>CM077640.1:24385067-34385067 GCA_039660915.1 Euphorbia tirucalli | reverse complement strand
TCATTTTCGTGCATAAAACCATTTAAAACCAAAAATACAAGTTTGATGTTTCTATGTAGGATGAACAGTCGTATGGCTATAATTACAGTCGTGCGACTATAATTACAGCCATACGACTGTAGTTGGCTTCCACGGCTGTAAATTCTCCCACCTAAATCATTTCGATAATTTCCCGACCAGAAGCAAATTACAGTCGTACGACTATGATTATAGCCGCATGACTGTAATTATAGTAGCACGACTGTAGTTACAGCCGCGCGGCTATAGTTTCTGGCCAGCAACAAAAAAAACAAAAAATCCAGAAAAATTCAGAAAAATAAAAAAAACGAAAAAATTAAAAAAATGCATAAAAATCAGATTAATCATAAAAAATAAATTTATTTCTTGCATTCACGACTTTAGATTTAATTTTTGAAGTTATCGCATTTAGAATAGAATAACGACGGAGGTCCAAATCTCCCAAAAACCGACTTACATTTACATGCTAAATGGAAGTAAACTGGAAAAAGAAAATGTTTTCAAAAATGTATTTTATCATGAAACAAAAATACAGGAACGTTTCAAAACCGTTTTCCAGGTCTAGTCGGGCAAACTAGCCGAGTTTACCCGACTATCCCCTAAATGCATGTCCCCAGATCTCTCATTTCCCCATTCTATCTATTGGAGTCCTACTTGTTGCATATATATTGTACTAACCTTTGTTTTTGTAGGACTTGAATTTATTTTTATATTAATTTTAATTGTGATTTCATTAGATAGTCGTGTATTATAGGTGATTGTATCCCGATCCCCAAATTATACAAATGTATCCCTTATGATAGTTTTGTTGTGATTTGATTGGATGGTAATTAATTAATTTATTAATTGCTTTTTATCCACATGTACGTCGCATGATTAAATCAATCGAAAACAACCTTGAAATATAAAATGCTATCAATGAATATTGGCCAAATTTATTTTTATTAGACATGAAATAAGGGACTTGTCCGAACCTAGATCTCTTGAAAGTGTAGCGGCCCTTGTCCGGTCCAGCTATGTTGTAATTTCCCGGTTGAGCTGAGCCGGGTGGCGACTCTTACATTTTCTATCGAGACTTAGTTCTCGATTCTTTTACGAAATAAATGATGAATTTTCCAAAACCAAATTTGAACGATAAAAAAACCCTCGCGAGGTAGGGTTGCCCGATATCGAGGCTCCCTCCCGAGAGAAAACGTCATCCGTTGACAGTGGCTACTCCATTGGGGATTTCTTACAAAAGTTTTCTCAAAACTTAAAAGAATTTAACAAGCCCTGAAAAATGTCTAATCAAAATAAGGTGGATGATTCTTGCATGGTATTTTATCTTGCATTTTAGTTAGACATACTTGCGTTAGGTTGAGTATCCAATTTTCAGCCCGGTGAATTGTTGAAGTGTCACCTTTGTTCGTCATAGTCTTAGGGACACGGATATGAAACACCACCTATAGCCTCGTACGTACCCCTTCGTTTGGACCCTTGAATGGGGAGAAGTGAGGAGTATATCTTGCTATTGATTTTATCTCGGCTTGGACCGAACTCATGTAGGCAACCTTAGTTGGATTCCCTTAGGATACCAAAACAAATTATATGAATGATATAATTATTCCTTCATCATCCCCGGTTGGTGATCGAAATGAACCGCTCCTAGGACTCGGTTCGAATTTTCTCAAAAATTGACCACAATTGGAGGAATAAGGTTAGAGGAATATGCTTTGCATGCTATGTGCTACGTGTTTCTTGTTTCTTCGTATCATAACATCATCAACATTTTCCACGAACAGTCGCATGACTGTATATATAGTCGTACGAGTGTTTTTGATTTCCCGCGGCTTTTAGTTTTATGTGAACAAATTTTGGCGATTTTCTGCATCTGGACGAACTACAGTCGCACGACTGTAATTACAGTCGTTCGACTATAGTTACACCCGCACGACTGTAATCCTCATCTAGGGGCAGAATTTCTAGAATAATCCACAAAAATTCCCAAAAATCATAAAAATTCAGAAAAATCAGAAAATCATCAAAAATGAATTTTGTTGTGTGCATTCACGACCTTAGATTTCTTTTTAATGTTGTTGCATTTAGAACAACGCAACGATGGAGACCCGATTCTCCTGAAAACTGACCCACCTCACATGCTAAATTGAAGTAAATCGGAAAAAGAAAATGTTTTCAAAATGATTTTCTCATAAAACAAAAATACAGGGACGTTTCAAAATCGTTTTCCAGGTCTAATCCGGCCGGCTAGCCGGGCCGACCCCGGTTATCCCCCAATTGCATGCCCCCGAACTCCTTAAAATCCCATTTTGTTCTACTTGAGTCCTATTTGTGGTGTGCTATAAACTGTGCTAACCGTTTATTTTGCAGCTTTTAATTTCTTTTATTTTTATTTTTATTTTTGATGTAATTAATAGATTAATCCGTGTATTTTAGGCGGTTGTAAGGTGAGTTGAGAGTTTTTATTTTTATTCAATTAGGTTGTAATAAGATATTTATGTTGGGATTCGTCACGGGAAACCGACCGATAAAAGCGGAAATACGCGTCGATTTCCTCGAATCCGGCCCAGGAGCTTAAGATGTGGAAATCAAAAACTTAAAGCATAAAAGGAGGGTTTCAAAAACTTACCACAAAGTCTCTCTAAGAGACGGATGCGGACTGCAGAAATCAAGTGTAGATTTCCTCCACCGATGCGTACACGAACGGCTCTCGGACCGAAACCCGTGCTAGCGACTCGGATGACAAGAAGAGAGGGAGAGAGGGGCTGCTCACTTTGAGAATTATGGCTGTCCCTATTTCTTTCCAAAAGAAATATCTATCTTTCCAAAAGATAGAACCAATCTTCACAAAGTGTGGCACCTAATTCTTACCAAAAGAATTATGGCATCAAAAGTGGGCAAAATAGCTCAAGCTCCATTGCTTTTATTCCCCAAAAGAGAAGCCAAAGTGGTCGGCCAAACCAAGGAAAAATCATTGCTGATTTTCAACCCAAAAGAAATGATATAGATAAAGTCAAACCAATGACTCATCATATGACTCATCACATATCACCTCCTTATCAAGCATGACTCACCAATTTAATCATTCATCTTTTGTTCCAAGAATGACTCATCACTCAATGACTCATCACTCTTAACAAAAAGGCATGACTCATCCCTTAGCCATAAATTTCGGCCATCTCATCCCACATTAGGTGGGGAATGTCATTTTATGTCTTAAGGCCAATTTGACTTCCTTTGATTTAATTAAGTTCAAATGCAATTCCAATTTAACATGTATGTATCTATATATTATGCTATATAATACATTACATACATTTAAATTAAAAACTCATTTGACCTAGTAATTTAATCAAGGGATTAAATTAGACATACATAAAATGAGATACATGTAAACCTATACATGTATAATAATATTTCCACCTAGGAAATAAACCCATAAATTAATTCATTGAATTAATTATGAGAAGGCCAAAATAATATTAATTATATAACTTTGATCAATCCAATTGATGCATATAATATAATTAATATATCTCTCTCTCTTCAAACGTGTATACTCCAAGTACACACTTAATCCGACTAGTTAAAGTCCAGACGTTCAATGTGTACGATCCAATGGGCCCGTCTTTATGTTGGCAGTGGGCCAAGGCCCACAGACTGCAGGCGGGCTCTAGCAAGCCACTGCAGCCCCCAATTAAGACGGAGTAAGCAGTCCAACTGAAAACGTAACCCAGTAGTTTGAACTTGTAAATCCCATGTCGCTGATATCGGTGTCCAACACAGAGGCATGGAAGTATCACCCTCTTTGTGTCTGGACCTTTACTTGATACCGAATGAACTGATGCTCACAAACAAGATCCAATCTTGTTTGGGTGCGGCCGCACACTTATCAGTAACATTCTTCAAGAGGCCGATGATATCGTCTCAGTGAATCACTGAGTGACATTCCCTTCTGCATATCCATAGTGCTGCCATGCTTACTGACACACCCGAACGTACCCGTACTTAGCACCCTTTTACAGGCCCGTTGGGCGTACACCAAAGTGTGCCACCTCACATGCAGCACCATCATATGGTCCGGTCAAAGGACTTATACAAGTACTACACGAGAATCATTTGTGATACTATACCATGCAGATTCCCGTTAAGTGGATCAATCCAGTACCATGCCCTTTTTGCATGTACCCATTAACCTGGTTGACATTCCATGTTCTATGACCGGTAAGACACCGCCATACAACCAGGCTAATGATAGTCTTTAGTTCCATTCATTCCCATGATTAGAACAGACTACGGATAACTTTATGGTCATATCGTTTTCACTATCCACAGTCTTACTGCCAAGTGCCTCACACTTGACAACATGGATATGGATATGTCCATTGGATACTCTATTTAAAATATAGCACAAGACATATAATAAATAGATTAATGCCTTTATTTCCTTGACACAAATTGTATAATACATAAAGATTACATAAATGTACAAATGTATTATACAAACACAAGGACCAATGCCTCGGGACTAGGGCATTTCCAACAATTTATTTATTGTTTTATTTTGATTTGTGTGTATGCTGTATGTTTTAATTTAATAAAAATGAACTTTAGAATTTAAAATACCATCTATGAACATTGGCCAAATTTTTATTTTGATTAGACATGAAATAGGGGACTTGTCCGGACCTAGATCTTTGGAAGGTGTAGCGGCCTTCGTCCGGTTTAGCTACACTGCAATTTCCTAGTTGAGTTGAGCCGGGTGGCGACTCCTACACACTCTGTCGAGACTTAGGTCTCAGTTTCTTTATGAATTAATTTAATTTTTTCCAAAAACCGAATTTCCATTCTAAAAACCCCACATGAGGGAGGGTTGCCCGATTTCGAAGCTCCCTTCCGAAAGAGTCCATACGCTTAAAAAATTCATCCGCTATAACCCTGACTGTACCATGTTGACCTGCTTTTCAAATGTTGGCAGTCGATTATTCTTTATACTGGGTTTGGGAGGCTCTTGTAGCTTTCCCTCGTCGATAAGA
Source organism: Euphorbia tirucalli (assembly GCA_039660915.1). Classification (NCBI taxonomy): domain Eukaryota; kingdom Viridiplantae; phylum Streptophyta; class Magnoliopsida; order Malpighiales; family Euphorbiaceae; genus Euphorbia; species Euphorbia tirucalli. The sequence goes on along the minus strand of CM077640.1, from coordinate 34,380,016 downwards.
TTCTGGATGGCATCTCTCAGCTTATAACAATTATTGGTTCTATGTCCTACCATGATGTGGTAAGTACAGAAATTGTCTCGGAAGGGAGCCTCGAAATCGAGCAATCCTCCCTCGTGTGGGGTTTTTAGAATGGAAATTCAGTTTTGGAAAAAATTAAATTAATTCATAAAAGAACTGAGGCCTAAGTCTCGATAGAATGTGTAGGAGTCGCCACCTGGCTCAGCTCAACCAGGAAATTGCAGTGTAGCTGAACCGGATGAAGGCCCCTACACCTTCTAGAGATCTAGGTCCGGACAAGTCCCCTATTTCATGTCTAATCAAAATAAAATTTGGCCAATGTTCATAGATGGTATTTTAAATTCCAAAGTTCATTTTTATTAAATTAAAGCACGAGCGTACACACAAATCAAAATAAAACAATAAATAAATCTTATTACAACCCAATTGAATAAAAATAAAAAAATTTTCAACCTCACTTCACAAACGCCTAAAATACACGATGATCTAAAAAAAAAATACAATCGCCTAAAATACACGGATTAATCAGTTAATTACATCAAAATAAAAATAAAAGAAATTAAAAGCTGCAAAATAGATGGTTAGCACAATTTATAGCACATCACAAATAGGACTCAAGTAGGAGAGAATGGGATTTTAAGGAGTTCGGGAGCAAGCAATTGGGGGATAACCGGGTCGGCGCGGCTAGCCGGCCTGATTAACGTCCGTGCATTTTGTTTTGTGAGAAAATCATTTTGAAAACATTTTCTTTTTCCAGTTTGCATTAATTTAACATGTGAGGTGGGTCAATTTTCGGGGGAATCGAGTCTCCGTCGTTGCGTTGTTCTAAATGCAATAACATCAAAAATTAAATCTAAGGTCGTGAATGCACACAACAAAATTTATTTTGATGATTTTCTGATTTTTCTGAATTTTTAGGATTTTTAGGAATTTTATGGATTATTCTGGAAATTCTGCCTCTGGACGAGAATTACATTTGTGCGGGTGTAACTGTAGTCGTACGACTGTAATTACAGTCATGCGACTGTAGTCCTTCCATTTGCAGAAAATCGCCAAAATTTTATTCAAATAAAACTAAAAGCAGCGGGAAATCAAGAACACTCGTATGACTGTGTATACAGTCGTACAACTGTTCTTCACCACAGGAATAGTTGTATGGCTGTTCTTGATTTCCAGAAACAGCAAGCCTGAAAATTGAGTTTTTATGCACAAAATCACATCGAAACACCCAGAAAAAACAACAAAATGAAAGTTTGAGGTGTATTTACCTTTGAGGTGCTGATCCACCATAGGTTTGACCGCTGGAAACACCCCAATCACCACCAAATTGCTTCTTTTTCTTTAAGTCCAAAGGTTCCAAGAGTTGTCCAAAATGCTGCAAAATGTCACGGATTTTACCAAACTTAAAGTTTGGAATTGATAGAGTTTGAAGTGCGAAGTTATTATCCTATGATTTCTATCAAGTTTTAAATTTTAACATTTAAGAATCAAAAGAAAAAGAGGAGAAAAAGATTGAGTTTTGTGAGTTTCCCTTTTTCTCTCCTTTTTCTCTCTTTTCTTTACCAATTTCTCTCTCTAAATTCTCAAAATCCTCAGAGCCAAAAGTCCTCCTCCCTTCTCTCTTCCTCCTTTTATTTCCTGGTTTTCTTGCTGCCAAAATCGGCCATTAATTACCCACAAACCACTCCCATTTTTTAATTCGTAAGGTATGGACTGCTGTACCTGCTCCGCGTTTATAGTTGTACGACTGTAATTTTTCAATTACAATTGCACGACTGTAAATACAGTCGCACGACTGTAGTACAGTTGTGTGACAGAAATTTTTTATTTTTTATTTTCTAAGTCTGAAAAATTTCGACGCTTACAGCTGCCTCTCTCGTGATCAAATTCGACACCCGACTCCAGGTCTGAAATACCTGAGATGATGAATTTGATAGCGCGGATTGAAGCGCCGCAGACGCAAGAAATAAAGCATGCAACTGAATTGTTGAAGTCTCAATGTTGTGATGATGCACTGAGTTGATTGAATGGAATAAGCCGATACCGGGTTTAGGTTACCCGAGGCGAGGTTGAAGATGAAATAAGCCGATACCGGGTCTAGGTTACCCGAGGTGAGGTTGATGATGAAATAAGCCGATACCGGGTCTAGGTTACCGGAGGCAAGGTTGGTGATGAAATAAGCCGATACCGGGTCTAGGTTACCCGAGGGGAGGTTGGTGATAAAATAAGCTGATGCCGGGTCTAGGGTACCCGAGGCGAGGTTGAGGATGAACTGGAATGAAGCTTATCTGGGCTGATACCGGGTCTATGTTACCTGAGGCGGATCTGCTAGGGATCTAGAATGAAGCAAATCCGGGCCGATACCGGGTCTATGTTACCCGAGGTGGATCTGTTGGGGATCTGGAATGAAGCTGATCTAAGCCGATATCGGGTCTATGTTACCCGAGGCGGATCTGCTGGGGATCTAGAATGAAGCCGATCTGGGCCGATACCGGGTCTGTGTTACTCGAGTTGGATCTACTGGGGATCTGGAATGAAGCCGATCTAGGCCGATACCGGGTCTATGTTACCCGAGGCGGATCTGCTGGGCATCTAGTGTTGGGATTCGTCATTGGAAAAATAACGCGGCGCAGCGGAAAATACACCGTTTAAAATTTCCTAGAATCCACCTATCGTGTCCAATTACCATTGATTAGAATAAAAACAATTAGAATCAAGAGAGATTAACTCACCGGATTCATCTCCTCTAGAGATTGCTGCAGAATCATTTCTTGAAACTGCGATCTCCAAAGTCCAGTGCTGTTGGGATTCGTCATGGGAAACCGACCGATAAAAGCGGAAATACGCGTCGATTTCCTCGAATCCGGCCCAGGAGCTTAAGATATGGAAATCAAAAACTAAAAGCATAAAAGGAGAGTTTCAAAAACTTACCACAAAGTCTCTCTAAGAGACGGATGCGGACTGCAGAAATCAAGTGTAGATTTCCTCCACCGATGCGTACACGAACGGCTCTCGGACCGAAACCCGTGCTAGCGACTCGGATTAACCAAGAAGAGAGGGAGAGAGGGGCAGCACACAAGAAGGAATATAGCTGTCCAATTATTATACAAACACAAGGACCAATGCCTCGGGACTAGGGCATTTCCAACAAGTGTATGACCAACTATTGAGCGGGAACCGGTGATAGCCGAAGACGCGAAGGAATAGAGGTTCAATGATGGGATTTTCAGCTGATTTGGGACTGCTCTTGGTGGCTGAAATTTCCAACAATTAATTAGGATTGAATTAGGGTTTTATTCCTTAAGTGTGCCCTTATATAGACACCTCGTCTATTTGGGTTTTAATTAGGTTAATTAAACCCAAGCCTACTAGGATTATAGTTACTTAAATAAACTTTAATTAAAAGTACATACTATGTAATTTAATTCCATTTGGCTAAATTTAATTACCCCTAAATAAAATTAAATCACACTTAAGTAAATACAATACATGTATTTAATTTTCCTACTTAGGAAAATTATTTAATTAATTGTTTACTTTATGTAATTCAATTAATTGATAAATTAATTAATTACATTATGTAAACTTATTAATTAAATTAAATTCAACCCAATGTTAATTAGTTACCTTGACACCGAATGTCAATTAATTAATTAATACACTCCTTCCAATGTACATTACATATACAATTTCTATAAGTTCCGGCTCAGTTGATCTATGTGCATGATCCTATGGGTCTATCTTTATGTTGGCAGTAGGCCCAAGGCCCACATATTGTAAGTGGGTTATAGCAAACCATTACAGCCCCCAATTAAGATAGAGATGCAGCAGTCTTTGGAAGACACTCACCCAGTAGTAATCTCATAGTGTCCTTTGCGTAACGATATCAATATGAATAAACAAGAGGCATGGTGTCCATCATCCTCTTCTGTTATTTATTATATTTTTGATCTTGAGTTGACTGATTAATTAAATAAGCAACCAACTTATTTGGGTATGGCCATACACTTATCAGTCCCACTCATCAAGTGGCCAGTGATATCATCTCGGTGTTACCCGAGTGGCAATTCCATCACTTCATCATCAATATACATATGTTCACCTGTCCACCCAATCATACCCATATTTAGCATCCTTTTACAGACCTATTAGGCGTATGTCAAAGTTAACTGGATTCCATATTGATACTATAATGAAATCTGGTCTGAGGACAAAAGAGACCTACTCAAGAAAGACCTATGATGCGACAATGTGGCTTTCTTATGCGGATCGATCCAGTCCCATGTCAACGACATGTACCTATATTCATGACTGGCTATATAAGTACTATGGCTAGTTAAGAACTACTATACAGTCATCGAATATACAAGTCTGTGGTTCTATTCGTTCCCATGATTAGAACAGACCTAGGATAGGTTTTATGATTGTCAATCAATGGATACTCTACTCATATTAGAGCATAAGATATAAATGAAATAGATTAATTACCCTTATTAATGTGACACAAATAATGTATTCATACATGACTCTTAATGTATAAAACAAAATACAAGAATCCAATGCCCTAAGAACTAGGGCACACCAACATCTAGAATGAAGCCGATCTGGGCCGATACCGGGTCTATGTTACCCGAGGTGGATCTGCTGGGGATTCATCCATGTCCGAGACAGTGATGACGAATTCCTATATTTGAAATAACGAGTCTTCATTCCTTGATCGAGAGATTTTGAACAAAAATTTTTGCCCCTTCGATCAAGAATGAAGACTAGCTGGGGATGAATGCTCTATGTATATTGTGTATGTTTGCATGATGATGCGTATGCATGTGGATCCTAAAGGGTGCATTTCTTCTTGTTTGTTTAATATTGATGCTTCTCCTTTCTGCTGGGGAAGATATGTTCTGCCCCCTGGCTGGTGGAAGACACTCTTCACATAAAGCTTCTCCTTGTTGAAGACATATGATGACTGCTGAGGAAATAAGATGACTGTTGGGGATGCGTGACAACTGCTAGGGAAAAGATCATTGTGTCCCTTGTAAATATTCCGCTGGGGAATAATGTGGAGTATCCCGCTGGGGAAATGCTGTAAGGATTCCTGAGGGGAAACATTAAAGAGATTGTATCCTTCTGTTCCTATGATTTATGAATCTGGTCATGCTCTAAATTTTGCTTGGGTTACCCAATGTGGGTTTTCAGTCCAACGAGCTGCTCTAACTTTTGCCTGAGGCACCTTTTCAGTTTTCACCCCAGCGAGCTTTTTTTTTTCACAAATTTAAGATGAATAAAGACCGACTAAAATGGCACCGTGGCCACTTGATCCATCATCCTTCTGGTGATGATATGATGCAGAAAAATGCTATATGGAGCATCATTGGGGTTCAATTTCTTGTTAGTGTTGGGGATTAATCACACAAAACAAAATACGCAGCGGAAATAAAACGGATTAATCCCCGCCAATGATCCATGTATATTGCATTGAATTGGAAGGAGGGTTAAAGAATTACCTCTTAATTCTTTGTAGGTTTTGAATCAAAGGAACCAAAGCAGATTCCCTCTACAGTTGATCCACACCGAGCAATTTACTCACCGCGTGCTAGCGCCGGGATCGTAGAACAGTTCTTCGAATGAGAAGGTGAAAAATTGATATTTTTCACTTTTTGGCCAAAACAATTTTCGGCCAATTTTGGAGAAAAAAAAAAAGGGCTGCTACTATTCCCATATCAATTTTTTTTTTTTTTGGCTGCCGAAAAAATCCTCTCTATTTGTAGGCTAGGGTTTTTCCTTTTTATTATTAACTTATAATTGTAATTAAATACTATATTTAATTATAATTATAAATTAGCCCCCATAAGTTTTATTAATTCTCAATTAATATTAAACTTAGTCAATTCTCCATCATATACACATATGTATGTAAAATTAATTATATCTCCATATAATATAATTAGCATACTTTATGCTATATTAATCTTATTAATATTTACATACATACATACATATATATATATACACATATACGTAAATGTATATTATAATTAATTATATCACCATATAATATAATTATAATATACATATATATATATATAGCATACTTTATGCCATAAATATATTAATCTTATTAATATGTTCATGTGTATATACATATACATGTAAATATATATCTTTATATATATTTAATTTCTCATCAATAATAAATCATTATCTCATAATGATTTATCCCCGAATTAAGTGAATCTCATTTTGCTCTTTGTGTGTGACCCCGTAGGATCATATAAATTGGCAATGAGGAAATTACCATAATGCCCTCATAAGTCATAAGCGGACTCTAGCAAGCCATTATGACTACCCAATTCATATGATTGGTATAATCCAATAAACCTACTTATAGAATGTGTCATATTCCCTTTTGTCTCTTGATATCATGACTAATTATAAGACATGGTACACTTGTCAATCTTATATAAATTAATCATATGCTTTCTCGATCTCAAAGTAAACTGTTCAGACAAATCAATTGATACTCTTATCAATTATTTGAGCATGGCCATGCATTTAACAGTCTTACTTATCGAGGGGCCCAGTGATATCGCTCTCTTGATAGAGAGGGACAAAATCCCATATCTGTCACTCATATCCCAAGGCATGAGTCATATCGTACCCAATCACAGCCTTTATAACTACTCTGTTACAAGCAGCGTTTGACTGCATCAAAGCACAACATGAATTCATCCCGGAATCCATGGTGACCTCAGGTCAAAGGAATCAGCTAATGACACTACTATAATCAAGATCAGTTGTGACACATAACCATGAACTTGATCTCATAGTGGGTCTCCAGTAACATGTTCTCTAACATATTACCCGTGAGTATAATCTGTATCTGTATACACTATATTCATCTTATGAATATCCATTATCACTCACACTAGTCTTAGTTTGTTATTATTCCCATAATAACAATCGACTAGGGATATTTAGAATAACACGATTTATTCATGGATACTTATCACAGATGTTAACATACAAAACATAAATGATAATATTAATCTACACTAGATTAATCTTAGAAGTCAAATTACATAATCCAATATTGGCCTTAGGGCACAATCTCCAACAATCTCCCACTTGCACTATGGCCAATCATACATGTATCTTATACCCATTGACCTACATGACTTTCATGTATTCACTTGTGCAGGAGTCTTTGTCAGTGAATTATTAATTTTCGCTTCCGTTGTTACTTTACACATTTTCACTCTCTCTTTAGTGACAGCCTCTCTAAATTAGTGAAAAAACGCCTAAGTATATGCTTGTGTCATACAAGGTTCTTACGCATTGAACTATTGTCCCTACAATAGTCTCACAGGATAAGCAATGCTTAAAACAACACACAAAAATTTTGATGAACTTCTTCATCCAAAATTTCTTTTACATCATATGTAACAATATACTTTGACTACTATTATAGATATTTAGCTATATTGTTTTATTTTGAACCTTTCAAAATCATAACATCTCTTTTTAAGAGAATACTAGATCTCGACTGATATATTGCAACTAATTGCAATCAGTTGTATATGTGCAGTTAACATAAGCAAGCTTCTTTTAAGTCTTTCTCATTGAACGCTTTCAATGCTTTGACTTAAAACAAAACATTCTTTTAGATCTATCTATATAGATTCTAATTTCAAGAATATAGGCAGCCTTGCTTAAACATTAATTGAAATTACTTTCTTAGCCAAGATTTTACTTCTTGCAAGGTAAGAATGTTATTTCAAACAAGCAATATGTCATCCACATATAGCATTAGGATGCCGATATGCTCCCACTGATCCTTTTGAAACACAAGATTCATCATCCTTTTGATAAAATCAAACCATTTGATTTCTTTATCAAAACTATGACTCCAACTATTTGATGCATGTTTCGATCCTTATAAGAATCTTTGAAACTTGCATACGCTACTTGAATTCTTTGAATGCTCAAAACTTTGGGTTGTGTCACGTACACACCCTCAATCATGTTTTCACGTAGAAAACAGATTTTGATATCCATTTGCCATATTTTATAATCATATTATGCGGATATGGCAACAAGAACTCAATATGACTTGATCATGATTAATGGCGAAAGAGGATTTTATCATAGTCCGTACTATGAATTTGCTCGTATCCTCACAGTCACTACTATGAATTTGTTTATAATCCCTTTTGTCACTAGTCGTGCTTTATAAGTTTGAAGATCACCATCCATGTCGGTTTTCAATTTGAAAACTCACTTGCAACCATTGCATATGCATCTTCTAAAAGATTTATCAAAGTCTATACTTTGACTGTCACACATGGACTTATCTTCAACCTTTGTAGCATCAAGTCACTTATTAGATTCATAATCTAACATTGCTTCTTCATAAAAGAAGACTTATTCCAATCTAGTAAAACTACATCATGATTTTGAGAAATCCATATCTCTCCTATTCATGTCGTATTCTACTAGACTTTCATTGGACTTGTGTAATTTCAACAATGATCATGAAACCATTTCCATGTTCCTCTTCAACGTTAATGTCACTTTGTGAATTACGAGTTTTGTAGGTGTACTTTACTCCCACTAACTCTTCTAGAAATTAACTCCCTCTTCAAGGGGAAACCATTTCTAGCTACAACTACTTTGTATCCCAAAGAAACACAGGAGTAACAACTCCTACTTTCCTTTTGAGTAATCCACAATACGATATTTAAATTTAGGTGCCAACTTATTCGAAATAAGCTTTACAGCCCTAAGCTTATTCAATGAAACAACTTGGGTCTCTTACCCAACCATATCTCATATGTTGATTCATGAATTGTTTTAGACGGAACAATATACACAGCTGCTTTAATGGCATATTTTTTGAGAAAACGATGATCAACTTGACTTCATCATAGATTGAACTATATCTGTATAGAGTTCGACTACTCCCTTTTCGACACAACATACTTTGTGGCGTACTTGGAGAAGTCAATTGTGAGACAGTCCCACAATCTCTAAGATGATTGTCAACATCTTGACTCAAATGTTCACCACTTGGATCATATCTAAGTGACTTTACTATCTTGTCAAGATACTTCATACTCCTTTTACAAGCTTTTGAACACTTCAAAAGTTCCAAACTCGTGTTTCATTAGATACTCTTATCTAGTGAAAAGTTCCATAAAAGTAATGGAGTATTAGAACCTCCTTTAGCAGTTGATTTATAATTCATGTACATCCACATGTATAATGCTTAATAAATCGATTAATCTTTAACTACTTTTAGCAAAGAAACACTTTTGTCATCTTTTACAATAAGCAACATTCGCATGATTCAAGATGATTCATAATCTCATGAATCCAAAAGTCCATTCTCATGGAGTTTCGAAATGCAGCTTTGCTTATGTCTCCAAGACGACACTGCCAAAATGGGTTGGATCAAACTATTTGATTCGATCCTTACAGTATTTATGTTACAGATGGGCTCCACATATAAAGGCAATTATGTAAATCTACATTTCATAATCATGTCTTTATAAAGTTTATAATTCACAATTATAAAATAAACAACATTTGTTTACTCAAGCCAACAAGCTCAATAGACAACAAGAGTTCGTAACTCACATGTAAAAGTTCATAACCTTTAACCAAAGTTCATAACTTTCATATAAAAGTTCATAACTTTTATGAAAAGAGGTTCGTAATTTTTAACTTGAAGTTCACAACTTTCATGTAAAAATTCAGAACCTTCGAGTAGCAACCTTTGCTTCTCTTGTCTATTCGCATTCTACCTTTCACCTTCATAAGGTTTCTATTCAAGTTGCGATTCATCATATTCTACTAATATGAGATCCATAACTGGTATCTAATACCTTTGATATAGAAACAAAAGTAGAATAGTTAATAAATACTTAAGGTAGCAGTCTTACTGCCTTTCATCTTCTCATAGTTCTCCAAACAAAGTTTGCTATTTCCATTCTAATGAACGATTCAATCTAGAAATGGCAACATCCTTCTTTTGGAGATCTCTCTATGCCAACAGCTTTGGTCTTTAAAACATGTTTCACCCGAACCTTTCGGTCTTTATGCTTTTCGACCTTCCTTTTATCCTTTTCCTTTTGAACCTTAAGCACACAATTCGAGGCGGGCTTATCCTTTATGGATAACTTAACATTCTTTTGCATCCTATGCAACTAATTCACAATTTTCTCCATGTCATTCAAATGATAGTTCATCACCAATGACTATCAATTAATGAATTCAAGATCACATCTTAATGCCTTTTTGGAGGCCAATGAGAAAATGTTGCCTCAAACACTTATCTTTTCTTGCTCACTAACTGATGGAACATTTCCATTTGTGATGTATCATATACCTCAAGTAAAACTTCCACGTGCGGAAGAATTGGTGGCAAGTGTAAGATAATAAATTTTAAACAGAGTCCCTTCGATGCTTCAAGTAAGCATCTTTTATACTCATGTTACAATTGCTAGTGGTTCATTGGGCAAAAGGATTATTGAGAACATATGATTCCTTTTGATTTGAGAACAATTCTCAAAGTTCAATAACAATCGAGATCATGGTAATAGCAATCATAACTATAATAAAGCGTGTAAAGATTTTTTATTTAAATGCTCCCACTTAAATTATAAAACCCTTTAAAATATTTAAGTGGGTGAAGATCCAAAATCCATACTTAACCATAGCACTGCTTTGGCATGTCCCTATGATTAAATATAATTTCGGTAGGCAAAGACTCAAAATCATGCTTTAAACCATTTAAACATATTTTGGATGTGCACTTCTTTGCCAATTGCATCATTATGCAACTCTTCTAATTTATGAGATGCATGATATCATATATCATATTTAGTTTGTATGTTACTCATCTCATCCTTGCCTCGGGCTCAAACACCTTTTTGATTAACCCTTTAGTTAAACCAATTACAACACAATGAGAATCACCTTTTCTCATATTATTGCTTCGCTAAGGTCACAACATGCGTACCCGCCCTGGCGGTATACCATGATGCGAACATAGTACTTGACAAGTGTTATACGTAATTGGGTGGCAAAAATATAAACTTCATAAGTTTATTTAGGGTTTATTAATTCCTGTGAGTTAATTGTATCATATACAATTTCATGGCATTAATATTAATCATACTTTTGTTAATATTAATTAGCATGGCATCTTATGGCATACAATTGTCTAGCATGCACTTACATATATATATTAACATTTTGCATCACATGCAAAAAATTTCTAACATGCATCAATATTTATTAACATGGCATCTTATGGCATAAAATAAATACAACATGCATAAGACTCAAAACCGTGTTATGGTATGGTTTAAATCTACATTGATTTTCATAGGCCAATATGAAAATCAACAAGGTCATATCCTAGGTAGTAGCATCCATCACATGGTCATTGCACCGCCTCTTGGATCCGCCTCCACGTCTTTGCTTCCAAGCACCATCTCATGGATTTATATTTTACAAAAAAAATTGCAACCTATACAATTTTTCTAGTAAAATAAATTTTACATATCATAAATTGCATCCTATACAATTTTTTTAGTAAAATTAAAATTTAAAATTTACATAAATACAAACGACTCGCAGGTCGTATTTATATAAAACCATAATAAATAAAATAAAGCATCCACGGGGTCCAAAACCATACCATAACACCATGCATAAAATTATCAACAATAATTTTATATCTAAAAATATTTAGGGTTCAAAGTGGTAAAATACAATCACATTGTATTTAGAATTAATTAATTTGGAAAAATTCGTAAATATGCAGAAACAATTTTCCACACTTAAAACGAAAAAGGGGGTAAAAACTGTCAGATAGCAGGCTCATCGGGCTGCGCATACTGCGCGCAGCCCATGCTGCGTAAGCAGCATGCTGCTTACGCAGCACGGCAATTGCAAATTGCAATTGCAAGTTGCAATTGCAATTTGCAATTGCAATTAGTATTCTGGGCATTATGCCCAGAATACGAACTGTAGCAATTCTTTTTTTTTTTTTTTTTTTTTTTTTTTTTTTTTTAATTAAATTGAATTGAAACAATTTCAATAAAAACCCATGAATCAAATTCATGATTCCAAAAACCCCTTAAACATTCCAAATCATTAACATAAAATCATTCACAATGATTAATCAATAAAATCAAATTTTATTTTGTTATTCACAATAACATAGAACCCTAAATAAAACATACAAACTCCTAACAACAATTTTGATCCAATCAAAATCATACAAACCCTAACATGCAATTTTGATCCAATCAAAACATAAATCCAATTCAATCAAAATACAAGTGGCTCTGATACCACTGTTGGGGATTAATCACACAAAACAAAATACGCAGCGGAAATAAAACGGATTAATCCCCGCCAATGATCCATGTATATTGCATTGAATTGGAAGGAGGGTTAAAGAATTACCTCTTAATTCTTTGTAGGTTTTGAATCAAAGGAACCAAAGCAGATTCCCTCTACAGTTGATCCACACCGAGCAATTTACTCACCGCGTGCTAGCGCCGGGATCGTAGAACAGTTCTTCGAATGAGAAGGTGAAAAATTGATATTTTTCACTTTTTGGCCAAAACAATTTTCGGCCAATTTTGGAGAAAAAAAAAAAGGGCTGCTACTATTCCCATATCAATTTTTTTTTTTTTTGGCTGCCGAAAAAATCCTCTCTATTTGTAGGCTAGGGTTTTTCCTTTTTATTATTAACTTATAATTGTAATTAAATACTATATTTAATTATAATTATAAATTAGCCCCCATAAGTTTTATTAATTCTCAATTAATATTAAACTTAGTCAATTCTCCATCATATACACATATGTATGTAAAATTAATTATATCTCCATATAATATAATTAGCATACTTTATGCTATATTAATCTTATTAATATTTACATACATACATACATATATATATATACACATATACGTAAATGTATATTATAATTAATTATATCACCATATAATATAATTATAATATACATATATATATATATAGCATACTTTATGCCATAAATATATTAATCTTATTAATATGTTCATGTGTATATACATATACATGTAAATATATATCTTTATATATATTTAATTTCTCATCAATAATAAATCATTATCTCATAATGATTTATCCCCGAATTAAGTGAATCTCATTTTGCTCTTTGTGTGTGACCCCGTAGGATCATATAAATTGGCAATGAGGAAATTACCATAATGCCCTCATAAGTCATAAGCGGACTCTAGCAAGCCATTATGACTACCCAATTCATATGATTGGTATAATCCAATAAACCTACTTATAGAATGTGTCATATTCCCTTTTGTCTCTTGATATCATGACTAATTATAAGACATGGTACACTTGTCAATCTTATATAAATTAATCATATGCTTTCTCGATCTCAAAGTAAACTGTTCAGACAAATCAATTGATACTCTTATCAATTATTTGAGCATGGCCATGCATTTAACAGTCTTACTTATCGAGGGGCCCAGTGATATCGCTCTCTTGATAGAGAGGGACAAAATCCCATATCTGTCACTCATATCCCAAGGCATGAGTCATATCGTACCCAATCACAGCCTTTATAACTACTCTGTTACAAGCAGCGTTTGACTGCATCAAAGCACAACATGAATTCATCCCGGAATCCATGGTGACCTCAGGTCAAAGGAATCAGCTAATGACACTACTATAATCAAGATCAGTTGTGACACATAACCATGAACTTGATCTCATAGTGGGTCTCCAGTAACATGTTCTCTAACATATTACCCGTGAGTATAATCTGTATCTGTATACACTATATTCATCTTATGAATATCCATTATCACTCACACTAGTCTTAGTTTGTTATTATTCCCATAATAACAATCGACTAGGGATATTTAGAATAACACGATTTATTCATGGATACTTATCACAGATGTTAACATACAAAACATAAATGATAATATTAATCTACACTAGATTAATCTTAGAAGTCAAATTACATAATCCAATATTGGCCTTAGGGCACAATCTCCAACAGTTAGAAACCGGTTTGATTTCTCCAACAGTCAAGTTCTTGGACAACCACTGTTGCTTTTTGGAAAGATGAATTAGATTGGGAGGATGATAAAAGATTTCAGATTGTATGTATTTAGTACATTTCCATTTTTAAATAATGTGATATGTTCAACCAATTAAATACAAAGCGCTTTCCTTAAGTGGATGATTAAGCAAGATAACTTCGTTTATGCATTTGACATAGCCACACAAATATATTTAAACAAGCATTTCACTTTATTGATAAAATCAAAATGAGTACATTTGAGAAGATTGGTTCCCAAAATGGTATACACTCCACACAAAGCCAGAATCCATCACCAGCCATCCCTTTTAGATTTTCCAACTAATCATTTTCTCTCGTGTCTTAACTTTTGCCTAGGTCGCTCTTTTTGAGTTTTCAGCCTAGCAGACTCTCTTTTTTTTTTAAAACATGATAAAGCTTTAAAGCGGTCTTGATTGATAGGATTTGTGAATTCATTTCCATCCATGTCCATGATGCTGATGCCACCTTTTGATAGCACCTTCTTCACAACATAAGGCCCTTCCAAATTAGGTCTAAATTTCCCTCTAATATCGACATTTGAAGGCCTTAATTGTTTCAGAACCAAGTCCCCTGCTTTCAACTGCCACCTAAAAGCCCTAGCCATTCTACATTGGTACATCTATAGGTGATCCAGTGCTTTTAGCCGCTTTTCATCTAGCACCGCCAACTGCTCATATCTAGCTTGAGGCCATTCGTTCTCTAGCAACTGAGCTTCCAAGGCGACCCTGAGTGACTTAAGCTCTATTTCTACCGGCAACACTGCTTCCATACCATACACCAAGGCATATGGGGTTTCCCCTATTGGCGTTCTGACAGTGGTTCTATAACCCCAAAGAGCACATGGCAGTTTGTCAGCCCAATCTCTGTAAGTGGTTGCCATTTTCGATAAGATCTTCTTTATTGCCTTATTGGCTGCTTCCACTGCACCGTTAGTTTAGGGCCTATACGGAGAAGATTTATAGTGCTCAATGCCATGTTCCGTAAGCAGCTCAGCTGTTGCCCCTTGAAACTACACTCCGCTGTCAGTCACTATATGATGGGGAATCCCATATCGAGTGAAGATGTTCTTCTGAATGAACTTGACCATCTGCTTGGCTGTTACACTAGTGAAGGATTCTGCCTCCACTCATTTTGAGAAGTAATCAACTACCACAACTATGAATCGATGTCCATTAGATGCTGCAGGATGAATTTCACCAATCATATCTATCCCCCATGCGGAAAATGGCCAAGGAGAAACCAGATTCTATAATTCAAGTGGTGGAAGATGATTGATGTCAGCATAGATCTGGCACTCGTGACATCTCTTCACTTTCCTTATATAATCAGCCTGCATAGTCATCAAGAAGTACCCTTGTGTCATTATCTTCTTGGCCATAGCGAGTCCATTCATATGTGGGCCGTAGGACCCTACGTGTACCTGCTGCATCACTGTTTTTACCTCCTGTTCTGTCAGACATCTTAGAAGAACTCCGTTTGCTGTTCTTTTGTATAGCTTATCTTCAAAGATTCTGAATTGATTGGCTAACTTTCTTAATGACACCTTATCAACAGTACTGTATCTTCCTTCCCTCGTGTACTGGTAGACATCAAAGAACCATGGCTTTTCTTCAGCTGTCAACTCCATCACTTCATACACTTCAAAGCAGGGTCGTTTACCAGTGGTTGTACTTGAGTTTTTTCTGAATTTTCCCATATAGAAGACGGTGTTGCTAGTGCATCAGCCATCTTGTTCTCATCTCTGGGGACATGTCTAAATTCGTATTGGCCAAAAATCTCTTTTCTGTACTATAGCAGCTCCAAGTGAGGCCGCAATGCTTCTTCATTCAATTCCCATTCGCCTTGAGCTTTTCTAATCACTAAAAGTGAATCTCCAACAATCAAGACATCATTTGCCACTAGTGTCAAGAAAGCTTCCCTCCCAAACAAGCATGCTTCATACTCTGCTCTATTATTGGTTATAGGAGAATCCAATCTCTTTGACAAAGGAATGATTTCACCTTCTGGTGTTGCTATGATTACCTTGATTCTAGCACCCTTCCTATTCATTGCACCATCGAAGCACATAAGCCATCTCTTTACTTCCACCATAGCTAACTGTTCATCTGGGAACTCCAAATTCTCTATGTAATCCGATTCCAGTGGCTAATTTGCTAGGAATTTTGCTACAGCTTGCCCTTTGATAGTTTTCTTAGTGATGTATTCAATGTCAAACTCCGATAAAAGTAACAGCCACCTAGATAACTTCCTGACCAATACTAGTGCTTCATACAGATACTTCATCGGATCCACCTTGGCCACAGCTTGCACTTTGTACGACTGGAAGTAATGGCGTAACTTGTTGGTTAGCCAGATCATTGCCACACATGTATTTTCTACCAGTGTATACTTGGTTTCCTACTCCAGCGGCTTCTTACTGAGGTAGTAAATTGGGTACTCCTTCCTGCCATCTTGTTCTTATGCCAACATCGCCCCCATAGAGGAATCTTCAACAGCCAAATACAAAATCAAAGGCTTCCCTGGAATTGGTGGGCATAGAACTGGCAGATTTACCAGATAAGTCTTGATTTTCTTGAATGCTAGCTGACATCTGTCGTTCCATACAATCAGCTGATTTTTCTTTATCAGCTTGAAAATTTGCTTACAAGTGCAAGTCAACCATGTTATGAAGCGACTGACATACTGTAAGGAACCCAAGAATGGCATTATTCTGTAGCAGAATGTGCCCCACTCCATGATAAATGATGTCTTCACTTTATCAATTACATCCATCAAGATCTGATTATATCCTGAAAACCCATCCATGAAGGAGTACATTGCTGCTTCTGCTGCACTATCAACCAGGACATCGATATGAGGCAACAAAAAGTTATCTTTTGGGATGCTTTATCCAAGTCTCTATAGTCGATGCATACTCTGACCCTTCCATCCTTTTTAGGTACTGGGACGATATTGGCTAGCCATTCTGTATACTCCACCACTTCGAGAAACTTGGCTTCTATCTGCTTAGGCACTTCTTCTTTCACCAACATAGCCCACTCTGGCCTCAATTTTCTCAGTTTCTGCTTCACTGGCTTGAACTTAGGGTCAGTTGGAATCTTGTGAAATGCTATTTCTGTATCTACACTCAGCATATCTTTGTATGACCAGGCGAAAGCTTTAACATGTTTTTGCAATATTCTTGTTAATTCTCTCTCTTACTCAGGGTTTTAACTCATGTGAAATGAATACCATTTTGGGATTTTCATCTGTACTTATGTTAATTTCAAGCAATGCAGTGTCATGTATGCTAAATATGCTTGATGGTGATTCAAATGCATGTACAGAATTATCAGGATAAACATCACACAAGTAAGCAAACTGGAATTTCATTGCATTGAACTTGTAATGGAGTACATCATTCACATTGAAAATGGAAGAAATAGATACAACAAAATCATTTTCAACCTCCACAGGGGGAGGGCCTTGCACTTCTTCAGCTTTTCCATGCAGCTCTAGGATGTCATCTAGATCTGCAGCTACCTATGCTTCTTGTTTAGCAGGAACAATGATCTTCTCAATTTTAGCCACATGCGCCTTAGCCTTCTTCATAATCTCGGTTAGCTCAGCGACCACAAAATCCAAGTTCACCTTGGTCATTAGCTCTTCTTCGAACCCTTCTTTAGACTTGCCAAATGCCTTGCTTAAGGGAGCAGTAGTGCCCCTGAAATTCCCTCTATAGATTCATCACATATTTTCTCTTCAGCTTTCTGTTTGGGTACCTTCACTACTTTTGCTACCTCTTCTAGTGGCTCATTTTGTAGAACAACAGACTTAGCAATTACCTCTTCCACCATCACGGGGGCTACTGGTTCTTCCCAGCTCTTCTCAAAGTCTACAACATCAGAAAATATCTCAAAGCCCAGGTATTCGATGCTCCCGACCCTCACTGGCTCAGCTTGGCCCTTATACAGCTCTTCTCATGCCTTTATGAAGGGTTTCATCATAAGCTTACCATTCTTGCCCTTTCTTTGGTTCTTCTGGTCAGATGATTCTACTGTGTACCCTAGCCCGAATTGTTTTGGCTTTCCCGAGTCAATGTTAAACTTAGGCACCCCTTGTACGTTAATTCTATATCCCATGCCTGGGACAAAGTTCTGCTTATGCAAATATCTAGATAGCCACTCTAGCATATAGTTTTCATAAATGACCATCGGGGCGTCTATGGCTTCCTCTTCCCTGACCATGGCGATTTCGAATCTGCCAAAAGGTACGACTCCTTCATCTACAGCAGTGATCATTGATTGGGCATCCGCCTCATTAGTCACGATCTCCCCGTTTATCGAGAACTTTATTTTTTGATGCAGAGTAGAAGGGACACCTCCTAATGGGTGGAACCATGGTCTTCCCAACAGTAGGGAGAAAGTGACCGAGATGTCTATCACAGTGAAAATGACCATGGACTTGACTGGCCCGACCTCCACTTCAGCTTCAAAAGTTCCAATTACTGTTCTTTTGGAGTCATCATAGGCTCTAATCACAGTGGAAGACTTTTTCAAACTTTCTTCATTCAGGCCCAGGAATGGTAACTTTTTCAAGGGACATATATTCAGGGCTAACCCATCATCTATCATCAGACACGGCATAGCCCTATCCATGATGTTGACCTTAATGTACAGAGCTTTATTGTGAGCCCTTCCCCCGTGTGGTACCTCTTTCTCTGAAAATACATTGTCAGGGGATCCTATATGAATTTTATCCAATAGGCAGCACATTGCCTCCAGAGAGGCAATCGGAGACACTTTAATTTCAGAGAGCTTTTTTACCAAAGCTGCTTTGTGCTCCTTAGAAGTCAGCAATAAATGCCACAGATTGGCTTGGCTGGAGTTTTCTTTAGTTGTAAAATAACCAGATCTTCCTTTTCTACTTCATTTGGCACTGGCATACTGCTTGATCCAGTCACTGGGGTTGTCTCATTCTGCTATGCTACTGGTTGGTAGACCCTACCACTTCTTGTTACATTCTGAACTTCGGACACCTTTGGCTTTTCTACCACAGATAGCTTAACGAGCTTATCAAAGCCATACTCTTTTTATTCATCCTCTGAATCCATATCATCCAAGCTCACAGGCTTCACTTCCCTCTGCTTTATCGCCTTTCCACTCTCTGACTTCACCTCAACATCATTGGCCACTACAGACTGTACAGTGGGGTTTGCTTGGAGGATTTGAGCAAAGATAAAATTGTCCAATGACCCCAACTGTACCATGTTGACCTGCCTTTCAAATGTTTGCAACAAATTATTCTTTGTACTAGGTTTGGCAGGCTCTTGCAGTTTTCCCTCATCGATAAGCTTCTGGATGGCGTCTCTCAACTTATAACAATTATTGGTTCTATGTCCTACCATGACATGGTAAGTACAGAAGTTGTTTTTATCTTCATCTGCTGGTTTCTCGAATGGCCTAAGAGAACTTAACAATCCACCATTCCTACACTTAGCAAAAATCTTGGCCAGGGAGAAAGCCCAAGGTGATATGCTGTGACCGTTCGGACCTCTGCTTTGGTTTCCTCCCTTACTTGCAAAACCAGAGCCAGATCCACTGCTTGACCCAGCTGCAGTAGTTGATCTATACCCAGAGCTATACCCAGAGCTTCTGCTTCCCTTATGGCCTACGGTCTTTTCCTCCTCATCTCTCTCAATTTTCATGGCCATACTATATACATTGCTGAGCTTACTAAAAGGGTGGAACTTCATGTTGTTCTTCAAGATGTCCCTACTACCATCAATCAACTTCTGAATCAATTCATCTTCATCAGGGTGGTTCTTTAGCAAGAACATCTTGTTCATTCACCATTGATAGTATTCATCAAAGGGCTTGTTTGACTTCTGCTTAACTCTTTCCAGGTCGTATAGCTTCACCTGAATCTTGATATTGAAGCTATAGTATTTGATAAAGGCTGCCAATAAAGCCTGCCAGTATGACTGCTCTTCCTCTGATAAAGAATTGTACCAACCCAATGCTCCTCCCTCAAGTGTAGTCGGGAAGAGATTGATAAGTTGTTGCTTGGTGGCGCCCGCCATCAACATGACTCAGGTGTAGAGATTCACATGGGCCTCTAGTGAACCCATTCCCTTGTAAGAAGGAACCTTTGGCACTTGAAAGCCAATAGGAAAAGTCTCAATGCCTTTACTAATCATGGCATCCACATTAACCGCCTTCTTGGATTCCGAACTGACACTGGCCCCTTTCTTTAGCTGGGCCACAACTTCATCCAACTCAGAATACTTCGCCTACATTTTCCTCTCCATAGCTGCCTCAATTTCTTGCAGCTTCTCCAAACTAGCCGAGGCATCAGCACCTTGCTGGGAAGATTTAGCCTCTTCCTTCAGCATGTCATGGAAATCCTAAGATCTTAAAAAATCGTTTAGGGCATCAGCAAGACTCGGTGTTGGATTAGCCATCTCAAATTCTTCCCCAGAATCAGATTCACTTTCTGTTTCTACTGCTCTTTGTTCCCCAACAGCCCTCGGAGCCTGAGATCTTGTCCTCAATTGAATAAGGCATCTCCCAAGGATGATTTCCCACTCCTGCACATTGATGTTTAGATTGACAATGCCACCAGGGCAGCAATGTACTTATTCATGGATGCATTCTTAGGGTACAACTAGATTTTGATGAATGTGGTCGACAAAATAAAAATGGCCTTCATACGGAGTGGGGGATTTATTGCTATAGGGTCATGCCATTTGGGTTAAAGAATGCTGGGCAACCTATCAGTGAGCAGTCACGTCACTTCTGCATGATATGATCCACAAGGAGGTCGAGGTCTATGTGGATGACATATTAGTTAAATCCATGACCCGGGAGGAGCACCCAACTATCCTGGATAGACTTTCAACTAGAATCGAGAAGTACAATCTCCGCCTCAATCCTAAGAAGTGTGTGTTCAGGGTAACTTCTGGAAAACTACTTTGTCAGGTAGTTAGTCAGAAGCGAATCGAAATGGATCTAGATAAGATTAAGGCCATCAGGGACACGCCGACACCGCAGTCAAAAAAGGAAGTAAGGTCATATCTAGGTTCACTACAGTATGTCAGTCAGTTTATTACAAGGTTGACGACAGTTTTGCGAGCCAATTTTCAGGCTTATGAAGAAGAACCAGCCAATGGAATGGAATGAATAGTGCTAGATAGCCTATGACAGAATTAAGGCTTATTTAATGAACCATCCAGTTCTAAAGCCTCCAATAACAAGCCTCTGATTCTGTACTTGGCTATTGAAGAGACTTCAGTAGGAGCAATGTTGGTACAAGAGCAGGAAGATGGGCATGAACATGCGGTCTACTACTTAAGTACGAAGCTACTGGAGTACGAGACTAGATATACGATAGTAGAGAAAACCTATGCTGCCATGGCATGGTTGACAAAGAAGTTAAGACATTACTTCTAATCGTATAAAGTTCAGGCGATAGCCAAAGTAGATCCTATGAAATACTTATGCCAAGCTTCAGTGTTAGCTGGGAAATTATCAAGATGGTTGCTTTTTGTTGGATATGCCCTAGTCCCAAGGCATTGGTCCTTGTGTTTGTATAATACATTTGTACATTAATGTAACCTTTATGTATTATACAATTTGTGTCAAGGAAATAAAGGCATTAATCTATTTATTATATGTCTTGTGCTATATTTTAAATAGAGTATCCAATGGACATATCCATATCCATGTTGTCAAGTGTGAGGCACTTGGCAGTAAGACCGTGGATAGGGAAAACGATATGGCCATAAAGTTATCCGTAGTCTGTTCCAATCATGGGAATGAATGGAACTAAAGACTATCATTAGCCTAGTTGTATGGCGGTGTCTTACCGGTCATAAAACATGGAATGTCAACCAGGTTACTGGGTACATGCAAAAAAGGGCATGGTATTGGATTGATCCACTTAACGGGAATCTACATGGTATAGTATCACAAATGATTCTCGAGTAGTACTTGTATAAGTCCTTCGACCGGACCAGATGATGGTGTTGCATGTGAAGTGGCACACTTTGGTGTACGCCTAACGGGCCTGTAAAAGGGTGCCAAGTATGGGTATGTTCGGGTGTGTTAGTAAACATGGCAGTGCTATGGATATGTAGAAGGGAATGTCACTCTGAATTTAATTAAATCGATGGAATTACAATTGGGCTTGGGCTAAAATGAAAAAGCCCACATGATGTGGGACTTATGTTGGCCGAAATTTGAGCATGGAAAGGGCTAGAAAGATGACTCATTTTGTTGGACAAAAGAGATGATGTAAATGTTAAGTCATGGAAGACTTTTGGGGTGGCAAAGTTGGACTTTGCTACTTGGATATTTTGGTTCATTCTTATGGTAAGAATGGAATAAAACAAATCATCCCACCATCTTTTCTTCTAGCTTGGCCGAATATACAAGGCAAGTGGTGAGTCATTTTGTTGACAAAATTGAATGATGAAAAGTGATGACTCATGGTGTGAGTCATAGGTTGAAAATTGGAAAGCAAAGTTGGACTTTGTTTATTTTTCAACTCTTCCTTTTGTTTCTTTTGATAATGACTTGAAATAAATGAATGGATGACTTTTCTTCTCAATTTTTGGTGAATTGGCCGTAGATATACATTCTTATGGTAAGAATGTTTGGCCTACTTTTTCCTTTATGCTCTTTGTTTTGATGGGAAGAAAACGATTGTGAGAAAAAGAGGTTTTGAACTTTCTTTTGGAAAGAAGTTTTGGGCAGCCATTACACTTGGCTTGGCCGCCCCTCTCTTCTCTTTTTCTCCCTCTCTTCTTATAATCTGGGTCGCTAGCACTGGTTGGGTCCGAGAGCCGTTCGTGTACATGACGTTGGAGGGAGTCTACTTTGGCTCCTGCAGTCCGCATCCGTCTCTTAGAGAGACTTTGTGGTAATTTTTTGAAACCCTCCTTTTATGCTTTAAGTTTTTGATTTCCACATCTTAAGCTCCTGGGCCGGATTCGAGGAAATCAACGTGTATTTCCGCTTTTATCGGTTGGTTTCCCGTGACGAATCCCAACACTTTTTTTGTCAGAGTTTGACATAAAGTATGTGACGAAGAAGACAATTAAAGGAAGAGCCATAGCAGAATTTCTAGCCAATCAACCGATAGATTCAGACTACGTCGAGAGTTTAGAATTTCCCGATGAACAACTGGTGGTGGTTGAAAAAGAAGCAAACAGATGGGTGATGTACTTTGACGGTGTGGTGAACAAACACGGCATAGGCTTTGGAGTAATCATTGCTACACCTGAAGGAGAAATCATTCCTCTGGTGAAACGGCTTGACTTTCAAGTAACTAATAACGGAGCATAATATGAAGCTTGCCTCTTTAGAATTGATGCCCTGATCATATTAGGGGCAAATAAGGTCTTAGTCATCGGGGATTCAGCTTTGGTCATTCGACAAGTTATTACAGATTGGGAGATAGAAGAAGAATCGCTTCGGCCTTATCTCGAGATGGTTTGGAAAAGGGCGAAGGTATTCAGTCAGTGTGAATTCCAGCATGTACTGAGGGAAGAGAATCAGATGGCAGATTCCTTGGCTACATTATCGTCGATGTGGGAAGGCCCCTAAAAATAGCCGATACACCCGGTAATCCTGAAAATTGCTCAGAATCCCTACTATTCATCAGTCAACATAGTTGCCGCAATCGAAGAACGTCCCTGGTATTATGATATCTTACAATTCATTCACAATGGTCAGTACCCCGAAGATGCTAGTGAGGTTGATAAGATTTCCTTAAGAAGATTGGTAGCGTAGTTTCGGGTATTTAAGAATCAGCTCTACAAATGAACAGATAACGGAGTCCTTCTGAATTTTGCAACAGAGGAAGAGGCAAATAAAATTATGGAACAAATACACTCCGGAGCTTGCGGACTGCATATGAACAGGTTGGCCCTGGCAAAGAAGCTATTGAGACAAGGATATTTTTGGCTTACTCTATAAGCTGATTGTATCGAAGAAGTTAAGAAGTGCCATGAATGCCAAGTGTATGGAGACCTTAATCATCTCCCTCCACTCAAACTTCAAGTATCCTCAACTCCGTGGCTATTTACAGCTTAGGGTATAGATATAATTAGAGATATAAGGCTGCCCACCTCAAACGGACATCGGTTCATTGTCATGGCTGTGGATTACTTCTCAAAATGGGTCGAAGCAGAATCCTTCACAAATGTTATAGCTAAGAAGATGGCCAAATTCATAGAAAAGAACATTTTTGCAAGATATGGGGTCCCTCACCACGTCGTGATGAACAACGGGGTTCAATTTCAAGGAGTAACGGTATAGTTGTTTCAAGAGAAGGGAGTTGAGCACCATAAATCATCCCTATATCACCCACAAGCCAATGGGGTAGTAGAAGCGGCCAATAAGTCTATTAAGAAGATTCTATAAAAAATGGTAGCGACCTACAGAGATTGGGCCGACGTGTTACTATTTGCCTTGTGGGGATACCGGACGAGCATTAGAACCCCTACGGGAGAAACACCATATTTGCCGGTTTATGGGATGGAGGCTGTTTTGCCAGTAGAGATAGAAGTTAGGTCATTAAGAGTAGTCATGGAGGCACACTTTCCGGAATTTGAGTGGCTTCAGTTGAGGTACGAACAGTTGGCACTGATTGATGAAAAGCGTCTTCAGGCCTTAGACCGATTACAGATGTACCAACAGCGAATGGCTAGGACCTACAACAACAATGTTCACCATCAAAAATGTTCGCTTAAGGTGAGGGATTTAGTACTTAAGCAGATGAAACAGACCAACACGGATGTACGGGGGAAATTCAAGTGGAACTGGGAAGGTCTGTATGTAGTCAAAAAGGTACTTTCGAAAGGTACTGTGAAGATTATGGACATGGACGGGAATGAATTCGTCAACCACATCAATCAGGACAAGCTGAAGCATTGTTACATGTAAAAAAAAAAAGAGAGGTCCGATGGGTCAAAAATCAAAAAGACAATCCATGCAAAAGTTAGGACAGTCTGATGGGTTAAAAACTGAAAAGGCAATCCATGCAAAAATTAGGACAAAGAGGCAAGGACTATCAGCTAGAAAATCTACAAAGACCGGTTGGTGGCAAGCATGGATTTAGTTGAGACGTGTACCATCACTACTTCTGTCCTTAGTTTCATTTCATCATTGATGTGCATCGTACTAAAACATTATTTACAAATGAATGGATGAATGTTCAGTTCTATTCGCTTAAATGTCCCGAGCTTAATGGAAATATTATTTTATGCATAATTGGCTTTATTTCTTTTACATATCTCACATTTATAGATTGAATATATGTGTAAAAAAAAATGGGCGACCTATGCTAGATTGAAAACTTGAAAAGGGCGGTTTATGCAAAAGCTAGGACACAAAATAAAGTCTGATGAATTAAAAACCCAAAAGGGCAGTTCAGGCAAAAGTAAAGATAGTCTGATAAGTCGAAAACCCAAAAAGGACAACCTATGCAAAAAATAGGATAGGAAAATAAAAATGGAATAAACGTCATACAGTAGTATCCAATTATGATAATCCTAATCCTCTAAAGCCCGCAAAGTTAGTGCCTTACATCCACGCCTGGTGGGGCAAGCAATAAGATCCATCAGCCAAGCTCTGTAGTGAGCGTCTATCTCCATAGGTGTAACACTGTCGTATCTCAGAATCTCAGTGCGAGTGGGATGCATCCATTGATGCTGCATATATCGAGGCAACTGTGGTGTAAACACTCCGCACTCAGTGGTGCACAAAGATCAAGGGACCCCCTAGAGCTAACCATACCGTCTGCATAGCTCAGTGGGAAAGTAGAAAGTCACATGGGTCAATTTAAGCAGCTGGACACCTCCAGCCCAAGTCTTAGTAGTCACATCAGAAATATCCCACCAAGGGCAGACCCATCGGATAGAGACATCAGTCAGCCTCCTCCACCAATCAAACCAGTGCTCCATAGACATAAAGCTGAAATCTGAAAGCTCGATGTGCCGAGACCCATAGCACTTCGGAGTGTATCTCGGATGAGGTGGAAGAGGGCTCAGGAGGCTCAGCTTCTCCACGAGCCAGATCTACACATAGGTTAGTCAAATAGAAAGGGGTAATGAATATTTGAATTTAGAAAAGTACAATGCAAAAGCATACCTGAAGCAAAAAAAGGGATCCACAACCCTTGACAGGAGAATCAGAGTGGATAGAATCCAAGTGAATCAATGTCTCAGCCAAGACAATCCCCATAGGTGATGCACCTTGAGCCATCTTAGTCACTACCAAGGCTAATCTAAGGCTGCAAGTACCGCCTTGGGACTCGCATAAGTAGCATGCCATCAGTAGCAAACTCATCAGCGGAGCCCAGCTAAGGGCAGAAAGGGGCAAAGCAAAGCATAATTCAACTATAACAGAAAGGCTGAGTGTGGGAGAAGCAGGCCTACCAGAAAGTGCATGACCCATACTTGCTACAGCTGGAGCAAATCGACTCAGAAATGAATGAATGTCACCTGAGTCAGGATCAGGAATAGTTAACCGGATCCCTTAAGGGCAAGAAGCACATAGGATAGCACTCAACTCCTCTACCGAGGGGCATAACTCTTGACTAGCAAAGTGAAAGATGTGATCCATCGGATCCCAAAAGCTGGTAGCTGCATCCAAGAAGACCCGATTCGAGGTCAAAGTAGTGTAGAACCTGAGGTACTACAAGCCAAAGGGCATAAGCAAAGCCCAATTGGAAGAGTGGGTCATACTGTAATAGTCCCAGAGTCGTCCTCGAAGTTGATCCATGTCAAAAGAGAAGAGAAAGAAGAAGAAAGGCTGAAAAATAGAGTGGGGCAGCTATAGTATGCTTGGCAGCTGTGATGCCTTGTAGTGGCGTGCGGGCTGTATTATTATAGTGGAGTGGCTATGGTGGAAAAAGGTTGAAATTCGATATGGGATGGCTTATAGGTGCCTGGCAGCTGTAACACCTTATAGCCGCGCGGCTGTAGAGTACCGGGTGGCTGTAGTATCACAATGGCATGACTGTAGTATAGACAACACTTTTTCTATATCTTTATATGATTTCTGATGATTATTGATGCACGGCTATAGGTTCCAGGGGTAGTTTTTCAATGAAAATAAAGTCTAAAGACACCATAACATGTCCCAGGCCCGACCAGATTGAACCAAGGGGCAATAAAAGCATGAAAAGGCAGAGAAATACACACTCAAAGGCTCCAAATTCAATGGCTAAAAGATGTAAATATCATGTGCAAATCATTTGAGCATCAAGTACATCACGGAATTAGACCCATGCAAGGGCCATAATGTGCACCCAAAGACGGGTCAATTTATCAGAAATAGAAAATGGGGAAATAGGCCTAAGAAGAAGCAAAGCCAGCATCGTCACCATCATCCCTACCATCTCCTAGCTCATCAGTCAGGCTCTCACTCATGTTCTTGCCCGTAAGCCCCATCTGGGCATCCCAATCGTCTACCCAATCTCTAAAGGTGTGGTTCATAATCTCCAGCTTAGTGACCTGATGTTGCAACTGGTCATTCTCTGTCCTCAAGCGAGCAGACTCACTGTGCTTAACCCCAATCATCGTCTACACCAAGAAAAGCATGAAAAGCATCCTAATCACATGCATATACATCCATACATACATGCATACATCCAAACATAAATTTAAAGCCAAATGCAGGTACTTACCATAGAAGCGGCGTTATCCCAGAAGGCGAGCGCCCTTAGTGCATTAATGGATTGGCCCATAGACATACCCGGCATCATTGGAATTTGTAGAGATTGCAATCATGGGGATCAATCTATGACAAAAAATTAGAAAGAGGGCTGAAAATAGAGAAAAGCAAGGCCACTCACATGTGTGGTGCCATCAAGAATGGCTGGGGGAAAAGAATGATCTTGAAGATGGAGGTCAACTCGATAAGACTACCAAGACTCATCGAACAGCTGAATAGTTCTCTCAATCGAGAACTCGAGCCTACCGTGCAGATAATTGACAGCAGGGGCCTGAGGAGCCTGAAAAGGAGGAATGGGAACATCCTCCACTTTAATGGCAGAACCCGCCCCAGTGGTCCGAGTAGAGCCAGTACTAGATCTCCTGCCTGCTCCCCTAGTGGATAAGGTTGGGCATGCACATCCACCTCTCGAAGACGATTGAATTTAGTTAAGAAGTGGATGTTAATGAATAGTGACTTTAAGCAAAAAAAAAAAAGAAGGTTTGGAAAATACCCCAAAACCAGCATCAGCTGTTAGTGGGAGAAGATGAGTGGCGATGAACTGACAATAGTCACCATCCACACTGCCAGCCTAGTAGCCAGCACCGTATAGGTCTGGATGTAGCTCAGGAGACAGGAGGTGAGGCCAGAATAACCCCACCGACAAGACAGCTGGAATCCTACATGCCTTGGGGCTGAGAACACTAGTCATGAACCCTGTCGCCTAGGTACCACTCTTGCCCGAAGGGGTACTCCATCACAAAGCACCTATTAGACAGCGCCTTCACATCTTCAAGCAGCTGGGGAAAATTATCCCTCTCTCACCTTTAAGGGGTCATGACAATCTAGAATCAGAAAGTCAGGAAGTTCAAGTCAAAAAAAAAAAAAAAAAAAAAAAAAAAAAAACAAAACAAAACAAAAAAAAAAAAAAGGAAAGAGAAAGGGGGAGCAAGAAGCATACCCCAGCAAAGGTCATCTCCCTCAAGAATTGGCAACACTCATCCTGATCTTTATCAACATCGCTCAAGACAAACCATAACCACCGTCTAAGATGGGGAAATTTGTCCAGCTCATAATCATCAGGGACTTGCACTACCGGAGTAGGAACGAAGCAGTACTCGTAGGCCCAAACCTAAAGAAGAAGTATGAAAATGAAGTCAATAACAATTTTGGAGATGTACAAAGGAAAGAAAAATCTTAAGATAAAGCGTCCAAGCTACTTATATGGAGCATAATCCAAAAGCCCTTCAGCTCCTTCTGAGAGCCTCGAGCACAAAGGTGAAGAGCGTAGTACAGCTGAGCCAAAGCCACTCGACCTTAGTTAAGAGTTTTCACTAACTCTAGCTCGATCAGGGATGGTAGCACGACCAAGTTCAAGCTACTCTGGCCTATGGGCAAAAGGAGTATGGAAAGGGCGTGTAGAAAAAAGGCCTTCACATATCGCTTCTCATTGGGAGCCTCAAAGGTAGTCCCCTCTAGGAGCTCAGTCTACCATGTCAGCCAGTAATCTCTAAGGCTCCTACATTGAATCCGGCTGTCGAGGGACTCAATCCCGATGAGCATAGCCACTAAATCTTGGCGCTAGTCGCTATATGCTAAAATCTGACGATATCCTTGGGAGTCACTGTATATTCTCCAGGTGGGAAATGGAATGTGTGAGTGGTGTCCATCCACCTCCCCAAGAGTGCAGCCAAGAGTCCTCGACTCGTGCGAGGAGTGGTGATGGTCATGCTCCGAACTAGCCGATGTAGGCCTGTAGAGTTCACGATCGCCTTCACCCTTTTAGGGAGACGTCTGTACCACTTCAAGGACTCTACAATTGATTCACTGATGCAATGGCCAGATCTCACTTGCAAAATCAATGATCAGGGAGTTTATAAGCTTTTTAGAATGCATATACATCATAAAAATCAAAGAAACACCCTTGAATCTACCAACTACAGCTGCCCAGCTATAAGGGGGTCACAACAGAGTGGCTGTAGTCCTCATGCTTATAGCTGCACTATTGTAAGCAACCCCTGGGGCGGCTATAGCTAGAAATTTTTGACCAACCATGGATTTGCTCATTTTTCAGTTAAATCTCGTTCCAACTCAACCCAAATCAACAACTAAACATCCTAAGGGCATATTCTGCTCAAATCATGCATCAATTTCTCCTATTATAAACTAATTTCTCTAAATTTGTAGAAATTCCAAACTTGGAAAAAAGGAGGAAATCCAAGAAAACTAAACGGATTCAAGAAGGTGTGACTTAAGATTTGGAGCTGGATAGGTACTGGAGCATCGATCTTTACTCTACAGTACTTGTCATCTTCTTTTAACCCATAAACACTCTCAGTGGGTTCATGGGCTAAAGAGAAATTCCCCTCCACAATAGGAAATCTGTGTGAAAGGCGGGTTAAGCTGGAGGAATAGGTCAGAGTACTCTACGCAACTTTCGTCCCATGATTTTGAAGATTTGTTTTGGGACAAGAAAGTCACTAAGAGAGGAGAGTGGTTTTCAGTCTTACAAGCGAAGGTATGTCTAATGAGTTTTTTGTGGCTATTAAAAGCCACACCTTACCCACCACTACAGCCGAGTGGCTGTAGTTTAAAAACACTATAGCAGCGCGGCTGTAGTACTACAGTGGCGCCACTGTAGTTTGTTACTTTGGAAAGTTTTCGTTCTTTCATTTTTCAAAGCCTATTTAATGCCAATTTGATCCCGAGGAAGGTAGTATTCATGTCTTGCAGGTATCAAGGTGCAAGATATTCGTCCCATATTCATTCTTGATCAAAGGGGCAACAATTTTTTGTTTCCAAAATTATCGATCAGGAAACGTATACGCGCCCGAAACAACTTTAAAACATCAAAAGAGATGATCAAGCTTCTCAAATCACCAAAGCACCCTTCCTTGGCTACATAGGCTTCATTGGAAACACTATTATCCTTTCCTTCAGTCACACAGGCCATACTAGAAGTGAAAAGATCAAAATGTCGTTTTGTTAGCAGCCGAACTATCAGATGACCAAAACACCTTTCCTTTAGTGGCACAAGCTTCATGGGAAACCAAATCATCAAAATATTTTGTCCCCTAGTGACATAAGCTCCACTAGAGGTGAAATGACCAAAATGCCCTTTTGTCAGCCGCCAAGCTACCAAATGACCAAAATACCCTTTTTCTCACCAAAAGGGATACCAAACCACGAAAACTCATTTCTTTTCGTGACATAGGCCCTACAAACGTCAAATGACAAAAGTACCCTTCCTCTAAATGGTAACAACTTTTTAAGCTACAAAATTACCAAAATACCCTTCCTTTTCATGAACATCAAATGACAAGGAGAATCTAATCTGGGCAAAGTCCTTTGCTTCGCAATGGAGTCGAAGTACATCCCTGGAGAACCAATCCAATCTGGGCAAAGTCCTCTGCTTCGTAATGGAGTCAAAGCACATCCCTGAAGAACGTTGAATCAATTCGGGCAAAGTCCTATGCTGCAACGGAGTTGAACTAAGTCCCTAAAAAAAATCAATTCAACTTAGGTAAGACCACTGTTTCGCGAATCAACTGAGACAAGTCCCTACAAACATCATAGTAGGCCAACACGAGGAGAGCCCCTAGGTACATCCTCTTTTCCTTCTCACTGTGCTCCCTATTGCAAGACCAAACTCGAATCGGGCACAAGCACCTGCCGAAGTAGAGTTTGGTCATGCGAGGGGTAGCCTGTGAGCACGGGTCTTTTCCCGACCCTGATGATGAAAGCCTTTATTACCTTTTTCATAGATAAGCATGAGGCAGATTCAGAATGACCAGAATGACGTCGGAGATGTCTCAGATGACCAGAAGAAGTGTAAAAAATCTTGGTGCATAACCCCGAAGAAGGTCGATTGAGCGCTTAAGAGAACCGAAGAGAAAAGTGAAAAAAGGTGAGAAATGAAAAAATGGCTACTATAGCCACTCGGCTTTAGTGCCTATAGCTGCACTGCTGTAGTTTGCACAACTACAGCCACCCGGCTATAGGCAACTGCAGCCGCTCGGCTATAGTTACTAGATTTAATTTTTCTCCTAAATAAGGTGCATTTTATCATTAACTTAGGATTTTTAACCTAAATTGGACAATATAAAAGAGAGATACGAAGATTGGGTCATGGACAGAGAGGGTATTCTGCAAACAATAAAAAAAAATGGCTAGGGTTTTGATATTCTTGGATAAATTAGAGAGAGAAAGAAAGAAAAACCAAAATTCAATCTAAAACCATCAAAAACTCTATTCTAATCTGTAGTAACCATTAGGGTCCTGTGAGAATTCATATCCTGGGAGTGATTCTGATCAGCTTGGTGTTCATTAGGATTGATTCAGGGTTCCGTTCTAGTATTAGAGATTTGTGAATGATTTCGGGTTGTTCGTGATTCCGAGGAGTTTTCCGGCACTCGAATCTATTTTTGGTGATCCAAAACACTGGAACACAAACAAGGTATACTCTAAGAGGCCCTAAAAACTCATTTCAAATTGTTCTGGGCATTGGTTGTATGTGATTTTGTGTTTTTCTTAAAGATGGAAGTGAAACCCAGCTATAGCAGCCCCATTAGATGCTTACATCCGCTCATCTGTAGTCTGATGACTATAGTGGCATGGCTATAACCTACAGTGGTGCGACTATAGTCTTTTGATTACAGCCACTCGGCTGTAATCTCCAGGGCAGAAGCTCCGAATGCCCTAAATCGACCGATAACACTTCCTTTTTCAAATCAAATATGTTTTTCATGAAAGATTTCGGTTGGGTCACAACCACATATGTTTAAATTTACGGTTTTCAGGTTTTTGATTTATGGATGTGAGATTGAATGTTGATGATTTTGGGTTTTTAGGTATTTCTGGGCTCGTTTGATCCGATCTGGATCTGTTTTGTCGAATTTTATGAGTTTCTAGAAGCCCTAGATTGTCTGAAATCATCAAAATTCTAAAACGATTTTCAAAACAAGAAAGAAAACTAGCTTTTTGTTTCTAGAGCACTACAGCCACTTTAATTTATATGTTACAGCAGCTCGGCTGTAGTTGGTGAAACAGAATTGTAGTTTTTGCCCTTTTCGTGTCTAACTTGTAATTTTGTTTCTCCTTTCGATTCAAAAAGGATTTTTGGTGTGTTTATGTTTCCAGACCCTAGATGGATGTTCAATTTAGGACCACTCATGAATGGAACCCCCCAGTTACGGGATATCCAGCCCACTAAAAGATGAAAAATGCATGTAAAACGAGCCAAATCGTTCTCAAAATTGGTTTTTATTCACAGAATCTAAAAGGTGTTTCTATAAAATGTTTTCTAGGTCTAATTGACTAGTAGTTTGGACTTCTTGATTATCCCCCTTTGTATGATCCCATTTCCTAAAATACCCTTATTATGTCTAGTGTGAGTCCTTGGCTTGGTGTGATTTGCTTATTTGTGATAACCGTATTTGGATGCAGCTTTTATTTTTTCATTTTTGCTTTGATGTATTTAATAGACCATTCTGAGTACCTAGGCGGTTGTACTGTTTTAGATTATCGTGTATTATAGGCGGTTGTAAATGGTGATGATGAGAGTTTTTCTTTTTCGGGTTGTATAATTTGGCCATTACTTTACTTTTCTTGAACTTATATTTTTCTGCACTTTATTTATGATTTATATTTATGTCATTTGCATGAGCATTAACTAAAATTAAAAGAAGATAAGATGGGTAGAATTAAGTGAATGTTATATTGTATATGAAATAATAATTGAAAACAAGTTGAGGATTAGTATATGTGTTGCCCCGAATCTTGAATCTCTAGTTCTGGTACTGTGTCTACACTTGGTAGGGAGCTATACCCGAATTTCCTAGATGAGCTAATCCAAGTGGCGACTCTATATCTAATCATGAAATTTAGATTTCGAGATCTTTAAGTCTAAATTGGGATTTTCTAAAAATCTGCTTTCCAAAAAATCACACTTAGAATTAAGTTTTCTATAAAATGAGTTTTCTCAATAAAATGAAAGGTTTTCTTAAAGTAAGATTAAAACCCGTTTTCAAACCACACTCACACTGAAAAGGAAAATCCCTAGTTCCCACTTCACCACGCATTCTGAAAAAAGTCGTCTGCTCACACAGTGGGTAAATGTAAACCCAGTATTGGCTCAAATCAAATCTGCTATGGTTAAATTTAAACTCGGTATCGGCTCCAACCAAATCTGCCGTGGGTAAATGTAAACCCAGTATCGGCTCCAATCAAATCTGCCGTGGGTAAATGTAAACCCAGTATAGACTCCAATCAAATCCGCCATGGGTAAATGTAAACCCAGTATCGGCTCCAATCGAATCTGCCGTGGGTAAATGTAAACCTGGTATTGACTCCAATCAAATCTACCGTGGGTAAATATAAACCCCGTATCAGCTGCAATCAGATTATCACTATGTCAATGCGGCTTCGCCGAGTTAGGTATGCCTTTCTTTCCTTACATTTATGGCGCTATTCTTCGCCTTCTCAAATTCACCTTAGGTAGTTTAGACCTAATATCGGGTACTTAATTTGATCACGTGAGGTGCAGCTGCAAGAGCCAGAATTTTCCAAAGTTAATAATGAAAACCCAAATGTCATTTTTACAGGTGTAAACACGGAATTTTCTGGGATATATACATAAATATATATATATATATATAAATCAAAATACATCCGCACGGCTGTAATTATAGTCGTACGACTGTAGGTCTATAGTAGCTAGTTACAGCTCATCCTGTATGGGAGAAGAATGGGGCATTATTTAGGAGCATAATTGCATCTTCCTGGCTTTTTTTTTAGGGTCTATATGTGTCAAAACAAAGGGAGGAACCAGGTGGAATGACCAGAACAAGGATTTTTGGATTGAAGAAAGCTCTAAAGATTAGGAGAAGAGAAGGAAAAAGAAGAGAAGAAACACACCCACAATATCATCTTCTTCTACTCTTTTTCTTTTAATTATTGTGTTTGTGAGCATAAAACTTGTAGAAATCATAGGTTAAAACTTTGCAAACAAAAATAAATCATTCCAGAGTTTTAAACACGCTCAAATCCGCAATTAGTAAAGATTTTTGGACGTATATTTTTTACCTTGACATACAAAGCAAAGGAGGCAATCCGGAGCTGATTTAAGGTCTTTTTCCGGTCAAATCAATGGTGGATTTGTGCTACAAGGGTAACTATACCTTAAACTAGTATTTTACTTCATTTTCTAAGTGTTTTGGTTCATTTTCATCCATAAAACCATTTAAAACCAAAAATACAAGTCTATTGTTTCTGGGCAGGATGAATAGCCATACCGCTATAATTGCAGTCGTGCGACTGTAATTATAGCCATACGACTGTAGTTGGCTTCCACGGCTGTAAATTCTCCCACCTAAATCATTTCGGCAATTTTCTGACCAGAAGCGAATTACAGTTGCATGACTCTAATTACAGCTGCAAGACTATAATTACAGCCACACGACTGTAGTCACAGCCACGGGGCTGTAATTTCTGGCTAGCAACAGAAAATCACAAAACATCTAGAAAAATTTAGAAAAATAAAAAAAACAAATAAATTGTTAAAATGCATAAAAATCATAAAATCATAAAAAATAAATTTATTTCATGCATTCATGACCTTAGGTTTAATTTTTGAAGTTATCGCATTTAGAATAGACCAACGACGGAGGTCCAAATCTCCTGAAAACCGACTCACCTTTACATGCTAAATGGAAGTAATCTAGAAAAAGAAAATATTTTCAAAAATGTATTTTCTCATGAAACAAAAATACAGGAATGTTTCAAAACCATTTTCCAGTTCTAGTCGGGTGAACTAGCCGAGTTTACCCGACTATCCCCTAAATGTATGTCCCCAAATCTCTCGTTTCCTCATTTTGTCTATTTGAGTCCAACTTGTTGCATATATTTGTACTAACCTTTGTTTTGCAGGATTTGAATTTATTTTTCTTTTGATTTCATTAGATACTCATGTATTGTAGGCGATTGTATCCTGATTCCTAAATTATACAAATGTATCCCCCAGGATAGTTTTGTTGTGATTCGATTGGGTTGTAAATAATTCATTTATTTATCGCTTTTTATCCGCATGTATGCCGTATGATTAAATCAATGGAAATCAACCTTAGAAATATAAAATTCTATCAATGAGCATTGGCCAAATTTTTCTTCATTAGACATGAGGGACTTGTCCGGACCTAGATCTCTGGAAAGTCTAGTGGCCTTTGTTCGGTTCAGCTACGCTATAATTTCCAGGTTGAGCTGAGCCATGTGGTGTAAGCGCCGGGTTTTCCCGACCTCTATGATGAGAATTCTAGTATTACCTATGGAGTGAACGGACGCGAATTGGATTTGAAAACACCCGGAATGTTGCTTGGAGTATCTCAAACATCCTGAAAACCAAGCTATCCGTGATCCAAAATCCCCGGAAAGGTCTCCCTGTTAGAAATGCCATAGTCCCGAGGCATTGGTCCTTGTGTTTGTATAATACATTTATACGTTAATGTGAACTTTATGTATTATTCAATTTGTGTCAAGAGATAAAGGCATCAATCTATTTATTATATCTATATTTTAAATAGAGTATCCAATGGACATATCCATATCCATGTTGTCAAGTGTGAGGCACTTGGCAGTAAGACTGTGGATAGGGAATACGATATGGCCATAAAGTCATCCGTAGTCTGTTCCAATCATAAGAATGAATGGAACTAAAGACTATCATTAGCTGGGTTGTATGGTGGTGTCTTACTGGTCATAGAACATGGAATGTCAACCAGGTTAATAGGTACATGCAAAAAGGGCATGGTACTAGATCGATCCACTTAGCGGGAATCTACATGGTATAGTTGTTGGAAATGCCTTAGTCCTGAGGCATTGGTCCTTGTGTTTGTATAATACTCTTGGAAAGAAATATGAACAGCCATAATTCTCTAAGTGAGCAGCCCTCTCCATCTCTTCTTACATAATCCAAGTCGCTAGCACGGGTTAGGTCTGAGAGCCGTCCGTGTATGTGGGAGGGAGTCTATTTTGGTTCCTGTAGTTTGTATCCATCTCTTTAAGAGATTTGTCGGGTAAGTTTCTGAACTTCTCTTTATGGTTTTAAGTTTTTTATTTCCACCTCTTAAGCTCTTGGGCCGGATTCGAGGAAATCGACACGTATTTTCGCTTTTATCGGTCTGTTTGCCTTGACGAATCCCAACAATAGTATCACAAATGATTCTCATGTAGTACTTGTATAAGTCCTTTAACAGACCATATGATGGTGCTGCATGTGAAGTGGCACACTTTGGTGTACGCCTAACGGGCCTGTAAAAGGGTGCCAAGTATGGGTACATTCGGGTGTGTCAATGAACATGGCAGTGCTATGGATATGCAAAAGGGAATGTCAGTCAGTGATTCACTGAGACGATATCACTAGCCTCTTGAAGAATGTTACTGATAAGTGTGTGGCCACACCCAAATAAGATTGGATCTTATTTGTGAGCATCAATTCATTCAGTATCAAGTAAACGTCCAGACACAATAGAGGGTGATACTTCCATGCCTCTGTGTTGGACACCGATATCAGCAACATGGGATTTACAAGTTCAAACTATAGGGTAACATTTTCAGTAGGATTGCTTATTCCATCTTAATTGGTGGCTATAGTGGCTTGTTAGAGCCCACCTGCAATCTGTAGGCCTTGGCCCACTGCCAACATAAAGACGGGCCCATCGGATCGTACACATTGAACGTTTGGACTTTAACTAGTCGGATTAAGTGTGTACTTAGAGTATACACTTTTGAAGAGAGAGAGACTTATTAATTATATTATATAGGTCGATTGGATTGATCAATATATTATAATTAATATTTATTTTGGCCTTCTCATAATTAATTCGATGAATTAATTTATGGGGTTATTTCCTAGGTGGAAATAGTATTACATGTATAGGTTTACAAGTAGTTCATTTT
Organism: Euphorbia tirucalli; assembly: GCA_039660915.1. Lineage (NCBI taxonomy): Eukaryota > Viridiplantae > Streptophyta > Magnoliopsida > Malpighiales > Euphorbiaceae > Euphorbia > Euphorbia tirucalli. The sequence goes on along the minus strand of CM077640.1, from coordinate 34,342,194 downwards.
TTATGTATGTCTAATTTAATCCATTGATTAAATTAATAGGTCAAATGAATTTTCATTTAAATGTATGTAATATATTATGGTATAATATATAAGCAAACATGGTATATTAAAGTTGCATTTGAAATTAATTCAATCAAAGGATGTAAAACTGGGCGTAGTCTTAAAATGAAAAATGCCTACATTAAGTGGGATATGTTGGCCGAAATTTTCATGCATTTGGGCAAATAATGATGAGTAATTTTGTTGGACAAAAGTGATGATGAATATGGTGAGTCACGGAAGACTTTTGGGGTAGCAAAGTTGGACTTTGCTACTTGGATATTTTCATCATTCTTATGGTAAGAGAAATGAAAATATCCCATCTTCATTTCATACTTTTGGCTGAATATAGTAGAGTGAAGATGAGTCATCTTCTTGTCTTTATGGTAGCAAAGTTAAACTTTGCTACCTTATGAATAAAGAAGAAGAAAAGGTGATGGTGAGTGATGGTGGTGAGTCACCATGGTGAGTCATTGGTTTTGACTCATTTGTTGCAAAGTTGTACTTTGCTCTTTCATGGATTATCACTTTTCTTTGATGAAAAATAATGATGAGTAATTCACTTCTACTTTTGGCCATGAGATACATTTTCTTTGGAAGAAAATTTTGCCCACTTTTATGCATTAGTTTTCTTTTAGAAAGAAACACACGTGTGAGAGATAGAGAAATTGCTTTATTTCTTTTGGAAAGAAATATATTGGATAGCCATAATATCCAAGTTTGGCCGCCCCTTTTCTTCTCTCTTTCTTCCTCTCTTCTTGAAATTTCTGAGTCGCTAGCACGGGTTTCAGTCCGAGAGCTGTTCGTGTATGCATCGGTGGAGGAAATCTACACTTGATTTCGACAGTCCGCATCCGTCTCTTAGAGAGACTTTGTGGTAAGTTTTGAAACTCTCCTCTTTAGGCTTTCAGTTTTTCATTTCCATATCTTAAGCTCCTGGGACCGGATTCGAGGAAATCGACTCATATTTTCGCTTTTATCGGTCAGTTGCCCGTGATGAATCCCACACTCCCGAGTGGTTTCTAGGGTTTAGGGTGCACGTCCGATTTTCAAAATTTTTAGCTTTTAAGCTAGAGCTAGGAGGCTCTAGTGGGTGAGCGAAGTTGCTCTGCAAAGCAGAGCAACTTGGCTCGGCAGAATGGAAAATTGGGCAAAATCAGAGAAATTTAGGCAGCCATTAAATGTTCGAAATGATATGTAAGAGGAGAGTATAAAAGGGGAAAATCAAATTAGAAGAGAGAGAGGTGGTAGTGTTGAGCAGACAAAAAAAACAAGTTTCAAAGAAAAAAAAGAGAAAAAAAGGGAAGCAGAGAAAAAGAAAGAAGAGAGGCCGAGACTAAGCAAGAAAAGGGAAACCAAAAACATAGGGTTTAAGGCTTAATATCAATCCTTAAACATTAAACACAAGTTATTCAACCTTCGCTCATTGGTTGGAAACCATTCCAGATTTGTTTCGGCTTGTTTGGATTATTACGGTTCTTTGGCCGGTTGAGTTCCCATGGTATATTTCAAGCTTTTAATCCCTTCTTTGACATTCAAAGCATCCAAACAACATCAAGGTAAACTCTAAGAGGCCTTAAACCTATTTGCATTGTGTTTTCTCTACACTTTCTGCATTTCGCCAACTTTTGGAACCGGACTCACCCAAATAGAGCCGGGCGGCTGTGTTCATGATGAACAAAGCCGGACAGCTCTGGTACCCAGAGCCACCCGGTTTTGTTCTGTCTGGACAGATTTTTGAATCGTTCCGATCGGCTGAAAACAGTTTGTTTTCAATTTTGAGCATTCTGTTGCGATTATTTTCGGCCCAAATCCATCCGTACATCATAAATTTTTGGTTTTTAGATTTCCGTACGTATGGATATTAGGGTTTCAATGTTTCCGGGGTTTATTTTCTATGTTTCGGGGTTGTTTTATCCAAATCGGATCCATAGTTCAGCATTAGCGGACCCCCGAACCCTATAAAATTCCCAGAAAATATTGAAAACGAGCAAAATTGTATTTTTCGCAAATGTTTTTGGTGTGTTTATTGCATTTTAGACCCTAGATGGATTGCATATTTAGGAACCCGCACAAACGGAACCCTGGATTCCGGGATAACAGACCCACAAAAATGGAAATTTTCATGTAATCGAGCCAAATGTTATCCAAAAAGTGATTTTCCAGCACAAAAATTACAGGGCGTTTCAAAACAGTTTTCCAGGTCTAACCAGTCCAACCAGTCGGGTCGACCCAGTTATCCCTTAAATGCATGCCTCCATTTCCTAAATTCCCAATTCTGTCCTATTTGAGTCCTATATTGTGCTAACCAATTTGTTTTACAGCATTTATTTTCATTTTTATTGTAATTAACAGATTATTTCGTGTATTTTTAGGCAGTTGTAATTTTTAGATCCTTGTGTACTTAGGCGACTGTAAAGTGAGGATGAGAGTTTTCTATTTTTATTCGATTGGGTTGTATAATAAGCCTCTATTATTTTCTTGTATATTTTGGGTGTATGCTTTATTTTTCTGCAATTTATTTTTCAGCATTCTGCTTTAGCATCAGTTAAATAAAATAAACAAATTGGGATTAGAGAAAGATAATAAAGCGAATTAAATATGGTAATATGAATGGTAAAGTGAAAGCAAGTTAGACGTTAAGTAAGTTATTTGCACGAACCCTAAATCTCTGGATTAGGTACAGTAGTCTGTCCTCGGTAGGGAGTTGTACCGGAATTCCCAGATTAGCTGATCTGGGTGGTGACTCTTTCACTGATCTCGGGATTCAAGTTTTGAGGTCTTCAAGTTAAAGCGGGAAAATGTTTTCTATAAAGGGATTTCCAAATCAAAATCCATAATTTTCTAACTCAAGATAGACAAAACCCATTTTCTACAAACTTCACTAAAATGAAATCTTTTTCCATGGCCCGCTTCACTGTGTCCCCTTTCTAATTAAAAAGGCTATCAACTCATAGTGGCGACTCCACTGGGGAATGGTTTCTTAAAAAGTTTTCATAAAAACTTAAGGAACTTAGGCAACTACCGAAATAAAACCTCAATTGCAGTCACTTTACCTAATTCATAATACTATATTTATTTGCACCTTGCATATCATGACATGTTCTTCTTCTCAATCCCTCCAATACATTGTTTAGCCCCAGTTTACCCAAGAAGGTGGCCTACCTCTACCACCAGGATTGGAGACACCCGACGGGGTAAACCACTCATAGCACCGCATGACCTTACATTTATATTCGCTATGGGAAACTTAGGCAACTACCGAAATAAAACCTCAATTGCAGTCACTTTACCTAATTCATAATACTATATTTATTTGCACCTTGCATATCATGACATGTTCTTCTTCTCAATCCCTCCAATACATTGTTTAGCCCCAGTTTACCCAAGAAGGTGGCCTACCTCTACCGCCAGGATTGGAGACACCTGACGGGGTAAACCACTCATAGCACCGCATGACCTTACATTTATATTCGCTATGGGAAACTGTACGACCCTTGGTTTTTGACTTTGGCCCATATGTAATGGCTTAGCAACTTCCCCTAGGATTACCAAAACATAAATTCAAATTAAACATCGAGCGTGCCTTTGGTATCCCCCGTTGATGCCAAAGAGACCCAACACCTATGAAGAATGCAAGACCAATCGAAAGGAGAAATAAGGTCGGAAGGGAGTGCATATTTTTTGTGTGCTAACGATTGTTCTATGGTGTTTTTTTATTTTGACTTTTCATGAAGCATCAAACATGCATAACTTTTGTCTGCCATTCTAACCACCTCTTTATACAGCCATTTTCAAACATCAATATATGCTTGTTACTAATCACAGTTTTGTGCAACCATGATATTTTGTTTGTATGACATTCACATCTCGTGTGCAATATTTCCACGAAGCATACATGACATCATTTCACATGTCATGCATTTTAACCACATTTTAGTGCAACCACTTGCATTCTCATGTGACATATACATCCATGACATTTCATCCCAGCTAATAAAAGGATGTTTCAAGCATGCCCTTCACGATCATTTCATTCCATGACATATCGGGTATCCCAAAACTACCCATGTTCCGCCCGTGCACCGGATTGCACTCGACCATTTCACAAATATCATGTCATTCAATATAATGCCATAATGGTCCTAGGTTTCTTTCTATGTGGTGATTCACATGATACATTTCATGACATCACACTTATTCATAGGTGCCCCGTGACGCCAAAATCCTATTTGCACATATTGGTTCACATCGGACCATTTCATAAAATTGTGAATCATTCGAGGTGCTCCCTAAGTACCAGATTAGTACGCATATAGGGGAATTTCATAACACTATTAAAATCATGCAAGGTATTCCACGAACACTGAACCTCTGTCCGTGTCTCGGGTTACACGTGACTTCTCTACAACATCATTTCATGTCATATGCCTCAAAAGCATTAGAACTCTGTCCGTGCAACGGTCCCTATGGGACCATTTCACTTCATGTCATCGACCTACAAAGTGTCTATAGTCTGCCTGTGTGTCGGCACATACGTGACCATCTCACGACAATTCATTAGGTGCCCCAAAGGCGCCGAACCCCTGTCCCTATGGTGGCTCCCACGAGACATTTTTAAATTATTTTTGCATGATATTGGGCACTCTTGGAACATCCCAAATAAAAGAAAATCAAACAAACAAGGTTCATTTTCATGTCCATCTCCATTCATAAAGCATCATCCAAGCATCACCCTCCATGATATAACGTCATTCATTTACCACCCCTAACTCTCCACTTGTGATGTAGGACCATACACACGTGAGACTAGAAAAGGCTAAAGCTCCATACAAATAGTTCATAGTGTAAGCTAGATCGACCAAGGACAAGGTCTCATGCTTTGAGGGATCTTGGGGAATAAAAAGCGATAGAAACTAATAGTGATTCTGATTCCGGGGAGGAAGTGGAAATGGCCAACCAAACACCAAGTCTTGCTAATGCCTTAAAGGATTTCCAGAGATCCCAAGACTTCTGTGACATGCTGAAAGAAGAGATGTGGGCTGTTGTAAGGGAAACTAGGGAAACTGGAACCAGTAGGCCTGGAAAAGAAAAGGTAGATGAATCTTCTTAGTACAGTGCTAATGTCTCGGCTAGTGTTGAGAAGCTGCAAGAGATGGAAGCAGGCATGGAAAAGAAAATGAAGGCCAAGTACTCTAAACTTGATGAAGTAGTGGCTGAACTGAAGAAAGGGGCCAACATCAGTCTGGGCTCTAAGAGAGGGGTGAATGTAGATGTGATGACCAACAAGGGCATTTAGACCTTCCCTATTGGGTTTCAAGTGCCGAAGATTCCTTCTTACTAGGGGATTGGCTCCCCCGAAGCTCATGTGAATCTACATGCCCGGATAATGCTGACAGTGGGCGCCACTAAATAGCAGCTGGTTAACTTCTTCCCAACCACACTGGAAGGGGGAGCCCTGAATTGGTACAACTCTTTGTTTGAAGATGTGCAATCTGACTGGGAAGCCTTATCAGTGGCTTTCATCAAATACTACAGCTTCAATACTAAGATCCAGGTGAAGTTGTATGATCTGAAGAGGGTTAAGCAGAAGCCCAATGAATCCTTTGATGCATACTATCAGAGATGGATGAACAAGATGATTCTGCTAAGGAACCGTCCCGACGAGGATGAGTTGATTCAAAAATTGATGGATGGTAGTCGAGACATTTTCAGGAACAATATAAAGGTCCACTCTTTCAGTGAACTTAGCGAAGTTTATAGTATGACAATGAAAATTGAGAGAGATGAGGAAGAAAGGGCACTGAACCAAAGGGGTGGCAAAAGCTCTGGGTACAGTTAAGGGTGTCGGTCAACTACTACGGCTAGGTCAAGCAGTAGGTCTGGGTCTGGTTCTACAAGTAAAAGTGGATAGTTTTCAGCGGGTAGACAAGCAGGGTTGCTTTAGTGTCTTGGCAACGAGGTAACCAAGGCAGGAATCCAGATAGTCAAGGCATATCACCCTAGGCCTTCTCCTTGGCTAAGATCTTCACCAAGTGCAGAAATGGTGGTATGTTGGAGTCCCTCAGGCCATTTGAGAAGCCAACAGAGGAAGACAAGGATAATTTCTGCACCTACCATGTTTTGGTGGGACATAGGACCAACAACTGCTATAAGCTAAGAGATGCGATCCAGAGGCTGATCGATGAGGGGAAGCTACAGGAGCCTGCCAAGCCCAGTACTAAGACTAATCCTTTGCCAGTATTCGAAAGATAGGTCAACATGGTGTAGTCAGGCCTGCCAGACAACCTCATTTTTGCACAAGTCCTGCAGGCAAATCCCATCGTACAGTCTGTAGTGGCTAGTGGAGCTGGGGCAAAGTCTGATTGTGAAAAGTTGACAGATCAGAAGGAAGCAAAGCCTGTGAGTCTGGATGATCTGGATTTAGAAGATGAATATGAAGAATATGGCTGTAATGAGTTGATCAAGCCGCCAGTCATGGAAACAAAAGTTTCTGAGGTCCAGAATGTGACTAGGAGTGGTCGGGTTTGCCAGCCAGTGGTCCAACAGAGTGACAAGGCTCCAGTGACCGGGTCGGGTAGTATGTCAGCACTAAAGGAGGTGGAAAAAGAGGACCTGGTAATTTCGTAATTGAAAAAGGCTCTAGCATAGGCTAGTCTGTGGCACTTGTTGTTAACTTCCAAGGAACACCGAGCAGCACTAGTTAAAAAGCTGTCTGAGATAGAAGTTTCTCCACTGGCATCTCTAGAGGCCATGTGTTGCTTATTGGACAAGATCCATGTTGGGTCCCCTAACAATGCATTTTCTGAAAAAGATTTACCACATAGAGGAAGGGCCCATAATAAAGCCCTTTATGTCAAGGTTAACCTCTTGGACCGAGTTATGCCATACATGATGGTAAACGATGGGTCTGCCCTGAATATATGTCCATTGAAGATGCTGCCGTTCGTGGGTCTGAGTGAAGATAGTTTGAAAAAGTCCTCCACTATGATTAGGGCTTATGATGATTCCAAAAGGACCGTGATTGGGACCTTTGAAGCTGAAGTGGAAGTGGGATCGGTCAAGTCGACAGTCACTTTTACTGTGATTGACATTCCAGTCAACTTCTCCTTGCTATTGGGGAGGCCATGGTTCCACCTGCTAGGAGGTGTCTCTTCAACATTGCATCAAAAGATCAAGTTTTCAGTAGGCAATGAGGTTGTGACAGTCGAGGCAGATTCTCAGTCCGTGATTGCTGCAGTTAGTGAGGAGACCATACCATTCGGCAATTTCCAAGTCCCCATGGTTAGCAAGGAGGAGACCATGGATGCTCCAATTGATGCGGTCATCACACCACAAGGACATGGAGGCATGGAGTGAGAAGGCAAGAGAGATCCTTTGGAGCTGGCCATTGGTCCAATAACAAGGAACCGTACAAAGAAGATGCAACAAGTGCTTAACGGTCTAGTTATGCACTTATTTCAACGTATGGAAATTGAGGCTGATCACAACAAACCGAACAACTCATATGGATACGATTCAGTCTTGTGTTGTATTCAAGTCCAAGAAAGTGATGTTTATGGGTCTGATTGTAATGATTAGTTAAAATGGACCTAATTGGAATTCTATGTATGAGCTAAGGACAATTAAGTGTTAGCACTTAAGGCACCCTTAGGGAATAGGTATGGATTTTGATTTGGGTTAGGTGTCTTTAGTCAAATGGTAGTTTTAGCAATAAGTGAGCTATTTTGGGCTCACAAATCAGCCCATAAACTGTTGGAGATTGTGCCCTAAGGCCAATATTGGATTATGTAATTTGACTTCTAAGATTAATCTAGTGTAGATTAATATTATCATTTATGTTTGTATGTTAGCATTTATGATAAGTATCCATGAATAAATCGTGTTATTCTAAATATCCCTAGTCGATTGTTATTATGGGAATAATAACAAATTAAGACTAGTGTGAGTGATAATGGATATTCATAAGATGAATATAGTGTATACAGATACAGATTATACTCACGGGTAATATGTTAGAGAACATGTTACTGGAGACCCACTATAAGATCAAGTTCATGGTCACGTGTCACAACTGATCTTGATTATAGTAGTGTCATCAGCTGATTCCTTTGACCTGAGGTCACCATGGATTCCGGGATGAATTCATGTTGTGCTTTGATGCAGTCAAACGCTGCTTGTAACAGAGTAGTTATAAAGGCTGTGGTTGGGTACAATATGACTCATGCTTAGGGATGTGAGTGACAGATATGGGATTTTGTCCCTCTCTAACAAGAGAGCGATATCACTGGGCCCCTCGATAAGTAAGACTGTTAAATGCATGGCCGTGCTCAAATAATTGATAAGAGTATCAATTGATTTGTCTAAACAGTTTACTTTGAGATCGAGAAAGCATATGATTAATTATGTAAGATTGACAAGTGTACCATGTCTTATAATTAATCTTGATATCAAAGAGACAAAAGGGAATATGACATTCTATAAATAAGTATTGGATCATTCCAATCATATTAATTGGGTAGTCGTAATGGCTTGCTAGAGTCCGCTTGTGACCTATAAGGACATTATGGTAATTTCCTTATTGCCAATTAATATGATCCTATGGGGTCACACACAAGAGCAAAATGAAGTTCATCTTAACGGGTATAAATTATTATGAGATAATAATTTATGAATGAGGAAGAGAATAAATATATATATAGTGATATATATTTATGCATGTGTATATAAATATTAATGTGATTAGTGTTGCATAAAGTATGCTACATGTTATAATTAAATTATATAGAGATATAATTAATTATAACATTATATATACATATGTGTATTATGGAAAATTGATTTGATGTTAATTGAGAATTAACATTAAATTGTGGGGGTTAATTTATAATTATAACTAATAGGTGTATTAGGTTATAATTATAATTAACTATTTTAGGGTTTTATTTAAGGAAATAAAAACTAACCTAAAAACCTAATTTTTCAACATATCACAACAAGGATTTTCGGCAGCCACAACAAGGAATAGTGGCAGCCGAAATTCTCAAAAAACTCCAAGGAAAATATGATTTTTTCGCTTTCTCAGTCTCGTTCGAAGAATTGTTCTTCAATCCCGGCGCTAGCACGCAGTGAATGAATTGCTCCGTGTGGATCAACCGTAGAGGGAAGCTATCTTGGTTCCTTTGATTCAATCTTCAAAGAATTAAGGTAATTCTTTAACCCTCCTTCCGATTCAATGCAAAGTACATGGGTCCTTGGTGGGGATTAATCTTTTAATTCCGCTGCGCATATTTTTTGTTTTGTGCGATTAATTCCCAACAGTGGTATCAGAGCCACTTGTATTTTGATTGAATTGGATTTATGTTTTGATTGGATCAAAATTGCATGTTAGGGTTTGTATGATTTTGATAGGATCAAAATTGTTGTTAGGAGTTTGTATGTTTTATTTAGGGTTCTATGTTATTGTGAATAACAAAATAAAATTTGATTTTGTTGATTAATCATTGTGAATGATTTTATTTTAATGATTTGGAATGTTTAAGGGGTTGGTGTCATGAATTTGATTCATGGGTTTTTAATTGAAATTGTTTCAATTAATAAATAAAAAAAAAAAAAAAAATGTTTTTTTTTCTTTTCTGGGCATGACGCCCAGAAACAGCTTTGAAATTGCAATTGCAATTGGTGTTGCAATTGCAACACCAATCGCAATTGCAACTCTCATTATTATAAAAAAAAAAAAAAAATATGTTTTTTTTTCTTTTCTGGGCATGACGCCTAGAAATTCTTCTCATGCTGCGTAAGCAGCATGCTGCTCATGCAGCATGGGCTGCGCAGCCCATCGGGCTGCGCGCAGTATTGGATACTGCAGTGCGCGGCCCGACGAGCATACTGTCCGACAGTTTTACCCTTTTTCGTTTTAAGTGTGGAAATTGTTTCTGCATATTTACGAATTTTCCATATTAATTAATTCTAAATACAATGAGATTGTATTTTACAACTTTGAACCCTAAATATTTTAGATATAAAATTATTGTTGATAATTTTATGCATGGTGTTATGGTATGGTTTTGGACCCCGTGGATGCTTTATTTTATTTATTATGGTTTTATATAAATACGACCTGCGAGTCGTTTGTATTTATGTAAATTTTAATTTTAATTTTACTAGATAAATTGTATAGGATGCAATTTATGATATGTAAAATTTATTTTACTAGAAAAATTGTATAGGTTGCAATTTTTTGTAAAATATAAATCCATGAGATGGTGCTTAGAAGCAAAGACGTGGAGGCGGATCCAAGAGGCGGTGCAATGACCATGTGATGGATGCTACCACCTAGGATATGACCTTGTTGATTTTCATATTGGCCTATGAAAATCAATGTAGATTTAAACCATACCATAACACGGTTCGAGTCATATGCATGTTTTATTTTATTTAGATGCCATGTGATGCCATGCTAGATATTCTATATGCATGCTAGACAATTGTATGCCATAAGATGCCATGCTAATTAATATTAACAAAAATATGATTAATATTAATGCCATGAAATTGTATATGATACAATTAACTCACAGGATTTAATAAACCCTAAATAAACTTATGAAGTTTATATTTGCCACCCAATTACGTATAACACTAGTCAAGTACTATGTTCGCATCATGGTAGCCACGCCAAAGCGGGTACGCATGTTGTGACCTTAGCGAAGCGATAATATGAGAAATGGTGATTCTCATTGTGTTGTAATTGGTTTAACAAAGGGTTAATCAAAACGGTGTTTGAGCCCGAGGCAAAGATGAGATGAGTAACATACAATTAAATATGATATATGATATCATGCATCTCATAAATTAGAAGAGTTGCATAATGATGCAATTGGCAAAGAAGTGCACATCCAAAATATGTTTAAATGGTTTAAAGCATGATTTTGAGTCTTTGCCTACCGAAATTATATTTAATCATAGGGACATGCCAAAGCAGTGCTATGGTTAAGTATGGATTTTGGATCTTCACCCACTTAAATATTTTAAAGGGTTTTATAATTTAAGTGGGAGCATTTAAATAAAAATCTTTACACGCTTTATTATAGTTATGATTGCTATTACCATGATCTCGATTGTTATTGAACTTTGAGAATTGTTCTCAAATCAAAAGGAATCATATGTTCTCAATAATCCTTTTGCCCAATGAACCACTAGCAATTGTAACATGAGTATAAAAGATGCTTACTTGAAGCATCGAAGGGACTCTGTTTAAAATTTATTATCTTACACTTGCCACCAATTCTTCCGCACGTGGAAGTTTTACTTGAGGTATATGATACATCACAAATGGAAATGTTCCATCAGTTAGTGAGCAAGAAAAGATAAGTGTTTGAGGCAACAATTTCTCATTGGCATCCAAAAGGCATTAAGATGTGATCTTGAATTCATTATTTGATAGTCATTGGTGATGAACTATCATTTGAATGACATGGAGAAAATTGTGAATTAGTTGCATAAGATGCAGAAGAATGTTAAGTTATCCATAAAGGATAAGCCCGCCTCGAATTGTGTGCTTATGGTTCAAAAGGAAAAGGATAATAGTAGGGTCGAAAAGTATAAATACCGAAAGGGTTTCGGTGAAAGTATTTTAAAGGCCAAAGCTGTTGGCATAGAGAGATCTCCAAAAGAAGGATGTTGCCATTTTTAGATTGAATCGTTCATTAGAATGGAAATAGCAAACTTTGTTTGGAGATCTATGAGAAGATGAAAGGCAGTAAGACTGCTACCTTAAGTATTTATTAACTATTCTACTTTTGTTTCTATATCAAAGGTATTAGATACCAGTTGTGGATCTCATATTAGTAGAATATGATGAATCGCAACTTGAATAGAAACCTTATGAAGGTGAAAGGTAGAATGCGAATAGACAAGAGAAGCAAAGGTTGCTACTCGAAGGTTCTGAACTTTTACATGAAAGTTGTGAACTTCAAGTTAAAAGTTACGAACCTCTTTTCATAAAAGTTATGAACTTTTATATGAAAGTTATGAACTTTGGTTAAAGGTTATGAACTTTTACATGTGAGTTACGAACTCTTGTTGTCTATTGAGCTTGTTGGCTTGAGTAAACAAATGTTGTTTATTTTATAATTGTGAATTATAAACTTTATAAAGACATGATTATGAAATATAGATTTACATAATTGTCTTTATATGTGGAGCCCATCTGTAACATAAATACTGTAAGGATCGAATCAAATAGTTTGATCCAACCCATTTTGGCAGTGTCGTCTTGGAGACATAAGCAAAGTTGCATTTCGAAACTCCATGAGAATGGACCTTTGGATTCATGAGATTATGAATCATCTTGAATCATGCGAATGTTGTTTATTGTAAAAGATGACAAAAGGTTTTCTTTGCTAAAAGTAGTCAAAGAACAATCGATTTATTAAGCATTATACATGTGGATGTATATGAATTATAAATCAACTGCTAAAGGAGGTTCTAATACTTCATTACTTTCATGGAACTTTTCACTAGATAAGAGTATCTAATGAAACACGAGTTTGGAACTTTTGAAATGTTCAAAAGCTTGTAAAATGAAGTATGAAGTATCTTGACAAGATAGTAAAGTCACTTAGATATGATCCAAGTGCTGAACATTTGAGTCAAGATTTTGACAATCATCTTAGGGGTTGTGGGACTGTCTCACAATTGACTCCTCCAAGTACGCCACAAAGTATGTTGTGTCGAAAAGGGAGTAGTCGAACTCTATACAGATATAGTTCAATCTATGATGAAGTCAAGTTGATCATCGTTTTCTCGAAAATATGCCATTAAAGCAGCTGTGTATATTGTTCCGTCTAAAATAATTCATGAATCAACATATGAGATATGGTTGGGTAAGAGACCCAAGTTGTTTCATTGAATAAGTTTAGCGCTGTAAAGCTTATTTCGAATAAGTTGGCACCTAAATTTAAATGTTGTATTGTGGATTACTCAAAAGGAAAGTAGGAGTTGTTACTCCTGTGTTTCTTTGGGATACAAAGTAGTTGTAGCTAGAAATGGTTTCCCCTTGAAGAGGGAGTTAATTTCTAGAAGAGTTAGTGGGAGTAAAGTACACCTACAAAACTCGTAATTCACAAAGTGACATTAACGTTGAAGAGGAACATGGAAATGGTTTCATGATCATTGTTGAAATTACACAAGTCCAATGAAAGTCTAGTAGAATACGACATGAATAGGAGAGATATGGATTTCTCAAAATCATGATGTAGTTTTACTAGATTGGAATAAGTCTTCTTTTATGAAGAAGCAATGTTAGATTTTGAATCTAATAAGTGACTTGATGCTACAAAGGTTGAAGATAAGTCCATGTCTGACAATCAAAGTATAGACTTTGATAAATCTTTTAGAAGATGTATATGCAATGGTTGCAAATGAGTTTTCAAATTGAAAACCGACATGGATGGTGATCTTCAAACTTATAAAGCACGACTAGTGACAAAAGGGGTTATAAACAAATTCATAGTAGTGACTATGAGGATACGAACAAATTCATAGTAGGACTATGATGAAATCCTCCTTCATCATTAATCATGATCAAGTCATATTGAGTTCTTGTTGCCATATCCGCATAATATGATTATAAAATATGGCAAATGGATATCAAAATCTGTTTTCTACGTGAAAACATGATTGAGGATGTGTACGTGACACAACCCAAAGTTTTGAGCATTCAAAGAATTTAAGTAGCGTATGCAAGTTTCAAAGATTCTTATAAGAATCAAAACATGCATCAAATAGTTGGAGTCATAGTTTTGATAAAGAAATCAAATGGTTTGATTTTATCAAAAGGATGATGAATCTTGTGTTTCAAAAGGATCAGTGGGAGCATATCGGTATTCCTAATGCTATATGTGGATGACATATTGCTTGTTTGAAATAACATTCTTACCTTGCAAGAAGTAAAATCTTGGCTAAGAAAGTAATTTCGGTTAATGTTATAAGCATGACTGCCTGTGTTCTTGAAATTGGAATCTATAGAGATAGATCTAAAAGAATGTTTTGGCTTAAGTCAAAGCATTGAAAGCGTTCAATGTAAAAAGACTTAATAGAAGCTTGCTTATGTTAACTGCACATATACAACTGATTGCAATTAGTTGCAATATATCAGTCGAGATCTAGTATTCTCTTAAAAAGAGATGTTATGATTTTGAAAGGTTCAAAATAAAACAATATAGCTAAATATCTATAATAGTAGTCAAAGTATATTGTTACATATGATGTAAAAGAAATTTTGGATGAAGAAGTTCATCAAAATTTTTGTGTTTTGTTTTAAGCATTGCTTATCCTGTGAGACTATTGTAGGGACAATAGTTCAATGCGTAAGAACCTTGTATGACACAAGCATATACTTAGGCGTTTTTCACTAACTTAGAGAGGCTGTCTCTAAAGAGAGAGTGAATATGTGTAAAGTAGCAACGGAAGCGAAAATTAATAATTCATTGACAAAGACTCCTGCACGAGTGAATACATGAAAGTCATGTAGGTCAATGGGTATAAGATACATGTATGATTGGCCATAGTGCAAGTGGGAGATTGTTGGAGATTGTGCCCTAAGGCCAATATTGGATTATGTAATTTGACTTCTAAGATTAATCTAGTGTAGATTAATATTATCATTTATGTTTGTATGTTAGCATTTATGATAAGTATCCATGAATAAATCGTGTTATTCTAAATATCCCTAGTCGATTGTTATTATGGGAATAATAACAAACTAAGACTAGTGTGAGTGATAATGGATATTCATAAGATGAATATAGTGTATACAGATACAGATTATACTCACGGGTAATATGTTAGAGAACATGTTACTGGAGACCCACTATAAGATCAAGTTCATGGTCACGTGTCACAACTGATCTTGATTATAGTAGTGTCATCAGCTGATTCCTTTGACCTGAGGTCACCATGGATTCCGGGATGAATTCATGTTGTGCTTTGACGCAGTCAAACGCTGCTTGTAACAGAGTAGTTATAAAGGCTGTGGTTGGGTACAATATGACTCATGCTTAGGGATGTGAGTGACAGATATGGGATTTTGTCCCTCTCTAACAAGAGAGCGATATCACTGGGCCCCTCGATAAGTAAGACTGTTAAATGCATGGCCGTGCTCAAATAATTGATAAGAGTATCAATTGATTTGTCTGAACAGTTTACTTTGAGATCGAGAAAGCATATGATTAATTATGTAAGATTGACAAGTGTACCATGTCTTATAATTAATCTTGATATCAAAGAGACAAAAGGGAATATGACATTCTATAAATAGGTATTGGATCATTCCAATCATATTAATTGGGTAGTCGTAATGGCTTGCTAGAGTCCGCTTGTGACCTATAAGGACATTATGGTAATTTCCTTATTGCCAATTAATATGATCCTATGGGGTCACACACAAGAGCAAAATGAAGTTCATCTTAACGGGTATAAATTATTATGAGATAATAATTTATGAATGAGGAAGAGAATAAATATATATATAGTGATATATATTTATGCATGTGTATATAAATATTAATGTGATTAGTGTTGCATAAAGTATGCTACATGTTATAATTAAATTATATAGAGATATAATTAATTATAACATTATATATACATATGTGTATTATGGAAAATTGATTTGATGTTAATTGAGAATTAACATTAAATTGTGGGGGTTAATTTATAATTATAACTAATAGGTGTATTAGGTTATAATTATAATTAACTATTTTAGGGTTTTATTTAAGGAAATAAAAACTAACCTAAAAACCTAATTTTTCAACATATCACAACAAGGATTTTCGGCAGCCACAACAAGGAATAGTGGCAGCCGAAATTCTCAAAAAACTCCAAGGAAAATATGATTTTTTCGCTTTCTCAGTCTCGTTCGAAGAATTGTTCTTCAATCCCGGCGCTAGCACGCGGTGAATGAATTGCTCCGTGTGGATCAACCGTAGAGGGAAGCTATCTTGGTTCCTTTGATTCAATCTTCAAAGAATTAAGGTAATTCTTTAACCCTCCTTCCGATTCAATGCAAAGTACATGGGTCCTTGGTGGGGATTAATCTTTTAATTCCGCTGCGCATATTTTTTGTTTTGTGCGATTAATTCCCAACATAAACCACATGCTAAAGGGAAGCACGTTTTTCAATCCTTATTGCATAAGGATTGATTTAAAGTTTTCCTTATTTGTGTTGGTTTAACTTTCCTAAGTTTAAGGCTAAAATCTAGCCATTCCCTTTTTCTTTGTTGTTCTTTTCCTAGTCAAATAAGGTTTTCTTTTCCTAAATAGTTTAGGTTTAGATTTTTCTATTTAAACACCAATGTAACAGTTGAAAGGCATATATGAAATTTAATACAATTGCATTCTGAAATTTTCAGATTTTTCTCTCTTTGTTGAGATTTCTGCCCAGGGCTGATTTTAATATTGTGAGTTTGAGAGATCGAGTTCTTCATTCTTGCGATATTATCTTGATCGTGAACAAGTATTTTGGTAAGGTACTTGTGAATCGTCCACATTCAGGTTCTAAGAATGCTTAATCGAAGGTGTCAGGTTTGAATCCCTTTCATTGTCGTTTAGACACCTTAGGATTGGTTTGCTATCACCAATCTTTGTGTCATGCTTGGGAAATTCAAATTATCTATTGCTGTCCTTAGTGATTATAATTCATTATTCTATATACTTTGCTGCAATTGAACAGATTCTATTGAACAAGAACCTAAACCTGAAATTCTGATTCATTGTTCAATTTGTTTTAAATCCTTCAAGATAGATCGGGGAAACTTGTTGATTTCGGTTTCTTAGCCGATATCACATCAATTGGTATTAGAGCCTTGCTCTTGAGGATTTTGTTTTTTTCCACCTAAATCTGAAACCATCAACGTGGTTTCTACGTGTCCAAAAACCCTTAAAACGGACCAGCCCTTCTAGAGTCAAATTTGTTGATCGAGTTGCTCATACTTTTGCATCTAGATTACTAGGTTCATAGTAGTAGCGTTTGGATTATTTTTTGGACTCTGCTCTTATTCACTACCTTTGTGTGTATGCTCTAATTAAGCTGATTGCAATTCATTATCTCTACAATCCTAAATTTTTTTTATTTGCATATGAGTCAAAGTGAGTTGTCTTGATTGCATATAACAAGTTAAAAAAAAAACAAAAAAACGTGATTCATTATGTACCGAAAACGGAGAAAGAAAGCAAGTTTGAAAATATATGCAACTGAGTGATTTGTGCACTTATGCTTTGAACTTAATGAATTTGCATGCTAATACACACTCTTGAGTATTTTTTCAGCCATTGTCTTTTCTTCGAAACTTGTCTTTTATTCTTGTTCCTAGTGTGCGTTATTTTCTTTTCGTTTCAATTATTGGTCATCTTTGCATCTAGAATCCTGCCTACCATTTTTTTTGTCATCTTTGTTGCTTCTGTGGCATTCGACTTACCTGAATTGATCCTTGTGATCCATCAAGATAAATACAAAAGAGTGACTGAACCGATTGGGAGGTATTTCTTCTATTTTCTTTCTTTTCTTCCTTTAGATTAGTTTTTTTCACTTCTTTTCTTATTTATCATGTCTGACAAATCCTGTGGAGACAACTCTAAAAAGGTTGATCAAGATTTGTGGCAACAAGCTGTTGTAGGTGAATTAAAACGAATTGGTAACATTGTTGCTGATTTGATGTCCGAACGACAGCAACACAAAGAACGACCCAACAGGAACACAAGAAATGTTGGGATATTCAATACAGAGGATGACGTATCTGAATCCAACGAAGAAGTGCGGCCCACTTCAAGGTGGTGAGCACATGACCTAAAGGATAGTAACCTCAATGCTATCAAGCTAAAAATGCCAACATTCCGAGGTGCTAGTGATCCGGAGGCGTATATTGAATGGGTGCGGAAAGTAGAAGCTGTCTTTGGCATTCATGAATATTCCGAGGAGAAGAAAGTTAAGCTTGTTGTTTCTGAATTGT
The DNA here is from genome assembly GCA_039660915.1 of Euphorbia tirucalli. Classification (NCBI taxonomy): domain Eukaryota; kingdom Viridiplantae; phylum Streptophyta; class Magnoliopsida; order Malpighiales; family Euphorbiaceae; genus Euphorbia; species Euphorbia tirucalli. The sequence continues at coordinate 34,324,141 of CM077640.1, read as the reverse complement.
ACAAGAAAGTGAGGAGGCCACCATGGTTAAATTCCTCATAGGGTTGAGACGGGGAAATCAAGAATGTCCTAGAGCTGCAAACATGTTTTACAATGGAGGACATGCTCCACAAGGCGGTACAAATTGAGCGTCAGTTACAAGAAGTCGAAAGGGGTAGATCACGTTATAAGGGTGCTAATTCTGCCCCATGGAGGTCAGAACCAAGAGAGAGGGACTCGAGAAGTGATCGCAAGTCCAAGGCTAATTATCACACCAAAAGTGACCAAAAAGCATGAATTGACACAAAAGCTTTTGGGAAGATGAAGTTGGGAGAGACTGCACCAAAGAATCAAAAAGCCGAGAGTTCAACTCGAACTCGTGATCTTGTTTGTTTTAGGTGCCAAGGAAGAGGACATTATGCACGGGATTGCCCGAATCAAAGAACCATGGTCATGAAGCATGGAGAGTTGAATCTGAATCTGACTCCGAATCTGATCCCGAACTTAACGATATGCCTTCGTTGGAAGATTGTTGTGATATTGAAGAGATAGATAGTAAGGGAGGATATGGTGTAAATCTGGTCACCCGACGCACATTGAAAATGGGGGTGAGTGGCTCAACCGAACAGAGGGAACACATTTTCCATGCTCGATGTAATGTGAAGGGGAAGACGTGTTTGATGATCATTGATGGAGGGAATTGCTGTAATGTGGTTAGCCACATTTTGGCGAATCGGTTGGGACTTTCAACCATTCCACATCCTAATCCATATCGTTTACAATGGTTGAATGATAGTAACGAACTCAAGGTTACTAGGCAGGTACTTCTGAACTTTTCAATTGGTTCTTATACTGATGAAGTGCTTTGTGGTTTAGTCCCGATGCAAGCTTGTCATGTCTTGTTGGGGAGACCTTGGCAATTTGACCGTTCGGCACTACATCATGGTCGACCAAACAAATTTACCATAGTCAAGGATGGGAAGAAGTACACGTTATCAACCTTAACGCCCGCTGAAGTATATGAGGACCAACTCCATATGCAAAGAATGTCGGAAGAAGCTATTATGAGTAGGGGTGTGGTTAAGGCGAGTGAAAACAAGAGTGTTAAAATCAGTGGGGGTGAGAAGAGAGAAGAGGGGAGAGAAAAGGCATTAAGGCCGAGAGATGAGAGTGAGAGGAGAGAAAAAGGAAGGAGCATTAAAAAAGCCCATAATTTATCTTTATATGCTAAAATGAGAGATATTAAGCAAGCTGAATCTGAAAACAAAAATTTGTTGTTATTTTATTGCAAAAGTTTTTGTTTATCATCTCTAAACCAATGTGACCTTCCGTCAAATGTTTACCCTCTTTTGCAGGAGTTCGAGGACGTGTTCCCTGAAGAGATGCCAAATAAGCTGCCCCCGATCCGAGGAATTGAACACCAAATCGATTATATACCCGGTGCACAAATTCCTAATAGACCAGCCTATAGAAGTAATCTAGAGGAGACGAAGGAGCTTCAAAGGCAGGTGGATGAGCTTATGGAAAAGGGATTAATTCGTGAATCTATGAGCCCATGTGCTGTACCAGTCATCCTAGTACCGAAAAAGGATGGGACTTGGCGGATGTGCATTGATTGTAGAGCTGTCAACAAAATCACAGTAAAATATCGTCACCCTATTCCTAGGTTAGATGATATGTTGGATGAGTTAAATGGGGCTGTAATTTTCACAAAAATAGATCTTAAAAGTGGTTATCATCAGATTCGCATGTTTTTGGGAGATGAGTGGAAAGCGGCTTTTAAGACTAAGCATGGTTTATATGAGTGGCTAGTTATGCCATTTGGCTTAACTAATGCACCTAGTACATTTATGAGATTAATGAACCATGTATTGCATGCCTTTATAGGAAAATTTGTTGTTGTGTATTTCGACGACATTCTTATCTATTCCAAATCTGAGGAAGAACACCTGGAACATGTTAGGGCTGTTTCGAATGTTTTGCGTGAACAACAGTTATATGCTAACCTTTCAAAGTGCTCTTTTTGCATGGAGAAAGTTGTGTTTTTGGGTTTTGTAGTTTCAACACAAGGCGTGTCCGTTGATGCTGAAAAGGTGAAGGCCATTCAAGAGTGGCCCACGCCAACTTCAGCTACCGAGGTGAGGAGCTATCATGGATTAGCGAGTTTTTATCGGAGGTTTGTGAAGAACTTCAGCACAATAGCCGCGCCATTAACTGAGGTAATTAAAAAGAATGTTGGGTTTAAGTAGGGAAAAGCACAAGATGATGCTTTTAATTTTCTAAAAACAACACTAACTTCTGCCCCCATCTTGGCTCTTCCGAACTTTGATAGAATGTTTGAAATTGAGTGTGATGCTTCGGGAGTAGGAATTGGAGCTGTTTTGATGCAAGAGGGCCATCCAATAGCTTTCTTTAGTGAAAAGCTAAATGGAGCAGCCTTGAACTACCCAACATATGATCGGTTTGCATTAGTTAGAGCTTTACAAATGTGGCAACACTACTTATGGCCTAAAGAATTTGTGATCAACACCGATCATGAATCCTTGAAGCATCTTAAGGATAGCAAAAGCTGAACCGTAGACATGCCAAATGGGTAGAATTCATTGAAACATTCCCATATGCGATTAAATATAAACAAGGAAGAGAGAATGTTGTGGCTGATGCATTAAGTAGGCGTGTTAACTTGTTGAATGTGATGTATGCTAAGTGTCTAGGATTTGAATTTTTGAAAGATTTATATGCTAATGATACTGATTTTGCATCGATTTATGAAGCTTGCGAGAATGCTGCCTTTGGCAAATTCTATAGACATGAGGGCTTTTTATTTAGAGAAAACAGATTATGCATGCCTAAATGTTCACATAGAGATTTGCTTGTGAGAGAGGCCTATGGTGGGGGCTTAATGGGGCACTTTGGTGTTGCTAAGACTTTAGAGATGTTGGCTGAACATTTCTTTTGGCCTCATATGAAACGTGATGTAGAGAGAGTATATGCTAATTGCATTAATTGTAAGCAAGCTAAGTCTAGAGTGATGGCCCATGGATTGTATACTCCATTACCTATTCCTAATGAACCGTGGACTGATTTGTCTATGGATTTTGTAATGGCCTTACCTAGGTCTAGACGAGGTAATGATTCCATTTATGTGGTAGTAGATCGCTTTTCTAAGATGGCACATTTCATACCATGTCATAAAACTGATGATGCTACCAATGTTGCTAACTTGTTCTTTAGGGAAATTGTACGCTTACATGGGATGCCTAGGAGCATTGTTAGTGATCAAGACCCTAAGTTTCTTAGTTACTTTTGGAAGACATTGTGGGGAAAGTTGGGAACAAAGCTGTTGTTTTCTACTTCTTGTCATCCCCAGACCGATGGTCAAACTGAAGTAGTTAATCGAACTGTATGACAATTACTTACAGCTGTCATTCAAAAGAACTTAAAATCATGGGAGGAATGCATACCATTTATTGAATTTGCTTATAATAGAGCTGTGCATTCATCTACTAATATGTCACAATTTGAAATTGTTTATCGATTTAATCCTTTGACACCATTAGACTTGATCCCACTACCTGTTGATGAAAGGAAAAGTATAGATGGTAAGAAGAAAGCAGAATCAGTGCTTAAGTTGCATGAACAAGTGAGACAGCAATTAGACAAGAAGAATGAGCATTATGCAAGGCAAGCCAACAAGGGACGCAAACAAGTGTTCTTTGAACCGGGGGATTGGGTGTGGTTGCATATGCACAAGGAACGATTTCCTGCCCAAAGGCTTTCAAAGCTACACCCTAGAGGTGATGGACCATTTCAAGTCATTGCACGCGTTGGGGATAATGCTTACAAGCTAGACTTGCCAGGTGAGTACTGTGTGCATGCGACTTTCAATGTGGCTGACTTGTCTTTGTTTGATGTAGGTGATGAAGATTTGAGGACAAATCCTTTTCAAGAGAGAGGGAATGATGCAGTCATCACACCACAAGGACATGGAGGCATGGAGTGAGGAGGCAAGAGAGATCCTTTGGAGCTGCCCATTGGTCCAATAACAAGGAACCGTGCAAAGAAGATGCAACAAGTGCTTCACGGTCTAGTTATGCACTTATTTCAACGTATGGAAATTGAGGCTGATCACAACAAACCGAATAACTCATATGGATACGATTCAATCTTATGTTGTATTCAAGTCCAAGAAAGTGATGTTTATGGGTCTGATGGTAATGATTAGTTAAAATGGACCTAATTGGAATTCTATGTATGAGCTAAGGACAATTAAGTGTTAGCACTTAAGGCACCCTTAGGGAATATGTATGGATTTTGATTTGGGTTTAGGTGTCTTTAGTCAAATGTTAGTTTTAGCAATAAGTGAGCTGTTTTGGGCTCACAAATCAGCCCATTAACCACATGCTAAAGGGAAGCACGTTTTTCAATCCTTATTGCATAAGGATTGATTTAAAGTTTTCCTTATTTGTGTTGGTTTAACTTTCCTAAGTTTAAGGCTGAAATCCAGCCATTCCCTTTTTCTTTATTGTTCTTTTCCTAGTCAAATAAGGTTTTCTTTTCCTAAATAGTTTAGGTTTAGATTTTTCTATTTAAACACCAATGTAACAGTTGAAAGGCATATATGAAATTTAATACAATTGCATTCTGAAATTTTCAGATTTTTCTCTCTTTGTTGAGATTTCTGCCCAGGGCTGATTTTAATATTGTGAGTTTGAGAGATCGAGTTCTTCATTCTTGCGATATTATCTTGATCGTGAACAAGTATTTTGGTAAGGTACTTGTGAATCGTCCACATTCAGGTTCTAAGAATGCTTAATCGAAGGTGTCAGGTTTGAATCCCTTTCATTGTCGTTTAGACACCTTAGGATTGGTTTGCTATCACCAATCTTTGTGTCATGCTTGTGAAATTCAAATTATCTATTGCTGTCCTTAGTGATTATAATTCATTATTCTATATACTTTGCTGCAATTGAACAGATTCTATTGAACAAGAACCTAAACCTCAAATTCTGATTCATTGTTGAATTTGTTTTAAATCCTTCAAGATAGATCGGGGAAACTTGTTGATTTCGGTTTCTTAGCCGATATCACATCACCAATGGTCATCTATAAGAACTATATGCCAGAATGGCTGTCCAAATACCTTCGCAGGCATGACTTTGTTTCGGGCATGGGAGTCGGCACCAATCTATAGGGGGTGCCCAATTTAACATTGATTCCCGAAAGCCAAGGCAGTTTGGCTTAGGCTACATAGCAGAGGCATTTGAGAAGAAAGACCTGAAAAGATGAAAGAATGGCAAGCCCATGATGAAGCCATTCATTAAGGCTAGAGAACAACTATACAAAGGGCAAACAGAACCAGTGATGGTCTAGAGCATTGAACTCTCAGGCTTCGAGATATTTTCTGATGTTATGGACTTTGAAAGGGGCCCGGAGGAGCCAATGACACCAGTGATAGTGGAGGAGGCAACTGTTAAGCCTGTTATCGCCCAGGAGAAACCATTTGAAGTAATAGCAGAAGTAGTAGAAGTGGCCAAGGAGAAAATTGAAGAATAAGTCTGTGATGAATCTGTGAAAGCAGTTTCAGAGGCACTGACTACTGCCTTAGGCAAAGCATTTGGAATCTGGGGAAGGATCCACTAAGGAGCTGATGACCAAGGTGAGTCTGGATTCTGTGGTTGCTGAAATAGCAAGTATCATGGTGAAAGCCAAGGCACAAGTGGCTGAGATTGAGAAGATTTCTCTTCCTGCTGGACAAGAAACTGAAATTGATATTGACCTAGACAACATCCTGGAGCTGAATGAGGATGCTGAAGAAGTTCAAGGCCCTCCGCCTGTGGAGGATGGAAATGCTTTTGTTGTATCTGTTTCTTCTTTTTTCAATGTGAACGATGTACTTTTTAACAACTTTAATGTAATGAAATCCCAGTTTGCTTACTTGTGTGATGTTTATCCTGATAATTCTATGCATGCATTTGAATCACCATCAAGCATATTTAGCATTCATGACACTGCATTGCATGAAATTAACATAAGTACAGATGAAAACCCCAAAATGGTATTCATTTCACATGAACAAAATCCAAAGAAGTGAGAGAATTGACAAGAATACTACAAAAACATGTTAAGGCTTTTGCGTGGTCATAAGAAGACATGCCAGGGGTCGACAAAGAAATAGCAGTTCACAAGATTCCAATAGATCCTAGATTCAGACCAATAAAACAGAAGTTGAGACAGCTAAGACCAGAATGGGCTGCATTAGTGAAGGAAGAGGTGGCTAAGCGGATTGAAGCAAAGTTCCTCGAGGTGGTGGAATATACAAAATGGTTAGCCAACATTGTTCCAGTGCCTAAGAAAGACGGAAGGGTCCGAACATGTGTAGACTTTAGGGACTTGAACAAAGCCTGCCCGAAAGATATTTCCCCTTGCCTCACATTGATGTTTTAATAGACAGCGCAGCCAAGGTAGTAATGTGCTCTTTTATGGATGGATTTTCGGGATATAACTAGATCTTGATGGATGGGATAGACAAGGTGAAAACGTCCTTCATCATAGAGTGGGGCACCTTCTGCTATAGGGTAATGCCTTTCGGGTTGAAAAATGATGGAGCCACTAACCAGAGGGCTATCACAACGTTGCAGCATGACATGATTCATAAAGAAGTAGAGGTATATGTCGATGACATGCTTGTTAAATCAGTGATCTGGGAGGAGCACCCTGCTATCCTTGATAGATTTCTTACACGCATCGGGGAATACAACCTACGACTTAATCCCAAGAAGAGCATATTCGGGGTTACATCAGGCAGGCTACTGGGTCATGTGGTCAGCCAGAGAGGAATAGAGATGGACCCAGACAAAATCAAAGCCATCTGAGATATGCCAGCTCCTAAAACAAAAAAGGAGGTCCGATCATTCTTGGGTTCATTATAGTATATCAGCCGTTTCATAGCCCGGTTAACCTTAATGTGTGAGCCGATTTTCAAACTATTAACGAAAGATCAGCCGATTGTATTAGACGATAGGTGTCAATTGGCTTTTGACAAGATCAAAGCTTATCTGGTAAATCCACCAGTCCTGAGACCACCAACTCCGTGAAAGCCCTTGATTTTGTACTTAGCCGTCGAAAGTTCCTCCGTAGGGGCAATGCTAGCATAGGAGCAAGACGGAAGAAAGGAGTATCCTATCTACTATCTCATCAAAAAGCTACTGGAATATGAAACCAAGTACACACTGGTGGAGAAGACATATGTAGCAATGATCTGGCTGACTAAGAAGTTGCACCACTACTTCCAGTCATACAAAGTGCAAGCCGTAGAAAAAGTGGATCCAATAAAGTATCTGCACGAAGCACCAGTGTTAGTTGGAAAATTATCCAGGTGGTTACTACTTCTGTCAGAATTCGACATTGAGTACATCACTAGAAAAACCATTAAAGGGCGAGCTGTGGTAGAATTCCTAGCAAACCAGCCGCTAGAATCGGACTGCGTAGAAAATCTGGAGTTCCTTGATGAACAGTTGGTTGTAGTAGAAGTAAGGAGATGGGTTATATGCTTCGATGGTGCTGTAAATAGAAAGGGTGCTGGAATTGGGGTGGTCATAACAATGCCAGATGGTGAGATTATCCCGCTGTCGAAGAGGTTGGACTTCTCCATAACCAACAATGGGGCAGAGTATGAAGCGTGCTTATTCGGAATGGAAGCCCTCCTGACACTAGGAGCAGACAATGTCTTGATTGTTGGGGACTCACTCTTAGTGATTAGGCAGGCACAGGGTGACTAGGATTTGGGAGAAGAAGCCTTACAACCCTATTTAGAACTGCTACAATACAAAAGAGGGTTATTTGACCAATGCGAGTTCAGACACGTTCCTAAAGAAGAAAATAAAATAGCGGATGCACTAGCAACATTATCCTCTATGTGGGAAGATCCAAAAGAGATGTAGATACAGCCTCTGATCATAGCTATTTCCAAACAACCTTGCTTTGATATGCATGAAGTATGAAGTTAACAGCCGAGGAAAAGCAGTGGTTCTTTGACATTTATCGGTATGTGAAAGAGGGAAAGTATCCAGAAGGAGCTAGCATTGCTGATAGGATTTCATTAAGAAGATTAGTCGGCCAGTTCAAAATCTTCGAAGATGGGCTTTACAAGAGAACTGCGAATGGGGTTCTTCTAAGATGTTTGACAGAACGAGAAGCAGAAACTGTAATGCAGCAAGTACATGTAGGATCCTGCAGGCCGCATATGAATGGGATTGCCATGGCCAGAAATATAATGAGACAGGGATACTTCTGGATTACTATGCAGTCTGATTGTATGAAGGAGGTAAAAAGATGTCACGAGTGCCAAATCTATACAAATATCAGTCATCTGCCACCACTGGAACTACAGAACCTAGCATCTCCTTGGCCATTCTCAGCATGGGGGATTGACATGATCAGCGAAATCCATCCTGCAGCATCTAATGGGCATAGATTCATAGTGGTTGCAGTAGTCTGTTTCTCAAAATGGGTAGAAGCAGAGTCCTTCTCAATTGTGGCACCCAAGCAGATGGTTAAGTTCATTCAGAAGAACATCCTCTCTCGATACGGAATCCCTCACCATGTAGTGACAGATAACGGGGTGAAATTCCAAAGGGGAACAACTAAGCTATTCACTAAACATGGCATTGAACATTACAAGTCTTTGCCTTACAGACCGCAGGCTAATGGTGTAGTGGAGGTGGCTAACAAGTCAATTGAGAAGATTTTGTTAAAAATGGTAACCACCTACAGGGACTGGGCTAACAAATTGCCATGGGTTACAGAACCAGTGTCAAAGCACCAACCGGTGAGACTCCTTATGCTTTGGTGTATGGAATGGAAGTAGTATTGCCAGTGGAAATGGAATTCAAGTAACTCAAAATAGCCTTGGAAGCTCAGCTACCAGAAACAGAATGGGTTCAAGCTAGATATGAGCAGTTGGCAACATTAGATGAAAGGCGGTTGAAAGCACTAAACCACCTACAGATGTACCATCATAGAATGGCTAGGGCCTATAATCGAAATGTGAAGTGTCCCAGACAGTAGCTGAAAGCTGGGGACTTGGTTCTGAAATATTTAAGGCCTACAAATGTGGATGCCCGCAGGAAGTTCAGGACGAATTGGGAAGGCCCCTATGTTGTGAAGAAAGTGCAATCGAAGGGGGGTGTACGTATCACAGACATGGATGGGAATGAATTTGAAAACCTTGTCAATCAAGACCACCTGAAGCCTTACAATGTCTGAAAAAAAAAAGAAGAAGATTCTGCTAGGTTGAAAACTCTAAAAGGGCGGCCTAGGTAAAAGTCAAAACACGAGAGAAAATGATCAGTCGAGAAATCCACAAGGGACGATTGATAACGGATTCTGGTTCTGTGTGGAATGTAGACCATTTTAGGAACCAATCTTTTCAAATGTATTCATGCTACGTTCATCAATAAAGTGTGCTGTTTTGTTTAAATATGCTCACACGGTTATATCAAATGCATAAACAAGGTTATCTTGTCTAAACATCCATTTAACGAAAGCACTTTGCATTAAATTGGTTAAAAGACTCGCATTATTCAATGGTGAAATGTGATAAAATGCTTGCAGCTCACAACCTTTTATTTTCCTTCGAATTCAATCCATCCTTCCTTAGGGTGGTCAAAAATTTCGAAACAGATCCAAGTTCAAGAGCCACAGGACCAAAAAAAAAGACAAAAGAAGCTCGCTAAGGTGAAAACTGAAAAGGTGCCTTAGGAAAAAATTTTAGCAACTCGCTGAGCTAAAAACCCATGCCAGGCAGTTCGGGCAAAATTTAGAGCATTTCCGAACTCAAACTCCTAGGGATAGAAAGACGGGACACTTTCATCATTCCCTAGCAAAGACACTTTCATCCTTCAGTAGAGATCCCTTTCACCATTCCCCAGCAGAAAATCTTCCACTATTCCCCAGCAGAATCCTCTGCACTATCCCCAGTAGAACCATCACAAAGAGCATGACCACTTTCTCCCTAGTAGTCATCAAACTTCCCTAACAGCCATTGCATATCCCCAACAGAAGTGTGAGAGTCACATCACATAAAGAATATTCTCCCCAGCTAGGGGCAGTCATAGGCATGATGCACTTTCCCTAACCGGAGGCACTTTTATTCCCTAGCAGAGATCCTTTTTACCATTCCTCAGCAGAAGCCTTTCCATACCTTCTCCAGCAGGATCACTTGCACTATTCCCCAGCTTAATTATCACAAAGAGCGCCACCACTTTCTCCCTAGCAGGAACCCTTCCATGATATCTTCCCCAGCATGAGCATCCACATTACTCTCAGTGGGACCTTTACAAGGGGCATTTTCATTTCCTCCCCAGTAAGTCATCGCACATTCCCAACAAGGCTATAGGGATCACATCGCCTAAAGGGCGTACTTCCTCAACAAAAGCTAGTCAGCATCATGGCATAATCTCCACGAAAATCCCCAGCAGGAATCTGAGACACTCGGGTTGGACATGGTAGGAAACACATCTTTTAGAGTCTGCATTCATATGCATCATCATGCATACATACATATCATGCATAAAGCACTCATACCCAGCAGGAATGTGAGACACTCGGGTTGGACATGGTAGGAAACACATCTTTTAGAGTCTGCATTCATATGCATCATCATGCATACATACATATCATGCATAAAGCACTCATACCTAGCTACTCTTCATTCTTGACCAAACGGGCACAAATTTTTGTCTTCATCAAGGAATGAAGACTCGCTGTTTCAAATGCAGGAACTCATCAACTTTGATCCACCTCGTGTAACCTAGACCCGGTATCGGTCCAGATCGGCTTATATGAACTTCCCCAGCAGATCCACCTCAGGTAACCTAAACCCGGTGTCTGTCTAGATCGTCTTTATTCCAAATCCACAACAGATCCACCTCGGGTAACCTAAACCCGGTATCGGTCCAGATCGGCTCCATTTCAGATCCCCAGCAGATACACCTCGGGTAACCTAAACTCGGTATCGGTCCATATCAGCTCCATTTCAAATCCCTAGTAGATCCACCTCGGGTAACCTAAACCCGATATCAGTCTAGATTAGCTTTATTCCAAATCCCCAGCAGATCAGCCTCGGGTAACATAGACCCGGTATCGGCCCAGATCCGCTCCATTCCAAATTCCCAGCAGATCCACCTCCAGTAACATAGACTCGGTATCGGCCCAGATCAGCTCCATTTCAAATCCCTAGCAGATCCACCTCGGGTAACATAGACCCGGTATCTGACCAGATCGGCTCCATTTCAAACCCCAGCAGATCCACCTCGGCTAACCTAGACCCGGTATCTGTCCAGATCAGCTTCATTTCAAATCCCCTGTAGATCCACCTCGGGTAGCCTAAACCCGGTATCGGTCCAGATCGGCTTCATTCCAGATCCCTAGCAGAACTTTGCCTTGGGAAACCTAGACCTGGTATCGGCTTATTTCATCATCAACTTTACCTCGGGTAACCTAGACCCAGTATTGGCTTATTTCATCATCAACTTTGCCTCGGGTAATCTAGACCTGGTATCGGCTTATTCCAACTCGTCACTCCAGCTTTGATATGTCCTTCTTTCCTTCCATTCGTAGTGCTTTATTCGCTTTCTCAAATTACCCTCAAGTAGCCTAAACCTGGTATCGGGTATTGCATTTGATCACGCGAGGGGCAGCTGTAAGCTCCGGGTTTTCCCGACCTCTATGATGAGAATTCCAGTGTTACCTATGGAGCGAACGGACTCAAATCGGACTTGAAAACACTCGGAATGTTGCCTGGAGTATCTCAAACATCTTGAAAACCAATCTATCTATGATCCGAAATCCCCAGAAAGGTCTCCCGAGTGGTTTCTAGGGTTTAGGGTACGCGTCCGATTTCGAAATTTTGCCAAATTGCTCTGCAAAGCAGAGCAACTTGGCTTGGTAAAATGGAAAGTGGGGAAAAATCAGAGAAAGTCAGGCGGCCATTAAATGTTTAAAATGATATGTAAGAGGAGATTATAAAAGGAGAAAATAAAATCAGAAGAGAGAGAGGATGGTAGTCTTGAGTAGAGAAAAAAAAAACCAAGTTTCCAAGAAAAAAAAAGATAAAAAAAGAGAAGCGGAGAAAAAGAAAGAAGAGAGGCTGAGACTAAGCAAGAAAAGGGAAACCAAAAACACAGGCATTAAGGCTTAAAATCAATCCTTAAACATTAAACACAAGTTACTCAACCTTCGCTCATTGGTTGGAAACCATTTCGGATTCATTTCGGCTCGTTTGGATTGTTACGGTTCTTTGGCTGGTTAAGTTCCCAGGGTATATTTCATGCTTTCAATCTGTTCTTTGACATTCAAAGCATCCAAACAACATCAAGGTAAACTTTGAGAGGCCTTAAACCTGTTGGCATTGTGTTTTCTGCATTTCGCCAACTTTCGGAATCGGACTCACCCGAATAGAGCCAGGCAGCTGTGTTCTTCATGAACACAGCCACACGGCTATGTTCATGATGAACAGAACTGGATGGCTCTGGTACCCAGAGCCGCCCGATTCTGTTCTGTAGGGACAGATTTTCGAATCGTTCCCATCGGCCGAAAACAGTCCGTTTTCCATTTTGCGCATTCTGTTGCGATCATTTTCAGCCCAAATCCATCCGTATGTCATAAAATTTTGGTTTTTAGATTTCTGTTCATATGGATATTAGGGTTTTCAATGTTTCCCGGGCTTATTTTCTAAGTTTCAGGGTTGTTTTATCCGAATCGGATCCATAGTTTAGCATTAGCGGACCCCCGAACCATATAAAATTCCAGGAAAATATTGAAAACGAGCAAAATAGTATTTTTGCATATGTTTTTGGTGTGTATATTGCTTTTTAGACCCTAGGTGGATTGCGTATTTAGAAACCCGTATGAACAGAACCCTAGATTCCGGGATAACAGACCAACAAAAATGGAAATTTGCATGTAATCGAGCCAAATGTTTTCCAAAAATTGATTTTCCAGCACAAAAATTACAAGGTGTCTCAAAACCATTTTCCAGGTCTAACCAGTCCGACAGGTCAGGTCGACCCGGTTATCCCCCAAATGCATGCCCCCGTTTCCTAAATTCCTAATCCTGTCCTATTTGAGTCCTATCTGTGTGTGTAATATAAATTGTGCTAAACAATTTGTTTTGCAGCATTTATTTTCATTTTTATTGTAATTAATAGATTATTTCATGTATTTTTAGGCGGTTGTAATTTTTAGATCCTCGTGTACTTAGGCGATTGTAAAGTGAGGATGAGAGTTTTCCATTTTTGTTCAATTGGATTGTATAAACGGCCTCTATTATTTTCTTGTATATTTTGGGTGTCTGCTTTATTTTTCTGCAATTTATTTTCTGCATTCTGCTTTAGCATCGGTTAAATAAAATAAACAAATTGGGATTAGAGAAAGATAATAATGCGAATTATGTTGGGATTCGTCAAGGGAAACCGACCGATAAAAGCGGAAATACGCGTCGATTTCCTCGAATCCGGCCCAGGAGCTTAAGATGTGGAAATCAAAAACTTAAAGCATAAAAGGAGGGTTTCAAAAACTTACCATAAAGTCTCTCTAAGAGACGGATGCAGACTGCAGGAACCAAAGTAGACTCCCTCCAACGTCACATACACGAACGGCTCTCGGACCCAACCCGTGCTAGTGACCCAGATCTTATTTCAAGAGAAAGAGAGAGCTGAAATTTTTTTTTTCCAAAAGAAAAATTCCACTAAGTGATGGGCGGCCAAAACTTTAAACTTATGGCAATGATATGATTTTTTTCAAGTGTGAGTCACCACTTCTAATTGGTCCAAAAGATGCAAAGTCTAACTTTGCAACCTCTTAGTCCAAATGGTGACTCACCATGCTTCTCTCTTGCCATGAGTTACGGCCATCAATGCACAATTGATGACTTAGTTTTGTTTTCTTTTCCAAAAGAATAAAACCTATGTCAAACCTATGACACATCACTTTCACCCTTTAAATGCATAAAGAGTAAAGTCAATCTTTAGCTTAGAGACAAAAGAATGACTCATCCAAATGCTTTAAGGATTCGGCCAACACCAAAAGAAAAGGTCATCATCTTTTCCACTTTCTTACCAAAAGTAGAGGAAAGATCAAATGGAGCAAAGTCCAACTTTGCCACTTCTTAAGTCAAACCAATGACTCACCATTTTCTTATTGGTGCATAAGAATTGGTCATCATCATTTTTGTCCATAAAATGACTCACATTCTTATCCCAAATGCATGAAAATTTCGGCCATCACAATTCCAATTCAAGTGGGAATATTCATTTTACATCTTAAGCCCAATTTTAATTCCTTTGATTTAATGAATTTCAAATGCAACTTTACTTTAACATGTATGCTTATATATTATACCATATAATATATTACATACATTTAAATTAAAATTTCATTTGACCTAGTAATTTAATCAAGGGATTAAACTAGACATACATAAAATGAGATACATGTAAACCTATACATGTAGAATAATATTTCCACCTAGGAAATAATCCCATAAATTAATTCATTGAATTAATTCTATAACTTTGATCAATCCAATTGATTCATACAATATAATTAATATATCTCTTTCTCTTCAAACGTGTATACTCCAAGTACACACTTAATCCGACTAGTTAAAGTCCAGACGTTCAATGTGTACGATCCGATGGGCCCGTCTTTATGTTGGCAGTGGGCCAAGGCCCACAGACTACAAGCGGGCTCTAGCAAGCCACTGTAGCCCCCAATTAAGACGGAGTAAGCAGTCCAACTGAAAACGTAACCCAGTAGTTTGAACTTGTAAATCCCATGTTGCTGATATCGGTGTCCAACACAGAGGCATGGAAGTATCACCCTCTTTGTGTCTGGACGTTTACTTGATACCGAATGAACTGATGCTCACAAACAAGATCCAATCTTGTTTGGGTGCGGCCGCACACTTATCAATAACATTCTTCAAGAGGCCGATGATATCGTCTCAGTGAATCACTGAGCGACATTCCCTTCTGCATATCCATAGTGCTGCCATGCTCAGTGACACACCCGAACGTACCCGTACTTGGCACCCTTTTACAGGCCCGTTGGGCGTACACCAAAGTGTGCCACTTCAAATGCAACACCATCATATGGTCTGGTTGAAGGACTTATACAAGTACTACGTGAGAATCATTTGTGATACTATACCATGTAGATTCCCGTTAAGTGGATCAATCCAGTACCATGCCCTTTTTGCATGTACCCATTAACCTGGTTGACATTCCATGTTCTATGACCAGTAAGACACTGCCATACAACCAGGCTAATGATAGTCTTTAGCTCCATTCATTCCCATGATTGGAGCAGACTACGGATAACTTTATGGCCATATCGTTTTTCCCTATCCACGGTCTTACTGCCAAGTGCCTCACACTTGACAACATGGATATGGATATGTCCATTGGATACTCTATTTAAAATATAGCACAAGACATATAATAAATAGATTAATGCCTTTATTTCCTTGACACAAATTGTATAATACATAAAGTTTACATTAATGTACAAATGTATTATACAAACACAAGGACCAATGCCTCGGGACTAGGGCATTTCCAACAATCTCCCTATAGATCTAGTATAACTTTCGTGCTGAGGCATAGCCAAGCATGTTGGTCAAAAGATCTGTGACATTGTCTTTGGTGCCCACTCTTTGTAATGTCACCCCCTCAGCGATTTCTCGCAATAGGTGAAACTCCCTGAGTTCGTGCTTCGTGTATATGTGTGACCGGGGCACATAGCTTGTGCAACAACCCCGCGTTGTCACAGGAGATATCAACTGGTTATTTGATAGTTGACACTACCCCCAGTTGCATGATAAACTTCATTATCCACACAGCTTCCCTAGCTGCTTCACACGTTGCAATGTACTCAGTTCCTCTGATAGAAACCGCGATGGTCTATTACTTGGAGCCTCTCCAACAATAGCACCACCATATAGCATGACCACATACCTATACTGCGACTTATATTCATCCTGGTCGGTCTGGAAGCTTACATCAGTGTACCTAGTAACTGACTACTCCTCCTAACTTTCATGCACTAAGAAGCTATCCTTAGTCCGGTTAAGGTACTTCAAGATTGCTTTGACAGCCTACCTGTGATCCATTCAGGATCCGGCTCATCATACTTAGTGCAAAGCCGACATCAGGTCTTGTACATAGCATAGAGTACATGATTGATCCTCTAGTATAAGCATAAAGAACCAATTCATGTTCTCCCTATAGTACTTCTTGCTAAGTTTCAGCTCATGACCCATTGGCAACTAGTCCATGCCAAATCTTTTCAGAACTATGTCTATGTACTTGGCCTGACTTAGGTCCAGAAGCCGATTGGATCTAACCCTGTAGATCCTGATCCCTAGGATCGTCTCAGCTTCGCCTAAGTCCTTCATTGCGAAGCACTTACACAACCATTACAATTCCCTTGTAGTGTTGGTATGTCGCTTCCAATCAGAAGGATGCCATCCATATACAATACCAGGAAAGTTACTATGCTCCCACTAAACCTCTTATACACACCCTTAAAGGTATTGTTGGCCTATAGCTTATAGCACCACTTGCAACCTATTACCTTAGCACCTGGAGGTGAATCAACCAGGTTCTAAACCTGATTATCGTACATAAATTGCAAATCCACCACCATGGCAGACTGTGGGCTAGCTATAGCCTACTAGTAGGTTTTGAGCTCCTCTTCGTCCAAGACAAAAGGAACGTAATCATTAGAAACAAAAACCGATGTTTCTCATGTTCCTAATGATCCCTACCAGACCTTTTAGGTCCTTGTGTGACCTGGGCTGGTGCTTCCCCTTTTGGAAGCTTCACCCTAGTCTCGAGTTATCCTGTTTAGGAGTTTCTGAGCTTTGAGCTTCCCTGAGTTCAATATCGCTCCCACTGTCTTTCTTGGAAAGAAACCCCTTTTCAAGAAGGACCCCCTATCAAGCCATGAACACCTTGTTCTCAGCGGGGTCGTAGAAGTAATACCCTTTGGTTTCCCTAGGGTAACTCACAAACAGGCATTAGTCGGTTTTGGGTGCTAGTTTTGCTCACAGTCAATTTCTTGACTTGTGCATAACAACCCCAAATCTGTAAGAAAGACACATTAGGCACCTTGCCCATCCATATTCCAAATGGGGTCATTTCCAAAGCCTTAGTCAGAGTATAATTGAAAATGAGAGCCATTGTCTCAAGAGCGTATCCTTTACAACTTATAGGGAGAGAGGCATGACTCATCGTTTGAGCGGACCATGTTCAACAGGGTCCGATTCCTCCGTTCGGACACCCCATTCCATTGTGGTGTTCCTGGAGGAGTGAGATGTGGAACTATTCCATGCTCTCTCAAAATGAGTCAAACTATAGGCTTATATGCTCACCACCTCGGTCCAACCGAAAAGCTTTGATATTTCTGCCTAGTTGGTTCTGTACTTCGTTCCTTACTCCCTTGAACCTCTCAAGGGTCTCAGACTTATATTTCATTACATAGGCATAGCCATTTCTGATGAAATCGTCTGTGAAGGATACGAAGTATAGATGTTCACCCCTGGTTGCTATGCTTGTCGGTCCATATACATCTCAATGCATTAGGTCCAATAAGCTAGCGACCCTTTTAGCGTCCTTGCTAAAAGGTTCTTTAGTCATTTTACCTTATAAACAAGACTCGCATATATCAAGTGACTCCATGTCAAATGATCCTAGGGTTCAAGCTATGTGAAGCCTAGCTATGCGCTTCTTGTTTATGTGGCCTAAATGACAATGCCAAAGGTAAACCGGATTAAGTTTGTTAGGCTTAACCCTTTAAGTATGTATATTATAGACATGATTAGTTTCATTAGGATATAAAAGACATTATTTAACAGAGCTACTCCATAAAATAATTCTTTTCTAGATAAACCCTATTTACTATTATCAACAGTAAATGTACATCCAAAAATATCCAAAACTGAAACAAAAATAATATTCCTGTACATAACAGGTACAAAATAACATAGTTTCAGTAACAAAACTAATCTACTAGGCATCATAAGCTGGTCCCGCTGATCTCTATGGCAGCAACCCTTGCTCCATTTCTGACCCGCAAGTCCACTTGTCCCGATCCCAGTGATCTCCTGTTCTTAAGTCCCTGCACATTACAACAAATGTGAGAACCACATCTAGTATCCAATACATAAGATGTTGAAAGTGAGGTTAATGTCTATGACATATACACCTGATGAAGATACGCCCTGCGTCTTTCTTTTCTCTCCCAAAAGCTTGGGACACGATCCTTTCCAATGTCCAGCCTGCTTACAACCGAAGCAGATATCCTTGGAACGGGCCTTGGGCTGGGCTTTAGCCTTTTTAGCCTTGGCTTCCTTAGCCTTGGCCTTGGCCTTTGCCTTGCCTTTAGCAAGAGGAGGTTTCCCCTTGTTAACCTCAAGTACCGGTGGAGTCTTCTTGATCGACAGTTCAGCGAGCTGAAGCATCCAATGCAACTCACTAACAGTACGGTCCATCCCTTGATTGTAAAAGTTTAGGATGAATTGATCATAAGAATCCGGTAAAGAAGCCAGGATCGTGCTAACCGCCAGCCCCGTGAGATAGGTGTTCCGAGACGGGCTAAATGATCCAGATAGCCCTTCAGCTGGAGCACATGTTCACTCACAGATGTCCCAGCTCCCATCTTACAGCTGCGGAATGGCTTGTTGATCAGGTACCTTTCCTGATAAGCTTGCTCATAAAACATCTGGTTAAGAGTTGTCATGATAGCAAAGGCCTGATGATCCATGAACTGCTTTTGCAATTCAGGAACCATACTAGCCAACATCAGGCATGTCACATCCCGGTTATCTTTTACATGTGCCAAGTATTCCTCCAGCTGGGCAGCCGGTGGATTACTGCCCGTTGGCACAGCCGGTACAGGCTTTTCGAGCACATACTCTTTAGACTCTTGTCCTAGAACTTTCCTTAAGTTCATAGACCAGTCCCAAAAGTTAGGGCCAGAAAGCTTGTCCCATTCCAAGAAAGATCGCAGTGATAAAGTATCATTCGTAGCCATTGGTTTCTACACAGAAAAATTACTAGTGTTAATAAAGGACTTAACTTGTTCTTCCCATATTATAATTAATAATGAATCGTGTTATTAATTAACTCGAGTTGTTGGGCTCATGGGCCGAGATCCATATTATATCAAGATATAGCCAGACGAGGGCCTGGAACAACTATATCCCAATTTTTAGGTAGGAACGCCGTCCAATCCCAACCTAGGGACTCTCGGTTTGATGGGTCTGTTGGCACTTACCCATCTGTGCTTAGGGCCAGGAACATCCTACTACCCATGCTAAGTCAAAACCTCCATCCAAGTGTTAGAGTAACCAATACTCCAACCCAATACAAAATGACGATACTCCAGTGCATCCAACGAGGGTTGGTCTACAGCTGGCCTATCCCCACTTCGAGTAGGTTATGAATGAGGGAAGCACTTTTAAGAGACTTAGTAATTACCTTTTGGTTATTAGATTCATTTAATAACGGCTTAGATGCATAGGCGGGTGAAAAAGGGTTTGTACATACATTCTCACATGTAAATAAATAAAGCATAATTAAGTAAAAATGAAATGCTATGGGCCAAAATTTACATCCTAATATAATTCTAGTAAACCTATACTAGAACGACATCAGGTGGGCCGCATCCTCATCCTTCTAGCACGCCAATCCAATCGGCTTCTTCTTTACATAATTCCATAATAAACACATAAAATAAAATTACATAAAAAGAAAACGGCGCGTAGGCCGTATATACCAAAAGAATATTACAACCCAAATAAATAAGGCCCAAAACATCCATTCATGCATTTAATCATACATACACGTATCCAATACATACAATTTATAAACATGTTAAATGCATGAATTAATCCCATTTCAATATATGTCCATAGCCATTATTTTGAAATCGCCAAATTTTGGCCGATCATGGTTCTAAACCAGTGCGGGCTTTGGGCCTCCAACCCAGGCAAAATTGCTCCCAATCCAATTGGGAAACCATGAATTCCAAAATTAGCCGTCCGGGTAATCGTGCCAAGAAAACCCGAACCAACTTCAATTAACCGTATTTATTTCCAAAAATAAATATCGCATGAACGAAAAATAAATTCATTCATAAAACATGCGCATAAAATTTCCAAAATTAAACACGCACAATTTTAAAATCACACGCGCATAAAAATTACCAAAATTTAAACACGCATATTTTTAAAATTTTAAATCCGGCCCGGCCCAAAAAATCCCGCCAAATCCAAAAACGGGCCCGGCCCGCCGCGCGGGGCAGCCGCGGCGCCGCTGCCCAGCAGCAGCCCCGCTGCCGCGCAGCGGCTGCTGGCGTGCAGCAGCTGCTGCCTGTGGCGCCTAGAGCCGCAGGCAGCGGCTGCTGCCCCCGTTTCTACCCGAAACGGTCCGTGATTTTTCCAAATAAATAAAAACAACATGAAATTAAATCACCAAGAAATAAAATCATGAAAAATAAATCTAGCATAAACCTATATGCAAAAAGAAATAAATTTCCATAAGCAAGAAAATCACAAATAGAAAATAAAACCTAGCATACACCATATGCAACATGATTTTCCATTTGCAAAATTCAACGGACAAAATCACAAACCCGAATCCAAAAGAATCCCGTCCACAAAAATCTCCAATTTTAAAACATGGGATCCGCCAAGTTAAAGATTTCCACGGATCAAAAGCCTGCTCTGATACCACTGTTGGGATTCGTCACGGGAAACCGACCGATAAAAGCGGAAATACGCGTCGATTTCCTCGAATCCGGCCCAGGAGCTTAAGATGTGGAAATCAAAAAATTAAAGCATAAAAGGAGGGTTTCAAAAACTTACCACAAAGTCTTTCTAAGAGACGGATGCAGACTGCAGGAACTAAAGTAGACTCCCTCCAACGTCACGTACACGAACGGCTCTCGGACCCAACCCGTGCTAGCGACCCGGATCTTATTTCAAGAGAAAGAGAGAGCTGAAATTTTTTTTTTCCAAAAGAAAAATTCCACTAAGTGATGGGCGGCCAAAACTTTAAACTTATGGCAATGATATGATATTTTTTCAAGTGTGAGTCACCACTTCTAATTGGTCCAAAAGATGCAAAGTCTAACTTTGCAACCTCTTAGTCCAAATGGTGACTCACCATACTTCTCTCTTGCCATGAGTTACGGCCATCAATGCACAATTGATGACTTAGTTTTGTTTTCTTTTCCAAAAGAATAAAACCTATGTCAAACCTATGACACATCACTTTCACCCTTTAAATGCATAAGGAGTAAAGTCAATCTTTAGCTTAGAGACAAAAGAATGACTCATCCAAATGCTTTAAGGATTCGGCCAACACCAAAAGAAAAGGTCATCATCTTTTCCACTTTCTTACCAAAAGTAAAGGAAAGATCAAATGGAGCAAAGTCCAACTTTGCCACTTCTTAAGTCAAACCAATGACTCACCATTTTCTTATTGGTGCATAAGAATTGGTCATCATCATTTTTGTCCATAAAATGACTCACATTCTTATCCCAAATGCATGAAAATTTCAGCCATCACAATTCCAATTCAAGTGGGAATATTCATTTTACATCTTAAGCCCAATTTTAATTCCTTTGATTTAATGAATTTCAAATGCAACTTTACTTTAACATGTATGCTTATATATTATACCATATAATATATTACATACATTTAAATTAAAATTTCATTTGACCTAGTAATTTAATCAAGGGATTAAACTAGACATACATAAAATGAGATACATGTAAATCTATACATGTAGAATAATATTTCCACCTAGGAAATAATCCCATAAATTAATTCATTGAATTAATTCTATAACTTTGATCAATCCAATTGATTCTTATAATATAATTAATATATCTCTTTCTCTTCAAACGTGTATACTCTAAGTACACACTTAATCCGACTAGTTAAAGTCCAGACGTTCAATGTGTACGATCCGATGAGCCCGTCTTTATGATAGCAGTGGGCCAAGGCCCACAGACTACAGGCGGGCTCTAGCAAGCCACTGTAGCCCCCAATTAAGACGGAGTAAGCAGTCCAACTGAAAACGTAACCCAGTAGTTTGAACTTGTAAATCCCATGTCGCTGATATCGGTGTCCAACACAGAGGCATGGAAGTATCACCCTCTTTGTGTCTGGACGTTTAGTTGATACCGAATGAACTGATGCTCACAAACAAGATCCAATCTTGTTTGGGTGCGACCGCACACTTATCAGTAACATTCTTCAAGAGGCCGATGATATCGTCTCAGTGAATCACTGAGCGACATTCCCTTCTGCATATCCATAGTGCTGCCATGCTCACTGACACACCCGAACATACCCGTACTTGGCACCCTTTTACAGGCCCGTTGGGCGTACACCAAAGTGTGCCACTTCACATGCAACACCATCATATGGTCCGGTTGAAGGACTTATACAAGTACTACGTGAGAATCATTTGTGATACTATACCATGTAGATTCCCGTTAAGTGGATCAATCCAGTACCATGCCCTTTTTGCATGTACCCATTAACCTGGTTGACATTCCATGTTCTGTGACCGGTAAGACACTACCATACAACCAGGCTAATGATAGTCTTTAGTTCCATTCATTCCCATGATTGGAGCAGACTACGGATAACTTTATGGCCATATCGTTATAACTTTATGGCCATATCGTTTTTCCCTATCCACGGTCTTACTACCAAGTGCCTTACACTTGACAACATGGATATGGATATGTCCATTGGATACTCTATTTAAAATATAGCACAAGACATATAATAAATAGATTAATGCCTTTATTTCCTTGACACAAATTGTATAATACATAAAGTTTACATTAATGTACAAATATATTATACAAACACAAGGACCAATGCCTCGGGACTAGGGCATTTCCAACAAATTAAATATGGTAGTATGAATGGTAAAGTGAAAGCAAGCTAGAGGTTAAGTAAGTTATGTGCCCGAACCCTAAATCTCTGGATTAGGTACAGTAGACTGTCCTTAGTAGGGAGCTGTACTGTTATCCCGGATGAGCTGATCCGGGTGGAGACTCTGTCACTGATCTCGGGATTTAAGTTTCGATGTCTTCAAGTTAAAACGGGAAAATGTTTTCTATAAATGGATTTCCAAATCAAAATCCATAATTTTCTAACTCAAGATAAACAAAACCTGTTTTCCACAAACTTCACTAAAACGAAATCTTTTTCCCTGGCCCGCTTTGCCGCATCTAATTTCTAGTTAAAAAGGTCGTCGACTCACAGGTGGTGACTCTTACATTTTCTATCGAGACTTACATCTTGATTCTTTTACGAAATAAATGATGAATTTTCTAAAACCAAATTTCAGTGATCAAAAAACCCTCGCGAGGGAGGGTTGCCTGATATCGCGGCTCCCTCCCGAGACAAAATGTTGTCCGCTCACACTAATTTAATATTTGATAAGCATTTTATTAACCTAATTAATTACTACAAAGTAACAAGTTAATGATACAAATCGAATATATCTCTTTCAGGATTTATAACTGGGCCTTAACCATAAAAGCTTATAAATCCACATGCTCAAAAATAAACATATAACCAATACATATTATTAGGTCCGTGACAATTTCATTTAGACATCCTATGTGTGCGATCCTATGGGTCCATCTTATGTTGGCAGTGGGCCTAATGCCTAATGGCCCGCAAGTTGTAATTGGGTTCTAGCAAAACCATTATAACTACCCAAATAAAATAGAAACATCAATCCAATCGGGGATGTAAACCTTGTAGTTAACTTATACATCCTATATTAGTAATATCGGCGTCTTATAAGAGGCTTGGCAATTTCACCCTCTTTGACTGCAAGGACATTCCTTGATACCGAATAGACTAAAAAACACAAGCAACTAATCATCTAATGATTACCTTACTTGCACATGGTCGTACTCTTTTCAATCTCACTCATCAAGTACCCGGTGATATCTTATCTCAATTAAGTGAGTAGTAGATCTTATCACATCACTCACATTTCTAGCATGTTCAATGGGATACCCAACCGTACCCATACTTAGCACTCTATTATAGGCTCATTAGGCATCAGGTCAAAGGTATTGGAACCTATCCTGGTTAGAGAACAAAACTTTCAGGGAACAAATTGCTCTCTAACTAAGGTTCACTCCTGGAGAAGGAGAAGCTTTCAGGGACAAACTTCTTGGACTGGGCTACAAACTTACAAATAGTTCTTAGATAAGAGTCCAAGAAGTATGTACTAAATGCTCCTTTACCAGCTAGCCCTCCTGGAGGTCGAGGCATCACCACAGCAATGGTCGAGCAGTACGATCGGCACGTGAGGGATGATCGAGATGTCTCATGCCTTATGCTAGGTACCATGGCTTTTGATCTTCAAAAGTAGTTCATGGACTAGCATGCTTATGAGATGATGGATCAGCTTAAAAAGATGTTCCAAGATCAAGCTCATCAGGAACAAGACCACACTACTAAGGCACTATGCACTACTGCAACGGTAGCCATGACTTATGTTAGCACTCATGTGCTAAAGTTGAAGGGGTATATTGATACACTTGCCCACCTCGTCTCACTAGTTTTGCAGGACTTGGCAACATACATTATTCTCAGGTCACTTCCTGAGTCTTACAACCAATTTATCATGAACTACCACATGCAAGGTCTTGATAAATCGGTTGGTGAGCTGCATGGCATGCTCAAGCTCGCTAAGTAGTCTCTTAAGACTCCAGAAGTACTACTGGTGAAAAAGGACAATACGCCCATGTCTAAGGGTAAGGCCAAATCTAAGGCCAAGGCTAAGGGCAAGAAGGTGGTGGCCTACCCTAAAGCAAGGGTCACTTCTCTTGATGATGTCTGCCATGAGTGTCATGAGAAGGGGCGCTAGAAGAGCTCATGTCCAAAGCTAAGGGAGCAACTGAAGAGCAAGTCTGTTGCATGTTGTTGAGATTAATCTGGCTATTTCTACATCATGGGTTTTAGACACTGGATGTGGTTCTCACATTTGTTCAAATGTGCAGGGACTAAGAAATAGGATATTGCTAGGATCCGGAGAAGTAAATCTTCGAGCCGAAAATGGCACTCGGGTTCTGGCCATGCAGATCAGAGATTCTTTCTTAGAGATGCCTAGTGGACTTCTTTTGGAACTAAGAAACTATTATTTTGTACCTGCGATGCGCAAGAATATTATTTCTATTACTTTGTTGCTTATTTCTGGTTATGTATTTAATATTGGACATGGTGGAATTTCTATGCAATATGGCAATATTATTTATGGAACATCATCTCTTGAAAATGGTTTATATATCCTTGATCTAAAACATGAAAGTTCAATCTATAACATAAAGGATTAAACAAAATGAAATTAATCCTACATACATCTAGCATTGTCGACTTGGCCATATAAATGAGGAGCGCATAGCTAGGCTTCACTCTAGTGGAGTGTTAGGGTCAGTTGACATTTAGTCTTATGACACTTGCGAGTCTTGTTTAAGAGCCAAGATGACAAAGCTACCTTTTAGCAAGACTGCTAAAAGGGCCTCAACGCTATTAGACCTGATACATTCCGATGTATGTAGCCCAACGAGCACTAGTGCTAGATTAGGCTTTCTGCACTTCGTTACCTTCACAGATGACTTTAGCAGATACGGTTACATGTATCTGATGAAGTATCAGATTGAGACTCTTTAGGCCTAGCTTGCCAAGAAAATAAAAGAACTTCGGTCCGACCGAGGGGGTGAATATTTGAGCCAAGAGTTTGACTTATTCTTGAGAGAGTGTGGGATTGTATCCCAACTCACTCCTCCAGGTACAACCCAGTAGAATGGAGTGTCAAAAAGGAGGAATAGGACCTTGCTTGACATGGCCTGCTCAATGATGAGTCATGCTACACTCCCTATCTCCTTTTGGGGATATGCTTTATAGACAGTTGCTTACATACTTAATAATACACAAAGCAAGGCAGTTGAGGGAACACCATATGAACTATGGAAGGGTCAAAAGCCCAATGTTTCTTTCTTAAAGATTTGGGGCCATGATGCACATGTCATGAAATTGACAAGTGGGTTACCTTAAGGAAACTAAGGGCTATTACTTCTACGACCTTGTAGAAAACAAAGTTTTTGTAGCCAGGAATGCAGTCTTCTTGGAGAAGGAATTTCTTTCCATGTGAGAAAGTGGGAGTAATGTGAACTTTCTAAAGTTCAAGAATCACAGACTCCTGTAGCTACTACTAAGGATGCTTCAGGAACTAATCTAGCTACTCAAGAAATTGAGGAAGCAGAACTGGTTAAACAGGACCTTAGAAGGTCTGGTAGGACACATCATTAACTAAAGAGGTATGACTTTCTCGTGACTAATGATGGAGACCGTATGGTCATTGACCAAGAGGAGCCCAAGACCTATCAGGAGGCTATTGAAGCCCACACTCAAATCAATGGTGCAAAGCTATAGAGGCTGAGATGTAATCTATGCACGATAACCAAGTATAGAACTTGGTGGATCCACCTCCGAGTGCTAAGGTATAGGTTGCGAGTGGTGTTTCAAGTTGAAAGCCGACAACACCTTCAAGGGGTAATTGGTGGCAAAAGGATTTAGGCAAGTTCAAGGAATTGAATATGATGAAACCTTTTCACTAGTTGCCATACTCAAATCCATTAGGATACTACTAGCCATAGCTATATGGTACGATTATGAAATATGGCAGATGGATGTTAATGTTGGGGAATTAATCGCACAAAACAAAATGCGCAGCGGAAATAAAAGATTAATCCCCGCCAAGGATCCATGTATATTGCATTGAATTGGAAGGAAGGGTTAAAGAATTACCTCTTAGTTCTTATAGGATTTGAATCAAAGGAACCAAGTTAGCTTCCCTCTACGGTTGATCCACACGGAGCAATTGATTCACCGCGTGCTAGCGCCGGGATTGAAGAACGATTCTTCGAACGAGAGAGAGAGACAGAAAATCAAATTTTCTATTGGCTTGAAAGGAGAATTTCGGCTGGCCCCTATTTCTTGTGTGGCTGCCGAATTCACTTGGACATTTAGGGTTAGGTTATGTTTTTTTTTTTATATAACCTTTAGTCTTAATTATAATTATAACTTAATACTCCTATTAATTATAATTATAAATTGACCCACACAACTTAATATTAATTCTCAATTAATATTAAATTAACTCCATTCTCCATCATACATATATGTATATATATAATATTATAATTAATTATATCTCCATATAATTTAATTATAATATGTAGCATACTTTATGCAATATTAATCACATTAATATTTATATATACATACATAAATATATATCACTATATATATTTATTCTCTTTCTCATTCATAAATTATTATCCAATAATAATTTATACCCGATAAGATGAACTTCATTTTGCTCTTGTGTGTGACCCCATAGGATCATATTAATTGGCAATAAGGAAATTACCATAATGTCCTTATAGGTCACAAGCGGACTCTAGCAAGCCATTACGACTACCCAATTAATATGATTGGAATGATCCAATACCTATTTATAGAATGTCATATTCCCTTTTGTCTCTTTGATATCATGATTAATCATAAGACATGGTACACTTGTCAATCTTATATAATTAATCATATGCTTTCTCGATCTCAAAGTAAACTGTTCAGACAAATCAATTGATACTCTTATCAATTATTTGAGCACGGCCATGCATTTAACAGTCTTACTTATCGAGGGGCCCAGTGATATCGCTCTCTTGTCAGAGAGGGACAAAATCCCATATCTGTCACTCACATCCCTAAGCATGAGTCATATTGTACCCAACCACAGCCTTTATAACTACTCTGTTACAAGCAGCGTTTGACTGCGTCAAAGCACAACATGAATTCATCCCGGAATCCATGGTGACCTCAGGTCAAAGGAATCAGCTAATGACACTACTATAATCAAGATCAGTTGTGACACATAACCATGAACTTGATCTCATAGTGGGTCTCCAGTAACATGTTCTCTAACATATTACCCGTGAGTATAATCTGTATCTGTATACACTATATTCATCTTATGAATATCCATTATCACTCACACTAGTCTTAGTTTGTTATTATTCCCATAATAACAATCGACTAGGGATATTTAGAATAACACGATTTATTCATGGATACTTATCATAAATGCTAACATACAAACATAAATGATAATATTAATCTACACTAGATTAATCTTAGAAGTCAAATTACATAATCCAATATTGGCCTTAGGGCACAATCTCCAACAATCTCCCACTTGCACTATGGCCAATCATACATGTATCTTATACCCATTGACCTACATGACTTTCATGTATTCACTTGTGCAGGAATCTTTGTCAGTGAATTATTAATTTTCGCTTCCGTTGTTACTTTACACATTTTCACTCTCTCTTTAGAGACAGCCTCTCTAAATTAGTGAAAAAACGCCTAAGTATATGCTTGTGTCATACAAGGTTCTTACGCATTGAACTATTGTCCCTACAATAGTCTCACAGGATAAGCAATGCTTAGAACAAAACACAAAATTTTGATGAACTTCTTCATCCAAAATTTACATCATATGTAGCTATATACTTTGACTATTATAGATATTTAGCTATAACGTTTTATTTTGAACCTTTCAAAATCATAACATCTCTTTTAAGAGAATACGATATCTCGATTGATATATTGCAACTAATTGCAATCAGTTGTATATGTGCAACTATTTATACAGTTAACATAAGCAAGCTTCTTTTAAGTCTTTCTCATTGAACGCTTTCAATGCTTTGACTTAAACCTAAACATTCTTTTAGATCTATCTCTATAGATTCTAATTTCAAGAATATAGGCCACCTTGCTTAAACATTAATTGAAATTACTTTCTTAGCCAAGATTTTACTTCTTGCAAGGTAAGAATGTTATTTCAAACAAGCAATATGTCATCCACATATAGCATTAGGATGCCGATATGCTCCCACTGATCCTTTTGAAAACACAAGATTCATCATCCTTTTGATAAAATCAAACCATTTGATTTCTTTATCAAAACTATGACTCCAACTATTTGATGCATGTTTCGATCCTTATAAGAATCTTTGAAACTTGCATACGCTACTTGAATTCTTTGAATGCTCAAAACTTTGGGTTGTGTCACGTACACACCCTCAATCATGTTTTCACGTAGAAAACAGATTTTGATATCCATTTGCCATATTTTATAATCATATTATGCGGATATGGCAACAAGAACTCAATATGACTTGATCATGATTAATGGCGAAAGAGGATTTTATCATAGTCCGTACTATGAATTTGCTCGTATCCTCACAGTCATTACTATGAATTTGTTTATAATCCCTTTTGTCACTAGTCGTGCTTTATAAGTTTGAAGATCACCATCCATGTCGGTTTTCAACTTGAAAACTCACTTGCAACCATTGCATATGCATCTTCTAAAAGATTTATCAAAGTCTATACTTTGACTGTCACACATGGACTTATCTTCAACCTTTGTAGCATCAAGTCACTTATTAGATTCATAATCTAACATTACTTCTTCATAAAAGAAGACTTATTCCAATCTAGTAAAACTACATCATGATTTTGAGAAATCCATATCTCTCCTATTCATGTCGTATTCTACTAGACTTTCATTGGACTTGTGTAATTTCAACAATGATCATGAAACCATTTTCATGTTCCTCTTCAACGTTAATGTCACTTTGTGAATTACGTGTTTTGTAGGTGTACTTTACTCCCACTAACTCTTCTAGAAATTAACTCCCTCTTCAAGGGGAAACCATTTCTAGCTACAACTACTCTGTATCCCAAAGAAACACAGGAGTAACAACTCCTACTTTCCTTTTGTGTAATCCACAATACGACATTTAAATTTAGGTGCCAACTTATTCGAAATAAGCTTTACAGCCCTAAACTTATTCAATGAAACAACTTGGGTCTCATACCCAACCATATCTCATATGTTGATTCATGAATTGTCTTAGACGGAACAATATACACAGCTGCTTTAATGGCATATTCTCGAGAAAACGATGATCAACTTGACTTCATCATAGATTGAACTATATCTGTATAGAGTTCGACTACTCCCTTTTCGACACAACTTCCTTTGTGGCGTAATTGGAGGGGTTAATTGTGAGACAGTCCCACAATCTCTAAGATGATTGTCAAAATCTTGACTCAAATGTTCACCACTTGGATCATATCTAAGTGACTTTACTATCATGTCAAGATACTTCATACTCCTTTTACAAGCTTTTGAACACTTCAAAAGTTCCAAACTCGTGTTTCATTTGATACTCTTATCTAGTGAAAAGTTCCATAAAGGTAATGAAGTATTAAAACCTTCTTTAGCAGTTGATTTATAATTCATATACATCCACATGTATAATGCTTAATAAATCGATTATTCTTTAACTACTATTAGCAAAGAAACACTTTTGTCATCTTTTACAATAAGCAACATTCGCATGATTCAAGATGATTCATAATCTCATGAATCCAAAAGTCCATTCTCATGGAGTTTCGAAATGCAACTTTGCTTATGTCTCCAAGACGACACTGCCAAAATGGGTTGGATCAAACTATTTGATTCGATCCTTACAGTATTTATGTTACAGATGGGCTCCACATATAAAGACAATTATGTAAATCTACATTTCATAATCATGTCTTTATAAAGTTTATAATTCACAATTATAAAATAAACAACATTTGTTTACTCAAGCCAACAAGCTCAATAGACAACAAGAGTTCGTAACTCACATGTAAAAGTTCATAACCTTTAACCAAAGTTCATAACTTTCATATAAAAGTTCATAACTTTTATGAAAAGTGGTTCGTAACTTTTAACTTGAAGTTCACAACTTTCATGTAAAAGTTCAGAACCTTCGAGTAGCAACCTTTGCTTTTCTTGTCTATTCGCATTCTACCTTTCACCTTCATAAGGTTTCTATTCAAGTTGCGATTCATCATATTCTACTAATATGAGATCCACAACTGGTATCTAATACCTTTGATATAGAGACAAAAGTAGAATAGTTAATAAATACTTAAGGTAGCAGTCTTACTGCCTTTCATCTTCTCATAGTTCTCCAAACAAAGTTTGCTATTTCCATTCTAATGAACGATTCATTCTAGAAATGGCAACATCCTTCTTTTGGAGATCTCTCTATGCCAACAGCTTTGGTCTTTAAAACATGTTTCACCCGAACCTTTCGGTCTTTATGCTTTTCGACCTTCCTTTTATCCTTTTCCTTTTGAACCTTAAGCACACAATTCGAGGCGGGCTTATCCTTTATGGATAACTTAACATTCTTTTGCATCCTATGCAACTAATTCACAATTTTCTCCATGTCATTCAA
Source organism: Euphorbia tirucalli (assembly GCA_039660915.1). NCBI lineage: Eukaryota > Viridiplantae > Streptophyta > Magnoliopsida > Malpighiales > Euphorbiaceae > Euphorbia > Euphorbia tirucalli. The sequence continues at coordinate 34,292,674 of CM077640.1, read as the reverse complement.
ATGATAGTTCATCACCAATGACTATCAATTAATGAATTCAAGATCACATCTTAATGCCTTTTTGGAGGCCAATGAGAAAATGTTGCCTCAAACACTTATCTTTTCTTGCTCACTAACTGATGGAACATTTCCATTTGTGATGTATCATATACCTCAAGTAAAACTTCCACGTGCGGAAGAATTGGTGGCAAGTGTAAGATAATAAATTTTAAACAGAGTCCCTTCGATGCTTCAAGTAAGCATCTTTTATACTCATGTTACAATTGCTAGTGGTTCATTGGGCAACAGGATTATTGAGAACATATGATTCCTTTTGATTTGAGAACAATTCTCAAAGTTCAATAACAATCGAGATCATGGTAATAGCAATCATAACTATAATAAAGCGTGTAAAGATTTTTTATTTAAATGCTCCCACTTAAATTATAAAACCCTTTAAAATATTTAAGTGGGTGAAGATCCAAAATCCATACTTAACCATAGCACTGCTTTGGCATGTCCCTATGATTAAATATAATTTCGGTAGGCAAAGACTCAAAATCATGCTTTAAACCATTTAAACATATTTTGGATGTGCACTTCTTTGCCAATTGCATCATTATGCAACTCTTCTAATTTATGAGATGCATGATATCATATATCATATTTAGTTTGTATGTTACTCATCTCATCCTTGCCTCGGGCTCAAACACCTTTTTGATTAACCCTTTAGTTAACCAATTACAACACAATGAGAATCACCTTTTCTCATATTATTGCTTCGCTAAGGTCACAACATGCGTACCCGCCCTGGCGGTATACCATGATGCGAACATAGTACTTGACAAGTGTTATACGTAATTGGGTGGCAAAAATATAAACTTCATAAGTTTATTTAGGGTTTATTAATTCCTGTGAGTTAATTGTATCATATACAATTTCATGGCATTAATATTAATCATACTTTTGTTAATATTAATTAGCATGGCATCTTATGGCATACAATTGTCTAGCATGCATATAGAATATCTAGTATGGCATCACATGGCATCTAAATAAAATAAAGCATGCATATGACTCGAACCGTGTTATGGTATGGTTTAAATCTACATTGATTTTCATAGGCCAATATGAAAATCAACAAGGTCATATCCTAGGTAGTAGCATCCATCACATGGTCATTGCACCGCCTCTCTGGATCCGCCTCCACGTCTTTGCTTCCAAGCACCATCTCATGGATTTATTTTTTACAAAAAAAATTGCAACCTATACAATTTTTTTAGTAAAATAAATTTTACATATCATAAATTGCATCCTATACAATTTTTCTAGTAAAATTAAAATTTAGAATTTACATAAATACAAACGACTCGCAGGTCGTATTTATATAAAACCATAATAAATAAAATAAAGCATCCACGGGGTCCAAAACCATACCATAACACCATGCATAAAATTATCAACAATAATTTTATATCTAAAAATATTTAGGGTTCAAAGTGGTAAAATACAATCACATTGTATTTAGAATTAATTAATTTGGAAAAATTCATAAATATGCAGAAAACAATTTTCCACACTTAAAACGAAAAAAAAGGGTTAAAAACTGTCGGACAGCGGGCTGGACGGGCTGCGCATACTGCGCGCAGCCCATGCTGCGTAAGAAGCAGCAAGTGCAATTGTAAATTTGCAATTGCAGCCAACTAATTGCAATTGCAAATTTGCAATTGCAATTAATTGGCCAAAAAAAATATTCTGGGCATTATGCCCAGAATACGAACAGTATATATATATATATTTTTTTTTTTTTTTTTTTTAAATTGAATTGAAACAATTTCAATAAAAACCCATGAATCAAATTCATGATTCCAAAACCCCTTAAACATTCCAAATCATTAACATAAAATCATTCACAATGATTAATCAATAAAATCAAATTTTATTTTGTTATTCACAATAACATAGAACCCTAAATAAAACATACAAACCCCTAACAACAATTTTGATCCAATCAAAATCATACAAACCCTAACATGCAATTTTGATCCAATCAAAACATAGATCCAATTCAATCAAAATACAAGTGGCTCTGATACCACTGTTGGGGAATTAATCGCACAAAACAAAATGCGCAGCGGAAATAAAAGATTAATCCCCGACAAGGATCCATGTATATTGCATTGAATTGGAAGGAAGGGTTAAAGAATTACCTCTTAGTTCTTATAGGATTTGAATCAAAGGAACCAAGTTAGCTTCCCTCTACGGTTGATCCACACGGAGCAATTGATTCACCGCGTGCTAGCGCCGGGATTGAAGAACGATTCTTCGAACGAGAGAGAGAGACAGAAAATCAAATTTTCTATTGGCTTGAAAGGAGAATTTCGGCTGGCCCCTATTTCTTGTGTGGCTGCCGAATTCACTTGGACATTTAGGGTTAGGTTATGTTTTTTTTTTTATATAACCTTTAGTCTTAATTATAATTATAACTTAATACTCCTATTAATTATAATTATAAATTGACCCACACAACTTAATATTAATTCTCAATTAATATTAAATTAACTCCATTCTCCATCATACATATATGTATATATATAATATTATAATTAATTATATCTCCATATAATTTAATTATAATATGTAGCATACTTTATGCAATATTAATCACATTAATATTTATATATACATACATAAATATATATCACTATATATATTTATTCTCTTTCTCATTCATAAATTATTATCCAATAATAATTTATACCCGATAAGATGAACTTCATTTTGCTCTTGTGTGTGACCCCATAGGATCATATTAATTGGCAATAAGGAAATTACCATAATGTCCTTATAGGTCACAAGCGGACTCTAGCAAGCCATTACGACTACCCAATTAATATGATTGGAATGATCCAATACCTATTTATAGAATGTCATATTCCCTTTTGTCTCTTTGATATCATGATTAATCATAAGACATGGTACACTTGTCAATCTTATATAATTAATCATATGCTTTCTCGATCTCAAAGTAAACTGTTCAGACAAATCAATTGATACTCTTATCAATTATTTGAGCACGGCCATGCATTTAACAGTCTTACTTATCGAGGGGCCCAGTGATATCGCTCTCTTGTCAGAGAGGGACAAAATCCCATATCTGTCACTCACATCCCTAAGCATGAGTCATATTGTACCCAACCACAGCCTTTATAACTACTCTGTTACAAGCAGCGTTTGACTGCGTCAAAGCACAACATGAATTCATCCCGGAATCCATGGTGACCTCAGGTCAAAGGAATCAGCTAATGACACTACTATAATCAAGATCAGTTGTGACACATAACCATGAACTTGATCTCATAGTGGGTCTCCAGTAACATGTTCTCTAACATATTACCCGTGAGTATAATCTGTATCTGTATACACTATATTCATCTTATGAATATCCATTATCACTCACACTAGTCTTAGTTTGTTATTATTCCCATAATAACAATCGACTAGGGATATTTAGAATAACACGATTTATTCATGGATACTTATCATAAATGCTAACATACAAACATAAATGATAATATTAATCTACACTAGATTAATCTTAGAAGTCAAATTACATAATCCAATATTGGCCTTAGGGCACAATCTCCAACAGTTAAGACCACTTTCCTTAATGGAAAGCTACTCAAGGATGTGTAAATGGCATAACCTGAGGGTTTTATCAATCCGAAGTATCCTAACTAGGTATGCAAGCTTCAAAGATCCATTTATGGATTGAAGCAGGCATCCAAGTCTCGAAATCAGAGATTCAATGAGGCCATTATAAAATATGGCTTCACACAGAATTCTGATGAGCCCTGTGTGTATAAGATGGTTAGTGGGAGTGTTTCCACCTTCCTAGTGCTGTATGTTGACGACATCCTTATCATTAGAGGTGACATACCAACACTACAAGAGGTTAAGCAGTGGTTGAGTAAGTGCTTCACAATCAAGGACTTAGGTGAAGCTGAGATGATCTTAGGGATCAGGATCTACAAGGATAGATCCAATCAGCTTCTAGGCCTAAGTTAGGCCAAGTACATCGACATAGTTCTAAAAAGATTCAGTGTGGACTCTGCCAAGAAAGGCTTCTTGCCAATGAGTCATGGGCTGGAACATAGTAAGAAGTACTGTCCTAAGACAAGGTAGGATAGGGAGAACATGAAATGGTTCTATATGCTTCGGCTATAGGATCAATCATGTACGCCATGCTATGTACAAGACCTAATGTCTCCTTTGCACTAAGTATGATGAGCCGGATCCTGGGTGGATCACTGGTAGGTTGTCAAAGCAATCCTGAAGTACCTTAACCAGACTAAGGATAGCTTCTTAGTGTATGAAGGTCAGGAAGAGCCGTCAGTTACTAGGTACACTGATGCAAGCTTCCAGAACGACTAGGATGAATATAAGTCACAGTATAGGTATGTATTCATGCTAAATGGTGGTTCTATTGTTGGAGAGGCTCTAAGTAACCGACCATTGCTGTTTCTATCATATGAACTGAGTACATTGCCGCGTGCGAAGCAGCTAGGGATGCTGTGTGGGTAAAGAAGTTTATCACGGAACTGGGGGTAGTGTCTACTATCCAGGAACCAGTTGATATCTTCTGTGACAACGAGGGGCTGTTGCACAAGCTAAGTGCCCCAGTCACACTTAAACACGAAGCCCATACTTAGGGAGTTTCACTTATTGCGAGAAATCGCTATGGGGGTGACATCTCATTACAAAGAGTGGACACCAAAGACAATGTCACAGATCTTTTGACCAACATGCTTGCTATGCCAATGCATGAAGGTTGTACTAGATCTATAGGGATTAGACCCATGCCTAGTAGGTACTAGTACAAGTGGGAGATTGTTGGAAATGCCCTAGTTCCGAGGCATTGGTCCTTATGTTTGTATAATACATACGTACATTAATGTGAACTTTTTGTATTATACAATTTGTGTCAAGAGATAAAGGCATCAATCTATTTATTATATGTTTTATGCTATATTCTAAATAGAGTATCCAATGGTCATATCCATATCCATGTTGTCAAGTGTGAGGCACTTGGCAGTAAGACTGTGGATAGGGAAAACGATATGGCCATGAAGTCATCCATAGTCTGTTCCAATCATCAGAATGAATGGAACTAAAGACTATCATTACCCTGGTTGTATAATGGTGTCTTACTGGTCATAGAACATAAGATGTCAACCAGGTTAATGGGTACATGCATAAAGGGCATGGTATTGGATCGATCCACTTAACGGGGAATCTACATGGTATAGTATCACAAATGATTCTCGTGTAGTACTTGTATAAGCCCTTTGACCAGACCATATGATGGTGTTGCATGTGAAGTGGCACACTTTGGTGTACGCCTAATGGGCCTGTAAAAGGGTGCCAAGTATAGGTATGTTCGGGTGTGTTAGTGAAGATGGCAGTGCTATGGATATGCAGAAGGGAATGTCACTCAATGATTCACTGAGACGATATCACTGGCCTCTTGAAGAATGTTACTGATAAGTGTGCAGCCGCACCTAAACAAGATTGGATCTTGTTTATGAGCATCAGTTCATTTGGTATCAAGTAAATGTCTAGACACAATAGATGGTGATACTTCCATGCCTCTGTGTTGGAAACCGATATCAGCGACATGGGATTTACAAGTTCAAACTACAGGGTAATGTTTTCAGTTGGACTGCCTATTCTGTCTTAATTGGGGGCTATAGTGGCTTGCTAGAGCCCATCTGCAGTCTGTGGGCCTTGGCCCACTGCTAACATAAAGACAGGCCCATCGGATCGTACAAATTGAAAGTCTGGACTTTAACTAGTCGGATTAAGTGTGTACTTGGAGTATACACATTTGAAGAGAGAGAGACTTATTAATTATATTATATAGGTCAATTGGATTGATCAATATATTATAATTCATATTTATTTTGGCCTTCTCATAATTATTCAATGAATTAATTTATGGGGTTATTTCCTAGGTGGAAATATTATTACATGTATAGGTTTACATGCGGTTCATTTTTATGTATGTCTAATTTATTCCATTGATTAAATTAATAGGTCAAATGAATTTTAATTTAAATGTATGTAATATATTATGGTATAATATATAAGCATACATGTATATTAAAGTTGCATTTGAAATTAATTCAATCAAAGGATGTAAAATTGGGCTTAGTCTTAAAATGAAAAATTGCCTACATTAAGGGGGATATGTTGGCTAAAATTTTCATGCATTTGGGCAAATTATGATGAGTCATTTTGTTGGACAAAAGTGATGATGAATATGGTGAGTCATGGAAGACTTTTAGGGTAGCAAAGTTGGACTTTGCTACTTGGATATTTTCATCATTCTTATGGTGAGAGAAAGGAAAATATCCCATCTTCATTTCATACGTTTGGCCAAATATAGTAGAGTGAAGATGAGTCATCTTCTTGTCTTTATGGTAGCAAAGTTAGACTTTGCTACCTTATGAATAAAGAAGAAGAAAAGGTGATGGTGAGTGATGGTGGTGAGTCACCATGGTGAGTCATTGGTTTTGACTCATTTGTTCGTTGCAAAGTTGGACTTTGCTCTTTCATGCATTATCACTTTTCTTTGATGAAAAATAATGATGAGTAATTCACTTCTACTTTTGGCCGTGAGATACATTTTCTTTGGAAGAAAATTTTTCCCACTTTTATGCATTAGTTTTCTTTTGGAAAGAAACAAGTGCGAGAGAAAGAGAAATTGTTTTATTTCTTTTGGAAAGAAATATATTGGACAGCCATAATATATAAGCTTGCCCGTCCCTTTTTCTTCTCTCTTTCTCCCTCTCTTCTTGAAATTTCCCAGTCACTAGCATAGGTTTCAGTCCGAGAGCCGTTTGTGTATGCATTGGTGGAGGAAATCTACATTTGATTTATGCAGTCCGCATCGGTCTCTTAAAAAACTTTGTGGTAAGTGTTGAAACTCTCCTCTTTATGTTGTAAGTTTTTGATTTCCACATCTTAAGCTCCTGGGACCAGATTCGAGGAAATAGACGCGTATTTCCGCTTTTATCGGTCGCTTTCCCGTGACAAATCCCAACAAGTACTATGGCTAGTTTAGAACTGCCATATAGTCATCGAATATACAAGTCTATGGTTCAATTTGTTCCCATGATTAGAACAGACTTGGGATAGGTTTTATGATTATCAATCAATAGATACTCTACTCATATTATAGCACAAGATATAAATGAAATAGATTAATTATCTTTATTAATGTGACATAAATAATTTATTCATACAATGAGTCTTAATGTATAATACAAAATACAAGAATCCAATGCCCTAAGAACTAAGGAACACCAACAGAGCTTCCACAGGATGAAGCACCAGCCTAGGTCACACAAGGACCTAGAAGGTCTGGTAGGGATCATTAGGAACCTGAGAGATATGGGTTTCTTATTACCGATGATCACACTTTTTTTGTCTTTGATGAAGAAGAGCCCCCAAACCTACCAGGAGGCTATAGCTACCCCACGGTCTGCTAACTGGAGAAAGGCCATGGATGCAGAAATGCAATCTATGTATGGTAATCAGGTTTGGAACCTGGTTGATCCACCTCCAGGTGATAAGGTGATAGGTTGCAAGTGGTGCTATAAGCTAAAGGCCAACAATACCTTCAAGGGGTAGCTGGTAGTGAAAGGTTTTTGACAAGTCCATGGAATAGACTATGATGAAACTTTTTCACCAGTTGCTATGCTCAAATCCATAAGGATCCTACTGGCCATAGCCATTTAGTATGACTATGAGGTCTGGCAGATGGATGTCAAAACCGTTTTCCTTAAGGGAAAGCTATCGAGGATGTGTACATGACATAGCTTGAGGGTTTTGTCGATCCAAAGTATCCTGAAAAGGTATGCAAGCTTCAAAGGGCCATTTATGGATTGAAGCAAGCATCCTGAAGTTGGAATCTTAGATTCAATAAGGCCATAAAGGAATACAGCTTCATACAGAATCAGGATGAGCCTTGTGTGTATAAGAGGATTAGTGGGATCATTGTAACATTCCTAGTATTATATGTGGATGACATCCTTATAATTGGAAGTGACATACCAACACTGCAAGTAGTGAAGCAATGGTTGTGTAAGTGCTTTGCAATGAAGGACTTAGGTGAAGCTGAGACGATCCTAGGGATCAGGATCTACAGGGATAGACCTAATCGGCTACTGGGCCTAAGTCAAGCCAAGTACATAGCAAAGTTTTGAAAAGATTCAGCATGGATTACACCAAGAAAGGTTTCTTACCGATGAGCCATGGGCTGAAACTTAGTAAGAGGAACTATCCTAAGACAAGGCAGGACAGGGAGAACATGAAGTTGGTCCCATATGCATCAGCTATAGGTTCAATCATGTACTTCATGCTATTTACGAGACCTGATGTCACCTTTGCACTAAGTGTGACAAGCCGATACCAGCAGGGTCCTGGGGAGGATCTCTGGAGGCTGTCAAAGCAATCCTTGTAGGGAATTGTCAGGGGAAAAATTAAACGCGAGGTAGAATACTGATTAAAATTTTCCTGGATTCCAAAGCCCAAGATACATGTAGATTAATAAAATGAAATCAAGAATGGAGAAAATAAATTTTCTCACCTTAACTATGTCCTCTAGAGACTGCTGCAGAAACCCAAACGAGTTTCCTCCACAATTCGATGCATGAACGACTCTCGAACGGGACTTGTGCTAGCGAACGAATTGAACGAAACCAAGAGAAAGTCCAAAAATGGGATGCTGTAATTTTCTTATTGTGGCTAAAAATTCTCTATTAGGGTTAGGGAGAATTAGGTTAAGACTTCCTATATATACTCCTTTAGTATATATACTCAGCCTACTAGGATTTTAATTAAAACTATATATTATTTAATTTGATTTAATTGATTTACCTTATATCACTAGGATTAAATAAAACCATATTATAAAATCCCAATTGATACAATTAAATACAATTTTATCAAATTAAAATAACCCAAAGTTAAATTAAAGTCAACCTAAATAAATACAACCTTTGTATTTTTATTTCCACCAAGGAAACATTATTTCACTTAATTAATTATTTACTACATGTAATTCATTAATCAAATAAAATAAATTTCTCCCTTTCTAATTGAATTAATGATGACATAACCTAATGTCAATAACTCAATTAATTTGGTTTCCATTTCAATTCCGATTTGTCAACGTTCAGTCGTTCTATGTTTATGATCCTATGGGTCCGTCTTTATGTTGGAAGTGGGCCTAAGGCCCATAGATTGTAAGTGGGTTCTAGCAAACCATTATAGTCTCCAATTAAGATGGACACTTGTAGTCTAATGTGAAACATAACCTGATAATGATCTTGTGTATCCCTTGCCAACTGACATCGATATATAAGGAAGAGGCATGGCCCTGTCATCCTCTTATATGCTAATTTATCTCTTGATACCGAGTCAACTAAACCTAACTAGTAAGTATCCCAACTTATTTGAATATGGACATACACTTGTCAGTCCCACACATCAAGTGGCCAGTGATGTCATCTCAGGGGACTGTGAGTTGCAATTCCATCAGCTTCACTATCAACATCAACATGTTCACTAGCCCACCTAACATACCCATACTTGGCACCCTGTTACGAGCTCGTTAGGCATATATCAAAGTGTATGAGATCCCATGTTATGTTATAGCGAACATCGGGTCTAAGGATAATAGCAAGACCTACCTGAGAAACACCTATGACGATCGAACCATGTGGTGTTCTCGTGGAGGATCGTTTTATTACCATGCAACCTAACATGTACCCATATCATTGACTAACATTTCATGTCCAATGGCCGGTGAGACGCTGCCATCTAGTCAAGGATATGCTAGTCTTTGGTTCTATTCATTCCCATGATTAGAACAGGCTAGGAATATCTTTATGATTATAACTTTAACTCTACTAAAAGGTCTCATAATTCAATGACCTACATTGGTTTACTTTAGTATGAAAATAATCATTGGATACTCTATTTATAAATAGCATAAGATATGAATAATTAGATTCATGCCTTTATTTCAACACAGAATGTATAATACAAAATATCCAAATATAAAGTATAATACAATACAAGAACCAATGCCATTTGGACTAGGGCACACCAGCAATCTCCCACTTGCATTAGTTCCAACTAGGAATTTCCTTAATCCTTATAGATCTAGTATGACCCTCGTGCTATGCCTGTGGCAATGCCTTGGTCAATGGATCAGTGACATTGTTCCCGGTGTCAACTCTTTGCAGTGAAATGTCTCCTCTGTCCATGATCTCTCAGATGAGATGAAACTTCCTGAGTACGTGTTTGGACTTCTTATGTGACCGAGGCTCCTTAGCTTGTGCGATGGCCCTACTGTTGTCACAGAAGACATTCACTGGGTCTAGGATAGATGGAACTACTCCTAACTCAGTGATGAACTTCTTCATCCAAACAGCTTCCTTTGCAGGTTCACATGTAGCAATGTACTCAACTTCTATTGTAGAATCGGTGATGGTTGGCTGTTTCGAGCTCCTCTAACTGATGGCCCCGCCATTCATTAGGAAGACATAACTACACTGTGACTGGTTTTCATCCTGATCAGCCTCGAAGCTTGTGTCAGTGTACCCTGACAATGACAGCTCTTCTTGATCTCCAAACACTAAGAAGCTATCCTTAGTCCTATTAAGGTACTTAAGGATTGCCTTGACTACCGTCCAGTGATTCTCCCTGGGGTCTAACTGGTATCAGCTAGTCATACTTAGTGCAAAAGTGACATCAGGTCTCATACATAACATGGAGTACATGATAGATCCTATAGCTGAAGCATATGGGATCTTCTGCATCTTCTCCCGGTCCTCCTTTGTCTTAGGACTATTGTTCCTACTTAGTTTGAGCCCATGCCATATAGGTAAGAAACCTTTCTTTGCCTTATCCATGCTAAACCTTTTTAGAACTTTATCTATGTAAAAGGCCTGACTTAGGCCCAGAAGCCAGTTGGATCTATCCCTGTAGATCCTTATCCTTAAGATCATCTCAACTTCTCCTAAGTCCTTCATTGTGAAGCACTTACTCAACCACTGGTTGACCCCTTGCAGTGTTGGTATGTCACTTCCAATGATAAGGATGTCATCTACGTATAGGACTAGGAATGTAGATACACTCCCACTAACCATCTTGTACGTATAGGGCTCATCTGGATTCCGTATGAATCCATATTCCTTAATAGCCTCATTGAATCTCAGGTTCCAACTCTGAGAAGAATGCTTCAATCCATAAATGGACCTCTGAAGCTTGCATACCCAGTTAGAATACTTTGGATCGACAAAACCCTTAGGTTGTGTCATGTACACATCCTTGAGTAGCTTTCCATTCAGAAAAGTGATCTTAATGTCCATTTACCATGTCTCATAATCGTACCATGCAGCTATGGCAAGTAGTATCCTAATGGATTTAAGCATTGTAACTAGTGAGAAGGTTTCATCATAGTCAATTCCCTGGACTTGTCTAAAACCCTTCGCCACCAATCGCCCTTTGAAGGTGTTGTCAGCCTTTAACTTGAAACACCATTTGCAACTGATTACCTTAGCACCTATAGGTGGATCAACCGAATTCCAAAATTAGTTATCATACATAGATTGCATCTCAGCTTCCATGGCTTTATGCCAGTTAGCTGACTATGGGCTTTCAATAGCCTCCTAGTAGGTCCTGGGTTCTTCTTGGTCAAAGACTAGAAGATTCCCATCATCGGTCACGAGAAACCTACATCTCTTAGGTTGATGACGGACCTTACCAGACCTTCTATTGTCCTATGTGATCGGTTCAGATTCCTCGATTGCTTAAGGTTCTGGTTTGATCTTCGAGCTATCCTTTATATGTGTTTATGGATCTTGAACTTTTCTTAGCTCAATATTGCTCCCACTATCTTTCTTGGAGATGAACTCTTTTTCAAGAAAGACACCCTTTCGTGCTATGAACACCTTGTTTTTAGTAGGGTTTTAGAAGTAATATCCCCTTATTTCCTTAGGGTAACCCACAAATAGGCACTTTTCAGTTTTGGAGTCTAGCTAGCCACTTGTCAATCTCTTGACATGGGCCTCACAACCCCAAATCCCCATGAAAGAGATGTTGGGCTCCTTTCCCGTCCATATTTCATATGGCATCCTTTCAACTGCCTTACTTGCTGTACGGTTAAGTGTGAATGTAGCTGTCTTTATTGCATATCCTTAGAAGGAAGTTGGGAGAATGGTTTGTCTCATCATCGAGCGGACCATGTCCAACAAGGTCCTATTCCTCTTTTCCAAAACTCCATTCCATTGGGGTGTTCCAGGAGGATTGAGCCGTGAGATTATCCAACACTCTCTCAATAATGAATTAAACTCTAGGCTCATATACTCACCACCTCGGTCAGACTGAAGTGCCTAAATAGTCTTGCCTAGTTGGTTCTCCACTTCGTTCTTGTACTCCTTAAACCTAGACATAGCCATATCTATTGAAGTCATCTATGAAAGTAACGAAGTAGTACAAACCATTTCAGGCACTAGTGCTCATGGGCCTACACACATCCGAGTGTATTGGCTCCAACAAACCCTTGGCCCTCTCAGCTTTCCTGTTGAAAGGTGCCTTTGTCATTTTTCCTCTTAAACAAGATTCGCATGTGTCAAAAGACTCCAAGCCAAATAACCCTAGCACTCCACTTTTGTGAAGTCTAGCTATGCACTTCTCATTATATGGCCCAAACAACAGTGCCGGAAGTAAGCAGGATTAAGTTCATTGGGCTTAACCCTTTTAGTGTTTATGTTATAGATTGGATTGTTTGATTTAAGTCTAGGATATATAAACCATTATTTAGAAAAGCATTTCGAAAAATAATATTGTCTTACACAATATCAATTTTTTCAAAACCAATATTGAAAACAAATCCAGAAATATCCATCACAGAAACTAAAATAATATTCCTACACATGGTAGGTACAAAATAACAATCTTTCAAAATGAAAACCAATCTAGTGGGCATCTCCAAGTAGAAGTCTCCAATCTCGATGGCAACAACCTTAGCACCATTCCCAACTCGAAGATCTACTTCTCTGGATCCTAATAACATATATACCTGAAGAACTACCCTGGTTCTTCACTTGCTCTCCCATGAGCCTTGGACATGTCTTTTTCTAGTGTCCTTTCTGCTTGCATTCGAAGCACACATCCTCGGGAGCAGCCTTGGGGAGGGGCCCTTGCTTAGCCTCCTTAGCCTTGGCCTTCTTGGCCTTGGCTTTAGCTTTAGACTTGCTTTTTCCCTTCACAGCAGGGGTGTTCCCCTTGTTTACTGACAACACCATTGGAGTCTTTTTGATAGACTATTTAGCAAGCTTGAGCATTCCAGCTGAGCCACAATCTTGTCCATGCCCTGTATGTGATAGTTCATGATGAACTGATCATAAGACTCAAGGAGGGATCCCAAGATGATGTCTATCACCAAATCCTATGGGACTGGCATGCCAAGATGGGACAATGCATTGATATAGTCCTTCATCTTGAGCACGTGGGTGCTCACAAATGTCTCAATTGCCATCCTACAGGTGTTAAGTGCCTTAGTTGTCAAGAACCTTTTTGACGTGCCTGATCTTGGTACATCCTTTTGATATCATCCATGATCGCATAGGCTTGACAGTCCATGAACTATTTTTTGTAGCTCAGGAACCATCGTACCTAACATAAACAAGACACATCTCTGTCATCCCTCCTATGCAGGTTGTACTCCTCAATTTGAGCTTGAGTAACCCCTCGACCTACAAGTGGTGAGGCCAGTAAGGCCCTATCTAGCACATATTCCTTGGACTCTTGTCTCAACACTATGCTCAGCTGTCGAGCCCAGTTTAAGAAGTTAGGCTAAGATAGTTTCTCCGTTTCGAGGAGTGATCGCAGTGAAAATGAATTACCAACCATTTTAAATGATTCTTTTACCCAGAAAAATTTGCAGAGTGATTAATAAAGTGCTTTATTATTTTCACCATATTAATTAACAATCCATTTTAATTAATTTGCTGGCGATGTATGGTTACAAGACCAAGATCCATATTTCATTAAGAATTGGCCAAGTGGAGGCTTTTCAACCAACCCTTAACTATTTAGGTAGGAACTCCCTCCAATCCCAACCTAGGGACTCTTGGTTTAAGGGGCTTATTAGCACTTACCCATCTGTGCTTAGGGCCAGGAGCGTATCCTACTACCCATGTTGAGTCCAACCACCATTCGAGTGCTAAGCGTAACCAGTACCTTAACCCTATACAGTAATTGATTAATGCAACGTACCCGGCGGAGGTAAGGCCCACATTGCACTATTAAAAAACCGACAAGGTTCGAATGTGGAAAGCACTTTTAATTGAGTCAATATTTAATTGGAATGGCTAAACATGCATACATTCATACATATATATAATTGACATAAGTATAAAATATATATATATAAATAAAAGAGACACTATGGGCCCTATTTTACACCCTAATGAATAATTAGTAAGCCTATACTAGAGATCCATTGGGTGGGCTGGCAAACTCCTCTTGGGCTTCCTCTCCAATGGGTTGATGCAATTATATTTAAATTTAAAAAATATAAATTAAATAAAATTACAACAAAATGAAATAAAACGACACGTAGGCTGTATTTCCCAAAGTTAAATTTTACAACCCAACTTCATCTAAGGCCCAATAGTGCTCAAATCCATACAACCAAGCATAGAAAATTATAAACACATAACAAATATCAATGTACATACATGTATTAAAATGCATGAACATGGTAATTCCAATTTTAATAAATTATGTCCAGCCATTTGTGAAATCGCCGATTCTACCATCCATAACCAATGCCTGGTCACAGACTCGAATTAGCCATCCAATTCTCAACTTATGCAAGGGGCCAATTGGACCAATTTCATTAACCAATTTAATTTTAACCAAAATTTAAATTATATGCACGAATTAAATCACACAAAAAACCACACGAATCTAATCGCGAAAATAAAATCATGTGAATTTTAAAACCAATTTAAAATACACATAGGGTCCAAAAAATAATACCAGTAAAATCCAAATCAGACCCCGCACCCCGCACGTCATCACTGCTGTCTGGAGACAGCAGCACTGTCGCGCGCTAGCCTCCTACCAGCAGCAGCCAACCTGCTGCGGCAAGCAGCAAAAAAAACTGCAGATTGGAATTGCAATTGGGATTCCAATCTGCCCAATATATATATATATATATATATATATATATATATATATATATATATATATATATTCAAATTAATCAAACATTAAAATAAAAAAAAGCTAGGGGAAAAATAGTAAAAACCCCAAAACAAGAATTAGGGTTCCAAACAAAATTAAATTGAAAACCAATTTCAATAAAAGTAATTCAAATACCAAGAACCCTAATACCAATCATTCTATTAATCGGAACATGAACCTATGCTCTGATACCACTGCAGGGAATCGTCGCAGGAAAAATTAAACGCGAGGCAGAATACCGATTAAAATTTTTCTCGATTCCAAAGCCCAAGATACATGTAGATTAATAGAATGAAATCAAGAATAGTGAAAACAAATTTTCTCACCTTAACTGTCTCCTCTAGAGACTGCTGCAGAAACCCAAATGCGTTTCCTCCATAATCTGGTACACAAACGACTCTCGAACGGGACTCGTGCTAGCAAATGGATTGAACAAAACCAAGAGAAAGTCCAAATGGGGGCTGCTGTATTTTTCTTATTGTGGCTGAAAATTCTCTATTAGGGTTAGGGAGAATTAGGTTATGTCTTCCTATATATACTCCTTTAGCATATATACTCCTTAGCCTACTAGGATTTTAATTAAAAATATAGATTACTTAATTTTATTTAATTGATTTACCTTATATCATTAGGATTAAATAAAACCATATTATAAAATCCTAATTGATATAATTAAATACAATTTCATCAAATTAAAATAACCCAAAGTTAAATTAACGTTGCACTTAATAAATACAACCTTTGTATTTTTATTTCCACCAAGGAAACATTATTTTATTTAGTTAATTAGTTACTACATGTAATTAATTAATAAAATAAAATAAATTTCTCCCTTTCTAACTGAATTAATTATGACATAACCTAATGTCAATAACTCAACTAATTTGATTTCTGTTCCAATTCTGATTTGTCAACGTTTAGTCGTTCCATGTGTATGATCCTGTGGGTCCGTCGTTATGTTGGTAGTGGGCCCAAGGCCCACAGACTGTAAGTGGGTTCTAGCAAACCATTACAGCTCCCAATTAAGATAAAGACTTGCAGTCTAATATGAAACATAACCCCGTAGTGATCTTGTATATCCCTTGCCAACTAACATCGATATATAAGCAAGAGGCATAGCCTTGTTGTACTCTTATATGCTTATTTATCTCTTCATACCGAGTGGACTGAACCTAACGAATAAGTATGCCAACTTATTCGGTTATGGCCATACACTTGTCAGTCCCACTCATCAAGTGGCCAGTGATGTCATCTCAGGGGACGCTGCGTGGCAATTCCGTCAGCTTGACTAACAACATCAATATGTTCACAGGCCCACCCAATATACCCATACTTGGTACCCTGTTATAGGCCTGTTAGGCGTATATCAAAGTGTATGAGATCCCATGTTTTGTTATAGCGAACATCGGGTCTAAGGATAATAGCAAGACCTACCTAAGAAACACCTATGACGATCGAACCATATGGTGTTCTCATGGCTGATCATTCTAGTACCATGCAACCCAATATGTACCCATATCATTAACTGACATTCCATGTCCAATGGCCGATGAGACACCGCCATCCAATCAAGGATATGCTAGTCTTTGGTTCTATTCATTCCCATGATTAGAACAGACTAGGGATATCTTTATAATTATAACTTTAACTCTACTAAAAGGTCTCATAATCTAATGGCCTACATTGGTTTGCTTTAGTATGGTTATAATCATTGAATACTCTATTTATAAATAGCACAAGATATGAAAAAATAGATTCATGCCTTTATTTCAACACAAAATGTATAATACATAATATCCAAATATAAAGTATAATACAATACAAGAACCAATGCCATTTGGACTAGGGCACACCAGGAATCCTGAAGTACCTTAATATAACTAAGGACAGCCTCTTGGTGTATGGAGGTCAGGAAGAGCTGTCAGTTATTGGGTATACTGATGCAAGCTTCCAGACTGACCAGGATGAATACCAATCACAGTCTGGATATGTATTCATGCTAAATGGTGGTGCTATTAGCTGCAGAAGCTCTAAGCAGTTGACCATTCTGGATTCTATCATAGAAGCTAAGTACATTGCAGTGTGTGATGCAGCTAAGGAAGATGTATGGATAAAGAAGTTCATCACTAAACTGAGGGTAATGTCAACTATCCAGGATCTAATTGACATCTTCTGTGATAACAATGGGGCTATTGCATAAGCTAAGGAGCCCCAGTCACACATAAACTCAAAGCACTTACTCAGAAAGTTTCACCTCATACGAGAAATCGCCGTGAGGGGTGACATTTCATTACACATAGTAGACACCAAGGAGAATGTCGCAGAACCTTTGACCAAGGCATTGGCTCAGTCCAAGCATGAGGGTCATATTAGATCTATAGGGATTAGGCCCATGCCTAGTTAGTACTAGTTCTAATGGGAGATTATTGGATATGCCCTAGTCCTGAGGCATTGGTCCTTGTATTTTTGTATCATACATTTGTACATTATTGTGAGATATATGTATTATACAATTTATGTCATTAAATAAAGGCATTAATCTATTTATTATATAACTTGTGCTATGTTTTAAATAGAGTATCCAATGGACATATCCATATCCATGTTTTCAAGTGATGCACTTGGCAATAAGACTATGGATAGGGAGAATGATGTGACCATAAAATCATCCATAGTCTATTCTAATCATGGGAATGAATGGAGCTAAAGACTATGATTAACCTGGTTGAATGGTGGTGTCTTACTGGTCATTGAACATGGGATGTCAACCAGGTTAATGGGTACATGCAAAGGGGCATGGTATTGGATAGATCCACTAAACGAGATATCCATATGGTATTGTATCACAAGTGATTCTCATGTAATACTTGTTTGGATCCTTTGACTTGACCATATGATGGTGCTGCATGTGAAGTGGCATACTTTGGTGTATACCTAACGGGCATGTAAAAGGGTGCCAAGTATGGGTACGTTCGGGTATGTCAATGAACATGGTAGTGCTATGTATATGCAGATAGGAATTTCACTCAGTAGTCCACTAAGAAGATGTCACCGGCCTCTCGATGAATGCAACTGATAAGAGTGTGGCCACACCCAAACAAGTTGGAACTTGTTTATGAACATCAGTTTATTCAGGATCAAGTAAATGTCTGGACACAAAAGAGGGTGATCAATCCATGCCTCTATGTTGTATAGGGTTACGATTCCAGTTTTACTGCTATCTCTATCTTAATTGGGGGCTGCAGTGGCTTGCTAGAGCCCGCCTGCAATCTGTGGGCCATAGGCCCACTGTCAACATAAAGATGAGTCCATCGAATCGTACACATTGAATGTCTGAACTTAAGTAAAGGATTTAGTGTGTACTTGGAGTATACACGCTAAAGAGAGAGGGTTTCATTAATTATATTATATAGATCAATTGGATTGATCAAAATAATATAATTAATATTTATTTAGGCCTTCATATAATTAATTCAATGAATTAATTTATGAGATTATTTCCTAGTTGGAAATATTTTACATCTATAGGTTTACATGTATTTCATTTTATATGAGTCTAAATTAATTCCTTGGTTAAATTAATAGGTCAAATTAATTTTAATTTAAATGTTTGTAATATATTATCTTGTATAATATATAAGCATACATGTTGAATTAAAGTTATATTTGAAATTAATTAAAACTAAGGGATTAATATGGGCTTAGGCTTGGAAGGAATGAAGCCCACATAGAATGGTTGTGTTGGTAAAAATTTATGGGTGATGGATGAGTCATTCTTTGACTTTTGGTTAAAAAGTTGGACTTTGCATCTTACGGATAGAGAATAGAAGAAAAGTGATGAGTCACAAGTAGTAGCGAAATTAGATTTTGCTTCTTATATAATTCATCATCATCTCATTTCTTTTGCAAGAAAAATTTTAGCCATATCACTCCTCTCCTCTCTTCTTGAAATATCAGATCTGCTAGCATGGGGTTAGTTCAATAACTGTTCGTGTACGTGATGGAGCAGGATATCTATTTTGATTTCTGCAGCCATCTCTTTAAGAGATATACCACGTGAGTATCTAAACTTCCTCTTTATGGCTTTGGTTTTTTATTTCCACTTCACTAGCTCTTGGTCCCAGATTCGAGGAAATCAATGTGTATTTTCGCTTTTTTTGGTTGATTTCCAGTGACGAATCCCAACATCAAGTCCACTTCACGTTCATCTACTTAACAAGTAACATAGGACTCTCATCACAGAGGTCAGGAAAACCCGTACTCACACCCACCAAACCAAAAGTCACATAGGATGTGGTTTATATGTTATCCTACCTAAATAACCAAGGGTTAGGTGTACAAGCTTAGCTTGATCAAGTTGTGGCAAAATATGGATCTTGGTCCACTTAAAGAGCATAACTAACATGAATAAGTATCATTGGAATTTTATTCATTAAGTGGAAAAATTAAAAGTTATAGATTAATGGAAAACCATAGCAACACTTAACAGCTAAGGCTTTGTACACCTGCGAGATGGTACCGAGCTCATCTGTTAGTGCTCACGTGCTAAAGATGAAGGGGTATATTGATATGCTATCTAGGCTCAGAACTCCCATCCCACAGGACTTGGCTATTGACATTGTTTTGTCATCTCTACCGAAGTCTTATGACCAATTCATCCTTTATTACAACATGGAAGGGATGACTAAGACTATTTTAGAATTACATGGGATGCTCAAGACTACTGAACAGTCAGTCAAGAAGACAAATGGTGCTCTTGGTGAACAAAGGGAATGTCCCTATTGGCAAGGGCAAGCAAAAGGCCAAGGTTGCTCCTAAAGGGAAGAAAGGTTTTTTGCCTAAAGGAAAGCAACCCAAGCCTGTTGCAAAGCCCAAGGCCAAGGCCCATGCTAAGGAGCCTTGCTTCCATTGCTAGCAGCCAGGGCATTGGAAGAGGCAATGTCCTCTGTACCTAGAAGAGCTAAGGAAGAGCAATGGTGCTTCTTCCAGCATAAGTATCGATGTTATTAAAGTGAAACTTCTTATTTCTACATCTTGGGTATTATATACCAGATGTGGTATTGACATTTGTTCAAATGTGCAAGGACTTAGAAGTAGAAGGGCACTAGCATTGGGAGAGATGGATCTCAAAGTCAGAGATGGCACAAAAGTTGTGGTTGTGGAAGTTGGAAAGTTCCACTTGGAGATGCCAACTAGATTACTTTTAGTTTTGAGAAACTATTATTAAGTAATTGCCATATACAGGAATATTATATCTATTTCTACTTTGGATTTTGAGGATTTCACTTCGTTATTTCTAAAAGTGTTATGAAAGTCTTTCACGGAGACATTTTTTGTTGTCATGCATACTTAAATAATGGTCTATATATCTTGGAATTAAATCCATGTAATCCTATTTATAACATAAATAATAAAAAGATTAAACCAAATGAATTGAACCCATCATACTTTGCGCTATCATTTAGGCCATATAAATGAGAAACACATAACTAGGCTTCACAAGGCTGGAGCGCTAGGTTCATTTGAGTTGGAGTCATATGAAACATGTGAATCTTTTCTATGTGGCAAAATGACCAAAAGGCCATTCAATAAGAAAGGTGAAAGGACTTTGGGCTCATTGGACCTAATACACTCAAACGTATATGGGTCCATGAGTACTAGTGCTAGAGGTGTTTTTCAGTACCTGGTGACTTTCATAGATATTTCAGTGGGTATGACTATGTCTACCTGATGAAGCACAAATCTAAAACTCTTGAAAAGTTTAGAGAGTTTAGGAATGAAGTACAAAACTAGTTAGGGAGAAGTATTAAGGCCATTCGATCTGGTCGGGGTAGAGAATACCTTAGCCTAGAGTTTGACTTATTCCTTAGAGAGTGTGGGATAGTCTCATAGCTCACTCCACCTGGGAAACCTTAATGGAATAAAGTGTTTTGAGAGGAGGAGCCGGACCTTGTTAGACATGGTCAGGTCTATGATGAGTCATGTAACTCTTCCAGTATCATTCTAGGGCTATGCCCTAGAGACAACTGTTCCTGCTGAACCATACTCCAACTAAAGAAATTGAAAAGACACCATATGAGATATGGATGGGCAAGGTGCCTAGTATGTCTTTCTTGTAGATTGGGGATGTGAGTGCCATGTTAAGAAGTTGAGCGTGGACAAGCTATCTTCCAAAACTGACAAGTGCTTGTTTGTAGGATACCCTAAGGAAACAAAAGGGTACTATTTGTACAACCGTGATGAGAACAAAGTGTTTGTGTCTTGGAAAGCTATTTTTCATGAAAGGAGTTTATCACCAAGAAAGACAGTGGGAGTAGAATTGAACTAAGTGAAGTTCAATAACTAGAAGCTTTTGAACAGTATAGTTTGGAGATTGAGCAAAATTGTCAAAGGGTTAAGGAATCTGTGTCAATCTCACAAGACTCAAGAAGGAATGGTAGGGTTCGTCACCAGCCAGAGAGATATGGATTTCTCATGATTGATGATAACACTCTTTTGATATAGGATTAGGAAGAGCCGACCACCTACCAAGAGGCCATGGCAATCCCTAACTTGGCCAAATGGCTTGGAGCCATACAAGCTGAGATGCAATCAATGTACGATAACCAAGTTTGGAATTTGGTTGATGCACCTCCGGGTGCTAAGGTCATTAGTTACAAGTGACACTTCAAGTTGAAGGCCAACAACACCTTCAAAGGGTGATTGGTAGAGAAGGGTTTCAGACAACTGCATGGAGTAGACTATGATGAAACCTTCTCTCCAGTTGTAATGATCAAGTCCATTTGGATACTACTCGACATTTCTGCATGGTATGACTATCAGATATGGAAGATGGATGTTAAGACCACATTCCTAAATGGAAACCTCCTTAAGGATGTTTACATTGCTCAACTGGAGGGGTTTGTTGATCGTAAGTATCCTGATCAGGTGTGCAAGCTGCAAAGATCCATTTATGGTCTTAAGCATGCATCCCGAAGTTGGATTCTTCGTTTTGATGAAGCAATAAAGGTGTTTGGATTCACAAAGAATGAAGATTAGGCTTGTGTGTACAAGAAGGCTAATAGGAGCATAGTTGTATTGCTAGTCTTATATTTGGACCACATCCTACTCCTTTGAAATGATGTTCCAACATTCTTAAGTGTTAAGGAGTAGTTGGGAAAATGTTTCTCAATGAAGGAATTAGGCGAAGCAAAGACTATATTGGGTATAAAGATCCATAGGTATAGATCTCTTCAGCTTCTAGGCTAAAGTCAGGATAGGTACATAGATGAAGTCCTAAAAAGGTTCAACAGGACAAATACGAAGAAAGGTTTCTTACCATTTTGTCATGGTCTTACTTTAAGTAAGAAGGGCTATCCCTCCACAAGGGACTAGAGGGAATACATGAATGCGCTTCTATTGGCGTGCCCTAGTTCTTAGGGCATTGGATTCTTGTATTTTGTATTATACATTAAGAGTCATGTATGAATACATTATTTGTGTCACATTAATAAAAGCAATTAATCTATTTCATTTATATCTTGTGCTATAGTATGAGTAGAGTATCCATTGATTGATAATCATAAAACCTATCCCAGGTCTGTTTCAATCATAGGAACGAATAAAACCACAGACTTGTATATTCGATGACTGTATGGCAGTTCTTAACTAGCCATAGTACTTGTATAGTTAGTCATGAATATAGGTACATGTCATTGACATGGGACTGGATTGATCCGCACAAGAAAGCCACATGGTTGTCGCGTCATAGGTCTTTCTTGAGTAGGTCTCTTTTGTCCTCAGACCAGATTTCATTATAATATCAATATGGAATCCGGTTCACTTTGACATATGCCTAACAGGTCTGTAAAAGGATGCTGAATACGGGTATGATTGGGTGGACCGATGAACATGTTGATATTGATGATAAAGTGACGAGATGATATCATTGGCCACTTGATGAGTGGGACTGATAAGTGTATGACCGTACCCAAATAAGTTGGTTGCTTATTTGATTAATCAGTCAACTCAAGATCAAGAAATATAATAAACAACAGAAGAGGATGACGGACACCATGCCTCTTGTTTCTTCATATCGATATCGTTAGGCAAAGGACACTATGAGATTACTACCAGGTGAGTGTCTTCTAAAGACTGCTGCATCTCTATCTTAATTGGGGGCTATAATGGTTTGCTAGAACCCACTTACAGTCTATGGGCCTTGGGCCTATTGCCAACATAAAGACAGACCCATAGGATCGTGCACATAGATCAACAGAGCCAGAACTTATAGAAATTGTACATGTAATGTACATTGGAAGGAATGCATTAATTAAGTAGTTGACATTCGGTGTCAAGGTAATTAATTGACATTGGGTTGAATTTAATTTAATTAATAAGTTTACATAATGTAATTGTTTAATTTATTAATTAATTGAATTACATAAAGTAAACAATTAATTAAATAATTTTCCTAAGTACGAAAATTAAATATATGTATTGTATTTACTTAAGTGTGATTTAATTTTATTTATGGGTAATTAAATTTAGCCAAATGGAATTAAATTACATAATATATACTTTTTAATTAAAGTTTATTTATGTAATTATAATACTAGTGGGCGTGGGTTTAATTAACCTAATTAAAACCTAATTAGACAAGGAGTCTATATAAGGGCACTCTTAAGGAAGAAAAACCGAATTCAACCCAATTATTGTTGGAAATTTTCAGCCGCCAAGAGCAGCCCTAAATAGCCGAAAATCCAAGCATTAATCATCCATTCCTTCGCGTCTTCAGCTAGCACCGGTTCCCGCTCAATAGTTGGTCGTGCACCGGACTTTGGAGGTCGCAGTTTCAAGAAATGATTCTGCAGCAATCTCTAGAGGAGACGAATCCGCTGAGTTAATCTCTCTTGATTCAATTTGATTTTATTCTAATCAATGGTAATTGGACACGATAGGTGGATTCTAGGAAATTAATAAACGGTGTATTTTCTACTGCGCCACGTTATTTTTCCAATGACGAATCCCAACAGTGGTATTAGAGCCTTGGTTTTGTCCATTAGATTGATTGGAATTCGTTCTTGAAAGCATTCTTCAAGAAAAAATGGGTTTCAAGTTTGTGATTTTAGGGTTTTTATTCAATTGGTTTTGGTTTTGGTTTTGGTTTTGATAAACCCTAGAATTTTTTGGATTGGGGTTTTTGATTTTTTTTTCCCCAATTGGTTTCAATCTAGAATTGTATTTTCTTTATTGATTATTTATTGTTGATAGCTGGATTTTTTTATTATGATTTATTGAAAAAAAAATGTGATTTGGGCAAAAGATGGAATCACAATTCTACGATTCCATCTGCTGCCTTGGCAGCAGCTAGCTGCTGGCCGCAGTAGCCCACTGGGCTACTGCTACCGTGGCAGGCTGCGGCGCAGCAGCACTGCTGCCCCGCCAGGACAGCAGCGCCACTCTCGGGTTTTGGGTCCGGTTTTGGATTTTACAGGTATTTTTTTTATTCCTGACCCTAATGCAAATTAAATTAAATTTTTTTTAATTAATTTGTATTTAAATTGTTTATTTTTTTGGCATGCATATTTAATTTAATTGTTTGCATATTAAATTGAATATGGACTTTGTGAAATTGGCCCAATAAACCGTGATACCGGTTAAAATTGGGAAAGCTAAATTTTAAATTTGTAACAACCCAAATTCAAGTGGGAGCAAAATTGTTAATTTTACATCTATGGATGTTATCCATTGGGCCTTTATGGGCCTTAGTCACATTTGTTAAAATTGGCGATTTCACCCTAAGTAACTCGCCTTAACATTTATATTTATAATTTGGAATGCCATGATCATGCATCATATTGGTATGTATGTGCACGACAGGTACTTTGTTTGAAATATTATGTTGAGTTCTATGGGCCCTAAATTATTATCTATTGTAATTTAATTTTGGGAAATGTGGCCTGCGGGCCATTTTTTTATTTTGATGTAATTTTAGAATAGATTTTATTTTACAAAATTGTTGTAATTGCATCAAGTATGGAGGAAGGCCCCGATGGAGAAAGCCCATGGTGGGAGCCCAAGAAGGATTGCAGTCCGGCCCATGAAGAATTAGATAGGATATCTAGTTTTTCATTAGGTTGTAATTAAAGGCCCATAGTATCTCATTTATTTTAAATTAAGTATGCTATTGCATTTGTCATATAATATGGATGTATGGATCACCAAATTATTACCTGCGTTTATGCATGCTAAGTCGTATCACTTAATTATAATCCGGAAATTAAAATATTGAGTCATTTAAAAGTGCTTCCCACATTCACACCTCTTCCTCCTATTGATGCTGCAATGTGCGCCATCCCTAGCTGGGTACATTGTAGTATTCGGTGGGCCGTTGAGGGTTAGGATACTTGGTATGGTTAACATGCGAATGGTGGTTTGACTCAACATGGGTAGCATTAGCTCAGAGTGGGCCCTAAGCATAGATGGGTAAAGTTTCAATAAGCCCATCAAACCAAGAGTCCTTCATGGAAGGATTGGATAGGTTGTCCTACCAAACGAATCAATGGTTGGTTACCGAGCCCTAGTTCGGCCAGTCATTGATAAGTTATGGATCTTGGTCAAGTCAGCCAATTAACATCACCAACAAACAAATTAAAATCAAATTATTAATTTGAATTGGCTTAAAAGTCCTTTATTTCTAACTCAAGCAATGATTTCTTCCATGTAGATAATCCCATTTCACTTCAGCAATTTAAATGGCTGCAACAAACAACAACTCACTCTCACTTAGGTCACTCTTGGAGAAGGAGAAGCTTTCAAAGAATAACTTCCTGGACTGGGCTAGCATCTTACAAATAGTTCTTAGACAAGAGTCCAAGGAGTACGTACTTAATGCTCCTTTACCAGCTAGCCCTCCCGCAGGTCGAGGCATCACCACGGCGATGGTGGAGCAGTACGATCGGCATGTGAGGGATGACCGAGATGTCTCGTGCCTCATGCTGGGTACCATGGCTTCTGATCCTCAGAAGTAGTTTATGGATGAGCATGCTTATAAGATGATGGATCAACTTAAAAAGATGTTCCAAGATCAGGCTCGTTAGGAGTGTTACCTCACAGCTGGGACTTCTGTTAGCACTCATGAGCTAAAGTTGAAGGGGTATACTGATACACTTGCCCACCTCGGCTTGCCAGTTCCACAGGACTTGGCAGCAGACATTATTCTCGGGTCACTTCCTGAGTCTTACAACCAGTTTATCATGAACTATCATATGCAAGGGTTGGATAAATCGGTTGTTGAGCTACATGGAATGCCCAAGCTTGCTGATCAGTCTCTTAAGAAGACTCCTGAACTATTGCTGGTGAACAAGGGCAATACGTCCATTGCTAAGGGAAAGGCCAAATCTAAGGCCACGGCTAAGGCCCAAAAAGCCAAGGCTAAAGGCAAAAAGGTGGTGGCCCAACCTAAAGCAAGAGTTGCTTCTCCTGATGATGTCTGCCATGAGTGTCATGAGAAGGGACATTGGAAGAGCTCATGTCCAAAGCTAAGGGTGCAACTAAAGGGCAAAACTGCTGCTTCAGGTATTTATGTTGTTGAGATTAATCTGGCTATTTCTACATCTTGGGTCTTGGACACTGGATGTGGATCTCACATTTGTTCAAATGTGCAGGGTCTAAGAAATAGGAGATTATTAGGATCTGAAGAAGTAGATCTTCAAGTTGGAAATGGTGCTCGGGTTCAGGCCATGGAGATCAGAGATTATTTCTTAGAGATGCCTAGTGGACTTGTTTTAGAACTAAGAAACTGTTATTTTGTACATACGATGAGCAGGAATATTATTTTCATTTCTTTGTTGGATATTTCTAGTTTCGTATTTAATATTGGACATGGTAGAATTTCTATGCAATGTGGCAATATTATTTATGGAACAGCATTTCTTGAAAATGGCTTATATATCCTTGATCTAAAACATGAAAGTTCAATCTATAACATAAATACTAAAAGGATTAAACAAAATGAAATTAATCCTATTTACATCTGGCATTGTTGACTTGGCCATATAAATGAGAAGCGCATAGCTAGGCTTCTCTCTAGTAGAGTGCTAGGGTTATTTGACGTCCAGTTTTATGACACATGCAAATCTTGTTTGAGAGGCAAGATGACAAAGGCGCTTTTTAGCAAGACTGCTAAAAGGGCCTCAGAGCTATTAGAGCTAATACATTCTGATGTATGAGGTCCAATAAGCACTAGTGCTAGATCTGGTTTTTTGTACTTCGTCACCTTCACGGATGACTTCAGCAGATACTGTTACGTGTATCTGATGAAGCATAAGTCTGAAACTCTCCAAAGGTTCAAGGACTTTATGAATGAAGTAGAAAACGAACTTGGCAAGAAAATAAAAGCACTTCGGTCTGACCGAGGGGGTGAATATTTGAGCCAAGAGTTTGACTCGTTTTTGAGAGAGTGTGGGATTGTATCCCAACTCACTCCTCTTGGTACACTGTTGGCATTCGTCATTGGAAAAATAACGTGGCGCAGCGGAAAATACACCATTTAAAATTTCCTAGAATCCACCTATCGTGTCCAATTACCATTAATTAGAATAAAATCAAATAAGAATCAAGAGAGATTAACTCACCGAATTCGTCTCCTCTAGAGACTGCTGCAGAATCGTTTCTTGAAACTGCGATCTCCAAAGTCCGGTGCACGACCAACTATTGAGCGGGAACCGGTGCTAGCCGAAGACGCGGAGGAATGGAGGTTTAATGCTGGGATTTTCGGCTGTTTTGGGGCTGCAATTGGTGGCTGAAATTTCCAGCAATTAATTAGAGTTGAATTAGGTTTTTCTTCCTTAAGTGTGCCCTTATATAGACACCTTGTCTAGTTGGGTTTCAATTAGGTTAATTAAACCCAAGCCCACTAGGATTATAATTACATAAATAAACTTTAATTAAAAAGTATATACTATGTAATTTAATTCCATTTGGCTAAATTTAATTACCCCTAAATAAAATTAAATCACACTTAAGTTAATACAACACATGTATTTAATTTTCCTACTTAGGAAAATTATTTAATTAATTGTTTACTTTATGTAATTCAATTAATTGATAAATTAATTAATTACATTACGTAAACTTATTAATTAAATTAAATTCAACTCAATGTCAATTAATTACCTTGACACCGAATGTCAACTAATTAATTAACGCATTCCTTCCAATGTACATTACATGTACAATTTCTATAAGTTCCAGCTCAGTTGATCTATGTGCACGATCCTATGGGTCTGTCTTTATGTTGGCAGTAGGCCCAAGGCCCACAGACTATAAGTGGGTTCTAGTAAACCATTACAGCCCCCAATTAAGACAGAGATGCAGCAGTCTTTAGAAGACACTCACCCGGTAGTAATCTCATAGTGTCCTTTGCCTAACGATATCGATATGAATAAATAAGAGGCATGGTGTCTGTCATCCTCTTCTATTGTTTATTATATTTCTTGATCTTGAGTTGACTGATTAATCAAATAAGCAACAAACTTATTTGGGTATGGCCATACACTTATCAGTCCCACTCATCAAGTGGCCAATGATATCATTTCAGTGTTACCCGAGTGGCAATTCCATCACTTCATCATCAATATCAACATGTTCACCGGTCCACCCAATCATACCCGTATTTAGCATCCTTTTATAGACCTGTTAGGCATATGTCAAAGTGAACCGGATTCCATATCGATATTATAATGAAATCTGGTCTGAGGACAAAAGAGACCTACTCAAGAAAGACCTATGACATGACAACCATGTGGCTTTCTTGTGCGGATCGATCCAGTCCCATGTCAATGACATGTACCTATATTCATGACTGACTATACAAGTACTATGGCTACTTAAGAACTACCATACAGTCATCGAATATACAAGTCTGTGGTTCTATTCGTTCCCACGATTAGAACAGACTTGGGATAGGTTTTATGATTATCAATCAATGGATACTCTACTCATATTATAGCACAAGATATAAATGAAATAGATTAATTGCCTTTATTAATGTGACACAAATAACGTATTTATACAATGAGTCTTAATGTATAATACAAAATACAAGATTCCAATGCCCTAAGAACTAGGGCACACCAACAATCTCCCACTTGCACTAGTTCCAAGTGGGCATTGCTCTAATTCCTATAGATCTGGTATGACCGTCGTGCTGTGTCTGTGGCAGCGCTTTAGTCAATGGATCAGTGACATTATTCTTGGTGTCAACCCTCTACAATGAGATGTCACCTCTGTTCACGATCTCCCGAATGAGGTGAAACTTTCTGAGCACATGTTTGGATCTCTTGTGTGACCGGGGCTCCTTAGCTTGTGCGATGGCCTCGTTGTTGTCATAAAAAAATCAACTGGGTCTAGGATAGTAGGTACTACTCCCAACTCGGTTATGAATTTCTTGATCCAAACGGCTTCCTTTGCAGCTTCGCACGTAGCTATGTACTCAGCTTCCGTTGTAGAGTCAGCAATGGTGGCCTGCTTTGAGGACCTCCAACTAATGGCACCGCCATTCAAGAGAAAAACATAACCAGACTGTGACTGGTTCTCATCCTCATCGGTCTCAAAGCTTGCATCAGTGTAACCTGACACTACGAGCTCATCTTGACCTCCATACACTAAGAAAGCATCCTTAGTCCGATTAAGGTACTTTAAGATTGCCTTGACAGCCTTCCAGTGTTCCTCCCCGGGGTCTGACTGGTACCGGCTGGTCATACTTAGTGCAAACGCGACATCAGGCCTCGTCATAACATGGAGTACATGATAGATCCAATAGCAGATGCATAAGGGATCTGTTCCATGTTCTCCCGGTCCTTCTTTGTTTTAGGACCATCTTTCTTACTCAGCTTCAACCCATGGCGCATAGGCAAGAATCCTTTCTTTGCCTTGTCCATGCTGAATCTTTTCAGAACCTTGTCAATGTACGTGGCCTGACTTAGGCCTAGAAGCTGATTGGATCTATCTCTGTAGATCCTGATCCCTAAGATCGTCTCAGCTTCGCCTAAGTCCTTCATCGCAAAGCACCTACTCAACCACTGCTTAACTCCTTGCAGTGTTGGTATGTCACCTCCAATGATAAGGATGTCATCAACATACAGCACTAGGAAGGTGGAAACGCTCCTACTAACCTTCTTATACACACAGGGCTCATCAGAATTCTGTGTGAAGCCATATTCTGTAATGGCCTCATTGAATCTCTGATTCCATGACCTCGATGCTTGCTTCAATCCATAAATAGATCTTTGAAGCTTGCATACCCGGTTTGGATACTTTGGATCGATAAAACCCTCAGGTTGTGCCATGTACACATCCTCGAGTAGCTTTCCATTAAGGAAAGCGGTCTTAACATCCATCTGTCATATCTCATAATCGTACCATGCAGCTATGGCTAGTAGTATCCTAATGGATTTGAGCATAGCAACTGGTGAAAAGGTTTCATCATAGTCAATTCCTTGAACTTGCTTGAATCCTTTTGCCACCAATCGCCCCTTGAAGGTGTTGTCGGCCTTTAACTTGAAACACCACTTGCAAGCTATCACCTTAGCACCCGGAGGTGGATCCACCAAGTTCCATACTTGGTTATCATGCATAGACTGCATCTCAGCCTCCATGGCTTTGCGCCATTGATTTGAGTGTGGGCTTTCAACAGCCTCCTGATGGTCTTGGGCTCCTCTTGGTCAACGACCATAAGGTCCCCATCATCAGTCACGAGAAAGCCGTACCTCTCTGGCTGATGACATGTCCTACCAGACCTTCTAATGTCCTGTGCAACCGTTTCTGGTTTCTCAATTTCTTGAGTAGTCAGATTGGTTCCCAAAGCATCCCCAGCAGTAGCTGCAGGAGTTTGTGAGTCTTGAACTTCTGAAAGTTCAACATTACTCCTACTGTCTCTCTTGGAAAGGAATTCCTTCTCCAAGAAGACTGCATTTCTGGCTATGAAAACTTTGTTTTCAGCCGGATCGTAGAAGTAATAACCCTTAGTTTCCTTAGGGTAACCCACAAACTGGCACTTGACAGATTTGGACTCGAGTTTGCCACTTGTCAATTTCTTAACATGTGCTTCATAGCCCCAAATCTTCAAGAAGGAAACATTGGGCTTTCGGCCTTTCCATAGTTCATATGGTGTTCCCTCAACTGCCTTGCTTGGTGTATTATTAAGAATGTAAGCAGCTGTCTCTAAAGCATATCCCCAAAAGGAGACAGGGAGTGTAGCATGACTCATCATCGAGCGGACCATGTCAAGTAAGGTCCTATTCCTCCTTTCTGACACTCCATTCCACTGGGGTGTACCAGGAGGAGTGAGTTGGGATATGATCCCACACTCTCTCAAAAACGAGTCAAAATCTTGGCTCAAATATTCACCCCATCGGTCAGACCGAAGTGCTTTTATTTTCTTGCCAAGTTGGTTTTCTACTTCATTCTTAAAGTCCTTGAACCTTTGGAGAGTCTCAGAGTTATGCTTCATCAGATACACGTAACCATATCTGCTGAAGTCATCCGTGAAGGTGACGAAGTACAAAAAACCAGATCTAGCACTAGTGCTCATTGGGCCACATACATCGGAATGTATTAGCTCCAATAGCTCTGAGGCCCTTTCAGCAGTCTTGCTAAAAGGCGCCTTTGTCATCTTGCCTCTCAAATAAGATTCGCATGTGTCATAAGGTTGGATGTCAAATGACCCTAGCACTCCACTAGAGTGAAGCCTAGCTATGCGCTTCTCATTTATATGGCTAAGTCGACAATGCCAGATGTAAGTAGGATTAATTTCATTCTGTTTAATCCTTTTAGTATTTATGTTATAGATTGAACTTTCACGTTTTAGATCAAGGATATATAAGTCATTTTCAAGAAATGCTGTTCCATGAATAATATTGCCACATTGCATAGAAATTCTACCATGTCCAATATTAAATACAAAACCAGAAATATCCAACTAAGAAACGGAAATAATATTCCTGCGCATCGCAGGTACAAAATAACAGTTTCTTAGTTCCAAAACAAGTCCACTACGCATCTCCAAGAAATAATCTCCGATCTCTATGGCCTGAACCCGAGCACCATTTCCGATTGGAAGATCTACTTCTCCAGATCCTAATAATCTCCTATTTCTTAGACCCTGCACATTTGAACAAATGTGAGATCCACATCCAGTGTCCAAGACCCAAGATGTAGAAATAGCCAGATTAATCTCAACAACATAAATACCTGAAGCAGCAGTTTTGCTCTTCAGTTGCTCCCTTAGCTTTGGACATGAGCTCTTCCAGTGCCCTTTCTCATGACACTCATGGCAAACATCGTCAGGAGAGGCAACCCTTGCTTTAGGTTGGGCCACAACCTTTTTGCCCTTAGCCTTGGCCTTTTGGGCCTTAGCCTTGGCCTTAGATTTGGCCTTTCCCTTAGCAATGGGCGTATTGCCCTTGTTCACCAGTAATACTTCAGGAGTCTTCTTAAGAGACTGCTCAGCAAGCTTGAGCATGCCATACAGCTCAACAACCGATTTATCCAACCCTTGCATATGGTAATTCATGATAAACTGGTTGTAAGACTCGGGAAGTGACCCGAGAATAATGCCTGTTGCCAAGTCCTGCGGAACTGGCGAGCCGAGGCGGGCAAGTGTATCAATATACCCCTTCAACTTTAGCACATAAGTGCTAACAGAAGTCCCAGCTGCCATCACAGTGGTGCAAAGTGCCTTAGTTATCAGGTAACGTTCCTGACGAGCCTGATCTTGGAACATCTTTTTAAGCTGATCCATCATCTCATAAGCATGCTCGTCCATGAATTGCTTCTGAAGATCAGAAGCCATGGTACCCAGCATGAGGCATGAGACATCTCGGTCATCCCTCACATGCCGATCGTACTGCTCCACCATCGTCGTGGTGATGCCTCGACCTGCAGGAGGGCCAGCTGGTAAAGGAGCATTCAGTACATACTCCTTAGACTCTTGTCTAAGAACTATTTGTAAGTTCCTAGCCCAGTCTAGGAAGTTAGTCCCCGAAAGCTTCTCCTTCTCCAAGAGTGACATAAGTGAGAGTGAGTTGTTGTTTGTTGCAGCCATTTAAATTGCTTAACTGAAATGGGATTATCTACATGGAAGAAATCATTGCTTGAGTTAGAAATAAAGGACTTTTAAGCCAATTCAAATTAATAATCCAATTTTAATTTGTTTGTTGGTGTTGTTAATTGGCTGACTTGACCAAGATCCACAACTTATCAATGACTGGCCGAACTAGGGCTCGCTAACCAACCATTGAGTCATTTGGTAGGACAACCTATCCAATCCTTCCACGAAGGACTCTTGGTTTGATGGGCTTATTGACACTTTACCCATCTGTGCTTAGGGCCCGCTCTGAGCTAATGCTACCCATGTTGAGTCAAACCACCATTCACATGTTAACCATACCAAGTATCTTAACCCTCGACGGCCCACCGAATACTACAATATACCCAGCTAGGGCATGGCGCACATTGCAGCATCAATGGGAGGAAGAGGTGTGAATGTGGGAAGCACTTTTAAGCGACTCAATATTTTAATTTCCGGATTATAATTAAGTGATACGGCTTAGCATGCATAAACGAGGGTAATAATTTGGTGATCCATACATCCATATTATATGACAAATGCAATAGCATACTTAATTTAAAATAAATGAGATCCTATGGGTCTTTAATTACAACCTAATGAAAAACTAGATATACTATCTAATTCTTCATGGGCCGGACTGCAATCCTTCTTGGGCTCCCACCATGGGCTTGCTCCATTTGGGCCTTCCTCCATACTTGATGCAATTACAATAATTTTGTAAAATAAAATCTATTCTAAAATTACATCAAAATAAAAAAATGGCACGCAGGCCACATTTCCCAAAATTAAATTACAACCGATAATAATTTAGGGCCTATAGAACTCAACATAACATTTCAAACAAAGTACCTGTCGTGCACATACATACCAATATGATGCATGATCATGGCATTCCAAATTATAAATATAAATTTTAAGCCGAGTTACTTAGGGTGAAATCGCCAATTTTAACAAATGTGACTAAGGCCCGTAAAGGCCCAATGGATAACATCCATAAATGCAAAATTAACAATTTTGCTCCCACTTGAATTTGGGTTGTCATAAATTTAAAATTTAGCTCTCCCAATTTTAACCGGTGTCACGGTTTATTGGGCCAATTTCACAAAGTCCATATTCAATTTAATATACAAACAATTAAATTAAATATGCATGCCAACAAAATAAATAATTTAAACACAAATTAATTTAAAAAATTTAATTTAATTTGCATTAGGGTCCGGAAAAAAAAATACCCGCAAAATCCAAAACCGGACCCGAAACACGCGAGCGTCGCCGCTGTCCCGGCGGGGCAGCAGTGCCGCTGCAGCAGCTGTTGTGGCCAGCAGCTAGCTGCTGCAGCCCAAAAAAAAATTTTTTTTTTTAATTTAAAGTTTTATTTTAATTTCTAAATCATAAACATTCCAGCCAACAAATAAGAATGAATAATCAATAAAAATGGATTGAAAACCAATTGGGGAAAAAAATAAAAAACCCCAATCCAAAATTTTAGGGTTCAACAAAACCAAAACCAAATGAATAAAACCCCTAAAATAACAAACTTGAAACTCATTCTTTCTCAAAGAACGCTTTCAAGAACCAATTCCAATCAATCTAATGGACAAAACCTAGGCTCTGATACCACTGTTGGGATTCGTCATTGGAAAAATAACGTGGCGCAGCGGAAAATACACCGTTTAAAATTTCCTAGAATCCACCTATCGTGTCCAATTACCATTGATTAGAATAAAATCAAATAAGAATCAAGAGAGATTAACTCACCGGATTCGTCTCCTCTAGAGACTGCTGCAGAATCGTTTCTTGAAACTGCGATCTCCAATGTCCGGTGCACGACCAACTATTGAGCGAGAACCGGTGCTAGCCGAAGACGCGGAGGAATGGAGGTTTAATGCTGGGATTTTCGGCTGTTTTTGGGCTGCAATTGGTGGCAGAAATTTCCAGCAATTAATTAGAGTTGAATTAGGTTTTTCTTCCTTAAGTGTGCCCTTATATAGACACCTTGTCTAGTTGGGTTTTAATTAGGTTAATTAAACCCAAGCCCACTAGGATTATAATTACATAAATAAACTTTAATTAAAAAGTATATACTATGTAATTTAATTCCATTTGGCTAAATTTAATTACCCCTAAATAAAATTAAATCACACTTAAGTTAATACAACACATGTATTTAATTTTCCTACTTAGGAAAATTATTTAATTAATTATTTACTTTATGTAATTCAATTAATTGATAAATTAATTGATTACATTAAGTAAACTTATTAATTAAATTAAATTCAACTCAATGTCAATTAATTACCTTGACACCGAATGTCAACTAATTAATTAACGCATTCCTTCCAATGTACATTACATGTACAATTTCTATAAGTTCCAGCTCAGTTGATCTATGTGCACGATCCTATGGGTCTGTCTTTATGTTGGCAGTAGGCCCAAGGCCCACAGACTGTAAGTGGGTTCTAGCAAACCATTACAGCCCCCAATTAAGATAGAGATGCAGCAGTCTTTAGAAGACACTCACCCGGTAGTAATCTCATAGTGTCCTTTGCCTAACGATATCGATATGAATAAACAAGAGGCATGGTGTCTGTCATCCTCTTCTGTTGTTTATTATATTTCTTGATCTTGAGTTGACTGATTAATCAAATAAGCAACCAACTTATTTGGGTATGGCCATACACTTATCAGTCCCACTCATCAAGTGGCCAATGATATCATCTCAGTGTTACCCGAGTGGCAATTCCATCACTTCATCATCAATATCAACATGTTCACCGGTCCACCCAATCATACCCGTATTTAGCATCCTTTTACAGACCTGTTAGGCATATGTCAAAGTGAATCGGATTCCATATCGATATTATAATGAAATCTGGTCTGAGGACAAAAGAGACCTACTCAAGAAAGACCTATGACATGACAACCATGTGGCTTTCTTGTGCGGATCGATCCAGTCCCATGTCAATGACATGTACCTATATTCATGACTGACTATACAAGTACTATGGCTAGTTAAGAACTACCATACAGTCATCGAATATACAAGTCTGTGGTTCTATTCGTTCCCACGATTAGAACAGACTTGGGATAGGTTTTATGATTATCAATCAATGGATACTCTACTCATATTATAGCACAAGATATAAATGAGATAGACTAATTGCCTTTATTAATGTGACACAAATAATGTATTTATACAATGAGTCTTAATGCATAATACAAAATACAAGAATCCAATGCCCTAAGAACTAGGGCACACCAACATACACCCCAATGGAATGGAGTGTCAGAAAGGAGGAATAGGACCTTGTTTGACATGGTCCGCTTGATGATGAGTCATGCTACACTCCTTGTCTCCCTTTGGGGATATGCTTTAGAGACAACTGCTTGCATTCTTAATAATACACCAAGCAAGGCAGTTGAGGGAACACCATATGAACTATGGAAGGGCCGAAAGCCCAATGTTTCCTTCTTGAAGATTTGGGGCCGTGATGCACATGTTAAGAAATTGACAAGTGGCAAACTCGAGTCCAAATCTGTCAAGTGCCAGTTTATGGGTTATCCTAAGGAAACTACGGGTTATTACTTCTACGAGCCGGCCAAAAACAAAGTTTTCATAGCCAGAAATGCAGTCTTCTTGGAGAAGGAATTCCTTTCCAAGAGAGACAATGGGAGGAATGTTGAACTTTCAGAAGTTCAAGACTCACAAACTCCTACAGCTACTGCTGAGGATGCTTCGGGAACCGATCTGACTACTCAAGAAATTGAGGAACCAGAACCGGTTGCATAGGACCTTAGAAGGTCTGGTAGGACACGTCATCAACCAGAGAGGTATGGCTTTCTCGTGACTGATGATGGGGACCTTATGGTCGTTGACCAAGAGGAGCCCGAGACCTCTCAGGAGGCTATTGAAAGCCCACACTCAGATCAATGGTGCAAAGCCATGGATGCTGAGATGCAATCTATGCACAATAACCAAGTATGGAACTTGGTGGATTCACCTCCGGGTGCTAAGGTGATAGGTTGCATGTGGTGTTTCAAGTTAAAGGCCCTATGTGTATAAGATGGTTAGTGGGAGCATTTCCACTGTCCTAGTGCTATATGTTGATGACATCCTTATCATTGGAGGCGAGATACCAACACTACAAGGGGTTAAGCAGTGGTTGAGTAGGTGCTTCACAATTAAGGACTTAGGCGAAGCTAAGACGATCTTAGGGATCAAGATCTATAGAGATAGATCCAATTGGCTTCTAGGCCTAAGTCGGGCCACGTACATTAACAAGGTTCTGAAAAGATTCAGCATGGCCAAGGCAAAGAAAGGGTTCTTGCCTATGCACCATGGGTTGAAGCTGAGTAAGAACGATGGTCCTAAAACAAAGAAGGACCGGGAGAACACGGAAAAGATTCCTTATGCATTTGCTATTAGATCTATCATGTACTCCATGTTATGTACGAGGCCTGATGTCGCGTTTGCACTAAGTATGACCAGCTGGTACCAGTCAGACCCCAGGGAGGAACATTGGAAGGCTGTCAAGGCAATCCTAAAGTACCTTAATCGGACTAAGGATGCTTTCTTAGTGCAGGGAGGTCAAGATGAGCTGGTAGTGTCAGGTTACACTAACGCAAGCTTTGAGACTGATGAGGATGAGAACCAGTCACAGTCTGGTTATGTTTTTCTCCTGAATTGTGGTGCCATTAGTTAGAGTTCCTCAAAGTAGGCCACCATTGCTGACTCTACAATGGAAGCTGAGTACATAGCTACCTGCAAAGATGTAAAGGAAGCCATTTGGATCAAGAAATTCATAACTGAGTTGGGAGTAGTACCCACTATCCTAGACCCAGTTGATGTTTGTGTGACAACAACGGGGCCATTGCACAAGCTATGGAGCCCCGGTCACACAAGAGATCCAAACATGTACTCAGAAAGTTTCACCTCATTCGGGAGATCATGAACATAGGTGACATATCATTACAGAGGGTTGAAACCAAGAATAATTTCACTGATCCATTGACCAAAGCGCTGTTGCAGACACAGCACGACAGTCATACAAGATTTATAGGAATTACGGCAATGCCTACTTGGAACTAGTGCAAGTGGGGGATTGCTGGTGTGCCCTAGTTCTTAGGGCATTGGATTCTTGTATTTTGTATTATAAATTAAGAGTCATTTATGAATACATTATTTGTGTCACATTAATAAAGCAATTAATCTATTTCATTTATATCTAGTGCTATAATATGAGTAGAGTATCCATTGATTGATAATCATAAAACCTATCCCAGGTCTGTTCTAATCATGGGAACGAATAGAACCATAGACTTGTATATTCGATGACTGTATAGTAGTTCTTAACTAGCCATAGTACTTGTATAGTTAGTCATGAATATAGGTACATGTCGTTCACATGGGACTGGATCGATCCGCATAAGAAAGCCACATGGTTTCGCATCATAGGTCTTTCTTGAGTAGGTCTCTTTTGTCCTCAGACCAGATTTCATTATAATATCAATATGCAATCCGGTTTACTTGGACATATGCCTAACAGGTCTGTAAAAGGATGCTAAATATGGGTATGATTGGGTGGACCGGTGAACATGTTGATATTGATGATGAAGTGATGGAATTGCCACTCGGGTAACACTGAGATGATACCATTGGCCACTTGATGAGTGGGACTGATAAGTGTATGGCCATACCCAAATAAGTTAGTTGCTTATTTGATTAATCAGTCAACTCAAGATCAAGAAATATAATAAACAACAGAAGAGGATGACGGACACCATGCCTCTTGTTTATTCATATCAATATCGTTAGGCAAAGGACACTATGAGATTACTACCGGGTGAGTGTCTTCTAAAGACTGCTGTATCTCTGTCTTAATTAGGGGCTGTAATGGTTTGCTAGAACCCACTTACAGTCTGTGGGCCTTGGGCCTACTGCCAACATAAAGACAGACCCATAGGATTGTGCACATAGATCAACTGAGCTGGAACTTATAGATATTGTACATGTAATGTACATTGGAAGGAATGCGTTAATTAATTAGTTGACATTCGGTGTCAAGTTAATTAATTAACATTGGGTTGAATTTAATGTAATTAATAAGTTTACATAATGTAATTAATTAATTTATTAATTAATTGAATTACATAAAGTAAACAATTAATTAAATAATTTTCCTAAGTAGGAA
The DNA here is from genome assembly GCA_039660915.1 of Euphorbia tirucalli. Classification (NCBI taxonomy): domain Eukaryota; kingdom Viridiplantae; phylum Streptophyta; class Magnoliopsida; order Malpighiales; family Euphorbiaceae; genus Euphorbia; species Euphorbia tirucalli. The sequence goes on along the minus strand of CM077640.1, from coordinate 34,253,059 downwards.
AATTAAATACATGTATTGTATTTAATTAAGTGTGATTTAATTTTATTTTAGGGTCATTAAATTTAGCCAAATGGAATTAAATTAAATAGTATATACTTTTTAATTAAAGTTTATTTATGTAATTATAATCCTAGTGGGCTTGGGTTTAATTAACCTGGTTAAAACCCAATTAGACAAGGTGTCTATATAAGGGCACACTTAAGGAAGAAAAACCGAATTCAACCCTAATTATTGCTGGAAATTTTCAGCCACCAAGAGCAGTCCCAAACAGCCGAAAATCCAAGCATTAATCATCCATTCCTTTGCGTCTTTGGCTAGCACCAGTTCCCGCTCAATAGTTGGTCGTGCACCGAACTTTGGAGATTGCAGTTTCAAGAAACGATTCTACAGTAGTCTCTAAAGGAGACGAATCCGGTGAGTTAATCTCTCTTGGTTCAATTTGATTTTATTCTAATCAATGGTAATTGGACACGATAGGTGGATTCTAGGAAATATAATAAATGGTGTATTTTCCGCTTCGCCATGTTATTTTTCCAATGACGAATCCCAACAGATTCCATATGCTTCGGCAATTGGATCCATTATGTATGCTATGTTATGCACCCGACCTGATGTCACACATGCACTGAGTTTGACCAATCTATACCAATAAGACCCAGGTGAGACCCATTAGACCACGGTCAAAGCTATTCTAAAGTACCTTAAAAGGACTAAGGATAGCTTCTTGTAGTTTGGTGGTCAGGAAGAGCTCAGTGTAAGTGGTTGTTGGTAATGCCCTAGTCCCAAGGCATTAGTCCCTGTACTGTATTGTACATTTTGTATGTTTTAACAAATTAATGTCTTATACATTTTTGTTATTAAATAAACAGATTAATTTATTTATTATATATCTTGTGCAATATTATAAATGGAGTATCCAATGGTAATATCTATATCCTTGTTGACAAGTGTCATGCACTTGGTAGTGAGACCATGTATAAGGAAACGATATAACCATAAAGCCATCCATAGTGTATTCTAGTCATGGGAATGAATGGAACCAAAGACTATCATATCCTTGATTGTATGGCATTGCCTTACCGGCTATAGAACATGGATTGTCAATCAAGCTTATGCGTACATGTAATGGGCATGGTACTGTATAGATCCAGTAACCAAGAAATCCATATGGTTTAGTATCACAAGTGATTTTTGTGTAGTACTTATATTGGATCCTTTGATGTGACCATATTATGGTCTTCTACGTGATCTCACACACTTTGGTGTACGCCTAAAGGGCCTGTAATAGGGTACCAAGTATGAGTATGTTCGGGTGTGCCAGTGAGCATGGCAAGGTCATGAATATATTGAAGGGAATGTCACTCAGTAATACACTAAAAAGATATCACCGGCCATTTGATGAGTGCAACTGATAAGGGTGTGGCCATACCTAAACAAGTGGGAACTTGTTTACAAGCATAGATTCATTTGGGATCAAGTTAATGTTCAGACACAAAAGAGGGTGATGAAACCATGCCTCTGTGTTGGATACTGATATCAGTGACATGGGGTTTGTAAGTTTAACTATAGGGTTAGGACTTCCGTTAGACTACTGTCTCCATCTTAATTGGGGCTGTAATGGTGTACTAGAGACCGCCTATAATCTGTGGGCCTTGGGCCCACTACCAACATAATGATAGGCCCACAGGATTGTACACATAGAATGTCTGAGTTTGAACTAGTCGGATCGCGTGCATACTTGGAGTATACTAACTAGATAAATAAATATTAATCAATTAATTAAAGATCAATTGGATTGATCAATATAATTATATATATATATATATATATATATATATATATATATATATATAAAATTTTTAGGTTGCATAAAGTTGATTTAAATAAATTAACTTGTGAATAAATTTCCTGGTGGAAAATTAATACACATATAGGTTTATATGTATTTGTTTCTAGTCAAATCTTAAATTAATTTGTTGGGTTAATTCTAATTGACAAATTAATTTAATTTAAATGATATGTATCTCATATAGTATGATATTATATAAATGCACGCATAGAAATTAAATTAGAATTAATTATAATTTAACCCATACTAATTAATTAGAATTTAAGGAATTATTGGTATGAATTCCTTTTGTAGAAACAAATTAATTCACCCTAAAATCATGCATATATTTTTAGCCAAGGGAGCTAATTATCTCATGAGAGAATTTTGGCCATTAGTGGTTGGTAGAGGCTGAAATTTTCGGCCATCACTTGCTCTCTTCCTTTGATCCACTAGTAGCACGGATTCCACTTTGTAAACGTTTGTATACATGAGAGTGGAGAAAATCAACTTCGATTTATGCAGTCATCAATAAAAGAGACATACAAAGGTGAGAATCTAATTCTTGATCTTTGGTTTCATGTTTTTTATTTCTATTACATAAGCTCTTGGTTCTAGGTTTGAGAAAATCTAAATCGGTTTCCACTGCCAACGATTGATTTTTTATGAAAAACCCCAACAATGTATCAGAGCAAGCTTATGATCCATAGAAATACTTAACAGGATTGAATCCCTGGTTTTAAAATTAGGTATTTTGTTTTGGGATTCTTTGTTTTGGGGTTTATGATTTTCCTCGATTTGTTTTTGTTCAAATGGAAATCTATTATTTGCATATTGGTTATGTGATTTTATTTTTGTTTGTTGTTTGATGATTCTTGGTGGATTATTGTTTTTTCTTTTCTATTTTAAAAAAATCATGGGCTGTTTCTGGGCTATAGGGTTGTCACCTGTGGGATCCATCGCAGGCTGCCGCTATAGCGGCAGAAACAGAAGCAGTAGCCGCTGCTGCTGCTAGGGCAGTAGTGTTGCCTTAGCCGCAGCCTACCGGGCCATGTTTTGGATTTGGCAGGTTTTTTCCTGGTCTGGGCCCAGTTTTAATTGTAGCGGGTTTTAAAATTTGTGTTTAAATTATGCAATTTAAATGCGCATGAATTCTTGAATGAAATTTAATTTTTTCATGATATATTAATTTGGAAATTAATAAGATGTAATGAAATTGGTTCCGTTTTTCTGGCACGATTAACCGAAAGGTGTAATTTGGATTCATGGTTTCCCAATTCCAGTGGAAGCAGTGTTTTGTCTAGGCTGGACACCCAAAGCCGATTAAAGGTTAGAACCATGATGGGCCAAATTGGCGATTTCTACATAATGGCTAAGGACATAATTAATTGGAATTAAATTCATGCATTTTAACATGTCTGTAATTGATGTATGGAATACATGCTTGTATGAATTAAATATATGGATGGATGTTATTGGGACTTTATGAGGATGGGTTGTATTTCTTTTTGGGTAAATATGGCCTACGTGTCGTTTCTTTTTATGTAATTTTATTTTATTTATTTATTATAAAATGTTGTAAGAAGAAGCCCTATGGAAAGGCGAGCCTAGAAGGAGAGATGGAGGCCCACCTGATGTTCTTCTAGTATAGGTTTACTAGAATTATATTTGGATGTAATTAAGGCCCATAGCAGTCCACCATTTATTTAATTATACATTTATTTATTTACATGCTTTAATATATAATCTAATTCCAGTTTCACCTGCTTATGCATCAAAGCCGTTATTACTATTGAATCTAAACCAAATGGAAATTACTAAGTCACTTAAAAGTGTTTTCCTCATTCAAAACCGACTCGAAGTAGGGATAGGCCAGTTGTAGACCATGCCCTCGCAGGATACACTGGAGTATCGTCATTTTGTATTGGGTTAGAGTATTGGTTACTCTAACAGTTGGATGGAGGGTTGGACTTAGCATAGCTAGTAGGATTCTCCTGGCTCTAAGCATAGACAGGTAAGTGCCAACAAGCCAATCAAACTGAGAGTTCCTAGGTTGGTATTGGATGGTGCTCCTACCTAAACAATTAGGTTATAATTTTTTCAGGCCCTCATCCTGCTATATCTTGAAGAAATATGGATCTCGGCCTATTAGCAAAACAACTTAACTTAATTAATAACTTAGATTCATTATTAATTAATTATGGGAAAAACAATGAAGACCTTTATTAATACTCTTTAATTTTTCTACGTAGTAAACAAATTTCAAATAACAATTCTTTATCACTGCATTCGCTCCTCGAGAAGGACAAACTTTTTAGGCCCAATTTCCTGGATTGGTCTAGGAACTTGAGGATAGTTCTTAGACATAAATCTAAGGAATATGTGCTGGAGAGAGCTATACCGCCTACACCTACTGGGCATAATCCATCGACTACACTGCTAGAGGAATACGAGGTGCATGTTAGCGACAATCGAGATGTGACATGCCTGATGCTGGCATGCATGATCCTTGATCTATAAAAGCAGTTCATGGACCAGAAAGCTTTTACTATGATAACAACTCTTAATGAGATATTTCATGAACAAGCCCATCAAAAGATACACTTGACTACCAAGGCATTCAACTCCTACCGGATGGGGGATGGGACATCTATGAGAGCTTATTAAGATGAAGGGCTGTTTGGATTCTTTAGCCCGTCTCGGTGCACCTATCTCGCAAGAGTTGGTGATTGACAAGATCCTAGCATCCTTGCTAGAATCTTATGATCAGTTCATCCTGAACTATAATATGCTAGGGATGAACGGCATTGTTAGCAAGTTGCATGGAATCCTCAAGCTTGCAAAATAGTTAATCAAGAAGACTTCGTTGGTACTGCTGGTCAATAAGGGGAACCCTCCTCTTGCAAAGGGCAAGGTGAAGGTGAAAGCCAAGGCCAAAGCTAAAAAAGCTAAGGCTAAGAAGGCTAAGGCCAAGCCTGAGGCCGATCCTGAGGATGTCTGTTTCCAGTGCAAACAGGCTGGAAATTGGAAGAGGAATTGTCCTCAGTTGGTGGGAGAGCAAAAGAAGAGCTAGGCACGTCTTCATCAGGTATATATATTTCATAGACATAAACCTCACTATTTCTGCATCTTAGGTATTGGATATTGGATGTGGTTCTCAGATTTGTTGCAATGTGCAGGGGCTTAGGAATAGGAGATCCCTGGGATATAGAGAGGGAGACTTGCGCGTCAAGAATGGAGCAAGGGTGGCTGCCATTGAGATAAGCGAGTACCACCTAATGATGCCTAGTGGATAGGTTTTGATACTGGAACAGTGTTATTTTGTACCTGCAATGTACAGGAATATTATTTCTATTTTAGTTTTGGATATTTCTAGATTTAATTTTACTATTGGTAATGGTAGAATTACTTTATCTAGAGAGGGATTATTTTATGGAGTTGCTTTATTAAATAATGGCCTATATGTCTTAGATTTAAATGAAACTATTCATGTCTATAACATAAATACTAAAAGGGTTAAGCCTAACGAACTTAATCCTGTCTACCTTTTACATTATCATTTAGGCCACATAAACGAGAAACGCATAGCTAGGCTTCACAAAGCTAGAATCCTAGGGTCATTTGACATGGAGTCACTTGATATATGCGAGTCACGTTTATGTGGCAAAATGACTAAAGCACCTTTTTACAAGAAAGCTGAAAGAGCTACTGGCTTGTTGGACCTAATACATTCGGGCATATGTGGGCCCATGAGTGCCACTACTAGAGGTGAACATCTATACTTTATCGCTTTCATGGATGATTTTAGCAGATATGGCTATGTCTATCTGATGAAACATAAATCCGAGACGCTTGATAGGTTCAAGGAATTTAAGAATGAAGTATAGAACCAACTAGGTAATAATATAAAAGCCCTTGACTCATACTAAGGTGGCAAGTATATGAGCCTAGAGTTTGACTCATACTTGAGAGAGCATGGAATCATTCCACAGCTCACTCCTCCAGGAACACCACAATGGAATGGGGTGTCCAAAGGGAGAAATAAGACCTTGTTAGACATGGTCTGCTCAATGATGACTCATGCCTATCTCCTAATAACATTCTGAGGATACGCTTTTGAGACAACAGCTCTCATTTTGAACAATACTCCGATTAAGGCTGTGGAAAAGATCCTATATGAAATATGGAAGGGCAAGGAGCCTAATGTGTCTTTCCTATGGATTTGGAGCTGTGATGCATATGTCAAGAGATTGACTGAGGGCAAACTAGAATCCAAGACCTACAAATGCCTATTTGTGGGCTACCCTAGGGAAACCAAAGGGTATTACTTCTACATGTTGGATATGCCCTAGTCCCGAGGCATTAGACCTTGTATTTGTATTGTATATTTATTGGATCTATGTATTATACATATTTTATGTCGTTAAATAAAGGCATCAATCTGTTTGTTATATAGCTTGCTGTATTTTAAATGGAGTATCCAATGGACATATCCATATCCATGTTGACAAGTGTCACGTGGCATTGAGACCATAGATAGGGAAAATGATATGACTATAAAGAGATCCATAGTCTATTCCAGTCATAGGAATGAATGGAACTAGAGACTATCATTAACCTGGTTGTATGGCGGTGTCTTACCGGCCATTGGACATGGGATGTCAACCAAGTTAATGGGTACATGCAAAAGGGGCGTGGTATTGGATAGATCCACTAAATGAGAAATACACATGGTAAAGCATCACTAGTGATTCTCGTGTAGTACTTGTATGGATCCTTTGACCTGACCATATGATGGTGCTGCATGAGAAGTGGCATACTTTGGTGTATGCCTAAAGGGCCTGTAAAAGGGTGCCAAGTATAGGTACATTTGGATATGTCACTAAGCATGGTAATACTATGGATATGCAGAAGGGATATGTCACTCAGTAGTCCACTGAGAAGATATCACCAGCCTCTTGATGAATGTGACTGATAAGAGCGTGGTCACACCCAAACAAGTTGGAAATTGTTTGTGAGCATTTGTACATTCGGGATCAAGTAAATGTCCGGACACAAAAGAGGGTGATCAATTCATGCCTTTGTGTTGGACACCGATATCAATGACATTGGATATATAAGTTTAAACTACAGGGTTATGATTTCAGTTGGACTGCCATCTCCTTCTTAATTAGGGGCTGTAGTGGCTTGCTAGAGCCCACCTATAGTCTATGGGCCATAGGCCCACTGCCAATATAAAGATGGGCCCATAGGATTTTACACATTGAACATCTGAACACGGACTTAAGGGATCACTTGTATACTTGGAGAATACACACCGGAGAGAGAGGGTTATATTAATTATATTATAAGGATGAATTGGATTTATCAAAAAAATAAAATTAATATTTGTATTGGCCTTCTCATAATTAATTCAATGAATTAATTTATGAGATTATTTCCTAGGTGGAAATATTTTACATGTATAGGTTTACATGTATTTCATTTCATGAAGAGTCTAATTTAATTCCTTGGTTAAATTAATTAGTCAAATTAATTTCAATTTAAATGTATGTAATATACTATATGGTATAATATCATAACATACATATTAAATAGAAATTAAAATTGAAATTAAGTCAAACCATAAGAATTAAATTGGACGTGGGCTTAAATAGGTGAAAAGCCCGCATGGAATTAAATCGAATTGGGCCTAAAATTCCCAAAGGGAATTTCGGCCCCTTAGGTTATAATCTAGGGTGAAATTCAGCCAAGATGAACAAAAGAGGTAGCCAAAATTCTTGAGCAGCTCCCTCCTCCCTTTCATTCGATCTTTCACTAGCACGGGTCGTGTTCGATAGCCGTTCGTGTACATGAACGCAGAGGGAATCAATTTTGGTTTCTGTAGCCATCTCTTGAAGAGATATTCTTAGTAAGAATCTATTCTCTTCTATTTCAATTTTAAAGTTTTACATTTTTCACATCAATTGCTCCTGGGCACGAATTTGAGGAAATCACCGCGTTCTTCAGCATTTAATCAGGTGATTTCCGGTGAAAAATCCAAACAGTGGCATCATAGCGGGCTTTTGATCCGTGGAAATTGTTAAAATTGGATTGAATCCCATGGTTTTGAAATTGGCAACTTTGATTTGGGATTCTTGGACTGAGGTTTGTGATTTTTCCCCTTGGATTTTTCAATTGAAAATTAATTTGCATATAGGTTTATGTTGATTTAATTTTTTGTTGATTGGATTATATTTCTTGGTGATTTATTTTCTTGGATACTTTTTTTTTTTTTGGGAAAATCACGGGCTGTTTCCGCACATACGGGACTGCCAGTGACAGAATCGCCCCCGCACTAGGCGAGAACAGCGGCAGCAGCCACTGCCTGTGGCGCTGGGTCTAGTAGCAGCTGCTGCTGGGCCGCCACTGCGCGGCTGCAGGGCCACTACTGGGCGACAGCGCCACTACTGTCCCGAGCAACGGCAGCTGTTATTGCTACGGCAACTGCCCTAGTTGCAGCAGGCCAGGCCCAGTTTTGGATTTGGGGGTTTTGGGCCTGGGGCCTAATTTTGAAATTTTAATGGGTTTTAAAATTTTGTGTGTTTAAATTTTGTAGTTTAAATGTGCATGGTTTCTTGGATGAAATTTTAATTTTATTCATGGGATATTAATTTTGGAAATTAATATAGTTAATTGAAATTGGTTCGGGTTATTTTGGCACAATTACCTGGGCGGCTGATATGGACTTATGGTTTCCCAATTCTAGTGGGAGCCATTATCTGCCTGGGCTGGAGGCCCAAAGCCCGTTAAGGGCTAAAACCATGATAGGCCAAAATTAGTGATTTCAAAATAATGGCTATGGACATAATTGAAATGGGCTTAAATTCATGCATTATAAATGCTTATAAATTGATGTATTGGATTCATTTTTTATGATTAAATGTATGTTTGCATGGATGCTATGAGGCCTTATTCAAGTTGGGTTGTAATTTTTCTTCTTGGGTAAATGCGCCGTTTTTCTTTTTTTAATGTAATTTTATTTTATTTATTTATTATGAAATTTGTAAAGAAGAAGCCCAGTGGAGAGGTGAGCCCAGTGGAGAAACAAGCCCAGAAAGAAGGAAAAAGGAGGCCCACTTGATGTATTTTCTAGTATAGGTTTACTATAATTATATTAGGTTGTAATTTAGGCCCATAGCAGTCCATTTTACTTATTTAATTATGCTTTATATTTATTTGCATGTATGCATGTATGATCCAAACCCATCCTCACCCGCTTATGCATGTAAGCTGTTATTAAATGAGTCTAATAACCTAATAGAAATTACTAAGTCATTTAAAAGTGCTTCCCTCATTCAAAACCGACTCGAGTTGGGGATAGGCCACTTGTAGACCATGCCCTCGCTGGATGCACTGGAGTATCGTCATTTTGTATTAGGTTGGCGTATAAGTTATTCCAACACTTGGAAGGAGGTTTTGACTTAGCATGGGCAGTAGGATTCTTCTGGCCCTAAGCATAGATGGGTAAATGCCAATAAGCCCATCAAACCAAGAGTCCCTAGGTTGGGTTTGGACGGCATTCCTACCTAAATAATTAGGGTATAGTTTTTTCAGGCCCTCGTCTGGCTATATCATAATGAAATCTGGATCTCGGCCCATGAGCCTAACAACTCGAATTAATTAATGACCTGATTCACTATTAATTATATATGGGAAACAATATAAAGTCCTTTATAACATTCCTGAAATTTTTCTGTGTATAGTTTTAAATGGAAAACAACAATTCACTTTCACTACGATCTATCCTGGAAAGGGACAAGCTTTTCGGTCCTAACTTCTTAGACTGGTCTAGGAACTTAAGAATAGTTCTAAGATAAGAGTCAAAGGAGTGCGTGCTGGAAGGTCCTGTACCGACTGTGCCTCAAGGACGTAATCCACTAGCTGCCTAGCTGGAGGAATATGAGGTGCATGTAAAGGATAATAGGAATGTGACATGCCTTATTTTGGGGTGTATGGTCCCCAAGCTATAAAAGCAGTTCATGGACCATCAGGCCTATGCTATGATAACAACTCTGAATGAGATGTTTCAAGAGGAAGCTCGTCAGGAAAGGTACCTGACCAATAAGGTATTCCACTCCTTTAAGATGGGGGCTGGGACATCTGTGAGTGCACACGTGCTCAAGATGAAGGGCTATTTGGATACTTTAGCCTGTCTTGGATCACCTATCTCATAGGAGGTGGCGGTGGACATAATCCTTACTTCCTTACCGGATTCTTACAATCAGTTCATCCTGAACTATAACATGCAAGGGATGAACGTACTATTAGTGAGCTGCATGGGATGCTTAAGCTTACTGAACAGTCGATCTAGAAGACTCCGCCGGTGCTGCTGGTAAACAAAGGGAACCCTCCTCTTGCGAAGGGCAAAGCCAAGGAAAAGGCTAAGGCCAAGGCCAAGAAGCCCAAGGCCCAGCCCAAGGCCAGTCCTGAGGACGTCTGCTTCGGGTGCAAGCAGGTGGGGCATTAGAAAAGATCGTGTCCCAAACTGTTGGGAGAGCAGAGGGGACCCAGGGCATGTCTTCGTCAGGTATTTATGTCATAGACATTAACCTCACTGTTTTAACATCCTGGGTATTGGATACTGGATGTCATTCTCACATTTGTTGCAATATGCAGGGACTTAAGAACAGGAGGTCACTGGGATCAGCGAAGGTGGACTTGCGGGTCGGTAATGGAGCAAGGGTTGCTGCCATAGAGATCGGCGAATCTCACCTCATGATGCCTAGTGGATTGGTTTTAATATTGGAACATTGTTTTTTTGTACCTACCATGTGCAAGAATATTATTTCTGTTTCAGTATTGGATATTTCTGGATTTAATTTTACTATTTCTAATGGTAGAATTGGTTTATCTAGAGAGGGATTATTTTATGGAGAAGCTCTATTAAATAATGGCCTATACATCTTGGATTTAAATGAAACCAATCATGTCTACAACATAAACAATAAAGGGTTAACCCTAACAAACTTAATGTTGTCTACCTTTGGCATTGTCGTTTAGGCCACATAAACAAGAAGCACATAACTAGGCTTCACAAAGCGGGAATCCTAGGGTCATTTGACTTTGAGTCACTTGATACATGCGAGTCTTGTTTACGAGTGGCTAGAAAGCTGAAAGGGCTACTGGCTTATTGGACCTAATACATTCAGACGTATGTGGGCGTATGAGTGCAGCTACCAGAGGTGGACATCTGTACTTTGTCATGTTCACTGATGATTTCAGCAGACATGGCTATGTCTATCTAATGAAACATAAGTCTGAGACACTTGATAGGTTCAAGGAATTTAGGAATGAAGTACAGAGCCAGCTAGGCAAAAATATCAAAGCTCTTCGGTCAGACCGAGGAGGCAAGTATATGAGCCTAGAGTTTAACTCCTATTTGAGAGAGCATGGGATAGTTCCACAGCTCACTCCTCCAGGAACACCACAATGGAATAGGGTGTTCGAAGGGAGGAATAGGATCTTGTTGGACATGGTCCACTCAATGATGAGTCATGCCTCTCTCTCTCAATAAGCTTATGGGGATACGCTCTCAAGAAAGCCGCTCTCATTTAAAATAATACTCCGACTAAGGCAGTGGTAAAGACCCCATATGAGATATGGACAGGCAGGGAGCCCAATATGTCTTTCCTATGGATTTGGGGATGTGATGCATATGTCAAGAGATTGACTAGGGGCAAGCTAGAACCCAAAACCGACAAGTGCCTGTTTGAGGGCTACCCTAGGGAAACCAAAAGGTATTACTTCTACAACCCTACCGAGAACAAGGTGTTCGTGGCACGGAAGGGGGTCTTTCTAGAAAAGGATTTTATTTCCAAGAAAGACAGTGGGAGCAATGTTGAACTCAGGGAAGTTCAAAGCTCACAAGCTCCTAAAGAGGATAACTCGGAGACCAGGGTAGAGCTTCCATAAGAGGAAGTAACGACCCAGGTCACACAAGGGCCTAGAAGATCTGGTAGGGATCGTCGGGAACAGGAGAGATATGGTTTTCTCGTCACGAATGATCACACTCTTGTCATCTTTGATGAGGAAGAACCCAAAACCTACCAGGAAGCTATGGCTATCCCATAGTCTGCGAATTAGCGTAAAGCCATAGAGGTAGAAATCTATATACGATAATCAAGTTTGCAACCTGGTTGATCCACCTCTGGGTGCTAAGGTAATAGGTTGCAAGTGGTGCTTCAAGCTAAAAGCCGACAACACCTTCAAGGGGCATCTGGCTGTAAAAGGTTTCAGGCAAGTCCATGGAATAGACTATGATGAAACCTTCTCACCAGTCACTATGCTCAAATCCATTAGGATCTTACTGGCCATAGCCACATGGTATGACTATGAGGTTTGGCAAATGGATGTCAAAACCGCTTTCCTTAATGGAAAGCTACTTGAGGATGTGTATATGACACAACTTGAGGGTTTTTTCGATCCAGAGTATCCTGGGAGGGTATGCAAACTTCAGAGGTCCATTTATGGACTGAAGCAAGCATCCCGAAGTTGGAACCTTAGATTCAATCAAGCCATGAAGGAATATGGTTTCATACAGAATCAAGATGAGCCTTGTGTGTATAAAAGGATTTGTGGGAGCATTGTCACATTCCTGGTATTATATGTGGATGATATCCTTCTTATTGGAAGCGGCATACCAACACTGCAAGGGGTAAAGCAATGGTTGTGTAAGTGCTTCGCAATGAAAGACTTAGGTGAGGCTGAGACGATCCTAGGGATTAGGATCTACAGGGATAGATCCAATCGGCTTCTGGGCCTAAGTCAAGCCACGTACATAGACAAAGTTCTGAAGAGATTCAGCATGGATCTGGCCAAGAAAGGTTTCTTGCCGATGAGTCATGGTCTGAAACTTAGTAAGAAGAACTATCCTAAGACAAGGGAGGACAAGGAGAACATGAAGCTGGTCCCGTATGCCTCGGCTATAGGATCAATCATGTACTCCATACTATGTATGAGACCTGATGTCGCCTTTGCACTAAGTATGATGAGCCGGTACCAACAGGATCCCGAGGAGGATCATTGGAAGGCTGTCAAAGCAATCCTCAAGTACCTTAACCGGACTAAGGATAGCTTCTTAGTGTATGGAGGTCAGGAAAAGCTATCAATTACTGGGTATATTGATGTAAGCTTCTAGACCAACCAGGATGAGTACCAGTCGCAGTCTGGGTATGTATTTTTGCTAAATAGTGTCTTTATTAGCTGGAAGAGCTCAAAGCAGCTGACCATCATGAACTCTACTACAGAAGTTGAGTACATTACGGCTCGTGATGCAGCTAAGGAAGCTATATGGATAAGCAAGTTTATCACTAAATTAGGAGTAGTACCAACTATTCGGGATCCAGTTGATATCTTCTGTGGCAACAATGGGGCCGTTGCACATGCTAAGGAGCCTCGGTCACACAAGAACACAAAGCACGTACTCAGGAAGTTTCACCTCATATGAGAAATCGCTGAGAGGGGTGATATTTCAGTACACAGAGTAGACATTAAGGATAATGTCACTGATCCCTTGACCAAGGCACTGGCTCAGCCCAAGCACGAGGGTCATACTAGATCTATAGGGATTATGCCCATGCCTAGTTAAAACTAGTGCAAGTACGAGATTGTTGGCAATGCCCTAGTCCCAAGGCATTAGTCCTTGTATTGTATTGTACATTTTGTATCTTTTAACAAATTAATGTATTATACATTTGTGTTATTAAACAAAGGCATTAATATATTTATTATATATCTTGTGCAATATTATAAATAGAGTATCCGATGGTAATATCTATATCCATGTTGACAAGTGTCATGCACTTGGCAGTGAGACCATGGATAGGGAAACGATATAACCATAAAGCCATCCACAGTCTGTTCCAGTCATGGGAATGAATGGAACCAAAGACTATCATAACCTTGATTGTATGGCAGTGTCTTACCAGCTATAGAACATGGATTGTCAATCAAGCTTAAGGTATATGTAATGGGCATGGTACTGGATAAATCCACTAAACGAGAAATCCATATGGTTTAGTATTACAGTGATTCTCGTGTAGTACTTATATTGGATCCTTTGACTTGACCATATTATGGTCTTACATGTGATCATACACATTTTGGCAGTGTACGCCTAAAGGGCCTATAACAACGTACCAAGTATGGGTATATTCAGGTGTGCCAGTGAGCATGGCAAGGTCATGAATATGCAGAAGGGAATGTCACTCAGTAATACACTGAGAAGATATCACCAGCCACTTGATGAGTGCAATTGATGAGAGTGTGGCCATACCCAAACAAGTTGGAACTTGTTTGGGAGCATTGGTTCATTCAGGATCAAGTTAATGTCTGGACACAAAAGAGGGTGATGACACCATACCTCTACGTTAGACACCAATATCAGTGACATAGGATATGTAAATTTAACTACAAGTTTAAGACTTCCGGTAGACTGCTGTCTTCATCTTAATTGGGGGCTGTAATGGCTTACTAGAGCCTGCCTACAGTCTGTGGGCCTTGGGCCCACTGCCAATAAAAAGACAGATCCATAAGATCGTGCATATAAAATGTCTGAGTTTGAACTAGTCAGATCACTTATATACTTAGAGTATACTAACTGGAGTGATAATTATTAATCAATTAAATTAAAGATCAATTAGATTGATGAATATAATTTAATTGATATGTATGTGTGTGTGTGTGTGTGTGTGTGTGTGTGTAATTTTTGGGTTGCATAAAGTTGATTTAAATAATTTAACTTGTGAATAAATTTCCTGGTGGAAATTTAATACATATATAGGTTTATATGTATTTATTTCTAGTTAAATCATATATTAATTTGTTGGATTAATTCTAATCGACAAATCAATTTAATTTAAATGACATGTATCTTATATAGTATGATATTATATAAATGCATGCATAGAAATTAAATTAGAATTGATTATAATTTAGCCCATACTAATTAATTAGGATTTAAGGAATTATGGGTATGAATTCCATTTATAGAAACAAGTTAATTCACCCCAAAATCATGGCTATAATTTTAGCCAAGGGAGTTAATTTCTCATGAGAGAATTTCAACCATTAGTGGTTGGTAGAGGATGAAATTTTCGGCCATCAATTGCTCTGTTCCTTTGATCCGCTGCTAGCATGGGTTCCACTCTGTAGACGTTCGTGTACATGAGAGTGGAGGAAATCAACTTCGGTTTCTATAGCCGTCTCTAAAAGAGACATACGAAGGTGTGAATCTAACAGTGGTTACACAGATGTTAGCTTCAAAACAGATGCCGATGACTTTAGATCGTAGTCTGGTTATGTGTTTATGCTGAATAAGGGTGCTGTAAGTTGGAAAATCTAAAAGCAAGACACCGTTGCTGATTCTACCATAGAAGTTGAGTATATTGTTGCATTGAATGCTGTAAAAAGGCTATTTAGATTAGTGTGAGCGGACGACGCATTTTCGACGGGACGTGGGACTCCCTTTCGGAATGGGGTGCCACGATCTCGGGCGGGCCCCTCCCTCGCGTGGGGTTTTTATAAATGGAAATCCGTGCTTTGGAAAATAAATGGAATTAATAAATAAAAGAACCGAGACCTAAGTCTCGATGAATATTGTAGAGTCGCCACCCGGCTCAGCTCAACCGGGAAATTCTTATGTAGCTGAACCGGACGAACGGCCGCTACACTATCCAGAGATTCGGGTCCGGACAAGTCCCTTATTTCGTGTCTAATTAAAATAAATATTGTCAATGTTCTCGAATGGTATTTCAAAATCTAAGTCCATTTTATTAAATATAAAAAGCATACAACGCGCACACAAAATATTTGATACAAACATAAAGAAAAGAAATAAATATTAATTGGCTTACAACCAAATCGAATGGAAAAATAAAAACTCTCGCCTCACTTATACAATCGCCTAGAATACACGGAAATCTAAAAATAATTACAACTGCCTAAATACACGATTTAATCTATTAAAATACATTAAAAATAAAAATAAAGAGAAATTAAAACCTGCAAAACCGAAGGTTAGCACAATATATACAGCACGCCACAAGTTGGACTCAAATAGACAGAATGGGAAATCTGGAATTGGGAGCATGCATTTAGGGGGTAACCGGGTTGGCTCGGCTAGCCGGCCCGGTTAGACCTGGAAAACATTTTGAAACGTCCCTGTATTTTTGGTTTCGTGGGAAAAATCATTTGAAAACAATTTTACCGGTTTACATGCATTTTTCATATATTAAGTGGGTCGGTTTTCGGGAGAACTGGGTCTCCGTCGTTGAATTGTTCTAAATGCAAATTTACTAGAAAATTGAATCTATGGTCGTGATGCACACAACAAAATTCATTTTGATGATTTTTGGGGTTTTCTAATTTTTTCGATTTTTTACGAATAAAAGCTGAAATTCTGATTCTGGAATAATGATTACAGTCGTACGACTGTAGTTTACAGTCGTGCGACTGTGATCAATTCAGGATCAAAAATTTCAACAAAAATTCATTTTTGGACCAAAACTGAAGAAAAAACGCCTGGAAACTAAGAACAGTCGTACGACTGTATATACAGTCGTACGACTGTTCATGAAGACTAAGAACAGTCGTACGACTGTTCTTAGTTTCCAGGAACAGAAATACGAAAAAAAAAAGCAGCAAAAACGCACAAAATTCACTTCAAACACCCAGAAAGCGAGAAAAAGTGTAGGGAAAAGAAGTGACTACCTTTTAGAAGCTATTCCAAGTCGTTTTTGACCCCTGGCGTCGCTCCAATCCCAACAAATCCGCACTTTTTCCTTTGAATGGAAGTTGAGAGCTTTTTGTCCAAAACTCCAAATTGTAAGGTTTTCTGATGGTTTAAGTCCGAATTCTTGATTTGTTTGAGTAGTTAACTGATTGCCCTAAGAGTTTCTAACAAGTTTTAGATTTAATTCTGAGAATTAAAGAAAATCAAAGAGGAAGAAGATGAACTTTTTGTGGTTTTCTTTCTTTCTCTCTCTTCTCTTTCTCTCTCTCTATTTCTTCTCACCAGAAATCTCTCCCTTTTCTCTCTTCTTTTTCTCCTTTTCTACTCTCTTCCTCTACCTTGCTTGCTGCCAAACCCGAGCAATTAATGCTCCTCCTCTTTTTCTTCCATTTCTGCTGCAGAGGTATGGGCCTCTGCAGTCTGCCCAACATTACAGTCGTATGACTGTAATTTTTAAATTACAGTCGTACGACTGTAGCAATAGTCGTACGACTCTTCTTCTTTTTTTTTTTTTTTTTTTTTTTTTAAGTGTAGAAAATTCCGGCGCTTACAGCTGCCCCTCACGTGATCAAATTCGACATCTAGCTCCAGGTCCATAATACCTGTGATGATGAATTTAAGAGCGTGAATCAAAGCGCCGTGAATGCTGGGATGAATCTTCTGATGGGATAAGCCGATACCGAGTCTATGTTACCCGAGGCGAGACTGGGGAGGAAATAAGCCGATATCAGGTCTATGTTACCCGAGGTGAGTTGATGAAGAGATTGGCCGATTTCGGGTCTAGGTTACCCGAGGCGAAATTGATGAAGAGATTAGCCGATATCAGGTCTATGTTACCCGAGGCGAGTTGATGAAGAAATTAGCCGATATCAGGTCTATGTTACCCGAGGCGAGATTGATGAAGAGATTAGCCGATATCAGGTCTATGTTACCCGAGGCGAACTTTGCTGGGGAAATAAATGAAGCTGATCTGGGCGGATACCGAGTTTGCATTATTCGGGGCGGATCTGCTAGGGGACTTGGATGATGAAGTGGATCTGGGCCGATACCGAGTTTACATTACTCGAGGCGGACTCACTGGAGAAAGTTGAGATAATGGAGCGGACCTGGGCCGATACCGAGTTTATATTACTCGAGGCGGATCTGCTGGGGAACCTAGATGATGGAGCGGATCCGGGCCGATACCGAGCTTACATTACTCGAGGCGGACTCACTGGAGAAAGTTGAGATAATGGAGCGGACCTGGGCCGATACCGAGTTTATATTACTCGAGGCGGATCTGCTGACTTGCTGAGGATATTGAGCTGGGGATGAATTCCTGCACTTAAAATGGCAAGTCTTCATCCCTTGATCGAGAGATTTTTAAACAAAAATTTTTGCCCCTTCGATCAAGAATGAAGACTAGCCGGGGATAAATAATTGATATATGCAATTTATGGATGCATGTCGATGTATATGTACATGTATGTATTTTCTGTTATTGGATGTTTATGTCCTCTGCTGGGGAGATATGTTGTGCCCCTGGTTGATTTTGCTTTTCTTGGGGCATTGTTTGATGATTATCAACGGAGTGAGGTGACTGCTGGGGAAGTGATCGTAGTACTCCTTGCAGAGATTCCACTGGGGAAGAGTGTGGCAACTCGACTAGGGACACAATTGTGGTGTTCTTTGTGTAGACTACACCAAGAGGAAACAAGACTGTTTTGCGGGGGAGTAATTGATGGTGTTCTTACGTAGACTCCGCCGGGGAATAGCGTGGGAAACTCTGCTGGAGAGTGATGTAACGAATTCTGCGGGGAATGTTGAGGATATTTTGTTGTGTTTGTTTTTTTTTTTTTGTTTTTTTTTTTTTTTTTTTTAGCTCTAATTTTTGCCTGGGTTGCCCAAATCAGGTTTTCAGCCCAGCGAGCCGCTCTAAGTTTTGCCTAAGGCGCCTTTTCGGTTTTCACCTTAGCGAGCTTTTCGTATGCCCTAACTTTTGCCTAAACTGCCCAATATGGGTTTTCAGCTTAGCGGGCCGCTCTAATTTTTACCTGAGGCGCCTTTTCGGTTTTCACCTCAGCGAGCTTCTTTTTTTTTTTTTTTTTTTTTTTTTTTTTTAAGATCTGACTAAAATGATGTTGTGACCCTTTACTACTGGTCCAGGAAGATGAACTGGATTTTAGAGGACGATGAGAAATTTTAAATTGCATGTATTTGATACATTTTCATTTGTCAAATAATGCGATGATATCGATCAGTTGAATGCAAAGTGCTTTCTTTGAATGTGTGTTTATGCAAGACAACTTTGTTTGTGCATTTGTCATAACCATGCAAATATATTTAAACAAACACTTCACTTTATTGATGAAGTCAAAATGAGTACATTTGAAACAAGTTGGTTCCTAAATGGTATAGATTCCACACTGAGCCAGAATCCGTCACCAGTCGTCCTTTTCAGATTTTCCGACTGATTATTTTTTCCCTCGTGTCTTAACTTTTGCCTAGACCGCTCTTTTCGAGTTTTCAGCCTAGCAGACCTCTTTTTTTTTTTTTTTTTTATACATGATAAAGCTTTAGCCTGTCTTGATTGATCGGATTGGTGAACTCATTCCCGTCCATGTCCATGATGCTGACAGCGCCTTTTGATAACACCTTCTTCACCACATAGGGTCCTTCCCAGTTAGGTCTGAACTTGCCCCTAACATCAACATTTGAAGGCTTTAGTTGCTTTAGAACCAAATCTCCTGCTTTCAACTGCCGCTTGGAGTACTTCACATTTCGATTATAGGCTCTAGCCATTCTGCGCTGATACATTTGCAGGTGATCCAGTGCCTTTAGTCGCCTTTCATCTAGTGCAGCCAACTGTTCATACCTGGCTTGAACCCATTCAGTCTCTGGCAATTGAGCTTCCAGGGCAACTCTAAATGACTTGAGCTCTATCTCCACTGGTAACACTGCTTCCATCCCATATACCAAGGTGTAAGGAGTTTCTCCTGTTGGCGTTCTGACACTGGTCCTGTAACCCCAAAGAGCATAAGGCAGTTTATCGGCCCAATCCCTGTAAGTGGTTACCATCTTTGATAAGATCTTCTTTATTGCCTTGTTAGCCGCTTCTACTGCACCATTAGCCTGTGGTCTATATGGAGAGGACTTATGATGCTCAATTCCATGTTCTGCAAATAGCTCAGCTGTTGCCCCTTGAAACTGTACTCCATTATCAGTTACTATGTGGTGCAGAATCCCGTACCGAGTGAAGATATTTCTCCGGATAAACTTGACCATTTGCTTGGCTGTAACATTAGCGAAGGATTCTGCTTCGACCCATTTGGAGAAATAATCAACTGCCACAACTATGAATCTATGCCCATTAAATGCAGCTGGATGAATTTCACCAATCATGTCTATCCCCCATGCTGAAAACGGCCAAGGAGACGCTAGATTCTGAAGTTCAAGTGGAGGAAGATGACTAATGTCTGCATAGATCTGACATTCATGACATCTCTTCACTTTTCCTATATAATCTGCTTGCATTGTCATCCAGAAGTAGCCTTGTCTCATGATTTTCCTAGCCATGGCAAGTCCATTCATATGTGGCCCACAAGATCCTGCATGTACCTGCTGCATCGTATCTTCTGCTTCTTGTTCTGTTAGACACCTCAAAAGAACCCCATGTGCTGTTCTTTTGTATAACTTATCCTCGAAGATCCTGAATTGACTAGCCAGTTTTCTCAGTGTCAACTTATCAACAGCACTGGCCTCTTCTGGGTACTTTCCTTCCTTAACATACCGGTAAATGTCAAAGAACCATGGCTTTTCTTCGGCTGATAATTCCATTACTTCATGCACTTCGAAGCAAGGATGTCTGGAAGTGGCTATGACCAGTGGTTGAGCTTGTGTCTCTTCTGGATTTTCCCACATGGAGGACAAAGTAGCTAATGCATCAGCCATCTTATTCTCATCCCTGGGGACATGTCTGAATTCACACTGGCCGAATAAACCCTTTCTGAACTGTAGCAGCTCCAAATAAGGCCGTAAAGCTTCTTCTTTTAGTTCCCACTCACCCTGAGCTTGCCTGATCACTAGAAGTGAATCACCGACAATTAAGACATCATTTGCCCCTAAGGTTAATAGAGTCTCCATTCCGAACAAGCATGCTTCATATTCCGCCCCATTGTTGGTTACGGGAAAGATCAGCTTTTTGGATAGAGGAATGACCTCACCATCTGGTGTTGCTATAAGCACTCCGATTCCAGCACCTTTTCTATTCACTGGCCCATCGAAGCACATGACCCATCTTTTCACTTCCACCATGGCTAACTGCTCATCAGGGAATTCCAGGTTCTCTGTGTAATCTGATTCTAAGGGCTGGTTTGCCAGAAACTCTGCCACGGCTCGCCCTTTAATGGTTTTCTTCGTGATATACTCGATGTCGAATTCAGACAAAAGTAACAACCACCTGGACAGTTTCCCAACCAATGCTGGTGTTTCGTAGAGGTACTTCATTGGATCCACCTTAGCCACGGCTTGTATCTTGTAGGATTGGAAATAGTGGCGCAGCTTCTTGGTCAACCAAATCATCGCCACACATGTCTTCTCCACCAGTGTGTACTTGGTTTCATACTCCAACAATTTCTTGCTAAGGTAATAGATAGGATATTCCTTCTTGCCATCTTGTTCTTGTGCAAGCATTGCCCCTACAGAGGACTCTTCAACTGCCAAATACAAAATCAAAGGCTTCCCTGGGATTGGAGGACTCAACACTGGTGGCTTTACCAGGTAAGCCTTGATCTTCTCGAATGCCAGCTGACACTTGTCATTCCACACAACCGGCTGATCTTTCTTTAATAGCTTGAAGATTGGCTCACAAGTGGAAGTTAGCTTGGCTATGAAGCGGCTGACATACTGCAAGGAACCCAGGAATGATCTGACCTCCTTTTCAGTCTTTGGAGCTGGCATTTCTTGGATGGCTTTAATTTTATCTGGGTCCATTTCTATCCCCCTCTTGCTCACTACGTGGCCTAACAGCTTCCCTGATGTGACCCCGAATATGCACTTCTTGGGATTAAGCCGCAAGTTGTACTCTCCAATGCGTGTTAGAAATCTATCCAGGATAACAGGGTGTTCCTCCCGGGTTGTTGATTTAACAAGCATATCATCGACATACACTTCAACCTCTTTATGAATCATATCATGCAACAGAGTTGTGACAGCCCTCTGATAAGTGGCACCGGCGTTCTTCAATCCAAAAGGCATCACTCTGTAACAGAAGGTACCCCACTCTGTGATAAACGATGTTTTCACCTTGTCGATCACATCCATCAGAATCTGGTTATACCCTGAAAAACCATCCATGAAGGAGTACATTGCCGCTTTTGCGGCACTATCAACCAATACGTCAATGTGAGGTAGTGGGAAATTGTCCTTAGGGCATGCCTTATTCAAGTCCCTGTAGTCGACACATACTCTGACCCTTCCATCCTTTTTAGGCACGGGGACAACGTTGGCTAGCCATTCTGTATACTCCACCACTTCGAGGAACTTGGCATCTATCTGTTTAGCCACTTCTTCCTTCACCAGTGTAGCCCATTCCGGCCTTAGTCTTCTCAACTTCTGCTTCACCGGTCTGAACTTGGGGTCCGTTGGGATTTTGTGCACTGCTATTTCTGTATCTACACCCGGCATATCTTCATACGACCAGGCGAAAGCTTTAACATGTTTTTGGAGTATTCTTATTAATTCTCTTTCTTCCTCGGATTTTAGCTCGTGTGAAATGAGTACCATTTTAGGGTTTTCATCTGTACTTATATTGATTTCATGCAATGCAGTGTCATGTATGCTAAATATGCTTGATGGTGATTCAAATGCATGCACAGAATTGTCAGGATAAACATCACACAAGTAAGCAAACTGGGATTTCATTGCATTGAACTTATCATAAAGTACATCAGTTACATTGAAAATGGAAGAAATAGATACAACAAAATCATTTTCATCCTCCACAGGCGGAGGACCTTGTTCTTCCTCAGCTTCCATCTTTCCTTCCAGAGCATCATCCGGGACCGCAGCTTTCTCTGCTTCTTTTTCGGTCGCTTGTGCCTTGGCTTTTTCCATAATCTTGGCGATTTCAGCAACCACAGAGTCTAAGTTCACTTTGGCCATCAGCTCTTCGCCAAATCCTTCCTTGGATTTTCCAAAAGCTTTGGTTAATGCAGCAGTCAAAGCACCTGAGATAATTTCTGTAGTTTCAGCACAGGTCTCCTTTTCATCTTCTTCCTCGGCCACCTCTACGGTTTCTGCTATCACCCTAGATGATTCTCCTTTCAGGATTTCAGATTCAGGAATTGCTTCCTCTATTATTACAGGGGCTACTGGCTCTTCCTGGCTTTTCTCAAAATCCACAACATCTGCAAAGATCTCAAAGCCAGGGTGCTCAACATTTCCAACCAACACCGGTTCAGCTTGGCCCTTGTAAAGGCTTTCTCCTGCCTTCAGAAATGGCTTCATCATGGCCTTGCCATTCTTGCCCTTTTTCAGATTCTTATGCTCAGATGGCCCTTCTACATAACCAAGGCCGTACCGCTTTGACTTTCCCGAGTCGATCTTGAATTCTGGCACACCTTGCAAATTAATCCCGAGTCCCATTCCCGGGACAAAATTCAGATTATACAGATATCAGGATAGCCACTCTGGCATGTAGTTCTCATAAAGGACCATAGGGGCAGCTGTGGTTTCCTCCTCCTTGATGACAGCAATTTGGAATCCACCAAAAGGAACCACTCCTTCGTCCACTGCGGCTACCATCGACTGGGCGTCTGCCTCAACAGTCACAATCCTGTCATTCATAGAGAATTTAATCTTCTGATGCAATGTGGAAGGAACACCTCCCAAAGGATGGAACCAGGGCCTTCCAAGCAATAGAGAGAATGTGACCGGGATATCGATCACTGTGAAGACAACCATGGACTTGATGGGCCCAACCTCCACCTCTGTTTCAAAGGTCCCTATCACTGTTCTTTTAGAATCATCATACGCCCGAATGACTGTTGAGGACTTCTTCAACACTTCTTCATTCATGCCTAGAAATGGTAGCATTTTCAGTGGGCAAATATTCAGAGCTAAGCCGTCATCCACCATAACACACGGCATCACCTTATCCATGATATAGGCTCTAATGTAAAGAGCCTTGTTGTGAGCCTTTCCTTCTGCTGGTAGGTCTTTCTCAGAGAAAACAATATTAGGAGCTCCAGCATGGACTTTGTCTAGCAAGCAGCACATAGCCTCTGGTGAAGCTATAGGGGAGACTTCAATTTCTGATAGCTTCCTCACTAAAGCCTCCCTATGCTCTTTGGAGGTCATGAGCAAGTGCCACAAACTAGCTTGTGCAGGGGTCTTCTTCAGTTGGGAAATGACCAAGTCCTCTTTCTCGACTCTTTCCGGTGCCGAAGTACTGCCCGACCCATTCATAGGTGCCTTATCTTTCGTCTGATCCGCCGGCTGATATACCCTTCCACTTCGGGTCACATGCTGCACTTCTGAAATCTTCAGCTTCTCAACAGCTGGAAGTTTAACAGCTTCTCTTCTGTCAAATTCTTCGTACTCATCTTCGGAGTCAAGATCATCCAGACTTATGGGCTTGAACCCCTCCTTTTCCTCACATTCAGGCTCCACTTCGGGTTCCCCTACCGCTACTGCTTGAATCGTAGGATTTGCTTGCAGAACTTGGGCAAATATAAAGTTAGCCGGCAACCCTGACTGAACCATGTTAACCCGCTTCTCAAATGCCGGCAGGGGGTTGGTTTTAGTGCTGGGTTTGGCTGGCTCTTGCAGCCTTCCCTCGTCAATGAGCTTCCGGATAGCATCCCTTAGCTTGTAGCAGTTGTTGGTTCGGTGGCCTGTCACCACATGATAAGTGCAGAAGTTGTCCTTATCCGCTTCAGATGGCTTCTCAAATGGCTTTAAAGATTGCAGTAGGCCGCCATTCCTACACTTGGCAAATATCTTTGCTAAAGTAAGAGTCCAAGGCGATATGCCTTGTCCTCCAGGACCTCTGTTCTGGTTGCTTTGTTGCTGATTCACAGTAGCCACTTCGACCTGCTTCACCTCTGATGACTGCCCCTGTTTGCCACTAGAACCTGAACCAGAACCACCACCAGACCCAGCTGCTGCAGTTGATCTATACCCTGAACTGTACCCTGTACTTCTTCCCCCTTTCTGACCAGCTGGCTTCTCCTCTTCATCCCTTTCTATCTTCATGGCCATGCTATAGACCTCACTAAGCTCCTTGAAGGAATGGAATTTCATGTTGTTCTTGAAGATATCCTTGCTGCCATCAATGAGCTTCTGTATAAGCTCGTCTTCATCAGGGCGGTTCTTTAGGAGGATCATTTTGTTCATCCACCTCTGGTAGTATTTGTCAAAGGGCTCGTTGAATTTCTGCTTCACCCTCTCCAAATCATACAGCTTCACCTGGATCTTGGTGTTGAAACTGTAGTATTTGATGAAGGCAGCAGATAAAATTTCCCAATCAGATTGCTCCTCCTCTGACAGTGAGTTATACCATCCCAAAGCACCTCCCTCCAGTGTGGTGGGGAAAAGATTAATCAATTGTTGCTTGGTAGCACCTGCCGTTAGCATAACCCGGGCATATAAATTCACATGGGCCTCCGGCGAGCCCATTCCTTTGTAAGTGGGGACTTTCGGCACTTGGAAGCCGATAGGAAATGTCTCAATGCCCCTACTGATCATGGCATCAACGTTCACCCCCTTCTTAGATTCAGCACTGATCCCGACCCCCTTCTTCAACTGGGCCATGACCTCGTCCAATTCGGAACACTTTGCCTTCATTTTCTGTTCCATAGCTGCCTCTATCTCCTGAAGCTTTTCAAGACTAGTTGAAGTGCCACCACCATGTTGGGATGACTCAGCTTCTTTTTCTTTCCCGGCTCCACTACCACCGGTCTCACCAGCTTCTCTAACCACTGCCCTCATTTCTTCCTTTAACATGTCGCGAAAATCCTGCGACCTGAAGAAATCTCTCAGAACATCAGCCATACTCGGTGTCTGCTCTGCCATATTCACGTCTTCCCCAGACTCAGAATCACTGTCACTCTCGACTATCCTCTGTCTCCTAGCTGCCCTTGAAGCTTGGGATCTTGTCCAAGGTCGCTCCAGTGTGTTCTGCTTGGGAGTAGACGGAAGGCATTAGGGTCATGAATGAATGACATGATATGACATGAAAATTAGGACATTGGACGTGCTTGAGATGCATGGAGTGGAATTATGTATGGAAAGATGATATGGATGGTTCCCTTTTATTATTATATTTATATTATTTTTTTTTTTGAGGCATTCCAAGAACACCCAATGTTTATGCAAAAATGTCACGTGTGGGCCGTCACACGGACAGAACTTCGGTGCCTTTGGGGCACCTAATGAATTCATGAAATGGTCGCGTGTATACCTGCACACGGACATGGTTTTGACGCTTTCTAGGTCAATAAGATGATATGAAATGGTCGCATGGGCCGGGCCCACAGACAAGGTCTTGATACTTTTGAGCATATGATATGGAATGATGTTATGAGAAAGTCACGTGTAACAGGAACACGGACAAGGATTCGGCATTCGAGGAACGTCTTTCATGATTTGGTGATGTTATGGGCCTATATGTATACTAATCGGGTACTCGGGGAGCACCTTAAATGGTGAATTAATGTCATGAAGTGGTCGGATGTGGACCACAATGTTACATGATGTTTATGATAGATGGGTGTGATGTCATGAAATGCATCGTGTAAATTATTACACGAAAATGGGCCTAAGGCCGTAGTGGCTTTTATTAAATGAAATGGAATGGCCGAATGCAATCCGGTGCATTGGCAAAACTCGGGTAATTTTGGGTACCCAATATGTTATGAAATGGGATGGGATGGTCATGATAGGCGTCCTTGAAATGCCCCTTAATTTAATTTAAGTGAAATGTAGTGAATGAACATGTCACACAATATGCAAATGGCTGCATAAAAACATGGGTTAAGATGCATGACATACATAATGATGTTATGTATGCTATGTCAAAAATGAAATGCTAATCACACAAGTTAATGTTATGGCTGAAAAGGAAACCGTTAGTATGGATGACAAGCGAATGAATTGATGTTTTACACACGAAATAAAGTGCAAAATGGCTGCATAAAAAATGTGGGTTAGTATCACACAAAAATGTTTGTGTATGGTATGTCATATGTATGGAAAATGGTGATGTGTCACGGAACGGTGAAGAACACGTAGCAAGCAAAACGAATTCTTCCAACCTTATTCCTCCAACGTGGTCGGTCTCAAAAATTTCTAACCGAGTCCTAGGTGGGGTTCACTTCAATCACCAACCGGGGGTGATGAAGGCGCGATTTTATTACTATTATTCACACAATTATTTTGGTATCCTAAGGGAATCCAACTAAAGCTGCCTATATGGGTTCGGTCCAAGTCGGGTTAACATCAAGGCTCTCATAGCAAGATATACTCCTCACTTCTCCCCACTCAAGGGTCCTAGCGAAGGGGTTCGTACGAGGCTATGAGTGGTGTTTCGTATTCGTGCCCCTAAGACCATGAGGAACTTAGGCGACACTTCAACAATCCACCGGGCTATAAAAGGATACCTAATCTAATGCAAAAAATGGCTAACTAAAAATGCAAATAAAATACCAAAAGAGAATCATCCACGTTATTTTAATTAGACACTTTTCAGGGCTTGTCAAAATTCTTTTATGTTTTAAAAAAAACCTTTTTAAGAAAAATTATTCCCCAGCAGAGTCGCCACTGTGAGCGGACGACGAGTTTTCGACGGGACGCGGGACTCCCTTTCGGAATGGGGTGCCACGATCTCGGGCGGGCCCCTCCCTCGCGTGGGGTTTTTATAAATGGAAATCCGTGCTTTGGAAAATAAATGGAATTAATAAATAAAAGAACCGAGACCTAAGTCTCGATGAATATTGTAGAGTCGCCACCCGGCTCAGCTCAACCGGGAAATTCTTATGTAGCTGAACCGGACGAACGGCCGCTACACTATCCAGAGATTCGGGTCCGGACAAGTCCCTTATTTCGTGTCTAATTAAAATAAATATTGTCAATGTTCTCGAATGGTATTTCAAAATCTAAGTCCATTTTATTAAATATAAAAAGCATACAACGCGCACACAAAATATTTGATACAAACATAAAGAAAAGAAATAAATATTAATTGGCTTACAACCAAATCGAATGGAAAAATAAAAACTCTCGCCTCACTTATACAATCGCCTAGAATACACGGAAATCTAAAAATAATTACAACCGCCTAAATACACGATTTAATCTATTAAAATACATTAAAAATAAAAATAAGAGAAATTAAAACCTGCAAAACCGAAGGTTAGCACAATATATACAGCACGCCACAAGTTGGACTCAAATAGACAGAATGGGAAATCTGGAATTGGGAGCATGCATTTAGGGGGTAACCGGGTTGGCTCGGCTAGCCGGCCCGGTTAGACCTGGAAAACATTTTGAAACGTCCCTGTATTTTTGGTTTCGTGGGAAAAATCATTTGAAAACAATTTTACCGGTTTACATGCATTTTTCATATATTAAGTGGGTCGGTTTTCGGGAGAACTGGGTCTCCGTCGTTGAATTGTTCTAAATGCAAATTTACTAGAAAATTGAATCTATGGTCGTGATGCACACAACAAAATTCATTTTGATGATTTTTGGGGTTTTCTAATTTTTTCGATTTTTTACGAATAAAAGCTGAAATTCTGATTCTGGAATAATGATTACAGTCGTACGACTGTAGTTTACAGTCGTGCGACTGTGATCAATTCAGGATCAAAAATTTCAACAAAAATTCATTTTTGGACCAAAACTGAAGAAAAAACGCCTGGAAACTAAGAACAGTCGTACGACTGTATATACAGTCGTACGACTGTTCATGAGACTAAGAACAGTCGTACGACTGTTCTTAGTTTCCAGGAACAGAAATACGAAAAAAAAAAGCAGCAAAAACGCACAAAATTCACTTCAAACACCCAGAAAGCGAGAAAAAGTGTAGGGAAAAGAAGTGACTACCTTTTAGAAGCTATTCCAAGTCGTTTTTGACCCCTGGCGTCGCTCCAATCCCAACAAATCCGCACTTTTTCCTTTGAATGGAAGTTGAGAGCTTTTTGTCCAAAACTCCAAATTGTAAGGGTTTCTGATGGTTTAAGTCCGAATTCTTGATTTGTTTGAGTAGTTAACTGATTGCCCTAAGAGTTTCTAACAAGTTTTAGATTTAATTCTGAGAATTAAAGAAAATCAAAGAGGAAGAAGATGAACTTTTTGTGGTTTTCTTTCTTTCTCTCTCTTCTCTTTCTCTCTCTCTATTTCTTCTCACCAGAAATCTCTCCCTTTTCTCTCTTCTTTTTCTCCTTTTCTACTCTCTTCCTCTACCTTGCTTGCTGCCAAACCCGAGCAATTAATGCTCCTCCTCTTTTTCTTCCATTTCTGCTGCAGAGGTATGGGCCTCTGCAGTCTGCCCAACATTACAGTCGTACGACTGTAATTTTTAAATTACAGTCGTACGACTGTAGCAATAGTCGTACGACTCTTCTTTTTTTTTTTTTTTTTTTTTTTTTAAGTGTAGAAAATTCCGGCGCTTACAGCTAGGAAGTTTGACACTGAGTTAGGAGTTGTTCCCTGCATCCTAGACCCAATTGACCTCTTCTGTGACAACAATGGGGCCATAGCACAAGCCAAGGAACCACTACCATATCAAAGATCCAAGCACATACTCAAGAGATTCCAACTCATTCGGGAGATAGTCGATCAAGAGGATATAAAGATTTATAGGGTTGCTACGGAGGATAACATAGCTAATCCTTTGACCAAGGAGTTGGCACAGTCCAAGCATGACGGTCATATTACATCTATGGGGATTAGCCCCCTTCATAATAGTGACTAGTGCTATTGGGAGATTGTTGGGTTATGCCCTAGTCCCTATATGATGTACTCCGTTTGTTTTATGTATGAAAATATATTTACTCTATATTAATGAAAGGCATAATTATATTTATTGAATTACTTGTGCAATTGATAAATATCGAAAATTCATAAAATAGTGTTCACTCTTGTTTGTTAGTAGCGTGTATTGAACAAGTAAGACAAAGAGTTTAAAGAACACAGTTTTGAAGTTATTCTTAGTCTGTTATAATCATGGGATTGAATATAACTAAAGACTAGTATGTTCCTTGTAGGATGGGTGGTGTCTTACCGACCATAGGACTTGGAAATTCTGTCATGGACATAGGTACATGTTTGTGAATAGTGTACTGGATTAATCCGCTTGTGAGAACACTAAATGGTCATCAATGTTTCACACGTATTGCTTATATGGGATCCTTATACCTGATAATACTACACTCCTAGATGTGTCCTTATATACTTTGATGTGTGCCTAACAGGCCCATAACTGGGTGCCAAGTATGGGTACTTTTGGTACATCAGGAACCATGCTAGAAATAGGAGTAATGTGAAGGAATTGCTTGTCTCTTCACCAAAGAGATGATATCACCAGCCTCTTGATGAGTGTGACTGAGTAGTGTACAGCCGTACCTAAATAGAATGATTATTGGATAATCATTTATTTGATCTTATCAGTCTACTTGAATGTCAAGTAAATGTCCTAACACTTAAAAAGATGACCATGTCATACCTTGTGTAGGACACAGATATCAGGTGTGCAAAGGATCATATAAGAATACTACAGGTGTATGTTGTTTTGATTTTGACATCTCCATCCCAATTGGGTGTTGTAATAGATTGCTAGAGTCCACTTATAACTTATGGGCCGAACGTTATTTCGGGCCATGGCCAACATACAAATTGGCCTACAGGATTGCAGGCTTAGGAGTTTAGGTGAGCTTTATGATGGACCAATTGACATGTATTAGATACATATCAATTATTGATTATTGGATTATTTTATCTTATAGGATTAATTGTTAAGTCCAAATAAAATAAAATAACCTATGATGAGAAATTAGATTTATGACTTTTCAAAGTTACCATATGGTGACTTTGGTTAAATTATAATATATGTAAATTATAGTGGATATTTACATAAGGGGTAGTTTGGGTATCTTACCATTATGTTTCACATATAAAGGTAAGGAGGAAACCTTAAACCCAATAGTCAATGACCTAGCCACCATCTCATCATCTTCTTCCTTTGGGCAAAAAGGGTTTTGGCACCAAGGAGAAACCATTGGTCCGAAAGCTAGCACTTGAATTCCGTTGAAAAGACCTCGTGTGCATGAACGTAGAGAGACGATAAGTGGAGCCCTTAGTCAAATCAATCCCGTGCGAGGACGGCTTAGGTGAGAAACTCATCTTCTTCCTCTTGTTTTTGGTAGATCCATAACCTAACTTTGTGATTTTGGGCACGAACCTCAGCTTGACAACATTAATTCCACAATTTTGTTTTGCTTTCAATCCGAGATATGTTCCAACAATCCCAGATCAGATTTGTCAAGATCATATCTGCTTATCCTACTTCTTAGTATTATCCAGGGGCATTCTTGAACTATCTTAGTTATTTCTACCTATTGTATGTAAATTCAATACAATATTAAGTATTTATCTGTATTTTGGGTTCTTTTTACAACTAAAATATGGATTGAATGCTTAGTTATCTCTAGGAGCTGGAACAAGTACACCTCTAATATCTATTCTCGTTAATTTTAGACCTATATTACTTATTATGCGCTTCATTTGACAATATTTGTAGCTTTATATGCATACATTTGATGTTGTGTGTTTTGACTATGCTTCTTTCCTAGTTTGCATTCTATACTAATTAATAAATGTGATTTTCATACATACTATGTTTCGTTGTGCCTACTAATTTTTACATTTGTCCTTGTATGTGTTTGGCTTTTTTGAACCCAGCATTTACTTCTATGTGCTGATATGCTTATTATTTTACCTATTTTCCTATGATTCTGAATTTCATTGTTGCTGGTCATATTTAGAGTGTGATATTATAATCTCTGATGCATTTGATAAAGATCTTCATGTTGTTGCAGCTAAGTTTATACTTTAATCTGATATATGTCTTTCTGGTATGAATAATAGGTCCTATTCCTGATTTATAGAAATGAAAAGCATGTACACGTTCTTACTGCATTTCAGCAGATTAGGTTCTCTATTTTTGTTTATGCTCTTGCTGCATTTTAGCAGCTCTGTTGTTTGCAATAGATTTTAGTGATGGTTTGTAGTAGCTTACAGACCCTTGATGCTGTGAAAAATATCACTTGGATCTCATCATACATTCTTTAGTCTCTTTGGCTTCAGCGTGCTTCTCTTTCATTTTGATGATGTAAAAGGGGGAGAACACTTGAGTTAGTTTTACATGTTTTATATGCAACATGCAGTTTTTATATGTTTTATATTCTGCAAAACTTGAGTTTTATAGTTTATAGTTTATTACTTGCTAATTAAACTCTGATGCTCTGCTAAAGATGTTAGTGCTACGCTTTATATTGGAAATAGTTGCAGCATTTGTTAACTTAAGTTGTTCCTTTTTTGTCCATGCCATAGTAGTGCACATGATCGGCTTAGAAATACTAAAATTCCGGCTTAATTTCACTCATGATATACCAACTATCTCCCTAATCACAGTTTGGTATACCAACTACCGTTTTAAACACTGTAGTATCCCAACTTCTAGGTGACCTCCCATTGTGGTACATGTGACCTGTTATTGCAGGTTAATTGTGCCACGTCAGCACTTTGTTGGGCTTAATTTCACTTATGGTATACCAACTAGCTCCCTAATCACAGTTTGGTATACCATTTTATACATATTGTTTCATTTTATTTAAAAAAAAAATAAAATAACAGAAATATATAAATAAAAAAAATAAAAGAAAAAAAATTTGATTTATATATTTCTGTTTATTTTTTAAAAAAAAATAAAATGCAACAATACGTATAAAGTGGTATATCAAACTGTGATTAGGGAGATAGTTGGTATACCATAAGTGAAATTAAGCCCAACAAAGTGCTAATGTGGCACAGTTAACCTGCAATAACAGGTCACATGTACCACAATGGGAGGTCACCTAGAAGTTAGGGTACTACAGTGTGCAAAATGGTAGTTGGTATACCAAACTGTGATTATGGAGATAGTTAGTATACCATGAGTGAAATTAACCCATAAAATGCCCATAAATATACTAGATATTGCTTTGTACTGTATCACTTGTCAAAATTGACTATGTTAGGAGGGGCATGCACTTAAATTGATTACTTTGATGCATTTGCTAAATAAATGCAGCTAAAGATAATTCCTTATTGCTCCGGTTTATTCAAATGGTTTTGTGCCAAAAATGTATGAAAAGGTGATTTAAATTAATTTGCAGTGATGTGATTTGCTAATTAATTTGCACAAGTTAAAACAGGTTTACATGTGTTTTGCGAATTAATTTGTAGTTCATGCTATCTCAATTGTTTATATATGGTAATGAATTGTATTGTGAACAAGCTTATATAATGTTTCGAAATTAATTTCCTGCAGATGTGAATTGCCTATATGTGCTGCTAATTATTTCTCATAATGAGTTGTGATATAGGTTGTGGTAGTTAGTAAATTGCCTTAACGTGGGCCGTTATTACTGAATTACCTTTTTTTTTTTTTTTTTTTTTAATTCTTTTATTCATTACTTTAATATTTATGTTTTTCTTTTTTTTACATTTTTATATGTTTTCTCTCTCTATCTCTCTTTCCCTCTCTTTCTCTCTTTTTCTGTCAATTTTTTTTCCCTATCCCCATGGTAGTTCAGCTAGTCCACTTCCTGCAGGTGTTTCGCCTTCGCCGGCGAGAGCTCAACTCCGAGGAGATTCTTCCGGCGATCTTTCCCTCTGCCATGGAGCTCTGCTCTGCGACCAACAATCCATGAAAATTTCCTCATCTTCCTCATCCAACCCACCGGATCTCTGCCGGAGATTAAATTCATGTATTAGGGATTTGAAAGCTTGAATTGCTAGGCTTATACTTGATATTACGCTTGAATTGCTTCGTATTTCTTGCAGGACTAAATTTGATTTCTTTTGAGTAACATATTATTTCTCATATTGGTCTTATTTGGGTTTGTTTTTGAGATGGGTTTTACTTTGTTTTTCAGAAGAAGCTGCAGGAAGATGGTCAATTTCATCCTGAGTTTGCTGATGCTGAAGAAGGTACCCCACTGTGGTCATTTTTGTGAGCTTGTTTGTTTCTTAAATATAGCTCACAGCTGCGTCTGAAATCAAAGTTAATTTTTATGCTGATGTTGAATCCAATTTACCTTTGTTTTTTTAATTGGACAGTATCAGAAATCAAAGTTAATTTTCACTCTGTTCCGACACAGAGAAGAATACTTGCTAGTGTAAGAATATTGTTGTTGAATTTAACAGTAACCTACATTATGATACTCTTTTTTTTTTCTCTTTTGTGAGTTGTGACAAAAAGAAAAGCTGATTTGAATTAGACCTTGTTGGAAATGCCCTAGTCCCGAGGCATTGGTCCTTGTATTTGTACTATACATTTATTGGATTTATGTGTTGTACTCATTTGTGTCATTAATAAAGGCATCAATTCATTTGTTATATTTATCTTGTGCAGTATAGTGAATGAAGTATCCAATGGACATATCTATATCCATGACGACTAGTGTCATGCACTTAGCAGTAAGACCATGGATAGGGTTAACGATATGACCATAAATAGATCCGTAGTCTGTTCCAGTCATGGGAATGAATGGAACAACAGACTATCATTAACCTGGTTGTATGGCGGTGTCTTACCGGTCATTGGACATGGAATGTCAACCAAGTTAATGGGTACATGCCTGGGAGCATGGTACTGGATAGATCCACTAAACGAGTAATCCACATGGTATGGTATCACAATGGATTCTCGTGTAGTACTTGTATGGATCCTTTGACCTGACCATATGATGGTGTTACATGTGAAGTCGCATACTTAGGGGTACACCTAAAGGGCCTGTAATAGGGTGCCAAGTATGGGTGCTTTCGGGTATGTCACTGAACATGGTAATACTATGGATATGCAGAAGCGATTTGTCGCTCAGTAACCAACTGAGAAGATATCACCGGCCACTGGATGAATGTGACTGATAAGAGTGTGGCCACACCCAAACAAGTTGGAACTTGTTTGTGAGAATCAGTACATTCGGGATCAAGTTAATGTCCGGACACGAAAGAGGGTGATCAATCCATGCCTCTGTGTTGGACACCGATATCAATGACATGGGATGTACAAGTTTAAGCTACAGGGTTATGATATCAGTTAGACTGCCATCTCCATCTTAATTTGGGGCTGCAGTGGCTTGCTAGAGCCCAACTGCAGTCTGCGGGCCAAAGGCCCGCTGCCAACATAAAGATGGGCCCACAGGATCGTACACATAGAACGATAGAATGCAGACTTAAGGAATAACATGTATACTTGGAGTATACACCATGGAGGGAGAAGTGTGTATATATTAATTATATTATAAAGATCAATTGGATTGGTCATAATAATAAAATTAATATATTCAATTGGCTCTTCATAATTAATTGGATTAATTATGAAATTATTTCCTAGGTGGAAATATTCATATGTATAGGTTTACATATGATTTTATTTTGTGTTGAGTTAATTTTAATTTGATGGATTAAATTAAATGTCAAACTAATTTTAATTTAGATGTAAATAATATATTACTTGGAGTAATGTATTAAATACATGGGTATATTAAAATTGGGCTTGAAATTAATTTAAACCAGAATAATTAAAATTAGACTGAGCCTAAATTAAAACATGGAAGCCCGCTCAAAATAGAAAGGAGCCAAGATGGGCCTGAATTCCCCTAAGGGAATTCGGCCAACCCTAGGTATAAATACCTAGGGTTAGAAATTTCGGCCACCCCTAGCTCAAACACTCCTAGCCGAAATTTCCTAGCTCCCCTCTCCATTGGTTTTGTTTTTCCGACGCTAGCACGGGTTGCATTTGCCAAGCGTTTGTGTACGTGAGAGTTGAGGAATTCTAAATTGAGTTCTGCAGTCATCATCCATCTCTGAAAGAGATTTTTCTGGTATGAAATTTTAATCTCTTTCTATTTAATTTTAAGTTTTTCAATTTCCACTTCAATTGCTCCTGGGACTGGATTTGAGGAAATCACCGCGTTCTTCCGTTTTTATCGGGTGATTTCCGGTGAAAAATCCCAACAGACCTATATGAAGAAACAATTAGGAAAGAACGCACTAAGAAAAGACTAAAAGAGTTTTTACTACCAAAATTTAGTTGAGCTTTTCATATCCTAAAATGACAGCACTTTATCATCACGGTGAGTGCAATTTGCAGCTGTGAGCTATATTTATGAAATCTGAATTTGGACTACAAAATCTGTGAGCCATTTTTATCCTCCATCAACACTTGTTCTTTTTATTGGATATTGAATGATTGTTTATATTTGACCTCATATCAATGTCTATGTTTTCACATTTGAGAACTTTTATCATGTAATTTTGCTCTCATGTGGTTTTTTCATTTTTTTGCTTGCATAAAATACCTTTACATGGAATTAGTATTCGAGCAATAGAGACTGTAAGGTACAGGGTAATAAACAAAACCAGAATGAAGTCCTTAAAGAGATAGAGGAAAGCAAGGACAGGTGCTCTGCCATATTCAGGAGCTTTCAACCAGCAAACTTTTAATTCAGCGGCAGACGACTTCCATGGTAGACTTTTTCAGTGATCAAGTTCGACAATTTATTAGACCCGAAAATTTATCATGTATTCATGTATAGCGCCAGCTTTTTTACTATAAGAGGTCTATTTACTTTAGCTATTGATGTTGAATATTAATCTTTTGTAAAATCATTGTCAGCTGGTGACAAATTGAACTAATTCTTCAATGAAATACACTATTTATATGCTTCTTATACACTGTTATACATTGTTTATACACTTACTATTCACTGTTATAAATTGTTATACACTTCTTATATACTGTTATATATTGTTTATAAACTGTTTATACATTGTTTATACACTGTTTATACACTTCTTATACACTGTTTATACGTTGTTTATACACTTCTTATACATTGTTATAAATTGGTATATACTGTTTATACATTTGTTATACATTGTTATACACTTCTTATATATTACTATACATTGTTTATACACTGTTTGTACGCTGTTATACACTGTTTATACAATGTTTATACACTTCTTATACACTGTTTATACATTATTTATACATTATACACTGCTTATAGACTGTTTATACATTATTTATATACTGTTATACATTGTTATACACTGTTTATACATTTCTTATACACTGCTTATACATTGTTTATACACTACTTATACATTATTTATACATTATACACTTCTTATACAATGTTATATGTTTATACACTTATTATACATTTGTTATACACTGTTTATACACTATTTATACATTGTTTATACATTATTTATACACTGTTTATACATTGTTTATACATTATTTATACACTGTTATACATTGTTTATACACTGTTATACATTGTTTATACATTATTTATACATTGTTTATACATTATACACTGTTTATACATTGTTTATACATTATTTATATACTGTTATACATTGTTATACACTGTTTATACATTGTTTATACATTATTTATACACTGTTATACATTGTTATACACTGTTTATACACTGTTTATACATTATTTATACACTGTTATACATTGTTTATACATTATTTATACATTGTTTATACATTATACACTGTTTATACATTGTTTATACATTATTTATACACTGTTATACATTGTTATACACTGTTTATACATTTCTTATACACTATTATACATTGCTTATACATTGTTTATACACTACTTATACATTGTTATGCATTATACACTTTTTATACAATGTTATATGTTTATACATTTATTATACATTGTTATACACTGTTTATACACTATTTATACACTGTTTATACATTGTTTATACATTATTTATACACTGTTTATACATTGTTTATACATTATTTATCCACTGTTATATATTGTTTATACACTGTTATACATTGTTTATACATTATTTATACATTGTTTATATATTATACACTGTTTATACATTGTTTATACATTATTTATACACTATTATACATTGTTATACAATGTTTATACATTGTTTATACATTATTTATACATTGTTATGCATTGTTATATACTGTTTATACACTGTTTATACACTATTTATACATTATTTATACATTATTTATACACTGTTATACATTGTTTATACACTGTTATACATTGTTTATACATTATTTATACATTGTTTATACATTATACACTGTTTATACATTGTTTATACATTATTTATACACTGTTATACATTGTCATACACTGTTTATGCACTTCTTATACACTGTTATACATTGTTTATACACTACTTATACATTGTTATGCATTATACACTTTTTATACAATGTTATATGTTTATACATTTATTATGCATTATTATACACTTTTATACACTGTTTATACACTGTTTATACATTGTTTATACACTGTTATACATTGTTTATACATTGTTTATACATTATTTATACACTTCTTATACATTGTTATACATTATTATACACTTCTTATATATTATTATACATTATTTATACACCGTTTATACACTTTATACATTCTTTATACCTCAGTTATACCATAATTATACCTTAAGATACACTATTCTAGTGATTATACCTTAGTTATTCCTTATTTATACCCTATTTATACCCTAAGATACATTATTATATTGATTATACGTTACTTATACATTAATTATACCTTAAGATACGCTATTACAGTGATTATACCTTTTTTATACCTTAATTATACCTTAAGATACACTATTATAGTAATTATACCTCAGTTATACCGTAATTATACCTTAAGATATACTATTACAGTAATTATACATTAGTTATACCTTAGTTATACCTTAATTATACCTTAAGATACACTATTACAGTGGTTATACCTCAGTTATACCTTAGTTATACCTTAAAATACACTATTACATTGATTATACCTTATTTATACATTAATTATACCTTAGTTATACATTAAGATACACTATTACAGTGATTATACTTTAGTTATACCTTAGTATACAAAGGCAAAATTAGTTATACTTTAGTAAAAAAAATATGTCGAAAAAAGTATATACATATGGACTTTGTTTCGAAGATAAAAAAAAATAAAAAAAACTTTCCAAAGTCGCATGACAAAAAAATAAACGGATTGAGAGATAAATGCGAAATTAAATTAAAAATTATAAAAAGATGAGAGAGAAACGTGGACAAAGTAGAGAAGGTATTTTGGAGATTTTGATTTGTGTTTTGTTGTTTATTCTGTGAAAAAATCATGTAAATAGGATAATTTTTGTTTTAGGTATTTTTGAAATTTTGAAAAGTTTTTAAGGTATTTAAGCAAACTTTTTTTTTAAGGTAAAAATGTTATATGGTACCAAAAGTTATGTATTTATGTAAAATTCCCTTTAAGTTAATATGTGTGCAGAAGTAGCAAAAGCTTACTGTCTTAAACATTATGGACCTGGTTAATTTTCTGAAAGCCTGTTTATCCATACTAAGCAAGCCCCCTTTTCCAATTAATCACATTAGCTCTATCTTTGTTATTCTTATTTATTCCGCTGTCATAACTTGTATTTAACTTTGTGATGGGCTTGTGTAATGATTCATTATCTTAAGACTCATTTTTTACAATTGAAATCATTTACGCCTTAAGTTTTCTAAAATTATTTTTAAATTGGTAACAAAATATTCTCTATCAAAAGCGAATCAAGAATAATTAATCATTTTTTTTTTCTAAATACCATTTTACTGAATTAATTTTCTCTTATACAGAACCAAAATATATGTTTTTCCTTATAAAACATATATTTTACAAAAAGGAGAAAATCTAATCCGAACTAGACTTTGATTCTACAAAATTCCTAATTTCCCAGAGCAAATCTTAAGGGGAGCCTTCTACTTCAAATTTTGAGATTTGTATACACAAAAGGATTACAAGTTCAGGGAGAGCTACCTTAGAATTTCGTTGCTTATTTCTCTAATATGCTGACAAAAATTAGATGTTCAACATAATGCTTTATTCCCACTTCAAAGGGATTGCCATCATCAAAAAGGGAGAGATTGTTAGATCAAGCTCGGTTTCAATGATGACAATTAGTGACATCCAAGCTCTAAGAAAGGATAAAGTTTTCATTAATGGAAATTATCACTTTAGCGATAATAGTTCAAGTACAAAATTTTCTATCCATAAAGAAACTTTAATTATTCAAAGTAATGTATTGAAGATGAAGAACCACGATTTTAAAGGACAAAATCATCCAAAGTTATTTGATTAAACCCATGCATTGAAATGGGTAAAAGGCGTTGGGAATCAAACTTAAAGATGAAAGCTTTAAGATTGAAGAATTGCTAGAAAATTCAAGTCAACACGGATCAACTTACTAATTGTTATCAGATCATTTTTAGTTGACTAATTGTTGCGGAGACAGATTTGACTAAAGCTGAGAACTGATGTGACATCTGGGTTTGACAACCATAAACAACTATAAATGGCTAGTTTTTCAAATTTGGCTATAAAAAGGACTTCAACTCAACATTTCAAAATGGGAGACCTAATTCTAAAGCAATATACATCAAGTTACAACACATAGTCTTTCAAAAATCATTCCAAGCTTGAAATATTCAAGCTTTCAAGTGTTCTTCATCAAATATTATTCTTACATTCAAAAATTCAATTAGTTGTAAGATTTTGCAAAGCTCACACAAGTGTATGTGTGAGGGGGAGTTTCTTACTTTCTCTATAAAAGTAATTATGTAAAGGTTCATACTTAACCAGGAAAAGTATTAAGGTTTCCTGCGCTTTCTACGAAAAACAAGCGCGGAGTTTGTTGCTTGGAATCAGTTTGAAAAAGCATCATTTGGCTTGATTTCTACCCGAATAGAAATCGAAATTGAAAACTCTCAAGTTGCGGCTTAGGGATAGGAGTAGGTCTTGGTTTAACTGAACCTATGTAAAAATCTCTGTGTCACTTTTTCTCTCTTCCCT
Source organism: Euphorbia tirucalli (assembly GCA_039660915.1). Lineage (NCBI taxonomy): Eukaryota > Viridiplantae > Streptophyta > Magnoliopsida > Malpighiales > Euphorbiaceae > Euphorbia > Euphorbia tirucalli. The sequence goes on along the minus strand of CM077640.1, from coordinate 34,212,277 downwards.
ACTCTTTTTTTTTTTAGTTACTGCTTTCATTTTATAACTGTAAAAATAACATTTATATTAGGAGATACAATTTTATAAAAGTCAAGCACATAAACTATTCTTTCATCCTTTCAAATTATCACTTTATTTTGCATTAGTTTTGAAAAGAAATATTTTGGGCAAAATATATTTGAGAAAAGTAAACATCTTTTAGATATATTATTTATCCGAAGAGGGGTTATTTTTTGATACTTAATCCTATTCACCCCCCTATAGGATTATTTCTAACCTATTTGGGACCTACACTCTCAATGATATGTACTTTGCCTCAGTTGTAGACAAAGCAACCATAGACTATAATGTTGCTTTCCAGCTTATCACACATCTAAATAGGGTAAAGATATAACAAGACAAGGACTTACTCTTTAAATGATCTCTAACATAATCCAAATAAGTGTATCCAACTAAATAATTACTTTGGTTCTTCATATCATGCAATAAACAAATGTCATTAGTGCCCTTTAAATACTGCATTTTCCAATTTACAGTCTGCAAATAACTTTTCCAGGATTACTCATAAATCGAATCACTAGACTAACCATATAAGCTAAATCAAGCCTAGTGCACACCATTGCATACATTAAACTCCCAATAGCAGTAAAGTATGGAACCTTCTTCGTGTAGTCCCTTTCTTCATTGATGTTAGGTAGTGTGCACTTGTCGAATTCAAATGTGCGGCCAAAGGAGTGTTTACCAGTTTAGAGCTTTCCATTTGAAAAGACCACAAACCCTTCTTAATGTATTTCTTTTGTGATACATATAGTTGGCCTACTTTCCTGTCCCTCCAAATCTCCATACCCAATAACTTCTTTATTGGACCTGAATGCTTCATTTCAAACTCACTGCTTAATAAGGCTTTCAAGTTTAATCTCAGTCTAGCTATTAGTTGCAATCAACATGTCATCTACATATGGCAAAAGATAGACAAATGAATCATCTACAAGCTTCTTAGAGTACATAAAGATGTCATATGAATTTCTCAAAAACTCATGAGAAACCATAAATACCTCAAACCACTTATACCATTGCCTACAGAACAACTTCAAAACCATATCTGGATTTTTTTCATCAAACATACGTTATCTTCCTTGGTAGAATCAAGGAATCCCTCTAGTTGGGTTACGTAAAGCTACTCTTCCCAATTTACGTGTAAGAATACAGTTTTAACATCCAACTGCTCTAGTTCCATATCATAAGTACTTACCAAAGCCAGCAAAATTCGAATGGGTTTATGCTTCACAACGGGTGAGAATCCTTCATTGTAGTCAACTTGCTTGTTTTGTGATGAACCCTTTGTGACAAGCCTTGCTTTGTACCCTCGATTCAACTCCTTCTTTAACACCTATTTATAACCCATCAATTTAATACCCATTTTCAGCACGTCGTGCAACTTGGAAATAGTTTTATCTATCCCTTGCATGTTATAGTTCAGGATGAACTAATCAAAACTATTTAAAGGAGATCCAAGGGTGAGATCTGTAGCAAGTTCCTATAAGAAGGGTGCATCAAGCATCTCATGAGTATCAATATACCCCTTCATCTTGAGCACATCGGTACTCATTGAAGTACCTTATGCCATATTGCAGAAGTTCAATGCCTTTGTTGTCAGTTCCTTTACTAATGGGCCTACTCTTAAAACATTTCCTTGAGATGGACCATTATCATGGAGGCTTCCATGTGTGACATCCGATAAACCAAATCAGGAGGGAGATGTTGGTGTGCCCTAGTTCTTAGGGCATTGGATTCTTGTATTTTGTATTATACATTAAGACTCATTATATGAATACATTATTTGTGTCACATTAATAAAGGCAATTAATCTATTTCATTTATATCTTGTGCTATAATATGAGTAGAGTATCCATTGATTGATAATCATAAAACCTATCATAGGTCTGTTCTAATCATGGGAACGAATAGAACCACAGACTTGTATATTCGATGACTGTATGGCAGTTCTGAACTAGCCATAGTACTTGTATAGTCAGTCATGAATATAGGTACATGTAGTTGACATGGGACTGGATCGAACCACACAAGAAAGCCACATGGTTATCATGTCATAGGTCTTTCTTGAATAGGTTTCTTTTGTCCTCAGACCAGATTTCATTATAGTATCAATATGGAATCCGGTTCACTTTGACATACGTCTAACAGGTCTGTAAAAAGGATGCTAAATACGGGTATGATTGGCTGGACTGGTGAACATATTGATATTGATGATGAAGTGATGGAATTGCCACTCGGGTAACACTGAGATGATATCACTGGCCACTCGATGAGTGGAACTGGTAAGTGTATGGCCATACCCAAATAAGTTGGTTACTTATTTGATTAATCAGTCAACTCAAGATCAAGAAATATAATAAACAGTAGAAAAGGATGACGGACACCACGACTCTTGTTTATTCATATCGATATCTTTTGACGAAGGACACTATGAGATTACTACTGAGAGTGTCTTCTAAAGACTGTTGTATCTCTGTCTTAATTGGGGGCTGTAACGGTTTGCTAGAACCTACTTATAGTCTGTGGGCCTTAGGCCTACTGCCAATATAAAGATAGACCCTTAGGATCATGCACATAGATCAACTGAGTCGGAACTTATAGAAATTGTACATGTAAAGTACATTGGAAGGAATGTTTAATTATTTAGTTGACATTTCGTGTCAAGGTAATTAATTAACTGTAAGCACCTAGTTTTCCCAACCTCTATGATGAGAAACCTGTGTTACCTGTTGATTAGATGGATGCGAATTGGACTTTAGGACAAGCAGAATGCTGCTTGGAGTATCTCAAATGCTCCAAAAATAGAGCTATCCTTAATTCGAAACCCCAAGAAAGGTCCTTTGAGTTATTTCAGGGCTTAGAGGTGAGTGTAGGGTTTGGCGGAATCTGCCCCGGCTCTGTCTAGAGTCGCACGGCTGTAGTTTCAAAACTATAACCGTGCGGCTATAGATCGAGAGCCACACGGCTCTAGCATTTAGAGCCGCGCGGCTCTGGTGAGCGGCTAAGTTGCCCTACAAAAGCATAACAACTTGGCCGAAGCATGGCTGCAGGGGTGGCTCAAGATACTGCCAGTTCTTTCTTTTTAGGTTCATTTAATGTAGGAAATGATTAAAAGGTGTGAGGAAATATAAAAAGGAAAAAAAAAATCAAATGAAAAAAGGGGATTCTCGGAAGCAAAAAAAAAAAAAAACAGAGAAAAGAAAAAGAGAGAAGGAGAGAAACCGAAAACACAAAGAAAGAGAGAAAGGGAGAGACCCGAGATACAATACCCAAGCATAACCAAAAACATTGAGGGAAGACTTCTAAACATTTCCTCATTCATTGGAAACATTTCGGATTGGTTTCGGATTCATTTGGATTCATTTTCAGAATTTCAGGATGTTTGAGGATTCAAGGAGCATTTTGACTTCTCAATCCAATTCTGGATGTTAGATACATCAAAACAATAGCAAGGTAAATTCTGAGAGGGCTTAAACCTATTTTCATTGCTTTTTCTTTGCATTTTACTCTGTTTTGCAATTTTTCGAAAAACCGATTACCCGAATACAGCAATACGGCTATATTCCATAAGAACAGAGCTGCGCGATTGTAGTATTACAGCCGCATAACTATGTTCCTCTGGGGCAAAAAACCAAAAATGCCCTGATCGGCCGAAAGCAATCCGTTTTCCATTTCTCCATTCTGATTATGATCGATTTTTGTCCAAATGTATCCGTGCATTATAAAATTGTGGTTTTCAGATTTCTGATTATGCGGATACGTGGTTTTCGGTTTCCTGGATTTCCATTTTTCTTAGATTCAGGTTTGTTAGATCCAAAACGGATCCATAGTCCAGCATCAGTGTACCCCCGGCTTCTACAGAAATCCTTAGGGAACATAGAAAACGAGAAAAATAGCATTTTCAAAACTAGAAAACCATTTTTCCGGTTCTAGATGTTACAGCCACACAGCTGTGGTTGTTAGAACCGCGCGGCTGTAGTTAGAGCCGCGCGGCTCTAACAGCCATAGCTGTGTGGCTGTAACATCCAGAACCGAACGGCTCTAGCCACAGCCACACGGCTGTAGTCTCCAGAGGGAGATAGAGTCATGGAACGACCCGTACGGACGTCATTGCGTGATGTTGTCTCCAGATTCAAACTGTTTTTGGCGTGTTTACTGCTTTTCGATCGTAGATGAATGTTGGAATTAGGAAACCCGTACGAACGAAGCCCCAAGTTCCGGGATAACAGACTCGTTAAAAAGGGAAAATTTGTATGTAACCGAACCAATTGTTTTCCAAAAATAGTTTTCAACACAAAAATCTATAGGGCGTTTCAAAACTGCTTTCCAATTCTAGTCGGACCAACTAGCCGAGTCGACCCAGTTATCCCCTAAATGCTTGCCCCCATTCCTAAAAATCCCAATTATGTCTTATATGAGTCCTATATGTGCTTATGCGATAATTGTGCTAACCGTCTGTTTTGCAGCTTTTAATTTTCCTTATTTTCATTTTGGATGTAATTAATAGATTGATTTGTGTATTTTAGGTGGTTGTAATTTTTAGATTCTTATGCATTCTAGGCGTTTGTAATGTGAGGATGAGAGTTTTTATTCTTTTGTTGATTTGGTTGTATAAGCGGCCTATATTCTTATTCTTTTAACTGCTTGGATGTATGGTTTATTTATTCTACAATTTATTCTTGTCATTCGCTTGAGCATGGGCTAAATAAACACAAAACGGGTAGAGAATGATAATAAGCAAATAAAATATGGCAATATGAATTATAAAATGAAAGCAAGCTCGAGGTTAAGTGGGTTACTTGCCCGAACCCTAAATCTCTGGATTAGGTATAGTAATCTACCCTTGGTAGGGAGCTGTACCGGAATTTCCCGGATGAGCTAATCTCGGTGGTGACTCTATCATTGATCTTGGAATTTAAGTTTTGAGATCTTTAAGTTAACAAAATGGGAAAAGGTTTTCTACAAAGGGATTTCCAAATAAATCAATGGCTCTCCTAAAACAAGACAATCAAAATCTAATTTTCCAAAAATTCAAACGTAATTCTTTTTCTCAGATTCCTTTTCCCCGGTTCACTTCACCGCGTTGCCTCGTTTAGAAAAGGTCGTCTACTCACAGTGGCTCTGCTGGGGATGAAAAGTTTTCTTAAACAGTTTTCATAAAAACTTAAGGAACTTAGGCAACTACCGAAATATAACCTCGCTTGCAGCCACTTTACCAGTTCATAATACCATATTTGCTTGCACCTGCATATCATGACATTTTCTTCTTCTCAATCCCTCCAACACACTGATCAACCCCGGTTTACCTCATAAGGTGACCTACCTCTTCCGCCAGGATTGGAGGCACCCGACGGGATAAACCACTTATAGCACCGCATGACCTTACATCGTGTTCTACGATGAGAAGTCTCTATTCACTATGGGAACTTGTACGACCCTTGGTTTTGGCTTTGGCCCACATGTAATGACTTAGAAACTTCCCCTAGGATTACCAAAGCATAAATTCAAAATTAGACATTGAGAGTGCACCTTTGGTATCCCCGGTTGATGTGAAAGAGATCCAACACCTAGGAAGAATGTGAGACCAATCGAAAGGAGGAATAAGGTTGGAAGGGAGATTTTACGTGTGCTAACGTTTGTTCCATGGTGGTTTTGTTTTTAACCTTTTCACGAAGCATTAAACATGCATAACCATTCTCTTGCCATTCTAACCACATTTTTGTGTAGCCATTTTCAACACATTTGCATATGTATGGCATTTATGCTAACCACATCTTCGTTCACCACGACGTTTTATTTGTATGCCATCTACATCTTGCATGCGACATTTTCACAAAGCATACATGACATCATCTCATGTGTCATGCATTCTAACCACAGTTTTGTGTAGCCACTTGCATTTCCGTGTGACATATACATTTATGTCATCTCATCCCATCAAATAAAGGATGTTCCGAGCATGCCCTTCATGATCATTTCATTTCGTAACATATCAGGTATCCTAAGACTACCCGTGTTCTGCCAGTGTACCGAATTGCACTAGACCATTTCACTATACCATGTCATTCAGTAGAAGACCACAATGGTCCTAGGTCTATTTCCATGTGACAGGTCACACAATGTCATTGCACGGCATCATACTTATTCATCATAGGTGTCACGATGACATCAAATCCCTGCCTGCGCGTCGCGATCCACATCAGACCGTTTCATGACATTGTTAAATCATTTGAGGCACTACCCGAGTATAAGAATACTAAATATATAGGGGCATTTCATAACATTATCAAATCACATAATGTGTTCCACGAACGTCGAACATCTGTCCGAGTCGTGAGTTACGCATTACTTTTTCCATAACATCATCTCATATCACATGCCTCAAAAGCATCAGAGCTCTGTCCGTGGGATAACTCCCATGCAACCATTTTATGTCATCTCATCGACCTATAGAGCATCGAAACTCTACCTGTGTGACGGCACGCACGCGGCCATTTCACCACATTCACTCGGTGCCCCAAAGGCGCCGAACCTCTGTCCGTGTGAAGGCCCACATGAGACATTCTTGCATTATCTTTTGTATGGCATTGGGCACTCTCAAGACGTCCAAAATAAAGGAAATTGAAATACAAAGACCATCCATATTCTCATCTTTATTCATGAAGCATCATCCGAGCATCATTCTTCATGTCATTACTTCATTTGTTTATTATCCCTAACTTTTCATGTGTGGTTTAAAATAGTACGTACGTGAGACTAGAAAAGACAAAAGCTCTGCACAAATAGTTCATTGAGTAAGCTGGATCGATGAAGGATAAGATCTCAGACTTTGAGGGTTGTTGAGGAACAGAGGACAGTCGAGACAGAAAGTGGGTTCCAAATCCAAGGAGGAAGTGGAAATGGCAAACTAGATGCCAAACCTTGCTAATGTTCTAAAGTACTTCCTGAAGTCTCAAGATTTCTGTGATATCCTAAAAGAGGAAATGCGAGTGGTTGTAAGAGAAAGTGGCAATGTCGGAACAAGCAGGCCTGGGAAGGAAAAGGTAGCTGAATCTTCTCAGTATGGGGCTGATGTCTCTGTTAATGTAGAAGTTGCAAAAAGAAAATGAAGGCAAAGTACTCAAGTTAGATGAAGTGGTTACCGAACTGAAGAAAAGGGCCAATATCAGCCAGGGCTCCAAGAGAGGCGTGAATGTAGACGCTATGATAAACAAAGGCATTAAGACCTTCCCTATTGGGTTTTAAGAGCCGAAAGTTGCTTCCTACAAAGGGATTGGTGTTGGGATTCGTCATTGGAAAAATAACGTGGCGCAGTGGAAAATACACCGTTTAAAATTTCCTAGAATCCACCTATCGTGTCCAATTACCATTGATTAGAATAAAATCAAATAAGAATCAAGAGAGATTAACTCACCGGATTCGTCTCCTCTAGAGACTGCTGCATAATCGTTTCTTGAAACTGCGATCTCCAAAGTCTGGTGCACGACCAGCTATTGAGCGGGAACCGGTGCTAGCCGAAGACGCGAAGCAATGGAGGTTTAATGCTGGGATTTTCGGTTGTTTTGGGGCTGCTATTGGTGGCTGAAATTTCCAGCAATTAATTAGAGTTGAATTAGGTTTTTCTTCCTTAAGTGTGCCCTTATGTGTCTAATTGGGTTTTAATTAGGTTAATTAAACCCAAGCCCACTAGGATTATAATTACATAAATAAACTTTAATTAAAAAGTATATACTATGTAATTTAATTTCATTTGGCTAAATTTAATTACCCCTAAATAAAATTAAATCACACTTAAGTTAATACAATACATGTATTTAATTTTCCTACTTAGGAAAATTATTTAATTAATTGTTTACTTTATGTAATTCAATTAATTGATAAATTAATTAATTACATTATGTAAACTTATTAATTAAATTAAATTCAACCCAATGTCAATTAATTACCTTGACACCGAATGTCAACTAATTAATTAACGCATTCCTTCCAATGTATATTACATGTACAATTTCTATAAGTTCCAGCTCAGTTGATCTATGTGCACGATCCTATGGGTCTGTCTTTATGTTGGCAGTAGGCGCAAGGCCCACAGACTGTAAGTGGGTTCTAGCAAACCATTACAGCCCCCAATTAAGACAGAGATGCAGTAGTCTTTAGAAGACACTCACCCGCTAGTAATCTCATACTGTCCTTTGCCTAACGATATCGATATGAATAAACAAGAGGCATGGTGTCCGTTATCCTCTTCTATTGTTTATTATATTTCTTGATCTTGAGTTGACTGATTAATCAAATAAGCAATCAACTTATTTGGATATGGCCATACACTTATCAGTCCCACTCATCAAGTGGCCAATGATATCATCTCGGTGTTACCCGAGTGGCAATTCCATCACTTCATCATCAATATCAACATGTTCACCGGTCCACCCAATCATACCCGTATTTAGCATCCTTTTACAGACCTGTTAGGCGTATGTCAAAGTGAACCGGATTCCATATTGATATTATAATGAAATCTGGTCTGAGGACAAAAGAGACCTACTTAAGAAAGACCTATGACGCGACAACCATGTGACTTTCTTGTGCGGATCGATCCAGTCCCATGGCAACGACATGTACCTATATTCATGACTGACTATACAAGTACTACGGCTAGTTAAGAACTGCCATACAGTCATCGAATATACAAGTCTGTGGTTCTATTCGTTCCCACGATTAGAACAGACCTGGTATTGGTTTTATGATTATCAATCAATGGATACTCTACTCATATTATAGCACATGATATAAATGAAATAGATTAATTACCTTTATTAATGTGACACAAATAATGTATTCATACTATTAATGTATAATACAAAATACAAGAATCCAATGTCCTAAGAACTAGGGCACACCAACAATCTCCCACTTGCACTAGTTCCAAGTGGGCATTGCCCTAATTCCTATAGATCTGGTATGACCGTCGTGTTGTGTCTGCGGCAGTGCTTTGGTCAATGGATCAGTGACATTTTTCTTGGTGTCAACCCTCTGCAATGATATGTCACCATTGTTCACGATCTCCCGAATGAGGTGAAACTTTCTGAGCACATGTTTGGATCTCTTGTGTGACCGGGGCTCCTTAGCTTGTGCGATGGCCCCGTTGTTGTCACAAAAAACATCAACGGATAGTAGGTACTACTCCCAACTCGGTTATGAATTTCTTGATCCAAATGGCTTCCTTTGCAGCTTCACACGCAGCTATGTACTCAGCTTCCGTTGTAGAGTCAGCAATGGTGGCCTTGTGAGCGGACGACGCATTTTCGACGGGACGCGGGACACCCTTTTGGAATGGGGCGCCACGATCTCGGGCGGATCCCTCCCTCGCGTGGGGTTTTTATGAATGGAAATCCGTGTTTTTGGAAAATAAATGGAATTAGTGCATGAAAGAACCGAGACTTAAGTCTCGATGAATATTGTAGAGTCGCCACCCGGCTCAGCTCAACCGGGAAATTCTTATGTAGCTGAACCGGATGAACGGTCGCTACACTATCCAGAGATTCGGGTCCGGACAAGTTCCTTATTTCGTGTCTAATTAAAATAAATATTGCCAATGTTCTCGAATGGTATTTCAAAATCTAAAGTCCATTCTATTGAATATAAAAGGCATACAGCGCGCATACAAAATATTTATATTTAATACAAAAATAAAGAAAAGAAATAAATATTAATCGGCTTACAACCAAATCGAATGGAAAAATAAAAACTCTCGCCTCACTTATACAAGCACCTATATACACGAGAATCTAGAAAAATACAATCGCCTAGGATACACGATTTAATCTATTAAATTACATTAAAAATAAAAATAAAAATAAAAAGAAATTAAAACCTGCAAAATAGAGGGTTAGCACAATATATACAGCACGCCACAAGTTGGACTCAAATAGACAGAATGGGAAATCAGGAATTGGGGGCATGCATTTAGGGGGTAACCGGGTTGGCTCGGCAAGCCTGCCCGGTTAGACCTGGAAAACATTTTGAAACGTCCCTGTATTTTTGGTTTTTGTGGAAAAAATCATTTTGAAAAACAATTTTTCCGGTTTACATGCATTTTTATATATTTAAGTGGGTCGGTTTTCAGGAGAAATGGGTCTCCGTCGTTGAATTGTTCTAAATGCAATTTTACTAAAAATTGAATCTATGGTCGTGATGCACACAACAAAATTCATTTTGATGATTTTTGGGGTTTTCTAATTTTTTTTGGGATTTTTTGGGAATTTTTTTTATGATTTTTTATGAAATTTTTGGGTTTTAAAGGTAAAATTCTGATTCTGAAAACTACAGGGGTACGACTGTAAATTACAGTCGTGGAAAATAAACTACTGTCGTACGACTGTAACTACAGTCGTACGACTGTAGATGCTGAAAACTCAAGATTTCTTCAAAATCTTATTTAAAACAAGCTGAAAAGAAAATCGCCTGGAAATCAACTACAGTCGTACGACTGTAACTACAGTCGTACGACTGTTCATCAATTCAAGAATAGTCGTACGACTGTTCTTGATTTCCAGAACAGAAACACAGAAAAACGGATGAAAATGCAGAAAAATCACACCAATCACCTAGAAAGCTTGTAAAAGAGAAGGGAAAAGGGGTATTTACCTCTGTGGCGTGCGTCCACCGTAAGATTGACCCCTGGCATCGCTCCAATCCACTAAAATCCGGACTTTTCCCCTTGAGTTAGGGTTTGAGATCTGGGTCCAGAGATTTCCAAATGCTGAGAGATTTTGATGGGGAGCTCCTCCTTTTTCTTTGGTTTTTCTCTTCTTTTGTTTTTCTCTCTTTCTCTCTATCTGTCCGTTTTTTTTTCTCTTTTTTTTTTCGTCCGTCCTCCCTTTTCTGTCTTTCTTTTTCTGCTTTTATGGGTAGATCTACTGTCGTACGACTGTAGTTTGACTACAGTCGTACGACTATAGCAATAGTCGTACGACTATACCCCCCCTTTTTTTATTTTTTTTATTTTTTTATTTTTTTATTTATTTTTTTTTATTTTTTTTTTTTGAAAGTGAAATTCCGGCGCTTACAGCTGCCCCTCGCGTGATCAAATTCACCACCTGAACTTAGTCTGGGGTAGATGATGTGAATTTGAGAAACGCGATTCAAAGCGCCGCAGACACAGGAAAGAATCCTCCATTGAAATAAGCCGATATCAGGTCTAGGTCACCCGAGGCAATACTGGGGAGGAATAAGCCGATATCAGGTTTAGGCTACCCGAGGCAAAGCTGAGGAAAAAAAAAGTAAGCCGATATCGGGTCTAGGTTACCCGAGGCAAAGCTGATGAGGAAATAAGCCGATATCAGGTTTAGGCTACCCGAGGCAAAGCTGAGGAAAAAGTAAGCCGATATTAGGTCTATGTTACCCGAGGCAATGCTGATGAGGAAATAAGCCGATATCAGGTTTAGGCCACCCGAGGCAAAGCTGAGGAAAAAGTAAGCCGATATCGGGTCTAGGTTACCCGAGGTAAAGCTGATGAGGAAATAAGCCGATATCAGGTTTAGGCTACCCGAGGCAAAGCTGAGGAAAAAGTAAGCCGATATCGGGTCTAGGTTACCCGAGGTAAAGCTGATGAGGAAATAAGCCGATATCAGGTTTAGGCTACCCGAGGCAAAGATGAGGAAAAAGTAAGCCGATATCGGGTCTAGGTTACCCGAGGCAAAGCTGATGAGGACATAAGCCGATATCAGGTTTAGGCTACCCAAGGCAAAGCTGAGGAAAAAGTAAGCCGATATCGGGTCTAGGTTAGCCGAGGCAAAGCTGATGAGGAAATAAGCCGATATCAGGTTTAGGCCACCCGAGGCAAAGCTGAGGAAAAAGTAAGCCGATATCGGGTCTAGGTTACCCGAGGCAAAGCTGATGAGGAAATAAGCCGATATCAGGTTTAGGCTACCCGAGGCAAAGCTGAGGAAAAAGTAAGCCGATATCGGGTCTAGGTTACCCGAGGCAAAGCTGATGAGGAAATAAGCCGATATCAGGTTTAGGCTACCCAAGGCAAAGCTGAGGAAAAAGTAAGCCGATATCGGGTCTAGGTTACCCGAGGCAAAACTGATGAGGAAATAAGCCGATATCAGGTTTAGGCTACCCGAGGCAAAGATGAGTTTGAAGTGTGGGATTCGAATTGGTTTCAAAGATCTAGGATCTTGCTTGAATCAATCTCCAAGAGTCTGAAATGTGGCTTGGCCGGTTTTTCAAGGATTGGGAATCATGCTTGAAGAAGTTCAAGGATTCGAAATCTAGCTTGAATGAAATAAAGGGTTTGATGTAGAACTAAGTCGATACCGGGTCTAGGTTTCCCGAGGCAAAGGAAGGTGAATTATGGATTAGCCGATATCGGGTTTATGTTACCTGAGGTAAAGGAAAATGGAATTGCGGTTAAACCGATATCGGGTTTATGTTACCCGAGGCAAAGGGAGGTGGATTATGGATTAGCCGATATCGGGTTTATGTTACCCGAGGCAAAGGCAGGTAGATTGTGGATTAGCCGATATCGGGTTTATGTTACCCGAGGCAAAGGAAGGTGGATTATGGATTGGCTGATATCGGGTTTATGTTACCCGAGGCAAAGGAAGGTGGATTATGGATTGGCCGATATCGGGTTTATGTTACCCGAGGCAAAGAAAAATGGAATTGCGGTTTGAAATCTTACTGGAACTGGGTGGACTTGAAATAATAAGAGGTTCAAGGATCTGAAACCATGCTTAAACATAATGGAGTTCAAGGGTTTAAGATCTTGCTTGAATGAAGGAAGTGGTTCAAGGATTTGTAACCATGCTTGAACGTAGTGGAGTTCAAAGGTTCGAAATCTTGCTTGAATGAAAGGAGGAAATACGTTTAGGAAGGATAATTTTGGTGTTGGCTGGGGAATGGGTATTTATCCCTTGATCGATGATTTTGGAAACAAAAATTTTTGCCCCTTCGATCAAGGATAAATACGGCTTGATTGCTCTATCCCTTGGAAACTTGATTGTTCTGCCCCGACATTGTGTCATTTCTGCTTTGAGAGCGATCCTAGTTAGGGGAAACCTGGTAATGGCAGTGGATACCTGCACTTGGATGAGTTGCGATGCATATGCACATGAATTGTATGTGTTTACTTTAAACATATGCATGTATGTACAGATGCCTGTATAGTTCTAAATGCATGCATGCAACATGTGGCCTATGCTTTGTTCCTGGTATCCGTGCGAGCCCGGAGACGGAATTCATGGCTTGAGACTGGCCCCGATGGTAACCCAGGTGACCTAGTCTGATTGTTCCGGCGTGTCTTCTGACTGACTGACTACTATGCTGATCTAGGTATTAGGGGAGTTGGCCATCTTGAGTGACCTTCGACTTTACCCTCTGCATATTCTGAAGCGTTGTCAGTGCTGAGCGGATCAGAATAGTAGGCCGTGCTGATGAACAGTCCGTTTGATTAAGCAAGAAGATGAGAGTGAGACTTTGCATTTCTGTACCGCATGACAAGAACTTCTGGGATATTATCACGGGCTTGGATGCAATGTCCTGCTAATGGATGTTTATATGTAGTGGCACAGTGCATGCAAGATGAACATCTGATCGGAAATCTAAACATGCACAATATTGCAATGGTGACATCAGAATGAGTATAACAGGGAGTATGACAGTGGCTCTGACTTTGCATATCATCCCTCTCCTGTTGCCGACACGTCCTTCCGGTTTTCCGTGTCAACAAGTTCCCCCTTTTTTTTCTTTTTTTTTTTTTTTTTTTTTCAGAGAAAGATTCTGTGATGGGCATTTTGTCTGCATTGATCCCTTTCATGATGGTTTGTCTTAGGATGGGAAAGATATATCTTGATAGGTTCATTGAGACTCGCGAAGATAATGCTGTTGATGATGCCCAGTGGTTCGGCTTTTTACTCGCCCCTGGAATTATAGGTTTGTGTTTGGGGAGTGTTATAGGTTTGTGTTTGGGAAGTGTTATAGGTTTGTGTTTGGGGAGTGAAGCACTTCCACAGACAAGGTTTGCCACGCAATGTAGCCTGTAAGTGAACATTGACATCCAACAACACAACAAATGCATATTGAACATCAAAATTGAATACAAAACATTCATGACATAATGAATGCGGATGCATTAGGAAAATCTATAATGTGGCTCTGGTTTTAATTGATGCCCCTTCAAATTACCAATATGCCCATTCGGTTTTACACATTGGAGAGTTTTTTTTTTTTTTTTTTTTTTTGAGCCCGATCATCGGATAGAGTTGCAATTATGGATGGACAACCTGAGATGAATTCAAGTAACCACTGGATTGTCCTGCGGTCTGATGCTGTATTCATGTTTCCAATTCACCCCAGATTTCAGTTCAGGCACGGCTCCCGAAGACTGCATGCTTGAAATGGTTGGCAAATGCAACTTTCCCTTTGAATATGAGTACAACAGACTTTGTAAGCTTTCCTGTTGATGGTGTCGTACCCTTCATGATTGTTGAAAGCTTTGCAAAGTCAAGTTGCCCCAACACAGTTGGTGAAGTTCACAAATGCATAACCAAAATTTCCTCCAGTCTTGAAATCCATAGGCAAATAGAGGAAATCATAAGCAGGCTTCCTTTTGGACTTATTCTTGTTTTCCTCCAGACAATGCTTGCCCAGAATTTGTAGCAGATTATGTCTTTGAAACTGATTTGGTAGGTTTCTGATCATCAGGCTTGTTTCCCCCACCAAGATTAGCTTCAATCTCTTTTTATCCAGCTTGGTCTCTTCAATAGTCAATTTCTTGGGCGACCACTGTTGTTCCTTTTCACTTATAGAGACTATTTTCTTCTTACTTTGGAATCTCGGAGCTATATATTTCGTTTTCCCCCTTTTACAGCATTGTTGAACTCATTTGAAGCAGATTCATATCCAAATCCCCTATCTATCATCAAATCAAATCCCTACCCACTATCTGAGGGTACTAAATAATTAGTCTGGGAGTTTCGATTGAAGAGAAATGGCATGGGATTTAAAAGGTATCCCCAATTTGGTACAGGTTGATGATAAACAAAGACGGATTGAAACGGCGCCATAACCACCTGTTTCGATGCCCTTCCGCTGATGAGATGATACGGAAAAATACAATATGGAGTAGCATTAGGGTTCAACTTTGTTAGGAGCCATTGAAGGTAGGAAATATGGAATCACAGAATCGGTTCAAATTCTAAAGAGAAGCTGAAAGATAGAAGATGAAAGTGAAGGAAAGACAATAAAGGGAAGACAAAAGTGTTGAAGGCAAATGGAGAAGACAGAGCGGAGAATGAAAAGGGAACTGCTTGGGGTAAAGACACCAATCTTCTCTGTCACCGCACGAAGTTAACTTTTCAGAACAGGCAACAACGTACTTATCTCCATTGTCTCAACTCATTGACCTCGGCACTTCATGCAATAAGTGGGCCGCCCCTAGATTCATCAAGCACTCAACAGAATTTGACTCTATGATTGAAGAGAGTGCAACTTTAGACCAGGAGCAGAAATTTGACTGTAAGGGAGAGCTGAGGTCTTCCACCGGTGCTTGCTTCTTTTTTTTTTCTTTTTTTTTTTTTTTTTTTGAAGAAGTTAAATCCAAACCACAGCCACCTATTGATTTTCCTGCTGCATCCAGATCCATGTATGTTATGCATGTTTGATATGTCTTTTTGGATGAACAATGCATGTGTAATGTCATATGCACATGAATGCCACACAAACAAGACTATACATGCACTAAAACTAATGTCTGCTTCAGAGTTTACAGCATGGTGGGTGGCGAAGGTCATTTGGATTTCTTAGGGCTTGGTGCTTTTTGGATGGATTTGGTTTTTTTTTTTTTTTTTTTTGTGAGATGCTTTTCGAGCGTGAATCAAGCTCAAAGCTTTATCTTGGGGCTCGGCTCTGACACTTGGTAATGGTCCCTGGTTTGGAATGATTTGGATGTATCGTGGGTTGTCCAAGTTGAAACTTTTAGGGCAAGACCAACAACATTTTTGGATCGTGGTTTATAGAGATCACTGATCTAGACTGGCAATTGATTCGAAGGAAATGGTACCATCCCATTGCTTGCTTAGAAGACTTTTCTCTTTCTCTTTTTTTTTTTTTTTTTTTTTTGGATTTTGAAGAAAAGGGCTTTACCAAAGTCAGGTTCACTTGTAAATTCCCTGTAAGACTCAGATTGATGTCATGCATCTTAATATTATGCGTGATGGACAATGTCGTTTCAGATGATCAAATGCATGCTTAATACCATTTACATGTAATCACCACATGAGTAAGAAAATAACAAGATGCATTGCATTCAAAATGAGTTCAATACACTTTACAACAAAATGAGTTCCCTACGAGAAGGAGCCTCTATAGGTATTGATCTCACAGCACCGGATTATTGCTTATCCAGTCATTACCCCACTCTCATCAGATCAGGCTTTGTCGCTCTTCATCTATTCCTCTCCCTGGGAGGTTTGAAGAATTTCCTTGCCAGTCTCCCTGCTTGCCCCTAGTTGCTCATTAGTAGTGGATGGCACCTTTAATCTTCCCTCATCAACTAACTTCCGGATCTCCTTCCTTAAAATATAGCAAGTGTTGGTTCGGTGACCCGTCGCTACATGATAGGTACAGAAGTTGTTCTTTTGATCTGATGCCGGCTCCACATACGGCTTGACGCTCTGCAGTAGCCCCTCTTTTCTGCATTTGGCAAATAATTGGCTCAGCGAGAAAGGCCACGGGGATATGCCCTTTCCGTCACCCTTGGAGAGTGTACACCTGGTTGGTCGCGGAACAAGGTCAGTATTGGCTTTGAGGGGGGCCTTCGATTCTGCTTCACTAGTCAGCCCTTTTATTACTCCCTCAAGCTCAATCACACGTGCCTCCAATTCAGAGCACCTTGTTATCAGCTTTTCCACCTTGTCCAGGTCACCTCCTAGCATTTCCTTCAACATTACCGCTGCCTCTTCCCTTACCGCCTTTCGGAATCGCGATGAGGCAACATAATCATCTAGGACATCTGTTACGGCGTTGAAGTTCAGTGGGCCAGCCATTCTCGAGACTCCTTCCCTTTTCTGTTCTGATAAAAATACCTGTTAGCATCGACTGGGGCATGTGCACGGATAATACCAAGTCAAGGGATGATGCAGGTATGAATGCAAGATGTGGTGCATGCATGCATGAATGATGATGTCATGTGATGCCATGTCATGTTATTGAACCCTAAGATAGTGATGTGCACACAAAGTCAGGAATGGAAACATGCAAAATGCAATGAATGTTGTTAACGAAGCTATATGCTGAAGTATAGCGTGGTATATAAATATACACCACATGGATACAATGACACACAAGGTGTCCACGGATTGAAGCAAGGTGATACTTGCGAAGGGTTCATGTGTAGAGCGTATCTTACACGGGAGGAGATGTAGTGATTAAAGCGGTACGTGTAGAGCGGATCTTACACGGGAATAGGTGTAGTGATTAAAGCGGTACGTGTAGAGCGGATCTTACATGGGAAGAGGATTAGTGATTAAAGTGGTACGTGTAGAGCGGATCTTACACGGGAAGAGGTGTAGTGATTAAAGCGGTACGTGTAGAGCGGATCTTACACGTGAAGAGGTGTAGTGATTAAAGCGGTACGTGTAGAGCGGATCTTACACGGGAAGAGGTGTAGTGATTAAAGCGGTACGTGTAGAGCGGATCTTACACGGGAAGAGGTGTAGTGATTAAAGCGGTACGTGTAGAGCGGATCTTACACGGGAAGAGGTGTAGTGATTAAAGCGGTATGTGTAGAGCGGATCTTACACGGGAAGAGAATTAATGTTTAGAGTGGTACGTGTAGACCGTGTCTTACACGGGAAGGAAGGATAGAGTTTAAAGCGGTACATGCAGAGCTTATCTTGCACGGAAAGGATGGGTAGAGTTTGATGCGGTATGTGCAGAGCTGGTCTTGCACGGGAAATTTGGAACGGTACGTGTAGAGCTTGTCTTACACTGGGAGGAAGTGTGCAGAGCATGTCTTGCACAGAAAGATATTTTGGAACGATACGTGTAGAGCTTAGTCTTACGCGGGGAGGAAAGGTAGAGTTTGATGCGGTACGTGCAGAGCTGGTCTTGCACGGGAAGATTGGAACGATACGTGTAGAGCTTGGTTTTACACGGGGAGGAAGTGTAGAGTTTGATGCGGTACGTGCAGAGCTGGTCTTACACGGGGAGATTTGGAGCGGTACGTGTAGAACTTAGTCTTACACGGGGAGGAAGTGTAGAGTTTGATGCGATACGTGCAGAGCTGGTCTTGCACGGGGAATTTTGGAGTGGTACATGCAGAGCTTGTCTTACACGGGGAGGATGGATAGAGTTTGATGCGATACGTGCAGAGCTGGGCTTGCAGGGGAAGGATGGGTAGAGTTTGATGCGGTACGTGCAGAGCTGGTCTTGCACGGGGAATTTGGAACGATACGTGTAGAGCTTGTCTTACACGGGGAGGAAGTGTGCAGAGCATGTCTTGCACAGAAAGATATTTTGGAACGATACGTGTAGAGCTTAGTCTTACGCGGGGAGGAAAGGTAGAGTTTGATGCGGTACGTGCAGAGCTGGTCTTGCACGGGAAGATTTGGAGCGGTACGTGTAGAGCTTGGTCTTACACGGGGAGGAAGTGTGGAATTTGATGCAGTACGTGCAGAGCTGGTCTTGCACGGGGAATTTGGAACGATACGTGTAGAGCTTGGTCTTACACGGGGAGGAAGTGTGCAGAGCTTGTCTTGCACAGAAAGATATTTTGGAACGATACGTGTAGAACTTAGTCTTACACAGGGAGGAAATGTGCAGAGCTTGTCTTGCACAGAAAGATATTGGGAATGATACGTGTAAAGCTTAGTCTTACACGAGGAGGATATTTCGGTATTTGGGTGTGCGGGACACAAGGATAGGGTTTCTAATGATTATGGAGGACCTAAAGGGCTTGATGGAGTTTCCAGCGTTTTTGGAACATTTGAATGACGGTAGTGTATGCTGTGAAGTCCTTGGTGTTTATGGAATGCTTGAACGTTGTGGAGTGCTTGAATGTTTTATGGATGAATGAGATGTATATCATGAGATAAGGGATAATCCCTTTGTGTTTATTTTTATTTTTATTTTTATTTTTGGACATCCTAAGAACACCCAATGCTATGCAAAATGTCACGTGTGGACCGCCACACGGATGAGAGTTCGGTGCTTTCAAGGCACCTAATGAATTTCGTGAAATGGTCTCGTGTGTACCGACACACAGACAGAGTTCGACACTTTATGGGTCTATGAGATGATGTGAAGTGGTCACATGGGACCGGCCCATGGACAGAGTTCTGATGCTTTTGAGCGTATGAAATGAAATGATGTTATGAGAGAGTCACGTGTAACAGGTACACGGACAAAAGCTTGGCGTCCGGGGAACACCTTTCATGATTTGGGATGTTATGAAATACCCCTACATACGTACTAATCCGGCACTCGGGGAGCGCCTTGAATGATATACTAACGTCATGACGTAACCCGATGTGGATCACAGTGTTGTGTGATGTTTATGACGAATGGGTATGATGTCATGAAATGCATCGTGTGGATTGTCACACGGAAATATACTTAGGACCATCGTGGTCTTTATGGAATGAAATGATTTGGTGGAATGGCTGAATGCAATCCGGTGCATTGGCAGAACACGGGTATTTTAGGATACCCGATATATGATGGAATGATATGATCGTGGTGGGCATCCTTGGAATGCCCCTAATTTAATTTAGGTGATATGTCGTGAATGCTATGACATACAAAACGCAAATGGCTACACAAAAACATGGTTAGGATGCATGACACACCTAATGATGTTATGTATGCTATGTGAAAAATGCCAATCACACAAATATAATGTTATGGCTGAAAAAGAAAGAGTTAGTATGAGTGGCAAACGGATGAATTAATGTTTTACACATGAAATAAAATGCAAATGGCTGAATAAAAATGTGGGTTAGTATCACACAAAGATGTTTGTGTATGATATGTCACATGTATGGAGAATGGTGATTATAGTATGTGATGCACACGTAAGTAGCAATGGCGATGTGTCACGAGATGGCGAGAAACACATAGCAAGCAAAACGAATTCTTCCAACCTTATTCCTCCAACGTGGTCGGTCTCAAAAATTTCTAACCAAGTCCTAGGTGAGGTTCACTTCGATCACCAACAGGGGGTGATGAAGGCGCGATTTTATTATTGCTCACACAATTATTTTGGTATCCTAAGGGAATCCAACTAGGGCTGCCTATATGGGTTCGGTCCAAGTCGGGTTAAAAATCAAGGTTCCCATAGCAAAATATACTCCTCACTTCTCCCCACTCAAGGGTCCTAGCGAAGGGGTTCATACGAGGCTATGAGTGGTGTTTCGTATTCGTACCCCTAAGACCAGGAGGAACTTAGGCGACACTTCAACAATCCACCGGGATATAAATGGATACTAAATCTAATGCAAAAATGGCTAACTAAGATGCAAATAAAATACCAAAAGAGAATCATCCGCCTTATTTCAATTAGACACTTTTTAGGGCTTGTCAAATTCTTTTAAGTTTTTAAGAAAACTTTTTGAAGAACGTCCCCAGCAGAGTCGCCACTGTGAGCGGACGACGCGTTTTCGACGGGACGTGGGACTCCCTTTTGGAATGGGGCGCCACGATCTCGGGCGGATCCCTCCCTCGCGTGGGGTTTTTATGAATGGAAATCCGCGTTTTTGGAAAATAAATGGAATTAGTGCATGAAAGAACCGAGACCTAAGTCTCGATGAATATTGTAGAGTCGCCACCCTACTCAGCTAAACCGGGAAATTCTTATGTAGCTGAACCGGATGAACGGTCGCTACACTATCCAGAGATTCGGGTCCGGACAAGTTCCTTATTTCATGTCTAATTGAAATAAATATTGTCAATGTTCTCGAATGGTATTTCAAAATCTAAAGTCCATTTTATTGAATATAAAAGGCATACAGCGCGCATACAAAATATTTATATTTAATACAAAAATAAAGAAAAGAAATAAATATTAATCGGCTTACAACCAAATCGAATGGAAAAATAAAAACTCTCGCCTCACTTATACAAGCACCTATATACACGAGAATCTAGAAAAATACAATCGCCTAGGATACACGATTTAATCTATTAAATTACATTAAAAATAAAAATAAAAAGAAAAAGAAATTAAAACCTGCAAAATAGAGGGTTAGCACAATATATACAGCACGCCACAAGTTGGACTCAAATAGACAGAATGGGAAATCAGGAATTGGGGGCATGCATTTAGGGGGTAACCGGGTTGGCTCGGCAAGCCGGCCCGGTTAGACCTGGAAAACATTTTGAGACGTCCCTGTATTTTTGGTTTTTGTGGAAAAAATCATTTTGAAAAACAATTTTTCCGGTTTACATGCATTTTTATATATTTAAGTGGGTCGGTTTTCAGGAGAAATGGGTCTCCATTGTTGAATTGTTCTAAATGCAATTTTACTAAAAATTGAATCTATGGTCGTGATGCACACAACAAAATTCATTTTGATGATTTTTGGGATTTTCTATTTTTTTTTGGGATTTTTTGGGATTTTTTGGGAATTTTTTTTATTATTTTTTATGAAATTTTTGGGTTTTAAAGGTAAAATTCTGATTCTGAAAACTACAGGGGTACGACTGTAAATTACAGTCGTGGAAAATCAACTACTGTCGTACGACTGTAACTACAGTCGTACGACTGTAGATGCTGAAAACTCAAGATTTCTTCAAAATCTTATTTAAAACAAGCTGAAAAGAAAATCGCCTGGAAATCAACTACAGTCGTACGACTGTTCATCAATTCAAGAACAGTCGTACGACTGTTCTTGATTTCCAGAACAGAAACACAGAAAAACGGATGAAAATGCAGAAAAATCACACCAATCACCCAGAAAGCTTGTAAAAGAGAAGGGAAAAGGGGTATTTACCTCTGTGGTGTGCGTCCACCGTAGGATTGACCCCTGGCGTCGCTCCAATCCACTAAAATCCGGACTTTTCCCCTTGAGTTAGGGTTTGAGATCTGGGTCCAGAGATTTCCAAATGCTGAGAGATTTTGATGGGGAGCTCCTCCTTTTTCTTTGGTTTTTCTCTTCTTTTGTTTTTCTCTCTTTCTCTCTGTCTGTCCTTTTTTTTTCTCTTTTTTTTTTGTCATCCTCCCTTTTCTGTCTTTCTTTTTCTGCTTTTATGGGTAGATCTACAGTCGTACGACTGTAGTTTGACTACAGTCGTACGACTGTAGCAATAGTCGTACGACTATACCCCCTTTTTTTTATTTTTTATTTTTTTTTGAAAGTGAAATTTCGGCGCTTACAGGCCTGCTTTGAGGACCTCCAACTAATGGCACCGCCATTCAGGAGAAAAACATAACCAGACTGTGACTGGTTGTCATCCTCATCGGTTTCAAAGCTTGCATCATTGTAACCTGACACTACCAGCTCATCTTCCTCTATACACTAAGAAAGCATCCTTAGTCCGGTTAAGGTACTTCAAGATTGCCTTGACTGCCTTCCAGTGTTCCTTACCGGGGTCCGACTGGTACCGGCTAGTCATACTTAGTGCAAACACGACATCAGGCCTCGTACATAACATGGAGTACATGATAGATCCAATAGCAGATGCATAAGGGATCTTTTCCATGTTCTCCCGGTCCTTCTTTGTTTTAGGACCATCTTTCTTACTCAGCTTCAACCGATAACGCATAGGCAAGAATCCTTTCTTTGCCTTGTCCATGCTGAATCTTTTTAGAACCTTGTCAATGTACGTGGCCTGACTTAGGCCTAGAAGCCGATTGGATCTATCTCTGTAGATCCTGATCCCTAAGATCGTCTCAGCTTCACCTAAGTCCTTCATTGCGAAGCACCTACTCAACCACTGCTTAACCCCTTGTAGTGTGGGATGTAACTTCCAATGATAAGGATGTCATCAGCATATAGCACTAGGACGGTGGAAACGCTCCCACTAACCATCTTATACACACAGGGCCTTTAACTTGAAACACCACTTGCAACCTATCACCTTAGCACCCAGAGGTGGATCCACCAAGTTCCATACTTGGTTATCGTGCATAGATTGCATCTCAGCCTCCGTGGCTTTGCACCATTGATATGAGTGTGGGCTTTCAACAGCCTCCTGATAGGTCTTGGGCTCCTCTTGGTCAACGACCATAAGGTCCCCATCATCGGTCACGAGAAAGCCGTACCTCTCTGGCTGATGACATGTCCTACCAGACCTTCTAAGGTCCTGTGCAACCGTTTCTGGTTCCTCAATTTCTTGAGTAGTTAGATCGGTTCCCGAAGCATCCTCAGCAGTAGCTGTAGGAGTTTGTGAGTCTTGAACTTCTGAAAGTTCAACATTACTCCCACTGTCTCTCTTGGAAAGGAATTCCTTCTCCAAGAAGACTGCATTTCTAGCTATGAAAACTTTGTTTTCGGCCGGATCGTAGAAGTAATAACCCTTAGTTTCCTTAGGGTAACCCACAAACTGGCACTTGACAGATTTGGACTCGAGTTTGCCACTTGTCAATTTCTTAATATGTGCATCACAGCCCCAAATCTTCAAGAAGGAAACATTGGGCTTTCGGCCTTTCCATAGTTCATATAGTGTTCCCTCAACTGCCTTGCTTGGTGTATTGTTAAGAATGTAAGCAGCTGTCTCTAAAGCATATCCCCAAAAGGAGACAGGGAGTGTAGCATGACTCATCATCGAGCGGACCATGTCAAGTAAGGTCCTATTCCTCCTCTCTGACACTCCATTCCACTGGGGTCTACCAAGAGGAGTGAGTTGGGA
Source organism: Euphorbia tirucalli (assembly GCA_039660915.1). Classification (NCBI taxonomy): domain Eukaryota; kingdom Viridiplantae; phylum Streptophyta; class Magnoliopsida; order Malpighiales; family Euphorbiaceae; genus Euphorbia; species Euphorbia tirucalli. Next base: position 34,188,376 of record CM077640.1, on the reverse strand, counting down.
TACAATCCCACACTCTCTCAAAAACGAGTCAAACTCTTGGCTCAAATATTCACCCCCTTGGTCAGACCGAAGTTCTTTTATTTTCTTGCCAAGTTGGTTTTCTACTTCATTCTTAAAGTCCTTGAACCTTTGGAGAGTCTCAGACTTATGCTTCATTTGATACACGTAACCGTATCTGCTGAAGTCATCCGTGAAGGTGACAAAGTACAGAAAACCAAATCTGGCACTACTGCTCATTGGGACATATACATCGGAATGTATTAGCTCCAATAGCTCTGAGGCCCTTTCAGCAGTCTTGCTAAAAGGCGCCTTTGTCATCTTGCCTCTCAAACAAGATTCGCATCTGTCATAAGGCTGATGTCAAATGACCCTAGCACTCCACTAAAGTGAAGCCTAGCTATGCGCTTCTCATTTATATGGCCAAGTTGACAATGTCAGATGTAAGTAGGAGTAATTTCATTTTGTTTAATCCTTTTAGTATTTATGTTATAGATTGAACTTTCACGTTTTAGATCAAGGATATATAAGCCATTTTCAAGAAATGCTGTTCCATAAATAATATTGCCACATTGCATAGAAATTCTACCATGTCCAATATTAAATACAAAACCAGAAATATCCAACAAAGAAACGGAAATATTATTCCTGCGCATCACAGGTACAAAATAACAGTTTCTTAGTTCCAAAACAAGTCCACTAGGCATCTCCAAGAAATAATCTCCGACCTCCATGGCCTGAACCCGAGCACCATTTTTGACTCGAAGATCTACTTCTCCAGATCCTAATAATCTCTTATTTCTTAGACCCTACACATTTGAACAAATGTGAGATCCACATCCAGTGTCCAAGACCCAAGATGTAGAAATAGCCAGATTAATCTCAACAACATAAATACCTGAAGCAGCAGTTTTGCCCTTCAGTTGCTCCCTTAGCTTTGGACATGAGCTCTTCCAGTGCCCCTTCTCATGACACTCATGGCAAACATCGTCAGGAGAGGCAACCCTTGCTTTAGGTTGGGCCACCACCTTTTTGCCCTTAGCCTTGGCCATTTGGGCCTTAGCCTTGGCCTTAGATTTGGCCTTTCCCTTAGCAATGGATGTATTGCCCTTGTTCACCAGCAATACTTTAGGAGTCTTCTTAAGAGACTGCTCAGCAAGCTTGAGCATGCCATGCAGCTCAACTACCGATTTATCCAACCCTTGCATATGGTTATTCATGATAAACTAGTTGTAAGACTTAGGAAGTGACCCGAGAATATTGTCTGCTGCCAAGTCCTGCGGAACTGGCGAGTCGAGGCAGACAAGTGTATCAATATACCCCTTCAACTTTAGCACATGAGTGCTAACAGAAGTCCTAGCTGCCATCACAGTCATGCAAAGTGCCTTAATTGTCAGGTAACGTTCCTGACGAGCCTGATCTTGGAACATCTTTTTAAGCTGATCCATCATCTCATAAGCATGCTGGTCCATGAACTGCTTGTGAAGATCAGAAGCCATGGTACCCAGCATGAGGCACGAGACATCTCGGTCATCCCTCACATGTCGTTCGTACTGCTCCACCATCGCTGTGGTGATGCCTCGACCTGCGGGAGGGCCAGCTGGTAAAGGAGCATTCAGTACATACTCCTTAGACTCTTATCTAAGAACTATTTGTAAGTTCCTAGCCCAGTCCAGGAAGTTAGTCCCCGAAAGCTTCTCCTTCTCCAAGAGTGACCTAAGTGAGAGTGAGTTGTTGTTTGTTGCAGCCATTTAAATTGTTTAACTGAAATGGGATTATCTACATGGAAGAAATCATTGCTTGAGTTAGAAATAAAGGACTTTTAAGCCAATTCAAATTAATAATCTGATTTTAATTTGTTTGTTGGTGTTGTTAATTGGCTGACTTGACTACGATCCACAACTTATCAATGAGTGGCCGAACTAGGGCTCGCTAACCAACCATTAATTCGTTTGGTAGGACAACCTATCCAATCCTTCCACGAAGGACTCTTGGTTTGATGGGCTTATTGACACTTTACCCATCTGTGCTTAGGGCCCGCTCTGAGCTAATGCTACCCATGTTGAGTCAAACCACCATTCACATGTTAACCATACCATGTATCTTAACCCTCGAAGGCCCACCGAATACTACAATGTACCCAGCTAGGGCATGGCGCACATTGCAGCATCAATGGGAGGAAGAGGTGTGAATGTGGGAAGCACTTTTAAGCGACTCAATATTTTAATTTCCGGATTATAATTAAGTGATACGGCTTAGCATGCATAAACACGGGTAATAATTTGGTGATCCATACATCCATATTATATGACAAATGCAATAGCATACTTAATTTAAAATAAATAAGATCTTATGAGCCTTTAATTACAACCTAATGAAAAACTAGATATCCTATCTAATTCTTCATAGGCCGGACTGCAATCCTTCTTGGGCTCCTACCATGGGCTTGCTCCATTTGGGCCTTCCTCCATACTTGATGCAATTGTTGGAAATGCCTAGTCCCGAGGCATTGGTCCTTGTATTTGTACTATACATTTATTGGATTTATGTGTTGTACTCATTTGTGTTATTAATAAAGGCATCAATTCATTTATTATATCTATCTTATGCAATATATTAAATGAAGTATCCAATGGACATATCTATATCCATGACGACAAGTGTCATGCACTTAGCAGTAAGACCATGGATAGGGCAAACGATATGACCATAAATAGATCCGTAGTCTGTTCTAGTCATGGGAATGAATGGAACAACAGACTATCATTAACCTGGTTGTATGGCGGTGTCTTACCGGTCATTGGACATGGAATGTCAACCGAGTTGATGGGTACATGCCTGGAAGCATGGTACTGGATAGACCCACTAAACGAGTAATCCACATGGTATGGTATCACAATGGATTCTCGTGTAGTACTTGTATGGATACTTTGACCTGACCATAAGATGGTGTTACATGTGAAGTCGCATACTTAGGGGTACGCCTAAAGGGCCTGTAATAGGGTGCCAAGTATGGGTGCTTTCAGGTATGTCACTGAACATGGTAATACCATGGATATGCAGAAGGGATTTGTCACTCAGTAACCAACTGAGAAGATATCACCGGCCACTTGATGAATGTGACTAATAAGAGTGTGGCCACACCCAAACGAGTTGGAACTTGTTTGTGAGCATCAGTACATTCGGGATCAAGTTAATGTCCGGACACAAAAGAGGGTGATCAATCCATGCCTCTGTGTTGGACACCGATATCAATGACATGGGATGTACAAGTTTAAACTACAGGGTTATGATATCAGTTAGACTGCCATCTCCATCTTAATTGGGGGCTGCAGTGGCTTGCTAGAGCCCAACTGCAGTCTGCGGGCCAAAGGCCCGCTGCCAACATAAAGATGGGCCCACGGGATCGTACACATAAAACGATAGAATGCAGACTTAAGGAATCACATGTATACTTGAAGTATACACAATGGAGGGAGAAGTGTGTATATATTAATTATATTATAAAGATCAATTGGATTGGTCATAATAATAAAATTAATATATTCAATTGGCTCTTCATAATTAATTGGATTAATTATGAAATTATTTCCTAGGTGGAAATATTTATATGTATGGGTTTACATATGATTTTATTTTGTGTAGATTTAATTTTAATTTGATGGATTAAATTAATTGTCAAACTAATTTTAATTTAGATGTAAATAATATATTACTTGGAGTAATATATTAAATACATGGGTATATTAAAATTGGGCTTAAAATTAATTTAAACCAGAATAATTAAAATTAGACTGGGCCTAAATTAAAACATGGAAGCCCGCACAGAATAGACAGGAGCCAAGATGGGCCTGAATTCCCCTAAGGAATTCGGCCAACCCTAGGTATAAATACCTAGGGTTAGAAATTTCGGCCAACACAAGCATTGAGCCTCCTAGCCGAAATTTTTCTAGCCCTCTCCTCTCTATTGTTTTGTTTTTCCGACGCTAGCATGGGTTGCATTCGTTAAGCGTTCGTGTACGTGAGAGTGGAGGGATTCTACATTGAATTCTGCAGTCATCATCCATCTCTAGAAAGAGATTTTTCTGGTAAGAAATTTAATCCCTTTCTATTTAATTTTAGTTTTTCAATTTCCACTTCAATTGCTCCTGGGACTGGATTTGAGGAAATCACCGCGTTCTTCCGCTTTTATCGGGTGATTTCCGGTGACAAATCCCAACAGTGGTATCAGAGCAGGCTTTTGATCCGTGGAAATTGATTAATTTGGTTGAATCCCTATTTTGAAATTGGATGTTTTTTTTATTGGGATTCTTTGTATGGGTTTTATGATTTTTCCCATATGTTTTAATACAATGAAAATTAATATTGCATATTGGTTTATGTTGTTTTAATTTTGTTGTATTATTGGAATTCTTGGTGAATTGCTTTGTGGATGGATGGTGATTTTTTTTATTTAATTCTGTTTAAAAAAAAAAAAATCTACCTCCCGGGGTGCAGGGCTGCCGCCGGCGGCTGCCGCCGGCGGCCGCCGCATGAGGCGGTAGGCGCTGCGGCAGCCGCTGCCTACTGCTGCTGGTTCTAGCAGCAGCGGGCAGCCGCTAGGCGGCTGCAGCGGGCCGGGCCCAGTATTTTGGATTTTGTGGGTTTTTGGAGTCCGGGGCTAGTTTTGAAATTTTAATTGGTTTTAAAATTCGTGTGTTTAAATTTATGTAATTTAAATGCACATGGTTTCTTGGATGAATTTTATTTCGTTCATGTGATATTAATTTTGGAAATTAATGTGGTTAATGGAAATTGGTTCGGGTAATTTTGGCACAATTACTCGGACGGCTAAATTGGACCCATGGTTTCCCAATTCCAGTGGGAGCAGTTGGACTGCCTGGGCTGGAGGCCCAAAGCCCGTTAAGGGTTAGAACCATGGTGGGCCAAAATTGGTGATTTCCTAATAATGGCTTAGACATAATTTAAATGGGCTTAAATCATGCATTATGACATGCTTTTGAATTGTATGTATTGGATGCATATGAATGGTTGAATGAATGTATGATTGGATGCTATTGGGCCTTTTACGAGATGGGTTGTATTTTTTTTTGGGTAAATACGGCCTGCGTGTCGTTTTTTCTTTTTAATGTAATTTTATTTTATTTAAATTAAATATTATAAAATTTGTAAAAGAAGAAGCCCATGGAGTGGTGAGCCCAAATGGAGGTGCAAGCCCAAATTGGAGGTGCAAGCCCAGAAGGAGAAGATGGAGGCCCGCCTAATATCTGTTTCTAGTATAGGTTTACTAGAATAATATTAGGATGTAACATAGGCCCATAGCAGTCCATTTAAATTTTATTTAATCATGTTTTATATTCATTTGCATGTATGAATATATGTTCCAATAGCTCATTCACCCGCTTTATGTATGTAAGCCATTATAATTGAATCTAATAACCAAACGGAATTACTAAGTCGCTTAAAAGTGCTTCCCTCACTCAAAACCGAATCGAAGTGGGAATAGGCCAGTTGTAGACCATGCCCTCGCAGGATGCACTGGAGTATTCTCACTTTGTATTGGGTTAGAGTATGGGATACTCTAACACTTGGATGGAGGTTTTGACTTAGCGTGGGTAGTAGGATTCTCCTGGCCCTAAGCACAAATGGGTAAGTGCCAACAAGCCCATCAAACCGAGAGTCCCTAGGTTGGGATTGGACGGCGTGCCTACCTAAATAATTAAGGTGTAGTTGTACCAAACCCTCGTTTGGCTATATCTTAATGAAATATGGATCTCGGCCCATGAGCCCAACAACTAGGTTTAAATTAATAACTTGATTCATTATTAATTTTATATGGGAAGAACAAAGCAAAGCCCTTTATTAACACTCTCAATGTTTTTCTGTGTAGAAACACCCAAATGGCAAACACAAATACCTTATCACTGCGATCCATTCTTGAAAAGGACAAGCTTTCCGGTCCTAACTTTTTAGACTGGTCTAGGAACTTGAGGATAGTTCTAAGACAAGAGTCAAAAGAGTATGTGCTGGAAAGGCCTGTGCCTGCTGCGCCTCAGGGACGTAATCCACCAGCTGCCCAGCTGGAGGAATACGAGGCGCACGTCAAGGACAACCGGGATGTGACATGCCTTATGTTGGCTTGCATGGTCCCCGAACTGCAAAAGCAGTTTATGGACCACTAAGCCTATGCTATGATAACAACTCTTAATAAGATGTTTCAAGAGCAAGCTCTTCAGGAAAGGTACCTGACCAATAAGGCATTCCACTCTTGTAAGATAGGGACGGGGACATCTGTGAGTGCACACGTGCACAAGATGAAGGGCTATTTGGATACTTTGGCCAGTCTCGGATCTCCCATCTCTCAAGAGCTGGCGGTGGACACAATCCTCGCATCCTTACCGGATTCTTATGATCAGTTCATCCTCAACTACAATATGCAAGGGATGAACCGCACAGTCAGTGAGCTGCATGGGATGCTCAAGCTTACTGAGCAGTCGATCAAGAAGACTCTGCCGGTGCTGCTGGTTAACAAGGGGAACCCTCCTCTTGCTAAGGGTAAGGCCAAGGCCAAAAAGGCCAAAGCCAAGAAGGCCAAGGCCCAACCCAAGGCCCAGCAGAAGGCAGGTCCTGATGATGTCTGTTTCGGGTGTAGACAGGAGGGTCATTGGAAGAGATCGTGTCCCAGGCTGATGGGAGAGCAAAGAAGTGGCCAAGGTGCGTCCTCTTCAGGTATTTATGTTATAGATATTAACCTTACTATTTCGACATCCTGGGTAATGGATACTAGATGTGGTTCTCACATTTGTTGCAATGTGCAGGGACTTAAGAACAGAAGGTTGCTGGGGTCGGGAGAGGTGGACTTGCAGGTCGGGAATGGAGCAAGGGTTGCTGCCATAGAGATCGGCGAATACCACCTAATGATGCCCACTGGATTGGTTTTAATTTTAGAACATTGTTACTTTGTACCTGCTATGTGCAGGAATATTATCTCTGTATCAATGTTGGATATTTCTGGATTTAATTTCACTATTTTAAATGGTCGAATTTCTATATCTAGAGAGGGATTATTTTATGGAGATGCTCTATTAAATAATGGCCTGTATATCCTGGACTTAAATGAAACCAATCATATCTATAACATAAACACGAAAAGGGTTAAGCCCAACGAACTTAATCCTATCTACCTATGGCATTGTCGTCTTGGCCATATAAACGAGAAGCGCATTGCTAGGCTTCACAAAGCTGGGGTCCTAGGGTCATTTGACTTGGAGTCAATTGATACATGCGAATCATGTTTAAGAGGCAAGATGACAAAGGCGCCTTTTAGCAAAAAGGCTGAAAGGGCCACTGGCTTATTAGACCTAATACATTCAGATGTATGTGGACCTATGAGCGCAGCGACCAGAGGTGGGCATCTGTACTTCGTCACGTTCACGGATGATTTCAGCAGATATGGCTATGTTTATCTGATGAAACACAAGTCCGAGACCCTTAATAGGTTCAAGGAATTTAGGAACGAGGTACAGAACCAGCTAGGCAGGAATATCAAAGCCCTTTGGTCGGACCGAGGCGGTGAGTATATGAGCCTAGAGTTTGACTCATACTTGAGAGAGCATGGAATAGTTCCACAGCTCACTCCTCTTGGAACACCACAATGGAATGGGGTGTCTGAACAGAGGAATAGGACCTTGTTGGACATGGTCCGCTCAATGATGAGTCAAGCATCTCTCCCAATTAGTTTCTGGGGACATGCCCTCGAGACAGCAGCTCTCATCTTAAACAATACTCCGACTAAGGCTGTGGAAAAGACCCCATATCAGATATGGACGGGCAAGGAGCCCAATGTGTCTTTCCTAAGGATTTGGGGATGCGAAGCACATGTCAACAAATTGACTAGTGGCAAGCTGGAGCCCAAAACCGACAAATGCCTGTTTGTGGGCTACCCTAGGGAAGCCAAAGGGCATTACTTCTACAACCCCGCCGAGAACAAGGTGTTCGTGGCAAGGAAGGGGGTCTTTCTGGAAAAGGAGTTCCTTTCCAAGAAAGATAGTGGGAGCAACATTGAACTCAGGGAAGTTCAAGGTCCACAAGCTCCTGACGAGGATAACTCGGAGGCCCAGGTGGAGCTTCCACAAGTGGAAGCACCGACCCAGGCCACACAAGAACCTAGAAGGTCTGGTAGGGATCATCGGGAACCGGAGAGGTATGGTTTCCTCATCACCGATGATCAAACTCTTCTCATCTGGGATGAAGAAGAACCCAAAACCTACCAGGAGGCTATGGCTAGCCCACAGTCTGCAAATTGGCGTAAAGCCATGGAGGCAGAGATGCAATCTATGTACGATAATCAAGTTTGGAACTTGGTTGATCCACCACCGGGTGCTAAGGTGATAGGTTGCAAGTGGTGCTATAAGCTGAAAGCTGATAATACCTTCAAGGGGCGTCTGGTTGCGAAAGGTTTCAGACAAGTCCATGGAATAGACTATGATGAAACTTTCTCACCAGTAGCCATGCTCAAGTCCATCAGGATACTGCTGGCCATAGCCGCATGGTATGACTATGAGGTATGGCAGATGGATGTCAAAACCGCTTTCCTTAATGGGAAGCTACTCGAGGATGTGTACATGACACAACCTGAGGGTTTTGTCGATCCTAAGTATCCGGGAAGGGTATGTAAACTTCAAAGGTCCATTTATGGACTGAAGCAAGCATCCCGTAGTTGGAATCTAAGATTCAATGAGGCTATAAAGGAATATGGCTTCATACAGAATCTAGATGAGCCTTGTGTGTATAAGAGGACTAGTGAGAGCATTGTCACATTCTTGGTACTTTATGTAGACGACATCCTACTCATTGGAAGCGACATACCTACACTGCAAGGGGTAAAGCAGTGGCTGAGTAAGTGCTTCGCAATGAAGGACTTAGGCGAAGCTGAGATGATCCTAGGGATCAGGATCTATAGGGATAGATCAAATCGGCTTCTGGGCCTAAGTCAGACTTCGTACATTGACAAAGTTTTGAAAAGATTCAGCATGGACCGGGCCAAGAAAGGTTTCTTGCCAATGGGCCATAGGCTGAAACTTAGAAAGAAGAACTGTCCTAAAACAAGGGAGGACAGGGAGAACATGAAATTGATTCCATATGCTTCGGCTATTGGATCAATCATGTACTCCATGTTATGTACGAGACCTGATGTCGCCTTTACACTGAGTATGACGAGCTGATACCAGTAGGATCCTGGGGAGGATCACTGGAAAGCTGTCAAGGCGATTCTCAAGTACCTTAACCGGACTAAGGATAGCTTCTTGGTGTATGGTGGTCAGGAAGTGCTATCAGTTACTGGGTATACTGATGCGAGCTTCCAGACAGACTAAGATGAGTACCAATCACAGTCAGGGTATGTATTCTTGCTGAATGGTGGTGCTGTAAGCTAGAGGAGCTCAAAGCAGCCAACCATAGCGGACTCTACAACAGAAGCTGAGTACATCGCTACGTGTGATACAGCTAAGGAAGTTGTATGGATGAAGAAGTTTATCACTGAGTTGGGAGTAGTGCAAACTATCCAGGACCCAGTCGATATCTTCTGTGACAATAATGGGGCCGTCGCACAAGCTAAGGAGCCCCGGTCCCACAAGAACACAAAGCACGTGCTCAGAAAGTTTCACCTCATACGAGAAATCGCGGAGAGAGGTGACATTGCATTGCATAGAGTGGACAACGAGGATAATGTCACAGATCCATTGACCAAGGTGCTGGCACAGCCCAAGCACGAGGGTCATACTAGATCTATAGGGATTAGGCCCATGCCTTGTTGGAACTAGTGCAAGTGGGAGATTATTGGAAATGCCCTAGTCCCGAGGCATTGGTCCTTGTATTTGTACTATACATTTATTGGATTTATGTGTTGTACTCATTTGTGTTATTAATAATGGCATCAATTCATTTATTTTATCTATCTTGTGCAATATATTAAATGAAGTATCCAATGGACATATCTATATCCATGACGACAAGTGTCATGCACTTAGCAGTAAGACCATGGATAGGGCAACCGATATGACCATAAATAGATCCGTAGTCTGTTCCAGTCATGGGAATGAATGGAACAACAGACTATCATTAACCTGGTTGTATGGCGGTGTCTTACCGGTCATTGGACATGGAATGTCAACCGAGTTGATGGGTACATGCCTGGAAGCATGGTACTGGATAGATCCACTAAACGAGTAATCCACATGGTATGGTATCACAATGGATTCTCGTGTAGTACTTGTATGGATCCTTTGACCTGACCATATGATGGTGTTACATGTGAAGTCGCATACTTAGGGGTACGCCTAAAGGGCCTATAATAGGGTGCCAAGTATGGGTGCTTTCGGGTATGTCACTGAACATGGTAATACCATGGATATGCAGAAGGGATTTGTCACTTAGTAACCAACTGAGAAGATATCACCGGCCACTTGATGAATGTGACTGATAAGAGTGTGGCCACACCCAAACGAGTTGGAACTTGTTTGTGAGCATCAGTACATTCGGGATCAAGTTAATGTCCGGACACAAAAGAGGGTGATCAATCCATGCCTCTGTGTTGGACACCGATATCAATGACATGGGATGTACAAGTTTAAACTACAGGGTTATGATATCACTTAGACTGCCATCTCCATCTTAATTGGGGGCTGCAGTGGCTTGCTAGAGCCCAACTGCAGTCTGCGGGCCAAAGGCCCGCTGCCAACATAAAGATGGGCCCCCAGGATCGTACACATAGAACGATAGAATGCAGACTTAAGGAATCACATGTATACTTGAAGTATACACAATGGAGGGAGAAGTGTGTATATATTAATTATATTATAAAGATCAATTGGATTGGTCATAATAATAAAATTAATATATTCAATTGGCTCTTCATAATTAATTGGATTAATTATGAAATTATTTCCTAGGTGGAAATATTCATATGTATGGGTTTACATATGATTTTATTTTGTGTAGATTTAATTTTAATTTGATGGATTAAATAAATTGTCAAACTAATTTTAATTTAGATGTAAATAATATATTACTTGGAGTAATATATTAAATACATGGGTATATTAAAATTGGGCTTGAAATTAATTTAAACCAGAATAATTAAAATTAGACTGGGCCTAAATTAAAACATGGAAGCCCGCACAGAATAGACAGGAGCCAAGATGGGCCTGAATTCCCCTAAGGAATTCGGCCAACCCTAGGTATAAATACCTAGGGTTAGAAATTTCGGCCAACACAAGCATTGAGGCTCCTAGCCGAAATTTTTCTAGCCCTCTCCTCTCTATTGTTTTGTTTTTCCGACGCTAGCACGGGTTGCATTCGTTAAGCGTTCGTGTACGTGAGAGTGGAGGGATTCTACATTGAATTCTGCAGTCATCATCCATCTCTAGAAAGAGATTTTTCTGGTAAGAAATTTAATCCGTTTCTATTTAATTTTAGTTTTTCAATTTCCACTTCAATTGCTCCTGGGACTGGATTTAAGGAAATCACCGCGTTTTTTCGCTTTTATCGGGTGATTTCCGGTGACAATTCCCAGCAGCAATTACAATAATTTTGTAAAATAAAATCTATTCTAAAATTACATCAAAATAAAAAAAATGGCACGCAGGGCATATTTCCCAAAATTAAATTGCAACCAATAATAATTTACGGCCCATAGAACTCAACATAACATTTCAAACAAAATACCTGTCGTGCACATACATACCAATATGATGCATGACCATGGCATTCCAAATTATAAATATACATGTTTCGCCGAGTTACTTAGGGTGAAATCGCCAATTTTAACAAATGTGACTAAGGCCCATAAAGGCCCAATGGATAACATCCATAAATGCAAAATTAACAATTTTACTCCCACTTGAATTTGGGTTGTCACAAATTTAAAATTTAGCTCTCCCAATTTTAACCGGTGTCACGGTTTATTGGGCTAATTTCACAAAGTCCATATTCAATTTAATATGCAAACAATTAAATTAAATATGCATGCCAATAAGATAAATAATTTTAAATACAAATTAATTAAAAAAAATTAATTCAATTTGCATTAGGGTCCGAGATAAAAAATACCTGCAAAATCCAAAACTAGACCCAAACCACACGCTCGGCGCTGCTGTCCGGAGACAGCAGTGCTGCCGCGCGGCAGCAGCTGCAATTTGGAATCTTGCGATTCCAAATTCCAGCAAAACAAATGTATACCCTTTTTTTTTTAATCATAAAAAAAATCCATCAAAAAATAAATAATCAATAAAACAATAATTTTTAAGATGGAAACCAATTGGGGAAAATAATCAAAAACCCCAATCCAAAAATTCTAGGGTTTATCAAAATCAAAACCAATTGAATAAAAACCCTAAAATAACAAACTTGAAACCCGTTCTTTCTTCAAGAACGCTTTCAAGAACCAATTCCAATCAATAAAATGGACAAAACCTAGGCTCTGATACCACTGTTGGGATTCGTCATTAGAAAAATAACGTGGCGCAGTGAAAAATACACCGTTTAAAATTTCCTAGAATCCACCTATCGTGTCCAATTACCATTGATTAGAATAAAATCAAATAAGAATCAAGAGAGATTAACTTACCAGATTCGTCTCCTCTAGAGACTGCTGCAGAATCGTTTCTTGAAACTGCGATCTCCAAAGTCCGGTGCACGACCAACTATTGAGCGGGAACCGGTGCTAGCCGAAGACGCGAAGGAATGGAGGATTAATGCTGGGATTTTTGGCTGTTTTGGGGCTGCTATTGGTGGCTGAAATTTCCAGCAATTAATTAGAGTTGAATTAGGTTTTTCTTCCTTAAGTGTGCCCTTATATAGACACCGTGTCTAATTGGGTTTTAATTAGGTTAATTAAACTCAAGCCCACTAGGATTATAATTACATAAATAAACTTTAATTAAAAAGTATATACTATGTAATTTAATTCCATTTGGCTAAATTTAATTACCCCTAAATAAAATTACATCACACTTAAGTTAATACAATACATGTATTTAATTTTCCTACTTAGGAAAATTATTTAATTAATTGTTTACTTTATGTAATTCAATTAATTGATAAATTAATTAATTACATTATGTAAACTTATTAATTAAATTAAATTCAACCCAATGTCAATTAATTACCTTGACACCGAATGTCAACTAATTAATTAACGCATTCCTTCCAATGTACATTACATGTACAATTTTTATAAGTTCCAGCTCAGTTGATCTATGTGCACGATCCTATGGGTCTGTCTTTATGTTGGCAGTAGGCCCAAGGCCCACAGACTGTAAGTGGGTTCTAGCAAACCATTACAGCCCCCAATTAAGACAGAGATGCAGCAGTCTTTAGAAGACACTCACCCGGTAGTAATCTCATACTGTCCTTTGCCTAACGATATCGATATGAATAAACAAGAGGCATGGTGTCCGTCATCCTCTTCTGTTGTTAATTATATTTCTTGATCTTGAGTTGACTGATTAATCAAATAAGCAATCAACTTATTTGGATATGGCCATACACTTATCAGTCCCACTCATTAAGTGGCCAATGATATCATCTCGGTGTTACCCGAGTGGCAATTCCATCACTTCATCATCAATATCAACATGTTCACCGGTCCACCCAATCATACCCGTATTTAGCATCCTTTTACAGACCTGTTAGGTGTATGTCAAAGTGAACCGGATTCCATATTGATATTATAATGAAATCTGGTCTGAGGACAAAAGAGACCTACTCAAGAAAGACCTATGACGCGACAACCATGTGACTTTCTTGTGCGGATTGATCCAGTCCCATGTCAACAACATGTACCTATATTCATGACTGACTATACAAGTACTATGGCTAGTTAAGAACTGCCATACAGTCATTGAATATACGAGTCTATGGTTCTATTAGTTCCCACGATTAGAACAGACCTGGGATTGGTTTTATGATTATCAATCAATGGATACTCTACTCATATTATAGCACAAGATATAAATGAAATAGATTAATTACCTTTATTAATGTGACACAAATAATGTATTCATACATGTCTCTTAATGTATAATACAACATACAAGAATCCAATGCCCTAAGAACTAGGGCACACCAACAATTGGTTCAACAGAAGCTCACGTGAACCTTGCTGACAGCAGGTGCCACCAAGCAACAGCTAATCAATTTCTTCCCAATCACACTCGAAAGGGGAGCATTGATGTGGTATAATTCTTTATCTAAAAACATGCAGTCAGACTGGGAACCTTTGTCAGCGGCTTTCATCAAATACTACAGCTTCAACACCAAGATCCAGGTGAAACTGTACAACTTGGAAAGGATCAAGCAAAAGCCAAATGAATCCTTTGATGAATATTATCAGAGTTGGATGAACAAGATGATTTTGTTAAAGAACCGCCCTAAAGAAGATGAGTTGATCCAAAAGCTGATTGATGGTAGTAGGGACATCTATAGAAACAATATGAAATTTCATTCTTTCAATGAACTTAGCAAGGTGTAGAGCATGGCTGTGAAGATTGAGAGGGGTGAAGAAGAGAAGGCAGCAAGCCACAGGGGTAGTAGGATATCTAGGTATAGTTCAGGGTACCGGTCGATGATTACAACTGGGTTAAGTAGTGGATCTGGTTCTAGTTCTACAAGTAAAAGCTGGTAGTTTTCAAAGATTAAGCAAGCTGGATTTGTCGTAGTATCTCAGCAATGAGGAAGCCAAAGTAGAAATCTAGAGGGTCAAGGCATATCCCCTTGGGCTTCCTCCTTAGCTGAGATTTTTATGAAGTGCAGGAATGGTGGCCTATTGAACTCTTTAAGGCCATTTGAAAAGCCAGCAAATGCGGATAAGGACAACTTCTGTGCCTATTACATCATAGCAGGACACAAAACTAACATTTCTCATCAGCTGAAGGATGCCATTCAAAAGCTGATTGACAAGGGGAAGTTGGAAGAACCTGCCAAGCCCAGCACCAAGACTAATCCATTGCCAGCATTTGAGAGGCAGGTCAACATGGTACAGTCAGGGTTGCCATCCAACTTCATTTTTGCCCAGGTCCTGCATGCAATCCCCACCGTGCAACCGAAGCAAAGTCGAAATGTCGAAAGTTGACAAAGCAGAAAGAAGTGAAGCCAGTGAGCTTGGATGATCTGGATTCGAAAGGCGAGTATGAAGAATATGGCTGTGATGAGACAGTTAAGCTGCCAATTATTGAAAAGCCAAATATTCCCGAGGTCCAAAATGTGACGAGGAGTGGCAGAGTCTACCAGCCAGTAATTCAGCAGAAGGATAAGGCTCTAGTGATTGGGTCAGGCAGCATATCAGCACCGAAGGAAGTAGAAAAAGAAGACCTGGTCATTTCTCAATTGAAAAAGACTCCAGCTTAGGCCAGTCTATGGCATTTGCTACTGACCTCCAAGGAGCATAGAGCAGCACTGGTTAAAAGGTTGTCTGAAATTGAAGTCTCTCTGATTGCATCTCCAAAGGCTATGTGTTTCTTGCTGGACAAGGTTCATTCAGGGGCCCCTACCATTTTGTTTTCTGAGAAAGACCTGCCACATGGAGGAAGGGCTCACAACAAAGCCCTTTATGTCAAAGCAAATAAAATGGATAGATTCATGCCTGTGTGATGGTAGATGATGGGTAGGCTCTGAATATATGCCCATTAAAAATGTTGTTGTACCTGGGCTTGAGTGAAGATGCTCTGAACAAGTCTTCCACTGTGATTAGAGCTTACGACGACTCAAAAAGGACTGTGATCAGAATTTTTCGAAGCTGAGGTGGAAGTAGGATCGGTCAAGTCGACGGTCACCTTTACTGTGATTGACATTCTAGTCACTTTCTCTTTGCTGTTAGGGAGGCCATGGTTTCACTCGTTAGGGGGTGTCCCTTCCATGCTGCACCAGAAGATAAAATTCTCAATAGGCGATGAGGTTGTGATAGTCGAGGGAGATTCTCAGTCCATGATTGCTGCTATTAATGAAGAGATGATACATTTGGCAGATTCCAAATCGCCATGGTTAGTGAGGAGGAAACCATAGATGCTCTTATGGTTATCTAATGAGAACTATATGCCAGAATGGTTTTCCAAATACATCCGTAAGCAGAATTTTGTTCCTAGTATGGGACTTGGGGCTAATCTACAAGGGGTACCCGAATTCAACATTGATTCTGGAAAGCCGAGGCAGTTCGGCTTAGGCTACACAACAGAGGCATCTGAAAAGAAAGGTCTGAAAAAAGGAAAGAATGGCAAGCCCATGATGAAACCATTCATTAAGGCTGGTGAACAATTGTACAAGGGGAAAGCTAAGCCTGTGAAAGTCGAGAGTATTGAATACCTAGGCTTTGATATATTCTTTGTTGTTGTGGACTTTAAAAAGAACCAAAAAGAGCTAGTCACACCTGTGAAAGTGGAGGAAGCAGTTGTTAAGCCTGTCATCCCCCAGAAAGAGCCATCTAAAGTGATAGCAAAAGTAGTGGAAGTATTCAAGGAGAAAGCTGAAGAAAAGATCTGTGATGAGTCTGTGGAAGCAATTTCAGAGGCACTGGCCATCGCCTTAATCAATGCCTTTGCAAGAACCAAGGAAGGGTCCGAGAAGGGGCTGGTGACCAAGGCAAGTTTGAACTCTATGGTCACCGAAATAGTAGGAATTATGAAGAAGGCTAAGGTGCAGGTGGTAGAGATTAAGGACAATGCTCTCCTTACTGAATAAGAGTCTAAAATAGCTGCTGACCTGGACGACATCCTAAAGCTGAACAAGGATGGAGAAGTTCAAGGCCCTTTGCCTGTGGGGGATGAAAATGATTTTGTTGTATCTATTTCTTCTATTTTCAATGTGAACGATGTACTTTATAACAAGTTTAATGCAATGAAATCCCAGTTTCCTCACTTGTATGATGTTTATCCTGATAATTCTATTCATGCATTTGAATCACCATCAAGCATAGTTAGCATTCATGACAATGCATTGCATGAAATTAACATAAGTACAGAAGAAAATCACAAAATGGTATTCATTTCACATGAACTAAAATTCAAAGAAGAGAGAGAATTGACAAAAATATTGCAAAGACATGTTAAGGCTTTCAATTGGTCATACGAGGACATGCCGGGGGTTGACACAGAAATAGCAGGTTCACAAGATTCCAATAGATCCCTGATTGAAGCCGATAAAGCAGAATTTAAGAAGGCTAAGAAAAGAATGGGCTGCATTAGTAAAGGAAGAAGTGGCTAAGCAGATCGAAGCCAAGTTCCTCGAAGTGGTGGAGCACACAGAATGGTTAGCTAACATTGTTCCAATGCCTAAGAAAGACGAAACGGTCAGTATGTGTCGACTACAGGGATCTGACCAAAGCATGCCTGAAAGACAACTTCCCCTTACCTTACATCGATGTTTTGATAGGTAGCACAGCCAAGGTAGTAATGTACTCTTTTATGGATGGATTTTTGGGATATAACCATATCCTAATGGATCTAGTTGACAAGGTGAAGACATCATTCATTAATGCCTTTTGGGTTGAAAAATACTAGGGCCACCTACCAAAGGGCTGTCACAACGTTGCTGCATGACATGATTCACAAAGAAGTAGAGGTGTATGTCGATGATATGCTTGTTAAATCAATGACTTGGGAGGAGCACCTTGCTATCCTGGATAGATTTCTTATACGCATTAGAGAGTACAACCTGTGACTTAATCCCAAGAAGCGCATATTTGGGGTTACATCAGGGAAGCTGCTGGGTCATGTGGTCAACCAAAGGGGAATAGAGATGGATTTAGACAAAATCAAAGGCATTTGAGATATGCCTGCTCCTAAAACAGAAAAGGAGTTTCGGTCGTTCTTAGGTTCCTTGCAGCATGTTAGTCGCTTCATAGCGTGGTTAACTTCATCGTGTGAGATGATTTTCAAGCTATTGAGGAAAGATCAGCCGATTTTATGGGATGATAGATGTTAGTTGGCTTTCGAAAAGATCAAAGCTTACCTGGTAAATCTGCCAGTTCTTAAACCACCGACTCCGAGAAAGCCCTTGATTTTGTATTTGGCTGTCGAAGATTCCTCCATAGGGGCAATGTTATCACAAGAGCAAGATGGAAAGAAGGAATATCCTATCTATTATCATGGCAATAAGCTGTTGGAATATGAAACCGAGTACATGCTAGTAGAGAAGACATGTGTAGCGATGATTTAGCTGACTAAGAAGTTGCGCCACTACTTTCAATCATACAAGGTGCAAGCCATGGCTAAGGTGGACCCAATGAAATACTTGTACGAGGCACCAATGTTGGTCAAGAAACTATTTAGATGGCTATTGTAAGCGCCGAAATTTTCTATACTTAAAAAAAAAAATCTGGTGAAATCTAGAGAGAGAAGGAGAAAAGAGAAAAAAAAACCACCACAAAAAAAAAATTCATTCTTGTTTCTCTCCTATTTTCTTTAATTCTCGAAATTAAGCCTAAAACTTGTTAGAAATCTCTAGGTTAATCAATTAACTTCTCAAACAAATCAAGAATTCGGACTTAAATCATCAGAATCCCTTGCAATTTGGATTTTGGACAAAAAGCTCTCAACTTCATCTCCAAAGGAAAAAGTGCGAATTTGTTAGGATTGGAGCGATGCCAGGGGTCAAAACGACTTGGATTAGCTTCTAAAAAGGTAGACACTTCTTTTCCTTACACTTTTTCTCGCTTTCTGGGTGTTTGAAGTGAGTTTTGTGCGTTTTTTGTTGCATTTTTGTATTTCTGTTCCTGGAAATTAAGAACAGTCGTACGACTGTTCTTGGTTTTCATGAACAGTCGTACGACTGTATATACAGTCGTACGACTGTTCTTAATTTCCAATTGATTTTTCGTCAGTTTTTGATTCAGGATGAAATTTTGGTGAAATTCCAATCCTGAACTGATTACAGTCGCACGACTGTAAACTACAGTCGTACGACTGTAATCCTTGTTCCAGAATCAGAATTTCAGCTTTTATCCCTAAAAAATCCCAAAAAAATTAGAAAACCCCAAAAATCATCAAAATGAATTTTGTTGTGTGCATCACGACCATAGATTCAATTTTCTGGTAATTTTGCATTTAGAACAATTCAACGATGGAGACCCAGTTCTCCTGAAAACCGACCCATTTAACATATGAAAAATGCATGTAAATCGGTAAAATTGTTTTCAAAATGATTTTCCCACAAAATAAAAAAAAATACAGGAAAGTTTCAAAATATTTTCCAGGTCTAACCGGGCCGGCTAGCCGAGCCAACCCGGTTATCCCCTAAATGCATGCCCCCAATTCTTGATCTCCCATTTCTGTCTATTTGAGTCCTAATTGTGGCGTGCCGTATAAATTGTGCTAACCTTCTGTTTTGCAGGTTTTAATTTCTTTTATTTTTATTTTTGATGTATTTTAATAGATTAAATCGTGTATTTAGGCGGTTGTAATTATTTTTAGATTTTCGTGTATTTTAGGCGATTGTATAAGTGAGGCGAGATTTTTTATTTTTTCCATTCGATTTGGTTGTAAGCCAATTAATATTTATTTCTTTTCCTTATTTTTGTATTAAATACTTGCATGCGTGCGTGCTGTATGCCTTCTATATTCAATAAAATTGGCTTTAGATTTTGAAATACCATTCAAGAACTTTGGCAATATTTATTTTAATTAGACACGAAATAAAAGACTTGTCCAGACCCGAATCTCTGGATAGTGTAGCGGCCGTTCGTCTGGTTCGGCTACATAAGAATTTCCCGGTTGAGTTGAGCCGGGTGGCGACTCTACAACATCCATCGAGACTTTGGTCTCGGTTCTTTTATGCATTAATTCTATTCATTTTCCAAAACGCAGATTTCCATTTATAAAAACCCCACGCGAGGGAGGGGCCCGCTCGGAGATCGTGGCGCCCCCATTCCGAAAGGGAGTCCTGCGTCCTGTCGAAAACGCGTCGTCCGCTCACAGTGGCGACTCCGCTGGGGAAGTAATTGAAAAAGTTTTCTTAAAAACTTAAAAGAATTTTGACAAACCCTGAAAAGTGTCTGATTAAAATAACGTGGATGATTCTCTTTTGGTATTTTATTTGCATTTTTAGTTAGCCATTTTTTGCATTAGATTAGATATCCTTTTATAGCCCGGTGGATTGTTGAAGTGTCGCCTAAGTTCCTCTTGGTCTTGGGGGCACGAATAGAAACACCACTCATAGCCTCATACGAACCCCTTCGCTAGGACCCTTGAGTGGGGAGAAGTGAGGAGTATATCTTGCTATGAGAGCCTTGATGTTATCCCGACTTTGACCGAACCCATATAGGCAGCTCTAGTTGGATTCCCTTAGGATACCAAAATAATTGTGTGAATAATAATAATAAAATCGCGCCTTCATCACCCCCGGTTGGTGATTGAAGTGAACCCCGCCTAGGACTCGGTTAGAAATTTTTGAGACCGACCACGTTGGAGGAATAAGGTTGGAAGAATTCGTTTTGCTTGCTAAGTGTTCTTCACCGTTTCGTGACACATCGCCAACGCATGCATAACATACTTTAATCACCATCTTCCATGCATGTAACATACCATACATAAACATTTTTATGTGATACTAACCCATATTTTTATGCAGCCAGTTCCATTTCATTTTGTGTGTAAAACATTGATTCATTCGCTTGTCATCCATACTAACCGTTTCTTTTTCAGCCATAACATTAAATTTGTGTGATTAGCATTTTATTTTTGACATAGCATACATAACATCACTATGTATGTCATACATCCTAACCCGCGTTTTTGTGCAGCCATTTGCATATTGTGTGACATGTTCATTCACTACATTGCACTTAAATTAAAATAAGGGGCATTTCAAGGACGCCTATCATGACCATCCCATCCCATTTCATAACATATCGGGTACCCAAAATTACCCGTGTTTTGCCAATGCACCGGATTGCATTCGGCCATTCCACCAATATCATTTCATTTAATAAAAGCCACAATGGCCTTAGGCCCATTTTCGTGTAATAATTTACACGATGCATTTCATGACATCACACCCATCTATCATAAACATCATATAACACTGTGGTCCACATCCGACATGACATTAATTCACCATTTAAGGTACTCCCCGAGTGCCCGATTAGTATACATATAGGCCCATAACATCACCAAATCATGAAAGGCGTTCCTCGAATGCCGAATCCTTGTCCGTGTTCCTGTTACACGTGACTTTCTCATAACATCATCCCATAGCATATGCTCAAAAGCATCAAGACCTTGTCGGTGGGCCTGGCCCATGCGACCATTTCATATCATCTCATAGACCTATAAAGCGTCAAAACTACGTCCGTGTGCCGGTATACACGCGACCATTTCACGAATTCATTAGGTGCCCCAAAGGCGCCGAAGTTCTGTCCGTGTGATGGCTCACACGTGACGTTTTTGCATAAACATTGGGTGTTCTTGGGATGCCTCAAAAAAAAAATAATAATAATAAAAGGAAACCATTCATATCATAATTCCATACATAATTCCACTCCATGCATCTCAAGCATACTCAATGCCTTAATTCTCATGTCATATCACGTCATTCATTCACGACCCTAATACCTCCTGTCTACTCCCAAGCAGAACACACTGGAGCGACCTTGGACAAGATCCCAAGCTTCAAGGGTAGCTAGGAGACAGAGGGTAGTCGAGAGTGACAGTGATTCTGAGTCTGGGGAAGGTGTGAATATGGCAGAGCAGATACCGAGTATGGCTGATGTTCTGAGAGATTTCTTCAGGTCGCAGGATTTCTGCGACATGTTAAAGGAAGAAATGAGGGCAGTGGTTAGAGAAGCTGGTGAGACCAGTGGTAGTGGAGCCGGGAAGGAAAAAGAAGCTGAGTCATCCCAACATGGTGGTGACGCTTTAGCTAGCCTAGAAAAGCTGCAGGAGATAGAAGCAGCTATGGAACAGAAAATGAAGGCAAAGTGCTCTGAATTAGACGAGGTCATGGCCCAGTTGAAGAAGGGGGTCGGGATCAGTGCTGAATCCAAGAAGGGGGTGAACATTGATGCCATGATCAGTAGGGCCATCGAGACATTTCCTATCGGCTTCCAAGTGCCGAAAGTCCCCACTTACAAAGGAATGGGCTCGCCGGAGGCCCATGTGAATTTATATGCCCGGGTTATGCTAACAGCAGGTGCTACCAAGCAATAATTGATTAATCTTTTCCCCACCACACTGGAGGGAGGTGCTTTGGGATGGTATAACTCACTGTCAGAGGAGGAGCAGTCTGACTGGGAAGTATTGTCAGCAGCCTTCATCAAATACTACAGCTTCAACACCAAAATCCAAGTGAAGCTGTATGATTTGGAGAGGGTGAAATAGAAATTCAATAAGCCCTTTGACGAATACTACTAGAGGTGGATGACAAGATGATCCTCCTAAAGAACCGCCCTGATGAAGACGAGCTCATACAGAAGCTCATTGATGGTAGCAAAGATATTTTCAAGAACAACATGAAATTCCATCCCTTCAAGGAGCTTAGTGAGGTCTATAGCATGGCCATGAAGATAGAAAGGGATGAAGAGGAGAAGCCAGCTGGTCAAAAAGGGGGAAGAAGTACAGGGTATAGTTTAGGGTATAGATCAACCGCAGCAGCTAGGTCTGGTAGTGGTTCTGGTTCAGGTTCCAGTGGCAGACAGGGGCAATCATCAGTGGTGAAGCAGGTCGAAGTGGCTACTGTGAATCTGCAGCAAGGCAACCAGAATAGGGGTCCTGGAGGACAAGTCATATCGCCTTGGACTCTTACTTTGACAAAGATATTTGCTAAGTGTAGGAATGGCGGCCTGTTGCAATCCTTAAGGCCATTTGAGAAACCATCAGAAGTCGACAAAGATAATTTCTGCACTTATCATGTGGTGACAGGCCACCGAACCAACAACTGCTACAAACTAAGGGATGCTATCCAGAAGCTCATTGACGAGGGAAAGCTGCAAGAGCCAGCTAAACCTAGCACTAAAACCAACCCACTGCCGGCATTTGAAAAGCGGGTTAACATGGTTCAGTTGGGGTTGCCGGCTAACTTTATATTTGCCCAAGTTCTGCAAGCGAACCCTACGATTCAGGCAGTAGCGGTAGGGGAACCCGAAGTGGAACCCGAGTGTGAAGGGAAGGACGGATGTAAGGAGATCAAGCCCATAAGTCTGGATGATCTCGACTCCGAAGATGAGTACGAAGAATTTGACAGAAGAGAGGCTGTTAAACTCCCAGCTGTTGAGAAGCTGAAGATTGCAGAAGTGCAGCACGTGACCCGAAGTGGAAGGGTATATCAGCCGGCGGATCAGACGAAAGATAAAGCAACAATGAATGGGTCGGGTAGTACTTCGGCACCGGAAAGAGTCAAGAAAGAAGACTTGGTCATTTCCCAACTGAAGAAGACCCCTGCACAAGCTAGTTTGTGGCATCTACTTATGACCTCCAAAGAGCATAGGGAGGCTTTAGTGAAGAAGCTATCAGAAATTGAAGTCTCCCCTATAGCTTCACCAAAGGCTATGTGCTGCTTGCTAGACAAAGTCCATGCTGGAGCTCCTAATATTGTTTTCTCTGAGAAAGATCTACCAGTAGAAGGAAAGGCCCATAACAAGGCTCTTTACATTAGAGCCTATATCATGGATAAGGTGATGCCGTGTGTTATGGTGGATGACGGCTCAGCTCTGAATATATGCCCGCTGAAAATGTTACCGTTTCTAGGCATGAATGAAGAAGTGTTGAAGAGGTCCTCGACAGTCATTTGGGTGTATGATGATTCTAAAAGAACAGTGATAGGGACCTTTGAAACAGAAGTGGAAGTTGGGCCCATCAAGTCCATGGTTGTTTTCACAGTGATCGATATCCCGGTCACATTCTCCTTATTGCTTGGAAGGCCCTGGTTCCATCCTTTGGGAGGTGTTCCTTCCACATTGCATCAGAAGATTAAATTCTCTATGAATGACAGGATTGTGACTGTTGAGGCAGACGCCCAGTCGATGGTAGCTGCAGTGGATGAAGGAGTGGTTCCTTTTGGTGGATTCCAAATTGCTGTCATTAAGGAGGAAGAAACCACAGATGCCCCTATGGTCCTTTATGAGAACTACATGCCGGAGTGGCTATCCCGATATCTATACAAGCTGAACTTTGTCCCGGGAATGGGACTCGGGATTAATTTGCAAGGTGTGCCAGAATTCAAGATCGACTCGGGAAAGTCAAAGCAGTACGGCCTTGGTTATGTAGAACGGTCATCCGAGCAGAAGAACCTGAAAAAGGGCAAGAATGGCAGGGCCATGATGAAGCCATTTCTGAAGGCGGGAGAAAGCCTTTACAAGGGCCAAGCTGAACCGGTGCTGGTTGGAAATGTCGAGTACCCTGGCTTTGAGATCTTTGCAGATGTTGTGGATTTTGAGAAAAGCCAGGAAGAGCCAGTAGCCCCTGTAATAATGGAGGAAGCTATTGCTGAATCTGAAATTTTGAAAGGAGAATCATCTGAGGTGACAGCAGAAACCATAGAGGTGGCCGAGGAAGGAGAAGAAAAGAAGACCTATGCCGAAGCTACATAAGTGATCTCGGGAGCTTTGACTGCTGCATTAACCAAAGCTTTTGGGAAATCCAAGGAAGGATTTAGCGAAGAACTGATGGCCAAAGTGAACTTAGACTCTGTGGTTGCTGAAATCGCCAAGATTACGGAGAAAGCTAAGGCACAGGTGGCCGAGAAAGCTGCAGTCCCAGATGATGCTCTGGAAGGGAAGATGGAAACTAATGAAGAACAAGGCCCTCCACCTGTGGAGGATGAAAATGATTTTGTTGTATCTATTTCTTCCATTTTCAATGTAACTGATGTACTTTATGATAAGTTCAATGCAATGAAATCCCAATTTTCTTACTTGTGTGATGTTTATCCTGATAATTCTGTGCATCCATTTAAATCACCATCAAGCATATTTAGCATACATGACACTGCATTGCATGAAATCAATATAAGTACAGATGAAAACCCTAAAATGGTACTCATTTCACACGAGCTAAAATCCGAGGAAGAGAGAGAATTAATAAGAATACTCTAAAAACATGTTAAAGCTTTTGCCTGGTCGTATGAAGACATGCCAGGTGTGGATACAGAAATAGCAGTGCACAAAATCCCGACAGACCCCAAGTTCAGACCGGTAAAGCAGAAGTTGAGAAGACTAAGGCCAGAATGGGCTACACTGGTAAAAGAAGAAGTGGCCAAACAGATAGACGCCAGGTTTCTCGAAGTGGTGGAGTATACGGAATGGCTGGCCAACATTGTCCCCCTGCCTAAAAAGGATGGAAGGGTCAGAGTATGCATTGATTATAGGGACCTGAACAAAGCATGCCCTAAGGACAATTTCCCACTACCTCACATTGACGTATTGGTTGATAGTGCAGCAAAAGCAGCAATGTACTCTTTTATGGATGGTTTTTCAGGGTACAACTAGATTCTGATGGATGTGATCGATAAGGTGAAAACATCGTTCATCACAGAGTGGGGTACTTTCTGCTATAGAGTGATGCCCTTCAGATTAAAGAATGCCGGTGCCACTTATCAGAGGGCTGTCACAACTCTGTTGCACGATATGATCCATAAAGAAGTCGAAGTGTATGTTGTTATCCTGGATAGATTTCTAACACGCATTGGAGAGTACAACTTGCGGCTTAATCCCAAGAAGTGCATATTCGGGGTCACATCAGGAAGTTGTTGGGCTATGTAGTTAGCCAGAGGGGGATAGAAATGGACCCAGATAAAATCAAAGCCATCCAAGATATGCCAGCTCCAAAGACTGAAAAGGAGGTCAGATCATTCCTGGGTTCCTTACAGTATGTCAGTCGCTTCATAGCTAAGCTTGTTGGAAATGCCCTAGTCCCGAGGCATTGGTCTTTGCATTTGTATCATACATTGATTGGATTCATGTATTATACTTATTTATGTTATTAATAAAGGCATCAATTCATTTAATATATTTATCTTGTGCAATATATTAAATGAAGTATCCAATGGACATATCTATATCCATGATGACAAGTGCCATGCACTTGGCAGTAAGACCATGGATAGGGTAAACGATATGACCATAAATAGATCCATAGTCTGTTCTAGTCATGGGAATGAATGGAACCATAGACTATCATTAACCTAGTTGTATGGCTGTGTCTTACCGGTCATTGGACATGGAATGTCAACTAAGTTAATGGGTACATGCCTGGGAGCATGGTACTGGATAGATCCACTAAACGAGAAATCCGCATGGTATAGTATCACAAGTGATTCTCGTGTAGTACTTGTATGGATCCTTTGACCTAACCATATGATGGTGTTACATGTGAAGTCACATGCTTAGGGGTACGCCTAAAGGGCCTGTAATAGGGTGCCAAGTATGGGTACTTTCGGGTATGTCACTGAGCATGGCAATACTATGGATATGCAGAAGGGATTTGTCACTCAGTAACCACTGAGAAGATATCACCGGCCTCTTGATGAATGTGACTGATAAGAGTGTGGCCACACCCAAACAAGTTGGAACTTGTTTGTGAGCTTCAGTACATTCGGGATCAAGTTAATGTCCGGACACAAAAGAGGGTGATCAATCCATGCCTCTGTGTTGGACACCGATATCGATGACATGGGATATACAAGTTTAAACTACAGGGTTACGATTACAGTCGGACTGCTATCTCTGTCTTAATTGGGGGCTGCAGTGGCTTGCTAGAGCCCGCCTGCAGTCTGTGGGCCATAGGTCCACTGCCAACATAAAGACGGGCCCACAGGATCGTACACATAGAATGTCTGAGTTCGAACTAGTCGGATCACCTGTATACTTGGAGTATACTAATTAAAGAGATAAATATTAATCAATTAAATTAAAGATCAATTGGATTTGTCAATATAATTTAATTGACATATATTTATATTTATTGGGTTGGACAAAGTTGATTTGAATAAATTAACTCGTGAATAAATTTCCTGGTGGAAATTTAACACATATATAGGTTTATATGTGTTTGTTTCTAGTCAAATCATAAATTAATTTATTGGGTTAATTCCAAATGGCAAATCTATTTAATTTAAATGACATGTATCTTATATAATATGGTATTATATAAATACATGCATAGAATTTAAATTAGAATTGATTAGGAATTAAACCATACTAATTAATTAGGATTTATGGAATTATGGCATTAATTCCATTTATAGAAACAAAGTAAATCACCCAATAAATATAGGACATAATTTAAAAGCTAAATGGGGAATTTCTTAACAGAAAAATTCGGCCATTATGGTTTTATGGGGCTGAAATTTTCGGCCAAGGTTATGGGATTCTTCTCTCTTCTTTTTGATCCGCCGCTAGCACGGGTTGGACTCGATAGGCGTTCGTGTACGTGAGAGTGGAGGGAATCTCTTTTGATTCCTGCAGTCTTCATCCATCTCTAGAAAGAGATATTTCGGGTAAGAATGTGAACTCTTTCTATTTTATTTTAAGTTTTTCAATTTCCACTTCAATTGCTCCTGGGACTGGATTTGAGGAAATCACCGCGTTCTTCTGCTTTTATCGGGTGATTTCTGGTGAAAAATCCCAACAAAGCTAACTTCCACTTGTGAGCCAATCTTCAAGCTATGAAAGAAAGATCAACCGGTTGTGTGGGATGACAAGTGTCAGCTGGCCTTCGAGAAGATCAAGGCCTACCTGGTAAAGCCACCAGTGTTGAGTCCTCCAATTCCAGGGAAGCCTCTGATTTTGTATTTGGCAGTTGAAGAATCCTCTATAGGGGCAATGCTAGCACAGGAACAAGATGGCAAGAAGGAATATCCCATCTATTACCTTAGCAAGAAATTGCTGGAGTATGAAACCAAGTACACACTGGTGGAGAAGACATGTGTGGCGATGATTTGGTTGACCAAGAAGCTGCGCCACTATTTCCAATCCTACAAGATACAAGCCGTGGCTAAGGTGGATCCAATGAAGTACGTCTATGAAGCACCAGCATTGGTTGGGAAGTTGTCCAGGTGGTTGTTACTTTTGTCTGAATTTGACATCGAGTACATCACGAAGAAAACCATTAAAGGGCGAGCCGTGGCAGAGTTTCTAGCAAACCAGCCCCTAGAATCAGATTACACAGAGAACCTGGAATTCCCTGATGAGCAGTTAGCCATGGTGGAAGTGAAAAGGTGGGTCATGTGTTTCGATGGGGCAGTGAATAGAAAAGGCGCTGGGATCGGGGTACTTATAGCAACACCGGATAGTGAGGTCATTCCTTTATCCAAAAGGCTGATCTTTCCTGTAACCAACAATGGGGCAGAATATGAAGCATGCTTGTTTGGAATGGAGACTCTATTAACCTTAGGAGCAAATGATGTCTTAATTGTCGGTGATTCACTTCTAGTGATCAGGCAAGCTCAGGGTGAGTGGGAACTAAAAGAAGAAGCCTTACGGCCTTATTTGGAGCTGCTATAGTTCAGAAAGGTTTTATTCGGCCAGTGTGAATTCAGACATGTCCCCAGGGATGAGAATAAGATGGCTGATGCATTAGCAACTTTATCCTCCATGTGGGAAAATCCAGAAGAGACACAAGCTCAACCATTGGTTATAGCCACTTCTAGGCATCCTTGCTTCGAAGTGCATGAAGTAATGGAATTATCAGCCGAAGAAAAGCCATGGTTCTTTGACATTTACCGGTATGTTAAGGGGGGAAAGTACCCAGAAGAGGCCAGTGCTGCTGATAAGTTGACACTGAGAAAACTAGCTAGTCAATTCAGAATCTTCGAGGACAAGTTATACAAAAGAACAGCACGTGGAGTTCTTTTAAGGTGTCTAACAGAACAAGAAGCAGAAGATGTGATGCAATAGGTACATGCAGGATCCTGTGGGCCACACATGAATGGACTTGCCATGGCTAGGAAGATCATGAGACAAGGCTACTTCTGGATGACAATGCAAGCAGATTGTATAAGAAAAGTGAAGAGATGTCATGAGTGTCAGATTTATGCAGACATTAGTCATCTTCCTCCACTTGAACTTCAGAATCTAGCGTCTCCTTGGCCGTTTTCAACATGGGGGATAGACATGATTGGTGAAATTCATCCAGCTGTGTCTAATGGGCATAGATTCATAGTTGTGGCAGTTGATTATTTCTCCAAATGGGTCGAAGCAGAATCCTTCACTAATGTTACAGCCAAACACATGGTCAAGTTCATCCAGAAGAATATCTTCACTCGGTATGGGATTCCTCATCACATAGTAACAGACAATGGAGTACAGTTTCAAGGGGCAATGGTTGAGCTACTTGCAGAACATGGTATTGAACATCATAAGTCCTCTCCATATAGACCACAAGCTAATGGTGCAGTAGAAGCAGCTAACAAGGCAATAAAGAAGATCTTATCAAAGATGGTAACCACTTACAGGGATTGGGATGATAAACTGCCTTATGCTCTTTGGGGTTATAGGACCAGTGTCAAAACACCGACAGGGGAAACTCCTTATGCCTTGGTATATGGAATGGAAGCAGTGTTGCCAGTGGAGATAGAACTCATGTCACTCAGAGTTGCCCTGGAAGCTCAATTGCCAGAGACTGAATGGGTTCAAGCTAGATATGAGCAGCTGGCTGCACTAGATGAAAGGCGACTAAAGGCACTGGATCACTTGCAGATGTATCAACGCAAAATGGCTAGAGCCTATAATCGAAATGTGAAGTACTCTAGGCGGCAGTTGAAAGCAGGAGACTTGGTTCTAAAGCAACTAAGGCCTTCAAATATTGATGTTAGAGGCAAGTTCCGACCCAATTGGGAAGGACCATATGTGGTGAAGAAGGTGCTATCAAAAGGCGCTGTCAGCATTATGGACATGAACGGGAATGAGTTCACCAACCCGATCAACCAAGACAGGCTAAAGCTTTATCATGTATAAAAAAAAAAAAAAAGGAGAAGTCTGCTAGGCTGAAAACTCGAAAAGAGCGGTCTAGGCAAAAGTTAAGACACGAGAGAAAATAATCAGTTGGAAAATCTGAAAAGGACGACTGGTGACGGATTCTGGCTCAGTGTGGAATCTGTACCATTTAGGAACCAACTTGTTTCAAATGTACTCATTTTGACTTCATCAATAAAGTGAAGTGTTTGTTTAAATATATTTACATGGTTATGACAAATGCACAAACAAATTGTCTTGCATAAACACACATTCAAAGAAAGCACTTTGCATTCAACTGGTCAATATCATCACATTATATGGCAAATGAAAATGTATTAAATACGTGCAATTTAAAATCTTTTATCGTCCTCTAAAGTCCAGTTCATCTTCCCAGACGAGCAATAAAGGGTCACAACACCATTTTAGTCAAATCAAAAAAAAAATACTCGCTGAGGTGGAAACAGAAAAGGCGCCTCAGGCAAAAATTAGAGCAGCCCGCTAAGCTGAAAACCCATATCGGGCAGTTTAGGCAAAAGTTAGGGCATATGAAAAGCTCGCTAAGGCGAAAACCGAAAAGGCGCCTTAGGCAAAAGTTAGAGCGGCTCGCTGGGCTGAAAAACTGATTTGGGCTACCCAGGCAAAAATTAGAGCACTTAAAAAAAAAAAAAGGAACTCAAAAACTCATAACTTCCCACGGAGCAGGAAAAAAACAGAACATCCTCAGTATTCCCCGCAGAATTCGTCACATCACTCTCCAGCAGAGTTTCCCCCACTATTCCCCAGCGGAGTCTACATAAAGAACACCATCAATTATTTCCCCGTAAAGTCTCCATGTTACTCCTCAGTGTAGTCTACACAAAGAACACCACAATTGTTTCCCCAGTCAAGCTGTCACACTCTTCCCCAGCGGAATCTGTACAAGGAATACTACGATCATTTCCCCAACAGTCACCTCGCTTCTTTGATAATCATCAAACAATGCCCCAAGAAAAGCAAAATCAACCAGGGGCACAACATATCTCCCCAGCGGAGGACAGAAATGTCCAATAACAGAAAATACATACATGTACATATACATCATCATGCATCCATACATTGCATATATCAATTACTTATCCCCGGCTAGTCTTCATTCTTTATCGAAGGGGCAAAAATTTTTGTTTAAAAATCTCTCGATCAAGGAATGAAGACTTGCCATTTTAAGTACAGGAATTCATCCCCAACTTAATATCCTCAGCAAGTCAACAGATCCGCCTCGAGTAATGTAAACTCGGTATCGGCCCAGATCAGCTTCATCCATTCCCCCAGCAAAGCTCGCCTCGGGTAACATAGACCCGGTATCGGCTAATTTCTTCATCAGCTCGCCTCGGGTAACATAGACCCGGTATCGGCTAATTTCTTCATCAGCTCGCCTCGGGTAACATAGACCCGGTATCGGCTAATTTCTTCATCAGCTCGCCTCGGGTAACATAGACACGGTATCGGCTAATTTCTTTATCAGCTCGCCTCGGGTAACATAGACCCGGTATCGGCTAATTTCTTCATCAGCTCGCCTCGGGTAACATAGACCCGGTATCGGCTAATTTCTTTATCAGCTCGCCTCGGGTAACATAGACCCGGTATCGGCTAATTTCTTCATCAGCTCGCCTCGGGTAACATAGACCCGGTATTGGCTAATTTCTTCATCAGCTCGCCTCGGGTAACATAGACCCGGTATCGGCTAATTTCTTCATCAGCTCGCCTCGGGTAACATAGACCCGGTATCGGCTAATTTCTTCATCAGCTCGCCTCGGGTAACATAGACCCCGGTATCGGCTAATTTCTTCATCAGCTCGCCTCGGGTAACATAGACCCGGTATCGGCTAATTTCTTCATTAGCTCGCCTCGGGTAACATAGACTCGGTATCGGCTAATTTCTTCATCAACTCGCCTCGGGTAACATAGACACGGTATCGGCTAATTTCTTCATCAACTCGCCTCGGGTAACATAGACCCGGTATCGGCCAATTTCTTCATCAAATTCGTCTTGGGTAACTTAGACCTGATGTAGACTTATTTCCTCCCCAACATCACCTCGGGTAACCTAGACCCGGTTGTAAGCGCCGGAATTTTCTATACTTAAAAAAAAAAAAAAAAAAAAAAAAAAAAGAGAGAAAAGTCGTACGACTATTGTTACAGTCGTATGACTGTAATGTCGGAAAATCTGCAGAGGCCCATACCTCTGCAGTAGAAATGGAGGAGAGAGAGGTGGAGCATTAATTGCTCCGGCTCTGCAACAAGCAAGCAAAAAAAGGGAGATAAAAAAGAGAAAAAGAAAGGGAAAGAAGAAAAAAGAGATTTCTGGTGAAAGAAAAACTTAGAGAGAGAAAGAGAAGAGAGGGAAAAAGAAAACCATAAAAAACTCACTTTTCTTCCTCTTTGATTTTCCTCAATTCTCGAAATTAAGCCTAAAACTTGTTAGAAATCTCTAGGTTGATCACTTAACTACACAACTAAATCAAGAACTTGGACTTAAACAATCAGAATCCCTTGCAAATTTGGATTTTTGGACTCAAAGTCCCAACTTCCATTCCAAAGGAAAAAGTGCGAATTCGTTGGGATTGGAGCGACGCCAGGGGTCAAAACGACTTGGAATAGCTTCTAAAAAGGTAGTCACTTCCTTTCCTTACACTTTTCCTCGCTTTCTGGGTGTTTGAAGTGAATTCTTGTGCGTTTTTGCTGCAGTTTCGTATTTCTGTTCCTGGAAACTAAGAACAGTCGTATGACTGTTCTTAGCTTTCATGAACAGTCGTACGACTGTATATATAGTCGTACGACTGTTCTTAGTTTCCAGCCAATTTTTCTTCAGTTTTGGTCCAAAATGAATTTTTGTTGAAATTTTGATCCTGAATTGATCACAGTCGCACGACTGTAAACTACAGTCGTACGACTGTAATCATTTTTTCAGAATCAGAATTTCAGCTTTTATCCGTAAAAAATCCCAAAAAATTAGAAAATCCCGAGAATCGTCAAAATAAATTCTGTTATGTGCATCACGACCGTAGATTTAATTTTCAGTAAAATTGCATTTAGAACAATTCAACGACGGAGACCCAGTTCTCCCGAAAACCGACCCACTTAACGTATGAAAAATGCATGTAAATCGGTAAAATTGTTTTCAAAAATGATTTTTTCCACAAAACCAAAAATACAGGGACGTTTCAAAATGTTTTCCAGGTCTAATCGGGCCGGCTTGCCGAGCCAACCCGGTTACCCCCTAAATGCATGCCCCCAATTCCTGATTTCCCGTTCTGTCTATTTGAGTCCAACTTGTGGCGTGCCGTATATATTGTGCTAACCCTCTGTTTTGCAGGTTTTAATTTCTTTTTATTTTTATTTTTATTGTATTTTAATAGATTAAATCGTGTATTTAGGCGGTTGTAATTCTTTTTAGATTTTCGTGTATCCTAGGCGAATGTACAAGTGAGGCGAGTGTTTTTATTTTCCTATTCGATTTGGTTGTAAGCCAATTAATATTTATTTCTTTTTGTTTTTGTACTATATATTTCGTATGCGCGCTGCATGTCTATTCACTTCAATAAAATTGATTGTAGATTTTGAAATACCATTTGAGAACATTGACAATATTTATTTTAATTAGACACGAAATAAGGGACTTGTCCGGACCCGAATCTCTGGATAGTGTAGCGACCGTTCGTCCGGTTCAGCTACATAAGAATTTCCCGGTTGAGCTGAGCCGGGTGGCGACTCTACAATATTCATCGAGACTTAGGTCTCGGTTCTTTTATGCATTAATTCTATTTATTTTCCAAAACGCGGATTTCCATTTATAAAAACCCCACGCGAGGGAGGGATCCGCCCGAGATCGTGGCGCCCCATCCCGAAAGGGAGTCCCGCGTCCCGTCGAAAACGCGTCGTCCGCTCACAGTGGCGACTCCGCTGGGGAATTCTTAAAAAAGTTTTTCCAAAAACTTAAAAGAATTTGACAAGCCCTGAAAAGTGTCTAATTAAAATAAGGTGGATGATTCTCTTTTGGCATTTTATTTGCATTTTAGTTAGCCATTTTTGCATTAGATTAGGTATCCTTTATAGCCCGGTGGATCGTTGAAGTGTCGCCTAAGTTCCTCCTGGTCTTAGGGGCACGAATACGAAACACCACTCGTAGCCTCGTACGAACCCCTTCGTTCGGACCCTTGAGTGGGGAGAAGTGAGGAGTATATCTTGCTATGAGAGCCTTGATGTTATCCCGACTTGGACCGAACCCATATAGGCAACTCTAGTTGGATTCCCTTAGGATGCCAAAATAATTGTGTGAATAGTAATAAAATCGCGCCTTCATCACCCCCGGTTGGTGATTGAAGTGAACCCCACCTAGGACTCGGTTAGAAATTTTTGAGACCGACCACGTTGAAGGAATAAGGTTGGAAGAATTCGTTTTGCTTGCTATGTGTTTCTCGCCATCTCGTGACACATCGCCAATGCATGCATAACATACCATAATCACCATTTTCCATACACATGACATACCATACGCAAACATTTTTGTGTGATACTAACCCACATTTTTATGCAGCCATTTTGCATTTTATTTCGTGTGTAAAACATCAATTCATTCGCTTGTCATCCATACTAACGGTTTCTTTTTCAGCCATAACATTAACTTGTGTGATTAGCATTTTATTTTTGACATAGCATACATAACATCATTATGTATGTCATGCATCTTAACCCACGTTTTTATGCAGCCATTTGCATATTGTGTGACATGTTCATTCACTACATTTCACTTAAATTAAATTAAGGGGCATTTCAAGGACGCCTATCATGACCATCCCATCCCATTTCATAACATATCGGGTACCCAAAATTACCCGAGTTTTGCCAATGCACCGGATTGCATTCGACCATTCCATTTCATTTAATAAAAGCCACTACGGCCTTAGGCCCATTTTCGTGTAATAATTTACACGATGCATTTCATGACATCACACCCATCCATCATAAACATCATATAACATTGTGGTCCACATCCGACCACTTCATGACATTAATTCACCATTTAAGGTACTCCCCGAGTGCCCGATTAGCATATATGTAGGCCCGTAACATCACCAAATCATGAAAGGCGTTCCTCGAATGCCGAATTCTTGTCCGTGTTCCTGTTACACGTGACTTTCTCATAACATCATTCCATATGCTCAAAAGCATCAAGACCTTGTCAGTGGGCCCGGCCCATGCGACCATTTCATATCATCCCATAGACCTACAAAGCGTCAAAACTACGTCTGTGTGCCGGTATACACGCGACCATTTCATGAATTCATTAGGTGCCCCAAAGGCGCCAAAGTTCTGTCCGTGTGATGGCCCACACGTGACATTTTTGCACAAACATTGGGTGTTCTTGGAATGCCTCGGAAAAAAAAAGAAGAGAAAAAATATAATAATAAAAAGAAGAAACCATTCATATCATCATTCCATACATAATTCCACTCCATGCATCTCAAGGATGTCCAATGTCTTAACTTTCATGTCATATCATGTCATTCATTCACGGCCCTAATACCTCCTGTCTACTCCCAAGCAGAACACACTGGAGCGACCTTGGACAAGATCCCAAGCTTCAAGGGCAGCTAGGAGACAGAGGGTAGTCGAGAGTGATAGTGATTCTGAGTCTGGGGAAGGCGTGAATATGGCAGAGCAGACACCGAGTATGGCTGATGTTCTGAGAGATTTCTTCAGGTCGCAGGATTTTCACGACATGTTAAAGGAGGAAATGAGGGCAGTGGTTAGAGAAGCTGGAGAGACCGGTGGTAGTGGAGCCGGGAAAGAAAAAGAAGCTGAGTCATCCCAACATGGTGGTGACGCTTCGGCTAGTCTTGAAAAGCTGCAGGAGATAGAGGCAGCTATGGAACAGAGGATGAAAGCCAAGTGCTCTGAGCTAGACGAGGTCATGGCCCAGTTGAAGAAGGGGGTCGGGATCAGTGCTGAATCCATGAAGGGGGTGAACATTGATGCCATGATCAGTAGGGGCATCGAGACATTTCCTATCGGCTTCCAGGTGCCGAAAGTCCCCACTTACAAAGGAATGGGCTCGCCGGAGGCCCATGTGAATTTATATGCCCGGGTTATGCTAACAGCTGGCGCTACAAAGCAACAATTGATCAATCTTTTCCCCACCACACTGGAGGGAGGTGCTTTGGGATGGTATAACTCACTGTCAGAGGAAGAGCAATCTGACTGGGAAGTATTGTCAGCAGCCTTCATCAAATACTATAGCTTCAACACGAAAATCCAGGTGAAGCTGTATGACTTGGAGAGGGTGAAACAGAAATTCAATGAGCCCTTCGATGAATACTACCAGAGATGGATGAACAAGATGATCCTCCTAAAGAACCGCCCTGATGAAGACGAGCTTATACAGAAGCTCATTGATGGCAGCAAAGATATCTTCAAGAACAACATGAAATTCCATTCCTTCAAGGAGCTTAGTGAGGTCTATAGCATGGCCATGAAGATAGAAAGGGATGAAGAGGAGAAGCCAGCTGGTCAGAAAGGGGGAAGAAGTACAGGGTACAGTTCAGGGTATAGATCAACCACAGCAGTTGGTTCTGGCAGTGGGTCTGGTTCAGGTTCTAGTGGCAAACAGGGGCAGTCATCAGAGGTGAAGCAGGTCGAAGTGGCTACTGTGAATCAGCAACAAAGCAACCAGAACAGAGGTCCTGGAGGACAAGGCATATCGCCTTGGACTCTTACTTTAGCAAAGATATTCGCCAAGTGTAGGAATGGCGGCCTACTGCAATCTTTAAAGCCATTTGAGAAGCCATCTGAAGCGGATAAGGACAACTTCTGCACTTATCATGTGGTGACAGGCCACCGAACCAACAACTGCTACAAGCTAAGGGATGCTATCCGAAAGCTCATTGACGAGGGAAAGCTGCAAGAGCCAGCCAAACCCAGCACTAAAACCAACCCCCTGCCGGCATTTGAGAAGCGGGTTAACATGGTTCAGTCGGGGTTGCCGGCTAACTTTATATTTGCCCAAGTTCTGCAAGCAAATCCTACGATTCAAGCAGTAGCGGTAGGGGAACCCGAAGTGGAGCCTGAATGTGAGGAAAAGGAGGGGTGTAAGGAGATCAAGCCCATAAGTCTGGATGATCTTGACTCCGAAGATGAGTACGAAGAATTTGACAGAAGAGAAGCTGTTAAACTTCCAGCTGTTGAGAAGCTGAAGATTTCAGAAGTGCAGCATGTGACCCGAAGTGGAAGGGTATATCAGCCGGCGGATCAGATGAAAGATAAAGCACCGATGAATGGGTCGGGCAGTACTTCGGCACCGGAAAGAGTCGAGAAAGAGGACTTGGTCATTTCCCAACTGAAGAAGACCCCTGCACAAGCTAGTTTGTGGCACTTGCTTATGACCTCCAAAGAGCATAGGGAGGCTTTAGTGAGGAAGCTATCAGAAATTGAAGTCTCCCCTATAGCTTCACCAGAGGCTATGTGCTGCTTGCTCGACAAAGTCCATGCTGGAGCTCCTAATATTGTTTTCTCTGAGAAAGACCTACTAGCAGAAGGAAAGGCTCACAACAAGGCTCTTTACATTAGAGCCTATATCATGGATAAGGTGATGCCGTGTGTCATGGTGGATGACGGCTCAGCTCTGAACATATGCCCGCTGAAAATGTTACCGTTTCTAGGCATGAATGAAAAAGTGTTGAAGAGGTCCTCAACAGTCATTCGGGCATATGACGATTCTAAAAGAACAGTGATAGGGACCTTTGAAACAGAAGTGGAAGTTGGACCCATTAAGTCCATGATTGTCTTCACAGTGATCGATATCCCAGTCACATTCTCCCTATTGCTTGGAAGGCCCTGGTTCCATCCTTTGGGAGGTGTTCCTTCCACATTGCATCAGAAGATTAAATTCTCTATGAATGACAGAATTGTGACTGTTGAGGCGGATGCCCAGTCGATGGTAGCTGCAGTGGATGAAGGAGTGGTTCCTTTTGGTGGATTCCAAATTGCTGTCATTAGGAAAGAAGAAACCACAGATGCCCCTATGGTTCTTTACGAGAACTACATGCCGGAGTGGCTATCCCGATATCTGTACAAGCTGAACTTTGTCCCGGGGATGGGACTCGGGATTAATTTGCAAGGTGTGCCGGAATTCAAGATCGACTCGAGAAAGTCAAAGCAATACGGCCTTGGTTATGTAGAGGGGTCATCCGAGCAGAAGAATCTGAAAAAGGGCAAGAATGGCAGGGTCATGATGAAGCCATTTCTGAAGGCAGGAGAAAGCCCTTATAAGGGCCAAACTGAACCGGTGCTGGTTGGAAATGTTGAGCACCCTGGCTTTGAGATCTTTGCAGATGTTGTGGATTTTGAGAAAAGCCAGGAAGAGCCAGTACCCCCTGTAATGGTGGAGGAAGCAGCTGCTGAATCTGAAATTTTGAAAGGAGAATCGTCTGAGGTGATAGCAGAAACCATAGAGACGGCCGAGGAGGAAGATGAAAAGAAGACCTATGCCGAAACTACAGAAGTGATCTCGGGAGCTTTGACTGCTGCATTAACCAAAGCTTTCGGGAAATCCAAGGAGGGATTTGGCGAAGAACTGATGGCCAAAGTGAACTTAGACTCTGTGGTTGCTGAAATCGCCAAGATTATGGAGAAAGCTAAGGCACAAGCGACCGAAAAAGAAGCAGAGAAAGCTGTGGTCTCGGATGATGCTCTGGAAGGAAAGATGGAAGCTGAGGAAGAACAAGGCCCTCCGCCTGTGGAGGATGAAAATGATTTTGTTGTATCTATTTCTTCCATTTTCAATGTAACTGATGTACTTTATGATAAGTTCAATGCAATGAAATCCCAGTTTGCTTACTTGTGTGATGTTTATCCTGATAATTCTGTGCATGCATTTGAATCAC
Source organism: Euphorbia tirucalli (assembly GCA_039660915.1). Taxonomy (NCBI): domain Eukaryota; kingdom Viridiplantae; phylum Streptophyta; class Magnoliopsida; order Malpighiales; family Euphorbiaceae; genus Euphorbia; species Euphorbia tirucalli. Next base: position 34,149,526 of record CM077640.1, on the reverse strand, counting down.
CATCAAGCATATTTAGCATACATGACACTGCATTGCATGAAATCAATATAAGTACAGATGAAAACCCTAAAATGGTACTCATTTCACACGAGCTAAAATCCGAGGAAGAAAGAGAATTAATAAGAATACTCCAAAAACATGTTAAAGCTTTCGCCTGGTCGTATGAAGACATGCCGGGTGTAAATACAGAAATAGCAGTGCACAAAATCCCAACAGACCCCAAGTTCAGACCGGTAAAGCAGAAGTTGAGAAGACTAAGGCCGGAATGGGCTACACTGGTGAAGGAAGAAGTGGCCAAACAGATAGATGCCAAGTTTCTCGAAGTGGTGGAGTATACGGAATGGTTAGCCAACATTGTCCCTGTGCCTAAAAAGGATGGAAGGGTCAGAGTATGCATTGATTACAGGGACTTGAATAAAGCATGCCCAAAAGATAACTTTCCACTGCCACATATTGACGTCCTAGTTGATAGCGCAGCAAAAGCGGCAATGTACTCCTTCATGGATGGCTTCTCGGGATACAATCAGATTTTGATGGATGTGATCGACAAGGTGAAAACATCGTTCATCACAGAGTGGGGTACTTTCTGTTACAGAGTGATGCCTTTTGGATTAAAGAACGCCGGTGCCACTTATCAGAGGGCTGTCACAACTCTATTGCACGATATGATCCATAAAGAAGTCGAAGTGTATGTCGATGATATGCTTGTTAAATCAACGACCCGGGAGGAACACCCTGTTATCCTGGATAGATTTCTGACACGCATTGGAGAGTACAACTTGCGACTTAACCCCAAGAAGTGCATATTCGGGGTCACATCAGGGAAGCTGTTGGGCCATGTAGTCAGCCAGAGGGGGATAGAAATGGACCCAGATAAAATTAAAGCCATCCAAGAAATGCCAGCTCCAAAGACTGAAAAGGAGGTCAGATCATTCCTGGGTTCCTTGCAGTATGTCAGCCGCTTCATAGCCAAGCTAACTTCCACTTGTGAGCCAATCTTCAAGCTATTAAAGAAAGATCAGCCAATTGTATGGGATTACAAGTGTCAGCTGGCATTCGAGAAGATCAAGGCTTACCTGGTAAAGCCACCAGTGTTGAGCCCTCCAATTCCAGGGAAGCCTCTGATTTTACATTTGGCAGTTGAAGAATCCTCTATAGGGGCAATGCTTGCACAAGAACAAGATGGCAAGAAGGAATATCCTATCTATTACCTTAGCAAGAAATTGTTGTAGTATGAAACCAAGTACACACTGGTGGAGAAGACATGTGTGGCGATGATTTGGTTGACCAAGAAGCTGCGCCACTATTTCCAATCCCACAAGATACAAGCCGTGGCTAAGGTGGATCCAATGAAGTACCTCTACGAAGCACCAGCATTGGTTGGGAAACTGTCCAGGTGGTTGTTACTTTTGTCTGAATTCGACATCGAGTATATCACGAAGAAAACCATTAAAGGGCGAGCCGTGGCAGAGTTTCTGGCAAACCAGCCCCTAGAATCAGATTACACAGAGAACCTGGAATTCCCTGATGAGCAGTTAGCCATGGTGGAAGTGAAAAGGTGGGTCATGTGCTTCGATGGGGCGGTGAATAGAAAAGGCGCTGGGATCGGGGTACTTATAGCAACACCGGATAGTGAGGTCATTCCTTTGTCCAAAAGGCTGATCTTTCCCGTAACCAACAATGGGGCGGAATACGAAGCATGCTTGTTTGGAATGGAGACTCTATTAACCTTGGGAGCAAATGATGTCTTAATTGTCGGTGATTCACTTCTAGTGATCAGGCAAGCTCAGGGTGAGTGGGAACTAAAAGAAGAAGCCTTACGGCCTTATTTGGAGCTGCTACAATTCAGAAAAGGTTTATTTGGCCGATGTGAATTCAGACATGTCCGCAGGGATGAGAATAAGATGGCTGATGCATTAGCTACTTTGTCCTCCATGTGGGAAAATCCAGAAGAGACACAAACTCAACCACTGGTTATAGCCACTTCCAGGCATCCTTGCTTCGAAGTGCATGAAGTAATGGAATTATCAGCTGAAGAAAAGCCGTGGTTCTTTGACATCTACCAGTATGTTAAGGAGGGGAAATACCCAGAAGAGGCCAGTGCTGCTGATAAGTTGACACTGAGAAAACTGGCTAGTCAATTCAGAATCTTCGAGGACAAGTTATACAAAAGAACAGCCCATGGAGTTCTTTTAAGGTGTCTAACTGAACAAGAAGCAGAAGAAGTGATGCAGCAAGTACATGCAGGATCCTGTGGGCCGCATATGAATGGACTTGCCATGGCTAGGAAGATCATGAGACAAGGCTACTTCTGGATGACGATGCAAGCAGATTGTATAAGAAAAGTGAAGAGATGTCATGAATGTCAGATCTATGCAGACATTAGTCATCTTCCTCCACTTGAACTTCAGAATCTAGCGTCTCCTTGGCCGTTTTCAGCATGGGGGATAGACATGATTGGTGAAATTCATCCAGCTGCATCTAATGGGCATAGATTCATAGTTGTGGCAGTTGATTATTTCTCCAAATGGGTTGAAGCGGAATCCTTCACTAATGTTACAGCCAAGCAAATGGTCAAGTTTATCCAGAGAAATATCTTCACTCGGTACGGGATTCCTCACCACATAGTAACTGATAATGGAGTACAGTTTCAAGGGGCAACAGCTGAGCTATTTGCAGAACATGGTATTGAACATCATAAGTCCTCTCCATATAGACCTCAGGCTAATGGTGCAGTAAAAGCAGCTAACAAGGCAATAAAGAAAATCTTATCAAAGATGGTAACCACTTACAGGGATTGGGCTGATAAACTGCCTTATGCTCTCTGGGGTTACAGAGCCAGTGTCAGAACGCTGACAGGAGAAACTCCTTATGCCTTGGTATATGGAATGGAAGCAGTGTTACCAGTGGAGATGGAGCTCAAGTCACTTAGAGTTGCCCTGGAAGCTCAATTATCAGAGACTGAATGGGTTCAAGCCAGGTATGAACAGTTGGCAGCATTAGATGAAAGGCGACTAAAAGCACTAGATCACTTGCAGATGTATCAGCGCAGAATGGCTAGAGCCTATAATCGAAATGTGAAGTACTCCAAGCGGCAGTTGAAAGTAGGAGATTTGGTTCTAAAGCAACTAAAGCCTTCAAATGTTGATGTTAGGGGCAAGTTCAGACCTAACTGGGAAGGACCCTATGTGGTGAAGAAGGTGTTATCAAAAGGCGCTGTCAGCATCATGGACATGGACGGGAATGAGTTCACCAATCCGATCAACCAAGACAGGCTAAAGCTTTATCATGTATAAAAAAAAAATAAATAAATAAATAAAAATAAAAATAAAAATAAAAATAAAATAAAAAAAAATAAAAAAAAAAAAAGAAGAGGTCTGCTAGACTGAAAACTCGAAAAGAGCGGTCTAGGCAAAAGTTAAGACACGAGAGAAAATAATCAGTCGGAAAATCTGAAAAGGACGACTGGTGACGGATTCTGGCTCAGTGTGGAATCTATACCATTTAGGAACCAACTTGTTTCAAATGTACTCATTTTGACTTCATCAATAAAGTGAAGTGTTTGTTTAAATATATTTGCATGGTTATGACAAATGCACAAGCAAAGTTGTCTTGCATAAACACACATTCAAAGAAAGCACTTTGCATTCAACTGATTGATACCATCGCATTATTTGACAAATGAAAATGTATCAAATGCCAAATCTATGCTTATATCAGTCATCTGCCGCTATTGGAACTACAGAACCTAGTGTATCCTTGGCTGTTCTTGGCGTGGGGGATTGACATGATTGGAGAAATTCATCCTGTAGCATCTAATGGGTATAGATTCATAATGGTTACGGTTGATTATTTCTTGAAATGGTTGGAAGCAGAATCCTTCTCCAGTGTGATAGCTAAGCAGATGGTTAAGTTCATTCAGAAGAACATCCTCTCTCGATATGGAATCCCTCACCATGTAGCGATTGATAACGGGGTGCAATTTCAAGGGGTAACAACTAAGCTATTCGCAGAACATGGCATCGAACATCATAGGTCTTCTCCATATAGACCACAGGCTAATGGTGCAATGGAGGCGGCTAACATGTCGATTAAGAAAATCTTGTCAAAAATGGTAACCACCTACAGAGACTGGGCTAATAAGCTACCATATGCTCTTTGGGGTTACAGGACCAGTGTCTGAACACCAACTGGTGAAACTCCCTATGCCTTGGTGTATGGAATGGAAGCAGTATTGCCAGTGGAAATGGAACTCAAGTCACTCAGAATAACCTTGCCAGCTCAGTTACCAGAAACAGGATGGGTTCAAGCTAGATATGAGCAATTGGTAGCATTGGATGAAAAGCAATTGAAAGCACTGGATCATTTGCAGATGTATCAACACAGAATGGCTAAATCCTATAGTCAGAAAGTGAAGCATCCCAGATAGCAGCTGAAAGTTGGGGATTTGGTTCTGAAGCAACTGAGGCCTACAAATGTCGATGCTCGAGGGAAGTTTAGGGCCGAATTGGGAAGGCCCATATGTTATAAGGAAGGTGCGGTCAAAGGGTGGTGTAAGCATCGTAGACATGGATGGGAATGAATTTGCAAATCCTGTCAACCAAGATCGCCTGAAGCTTTACCATGTGTAAAAAAACAAAAAAAGCCTGCTAGGTTGAAAACTCAAAAAGGACGGTATAGGCAAAAATTAAGACACAAGAGAATATGATCAGTCAGAAAATCTGAAAGGGATGACTGGTGACGGATTCGGGTTCTGTGTGGAATGTATACCATTTTGGGAACCAATCCTTTCAAATGTACACATGTTGATTTCAGTAATAAAGTGTGATGTTTTGTTTAAATATATTCATATGGTTATGTCAAAATGCATAAACAACGTTATCTCGCTTAAACATCCATTTAAAGAAAGCACTTTGCATTTAATTGGTTAAAAGACTCGCATTACTTAACAATGAAAATGTGCTAAGTACATGCAATCTACAATCTTTTCTTACCTCCAAATCTAACTCATCATTTCTTGAGGTGGCTGAAAATTTTGAAACAAATCCAAGTTTAAATGTCACAAGATCTAAAAAAAAATCTCACTAAGGTGAAAATCAAAAAGGCGCCTCAGGCAAAAGTTAGAACAACTCGCTAAGCTGAAAACCCACACTGGGTAGTTTAGGCAAAAGTTAGAGCAGCTCGTTAAGCTGAAAACTCATATCGGGCAGTTTAGGTAAAATTTAGAGCACTTCCAGATTCACTATTTCCAGGGGCAGAGTGGTAAAGCCCTTCCACTATAATCCAGTAGGATCATCCACACTATTCCCCAGCTGAACCGTTACAAAGAACATCACCACTTTCTCGCCGGTAGTCATCATGTATCCTCAATAGGACTACAAGGATTACACTGCCCAAAGGATGTGCTTCCCTAGCTAAAAGTCAATCAAAGGCGTGACACAGTCTCCCCAGCATCCCCAGCAGGAAGGTGGGATATCAGGGTTGGACATAGCAGGAAATGTTGGGATTCGTCATTGGAAAAATAACGTGGCGCAGCGGAAAATACACCGTTTAAAATTTCCTAGAATCCACCTATCGTGTCCAATTACCATTGATTAGAATAAAATCAAATAAGAATCAAGAGAGATTAACTCACCGAATTCGTCTCCTCTAGAGACTGCTGCAGAATCGTTTCTTGAAACTGCGATCTCCAAAGTCCGGTGCACGACCAACTATTGAGCGGGAACCGGTGCTAGCCGAAGACGCGAAGGAATGGAGGTTTAATACTGGGATTTTCGGCCGTTTTGGGGCTGCTATTGGTGGCTGAAATTTCCAGCAATCAATTAGAGTTGAATTAGGTTTTTATTCCTTAAGTGTGCCCTTTTATAGACACCTTGTCTAATTGGGTTCTAATTAGGTTAATTAAACCCAAGCCCATTAGGATTATAATTACATAAATAAACTTTAATTAAAAAGTATATACTATGTAATTTAATTCCATTTGGCTAAATTTAATTACCGCTAAGTAAAATTAAATCACACTTAAGTTAATACAACACATGTATTTAATTTTCCTACTTAGGAAAATTATTTAATTAATTGTTTACTTTATGTAATTCAATTAATTGATAAATTAATTAATTACATTACGTAAACTTATTAATTAAATTAAATTCAACTAAATGTCAATTAATTACCTTGACACCGAATGTTAACTAATTAATTAACGCATTCCTTCCAATGTACATTACATGTACAATTTCTATAAGTTCCAGCTCAGTTGATCTATGTGCACGATCCTATGGGCCTGTCTTTATGTTGGCAGTAGGCCTAAGCCCATAGACTGTAAGTGGGTTCTAGCAAACCATTACAGCCCCCAATTAAGACAGAGATGCAGTAGTCTTTAGAAGACACTCACCCGGTAGTAATCTCATAGTGTCCTTAGCCTAACGATATCAATATGAATAAACAAGAGGCATGGTGTCTGTCATCCTCTTCTGTTGTTTATTATATTTCTTGATCTTGAGTTGACTGATTAATCAAATAAGCAACCAACTTATTTGGGTATGGCCATACACTTATCAGTCCCACTCATCAAGTGGCCAATGATATCATCTCAGTGTTACCCGAGTGGCAATTCCATCACTTCATCATCAATATCAACATGTTCACCGGTTCACCCAATCATACCCGTATTTAGCATCCTTTTACAGACCTGTTAGGCGTTTGTCAAAGTGAATCGGATTCCATATCGATATTATAATGAAATCTGGTCTGAGGACAAAAGAGACCTACTCAAGAAAGACCTATGACGTGACAACCATGTGGCTTTCTTATGCGGATCGATCCAGTCCCATGTCAACGACATGTACCTATATTCATGACTGACTATACAAGTACTATGGCTAGTTAAGAACTACCATACAGTCATCGAATATACAAGTATGTGGTTCTATTCGTTCCTACGATTAGAACAGACCTGGGATAGGTTTTATGATTATCAATCAACGGATACTCTACTCATATTATAGCATAAGATATAAATGAAATAGATTAATTGCCTTTATTAATGTGACACAAATAATGTATTTATACAATGAGTCTTAATGTATAATACAAAATACAAGAATCCAATGCCCTAAGTGTTGGGAATTAATCGCACAAAACAAAAAAACGCAGCGGAAATAAAAGGATTAATCCCCACCAAGGACCCATGTACATTGCATTGAATCGGAAGGAGGGTTAAAGAATTACCTTAATTCTTTGAAGATTGAATCAAGCAGGAACCAAAATAGCTTCCCTCTACGGTTGATCCACACGGAGCAATTGATCCACCGCGTGCTAGCGCCGGGATTGAAGAACGATTCTTCGAACGAGACAGAGAAAGCGAAAAATCAGATTTTTCTTGGAGTTTTGTTGAGAAATTTCGGCTGCCACTATTCACCATTTTGGTGTGGCTGCCGAAATCAGTTTTTGTTATGTTGCCCTTAGGTTATATTATTTCCTTATATATATATAACCTAATAAGTTAATTATAATTATACCCTAATACACTTATTAGTTATAATTATAAATTAACCCACACAATTTAACATTAATTCTCAATTAACATTAAATCAAATCAATTCTCCATAATACATATATGTATATATAATATTATAATTAATTATATCTCCATATAATTTAATTATAATACGTAGCATACTTTATGCAATATTAATCACATTAATATTTATATATACATACATAAATATATATCACTATATATATTTATTCTCTTTCTCATTCATAAATTATTATCCAATAATAATTTATACCCGATAAGATGAACTTCATTTTGCTCTTGTGTGTGACCCCATAGGATCATATTAATTGGCAATAAGGAAATTACCATAATGTCCTTATAGGTCACAAGCGGACTCTAGCAAGCCATTACGACTACCCAATTAATATGATTGGAATGATCCAATACCTATTTATAGAATGTCATATTCCCTTTTGTCTCATTGATATCAAGATTAATTATAAGACATGGTACACTTGTCAATCTTACATAATTAATCATATGCTTTCTCGATCTCAAAGTAAACTGTCCAGACAAATCAATTGATACTATTATCAATTTATTTGAGCACGGCCATGCATTTAACAGTCTTACTTATCGAGGGGCCCAGTGATATCGCTCTCTTGTTAGAGAGGGACAAAATCCCATATCTGTCACTCACATCCCAAAGCATGAGTCATATTGTACCCAATCACAGCCTTTATAACTACTCTGTTACAAGCAGCGTTTGACTGCGTCAAAGCACAACATGAGTTCATCTCGGAATCAATGGTGACCTCAGGTCAAAGGAATCAGCTAATGACACTACTATAATCAAGAACAGTTGTGACACATGACCATGAACTTGATCTCATAGTGGGTCTCCAGTAACATGTTCTCTAACATATTACCCGTGAGTATAATCTGTATCTGTATACACTATATTCATCTTATGAATATCCATTATCACTCACACTAGTCTTAGTTTGTTATTATTCCCATAATAACAATCGACTAGGGATATTTAGAATAACACGATTTATTCATGGATACTTATCATAAATGCTAACATACAAACATAAATGATAATATTAATCTACACTAGATTAATCTTAGAAGTCAAATTACATAATCCAATATTGGCCTTAGGGCACAATCTCCAACAATCTCCCACTTGCACTATGGCCAATCATACATGTATCTTATACCCATTGACCTACATGACTTTCATGTATTCATTCGTGCGGGAGTCTTTGTCAGTGAATTATTAATTTTCGCTTCCGTTGCTACTTTACACATTTCACTCTTTCTTTAGAGACAGCCTCTCTAAATTAGTGAAAGACGCCTAAGTATATGCTTGTGTCATACAGGGTTCTTATGCATTGAACTATTGTCCCTACAATAGTCTCACAGGATAAGCAATGCTTAAAACAAAACACAAAAATTTTGATGAACTTCTTCATCCAAAATTTCTTTTACATCATATGTAACAATATACTTTGACTACTATTATAGATATTTAGCTATATTGTTTTATTTTGAACCTTTCAAAATCATAACATCTCTTTTTAAGAGAATACTAGATCTCGACTGATATATTGCAACTAATTGCAATCAGTTGTATATGTGCAGTTAACATAAGCAAGCTTCTATTAAGTCTTTTTACATTGAACGCTTTCAATGCTTTGACTTAAGCCAAAACATTCTTTTAGATCTATCTCTATAGATTCCAATTTCAAGAACACAGGCAGTCATGCTTATAACATTAACCGAAATTACTTTCTTAGCCAAGGTTTTACTTCTTGCAAGGTAAGAATGTTATTTCCAACAAGCCATATGTCATCCACATATAGCGTTAGGAATACCGATATGCTCCCACTGATCCTTTTGAAACACAAGATTCATCATCCTTTTGATAAAATCAAACCATTTGATTTCTTTATCAAAACTATGATTCCAACTATTTGATGCATGTTTCGATCCTTATAAGAATCTTTGAAACTTGCATACGCTATTTGAATTCTTTGGATGCTCAAAAACTTTGGGTTGTGTCACGTACACATCCTCAATCATGTTTTCACGTAGAAAACAGATTTTGATATCCATTTGCCATATTTTATAATCATATTATGCGGATGTGGCAACAAGAACTCAATTTGACTTGATCATGATTAATGACGAAAAAAAGGATTTTATCATAGTCCTACTATGAATTTGTTCGTATCCTCATAGTCACTACTATGAACTTGTTTATAACCCCTTTTTGTCACTAGTCGTGCTTTATAAGTTTGAAGATCACCATTCATGTCGGTTTTCAATTTGAAAACTCACTTGCAACTATTGCATATGCATCTTCTAAAAGATTTATCAAAGTCTATACTTTGATTGTTAGACATGGACTTATCTTCAACCTTTGTAGCATCAAGTCACTTATTAGATTCAAAATCTAACATTGCTTCTTCATAAAAGAAGACTTATTCCAATTTAGTAAAACTACATCATGATTTTGAGAAATCCATATCTCTCCTAATCATGTCGTATTCCACTAGACTTTCATTGGACTTGTGTAATTTTAACAATGATCATGAAACCATTTCCACGTTCCTCTTCAACGTTAATGTCACTTTGTGAATTACGAGTTTTGTAGGTGTACTTTACTCCCACTAACTCTTCTAGAAATTAACTCCCTCTTCAAGGGGAAACCATTTCTAGCTACAACTATTTTGTATCCCAAAGAAACACAGGAGTAACAACTCCTACTTTCCTTTTGAGTAATCCATAATACGACATTTAAATTTAGGTGCCAACTTATTCGAAATAAGCTTTACAGCCCTAAACTTATTCAATGAAACAACTTGGGTCTCTTACCCAACCATATCTCATATGTTGATTCATGAATTGTTTTAGACGGAACAATATACACAGCTGCTTTAATGGCATATTTTCGAGAAAACGATGATCAACTTGACTTCATCATAGATTGAACTATATCTGTATAGAGTTCGACTACTCCCTTTTCGACACAACATACTTTGTGGCGTACTTGGAGGAGTCAATTGTGAGACAGTCCCACATTCTCTAAGATGATTGTCAAAATCTTGACTCAAATATTCACCACTCGGATCATATCTAAGTGACTTTACTATCTTGTCAAGATACTTCATACTCCTTTTACAAGCTTTTGAACACTTCAAAAGTTCCAAACTCGTGTTTCATTAGATACTCTTATCTAGAGAAAAGTTCCATAAAGGTAATGAAGTATTAAAACCTCCTTTAGCAGTTGATTTATAATTCATATACATCCACATGTATAATGCTTAATAAATCGATTATTCTTTAACTACTTTTAGCAAAGAACCACTTTATCATCTTTTACAATAAACAACATTCGCATGATTCAAGATGATTCACAATCTCATGAATCCAACTGTCCATTCTCATGGAGTTTCGTAATGCGACTTTGCTTATGTCTCCAAGAGGACACTGCCAAAATAGGTTGAATCAACTGTTTGATTCGATCCTTACAGTATTTATGTTACAGATGGGCTCCACATATAAAGACAATTATGTAAATTTACATTTCATAATCATGTCCTTATAAAGTTTATAATTCACAATTATAAAATAAACAAAATTTGTTTACTCAAGCCAACAAGCTCAATAGGCGACAAGAGTTCGCAACTCACATGTAAAAGTTCATAACCTTTGAGTAACAACCTTTGCTTCTCTTGCCTATTCGCATTCTACCTTTCACCTTCATAAGGTTTCTATTCAAGTTGCGATTCTTCATATTCTACTAATATGAGATTCACAACGATATCTAATACCTTTTGATATAGAAACAAAAGTAGAATAGTTAATAAATACTTAAGGTAGCAGTCTCACTGCCTTTCATCTTCTTATAGTTCTCCAAACAAAGTTTGCTATTTCTATTCTAATGAACGATTCATTCTAGAAATGGCAACACCCTTCTTTTGGAGATCTCTCTATGCCGACAGCTTTGGTCTTTTAAAACATGTTTCACCCGAACCTTTCGGTCTTTATGCTTTTCGACCTTCCTTTTATCCTTTTCCTTTTGAACCATAAGCACACAATTCGAGGCGGGCTTATCCTTTATGGATAACTTAACATTCTTTTGCATCCTATGCAACTAATTCACAATTTTCCCCATGTCATTCAAATGATAGTTCATCACCAATGACTATCAAATAATGAATTCAAGATCACATCTCAATGCCTTTTGGAGGCCAATGAGAAATTGTTGCCTCAAACACTTATCTTTTCTTGCTCACTAACTGATGGAACATTTCCATTTGTGATGTATCATATACCTCAAGTAAAACTTCCACGTGCGGAAGAATTGGTGGCAAGTGTAAGATAATAAATTTTAAACAGAGTCCCTTCGATGCTTCAAGTAAGCATCTTTTATACTCATGTTACAATTGCTAGTGGTTCATTGGGCAAAAGGATTATTGAGAACATATGATTCCTTTTGATTTGAGAACAATTCTCAAAGTTCAATAACAATCGAGATCATGGTAATAGCAATCATAACTATAATAAAGCGTGTAAAGATTTTTATTTAAATGCTCCCACTTAAATTATAAAACCCTTTAAGATATTTAAGTGGGTGAAGATCCAAAATCCATACTTAACCATAGCACTGCTTTGGCATGTCCCTATGATTAAATATAATTTCGGTAGGCAAAGACTCAAAATCATGCTTTAAACCATTTAAACATATTTTGGATGTGCACTTCTTTGCCAATTGCATCATTATGCAACTCTTCTAATTTATGAGATGCATGATATCATATATCATATTTAATTGTATGTTACTCATCTCATCTTTGCCTCGGGCTCAAACACCGTTTTGATTAACCCTTTGTTAAACCAATTACAACACAATGAGAATCACCATTTCTCATATTATCGCTTCGCTAAGGTCACAACATGCGTACCCGCTTTGGCGTGGCTACCATGATGCGAACATAGTACTTGACTAGTGTTATACGTAATTGGGTGGCAAAAATATGAACTTCATAAGTTTATTTAGGGTTTATTAATTCCTGTGATTAAAATGTATCTCATACAATACATGGCATTAACATTAATCTTTCTAAGTTAATATTAACTAAGCATGGCATCTTATGTCATCCATATGTCTAGCATGCATATTGAATATTTAGCATGGCATCACATGGCATTTAAATGTATCAAAACATGCATTTACATACATATATATATATTAACATTTGCATCACATGCAAATGAATTTCTAACATGCATCTATATAAATTAACATGGAATCTCATGGCATAAAAAAAATATAGCATGCATCAGACTTAAAACCGTGTTATGGTATGGTTTTATCTACATCGATTTTCATAGGCCAATATGAAAATCAACAAGGCCATTTCCTAGGTGGTTGTAACCATCGCATGGTCACAGCACAGCCGCATCCCTTGGATCCGTCCTCACGTCTTTGTTCCTTGGCACCATCTCATGGATTTACATATTTTACAAAATTGCAACCTATACAATTTTTTTTAGTAAAATAAAATTTACATATTATAAATTGCATCCTATACAATTTATCTAGTAAAATTAAAATTAAAATTTACATAAATACAAACGACTCGCAGGTCGTATTTATATAAAACCATAATAAATAAAATAAAGCATCCACGGGGTCCAAAACCATACCATAACACCATGCATAAAATTATCAACAATAATTTTATATCTAAAATTATTTAGGGTTCAAAGTGGTAAAATACAATCACATTGTATTTAGAATTAATTAATTTGGAAAAATTCGTAAATATGCAGAAACAATTTTCCACACTTAAAACGAAAAAGGGGTAAAACTGTCGGACAGCATGCTCGTCGGGCCGCGCACTGCAGTATCCAATACTGCGCACAGCCCGATGGGCTGCGCAGCCCATGCTGCATGAGCAGCATGAGAAGAAAATAGTTTCTGGGCGTCATGCCCAGAAAAGAAAAAAAAAACATTTTTTTTTTTTATAATGATGTGTGTTGCAATTGCAATTGGTGTTGCAATTGCAATTGCAACACCCAAATTTCTGGGCGTCATGCCCAGAAAAGAAAAAAACAATTTTTTTTTTTTTTTTTTATGTATTAATTGAAACAATTTCAATTAAAAACCCATGAATCAAATTCATGACACCAACCCCTTAAACATTCCAAATCATTAAAACAAATTATTCACAATGATTAATGTATAAAATCAAATTTTAATTGTTATTCATAATAACATAGAACCCTAAATAAAAAAACATACAAACCCCTAACAACAATTTTGATCCAATCAAAATAACAAATCCAATTCAACCAATGCACAAGTGGCTCTGATACCACTGTTGTGAATTAATCGCACAAAACAAAAAAACGCAGCGGAAATAAAAGGATTAATCCCCACCAAGGACCCATGTACATTGCATTGAATCGGAAGGAGGGTTAAAGAATTACCTTAATTCTTTGAAGATTGAATCAAGCAGGAACCAAAATAGCTTCCCTCTACGGTTGATCCACACGGAGCAATTGATCCACCGCGTGCTAGCGCCGGGATTGAAGAACGATTCTTCGAACGAGACAGAGAAAGCGAAAAATCAGATTTTTCTTGGAGTTTTGTTGAGAAATTTCGGCTGCCACTATTCACCATTTTGGTGTGGCTGCCGAAATCAGTTTTTGTTATGTTGCCCTTAGGTTATATTATTTCCTTATATATATATAACCTAATAAGTTAATTATAATTATACCCTAATACACTTATTAGTTATAATTATAAATTAACCCACACAATTTAACATTAATTCTCAATTAACATTAAATCAAATCAATTCTCCATAATACATATATGTATATATAATATTATAATTAATTATATCTCCATATAATTTAATTATAATACGTAGCATACTTTATGCAATATTAATCACATTAATATTTATATATACATACATAAATATATATCGCTATATATATTTATTCTCTTTCTCATTCATAAATTATTATCCAATAATAATTTATACCCGATAAGATGAACTTCATTTTGCTCTTGTGTGTGACCCCATAGGATCATATTAATTGGCAATAAGGAAATTACCATAATGTCCTTATAGGTCACAAGCGGACTCCAGCAAGCCATTACGACTACCCAATTAATATGATTGGAATGATCCAATACCTATTTATAGAATGTCATATTCCCTTTTGTCTCATTGATATCAAGATTAATTATAAGACATGGTACACTTGTCAATCTTACATAATTAATCATATGCTTTCTCGATCTCAAAGTAAACTGTCCAGACAAATCAATTGATACTATTATCAATTTATTTGAGCACGGCCATGCATTTAACAGTCTTACTTATCGAGGGGCCCAGTGATATCGCTCTCTTGTTAGAGAGGGACAAAATCCCATATCTGTCACTCACATCCCAAAGCATGAGTCATATTGTACCCAATCACAGCCTTTATAACTACTCTGTTACAAGCAGCGTTTGACTGCGTCAAAGCACAACATGAGTTCATCTCGGAATCAATGGTGACCTCAGGTCAAAGGAATCAGCTAATGACACTACTATAATCAAGAACAGTTGTGACACATGACCATGAACTTGATCTCATAGTGGGTCTCCAGTAACATGTTCTCTAACATATTACCCGTGAGTATAATCTGTATCTGTATACACTATATTCATCTTATGAATATCCATTATCACTCACACTAGTCTTAGTTTGTTATTATTCCCATAATAACAATCGACTAGGGATATTTAGAATAACACGATTTATTCATGGATACTTATCATAAATGCTAACATACAAACATAAATGATAATATTAATCTACACTAGATTAATCTTAGAAGTCAAATTACATAATCCAATATTGGCCTTAGGGCACAATCTCCAACACTAAGAACTAGGGCACACCAACAATCTCCCACTTGCACTAGTTCCAAGTGGGCATTGCCCTAATTCCTATAGATCTGGTATGACCGTCGTGCTGTGTCTGCAACAGCGCTTTGGTCAATGGATCAGTGACATTATTCTTGGTGTCAACCCTCTGCAATGATATGTCACCTATGTTCATGATCTGCCGAATGAGGTGAAACTTTCTGAGTACATGTTTGGATCTCTTGTGTGACCGGGGCACCTTAGCTTGTGCGATGGCCCCATTGTTGTCACAAAAACATCAACTGGGTCTAAGATAGTGGGCACTATTCCCAACTCAGTTATGACTTTCTTGATCCAAACGGCTTCCTTTGAGCTTCGCACGCAGCTATGTACTCAGCTTCCATTGTAGTGTCAGCAATGGTGGCCTGCTTTGAGGACCTCCAACTAATGGCACCGCCATTCAAGAGAAAAACATAACCAGACTGTGACTGGTTCTCATCCTCATCGGTCTCAAAGCTTGCATCAGTGTAACCTGACACTACCAGCTCATCTTGACCTCTATACACTAAGAAAGCATCCTTAGTCCGGTTAAGGTACTTCAAGATTGCCTTGACTGCCTTCCAGTGTTCCTCACCGGGGTCTGACTGGTACCGGCTAGTCATACTTAGTGCAAACATGACATCAGGCCTTGTACATAACATGGAGTACATGATAGATCCAATAGCAGATGCATAAGGGATCTTTTCCATGTTCTCCCGGTCGTTCTTTGTTTTAGGACCATCTTTCTTACTCAGCTTCAACCCATGGCGCATAGGCAAGAATCCTTTCTTTGCCTTGTCCATGCTGAATCCTTTTAGAACCTTGTCAATGTACGTGGCCTGACTTAGGCCTAGAAGCTGATTGGATCTATCTCTGTAGATCCTGATCCCTAAGATCGTCTCAGCTTCGCCTAAGTCCTTCATTGCGAAGCACCTACTTAACCACTGCTTAACCCCTTGCAGTGTTTGTATGTCACTTCCAATGATAAGGATGTCGTCAACATACAGCACTAGGACGGTGGAAATGCCCCCACTAACCATCTTATACACACAGGGCCTTTAACTTGAAACACCACTTGCAACCTATCACCTTAGCACCCGGAGGTGGATCCACCAAGTTCCATACTTGGTTATCGTGCATAGATTGCATCTCAGCCTCCATGGCTTTGCGCCATTGATCTGAGTGTGGGCTTTCAATAGCCTCCTGATAGGTCTTGGGCTCCTCTTGGTCAACGACCATAAGGTCCCCATCATCAGTCACGAGAAAGCCGTACCTCTCTGGCTGATGACATGTCCTACCAGACCTTCTACGGTCCTGTGCAACCGTTTCTGGTTCCTCAATTTCTTGAGTAGTCAGATTGGTTCCCGAAGCATCCTCAGCAGTAGCTGTAGGAGTTTGTGAGTCTTGAACTTCTGAAAGTTCAACATTACTCCCACTGTCTCTCTTGGAAAGGAATTCCTTCTCCAAGAAGACTGCATTTCTGGCTATGAAAACTTTGTTTTCGGCCGGATCGTAGAAGTAATAACCCTTAGTTTCCTTAGGGTAACCCACAAACTGGCACTTGACAGATTTGGACTCGAGTTTGCCACTTGTCAATTTCTTAACATGTGCATCACAGCCCCAAATCTTCAAGACGGAAACATTGGGCTTTCAGCCTTTCCATAGTTCATATGGTGTTCCCCCAACTTCCTTGCTTGGTGTATTATTAAGAATGTAAGCAGCTGTCTCTAAAGCATATCCCCAAAAGGAGACAGGGAGTGTAGCATGACTCATCATCGAGCGGACCATGTCAAGTAAGGTCCTATTCCTCCTTTCTGACACTCCATTCCACTGGGGTGTACCAGGAGGAGTGAGTTGGGATATGATCCCACACTCTCTCAAAAACAAGTCAAAATCTTGGCTCAAATATTCACCCCCTCGGTCAGACCGAAGTGCTTTTATTTTCTTGCCAAGTTGGTTCTCTACTTCATTCTTAAAGTCCTTGAACCTTTGGAGAGTCTCAGACTTATGCTTCATCAGATACACGGAACCGTATCTGCTGAAGTCATCCGTGAAGGTGACGAAGTACAGAAAACCCGATCTAGCACTAGTGCTCATTGGGCCACATACATCGGAATGTATTAGCTCCAATAGCTCTGAGGCCCTTTCAGCAGTCTTGCTAAAAGGCTCCTTTGTCATCTTGCCTCTCAAACAAGATTCGCATGTGTCATAAGGCTGGATGTCAAATGACCCTAGCACTCCACTAGAGTGAAGCCTAGCTATGCGCTTCTCATTTATATGGCCAAGTCGACAATGCCAGATGTAAGTAGGATTAATTTTATTTTGTTTAATCCTTTTAGTATTTATGTTATAGATTGAACTTTCACGTTTTAGATCAAGGATATATAAGCCATTTTCAAGAAATGTTGTTCCATAAATAATATTGCCACATTGCATAGAAATTCTACCATGTCCAATATTAAATACAAAACAGAAATATCCAACAAAGAAACGGAAATAATATTCCTGCGCATCACAGGTACAAAATAACAGTTTCTTAGTTCCAAAACAAGTCCACTAGGCATCTCCAAGAAATAATCTCCGATCTCCATGGCCTGAACCTGAGCACTATTTCCGACTCGAAGATCTACTTCTCCAGATCCTAATAATCTCCTATTTCTTAGACCCTGCACATTTGAACAAATGTGAGATCCACATCCAGTGTCCAAGACCCAAGATGTAGAAATAGCCAGATTAATCTCAACAACATAAATACCTGAAGCAGCAGTTTTGCCCTTCAGTTGCTCCCTTAGCTTTGGACATGAGCTCTTCCAGTGCCCCTTCTCATGACACTCATGGCAAACATCGTCAGGAGAGGCAACCCTTGCTTTAGGTTGGGCCACCACCTTTTTGCCCTTAGCCTTGGCCTTGGCCTTAGATTTGGCCTTTCCCTTAGCAATGGGCGTATTGCCCTTGTTCACCAGCAATACTTCAGGAGTCTTCTTAAGAGACTGCTCAGCAAGCTTGAGCATGCCATGCAGCTCAACAACCGATTTATCCAACCCTTGCATATGGTAATTCATGATAAACTGGTTGTAAGACTCAGGAAGTGACCCGAGAATAATGTCTGTTGCCAAGTCCTGCGGAACTGGCGAGCCGAGGCGGGAAAGTGTATCAATATACCCCTTCAACTTTAGCACATGAGTGCTAACAGAAGTCCCAGCTGCCATCACAGTCGTGCAAAGTGCCTTAGTTGTCAGGTAATGTTCCTGACGAGCCTGATCTTGGAACATCTTTTTAAGCTAATCCATCATCTCATAAGCATACTCGTCTATGAATTGCTTCTGAAGATCAGAAGCCATGGTACCCAGCATGAGGCACAAGACATCTCGGTCATCCCTCACATGCCGATCATACTGCTCCACCATCGCCGTGGTGATGCCTCGACCTGCAGGAGGGCCAGCTGGTAAAGGAGCATTCAGTACATACTCCTTAGACTCTTGTCTAAGAACTATTTGTAAGTTCCTAGCCCAGTCCAGGAAGTTAGTCCCCGAAAGCTTCTCCTTCTCTAAGAGTGACCTAAGTGAGAGTGAGTTGTTGTTTGTTGCAGCCATTTAAATTGCTTAACTGAAATGGGATTATCTACATGGAAGAAATCATTGCTTGAGTTAGAAATAAAGGACTTTTAAGCCAATTCAAATTAATAATCCGATTTTAATTTGTTTGTTGGTGTTGTTAATTGGCTGACTTGACCAAGATCCATAACTTATCAATGACTGGCCGAACTAGGGCTCGCTAACCAACCATTGAGTCGTTTGGTAGGACAACCTATCCAATCCTTCCACGAAGGACTTTTGGTTTGATGGGCTTATTGACACTTTACCCATCTGTGCTTAGGGCCCGCTCTGAGCTAATGCTACCCATGTTGAGTCAAACCACCATTCACATGTTAACCATACCAAGTATCTTAACCCTCGACGGCCCACCGAATACTACAATATACCCAGCTAGGGCATGGCGCACATTGCAGCATCAATGGGAGGAAGAGGTGTGAATGTGGGAAGCACTTTTAAGCGACTCAATATTTTAATTTCCGGATTATAATTAAGTGATACGGCTTAGCATGCATAAACGCGAGTAATAATTTGGTGATCCATACATCCATATTATATGACAAATGCAATAGCATACTTAATTTAAAATAAATGAGATCCTATGGGCCTTTAATTACAACCTAATGAAAAACTAGATATCCTATCTAATTCTTCATGGGTCGGACAGCAATCCTTCTTGGGCTCCCACCATGGGCTTGCTCCATTTGGGCCTTCCTCCATACTTGATGCAATTACAATAATTTTGTAAAATAAAATCTATTCTAAAATTACATCAAAATGAAAAATAAAAAATGGCACGCAATCCATATTTCCCAAAATTAAATTACAACCGATAATAATTTAGGGCCCATAGAACTCAACATAACATTTCAAACAAAGTACCTGTCGTGCACATACATACCAATATGATGCATGATCATGGCATTCCAAATTATAAATATAAATGTTAAGCCGAGTTACTTAGGGTGAAATCGCCAATTTTAACAAATGTGACTAAGGCCCATAAAGGCCCAATGGATAACATCCATAAATGCAAAATTAACAATTTTGCTCCCACTTGAATTTGGGTTGTCACAAATTTAAAATTTAGCTCTCCCAATTTTAACCGGTGTCACGGTTTATTGGGCCAATTTCACAAAGTCCATATTCAATTTAATATGCAAACAATTAAATTAAATATGCATGCCAACAAAATAAATAATTTAAACACAAATAAATTTAAAAAATTTAATTTAATTTGCATTAGGGTCCGGGATAAAAAAAATACCCGCAAAATCCAAAACCGGACCCAAAACCCGCGCGCGGCGCTGCTGTCCGGAGACAGCAGCGCTGCCGCGCTGCAGCAGCCCGTGGGCTGCTGCCACACAGCAACCTAGCGGCAGCAGCTGCTGCATGCCGCAGCAGGCAGCAACGCCTGCTGCGGCAAGTAGCAGCAGCTGCAATTTGGAATCTTGCGTTTCCAAATTGCAGCAAAATATATGTATACTGTTTTTCTTCCTCTTTTTTTTTTTTTTTTCAAAATCATAAAAAAAAATCCATCAAAATTAAATAATCAATAAAACAATAATTTTAGATTGGAAACCAATTGGGGAAAATAATCAAAAACCCCAATCCAAAAATTCTAGGGTTTATCAAAACCAAAACCAATTGAATAAAAACCCTAAAATAACAAACTTGAAACCCATTCTTTCTTCAAGAACGCTTTCAAGAACCAATTTCAATCAATCTAATGGACAAAACCTAGGCTCTGATACCACTGTTGGGATTCGTCATTGGAAAAATAACGTGGCGCAGCGGAAAATACACCGTTTAAAATTTCCTAGAATCCACCTATCGTGTCCAATTACCATTGATTAGAATAAAATCAAATAAGAATCAAGAGAGATTAACTCACCGGATTCGTCTCCTCTAGAGACTACTGCAGAATCGTTTCTTGAAACTGCGATCTCCAAAGTCCGGTGCATGACCAACTATTGAGCGGGAACCGGCGCTAGCCGAAGACGCGAAGGAATGGAGGTTTAATACTGGGATTTTCGGCCGTTTTGGGGCTGCTATTGGTGGCTGAAATTTTCAGCAATCAATTAGAGTTGAATTAGGTTTTTATTCCTTAAGTGTGCCCTTTTATAGACACCTTGTCTAATTGGGTTCTAATTAGGTTAATTAAACCCAAGCCCACTAGGATTATAATTACATAAATAAACTTTAATTAAAAAGTATATACTATGTAATTTAATTCCATTTGGCTAAATTTAATTACCCCTAAGTAAAATTAAATCACACTTAAGTTAATACAACACATGTATTTAATTTTCCTACTTAGGAAAATTATTTAATTAATTGTTTACTTTATGTAATTCAATTAATTGATAAATTAATTAATTACATTACCTAAACTTATTAATTAAATTAAATTCAACTCAATGTCAATTAATTACCTTGACACCGAATGTCAACTAATTAATTAACGCATTCCTTCCAATGTACATTACATGTACAATTTCTATAAGTTCCAGCTCAGTTGATCTATGTGCACGATCCTATGGACCTGTCTTTATGTTGGCAGTAGGCCTAAGCCCACAGACTATAAGTGGGTTCTAGCAAACCATTACAGCCCCCAATTAAGACAGAGATGCAGCAGTCTTTAGAAGACACTCACCCGGTAGTAATCTCATAGTGTCCTTAGCCTAACGATATCAATATGAATAAACAAGAGGCATGGTGTCTGTCATCCTCTTCTGTTGTTTATTATATTTCTTGATCTTGAGTTGACTGATTAATCGAATAAGCAACCAACTTATTTGGGTATGGCCATACACTTATCAGTCCCACTCATCAAGTGGCCAATGATATCATCTCAGTGTTACCCGAGTGGCAATTCCATCACTTCATCATCAATATCAACATGTTCACCGGTCCACCCAATCATACCCGTATTTAGCATCCTTTTACAGACCTGTTAGGCGTATGTCAAAGTGAATCGGATTCCATATCGATATTATAATGAAATCTGGTCTGAGGACAAAAGAGACCTACTCAAGAAAGACCTATGACGTGACAACCATGTGGCTTTCTTATGCGGATCGATCCAGTCCCATGTCAATGACATGTACCTATATTCATGACTGACTATACAAGTACTATGGCTAGTTAAGAACTACCATACAGTCATCGAATATACAAGTCTGTGGTTCTATTCGTTCCCACGATTAGAACAGACCTGGGATAGGTTTTATGATTATCAATCAATGGATACTCTACTCATATTATAGCACAAGATATAAATGAAATATATTAATTGCCTTTATTAATGTGACACAAATAATGTATTTATACAATGAGTCTTAATGTATAATACAAAATACAAGAATCCAATGCCGTAAGAACTAGGGCACACCAACAGGAAACACATCCTTTAGAGTTTGCATGCATATGCATCATCATGCATGCACATATAACATACATGGGACATTCATCCCAAGCTTGTCTTCATTCTTCATCGAAGGGGCAAAAATTTTTGCTCAAAGTCTCTCGATCAAGGAATGAAGACTCACCATTTTAAATACAGGAATTCACCAACACCGCAGGTACAGATAAACCCGGTATCGGCTTATATCAGCTCCACCAACAACTTCAACCTCGGGTACAGATAGATCTGACATAGGCTCATTTCATTCATTCAGCCTCGGGTACAGATAGATTCAGCATAGGCTCATTTCATCCATTCACCCTGGAGTACAGATAGATTCGGCACAGGCTTATGCCATCCACTCAGCCTCGAGTATAGATAGATCTGGCATAGGCTTATGCCATCCACTCAGCCTCGGGTACAGATAGATACAGCACAAGCTTATTTAATCTCAACATCACCTCGGGTAATGTAGACTCGGCATAGGCTTATTCCATCCACTTAGCCTCGGGTACAGATAGATCCGACACAGGCTTATCTCATCTCAACATCAACTCGGATACAGATAAATCCATTATAGGATCATTTCACCATCACCTCGGGTAAGTAGACCTGGTACAGGCTCATTCCATCCTTGCTGTGGGTAATGTAAACCCGGCACCGGCTCATTTCATCATCGCCTCGGGTAATGTAAACCCGCTACAGGCTCATTCCATCATCACCTCGGATACAGATAAATCTAGTACAGGTTCAGTTCACCATCGCCTTAGGTAATGTAGACCCGGTACGGGCTCATCTCAACATCGCCTCGGATACAGATAAATCCAGTACAGGCTTATTTCACCATTGCCTCGGGTAATGTAGACCTGATACAGGCTCATTCCATTCTCACCGTGGGTAATGTAAACCTGGCTTCAGCTCATTTCATCATCGCTTCGGGT
This sequence comes from Euphorbia tirucalli, assembly GCA_039660915.1. NCBI lineage: Eukaryota > Viridiplantae > Streptophyta > Magnoliopsida > Malpighiales > Euphorbiaceae > Euphorbia > Euphorbia tirucalli. Next base: position 34,126,097 of record CM077640.1, on the reverse strand, counting down.
AATATAGACCCGGTACAGGCTCATTCCATCATCGCCTCAGGTACAGATAAATCTGGTACAGGTTCACCTCAACATCACCTCGAGTAATGTAGACCCGGTACAAGCTCATCCCATCATCACCATGGGTAATGTAGACCCGGCTTCGGCTCATCCCATCTTTCCCATGGGTAATATAGACCCAGTTCCGGCTTAATCCATCATCACAGTGAGTAAATGTAGACCCGGTATCAGCTCAAATCAAACCAGGTCATCACTGCAACAATGAGACCTCAGTAGGTTAGGTACGTCTTTCTTTCCTTATGTTTACGACACTTCAATTCGCATTCTCAAATTCCCCTTAGGTATTTTAGACCTGGTATCGGGTATCAAATTTGATCACGCAAGGGGCAGCTGTAAGCGCCGGGTTTTCTTGACCTCTATGATAAGAAACCTGTATTACCTGTTGATCAAATGGACGTGAATTAGACTTGAGGATGAGTGGAATGCCACCTGGAGTATCTCAAACGCTCTAAAAACGAAGCTATCCTCAATCCAAAATTCCAAGAAAGGTCCTTCGAGTGATTTTAGTGCTTAAAGGTGAACGTAGGGCTTGGCGGCATCTGCCCCGGCTCTGTCTAGAGCTGCACGGCTGTAGTTTCAAAACTACAGCTGTGCGGCTATAGATATAGAGATGCACGGCTCTAGCATTTAGAGTCACATGGCTATAGTGCGCAGCTAAGTTGCCCTTTAAAGCAGAGCAACTTGGCCGAAGCAGGGCTGTGGGGAAGGCTCAAGATATTGTCAGTTCTTTCTTTTTAGGCTCATTTCATGTAGGAAATGATTAAAAGGTGTGACGAAATATAAAAAGAAAAAAAATCAAATGAAAAAGGGGGATTCTAGGAAGCAGAAAAAAAACATAGAAAAGAAAAAGAAAGAAGGAGAGAAACTGAAAACACAAAGAAGGAGACAAAGGGAGAGACCCGAGATACAATACCCAAGCATAACCAGAAACATTGAGGGAAGACTTCTAGACATTTCCTCATTCATTTGGGACTATGATAATGAATGTGGCTTCATTTATTTTCATTTCAGACATTCCAAGAATGCCCAAGACTATGCAAAAGACAATGCATAGTCACACGGACAGAGGTTCGGTGCCTTTGGGGCACCTAATGGATTTTATGAAATGGTCGTATGTGTACCAACACACGGACAGAGGTTCAACGCTTTGTAGGTCAACATGAAATGGTCACGTGGAAGTCGTTCCGTGGATAGAGTTCTGATGCTTTTAGGGCATCTAATATGAAATGATGTTGCAAATAAGTCACGTGTAAGTAGGGACACAGACAAAGGTTCGGCGTTCGTGGAGCACCTTGCATGAATTGGTAATGTTATGAAATGTTCCTATGTGCATAATAATTCGACACTCGTGGAGTGCCTCAAATGAGTTATTAATGTCATGAAACAATTCCGATGTGGATTGCGACACACAAGCAAGGTTTTGGCATCACCGTGACACCCACAATGAATGGACATGAAATAGGGATGATATAATGTTATATTGTTATGCGACTTGCCACACAACCAGACCTAAGATCTTCTGATCTTCTAGTGAATGATATGATATAGTGGAATGGCCAAATGCAAACCGGTGCACAGGCGGACCACGGGTAGTTTTGGGGTACCCGATATGGTATGCAATGAAATGATAATGATAGGCATTCTTAGAATGTCCCTTATTAGATGGAATGGAATGAAATGGCATGAATGTGTATGTTTCACAGAAATGCTAGTGGCTGCAGAAAAATGTGGCTAGGATACGTGACACACGAGATGATGTCGTGTATGCTTTTACGGAAATGTTGGCACACAAGATGTGTATATATGGCACGCGAGTAAAATGCCGTGGCTGCACGAAGATATGGTTAGTACAAATGCCATACATATGAATATGCATTAAAAATGGCTATACGAAAACGTGGTTAAAATGGCATAAGGATGATTATGCATGTTTGATGTTGCGTGAAAAAGGTAAAAAGAAAATCATCACGGAACAAACGTTAGCACATGCAAAAATATCCTCTCTTGGTCTCGCATTCTTCCTAGGTATTAGGTCTCTTTGGCATCAACAGGGGATACCAAAGGTGTACACTCAATTGTCCAATTTCAATTTTATGTTTTGGTAATCCTCGGGGAAGTTACTAAGCCATTACATGTGGGCCAAAGTCAAACTAAGGGTCGTACAGATCCCCATAGCGAATATACACTCCTCTCCGTAGAACACAATGTAAGGTCATGAGTGGTTAACCCCGTCGAGCACCTTCAATCCTGGCGGAAGAGGTAGGTCACCTTCTTGAGTAAACCAGGATGATCAGTGTATTTGAGGGGTTGAGAAGAAGAAAATGTCATGATATGCAAGGTATGAATAAATATGGTATTTATAAACTAGTAAATGACTACAAGCGAGGTTATATTTCAGCAGTTACCTAAGTTCCTTAAGTTTTTATAAAAACATTTTTAGGAAACTTTTATCCCCAGCAGAGTTGCCACTGTGAGCGGACAACCTGAACCGCGAAGCGAACCGGGGAAATGGGATCTGAGAAAAAGAATTGAATTACGTTTTGGTTTTTTTTTGGAAAACGGGATTTTGATTATCTTAATTTAGGAAAACCGTTGGTTTCTTTAGAAATCCCTTTTTATTACTGAAAGACATCAAAACCTAAATTTAGAATCAGTGACAGAGTCGCCACCCGGATCAGCTCATCCGAGAAATTCCGGTGTAGCTCCCTATCGAGGGTAGACTACTATACCTAATCCAGAGATTTAGGGTTCGGGTAACTTACCTATTCAACCTCGAGCTTGTATTCATTTACAATTTATATTACTGTATTTATTCAATTTATTATCTTTCTCTACCTAATTACGTTTATTTATCAGCCGATGCTCAAGCAAATGACAGAAATGAATTGCAGAAAAATAAATCATGCATCCAAATTATACAAAAGAATTATAGAGGCCGCTTATACAACCAAATTGAATAAAAAAAAACTCTCGTCGTCACATTACAAGTGCTTAGAATACACGATTATCTGAAAATTTACGAACGCCTGAAATACACGAGTTAATCTATTAATTACACCAAAATAATAAAAAAAAAAAAGGAAAATAAATGCTGCAAAACAGACAGTTAGCACAGTTTATATCGCAAACACAAATAAGACTCACAGCAAGATAGAAATGGAATTTTTAGGAACAGAGGCATGCATTTAGGGGGTAACCGGGTCAACTCGGCCAGCCGACACGGTTAGACCTGGAAAACGGTTTTGAAACGTCCTGTAGATTTTGTGCTAAAAACAATTTTAGAAAATTATGTGGCTCGATTTCATACAAATTTCCAGATTTCAGCGGGTCTGTTATTCCGGAACATGGGGTTCTGTTCGTGCAGGTTTCCTAATTTTTACAAACATCTAGGGTCTGAAAATGATAAACACGCCAAAAACAGTTTGAATTCGAAGACAGCATCGTGCGACGACGTCCATATGGGTCGTTCTGCGATTCTACCTATTTCTGGAAACTACAGCCGTACGGTTGTAATTAAAGCCGCACGGCTCTAACTACAGTCGTGCAACTGTAACAACTACAGTCGTGCAACTGTAGCTCCCAGTCCCAAAAATTGGTTTTCTTATTTTTCGAAAATCATTATTTTGCTCGTTTTCAGTGTTTCCCGAGGATTTTATAGGGTTCGGGGCTCCATTAATGCTGGACTATGGATCCGGTTCGGATCGAACAACCCCAAAATTCAAAAAATAAAATCCAGGAAAAACCGAAAACCTAACACCCATACGTACAAAAATCCGAAAACCAAAGTTTAATAACATACGAATTTATTTGGGCTGAAAAACATCACAACAGAATGCATAAAAACGGAAAACGGGCTATTTTTGGCTGATTGGGCATTTTCGGGTTTTATCCCGAGAGAAACATAGCCGTGCGGCTCTAAGGTTAGAGCTGCACGGCTCTGTTCCAAGGGGACATAGCCGTGCGGCTGTGTTCTTAGAGAACACAGCCGTATGGTTCTGTTAAGGTAGTCGATTTTCCGAAAATTGAGAAAACAGAGGAAAAATGCACAGAAAATGCAATGAACACAAGTTTAAGGCCTCTCAGAGTTTACCTTGACATCGTTCTAGTGTATTGGATATTCAAAAATGGATTGAAAAGCGAGAATGTGCTTTGAATCCTCGAATGTTCTGAAATCTCGAAAATGAATCCCGAACCGATGTGAAACGAATTCGAAAATATATCCGGACGAATGAGTAATGGTCTAGACGTGTTATAGGACGATTAGGGTACGAGTTTGGGTTTTGGAATCACAATTTCTCTCAACCTCTCTTTCTTTCTTCTTCTTCCTCACTTTCTGTTTCTATTTTTTTTGTCTCTGTAACTTCAACTTTGGCCGAAAACTTTTCTTTCTAAAAAATCCTCCCTTTTTTGATTTTGATTTTTGCTTTTTTATCTCACACCCCGTAATGATTTCACGAATTAAATGAGCCGTTTTCTTTTCTGCGAATTCGGCCGATTTCGCTCCTTTCAGTCAAGTTGCTATACTTTGTAGAGCAACTTGATTAAACCACTAGAGCCGCACGGCTCTAGTTGTCCTAGAGCTGTGCGGCTTTAGATAGAGCCGTGGCTGATTCCGTAAAAAAAACCAATGCTCACCTTAAACCCTAAAATCACCCGGGGGACCTTTCTCAGGGTTCCGAATCAAGGATAGCTCTGTTTTCGGAAAGTTCGAGGCATTCCGGGCAACCTTCTGCTCTTTTCCGAGTCCGACTGCTTAACAGAGGTAACAAAAGGTTCTCATCACAGAGGTCGGGAAAACCCGTGCTCACAGCAGTCTAACTGAAATCGAAACCCTGTAGTTTAAACTTATAAATTCCATGTCACTGATATCGATGCCTAACACAAAGGCATGGTTTAATCACCCTCTTTTGTGTCCGGACATTAACTTGATCCCGAATGCACTGATGCTCACAAACAAGTTCCAACTTTTTGGGTGTGGCCACACTCTTATCAGTTGCACTCATCAAGTGGCGGTGATATCTCTCAGTGGACTACTGAGTGACATTTCCCTCTGCATATTCATGGCCCTGCCATGTTTGCTGGCACATCCGAATGTACCCATACTTGGCACCCTATTATAGGCCCTTCAGGCATACACCGAAGTGTGTCACTTCACATGAAACGCCATGATATGGTCAGGTTAAAGGATCCATACAAGTACTACACGAGAATCACTTATGATACTATACCATGTGGATTTCTCGTTTAGTAGGTCTTATCCAGTACCATACCCCTTTGCATTACCCATAAAATTGGTTGACAATCCATGTCCAATAGCCGGTAAGACACCGCTATACAACCAAGTTTACGATAGTCTTTGGTTCCATTCATTCCCATGACTGGAATAGACTATGGATATCTTTATGGTCATATCATTTTCCCTATCCATGGTCTTACTGCTAAATGCATGACACTTGTCAACATGGATATGAATATGTCCATTAGATACTCTATTTGTAATATTGCACAAGGTATATAATAAATAGATTAATGCCTTTATTCATTAACACAAATTGTATAATACAGAAATCTCATTACAAGATACAAAATGTATGATACAATACAAGGACCAATGTCTCAGGACTAGGGCATACCCAACACGGATTAGGTAGTTGCCTGATTTGTAAATTCATAGGTGGCAATGTATAATTAGTGGAGTCCATGTGTCAACTTAGAATGTGTTTTGCATGTTGTGGGACAAGTGTCATGATTTTAAAGTTATGAGTTGGCAGTGGGTAGTATATATCAAGAAAATTTTGGGTATCTTAGGTATTCATTTTTTTTTTATCTTTTCTTTTTTATATTTCTCCCTTAGTTTCTAGAAATGTATATATAGTAAGCTAAAATTTTGAATTTTGGATAGAAACTGAAAATCAAGCTAAAGATAAAGGAAAGAAAGTAGTTGAAGGATCATTAGAGCCTAGAGCTTGAGAAATTGAGGTTGGTACACTTGTGTGGCAGTTCTTTAAATCTTCTGTGATTTTCAAGTTTTTTGGGGTTTTGCAACTAGTGCATGAGTACATTGCAAAAGAAATGGTTAAGTAAATCATTGATAGTGGTTTTTTCGATAGTGTTAGAAAAGTTCGGGAGTGTACAATTGAAATCCATCTTGGGGTTATTAAAATTGCGATTAGGAAAATGGGTTTATGAAATTATCCTCATTCGATGATTTGGAACTTAATAATATATGCAGATTTAGGCTGCCGAAATCTCCAACGCCAGAGCTTGCTAGCGGATGGCTGAAGATAGTGTGAGAGTGGCGGGTGTTATGAGATGAAAAAGAAAGAGAGAGGATTGGAGAAGAGACAACAATATGAATTGAGAAAGAATGAAAATCACGTGGGTAATATCATTGGAACTCATAAAAAGTCAAAGAAATTTTTTCAAATAATGACACGTCAGCATTATTTTTTTATGTACAGTGATAGCAAGTCACATGTACTTTAGTGTTAAGTTACCATTAAGTTCATATATTTTGTGGCAAAATGAAATGCATATACCAAATTGTGAAAAGTGCTAAAGTATATGTACCATGAGTGTAATTTATCCCCAAACTTGGTGGCCAAGTTTATCACTAAACTTAGTGACCAATCAAATCCAACATCAACGATTTAAAGTTGGGTCACTAAATGAATTTCTATGGTCCATTCCATGAAATACGACTGCCACCTTTCCTTTGGACCTTTCTTTTCATCATCTTCAATAGCCTTTAAATCTTATTCCATACTTCATATTCCTTGTTCTTGAATTGCTTATCCATCTACAAAAGATTCACTTGAGATTATACATTTTTTTAATAGAATGAGTTTATTCTCATTCTTGTTTGATCGAATGAAAAAATTATATAGAACGAGTTTTCAATTTCCATTTATTAATCCATCCCTCCTATCCCTTAATCGTATTTGATTCTCATTACCCCACTAATTATTATTTTCATTTTTATAATATTCATATTTTATAAACTTCCGTTTCCAACCACCATCACCAATTATTTTTTGGTGGAGTCTATATTTTTGGATTGTTAGACATATGGCCAAGATAAAATCTTCAGTAGATTTTTACATTTTTCGGACCATGAACAGTATTCTCAAAAAGAAACCAAAAAAGATAGCAAAATCTAGCACAACACAACTTTGTAACACAGATAGCAAAATCTAGCACAACACAACTTTGTAACACCAGTCCAATACAAACACATACTAACAAACCTCATTCATACCATTAATTCATAAACAAAAATCACTCTCTTCACATTCTCAACAACCCCGCACCACCACGTCACATCAATAATTTATTACCATCTATTATATTATATGACATTTGCAAAGTCAACTCAAGCATGGAGTGAAAAAGAAAATGTCATCAAGCCTATCATTAGAGGGAGAATTACCCCCATACACCAATAGCCCTTGCTTTCCTTCAAGCCCACCAGGCCCAAATGCACACCATCCCCTTGGCCCAGGATGAACTTTCACCGAGCCCAGCCCATCTTCCACCCTTTTCCACACCAATGTCTCTGTGTCCAATACATACCCATCGCCGGCGAACTTCCCGGCACCCATGTGTCCCAAATCACTAGGGTCCACTTCACCACCGTATATGATTATGTATTTCCCAATCCCAACAGTAGAAAATACACTACGTGCGGTCGGCTTTTCACCACCTGTCTCAACTTGGGCCCACTTCCCCTCGGCCGGATCAAAACAATGCACATCATCCACTTCCATTCCGGCGAAACCATACACGACCCATATTTTTCCTTGGGCCACAACCAACCCCGGCCCACCTCTTCCCTTGCAGTTATCACCGGGTAGTGGATACTTGACCCATCTCTTTTCCACCGTATCGTATCCCCAAAGATCATTCAGCCGGCCGTTGACTCCACATCCACCGAAGATGTACACGTGGCGGTCATCGGAGGTTGTTGAGTGGTAGCTCCGGTGAGCGGGTCCGTTTTCCCCACTAGAAAGTAGGGTCCACTTGTTTGCTGACGTGTCGAAAGAGTAGAGCTCGTTCAATTCCTGGTGAGTAGCGTCTCTACCGCCGAACACATAGATTGTATCGCCGATTGCAGCCATGGTGACTCCCACCCTCGGCGGAGGAACGTCTCCGGTGACTTCTGGGACGGACCATGTTCGGGTTTGGAGATCGAAGATGTGAATTTTGTTGTCGACGGGGACACGGGGAGAGAATTCGCCGCCGAAAGCATAAGCCTTGTCTCCGACTAGGGTTATGGCGTGGGAGCTTCTGGCTCCGGGCCCAGCCCCTTTCTGATCAAGCTGAAAATTCAAATGAGAAAAATTCAAATTAATCGAATTGCAATTACAGATCGAGAAAGCAGAAGCGAAAATTAAAGAAGAAAGCAATTGATGATGAAAATCGAAAAAAGAAAAGAAGAAAAAGAAGAGACCTTGACCCATTTGCCCTGAACCGTAGCCATGAGTAAAGTGAAGAAGTGAAGCAGTAGAAACCTGTGGGCTGTTATGCGAATTTCTGGTCTTTGAAATTCGCCTTTTAAAATCGTCGAGAATAATAAATGATATGTAAACTCCCGATTGTGCCATTATCGTACTATATATTTACTATATTACCCCTAATTAGTTTTAACAGAGGTTAGGCTGAAAGTTTGTTCATCATAGAGGGTAATATGGTCTTTTAACAATGCATGATTTTTTTCAATGGGATTCCAAACGGGAAGGCTAATTTAGTGGAGGTGTTTATTGACACGGAGGATAACCCGCAATGTTCATTTTGGATATTATTAAATTTTTATTTATTGCGTATATTATTAACTTACCAAAATTACCAAAATTCATTCATTTTATTTTATTAAACATTGAAAATCTTTTCTGAAATAGATATATAATTACGTAACCATTTTAGAAATATTATAAAGTAAATTTACGTTTGACATTCTAGTGAAGAAATGGGATCACAGGCGTCAGTAGAAGATGAGAGTACGTCGCATTGGGTTCTGCAAAAGAGAATGAAACACTGGGTGGTCGGGTGAAGGATACTTCGATGCTTAAGCCAAAAAAAGAGAAATAGGGAAAATGGTGTAGAAAAAGAAGAGCAAAGAGATTACCTCTTAGAGTTTTTGCATACTCTATTTATATGTCTACTGGATGTACTGCTAATACCTGATTCGTTTAGTGCAATGCTTCTACCCAAAATACCCTTCATGTGTGCCCTAATTTTCATGGTCATCTCCTTTAGTGACTTCGTGAACAAGGCTTGAGATCTCCTTTGTACACGTGGATGTAGGATCTCTACTAGGATGAAGTTACTGCCTTTTCATGGCACGTGTTCACTTTGCTACCTTTATCGCCTACTCGGTTGGTTTGAGACATTGACTCGGTACCTTCTCTCGTTGTTTGTATTTAGGGTGGTTGATATGCTCTTCCCCTGTCCGATTGTGTGTACTTTGACCATTCGCACTCAATGCGCATCTTGAGCTTTCATGTCCTTCACTCGATGATATGGATAACTATGTGTTATCAACGTTATATGAAAATACAAGATTCTTTGATTGAGAGTTAATTAAGCGCTTTTGTCGCACCCCACCTATGTCTAAATTACGCTGCTATTGTTAGTTTTCTCATTGATAAAGCGATATGTAAGTCATTTTGTAAATCTCTATGAGGCATATGGGTTCAAGTTTCATTATCGTTATTGGAATTTTAATTGGTAAAGCGATATATAATTTTTTTTCAAAAGTCTCTCTATGGTCACAATACTTTCACCTAGTCTTGCACCTCAGATATTCCTCCTACTTTAAACTTTTATTTAAAAAAAAAAAAAAGGTTATTCCATTATATCATTCTCAGGAATATTTTTAATTTAAATTTATGGTCAAAAACTGACATAAATTGACTGTGCACTGGAATCACAATTAAAATTTAAGAAATGTTAAAAGTTTGTTTTAGAACCTGTGAAATAGTGAATTGACAGACAATAATGTCAATTCGATAAAGCAATTTCTTCAACCACCTTTTTGAAATTTATAGGACTTCGAAAACTACCGCACTTTAAGTTTTATCTTTACATATAAAATTTTTATTTTATAGTTTTATTTTATACAAACCCCTTAATTAATCTTTTATAATTAAAATTTTCTAATAATTCTTTTTTAATTGATAAAATTTAAAAAATTATTCCCAAACTATTTAGTATGAATACAAAATAATTATATATCAATAAGCATGCTTTTTCGTCATGTGTGTGGCTAAATATTGTAAGTCAACTCCAAAAAACACAATTACTAATCAATTTTTTTTTTAACTTATTGAGTACTTTTTTTATTACAATATTATTAGCTCCAAATTTGACTTATCTTTTGCGTATGTGTAATACGTTTCGTTCAGTGACAGAACTATGAAACAAACATTTCCAAGCAATTTTCTAAAATTGTTTTTGTTGGTGTGCCATCGTTCTTGGGGCATTGGATTCTTGTATTTTGTATTATACCTTAAGAGTCATGTATGAATAGATTATTTGTGTCACATTAATAAAGGCAATTAATCTATTTCATTTATATCTTGTGCTATAATATGAATAGAGTATCCATTGATTGATAATATACAGTCCTTAACTAGCCATAGTACTTTATATAGTCAGTCATGATTATAGGTACATGCCGTTGACATGGACTGGATCGATCCGCACAAGAAAGCCATATGGTTGTCGCGTCATAGGTTTTTCTTGAGTAGGTCTCTTTTGTCCTCAGACCAGATTTCATCATAATATCAATATGGAATCCAGTTGTGAGCGGACGACGCGTTTTCGACGGGACGCGGGACTCCCTTTCGGAATGGGGCGTCACGATCTCGGGCGGGCCCCTCCCTCGCGTGGGGTTTTATAAAGGAAATCCGCGTTTTGGAAAAAATAAATAGAATTAATAAATAAAAGAACCGAGACCTAAGTCTCGATGAATATTGTAGGAGTCGCCACCCGGCTCAGCTCAACTGGGAAATTCTTATGTAGCTGAACCGGACGAACGGCCGCTACACTATCCAGAGATTCGGGTCCGGACAAGTCCCTTATTTCGTGTCTAATTAAAATAAATATTGTCAATGTTCTCGAATGGTATTTCAAAATCTAAGTCCATTTTATTGAATGTATAAAAAGCATACAACGCGCACACAAAATATTTAATACAAACATAAAGAAAAGAAATAAATATTAATCGATTTACAACCAAATCGAATGGGAAAATAAAAACTCTCGTCTCACTTGTACAACCGCCTAGAATACACGAAAATCTAGATAAATACAACCGCCTAAATACACGATTTAATCTATTAAAATACATTAAAAATAAAATAAAGAGAAATTAAAACCTGCAAAACCGAGGGTTAGCACAATATATACAGCACGCCACAATTAGGACTCAAATAGACAGAACGGGAAATCAGGAATTGGGGGCATGCATTTAGGGGGTAACCGGGTTGGCTCGGCTAGCCGGCCCGGTTAGACCTGGAAAATATTTTGAAACGTCCCTGTATTTTTGGTTTTGTGGAAGAATCATTTTTGAAAACAATTTTTCCGGTTTACATGCATTTTTATATATTTAAGTGAGCCGGTTTTCAGGAGAACTGGGTCTCCGTCGTTGAATTGTTCTAAATGCAATTTTACTAAAAATTGAATCTACGGTCGTGATGCACACAACAAAATTCATTTTGATGATTTTTGGGGTTTTCTAATTTTTTACGGATAAAAGTTGAAATTCTGATTCTGGAACAGGGATTACAGTCATACGACTGTAGTTTACAGTCGTGCGACTGTAATCAGTTCAGGGTCAGAATTTCACCAAAAATCATTGAAAATCAAAACCTGAAGAAAAATAAGTCTGGAAATTAAGAACAGTCGTACGACTGTATATACAGTCGTACGACTGTTCATGAAAACCAAGAACAGTCGTACGACTGTTCTTAATTTCCAGGAACAGAAATATGAAAATGCAGCAAAGATCACACAAAACTCACTTCAAACACCCAGAAAGCGAGGAAAAGTGTAAGGAGAAGAAATGACTACCTTTTTAGAAGCTATTCCAAGTCGTTTTGATCCCTGGCGTCGCTCCAATCCCAACAAATTTGCACTTTCCCCTTTGGAATGGAAGTTGAGAGCTTTTTGTCCAAAATCCGAATTGCAAAGGATTCTGATTGTTTTAGTCCAAGTTCTTGATTTGGTTGTGTAGTTAACTGATTAACCTAGGGGTTTCTAACAAGTTTTAGGTTTAATTTCGAGAAATAAAGAAAATCAAAGAGGAAGAAAAGTGAGTTTTTTCTTTTGTGGTTTTTCTTTTTCTCTCTCTTCTCTTTCTCTCTCTAAGTTTTCTTTTTTCCAGAAAATCCCCTCTCCTTTCTCTCCTTTTTTTTCTTTTCTACCCTTTTTTTCTGCTTGCTTGCTGTCAAACCCGAGCAATTAATGCTCATCCTCTCTTTCTTCCATTTCTGCTGCAGAGGTATGGGCCTCTGCAGATTTTCCGATATTACAGTCGTACGACTGTAACAATAGTCGTACGACTATAGTTTTTTTTTTTTTTTTTAAGTATAGAAAATTCCGGCGCTTACAGCTGCCCCTCGCGTGATCAAATTCGACACCTAGCTCCAGGTCCATAATACCTGTGATGATGAATTTGAGAGCGTGAATCAAAGCGCCGTGAACACTGGAATGAACCTTCTGATGAGATAGGCCGATACCGGGTTTAGGTTACCCGAGGCGATACTGGGGATAAAATAAGCCGATATCAGGTCTGTGTTACCCGAGGCGAAATTGATGAAAAGATTAGCCGATATCAGGTCTATGTTACCCGAGGCGAAATTGATGAAGAGATTAGCCGATATCAGGTCTATGTTACCTGAGGCGAGTTGATGAAGAAATTGGCCGATATCAGATCTATGTTACCCGAGGCGAAATTGATGAAGAAATTAGCCGATATCAGGTCTATGTTACCCGAGGCGAGTTGATGAAGAAATTGGCCGATATCAGGTCTAGGTTACCCGAGGCGATGCTGGAGATGAGATTAGCCGATACCGGGTTTAGGTTACCCGAGGCGAAATTGATGAAGAGATTAGCCGATACCGGGTCTAGGTTACCCGAGGCGATGCTGGAGATGAGATTAGCCGATACCAGGTCTATGTTACCCGAGGCGAACTTTACTGGGGAAAGTTGAGATAATGGCGCGGACCTGGGCCGATACCGAGTCTACATTACTCGAGGCAAATCTGCTAGGGGGCTTGGATGATGGAGTGGATCTGGGCCAATACCGAGCTTACATTACTCGAGGCAGACTCACTGGAGAAAGTTGAGATAATGGAGCGGACCTGGGCCGATACCGAGTTTACATTACTCGAGGCGGATCTGCTGACTTACTGAGGATATTGAGCTGGGGATGAATTCCTGCACTTAAAATGGCAAGTCTTCGTTCCTTGATCGAGAGATTTTTAAACAAAAATTTTTGCCCCTTCGATCAAGAATGAAGACTAGCCGGGGATAAGTAATTGATATATGCAATGTATGGATGCATGATGATGTATATGCACATGTATGTATTTTCTGTTATTGGACGTTTTTGTCTACCGCTGGGGAGATATGTTGTGCCCCTGGTCGATTTTACTTTTCTTGGGGCATTGTTTGGTGATTATTGACGGAGTGAGGTGATTGCTGGGGAAATGATCGTAGTATTCCTTGTAGAGATTCCGCTGGGGAGGAGTGTGGCAGCTTGACTGGGGAAACAATTGTGGTGTTCTTTGTGTAGACTACACTGAGGAGTAACATAGCGACTTTGCGGGGAAGTAATTGATGGTGTACTTTATGTAGACTTCGCTGGGGAATAGTATAGGAAACTATGCTGGGGAGTGATGTGACGGATTCTGCGGGGAACACTGAGGATGTTCCGTTTTTCCTGCTCCGTGGGAAGTTATTGGTTTTTTTTTTTTTTTTTTAGGTGCTCTAATTTTTGTCTGGGTAGCCCCAAATCAGGTTTTTAGCCCAGCGAGCTGCTCTAACTTTTGCCTAAGGCGTCTTTTCGGTTTTCACCTTAGTGAGCATTCTTTATATGCCCTAACTTTTGCCTAAACTGCCCGATATGGGTTTTCAGCTTAGCGAGCCGCTCTAATTTTTGCCTGAGGTGCCTTTTCGGCTTTCTCCTCAGCGAGCATTTTTTTTTTTTTTTTTTAGGTGCTCTAATTTTTGTCTGGGTAGCCCCAAATCAGGTTTTTAGCCTAGCGAGCTGCTCTAACTTTTGCCTAAGGCGCATTTTCGGTTTTCACCTTAGCGAGCATTCTTTATATGCCCTAACTTTTGCCTAAACTGCCCGATATGGGTTTTCAGCTTAGCGAGCCGCTCTAATTTTTGCCTGAGGTGCCTTTTCGGCTTTCTCCTCAGCGAGCATTTTTTTTTTTTGACTAAAATGGTGTTGTGATCCTTTATTGCTCGTTTGGGAAGATGAACTGGACTTTAGAGGACCATAAAAGATTTTGAATTGCATGTATTTAATGCATTTTCATTTGCCTAATAATGTGATGATATTGATCAGTTGAATGCAAAGTGCTTTCTTTGAATGTGTGTTTATGCAAGACAACTTTGTTTGTGCATTTGTCATAACCATGCAAATATATTTAAACAAACACTTCACTTTATTGATGAAGTCAAAATGAGTACATTTGAAACAAGTTGGTTCCTAAATGGTACAGATTCCACACTGAGCCAGGATCCGTCACCAGTCGTCCTTTTCAGGTTTTCCGACTGATTATTTTCTCTCGTGTCTTAATTTTTGCCTAGACCGCTCTTTTTGAGTTTTCAGCCTATCAGACCCTTTTTTTTTTATATATATGATAAAGCTTTAGCTTGTCTTGGTTGATCGGGTTGGTGAACTCGTTTCCATCCATGTCCATGATGCTGACAGCGCCTTTTGATAACACCTTCTTCACCACATAGGGTCCTTCCCAGTTAGGTCTGAACTTGCCCCTAACATCAACATTTGAAGGCCTTAGTTGCTTTAGAACCAAATCTCCTGCTTTCAACTGCCTCTTGGAGTATTTCACATTTCGATTATAGGCTCTAGCCATTCTGCGCTGATACATCTGCAGGTGATCCAGTGCCTTTAGTCGCCTTTCATCCAGTGCAGCCAGCTGCTCATATCTAGCTTGAACCCATTCAGTCTCCGGCAATTGAGCTTCTAGGGCAACTCTGAGTGATTCGAGTTCTATCTCCACTGGTAACACTGCTTCCATTCCATATACCAAGGCATAAGGGGTTTCTCCTGTCGGCGTTCTGACACTAGTTCTGTAACCCCAAAGAGCATAAGGCAGTTTATCAGCCCAATCCCTGTAAGTGGTTACCATCTTTGATAAGATCTTCTTTATTGCCTTGTTAGCTGCTTCTACTGCACCATTAGCCTGAGGTCTATATGGAGAGGACTTATGATGTTCAATACCATGTTCTGCAAATAGCTCAGCCGTTGCCCCTTGAAACTGTACTCCATTGTCAGTTACTATGTGGTGAGGAACCCCATATCGAGTGAAGATATTCTTCTGGATGAACTTGACCATATGCTTAGCTGTAACATTAGTAAAGGATTCTGTTTCGACCCATTTGGAGAAATAATCAACTGCCACAACTATGAATTTGTGCCCATTAGATGCAGCTGGATGAATTTCACCAATCATGTCTATCCCCCATGCTGAAAATGGCCAAGGAGACGCTAGATTCTGAAGTTCAAGTGGAGGAAGATGACTAATGTCTGCATAGATCTGACATTCATGACATCTCTTCACTTTTCTTATACAATCTGCTTGCATTGTCATCCAGAAATACCCTTGCCTCATGATCTTCCTGGCCATGGCAAGTCCGTTCATATGTGGCCCACAGGATCCTGCATGTACCTGCTGCATCACGTCTTCTGCTTCTTGTTCTGTTAGACACCTTAAAAGAACTCCATGTGCTGTTCTTTTATACAACTTGTCCTCGAAGATTCTGAATTGACTAGCCAGTTTTCTCATTGTCAACTTATCAGTAGCACTGGCCTCTTCTGGGTACTTTCCCTCCTTAACATACCGGTAAATGTCAAAGAACCATGGCTTTTCTTCGGCTGATAATTCCATTACTTTATGCACTTCGAAGCAAGGATGTCTGAAAGTGGCTATGACCAGTGGTTGAGCTTGTGTCTCTTCTGGATTTTCCCACATGGAGGACAAAGTAGCTAAAGCATCAGCCATTTTATTCTCATCCCTGGGGACATGTCTGAATTCACATTGGCCGAATAAACCCTTTCTGAACTGTAACAGCTCCAAATAAGGCCGTAAGGCTTCTTCTTTTAGTTCCCACTCACCCTGAGCTTGCCTGATCACTAGAAGTGAGTCTCCAACAATCAGGACGTCATTTGCCCCTAGTGTTAGTAAAGCTTCCATCCCAAATAGGCACGCTTCATACTCTGCCCCGTTATTGGTTATGGGAAAATTCAACCTCTTGGATAAGGGAATGACTTCACCATCTGGCGTTGCTATAAGTACTCCAATTCCAGCGCCCTTTCTATTCACTGCCCCATCGAAGCACATGACCCATCTTTTTACTTCCACCATGGCTAGCTGCTCGTCAGGGAATTCCGGGTTCTCTGTGTAATCTGATTCTAGGGGTTGATTTGCCAGAAACTCTGCCACGGCTCGCCCTTTAATGGTTTTCTTCGTGATGTATTCGATGTCGAATTCAGACAAAAGTAATAACCACCTGGACAGCTTCCCAACCAATGCCGGTGCTTCATAGAGATATTTCATTGGGTCCACTTTAGCCATAGCTTGTATCTTGTAGGATTGGAAATAGTGGCGCAGCTTCTTGGTTAACCAAATCATCGCCACACATGTCTTTTCCACCAGTGTGTACTTGGTTTCATACTCCAACAGCTTTTTGCTTAGGTAGTAGATGGGATACTCCTTCTTGCCATCTTGTTCTTGTGCAGGCATTGCCCCTATAGAGGATTCTTCAACTGCCAAATACAAAATCAGAGCCTTCCCTGGAATTGGAGGACTCAACACTGGTGGCTTTACCAGGTAAGCCTTGATCTTCTCGAAGGCCAGCTGACACTTGTCATCCCACACAACCGGCTGATCTTTCTTTAATAGCTTGAAGATTGGCTCACAAGTGGAGGTTAGCTAGGCTATGAAGCGACTGACATACTGCAAGGAACCCAGGAATGATCTGACCTCCTTTTCAGTCTTTGGAGCTGGCATATCTTGGATGGCTTTGATTTTATCTGGGTCCATTTCTATCCCCCTCTGGCTAACTACATGGCCTAACAACTTCCCTGATGTGACCCCGAATATGCACTTCTTGGGGTTAAGCCGCAAGTTGTACTCTCCAATGCGTGTTAGAAATCTATCCAGGATAACAGGGTGTTCCTCCCGGGTCGTTGACTTAACAAGCATATCATCGACATACACTTCAACTTCTTTATGGATCATATCATGTAACAGAGTTGTGACAGCCCTCTGATAAGTGGCACCAGCATTCTTTAATCCAAAAGGCATCACCCTGTAGCAGAAAGTACCCCATTCTGTGATGAACGATGTTTTCACCTTGTCGATCACATCCATCAGAATTTGGTTGTACCCTGAAAAGCCGTCCATGAAGGAGTACATTGCCGCTTTTGCTGCACTATCAACCAATACGTCAATGTGAGGTAGTGGGAAATTGTCCTTAGGGCAGGCCTTATTCAAGTCCCTGTAGTCGACGCATACTCTGACCCTTCCATCCTTTTTAGGCATAGGGACAATATTGGCTAGCCATTCTGTATACTCCACCACTTCGAGAAACCTGGCATCTATCTGTTTGGCCACTTCTTCCTTCACTAGTGTAGCCCATTCCGGCCTTAGTCTTCTCAACTTCTGCTTTACCGGTCTGAACTTGGGGTCCGTTGGGATCTTGTGCACTGCTATTTCTGTATCTACACCCGGCATGTCTTCATACGACCAGGCGAAAGCTTTAACATGTTTTTGGAGTATTCTTATTAATTCTCTTTCTTCCTCGGATTTTAGCTCGTGTGAAATGAGTACCATTTTAGGGTTTTCATCTGTACTTATATTGATTTCATGCAATGCAGTGTCATGTATGCTAAATATGCTTGATGGTGATTCAAATGCATGCACAGAATTGTCAGGATAAACATCACACAAGTAAGCAAACTGGGATTTCATTGCATTGAACTTATCATAGAGTACATCAGTTACATTGAAAATGGAAGAAATGGATACAACAAAATCATCTTCATCCTCCACAGGCAGAGGGCCTTGTTCTTCATCAGCTTCCATCTTCCCTTCCAGGGCATCATCTAGGACTGCAGCTTTCTCTGCTTCTTGTGCCTTAGCTTTTTCCATAATCTTGGCGATTTCAGCAACCACAGAGTCTAAGTTCACTTTGGCCATCAGTTCTTCGCCAAATCCTTCCTTGGATTTCCCGAAAGCTTTGGTTAATGCAGCAGTCAAAGCTCCCGAGATCACTTCTGTAGCTTCAGCAGAGGTCTTCTTTTCATCTTCTTCCTCGGCCACCTCCATGGTTTCTGCTATCACCTCCGATGATTCTCCTTTCAGAATTTCAGATTCAACAGTTGCTTTTTCTTCCATTACAGGGGCTACTGGCTCTTCTTGGCTTTTCTTAAAATCCACAACATCTGTAAAGATCTCAAAGCCAGGGTACTCGACATTTCCGACAAATACTGGTTCAGCTCGGCCCTTGTAAAGGCTTTCTCCTGCCTTCAGAAATGGCTTCATCATGACCTTGCCATTCTTGTCCTTTTTCAGATTCTTCTGCTCGGATGACCCCTCTACATAACCAAGGCCGTACTGCTTTGACTTTCCCGAGTCGATCTTGAATTCTGGCACACCTTGCAAATTAATCCCGAGTCCCATCCCCGGGACAAAGTTCAGCTTGTACAGATATCGGGATAGCCATCCGGCATGTAATTCTCATAAAGAACCATAGGGGCATCTGTGGTTTCTTCTTCCTTAATGACAGCAATTTGGAATCCACCAAAAGGAACCACTCCTTCATCCACTATAGCTACCATCGACTGGGCATCCGCCTCAACAGTCACAATTCTGTCATTCATGGAGAATTTAATCTTCTGATGCAATGTGGAAGGAACACCTCCCAAAGGATGGAACCAGGGCCTTCCAAGCAGTAGGGAGAATGTGACCGGGATATCGATCACTGTGAAGACAACCATGGACTTGATGGGCCCAACCTCTACTTCCGTTTCGAAGGTCCCTATCACTGTTCTTTTAGAATCATCATACGCCCGAATGACTGTTGAGGACCTCTTCAACACTTCTTCATTCATGCCTAGAAACGGTAACATTTTCAGCGGGCATATGTTCAGAGCCGAGCCGTCATCCACCATAACGCACGGCATCACCTTATCCATGATGTTGGCCCTAACGTAAAGAGCCTTGTTGTGGGCCTTTCCTTCTGCTGGTAGGTCTTTCTCAGAGAAAACAATATTAGGAGCTCCAGCATGGACTTTGTCTAGCAAGCAGCACATAGCCTCTGGTGAAGCTATAGGGGAGACTTCAATTTCTGATAGCTTCTTTACTAAAGCCTCCCTATGCTCTTTGGAGGTCATAAGCAAGTGCCACAAACTAGCTTGTGCAGGGGTCTTCTTCAGTTGGGAAATGACCAAGTCCTCTTTCTCGACTCTTCCCGGTGCCGAAGTACTGCCCGACCCATTCATCGGTGCTTTATCTTTCGTCTGATCCGCCGGCTGATATACCCTTCCACTTCGGGTCACGTGCTGCACTTCTGAAATCTTCAGCTTCTCAACAGCTGGGAGTTTAACAGCCTCTCTTCTGTCAAATTCTTCGTACTCATCTTCGGAGTCAAGGTCATCTAGACTTATGGGCTTGACCTCCTTACACCCCTCCTTTTCCTCACATTTAAGCTCTACTTCGGGTTCCCCTACTGCCACTGCCTGAATCGTAGTGTTCGCTTGCAGAACTTGGGCAAATATAAAGTTAGCCGGCAATCCCGACTGAACCATGTTAACTCGCTTCTCGAATGCCGGTAGTGGGTTAGTTTTAGTGCTAGGCTTAGGTGGTTCTTGCAGCTTTCCCTCGTCGATAAGCTTCTGGATAGCATCCCTTAGCTTATAGCAGTTATTGGTCCGGTGTCCTGTCACCACATGATAAGTGCAGAAGTTATCCTTGTCGGCTTCAGGAGGGAACTCGAATGGCCTCAAGGACTGTAGTAAGCCACCATTCCTACATTTGGCGAATATCTTTGCCAAAGTAAGAGTCCAGGGTGTTATGCCTTGTCCTCCAGGACCCCTATTCTGGTTGCCTTGCTGCTGATTCATAGTAGCCACCTCAACCCGCTTCACTTCTGATGACTGCCCTTGCTTGCCACTGGCACCTGAACCAGAACCACTGCCAGAACCAGCTGCTGTAGTTGATCTATACCCTGAACCATACCCTGTACTTCTTCCCCCCTTCTGACCAGCTGGCTTCTCCTCTTCATCCCTTTCTATCTTCATGGCCATGCTATAGACCTCACTAAGCTCCTTGAAGGAATGGAATTTCATGTTGTTCTTGAAAATATCTTTGCTGCCATCAATGAGCTTCTGTATAAGCTCATCTTCATCAGGGCGGTTCTTTAGGAGGATCATCTTGTTCATCCATCTCTGGTAGTATTCATCGAAGGGCTCATTGAATTTCTGTTTCACCCTCTCCAAATCATACAGCTTCACCTGGATCTTGGTGTTGAAGCTGTAGTATTTGATGAAGGCTGCTGACAATGCTTCCCAGTCAGACTGCTCCTCCTCTGACAATGAGTTATACCATCCTAAAGCACCTCCCTCCAATGTGGTGGGGAACAGATTAATCAATTGTTGCTTTGTAGCGCCTGCTGTCAGCATAACTCGGGCATATAAGTTCACATGGGCCTCTGGCGAGCCCATTCCTTTGTAAGTGGGGACTTTCGGCACTTGGAAGCCAATAGGAAATGTCTCAATGCCCCTACTGATCATGGCATCAACGTTTACCCCCTTCTTGGATTCAGCACTGATCCCGACCCCCTTCTTCAACTGGGCCATGACCTCATCTAATTCAGAACACTTGGCTTTCATCCTCTGTTCCATAGCTGCCTCTATCTCCTGCAGCTTTTCAAGGCTAGCCGAAGCGTCACCACCATGTTGGGATGACTCGGCTTCTTTTTCCTTCCCGGCTCCACTACCACCGGTCTCACCAGCTTCTCTAACCACTGCCCTCATCTCTTCCTTTAACATGTCGCGGAAATCCTGCGACCTAAAGAAATCTCTCAAAACATCAGCCATGCTCGGTGTCTGTTCTGCCATATTCACTCCTTCCCCAGGCTCAGAATCACTATCACTCTCAACTACCCTCTGTCTCCTAGCCGCCCTTGAAGCTTGGGATCTTGTCCAAGGTCGCTCCAGTGTATTCTGCTTGGGGGTAGACAGGAGGTATTAGGGTCGTGAATGAATGACGTGATATGACATGAAAATTAAGACATTGAACATGCTTGAGATGCATGGAGTGGAATGATAATATGAATATATTTTTTTTATTTTTTTTATTATTTTATTTTCTTTTTCGAGGCATTCCAAGAACACCCAATGTTTATGCAAAAACGTCACGTGTGAGCCATCACACGGACAGAACTTCGGTGCCTTTGGGGCACCTAATGAATTCGTGAAATGGTCGCGTGTGTACCGGTACACGGACGTAGTTTTGATGCTTTATAGGTCTATGAGATGATATGAAATGGTCGCATGGGCCGGGCCCATAGACAAGGTCTTGATGCTTTTGAGCATATGATATGGAATGATGTTATGAGAAAGTCACGTGTAATAGGAACACGGACAAGGATTCGGCATTCGAGGAACGCCTTTCATGATTTGGTGATGTTATGGGCCTATATGTATACTAATCGGGCACTCGGGGAGTACCTTAAATGGTGAATTAATGTCATGAAGTGGTCGGATGTGGACCACAGTGTTATATGATGTCTATGATAGATGGGTATAATGTCATGAAATGCATCGTGTAAATTATTACACGAAAATGGGTCTAAGGCCGTTGTGGCTTTTATTAAATGAAATGATATTGGTGGAATGGCCGAATGCAATCCGGTGCATTGGCAAAACACGGGTAATTTTTGGGTACCCGATATGTTATGAAATGGGATGGGATGGTCATGATAGGCGTCCTTGAAATGCCCATTAATTTAATTTAAGTGAAATGTAGTGAATGAACATGTCACACAATATGTAAATGGCTGCATAAAAACGTGGGTTAGGGTGCATGACATACATAATGTTGTTATGTATGCTATGTCAAAAATAAAATGCTAATCACACAAGTTTAATGTTATGGCTGAAAAAGAAATCGTTAGTATGGATGACAGGCGAATGAATTAATGTTTTACACACGAAATAAAATGCAAAATGGCTGCATAAAAAATGTGGGTTAGTATCACACAAATATGTTTGTGTATGGTATGTCATATGTATGGAAAATGGTGATTATGGTATGTTATGCATGCATCGGTGATGTGTCACGGAATGGTGAAGAACACATAGCAAGCAAAACGAATTCTTCCAACCTTATTCCTCCAACATGGTCGGTCTTGAAAATTTCTAACCGAGTCCTAGGCGGGGTTCACTTCAATCACCAACCGGGGGTGATGAAGGCGCGATTTTATTATTATTATTCACACAATTATTTTGGTATCCTAAGGGAATCCAACTAGGGCTGCCTATATGGGTTTGGTCCAAGTCGGGTTAAAAATCAAGGTTCCCATAGCAAAATATACTCCTCACTTCTCCCCACTCAAGGGTCCGAACGAAGGGGTTCGTACGAGGCTATGAGTGGTGTTTCGTATTCGTGCCCCTAAGACCAGGAGGAACTTAGGCGACACTTCAACGATCCACCGGGCTATAAAAGGATACCTAATCTAATGCAAGAAATGACTAACTAAAAATGCAAATAAAATACCAAAAGAGAATCATCCACGTTATTTTAATTAGACACTTTTCAGGGTTTGTCAATATTCTTTTAAGTTTTTAAGAAAACTTTTTGAGAAATCCCCAACGGAGTCGCCACTGTGAGCGGACGACGCTTTTTCGACGGGACGCGGGACTCCCTTTCGGAATGGGGCGCCACGATCTCGGGCGGGCCCCTCCCTCGCGTGGGGTTTTATAAAGGAAATCCGCGTTTTGGAAAAAATAAATAGAATTAATAAATAAAAGAACCGAGACCTAAGTCTCGATGAATATTGTAGGAGTCGCCACCCGGCTCAGCTCAACCGGGAAATTCTTATGTAGCTGAACCGGACGAACGGCCGCTACACTATCCAGAGATTCGGGTCCGGACAAGTCCCTTATTTCATGTCTAATTAAAATAAATATTGCCAATGTTCTCGAATGGTATTTCAAAATCTAAGTCCATTTTATTGAATGTATAAAAAGCATACAACGCGCACACAAAATATTTAATACAAACATAAAGAAAAGAAATAAATATTAATCGACTTACAACCAAATCAAATGGGAAAATAAAAACTCTCGCCTCACTTGTACAACCGCCTAGAATACACGAAAATATAGATAAATACAACCGCCTAAATACACGATTTAATCTATTAAAATACATTAAAAATAAAATAAAGAGAAATTAAAACCTGCAAAACCGAGGGTTAGCACAATATATACAGCACGCCATAATTAGGACTCAAATAGACAGAACGGGAAATCAGGAATTGGGGGCATGCATTTAGGGGGTAACCGGGTTGGCTCGGCTAGCCGGCCCGGTTAGACCTGGAAAATATTTTGAAACGTCCCTGTATTTTTGGTTTTGTGGAAGAATCATTTTTGAAAACAATTTTTCCGGTTTACATGCATTTTTATATATTTAAGTGGGCCGGTTTTCAGGAGAACTGGGTCTCCGTCGTTGAATTGTTCTAAATGCAATTTTACTAAAAATTGAATCTACGGTCGTGATGCACACAACAAAATTCATTTTGATGATTTTTGGGGTTTTCTAATTTTTTACGGATAAAAGTTGAAATTCTGATTCTGGAACAGGGATTACAGTCATACGACTGTAGTTTACAGTCGTGCGACTGTAATCAGTTCAGGGTCAGAATTTCACCAAAAATCATTGAAAATCAAAATCTGAAGAAAAATAAGTCTAGAAATTAAGAACAGTCGTACGACTGTATATACAGTCGTACGACTGTTCATGAAAACCAAGAACAGTCGTACGACTGTTCTTAATTTCTAGGAACAGAAATATGAAAATGCAGCAAAGATCACACAAAACTCACTTCAAACACCCAGAAAGCGAGGAAAAGTGTAAGGAGAAGAAATGACTACCTTTTTAGAAGCTATTCCAAGTCGTTTTGACCCCTGGCGTCGCTCCAATCCCAACAAATTTGCACTTTCCCCTTTGGAATGGAAGTTGAGAGCTTTTTGTCCAAAATCCGAATTGCAAAGGATTCTGATTGTTTTAGTCCGAGTTCTTGATTTGGTTGTGTAGTTAACTGATTAACCTAGGGGTTTCTAACAAGTTTTAGGTTTAATTTCGAGAAATAAAGAAAATCAAAGAGGAAGAAAAGTGAGTTTTTTCTTTTGTGGTTTTTCTTTTTCTCTCTCTTCTCTTTCTCTCTCTAAGTTTTCTTTTTTCCAGAAAATCCCCTCTCCTTTCTCTCCTTTTTTTTCTTTTCTACCCTCTTTTTCTGCTTGCTTGCTGTCAAACCCGAGCAATTAATGTTCATCCTCTCTTTCTTCCATTTCTGCTGCAGAGGTATGGGCCTCTACAGATTTTCCGATATTACAGTCGTACAACTGTAATTTTTAAATTACAGTCGTACGACTGTAACAATAGTCATACGACTATAGTTTTTTTTTTTTTTTTTTTTAAGTATAGAAAATTCCGGCGCTTACACCAGTTCACTTTGACATACGCCTAACAGGTCTGTAAAAGGATGCTAAATATGGGTATGATTGGGTGGACAGGTGAACATATTAATATTGATGATGAAGTGATGGAATTGCCACTCGGGTAACACCGAGATGATATCATTGGCCACTTGATGAGTGGGACTGATAAGTGTATGGCCATACCCAAATAAGTTGGTTGCTTATTTGATTAATCAGTCAACTCAAGATCAAGAAATATAATAAACAACAGAAGAGGATGACGGACACCATGCCTCTTGTTTATTCATATCGATATCGTTAGGCAAAGGACACTATGAGATTACTACCGGGTGAGTGTCTTTTAAAGACTGCTACATCTCTGTCTTAATTGGGGGCTGTAATGGTTTGCAAAAACCCACTTAGAGTCTGTGGGCCTTGGGCCTACTGCCAACATAAATACAGACCCATAGGATAGTGCACATAGATCAACTGAACTGGAACTTATAGAAATTGTACATGTAATGTATATTGGAAGGAATGCGTTAATTAATTAGTTGACATTCGGTGTCAAGGTAATTAATTGACATTGGGTTGAATTTAATTTAATTAATAAGTTTAAATAACGTAATTAATTAATTTATCAATTAATCGAATTACATAAAGTAAACAATTAATTAAATAATTTTCCTAAGTAGGAAAATTAAATACATGTATTGTATTTACTTAAGTGTGATTTAATTTTATTTAGGAGTAATTAAATTTAGCCAAATGGAATTAAATTACATAGTATATGCTTTTTAATTAAAGTTTATTTATGTAATTATAATCCTAGTGGGCTTGGGTTTAATTAACCTAATTAAAACCCAATTAGACAAGGTGTCTATATAAGGGCACACTTAAAGAATAAAACCCTAATTCAATCCTAATTAATTGCTAGAAATTTCAGCCACCAAGAGCAGCCCCAAATCAGCCGAAAATCCTAGCATTGAACCTCCATTCCTTCGCATCTTCGGATAGCACCGGTTTCCGCTCAATAGTTGGTCGTGCACCGGACTTTGGAGATCGTAGTTTCAAGAAACGATTCTGCAGCAGTCTCTAGAGGAGATGAATCCGGTGAGTTAATCTCTCTTGATTCTTATTGTTTTATTGTAATCAATGGTAATTGGACACGATAGGTGGATTCTAGGAAATTTTAAACGGTGTATTTTCCGCTGTGCCATGTTATTTTTCCAATGACGAATCCCAATAGTTTTACATACTAAAATATTATTTATCACATCACTTAATAGTATTTGTTACATATATATAAAATAAAATCGAGTTTGAGGGCTAATAATATTACAATCAAAAGATCAGGTACTCAATGTGCTCAACAAATTGATCAGGGAGCCAATTAAAGTTTTGATAAAAGATCAGGGGGCTCAGGATGTGTTTTCCTTTAATAATTGATTAATCATGACTTGGCCATATAAATGAGAAGCGCATAGCTAGGCTTCACTCTAGTGGAGTGCTAGGGTCATTTGACATCCAGTCTTATGACACATGCGAATCTTGTTTGAGAGGCAAGATGACAAAGGCACCTTTTAGCAAGACTGCTGAAAGGGCCTCAGAGCTATTGGAGCTAATACATTCCGATGTATGTGGCCCAATGAGCACTAGTGCTAGATCTGGTTTTTTGTACTTCGTCACTTCACGGATGACTTCAGCAGATACGGTTACGTGTATCTGTTAAAGCATAAGTCTGAGACTCTCCAAAGGTGCAAGGACTTTAAGAATGAAGTAGAAAACCAACTTGGCAAGAAAATAAAAGCACTTTGGTCTGACTGAGGGGGTGAATATTTGAGCCAAGAGTTTGACTTGTTTTTGAGAGAATGTGGGATTGTATCCCAACTCACTCCTCCCGGTACACCCTAGTGGAATAGAGTGTCAAAAAGGAGGAATAGGACCTTGCTTGACATGGTCCGCTCGATGATGAGTCATGCTACACTCCCTATCTCCTTTTGGGGATATGCTTTAGAGACAGATGCTTACATTCTCAATAATACACCAAGCAAGGCAGTTGAGGGAACACCATATGAACTATGGAAAGGCCGAAAGCCCAATGTTTCCTTCTTGAAGATTTAGGGCTGTGATGCACATGTTAAGAAATTGACAAGTGGCAAACTCAAGTCCAAATCTGTCAAGTGCCAGTTTGTGGGTTACCCTAAAGAAACTTAGGGTTATTACTTCTACGATATGGCCGAAAACAAAGTTTTCATAGCCAGAAATGCAGTCTTCTTACAGAAGGAATTCCTTTCCAAGAGAGACAGTGGGAGTAATGTTGAACTTTCAGAAGTTCAAGACTCACAAACTCCTGCAGCTACTGCTAAGGATGCTTCGGGAACCGATCTGACTACTCAAGAAATTGAGGAATCAAAACCGGTTGCACAGGACCGTAGAAGGTCTGGTAGGACACATCATTAGCCAGAGAGGTACGGCTTTCTCGTGACTGATGATGGGGACCTTATGGTCGTTGACGAAGAGGAGCCCAAGACCTATCAAAAGGCTATTGAAAGCCCACACTCAGATCAATGGCGCAAAGCCATAGAGGCTGAGATGCAATTTATGCACAATAACCAAGTATGGAACTTGGTGGATCCACCTCCGGGTGCTAAGGTGATAGGTTGCAAGCGGTGTTTCAAGTTAAAGACTAACAGCACCTTCAAGGGCAATTGGTGGCAAAAGGATTCAGGCAAGTTCAAGGAATTGACTATAATGAAACCTTTTCACCAATTGCTAGGCTCAAATCCATTAGGATACTACTAGCCACAGCTGCATGGTTGAGATATGGCAGATGGATGTTAAGACCACTTTCCTTAATGGAAAGCTACTCGAGGATATGTACATGGCACAACCTAAGGGTTTTATCGATCCAAAGTATCCAAACTGGGTATGCAAGCTTCAAAGATCTATTTATGGATTGAAGCAAGCATCGAGGTCATGGAATCAGAGATTCAATGAGGCCATTGTAGAATATGGCTTCACACAGAATTCTGATGAGCCCTGTGTGTATAAGATGTTTAGTGGGAGCGTTTCCACCTTCCTAATGCTGTATGTTGATGACATCCTTATCATTAGAGGCGACATACCAATACTGCAAGGGGTTAAGCAGTGGTTGAGTAAGTGCTTCGCAATGAAGGACTTAGGCGATGCTGAGATGATCTTAGGGATCAAGATCTACAGAGATAGATCCAATCGGCTTCTAGGCCTAATTCAGGCCACGTACATTGACAAGTTCTGAAAAGATTCAGCATGGACAAGGCAAAGAAAGGATTCTTGCCTATGCTCCATGGGTTGAAGCTGAGTAAGAAAGATGGTCCTAAAACAAAGAAGGACTGGGAGAACATGGAAAAGATCCCTTTTGCATCTGCTATTGGATCTATCATGTACTCCATGTTATGTACTAGGCCTAATGTCGCGTGTGCACTAAGTATGACAAGCCGGTACTAGTCGGACCTCGGGGAGGAACACTGGAAGGCTGTCAAGGCAATCCTAAAGTACCTTAATCGGAAGGCAATCCTAAAGTACCTTAATCGGACTAAGGATGCTTTCTTAGTGTATGGAGGTCAAGATGAGCTGGTAGTGTCAGGTTACACTGATGCAAGCTTTGAGACCAATGAGGATGAGAACCAGTCATAGTCTGGTTATGTGTTTCTCCTGATGGCAGTGCCATTAGTTGGAGGTCCTCAAAGCAGGCCACCATTGCTGACTCTACAACGAAAGCTGAGTACATAGCTGCGTGCGAAGCTGCAAAGGAAGCCGTTTGGATTAAGAAATTCATAACCGAGTTGGGAGTAGTACCTACTATCATCGACATAGTTGATGTTTTTTGTGACAATAATGGGGCCATTGCACAAGCTAAGGAGCCCCGGTCACAAAAGAGATCCAAACATGTGCTCAAAAAGTTTCACCTCATTTGGGAGATCGTGAACAGAGGTGACATATCATTGTAGAAGGTTGACAGTAAGAACAATGTTGCTGATCCATTTACCAAAGCGCTGCCGCAGACATAGCACGACTGTCATACCAGATCTATAGGAATTAGGGCAATGCCCACTTGGAACTAGTGCAAGTGGGAGATTGTTGGTGTGCCCTAGTTCTTAGGGCATTGGATTCTTGTATTTTGTATTATACATTAAGAGTCAAGTATGAATACATTATTTGGGTCACATTAATAAAGGCAATTAATCTATTTCATTTATATCTTGTGCTATAATATGAGTAGAGTATCCATTGATTGATAATCATAAAACCAATCCTAGGTTTGTTCTAATCATGGGAACGAATAGAACCACAGACTTGTATATTTGATGACTGTATGGTGGTTCTTAACTAGCCATAGTACTTATATAGTCAGTCATGAATATAGGTACATGTCGTTGACATAGGACTGGATCGATCTGCACAAGAAAGCCACATGGTTGTCGTGTTATAGGTCTTTCTTGAGTAGGTCTCTTTTGTCCTCAGACCAGATTTCATTATAGTATCAATATGGAATCCAGTTCACTTTGACATACGCCTAACAGGTTTGTAAAAGGATGCTAAATATGGGTATGATTGGGTGGACAGGTGAACATATTGATATTGATGATGAAGTGATGGAATTGCCACTCGGGTAACACCGAGATGATATCACTGGCCACTTGATGAGTGAGACTGATAAGTGTATGGCCATACCCAAATAAGTTGGTTGCTTATTTGATTAATCAGTCAACTCAAGATCAAGAAATATAATAAACAACAGAAGAGGATGACGGACACTATGCCTCTTGTTTATTCATATCGATATCTTTAGGCAAAGGACACTATGAGATTACTACCGGGGGAGTGTCTTCTAAAGACTACTGCATCTCTGTCTTAATTGGGGGCTGTAATGGTTTGCTAGAACCCACTTACAGTCTGTGGACCTTGGGCCTACTGCCAACATAAATACAGACCCATAGGATGGTGCACATAGATCAACTGAGTTGGAACTTATAGAAATTGTACATGTAATGTACATTGGAAGGAATGCATTAATTAATTAGTTGACATTCGGTGTCAAGGTAATTAATTGACATTGGGTTGAATTTAATTTAATTAATAAGTTTACATAACGTAATTAATTAATTTATCAATTAATCGAATTACATAAAGTAAACAATTAATTAAATAATTTTCCTAAGTAGGAAAATTAAATACATGTATTGTATTTACTTAAGTGTGATTTAATTTTATTTAGGGGTAATTAAATTTAGCCAATTGGAATTAAATTACATAGTATATACTTTTTAATTAAAGTTTATTTATGTAATTATAATCCTAGTGGGCTTAGGTTTAATTAACCTAATTAAAACCCAATTAGACAAGGTGTGTATATAAGGGCACACTTAAGGAATAAAACCCTAATTCAATCCTAATTAATTGCTAGAAATTTTAGCCACCAAGAGCAGCCCAGATCAGCCAAAAATCCCAGCATTGAACCTCCATTCCTTCCCATCTTCGACTAGCACCGGTTCCCGCTCAATGGTTGGTCGTGCACCGGACTTTGGAGATCACAGTTTCAAGAAACAATTCTACAGCAGTCTCTAGAAGAGACGAATCCGGTGAGTTAATCTCTCTTGATTCTTATTGTTTTATTCTAATCAATGGTAATTGGACACGATAGGTGGATTCTATGAAATTTTAAACGGTGTATTTTCAGCTGCGCCACGTTATTTTTCCAATGACGAATCCCAATAGTTTTACATACTAAAATATTATTTATCACATCACTTAATAGTATTTGTTACATATATATAAAATAAAATCGAGTTTGAGGGCTAATAATATTACAATCAAAAGATCAGGTACTCAATGTGCTCAACAAATTGATCAGGGAGCCAATTAAAGTTTTGATAAAAGATCAGGGGGCTCAGGATGTGTTTTCCTTTAATAATTGATTAATCATGATTTGAAAGGGTTCTTCCGTTTTGCACTCAAATCTATGACATGAATGAATTGCTCAGATTATCCAATAAAACCAATAGAAAAGAACAAAAATAAAGATTCACTTGTCACCTTTGCCATCCTCGCACTATAATCGAATACAACAACTTGCTTTTCCGTGAAGCTCCTCCACCCTCACGCATACATATACCTTTATGAACGAGATGGTATGCTAGCACGGGACATAGACTGCCCTTTATGGTTTTCAGCCTACCGGACTATCTTAACTTTTGCCTGAATTGCCCTCTTGGGTTTTCGACTCAGCAAAATTTTATTTGTATCCTAACTTTTGCATAAACCGCCTTTCGGTTTTCAGTCTATTGGATTTTAT
This sequence comes from Euphorbia tirucalli, assembly GCA_039660915.1. NCBI lineage: Eukaryota > Viridiplantae > Streptophyta > Magnoliopsida > Malpighiales > Euphorbiaceae > Euphorbia > Euphorbia tirucalli. Next base: position 34,094,736 of record CM077640.1, on the reverse strand, counting down.
TTTTTGAAGTGAGATGCATGCAAATAGAATATGTGTATAGCCATAAATGTGTAATACGAACTCAATTTCAAGAAGACTTGGGACATTTAAATGAACAGAGCAAAGCATTCATTCATTCATTCATTCATTGATAATGTTTTAGCATAATGCACATCAAAGATGAAATGAAGCTAAGAACAGAATCAATAATGGTATCTGTCTCGACTGAACCTATGACTGCCACCAACCGGTCTTTGTAAACCTTCCCGCTAATGGTGCTCACCTCACTATCCCAACTTTTTCATGGACTGCCTTTTTGGTTTTCGATCCATCGGACTGTCCTAATTTTTGCATGGATCGCCTTTCCGGTTGTCGATCCATCGGACATTTTTTTTTTCCACGTAGTATCGCCTGAGCTTGTCCTCATTGGTGGGATTGATGAATTCGTTTCCGTCCATATCCATGATCTTCGCAACACCCTTTGAAAGTAACTTCTTGATCATATATGGACCTTCACAGTTAGGCTTGAACTTCCCCCGCATATCCGTATTGGTCTATTTCATTTGTCAAGTACCAAATCCCTAGCTTTGAGTGGGTGTTTTTGATGACAGACTTTACTGTTATAAGTCCTTGCCATTCGTTGTTGGTACATCTGCAAATGATCTAAAGCCCGAAGATGCTTCTCGTCGATCAACGCCAATTGCTCATATCTCGACTGAACCCATTCAGATTCTAGCAACTGCGCTTCCATGACTATCCTTAATGACCTAATCTCAATTTTCACTAGTAAGACAACTTCCATCGCATAGACCAATACGTACGGCATCTCTCCAGTATGAGTTCTGACACTTGTTCTATATCCCCATAAGGCAAATGGCAACATGTCGTCCCAATCTCTATATGTGACTACCATTTTTGACGGAATCCTCTTGATAAACTTGTTGGCTGCTTCTACCACCCCATTGGCTTGCGGGTAATACAGAGATGATCTATCATGTTCAACCCCTTTATCCTGGAACAATTATGTTGTTTCCCCTTGAAACTATACCCTATTATCAGTCATGACATGATGCGGGATCCCATACCGTGCAAAGATGTTCTTCCCGATGAACTTTGTCTTACTTCTTAGCTGTATCATTCGTAAATGATTATGCTTCTACCCATTTCGAGAAGTAGTCGACAGCCATGACTATGAATCGGTGCCCATTTGATGTAGGCGGCCTTATTTCTCCAATGATGTCTATCCCCTAGGCAGCAAATGGCCATGGAGTCGATGATATCTGAAGTTCGAGTAGAGGGAGATGATTAAGATCTCCGTACACTTGGCATTCATGACATCTTTTTACTTTGAAAGTCCCAAATGGCTAGTTACAGTACTAGAGGGGGGTAAATAGTACTGTAGGGCGAAAAAAATTTTTGCAGACTAAAAAAAACTTTTTGTAGAAACAAAAGTTTTTATTTCAAAAACACAAGTTTTATAAAAATACTGAATTAAGTAAAATAATAAAACTTGTGAATATAAAATTGCTTTTGTGAAAAATATAACTTTAAGTACTAAAGCAATTAATTTAAATTGCAAGAAATTAAACTGCATAAAATAAAGAGAGTAGGGATAGAGAAAATGCAAACGTAGAATTTTATCCTGGTTCGACCCAACCGGTCTACATCCAGTCCCTAAGCCACCCACTTGAGATTTCTACTAACGTTTCCTTTATGGGCAGGAAACAAGCCTATGTCACTTTTTCCGAGTTCAAGTAACAAACTCAATACTTTTACAGGCTTAATATCAAACCTATCCCGTTACTTTTTGGAGCTTAAGTAACAAACTCTACTGATGCTTTTTCGAAGCTTAAGCACCAAACTTTTACAACCTTTATTGATCAACCATCAACAAAGCAACACCCCCTTCACACAACCTTGTGTGAAAATACACTTCCCAAAAATGTGAATATAAGAATGAACAATATTTCTTTTTCTCTCTTCTCTTTGAACTCTTTGGGAATATGGAAGACTTATAAGTTGAAAGCTTGAGTATGAATATTTCTTGAATTGTCTTCCACACCTTCACATCTTCTTCTTCTTCCTTTTTATAGTCAAGTGTATAAATGGTTGTTTGACACATATATGGCCATTGTCTTCAAGTCAAGTAGCCGTTGGAAGAGAAATGATTGAAGGATGTCAAGTGGTAAAGAAATGTAGCCGTTGAAGTCATAGTCGTTTGTACTTGAGATGAAAGGTCATAATCCAAAGTATAGGTGGATTCTTTTTCACATAAAGACATGTGACAAAAATGAAGAGCAAGGTGCAACCTTAGGTGTAAACTGAAGCTATAACGAATGGAGTGAAGAGTAATCTTTAGTATTGAGATAAGGTTTGACCTTAATGTCACATGTGATCTCAAGTTCAAGATTTCCTTAGATTAGGTTGTAAACTTAGGTAAATGATATCACATGTTGCAAGTACATAAAGTGGCCGAATTGTTTCTTCATGCATTTCACCTTATAAGTCAAAGTGAGGTCAAAGAGAGATGATCTCAAAAAGTAACTCACCTCATAATAAAATGTGAGATCAAAGTGGATGTGTTCATGTTCCGAATATGACCTTAAGATATTCCATCTCATGGTCAACATTTCACCTTATAAATGAATATGGGGTCAACTAGGTAAATATATAGATATATGCCAAAAGTTCTTTAATACTCTTAAGTCATGAACAAACCTTAGGTCATCTTTAGAATTCTCAAGTCATAAACAAACCTTAGGTCAACTTTAAGGCATATATGTATATAAATATGAAAGTGGCCGAAATATTATATATATATGTATATATATAGATCTTTCAAGTCATAAGCAATTTATGAGATGAGCAAATATGGTTTATTAAACCTCTTATCTCATATGCTCTTTATATGTGTGTGTGTGAAGAAAAGAAAGTACCATATATATATATATATATTATTTGGTACTTTCTTTTCTTCTTTATAATAAATAAATGGAATGCCCAAGAGTTCTTCTTTAACTCATAAACCAAGTACAAAAACATTTTACCTTATGAAGCTCATTATTTTGAAATGTCAATTGTGATCATCAAAACCAAACTCAACATACTTCTTCGATACAATAGGCTTGCAGGGTAAGCTAAAAGTTGCCTTGCCTTAATACTTTCTTGGCCAGGGCCAAACCATTCATGTGTAGGCCGTAGGTTCCTGTGTGGATCTGTCCCATGACCTTCTTTGCTTTTTCTTAAGTCAAACATTTCAGGAGTAGGCCGTTGGTGGTTCTCTGAAAGAGCTAATTCTCGAATATTCTGAACTGTGCTGCTAATTTCTGAAGAGAGATCTTATCTACTCCACTGGCATCTTCGGGGTACTGCCCATTTTGGATGAACTACAAGATATCATGATACCAAGGACGTTCTTCCATTACTGCTACAACATTTACTATTAGGTAACAAAGGTTCTGAGTAGTTTCTAGGATGACTGGTTGTATCAGATGCTTTCTGGGTCCTTCCCACATTGATGAGAGTGTAGCTAAGGAATCGACCATCTGATTTTCTTCCCTCGGGACATGTCTAAATTCATACTAACCAAATACTTTCACTTTTTCCCAAACCAGCTCGAGATATAGCCGAAGCGATTCTTCCTTTATCTCCTAATCCCCGGCAATCTATCGGATTACCAAAGCTGAGTCTCCGATTACTAACACTTCATGTGCCCCTAGTGTGATCAAGGCATCAATCCTAAAGAGGCAAGCTTCATATTTTACTCCGTTATTAGTTACTGGAACTTCGAGGCGTTTAGCCAGAGGGATGATTTCTCCATCAGGTGTACCGATGATTACTCCTAGACCTGCACCATGTTTGTTCATAGCACCATCAAAATACATCACCCACCTGCTTGGTTCTATCTCTACCACAGCTAGCTGTTCATCTGGAAATTCCAAATTCTTGACATAGTCCGATTCTAGAGGCTGGTTGGCCAGGAATTCTACTACAACTGTTCCTTTGATCGTCTTCCTGGTTACATACTTAATATCAAATTCTGATAACAAGAGTAACCATCTTGATAGTTTTCCAGCCAATGTGATCTTATACGATTGGAAGTAATGCCTTAACTTCTTGGTCGGCCACACCATAGCAGTGCAAGTCTTCCCCACCACGGTATATCTGGTCTCGTAATCAAGCAGTTTCTTACTGAGGTAGTAGATTGCGTGTTCAAGTCCGTCCTCTTGTTCTTGTACCAACATTGCCCCTACTGAAGCGTCTTCGATAGCCAAGTATAGGACCAAAAGCTTATTCGGCATTGGAGGTTTTAGAACTGGTGGATTCATCAAATAAGCCTTGATCATGTCAAAGGCTAGTTGGCATTGATCGTTCCATTTCACTGATTGATTCTTCTTCAGGAGTTTGAAGATAGGCTCACAGACTGTTGTTAATCTTGCGATAAACTGACTGACATACTGTAATGACCCCAAAATGACCTCACCTCCTTTTCTGTCTTCGGTACGGGCATATCCCTAATGGCCTTGATTTTGTCTGGATCCATTTCAATTCCTCTCTGACTTACTATGTGGCTGAGAAGCTTTCCCAAAGTTACTCGAAACACATACTTCTTGGGATTCAGGCAAAGATTATACTTTTCGGTCCTAGTTAGGAATCTATCCAGGATAGCGGGATGCTCTTCTCAGGTCATCAATTTAACTAGCATGTCGTCCTCATAAACTTCGACCTCCCTATAGATCATATCATGCAGAAGTGCAGTGACTGCTCGTTGATAAATTGCCTCGGTGTTTTTTAACCCAAACGGTGTAACCCTATAGCAATAGACTCCCCATTCTATAATGAAGGCTGTCTTCACTTTGTCAATGATGTTCATCAGAATCTAATTATACCCTGAAAACCCATCCATGAACGAATACATTGTTGCCGTAGCGGCACTATCAATCAAAACATCAATATGTGGTAGTGGGAAGTCATCCTTGGGCGACGCCTTATTCAGATCCCTATAATCTACACAAACCCTGACTCGACCATCTTTCTTTACAACCGGTACGATGTTGGCTAACCACTCTAGTACTTTAGTACTTAGCTTTTATTTGTTTGGCTACCTCTTCCTTAACCTTTTCTGCCCATTCTAGTCTGAGTCTCTTGAGCTTCTGCTTGACAGGTTTCATTTTTGGATCCATCGAAATTCTATGCTCTGTAATATCTCTGTCAACCCCAGGCATGTCGTCATAGGACCAAGCGAAGGCTTTTATGGGCTTTTGCAGTACTTTTACGATTTCTTCCCTCTCATCAAGCATGAGGTCTTTTGTGAAGGATACCATTTTTGGATCATCATCTATCCCTAGATTCATTTTGTGCAATGATGCATTATGTATGCTAAAGAAAATAAATGAATGTTTGTATGTATGCACAGTTCCATCCGGAAAAACATCACACAAGTAAGTGAAATTAGACTTCATTACATTGAATGCCTTATAGGCTGAATTGCTTACATCATAAACAGAAGAGATAGATACATTAAAATAATTGTCATCCTCCATATGTGGAGGGTCTTTCCCTGCTTTAGCATCATCAATCTCTTCAAATAGGTCTCCCAGATCACCCTCAAGGGCTTTTTTCTGGTCAGTGGATAGCTCTTCTTTAATTGCCTTTGCCTTTCTTGCCATCATCAGCTTGGCCAATTTTTTCACAGCTTCATTCATCAGTTCCTCTTGAGTCTTCACCACAGGTGCCTGCTTCCTTCCGGAACTCGTATTTGCCTTCATCAGAACAGTCAGTGCCTTAGTAAGGGCTTCAACGGCTGCTTCAACTTCTATCGTTTCTGGATCTGCCTTCTCAGCTGATTCACCTTTGTTCCCGAATTCAATTCTGACTTAGCCAACTGCATTTTTTTTATCTCTCAAAATCTTCTTCCATTTGTCTTTAGTCCTAGTGCGCAGCATATTCACAATTAGCTCGATCCTATATTTACCAAAGTCAACAACATTGGAGAAGGTCTCACAACCCGAGAGCGGTCCTTCTGTGACTATGACTGGCTCAGGAGCTCCACTATGCACTTCCTTAGTTGCATGGACAAAAGTGTCCACCAGATTGATATACTTCTTTTTCAGCTTATTCTTTTCCTCATGGTATCCAAGCCGATGGTTACGGTATTTGCCAACCACAAAATTGAACTTGGGGATGCCTTGTTGTTTTGCCCCTAATCCCTTACCAGGTTCAAACTTCTGTTTGGCGAAGTACTTGTGGATTCATTCTGGGAACTTTGGCTCATCCTTGCTCTCATCTGAAACCATTGCTACCTGAAATCCAGTCATTGGCTGCTTTACAGTGTTCAAAGCAGCTACCATGGATGGTTCATCGGCTTTAGCTATTACAACCCTCCCTCCTATCAAGAATTTCACCTTCTGGTGCAAAGTTGATGGCACCCCTCCTAAGGCATGGTACGACGGTCTCCCAAGGAGTAAAGAGAAAGTGACATGAATGTCAATAATTGTGAATAGCACCTTAGACTGGGTCTCCGCTACACTGACCTCTGCTTCAAAGGTCCCAATTTCGGTCCTCTTACTGTCATCATAAGCTCTAATCATTGTACTCGGCCGAAAAAGTGCTTTTGTGCTAATACCTAGATATGGTAGAATTTTAGAAGGGCAGATGTTCAGGGTCGAGCCATCATCGACAATCACACAAGGCATCACCCTATATATGATTTCAACCTTTAAGTATAAAGCCCAATTATGGTTCACGCCCTCCGGCGACAAGTCAAACACTCCAAACAGGATTTCTGGGGCCTGGTTAGCTTTCAGGTCATCTCCCTTTATCATGGCAAATACCTCATCAGGAGACATGGTAGGAGTGGCATCCATTTCCATGAGCTGTTTCACTACTGCCTCACGGTGCTTCTTAGATTCCATAAGGAGATGCCAAATACTAGCTCGGGCCAGTGTTCTCTTCAACTATTCAACCACAACATCATCTTCTCTGTTTCTTGGCATATGAACAATAGTGTCAGTGCCCACAGGTGGGTTGCTTCTTCTCGGTGGTGCTTGAGATGCCACATTAGTGGGCTGATAAACCCAGCCACTTCTGGTGATATGCATAATAGGAACATCTTTCGCAATCACCGTTCCCCTTCTTGTCTGAATCGGGTAAACTGGCTTTGGTTCTTTAAACTCAAAATCTTCATAATCATCATCCAATTTAATATCGGCTAGATCAACCGGACCCTGCCATTCTTCACTATAGCTGTCTACCCTTCGGCCTCTTCCGATTCCTCATCTTCTTTGGCTCTAACCACTTGAACACTCGGATTAGCCTTGATAATCTGAGCGAACACATAATTGGCTGGCAATCCTGACGGTACCATGTTAACCTGACCCCCAAAGTTAGGCAAGGGGTTCTTCTGGACACTAGGTTTCAAAAGCGGTTCTACAACTTTCCCCTTAGTAATTAGCCATTGAATGGCTCTTATCAAAATGGTGCAATTATTAATGCGATGACCTGCTGTAACTATGGGGAATCGTCACTGGAAAAATTAAACGTGAGGCAGAATGCTGATTAAAATTTTCCTCGATTCCAAAGCCTAAGATACATGTAGATTAATAGAATGAAATCAAGAATGGAGAAAAATAAATTTTCTCACCTTAACTGTCTCCTCTAGAGACTGCTGCAGAAACCCAAATGCGTTTTCTCCATAATCCTGTACACGAATGACTCTCGGACGAGACTCGTGCTAGCGAAAGGATTGAACGAAAACCAAGAGAAAGCTAGGAAAGGGGCTGCTATAGTTTTTATCAGGTTGGCCAAATTCCTTATGCTAGGGTTAGGGCTAAGGTTAGGGAGAAATTAGGTTGAGGCTTCCTTTTATATACTCCTTAGTATACTCCTTAGCCTATTAGGATTTTAATTAAACTATAGGTTATTTAATTTGATTAAATTAATTTAACTTGTACAATTAGAATTAAATAAACCTTATTATAAAATTCCAATTGACACAATTAAATATAACTTTATCAAATTAATATATCCTAAAGTTAAATTAAAAACAACCTAAATAAATACACCTTTTGTATTTATATTTTCACCAAGGAAATTTTATTTTATTTAATTAATTATTTACTAATCAAATTGATTTCTCCCTTAATATATATTGAATTAATTATGACATAACCTAATGTCAATAATTCAATTAATCTAATGTCAATAATTCAATTAATTTGGTTTTCATTCCAATTCCGATTTGTCAACGTTCAGATGTTCTATGTGTACGATCCTGTGGGTCCGTCTTTATGTTGGAAGTGGGCCCAAAGCCCACAGATTGTAAGTGGGTTCTAGCAAACCATTATAACCCCCAATTAAGCCGGAGACTATCAGTCTAATGTGAAACATAACCCAGTAGTTATCTCGTATATCCCTTGCCAACTGACATCGATGCATAAGCAAGAGGCATGGCCCTGTCATCCTCTTATATGCTTATTTATCTCTTGATATCGAGTGGACTGAACATAACGAATAAGTATCCCAACTTATTCCAGTATGGCCATACATATGTTAGTCCCACTCATCAAGTGGCCAGTGATGTCATCTCAGGGACGCTAAGTGGCAATTCCGCCAGCTTCACTATCAACATCAACATGTTAACTACCCCACCCAACATACCCATACTTGGCACCTTGTTATGGGCCTGTTAGGTGTATATCAAAGTGTATGAGATCCCATGTTTTGTTATAGCGAACATTGGGTCTAAGGATAATAGCAAGACTTACCTAAGAAACACCTATGACGATCGAACCATGTGGCGTTCTTGTGGCGGATCGATCCAGTACTATGTAACCCAACATGTACCCATATCATTGACTAACATTCCATGTCCAATAGCCGGTGAGACGCCACCATCCAGTCAAGGATATGTCAGTCTTTGGTTCTATTCATTCCCATGATTAGAACAGACCAGGGATATCTTTCTGATTATAACTTTAACTCTACTAAAAGGTCTTATAATCCAATGACCTACATTGGTTTACTTTAGTATGGTTATAATCATTGGATACTCTATTTATAAATAGCATAAGATATGAATAAATAGATTCATGCCTTTATTTCAACACAAAATATATAATACAAAATATCTAAATATAAAATATAATACAATACAAGGACCAATGCCATTTGGACTAGGGCACACCAGCAATCTCCCACTTGCACTAGTCCCACCTAGGCATTGCCCTAATCCCTATAGATCTAATATGACCCACGTGCTATGCCTGTGGTAGCGCTTTGGTCAACGGATCAACGACATTGTTCCCAGTGCCAACTCTCTGCAGTGAAATGTCTCCTCTATCCATGATCTCTCGGATGAGGTGAAATTTCTTGAGTACATGTTTGGACTTCTTATCTGACCAAGGCTCCTTAGCTTGTGTGATGGCCTCGTTGTTGTCATAGAAGCATTCACTGGGTCTAGGATAGATGGAACTACTCCTAACTCAATGATCAACTTCTTCATCCAAACAGCTTCCTTTGCAGCTTCACGTGCAGCAATGTACTCAGCTTCTATGGTAGAATCGGTGATGGTTGGCTGTTTTGAGCTCCTCCAACTGATGGCCCCACCATTCAATGGGAAGACATAACCAGACTACGACTGGTTTTCATCTTGAAATGTCTCGAAGCTTGCATCAGTGTAACTTGACAATGACAACTCTTCTTAACCTCCATACACTAAGAAGCTATCCTTAGTCCTGTTAAGCTACTTAAGGATTACCTTGATTACCATTGAGCGATCCTCCTCAGGATCTGACTGGTATCGGCTAGTCATAATCAGTGCAAAAGCGACATCAGGTCTCGTACATAACATGGAGTACATGATATATGGGATCTTTAGCATCTTGTCCCAGTCCTCCTTCTTCTTAGGACCATTGTTCCTACTTAGTTTGAGCCCATGGTGCATAGATAAGAAACCTTTATTTGCTTTATCTATACCAAACCTTTTTAGAACTTTATCTATGTAAGAGGCCTGACTTAGGCCCAGAAGACGATTGGATCTATCCTTGTAGATCCTGATCCCTAATGTCATCTCAGCTTCTCCTAAGTCCTTCATTGCGAAGCACTTACTCAACCACTACTTAACCCCTTGTAGTGGTTGAGTAGGAATGTATAAGACTAGGAATGTAGATACACTCCCACTGTACACACAGGGCTAATCTAAATTCTGTATGAAGCCATATTCCTTAATAGCCTCATTGAATCTCAGGTTCCAACTCCGAGAAGCTTGCTTCAATCCATAAATGGACCTTTGAAGCTTGCATAACCGGTTAGGATACTTTGGATCGATAAAACCCTCAGGTTATGTCATGTACACATCCTCGAGTAGCTTTCCATTCAGAAAAGCGGTCTTAACATCCATCTACCATATCTCATAATCATACCATGCAGTTATGGAAAGTAGTATCTAAAATGGATTTGAGCATTGCAACTGCTGAGAAGGTTTCATCATAGTCTATTCCCTGGACGTGTCTGAAACCCTTTGCCACCAGTCGCCATTTGAAGGTGTTGTCGGCCTTTAACTTCAAACATCACTTGCAACCAATTACCTTAGCACTCGGAGGTGGATCAACCAAACTCCAAACTTGGTTATCATACATCGATTGCATCTCAACTTCTATGGCTTTACGCCCGTTGGCTGACTGTGGGCTTTCAATAGCCTCCTGGTAGGTCCTCAGTTCTTCTTGGTCAAAGACTAGAAGATAGGTTTAGATTCCTCAATTGCTTGAGGTTCTGGTTCGATCTCCGAGCTATCCTATATAGGTGCTTGTGGATCTTGAACTTCCCTTAGCTTAATATTCCTCCCACTGTCTTTCTTAGAGATAAACTCTTTTTAAGGAAAGACACCCTTTCGTGCTATGAACACCTTATTCTCAGCAGGGTTGTAGAAGTAATATCCCCTTGTTTCCTTGGGGTAACCCACAAATAGGCACTTTTTGGTTTTGGAGTCTAGCTTGCCACTTGTGTTGGGATTTTTCATCGGAATCACCCGATAAAAGCGAAAGAACGCGACGATTTCCTCAAATCCAGTCCCAGGAGCAATTGAAGTGGAAATTGTAAAACTTAAAATTATAATAGAAAGAGATTAAATTCTTACCAGAAATATCTCTTTCAAGAGATGGATGAAGACTGCAGAAATCAAATTAGATTCCCTCCTCGTTTTCGTACACGAACGCCTAACGAACACGACCCGTGCTAGCATTGGAAAAACAAAAAACTATGGTGAGAGGGGGCTAGGAAATTTTGGCTATCTCATTATTTTTGTTAGGGTGGCTGAAATTTTCACCCTAGGTTTTTATACCTAGGGTGGCCGAATTCCCCTAGGGGAATTCAGGCCCAGCTTGGCTCCTTTCACTCTGTGCGGGCTTCCATCTTTTAATTTAGGCCCAGTCTAATTTTAACTATTCTGGTTTAAATTAATTTCAAGCCCAATTTTAATATACCTATGTATTTAATATATTACACCAAGTAATATATTATTTACATTTAAATTAAAATTAGTTTAACCAATTAATTTAATCCATCAAATTAAAATTAAATCTTAAAAAAATAAAATCATATGTAAACCTATACATATGAATATTTCCACCTAGGAAATAATCTCATAATTAATCCAATTAATTATGAAGAGCCAATTGAATATGTTAATTCTATTGTTAGGATCAATCCAATTGATCTTTATAATATAATTAACATATATACCCCTCTCTCTCCATAGTGTATACTCCAAGTATACATGTGATTCCTTAAGTCTGTGTTCAGTCGTTCTATGTGTACGATCCCGTGGGCCCATCTTTATGTTGGCAGTAGGCCTTTGGCCCACAGACTGCAGTTGGGCTCTAGCAAGCCACTGCAGCCCCCAATGAAGATGGAGATGGCAGTCTAACTGTTATCATAACCCTGTAGTTTAAACTTGTACATCCCATGTCATTGATATCGGTGTCTAACAAAAAGGCATGGATTAATCACCCTCTTTTGTGTCGGACATTAACTTGATCCCGAATGCACTGAAGCTCACAAACAAGTTCCCACCTGTTTGGGTGTGGCCACACTCTTATCAGTTACATTCATCAAGAGGCCGGTGATATCTTCCCAGTGGACTACTAAGTGACAAATCCCTTCTGCATATCCATAGCATTACCATGCTAAGTGACATATCCGAAAGTACCCATACTTGGCACCCTATTACAGGCCCTTTAGGCGTACCCCTAAGTATGCGACCTCACATGTAACACCATCATATGATCAGGTAAAAGGATCTATACAAGTACTACACGAGAATCACTTGTGATACTATACCATGTGGATTACTCGTTTAGTGGATCTATCCAGTACCATGCCCCCATGCATGTACCCATTAACTTGGTTGACATTCCATGTCCAATGACCGGTAAGACACCGCCATACAACCAGGTTAATGATAGTCTCTCGTTCCATTCATTCCCATGACTGGAACAGACTACGGATCTATTTATGGTCATATCGTTTACCCTATCCATGGTCTTACTGCCAAGTGCATGACACTTGTCATCATGGATATAGATATGTCCATTGGATACTTCATTTAATAAATTGCATAAGATAAATATAATAAATGAATTGATGCCTTTATTAATAACACAAATGAGTATAATACATAAATCCAATAAATGTATAATACAAATACAAGGACCAATGCCTCGGGACTAGGGCATTTCCAACAACTTGTCCATTTCTTGACGTGGGCCTCACAACGCCAAATCCACATGAAAAAGGTGTTTGGCTCCTTGCCCGTCCATATTGGTGTGCCCTAGTTCTTAAGGCATTGGATTTTTGTATTTTGTATTATACATTAAGACTCATTGTATTAATACATTATTTGTGTCACATTAATAAAGGCAATTAATCTATTTCTTTTATATCTTATGCTATAATATGAGTAGAGTATCCATTGATTGATAATCATAAAACCTATCCCAGGTCTGTTCTAATCGTGGGAATGAAAGAACTACAGGCTTGTGTATTTGATGACTGTATGGCAGTTCTTAACTAGCCATAGTACTTATATAGTCAGTCATGAATATAGGTACATGTCGTTGACATGGGACTGGATCGATCTGCACAAGAAAGCCACATGGTTGTCGTGTCATAGGTCTTTCTTGAGTAGGTCTCTTTTGTCCTCAGACCAGATTTCATTATAATATCAATATGGAATCCGGTTCACTTTGACATATGCCTAACGAGTCTGTAAAAGGATGCTAAATACGGGTACGATTGGGTGGACCGGTGAACATGTTGATATTGATGATGAAGTGATGGAATTGCCACTCGAGTAACACCGAGATGATATCATTGGCCACTTAATGAGTAGGACTGATAAGTGTATAGCCATACCCAAATAATTTGGTTTCTTATTTGATTAATCTGTAAACTCAAGATCAAGAAATATAATAAACAACGGAAGGGGATGACAGACACCATGCCTCTTGTTTATTCATATCGATATCGTTAGGCAAAGGACACTATGAGATTACTACCGGGTGAGTGTCTTCTAAAGACTGCTGCATCTCTGTCTTAATTGGGGGCTGTAATGGCTTGCCAGAACCCACTTACAGTCTGTGGGCCTTGCGCCTACTGCCAACATAAAGATAGACCCATTGGATCGTGTACATAGATCAACTGAGCTGGAACTTATAGAAATTGTACATGTAATGTACATTGGAAGGAATGCATTAATTAATTAGTTGACATTCGGTGTCAAGGTAATTAATTGACATTGGGTTGAATTTAATTTAATTAATAAGTTTACATAACGTAATTAATTAATTTATCAATTAATTGAATTACATAAAGTTAACAATTAATTAAATAATTTTCCTAAGTAGGAAAATTAAATACATGTATTGTATTAACTTAAGTGTGATTTAATTTTATTTAGGGGTAATTAAATTTAGCCAAATGGAATTAAATTACATAGTATATACTTTTTAATTAAAGTTTATTTATGTAATTATAATCCTACTGGGCTTGGGTTTAATTAACCTAATTAAACCCCAATTAGACAAGGTGTTTATATAAGGGCACACTTAAGGAGGAAAAACCTATTTCAATCCTAATTAATTGCTGGAAATTTCAGCCACCAAGAGCAGCCCCAAATCAGCCGAAAATCCTAGCATTGAACCTCCATTCCTTCGCATCTTCGGCTAGCACCGGTTCCTGCTCAATAGTTGGTCGTGCATCGGACTTTGGAGATCGCAGTTTCAAGAAACGATTCTGCATCAGTCTCTAAAAGAGACGAATCCGGTGAGTTAATCTCTTATGATTCAAATTAATTTTATTCTAATCAATGGTAATTGGACACGACAGGTGGATTCTCGGAAATTTAAACGGTGTATTTTCCGCTGCGCCACGTTATTTTTCAAATGACGAATCCCAACAGTGGTATCAGAGCCTAGGTTTTGTCCATTAGATTGATTGGAATTGGTTCTTGAAAGCGTTCTTGAAGAAAGAATGGGTTTCATGTTATTGATTTTAGGGGTTTTTTTTGTTCAATTGGTTTTGTTGAACCCTAGAATTTTGGATTGGGGTTTTTGATTTTTTTTCCCCAAATTGGTTTTCAATCCATTTTTTTATTGATTATTCATTCTTATTTGTTGGCTGGAATGTTTATGATTTAAGAAATTAAATAAAACATAATAAAAAAAAATATTGTTGGGCTAGATGGAATCGCAAATTGCTATTCCATCCAGCGGCAGCAGCTGCGGCAGGCTACCACACGGCGGCACTGCTGCCCCGCCGAGACAGCCTAGCCGCGCTCGGGTTTTGGGTCCGGTTTTTGATTTTCCGGGTATTTTTTTATCACGGACGCTAAAGCAAATTAAATTAAATTTTTTTAAAATTAATTTGTATTTAAATTGTTTATTTTGTTGGCATGCATATTTAATTTAATTGTTTGCATATTAAATTGAATATGGACTTTGTGAAATTGGCCCAATAAATCGTGATACCGGTTAAAATTGGGAGAGCTAAATTTTAAATTTGTGACAACCCAAATTCAAGTGGGAGCAAAATTGTTAATTTTGCATTTATGGATGTTATCCATTGGGCCTTTATGGGCCTTAGTCACATTTGTTAAAATTGGCGATTTCACCCTAAGTAACTCAGCTTAACATTTATATTTATAATTTGGAATGCCATGATCATGCATCATATTGGTATGTATGTGCATGACAAGTACTTTGCTTGAAATGTGATGTCGAGTTCTATGGGCTCTAAATTATTATCGATTGTAATTTAATTTTGGAAATGCAGCTTGCGTGCCATTTTTTTTATTTTAATGTAATTTTAGAATAGATTTTATTTTACAAAATTATTGTAATTGCATCAAGTATGGAGGAAGGCCCAGATGGAGCAAGCCTATGGTGGGAGCCCAAGAGGGATTACAGTCCGACCCATGAAGAATTAGATAGGATATCTAGTTTTTCATTAGATTGTAATTAAAGGCCCATCGGATCTCATTTATTTTAAATTAAGTATGCTATTGCATTTGTCATATAATATGGATGTATGGATCACCAAATTATTACCAGCGTTTTTGCATGCTAAGCCGTATCACTTAATTATAATCCAGAAATTAAAATATTGAGTCATTTAAAAGTGCTTCCCACATTCACACCTCTTCCTCCCATTGATGCTGCAATGTGCGCCATGCCCTAGCTGGGTACATTATAGTATTCAGTGGGCCGTCGAGGGTTAAGATACTTGGTATGGTTAACATGTGAATGGTGGTTTGACTTAACATGGGTAGCATTAGCTCAGAGCAGGCCCTAAGCACAGATGGGTAAAGTGTCAATAAGCCCATCAAACCAAGAGTCCTTCGTGGAAGGATTGGATAGGTTGTCCTTGTTGGAAATGCCCTAGTCCCGAGGCATTGGTCCTTGTATTTGTATTATACATTTATTGGATTTATGTATTATACTCATTTGTGTTATTAATAAAGGCATCAATTCATTTATTATATTTATCTTGTGCAATATATTAAATGAAGTATCCAATGGACATATCTATATCCATGATAACAAGTGTCATGCACTTGGCAGTAAGACCATGGATAGGGTAAACGATATGACCATAAATTGATCCGTAGTCTGTTCCAGTCATGGGAATGAATGGAACAAGAGACTATCATTAACCTGGTTGTATGGCAGTGCCTTACCGGTCATTGGACATGGAATGTCAACCAAGTTAATGGGCACATGCATGGGGGCATGGTACTGGATAGATCCACTAAACGAGTAATCCACATGGTATAGTATCACAAGTGATTCTCGTGTAGTACTTGTATGGATCCTTTGACCTGACCATATGATGGTGTTACATGTGAGGTCGCATGCTTAGGGGTACGCCTAAAGGGCCTGTAATAGGGTGCCAAGTATGGGTACTTTCGTGTATGTCACTTAGCATGAAAATGCTATGGATATGCAGAAGGGATTTGTCACTCAGTAGTCCACTGGGAAGATATCACCAGCCTCTTGATGGATGTAACTGATAAGAGTGTGGCCACACCCAAACAGGTGGGAACTTGTTTGTGAGCTTCAGTGCATTCGGGATCAAGTTAATGTCCGACACAAAAGAGGGTGATCAATCCATGCCTCTGTGTTAGACACCGATATCAATGACATGGGATGTACAAGTTTAAACTACAGGGTTATGATAATAGTTAGACTGCCATCTCCATCTTAATTGGGGGCTGCAGTGGCTTGCTTGAGCCCAACTGCAGTCTGCAGGCCAAATGGCCTGCTGCCAACATAAAGATGGGCCCACGGGATCGTACACATAGAACGACTGAACACAGACTTAAGGAATCACATGTATACTTGGAGTATACGCTATGGAGAGAGAGGTATATATATTAATCATATTATAAAGATCAATTGGATTGATCCTAATGATAAAATTAATATATTCAATTGGCTCTTCATAATTAATTGGATTAATTATAGATTATTTCCTAGGTGGAAATATTCATATGTATAGGTTTACACATGATTTTATTTTGTGAAGATTTAATTTTAATTCGATGGATTAAATTAATTGGTCAAACTAATTTTGATTTTAAATGTAAATAATATATTACTTGGTGTAATATATTAAATACATGGGTATATTAAAATTGGGCTTGAAATTAATTTAAACCAGAATAATTAAAATTAGATTGGGCCTAAATTAAAAGATGGAAGCCCGCACAGAATGAAAGGAGCAAAGCTGGGCCTGAATTCCCCTAAGGGAATTCGGCCACCCTAGTTATAAAAACCTAGGGTTAAAAATTTTGGCCACCACTACTACAACAGACAAAGTAATAGCCGAAATTTTCCTAGCCCCCTCTCACCATAGTTTATGTTTTTCCAACGCTAGCATGGGTTGTGTTCGTTAGGCGTTCGTATACGAAAACGAGGAGGGAATCTAATTTGATTTCTGCAGTCTTTATCCATCTCTTGAAAGAGATATTCCGGGTAAGAATTTAATCTCTTTCTATTATAATTTTAAGTTTTACAATTTCCATTTCAATTGCTCCTGGGACTGGATTTGAGGAAATCATCGTGTTCTTTCGCTTTTATCGGGTGATTTCCGGTGAAAAATCCCAACAGTGGTATCAGAGTGGGCTTTGGATCCGTGGAAATTGTTAAAATTGGTTGAATCCCATGTTTTAAAATTGGAGATTTTTTTATTGGGGTTCTTGGTTGGGTTTAAGATTTTTCCCATTTGTTTTGTACAATTGAAATTAAATTTGCATATAGGTTTATGTTAGTTTAATTTAATTGTATGATTTTGGAATTCTTGGTGAATTTCTTATTGTTGATGGATGCAATATATGTTTGTTATTTTTTTTTATTTCTGTTTAAAAAAAAAAAATCTAGCTCCCGGGGTGCGGGGCTGCCGGCGGCGGGGGTGACAGCGGCCGCTGCTTGTTGCTGCGCCAGCAGCTGCTGCTGGGCGGCCACTGCACAGCGGCAGGGCCGCTGCTGCTGCTAGGGCAACTCTGTTGCCCTAGCTGCAGCGGGCCGGACCCAGTGTTTTGGATTTGGCGGGTCTTGGGCCCGGGGCCCAGTTTTGTAATTTTAATTGGTTTTAAAATTCGTGTGTTTAAATTTATGCAATTTAAATGCGTGTGGTTTCTTGAATGAAATTTTATTTTATTCATGTGATATTAATTTTGGAAATTGATATGGTTAATTGAAATTGGTTTGGGTAATTTTGGCACAATTACTTGGACGGCTTAATTGGACCTATGGTTTCCCAATTCCAGTGGGAGCAGTTGGACTGCCTAGGCTGGAGGCCCAAAGCCCGTTAAGGGTTAGAACCATGGTGGGCCAAAATTGGCGATTTCTATATAATGGCTTGGACATAATTGAAATGGGCTTAAATCATGCATTATAACATGCTTATGAATTATATGTATTGGATGCATATGTATGATTAAATGTTTGTATGGTTGGATGCTATTGGGCCTTGTACAAGATGGGTTGTATTTTTCTTTTTGGGTAAATACAGCCCGCGTGTCGTTTTTCTTTTTTTTTTTTTTCAATGTAATTTTATTTTATTCAAATATTATAAAATTTGTAAAAGAAGAAGCCCATGGAGTGGTGAGCCCAAGTGGAGGTGCAAGCCCAGAAGGAAGAGATGGAGGCCCACCTGATATTTATTTCTAGTATAGGTTTACTAGAATAATATTAGGATGTAATATAGGCCCATAGCAATCCATTTTTACTTTTATTTAATTATGCTTTATGTTTATTTGCATGTATGAATGTATGATCCAATAGCAATTTCACCCGCCTTATGTATGTAAGCCGTTATAAATTGAATCTAATAACCAAATGGAATTACTAAGTCGCTTAAAAGTGCTTCCCTCATTCAAAACCGACTCAAGGTGGGAATAGGCCAGTTGTAGACCATGCCCTTGCAGGATACACTGGAGTATTGTCACTTTGTATTGGGTTAGAGTATGGGATACTCTAACACTTGAATGGAGGTTTTGACTTAGCGTGGGTAGTAGGATTCTCCTGGCCCTAAGCACAGATGGGTAAGTGCCAACAAGCCCATCAAACTGAGAGTCCCTAGGTTGGGATTGGACGGCGTTCCTACCTAAATAATTAAGGTATAGTTGTACCAAACCCTCGTTTGGCTATATCTTGATGAAATATGGATCTCGGCCCATGAGCCCAACAACTCGGTTTAAATTATGGGAATAATAAATTAAAGTCCTTTATTAACACTCTCAATGTTTTTCTATGTAGAAACTTTTAAATGGCAAACAACAATACCTTGTCACTGCGATCTATTCTTGAAAAGGACAAGCTTTTCGGTCCTAACTTTTTAAACTGGTCTAGGAACTTAAGGATTGTTCTAAGACAAGAGTCAAAAGAGTATGTACTGGAAAGGCCTGTGCCGGCTGCGCCTCAAGGACGTAATCCACTGGCTGCCCAGCTGGAGGAATACGAGGTGCATGTCAAGGATAATAGGGATGTGACATGCCTTATGTTGGCTTGTATGGTCCCCGAATTGCAAAAATAGTTTATGGACCATCAAGCCTATGCTATGATAACAACTCTAAACGAGATGTTTCAGGAGCAAGCTCGTCAGGAAAGGTACCTGACCAATAAGGCATTCCACTCTTGTAAGATGGGGGCCGAGACATCTGTGAGCGCACACGTGCTCAAGATGAAGGGCTATTTGGACACTTTGGCCCGTCTCAGATTGCCTATCTCTCAAGAGTTGGCGGTGGACACAATCCTTGCATCCTTGCCGTATTCTTATGATCAGTTCATCCTGAACTACAATATGCAAGGGATGAACCGTATTGTCAGTGAGCTGCATGGGATGCTTAAGCTTACCGAGCAGTCAATCAAGAAGACTCTGCTGGTGCTGCTGGTCAACAAGGGGAATCCTCCTCTTGCCAAGGGTAAGGCCAAGGAAAAGGCCAAGGCCAAGGCCAAGAAAGCCAAGGCTAAGAAGGCCCAGGGCCAACCCAAGGCCCAGCAGAAGGCAGGTCCTGAAGATGTCTGTTTCGGGTGTAGACAGGCGGGCCATTGGAAGAGATCGTGTCCCAGGCTGATGGGAGAGCAAAGAAAGGGCCAAGGTGCGTCCTCTTCAGGTATTTATGTCATAGATATTAACCTTACTGTTTCAACATCCTGGGTATTGGATACTGGATGTGGTTCTCACATTTGTTGCAATGTGCAGTGACTTAAGGACAGAAGGTCACTGGGGTCGGGAGAGGTGGAGTTACGGGTCAGGAATGGAGCAAGGGTTGCTGCCATAGAAATCAACGAATACCACCTTATGATGCCCAGTGGATTGGTTTTAATTTTGCAAAATTTTTACTTTGTACCTGCTATGTGCAGGAATATTATTTCTATATCAATGTTGGATATTTCTGGATTTAATTTTACTATTTCTAATGGTAGAATTTCTTTATCTAGAGAGGGATTATTTTACGGAGAAGCTCTATTAAATAATGGCCTATATATCCTGGACTTAAATGAAACGAATCATGTCTATAACATAAACATTAAAAGGGTTAAGCCTAACGAACTTAATCCTTTCTACCTATGGCATTGTCGTCTTGGCCACATAAACGAGAAACGCATAGCTAGGCTTCACAAAGCTAGAGTCTTAGGGTCATTTGACTTGGAGTCAACTGATACATGCGAATCATGTTTATGAGGCAAGATGACAAAGGCACCTTTTAGCAAGAAGGCTGAAAGGGCCATTGGCTTATTGGACCTAATACATTCAGATGTATGTGGACCTATGAGCGCAGCGACCAGAGGTGGGCATCTGTACTTCGTCACATTCACGGACGATTTCAGCAGATATGGCTATGTCTATCTGATGAAACACAAGTCCGAGACCCTTGATAGGTTCAAGGAATTTAGGAACGAGGTACAGAACCAGCTAGGCAGGAATATCAAAACCCTTCGGTCAGACCAAGGCGGTGAGTATATGAGCCTGGAGTTTGACTCATACTTGAGAGAGCATGGAATAGTTCCACAGCTCACTCCTCCCGGAACACCACAATGGAATGGGGTGTCGGAACGGAGGAATAGGACCCTGTTGGACATGGTCTGCTCAATGATGAGTCAAGCCTCTCTCCCAATTAGTTTCTGGGGACACGACCTCGAGACAGCAGCTCTTATCTTAAATAATACTCCGACTAAGGCAGTGGAGAAGACCCCATATCAGATATGGATGGGCAAGGAGCCCAATGTGTCTTTCCTAAGGATTTGGGGATGCGAAGCACATGTCAAGAGATTAACTAGTGGCAAGTTGGAGCCCAAAACCGATAAATGCCTGTTTGTGGGCTACCCTAGGGAAACCAAAGGGTCTTACTTCTACAACCTTGCCGAGAACAAGGTGTTCGTGGCAAGGAAGGGGATCTTTCTAGAAAAGGAGTTCCTTTCCAAGAAAGATAGTGGGAACAATGTTGAACTCAGGGAAGTTCAAAGTCTACAAGCTCCTGAAGAGGATAGCTCGGAGGCCCAGGTGGAGCTTCCACAAGGGGAAGCACCGACCCAGGCCGCACAAGAACCTAGAAGGTCTGGTAGGGATCGTCGGGAACCGGAGAGGTATGGTTTCCTCGTCACCGATGATCAAACTCTTCTCATCTGGGATGAAGAAGAACCCAAAACCTACCAGGAGGCTATGACTAGTCCACAGTCTGCGAATTGGCGTAAACCCATGGAGGTAAAAATGCAATCTATGTACGATAACCAAGTTTGGAACTTGGTTCATCCACTTCCGGGTGCTAAGGTAATAGGTTGCAAGTGGTGCTACAAGCTAAAAGCTGATAATACCTTCAAGGGGCATCTGGTTGCAAAAGGTTTTAGGCAAGTCCATGGAATAGACTATGATGAAACTTTCTCACCAGTAGCCATGCTCAAATCCATCAGGATACTACTGGCCATAGCCGCATGGTATGACTATGAGGTATGGCAGATGGATGTCAAAACCGCTTTCCTTAATGGAAAGCTACTCGAGGATGTGTACATGACACAACCTGAGGGTTTTGTCGATCCAAAGTATACGAGAAGGGTATACAAACTTCAAAGGTCCATTTATGGACTGAAGCAAGCATCCCGAATTCGGAATCTAAGATTCAATGAGGCCATAAAGGAATATGGCTTCATACAAAATCAAGATGAGCCTTGTGTGTATAAGAGGACTAGTGGGAGCATTATCAC
The DNA here is from genome assembly GCA_039660915.1 of Euphorbia tirucalli. Taxonomy (NCBI): domain Eukaryota; kingdom Viridiplantae; phylum Streptophyta; class Magnoliopsida; order Malpighiales; family Euphorbiaceae; genus Euphorbia; species Euphorbia tirucalli. Next base: position 34,072,498 of record CM077640.1, on the reverse strand, counting down.
ATTCTTGTTACTTTATGTAGACGACATCCTGCTCATTGGAAGCGACATACCTACACTGCAAGGGGTAAAGCAGTGGCTGAGTAAGTGCTTCGCAATGAAGGACTTAGGCGAGGCTGAGATGATCCTAGGGATCAGGATCTACAGGGATAGATCAAATCGGCTTCTGGGCCTAAGTCAGGCTTCATACATTGACAAAGTTCTGAAAAGGTTCAGCATGGACCGGGCCAAGAAAGGTTTCTTGCCAATGGGCCATGGGCTGAAACTTAGTAAGAAACACTGTCCTAAAACAAGGGAGGACAGGGAGAACATGAAATTGGTTCCATATGCTTCGGCTATAGGATCAATTATGTACTCCATGTTATGTACGAGACCTGATGTTGCCTTTACACTGAGTATAACGAGCCAATACTAGCAGGATCCTGGGGAGGATCACTGGAAAGCTGTCAAGGCGATCCTCAAGTACCTTAACCAGACTAAGGATAGCTTCTTAGTGTACGGTGGTCAGGAGGTGCTACCAGTTACTGGGTACAATGATGCGAGCTTCCAGACCGACTAGGCTGAGTACCAGTTGCAGTCTGGGTATGTATTTTTGCTGAATGGTGGTGCTGTAAGCTGGAGGAGCTCAAAGCAGCCAACCATAGTGGACTCTACAACAGAAGCTGAGTACATCGCTGTGTGTGATGCAGCTAAGGAATCTGTGTGGATGAAGAAGTTTATCACTGAGTTGGGAGTAGTGCCAACTATCCAGGACCCAGTTGATATCTTCTGTGACAACAATGGGGCTGTTGCACAAGCTAAGGAGCCCCGGTCACACAAGAACACAAAGCACATGCTCAGAAAGTTTCACCTCATACGAGAGATCGCGGAGAGAGGTGACATTGCATTGAACAGAGTGGACACCGAGGATAATGTCGCAGATCCGTTGACCAAGGTGCTGGCTCAGCCCAAGCACGAGGGTCATACTAGGTCTATAGGGATTAGGCCCATGCCTAGTTGGAACTAGTGCAAGTGGGAGATTGTTGGAAATGCCCTAGTCTCGAGGCATTGGTCCTTGTATTCGTATTATACATTTATTGGATTTATGTATTATACTCATTTGTGCTATTAATAAAGGCATTAATTCATTTATTATATTTATCTTGTGTAATATATTAAATGAAGTATCCAATGGACATATCTATATCCATGATGACAAGTGTCATTCACTTGGCAGTAAGACCATGGATAGGGTAAACGATATGAACATAAATTGATCCGTAGTTTGTTCTAGTCATGGGAATGAATGGAACAAGAGACTATCATTAACCTGGTTGTATGGCGGTGTCTTACCGATCATTGGACATGGAATGTCAACCAAGTTAATGGGTACATGCATGGGGGCATGGTACTGGATAGATCCACTAAACGAGTAATCCACATGGTATAGTATCACAAGTGATTCTCGTGTAGTACTTGTATGGATCCTTTGACCTGACCATATGATGGTGTTACATGTGAGATCGCATGCTTAGGGGTACGCCTAAAGGGCCTGTAATAGGGTGCCAAGTATGAGTACTTTCGGGGTATGTCACTTAGCATGGTAATGCTATGGATATGCAGAAGGGATTTGTCACTCAGTAGTCCACTGGGAAGATATCACTAGCCTCTTGATGAATGTAACTGATAAGAGTGTGGCCACACCCAAAGAGGTGGGAACTTGTTTGTGAGCTTTAGTGCATTCGGGATCAAGTTCATGTCCGACACAAAAGAGGGTGATCAATCCATGCCTCTGTGTTAGACATCGATATCAATGACATGGGATGTACAAGTTTAAACTACAGGGTTATGATAACAGTTAGACTGCCATCTCCATCTTCATTGGGGGCTCCAGTGGCTTGCTAGAGCCCAACTACAGTCTGCGGGCCAAATGGCTCGCTGCTAACATAAAGATGGGCCCACGGGATCGTACACATAGAACGACTGAACACAGACTTAAGGAATCACATGTATACTTGGAGTATACGCTATGGAGAGAGAGGTATATATATATTAATCATATTATAAAGATCAATTGGATTGATCCTAATGATAAAATTAATATATTCAATTGGCTCTTCATAATTAATTGGATTAATTATGAGATTATTTCCTAGGTATGTATAGGTTTACATATGATTTTATTTTGTGAAGATTTAATTTTAATTCGATGGATTAAATTAATTGGTCAAACTAATTTTAATTTAAATGTAAATAATATATTACTTGGTGTAATATATTAAATACATGGGTATATTAAAATTGGGCTTGAAATTAATTTAAACCAGAATACTTAAAATTAGATTGGGCCTAAATTAAAAGATGGAAGCCCACACAGAATGAAAGGAGCAAAGCTGGGCCTGAATTCCCCTAAGGGAATTCGGCCACCCTAGGTATAAAAACCTAGGGTTAAAAATTTCGGCCACCACTACTACAACAGACAAAGTAATAGCCAAAAATTTTCCTAGCCCCCTCTCACCATAGTTTTTGTTTTTCCAACGCTAGCACTGGTTGTGTTCGTTAGGCGTTCGTGTACGAAAACGAGGAGGGAATCTAATTTGATTTCTGCAGTCTTCATCCATCTCTTGAAAGAGATATTCCGGGTAAGAATTTAATCTCTTTCTATTATAATTTTAAGTTTTACAATTTCCATTTCAATTGCTCCTGGGACTGGATTTGAGGAAATCATCGCGTTCTTCCGCTTTTATCGGGTGATTTCCGGTGAAAAATCCTAACAGTCTTACCAAACGAATCAATGGTTGGTTAGCAATCCTTAGTTCGGCCAGTCATTGATAAGTTGTGGATCTTGGTCAAGTCAGCCAATTAACATCACCAACAAACAAATTAAAATCGGATTATTAATTTGAATTGGCTTAGAAGTCCTTTATTTCTAACTCAAGCAATGATTTCTTCCATGTAGATAATCCCATTTCACTTAAGCAATTTAAATGGCTGCAACAAACAACAACTCACTCTCACTCAGGTCACTCTTGGAGAAGGAGAGGCTTTTGGGGACTAACTTCCTGGACTGGGCTAGGAACTTACAAATAGTTCTTAGACAAGAGTGCAAGGAGTATGTACTGAATTCTCCTTTACCAGCTAGCCCTCCCACAGGTCTAGGCATCACCACGGTGATGGTGGAGCAGTACGATCCGCATGTGAGGGATGACCGAGATGTCTCGTGCCTCATACTGGGTACCATGGCTTATGAGATGATGGATCAACTTAAAAAGATGTTCTAAGATCAGGCTCGTCAGGAACGTTACCTAATAACTAAGGTACTTTGCACTACTGTGATGGCAGCTGGGACTTCTGTTAGCACTCATGTGCTAAATTTAAAGGGGTATATTGATACACTTGCCCGCCTCGGCTTGCCAGTATCGAGGGACTTGGCAGCAGACATTATTCTCGGGTCACTTCTTGAGTCTTACAACCAGTTTATCATGAATTACCATATGCAAGGGTTGGATAAATCGGTTGTTGAGCTGCATGGCATGCTCAAGCTTGCTGACCAGTCTCTTAAGAAGACTCCTGAAGTATTGCTGGTGAATAAGGGCAATACGCCCATTGCTAAGGGAAAGGCCAAATCTAAGGCCAAGGCTAAGGCCCAAAAGGCCAAGGCTAAGGGTAAAAAGGTGGTGGCCCAACTTAAAGCATGGGTTGCTTCTCCTGACGATGTCTTCCATGAGTGTCATGAGAAAGAGCACTGGAAGAGCTCATGTCCAAAGCTAAGGGAGCAACTAAAGGGCAAAACTACTGCTTCAGGTATTTATGTTGTTGAGATTAATCTAGCTATTTCTACATCTTGGGTCTTGGACACTGGATGTGGATCTCACATTTGTTCAAATGTGCAGGGTCTAAGAAATAGGAGATTATTAGGATTTGGAGAAGTAGATCTTTGAGTCGAAAATGGTGCTCGGGTTGGGGTAATGGAGATCGGAGATTATTTCTTGGAGATGCCTAGTGGACTTGTTTTGGAACTAAGAAACTGTTATTTTGTACTTGCGATGCGTAGGAATATTATTTCCGTTTCTTTGTTGGATATTTCTGGTTTCGTATTTAATATTGGACATGGTAGAATTTCTATGCAATGTGGCAATATTATTTATGGAACAACATTTCTTGAAAATGGCTTATATATCCTTGATCTAAAACGTGAAAGTTCAATCTATAACATAAATACTAAAAGGATTAAACAAAATGAAATTAATCCTACTTACATCTGGCATTGTCGACATGGCCATATAAATGAGAAGCGCATAGCTAGGCTTCACTCTAGTGGAGTGCTAGGGTCATTTGACATCCAGTCTTATGACACATGTGAATCTTGTTTGAGAGGCAAGATGACAAAGGCGCCTTTTAGCAAGACGGCAGAAAGGGCCTCAAAGCTATTGGAGCTAATACATTCCAATGTATGTGGCCCAATGAGCACTAGTGCTAGATCTGGTTTTCTATACTTCGTCACCTTCACGGATGACTTTAGCAGATACAGTTACGTGTATCTAATGAAGCATAAGTCTGAGACTCTCCAAAGGTTTAAGGACTTTACGAATGAAGTAGAAAACCAACTTGGCAAGAAAATAAAAGCACTTCAGTCTGACCGAGGGGGTGAATATTTGAGCCAAGAGTTTGACTCGTTTTTGAGAGAGTATGGGGTTGTATCCCAACTCAATCCTCCTGGTACACCCCAGTGGAATGGAGTGTCAGAAAGGAAGAATAGGACCTTGCTTGACATGGTCTGCTTGATGATGAGTCATGCTACACTCCCTGTCTCCTTTTGGGGATATGATTTACAGACAGCTACTTACATTCTTAATATACACCAAGCAAGGCAGTGAAGGGAACACCATATGAACTATGGAAGGGCTGAAAGCCCAATGTTTCCTTCTTGAAGATTTGGGGCCGTGATGCACATGTTAAGAAATTGATAAGTGGCAAACTCGAGTCCAAATCTGTCAAGTGCCAGTTTGTGGGTTACCCTAAGGAAACTAAGGGTTATTACTTCTACGATCCGACTGAAAACAAAGTTTTCATAGCTAGAAATGCAGTCTTCTTGGAGAAGGAATTCCTTTCCAAGAGAGGCAGTGGGAGTAATGTTGAACTTTCAGAAGTTCAAGTCTCACAAACTCCTGCAGCTACTGCTGAGGATGCTTCGGGAACTGATCTGACTACTCAAGAAATTGAGGAACCAGAACTGGTTGCACAGGACCTTAGAAGGTCTGGTAGGACACGTCATCAGCCAGAGAGGTACGAATTTGTCATGAATGATGATGGGGACCTTATGGTCGTTGACCGAGAGGAGCCCAAGACCTATCAGGAGGCTATTGAAAGCCCACACTCAGATCAATGGCATAAAGCCATGGAGGCTGAGATGCAATCTATACACGATAACCAAGTATGGAACTTGGTGGATCCACCTCTGGGTGCTAAGGTGATAGGTTGCAAGTGGTGTTTCAAGTTAAAGGCCCTGTGTGTATAAGATGGTTAGTGGGAGCGTTTCCACTATCCTAGTGCTGTATGTTGATGACATCCTTATCATTAGAGGTGACATACCAACACTGCAAGGGGTTAAGCAGTGGTTGAGTAGGTGCTTCGCAATGAAGGACTTAGGCAAAGCTGAGACGATCTTAGGGATCAGGATCTTCAGAGATAGATCCAATCAGCTTCTAGGCCTAAGTCAGGCCACGTACATTGACAAGGTTCTGAAAAGATTCAGCATGGACAAGGCAAAGAAAGGATTCTTGCCTATGCGCCATGGGTTGAAGCTGACTAAGAAAGATGGTCCTAAAACAAAGAAGGATAGGGAGAACATGGAAAAGATCCCTTATGCATATGCTATTGGATCTATCATGTACTCCATGTTATGTACAAGGCTTGATGTCGTGTTTGCACTAAGTATGACTAGCCGGTACTAGTCGGACCCCGGTGAGGAACACTGGAAAGCAGTCAAGGCAATCTTTAAGTACCTTAACCGGACTAAGGATGCTTTCTTAGTGTATGGAGGTCAAGATGAGCTGGTAGTGTCAGGTTACACTGATGCAAGCTTTGAGACCGATGAGGATGAGAACCAGTCACAGTCTTATTATGTTTTTCTCCTGAATGGCAGTGCCATTAGTTGGAGCTCCTCAAAGCAGGCCACATTGCTAACTCTACAATGGAAGCTGAGTACATAGCTGCGTGCGAAGCTCAAAGGAAGCCATTTGGATCAAGAAATTCATAAATGAGTTGGGAGTAGTGCCCTCTATCCTAGACCCAGTTGATGTTTTCGTGACAACAACAGGGCCATCGCACAAGCTAAGGAGCCCTGGTCACACAAGAGATCCAAACATGTACTCAGAAAGCTTCACCTCATTCGGGAGATCGTGAAAAGAGGTGACATATCATTGCAGAGGGTTGACACCAAGAATAATGTCGCTGATCCATTGACTAAAGTGCTGCTGCAGACACAGTATGACGGTTATACGAGATCTATAGGAATTAGGGCAATACCCATTTGGAACTAGTGAAAGTGGGAGATTGTTGGTGTGCCCTAGTTCTTAAGGCATTGGATTCTTGAATTTTGAATTATACATTAAGACTCATTATATGAATACATTATTTGTGTCACATTAATAAAGGCAATTAATCTATTTCATTTATATCTTGTGCTATAATATAAGTAGAGTATCCATTGATTATAATCATAAAACCTATCCCACGTCTGTTCTAATCATGGGAACGAATAGAACTACAGACTTGTATATTCGATGACTATATGGCAGTTCTCAACTAGCCATAGTACTTGTACAGTCATTCATGAATATAGGTACATGTCATTGACATGGGACTGGATCAATCAGCACAAGAAAGCCACATGGTTGTCGCGTAATAGGTCTTTCTTGAGTAGGTCTCTTTTGTCCTCAGACCAGATTTCATTATAATATCAATATGGAATCCGGTTCACTTTGACATATGCCTAACGGGTCTGTAAAAGGATGCTAAATATGGGTATGATTGGGTGGACTGGTGAACATGTTGATATTGATGATGAAGTGATGGAATTGCCACTCAGGTAACACCGAGATGATATCATTGGCCACTTAATGAGTAGGACTGATAAGTGTATGGCCATACCCAAATAAGTTGGTTGCTTATTTGATTAATCTGTCAACTCAAGATCAAGAAATATAATAAACAACAGAAGAGGATGACATACACCATGCCTCTTGTTTATTCATATCGATATCCTTAGGCAAAAGACGTTATGAGATTACTACCGGGTGAGTGTCTTCTACAGACTACTGCATCTCTATTTTAATTGGGGGCTGTAATGGTTTGCTAGAACCCACTTACAGTCTGTGGGCCTTGGGCTTACTGCCAACCAAAAGACAGACCCATAGGATCATGCACATAGATCAACTGAGCTGGAACTTATAGAAATTGTACATATAATGTACATTGGAAGGAATGCGTTAATTAATTAGTTGACATTCGGTGTCAAGGTAATTAATTGACATTAGGTTGAATTTAATTTAATTAATAAGTTTACATAATATAATTAATTGATTTATCAATTAATTGAATTACATAAAGTAACCAATTCATTAAATAATTTTCCTAAGTAGGAAAATTAAATACATGTATTGTATTAACTTAAGTGTGATTTAATTTTATTTAGGGGTAATTAAATTTAGCCAAATGGAATTAAATTACATAGTATATACTTTTTAATTAAAGTTTATTTATGTAATTATAATCCTAGTGAGCTTGGGTTTAATTAACCTAATTAAAACCCAATTAGACAAGGTGTTTATATAAGGGCACACTTAAGGAGGAAAAACCTAATTCAATCCTAATTAATTGCTGGAAATTTTAGCCGCCAAGAGCAGCCCCAAATTAGCCGAAAATCCCAGCATTGAACCTCCATTCCTTCGCATCTTCGGCTAACACTAATTTACACGAATTAAACTATTAATTTCATTAAAAATGAAAATAAAAGAAACTGAAAGCTGTAAGACAAACGATTAGTGCAATTTATAACACAACACAGATAGGACTTAAATTGGACAGAATTGGGATTTTTAGGAATGGAGGCATGCACTTAGGGTGTAACAGGGTCTGCTCGGCTAGCCGGCCCGATTAGACCTGGAAAACAGTTTTGAAATGTCCCTGTAATTTTTTTATGCTGGAAAACAATTTTAGAAAATTATTTAGCTCGATTTCATGCAAATTGTCAGTTTAGCGGGTCTGTTATGCCAGAACTCGGGGTTCCGTTCGTGTGGGTTTTCTAAATCCAACATCCATCTAGTGTCCAAAAAGCAATAAACACACCAAAAACAATTTGAATTCGAAAATAGCATTACACGATGATGTCCGTAGGGTCGTCTCGTGATTCTGTTTCTCTCTGGGAGTTACAGCTGTGCGGCTTTAAATTACAGCCGTCTGGCTATGACTTTTAGAACCCGAAAAATGGTTTTCTCATTTTTGAAAATGACGTTTTGCTCGTTTTCAATGTTTCCTGGGGTTAGCACAGATATATCCCAAACATATATAGGACTCATACAAGATAGAATGGGGATTTTAGGAAGTGGGAACATGCATTTAGAGGATAACTGAGAAATCCGGGAGACTTACTCGGTTAGACCTAGTAAACGGTTTTAGAAACACCCTGTATGTTTTTTATGCTCGAAAATGGTTTGGCTCAATTACATGCAAATTCCTTCAGTTTAGTGGGTAGGCTATCCCAGAACTCAGGGTTCGATTCGTGGGTGTTCCTAATTCCAAACATTCATCTATGGTCTAAAAACAGTAAACATATCAAAAACAGGTTTGATTCTAAAAGCCAGCATCATGTGACGAAGTCCATACGGGTCGTGTCGTGATTCTGCCTTCTGCCCGTCACTACAGCCATGCGGCTATATTACAGTCGTGCAACTATAATGATTACAATTGTAGGACTCTAGTTAGAGTCACACGACTATAGAGTTATGGTCGCAAGTCTGTAATGAATAGTGCCCGACAGTGGTTTTCTTGTTTTCTAAAATCATTATTTCAATCGATTTCGATGATTTCAAGAGTTTTTGGGAATCCAAAGGCCCGTTATCACTAGATCAAGAATCCAATTAAGGATCTAACAATAATGAATTCCGAGAATTGAAACCAATAAAACCCTTAATCTCACATCCGCATCATTGGAAATCCGAAAACCACCATTTTATGGTGTACAGATGTGATTTGACCGAATTGAATTATGAAAAATTATTTAAAATAGGAAAACCAGCTGTATTCGGTCGAATTTGGGCTTTTCAAGCTTTTGCCTAGAAAATACATCGTTCGAATGTAATATACAATCGCACGGCTGTGTTCAAGGCAGCTACAGTTGTGCAACTGTAACTATAGTCGTGCGACTGTAACTATAGTCGTGTGACTATAATTGCAGTCATAGGGCTATAGTTGCGCATAATCAATCACAAATCAACATGAAATGAGTTTTAAGGCCTCTTAGAGTTTACCTCTTTTGCTTTCTAGTATGCTTGATGACCAGAGTCGGATGTGGACGTCGGAATCTGCCTAAAATCTCCAAACGACCTGAAATTCTCAAACGTGTGTCCTAGATTGATCCGAATGAACCCAAGAATGGTTTTGATTGAGTGATGTTAGATTAGGAATCCTCACACTATGTGTTTCTCTGGTATTCTTTCTGTGTTTTCGGTTTTTCTTAGTTTCCCTTCATTTTCTCTCATTTTCTCTCTCTAAAACCCTATTTCTCTCTCTAAAACCCTATTTCTCTCACTAGAATACTCTCTCTGATTTTCCAGAATTGATTCCCCCTTTCCTTAATGTTTTTGCCTCTTTTGTTACATTTCTTTCTCCCTAATTCCCGTAAATCATGCCCAAAAATCCGAGCCAAAACAGAATTCTTTCCTATTTAGGAATCTGCTGAGTCAAAACTAGAGTCATAAGACTCTAACTATAGTCGTGCGACTATAGCATTACAGTTGTGCGACTGTAGTTGTTATAGTTGTGTGACTATAAACTATAGTCATGTGATTGTAAATTATAGTCTTGCGACTTTAGATGGAGCTTGCACACGCACCTAAGCTTCCTAATCATTCGATGAACTCTTTTCGGGGTTTCGGATCAAGGACTCTTCTGAATTTCAGGCCTTTTGAGAACATTTCAGGCATTATTCCACTTATTCTTAAATTTGATTCACATTCATTTGTCTAACAGGTAACAAATGGTTTTCATCACAGAGGTCGGGAAAAACCCGTGCTCACAGGTTGCGCCCCCACACGACCAAGGTCAACTTAGATGGTGCTTGTGCCCAATTCGAGTTTGGTCTCACAATAGAAAGCATGGTGAGAAGGAAAAGAGGATGTACTGGGGTTCTCCTCGTGTTGGCTTACTATGATGTTTGGAGGGACTTGTCTCGGTTGATTCGTGAAACAACGGTCTTGCCTAAATTGACTTGATTTTTTGGGGACTTACTTCGACTCTGTTGCGAAGCATAGGACTTTGCCCGAATTGATATGGTGTTCTAGGGACATACTTCGACTCCATTGTGAAGCAAAGGACTTTGCCCAGATCGGGTTAGTTCTCTAGGGATGTACTTCGACTCCATCGCCAAGCAGAGGACTTTGCCCGGATTGGATTGGTTCTCCAGAGACATGCTTTGACTCCTTCGTGAAGCAGAGGACTTTACCCAGATTAGATTCTCCTCGTGAATTGATGTTCATGAAGGTGAAGGGTATTTTGGTACTTTTGTAGCTTGGAAATTTGGTGTCCTTTGGAGGAAGGGTATTTTGGTCATTTCACCTCTAGTAGAGCCTATGTCACTAAAGGAAGAAAATTTTCGATGATTTGGTTTCCCGTGAAGCTTGTGTGGCTGGGGAAAGATGCTTTGTTGATTTGAGAAGTTTGATTATCTCTTTCAATGTTTTGAGGTTGTTTCGGGTACGTATTCATTCCTTGATCGATAATTTTGGAAACAAAAATTTTTGCCCCTTCGATCAAGAATGAATATGGACTGAATATCTTACCCCTTAATACCATTGAAATCAGCTCTCTGTGGTAGAGCAATACCATTGAAATCGGCTCTATGTGGTGGAGCAATACCATTGAAATTGGCTCTCATTGAAATCGACTCTCTGTGGTGGAGTGTACCATTGAAATCGACTCTCTGTGGTGTAGTGTACCATTGAAATCGACTCTCTGTGGTGGAGTGACCATTGAAATCAACTCTTTGAGTGTACCATTGAAATCAACTCTTTGTATGGGAGTGTACCATTGAAATTGGCTCTCTGTGGTGGAGTGTAGCATTGAAATTGGCTCTCTGTGGTGGAATGTACGATCGAAATCGACTCTCTATGGTCGAGTGTACCATTAAAATTGAATTAAGAGTACATATTTATTCCTTGATCGATAATTTGGGAAATAAAAATTTTTGCCTTTTTGATCAGGAATAAATTACACTTGATTGTTTTGCCCCTGGATAACTGCAAAAGGCAAGGAATATCCTTCTCAGGATTATATTGGCATAAATGTGAATTCTAAAAATTGAGAAAAGTCTCTTACCTGAGGTTTAGAGGATGCCTCAATGTTAGGTTATTTCCGCTTTCGGAGTGCTCACGATTCGAGGCAGCCCGATGATGATAGCAAGTACCTGTACTTGTGTTGGTCTTTGATGCATGTATGCATGTGTGTATATATGTTTTGAACGTATGTGTATGTGATTATAATGTTTTTTATACTTTTCTTGGTGCAGACGATGATTGGGATTGAGCATCGAGAGTCCACTCGCTTGAGGGTGGAGGTTGACCAGTTATGTCGACGGGTCACCGAGTTAGAGATCATGGATTAGACCTTCAGAGATCGGGTGGATGATTTAGAGGCCCAAATGGGGATTGTGGGGGAGCATGTGAGTGAAAACCTGACCAAAGATCTAGGAGATGACGAAGGTGATGATGCCGATGCCGGATTTGCCCTTCCTTAGGCTTGGTTCTCTGTTTTCCTGCTTGTGATGTATTGACCCATTTGTGGGTTACTTTCTTTGACTTTTTCACATTCTAGCCCTTGCATGGGTCTTGCTTCATGATGTACCTGATGTTTGAATGGTTTACACATGATTTATGACATTTACATCTCCTAGTCATTGAATTTGAGCCCTTGAGTGTACATTCTCTGCCTTTTCATGCTTTTATTGCCCCTTGATTCAATTGGGTTGGATTCGGGATGTGAGGTGCTGACTTTGAGGCACCTCAATCTTTGGAGGATTAGGGTTACCTGAGCTTGATGCTACTTTGTGACTTTTATTCTTTTTTTTTTATGTAACTTTTGCATAGGTCGCCCTTTCGGGTTTTCTGCCTATCAGACTGTGTTTACTTTTGCCTGAACTGCCCTTTCGAGTTTTCAATTTAGTAGACTTTATTTTGTGTCCTAATTTTTTAATAGACTGCCCTTTCGGGTTTTTGATCTATCGAACCTTTTTTTTTAGTCTGATGCATGCAAACCAAAAGTGTGTATAGCCATATATGCATGATGCAAATTCGATTTCAAGCAGACTTGGGACATTAAATGAATAGAACACGGCATTCATTCATTCATTAATAATGTTTTGTCACAATGCACATCAAAAGATGAAATGAAGTTAAAAACAAAATTAGTAATGGCATCCGTCTCGACTGAATCCACGACTGCCATCGATTGGTCTTTGCAGATTTTCCAACTGATAGTCCTCGCCTCTCTGTCCTAATTTTTGCACGGATCACCTTCTCGGTTTTCGACCCATCAGACTGTCCTAACTTTTGCATGGATTGCCTTTTCAGTTTTCGACCCATCGGACACTTTTTTTTTATTTTTTGACATAGCATCGCCTGAGTTGGTCTTGGCTGATGGGATTGACGACTTGGTCTCTGTCTTCCCTGGTAGAACCGTGTCTATCTTGTAGGTTAACGAGTATGGCATTTCTCTAATACATGCTCTGACATTAGTTCTGTGTCCTTGCGGGGCAAATGGTAATTTGTCGACCTAAACTATGTAGGTAACTATCACTTTTGACGGAATCCCTTTGATGGATTTATTGGATGCTTCTATTCCCTGTTGGCTTATGGGAGATGTGGAGATGATCTATGATGCTCAATCCTTTATTTTGGAACATTGTGTTATTGCCCCTTGGAATTGTACTGCATCATTGATCATAGCATGATGATTTTTTTAGGCCGTGACATTCATATGTGACTCCGCTTCTACCCACTTTAAGAAGAAGTTGACAGTTGTGACCATGGAGCGATGCCCGTTCGTCGCCAGTGGCCTTACTTCGCTGAAAGTGTCAATTCTCCATGTTTTGACAACCCTCCTTTTTCTTATTTAAGTCTATGGAGCTCCTGCTTGGATGGTTTTGTCTTCGAATCGTTTGGAACTGGGTGTTTGGTAATTCCTCCTTCAACCCCCGCATGACATCGTACAGTCAGGCAAAGATTTCCATGTGCTTTTATGGTATCTTACAATTTTTTTTCTCTCATCAGGTGTGAGGTCATTCCAAATGGATACCATTTTTAGGTCATCATCTGTCCCTAGATTCATTTTATGCAGTGATGCATCATGTGTGTTAAAGGCATTAAATGAATGTTTGTATGCATGCAAAGCTCCATCCAAAAGAATATCACACAAGTAATTGAAACCAAATTCTATTAAACTAAACACCTTAGAGGTTGAATTGTTCACATGAAAAATGATAAAAATAAAAAACTAAAACATCAAAACGAATATCATCCTCCACATGCGGAGGGTCTTCTCTTTATTGTAGCATCATGGTCCTCAATAGCTTGTGCAGCCGAATCATCCGAGGTTGGGCAAGGGATTACTCTAAATGCTAGGTTTCAAAGCCGGCTTGATGATCTTACCATCAGTAACCAATTGTCGGATGGCCCTTAATAATTGAGTGCAATCATTCATATGGTAACCTATCGTCACATGATAGGAACAAAAATTACCCTTGTCTGTCTCAGTTGGAGGAGAAAACAGCTTCAGATTTTGTAGCAACCCAGCCTTCCTACATTTGGCGTAGATACGAGACAAGGATTCTGCCCACGGGTTGGTGATCCTTTGAGGAGTTCCCCGTTTGTCTACCTTGAGCTACAGTAGCCACATTTACCTCTTACACTCTAATTGAGGTTGCTTCTAGAATTATCCTAGCACCATACCCGGCTGAGGTAGCCTTAGAACTACTGCTTTTATACCCTTTAGAGTACCCTTGATTACTTCTGTAGGAGCCCGAACTCTGTCTACCCCTTTGTTCCTCTTCTTCGTATCGCTCGATACATTTAGCAAATTCGACCACCTCATTGAAGGAGTGGAATCTTTTCAGCTTCATGTTGTCTTTGTACTGGGGCAGACTACCATCAACTAGCTTTACAATGAGTGACTCCAACTTCGGGGCCCCATCCACCAGAACTTGCACATCCATCCATCTCTTATGGTAAGATGGAAAGGATTCATTTGGCTTTTCGCGAATCCTTTATAGGTCTTCCATAGTGGTCCCCATCTGGTTATTGTAAGCATATTGTTTCACAAAAGCTTCAAACAGGTCCTCCCAAGTAGAACGGGTGTACAAAGGCATCTTCATATACCACTTTACCGCAGCACCCCTCAAAAGTAGTCAGGAACAGATTCAAGAGGTGACCTTTCCTGATTCCCATGCTTGTCATCAGTCTCACATAACTGTCCAGGTGAGCTTCTGGTGGGCCCTCTCCTGTATATGGAGGTAGGCAAGGCATCTGAAAACCAACTGGGAGTGCCTCTCCTGCGTTAGCCATCAAAGCAGCTGGGTCAACACACTTAACAGGGTTATAGTGTACCATCTCCTTCAGCTTGGGCAGCATGGCTTCAATGTTAGATAATTTCTGATTGAGACGCTTCTCGACAATAGTCTCAATCGAGGCTTCTCTTGCCTTCTCAAAGGCCTCATCTTCTTTAGATTGGCAATCAGGCTCCCTATGGTTGACAATTCCACCACTTCCGTTAGGAACACTCCCTCCAGCTCCATTCGTCACTTGGACAAATTGTTGTCCTTCACTTCCAACCAAAGTCTGAGTCGGTGGAATAGTCTGCATAGGGGTACCATTCATTACAGCTTGTATTTGCTCCCTAAGGTTAGCCTTAAATTCATCGGAGCTTAGAAAACTTCTCATGAAAGCCGCCATGTCAAAAAGCATGTTCCCACTGTTTTCGTCGGCCATCACTGATCTATCTGCTTCTTCCAACTCATAAATATAAATGTTAAGCCGAGTTACTTAGGGTGAAATCACCAATTTTAACAAATGCGACTAAGGCCGATAAAGGCCCAATGGATCATATCCATAAATGCAAAATTAACAATTTTTGCTCCCACTTGAATTTGGGTTGTCATAAATTTAAAATTTAGCTCTCCCAATTTTAACCGGTGTCACGGTTTATTGGGCCAATTTCACAAAGTCCATATTCAATTTAATATGCAAACAATTAAATTAAATATGCATGCCAACAAAATAAACAATTTAAATACAAATTAATTTAAAAAAATTTAATTTAATTTGCATTAGGGCCCGGGATAAAAAAAAATACCTGCAAAATCGAAAACCGGACCCAAAACTCCCGCGCGTCGGTGCGCGGCAGCAGCAGCCCAGTGGGCTACTGCCGCAGCTGCTGCCAAGGCAGCAGATGGAATCGCAGAATTGCGATTCCATCTTTTGCCCAAGTCCTTTTTTTTAATTAAATCATAAACAAAAAATTCCAGCCATCAACAATAAATAATCAATAAAGAAAATATAATTCTAGATTGAAACCAATTGGGGGAAAAAAATCAAAAACCCCAAACAAAAATTCTAGGGTTTATCAAAACCAAAACCAATTGAATGAAAACCCTAAAATCACAAACTTGAAACCCATTCTTTCTTCAAGAATGCTTTCAAGAACCAATTCCAATCAATCTAATGGACAAAACCTAGGCTCTGATACCACTGTTGGGATTCGTCATTGGAAAAATAACGTGGCGCAGCGGAAAATACACCGTTTAAAATTTCCTAGAATCCACCTATCGTGTCCAATTACCATTGATTAGAATAAAATCAATTTGAATCAAGAGAGATTAACTCACCAGATTCGTCTCTTCTAGAGACTGCTGCAAAATCGTTTCTTGAAACTGCGATCTCCAAAGTCCGGTGCATGACCAACTATTGAGCGGGAACCGGTGCTAGCTGAAGACGCGAAGGAATGGAGGTTTAATGCTGGGATTTTCGACTGTTTTGGGGTTGCTCTTGGTGGCTGAAATTTCTAGCAATTACTTAGGGTTGAATTAGGTTTTTCCTCCTTAAGTGTGCCCTTATATAGACACCTTGTCTAATTGGGTTTTAATTAGGTTAATTAAACCCAAGCCCACTAGGATTATAATTACATAAATAAACTTTTATTAAATAGTATATACTATGTAATTTAATTCCATTTGGCTAAATTTAATTACCCCTAAATAAAATTAAATCATACTTAAGTTAATACAATACATGTATTTAATTTTCTTACTTAGGAAAGTTATTTAATTAATTGTTTGCTTTACGTAATTCAATTAATTGATAAATTAATTAATTACATTATGTAAACTTATTAATTAAATTAAATTCAACCCAATGTTAATTAATTACCTTGACACCGAATGTCAACTAATTAATTAACGCATTCCTTTCAATGTACATTACATGTACAATTTTTATAAGTTCCGGCTCAATTGATATATGTGCACGATCCTATGGGTCTGTCTTTATGTTGGCAGTAGGCCCAAGGCCCACAGACTGTAAGTGGGTTCAAGCAAACCATTACAATCCCTAATTAAGACAGAGATGTAGCAGTCTTTAGAAGACACTCACCCGGTAGTAATCTCACAGTGTCCATTGCCTAACAATATCGATATGAATAAACAAGAGGCATGGTGTCCATCATCCTCTTCTGTTGTTTATTATATTTCTTGATCTTGAGTTGACTGATTAATCAAATAAGCACCGACTTACTTGGGTATGGCCATAACTTATCAGTCCCACTCATCAAGTGGCCAATGATATCATCTCGGTGTTACCCAAGTGGCAATTCCATCACTTCATCATCAATATCAACATGTTCACCGGTCCACCCAATCATACCCGTATTTAGCATCCTTTTACAGACCTGTTAGGTGTATGTCAAAGTGAACCGGATTCCATATTGATATTATAATGAAATTTGGTCTGAGGAAAAACGAGACCTACTCAAGAAAGACCTATGACGCGACAACCATGTGGCTTTCTTGTGCGGATCGATCTAGTCCCATGTCAACAACATGTACCTATATTCATGACTTACTATACAAGTACTATGGGTAGTTAAGAACTGCCATACAATCATCGAATATACAAGTCTGTGGTTCTATTCGTTCCCATGATTAGAACAGACCTCGGATAGGTTTTATGATTATCAATCAATGGATACTCTACTTATATTATAGCACAAGATATAAATGAAATAGATTAATTGCCTTTATTAATGTGACATAAATAATGTATTCATACAATGAGTTTTAATGTATAATACAAAATACAAGAATCCAATGCCCTAAGAACTAGGGGACACCAACAAATACCACACATATGATGATGCTTTAAAATGGCTGCATAAGAACGTGGTTAGAATGACACACGGATGATGCGTGTTTGATGTTGCATGTGAAGGTCGAAGGTAAAACAACCATGGAACAAATGTTAGCACATGCAACAACATGCTCACCCTTCCAACCTTATTCCTCCATTCGAATGGTCTCGCATTCTTCCTAGATATTAGGTCTCTTTGGCATCAACCAGGGATACCAAAGGCTTACTCTCAATGTCCAATTTACAAATTTATGTTTTGGTAGTCCTAAGAGGAAGTTACTAAGCCATTGCATGAAGGTGTGAGTCAAACCAAGGGTTGTTCAGGTTCCCATAGCAAGAATACTCTCCTCATTGTACAACACGATGTAAGGTTCGTATGGTGCTATGAGTAGTTTACCTCCTCAGGTGCCTCCAATCCTAGCGGAAGAGGTAGGTCACCTTTGGAAATAAACAGGGGTAATCATTTGTTGGAGGGATTGAGAAGAGAAAATGTCATGATATGCAAGTGTGAGTAGAATAAGGTATTATGAACTAGTAAATGACTACAAGCGAGGTTATATTTTAGTAGTTGCCTAAGTTCCTTAAGTTTTTTTAAAAAAACTTTTTAAAGAAATCATTAATCCCCAGTGGAGTCGCCATTATGAGCGGACGACCTTTTAGGCGGAACGCGGCAAAGCGAACTGGGGAAAAAAGAGAAGTAGAAATGTCTAGATTTTGAAAACGGGGTTTGATGATCTTATTTAGGAAAACCATTGATCCTTTTTGGAAATCCTTTTGTAGAAAACCTTTTCCCATTTTATTACTTAAAGACCTCGAAACTTAAATTTCAAGATCAGTGACAGAGTCACCACCCGGATCAGCTAATCCAGGAAATTCTGGTACAGCTCCCTACCCAGCGTAGGCTACTGTACCTAATCCAGAGATTTAGGGTTCGGGCAAGTTACCTATTCAACCTCAAGCTTGTATTCATTTATAAGTACATATGACAACAGTTTACTCACTTATTATCTTTCTCTACCCAATTTAATCCTTTACTACTAGCCCATGCTCATTCAGATGACAGGAATAAAGTACATAAAATTAAAGTGCGGAAATATAAACCATACATCCAAAAATAAACCAAAAAGAAATAGAGGCCTTATTACAACCCAAAAAAAAGGAAAAAGGCTCTTATCCTCACCATTACAATTGCCTAAATACAAGATGATCTAAAAAAGTACAATCGCCTAGAATACACAATTAATCTATGAAATACATCCAAAATAAAAATAAAGAAAAATAAAAGATGCAATACAAATGGTTAGCACAGATATATCCCAAACATATTTAGGAATCATACAAGACAGAATGGGGATTTTAAGAAGTGGGAACATGCATTTAGGGGATAATCGAGAAGTCCGGGCAACTTACTCTATTAGACCTAGAAAATAGTTTTTTTTTGAAACACCCTATATGTTTTTGATGCTTGAAAACGGTTTGTCTTAATTACATGCAAATTCCTTCGATTTAGTGGGTCGGCTATCCTAGAACTTAGGGTTCCGTTCATGGGGGTTCCTAATTCTAAACATTCATCTATGGTCTAAAAACAGTAAACATGCCAAAAATAGGTTTGATTCTAAAGGCAGCATCACGCGACGACGTCCGTGCGGGTTGTCTCGTGATTCTACCTTCTGCCCGTCACTACACTCGTGTGGCTGTATTACAGTCATGTGACTGTAATGATTACGGTCGTACGACTCTAGTTAGAGTCGCACGACCATAGAGTTATGGTCGCACGGCTATAGAGTTATAGTCCCACGGCTATAATGAACAGTGCCTGATAGTGGTTTTCTTGTTTTCTAAAATCATTATTTCAATCGATTTCGATGATTTCAAGAGTTTCCAGAAATCCGAGGGTCCGTTATCACTGGATCGAGAATCCAGTTAAGGATCTAGCAACTATGAATTCTGAGAATTGAAACCAACAAAACCCTAAATCTCACATCTGTATCATTGGAAATCCGTAAACCATTATTTTATAGTGTACAAATGTGATTTGACCGAATTGAATCATTAAAAATTATTTAAAATAGGAAAACCAGCTGTATTTGGTCGAATTTGGGCTTTTCGGGCTTCTGCCCATAAGAATACAGTCGTGTGACTGTGTTCCAGGCAACTACAGTCGTGTGACTATAACTATAGTCGTGCGACTATAATTACAGTCATGCGGCTATAGTTACGCAAACAGTTTTCCGGATAAATATTTTTAAACACAGAATCAATCACAAATCAACAAGAAACAAAGTTTTAAGGCCTCTCAGAGTTTACCTCTTTTGCGTTCCAGTATGCTTGATGATCGGAGTCGGATGTGGACGTCGAAATCCACCTAGAATCTCCAAATGATCCGAAATTCTCAAACATGTGTCCCGAATTCATCCGAACAAACCCAAGAATGGTTTTGATTGAGTGATTTCAGATTGGAAATCCTCACGCTATGTGTTTCTACTATATTCTTTCCGTGTTTTTGGTTTTTCTTAGTTTTCCCTTAATTTTTCTCACTTTCTCTCTCTAAAACCCTCTTTCTCTTAGTAGAATACTCTCTCTAATTTTCCAGAATTGATTCCCCCCTTTCCTTATTTTTTTTACCTCTTTTGTTACATTTCTATCGCCCTAATTCCCGTAAATCACGCCCAAAAATCCGAGCCAAAATAGAATTCTTTCCTATTTAGGAATTTGCTGAGTCAAAACTAGAGTCATATGACGCTAACTATAGTCATGTGACTATAGTTGTTACAGTCGTGCGACTTTAGACAGAGCCTGCACGCGCACCTAGGCTTGCTAATCTTTCGATGAACCCTTCTCAGGGTTTCGGATCAAGGACTCTTCTGAATTTCGGGCCTTTTGAGAACATTCCGCGCATTATTCTGCTCATTCTCAAATCTGATACACGTTCATCTATCTGACAGGTAACAAATGGTTTTCATCACAGAGGTCGGGAAAAACCCGTGCTCATACTAGGCTTCATAAGGCTAGAGCGCTAGGTTCATTTGACTTGGAGTCAGATGAAACATATGAATCTTGTATCCGTGGCAAAATGACCAAAAGCCCATTCAATAAGAAAGGTGAAAGGGCTTTGGGCTTATTGGACCTAATAAACTCATATATATGTGGACCCATGAGCACTAGTGTTAGAGGTGCTTTTCAGTACTTTGTGACTTTTACAGATGATTTCAGTTGGTATGGCTATGTCTACCTGATGAAGCACAAATCTGAAACTCTTGAAAAGTTTAGAGAGTTTAGGAACAAAGTACAAAACTGTTGGACCCTATCTCGGCTTGAAAACAAAACAAAATTGTAGAATTAATGTTATCAAGCTAAGGTTCATGCCTAAAATCACAAAGCTAGGTTATGGATCAATAAGAAAGATAGGAGAATAATTGATTTCGCAACTAAGCCATCTTTGCACAAGAGATTGATTTGACCAAGGGCTCCACTTGTCACCCCTCTACGCTCACACACACGGAGTCTTGCCAGTGGGACTCAAGTGTTAGCTCTCTGGACCAAAAGTTCCACCTTGAACCAAAACCCATTTGCTCAAGAGTAAAAGATGGTAAGAATTAGAGGATTTTTCGACTCCCTTAGACCTTAGGGTTTTATCCTTTCCCTTTTATATTAGATGCTAAAAAAAAGGAAAAACCCATTATGCCCTCCTTTACAAATATCTAGATACTTTAGCCAAAATAACTACTATATTTATAAACATAATGACATAGCCAAATTTTATCATGTGGTAAATGTGCATACTCATTATAACCAATTCTCAAAGAGGATTATTATATTTTATTTTGGGACTTAAGCATGAACCCTAGAAAATAAAATAATCCATCAACAATAGTTAATATCTATCCAATACATATCAAACGGTCCATTATAAAATTTGCCTAAACTCCTTACCGTGCAATCCTGTAGGTCCATCCGTATGTTGGCCATGGGCCCGAGATGAAATTCGGCCCACAAGTTGTAAGTGGGCTTTAGCAAGCCATTGCAACCCCCAATTGGTATGGAGATGTCAAAATCAAAATGAAGTACAATAGAAGTATTCTTACATGATCCTTTGCACATCTAATATTGGTGTCCTACATATGGCATACACTATCATCCTTCTAAGTGCTAGGACATTTACTTGACATCCAAGTAGACTAATAAGATCAAACAAATGATTATCTAATAATCATTCTATTTGGGTACGGCTATACACTACTCAGTATCACTTGTCAAGAGGCCGGTGATTGTAGGGATTTTTCATCGCAAAACATTCGATTAAAGTGGAACTAGGGAACATTTTCTCAAATCTAATACCCAACAAAAAAAAAAATGAGAAAATTCAGTTTCTCTAGGAATATATCCTTTAGAGATTGCTGCAGAAATCGAATTCGATCCCCTCCACAATCTCGTACACAAATGGCTATAGAGCATGAACCCGTGCTAGTGTTTGGATCGTTGGAAGAGAGGGAAAAGTGGGTGAAAATTTCTGCCTTAGGATTGCTTGTGTTGGCTGAAATCCACCCTAGGGTTTTTACCTTTTATGGCCGAAATTCCCTTGGCGGAATTAGGCCCAGTTGGTTTTATTTTATGCAGGCTTTTTGCTCATTTAAGCCCAAGTCTGAAATTAATTGTTTTGGTTCATTTCAATTGCAAATCTAATTTCAATTTAACATGTATG
This sequence comes from Euphorbia tirucalli, assembly GCA_039660915.1. Taxonomy (NCBI): domain Eukaryota; kingdom Viridiplantae; phylum Streptophyta; class Magnoliopsida; order Malpighiales; family Euphorbiaceae; genus Euphorbia; species Euphorbia tirucalli. The sequence goes on along the minus strand of CM077640.1, from coordinate 34,050,151 downwards.
TGAATATATTATACCATATAATATATTACATTCAATTTAAATTAAAATTAATTTGACCAATTAATTTAACCGAGGAATTAAATTAGACTCTTCATGAAATTAAACACATGTAACCTATACACGTGAAATATTTCCACCCAGGAAATAATATCTTAAATTAATTCATTGAATTAATTATAAGATAATGAATACAAATATTAATTACATTATGTTGATTAATCCAATTGATGTATATAATATAATTAATAGAATCCTCTCTCTCCAGTGGGTATACTCTAAGTATACGGTTGATCTTTTAAGTTCAAGCTTAGACGTTCAATGTGTATGATCTAGTGGGCCAGTCTTTATGTTGGCAGTGGGCCGTCCACAGACTGCAGGCAGGCTCTAGTAAGCCACTGCAGCCCCCAATTAAGATGGAGATAGCAATCATACTGAAATCAAAACCCTTCAATTTAAACTCATATATCCCATGTCATTGATATCCGTGTCCAACACAGACACATGGATTAATCACCTACTTTTGTGTCCAGACATTTGCTTGATCCTAAATGAACTAATGCTCACAAATAAGTTCCAACTTGTTTGGGAGTGGCCATGCTCTTATCAGTTGCATTCATCAAGTGGCCGGTGATATCTTCTTAGTGGACGACTGAGTGACATTCCTTTCTACACATCCATAGTCATGCCATGTTTATTGACATACCCGAATGTACCCATACTTGGCACCCTGTTACAGGCCTTAGGCGTACACCAAAGTATGTCACTTCATATGCAGCACCATGATATGGTCAGGTCAAAGGATCCATACAAGAACTATAAAAGAATCACTAGTGATACTATACCATATGGATTTCTCGTTTAGTGGATCTATCCAGTACCATGCCCCTTTGCATGTATCCATTAACTTGGTTGACATTCCATGTCCAATGGCTGGTAAGACATTGCCATACAACCAAGCTCATGATAGTATTTGGCTCCATTCATTCCCATGACTGGAACAGACTATGGATGACTTCATGGTCATATTGTTATCCCTATCCATGGTCTTACTGCCATGACACTTGTCAACATGGATAAGGATATGTCCATTGGATATTATAACATTACGTAACATATATAATAAATAGATCAATGCCTTTATTTATTGACACAAATTTTATGATACATAAATCCCATAACAAAGTACAAATGCATGATACAAAAACGAGGACTAATGCCTCGGGACTAGGGCATATCCAACAGTGATGTCATCTCTTCGGTGAAGAGACAGGCAATTCCTTCACATTACTCCCAGTCCTAGTATGGTTCCCGTGTTGGAAATGCCCTAGTCCCGAGGCATTGGTCCTTGTATTTGTATTATACATTTATTGGATTTATGTATTATACTCATTTGTGTTATTAATAAAGGCATCAATTCATTTATTTTATTTATCTTGTGCAATATATTAAATGAAGTATCCGATGGACATATCTATATCCATGATGACAAGTGTCATGCACTTGGCAGTAAGACCATGGATAGGGTAAACGATATGACCATAAATAGATCCGTAGTCTGTTCCAGTCATGGGAATGAATGGAATAAGAGACTATCATTAACCTGGTTGTATGGCGGTGTCTTACCGGTCATTGGACGTGGAATGTCGACCAAGTTAATGGGTACATGCATGGGGGCATGGTACTGGATAGATCCACGAAACGAGTAATCCACATGGTATAGTATCACAAGTGATTCTCGTGTAGTACTTGTATGGATCCTTTGACCTGACCATATGATGGTGTTACATGTGAGGTCACATGCTTAGGGGTACGCCTAAAGGGCCTGTAATAGGGTGCCAAGTATGGGTACTTTCGGGTATGTCACTAAGCATGGTAATGCTATGGATATGCAGAAGGGATTTGTCACTCAGCAATCCGCTGGGAAGATATCACCGACCTCTTGATGAATGTAACTGATAAGAGTATGGCCACACCCAAACAGGTGAGAACTTGTTTGTGAGCTTCAGCGCATTCGGGATCAAGTTAATGTCCGACACAAAAGAGGGTGATCAATCCATGCCTCTGTGTTAGACACCGATATCAATGACATGGGATGTACAAGTTTAAACTACAGGGTTATGATAACAGTTAGACTACCATCTCCATCTTAATTGGGGGCTGCAGTGGCTTGCTAGAGCCCAACTGCAGTCTGCAGGCCAAAGGCCCGCTGCCAACATAAAGATGGGCCCACGGGATCGTACACATAGAACGACTGAACACAGACTTAAGGAATCACATGTATACTTGGAGTATACACTATGGAGAGAGAGGTGCATATATATTAATCGTATTATAAAGATCAATTGGATTGATCCTAATAATAAAATTAATATATCCAATTGGCTCTTCATAATTAATTAGATTAATTATGAGATTATTTCCTAGGTGGAAATATTCATATGTACATGTTTACATATGATTTTGTTTTGTGAAGATTTAATTTTAATTTGATGGATTAAATTAATTGGTCAAACTAATTTTAATTTAAATGTAAATAATATATTACTTGGTGTAATATATTAAATACATGGGTATATTAAAATTGGGCTTGAAATTAATTTAAACTAGAATAATTAAAATTAGACTGGGCCTAAATTAAAAAATGGAAGCCCGCACAGAATGAAAAGGAGCAAAGCTGGGCCTGAATTCCCCTAGGGGAATTCGGCCACCCTAGGTATAAAAACCTAGGGTGAAAATTTCGGCCAACCAACCAAAAATAAAAGATAGCCGAAATTTCCTAGCCCCCTCTCACCATAGTTTTTGTTTTTCCAACGCTAGCACGGGTCGTGTTTGTTAGGCGTTCGTGTATAAAAACGAGGAGGGAATCTAATTTGATTTCTCCAGTCTTCATCCATCTCTTGAAAGAGATATTCCTGGTAAGAATTTAATCGCTTTCTATTATAATTTTAAGTTTTACAATTTCCACTTCAATTGCTCCTGGGACTGGATTTGAGGAAATCATCGCGTACTTCCACTGTTATCGGGTGATTTCTGGGGAAAAATCCCAACATCCCGATAGACCTAATGTACCTATACTTGGCACCCAGTTATGGGCCCGTTAGGTGCATATCAAAGTATACAAGGTCACATCTAGGAGTGTAGTAATATCAGGTGTAAGGATCCAATATAAATAATACATAAGAAATACTTATGACACTAGACCATGTAGCATTCTCACAAGTAGATCGATCCAGTACACTGTTCACTAACTTGTACATATATCCTTGGTAGACTTTCCAAGTTGTATGGTCGGTCAGAAACCACCCATCACACAAGGAACATACTAGTCTTTAGTTATATTCATTCCCATGATTATAATAGACTAGGGATAGCTTTGAAACTGTGTTCTTCAAGCTCATGGTCTTATGATTCAGTAAATATGATTATGCCTTTTATTAATATTAGAACATATTTATACAAATATACAAAATACCAAGTACAATATCTAGGGCCTAGGATATACACCAACAATCTTCCACTTGCACTAGTCACTACTATGCTAGGGTCCACTCCTTATAGATCTCACATGTCCCTCTCGCTATGGCCTTGCCAATAGCTTTGGTCAAGGGACCAACAATGTTATCGTCAGATGCAACCTTGCTAGAGTTTACATTTTTAGGCTGAACTTAGTCACGAATGAGATGGAATCTATTGAGTAGGTATTTGGATTAAAGGTGTAACCATGGCACCTAAGCTTGCGATTACTAGTCATCGATATATGTGTGACATTAGGTCTAGTACACAGCATGGCATATATGATAAAACCGCTAGCTGATGCGTATGGAATTATATTCATGTATTCCCTCTGTTCCCTTGTAGAGGGATAGTCCTTCTTAGTTAAAGTAAGACCATGAAGAAATGGTAAGAAACCTTTCTTTGCATTTTTCATGTTGAACCTTTCAAGGACTTTATCTATGTACCTTTCTTGACTTAAGCCTAGAAGCCGAAGTGATCTATCCCTATAGATCCTTATACCTGGTATAGTCTTCGCTTCGCCTAAGTCCTTCATTGCGAAACATTGTTTTTCAACCACTCCTTAACACTTAAGAGTGTTGGGATGTCGTTTCCAATGAGTAGGATGTCATCCACATATAAGACTAAGAATAGAACTATGCTCCCACTATCCTTCTTGTACACACAAGGCTCATCTTCATTCTTGGTGAAGCCAAACTCCTTTATTGCTGCACCAAAATGAAGATTCCAATTTCAAGGTGCTTGTTTAAGACCATAAATGAATCTTTGCAGCTTACACATCCGATTAGGAGGTTTCCATTAAGGAAAGCAGTCTTTGTTGGTGTGCCCTAATCCAAAGGCATTTGTTCTTGATTGTATTATACATTGTATATGAATATTTTGTATTATACATTGTGTTAAATAAAGGCATTTAATCTATTTATTTGTTTCTTGTGCAATTTAATAAATAGAGTATCCATTGATCATAGCCATACGAATGTTAACTAATGTAGGTCATTAGCTATTGAGACCATGAGTAGTGTTAAAGCTATAATCATAAAGTTGTCCTGAATCTATTCTAATCATAGGAATGAATAGAGCTAAAGACCAGTATGTACTTGATTGAGATGGCAATGTCTCACTAACCATTGGACATGGAATGTCAGTCAAGTATATAGGTACATGTTAAGTTACATGGTACTGGTCTGATCCACCTCGAGAACACCTCATGGTCCGATCATCATACGTGTTTCTCAAGTAGTTCTTGATATTGTCCTTAGACTTGATTTCACTATAACATAACATGGGATCTCATACATTTTGATATATGCCTAACGGGCCTGTAATAGGTGCCAAGTATGGGTATGTTGGGTGGGCCGGTGAACATGTTAATGTTGATAGTGAGTTGATATAATTGCCACTCGGCGTCCCCTGAGATGACATCACTGGCCACTTGATGAGTGGGATTGATAAGTGTATGGCCATACCCAAATAAGTTAGGATACTTGTTCACGATCATCAGTCTACTTAGAATCAAGAAATGGATAAGCATAGTAGAGGTTGACTAGAACCATCCCTCTTGCTTATACATCGATGTCAGTTGGCAAGGCATATACAAGAATACTACCGGGTTATGTTTCACATGAGACTGCTAGTCTCTGTCTTAATTAGGGACTGTAATGGTTTGTTAGAACCCACTTACAATCTGTGGGCCCTAGACCAACCGCTAACATAAAGATGGACCACAAGATCGTACACATAGAACAGCTAAACTTGTGACAAATCGGATATGTATACATTAGGTGTAATTAGAATGGAAACTTGGTTAATTGAATTAATGGCAATAGGTTTTGTCAAAATTAATTCAATTAATATAAAAGAGAAATTGATTGTATTTGATTAATTACATACAATAGGAAAATAATTAATTAAATATATTTTCCTTGGTGGAAAATAAAATACACGGGTTGTATTTATTTAAAGTCGGATTAAATTAAATTTGGGTTGAATAAATTTAATTAATTGGATTTAATTGGGTCAATTGAAATTTTATTATATGGTTTAATTTAATTCCAATTATATAAATTAAATCAATTAATTGAATTAAAATTTAACCTAAAGTTAATTTAAAACCTAATTAGTACAAGGAGTATAAAAGGGGGCCTTAAGATCAATTTCCCTAACCCTAGCCACCATATGAAAATTTCGGCCAACACTAAACTAGAGGGAGCCGAATTCTTTTGGTGATTTTTTCAAGTTCTATTTGTCTCCGTTCCATGAGTCTAGCTATAGAGCTGTTCGTGTACATGGTTGTGTAGAGTTACCGGTCTTCATATGTGTAAGCTTCAGCAGTCTCTAAAGGAGATGTTGTTGGGATTTGTCACCGGAAATCACCCGATTAAAGCGGAAGGATGCGATGATTTCCTCAAATCCGTGCCCAGGAGCAATTGAGATGGAAATTGGAAAAATAAAAAATTAATCACAAGAGATAAATCTCTTACCCGGAATATCTCTCTAAGAGATGGATGCAGACTGCAGGAATCAATTTAGAATCCCTCCTCGTTCATGTACACGAATGCCTAACAAACACGACTCATGCTAGCATCGGAAACACAAAACTTTTGAGAGGAGGCTTGAGTGAATTTCGGCTATGGTGGCTTAGACTGTGGTGGCCGAAATTCCCTAGAGGAATTTTGGCCCAACTTAGCTCCTTATTTGTGTGGGCTTCCTTCTTTTAATTCAGGCCCAATCTTATTTTAATTAGTCTGGATTAAATTAATTTCAAGCCTAACTTTAATTTACCCATGTATTTAATATATTACACCAAGAAACATATTATTTACATTTAAATTAAAATTAGTTTGACCAATTAATTTAATCCATCAAATTAAAATTAGATCTTCACAAAATAAAATCATATGTAAACCTATACATATGAATATTTCCACCTAGGAAATGATTTCATAATTAATCCAATTAATTATGAAGAGCCAATTGAATATTAATTTTATTATATTATGATCAATCCAATTGATCTTTATAATATAATTAATATATACCTCTCTCTCCAGAGTGTATACTCCAAGTATACATGTGATTCCTTAAGTCAGTGTTCAGTCGCTCAATGTGTACGATCCCGTGGGTCCATCTTTATGTTGGCAGTGCCCCTGTGGCCCACAGACTGTAGTTGGGCTCTAGCAAGCCACTGCAGCCCCTAATTAAGAAGGAGATGGCAATCTAACTGTTATCATAACCCTATAGTTTAAACTTGTACATCCCATGTCATTGATATCGGTGTCCAACACAGAGGCATGGATTGATCACCCTCTTTTGTGTCCAGACATTAACTTGATCCCGAATGCACTGAAGCTCACAAACAAGTTCCCACTTGTTTGGGTGTGGCCACACTCTTATCAGTCGCATTCATCAAGAGGCCGATGATATCTTCCCAGTGGACTACTGAGTGACAAATCCCTTCTGCATATCCATAGCATTACCATGCTAAGTGACATACCTGAAAGTACCTATACTTGGCCCCCTATTACAGGCCCTTTAGGCATACCCCTAAGTATGCGACCTCACATGCAACACCATGATATGGTCAGGTCAAAGGATCCATACAAGTACTACACGAGAATCACTTGTGATACTATACCATGTGGATTTCTTGTTTAGTGGATCTATCCAGTACCATGCCCCTTATGCATGTACCCATTAACTTGGTTGACATCCCATGTCCAATGATCGGTAAGACACCACCATACAACCAGGTTAATGATAGTCTCTTGTTCCATTCATTCCCATGACTGGAACAGACTACGGATCTATTCATGTCATATCGTTTACCTTATCCATAGTCTTACTGCCAAGTGCATGACACTGGTCATCATGGATATGGATATGTCCATTGGATACTTCATTTAATATATTGCACAAGATAGATATAATAAATGAATTAATGCCTTTATTAATAACACAAATAAGTATAATACATAAATCCAATAAATGTATGATACAAATACAAGGACCAATGCCTTGGGACTAGGGCATATCCAACAATCTTCTACTTGCACTAGTTCCAACTAGGCATGGGCCTAATCCCTATAGATCTTGTAGGACCCTCGTGCTTGGGCTGGGCCAGCGCCTTGGTCAAAGGATCTGCGACATTATCCTTGGTGTCCACTCTGTGCAATGCAATGTCACCTCTCTGAGCTATCTCTCGTATAAGGTGAAACTTTCTGAGCATGTGCTTTGTGTTCTTGTGTGACTGGGGCTCCTTGGTTTGTGCAACGGCCCCATTGTTGTCACAGAAGATATCAACTGGGTCCTGGATAGTTGGCACTACTCCTAACTTAGTGATAAACTTCTTCATCCATACAGCTTCCTTCGCTGCATCACACGCCGCGATGTACTCAGCTTCTATTGTCAAGTCCGCGATGGTTGGCTGCTTTAAGCTCCTCCAGCTTACAGCCCCACCATTAAGCAAAAATACATACCCAGACTGTGACTGGTACTCATCTTGGTCAGTCTGGAAGCTTGCATCAGTGTACCTAGTAACTGATATTACTTTCTGACCACCATACACTAAGAAGCTATCCTTAGTCCGATTAAGGTACTTAAGGATTGCCTTGATAGCTTTCCAGTGATCCTCCCCAGGATCCTGCTGGTACCGGCTCATCATACTCAATGCAAAGGTGACATCAGGTCTCGTACATAACATGGAGTACATAATTGATCCTATAGCCGAAGCATATGGAACCAATTTCATGTTCTCCCTATCCTCCCTTGTCTTAGGACAGTGCTTCTTACTAAGTTTCAGCCCATGGCCCATTCATAAGAAACCTTTCTTCACCAGGTCCATGCTGAACCTTTTCAGAACTTTGTCTATGTATGAGGCCTGACTTAGGCGCAGAAGCTGATTTGATCTATCCCTATAGATCCTGATCCCTAGGATCATCTCAGCTTCGCCCAAGTCCTTCATTGCAAAGCACTTACTCAGCCACTACTTTACCCCTTGTAGTGTTGGTATGTCGCTTCCAATGAGTAGGATGTCATCCACATAAATTACCAAAAATGTGACAATACTCCCACTTGTCCTCTTATACACACAGGGCTTATCTTGATTCTGTATGAGGCCATATTCCTTTATAGCCTCGTTGAATCTAAGATTCCAAATTTGGGATGCTTGCTTTAGTCCATAAATGGACCTTTGAAGCTTGCATACCCTTCCCGGATACTCTGGATCGACAAAACCATCTGGTTGTGTCATGTACACATCCTCGAGTAACTTTCCATTAAGGAAAGCGGTTTTGACATCCATTTGCTAGACTTCATAGTCGTACCATGCGGCTATGGCTAGCAAGACCCTAATGGATTTTAGCATTGCTACTGGTGAGAAGGTCTCATCATAGTCTATTCCATGGACTTGTCTGAAACCTTTCATAACCAGACGCCCCTTGAAGGTATTGTCGGCCTTCAGCTTGTAGCACCACTTGCAACCTATTACCTTAGCACCCGGAAGTGGATGACCCAAGTTCCAAACCTGTTTATCGTACATAGATTGCATCTCTGCCTCTATGGCTTTACGCCAATTTGCAGACTGTGGGCTTGCCATGGCCTCATGGTAGGTTTTGGGTTCTTCCTCATCCCAGATGCGAAGAGTTTGATCATCGGTGACAAGGAAACCATACCTCTCTGGTTCCCGACGATCCCTACGAGACCTTCTAGGTCCTTGTGTGGCCTGGGTCGGTGCTTCCTCCCATGGAAGCTCCACCTGGGCCTCCGAGTTATCCTCTTCAGGAGCTTGTGGACCTTGAACTTCCTTGATTTCAACATTGCTCCCACTGTCTTTCTTGGAAAGGAATTCCTTTTCTAGAAAGACCCCCTTCCTTGCCACGAACACCTTGTTCTCGGTGGGGTTGTACAAGTAATACCCTTTGGTTTCCATAGGGTAGCCCACAAACAGGCATTTATCGGTTTTGGGCTCTAGCTTGCCACTAGTCAATTTCTTGACATGTGCTTCGCATCCCCAAATCCTTAGGAAAGACACATTAGGCTCCCTGCCCGTCCATATCTGATTTGGGGTCTTTTCCACTGCCTTAGTCGGAGTATTATTTTAGATAAGAGCTACTGTCTCAAGGGCGTGTCCCCAGAAACTAATTGGGAGAGAGGCTTAACTCATCATTGAGCGGACCATGTCCAACAGGGTCCTATTCCTTCGTTCGGACACCCCATTCCATTGTGGTGTTCTGGGAGGAGTGAGCTGTGGAACTATTCCATGCTCTCTCAAATATGAGTCAAACTTTAGGCTCATATACTCACCACCTTGGTCTGACCGAAGGGTTTTGATGTTTCTGCCTAGCTAGTTCTGTACCTCGTTCCTAAATTCCTTGAACCTATCAAGGGTCTTAGACTTGTGTTTCATCAGATAGACATAGCCATATCTGTTGAAATCATCCGTGACCGTGACGAAGTATAGGTGTCCACCTCTGGTCGCTGCGCTCATAGGTCCACATACATCTGAATTTATTAGGTCCTATAAGCCAGTGGCCCTTTCAGGCTTCTTGCTAAAAGGCACCATAGTCATCTTGCCTCGTAAACATGATTCACATGTATCAATTGACTCCAAGTCAAATGACCCTAAGACTCCAACTTTGTGAAGCCTAGCTATGCGCTTCTCGTTTATGTGGCCAAGACGACAATGCCATAGGTAGATAGGATTAAGTTCATTGAGCTTAACCCTTTTTGTGTTTATGTTATAGACATGATTGGTTTCATTTAAGTCTAGGATATACAGGCCATTATTTAATAGAGCATCTCCATAAAATAATCCCTCTCTAGATATGCAAATTCTACCATTAGAAATAGTAAAATAAAATCCAGAAATATCCAACATAGAAACTGAAATAATGTTCCTGCACATAGCAGGTACAAAATAACATTGTTCTAAAATTAAAACCAATCCACTAGGCATCACTAGGTGGTATTCACCGATCTCTATGGCAGTAACCCTTGCTCCATTTCCGACCTGCAAGTCCACCTCTCCCGACCCCAGTGACCTTCTATTCTTAAGTCCCTGCACATTGGAACAAATGTGAGAACCATATCTAGTATCCAATACCCAGGATGTTGAAACAGTAAGGTTAATGTTTATAACATAAATACCTAAAGAGGATGCACCTTGGCCCCTTCTCTGCTCTCCCATTAGCTTGGGACATGATCTCTTCCAATGTCCCACATGTCTACACCCAAAACAGACATCCTCAAGACCTGCCTTCTGCTGGGCCTTGGGTTGGGCTTTAGCCTTCTTAGCCTTGGCCTTTTTGGCCTTGGCCTTGGCCGTTTCCTTGTCCTTACTGTGAGCGGACGATGCGTTTTCGACGGGACGCGGGACTCCCTTTCGGAATAGGGCGCCTCGATCTCGGGCGGGCCCCTCCCTCGCGTGGGGTTTTTATGAAGGAAATTCGTGTTTTGGAAAACATAAATAGAATTAATAAATAAAAGAACCGAGACCTAAGTCTCGATGGATGTTGTAGAGTCGCCACCCGGCTCAGCTCAACCGGGAAATTCTTATGTAGCTGAACCGGACGAACGGTCGCTACACTATCCAGAGATTCGGGTCCGGACAAGTCCCTTATTTCGTGTCTAATTAAAATAAATATTTCCAATGTTCTCGAATGGTATTTCAAAATCTAAAGTCCATTCTATTGAATATAAAAGGCATACAGCGCGCATACAAAATATTTAATACAAAAATAAGGAAAAGAAATAAATATTAATTGGCTTACAACCAAATCGAATGGAAAAATAAAAACTCTCGCCTCACTTGTACAATCGCCTAGAATACACAAGAATCTAGAGAAAATACAACCGCCTAAATACACGATTTAATCTATTAAATTACATCTAGAATAAAAATAAAAAGAAATTAAAACCTGCAAAACAGAGGGTTAGCACAATATATACAGCACGCCACAATTAGGACTCAAATAGACAGAATGGGAAATCAGGAATTGGGGACATGCATTTAGGGGGTAACCGGGTTGGCTCGGCAAGCCGGCCCGGTTAGACCTGGAAAACATTTTGAAACGTCCCTGTATTTTTGGTTTTTTAGCACAATATATACAGCACGCCACAATTAGGACTCAAATAGACAGAATGGGAAATCAGGAATTGGGGACATGCATTTAGGGGGTAACCGGGTTGGCTCGGCAAGCCGGCCCGGTTAGACCTGGAAAACATTTTGAAACGTCCCTGTATTTTTGGTTTTTTGTGGAAAAAAAATCATTTTGAAAAACAATTTTTCCGGTTTACATGTATTTTTATATATTTAAGTGGATCGGTTTTCAGGAGAACTGGGTCTCCGTCGTTGAATTGTTCTAAATGCAATTTTACTAAAAATTGAATCTATGGTCGTGATGCACACAACAAAATTCATTTTGATGATTTTTGGGGTTTTCTAATTTTTTGGGATTTTTTGGGATTTTTTGGGAATGAAACTGAAATTCTGATTCTGGAACAGGGATTACAGTCGTACGACTGTAGTTTACAGTCGTGCGATGTAATTAGTCCAGGATCAGAATTCCGCCAAAAATAATTTTTAACCAAAAACTTGGGAAAAATTAACTGGAAATTAAGAACAGTCGCACGACTGTATATACAGTCGTACGACTGTTCATGAAAACCAAGAACAGTCGTGCTACTGTTCTTAATTTCCAGGAACAGAAATTCGAAAATGCAGCAAAAATCGCACAAAACTCACTTCAAACACCCAGAAAGCGAGGAAAAGTGTGAGGAAAAGAAGTGACTACCTTTTTAGAAGCTATTCCAAGTCGTTTTGACCCCTGGCGTCGCTCCGATCCTAACAAATTCGCACTTTTTCCTTTGGAATGGAAGTTGAGAGCTTTTTGCCAAAAATCCAAATTGCAAGGGTTTTTGATGGTCTTAATTCGAGTTCTTGATTTGGTTATGTAGTTAATTGATTAACCTAGGGATTTCTAACAAGTTTTAATCTTAATTCCGAGAAATTAAAGAAAATAAAAGAGGAGGAAAATGAGTTTTTTGTGGTTTTATTTTTCTCTCTCTTCCCTTTCTCTCTCTAGATTTCTTTTTTACCAGAATCCTCTCCCCTCTCTTCCTTTTTTTCTCTCTTTTTATCTCCCTTTTTTCCTGCTTGCTTGCTGCAGAGCCGGAGCAATTAATGCTCAACCCCTCTCTCCTCCATTTCTGCTGCAGAGGTATGGGCCTCTGTAGATTTTTCGACATTACAGTCGTACGACTGTAATTTTTAAATTACAGTCGTATGACTGTAACAATAGTCGTACGACTATAGTTTTTTTTTTTTTTTTATATATATAGAAAATTCCGGCGCTTACAGCTGCCCCTCGCGTGATCAAATCCGACATCTAGCTCCGGGTCTATAATACCTGTGATGATGAATTTGAGAGCGTGAATTAAAGCGCCGTGAACACTGGAATGAACCTTCTGATGAGATAGGCCGATACCGGGTCTAGGTTACCCGAGGTGACACCGGGGAGGAAATAAGCCGATATCAGGTCTAGGTTACCCGAGGCGAAGGCGTGGGTGAATTATGGTTTAGCCGATACCGGGTCTAGGTTACCCGAGGCAATGCTGGAGATGAGATTAGCCGATACCGGGTCTAGGTTACCCGAGGCGAGGTTGATGAAGAAATTGGCCGATACCGGGTCTAGGTTACCCGAGGCGAGGTTGATGAAGAAATTGGCCGATACCGAGTCTAGGTTACCCGAGGCGAGGTTGATGAAGAAATTGGCCGATACCGGGTCTAGGTTACCCGAGGCGAGGTTGATGAAGAAATTGGCCGATACCGGGTCTAGGTTACCCGAGGCGAGCTTTACTGGGGAAATAGATGAAGCTGATCTGGGCCGATGCCGAGTCTACATTACTCGAGGTGAATCTGCTAGGGGACTTGGATGATGGAGTGGATCTGGGCCGATACCGAGCTTACATTACTCGAGGCGGACTCACTGGAGAAAGTTGAGATAATGGAGCGGACCTGGGCCGATATCGAGTTTACATTACTCGAGGCGGATCTGCAGACTTGCTGAGGATGTTAAGCTGGCGATGAATTCCTGCACTTAAAATGGCAAGTCTTCATTCCTTGATCGAGAGATTTTTAAACAAAAATTTTTGCCCCTTCGATCAAGAATGAAGACTAGCCGGAGATAAGTAATTGATATATGCAATGTATGGATGCATGATGATGTATATGTACATGTATGTATTTTCTGTTATTAGACGCTTCTGTCTTCCGCTGGGGAGATATGTTGTGCCCCTGGTTGATTCTACTTTTCTTGGGGCATTGTTTGGTGATTATTGACGGAGTGAGGTGATTGCTGGGGAAATGATCGTAGTATTCCTTGTAGAGATTCCGCTGGGGAAGAGTGTGGTGACTTGATTGAAGAGACAATCGTGGTGTTCTTTGTGTAGACTGCACTAAGGAGTAACATGGCTACTTTGCAGGGAAGTAATTGATGGTGTTCTTTATGTAGACTCCACTGGGGAATAGTAGGGGACATTCTGCTGGGGAGTGATGTGACGAATTATGCGGGGAATACTGAGGATGTTCTATTTTTCCTGCTCCGTGGGAAGTTATGAGTTTTTTTTTTTTTTAGGTGCTCTAATTTTTGCTTGGGTAGCCCAAATCAGGTTTTTAGCCCAGCGAGCCACTCTAACTTTTGCCTAAGGCGCCTTTTCGGTGTTCGCCTTAGCGAGCTTTTCATATACCCTAACTTTTGCCTAAACTGCCCGATATGGGTTTTCAGCCTAACGGGCCGCTCTAATTTTTGCCCGAGGTGCCTTTTCGGTTTTCGCCTCAGCGAGCAAATTTTTTTTTTTTTTTTTTAAATTTGACTAAAATGGTGTTGTGACTCTTTATTGCTCGTTTGGGAAGATGAACTGGACTTTAGAGGACGATAAGAGATTTTAAATTGCACGTATTTAATGCATTTTCACTTGCCTAATAATGTGATGATATTGATCAGTTGAATGCAAAGTGCTTTCTTTGAATGTGTGTTTATGCAAGACAACTTTGTTTGTGCATTTGTCATAACCATGCAAACATATTTAAACAAACACTTCACTTTATTGATGAAGCCAAAATGAGTACATTTGAAACAAGTTGGTTCCTAAATGGTACAGATTTCACATCGTGCCAGAATCCGTCACCAGTCGTCCTTTTCAGGTTTTCCGACTGATTATTTTCTCTCGTGTCTTGACTTTTGCCTAGACCGCCCTTGTCGAGTTTTCAACCTAGCAGACCTTTTTTTTTTATACATGATAAAGCTTTAGCCTGTCTTGGTTGATCGGGTTAATGAACTCGTTTCCATCCATGTCCATGATGCTGACAGCGCCTTTTGATAACACCTTCTTCACCACATAGGGTCCTTCCTAGTTAGGTCTTAACTTGCCCCTAACATCAACATTTGAAGGCCTTAGTTGCTTTAAAACCAAATCTCCCGCTTTCAACTGCTGCTTGGAGTATTTCACATTTCGATTATAGGCCCTGGCCATTCTGCGCTGATACATCTGCAGATGATCCAGTGTCTTTAGTCGCCTTTCATCTAGTGCAGCCAGCTGCTCATATCTAGCTTGAACCCATTCAGTCTCTGACAATTGAGCTTCCAGGGCAACGCTGAGTGATTTGAGTTCTATCTCCACTGGCAACACTGCTTCCATTCCATATACCAAGGCATAAGGAGTTTCTCCTGTCGGCGTTCTAACACTGGTTCTGTAACCCCAGAGAGCATAAGGCAGTTTATCGGCCCAATCCCTATAAGTGGACACCATCTTTGATAAGATCTTCTTTATTGCCTTGTTAGCTGCTTCTACTGCACCATTAGCCTGAGGCCTGTATGGGGAAGACTTATGATGTTCAATACCATGTTTTGTAAATAGTTCAGCCATTGCCCCTTGAAACTGTACTCCATTGTCAGTTACTATGTGGTGAGGAATCCCATATCGAGTGAAGATATTTTTCTGGATGAACTTGACCATATGCTTGGCTGTAACATTAGTGAAGGATTCCGCCTCGACCCATTTGGAGAAATAATCAACTGCCACAACTATGAATCTATGCCCATTAGATGCAGCTGGATGAATTTCACCGATCATGTCTATCCCCCATGCTGAAAACGGCCAAGGAGACGCTAGATTCTGAAGTTCAAGTGGAGGGAGATGACTAATGTCTGCATAGATCTGACATTCATGACATTTCTTCACTTTTCTTATACAATCTGCTTGCATCATCATCCAGAAGTACCCTTGTCTCATAATCTTCCTGGCCATGGCAAGCCCATTCATATGTGGCCCACAGGATCCTGCATGTACCTACTGCATCACGTCTTCTGCTTTTTGTTCTGTTAGACACCTTAAAAGGACTCCATGTGCTGTTCTTTTGTATAACTTGTCCTCGAAGATTCTAAATTGACTGGCCAGTTTTCTCAGTGTCAACTTATCAGCAGCACTGGCCTCTTCTGGGTACTTTCCCTCCTTAACATATCGGTAAATGTCAAAGAACCATGGCTTTTCTCCGGCTGATAATTCCATTACTTCATGCACTTCGAAACAAGGATGCCTGGAGGTGGCTATGACTAGTGGTTGAGCTTGTGTCTCTTCTGGATTTTCCCACATGGAAGACAAAGTAGCTAATGCATCAGCCATCTTATTCTCATCCCTGGGGACATGTCTGAATTCACATTGGCCGAATAAACCCTTTCTGAACTGTAGCAGCTCCAAATAAGGTCGTAAGGCTTCTTCTTTTAGTTCCCACTCTCCCTGAGCTTGCCTAATCACTAGAAGTGAGTCTCCAACAATCAGGACGTCATTTGCCCCTAGTGTTAGCAAAGCTTCCATCCCAAATAGGCATGCTTCATACTCTGCCCCGTTATTGGTTATGGGAAAATTCAACCTCTTGGATAAGGGAATGACTTCACCATCTGGCGTTGCTATAAGTACCCCGATCCCAGCGCCTTTTCTATTCACTGCCCCATCGAAACACATGACCCACCTTTTCACTTCCACCATGGCTAGTTGCTCATCAGGGAATTCCAGATTCTCTGTATAATCTGATTCTAGGGGTTGATTTGCCAGAAACTCTGCCACGGCTCGCCCTTTAATGGTTTTCTTCCTGATGTACTCGATGTCGAATTCGGACAAAAGTAACAACCACCTGGACAACTTCCCAACCAATGCTGGTGCTTCATAGAGGTACTTCATTGGATCCACCTTAGCCACGGCTTGTATCTTGTAGGATTAGAAATAGTGGCGCAGCTTCTTGGTTAACCAAATCATCGCCACACATGTCTTTTCCACCAGTGTGTACTTGGTTTCATACTCCAACAGCTTTTTGCTGAGGTAGTAGATGGGATACTCCTTCTTGCCATCTTGTTCCTGTGCTAGCATTGCCCCTATAGAGGATTCTTCAACTGCCAAGTACAAAATCAGGGGCTTCCCTGGAATTGGAGGACTCAACATTGGTGGCTTTACCAGGTAGGCCTTGATCTTCTCGAAGGCCAGCTGACACTTGTCATCCCACACAACCGGCTGATCTTTCTTTAATAGCTTGAAGATTGGCTCACAAGTAGAAGTTAGCTTGGCTATGAAGCGGCTGACATACTGCAAGGAACCCAGGAATGATCTGACCTCCTTTTCAGTCTTTGGAGCTGGCATATCTTGGATGGCTTTAATTTTATCTGGGTCCATTTCTATCTCCCTCTGGCTAACTACGTGGCCTAACAACTTCCCTGATGTGACCCCGAATATGCACTTCTTGGGGTTAAGTCGCAAGTTGTACTCTCCAATGCGTGTTAGAAATCTATCCAAGATAACAGGGTGTTCCTCCCGGGTTGTTGATTTAACAAGCATATCATCGACATACACTTCAACTTCTTTATGGATCATATCGTGCAACAGAGTTGTGACAGCCCTCTGATAAGTGGCACCGGTGTTCTTCAACCCGAAAGGCATCACTCTGTAACAGAAGGTACCCCACTCTGTGATGAACGATGTTTTCACCTTATTGATCACATCCATCAGAATCTGGTTATACCCTGAAAAGCCATCCATGAAGGAATACATTGCCGCTTTTGCTGTGCTATCAACTAGGACGTCAATATGAGGTAGTGGGAAATTGTCCTTAGGGCAGGCCTTGTTCAAGTCCCTGTAGTCGACGCATACTCTGACCCTTCCATCCTTTTTAGGCACAGGGACAATGTTGGCTAGCCATTCCGTATACTCCACCACTTCAAGAAACCTGGCATCTATTTGTTTGGCCACTTCTTCCTTCACCAGTGTAGCCTATTCCGGCCTTAGTCTTCTTAATTTCTGCTTTACCGGCCTGAACTTAGGGTCTGTCGGGATTTTGTGCACCGCTATTTCTGTATCTACACCCGGCATGTCTTCATACGACCAGGCGAAAGCTTTAACATGTTTTTGGAGTATTCTTATTAATTCTCTTTCTTCCTCGGATTTTAGCTCGTGTGAAATGAGTACCATTTTAGGGTTTTCATCTGTACTTATATTGATTTCATGCAATGCAGTGTCATGAATGCTAAATATGCTCGATGGTGATTCAAATGCATACAGAGAATTATCAGGATAAACATCACACAAGTAAGCAAACTGAGATTTCATTGCATTGAACTTATCATAAAGTACATCAGTTACATTGAAAATGGAAGAAATAGATACAACAAAATCATTTTCATCCTCCACAGGTGGAGGGCCTTGTTCTTCATCAGCTTCCACCTTCCCTTCCAGAGCATCATCCGGAGTTGCAACTTTCTCTGCTTCTTTCTCGGTCGCCTGTGCCTTAGCTTTTTCCATAATCTTAGCGATTTCAGCGACCACAGAGTCTAAATTCACTTTGGCCATGAGTTCTTCATCAAATCCTTGCTTGGCCTTCCAAAAGCTTTGTTCAATGCAGCAGTCAAAGCATCTGAGATGATTTCTGTAGTTTCAGTGCAGGTTTTCTTTTCATCTTCTTCTTCGGCCACCTCTATGGTTTCTGCTATCACCTCAGACGATTCTCCTTTCAAAATTTCAGATTCAGCAATTGCTTCCTCCACCATTACAGGGGCTACTGGTTCTTTCTGGCTTTTCTCAAAATCCACAACATCTGCAAAGATCTCAAAGCCAGGGTACTCGACATTTCCAACCAGCACCGGTTCAGCTTGGCCTTTGTAAAGGCTTTCTCCCGCCTTCAGAAATGGCTTCATCATGGCCCTGCCATTCTTACCCTTTTTCAGGTTCTTCTGCTCAGATGACCCCTCTACATAACCAAGGCCATACTGCTTTGACTTTCCCGAGTCGATCTTGAATTCTGGCACACCTTGCAAATTAATCCCGAGTCCCATTCCCGGGACAAAGTTCAGCTTGTACAGATATCGGGATAGCCACTCCGGCATGTAGTTCTCATAAAGAACCATAGGGGCATCTGTGGTTTCTTCCTCCTTAATGACAGCAATTTGGAATCCACCAAAAGGAACCACTCCTTCATCCACTGCAGCTACCATCGACTGGGCGTCTGCCTCAACAGTCACAATCCTGTCATTCATAGAGAATTTAATCTTCTGACGCAATGTGGAAGGAACACCTCCCAAAGGATGGAACCAGGGCCTTCCAAGCAATAAGGAGAATGTGACCGGGATATCGATCACTGTGAAGACAACCATGGACTTGATGGGCCCAACCTCCACTTCTGTTTCAAAGGTCCCTATCACTGTTCTTTTAGAATCATCATACGCCCGAATGACTGTCGAGGACCTCTTCAACACTTCTTCATTCATGCCTAGAAACGGTAGCATTTTCAGTGGGCAAATATTCAGAGCTGAGCCATCATCCACCATAACGCACGGCATCACCTTATCCATGATATAGGCTCTAATGTAAAGAGCCTTGTTGTGGGCCTTTCCTTCTGCTGGTAGGTCTTTCTCAGAGAAAACAATATTAGGAGTTCCAGCATGGACTTTATCTAGCAAGCAGCACATAGCCTCTGGTGAAGCTATAGGGGAGACTTCAATTTCTGATAGCTTTTTCACTAAAGCCTCCCTATGCTCTTTGGAGGTCATAAGCAGATGCCACAAACTAGCTTGTGCAGGGGTCTTCTTCAGTTGGGAAATGACCAAGTCTTCTTTCTCGACTCTTTCCGGTGCCGAAGTACTACCCGACCCATTCATCGGTGCTTTATCTTTCGTCTGATCTGCCGGCTGATATACCCTTCCACTTCGGGTCACGTGCTGCACTTCTGAAATCTTCAGCTTCTCAACAGTTGGGAGTTTAACAGCCTCTCTTCTGTCAAATTCTTCGTACTCATCTTCGGAGTCAAGATCATCCAGACTTATGGGCATGATCTCCTTACATCCCCCCTTCTTCTCACACTCGGGTTCCACTTCGGGTTCCCCTACCGCCACTGCCTGAATCGTAGGGTTCACTTGCAGAACTTGGGCAAATATAAAGTTAGCCGGCAACCCTGACTGGACCATGTTAACTCGCTTCTCGAATGCCGGCAGTGGGTTAGTTTTAGTGCTAGGTTTAGGTGGTTCTTGCAGCTTTCCCTCGTCGATAAACTTCTGGATAGCATCCCTTAGCTTGTAGCAGTTGTTGGTTCGATGGCCTGTCACCACATGGTAAGTGCAGAAGTTATCCTTGTCAGCTTCAGGTGGGATCTTAAATGGCCTTAAGGATTGCAATAGGCCACCATTCCTACACTTGGCAAATATCTTTGCCAAAGTAAGAGTCCAGGGTGTTATGCCTTGTCCTCCAGGACCCCTATTCTGGTTGCCTTGCTGCTGATTCACACTAGCCACCTCAACCCGCTTCACTTCTGATGACTGCCCCTGCTTGCCACTGGCACCTGAACTAGACCCACTGCCAGATCCAGCTGCTGTGGTTGATCTATACCATGAACCATACCCTGTACTTCTTCCCCCTTTCTGACCAGCTGGCTTCTCCTCTTCATCCCTTTCTATCTTCATGGCCATGCTATAGACCTCACTAAGCTCCTTGAAGGAATGGAATTTCATGTTGTTCTTGAAAATATCTTTGCTGCCATCAATGAGCTTTTGTATAAGCTCATCTTCATCAGGGCGGTTCTTTAGGAGGATCATCTTGTTCATCCATCTCTGGTAATATTCATCAAAGGGCTAATTGAATTTCTGTTTCACCCTCTCCAAGTCATACAGCTTCACCTGGATTTTGGTGTTGAAGCTGTAGTATTTGATGAAGGCTGCTGACAATACTTCCCAGTCAAACTGCTCCTCCTCTGACAGCGAGTTATACCCAAAGCACCTCCCTCCAGTATGGTGGGGAACAGATTAATCAATTGTTGCTTGGTAGCGCCTGCTGTTAGCATAACCCGGGCATATAAATTCACATGGGCCTCCGGCAAGCCCATTCCTTTGTAAGTGGGGACTTTTGGCACTAGGAAGCCAATAGGAAATGTCTCGATGCCCCTACTGATCATGGCATCAACGTTCACCCCCTTCTTGGATTCAGCACTGATCCCGATCCCCTTCTTCAACTGGGCCATGACCTCGTCTAGTTCAGAGCACTTGGCTTTCATCCTCTGTGTTGGAAATGCCCTAGTCCCGAGGCATTGGTCCTTGTATTTGTACTATACATTTATTGGATTTATGTGTTGTACTCATTTGTGTCATTAATAAAGGCATCAATTCATTTATTATATTTATCTTGTGCAGTATAGTAAATGAAGTATCCAATGGACATATCTATATCCATGACGAGTAGTGTCATGCACTTAGCAGTAAGACCATGGATAGGATTAACGATATGACCATAAATAGATCTGTAGTCTGTTCCAGTCATGGGAATGAATGGAACAACAGACTATCATTAACCTGGTTGTATGGCGGTGTCTTACCGGTCATTGGACATGGGATGTCAACCAAGTTAATGGGTACATGCCTGGGAGCATGGTACTGGATAGATCCACTAAACGAGTAATCCACATGGCATGGTATCACAATGGATTCTCGTGTAGTACTTGTATGGATCCTTTGACCTGACCATATGATGGTGTTACATGTGAAGTCGCATACTTAGGGGTACGCCTAAAGGGCCTGTAATAGGGTGCCAAGTATGGGTGCTTTCGGGTGTGTCACTGAACATGGTAATGCTATGGATATGCAGAAGGGATTTGTCACTCAATAACCAACTGAGAAGATATCACCGGCCACTTGATGAATGTGACTGATAAGAGTGTGGCCACACCCAAACAAGTTGGAACTTGTTTGTGAGCATCAGTACATTCAGGATCAAGTTAATGTCCAGACACGAAAGAGGGTGATCAATCCATGCCTCTGTGTTGGACACCGATATCAATGACATGGGATGTACAAGTTTAAACTACAGGGTTACGATATCAGTTAGACTGCCATCTCCATCTTAATTGGGGGCTGCAGTGGCTTGCTAGAGCCCAACTGCAGTCTGCGGGCCAAAGGCCCGCTGCCAACATAAAGATGGGCCCACAGGATCGTACACATAGAACGATAGAATGCAGACTTAAGGAATTACTTGTATACTTGGAGTATACACAGTGGAGGGAGAAGCATGTATATATTAATTATATTATAAGGATCAATTGGATTGGTCATAATAATAAAATTAATATATTCTATTGGCTCTTCATAATTAATTGGATTAATTATGAAATTATTTCCTAGGTGGAAATATTCATATGTATGGGTTTACATATGATTTTATTTTGTGCACAGTTAATTTTAATTTGATGGATTAAATTAATTGTCAAACCAATTTTAATTTAGATGTAAATAATATATTACTTGGAGTAATATATTAAATACATGGATATATTAAAATTGGGCTTGAAATTAATTTAAACTAAAGTAATTAAAATTAGACTGGGCCTAACTTAAAACATGGAAGCCCGCACAGAATAGAGAAAAGCCAAGATGGGCCTGAATTCCCCTTAGAGAATTCGGCCAACCCTAGGTATAAATACCTAGGGTTAGAAATTTCGGCCACCACTAGTACATTCACTCCTAGCCGAAATTTCCCTAGCTCTTCCTCTCCATTGTTTTGTTTTTCCGACGCTAGCACGGGTTGCATTCGCCAAGCGTTCGTGTATGTGAGAGTGGAGGAATTCTATTTTGAATTCTGCAGTCATCATCCATCTCGGAAAGAGATTTTTCTGGTAAGAAATTTAATCCCTTTCAATTTGATTTTAAGTTTTTCAATTTCCACTTCAATTGCTCCTGGGACTGGATTTGAGGAAATCACCGCGTTCTTCCGCTTTTATCGGGTGATTTCCGGTGAAAAATCCCAACACTCTGTTCCATAGCTGCCTCTATCTCCTGCAGCTTTTCAAGACTAGCCGAAGCATCCCCACCATGTTGGGATGACTCAGCTTCTTTTTCCTTCCCGGCTCCACTACCACCGGTCTCACCAGCTTCTCTAACAACTGCCCTCATCTCTTCCTTTAACATGTCGCGGAAATCCTGCGTGTTGGAGATTGTGCCCTAAGGCCAATATTGGATTATGTAATTTGACTTCTAAGATTAATCTAATATAGATTAATATTGTCATTTATGTTTGTATGTTAGCATTTATGATAAGTATCCATGAATAAATCGTGTTATTCTAAATATCCCTAGTCGATTGTTATTATGGGAATAATAACAAACTAAGACTAGTGTGAGTGATAATGGATATTCATAAGATGAATATAGTGTATACAGATACAGATTATACTCACGGGTAATATGTTAGAGAACATGTTACTGGAGACCCACTATAAGATCAAGTTCATGGTCACGTGTCACAACTGATCTTGATTATAGTAGTGTCATCAGCTGATTCCTTTGACCTGAGGTCACCATGGATTCCGGGATGAATTCATGTTGTGCTTTGACGCAGTCAAACGCTGCTTGTAACAGAGTAGTTATAAAGGCTGTGGTTGGGTACAATATGACTCATGCTTAGGGATGTGAGTGACAGATATGGGATTTTGTCCCTCTCTAACAAGAGAGCGATATCACTGGGCCCCTCGATAAGTAAGACTGTTAAATGCATGGCCGTGCTCAAATAATTGATAAGAGTATCAATTGATTTGTTTAAACAGTCCGCTTTGAGATCGAGAAAGCATATGATTAATTTATATAAGATTGACAAGTGTACCATGTCTTATAATTAATCATGATATCAAGAGACAAAAGGGAATATGACACATTCTATAAGTAGGTTTATTGGATTATACCAATCATATGAATTGGGTAGTCATAATGGCTTGCTAGAGTCCGCTTATGACTTATGAGGGCATTATGGTAATTTCCTCATTGCCAATTTATATGATCCTACGGGGTCACACACAAAGAGCAAAATGAGATTCACTTAATTCGGGGATAAATCATTATGAGATAATGATTTATTATTGATGAGAAATTAAATATATATAAAGATATATATTTACATGTATATGTATATACACATGAACATATTAATAAGATTAATATATTTATGGCATAAAATATGCTATACATATATATATGTATATTATAATTATATTATATGGTGATATAATTAATTATAATATACATTTACGTATATGTGTGTATATATATATATATGTATGTATGTATGTAAATATTAATAAGATTAATATAGCATAAAGTATGCTAATTATATTATATGGAGATATAATTAATTTTACATACATATGTGTATATGATGGAGAATTGACTAAGTTTAATATTAATTGAGAATTAATAAAACTTATGGGGGCTAATTTATAATTATAATTAAATATAGTATTTAATTACAATTATAAGTTAATAATAAAAGAAAAAAAAAAAACCCTATAACAAGGATGTCAAATAGGAGCAGCCGGCCAATCTCCATCAAATGGCTAAAAAAATTGCTTTTGGCAAAGTGTGAAAAATATCAATTTTTCACCTTCTCATTCGAAGAACTGTTCTACGATCCCGGCGCTAGCACGCGGTGAGTCAATTGCTCGGTGTGGATCAACTGTAGAGGGAATCTGCTTTGGTTCCTAATTGATTCAAAACCTACAAAGAATTAAGGTAATTCTTTAACCCTCCTTCCAATTCAATGCAATGTACATGGGTCCTTGGTGGGGATTAATCTTTTATTTCCGCTGCGCATTTTGTTTTGTGCGATTAATTCCCAACAGTGGTATCAGAGCCACTTGTATTTTGATTGAATTGGATTTATGTTTTGATTGGATCAAAATTGCATGTTAGGGTTTGTATGATTTTGATTGGATCAAAATTGTTGTTAGGAGTTTGTATGTTTTATTTAGGGTTCTATGTTATTGTGAATAACAAAATAAAATTTGATTTTATTGATTAATCATTGTGAATGATTTTATGTTAATGATTTGGAATGTTTAAGGGGTTTTGGAATCATGAATTTGATTCATGGGTTTTTATTGAAATTGTTTCAATTCAATTTAAAAAAAAAAAAAAAAAAAAAAAAAAAAAAAATATACTGTTCGTATTCTGGGCATAATGCCCAGAATACTTTTTGGCCAATTAATTGCAATTGCAAATTTGCAATTGCAATTAGTTGGCTGCAATTGCAAATTTGCAATTGCACATGCTGCTTCTTACGCAGCATGGGCTGCGCGCAGTATGCGCAGCCCGTCCAGCCCGCTGTCCGACAGTTTTTTAACCCCTTTTTCGTTTTAAGTGTGGAAAATTGTTTTCTGCATATTTACGAATTTTTCCAAATTAATTAATTCTAAATACAATGTGATTGTATTTTACCACTTTGAACCCTAAATATTTTTAGATATAAAATTATTGTTGATAATTTTATGCATGGTGTTATGGTATGGTTTTGGACCCCGTGGATGCTTTATTTTATTTATTATGGTTTTATATAAATACGACCTGCGAGTCGTTTGTATTTATGTAAATTTTAAATTTTTAATTTTACTAGAAAAATTGTATAGGATACAATTTATGATATGTAAAATTTATTTTACCAGAAAAATTGTATAGGTTGCAATTTTTTTTTGTAAAATATAAATCCATGAGATGGTGCTTAGAAGCAAGGACGTGGAGGCGGATCCAAGAGGCGGTGCAATGACCATGTGATGGATGCTACCACCTAGGATATGACCTTGTTGATTTTCATATTGGCCTATGAAAATCAATGTAGATTTAAACCATACCATAACACGGTTCGAGTCATATGCATGCTTTATTTTATTTAGATGCCATGTGATGCCATGCTAGATATTCTATATGCATGCTAGACAATTGTATGCCATAAGATGCCATGCTAATTAATATTAACAAAAGTATGATTAATATTAATGCCATGAATTGTATATGATACAATTAAAATCACAGGATTTAACAAACCCTAAATAAACTTATGAAGTTTATATTTTTGCCACCCAATTACGCATAACACTTGTCAAGTACTATGTTCGCATCATGGTATACCGCCAGGGCGGGTACGCATGTTGTGACCTTAGCGAAGCAATAATATGAGAAAAGGTGATTCTCATTGTGTTGTAATTGGTCTAACTAAAGGGTTAATCAAAAAGGTGTTTGAGCCCGAGGCAAGGATGAGATGAGTAACATACAAATTAAATATGATATATGATATCATGCATCTCATAAATTAGAAGAGTTGCATAATGATGCAATTGGCAAAGAAGTGCACATCCAAAATATGTTTAAATGGTTTAAAGCATGATTTTGAGTCTTTGCCTACCGAAATTATATTTAATCATAGGGACATGCCAAAGCAGTGCTATGGTTAAGTATGGATTTTGGATCTTCACCCACTTAAATATTTTAAAGGGTTTTATAATCTAAGTGGGAGCATTTAAATAAAAATCTTTACACGCTTTATTATAGTTATGATTGCTATTACCATGGTCTCGATTGTTATTGAACTTTGAGAATTGTTCTCAAATCAAAAGGAATCATATGTTCTCAATAATCCTTTTGCCCAATGAACCACTAGCAATTGTAACACGAGTATAAAAGATGCTTACTTGAAGCATCGAAGGGACTCTGTTTATAATTTATTATCTTACACTTGCCACCAATTCTTCCGCACGTGGAAGTTTTACTTGAGGTATATGATACATCACAAATGGAAATGTTCCATCAGTTAGTGAGCAAGAAAAGATAAGTGTTTGAGGCAACATTTTCTCATTGGCCTCCAAAAGGCATTAAGATGTGATCTTGAATTCATTAATTGATAGTCATTGGTGATGAACTATCATTTGAATGACATGGAGAAAATTGTGAATTAGTTGCATAGGATGCAAAAGAATGTTAAGTTATCCATAAAGGATAAGCCCGCCTCGAATTGTATGCTTATGGTTCAAAAGGAAAAGGATAAAAGGAAGGTCGAAAAGCATAAAGACCGAAAGGTTCGGGTGAAACATGTTTTAAAGGCCAAAGCTGTTGGCATAGAGAGATCTCCAAAAGAAGGGTGTTGCCATTTCTAGAATGAATCGTTCATTAGAATGGAAATAGTAAACTCTGTTTGGAGAACTATAAGAAGATGAAAGGCAGTAAGACTGCTACCTTAAGTATTTATTAATTATTCTACTTTTGTTTCTATATCAAAGGTATTAGATACCAGTTATGGATCTCATATTAGTGGAATATGAAGAATCTTAACTTGAATAGAAACCTTATGAAGGTGAAGGTAGAATACGAATAGGCAAGAGAAGCAAAGGTTGTTACTCGAAGGTTATGAACCTTTTACATAAAAGTTATGAATTTTGGTTAAAGGTTATGAACTTTTACATGTAAGTTATGAACTCTTGTTGCCTATTGAGCTTATTGGCTTAAGTAAACAAATGTTGTTTATTTTATAATTGTGAATTATAAGCTTTATAAAGACATGATTATGAAATACAGATTTACATAATTGTCTTTATATGTGGAGCCCATCTGTAACATAAATACTGTAAGGATCGAATCAAATAGTTTGATTCAACCTATTTTGGCAGTGTCGTCTTGGAGACATAAGCAAAGTCGCATTTTGAAACTCCATAAGAATGGACTTTTGGATTCATGAGATTATGAATCATCTTGAATCATGCGAATGTTGTTTATTATAAAAGATGACAAAAGTGGTTCTTTGCTAAAAGTAGTTAAAGAATAATCGATTTATTAAGCATTATACATGTGGATGTATATGAATTATAAATCAACTGCTAAAGAAGGTTTTAATACTTCATTACCTTTATGGAACTTTTCACTAGATAAGAGTATCAAATGAAACACAAGTTTGGAACTTTTGAAGTGTTCAAAAGCTTGTAAAAGGAATATGAAGTATCTTGACATGATAGTAAAGTCACTTGGATATGATCCAAGTGGTGAACATTTGAGTCAAGATTTTGACAATCATCTTAGAGATTGTGGGACTGTCTCACAATTAACTCCTCCAAGTACGCCACAAAGTATGTTGTGTCGAAAAGGGAGTAGTCGAACTCTATACAGATATAGTTCAATCTATGATGAAGTCAAGTTGATCATCGTTTTCTCAAAAATATGCCATTAAAGCAGCTGTGTATATTGTTCCGTCTAAAACAATTCATGAATCAACATATGAGATATGGTTGGGTAAGAGACCCAAGTTGTTTCATTGAATAAGTTTAGGGCTGTAAAGCTTATTTCGAATAAGTTGGCACCTAAATTTAAATGTCGTATTGTAGATTACTCAAAAGAAAAGTAGGAGTTGTTACTCCTGTGTTTCTTTGGGATACAGAGTAGTTGTAGCTAGAAATGGTTTCCCCTTAAAGAGGGAGTTAATTTCTAGAAGAGTTAGTGGGAGTAAAGTACACCTACAAAACTCGTAATTCACAAAGTGACATTAACGTTGAAGAGGAACATGGAAATGGTTTCATGATCATTGTTGAAATTACACAAGTCCAATGAAAGTCTAGTAGAATACGACATGAATAGGAGAGATATGGATTTCTCAAAGTCATGATGTAATTTTACTAGATTGAAGTAAGTCTTCTTTTATGAAGAAGCAATGTTAGATTATGAATCTAATATGTGACTTGATGCTACAAAGGTTGAAGATAAGTCGATGTCTGACAATCAAAGTATAGACTTTGATAAGTCTTTTAGAAGATGCATATGCAATGGTTGCAAGTGAGTTTTCAAATTGAAAACCGATATGGATGGTGATCTTCAAACTTATAAAGCACGACTAGTGACTATAAGGATACGAACAAATTCATAGTAGGACTATGATGAAATCCTCTTTAGTCATCAATCATGATCAAGTCATATTGAGTTCTTGTTGCCATATCCCCATAATATGATTATAAAATATGGCAAATGGATATCAAAATCTATTTTTTACGTGAAAACATGATTGAGGATGTGTACGTGACACAATCCAAAGTTTTGAGCATCCAAAGAATTCAAATAGCGTATGCAAGTTTTCAAAGATTCTCATAAGGATCGAAACATGCATCAAATAGTTGGAATCATAGTTTTGATAAAGAAATCAAATGGTTTGATTTTATCAAAAGGATGATGAATCTTGTGTTTCAAAAGGATCAGTGGGAGCATATCGGTATTCCTAACGCTATATGTGGATGACATATGGCTTGTTGGAAATAACATTCTTACCTTGCAAGAAGTAAAATCTTGGCTAAGAAAGTAATTTCAGTTAATGTTATAAGCATGACTGCCTGTATTCTTGAAATTGGAATCTATACAGATAGATCTAAAAGAATGTTTTGGCTTAAGTCAAAGCATTGAAAGCGTTCAATATAAAAGACTTAATAGAAGCTTGCTTATGTTAACTGTGTAAATAGTTGCACATATACAACTGATTGCAATTAGTTGCAATATATCAGTCGAGATCTAGTATTCTCTTAAAAAGAGATGTTATGATTTTGAAAGGTTCAAAATAAAACGATATAGCTAAATATCTATAATAGTAGTCAAAGTATATTGTTACATATGATGTAAAGGAAATTTTGGATGAAGAAGTTCATCACAAAATGTTGTGTTTTGTTCTAAGCATTGCTTATCCTGTGAGACTATTGTAGGGACAATAGTTCAATGCGTAAGAACCTTGTATGACACAAGCATATACTTAGGCGTCTTTCACTAATTTAGAGAGGCTGTCTCTAAAGAAAGAGTGAAAATGTGTAAAGTAGCAACGGAAGCGAAAATTAATAATTCACTGACAAAGACTCCTGCACGAGTGAATACATGAAGGTCATGTAGGTCAATGGGTATAAGATACTTGTATGATTGGCCATAGTGCAAGTGGGAGATTGTTGGAGATTGTGCCCTAAGGCCAATATTGGATTATGTAATTTGACTTCTAAGATTAATCTAATATAGATTAATATTGTCATTTATGTTTGTATGTTAGCATTTATGATAAGTATCCATGAATAAATCGTGTTATTCTAAATATCCCTAGTCGATTGTTATTATGGGAATAATAACAAACTAAGACTAGTGTGAGTGATAATGGATATTCATAAGATGAATATAGTGTATACAGATACAGATTATACTCACGGGTAATATGTTAGAGAACATGTTACTGGAGACCCACTATAAGATCAAGTTCATGGTCACGTGTCACAACTGATCTTGATTATAGTAGTGTCATCAGCTGATTCCTTTGACCTGAGGTCACCATGGATTCCGGGATGAATTCATGTTGTGCTTTGACGCAGTCAAACGCTGCTTGTAACAGAGTAGTTATAAAGGCTGTGGTTGGGTACAATATGACTCATGCTTAGGGATGTGAGTGACAGATATGGGATTTTGTCCCTCTCTAACAAGAGAGCGATATCACTGGGCCCCTCGATAAGTAAGACTGTTAAATGCATGGCCGTGCTCAAATAATTGATAAGAGTATCAATTGATTTGTTTAAACAGTCCGCTTTGAGATCGAGAAAGCATATGATTAATTTATATAAGATTGACAAGTGTACCATGTCTTATAATTAATCATGATATCAAGAGACAAAAGGGAATATGACACATTCTATAAGTAGGTTTATTGGATTATACCAATCATATGAATTGGGTAGTCATAATGGCTTGCTAGAGTCCGCTTATGACTTATGAGGGCATTATGGTAATTTCCTCATTGCCAATTTATATGATCCTACGGGGTCACACACAAAGAGCAAAATGAGATTCACTTAATTCGGGGATAAATCATTATGAGATAATGATTTATTATTGATGAGAAATTAAATATATATAAAGATATATATTTACATGTATATGTATATACACATGAACATATTAATAAGATTAATATATTTATGGCATAAAATATGCTATACATATATATATGTATATTATAATTATATTATATGGTGATATAATTAATTATAATATACATTTACGTATATGTGTGTATATATATATATATGTATGTATGTATGTAAATATTAATAAGATTAATATAGCATAAAGTATGCTAATTATATTATATGGAGATATAATTAATTTTACATACATATGTGTATATGATGGAGAATTGACTAAGTTTAATATTAATTGAGAATTAATAAAACTTATGGGGGCTAATTTATAATTATAATTAAATATAGTATTTAATTACAATTATAAGTTAATAATAAAAGAAAAAAAAAAACCCTATAACAAGGATGTCAAATAGGAGCAGCCGGCCAATCTCCATCAAATGGCTAAAAAAATTGCTTTTGGCAAAGTGTGAAAAATATCAATTTTTCACCTTCTCATTCGAAGAACTGTTCTACGATCCCGGCGCTAGCACGCGGTGAGTCAATTGCTCGGTGTGGATCAACTGTAGAGGGAATCTGCTTTGGTTCCTAATTGATTCAAAACCTACAAAGAATTAAGGTAATTCTTTAACCCTCCTTCCAATTCAATGCAATGTACATGGGTCCTTGGTGGGGATTAATCTTTTATTTCCGCTGCGCATTTTGTTTTGTGCGATTAATTCCCAACACTGCGACCTGAAGAAATCTCTCAAAACATCAGCCATGCTCGGTGTCTGTTCTGCCATATTCACTCCTTCCCCAGGCTCAGAATCACTGTCACTCTCGACTACCCTCTGTCTCCTAGCCGCCCTTGAAGCTTGGGATCTTGTCCAAGGTCGCTCCAGTGTATTCTGCTTGGGGGTAGACAGGAGGTATTAGGGTCGTGAATGAATGACGTGATATGACATGAAAATTAAGACATTGCACATGCTTGAGATGCATGGAGTGGAATTATGTATGGAATAATGACATGGATGGTTCCCTTTTATTATTATATTTTTTGGAGGCATTCCAAGAACACCTAATGTTTATGCAAAAACGTCATGTGTGAGCCATCACACACACAGAACTTCGGTGCCTTTGGGGCACCTAATGAATTCGTGAAATGGTCGCGTGTATACCGGCACACGGACGTAGTTTTGACGCTTTATAGGTCTATGAGATGATATGAAATGGTCGCATGGGCAGACCCACTGACAAGGTCTTGATGCTTTTGAGCATATGATATGGAATGATGTGATGAGAAAGTCACGTGTAACCGGAACACGGACAAGGATTCGGCATTCGAGGAACGCCTTTCATGATTTGGTGATGTTATGGGCCTATATGTATACTAATCGGCACTCGGGGAGTACCTTAAATGGTGAATTAATGTCATGAAGTGGTCGGATGTGGACCACAGTGTTATATGATGTCTATGATAGATGGGTGTGATGTCATGAAATGCATCGTGTAAACTATTACACGAAAATGGGCCTACGGCCGTTGTGGCTTTTATTAAATGAAATGATATTGGTGGAATGGCCGAATGCAATCCGGTGCATTGGCAAAACACGGGTAATTTTGGGTACCCGATATGTTATGAAATGGGATGGGATGGTCATGATAGGCGTCCTTGAAATGCCCATTAATTTAATTTAAGTGAAATGTAGTGAATGAACATGTCACACAATATGTAAATGGCTGCATAAAAACGTGGGTTAGGATGCATGACATACATAATGATGTTATGTATGCTATGTCAAACATAAAATGCTAATCACACAAGTTTAATGTTATGGCTGAAAAAGAAATCGTTAGTATGGATGACAAGCGAATGAATTAATGTTTTACACACGAAATAAAATGCAAAATGGCTGTATCAAAAATGTGGGTTAGTATCACGCAAAGATGTTTGTGTATGGTATGTCATATGTATGGAAAATGGTGATTATGGTATGTTACGCATGCGTCGGCGATGTGTCACGAAATGGTGAAGAACACATAGCAAGCAAAACGAATTCTTCCAACCTTATTCCTCCAACGTGGTCAGTCTCGAAAATTTCTAACCGAGTCCTAGGCAGGGTTCACTTCAATCACCAACCGGGGGTGATGAAGGCGCGATTTTATTATTATTCACACAATTATTTTGGCATCCTAAGGGAATCCAACTAGAGCTGCCTATATGGGTTCGGTCAAAGTCGGGATAACATCAAGGCTCTCATAGCAAGATATACTCCTCACTTCTCCCCACTCAAGGGTCCTAGCGAAGGGGTTCGTACGAGGCTATGAGTGGTGTTTCGTATTCGTGCCCCTAAGACCAGGAGGAACTTACGCGACACTTCAACAATCCACCGGGCTATAAAAGGATACCTAATCTAATGCAAAAAATGGCTAACTAAAAATGCAAATAAGATACCAAAAGAGAATCATCCACGTTATTTTAATTAGACACTTTTCAGGGCTTGTCAATATTCTTTTAAGTTTTAAAAAAAAACTTTTTGAAGAAATCCCCAGCAGAGTCGCCATTGTGAGCGGATGATGCGTTTTCGACGGGACGCGGGACTCCCTTTCGGAATAGGGCGCCTCGATCTCGGGCGGGCCCCTCCCTCGCGTGGGGTTTTTATGAAGGAAATCCGTGTTTTGGAAAACATAAATAGAATTAATAAATAAAAGAACCGAGACCTAAGTCTCGATGGATGTTGTAGAGTCGCCACCCAGCTCAGCTCAACCGGGAAATTCTTATGTAGCTGAACCGGACGAACGGTCGCTACACTATCCAGAGATTCGGGTCCGGACAAGTCCCTTATTTCGTGTCTAATTAAAATAAATATTGCCAATGTTCTCGAATGGTATTTCAAAATCTAAAGTCCATTTTATTGAATATAAAAGACATACAGCGCGCATACAAAATATTTAATACAAAAATAAGGAAAAGAAATAAATATTAATTGGCTTATAACCAAATCGAATGGAAAAATAAAAACTCTCGCCTCACTTGTACAATCGCCTAGAATACACGAGAATCTAGAGAAAATACAACCGCCTAAATACACGATTTAATCTATTAAATTACATCTAGAATAAAAATAAAAAGAAATTAAAACCTGCAAAACAAAGGGTTAGCACAATATATACAGCACGCCATAATTAGGACTCAAATAGACAGAATGGGAAATCAAGAATTGGGGACATGCATTTAGGGGGTAACCGGGTTGGCTCGGCAAGCCGGCCCGGTTAGACCTGGAAAACATTTTGAAACGTCCCTGTATTTTTGGTTTTTTGTGGAAAAAAAATCATTTCGAAAAACAATTTTTCCGGTTTACATGCATTTTTATATATTTAAGTGGGTCGGTTTTCAGGAGAACTGGGTCTCCGTCGTTGAATTGTTCTAAATGCAATTTTACTAAAAATTGAATCTATGGTCGTGATGCACACAACAAAATTCATTTTGATGATTTTTGGGGTTTTCTAATTTTTTGGGATTTTTTGGGAATTTTTGGGAATGAAACTGAAATTCTGATTCTGGAACAGGGATTACAGTCGTACAACTGTAGTTTACAGTCGTGCGACTGTAATCAGTCCAGGATCAGAATTCCGCCAAAAATAATTTTTAACCAAAAACTTGGGAAAAATTAACTAGAAGTTCAGAACAGTCACACGACTGTATATACAGTCGTACGACTGTTCATGAAAACCAAGAACAGTCGTGCGACTGTTCTTAATTTCCAGGAACAGAAATTCGAAAATGCAGTAAAAATCGCACAAAACTCACTTCAAACACCCAGAAAGCGAGGAAAAGTGTGAAGAAAAGAAGTGACTACCTTTTTAGAAGCTATTCCAAGTCGTTTTGACCCCTGGCGTCGCTCCGATCCTAACAAATTCGCACTTTTTCCTTTGGAATGGAAGTTGAGAGCTTTTTGCCAAAAATCCAAATTGCAAGGGTTTCTGATGGTCTTAGTTCGAGTTCTTGATTTGGTTATGTAGTTAAGTGATTAACCTAGGGATTTCTAACAAGTTTTAACCTTAATTCCGAGAAATTAAAGAAAATAAAAGAGGAGGAAAATGAGTTTTTTGTGGTTTTATTTTTCTCTCTCTAGATTTCTTTTTTACCAGAATCCTCTCCCCTCTCTTCCTTTTTATCTCCCTTTTTTCCTGCTTGCTTGCTGCAGAGCCGGAGCAATTAATGCTCAACCCCTTTCTCCTCCATTTCTGTTGCAAAGGTATGGGCCTTTGCAGATTTTCCGACATTACAGTCGTACGACTGTAATTTTTAAATTACAGTCGTACGACTGTAACAATAGTCGTACCACTATAGGTTTTTTTTTTTTAATTTTATATATAGAAAATTCCGGCGCTTACACTTACCCTTGGCAACAGGAGGGTTCCCCTTGTTGACCAGCAGCACTGGTGGAGTCTTTTTGATCGACTACTCAGTAAGCTTAAGCATCCTATGCAGCTCACTGACAGTGTGGTTCGTCCTTTGCATATTGTAGTTCAAGATGAATTGATCATAAGAATCCAGTAAGGATGCAAGGATTGTGTCCACCGCCAACTCCTGAGAGATGGGCGATCCGAGACGGGCTAAAGTGTCCAAATAGCCCTTCATCTTGAGCACTTGTGCGCTCACAGATGTCCCAGCCCCCATCTTACAGGAGTGGAATGCCTTGTTGGTCAGGTACCTTTCCTGACGAGCTTGCTCCTGAAACATCTCGTTTAGAGTTGTTATCATAGCAAAGGCTTGATGGTCCATAAACTGTTTTTGCAGTTCGGGGACCATACAGGCCAACATTAGGCATGTCACATCCCTATTATCCTTGACATGCATCTCGTATTCCTCCAGCTGGGCAGCTGGTGGATTACGTCCTTAAGGCGTAGCCGGTACAGGCCTCTCCAGCACATACTCTTTGGACTCCTGTCTTAGAACTATTCTCAAGTTCCTAGACCAGTCCAAAAAGTTAGGACCGGAAAGCTTGTCCCTTTCAAGAATCGATCGCAGTGATAAAGTGTTGTTATTTGCCATTTAGAGTTTCTAAATGGAAAAACATTTAAGAGTGTTAATAAAGGACTTTACTTTGTTATTCCCATACATAATTAATAATGAATCAATTTATTAATTAAACCGAGTTGTTGGGCTCATGGGCCGAGATCCATATTTCATTAAGATATAGCCAGACGAGGGTCTGGTACAACTATACCTTAACTATTTAGGTAGGAACGCCGTCCAATCCCAACCTAGGGACTCTCGGTTTGATGTGCTTATTGGCACTTACCCATCTGTGCTTAGGGCCAGGAGAATCCTACTACCCATGCTAAGTCAAAACCTCCATTCAAGTGTTAGAGTATCCCATACCCTAACCCAATACAAAGTGACAATACTCCAGTGTATCCTGTGAGGGCATGGTCTACAACTGGCCTATTCCCACTTTGAGCTGGTTTTGAATGAGGGAAGCACTTTTAAGCGACTTAGTAATTTCATTTGGTTATTAGATTCAATTAACAACGGCCTATATACATAAGGCGGGTGAAATGCGGTTGGGTCATACATTCATACATGCATATAAATATAAAGCATAATTAAATAAATAAGTAAAATGGACTGCTATGGGCCTTTATTACATCCTAATATTATTCTAGTAAACCTATTCTGGGCTTGCACCTCCACTTGGGCTCACCACTCCATGGGTTTTTTCTTTTACAAATTTTATGATAATTGAATAAAATAAATTACATTAAAAAAAGAAAAAAACTACACGCATGCCGTATTTACCCAAAAAGAAAATACAACCGATCTTGAATAAGGCCCAATAGCATCCAATCATACAAAATATTTAATCACCCAAAAGCATCCAGTACATATAATTCATAAGCATGTTATAATGCATGATTTAAGCCCATTTCAATTATGTCCAAGCCATTATTTTGAAATCGCCAATTTTGGCCCACCATGGTTCTAACCCTTGATGGGCTTTGGGCCTCCAGCCCATGCAGTCCAATTGCTCCCACTGGAATTGGGAAACCATAGGTCCAATTCAGCCGTCCAAGTAATTATGCCAAAATTACCCGAACTAATTTCAATTAACCATATTAATTTCCAAAATTAATATCACATGAATAAAATTAAATTTCATTCAAGAAACCACACGCATTTAAATTACATAAATTTAAACACACAAATTTTAAAACCAATTAAAATTTCAAAACTGGGCCCTGGGCCCAAAACCCGCCAAATCCAATAACACTGGGCCCGGCCCGCTGCGACTAGGGCAACCAAGTTGCCCTAGCAACAGCAGCCGCTGCTAGGGGCAGCAGCTACTGCCGCTGTGCAGTGGCTGCTGCTGCGCCAGTGGCCGCTGTTCCCGCCGCGTGCGGTGGCCGCCGGCAGCCCCGCATCCCTGGAACAGCCAATTTTTTTTTTATAAACAAAAAAATATATAAAAAAAATATGGCATCCATAAACAAGAAATTCACCAAGAATTCCAAAACATATAATTAAATTAATCAAACATAAACCTATATGCATATTCAATTTCAATTGTATAAAAATCAAATGGGAAAAATCTTAAACCCAAACCAAGAACCCCAATCAAAAACCTCCAATTTTAAAACATGGTATTCAACCAATTTTAACAATTTCCACGGATCAAAAGCCCGCTCTAATACCACTGTTGGGATTTGTCACCGAAAATCACCCGATTAAAGCGGAAGGACGCGATGATTTCCTCAAATCCGTGCCCAGGAGCAATTAAGATGGAAATTGGAAAAATAGAAAATTAATGACAAGAGATAAATCTCTTACCCGGAATCCCTCCTTATTCATGTACACGAACGCCTAACAAACACGACCCGTGCTAGCGTCGGAAACACAAAACTTTTGAGAGGAGGCTTCAGTGAATTTCGGCTATGGTGGCTTAGACTGTGGTGGCCGAAATTCCTAGGTTGGCCGAAATTCCCTTGAGGAATTTTAGCCCAACTTAGCTCCTTATTTGTGTGGGCTTCCTTCTTTTAATTCAGGCCCAATCTTATTTTAATTAGTCTGGTTTAAATTAATTTCAAGCCCAACTTTAATTTACCCATGTATTTAATATATTACACCAAGTAACATATTATTTACATTTAAATTAAAATTAGTTTAACCAATTAATTTAATCCATCAAATTAAAATCAGATCTTCACAAAATAAAATCGTATGTAAACCTATACATATGAATATTTCCACCTAGGAAATGGTTTCATAATTAATCCAATTAATTATGAAGAGCCAATCGAATATTAATTTTATTATATTATCAATCCAATTGATCTTATAATATAATTAATATATACCTCTCTTTCCAGAGTGTATACTCCAAGTATACATGTCATTCCTTAAGTCAGTGTTCAGTCGCTCAATGTGTACAATCCCGTGGCCACACTCTTATCAGTCGCATTCATCAAGAGGCCGGTGATATCTTCCCAGTGGACTACTGACTGATAAATCCCTTCTGCATATCCATAGCATTACCATGCTAAGTGACATACCCGATAGTACCCATACTTGGCACCCTATTACAAGCCCTTTAGGCGTACCCCTAAGTATGCGACCTCACATGCAACACCATCATATGGTCAGGTCAAAGGATCCATACAAATACTACACGAGAATCA
Organism: Euphorbia tirucalli; assembly: GCA_039660915.1. Lineage (NCBI taxonomy): Eukaryota > Viridiplantae > Streptophyta > Magnoliopsida > Malpighiales > Euphorbiaceae > Euphorbia > Euphorbia tirucalli. The sequence continues at coordinate 34,011,723 of CM077640.1, read as the reverse complement.
CTTATGATACTATACCATGTGGATTTCTCGTTTAGTGGATCTCTCCAGTACCATGCCCCTTATGCATGTACCTATTAACTTGGTTGACATCCCATGTCCAATGACCAGTAAGACACTGCTGATAAGGTCAGTTTTTGACCTTATCTTTTAGGCAATTTCGTGGTTTAAACGGTAATTTTTTAGAGTCCTTTGTGTGAATGCTTGTTTGGTTTTGTGTATTTTGTGATTTTTATGTTTTGGTTAGATTTTCATAACTTTTAGTATTTTTCGTGTTTTTAGGGGTGTTTTTGTAATTTTGGATAATGCGTCATTTTTGTGGTCCGTGGCTATGGTGCGGTTATGTTTCTTTATGTTTGTTTTGGATAGGCATTATGACCCAGACCGAAAGTTGGAGCGATGGCGGCAAAGAAGAGTTTGAAGTGCTAAAAAGCAAGGTGGCGCGGTGTGCCGCAATGAGGGCACGGCGTGCCAAGGGACGGAATCCAATGGATCAGCATGAAATCGTGCCACCCCCACCAGCATGGCGTGCCAACTCCAATCTACACAGCACGACGTGCCACCACCACCAGCATGGCGTGCCACCCATAAATCTACACAGCACGACATGCCACCTCCACCAGCACGGTGTGCCGAGCTCCAAAATTCTACTGTTGCCCTACTTTCATCTTTTTTGTTTAGTGGTTTTAACCTAGCCGTATAAATAGGTTATTTTCTAAGTTTTTTTGATCTTTTTCCCAGACTTTTAAAGTGTAAAGCACAAACTTGTAGCTAGGTTGGATTGCTTGAACTCTTTGTTTCTTTGAGTTTGAACCCTCAATTGGTAGAAGTTTTGCATTGAACCTTCCCCTTTTGTGATGTTCTTGGTTCCGGATTGAGTTCGTCTATAGAGGTACACCCCAAGCATCGTCACACCATCGTAATCCGGTTAATCGGACCAAAAGGGCATAAATTCCTCTTCTTTTCTTTTGTAATTCGATTAAGTTAGTTTTTGATTCCGCAATTGATTATGTTTGGTTGTAAACATTGAATTCTTATCATCTTTCTTGATTAATACAATTGATTGCAAGTTAATTTCAATTTTTACACCTTTTCTTTATGCAATTCCTTTAATGATAATCTACTCTCATAAGATCTTAATTTATTAAGTTCATATTTGTGGCATTACCTAGATTGACGCCTAGGAAACCATTAGTATTGACGACACTGTGGAATTTACGTGCCCCTATTTTCTGAGCTTTAGAATTAGACCGCCTCTAAACAAGGGAAACCGGCTAAGGACCTAAAAGATCTAGACACGCTAGGTTGAATTATCGAAAGAACATAATTAAGGGTTAATTCTTGAGTTAAATTCATCTATTTTAATTAATTGATAAAGCCATCTCCATTAGCATTCATAGGTCGGTAAACCACCAATTGATAACCCAAATTTAAGTGCAAAATAAGCTGGGATAGATCAACTAGGAGTAGGATAATTTAGTTGTTAGCATAATCAGACCCAAAATTAAATTCCGCCTAGGACACGCAAGGAACCCGAGTAGTTTAGTGTTTGCAGAATATTTTTCTCTGTGGGATCGATACCTAGACCAACCCGAATTATTACTTGTCAACGATAGGTACACTGCCTTAGTTATGCGATTCTAGGTTTAGTTTCACTACCTTGCCTAGGATCCACCAAGTTTTTGGCGCCGTTGCCGGAGAAATTTATTTTGCTGCATCATTGAACCAAAGGTCTATTTGCTGATCTAGGTACTGTTTATGTGCATATAGTTATATAATTTTTTTTTCTGTGGATATTTGTTGCAAATATTTTTTTTATTATTATTATTTTTTTCTGTTGTGTGTGCTTTCTAGCTTATGAGAACTCGTTCTCAGCGCCTTGAGCTTTTACCCTATAACCCTAAAATTGAACATTTTTGTGGCAGGAACCGTAGAGTACAACAAGATCGAATTGTCCAAATGGATCTTCAGCAACGTGAGGAAGAGGAGAGACAGTTACGGGAAAGAGCTGAGCAAGAGCGACTCCGGCGAGAGCAGGAGGAGTTTGAAAGAAGAAAAGGTGGTGATAGAGATAACATGGTCATGACTGCTCTAATGGCTCCACATCGACCCCGGAATAGATCCGGAGTGGTTCTCCCAGCCATCACTGCTAACCACTTTGAGTTGAAGTCCAGTATGATCAATTTGATCCAAGGGAACGGGCTGTTTAGTGGCGGAATAAGTGATAACCCTAATGATCACTTAGACCAGTTTCTCATGGTGGTCGATACAGTCCGAATCGGTGGGGTACCCCAAGATGCGGTGCGGTTGAAGTTGTTTCCCTTCTCATTATACGGGGGAGCAATGGAATGGTACAAGTCCTTAAGACCCAGGTCTGTGACTTCATGGGATCAATTGGAAGAACAATTCTTAGCGTATTACTTCCCACCATCAAAGACGGTTCAGTTAAGGAACGAGATTATGGGATTCCGGTAATTTGGGACTGAGACTCTCAACGAAGCGTGGCAAAGGTTTCAACGGTTGTTGCGGAACTGTCCCCACCATGACATACCATGATTCACTTAGGTAAGCACGTTTTATCATGGTTTGACACTAGCTAACCGTGCTATTATTGATTCTTCTGCAGGTGGAGACATTTTTAAGAAGACTGCTATACAAGCCAAGGAGTTGATCGCAGACTTGGCTAGGAAGAGTACCTTGTGGCAGTCGGACACGCCAACCAGGAGTGAGGTTTGGGCTGCAGATTTGGGACACCAAGATGCAGCCATGGACCATGTGAACAAGAAGCTGGACCTATTGATGTCCCGCCTGAATTTAAATGGGCCACAATATCAACCGGTGTTGTGTGTATCATGTGGAGCGGAGCACCCCGGTGAAGAATGTGCATTGGGCGATTCATTCGCCCAACAGTCCGAGAATGTAAGTTTTGTGGGAGGAAACCAAAGGTACAATAATTCTAACTCTTACCCACAAAATTTCAATAATAATAACAATTACGGAAGAAGGTATCAACACCCGAACATGTCTTATGGTAATAACCAAAATGTGTTGAGACCTCCTTCCGGATTCAATCATGAGCACCGTGAGCAGGGGTTAGGTAAGGCCCCATTTATTCCTAATGATCAATCCTCACAGCAACCTTAACAGTCTAAGCAAGATGAGACGGTTTTGTCTTTGTTAAAAGACATCTTGTCTCGGCTTGCTGATAATGAGGCATACTGTAGGGATTTGGGCAAGCAGGTGGTTCAAATAAGTAGGGAATGGCAGGAAAGACCTCAAGGAGCACTCCCAAGTAAAACTGAACAAAACCCTAAGGGACATCAATGGGAGACAGCTTAAGCTATAACCCTGCGAAGTGGTAGGCAAGTGGAGGACAGAGTGCAAAACGCTGATATTCCATCCCAACCTACTGAGGTAAGTGAAGAGTCGGGAGAGGTAAGCAACCCCGACTCGATTTCTGAACCCGAACCTAGCACAAATGAAAAGGGAAAAATTCCTGACCCAGTGAGAGCCTATGCGCCTAAACTCCTTTGTCCTCAAAGGGAGAAGAAAGATAAACTGGGGCAGAAATATTCCAAATTTCTGGAAATTTTTAAGAAGTTAGAATTTAATATGCCATTGATTGAGGCTCTCCAACAGATGCCTTCTTATGCTAAATTCTTTAAAGAACTTCTGGCAAGGAAAAGAAAGCTAGGTGAGGACGAAGTGGTGGTTTTAAAAGAGGAATGTTCGGCAATTATCACTAATAAACTTCCACCCAAGCTTAACAATAAGGGCAGTTTTACTATCCCATGCCGGATAGGAAACTTGGAGATTGCCAATGCCCTATGTGACTTGGGTGCAAGTATCAATTTGATGCCTCTGTTGTTTTTCAGGAGACTCGCACTGGGAAACCCAAAGCCGACCAATATGACCCTCCAATTGGTGGATAGATCTCTCACGAGGCCAAAGGGGGTGGTCGAGGACGTGTTAGTAAAGGTGGACAAGTTTATCTTCCCCACGGACTTCATGGTAATGGATATGGAGGAAGATAGCTCGGTGCCCCTTTTTCTTGGAAGGCCATTTCTTACAACCGGTAGGACTTTGATAGATGTCCAGGAAGGTAAGATTATTCTTAGGTTGCACAACGAGGAGGTAAGTTTCAACGTCTATAACTCAATGAAATATCCATTAGATGTTGAAAGCTATAATTTTGTAGACTCCTTTTGTCCTATTGATGCTTATGTGATAGAAAAGAGTTTTAATCAAGGGGAGTTGGTGCTCTTGTATAACTCCCGGTTGAAACTATTTCCAGGCAAATTGAGAAGTTGGTGGACGGGGCTGTTTACCGTGCATAAGGTCTATCCCTCCGCGATGGTGGAAATTGAAACCCCGGAGGGAATTCAACAAGTAAACGCGCATCAATTGAAGCCCTACGTCAGCGAAGGAGTGAAGGAGAAGAAGCAAGTCTTACTCCTTCGTGATGTGTAATGCAAAATCGTGGACGTAGAAGTTGAGCTATTCCGACTATAACCATAGCAATGAGGTACGTGTACTTCCCTTGTACATTAATTTTTGTGTTAATATGTTTTTATGTGTTTTTGTGTGTAGGAATAGGTCATAAGCAAGTCAATCACAATCTCGATCAAAAGTGTGAAAAAAAAGTAAAGGTTGGCAGGATTCAGGATTGCACGCCGTGCCACCATGGGCACGTCATGCCAAGGTGAGAATGGGGTAGCACGTGACGTGCTAGTGTGGCACGTAATCGTGCCAGGCTGTTGGAACAAATCGCCTGCAAGAGCCAATTTCGCACGCCGTGCTGCAATTTCGCATGCCGTGCCAAAGTAAGGGTTTTCAAGGTGGCACGACGTGCCAATACAGTACACCAACGTGCCGTCGTGCTGTTCCGAAAGAGGATTGTGCAAGAGCAAGTAGCACGCCGTGCCAAAATTTAGCACGGCATGCCACAGAAGTGATTTTCAAAGGAGCACGACGTGCCAACACAACACGCCGTCGTGTCGTCGCGCTGTTTCTAAAGTGAATTATTGCAAGAGCGATCCATATGCCGTGCTCTATTGTAGCATGCCGTGCCGATTATAGAGTTTTCAAGACAGCATGACGTGCCAAGCTAGCACGCTGTCATGCCCTTACGCTGTTTCCAGGTAAGTTTCTATGCTCTGCTCAGCACGCTGTGCTGTTTGTTTGGCACTGCGTGCCGAGCGTTTAAATTTCGAATTTTTAGGTCAAAAATCGCCCGCCTATATAAACCCTTCTCGTATCTCTTCCTTGTAACCGCCCCTCTTATTCTTCTTCTTCTTCTACTCCTTTCTGACTTTCTCTCTCTAGAACCAACCCTCACCTTCTCCATCTCTACCCTTATTCTTCCTTCCCTTCTCATTTTCTTCCTCTCAACTTCTCTTCAACTATTATTTTGACCTAATTTTTGTTTTGCATCATTCTCCTTGCAACCAGGTATGAATTCATGCTTTGATTTTCCTTTACTCTTTTTATTACTTTTTCTTTTTCTCACTTTGATTTTGGTTGATTTACTGCTTAATAGGGTGATTGTATTTTTCTTTTTCTTTATATGTTCATATTTAGTGGTTTGTATTTATGAAAGTAGGGTTTCTTTGGATTTGATTTCTTTTGTTTTTGATTTTTGTTGTGTTTTTATGGTTGTGCAATAATAAGATGAAGAAGAAGACTATAGCTGATCGGAGACACGATTCTTCGCGACAGCCCATAGACCCGTCACCGGAACTAGTGCCAAATGAAGAATTACCTCCCGAGCAGCAGATGGCCCCTTTAACTAGCCTCTCCAGGAAGTGTAAATGCCCTTTCCCTCTCTTCTCTGATGATGAAGGTAAACGATACAAAACTCTATTTCCATTAGAGAGTACCCCCTTTCGAACCTTCGATTGGGAATTTTTGTTTGTGCAAGATAGGTCAGAGGCTGTACGTGCTAAATTAACTAGTCTAAGATGGTATGAGTTTGTGAAGTCTAATCCACCTGTCTTTAGGGAGTTGAACCTAGAATTCTACTCCACTTTAAGCTTCAAAACAAACCCTGATACCGGCCTTAGGACCATGACCTTTGGCCTATTTGGTGCTGAACACTCTTTAGATATTGAGGGCCTTAAGGCTTGCATAGGAATTGAGGGGAATAGTTACAAATGGCCGGAGGATATGGATGCCAAGAAATTTTGGCATATGGTAGGTCAAGGGGTATACCAACCTAGGTTTGCTAAAACTTCCCAATTACATGACCCAATCCTGCAATTAATCCATAAATTTGTGTGTTTTAATTTTTCGAGCAAAACTGAAAGCAACCGGGTCAATGCATTTGAACTTTTAATACTGTGGCATGTGCATAATGATGTTAAGGTGCATATGGGCTTCTTCGTCATGGAAGCCCTATACACCCACCATAACAGATCTAAGTCAGAACTAGGGTTAGGGCCTATTGTAACTTGTATTGCATGTTTCTTTCGTAGTAATACTTGTTATAGGAACCTCGATAGTATCCTTCCAAAGAAGCTTTCGAGGGGAATTTTGTCTTGTTCCCATGTTGTGGCAGCTGTAGGTACTTCAAGTGCGGGAGGTTCGAGCAGTGGTAAGGCCCCTATGGATGTAGATACTGAGGAAGAGGGTGAGGAAGCTGAGGATAACGAGGAGGATGAGGAGCATGTTTCGGTGGGCCTGGATTTTATGGGGCGGATCGAAGGGCGGTTGGATGGTATAATTGAACAGCTAGAAGGTTTGACCGTTCATCAGTTGGTGCTCGAGGAGCGGATGAACGCGTGCCTTGATAGGCCAGCAGCTCAGCTCGCCAATGTCGAGGCGTTTGCCTCTCGTTTTTGTGTAGCCCAAGGGTGGCCGTACCCGCCTCCGCCTCCACGAGCCCCCGATATATGAGGTAAACCTTTTCCTTTCCCGCTTTATTTTGTTCCTTCTTCCATTGCACTTTTGGAAGTAAGTGCAATCTAAGTGTGGGGTGGGTAAAGGGATTTCTCCCTTTCTTATGCTTCTTTCTACATTACACGTTTTTGGTCGTTTTATTTCGTATGTTTGTGTGTGTTTTGCGTATTTGGATGTTTTGCTTTGGTTTTTGGATAGATTTAGGCTTTAGCTTTTAATGCATGTGGAGTTGGTTATGGTTTGTTTTTGGTATGATAGTGTTTTTAGGTTGTTTATGTGTCAATTGCCGTTTGAGTAACATTGCTTAATCTACCCTCGAAACTAAGTCTCTGTGCTTGGATTGGTAGCAATTGGCTAGGGACATTGGGAGTTGATTGCAAGTCATTAGCTTGTTTGTGCGTGATTTGTGATTCTTGATGGTAACCATTGGTTAGTTTTGTCATTAAGGTTGCATTAGGGAATTAACCCTCTACCTCTACTTGCATGATCGAGCTAGGATTACGCCTTGGAACATTGGTTGAGTCACACGACCTAGCATACAACCCCTAGTACACTTGTGAGAATTTGAGCCTTTCGAACCATTTCGCATCGCTTCCATTTCTTTGTGAGGGTAAAAACAATCGTGGCACACTAGATCGTAGAACCCGGTGTCGTTTTGCACTTGGCATCGAGAGCTTAGTATGCGGAGACCCTTAGGATTAACCCCTTGACTTAAATGAGCCTAACCCTAACTACTAATTTATCCCTTAGATTACCCAAAGCCACTAAATTAACCTTTTTGACTTAAAAAAAACCTTCACCAAGCCAAATCTATCATCCTAACTTTTTACCATTAACTTTGATTTTTCTTTCTTACCCTCCTCTCCTAAAATCAAGTAATTGGCTAAGTTGTTCATTCATTTTTGGGGTCAATCACCATTTGCATTTCAACTCTTTCACATCTAGTCCTATGGAAAAAATTGTGTTTAAAAAAAAAACCCAAATAGAGTCAATGTGTATGTTCGGCTTCTTTTCTTAAAAATCGGAGTTTGTAGAAGCATGTCTTGTTTGTCCGGCTCTCATCTTTAAGCCGGTGTATGTGCTCCATTTTCAGTTCATTTGTTTGAATAAGGGATTAGGGAGATCATCTAATTGCCTTGACCCATGTCTTGTCATTTTTTTTTTCCCGTTGGGTTGTGCTTTGGCCGTTGGTTGTGGATAAGGCCTTCTCATTGTTAGTTGAATTTCTTGTTATAAAAAAAAAAGAAAAAAAAAGAAGAAAAAAAAAATATAGCAAAGCAAGCACTCTTAGGACTAGTTTTGAGTTGAAAATTGCATGACCCGTCTTTAGTACTTAGTCAATGTGCATATATCACTTGATTTGTAGGAGTTGTATACCTAAAATTTCCCTTTTATCAAACCTACCCTAAGCCGTAACATTACAAGCCCCAGGTTCTCTGATTTTGCTCCTTGACCAATGACTTCACCAGGATTGCCATTAGTTCGCTATGTGATGTGTGCCATTGTTTGTTTTTGTGTGCTCGTCCGCCTCACCTTGAACTTGAGCATTAGAGTGACATCTTGTGAGGTGCTTTGTGGTCGTATAAACTCTGTTTATTCCTCGCCCTTTGACTAGCTAAATTTTGTTGGGTTCGGATATTGATTGGTTTTGAACCTGGTGCGCCTAGTGTCATTTCGGAAGCGATGCCTTACCTTCTTGAGTTTATGAATTTTGTACAGTTAAACCCTTAGTTGGATTTGCAAGTAAAAGCGAGCAAGTTTACTCCTTTGTCTTTAGTTTATTTGCTTGAGGACAAGCAAGACTTTAAGTGTGGGGTGGTTGATAAGGTCGGTTTTTGACCTTATCTTTTAGGCAATTTTGCGGTTTAAATGGCAATTTTTTAGAGTCCTTTGTGTGAATGCTTGTTTGGTTTTGCATATTTTGTGATTTTTATGCTTTGGTTAGATTTTCATAACTTTTTAGTATTTTTCGTGTTTTTAGGGGTGTTTTTGTAATTTTGGATAATTCATCATTTTTGTGGTCCGTGGCTGTGGTGCGGTTATGTTTCTTTATGTTTATTTTGGACAAGCATTATGACCCGGACCGAAAGTTGGAGCGACGGCAGCAAAGAAGAGTTTGAAGTGCTGAAAAGCAAGGTGGCACCGCGTGCCACAATGAGGGCACGGCGTGCCATTCCAGCGTGCCAAGGGACGGAATCCAGTGGATCGACATGAAATCGTGCCACCCCCACCAGCAAGGCGTGCCAACCCCAAATCTACACAGCACGGCATGCCACCACCACCAGCACGGCATGCCACCTCCACCAGCACGGCATGCCGAGCTCCGGAATTCTGTTGTTGCCCTACTTTCATCTTTTCTATTTAGTGGTTTTAACCTAACCATATAAATAGGTTATTTTCTAAGTTTTTTGGATCTTTTTCCCAGACTTTTAAAGTGTAAAGCACAAACTTGTAGCTAGGTTGGATTGCTTGAACTCTTTGTTTCTTTGAGTTTGAACCCTCAATTGGTAGAAGTTTTGCATTGAACCTTCCCCTTTTGCGACATTCTTGGTTCCGGATTGAGTTTGTCTATAGAGGTACACCCCAAGCATCATCACACTGTCGGAATCCGGTTAATCGGACCAAAAGGGCATAAGTTCCTCTTCTTCTCTTTTTTAATTCGATTAATTTAGTTTTTGATTCCGCAATTGATTATATTTGGTTGTAAACATTCAATTCGTATCATCTTTCTTGATTAATACAATTGATTGCAAGTTAATTTCAATTTTTACACCTTTTCTTTATGCAATTCCTTTAATGATAATCTAGTCTCATAAGATCTTAATTTATTAAGTTCATATTTGTGGCATTACCTAGATTGACGCCTAGGAAACCATTAGTATTGATGACACTGTGGAATTTACGTGCCCCTATTTTCTTAGCTTTAGAATTAGACCACCTCTAAACAAGGGAAACCGGCTAAGGACCTAAAAGATCTAGACACGCTAGGTTGAATTATCGAAAGAACATAATTAAGGGTTAATTGTTGAGTTAAATTCATCTATTTTATTTAATTGATAAAGCCATCTCCATTAGCATTCATAGGTCAGTAAACCGCCAATCGACAACCCAAATTCAAGTGCAAAGTAAGTTGGGATAGATCAACTAGGAGTAGGATAATTTAGTTGTTAGCATAATCAGACCCAAAATTAAGTTCCGCCTAGGACACGCAAGGAACCCGAGTAGTTTATTGTTTGCAGAATATTTTTCTCTGTGGGATCGATACCTGGACCAACCAGAATTATTACTTGTCAATGATAGGTACACTGCCTTAGTTGTGCGATTCTAGGTTTAGTTTCACTACCTTGCCTAGGATCCACCAACCGCCATACAACCAGGTTAATGATAGTCTCTTGTTCCATTTATTCCCATGACTGGAACAGACTACGGATCTATTCATGGTCATATCGTTTACCCTATCCATGGTCTTACTGCCAAGTGTATGATACTGGTCATTATGGATATGGATATGTCCATTGGATACTTCATTTAATATATTGCACGGGATAGATATAATAAATGAATTAATGCCTTTATTAATAACACAAATAAGTATAATACATAAATCCAATAAATGTATGATACAAATACAAGGACCAATGCCTTGGGACTAGGACATATCCAATAGATGTATAAGGTGAGAAATTTATTTCTCTTTGTTATATCTTTGATTCTATCATAATCATGTTTCTTGGGATCATGGAATTCGAGGGAAAATTTTAATCACAATTTTCCACTATGCACCTGTTTTCCTCATGAAAATTCCCTACAGTCTTGACATCCATTTGTCATATCTCATAGTCATACCATGTAGCTATGGCAAGTAGTATCCTAATGGATTTAAGCATTGCAACTTGAGAGAAGGTTTCATCATAGTCTACTCCATGGACTTGTCTAAAACCCTTTGCTACTAATCGCCCTTTGAAGGTGTTATTGGCCTTTAGCATGAAGCACCACTTGCAACAAATGACCTTAGCACCTGGTGGTGGATTAACCAAATTCCAAACTTGGTTATCGTATGTTGCATCTCAGCTTCCATTGCTTCAAGCCATTTGGCTGAGTTGGGGCTTGCCATTGCCATCTAGTAGGTGGTCGACTCTTCATGATCATATATCAGAAGAGTGTTATCATCAATCATTAGAAATCCGTATCTCTCTGGCAAGTGATGAACCCTACCAGACCTTCTTGAGTCTTGTGTAATTGGCATAGATTTCCTTTTGAGAATCTTGCTCAATCTCCAAATTATCATGTTCTAGAGCTTGTGGTTGTTGAACTTCACTGAGGTCAATTCTACTCCCACTGTCTTTCTTGGAGATAAACTCCTTTTCCAAGAAAAACAGCTTTCTGAGACACAAACACTTTATTCTCATCATGGTTGTAGAAATAGTACCCTTTTGTTTGCTTAGAGTACCCCATAAACAAGCACTTGTCGGTTTTAGAAGATAGCTTATCCATGCTCAACCTCTTGATGTGGCACTCACATCCCCAAATCTGCAAGAAAGACATATTGGGCACTTTGCCCATCTATATCTCATATGGTGTCTTTTCAACTGCTTTAGTTGGAGTACGGTTCAACAGAGACGTAGCTGTTTCTTAAGATACTAGAACAGCTGCATGACTCATCATAGACCTAACCATGTCCAACAGGGTCCGGTTCCTCCTATTGGACACACCATTCTACTGAGGTGTTCTAGGTGGAGTGAGTTCTGAGACTATCCCCCACTCTGTAAGGAATGAGTTAAAACTCTAAGCTAAGGTATTCGCCACCTCGATCAGATCGAATGGCCTTAATAATTCTGCCTAGCTGGTTTTCTACTTCATTCCTAAACTCTATAAGCTTTTCAAGAGTTTCAGATTTATGTTTCATCAGGTAGACACAGTCACACTTGCTGAAGTCATCTGCAAAAGTCACAAAGTACTAAAAACCACTTCTTAGACTAGTTCTTATGGACCTACACATATCTGAGTGTTTTAGGTCCAATGAGCCGAAAAGCCCTTTTAGTATTAATTTTATAGTTGGGCTTAGTATCACTTAGTTCCAGGATGTAGAGACCATTGTTTAATAGCCCTTGACCATAAAGAATGTTTTCATGATGGATCCTGATAGTATTATTTGAAATAATAAAATTAAATCCATCATGATCTAATGTAGAAATTGAAATAATGTTCATGCTTTACGTTATAATAGTTACTAGGAACTAAGACTAATCGTGTCAGCATCATTAAGTGGAATTCCTCAACCTCAATGGCCGTAACCTTTGCACCATTTCCAATTTAGAGGTCCATTTCACCAAATGCTAGTGAGCTTCTATTTTTTAGTCCCTCCACATTACAACAAATGTGAGTACCAAATCTGGTATCTAATACCTATGATGTCGAAATAGAAAGATTCACTTCTATAACATAGATACCTTCATTAGAAGTAGTACACTTGCTCTTCCTTAGCTCATCCATGTAAAGAGGACCGGATCTCTTCCAATGCCAAGGCAAGTTGCAATGCAAGCGGATCTCCTCTCATTGGGCTTAGCAACAAGTTTGGGTTGCTTTCCATTAGGCATAGAACCCTTCTTGCCTTTAGGAGTAACCTTGGTCCTTTTGCTTGCCCGTGCCATTAGGATATTTCGTTTGTCTACCAAGAGCATCGGATTGGTCTTCTTGACCAACTATTCAGCACTCTTAAGCATTCCATGCAACTTTGAAACAGTCTTACTCATCCCTTCCATGTTGTAATGAAGTATGAATTGGTCAAAAGAATCTGGTAGAGATGACAAAACAATGTCAATAGCCAAGTCTTGTAGGATGGGAGTCCCAAGCCTAGAGAGTTTATCAATATACCCCTTCATCTTTAGCATGTGAGCATTAACAGATGAGCCCAGTGCCATTTTACAGGTGTACAAAGCCTTAGTTGTCAAGAACCTTTCTTGACAGGCTTGTACCTGGAACATCTCCTTATTCTCCATAATAGCATACACCTCCATGTCCATGAATTGCTGTTGCAGCTCAGAGGTTATGGTGGCTAGCATCAAATAGGTGACATCTCGAGAGTCTTTCTTGTGGTCCCCAAACTGATCCACAACATCCTTAGATGCATTCCTTGGCAGTGCTCTAGGTAAGGCCCTATCTAGGACATACTTCTTGACTTCCTATCATAGGAGAAGATTCCTCAGCTAGTTCGAGAAGTTAGGTCCAAATAACTTGTCTTTCTCAAGGACAGATCACATTGAAAAAATGTTGTTATGGTTCGCTTAAGGTTGCAATTAATAAAAGCTTTTTAATTTTTCCACTTAATGAATAAAATTCTAATTTTATTTATTCGTATGGGTTATGCTCTTTAAGTGGACCAAGATCCATATTTGGCCATGACTTAGTCAAGCTGAGCTTGTACACCTAACCCATGGTTATTTAGTAGGGTAACTTCCAATCCACATCCTATATGACTCTTGGTTAGGGTTCAAAAATTCCTTTCCTATGCAAAGTCAAACCACCAATCGAGTGTTAAAGTGCAACTTTTGCCCCTAGCCCTAGTCTTATAAAGGTAGCCCAAATGCACCCAGCTTTGGCAGGGCCCAAATTTAGATGATCGACACTTTGATGAGGTCAGATTATAAAAGGCACTTTTAAATGACTTAATATTAGATGGAATCAATTCAGTTTAAACGGGCTTACATGCAAACACGGGGTGATCTGGACAACATATGTAACATGTATAAAGATTTATGTAAATGTGATAGATCATGGGCCTATAATACAACCTATTAGAATAACTAGCATCCCCATACTAGCTGCATCCTCCAATAGGCTGGGCATGGACACCATCTCTAGGCTCCTTCACCATTTGGGCTTAGACTAACAAATCATAAAGGAATTTGGCCTAATACAATTTCTCTAACTAGTCTAAATAAAAGAAAAATTACAACAAATATAATGGCACGCAAGCCATAATGATCAAAGACCAAATTTACAATCCATCTTTAGAAGAGCCTATGAAATTGAAAACTAATCAAATTACAACATACATCACATCATCTAATCAAATCATACTTCTTGGAATTAAATATGCATGATTATGTTAACCAATTTTATTTGCCATAGCTGTTGTGGAAATTGCCAATTTTTGGGATTCTTGGTCTAAGTCTTGTGACAGGCTTAGGCCCGAGGCCCATTGACCAATCTTATTGTCTCCCAATAGAATCGGGTGACCAAGAAACCCAAGTTAGCCATTCAGAGATTCATGCTAGAAACTCTCGAATCAATTTCCTTTATCAATTTCAATTTTAACATATCCAATATGATAAAATCTCAACCAAGAAACCATGCATATCCAATTCCATAATTAAACATGTGAATTTTAAAACTAGTTTAAAATTCAATGTCCCAGGCCATGTAAAAAACCCACAAAGTAGAAAATAGGCCAGAGAAAAGAAATGTGAGAAATCTGGTGTGAGCGGACGACGTTTTCGATGGAACGCGGACTCCCTTTCGGAAGGGGTGTCTCGATTTTGGACATGCCCCTCCCTCGCGTGGGGTTTTTATAATGGAAATTCGCGTTTTGGAAAAATGGAATTATTTCATAAAAGAACCGATACCTAAGCCTCGATGAATATTGTAGGAGTCACCACCCAGCTCAGCTCAACTGGGAAATTTATAATGCAGCTGAACCGGATAAACGGCCGCTAAACTATCCAGAGATTCGGGTTCGGACAAGTCCCTTATTTCGTGTCTAATTAAAATAAATATCGGTCAATGTTCAAAGATGGTATTTCAAATTCTAAAGTCAATTTTATTGCAATAAATATACATACAGTGCGCATACAAATATAGTGAAATAGTAAATGATCAAATTACTACAACTCGATCGAATAAAAAATAAAAATTCTCGAACTCACTTTCATAAGCTCCTAGAATACACGATTTATCTAGATAAATACAATTGTCTAGGATACACGTATTAATCTATTAAATACATCAAAAATAAAAATAAAATAAATTAAAACCTGCAAAACAGAGGGTTAGCACAATTTTACAGTACACCACAAATAGGACTCAAACAGATAGAATTGGGAATTTAAGAATTGGGGGCATTAGAAGCTTATCCAAGTCATTTTGACCCCTTGTGTTGCTCCAATCCACACGAATTTGCACTTTTCCTCTTGAATTGGGGTTGAGAGCTTTGTGTCCAAAAATCCAAAATGCTTGGGATTCTGATTATTTAAGTCCGAGATTTTGATTTGCTTGGAGCGTTAAGTGATTAACCTAAGGATTTCTAGCAAGTTTTAATCTTAATTTTGAGAATCAAAAGAAAAAGAAAGGGAAGAAAGTTGAGCTTTTTGGTATTTTTCTCTCTTCCACCTCTTTATCTCTCACTAAAACCAGAATCCAAAGTTGGGTCTCCTCCCCTCCTTTTTTCTTCTTTTTATCCTCTGATTTCTAATTGCTTCCTGTCCATCCCGGTGCATTAATTGTGCCACCTCTTTTCCTTCATTTTCTACTGCAGAGGTATGGGCTTCTACATCTGCTTTGACATTACAGTCGTACAACTGTAAGGACAAGCGTACGACTCTGTTTTTTAAGAGGAGTAAAATTTCGGCGCTTACATCTGGCCGTAGATCAATAGTCATACGGCTCTTTGAGGCTTCAGCACGGGTACTAGAAAAAAAAACTACCAACTAAGAAACTACAACCATGTGGCCTACTGCACAATAACCATGCAACTATTACAATGCCATGCAGCTATAGTCTGTAGCAGAAAACAAAAATCATGTGTGAGTGGACGACGTTTTTACAGAAGACGCGGTGAATCGGGAACCGGGGATTTTCTTTTTGAGGTGTGTGATGAGGTTTGAAAACGGGTCTTTAATCTTTCTTAAGAAAATCTTTCATTTTATTGGAAAAACCCTTTTGTAGAAAACTTAATTGTAAGTGTGAGTTTTGGAAAAATAGGTTTTTTAGAAAATCCTAATTTGAACTTAAAGATCTCGAAACCTAAATTTTGAAATTAGATACAGAATCACCAAGCGGATCAGCTCATCCGGGAAATTCCGGTACAGCTCCCTACCGAGTGTAGACACGGTACATAATTTAGAGATTCAGGGTTTGGGCAACAAATCTACTAATCCTCACTTATTTTCATTTATTATTTCATAATGTAATGTTTCATTCACTTAATTCTACTCATTTCATCTCTTCTTTTATTATTAACCAATGCTCATACATATGACATAAATATAAAACCAAAATAAAATGCAAAAAAGTAAAAGCGCAGGGAAAGTAAATAAAGGCCAAATTATACAACCCATAAAAAAGAAACAGCTCTCATGCTCATCATGACAACCGCCTATAATACACGATAATCTAAAAAATTACAATCGCCTAAATACATGATTTAATCTATATAATACATTCTAAAATAAAAATAAAGTAAAAATAAAAGCTACATCAAAATACGATTAGCACAAGTAAATAAATCACACCAAGGACTCATATAGGACAGAATAGGGGTATTTTAGGAAATGGGATCATGCATAGGGGGGTAACAGGGCTGACCCGGCCGGTCAGCCCGGTTAGACCTAGAAAACGGTTTTTCGAAATGTCCTGTAGGTTTTATGGATGAAAAACAAATTTTGAAAACCATTTGGCTCATTTACATGCATTTTCCAACTTTAGTGGACCGGATATCCAACGACCCGGGGGTCCCGTTCTTGTGTGGGCCTAAATTGAACATCCATCTAGGGTCAAAAAAGAATGTAAACACACCAAAATTCAGTTTTGAATAGGAAAAAGATGCAAAATTACAAGTTTAGGGCCCAAAAGGGCAAAACTATAATTTTTCCTAGACTACAGCCGTGCGGCTGTAGGTTACAGCCACGCTGCTGTAATGCCAGAATTGTTTTTCAGCCTTCTTTTCTTGTTTTTGAAAATCGTTTTGCAAATTTAGCGATTTCGGGTAATCTGGGATTTCTGGAAACATACTAATTTCAACCAAACGGATCCGAAAGGATCGAAATAAATCCAGAAATCCCTAAAAACTCAAAATTGCCAAACTTGAAATCACATCCATCAATTAAAAATAAGAAAACTGGGAATCTAAGTATACATGGATGCAATTGGACCGATAATAAACATGAAAAACACATCAAAACTGAAAACGGAAGCGTTATCGGTTGATTCAGGCTGATTGAAGCTTCTGCCCCTGTAGGTTACAGCCATGCGGCTGTAATCTAAAAATTACAGCCGCGCCCCTATAGATTAAAAAAAATCAAAAACACCCACAAACAGTAATCAAAAAGAAAGAAAAGGGGATTTTTATGGCCTCTCAGAATGTACCTTATCTGTGTTCTAGTGTTTTGGACCACTAGGGATGAATACGGATGCCGCAAACGCCTTACAATCATGAACAACCCAAAAGCATGTGCGATTTTTTAAGCCGGAATAGAACCCCGAACGAGATTGAATGAGTGACTATGGTTTATGAATGTCCCTAGAAAACTAGTTATGATGATTTAAACAAATTTTAGTTAAGGTTTCTTTGATTGTTTAGGATTAAAACGCTCAATTTTAATCTTTTCTTCTTAAAAACTCTAAGTGTGGATGTGTTTTTCTCTCAATTCCTCTCAATTCTCTTTCTTTTCCAATTTTTTGTCTGCTTTCCTAATCCTAAAATCCGGTCACAATCTATTTATATCTCCTATTTAGGTTAAAAATCCGGATTAAATGCCGATTTTACACAAAAAAGGAAATC
Organism: Euphorbia tirucalli; assembly: GCA_039660915.1. Classification (NCBI taxonomy): domain Eukaryota; kingdom Viridiplantae; phylum Streptophyta; class Magnoliopsida; order Malpighiales; family Euphorbiaceae; genus Euphorbia; species Euphorbia tirucalli. The sequence continues at coordinate 33,994,052 of CM077640.1, read as the reverse complement.
TGACGGCTGTAATATACTATAGCCGCGTGACTGTAGTACAGCCGCGGGGATATAGTACAGTCGCGTGGTTGTAGTGACCAGATTAGCCCATTTTGCTTATTTTTCGTTCTTTTCTTTGGTTTTCTTAAATAGTCACTCGAATTCCTTTGGGGTTCTGTACTAAGACTTGTCACACACATTCGGGTCACCCGAGACATTTCTGATGTCATCCCGGTCATTTCGAATCTACTTCACGTTTATCCATGAAAAAGGTAATAATGGCTTTCATCACCGAGGTCGAGAAAAAACCGTACTCACAGGCTGCCCGTTGGGTGACCAAAGTCGACTTGAACGGGTGCTTGTGCCCGATTCGTGTTTGGTCCTGTGATAGGGATCACGATGAGAAGGAGAAGAGGACATACCTGGTGGATCCTCCCACGTTTACCAGCTTTGATGTTTGCAGGGACTTATCTCGGTTGCTTTGCGAAACAGCGGTCCTGCCCAGGTTGATATGATTCTTCAGGGACTTACTTCGACTTTGTTACGAAGCATAGGACTTTGCCCTAATTGATTTAATGTTCTCCGGACGTGCTTCGACTCCATCATAAAGCAGAGGACTTTGCCCAGATTTTAATGGTTTTCTAGGGTCGTGCTTCGACTCCGTTACGAAGCAAAGGACTTTGCCCAGATTGTATTGGTTTTCCAGGGAGTGCTTCGACTCCATTGCGAAGCAAAGGACTTTGCCTGGATTGAATTTTCCTTGACATTTGATGTTTATGAAAAGGAAAGTGTATTTTGGTAATTTCAGTTTTGGGTGTTTCACCGTTTGAAGAATGGGTATTTTGGTCATTTGAATTCTCGTGGGGCCTATGTCATTGAAGGAAAGGATAATAGTGTTTCCCGTGAAGCTTTTGTGGCTGGGGAAAGATGCTTTGGTGTTTTGAGAAGCTTGATGATCTCCTTTGATGTTTTAAAGTTGTTTCGGGATGTATTCGTTCCTTGATCGATAATTTTGGAAACAAAAATTTTTGCCCCTTCGATCGAGAATGAATATGGACTGAATACTTTGCTCCTTGATACCACTAAAATAATCTCTCGATGGTGGAGCAATAGCTTTGGAACCAGCTCTCTGTGGTGGAGCAATGCTATTGACATCGGCTCTCTGTGGTGGAACAATACCGCTGACATCGCTTTCTATGGTGGAGCAATACTGTTGAAACCGGCTCTCTGTGGTGGAGTAATGCTGTTGAAATCGGCTCTTTGTGGTAGAGCAATACCATTGAAGTTTGCTCTCTATGGTGGAGTAATACCGTTGAAATTAGATCAGGAGTGCGTATTTATTCCTTGATCGATACTTTTGGGAACAAAAATTTTTGCCCTTTCGATCAAGAATAAATACAGCTTGATTATTTTGCCCCTGGATACTTGGGATTTGATGATGCCCCAGTGTCGGGTTATTTCTGCTTTCGGAGTACTCATGGTTCGAGATAGCATGATGATGACAGCATGTACCTGTACTTGAGTACACATTGATGCGTGTTTGCATGTGTGTGTGTATGTTTTGAGTGTATGTGTATGTGCGTGTCTTGGATGCATATGCATATGATTATGGTGCTTTTTCATGTTTTGTTTGTTACAGATGATGATTGGGATCGAGCGCCGTGAGTCTGTATGTTTAAGAACAGAGGTTGACCAATTACGTTAGCGGGTCACCAAGCTGGAGGTCATGAATCATATTTTCATAGATCAGGTGGATGATTTGGAGGCCTATGTTGGTCTGCCCCTGATGGGGTATTTCTGATGTGACAACTAAGACTTGGGCAGGAGGTATCCAGCTGCTTGGATTGACCCACATGACTTTTCTACTGTCCTGCTCAGCTGTGCGGATAGTATGGTCAGCTGCTGAGGGTCCTTCGATCTTTGTGTACCACCGAGTGTAGGGTGTTTACACCACAACGGCCTTGACACGTGCAGCATTAGTGGATGCATCCTGGTTACTTGCCTTACGAGACGTGGACGTGAGGTGCTGACTTTGAGGTGCCCCAGTCTAGGTTTTTTTTTTATTTTTAATTGCATAGGCTACCTTTTCGGTTTTCGATCCATCGGACTGTCCTGATTTTTGCATGGATCGCCTTTTCGGTTTACGACCCATCAGACCTTGTTTTTTTAACATGTAATATCGCCTGGGCTTATCTGGGTTGATGGGGTTGACGACTTGGTCTTTGTCTCCCCTGGTGGAACCACTTCCATCCTGTAGGCTAAGGAGTATGATGTTTATTCAGTGTGTACTCTGATGCTAGTTCTGTGTCCTTGCAAAGCAGATGGTAATATGTCGACCCAAACTCTATACGTAGCTACCACTTTTGACGGAATGCCTTTGATGGATTTATTGGCTGCTTCTATCACCCCGTTGGTTTGTGAGAGATACGGAGATTGTCTATGATGTCTAACCCTTTATTTTGGAGCACTGCGTTATTGCCCCTAGGAATTGTACTCCATAATAGCATTTGTTTTTCGAAGTGTCATTCATATATAGTTTTGCTTCTACCCACTATGAGAAGCAGTTGATGGTTGCGACCATGGAGCGATGTTCGTTCGACCCCAGTGGCCTTACTTTGCCAACACTGTCAATTCCCCATGTTGTGACAACCCTCATTTTTCTAGTTTGAGTCTATGGAGCTCCTGCTTGGCTGATTTCATCTTCGAATCCTTTGGAACTTGGTATTCAGTAATTTCTCCATCAATCTTTGTGCGACATCATTCAGTCAGGCAAAGATTTCCATATTCTTTTGTGGTACGTTGCAATTTTCTTTCCTCTCATCAGACGTGAGGTCTTTCGAGACGGATATCATTTTTGGGTCGTCATCTGTCCTTAGATTCATTTCATGCATTGATGCATCGTGTATGCTAAAGACATTAAATGAATGTTTGTATGCATGCAGAGTTCCATTTGAAAGAATATCACACATGTAATTGAAACCAAATTGCTAGGATTCGTCACAGGAAACCAACAGACAAAAGTGTGGAAACACATGTCGATTTCCTCGAATCCGGGTCCTTGGAGCTTAAGTAGTGAAAATAAAAAACAAAACACAAAGGAGGAGTATAAATGTCTTACCAAGATATCTCGTAAGAGATAGAAGAAGACTGCAGAAATCAAGTATAGATTTCCTCCACCGATGCGTACACGAACGGCTTCGGACTGAAACCCATGCTAGCGACTCGGAAAATTCAAGAAGAGAGGGCGAGAGCAATTTTGGGCAGCCAAGAATACTTGTTAGAGTGAATTGGTAGAATCAAATTTTCCCTTATACATCTTACCAAAGAAGAAGGCAAAATATCCAAGTAAGCAAAGTCCCACTTTGCTTACCAAAAAGTCAACCATGACTCACCAATTCACTCATCACATTTTGTCTCAAAATGAGTCATCTTCCTTGCCACATCACATGTAGAATTCGACCAAGAGGTGATCAAAAGGATGGGATATTTTTCTCATTTGTCTTTAATCATAATGACCAAGAATATCCAAGTTAGTAATCATTACCTTTTGTCCAACAATGACTCATTCTTCTCATCTTAAATACTCATCATTCTTGCCTTAAAATCCACCATGAATTTCGGCCAAGACATGATGAATAAGTGGGCTTACCATTTCAAGCCCTAGCCTAATTTAATTCTTGGGTTTTTATTTGATTCCAAATAACATTTTAATTCAACATATAGGTAAGTATATTATACCATATAATATGTTACATACATGTAAATTAAAATTAATTTGACACATCAAATTCATCAAGGAATTAAATTAGATACATATAAGTTGAGATACATGTAAACCTATACATGTATAAATATTTCCACCTAGGAAATAATCTCATAAATTAATTCATTGAATTAATTAAGAGAATGCCAAAATAAATATTAATTATATTCTTTTGATCAATCTAATTGATCTATAATATAATTAATAAATCTCTCTCTCTTCAAACGTGTATACTCCAAGTACACACTTAATCCGACTAGTTAAAGTCCAGACGTTCAATGTGTACGATCCAATGGGCTCGTCTTTATGTTGGCAGTGGGCTAAGGCCCACAGACTACAGGCGGGCTCTAGCAAGCCACTGCAGCCCCCAATTAAGATGGAGATAGCAGTCAAACTGTCACCGTAACCCTGTAGTTGAACTTGTATGTCCCATGTCACTGATATCGGTGTCCAACAGAGAGGCATGGTTGATCACTCTCTATATGTGTCCAGACATTACTTGATCCCGAATGAACTGATGCTCACAAACAAGATCTAATCTTGTTTGGGTGTGGCCACACTCTTATCAATAACATTCATCAAGAGGCTGGTGATATCATCTCAATACAGTACTGAGCGACATTCCCTTCTGCATATCCATAGTACTGCCATGCTCACTGACACACCCAAACGTACCCATACTTGGCACCCTTTTACAGGCCTGTTAGGCGTACACCAAGGTGTGCCACTTCACATGAAGTACCATCATATGGTCCGGTCAAAGGACTTATGCAAATACTACGCGAGAATCATTTGTGATACTATACCATGTAGATTCCCGTTAAGTGGATCAATCTAGTACCATGCCCCTTTTTGCATGTACCCATTAACCTGGTTGACATTCCATGTTCTATACAACCAGGCTAATTATAGTCTTTAGTTCCATTCATTCCCATGATTGGAATAGACTACGGATGACTTTATGGCCATATCGTTTTCCCTATCCATAGTCTTACTGCCTAGTGCATGACACTTGACAACATGGATATGGATATGTCCATGGGATACTCTATTTAAAATATAACACAAGACATATAGTAAATAGATTAATGCCTTTATTTCCTTACATAAATTGTATAATACATAAAGTTCACATTAATGTACAAATGTATGATACAAGGACAAGGACTAATGCCTCGGGACTAGGGCATATCCAACACAAATTCTATTGAATTAAATACTGAGAGGTTGAATTGTTCATAGAATAAATGATAAAGATAACAAAAGTAAAACAAACTAAAACATCAAAATGACTATCATCCTCCACATGCGGAAGGTCTTCTCTTTATTGTAGCATCATGGTCCTCAACAGCTTGTGTAGCCGAATCATCTGAGGTTGGGCAAGGGATTACTCGGAATGCTAGGTTTCAAAGCCGGCTCGATGATCCTTCCACCAATGACCAACTGCTTGATGGCTCTAATCAACTGGGTACACTCATTTGTATTGTGACCCGTCATTACATGATAAGTGCAAAAGTTATCCTTATCTACCTCAGCTGGAGGCGAAAATGGTTTCAAGCTCTGTAATAACCCAACCTTTCTACACTTAGCGAAAATCCTGCTTACTAACTCAGCCCGTGGACTGGTGACCCTTTGAGGAGTTTGTCTTCCCAGGTTCACAACGGCCACATCCTCCCATTGCACTTTGATAGGGACTACATTCTAAGTCGACTTAGCACTGGACCCCACTGGAGTAGCCTTAGAGCTATTGCCTTTGTACCCTTGAGAGTACCCCTGATTGCTTCTGTAAGAGCTCGAACTCTGTCTGCCCCTCTGCTCCTCTTCCTCATATCGCTCGATACATTTGGCAAACTCCACCACCTCATTGAAGGAGTGGAATCTTTTCAGCTTCATCTTATCCTTGTATTGAGGGAGACTTCCATCTACCAGCTTCACAATGAGCGACTCCAACTTTGGTGCCCCATCCACCAAAACTTGCACATCCATCCACCGTTTGTAGTAAGCCAGGAAGGACTCATTTGGCTTCTGGTGGATTCTTTCTTGGTCTTCGAGGGTAGTCTCTACTTTGGTATTGTAAGCGTGCTGCTTTACAAAAGCTTCAGATAGGTCCTCCCAAGTAGAATAGGTGTAGATGTTGGATATGCCCTAGTCCCGAGGCATTAGACCTTGTATGTGTATTATACATTTATTGGATTTATGTATTATACACATTTTGTGCTATTAATAAAGGCATTAATTCATTTATTATATATATCTTGTGCAATATCTTAAATGAAGTATCCAATGGACATATCCATATCCATGATGACAAGTGTTATGCACTTGGTAGTAAGACCATGGATAAGGTAAACGATATGACCATAAAGAGATCCGTAGTCTATTCTAGTCATAGGAATGAATGGAACTAGATACTATCATTAACCTGGTTGTTTGGTGGTGTCTTACCAGTCATTAGACATGGGATGTCAACCAAGTTAATGGGTACATGCAAAAAGGGCATGGTACTGGATAGATCCACTAAACGAGAAATCCACATGGTATAGTATCACAATTGATTCTCGTGTAGTACTTGTATGGATCCTTTGACTTGACCATATGATGGTGTTGCATGCAAGGTCGCATACTTAGGGGTACACCTAAAGGGCCGATAATAAGGTGCCAAGTACGGGTACTTTCGGGTATGTCACTTAGTATGGCAATGCTATGGATATGCAGAAGGGATTTGTCACTCAGTATTCCACTGAGAAGATATCACCAACCTCTTGATGAATGTGACTGATAAGAGTGTGGCCACACCCAAAGAAGTAGGAATTTGTTTGTAAGTATCAGTACATTCGGGATCAAGTAAATGTCCGGACACAAAAGAGGGTGATCAATCCCTGCCTTTGTGTTGGACACCGATATCAATGACATGGGATATACAAGTTCAAACTACAGGATTATGATTACAGTTGGACTGCCATCTCCATCTTAATTGGGGATTGCAGTGGATTGCTAGAGCCCGCCTGTAGTCTATGGGCCATAGGCCCAGTGCCAACATAAAGATGGGCCCACGGGATCGTACACACTGAGCGACTGAACACAGACTTAAGGAATCACCTGTATACTTGGAGTATACACTCTGGAGAGAGAGGATTATATTAATTATATTATAAAGACCAATTGGATTGATCATGATAATAAAATTAATATTTGATTGGCATTCTCATAATTAATTTGATTAATTTATGAGATTATTTCCTAGGTGGAAATATTCATATGTATAGGTTTACATATGAATTTATTTTGTGAAGATCTAATTTTAATTTCATGGATTAAATTAATTAGTCAAACCAATTTTAATTAAATGTCAATAATATGTGACATGGTGTAATAAATTAAATACATGTTAAAATTAATGTTGGGCTTGAAATCAATTTAAACCAAATAAATTAAAATAGATTTGGGCCTCAAGACAAGAAAGGGAAGCCCACACAAGGTGAGCCAATTGGGCTGAAATTCTCAAGGAGAATTTTGGCCACCTAGGGTTAAAATAACCCTAGGTTTTTTGGCCAACACTAAGCCAAGAGAACCTAGCCGAAATTCTCACCCTCTCCCTCTCCAAAGTTTGTGATTTCCGATGCTAGCACGGGTTGTGTTCAAGAGGCATTTGTGCACGTGAACGAGGAGGGAATCTAAGTTGATTTCTGCAGCCATCTCTTAAAGAGATTATCTGGGTAAGGGTTTAATCTCTTGTGTGAAAATTTTATGTTTTGCAATTTCCATTTCAATTGCTCTTGGGCACAAATTTGAGGAAATCACCACGTTCTTCCGTACTCAATCGGGTGATTTCCGGTGAAAAATCCCAACAGTAGAGAGGCATCTTCATATACCACTTCGCCGCAGCACCCTTCAATGTAGTCGAAAACAGATTTAAGAGATGACATTTCCCAATCCCCATGCTAGTCATCAACCTCACATAACTGTCCAAATAGGCTTCCGGTGGGCCTTCCCCGGTGTACGGAGGCAGGTAGTAGGGGTGAGCAAAACCAAACCAATGTCCAAAGACCGAAAATCCAAACGAACCGAACCGAACCAAACCAATCCATTTCATAGTTTGGTTCGGTTTGGTTTTAAGTTATGAAGAAGTTTGGACTTCGGTTCGGTTCGGTTCGGTTTGGTTCAAAACCGAAAAAACCGAAAAACCGAATAATTAGTAAAATATTAAAATTAATTATAAAATTAATATATAATAATTGTAGAGAATTTAATTTTAGACATTATATTCTTTTATAGTTTTATATTGTTTTTTTTTATGCTAATTTATAGTTGTTAAAACTTGAGAGTTAAAAAAAAAGGAAAAGAATTTTAGTATTTTATTGTGATGTAATAGTATTATTTAGTATTACTATTTTTTTAAGTTAAATTTTTTTTATTTCTTTTTTCAAAAAACAAACTACTTATATAAAATTTTTATTTTGATTTTTTTTTTTTTAAAAAGTTGATGTTTTTGGTTCGAGCTAGTCCAAACCGAACCGAACCGAACTAGTTCGGTTTGGACTGAACCGAACCAAAATTTAGTTTGGATCGGATTGGTTTATAAAAAAAAGTGTTTTTTGGATCGGTTTTTTCGGTTCGGTTCGGTTTTTGAACCGAACCGGTCCATGCTCACCCCTAGCAGCTAGGGTGTCTGAAAACCAGCTTGGAGCGGCTCTCGTCCATGAGCCATCAAAGTAGTCGGGTCGACATACTTAACAAGGTTATAGTGGACCGTCTCCTTCAGCTTAGGTGGCATGGCTTCAGTATCAGAAAATTTTTGATTGAGATGCTTTTCTAGCATCATCTCAATCGAGGCTTCCCTTGCCTTCTCAAAGGCTTCATCCTCTTCAGACTGACTGACAGTCGGGTTCTTTATGGTTGATCACTCCACCGCTTCCTCTAGGAATACTTGCTCTAGTAGCATTGGTAATTTGGACAAACTATTGTCCCCCACTTCCAGCCGAAGTCTGAGCCGGTTGAACAACCTGGTTAAGGAGGTGGTCATCACCACCTGCACCTGCTCCCTAAGAGTAGCCCTGAACTCTTCCGAGCTTAAGAAGCTCCTCATAAAGGCAGCCATGTCAAAAGGCAAGTTTCTGTTTTTTCTGTCGTTTTCATCGGCCATCTCCGCTCTGTCAATCTCCTCTAACAAAACTTGACTGTCAACTGGTAGGGTAGGCAACTGAACTTTGATCTCCCGATCTGAATCTGACCCTAAACTGATCCCCTCCACGGTGACCGGCTCTGATTGAACTGATCGAATTGATGGGTTTGGCACTAACTTAACACGAAATAACAGCTTTGAGGTTCGTCTCCAAACTGCACATTCAACACAAGGTTAGAGTCGTGGATGAATATCATGGACCTAGACTCGACACCCTAAATGACGTTTATGGTGTGTTCATGTTCATGATTGGATGATGCTTTATGGATATGGATGATGAAAATGACTTTTGTATTTTCTTTCTTTTTGTTTTGGATGTTCCAAGCATATCCCATGCCATACAAAAGGAAATGTCACGTGTGGGCCAGCACACGGACAGAAATTTGATGCCTTCGAGGTACCTAGCGGATGTCGTGAAATGGTCACATGTGTACCAACACACGGATAGTGGTTCGATGCTTTGTAGGTCAATGAAGTGACATATGATGGTCATATAGGAGCCGTTCCATAGACAGAGGTTTGATGCTTTTATGGCATCTTGGATGAAATGATGTCATAAACAAGTCGCGTGTAACTCGAGACACGGACAACATTTCGGCATTCATGGAATACCTTGTATGATTAAACATGTTATGAAATGTTCTAATATTAATTCTAGTTCGGCACTGGTGTAGTACCTCCAATAGGTCATCAATGTTATGAAACAATCCAATGTGGATTGTGACACATAAGCAAGACGTTAGTGTCGCCATGACACCATGATGAATGGACATGATATCATGTGATGGTGTTGTGTGATCCACCACACGAACACAAGCCTAAGACCATTGTGGTCCTCTAATGGTGTAATGATGTAATGAAATAGCCGAGTGTAATTGGGTACACCGGCGAACACGGGTAATCTTGGGGACTCCCGATATATCATGAAATGAAATGTCGTGAGGGATATACTTAGAACATCGATCATTTTAGATGGGATGAGATGATGTGAATGCCATGTCATACAGAATGCAAATAGCTGCACAAAAACATGGTTAGGATGCATAACACATGAGATGATGTCATGTATGCTTTATGAGATGCGAGCACATAAGATGTATATAACACACGAGTAAGATGTTATGGTTGCAAGAAAACGTGGTTAGTATAATACCACACATATGATGATGCTTGTGAATGGTTGCATAAAGATGTGGTTAGAAAATGGCACATGGATGATGCATGTTTGATGTTGCATGTGAAGGTCGAAAATGAAACCACCATAGAACAAAGGTTAGCACACACAACAATATGCTCACCCTTCCAACCTTATTCCTCTATTCGATTGGTCTCGTATTCTCCCTAGGTGTTGGGTCTCTTTGGCATCAACTAGGGATACCAAAGGCGTACTCTCGATGTCCATTTTCAAATATATGTTTTGGTAACCCTAAGGGGAAGTAACTAGGCCATTACATGAGGGTATGAGTCAGACCAAGGGTCGTGCAGGTTCCCATAGCGAAAATATACTCCTCACTTCTCCCCACTCAAGGGTCTAAGCGAAGGGGTACGTACGAGGCTATGAGTAGTTTAGCCCCTCAGGTGCCTCCAATCCTAGCGAAAGAGGTAGGTCACCTTTGGAGATAAACCGGGCTTAATCATGTGTTAGAGGGATTCAAGAAGAGAAAATGTCATGCTTATGCAAATGTGAATGAAACATTGAATCATGATTTAATAATTGACTACAAGTGAGGATGTAATTCGATTGTTGCCTAAGTTCCTTAAGTTTTTATAAAAAACTTTTAAAAGAAACCATTGATCCCCAGCGGAGTCACCACTGTGAGCGGACGACGTTTTTACGGAACGCGCGGTGAAGCGGGAATCGGGGATTTTCTTTTTGAGGTGTGTGATGAGGTCTGAAAACGGGTCTTTAATCTTTCTTAAGAAAATCTTTCATTTTATTGGAAAAACCCTTTTGTAGAAAACTTAATTGTAAGTGTGAATTTTGGAAAAATAGGTTTTTTAGAAAATCCCAATTTGAACTTAAAGATTTCGAAACCTAAATTTTGAAATTAGATATAGAGTCGCTACCCGGATTAGCTCATCCGGGAAATTCCGGTACAGCTCCCTACAGAGTGTAGACGCGGTACCTAATTCAGAGATTCAGGGTTCGGGCAACAAATCTACTAATCCTCACTTATTTTCAATTATTATTTCATGATGTAATGTTGCATTCACTTAATTCTACTTATTTTATCTCTTTTTTATTATTAACCAATGCTCATACATATGACATAAATATAAAACCAAAATAAAATACAGAAAGTAAAAGTGCAGGAAAAGTATATAGAGGCCAAATTATACAACCCATAAAAAAGAAACAGCTCTCATCCTCACCATTACAACCGCCTATAATACACGATAATCTAAAAAATTATAATCGCCTAAATACACGCTTTAATCTATAAAATACATTTGAAAATAAAAATAAAGTAAAAATAAAAGCTGCATCCAAATACGGTTAGCACAAGTAAATAAATCACACCAAGGACTCATATAGGACATAATAGGGGTATTTTAGGAAATGAGATCATGCATAGGGGGATAACCGGGTTTACCTGGTCGGTCAGTCCGGTTAGACCTGGAAAACGGTTTTTTGAAACATCATGTAGGTTTTATGGATGAAAAAACAATTTTGAAAACCATTTGGCTCATTTACATGCATTTTCCAACTTTAGTGGGCTTGATATCCCGAGACCCAGGGGTCACGTCCGTGTGTGGGCCTAAACTAAACATCCATCTAGGGTCTAAAAAGAATGTAAATACACCAAAATTCAGTTTTGAATAGGAAAAAGATGCAAAATTACAAGTTTGGGGCCCAAAAGGGAAAAACAGTAATTCTGTCTCGACTATAGCCACGCGGCTGTACGTTACAACCATAGCCCTGTAGATTACAGTCGCACGGCTGTAATGCTCCAAATTGTTTTCCGGCCTTCTTTTCTCATTTTTGAAAATCGTTTTGCAAATTTAGCGATTTCGGGTAATCTGGGATTTCTGGAAACACACTGATTTCAAACAAACAGATCTGAAACGGATCGAAATAAATCTAGAAATCCCTTAAAACTCAAAATTGCCAAACTTGAAATCACATCCATCAATTAAAAAGAAGAAAACCGGGAATCTAAGCATTCATGGATGCAATTGGACCGATAATAAACATCAAAAACATATTAAATCTGAAAATGGAAGCGTTATCGGTCGATTTGGGGTGATTGGAGCTTCTGCCCCTGTAGGTTATAGCTGTGTAATTGTAATCTGAAAATTACAGCCGCGCCCCTATAGATTACAGTCGTGTGGCTGTAGGTTACAGCCGGGCGGCTATAATCATGAGTAGGGCCGCTGTAGTAAAAAAAATCACTTCCAAAATCACAAAAAAATTAAAAACACCAACAAACAACAATCAAAACGAAAGAAAAAGGGATTTTTATGGCCTCTCTGAATGTACCTTATCTGTGTTCCAGTGTTTTGGACCACCAGGAATGAATCCGGATGCCGGGAACGCTTTACAATCACGAACAACCCAAAAGCTTGTGTAATTTCTGAAGCCCGAATGGAACCCCGAATGAGATTGAATGAGTGATTATGGTTTATGAATGTCCCTAGAAAACTAGTTATGATGATTTAAACAAATTTCAGTTAAGGTTTCTTTGATTGTTTAGGATTAAAACGCTTAATTTTAATCTTTTCTTCTCAAAAACCCTAAGTGTGGATGTGTTTTTCTCTCAATTCCTCTCAATTCTCTTTCTTTTCCAATTTTTTTTCTACTTTCCTAACCCTAAAATCCAGTCACAATCTATTTATATCTCCTATTTAGGTTAAAAATCCAGATTAAATGCTGAATTTGCACAAAAAAGGAAATATGATGATTACAGCCGCGCGACTGTAATGTACTACAACCGTGCGAATGTGGTACAGTCATGCGGTAGTGACCAGATTAGCCCATTTCGCTTATTTTTCATTCTTTTCTTTGGTTTTCTTAAATACTCACTCGAATTCCTTTGGGGTTCCGTACCAAGACTTGTCACACACATTCGGGTCACCCGAGACATTTCTGACGTCATCCCGGTCATTCCTAATCCGCTTCACATTTATTTGTGAAAAAGGTTATAATGGCTTTCATCACTGAGGTCGGGAAAAAACCTGTGCTCATCGGCTTCCCCTCCCGCAAAGTCGACTTGAACGGGTGCTTGTGCCCGATTCGAGTTTGGTCCCATGATAGGGAGCACGGTGAGAAGGAGAGGAGGACATACCTGGTGGCTCCTCCCACGTCTACCAGCTTTGATGTTTGCAGGGACTTGTCTCAGTTGTTTTGTGAAATAGCGGTCATGCCCAGGTTGATTTGTTTCTTCAGGGACTTACTTCGACTCTATTACGAAGCATAGGACTTTGCCCGAATTGATTTAATGTTCTCCGGGGACGTGCTTCAACTCCATTGTGAAGCAGAGGACTTTGCCCAGATTGTAATGGTTTTCTAGGGTTGTGCTTCGACTCCGTTACGAAGCTGAGGACTTTGCCCAGATTATATTGGTTTTCTAGGGACGTGCTTCGACTCCATTGCGAAGCAGAGGACTTTGCCCAGATTGAATTTTCTTGGCCATTTGATGTTTATGAAAAGGAAAGGGTATTTTGGTAATTTCATAGTTTGGGATGTTGGCACCCTTTGAAGGAAGGGTATTTTGGTCATTTGACTTCTCGTGGGGCCTATGTCATTGAAGGAAAGGATAATAGTGTTTCCTGTGAAGCTTTTGTGGCTGGGGAAAGATGCTTTGGTGATTTGAGAAGCTTGATGATCTCCTTTGATGTTTTAAAGTTGTTTCGAGATGTATTCGTTCCTTGATCATTAATTTTGGAAACATCACGACAGAAACTATAGTTGTGCGGCTCACTATACAATAGCAGTGTGGCTATTGCATCACCCATACAGCTCTGGTTTCAGTGCGCGATTCTGCAGATAATCCACCAACAAGAACAGTATGTTTCTCCATCAAAAATCACCAAAAATAGAATGGGAAATAAGGGAAAAAGAACCTAAAACCTAAAAATCCATTAATTTCAAAGCTAGTGTTCCAAATAACAAGAGATTCAAATACCCATTCAAATCAAACATGAAACCCTAACTCAATAAAATCCATAACAGAAGCTAAGGAAGCTTTGATTCCACTATTAGAACCTAACCCAACTTGAAAAGAAACCAAAGTTGCAGAATTAATGTTATCAAGCTATGAGCGGATGACCTTTTTAGAGCGGAACGCGGTAAAGAAAACCTAGGAAAAAGAGAACTGAAAGTTTGTTGTTGTTTGACTTGAAAACGGGTTTGATGATTTTGTTTAAGAAATCCAATTAATTTGATTTGAAAATCCTTTTGTAGAAAACCTTTTCTTTGAATGTGAATCTTTGGGAAAAAACTATTTTTGTAATTTAGAAAATCCCATTTTATTTTTTAAAGATCTCGAAACCTAAATTTCAGGATCAGTGACAGAGTCACCACCTGGATCATCTCGTTCGGGAAATTCCAGTACAGCTCCCTACTAAGCATAGACTACCGTACCTAATCTAGAGATTTAGGGTTCGAGCAACTTACCCATTCAACCTTAAGCTTGCTTTCATTTATAAGTTCACATTACAATATTATACCCACTTATTCTCTACCCATTTTATCTTTTGTTATTGATTGACCCATGCTCATTCAGATAACAAAAATAAATAGCATAAAATTAAAGTGTAGAAAAGTAAACCATACATCCAAACAAAACAAAAAAAGGCCACTTATTACAACCCAAAAAGATAAAAGCTCTCATCTTCACCTTACAACCGCCTAAATATATGAAAATCTATAAAAGTACAATCGCCTAGAATACATGATTTTGATATATTAAATACATCCAAAAAAATATAAAGAAAAATAAAACATGCAAAATAGACTGATTAGCACAACTATATAATAAACCCACATAGGACTCACAACAGGACAGAATAGGGAATCTCAGGTAACAGGGGTATGCATTTAGGGGATAACCGAGAAGTCCAGGCGACTTACTCGATTAGACCTAGAAAACCATTTTAGAAATGCCCTATAAGTTTCTGTGCTTGAAAACCATTTTAGGAAAACATTTGGCTTGATACATGCAAATTACTTCATTTTAATGAGTCGGTTATCCTGGAACTCATGGTTTCATTCATAGGGGTTTCCTATCTTAAACATCTATCTAAGGTCCAAAGCAGTAAACACATCAAAAATAGTTTGTTTCTGAAGATAGCATCATGC
Organism: Euphorbia tirucalli; assembly: GCA_039660915.1. Classification (NCBI taxonomy): domain Eukaryota; kingdom Viridiplantae; phylum Streptophyta; class Magnoliopsida; order Malpighiales; family Euphorbiaceae; genus Euphorbia; species Euphorbia tirucalli. The sequence continues at coordinate 33,978,827 of CM077640.1, read as the reverse complement.
GACGACGTCTGTGGGAGTCGTCCCGAGATTCTACCTCCATTTCGTAACTACAGCCGTGCGACTCTAGTTAGCAAAACCTGAAATTGGTTTTCTTTCTTTTTGAAAATCCCTGTTTTGAATCATTTCGATTAATTCTGAGGATTTTAGGGAATCTGGGGGTACGCCAAAGCTAAACCATGGATCTGATTTGGATCGAACAACCCCAGATTTTGAAAAACCAAAATCAACGAAGCCCAAACTTCACATCAATGTTCTTAGAAATCCAAAAACCACAATTCTGAATGTACCAGATGTGATTTGATTGAAATAGTTCATAACAGAACGGTTAAAATAGGAAACTGACTATGTTCAATCGATTTAGGGTGTTTCAGGTTTCTACCAAGAAGAACACAACCGTGCGGCTATAGGGGTACAGCCGTATGGCTCTGTTCTAAGGGATTATCGCCGCTTGGCTTTAGTTAGAGTTGCACGGCTATGATCAAATAGACAGTTTCCAGATTTTTTTACAAAACACAGAAAATGCATAGCAAAAAGCAAATAATTACGAGTTTAAGGCCTTTCTGAGTTTACCTTTTTGATGTTCCAGTGCGTTTAACGACCAGAGTTGGATTTTGATACCGGAATCCACTTAGATTCTCACAAACATCCTGAAATCCTCAAATACATGTCTCGAATCAATCCAAATAGACCCAAAAATGATTCAAACAAATGATAAAACAACCACAAACCTACATTCTATGTTTCCCAAGGTGTTTTGATCCCTTTGTTTTTCTGCTCTATTTCTTTTTTACTATTTTCTCTTTTTCTCTTCTTTTTTCCCTTAGAACTCTCTCTAGGATTGATTTCTCTCTTTTATGTTCTCCCCTCTCCTATTCTGTATTCTTTGTTGTTATGTTTTTCCTGCCTCTAACCTAGAGAATCCCTAATAAATCCTTTAATTTCGGAAACCCCCTCCTGTCAAAATTAAAGTAGGTTATTTAGGAAGTAACCTGGCCGCCCGTTAGAGCTGCTGTGAGTGGATGACCTTTTTGAGAAAAGTGGAACGTGGTGAAGTGAACTGAGGAAAAAGAAAGAACTTGATTTGTTTGTTTTGAGAACGGGTTTGTATCTTGCTTAGGAAAACCATTGATTTGTTTCGAAATCCTTTTGTAGAAAACCCTTTCTTTGAACATGAGTTTTTGGGAAAACTGGTCTTACATTTTAGAAAATCCCATTTTACTACTTATAGATCTCGAAACCTAAATTTCAAGATCAGTGACATAGGCGCCACCCAGATCAGCTCATCCAAAAAATTTCCAGTATAGCTCCCTACCGAGCATAGACTGCTGTACCTAATCCAGAAATTCAGGGTTCACAACTTACCTATTCAACCTCAAGCTTGCATGCATTTATAAGTTCATATGACAATGTTTTACTCACTTAATTCTCTACCCATTTTTATTTTTTGTTATTAGCCCATGCTCATTCAGATGACTAAAAATAAATAGAAGAAAAGTAAAGTGCAGAAAAATAAACCATACATCCAAAACAAACCAAAAGGAAATAGAGGCCACTTATTACAACCCAAAAAGAGAAAAAACTCTCATCCTCACCAATGCAATCGCCTAGACTACATGAATATCTAAAAAAAAGGCACAATCACCTAGGATACACGAGAATATATCAAATACATCTAAAATAAAATAAAAAGAAATAAAAAAGCTGAAAAACAGATGGGTTAGCACAATTATATCACAAACACGAGTAGGACTCATAACAAGACAGAACAGGGATTTCAGGAAATGGGATCATGCATTTAGGGGGTAACCGAGAAGTCCGGGCGACTTACTCGATTAGACCGGGAAAACGGTTTTTAGAAACGCCCTGTAGGTTTTTGTGCTTGAAAATAATTTTTGAAAACAGTTTGGCTCAATTACATGCAAATTACATCACTTTGGTGAGTCAGATATCCTGGAACTCGGGGTTCTATTCGTGTGGGTTCTTAATTCCAAACATCCATCTAAGGTCCAAAGTAGTAAACACATCAAAAATAGTTTGATTCTGAAGATAGCATCACGCGACGACGTCCGTGGGTGTCGTCTTGTGATTCTGCCTCCTTCTGGAACTATAGCTGTGCGGCTCTAGTTAGAGTCGCACGGCTATAGCCACCACAGCCGTGCGGTCGTAGTATCTAGAACCCGAAATTAGTTTTCTCTGCTTTGAAAATCATTGTTTTAATTATTTTCAATGATTTCTATGGACTTTAAGGAACCTGGGGGTCTGTTAAAGCTGGAAAGTGGATTCAATATGGATCGAACAACCCCGGATTTCAAAAATCAAAATCAAATAAACTAAAAATCTCACATCAACGTTCTAAGAAAACTGAAAACCATAATTCAGAATGTCAGAAATGTGATTGGACCAAATAATTCATAACAGAATGAACAAAATGGAAAATTGACTACTTTTGGTCGATTTAAGGCTTTTTGGATTTTTGCCCTGAAGAACACAGCCGTGCGGCTATAGTATTATAGCCGCCTGGCTCTAGTTAGAGCTGCACGGCTATAATGAAACAGACAGTTTATGAAATTTTTCATAAAATATAGAAAAACATAGCATAAAACAACTAATTACGAGTTTAAGGCCTCTCAGAATTTACCTGGTTGATGTTTTAGTGTGTTTGACTACCGGAATTGGATTGGAAAGTCAAAATGCACTTGGAATCCCATGAACGCTCAGAAATACTCAAATATACGTCCTAAATCAATCCGAACAGAACCCCCGATCAACCCGAATGAGTGGTACCCGACTGGGAATTCTTACACTATGTATTTCTAGTCTATATTCTCTCTGTGTTTGGTGTTTTCCTTTGGTTTCTCTCTTTTCCTCTTTTTCTTTGGATTTACTCTCTTTGATTTCTTTTTTTTTTTGTTCTGTGAATCTCTCCTTCTCTGTATTCTCTTCTTTGTATTCTACTCTCTATTTTTTCTGTATTCCCCCAAAACCTAGAATTCCCTGGTATTAATCCCCTAATTTAGGAATTCTAATCCTTGTAAAATACCGATGTGTAAGCGCCGGAATTTTCTATATATATATAAAAAAAAAAAACCTATAGTCGTACGACTATTGTTACAGTCGTACGACTGTAATGTCGGAAAATCTGTAAAGGCCCATACGTCTGCAGCAGAAATGGAGGAGAGAGGGGTTGAGCATTAATTGCTCCGGCTCTGCAGCAAGCAAGCAGGAAAAAAGGGAGATAAAAAGAGAGAAAAAAAGGAAGAGAGGGGAGAGGATTCTGGTAAAAAAGAAATCTAGAGAGAGAAAGGGAAGAGAGAGAAAAATAAAACCACAAAAAACTCATTTTCCTCCTCTTTTATTTTCTTTAATTTCTCGGAATTAAGGTTAAAACTTGTTAGAAATCCCTACGTTAATCAATTAACTACATAACCAAATCAAGAACTCGAACTAAGACCATCAGAAACCCTTGCAATTTGGATTTTTGGCAAAAAGCTCTCAACTTCCATTCCAAAGGAAAAAGTGCGAATTTGTTAGGATCGGAGCGACGCCAGGGGTCAAAACGACTTGGAATAGCTTCTAAAAAGGTAGTCACTTCTTTTCCTCACACTTTTCCTCGCTTTCTGGGTGTTTGAAGTGAGTTTTGTGTGATTTTTGCTGCATTTTCGAATTTCTGTTCCTGGAAATTAAGAACAGTCGCACGACTGTTCTTGGTTTTCATGAACAGTCGTACGACTGTATATATAGTCGTGCGACTGTTCTTAATTTCCAGTTAATTTTTCCCAAGTTTTTGGTTAAAAATTATTTTTGGCGGAATTCTGATCCTGGACTGATTACATCGCACGACTGTAAACTACAGTCGTACGACTGTAATCCCTGTTCCAGAATCAGAATTTCAGTTTCATTCCCAAAAATTCTCAAAAAATCCCAAAAAATTAGAAAACTCCAAAAATCATCAAAATGAATTTTGTTGTGTGCATCACGACCATAGATTCAATTTTTAGTAAAATTGCATTTAGAACAATTCAACGACGGAGACCCAGTTCTCCTGAAAACCGACCCACTTAAATATATAAAAATGCATGTAAACCGGAAAAATTGTTTTTCAAAATGATTTTTTTTCCACAAAAAACCAAAAATACAGGGACGTTTCAAAATGTTTTCCAGGTCTAACCGGGCCGGCTTGCCGAGCCAACCCGGTTACCCCTTAAATGCATGTCCCCAATTCCTGATTTCCCATTCTGTCTATTTGAGTCCTAATTGTGGCATGCTGTATATATTGTGCTAACCCTCTGTTTTGCAGGTTTTAATTTTTTTTTATTTTTATTCTAGATGTAATTTAATAGATTAAATCGTGTATTTAGGCGGTTGTATTTTCTCTAGATTCTCGTGTATTCTAGGCGATTGTACAAGTGAGGCGAGAGTTTTTATTTTTCCATTCGATTTGGTTGTAAGCCAATTAATATTTATTTCTTTTCCTTATTTTTGTATTAAATATTTTGTATGCGCGCTGTATGCCTTTTATATTCAATAAAATGGACTTTAGATTTTGAAATACCATTCGAGAACATTGGTAATATTTATTTTAATTAGACACGAAATAAGGGACTTGTCCGGACCCGAATCTCTGGATAGTGTAGCGACCGTTCTTCCGGTTCAGCTACATAAGAATTTCCCGGTTGAGCTGAGCCGGGTGGCGACTCTACAACATCCATCGAGACTTAGGTCTCGGTTCTTTTATTTATTAATTCTATTTATATTTTCCAAAACACAGATTTCCTTCATAAAAACCCCACGCGAGGGAGGGGCCCGCCCGAGATCGAGGCGCCCTATTCCGAAAGGGAGTCCCGCGTCCTGTCGAAAACGCGTCGTCCGCTCATAGGATGCTGGCTATTTAGGAAGTAATCTGACTGCTCGATAGAGCCGCACGGCTATAAGGGTACAGACGTGTGACTCTAGAATTACAACCGCATAGCTGTAGTTGTGAAACTACATCCGTGCACCTCTAATCAGAGCCGTGACAGATTCTCCTAAATCTCACACTCACCTCTAAGCCCTCTAATCACTCAAAGGACCTTTCTCGAGGTTTTAGATCGAGGACTGTTTAGATTTTGGAGCATTTGAAACATTCCAGGCAACATCCCGCTCATTCTTAAATTTGACTCAAGTTCATCGTCTAACAGATAACATAGGATTTTCATCATAGAGCTTGGGAAAACCCGTGCTCACAGGTAGCTCCTCGCGGCATCAAAGCCGACATAGTCGGGCTATTGTGCCCAGATCCAGTTTGGTCTCGCGATTGGGAGCACGGTGAGAAAAGAAAAGAAATGTACCTGACGTCTTGGTTTGCTGAAGAAATCAAGTGTAACATCTTGTTGGGGACGTGCCTCATGTCACTTAGCATGGCAATGCTATGGATATGCATAAGGGATTTGTCACTCAGTAGTACACTAAGAAGATATTACCGGCCTCTTGATGAATGTGACTGATAAGAGTGTGGCCACACCCAAACGAGTTAGAACTTGTTTGTGAGCTTTAGTGCATTCGGGATCAAGTTAATGTCTGGACACAAAAGAGGGTGATCAATCTATGCCTCTGTGTTGGACACCGAAATCAATGACATGGGATATACAAGTTCAAACTACAGGGTTATGATAACAGTTAAACTGCCATCTCCGTCTTAATTGGGGCCTGCAGTGGCTTGCTAGAGCCCAACTACAGTCTGTGGGCCAAAGGCCCACTGCCAACATAAAGATGGGCCCACGGGATCATACACATTGAGCGACTGAATATTGACTTAAGGAATCACATATATATACTTGGAGTATACACTCTGGAGAGAGAGGTATATATTAATTATATTATTTTGATAAATTGGATTGATCAAAATAATAAAATTAATATTTGATTGGCTCTTCATAATTAATTGGATTAATTATGAGATTATTTCCTAGGTGGAAATATTCATATGTATAGGTTTACATATGAATTTATTTTGTGAAGATCTAATTTTAATTTGATGGATTAAATTAATTGGTCAAACTAATTTTAATTTAAATGTAACTAATATGTTACTTAGAATAATATATTAAATACATAGATAAATTAAAATTGGGCTTGAAATTAATTTAAACCAGACTAAAATAGGTTTTGGTCTAAATTAAAAGAAGGAAGCCCACACAGATGAAGGAGCCAGTTTGGGCCAAAATTCCCTTGGGAATTTCGGCCACCTAGGGTTTAATTACCCTAGGATTTTCTGCCAAACATAGAAGAGAAAACACATAACCGAAAATTGACCTAGCCTCCCTCTCCATAGGTTCGTGGTTTCCGATGCTAGCACGGGTGGTGTTCGTTAGGCGTTTGTGTACGTGAACGAGGAGGGTTTCTAGTTTGATTCCTGTAGTCTACATCCATCTCTTGAAAGAGATATTCCGGGTAAGAGATTTATCTCTTTTAATTGAATTTTTGTTTTTCCAATTTCCATCTCAATTGCTCCTAGGAACGGATTTGAGGAAATCATCGCGTTCTTCCGCTTTAATCGGGTGATTTCCGGTGACAAATCCTATCAGTGGTATCAGAGCGGGCTTTTGATCCGTGGAAATTGTTAAAATTGTTTGAATCCCATGTTTTAAAATTGGAGATTTTTTATTGGGATTATTGGTTTGGGTTTAAGATTTTTCCTATTTGATTTTATACAATTGAATTTGAATTTGTATATAGGTTTATGTTTATTTAATTTAATTGTATGTTTGGGAATTCTTGGTGAATTTCTTGTTGTTGGATGCCATGTTATTTTTTTATTTAAATTTTTCTGTTTAAAAAAAAAATCTTGCTGTTCCCGAGGTGAGGGGTTACTGTCGCCGGACGCCGCAGGCGGCGGGAACAGCGGCGGTCGCTTCTGCTGCTAGCTTCGCTGGGCGGCCACCGCGCGGCAGTAGGGCCACTACTGGACGGCAGCGGGTAGCCGCTAGGCGGCGGCTGCTGCTAGGGCAACTAGGTTGCCCTAGCCGCAGCGGTCCGGGCCTAGTGGTTTTCGATTTGGCCGGTTTTTGGGCCTGGGGCCCAGTTTTGAAATTTTAATTGGTTTTAAAATCGTGTGTTTAAATTTATGTAATTTAAATGCGTGTGGTTTCTTGAATGAAATTTAATTTTTATTCATGTGATATTAATTTTGGAAATTAATATGGTTAATTGAAATTGGTTCTGGTAATTTTGACACAATTACTTGGACGGCTAAATTGGACCCATGGTTTACCAATTCCAGTGGGAGCAGTTGGACTGCCTGGGCAGGAGGCCCAAAGCCCATTAAGGGTTAGAAACATGGTGGGCCAAAATTGGCGATTTCAGAATATTGGCTTGGACATAATTGAAATTGGCTTAAATCATGCATTGTAACATGCTTATGAATTGTATGTATTGGATGCATATGTGTGATTAAATATTTTGTATAGTTGGATGCTATTGGGCCTTATTTGAGATGGGTTGTATTTTCTTTTTAGGCAAATACGGCCTGCGTGTCGTTTTCCTTTTTTTTAATGTAATTTTATTTTATTCAATTGTTATAAAATTTGTAAAAGAAGAAGCCCATGGTGTGGTGAGCCCAAGTGAAGGTGCAAGCCCAGAAGGAAGAAGATGGAGGCCCACCTGATATTGTTTTCTAGTATAGGTTTACTAGAATAATATCAGGATGTAATATAGGCCTATAGCAGTCCATTTTACTTATTTATTTAATTATGCTTTATATTTATTTGCATGTATGAATGTATGATCCAACAGCACTTTCACCCGCCTTATGCATGTAAGCCGTTATTAAATGAATCTAATAACCAAATGAAATTACTAAGTCGCTTAAAAGTGCTTCCCTCATTCAAAACCAACTCGAAGTGGGGATAGGCCAGTTGTAGACCTTGCCCTCGCAGGATGCACTGGAGTATCGTCATTTTGTATTGGGTTAGGGTATGGGATACTCTAACACTTGAATGGAGGTTTTGACTTAGCATGGGTAGTAGGATTCTGCTGGCACTAAGCACAGATGGGTAAGTGCCAACAAGCCCATCAAACTGAGAGTCCCTAGGTTGGGATTGGACAACGTTCCTACCTAAATAGTTCGGCTATAGTTGCACCAGACCCTCGTCTGGCTATATCTTGATGAAATATGGATCTCGGCCCATGAGCCCAACAACTCTATTTAATTAATAACTTGATTCATTATTAATTATATATGGGAATAACAAAGTAAAGTCCTTTATTAATACTCTTAAATGTTTTTCTGTGTAGAAACTCTAAATGGCAAATAACAACTCTTTATCACTGCGATCAATTCTTAAAAGGGACAAGCCTTCAGATCCTAACTTTTTGGACTGGTCTAGGAACTTGAGAATAGTTCTAAGACAAAAGTCTAAAGAGTATGTACTGGAGAGGCCTGTACCGGCTGCGCCTCGAGGACGTAATCCACCGGCTGCCTAGCTGGAGGAATACGAGGTGCATGTCAAGGATAATAGGGTGTGACATGCCTGATGTTGGCCTGTATGGTCCCCGAACTGCAAAAACAGTTTATGGACCAAGCCTTTGCTATGATAACAACTCTTAACGAGGTGTTTCAGGAGCAAGCCCATCAGGAAAGGTACCTGACCAACAAGGCATTCCACTCCTGTAAGATGGGGGCTGGGACATTTGTGAGCGCACACGTGCTCAAGATGAAGGGCTATTTGGACACATTAGCCCATCTCGGATCGCCTATCTCTCAGGAGTTGGCGGTGGACACAATCCTTGCATCCTTACCGGATTCTTAAGATCAATTCATCCTGAACTACAACATGCAAGGGATGAACCACATTGTTAGTGAGCTACATGGGATGCTCAAGCTTACTGAACAGTCGATCAAGAAGAGTCCGCCGGTGCTGCTGGTCAACAAGGGGAACCCTTCTCTTACCAAGGTCAAGGCCAAGGCTAAGAAGGCCAAGGCTAAGAAGGTCAAGGCCCAGCAGAAGGCAGGTCCTGAGGATGTCTATTTCGGGTGTTGACAGGAGGGCCATTGGTAGAGATCGTGTCCCAAGCTGATGGGAGAGCAGAGAAGGGGCCAAGGTGCGTCCTCTTCAGTTATTTATGTTATAGACATTAACCTTACTGTTTCAACATCCTGGGTATTGGATACTGGATGTGGTTCTCACATTTGTTGCAATGTGCAGGGACTTAAGAATAGAAGGTCACTGGGGTTGGGAGAGATGGACTTGCGGGTTGGAAATGGAGCAAGGGTTGTTGCCATAGAGATTGGCGAATATCACCTTATGATGCCCAGTGGATTGGTTTTATTTTAGAACATTGTTATTTTGTAGCTGCTATATGCAGGAATATCATTTCGGTATCAATGTTGGATATTTCTGGATTTTATTTTACTATTTCTAATGGTAGAATTTCTTTATCTAGAGAGGGATTATTTTATGGAGATGATCTATTAAATAATGGCCTATATATCCTGGACTTAAATGAAACCAATCATGCCTATAACATAAACACTAAAAGTGTTATGCCTAACGAACTTAATCCTGTCTACCTATGGCATTGTCGTCTTGGCCACATACACGAGAAGCGTATAGCTAGGCTTCACAAAGCTGGAGTCTTAGGGTCATTTGACTTGGAGTCAATTGATACATGCGAATCATGTTTATGAGGCAAGATGACTAAGGCGCCCTTTAGCAAGAAGGCTGATGTTGGCTGACTTATTGGAGCAAATACATTCAGATGTATGTGGGCCCATGAGTGCAGCGACCAGAGGTGGACACCTGTACTTTGTCACGTTCACGGACGATTTCAGCAGATATGGCTATATCTATATGATGAAACACAAGTCTGAGACCCTTGATAGGTTCAAGGAATTTAGGAATGAGGTACAGAACCAACTTGACAGAAATATCAAAACCCTTCGGTCGGACCAAGGAGGTGAGTATATGAGCCTAGAGTTTGACTCATACTTGAGAGTGTTGAATATGCCCTAGTCCCGAGGAATTAGTCCTTGTATTTGTATCATACATTAATTGGATTCATGTATTATACTTATTTGTGTTATTAATAAAGGCATTAATTCATTTATCATATTTATCTTGTGCAATATATTAAATGAAGTATCCAATGGACATATCCATATCCATGATGACCAGTATCACGCACTTGGCAGTAAGACCATGGATAGGGTAAACGATATGACCATAAATAGATCTGTAGTCTATTCCAGTCATGGGAATGAATGGAACAAGAGACTATCATTAACCTGGTTGTATGGCAATGTCTTACCGGTCATTGGACATGGAATGTCAACCAAGTTAATGGGTACATGCATAAAGGGTATGGTACTGGATAGATCCACTTAACGAGAAATCCACATTGTATAGTATCACAAGTGATTCTCGTGTAGTACTTGTGTCGATCCTTTGACCTGACCATATGATGGTGTTACATGTGAGGTCACATACTTAGGGGTACGCCTAAAGGGCCTGTAATAGGGTGCCAAGTATGTGTACTTTCGGGTATGTCACTTAGCATGGTAATGCTATGGATATGCAAAAGGGATTTGTAACTCAGTAGTCCACTGGGAAGATATCACCGACCTCTTGATGAATGCAACTGATAAGAGTGTGGCCACATCCAAACAAGTGGGAACTTGTTTATGAGCTTCAGTGCATTCAGGATCAAGTTAATGTCCGGACACAAAAGAGGGTGATCAATCCATGCCTCTGTGTTGGACACCGATATCAATGACATGGGATGTACAAGTTGAAACTACAGGGTTATGATAACAGTTAGATTGCCATCTCCATCTTAATTGGGGGCTGAAGTGGCTTGCTAGAGCCCAACTGCAGTCTGTGGGCCAAAGGCCCACTGCCAACATAAAGATGGGCCCATGGGATCGTACACATTGAGCGACTGAACACCGACTTAAGGAATCACATGTATACTTGGAGTATACACTCTGGAGAAAGAGGTATATATATATTAATTTCATTATAAAGATCAATTAGATTGATCCAAATAATAAAATTAATATATTTAATTGGCTCTTCATAATTAATTGGATTAATTATGAGATTATTTCCTAGGTGGAAATATTCATATGTATAGGTTTACATATGATTTTATTTTGTGAAGATCTAATTTTAATTTGATGGATTAAATTATTTGGTCAAACTAATTTTAATTTAAATGTAAATAATATATTACTTGGTGTAATATATTAAATACATGAGTATATTAAAGTTGGACTTGAAATTAATTTAAACCAAATTAATTAAAATAAGATTGGGTCTGAATTAAAAGAAGGAAGCCCACACAAAATTAATGAGCCAAGCTGGGCCTTAATTCCCTGAGGGAATTTAGCCAACCTAGGTTTAACCCTAGGTGAATTCGGCTATAGTATAATGAACACAACCTAGCTGAAATTCTCTAGCCTCTCCTCTCCATAGTTCGTGTTTTTCCGATGCTAGCACGGGTCGTGTTTGTTAGGAGTTCGTGTACGTGAACGAGGAGGGATTCTACATTGTTTCCTGCAGTCTTCATCCATCTCTGAAAGAGATATTCCAGGTAAGAGAATTATCTCTTTCTATTAAATTTTTTTTGTTATACAATTTCCATTTCAATTGCTCCTGGGCACAGATTTGAGGAAATCATCGCATTCTTTCGCTTTTATCGAGTGATTTCCGGTGAAAAATCCCAACAGAAAGAGCATGGAATAGTTCCACAACTCACTCCTCCCGGAACACCACAATGGAATGAGGTGTCCGAACGGAGCAATAGGACCCTGTTGGACATGGTCTGCTCAATGATGAGTCAAGCCTCTCTCCTAATTAGTTTCTGGGGACACGCCTTCGAGACAGCAGCTCTCATCTTAAACAATACTCTGACTAAGGCCGTAGAAGAGACCCCATATCAGATATGGATGGGCAGGGAGCCCAATGTGTCTGTTCTAAGGATTTGGGGATGCGAAGCACATGTCAAGAGATTGACTAGTGGCAAGCTAGAACCCAAAACCGATAAATGCCTATTTATGGGCTACCCTAAGGAAACCAAAGGGTATTACTTCTACAACCCCATTGAGAACAAGGTGTTCATGGCAAGGAAGGGGGTCTTTCTAGAAAAGGAGTTCCTTTCCAAGAAAGATAGTGGGAGCAATGTTGAACTCAGGGAAGTTCAAGGTCCACATACTCCTAAACAGGATAACTCGGAGGCCCTGGTGGAGCTTCTATAGGAGGAAGCACCGACCCAGGCCACACAAGGACCTAGAAGGTCTGGTAGGGATTGTCGAGAACCAGAGAGGTATGGTTTCCTCATCACCGATGATCAAAACCTACCAGGAGGCTATGGCAAGCCCACAGTCTGTAAATTGGCGTAAAGCCATGGAGGTAGAGATGTAATCTATGTACGATAACCAGGTTTGTAACTTGGTTGATCCACCTCCGGGTGCTAAGGTAATAGGTTGCAAGTGGTGCTACAAGCTGAAAGCCGACAATACCTTGAAGGGGCGTCTGGTTGCGAAAGGTTTTAGACTAGTCCATGGAATAGACTATGATGAAACTTTCTCACCATTAGCCATGCTCAAATCCATCAGGATCTTGCTAGCCATAGCCATATGGTATGACTATAAAGTCTGGAAAATGGATGTCAAAACCGCTTTCCTTAATGGAAAGCTACTCGAGAATGTGTACATGACACAACCTGAGGGTTTTGTCGATCTAGAGTATCCGGGAAGGGTATGCAAGCTTCAAAGGTCCATTTATGGACTGAAGTAAGCATCCCGAAGTTGGAATCTCAGATTCAATGAGGCTATAAAGGAATATGGCTTTATACAGAATCACGATGAGCCTTGTGTGTATAAGAGGACAAGTGGGAGCATTGTCACATTTTTGGTACTTTATGTAGACGACATCCTACTCATTGGAAGCGACATACCTACACTACAAGGGGTAAAGCAGTGGCTGAGTAAGTGCTACGCAATGAAGGACTTAGGCGAAGTTGAGATGATCCTAGGGATCAGGATCTATAGGGATAGATCAAATCGGCTTCTGGGCCTAAGTCAGGCCTCATACATAGACAAAGTTCTGAAAAGGTTCAGCATAGACTGGGCTAAGAAAGGTTTTATACCAATGGGCCATGGGCTAAAACTTAGTAAGAAGAATTGTCCTAAGACAAGGGAGGACAGGGAGAACATGAAATTGGTTCCATATGCTTCGGCTATAGGATCAATTATGTACTCCATGCTATGTACGAGACCTGATGTCGCCTTTGCACTAAGTATGACGAGCCGATACCAGTAGGATCCTGGGGAAGATCACTGCAAGGCTGTCAAGTCAATCCTCAAGTACCTTAACCGGACTAAGGATAGCTTCTTAGTGTATAGTGATCAGGAAGTGCTATCAGTTACTGGGTACACTGATGTAAGCTTCTAGACCGACCAAGATGAGTACCATTAGCAGTCTGTTTATGTATTTTTGCTTAATGGTGGTGCTGTAAGCTGGAGGAGCTCAAAGCAGCCAACCATCACGGACTCTACAACAGAAGCTGAGTACATCGCGGCATTTGATGCAGCTAAGGAAGCTGTATGGATGAAGAAGTTTATCACTGAGTTAGGAGTAGTGCCAACTATCTAGGACCCAGTTGATATCTTCTGTGACAACAATGGGGCCGTTGCAAAAGCTAAGGAGCCTCGGTCACACAAGAACACAAAGCACGTGTTCAAAAAGTTTCACCTCATACGAGAGATCGTGGAGAGAGGTGACATTGCATTGCACAGAGTGGACATCGAGGATAATATCGCAAATCCTTTGACCAAGGTACTAGCGCAGCCCAAGCACGAAGGTCATACCAGATCTATAGGGATTAGGCCCATGCCTAGTTGGAACTAGTGCAAGTGGAAGATCGTTGGATATGCCCTAGTCGCGAGGCATTGGTCCTTGTATTTGTATTATACATTTATTAGATTTATGTATTATACTATTTGTGTTATTAATAAAGGCGTTAATTCATTTATTATATTTATCTGGTGCAATATATTAAATTAAGTATCCAATGGACATATCCATATCCATGATGACAAGTGTCATGCATTTGGCAGTAAGACCATGGATAGGGTAACGATATCACCATAAATAGTCCGTAGTCTGTTCAAGTCATGGGAATGAGTGGAACAAGAGACTATCATTAACCTAGTTGTATGGTGGTGTCTTATCGGTCATTAGACATGGGATGTCAACCAAGTTAATGGGTACATGTAAAAAGGGCATGGTACTGGATAGATCCACTAAACGAGAAATCCACATGGTATAGTATCACAAGTGATTCTCGTGTAGTACTTGTATGGATCCTTTGACCTGACCATATAATGGTGTTGCATATGAGGTCACATACTTAGGGGTACGCCTAAAAGGTCTGTAATAAGGTGCCAAGTATGGGTGCTTTCGGGTATGTCACTTAGCATGGCAATGTTATGGATATGCAGAAGGGATTTGTCACTCAGTAGTCCATTGAGAAGATATCACTAGCCTCTTGATGAATGTGACTGATATGAGTGTGGCCACACCTAAACAAGTTGGAACTTGTTTGTGAGCTTCAATGCATTTGGGATCAAGTTAATGTCCGGACACAAAAGAGGGTGATCAATCCATGCCTCTGTGCTGGACACCGATATCAATGACATGGGATATACAAGTTCAAACTACAGGGTTATGATAACAGTTAGACTGCCATCTCCATCTTAATTAGGGGCTGTAGTGGCTTGCTAGAGCCCAACTACAATCTGTGGTCCAGAGGCCCACTGCCAATATAAAGATGGGCCCACGGGATCGTACACATTGAGCGACTGAACACTGACTTAAGGAATCACATATATATACTTAGAGTATACACTCTAAAGAGAGAGGTATATATTAAATATATTATAAAGATCAATTAGATTGATCAAATTAATAAAATTAATATTTGATTGGCTCTTCATAATTAATTGGATTAATTATGAGATTATTTCCTAGGCGAAAATATTCATATGCATAGGTTTACATATGAATTTATTTTGTGAAGATCTAATTTTAATTTGACGGATTAAATTAATTGGTCAAACTAATTTTAATTTAAATATAAATAATAAGTTACTTAGAGTAATTTATTAAATACATGGGTAAATTAAAATTGGGCTTGAAATTAATTTAAACCAGACTAATTAAAATAGGTTTGGGCCTGAATTAAAAGAAGGAAGCCCACACAGATGAAGGAGCCAGTTTGGGCCAAAATTCCCATGGGAATTTCGGCCACCTAAGGTTTAATTACCCTAGGATTTTCGGCCAAATATAGAAGAAAAAACACATAGCCGAAAATTGACCTAGCCTCCCTCTCCATAGTTTCGTGGTGGTGTTCGTTAGGCGTTCGTGTACGTGAACGAGGAGAGTTTCTAGTTTGATTCCTGCAGTCTGCATCAATCTCTTAAAAGAGATATTTCGGTGACAAATCCTAACACCTCAGCCTTTCATGGAACAATGATTCTAAAGTTGGCCCAAAGGGGCGCTGATTTTGAAGTTTGCTCATGGCAGAGCAATAATCTGAAATTGGCTCATGGTAGATCGATATTCTAAAGTTGGCCCACAGTGAAGCGATAATCTGAAGTTGGCCCATGGCGGAGCGATAACCTGAAGTTGGCCCACGGTGGAGCGATAACCTGAAGTTGGCCCACGGTGGAGCGATAATCTGAAGTTGGCCCACGGCGAAGCAATAACCTGAAGTTGGCCCATGGCAGAGCGATAACCTAAAGTTGGCCCACGGCAGAGCAATAACCTGAAGTTGGCCCACTGCGGAGCGATAACCTGAAGTTAACCCACGGCGGAGCGATAATCTGAAGTTGGCCCATGGCGGAGCGATAAGCTGAAGTTGGCCCAAGGCGGAGCGACAATCTAAAGTTGGCTGCAGCGGAGCGATAATCTAAAGTTGGCCATAACTAAGTGATAATCTGAAGTTAGCCCGTGGCGGAGCGATAACCTGTAGTTGGCCTACGGCAGAGCGATAACCTGAAGTTAGCCCACGGTGGAGCGATAATCTGAAATTGGCCCATGGTGGAGCGATAATCTGAAATTGGCCCACGGCGGAGCGATAATCTGAAGTTGGCCCACAGTGGAGCGATAATCTGAAGTTGGCCTATGACGGAGAGATAATCTGAAGTTGGCCTACAGAGGAGTGGTAATCTGAAGTTGGCCCATAACGAAGCAAAAATCTGAAGTTGGCCCATAGCGGAGCGATAAGCTGAAGTTGTGAAGTTGGCCCACGGCGGAGCGATAACCTGAAGTTGGCCCATGGCGGAGTGATAACCTAAAGTCGGCCCATGACGGAGTGATAACTTGAAGTTGGCCCATGACGGAGCGATAACCTAAAGTTGGCCTACGGCGGAGCGATAATTTGAAGTTGGCCCACGGCGGAGCTTTAATTTGAAATTGGCCCACAGTAGAGCGATAATCTGAAGTTGGCCCACGGCGGAGCGATAATTTGAAATTGGCCCACGGTAGAGCGATAATCTGAAGTTGGCCCACGGCGGAGCAATAATCTGAAGTTGGCCCACCGTGGAGCGATAATCTGAAGTTGGCCCACGGCGGAGCGATAATCTGAAGTTGGCCCACGGTGGAGCGATAATCTGAAGTTCGGCCACGATGGAGGGATAATCTGAAGCTGGCCCATGACAAAACAATAATCTGAAGTTGGCCTACGATGGAGGGATTACCTGAAGTTGGCCTACGGTGGAGTGATAACCTGAAGTTGGCCCACGGTGGAGCGATAATTTGAAATTGGCCCATGGCGGAGCGGTAATCTAAAGTTGGCCCATGGTGGAGCAATAATCTAAAGTTGGCCTACGGCGGAGTGATAATCTGAAGTTGGCCCCCGACGGAGCGATAATCTAAAGTTGGCCCACGACAGAGTGATAACCTGAAATTGGCCCATGGCGGAGCGATAATCTGAAGTTGGCCCACGGTGGAGCGGCAATCTGAAGTTGGCCTATGGCAGAGTGATAATCTGAAGTTGGCCCTCGACGGAGCAATAATCCAAAGTTGGCCCACAACAGAATGATAACCTGAAATTGGCCCATGGCGGAGCGATAATCTGAAGTTGGCCCACGGCGGAGCGATAATCTGAAGTTGGCGTATGGTGGAGCGATAATCTGAAGTTGGCCTACGGTGGAGGGATAATCTGAAGTTGGCCTACGACGAAACGATAATCTGAAGTTGGCCTACGATGGAGGGATTACCTGAAGTTGGCCTACGATGGAGTGATAACCTGAAGTTGGCCCACGGTGGAGCGATAATTTGAAATTGGCCCACGGCGGAGCGGTAATCTGAAGTTGGCCCATGGTGGAGCAATAATCTAAAGTTGGCCTACGACGGAGCGATAATCTGAAGTTGGCCCACGGCGGAGCGATAATCTGAAGTTGGCCTATGACGGAGCGACAACCTGAAGTCGCCCACGGTGGAGCTATAATCTGAAGTTATGTCGAGAGCACGTATTTATTCCTCGATTGATAATTTTGGAAACAAAAATTTTTGCCCCTTTGATCAAGAATAAATATGGCTTGATTGTTTTGCCCCTGGATCCTGCAAAAAGCAAATAGTATCCTTCTTGGGATTATATCGGTGTGAACGGAAATTTTGAAAATTAAGAAAATTCTCTTACCTGAGATTTAGAACTGCACGGCTCTAATTTTCATGTTATAGCCCAGGGGGATGCCCCAGTGTCAGAATATTTCTGCTTTCAGAGTGCTTATTCTTTGGGGCAGCCGATGATGACAGTGAGTACCTGCACTTGGGTTGGTCTTGATGCGTGTATGCATGTATGTGTCTATGTTTTGAATGTATGCATGTATGTGACATGATGTTTCTGTTGTTGGTTTCAGTGTAGTCTGCATTCAGCATTCACCGTTAAGAGTTGGCCAAGTTATGGATCGAGCTCATGAAACAGGCTTTCCCGATGCACATGGACTCACTGGAGGAGCATTTTGATTATTACAAGAGCACCTGGGATAAGAAACAGGTGGATGGTTAGGGTGACGGGGCATAGTCCTATACCTTCTCTTTTCCTTCTTTGACAATCTCTGCTACTTTGCTTGTAATGCCCATGCGTGGGCCCATTTCTACACATTTTGTTTCGGTACATTGGCCATGAGTGCAAGGCGTTGACCTTGAGATGCCTCGGATTGCAGGGAGTTAGGAATGCTTAAACTCGTTGTCGTGTAACTTGTGTTTTGTTTTATGTCCTAACTTTTGCATAGACCGCCTTTTATGGTTTTCGGCCTATCGGATTGTCTTAACTTTTTCCTGAACCGCCCTTTTGGGTTTTTGACTGAGCAAACTTTATTTATATCCTAATTTTTGCATAGACCGCCTTTCGGTTTTAAGTCTATCAGAATTTTTTTTTTTTTTTTGAGATGAGATGCATGCAAACAGAAAATGTGCACAGCCATATATGTATAATACAAGCTCAATTTTCAAGCAGACTTGGGACATTTAAACAAACAAAACAAAGCATTCATTCATTCATTAATAATGTTTTAACACATTGCACATCAATGATGAAATGAAGCTAAGAACATAATTAGTAATGGTATCCGTCTCGATCGAATCCATGACTGCCACCAACTGGTGTTTGCAAATTTTCCCACTGATGGTGCTTACCTCACTGTCCTAACTTCTGCATAGATCGGCCTTTTAGTTTTCGATCCATCAGACTGTCCTACTTTTTACATAGATCGCCTTTTTAGTTTTTTATCCATCGGACCTTTTTTTTACACGTAGTATTGCCTGAGCTTGTCCTGATTGATGGGGTTGACGAATTCGTTTCCTTCCATATCCATCATCTTCACAGCACCCTTTGAAAGTACCTTCTTGACCTTATATGGACCTTCCCAATTTGGCTTGAATTTTCCACATACGTCTGTATTGGTCTGTTTCATCTACTTAAATACCAAATCCCTAGTTTTTAGTGGGTGTTTCTGATGATAGACTTTACTGTTGTAAGACTTGGCCATTCGCTTATGGTACATCTGCAAATGATCTAAAGCCCGAAGATGCTTCTCATCGATCAACACCCAATGCTTATATCTTGATTGAACCCATTCAGATTCTAGCAACTACGCTTCCATGACCATCCTGAATGACCTAATCTCGGTTTCCACTGGTAAGACAGCTTCCATCCCATAGACCAATGAGTACGACATCTCTCTAGTAGGAGTTCTGACACTTGTTCTGTACTCCCACAAGGCAAACATGTCGACCCAATCTCTGCAGGTAATTACCATTTTTGATAGAGTTCTCTTGATAGACTTATTAGCCACTTCTATTGTCCCATTGGCTTGCGGGTGATACATAGATGATTTATGATGTTCAACCCCTTTATGCTCAACTGTGTTGTTGCCCCCTGAAACTGCACTCCACTATTGACCACGACATGATGCAGGATTCCATACCATGCAAAGATGAACTTGGTATATATGTATATATTTTGATAATTTTGGGTTTTGAAGAGATTCGGTATTGAACCCACAATCTTCCATCTCCACATTGAAAGATGTACTAATCGAGCTACACCCAATTGGTTCCCTTCCTTAAACTTCTCTATTCACTCTGGTCCAAGTCTTATGAGCTTCTATTTGACATGTCTCATTTTTGGATCCATCGGAATTCTATGCTCTGTAATTTCTCTGTCAAGCCCAGACATGTCTTTATAAGACCAGGCGAAGGTTTTTACGTGTTATTGCAGTACTTTTACAATTTTTCTCTCATCAGGCATGAGGTCTTTTGAGATGGATATCATTTTTGGATCATCATCTATCCCTAGATTCATTTCATGTAATAATGCATCATGTATGCTAAAGACACTAAATGAATGTTTGTATGTATGCACAGTTCCATCCTGAAAAATCAAATTGCATTAAATACCCTACGGGCTAAATTGTTCACATCATAAATGGGAGAGACAGATACATCAAACTAATTATCATCCTCCACATGCGAAGGGTCTTCTCTAGCTACAACATCATCAACTTTAACAGCTTGCACACCCAGATTTGCCAAAGTTGGGTAAGGGATTACTCTGAACACTTGGCTTCAAAGGTGGTTGCACAATCTTCTTGTTAGCAATTAACTGTTGGATAGCCCTTATTAAACTGGTGCATTCGCCTGTGCGATGACCCATTATCACATGGTAGGCACAGAAGCTGTCTTTTTCTGACTCGGATGGAGGAACGTATGGCTTCAAATTTTGAAGCAAACTAGCTTTCCTATACTTGGCAAAGATGCGAGGCAAAGGCTCTGCCCATGGGTTAGTGAGCCTCCGAGGGGTTACTGATTGTCTGCCTTGAGCTACGGTAGCCACACCTGCTTTTGTCACCCGATGTAATACGACATTCTGAGCCAGTTTTGAACTAGACCCAGATGGCGTGGTTGCGGAGCTACCATCCTTATAACCTTGTGTGTGCCTTCGACCGCCTCGATAAGTACCTAGGCTCTGCTTGTTCCTCTGATCTTCATCTTTATACCTTTCGATAAGCTTAGAAAATTCGATGACATCATTAAAAGAGTGGAACTTTTTCAGCTTCATTTTCTCCATATAAAGAGGCAAGCTGCCATTAACAAGCTTCACAACAAGGGATTCTGACTGTGGAGCCCATCTACCGGCACTTGAACATCCATCCATCTCTTATAGTAAGATGAGAAGGATTCATTCGGCTTCTTGTGCATCCTTTCCAAATCTTCCAGAGTACCTGAGTGTTATGGGTGTACTGCTTAACAAATGCCTCAGATGAATCCCCCCATGTGGAGCGATTATGAATTGGCATTTTCAAATACCACTTAGCAGCGGCATCTTTCAAGGTAGTCGAGAACAAATTCAGCAGGTGATTCTTTCCAATCCCCAAGCTAGACATTATTCTGACATAACTATCCAAGTGAGCTTCTAGTGGGCCCTCCCCAGTGTATGGGGTTAAATATGGCATCTGGAAGCCTACTGGTAATGGTTCTCCCCCTTCTACCATTAGAGGAGCTGGGTTAGCACACTTGATGGAATTGTAATGCACCATCTCTTTCAGGTTAGGTAGCAAAGCTTCTAAGTCAGAGAATTTCTCCTTGAGATGCTTTTCAACAGCTGTCTCAATTGAGGCCTCCCTAGCTCTCACGAAGGCTTCGTCTTCTTTAGATTGGTGATCAATTTCCCGATGAGGAATGACCACTCTACTACTGCCGGGAATATTTCCTTTGGCTCCATTCATTGCTTGGACAATGTTCCCTCCATTTCCGACCGAAGCCGAGATTGGATGAATGGTTTGACTCCCTTCAATGGTCATAATAGCTCTCATCTGCTCTCTCAAAGTAGCCTTAAATCTATCTGAGTTCAGCAAGGTGTCTACGAAGGCATTCATATCGAAAGGCATTCCTCCCCCTTATCTATCTTGAGCCATATCCATTCTGTTTACTTCTTCCAACACGAATTGACTGTCAATTGGTAAAGAAGGTAACTGTCCCCCGAATTCCACTTTGATTCTTACCCTAAACCGTCCCTGATCTCTTCCAAAGTGATTGATTCTGGCTAAACTGACTGATTGGACTAGCTAAACTGATTGATTGGACTCCGATTCAACTTGCTCTAATTGTTTTAAAGTTTGACTCCAAACTGTACGTTCAACATAGGATTAGAACGTTGGATGGATGTCATGATTTTAGACACGATGCACTAAGTGACATATATGGTATGGTCATGAAATGATCATGGTTAAATGATCTCTCATGAATAAGAATGATAATGAGGATGATCTTTATGTTTTCATTCTCTTTTTTTACTTTGGTCATTCTAAGAATACCCAATGCCATGCAAAAGATAATGCAAGAAGGTCACGTGTGACCAGTCACACGGACAGAGGTTTTGTCGCTTTTGGGGCACCTAGTGGATGTCATGAAATAGTCGCGTGTGTACCGACACACGGACAGAGTTTTGACGCTTTGTAGGTCAATGAAGTGATATGAAATGGTCACATGGGGGCCATCCCATGAACAAAGTTCTAACGCTTTTAGGGCATCTTGGGTGACATGATGTTCCAAACAAGTCGTCTGTGGATAGAGACATGGACAGAGATTAGGCATTTGTGGAACACCTTGTATGATTTGGTAATGTCATGTAATGCCCCTATATGTGTAGTCAATAATGTCATGGAACAATCTGATGTGGATTGCGACACACAAGCAAGACTTTGGCATCACCGTGACACAAATGATGAATGAGCATGATGTCATATAATGTTATCGTGTGACCTGCCACACGAATATAAACCTAAGACCATTGTGTTCATCTAGTGAATGAAATGGTATAGTGGAATGGCCAAGTGCAATCCGGTGCATG
The DNA here is from genome assembly GCA_039660915.1 of Euphorbia tirucalli. NCBI lineage: Eukaryota > Viridiplantae > Streptophyta > Magnoliopsida > Malpighiales > Euphorbiaceae > Euphorbia > Euphorbia tirucalli. Next base: position 33,956,432 of record CM077640.1, on the reverse strand, counting down.
GGCAAAACACGGGTAGTTTTGGGACACCCGATATGATATGAAAAGAAATGATCGTGATGGGCCTTCTCAGAACGTCTTGTATTAAATGGGATGAGATGAGATGATATGAATGATCATGTCACACAAAATGCAAGTGGCTACACGAAGACGTGGTTAGGATGCATGATACGTGGGATGATGTCATGTATGCTTCATGGAAATATCAACGCATGAGATGTATAATGCACACAAATAAAATGTCATGGTTGTGAAAAGATGTGGTTAGCATCAATTTCACACATATGTTCATGTCTTGAAAATGGCGGCACGAAGATGTGGTTAGAGTGGCACACGAATGATTATGTGTGCTTGATGTTTCATGTAAAGGTCAAAATAAAACCACTATAGAACAAATGTTAGCACACACAACAATATGCTCACCCTTCTAACCTTATTCTTCCTTTCGATTGGCACGCATTCTTCCTGGGTGTTGGGTCTCTTTGGTACCAACTAGGGATACCAAAGGCATACTCTCAATGTCCAATTTCATGTTTATGTTTTGGTAATCCTAACGGGAAATTACTAGGTCATTACATGTGGGCCAAAGTCAAACCAAGGGTCATACAGGTCCCCATAGTGAATATACACTCCTCCACATAGAATATGAGAGGTTTATGTGATGCTATGAGTGGTTTACCCCTTCAAGTGCTTCCAATCCTGGCAGAAGAGGTAGGTCACCTTCTAAAGTAAACCAAGCTGATCAGTGAGTTTGAGAAGAAGAAAATGTCATGCTATGTAAGTGTGAGTAAATATAAGTGTCAAGGTAATTAATTAATATTGGATTGATTTTATTTAATTAATAAGTTTACATAATGTAATTAATTGAATTACATAAAGTAAACAATTAATTAAATTATTTTCCTAAGTAGGAAAATTAAAATACATTTATTGCATTTTCTTAAGTATGGTTTAATTTTAATTTAGGGGTAATTAAATTCAGCCTAATGGAATTAAATTATATAGTACAAACTTTTAATATAAAGTTTATTTATGTAATTATAATCCTGGTGGGCTTAGGTTTAATTAACTTAGTCAAAACTCAATTAGACAAGGAGTCTATATAAGGCACACTTAAGAATAAAAATCAGCACTAACCCTAATATTTGAGTTGTAAATTTCAGCCCCCTTAGAGAATTTTAGAGCTGCAATTTTTCATTCCTCCACTTCTTCAGCTAGCACTAGTCTCGCTTGATAGTTGATCGTGCACCGAACTTTGGAGATCATAGTTTCAGGATTCAATTCTGCAGCAGTCTCTAAAAGAGACAGATTTGTGAGTTTAATCTCTCTTTATCCAAATTGTTTTTGTTCTGATCAATGGTAGTAGGACACGATAGGTGGATGCTAGGAAATTTTTAACGGTGTAATTCCGCTGCACCACGTTATTTTTTCGATGATGAATCCCAACACCTATAGCTTGATTATATGGTGGTGTCTTACCGACCATTGAACATGGATTGTCAATCAAGAACATGGGTATATATTAAATTACATGGCACTGGATCGATCTACTTTGAGAACACCATGTGGTTCCTATGTCATAGGAGGTTCTCATGTAGTACTTGTATAGAATCCTTAGACTTGACATTCATATAGGAATAGATGTGAGATCACATGCTTTGACGTATGCCTAACGGGCCTGTAACAAGTTGCCATGTATGGATACGGTTGGGTATGTCAGTGATCATTATAGGACTAGTAGGGATGTGAAGGGATATGCCACTCAGTTAACTCTGAGAAGATATCATCAGCCACTAGATGCGTATGACTGATAAGAGTGTGGACACACCTAAGTAAGCAATAACTAGATAATTACTTATCTGTGAACTTTAGTCTACTCGGTATCAAAGAATGTTCATGTAGTTATAGAGGGTGACAATGCCATGCCTCTTACAGGACACCGATATCAGTAGCACATGATGTATAAGTTACTACAAGGTTTATGCTTTGCATAAGATTGATGTCTTCATCTTATTTGGGTAGCTTCTATGGTTTGCTGGAACCCACTTGCAGCTTGTGGGCCCTAAGGTTTTGAGTCCACTGCCAACATAAAGATGAACCCACAGAATTGCATACAAAGATGACTGAACAAAATTGTCATGGACATAATATATAGTGGTTATATATTATATAGAGCTTTTTGTTAATTGTATTTGTAGACTTTATGGTAAAGTCAAATTAATACAATTAGCTTATGGGAAAAATAATTTTTCAATCTATCAAATAATTACTTAGAGTAATTTAATTGATAGATGAAAATAGTCTTAGGAATTAAATATGGAATATTTAATTTAAGACATCACTTAATTAAATTATGGTTGATTTAATTTAATTAATTGATTTTTGATTAAGTAAGTTTGATTTTATCATATGGTCGCAATAAAATTAAGGCTAATTAAATGAATTAATTAGAATCCAATTTAATTAGGAAAAGGCCTAAAATATACAAGTAGTATATAAGGCATATTTGTCCCAAAACCCTAACCTTAACTCACGAATTGGAAAATTTAGCCATCATTCCTAGAGGGGATTTTTGCTAGCAAGAGGTTCGTGGGTAGAAGCTCTATTTCGTCTAATCACTAGCACAAGTTTTGTTTATGAGGCATCCATGTCCATGAGGATGGAGGAACTTTACGGAAAGTAAGTTCTCGGATTCAATTTCATTATGTGGGGAAGGCATAGATGAGATTACAATCTCTATTCTTGTTTTTTCTCTTGTTCTTATTCCATAAATTTGTTCGATTCGTTCCTGGAATGGATTCGAGTGCTTGAAAAATTACTTCTGCTGCGGTTTTAATTCTTGTTTTGCATTTGGAGAATCCCAACAGTTTCATGTTCAGAGCGAGGGAAGAGAGAGAGAGAGAGAGAGATGAGGTGGGAGTGAAAAGATATGTAGTTTTTATTTCTTATTTCTTATTTCTAAAATAGATTTTTCCACCAAAAAAAATTTATTTTAGAATTCGAATTAATTTAAAATAAAACTACTTCAATTTTTAATTCTCACCTTAAATAAATATCCTAGATATTTATAAAAGGCAAAACAAATATTAAGTAACCTAATTTAATATTTGATATTTATTTACCTTTTATTGATTAATTTATCACCCAATAATAAATTGATAAGATAAATAAAATAAATCTCTCTTATGATTTATAACCGAGTCTTTACCACAAAACTCATAAATCCAAAGCTCCTAATACGTATCCAATACATATTATACGGTTCATAATAAACTCATTCACACATTCGATGTATGCGTTCCTATAGGTTTATCTTATATTGGTAATGGCCCAATATCCTAAGGTCCATAAGCTGTAACTGGGTTTTAGTGAACCATTACAACTACCCAAATAAGATAGAAACATCAATCCTATCAGCGATGTAGACCATGTAGTTGACTTATGAAGGTGGTTCATCCTAGTGAAAAAAAAATCCAACAGAAGCAGACAATGTAGAATCTAATATAAGATCGATTGTGTACATAAAAGAATTAAAAATAGAATAAGAACATGAGGTTTCATACCAATGCTATTGTGAGCGAACGATCCTGAAAGTGGAATTTTAAAAATACAGGCTATGAAGCCGAGATGGAAAAAGTTTTGATTTGAAAACTTATTTTATGAGTTTTTGGAAAATAGTGAGAAAACAAACAAAACTGATCAATCTAACTAAAAGTGATAGAAGTTGCCACCCAGTTCAGCTCAACTGGGAAATTGCGGTATAGCCAAACCGAGCAGGATTCACTATGCTTTTAGTCAGAGATTCGGGTTCGGATAAATTACCTATTTCCATCTTGTTTAAAATGATTATTAACTATTATGAATTGTGTCTTTTATATTTCCTAAAGTTGATTTTAATTTTTTTTATTTTATATGCTCACACACGGTAATATAAATAAATTGAGAAAAGTAAAATATTATAAGCCAATTGAACAAACTATTCTAAGGGGTACATTTGTATAAAGAGGAATAGGGGTACAAAATGCCTATATAAATAAATCTAATATTTACTTTCGCCTATTTTTACACAAATAATCTAAAACAAAAGCTAACATACTGCAAAATAGAGGTTAACACATAAATAAATACACACATGGGACTCAAACAGACAGAATGAGGGATTTAGATAGCATAAGACATGAATGGGGGAATCAAAAGACTCTGACAGATTCACCCGATTAGACTTGGAAAACACTTTCAAAATGTCAAATTTGTGTAAAAACCATTTTGGAAATAATTTTAATCCAATTTTAATATATTAGACATACAAAAGTTAGTTTGTATTCAAGAAACTGATGTTTCTATTGTTTTACTAGTCTATTATAAATAATAAAACATGAAACTAAGTAGAAAAGCATGAAAATGAATTTAACCACATAAAGCAGTTCTGATTTTGAGATGAGAGCCGTACAACTCTTCTTCTACAGGCGTGCGGTTGTTGTTAGAGTCGTACAACTCTTGCTCCAAATCACTAAAAATCAGTTTTCTCTAATATTCAAATGAAATGATGAATATCGTAACCATAGTTGTATGACTCTTCTTCAGTGAACAATAGAGCTATATGGCTCTATCGTAGCCAAGAACAGAGATGTACAACTCTGGTTTCCAGAATTCTAGAATTTTCAACAAATGATGCAAACAACCAAAAATCAATCGAAAAAGCTGTAAGCAAGATTTAAGGCCACTGAGAAGTTACCTTTGATGCTTTTATCTAGCTTTTGGTCTTTAGAAGCCGATTAAGAATTAAGAAATCTAAATTTGATAAAGCTTGAAAATTTGAACTCCAAATCGAAAAACAGAGCTTGATTCCTTGGATTCCCAGCTAAGAATTGCACCTGAAATTATTCTAGAATTGGTTTGAAAAAACAAACTTAAAAGATTCTTGAGAACTAAGATTAAACAAGGTTTGGTTTTATGATTCTAAGTCTGTGATTTTCAAAATAACTGTGAGCATGGGTTTTTTCCCGACCTCAATGATGAAAGCCCTTATTACCTTTTTTCACGGATAAATGTGAGGCGGATTCAGAATGACTAGAATGATGTCGGAGATGTCTCGGATGACCCAAAGAAGTATGAAAAGTCTTGGTGCGGAACCCCGAAGAACTTCGAGTGAGCGCTTAAAAGAACCGAAGAGAAAAGTGAAAAATGGCAAGAAAGAAAAGTCTAGTCACTATAGCCGCTCAACTATAGTACCCTACAGCCGCTCGGCTATAGTATAGCCACCCGGCTGTAATTATCAGATTTGATTTTCTTTCCTAAATAAGGGGAATTTAGCCATTAATTCGGTTTTTTAACCTAAATTGGAACATATAAAAAGCTATGGATAAAATTAGGTAAAAGGAATCAGTAGACAGTCTCCATTTTGCAATCAAACACAAAAAGATTAGGGTTTTTGAGATTTTAGAGAGAGAAAGAGAGAAAAATCAAGAAAATTCAACCTACAATCATCAAAACCTAAATTTAATCCGTAAAAACAATTAGGGCTCTAAGAGAATTAAAGTCTGGGGTGATTCTATTCAATTTGGTATTCATTCGATTTGATTCAGGGTTCTGTTCGAGCTTTGGAGAATCATAGGCGATTTTGGGTTGTTCGTGATCCTAAGGAATTTTTCGGCATCCAAATCCGTTTCTGGTGAACCAAAACACTAGAACACAGACAAGGTATACTCTAAGAGGCTCTAAAAACTAGTTTCGAATTATTCTGGGCATTGATTGTATGTGATTTTGTGTTTTTCTTAAAACTGGAAATGAAATCCAACTATAGCCACCCCATCTGTTGATTATAGCCGCTCGGCTGTACTACAGCTGCACAGCTGTAACCTTACAGTGGCATGGCTATAGTCTTCTGATTATAGTAGCTTGGCTGTAATCTCTAGGGCAGAAGCTCCGAATGCCCTAAATCGACCGATAACACTTCAGTTTTCAAAATTAAATGTGTTTTTCATGAATATTATCGGTCAAAGCACATCCACATATGATTACATTCACGGTTTTTGGGTTTTTGATTGATGGATGGGAGATTGAATGTTGATGATTTTAGGTTTTTAGGGATTTTCAAACTCGTTTGATCCAATCTGAATCTGTTTTGTGGAATTTCATGAATTTCCAGAAACCCCAGATTACCCAAAACCATCAAAGTTCTAAAATGATTTTCAAAACGAGAAAGAAAATTGAATTGTTGATTCTAGAGCACTACAGCCACTTTACTATAGGTGTTATAGCTGCCCTAGCAACTACAGTGGCGCAGCTATGATGCCCTACAACCGCTCGGCTGTAGTTTGAGAAGCAGAATTACAGTTTTGCCCTTTTTGGCCTCTAACTTGTAGTTTTGCCTCTCTTTTCGATTCAAAAATGATCTTTGGTGTGTTTATGTTTCTGAACCCTAGCTGGTTGTTAAATTTAGGCCCACTTACGAACGGAACCCACGGGTTTCGGGATATCCGGCCCACTAAAAGATGGAAAATGCATGTAAAATGAGCCAACCCATTTTCAAAATTAGTTTTCATTCACAAAAACCTACAGGGCGTTTCATAAAATGTTTTCCAGGTTTAATCAAGTAGTTATCCAGACTCCTCGATTATCTCCCCTATGCATGATCCCGTTTCCCAAAATATCCCTAGTCTGTCTTACATGAGTCCTTTGTATGATTTGTTTATTTGTGCTAATCGTTTTTGGATGCAGCTTTTTATTTTCATTTTTATTTTTGATGTATTTAATAGATTGTTTCGTGTATCTAGGCGATTGTACTTTTTAGATTATTATGTATTATAGGCAGTTGTAAATGGTGATGATGAGACTTTTTCTTTTTCAGCTTGTATAATTTGGCCATTACTTTACTTTTCCTACACTTTTATATTTGTGCACTTTATTTATATTTATGTCATTTTGTATGAGCATTAACTAAAATTAAAAGAAGATAAAATGGGTAGAATTAAATGAATGTCATATCATATAATGAAATAGTAATTAAAAACAAGTTAAGGATTAGTAGATGTGTTGCCCGAACCCTGAATCTCTGGATCAGGTACTGCATCTACACTTGGTAGGGAGCTGTACCAAAATTTTCTGGATGAGCTGATCTGGGTGGCGACTCTATATTTGATCACGAAATTTAGTCTTCGAGGTCTCTAAGTTTAAATTTGGATTTTCTAAAAATCTATTTTCCAAAATTCCACACTTAAAATTAAAGTTTTCTACAAAATGAGTTTTCTCAATAAAATGAAAGGTTTTCTCAAGAGAGATTAAAACCCTTTTTCAAAAACACGTACACACACTCAAAAAGAAAATCCGTAGTTCCCGCTTCACGGCGCATTTTGAAAAATGTCGTCCTCTCACAGTGGCAACTCCTCTAGGGACTAACGGTTTCTTTAAGAAAGTTTTTATAAAAACTTAAGGAACTTAGGCAACAATTGAAGTATATCCTCACTTGTAGTCAATTATTAATTCATAATCCGATATCTCATTCACAACCACATAGCATGATATTTTCTCTTCTTGAATCCCTCCAACCCATGATTAAGCCCGGTTTATTTCCAAAGGTGACCTACCTCTTCCACTAGGATTGGAGGCACTCAAGGAGGTAAACCACTCATAGCACCATATGAACCTTACATCGTGTTCTACGATGAGGACTGTATTTTCGCTATGTGAACCTATACGACCCTTGGTTTGACTCATACCTTCATGTAATGGCCTAGTAACTTCCCCTTAGGAATACCAAAACATATATCTGTAAATTGGACATTGAGAGTATGCCTTTGGTATCCCCGATTGATGCCAAAGAGACCCAATACCTGGGAAGAATGCGAGACCAATTGAAAGGAGGAATAAGGTTGGAAGGGTGAGCATGTTGTTGCATGTGCTAACATTTGTTCCATGGTTGTTTTACCTTTGACCTTTACATTCAAGATCAAACATGCATCATCCATATGCCATTCTAACCATGTTTTTATGCAGCCATTTTGAAGCATTATCATACGTGTGCTATTATACTAACCACATTTTCTTGCAGCCATAACACCTTATCCGTATGCCATATACATTTTGTGTGTTCACATTTCATAAAGCATACATGACATCATCTTTATGTCATGCATCCTAACCACGTCATTTTGTGGCCACTTGCATTCTGTGTGAGATGGGCATTCATCTCACCTCACCCCATCTAAAATGAAAGGATGTTCTAAGTATACTCTTCACGACCATTTTAGAACATAACGGGTGTCCCAAAACTAGTCGTATTCCGCCCGTGCATCGGATTGCACTTGGTGATCTCATTGCATCATTTCAATCATTAAGGGACCAGAACAGTCTTAGGTTTATATTCGTGTGGTGGGTCACATGATATCATTACATGGCATCATGTCCATTCATCATTGGTGTCATGGCGACGCCAAAGTCTTACTTGTGTGTCACGATCCACGTCAGGTTGTTTCACAACATTGATAATTCATTCGAGGTACTCCACGAGTGCCGAACTAGAACTTATATTAGGACATTTCATAACATTCCTAAATCATAAAAGGTGTTCCATGAACACCAAAATTCTGTCAGTGTCTCGAGCTACACGCGACTTATTAGTATCATCACTTCATCTAAGATGCCATAAAAGCATCGAACCTTCGTCTATGGAACGGGTCCCATATGACCACTTCATATCATCTCATTGACCTACAAAATGTCGAACCTCTATCCGTTTGTCGGTACACATGTGACCATTTCATGACATCCACTAGGTGCCCCGAAGGCATCGAACCTCTATCATTGTGATGGCTCACACGCGACATTTTTGCATTGTCTTTTACATGGCATGGGGTATGCTTGGAATGTCCAAGGTAAAATAAAAATAAATAATAAATAATAAAAATAATAAAAAGGGAAGGAAAATACAAAGGTCATTTTCATCACCATCCATATCCATGAAGCACCATCTAAACATGAACATGAACATACCATACACGCCATTTAGTGTGTCGAGTCTAGGTCCATGACATCCATCCAAAATTCTAACCTTATGTTGAATGTGCAGTTTGGAGTTGAACCTCAGAGCGGTTAGTTGGTGTTGAGCCGGAGCCAAACCAATCAATCCAGTCAGTTGAATTAGAGCCAGTCACCATGGAGGGGATCAGTTCAGGATCAGATTCAGATTAGGAGGTCAAAATTCAGTTGTCTACTTCACTGGTTGATAGTCAGATTCTATCTGAAGAAGTAGATAGATCAGAGATGGCTGACAGAAATAGTGGGAACATGCCTTTTGACATGGCAGCTTTTATGAGGATTTTTATGAGCTCGGATGAATTTAAGGCTACCTTTAGGGAGCAAATGCAGGCGGTGATCAACACTACCCCTGTTTAGACTGTTCCATTAACTCAGACTTTGATTGGAAGTGAAGGACACCAATTTATCCAAGCGACAAATGGAGCTGGAGGGAATCTTCCTAGAAGGAGCGGTGGAGTTGTCAACCATAAGGAACCTGACCGTCAATCTGAAGAAGATGAGGCCTTTGAGAAGGCAAGAGAAGCCTCGATTAAGACTATGGTGGAGAAGCGTCTCAATAAAAAATTATCTGATATTGAAGCCATGCTGCCTAAGCTAAAGGAGATGATGCACTATAACCCCATTAGGTGTGCCGACCCGGCTACTTTGATGGCCGATGGAGAAGAGCTGCTTCCGGCTGGTTTTCACATGCCCTATCTTCCTCCCTACACTAGGGAAGGCCACCGGAAGCCCATTTGGACAGTTATGTGAGGTTGATGACCAGTATGGGGATCAGAAAAGTTCACCTTTTGAATCTGTTCCCGACTACTTTAAAGGGGTGCTGCGGCAAAATGGTACATGAAGATGCCTTTGTACACCCGTTCTACTTGGGAGGACCTATCTGAAGCTTTTGTGAAGTAGTACACTTACAATACCCAAGTAGACACTACTCAAGAGGATTTAGAGAGGATCCACCAAAAGCCGAATGAATCTTTCCCAGCTTACTATAAACGGTGGATGGATGTGCAAGTTCTGGTGGATGGGGCATCGAAGTTGGAGTCTCTCAGGTGGATGGTAGTCTGCCCCAATACAAAGACAAAATGAAGTTAAAGAGGTTCCACTCTTTTAATGAGGTGGTAGAATTTGCTAAGCATATCAAATGATTCAAAGAAGAGGAACAGAGGGGTAGACAGAGTTCGAGCTCCTATAGAAGTAGTCAAGGGTACTCCCAAGGGTATAAAGGTGTCAGTTCTAAGGCTACCGTAGTTGGGTCTAGTTCTAAGATGACTCTAAAAGCACCCTCTATTGAAGCACAGGAGGCGGAAGTGGCTGCTATGAACCAAGGAAGGCAGACTCCTCAGAGGGTCACTAGCCCATGGGCCAAGTCAACAAGTCGGATTTTCGCCAAGTGTAGAAAGGTTGGGCTGTTGTAGAGTCTGAGGCCATTTTCACCTCCAGCTAAGGTAGATAGAGATAATTTCTACTCTTACCATGTGATGACGGGTCACCCTGCGAATGAGTGCACCCAATTGATTAAGTCCATCAAGCAGCTGGTCACTGATGGCATGATTATTGAGCCAGCTCTGAAGCCGAGCGTTCAGAAGAATCCACTACCTATCTTTGGGGGTCAAGTGAATATGGTGCAGTCTGGTCTGCCGGTTAGTTATGTGTTTGCTCAGATCACCAAGGTAAATCCAAGCGTATGAGCTGTTATGAGCGGATAACCTAAACGCGCCAAAGCGAGCCGGGGAACAGAAAGCGGATTTGATGTTTAATTTGATGAAAATAGGTTTTGTATATCTTGTTTTAGGGAAAATCATTCGTTTGTTTATAAATTCCTTTTGTAGAAAATATTTTCCCATTTTATTACTTAAAGACCTCAAAACCTAAATTTCGAGATCAGTGATAGAGTCGCCACCCGGATCAGCTCATCCGGGAAATTCCAGTACAGCTCCCTACCGAGTGTAGACTGTTGTACCTAATCCAGAGATTTAGGGTTCAAGCAACTTACATATTCAACCTCAAGCTTGTATTCATTTTATAATTTATATTACCGTATTTATTAAATTTATTATCTTTCCCTACCCAATTTTGTTTAGTTATCAGCCGATGCTCATACAGATGACAGAAATAGATTGCAAAAAATTAAATCATACATACAAATTATACAAAATAATAGAGACCGCTTATACAACCAAACTGAATGAAAAATAAAAACTATCATCCTCACATTACAACCGCTAAAATACATGATTTAATCTATTAATTACATCAAAAATAATAAAAAAGGAAAATAAATGCTGCAAAACAAACGGTTAGCCCAATTATCAAATAGATGCAAATAGGACTCACACAGGATAGAATTGGGATTTTTAGGAATGGGGGGCATGCATTTAGGGGATAGCCGGGATGACTAGACCAGTTGGCCCAGCTAGACCTAGAAAACGGTTTTGAAACGCCCTGTAGATTTTTGTGTTGGAAAACAATTTTGGAAAACCATTTTGCTCAATCTCATGCAAATTTCTATATTTTTGCGGGTCTGTTATCCCGAAACGCGGAGTTCCATTCATATGGTTTTCCTAATTTCCACAACCATCTAGAGTCTGAAAGCAGTAAACACACCAAAAATGATTTGATTCTGAAGATAGCATCGCGCGACGACGTCCATTGGGGCCGCCCCACGATGTCCCCTTCCGGGAACTATAGCCGTGCGTCTATGACGAGAGCCATGCGGCTCTAAGATCCATAGTCATATGGCTGTAACACCTAGAACCCGAAATCAGTTTTCTTGTTTTTTTGAAAATCATTATTTTGCTCGTTTTCGAGGTTTCATAAAGATTCTCATAGGGTTCGGGGGTCTGCTAGTGCTGGACAGTGGATCCGATTCAGATCGAATAACCCCGAAATCCAAAAAATAAAATCTAGGAAAAACCAAAAATATAATATCTGTACGCATAGAAATCCGAAAACCACAGTCTGATAATGCACCGATGTATTTAGGCTGAAATATGTCCCAACAGGATGAGCCAAATGGAAAAGGGCTACTTTCAGCCTGGAAGGAATATTGCCATGCGGTTTTAGTGTTAGAGCTGCGTGGCTGTGTTCTGAGGAAACACAGCCGTACGGCTCTGTCAAGGTAGCCGGTTTTCCAAAAATTGAGAAAATAGAGAAGAAAATGCACGAAAACACAATGAACACAAGTTTAAGGCCTCTCAAAGTTTACCTTGTTGTTGTTCTAGTGTATTGGATAATCAAAAACGGATTAGAAAGCTTGAATGTGCCTTGAATCTGATAACTTTCTGAAATTCCAAAAATGAATCCCGAACCAATCCGAAACAAATTTGAAAACATATCTGGACGAGTGAGAAATGGTTTAGATTTTTCACTTGAGTATTGTTGAGTGTGTGTTGGCTTTGAATGCTCGGTTTCTCTCTTTCTCTCTTTTCCTCTCTTCTTTCTTTCCTTCTCTTTTTTTCTTTTGGTTTCTTTTTTTTTTTTTTTTTGTTTAGCCGAAGACAATTTGAGAAGAAAAACTCCGTTTGTCCAAAAATTTTTTGGTTTTTATATCCCCTATTCCTTTTCATCATTTCATTCATTAAATGCGCCTCCTGCACTATGGGATTTCGGTTGAGAAAATAAAGTCCGCCCTTGTTTTAGGCAAGTTGCTCTGATTTTTGCAGACAACTTGACAACCGTGCGGCTCTAGACAGAGCCAGGGCAGACTTCCCTAATTTCTATGCTCACCTCAAAACCCTGTAATCACTCGGGGGACCTTTCTCGGGGTTTTGGATTGCGGGCGGTTCGGTTCTCAGAGCATTTGAGGTATTCCAGGTGACCCAGTGCTCAATTCCAAGTCTGACTACTTAACAGAGGTAATAAAGGATTCTCATCAAGGAGGTCGGGAAAAACCCATGCTCACAGGTTGCCCCTCGTGGGATTAAAGTTGATTCATGGTCAGGCTATCAAGCCGGAATCGAGTTTGGTCTCACGATTGGGAGCGCGGTGAGAAAGGAAAAGAAGACATACCTGGCGTCTTCGTTTGTTAAGGAATAGGCGCAACACCTTGCTGGGGATGTTGGCTTTGATTCTGAGGTCGGCTCTCTATGGTGGAGCATGCCATCGAGATCAGGTATATTTGATGAAATCAGCTCTCTGTGATGGAGCATATCATGGAAATTGACTCCTTATGGCAGAGTGTACTGATGAAATCAACTCTTTGTGGTTGAGTGGACCAATGAGGTTGGATATAGCTATTGGAATCGGCTCTCTGTGGTGGAGTTTGCTGATGAAATTGACTCTCTGTGGTGGAGTGTACCAGTGAAGTCGGATATTGCTATTGGAATGGGCTCTCTATGGTAGAGCATACCAGTGAAGTCGTGTATACTTGTTAAAGTTGGCCCTCCGTGGTGGAGCATACCACTAAAATCGACTCTCTGTGGTTGAGTGTACCAGTGGAATCGGGTATATTTGTTGGGATTGGGTCTCTGTGGTGGAGCATACCCTTGAAATCGAGTTGAAAAGTGTGTATTTATTCCTTGATCGATAATTTTGGAAACGAAAATTTTTGGCCCTTCGATCAAGAATAAATACGGCTTGCTTGTTTTGCCCCTGGATACCTGCAAAAGGCAAGAAATACCCTTCTCGGGATCATAGTGGAATAAACAAAAATTATGAAAAATCAAGAAAAACTTGTTTACCTGAGCATCAGAGCCACGCGGCTCTGTTTTGGTAAGACAGAGCTGAGCGGATGTAATAGAGCTGCACGGCTCTAATTTGCCATGTAAATTAGAGCCGTGCGGCTCTAGTGGGGAGAGGCTGACTATTTATAAGGGAATGGACGGCCATTTCTACCAAAAACCCATTTTTCTCTTTCTCCATTACTCCTTTATCTCTCAAGCCTTGAACATAACTTCCCACCATTAGGATGTTGAAGAAAATGTGAAAGGCTCTTCGCCCCTCTGCCCCTTCACAGCCCGGACTTCATATAAGATATGTTTTATCGGAGGGGGAGTTCGTGTTACCGGTGGAGCCCACAGTGGATGTTTATGAACTCCAGGAATCGGTTGCCTACTGCGGGGTTAGGAGAAATGATCCCGTACCTACCACACTGCAGTTGTCTACACATGCGTGTGAGAATCTGGTTAGTTTCTCCCAATTTCCTCTTTTTTCAATTTTTTGAATTTCTACAAATGTGGGTAAAATTAGGAAAAATTACATAAAATTCAGGCATTTTTTTAGTAGATTATGCCCCTAGGAACTCTGATTGATGATTTAGAGTTGATTAGAGATGATTTTGGAGTAAAAATTGAAAAACCTAGGGTTTGGGGAAAAACTGTCGGTTTCCGAACAGAGCCGTGCTGCTCAACGACAGAGCCATGCGGCTCTGTTCTTGATTCTGGCGGCTGATGTTGAAGAACATAGCCACGTGGCTCTATCTTCCAAGAACAGAGCCGTGCGGCTCTAGTTACAGCCGTGCGGCTCTGTTCAGGAAGAAAGGAGACTTTTTCATGCTTTAATTATATTTTGATGCTTTTATTCGACTTATTCAATCAATGCACAACACAAATAACTCATAAAAACTCCCTGTTCATTGTTTTGCAGGAGCAGGACCATAACCATGGGGCTGGGATGGTGACTAACACAGTAAAGTGGTACAGGATGCTCCCCGAGAATGTGTGGGGTATTGTGGACTCCACTGGGCTAGAGAGGATGATCAGCTGTATGAGCGAGGTGGCACCTCGGATGAACAGCAGTCTGTTGTCGGCTTTGATTGAGTGGTGGATGGACTCCACTCATACTTTTCACTTCCAACTGGGGAGCACACTATCACACCAGAGGACTTCGAGGCCATAACCGGGCTTTCCTTCAGCGGTCGCACTATCATTTTCAACCAGACCCTGTAGAGAGGGGGTTTCAGGCCAGAGGTGATCGGTGTGCTGATTGGCTTGGTCTCTTGGGATAGATATGATCCAGTACAACACACTCAAGGACTACTGGTTAGGGAGGTAGGCCGAGCTCCCCGAGGGTTCCTCCTTTGCTTCGGCGGATGCGAGCCGATATGCTAGGGCTTTTCTCCTATATGCCCTTAGCACTTTCCTTTTCCCTATGGGTTAGAGTGACCTAAACTTGGCTATCCTCCCATTGCTTGTTCAGTTGGAGGACGTGAAATTTGAGTTGGGGGCTAGCCGGGCTGGCTCAGTTGTATTACTCCCTCGATATCTGTGCCCGAGGGAAACATAGGGAGCTGAAGGGCTTATGGATCATCGTCCATGTGAGTTTCCTGATTTCTTTTTCATTTTCATTCATTTTTTTTTAACTTTCTCATTATGCAGATTCGGGCTTATGAGTATACCTTCATCCCCCAGCCAAAACTAGGCATACCAGATACCGCCGATATCCCTGATTTCCCCCGACTAAGGTGATGGCTGGGCTTCAGTTAGAGCAAGGTGGACAATGACCCATGGGACTACTGCTACCTGCTGGCCAACATGACATTTGAAGGGTACACATCTTCCCTTCTGACTTTTGTTCTCTTTCTGACTTTTGTTGTCTTATAGCTACTTCTTCGATTTTCTGATTTCTGATTCTCTGATTTTAGCTTGTCAAGGAACCATAAAGGGGAGCCGTGTTGCCTTTGGAGGTGGTAGATGTCTTGAGGCTGACACCCTAGAGGTTCATCATGGAATGCCCGTTCGGCCTAGAATGGCATCTAGGGGAACGGGTCGTCGACTGGCGTGCTGGACCAATGCAGCGTAGGATCCCACCTACTCCGCCTGTAGGGATGTTCTGGCCACATCTGCTATAGGTTGAGGACCATCCCAACCTCTTCGGGTCCAGGTATGTTGCTAATGGGGTGGAAGGGGACTACCCCTAATTCATTGATACATCCCTACTCCTTGCGACAAGGGCTATACAGTTAGAGGTATATTTCTTCTCCTATTTGTTGTTCATCTGCATCTTTCTGCTTGCTTGCTGACACCTTCTTCTCTCTCTTTTTTTCAGGCATCTTGGAGTGGGAGAGGCAAACGCCCTTGTACTTCGTCCAGTAGGCATTCTAGCTACCGCGGATCCCACACTGTTGGTGGTTAGGGTGACTGGAGCTCTTCCGCGTGCGGGGACGAGTATGGCACTGACGTTGGGATGGAGAGCGGCCCGCCCATTCATATGAAGGTGCCTCCGGTGGTCCCCCTGTCTGTTTTATCCATGGTGGGCTCAAGTTCTCCTTAGAGCCATCGGTGCTACTGCTGGACGAGTTTGGGCATCCTTACCAGGCTGACTTGTATCTCCAGAACTAGATTCCTCCTGCTATTTTCCCTCACGATACTACCCATGTGAGTATGCTTGCCTTTATTTACTTTGGACCCTTATTGTTACCATTAGTCTATCCTGGTATCTCAGGGGATAGCTCTGTACGAGGTAGTTTTTCCCTTCAGATCGCATGCAATACATGATAATGGGACGAATTCACTGAGTACCTATATTTGGGTTAGCACTGATGCGTATATGCATATGTGTGTGTGTATTGTGAATGTATGCTTGTATATGACATGATGTTTGTGTTGTTGATTCTGGTGCAGGAAGGGATGGGTGCTTGACGTCGAGAGGAGGCCCGCCTGAGATCAGAGGTAGAGTAGCTACTGAGGAGCTACTCAGACCTGAGGGTGATGAATGAGACCCTCCGTACACACCTGGATGCGTGGACAGTTGCGAATGCCGCAGATGGGGGCAATGGCGACGACGAGAGTGAGGATGAGGGAGACAGCCCGGACGATGGGGGATAGTAGTAGCCTTCCTTTTTATTTCTATAGTTTTGACTGTGACAGCCCACCTGTGGGTTGAGTTACATCATGTTGTAGTACATTTTGCCTATCTGTGGGCCTTTTCTATCACATTTGTTTATTTAGATCTGGTATATCAGCTGTTCTGACATTTATATTGAAGTTCATTACCCTCTTATTTATTCTGAATGCATTCCCTTTATCTTTACTTGCTTTTGTCGATGTCTGAATCAATTTAGGCTTTTCTGAAACCTTATTCTGTGATTTTGGGCTTGATTTTCACCGAAAACCGATTCCAAGTAGTAGAGCCGCGCGGCTATAGGTTCAAAATTCTGTATGAAAGTATAAAGTGAGTGATGTTGCCGGGTTATAGCCGCACGGCTCTATATATAGCTAGCTGATGCAACAAGAGCTGCACAGCTCTATATATAGCCACCAACTACGGCCGCGCGGCTCTGTATGAGTTTTAGCAATTTCTTCTCCTTTTCACACTCTTTCCGATGGATCAACTCCGCTACCATCTCAGGGATTACTGAAAGACTTCCTGCTCTTCTGATTGGACCTTATTGGCACCTTAGAGTCTGTATTCCTTGCAGTCCTACATGAATCTGACTCCAAACCAGACCTTTCTGGTGGCTGCAGCCAGCTTCTGGGATCCGATGGATCATGTCTTCTGATTTTCTAGGCAAGAGCTATGCCCCATGGTCGAGGAGTTCAATGCCATCCTCTACATTCCTTGCCCATGCGGAGTTAGGTTAGCTATTCCTGAACCCGATTCAGACAACTTACAAATGCTTCAAAGGCTAACTGTATTGGACACGGTAGATTTGGATCGCTTGCTTCTTAGCCAGGCTACCCCTAAGAGCTTCAATCTGTCTGCTATTATGGACCTGTGCTCTATGCTAAACACTTCTACCCTTGGCTGGGCCCCTCTGATGAGCCTATTGTTGATGTCTCTCTATTTGTGTGAGTCCCGAGATGGGACCTGTGGTTTCCAATTAGTCTCGCTAGTGGCCTAGATGGCCAATGGTGCTTCACCCATGGGAGTTATCTTAGTTGAGACGCTGATTGATCTGGATTCTATTCATTATGGCTACCCGATTGAGACCAACGGACGTTCCTTCCTTCTTCAGGTTTGCTCCTAACCCATGTTTCACATCCTGATTGATTCTGCACCCCTCTGATTTGCTGGCTATTGTGTAGATTTGGCTTCTGGAGAAATTGAGTATCCTGAGTATTCCTCCACCTCATCCGAGATATGCTTCGTAGCGTTATTAGGCCCGACACATTGAAATCACAGATTTTGCCACTCGGTCTTTAGAGGAGTGGCTTGCTTGGCTGACAAAGAGGACAGATGCATCCATCCGTTGGATTTGCCCCTAGTGGGATATTTCACATGTGGCTACCAAGACTTGGGTAGGAGGTGTGTACCTTCTTGGGCTGACCAAGTATGAGTGGACGACATTTTCCGGGAAGAAAATTTAGCAAGCGGCGAAGCAGACCGGAGAAAACATTTTCATTACGTTTTGGTTTTGGTGGAAGAGCGGGCTTTATTTATCTTGAGTTAGGAAAAAAAACCATTGATTTCATTTGAAAATTCCTTTGTAGAAAACATTTTCCCGTTTTAACTTAAAGACCTCAAAACTTAATTCCTGAGATCAGTGACAGACTCGCCATCCGAATAAGCTCATCAGGGAATTCCGGTACAGCTCCCTACCGAGGATAGACTACTGTACCTAATCCAAAGATTTAGGGTTCGGGCAAGTGACTTACTTTAACTCTAGCTTGCTTTCACTTTACATTTTATATTACCATATTTAATTTGCTTTATTATCTTTCTCTAAACCCTAATTTGTGTTTATATTTATTTAGCCGATGCTAAAGTAAAATGCAGAAAATAAATTACAGAAAAATAAATCATACAAGCAGTCAAAAGAACAAAAATAGGGGCCAATTATACAACCAAATTGAATAAAAAGGAAAACTCTCGTCCTCAGTTTACAAACGCCTAAACGCATGAGGATCTAAAAATTACATCCGCCTAGAATACATGGAATAATATATTAATTACATAAAAATAATAAAAATAAATGCTGCAAAACAAATTGGTTAGCAGAGTTTATATTACACACATAGGTAGGACTCAAATAGGACAAAATTGGGAATTTAGGAAAACGGGGGCATGCATTTAGGGGGTAACCGAGTCGACCCGACCAGTCGGACTGGTTAGACCTAGAAAACGGTTTTGAAACGCCCTGTAATTTTTGTGCTGGAAAATCAATTTTTGGAAAACATTTGGCTCAATTGCATGTAAATTTCCATTTTTGTGGGCCTAAATTCAGGGTTCTATTCGTGCGGGTTCCTAAATTCAACATCCACCTAGGGTCCAAAATGCAATAAACACACTAAAAATATTTGTGAAAATATCATTTTATTCGTTTTCAATGTTTTCCAGGGATTTTATAGGATTCGAGAGTCCGCTAAGGCTGAACTATGGATCCGATTCGGATAAAACAACCCCGAAACTTAGAAACAAAACCCATGAAACATTGAAAACCCTAATATCTGTACGTAAAAAAATCTAAAAACCAAAATTTTATGATATACGGATGGATTTGGGTCGAAAATGATCGCAACAGAATGCGCAAAATGGAAAACGGATTGTTTTCGACCGATCGAAAAGATTCAAAAATCTGTCCCTACAGAACAGAACAGGGTGGCTCTGGGTACTAGACCCACCCGGTCCTTTCCATCATGAACACAGTCGTGTGGCTGTTTTCATGAAGAACACAGCTGCCCGGCTCTATTCGGGTAAGTCCGATTCTGAAAGTTGGCGAAATACAGAAAACGCACAGAAAACACAATGCAAACAGGTTTAAGGCCTCTCAGAGTTTACCTTGATATTGTATGGATGCTTTGAACATCAAAGAACAGATTGAAAGCTTGAAATATATCCTGGGAACTCAACCGGCCAAAGAACCGCAACAATCCAAACGAGCCGAAGCGAATCCGAAATCGTTTCTAACCAATGAGCAAAGGTTAAGTAACTTGTGTTTAATGTTTAAGGATAGATTTTAAGCCTTAATCCCTGTGTTTTTGGTTTCCCTTCTCTTGCTTAGTCTCAGCCTCTCTTCTTTCTTTTTTCTCTGCTTCTTTTTTTTCCCTAAAATTGAAAAGCCTCTCTCCCCTTTTTCCTGATTTGATTTTCTCTTTTTATACTCTCCTCTCACATATCATTTCGAACATTTAATGGCCATTTGACTTTCTGATTTTGCCCATATCTTATTTCTGGCGAGACAAGTTGCTCTGCTTTCCAGAGCAATTTGTCTTGCCCACTAGAGCCGGGGCAAAATTTTGAGAATCCGATGCGCACCCTAAACCGTAAGAACCACTTGGGAGACCTTTTTGGGGATTCTGGATCACAGATAGCTTGGCTTTCAAGATGTTTGAGATCCCAGGTGACATTCCAGGTGTTTTCAAGTCTGATTCAAGACCGTTCGCTTCATAGGTAACACAGGAACTCTCATCATAGAGGCCAGGAAAATCCGGTGCTTACACCAAGGTGACATTCTACTCTCTCGCATGGTTATACAGATAGTACGGGCAAGTACAAGGGGTGCCCCGTTCCTTATGCACAACCGAGTGTGGAGAATTCACATAGCGATGGCCCAGACATGTGCAACAACAATGGATGAGTCCCATTCGTTCTGAGACCTTGAGATACGACAGCATAGCTTTGGCGGAGACAGATGGCCGTTATAGGGCTTGGTTAGTTGACTTAGTGACTTGCCCTACAAGATGCGAGCGTGAGATCCTAACATTGAGATAGCTCAGTTTGTAGGTTTTCCAGATTATATGGAGTTGTTGTTGGTTGATTTTTATTTATTTTGTTGTTTTATTTTATGTCCTTATTTTTGCATAGATTGCCCTTGTGAGTTTTCAATCTATCGGACTGTCTTAACTTCTGCCTGAACCGCCCTTTTGGGTTTTCAACTCAGTAGACTTTTATTTGTATCCTAAATTTTGCATAGACCACCTTTGCATAGACCGCCTATCGTTTTTCAGTCTATCGGAATTTTTTTTTTGAAAATGAGATGCATGCAAATATGGGATGTGCAAAATCATATATATGTTTATAATAAGAATCCAATTTCAGGCAAACTCAAGACATTTAAGCGAACAGAAAGGGTATTCATTCATTTATTCATTAATAATGTTTTAGTACAATACATATAAAAAATGAAATAAAGCTAAGAACAGAGTTAACAATGGTATCCGTCTCGACCGAATCCATGACTGCCATCAGCTGGTCTTTGTAGATTTTCTCGACGATGGTGCTCACCTCTCTGTCCTGAATTTTGCATAGACCGTCTTTTCAATTTTCGATCCATCGGGCTGTCCTAATTTTTATGTGGACTGCCTTTTCTGTTTTCAATCCACCGGACCCTTTTTTTTTTTACACATAGTATCGCCTGAGCTTGTCCTGATTGATGGGGTTGACGAACTCATTTCTATCCATGTCCATGATCTTTACAGCACCTTTTGAAAGTACCCTTTGACCACATATGGACCTTCCCAGTTGGGATTGAATGTTCCCCTTACATCTGTATTGACCTATTTCATCTGTTTTAGTACCAAGTCTCCAGTTTTCAGTGGGTGTTTCCAATGGCGGACTTTACTGTTATAAGCCCAGGCCATTCTCTGCTGATACATTTGTAAATGATCTAGTGCCCAAAGGCGCTTCTCGTCAATCAAGGCCAACTGTTCATATCTCGATTGAACCCATTCTGATTCTGGCAACTGCGCTTCCATGACCACCCTCAGTGACCTAACCTCTGTTTCTACTGGCAAGACAACTTCCATTCCATAGACCAAGGAGTATGGTGTTTCTCTGGTGGGAGTTCTGATACTGGGTCTATATCCCCAGAAGGCAAATGGCAACATGTCGGCCCAATCCTTGTAGGTGACCACCATTTTTGACAGAATCTTTTTGATGACTTGTTGGCTGCTTCTACCGCACCATTGGCATGCGGGTGGTATGGAGATGACTTGTGATGTTCAACCCCTTTATCCTAAAATAATTGTGTCATAGCCCCTTAAAACTATACAACATTATCTATCACAACATGGTGCGGGATCCCATACCGTGCGAAGATATTCTTCTTGAGTCATTTTCTTAGCCGTGACATGTCTGAATGATTCTGCTTCCACCCATTTAGAGAAGTAGTCAATAGCCATAACTATGAAGCGGTGCCCGTTTGATGTAGCTGGCCTTATTTCTCCGATGATATCTATCCCCCAAGCAACAAATGGCCACATAGTCGATGATATCTGGAGTTTAAGTGGTGGGAGATGATTGAGGTCTCCGTACACTTAGCACTCGTGGTATCTTTTCACTTCTTCAACATAATCAGCTTGTAGGGTAAGCCAAAAGTATCCTTGTCTCAATACTTTCTTAGCCAGGGCTAACCCATTCATGTGTGGCCCGTAAGTTCTTGTATGGATTTGCCTCATGACTTTCTTGGCTTCTTTTTCTGTTAAGCATTTTATGAGTAGGCCATTGGTGGTTCTTTTGAAGAGCTGATCCTTGAATAATCTAAACTGTGCTACTAACTTTTGGAGAGAGATCTTATCTACGTAGCTGGCATCTTTAGGGTATTGCCCATTTTGAATAAACTACAGGACATCATGATACCAAGGCATTCCTCTGCTATTGCTATAACACTGATTGATAGGTAGCAAGGATTCTGTATGATCTCCAATAGCACTGGCTTCATGGGATGTTTCTGGGGTTCCTCCCACATTGATGAGAGTATGGCTAAGGAGTCTGCCATCTGATTCTCTTCTCTTGGGACATATCTGAACTCACACTACCCAAATGCCTTCACCTTTTCCCAAACCAGCTGGAGATAGAGCCAGAGCGAGCGACCTTTCTTTTATCTTCCACTCTCCAATGATCTGATGAATCACCAAAGCTGAGTCTTCGATTACTAACACTTCGTGCACCCCTAGTGTGATCAAGGAGTCGATCCTAAAAAGGCAAGCTTCGTAGTCTGCCCCGTTGTTAGTCACTGAGAACTCAAGGCGTTTAGCTATAGGAATGATTTCGCCATCAAGCATGCCGATAATTACTCCCAAACCTGCTCCATGTTTGTTTACAGCCCCATCGAAATACATTACCCATCTGCTCGGTTCCATCTCCACTACAGCTAGCTATTCATCAGGGAACTCCAAGTTCTCAACGTAATCTGACTCCAGAGGCTAGTTGGCTAGAAATTCTCAACAGCTCTCCCCTAATCATCTTCTTGGTCACATACTCAATGTCAAATTCTGACAACAAAAGTACCACCTCGATAACTTTTCAGCCAATGCAGGGGTATGGCATAAGTACTTCATCGGATCAACTTTTGCTACCACCTGGACCTTGTACGATTGGAAGTAATGCCTTAGTTTCTTAGTCAGCCATACCATGGTTGCATAAGTCTTTTCTACTACAGTGTGTCTGACCTCGTGATTAAGCAGTTTCTTGCTCAGGTAGTAAATTGCATGTTCTCACCCGTCTTCCTATTCTTGCACTAGCATTGCCCCTACTGAAGCATCTTCGATAGCTGGATATAGGACCAAAGGCTTATTACGCATTAGAGGCTTTAGGACTAGTGGATTCATCAAATAAGCCTTGATCCTGTCGAAAGCTAATTGGCACTGATCGTTCCATGTCACCAGCTGATTCTTTCTTAGGAGCTTAAAGATGGGTTCACAGAATGTTGTCAACCTCACAATGAACTGACTGACATACTGCAACGATCCCATAAATGACCTTACCTCTTTTTCTATCTTTGGCACAGACATATCATTGATGGCTTTGATCTTGTCCGAATCCATTTCGATCCCCCTCTGACTTACCACATGGCCGAGAAGTTTCCCTAAGGTTACCCCAAATACACGCTTCTTGGGATTAAGGTAGAGGTTATACTTTTCGACTCTAGTTAGAAATCTATCCAAGATAGCAGGCTGCTCTTCCCGGGTCATTGACTTGAACTTCAACCTCTTTGTGAATCATATCATGTAGAAGCTTAGTGACTGCGTGCTGGTAAGTTTCTCCAGCATTCTTCAGCCCAAATGGCATAACTCTGTAGCAATAGACCCACCATTCTGTGATGAAGGCTATTTTTACCTTATCGACGATCTCCATCAGAATCTAGTTATACCTTGAGAATCCATCCATGAATGAGTACATTGTCACCCTGGTGGCATTGTCGATTAAAACATCAATGTGTGGTAGCGGGAAATCATCCTTGGGTGATGCTTTATTCAAGTCTCTGTAGTCTACGCAAACCCTGACTCTGCCATCTTTTTTCGCAATCGGTACTATGTTGGCCAACCACTCTGGATACTCCACTACTTCCAGGAACTTTGTTTTTTTCTGTTTGGCCACTTCATCCTTAACTTTCTCTGCCCATTCTGGTATGAGTCTTCTGAGTTTCTGCTTGATAGGCTTCATCTTTGGATCTATTGGAATTCTGTGCTCTGTGATTTCTCTGTCAACCCTGGGCATGTCGTCGTAGGACTAGGTGCAGGTGTGAGAACGGGTTTTCCCGACCACTGTGATGAGAGTTCATATGTTACCTATGGAGCGAATAGTTTTGAATCGGACATGAAAGCACCCAAAATGTTGCCTGGGTATCTCAAACGTCATGAAATCCAAGCTATCCGTAATCCAAAATCCCCGAAAAGGTCTGCCGAGCGGTTTCTAGGGTTTAGGTGCGTGCCCGATTTTTGAAATCTTGCCCCGGCTCTTGTTAGAGCCGCATAGCTCTAGTTTTCAAACTAGAGCCGTACGACTCTAGTTCAAACTAGAGCTGGCCGGCTCTAGGGGGCAAGACAAGTTGCTTTGCAAACCAAAGCAACTTGTCTCGCCAGAAGAAGTATGGGCAGAATCAGAAAAGTAAGGCGGCCATTTAATGTTGAAATGATATGTGAGAGGAGAGTTGTTGGTGTGCCCTAGTTCTTAGGGCAATGGATTCTTGTATTTTATATTATACATTAAGACTCATTGTATGAATACATTATTTATGTCACATTAATAAAGGCAATTAATCTATTTCATTTATATCTTATGCTATAATATAAGTAGAGTATCCATTGATTGATTATCATAAAACCTATCTCAGGTTTGTTCTAATCGTGGGAACGAACAGAACCATAGACTTGTATATTCGATGACTGTATGGTAGTTCTTAACTAGCCATAGTACTTGTATAGTTAGTCATGAATATAGGTACATGTCGTTGACATGGGACTGGATCAATCCGCATAAGAAAGCCACATGGTTGTCGCTTCAGAGGTCTTTCTTGAGTAAATCTCTTTTGTCCTCATACCAGATTCATTATAATATCAATATGGAATCTGGTTCTCTTTGACATACACCTAACAGGTCTGTAAAAGGATGCTAAATATAGCTATGATTGGGTGGACCGGTGAACAAGTTGATATTGATGATGAAGTGATGGAATTGCCACTCGGGTAACACCAAGATGATATCATTGGACACTTGATGAGTGGGACTGATAAGTGTATGGCCATACCCAAGTAAGTCGGTGCTTATTTGATTAATCAGTCAACTCAACATCAAGAAATATAATAAACAACAGAAGAGGATGACGGACACCATGTCTCTTGTTTATTCATATCGATATTGTTAGGCAAAGGACACTATGAGATTCCTATCGGGTGAGTGTCTTCGAAAGACTGCTACATCTCTGTCTTAATTGGGGGCTGTAATGGTTTGCTAGAACCCACTGATAGTCTGTGGGCCTTGGGCCTACTGTAAACATAAAGACAGACCCATAGGATCGTGCATATAGATCAACTGAGCTAGAACTTATAGAAATTGTACATGTAATGTACATTGGAAGGAATGTGTTAATTAATTAGTTGACATTCGGTGTCAAGGTAATTAATTAACATTGGGTTGAATTTAATTTAATTAATAAGTTTACATAATGTAATTAATTAATTTATTAATTTATTGAATTACATAAAGTAAACAATTAATTAAATAATTTTCCTAAGTAGGAAAATTAAATACATGTATTGTATTTACTTAAGTGTGATTTAATTTTATTTAGGGGTAATTAAATTTAGCCAAATGGAATTAAATTACATAGTATATACTTTTAAATTAAAGTTTATTTATGTAATTATAATCCTAGTGGGCTTGGGTTTAATTAACCTAATTAAAACCCAATTAGACAAGGTGTCTATATAAGGGCACACTTAAGGAATAAAGCCCTAATTCAACCCTAATTAATGGCTGGAATTTCAGCCACCAAGAGCAGCTCTAAAACAGCTGAAAATCCCAGCATTAAACCTCCATTCCTTCACGTCTTCGGCTAGCACCGGTTCCCGCTCAATAGTTGGTCATGCACCGGACTTTGGAGATCACAGTTTCAAGAAACGATTCTGCAGCTGTCTCTGGAAGTGACGAATCCGGTGAGTTAATCTCTCTTGATTCAAATTAATTTTATTCTAGTTAATGGTAATTGGACACGATAGGTGGATTCTAGGAAATTTTAAACGGTGTATTTTCTGCTGCGCCACGTTATTTTTCCAATGACGAATCCCAAAAAGAGTATAAGAAGGGAAAATCAAATCAGAAAAATAGGAGGCTTTTCAATCTTAAAGAAAAAGATCCCAAGAAAAAAAAGAAGCAGAGAAAGAGAGAAAGGTGACCGTGAATTTGAGAACCTAAAAACACAAAGAGTAAAGCTTAAAATCAATCCTTAAACATTAAACACAAGTTACTTAACCTTTGCTCACTGGTTGGAAACCATTTCGGATTTCTTTCGGCTTATTTGGATTGTTGCGGTTCTCTGGCTGGTTGAGTTCCCAGTTTATATTTCAAGCTTCCAATCCGTTCTTTGACCGTTCAAAGCATCCAAACAACATCAAGGTAAACTCTGAGAGGCCTTAAACCTATTTTCATTGTCTTTTCCGTGTGTTTTCTTCGTTTTTACAACTTTCAAAATTGGATTGCCTGAATAGAGCCATACGGCTCTGTTCACAGAGCCGGCCGGCTCTAAGGACAGCCTCTCGGTTCGTCTCGATCGGCTGAAAACAGTCCGTTTTCCATTTTAAGCTTTCTGTTGCGATCATTTTCAGCGTAAATCCATCCGTATGTCATAAAATTTTGGTTTTTGGATTTCTGTACGTATGGATATTAATACTTTCATATTTCCCGGGGTTTTATTTTCTATGTTTTGGGGTAGTTTTAGCCGAATAGGATCCATAGTCCAACATTAGCGGACCCCCGAGCCCTATAAAATTCCCAGAAAATATTGAGAACAAGAAAAATAGTATTTTCACAAATGTTTTTGGTGTGTTTATTGCATTTTGGACCCTAGATGGATGTTGAACTTAGGAACCCGTACGAACGGAGCCATGGATTTCGGGATAACAGACCCACAAAAATGAAAATTTGCCTGAAACCGAGCCAAATGGTTTTCCAAAATTAATTTTCCAGCACAAAAATCCAAAGGGCATTTCAAAACCGTTTTCCAGGTCTAACTAGTCTGACAGGTCGGGTCGACCCGGTTACCCCCTAAAATGCATGCCCCAGCTTCCCAAATCCCAATTCTATCCTGATTTGAGTCATATTTGCGTTTATAATATAAACTACACTAACCAGTCTGTTTAGCAGCGCATATTTTTATTTTTACTGTATTTAATAGATTAATTCGCGTATCTTAGGCGGTTGTATTTTTAGACCCTCGTGTATCCTAGGCGCTTGTAAAGTGAGGACGAGAGTTTTTATATCTTATTTGATTGGGTTGTATAAGCGGCCTTTACTATTCTTTTGTATAGTTTGTGTGGATGGTTTAATTTCCCGCAATTTATTTTATGCATTTTGCTTGAGCATCGGGCTAATGAAAATAAACAAATTGGGTAGAGAAAAGATAATAAATTGAATAAATTTGGTTTTATAAATAATAAACGAATACAAGCTTGAGGTTAAGTAGGTAAGTTGCCCGAACCCTAAATCTTTAGATTCGGTACAGTAGTTTGCGCTCGATAGGGAGCTGTACCGGAATTTCCTGGATGAGATGATCTGGGTGGTGACTCTATCACTGATCTCAGGATTTAAGTTTCGAGGTCTTTAAGTTAAAAAGGGGAAAATGCTTTCTATAAAACGGAATTTCAAAACAAACAAACAATTTTCCCTAAAGCAAGATAAACAAAACCCGCATTCCACAAATCGGACAAAACTAAATAATTTTCCCCGGTTCGCTTCGCCGCGTCCTGCTTTCTAAAAAGGTCGTCCACTCACAGTGGCAACTTTGCTGGGGAGAAACCAAGTTTCTTTAAAAGTTTTTTTATAAACTTAAGGAACTTGGGCAACTATTGATATAAAACCTCGCTTGTATTCGCTTATCGATTTATAAAAGCTATATTTATTCAAGCCTTGCATACCATGACATTTTCTTCTTCTCAACCCCTTAAATACACTGATTAGCCCTGGTTTACCTAAGAAGGTGGACTACCTCTACCGCCAGGATTGAAGACACCCGACAGGGTAAACCACTCATAGCCTCGCATGACCTTACATCGTGTTCTGTGGTGGGGAAGTGTTTATTCGCTATGGGAGCCTGTACGACCCTTGGTTTTGACTTTGGCCCACATGTAATGTCTTAGCAATTTCCCCTAGGGTTACCAAAACTTAAATTCAAAATGAACATTGAGTGTGTGCCTTTGGTATCCCCCTTTGATGCCAAAGAGACCCAACACCTAGGAAGAATACGAGACCGATCGAAAGGAGAAATAAGGTTGGAAGGGAGCGCATATTTTTGTGTGTGCTAATGTTTGTTCTGTGGTGTTTTCTATTTGATTTCTTCATGATGCATCAAACATGCATAAATTTCATGTGCCATTCTAGCCACATATGCAGCCATTTTCAAACATTGACATATGCATGACGCTAATCACATTTTTATGCAGCCACGACATTTATTTGTGTGCCATTTACATCTCGCGTGTGACATTTCCATAAAGCATACACGACATCATTCCATGTGTCATACATTGTAAACACATCTTCGTGCAGCCACTTGCATTTTCGTGTGAAATGCACATCCATATCATTCCATCTCACCTCATAAATGGATGATTCCAAGTGTGCCCTTCATGATCATTTCATTCCATGACATATCGGGGACCCCAAAACTACCCGTATTCCGCCCGTGCACCGGATTACACTCGGCTATCTCACAAATAACATGTCATTCAATAGTAAAACCACAACGATTATTTTCGTGTGGTGGTTCACACGATGTCATCATATGGCATCATATACATCCTTCATAGGTGTCTCGGTGACGCTGAAATCCCGTTTGTGCATTGTGGTTCACATCAAACACTTTCATGACATTGCAAGATCATTCGAGGTACTCCCCGAACACCAAATTAGTACACATATAGGGGCATTTCATGACATTATCAAAATCATGCGAGGTGTTCCACGAACGCCGAACCTCTGTCCGTGTCCCTGGTTACACGTGACTTTTCTGCAACATCATTTCATATCACATGCCTCAAAAGCATTAGAAATTTGTCTATAGGATGTTCCCTATGTGACCATTTCACTTCATGACATCGACCTACAAAGCGTCGAAACTCTGCCCGTGTGTCCGTACACGCACGGCCATCTCATGACAATTCATTAAGTGCCCCAAAGGTGCCGAACCTCTGTCCGAGCGGCTACTCCCACGAGACATTTTTGCATCATTTTGCATAGCATTGGGCACTCTTGGGACATCCTAAACAAAGGAAATTCAAGCATGCAAGGATCATCCTCATTTTGATTTCCATTCATGAAGCATCATTCAAGCATCATTCTCCACGACATCACGTCATTTATATACCATCCCTAACTCTTTATTTATGATGTATGACCATACACACGTGAGACTAGAAAAGGCTAAAGCTCCATAAAGGCAATTCACAGAGTAAGCTGGATTGACCATGGATAAGGTCTCAGGTTTTGAGGGCTATTGGGGAACAAAGAACAGTAGTGACTAATAGTGATTCTAACTCTGGAGAGGAAGTGGAGATGGCCAATCAAACACCAGGTCTTACTAATGCTCTGAATGATTTCCTGAGATCTCAGGATTTCCATGACATGCTGAAATAGGAGATGTGGGCTGTTGTAAGGGAAACCGAGGATATCAGAACCAGTAGGCCCGTAAAAGAAAAGGTAAATGAATCTTCTTAGTATGGGGCTGATGTCTCAGCCAGTGTGGAGAAGCTGTAAGAGATGGAAGCAACCATGGAAAAGAAAATGAAGGCCAAGTACTCTGAACTTGACGAAGCAGTGGCTGAATTGAAGAAAGGGGCCAACATCAGTCTGGGCTCCAAGAGAGGAGTAAATGTAGATGTAATGATCAACACAGGCATTGAGACCTTCCCCATTGGGTTTCAAGTGCCTAAAATCCCTTTCTACAAGGGGATCAGCTCCCCAGAAGCTCATGTGAATCTGTATGCATAGGTAATGCTGACAGCAGGTGCCACTAAACAGCAGCTGATTAATTTCTTCCCGATCACACTAGAAGGGGGAGCCCTGAATTGGTATAACTCTGTGGCAGAAGATGTGCAATCTGATTGGGAAGCCTTATCAGTGGCTTTCATTAAATACTACAGCTTCAATACTAAGATCCAGGTGAAGCTATATGATCTGGAGAGGGTTAAGTAGAAGCCCAATGAATCCTTTGATACTTATTATCAGAGATGGATGAACAAAATGATCCTGTTAAAGAACTGCCCCGACGAGGATGAGTTGATCCAGAAGTTGATTGATGGTAGTCGGGACATTTTCAGGAACAACATGAAATTCCACTCTTCCAGTGAGCTCAGCGAAGTATATAGCATGGTTATGAAAATTGAGAGAGACGAGGAAGAAAAGGCAATGAACCAAAGGGGCGGTAGAGGCTCCGGGTACAGTTCATGGTATCGGTCGACTACTGCGACTGGGTCAAGCAGCGGGTCTGGCTCTGGCTCTATAAGCAAAAGTTAACAGTTTTCAGAGACCAAGCAAGCAGAGGATGCCGTCGTGTCTCAGCAACGAGGCAACCAAGGTAGAAATCCAGATAGTCAAGGCGTATCACCCTGTGCCTTCTCCTTGGCTAAGATCTTCGCTAAGTGCAGGAATGGTAGTTTGTTAAGCTCTCTTAGGCCTTTTGAGAAACTAGCCAAGGAAGACATGGACAACTTCTGTACCTACCATATCATGGTGGGACATAGAACCAACAACTATCACGGGCTGAAGGATGCCATACAGAAGTTGATCGACGAAGGGAGAGCTCACAATACAGCCCTTTATATTAAGGTTAACCTCCTGGACTGAGTTATGCCATGCATGATGATAGACGATGGATTTGCCCTAAACATATGTCCACTAAAGATGCTGCCATTCCTGGGTCTAAGTGAAGACAGTCTGAAAAAGTCCTCCACTATGATCAGGGCCTATGATGATTGCAAGAGGACTGTAATCGAGACTTTTGAAGCTGAAGTTGAAGTGGGACCGGTCAAGTCGGTGGTCACCTTTACTGTGATTGACATTCTAGTCACCTTCTCCTTGCTGTTGGGGAGACCATGGTTCCACCCATTGGGGGGTGTCCCTTCGACCTTGCACCAGAAGATCAAATTTTAAATGATCAGTGAGGTTGTGACAGTCGAGGCAGATTCCTAGTCAATGATTACTGCTGTTAGTGAGGAGACCATACCATTCAGCGGTTTCCAAGTCGCCATGGTCAGCAAGGAGGAGGCCACATATGCTCCAACAGTCATCTATGAGAGCTTCGCAGGCATCCGAGCATAGGACTCAGGGCCAATCTACAAGGGATGCCTGAATTTAACATTGATTCTGCGAAGCCGAGGCAATTTGGCTTAGGCTACACAGTTGAGTCGTCTGAGAAGAAGACCTGGAAAAAAGGGAAGAATGATAGCCTATGATGAAGCCATTCATTACGGCGAGTGAGGAGCCGTACAAGGGGCAAACTGAACCAGTAAGGTCGGTAACATCGAACTCCCAGGCTTCAAAGTATTCTTTGATGTGGTAGACTTTGAAAAGAGCCAAAAGGAGCCAGTTGCACCAGTGATAGTGGAGGAGGCAGTTGTTGAGGCTATCATCCCCCAGGAGAAACCATCTGATGTAATGGCAGATGTGGCCAATGAGAAAGCTGAAGAAAAAGCCTATGATGAATATATGAAAGTAATTTCAGAGGCACTGGCTGTTGCCTTAGGCAAAGCATTTGAAAAATCCAGAGAAGGATCCCCTAAGGAGCTTATGACCAAGGCAAGCCTAGATTATGTGGTTGCTGAGATAACAAGTATCATGATGACAACCAAGGCATAGATGGCTGAGATCGAGAAGATTGCTCTTCCTGCTAAATAAGAGTTTGAAGTTGCTACTGACGTAGACAACATCCTAGAGATGAGTGAGAATGCTGAGGAAGTTCCAGGCCCTCTGCCTGTGGAGGATGAAAATGCTTTTGTTGTATCTGTTTCTTCTCTTTTTGATGTGAACGACATACTTTTTAACAAGTTTAATGCAATGAAATCCCAGTTTGCTTACTTGTGTGATGTTTATCCTGATAATTCTGTGCATGCATTTGAATCACTGTGAGTGGATGACCTTTTTTACGAAGAAGGAACGCGTCGAAGCGAACCGGGGAAAAAGAAAGAAAGAAATAAATGGTTTAGTGATGTTTTGAGAAAAGCGGGTTTTGTTTATCTTGCTTTAGGGAAAATCATTTGTTTTTTTTTGAAATTCCTTTTGTAGAAAACGTTTTCCCATTTTATTACTTAAAGACCTCGAAGCCTCAATTTTGAGATCAGTGACAGAGTCGCCACCCGGATCAGCTCATCCGGGAAATTCCAGTACAGCTCCCTTCCGAGCGCAGACTACTGCACCTAATCCAGAGATTCAGGGTTCGGGCAACTTACCTACTTGACCTCAAGCTTGTATTCATTTATTATTTATAAAACCATATTTATTCAATTTATTATCTTTCCCTAACCCAATTTGTTTATTTTTATTAATCTGATGCTAAAGCAGAAATGCAGAAAATAAATTACAGGAAATTAAACCATCCACACAAATTATACAAAAAGAATAATAAAGGCCGCTTATATAACCCAATCAAATAAAAGATAAAAACTCTCATCCTCACGCTTACAATCACCTAAGTACACGAGGATCTAAAAATACAATCACCTAATTACATGAATTAATCTATTAAATACAACAAAAATAAAAATAAAAGCTGCAAAACAGATTGGTTAGTGTAAATTATATTATAGCACAGGTAGGACTCAAATTAGACGGAACGGGGAATCTAAGAAACGGCATCCTACGTTTTGGGGGTAACCGGGTTGACCAGACCAGTCAGACCGGTTAGACCTGGAAAACGGTTTTGAAGCACCCTATAATTTTTGTGCTAGAAAACAATTTTTTGGAAACCATTTGCTCAGTTTCATGCTAATTTCAACTTTTGTGGTTCTGTTATCCTGGAATCTAGGATTTCGTTCATATGGGTTTTCCTAATTTTCACAAACATTTAAGGTTCAAAAAGCAGCAAACACACCAAAATCAGTTTAAATCCGAAAGCAACATCGCACAATGACGTTCATGCAGGTCATCCCACGATTCTTTCTTTTCCGAAAATCACAACTGCACGGCTAAAAATAAAGCCGGCCGGCTCTGGACCACGCTGGGCGGCTGTAATGCCCGGACCCGAGACCGGTTTTCTCTTTTTTCCGAAGGATTTCTATATTTGCTCTTTTTTATGTTTTCCTGAGATTTTACAATATTCGAGGGTCTACAAACGCTGAACTATGGACCCTTAATGGATCAAACAACCCCAAAACCGAAATATAAAACCCGGAAAAAACCGAAAAATCGATATTCACACATCTAAAAATCCGAAAACCAACATTAAAATGACGTATAAATATTCTAAGGCCAAAAAATATCAAAATAGAAAGGTATAAAATGGAAAACGGACTCCTTTCCGCCGTTCGGGACAGATCGGGAATCTGTCCCTAAGGAACAGAGCCGGGCGGCTCCAGGGTCAGAGCTGGCCAGCTCTGTTCTTCATAATCACTGCCGTGCGGCTATGTTCATAAAGAACACAACCGTACGGCTATGATGGGTTGAGTCTGTTTCCCGGAGAAATTTAGAAAAGAGAAAAACATGCAGGAAACACAGTGTAAGTAGGTTTAAGGCCTCTCAGAGTTTACATTGGTGTCTTTCCAGTGTACTGGATGTGCAAGAACGGATTAAAAGCTTGAAATGGTTGTTGGAGTCTTAACTGATCAAGAACCACAACAGTTCGAAACAAGCCGGAATGAACCCAAAATGATCTCCAACCAGTAAGCAAAGGTTATGGAACTTGAGTTTAATGTTTTTGCATTTATCTAAGTCTTAAATACAATGTTTGGTTCAACTCCTGCTTACTCTATCTTGGTCTCTCTTCTTTCCCTTGCTTCTCTCTTTTTCTTTTTTCTACTTCTCTCTTTTTCCTTTTTTTCTTTTTAAGATCATCCTAAATCCTTTCTCCTCTGATCTTTTATATTCTCTCTTTCATATATCATATCTCGCATTAAATGGCCGCCTGACCTCTGAAGCACCCATACTCCTCTTTTTGGTGAGACAAGTTGCTTTGTTTTGCAAGGCAACTTGTCTTGCCCACTAGAGCCGTCTAGCTCTAGTGTGAACTAGAGCCGTATGGCTCTAGTCTAGAGCTGGCTAGCTATAGTTCAAGAAACCAGAGCCTCCCGATTCTAGCGAAAGCTGGAACAAGAAAACAAAACGTCAGATGTGCACCCTAAACCCTAGAGACCACTCGAGAGACCTTTTCGGGAGTTTCAGATTACGGATTGATTGGTTTTTAGAACATTTGAGACACTCCAGGCAACAATCCGGATGCTTTCGAAAGCAATTCAAGTTCGTCTACTCCAAGGGTTACATATGAACTCTCATCATAGAGGTCCAGAAAACCCGTGCTCACAGGCTGCCCCTTGCGAGATCAAATTCGACTAGATCGGTAGCTTATGTCCGATTCGAGTTTGGTCTCGTGATCGAGAGCGCGGTGAGAAAAGAAGAGAAAACACACCTGATGCCCCCTCGTTGAGGTACAGTGTCGTAGACTCACTGTGGGGGAGTATTCCTGTGATATCGACTCGCTGTGGTGGAGTGTGCCCGTAATATCGATTCGCTGTGGGGGAGTATTCCTGTGATATCGACTCGCTGTGGTGGAGTGTGCCCGTAATATCGATTCGCTGTGGTGGAGTTTACCCGTGGTGTCGACTCACTGTGGTGGAGTTTGCCCGTGGTGTCGACTCACTGTGGTGGAGTTTGCCCGTGGTGTCGACTCACTGTGGTGGAGTTTGCCCGTGGTGTCGACTCACTGTGGTGGAGTTTGCCCGTGGTGTCGACTCACTGTGGTGGAGTTTGCCCGTAGTGTCGACTCACTGTGGTAGAGTTTACCCGTGGTATTGACTCACTGTGGTGGAGTAACCAAATAATACTGTTCTCTCCGTATGGTGGAGTGGACCGTTAAAGTTGAGTTGAAAGCGCTATTTATTCCTTGATCGACAATTTTGGAAACAAAAATTTTTGCCCCTTCGATCAAGAATAAATACGGCTCGGGGCTTTTTCACCCCTAGATTCCTGCAAAATCGAGTAATACCCACCCCAGAATTAAATTGGAATTAGTGGAAATCGTGAAAAATCAAAGGAAGTACAATACCTGAAGAATCAGAGCCGGGTAGCTCTGCCTTGGTGAGGCAGAGCCGGCGGCTCACAAATAGAGCTGCCTGGCTCAAGGCTAGAGCCGTACGGGTCTAGCAGGTTGGAACTTGTAAATAAAAAAGGGGGGGCACCCCCTTGCTTCCCATTATCATTGTCTCCTTCTGCCTTTCTCTCTTCTGTGAAAAATTTCTTCATTTCTTTTAGCACAAAATAAGGAAGATGCGAAGAGCAATTCTTCCAAATGCTCCCTCACAGCCGTCTCCTCATGTGAGGTATTCTTTACCCGAAGGGGAATTTTTCCTGCCTACTAAATCTACAGTTGACGTGTATGGATTATGAGAGACGGTTCCATATTATGGAGTTAGAAGAAATGACCCTGTGCCTATGGGTTTGAAGCCATCTGCGTACATTATGCAAAATTTGGTAGTTTCCTCTTCTTTAATTTACCTTTTCTCCTATTTGTTGAATTCCTGCAAAATTGGCGAAATTAGTTGAAATTGCATAAAATTGATGCATGTTTAGAGTAGATTTTGCCCCTAGGAAACTTAATTGATGATTTAGAGTTGATTAAAATCGATTTTTGGGCAGAAAATCGTAAAACCTAAGTTTTAGGAACTAAATCGCCGGTCCGAATAGAGCCGGCCGGCTCTGTTCTGGCCAGAGCAGAGCCGGCCGACTATGGTTAGGGTCGGGCGGCTCTAACCATGGCCGAGCGGCTCTGGTTCAACCAAAACTGAGATTCCGAGCTTCTAAATTTGTTTTAAATGCTTCCGGTTGATTTATTTATGCAATGCAAAATATAAATAACTCATAAAACTCCCCGTATATTGTTTGTAGATGCGGCAGAACAACCGGGGGGCTGGCTCTGTGACTGACTCATTGTCCTGGTATTGGAGGCTCCCCGACGAGGTGTGGGAGTTGGTCGACTCAACCGGTTTGGACCGGTTTGTTTGCTCAATGTACGAGTCTGCGCCTCGGATGAGTAGGGGTTTGTTGATGGCGCTCTTGGAGCGGTGGATGGACTCCACACATACTTTCCATTTCCCAATCTGGGAGTTCACCATTACACCCGAGGATTTCATGGCTATCACCGGCCTATCCTTCGGTGGGCACACTATAGATTTTAATCAGTCGCTGGAGCGAGGATTTTTCAGGCCAGATGTGATTGCCATGCTGATTGGTTTGATTCCCGCGAGCAAGCAGGTCTAGGGGAGTACCCTTCGAGACTATTAGCTGAGTAGGCAAGATAGTCTGCCTGAGGGCGCTTCATTCCCACTTAGGGTTGTGAGACGTTACGCTCGGGCATTCTTGCTATTCACCTTGAGCACTCTGCTATTCCCCATAGGTCAGAATGACCTGAACTTTGTTGTGCTCCCATCACTGATACAATTAGAGGATATTGGGAGTCTGAGCTGGGGCGAGCCGGGCTAGCTCAGCTATACTATGGCCTTGACATCTGTGCCTATGGAAGGCACAAAGAGTTGAAGGGTGCTTGGATAGTTCTTCATGTGAGTTACCTTGTACAGATTTGGGCATATGAGTACTCCTTTGTTCCTCGACCGAAATTAGCCATACCGACTAGTGCTGTGATTCTTGACTTCCCCTAGTTGCGGCGGTGGTTGGGCTATGGCTAGAGTGAGGTAGATACCGACCCTTGGGTTTGTCTCCAGCTTTTGGCGAATATGACTTTTGAGTAGATATTCTTTCAATTCAAACATTATTATTCATTTCGTTTCATTCATTTCATTTTTTTTACTGTAATCTGTTTTTTAGGTTATCAAGGAGCTGTGGGGAGATACTATGTGGTCCATAGAGCTTATAGATGCTCAGAGGTTGGTCCCCCGATGATTCGTCGTAGAGAGCCCTGTTAGCTTGGAGTGGTACCTCGGGGGTAGGGTCACTGATTGACGTGCTGGACCCCAGGAGTGTAGGATCCCGCCTGCACCTCCAGTTGGACTGTTCTGGCCACATCTGTTGTCGAAGGAGGATCATTCAGACTTGTTTAGGTCCGGGTATATAGTTATGGGAGATGATGGTGACTACCCGCAGTTCATCCGCACATAGCTTCTCCCTCCCATTGGGACTGCACTGCCTGAGAATGCTCTAGCCGAGGTATTTCTTTGTCTTGCTTTAACTTCTGTTTATTTTGAGGTTGGACTACCACTTACCATTCCTTTCTTTGTTTCCTCTCTAGCCATCTGAGAGAGGTAAGCATCCATGTTCTTCATCTGGCAGACGTTCCAGTGGTAGTGGGTTTGGGACTGCTGGCGGCCGAGGAGATGGAGGTTCTTCTGCTCACACTGGTGTTTCTAGTGTCGATACCAAGGTGGGGTACACTGAGCCTATTCCCACTATGGTCCCTCCGGTGGTTCCTCCTACTGGCTTTACCCTAGGATGTCGGGAATACTTTATGGAGCCTTGGGTGATGCTACAAAATGAAGTCGAGGAGTTTTATCGAGCAGATCTGCATATCGAGGCACACCTTCCTCCTGTTGTTGTTCCTCCTAACATGACACATGTGTGTATCTGTCCCTGCTTTCTTTTGATTACTGTTTCGGCTACTGATCCAATCTTGTGTGCTGTTCTTTGTACAGATTTCAGTGACATAGGGAATGGCCCTATGCCAGGTGACTTCTGCTCTCAGGAATCTCTTCATTCGAGACAATGGAGTGTTGTCGGTAAGTACCTGCGTTGACAAGTGCATATACATGTATGTATGCCTCAAATGCATATGTATGCATGGCATGATGTTCCTATTGTTTATGGTACAGGCTGCACTCACCGCCCATCGGCGTGAGGATGCTCATATGAGGGTGGAGACGTAAGAGATGCAGAGGACCATTGCAGACCTCACATTCATGAATGAGACTCTCCGCACTCAGTTAGATGACTGGGATGCCGGTCGGCATATCTTTGGTGATGGCGTCAAAGCTGAGGGCGAGGAGGATGATGACTCGACTGATGGGGGACAGTCGTAGATGTTGTATTCTGTATTTTTGTAGTTTTGTGTTGATGCAGCCCGCTTGTGGGCTAGGATAGAACATCGTTGTGTATATGTACATATTTTCATTGTGTGACCACTGACTGATGTACCACTTTTGTTGATATTCTATGAAAATTCATCCTCCTTCTTGTTGATCTGTTATCTCCTCTTTGCTGGAACCTGTTTTACTGATGGCATTTCATTTATTTTCTATGCAGAAGAGTAACCATTCTATTTCCCGTGCCTTCTCTGATGGAT
This sequence comes from Euphorbia tirucalli, assembly GCA_039660915.1. Taxonomy (NCBI): domain Eukaryota; kingdom Viridiplantae; phylum Streptophyta; class Magnoliopsida; order Malpighiales; family Euphorbiaceae; genus Euphorbia; species Euphorbia tirucalli. The sequence goes on along the minus strand of CM077640.1, from coordinate 33,917,596 downwards.
CAGCTTTGTGACCGCCTCAGGGAGTACTGGAGAACATGCCGCACATCCAAATGGGCCTTATTGGCACCCTTTAGTCTACATTCCATGCGGTTTTTCATGAATGTGCCCTTAAATTGAACCTTTCTAGAGACTGCAGCCCGATTATGGGATCCGATGGACCATGTTTTCTGCTTTTCCGGGCAAGAATTGTGGCCGATGGTAGAGGAATTCGGGGCCATCCTCTTGTTGGGATTCGTCACGGGAAACCGACCGATAAAAGCGGAAATACGCGTCGATTTCCTCGAATCCGGCCCAGGAGCTTAAGATGTGGAAATCAAAAACTGAAAGCATAAAAGGAGGGTTTCAAAAACTCACCACAAAGTCTCTCTAAGAGACGGATGCAGACTGCAGAAATCAAGTGCAGATTTCCTCCACCGATGCGTACACGAACGGCTCTCGGACCGAAACCCGTGCTAGCGACTCGGATGACAAGAAGAGAGGGAGAGAGGGCTGCTCACTTTGAGATTTATGGCTGTCCCTATTTTCTTTCCAAAAGAAAATCTATCTTTCCAAAAGATAGCACCAATAATCTCAAGTGTGCACCTAATTCTTACCAAAAGAATTAATTGATGAAAAGTGGGCAATTTTCTTTCTTTAAAAGAAAACCAATTTCTCTTAACAACAACCAGTGATGGACGGCCATACTTCTCCAAAGATAATTAAATCATTCTTCAAAAATCATTAAGAAGAAGAAAAAGGTGATGGTGAAAAGGGGAAGCAAAGTCCAACTTTGCTACCCATTTTCAACCTTATGACTCACACCATGAGTCATCACCTTAATCATGAAAAGTTTGGTCAAAAAACATGACTCATCCTTGCTCTCAAATCCACGGCCAAAAGAGATGAATGTGGGGAATAACTGTCTTTCATTCCTACCATAAGAATTAAGCCACACTATGCCACCACAAAAGTCTTCCATGACTTACACTTACATCATCTCTTTTGTCCAACAAATGAGTCATCTTTAATACCCAAAAACCCATGAATTTCGGCCAAGTGTGAGGATGAAATGTGGGATATGTTTTGTCTTTAATTCTTACCATAAGAATGACTAACCAAAAATATCCAAAGATGCAAAGTCCAACTTTGCTACCATAAAGTCTTCCATGACTCACCATTTCATCATAACATTTTGTCCAACAAAATGACTCACATTCTCCTCCCATTACACCACCATAATTTCGGCCAAACCATTCCAAGCCAAGTGGGAATATTCATTTTAAGTTTTAAGCCCAATTTAATTCCTTTGATTTATTTAAGTTCAAATGCAACTTTAATTTAACATGTATGTTTATATGTGATACCATGTAACATATTACATACATTTAAATTCAAATTCATTTGACCTATTAATTTAATCAATGGATTAAATTAGACACACATAAAATGACAAACATGTAAACCTATACATGTCATAATATTTCCACCTAGGAAATAATCCCATAAATTAATTCATTGAATTAATTATGAGAAGGCCAAAATAAATATTAATTATATAACTTTGATCAATCCAATTGATTCATTTAATATAATTAATATATCTCTCTCTCTTCAAATGTGTATACTCCAAGTACACACTTAATCCGACTAGTTAAAGTCCAGACGTTCAATGTGTACGATCCGATGGGCCCGTCTTTATGTTGGCAGTGGGCCAAGGCCCACAGACTGCAGGCGGACTCTAGCAAGCCACTGCAGCCCCCAATTAAGACGGAGTAAGCAGTCCAACTGAAAACGTAACCCTGTAGTTTGAACTTGTAAATCCCATGTCACTGATATCGGTGTCCAACACAGAGGCATGGAAGTATCACCCTCCTTGTGTCTGGACCTTGACTTGATACCGAATGAACTGATGCTCACAAACAAGATCCAATCTTGTTTGGGTGCGGCCGCACACTTATCAGTAACATTCTTCAAGAGGCCGATGATATCGTCTCAGTGAATCACTGAGTGACATTCCCTTCTGCATATCCATAGTGCTGCCATGCTCACTAACACACCCGAACGTACCCGTACTTGGCACCCTTTTACAGGCCCGTTGGGCGTACACCAAAGTGTGCCACCTCACATGCAGCACCATCATATGGTCCGGTCTAAGGACTTATACAAGTACTACACGAGAATCATTTGTGATACTATACCATGCAGATTCCCGTTAAGTGGATCAATCCAGTACCATGCCCTTTTTGCATGTACCCATTAACCTAGTTGACATTCCATGTTCTATGATCGGTAAGACACCGCCATACAACCAGGCTAATGATAGTCTTTGGTTCCATTCATTCCCATGATTGGAACAGACTACGGATGACTTTATGGTCATATCGTTTTCACTATCCACAGTCTTACTGCCAAGTGCCTCACACTTGACAACATGGATATGGATATGTCCATTGGATACTCTAGTTAAAATATAGCACAAGCCATGTAATAAATAGATTAATGCCTTTATCTCCTCGACACAAATTGTATAATACATAAAGTTTACATCAATGTACCAAATGTATCATACAAACACAAGGACCAATGCCTCGGGACTAGGGCATTTCCAACAATCTCCCACTTGCACTAGTACTTACTAGGCATGGGTCTAATCCCTATAGATCTAGTACAACCTTCGTGCATAGGCATAGCCAAGCATGTTGGTCAAAAGATCTACGACATTGTCTTTGGTGTCCACTCTTTGCAATAAGATGTCACCCCCTCAGCGATTTCTCGCAATAGGTGAACCTCCCTGAGTTCGTGCTTCGTGTATATGTGTGACCGGGGCACATAGCTTGTGCAACAGCCCCGCGTTGTCACAGAAGATATCAACTGGTTCCCGGATAGTAGATACTATCCCCAGTTTTGTGATAAACTTCTTCATCCACACAGCTTCCCTAGCTGCTTCACACGTTGCAATGTACTCAGTTCCTGTGATAGAAACCGCGATGGTCTATTACTTGGAGCCTCTCCAACAATAGCACCACCATTTAGCATGAACATATACCTATACTGCGACTTATATTCATCCTGGCTGGTCTGGAAGCTTGCATCAGTGTACCTAGTAGCTGACTGCTCTTCCTGACCCACATGGGCGACATTAGGTCTTGTACATAGCATGGAGTACATGATTGATCCCATGGCTGAAGCGCATATAGGACCAATTCATGTTCTCCCTATCCTGCCTTGTCTTAGGACAGTACTTCTTGCTAAGTTTCAGCTTATGACCCATTGGCAAGAAACCTTTCTTAGCCTGGTCCATGCTGAATCTTTTCAGAACGAAGTCTATGTACTTGGCCTGACTTAGGCCCAGAAGCCGATTGGATCTAACCCTGTAGATACTGATCCCTAGGATCGTCTCAGCTTCGCCTAAGTCCTTCATTGCGAAGCACTTACACAACCATTACAATTCCCTTGTAGTGTTGGTATGTGGCTTCCAATTAGAAGGATGCCATCCATATTTCATACCAGGAAAGTTACTATGCTCCCACTAAACCTCTTATACACACCCTTAAAGGTATTGTCGGCCTATAGCTTATAGCACCATTTGCAACCTATTACCTTAGCACCTGGAGGTGAATTAACCAGGTTCCAAACCTGATAATCGTACATAGATTGCAAATCCACCACCATGGCAGACAGTGGGCTAGCTATAGCCTACTAGTAGGTTTTGAGCTCCTCTTCGTCCAAGACAAAAAGAGCGTAATCATTAGAAACAAAAACCGATGTTTTCCATGTTCCTGATGATCCCTACCAGACCTTTTAGGTCCTTGTGTGACCTGGGCTGGTGCTTCCCCTTTTGGAAGCTTCACCCTGGTCTCCGAGTTATCCTTTTCAGGAGTTTCTGAGCTTTGAACTTCCCTGAGTTCAATATCGCTCCCACTGTCTTTCTTGGAAAGAAACCCCTTTTCAAGAAGGACCCCCTTTTGCGCCATGAACACCTTGTTCTCAGCGGGGTCGTAGAAGTAATACCCTTTGGTTTCCCTAGGGTAGCTCACAAACAGGCATTAGTCGGTTTTGGGTTCTAGTTTTACTCACAGTCAATTTCTTGACTTGTGCATAACAACCCCAAATCCGTAAGAAAGACACATTAGGCACCCTGCCCGTCCATATTCCAAATGGGGTCTTTTCCAAAGCCTTAGTCGGAGTATAATAGAAAATGAGAGCCATTGTCTCAAGAGCGTATCCATTAAAAAAACTTATTGGGAGAAAGGCATGACTCATCGTATGAGCGGACCATGTCCAACAGGGTCCTATTCCTCCGTTCGGACACCCCATTCCATTGTGGTGTTCCTGGAGGAGTGAGCTGTGGAACTATTCCATGCTCTCTCAAAATGAGTCAAACTATAGGCTTATATGCTCACCACCTCGGTCCAACCGAAAGGCTTTGATATTTCTGCCTAGTTCTGTACTTCGTTTCTTACTCCCTTGAACCTATCAAGGGTCTCAGACTTATATTTCATTAAATAGGCATGGCCATTTCTGATGAAATCGTCTGTGAAGGATACGAAGTATAGATGTTCACCCCTGGTTGCTATGCTTGTCGGTCCATATACATCTCAATGCATTAGGTTCAATAAGCTAGCAACCCTTTTAGCCTTTTAGTCATTTTACCTTATAAACCAGACTCGCATATATCAAGTGACTCCATGTCAAATGATCCTAGGATTCAAGCAATGTGAAGCCTAGCTATGCGCTTCTTGTTTATGTGGCCTAAATGACAATGCCAAAGGTAAACCGGATTAAGTTCGTTAGGCTTAACCCTTTAAGTGTGTATAGTATAGACATGATTAGTTTCATTTAGATCCAGGATGTAAAAGACATTATTTAATAGAGCTACTCCATAAAATAATTCTTTTCTAGATAAACCCTTTTTACTATTATCAATAGTAAATGTACATCCAGAAATATCCAAAACTGAAACAGAAATAATATTCCTGTACATAACAGGTACAAAATAACATTGTTTCAGCAGTAACAAAACTAATCTACTAGGCATCATAAGCTGGTCCTGCTGATCTTTATGGCAGCAACCCTTGCTCCATTTCTGACCTGCAAGTCCACTTGTCCCGATCCCAGTGATCTCCTGTTCTTAAGTCCCTGCACATTCAACAAATGTGAGAACCACATCTAGTATCCAATACATAAGATGTTGAAACAGAGGTTAATGTCTATGACATATATACCTGATGAAGACACGTCCTGCGTCTTCCTTTTCTCTCCCAAAAGCTTAGGACACGATCTTTTCCAATGTCCAGCCTGCTTGCAACCGAAGCAGACATCCTTGGAACAGGGCTTGGGCTGGGCTTTAGCCTTTTTAGCCTTGGCTTCCTTAGCCTTGGCCTTGGCCTTTGCCTTGCCCTTGCCTTTAGCAAAAGGAGGTTTCCCCTTGTTAACCTCAAGTACCGGCGGATTCTTCTTGATCGACAGTTCAGCGAGCTCAAGCATCCAATGCAGCTCACTAACAGTACGGTCCATCCCTTGCTTGTAAAAGTTTAGGATGAATTGATCATAAGAATCCGGTAAAGAATCCAGGATCGTGCTAACCACCAGCCCCCGTGAGATAGGAGTTCCGAGACGGGCTAAATTATCCAGATAGCCCTTCATCTTGAGCACGTGTGCACTCACAGATGTCCCGGCTCCCATCTTACAGCTGCGGAATGCCTTGTGGATCAGGTACCTTTCCTGATAAGCTTTCTCATAAAACATCTCGTTAAGAGTTGTCATTATAGCAAAGGCCTGATGATCCAGGAACTGCTTTTGCAATTCAGGAACCATACTAGCCAACATCAGGCATGTCACATCCCGGTTATCTTTTACATGTGCCAAGTATTCCTCCAGCTGGGCAGCCGGTGGATTACTTCCCGTTGGCACATCCGGTACAGGCTTTTTGAGCACATACTCTTTAGACTCTTGTCTTAGAACTTTCCTTAAGTTCATAGACCAGTCCCAAAAGTTAGGGCCAGAAAGCTTGTCCCATTCCAAGAAAGATCGCAGTGATAAAGTATCATTCGTAGCCATTGGTTTCTACACAGGAAAAATTACGAGTGTAAATAAAGGACTTAACAAGTTCTTCCCATATTATAATTAATAATGAATCGTGTTATTAATTAACTCGAGTTGTTGGGCTCATGGGCCGAGATCCATATTATATCAAGATATAGCCAGACGAGGGCCTGGAACAACTATACCCCAATTTTTAGGTAGGAACGCCGTCCAATCCCAACCTAGGGACTCTCGGTTTGATGGGTCTGTTGGCACTTACCCATCTGTGCTTAGGGCCAGGAACATCCTACTACCCACGCTAAGTCAAAACCTCCATCCAAGTGTTAGAGTAACCAATACTCCAACCCAATACAAAATGACGATACTCCAGTGCATCCAACGAGGGTTGGTCTACAGCTGGCCTATCCCCACTTCGAGTAGGTTATGAATGAGGGAAGCACTTTTAAGAGACTTAGTAATTACCTTTTGGTTATTAGATTCAATTAATAACGGCTTAGATGCATAGGCGGGTGAAATTGGGTTTGTACATACATTCTCACATGTAAATAAATAAAGCATAATTAAATAAAAATGAAATGCTATGGGCCAAAATTTACATCCTAATATAATTCTAGTAAACCTATACTAGAACGACATCAGGTGGGCTGCATCCTCATCCTTCTAGCACGCCAATCCAATCGGCTTCTTCTTCTTTACATAATTCCATAATAAACACATAAAATAAAATTACATAAAAGAAAAACGGCGCGTAGGCCGTATTTACCAAAAGAATATTACAACCCGAATAAATAAGGCCCAAAACATCCATTCATGCATTTAATCATACATACACGTATCCAATACATACAATTTATAAACATGTTAAATGCATGAATTAATCCCATTTCAAATATGTCCATAGCCATTATTTTGAAATCGCCAAATTTTGGCCGATCATGGTTCTAAACCCGTGCGGGCTTTGGGCCTCCAACCCAGGCAAAATTGCTCCCAATCCAATTGGGAAACCATGAATTCCAAAATTAGCCGTCCGGGTAATCGTGCCAAGAAAACCCGAACCAATTTCAATTAACCGTATTTATTTCCAAAATAAATATCGCATGAACGAAAAATAAATCCATTCATAAAACATGCGCATAAAATTTCCAAAATTAAACACGCACAATTTTAAAACAATTAAAATTTTAAAATCCCACGCGTATAAAAATTACCAAAATTTAAACACGCATATTTTTAAAATTTTAAATCTGGCCCGGCCCAAAAAATCCCGCCAAATCCAAAAACGGGCCCGGCCCGCCGCGCGGGGCAGCAGCCCCGCTGCCGCGCAGCCGCTGCTGCCCAGCAGCAGCCTGCTGCAGGCGTGCAGCAGCTGCTGCCCAGCAGCAGCTGCTGGCACGCAGCAGCCCTGCTGCTGGCGTGCAGCAGCTGCTGCCCAGCAGCAGCTGCTGGCCAGCAGCAGCCCAGCTGCTGCCGAGGCAGCAGCCAGCAGCAGCTGCTGCCTGTGGCGCCTAGCGCCGCAGGCAGCGGCTGCTGCCCCCGTTTCGGCCCGAAACGGTCCGTGATTTTTTTTCCGAAACAAAGACAACATGAAATTAAATCACCAAGAATTAAATTTCAAAAATGGAAAATTAAATATGGCATAAAACAAATATGCAAAATAAAATTCCATAACAATATTCACAAATAGAAAATGAAACCAAGCATAAACCAATATGCAACAAAATTTTCCATTTGCAAAAATCAACGGGCAAAATCACAAACCCGAAACCAAAAGAATCCCGTCCACAAAAATCTCCAATTTTAAAAACACGGGATCCGCCAAGTTTAAAGATTTCCACGGATCAAAAGCCCGCTCTGATACCACTGTTGGGATTCGTCACGGGAAACCGACCGATAAAAGCGGAAATACGTGTCGATTTCCTCGAATCCGGCCCAGGAGCTTAAGATGTGGAAATGAAAAACTGAAAGCATAAAAGGAGGGTTTCAAAAACTCACCACAAAGTCTCTCTAAGAGACGGATGCAGACTGCAGAAATCAAGTGCAGATTTCCTCCACCGATGCGTACACGAACGGCTCTCGGACCGAAACCCGTGCTAGCGACTCGGATGACAAGAAGAGAGGGAGAGAGGGCTGCTCACTTTGAGATTTATGGCTGTCCCTATTTTCTTTCCAAAAGAAAATCTATCTTTCCAAAAGATAGCACCAATAATCTCAAGTGTGCACCTAATTCTTACCAAAAGAATTAATTGATGAAAAGTGGGCAATTTTCTTTCTTTAAAAGAAAACCAATTTCTCTTAACAACAACCAGTGATGGACGGCCATACTTCTCCAAAGATAATTAAATCATTCTTCAAAAATCATTAAGAAGAAGAAAAAGGTGATGGTGAAAAGGGGAAGCAAAGTCCAACTTTGCTACCCATTTTCAACCTTATGACTCACACCATGAGTCATCACCTTAATCATGAAAAGTTTGGTCAAAAAACATGACTCATCCTTGCTCTCAAATCCACGGCCAAAAGAGATGAATGTGGGGAATAACTGTGTTTCATTCCTACCATAAGAATTAAGCCACACTATGCCACCACAAAAGTCTTCCATGACTTACACTTACATCATCTCTTTTGTCCAACAAATGAGTCATCTTTAATGCCCAAAAACCCATGAATTTCGGCCAAGTGTGAGGATGAAATGTGGGATATGTTTTGTCTTTAATTCTTACCATAAGAATGACTAACCAAAAATATCCAAAGATGCAAAGTCCAACTTTGCTACCATAAAGTCTTCCATGACTCACCATTTCATCATAACATTTTGTCCAACAAAATGACTCACATTCTCCTCCCATTACACCACCATAATTTCGGCCAAACCATTCCAAGCCAAGTGGGAATATTCATTTTAAGTTTTAAGCCCAATTTAATTCCTTTGATTTATTTAAGTTCAAATGCAACTTTAATTTAACATGTATGTTTATATGTGATACCATGTAACATATTACATACATTTAAATTCAAATTCATTTGACCTATTAATTTAATCAATGGATTAAATTAGACACACATAAAATGACAAACATGTAAACCTATACATGTCATAATATTTCCACCTAGGAAATAATCCCATAAATTAATTCATTGAATTAATTATGAGAAGGCCAAAATAAATATTAATTATATAACTTTGATCAATCCAATTGATTCATTTAATATAATTAATATATCTCTCTCTCTTCAAATGTGTATACTCCAAGTACACACTTAATCCGACTAGTTAAAGTCCAGACGTTCAATGTGTACGATCCGATGGGCCCGTCTTTATGTTGGCAGTGGGCCAAGGCCCACAGACTGCAGGCGGACTCTAGCAAGCCACTGCAGCCCCCAATTAAGACGGAGTAAGCAGTCCAACTGAAAACGTAACCCTGTAGTTTGAACTTGTAAATCCCATGTCACTGATATCGGTGTCCAACACAGAGGCATGGAAGTATCACCCTCCTTGTGTCTGGACCTTGACTTGATACCGAATGAACTGATGCTCACAAACAAGATCCAATCTTGTTTGGGTGCGGCCGCACACTTATCAGTAACATTCTTCAAGAGGCCGATGATATCGTCTCAGTGAATCACTGAGTGACATTCCCTTCTGCATATCCATAGTGCTGCCATGCTCACTAACACACCCGAACATACCCGTACTTGGCACCCTTTTACAGGCCCGTTGGGCGTACACCAAAGTGTGCCACCTCACATGCAGCACCATCATATGGTCCGGTCTAAGGACTTATACAAGTACTACACGAGAATCATTTGTGATACTATACCATGCAGATTCCCGTTAAGTGGATCAATCCAGTACCGTGCCCTTTTTGCATGTACCCATTAACCTAGTTGACATTCCATGTTCTATGACCGGTAAGACACCGCCATACAACCAGGCTAATGATAGTCTTTGGTTCCATTCATTCCCATGATTGGAACAGACTACGGATGACTTTATGGTCATATCGTTTTCACTATCCACAGTCTTACTGCCAAGTGCCTCACACTTGACAACATGGATATGGATATGTCCATTGGATACTCTAGTTAAAATATAGCACAAGCCATGTAATAAATAGATTAATGCCTTTATCTCCTCGACACAAATTGTATAATACATAAAGTTTACATCAATGTACCAAATGTATCATACAAACACAAGGACCAATGCCTCGGGACTAGGGCATTTCCAACACCTCTTTGCTCCTTGTCCTCGTAGAGTCAGGTTAGCCGTTCCTGCCCCTGATTCAGATAACCGGTAGACACTTTGAGGGTTACTAAATACAGCACATTTGGACCACCTGCTCCCTGGTGAGACCGCCCCTAGGAGACTCAACATATCCCTCATTATGGACGTATGTTTTGCCTTAAACCCCTTTGTCCCTAGTTGGGCTTTTCTGATGGGTTTGCTGTTGATGTCCCTTTATCTGTGTGAGTCGAGATACGGGACTTGTGATCTTTGATTAATCTCGGTGGTGGCCCAGATGGCCGACGGTGCTTTACCTATGGGAATCATCTTAGTCGAGACCATTATTTATTTGGATTCTATCTACTTTGGTCATCTAATCGAAACATATGGATGTCCTTTTCTGCTTCAGGTAGCCTTTAAGTTCGAGTTTGACATTCTGATGAAACATGCACTCTACTGATCGACCATCTTTTCTACAGATCTAGCTATTGGAAAAGTTAAGTCTCTTGAGCGCTCCTCCACCTCAGCCAAGATATGTTCCAAAATGTTTTTGGGCCCGTCGTATAGAACTTGCAGACTTTGCACATGGACTACAGAAGACTGGTTCAATTGGCTGAGATAACAAACAAACGTATCTATCCGTTGGGTGTATCCCTAGTGGGAGATCTTGCAGGTGACTACGGAGACTTGGGCAGGAGGTGTACAGCTCCTCGAACTATTCAAGGTGACATTTTATTCTCCTGCACGATTATGTAGACAATACGGGCAAGCACAGGGGGTGCCTCGTTCTTTATGCACGACAGAGTGCGGTGACTTCACACGACAGTGGCCCAGGCACTTGCAATAGCAGTGGATGAATCCCGCCCACTTTAAGGTTTTGAGGTATGGTGAAATAGCCTCGACAGAGACAGATGGTCAATATAGAGCCTGGTTAGCTGAGTTGGTGACCTGTCCTACAAGGCGCTAACGTGGGATCCTAACCATGAGGTATGTCGGCCTATAGGTCTCCCTTATGCTATATGAAGTGATGGCTGGATAACATTTATTTTGCTGTTTTATTTTATGTCCTTACTTTTGCATAGACTTCCCTCATGGGTTTTTAATCTATCAGACCATCTTAACTTTTGCCTGGACTGCCCTTTCGGGTTTTCAATCCAGCAGACTTTTTATTCGCATCTTAAATTTTGCATGGACCGCCTTTCGGTTTTTGATCCACCAGATTATTATATTATTATTATTATTATTATATTTTTTGAACGGGAGGAGAGAAAAGATAAAGTGAGCAATTATGCAAAATAGATTACTAAATTCAGCGAACTTGGAATGTTTATCAAACGAAAATGAACATGAATTCATTCATCCATTAAAGAAACGTTTTAGCACAAATGACATCAATACTGAAATAAAACTAGGGACAAGTACAGTAATGTTATGCACTTCGACCGAACTCACACCTGCTATGGACCATTCTATGCAGATTTTCTGGCTAATAGGAATTCCTCACTTGTCCTAATTTTTGCGTTGACCGCCTTTTTGGTTTTCAGACCACCGAACTTATCACCCCTTTTTTTTCTTTTTTTTTTTAATATATAAAGTACCGCTTAAGCTTGTCTTGATTGACGGGGTTGACAAATTCGTTTCCATCCACGGCTCCCTTAGACAACACGTTCTTTACTACATGCGGTCCTTCCCAATTAGGTCTGAACTTCCCTCGTGCATCCGTATGAGCCTGGTTCATCCATTTGAGCACAAGATCACCAGCTTTAAGAGGACGCTTCAGATGGTGAACTGTACCATTAAAAGTTCGGGCCATTCGCTATTGATACATCTACAGATGATCCAATGCTTGAAGTCGCTTTTCATCAATCAGGGCCAACTGGTCGTACCGTGACCGCATCCATTCTGATTTAGGTATCTGTGCCTCCATCATTATTCTCAAGGATTTCAGCTCGATTTCAATTGGCAATACAGCCTCCATTCCGTACACTAATGAGTAAGGTGTCTCACCACTTGGAGTTCTGATATTCGTTCTATACCCCCACAAAGCGAAAGTTAGCTTGTCTGCCCAATCCATGTATGTGACAACCATTTTAGCTAGAATTTTCTTGATACTTTTATTGGCTGCCTCTACTGCACTGTTGGGTTACGGGCGATACGGTGAAGACGTATGGTGCTTGACCCCTTTATCCTAAAATAACTGCACTTAATGAAACAAAAAGTCTTAGAAGTTCCTTGATTGTCTCAGAAAGGCTTCAAAGAGACGCTTTTCTGATGGTCAACTTAGGTTAACTGTTAATTCTATTAAATAATATAATTTCACTTATGATATGGCATCTTTTGAGAGGCTAAACTCTCATACATCTTTTTGGTAGAAAAGGAAACAAGAAAGAAAGCAAACAACAAACAATAGAAGAAAAGCAATTAACCAACCCCCCCTCACCACTTCACTACCACAGATCCCTCAATGGTAGTCCATAAGTAGCATTGGCACAATCTCAGTAAGGGGATGCTCAAATCAGGTGATGCCTTTGTCAAAATTCTTGGGTAAAGCAGCCAATTTATCAACACTAGCATTGGCCTATCGAAACACATGGATGAACCTGGCATTAATAATAGCTTTAGAAGCTGCCTTAATGGAGTGGATCGGATTTTAGAAAGGGTGAGTGTTGTCCACCACCTCATTAGAATTACACAAGCGCATTAGCTCAGGCAAATACCATTCAAAGGTGACGTTTGCAAGGTTTTTCATTCTACCAACTGAATACCGATTTGGAGCGCTCAAATTTTAACAAAAAGGGAGTTCCCTGCTCTAATGTCATGCATAAACCTAGAAACCCAGTTTCCATTTCTATCACAGATGAGCCCCCTACTGTTATCAGCCCATTATAACCGTTGCAAGAACCATCAACATTACATTTGAACCATCTCTGCTCTGGCTTCACCTAGTGGATGACAGTGTCTTGACCCTTCAAACCTACATGAGGAGAATCAGCCCACACACTATTGAGCTCATGGATGTGCTTCTTAATGAAGTCAACTTTGTTTCCATGAATCTACTAGCCATCGTGAAAGATTAGATATTTTAACCACCTCCACATATGCCAACAGACAATAGAAAACACAATATTCCAGCTATAGTGCTAGATCCCTTTATTGGTATTGCTCAAATTTCCATACCACCAAATGTCCTCTAGGATCTAAAAAAAAAAAAGCCGGTATACTAGCTAGTCAGCCAATCTGGTTCTGAATTTGTTTGCTAGTACTACAGTCATGGAAGACATAGAGCACAGACTCAATTATGAAGATGCATCTGACACAACTATCATAATCAATCAATTGTCACACTCTCCTGGCTTGGTTAGTAAGGAGATGTCCCTACATCGCTAGCCAGATGAACATTTGAATTCTATTAAGAATGTGCACTTCTAAATAGAAGAAATATGAAAGTTAGGAATTAAGTTGGCATGGCCCGATATTAAATCAAAAGTTATGGCTGTGTAGAACAGCCCATTCCTAGTGAGAGCCCACCCAACGTATTCCATAGAATCAGCATCATGGATGATCTTAATGACAACAACCCGGAATTTAAAGTTTAGAGGAAGGATGGGATCCAGATTAGCCCAAATCCAATTCCATGTAGTGTCAACATAACCAGGAACAAATTGTTCAACTAAATAATGTGGATATTTTGTATGACATTCACAAAAGCTGTGTTTCCTAACAATCTGTGAGTCCAAAATCTAGTATTCCTTCCATTCCCCACAATGTGGGAGAACCCTACTTTGAAATCCAATAAAACCATTAGAATGCTTCTCATGTGTGAGACTTTCGCCTTTTTCTTTCTGGGATATCAAAAATTTCATGATCACCATAATATTTCCCTTTAGAACCCAAACCCCAGAAGACATTAGGCTAAACTCTCATACATTGTCACGTTGACCATTTTCATTTTTATAGTCAATTAATTTAATACTATTCATTTTCTTAGAAAGATCCTCTCCTTCCTCTAGTTATTCACCATTTATGGAACACTCTTCATGCACATGACCAACATGCCACCGTCGGTGATCTCATATGGAAAATGATGAAGTTAATGAACTCTTCTAGCAAATTCTAGAGATAATTAGAAATTGATTACTAGTGAAAATTCTAGATAATTATAGAACTAATCTAAAAAATAAAAATATATAGAATGTTCTATAAATATCTAGTTTGTTTAGAAAAAATCTAGTAAGTATATAAAATATCTAAAATAGGATTTATGTAGAAAGATATAGAAAATTTGAATAATCTATAATATTAGGACTAATATTGTATTATCTAGAATATTCTATTCACTACTATAAATATGTAACTCTCCATATAAACGATAAGAATGAATGAAATCACATTACCATTCTCCAAATACTTCTCTCTAACTCTCTTTAAGCACTAACTACCTTTGCACCATTAAACCATAACACCAAACCATTAACATAATCACCATAAATACACTTACAATTGGTATCAGAGCACAAGTTGATCCAAACCTAAAACTAAACCTCCATTTCCAAAACCAACCTTGTAAAATTTTCACTAAACCAATCACAAAAAATATCAACCTCAAACAACACACAACAAGTTCTCCCATTCTTCAATGGTGAAAACTATGACTATTGGAGTATTAGATTCAAGGTTGTTCTTGGAGCATTAGATCTTTGGGAAGTGACAGAGCAAGGGATTCTAAATACTACAACAACAAGGACCTTTGCTCAAGCTGTAGGTGAATCAACTCCAACAAAAAGTACTACCAGTACAATAGCTCATGCATCAAGTTCAATCGCAGAAGATAAAATGAAGGAATGGACAAAGAAAGATGCAGAAGCTCTTGCAAAAATACACCTAGCAGTAGCATACCATATTTTCCCAAGGATCATGAACACGACAACAGCAAAAGAAGCATAGGAGACCCTAAGGAACGAGTTTCAAGGCACAACTAATGTACGAGGCATGAAACTTCAAACTTTAAGGAGAGACTTTGAAAATTTGAAGATGATAGAAGATGAAAAATTTATGAACTACTATGCTAGAGTGACTGAAATAGTAAATCAAATAAAAGCATATGGAGAAGATTTGGATGATAAAAAGATCATCCAAAAACTATTGATTTCCATTCCTGAAAAATTCGATTCTTTGGTAGATGTTCTTGAATCAAAGGACATTAATCAACTCACTCTAGCAGAAGTAGTGGGCTCCCTTCATGCCTGTGAATAGAGGAAGGAGAAAAGGACTGAATCTATCACAGAAGAGAGCTATGCAGACTTCTCACAAAAACAACAATTATTTCTCAAAGAAAAATACGAAACAGAGAAAGAATTAGAAAAATAAACCATGTTCTGCAAGTAACACAAGAGATGGAGAAAAGCAAGGAAAGTAACCTCTTTGTGGTATTTGCAAAAACACAAACCGATCAAATGAATAACCCAGGAGATACATTTAATTGAAAAAGGGAATATGGTATAGTTGCCTATATACATAAAATATCTAAAAATGAAAAGCTAGGCATACATCTAACATACATCTACTTTCAAAACAAAGTTAGCATAATAAATATATTTATAAATAGGACTCAAATAGACAGCACGGGGATTTAGACAGCTCGGGGCGTGAATGGGGAGAATCGAGGAAATTCGATAAATTAACTTGATTTGAATTGGAAAACATTTAAAATGTATTTGGATGGGACTGGTGTGAGTGGACGACCTTTCAAGCGAAGCGAACCGAAGGGAACCAGGAAAAAAGAGAAGTTAGAAATGTATAGTGTTTTGAAAACGGGGCTTGATAATCTTTTTTAGGAAAACCATTAATTCTTTTTGGAAATCCTTTTGTAGAAAACCTTTTCCCATTTTATTAACTTAAAGACCTCGAAACGTGAATTTCAAGATCAGTGATAGAGTCGCCACCCGGATTAGATCATCCGGGAAATTCCGGTATAGCTCCCTACTGAGCGTAGACTACTGTACCTAATCCAGAGATTTAGGGTTCGGGCAACTTACCTATTCAACCTCAAGCTTGTGTTCATTTAAAAGTGCATATGACAATAATTTACTCACTTATTATCTTTCTCTACCCAATTTAATCCTTTACTACTAGCCCATGCTCATTCAGATGACAGGACTAAAGTGTAAAAAATTAAAGTGCGGAAATATATACTATACATCCAAAAATAAACCAAAATGAAATAAAGACCTTATTACAACCAAGAAAAAGGAAAAAAGCTCTCATCCTCACCATTACAATTGCCTAGATAACACGGGGATCTAAAAAGTATAATCGCCTAGAATACACGACTAATCTATGAATTACATCCAAAATAAAAATAAAAATAAAGAAAAAGTAAAAGCAAAAGTTGCAAAACAAATGGTTAGCACAGATATATGCCAAACACATATAGGACTCATACAAGGCAGAATGAGGATTTTAGGAATTGGGAACATGCATTTAGGGGATAACCGAGAAGTCCGAGCGACTTGCTTGGTTAGACCAGGAAAATGGTTTTAGAAACACCCTATAAGTTTTTGGTGCTTGAAAACAGTTTTGGAAACCGGTTTGGCTCAATTACATGCAAATTTCTTCGGTTTAGTGGGTCTGTTATCCCGAAACTTGGGGTTCTGTTCGTGGGGCTTCCTAATTCCAAACATTCATCTATGGTCTGAAAAGCAGTAAACATGCCAAAAACAGGTTTGATTCTGAAGACAGCATCACGCGACGACGTCCGTGCGAGTGGTCTTGTGATTCTGCCTTCTGCCTGATACTACAGTTGTGTGTCTGTATTACAGTCAAGCGACTGTAATTTATAGTCATACCACTGTAATGGTTACAGCTGTGCGACTGTAATGAACAGTGCCTAACAGTGGTTTTCTTGGTTTTCTAAAATCACTTGTTTTGATCGATTTTGATGGTTTCCAGGGAATCTGGAAATTTGAGGGTCCATTATCACTGGACCGAGGATCTAGTTAGGGATCTAACAATCATGAATTCTAAGAATAGAAATCAACAAAACTCCAAATCGCACATTCGTATCATTGGAAATTTGAAAACTACAATTTTATAGTGTACAGATGTGATTTGACTAAATTGAATCATGAAAAATCATTTAAAATAGCAAACCCGACTGTATTCGATTGAATTTGGGCTTTTTGACCTTCTGTCGAGAAGAATATAGTCGTGCGACTATAATATGCGATTATAATTACAGTCATGCGGCTGTAGTTGCGCAGACATTTTTTCGGATAAATTTATAAACACTGAATCAATCACAAATCAACAAAGAAACGAGTTTTAAGGCCTTTCAGAGTTTACCTATTTTGCGTTCTAGTGTACTTGATGACCGGAGTCGGATGTGGTCGTCGGAATCTGCCTAGAATCTCCAAATGACCCGATATTCTCGAACACGCGTCCCGAATTGATCCGAATGAACCCGAGAATGGTTTTGAATGAATGATATCGGATTGAGGATCCTCACACTATGTGTTTCTCCACTATATTCTCTCTGTGTCTTGGTTTTTTGTGGATTTCCCTTAACTTTTTATCACTTTCTCTCTCTAAAACTCTCTTTGTCTCACTAGAATAATCTCCCTTTTTTTTCAGAAATGATTCCCACCCTTTTTTTTAATGTTTCTCCCTCTTTTGTTATCTGTTACGTCCCCTAATTCCCCCAAATCAAGGTCAAAATAATTCCAGCCAAAATAGAATTCTTTCCTATTTAGGAATCTGCTGAGTCAAAGGCTAGAGTCGTATCACTCTAACTATAGTCGTGCGATTGTAGAATTACAGTTGTGCAACTGAAGTTGTTACAGTCGTGCAACTATAAATTACATTCGTGCGATTGTAAATAGAGTCTACATGCACACCTAAGCCTCTTAATCTCTTTAAGGGATTTCTCGGGATTTCGGATCAAGGACTCTTCTGAATTTCGGGCCGTTTGAGAACATTCTAGGTATTATCACGCTCATTCTAAAATCTAACTCATGTTCATCTGTCTAACAGGTAACAACAGGTTTTCATCATAGAGGTTGGGAAAAAACCCGTGCTCACAGGCTGCCCCTCGCGTGACCAAAGTCGACTAAGACAAGTGCTTATGCCTGATTCGACTTTGCCCGATTCGAGTTTGGTCTCACGATAGAGAGCACGGTAAGAAGGAAAAGAGGACATACCTGGGGGTACTCCTCGTGTTGTCCTCCTATGATGTTTATAGGGGCTTGTCTCAGTTGATTCACAAAACAGTGGTCTTGCCTAAGTTAACTTGATTTTTCAGGGACTCACTTCGACTTTGTTGCTAAGCATAGGAGTCTGACCGAATTGATTCGATGTTCTCTAAGGACGTGCTTTGACTCCATCGTGAAGCAGAGGACTTTGCCCAGATTAGATTGATGCTCCAGGGACATGCTTCGACTCCATTACGAAGCAGAGGACTTTGCCCGGATTGGGTTGATGCTCCAGGGAGGTGCTTCGACTCCATTGCAAAGTAGAGGACTTTACCTAGATTTGGTCGATGCTCTAGGGATGTGCTTCGACTCCATTTCGAAGTAGAGGACTTTGCCCGGATTAGGTTGATGCTCTAGGGATGTGCATTGACTCCAT
Organism: Euphorbia tirucalli; assembly: GCA_039660915.1. Lineage (NCBI taxonomy): Eukaryota > Viridiplantae > Streptophyta > Magnoliopsida > Malpighiales > Euphorbiaceae > Euphorbia > Euphorbia tirucalli. Next base: position 33,898,728 of record CM077640.1, on the reverse strand, counting down.
TGTGAAGCAGAGGACTTTGCCTAGATTAGGTTGATGCTCCAGGGATGTGCTTCGACTCCATTGCGAAGCAGAGGACTTTGCCCGGATTGGGCTGATGCTCTAGGGACATGCTTCGATTCCATCGTAAAGCAGAGGACTTTGCCAGGATTGGATTAATGCTCCAAGGACGTGCTTCAACTTTATCGTGAAGCAGAGGACTTTGCCCAGACTAGATTGGTTCTCCAGGGATGTTCTTCGACTCCTTGTGAATTGATGTTCATGAAAGTGAAGGGTATTTTGGTAATTTTATAGCTTGGAAAGTTGGTATCCCTTGGAGGAGGGGTACTTTGGTCATTTGACTTCTCGTGGGGCCTATGTCATGAAAATGAATGAGTTTTAGTGGTTTGGTGTCCCTTTTAGTGAGAAAAAAAGGGGATTTTGGTCATTTGGTAGCTTAATGGCTAAAAGAAGGGTATTTTGGCCATTTCACTTCTAGTGGGGCTTGTGTCACTGAAGGAAACGATAATAGTGTTTCCTGTGAAGCTTGTGTGGCTGGGGAAAGATACTTTGGTGATTTGAGAAGCGTGATTATTTCTTTTGATGTCTTGAAGTTGTTTCGGGATACGTATTCGTTCCTTGATCGATAATTTTGGAAACAAAAAATTTTTGTCCCTTCGATCAAGAATGATTACGAACCGAATATCTTGCCCCTAGATACTTACAAAAAGCAATGCGTACCTTTCTTGGGATTATATTGGCATAAACAGAAATTATGAAAAGTTGAGGAAACTTCCTTACCTTGGAGTTAGAGCCAAGCAGCTCTAAATGGTTTGATATAGCTGAAGGAATGCCCCAGCGTAGGACTATTTCTACTTCCAGGGAGCCCACAATGATGATGTGTACCTATACTTAGATTGGTTTTGATGCATATATGCATGAATGTGTGTGTATGTTTTGAATGTATGTGTGTATGTATGTTTTGAATGTATATGTGTATGTATGTTTTGGATGCATATGCATGTGATTATGTTTTTTTTTTTTTCATGCTTTGCTTGTTGCAAACGATGATTGGGATTGAGCGCCGAGAGTCCACTCGCTTGAGGACAGAGTTTGACCAGTTGCATCGACGAGTCACCGAGTTAGAGATCATAAGTCAGACCGTCATAGATCGAGTGGATGACTAAGGGGCCCAGATGGGTCTACCCCTGATGGGATATTTCTGTTGTGACAACTGAGACCTAGGCCAGAGGCGTCCAGCTGCTTGGATTGACCCACGTGACTTTCTACTCTCCGTTTAGCTATGCAGACAGTACGATCAACTGTAAGGGGTCCCTCGATCTTTGTGCACCACCGAGTGCAGAGTGTTGATACCACAGAGGCCTCAACATGTGCAGCATCAAGTGGATGCATCTTATTCACGCCGAGATTTTGAGATATGATGGTACTGCGCCTGTGGAGACCGACACTCACTACAGAGTTTGGCTGACTGACCTAATTACTTGCCCCACGAGATGTGGATGTGAGGTGTTGAATTTGATGTACCTCAGTTTTTAAAGGATTAGAGTTGTTTGAGCTTGACACTACTGTGTGACTTTTATTCAGTTTTTATTTCATGTCCTAACTTTTGCATAGGTCGCCCTTTCGGGTTTTCGGCCTATCAGACTGTCTATACTTTTGTCTGAACTTCCCTTTCGGGTTTTCAATTCAGCAGACTTTATTTTGTATCCTAATTTTTGCACAGACCGCCCTTTTGGATTTTCGATCTATCGAACCATCCTAATTTTTACATGAAATGCCTTTTCGGTTTTCCATCCATCGGACTTTTTTTTTTGGAAGTGAGACGCATGTATACCGAAAGTATGTACGGCCATCTATGGATGATGCGAATTCAATTTCAAGCAGATTTGGGACATTTAAATGGATAGAGCAAAGCATTCATTTATTCATTCATTAATAATGTTTTATCACAATACACATCAAACGATGAAATGAAGTTAAAAACAGAATCAGTAATGGTATCCGTCATGACCCAATCCATGACTGCCATCGATTGGTCTTTGCAGATTTTCCAGCTGATAGTCCTCGCCTCTCTGTCCTAATTTTTGCATGGATCGCCTTTTCGGTTTTTAACCCATAGGACTCTTTTTTTTTCTTCTTTTTTTTCTTTTTTTTTGGACATATTATCGCCGGAGTTTGTCTTAGCTGATGGGGTTGACGACTTGTTCTCTGTCTTCCCTGGTAGAACCGCTTCCACCCCCATAGACCAATGAGTACAATGTTTGTCTAGTGGGTACTCCGGTGCTAGTTTTGTGTCCTTGCAAGACAAATGGTAGCATATCGGCCTATTCTCTGTTCGTAACTGTCATTTGGACGGAATCTTCTTTGATAGATTTATGAGCCGCTTCTATTGCCTCATTGGCTTGTGGGAGATTCAGAGATGATCTATGATGCTCCATCTCTTTTATTCTGTAACACTGTGTTTTTACCCCTTAGAATGGTAGGCCATCATTGGTCATGACATGATAACACTTTTTTGTTTTGTTTTTTTTTCATCATTGAAATTCATATATGACTCCATTTCTACCCACTTTGAGAAGTAGTTGACGGTTACGACCATGGAGCGATGTCCATTTGATGCTAGTGGCCTTACTATTGGATATGCCCTAGTCCCGAGGCATTGGTCCTTGTATTTGTATCATACATTTATTAGATTTCTGTATTATACTTATTTGTGTTATTAATAAAGGCATTAATTCATTTATTATATTTATCTTGTGCAATATATTAAATGAAGTATCCAATAGACATATCCATATCCATGATGACTAATGTCATGCGCTTGGCAGTAAGACCATGGATAGGGTAAACGATATGACTATGAATAGATCCGTATTCTGTTCCAGTCATGGGAATGAATGGAACAAGAGACTATCATTAACCTGGTTGTATGGCGGTGTCTTACCGGTCATTGGACATGGGATGTCAACCAAGTTAATGGGTACATGCAAAAGAGGCATGGTACTGGATAGATCTACTAAACGAGAAATCCACATGGTATAGTATCACAAGTGATTCTCGTGTAGTACTTGTATGGATCCTTTGACCTGACCATATGATGGTGTTGCATGTGAGGCCGCATACTTAGGGGTACGCCTAAAGGGCCTGTAATAGGGTGCCAAGTATGGGTACTTTTGGGTATGTCACTAGCATGGCAATGCTATGGATATGCAGAAGGAATTTGTCACTCAGTACTCCACTGAGAAGATATCACCGGCCTCTTGGTGAATGTGACTGATAAGAGTGTGGCCACACCCAAACAAGTTGGAACTTTTTTATGAGCTTCAGTGCATTCAGGATCAAGTTAATGTCCAAACACAAAAGAGGGTGATCAATCCATGCCTCTCTGTTGGACACCGATATCGATGACATGGGATATACAAGTTCAAACTACAGGGTTATGATAATAGTTAGACTGCCATCTCCATCTTGATTAGGGGCTGCAGTGGCTTGCTAGAGCCCAACTACAGTCTGTGGGCCACAGGCCCACTGCCAACATAAAGATGGGCCCACGGGATCGTACACATTGAGCGACTGAACATCGACTTAAGGAATTACATGTATGCTTGGAGTATACACTCTAGAGAGAGAGGTATATATATTAATTATATTATAAAGATCAATTGGATTGATCATAATAATAAAATTAATATATATTTAATTGGCTCTTCATAATTAATTGGATTAATTATGAAATTATTTCCTAGGTGGAAATATTCATATGTATAGGTTTACATATGATTTTATTTTGTGAAGATCTAATTTTAATTTGATGGATTAAATTAATTGGTCAAACTAATTTTAATTTAAATGTAAATCATATGTTACTTGGTGTAATATATTAAATACATGAGTAAATTAAAGTTGGGCTTGAAATTAATTTAAACCAGACTAATTAAAATAAGATTGGGCCCGAATTAAGAGAAGGAAGTCCACACAAATGAAAGAGCCAAGTTGGGCCAAAATTCCTTAAGGAATTTTGGCCAACCTAGGGTTGATCACCCTAGGAATTTGTTGGGAATTAATCGCCAAAACAAATACGCAGCGGAAAGAAAAACGGATTAATCCCCACCAAGGACCCATGTACATTGCATTGAATTGGAAGGAGGGTTAAAGAATTACCTTAATTCTTTGTAGGTTTTGAATCAAAAGGAACCAAGATAGCTTCCCTCTACGGTTGATCCACACGGAACAATTCATTCACCGCGTGCTAGCGCCGGGATTGAAGAACGATTCTTCGAACGAGACAGAGAAAGCGAAAAATCAGATTTTTCTTGGAGTTTTTTTGAGAATTTTGGCTGCCACTATTCACCATTTTTTGTGGCTGCCGAAATTCACCTTCTTCTTGCTAATTAGGTTATATATTTCCTTATATATATAACCTAATAAGTTAATTATAATTATACCCTAATACACTTATTAGTTATAATTATAAATTAACCCACACAACTTAATATTAATTCTCAATTAACATTAAATCAAATCAATTCTCCATAATACATATATGTATATATAATATTATAATTAATTATATCTCCATATAATTTAATTATAATATGTAGCATACTTTATGCAATATTAATCATATTAATATTTATATATACATACATAAATATATATCACTATATATATTTATTCTCTTTCTCATTCATAAATTATTATCCAATAATAATTTATACCCGATAAGATGAACTTCATTTTGCTCTTGTGTGTGACCCCATAGGATCATATTAATTGGCAATAAGGAAATTACCATAATGTCCTTATAGGTCACAAGCGGACTCTAGCAAGCCATTACGACTACCCAATTAATATGATTGGAATGATCCAATACCTATTTATAGAATGTCATATTCCCTTTTGTCTCTTTGATATCATGATTAATCATAAGACATGGTACACTTGTCAATCTTATATAATTAATCATATGCTTTCTCGATCTCAAAGTAAACTGTTCAGACAAATCAATTGATACTCTATCAATTATTTGAGCACGGCCATGCATTTGACAGTCTTACTTATCGAGGGGCCCAGTGATATCGCTCTCTTGTTAGAGAGGGACAAAATCCCATATCTGTCACTCACATCCCTAAGCATGAGTCATATTGTACCCAACCACAGCCTTTATAACTACTCTGTTACAAGCAGCGTTTGACTGCGTCAAAGCACAACATGAATTCATCCTGGAATCAATGGTGACCTCAGGTCAAAGGAATCAGCTAATGACACTACTATAATCAAGATCAGTTGTGACACATGACCATGAACTTGATCTCATAGTGGGTCTCCAGTAACATGTTCTCTAACATATTACCCGTGAGTATAATCTGTATCTGTATACACTATATTCATCTTATGAATATCCATTATCACTCACACTAGTCTTAGTTTGTTATTATTCCCATAATAACAATCGACTAGGGATATTTAGAATAACACGATTTATTCATGGATATTTATCATAAATGCTAACATACAAACATAAATGATAATATTAATCTACACTAGATTAATCTTAGAAGTCAAATTACATAATCCAATATTGGCCTTAGGGCACAATCTCCAACAATCTCCCACTTGCACTATGGCCAATCATACATGTATCTTATACCCATTGACCTACATGACTTTCATGTATTCACTCGTGCAGGAGTCTTTGTCAATGAATTATTAATTTTCGCTTCCGTTGCTACTTTACACATATTCACTCTCTCTTTAGAGACAGCCTCTCTAAATTAGTGAAAAACGCCTAAGTATATGCTTGTGTCATACAAGCTTCTTACGCATTGAACTGTTGTCCCTACAATAGTCTCACAGGATAAGCAATGCTTAGAACAAAAACATAAAATTTTGATGAACTTCTTCGTCCAAAATTTCTTTACATCACATGTAACTGTATACTTTGGCTGCTATTATAGATATTTAGCTATAACGTTTTATTTTGAACCTTTCAAAATCATAACTTCTCTTTTTAAGAGAATACTAGATCTCGACTGATATATTGCAACTAATTGCAATCAGTTGTATATGTGCAACTATTTACACAGTTAACATAAGCAAGCTTCTATTAAGTCTTTTATATTGAACGCTTTCAATGCTTTGACTTAAGCCAAAACATTCTTTTAGATCTATCTGTATAGATTCCAATTTCAAGAATACAGGCAGTCATGCTTATAACATTAACTGAAATTACTTTCTTAGCCAAGATTTTACTTCTTGCAAGGTAAGAATGTTATTTCCAACAAGCCATATGTCATCCACATATAGCATTAGGAATACCGATATGCTCCCACTGATCCTTTTGAAACACAAGATTCATCATCCTTTTGATAAAATCAAACCATTTGATTTCTTTATCAAAACTATGATTCCAACTATTTGATGCATGTTTCGATCCTTATGAGAATCTTTGAAAACTTGCATGCGCTATTTGAATTCTTTGGATGCTCAAAACTTTGGGTTGTGTCACGTACACATCCTCAATCATGTTTTCACGTAAAAAATAGATTTTGATATCCATTTGCCATATTTTATAATCATATTATAGGGATATGGCAACAAGAACTCAATATGACTTGATCATGATTAATGACTAAAGAGGATTTCATCATAGTCCTACTATGAATTTGTTCGTATCCTTATAGTCACTAGTCGTGCTTTATAAGTTTGAAGATCACCATCCATATCGGTTTTCAATTTGAAAACTCACTTGCAACCATTGCATATACATCTTCTAAAAGACTTATCAAAGTCTATACTTTGATTGTCAGACATGGACTTATCTTCAACCTTTGTAGCATCAAGTCACATATTAGATTCAAAATCTAACATTGCTTCTTCATAAAAGAAGACTTACTTCATCTAGTAAAGTTACATCATGATTTTGAGAAATCCATATCTCTCCTAATCATGTCGTATTCCACTAGACTTTCATTGGACTTGTGTAATTTCAACAATGATCATGAAACCATTTCCACGTTCCTCTTCAACGTTAAATGTCACTTTTGTGAATTACGAGTTTTGTAGGTGTACCTTACTCCCACTAACTCTACTAGAAATTAACTCCCTCTTCAAGGGGAAACCATTTCTAGCTACAACTACTTTGTATCCCAAAGAAACATAGGAGTAACAACTCCTACTTTCCTTTTGAGTAATCCACAATACGATATTTAAATTTAGGTGCCAACTTATTCGAAATAAGCTTTACAGCCCTAAACTTATTCAATGAAACAATTTGGGTCTCTTACCCAACCATATCTCATATGTTGATTCATGAATTGTTTTAGACGGAACAATATACACAGCTGCTTTAATGGCATATTTTTGAGAAAACGATGATCAACTTGACTTCATCATAGATTGAACTATATCTGTATAGAGTTCGACTACTCCCTTTTCGACACAACATACTTTGTGGCGTACTTGGAGAAGTCAATTGTGAGACAGTCCCACAATCTCTAAGATGATTGTCAACATCTTGACTCAAATGTTCACCACTTGGATCATATCTAAGTGACTTTACTATCTTGTCAAGATACTTCATACTCCTTTTACAAGCTTTTGAACACTTCAAAAGTTCCAAACTCGTGTTTCATTAGATACTCTTATCTAGTGAAAAGTTCCATAAAAGTAATGAAGTATTAGAACCTCCTTTAGCAGTTGATTTATAATTCATGTACATCCACATGTATAATGCTTAATAAATCGATTATTCTTTAACTACTTTTAGCAAAGAAACACTTTTGTCATCTTTTACAATAAGCAACATTCGCATGATTCAAGATGATTCATAATCTCATGAATCCAAAAGTCCATTCTCATGGAGTTTCGAAATGCAACTTTGCTTATGTCTCCAAGACGACACTGCCAAAATGGGTTGGATCAAACTATTTGATTCGATCCTTACAGTATTTATGTTACAGATGGGCTCCACATATAAAGACAATTATGTAAATCTACATTTCATAATCATGTCTTTATAAAGTTTATAATTCACAATTATAAAATAAACAACATTTGTTTACTCAAGCCAACAAGCTCAATAGACAACAAGAGTTCGTAACTCACATGTAAAAGTTCATAACCTTTAACCAAAGTTCATAACTTTCATATAAAAGTTCATAACTTTTATGAAAAGAGGTTCGTAACTTTTAACTTGAAGTTCACAACTTTCATGTAAAAGTTCAGAACCTTCGAGTAGCAACCTTTGCTTCTCTTGTCTATTCGCATTCTACCTTTCACCTTCATAAGGTTTCTATTCAAGTTGCGATTCATCATATTCTTCTAATATGAGATCCACAACTGGTATCTAATACCTTTGATATAGAAACAAAAGTAGAATAGTTAATAAATACTTAAGGTAGCAGTCTTACTGCCTTTCATCTTCTCATAGTTCTCCAAACAAAGTTTGCTATTTCCATTCTAATGAATGATTCAATCTAGAAATGGCAACATCCTTCTTTTGGAGATCTCTCTATGCCAACAGCTTTGGCCTTTAAAATACTTTCACCGAAACCCTTTCGGTATTTATACTTTTCGACCCTACTATTATCCTTTTCCTTTTGAACCATAAGCACACAATTTGAGGCGGGCTTATCCTTTATGGATAACTTAACATTCTTTTGCATCTTATGCAACTAATTCACAATTTTCTCCATGTCATTCAAATGATAGTTCATCACCAATGACTATCAAATAATGAATTCAAGATCACATCTTAATGCCTTTTGGATGCCAATGAGAAATTGTTGCCTCAAACACTTATCTTTTCTTGCTCACTAACTGATGGAACATTTCCATTTGTGATGTATCATATACCTCAAGTAAAACTTCCACGTGTGGAAGAATTGGTAGCAAGTGTAAGATAATAAATTTTAAACAGAGTCCCTTCGATGCTTCAAGTAAGCATCTTTTATACTCATGTTACAATTGCTAGTGGTTCATTGGGCAAAAGGATTATTGAGAACATATGATTCCTTTTGATTTGAGAACAATTCTCAAAGTTCAATAACAATCGAGATCATGGTAATAGCAATCATAACTATAATAAAGCGTGTAAAGATTTTTATTTAAATGCTCCCACTTAAATTATAAAACCCTTTAAAATATTTAAGTGGGTGAAGATCCAAAATCCATACTTAACCATAGCACTGCTTTGGCATGTCCCTATGATTAAATATAATTTCGGTAGGCAAAGACTCAAAATCATGCTTTAAGCCATTTAAACATATTTTGGATGTGCACTTCTTTGCCAATTGCATCATTATGCAACTCTTCTAATTTATGAGATGCATGATATCATATATCATATTTAATTGTATGTTACTCATCTCATCTTTGCCTCGGGCTCAAACACCGTTTTGATTAACCCTTTGTTAAACCAATTACAACACAATGAGAATCACCATTTCTCATATTATCGCTTCGCTAAGGTCACAACATGCGTACCCGCTTTGGCGTGGCTACCATGATGCGAACATAGTACTTGACTAGTGTTATACGTAATTGGGTGGCAAAAATATAAACTTATTAAGTTTATTTAGGGTTTATAAAATCCTGTGATTAAATTGTATCTCATACAATTCATGGCATTAATATTAAACATACATTTGTTAATACTAATTAGCATGGCATCCTATGTCATACATATGTTAAGCATGCAATCTAGCATGGCATCACATGGCATCTAAATGATACAAGGCATGCATTTGCACATATATATAAACATTTTAACATGCATCAATATTTATTAACATGGCATCTTATGGCATAAAATAAATATAACATGCATAAGACTCAAAACCGTGTTATGGTATGGTTTTATCTATATTGATTTTCATAGGCCAATATGAAAATCAACAAGGCCATTTCCTAGGTGGTTGTAACCATCGCATGGTCACAGCTCTCCCGCACCCCTTGGATCCGTCCTCACGTCTTTGTTCCTTGGCACCATCTCATGGATTTACATATTTTACAAAATTGCAACCTATACAATTTTTTTAGTAAAATAAAATTTACATATTATAAATTGCATCCTATACAATTTATCTAGTAAAATTAAAATTAAAATTTACATAAATACAAACGACTCGCAGGTCGTATTTATATAAAACCATAATAAATAAAATAAAGCATCCACGGGGTCCAAAACCATACCATAACACCATGCATAAAATTATCAACAATAATTTTATATCTAAAATATTTAGGGTTCAAAGTGGTAAAATACAATCACATTGTATTTAGAATTAATTAATATGGAAAAATTCGTAAATATGCAGAAACAATTTTCCACACTTAAAACGAAAAAGGGGTAAAACTGTCGGACAGTATGCTCGTCGGGCCGCGCACTGCAGTATCCAATACTGCGCGCAGCCCGATGGGCTGCGCAGCCCATGCTGCATGAGCAGCATGCTGCTTACGCAGCATGAGAAGAATTTCTGGGCGTCATGCCCAGAAAAGAAAAAAAACATATTTTTTTTTTTTTTTTTTATAATGAGTGTTGCAATTGCAATTGGTGTTGCAATTGCAACACCAATTGCAATTGCAATTTCAAAGCTGTTTCTGGGCGTCATGCCCAGAAAAGAAAAAAAACATTTTTTTTTTTTTTTTATTTATTAATTGAAACAATTTCAATTAAAAACCCATGAATCAAATTCATGACACCAACCCCTTAAACATTCCAAATCATTAAAACAAATTATTCACAATGATTAATGTATAAAATCAAATTTTAATTGTTATTCATAATAACATAGAACCCTAAATAAAAACATACAAACCCCTAACAACAATTTTGATCCAATCAAAACATAAATCCAATTCAATCAAAATACAAGTGGCTCTGATACCACTGTTGGGAATTAATCGCCAAAACAAATACGCAGCGGAAAGAAAAACGGATTAATCCCCACCAAGGACCCATGTACATTGCATTGAATTGGAAGGAGGGTTAAAGAATTACCTTAATTCTTTGTAGGTTTTGAATCAAAAGGAACCAAGATAGCTTCCCTCTACGGTTGATCCACACGGAACAATTCATTCACCGCGTGCTAGCGCCGGGATTGAAGAACGATTCTTCGAACGAGACAGAGAAAGCGAAAAATCAGATTTTTCTTGGAGTTTTTTTGAGAATTTCGGCTGCCACTATTCACCATTTTTTGTGGCTGCCGAAATTCACCTTCTTCTTGCTAATTAGGTTATATATTTCCTTATATATATAACCTAATAAGTTAATTATAATTATACCCTAATACACTTATTAGTTATAATTATAAATTAACCCACACAACTTAATATTAATTCTCAATTAACATTAAATCAAATCAATTCTCCATAATACATATATGTATATATAATATTATAATTAATTATATCTCCATATAATTTAATTATAATATGTAGCATACTTTATGCAATATTAATCATATTAATATTTATATATACATACATAAATATATATCACTATATATATTTATTCTCTTTCTCATTCATAAATTATTATCCAATAATAATTTATACCCGATAAGATGAACTTCATTTTGCTCTTGTGTGTGACCCCATAGGATCATATTAATTGGCAATAAGGAAATTACCATAATGTCCTTATAGGTCACAAGCGGACTCTAGCAAGCCATTACGACTACCCAATTAATATGATTGGAATGATCCAATACCTATTTATAGAATGTCATATTCCCTTTTGTCTCTTTGATATCATGATTAATCATAAGACATGGTACACTTGTCAATCTTATATAATTAATCATATGCTTTCTCGATCTCAAAGTAAACTGTTCAGACAAATCAATTGATACTCTATCAATTATTTGAGCACGGCCATGCATTTGACAGTCTTACTTATCGAGGGGCCCAGTGATATCGCTCTCTTGTTAGAGAGGGACAAAATCCCATATCTGTCACTCACATCCCTAAGCATGAGTCATATTGTACCCAACCACAGCCTTTATAACTACTCTGTTACAAGCAGCGTTTGACTGCGTCAAAGCACAACATGAATTCATCCTGGAATCAATGGTGACCTCAGGTCAAAGGAATCAGCTAATGACACTACTATAATCAAGATCAGTTGTGACACATGACCATGAACTTGATCTCATAGTGGGTCTCCAGTAACATGTTCTCTAACATATTACCCGTGAGTATAATCTGTATCTGTATACACTATATTCATCTTATGAATATCCATTATCACTCACACTAGTCTTAGTTTGTTATTATTCCCATAATAACAATCGACTAGGGATATTTAGAATAACACGATTTATTCATGGATATTTATCATAAATGCTAACATACAAACATAAATGATAATATTAATCTACACTAGATTAATCTTAGAAGTCAAATTACATAATCCAATATTGGCCTTAGGGCACAATCTCCAACAGAATTTTGGCTAACACAGAAGACACAATGATAGCCAAAATTCTCCCTAGCCTCCCTCTCCAAAGTTCATGTTTTCCGACGCTAGCACGGGTGGTGTTCGTTAGGCGTTCGTGTACGTGAACGAGGAGGGTTTCTAGTTTGATTCCTACAGTCTGCATCCATCTCTTGAAAGAGATATTCCTGGTAAGAGATTTATCTCTTTCTATTAAATTTTTGTTTTTCCAATTTCCATCTCAATTGCTCCTGGGCACGGATTTGAGGAAATCATCACGTTCTTCCACTTTAATCGGGTGATTTCCGATGAAAAATCCCAACACTTACTTCGCTGACACTGTCAATTCCCTACATTGTGATAGCCTTCCTTTTTTTGGTTCGAGTCTATGGAGTTCCTGCTTTACTGGTTTCATCTTCGAATCCTTTGTAACTTGGTGTTCAACACTTTCTTTGTCACCTCGGCACGACACCATACCGTCAGGTAAAGATTTCCATGTGCTTTTATGGTACTTTTGTAATTTTCTTTTCTATCATCTGGCATAAGGTCTTTCAAGACGGATATCATTTTTAGGTCATCATCTGTCCCTAGATTCATTTCATGCATTAATGCATCATGTGTGTTAAAGGCATTAAATGAATGTTTGTATGGATGCAAAGTTCCATATGAAAAATATGACACAAGATTGGAATTAAATTACATTAAATTAAAATCTTAGGGGCTAAATTGTTCACTTGATAAATGATAAAAATAAATAAAAAAACTAAAACATCAAAATGGCTATCATCCGCCACATGCGGAGGGTCTTCTTTTATTGCAGCATCATGGTCCTCGATAGCTTGTGCATCCGGGCTAGCCAAAGTTAGGCAGGGAGTTGTTTTGAACACTCGATGTTAAGGCCGGCTCAGTAATCTTATGATCAGCAACCAACTGCCTAATGGCCTTGATCAACTAGGTGCACTCATTTGTATGGTGGCCTACCGTTATATGATAAGAGCAGAAATTACCTTTTTCTGTTTCAACGAGAGGAGAAAACGGCTTCAAATTTTGCAGCAACCCAGCCTTCCTATACTTAATAAAGATGTGAGGCAAAGACTCAGCCCATGGGTTAATGAGTCTCCAAGGGGTTACTGATTGTCTACCTTGAGCTACAGCAGCCACACTTGGATTTGCCATCCTATCTAAAACTGCATTCTCAGCCAGTTTTAAACTAGACCTAGATAGTGTGTTTGTGGAGTTCCCAGCATTGTAACCTTACGTGTACCCTCGACCATCTTGATTAGTGCCTGAGTTTTGTTTGTTCATCTAATCTTCTTCCTCATAGCTTTTGATATGCTCAGCAAACTCAATGACATCATTGAAAGAGTGGAATGTTTTCAGCTTCAGCCTCTCCATATAAAGAGGTAAGTTGCCATCAACAAGCTTCACAACGAGGGATCTTGACTTTGAAGCCCTATCTACAAGACTCATCCACCTCTTATAGTAAGATAAGAAGGATTCATTTGGCTTCTGAAGCATCCTTTTCGAATCCTCTAGAGTAGCTTCCACCTGAGTGTCATAGGCATACTACTTGACAAATGCCCCAGATAAATCTTCCCAAGTGGAGCGGGTATGAATCGGCATTCTTGAATACCACTTGGCAGTAGCATCCCTCAAAGTATTTGAGAGCAGATTCAAGAGGTGATTCTTTCCAATTCCCAGACTAGACATAATCCTCACATAGCTGTCTAAGTGAGCCTTTCAGTGGACCTTCCCTAGTGTACAGGGGTAAATGTGGTATCTGAAAACCTACTGGTAATGGTTCTCCCCCTTCTGCCATCAGAGAATCTGAGTAAGCACACTTGATGGGATTGTAATGTACCACCTCTTTCAGCTTTGGTAGTAAAGCCCTTAAGTCAGGACATTTCCCCTTGAGATGCTTTTCTACATCCGTCTCGATCGAAGCTTCCTTAACTTTCTCAGAAGATTCATCCTGCTCAGAGTGACGATCAACTTCGCTATGAGGAACCCCTTTACCACTTCCTGGAACACTTCTTCCCGAGCTAGGGACCACCTGGACATTATTTCCTTCGTTCTTGACCGGGGCCTAGGCCAGTTGAGTGGTTTGACCCTCATTGGTGGTCATTATAGCTTGTATTTGCTCCCTCAGTGTAACCTCATACTCATCAGAATTCAGAAAACTCCTCATAAAAGCCGCTATGTCAAAAGGCATATTCCCACTGTTTTCGTCAGCCATTACTGTTCTATCTGCTTCTTTCAACAGAGTCTAACTATTAACAGGTAAAAAAGGTATATGAACCTCAACCTCCCGATCTGAATCTGACCCTAAACTGACCCCTTCCACAATCACTGGTTCTGATCATAATTGATTGAATTGGTTGACTTGGTTCTGACTCAACAAGAAGTAATTGCTTCGAGGTTCGACTCCAAACTACACGTTCAGCATAAGGTTAGAATTTCGGATGGATGTCGTGAACCTAGGCTCGACACACTAAGTGGCATGTATGGAATGTTTGTGTTCATGATTGAATGATGTTTCATGGATGAGGATGATGATAAAAATGACCTTTATATTTTCCTTCTTTTTATTTTGGACATTCCAAGCATAACCCATGCCATATGGAAAACAATGCAAACATGTCGCGTGTGAGCCATCACACGGACAGAGATTTGGTGCCATTGGGGCACCTAGTAGATGTCATGAAATGGTCACATGTGTACCAACACACAGATAGAGGTTTGACACTTCATAGTTCAATGAGATGATATGAAATGGTCATATGGGAGCCGTTCCATAGACGGAGCTTTGATGCTTTTATGGCATCTTGGATGAAGTGATGTCACAAACAAGTCGCGTGTAACTCAAAACACGGATAGAATTTTGGCATTCGTGGAATACCTTGCATGATTTAGGAATGTTATGAAATGCCCTAATATGAGTTCTAGTTTGGTACTCGTGGAGTACCTTGAATGAATCATCAATATTATGGAACAACCCGATGTGGATCGTGACACACAAGCAAGACTTTGGTGTCGCCATGACATGAATGATGAATGGACATGATGTAATGGTATTGTCTGATCCACCACATGAATATAAGCCTAAGACTGTTATGGTCCTCTAATGAGTGAGATGATGTAATGAAATGGCCAAGGGCAATCGGGTGCACAGGCAGAATACGAGTAATCTTGGGGACTCCCGATATGTCATGAAATCAAATGGTCGTGAAGGGCATACTTAGAACATCCTTACATTTTAGATGGGATGAGATGAGATGAATGCCCATGTCATACAAGATGTAAGTGGCTACACAAAAACATGGTTAGGATGCATGACACATAAGATGATGTCATGTATGCTTTATGAAATGCGAACACAGGAGATGTATATGACACACGGATAAGATGTTATGGCCACACAAAAACGTGGTTAGTATAATAGCACACGTATGATGATGGTTCAAAATGGTTGCATAAAAATGTGGTTAGAATGGCATATAGATGATGCTTGTTTCGATGTTGCATGTAAAGGTCAAAAGTAAAACAGCCATGGAGCAAATGTTAGCACATGCAACAACATGCTCACCCTTCCAACCTTATTCCTCCTTTTGATTGGTCTTACATTCTTCCTAGGTATTGGGTCTCTTTGGCATCAACCGGGGATATCAAAGGCGTACTCTTAATGTCCAATTTCAAATATATGTTTTGGTAATCCTAAGGGGAAGTTGTTAGGCCATTACATGAAGGTATGAGTCAAACTAAGGGTCGTACAGGTTCCCATAGCGATAATACACTCCTCATCGTAGAACATGATGTAAGGTTCATGCAGAGCTATGAGTGGTTTACCCCCTTGGGTACCTCTAATCCTAGCAGAAGAGGTAGGTCACCTTTGGAAATAAATTGGGCTAATCATGTGTTGGAGGGATTGAGAAGAGAAAATGTCATAATATGCAAGTGTGAGTAAAATAAGGTATTATGAACTAGTAAATGACTACAAGCGAGGTTATATTTCAGTAGTTGCCTAAGTTCCTTAAGTTTTTATGAAAGCACGTTTTAAGAACTTTATTCCCCAGCGGAGTCACCACTATGAGCAGATGATCTTTTAAGGCAGAACAAGGCAAAGCGAGCCAGGGAGAAAGAGAAGTTAGAAATGTTTAGTGTTTTGAAAACGGGGCTTGATGTTAGGAAAACCATTGATTCTTTTTGGAAATCCTTTTGTAGAAAACCTTTTCCCATTTTATTAACTTAATGACCTCGAAACTTAAATTCCAAGATCAGTGACAGTCGCCACCCGGATCAGCTCATCTAGGAAATTTTGATACAGCTCCCTATCGAGCATAGACTACTGTATGTAATCCAGAGATTTAGAGTTCAGGTAACTTACCTATTCAACCTCAAGCTTGTGTTCATTTAAAAGTGCATATGACGATAATTTACTCACTTATTATCTTTCTTGACCCAATTTAATCCTTTACTACTAGCCCATGCTCATTCAGATGACAGGAATAAAGTGTATTTAAAATGCGGAAATATAAACCATACATCTAAAAATAAACCAAAAAGATATAGAGGCCTTGTTACAACCTATAAAAAGGAAAAAAGCTCTCATCCTTACCATTACAATTGCCTAGATACACGAGGATCTAAAAAGTACAATCGCCTACAATACACGATTAATCTATGAAATACATTGAAAATAAAAATAAAACTAATGAAAAAGTAAAAGCTGCAAAACAAATGGTTAGCACAGATATATGCCAAACACATATGGGACTCATAGAAGATAGAATGGGGATCTTAGGAAGTGGGAACATGCATTTAGGGGATAATCGAGAAGTCCAAGGGACTTGCTCAGTTAGACCTGGAAATCGGTTTTAGAAATGCCCTGTAGGTTTTTGGTGCTTGAAAACGATTTTGGAAAATGATTTGGCTCAATTGTATGCAAATTTCTTCTGTTTAGTGGGTCGGTTATCTCGTAACTCGAGGTTCCGTTCGTTGGGTTCCTAATTCCAAACATTCATCTATGGTCTAAAAGCAGTAAACATGCCAAAAATAGGTTTGATTCTGAAGATAGCATCACGCGACGATGTCTGTACTGGTCATCCCGTGATTCTGCCTTCTACACGATACTATAGTCGTGCGACTATAATTTACAGTCGTATGACTGTAATGGTTACAGCCGTGCCACTGTAATGAACAGTGCCCGACAGTGGTTTTCTTGGTTTTCTAAAATCATTTGTTTTGATCGATTTTGATGGTTTCTAGGGAATCTGGAAATCTGAGGGTCCATTATCACTAGACCGAGGATCCGGTTAGGGATCTAACAATCATGAATTCCAAGAATAGAAATCAACAAAACTCCAAATCATACATCCATATCATTAGAAATCTAAAACCATAATTTTATAGTGTACAGTTGTGATTTGACCGAATTGAATAATGAAAAATCATTTAAAATAGGAAAACCAGTTGCATTCGGTCGAATTTGGGCTTTTCGGGCTTCTACCTAGAAGAATACATTCATGCGACTATAATATACAGTCGCACGGCTATGTTCCAGCAACTACAGTCGTGCGACTGTAACTATAGTCGTGTGACTATAATTACAGTCGTGCGGCTGTAGTTGCGTAGACAGTTTTTTGGATGAATTTTTAAATACTGAATCAATCATAAATCAACATGAAATGAGTTTTAAGGCCTCTCAGAGTTTACCTTCTTTACGTTCTAGTATGCTTGATGACCAGAGTCGGATATGGATGTCGGAATCCGCCAAGAATCCCCAAACAACCTGATATTCTCAAATAAGCGTCCCGAATTGATCCGAACGAACCTAAGAATGATTTTGAATGAATGATATCAGATTGAGGATCCTCACACTATGTGTTTCTCCACTGTATTCTCTCTATGTCTTGGTTTTTCATGGATTTCCCTTAACTTTTTTCACTTTCTCTCTCTAAAACTCTCTTTGTCTCACTAGAATACTCGCCCTTTTTTGTTCAGAATTGATTCCCCCCCTTTTTTTAATGTTTCTCCCTCTTTCGTTATATGTTACGTCCCCTAATGTCCCTAAATCACGCCCAAAATAATTCCAGCCAAATTAGAAATCTTTCCTATTTAGGAATCTACTGAGTCAAAGGCTAGAGTCATACTACTCTAACTATAGTCGTGCTACTATAGAATTATAGCCGTGCTACTGTAGTTGTTACAGTCGTGCGACTGTAGACTATAGTCCTGTGACTGTAGACAGAGTTTGCATGCGCACCTAAGCCTCTTAATCTCTCTGAGGGACTTCTTGCGGTTTCGGATCAAGGACTCTTCTGAATTTTGGGCCGTTTGAGAAAGTTTCGGGCATTATTCCGCTCATGCTCAAATCTGACTCATGTTCATCTGTCTAACAGGTAACAACAGGTTTTCATCATAGAGGTCGGGAAAAAACCCGTGCTCACAACTGGAAACTAATTTTGAAAATTATTTTTCTTGTTTAGTATTTACACATGCAAAGTGGGCTGATCTTTAAGAAATTGGAATTTCTATCATTGAACTAGTCTATTAAAAAATATTCAGGAATTAAATCTAGGTCAAGTTGATGAAAACACACAACAAAACATTCTGACTCAAAATCATATCCATATGGCTATGGTCAACATCTGTACGACTATTATATGCCTCCGTGCGGATACAGTCTTGAAACAAACCCATAAAATAACAAATAACCAAACAAAAATTTGAAATGTTAACCGCAGATGTACAGATATTACCAACATCCATATAGATACCACTATATAAGTGCAGATATAGTAATAACTGTACGGGTATTGCGATGTCCGTACGGCTCTAGTTAACCAGAAATTACAAAAAATAAAGCATGTGAAAAGAATGTAAAATGAAGCAACAAATCACCCAAAAAGTAGTAAAATGGATTTTTAAGGCCCCTCAAAAGTTACCCTTGATGCTTTTGCATGCTATTTGAATCAAAGAAAACCGATTCTTGAAGCTTGAATTTCGGATTTAAATAAACTTGAACTTTGAACCCAAAACTTGCAATTCTCCTAAATTAAACCTTTAATGCTCGAATTCCATGGAATCCTATTGTCCTCTCACAAATCCAACAACTGTGCATTTCATGCAAGAGTGTTTGTCACTCATCAACAGTCGCATGGGTCTAGTTTAAGATCCGTATAGTTACTAAGCCAACATCCATACGGTTATGGCTATATATGTATGGGTATTGCCACTTTTAAGCCCTAACTCTTCAAATTCTTCTGGGTTTAAGTTCAAAGTTCATTTGAATACAAATCCTTGCTTCTCAGACTAATTTCAACAAAGATTTCTAAAAAGCAGATAACCAATTCAACTTTAATCATAGAGGTCGGGAAAAACCCAATGCTCACATTAAGGCTTTTTGCTTTTTCTCTCTTCTTTCTCTCAAACTCTCTTTGCTTTTTTTTTCCTTTCCTTAACTCCCCTTTCAGAAATAGGTTTCTTTTTTTTAATGGTTCTACCTCTCATTTCTTATCCCTCAAGATCCAAAATTTTTTTTCCTTTTTTTCTCACTACCCATCCCTATCTCATGCGATTATTTTTTTTTCTAGCAGAGGAGATAAGCCCTACGGCTCTAATTTATGGGATATGAGTCGTACGACTCTTATTGATAGTCGTATGACTGTTCTTTTGGAGCCACACGACTGTTGTTGCACTGTACAACTTAATTGTTTTGTCAAAAATTTTAGAGTTCCAAATTTAGTTCACAACTTAACCTTTCTTTAAATGGAGTCTTAGTTCTCTAATTTGAGTCGTGGTGCCCAAAAAAGAGCCTTACGACTCCTACTAAATTAAGATTTAGGTCATTCATCTCTTGGACAATTCTCGGGTTCGTTCTGAAGCTCATTCGATTCCCATCTGTCATCCTTCAAATCCATTCTTGTAGAAAACTCGATGCAAAGAATAACTAATTCAGTTTTCATCCCTAAGGTAGGAAAAATCCACACCCACATTCGTGTTTTTTACTTGGAAAAAAATAGATATCACAAGTTTGGTTAGTGTTCAAAGCTTATATTTCTGCTTGCATCGCTTATCATTAAATTCGATTGTTTTCATCCTTAGTGTAATTATTTTGGTTCTGTATACAAATGTAAAGAAATTGACAGAACTCTTGTGAGCATGGATTTTCCAGCCTCGATGAGGAAATAGGCTTAATCCCATTTTTCTTTGCATAATGACTTTGAATAGGAGCTTAAGGTGATTCACGGGTCCTGTGAATGCCAAGAAAAGACTCGAACTAATCCCACCGAGATTAGGGTTATAAGCTTCACCTCCCTAAGAGTGTAAGGTTTACAAGTCAAACCCAAATTAGTATTATTATTCTTTAGTGATTTCTTCATAAAATCCCATGTCAAGATATTGGTCTTAATGCTATGGTTCCAACACAACTAGAATCACTCAATTTTAACTTAAAATGGAACAGTTATGCTAAAAATTGTGCCAAGTGCACCCGAATGCATTTGAAATTGTGTGAGTTCCATTCACAACCAATTTTATTATTCTTCCTTTCAAAATTTATCCAATATGTCTTTTGAAAAAATATCAATCTTGGACACACGGCTCCAGTGCAACTAGAATCACTTGATTTCGAGTTGTAATGCATAAGTTAGGCTACGCGGAAGTTTATTGCCCTACTGAGTTTTAATGAACAAAGATGTACGACTCTTCACATAGCCATGTAGATGTCAACATAGCTGCACTACCCTAACATAGAGTCGAATAGGTCTATACACACCTTGTGTCAACAACCACTACAGTCGTATGACTGTGTAACATAGTTGTATGGTTGTGCTTCGTACAGGTCTATACACACCTTGTGTCAGCAACCACTACAGTAGTACGACTGTGTAACATAGTTGTATGGTTGTGCTTCGAGTTTTAGTGTAAACTCATTTATTTTTATTGATTTATTTCCTTTTTTCATGGATCACTTTTCTTCTATAGAATGAGGCTTAGCCAAAACACTAGGGGGATGGATTTTCACCAGAAAAATACCCTAAAACACTCTGAAACTCATTCACGAAACACCAAAATTGCTAAATACGAAATCACTAAACAAAATCTTCTAAGAAAACCTTAAAATTTCAAAATACTAAAACATAAAACCTAACCTAAAGACGGTTATTTGGGATGTTCGAGACTAATTGAATGCATTTAAGGACATAAGGATCAATCCGAAAACATTCAGGATCACTCGGATAAAGTATGCTACAAGGGTAAGCCTTGAAATTCCTTAAATCCATTCTTTTTTATGTTTTGTTGTGTCTTTTATACTTTCTGGATCGAGTTTTGTTGTGTTGGTTAAGTGTATTTCATCTTAAATCGCATAAGTGTAAAACTAGTTTCACTTCCAATGAACAAAGTCGTATAACTGTGTTTTATTCAAGAACAGAGTCGTATGAGATGAACATAGTTGTGTTCCTCAGTGAACTTTCTTCATCAGAGAACATAGCCTTCCGGCTCTATTCTCAATAAGAATAGAGCCACAGCAAATAAAATGCTTACATGCCTCTTTTTGCCCTAAAACACTTTTTAATGATTCATCTTATGTGTTTTAGTGTTTTTATGTTATATAATTGTCAAATAACATCGAATTAACTATCTTTCATTAAATTAGAATGGCATTTAGATGTAAGTGAAGTTACAATTCATGCCTTTCACAAGTAAAACATGTTTTCACCGCAAGTGTGCATCCCTATCCCATTTTAATCTTGTAATTGGTTCTAATATGTCATGATGTATATGTACATATTGTTGTTTGGGTCCACGAGTTGTTTAAACATCATTATGCCTTGTTATTGTATGTTGTCTTCACCGTGGTTTAATGTGAATTCTCGAGAAGCATATCAAAGCAATTTTTTAATCACTTAATCAACTCCCTTAACATCAGTATTTCCTTAAGCACACCCCCGATCTCTTATTTCTCCATTTCTATCTTTGTTTGAGTCCTATGTGCAAAATACGTGTTCATATGCATGATGGGCTCACATGCCCTTAACTCGATTATGCAAAAGAAGAGCTGGACTCGCATAATGTTGGAGATTGTGCCCTAAGGCCAATATTGGATTATGTAATTTGACTTCTAAGATTAATCTAGTGTAGATTAATATTATCATTTATGTTTGTATGTTAGCATTTATGATAAGTATCCATGAATAAATCGTGTTATTCTAAATATCCCTAGTCGATTGTTATTATGGGAATAATAACAAACTAAGACTAGTGTGAGTGATAATGGATATTCATAAGATGAATATAGTGTATACAGATACAGATTATACTCACGGGTAATATGTTAGAGAACATGTTACTGGAGACCCACTATGAGATCAAGTTCATGGTCATGTGTCACAACTGATCTTGATTATAGTAGTGTCATTAGCTGATTCCTTTGACCTGAGGTCACCATTGATTCCGAGATGAACTCATGTTGTGCTTTGACGCAGTCAAACGCTGCTTGTAACAGAGTAGTTATAAAGGCTGTGATTGGGTACAATATGACTCATGCTTTGGGATGTGAGTGACAGATATGGGATTTTGTCCCTCTCTATCAAGAGAGCGATATCACTGGGCCCCTCGATAAGTAAGACTGTTAAATGCATGGCCGTGCTCAAATAATTGATAGAGTATCAATTGATTTGTCTAAACAGTTTACTTTGAGATCGAGAAAGCATATGATTAATTATATAAGATTGACAAGTATACCATGTCTTATGATTAATCATGATATCAAAGAGACAAAAGGGAATATGACATTCTATAAATAGGTATTGGATCATTCCAATCATATTAATTGGGTAGTCATAAAGGCTTGCTAGAGTCCGCTTATGACTTATAAGGATATTATGGTAATTTCCTTATTGCCAATTGATATGAACCTATGGGGTCACACACAAAGAGCAAAATGAAGTTCATCTTTTCGGGTATAAATTATTATTGGATGATAATTTATGAATGAGAAAGAGAATGAATATATATATAATGATATATATATTTATATATGTGTATAAATATTAATATGATTAATATTGCATAAAGTATGCTACATATTATAATTCAGTTATATAGAGATATAATTAATTATAATATCAAATATACATATGTGTATGATGGAAAATGGAATTGATTTAATATTAATTGAGAATTAATATTAAATTGTGTGGGTTAATTTATAATTATAACTAATAAGGGTATTAAGTTATAATTATAATTAAGTTTAAAGGATATATAAAAGGAAGTTTTATAACCTAAAAACCCCAACCCTAGTCATTTTAACATAAGATGCAGATTTTCTGCAGCCTCCAAGGGGGCCAGCCGAAATCTCCCCTTCTCCATCTCCCAAGGTTTTCGAAACTTTGGCCTTCTCTCGTTCGAAGAATCGTTCTTCAATCCCGGCGCTAGCACGCGGTGAATGAATTGCTCCGTGTGGATCAACCGTAGAGGGAAGCTACTTTGGTTCCTAATTGATTCAAAACCTACAAAGAATTAAGGTAATTCTTTAACCCTCCTTCCAATTCAATGCAATGTACATGGGTCTTTGGTGGGGATTAATCCTTTTATTTCCGCTGCGTTTTGTTTTGTGTGATTAATTCCCCAACAGTGGTATCAGAGCGACTTGTGCATTGGTTGAATTGGATTTGTTATTTTGATTAGATCAAAATTGCATGTTAGGGTTGTATGTTCTTGATTTAGGGTTCAATGTTATTGTGAATAACATGTTTAAAATTTGATTTTAATGTGAATCATTGTGAATGATTTGTTTTAATAATTTGAAATGTTTAAGGGGTAGGAATCATGAATTTGATTCATGGTTTTTTATTGAAATTGTTTCAATTATTTAAATTAAAAAAAAAAAAATGTTTTTTGTCGTTATTCTGGGCATAATGCCCAGAATAAGTTTTGGGCGCAATGCAATTGCAATTGCAATTGCGCGCAACTGCAATTGCAATTGCACATGCTGCGTAAGCAGCATGCTGCTTACGCAGCATGGGCTGCGCAGCTGCGTGTTGCGCAGCATGGGCTGCGCAGCTACGTGTTGCGCAGCCCGTCGGGCTGCGCGCAGTATTGGATACTGCAGTGCGAGGCCCGACAAGCATGCTGTCCGACAGTTTTACCCCTTTTTCGTTTTAAGTGTGGAAAATTATTTCTGCACATTTACGAATTTTTCCAAATTAATTAATTCTAAATACAATGTGATTGTATTTTACCACTTTGAACCTTAAATATTTTAGATATAAAATTATTGTTGATATTTTTATGCATGGTGTTATGGTATGGTTTTGGACCCCGTGAATGCTTTATTTTATTTATTATGGTTTTGGACCCTTGGATGTTTTTTGTTTTTCTTTTGGTTTTGGTGAATGTAAGGTTTTATAAATACGGCCTGCGAGTCGTTTGTATTTATGTAATCTTATTTTTCTAGATAAATTGTATAGGATGCAATTTATTGTTTGTAAATTTTGTAAAGTATGTAAATCCATGAGATGGTGCCAAGGAACAAAGACGTGAAGACGGATCCAAGGGATGCGGCTGTGCTGCGACCATGCGATGGTTACAACCACCTAGGAAATGACCTGTTGATTTTCATATTGGCCTGTGAAAATCAATGTAGATAAAACCATACCATAACACGGTCTTTCGAGTCTATTGCATGTTTTATATTTTGATGCCATGTGATGCCATGCTAAGTATGATATATGCATGCTAGATGAATGTATGACATTGGATGCCATGCTAGAATTAATATTAACTTAGAAAGATTAATGTTAATGCCATGTATTGTATGAGATACATTTTAATCACAGGAATTAATAAACCCTAAATAAACTTATGAAGTTTATATTTTTGCCACCCAATTACGTATAACACTAGTCAAGTACTATGTTCGCATCATGGTAGCCACGCCAAAGCGGGTACGCATGTTGTGACCTTAGCGAAGCGATAATATGAGAAATGGTGATTCTCATTGTGTTGTAATTGGTTTAACAAAGGGTTAATCAAAACGGTGTTTGAGCCCGAGGCAAAGATGAGATGAGTAACATACAATTAAATATGATATATGATATCATGCATCTCATAAATTAGAAGAGTTGCATAATGATGCAATTGGCAAAGAAGTGCACATCCAAAATATGTTTAAATGGCTTAAAGCATGATTTTGAGTCTTTGCCTACCGAAATTATATTTAATCATAGGGACATGCCAAAGCAGTGCTATGGTTAAGTATGGATTTTGGATCTTCACCCACTTAAATATTTTAAAGGGTTTTATAATTTAAGTGGGAGCATTTAAATAAAAATCTTTACACGCTTTATTATAGTTATGATTGCTATTACCATGATCTCGATTGTTATTGAACTTTGAGAATTGTTCTCAAATCAAAAGGAATCATATGTTCTCAATAATCCTTTTGCCCAATGAACCACTAGCAATTGTAACATGAGTATAAAAGATGCTTACTTGAAGCATCGAAGGGACTCTGTTTAAAATTTATTATCTTACACTTGCCACCAATTCTTCCGCACGTGGAAGTTTTACTTGAGGTATATGATACATCACAAATGGAAATGTTCCATCAGTTAGTGAGCAAGAAAAGATAAGTGTTTGAGGCAACAATTTCTCATTGGCCTCCAAAAGGCATTGAGATGTGATCTTGAATTCATTATTTGATAGTCATTGGTGATGAACTATCATTTGAATGACATGGGGAAAATTGTGAATTAGTTGCATAGGATGCAAAAGAATGTTAAGTTATCCATAAAGGATAAGCCCGCCTCGAATTGTGTGCTTATGGTTCAAAAGGAAAGGATAAAAGGAAGGTCGAAAAGCATAAAGACCGAAAGGTTCGGGTGAAACATGTTTTAAAGACCAAAGCTGTTGGCATAGAGAGATCTCCAAAAGAAGGGTGTTGCCATTTCTAGAATGAATCGTTCATTAGAATAGAAATAGCAAACCTTGTTTGGAGAACTATAAGAAGATGAAAGGCAGTAAGACTGCCACCTTAAGTATTTATTAACTATTCTACTCTTGTTTCTATATCAAAAGGTATTAGATACCGTTGTGAATCTCATATTAGTAGAATATGATGAATCGCAATTTGAATAGAAACCTTATGAAGGTGAAAGGTAGAATGCGAATATGCAAGAGAAGCAAAGGTTGTTACTCAAAGGTTATGAACTTTTACATGTGAGTTACGAACTCTTGTTGCCTATTAAGCTTGTTGGCTTGAGTAAACAAATGTTGTTTATTTTATAATTGTGAATTATAAACTTTATAAAGACATGATTATGAAATGTAGATTTACATAATTGTCTTTATATGTGGAGCCCATCTGTAACATAAATACTGTAAGGATCGAATCAAATAGTTGATTCAACCTATTTTGGCAGTGTCCTCTTGGAGACATAAGCAAAGTCGCATTACGAAACTCCATGAGAATGGACTTTTGGATTCATGAGATTATGAATCATCTTGAATCATGCGAATGTTGTTTATTGTAAAAGATGATAAAGTTGTTCTTTGCTAAAAGTAGTTAAAGAATAATCGATTTATTAAGCATTATACATATGGATGTATATGAATTATAAATCAACTGCTAAAGGAGGTTTTAATACTTCATTACCTTTATGGAACTTTTCTCTAGATAAGAGTATCTAATTAAACACGAGTTTGGAACTTTTGAAGTGTTCAAAAGCTTGTAAAAGGAGTATGAAGTATCTTGACAAGATAGTAAAGTCATTTAGATATGATCCGAGTGGTGAATATTTGAGTCAAGATTTTGACAATCATCTTAGAAATTGTGGGACTGTCTCACAATTGACTCCTCCAAGTACGCCACAAAGGATGTTGTGTCGAAAAGGGAGTAATCGAACTCTATAAAGATATAGTTCAATCTATGATGAAGTCAAGTTGATCATCGTTTTCTCAAAAATATGCCATTAAAGCAGCTGTGTATATTGTTCCGTCTAAAACAATTCATGAATCAACATATGAGATATGGTTGGGTAAGAGACCCAAATTGTTTCATTGAATAAGTTTAGGGCTGTAAAGCTTATTTCGAATAAGTTGGCACCTAAATTTAAATATCGTATTGTGGATTACTCAAAAGGAAAGTAGGAGTTGTTACTCCTGTGTTTCTTTGGGATACAAAGTAGTTGTAGCTAGAAATGGTTTCCCCTTGAAGAGGGAGTTAATTTCTAGTAGAGTTAGTGGGAGTAAGGTACACCTACAAAACTCGTAATTCACAAAAGTGACATTTAACGTTGAAGAGGAACGTGGAAATGGTTTCATGATCATTGTTGAAATTACACAAGTCCAATGAAAGTCTAGTGGAATACGACATGATTAGGAGAGATATGGATTTCTCAAAATCATGATGTAGTTTTACTAGATGAAGTAAGTCTTCTTTTATGAAGAAGCAATGTTAGATTTTGAATCTAATATGTGACTTGATGCTACAAAGGTTGAAGATAAGTCCATGTCTGACAATCAAAGTATAGACTTTGATAAGTCTTTTAGAAGATGCATATGCAATGGTTGCAAGTGAGTTTTCAAATTGAAAGCCGATATGGATGGTGATCTTCAAACTTATAAAGCACGACTAGTGACTATAAGGATACGAACAAATTCATAGTAGGACTATGATGAAATCCTCTTTAGTCATTAATCATGATCAAGTCATATTGAGTTCTTGTTGCCATATCCCCATAATATGATTATAAAATATGGCAAATGGATATCAAAATCTATTTTTTACGTGAAAACATGATTGAGGATGTGTACGTGACACAACCCAAAGTTTTGAGCATCCAAAGAATTCAAATAGCGTATGCAAGTTTTCAAAGATTCTCATAAGGATCGAAACATGCATCAAATAGTTGGAATCATAGTTTTGATAAAGAAATCAAATGGTTTGATTTTATCAAAAGGATGATGAATCTTGTGTTTCAAAAGGATCAGTGGGAGCATATCGGTATTCCTAATGCTATATGTGGATGACATATGGCTTGTTGGAAATAACATTCTTACCTTGCAAGAAGTAAAATCTTGGCTAAGAAAGTAATTTCAGTTAATGTTATAAGCATGACTGCCTGTATTCTTGAAATTGGAATCTATACAGATAGATCTAAAAGAATGTTTTGGCTTAAGTCAAAGCATTGAAAGCGTTCAATATAAAAGACTTAATAGAAGCTTGCTTATGTTAACTGTGTAAATAGTTGCACATATACAACTGATTGCAATTAGTTGCAATATATCAGTCGAGATCTAGTATTCTCTTAAAAAGAGAAGTTATGATTTTGAAAGGTTCAAAATAAAACGTTATAGCTAAATATCTATAATAGCAGCCAAAGTATACAGTTACATGTGATGTAAAGAAATTTTGGATGAAGAAGTTCATCAAAATTTTATGTTTTTGTTCTAAGCATTGCTTATCCTGTGAGACTATTGTAGGGACAATAGTTCAATGCGTAAGAACCTTGTATGACACAAGCATATACTTAGGCGTTTTTCACTAATTTAGAGAGGCTGTCTCTAAAGAGAGAGTGAATATGTGTAAAGTAGCAACGGAAGCGAAAATTAATAATTCATTGACAAAGACTCCTGCACGAGTGAATATATGAAAGTCATGTAGGTCAATGGGTATAAGATACATGTATGATTGGCCATAGTGCAAGTGGGAGATTGTTGGAGATTGTGCCCTAAGGCCAATATTGGATTATGTAATTTGACTTCTAAGATTAATCTAGTGTAGATTAATATTATCATTTATGTTTGTATGTTAGCATTTATGATAAGTATCCATGAATAAATCGTGTTATTCTAAATATCCCTAGTCGATTGTTATTATGGGAATAATAACAAACTAAGACTAGTGTGAGTGATAATGGATATTCATAAGATGAATATAGTGTATACAGATACAGATTATACTCACGGGTAATATGTTAGAGAACATGTTACTGGAGACCCACTATGAGATCAAGTTCATGGTCATGTGTCACAACTGATCTTGATTATAGTAGTGTCATTAGCTGATTCCTTTGACCTGAGGTCACCATTGATTCCGAGATGAACTCATGTTGTGCTTTGACGCAGTCAAACGCTGCTTGTAACAGAGTAGTTATAAAGGCTGTGATTGGGTACAATATGACTCATGCTTTGGGATGTGAGTGACAGATATGGGATTTTGTCCCTCTCTATCAAGAGAGCGATATCACTGGGCCCCTCGATAAGTAAGACTGTTAAATGCATGGCCGTGCTCAAATAATTGATAGAGTATCAATTGATTTGTCTAAACAGTTTACTTTGAGATCGAGAAAGCATATGATTAATTATATAAGATTGACAAGTATACCATGTCTTATGATTAATCATGATATCAAAGAGACAAAAGGGAATATGACATTCTATAAATAGGTATTGGATCATTCCAATCATATTAATTGGGTAGTCATAAAGGCTTGCTAGAGTCCGCTTATGACTTATAAGGATATTATGGTAATTTCCTTATTGCCAATTGATATGAACCTATGGGGTCACACACAAAGAGCAAAATGAAGTTCATCTTTTCGGGTATAAATTATTATTGGATAATAATTTATGAATGAGAAAGAGAATGAATATATATATAATGATATATATATTTATATATGTGTATAAATATTAATATGATTAATATTGCATAAAGTATGCTACATATTATAATTCAGTTATATAGAGATATAATTAATTATAATATCAAATATACATATGTGTATGATGGAAAATGGAATTGATTTAATATTAATTGAGAATTAATATTAAATTGTGTGGGTTAATTTATAATTATAACTAATAAGGGTATTAAGTTATAATTATAATTAAGTTTAAAGGATATATAAAAGGAAGTTTTATAACCTAAAAACCCCAACCCTAGTCATTTTAACATAAGATGCAGATTTTCTGCAGCCTCCAAGGGGGCCAGCCGAAATCTCCCCTTCTCCATCTCCCAAGGTTTTCGAAACTTTGGCCTTCTCTCGTTCGAAGAATCGTTCTTCAATCCCGGCGCTAGCACGCGGTGAATGAATTGCTCCGTGTGGATCAACCGTAGAGGGAAGCTACTTTGGTTCCTAATTGATTCAAAACCTACAAAGAATTAAGGTAATTCTTTAACCCTCCTTCCAATTCAATGCAATGTACATGGGTCTTTGGTGGGGATTAATCCTTTTATTTCCGCTGCGTTTTGTTTTGTGTGATTAATTCCCCAAC
Source organism: Euphorbia tirucalli (assembly GCA_039660915.1). Classification (NCBI taxonomy): domain Eukaryota; kingdom Viridiplantae; phylum Streptophyta; class Magnoliopsida; order Malpighiales; family Euphorbiaceae; genus Euphorbia; species Euphorbia tirucalli. The sequence continues at coordinate 33,868,004 of CM077640.1, read as the reverse complement.
ACATAACCCCTAACCTTGTATTATTTTGTAGGATGTATGCTTATCTATTTTATGAATTTACTTACTTTCTTTTTACCATATTGTATTGTGCAAGTTGTATCCCCTAAATTAGTTTTTATTATGTATCATCCTCCCCTAAAGTTTGTAATAATCTTTATGTAGGATTTCTTATGCTTTATATTATCGACCTATAATGTATGGCTACTTATTTTGCATGAATCACAGATAGACAATATTTTAGGGTGTAAATGGCATAGAGCTAATACAAGCCAACTTGATACAAAGTCTTAGAAGAATTAGACTAGGAATAAATACGTAATTATGCATGAATCCAAAGTTTCTTGAATAGGGAGTAGTAATCATTTAGGAATCACTATAACTTCTTGGGTAATTATCCAAGGTGGCAACTCCATACTAATCAATTGATTCATCAAATAACTTAGTCGAGTCTCGCCCACTGAAAGAGCATGGAAGTTTGGCATGTCACACCTTTTCTTCCTTGAAAATCGGATCGCATTCCCATTGCAAAAGGTTCCATGCACTCACAACTCTTTAATTAATGGAAAATTTATCATATGAAATAATAGTGGATAATGGATGATAAATTTTATGTTCTAATTTTGCTATTTTAATAGAATCAATTGATTCACAATGATTTACTAATACATTGTGCATTATCAATATTAATTGTAACATTCTAATCATTAGAACTAATTAATACTACTAGTATACATCGGCAAAGGAGCACTAGGCATATTTACTGTAGGTTCCTGCTTAATAGGGACAAAAACCAAATTTTTGTTGATCAAATATCTATTGTTGGGTAAATTATTAGAAGAAGATTTCTAATAATGTCATGGAGAAACATGAAAGATACTTGAATAAGAAAATGCAACAACAACAACACATAAGAACCCACGGCTCATCCTCTTTCTTCTTCAACTTTCTCTTGCTACTTCACCATCTTCAACCACTTAATTAAGTATTGGGTTTGGCCAAACACTTCTCAGTCTCACTCATCAAGTGGCTAGTGATATCATGATCTCAATTAAGGGATTGGCATTTTGCTTCACCTTGCTCATGATCCTTAGGTATTCACTAGCATACCCAATCATACCCATACTTGGCACTCTTTTACGAGCCCATTAGGAGTATGTCAAAGTATGTGAGATCGTCCCTAAGTCCATTGCAACATTAGGTCTAAGGATCCAATATAAATGCTTCCAGAGATTCACTTGTCTTATAGGGGTCAAGTAAAATACTTTTAGTGGATCGATCCAGTACCATGTAACCTAACATGTACCCATCTCTTTGATTGACAATCCATGTCCAATGGCCAGTAGGACACCACCATACAATCAAAGACCATGCTAGTCTTTAGTTAGTATCATTCCCATGATATAGTAGACTAGGGATATTTATAGTTAAGTGTTTACTTGCTAGGAGATGCTCCTAACAAACAAGAGTATGACTTAACTAATGGATACTCTATAACTATTATTTGCACAAGAAATTAATAAAATAGGTTAATGCCTTTTATTAATTATCAAAATCTGATTACATTGTTAAAGGGACTAGCCTTGTTCTTCCTTTGCTCTTCTAGCAATTGAGGACAGGTCCTCTTCCAGTGCCCAGGTAACTTGCAGTGGAAGCATACATCCTTAGACGAGGGCTGGGGTTGGGGTGAATGAATAGGCATCTTATGTGTAGGCTTAGCCTTAGGTTTGGCCTTTCCTTTGCCCTTACCCTTAGCAACAAGTTGATTCCCTTTGCTCACAATCAAAACCATAGGAGTCTTCTTGATCAACTGTTTTGCAATTTTCAGCATCCCATGCATCTCAGAAACAGTTTTATTCATCCCTTGCATATTATAGTTCAGGATGAAAGGATCAAAAGACTCAAACAGGGATCCCAAGATAGTTTCTATGGCCAGCTCCTATGGAACTAGCACACCAAGGCATAATAGAGTCTCCAAGTACCCTATCATCTTGAGCACATGGGTGCTCACATATGTGACTGGTGCCATCCTGCAATGGTTTTTGTTGTTAGGAATCTCTCTTAACGGGCCTGTTCTTGGAAAATCTATTTTAAATGCTCCATCATGCCAAATGCCTCCATCTCCATGCACTACTTTTGTAGTTTAGGGACCTTGGAAGCTCGCATGATGCAGGTCACACCCCTATAATCCCTCCTGTACAGGTCATACTCTTCCATCGCTTCAGCGGTGGCATGCCTGCCAGTGGGTTCCCTTAGTGCTGCCCTATCAATCACATATTCCTTACTCTCCTGCCTAAGAACTATCCTTAGGTTTCTAGACCAGTCAAGGAAATTAGATTGATTCAGCTTTTCTTTGGCCAAAATGGACTGCAACACGAACTACCCATTAGGAGGTTAGGCCATTTCAAATCTACACACAAAACAAATGTAGGATTGATAAATAAAAGGACTTAAAATTCCCACTTATTTTATTAAAATCCCAAGAAAATCAAAGTTAGTGTAGCTAGGTAAAGTAGGACCAAGATCCATATTTCACTGCGACTTAGTCAAGGTAAGCCAGGATAGCTAAGCCACAGTTATTTAAGTAGAGACTCCGCTCAATCCCACCAATGGACTCTTGGTTTGGTGAGCCAATTGGCACTTGGCCTCACCTGTGCTTAAGGCCAGGATATATCCTACTACCCATGTTAAGTCAAACCACCAATTGGATATTTAGGCGTACCCAGTATCCTTAACCCTTTACATAACTTGGATATCTCAACGCACCCGGCTTTGGCACGGCCAACATTGAGTAACCCATACCCCGACAAGGTGCAATTGTGGAAAGCACTTTAGTGACTTAATATTTAAAGGATTAATTTTATAACTATGGTCTTACAAAAATCTAATTTGCAGGTTTATCAAAAATTGGCTAAAAACATGCAATCCCACCAAAATACACAAATAATTCACATCAATAAAATTGAAATACAAATTAATTTTGAAAATTGGTCCGAATGCATGAGTAAATACCAATTTTGAAAATTAGATAATTTGCTAAATAGGAATTGCCAGTAATTCCAATTTATGATCTAACCTTTTAATAGGTTTGGGACCCAGTCCCTATGCAATCCAAATTGCTCCCACTAAATGGGTGATCACTAAATTGGAACTTGGCTATTCAAGAAATCGTGCCAAAATTTCCCAAAATATTTTCAATCAAAATCAATTTTAATTCAATGCATGAATTCCATTCATACAAAAACCATACGCATCCAATACGCATAAAATTAAGCACACGAATTTTAAAACCAATTAAAACACATGTTGAGCCCCCCAATAAAAACCTGTAAAATCCTAAATTCTGGGCACAAAAGCCGAGCGTTGGTAATGCTGTCCGAGGACAGCAATGCTGCCGTGCGGAAGCCTGATGGCCCAGCAGCAGCCCATAATGTGCTGTTGTCAGCATAGCTGCTAGCAACAGCTGCAATCATAAGAATTGTGATTGCAACAAACCATTATTTATTATTATTATTTTTTTAAATCAAGTAAAACAAGAAAATTCAATTAAGAAAAATAAATGAGAAAACCCCAAATCAAATTCTAGGGTTCATAAAATAAATTGAAAAACCAATTTCAATAAATTCAACCAAGAATCAAAGAACCCTAAAATCAATCTTCCTCAATCAAGAATGGTTCGCTCTGATACCACTGTAGGGATTGTCACCATGCAAAACAAAACTTTTAGTAGGGGAAGCAATGATTTTGCACTCAAATCCAGCCCAGGAACACATTCAGACTGGGAAGAAACAGACTCAAGCAGAAAGTGATTTTAAAAAATCTTACCCGGATTTTGAAGCTTTCTAAACAAATTTCCAAGTAGGGAATCTCCACCTTCACAGACGCAGGCCTCAAGCAATCAAACAAACGTGCTAGCACTGGACCAAAGCAAGAATAACCAAATCTTATGGAGAACTAGTTATGGCCGAAATTCTCACTGTGCTATGGGAAGGAGGCAGTCTGTGATAGGTTAGGGAATTAAGGGAATAATATTTTATTTATATTGTAGGCTAATTAAGGATTAATTAATTAAACTGTAGGTTAAAGATTTAGTTCAATTAAATTCCCATCAACTGTGAGCACGGGTTTTCCTGACCACTGTGATGAAAATCCTATGTTACCTGTTAGACAGACGAATGTGAGTCAGACTTGAGCATGAGCGAGATGTTGCCTGGAATGTCTCAAACATTCCGAAAGCCAAACAGTCTTTGATCCAAAACCCTGAGAAAGGTCCTTCCAGTGATTTAGGGGCTTACAGGTGAGTGTGGGATTTAGGAGAATTCATCACGGCTCTGATTAGAGACACACGGCTGTAGTTTCACAATTACAGTCGTGTGGCTATAATTCTAGAGTCCCATGGCTGTAATCTTATAGCCGCGCGACTCTATCAAGCGGTCAGATTACTTCCTAAATAGCCAACATCAATATTTGGCAGGGAATGTGATTTCTTAATTAGGGGATTACCTGCCGGGATTTTCTAAGTTGGAACATATCAAAAAATGGGACGTAATAGAAACAAAAGAGGGATAACATAACACAAAGCAAAAAACCATTCTAATAACACAAAAACTAGAAAACACAGAGAATAAAAGGAAGAAAACAGAAGAGAAAACATAGAAACAGAAATCAAAGAGAGAAAAAAACCAAAAAAGAGGGAAAACTAAGAAAAAACACTAGACAGAGAGAATACAGACTTGGAAAACATAGAGTAAGGGTTTCAAGTCAGATTTTCACTTGTTTGGGTCATTCTTGAGTTTTATTCGGATTGATTTGGGACTCGTATTTGAGTATTTCAGAGTGTATACGGGATTCTAAGCGCATTCTAGCTTCCAAATCCACTATTGGTCGTCAAACACAATAGAACATCAACAAGGTAAACTCTGAGAGGCCTTAGACTCTTAACTAGTTGTTTTCTGCTGTGTTTTTTTGTGTTTTGTTAAATTTTCGAAAACTGTCTGTTTGATTATAGTCGTGCGGGTCTGACTAGAGCCAAGCATCTGTAATCCTTTAGAACAGAGGCAACAGTTGTAACTCTATAGCCGTACGGCTGTGTTCTTCTCGGCAAAAACCCGAAAAGCCTTAAATCGATTGAAAGCAGTTAGTTTTCCTTTTTGTTCATTCTGTTATGAATTATTTCGGTTCAATCACATTTGTTACATTTAAAATTATGGTTTTTGGATTTCCTAGAATGTTGATGTCAGATTTTTGGTTTCTTTGATTTTGATTTTTGAAATTCGGGGTTGTTCGATCCAAATCGGATCCACTGTCTAGCTTTAGCAGATCCCCAGGTTCATCAAAGTCCTTATAAATCATCGAAAATGATTAAAATAGTGATTTTCAAAATGAAGAAAACTAATTTCGAGTTATGGATACTACAGCTGCACGGCTGTAGTGGCTATAGTCGCGTGGCTCTAACTAGAGTTACACGGCTATAGTTCCCAGAAGGAGGTAGAATCACAAGACAACTCCCACGAACATCATCACTTGATGCTGTCTTCAGAATCAAAATGTTTTTGGCATGTTTGGTACTTTAGGCCTTAGATGGATGTTTGGAATTAGGAACCCCCACGAACGGAAGCCCGAAATCTGGGATAGCAGACCCACTGAATGAGCTAATTTGCATGTAATTGAGCCAAATGGTTTTCCAAATTGTTTTCAAGCATAAAAACCTACAGGGAATTTCTGAAATGGTTTTCTAGGGTTAATCGAGTAAGTCGCCCGAACTTCTCGGTTATCCCCTAAATGCATGCTCCTATTTCCTAAGATTCGCCAAGTTTCTCAAGGTGGTGGATTACACGAAATGGCTAGCTAATATTGTGCCAGTGCCTAAGAAAGTTGGAAGAGTCAGAGTGTGCATCGATTACAGGGACTTGAAGAAAGCCTACCCGAAGGACAACTTTCCCCTACTCACATTGATGTTTTAATAGACAGCGCAGCCAAGGCAGAAATGTACTCTTTTCATGGATGGATTTTCAGGATATAACCAGATCTTGATGGATGTGATCGACAAGGTGAAAACATCCTTTATTACAGAGTGGGGCACCTTCTGCTATAGGGTAATGCCTTTTGGATTGAAAAACACCGGAGCGACTTACCAGAGGCCTGTCACAACATTACTGCATGACATGATTCACAAAGAAGCAGAGGTGTACATCGATGACATGCTTGTTAAATCAGTGACTCGGGAGGAGCACCCTGCCATCCTAGATAGGTTTCTTACACGCATCGGGGAATACAACCTATCACTTAACCCTATGAAGTGCTTATTTGGGGTTACATCAGGTAAGATGCAAAGTCATGTGGTCAGCCAGAGAGGAATAGATATGGACCCAGACAAAATCAAAGCCATCCGAGATATGCCTACTCCTAAAATAGGAAAGGAGGTCCGATCGTTCTTGGGCTCATTACAGTATGTCAACTGTTTCATAGCATGGTTAACTTCATTGTGTGAGCCAATTTTCAAGCTATTATGGAAAGACCAACCAATTGTATGGGATGACAGGTGCCAATTGGTTTTTGAAAAGATCAAAGCTTATATGGTAAATCCACCATTTCTCAGCCTGCTAACTTTAGGAAAGCGTTTGATTTTGTACTTGGCTGTTGAAGACTCCTTCATAGGGGCAATGCTGGCACAGGAGCACGATGGGAGGAAGGAGTACCCCATTTATTATCTCAGTAAAAAGCTGCTGGAATATGAGACCAAATACACGCTGGTGGAAAAGACATATGTAGCAATGATTTGGCTGACTACGAAGCTATGCCACTACTTTCAGTCATATAAGGTACAAGCCGTGGCTAAAGTGGATCCAATGAAATACCTGTATGAAGCACCATTGTTGGTTGGTAAATTATCCAGGTGGCTACTAGTTCTATCAAAATTCGACATTGAGTACATCACTAGAAAATCCATCAAATGGAGAGCTGTGGCAGAATTCCCAGTAAACCAGCCATTAGAATCAGACCGCGCGGAAAATCTAGAGTTCCCTGACGAACAGTTGGTTGCAGTGGAAGTAAGGTGATGGGTTATGTGCTTCGATGGAGCCGTAAACAAAAAGGGTGCTAGAATTGGGGTGATCATAGCAACACCAGATGGCAAAATTATTCCACTGTCAAAGAGATTGGACTTCTCCATAACCAACAACGAAGCGGAGTACAATGTGTGCTTATTCGGAATGGAAGCCCTCTTGACACTAGGGGCAACAATGTCTTGGTCATCGGGGATTCACAACAATGTCTTGGTCATCGGGGATTCACTCTTGGTGATTAGGCAGGCACAAGGTGACTAGGACTTGAGAGAAGAAGCTTTACGGCCCTACTTAGAACTGCTACAGTACAGAAGGGGGTTATTTGACCAGTGTGAGTTCAGGCATGTTCCCAGAGAAGAAAACAAAATGGCAGATGCACTAGCAACCTTGTCCTCCATATGGGAAGATCTAGAGAAGACACAAATACAGCCTATGGTCATAGCAATTTCTAGGCAACCCTGCTCTAATATGCATGAAGTGATGGAGTTAACAGCCGAGGAAAAGCCTTGGTTCTTTGACATTTGTTAGTATGTGAAAGAGGGAAAGTATCTAGAAGGAGCTAACATTGCTGATAAAGTTTCATTAAGAAGATTAGCCAGCTAGTTCAGAATATTCAAAGATAAGCTATACATGAGCAAATGGGGTTCTTCTGAAATGCTTGACAGAACGAGAAGTGGAAACTGTATTGCAGCAAGTGCATACCGGATCCTACGGGCCGCATATGAATGGGATCGCCATGGCCAGAAAGATAATGAGACAGGGGTACTTCTGGATGACAATGTAGTCTGATTGTGTGAAAAAGGTTAAAAGATGCCATGAGTGCCAAATCTATGCAGATATCAGTCATCTGCCACCACGTGAGCTGCAAAACCTAGCATTTCCTTGGCCATTCTCAACGTGGGGGATTGACATGATTGGAGAAATTAATCCCGCAGCTTCTAATGGGCATAGATTCATAGTGGTTGCAGTCGACTATTTCTCAAAATAGGTAGAAGTAGAATCCTTCTCCAATGTGACCGCTAAGTAGATGGTCAAGTTCATTCAGAAGAACATCATCTCTCGATATGGAATCCCTCACCATGTAGTGACTGACAATGGGGTGTAATTCCAAGGGGCAACAGCTAATCTATTCTCTGAACATGGCATTGAACATCATAGGTCTTCTCCATACAGACCACAGGCTAATGGCGCAGTAGAAGCGGCTAATAAGTAGATAAAGAAGATCCTATCAAAGATGGTAACTACCTACAGAGACTGGGCTGATAAATTGCCATATACTCTTTGGGGTTACAGGACCAGTGTCAGAACACCAACCGGCGAGACTCCTTATGCCTTGGTGTATGGAATGGAAGCAGTGTTACCAGTGGAAATGGAACTCAAGTCACTCAGAGTAGCTTTAGAAGCCCAACTACTAGAAACAAGGTGGGTTCAAGCTAGATATGAGTAGTTGGCAGCATTAGATGAAAAACAGTTGAAAGCACTGGATCACCTACAGATGTATCAGCGCATAATGGCCAAATCTTATAACAGAAATGTGAAGTATCCCAGACAGCAGCTGAAAGTCGGGGATCTGGTTCTGAAACAGTTAAGGCCTACAAATGTGGATGCCCATGGGAAATTCAGACCGAATTGGGAAGCCCTTACATGGTGAAGAAAGTGCTATTGAAAGGTGGTGTAAGCATCGTAGACATGGATGGGAATGAATTCGCAAACCCTATCAACCAAGACCGCCTGAAGCCTTACTATGTTTGAAAAAAAAAGTCTGCTAGGTTGAAAAATCAGGACACGAGGGAAAATGATCAATCGGAAAATCCGCAAGGGACTGCTGGTGACGGATTCTGGTTCTGTGTGGAATGTATACCATTTTAGGAACCAATCTTTTCAAATGTATTCATGTTAATTTCATCAATAAAGTTAATGTTTTGTTTAAATATCCTCACACGGTTATATCAGAATGCATAAACAAAGTTGTCTTGTTTAAACATCCATTTAAAGAAAGCACTTTGCATTAAGTTGGTTAAAAGACTTGCATTATTCAATGATGAAATGCGCTCAAATGCTTGCAACTCACAATCTCTTCTCTTCCTGCAAATTCAATTTGTCATTCCTTAGAGCGGTCAAAAATTTTGAAACAGATCCAAGTTCAAGAGCCGAAAAAAAAAGAGCTTGCTAAGGTGAAAAATGAAAAGGTGCCTTAGGCAAAAGTTAGAGCAGGTTGCTGAGCTGCAAACCCATGCCGGGCAGTTCAGGCAAAATTTAGAGCATTCCTAAACTCACCACTCTTACGGACAGAAAAATGCGACACTTTCGCCATTCCCCAATGGAGACACTTTCATCCTCCAATGGAGATCCCTTTCACCATTCCCCAGCAGAAACTCTTCCAGTATTCTCCAGCAGGGTCCTTTGAACTATCCCCAGCAGAACCATCACAAAGAACATGATCACTTTCTCCCCGGCAGTCATCGGACTTCCCTAATAGCCATTGCATATCCCTGCATATCCCCAGCAGAAGTGCGAGAATCACATCACATAAAGAATATACCCTCCAGCTAGATCAGTCCTAAGTGTGATATGCTTTCCCTAGTTGAAGGCACGAGTTGATATCCCTAGCAAGAGCGTAGCATTTCAAGGCTAGTCGAATAGCGAGGGATGCGTCTCCCAGAGTCCATTCGCATATGCATACATTGCAACATGCACACACAAACATTCAAAACACGTACATACACATGCATACATGCATCACGACTAACCCAAGTGCAGGTATCTAAAGGGTGGGGCAATCGAACCGTATTTATTCTTGATCGAAGGGGCAAAAATTTTTTGTTCCAAAATTATCGATCAAGGAATAAATATGCATCACCTATGTAACTTCAGAAATCCTCAAGAATCCAGCAGATCTACCTTGGGTAACCTAGGCCCGGTATCGGTCCAGATCAGCTTCATCAAATTTCCCTCGGGTAACCCAGACTCGGTACCGGCTTATTTCCCCAGCAAGTCCGTCACAGGTAACATAAACCTGGTGTCAGGCTTAGATTTGCTTCCATCTCAACATCAGCAGATCCGTCGCGGGTAACATAAACTCGGTGTTAGGCTTAGATTTGCTTCCATCTTAACTTTAGCAGATTCATTGCAGGTAACATAAAACCAGTGTTAGGCTTAGATCTACTTCCATCTCAACTTCAGCAGATCCGTTGCGGGTAACCTAAACCCAGTGTCAGGCTTAGATTTGCTTCTATCTTAACTTCAACAAATCCGTCGTGGGTAATCTAAACTCGGTGTCAGGCTTATATTTGCATCCATCTCAACTTCAGCAGATCCGTCGCGGGTAACCTAAACCTGGTGTGAGGCTTAGATTTGCTTCCATCTCAACTTCAGCAGATCCGTCATGGGTAATCTAAACCCAGTGTTAGGCTTAGATTTGCTTCCACCTTGAAACTTTAGCAGATCCATCGTTGGTAACCTAAACCAGTGTCAGTCCCGGATTTACCTCTAAATCCCTAGCAGATCCGTCGTGGGTAACATAAACTCGATGTCAAGCCCAGATCAGCTGCAACTCAGGTATGTCTTTCTTTCCTTCCGCTTGCGGTGCTTTCAATCACGTTCTTAAATTCCCCTCAAGTAACCCAGACCGGGTATCGGGTATTGAATTTGATCACGTAAGGGGTAGCTGTAAGCGCTGTGTTATCCCGACCTCTATGGTGAGAGTTCCTATGTTACCTATGAAGTGAACGGTCTTGAATCGGACTTGAAAGCACCTGGAATGTCGCCTAGGTATCTCAAAAATCCTAAAAGCCAAGCTATCCACTATTCGAAATCCACGAAAAAGTCTCCCAAGTGGTTCTTAGGGTTTAGGGTGCGCATCAGATTCTCGAAATTTTACCCCGGCTTTTGTTAGAGCCACAAGCTCTAGTTTTCAAACTAGAGCCGTACAACTCTTGTGTCTTTTTATACTCTCCTCTCAAATATCATTTCGAACATTTAATGGCTGTCTGACTTTCAGAGTTTGCCCATATCTTACTTCTGGCGAGACAAGTTGCTCTACAGAGTATAGCAACTTGTCTTGGCAGAAGTAAGATATGGGCAAAATCTGAAAGTCAGGCAGCCATTAAATGTTCGAAATGACATTTGAGAGGAGAGTATAAAAAGAGAAAATCAGATCAAGAAAAGGGAGAGGCTTTTCAATCTTCAAAAAACGAAAAGAAATAGAGAAAAAGAAGCAGAAGAAAAGGGAGAAAGGGAGGCCGAGACATTGCAAGCAAAGAGTTGAACCAAACATAGGGATTAAGACTTAATATCAATTCCAATACATTAAACACAAATCATATAACCTTTGCTTGTTGGTTGGGAATCATATCAGATTCGTTTCGGCTTCTTTTGGATCGTTGCGGTTTAGGGCCGTTTGTGCTTCTAGGATATATTCCGAGCTTCCAATCCATTCCGTGACGTTTAAAGCATCAAAACAACACCAAGGTAAACTCTGAGAGGCCTTAAACTAGTTTGCATTGTCTTTTCTGTGTGTTTTCTTCGTTTTTGCAACTTTCAGAAACCAGATTGCTCGAATAGAGTTGGGTGGCTGTGATCATCATGAACACAGCCATACGACTGTGTTCATGATGAATAGAGCCGGGCGGCTCTAGTACAGAACACAGCCGTACGGTTGTGTTTATGATGAATAGAGCCGGGTGGCTCTAGTACTAGAGCCGTACAGCTCTGTGCTCTCCAAGGACAGCCTCCCAGCTCGTCCTGATCGCCCAAAAATAGTCCGTTTTCCATTTTGTGCATTCTATTGCGATCATTTTTGGCCCAAAACCATCCGTACGTCATAAAATTTTGGTTTTTAGATTTCTATACGTAGGATATTAGTGTTTTTGTATTTCCTGGGGTTTTATTTTCTGAGTTTCGGGGTAGTCTTATCCAAATCGGATCCATAGTTCAGCATTAGCGGGCCCCCGAACCCTATATAGTCCCCGGAAAATATTAAAAAACAAGCAAAATAGTATTTTCATAAATGTTTTTGGTGTGTTTATTACATTTTGGACCCTAGATGCATGTTGAATTTAGGAACCCGCATGAGCGAAACCCTGGATTCCGGGATAACAGACCCACAAAAAGTGGAAATTTGCATGTAACCAAGCCAAATGTTTTCCGAAAATTGATTTTCCAGCACAAAAATCACAGGGCATTTCAAAACCGTTTTCCAGGTCTAACCGGTCCGACCGGTTGGGTCGACCCGGTTACCCCCTAAATGCATGCCCCCTTTTCCTAAATTCCCAATTCTGTCCTATTTGAGTCTTATCTGTGTGTGCAACATAAATTGTGCTAACCTTTTTGTTTTGCAACATTTATTTTTATTATTTTTACTGCATTTAACAGATTATTTCGTGTATTTTTAGGCGGTTGTAATTTTTAGATCCTCGTGTACTTAGGCGATTGTAAAGTGAGGATGAGAGTTTTCATTTTTTATTCGATTTGGTTGTATAATCGGCCTCTACTATTTTCTTGTATATTTTTGGATGTATGCTTTATTTTTCTGCAATTTATTTTCTGCATTTTTCTTTAGCATCGGCTGAAATAAATAAACACAAATTAGGGTTAGAGAAAGATAATAAAGTGAATTAAATATCGTAATATAAATGGTAAAGTGAAAGCAAGCTAGAGGTTAAGCAAGTCACTTGCCCGAACCCTAAATCTCTAGATTAGGTACAGTAGTCTACCCTCAGTAGGGAGCTGTATCGGAATTCCCGGATGATCTGATCTAGGTGGCGACTCTATCACTGATATCAGGATTTAAGTTTCGAGGTCTTTAAGCTAAAACGAGAAAATGTTTTCTACAAGGGAATTTTCAAATCAAATCAATGGTTTTTCCTAGCTCAAGATAAATAAAACCCGTTTTTCCACCAAAACCAAATGTAACGCAAAACGTTTTCCCCGGTTCGCTTCATCGTGTCCCAATTTTCTCTTTTCGAAAAAAGGGTTGTCCACTCCCACATACATAATGCATCATTACATTAAATGAATCTAGGGACAGATGATGATCCAAAAATGGTATCTGTCTCGAAAGACCTCACACTTAATGGGAGAAGAGAAAGTACTGCAAATGCACACAAAAGCCTTCACTCGCTCCTATGATGATATGCCTGGGGTTGATAGGGAGATTGCAGAACATAGAATTTTGACAATTTTGAAAAGGTGACCTGTCGAACAGAAGCTTAGAAGACTTGGACCAGAGTGAGCAGAGAAGGTTAAGGAAGAGGACCAATTGTGTGTAACTCATCAGTACATCTCTCGATGCGGAGATGGAAGATTGTGGGTTCAATATCGAACCTCCTCAAAATCAAAATTTATCACAAAAAAAAGATGGCCAAGTTAATAGCAAAGAATATATCTACACAGTATGGAATCCCACATCATGTTGTGGCCGATAATGGAGTACAAAGTCACTAGAATCAGAATGGGTTCTATCGAGATACGAACAGTTAGCCTTAATCGATGAGAAGCATCTTCGGTCATTAGATCACTTACAGATGTATCAGCAGTGAATGGCCAGGGCTTATAACAACAAAGTTCATCATCAGAAACACCTGCTCAAGGCTGAGGATTAGGTGCTTAAACAGATGAGACAAACCAATACAGGTGTACAAAGAAAGCTTAAACCGAAGTGGGAAGGGCCATATGTAGTTAAGAAAATGCTTTCAAAACGCACTGTGACAATCATGGATATGGAAGGAAATCAATTCATCAACCCCATCAATCAAGACAAGCTCAGGTGATACTACGTCTAAAAAAAAGGAAGTACGATGGATCGAAAACCAAAAAGGCAGTTGTGAGCGGACGACCTTTTAAAAAAATAAAACGCGGTGAAGGAGATCGGGGAAGATGATAATTTTATAGATTATTTTGGAAAATGGGTTTTGTTTATCTTAAGTTAGAAAATTGTGGATTTAACTTGGAAATTCTTTTGTAGAAAACATTTTCCCGTTTTTAACTTAAAGACCTCGAAACTTAAATCCCAAGATCAGTGACAGAGTCGCCACCCAGATCAGCTCATCCAAGAATTCCGGTATAGCTCCCTACCGAGGACAGACTGCTGTACCTAATCCAAAGATTTAGTGTTTGGGCAAGTAACTTACTTAACTTCTAGCTTGCTTTCACTTTACAGTTTATATTACCATATTTAATTTGCTTTATTATCTTTCTCTAACTCCAATTTGTTTATTTTAATTATCCGATGCTAAAACAAAATGCAAGAAATAAATTGTGGGAAATAAAATCATACATTCAAAATATGCACAAGAATAATAGAGGCCGATTATACAACCCAATTGAATAAAAATGGAAAACTCTCAATCTCACTTTTACGATCGCCTAAAATACACGATTTGTTTAAAAAATACAATCGCCTAAAATACATGAGGAATCTATTAAATACATCAAAAATAAAAAATAAAAAAGCTGCAAAACAGAGGGTTGGCACAACTTATGGCACACCACAAACAAGACTTAAAACATGACAGAATGGGGAATTTAGAAATTGGGGACATGCATTTAGGGGGATAACCGAGTTGGCTCGACTAGCCGGCCTGGTCAAACCTGGAAAACATTTTGAAACGTCCCTGTATTTTTGGTTTTGTGAGGAAATCATTTTGAAAACGATTTTTGCCGGTTTACATGCATTTTTTTTACATGTGAGGTGGGTCCGTTTTAAGGAGAATCGGGTCTCTGTCATTGCATTGTTCTAAATGCAAACGTACTGAAAATTAAATCTAAGGTTGTGGATGCACACAACAAAATTCATTTTGATGATTTTCTGAATTTTCTAAATTTTTAGGGATTTTTAGAAATTTTTATGGATTAAAATGGAAATTCTGATTCTGAACGGGCATTACAGTCATGCGACTGTAACTACGGTCGTACGACTGTAATTACAGTCATGCGACTGTAAACCATTCAAACTCAGCATTACGCCAGAATTATTTGAAATAAAACTGAAAGAAAACAGCTGGAAACCAAGAACACCCGTAAGACTGTATTTACAGTCGTACGACTGTTCATCAAACTCAAGAACAGTCGCACGACTGTTCGTGATTTCCAAAAGCAGAAACGCAAAAAGTTGGATAAAAATGCATAAAATCACATCCAATCACCCAAAAAGCATGAAAAATGGAGGGGATAAAGAGTGTTTACCTCTTAGGAACTTTTCCACCATAGGATTGACCCCTAGCGTAGCTCCAATCGACTTGAATTTGCTCTTTTTTCCTCTTAAGTCAAGGTTGAGAAGTTTGGTCCGAAAATCTCGAAATGTTAGGGATTTGAGTGAAGTTAGAGTCTGAAATTGATTGAGTTTACATTTTAAGTCGTTAACGTATGATTTCTATCCGGTTTTAGACATTAACACTAAAGAATTAGAGGAAAAGAAAAGGAAGAGAAGCTTGAGTTTTGTGGGTGAGATTTCTCTCCTCTTCTCTCTCTATTTTTTTTTTCTTAAATTTCTTTCTATCTGATCTTCTTAAGCTTCCAAGTCCAAAATCCTCCTCTTTTCTGCCTTCTTCCTTCTCTTATCGCTGGAGCATTAATTTCCCACCTCTCTTTCCCCCATTTTTTAGCTTTCAGGGTATGGGCTGGGTCACCTACCACAACCCAACAGTCGTACAACTGTAGGTTGATTACAATTGTACGATTGTAGTCAAAGTCGTATGACTGTTGTCTCTTCTCTTTTTTTTTTGAGGATGGAAAATTCTGGTGCTTATAGCTGCTCCTCGCGTGATCAAATTCATCACCTGATCTTAGTCTGGGATAGTTGATGTGAATTTGAGAACGCGACTCAATGCGCCACAGATACAGGGAATGAAACATGCAACTGAGTTGCTAAAACCTCACTGCCGTGGTGACACGTTGAGTTAATTGGATGGAATAAGCCGATACTAGGTCCATGTTACCCGAGGTAAAGTTGATGATGCAATAAGCCGATACCAGGTCTAGGTCACCCGAGGCAAGGAAAATGGAGTGCGGGATTTTACTTGGCTTCAAAGATCTAAGATCTTTCTTAAATCAATCTTCAAGAATCCAAAATCTGACTTGGGTGATTTTCAAGGATTAAGAATGAGGCTTGAAGAGATTTCAAGGATCATGAATCAGGCTTGAAGGAGGTCAAGGATTCAAAATCAAGCTTGAGAGGTTTTCAAGGGTTAGGAATCATGCTTGAAGAAATTCAAGGATTCGAAATCTAGCTTGAGTGGTGGGAGTTTAGGAGTGATGATTTTGGAATCAGGTTGAGAATAAGTATTTATTCCTTGATCGATAATTGTGGAATAAAAAATTTTTGCCCCTTTGATCAAGAATAAATACGGATGGATTACTTTGCCCCTGCAAACTCGAGGTGTTGAGGCTTGGGCCTGCATGGCTTTGACTTGTCTCTTAAGACCTGGTGAATGCCCAAGTGTTAGACTATTTCTGCTTTGAGAGTGTCTTGATATGGGATGGCCTGACGATGATGGTGAGTTCCTGTACCTGGATTGGTTGAGATGTATGTACGCATGTGAATTGTGTGTGTTTACTATAAACGTATGCATGTATGTACAGGTGCATGTATGGTTCTAAATGTATGCATGCATGCAACATGTGGCTTATGCTTTGTTCCTGGTATCTGTGTGAGCCCGGGTATGGAATTCGTGGCTCGCGATTAGCCTCAATGGTAACCAAGATGACTTGCAACACCACGCTGATATGGTTTAATCTCATTGAAACAGACGGGTGCTTCTTCCTGACTCTAAGCATATTTTTGCATCATACTAATCCAGTTCGATTGTTCCAACATTTCTGATCGATTGACTATTACGCTGATCTAGGTATTAGAGGAGTTGGCCCTCTTGAGTGATCTTCCATTTTATCCTTTGCATATTCTGGAGCGTTTTCAGGCTCAGTGGATCAGGGTGATATGTCGCACCGATGGATGGTCCGCTTGATTGAGCAAGAAGATAAGAGTGATACCTTGCATTTCTGTACCACATAATAGGAGTTTCTGTGGCATTATCATGGGCTTGGATGCAATGTCCTACTGATGGATGTTTATATGTAATGGCACGGTGTATGCTAGATGAACACCTAATCAGAAATCCAAACATACACAATATTACAATGGTGACATCAGAAGGAGTATAATAGGGAATATAACAGTGACTCTGACTTTGCATGTCACTCCTCTCTTGTTGCTGACACGTCCTTTCAGTTTTCCATGTCAGATTTTTTTTAGGCTAAAGATTTGGTGATGGGCATTTCGTCTGCATTGATCCCTTTTACAATAGTTTGTCTTGGGATCAGAAAATATGCCTCGATATGTCCATCAAAAATTGTGAGAACATCGCCGTTGGCTATATTCAATGGTTCAGCCTTTTCTTTTACCCCTGGTATCAGATATTTGTGTTTGGGGAGTAAAACACTTCCACAGACAAGGTTTGCTGCTTGATGTAGTTCATCTGAAAACATTGACATGCAATGACATGAAAAATGCATATTGAACACCAAAATTGAATACAAAACATTTATGACATAATGAATGCGGATGCATTAGGAAAATCTAAAAGGTGGCACTGGTTTTAATTGATGCCCCTTTAAATACTAATGTGCCCTTTTGGATTTACACATTGGATAGAGATTTTTTTTTAGCCGAACACTGAATAGAGTTGCCACTGTGGATGGACAACCTAAGATGGATTCAATTAACCACTGGATTCTCTCCTGCGGTCTGGTGTCATATTAATGCTTTCAAATCACCCCAGATTACAGTTCAGGCATAGTTCCAAAAGATGGACACAACTTCCAGCCCTCAAATGCATGGTTTGATTCAGGCTGACTAGAGTTCTTCTTGGTTCTCATATGCCTGCCACTCACAATGACCCAATGGCAAATTACACCACCTTTCGGAGGTGAAAGGATCACTGGTAAGCATTCACTTCTATTGCAACTGAAGACTGAATTCTTGAAATGGATGGCAAATACAAGTTTCCCCTTGAGTATTAGCACAACAGGCTTTGTAAGCTTTCCTGTTGATGGTATCATCCCTTTCATGATTGTTGAAAGCTTTGTAAAACCAAGTTGCTCCAACACTGTCGGTGAAGTTCACAAATGCATAAGCGACATTTCCTCCAGTCTTGAAATCCATAGGGAAGTAGGGGAAACCATAAGCAGACTTCCCTTTGGACTTACTCTTAACCAGAATTTGTGGCAGATTATGTCTTTGGAACTGGCCTGGCAGACTTCTGATCATCAGGCTTGTTTTCTCATCGAGACTGACATTGATCTCCCTCTTATTCGACTTGATCTCTTCAATAGTTAGGTTCTTGTTCACCTAAAGAAATTACTTCCTCCTTACTCCAGAACCTCAGAGCCATACATTTCATTTTCCCTTTTTTCCAGCATTGTTGAGCTCATTTGAAGTAGACTCATATTCAAATCCTCTCTCTGTCATAAACTCAAAACCTCTCCCATAGTTTGAGGATTCAAAATAATTAGTCTAGGAGTTCAGATTGAACAGAAATGGCATGGGATTAAAAGGGTGTCCTCAATTCGGTACAGGTGAATGATAAACAAAGACTAATTGGAACGACGCCATAACCACCTGTTCCGTCGCCCTTCTGGTGATGAGATGATGCAGAAGAATGCGATATGGAGAAGCATTAGGGTTCATATTCCTGTTGAAAGTCATTGATGGCAAAAAAATAAGGCTTCACAGAATCAGTTCAAGGGAGAAGATGAAAGTGTTGTGCCTTACCATTTGATGCTATGAGACACTCCAGAGTTAATTATGGCCGCCGTGTATGAGAGAGGTAAAGGCACCAATCTTCTCTATCTTCGCGTGAAGTTAACTTTTCAAAACAAGCAAAAATGTACTTATCTCCATTGTCTCAACTCACTGACCCCGGCACTTTATGCAATAGATGGGTCACCCCCGGATTCATCAAACACTCAATAGAATTTGTTTGGGTTTCATTGTTTGGATAGGAACAATTGGGAAGTTGTACAAATGAGGAAGGATGAGGATGAGATATAGGAGTGGAGTAACAGGTATAGGGGTTGGAATTTGGTAGTGCGAACAAAGGCAGAAGTGGATTGATGCCAACGTGATAGGTTAATTGATAATTGATTAGGGAGGATTCAGGTGTTTCCGGGTTCAGCCTTGTTTGTGCCACCATTGTAGCAACATGTGAGAGATTGACAAGGTCATATATCTATGAATGAAGAGAGCACGACTGTAGGCCTGGAGTTGAAATCTCACTGTAGGGAGAAAGGAAGTCTTCCATCTGTACCTTTTTTTTTTGAAGCTAAATCCAAACCACAACCACCTGTTGATTTTCCTACTGCATTCAAATCCATGTATTTCATGTGTGTTTAATATGTCTTTTGGATGAACAATGCATGTGTAATGTCATATGCACATGAATGCCACACAAACAAGACTATAGATGCACTACAACCAATACCTGCTTCAGAGTTTTACAGCATGGTAGGTGGCAAGGATCATTTGGATTTCTTAGGGCTTGGTGCTTTTGATGAGTTTGGGTTTTTGACTACAAGGTTATAGTGCATGATGCTTTCTCGAGTATGGAATTAAACTCAAAGCTTTATTTTGGGGATCGACTCTGAAATTTAGCAATGGTCTCTGGTTTGGAATGATTTGGTTGTATTGTGGGTTGTTCAAGTTAAAACTTTTAGGGTAAGACCAACAGTGTTTTGGATCATGGTTTGTAGGGATCATTGAGCTAGATCAGCAATTGATTCAGTGGAAATAGTGACATTCCATTATTTGTTTGGTAGACTTCTTTTTTTTTTTTAAGAAAGGGGTTTAACCAAAGTTAGGTTCACTTTTAAATTCCCTATAAGACTCAGATTGATGTCATGCATCTTAATATTATGCGTGATGGACATGTCGTTTCAGATGATCAAATGCATGTTTAATACCATGTACATGTAATCACCACATAAGTAAGAAAATAACAAGACGCATTGCATTCAAAACAAGTTCAATACAATTTTACAAACAAAATGAGTTCCCTATAAGAAGGAGCCTCTAAGTGTATTGATCTTATAGCGCTCGACCATTCCTCGCCCTGCCACTGCCTTAGCTTCAGTGTCACCGCCCCGCTCTCATCAGACCAGACTTTAGAGCTCTTCATCATATTCTTCTCCCTAGGAGGTTTGAGGAATTTCCTTGCCAGTCTCCCTACTTGCCCCCAGTCACTCATTAGTAGTGGATGGCACCTTTAACCTTCCCTCATCAACTAACTTCTGGATCTCCTTCCTTAAAACATAGCAGATGTTAGTCCGGTGACCTGTCACCATATGATAGTAGTAGAAGTTGTTCTTTTGATCTAGTGCCTACTCCACATACGGCTTGACGCTCTGCAGTAGCCCCTCCTTTCTACATTTGGCAAATAATTGGCTCAACAAAATAGGCCACGAGGATATGCCCTTTCCGTCACCCTTGGGGAATGGACTCCTGGTTTGTCGTGGAACATGGTCAGTATTGGATTTGAGGGGGACCTTCGATTCTACTTCACCAGTCAGGCCTCTTATTACTCCCTCATGCTCAATCACATGTGCCTCTAATTTAAAGCACCTTACCATCAGCTTTTCTATCTTGTCAAGATCACCTCCTAGCATCTCCTTCAACATTGCCGCTGCCTCTTCCCTAACCATCTTTCGGAATCGTGATGAAGCAACATAATCAGCTACGACATCTGTTATGGTGTTAAAGTTCATTGGGCCAGCCATTCTCCAGACTCCTTCCCTTTCTCCCCTGATAAAAACACTCGTTAGCATTGACCGGGGCATATGCACGGAGAATGCCAAGTCAAGGGATGATGTAGGCATGAGTGCGTGACATGATGCATGCATGTACAGACAGTGATGTCATGTGATGCCGTGTCATGTTATGCAATTCTAAACTAGTCAAGTGCACACAAAGCCAAGAATGGAAACGTGCAAAATGCAATGAATGTTGTTGATGAAGCTATATACTGAAGTAGAGCGTGGCGTATAAATATACACCACATGGATAAAATGACATGCAGGGTGTCCACAGATCGAAGTAAGGTGATACTTATGAAGCGCTTATTCATATAGGGCAGATCTTATACAGGGTTTAGATCTACGTGTAGTGCGGTAAGTGCAGAGCAGATCTTACACGGGAAGAAGTTTAATATTTAGAGCGGTACGTGTAGAGCGGATCTTACACGGGAACAAGTTTAATGTTTAGAGCGGTACATGTAGAGCGGATCTTACACGGGAAGAAGTTTAATGTTTAGAGCGCTACGTGTAGGGCGGATCTTACACAGGAGGATGTTTAATGTTTAGAGCGGTACATGTAGAGCAGATCTTACACGGGAAGAAGTTTAATGTTTAGAGCGGTACGTGTAGAGCGGATCTTACATGGGAAGAAGTTTAATGTTTAGAGCGGTACGTGTAGAGCGGATCTTACATGGGAGGAGGTTTAATGTTTAGAGCGGTACGCGTAGAGCGGATCTTACACAGGAAGAGGTTTAATGTTTAGAGCGGTACGTGTAGAGCAGATCTTACACGGGAAGAGGTTTAATGTTTAGAGCGGTACGTGTAGAGTGGATCTTACATAGGAAGAGGTTTAATGTTTATGTGCGTGGGACACAAGGATAGGGTTTCTAATGATTACTGAAGACCTAAGGGGTTTGATGAAATTTCCAGCGTTTTTGGAACACCTAAATGACTCAGTGCATGTGGTAAAGTCCTTGGCGCTTGTGGAGTGCTTGAACGTTTGACGGATGAGTGAGATGTACATTGTGAGATAATGAGAATGATTCCCTTGTTTTCATTCTTTTGACTTTGGACGTTCCAAGAGTACCTCATGCTATGCCAAAATAATGCAATGGAAATCACGTGTGGACTGTCACACAGGCCATGGTCCGGCTCCTTTGGGGCACCTAGTGAATTGTCATGAAATGGTCGCATGCCAGCCAGCACACGGCAGAGTTTCGACACTTCGTAGGTCGATGACGTGAAGTGAAATGGTCGCACGGGAATCGTCCCACGGATAGAATTCTGATGCTTTTGAAGCAAGTGATATGAAATGATGAGACAAAAGAGTCGCGTGTAATTCGAGACACAGATAAACAACTAGTGTTCATGGAACACCTCACATGATTTAATAATGTTAAGACATGCCCCTATACATGCACTAATTTGGCACATGGGGAGCACCTCAAATGATTTCACAATGTTATGCAGTGGTTTGATGTGAACCATATTGCGCAAACAGGCTTTCGGCGTCGACAAGATGCCTATGATGAATGAATATGATGTCATGCGATGATCTCGTGTGAACTATCACACAGAAGCAAATCTAGGACCATGGTGGTCTACTATTGGATGATATGATATTTTGTGAAATGGCCGAGTGCAATCCGATGCACGGGTAAAATACAGGTAGTTTTAGGGTACCCCGATATGTTATGGAATGAAATGATCATGAAGGGCACACTTGGAATTATCCTTTATTAGGTGGAATGATATGATATGGATGTGTATGTCATACGAAGATGCAAGTGGCTACCCAAAAATGTGGTTAAAATGCATGACACATATAATGACTCGTGGGATGCCGCACATGAGATGTAAATGGCACGTAAACAAAACATTGTGGCTGCACGAAAATGTGATTACTGTCACGCATATGCTGATGTTTGAAAATGGTTGTGTAAATATATGGTTAGTGTCAATGTCATACAAATGTCGATATCCTAAAAATAATCGTGCGAAGACATCATCATAATGGCATACAGATGATTGTGTGTATTTGATGTTTTATGAATGAAAATGATAATGGGCGTAAATTCTCTTTTCCAGACATCCCAAGAACGCCTAATGCTATGCAAAAGGGTCATGCATGGACCGCCACATGAACGAAAGTTCGGTGCCTTTGGGGCACCTAATGATCTATGTGATATGGTCGCATGTGTACCGACACACGGACAGAGCTTCGACACTTTGTAGGTCTATGTGATGATATGAAATGGTCGCATGAGGCAGCCCCATGGATAGAATTCTGATGCTTTTGAGCATATGATATGAAATGATGTTGTAAAAGAGTCACGTGTACCGGGGACACAGACAAAGGCTCGGCGTTCAGGGAACACCTTTCATGATTTTGGATGTTATAAAATGCCCCTATATGCGTACTAATTCAGTACTCAGGGAGCACCTTGAATGATGTAGTAATGTCATGAAGTAACCCGATGTGGATCACAGTGTTACATGATATTTGTGATGAATGGGTATGATGCCATGAAATGCATCATGTGGATTGTCACACGGAAATATACCTAGGACCATTGTGGTCTCTATTAAATGAGATAATTTGGTGGAATGGCTGAATGCAATCCGGTGCATTGGCAGAACACGGGTAATTTAGGATACCCGATATGTTATGAAATGATATGATTGTGGTGGGCATCCTTGGAATGCCCTTAATTTAGATGAAGTGAAATGAGATGGATGTTTATGTCATACAAGGTGCAAATGGCTGCACAAAAACATGGTTAGAATGCATGACACGCATAATGATGTCGTGTATGCTTTATGAAAAAAATGCTAATCACACAAATATAATATTACGGCTGCAAAAGAAAAGGTTAGTGTGAATGTCACACAGATGATTTAATGTCTTCACACGAAAATAAAAATGCAAATGGCTGCATAAAAATGTGGGTTAGTATGGCACACAAAAGCTATACATGTTTGATGCTTCATGAGAAGTCAAAAAATAGAAAACAACACGGAACAAACATCAGCACATGCAAAATATGCGCTCCCTTCCAACCTTATTTCTCCTTTCGATTGGTCTCGCATTCTTCCTAGGTGACGGGGGATACCAAAGGTGCACGCTCAATGTTCATTTTGAATTTAAGTTTTGGTAATCCTAAGGGAAGTTACTAAGCCATTACATATGGGCCAAAGTCAAAACCAAGGGTTGTACATGTTCCCATAGTGATATACACTTCCCCACCGTAGAACACGATGTAAGGTCAGGCGAGGCTATGAGTGGTTTACCCCGTCGGGTGTCTCCAATCCTGGCAGAAGAGGTAGGCCACCTTCTTGGGTAAACCGGGGTTGATAAGTGTGTTGGAGGGATTGAGAAGAAGAAAATGTCATGATATATAATGTGCAAACAAATATGGTAATATGAACTACTGAAGTGACCGCAAGCGAGGTTTTATTTCGGTAGTTGCCTAAGTTCCTTAAGTTTTTGTGAAAACTTTTTTAAGAACTATCTCTCTAGCAGAGTAGCCACTATGAGCGGATGACCTTTTAAAAAAAAGGGA
The DNA here is from genome assembly GCA_039660915.1 of Euphorbia tirucalli. Classification (NCBI taxonomy): domain Eukaryota; kingdom Viridiplantae; phylum Streptophyta; class Magnoliopsida; order Malpighiales; family Euphorbiaceae; genus Euphorbia; species Euphorbia tirucalli. Next base: position 33,843,598 of record CM077640.1, on the reverse strand, counting down.
ATGCGATGAAGCGGATCGGGGAAGATGATGATTATTATAGATTATTTTGGAAAACAGGTTTTGTTTATCTTAAATTAGAAAATTATGGATTTAACTTGGAAATTCTTTTGTAGAAAACATTTTCCTGTTTTTAACTTAAAGATCTCGAAACTTAAATCTCGAGATCAGTGACAGAGTCCCCACCCAGATCAGCTTATCCGGGAATTCCGGTACAGCTCCCAACCGAGGACAAACTGTTGTACCTAATCCAGAGATTTAGGGTTCGGGCAAGTAACTTACTTAACTTCGAGCTTGCTTTCACTTTACAGTTTATATTACCATATTTAATTTGCTTTATTATCTTTCTCTAACTCCAATTTGTTTATTTTAATTATCCGATGCTAAAACAAAATGCAGGAAATAAATTGCGGGAAATAAAATCATACATTCCAAATATGCAAAAGAATAATAGAGGCCGATTATACAACCCAATTGAATAAAAATGGAAAACTCCCAATCTCACTTTTACGATCGCCTAAAATACACGATTTGTTTAAAAAATACAATCGCCTAAAATACACGAGGAATCTATTAAATACATCAAAAATAAAAAATAAAAAAGCTGCAAAACAGAGGGTTAGCACAATTTACGGCACACCACAAATAGGACTTAAAACATGACAGAATGGGGAATTTAGAAATTGGGGACAGGCATTTAAGGGGATAACCGGGTTGGCTCGGCTAGCCGGCCCAGTTAGACCTAGAAAACATTTTGAAACGTCCCTGTATTTTTTTGAAAACGATTTTTGCCGGTTTACATGCATTTTTTTACATGTGAGGTGGGTCGGTTTTCGGGAGAATCGGGTCTCCGTTGTTGCATTGTTCTAAATACAAATGCACTGAAAATCAAATCTAAGGTCGTGGATGCACACAACAAAATTCATTTTGATGATTTTCTGATTTTTCTAAATTTTTAGATATTTTGGAAATTTTTATGGATTAAATGGAAATTCTGATTCTGAACAGGCATTACAGTCGTGCGACTATAACTACGGTCGTACGACTGTAATTACAGTCGTGCGACTATAAACCATTCAAACTCAGTATTTTGTCAAAATTATTTGAAATAAAACTGAGAGAAAATAGCTGGAAACCAAGAACATCCGTACGACTATATTTACAGTCGTACGACTGTTCATCAAACTCAAGAATAGTCGCACGACTGTTCGTGATTTCCAGAAATAGAAACGCAAAAAGTTGGATAAAAATGCACAAAATCACATCCAATCACCCAGAAAGCATGGAAAATGGAGGGGATAAAGAGTGTTTAACTCTTAAGAGCTTTTTCACCATAAGATTGACCCCTAGCGTCGCTCCAATCCACTTGAATTCGCTCTTTTTTCCTCTTAAGTCAAGGTTGAGAAGTTTGGTCCGAAAATCTCCAAATGTTAGGGATTTGAGCAAAGTTAGAGTCCGAAATTGATTGAGTTTTAAGTGTTAAGTCGTTAACCCGTGATTTCAATTCGGTTTTAGACATTAACACTCAAGAATTAGAGGAAAAGAAAAGGAAGAGAAGCTTGAGTTTTGTAGGTGAGTTTTCTCTCCTCTTTTCTCTCTATTTTTTTTTCTCAAATTTCTTTCTCTCTGATCTTCTTAAGATTCCGAGTCCAAAATCCTCCTCTTTTCTGCCTTCTCCCTTCTCTTGTCGCTGGAGCATTAATTGTACACCTCTCTTTCCCCCATTTTTCAGCTTTCAGGGTATAGGCTGGTTCACTTGCCACGACCCTATAGCCATATGATTATAGTCAAAGTCATACAACTATTGTCTCATCTCTGTTTTTTTTCTTTTTTTTTTAGGATTGAAAATTCCGGCGCTTACAGCAGTCCATGCCAAAATTAGGACATTCCGATGGATTGAAAACCCAAAATGCGATCCATGCAAAAGTTAGGACAGTGAGGTGAGCACCATCAGTGGGAAAATCTGCAAAGACTGGTTGGTGGCAGTCGTGGATTAGGTCGAGATAGATACCATTACTGATTTTGTTCTTAGTTTCATTTCATCTTTGATGTGCATTATGCTAAAACATTATTAATGAATGAATGAATGCTTTGCCCTATTCATTTAAATGTCCCAAGTTTGCTTGAAATTGAGTTCATATTCTAGATATATGGCTGTACACATTCTCTGTTTGCATGCATCTCACTTTAAGTGAAAAAAAAATCCGATAGACTGAAAACTGAAAGGCGATTTATCCAAAAGTTAGGATACAAATAAAGTCTGCTAAGTCGAAAACCCAAAAGGGCGGTTCAAACAAAAATTAAGATAGTCCGATAGTCTGAAAACCTGTAAGGGCGGTTTATGCAAAAATAAAGGAAAAAAAAGTCAATCAGCAGCAGTCCCAGATGATACAGATACCCTACAACCCAAGATATCTCAAAGTCAGTGCCTCATGCTCACATCTCATACGACAGGTTACCAAATCAGCCAACCAAGATCTATAACAGCCATCCCTCTCCACTGGAGCTACGCTATCATATCTTAGAATTTCAAAGTGAATAGGGCTCATCCATTGTTGCTGCACATGTCTGGGCCACCGCGGCGTGAACTCTACACACTTGGTCGTGCACAGGGAACGGGGCACTCCCTGTACCTACCCACACTGCCTGTATAATCATACAAGGGAGTAGAATGTCACCTTGGTCAACCCGAGCAGCAGCACGCCTCCTGCCCTAGTCACAATGGTCACATGTGAAATGTCCCACAAGGGGCAGACCCAACGGATGGATGCATTTGTCCTCTCCCTTAACTAAGTAGACCACTCCTCCGCTGAACGGGTAGCAAAATCTGTGATCTCGATGCATCGAGCCTAATAGCGCTTAGGAGTGTACCTTGGATAAGGTGGAGGAGCACTCAGGAGGCTCAACTTCTCTAGTAACCAGATTTGCATGATAGCCTGTCGATCAGAAGGGTATTAAAACAATCAGACTAAGAGAACACAAAGTACAAACATACCTGAAGTAGGAAGGGGCACCTGTTAGTATCAATGGGGTAACCAGAATGAACAGAATCCAAGTAAATCAGGCTCTCAACCAAGATAACCCCTATAGGTGAAGTGCCATTGGCCATCTAGGCCACTACCAAGGCCAATCGGAAGCCATAAGTCCCATCTCTAGACTAGTACAGATAACTAGACATCAGCAGTAGACTCATCAGAGGGGCCCAACCAGGGGCAGAAGTGGGTAAGGTGGAGAACAGATCCATGATAGCAGATAGGATGAAACTCATAGGGGTAGCCTCACTAGAAAGCAAACAGCCTAAACCTATCGTGTCCAACATGAACAACCTCTGAAGTGTACGTAAGCCACCAGAATCGGACTCAGGGACAGCTAATCTGACTCCACGGGGGCAGGGGATACAAAAAATGGCACTGAACTCCTCAACCATGGGGCACAGCTCCAACCTAGAGAAGCAGAAAACATGGTCCATCGGATCCCAGAAACTAGCCGCAGCCGCAACCACCAGAAAAGCCTGATTCGGACTCAGAGTAGTGTAGAACGGCATGAATTACAGACTGAAAGGTGTCAGTAAGTCCCAGTTAGAAGAGCAGGAGGTCCTCCAGTAATCTCTAAGCTGATCATGGAGTTGATCCATTGGAAAGGGGTGTAGAAAGGAGAAAAGTTGCTGAAAGCCACCTATAGCCATACGACTTTAGCTAATCTTCACTTATAGCCATGCGACTGTAACTATAGTGCTGCGGCTGCATATAAAGTCATACGGCTATAGTTTAGAGATAGCACTTTTTCTATACTTAAATGCAAAATTCCGAGGTTATAGCTGCACGAATCTATTGTTTAAAGGCAGTTTTCGGCCGAAATCTAGCCTAAGATCATCAAACGAGTCTCTGGAAGTGCCAAATTGATTTAAATGGCAATGAAGGTGAGTATAGTCGAAGAACATTCATTCAAAAATACAAACTCGGCAGAGAAAAGCAATGAATATCAGAAGAAGTATTAGAGTAACCAATGTATCAGGCCAAATGAACAAATGTAATAGAGTAAGGCCCACAGACAGGCAAAATGTACAACAATACAAAGAGTTAAGCCCACAGGCGGGCTGTCATATCAATAGAAAAGCAAAAGAGAAGAAGCCTAAGGCTGTCCCTCATCATCCTGATCGTCCACCTGATTCTCATCCCCAGTGTCCTCATAGTAGGCCAGCTGATCCTCCAATGTGTCCACCCGCGTATGGAAGGTCTGGTTCATTAGCTCTAGATCCGTGACATGCCTCTATAGCCGATCCACCTCAGACCTCAGATGTCATGATGATGAACACTAATTGTGGACTACAGTAAAATCAATAGCTGGAACATCATGTCACATAAATGCATACACTTGAAACATACACACACACATGCATACATGCATCAACACTAAATCAAGTACAGGTACTTATTGTCATTGTCGTGCTGTCTCAAATCGTGAGCATCCTGAGTGCAAAGACAGCCTGACACAAGGACATTCCTTAGGATATCAGAATCTGCATAGGAAATAGTTACACAAATCAGACAAATAGGTAACAGTGAAAATCAAAAAGCAAATGAAAGCATGGGTACTCACATGAGTGGTATCAAAAGGGGTAGCAGCGGGGTAGGTGTGGTCCTTGAGATACAGGTCAGCCTGATACGACTGCCTAAACTCATCAAGTAGTTGAATGGATGGCTATATCGGAAACTCCAGTCGTCCAGGGATGAACCAGTGAGTACAACAATACAAAGAGTTAAGCCCACAGGCGGGCTGTCATATCAATAGAAAAGCAAAAGAGAAGAAGCCTAAGGCTGTCCCTCATCATCCTGATCGTCAACCTGATTCTCATCCCCAGTGTCCTCATAGTAGGCCAGCTGATCCTCCAATGTGTCCACCCGCGTATGGAAGGTCTGGTTCATTAGCTCCAGATCCGCGACATGCCTCTATAGCCGGTCCACCTCAGACCTCAGATGTCCTGATGATGAACACTAATTGTGGACTACAGTAAAATCAATAGCTGGAACATCATGTCACATAAATGCATACACTTGAAACATACACACACACATGCATACATGCATCAACACTAAATCAAGTACAGGTACTTATTGTCATTGTCGTGCTGTCTCAAATGGTGAGCATCCTGAGTGCAAAGATAGCCTGACACAAGGACATTCCTTGGGATATCAGAATCTACATAGGAAATAGTTACACAAATTAGACAAATAGGTAACAGTGAAAATCAAAAAGCAAATGAAAGCATGGGTACTCACATGAGTGGTATCAGAAGGGGTAGCAGCGGGGTAGGTGTGGTCCTTGAGATACAGGTCAGCCTGATATGACTGCCTAAACTCATCAAGTAGTTGAATGGATGGCTATATCGGAAACTCTAGTCGTCCAGGGATGAACCAGTAGGGGGGACCACTGGGGGAATCACCAGAGTAGATAGAATGCCCTCCATCCTCGCATCAGCATCATGCTCAGCCACCCATGTGGAGGAGCTCCCATCGCCCCTACCATCGGTAGTCTAGGACCTTCGACTACTAGAGCATTTGCCAGATAAAGTGCAAGGGTGCTTGCCTCTCCCTAACAGCTACAGACAACAAAAGAAGGATGTCAATGAATAGTAATTCGTATAGATAAACAAAAAGCGGAAAAGGAAGCATACCACTACCTGCACTCCTCTAGTCAGAGGAAGGAGGTGTGTGGTGGCAAACTGGATAGCCTGTGAGCACGGGTTTTCCCGACCTCTATGATGAAAATCCTATGTTACCTATTAGATAGACGAACATGAGTCAGACTTAAGAATGAACGAGATGTTGCCTGAAATGTCTCAAACGCTCCGAAAACCAAATAGTCCTCGATCCAAAACCCCGAGAAAGGTCATTCAAGTGATTAGGGGGCTTAAAGGTGAGTGTGGGATTTAGGAGAATCCGTCATGGCGTTGATTAGAGATGCACGGTTGTAGTTTCATAACTACAACCGCTCGGCTATAATTCCGGAGTCGCACAGCTGTAACCTTATAGCCGCGCGGCTCTATCGAGCGGTCAGATTACTTCCTAAATAACCAGCATCAGTATTTGATAGGGAATGTGATTCCTTAATCAGGGGATTACTTGCCGGGATTTTCTAGGTTAGAACATATCAAAAAATGAGGCATAACAGAAACAAAAGAGGGAGAATAAAACACAGAGAGAAAAACCATTCTAATGACACAAAAACCAGAAAACACAAAGAATAGAGGGAAGAAAATAGAAGAGAAAACATAAAAACAGAAATCAAAGAGAGCAAAAAACTAAAAAAGAAGGAAAACTAACAAAAAACCAAAGAAAAAACACGAGACAGAGAGAATACAAACTTGGAAAACATAGAGTGAGGGTTTCTAGTCAGACTTTCACTTGTTCGAGTTGTTCTTGGGTTTTATTCGGATTGATTCGAGACTCATATTTGAGTATTTTGGACTGTTCATAGGACTCTAAGCGCATTCCAGCTTCCAAATCCACTTCCGATCGTCAAACACACTGGAACATCAATAAGGTAAACTCTAAGAGGCCTTAAACTTGTAATTAGTATTTTTGTACTGTGTTGTTCTGTGTTCTATTAAATTTTTGGAAACAATCTATTTGATTGCAGCTGTACGGCTCTAACTAGAGCCGAGCAGCTGTAATCCTTTAGAACAGAGCCGAGCGGTTGTAACTCTATAGCCGCACGGTTGTGTTCTTCTGGACAGAAACCCGAAAAGCCCTAAATCTGTTGTGTTCATTCTGTTATGAATTATTTCTGTACAATCACATCCGTTACATTCAAAATTATGGTTTTCGGATTTCCTAGAATGTTGATGTGAGATTTTCAGTTTCTTTAATTTCGATTTTTGAGATCCGGGGTTGTTCGATCCAAATCGAATCCATTGTCCAGCTTTAGCGGATCCCTAGGTTCCTCAAAGTCTTTAGAAATCATAAAAAATGATTAATTAAAACCGTGATTTTCAAAATGAAGAAAACCAATTTTGGGTTCTGGATACTACAGCCGCACGGCTGTAGTGGCTATAGCCGTGCAGCTCTAACTAGAGTCATATGGCTATAGTTCATAGAAGGAGGCATAATCACGGGATGACTCCCATGGACGTCATCGTGTGATGCTGTCTTCAGAATCAAACTGTGTTTGGCGCGTTTACTACTTTAGGCCTTAGTTGGATGTTTGGAATTAGGAACCCCACGAACGAAACCCTGAGTTCCAGGATAGCCAACCCACTAAATGAGGTAATTTACATGTAATTGAGCCAAATGGTTTTCCAAATTGTTTTCAAGCATAAAAACCTACAGGGTGTTTCTCAAATGGTTTTCCAAGTGTCATCGAGTAAGTCGCCCGGACTTCTTAATTATCCCCTAAATGCATGCTCCTGTTTCCTAAAATTTCCCATTTTGTCCTATTGTGAGTCTTATAGGTGTTTATGATATAATTGTGCTAACCATCTGTTTTGCAACTTTTTATTTTTCTTTTTTATTTTGGATGTATTTGATAGATTCTCGTGTATCCTAGGTGATTGACCCTTTTTTAGATATTCGTATATTCTAGGTGATTGTATTGGTAAGGATGAGAGTTTTTCTCTTTTTGGGTTGTAATAAGTGGCCTCTATTTATTTTTGGTTTGTTTTGGACGTATGGTTTATTTTTCTGCGCTTTACTTTTATTCTATTTATTTTATATCGTCTGAATGAGCATGGGCTAACAATAAAAGATGAAATGGGTAGAGAATTAAGTGAGTATAATATCATCATATGAACTTATAAATGAATGCAAGCCTGAGGTTGAACAGGTAGGTTGCCCGAACCCTAAATCTCTGGATTAGGTACAGTAGTCTACGCCCGGTAGGGAGCTGTACCGGAATTTCCCAGATGTGCTGATGCATGTGATGACTGCCACTGATCTTGAAATTTATGTTTCCAGATCTTTAAGTAATAAAATAGGATTTTCTAAAATTTAAAACCAGTTTTCCAAAAACTCACATTCAAAGAAAAGACTTTCTACAAAAGAATTTCCAAATAAATCAATAGTTTTCCTAAGCAAGATGCAAACCTGTTTTTAAAACAAAGCACATTCAAGTCCTTATTTTTCCCCGGTTCACTTCGCTGCGTTCTGCTATTCCCAAAAAGGTCGTCCGCTCACATCAACCTTATGATATAAATAAAAATAATTCCTTATGTCAAAATCCAATTTTAACATAATTATATTTCAGCCTTGATTTATTTATTGCACCATGCAATAAAACAAATTAATCTAAATATAATATAATTCCCTATTATGTCAAAATCCAATTTTGGCAAATTACATTCCAATTTAAGTATTTATTGTACCATATAATAATTAATTTAACATGAACATAATTCCAATCCCATAAATGTCAAAATCCAATTCTGACAAGTCATATTTTAATTAATTTTTTTATTGCACAATGCAATAATTAAATTAATATAAATATGATAATAGCTCATTTAATTAAATATATAGCCAATATATATTTAGTTCTTGAACATCAGATCTTGACCCTATGCATGCGACCTAGTAGGTTCATCTTTATGTTGGTGATGGGCCCCAAATCTTTGGCCCATAGACTATAGGTGGTGTGAGCGGACGACCTAAAAAGTGGAACACGGTGAAGCGAACCGGGGAAAAAGGAGAAACGAATTGAGTTACGTTTTGGATTTTTAAAAAATGGGATTTTGATTATCTTTAGGAAATTTGTTGATTTGTTTGAAAAATCCCGTTTATAGAAAACCTTTTCCAGTTTTAAACTTAGAGACCTTGAAAATTAAATTCCAAGATCAGTGATAGAGTCGCCACCTAGATCAGCTCATCCCAGAAATTCTGGTACAACTCCCTACCGAGGGCAGACTACTGTACCTAATCTAGAGATTTAGGGTTCGGGAAAGTGACTTACTTAACCTCAAACTTGCTTTCACTTTATAGTCTAGTTGCCATATTTTATTTTCTTTATTATCTTTCTATATCCCAATTGCCTTTATTTAGCCCATGCTCAAGCAAATGACAAGAATAAATTGCAGAATATATAAACCATACATCCAAGCAGTTAAAAGAATAAAAAAAAGGCCGCTTATACAACCAGATCAAATAAAAATAAAAAGAAACTCTCATCCTCACATTTTACAAACGCCTAAATGCACAAATATTCTAGAAAGTTACAGTCACCTAATTTACACGAAAATCTATCAAAGTACATCTAAAATGGAAATACGAAAAAATTAAAAGCTGCAAAACAGACGGTTAGCACAATTTATATCACAAAACAAATATGACTCAAGTTGGACAGAATTGGGATTTTTAGGAACGGGGGCATACATTTAGGGGGTAACCGGGTCGGCTCGGTCAGCTAGCTCAGTTAGACCTGGAAAACAATTTTGAAACACCTTGTAATTTTTCTGTGTTGGAAAACAATTTTAGAAAATCATTTGGCTCGGTTTCATGCCAATTTTCCCTTTTAACGGGTCTGTTATCCTGGAACTTGGGGTTCCGTTCATGCGGGTTTCCTAAATCCAACATCCATCTAGAGTCCAAAAGCAGTAATGACATCGCGCAATGACATCCGTACGGGTCATTCTGTGATTTTGTCTCCTTCTGGAGACTACAGTCGTATGACTGTAATTAGAGCTGTGCGGCTCTAATTACAGTCATGTGACTATAACAACAACAGTCATGCGACTGTACCTTTTAGAACCCAAAAAAATGGTTTTCTCGTTTTGAAATTGCTGATTCGTTCGATTTCAGTGGTTTCTCAGAATTTCTATAGAGTTTAGGAGTCTGCTATTGCTGGACAATGGATCCGATTCGGATCGAATAAACCCCAAATTCCAGAAAATCAAAACCACGGAAATCGAAAATATCACGCCTGCACGAATATAAATCTAAAAACCAAAGTTTGATAGTGTACGGGTGTGTTTGGGCCTAAAAATATCATAATAGGGTGGAAGAAATGGAAAATGGGTTGTTTCCAGCTGGTCCGGGCTAGTTTCGGGTTTCTGCCCGGAAGGACAGAGCTGTGCGGCTCTGTTCTTCAGAACTACAGAAACTGGTGGGCAACCGGTTTTCAAAAAAGTTGAGAAACAGAGAAAAATGCAATGGAAAAATAATTTACACAAGTTTAAGGCCTCTCAGAGTTTACCTTGATATTGTTTTGATGTTTTTGATGTCAAGAAATGGATTGAAAAGTCGAAATGTTACCGAAACCTACAACCGACCGAAATCCCAAAAATGAATTTGTATCAATCTGAAACTAAACCGAAATGATCCTGATGAAATGTGTAAAGGTCAAGCAAGCTTCCCTAGATGTTTAGGAATGCTTTGGTGTGAAGTTTTAGCTCACTCTTCCTTTCCTTACTTCTCTTTGTGTTCAGTCCCTTTCTCTCTTCTTTTTTTCTTTTTTTGTTTTTGTTTTCCTATCTCTGCTTCTAAGATTCGATCATTCTCCCCTTTTTTTTCTCTTTCATTTTCATTTTATATCTCATAACCCATAATGATTTCAAGAATTATATAATCCGTTTACTTTTTCTATGAATTCGGCCATGCTTTTCCCACTTCAGTCAAGTTGTTGTGCTTTGTAGAGCAACTTGGTTGACTACAGCCGCATGGCTCTAAAATTTAGAGTCGTCTGACTCTAATGTTAGAGTCGTACGACTCAAATGTTAGAGTTGTGCGACTCAAATGTTAGAGTCGTGCGACTCTAAAATCAGAATTCTACGACTTTAACATTAGAGTTGTATGACTCTAATCTACAGATGTACGGCTGTAGTTTTACAGCTACAGTAGTGCAGCTATAGACAGAGCCGGGGCCAATTCTGTAAAAAACCAATACTCACACTAAACCCTAAAATCACCCAGGCGACCTTTCTCGTGGTTTTAGATAGAGGATAGCTCAGTTTTAAGAGCGTTTGAGATGTTTTGGTGACCTTCTACTCATTCTCAAGTCCAATTAGTGTCCATCTACTCAACAAGTAATACAGGTTTCTCATCATAGAGGTCGGGAAAACCCGACGCTTACAGCTGCCCCTTGCGTGATCAAATTCAATACCCGATACTAGGTTTAGGTTACCTGAGGGGAATTTGAGAATGCAAATTGAAGCTCAATAAATGGAAGGAAAGAAAGACATACCTGACTTGCTGAACTATCATTGCTACTGTGATGATTTGGTTTGAGCCGATACTGGGTCTATGTAACCCGAGGCGAAATTGATGACGAAATAAGCCGATACCGGGTCTATGTTACCCGAGGCGAAGTTGGTGGTGAAATAAGCCAATACCGGGACTATGTTACCCGAGGCGAGGTTGATGATGAAATAAGCCAATACCGGGTCTATGTTACCCGCGGCGAAGTTGGTGATGAAATAAGCCAATACCGGGTCTATGTTACTCGAGACGAAGTTGGTGATGAAATAAGCCGATACTGGGTCTATGTTACCCGAAGCGAAGTTGATGATGACATAAGCCGATACCGGGTCTATGTTACCCGAGGCGAAGTTGGTGTTGAAATAAGCCGATACCGGGTCTATGTTACCCGATTAAATAAGCCGATACCGGGTCTATGTTACCCGAGGCTAAGTTGGTGATGAAATAAGCCGATACCGGGTCTATGTTACCCGAGGCGAAGTTCATGATGAAATAAGCTGATACCGGGTCTATGTTACCCAAGGCGAAGTTGATGATGAATTAAGCTGATACCGGGTCTATGTTACCCGAGGCGAAGTTGAATTTTTGAGGTGAAGCTGATCTGGGCCTAACACCGGGTCTATATTACCCGAGGCGGATCTGCTGGATTTTTGAGGTTGCATTGACGATGCGTATTTATTCCTCGATCGATAATTTTGGAACATAAATTTTTGCCTCTTCAATCAAGAATAAATACGGTTCGATTGTCCTACCCATGGATACATGCAAAAGGCAAAGAGTACCTTTCTTAGGATTATATCAGCGTGAACAAAATTCTGACAATCGAGAAATTCTTTATACCTGAGATGTTGAGGTTTGGGCCTGTGTGGCTCTAATTTGTATCTTAAGGCCTAGCGAATGCCCCAGTGTTGAACCATTTCCACCTTGAGAGCGATTCCGATTCGGGGACAGCCCGATGATGGTGGTGGGAACCTATACTTAGATCGATCATGATGCATGTATGCATGCGTGTGTATATGTTTTGAATGTTTGTATGTGCATGTTCCAATGTGTGCATGTGTGAATGGACTCTGGGAGATGCATTTCCCGCTATTTGTCCAATCTTGATATTCTATGTTCTTACTGGGGAGACCGTGTCGTGCCTCTGCTTAGGAGAAGTACATCAAGCCTATGATTGACTCTACCTGGGGAGAGTATATTCTTTATGTGATGTGGCTCTTGCAACTCTGCTGGGGATATACAATGGCTGTTAGGGGAGTCCGATGACTGCTGGGGAGAAAGTGGTGACATTCTTTGCGATGGTTCCGCTAGGGAATAGTGCAGAGGATCTTATTGGAGAAAAGCGGAAGGGCTCCTGCTGGGGAATAGTGGAAGGGTTCCACTTTTCTGCCCCTAGGAATAGTGAATCTAGAAGTGCTCTTAAATTTTGCTTGGGCTGCCTGATCTGGGTTTTCAGTTCAGCGAGCTGCTTTAACTTTTGCCTAAGGCGCCTTTTTCGTTTTCACCTTAGCAAGCCTTTTTTTTGAAGTCCTGTGACATTTGAACATGGATTTATTTTGAAATTTCCGGCTACCTTGAGAAATAATGAGTTTGATTTGCAGGATAAGAAAAGATTACAGATTGCATGTATTTAACACATTTTCATTGTTAAAGTAATGCTAGTCTTTTAACTGATTAAATGCAAAGTGCTTTCTTTAAATGGATGTTTAGGTGAGATAACTTTGTTTATGCATTCTGATATAACCATACGAACGTATTTGAACAGAACATCACACTTTATCGATGAAAGTAGCATGAGTACATGTGAAAAGATTGGTTCCCAAAATGGTATACATTTCACACAGAACCAAAATCCATCACCAGTAGTCCCTTGTGGATTTTCTGACTAATCATTTTCTCTCGTGTCTTGATTTTTTGCTAGGCCGCCCTTTACAAGTTTTCAACCTAGCAAACTTTTTTTCATTCTTTTTTTTTGTTTTTGTTTTTTTGGTTTTTTTTTTTAAACATGGTTTAAGCGCCGGGTTTTCCCGACCTCTATGATGAGAATTCTTGTGTTACCTGTAGAACGAATGGACACGAATCGGACTTGGAAGAGACCAGAATGTTATCTGGAGTTCCTCAAAAGTCTTGAAAACCAAACTATCCACGATCCAAAATCCCCAAAAAGGTCTCTTGAGTGGTTCTTAGGGTTTAGGGTGCGTGTTGGATTCTCCAAATTTTGCCCCGGATCTTCTTAGAGCCGCACGGCTCTAGTTTTCAAACTAGAGCCGTATGGATCTAGTGGGCAAAACAAATTGCTATGTAAAGTAGAGCAACTTGTCTCGCCATAGATAAAATATGGGCATAATCAGAGAGAGTCAGGCTGCCATTAAATGCTCGAAATGATATGTGAGAGGATAGTATAAAAAGAGAAAAGCAAATCACAAGAAAGGGAAGGAGGCTTTTCAATCTTGAAAGAAAAAAAAGAAACTGAGAAAAAGAAGCAGAGAAAGAGAGACAGGTGACTGGGAACTTCAGGATTCACAAACATAAAGAGTAAAGCATAAAATCAATCTTAAAACATAAAACACAAGTTATATAACATTTGCTCATTGATTGGAGACCATTTCGGGTTAGTTTTGGCTTATTCCGGATTGTTGCAGTTTTCGGTCGATTGAACTTCTAGACAAATCCCAAAGCTTCCAATTTGTTTCTTGACATTCAGAGCATCAAAACAACATCAAGGTAAACTCTGAGAGGCCTTAAACCTGTTTGCATTGTCTTTTCTGTGCGTTTTCTTCGTTTTTGTAACTTTCGGAATCAGATTGCCCGAATAGAGCCGTACGGCTATGTTCATGATGAACACAGCCGGCAGGCTATGTTCATGATGAATAGAGCCGGCCAGCTCTGGTACCCAGAGCTGCCCGGCTCTGTTCAACGGGGACAGAATCCCGATTCGTCCCAATCGACCGAAAACAGTCTGTTTTCCATTTCGTGCATTCTATTGCGATCATTTTCGACCTAAATTCATCCGTATGTTGTAAAATTTTGGTTTTAGATTTCTGTACGTACATATATTAGTATTTTCGTATTTCCCGGGGTTTTATTTTTTGAGTTTCGGGGTAGTTTTATCCGAATCGGATCCATAGTTTAGCATTAGCGGCCCCTGAACCCTATATAGTGTAGGGATTTGTCACCGGAAATCACCCGATTAAAGCGATGATTTCCTCAAATCCGTACCCAAGAGGAATTGAGATGGAAATTGGAAAAATAAAAATTTAATAGAAAGAGATAAATCTCTTACCCGGAATATCTCTTTCAGAGATGGATGCAGACTGCAAGAATCAAACTAGAAACCCTCCTCGTTCACGTACACGAACGCCTAACGAAAATCACCCGTACTAGCGTCGGAAAACACAAAATTTGGAGAAGGAGGCTAGGTCAATTTTTGGCTAGTGTGTGTCTTTTTTTGCTAGGCCGAAATTCCTAGGGTTCTTTAACCCTAGGTGGCCGAAATTCCCTGGGGAATTTTGGCCCAAGTTGGCCCCTTCATCTGTGTGGGATTCCTTCTTTTAATTCACGCCCAAACCTATTTTAATTAGTCTGGTTTAAATTAATTTCAAGCCCAAGTAACATATTATTTACATTAAAATTAAAATTGGTTTGACCAATTAATTTAATCCATCAAATTAAATTAGATCCTTTCAAAATAAATTCATATGTAAACCTATACATATGAATATTTCCACCTAGGAAATAATCTCATAATTAATCCAATTAATTATGAAGAGCCAATTAAATATATTAATTTTATTATTATGATTAATCCAATTGTTAAGTTAGTTTTCAGTCGCTCAATGTGTATGATCCCGTGGGCCATCTTTATGTTGGCAGTGGGCCTGTGGCCCACAAACGGTAGTTGGGCTCTAGCAAGCAAGTGCAGCCCCCAATTAAGACGGAGATGGCAGTCTAACTGTTATCATAACCCTGTAGTTTGAACTTCTATATCCCATGTCATTGATATCGGTGTCCAACACAAAGGCATGGATTGATCACCCTCTTTTGTGTTCGGACATTAACTTGATCCCGAATGCACTGAAGCTCACAAACAAGTTCCAACTCGTTTAGGTGTGGCCACACTCTTATCAATCACATTCATCAAGAGGCCGGTGATATCTTCTTAGTGGACTACTGAGTGACAAATCCTTCTACATATCCATAGCATTGCCATGCTAAGTGACATACCCGAAAGCACCCATACTTGGCATCCTATTACAGGCCCTTTAGGCGTACCCCTAAGTATGCGACCTCACATGCAACAACATCATATGGTTAGGTCAAAGGATCCATACAAGTACTACACAAGAATCACTTGTGATACTATACCATGTGGATTTCTTGTTTAGTGGATCTATCCAGTACCATGCCCTTTTTAAATGTACCCATTAACTTGTGTGACATCCCATGTCCAATGACCGGTAAGACACCGCCATATAACCAGGTTAAGGATGGTCTCTTATTCCAATCATTCGCATGACTGGAACAGACTACGGATCTATTCATGGTCATATCGTTTACCCTATCCATGGTCTTACTGCCAAGTGTATGACACTTGTCATCATGGATATGGATATGTCCATTGGATACTTCATTTAATATATTGCACAAGATAAATATAATAAATGAATTAATGCCTTTATTAATAACACAAATGAGGATAATAAATAAATCCAATAAATGTATAATACAAATACAAGGACCATTGCCTCGGGACTAGGACATATCCAACAATCTCCCACTTGCACTAGTTCCAACTAGGCATGGGCCTAATCCCTATAGATCTGGTATGACCCTCATGCTAAGGCTGGGCCAACGCCTTGGTCAAAGGATCTGCGACATTATCCTCGGTGTCCACTCTGTGCAATGCAATGTCACCTCTCTCTGCGATCTCTCGTATGAGGTGAAACTTTCTGAGCACGTGCTTTGTGTTCTTGTGTGACCGGGGCTCCTTAGCATGTGCAACGGCCCCATTGTTGTCATAGAAGATATCAACTGGGTCCTGGATAGTTGGAACTACTCCTAACTCAGTGATAAGCTTCTTCATCCACACAGCTTCCTTAGCTGCATCACACGCCGCGACGTACTTAGCTTCTATTGTAGAGTCTGCGATGGTTGGCTGCTTTGAGCTCCTCCAGCTTACAGCACCACCATTAAGCAAAAATACATACCCAGACTGTGACTGGTACTCATCCTGGTCGGTCTGGAAGCTTGCATCAGTGTACCCAGTAACTGATAGCACTTCTTGACCACCATACACTAAGAAGCTATC
This sequence comes from Euphorbia tirucalli, assembly GCA_039660915.1. Taxonomy (NCBI): domain Eukaryota; kingdom Viridiplantae; phylum Streptophyta; class Magnoliopsida; order Malpighiales; family Euphorbiaceae; genus Euphorbia; species Euphorbia tirucalli. The sequence continues at coordinate 33,827,110 of CM077640.1, read as the reverse complement.
CTTAGTCTGGTTAAGGTACTTGAGGATTGCCTTGACAGCCTTCAAGTGATCCTCCACGGGATCCTGCTGGTACCGGCTCGTCATACTTATTGCAAAGGCGACATCAGGTCTCGTACATAGCATGGAGTACATAATTGATCCTATAGCAGAAGCATATGGGACCAACTTCATGTTCTCCCTGTCCTCCCTTGTCTTAGGACAGTTCTTCTTACTATGTTTCAGCCCATGGCCCATTGGTAAGAAACCTTTCTTAGCCCGGTCCATGCTGAACCTTTTCAGAACTTTGTCTATGTATGAGGCCTGACTTAGGCCCAGAAGCCGATTTGATCTATCCCTATAGATCCTGATCCCTAGGATCATCTCAGCTGTGCCTAAGTCCTTCATTGCGAAGCACTTACTCAGCCACTGCTTTACCCCTTGAAGTGTAGGTATGTCGCTTCCAATGAGTAGGATGTCATCTACATAAAGTACCAAAAATGTGACAATGCTCCCACTTGTCCTCTTATACACACAAGGCTCATCCTGATTCTCTACGAAGCCATATTCCTTTATAGCCTCATTGAATCTAAGATTCCAACTTCGGGATGCTTGCTTCAGTCCATAAATGGACCTTTAAAGCTTGCATACCCTTCCTGGATACTCTGGATCGACAAAACCCTCAGGTTGTGTCATGTACACATCCTTGAGTAGCTTTCCATTAAGAAAAGTGGTTTTGACATCCATTTGCCAGACTTCATAGTCGTACCATGCGGCTATGGCTAGCAAGATCCTGATGGATTTGAGCATGGCTACTGGTGAGAAAGTTTCATCATAGTCTATTCCATGGACTTGTCTGAAACATTTCGCAACCAAACGCCCCTTGAAGGTATTGTCGACTTTTAGCTTGTAGCACCACTTGTAACCTGTTACCTTAGCACCCGGAGGTGGATCAACCAAGTTCCAAACCTGGTTATCATTCATAGATTGCATCTCTACCTCCATGGCTTTACCCCAATTTGCAGGCTATGGGCTTGCCATAGTCTCCTGGTAGGTTTTAGGTTCTTCCTCATCCCAGACGAGAAGAGTTTGATCATCGGTGTCGAAGAAACCATACCTCTCAGGTTCCCAACGATCCCTACCAGACCTTCTAGGTCCTTGTGTGGCCTGGGTCGGTGCTTCCTCCTGTGGAAGCTCCACCTGGGACTTTGAGTTATCCTGTTCAGGAGCTTGTGGACCTTGAACTTCCCTGAGTTCAAAATCGCTCCCACTATCTTTCTTGGAAAGGAACTCCTTTTCTAGAAAGACCACCTTCCTTGCCACGAACACCTTGTTCTCGGCGGGGTTGTAGAAGTAATACCCTTTGGTTTCCCTAGGGCAGCCCACAAACAGGCATTTATCGGTTTTGGGTTCCAGCTTGCCACTAGTCAATCTCTTGACATGTGCTTCGCATCTCCAAATCCTTAGAAAAGACACATTGGGCTCCCTGCCAATCCATATCGGATATGGGGTCTTTTCCACTGCCTTAGTCAGAGTATTGTTTAATATGAGAGCTACTGTCTCGAGGGCATGTCCCCAGAAACTAATTGGGAGAGAGGCTTGACTCATCATTGAGTGGACCATGTCCAACAAGGTCCTATTCCTCCGTTCAGACACCCCATTCCATTGTGGTGTTCCGGGAGGAGTTAGTTGTGGAACTATTCCATGCTCTCTCAAATATGAGTCAAACTCTAGGCTCATATACTCACCACCTCGGTCCGACCGAAGAGTTTTGATATTTCTTCCTAATTGGTTCTGTACCTCGTTCTTAAATTCCTTGAAACTATTAAGGGTCTCAGACTTGTGTTTCATCAGATAGACATAACCATATCTACTGAAATCTTCCGTGAACGTGACGAAGTATAGGTGTCCACCTCTGGTCGCTGCGCTCATGGGTCCATATACATCTGAATGTATTAGGTCCAATAAGCCAGTTGCCCTTTCAGCTTTCTTGCTAAACGGCGCCTTAGTCATCTTGCCTCGTAAACATGATTCGCATGTATCTGTTGACTCCAAGTCAAATGACCCTAAGACTCCAGCTTTGTGAAGCCTAGCTATGCGCTTCTCGTTTATGTGCCCAAGACGACAATGCCATAGGTAGACAGGATTAAGTTCGTTAGGCTTAACCCTTTTAGTGTTTATGTTATAGACATGATTGGTTTCATTTAAGTCCAGGATATATAGGCCATTATTTAATAGAGCATCTCCATAAAATAATCCCTCTCTAGATAAAGAAATTCTACCATTAGAAATAGTAAAATAAAATCCAGAAATATCCAACATTGATACCGAAATAATATTCCTGCACATAGCATGTACAAAATAACAATGTTCTAAAATGAAAACCAATCCACTGGGCATCACAAGGTGATATTCGCCGATCTCTATGGCAGCAACCCTTGCTCCATTTCCGACCCGCAAGTCCACCTCTCCCGACCCTAGTGACCTTCTGTTCTTAAGTCCCTGCACATTGCAACAAATGTAAGAACCACATCGAGTATCGAATACCCAGGATATTGAAACAGTAAGGTTAATGTCTATAACATAAATACCTGAAGAGGATGCACCTTGGCCCCTTTTCTGCTCTCCCATTTGCTTGGGACATGATCTCTTCCAATGGCCTGCCTGCCTACACCCGAACAGACATCCTCAGGACCTGCCTTCTGCTGGGCCTTGGGCTGGGCCTTGGGCTTCTTAGCCTTGGCCTTCTTGGCCTTGGCCTCGGCCTTTTCCTTGGCCTTGTTCTTAGCAAGAGGAGGGTTCCCCTTGTTGACTAGCAGCACCGGCAGACTCTTCTTGATCGACTGTTCAGTAAGCCTGAGCATCCCATGCAGCTCACTAATAGTGTGGTTCATCCCTTGCATGTTGTAGTTCAGGATGAACTGATCGTAAGAATTCGGTAAGGATGCAAGGATTGTGTCCACCACCAACTCCTGAGAGATGGGCGATCTGAGATGGGCCAATGTGTCTAAATAGCCCTTCATCTTGAGCATGTGTGCACTCACAGATGTCCCAGCCCCCATCTTACAAGAGTGGAATGCCTTGTTGGTCAGGTACCTTTCCTGACGAGCTTGCTCTTGAAACATCTCGTTAAGAGTTGTTATCATAGCAAAGGTTTGATGGTCCATAAACTGTTTTTGCAGTTCGGGGACCATACAGGCCAACATCAGGCATGTCACATCCCTATTATCCTTGACATGCACCTCGTATTCCTCCAGCTGGGCAGCCGGTGGATTACGTCCTTGAGGCGCAGCCGGTACAGGCCTCTCCAGCATATACTCTTTAGACTCCTATCTTCAAACTATTCTCAAGTTCCTATACCAGCCCAAAAAGTTAGGACCAGAAAGCTTGTCCCTTTCAAGAATCGATCGCAGTGATAAAGAGTTGTTGTTTGCCATTTAGAGTTTCTACACAGAAAAACATTTTAGAGTGTTAACAAAGGACTTTACTTTGTTATTCCCATACATAATTAATAATGAATCAAGTTATTAATTAAATGGATTTGTTGGGCTCATGGGCCGAGATCCATATTTAATGAAGATATAGCCAGACGAGGGTCTGGTACAACTATACCCTAACTATTTAGGTAGGAACACCGTCCAATCCCAACCTAGGGACACTAGGTTTAATGGGCTTGTTGCACTTACACATCTGTGCTTAGGGCTAGGAGAATCCTACTACCCATGCTAAGTCAAAACCTCCATTCAATTGTTAGAGTATCCCATACCCTAACCCAATACAAAATGACGATACTCTAGTGTATCCTGCGAGGGCAAGGTCTACAACTGGCCTATCCCCACTTCGAGCTGGTTTTGAATGAGGGAAGCACTTTTAAGCGACTTAGTAATTTCATTTGGTTATTAGATTCATTTAATAACGGCTTACATACATAAGGCGGGTGAAAGTGCTGTTGGATCATACATTCATACATGCAAATAAATATAATGCATAATTAAATAAATAAGTAAAATGGACTGCTATGGGCCTATATTACATCCTAATATTATTCTAGTAAACCTATACTAGAAAACAATATCAGGTGGCCTCCATCTTCTTCCTTCTAGGCTTGCACCTCTACTTGGGTTCACCACTCCATGAGCTTTTTCTTTTACAAATTTTATAATAAGTGAATAGAATAAAATTACATTAAAAAAAGAAAAACAACACGTAGACCATATTTACCCAAAAACAAAATACAACCCATCTCGAATAAGGCCCAATAGCATCCAATCATACAAAATATTTAATCACCCATATGCATCCAATACATATAAGCCATAAGCATGTTATAATGCATGATTTAAGCCCATTTCAATTATGTCCAAGCCATTATTTTGAAATCGCCAATTTTGGCCCACCATGGTTCTAACACTTAACGGGCTTTGGGCCTCCAGCCCAGGCAGTCCAACTGCTCCCACTGGAATTGGGAAACCATAGGTCCAATTCAATCGTCCAAGTAATTGAGCCAAAATTACCCGAACCAATTTCAATAAACCATATTAATTTTCAAAATTAATATCACATGAATAAAATTAAATTTCATTCAAGAAACCACACGCATTTAAACACACGAATTTTAAGACATCGGGCCCAAAAACCCACCAAATCCAAAACATTAGGCCCGGCCCGCTGCCACCGTGCGGCAGTCACTACGCAGCAGCGGCCTTGCAGCAGCCCCGCACCCCGGGAACTGCCAGATTTTTTTTTAAACAGCAAAAAATTTAAATAAAAAAAATAACATGGCATCCAACAATACGAAATTCACCAAGAATTCTTAAACATACAATTAAATTAAATAAACATAAACCTATATGCGAATTCAATTTCAATTGTATAAAAATCAAATGGGAAAAATCTTAAACCCAAACCAAGAATCCCAATAAAAATTCTCCAATTTTAAAACATGGGATTCAACCAATTTTAACAATTTCCACAGATCAAAAGTCTGCTCTGATACCACTGTAGGGATTTGTCATCGGAAATCACCCGATTAAAGCTGAAGAATGCTATGATTTCCTCAAATCCGTGCCCAGGAGCAATTGAGATGGAAATTGGAAAAACAAAAATTTAATAGAAAGAGATAAATCTCTTACCCAGAATATCTCTTTCAAAGATGGATGCGGACTGCAGGAATCAAACTAGAAACCCTCCTCGTTCATGTACACGAACGCCTAACGAACACCACCCGTGCTAGCATCAGAAAACACGAACTTTGGAGAAGGAGGCTAGGTCAATTTTTGGCTAGTGTGTGTCTTTTTTTGCTAGGCCGAAATTCCTAGGGTTCTTTAACCCTAGGTGGCCGAAATTCCCAAAGGAATTTTGTCCCAAGTTGGCTCCTTCATCTGTGTGGGCTTCCTTCTTTTAATTCAGGCCCAAACCTATTTTAATTAGTCTGGTTTAAATTGATTTCAAGCCCAACTTTAATTTATCCATGTATTTAATATATTACACCAAGTAACATATTATTTACACTTAAATTAAAATTGGTTTGACCAATTAATTTAATCCATCAAATTAAATTAGATCCTCACAAAATAAATTCATATGTAAACCTATACATATGAATATTTCCACCTAGGAAATAATCTCATAATTAATCCAATTAATTATGAAGAGCGAATTAAATATATTAATTTTATTATTATGATCGATCCAATTGATCTTTATAATATAATTAATATATACACCTCTCTCTCCAGAGTGTATACTCAAAGTATACATATGATTCCTTATGTTAGTGTTCATTTGCTCAATGTGTACGATCCCGTGGGCCCATCTTTATGTTGGCAGTGGGCCTGTGGCCCACAGACTGTAGTTGGGCTCTAGCAAGCCACTGTAGCCCCCAAATAAGACGAAGATGGCATTCTAACTGTTATCATAACCCTGTAGTTTGAACTTGTATATCCCATGTCATTGATATCGGTGTCCAACACAGAGGCATGGATTGATCACCCTCTTTTGTGTCCGGACATTAACTTGATCCCGAATGCACTAAAGCTCACAAAGAAGTTCCAACTCATTTGGGTGTGGCCACACTCTTATCAGTCACATTCATCAAGAGGCCGGTGATATCTTCTCAGTGAACTACTGAGTGACAAATTCCTTCTACATATCCATAGAATTGCCATGATAAGTGACATACCCGAAAGCACCCATACTTGGCACCCTATTACAGGCCCTTTAGGCATACCCCTAAGTATGCGACCTCACATGCAACACCATAATATGGTCAGGTCAAAGGATCCATACAAGTACTACATGATAATCACTTGTGATACTATACCATGTGGATTTCGCGTTTAGTGGATCTATCCAGTACCATGCCCTTTTTACATGTACCTATTAACTTGGCTGACATCCCATGTCCAATGACCGGTAAGACACCGCCATATAACCAGGTTAATGATAGTCTCTTATTCCAATCATTCCCATGACTGGAACAGACAACTGATCTATTCATGGTTATATCGTTTACCCTATCCATGGTCTTACTACCAAGTGCATGACACATGTCATCATGGATATGGATATGTTCATTGGATACTTCATTTAATATATTGCACAAAATAATTATAATAAATGAATTAATGCCTTTATTAATAACACAAATGAGTATAATACATAAATCCAATAAATGTATAATACAAATACAAGGACCAATGCCTCGGGACTAGGGCATATCCAACCTATAGTCCCCGGAAAATATTGAAAAACAAGCAAAATAGTATTTTTCACAAATTTTTTTGGTATGTTTAAACCATTTTGGACCCTAGATGCATTGTGTATTTAGGAACCCACACGAACGGAACCCTGGATACTGAGATAACAGACCCACAAAAATGGAAATTTGCATGTAACCTAGCTAAATGTTTTCCAAAAATTGATTTTCCAGCACAAAAATCACAGGGTGTTTCAAAACTATTTTCCAGGTCTAACCAGTTTGACCGATCAGGTCGACCCGGTTACCCCCTAAATGCATGCCTCTATTTCTTAAATTGCCAAATTTTGTCCAGATTGAGTCATATCTGTGTGTGCAATATAAATTGTGCTACCCAATTTGTTTTGCAGCATTTATTTTCATTTTTATTGTAATTAGATTATCCCATGTATCCTAGGTAGTTGTAATTTTTAGATCCTCATGTACTTAGGGGATTGTAAAGTAAGGATGAGAGTTTTCCATTTTTATTCGATTGGGTTGTATAATCGGCCTCTACTATTTTCTTGTGTATTTTGGAAGTGTGTTTTATTTTTTTGAAATTTATTTTCTGCATTTTGCTTTAGCATCAATTAAATAAAATAAAAAAATCCGGGTTAGAGAAAGATAAATAAAGCGAATTAAATATGGTAGTATAAACGATCAAGTGAAAGCAAGCTAGAGGTTAAGTAAGTCACTTGCCCAAACCCTAAATCTCTGGATTAGGTACAACAGTCTATCCTCAGTAGGGAGCTATACCGAAATTCCCGGATGAGCTGATCTGGGTGGCGACTCTATCATTGATATCGAGATTTAAGTTTCGAAGTCTTTAAGTTAAAACGGGAAAATATTTTCGACAAAAGAATTTCCAAATAAAATCAACGGTTTTCCTAATTCGAGATAAACAAAACCAGTTTTCCAAAAGCAGAACGAACGAAAACGATTGCCCTGGTTTCATAGCATACCGATTCTTTCTTTTCGAAAAAGGTCATCCGGTCACAGTGTTGACTCTGCTGGGGATATAGTTTCTTAAAAAATTTTCACAAAAACTTAAGGAACTTAGGCAACTACCAAAATAAAACCTCGCTTGCAGTCACCTCACTAGTTCATATTGCCATATTTATTTGCACTTTGCATATCATGACATTTTCTTCTTCTCAATGCCTCCAGAACACTAATCAGCCTCAGTTTACCCAAGAAGGTGGACTACCTCTACCACCAGGATTGGAGACTCCCGACGGGGTAAACCACTCATGGCACCGCATGACCTTACATCGTGTTCTACGGTGGGGAAGTGTATATTTGCTATGGTAACCTGTACAACCCTTGGTTTTGACTTATGCCCACATGTAATGGCTTAGCAACTCCCCCTAGGATTACCAAAACTTAAATTTAAAATGAACATCGAGCATGCACCTTTGGTATCCCCCGTTGATTCCAAAGAGACCCAATTCCTAGGAAGAATGCAAGACCAATCGAAAGGAGAAATAAGGTTGGAAAGGAGTGCATATTTTTACGTGTGCTAACATTTGTTCTGTGGTGTTTTCTATTTAGCTTTTCACGAAGCATCAAATATATATAGCTTTCGCGTGCCATTCTAATCACATCTTTACACAGCCATTTTCAAACATCGACATATGCGTGACACTAATCACATTTTCGTGCAGCGACGATATTTTATTTGTGTGCCATTTACATCTCGCGTGTGACATTTTCACGAAACATACATGACATCATTCCATATGTCATGCATTTTAACCACATTCTCATGCAGCCACTTGCATTTTTTGGGTGACATACACACCCATATCATTTCATCTCACTTAATAAAAGGATGATTCCAAGTGTGCCCTTCACAATCATTCCATTCCATGACATATCGGGTACCCCAAAACTACCCGTGTTCCATCCGGGCACCGGATTGCACTCGGCCACTTCACAAATGTCATGTCATTCAATAGTAAAACCACAATGGTCGTAGATTTATTTCCGTGTGGCAGTTCACACGTCATCACATGACATCACGTTCATCCATCATAGGTGTCCTGGTGATGCTGAAATCCCATTTGCGCATTACGGTTCACATTAGACCATTTCATGACATTATGAAATCATTCAAGGTGCTCCCCGAGCACCGGATTAGTACACATATAGGGGCATTTTAGGGCATTATCAAAATCATGCGAGGTGTTCCATGAACACTGAACCTCTGTCCGTGTCCCGGTTACACTTGACTTTTTTGTAACACCATCTCATATCACTTGCCTCAAAGGCATCATAACTCTGTCCATGGGACGGTCCCTATGCTACCATTTCATTTCATACCATTGACCTACAAAGCATCGAAACTCTGCCCGTGTGTTCGTACACGCGCGGCTATCTCATGACAATTCATTAGGTGCCCCAAAGGCGCTGAACCTCTGTCCGTGCGATGGCTCCCACGAGACATTTTTGCATTATTTTGCATAGCATTGGGCACTCTTGGGACATCCCAAACAAAAGAAATTCAAACATGCAAAGGTCATCCTCATTTTCATTTCCATTCATGAAGCATCATTCAAGCATCATTCTCCATGACACCATGTCATTCATCTACCATCCCTAACTCTCCACTTATGATGTAGGACCATATACACGTGATACTAGAAAAGGCCAAAGCTCTATAAAGATAGTTCACAGAGTAAGCTGGATCGACTAAGGATAAGGTCTCAGGCTTTAAGGGCTGTTGGGGAACAGAGAACAGTAGAAACTGACAGTGATTCTGATTTCGGGGAGGAAGTGGAGATGGCTAATCAAACACTAAGTCTTGCTGATGCCCTGAAGGATTTCCTGAGATCCCAGGATTTCCATGACATGTTGAAAGAGGAGATGCTGGCTATTGCAAGGGAAACTGGGGATATCGGAACCAGTAGACCCGGGAAAGAAAAGGTAGATGAATCTTCTCAGTATGGGGCTGATGTCTCAGCCAGTATGGAGAAACTACAAGAGATGGAAGCAGCCATGGAAAAGAAAATGAAGGCCAAGTACTCTAAACTTGATGAAGTAGTGGCTGAACTGAAGAAAGGGGTTAACATCAGCCTGGGCTCCAAGAGAGGGGTAAATGTCGATGCAATGATCAACAAGGGCATTGAGACCTTCCTTATTGGGTTTCAAGTGCCTAAAATTCCTTCCTACAAAGGGATTTGCTCCCTAGATGCTCATGTGAATCTGTATGCCTGGATAATACTGACTGCGGGCACCACTAAACAGCAGCTGGTTAACTTCTTTCTGACCACACTGGAAGGGGGAGCCCTGAATTGGTACAACTCTCTGGCAGAAGTTGTGCAATCTGACTGGGAAGCCTTATCAATGGCTTTCATGAAATACTACAGCTTCAATGCTAAGATCCAGGTGAAGCTGTATGAGCTAGAGAGGGTTAAGCAGAAGCCCTATGAATCCTTTGATGCTTATTACCAGAGATGGATGAACAAGATGATTCTGCTGAAGAATCGCCCCGACGAGGATGAACCGATTCAAAAGTTCATTGACGAGAGTAGGGATATCTTCCGAAACAACATGAAATTCCACTCTTTTAGTGAGCTCAGCAAAGTATACATTATGGCAATGAAAATTGAGAGACATGAAGAAGAAAGGGCAATAAACCAAAGGGGCAGTAGAGGCTCCGGGTATGGTTCAGGGTATCGGTCAATTACTACGACTGGGTCAAGCAGTGGGTCTGGGTCTGGTTCTGCAAGCAAAAGTCGATAGTTTTTAGAGACTAAGCAAGCAGGGGTAGCTGTTGTGTCTCGGTAGTGGGGAAACCAAGGCAGAAATTTAGAAGGCCAGGGTATATCTCCGTGGGCTTTCTCCTTGGCTAAGATCTTTGCCAAATGCAGGAATGGTGGTCTGTTAAGATCTCTCAAGCCTTTGAAGAAACCAACAGAGGAAGATAAAGACAACTTCTATACCTACCATGTCATGGTGGGATATAGAACCAACAACTGTCACAGGCTGAAGGATGCCATACAGAAATTGATCGCCGAAGGGAAGTTACAGGAGCCTACCATGCCCAGTACGAAGACTAACCCTTTGCCAGCATTTGAAAGATAGGTTAATATGGTGCAGTTGGGCCTGCCAGACAACTTCATTTTTGCACAAGTCCTGCAGGCAAATCCCATCGTATAGTCTGTGGTGGCTAGTGGAGCTGGGGTAAAGTCTGATTGTGAGGAGTCGATAGAGCAGAAGGAAGTGAAGCCTGTGAGTCTAGATGATCTAGATTCAGACGATGAATACAAAGAATATGGCTGTAATAAGACAGTAAAGCTACCAGTTGTAGAATCAAAAGTTCCCAAAGTGTAGAATGTAACCAGGAGTGGCTAAGTCTACCAGCCGGCGGTTCAACAGAATGACAAGGCTCCAGTGACCGGGTCGGGTAGCATGTCAGCACCTAAGGAGGTGGAAAAAGAGGACCTGGTTAATTCACAACTGAAAAAGACTCTAGCACAGGCCAGTTTGTGGCATCTATTGCTGACTTCCAAGGAACACAGGGCAGCGCTGGTTAAAAAGCTGTCTGAAATCAAAGTTTCTCCACTGGCATCTCCGGAGGCCATGTGTTGCTTATTGGACAAGATTCATGTCGGGTCCCCTGACCTTGTATTTTCTGAAAAAGACCTACCACGTGGAGGAAGGGCTCACAACAAAGCTCTTTATGTCAAGGTTAACCTCCTGGACCGAGTCATGCCATGTGTGATGGTGGACAATGGTTCTGCCCTGAACATATGTCCATTGAAAATGTTGCCATTTCTGGGTCTGAGCAAAGACAGTTTGAAAAAGTCCTCCACTGTGAGTAAGGCTTATAATGATTCGAAGAGGACAGTGATTGGGATTTTTGAGACTGAAGTAGAAGTGGGACCGGTCAAGCCGGTGGTCACTTTTACTGTGATTGACATTCTAGTCACCTTCTCCCTACTGTTGGGGAGACCATGGTTCCACCCATTGAGGGGTGTCACTTCGACCTTGCACCAGAAGATCAAATTTTCAATAGGGGTTGAAGTTGTGACAGTCGAGGCAGATTCTTAGTATCTGATTACTGCTGTTAATTGAGGAGACCATACCGTTCGATGGATTGCAAGTCACCATGGTTAGTGAGGAGGAAGCTACAGAGGCTCTGATGGTTATCTATGAGAACTATATGCCAGAATGGTTGTCTAAATACCTTCCCAGGCCTGATTTTGTTCTAGGCATAGGACTCGGGGCCAATCTACAGGGGGTGCCCGAATTTAACATTGATTCTGGAAAGTCGAGACATTTTGGTTTCGGCTACACAGCTAAGGCATCTGAGAAAAAAGACCTAAAAAGGGGAAAGAATGGCAAGCCCTTGATCAAACCACTCTTTAAGGTAGGTGAATAGTTGTATAAGGGGCAAACTGAACCAGTGAAAGTCGGGAGCATCGAACTCCCAGGCTTCAGGATATTTTCTGATGTAGTTGACTTTGAAAAGAGCCAAGAAGAGCTAGTGGCACCAATGACAGTGGAGGAGGCAGTTATTGAGCCTATTGTCCCCCAGGAGAAACCATTTGAAGTAATATCAGAAGCAGTAGAAGTGGCCAAGGAGAAAATTGAAGAAAAAGTCTGTGATGAATCTGTGAAAGAAATTTCAGAGGCACTGGCTGCCGCCTTAGGCAAGGCATTTGAAAAATCAGGGGAAGGGTCTGCTAAGGACCTGGTGACCAAGGCAAGCTTGAATTTTATGGTAACCGAGATAGCAGTAATAATGATGAACGCTAAGGCACCGGTGGCTGAGATCGAGAAGACTACTCTCCCTACTGAACAGAGGTCTAAAGTTGTGGCTAACCTGGACAACATGCTGGAGCTGAGCGAAAATGCTAAAGAAGTCCAAAGCCCTCCACCTGTGGAGGATGAAAATAATTTTGTTGTATCTGTTTCTTCTCTTTTTGATATGAATGATGTACTTTTCAACAAGTTTAATGCAATGAAATCCTAGTTTGCTTACTTGTGTGATGTTTATCCTGATAATTCTGTGCATGCATTTGAATCACCATCAAGCATATTTAGCATTCATGACACTGCATTGCATGAAATTAACATAAGTACAGATGAACAGTTGGGATTCGTCACGGGAAACCGACCGATAAAAGCGGAAATACGCGCCGATTTCCTCGAATCCGGCCCAGGAGCTTTAGATGTGGAAATCAAAAACTTAAAGCATAAAAGGAGGGTTTCAAAAACTGACCACAAAGTCTCTCTAAGAGACGGATGCGGACTGCAGAAATCAAGCGTAGATTTCCTCCACCGATGCGTACACGAACGGCTCTCGGACCGAAACCCGTGCTAGCGACTCGGATGACAAGAAGAGAGGGAGAAGAAGAGAAGAGAGGGGCGGCCAAGCATAGAGTAATGGCTGCCCAAATTTCTTTCCAAAAGAAAAATCCAAACTCTCTATCTCTCACAATTGTTTCTTCACTCACAATTGTTTCTTCCCTTCTAAACCAAGAGCATTAAGGAAAAAGAGGACTAAACATTCTTACCATAAGAATGTATATCTACGGCCAATTCAAAAAAACAAGTGAGAAGAAAAGTCATCCCTTCATTTATTTCAAGTCATGATGAAAAGAAAGAAGAAGGATGAGTTGAAAAGTAAACAAAGCAATTTTCAACCTATGACTCACACCATGAGTCATCACTTTTCATCATTCAATTTTGTCAACAAAATGACTCATCATTGACTCATCACTTGCCTTAACATTCGGCCAAGCTAGAAAAGATGGTGGGATGATTTTGTTTTATCCATTCTTACCATAAGAATTAACCAAAATATCCAAGTAGCAAAGTCCAACTTTGCCACCCCAAAAGTCTTCCATGACTTCACACTTACATCATCTCTAGTGAAAACGATATGACCATAAAGTCATCCGTAGTCTGTTCCAATCATGGGAATGAATGGAACCAAAGACTATTATTAGCCTGGTTGTATGGCGGTGTCTTACCGGTCATAGAACATGGAATGTCAACTAGGTTAATGGGTACATGCAAAAAGGGCATGGTACTGGATTGATCCACTTTACGGGAATCTGCATGGTATAGTATCACAAATGATTCTCGTGTAGTACTTGTATAAGTCCTTAGACCGGACCATATGATGGTGCTGCATGTGAAGTGGCACACTTTGGTGTACGCCCAACGGGCCTGTAAAAGGGTGCCAAGTACGGGTACGTTCGGGTGTGTTAGTGAGCATGGCAGCACTATGGATATGCAGAAGGGAATGTCACTCAGTGATTCACTGAGACGATATCATCGGCCTCTTGAAGAATGTTACTGATAAGTGTGCGGCCGCACCCAAACAAGATTGGATCTTGTTTGTGAGCATCAGTTCATTCGGTATCAAGTCAAGGTCCAGACACAAGGAGGGTGATACTTCCATGCCTCTGTGTTGGACACCGATATCAGCGACATGGGATTTACAAGTTCAAACTACTGGGTTACGTTTTCAGTTGGACTGCTTACTCCGTCTTAATTGGGGGCTACAGTGGCTTGCTAGAGCCCGCCTGTAGTCTGTAGGCCTTGGCCCACTGCCAACATAAAGACGGGCCCATCGGATCGTACACATTGAACGTCTGGACTTTAACTAGTCGGATTAAGTGTGTACTTGGAGTATACACGTTTGAAGAGAGAGAGATATATTAATTATACTATATGAATCAATTGGATTGATCATAGTTGTATAATTAATATTTATTTTGGCCTTCTCATAATTAATTCAATGAATTAATTTATGGGATTATTTCCTAGGTGGAAATATTTTTATACATGTATAGGTTTACATGTATCTCATTTTATGTATGTCTAATTTAATCCCTTGATGAACTTAATAGGTCAAATGAATTTTAATTTAAATGTATGTAATATATTATATGGGATAATATATAAGCATACATGTTAAAGTAAAGTTGCATTTGAAATTAATTAAATCAAAGGAATTAGAATTGGGCTTAAAGCTTAAAATGAAAAATGCCCACATTAAGTGGGATGTGTTGGCCGAAATTTTGAGCATGGAAAGGGCTAGAAAGATGACTCATTTTGTTGGACAAAAGAGATGATGTAAGTGTGAAGTCATGGAAGACTTTACATTAATGTACCAAATGTATCATACAAACACAAGGACCAATGCCTCGGGACTAGGGCATTTCCAACATGAAAACCCCAAAATGGTATTCATTTCACACGAACCAAAATCCGAAGAAGAGAGAGAACTGACAAAAGTAATTCAAAAACATGTTAAGGCTTTCGCTTGGTCATACGAGGACATGCCAGGGGTCGACAGAGAAATAGCAGTTCACAAGATTCCAACAGATCCCCGATTCAGACCAGCAAAGCAGAAATTGAGATGGCTAAGACTAGAATGGGCTACATTGGTAAAGGAAGAAGTGGCTAACCAGATTGAAGCAAAGTTCCTCAAAGTGGTGGAATACACAGAATGGTTAGCCAACATTGTGCCAGTACCTAAGAAAGATGGAAGGGTCAGAGTGTGTGTCGACTACAGGGACTTGAACAAAGCCTGCCCGAAGGATAATTTCCCCTTGCCTCACATTGATGTTTTGATAGACAGCGCAACCAAGGCAGAAATGTACTCTTTTATGGATGGATTTTCGGGATATAACCAGATCTTAATGGATGTGATCGACAAAGTGAAAGCATCCTTCATTACAAAGTGGGGCACTTTCTGCTACAGGGTGACGCCTTTCGGGTTGAAAAATGCTGGAGCCACTTACCAAGGGCTATCACAACATTGCTGCATAACATGATTCACAAAGAAGTGGAGGTGTACATCGATGACATGCTTGTTAAATCAACAACCAGGGAGGAGCACCCTACTTTCATGGATAGATTTCTTACATGCATCGGGGATACAACCTGCGTCTCAACCCTAAGAAGTGCATATTTAGGGTTAAATCAGGTAAGCTGCTAGCTCATGTGGTCATCTAAAGGGGAATAAAGATGGACCCAGACAAAATCAAAGCCATTTAGGATATGCCAGCTCCTAAAACAGAAAAGGAGGTTCGATCATTCTTAGGTTCATTGCAATATGTCAGCCATTTCATAGCTCGATTAACTTTAGTTTGTGAACCAATCTTCAAGTTATTAAGGAAAGATCAGCTGATTGTATGGAATGATAGGTGCCAGTTGGCTTTTGAAAAGATCAAAGCTTATCTGGTAAATCCACCAGTTCTCAGCCAGCCAACTCCAGGGAAGCCTTTGATTTTGTACTTAGCTGTCGAAGATTCCTCCATAGGGGTAATGCTAGCACAAGAACAAGACGGTAGGAAGGAGTACCCCATTTATTATCTCAGCAAAAAGCTGCTGGAATATGAAACCAAGTACACGCTGGTGAAGAAGACATGTGTAGCAATGATCTGGCTGACTATGAAGCTACGCCACTACTTTCAGTCATACAAGATACAAGCGGTGGCTAAAGTGGATCCAATGAAATACCTGTACAAAGCACCGGTGTTGGTTGGAAAATTATCCAGGTGGCTACTACTCCTGTTAGAATTCGACATCGCGTACATCACTAGGAAAACCATCAAAGGGCGAGCTGTGGCAGAATTCCTAGCAAACCAGCCACTAGAATCAGACCATGTGGAGAATCTAGAGTTCCCTGACGAACAGTTGTCTGTAGTGGAAGTAAAGAGATGGGTTATGTGCTTCGATGGTGCCGTGAATAGAAAGGGTGCTAGAATTAGGGTGATCATAGCAACACCAGATGGCAAGATTATCCCACTGTCGAAGAGGTTGGACTTCTCCATAACCAATAATGGGGTAGTGTACGAAGCGTGCTTATTCGAAACGGAAGCCCTCTTGATAGTAGGGGCAGATAATTTCTTGATTGTCAGGGATTCACTCTTGGTGATTAGGCAGGCACAAGGTGACTGGGATTTGCGAGACGAAGCCTTACGACCCTATTTAGAACTGATGCAGCTCAGAAGAGGGTTATTCAACCAGTGCAAGTTCAGACACATTCCCAGGGAAGAAAATAAAATGGCAGATGCACTAGCAACCCTGTCCTCCATGTGGGAAGATCCAGAAAAGACACAGATATAGCCTCTGGTCATAGCAATTTCCAGGCGACCTTGCTTTGATATGCAGGAAAACAGCCAAGGGAAAACCCTGGTTCTTTGACATTTATCAGTATGTGTAAAATGGAAAGTATCCAGAAGGAGCTAACATTGCTGATAAGATGTCATTAAGAAGATTAGCCAGCCAGTTCAGAATCTTCAAAGATAAACTATACAAAAGAACTGCAAATGGGGTTCTTCTGAGATGTTTGACAGAACAAGAGGCAGAAACGGTGATGTGGCAAGTACATGCCGGATCCTGTGGGCCGCATATGAATGGAATTACTATGGCTAGAAAGATAATGAGACAGGGATACTTCTGGATGATGATGCTGTCTGATTGTGTGAAGGAGGTAAAGAGATGTCACAAGTGCCAAATCTATGTGGATATCAGTCATCTACCACCACTTGAACTACAAAATCTAGCATCTTCTTGGCCATTCTCGGCATGGGGGATCAATATGATTGGAGAAATTCATCCTGCAGCTTCTAATGGGCAAGATTCATAGTGGTTGCGGTAGACTATTTCTCAAAATGGGTAGAAGCAGAATTCTTCTCCAATGTGATAGCAACGCAGATGGTCAAGTTCATTCAGAAGAACATCATCTCCCGATACGGAATCCCTCACCATGTAGTGAGTGACAACGGGGTACAATTCCAAGGGGCAATAGCTAAGCTATTCTCGAAACATGGCATTGAACATCATAGGTCTTCTCCACATAGACCACAGGCTAATGGAGCAGTGGAGGCGGCTAACAAGTCAATTAAGAAGATTTTGTCAAAAATGGTAGTCGCCTACAGGAACTGGGCTGACAAATTGCCATATGCTGTCTGGGGTTACAGAACTAGTGTCAAAACAACGACTGGCGAGACTCTTTACACTTTGGTGTATGGCATGGAAGTAGTGTTGCCAGTGGAAATGGAGTTCAAGTCACTCAGAATAGCCTTAGAAGCTCAGCTACCAGATTCAAGCTAGGTACGAGCAATTGGTAGCATTAGATGAAAAGCAGTTGAAAGCACTGGATCACCTACAGATTTATCAACGCAGAATGGCCAAATCTTATAATATAAATGTGAAGTATCCCAGACAGCAACTGAAAAGTCAGGATCTGGTTCTGAAACAATTAAGGCCTGTAAATATGGATGCCCACGGGAAATTCAGACTTAATTTGGAGGGCCCTTATATGGTGAAGTGAGTGCTATCAAAAGGTGGTGTAAGCATCGCAGACATGGACGGGAATGAATTCACAAACCTTATCAACCAAGACTGCCTAAACCCTTACTATGTTTAAAAAAAAAAAAGAAAAAAAGTTTGCAAGGTTGAAAGCTCAAAAGGAGCAGCCTAGGCAAAAAATTAAGACATGAGAGAAAATGATCAGTCGGAAAACCAAAAAGGGATGGCTGGTGACGGATTCTGGTTCTGTGCGGAATGTATAGCATTTTGGGGAACCAACCTTTTCAAATGTACTCATATTGATTTCATCAATGAAGTGTGATGTTTTGTTTAAATATATTTGCTTGGTTATATCATAACGCATAAACAAAATTATTTTGCCTAAACATCCATTCAAAGGAAGCCCTTTGCATTAAATCAGTTAAAATATATTTGCTTGCTTTTCATCTAATACTGCTAATTGCTAGTACCTAGCCTGAACACATCCCGTTTTTGGTAGCTGAGCTTCTAAGGCTATTTTGAGTGACTTGAGTTCCATTTCCTTTGGTAACACTGCTTCCATCCCATACACCAAGGCATAAGGAGTCTCACCAGTTGGTGTTCTGACACTGGTTCTATAACCCTAGGGAGCATATGACAACTTATCAGCCCAGTCTCTGTAGGTGGTTACCATTTTTGATAAGATCTTCTCAATTGACTTGTTAGCCGCCTATATTGCACCATTAGCCTGTGGTCTATATGGAGAAGATCTATGAGTTTGATGCCATGTTCTGCAAATAACTTAGCTGTTGCCCTTGAAATTATACCCCGTTATCAGTCACTACAAGGTGGGGGGCTCCATATCGAGAGAGGATATTCTTCTTAATGAACTTAACCATCTGCTTAGCTGTCACAATAGAGAAGGACTCTGCTACCACCCATTTTGAAAAATAATCGACCACAACCACTATGAATCTATGCCCATTAGATGCTGCAGGATGAATTTCTCCAATCATGTCGATTCCCAATTCCGAGAATGGCCAAGGAGATGCTATGTTCTCTAGTTCAAGTGGTGGTAGATGACTGATATCAGCATAGATTTGGCACTCGTGACATCTTTTTACCTCTTTCACATAATCAGATTGCATTGTCATCCAGAAATATCCGTGTCTCATTATCTTTCTACCATTGTGATCCCATTCATATGCGGCCAGAGGATCCTGTGTGTACTTGCTGCATTACTGTTTCTGCTTCGTGTTCTATCAAAAATCTTAGAAGGACCCCGTTTGTAGTTCTCTTATAAAGCCTATCTTCAAAGATTCTGAACTGGCTGGCTAATCTTCTTAATGAAGCGTTGTCAGCAGTATTAGCTCCTTCAGGATACTTTTACTCTTTCACATACTAACAAATGTCAAAGAACCATGGCTTTTCTTCAGCTGTTAAATCCATCACTTCGTGCATATCAAAACAGGGTTGCCGGGAAACTGCTATAACTAGTGGTTGTATCTATGTCTTCTCTAGATATTCCCACATGGAGGACAATGTTGCTAGTGCATCAAGCATTTTATTCTCTTCTTGGGGCACATGTCTCAACTCACACTGGGTGAATAACCCTCTTTTGTAATGTAGTAGCTCTAAGTAGGGTTGTAGGGCTTCTTCTCTCAAATCCAATTCACCTTGTGCCTGCCTAATCACCAAAAGTGAATCACCAAAAGTGAATCCCCAATAATCAAGACATTGTCTACCCCTAGTGTCAGAAGGGCTTCCATTCCGAATAAGCATGCCTCATATTCTGCCCCATTGTTGGTTATGGAAAATTCCAACCTCTTCGACAATGGAATGATCTCACCATCTAGTGTTACTATGATCACCCCAATTCGAGCACCCTCTCTGTTTATGGCACCATCGAAGAGCATAACCCATATCCTCACTTCTACCCTAGCTAGCTATTCACTAAGGAACTCCAGATTCTCCACACGATTCGATTCTAATGGCTGATTTGCTAGGAATTCTTCCATAGACCGCCCTTTGATGGTTTTCCTAGTGATGTACTGAATGTCAAATTTTGATAGAAGTCGTAGCCATCTAGATAGTTTTCCAGCCAACACCGGTGCTTCGTACAGATATTCCATAGGATCCACTTTAGCCACGGCTTGTACCCCGTATGACTGAAAGTAGTGGCGCAACTTCTTTGTTAGCCAGATCATTGCTACACATGTCTTTTCTAGCAGTGTGTACTTGGTTTCATATTCCAGTAGCTTCTTGTTGAGATAATAAATAGGGAACTCCTTCCTCCCATCTTGTTCTCATGCTAGCATTGCCCCTATAGAGGAATCTTTGACAGATAAGTACAAAATCAAGGGCTTTCCTGGAGTTGGTGGGCTAAGAACTGGCGGATTTACCAGGTAAGCTTTGATCTTTTCGTAAGCCAACTGACTTCTATCACCCCATACAATCGGCTGATCTTTTCTCAATAGCTTGAAAATAGGCTCACACACTGAAGTTAATCGAGCTATGAAATGACTGACATACTGTAAGGAACCCAAGAACGACCGGACCTCCTTTTCTGTTTTAGGAGCTGGCATATCCTGAATGGCTTTGATTTTGTTGGATCCATCTCTATTCCCCTTTGGCTGACCATGTGACCCAGCAGTTTTCCTGATGTAACCCCAAATAAGCACCTCATGGGATTAAGTCATAGGTTGTACTTTCCAATGCGCGTAAGAAATCTATCTAGGATAGCAGGGTGCTCCTCCCAGGTCATGGACTTATCAAGCATATCATCGACATACACCTCTACTTCTTTATGAATCAACTAATGCAACAATATTGTGACAGCCCTCTGGTAAGTAGCCCCAGCATTTTTCAACTCGAAAGGCATTACTCTGTAGTAGAAAGTGCCCCACTCCATGATGAATGAAGTCTTCACCTTGTCAACAACATCCATTAGTATCTCATTATATCCCGAGAATCCATCCATAAAAGAGTACATTGTTGCCTTGGCTGTGCTATCTATCAAAACATCAATGCGAGGCAAGGGGAAATTATCTTTCGGGTAGGCCTTGTTCAAGTCCCTGTTGTCGACACACACTCTGACCCTTCCGTCTTTCTTAGGTAATGGCATAATGTTGGCTAACCATTCTGTGCATTGTACCACCTCGAGGAACTTAGCTTCAATCTGCTTAGCCACTTCTTTCTTTACTAATGCGACCCATTCTGGTCTTAGCCGTCTCTTGTGAACTGTTATTTCTGTGTCAACCCCTAGCATGTCTTCGTATGACCAAGCGAAAGCCTTAACATGTTTTTACAATATTTCTGTCAATTCTCTCTCTTCTTCGGATATTAGTTCGTGTGAAATGAATACCATCTTGGGACTTTCATTTATACTTATGTTAATTTCATTCAATGTAATGTCATGAATGCTAAATATGATTGATGGTGATTCAAATGCATGCACAGAATTATTAGGATAAACATCACACAAGTAAGGAAATTGTGATTTCTTTGCATTAAATTTGTTAAAAAGTACATCGTTCACATAAAGATAGAAGAAACAGATACAACAAAATCATTTTCATCCTCCACAGGCAGAGGGCCTTGACCCTCTTCGACATCCATGCTCAGCTTCAGAATTTTATCCAGGTCAGCAGCTATTTCAGACTCTTGTCTAGCAGGGAGAGCAGTCTCCTTAATCTTAGCGACCTGCGCTTTAGCCTTCTTCATAATTCCTGCTATCTCAGCAACCACAGAATCCAAGCTTGCCTTAGTCACCAGCTCCTTATTGGACCCTTCCTCGGACTTTTCAAAGGCCTTGCCCAAGGCAGCAGCCAGCACCTTTGAAATTGCTTTCACAGATTCATCACAGACTTTTTCTTCAGCTTTCTCCTTGGCCACTTCCACTGCTTCTGCTATTACTTCAGATGGCTTCTCCTGGGGGATGACAGGCTTAACAATTGCCTCATCCACTGAAGCTAGTGCAACTTGCTCTTCCTGACTCTTCTCAAAGTCCACATCATCAGAGAATACTTCGAAGCCTGGGTATCCAATACTCCCTATCTTCACTGGCTCAACTTGCCCCTTGTACAGTTGCTCACCAGCCTTAATGAATGGCTTGATCATGGGCTTGCCGTTCTTCCCTTGCTTCAGACCTTTCTTCTCAGATGCCCCAACCGTGTAACCCAAGTTGAACTGCCTTGACTTCCCAAAATCAATGTTAAATTCAGGCACCCCTTGTAGATTAGCCTCGAGTCGCATTCCTGGAACAAAATCATGCCTGTGAAGGTACTTGGACTGTTGGTGTGCCCTAGTTCTTAGGGCATTGGATTCTTGTATTTTGTATTATACATTAAGACTCATTATATGAATACATTATTTGTGTCACATTAATAAAGGCAATTAATCTATTTCATTTATATCTTGTGCTATAATATGAGTAGAGTATCCATTGATTGATAATCATAAAACCTATCCCAGGTCTGTTCTAATCGTGGGAACGAATAGAACCACAGACTTGCATATTTGATGAATGTAAGGCATTTCTTAGCTAGCCATAGTACTTGTATAGTCAGTCATGAATATAGGTACATGTCATTGACATAGGACTAGATCGATACGCACAAGAAATCCACATGGTTGTCACGTGATAGGTCTTTCATGAGTAGGTCTCTTTTTTCCTCACACCAGATTTCATTATAGTATCAATATGGAACCTGGTTCACTTTGACATATGCCTAACAGGTCTATAAACTGGTGACCATGTTGATATTGATGATGAAGTGATGGAATTGCCACTCGGGTAGCAAAGAGATGATATCATTGGCCACTTGATGAGTGGGACTGATAAGTGTATGGCCATACCCAAGTAAGTCGGTGCTTATTTGATTAATCAGTCAACTCAAGATCAAGTGATATAAGAAACAATGGAAGAGGATGACAGACGCCATGCCTCTTGTTTATTCATATCGATATCCTTAGGCAAAGGACACTATGAGATTACTACCGGGTAAGTGTCTTCTAAAGACTACTACATCTCTATCTTAATTGGGGCTATAATGGTTTTCTAGAGCCCACTTACAGTCTGTGGGCCTTGGGCCTACTACCAACATAAAGACAGACCCATAGGATCGTGCACATAGATCAACTGAGCTGGAACTTATAGAAATTGTACATGTAATGTACATTGGAAGGAATGTGTTAATTAATTAGTTGACATTCGGTGTCAAGGTAATTAATTAACATTGGGTTGAATTTAATTTAATTAATAAGTTTACATAATGTAATTAATTAATTTATCAATTAATTGAATTACATAAAGTAAACAATTAATTAAATAATTTTCCTAAGTAGGAAAATTAAATACATGTATTGTATTTACTTACATGTGATTTAATTTTATTTAGGGGTAATTAAATTTAGCCAAATGGAATTAAATTACATAATATATACTTTTTAATTAAAGTTTATTTATGTAATTATAATCCTAATGGGCTTAGGTTTAATTGACCTAATTAAAACCGAATTAGACAATGTGTCTATATAAGGGCACACTTAAGGAAGAAAAACCTAATTCAATCCTAATTAATTGCTGAAAATTTCAGCCACCAATAGCAGCCCAAAACAGCCAAAAATCCCAGCATTAATCCTCCTTTCCTTCGTGTCTTCGGGTAGCAACGCTTCCCTATCAATAGTTGGTCGTGCACCGAACTTTGGAGATCGTAGTTTCAAGAAACGATTTTGCAGCAGTCTATAGAAGAGACAAGTCCGGTGAGTTAATCTCTCTTGATTCAAATTAGTTTTATTCTAATCAATGGTAATTGGACACGATAGGTGGATCCTAGGAAATTTTAAACGGTGTATTTTCCACTGCGCCACGTTATGTTTTCGATGACGAATCCCAACAGTGGTATCAGAACCTAGGTTTTGTCCATTAGATTGATTGGAATTGGTTCTTAAAAGCGTTCTTGAAGAAAGAATGGGTTTTAAGTTTGTGATTTTAGTGTTTTTTATTCAACTGGTTTTTGTTTTGATGAAGCCTATAATTATTGTTTGGGGTTTTTGATTTTTTTCCCCAAGTTGGTTTCGATCTAAAATTGTTTAGGGTTTTTCTTTAGATATTTCTTGGCTGCAAATTTTTTAATTTTTATGATTCATAAATAAAAAAAATTGGATGTTGGCCAAAATTGGAATCGCAAAAGCGATTCCAATTTGTGGCAATGGCTGCTACGGGATTTGGTTCCAGTTTTGGATTTTGCAGGTATTTTTTTATCCCAGACCCTAATACAAGTTAAATTAAATTTTTTTTAAAAAAATTAATTTGTATTTAAATTGTTTATTTTGTTGGCATGCATATTTAATTTAATTGTTTGCATATTAAATTGAATATGGACTTTGTGAAATTGGCCCAATAAACCGTGACACCAGCCAAAATTGGGAGGGCTAAATTTTAAATTTGTGACAATCCAAATTCAAGTGGGAGCAAATTGTTAATTTTGCATTTATAAATGTTATCCATTGAGCCTTTATGGGCCTTAGTCACATTTGTTGAAATTGGCGATTTCACCCTAAGTAACTCAGCTTAACATTTATATTTAATTTGGAATGCCATGATCATGCATCATATTGGTATGTATGTGCACGACAGGTACTTTGTTTGAAATGTGATGTTGAGTTCTATTGGCCCTAAATTATTATCGGTTGTAATTTAATTTTAGGAAATATGACATGCGTGCCATTTTTTATTTTGATGTAATTTTAGAATATATTTTATTTTACAAAATTGTTGTAATTGCATCAAGTATGGAGGAAGGCCCAGATGGAGCAAGCCCATGGTGGTAGTGCGAGAAGGATTGTAGTCTGGCCCATGAAGAATTAGATAGGATATCTAGTTTTTCATTAGGTTGTAATTAAACGCCCATAGGATCTCATTTATTTTAAATTAAGTATGTTATTGCATTTGTCATATAATATGGATGTATGGATCACCAAATTATTACGTATCACTTAATTTTAATCCGGTAAGTAAAATATTGAGTCGTTTAAAAGTGCCTCCCACATTCACACCTCTTCCTCCCATTGATGCTGCAATGTGCGCCATGCCCTAGCTAGGTACATTGTAGTATTCGGTGGGCCGTCGAGGGTTAGGATACTTGGTATGGTTAAAATGTGAATGGTGGTTTGACTAAACATGGGTAGCATTAGCTCAGAGCGGGATCTAAGCATAGATGGGTAAAGTGTTAATAAGCCCATTAAACTAAGAGTCCTTCGTGGAAGGATTGGATAGGTTGTCCTAGCAAACGAATCAATTGTTGGTTCGCGAGCCTTAGTTCGGCCAGTCATTGACAAGTTGTGGATCTTGGTCAAGTCAGCCAATTAATATCACCAACAAACAAATTAAAATTAGATTATTAATTTGAATT
This sequence comes from Euphorbia tirucalli, assembly GCA_039660915.1. Classification (NCBI taxonomy): domain Eukaryota; kingdom Viridiplantae; phylum Streptophyta; class Magnoliopsida; order Malpighiales; family Euphorbiaceae; genus Euphorbia; species Euphorbia tirucalli. The sequence continues at coordinate 33,801,721 of CM077640.1, read as the reverse complement.
GGCTTAAGTCCTTTCTTTCTAACTCAAGCAATGATTTCTTCCACGTAGATAATCCCATTTCACTTAAGCAATTTAAATGGCTGCAATGAACAACATCTCACTCTCACTTAGGTCACTCTTGGAGAAGGAGAAGCTTTCAGGGAGTAACTTCCTGGACTAGGCTAGGAACTTACAAATAGTTCTTAGACAAGAGTCCAAAGAGTATGTACTAAATGCTCCTTTACCAACTGGCCCTCCCGCAGGTCGAGGCATCACCACGGTGATGGTGGAGCAGTATGACTGGCATGTGAGGGATGACTGAGATGTCTCGTGCCTCATGTTGGGTACCATGGCTTCTGATCTTTAGAAGCAATTCATGGACGAGCATGCTTATGAGATGATGGATCAGCTTAAAAAGATGTTCCAAGATCAGGCTCGTCAAGAACGTTACCTGATAACTAAGGCGCTTTGCACGATTGTGATGGCAGTTGGGACAGCTGTTAGCACTCATATGCTAAAGTTGAAAGGGTATATTGATACACTTGTCCACCTCAGCTCGCCAGTTTGCCAGGACATGGTAGTAGACATTGTTCTCTGGTCACTTCCTAAGTCTTACAACCAGTTTATCATGAACTATCATATGGAAGGGTTGGATAAATCGGTTGTTGAGATACATGGCATGCTCAAGCTTACTGAGCAGTCTCTTAAGAAGACTCCTGAAGTATTGCTAGTAAACAAGGGCAATACGCCCATTGCTAAGGGAAAGGCCAAATCGAAGGCCAAGGCTAAGGCCCAAAAGGCCAAGGCTAAGGGCAAAAAGGTGGTCGCCCAACCTAAAGCAAGGGCTGCTTCTCCTAATGATGTTTGCCATTAGTGTCATGAAAAGGGGCATTGCAAGAGCTCATGTCCAAAGCTAAGGGAGCAACTGAAGGGCAAAACTGCTACTTCAGGTATTTATGTTGTTGAGATTAATCTGGCTATTTCTACATCTTGGGTCTTGGACAGTGGATGTGGATCTCACATTTGTTCAAATGTGCAGGGTCTAAGAAATAAGAGATTACTAAGATCTGGAGAAGTAGATCTTCAAGTCGAAAATGGTGCTCGAGTTCAGGCCATGGAGATCGGAGATTATTTGTTAGAGATGCCTAGTGGACTTGTTTTGGAACTAAGAAACTATTATTTTGTACCTGTGATGCACAGGAATATTATTTATGTTTCTTTGTTGGATATTTATGGTTTCGTATTTAATATTGGACATGGTATAATTTCTATGCAATATGGTAATATTATTTATGGTACAACATTTCTTGAAAATGGCTTATATATCCTTGATCTAAAACATGAAAGTTCAATCTATAACATAAATACTAAAAGGATTAAATAGAATGAAATTAATCCTACATACATCTGGCACTATCAACTTGGCCACATAAACGAGAAGCGCATAGCTAGGCTTCACTCTGGTGGAGTGCTAGGGTCATTTGACATCCAGTCTTATGACACATGCAAATCTTGTTTCAAAGGCAAGATGACAAAGGCACCTTTTAGCAAGACTGCTGAAAGGGCCTCAGAGCTATTGGAGCTAATACATTCTAATGTATGTGGCCCAATGAGCACTAGTGCTAGATCTGGTTTTCTATACTTCGTCACCTTCACGGATGACTTCAGCAGATATGGTTACGTGTATCTAATAAAGCATAAGTCTGAGACTCTCCAAAGGTTCAAGGACTTTAAGAGTGAAGTAGAAAACCAAATTGGGAAGAAAATAAAAGCACTTCGGTTTGACCGAAGGGGTGAATATTTGAGCCAAGAGTTTGGCTCGCTCTTGAGAGAGTATGGGATTGTATCCCAACTCACTCCTCTTGGAACACCCCAGTGGAATGGAGTGTCACAAAGGAGGAATAAGACCTTGCTAGACATGGTTCGGTCGATGATGAGTCATGCTACACTCCCTGTCTCCTTTTGGGGATATGTTTTAGAGACAGCTGCTTACATTCTTAATAATGCACCACGCAAGGCAGTTGAAGGAACACCATATGAACTATGGAAGGGCCGAAAGCCTAACGTTTCCTTCTTGAAGATTTGGGGCTGTAATGCACATGTTAAGAAATTGACAAGTGGCAAACTCGAGTCCAAATTTGTCAAGTGCCAATTTGTGGGTTACCCTAAAGAAACTAACGGTTATTACTTCTATGATCTGGCGGAAAACAAAGTTTTCATAGCCAGAAATGCAGTCTTCTTGGAGAAGGAATTCCTTTCCAGGAGAGACACTAGGAGTAATGTTGAACTTTCAGAAGTTCAAGACTCACAAACTCCTACAGCTACTACTAAGAATGCTTCGAGAACCGATCTAACTACTCAAGAAATTAAAGAACCAGAACCGGTTGCATAGGACCTTAGAAGGCTTAGGAGGACACATCATCAGCCAGAGAGGTATGGCTTTCTCGTGGCTCATGATGGGGACTTTATGGTCATTGACCAAAAGGAGCCTAAGACGTATCAGGAGGCTGTTGAAAGCCCACACTCAGATCAATGGCGCAAAGCCACGGAGGCTGAAATGCAAGCTATGCACGATAACCAAGTATGGAGCTTGGTGGACCCACCTCCTGCTGCTAAGGTGATAGGTTGCAAGTGGTGTTTCAAGTTTAAGGCCGACAACACCTTCAAGGGACGATTGGTGGCAAAAGGATTCAGGCAAGTTCAAGGAATTGAACTGTGATGAAACCTTTTCACCAGTTGCTATGCTTAAATCCATTAGGATACTACTAGCCATAGCTGCATGGTACGATTATGATCCATTAGGATACTACTAGCCATAGCTGCATGATACGATTATGAGATATGGCAGATGGATGTTAAGACCGCTTTCCTTAATGGAAGCTACTCGAGGATGTGTACATGGCACAACCTGAGGGTTTTATCGATCCAACGCATCCAAACTGGGTATGCAAGCTTCAAAGATTCATTTATGGATTGAAGCAAGCATCGAGGTCATGGAATCAGAGATTTAATGAGGCCATTATGGAATATGGCTTCACACATAATTCTGATGAGCCCTGTGTGTATAAGATGGTTAGTGGGAGCATTTCAACCTTCCTAGTGCTATATGTTGGTGGCATCCTTATCATTGGAGGTGACATACCAACACTGCAAGGGGTTAAGCAGTGGTTGAGTAGGTGCTTCGAAATGAAGGACATAGGCAAAGCCAAGACGATCTTAGGGATCAGGATCTACAGAGATAGATCCAATCGGCTTCTAGGCCTAAGTCAGGCCACGTAAATAGACAAGGTTCTGAAAAGATTCAGCATGGACAAGGCGAAGAAAGGATTCTTGCCTATGCACCATGGGTTGAAGCTAAGTAAGAAAGATGGTCCTAAAACAAAGAAGGACTGGGAGAGCATGGAAAAGATCCCTTATGCATCTGCTATAGGATCCATCATGTACTCCACGTTATGTACAAGGCCTGATGTCGTGTTTGCACTAAGTATGACTAGCCGGTACCAGTCAGACCCTTGTGAGGAACACTGGAAGGCAGTCAAGGCAATCTTGAAGTACCTTAACCGGACTAAGGATGCTTTCTTAGTGTATGGAGGTCAAGATGAGCTAGTAGTGTCAGGTTATACTGATGCAAGCTTTGAGACCGATGAGGATAAGAACCAGTCACAGTCTAGTTATATTTTTCTCCTAAATGGTAGTGCCATTAGTTAGAGGTCCTCAAAGCAGGCCACCATTGTTGACTTTACAATGGATGCTAAGTACATAGCTGCATGTGAAGCTGCAAAGGAAGCCATTTGGATCAAGAAATTCATAACCAAGTTGGGAGTAGTACCCACTATCCTAGACCCAATTGATTTTTTTGTGACAACAACGGGGCCATCGTACAAGCTAAGGAGCCCTGGTCACACAAGAGATCCAAACACGTGCTCAGAAAGTTTCACCTCATTTGGGAGATCATGAATAGAGGTGACATATCATTACAGAGGGTTGACACAAAGAATAATGTCGCTAATCCATTGACCAAAGCGCTGCCGTAGACACAGCACGACGGTCATATCAGATCTATAGGAATTAGGGCAATGCCCACTTGGAACTAGTGCAAGTGGGAGACTGTTGGTGTGCCCTAGTTCTTAGGGCATTAGATTCTTGTATTTTGTATTATACATTAAAACTCATTGTATGAATACATTATTTGTGTCACATTAATAAAGAAAATTAATCTATTTCATTTATATCTTGTGCTATAATATGAGTAGAGTATCCATTGATTGATAATCATAAAACCTATCCCAGGTCTGTTCTAATCGTGGGAACAAATAGAACCATAGAGTTGTATATTCGATGACTGTAAGGCATTTCTTAACTAGCCATAGTACTTGTATAGTTAGTAACGAATATAGGTACATGTCATTGACATGGGACTAGATCGATCCACACAAGAAAGCCATATGGTTGTCGCGTCATAGGTCTCTCTTGAGTAGGTCTCTTTTATTATAGTATCAATATGGAACCCAATTCACTTTGACATACACCTTATAGGTCTGTAAAATGATGCTGAATATGGGTATTGCCACTCGGGTAATACCGAGATGATATCATTGGCCACTTGATGAGTGTGACTTATAAGTGTATCGCCATACACATGTAAGTCGGTGCTTATTTGATTAATCAGTCAACTCAAAATCAAGTAATATAAATAAACAATAGAAGAGGATGACATACACCACCATGCCTCTTCTTTATTCATGTCAATATCGTTAGGCAAAGGACACTATGAGATTACTACCGGGTGAGTGTCTTTTAAAGACTGCTACATCTCTGTCTTAATTGGGGAATATATTGGTTTGCTAGAGCCCACTTACAGTGAGTGGGTCTTGGGCCTACTGCCAACATAAAGACAGACCCATAGGATCATGCACATAGATCAACTGAGCTGGAACTTATAGAAATTGTACATGTAATGTACATTGAAAGGAATGCGTTAATTAATTAGTTGACATTCAGTGTCAAGGTAATTAATTAACATTGATTGAATTTAATTTAATTAATAAGTTTACATAATGTAATTAATTAATTTATCAATTAATTGAATTGCATAAAGTAAACAATTAATTAAATAATTTTCCTAAGTAGGAAAATTAAATACATGTATTGTATTTACTTAAGTGTGATTTGATTTTATTTAGGGGTAATTAAATTTAGTCAAATGGGATTAAATTACATAGTATATACTTTTTAATTAAAGTTTATTTATGTAATTATAATCCTAGTAGGCCTAGGTTTAATTAACCTAATTAAAACCCAATTAGACAATGTGTTTATATAAGGGCACACTTAAGAAAGAAAAACCTAATTCAACCCTAATTAATTCTGGAAATTTCAGCCACCAATAGCAGCCCCAAAACAGCCGAAAATCCCAGCATTAATCCTCCATTCCTTTGCATCTTCGGCTATCACCAGTTCCCGCTCAATAGTTGGTCGTGCACCAGACTTTGGAGATCGCAGTTTCAAGAAATGATTCTGCAACAGTCTCTAGAAGAGACAAATCTGGTGAGTTAATCTCTCTTGATTCAAATTAGTTTTATTCTAATAAATGGTAATTGGACACGATAGGTGGATTCTACGAAATTTTAAATGGTGTATTTTCCACTACGCCACTTTAGTTTTCCAATGACGAATCCCAACAACAACCATTCTGGCATAGAGTTCTCATAGATTACCATCAGAACATCTGTAGTTTCCTCCTCACCGACCATGGTGTTGGATATGCCCTAGTCTCGAGGCATTGGTCCTTGTATTTGTATCATATATTTATTGGATTTATGTATTATACTCATTTGTGTTATTAATAAAGGCATTAATTCATTTATTATATTTATCTTGTGCAATATATTAAATGAAGTATCCAATGGACATATCCACATCTATGATGACAAGTGTCATGCACTTGGCAGTAAGACCATGGATAGGGTAAACAATATGACCATAAATAGATCCGTACTCTGTTCCAGTCATGGGAATGAATGGAACAAGATACTATCATTAACCTGGTTGTATGGCAGTGTCTTACCGGTCATTGGACATGGGATGTTAACCAAGTTAATGGGTACATATAAAAAGGGCTTGGTACTGGATAGATCCACTAAACAAGAAATCCATATGGTATAGTATCACAAGTGATTCTCGTGTAGTACTTGTATGGATCCTTTGACCTGACCATATGATGGTGTTTCATGTGAGGTCGCATACTTAGGGGTACACCTAAAGGGCTTGTAATAGGGTGCCAAGTATGGGTACTTTCAGGTATGTCACTTAGCATGGCAATGCTATGGATATGCAGAAGGGATTTATCACTCAGTAGTCCACTGAAAAGATATCACTGTTGGGATTCGTCACGGGAAACCGACCGATAAAAGCGGAAATACGCATCGATTTCCTCGAATCCGGCCCAGGAGCTTAAGATGTAGAAATCAAAAACTTAAAGCATAAAAAGAGAGTTTCAAAAACTCACCACAAAGTCTCTCTAAGAGACGGATGCAGACTGCAGAAATCAAGTGTAGATTTCCTCCACCGATGCGTACACGAACGGCTCTCGGACCGAAACCCGTGCTAGCGACTCGGATGACAAGAAGAGAGGGAGAGAGGGCTGCCCACAAGAGGAAATATGGTTGTCCTAATTTCTTTCCAAAAGAAAAATCTATCTAGCCAAAGATAGAACCAAATTTCTCAAGTGTGCATCCAATTTCTTTCCAAAAGAAATAAGGCATAAAAGTGGGCAAAATAGATCAAGCTCATTGTCTTTTAATTCCCAAAAGAAGAGCCAAAGTGGTCGGCCAAGCCAAGAAAAATCCTTGCTGATTTTTCAACCCAAAGAAATGATATAGATAAAGTCAAACCAATGACTCATCATATGACTCATCACATATCACCTCCTTATCAAGCATGACTCACCAAGCTATTTTGTCCCATGAATGAGTCATCACACTCACCCAAAACCATGCATTGAATTCGGCCAAGGATGAAGGAAGAAAGGAGAAGATATTTCCTTAAGGAAGCCAAGTCCAACTTTGCAACCAAAAAGTCATACCATGACTCACCCTTTTAATCATTCATCTTTTGTTCCAAGAATGACTCATCACTCAATGACTCATCACTCTTAACAAAAAGGCATGACTCATCCCTTAGCCATAAATTTCGGCCATCTCATCCCACATTAGGTGGGGAATGTCATTTTATGTCTTAAGCCCAATTTGACTTCCTTTGATTTAATTAAGTTCAAATGCAATTCCAATTTAACATGTATGTATCTATATATTATGCTATATAATACATTACATACATTTAAATTAAAAACTCATTTGACCTAGTAATTTAATCAAGGGATTAAATTAGACATACATAAAATGAGATACATGTAAACCTATACATGTATAATAATATTTCCACCTAGGAAATAAACCCATAAATTAATTCATTGAATTAATTATGAGAAGGCCAAAATAATATTAATTATATAACTTTGATCAATCCAATTAATGCATATAATATAATTAATATATCTCTCTCTCTTCAAACGTGTATACTCCAAGTACACACTTAATCCGACTAGTTAAAGTCCAGACGTTCAATGTGTACGATCCAATGGGCCCGTCTTTATGTTGGCAGTGGGCCAAGGCCCACAGACTGCAGGCGGGCTCTAGCAAGCCACTGCAGCCCCCAATTAAGACGGAGTAAGCAGTCCAACTGAAAACGTAACCTAGTAGTTTGAACTTGTAAATCCCATGTCGCTGATATCGGTGTCCAACACAGAGGCATGGAAGTATCACCCTCTTTGTGTCTGGACCTTTACTTGATACCGAATGAACTGATGCTCGCAAACAAGATCCAATCTTGTTTGGGTGCGGCCGCACACTTATCAGTAACATTCTTCAAGAGGCCGATGATATCGTCTCAGTGAATCACTGAGTGACATTCCCTTCTGCATATCCATAGTGCTGCCATGCTTACTGACACACCCGAACGTACCCGTACTTGGCACCCTTTTACAGGCCCGTTGGGCGTACACCAAAGTGTGCCACCTCATATGCAGCACCATCATATGGTCCGATCGAAGGACTTATACAAGTACTACACGAGAATCATTTGTGATACTATACCATGCAGATTCCCGTTAAGTGGATCAATCCAGTACCATGCCCTTTTTGCATGTACCCATTAACCTAGTTGACATTCCATGTTCTATGACCGGTAAGACACCGCCATACAACCGGGCTAATGATAGTCTTTGGTTCCATTCATTCCCATGATTGGAACAGACTACGGATGACTTTATGGTCATATCGTTTTCACTATCCACAGTCTTACTGCCAAGTGCCTCACACTTGACAACATGGATATGGATATGTCCATTGGATACTCTATTTAAAATATAGCACAAGACATATAATAAATAGATTAATGCCTTTATCTCCTTGACACAAATTGTATAATACATAAAGTTTACATTAATGTACCAAATGTATCATACAAACACAAGGACCAATGCCTCGGGACTAGGGCATTTCCAACAATCTCCCACTTGCACTAGTACCTACTAGGCATGGGTCTAATCCCTATAGATCTAGTATAACCTTCGTGCAGAGGCATAGCCAAGCATGTTGGTCAAAAGATCTGCGACATTGTCTTTGGTGTCCACTCTTTGTAATGAGATGTCACCCCCTCAGCGATTTCTCGCAATAGGTGAAACTCCCTGAGTTCGTGCTTCATGTATAAGTGTGACCGGGGCACATAGCTTGTGCAACAGCCCCGCGGTGTCATAGAAGATATCAACTAGTTACTGGATAGTTGACACTACCCCCAGTTGCATGATAAACTTCATTATCCACACAGCTTCCCTAGCTGCTTCACACGTTGCAATGTACTCAGTTCCTGTGATAGAAACCGCGATGGTCTATTACTTGGAGCCTCTCCAACAATAGCACCACCATTTAGCATGAACACATACCTATACTGTGACTTATATTCATCCTGGTCAGTCTGGAAGCTTGCATCAGTGTACCTAGTAACTGACTGCTCTTCCTAACTTTCATGCACTAAGAAGCTATCCTTAGTCCAATTAAGGTACTTCAGGATTGCTTTGACAGCCTACCTGTGATCCATTCAGGATCCGGCTCATCATACTTAGTGCAAAGCCGACATCAGGTCTTGTACATAGCATGGAGTACATGATTGTTCCTATAGCCTAAGCATATAGAACCAATACATGTTCTCCCTATAGTATTTTGTTAAGTTTCAGCTCATGACCCATTGGCAAGAAACCTTTCTTAGCCTGGTCGTGCTGAATCTTTTCAGAACTATGTCTATGTACTTGGCCTGACTTAGGTCTAGAAGCCGATTGGATCTAACCCTGTAGATCCTGATCCCTAGGATCGTCTCAGCTTCGCCTAAGTCCTTCATTGCAAAGCACTTACACAACCATTACAATTCCCTTGTAGTGTTGGTATGTCGCTTCCAATTAGAAGGATGCCATCCATATATAATACCAGGAAAGTTACTATGCTCCCACTAAACCTCTTATACACACCCTTAAAGGTATTGTCGGCCTATAGCTTATAGCACCACTTGCAACCTATTACCTTAGCACCTGGAGGTGAATCAACCAGGTTCCAAACCTGATTATCGTACATAGATTGCAAATCCACCACCATGGCAGACAGTGGGCTAGCTATAGTCTACTAGTAGGTTTTGAGCTCCTCTTCGTCCAAGACAAAAGGAGCGTAATCATTAGAAACAAAAACCGATGTTTCTCATGTTCCTGATGATCCCTACCAGACCTTTTAGGTCCTTGTGTGACCTGGGCTGGTGCTTTCCCTTTTGGAAGCTTCACCCTGGTCTCCGAGTTATCCTTTTCAGGAGTTTCTGAGCTTTGAACTTCCCTGAGTTCAACATCGCTCCCACTGTCTTTCTTGGAAAGAAACCCCTTTTCAAGAAGGACCCCCTTTCGCGCCATGAACACCTTGTTCTCAGCGGGGTCGTAGAAGTAATACCCTTTGGTTTCCCTAGGGTAGCTCACAAACAGGCATTAGTCGGTTTTGGGTGCTAGTTTTGCTCACAGTCAATTTCTTGACTTGGGCATAACAACCCCAAATCCGTAAGTAAGACACATTAGGCACCCTGCCCGTCCATATTCCAAATGGGGTCTTTTCCAAAGCCTTAGTAGGAGTATAATAGAAAATGAGAGCCATTGTCTTAAGAGCGTATCCATTAAAAAAACTTATTGGGAGAGATGCATGACTCATCGTTTGCGCGGACCATGTCCAACAGGGTCCAATTCCTCCGTTCGAACACCCCATTCCATTGTGGTGTTCCTGGAGGAGTGAGCTATGGAACTATTCCATGCTCTCTCAAAATGAGTCAAACTGTAGGCTTATATGCTCACCATCTCGGTCCAACCGAAAGGCTTTGATATTTCTACCTAGTTGGTTCTGTACTTCGTTCCTTACTCCCTTGAACCTATCAAGGGTCTCAGACTTATATTTCATTACATAGGCATAGCCTTTTCGGATGAAATCGTCTGTGAAGGAGACGAAGTATAGATGTTCACCCTTGGTTGCTATGCTTGTTGGTCCATATACATTACAATGCATTAGGTCCAATAAGCTAGCGACCCTTTTAGCCTCCTTGCTAAAAGGTTCTTTAGTCATTTTACCTTATAAACAAGACTCGCATATATCAAGTGACTCCATGTCAAATGATCCTAGGATTCAAGCTATGTGAAGCCTAGCTATGCGCTTCTTGTTTATGTGGCCTAAATGACAATGCCAAAGGTAAACCGGATTAATTTCGTTAGGCTTAACCCATTCAGTATGAATATTATATTATAGACATGATTAGTTTCATTTAGATCCAGGATATAAAAGACATTATTTAACAGAGCTACTCCATAAAATAATTCTTTTCTAGATAAACTCTTTTTACTATTACCAATAGTAAATGTACATCCAGAAATATCCAAAAACTGAAACAGAAATAATATTCCTGTACAAAACAGGTACAAAATAACATAGTTTCAGTAACAAAACTAATCTACTAGGCATCATAAGCTGGTCCCGCTGATCTCTATGGTAGCAACCCTTGCTCCATTTCTGACCGGCAAGTCCACTTGTCCCGATCCCAGTGATCTCCTGTTCTTAAGTCCCTGCACATTACAACAAATGTGAGAACCACATCTAGTATCCAATACATAAGATGTTGAAACAGAGGTTAATGTCTATGACATATATACCTGATGAAGACACGCCCTGCGTCTTCCTTTTCTCTCCCAAAAGCTTAGGACACGATCTTTTCCAATGTCCAGCCTGCTTGCAACCGAAGCAGACATCCTTGGAATGGGCCTTGGGCTGGGCTTTAGCCTTTTTAGCCTTGGCTTCCTTAGCCTTGGCCTTGGCCTTTGCCTTGCCTTTAGCAAAAGGAGGTTTCCCCTTGTTAACCTCAAGTACCGGCGGAGTCTTTTTGATCGACAGTTCAGCGAGCTCAAGCATCCAATGCAGCTCACTAACAGTACGGTCCATCCCTTGCTTGTAAAAGTTTAGGATGAATTGATCATAAGAATCCGGTAAAGAATCCAGGATCGTGCTAACCGCCAGCCCCCGTGAGATAGGCGTTCCGAGACGGGCTAAATTATCCAGATAACCCTTCATCTTGAGCACGTGTTTACTCACAGATGTCCCGGCTCCCATCTTACAGCTGCGGAATGCCTTGTGGATCAGGTACCTTTCCTGATAAGCTTGTTCATAAAACATCTCGTTAAGAGTTGTCATTATAGCAAAGGCCTGATGATCCAGGAACCGCTTTTGCAATTCAGGAACCATACTAGCCAACATCAGGCATGTCACATCCCGGTTATCTTTTACATGTGCCAAGTATTCCTCCAGCTGGGCAGCCGGTGGATTACTTCCCGTTGGCACAGCCGGTATAGGCTTTTCGAGCACATACTCTTTAGACTCTTGTCTTAGAACTTTCCTTAAGTTCATAGACCAGTCCCAAAAGTTAGGGCCAGAAAGCTTGTCCCATTCCAAGAAAGATCGCAGTGATAAAGTATCATTCGTAGCCATTGGTTTCTACACAGAAAAATTACGAGTGTAAATAAAGGACTTAACTTGTTCTTCCCATATTATAATTAATAATGAATCGTGTTATTAATTAACTCGAGTTGTTGGGCTCATGGGCCGAGATCCATATTATATCAAGATATAGCCAGACGAGGGCCTGGAACAACTATATCCCAATTTTTAGGTAGGAACGCCGTCCAATCCCAACCTAGGGACTCTCGGTTTGATGGGTCTGTTGGCACTTACCCATCTGTGCTTAGGGCCAGGAACATCCTACTACCCACGCTAAGTCAAAACCTCCATCCAAGTGTTAGAGTAACCAATACTCCAACCCAATACAAAATGACGATACTCCAGTGCATCCAACGAGGGTTGGTCTACAGCTGGCCTATCCCCACTTCGAGTAGGTTATGAATGAGGGAAGCACTTTTAAGAGACTTAGTAATTACCTTTTGGTTATTAGATTCAATTAATAACGGCTTAGATGCATAGGCGGGTGAAATAGGGTTTGTACATACATTCTCACATGTAAATAAATAAAGCATAATTAAATAAAAATGAAATGCTATGGGCCAAAATTTACATCCTAATATAATTCTAGTAAACCTATACTAGAACGACATCAGGTGGGCTGCATCCTCATCCTTCTAGCACGCCAATCCAATCGGCTTCTTCTTCTTTACATAATTCCATAATAATCACATAAAATAAAATTACATAAAAAGAAAACGGCGCGTAGGCCGTATTTACCAAAAGAATATTACAACCCGAATAAATAAGGCCCAAAACATCCATTCATGCATTTAATCATACATACACGTATCCAATACATACAATTTATAAACATGTTAAATGCATGAATTAATCCCATTTCAAATATGTCCATAGCCATTATTTTGAAATCGCCAAATTTTGGCCGATCATGGTTCTAAACCCGTGCGGGCTTTGGGCCTCCAACCCAGGCAAAAATTGCTCCCAATCCAATTGGGAAACCATGAATTCCAAAATCAGCCGTCCGGGTAATCGTGCCAAGAAAACCCGAACCAATTTCAATTAACCGTATTAATTTCTCCAAAATTAATATTGCATGAACGAAATATAAATTCATTCATAAAACATGCGCATAAAATTTCCAAAATTAAACACGCACAATTTTAAAACCAATTAAAATTTTAAAACCCGGCCCGGCACAAAACAAATCCCGCAAAATCCAAATTCGGGCCCGGCACGCCGCGCGGGGCAGCTGCGGCGCTGCTGCCCAGCAGCAGCCCTGCTGCCGCGCAGCGGCTGCTGCCCAGCAGCAGCAGCTGCTGGCGCGCAGCAGCCCTGCTGCTGGCGCGCAGCAGCCCTGCTGCTGGCGTGCAGCAGCTGCTGCCCAGCAGCAGCCCAGCTGCTGCCGAGGCAGCAGCCAGCAGCAGCTGCTGCCTGTGGCGCCTAGCGCCGCAGGCAGCGGCTGCTGCCCCCGTTTCGACCCGAAACGGTCCGTGATTTTTCCGAAACAAAAATAGCAATATGAAATTAAATCACCAAGACATAAAATCATGCAACGGAAAAATAAATCGAGCATAAACCTATATGCAAAAAAATAATTTTCCATAAACAATTCACAAATAGAAAATTAAATAAAGCATAAACCATATGCAAATAATTTTCCATAAGTAAAAATCAAGGGGCAAAATCACCAAACCCCAAACCAAAAATAAATCCCGTCCACAAAATCGCCAATTTTAAAACACGGGATCCGCCAAGTTTAAAGATTTCCACGGATCAAAAGCCCGCTCTGATACCACTGTTGGGATTCGTCACGGGAAACCGACCGATAAAAGCGGAAATACGCGTCGATTTCCTCGAATCCGGCCCAGGAGCTTAAGATGTAGAAATCAAAAACTTAAAGCATAAAAAGAGAGTTTCAAAAACTCACCACAAAGTCTCTCTAAGAGACGGATGCAGACTGCAGAAATCAAGTGTAGATTTCCTCCACCGATGCGTACACGAACGGCTCTCGGACCGAAACCCGTGCTAGCGACTCGGATGACAAGAAGAGAGGGAGAGAGGGCTGCCCACAAGAGGAAATATGGTTGTCCTAATTTCTTTCCAAAAGAAAAATCTATCTAGCCAAAGATAGAACCAAATTTCTCAAGTGTGCATCCAATTTCTTTCCAAAAGAAATAAGGCATAAAAGTGGGCAAAATAGATCAAGCTCATTGTCTTTTAATTCCCAAAAGAAGAGCCAAAGTGGTCGGCCAAGCCAAGAAAAATCCTTGCTGATTTTTCAACCCAAAGAAATGATATAGATAAAGTCAAACCAATGACTCATCATATGACTCATCACATATCACATCCTTATCAAGCATGACTCACCAAGCTATTTTGTCCCATGAATGAGTCATCACACTCACCCAAAACCATGCATTGAATTCGGCCAAGGATGAAGGAAGAAAGGAGAAGATATTTCCTTAAGGAAGCCAAGTCCAACTTTGCAACCAAAAAGTCATACCATGACTCACCCTTTTAATCATTCATCTTTTGTTCCAAGAATGACTCATCACTCAATGACTCATCACTCTTAACAAAAAGGCATGACTCATCCCTTAGCCATAAATTTCGGCCATCTCATCCCACATTAGGTGGGGAATGTCATTTTATGTCTTAAGCCCAATTTGACTTCCTTTGATTTAATTAAGTTCAAATGCAATTCCAATTTAACATGTATGTATCTATATATTATGCTATATAATACATTACATACATTTAAATTAAAAACTCATTTGACCTAGTAATTTAATCAAGGGATTAAATTAGACATACATAAAATGAGATACATGTAAACCTATACATGTATAATAATATTTCCACCTAGGAAATAAACCCATAAATTAATTCATTGAATTAATTATGAGAAGGCCAAAATAATATTAATTATATAACTTTGATCAATCCAATTGATGCATATAATATAATTAATATATCTCTCTCTCTTCAAACGTGTATACTCCAAGTACACACTTAATCCGACTAGTTAAAGTCCAGACGTTCAATGTGTACGATCCAATGGGCCCGTCTTTATGTTGGCAGTGGGCCAAGGCCCACAGACTGCAGGCGGGCTCTAGCAAGCCACTGCAGCCCCCAATTAAGATGGAGTAAGCAGTCCAACTGAAAACGTAACCCAGTAGTTTGAACTTGTAAATCCCATGTCGCTGATATCGGTGTCCAACACAGAGGCATGGAAGTATCACCCTCTTTGTGTCTGGACCTTTACTTGATACCGAATGAACTGATGCTCGCAAACAAGATCCAATCTTGTTTGGGTGCGGCCGCACACTTATCAGTAACATTCTTCAAGAGGCCGATGATATCGTCTCAGTGAATCACTGAGTGACATTCCCTTCTGCATATCCATAGTGCTGCCATGCTTACTGACACACCCGAACGTACCCGTACTTGGCACCCTTTTACAGGCCCGTTGGGCGTACGCCAAAGTGTGCCACCTCACATGCAGCACCATCATATGGTCCGGTCGAAGGACTTATACAAGTACTACACGAGAATCATTTGTGATACTATACCATGCAGATTCCCGTTAAGTGGATCAATCCAGTACCATGCCCTTTTTGCATGTACCCATTAACCTAGTTGACATTCCATGTTCTATGACCGGTAAGACACCGCCATACAACCAGGCTAATGATAGTCTTTGGTTCCATTCATTCCCATGATTGGAACAGACTACGGATGACTTTATGGTCATATCGTTTTCACTATCCACAGTCTTACTGCCAAGTGCCTCACACTTGACAACATGGATATGGATATGTCCATTGGATACTCTATTTAAAATATAGCACAAGACATATAATAAATAGATTAATGCCTTTATCTCCTTGACACAAATTGTATAATACATAAAGTTTACATTAATGTACCAAATGTATCATACAAACACAAGGACCAATGCCTCGGGACTAGGGCATTTCCAACAATCACCGGCCTCTTGATGAATGTGACTGATAAGAGTGTGGCCACACCCAAACGAGTTGGAACTTGTTTGTGAGCTTCAATGCATTCGGGATCAAGTTAATGTCCGAACACAAAAGAGGGTGATCAATCCATGCCTTTGTGTTGGACACTGAAATCAATGACATGGGATGTACAAGTTCAAACTACAAGGCTATGATAACAGTTAGACTGCCATCTCCATCTTAATTGGGGGCTGCAGTGGCTTGTTAGAGCCCAACTGTAGTCTATGGGCCACAGGCCCACTCCCAACATAAAGATGGGCCAACAAGATCGTACACATTGAGCGACTGAACACTGACTTAAGGAATCACATGTATACTTGGAGTATACACTCTGGAGAGAGGTATTTATTAATTATATTATAAAGATCAATTGGATTGATCATAATAATGAAATTAATATTTGATTGGCTCTTCATAATTAATTGGATTAATTATGAGATTATTTCCTATGTGGAAATATTCATATGTATGGGTTCACATACGAATTTATTTTATGATGACCTAATTTTAATTTGATGGATTAAGGTCAAACCGATTTTAATTTAAATGTAAATAATATGTTACTTGGTGTAATATATTAAATACATGGGTAAATTAAAATGGTACTTGAGATTAGTTTAAACCAGACTAATTAAAATAGGTTTGGGCCTGAATTAAAAGAAGGAAGCCCACACAGATGAAGAAGCTAGCTTGGGCCAAAATTCCCTTGGGAATTTCTGCCACCTAGGGTTTAATTACCCTAGGAATTTTGGCCAACATAGAATCAACACAAGCAAGCCGAAATTCTCCCTAGCCTCCCTCTCCAAAGTTCGTGTTTTCCAACTCTAGCACGGGTGGTGTTCGTTAGTCGTTCGTGTACGTGAACGATGATGGATTCTAAGTTGATTCCTGCGGTCTACATCCATCTCTGAAAGAGGTATTTCGGGTAAGAGATTTATCTCTTTCAATTAAATTTTTTGTTTTTCCAATTTCCATTTCAATTGCTCCTAGGCACGAATTTGAGGAAATCATCGCGTTCTTCCGCTTTAATCGGATGATTTCTGGTGACAAATCCCAACAGTGGTATCAGAGCGGGCTTTTGATCCATGGAATTTGTTAAAATTGGTTGAATCCCATATTTTAAAATTGGAGTTTTTTATTGGGGTTCTTGGTTTGGGTTTAAGATTTTTCCCATTTGAGTTTTATACAATTGAAATTGAATATGCACATAGGTTTATGTTTGTTTAATTTAGTTGTATTTTTGGTTATTCTTGGTGAATTTCTTGTTTTTGGATGCCATGATTTTTTTTATTAAAATTTTTCTTTTAAAAAATAATCTGGCTGTTCCCGGGGTGCGGGGCTGCCGGCGGCCGCTGCACGCGGTGGGAACAGCGGCGGTAGCGGGCCGGGCCCAGTGGTTTTGGATTTGGCGCGTTTTTCGGCCCGGGGCCTAGTTTTGAAATTTTAATTGGTTTTAAAATTCGTGTGTTTAAATTCATGTAGTTTAAATGCGTGTGGTTTGTTGAAAGAAATTTAATTTTATTCATGTGGTATTAATTTTGGAAATTAGTATGGTTTATTGAAATTGGTTCGGGTAATTTTGGCACAATCACTTGGACGGCTAAATTGGACCCATGGTTTCCCAATTCCAGTGGGAGCAGTTGGGCTGCCTGGGCTGGAGGCCCAAAGCCCGTTAAGGGTTAGAACCGTGGTGGGCCAAAAATTGGCGATTTCAATATGATGGCTCGGACATAATTGAAATGGGTTTAAATCATGCATTATAACATGCTTATGAATTGTATGTATTGGATGCATATGGGTGATTAAATATTTTGTACGATTGGATGTTATTGGGCCTTATTTGAGATGGGTTGTATTTTCTTTTTGGGTAAATACGGCCTGCGTGTCGTTTTTCTTTTTTTAATGTAATTTTATTTTATTCACTTATTATAAAATTTGTAAAAGAAGAAGCCCATGGAGTGGCGAGCCCAAGTGGAGGTGCCAGCCCAGAGGAAGAAGATGGAGGCCCACCTGATATTGGATTCTAGTATAGGTTTACTAGAATGATATTAGGATGTAATATAGGCCCATAGCAGTCCATTTTACTTATTTATTTAATTACGCTTTATATTTATTTGCATGTATGAATGTATGATCCAACAGCATTTCACCCGCCTTATATATGCAAGCCGTTATTAATTAAATCTAATAACCAAATGAAATTGCTAAGTCGCTTAAAAGTTCTTCCCTCATTCAAAAACCAGCTGGAAGTGGGGATAGGCCAGTTGTAGACCATGCCCTCACAGGATACCCTGGAGTATTGTCATTTTGTATTGGGTTAGGGTATGGGGTACTCTAACACTTGAATAGAGGTTTTGACTTAGCACATGTAGTAGGATTCTCCTAGCCCTAACCACAGATGGGTAAGTGCCAACGAGCCCATCAAACTGAGAGTCCCTAGGTTGGGATTGGATGGCGTTCCTACCTAAATAGTTAGGGTATAGTTGTACCAGGCCCTCGTCTGGCTATTTCTTAATGAAATATGGATCTCAGCCCATGATCCCTAAAAATCGTTTAATTAATAACTTGATTCATTATTAATTATGTATGGGAATAACAAAGTAAAGTCCTTTATTAACACTCTTAAATGTTTTTCTGTGTAGAAACTCTAAATGGCAAATAACAACTCTTTATCACTGCGATCAATTCATGAAAGGGACAAGCTTTCAAGTCCTAACTTTTTGGACTGGTCTAGGAACTTGAGAATAGTTCTAAGACAGGAGTCTAAAGAGTATGTACTGGAGAGGCCTGTACCGGCTGTGCCTCAAGGACGTAATCCACAGGCTACCCAGTTGGAGGAATACGAGGTGCATGTCAAGGATAATAGGGATGTGACATGCGTGATGTTGGCCTGTATGGTCCCCAAACTGCAAAAACATATGGACCATCATGCCTTGGCTATGATAACAACTCTTAATGAGATGTTTCAGGAGTAAGCTCGTCAGGAAAGGTACCTGACCAACAAGGCATTCCACTCCTGTAAGATGGGGGCTGGGACATCTGTGAGCACACACATGCTCAAGATGAAGGGCTATTTGGACACATTGGCCCATCTCGGATCATCCATCTCTCAGGAGTTGGCGGTGGACACAATCCTTGCATCCTTACCAGATTCTTACGATCAGTTCATCCTGAACTACAACATGCAAGGGATGAACCGCACTACTAGTGAGCTGCATGGGATGCTCAAACTTACTGAACAATCGATCAAGAAGAGTCTGCCGGTGCTGCTGGTCAACAAGGGGAACCCTCCTCTTGCCAAGGGCAAGGCCAAGGAAAAGGCCAAGGCCAAGGCTAAGAAGCTCAAGCCTAGCAGAAGGCAGGTCCTGAGGACATCTGTTTTGGGTGTAGGCAGGCAGGCCATTAAAAGAGATCGTGTCCCAAGCTGATGGGAGAGCAAAGAAGGGGCCATGGTGCATCCTCTTTAGGTATTTATGTTATAGACATTAACCTTACTGTTTCAACATCCTAGGTATTGGATACTGGATGTGGTTCTCACATTTTTTGCAATGTGCAGGGACTTAAGAACAGAAGGCCACTGGGGTCGGGAGAGGTGGACTTGCGGGTCGGAAATGGAGCAAGGGTTGCTGCCATAGAGATAAGTGAATATCACCTTGTGATGTCCAGTGGATTGTTTTTGATTTTAGAACATTGTTATTTTGTACCTGCTATGTGCAAGAATATTATTTCGGTATAAATTTTGGATATTTTTGGATTTCATTTTACTATTTCTAATGGTAGAATTTATTTATCTCGGGAGGGATTATTTTATGGAGATGCTCTATTAAATAATGGCCTATATATCCTGGACTTAAATGAAACCAATCATGTCTATAACATAAACACTAAAAGGGTTAAGCCTAACGAACTTAATCCTTACTACCTATGGCATTGTTGTCTTGGCCACATAAACGAGAAGCGCATAGCTAGGCTCCACAAAGCTGGAGTCTTAGGGTCATTTGACTTGGAGTCAATTGATATATGCAAGTCATGTTTACGAGGCAAGATGACTAAGGCGCCCTTTAGCAAGAAGGCTGAAAGGGCAACTGGCTTATTGGACCTAATACATTCAGATGTATGTGGACCCATAAGCACAGCGACCAGAGGTGGATACCCGTACTTCGTCACATTCACGGACGATTTCAGCAGATATGGCTATGTCTATTTGATGAAACACAAGTCTGAGACCCTTGATAGGTTCAAGGAATTTAGGAATGAGGTACAGAACCAACTGGACAGAAATATCAAAACCCTTCGGTCGGACCAAGGAGGTCAGTATATGAGCCTAAAGTTTAACTCATATTTGAGAGAGCATGGAATAGTTCCACAGCTCACTCCTCCGGGAACACCACAATGGAATAGGGTGTCCGAACAAAGAAATAAGACCCTGTTGGACATGGTCCACTCAATGATGAGTCAAGCCTCTCTCCCAATTAGTTTCTGGGGACATGCCCTCGAGACAGCAGCTCTCATCTTAAACAATACTCTGACTAAGGCAGTGAAAAAGACCCTATATCAGATATGGACGGGCAGGGAGCCTAATGTGTCTTTCCTAAGGATTTGGGGATGCGAAGCACATGTCAAGAGATTGACTAGTGGCAAGCTGGAGCCCATAACCAATAAATGCATGTATGTGGGCTACCCTAGGGAAACCAAAGGGTATTACTTCTATAACCCCGCCGAGAACAAGGTGTTCGTGGCAAGGAAGGTCTCTTTCTAGAAAAGGAGTTCCTTTCCAAGAAAGATAGTGGGAGCAATGTTGAACTTACGGAAGTTCAAGGTCCACAAGTTCCTGAAGAGGATAACTCAGAGGCCCAGGTGGAGCTTCTATAGGAGGAAGCACCGACCCAGGTCATACAAGGACCTAGAAGGTCTGGTAGGGATCGTCGGGAACTGGAGAGGTATGGTTTCTTCATCGTCGAGGATAAAAACTCTTCTCATTTGGGATGAGGAAGAACCCAAAGCCTACCAGGAGGCTATGGCAAGCCCACATTCTGCAAATTGGTGTAAAGCCATGGAGGCAGATATGCAATCTATGTATAGTAACCAGGTTTGGAAATTGGTATATCCACCTCCGGGTGCTAAGGTAATAGGTTGCAAATGGTGCTACAAGCTAAAGCCGACAATACCTTCAAGGGGCATCTGGTTGCGAAAGGTTTCAGACAAGTCCATGGAATAGACTATTATGAAACTTTCTCACCAGCAGCCATGCTCAAATCCATCAGGATCTTGCTAGCCATAGCCGCATGGTACGACTATGAAGTCTGGCAAATGGATGTCAAAACCACTTTCCTTAATGGAAAGCTACTCAAGGATGTGTACATGACACAACCTGACGGTTTTGTCGATCCAGAGTATCTGGGAAGGGTATGCAAGCTTCAAAGGTCCATTTATGGACTGAAGCAAGCATCCCGAAGTTGGAATCTTAGATTCAATGAGGCTATAAAGGAATATGGCTTCATACAAAATCAAGATGAGCCTTGTGTGTATAAGAGGACAAGTGGGAGCATTGTCACATTTTTGGTACTTTATGCAGACGACATCCTACTCATTGGAAGTGACACACCTACACTGCAAGGGGTAAAGCAGTGGCTGAGTAAATGCTTCACAATGAAGGACTTAGGTGAAGCGGAGATGATCCTAGGGATCAGGTTCTTTTGGGATAGATCAAATCGACTCCTGGGCCTAAGTCAGGCCTCATACATAGACAAAGTTCTGAAAAGGTTCAGCATGGATCGGGCTAAGAAAGGCTTCTTACCAATGGGCCATAGGCTGAAACTTAGTAAGAAGAACTATCCTAAGACAAGGGAGGACAGGGAGAACATGAAGTTGGTTCCATATGCTTCGGCTATAGGATCAATTATGTACTCCATGCTATGTATGAGACCTGATGTCACCTTTGCACTAAGTATGATGAGCCGGTACTAGCAGGATCCTAGGGAGGATCACTGGAAGGCTGTCAAGGCAATCCTCAAATACCTTAACCGGACTAAGGATAGCTTCTTAGTGTATGGTGGTCAAGAAGTGCTATCAGTTATTGGGTACACTAATGCAAGCTTCCAGACCGACGGATGAGTACCAATCATAGTCTGGGTATGTATTTTTGTTAAATGGTGGTGCTGTAAGCTGGAGGAGCTCAAAGCAGCCAACCATCGCGGACTGTACAATAGAAGCTGAGTACATCGCGGCTTATGATGCAGCTAAGGAAGCTATATGGATGAAGAAGTTTATCACTGAGTTAGGAGTAGTGCCAACTATCCAGGACCCAGTTCATGTCTTCTGTGACAATAATGGGGCCATTGCATAAGCTAAGGAGCCCTGGTCACACAAGAACACAAAGCACATGCTCAGAAAGTTTCACCTCATACGGGAGATCACGCAGAGAGGTGACATTGCATTGCAAAGAGTGGACATCGAGGATAATGTCATAGATCCTTTAACCAAGGTGCTGGCCCAGCCCAAGCACGAGGGTCATACCAGATCTATAGGGATTAGGCCCATGCCTAGTTGGAACTAGTGCAAGTGGGAGATTATTAGATATGCCCTTGTCCCGAGGCATTGGTCCTTGTATTTGTATCATACATTTATTGGATTTATGCATTATACTCATTTGTTTTATTAATAAAGGCATTAATTCATTTATTATATTTATCTTGTGCAATATATTAAATGAAGTATCTAATGGACATATCCATATCTATGATGACAAATGTCGTGCACTTGGCAGTAAGACCATGGATAGGGTAAACGATATGACCATAAATAGATCCGTAGTCTATTCAAGTCATGGGAATAAGTGGAACAAGAGACTATCATTAACCTGGTTGTATGGCAGTGTCTTACCGGCCATTGGACATGTGATGTCAACCAAGTTAATGGGTACATGTAAAAAGGGTATGGTACTGGATAGATCCACTAAACTAGAAATCCACATGCTATAGTATCACAAGTGATTCACGTGTAGTACTTGTATGGATCCTTTGAACTGACCATATGATGGTGTTGCATATGAGGTTGCATACTTAGGGGTATACCTAAAGGGCCTGTAATAGGGTGCCAAGTATGGGTACTTTCGGCTATGTCACTTAGCATGGCAATGCTATGGATATGCAAAAGGGATTTGTCACTCAGTAGTCCACTGAGAAGATATCACCGACCTCTTGATGAATGTGACTAACAAGAGTGTGGCCACACCCAAATGAGTTGGAACTTATTTGTGAGCTTCAGTGCATTCGGGATCAAGTTAATGTCCGGACACAAAAGAGGAATAAATCCATGCCTCTGTGTTGGACACCGATATCAATGACATGGGATGTACAAGTTCAAACTACAGGGTTATGGTAACAGTTAGACTGCCATCTCCATCTTAATTGGGGGCTGCAGTGGCTTGTTAGAGCCCAACTACAGTCTGTGGGCCACAGGCCCACTGGCAACATAATGATGGGCCCACGGGATTATACACATTGAGTGACTAAACACTAACTTAAGAAATCACATGTATACTTAGAGTATACACTTTGGAGAGAGAGAGGTATATATTAATTATATTATAAAGATCAATTGGATTGATCATAATAATGAAATTAATATTTGATTGGCTCTTCATAATTAATTGGATTAATTATGAGATTATTTCCTAGGTGGAAATATTCATATGTATAAGTTTACATACGAATTTATTTTGTGATGATCTAATTTTAATTTGGGGGATTAAATTAATTGGTCAAACCAATTTTAATTTAAATGTAAATCATATGTTACTTGGTGTAATATATTAAATACATGGGTAAATTAAAATTGGGCTTGAGATTAGTTTAAACCAGACTAATTAAAATAGGTTTGGGCTTGAGATTAGTTTAAACCAGACTAATTACTGTTGGTGTGCCCTAGTTCTTAAGGCATTGGATTCTTGTATTTTGTATTATACATTTAGACTCTTGTATGAATACGTTATTTGTGTCACATTAATAAAGGCGATTAATCTATTTCATTCATATCTTGTGCTATAATATGAGTAGAGTATCCATTGATTGATAATCATAAAACCTATCCCAAGTAAATTGTTGGAAGGAATAGAACTACAGACTTGAATATTCAGTGACAATAAGGTAGTTCTCAACTAGCCATAGCATTTGTATAGTCAGTCATGGATACAGGTACAAGTCGTTGACATGGGA
Source organism: Euphorbia tirucalli (assembly GCA_039660915.1). Taxonomy (NCBI): domain Eukaryota; kingdom Viridiplantae; phylum Streptophyta; class Magnoliopsida; order Malpighiales; family Euphorbiaceae; genus Euphorbia; species Euphorbia tirucalli. Next base: position 33,777,400 of record CM077640.1, on the reverse strand, counting down.
CTTGTTCAATCCACACAAGAGAGCCACATGGTTGTCACGTCATAGGTCACTCTTGAGTAGGTCTCTTTTTTCCTCAGACCAGATTTCATTATAGTAACAATATGGAATCCATACACTTTGACATATGCCTAACGGGTCTGTAAAAGGATGCTAACTACAGGTATGATCGAGTGGACAGGTGAACATGTTGATATTCATAATGAAGTGATGGAATTGCCACTCAAGTAACACCGAGACGATATCACTGGCCACTTGATGAGTGGGACTGATAAGTGTAGGGCCATACCCAGATAAGTTGGTTGCTTATTTGATTTATTAGTTCACTCAAGATTAAAAAAATATAATAAACAACGTAAGAGGATGACGGACACCGTGCCTTTTGTTTATTCATATTGATGTCATTTGGCGAAGGACACTATGAGATTCCTACTAGGTAAGTGTCTTCAACAGACTATTTTATCTCTGTCTTAATTGGAGGCTGTAACAATTTTCTAGAACCCACTTATAATCTGTGGGCCTTGGACCCACTGCCAACATAAATACAAACCCATAGGATCATGCACATAGATCAACTGAGCTGGAACTTATAGAATTTGTACATGTAATGTACAATGGAAGGAATGTATTAATTAATTAGTTGATATTCGGTGTCAAGGTAATTAATTAACATTCGATTGATTTAATTTAATTAATTAGTTAACATAATATAATTAATTAATTAATCAATTAATTGAATTACATAAAGTAAACAATTAATTAAATTGTTTTCCTATGAATGCAAATTAAATACATGTATAGTATTTATTTAAATGTGATTTTATTTAGGGGTAATTAAATTTAGCCAATTGGAATTAAATTACATAATATAAACTTTTAACATAAAGTTTATTTATGTAATTAAATCCTATTGGGCTTAATTAAATTAACCTAAATAAAGCCTATTTATAGAGGAAGCTATAAAAGGGACATTTAACCAAAACTCAACCCTAACCCTAGTATCGAAGTGGAAAATTTTGGCCATCCCAAAAATAGCCCCCTTTGGCTGAATTCTTTGGTGCAATTTTCCATTCCTTTGGTTCTTTGACTAGCATCGATTCCTGTTCATTAGTTGTTTATGCACTGGATTGTGGAGATCCCTTTTTGAATCGATTTTGCAACAATCTCTAGAAGAGACGAACCTTATGAGTTTCTAATCTCTCTGGTTCATTATGTTTTGTTCTAATCAATGGTAATCGGATATGATAGGTGGATTTTAGGAAATTTTAATCGGCCAAATTTCACTACACCCTGTTGTTTTTCCCGTGATGAATCCCAACAATAACGAGGTATAGTTCCAAGGTATGATTGTAGAATTACTTGCAGAGCAAGGTATAAAGCATCAAATATCTTCTCCTTATAGACCACAAGCTAATGAGGTAGTAGAGGCAGCCAACAAGTCCATTAAGAAGATCCTAGCTAAAATGGTCACCACTTACAAAGATTGGTCAGAAAAGTTACCATCCTCTCTTTAAGGTTACAGAACTAGTGTCAGGACTCCTACCGTTTAGACCCCATATTCATTGGTGTATGGAATGGAATTAGTCCTCTCAGTGGAAACTGAATTGAAACCCCTAAGGATCGCCCTAGAAGGTTAGCTGCCAAAAACAGAATGGGCCAAGGCCAAGTTTGAACAATTGGCTATGGTTGATGAAAAGTGCCTCAAGGCCTTGGACCATTTGCAGATGTATCAACAAAGGATGGCCAGGGCACACAAGTGATGGGTTTGTCACCAGAGATATCCTCTGAAAGTAGGAGACCTAGTGCTAAAATAGTTGAAACCTTCTAATACGAATGGCAGGGGCAAGTTCAAGCCGAATTGGGAAGGCCAGTATGCGGTGAAGAAGATCCATTCAAAAGGCGTTGTCATGATAATGGATATGGACAGGAATGAATTCACCAACCCAGTCAACCAACATCATATCAAGTGCTGTCATGTTTAGAGGAGCCCAAATGCCCTGCTAAGTTGTAAAGGCGGCTTTGGCAAAAGTTAAGCCGTAAAGTGAGAGGTGTAGCTAGAAAACCTGTAAGGGCTAGTTGACCGCATGAATAAATCATCTGAGATGTATATTATTTTATGACCATTCCCACTTCAATTTCATCAATGAAATTTCATTCTGCTTAACATATTTTATGAATGTTTGAATGTGTGTTTAGATTCATCTACTAAAACATCTAAGTAAGTCAAGCATTCAAACATGCATGCGCATGAACTGCCACATCAAGCTAAAACTTGTAATCAAAGAACTCTCCCTATGTAAATTAAAAAAATAATAAAAGAAGAAGAAGAAAAAGTAATAACAATAATAATAAAATCATAATGATAGCCTGCTCGATTGAAAATTAGGTAAGGGTGATCCAGGAAAAAGTTAAGGCGATCCGATAGATTAAAAAACCCATGTAGTGAAGTATATGCAAAAATTAGGATCATACAAACAATAATAAAACAACAGTAAGGGAAATAGACAGCAGTAATATCTTCCTCTTCTTAACATCCATGGGCTCCTCAATGCCAATCAGCCCAATCCAGCTTAAAGTTGTGCTTTGGTGCTCCTTTCGAGTGTGGAAAGCCCCGATCTCAACCAACCATAATCTGTATGACTCGTTAGTCTCTACAGTGGCAAGGGAATTGTACAATAGCTCCTTATAATGGATAATGCCTGACCATCGAGCCATAATATAATCAGGCCATTATGAAGTATACTCCATACTTTTAGTGATGTAAGATGACCCAGGAATCCCATGGACTTGCCCGTATTGCCTACATAAGCAGGCTGGAGAGTAGAAAATCACTTTATTTAGACCTAAAAACTGAATGCCTCTAGCCCACATGCCCACAGTGACATGGATAATCCTCCACCAATGGTAAACCCATCTGATCTGATCATCAAATCTTTGAGACAGCCAGGCCTCCCACTCTTCTAAAGTCATCCAACTGAGACCCACCACAATGAGGGTGAGAGAGAAATTAGTTTAAGGCTTCCTTTTATACTCCTTAGTATAATAGGGTTTTAATTAAAACTATAGGTTAAGTTTATTTGATTTAATTGATTTAATTTGTATATTAGAATCAAATAAAGCATATTATAAAATTCTAATTCATACAATTAAATACAATTTCATCAAATTAACACAGCCCTAAGTTAAATTAAAAACAACCTTAATAAATACCACTTATGAATCTAAATTCCACTAAGGAAATTTTATTTTATTTAATTAATTATTTACTGCATGTAATTAATTAATCAAATAAATTTAATTTCTCTCTTATAATTGAATTAATTATGACATAACCTAATGCCAATAACTCAATTAATATAGTTCCAGTTCCGATTCCTATTTGTCACCGTTCAGTCGTTCTATATGTACAATCCTACGGGTCCATCTTTACGGTGGCAGTGGGCTCAAGTCCTACATACTGTAAGTGAGTTCTAGCAAACCATTACAGCCCCTAATTAAGATGGAGACTTGCAGTCTAATGCGAAACATAACCCGATAGTGATCTTGTATATCCCTTCTCAGCTGACATCAATATATATAAGCAAGAGGCATGGCCCCGTCATCCTTTTATATGCTCATTTATTCCTTGATATCGAGTGGACTGAGCATCACGAATAAGTATTCCAACTTGTTCAGGTGTGGCCATACACTTGTTAGTCTCACCCATCAAGTGGCTAGTGATATCATCTCAGGGGAGGTTGAGTGGCAATTCTGTCAACTTTACTATCAACATCAACATGTTCATTAGTCCACCAAACATACCCATACTTGGAACCTTGTTACAGGCCCGTTAGGCGAATATCAAATTGTATGAGATCCCATCTTATACTACAATGAATATTGGTTCTAAGGATAATAACAGGACCTACCTAAGAAACACCTATGATGATCGGACCATATGGTATTCTCATGGTGGATCGATCTAGCACCATTATGTTGGAATTTTTCATCGGAAATCACCCGAGAAAAGTGGAAGAATGCAATGATTTCCTCAAATCCAGTCCCAGGAGCAATTGAAGTGGAAATTGTAAAACTTAAAATTATAATAGAAAGAGATTAAATTCTTACCAGAAATATCTCTTTCAAGAGATGGATGAAGACTGCAGAAATCAAATTAGATTCCCTCCTCGTTTTCGTACACGAACGCTTAACAAACACGACCCGTGCTAGCGTTGGAAAAACAAAAACTATGGTGAGAGGGGGCTAAGAAATTTTGCCTATCTCTTTCTTTGTGTTGTGGTGGCCGAAATTTTCACCCTAGGTTTTTATACCTAGGCTGGCTGAATTCCCCTAGGGGAATTCAGGCCCAGCTTGGCTCCTTTCACTCTGTGCGGGCTTCCATCTTTTAATTTAGGCCTAGTCTAATTTTAACTATTCTGGTTTAAATTAATTTCAAGCCCAATTTTAATAGACCCATGTATTTAATATATTATTCCAAGTAATATATTATTTACATTTAAATTAAAATTAGTTTGACCAATTAATTTAATCCATCAAATTAAAATTAAATCTTCACAAAATAAAATCATATGTAAACCTATACATATGAATATTTCCACCTAGGAAATAATCTCATAATTAATCCAATTAATTATGAAGAGCCAATTGAATATGTTAATTCTATTATTAGGATCAATCCAATTGATCTTTATAATATAATTAACATATATACACCTCTCTCTTCATAGTGTATACTCCAAGTATACATGTGATTCCTTAAGTCTGTGTTCAGTCGTTCTATGTGTACGATCCCGTGAGCCCATCTTTATGTTGGCAGTGGACCTTTGGCCCGCAGACTGCAGTTGGGCTCTAGCAAGCCACTGTAGCCCCTAATTAAGATGGAGATGGCAGTCTAACTGTTATCATAACCCTGTAGTTTAAACTTGTACATCCCATGTCATTGATATCGGTGTCTAACACAGAGGCATGGATTGATCACCCTCTTTTCTGTTGGACATTAACTTGATCCCAAATGCACTAAAGCTCACAAACAAGTTCCCACCTGTTTGGGTGTGGCCACACTCTTATCAGTTACATTCATCAAGAGGCCGGTGATATCTTCCCAGTGGACTACTGAGTGACAAATCCCTTCTGCATATCCATAGCATTACCATGCTAAGTGACATACCCGAAAGTACCCATACTTGGCACCTTATTACAGGCCCTTTAGGCGTACCCCTAAGTATGCGACCTCACATGTAACACCATCATATGATTAGGTCAAAGGATCCATACAAGTACTACATAAGAATCACTTGTGATACTATACCATGTGGATTACTCGTTTTGTGGATCAATCCAGTACCATGCCCCCATGCATGTACCCATTAACTTGGTTGACATTCCTTGTCCAATGACCGGTAAGACACCGCCACACAACTAGGTTAATGATAGTCTCTCGTTCCATTCATTCCCATGACTGGAACAGACTACGGATCTATTTATGGTCATATCGTTTACCCTATTGATGGTCTTACTGCCAAGTGCATGACACTTGTCATCATGGATATAGATATGTCCATTAGATACTTCATTTAATATATTGCACAAGATAAATATAATAAATGAATTGAGCCTTTATTAATAACACAAATGAGTATAATACATAAATCCAATAAATGTATAATACAAATACAAGGACCAATGCCTCGGGACTAGGGCATTTCCAACACATTTACCTAACATTTACCTATATTCTTGATTGACATTCCATGTCCAATGGCTGGTGAGACACCACCATCCAGTCAAGGATATGTTGGTCTTTAGTTCTATTCATTCTCATGATTAGAACAGACCAGGGATATCTTTATGATTATAACTTTAACATTACTATAAGGTCTCATAATTTAATGACCTACATTGGTTTACTTTAGTATGGTTATAATCATTAGATACTCTATTTATAAATAGCACAAGATATGAATAAGTAGATTCATACCTTTATTTCAACATAAAATGTATAATACAAAATATCCAAATATAAAGTATAATACACTACAAGAACCAATGCAATTTGGAATATGACACACTAGAACACAGCTCCTAATGCGAGAAATGTAACACATGATCGACTAGATCCTAACAGTGTATGGCAGCTTGCAGCAGACCTAGATTCCTTGACCTATTGTAATAGGCTTTCATATTCCAAAGCTTGAAAGGATTCAGTTTTAGCCAATCTAAGTCCTTCAGAGTTCTGAGAAATAAGTAAAGTTGGGATTCGAAAGAATCCATAGCTGAATTGATGTCGAACAGATGAACATTGAAAACCAGGACTCAAACATCGCATGACTATAGCATCATCCATGGAGTTGTCATGTTACCTATATGGCTATTGAGCAATACCCGTGCAGCTATTGCTTCTATAGCCATATGACAATATCTATAGGAAGAGAGATTTTCTGTGATCAGTACAAGTATCGATGTTTTGAGGTGGATGTATTTTGGTATTCCAGCTTGTGATTATATGCGTTTGTGGCTAGAAACCACTAAATTTAATGAAAACAATGAAGATTTCCATGAAGATCGAAACGAGAGATGTAATAAAAGGTTTCAAAAGTCTAAACTACACAAAACCAATCTTCTGAAATGTATACATAAAAAGAGTACAAATAACAAAAATGTTTATGCAAGATCCTAACAACTACTGGCCTAGACCCTGAGTCTGGCCCTCATCCTCATCGGCATAGGAGTCCACTGCCTCTACCTCAGCATCCAGGTACCTAGCCCTATATCAATCCAGATCAGTCTGTAACCTCTGATTCTCCTACTTATAGTGCATCCGTAACCTCTAGATCTCTTGCTCATGGTGTGCCAACTACTCAGTAGCACCCTAGTGGGCCCGCAATAATTGGATATGATTCTGCAAAACCAAGACAAAACGATCCATATTAGCATACTCATGCATCCATACATTTCATACATACATCACATCCTATTACTACAATGACAATTACCGGAAACTCACCTACATCTGTAAGCGCCGGAATTCTCTATAAAAAAAAAGAAAAAAAAAAGAAAAGAGTCATACGACTGTCATTTAAAAATTACAGTCGTACGACTGTAATATCGGAGCAGTTGCAGAAGCCCATACCTCTACAGCAGAAAATGGAGAAAAGTGGAGGAGCATTAATTGCTCTGGTCTGAAGACAAGCAAGCCGAAAAATTAGAGGCATAAAAAGGAGGAAAGGAGGGGAGAGAAGCTAACTAGAATTCTGGTGAAAGAATTAGAGAGAGAAAGGAGAAAAGAGAGAAGGAAAAGAAAGAAAACCCAAAAACCCACAAATCATTCTTTTCCTCTTCTATTTTCTTTGATTCTCAGAATTAGGATTAAAATTTGGTAGAAATTCTTAGGTTAATCACTTAATTTCACAAACAAATTAAAATCTCGAACTTAAATCATCAGAATCCCAAGATTTTGGATCTTTGGACATAAAGCTTCCCCTCACAATTCCAAAGGAAAAGTGCAAATTCATGTGGATTGGAGCGATGCCAGGAGTCAATTTCAACTTGGATAGGTTTCTAAAAGGTAGAAACTCCTTTTTCCTTCACTTTTTCCTGCTTTCTGGGTACGGGTTGTTATTTTTGTGCATTTTTTGCTTTATTTCTGCATTTCTGTTTCTAGGAATCAAGAACAGTCGCACGACTGTTCTTGGATTTGATAAACAGTCGTACGACTGTAATTACAGTCATACGATTATTCTTAATTACAGGTTGTTTTCTTTCATTTTGATTCGAATAAAATTTTTGGCAAAATCTTGATTCTGGGCCGTTTACAGTCGCACGACTGTAACCTATTTTCCAGAATCAGAATTTTGCCCTTTGAAGTCATAAAAATTTATAAAAGTCCATAAAAAATCAGAAAAATCCAAAAATCCCAAAAATGAATTTTTGATATGCGCATTCACTACCTTAGATTTATTTTTAGTAAAATTGCATTTAGAACAATTCAACGACAGAGACCCGGCTCTCCCGAAAACCGACCCACCTTAAATATGAAAATGCATGTAAACCGGTAAAATTGTTTTCAAAAATGGATTTCTCACAAAACCAAAAATATAGGGATGTTTCAAAATGTTTTCCAGGTCTAAGCGGGCCGGCTAGCCGAGCCAACCCGGTTATCCCATAAATGCATGCCCCCAATTCCTGATTTCCCAATTCTGTCTATTTGAGTCCAACTTGTGGCATGCCGTAAATTGTGCTAACCCTCTATTTTGCAGCCTTTTTTTATTTTGTTTTCTTTGTATTTTGATAGAATTAATTGTGTATATTAGGCGATTGTAATATTTTTAGATAAATCGTGTAAATTAGGCGGTTGTAAAGGTAAGGTGAGAGTTTTCCCTTTTTATTTGATTGGGTTGTATAAGTGGCCTCTATTATTCTTTTGTATATTTTGAATGTATGATTTTATTTCTCGCAATTTATTTCTTGCATTTTGCTTTAGCAACGGATAATTAGAATAAACTAATTGGAGGTAGAGAAAGATAATAAAGCAAATTAAATATGGTAATATAAACTATAAAGTGAAAGCAAGCTAGAGGTCAAGTAAGTCATTTGCCCGAACCCTAAATCTCTGGATTAGGTACAGCAGCCTGTCTTCGGTAGGAAGCTATACCAGAATTCCCGGATGAGCTTATCCGGGTGGCGACTCTGTCACTGATCTCGGGATTTGAGTTTCGAGGTCTTTAAGTTAAAAACGAGAAAATGTTTTCTACAAAAGGATTTCCAAATTAAACAATAATTTTCCTCACGCAACATAAACAAAACCCGTTTTCCACAAAATTCACAAATCTTAATCACAATCAATTTCATCTCTTTTCTTTTCCCTTTTCCCCGATTTTCTTCGTCGCGTTCCGTTTTAAGGTCGTCCGCTCACAACATCACTACGTTCTCCTATAGAAGGAGATGGTGTAAGGAATGTTACATCTGCACAAGCCTCTCTACGACCTCGCGTGTAACTTGAAAGATCAAAATTCAATTTAAAAAAAAAAGGGAGCCAAAATGCTCACATGAGTTGTTTCAGAAGGGCTAAAGTCCATCAGGAATGAATAGGTTGTATGGGGGCAAATCCCTCTCCTCATACTGGCCGTCCAGATCCATCAAGCTCAACCAACTCACAAGAGGGATCGAAAGGTCCCTATAGATCACCCCGGCTAGCATAGAAATAGCAGTAACCCACTATTGGTGTGCCCTAGTTCTTAGGGCACTGGATTCTTGGATTTTGTATTATACATTAAGAATTATTGTATAAATGCATTACTTGTGTCGCATTAATAAAGGCATTTAATCTATTTCAATTATATCTTGTGCTATAATATGAATAGAGTATCCATTGATTGATAATCATCAAATAGATCCTATGTCTATTCTAATCATGGGAACAAATAGAATCACAGACTTGTATATTCGATGACTGTATGGTAGTTCTTAACTAGCCATAGTACTTGTATATTCAGTCATGAATATAGGTACATGTCATTGACAAGGGACTAGATCAATCCGAACAAGAAAGACACTTGGTTGTCCGTCATAGGTCTTTCTTGAGTAGGTCTCTTTTGTCCTTAGACCAGATTTCATTATTGTATCAATATGGAATCCGATTCACTTTGACATATGCCTAATAAGTCTGTAAAAAAAAGCTAAATACGGGTATGATTGCGTGGACCGGTAAACATATTGATATTGACAATAAAGTGATGGAATTGCCACTCGGGTAACTGTAAGCGCCGGAATTTTCTATACTTAAAAAAAAAAAAAAAAAAACTATAGTCGTACGACTATTGTTATAGTCGTACGACTGTAATTTAAAAATTACAGTCGTACGACTGTAATATCGGAAAATCTGCAGAGGCCCATACCTCTGCAGCAGAAATGGAAGAAAGAGAGGATGAGCATTAATTGCTCGGGTTTGGCAGCAAGCAAGCAGGAAAATAGGGTAGAAAAGAAGGAAATAGGAAGAGAAGGGAGGGAGATTTCTGGTGAAAGAAAACTTAGAGAGAGAAAGAGAAGAGAGAGAAAAAGGAAAACCACAAAAAAACTCATTTTTCTTCCTCTTTGATTTTCTTTAATTCTTGAAATTAAGCCTAAAACTTGTTAGAAACCCCTAGGTTAATCAATTAACTACATAACCAAATCAAGAATTCGGACTAAAATAATCAGAATCCTTTGCAATTCGGATTTTGGACAAAAAGCTCTCAACTTCCATTCCAAAGGGGAAAGTGCGAATTTGTTGGGATCGGAGTGACGCCAGGGGTCAAAATGACTTGGAATAGCTTCTAAAAAGGTAGTCACTTCTTTTCCTTATATTTTTTCCTTGCTTTCTGGGCATTTGAAGTGAGTTTTGTGCGTTTTTGCTGCATTTTCGTACTTCTGTTCCTGGAAATTAAGAACAGTCGTACGACTGTTCTTGGTCTTCATGAACTCTTAATTTCCAGGTTTATTTTTTTAGATTTTGATTTAAATTGATTTTTGGCGAAATTCTAACCCTGAACTGATTACAGTCGCACGACTGTAAATTACAGTCGTACGACTGTAATCATTATTCCAGAATCAGAATTTCAGCTTTCATCCGTAAAAAAAAAATCTCAAAAATTAGAAAACCCCAAAAATCATCAAAATGAATTTTGTTGTGTGCATCACGACCATAGATTCAATTTTCTAGTAAATTTGCATTTAGAACAATTCAACGACGGAAACCCATTTCTCCTGAAAACCGACCCATTTAAATATATAAAAATGCAAGTAAACCGGCAAAATTGTTTTCAAAATGATTTTCCCACAAAAACCAAAAATACAGGGACGTTTCAAAATGTTTTCCAGGTCTAACCGGGCCGGCTAGCCGAGCCGACCCGGTTACCCCCTAAATGCATGCCCCCCGATTCTTGATTTCCCAATTCTGTCTATTTGAGTCCTAATTGTGGCGTGTTGTATATATTGTGCTAACCCTCGGTTTTGCAGGTTTTAATTTCTTTTTATTTTTATTTTTAATGTATTTTAATAGATTAAATCGTGTATTTAGGCGGTTGTAATTCTTTTAGATTTTCGTGTATTCTAGGCGGTTGTATAAGTGAGGCGAGTGTTTCTTTTATTTTTCCATTCGATTTGGTTGTAAGCCAATTAATATTTATTTCTTTTCTTTATGTTTGTATTAAATATTTTGTGTGCGCGTTGTATGCTTTTTATACATTCAATAAAATGGACTTAGATTTTGAAATACCATTCGAGAACATTGACAATATTTATTTTAATTAGACACGAAATAGGGGACTTGTCCGGACCCGAATCTCTGGATAGTGTAGCGACCGTTCGTCCGGTTCAGCTGCATAAGAATTTCCCGGTTGAGCTGAGCCGGGTGGCGACTCTACAACATCCATCAAGATTTCGGTCTCGGTTCTTTTATGCATCAATTCTATTCATTTTCCAAAACTAATTTTCCATTTATAAAAACCCCACGCGAGGGAGGGATCCGCCCGAGATCGTGGCGCCCCATTCCGAAAAGGAGTCCCGCGTCCCGTCGAAAACGCGTCGTCCGCTCACAGTGGCGACTCTGCTGGGGATTTCTTCAAAAAGTTTTCTTAAAAACTTAAAAGAATATTGACAAGCCCTGAAAAGTGTCTAATCAAAATAACGTGGATGATTCTCTTTTGGTATTTTATTTGCATTTTTAGTTAGCCATTTCTTGCATTAGATTAGGTATCCTTTTATAGCCCGGTGGATCGTTGAAGTGTCGCCTAAGTTCCTCCTGGTCTTAGGGGCACGAATACGAAACACCACTCATAGCCTCGTACGAACCCCTTCGCTAGGACCCTTGAGTGGGGAGAAGTGAGGAGTATATCTTGCTATGAGAGCCTTGATGTTATCCCGACTTTGACCGAACCCATATAGGCAGCTCTAGTTGGATTCCCTTAGGATACCAAAATAATTGTGTGAATAATAATATAATCGCGCCTTCATCACCCCCGGTTGGTGATCGAAGTGAACCCCGCCTAGGACTCAGTTAGAAATTTTTGAGACCGACCACGTTGGAGGAATAAGGTTGGAAGAATTCGTTTTGCTTGCTATGTGTTCTTCACCGTTTCGTGACACATCGTCAACGCATGCATAACATGACATAATCACCATTTTCCATACACATGACATACCATACACAAACATCTTTGTGTGATACTAACCCACATTTTTATGCAGCCATTTGCATTTTATTTCGTGTGTAAAACATTAATTCATTCGTTTGTCATCCATACTAACAATTTCTTTCTCAGCCATAACATTAAACTTGTGTGATTAGCATTTTATTTTTGACATAGCATACATAACATCATTATGTATGTCATGCATTCTAACCCACGTTTTTGTGCAGCCATTTGCATATTGTGTGACATGATCATTCACCACATTTCACTTAAATTAAATTAAGGGGCATTTCAAGGACGCCTATCATGGCCATCCCATCCCATTTCATGACATATCGGGTACCTAAAATTACCCGTGTTTTGCCAATGCACCGGATTGCATTCGGCCATTCCACCAATACCAGTTCATTCAATAAAAGCCACAACGGCCTTAGGCCCATTTTCGTGTAATAATTTACACGATGCATCTCATGACATCATACCCATCCATCATAAACATCATATAACATTATGGTTCACATCCGACCACTTCATAACATTAATTCACCATTTAAGGTACTCCCCGAGTGCCCGATTAGTATACATATAGGCTCGTAACAATCACCAAATCATGAAAGGCGTTCCTCGAATGCCGAATCCTTGTCCGTGCTCTTATTGCACGTGACTTTCTCATAACATCATTCCATATCATATGCTCAAAAGCATCAAGACCTTGTCTGTGGGCCCGGCCCATGCGACCATTTCATACCATCTCATAGATCTATAAAGCGTCAAAACTATGTCCGTGTGCTAGTATACACGTGACCATTTCATGAATTCATTAGGTGCCCCAAAGGCGCCGAAGTTCTGTCCGTGTGGTGGCCCACACGTGACATTTTTGCATAAATATTGGGTGTTCTTAGAATGCCTCGAAAAAAATAATAATAATAAAAAAATATATATTCATATCATTATTCCATGCATAATTCCACTCCATGCATCTCAAACACGTCTAATGTCTTAATTTTCATGTCATATCACGTCATTCATTCACGACCCTAATACCTCCTGTCTACCCCAAGCAGAATACACTGGAGCGACCTTGGACAAGATCCCAAGCTTCAAGGGCGGCTAGGAGACAGAGGGTAGTCGAGAGTGACAGTGATTCTGAGCCTGGGGAAGGAGTGAATATGGCAGAACAGACACCGAGCATGGCTGATGTTTTGAGAGATTTCTTCAGGTCGCAGGATTTCCGCGACATGTTAAAGGAAGAAATGAGGGCAGTGGTTAGAGAAGCTGGTGAGACCGGTGGTAGTGGAGCCGGGAAGGAAAAAGAAGCTGAGTCATCCCAACATGGTGGTGATGCTTCGGCTAGTCTTGAAAAGCTACAGGAGATAGAGGCAGCTATGGAACAGAGGATGAAAGCCAAGTGTTCTGAATTTGACGAGGTCATGGCCCAGTTGAAGAAGGGGGTCGGGATCAGTGCTGAATCCAAGAAGGGGGTGAATGTTGATGCCATGATCAGTAGGGGCATCGAGACATTTCCTATCGGCTTCCAAGTGCCGAAAGTCCCCACTTACAAAGGAATGGGCTCGCCAGAGGCCCATGTGAATTTATATGCCCGGGTTATGCTAACAGCAGGCGCTACAAAGCAACAATTGATTAATCTTTTCCCCACCACACTAGAGGGAGGTGCTTTGGGATGGTATAACTCACTGTCAGAGGAGGAGCAGTCTGACTGGGAAGTATTGTCAGCAGCCTTCATCAAATACTACAGCTTCAACACAAAAATCCAGGTGAAGCTGTATGATTTGGAGAGGGTGAAGCAGAAATTCAATGAGCCCTTTGACGAATACTACCAGAGGTGGATGAACAAGATGATCCTCCTAAAGAATCGCCCTGATGAAGATGAGCTTATACAGAAGCTCATTGATGGCAGCAAAGATATCTTCAAGAACAACATGGAATTCCATTCCTTCAAGGAGCTTAGTGAGGTCTATAGCATGGCCATGAAGATAGAAAGGGATGAAGAGGAGAAGCCAGCTGGTCAGAAAGGGGGAAGAAGTACATGGTATGGTTCAGGGTATAGATCAACCACAGCAGCCGGGTCTGGCAGTGGGTCTGGTTCAGGTGTTAGTGGCAAGCAGGGGCAGTCATCAGAAGTGAAGCGGGTTGAGGTGGCTACTGTGAATCAGCAGCAAGGCAACCAGAATAGGGGTCCTGGAGGACAAGGCATAACACCCTAGACTCTTACTTTGGCAAAGATATTCGCCAAGTGTAGGAATGGTGGCTTACTACAGTCCTTGAGGCCGTTTGAGTTCCCACCTGAAGCTGACAAGGATAACTTCTGCACTTATCATGTGGTGACAGGCCACCGGACCAATAACTGCTATAAGCTAAGGGATGCTATCCAGAAGCTTATCGACGAGGGAAAGCTGCAAGAACCACCTAAGCCTAGCACTAAAACTAACCCACTGCCGGCATTCGAGAAGCAGGTTAATATGGTTCAGTCGGGGTTACCGGCTAACTTCATATTTGCCCAAATTCTGCAAGCGAACCCTATGATTCAGGCAGTGGCGGTAGGGGAACCTGAAGAGAAACCCCGAGTGTGAGAAGGAAGATGGGTGTAAGGAGGTCAAGCCCATAAGTCTGGATGACCTTGACTCCGAAGATGAGTACGAAGAATTTGACAGAAGAGAGGCTGTTAAACTCCCAGCTGTTGAGAAGCTGAAGATTTCAGAAGTGCAGCACGTGACCCGAAGTGGAAGGGTATATCAGCCGGCGGATCAGACGAAAGATAAAGCACCGATGAATGGGTCGGGTAGCACTTCGGCACCGGAAAGAGTCGAGAAAGAGGACTTGGTCATTTCCCAACTGAAGAAGACCCCTGCACAAGCTAGTTTGTGGCACTTGCTTATGACCTCCAAAGAGCATAGGGAGGCTTTAGTGAAGAAGCTATCAGAAATTGAAGTCTCCCCTATAGCTTCACCAGAGGCTATGTGCTGCTTGCTAGACAAAGTCCATGCTGGAGCTCCTAATATTGTTTTCTCTGAGAAAGACCTACCAGCAGAAGGAAAGGCCCACAACAAGGCTCTTTACATTAGAGCCTATATCATGGATAAGGTGATGCCGTGCGTTATGGTGGATGACGGCTCAGCTCTGAATATTTGCCCACTGAAAATGCTACCGTTTCTAGGCATGAATGAAGAAGTGTTGAAGAAGTCCTCAACAGTCATTCGGGCGTATGATGATTCTAAGAGAACAGTGATAGGGACCTTCGAAACAGAAGTGGAGGTTGGGCCCATCAAGTCCATGGTTGGCTTCACAGTGATCGATATCCCGGTCACATTCTCCCTATTGCTTGGAAGGCCCTGGTTCCATCCTTTGGGAGGTGTTCCTTCTACATTGCATCAGAAGATTAAATTCTCTATGAATGACAAGATTGTGACCGTTGAGGCGGATGCCCAGTCAATGGTAGCTGCAGTGGATGAAGGAGTGGTTCCTTTTGGTGGATTCCAAATTGCTGTCATTAAGAAAGAAGAAACCACAGATGCCCCTATGGTTCTTTACGAGAACTACATGCCGGAGTGGCTATCCCGATATCTGTACAAGCTGAATTTTGTCCCGGGGATGGGACTCGGGATTAATCTGCAAGGTGTGCCAGAATTCAAGATCGACTCGGGAAAGTCAAAGCAGCATGGTCTTGGGTATGTAGAGGGGTCATCCGAGCAGAAGAACCTGAAAAAGGGTAAGAATGGCAAGATCATGATGAAGCCATTTCTGAAGGCAGGAGGAAGCCTTTATAAAGGCCAAGATGAACCGGTGCTGGTTGGGAATGTTGAGCACCCTGGCTTTGAGATCTTTGCGGATGTTGTGGATTTTGAGAAAAGCCAGGAAGAGCCGGTAGCCCCTGTAATGATAGAAAAAGCAACTGCTGAATTTGAAATTTTGAAAGGAGAATCATCTGAGGTGATAGCAGAAACCATAGAGGTGGCCAAGGAAGAAGATGAAAAGAAGACCTCTGCTGAAGCTACAGAAGTGATCTCGGGAGCTTTGACTGCTGCATTAACCAAAGCTTTTGGGAAATCCAAGGAAGGATTTGGCGAAGAACTGATGGCCAAAGTGAACTTAGACTCTGTGGTTGCTGAAATCGCCAAGATTATGGAGAAAGCTAAGGTACAGGTGGCCGAGAAAGCTGCAGTCCCGGATGATGCTCTGGAAAGGAAGATGGAAGCTGATGAAGAAAAAGGCCCTCCGCCTGTGGAGGATGAAGATGATTTTGTTGTATCTATTTCTTCCATTTTCAATGTAACTGATGTACTTTATGATAAGTTCAATGCAATGAAATCCCAGTTTGCTTACTTGTGTGATGTTTATCCTGATAATTCTGTGCATGCATTCGAATCACCATCAAGCATATTTAGCATACATGACACTGCATTGCATGAAATCAATATAAGTACAGATGAAAACCCTAAAATGGTACTCATTTCACACGAGCTAAAATCCGAGGAAGAAAGAGAATTAATAAGAATACTCCAAAAACATGTTAAAGCTTTCGCCTGGTCTTATGAAGACATGCCGGGTGCAGATACAGAAATAGCAGTGCACAAAATCCCAACGGATCCCAAGTTCAGACCGGTAAAGCAGAAGTTGAGAAGACTAAGGCCGGAATGGGCTACACTGGAGAAGGAAGAAGTGGCCAAACAGATAGATGCTAGGTTTCTCGAAGTGGTAGAGTATACGGAATGGCTAGCCAACATTGTCCCCGTGCCTAAAAAGGATGGAAGGGTTAGAGTATGCGTTGATTACAGGGACTTGAATAAAGCATGCCCAACAGATAACTTTCCACTGCCACATATTGACGTCCTAGTTGATAGCGCAGCAAAAGCGGCAATGTACTCCTTCATGGATGGCTTTTCGGGGTATAACCAGATTCTGATGGATGTGATCGACAAGGTGAAAACGTCATTCATCACAGAATGGGGTACTTTCTGCTATAGAGTGATGCCTTTTGGATTAAAGAACGCCGGTGCCACTTATCAGAGGGCTGTCACAACTCTGTTGCATGATATGATCCATAAAGAAGTCGAAGTGTATGTCGATGATATGCTTGTTAAATCAGCAACCCGGGAGGAACACCCTGTTATCCTGGATAGATTTCTAACACGTATTGGAGAGTACAACTTGCGACTTAACCCCAAGAAGTGCATATTCGGGGTCACATCGGGGAAGCTGTTGGGCCATGTAGTTAGCCAGAGGGGGATAGAAATGGACCCAGATAAAATCAAAGCCATCCAAGATATGCCAGCCCCAAAGACTGAAAAGGAGGTCAGATCATTCCTGGGTTCCTTGCAGTATGTCAGCCGCTTCATAGCCAAGCTAACTTCCACTTGTGAGCCAATTTTCAAGCTATTAAAGAAAGATCAGCCGGTTGTGTGGGATAACAAGTGTCAGCTGGCCTTCGAGAAGATCAAGGCTTACCTGGTAAAGCCCCCAGTGTTGAGCCCTCCAATTCCAGGGAAGCCCCTGATTTTATACTTGGCAGTTGAAGAATCCTCTATAGGGGCAATGCTAGCACAGGAACAAGATGGCAAGAAGGAGTATCCCATCTACTACCTAAGCAAAAAGCTGTTGGAGTATGAAACCAAGTACACACTGGTGGAAAAGACATGTATGGCGATGATTTGGTTGACCAAGAAGCTGCGCCACTATTTCCAATCCTACAAGATACAAGCTGTGGCTAAAGTGGATCCAATAAAGTATCTCTACGAAGCACCGGCATTGGTTGGGAAGCTGTCCAGGTGGTTATTACTTTTGTCTGAATTCGACATCGAGTACATCACGAAGAAAACCATTAAAGGGCGAGCCGTGGCGGAGTTTCTGGCAAACCAGCCCCTAGAATCAGATTACATAGAGAACCTGGAATTCCCTGATGAGCAGTTAGCCATGGTGGAAGTGAAAAGGTGGGTCATGTGCTTCGATGGGGTAGTGAATAGAAAGGGCGCTGGAATTGGAGTACTTATAGCAACGCCAGATGGTGAAGTCATTCCCTTATCCAAGAGGTTGAATTTTCCCATAACCAATAACGGGGCAGAGTATGAAGCATGCCTATTTGGGATGGAAGCTTTGCTAACACTAGGGGCAAATGACGTCTTAATTGTTGGTGACTCACTTCTAGTGATCAGGCAAGCTCAGGGTGAATGGGAGCTAAAAGAAGAAGCCTTGAGGCCTTACTTGGAGTTGTTGCAATTCAGAAAAGGTTTATTCGGCCAGTGTGAATTCAGACATGTCCCCAGGGATGAGAATAAGATGGCTGATGCATTAGCAACTTTGTCCTCCATGTGGGAAAATCCAGAAGAGACACAAGCTCAACCACTGGTTATAGCCACTTCCAGACATCCTTGCTTCGAAGTGCATGAAGTAATGGAATTATCAGTCGAAGAAAAGCCATGGTTCTTTGACATTTACCGGTATGTTAAGGAGGGAAAGTACCCAGAAGAGGCCAGTGCTGCTGATAAGTTGACACTGAGAAAATTGGCTAGTCAGTTCAGAATCTTCGAGGACAAATTGTATAAGAGAACAGCACATGGAGTTCTTTTAAGGTGTCTAACAGAACAAGAAGCAGAAGAAGTGATGCAGCAAGTACATGCAGGATCCTGTGGGCTGCATATGAATGGACTTGCCATGGCTAGGAAGATCATGAGACAAGGCTACTTTTGGATGACGATGCAAGCAGATTGTATAAGAAAAGTGAAGAGATGTCATGAATGTCAGATCTATGCAGACATTAGTCATCTTCCTCCACTTGAACTTCAGAACTTAGCGTCTCCTTGGCCGTTTTCAGCATGGGGGATAGACATGATTGGTGAAATTCATCCCGCTGCGTCTAATGGGCATAGGTTCATAGTTGTGGCAGTTGACTATTTCTCCAAATGGGTCGAAGCGGAATCCACTAATGTTACAGCCAAGCACATGGTCAAGTTCATTCAGAGAAATATCTTCACTCGGTATGGGATTCCTCACCACATAGTAACAGACAATGGAGTACAGTTTCAAGGGGCAACGGCTGAGCTATTTGCAGAACATGGTATTGAACATCATAAGTCCTCTCCATATAGACCTCAGGCTAATGGTGCAGTAGAAGTAGCTAACAAGGCAATAAAGAAGATCTTATCAAAGATGGTAACCACTTACAGGGATTGGGCTGATAAATTGCCTTATGCTCTTTGGGGTTACAGGACTAGTGTCAAAACACCGACGGGAGAAACTCCTTATGCCTTGGTATATGGAATGGAAGCAGTGTTGCCAGTGGAGATAGAACTCAAGTCACTCAGAGTTGCCCTGGAAGCTCAATTGCCAGAGACTGAATGGGTTCAAGCTAGATATGAACAGCTGGTTGCCCTAGATGAAAGGCGACTAAAGGCACTGGATCACCTGCAGATGTATCAGTGCAGAATGGCTAGAGCCTATAATCGGAATGTGAAATACTCCAAGCGGCAGTTGAAAGCAGGAGATTTGGTTTTAAAGCAACTAAGGCCTTCAAATGTTGATGTTAGGGGCAAGTTCAGACCTAACTGGGAAGGACCCTATGTGGTGAAAAAGGTGTTATCAAAAGGTGCTGTCAGCATCATGGACATGGATGGAAACGAATTCACCAACTCGATCAACCAAGACAGGCTAAAGCTTTATCATGTGTAAAAAAAAAAAAAAAAAAAAAAAAAAAAAAAAAAGAAAGAGAGGTCTGCTAGGCTGAAAACTCGAAAAGAGCGGTCTAGGCAAAAGTTAAGACACGAGAGAAAATAATCAGCCGGAAAACCTGAAAAGGACGACTGGTGACGGATTCTGGCACAATGTGAAATCTGTACCATTTAGGAACCAACTTATTTCAAATGTACTCATTTTGAATTCATCAATAAAGTGAAGTGTTTGTTTAAATATATTTGCATGGTTATGACAAATGCACAAACAAAGTTGTCTTGCATAAACACACATTCAAAGAAAACACTTTGCATTCAACTGATCAATATCGTCGCATTATTTGACAAATGAAAATGTATCAAATACATGCAATTTAAAATCTCTTATCGTCCTCTAAAGTCTAGTTCATCTTCCCAGACGAGCAATAAAGGGTCACAACGCCATTAAAAAAAAAATGCTCGCTGAGGTGAAAACCGAAAAGGCGACTCAGGCAAAAATTAGAGCGGCCCGCTAAGCTGAAAACCCATATCGGGCAGTTTAGGCAAAAGGTAAGGCATATGAAAAGCTCGCTAAGGCGAAAACCGAAAAGGCACCTTAGGCAAAAATTAGAGCACCTAAAAAAAAAAAAAACTCATAACTTCCCACGGAGCAGGAAAAACAGAACAACCTCAGTATTCCCCGCAGAATTCGTCACATCACTCTCCAGCGGAGTTCCCTATACTATTCCCCAGCGGAGTCTACATAAAGAACACTATCAATTATTTCTCCATAAAGTTGCCATGTTACTCCTCAGTGTAGTCTACACAAAGAACACCACGATTGTCTCTTCAATCAAATCACCACACTCTTCCCCAGCGGAATCTCTACAAGGAATACTACGATCATTTCCCCAACAATCACCTCACTCCGTCGATAATCACCAAACAATGCCCCAAGAAAAGCAAAATCAACCAAGGGTACAACATATCTCCCCAGCGGAAGACAGAAGCGTCCAATTACAGAAAATACATACATGTGCAAATACATCATCATGCATCCATACATTGCATATATCAATTGCTTATCTCTGGCTAGTCTTCATTCTTGATCGAAGGGGAAAAAATTTTTGTTTAAAAATCTCTCGATCAAGGAATGAAGACTTGCCATTTTAAGTGTAGGAATTCATCCCCAGCTTAATATCCTCAGCAAGTCAGCAGATCCGCCTCGAGTAATGTAAACTCGATATCGGCCCAGGTCCGCTCCATTATCTCAACTTTCTCCAGCGAGTCCGCCTCGGGTAATGTAGACTCGGCATCGGCCCAGATTCGCTCCATCATTCAAGTTCCCCAGCAGATCGCCTCGGGTAACATAGACCCGGTATCGGCTAATTTCTTCATCAATCTCGCCTCGGGTAACATAGACCTGATATCGGCTAATTTCGTCATCAAACTCGCCTCGGGTAACATAGACCCGGTATCGGCTAATCTCATCCCCAGCATCGCCTCGGGTAACATAGACCGCCTCGGGTAACATGGACCTGATATCGGCTAATTTCTTCATCGATCTCGCCTCGGGTAACATAGACCTAGTATCGGCCAATTTCTTCATCAATCTTGCCTCGGGTAACATAGACCTGATATTGGCTAATTTCTTCATCAATCTCGCCTCGGGTAACATAGACCTGATATCGGCTAATTTCTTCATCGATCTCGCCTCGGGTAACATAGACCTGATATCGGCTAATTTCTTCATCAATCTCGCCTCGGGTAACATAGACCTGATATCGGCTAATCTCTTCATCAATCTCGCCTCGGGTAACCTAGACCTGATATCGACCTATCTCATCAGAAGATTCATTCCAGCGTTCGCGGCGCTTTGATTCACGATCTCAAATTCATCATCACAGGTATTATGGACCTGGAGCTAGATGTCGAATTTGATCACGCGAGGGGCAGCTGTAAGCGCCGGAATTTTCTATACTTAAAAAAAAAAAAAAAAATATAGTCGTACGACTATTGTTATAGTCGTACGACTGTAATTTAAAAATTACAGTCGTACGACTGTAATATCGGAAAATCTACAGAGGCCCATACCTCTGCAGCAGAAATGGAAGAAAGAGAGGATGAGCATTAATTGCTCGGGTTTGGCAGCAAGCAAGCAGGAAAATAGGGTAGAAAAGAAGGAAAAAGGAAGCGAAGGGAGGGAGATTTCTGGTGAAAGAAAACTTAGAGAGAGAAAGAGAAGAGAGAGAAAAAGGAAAACCACAAAAAAACTCATTTTTCTTCCTCTTTGATTTTCTTTAATTCTCAAAATTAAGCCTAAAACTTGTTAGAAACCCCTAGGTTAATCAATTAACTACATAACCAAATCAAGAATTCGGACTAAAACAATCAGAATCCTTTGCAATTCGGATTTTGGACAAAAAGCTCTCAACTTCCATTCCAAAGGGGAAAGTGCGAATTTGTTGGGATCGGAGCGACGCCAGGGGTCAAAACGACTTGGAATAGCTTCTAAAAAGGTAGTCACTTCTTTTCCTTATATTTTTTCCTTGCTTTCTGGGCATTTGAAGTGAGTTTTGTGCATTTTTGCTGCATTTTCGTACTTCTGTTCCTGGAAATTAAGAACAGTCGTACGACTGTTCTTGGTCTTCATGAACAGTCGTACGACTGTATATACAGTCGTACGACTGTTCTTAATTTCCAGGTTTATTTTTTTAGATTTTGATTTAAATTGATTTTTGGCGAAATTCTGACCCTAAACTGATTACAGTCGCACGACTGTAAATTACAGTCGTACGACTGTAATCATTATTCCAGAATCAGAATTTCAGCTTTCATCCGTAAAAAAAAAATCTCAAAAATTAGAAAACTCCAAAAATCATCAAAATGAATTTTGTTGTGTGCATCACGACCATAGATTCAATTTTCTAGTAAATTTGCATTTAGAACAATTCAACGACGGAAACCCATTTCTCCTGAAAACCGACCCATTTAAATATATAAAAATGCATGTAAACCGGCAAAATTGTTTTCAAAATGATTTTCCCACAAAAACCAAAAATACAGGGACGTTTCAAAATGTTTTCCAGGTCTAACCGGGCCGGCTAGCCGAGCCGACCCGGTTACCCCCTAAATGCATGCCCCCCGATTCTTGATTTCCCAATTCTGTCTATTTGAGTCCTAATTGTGGCGTGTTGTATATATTGTGCTAACCCTCGGTTTTGCAGGTTTTAATTTCTTTTTATTTTTATTTTTAATGTATTTTAATAGATTAAATCGTGTATTCAGGCGGTTGTAATTCTTTTAGATTTTCGTGTATTCTAGGCGGTTGTATAAGTGAGGCGAGTGTTTCTTTTATTTTTCCATTCGATTTGGTTGTAAGCCAATTAATATTTATTTCTTTTCTTTATGTTTGTATTAAATATTTTGTGTGCGCGTTGTATGCTTTTTATACATTCAATAAAATGGACTTAGATTTTGAAATACCATTCGAGAACATTGACAATATTTATTTTAATTAGACACGAAATAGGGGACTTGTCCGGACCCGAATCTCTGGATAGTGTAGCGACCGTTCGTCCGGTTCAGCTGCATAAGAATTTCCCGGTTGAGCTGAGCCGGGTGGCGACTCTACAACATCCATTGAGATTTCGGTCTCGGTTCTTTTATGCATCAATTCTATTCATTTTCCAAAACTAATTTTCCATTTATAAAAACCCCATGCGAGGGAGGGATCCGCCCAAGATCGTGGCGCCCCATTCCGAAAGGGAGTCCCGCGTCCCGTCGAAAACGCGTCATCCGCTCACAGTAACGCAAAGATGATGTCACTGGCCACTTGATGAGTGGTACTGATAAGTGTATGGCCATATCCAAATAATTTGGTTGCTTATTTAATTAATCAGTGAACTCAAGATCAAGAAATATAATAAACAGTAGAAGAGGATGATGAACACCATGCCTCTTGTTTATTCATATCGATATCGTTTGGCAAAGGATACTCTGAGATTACTACTGGGTTAGTGTCTTCAACATACTATTGTATTTTTGTCTTAATTAGGTGCTGTAACGGTTTGCTAGAACCCACTTACACTCTATGGGCCTCAGGCCTATTACCAACATAAAGACAGATCCATAGGATCGTGCACATTGATCAACTGTGTCGGAACTTATAGAAATTGCACATATAATGTACATTGGAAGGAATTTGTTAATTAATTAGTTGACATTCGGTGTTAAGGTAATTAATTAACATTGGGTTGATCTAATTTAATTAATAAGTTTACATAATGTAATTAATTAATTAATTTATCAATTAATTGAATTACATAAAGTAAACAATTAATTAAGTAATTTTCCTATAGTAGGAAAATTAAATACATGAATTATCTTTCTTAAGTGTGATTTAATTTTATTCAAGGGTAATTAAATTAGCCAAATGGAATTAAATTACATAATATAATCCTTTTGGTATAAGGTTATTTATGTAATCGAAATCCTAATTGGCTTGGGTTTTAATTAACCTCAATAGAAACCTTGTTATGGAAGGACTATATAAGGCACACTTAAGTGAAAAAATCAGCCATAACCCAAAGGAATAAGTGTTGGATATACCCTAGTCCCGAGGCATTGGACCTTATTTTTGTATCATACATTTATACTTTGACGGGACATATATGTATTATACAATTTGTGTCATTAAATAAAGGCATTTATCTATTTATTATATATCTTGTGCTATGTTTTAAATAGAGTATCCAATGGACATATCCATATCGATGTTGACAAGTGTCATGCACTTGGCAGTAAGACCAT
Source organism: Euphorbia tirucalli (assembly GCA_039660915.1). Taxonomy (NCBI): domain Eukaryota; kingdom Viridiplantae; phylum Streptophyta; class Magnoliopsida; order Malpighiales; family Euphorbiaceae; genus Euphorbia; species Euphorbia tirucalli. The sequence continues at coordinate 33,752,766 of CM077640.1, read as the reverse complement.
GGATAGGAAAAACGATATGACCATAAAGTTATCCGTAGTCTATTCCAATCATGGGAATGAATGGAACTAAAGACTATTATTAGCCTTGTTGTATGGCGGTGTCTTAACGGTCATAGTACATGGGATGTCAACCAGGTTAATGGGTACATGTAAAGGTGCATGGTACTGTATAGATCCATTAAACGAGAAATCCACATGGTATAGTATCACAAGTGATTCTCGTGTAGTACTTGTATTGATCCTTTAACCTGATCATATGATGGTGCTGCATGTGAAGTGGCATACTTTGGTGTATGCCTAAAGGGCCTGTAATAGGGTGCCAAGTATAGGTACATTCGGGTATGTCAGTGAACATGGTAGTGCTATGGATATGTAGAAGGGATTGTCACTCAGTATTCTACTGAGAAGATATCACCGATCTCTTGATGAATGCAACTGATAAGAGTGTGGCCACACCCAAACAAGTTGGAACTTGTTTGTGAGCATCAGTTCATTCGGGATCAAGTTAATGTCTGGACACAAAAGAGGGTGATTAATCCATGCCTCTGTGTTCGACACCGATATCAATGACATGGAATATATGAGTTTAAACTACAGGGTTATGATTCCAATTTGACTGCTATCTCCATCTTTATAGAGGGCTGTAGTGGCTTGCTAGAGCCCGCCTGCAGTTTGTGGCGGGCCCACCGGATCATACACATTCAATGTCTGAACTTAATTAAAGGATTAACTGTGTACTTGGGGTATACACTTTGAAGAGAGATAGTTCCATTAATTCTATTAGATAGATCAATTGAATTGATCAAAATAATATAATTAATATTAATTTTGGCATTCTCATAATTAATTCAATGAATTAATTTATGAGATTATTTCCTAGGTAGAAATATTTTTACATGTATGGGTATACATGTATTTCATTTTATGATTGTCTAATTTAACTCCTTGGTTAAATTAATAGCTCAAATTAATTTTAATTTAAATATGTGTAATATATTATATGACATAATATATAAGCTTGCATATTGAATTAAAGTTATATTTGTGATTAATTAAAACTATGGAATTAAAATTGGCTTGGGCTTGAAAGAAATATAAAGCCCACATAAAGTTAATGGTATGGACGAAATTTTTTGCTACCTATGATGAGTCATTCTCTTGACTTTAAGTTGCAAAGTTAGACTTTGCTTCTTATGGATATAGAGGTAAAAATGATGAGTCATTATGATGGAGCAATGAGAAATTGATTTGTCATAAGAGATAGAAAAATTGGATTTTGCTTTTTATAAAACTATTCTTTATCTCATTTCTTTTGGGAAAAAAATTTCAGATATATCTCCTCTCCTCTCTTCTTGAAAAGTCAGATCCACCAGCACGGGGTTAGTTCAATAGTCGTTCGTGTACGTGACATTGGAGGAAGTCTAATTTGATTTCTGCAGCCATTTCTTAAGAGATATTCTAGTGAGTATCTAAACTTCCTCTTTATGGCTTTGGTTTTTTATTACCACTTCAATAGCTCCTAGGCGCCGATTTGAGGAAATCAATGCTAACTTCTGCTTTTATCAGTTGATTTAAGGTGAAAAATCCCAACAGTGGTATCAGAGTAAGCTTTTGATCTGTTGAAATCTCTAACTTAGTGGATCCCATGTTTTAAAATTGGTGGTTTTGTGGATGGGACTTTTTTTTGGTTTGGGGTTTTAATATTTTTCCCCTATTTTATTTTCAAATGGAAATTGGATTATGCATAGTAGGTTGTATGTGTATATTTCTATTTGATTATTGCTTTTTTTTTTTTGTTGATTCCTTTTTATCTTCCAAAAAAAAATATTGGTTGGAGGGGCTTTGCCCTTTGACAGCTTGTTGCTGCATGGCATACTGCCCAGCAGCATGCCATGCAATAGCCTATTGCTGCTCGGTGGGCTGCGCCCAATTTCGGATTTGGCGGGTTTTTGGACCAGGCCCAGTTTTAAAATTTTACGCGTTTAAATTTCTGTAATTTAAATGCGCGTGGTTTCTTGAATGAAAATTTAATTTTTGTTCATTGGATATTAATTTTGGAAATTAATATAGTTTAATTGAAATTGGTTTGGGTTTTCCTGGCACGATTACCCGGACGGGTGATTTTGATTCATGCTTTCCCGATTCCAGTGAGAGCAGTGTTCTGCCTGGGCTAGAGATCCCAAGTCCATACGGGCTTAGAACCATGGTAGGCCAAAATTGGCGATTTCAAAATAATGGCTAAGGACATAATTGAAATGCGATTAATTTCATGCATTTAACATGTTTATAAATTGATGTATTGGTTTACATGTGTGTATGATTAAATGCATGAATGGATGCCATTGGGCCTTATTTATGTTGGGCTGTAATATTCTTTTACGTAAATACGGCCTGCGTGCCGTTTTCTTTTTATGTAATTTTATTTTATTTGTTTATTGTGAACTTATGTAAAGAAGAAGCTGATTGGATTGGCGTGCCCAGAAGTATGGAGAGGAGGCCCGCCTGATGTTCTTCTCGTATAGGTTTACTAGAATTATATTAGGATGTAAATTTTGGCCCATAGTAGCCCATTATTTATTTAATTATGCTTTATTTATTTACATGTGAGAATGTATCTCATTTTCACCCGCCTTTGCATCTAAGCCATTATTAATTGAATCTAATAACCAAAAAGTAATTACTAAGTCTCTTAAAAGTGCTTCCCTCATTCAAAACCTACTCGAAGTGGGGATAGGCCAGCTGTAGACCAGCCCTCGCTGGATGCACTGGAGTATCGTTATTTTGTATTGGTTGGAGTATTGGTTACTCTAACACTTGGATGGAGGTTTGGACTTAGCGTGGGTAGTAGAATTCTCCTGACCCTAAGCACTGATGGGTAAGTGCCAACAGGCCCATCAAACCGAGAGTCCATAGGTTGGGATTGGACGGTGCTTCTACCTAAATAATTGGGGTATAGTTTTTCTAGGCCCTCGTCTGGCTATATCTTGGTGAGATATGGATCTTGGCCCATGAGCCCAACAACTCGAGTTAATTAATAACATGATTCATTATTAATTATAATACAGAAAAAACAATTTAAGTCCTTTATTAATACTCTTTACATTTTTCTGTGTAGTAGCTCAATGGCAACGAATAATACATTATCACTACGATCTATCCTGGAAAGGGACAAGCTTTCTGGCCCTAACTTTTTGGACTGGTCTAGGAACTTGGGGATAGTTCTAAGATAGGAGTCTAAAGAGTATGTGCTAGAAAGGCCTGTACCGGCTACACCTATGGGACGTAATCCACCGGCTGCCCAGCTGAAGGAATACAAGGTGCATGTAAAGGATAACCGGCACGTGACATGCCTGGTGTTGGTGTGTATGGTCCCTGAGCTGCAAAAGCAATTCATGGATCATCAGGTCTTTGCTATGATAACAACTCTAAATGAGATGTTTCAGAAGCAAGCTCGTTAAGAATGGTACCTAACCAACAAGGCATTCCACTCTTGTAAGATGGGGGCTGGGACATCTGTGAGTGCACACGTGCTCAAGATGAAGGGCTATATGGATAATTTAGCCCATCTCGAATCGCCTATTTCACAGGAGCTAGTGGTTGACACAATCCTGGCTTCCTTACCGGATTCTTATGATTAGTTCATCCTAAACTATAACATGCAAGGGATGAACCGTGTTGCTAGTAAGTTGCATAGGATGCTTAAGTTCACTGAGCAGTCGATCAAGAAGACTCCATCGGTACTTATGGTCAATAAGGGAAACCTCCTCTTACTAAGGGCAAGGTGAAGGAAGAAGCCAAGGCCAAGGCTAAGAAAGCTAAGGCTAAAAAGGCTAAGGCCCAGCCTAAGGCTAATCCTGAGGATGTCTGCTTCAATTGCAAGCAGGCTGGGGATTGGAAAAGATCATGTCCTAAGCTCTTGGGAGAGCAAAGGAAGATCCAAGGTGCATCTTCATCAGGTATATATGTCATAGACATTAACCTTACTGTTTCAACAGCCTGGGTATTGGATACTAGATGTGGTTCTCACATTTGTTGTAATGTGTAGGGACTTAAGAACAAGAGATCACTGGGATCTAGAGAGGTGGACTTCCGAGTTGGAAATGGAGCAAGGGTTGCTACCATAGAAATCGGTGACTACCATCTTATGATGCCTATTAGATTAGTTTTGATACTGGAACAATGTTATTTTGTACCTGCTATGTACAGGAATATTATTTTAGTTTCAGTTTTGGATTTTTTGGATTTGATTTTACTATTTGTAATGGTAAAATGGGTTTATCTAGAGAGGGATTATTTTATGGAGAAGCTCTGTTAAATAATGGCCTATATATCCTGGTTTTGAATGAAACTAATCAGGTCTATAATATAAATACTAAAAGGGTTAAGCCTGACGAACTTAATCCTGTTTACCTTTGGCATTTTCGTTTAGGCCACATAAACGAGAAGCGCATAGCTAGGCTTCACAAAGTTGGAATCCTAGGATCGTTTGACTTGGAGTCACTTGATATATGTGAATCTTGTTTATGAGGTAAAATGACTAAAGTGACTTTTAGTAAGAAAGCTGAAAGGGATACTGGCTTCTTCGACCTAATACATTCAGACGTATGTGGGCCCATGAGCACAGCTACCAGAGGTGGACATCTATACTTCATCACCTTCACAGATGATTTCAGCAGATATGGCTATGTCTATCTGATAAAATATAAGTCCAAGACCTTTGATAGGTTCAAGGATTTTAGGAATGACTTACGGAATCAACTAGGCAGAAATATCAAAGCCCTTCGATCAGATCGAGGTGGCGAGTATATGAGCCTAGAGTTTGACTCATATCTGAGAGAGCATGGAATCGTTCCACAGCTCTATCCTCCAGGAACACCACAATGGAATGGGGTGTCCGAACAGAGGAACAGGACACTGATAGACATGGTACACTCAATGATGAGTCATGCTTCTATCCTAATAAGTTTCTAGGAATATGCTCTTGAGACAGCAGCTCTCATTTTGAATAATACTCCGACTAAGGCTCTGGAAAAGACCCCATTTGAAATATGGACAGGCAGGGCACCCAATATGTCATTCCTACGGATTTGGGGTTGCTATGCACATGTCAAGAAATTGACTAGGGGAAAACTAGAACCCAAAATCGACAAATGCTTATTTGTGGGCTACCCTAGGGAAACCAAAGGGTATTACTTCTACAACCCCACTGAGAACAAGGTGTTCGTGGCTCGAAAAGGGATCTTTCTTGAAAAGGAGTTTATTTCCAAGAAAGATAGTGGGAGCAATGTTGAACTCAGGGAAGTTCAAAGCTCACAAACTCCTAAAGAGGATGACTTGGAGACCAAGGTGGGGCCTCCACAGGAGGAAGCACTAGCCCAGGTCACACAAGGACCTAGAAGATCAGGTAGGGATCGTTCAGAACCTGAGAGATACGAGGTTCTCATTACCAATGTCATACTTTTGTTGTCTTTGATGAAGAAGAGCCCAAAACCTACCAGGAGACTATATTTAGCCCACTGTCTGCCAACTGGCAAAAGGCCATAGAGGCAGAAATGCAATCTATGTACAATAATCAGGTTTGGAACCTAGTTGATCCACCTTCAGGTGATAAGGTGATAGGTTGCAAGTGGTGCAATAAGCTAAAGGCTGACAATACCTTCAAGGGGCGGCTAGTTGTGAAAGGTTTCAGACAAGTCCATGGAATAGACTATGATGAAACTTTCTCACCAGTCACTATGCTCCAATCCATATGGATCTTGCTAGGCATAGCTGCTTGGTATGACTATGAGGTCTGGCAGATGGATGCCAAAACCGCATTCCTTAATGGAAAGCTACACGAGGATGTGTATATGACATAGCCTGAGGGTTTTAACGATCCAAGGCATCCTGAAAAGGTATGCAAGCTTCAAAGGTCCATTTATGGATTGAAGCAAGCATCCCAAATTTGGAATCTTAGATTCAATGGGGCCATAAAAGAATACGGCTTCATACAGAATAAAGATGAGCCTTGTGTGTATAAGAGGATTAGTGAGAGCATTGTAACATTCTTGGTATTATATATGGATGACATCCTTATGATTGGAAGTGACATACCAACACTGTAAGTTGTAATGCAATGGTTGTGTAAGTGCTTGTGAAGGACTTAGGCGAGGCTGAGTGACCCTAGGGATCAAGATCTACAAGGATAGACCCAATCGGCTTCTGGGCCTAAGTCAGGCCAAATACATAGACAAAGTCTGAAAAGATTCAGCATGGATTAGGCTAAGAAAGGTTTCTTACCGATGAGCCATGGGCTGAAACTTAGTAAGAAAGACTGTCCTAAGACAAGACAGGACAGGGAGAACATGAAGTTGGTCCTATATGCAATAGCTATAGGATCAATCATGTACTCCATGCTATGTACGAGACCTGATGTTGCCTTTGCAATAAGTATGACAATCCGATACTAGCAGGATCCCTGGCTAGGATCACTAGAAGGCTGTTAAAGCAATCCTGAACTACCTTAACCAGACTAAGGATAGCCTCTTGGTGTATGGAGGTCAGGAAGAGCTATCAATTACTGGGTACACTGATGCAAGCTTCCAGGCAGACTAGGATGAATACCAGTCGTAGTCTGGGTATGTATTTATGCTAAATGGTGGTACTATTAGCTGGAGAAGTTCCAAGCAACCGACCATCATGGATTCTTTCACAGAAGTTGAGTACATTACATCATGTGATGTAGCTAAGGCAGCTGTATGGATAAAGAAGTTTATCACTGAACTAGGGGTAGTGTCAACTACCCAGGATCCAGTTGATATCTTCTGTGACAACAATGGGACTGTCACACAAGCTAAGGAGCCCCGGTCACATCAAAACTCGAAGCACATACTTAGGAAGTTTAACCTTATACCAAGGACAATATCGCAGATCCCTTGACCAAGGCACAGGCTCATCCTAAGCATGAGGGTCACATTAGATCTATAGGGATTAGGCCCATGCCTAGTTGGTACTAGTGCTAGTGGGAGATTGTTGGATATGCCCTAGTCCCGAGGCATTGTTTCTTGTTTTTGTATCATACATTATACTTAGATGTGGATATAAGTATTACATAATTTGTGCCATTAAATAAAAGCATTAATCTATTTATTATATATCTTGTGCTATGCTTTAAATAGAGTATCCAATGGTCCATATCCATGTTCACAAGTGTTATGCACTTGGCAGTATGACCATGGATAGGGAAAATAATATGACCATAAAGTTATCCGTAGTCTGTTCCAATCATGGGAATGAATGGAACTAAAGACTATTGTTAGCCTAGTTGTATGGTAGTGTCTTATCAGTCATAGTACATGGGATGTCAACTAGGTTAATGGGTACATGCAAACGTGCATGGCACTGGATAGATCCACTAAACGAGAAATCCACATGGTATAGTATCACAAGTGATTCTCGTGTAGTTCTTGTATTGATCCTTCGACCTGACCATATGATGGTGTTGCAAGTGAAGTGGCATACTTTGGTGTATGCCTAAAGGGCCTGTAATAGGGTGCTAAGTATGGGTACATTCGGGTATGTCAGTGAACATGGCAGTGCTATGGATATGCAGAAGGGAATGTCACTTAGTATTCTACTGAAAAGATATCAATGGCCTCTTGATGAATGCAATTGATAAGAGTGTGGCCACACCCAAACAAGTTGGAACTTGTTTATGAGCATCAGTTCATTCGGGATCAAGTTAACGTCTAGACACAAAAGAGGGTGATCAATCCATGCCTCTGTGTTGGACACTGATATTAATGACATGGGATATACGAGTTTAAACTATAGGGTTACAATTCCAGTTTCACTACTATCACCATCTTAATTGGGGGCTGCAGTGGCTTGCTAGAGCTCGCCTGCAGTTTGTGGGCCATAGGCCCACTGCCAACATAAGGACGGGCCCACCAGATCGTACATATTGAAAGTCTGAACTTAACTAAAGGATTAAGTGTGTACTTAGAGTATACATGCTAAAGAGAGGGAGTTCCATTAATTATCTTGTATATATCAATTGGATTGATCAAAATAATATAATTAATATTTATTTTCACCTTCTCATAATTAATTCAATGAATTAATTTATGAGATTATTTCCTAGGTGGAAATGTTTTTACATATATGGGAATACATGTATTTCATTTTATGCTTGTCTAATTTAACTCTTTGGTTAAATTTAATAGGTCAAATTAATTTTAATTTAAATATATGTAATATATTATATGGCATAATATATAAGCATACATGTTGAATTAAAGTTATATTTGAGATTAATAAAAACTAAGGAATTAAAATGGTGTTGGGCTTGGAAGAAATATAAAGCCCACATAAAGTTAATGTTATGGCCAAAATTTTTGGCTAGCTATGATGAGTTATTCTCTTGACTTTAGGTTGCAAAGTTTGACTTTTCTTCTTATGGATAAAGAGGTAAAAATGATGAGTCATGATGATGGACCAATGAGAAATTGATGAGTCATAAGAGATAGCAAAATTGGATTTTGCTTCTTATAAAACTCATCTTTATCTCATTTCTTTTAGGAAGAAAAATTTCAGCCATATCTCCTCTCCTCTCATCTTGAAAAGTCGGATCTGCTAGCACGGGCTTAGCATAATAGCCGTTCGTGTATGTGACGTTGGAGGAAATCTAATTTGATTTCTATAGCCATCTCTTAAGAGATATTCTGGTGAGTTTCTAAACTTCTTCTTTATGGCTTTGGTTTTTTATTTCCACTTTATTAGCTCCTGGGCACAGATTTGAGGAAATCAATGCTAACTTCTGCTTTTATCGGTTGATTTCCGATGAAAAATCCCAACAATAAGATGTAAATTTCAGCCCTTAATACAACAGCCCCTTAGCCAAAATTTATAGCAATAATTCCTCCATTCCTTTACTCTTTGGCTAGCACCAGTTCCCGCTCGATAGTTGGTCGTGTACCAGATTGTGGAGATCACTTCCGTTACAAGAATCAATTCTGAAGTAGTCTCTGGAGGATACAGATTTGGTGAGTGAATCTCTCTTGATTCAAAGTTGAGTTTATTCCAATAAATGGTAATCGGACACGATAAGTGGATTGTAGGAAATTTTAACAGTGTAATTTCCACTGCGCCACGTTATTTTTCCGATGACGAATCCCAACAGTGGTATTAGAGCCTAGGTTTCATCCATTAGATTGATTGGATTTTGGTTCTGGAAAGTGTTCTTGAAGAAAGAATAGGTTTAAAGAATTATTTTTAGGTTTTTGATTATTTTTCTCGAAATTGGTTTTCAATCTAAAATTGTTTTTTTTTTTTTTTGTTGATTTTTTTTTGTTGCTGTGACTCTTTTGGGTTAAAAAAAATCATGTTTTGGGAGAGGGAATCGCAGCGATTCCCTTCCCTGCCTGTAGCAGGTTGCTGCGTGCGTAGTAGTTGCTGGCCGCAACAGTGCCGTTGTGTGGGGTTCGGGTCCGGTTTTGGATTTTACTGGTGTTTTTTTTTTATCCCCGGCCCGTAATGCAAATTAAATTAAAATGTTTTATTTTAAATTATTTATTATGTTGACATGCATATTTAATTTAATTGTTTTGCATATTAAATTGAATATGGAGTTTATGAAATTAGCCCAATAAACCGTGGGACTGGTTAAAATTGGGAGAGCTAAATTAAATTTGTGATAACCCAAATTCCAGTGGGAGCAAAATTGTTAATTTTGCATTAATGGATGTAATCCATTGGGCTTTTATGGGCCTTAATCACATTTGTTGAAATTGGCGATTTCACCCTAAGTAACTTGGCTTAACATTTACATTTATAATTTGGAATGCCATGATCATGCATCATATTGGCATGTATGTGCACAACAGGTACTTTGTTTGAAATGATGTGTTGAGCTCTATGGGCCCTAAATTATTATAGTTTGTAATTAATTTTTAGGAAAGACGGCATGTGCGTCATTTCTTTTATTTTAATGTAATTTTAGAATACATTTTATTTTATAAAATTATTGTAATTGCATCAAGTATGGAGGAAGGCCCAGATGGAGCAAGCCCATGGTAGGAGCCCAAGAAGGATTGTAGTCCAGCCCATGGAGAATTAGATAAGTTGTCTAGTTTTTCATTAGGTTGTAATTAAATGCCCATAGGATCTCGTTATTTTAAATTAAGTATGCTATTGTATTTGTCATATAATATGGATATATGGATCACTAGATTATAACCCGTGACTATGCATGCTCAGCCGTATCACTTAATTTTAATCCGGAAATTAAAATATTGAGTTGTTTAAAAGTGCTTCCCATATTCACACATCTTCCTCCCATTGATGCTGCAATGTACTCCATGCCCTAGCTGGGTACATTGTAGTATTCAATGGACCAACAAGGGTTAGGATACTTGGTATGGTTAACATATGAATGGTGGTTTGACTCAACATGGGTAGCATTAGCTCAGAGCGAGCCCTAAGCACAGATGGGTAAAGTGTCAATAAGCCTATCAAACCAAGACTCTTTCGTGGAAGGATTAGATAGGTTGTCCTCCCAAACGAATCAATGGTTGGTTAGCGAGCCCTAGTTCAGCCAGTCATTGATAAGTTGTGGATCTTGGTCAAGTCAGCCAATTAAAACCACCAATGAACAAATTAAAATCGAATCATTAATTTGAATTTGCAAAAGTCCTTTATTTCTAACTCAAGCAATGATTTCTTCCATGTAGATAATCCCATTTCATAAAAACAATTTAAATGGCTACAACAAACAACAACTCACTCTCACTTAGGTCACTCTTAGAGAAGAAGAAGCTTTCGGGGACTACCTTCCAAGATTGGGCTAGGAACTTACAAATAGTTCTTGCACAAGAATCCAAGGAGTATGTACTGAATGCTCCTTTACCAGTTGGCCCTCCCGCAGGTCGAGGAGCCACCATAGTAATGGTGGCATAGTATGACCAGCACTTGAGAGATGATCGTGATGTCTTGTGCCTAATTCTAGTAAACCTATACTAGAAATACACCGGGTGGGCCTCCTCTTCTTCCTTCCAGGCTCGCCTTTCCAATGGGCTTCTTCTTTACAATATTTATAATAAATAAATAAAATAAAATTACATAAAAAATAAAACGGCACGCAGGCTGTATTTACCCAAAAAGAAAATACAACCCAACTTGAATAATGCCCAATAGCATCCATACACACATTTAATCATACAAGCATGTAAACCAATACATCAATTTAGAAACATGTTAAAATGCATGAAATTAATCCCATTTCAATTATGTCCTTAGCCATTATTTTGAAATCGGAAATTTTGGGCCATCATGGTCTAACCCTTAATGGGTTTTGGGCCTCCAGCACAGGAAGAACACTGCTCCCACTAGAATTGGGAAACCATGAATCCAAAACAGTCGCCTAGGTAATTGTGCCAAAAAAACCCAAACCAATCTCAATTATACCATATTAATTTCCAAAATTAATATCCATGAATAAAATTAAAATTCCATTCAAGAAACCATGTGCATTTAAATTACAAAAAACCTAAACACACAAAATTTTAAAGCCCACTAAAATTTTAAAAGTGGGCCCCGGGCCCAAAACCCGCCAAATCCAAAACAAGGCCCAACCCGCTGCTGCCACTGTTTTTGCCGGCAGCCCCATATCCACGAAAACAACCTATGATTTTTACAAAAAAAAATTAACAGCAATACCAAATCACCACGATATAATCAATAAACAGAAAATTGAATCAACAAAATATCCAATATGCCACATAAATTTTTAATTGAAATATCAAGAGGGAAAAATCATGAAACCCCAAACCAAGAATCCCATTATCAAAATCAACAATTTCAAAACAAGGGATTCAACCAAGTTAATGATTTCCATTGATCAAAAGGCTGCTCTGATACCACTATTGGGATTTTTCACCGAAAATCAACTAATAAAGCGGAAGAACGTGTTGATTTCCTCAAATCCGTGCCCAGGAGCAATTGAAGTAGAAATCAAAAACCAAAATAAAATTGAGGAAGATTAGATTCTCACCAGCAAATCTCTACAAGAGATGGCTGTAGAAATCAAAGTAGACTTCCTCCACGTCCCCGTACACGAACGGCTACCAAACTCAACCTGTGCTAGTGATTCGATCAACCGAAAGAGAGGATTTGGTGGCTGTAATTTTCTGCTCCAAACAGTCTCTACTTGGCTGAATTCCACTAGGTGTTTTTAACCTAGTTGGCTGAATTCCCTTCGGGAATTTAAGGCCTAATTTTCTTTTAATTTTATATGGGCTTTCTCTCCTTTGATCCCAAGTCCATATTAATTCTTTGGTACAATTTAATTGCAAATACAACTTTAATTTAACACGTAAGTTCCAACTTGTTTGGGTATGGCCACACTCTTATCAATTGCATTCATCAAGTGTCCGTTTGATATCTTCTCAGTGGACTACCGAGTGACATTCCCTTATGCATATCTATAGTATTGCCATGTTCACTGACACACCCGAACATACCCATACTTGGCACCTTGTTATAGGCCCTTTAGGCATACACCAAAGTATGTCACTTCACATGCGGCACCATGATATGGTCATGTAAAAGGATCCATATAAGTACTACATAAGAATCACTTGTGATACTATATCATGTCGAATTCTCGTTCAATGGATCCATCCAGTACCATGCCCCTTTGTATGTGCCCATTAACTTGGTTGACATTCTGTGTCCAATGGCCGGTAAGACACCGCCATACAACCAAGCTCATGATAGCCTTTAGTTCCATTCATTCCCATGACTGGAACAGATTACGGATCTCTTTATGGTCATATCGTTTTCCCTATCCATGGTCTTATTGCTAAGTGCATGACACTTGCCAACATGGATATGGATATGTCCATTGGATGCTTTATTTAAAACATAGCACAAGATACATAATAAATAGATTAATGCTTTTATTTAATGACACTAAATGTATAATACATAAATCTCATGAAAGGCTACAAATATATGACACAAATACAAGGACCAATGCCTCTAGACTAAGGCATATCCAATAATCTCCCACTTTTACTAGTTCCAACTAGGTATGGGCCTAATCCCTATAGATCTAGTATGACCTTCATGCTTGGGCTGAGCTAGCACCTTGGTCAAAGGATCTATGACATTGTCCTCGGTGTCCACTTTATGTAATGAAATGTCACCCCTCTCGGCGATTTCTCATATGAGGTGAAACTTCCTGAGCATGTGCTTCATGTTCTTGTGTGACTGAGGCTCCTTAGCTTGTGCAACAGCCCCATTGTTGTCACAAAAGATATCAACTGGATCCTGGATGGGTTGTACTATTCCCAATTCAGTGAGAAACTTCTTCATCGACATGCGTCCTTAGATGCATCGCACAATGCAATGTACTTAGCTTCTGTAGTAGAGTCCATGATGGACAGTTGCTTGGAGCTCTTATAGCTAGTAGCACCACCATTTAGCAAGAGTACATACCTAAACTGCGACTGGTACATATCTTGGTCGGTCTGGAAGCATGATCAGTGCACCCAGTAACTGATAGCTCTTCCTAACCTCATACACTAAGAGGCTATCCTTAGTCCGGTTAAGATACTTTAAGATTGCTTTGATAGCTTTCCAGTGATCCTTGCTGGGATCCTACTGGTATCGGCTCGGCATACTCAGTGCAAAGGTGACATTGGGCCTTGTACATAATATGGAGTACATAATTGATCCTACAGTTGACGCATATAGGACCAACTTCATGCTCTCCATGTCCTACCTTGTCTAAGGACAGTTCTTCTTACTAAGTTTCAGCCCATGCCTCATTGGCAAGAAACCTTTCTTGTCTTGATCCATGCTAAATCTTTTCATAACTTTGTCTATGTACGTGGCCTGACTTAAGCCTATAAGCTGATTGGATCTATCCCTGTAGTGTTGGGATTCATCATTGGAAAAATAACGTGGCGCAGCAGAAAATACACGGTTTAAAATTTCCAAGAATCCACCTATTGTGTCCAATTACCATTGATTAGAATAAAACCAATTTGAATAAAAAGAGATTAACTCATCGGATTCATCTCTTCTAGAGACTGCTGCAGAATCGTTTCTTGAAATTGCGATCTCCAAAGTCCGGTGCACGACCAACTATTGAGCAGGAACTGGTGCTAGCCAAAGATGTAAAGGAATGGAGGTTTAATGCTGGGATTTTCAGCTATTTTAGGGCTGCTATTGGTGGCTGAAATTTTCAGCAATTAATTAGGGTTGAATTAGGGTTTTATTGCTTAAGTGTGCCCTTATATAGACACCTTGTCTAATTGGGTTTTAATTAGGTTAATTAAACCCAAGCGCACTAGGATTATAATTACATAAATAAACTTTAATTAAAAAGTATATACTATGTAATTTAATTCCATTTGGCTAAATTTAATTACCCCCAAATAAAATTAAATCACACTTAAGTAAATACAATACATGTATTTAATTTTCCTACTTAGGAAAATTATCTAATTAATTGTTTACTTTATGTAATTCAATAAATTGATAAATTAATTAATTACATTATGTAAACTTATTAATTGAATTAAATTCAACCCAATGTTAATTAATTACCTTGACACCGAATGTCAATTAATTAATGAACACATTCCTTCCAATGTACATTACATGTACAATTTCTATAAGTTTTGGCTTAGTTGATCTATGTGCATGATCCTATGGGTCTGTCTTTATGTTGGCAGTAGGCCTAAGGCCCACAGATTGTAAGTGGGTTCTAGCAAACCATTACAGCCCCTAATTAAGACAGAGATACAGCAGTCTTTCGAAGACACTCACCTGGTAGGAATCTCATAGTGTCCTTTACCTAACGATATCGATATGAATAAAAAAGAGGCATGGTGTCCGTCATCCTCTTCTGTTGTTTATTATATTTCTTGATCTTAAGTTGACTGATTAATCAAATAAGCACTGACTTACTTGGGTATGGCCATACAATTATCAGTCCCACTCTTTAAGTGGCCAATTATATCATCTCGGTGTAACCCGAGTGGCAATTCCATCACTTCACCATCAATATCAACATGTTCGTCGGTCCACCCAATCATACCCATATTTAGCATCCTTTTATAGACATGTTAGGCATATGTCAAAGTGAACCGGATTCCATATTGATATTATAATGAAATTTGGTCCATACTGATATTATAATGAAATCTGGTCTCAGGACAAAAGAGACCTACTCAAGAAAGACATATGATGCGACAACCATATGGCTTTCTTGTACGAATCGATCCAGTCCCATGTAAACGACATGTACCTATATTCATGACTGACTATATAAGTACTATGGCTAGTTAAGAACTACCATACAATCATTGAATATACAAGTCTGTGGTTCTATTCGTTCCCAGGGTTAGAACAGACCTGTGATTGGTTTTATGATTATCAATCAATGGATACTCTACTCATATCATAGCACAAGATATAAATGAAATAGATTAATTGCCTTTATTAATGTGACACAAATAATGTATTCATACAATGAGTCTTAATGTATAATACAAAACACAAGAATCCAATGCCCTAAGAACTAGGGCAGACCAACATGTAGATCTTGATCCCTAGGATCATCTCAGCCTTGCCTAAGTCCTTCATTGCGAAGCACTTACACAACCATTGGTTTACTCCTTGCAGTGTTGGAATGTGGCTTCCAATAAGAAGGATATCATCCACATATAATACCAAGAAAGTGACAGTGCTCCCACTAATCCTTTTATACACGCAAGGCTCATCTTGATTCTGTATGCCGTAATCCTTTATGGCTTTATTGAATCTAAGATTCCAACTTCGAGGTGCTTACATTAATCCATAAATGGACCTTTGAAGCTTGTATACCCTTCTAGGATGTTTGGATCGACAAAACCCTCAAGCTGTGTCATGTACACATCCCTGAGTAACTTTCTATTAAGAAAGCAGTTTTGACATCCATCTGCCAAACCTCATAGTTGTACCAAGCGGCTATGGCCATAGATTTAAGCATGGCGACTGGGGAGAAAGTTTCATCATAGTCTATTCCATGGACTTGTCTGAAACCTTTCGCAACCAGATGCACCTTGAAGGTATTGTCGGCCTTTAGCTTGTACCACCACTTGCAACCTATCACCTTAGCATCTAGAGATGGATCAGGTTCCAAACATGATTATCATATATAGAATGCATTTCCACCTCCATGGCCTTTCACCAGTTGGTAGACTATGGGCTAGCTATAGCCTCCTGGTAGGTTTTGGGCTTTTCCTCATCGAAGATGAAAAGAGTGTGATCATCGGTAATGAGAAACCCATATCTCTTGGTTTCCTAACGATCCCTACTAGACCTTCTAGGTCCTTGTGTGACCTAGGCTGGTGCTTCCTCCTGTGGAAGCTCTGTCGGATATGCCCAAGTCTCGAGGCATTGGTCCTTGTATTTGTATCATACATTTGTACTTTGATGTAAGATTTATGTATTATACAATTTGTGTCATTAAATAAAGGCATTGATATATTTATTATATATCTTGTGCTATGTATTAAATAGAGTATCCAATGTACATATCCATATCCATGATGACAAGTGTCAAGCATTTAGCAGTAAGACCATGGATAGGGAAAACGATCTGACTATAAAGTCATCCGTAGTCTGATCCACTCATGGGAATGAATGGAACTAGAGACTATCATTAGCTTGGTTGTGTGGTGGTGTTTTACCGGGCATTGGACATGGGATTGTTGGGATTCGTCACGGGAAACCGACCGATAAAAGCGGAAATACGCGTCGATTTCCTCGAATCCGGCCCAGGAGCTTAAGATGTGGAAATCAAAAACTTAAAGCATAAAAGGAGGGTTTCAAAAACTTACCACAAAGTCTCTCTAAGAGACGGATGCGGACTGCAGAAATCAAGTGTAGATTTCCTCCACCGATGCGTACACGAACGGCTCTCGGACCGAAACCCGTGCTAGCGACTCGGATGACAAGAAGAGAGGGAGAAAGAGAGAAGAAAAAGGGCAGCCAAGCTTGGGTATTATGGCTGTCCAAGAATTTCTTTCCAAAAGAAATTAAATCCAATTTCTCTCTTTTCTCACAATTGCTTTTTCTACCAAAGAAAAAACCAAAGTCCAAAAGTGGGCATAAATTCTTTCAAAAGAAAGAATGTATACGGCCAAGCATGGAAGAAAATCATGGCTCATCATTTCAATCCATTGAAAATGAGATGGATGAGAATAAAGCAACAAATATCAATTTTGTCACTAAGCATGAGTCACCACTTTCCCATTGGTCAAAAGATGCAAAGTCTCACTTTGCTTCCTTTTCCCTTTAGTCCAAATGGTGACTCACCCCTCTCATCCCTCCATATTCGGCCAACTAGAAGATTGGTGATCCCACCTTCATCATTTCCTTACCATAAAGGAAAAGCAAGATGCAAGGTGGCAAAGTCCAACTTTGCCCCATCATATGTCATACCAATGACTCACCATTCTTTAATTGGTCCATAAGAATATGTCATCATCATTTTTGTCCATAAAATGACTCATAATTCTTACACTAATTCCATGCAAATTTCGGCCAACATATCCCATTCAATGTTGACTTTATTCCTTTAAAAGTCCAAGCCTAATTTTAATCCCATTGATTTAATTAATTTCAAATGCAACTTTAATTTAACATGTATGCATATATATATTATACCATATAATACATGACATACATTTAATTAAAATTCATTTGCCCTAGTAATTTAATCAATGGATTAAATTAGACATACATAAAATGAGATACATGTAAACCTATACATGTATAAGAATATTTCCACCTAGGAAATAATCACATAAATTAATTCATTGAATTAATTATGAGAAGGCCAAAATAAATATTAATTATATAACTTTGATCAATCCAATTGATGCATATAATATAATTAATATATCTCTCTCTCTTCAAATGTGTATACTCCAAGTACACACTTAATCCGACTAGTTAAAGTCCAGACGTTCAATGTGTACGATCCAATGGGCCCGTCTTTATGTTGGCAGTGGGCCAAGGCCCACAGACTACAGGCGGGCTCTAGCAAGCCACTGTAGCCCCCAATTAAGACGGAGTAAGCAGTCCAACTGAAAACGTAACCCAGTAGTTTGAACTTGTAAATCCCATGTCACTGATATCGGTGTCCAACACTGAGGCATGGAAGTATCACCCTCCTTGTGTCTGGACCTTGACTTGATACCGAATGAACTGATGCTCACAAACAAGATCCAATCTTGTTTGGGTGTGGCCGCACACTTATCAGTAACATTCTTCAAGAGGCCGATGATATCGTCTCAGTGAATCACTGAGTGACATTCCCTTCTGCATATCCATAGTGCTGCCATGCTCACTGACACACCCGAACGTACCCGTACTTGGCACCCTTTTACAGGCCCGTTGGGCGTACACCAAAGTGTGCCACTTCACATGCGACACCATCATATGGTCCGGTCGAAGGACTTATACAAGTACTACGCGAGAATCATTTGTGATACTATACCATGTAGATTCCCGTTAAGTGGATCAATCCAGTACCATGCCCTTTTTGCATGTACCCATTAACCTAGTTGACATTCCATGTTCTATGACCGGTAAGACACCGCCATACAACCAGGCTAACGATAGTCTTTGGTTCCATTCATTCCCATGATTGGAACAGACTACGGATGACTTTATGGTCATATCGTTTTCCCTATCCACGGTCCTACTGCCAAGCGCCTCACACTTGACAACATGGATATGGATATGTCCATTGGATACTCTATTTAAAATATAGCACAAGACATATAATAAATAGATTAATGCCTTTATTTCCTTGACACAAATTATATAATACATAAAGTTTACATTACTGTACAAATGTATTATATAAACACAAGGACCAATACCTCGGGACTAGGGCATTTCCAACAATCTCCCACTTGCACTAGTACCTACTAGGCATGGGTCTAATCCCTATAGATCTAGTATAACCTTCGTGCACAGGCGTAGCCAAGCATGTTGGTCAAAAGATCTGCGACATTGTCTTTGGTGCCACTCTTTGTGATGAGATGTCACCCCCTCAGCGATTTCTCGCAATAGGTGAAACTCCCTGAGTTCGTGCTTCGTGTATATGTGTGACCGAGGCACAGAGCTTGTGCAACAGCCCCGCTTTGTCACAGAAGATATCAACTGGTTCCCGGATAGTAGATACTATCCCCAGTTCCGTGATAAACTTCTTTATCCACACAGCTTCCCTAGCTGCTTCACACATTGCAATGTACTCAGTTCCTGTGATAGAAACCGCGATGGTCTATTACTTGGAGCCTTTCCAACAATAGCACCACCATTTAGCATGAACACATACCTATACTGCGACTTACATTCATCCTGGTCGGTCTGGAAGCTTGCATCAGTGTACCTAGTAACTGACTGCTCTTCCTAACTTTCATGCACTAAGAAGCTATCCTTAGTCTGGTTAAGGTACTTCAGGATTGCTTTGACAGCCTACCTGTGATCCATTCAGGATCCGGCTCATCATACTTAGTGCAAAGCCGACATCAGGTCTTGTACATAGCAAGGAGTACATGATTGATCCTATAGCCGAAGCATATAGAACTAATTCATGTTCTCCCTATAGTACTTCTTGCTAAGTTTCAGCTCATGACCCATTGGCAAGAAACCTTTCTTAGCCTGGTCCATGCTGAATCTTTTCAGAACTATGTCTATGTACTTGGCCTGACTTAGGCCTAGAAGCCGATTGGATCTAACCCTGTAGATCCTAATCCCTAGGATCGTCTCAGCTTCGCCTAAGTCCTTCATTGCGAAGCACTTACACAACCATTACAATTCCCTTGTAGTGTTGGTATGTCGCTTCCAATCAGAAGGATGCCATCTATATATAATACCAGGAAAGTTACTATGCTCCCACTAAACCTCTTATACACACCCTTAAAGGTATTGTCGGCCTATAGCTTATAGCACCACTTGCCACCTATTACCTTAGCACCTAGAGGTGAATCAACCAGGTTCCAAACCTGATTATCGTACATAGATTGCAAATCCACCACCATGGCAGACAGTGGGCTAGCTATAGCCTACTAGTAGGTTTTGAGCTCCTCTTCGTCCAAGACAAAAAGAGCGTAATCATTAGAAACAAAAACCGATGTTTTCCATGTTCCTGATGATCCCTACCAGACCTTTTAGGTCCTTGTGTGACCTGGGCTGGTGCTTCCCCTTTTGGAAGCTTCACCCTGGTCTCCGAGTTATCCTTTGTAGGAGTTTCTGAGCTTTGAACTTCCCTGAGTTCAATATCGCTCCCACTGTCTTTCTTGGAAAGAAACCCCTTTTCAAGAAGGACCCCCTTTTGCGCCATGAACACCTTGTTCTCAGCGGGGTCGTAGAAGTAATACCCTTTGGTTTCCCTAGGGTAGCTCACAAACAGGCATTAGTCGGTTTTGGGTTCTAGTTTTGCTCACAGTCAATTTCTTGACTTGTGCATAACAACCCCAAATCCGTAAGAAAGACACATTAGGCACCCTGCCCGTCCATATTCCAAATGGGGTCTTTTCCAAAGCCTTAGTCGGAGTATAATTGAAAATGAGAGCCATTGTCCTAAGAGCGTATCCTTTACAACTTATAGGGAGAGAGGCATGACTCATCGTTTGAGCGGACCATGTCCAACAGGGTCCTATTCCTCTGTTCGGACACCCCATTCCATTGTGGTGTTCCTGGAGGAGTGAGCTGTGGAACTATTCCATGCTCTCTCAAAATGAGTCAAACTATAGGCTTATATGCTCACCACCTCGGTCCAACCGAAAGGCTTGGATATTTCTGCCTAGTTCTGTACTTCGTTCCTTACTCCCTTGAACCTATCAAGGGTCTCAGACTTATATTTCATTACATAGGCATAGCCAATTCTGATGAAATCATCTGTGAAGGATATGAAGTATAGATGTTCACCCTTAGTTGCTATGCTTGTCGGTCCATATACATCTCAATGCATTAGGTTCAATAAGCTAGCAACCCTTTTAGCCTCCTTGCTAAAAGGTTCTTTAGTCATTTTACCTTATAAATCAGACTCGCATATATCAAGTGACTCCATGTCAAATGATCCTAGGATTCAAGCAATGTGAAGCCTCGCTATGCGCTTCTTGTTTATGTGGCCTAAATGACAATGCCAAAGGTAAACCGGATTAAGTTCGTTAGGCTTAACCCTTTAAGTATGTATATTATAGACATGATTAGTTTCATTTAGATCCAGGATATAAAAGACATTATTTAATAGAGCTACTCCATAAAATAATTCTTTTCTAGATAAACCCTTTTTACTATTACCAATAGTAAATGTACATCCAGAAATATCCAAAAAAACTGAAACAGAAATAATATTCCTGTACAAAACAGGTACAAAATAACATAGTTTCAGTAACAAAACTAATCTACTAGGTATCATAAGCTGGTCCTACTGATCTCTATGGCAGCAACCCTTGCTCCATTTGTGACCCGCAAGTCCACTTGTCCCGATCCCAGTGATCTCCTGTTCTTAAGTCCCTGCACATTCAACAAATGTGAGAACCACATCTAGTATCCAATACATAAGATGTTGAAACAGAGGTTAATGTCTATGACATATATACCTGATGAAGACACGCCCTGCGTCTTCCTTTTCTCTCCCAAAAGCTTGGGACACGATCTTTTCCAATGTCCAGTCTGCTTGCAACCGAAGCAGACATCCTTGGAACGGGCCTTGGGCTGGGCTTTAGCCTTTTTAGCCTTGGCTTCCTTAGCCTTGGCCTTGGCCTTTGCCTTGCCCTTGCCTTTAGCAAAAGGAGGTTTCCCCTTGTTAACCTCAAGTACCGGCGGATTCTTCTTGATCCACAGTTCAGCGAGCTCAAGCATCCAATGCAGCTCACTAACAGTACGGTCCATCCCTTGCTTGTAAAAGTTTAGGATGAATTGATCATAAGAATCCGGTAAAGAATCCAGGATCGTACTAACCGCTAGCCCCCGTGAGATAGGAGTTCCGAGACGGGCTAAATTATCCAGATAGCCCTTCATCTTGAGCACGTGTGCACTCACAGATGTTCCGGCTCCCATCTTACAGCTGCGGAATGCCTTGTGGATCAGGTACCTTTCCTGATAAGCTTGCTCATAAAACATCTCGTTAAGAGTTGTCATTATAGCAAAGGCCTGATGATCCAGGAACTGCTTTTGCAATTCAGGAACCATACTAGCCAACATCAGGCATGTCACATCCCGGTTATCTTTTACATGTGCCAAGTATTCCTCCAGCTTGGCAGCCGGTGGATTACTTCCCGTTGGCACAACCGGTACAGGCTTTTCGAGCACATACTCTTTAGACTCTTGTCTTAGAACTTTCCTTAAGTTCATAGACCAGTCCCAAAAGTTAGGGCCAGAAAGCTTGTCCCGTTCCAAGAAAGATCGCAGTGATAAAGTATCATTCGTAGCCATTGGTTTCTACACAGAAAAATTACGAGTGTAAATAAAGGACTTAACATGTTCTTCCCATATTATAATTAATAATGAATCGTGTTATTAATTAACTCGAGTTGTTGGGCTCATGGGCCGAGATCCATATTATATCAAGATATAGCCAGACGAGGGCCTGGAACAACTATATCCCAATTTTTAGGTAGGAACGCCGTCCAATCCCAACCTAGGGACTCTCGGTTTGATGGGTCTGTTGGCACTTACCCATCTGTGCTTAGGGCCAGGAACATCCTACTACCCACGCTAAGTCAAAACCTCCATCCAAGTGTTAGAGCAACCAATACTCCAACCCAATACAAAATGACGATACTCCAGTGCATCCAACGAGGGTTGGTCTACAGCTGGCCTATCCCCACTTCGAGTAGGTTATGAATGAGGGAAGCACTTTTAAGAGACTTAGTAATTATCGTTTGGTTATTAGATTCAATTAATAACGGCTTAGATGCATAGGCGGGTGAAATAGGGTTTGTACATACATTCTCACATGTAAATAAATAAAGCATAATTAAATAAAATGAAATGCTATGGGCCAAAATTTACATCCTAATATAATTCTAGTAAACCTATACTAGAACGACATCAGGTGGGCTGCATCCTCATCCTTCTAGCACGCCAATCCAATCGGCTTCTTCTTCTTTACATAATTCCATAATAAACACATAAAATAAAATTACATAAAAAGAAAACGGCGCGTAGGCCGTATTTACCAAAAGAATATTACAACCCGAATAAATAAGGCCCAAAACATCCATTCATGCATTTAATCATACATACACGTATCCAATACATACAATTTATAAACATGTTAAATGCATGAATTAATCCCATTTCATATATGTCCATAGCCATTATATTGAAATCGCCAAATTTTTGGCCGATCATGGTTCTAAACCCATGCGGGCTTTGGGCCTCCTACCCAGGCAAAATTGCTCCCAATCCAATTGGGAAACCATGAATTCCAAAATTAGCCGTCCGGGTAATCGTGCCAAGAAAACCCGAACCAATTTCAATTAACCATATTTATTTCCAAAATAAATATCGCATGAACGAAAAATAAATTTCATTCATAAAACATGCGCATAAAATTTCCAAAATTAAACACGCACAATTTTAAAACCCCACGCGCATAAAAATTACCAAAATTTAAACACGCATATTTTTAAAATTTTAAATCCGGCCCGGCCCAAAAAATCCCGCCAAATCCAAAAACGGGCCCGGCCAACCGCGCGGGGAGGCTGCTGCCTAGCAGCAGCCCCTGCGGCCAGCAGCAGGCTGCTGCCTGGCGTGCTGCCCAGCAGCACGCCATCAGCAGCTACTGCTGCCTGGTGTGCTGCCCAGCAGCACGCCAGCTGCAGCAAGCTGCTACCTGGCGTGCTGCCCAGCAGCACGCCAGCAGCAGCAGCTGCTGCGGCCAGCAGTAGCTGGCCAGCAGCAGGCTGCTGCCTTCCCCACATGGCCCTATTTTTTTTTTTTTTTTTTTTCATGTATGCATAAGAATAAAACCAATACATGAAGAATTAAATCAACAAGATCAAAGAACAAATCCAAGATATATATAATTAAATTCAACATGCATAACATACAAAACAAATTGAAACATACACATAAAACCTAATATGTATAAACCTTTCAATTTGCAAAAACAAATGGGGAAAAATATAAAACCCCAAAACCGAAAGAATCCCGATCCATAAAACACCAATTTTAAAACACGGGATCCGCCAAGTTTAAAGATTTCCACGGATCAAAAGCCCGCTCTGATACCACTGTTGGGATTCGTCACGGGAAACCGACCGATAAAAGCGGAAATACGCGTCGATTTCCTCGAATCCGGCCCAGGAGCTTAAGATGTGGAAATCAAAAACTTAAAGCATAAAAGGAGGGTTTCAAAAACTTACCACAAAGTCTCTCTAAGAGACGGATGCGGACTGCAGAAATCAAGTGTAGATTTCCTCCACCGATGCGTACACGAACGGCTCTCGGACCGAAACCCGTGCTAGCGACTCGGATGACAAGAAGAGAGGGAGAAAGAGAGAAGAAAAAGGGTAGCCAAGCTTGGGTATTATGGCTGTCCAAGAATTTCTTTCCAAAAGAAATTAAATCCAATTTCTCTCTTTTCTCACAATTGCTTTTTCTACCAAAGAAAAAACCAAAGTCCAAAAGTGGGCATAAATTCTTTCAAAAGAAAGAATGTATACGGCCAAGCATGGAAGAAAATCATGGCTCATCATTTCAATCCATTGAAAATGAGATGGATGAGAATAAAGCAACAAATATCAATTTTGTCACTAAGCATGAGTCACCACTTTCCCATTGGTCAAAAGATGCAAAGTCTCACTTTGCTTCCTTTTCCCTTTAGTCCAAATGGTGACTCACCCCTCTCATCCCTCCATATTCGGCCAACTAGAAGATTGGTGATCCCACCTTCATCATTTCCTTACCATAAAGGAAAAGCAAGATGCAAGGTGGCAAAGTCCAACTTTGCCCCATCATATGTCATACCAATGACTCACCATTCTTTAATTGGTCCATAAGAATATGTCATCATCATTTTTGTCCATAAAATGACTCATAATTCTTACACTAATTCCATGCAAATTTCGGCCAACATATCCCATTCAATGTTGACTTTATTCCTTTAAAAGTCCAAGCCTAATTTTAATCCCATTGATTTAATTAATTTCAAATGCAACTTTAATTTAACATGTATGCATATATATATTATACCATATAATACATGACATACATTTAATTAAAATTCATTTGCCCTAGTAATTTAATCAATGGATTAAATTAGACATACATAAAATGAGATACATGTAAACCTATACATGTATAAGAATATTTCCACCTAGGAAATAATCACATAAATTAATTCATTGAATTAATTATGAGAAGGCCAAAATAAATATTAATTATATAACTTTGATCAATCCAATTGATGCATATAATATAATTAATATATCTCTCTCTCTTCAAATGTGTATACTCCAAGTACACACTTAATCCGACTAGTTAAAGTCCAGACGTTCAATGTGTACGATCCAATGGGCCCGTCTTTATGTTGGCAGTGGGCCAAGGCCCACAGACTACAGGCGGGCTCTAGCAAGCCACTGTAGCCCCCAATTAAGACGGAGTAAGCAGTCCAACTGAAAACGTAACCCAGTAGTTTGAACTTGTAAATCCCATGTCACTGATATCGGTGTCCAACACTGAGGCATGGAAGTATCACCCTCCTTGTGTCTGGACCTTGACTTGATACCGAATGAACTGATGCTCACAAACAAGATCCAATCTTGTTTGGGTGCGGCCGCACACTTATCAGTAACATTCTTCAAGAGGCCGATGATATCATCTCAGTGAATCACTGAGTGACATTCCCTTCTGCATATCCATAGTGCTGCCATGCTCACTGACACACCCGAACGTACCCGTACTTGGCACCCTTTTACAGGCCCGTTGGGCGTACACCAAAGTGTGCCACTTCACATGCGACACCATCATATGGTCCGGTCGAAGGACTTATACAAGTACTACGCGAGAATCATTTGTGATACTATACCATGTAGATTCCCGTTAAGTGGATCAATCCAGTACCATGCCCTTTTTGCATGTACCCATTAACCTAGTTGACATTCCATGTTCTATGACCGGTAAGACACCGCCATACAACCAGGCTAACGATAGTCTTTGGTTCCATTCATTCCCATGATTGGAACAGACTACGGATGACTTTATGGTCATATCGTTTTCCCTATCCACGGTCCTACTGCCAAGCGCCTCACACTTGACAACATGGATATGGATATGTCCATTGGATACTCTATTTAAAATATAGCACAAGACATATAATAAATAGATTAATGCCTTTATTTCCTTGACACAAATTATATAATACATAAAGTTTACATTACTGTACAAATGTATTATACAAACACAAGGACCAATACCTCGGGACTAGGGCATTTCCAACAGGGATGTCAACCAAGTTAATGAGTAGAGGCAAAAAAGGCATCGTACTAGATAGATCCACTAAACGAGAAATCCACATGGTATAGTATCACAAGTAATTCTCATAGTACTTGTATGGAACTTTTGACCTGACCATATGATGGTGCTGTATTTGAAGTGGCATACTTTGGTGTACGCCTAAAGGGCCTATAACAGGGAGCCAAGTATGGGTACATTCAGGTATGTCAGTAAGCATGGTAGGACTATGGATATGTAGAAGGGAATGTCAATCAACAGTCCACTGAGAAGATATCACCGCGGCCACTTGATGAATGCGACTGATAAGAGTTTGGCCACACCTAAACAAGTTGGAACTTGTTTGTGAGCATCAGTTCATTCGGTATCAAGTAAATGTTTAGACATAAAAGAGGGTGATCAATCCATGCCTCTATGTTGGACACTGATATCAATGACATGGGATGTACAAGTTTAAACTACAGGGTTACGATTACAGTTGGACTGCTATCTACATCTTAATTGGGGGTTGCAGTGGCTTACTAGAGCCCGCCTGTAGTCGATGGACCATAGGCCCACTGCCAACATAAAGACAGGCCCATAGGATCATACATATAGATTGTCTAAGTTCTAACTAGTCGGATCACCTGTATACTTAGAGTATACTAATTGGAGAGATAGATATTAATCAATTAAATTAATGATCCATTGGATTGGTCAATATAATTTAATTGACATATATTTATATTTTATTGGGTTGCACAAAGTTGATTTAAATAAATTAACTTCGGAATAAATTTCCTGGTGGAAATTTAATACATATATACGTTTATATGTATATATTTCTAGTCAAATCATAAATTAATTTGTTGGGATAATTCCAATTGTTAAATCTATTTAATTTAAATGATATGTATCTTATATAATATGATTTAATATAAATACATGCATAAAAATTAATTAGGAATTAAACCATACTAATTAATTAGGATTTATGGAATTATGGGCATTAATTCCATTTATAGAAACAAACTTATTCACCCCAATAAAAAAGGCCATGATTTAAGCAAAAATCAATGAATTTCTTACTATGGAATTCAACCATTGACGGGAATTTACTGCTGGAATTTTTTTATTCCAAGGCAGAAATTTCAGCTCACTTTTCTCTCCAAAAATTCATTGATCCTCCGCTACCACGGGTTTTACTTAATAGGAGTTCGTGTACATGAGAGTGGAGGGAATTGTTGGAAATGCCCTAGTCCCGAGGCATTGGTCCTTGTATTTGTACTATACATTTATTGGATTAATGTGTTGTACTCATTTGTGTCATTAATAAAGGCATCAATTCATTTATTATATTTATCTTATGCAGTATAGTAAATGAAGTATCCAATGGACATATCTATATCCATGACGACTAGTGTCATGCACTTAGCAGTAAGACCATGGATAGGGTTAACGATATGACCATAAATAGATCCGTAGTCTGTTCCAGTCATGGGAATGAATGGAACAACAGACTATCATTAACCTGGTTGTATGGCGGTGTCTTACCGGTCATTGGACATGGAATGTCAACCAAGTTAATGGGTACATGCCTGGGAGCATGGTACTGGATAGATCCACTAAACGAGTAATCCACATGGTATGGTATCACAATGGATTCTCGTGTAGTACTTGTATGGATCCTTTGACCTGAACATATGATGGTGTTACATGTGAAGTCGCATACTTAGGGGTACGCCTAAAGGGCCTGTAATAGGGTGCCAAGTATGGGTGCTTTCGGGTATGTCACTGAACATGGTAATACTATGGATATGCAGAAGGGATTTGTCACTCAGTAACCAACTGAGAAGATATCACCGGCCACTTGATGACTGTGACTGATAAGAGTGTGGCCACACCCAAACAAGTTGGAACTTGTTTGTGAGCATCAGTACATTCGGGATCAAGTTAATGTTCGAACACAAAAGAGGGTGATCAATCCATGCCTCTGTGTTGGATACCCATATCAATGACATGGGATGTACAAGTTTAAACTACAGGGTTATGATATCAGTTAGACTGCCATCTCCATCTTAATTGGGGGCTGCAGTGGCTTGCTAAAGCCCAACTGCAGTCTGCGGGCCAAAGGCCCGCTGCCAACATAAAGATGGGCCCACAGGATCGTACACATAGAACGATAGAATGCAGACTTAAGGAATCACATGTATACTTGGAGTATACACAATGGAGGGAGAAGTGTGTATATATTAATTATATTATAAAGATCAATTGGATTGGTCATAATAATAAAATTAATATATTCAATTGGCTCTTCATAATTAATTGGATTAATTATGATATTATTTCCTAGGTGGAAATATTCATATGTATGGGTTTACATATGATTTTATTTTGTGTAGATTTAATTTTAATTTAATGGATTAAATTAATTGTCAAACCAATTTTAATTTAGATGTAAATAATATATTAACTGGAGTAATATATTAAATACATGGATATATTAAAATTGGGCTTGAAATTAATTTAAACCAAAGTAATTAAAATTAGACTGGGCCTAAATTAAAACATGGAAGCCCGCACAGAATAGACAGGAGCCAAGATGGGCCCGAATTCACTTGAGGAATTCGGCCAACCCTAGGTATAAATACCTAGGGTTAGAAATTTCGGCCATCTCCTAATTTTGCACACCTAGCCGAAATTTCCCTAGCTCCTCCTCTCCATTGTTTTGTTTTTCCGACGCTAGCACGAGTTACATTCGCCAAGCGTTTGTGTACGTGAGAGTAGAGGAATTCTATTTTGAATTCTGCAGTCATCATCCATCTCGGAAAGAGATTTTTCTGGTAAGAAATTTAATCCCTTTCTATTTGATTTTAAGTTTTTCAATTTCCACTTCAATTGCTCCTGGGACCGGATTTGAGGAAATCACCGTGTTCTTCATCTTTTATCGGGTGATTTCCGGTGAAAAATCCCAACAGTGGTATCAGAGTGGGCTTTTGATCCGTGGAATTTGATTAATTTTGGTTGAATCCCTATTTTGAAATTGCATGTTTTTTGTTTGGGATTCATGGTATGGGTTTTATGATTTTTCCCATATGTTTTGATACAATGAAAATTAATATTGCATATTGGTTTATGTTGTTTTAATTTTATTGTATTATTGTAATTCTTGGTGAATTGCTATGGATGATGATTGGTGAATTTTTATTTTTAATTTTGGATTCATTAAAAAAAAAAAATCGACTCCCGGGGGCGGGGCTGCCTGCGGCGGAATCGCAGCCTGCAGCCGCCGCACGCGGCGGCAGCCGCTGCTGCTGGGCAATGGCCGCTGGGCGGCCACTGCACAGCGGCAGTGCCGCTGCAGGCGGCAGCAGCGGCGCTGCTGCTGCTAGGGCAACTCTGTTGCCCTAGCTGCAGCGGGCCGGGCCCAGTGTTTTGGATTTTACGGGTATTTTGGGTCCGGGGCCCATTTTTGAAATTTTAATTGGTTTTAAAATTCGTGTGTTTAAATTTATGTAATTTAAATGCGCATGGTTTCTTGGATGAATTTTATTTCGTTCATTGCATATTAGTTTTGGAAATTAATATGGTTAATGGAAATTGGTTCGGGTAATTTTGGCACAATTACTCGGACGGCTAAATTGGACCCATGGTTTCCCAATTCCAGTGGGAGCAGTTGGACTGCCTGGGCTGGAGGCCCAAAGCCCGTTAAGGATTAGAACCATGGTGGGCCAAAATTGGCGATTTCCTAATAATGGCTTTGACATAATTTAAATGGGCTTAAATCATGCATTATGACATGCTTTTGAATTATATGTATTGGATGCATATGAATGGTTGAATGAATGTATGATTGGATGCTATTGGGCCTTTTACGAGATGGGTTGTATTTTTCTTTTGGGTAAATACGGCCTGGGTGTCGTTTTCTTTTAATGTAATTTTATTTTATTTAAATTAAATATTATAAAATTTGTAAAAGAAGAAGCCCATGGAGTGGTGAGCCCAAATGGAGGTGCAAGCCCAAATTGGAGGTGCAAGCCCAGAAGGAGAAGATGGAGGCCCGCCTAATATATGTTTCTAGTATAGGTTTACTAGAATAATATTAGGATGTAATATAGGCCCATAGCAGTCCATTTTAATTTTATTTAATCATTTTTATATTCATTTGCATGTATGAATGTATGTTACTAATAGCTCATTCACCCGCTTTATGTATGTAAGCCGTTATAATTGAATCTAATAACCAAACGGAAATTACTAAGTCGCTTAAAAGTGCTTCCCTCATTCAAAACCGAATCGAAGTGGGAATAGGCTAGTTGTAGACCATGCCCTCGCAGGATGCACTGGAGTATTGTCACTTTGTATTGGGTTAGAGTATGGGATACTCTAACACTTGGATGGAGGTTTTGACTTAGCATGGGTAGTAGGATTCTCCTGGCCCTAAGCACAGATGGGTAAGTGCCAACAAGCCCATCAAACCGAGAGTCCCTAGGTTGGGATTGGACGGCGTTCCTACCTAAATAATTAAGGTATAGTTGTACCAAACCCTCGTTTGGCTATATCTTAATGAAATATGGATCTCGGCCCATGAGCCCAACAACTCGGTTAAATTAATAACTTGATTCATTATTAATTTTATATGGGAACAACAAAGTAAAGCCCTTTATTAACACTCTCAATGTTTTTCTGTGTAGAAACACCCAAATGGCAAACACAAATACCTTATCACTACGATCAATTCTTGAAAAGGACAAGCTTTCCGGCCCTAACTTCTTAGACTGGTCTAGGAACTTGAGGATAGTTCTAAGACAAGAGTCGAAAGAGTATGTGCTGGAAAGGCCTGTGCCGGCTGCGCCTCAGGGATGTAATCCACCGGCTGCCCAGCTGGAGGAATACGAGGCGCACGTCAAGGACAAACGGGATGTGACATGCCTTATGTTGGCTTGCATGGTCCCTGAACTACAAAAACAGTTTATGGACCATCAAGCTTATGCTATGATAACAACTCTTAATGAGATGTTTCAAGAGCAAGCTCGTCAGGAAAGGTACTTGACCAATAAGGCATTCCACTCTTGCAAGATGGGGGCCGGGACATCTGTGAGTGCACACGTGCTCAAGATGAAGGGCTATTTGGATACTTTGGCCCGTCTCGGATCGCCTATTTCTCAAGAGTTGGTGGTGGACACAATCCTCGCGTCCTTGCCGGATTCTTATGATCAGTTCATCCTTAACTACAACATGCAAGGGATGAACCGCACTGTCAGTGAGCTGCATAGGATGCTTAAGCTTACTGAGCAGTCGATCAAGAAGACTCCGCCGGTGCTGCTGGTTAACAAGGGGAATGCTCCTCTTGCTAAGGGTAAGGCCAAGGGAAAGGCCAAGGCTAAGGCCAAGAAAGCCAAAGCCAAGAAGGCCAAGGCCCAACCCAAGGCCCAGCAGAAGGCAGGTCCTGAGGACGTCTGTTTCGGGTGCAGACAGGCGGGCCATTGGAAGAGATCGTGTCCCAAGCTGATGGGAGAGCAGAGAAGGGGCCAAGGTACGTCCTCTTCAGGTATTTATGTTATAGATATTAACCTTACTGTTTCAACATCCTGGGTATTGGATACTGGATGTGGTTCTCACATTTGTTGCAATGTGCAGGGACTTAAGAACAGAAGGTTGCTGGGGTCGGGAGAGGTGGACTTGCGGGTGGGGAATGGAGCAAGGGTTGCTGCCATAGAGATCGGCGAATACCACCTAGTGATGCCCAGCGGATTGGTTTTAATTTTAGAACATTGTTACTTTGTACCTGCTATGTGCAGGAATATTATCTCTGTATCAATGTTGGATATTTCTGGATTTGATTTTACTATTAAAAATGGTCGAATTTCTATATCCAGAGAGGGGTTATTTTATGGAGATGCTCTATTAAATAATGGCCTGTATGTCCTGGACTTAAATGAAACCAATCACATCTATAACATAAACATGAAAAGGGTTAAGCCTAACAAACTTAATCCAATCTACCTATGGCATTGTCGTCTTGGCCATATAAACGAGAAGCGCATAGCTAGGCTTTACAAAGCTGGAGTCCTAGGGTCATTTGACTTGGAGTCAATTGATACATGCGAATCATGTTTAAGAGGCAAGATGACAAAGATGCCTTTTAGCAAAAGGGCTGAAAGGGCCACTGGCTTGTTGGACCTAATACATTCAGATGTATGTGGACCTATGAGCGCAGCGACCAGAGGTGGGCATCTATACTTGGTCACGTTCACGGATGATTTCAGCAGATATGGCTATGTCTATCTGATGAAACACAAGTCCGAGACCCTTGATAGGTTCAAGGAATTTAGGAACGAGGTACAGAACCAGCTAGGCAGGAATATCAAAGCCCTTCGGTCGGACCGAGGTGGTGAGTATATGAGCCTAGAGTTTGACTCATACTTGAGAGAGCATGGAATAGTTCTGCAGCTCACTCCTCCTGGAACACCATAATGGAATGGGGTGTCCGAACGGAGGAATAGGACTTTGTTGGACATGGTCCGCTCAATGATGAGTCAAGCATCTCTCCCAATTAGCTTCTGGGGACACGCCCTCGAGACAGCAGCTCTCATATTAAACAATACTCCGACTAAGGCAGTGGAAAAGACCCCATATCAGATATGGACGGGTAAAGAGCCCAATGTGTCTTTCCTAAGGATTTGGGGATGTGAAGCACATGTCAAGAAATTGACTAGTGGCAAGCTGGAGCCCAAAACCGATAAATGCCTGTTTGTGGGCTACCCTAGGGAAACCAAAGGGTATTACTTCTACAACCCCGCCGAGAACAAGGTGTTCGTGGCAAGGAAGGGGGTCTTTCTGGAAAAGGAGTTCCTTTCCAAGAAAGATAGTGGGAGCAACGTTGAACTCAGGGAAGTTCAAGGTCCACAAGCTCCTGAAGAGGATAACTCGGGGGCCCAGGTGGAGCTTCCACAAGTAGAAGCACCGACCCAGGCCACCCAAGAACCTAGAAGGTCTGGTAGGGATTGTCGGGAACCGGAGAGGTATGGTTTCCTCGTCACCGATGATCAAACTCTTCTCATCTGGGATGAAGAAGAACCTAAAACCTACCAGGAGGCTATGGCTAGCCCATAGTCTGCGAATCTATGTATGATAATCAAGTTTGGAACTTGGTTGATCCACCTCCGGGTGCTAAGGTAATAGGTTGCAAGTGGTGCTATAAGCTAAAAGCTGATAATACCTTCAAGGGGCATCTGGTTGCGAAAGGTTTCAGACAAGTCCATGGGATAGACTATGATGAAACTTTCTCACCAGTAGCCATGCTCAAGTCCATCAGGATACTACTGGCCATAGCCGCATGGTATGACTATGAGGTATGGCAGATGGATGTCAAAACCGCTTTCCTTAATGGAAAGCTACTCGAGGATGTGTACATGACACAACCTGAGGGTTTTGTCGATCCTAAGTATCCGGGAAGGGTATGCAAACTTCAAAGGTCCATTTATGGACTGAAGCAAGCATCCCGTAGTTGGAATCTAAGATTCAATGAGGCTATAAAGGAATATGGCTTCATACAGAATCTGGATGAGCCTTGTGTGTATAAGAGGACTAGTGGGAGCATTGTCACATTTTTGGTACTGTATGTAGATGACATCCTACTCATTGGAAGCGACATACCTACACTGCAAGGGGTAAAGCAGTGGCTGAGTAAGTGCTTCGCAATGAAGGACTTAGGCGAAGCTGAGATGATCCTAGGGATCAGGATCTATAGGGATAGATCAAATCGGCTTCTGGGCCTAAGTCAGGCTTCGTACATTGACAAAGTTCTGAAGAGATTCAGCATGGACCGGGCCAAGAAAGGTTTCTTGCCAATGGGCCATGGGCTGAAACTTAGTAAGAAGAACTGTCCTAAAACAAGGGAGGACAGGGAGAACATGAAATTGGTTCCATATGCCTCGGCTATTGGATCAATTATGTACTCTGTGTTGTGTACGAGACCTGATGTCGCCTTTGCACTGAGTATGACGAGCCGATACCAGCAGGATCCTGGGGAGGATCACTGGAAAGCTGTCAAGGCAATCCTCAAGTACCTTAACCGGACTAAGGATAGCTTCTTGGTGTATGGTGGTCAGGAAGTGCTATCAGTTACTGGGTATACTGATGCAAGCTTCCAGACAGACCAAGATGAGTACCAATCGCAGTCAGGGTATGTATTCTTGCTGAATGGTGGGGCTGTAAGCTGGAGGAGCTCAAAGCAACCAACCATAGCGGACTCTACAACAGAAGCTGAGTACATCGCTGCGTGTGATGCAGCTAAGGAAGCTGTGTGGATGAAGAAGTTTATCAATGAGTTGGGAGTAGTGCCAACTATCCAGGACCCAGTCGATATCTTCTGTGACAACAATGGGGCCGTCGCACAAGCTAAGGAGCCCCGGTCACACAAGAACACAAAGCACGTGCTCAGAAAGTTTCACCTCATACGAGAAATCGCGGAGAGAGGTGACATTGCATTGCACAGAGTGGACATCGAGGATAATGTCGCAGATCCATTGACCAAGGCGCTGGCCCAGCCCAAGCACGAGGGTCATACTAGATCTATAAGGATTAGGCCCATGCCTAGTTGGAACTAGTGCAAGTGGGAGATTGTTGGAAATGCCCTAGTCCCGAGGCATTGGTCCTTGTATTTGTACTATACATTTATTGGATTTATGTGTTGTACTTATTTGTGTCATTAATAAAGGCATCAATTCATTTATTATATTTATCTTGTGTAGTATAGTAAATGAAGTATCCAATGGACATATCTATATCCACGACGACTAATGTCATGCACTTAGCAGTAAGACCATGGATAGGGTTAACGATATGACCATAAATAGATCCGTAGTCTGTTCCAGTCATGGGAATGAATGGAACAACAGACTATCATTAACCTGGTTGTATGGTGGTGTCTTACCGGTCATTGGACATGGAATGTCAACCAAGTTAATGGGTACATGCCTGGGAGCATGGTACTGGATAGATCCACTAAACGAGTAATCCACATGGTATGGTATCACAATGGATTCTCGTGTAGTACTTGTATGGATCCTTTGACCTGACCATATGATGGTGTTACATGTGAAGTCGCATACTTAGGGGTACGCCTAAAGGGCCTGTAATAGGGTGCCAAGTATGGGTGCTTTCGGGTATGTCACTGAACATGGTAATACTATGGATATGCAGAAGGGATTTGTCACTCAGTAACCAACTGAGAAGATATCACCGGCCACTTGATGAATGTGACTGATAAGAGTGTGGCCACACCCAAACAAGTTGGAACTTGTTTGTGAGCATCAGTACATTCGGGATCAAGTTAATGTCCGAACACAAAAGAGGGTGATCAATCCATGCCTCTGTGTTGGATACCGATATCAATGACATGGGATGTACAAGTTTAAACTACAGGGTTATGATATTAGTTAGACTGCCATCTCCATCTTAATTGGGGGCTGCAGTGGCTTGCTAGAGCCCAACTGCAGTCTGCGGGCCAAAGGCCCGCTGCCAACATAAAGATGGGCCCACAGGATCGTACACATAGAACGATAGAATGCAGACTTAAGGAATCACATGTATACTTGGAGTATACACAATGGAGGGAGAAGTGTGTATATATTAATTATATTATAAAGATCAATTGGATTGGTCATAATAATAAAATTAATATATTCAATTGGCTCTTCATAATTAATTGGATTAATTATGATATTATTTCCTAGGTGGAAATATTCATATGTATGGGTTTACATATGATTTTATTTTGTGTAGATTTAATTTTAATTTAATGGATTAAATTAATTGTCAAACCAATTTTAATTTAGATGTAAATAATATATTAATTGGAGTAATATATTAAATAAATGGATATATTAAAATTGGGCTTGAAATTAATTTAAACCAAAGTAATTAAAATTAGACTGGGCCTAAATTAAAACATGGAAGCCCGCACAGAATAGACAGGAGCCAAGATGGGCCCGAATTCACTTGAGGAATTCGGCCAACCCTAGGTATAAATACCTAGGGTTAGAAATTTCGGCCATCTCCTAATTTTGCACACCTAGCCGAAATTTCCCTAGCTCCTCCTCTCCATTGTTTTGTTTTTCCAACGCTAGCACGGGTTACATTCGCCAAGCGTTCGTGTACGTGAGAGTGGAGGAATTCTATTTTGAATTCTGCAGTCATCATCCATCTCGGAAAGAGATTTTTCTGGTAAGAAATTTAATCCCTTTCTATTTGATTTTAAGTTTTTCAATTTCCACTTCAATTGCTCCTGGGACCGGATTTGAGGAAATCACCGCGTTCTTCCGCTTTTATCGGGTGATTTCCGGTGAAAAATCCCAACAGGAATCGATTTCGATTTCTGTAGCAATCTCTAGAGGAGATATTATGGGTGAGAATCTAATTCTTCTCATTTGAATTTTGTTGTTTTTGATTTCCATTTCAATTGCTCCTGGGCATGGATTTGAGAAAACGCTCCGTAGTTCCACTTTATTCGGGCGTTTTGTGATTAAAAATCCCAACAGTGGCATTCGAGCGGGCTTTTGATACATGGAAATCATAAATGGTTTGGATCCCATGGTTTTAAAATTAGGCATTTTAGTTAGGGATTCATGGATTTGGGGTTTTTATATTTTTGCCCAATTTTAATTTTTCAAATCGAAATTGGTTATTGCATATTAGGTTATATTTGTTTATTTCCATTTGATTGTTGGTTTTTTTCTTTATGGTTGTTTTGATTTTATTTTTTTGTTTATAAAATCATAATTAAAAAAAAATATGTGTTTCATAGCATAATGCTGCGTACAAAGCAACTGCTGGCTATTGCTAGCAGCTGCTGCATGGCATGCTGCTGGGCAGCACGCCGTGCAGCATCGTGCTGATGGCCGCTACAGCAGCAGCTGCATGGCATGCTACTGCCGCAACCTCTTACGGTGGCAGCAGCCCTTTTGGGCTACTGCTGCTACAATGGGCTACC
This sequence comes from Euphorbia tirucalli, assembly GCA_039660915.1. Taxonomy (NCBI): domain Eukaryota; kingdom Viridiplantae; phylum Streptophyta; class Magnoliopsida; order Malpighiales; family Euphorbiaceae; genus Euphorbia; species Euphorbia tirucalli. The sequence continues at coordinate 33,715,274 of CM077640.1, read as the reverse complement.
CAACGGGCCGGGCCGGGCCTAGTTTTGGATTTTGCAGGTTTTTGGGCTCGGGCCTAGTTTTAATTTTAATGGGTATTAAAATTTTGTATGTTTAAATTTTCTGTAATTTAAATGCACATGGTTTCTTGAATGAAATTTTAATTTTATTCATGAGATATTAATTTTTGAAATTAATATGGTGTAATTAAAATTGGTTCGGGTTTTCATGCTACGATTACCCGGGCAGCTGATTTGGATTCATGGTTTCTCAATTCCAGTGGGAGCAGTGTTCTGCCAGGGCTGGAGGCCCAAAGCCCATTAAGGGTTAGAACCATGATGGGCCAAAAATTAGCGATTTCAAAATAATGGCTAAGGATATAATTGAAATGTGATTAAATTCATGCATTGTAACATGTTTATAAATTTATAAATTCATGCATTGGCGATTTCAAAATAATGGCTAAGGATGTATTGGTTTACATGCTTCTGTGATTGAATGTATGAATGGATGCTACTGGGCCTTATTCAAGTTGGGTTGTATTTTTCTTTTTGGGTAAATACGGCCTGCGTGCCGTTTTTCTTTTTTATGTAATTTTATTTATTTTATTTGTTATAAAATAATGTAAAGAAGAAGCCTATTGGAGAGGTGAGCCCAAAAGGAAGAAGAGGAGGCCCACCTGATGTTTTTCTAGTATAGGTTCACTAGAATCATATTAGGTTGTAATATAGGCCTATAGCAGCCCATTATTTATTTAATTATGCTCTATTTATTTACATGTATGAATGAATGATCCAATCTCACTTTCACTCGTTTATGCATCTAAGCGATTATTAAAATGAATCTAATAACCAAAAGGAAATTACTAAGTCATTTAAAAGTGCTTCCCTCATTCAAAACCAACTTGAAGTAGGGATAGGCCAGTTATAGACCATGCACTCATAGATACATTGGAGTATCATCATTTTGTATTGGGTTGGAGTATTGGTTACTGTTGGATGTGCCCTATTCTCGAGGCATCGGTCCTTGTATTTGTATTGTACATTTATTGGATTTATGTATTATACATTTTGTGTTATTAAATAAAGGCATCGATCTATTTATTATATATCTCGTGCTATGTTTTAAATAGAGTATCCAATGGACATATCCATATCCATGTTGACAAGTGTCATGCACTTGGTAGTAAGACCATGGATGGGGAAAACAATATGACCATAAAGAGATCCGTAGTCTGTTCCAGTCATGGGAATGAATGGAACCAAAGACTACCATTAGCCTGGTTGTATAGCGGTGTTTTATCGGTCATTGGACATGGGATGTCAAGCAAGTTAATGGGTACATCCAAAAAGGGCATGGTACTGGATATATTCACTAAACGAGAAATCCATATGGTAAAGTATCATAAGTGATTCTCGTGTAGTACTTGCATGGATCCTTTGACCTAACCATATGATGGTGCTGCATATGAAGTGGCATAATTTGGTGTATGCCTAAAGGCTCTGTAACAGGTTGCCAAGTATGGGTACATTCAGGTATGTTAGTGAACATGGCAATGCTATAGATATGCAGAACGGAATGTCACTCAGTAGTCCACAGAGAATATATCACCGACCTCTTCATGAATGCAACTGATAAGAGTGTAGCCACACCCAAACAAGTTGGAACTTGTTTGTGAGCATCAGTTCATTCATGAACAAGTAAATCTCCGAACACAAAATAGAGTGATCAATCCATGCCTTTGTGTTGGACACCGATATCAATGATATGGGATATACAAGTTTAAATTATAGGGTTATGATTACAGTTGGACTGCTATCTCGATCTTAATTAGAGGCTACAGTGGCTTGCTAGAGCCTGCCTATAATTTGTGGGCCAAAGGCCCACTGCCAACTTAAAGATGGGCCCATAGGATCGTACACATTAAACGTATGAACTCGAACTAAAGGGATCATCTGTATACTTGGAGTATACGCACCGGAGAGAGAGGATTATATTAATTGTATTATTTAGATCAATTGGATTGATCAAAATAACATGATTAGTATATGTATTGGCCTTCTTATAAATTAAATCAACGAATTAATTTATGAGATTATTTCCCAGGTGGAAATATTTTACATGTATAGGTTTACATGTATTTAATTTCATGATAGTCTAATTTAGTTCCTTGGTTAAATTAATTGGTCAAATTAATTTTAATTTCAATTCATGTAATATATTATATGGTATAATATAATGAAATACATGTTGGATTAAAATTACGTACCAAATTAATTTGGACCGAAAGAATTAAATCGAACTTGGGCTTAAAGAGGAGGAAAACCCACATGAAATTAAAAGAAAAATTAGACCAAAAAATTCCATAGGAATTTCGGCCATCTAGGTTAAATAACCTAGGGAAATTTTAGGCCAGATTGGATGTAATTGTACAGCAACCATTTCTCTCTATTCCGGCCGATCCTCTCGCTAGCATAGGTTGTGTTCTATAGCCATTCGTGTACGGGAACGTGGAGGAAGTCGGTTTCGATTTCTGTAGCCATGTCTTAAAGAGATTTTCTGGTGAGAATCTATTCTTTCTCCATTTTGTTTTGTTGTTTTCAATTTCCATAACAGTTGCTCCTGTGCATGGATTTGACGAAATCAATGCGTATTTTTGCTTTATCGGTTGATTTCCGGTGAAAAGTCCCTATATTTACTCTAACACTTGGATGGAGGTTTAGACTTAGCATGGGTAGTAGGATTCTCCTGGCCCGAAGCACAGATGGATAAGTGCCAACAAGCCCATCAAACCAAGAGTCCCTAGGTTGGGATTGGACGGCATTCCTATCTAAATAATTAATGTATAGTTTTTACAGGCCCTCGTCTGGCTATATCTTAATGAAATATGGATCTCGGCCCACTAGCCCAACAACTTGAGTTAATTAATAACATGATTCATTATTAATTAAATACGGGAAAAACAAAGTAAGACCTTTATTAACACTCTCTAAAATTTTCTGTGTAGTAACCAAATGGCAATGAATAATTCACTTTCACTGCGATCTATCCTGGAAAGGGACAAGCTTTTCGGCCCTAACTTCTTGGACTGGTCTAGGAACTTAAGGATAGTTCTAAGATAGGAGTCTCAGGAGTATGTGTTGGAAAGGCCTGTACCGGCTGCACCAACGGGGCGTAATCCACTGGCTGCCCAGCTGGAGGAATACGAGGTGCACGTAAAGGATAACTGGTGACATGCCTTATGTTGGTGTGTATGATCCCTGAGCTGCAAAAGCAATTCATGGACCATTAGGCCTTTGCTATGATAAGAACTCTTAATGAGATGTTTCAGGGGCAAGCTCGTCAAGAAAGGTACCTGACCAACAAGGCATTCTAGTCCTGTAAGATGGGGGATAGGACATCTGTAAGCACACACGTGCTTAGAATGAAGGGCTATCTGGATACTTTAGCCCGTCTCGAATGACCTATCTCACAGGAGCTAGCGGTTGACACGATACTGGCTTCCTTGCCAGATTCTTATGATAAGTTCATCCTGAACTATAACATGCAAGGGATGAACCGTACTATTCCTAAGCTGCATGGGATGCTCAAGCTCACTAAGCAGTTGATCAAAAAGACTTTGCCGGTACTGCTGGTCAACAAGGGGAACCCTCCTTTTGCAAAAGGCAAGGTCAAGGTAAAGGCAAAGGCCAAGGCTAAGAAAGCCAAGGCCAAAAAGGCTAAGACCTAGCCCAAGGTCGGTCCCAAGGATGTTTGCTTTGGGTGCAAGCAGGAAGGGTATTGGAAGAGATCGTGTCCCAAGCTGTTGGGAGAGCAAAGGAAGACCTAGGGCGCATCTTCATCAGGTATATATGTCATAGACATTAACCTCACTGTTTCAACATCCTGGGTATTGGCTACTAGGTGTGGTTCTCACATTTGTTGTAATGTGCAGGGACATAAGAATAGTAGATCACTAGGATCTGGGGAGGTGGACTTGCGAGTCGGAAATGGAGCAATGGTAGCTGCCATAGAGATTGGCGAGTACATCTTATGATGCCTAGTGGATTGGTTTTAATAATAGAACAATGTTATGTTGTACCTGTAATGTGTAGGAATATTATTTCTGTTTTAGTTTTGGATATTTCTAGATTTAATTTCACTATTGATAATGGTAGAATTGGTTTATCTAGAGAGGGATTATTTTATGGAGAAGCTCTATTAAATAATGGCCTATATATCCTAGATTTTAATGAAACTAATCATGTGTATAACATAAATACTAAAAGGGTTGAGCCTCACGAACTTAATCCCATCCACCTTTAACATTGTCGTTTAGACCAGATAAACGAGAAGCGCATAGCTAGGCTTTACAAAGCTGGAATCCTAGGATCATTTGACTTGGAGTCACTTGATATATGCGAGTCATGTTTACGAGGTAAAATGACTAAAGTGCCTTTTAGCAAGAAAGATGAAAGGGCTACTGGCTTATTAGACCTAATACATTTAGACGTATGTGGGCCCATGAGCACAGCTACTAGAGTTGGACACATGTACTTCATCATGTTCACGGATGATTTCAGTAGATATGGCTATGTCTATCTAATGAAACATAACTCCGAGACCCTTGATAGGTTCAAGGAATTTAGGAACGAAGTCTTGAACTAACTAGGAAAAAATATCAAAGCCCTTTCCTCAGACCAAGGAGGCGAATACATGAGCCTAGAGTTTGACTCGTATAGGAGAGAGAATGGAATCATTCCACAGGTCACTCCTCCAGGAACACCACAATGGAATGGGGTATCCGAACGGAGGAACAGGACCTTGTTAGACATGGTCCACTGAATGATGAGTCACACCTCTCTCCCAATAAGTTTCTAGGGATACGCTCTTGAGACAACAGCTCTCATTTTGAATAATACTCCGACTAAGGCTGTGGAAAAGACCTCATATGAAATATGGATGAGCAGGGCGCCCAATGTGAATTTCCTATGGATTTGGGGCTATGATGCACATGTCAAGAAATTTACTGGGGGCAAACTAGAACCTAAAACCGACAAATGCCTATTTGGGAGCTACCCTAAAGAAACCAAAGGGTATAACTTCTACAACCCCACTAAGAACAAGGTGTTCATGGCATGAAAGGGGGTCTTTCTTGAAAAGGATTTTATGTCCAATGAAGACAATGGGAGCAATGTTGAACTCAGGGAAGTTTAAAGCTCACAAATTCCTGCAGAGGATAACTCAGAGACCAGGGTGGAGCTTCCACAGGAGGAAGCACCGACCTAGGTCACACAAGGACTTAGCAGGTCTGGTAGGGATCGTCGAGAACCCGAGAGATATGGGTTTCTCATTACCAATGATCACACTCTTCTCGTCTTCGATGAGGAAGAACCCAAAACCTACCAGGAGGCTATAGCTAGCTTACAATCTGCTAACTGGCGAAAGGCCATGGAGGCTGAAATGCAATCTATGTATGATAATCAGGTTTAGAACCTGGTTGATCCACCTCCGGGTGCTAAGGTGATTGGTTGTAAGTGGTGCTACAAACTAAAGGACGACAATACCTTCAAAGGGCGGCTAGTTACGAAAGGTTTTGGACAAGTCCATGGAATAGACTATGATGAAACTTTCTCACCAGTCACTATGCTCAAAGCCATAAGGATCCTGTTGGCCATAGCCGTATGGTACGACTATGAGGTCTAGTAGATGGATGTCAAAACCGCTTTCCGTAATGGAAAGCTACTCGAGGATGTGTACATGACATAGCTTGAGGGTTTTGTCAATCCAAAGCATCCTGGAAAGGTATGTAAGCTTCAGAGGTCCATATACGGATTGAAGCAAGCATCCCGAAGTTGGAATCATAGATTCAATGAGACCATAAAGGAATAAGGCTTCATACAAAATCAAGATGAGCCTCGTGTGTATAAAAGGATTAGTGGGAGCATTGTCACCTTCTTGGTATTATATGTGGATGACATCCTTCTTATTGGAAGTGACATACCAACACTGCAAGGAGTAATGCAGTGGCTGTGTCAGTGCTTTGCAATGAAGGACTTAGGCAAGGCTGAGATGATCCTAGGGATTAGGATCTATAGGGATAGATCCAATCAGCTTCTGGGCCTAAAAGTCAGGCCACATATATAAACAAAGTTCTGAAAAGATTCAGCATGGATCAGGCCAAGAAAGGTTTCTTGCCAATGAGCCATGGGCTGAGCTTAGTAAGAAGAACTGTCCTAAGACAAGGCAGGACAGGGAGAATATGAAGTTGGTCCTATATGCATTAGACATAGGGTCAATCATGTACTCCATGCTAAGTACAAGACCTGATGTCGCCTTTACACTAAGTATGACGGGCCGATACCAGTAGGATCCCGGTGCTTAACTAGACTAAGGATAGCTTCTTAGTGTATGGAGGTTAGGAAAAGCAGTCAGTTACTGGGTACACTGATGCAAGCTTCAAAACCAACCAGGATGAGTACCAATCACAGTCTGGGTATGTATTCTTGCTAAATGATGGTGCTGTTATCTAGAAGAGCTCCAACCAGTCGACCATCATGGACTATACTACAGAAGCTGAGTACATTGCAGCGTGTGATGCAACTGATGAAGCTGTATGGATAAAGAAGTTTATCACTGAATTGGTAGCAGTACCAACTATCCAGGATCTAGTTGATATCTTTTGTGACAACAATGGGGTTGTTGCATAAGCTAAGGAGCCCTGGTCATACAAGAACACAAAGAACGTACTCAGGAAGTTTCACCTTATATGAGAAATCGCCGAGAGGGGTGACATTTCATTGCATAGAGTGGACACCGAGGATAATGTCGCATATCCTTTGACCAAGGTGCTAGCTCAACCCAAGCATAAAGGTCATACTAGATCTATAGGGATTAGGCCCATGCCTAGTTAGAACTAGTGAAAGTGGGAGATTGTTGGATATGCCCTAGTCCCGAGGCATTGGTCCTTGTATTTGTATCATACATTTGTACGTTGATGTAAGATTTATGTATTATACAATTTGTGTCATTAAATAAAGGCAATGATCTATTTATTATATATCTTATGCTATGGATTAAATAGAGTATCCGATGGACATATCCATAACCATGATGACAAGTGTTATGCACTTAGTAGTAAGACCATGGATAGGGAAAACAATATGGCCATAAAGTCATCTGTAGTTTGTTCTAGTCATGGGAATGAATGAAACTAGAAACTATCATTAGCTTGGTTATATGGCAGTGTCTTACTGGCCATTGGATATGGGATGTCAACCAAGTTAATGGGTACATGCAAAAAGGGCATGGTACTTGATAAACCCACTATACGAGAAATCCATACGGTATAGTATCACAAGTGATTCTTGTGTAGTACTTGTATGGATCCTTTGACCTAACCATATAATGGTGCTGCATGTGAAGTGGCATACTTTGGTGTATGCCTAAAGGGCTTATAACAGGGTGCCAAGTATGGGTACGTTTGCGTATGTTAGTAAGCATGGCAGGACTATGGATATGCAGATGGGAATGTCACTCAGTAGTCCACTAAGAAGATATCACTAGCCTCATGATGAATGTAATTGATAAGAGTGTGGCCACACCCAAACAAGTTGGAACTTGTTTTTGAGCATCAGTTCATTCGGGATAAATTAAATGTTTGGACATAAAAGAGGGTGATCGATCCATGCCTCTATATTGGACACTGATATCAATGACATGGGATGTACAAGTTTAAACTATAGGGTTACGATTACAGTTGGGCTGCTATCTCCATCTTAATTGGGGGCTGCAGTGGCTTGCTAGAGCTTGCCGGTAGTCTGTGGACCATAGGCCCACTGCCAACATAAAGAAGAGCCCACAAGATCGTACACATAGAATGTCTGAGTTCGAACTAGTTAGATCACCAGCATATTTGGAGTTTACTAATTGAAGAGATAAATATCAATCAATTAAATTAAAGATTAATTGCATTGGTCAATATAATTTAATTGACATATATTTATATTTTATTGGATTGCACAAAGTTGATTTAAATAAATTAGCTTGTGAATAAATTTCCTGGTGGAAATTTAATACATATATAGGTTTATATGTATATGTTTCTAGTCAAATCATAAATTAATTTGTTAGGATAATTCCAATCGACAAATCTATTTAATTTAAATGACATGTATCTTATATAATATGATATTATATAAATACATGCATAGAAATTAAATTAGAATTTATTAGGAATTAAACCATAGTAAATAATTTGGATTTATGGAATTATAGGCATTAATTCCATTTATAGAAACAAACTTATTAACCCCAATAAAAAAGGCCATGATTTAAGCAAAAATCAATGAATTTCTTCCTATGGAATTCGGCCATTAAGGGGAATTTACTGCTGGGATTTTCTAATTCTAAGGCAGAAATTTCAGCTCACTTTTCTCTCCAAAAATTCATTGACCCACCGCTAGCACGGGTTCTACTCGATAGGTGTTCGTGTACATGAGAGTGGAGGGAATCGATTTCGATTTTTGTAGCAATCTCTAGAGGAAATATTACTAGTGAGAATCTAATTCCTCTCATTTGAATTTTGTTGTTTTATATTTCCATTTCAATTGCTCTTAGGCAAGGTTATGAGAAAACGCTTTGTAGTTCCGCTTTAATCGGGTGTTTTACGATGAAAATCCCAACAAGCTCCACCCTGGTCTCCAAGTTATCCTCTTCAGGAGTTTGTGAGCTTTGAACTTCCCTGATTTCAACATTACTCCCACTATCTTTCTTGGAAATGAAATCCTTTTCAAGAAAGATCCCCTTTCATGCCATGAACACCTTTTTCTCGGTGGGGTTGTAGAAATAATACCCTAGAGTTTCACTAGGGTAGCCCACAAACAGGCATTTATTGGTTTTGGGTTCTAGTTTGCCCTCAGTCAATTTCTTGACATGTACCTCATAGCCCCAAATCCGCAGGAAAGACACATTGGGCTCCCTACCCATCCATATTTCATATGGGGTCATTTCCATTTCCTTAGTCGGAGTATTATTCAAAATGAGAGCCACTGTCTCAAGAGCGTATCCCTAGAAACTTATTGGGAGAGAGGCATGACTCGTCATTGAGTGGACCATGTTTAACAAGGTCATGTTCCTCTATTCGGGAACCCCATTCCATTGTGGTATTCCTGGAGGAGTGAGCTGTGGAATGATTCCATGCTCCCTCAAATATGAGTCAAACTCGAAGGGCTTTGATATTTCTACCTAGCTGGTTCAGTACTTCATTCCTAAATTCCTTGAACCTATCAAGGGTCTCAGACTTATGTTTCATCAAATACACACAGCCAACTCTGCTGAAATCGTCCGTGAAGGGACGAAGTACAGATGTCCACCTCTGGTAGCTGCGCTTATGGGCCCACATACGTTTGAATGTATTAGGTCCAATAAGCTAGTAGCCTTTTCAGCTTTCTTGATAAAAGGTGCTTTAGTCATTTTACCTTGTAAACAAGAGTCGCATATATCAAGTGACTCCATGTCAAATGATCCTAGGATTCCAACTTTGTGAAGCCTAGCTATGCGTTTCTTGTTTGTGTTGCCTAAATGACAATGCCAAAGGTAAACAGGATTAAGTTCATTAGGCTTATCCCTTTTAGTATTTATATTATAGACATGACTAGTTTCATTCAAATCCATGATATATAGGTCATTATTTAATAGAGCTTTTCCATAAAATAATCCCTCTCTAGATAAACCAATTCTACCATTACCAATAGTCAAATTAAATCCAAAAATATCCAAAACTAAAACAGAAATAATATTCCTACACATAGCAGGTACAAAATAACAATGTTCCAGAATCAAAACTAATCCACTAAGCATCAATAAGATGGTACTCGCCGATCTCTATAGCAGCTACCCTTACTCTATTTTCGACCCGCAAGTCCACCTCCCCAGATCCCAGTTATCTCCTGTTCTTAAGTCCCTGCACATTAGAACAAATGTGAGAACCACATCCAATATCCAATACCCAGGATGTTGAAACAATGAGGCTAATGTCTATGACATATATACCTGATGAAGATGCAACCTGGGTCTTCCTCTGCTCTCCCAACAGCTTGGGACACGATCTCTTCCAATGCCCTACCTACTTGCACCTGAAGCAGATATCCTCAGGAGTGGCCTTGGACTGGGCAATAGCCTTTTTGGCCTTGGCTTTCTTAGCCTTGGCTATTGCCTTTGCCTTGGCCTTGCCCTTTGCAGGACGAGGGTTCCCCTTGTTGACTGGCAGTACCGGCGGAGTCTTTTTGATCGACTTACTCAGTGAGCTTGAGCATCACATGTTGGGAATTAATCGCACAAAACAAAAATATGCGCAGCGGAAAAAAAACGGATTAATCCCCACCAAGGACCCATGTACATTGCATTGAATCGGAAGGAGGGTTAAAGTATTACCTTAATTCTTTGAAGATTGAATCAAGTAGGAACCAAAATAGCTTCCCTCTACGGTTGATCCACACGGAGCAATACGTCCACCGCGTGCTAGCGCCGGATTTGAAGAACAATTCTTCGAACGAGAGAGAGAGACCAAAATTTCGAAAACTTGGATGGAGAGAGAGGCAAAAGTCGGCTGCCTTTAGCTTAGAAGGGGCTGGCCGAAAATTTTCTGTATTATTAGTGTAGAGGGTTTTAGGTTTAGGTTAATTGTTTCCTTAAATAATTAACCTAAATAGTTAATTATAATTATAACCTAATACACCTATTAGTTATAATTATATATTAACCCACACAATTTAATATTAATTCTCAATTAACATTAAATCAAATCAATTCTCCATAATACATATATGTATATATAATATTATAATTAATTATATGTCCATATAATTTAATTATAATATGTAGCATACTTTATGCAATATTAATCACATTAATATTTATATATACATACATAAATATATATCACTATATATATTTATTCTCTTTCTCATTCATAAATTATTATCCAATAATAATTTATACCCGATAAGATGAACTTCATTTTGCTCTTGTGTGTGACCCCATAGGATCATATTAATTGGCAATAAGGAAATTACCATAATGTCCTTATAGGTCACAAGCGGACTCTAGCAAGCCATTACGACTACCCAATTAATATGATTGGAATGATCCAATACCTATTTATAGAATGTCATATTCCCTTTTGTCTCTTTGATATCATGATTAATCATAAGACATGGTACAGTTGTCAATCTTATATAATTAATCATATGCTTTCTCGATCTCAAAGTAAACTGTTCAGACAAATCAATTGATACTCTTATCAATTATTTGAGCACGGCCATGCATTTAACAGTCTTACTTATCGAGGGGCCCAGTGATATCGCTCTCTTGTTAGACAGGGACAAAATCCCATATCTGTCACTCACATCCCTAAGCATGAGTCATATTGTACCCAACCACAGCCTTTATAACTACTCTGTTACAAGCAGCGTTTGACTGCGTCAAAGCACAACATGAATTCATCCCGGAATCCATGGTGACCTCAGGTCAAAGGAATCAGCTGATGACACTACTATAATCAAGATCAGTTGTGACACGTGACCATGAACTTGATCTTATAGTGGGTCTCCAGCAACATGTTCTCTAACACATTGCCCGTGAGTATAATCTGTATCTGTATACACTATATTCATCTTATGAATATCCATTATCACTCACACTAGTCTTAGTTTGTTATTATTCCCATAATAACAATCGACTAGGGAAATTTAGAATTACACAATTAATTCATGGATACATTATCATAAATACTAACATACAAATATATATGATAAAATAAGTCTTTATTAATGACTTAAGAAGATTGTTTACATAATCCAACATTGGCTTAGGGCACAATCTCTAACAATCTCCCACTTGCCCTAAGTCCAATCTTCAAATGTATCTAATACCCATGGACCTAGCATGACCATCATGTACAGCTTGTGAAAGAGCTTTTGTTAGTGGATCGGCAACATTGTCTTCAGACGCAACTTTGCATATCTTCACATCTCCTCTTGAGATGACTTCTCTTATGTAGTGAAAACGCCGAAGTATATGTTTGGATTTCTGTGACACACTAGGTTCCTTAGCAAGTGATATTGCCCCATTGTTGTCACACAAGAGGCTCACAGGATGCACTATGCTAGGAACGACACCAAGTTCTTCGATGAACTTCTTGATCCAAACAGCCTCTTGGGCTGCATCTGATGCAGCAATATACTCGGCTTCTGTTGTAGATGCAGCTATCGTGCTTTGCTTAGAACTCTTCCAACTTATCGCACCTCCATTCAGAATGAACACATACCCAGACTGTGACTGCATCTGATCTTGATCAGTTTGGAAACTTGCATCCGTGTAACCATTTACAACAAGATCTTCGTCCGAGCCTCCATATATCAAGAATGTATCTTTAGTTCTTCTCAAGTACTTAAGAATACTCTTGACAGCAGTCCAGTGACTATCACCTGGATCAGACTGATATCTACTTGTCATGCTCAAAGCAAAAGAGACATCTGGCCGAGTACATACCATGGCATACATGATAGATCCTATAGCTGACGCATAAGGAATCTTATCCATGCGTTGACGTTCTTCAACTGTCACAGGACATTGCTTACGACTAAGCTTTATCCCTTGCCCAATAGGAACATTTCCTTTCTTTGATTGATCCATACTGAACCTTTTCAGTATTTTGTCAATGTATGTACTCTGGCTCAAACCTATCAATCTCTTAGATCTATCTCTATAGATCTTTATTCCAAGAATGTAGGCTGCCTCACCCAAGTCTTTCATAGAAAAACACTTTCCTAGCCAAGATTTTACTTCTTGCAAGGTAGGAATGTGATTTCCTATTAACAATATGTCATCGACATATAGAACTAGGAAAACTATATTACTCCCACTGAACTTCTTGTACACACAAGGCTCATCTTCGTTTTTGATGAAGCCAAACTTTTTGACTGATTCATCAAAACAATGATTCCAACTTCTTGACGCTTGCTTCAAACCATAAATGGCCTTTTGAAGCTTGCATACTTTATCAGGATTCTTTGGATCGACAAAACCTTCAGGCTGTGTCATGTACACATCCTCAACAAGGTTTCCATTTAGGAAAGCTGTTTTGACATCCATTTGCCATATTTCATAGTCATAATATGCTGCTATGGCAACAAGAATTCTGATGGACTTGATCATAGCTACTGGCGAAAAGGTTTCGTCATAGTCTATACCATGAACTTGTCGGTAACCCTTTGCCACTAACCTTGCTTTATAAGTCTGAATATTCCCATCCATGTCCGTTTTCAACTTGAAAACCCATTTGTGCCCTATTGCTTTAGCACCCTTTGGGAGATCAACCAAAGTCCATACTTTGTTGTCGTCCATGGATTGAATCTCTGACTTCATAGCATCAAGCCATTTTTCAGATTCTGAATTAGAGACAGCTTCCATGTACGTGGAAGGTTCATTCTCTTCTAACAGAATCAGATCATTTTCGTTCGTGACGAGAAATCCATATCTCTCGGGCTCATGACGAACTCTACTTGATCTACGTTGGACTTGTGTTGCTGGTTCTGACTCAACAACTTCTTGTGAATCAGGTTGTTGTTCCATTTGAAAACCATTTTCATTTTGGTTATCCAGATTTTCTTGCAGGTGTACTTTACTCCCACTGATTCCTTTGGAAATAAACTCTTTTTCCAGGAATATACCATTCCTAGCAACAAACACTTTGTTTTCACTAGGACTGTAAAAGAAATAACCTTTAGTTTCTTTTGGATAACCTACAAAGTTGCACTTCACAGATTTTGGTGTTAACTTATCTGAAATCAAGTATTTCACATAAGCTTCGCATCCCCAAATCTTGAGAAAAGACAAATTTGGTCTCTTACCAACCCATATCTCATATGGTGTCTTTTCAACTGCCTTTGATGGAACTCGGTTCAGTGTGAATGCCGCTGTTTCAAGTGCATATCCCTAAAAGGATAGAGGAAGACTTGTTTGACTCATCATCGACCGAACCATATCCAATAAGGTACGGTTCCTCCTCTCAGACACACCATTCCACTGTGGTGTACCAGGAGGAGTTAGTTGTGAGACAATCCCATAATTTCTAAGATGATCGCCAAAGTCTTGGCTCAAATATTCACCACCTCGATCAGATCTAAGTGCTTTAATTGTCTTGCCAAGTTGGTTTTGTACTTCATTTTGGAAGGCTTTGAACATTTCAAAGGATTCCGACTTATGCTTCATTAGATATAGATAACCATATCTACTGAAATCATCAGTGAACGTAATGAAGTATTGAAAACCACCTCTAGCAGTTGTGCTCATAGGCCCACATACATCTGTATGTATGAGTTCTAATAAGTCACTAGCCCTTTCACTGTGACCAGTAAAGGGACTCTTGGTCATCTTACCCATTAAACAAGACTCGCAAGTGTCATATGTTTCAAAAACATCTAGACCCAAAATTCCATCTTTATGGAGTTTTGAAATGCGTTTCTCATTAATGTGTCCTAGACGACAGTGCCAGAGATAAGTAGGATTCACAACATTTGTTCTTATCCTTTTGGTATTTATGTTATATACATGCTCATTATAACCTTCACTAAGGTTCAACAAATAAAGACCATCATGTAAATCCGCATTTGCATAAAACAAGTCTTTATCGAAAAGCAATAAGTGATTATTCTCAATAACACATTTAAATCCTTCCTTGTCCAAACATGAAATAGAAATGATGTTCCTAGACAAATTAGGAACAAAATAACAATTATTCAAAGAAAGAACAAGTCCACTTGGCAACTTGAGCTCATAGCGACCGACTTCATAAGCAGCAACTCTAGCTCCATTCGCCACATGGAATTCTACCTCGCCCTTCTTGAGCTTTCTACTTCCTTTAAGCCCCTGCACATTCATACAAATGTGAGAACCACAACCGGTATCTAATACCCACGAAGTAGAAACAGAAGTAGAATGAAATATTTCAATAACATAAATACCTTGATTAGCGGTCTCACCGCCTCTCTTCTTCCTCAAGTCCTCCAAATAAAGCTTGCAATTTCTGCGCCAATGACCAGGCTGATTGCAGAAATGGCATGTGCCTTCCTTTGGAGGCTTTGCCTTGGTAACAGCTTTGGGCTTCTTTGCATCCTTCCCAAACTCTTTGGGTTTGTTTGCTTTACCCTTCTTCTTCTGGATCCTACTCTTTTGCACCATATGGATCCCTTTGGAGCTTGGCTTCTCTTTTATCGTTACTTCAGCATTTTTCAGCATCCCATGCAGTTCGCTGACCGTTTTGTCCATATCATTCATGTGATAATTCATGACAAAATGGGAGTAACTCTCGGGAAGAGAATTAAGGATCAAATCCGTTGCCAACTCAGGTCTGAGTGGCGAACCAAGCCTCTCCAACTGATCAATGTACCCTTTCATCTTCAGAACATGGGCACTAACCGAACTCCCTTCGGTCATCTTGCACCCAACCAAAGATCTCAAGGTCTCATACCTTTCCCTTCTCGCTTGCTTTTGGAACATTTCCTTAAGCTCTTGAGACATCTCATATGCCTCAAATGTTTCCAGATCCTTCTGAAGTTCCGGAATCATTGATGCGAGCATCAGGCATTGTACATCAATCTGATCATTTTGATGCTTGTGAAAAGCATCCCTTTCAGCTCTTGAAGCTGTGGTGGGTGGAGGGTTAGCGGGCAAAGGCCCATCCAGAACATACAGCTTTCGCTCTTGCTTGAGAACAATTCTCAAGTTGCGATACCAATCTAGGTAATTGGTTCCGTTCAGTTTATCCTTCTCAAGGATAGATCGAATAGAACCGGGATTGCTTGTGTTGGCCATTTATCTACAACAGAAAATATATGCAAAGTTAATTACATAAGAGAATTAAACTCCCACTAAAATTATAAAACCCTTTAAAATATTTAAGTGGGTAAAAGACCCAAAATCCATACTTAACCATAGCACTGCTTTGGCATGTCCCTATGATTAAATATAATTTCGGTAGACATCACCATGTCAATTATATCATTATGTAACTCTTTTAATTTATGAGATGCATGATATCATATATCATATTTAATTTGCATGTTACTCATCTCATCTTTGCCTCGGGTTCAAAACACCATTTTGATTAACCCTTTGTTAAACCAATTACAACACAATGAGAATCACCATTTCTCATATTATCGCTTCGCTAAGGTCACAACATGCGTACCCGCTTTGGCGTGGCTACCATGATGCGAACATAGTACTTGACTAGTGTTATACGTAATTGGGTGGCAAAAATATAAACTTCATAAGTTTATTTAGGGTTTATTAAATCCTGTGAGTTAATTGTATCATATACAATTTCATGGCATTAATATTAATCAGACTTTTGTTAATATTAATTAGCATGGCATCTTATGGCATACAATTGTCTAGCATGCATATAGAATATCTAGCATGGCATCACATGGCATCTAAATAAAATAAAGCATGCATATGACTCGAACCGTGTTATGGTATGGTTTAAATCTACATTGATTTTCATAGGCCAATATGAAAATCAACAAGGTCATATCCTAGGTGGTAGCATCCATCACATGGTCATTGCACCGCCTCTTGGATCCGCCTCCACGTCTTTGCTTCTAAGCACCATCTCATGGATTTATATTTTACAAAAAAATTGCAACCTATACAATTTTTCTAGTAAAATAAATTTTACATATCATAAATTGCATCCTATACAATTTATCTAGTAAAATTAAAAATTACATAAATACAAACGACTCGCAGGTCGTATTTATATAAAACCATAATAAATAAAATAAAGCATCCACGGGGTCCAAAACCATACCATAACACCATGCATAAAATTATCAACAATAATTTTATATCTAAAATATTTAGGGTTCAAAGTGGTAAAATACAATCACATTGTATTTAGAATTAATTAATTTGGAAAAATTCGTAAATATGCAGAAACAATTTTCCACACTTAAAACGAAAAAGGGGTTAAAACTGTCGGACAGCAGGCTCGTCGGGCCGCGCACTACAGTATCCAATACTGCGCGCAGCCCATGCTGCGTAAGCAGCATGCTGCTTACGCAGCATGTGCAATTGCAAAATGCAATTGCAAACTTCAATTGCAAATTGCAATTGCAATTTGCTGGCCAAAAAGTATTCTGGGCATTATGCCCAGAATACGAACAGTAACATCTTTTTTTTTTTTTTTTTTTTTTTAATTAAATTGAATTGAAACAATTTCAATAAAAACCCATGAATCAAATTCATGATTCCAAAACCCCTTAAACATTCCAAATCATTAACATAAAATCATTCACAATGATTAATCAATAAAATCAAATTTTATTTTGTTATTCACAATAACATAGAACCCTAAATAAAACATACAAACTCCTAACAACAATTTTGATCCAATCAAAATCATACAAACCCTAACATGCAATTTTGATCCAATCAAAACATAAATCCAATTCAATCAAAATACAAGTGGCTGTATCTGTATACACTATATTCATCTTATGAATATCCATTATCACTCACACTAGTCTTAGTTTGTTATTATTCCCATAATAACAATCGACTAGGGAAATTTAGAATTACACAATTAATTCATGGATACATTATCATAAATACTAACATACAAATATATATGATAAAATAAGTCTTTATTAATGACTTAAGAAGATTGTTTACATAATCCAACATTGGCTTAGGGCACAATCTCTAACATCACATGCAGCTCACTAACGGTTGTCAACAGACGACTTTTTTTGTACAACTCTCTCGGAAGGGAACCTCGAGATCTGGCAACCCTCCCTCGCGTAGGGTTTTTGGAATAGAAATTCATTTTCAGAAAATTAAATTGCTTCGTAAAAGAACCGAAACCTAAGTCTCGATAGATAGTGTAGGAGTCACCACTTGGCTCAGCTCAACCGGGAAATTACAGCGTAGTTGAACCGGATAAAGGCCGCTACACTTTCCAGATATCTAGGTTCGAACAAGTCCCTTATTTCATGTCTAATTGAAATTAAATTGGCCAATGTTCATAGAAGGTATTTTAAATTTATAAAGTTGATTTTTATTAAATTAAAGCACACAATGTACACACAAATCAAAATAGAGCAATAAATAAATAAGTTATTACAACCTAATTGAATAACAATAAAAGAACTCTCAACCTCACCTTACAAGGGCCTGAAATACACGATGATCTAAAAAATTACAATCACCTAAAATACACTGATTAATATATTAATTACATCAAAAAATGAAAATAAAAGAAATTAAAAGCTGCAAAATAAATGGTTAGCACAATTTATAGCACACCACAAATAGGATTTAAAGAAGACAGAATTGGGAAATTAGAGATTGGGGACATGCATTTAGGGGGATAACCGGGTCGGTTCGGCTAGCCCTACCCGATTAAACCTGGAAAAATAGTTTTGAAACATCCCTGTATTTTTGTTTTGTGAGAAAATCATTTTGAAAACATTTTCTTTTTCCGGTTTACTTTAATTTAACATGTGAGGCGGGTCGGTTTTCGGGAGATTCGGGTCTCCGTCATTGCGTTGTTCTAAATGCAATAATTTCAGAAATTAAATCTAAGGTCGTGAATGCACACAACAAAATTCATTTTTGATGATTTTCTGATTTTTCAGAATTTTTATGATTTTTGGGAATTTTTAGAGATTTTTCTAGATATTCTGCTCCTGTAGTTACAGTCGGACGGCTGTAATTCATCCAAATGCAGAAAATTGCCAAACTTATTTAAATGAAAAGAGAAAGCGGGGAAATCTAAGAACAGTCGCACGATTGTTGTTTGAATGGTATGACTATAATTACAGTCGTACCACTGTTCTTCATCACAAGAGCAGTCGCATGGCTGTTCTTATTTTCCAGCAAGAGCAAGCCAAAAATATGAGTTTTATGCACGAAATCAAACCAAAACACCCAGAAAGAGCAACAGAATGAAAGTTTTAGGTGCAATGACCTTTGTGGCGTTGATCCACCGTCGATTTGACCGCTGGAAACACCTTAAATTGCTCCAAATTGCTCCTTTTTCCTTGTGTGCTAAGGTTCCAAAAGTTGTCCAAATGTCTCCAAAATGTCACGGATTCAGAGAGTTAAAGAGTCTGGAATTGATCAAATTTAATGTGTCAAGTTATTAACCTATTGATTTCTAACCAGTTTTAAATTTAACATAGAATTAAAAGAAAAAGAGGAGAAAAAGATGGCTTGATGTTGAGTTCTTTCTTTTTCTCTCCTTTCTCCTTCTCTTCTTCCTTTCAATTTCTCTCTCTAAAATCTGCCAAAAATTCCCTACTTTCTTTCTTTTTCTCCCTTTTATTTGCCTTTCCTTCTGCTGAGACACTTGCATTAATTGCCCTTCAAATTACCTCTAGTTTTTTTGTTTTTCAGGTATGGGCTACTGTACCTGCTACGCATTTACAGTCGTGTGACACAACTTTTTTTTCCTTGTTGAAGTATGAAAAATTCCGGCGCTTACAGCAGTATGGTTCATCCCTTGCATATTATAGTTCGGGATAAACTGATCATAAGAATCCGATAAGGAAGCCAAGATCGGGTCAACCGCTAGCTCCTGTGAGATAGGCAATTCGAGACAGGCTAAAGTATCCAGATAGCCCTTCATCTTAAGCATGTTTGCACTCATAAATGTCCCAGCCCCCATCTTACAGGAGTGGAATCCCTTGCTGGTTAGGGACTTTTCCTGACGAGCTTACTCCTGAAACATCTTTTTAAGAGTTGTTATCATAGCAAAGGCCTGATGGTACATGAATTGCTTCTGCAGCTCAAGGACCATACATGCCAACATTAGGCATGTCACGTCTCGGTTACCCTTAACGTGCACCTCGTATTCCTCCAGCTGTGTAGCTGGTGGATTACGCCCTGTTGGTTCAGCCGGTACAGGCCTTTCTAGTGCATACTCTTTAGACTCATGTCTTAGAACTATCCTCAAGTTCCTAGACCCGTCTAAGAAGTTAGGGCCAGAAAGCTTGTCCCTTTCCAGGATAGATCGCAGTGAAAGTGAATTATTCGTTGCCATTTGGTTACAACATAGAAAAATTATAAAAGTGTTAATAAAGGTCTTACTTTGTTTGTCCCATATTGAATTAATAATGAATCATGTTATTAATTAACTCAAGTTGTTGGGCTAATGGGCTGAGATCCATATTTCATTAAGGTACAGCCAGACGAGGGCCTGGAAAAACTATACCTTAATAATTTAGGTAGGAATGCCGTCCAATCCTATCATAGGGACTCTCGGTTTGATGGGCTTGTTGGCACTTACCCATCTGTGCTTAGGGCCAGGAAAATCCTACTACCCATGCTAAGTCCAAACCTCCATCCAAGTGTTAGAGTAACCAATACTCCAACCCAATACAAAATGACGATACTCTAGTGTATCCTGCGAGGGCATGGTCTACAACTGGTCTATCCCTACTTTGAGTTGGTTTTGAATGAGGGAAGCACTTTTAAATGGCTTAGTAATTTCCTTTTAGTTATTAGATTCATTTTAACAACAGCTTAGATGCATAGGCAGGTGAAAGTGAGATTGGATCATACATTCGTACATGTAAATAAATAAAGCATAATTAAATAAATAATGGACTGCTACGGGCCTATATTACAACCTAATATAAATCTAGTAAACTTATACTAGAAATACACTAGGTGCGCCTCCTCTTTTTCCTTCCGGGCTCACCTCCCCAATGGGCTTCTTCTTTACAACTTTTATAATAAATAAATAAATAAAAATTACATAAAAAAAGAAAACGGCATGTAGGCCATATTTACCCAAAAAGAAAAATACAACCCAACTTGAATAAGGCCCAATAGCATCCACATTTAATCATATAGGCATGTAAACCAATACATCCATTTATAAACATGTTAAAGTGCATGAAATTAATCCCATTTCAATTATGTCCTTAGCCATTGAAATCGCCAATTTTGGCCCATCATGGTTCTAACCCTTATGTGCTTTGGGCCTCCAGCCCAGGCAGAACACTACTCCCACTGGAATTAGGAAACCATGAATCCCAAACAGCTGCCCAGGTAATTGTGCCAAAAAAACCCGAACCAATTTCAATTATACCATATTAATTTCCAAAATTAATATCCATGAATAAAATTAAAATTCCATTCCAGAAACCATGCACATTTAAATTACAAAAAATCTAAACACACAAAATTTTAAAACCCATTAAAATTTTAAAACTAGGCCCCAGGCCCAAAACCCACCAAATCCAAACTTTCGCCAGTAGCCCCGTATCTGGGAAAACAGCCCATGATTTTTACAAAAAAAGACAACAATACCAAATCACCAAGATATAATCAATAAACAGAAAATTAAATCAACAACATATCCAATATGCCACATTAATTTTCAATTGAAAAATCAAGAGGGGAAAATCATGAAACCCCAAACTAAGAATCCCATTATCAAAATCACCAATTTCAAAACAAGGGATTCAACCCAGTTAAAGACTTCCATGGATCAAAAGCCTGCTCTAATACCACTGTTGGGATTTTTCACTGGAAATCAACCGATAAAGCGGAAGAATGCGTTGATTTCCTCAAATTCGTGCCCAGGAGTAATTGAAGTGGAAATCAAAAACCAAAATAAAATTGAGGAAGATTAGATTCTCACCATAAAATCTCTAAAAGAGATAGCTACAGAAATCAAAGTAGACTTCCTCCACGTTCCCGTACACAAACGGCTATTGAACTCGAACCTGTGCTAGCGATTCGATCAACCGAAAGAGAGGATTTGGTGGAACTAATTTTCTGCTCAAAAGAATCCCTACTTGGCTGAGTTCCACTAGGTGTTTTTAACCTAGTTGGCTAGATTCCCTTAGGGAATTTTAGGCCCAATTTTCTTTTAATTATATGTGGGCTTTGAGCCCAAGTCCGTATTAATTCTTTTGGTCCAATTTAATTGCAAATACAACTTTAATTCAACATGTATGTTTATATACTATACCATATAATATATTACATACATTTAAATTAAAATTAATTTGAGCAATTAATTTAACTGAGGAACTAAATTAGACATTCATAAAATTAAACACACGTAAACCTATACATGTGAAATATTTCCACCTAGGAAATAATCTCATCAATTAATTCATTAAATTAATTATAAGAAGGCCAATACAAATATTAATTATGTTATCTTAATCAATCCAATTGATCTATATAATATAATTAATAGAATCCTCTCTCTATTGCATATACTCCAAGCATACAGTTGATCCTTTTAGTTTAAGCTCAAGCGTTCAATGTGTATGATCTTGGGGGCCCATCTTTATGTTAGCAGTGGGCCTACGGCCCATAGACTGTAGGCGTACTCTATCAAGCCATTGCAGCCCCTAATTAAGATGGAGATAGCAGTCCAACTGTAATTATAACCCTGTAGTTTAAACTCGTATATCCTATGTCATTGATATCGATGTCCAACACAGAGGCATAGATTGATCACCCTCTTTTGTGTCTGGACATTAACTTGTTCCCGAATGAACTAATGCTCATAAATAAGTTCCAACTTGTTTGGGTGTGGCCACACTCTTATCAGTTGCATTCATCAAGTGGCTAGTTGATATCTTCTTAATGAACTACTGAGTGACATTCTCTTTTGCATATCCATAGTATTGCCATGTTCACTAACAGACCTGAACATACCCATACTTGGCACCTTGTTACAGGCCCTTTAGGCATACACTAAAGTATGTCACTTCACATGCAGCACCATGACATGGTCAGGTCAAAGGATCCATACAAGTACTACACGAGAAACACTTGTGATACTATACCATGTGGATTTCTCGTTTAGTGGATCTATCCAATACCGTGCCCCTTTCCATGTACCCATTAACTTGGTTGACATTCCATGTCCAATGGCTAGTAAGACACTACCATACAACCAAGCTCATGATAGTCTTTGGTTCTATTCATTCCCATGACTAAAATAGACTACGGATCTCTTTATGGTCATATCGTTTTCCCCATCCATGGTCTTACTGCCAAGTGCATGACACTTGTCAGTATGGATATGGATATGTCCATTGGATGCTCTATTTAAAACATAGCACAAGGTACATAATAAATAGATTAATGCCTTTATTTAATGACATAAAATGTATAATACATAAATCTTATGAAAGACTACAAATGTATGATACAAATACAAGGACCAATGCCTCAGGACTAGGACATATCCAACAAGATCAGCTTAAAAAGATATTCTAATATCAGGCTCATCAGGAACGATACCTGACAACCAAGGCACTTTGCACGACTGCAATAGCAGCCAGGACTTCTGTTAGCACTCGTGTGCTAAAGTTAAAGGGGTACATTGTTACACTTGCCCGCCTCGGCTTGCCAGTTATGCTGGACTTGGCAACACATATTATTCTTAGGTCACTTCCTCAGCTTACAACCAGTTTATCATGAACTACCATATGCAAGGGTTGGATAAATCGGTTGTTAAGTTGCATGGCATGCTGAAGTTTGCTGAGTAGTCTCTTAAGAAGACTCCTAAAGTTCTGCTAGTGAACAAGGGCAACAAGCCCATTGCTAAGGGAAAGGCCAAATCTAAGGCCAAGGCTAAGGCCCAAAAGGCCAAGGCTAAGGAAAAGAAGGTGGTAGCCCACCCCAAAGCAAGGGTTACCTCTCCTAAAGATGTCTACCATTAATGTCATGAGAAGGGGCACTGGAAGAGCTCGTGTCCAAAGCTAAGGGAGCAACTGATGGGCAAAACTGCTGCTTCATGTATTTATGTTGTTGAGATTAATCTGGCTATTTCTACATCTTGGGTCTTAGACATTGGATGTGGATCTCACATTTGTTCAAATGTGTAGGGTCTAAAAAATAGAAGATTACTAGGATCTGGAGAAGTAGATCTTTGATTCAGAAATGGCACTGGGGTTCATTCCATGGAGATCAGAGATTATTTTTTGGAGATGCCTAGTGGACTAGTTTTAGAATTTAGAAACTATTATTTTGTACATGTGATGTACAGGAATATTATATTTGTTTCTTTGTTGGATACTTCTGGTTTACGGAACAGCATTTCTTGAAAATGGCTCATATATCCTTGATCTAAAACATGAAAGTTCAATCTACAACATAAATACTAAAAGGATTAAACAAAATGAAATTGATCCTACATTCATCTGGCACTGTCGTCTTAAGCACATAAATGAGAAGTGCATTGCTAGGCTTCACTCTAGTGGAGTGCTAGGGTCATTTGACATGTAGTCTTATGACATATGAGAATCTTGTTTAAGAGGCAAGATGACAAAGATGCCTTTTAGCAAGACTGCTAAAAGGGCCATAGAGCCATTAGAGCTGATACATTCCGTTGTATGTGGCCTAATGAGCACTAGTGCTAGATCTAGTTTTCTGTAATGACTTCAGCAGATACAGTTACGTGTATCTGATGAAGCATAAGTATGAGACTCTTCAAAGGTTCAAGGACTTTAAGAACGAAGTAGAAAACCAGCTTGGTAAGAAAATAAAAGCACTTCGGCGGGGCCGAATATTTGAGCTAAGATTTTGACTTATTCTTGAGAGAGTGTGGGATTGTATCCCAACTCCTCTTGGTACACCCCAATAGAATGGAGTGTCAGAAAGGAGGAATATGACCTTGCTTGACATGGTCCGCTCAATGATGAGTCATGCTACACCCCTTGTCTCCTTTTGGGGATATGCTTTAGAGATAGCTGCTTACATACTTAATAATACACAAAGCAAGGTAGTTGAGGGAACACCATATGAACTATGGAAGGGCCGAAAGCCTAATGTTTCCTTCTTGAAGATTTGGGGCTGTGATGCACATGTCAAGAAATTGACAAGTGGCAAGCTCAAGTCCAAATCTGTCAAGTACTAGTTTGTGGGTTACCCTAAGGAAACTAAGGGTTATTACTTTTACGATCTAGCGGAAAACAAAGTTTTCACAGCCAGAAATGCAGACTTCTTGGAGAAGGAATTCCTCTCCAAGAAAGACAGTGGAAGTAATGTTGAACTTTTAGAAGTTCAAGACTCACAAACTCCTATAGCTAATGTTGAGGATCTTCAGGAACCGATATGACTACTCAAGAAATTGAGGAAGCAGAACCGGTTACATAGACATGTCATCAGCCAGAGAGGTACGACTTTCTCATGACAGATGATGGTGACCTTATGGTCATTGACCAAGAGGAGCCCAAGCCCTATCAGGAGGCTATTGAAAGCCCACACTGAAATCAATGGCGCAAAGCCATAGAGGCTAAGATGCAATCTATGCACGATAACCAAGTATGGAACTCAGTGGATCCACCTCCGGGTGCTAAGGTGATAGGTTGCAAGTAGTGTTTCAAGTTAAATCCGACAACACCCTTAAGGGGTGATTGTCTGCAAAAGGATTCAAGCAAGTTCAAGGAATTGACTATGATGAAACCTTTTCACCAGTTGCCATGTTCAAATCCATTATGATACTACTAGCCATAGCTGCATGGTACAATTATGAAATATGGCAAATGGATGTTAGGACTATTTTCCTTAATGGAAAGCTACTCGAGAATGTGTACATAGTACAACCTGAGGATTTTATCAATCTGAAGTATCCTAACCGCATATACAAGCTTCAAAGATCCATTTATGGATTGAAGCAAGCATCAAGGTCATGGAATCAGAGATTCAATGAGGCCATCACAGAATGTGGCTTCACATAGAATCCTGATGAGCCTTGTGTGTATAAGATGGTTAGTGGGGGCGTTTCCACCTTCCTGGTACTGTATGTTGATGACATCCTTATCATTGGAGGCGACATACCAATACTGGAAGGGTTTAAGTAGTGGTTGAGTAAGTGCTTTGCAATGAAGGACTTAGGCAAAGCTGAGATGATCTTAGGAATTAGGATCTATAGAGATAGATCCAAACTGCTTTTAGGCCCAAGTCAAGCCACATATATAGGCAAGGTTCTGAAAAGATTCAGCATGGACAAGACAAAGAAATGATTCTTGCCTATGCGCCATTGGTTGAATTGAGTAAGAAATATGGTCCTAAAACAAAGAAGGACCGGGAGAGAATAGAGAAGATCCCTTATGCATCTGCTATAGGATCTATCATGTACTCCATTGTATGTAAAAGGCTTGATGTCGTGTTTGCACTAAGAATGACTAGCTAGTACCAGTCAGATCCCGGTGAGGAACACTAGAAGGTAGTCAAGACAATTTTGAAGTACCTTAATCGGACTAAGGATGCTTTCTTAGTGTATAGAGGTCAAAATGAGCTAGTAGTGTCAGGTTACACTGATGCAAGCTTTGAGACTGATGAGGATAAAAACCAGTCATAGTCTGGTTATGTTTTTCTCCTAAATGGTGGTACCATTAGTTAGAGGTCCTCAAAGTAGGCTACCATTGTTGACTCTACAATGGAAGCTGAGTACATAGCTGCATGCGAAGCTACAAAAAGGAAGCCGTTTGGATCAAGAAGTTCATAACTGAGTTGGGAGTAGTACCCACTATCCTAGACCCAGTTGATATTTCCTATGACAACAACGGGGCCATCGTATAAGCTAAAAAGCCTCAGTCACATAAGAGATCCAAACACATGCTTAGAATGTTTCACCTCATTCAAGAGATTGTGAATAGAGTGACATATCATTGTAGAGGGTTGGCACCAAGAATAATGTCGCTGATCCATTGACCAAGGCGCTGTCACAAACATAGCATGATGGTCAAACCAGATCTATAGGAATTAGGGCAATGCCCGCTTGGAGCTAGTGCAAGTGGGAGATTGTTGGTGTGCCCTAGTTCTTAGGGCATTGGATTCTTGGATTTTGTGTTATACATTAAGACTCATTGTATAAATACATTATTAATAAAGGCATTTAATCTATTTCAATTATATCCTATGCTATAATATGAATAGAGTATGCATTGATTGATAATCATAAAACATATCCCAAGTCTATTCTAATCATGGGAACGAATAGAATCATAAACTTGTATATTCGATGACTGTATGGTAGTTCTTAACTAGCCATAGTACTTATATAGTCAGTCATGAATATAGGTACATGTCGTTGACATGGGACTGGATCGATCCGCACAAGAAAGCCACATGGTTGTCATGTCATAAGTCTTTCTTGAGTAGGTCTCTTTTGTCCTCAGGCCAAATTTCATTATAGTATCAATAGTCGCACTGCCGTTGGTAATCAGCCACACCAACGCCATTTTCTCCCTCTTTTTGATTTATTTTTGCTATGTTATTTTATTTACTAGCCTTAGCCACATATATATTTCAACATTATTATCATGATTGGCAACCTTATCTTCATCAATTTATCGACAAATAAATTAACTCGCTTTCTCCCAAGAAAGTTTTATCTCGTGTTTATGCAGGTTTAGACGGTCTCATTGGATTCTAGTTTTCTAGAAAACCATCAACCAAAAGAATAATTACCATCAATTGACATTCATTCTTTTTATTCTAGGTGTTCCATAATACACTAGAACCCCTTTCTTTTTGTTTTAGGCATTCCATAATACGTTAGAACACCAATACTTCATTTTAGGTGTTCCATAATACGCTAGAACCTCTATCTTATTGTTCTAGGCATTCCATAACATCTCAGAACTGTTATCCTTCATTCTAGGTGTTCCATAATACCTCAAGAACTTCAATCATATCCCCTAGTATCCTAGCACACCAGAGCTCCTTTTACCAAACCTCGGCACCCAATAGCCAATTTCACTCTTGTATTTATTCTTGATCGAAGGGGCAAAATTCTTTTTTCCAAAATAATCGATCAACGAATAAATACATAACTCATAACTTACAAGCTTATCCATCATCCCATAAACGGTCCTGCACGACCCTAAAAGGTAATCAGTCCCACATGATCCTAAAAGGTAACTGGTCCTACATGATCCTAAAAGGTAAATGGTCCTGCATGACCTTAAAAGGTAACAATTCCCATATGACCCTAAAAGGTAATCAGTCCCACATGATCCTAAAAGGTGATTGGTCACACATGACCTTAAAAGGTAACCGGTCCTACACGACCCTAAAAGATAATTGGTTCCACACGACCCTAAAAGGTAAATGGTCCTGCATGACCTTAAAAGGTAACCAGTCCCATATGACCCTAAAAGGTAGTCGGTCCCACATGATCCTAAAAGGTGATTGGTCACACGTGACACTAAAAGGTAACCGGTCCTACACGACCCTAAAAGGTAATTGGTCCTACACGATCGTAAAAGGTAAACAGTCCTGCACGACTATAGAAGGTGATCAGTCCCACACGACCCTAAAAGGTAAACAGTCCCACATGACTTTAAAAAGTAATCGGTCCTAGACGACCCTAAAAGGTAGCATTCAACCAAGTCCTTCAGCTGATGCTAAGAGCAGTTATGTTTCTTTTCTTTCTCATTGCGGTCTCATCGTGCATCCAAATTCACCATGGGATAAGGTAAACCTGCAAGCCATGAATTTAGATACAAAAGGGGCAGCCTTTAAACACGGGATTTTTATCCCTAGTTTCAGTTATGAATAAATTCTTTGTTTGCTTCTATAGCCTTCTACAGCCGTAGGAGTCAAAGTTAATTCAAGATCGCAGCTTCAAACAACTGAACTTCAAGCCCCAAAAAATTTCTAAGGCAAAAGAGGAGGCTATCCTAGAACAATAGCCACACAGCTATAACATCAGTCGCACGGCTATTGCATCAAGATCCATACAAGTCTCGATGCTTAACAGAACCATGACTCTTCTTCTTGGAAATGATTTTTTGGATATTTTTGGGTAGATTCTACAAGAAAAACCTGTGTTTTTGCTTATAAAAAAGCCCTCTTGATTCTAGTTTTGGAGGTGGGCAACTTTAATTTAGAGAGAAAAGAAAAGAAAAAGGAAGAAAAGGAAAAAAAAAATCAAACTTTTTCTTCAATTTTCATCTTCAATCTCTGTCTCTAAGCTTAAAATCAGTTAGAAATCTTAGGAAAATGCTTCACTAAGACTTCTAATAGGTTTAGAGACTAATCTCAACACTAAATCCGTAACTTTTGGAGCTAGAAACCATTTTCATAGCATGAAGTTTGGGTTCAAAATCAGGGCATTTCTTAAAGAATTGTCACCTCCTAGAGCTGTAGATCCATGCTACAAGGGTAAATATCTAAGAAACCAAAGCATTTTACTTGTTTGAGCTGTATTTGGGCATCATTTGCATTATTTTTGAAACTACTCTATTTTTTGGTTCTGGACTGAGAACCAGACCCATGCGGCCATCGTAACATCTGTAACTGTAACTGTCGTACAGCTGTGGTTCTTTGAATAAAACCACAAAACTGAAACTTTTGAAATCCATATCTGGTCTTAAAATGACACTCGTATGGGTGTAAATATAAAGCCGCACGACTGTTGTGTCAACACCCGCGCGGGTATCAGCTCAGGACAAATTTACCGGAAACCGATTTTTGCATATTTCATAACATTTGAACCTTAGATTTTTATTCCAGAAGCATGTATTAGAATAGAACAACAATGGAAACCTAGTTTCGTGAAATCTGATCCACTTACCATGCTAAATAATTAACCGGAAAAAACCATTTTCTCAAAAATCAATGCAAGTTTTAAAATGCTTTCGAAGTCTAGTCAATAAGATTTGTCAAATCACTCTGGCTATCCCCTTTCAAATGCGTGACCCGTTTAACAAATTGTGAGTCTTAAAACCTTATAAATAAATTAGAAACTAAATTTCGTATCAAATATATTGTAAATAGACTTTGCTTATTTTAACTCTATAAGCATATTATGACAAAACCAAATCGTGAAATTTTTTTAAGCTATCATTTTAACATAGTTAATGTGCGTGCTCCTTTCTATCATAAATCTTTTGTATTTGTATTGTATATTTAATACAATAGGGGCTTTCATCGAAAATCAACCGTTGGCAGCGGAAGCCGATTCATATTTTCTCAAACCCGATCCTAGGAGCTTATGTAATAGAAATAAAAAACAACAAATATGAATAAGGAGAAGAGATTAAATCTCACCTTGAATGCCTCTTCTAGAGACGGCTACAGAAATCAATAGAGATTCCCTCCACATTCTCGTACATGAACGCCTACCAACCAGGAACCCGTGCTAGCGGAGGATTCAAAAACCAAGAGAGGATGCTAAGGGGGGCCAAATTTCCTCTAAGGAATTATGTGCCTTGGCCGAATTCGTAGTGTGTCTAGGGTTAGGGTTTTGTTTCACTTAAGTGGGTTTTTATACCTATAAAACCCTAGGTCTAAATTAATTACTATTGGTTAAAATTTAATTTCAATTTAAGTTCAATTTCATATGTATGGTATTATATTAAACCATATAACATAACACATAGCATTTGAATTAAAATTAATTTGTCTAATTAAATTGACCAAATTAATTAATTTGGACTTTATTTAAATGAATTACGTATAAACCTATATATACGTAAATTATTTCCACCAGGAAATAAATTCATAAGTTAATTTATTTAAATTAACTCCATGAAACCCAATAAATTGATTACATTATTTTGATCAATCCAATTGATCTATAACTTAATCAATTAATATCTCCTCTCCAGTCAGCATACTCCAACTATACAGAAAACCCCGTTAAGTTCAAGCTCAGTCGTTCAATGTGTACTACCCTGTGGCCTGTCTTTATATTGGCAGTGGGCCTAAGGCCCACAAACTATAGATGGGATCTAGCAAGCCATTACAACCCCTAATTAAGTCAGAGACAGTAGTCTAACGAAAGTCTTAACCCTATAGTTTAACTTATATATCCCATGTTGCTAATATCGTTGTCCAACACAGAGGTAAGGTGTCATCACCCTCTTTTGTGTCCAAATGTTAACTTGATCCCGAATGAATTGATGCTCACAAACAAGCTCTAAGTTGTTTGGGTGTGGCCACACTCTTATCAGTTGCACTCATCAAGTGGCCGGTGATATCTTATCAATGAAACACTAAGTGACATTCCCTTCTGGATATTCATGACCTTACCATGTTCACTGGCACACCCAAACATACCTATACTTGGCACCTTGTTACAGGCCCTTTAGGCGTACACCAAAGTGTGTGAGTTCATGTGCAAGACCATAACATGCTTAGGTCTAAGGATCCTATATAAGTACTACACGAGAATCACTTGTGATACTATACCATGTGAATTTCTCATTTAGTGGATCAATC
Source organism: Euphorbia tirucalli (assembly GCA_039660915.1). Lineage (NCBI taxonomy): Eukaryota > Viridiplantae > Streptophyta > Magnoliopsida > Malpighiales > Euphorbiaceae > Euphorbia > Euphorbia tirucalli. The sequence goes on along the minus strand of CM077640.1, from coordinate 33,684,040 downwards.
CAATACCATGCCCCATTACATGTATCCATAAGCTTGATTGATAGTCCATGTTCTATAGCCGCCAAAACACTGCTATACAATCAAGGTTATGATAGTCTTTGGTTCCATTTTTTCCCATGACAACAACAGACTATGGATGGCTTTACGATTATATCGTTTCCCTATCCATCGTCTCACTGCCAAGTGCATAACACTTGTCAACATGGACATAGATATTACCATCGGATACTCTATTTATAATATTGTACAAGATATATATAACAAATAGGTTAATGCCTTTATTAATAACACAAATGTATATACATTAATTTGTTAAAAGGTACAAAATGTATAATACAATACATGGACTAATGCCTTGGGACTACGGCATTCCCAACAATCTCCTACTTGCACTAGTTCGAACTAGGCATAGGCCTAATCCCTATAGATCTAGTATGATCCTTGTGCTTGGACTGAGCTAGTGCCTTGGTTAAAGGATATGCGATATTATCTTCAGTGTCTACTCTGTGTAATGAAATGTCACCCCTCTCTGTGATTTCTCGTATGAGGTAAAACTTCCTGAGTATATTCTTCGTGTTCTTATGTGACCGAGGCTCTTTAGCTTGTGTAATAGCCCTATTATTGTCACAGAAGATATCAACTAGATCCTGGATAATTAGTACTACTCCCAATTTAGTGATAACCTTCCTTATCCATATAGCTTCATAGCTTCATCACACGTTGCAATATACTTAGCTTATGTAGTAGAGTCCATGATGGTCGATTGCTTGGAGATTTTCTATCTGGTAGCACCACCATTAAGCAAAAATACATACCCAGACTATGGCTAGTACTCGTTCTGGTCAGTCTAGAAGCTTTCATCAGTGTACCCAGTCATTGATAGCTCTTTCTGACCACTATACACTAAGAAGCTATCCTTTGTCTAGTTAAGGTTCTTCAGGATTGCTTTGACAGCCTTCCAGTGGTCCTCACCGGGATCCTACTGGTATCGGCTTGTCATACATAGTGCAATGGTGAAATCAGGTCTCATACATAGCATGGAGTACATGACTGATCCTATAGCTAATGCATATGGAACCAACTTCATGTTCTCCCTATCCTTCCTTATCTTAGGATAGTTAATCTTACTAAGCTTCAACCTATGGTTCATTGGCAAGAAACCTTTCTTGGCCTGATCTATGCTGAATCTTTTCAGAACTTTGTCTATGTATATGGCCTAACTTAGGACCAGAAGTAGATTGGGTTTATCCCTATTGATCTTGATCCCTAGGATCATCTCAACTTCGCCTAACTCCTTCATTGCAAAGCACTTACATAACCACTACTTAACTCCTTGCAATGTCAGTATGTCGCTTCCAATCAGAAGGATGTCGTCCACATATAACACTAGAAGAGTGACAATGCTACCACTAATCCTTTTATACACACAAGCATCATCTTGATTCTGTATGAAACTATATTCCTTTATGGCATCATTGAATCTAAGATTCCAACTTCGAGATGCTTGCTTCAGTCCATAAATGGATCTCTAAAGCTTGCAAACCCTTTCAAGATGCTTTGGATCAATGCAACCCTCAGGTTGTGTCATGTACACATCCTCGCATAGCTTCCCATTAAGGAAAGCAGTTTTGACATCCATCTGCCAGACCACATTGTCGTGCCAAGCAGCTATGGCCAGTAGGATCCTTATAGATTTAAGCATAGCAACTGGTGAGAATGTTTCATCGTAGTCTATTCTATGGACTTGTCTGAAACTTTCGCAACCAATCGCCCCTTGAAGGTGTTGTCAGCCTTCAACTTGTAGCACCACTTATAACCTATGACTTTAGCACCCGGAGGTGGATCAACCAGGTTCCAAACCTAATATCATACATAGATTGCATCTTTGCCTCCGTAGCTTTATGCTAATTAGTAGACTGAGGGCTATCAATGGCCTCCTAGTAGGTTTTGGGCTTTTCCTCATCAAAGATGAGAACAGTGTGATCTTTAGGTATGAGAAAACCATATCTCTCGGGGTTCCCAACGACCCCTGCCAGACCTTCTAGGTTTTTGTGTGACCTGGGTTGGTGCTTCTGCCTCTGGAAGCTCCTCCCTGGTCTTTGAGTTATCCTCTTCAGGAGCTTATATGCTTTGAACTTCCTTGAGTTCAATATTGTGTTGGATATGCCCTAGTCCCAAGGCATTAGTCCTTGTGTCTGTATAATACATTTTTACATTTTGGTGAACTTTATGTAATATACAATTTGTGTCAAGAGATAAAGGCATTAATCTATTTATTATATGTCTTGTGCTATATTTTAAATAGAGTATCCAATGGACATATCCATATCCATGTTGTCAAGTGCATGCACTTGGCAGTAAGACTATGGATAGGGAAAACAATATGGCCATAAAGGCATCCGTAGTCTGTTCCAATCATGGGAATGAATGGAACTAAAGACTATCATTAGCCTGGTTGTATGGTGGTGTCTTACCGGTCATAGAACATGGAATGTCAACCAGGTTAATAGGTACATGCAAAAAAGGCATGGTACTGGATCGATCCACTTAACGGGAATCTACATGGTATAGTGTCACAAATGATTCTTGTGTAGTACTCATATAAGTCCTTTGACCGGACCATATGGTGGTGCTGCATGTGAAGTGGCACACTTTAGTGTATGCCTAATGGGCCTATAAAAGGGTACCAAGTACGGGTACGTTTGGGTGTGTTAGTGAGCATGGCAGTACTATGGATATGCAGAAGGGAATGTCACTCAGTAGTCTACTGAGACGATATCACTGGCCTCTTGAAGAATGCGACTGATAAGTGTGCGGCCACACCCAAACAAGATTGGATCTTATTTGTGAGCATCAATTCGTTCGGTATCAAGTAAAGGTCTAGACACAAAGAGGGGTGATACTTCCATGCCTCTGTGTTGGACACTGATATCAACGACATGGGATTTACAAGTGCAAACTACAGGGTTACGGTAACAGTTTGACTGCTATCTCCGTCTTAATTGGGGGATGCAGTGGCTTGCTAGAGCCCGCCTACAGTCTGTGGGCCTTGGCCTACTGCCTACATAAAGATGGGCCCATTGGATCATACACATTGAACGTCTGGACTTTAACTAGTCGGATTAAGTGTGTGCTTGGAGTATACATGTTTGAAGAGAGAGAGACTTATTAATTATATTATATAAGTCAATTGGATTGATCAATATATATTATAATTAATATTTATTTTGGCCTCCTCTTGATTAATTCAATGAATTAATTTATGAGATTATTTCCTAGGTGGAAATATGATTACATGTATAGGTTTACATGTATTTCATTTTATGTATATCTAATTTAATCCATTGATTAAATTAATAGGTCAAATGAATTTTAATTTAAATATATGTAATATATTATGGTATAATATATAAGCATACATGGTTTATTAAAGTTGCATTTGAAATTAATTCAATCAAAGGATGTAAAATTTGGCTTAGTCTTAAAATGAAAAATGCCCACACTAAGTGTGTTGGCCGAAATTTTGGGCAAGGAAGGGAAAGAATTGTGAGTCATCTTAGGACAAAAGAAGATGATGAAAAAGGATGAGTCATGGATGACTTTAGGTGGCAAAGTTGGACTTTGCATTATGAGATATTTTTGGTCATTATTATGGTATGATTAATGAGAAAAATATCCATCCATTTTCTTTCCTCTCTTAGCCGAATTGATGGGAGTGAAGATGAGTCATCTTCTTGACTTTTTGGTATTATGGAAAAGAAGAAGAAAAGGTGATGTTGAGTGGTGGTGGTGAGTCACCATGGTGAGTCATTGGTTTGACTCATTTGTAACAAAGTTGGACTTTGCTCTTCCATACTCATCTCCTTTCTTTGATGAGAAATAATAACAATTAAGTTGACTCCACTTTTGGCCGAAGGAAAGTTTTTTCTTTGGAAGAAAGACTTTGCCCACTTTTGCACTTTGTTTTTCTTTGGAAGAAACAATTGTGAGTGAAAGAGAGAAATTGAATTATTTTTTTTGGAAAGAAATATTTTGGACAGCCATAAGGACTTAGCTTGGCTGCCCCTTTTCATCTCTCTTTCTCCTTCCCTTCTTGTTATCCGAGTCGCGAGCATGGGTTTCGGTCCGAGAGCTGTTCGTGTACGCATCGGTGGAGGAAATCTACACTTGATTTCTGTAGTCCGCATCCATCTCTTAGAGAGACTTTGTGGTAAGTTTTCAAACTTTCTCTTTATGCTTTAAGTTCTTGATTTCCACATCTTAAGCTCCTGGGACCGGATTCGAGGAAATCGATGGGTTTTTTCACTTTTATCGGTCAGTATCCTGTGACGAATCCCAACATATTGCTCCCACTGTCTTTCTTGGAATGAAATCCTTTTTGAGAAAGACCCCCTTTCATGCCACGAACACCTTGTTCTTGGTGGGATTGTAGAAGTAATACCCTTTGGTTTCCCTAGGGTAGCCCATAAATAGGCATTTGTCAATCTTGGGTTCTAATTTGTGCCCAGTCAATATCTTGACATATGCATCATAGCCCCAAATCTGCAGGAAAGACACATTGGGTGCCCTACCCATCCATATTTCATATGGAGTCTTTTTCACAGCCTTAATTGGAGTATTGTTCAAAATGAGAACTGCTATCTCAAGAGTGTATCCCCAGAATATTATTGGGAGAGAGGCATGATTCATCATTGAGCGGACCATGTCTAACAAGGTCCTATTCCTCCTTTCGAACACCTTTGCCATTGTAGTGTTCCTGAAGGAGTGAGTTGTGGAATTATTCCATGCTCTCTCAACTATGAGCAAACTCTAGGCTCATTTACTCGCCTCCTCGGTCTAAGCCAAGGGCTATTATATTTCTTCCTAGTTGGTTTTAGACTTCATTCTTAAATTCCTTAAACCTATCAAGGGTTTTAGATTTGTGTTTCATCAGATAGACATAGTCATATATGCTGAAATCATCTGTGAAAGTGACGAAGTATAGATGTCCACCTCTAGTAGCTACGCTCATAGGCCTACATATGTCTAAATGTATTAAGTCCAATAAGCCAGTAGACCTTTCAGCTTTCTTGCCGAAAGGCACTTTAGTCATTTTACCGCGTAAACATGATTTGTATATATCAAGTGACTCCATGTCAAATGATCCTAAGATTCCAATTTTGTGAAGCCTAACTATATGTTTCTCATTTTTATGGCCTAAACGACAATGCCAAAGGTAGACCGTATTAAGTTCATTAGGCTTAATCCTTTTAGTATTTACGTTATAGACATGATTCGTTTCATTTAAATCCATGACATATAGCCCATTATTCAACAGAGCACTCCATAAAATAATCCCTCTTTAGATGAAGTAATTCTACCTTTACAAATAGTAAAATTAAATCCAAAAATATCCAAAACTGAAACAGAAATAATATTCCTGCACACTGCAGGTACAAAATAACATTGTTCCAGAATCAAAACTAATCCACTAGGTATCATTAGGTGGTATTCGTTGATGTCAATGGGAGCTACCCTTGCTCCATTCCCGATGCATAAATCCACCTCTCCAGATCCCAGTGATCTCCTGTTCCTAAGCCCCTACACATTACAACAAATGTGAGAACCACATCCAATATCCAATATGCAAGATGTAGAAATAGTTAGGTTTATGTCTATGACATATATACATGATGAAGACATGCCATGGCTCTTCTTTTACTCTCCCACCAACTGGGGACGATTCCTCTTCCAGTGTCCCACCTGTTGACACTGGAAATAGACGTCCTCATGACTGGCCTTGGGCTTAGCCATAGCCTTCTTGGCCTTAGCTTTCATAGCTTTGGCCTTGGCTTTCCCCTTTGCTTTGCCCTTTGCAAGAGGAGGATTCCCCTTGTTGACCAGTAGTACTGGTGGAGTCTTCTTGATCGACTGTTCTGAAAGATTGAGCATTCCATGCAGCTCCCTAGCAGTGTGGTTCATCCTTTGGATGTTGTAGTTTAGGATGAACTATTCCGATAGGGACACCAAGATCATGTTAATGGCCAACTCTTGCATGATAGGCACGTCGAGACGGGCTAAAGAATCCAAATAGCCATTCATCTTGAGCATGTGAGCACTCATAGATGTCCCAGCCTCTAGCCGGCAGGAGTTGAATGCCTTAGTGGTCAAGTATCTCTCTTAACAAGCTTGCTCCTGAAACATCTCATTAAGAGTTGTTATCATAGCAAATGCATGTTGGTCCATGAACTACTTTTGTAGCTCAGGGACCATGCACGGCAACATTAGGCATGTCACATCCCGTTTGTCCCTAACATGCACCTCGTATTCATATAACAGTGCAACCGGTGGATTAGTCCCAATACGTGTAGGTAGTACAGCTCTTTCCAACACATATTCCTTAGATTCATGTCTAAGAATTATCCTTATGTTCATAAAGCAATCCAGAAAATTGGGCCTGGAAAGTTTGTCCTTCTCGAGGTGCGAACACAATGATAAATAATTGTTATTTGCCATTTGATTACTACACAGAAAAATTAAAGAGTATTAATAAAGGTCTTAGATGTTTTTCCCATATTTAATTAATAATGAATCCAAGCTATTAATTAAGTCAAGTTGTTGGGCTAATGGGCCAAGATCCACATTTCATCAAGATATAGCTAGATGAGGGCCTGGAAATACTATACCCTAATTATTTAGGTAGGAGCGCCGTTCAATTCCAACCTAGGAACTCTCAGTTTGATGATGCTTAGGGCCAGAAAAATCCTACTACCCATGCTAAGTCCAAACCTCCATCCAAGTGTTACAGTAACCAATACTCCAACCCAATACAAAATGACAATACTCCAATGTATCCTGCAAGGGAATGGTCTACAACTGGCTTATACCCACTTCGAGTCAATTTTGAATGAGTGAAGCATTTTTAAGCGACTTTGTAATTTCTATTTGGTTTAGATTCAATTTTAATAAGTGGGTGAAATATGAATCGGATCATACATTAAAGCATGTAAATAAATAAATGCGTAATTAAATAAATGATGGACTACTATGGGCCTTAATTATATCTTAATATAATTCTAGTAAACCTATATTAGAAGAACATCATGTGGACCTCCATCTCTGCTTCTGGGCTCGCCTCTCCAAAGGACTCCTTCTTACAATATTTTATAATAAATAAATAAAATAAAATTACATAAAATGAAACGACATGCAGGTCGTATATACCCAAAAAAATAATATAATTCATCTTCAAAAAGACCCAATAACATCCATCCACACATTTAGTTCATACAGGCATGTATTCCATACATCAATTATATACATATTAAAATGCATGAAATTAATCCCAATTAATTATGACCATAGCCATTATTTAGAAACTGCCAATTTTGGTCCATCATGGTTCTAACCCTTAATGGGCTCTGGGCTTCCAGCCTAGGCAAACCACTGGTCCCACTAGAATTGGGAAACCAATAATTCCAAATTGCGTCGTCTGGTTAATCGTGCCAAGAAAAACCGAACCAATTTCATTACACCATATTAATTTTCCAAATTAATATATCATGAACAAAATTAAATTTCATTCAATAATTCATATGCATTTAAATTGCATAATTTAAACACACAAAATTTTAAAACCCATTAAAATTAAAACTAGGCCCGAACCAAGAAAACCCATCAAATCCAAAACACGGCTCGGCCCTCTGCTACTAGGGCAACACTACTGCCCTATCAGTAGCAGGCGTCACTGCTAAACTGCTGCCTAACAGTAGCCTGCTATTGCCGAGCAACAACTGCTGCCTAGCAACGGAGCTACTAGTCTCAGGGATGGCTGCTGCTATTCTTACCACGGTAGCCGACACCGCCTGCAGCCCCTATGGCCGAAAACAATCCGATTTTTTTTTAAACAGAAAATTAAAACCAACAATTCACCAAGAATCACAGATCAACAAACAGAAATTAAAGCATACATAACCAATATGCACAAACAGATTTCTATTTGCAAAAATCAAATCAGGGAAAAATCATAAACCCTAAAAATAAGAATCCCAAAACCAAAATACTTAATTTTAAAACCAGGAATTCAATCTTGTCATAAGCCTACTCTAATACCACTGTAAGGATTTTTCATTGAAATTCAACTGTTGGTAGCGGAAGCCAATTCAGATTTTCTCAAACCTGACCCCAGGAGCTTATGCAATAGAAATAAAAAATAACACATATGGACAGGGAGGAGAGATTAAATCTCACCTTGAATGTCTCTTCTAGAGATGGATATAGAAATCAATAGAGATTCCCTCCACATTCGCATACACGAATGCCTATCAAGCAGGAACTTGCCCGTGCTAGCAGAGGATTCAAAAATCGAGAGAGGATGCTATGGGGGGCCAAAATTTCCTCTAAGGAATTTTATGCCTTGGCCGAATTCTTAGTGTGTCTAGGGTTAGGGTTTTGTTTCACTTAAGTGGGTTTTTATACCTATAGAACCTTAGGTCTAAATTAATTACTATGGGTTAAAATTTAATTTCAATTTAATTTATATTTTATATGTATGGTAATATATTAAACCATATAACATAACACATAGCATTTCAATTAAAATTAATTTGTCTAATTAAATTAACTCAATTAATCAATTCAGACGTTATTTAAATGAATTACATATAAACCTATATATATGTAAATTATTTCCACCAGGAAATAAATTCATGAATTAATTTATTTAAATTAACTCCATGAAACCCAATAAATTGATAATATATTTTGATCAATCCAATTGATCTATAACTTAATGAAATAATATCTCCTCTCTAGTAAGTAGACTCCAACTATTTAGAAAACCCATTAAGTTCAAGTTCAGTCATTCAATGTGTACTATACTGTGGCATGTCTTTATATTGGCAGAGGGCCCAAGGCCCTTAAACTGTAGGTGGACTCTAGCAAGCCATTACAAACCCTAATTAAGACAGAGACAGTAGTCTAACAAAAGTCTTAACCCTGTAGTTTAACTTATATATCCTATGTCGCTAATATCGGTGTCCAACACAGAGGCATGGTATCATCACCCTCTTTGTGTCCAGACGTTAACTTGATCCCGAAATGACTGATGCTCACAAACAAGCTCCAACTTGTTTGGGTGTGGCCACACTCTTATCAGTTACACTTATCAAGTGGCCCGTGATATCTTCTTAGTGGACTACTGAGTGACATTTCCTTCTACATATTCATGGCCTTGTTATGTTCACTAGTACACCCTAACAGACCCATACTTGGCACCCTATTACAGGCCCTTTAGGCATACACCAAAGTGTGTGAGTTCATATGAGAGACCATAATATGGATAGGTCAAAGGATCCAATATAAGTGCTACACGAGAATCACTTGTGATACTATACCATGTGGATTTCTTGTTTAGTGGATCTATCCATTACCATGCCCCATTACATGTACCCATAAGCTTGATTGATAATCCATGTTCTATAGTCGGTAAGACACAGCCATACAATCAAGGCTATGATAATCTTTGGTTCCATTCATTCCCATGACTAGAATAGACTATGGATGGCTTTATGGTTATATCGTTTCCCTATCCATGGTCTCACTGCCAAGTGCATGACACTTGTTAACATGAATATAGATATTACCATCAGATACTATATTTATAATATTGCACAAGATATAATAAATAGATTAATGCCTTTATTTAATAACAAATGTATAATACATTAATATGTTAAAAGATACAAAATGTACAATACAATACAAGGACTAATGTTGTGGGACTAGGGCATTCCCAACACATGCATACCTAAACACACTACCAAGCTTATAAAGTGTGCATTTTCATGATTCGTGGTTCCATGATGTAGTAGAAAGCACAAGGCGATCAGGTAGCCTTATTACAAAGCTCGAAGGGGGTTGCATCAAGTGAGCGCACCTAGGTTTTTGCCCCATGGCTGAAGTACTGAGACCACATCATTAGCATATTAATATTAAACTGAATAACAAAAGTATATGGAGTCGCCACTCGGATTTACTAATACTGGAAAAGGTATGGTAAACGCAGGGTTGGGATACTGCACCCTTTAGAAATCGGGTTCAGGACAAATGACTCACTTTATTATTAGGTGCTTATCTTGAAACTTACAACTGAATTTATCCAAAATTGTCTAGATTGATTTTATTATTTGAATTCTCACACAATATAAAATAAATAAACTACATATAAGCTATTAACACATTTAATCTACTTAGAGAGAGGTACAAGTATGTAAAGCAAGGATTGCTAGAAAAAGAAGACTGTACTTAAAAGACTATATTTAAATGTGCATGATATGTAGTGCTGAAAATGAGTAAAGCAAATAAAATGTCCATATTCCACTGTGAAAGATAAGATTTGCAAGGTTTCTCATAAAATCACCCGAGACAAACCTGAGGAGAGAGAAAATAACACTAACATTCCATGCGGGGTAGCAGAGAATTAGTTTCAGACATTCATCCTCTACTCACGCATAGATCAAGCGAAGATGGGCTTAGTGCACCAAAGATTAGTTTGCCTCATTCAAGCTTAAGTATGCTTATGTGAGCTTACCTAAGCTTGTGTGAGCTTACCTAAGCTTGGGTGATCCATGGCTCCTTGGAAAGAAAGTTCCTAAAACCTTTTCGTATTTTTTTTTCCATTTTGAACCCATAAATCGATATGATTGAGGCAGAAAAACCATTTTGGGAGTCAAATGGGTGTGAATATGAGTTTTTAGGGTTTTGAAAACAAGAAATGAAGTAAATAGAGTTTTTAAGGTTCTTGATCCAAGAAAATCCCTCGCTTGAAGAAAAACCCTCACTTTCAATGAAAAGCCTCATATCAAGAAAAGTTAAAAGAATAAAACATGGTTCTTAATATAGATGAAACACATGCAACAAAAATGGTCACTCATGGACCTACCAACACTTAGTAAAATGAATAAAGTAGTAAATGAAAATAAGTTTTGAAAGGAAATAAATATTTATCCAAGGAGCAAAAACCCTAAAAGTATGGAAAAGCTTAAGGGATTAAGTCCCTAGATTTATTTTGGAAATTAAAACCTTTTTTATTGAACATAAATATGTTAAGATAAGGGAAGGAATTTAAATCCCCTTAATTTTATACCCAAGAACAAAGTCTAGAGATTGATCCATAGTGAAGATAAAAGGGAGATTTTAAGGATTTGAGGGTCGATTTGGTGAAAAAGTGGGTTTGTTGAGTGATTTAAGGAGGAAAGGTGATATAAGGTGAATACTTAATGGTTTTGTAGAAAAAAAGTTGATGTGAGGATGATAAATATTGGAATATATGGGAAAAGGATGATGTGTGGATTATTAGAGTAGTGATGAATGTTGGGATTTTTCACCGGAAATCACCCGATAAAAGCGGAAGAACGCGATGATTTCCTCAAATCCGTGCCCAAGAGCAATTGAAGTGGAAATTAAAAACATTAAAATTTAACTAGAAGAGAATCAATTCTCGTCTGGAATATCTCCTCTAGAGATGGCTGCAGAAACCGAAATCGATTCCCTCCACTCTCACGTACGTGAACGCCTATCGAGTCCAACCCATGCTAGCGTCAGATCAATGAGAAGAGAGAAAATTCCATAGCCATGGCTGAAATTTCAGCCTTCCCCAAAAACTATTATGGCCGAAATTCCACATTAGGAAAAACTACCTTTTAGCTTTTAAATGATGGCTTATATTATTGGGTGATTTAACATTGCTTCTATAATTAATGCCATTATTCCATAAATCCTAATTAATTAATAAGGTTTAATTCCTAATCAATTCTAATTTAATTTCTATGCATGTATGTATATAATACCATTTTATATAAGATACATGTCATTGAAATTAAATAGATTTGCCAATTGGAATTAACCTAATAAACTAATTTATGATTTGACTAAAAACAAATACATATAAACCTATATATGTATTAAATTTCCACCAAGAAATTTATTCACAAGTTAATTTATTTAAGTCAAGTTTGTGCAACCCAACAAAATATAAATATATGTCAATTAAATTATATTGACCAATCCAATTGATCTTTAATTTAATTGATTAATATTTATCTCTTCAACTAGTATACTCCCAGTATACAAGTGATCCGACTAGTTTGAACTCAGACATTCTGTATACTCCTAGTATACAAGTGATCCGACTAGTTCGAACTCAGACATTCTATGTGTATGATCCTGTGGGCTAGTCTTTGTGTTGGCAGTAGGCCTATGGCCCATAAACTACAAGCGGGCTCTAGCAAGCCACTATAGCCCCCAATTAAGATGGAGATAGTAGTCCAACTGTAATCGTAACCTTGTAGTTTAAACTTGTATATCCTATGTCATCGATATCGGTGTCCAACACAGAGGCATGGAATGATCACCATCTTTTGTGTCCGAACATTTACTTGATCCCAAATGAACTGATGCTCACAAATAAGTTGGCCACACTCTTATCAGTTACATTCATCAAGAGGCCGGTGATGTCTTCTTAGTGGACTACTTAGTGACATTTCCCTTCTGCATATCCATAGTACTGTCATGCTCAGTGACATGCCCGAACATACCCATACTTGGCACCCTTTTACAGGTCCTTTAGGCGTACACCAAAGTATGCCAATTCACATGCAGCACCATCATATGGTCAGGTTAAAGGATCTATACAAGCACTACATGGGAATCACTTGTGATACTTTACCATGTGGATTTCTCATTTAGTGGATCTATCCAGTACCATGCCCTTTTTACATGTACCCAATAACTTGGTTGACATCCCATGTCCAATGACCGGTAAGACACTGCCATACAACCAGGCTAATGATAGTCTCTAGTTCCATTCATTCCTATGACTGGAACAGACTATGGATCTCTTTATGGTCATATCATTTTCCCTACCCATGGTCTTACTGCCAAGTGCATGACACTTGTCAACATGGATATGGATATGTCCATTGGATACTCTATTTAAAATATAGCACAAGGTATATAATAAATAGATTAATGCCTTTATTTAATGACACAAAATGTATAATACATAAATCTAATAAATGTACAGTACATGTACAAGGACCAATGCCTCAGGGACTCGGGCATATCCAACAATGAAAATATGAGATCAAGCATAATGTTTTGTCAGAGGCCAATATTTTACAACTAGTAGAAATGGAAAAGCACAAAGGAAAACTATGCTCGATCAAGCATAGGTAAGCCTGATTGAGCATAGGTAAGCTCAAGCTGCCCAAACTAAGCACGAGGTGAATCAACTAAGCTCAAACTATGAACTGGAGAGTCACACTATGTTTAGGAGGCTTAATGGAGGTGATTTATGAGTTTTGGGGGTTTTCGAGTAGTTTGGGAGATGTATGCTCACGTAGGCATAGGTATGCTCTAGGAGGTAAACAATGCACGGGAGAGGTTTACAAAGCTCAAAATAAACCCAAAATGATTCCACTATGTCCAGGAGGCACAAAAAAGGTGATTACCGAGTTTTGAGTTCTTTTGGAAAGTTCAAAGAAAGTTTTAGGTGTGAGTTTTTGTTGGAAATGCCCTAGTCCCGAGGCATTGGTCCTTGTATTTGTATTATACATTTATTGGATTTATGTATTGTACTATTTGTGTTAATAATAAAGGCATCAATTAATTTATTATATTTATCTTGTGCAGTATATTAAATGAAGTATCCAATGGACATATCTATATCCATGATGACAAGTGTCATGCACTTGGCAGTAGGACCATGGATAGGGAAAACAATATGACCATAAATAGATCCGTAGTCTGTTCCAATCATGGGAATGAATGGAACAAGAGACTATCATTAACCTGGTTGTATGGCGGTGTCTTACCGGTCATTGGACATGGAATGTCAACCAAGTTAATGGGTACATGTATGGGGGCATGGTACTAGATAGATCCACTAAATGAGTAATCCACATGGTATAGTATCACAAGTGATTCTTGTGTAGTACTTGTATGGATCCTTTGACCTGACCATATGATGGTGTTACATGTGAGGTTGCATGCTTAAGGGTACGCCTAAAGGGCCTGTAATAGGGTGCCAAGTATAGGTACTTTCGGGTATGTCACTTAGCATGGTAATGCTATGGATATGCAGAAGGGATTTGTCACTCAGTAGTCTACTGAGAAGATATCATCGGCCTCTTGATGAATGCAACTGATAAGAGTGTGGTCACACCCAAACAGGTGGGAACTTGTCTGTGAGCTTCAGTGCATTCGGGATCAAGTTAATGTCTGACACAAAAGAGGGTGATCGATCCATACCTCTGTGTTAGACACTGATATCAATGACATGGGATGTACAAGTTTAAACTACAGGGCTATGATAACAGTTAGACTGCCATCTCTATCTTAATTAGGGGCTGCAGTGGCTTGCTAGAGCCCAACTGTAGTCTACGGGCCAAAGGCCCGCTACCAACATAAAGATGGGCCCACGGGATCGTACACATAGAATGACTGAACACAGACTTAAGGAATCACATGTATACTTGGAGTATACACTATGGAGAGAGAGGTGTAAATATGTTAATTATATTATAAAGATCAATTGGATTGATCCCAATAATAAAATTAATATATTCAATTGGCTCTTCATAATTAATCGGATTAATTAGGAGATTATTTCCTAGGTGGAAATATTCATATGTATAGGTTTACATATGATTTTATTATGTGAAGATTTAATTTTAATTTGATGGATTAAATTAATTGGTCAAACTAATTTTAATTTAAATGTAAATAATATATTACTTGGTGTAATATATTAAATACATGGGTATATTGAAATTGGGCATGATATTAATTTAAACCAGAATAATTAAAATTAGACTGGGCCTAAATTATAACATGAAAGCCCGCACAGAATGAAAAGGAGCCAAGCTAGGCCTGAATTCCCTTAGGGAATTCGGCCACCCTAGGTATAAAAACCTAGGGTGAAATTTCGGCCACCCTAACCAAGTGAAAGAGATAGCCGAAATTCCTAGCCCTTCTCACCATAGTTTTTGTTTTTCCAACGCTAGCATGGGTCGTGTTCGTTAGGCGTTCGTGTACGAAAACAAGGAGGGAATCTAATTTGATTTCTGCAGTCTTCATCATCTATAGAAAGAGATTTTCCTGGTAAGAATTTAATCTCTTTCTATTATAATTTTAATTTTTACAATTCCCACTTCAATTGCTCCTGGGACTGGATTTGAGGAAATCATCGCGTTCTTCCGCTTTTATAGGGTGATGTCCAGTGAAAAATCCCAACAGTTTTGGGGGTTAAGTAAAGAAATCCGTGCCTTCACTCTTGACCTTGTTTGGTACTCAAGTACTTTCCTTATCGATAAACGGAAAAATGAATGCTCACATGTAATCAAAGGAATGCACTAGCATTGTGTCCGCCCGCACGAATGGGCATAGCGTCTAGGGCCTTACTTGTTGGGAGCTGTTCCCCGCTCCCCTCATGAGCCTGTGGGAGAGTAAAAGCAGTCGTTTGGTGAATTAACGTGCAAGTGATTAAGAGTTGTGACTACACCAAACATGTTCAATAAGCGCCTCACAACATCATTTGACATGTCTTGCAATAGAAGTTGAGGAAGTGTCATTCTCCACACAGCGAGACTACCGTGCAAGATGAGCAAACAACGCATTTACTGTTGGTGTATGCACTAGTCCCTAGATGTTGCACTCGATTATTTATGTATGTAAATTTTTTTTTTCCATATTAATTAAAATACATAATCTTATTTATTGAATTTTTTGTTTAATTAATAAATAAAGAGAATCTATAGACCAATGTTCACTTGAGCTTGTTAGGAGAATGTACTGGATAAGTAAGATCATGAAGCAATATTAGTTTGTTATAATAATGGGAATGAATATAACTAAAGACTAGTATGTTTCTTTTGAGATGGGGGGTGTCTTACCAACCATAGGACTTGGAAAATCAATCAAGGACATAGGTACATGTTAGTGAATAGTGTACTAGATCGATCCGCTTGTGAGAAAATTACATAGTAAAACGTCATAAGTGTTTCTCATGAATTTCTTATATTGGATCCTTAGACCCAATATTACTACACTCCTAGATGTGATCTCATATACTTTGATGTACACCTAACAGGCCCATAACTAAGTGCCAAGTATGGGTATATTGGGTATGTCAAGAATCATGCCAAGACTAGGATTATTGTGAAGGGATTGCCAATCTCTTAAATGAGAAATTATATCACTGGGCCTATTAATGAGTAAGACTAAGTAGTGTATAGCCACCCAAATAGAATGATTAATGGTTAATCATTTATTTGAGTTCATTAGTATACTTAGATGTCAAGTAAAGTCCTAGCATATAAAAGGATGATAGAGCCATGTCTTGTGTAGGACACCGACATAAAATGTGCAAGGAATTATATAAGGATACTACAGGTACATGTCCAAAGTATTTTGACATCTTTATCCTAATTTGGAGTTGTAATGACTGTAGGATATGCCCTAGTCACGAGGCATTGGACCTTGTATTTGTATTGTACATTTATTGGATTTATTTATTATACACATTTGTGTCATTAATAAAGGCATTAATTCATTTATTATATATATCTTGTGTAATATCTTAAATGAAGTATCCAATATCTTAAATGAAGTATCCAATGGACATATCCATATCCATGATGACAAGTGTCATGCACTTGGCAATAAGACCATGGATAGGGAAAACGATATAACCATACAGAGATCCATAGTATATTCTAGTCATGGGAATGAATGGAACTAGAGACTATCATTAACCTGGTTGTATGGCAGTGTCTTACCGGTCATTAGACATGGGATGTCAACCAAGTTAATGGGTACATGCAAAAGGGGCATGGTACTAGATAGATCCACTAAACTAGAAATCCACATGGTATAGTATCACAAGTGATTCTCGTGTAGTACTTGTATAGATCCTTTAACCTGACCATATGATGGTGTTGCATGCAAGGTCGCATACTTAGGGGTACACCTAAAGTGCCTGTAATAAGGTCCCAAGTATGGGTACTTTCGGGTATGTCACCAAGTATGGAAGTGCTATGGATATGCAGAAGGGATATGTCACTCAGTAGTGCACTGAGAAGATATCACCGACCTCTTGATGAATGTGACTGATAAGAGTGTGGCCACAGTCAAACAGGTTGGAACTTGTTTATGA
This sequence comes from Euphorbia tirucalli, assembly GCA_039660915.1. NCBI lineage: Eukaryota > Viridiplantae > Streptophyta > Magnoliopsida > Malpighiales > Euphorbiaceae > Euphorbia > Euphorbia tirucalli. Next base: position 33,666,846 of record CM077640.1, on the reverse strand, counting down.
GCATCAGTACATTTGGGATCAAGTAAATGTCCGAACACAAAAGAGGGTGATCAATCCATGCCTCTGTGTTGGACACCGATATCAATGACATAGGATATACAAGTTCAAACTATAGGGTTATGATTACAGTTGTACTGCCATCTCCATCTTAATTGGGGGCTGCAGTGGCTTACTAGAGCCCACCTGCAGTCTATGGGCCATAGGCCCACTGCCAACATAAAGATGGGCCCACGGGATCGTACACATTGAACGTCTGAACACGGACTTAAGGAATCAGCTGTATACTTGGAGTATACTCACCAGAGAGAGAGGTTTATATTAATTATATTATAAAAATCAATTAGATTGATCGTGATAATAAAATTAATATTTAATTGGCCTTCTCATAATTAATTAGATTAATTTATGAGATTATTTCCTAGGTGGAAATATCGCACATGTATAGGTTTACATGTATCCTAATTTTACGTTTGTCAAATTTAATTCCATGGTAAAATTACTTGATCAAATTAATGTTAATTTAAATGTATAGAACATATTATATGGTATAATATGTTAGGATACATGTGAAATAGAAATTAAGTTTGATTATCAATTGGACCAAGAGAATTAGAATTGAACTGGGCTTGAAAAAGAGAAAAGAGCCCGCATAGAATGGAGGAAGCATGGGCCGAAATTTTACACAAAATTTCAGCCCACTAGGTCAAGTAAAGACCTAGGAATTTTGGCCAAGACACATAAGACAAGCCATATCCAAAATTTGCAGCCATCTCTCTCCCAAAAATATCTTTGATTCTGACGCCAGCCTGGGTTGTGTTCAGCAGCCGTTCGTGTACGTGAACGAGGAGGGAATCTGCTTTGATTTTTGTAGCCATCTCTAGAAGAGATACTCCTGGTAAGAGTTTAATCTCTTCTTGATAAAATTTGATTTTGCAATTTTCAGCTCACTTGCTCCTGGGCACGGATTTGAGGAAATTGTCGCGATTGATTTAATTTTGTTAGATGGATGTGTTTCTTGGTGAAATTCATTTTGTTGGCTGCAATTTTTTTTAATTTCTGGAAAATCATGGGCTGTTTCCGGGCATGCAAGACTGCCGACGGTGGAATCGCCACCAGCGAATGTAGCATGTGGTGGAAACAGCGGCAGCAACCACTGCCGCTGGTTCCAACAGCAGCCACTGCCTCAGTGGTGGGCTGCTGCTGCTAGGGCAACTCGGTTGCCTTAGCTGCAGCGGACCGGGCCCAGTGTTTTGGATTTGGCTTGTTTGGGCTCGAGGCCTAGTTTTTTAAATTTTAATTGGTTTTAAAATTTCATTTGTTTATACTTTTCAATTTAAGTGCGCATGGTTTCTTAAATGAAATTTTAATTTTATTCATTGGATATTAATTTTGGAAATTAATATGGTTAATTGAAATTGATTCGGATATTTTTGGCACAATTACCCAGATGGCTAATATGGACTCATGGTTTCCCCATTCCAGTGGGCGCAATTAACTGCCAGGGCTGGAGGCCCAAAGCCCGTTAAGGGCTAAAACCATGATGGGCCGGATTTGGAAATTTCAAGAATAATGTTGGACATAATTGAAATGGGCATAATTCATGCATTATAACATGCTTATAAATTTATGTATTGGATGCATATGTGTGATTAAATGTTTGTATGGTTGGATGCTATTGGGCCGTAATTCAAGATGGGTTGTATTTTCTTTTTTGGGTAAATACGGCTTGTGAGCCATTTTTCTTTTTTTAATGTAATTTTATTTTATTCATTTATTATAAAATTTGTAAAAGAAGAAGCCCAATGGAGTGGTGAGCCCAAGTGGAGGTGCAAGCCTAGAAGGAAGGACACGGAGGTCCACCTGATATTTAATTCTAGTATAGGTTTATTAGAATAATATTAGGATGTAATATAGGCCCGTAGCAGTCAATTTTACTTATTTATTTAATTATGCTTTATATTTATTTGCATGTATGAATGTATGATCTAATAGCCAATTTCACCCGCCTTATGCATCTAAGCCGTTATTAAATGAATCTAATTGTTGGGATTTGTCACTGGAAAAATAACATGGCGCAGCGGAAAATACACCATTTAAAATTTCCTAGAATCCACCTATCGTGTCCAATTACCATTGATTAGAATAAAACAATTTGAATCAAGAGAGATTAATTCGCCGGATTCATCTCCTCTAGAGACTGCTGCAGAATGGTTTCTTGAAACTGCGATCTCCAAAGTCCGGTGCACGACCAACTATTGAGCAGGAACCGGTGCTAGCCAAAGACGCGAAGGAATGGAGGATTAATGCTGGGATTTTCAGCTATTTGGGGCTGCTATTGGTGGCTGAAATTTCCAGCAATTAATTAGAGTTGAATTAGGTTTTTCTTCCTTAAGTGTGCCCTTATATAGACACCTTGTCTAATTGGGTTTTAATTAGGTTAATTAAACCCAAGCCCACTAGGATTATAATTACATAAATGAACTTTAATTAAAAAGTATATACTATGTAATTTAATTCCATTTGGCTAAATTTAATTACCCCTAAATAAAATTAAATCACACTTAAGTAAATACAATACGTGTATTTAATTTTCCTACTTAGAAAAATTATTTAATTAATTGTTTACTTTATGTAATTCAATTAATTGATAAATATTAATTACATTATGTAAACTTATTAATTAAATTAAATTCAACCCAATGTCAATTAATTACCTTGACACCGAATGTCAACTAATTAATTAACGCATTCCTTCCAATGTACATTACATGTATAATTTCTATAAGTTCCAGCTCAGTTGATCTATGTGCACGATCCTATGGGTCTATCTTTATGTTGGCAGTAGGCCCAAGGCCCACAGATTGTAAGTGGGTTCTAGCAAACCATTACAACCCCCAATTAAGATAGAGATGTAGCAGTTTTTAGAAGACACTCACCCGGTAGTAATCTCATAGTATCCTTTGCCTAACGATATCGATATGAATAAACAAGAGGCATGGTGTCCGTCATCCTCTTCTGTTGTTTATTATGTTTCTTGATCTTGAGTTGACTGATTAATCAAATAAGCAACCAACTTATTTGGGTATGGCCATACACTTATCAGTCCCACTCATCAAGTGGCCAATGATATCATCTCGGTGTTACTCGAGTGGCAATTCCATCACTTCATCATCAATATCAACATGTTCACCAGTCCACCCAATCATACCCGTATTTAGCATCCTCTTACAGACCTGTTAGGTGTATGTCAAATTGAACCGGATTCCATATTGATATTATAATGAAATCTGGTCTGAGGACAAAAGAGACCTACTCAAGAAAGACCTATGACGCGACAACCATGTGGCTTTCTTGTGCGGATCGATCCAGTCCCATGTCAATGACATGTACCTATATTCATGACTGACTATACAAGTACTATGGCTAGTTAAGAACTACCATACAGTCATCGAATATACAAGTCTGTGGTTCTATTCGTTCCTAATATTAGAATAGACCTGGGATAGGTTTTATGATTATCAATCAATGGATACTCTACTCATATTATAGCACAAGATATAAATGAAATAGATTAATTGCCTTTACTAATGTGACACAAATAATGTATTCATACAAGACTCTTAATGTATAATACAAAATACAAGAATCCAATGCCCTAAGAACTAGGGCACACTAACAATCTCCCACTTGCACTAGTTCCAAGTGGGCATTGCCCTATTTCCTATAGATCTGGTATGACCGTCGTGCTATGTCTGCAATAGCTCTTTGGTCAATGGATCAGTGACATCATTCTTGGTGTCAACCCTCTGTAATGATATGTCACCTATGTTCACGATCTCCCTAATGAGGTGAAACTTTCTAAGTACATGTTTGGATCTCTTTTGTGACCGGGGCTCCTTAGCTTGTACGATGGCCCCGTTGTTGTCACACAAACATCAACTAGGTCTAGGATAGTGGGTACTACTCCCAACTCAGTTATGAATTCCTTGATCCAAATGGCTTCCTTTGCAGCTTTGCAGGTAGCTATGTACTCATCTTCTATTGTAGAGTCGGCAATGGTGGCCTGCTTTGAGGACCTCCAACTAATGGCACCACCATTCAGGAGAAAAACACAACCAGACTGTGATTGGTTCTCATCCTTATCGGTCTCAAAGCCTGCATCAGTGTAACCTGACACTACCAGCTCATCTTGACCTTCATACAATAAGAAAGCATCCTTAGTCCGATTAAGGTACTTTAGGATTGCCTTGATAGCCTTCCAGTGTTCCTCCCTGGGGTCTGATTGGTACTGGCTGATCATACTTAGTGCAAACGTGACATCAGGCCTCGTACATAACATGGAGTACATGATAGATCTAATAGCAGATGCATAAGGGATCTTTTCCATGTTCTCCCGGTCCTTCTTTGTTTTAGGACCATCTTTCTTACTCAACTTCAACCCATGGCACATAGGCAAGAATCGTTTCTTTGCCTTGTCCATGCTGAATCTTTTCAAAACCTTGTTAATGTACGTCTGACTTAGGCATAGAAGCTTATTAGATCTATCTCTGTAGATCTTGATCCCTAAGATCGTCTCAGCTTTGCCTAAGTCCTTCATTGCGAAGCACCTACTCAACCACTGCTTAACCCCTTGCAGTGTTGGTATGATGCCTCCAATGATAAGGATGTCATCAACATACAGCACTAGGATGGTGGAAATGCTCCCACTAACCATCTTATACACACAGGGCCTTTAACTTGAAACACCACATGCAATCTATCACCTTAGCACCCGGAGGTGAATCCACAAAGTTCCATACTTGGTTATCGTGCATAGATTGCATCTCAGCCTCCATGGCTTTGCACCATTGATCTGAGTGTGGGCTTTCAATAGCCTCCTGATAGGTCTCGGGCTCCTCTTGGTCAACGACCATAAGGTTCCCATCATCAGTCATGAGAAAGACATACCTCTCTGGATGATGACGTGTCCTACCAGACCTTCTAAGGTCCTATGCAACCGGTTCTGGTTCCTCAATTTCTTGAGTAGTCAAATCGGTTCCCGAAGCATCCTCAGCAGTAGCTGCAGGAGTTTGTGAGTCTTGAACTTCTGAAAGTTCAACATTACTCCCACTGTCTCTCTTAGAAAGGAATTCCTTCTCCAAGAAGACTGCATTTCTGGCTATGAAAACTTTGATTTCGGCCAGATCGTAGAAGTAATAACCCTTAGTTTCCTTAGGGTAACCCATAAACTGGCACTCGACAGATTTGGACTCGAGTTTGCCACTTGTCAATTTCTTAACATGTGCATCACGGCCCCAAATCTTCAAGAAGGAAACATTGGGCTCTTGGCCCTTCCATAGTTCATATGGTGTTCCCTCAACTGCCTTGCTTGGTGTATTATTAAGAATGTAAGCAGTTGTCTCTAAAGCATATCCCCAAAAGGAGATAGGGATTGTAGCATGACTCATCATCGAGCAGACCATGTCAAGCAAGGTCCTATTCCTCCTTTCTGACACTCCATTCCACTGGGGTGTACTAGGAGGAGTGAGTTGGGATACAATCCCACACTCTCTCAAAAACAAGTCAAACTCTTGGCTCAAATATTCACCCCCTCAGTCAGACTGAAGTGCTTTTATTTTCTTGCCAAGTTGGTTTTATACTTCATTCTTAAAGTCCTTAAACCTTTGGAAAGTCTCAGACTTATGCTTCATCAGATACATGTAACCGTATCTGCTGAAGTCATCCGAGAAGGTGACAAAGTACAGAAAACCAGATCTAGCACTAGTTCTCTCATTGGACCTCATACATCAGAATGTATTAGCTCCAATAGCTCTGAGGCCCTTTTAACAGTCTTGCTAAAAGGCGCCTTTGTCATCTTGCCTCTCAAACAAGATTCGCATGTGTCATAAGACTGGATGTCAAATGACCCTAGCACTCTGCTATAGTGAAGCCTAGCTATGCGCTTCTCATTTATATGGCCAAGTCGACAATGCCAGATGTAAGTAGGATTAATTTCATTTTGTTTAATCCTTTTAGTATTTATGTTATAGATTGAACTTTCAAGTTTTAGATCAAGGATATATAAGCCATTTTCAAGAAATACTGTTCCATAAATAATATTGTCACATTGCATAGAAATTCTACCATGTCCAATATTAAATACGAAACCAGAAATATCCAACAAAGAAACAGAAATAATATTCCTGCGTATCGCAGGTACAAAATAACAGTTTCTTAGTTCCAAAACAAGTCCACTAGGCATCTCTAAGAAATAATCTCCGATCTCCATGGCCTGAACCTGAGCACCATTTCTGACTCAAAGATCTACTTCTCCAGATCCTAATAATCTCCTATTTCTTAGACCTTGCACATTTGAACAAATGTGAGATCCACATCCAGTGTCCAAGACCCAAGATGTAGAAATAGCCAGATTAATCTCAACAACATAAATACTTGAAGCAGTGGTTTTGCCCTTCAGTTGCTCCCTTAGCTTTGGACATGAGCTCTTCCAATGTCCCTTCTCATGACACTCATGGCAGACATTGTCAGGAGAAGCAACCCTTGCTTTAGGTTGGGCCACCACCTTTTTGCCCTTAGCCTTGGCTTTTTGGGCCTTAGCCTTGGCCTTAGATTTGGCCTTTCCCTTAGTAATGGGGGTATTGCCCTTGTTCACCAGCAGTACTTTAGGAGTCTTCTCAAGAGACTGCTCAGCAAGCTTGAGCATGCCATGCAGCTCAACAACCGATTTATCCAACCCTTGCATATGGTAATTCATGATAAACTGGTTGTAAGACTCAGGAAGTGACCCGAGAATAATGTCTGCTGCCAAGTCCTGTGGAACTGGAGAGCCGAGGCGGGTAAGTGTATCAATATACCCCTTCAACTTTAGCACATGAGTGCTAACAGAAGTCCCAGCTGCCATCATAGTCGTGCAAAGTGCCTTAGTTGTCAGCTAATGTTCCTAACGAGCCTACTCTTGGAACATCTTTTTAAACTGATCCATCATCTCATAAGCATGCTTATCCATGAACTGCTTCTGAAGATCAGAAGCCATGGTACCTAGCATAAGGCACGAGACATCTCGGTCATCCCTCACATGCCGGTCATACTGCTCCACCATCATCGTGGTGACGCCTCGACCTGTGGGAGGGCCAGCTGGTAAAGGAGCATTTAGTACATACTCCTTAGACTCTTATCTAAGAACTATTTGTAAGTTCCTAGCCCAGTCCAGGAAGTTAGTCCCCGAAAGCTTCTCCTTCTCCAAGAGTGACCTAAGTGAGAGTGAGTTGTTGTTTGTTGCAGGCATTTAAATTGCTTAAGTGAAATGGGATTATCTACATGGAAGAAATCATTGCTTGAGTTAGAAATAAAGGACTTTTAAGCCAATTCAAATTAATAATCCGATTTTAATTTGTTTGTTGGTGATGTTAATTGGCTGATTTGACCAAGATCCACAACTTATCAATGACTGGTCGAACTAGGGCTCGCTAACCAACCATAGATTCGTTTGGTAGGACAACCTATCCAATCCTTCCATGAAGGACCCTTGGTTTGATGGGCTTATTGACACTTTACCCATCTGTGCTTAGGGCCCGCTCTGAGCTAATGCTACCCATGTTGAGTCAAACCACCATTCACATGTTAACCATACCAAGTATCTTAACCCTCGACGGCCCACCGAATACTACAATGTACCCAGCTAGGGCATGGCACACATTGCAGCATCAATGGGAGGAAGAGGTGTGAATATGGGAAGCACTTTTAAGCGACTCAATATTTTAATTTCCTGATTATAATTAAGTAATACAGCTTAGCATGCATAAACTCGGGTAATAATTTGGTGATCCATACATCCATATTATATGACAAATGCAATAGCATACTTAATTTAAAATATATGAGATCCTATAGGCCTTTAATTACAACCTAATGAAAAACTAGATATCCTATCTAATTCTTCATGGGCCGGACTGCAATCCTTCTTGGGCTCCCACCATGGGCTTGCTCCATCTGGGCCTTCCTCCATACTTGATGCAATTACAACAATTTTGTAAAATAAAATCTATTCTAAATTACATCAAAATAAAAAATGGCACGCAGACCATATTTCCCAAAATTAAATTACAACCGATACTAATTTAGGGCCCATAGAACTTAACATCACATTTCAAACAAAGTACCTGTCGTGCACATACATATCAATATGATGCATGATCATGGCATTCCAAATTATAAATATAAATGTCAAGCCGAGTTACTTAGGGTGAAATCACCAATTTTAACAAATGTGACTAAGGGCCATAAAGGCCCAATGGATAACATCCATAAATAAAAAATTAACAATTTTGCTCCCACTTGAATTTGGATTGTCAAAAATTTAAAATTTAGCTCTCCCAATTTTAACCAATGTCACGGTTTATTGGGCCAATTTCACAAATTCTATATTCAATTTAATATGCAACCAATTAAATTAAATATGCATGCCAACAAAATAAACAATTTTAATTCAAATTAATTTTAAAAAAATTTAATTTAATTTGCATTAGGGTCCGAGATAAAAAAAATACCCGTAAAATCCAAAACCGGACCAAAAAACCGCATACGGCGCTGGTGTCCCGGCGGGGCAGCAGTGCCGCTGCGCGGCAGCCTGCTGCAGCTGCTTGCTACGGCAAGCAGATGGAATCGCAAAATTGCGATTCCATCTTTTGCCCAAATCCTTTTTTTTTTAAGTTAAATCATCAACAAAAAATTCCAGCTATCAACAATAAATAATCAATAAAGAAAGTACAATTCTAGATTAAAACCAATTGGGGAAAAAAAATCAAAAACCCCAAACAAAAATTCTAGGGTTTATCAAAACCAAAACCAAAACCAAAACCAATTGAATAAAAACCCTAAAATCACAAGCTTGAAACCCATTCTTTCTTCAAGAATGCTTTCAAGAACCAATTCCAATCAATCTAATGGACAAAACCTAGGCTCTGATATCACTGTTGGGATTCGTCATTGGAAAAATAACGTGGCGCAATGGAAAATACACCGTTTAAAATTTCCTAGAATCTACCTATAGTGGCCAATCACCATTGATTAGAATAAAACAATTTGAATCAAGAGAGATAAACTCACTGGATTCGTCTCTTCTAGAGACTGCTGCAGAATCATTTCATGAAACTGCGATCTCCAAAGTCTGGTGCACGACCAACTATTAAGCGGGAACCGGTGCTAGCCGAAGACGCAAAAGGAATGGAGGATTAATGCTGGGATTTTCGGCTATTTGGGGCTGCTATTGGTGGCTGAAATTTCCAGCAATTAATTAGAGTTGAATTAGGTTTTTCTTCTTCAAGTGTGCCCTTATATAGACACCTTCTCTAATTGGGTTTTAATTAGGTTAATTAAACCCAATCCCACTAGGATTATAATTACATAAATAAACTTTAATTAAAAAGTATATACTATGTAATTTAACTCCATTTGGCTAAATTTAATTACCCCTAAATAAAATTAAATCACACTTAAGCAAATACAATACATGTATTTAATTTTCCTACTTAGGAAAATTATTTAATTAATTGTTTACTTTATGTAATTCAATTAATTGATAAATTAATTAATTACATTATGTAAACTTATTAATCAAATTAAATTCAACCCGATGTCAATTAATTACCTTGACACCGAATGTCAGCTAATTAATTAATGCATTCCTTCCAATGTACATTACATGTACAATTTCTATAAGTTCCAGCTCAGTTGATCTATGTGCACGATCCTATGGGCATGTCTTTATGTTGGCAGTAGGCCCAAGGTCCACAGACTGTAAGTGGATTCTAGCAAACCATTACAGCCCCCAATTAAGACAGAGATGCAGTAGTCTTTAGAAGACACTCACTCGGTAGTAATCTTATAGTGTCCTTTGCCTAACGATATCGATATGAATAAACAAGAGGCATGGTGTCTGTCATCCTCTTTTATTGTTTATTATGTTTCTTGATCTTGAGTTGACTGATTAATCAAATAAGCCACCAACTTATTTGGGTATGGCCATACCCTTATCAGTCCCACACATCAAGTGGCCAATGATATCATCTCGGTGTTACCCGAGTGGCAATTCCATCACTTCATCATCAATATCAACATGTTCATCGGTCCACCCAATCATACGCGTATTTAGCATCCTTTTACAAACCTGTTAGGTGTATGTCAAAGTGAACCGAATTCCATATTGATAATATAATGACATCTGGTCTGAGGACAAAAAAGACCTACTCAAGAAGGACCTACAACGCGACAACCATGTGGCTTTCTTGTGCGGATCGATCCAGTCCCATGTTAACAACATGTAACTATATTCATGACTGACTATACAAGTACTATGGCTAGTTAAGAACTGCCATACAGTCATCGAATATACAAATCTATGGTTCTATTCGTTCCCACGATTAGAACAGACCTGGGATAGGTTTTATGATTATCAATCAATGGATACTCTACTCATATTATAGCACAAGATATAAGTGAAATAGATTAATTGCCTTTATTAATGTGACACAAATAATGTATTCATACATGACTCTTAATGTATAATACAAAATACAAGAATCCATTGCCCTAAAAACTAGGGCACACCAACACTAATAACCTAATGGAAATCACTAAGTCGTTTAAAAGTGCTTCCCTTATTCAAAACCAGCTCAAAGCGAGGATAGGCCAGTTGTAGACCTTGCCTCACAGGATATACTAGAGTATCGTCATTTTGTAATGGGCTAGAGTATGGGATACTCTAACACTTGGATGGAGTTTTTGACTTAGCATGGGTAGTAGGATTCTCCTGGCCCTAAGCACAGATGGGTAAGTGCCAACAAGCCCATCAAACCGAGACTCCCTATGTTGGGATTAGATGGCGTTCCTACCTAAATAATTAGGATATAGTTGTACCAAGCCCTTGTCTGGCTATATCTTAATGAAATATGGATCTCGGCCTATGAGCCCAACAACTCGGATTAATTAATAACTTGATTCATTATGAATTATATATGGGAAAAACAAATTAAAGTCCTTTATTAACACTCTTAAATTATTTTTCTGTGTAGAAACTCTAAAATGGCAAATAACAAAACACTTTCACTGCGATCTATACTATAGAAGGACAAGCTTCTCGGTCCTAACTTTTTAGACTGGTCTAAGAACTTAAAGATAGTTCTAAGCCAAGAGTTGAAAGAGTACCTATTGGAAAGGCCTGTGCTGATTGCACCTTAGGGACGTAATCCACCAGCTGCCCAGCTAGAGGAATACGAGGTGCATGTAAGGGATAATAGGGATGTGACATGCCTTATGTTGGCCTGCATGGTCCCTGAACTGCAAAAGCAGTTCATGGATCATCAAGCCTATGCTATGATAACAACTCTCTATGAGATGTTTCAAGAGCAAGCTCGTTAGGAAAGGTACTTGACCAATAAGGCATTGCACACCTGTAAGATGGGGGCTGCGACATCTATGAGCATACACGTGCTCAAGATGAAGGGCTATTTGGATACTTTGGCCCGTTTCGGATCATCCATCTCACAGGAGCTGGCGGTGGACACAATCCTTGCTTCCCTACCGGACTCTTATGATCAGTTCATCCTAAACTATAACATGCAAGGGATGAATCACACTGTTACTGAGCTGCATGGGATGCTAAAGCTCACGGAATAGTCGATCAAGAAGAGTCCGCTGGTGTTGCTGGTCAACAAGGGGAACCCTCCTCTTGCGAAGGGCAAGGCCAAGGAAAACGCTAAGGCCAAGGCTAAGAAGGCTAAGGCCCAGCCCATGGTCCAGCAAAAGGCAAATCTCAAGGATGTCTGTTTCAGGTGCAAGCATACAGGCCATTGGAAGAGACCGTGTCCTAAGCTAATGGGAGAGCAGAGGAGGACCCAGGGTGCATCTCCATTAGGTATTTATGTCATAGACATTAACCTTACTGTTTCAACATCCTGGGTATTGGATACTGGATGTGGTTCTCACATTTGTTGCAATGTGCAGGGACTTAAGAACAAAAGGTCACTGGGATCGGGGGAGGTGGACTTACGGGTCGGTAATGGAGCAAGGGTTGCTGCCATAGAGATGGGCGAATATCACCTAATGATGCCTAGTGGATTGGTTTTAATTTGGGAACAATGTTATTTTGTGCCTGCTATGTGTAGGAATATTATTTTAGTTTCCATGTTAGATATTTTTGCATTTTATTTTACTATTTCAAATGGTAGAATTTCTTTATCTAGAGAGGGATTATTTTATGGAGAAGCTCTATTAAATAATAGCCTATATATCCTGGACTTAAAAGAAACCAATCATGTCTATAACATAAACACTAAAAGGGTTAAGCCCAATGAACTTAATCCTATCTACCTATGGCATTGTCGTTTGGGCCACATAGACGAGAAGCGCATAGCTAGGCTTCATAAGAGTGGAGTGTTAGGGTCATTTGACTTGGAGTCAATTGATACATACGAATCATGTTTACCAGGCAAAATGACTAAGGCGCCTTTTACCAAGAAGGCTGAAAGGGCCACTGGCTTATTGGACCTAATACATTCAGATGTATGTGGGCCCATGAGTGCAGCGACCAGAGGTGGACATCTGTACTTCATCACATTCACGGATGATTTTAGCAGATATGGCTATGTCTATCTAATGAAACATAAATCTGAGACCCTTGATAGGTTCAAGGAATTTAGGAATGAAGTACAGAACCAGCTAGGTAGGAATATCAAATCCCTTTGGTCAGACTGAGGAGGTGAGTATATGAGCCTAGAGTTTGACTCATATTTGAAAGAGCATGGAATAGTTCCACAGCTCACTCCTCCAGGAACACCATAGTGGAATGGGTGTCCGAACGGAGGAATAGGACCCTGTTGGACATGGTCCACTCAATGATGAGTCAAGCCTCTCTCCCAATAAGTTTCTGGGGACACGCCCTCAAGACAGCTGCTCTTATTTTAAATAATACTCCGACTACGGCAGTGAAAAAGACCCCATATCAGATATGGACGGGCAGAGAGCCCAATGTGTCTTTCCTAAGGATTTGGGGATGTGAAGCACATGTCAAGAGATTGACTAGTGGCAAGCTAGAGCCCAAAACCAATAAATGCCTGTTTGTGGGCTACCCTAGGGAAACCAAAGGGTATTACTTCTACAAACCCACCGAGAATAAGGTGTTCATGGCAAGGAAGGGGGTCTTTCTAGAAAAGGAATTCCTTTCCAAGAAAGATAGTAGGAGTAATGTTGATCTCAGGGAAGTTCAAAGTCCACAAGCTCCTGAAGAGGATAACTCGGAGGCCCAGGTGGAGCTTCCACGGGTGGCAGCACCGACCTAGGCCACACAAGGACCTAGAAGTTCTGGTAGGGATCATTAGGAACCATAGAGGTATGGTTTCCTCACCACCTATGATCAAACTCTTCTCGTCTTGGATGAGGAAGAACCCAAAACCTACCAGGACGCTATGGCAAGCCCACAGTCTGCAAATTGGCGTAAAGCCATGGAGGCAGAGATGTAATCTATGTACAATAACCTAGTTTGGAACTTGGTTGATCCACCTCCAGGTGCTAAGGTAATAGGTTGCAAGTGGTGCTACAAGCGAAAAGCCGATAATACCTTCAAGGGGTATCTGGTTGTGAAAGGTTTCAGACAAGTCCATGGAATACACTATGATGAAACTTTCTCACTAGTAGCCATGCTCAAATCCATCAGGATCTTGCTGGCTATAGCCACATGGTATGACTATGTGTTGGGATTTTTCATCGGAAATCACCCGATAAAAGCGGAAGAACGCGGTGATTTCCTCAAATCCAGTCCCAGGAGCAATTGAGATGGAAATTGAAAAACTTAAAATTAAATAGAAAGGGATTAATTTTCTTACCAGAAAATCTCTTTCTAGAGATGGATGAAGACTGCAGAAACCAAAGCAGATTTCCTCCTCGATTTTGTACACGAACGCCTAACGAATGCAACCCATGCTAGCGTTGGAAAAACAAAACAATTGAGTGAGAGGAGGGGAAGATTTCGGCCAAATGGTGTGCTAGGGTTAGATTGCCGAAATTTTCACCCTAGGTTTTATACCTAGGGTGGCCGAATTCCCTTAGGGGAATTCAGGCCCAGCTTGGCTCCATTCCATTCTGTGCGGGCTTCCTTGTTTTAATTTGGGCCCAGTCTAATTTTAATTATTCTAGTTTAAATTAATTTCAAGCCCAATTTTAATATACCCATGTATTTAATATATTACTCCAAGTAATATATTATTTACATTTAAATTAAAATTAGTTTGACAATCAATTTAATCCATCAAATTAAAATTAAATCTACACAGAATAAAATCATATGTAAACCTATACATATGAATATTTCCACCTAGGAAATAATCTCATAATTAATCCAATTAATTATGAAGAGCCAATTGAATATATTAATTTTATTATTATGACCAATCCAATTGATCTTTATAATATAATCAATATATACACACCTCTCCCTCCATTGCGTATACTCCAAGTATACATGTGATTCCTTAAGTCTGCATTCAGTCGTTTTATGTGTACGATCCCGTGGGCCTATCTTTATGTTGGCAGCGGGCTTTTGGCTCGCAGACTGCAGTTGGGCTCTAGCAAGCCACTGCAGCCCCCAATTAAGATGGAGATGGAAGTCTAACTAATATCATAACCCTATAGTTTAAACTTGTACATCCCATGTCATTGATATCGGTGTCCAACACAGAGGCATGGATTGATCACCCTCTTTTGTGTCCGGACATTAACTTGATCCCGAATGTGCTGAAGCTCACAAATAAGTTCCAACTTGTTTGGGTGTGGCCACACTCTTATCAGTCACATTCATCAAGAGGCCGGTGATATCTTCTCAGTGGGTTACTGAGTGACAAATCCCTTCTGCATATCCATAGTATTACCATGTTCAGTGACATACCCAAAAGCACCCATACTTGGCACCCTATTACAGGCCCTTTAGGCGTACCCCTAAGTATGTGACTTCACATGTAACACCATCATATGGTTAGGTCAAAGGATCCATATAAGTACTACATGAGAATCCATTGTGATACCATACTATGTGGATTGCTCGTTAAGTGGATCTATCCAGTACCATGCTTCCAGGTATGTACCCATTAACTTGGTTGACATTCCATGTCCAATGACCGGTAAGACACCGCCATACAACCAGGTTAACGATAGTCTGTTGTTTCATTCATTCCCATGACTGGAACAGAGTACGGATCTATTTATGGTCATATCGTTTACCCTATCCATGGTCTTACTGCCAAGTGCATGACACTTGTCATCATGGATATAGATATGTCCATAGGATACTTCATTTAATATATTGCACAAGATAGATATAATAAATGAATTGATGCCTTTAATAATAACACAAATGAGTAAAATACATAAATCCAATAAATGTATAATACAAATACAAAGACCAATGCCTCGGGACTAGGGCATTTCCAACAATCTCCCACTTGCACTAGTTCCAACTAGGCATGGGCCTAATCCCTATAGATCTAGTATGACCCTCGTGCTTGGGCTGGGCCAGTGCCTTGGTCAATGGATTTGCGACATTATCCTCGGTGTCCAATCTGTGTAATGCAATGTCACCTCTCTCGGCGATTTCTCGTATGAGGTGAAACTTTCTGAGCACGTGCTTTGTGTTCTTGTGTGACCGGGGCTCCTTAGCTTATGCGACGGCCCCATTGTTGTCACAAAAGATATTGACTGGGTCCTGGATTGTTGGCACTACTCCCAACTCAGTGATAAACTTCTTCATCCATACAGCTTCCTTAGCTGCATCACACGTAGCGATGTACTCAGCTTCTGTTGTAGAGTCCGCTATGGTTGGCTACTTTGAGCTCCTCCAGCTTACAGCACCACCATTCAGCAAAAATACATACCCAGACTGCGACTGGTACTCATCCCGGTCTGTCTGGAAGCTCGCATCAGTGTACCCAGTAACTGATAGCACTTCCTGACCACTATACACCAAGAAGTTATCCTTAGTCCGGTTAAGGTACTTGAGGATCGCCTTGAAACCCTTCCAGTGATCCTCCCCGGGATCCTGCTGGTATCGGCTCGTCATACTCAGTGCAAAGGTGACATCAGGTCTCATACATAACATGGAGTACATGATTGATCCAATAGCCGAAGCATATGGAACCAATTTCATGTTCTCCCTGTCCTCCCTTGTTTTAGGATAGTTCTTCTTACTAAGTTTCAGCCCATGGCCCATTGGCAAGAAACCTTTCTTGGCCTGGTCCATGCTGAATCTTTTCAGAACTTTGTCAATGTACGAAGCTTGACTCAGGCCCAGAAGCCGATTTGATCTATCCCTGTAGATCCTGATCCCTAGGATCATCTCAGCTTCGCCTAAGTCCTTCATTGCGAAGCACTTACTTAGCCACTGCTTTACCCCTTGCAGTGTAGGTATGTCGCTTCCAATGAGTAGGATGTCGTCTACGTAAAGTACCAGGAATGTGACAATGCTCCCACTAGTCCTCTTATACACACAAGGCTCATCTAGATTCTGTATGAAGCCATATTCCTTTATGGCCTCATTGAATCTGAGGTTCCAACTACGGGACGCTTGCTTCAGTCCATAAATGGACCTTTGAAGTTTGCATACCCTTATCGGATACTTAGGATCGACAAAACCCTCAGGTTGTGTCATGTATACATCCTCGAGTAGCTTCCTATTAAGGAAAGCGGTTTTGACATCCATCTGCCATACCTCATAGTCATACCATGCGGCTATGGCTAGCAGTATCCTGATGGATTTGAGCATGGCTACTGGTGAGAAAGTTTCATCATAGTCTATTCCATGGACTTGTCTGAAACCTTTCGCAACCAGACGCCCCTTGAAGGTATTATCAGCTTTTAGCTTGTGGCACCACTTGCAACCTATTACCTTAGCACCCGGAGGTGGATCAACCAAGTTCCAAACTTGGTTATCGTACATAGATTGCATTTCTGCCTCCATGGCTTTACGCCAATTTGCAGACTATGGGCTAGCCATAACCTCCTGGTAGGTTTTGGGTTCTTCTTCATCCCAGATGAGAAGAGCTTGATCATCGGTGATGAGGAAACCATACCTCTCCGATTTCCGATGATCCCTACCAGACCTTCTAGGTTCTTGTGTGGCCTGGGTCGGTGCTTCCACTTGTGGAAGCTCCACCTGGGCCTCTGAGTTATCCTCTTTAGGAGCTTGTGGACCTTGAACTTCCCTGAGTTCAACGTTGCTCCCACTATCTTTCTTGGAAAGGAACTCCTTTTCTAGAAAGACCCCCTTCCTTGCCACGAACACCTTGTTCTCGGCGGGGTTGTAGAAGTAATACCCTTTGGTTTCCCTAGGGTAGCCCACAAACAGGCATTTATCGGTTTTGGGCTCCAGCTTGCCACTAGTCAATTTCTTGACATGTGCTTCACATCCCCAAATCCTTAGGAAAGACACATTGGGCTCCTTGCCCGTCCATATCTGATATGGGGTCTTTTCCACTGCCTTAGTCGGAGTATTGTTTAAGATGAGAGCTGCTGTCTCGAGGGCGTGTCCCAAGAAACTAATTGGGAGAGATGCTTGACTCATCATTGAGCGGACCATGTCCAACAAGGTCCTATTCCTCCATTCGGACACCCCATTCCACTGTGGTGTTCCGGGAGGAGTGAGCTGTGGAACTATTCCATGCTCTCTCAAGTATGAGTCAAACTCTAGGCTCATATACTCACCGCCTCGGTCCGACCGAAGGGTCTTGATATTCCTGCCTAGCTGGTTTTGTACCTCGTTCCTAAATTCCTTGAACCTATCAAGGGTCTCGGACTTGTGTTTCATCAGATAGACATAGCCATATCTACTGAAATCATCCGTGAACGTGACGAAGTACAGATGCCCACCTCTGGTTGCTGCGTTCATAGGCCCACATACATCTGAATGTATTAGGTCTAATAAGCCAGTGGCCCTTTCAGCCTTCTTGCTAAAAGGCGCCTTTGTCATCTTGCCTCGTAAACATGATTCGCATGTATCAATTGACTCCAAGTCAAATGACCCTAGTACTCCAGCTTTGTGAAGCCTAGCAATGTGCTTCTCGTTTATATGGCCAAGACGACAATGCCATAGGTAGACAGGATTAAGTTCGTTAGGCTTAACCCTTTTAGTGTTTATGTTATAGATATGATTGGTTTCATTTAAGTCCAGGATATATAGGCCATTATTTAATAGAGCATCTCCATAAAATAATCCCTCTCTAGATATAGAAATTCGACCATTTGAAATAGTGAAAATAAATCCAGAAATATCCAACATTGATATAGAGATAATATTCCTGCACATGGCAGGTACAAAGTAACAATGTTCTAAAATCAAAACCAATCCACTGGGCATCATAAGGTGGTATTCGCCGATCTCTATGGCAGCAACCCTTGCTCCATTCCCGACCCGCAAGTCCGCCTCTCCCGACCCCAGCAACCTTCTGTTCTTAAGTCCCTGCACATTGTAACAAATGTGAGAACCACATCCAGTATCCAATACCCAGGATGTTGAAACAGTAAGGTTAATATCTATAACATAAATACCTGAAGAGGACGCACCTTGGCCCCTTCTTTGCTCTCCCATCAGCCTGGGACACGATCTCTTCCAATGACCCGCCTGTTTGCACCCGAAACAGACATCCTCAGGACCTGCCTTCTGCTGGGCCTTGGGTTGGGCTTTGGCCTTCTTGGCTTTAGCCTTTTTGGCCTTGGCCTTGGCCTTTTCCTTGGCCTTACCCTTGGCAAGAGGAGGGTTCCCCTTGTTGACCAACAGCACCGGCGGAGTCTTCTTGATCGACTGCTCAGTAAGCTTAAGCATCCCATGCAGCTCACTGATAGTACGGTTCATCCCTTGCATATTGTAGTTTAGGATGAACTGATCATAAGAATCCGGCAAGGGCGCGAGGATTGTGTCTACCGCCAACTCTTGAGAGATAAGTGATCCGAGACGGGCCAAAGTATCCAAATAGCCCTTCATCTTGAGCACGTGTGCACTCACAGATGTCCCGGCCCCCATCTTACAAGAGTGGAATGCCTTATTGGTCAGGCACCTTTCCTGACGAGCTTGCTCTTGAAACATCTCGTTAAGAGTTGTTATCATAGCATAGGCTTGGTGGTCCATAAACTGTTTTTGCAGTTTAGGGACCATGCAAGCCAACATAAGGCATGTCACATCCCGGTTGTCCTTGACGTGCGCCTCGTATTCCTCCAGCTGGGCAGCCGGTGGATTACGTCCTTGAGGCGCAGCCGGCACAGGCCTTTCCAGCACATACTCTCTTGACTGTTGTCTTAGAACTATCCTCAAGTTCCTAGACCAGTCTAAAAAGTTAGGACCGGAAAGCTTGTCCTTTTCAAGAATGGATCGCAGTGATAAGGTATTTGTGTTTGCCATTTAGGTGTTTCTCCACAGAAAAACATTCAGAGTGTTAATAAAGGGCTTTGCTTTGTTGTTCCCATATAAAATTAATAATGAATCAAGTTATTAATTTAAACCGAGTTGTTGGGCTCATGGGCCGAGATCCATATATCATTAAGATATAGCCAAATGAGGGTTTGGTACAACTACACCTTAACTATTTAGGTAGGAACGCCGTCCAATCCCAACCTAGGGACTCTCAGTTTGATGGGCTTGTTGGCACTTACCCATCTGTGCTTAGGGCTAGGAGAATCCTACTACCCACGCTAAGTCAAAACCTCTATCCAAGTGTTAGAGTATCCGATACTCCAACCCAATACAAAGTGACAATACTTCAGTGCATCCTACGAGGGCATGGTCTACAACTGGCCTATTCCCACTTCGATTCGGTTTTGAATGAGGGAAGCACTTTTAAGCGACTTAGTAATTCCATTTGGTTATTAGATTCAATTATAACGGCTTACATACATAAAGCGGGTGAAATGGCAATTGGATCATACATACCTACATGCAAATGAATATAATACATAATTAAATAAAAATAAAATGGACTGCTATGGGCCTATATTACATCCTAATATTATTCTAGTAAACCTATACTAGAAATGAATATCAGGTGGGCCTCCATCTTTTCCTTCTGGGCTTGCACCTCCATTTGGGCTTGCACCTCCACTTGGGCTCACCACTCCATGGGCTTCTTCTTTTACAAATTTTATAATATATGAATAAAATAAAATTACATTAAAAAAGAAAAACGACACGCAGGCCGTATTTACCCAAAAAGAAAAATACAACCCATCTTGTAAAAGGCCCAATAGCATCCAACCATACAACCATTTAATTACACATATGCATCCAATACATACAATTCAAGTGCATGTTATAATGCATGATTTAAGCCCATTTCAATTATGTCCAAGCCATTATTAGGAAACCGCCAATTTTGGCCCACCATGGTTCTAACCCTTAACGGACTTTGGGCCTCCAGCCCAGGCAGTCCAACTGCTCCCACTGGAATTGGGAAACCATGGGTCCAATTTAGCCGTCCAAGTAATTGTGCCAAAATTACCCGAACCAATTTCCTTTAACCATATTAATTTCTAAAATTAATATCACATGAACGAAATTAAAATTCATCCAAGAAACCATGCGCATTTAAATTACATAAATTTAAACACACGAATTTTAAAACCAATTAAAATTTAAAAACTAGGCCCCGGACCTAAAACCCGCAAAATCAAAAATACTGGGCCAGGCCCGCCGCAGCTAGGGCAACAGAGTTGCCTTAGCTGTCTGTTGCCCTAGCAGCAGCAGGCAGCGGCTGCCACCGGAGGCAGATTTTTTTTTAAAAAAAAAAAAAAAAACAGAATTAAATAGAAAAACAAATCATCCATCAACACATGGCAATTCTCTAAGAATTCCAACAACATACAACAAAATTAAAATAACATAAACCAATATGCAAAATTAATTTCCATTGTATAAAACATATGGGAAAAATCATAAAACCCATACCATGAATCCCAATTAAAAACCACCAATTTCAAAAATGGGATTCAACAAAATTTATCAATTTCCATGGATCAAAAGCCTGCTCTGATACCACTATTGGGATTTTTCACTGGAAATCACCCGATAAAAGCGGAAGAACGCGGTGATTTCCTCAAATCCAGTCCCAGGAGCAATTGAGATGGAAATTGAAAAACTTAAAATTAAATAGAAAGGGATTAATTTTCTTACCAGAAAATCTCTTTCTAGAGATGGATGAAGACTGCAGAAACCAAAGCAGATTTCCTCCTCGATTTCGTACACGAACGCCTAAAGAATGCAACCCGTGCTAGCGTTGGAAAAACAAAACAATTGAGTGAGAGGAGGGGAAGATTTCGGCCAAATGGTGTGCTAGGGTTAGATGGCCGAAATTTTCACCCTAGGTTTTATACCTAGGGTGGCCGAATTCCCTTAGGGGAATTCAGGCCCAGCTTGGCTCCATTCCATTCTGTGCGGGCTTCCTTGTTTTAATTTGGGCCCAGTCTAATTTTAATTATTCTAGTTTAAATTAATTTCAAGCCCAATTTTAATATACCCATGTATTTAATATATTACTCCAAGTAATATATTATTTACATTTAAATTAAAATTAGTTTGACAATCAATTTAATCCATCAAATTAAAATTAAATCTACACAGAATAAAATCATATGTAAACCTATACATATGAATATTTCCACCTAGGAAATAATCTCATAATTAATCCAATTAATTATGAAGAGCCAATTGAATATATTAATTTTATTATTATGACCAATCCAATTGATCTTTATAATATAATCAATATATACACACCTCTCCCACCATTGCGTATACTCCAAGTATACATGTGATTCCTTAAGTCTGCATTCAGTCGTTCTATGTGTACGATCCCGTGGGCCCATCTTTATGTTGGCAGCGGGCTTTTGGCCCGCAGACTGCAGTTGGGCTCTAGCAAGCCACTGCAACCCCCAATTAAGATGGAGATGGCAGTCTAAATAATATCATAACCCTGTAGTTTAAACTTGTACATCCCATGTCATTGATATCGGTGTCCAACACAGAGGCATGGATTGATCACCCTCTTTTGTGTCCGTACATTAACTTGATCCCGAATGTACTGAAGCTCACAAACAAGTTCCAACTTGTTTGGGTGTGGCCACACTCTTATCAGTCACATTCATCAAGAGGCCGGTGATATCTTCTCAGTGGGTTACTGAGTGACAAATCCCTTCTGCATATCCATAGTATTACCATGTTCAGTGACATACCCGAAAGCACCCATACTTGGCACCCTATTACAGGCCCTTTAGGCGTACCCCTAAGTATGTGACTTCACATGTAACACCATCATATGGTCAGGTCAAAGGATCCATACAAGTACTACACGAGAATCCATTGTGATACCATACCATGTGGATTGCTCGTTAAGTGGATCTATCCAGTGCCATGCTTCCAGGCATGTACCTATTAACTTGGTTGACATTCCATGTCCAATGACCGGTAAGACACCGCCATACAACCAGGTTAACGATAGTCTGTTGTTCCATTCATTCCCATGACTGGAATAGACTACGGATCTATTTATGGTCATATCGTTTACCCTATCCATGGTCTTACTGCCAAGTGCATGACACTTGTCATCATGGATATAGATATGTCCAAAGGATACTTCATTTAATATATTGGACAAGATAGATATAATAAATGAATTGATGCCTATATTAATAACACAAATGAGTAAAATACATAAATCCAATAAATGTATAATACAGATACAAGGACCAATGCCTCAGGACTAGGGCATTTCCAACACTATGAGGTCTGGCAAATGGTACTCGAGGATGTGGACATGACACAACCTGAGGGTTTTATCGATCCAGAGTATCCGGGGAGTGTATGCAAACTTCAAAGGTCCATTTATGGATTGAAGCAAGCATCCCATAGTTGGAATCTTAGATTCAATGAAGCTATAAAGGAATATGGCTTCATACAGAATCAAGATGAGCCTTGTGTGTATAAGAGGATTAGTGGGAGCATTGTCACATTCCTGGTACTTTATATAGACGACATCCTACTCATTGGAAGCGACATACTGACACTGTAAGGAGTAAAGCAGTGGCTATGTAAGTGCTTCGCAATGAAGGACTTAGGTGAAGCTGAGATGATCCTAGGGATCAGGATCTACAGGGATAGATCAAATCGGCTCCTGGGCCTAAGTCATGCCTCATACATAGACAAAGTTCTAAAAAGGTTCAGCATGGATCGGGCTAAGAAAGTTTCTTGCCAATGGGTCATGGGCTGAAACTTAGTAAGAAGAACCGTCCTAAGTCAAGAGAGGACAGGGAGAACATGAAATTGGTTCCATATGCTTCGGCTATAGGATCAATTATGTACTCCATACTATGTACGAGACCTGATGTTGCCTTTGCACTAAGTATGACAAGCTGATACCAGCAGGATCCCAGGGAGGATCACTGGAAGGCTGTCAAAGCAATCCTCAAGTACCTTAACCGGACTAAGGATAGCTTCTTGGTGTACGGAGGTCAGGAAGAGCTGTTAGTTACTGGGTACATTGATGCGAGCTTCCAAATCGACCAAGATAAGTACCAGTCACAGTCTGGGTATGTGTTTTTGCTAAATGGTGTTGCTGTAAGCTGGAGGAGCTCAAAGCAACTGACCATCACAGTCTCTACTATAGAACTGAGTACATGGAGCGTGCGCTGCAACTAAGGAAGCTGCAAGGATAAAAAATTTTATCACTGAATTGGGAGTAGTGCCAACTATCCTGGATCCAGTTGATATCTTCTATGATAACAATGGGGCTGTTGCACAAGCTAAGGAGCCCCAGTCACACAAGCATATGAAGCACATACTCAGGAAGTTTCACCTCATACGAGAAATCACCGTGAGGGGTGACACTTCATTACATAGAGTGGACACCGAGGATAATGTTGCAGATCCTTTGACCAAGGTACTGGCTCAGCCCAAACACGAAGGTCACACTAGATCTATAAGGATTAGGCCCAAGCCTAGTTGGAACTAGTGCAAGTGGGAGATTATTGGATATGCCCTAGTCTTGAGGCATTAGACCTTGTATTTGTATTGTACATTTATTGGATTTATGTATTATGCACATTTTATGTCATTAATAAAGGCATTAATTCATTTATTATATATATCTTGTGCAATATCTTAAATGAAGTATCTAATGGGCATATCCATATCCATGATGACAAGTGTCATACACTTGGCAGTAAGACCATAGATAGGGAAAACGATATGACCATAAAGAGATCCATAGTCTATTCCAGTCATGGGAATGAATGGAACTATAGACTATCATTAACCTGGTTGTATGGTAGTGTCTTACCGGTCATTGGACATGGGATGTCAACCAAGTTAATGGGTACATGCAAAAGGGGCATGGTACTGGATAGACCCACTAAACGAGAAATCCACATGGTATAGTATCACAAATGATTCCCATGTAGTACTTGTATGGATCCTTTGACCTGACCATATGATGGTGTTGCATGCGAGGTCGCATACTTAGGGGTATGCCTAAAGGGCCTGTAATAGGGTGCCAAGTATGGGTACTTTCGGGTATGTCACTAAGTATGGCAGTGCTATGGATATGTAGAAGGGATATGTCACTCAGTAGTCCACTGAGAAGATATCACCGGTCTCTTGATGAATGTGACTAATAAGAGTGTGGCCACACCCAAACAGGTTGGAACTTGTTTGTGAGCATCAGTACATTCGGGATCAAGTAAATGTCCGAACATAAAAGAAGTTGATCAATCCATGCCTCTGTGTTGGACACCGATATCAATGACATGGGACATACAAGTTTAAACTACAGGGTTATGATTACAGTTGGACTGCCATCTCCATCTTAATTGGGGCTGCAGTGGCTTGCTAGAGCCCGCCTGCAGTCTGTGGGCCATAGGCCCACTAGCAACATAACGATGGGCCCACGGGATCATACACATTGAAAGTCTGAACACGGACTGTATACTTGGAGTATACTCACCAGAGAAAGAGGTAATTATATTATAAAGATCAATTGGATTGATTATGATAATAAAATTAATATTTAATTGGCCTTCTCATAATTAATTAGATTAATTTATGAGATTATTTCCTAGGTAGAAATATCGCACATGTATAGGTTTACATGTATCCTAATTTTACGTTTATCAAATTTAATTCCATGTTAAAATTAAATGATCAAATTAATTTTAATTTAAATGTATAGAACATATTATATGGTATAATATGTGATGATACATGTTAAATAAAAATTAAGTTTGATAATCAATTGGACCAAGAGAATTAGAATTGAACTGGGCTTGAAAAAGAGAAAAGAGCCTGCGTAGAATGGAGGAAGCATGAGCCGAAATTTCACATAAAATTTCAGCCCACTAGGTCAAGTAAAGACCTAGGAATATCGGCCAAGACACATAAGACAAGCCATAGCTGAAATTTACAGCCATCTCTCTCCCAAAAAAATCTTTGATTCCGATGCTAGCACGGGTCGTGTTCAACAACCGTTCGTGTATGTGAACGAGGAAAGAATCTGCTTTGATTTCTGCAGCCATCTCTAGAAGAGATACTCATGGTAAGAGTTTAATCTCTTCTTGATAAAATTTGATTTTGCAATTTTCATCTCAATTGCTTCTGGGCATGGATTTGAGGAAATTTTCATGATCTTCCACATTTATTCGGATGATTTCCAGTGAAAATCCCAACAATGACTTCCTAGAGCAAACTTACAACTTGTTGGTCAAATATCAATTCAAGCCCACAGCCAACATAAGGATGGAACTATGGGACTGCATGCATAGAAGTTTGGGCAAATTTATAGCGTACTTATATGTATATTGGATATATATATTTTACTTAATGAAGTGTTTATTGGGTCGATTTATTTAATAGGCTTAAATGGTTGAGGCCCACGTAATAAACCAATCCCACTTATGATGTAAATATCTAGATATTATAATCAAAATATATCTAGGATATTTATCGTATCAGGAAAAAGAAACTAATTGGGGGTAAATCTATTTTCATTTAGGATATGGAAATAGACTAAATAGGAATTAGAATTGGATTCTAACTAGTGCTATTTTTCCTAATTAGATTTTTTTTCCTAACTTATTTTCCCTCTTTCCATAGGAAAACTTTTGCCCCTTTAGTTAGACCATTGTTTTTCGGAGCTAGCACTCAATTTTCCCGTATGGCTTCACGTGTGTGAGGGCTGGAGGAGGTGCGATAGAACCTCTTTTTAATTGTGTGACCAACAATTAGTGTTCTGCAAATTCCCAGAGTTTGCACCGTTGGATCATTTTGAAATATTTGTTGGAGGTTCCTGACATCTGTGGACTGATTCTAAACAGTGGAGATCGAATTTTGACAATGAAAAGCAATTTTTCAATCCACATCAGATTGTGGCAGAAACGGTTTCATGTGCAAGGATGGCAAGGGTGGGAAATCAAATCTTTCTCTTTTGTTTTTTGTTTCATTCCATACTCTGAACATGTGATTTTGGGCATGAACCCTAGTGATAAATAATTATTTCTCCTTAAAAGTTTTGTTATCGCCTAGACGGGTTCGAACAGTTACACGAGTGTCGTTGTCACCCAAACTCGCTGGCTCGCCCTCTAATGTGAACGGGTGTTCATCCAAATCATCCGTATGATGCTCCCAAAACAAAAGCAAGCCATGGCTCCCACAAATTAGGGAGTCAATGGGCTTTCCATGTGGGAAGATGCAGGGAGCAATGCATCGGAGAAGATCTTGTTGCGTTCTTCTCCACATGCATAAGGACGTTACATGAATTCAGTGGGGAAGAATGTAACAGGTCGTTGTTTCATGACATAGTAGAAAAGCACTAGGTGATCTAGTAGCCTTATTACAAAGCTCTAAGGGGGTTGTAAATTTAAAGTTATGTGCTAATGTTGTGTTCAGTTCGCACAGATGGGCATATTGTCTAGGGCCTTACTGGGTGGGAGTTGTTCCTCGCTCCCCTAGAAAGTCAATTGTACTCACACTATAACGGAAGGCTTGACCTCGATATGTGGGAGACTGGGATCACTGCATCAACGTGCTGCTGAGCTAAAATTTGGCCGTCACCACGGTTTTGAATATGAAAATTGGCAGTACTTTGGAACCACCTGACATAAAAATTACTATCTAATTCGAAGGGAAAAAGCTATTTATTTTGAAAGCAAAAGAAAGTGGGGGTGATATGTCAAACTAATTAGCCCTTAAAGTAATGCTACTTGTCAAATTAAAATGTCTAACCAGAAACTATTGTTGACTTTGTAATACTCCATAAATTAATAATCTCTTTAAAATAATAATTTCTTCTGGTCCTGACTCGGGCCAGTTCAAAAAATGATCAATTTTAACAAATTAATAAAATAATAATTTTTTGGAACAACCCTTTATAAATACATTGTTTTATTATCTCTATAAATTAACAATTTCTCAAATACATATGTCAAGTATTTCTTCTAAACTTTGGACTTGTGAGCATTCATTGTTTTTACCTGGATAATCCAATATTTGATTGACATTCATTCGATTGCGGTAACCAAGCTGACCAATCATTCCCTCAAGTTCATGAATGTATTCTTCAGTGGTTGCTTCCTTTAAATTCATTGAGACAGATTCATTCCCTGTACGAATTTTGTAATGTTTGAAACAATTTGCTATTGTCTCTTGTTTGATATCCATTTTCCAAGATTAGAGAAGATCTTGTTGCGTTCTTCTCCACATGCATAAGGACGTTGCATGAATTCAGTGGGGAAGAATGTCGCAGGTCATTGTTTCATGACATAGTAGAAAAGCACTAGGTGATCTAGTACCCTTATTACAAAGCTCTAAGGGGGTTGTAAAGTTGAAGGTATGCGCTAATGTTGTGTTCAGTCCGCACAGATGGACATATTGTTTAGGGCCTTACTGGGTGGGAGTTGTTCCTCGCTCCCCTAGAAAGCCTATGGAAGGGCGAAATCAATTGTACTCACACTATAACGGAAGGCTTGACCTCGATGTGCGGGAGACTGGGGTCGCAGCATCAATGTGCTACTGAGCTAAAATTTGGCTGTCACCACGGTTTTGAATACGAAAATTGGTAGTACTTTGGAACCACCTGACATAAAAATGACTATCTAAGTCAAAGGGAAAAGCTATTTATTTTGAAAGCAAAAGAAAGTGGGGTGATATATCAAACTAATTAGCCCTTAAAGTAATGTTACTTGTCAAATTAAAATGTCTAACCAGAAACTATTGTTGACTTTGTAATACTTGATAAATTAATAATCTCTTTAAAATAATAATTTCTTCTGGTCCCGACTTGGGCTAGTTCAAAAAATGATCAATTTTAATAAATTAATAAAATAATAATTTTTTGGAACAACCCTTTATAAATACATTGTTTTATTATCTCTATAAATTAATAATTTCTCAAATACATATGTCAAGTATATATAGATATATACTTAGGATAATTTAGCAAAATATGACTTTATAGTATTTTGTTTTTTCTTAAAATTTAAATCTAGTTGAATTTCATCGCTAACTATTCTCAGTGCATTCAAAAGTTCTAGTGTACCCTTGTCAAATTGTAACAAAAAATTGTAAAGAGTGGTTGATGCTATAATTGCTTCCTTTCTTGTGACTGGTTCCAAAGGTACCGAATCATCCTCAGCTTCATCCTCAATTGAATTTTCCATGACACTCTCTACAATTTCTTCTAAACTTTGGACTTGTGAGCATTCATTGTTTTTACCTTGATAATCCAATATTTGATTGACATTCATTCGATTGCGGTAACCATGCTGACCAATCATTCCCTCAAGTTCATAAATGTATTCTTTAGTGGTTGCTTCCTTTAAATTCATTGAGACAGATTCATCCCCTGTACGAATTTTGCAATGTTTGAAACAATTTGCTATTGTCTCTTGTTTGATATCCATTTTCCAAGATGAGACTGCAAGATTTATAGCATCTAACACATTAGCTTTTTCTGGATCGGAATGTCCAAACTCTACATTTTGTAATTTCCGATAAAATCTCTTGCGATAATGCATCTTGAAAGCTCTTATTATCCCAGCATCACATAGTTGAATTTTTGATGTCATGTTAGGTGGCAAAAAGAATAACTCCACATTTTGTAGGCCTTCAATATTTTTTGAATGGGCTGGACAATTATCTATCACCAATAATATTTTTCTACCATGCATTTTCTTATCTAGCCAATGAACATATTCATCAAAAAGCATACCTATCATCCATGCTCTTTTGTTGCACGATATTGACAATTGAGGTTAGTCATGTTGACATTTTTGAAGCAACGTGGCTTTGCATACTTCCCAATAATCCATAATGGAATTTTTTCTGAGCCATCCTTATTGCCAAAAATAACAATTGTAAGCCTTTCTTTGTCCTGTTTTCTTTCTCCAAGTTGCTTTGTTGCAAGAGAATGACCAGCCTGTAACCTGTAAAATAAACCAGTTTCGTCTATATTAAAAACATCTTTCATAGGGAACTGGTTTATTTTTTCCCTTATGGACTCCAAATTCTTCTCCACTTCTTGTGTGTCAACTGAACCACTTTCTCCAAAACGACTAAATGACTTGATACCATGTCGTTGCTTGAACTTCTCAAGCCAACCTTGGGATAGGTTGAATTCAAAAGGCTCATGAGGATATAAAAGTTTCATTGTCTCTTTTGTCTTCTCCAAAATTAACTCTCTTGTTATATTCACACGAGCTTTGTATTGGAGAAACCACTCATAAACAACCTTCTCCATATCTGGATACTTGGTTGATTTATGTCGCTTGATATCTGCTCCCTTTCCAAAATTAGCAGAAAGATATTCAAATGATTTCTTAAGAGTGTTAGATATCGTACCTTGACTAACTCTCAAATGATATGTTTCATTTGGCCAATCTTATAAACCTTTTTGAGTGCATGCAAGGTGATCTCTCTTGTATTCACACAATGTTTTCCTGATTTGATCGATTATGGTTGACTTATTGACACCTTTTAGATGAGAAACCATTTTTGGTATCATTTAAAAGAACACTTCATAGAAATTTATATAGTAATCCATTAATTATGATACATTGAATATTTTTAACATAAGTACAATAAACTTTTAAGTTCAATTAACTTAAATAATGCACATTTAATTTTATTACGTAAAAACATGATGAATATAGTTCATTGATTTTAGACAAAAACTTTATTTAAATTAGTAATTTAAAACTTATTTTTAAAAAAATTTAAAATCACTCTATAAATTAATAATTATTAATTTATTGATTAAAAAATATTTCTATAAATTAATAAAATTTTATGGTCCCAATATTATTAATTTATAGAAGTTTTACTGGGTTGTAATGATTTTCACATTCTATGGTTCAACCATAAAAACGGCTTATTCATTTTTTTTTTTTTCAGAGGTCTACGCAGTCAACTCGAAGTTTTGAATTCGTGCAATCCAATTGAGACATATTCCATTTACGATGCCATGCTAATTGTCAACACTTCCATTAATTTTTTTGAATATTTTCTTTGACTTTTTTTTTACATTGACTTTTATTTAAAAGGATTTTAGTCTTTAACCCATGTAATCATTCTAGAATTATAAGATAAGTATAAAATTCTGAATCAGATATAATTCATCTAGGATGACTGAAGCAACAAAATAGACCGGATATCGAATAAAGCTATAATTATAATCAAACTGAACCAATATTAAAAATAAACCAAACTGAATTAAATTGTTTAGTTTGATTGATTTTGTTCGGTTGTACATTAACCGAACTAGATTTTGATTTAATAAATGTGAATATTTACTAGTTGAAAAAAATAGTTATTATATATATCATCATTATAAGATCTCAAATGAAAGTCTATAATTTAAAAATTATATAGAAGACACAAAATAAAAAACCAAACATCGAGTAAAAATTGAATTCAAATGTAAATAACAAGACATATAAATTAATTTGTGTCTTATTATTAAATCACATAAGTTAATTTGTTGTAGGTTAAAAAAAAAATGAAATCATTAGATTGAAATACTAAATTATAGAATCTAGTTTTATATTACTATAATGTAATATAAAACTTACCAAACATCAACTCTAATTTCACAAATGAATTTCCAAAACTTAGATTTCAAATAAACCAGCTCTAGTTTGACAAATCCTCTTATGGGGCATTGCCTTTACCACTTGTTATAAAAAAAAGTCATCATGCCCTCGATAATGGAATGCACTTATCAAGCGTGACAGAGGGGTTAGATTTAAGGCGGTTAATTTAGAAATTAAAAAATTGTGCACCCAATACGTTAGAAAAGAGGATCAGGGCTCATGCAGAAAACATAAAAATTTAGAAAATTCATTATGTATTTTGCCTTTTTTTTTCTCTCGTGACACTTTCTGCCAAATTTCTATGAAAGGTATTTGCTGTTACATAAATCTTTAACAAGACGTGTTATTAACTCACCAAGTAGTTTCATGCCATTGTTTGGTTTTCACTAGTTTTTTCATAAATCAAAATCGATAGATCTTATGCATGTATTTATAATTTATGTCATTCATTAGTTTTAGAAGAAATAAAATTAATCAATTAAAAATATTACTCACTTATTTAATTGATTAATTTTATTTCTGAATAAATACAGCAGCCGGAATAAATACCGTTAACATAGGTGTAGGGGGTATAATATACCTTTTAATAATTTAGAAGGCAATTAAGAACTTTTATCGTTCTTGCCTTAGCTTATAATTTGTCTTTTTTTTTTAAAATTTTGTTCATAAATTTGTTAGCTTAGTCGAAATTTCTTGGCATTCACTTGAAAAAGACAAAAATTAAGTCTCATCATAATAATGATGTAGGTCAAATTCCACCATCATGTTGATACGTTAGGATATTGTTGACGCTTAATTTCTTTTAGTTCATGAAAAACGTTCATATATATGCAGTTTAAAGGAAACATGCAGCCAATTCAATTAAAAAGTCAGTGTATATAAATATGTTGCCTTCTATGTAAGCTCCAATTAAGTAAATATCTTTTTATTTAGGATTAAATGTTGATTAATGATTCCATATATAGATTGGCCGAGTCAGCGGAAAAATTTGAGTTAAAATTTTAATAATTGAATGGGTTTACTAAGACAAATTATAAAGTACGCCATTATTATTTAAATAATGTTTTAGAACCTAAAATAAAAAATCATGTGATCCTAAAATATAAATTTAAGAGGTTAATTTATAAATCTTAAATCTTAAAATATATTATCTATCATTATTTTATCGGTTTACCGTACGGATTAACTGGTGGTTAGAAATATTCTATAATTTACAGGAAGTGCAGGTGATAGCTGATTCAGCAAGCTGGTGCATATTACTTCTTGGTTGCAACAAGGCCAATTGCTTGCCACCTTCCCATTTAATTGCTATCCATCGTGTTCTGCATTTTTCAGTCAACTTCAACTTCTATTTCCATTCTCCAAACATATTATATGTGTATCCGTTTCTTTCAGTCTCCTTTTACTTAAATTACATATATGTTGGAGTTAATCTAATAAGGTTTATAAATTTTTTATTTTTTTTAAAGTACCAGTAAAATGATCAATTTAATTACTTATCTGTTCCTTTATTTTTATAAAGGGAAAAGTAGAAAAAAAAAATGTGGTTTGTCATATTTGTAAATATAAGTCCACAGTTTAAAAATTGGCAAACTCAAGTCTGTAGTTACACTGTTTAATAAATAGAGCCTCTCTATCCCTCTAAAATTTGTCTCACTCTTTGGATTTTGCACTGAAATTTTACATGCTCGTCGACACCAATATAATGTATACTGGGAATGAAACTCTGAAATTTTTGAGAAATGTGGGTATTCTTCTAATTAAATAATATAAAAAAATTATAAAATCATAAAAAGTAGACTTGGTGGCAAAAAAATATTCAAAACTTGAAGGATAATTCTTAAATTACATGAGCAAATTATTAGGAGATTAAATAGAAGAAAGCATGAGGTTTACATGGAAATTGGGTCACAAGTACATGTGTTCCTTATGTGAACCTAATCTATATGTTACAATTAACAGTTTTTTTCATTTAGCATATGAGTAGTTTCTCATATTATTTAAGAATTTTCTATCGAGATTTTGAAAAAATTTTTTAGTCATTCTTCTATTTTATTTTTATTTTTATTTTATTTTTTTGTGTGATTTTTCTACCTTTTTAATTTTAAACAAAAAAACCTTGCATTTTCTAAAAATTTCAAAGCTTGATCGCCAATGTCCACTCTATATTTATTGACCAAAGTGGAAAACTTCAGCTAAAAATCAAAATATTAGAGAATCTGAGGATATTTGTTGGATGGATGACGTTATTTGCTAATTGTGAAGTATCAGTTTGCTAATATTACAAATCTCATACCTCATTTTGTCCATTTTGAGAACACAAATCTCCAACTGATTATTAGTTATAAAGTTTTAGAAATATATTAGTTATAAAATGGAATTAGAAAACCTAATTTGAGTCACTAGACATTCCTACTACTCAATTATCAGCCATAATTAATAACCAAATTTAATTTATTATTTCTCTAATATTCACAACAAGAATTGTTAGATTTATCTGCTGTTTCTACTTTATATTAATTATAGCACTAGTGTGAGCGGATGACCTTTCGATGAACCAAAAGAAGGAACGCAACGAAGCAAACCGGGGAAAGGACTAGGTTTGAAGTTTTTGGAAGTTTGATTTTGAAAAACGGGTTTATATCTTGTTTTAGGGAAAACCATTAATTTGTTTGGAAATCCCTTTGTAGAAAACCTTTTATTTAAATGTGAATCTTGGCAAACTGGTTTTACACTGTAGAAAATCTCATTTTATTACTTAAAGACCTCGAAACCTAAATTTCAAGATCAGTGACAGAGTCACCACCTGGATCATCTCTTCCGAGAAATTCTGGTACAGCTCCCTACCGAGCGTAGGCTACTGTACCTAATCCAGAGATTTAGGGTTCGGGCAACTTACCTATTCAATCTCAAGCTTCCATTCATTCTCTAATTTATTACCATATTTCATTCACTTATTATCTTTCTCTACCCATTTTATGTTTAATTATCAGCCCATGCTCATATAGATAACAGAAATAAATTGCAGAATAACAAAGTATGGAAAAGTAAACATGCATACAAACAATCCAAAGAAATAGGGGCCAGCTTATACAACCAAATATAAATAAAAAGGAAAACTCTCGTCCTCACATTACAAGCGCCTAGATACGCGAAGATCTAAAAATTACAAATGCCTAAAATACACGAGTTAATCTATTAATACATTCAAAATAATAAAATGAAAAGAAATAAAAGCTGCAAAACAAATGGTTAGTACGGTTATATTATAAACACGAATAGGACTCACAGCAGGACATAATTGGGATTTTAGGAGCGGGGCCATGCATTTAGGGGATAGCCGGGTCAACTCGGTCGGTTGGCCTGACTAGACCTGGAAAATGGTTTTGAAATGCCTTGTAGGTTTTGTGATGGAAAACAATTTTGAAAAACAATTTTGCTCGGTTTCATGCAAATTTCTCCCTTTTAGCGGTCCGTTATCCTGAACTCGGGGTTCTATTTGTATGGATTTCCTAATTTTGACATACATCTAGGGTCTAAAAACAATAAACATGCCAAAAACAGTTGGATTTTGAAGACAGCATCACGCGACGATGTCCATGCGGGTCGTCCCGTGATTCTGCCTCCTTCTGGAGACTACAGCCATGTGGCTCTAACCACTTTAGCCGTACGGCTGTAATACCCCGAACCCGAAATTGGTTTTTTCGCTTTGACAATCACTATTTTGCTCATTTTTGATATCTCCAAAGGATTTTCATAGAGTCCGGGGGTCACGCTAATGCTGGACAACGGATCCCACTTGGATCGCACGACCTCGAATTTAGAAAACCGAAACCCAGGAACCGAAAACCTCACATCCGCATTGTTAGAAATTTGAAAACCAAAATTTTGTAATGCAATGTGTTTGGACCGAAATAGATCATAATAGAATAAACAAAATGGAAAACAGACTGCTTTTGGTCGTTTCAGGGCTTCTCGGGCTTCTGCCTGGAAGAACACAGCCATGTGGCTGTAGTATTACAGCCGCTTGGCTCTGTTCTAAAGAACTATAGCTGCACGGCTGTATTCAAAGCAAATACAGCAGTGTGGCTCTAGCTGGACAGTCAGTTTTCTGGAAATTTGACAAAACAGAGAAAAATGCATAACAAAGGCAATGAACACAAGTTTAAGGCCTTTCAGAGTTTACCTTGTTGATGTTCCAGCATACTGAATGTCCACAATCGGATGGAGATGTCGGAATATGCCTAGAGTACCGAAAAGGATCCGAAATACCAAAAATGAGCCGTGAATCGATCCGAATAAACTCGAGAACGAATCCGAATGAATGCGATATGATTAGGAATGTGTTTCTCTACTTTTGGTGAGTTTTTATTTTTGGTTTTCCTCCTCTTTCTTCTCTCTTCTCTATTTCTTTTTCCTTCTCTTAGTTTTTTTTCTCTCTTCCTTCTGATTTCTGACTCCTTCAATTGAGAATCCCCAATTCCTTTTTGTTCCTCCCCTTTCTGAATCCTTGTCACTTCTCATTAATACCATGCCCATCCAAAATTTCGACGAACTTTTCTTAAGCCTTTCCCCTGCGTCAACTTGCCATGTTTCTGCCAGGTAAGTTAGCCACCCGTCAGAGCCACGCGGCTATAGTATTATAGTCATGCGGCTCTTGCTCTATAGCCGTGTGGCCCAAACCAAAGCAGTGACTGATTCCCCTAAATCCTACACTCACCTCTAAGCCCTCTAATCCTTTAAAAGACTTCTCTCAGGGTTTTGGACAGAGGAAGGTTCGGTTTCAGAGCATTCAAGACATTCTAGGTAGCATCTCGCGATTCTCAAGTCCAATTCACTCCCGTCAACTTAACAGGTAGTAAAGGAATCTCATCACAGAGGTTGGGAAAACCCATGCTCATAGGCTACCCCTCATGTGATCAAGATTGACTCATGGTTAGGCTGTTGTGCCTGGTTCGATTATGGTCCAGCGATAGAGAGAACGGTGAGAAAGGAAAAGAAAACATACCTGACGCCTTGGTTTGTCGAGGAATAGGCGCAACATCTAGCTTGGGACGTTGGCTTTGACTTTGAAGTTGGTTCTCTGTGGTGGAGCTATACCGTCAAAATCGGCTCTCTGTGATGGAGCTACCTTATCGAAATTAGAGCTCTGTGGAGCTATACCATCAGAATCGGCTCTCTGTGGATTTATTTTGAAGTCAGCCCAGGGAGCATTGGCTTGCAATCGGCCAAAGGGGCGTTGGTTTGCAGTCAGCCCAGGGGGCGTTGGTTTGAAGTCGGCCTAGGGGGTGTCGATTCTGAAGTTGGCCTAGGGGGTGTCGATTCTGAAGTTGGCCTAGGGGGCATAGGTTTGAAGTCAACCCAAGAGGCATTGATTTGAAGTCGGCCCAGGGGGCGTTGATTCTAAAGTCGTATCATGAATACGTATTTATTCCTTGATCAATAATTTTGAAAACAAAAATTTTTTCCCCTTCGATCAAGAATAAATATGGCTTAGCTGTTTTGCCCCTGAATACCTACAAAAGGCAAGAAATACCCTTCTTGGGATTATATTGGCATGAATGGAAATTATGAAAAATTTGAGAAAACTTGCTTAATTGAGGGTTAGAGCCATGTGGCTCTAATTTGTAAGATACAGCCGTGCGACTGTAGAAGAGCCACGTGGCTGTGACTTGCCACGTTGCTAGAGCCACGCAGCTCTAGCGTGAAACGGGCAGAATCCTTAAATAGCAACAGAAACCTCATTTTACCAAATACACTTATTCCTTCTTCTCTTGTACCACCATTTTTCTCTCCAATTTCTCTGAACCCAATTTCCAACCTTCAAAATGATGAAGAAGCACAGGAAGGCACTTCGTCCAGCTGCTCCCTCACAACCTGCCCCTAACACGAGATATGTTCTGCCGGAGGGGTATTTTTTTCTTGCCCACCGAGACCACTATGGATGTATATGGGCTCCAGGACTCGATCGCGTATTCCTGGGTCAAGAGGAATGATCCTGTACCTGTCATACTTCAGCTGTCCACGCATGCGTTCCGGAAATTGGTTAATTTTCCCAATTTTCCCCTTTTTCAAATTTTTCAATTCCTACAAATATAGACAAAATTAGGCGAAATTAGGTGAAATTGATGTATGTTTAGGGTAGATTTTGCCCCTAGAAACTTTAATTGATGATTTGGTGATGATTAGAATCGATTTAGGTTTGAAATTGTGAATTCTAGGGTTTTTCTTCGAAACAGTGTGGTTTCCAGATAGAGCCACATGGCTCTACGTTATAGCCATGCGGCTCTGTTCTCGAGCCTAGCTGAAAAATGCTTGAATAGAGCTACGTGCCTCTATGTCTGATGATCACAACCGCACAGCTGTAATACAGCTGTGCGGCTATAAAATGTAAAACAGAAAATTCTTTATTTTTCCTTTAATTTGAATTCTTTTTATTTGGTTTATGTGACTCATGTGTAACCTCGATAACTCATAAAAACTCCTTGTTCATTGTTTTGTAGGATCGGTCCCATAATCATGGGGTCGG
Organism: Euphorbia tirucalli; assembly: GCA_039660915.1. NCBI lineage: Eukaryota > Viridiplantae > Streptophyta > Magnoliopsida > Malpighiales > Euphorbiaceae > Euphorbia > Euphorbia tirucalli. The sequence goes on along the minus strand of CM077640.1, from coordinate 33,629,162 downwards.
GGCACTATCAGACGCTCTGTGATGGTATAGGAGACTCCCCGACATGGTGAGGGGAATAATCGATGCTACAGGGCTGGATAAGATTGTGTGCTCGATGTGTGAGCATGCTTCCCGGATGAGCTGAGGTCTATTGACGGTGTTGATCGAGCAGTGGATGGATTCCACGCACACCTTCCACTTCTTGACTGGGGAGTACACCATCACGGCTGAGGATTTTGCTGCTATCACTAGCTGTCTCTTGGCAAGATCATCTTCAACTTTGACCAGACGTTGGAAAGAGGAGGCTTTAGCCCTGACATTATAGGCATTCTGATCGGCTTGTCTCCTCTGGACAGGAGGATCCACGGTGGTGCCCTCTGAGACTATTGGTTAGATAGGCAGGCTGAGCTTCCCGAAGGCTCTACTTTCACGCCTAAGGACGCGAGGCGCTATGCTAGGGCTTTCCTCCTCTTTGCCCTTAGCACCTTAGTCTTCGCTACAGGTCAGAGCGACCTGAACCTGGCTGTCCTCCCCTTACTAATTCAGTTGGATGACGTGAGGGGCTTGAGTTGGGGACTAGCTGGGTTGGCTCAACTGTATTACTCCTTTGACATATGCACCCGGGGGAAGCATAGGGAGGTGAAGGGCCCTTGGATCATCGTTCACGTGAGTTTCCCCAACTTAAACTTCCCTTTTTTTTTTTACTTTCTTACTATGCACCCTTTACAGAGTTGGGCATACGAGTATGGGTTCATCTCCCAACTGGTGGGTACACATCCTTGATACCACAGAGCTCCTTGATTTCCCCTAACTAAGACGATGGTTGGGTTTCAGCTGGGTCAAAGTGGACAGGAATATGGAGGACTGCCGCTTGTTTTTGGTCCAGATGACATTTGAGGAGGTATACATCTCCCTTTTCTATGCATTTTGAACTCTGTTATTTCACAACTATTACTCTGGCCTTCTAACTTCAGGTCTTTTGATTTTAGCTAACCATGCAGCCATGAAGGGGAGCTACGTTGTCCCAGGAGGTGGTGGATGCCCAGAGGCTGATGCCTAGGAGGTTTGTCATGGAGTGCCTGTTCGGTCTGGAGTGGTAACTTGGAGAGCGAGTCTCTGACTAGCGTGCAGGTCCCGCAGGGTGCAGGATCCCGGCCACTTTACTGGTAGGACTATTTTGGCCGTAGCTCCTATTAGCAGTGGACTATCCCGACCTTTTTGGGTCCAGGTATGTGGCAGATGGAGTGGAGGGAGACTACCTCCAGTTCACCACCACACACCTCCTCCCTCCTATCAGAGCAGTGCAGGTAGGGGTATGTTTCTTCTCCCACTTTCTGTTTATATGTATTGTATTGTTGTTCGCTGACATCTCTTTTTTTTTTTGTAGCCATCTAGGAGGGGCAAACGTCCTCGTATTTCGTCTAGCAGACGTTTTAGCCGTCAGGGATCCCAGACTGCTAGTGGTCGAGGCAACGGGAGCTCCTATGCATATGTGGCTGAGTATGATGCTGATGCTGCAATGGAGGGTGCTCCACCTATTCCTCCGGTGGTTCCTCCAGCTGTCCCCCCTACTTGTTTGATCCTCGGGCGACTCGATTTCCTGATAGAGCTGTCCATCTAGCTACTCGATAAGTTCGGGCAGTTGTATCGGGCCGACCTGTTCCTTCAGGACCACCTCTACCTTGCTGCTATCCCTTCTGATACCACCCATATGAGTACCCATACTTTTTTCTGCTTTTTAATTCTCACTGTTGCCCTTTATCTGATTTGTGCAACTGTTTCCCTTGCAAATTTTTGTATCTCAGGGGATGGCTCTGTGTCAGGCTGTTTCTACACTCAGGATGCTTATGATCTGATATAACACGATGTTGACAGTAAGTACCTGCATTTGAGTTAGTGTTGATGTGTATATGCATGTGTATGTGTATGTTACAAGTGTATGCATATATACGACATGAGATTCATGTTTGTTGATTCTGGTGCAGTTCGCAGTTGGTGCTCATCGATGCGAGGAGACTCATCTAAGGTCGGAGGTGGACCAGCAATAAAGGCATTGCTCGGATCTAGAACTTATGAACCAGACCCTCTGCATGCGGGTGGACGCATAGGAGGCTGAGGATGCCATCTCTGAGGATAAGGCGGACGGTCAAGACTACGGGGGACAGTCTTAGTCCTCTTTTGTTTTTTTTTTTTTTCTCATTGTGATAGCCTGCCTGTGGGTTCAGCTCTCTGTATTGTAATATATTTTTCCCATCTGTGGGCTTTGCTCTGTTGTACTTGTTCATTTGACTTGGTACATTATGATACTTCCTCTGATATCCATGGCTTTTCTTTTCTGCCGAGTTTGTATTTTTGAATGAATGCTCTTCAACTATACTCGCCTTTGTTGCCATTTGAATCAGTTTAACACTTCTCGGGTCTTAATGTGCTGCTGCTGGTTGATCTTTTGTTTTTCTTGTTTTTTTTATGTCCTCATTTTTGCATAGATTGCCCTTACGTGTTTTCAGCCTATCGAACCGTCTTAACTTTTGCCTGAGCTGCCCTTTTAGGTTTTCGACTCAACAAACTTTTATTTGTATCCTAATTTTTGCATAGACCGCCTTTTCGGTCTCAATCTATTGGATTTCTTTTTTTTTTTTTTTTGGAATTCCTGTAAACTAAAAATGTATAGAGCTGTATATACATGATACGAATTCAATTCCAAACAGACTTGGAATGTTTAAACAGACAAAATGAAGCATTCATCCATTCATTCATTAATAATGTTTTAGCACAATGCACATCAAAGATGAAATGGAGCTAAGGACAGAATCAGTAATAGTATCCGCTTTGACCGAATCCCATGACTACATCAACCGGTCTTTATAGATTTTCCCACTGACGGTGCTCACTACTGTCCTAATTTTTACATAAACTGCCTTTTTGGTTTTCGATCCATCGGACTATCCTCATTTTTGCATGGATCGCCTTTTCGGTTTTTGATCCACCGGACTCTTTTTTTTAACATGCAGTAACACCTAAGCCTGTCTCGGTTGATGGGGGTGATGACTTGGTCTCTGTCTCCGCTGGTAGAACCGCTTCCACCCTATAGGTTAACGACTATGGCATTTCTCTAGTATGTGATTTGATGTTAGTTCAGTGTCCTTGCAAGGCAAATGGTAACATGTTGACCTAAATTATATAGGTCATTGCCACTTTTGATGGAATCTCTTTGATGGATTTATTAGCCGCTTCTATCATCTCATTGTCTCGCGGGCGATACAGATATGACGTGTGATGCTTCATTCCTTTATTCTGGAGCAACTGTGCTGTTGCCCCTTGAAATTGTAGTCCATTCCCGTTCACGACATGATGTGAAATTCCATATCGTGCAGATGCATTCCTCTTTCTAAACTTGGACATACATTTTTTTTATGCCTTGACATTCATATATGGCTCTGCTTCTACCCATTTTGAGTAGTTAACGGTTATGATTATGAATCAATGTCCGTTCACTGCAAATGGCCTTATTTTTCCGGCGATATCAATTCCTCATGCCATGGTTACCTCTCTTTGTCTGGTCTGAGTCTACGGAGTTTCTGCTTGGCCGGTTTCATCCTCAAATCCTTTGGAATATGGTGTTTGGTAATTTCTCTATCAACCCCAGGCATGTCGTCATTGGACCGGGCAAAGGCTTTTATGTGCTTTTGGAGTACCTTCACAACTTCTTTCCTCTAGTTAGGCGTGAGATCTTTCGAGACAGATACCATTTCTGGATCGTCATCTATTCCTAGATTCATTTCATGCAATGATGTATTATATATGCTAAAGACATTAAATGAATGTTTGTATGTATGCACAGTTCCATCCGAAAAACATCACACAAGTAATTGAGATCAAATTGCATTATATTTAAATGCCTCATGGGCTGAATTGTTCACATAATAAATAAATAAAAAGAAACAAGTACATCAAAATAATTGTCATCCTCCACATACGGAGGCTCTTTCGTTGCTACAGCATCATGGTTCTCAGTAGCTTGTGCACCCGGGCTAGTTAAAGTTAGGAAGGGGATTATTCTGAACGCTCGGCTTCAAGGGTGGTTCCGTAATTTTCCCCTCAGTGATCAACTGACGAATGGCCTTTATCAGCTGAGTGCATTCATTGGTGTGGTGACCTGGCGTCACGTGGTAGGTACAAAAGTTATCTTTCTCTGACTCGGTGGGAGGAACATAAGGCTTTAAACTCTGTAGTAAACTAGCCTTCCTACACTTGGCAAAAATGCGGCCCAAAGATTCGACCCACGGGATAGTAAGCCTCTGAGGAGTCCTTGGTTGCCCGCCCCGGGCCACTATCGCCATGTCTGCTTCTCTTACCCAATTTGATACTGTAGTTTGAGCTGGTTTTGAACTAGACCTAGTCGGTGTGGTTGTGGAGCTACCATCCTTATATCCTGGTGTATACCCCCAGCTACCTTGATAAGTGCTTGAGCTATGTTTGTTCATCTGCTTTTCCTCTTCGTACCTCTCGAATACGCTTAGCAAATTCCACAACATCATTGAAAGAGTGGAATCTCTTGAGCTTCATCTTCTCCTTATAAAGTGGTAAGCTGCCGTCAACCAACGTCACAACAAGGGATTCCAGCTTCGGAGCCCCGTCTACCAGTACCTGGACATCCATCCATCTCTTGTAGTATGCAGAGAAAGATTCATTGGGTTTCTAGTGAATTCTTTCTGGATCTTCCAGAGTGGTCTCCACCTAAGTGTTATAGGCATACTGTCACAAATGCCTCAGCCAGATCTTCCAATGTGGAGCAGGTATGAATTGGCATTTTCAAGTTCCACTTAGTAGCAGCACCCCTCAGAGTTGTTAGGAACAGGTTCAACAGGTAGACTTTCCTGATCCCCAGACTAGACGATATTTGTATGTGAAAATAATAAATTGGATAAAATGATTTTCAAAATGAATTTCCAGTTCTATCAAACCGCGTTTCAAAATGTTTTCCAGGTTAAATCGGGTAAATTTATCGAATTTCTCGATTTTCCTCATTTCACGTCCGAAGCTATCTAAATCCCCTATTCTGAGTTTGTTTAAGCCCTATATGTATATATTTACTTCTATAGTAACTTTGTTTTATTGGTAGATGTCTGTTAGGATAGATGTATGCCTAGCTTTTGACTTTTTAGATATTTTGTATATAGACAGATTTGTACCCATTGAAAGTATCCTCCTAAGATAGTCATTTGATCAGTTTGAAAAAATTTTAAATTTCCCGTATTTATTTATTGCTTTTTGAATTCATTTATTGCTTTGAGTATATTATTATTCCTCATGTGTGAGCATTGGTTAAAAACTAAGATAAAATCAACTGCAGAAATATAAAAAACATTGATACAAAATATTATACATATTTTGAATTGAGAAGAAATAAGTAAGTTGTTTGAATCCAATCTCTGATTAAATGGTATAGGGATTCGCAGCTCATCTTAGCTGTACTACAACTTGTCGGTTCAGTCGAACCAGGTGGCTACTCCTATCACTTTTAGTGAGAGAGTTTTATTTGTTTGTTTTCTTGTAGTAAAAACTTTTTTCACTTGTTAAAATCTTCTCGGCCTGGTTATGAGGACTGTGCTTTTTAGGATTATTTGCTCATAGTGGCGACTCCATTAGGAATTTGGTTTTTCAAAATGAAAAATTTACAAACACTAAAAATTCTCGATTCAAAATGTTTTGACACTTTTATATCAATGCCTTTTATTTGCATATCACTTAGAAACAAATTGCACATACACTTTTTGAGGTACCCTTTTAAACCCCAATATGTTGTTGAAGTGTTGCCTAAGTTCCTCGAGGTCTTAGGGGCACGAAAATGGTACATCACTTATAGCTTCGTATGAACCCCTTCATTTGTACCCTTGACAGGGGAGAAGTGAGGAGTATATCCTGCTATGGGAACCTTGATGTGAACCCGAGACTTTTAACTTGGCCCATATTAAGTAACCATAGCAATCTCCCTTAGGAAACCAAAACACAAATTGCATTAACATGTTGAGAGACATCCTTTATTATTCCCCGTTGATAATAAAGAGAACCACCTGCTAGGAAAGTTTTGTGTCGACTAAACATGGAGAAATAAGGTCCGAAGGGAGTGCACATTTATGCATGTTCTAATTTTTATTCCATGTGTAGGAATTTATACATATTGCATTTTCATAAACCATTTGAATTTGCATACATTTGTGCATTTACACATAATATCATTCCATCATCAAAATACCCAAAATGCATCACCAAATCTCTAAAATACAAAATCCCTAAATCACCAAAACTCAAAATTACCAAATCTCTAAATGACCAAATCCCTAAATTACAAAATCCCTAAATCACCAAATCCTTAAATCACCAGATCCCTAAATTACAAAATCCCTAAATCATCAAATCCCTAAATCACCAAAACCCTAAATCACTAAAAACACTAAATCCCCAAAATACACATAAATGTCTATTGGGATTTGTCATCGGACAAATAACGTGGCGTAGAGGAAATTACACCGTTAAAATTTTCCTATAATCCACCTATCGTGTCCAATTACCATTGATTGGAATAAAAACCAATTTGAATTAAGAGAGATTAACTCACCAGATTTGTCTCTTCTATAGACTGCTGCAGAATCATTTCTTGAAACTGCGATCTCCAAAGCTCGGTGCACGACCAACTATCAAGCGGGAACCGGTGCTAGCTGAAGAAGCGGAAGGAATGGAGAATTAATTGCTGTAATTTTTGGCTGTTTTTGGGGCTAAAATTTCCAGCAATAAATTTAGGGCTAGGGTTAGGTTTTCTTCCTTAAGTGTGCCCTTATATAGACTCCTTGTCTAATTGGGCTTTAATTAGGTTAATTAAACCCAAGCCCACCAGAATTATGATTACATAAATAAACTTCAATTAAAAAGTATATGCTATATAATTTAATTCCATTTAGCTAAATTTAATTACCCCTAAATAAAATTAAATCACACTTAAGTAAATACAATACATGCATTTAATTTTCCTACTTAGAAAAATTATTTAATTAATTGTTTACTTTATGTAATTCAATTAATTGATAAATTACTTAATTACATTATGTAAACTTATTAATTAAATAAAATCAACCCAATGTTAATTAATTACCTTGACACCGAATGTCAAGTAATTAATTAACGCATTCCTTCCAATGTACATTACATGCACAATTTCTATAAGTTCCAGCTTAGTTGATCTATGTGCACGATCCTATGGGAATGTCTTTATGTTGGCGGTAGGCCTAAGGCCCACAGACTGTAAGTGGGTTCTAGCAAACCATTACATCCCCCAATTAAGACAGAGATGCAGTAGTCTATTGAAGACACTGACCCAGTAGTAATCTCACAATGTCCTTTGCCAAATGATATCGATATGAATAAACAAGAGCCATGGTGTCCGTCATCCTCTTCTACTGTTTATTATATTTCTTGATCTTGAGTTGACTGATTAATCAAATAAGTAACCGACTTACTTGCGTATGGCCATACACTTATCAGTCCCACTCATCAAGTGGCCAATGATATTATCTCGGTGTTACCTGAGTGGCAATTCCATCACTTCATCATCAATATCAATATGTTCACCAGTCCACCCAATCATACCCGTATTTAGCATCCTTTTAAAGACATGTTAGACGAATGTCAAAGTGAACCGAATTCCATATTGATACTATAATGAAATCTGGTTTAAGGACAAAAGAGACCGACTCAAGAAAGACCTATAACACGACAACCATGTGGCTTTCTTGTGCGGATCGATCCAGTCCCATGTCAATGACATGTACTTATATTCATGACTGACTATACAAGTATTATGGCTAGTTAAGAACTGCCATACAATCATCTAATATACAAGTCTGTGGTTCTATTCGTTCCCATGATTGGAACAGACCTAGGATAGGTTTTATGATTATCAATCAATGGATACTCTACTCATATTATAACACAAGATATAAATGAAATAGGTTAATTGCCTTTATTAATATGACACAAATAATGTATTCATACAATGAGTCTTAATGTATAATACAAAATACAACAATCCAATGCCCTAAGAACTAGGCCACACCAACAATCTCCCACTTGCACTAGTTGTAAGTGGGCATTGCCCTAATTCCTATAGATCTGATATGACCGTCGTGTTGTGTCTACGGTAGTGCTTTGGTCAATGGATCCACGACATTATTCTTCGTGTTAACCCTCTGCAATGATATTTCACCTCTGTTCACGATCTCCCGAATGAGGTGAAACTTTTTGAGCACATCTTTGGATCTGTTGTGTGACCGGGGCTCCTTAGCTTGTGTGATGGCTCCATTGTTGTCACAAAAACTATCAACTGGGTCTAGGATAGTAGGTACTACTCCCAACTCGATTATGAATTTCCTGATCTAAATGGCTTCCTTTGCAGCTATGTATTAAGCTTCCGTTGTAAAGTTAGCAATGGTGGCCTGCTTTGAGGACCTCCAACTAATGGCACTACCATTTAGGAGAAGAACATAACCAGACTGTGACTGGTTCTCATCCTCATCGGTCTCAAAGCTTGCATCAGTGTAACCTGACACTACCAACTCATCTTAAGCTCTATACACTAAGAAAGCATCCTTATTCTGATTAAGGTACTTTAGAATTGCCTTGACAGCCTTCTAGTGTTCTTCCCCGAAGTCCGATTGGTACCGGCTAGTCATACTTAGTGCAAACACGACATCAGGCCTCGTACATAACATGGAGTACATGATAGATCCTATAGCAAATGCATAAGGGATCTTTTCCATGCTCTCCCGGTCCTTTTCTGTTTTAAGACCATCTTTCTTACTTAGTTTCAACCCATGGTGCATAGGCAAGAATCCTTTCTTTGCCTTGTCCTGCTGAATCTTTTCAGAACCTTGTCAATATATGTGGCCTGACTTAGGCCTAGAAGCTGATTTGATCTAACTCTATAGATCCTAATCCCTAAGATTGTCTCAGCTTTGCCTAAGTCCTTCATTGCGAAGCACCTACTCAACCACTGCTTAACCCCTTGCAGTATTGGTATGTCACCTCCAATGATAAGGATGTCATCAACATACAGCACTAGGAAGGTGGAAACGCTCCCATTAACCATCTTATCCACACAGGGCTCATCAGGATTCTGTGTGAAGCCATATTCTGTAATGGCCTCATTGAATCTCTGATTCCATGACCTCGATGCTTGCTTCAATCCATAAATGGATCTTTGAAGCTTGCATACCTAATTTGGAAACTTTGGATTAATAAAACCCTCAGGTTATGTCATGTACACATCCCGAGTAGCTTTCCATTAAGGAAAGCGGTCTTAACATCCAATGTGTTTTTTAAAATATTGTTTTTGGATTTTTGGGGGTAGCAAACGGAATTGCAAAGCTATTCGCAGCATGCTGTTGCGGCAACAGCTACTGCTACGCAACGACACTGCTGCCCCATCTGGGACAGCTGCGATGCCGCACATTTTGGGCCTAGAATTTTTGGATTTTGCAGGTTTTTAATTTTCTGGAGGGCCCAACACTTGTTTTAATTGGTTTTAAAATTCGTGTGTTTATTTTTATGTGTATTGGATACGTATGGTTTTGGTATGAATGGAATTCATGCATTTAATTAAAATTGATTTTAGTTGGAAATAAATTTGGGAAATTTTAGCACAATTTCTTAAATAGACAAGTTCCAAATTAGTAATCACAAATTCAGTGGGAGCAATTGGATTGCAAAGGCATTAGGTCTCTAGCTTGTCAAAAGGTTAGATCACAAATTGGAATTATTGGCAATTTCCTATTTGGCAAATTATCTGATTTTCAAAATTGGTTTTTAATTCATGGATTTGGACCAATTTTCTAAACTAATTTCTATTTCAATTTAATTGACGTGAATTGTTTGTGCATTTTGGTGGCATAGCATGTTTTTAAGCCAATTTTTTATAAACCTGCAAATTGGATTTTTGTGAGACCAAAGTTTCAAAATGAATCCCTTAAATATTAAGTCACTAAAGTGCTTTCCATAATTGGACCTTGTTGGGGTGTGGGTTACTAAATGTGGGCCATGCCAAAGTCGGGTGCATTAAGGTATCCATGTTTTGTAAAGGGTTAAGGATACTGGGTACGCCTAAACATCCAATTGGTGGTTTGACTTAACATAGGTAGTAGGATATATCCTTGCCCTAAGCACAGGTGAGGCCAAGTGCCAATTGGCTCACCAAACCATGAGTCCCTAGGTGGGATTGAGTAGAGTCTCTACCTAAATAACTGTGGCTTAGATGTCCAAGCTCAGCTAGACTAAGTCACAATAAAATATGGATCTTGGTCTCACTTTACCTAGCTACACTAACTTGATTTTTCTTGGGATTTTAATCAATTAAGTGGGAAAATTTAAGTCCTTTTATTTACCCATCCTACATGTCTTTTTGTGCGTAGATTTGAAATGGCACAACCTCCTAAGGCAGGAGAGTAAGGAATATGTAATTGATAGGGCAGTACCAAGGGAACCCATTGGCAAGCATGCCACCCTAGAAGTGGTGGAAGAGTATGACTTGTACAAGAGGGATTCTAAGGATGTGACCTGCATTATGTTGGCAACCATGGTCCCTGAGCTGTAAAAGCAATTCATGGAGATGGAAGTATTTGCCATCATAGGGCATCTAAAACAGATGTTCCAGGAACAGGCCCGTTAGGAGAGGTTCCTGACAACAAAGGTCTTTAACCAATGCAGGATGGCACCAGGCATTTCTGTGAGCTCCCATATGCTCAGGATGATAGGGCACTTGGATACTCTGTCATGCCTTAGTGTGCTTATGCCACAGAAACTAGCCATAGACACTATCCTAGGATCTCCGCCTGAGTCTTTTGATCCTTAATCCTGAACTATAATATGCAAGGGATGAATAAGACTTTTTCTCAATTGCATGGGATGCTTAAAACTGTAGGACAGTCGATCAAAAAGGACTCCTGCGGTTCTAATTATGAGCAAGGGGAACCACCCTATTGCAAAGGCAAATGGCAAGGGAAAGGCCAAACCTAAGGCAAAGCCCTAGGGTAAGAAGACTGTTCCTCCACCCCAATGTTTGCTACTACAAGTTACATAGGCACTAAAAAAGGATCTGTCCTTAATTGCTAGAAGAGCAAAGGAAGAAAAAGGTTGTTGCTTCCATATCAGGTATTTATGTTTGTGACATAATCCGTACTATTTCTACATCATAGGTATTGGATATTGGATGTGGTTCTCACATTTGTTACAATGTGTAAGGACTAAGAAATAAGAGGGTGCTGGGATCCGGTAAGGTGGACATCTGTGTTGGCAATAGGGCTAAGGTTATAGCCATTGAAGCAGGAGAGTGTCATCTAGAGATGCCTACAGGATTGGTTCTGATCTTGTGGAATGTTTATTTTGACTTGCCACGTGCAAAAACATTATTTCCATTTCTTGTTTGGATATTGAGGGATATAATTTTTTTTTTAACATTGGATGTAATAAATTTAGTATCTCTTATAATTACATTTTCTATGGCAAAGGGCTTTTAAATAATGGTCTTTCTATCCTTGATTTGTCCTAACCTAATCCCATTTACAACATAGATGCTAAAAGGATAAAACCAAATGAGTTGAATCCTACATATTTCTAGCACTATTGTTTGGGTCACATAAATGAGAAACGCATCACTAGGCTCCACCCAAATGGAATCCTAGGCTCATTTGACTTGGAGTCTTATGGGACATGTGAGTCTTGTGTTCATGGAAAAATGACTAAAAGCCCCTTTAACAAGTAAGCCAAAAGGGCTTTAGGCTTATTGGACCATATACACTCGGATGTGTGTGGGCCATGAGTACTACTGCCAAAAATAGGTCTTTATATTTTATTAACTTTATAGATAACTTTAGTAGATATGGTTATATCTACCAAATGAAGCATAAATCTAAGGCCTTTGATGGGTTCAAGGAGTTTAGGAATGATTAAAAAATTAATTAGGCAGAGAAATATCAAAGCCCTCAAGTCAGACTAGGGTGGTGAGTATATGAGCCTAGAGTTTGATTCTTATTTGAGAAAGTGTGGGATAGTCCCTGATCTCACTCCTTTTAGAACACCTTAATGGAATGGGGTATCTAAAAGGAGGAATAGGACCCTATCGGACATGGTCTGCTTAATGATGAGTCAAGCTGCTCTTCCAACATCGCTCTAGTCCTATGCCCTAGAAACTACAGCTTTTATACTGAATCGTACACCCAGTAAGGCAGTTGAAAAGACACCATATGAACTATTGACTGGCAGGGTGCTAAATTTGTCTTTTCTAAGGATTTGGGGATGTGAAGTCCACATCAAGAAATTGAGCATGGATAAATTATCCTCAAAGACTAACAAGTGCCTATATTGTGGGTTACCCTAAGGAAACTAAAGGGTACTACTTCTACAATCCGGATGAGAACAAGGTGTTCATATCCAGAAAGTGTGTCTTTCTTGAAAGGGGATTTCCAAGAAAGAAAATGAGAGCAGTGTTGAACTTAGAGAAGTTTAGCAACCACAAATACATGAAAAGGATAACTTAGGGATTGGAACAGGTGCTTAAGAAATTGAGCAGGCTGAACCAATCACACAAGAGCCTAGAAGGTCTGGTAGGATCCATCAACAACCTGAAAGATATGGTTTTCTTGTGGCTGAAGACAACACTCTTATGGTCCATGACCAGGAAGAGCCGTTGTCCTACTAGGATGCTATGGCTAGCCCCAACTCAGCTCACTGAAAGTTGAGATGCAATCAATGTACAATAACCTAGTTTGGAACTTGGTTGATCCACCTCTACGTGCTAAGGTACAATAACCTAGTTTGGAACTTGGTTGCAACTGGTGCTATAAGCTAAAGGCCGATAAGACCTTCAAGGGGCGGCTGTTTGCAAAAGGTTTCAAACTAGTCCATGGAATTGACTATGATGAGACTTTTTCACTAGATGCTATGCTCAAATCCATCAGGATATTTCTTACCATAGCTACATGGTTTGACTATAAGATATGGCAAACGGATTTCAAAATTGCTTTCCTTAATGGAAACCTCCAAGAGGATGTTTACATGGCTCAACCAGAGGGTTTTGTCGATCCAAAATATCCTGAACGGGTATGCAAACTGCAAAGGTCCATTTATGGGCTTAAGCAGGCATCCTATAGCTGGAACCTTCGTTTTGATGAACCTATAAATGAATATGCCTTTATCAAGAACAAAGATGAGCGTGTCTACAAGAGGATCGGTGGGAACAATGATTACATTCTTGGTCTTATGCGTCGATGACATCCTACTAATTAGAAACAATGTCACATCACTGCAAGTGGTAAAGTAGTGGTTGTGTAAATGTTTCGCAATGAAGGGCTTAGGGGAAGCTGAAACGTACTGTGTATCAGGACCTACAGGGATAGATCACTTCGAATTCTGGCCTAAGTCAGGAAAAGTACATAGACAAAGTCCTTACTAGGTTTAACATGACCAATGCTAAAAGGGGTCTCTTACCTATGCGTTATGGGTTGGTCCTGAGCATGAAGGACTATCCTTCCAATAAGGAAGAGGGCAGACACATGGATGGGATTTCATATACATCTGCAATTGGATCCATCATGTATGCTATGTTATGTACTAAATCTAATGTCTCCCATTCAATGAGTATGACAAGCCAGTACCAATAGGATCCAGCTAAATCCCATTACATAGTAATCAAAGCAATCCTAAAGTACCTAAAAAGGACTAAGGATAGCTTTCTAGTGTATGGAGGTCAAGAAAGACTAGTAGGCAGTGGTTACACAGATGCAAGATTAGAAAAATGTGGATGGCTATAGATCATCGTTAGGGTTTGTATTCATGTTGAATGGAGGTGCTAATTTCTAGAAAAGCTCAAAGCAAGATACAGTTGCCGATTCTACCATAGAAGCCAAGCACATTACTACCTCAAAGGCTACAAAGGAAGCTATTTGGATTAAGAAGTTTGTCACTGAGTTAGGAATTGTTCCTTTGATCCTAGACCCAGTTAACCTCTTCTGTGATAGCAACGGGGCCATTGCACAAGCTAAGAAGCCCGGGTCACATCAGAAATAAAAGCACATACTCAGTAAATTCCATCTGATTCGAGAGATAGTCAACTAAGGGGATGATAAGATTTGTGGGGTTGTATTTGATGATAACATAACAGATCCTTTGACCAAACAATTAGCTCAGTCTAAGTTTAAGGGTCATGTGGGATCTATGGGGGTTAAACCATTACACTGTAGGGTCTAGTAAAAGTGGGACATTGTTAGTGTGTGCCCTAGTCCCATTGTTAATGAAATTGGATTTTTGATATTTAATAAAAGGCATTAATCTATTTTGTTAATTTATTGTGCAATTAATAGTTATAAAGTATCCATCAATTAAGTCGTACTCTTGTTTGTTAAGAGCATCTCCTAGCAAGTAGGACCAAAAGTAGGGTTAACACTTAACTATAAAAACCCTTAGTCTATTATATCATGGAATGATACTAACTAAAGACTAGCATGGTCTTTGATTCCATGGTGGTTTTGTACCGACCATTGGACATGGATTGTCTGTCAAAGAGATGGGTAGATGTTAGGTTACATGGTACTGGATTGATCCATTCAGAGTATTACACTTGACCCCTATAAGACAAGTGAATCTCTGGTAGCACTTATATTGGATCCTTAAACCTAATGTTGCTATGGACTTAGGGACTGTTGGGATTTGTCACGGGAAACCAACCGATAAAAGCGGAAATACGCGTCGATTTCCTCGATTTCGGCCCAGGAACTTAAGATGTGGAAATAAAAAACTTAAAGCATAAAAGGAGAGTTTCAAAAACTTACCACAAAGTCTCTCTAGGAGACGGATGCCGACTACAGAAATCAAGTGTAGATTTCCTCCACCGATGCTTACACGAACGGCTCTCGGACCGAAACCCGTGCTAGCGACTCGGATGACAAGAAGAGAGGGAGAGAGGGGCTGCTCACTTTGAGAATTATGGCTGTCCCTTTTTTTTTCTTTCCAAAAGAAAAATCTATCTATACAAAGATAGAACCAACTTTCTCAAGTTTGAGCATACAATTTCTTTCCAAAAGAAATATCTCAAATGTAGGCAAAATTACTTTTTCCCTAAAGAATTCAAATCCCATTTTTCCATCACATGATGGATGGCCAAATTGGTGAGTCTTTTATGAGATAGCCAAGTCCAACCTTTTATTTTAAAGTCAAAAGCAATGACTCATCTCATATGACTCACCATCATATTAAATGAAAAGAATGACTCATCCTTTCATTAAATGAAAAAACATGACTCACCATCTTTTCATTAATACAAAACCATCACAAATGATTCTCGCGTAGTACTTGTATAAGTCCTTTGACTGATGGTGCTGCATGTGAAGTGGCACACTTTGGTGTATGCCTAACGGGCCTGTAAAAGGGTGCCAAGTATGGGTACGTTTGGGTGTGTTAGTAAACATAGCAGTGCTATGGATATGTAGAAGGGAATGTCACTCAGTGATTCACTGAGACGATATCACTGGCCTCTTGAAGAATGTTACTGATAAGTGTGCGGCCGCACCCAAACAAGATTCGATCTTGTTTGAGAGCATCAGTTCATTCGGTATCAAGTAAAGGTCCAGACACAAAGAGGGTGATACTTCTATGCCTCTGTGTTGGACACCGATATCAGCGACATGGGATTTACAAGTTCAAACTTCAGGGTTACGTTTTCAGTTAGACTGCTTACTCCATCTTAATTGGGGGCTACAGTGGCTTGCTAAAGCCCGCCTGCAGTCTGTAGGCCTTGGCCTACTGCCAACATAAAGACGGGCCCATTGGATCGTACACATTGAACGTCTAGACTTTAACTAGTCAGATTAAGTGTATACTTGGAGTATACACATTGAAGAGAGAGAGATGCATTAATTATATTATATAGGTCAATTGGATTGATCCAAATAATATAATTAATATTTATTTTGGCCATTCGCTTAATTAATTCAATGAATTAATTTATGAGATTATTTCCTAGGTGGAAATATTATGACATGTGTAGGTTTACATGTTTTTCCTTTATGTGTGTCTAATTTAATCCCTTGATTAAATTATTAGGTCAAATTAATTTTAATTTAAATGTATGTAATATATTATATGGTATAATATATAACCATACATGTTAAATTAAAATTACATTTGGTATTAATTAAATTAAAGGGGTTAGAATTGGGCTTGGGCTTGAAATTGAAAAGCCCACATATAATGGACTTTGCTTGGCCGAAATTATGTCTTATATGGATGAGTATGGTGACTTATTCATGAGACAAAAGAGATGATGAGTCATAGTTTTGTATTAATGAAAAAATGGTGAGTCATGTTTTTTCATTTAATGAAAGGATGAGTCATTCTTTTCATTTAATATGATGGTGAGTCATATGAGATGAGTCATTGCTTTTGACTTTAAAATAAAAGGTTGGACTTGGCCTTTATTTCCTTGACACAAATTGTATAATACATAAACTTTACATTAATGTACAAATGTATTATACAAACACAAGGACCAATGCCTCGGGACTAGGGCATTTCCAACAGGGACAATCTCACATACTTTGACATAAGCCTAACGGGCTCATAACAGAGTGCCAAGTATGGGTATGATTGGATATGCCTGTGAATACCTAAGGATCATGAGAAGGGAAATGCCAATCTCCAAACTAAGATCATGATATCACCGGCCACTTGATGAGTGGGACTGAGAAATGTTTGGCCAAACCCAATACTTAATTACTAGGTAATTAAGTCATTGAGTTTTTCAGTTTACTCGATATCAAGAAATGTATTTGCAGCCATAGGGGATGATTTAGTCATGGTTCTAGCAGTACAGAGATATCTAATAGGCATGGGATGTATAAGTAAAAGGCTACAAGGTACATATGTCCAAAAGATATATTCATCTTAATTGGAGGCTATAATGGTTTGCTAGAACCCACATATAGTCTGTAGGCCCAAAGGTTTGGGGCCCACTGCCAACATAAAGATGAACCTACTGGATCGCCTGCATAGGGTCAACATTGGATGTTTAGGACATAAATATATATTAGATATATATATATTTCTTTAAAGAAGCAATTGTTATATTTATAATTATTTAATTATTGTATGGTGTAATAAATAAATAAATTAAAATGTAACAGGTCAAAATTGGATTTTGACATCGTGGGATTGGAATTATATTCATATTAAATTTAATTATTGTATGGTACAATAGATAATTTAATTAGAATGTAATTTGTCAAAACTGGAGTTTGACATAATAGGGAATTATATTATATTTAGGTTAATTTGTTTTATTGCATGGTGCAATAAATAAATTAATGCTAAAATATAATTATGTTAAAATTGGATTTTAACATAAGGAATTATATATATATATATATATATATTATAAAGTTGATGAGGATTTAATTGAATTAAATCTTTAACCTAAAGTATAAATAGAATATTATTTCCTTAACCTAACACTGATTGCCTCTCTTTCCTATACACTATAAGAATTTTAGCCCCGTCTAGCTCTCCCTAGGGTTCGGCCATTCTTGCTCTTGTCTGGCGCTAGCATGCTCATTTGATCGTTTGAGGCCTGCGTGTGTGAAGGTGGAGATTTCCTACTTGGAAATTAACTATAAAAGCTTTATATCTCAGGTAAGATTTATACTGCGTGTGTGAACGTGGCGTAGCTGTCTCTAAAGCGTATCCCCAAAAGGAGACAGGGAGTGTAGCATGACTCATCATCGAGTGGACCATGTCAAGTAAGGTCCTATTCCTCCTTTCTGACACTCCATTCCACTGGGGTGTACCAGGAGGAGTGAGTTGGGATATGATCCCACACTCTCTCAAAAACGAGTCAAAATCTTGGCTCAAATATTCACCCCCTCGGTCAGACCGAAGTGCTTTTATTTTCTTGCGAAGTTGGTTTTCTACTTCATTCTTAAAGTCCTTGAACCTTTGGAGATTCTCAGACTTATGCTTCATCAGATACACGTAACCGTATCTGCTGAAGTCATCCGTGAAGGTGACGAAGTACAGAAAACCAGATCTAGCACTAGTGCTCATTGGGCCACATACATCGGAATGTATTAGCTCCAATAGCTCTGAGGCCCTTTCAGCAGTCTTGCTAAAAGGCGCCTTTGTCATCTTGCCTCTCAAACAAGATTCGCATGTGTCATAAGGCTGGATGTCAAATGACCCTAGCACTCCACTAGAGTGAAGCCTAGCTATGCGCTTCTCATTTATATGGCCAAGTCGACAATGCCAGATGTAAGTAGGATTAATTTCATTTTGTTTAATCCTTTTAGTATTTATGTTATAGATTGAACTTTCACATTTTAGATCAAGGATATATAAGCCATTTTCAAGAAATGCTGTTCCATAAATAATATTGCCACATTGCATAGAAATTCTACCATGTCCAATATTAAATACAAAACCAGAAATATCCAACAAAGAAACGGAAATAATATTCCTGCGCATCGCAGGTACAAAATAACAGTTTCTTAGTTCCAAAACAAGTCCACTAGGCATCTCCAAGAAATAGTCTCCGATCTCCATGGCCTGAACCCGAGCACCATTTCCGACTCGAAGATCTACTTCTCCAGATCCTAATAATCTCCTATTTCCTAGACCCTGCACATTTGAACAACTGTGAGATCCACATCCAGTGTCCAAGACCCAAGATGTAGAAATAGCCAGATTAATCTCAACAACATAAATACCTGAAGCAGCAGTTTTGCCCTTCAGTTGCTCCCTTAGCTTCGGACATGAGCTCTTCCAGTGCCCCTTCTCATGACACTCATGGCAAACATCGTCAGGAGAGGCAACCCTTACTTTAGGTTGGGCCACCACCTTTTTGCCCTTAGCCTTGGCCTTTTGGGCCTTAGCCTTGGCCTTAGATTTGGCCTTTCCCTTAGCAATGGGCGTATTGCCCTTGTTCACCAGCAATACTTCAGGAGTCTTCTTAAGAGACTACACAGCAAGCTTGAGCATGCCATGCAGCTCAACAACCGATTTATCCAACCCTTGCATATGGTAATTCATGATAAACTGGTTGTAAGACTCAGGAAGTGACCCGAGAATAATGTCTATTGCCAAGTCCTGCGGAACTGGCGAGCTGAGGTGGGCAAGTGTATCAATATACCCCTTTAACTTTAGCACATGAGTGCTAACAGAAGTCCCAGCTTCCATCACAGTCGTGCAAAGTGCCTTAGTTGTCAGGTAACGTTCCTGATGAGCCTGATCTTGGAACATCTTTTTAAGCTGATCCATCATCTCATAAGCATGCTCGTCCATGAATTGCTTCTGAAGATCAGAAGCCATGGTACTCAGCATGAGGCACGAGACATCTCGGTCATCCCTCACATGCCGATCGTACTGCTCTACCATCGCCGTGGTGATGCCTCGACCTACAGGAGGGCCAGCTGGTAAAGGAGCATTCAGTACATACTCCTTAGACTCTTGTCTAAGAACTATTTGTAAGTTCCAAACCTAGTCCAGGAAGTTAGTCCCCGAAAGCTTCTCCTTCTCCAAGAGTGACCTAAGTGAGAGTGAGTTGTTGTTTGTTGCAGCCATTTAAATTGCTTAACTGAAATGGGATTATCTACATGGAAGAAGTCATTGCTTGAGTTAGAAATAAAGGACTTTTAAGCCAATTCAAATTAATAATCCGATTTTAATTTGTTTATTGGTGTTGTTAATTGGCTGACTTGACCAAGATCCACAACTTATCAATGACTGGCCGAACTAGGGCTCGCTAACCAACCATTGAGTCATTTGGTAGGACAACCTATCCAATCCTTCCACGAAGGACTCTTGGTTTGATGGGCTTATTGACACTTTACCCATCTGTGTTTAGGGCCCGCTCTGAGCTAATGCTACCCATGTTGAGTCAAATAACCATTCACATGTTAACCATACCAAGTATCTTAACCCTCGACGGCCTACCGAATACTACAATATACCCAGCTAGGGCATGGCGCACATTGCAGCATCAATGGGAGGAAGAGGTGTGAATGTGGGAAGCACTTTTAAGCGACTCAATATTTTAATTTCTGGATTATAATTAAGTGATACGGCTTAGCATGCATAAACGCGGATAATAATTTGGTGATCCATACATCCATATTATATGACAAATGCAATAGCATACTTAATTTAAAATAAATGAGATCCTATGGGCCTTTAATTACAACCTAATGAAAAACTAGATATCCTATCTAATTCTTCATGGGCCGGACTGCAATCCTTCTTGGGCTCCCACCATGGGCTTGCTCCATTTGGGCCTTCCTCCATACTTGATGCAATTACAATAATTTTGTACAATAAAATCTATTCTAAAATTACATCAAAATAAAAAATGGCACGCAGGCCATATTTTCCAAAATTAAATTACAACCGATAATAATTTAGGGCCCATAGAACTCAACATAACATTTCAAACAAAGTACCTGTCGTGCACATACATACCAATATGATGCATGATCATGGCATTCCAAATTATAAATATCAATGTTAAGCCGAGTTACTTAGGGTGAAATCGCCAATTTTAACAAATGTGACTAAGGCCCATAAAGGCCCAATGGATAACATCCATAAATGCAAAATTAACAATTTTGCTCCCACTTGAATTTGGGTTGTCACAAATTTAAAATTTAGCTCTCCCAATTTTAACCGGTGTCACGGTTTATTGGGCCAATTTCACAAAGTCCATATTCAATTTAATATGCAAACAATTAAATTAAATATGCATGCCAACAAAATAAATAATTTAAACACAAATTAATTTAAAAATTTAATTTAATTTGCATTAGGGTCCGGGATAAAAAAAATACCCCGCAAAATCCAAAACCAGACCCAAAACCCGTGCACGGCGCCGCTGTCCCGGCGGGGCAGCAGTGCCGCTGCGCGGCAGCCTGCCACTGCGTGGCATGCTGCTGGGCAGCATGCCATGCAGTAGCTGCTGCCGTAGCTGCTGCCGCTGGATGGAATCGCAAGGAATCGCAATTTGCGATTCCATCCAGCCCAAAATCATTTTTTTTTAATTATAAAAACAATCCATCAAAATTAAATAATCAATAAAATAATAATTTTTAAGATGGAAACCAATTGGGGAAAATAATCAAAAACCCTAATCCAAAAATTCTAGGGTTTATCAAAACCAAAACCAATTGAATAAAAACCCTAAAACCACAAACTTGAAACCCATTTTTTCTTCAAGAACGCTTTCAAGAACCAATTCCAATCAATCTAATGGACAAAACCTATGCTCTGATACCACTGTTGGGATTCGTCATTGGAAAAATAACGTGGCGCAGCGGAAAATACACCGTTTAAAATTTCCTAGAATCCACCTATCGTGTCCAATTACCATTGATTAGAATAAAATCAAATAAGAATCAGGAGAGATTAACTCACGGGATTCGTCTCTTCTAGAGACTGCTGCAGAATCGTTACTTGAAACTGCGATCTCCAAAGTCCGGTGCACGACCAACTATTGAGCGGGAACCGGTGCTAGCCGAAGACGCGAAGGAATGGAGGTTTAATGCTTGCATTTTCGGCTGTTTTGGGGCTGCTATTGGTGGCTGAAATTTCCAGCAATTAATTAGAGTTGAATTAGGTTTTTTTATTCCTTAAGTGTGCCCTTTTATAGACACCTTGTCTAATTGGGTTCTAATTAGGTTAATTAAACCCAAGCCCACTAGGATTATAATTACATAAATAAACTTTAATTAAAAAAGTATATACTATGTAATTTAATTCCATTTGGCTAAATTTAATTACCCCTAAATAAAATTAAATCACACTTAAGTTAATACAATACATGTATTTAATTTTCCTACTTAGGAAAATTATTTAATTAATTGTTTACTTTATGTAATTCAATTAATTGATAAATTAATTAATTACATTATGTAAACTTATTAATTAAATTACATTCAACCCAATGTCAATTAATTACCTTGACACCGAATGTCAACTAATTAATTAACGCATTCCTTCCAATGTACATTACATGTACAATTTCTATAGGTTCCAGCTCAGTTGATCTATGTGCACGATCCTATGGGTCTGTCTTTATGTTGGCAGTAGGCCCAAGGCCCACAGACTGTAAGTGGGTTCTAGCAAACCATTACAGCCCCCAATTAAGACAGAGATGCAGCAGTCTTTAGAAGACACTCACCCGGTAGTAATCTCATACTGTCCTTTGCCTAACGATATCGATATGAATAAACAAGAGGCATGGTGTCCGTCATCCTCTTCTGTTGTTTATTATATTCTTGATCTTGAGTTGACTGATCAATCAAATAAGCAACCAACTTATTTGGGTATGGCCATACACTTATCAGTCCCACTCATCAAGTGGCCAATGATATCATCTCGGTGTTACTCGAGTGGCAATTCCATCACTTCATCATCAATATCAACATGTTCATCGGTCCACCCAATCATACCCATATTTAGCATCCTTTTACAGACCTGTTACGCGTATGTCAAAGTGAATCGAATTCCATATCGATATTATAATGAAATTTGGTCTGAGGACAAAAGAGACCTACTCAAGAAAGACCTATGACGTGACAACCATGTGGCTTTCTTGTGCGGATCGATCCAGTCCCATGTCAACGACATGTACCTATATTCATGACTGACTATACAAGTACTATGGCTAGTTAAGAACTACCACACAGTCATCGAATATACAAGTCTGTGGTTCTATTCGTTCCCACGATTAGAACAGACCTGGGATAGGTTTTATGATTATCAATCAATGGATACTCTACTCATATTATAGCACAAGATATAAATGAAATAGATTAATTGCCTTTATTAATGTGACACAAATAATGTATTCATACATGACTCTTAATGTGTAATACAAAATACAAGAATCCAATGCCCTAAGAACTAGGGCACACCAACAACCCCTTCTAGCTACTATAGGTGGTCGTCCACCATAAAAGGCAATGCAACCTCCAATGAATGCTCGTATGGTTGAAGTAGCGACGGTAGTACAACGGTAGTCCATATAGAATCAGAATACAAGTGGAGCTGGAATTTCTCCCCAGGTTATGTTATTAGCCAAAATTCTCGCCAAATGTAGAAATGGTGGACTGATGCAATCTCTTTGGCCATATGCACTGCCTGTTGAGGTAGATAAAGATAAATTTTGTTCGTATCACGTGGTGATGGGCCATAAGACTAATGACTACCATAGATTAAAGGAGGACATTTTAAAGCTAATTTACAAAGGAAAATTGAAAGAACTAGCTAAGCCGAGCACTTAAACGAATCCATTAACACAATTTGGAGGCTAGTGAACATGATACAGTCGAGATTATAAGCCAATTTCATTTTTGCCTTAGTCTTACGAGCAAAACCTTCAGTCCAGTTGGTGGCGACAATACCAAAAGATCAAATGGAAGAATTAGACCTACCGATCATGAAGAAGGGGAAGGTTGTACTCCCACTTGATTTATCAAACTTTGATTCAGAGGATGAATATGATGATACCAGCTATAGTAGGGTGCCAGTGTCATCTAACATGGAAGTTGTTCAGAATATCACCAGAAATGGATGAGTATATCAACCGATTTCCTAACAAGGGTCCAAGGCTTTTGTGATCAGATCAGGGGATGGTATTTCAACATAGTTCAAATTAGAAGAAAAGGAGGACTTGGTCATCGCATAAATGAAGAAGACACCGAACCATGCAAGTTTATGGCACATGATCATGGTGTCTAAGCAATATCATCAGGCACTTGTAAAGAACCTAACACAAGTTAAAGTTCCACCTATGACATCACCCAAAGCGATGTGTTGCATTCTAGACAAGGCAAATGTTAAGAGCTCAAAAATTGTGTTCTCAAAGAAATAATTGTCAGTTAGCCTCAATAAGGCTATTTATGTGAAATTGAACATACTAGACAGGGTAATGTCCTGTGTCATGTTGGATGATGGATTAACATTGAATATATGTCCCAAAAACATACTGCCATACTTGGGACTCAGTAAGGAGGCTTTAAAGAAGTCTTCAACTATCATCAGTGCTTATGACAATTTAATGAGATCGGTTGTCGGGTCCTTTGAAATTGAAGTAGAGTTAGGATCCATCTAGTCCCTAGTGGCTTCACTGTGATTGATATCCCAGTTACTTTCTCCTTACCCCTCGGAAGACCATGGTTTCACCCATTGGGTGGGGTGCCTCGACCTTACATAAGAAGATTAAGTTTTCATCAGACAACAGAATTATAACCATAGAGGCTGACACTCCCTTTATGGTGGTTACATTAAATGTGGAAGGGCCACCCTTCGGTGGATTTCAAATAGCAATGATGGATTGTGCGAATGAAGATGCTCCTTTATGCTTTACGAGAACTACATACCCACCTAGATCTCCAAGTATCTGAGCAAGCAGCACTTACAAGTTGTCCCTAAGTTCAATATTAGCCTAGGAAAGACTCAACAATTTGGGTTGGGGAATGATCCCAAGACAACTAAGAAGACAAGAAGGGGTAAGACTGGTAAGGAACTAATGAAGCCATTCGTGAAAGCCAGGTGTGAAGTGTATCAAAGCCAAGTAGAACCGGTTGTGGTAGATGGTTAGATGCTACCGGGATTTGAAATATTCTATAGTGAAGTGGAACTTTCAGAAGAGTAGTGGGGAACCAATGCACCGGTAAAGACAGTGGAAGAATGGAAGGTTGTTGTTGCTAATAGTTTGCCTGATATTTTCTTTGCCTAAGAGAGCTCGAAAAGGGAAAGAAGTCCTAGTGGAAGAGAGTTAGTAAAAGAAACCCAAAGAAAGGAATGGCGTATATGCAATTATGGATAAGATTTCTAAGACAATTTTTGCTACCTTGATCCAATACATGTCACAAGTAGGAGTGTCTAAATCGAAGAAGTTAATGAATGATGATCAACTGGATGCAATAGTGGGTGAAATAGCTTAAATGTTTAAAAAGTTAAAGGTGGAGGTCATCAAGGAAGGCAGAATAGAAGCAAAAGCGATCACCATGGAGTGAAGCATCTAGCTAGCTAACGACCTATATGGCATCCTACATATGACTATTGATGAAAGTTAAAATGAAGGGTGGTCATGATTTTGTTATAAACACTTCCTCTGTTTTTAACAATGATGATGTAATTCATAACAAATTAAATGCAATGAACTCCTAATTTGCATGTGCGATGTTTATTATGATGGGTCTCTACATGCATGCAAATCTCCATTAAGTATATTTAGCATTCATGATACTGCATTGCATGAAATCAATTTAGGTACAACTGAACGATCCAAAATAGTATACATTTCATGTGAGCTCACCCCTAATGAAGAGAGAGAATTAATAAAAGTTTTGAAGCAACATGTTAGGGCTTTCACCTAGATATATGAAGACATACCGGGCTTTAACAGAGACATGGCAGAGTAGAAAATTCCCACAGATTCTAAGTTGAAGCTAGTAAAGCAAAAACTAAGAAGAGTAAGACTAGAATGGGTAGCACTGGTAAAGGAAAATGTGTTTAATCATATACAAGCTAAGTTCCTAGAGGTGGTTGAATACAAATAATGGTTAGCCAATATAGTTATAGTGGCCAAGAAGGATGGCAGGGTCAGGATATGTGTTGATTACAAGGATCTAAACGAGGCATCCCTAAATGATAATTTCCCATTATCACACATAGATATTCTCATTAATAGCACAGTCAGAGAAATCATGTATTCTTTCATGGACTGATTTTCAAGGCACAACTAGATTCTCATGAATTTCACCGAGCAAATGAAGATGACATTCATCATAGAGTGGGGCACCTTTTGCTATAAAGTGATGCCTGTTGGTCTTATGAATGCTGGAGCCACTTACCAACATCCCATCACAACTCTATTGCATGACATGATACACAAGGAGGTTGAAGTACACATTGATTAGAGACTCGGGAAGCACATCCTGCCATCTTGGACCGATTTTTAACTCGCTGTGAGCACGGATTTTTGTCTAACCTCTATGATGATGATTTGTGATTATCCTTTATCTTAAATTATTCGAAGCACAGCCCGACGAGCCAAGAATGGACTGTAACTCATGTCAAAATGAACCAAAAATTGCTAAAAATCAAATTAGGGATTGTCATAATTGTACGAAGGGCCGTATGGCCCAATTGGAAAGGGGGAATGGACTAACTTTTGAGGGTTAAGCTATGGAAGAGAGCTGCTTATCAAGGATTTAAGGATAAGCCGTACATCTCAAGAGATAGGTCGTCCAGTCCAATTTTGAAGGAAGATGAGCCATACGACCCATCTCTTAAAGAACTATTGAGCCAATTTGGCCCACTTATAGAATAAAGAAATGATTTTTCGAGGAGTTGACATCAAATACGGGAGATGGGATGTATTATAAGAAATTGAAGGGAAGGATAATGATCACACTTACCAGTTAACAAGCCTTACTCACCATGGCTCATCGTCTCCTTCTTCCTTCAACATTTTTTCTTTTCTTCGGCAACCAAAAACTCAAGCTTTCAACATCATATTATTCAACTTTCCAAGTACCAAATCCAAGCCACACTCAACCATTTCAAACACTAAACGACATTTCCATACACAAAACACCCCGGTTGTAAGCTCTGGAATTTTCTATACTTAAAAAAAAAAGAGTATATAGTCGTATAACTGTCCTTACAGTCGTACGATTGTAATTTAAAAATTACAGTCATACGACTGTAATATCAGAAAAGTTGCAGGAGCCCATACCTCTGTAGCAGAAAAATGGAGGAGAGAGGGTGGCGTAATTAATGTGCCGGGATGGACAGGAAGCAACCAGAGAAAGCAGGATAAAAAGAAGGAAAGGAAGGGAGAGAAGAGGCAGCTGGAATTCTGGTGGAAAGAATTAGAGAGAGAAAGGAGAGAAGAGAAAAGGAAAAGAAAGAAGCAAAAAAACTCTCAAGTTCATCTTTTCCTCTTCTATTTTCTTTTAATTCTCGGAATTAGGGTTAAAATTTGGTAGAAATCCTTAGGTTAATCAATTAACTTCACAAATAAATTAAAATCCTGGACTTAACTCATCAGAATCCTAAACATTTTGGACTTTTGGACATAAAGCTCTTAACCCCAATTCAAGAGGAAAAGTGCGAATTCATGTGGATTGGAGCGACGCCAAGGGTCAAATCGACTTGGATAAGCTTCTAAAAAGATAAACACTCCTTTTCCTTTCATTTTTTCTCACTTTCTGGGTGTTTGAAGTGAATTTTTATGCATTTTTGCTATGTTTTCGTGCTTCTATTTCTGGAAATTAAGAACAGTCGCACGACTGTTCTTGGATTTGATGAACAGTCGTACGACTGTATATATAGTCGTACGAGTATTCTTAATTTCTAGATTATTTTTCTTCCATTATGATTCAAAAAAATTTTTGACGAAATCTTGATTCTGGGCCGTTTACAGTCGCACAACTATAACCCTCGTTCCAGAACCAGAATTTCAGTTTTTATCCCCAAAAATTTCCAAAAATCCAAAAAAAATCAGAAAACCCCAAAAATCATCAAAATGAATTTTGTTGTGTGCATTCACGACCGTAGATTCAATTTTCAGTAAAATTGTACTTAGAACAATTCAACGAGGGAGACTCGGTTCTCCCGAAAACATACCCGCCTTAAAAATAAAAATCCATGTAAACCTGTAAAATTGTTTTCAAAATGATTTTCTCACAAAACCAAAAATACAGGGACGTTTCAAAACGTTTTCCAGGTCTAACCGGGCCGGCTTGCCGAGCCAACCCCGGTTATCCCCTATATGCATGCCCCCAATACTTGATTTCCCAATTCTTTCTATTTGAGTCCAACTTATGGTGTGCCATATAAATTGTGCTAACCTTTGTTTTGCAGCTTTTATTTATACTTATTTTGATTTTATTTGTATTTTAATAGAATTAATGGTGTATTTAGGCGGTTATAATTATTTTTAGATTCTCGTGTATTCTAGGCGATTGTATAAGTGAGGCGAGAGTTTTCATTTTTCCATTCGATTTGGTTGTAAGCCAATTAATATTTATTTCTTTTCTTTATTTTTTGTATTATGTATTTGTATGTGTGTTGTATGCCTTTTATATTCAATAAAATTGACTTTAGGATTTAAAATACCATTTCGAGAACATTGGCACTATTTAATTTAATTAGACACGAAATAAGGGACTTGTCCGGACCTGAATCTCTGGATAGTGTAGCGTTCCGTTCGTCCGGTTCAGCTACTTTAAGAATTTCCCGGTTAAGCTGAGCCGGGTGGCGACTCTACAATATTCATCGAGACTTAGGTCTCGGGTTCTTTTAAGGATTAATTAATTAACTTATTTTCCCAAAACCACTTTTCCATTCATAAAAAAACCTCACGCAAGGGGGGGGGGGCCCGCCCGAGATCGAGGCGGCTCTTCCGAAAGGGAGTCTTGCGTCCCGTCGAAAGCGCGTCGTCCGCTCACACCGATTCAAAGCTATTCATAGCTACATTTCGGTTTCCCAATGAGTTTCGATTCGAATTCATGAGTCACACCAGTTTAAAGCTCCAAGGAATGGATTGGGATTGTTACCCGAAAACCTGGATAAACAAGCTAAAGGTAATCACTGAGAGGCCATAAAATCCTATCTCTCTATTTTCTACATTATTTGATTTCTCTGTGTTGTTTAAAACCAAAAAAGAATTTTTGCTGTAAATTTAAGAATAGGGTCGTATGACCCATCTTTTGGGCCGCATGGCCCAGTTTTTAGGGGATTGAGTCGCACAGACCATCTTGGCCTATGAGCCGTGTGTTCTAATTCTTCCTTGTGAATTTTAATTTTATGAATCTGGGGTGAAAATGTTCGATTTCTCAGTCTAATCAATTGATAGACCCCCTAATGGATCATAAAATTCAAAAGTAGAAAACCCTAAAATGGATTTCTATGTGTTAAAATCACTAAATAAAAATTGTTTTTATCATTAGATTTGGGTCTTGAGATCCAGATCTAACCCATTTTCAAACCCTCGTGGTACCAGAAATTCATTTCATAAGCATATCATTTATTTCTATTATTATTCATCGTGCATACATTTTTTTATAAAGTGAATTTTAGGTGTTTATGTGCTTTAGGACCTAGCTTTAATTTCAGAGCATTTTTCAGGACCCGCACGAAAGAGGTTTCCAATAAATCTCTGGATAACCAACCCACATTGCCATGCTAAAATGAAAAATATAAATTGGCAAAAAATGTTTTCTAAAGCTATTTTTCACCATATCCAAAAATACAGGGCGTTTATAAAATTGTTTTCCAGGTCTAATCGGGTAAACCTGTCAGGTTTTCATGATTATCCCCTAAATGCATACCCCTGAGCTATCTGGATATCCCATTTTGTCATATCTGAGTCCAATGTGCTTATATTTATTTGTATCACTAGCCTCTATTTTGCAGGTAGATGTATGCTAGGTTAGATGAATGCTAGCTTACTATTTTTGTAATAATTAGTGTAAACTAGGCGATTGTACCTCTATCCCATTTTTATCAAATGTATCCCCTAGGGTAGTTTATTAGATTTGGTTGTACTAATTTTATTTTTGTTTTCCAAATTTATTTATTGCTTTCCGAATTTATTTATGGCTTTCTGTGTGAGCATATAGCAAATATCTAGGGTTGAATATTGAATAAGGAATAAAATAATAAAAAGTGCGAATTGCGCATAGTTAAATTCTATTTCACATTAAACAGAAATAAGTGATTTGTCCAGACTAGAATCTCTGTCTTAAAGGAATAGGAATCCCTATCGGGCTTGGTTATACCACAATTTCCTGGTAAGAGCTAAGCCGGGTGGCGACTCCTGTCAACCTTTAAGGTGCAAGGAATTGGTTTCGTACATTCCTTCGTTTTGCCTTAATGTTTTCCAAACCCAAAACCTATGTTTTCTATCCTAAATATCGAAAAACCCCTAGACCTGGTCTCACAGCCCATAAAAATATTTCACCGAAAGGATTGTCCGCTCACACACGCATTGAGAGTCACAATCTTAGACTCAACCTAAAAAAGTGTGTTCGACATCACATCAGGAAATTTTTTGGGACATTGTTAGTCAAAGGGGGATAGAGATGGATCCAGATAAAATCAAGGCTATGAGGGACATGCCAACTCCGAGGACAGAGAAAGGGGACTATTCATTCTTGGGCACATTGCGGTATGTTAGCACATTTGTGGCACGTTTGACTTTAATATGCAAGCCAATTTTTAAGCTTCTATGAAAAGATCACCTGGTAGAATGGAATGAGCAATTTCAAGAGGCATTTAATAGAATCAAATCATATCTAATCAACCTACCGGTGTTAAGGTCGCTAAGTCTAGGAAAGCCTTTAATTTTATATTTGGTAATAGAAGAGACTTCGATAGGGGTAATGTTGGCACAAGAACAAGAGGGAAGAAAGGAGTACGCCATCTTTTATCTTAGTAAGAAATTACTAGATTATTAAACCAAGTATACACTAGTGGAGAAGCATGCACAACCATGGTCTAATGAACCAAGAAGCTAAAACACTACTTCCAATCCTACAAAGTCCAAGCAGTGGCTAAGGTAGATCCGTTGAAGTACTTGTATGAAATGTTGACACTTGTAACATTGAGTATGTAACAAAAAAGGTGATCAAAGGCTGAAAAGTGGCAGAATTCTTGGCTAATAAATCGATGGATACCGATTATAGGGAATTTCTAGACTTTCCAAATGAGCAGTTAGCCATAGTGGAAACAAAGAGGTGGGCCATGTTCTTCAATGGTGCAATGAACAGAAAAGGTGTGGGTATAGGACTAATCATTGCTACCCCTGAAGGTGAGATTATTCCTTTATCAAAGAGATTAGATTTTACG
Source organism: Euphorbia tirucalli (assembly GCA_039660915.1). NCBI lineage: Eukaryota > Viridiplantae > Streptophyta > Magnoliopsida > Malpighiales > Euphorbiaceae > Euphorbia > Euphorbia tirucalli. Next base: position 33,598,238 of record CM077640.1, on the reverse strand, counting down.
GTGACCAATAATGGGGCGAAGTATGAAGCTTGTTTATTCAGGATGGAGGCACTACTCACACTTGGCACAAATGATGTCCTAATCATAAGGGACTATCTCTTGGTTGTTTGTTAGGTGGAAGGAGAGTGAGACATTAAAGAAGAAGCTTTAAGACCATACCTAGATTTGCTTTATCAACGAGAGAATGTATTTGGCCATTGTGGATTTCGACATGTACTCTAAGAAGACAATCAGATGGTAAATGCTCTTGCCACATTATCATCCATGTGGGAGAGATCGGAACAAACACTGATGCATCATTTGGTTGTAGCAATTTCTAGAAGGCCTTGTTATAATGCCCATAAGGTGATGAGTGTGTAACAAAAGATGAGAAGGCCTGGTGTTATGATATCCAACAATCTGGAAAAAGGACAGTACCTTAAGGAGGCTGATGTATTTGATAAGTAAGCTTTGAGAAGATTGGTTGTGCAGTTCAGAATCTTTGAATGAAAGCTCATTAAAAGAATGATGAATGGACTTCTTCTGAGATAATCAGAATAAGAAGCAAAAATAGTGATGCAACAGACATACACAGGATCCTGTGGACCTCATATGAATGATTTAGAATTATCTGTTAAGATAATGAGGCAAGGTTACTTTTGGATGGCAATGCACATTGATTGTGTGGAATGAGTGAGAAAATGCCATGATTATCTGATCTATATGGACATCAGTCACTTATCACCAATGGAGCTTTTGAATCTGACATCCCCTTGGCCCTTCTTAGCATGGGGGATATATATGATTGGTGAGATCCATCCAACACCATCGAATGGACACAAATTTATAGTGGTTGTAGTGGATTACTTCTCTAAGTGGGTCATAGCTAAGTCATTCACTGAGGTAACTATAAAAAAGATGGCCAAGTTTCCAAAAAAAGAGTATTTCGACTAGATATGGCATACCTCATCATATGGTAATCGACAACGGAGTCCAATTCCACAGGGTAACGATGGAGTTACTAGTAGCGTATGGTATAGAACATCATAAGTCTTCTCCCTATAGGCCTCAGGCCAATGGTACTGTGGAAGCGGTAAACAAGTTAGTGGAGAAGATACTATCCAAGATGGTATCTACCTATAGGGATTAGGCAAATAATCAGTCATTTTCTTTATAGGGGTATAAAATGAGTGTCAGAACACCCATAGGAGAAACACCTTATTCTCTTATGTATGGAATGGAGGTGGTTTTGCTAGCAGAAATCAAAGTCAAGTCACTCAGGATAGCATTAGAAGCTCAGTTACTGGAAACAAAATGGGTAGAAGCGAGGCATGAATAGTTTATAGGAATGGAAGAGCAACAATTGAAGGCACTAGATCACTTATAGATGTATCATCACTGAATGGTAAAGATATAACCAGAGGGTCCATCATCTGAGGACTCAGATAAAAGTTGGAGACCTAGTATTGAAACAGTTGACACCTACAAACACAGATGTTTGAGGGAAGTTCTTTTGGGAAATGCCCTAGTCCCAAGGCATTGGTCCTTGTTATGTATCATACATTGTTGGATATTTTATGGATTAATGTATTATATATTTGTGTCATTTATAGGCACAACCTATTTAATTTATTTCTTATGCAATGAATGTAAATAAAGTATCTAATGGTCATATCTATATTCATGTTGTCAAGTGTCATGCACTTGGCAGTGAGACCATGAATAAGGAAATGATATAAACATAAAGCCATCCCTAGTTTGTTCCAATCATAGGAATGAATGGAACATCAGACTAGCATTACCTTAATTGTATGGCAATGATCTTACCGGCCATAATACATGGATTGTCAATCAGGTACATGGGTACATGTAATGGGGCATGGTACTGATAGATCCACTAACGAGAAGTCGACATGGTACAGTATCATAAGTGATTCTCATGTAGTACTTGTATTAGATCCTTCAACCTAACCACATTATGGAATTGCATGTGAACTCATAAACTTTGACGTACGCCTAACGGGCCTGTAATAGAGCACCAAGTATAGGTACGGTTGGGTATGTTAGTGAGCATACAAGACCATGAATGTGCAAAAGGGATATGTCACTTAGTGATTCACCGAGAAGATATCACCAGCCTCTTATGAGTGGGACTGATAAGAGTGTGGCCACACCTAAATAAGCTGGAACTTATTTGACAGCATCAGTTCACTAGGTATCAAGTGAATGTCTGGACACAAAAGAGGGTGATAATACCATGCCTCCGTTGGACTCAGATATCAATACATGGGACATATATGTTGTACTACAAGGTTACGACTTCCGTTAAACTGCAGTCTCCATCTTAACTGGGAGATATAATGGCTTGTTAAAGCCTAACTACAGTTTGTGGGCCACGCGTACACATTGAACATCTAAACCATCACTTAATGGATCACTTATATACTTGGAGTATATTGATAAACGGGGAAAGTAATTGATTAAATTATAGATCAGTTGGATTAATCAAAATAATTTAATTAATAGGAATTGACTATTTCATAGAATTAATTCAATGAATTAATTTTATGAATTAATTTCCTAGAAGTAAATTAAAATTAATATATATATAGGCAGTGGTGGAGCTAGAGGGGCATGGGTAGGCCGTTGCCACCCCAGCTGCCGAGAATCACCCCTATTAGGGGGTGTATCTCGACGCCCATGGCTGCCGCCGATCTCTGGTTTTTTTTTTTTTTTTTTTTTTTAGGGGGGGGGGGGGGGGGGGGGGGGCAAAACCAGAGGAAGAAGACGAGGTCTTCTTTACTTTCTTTTTTTTTTTTTTATTTTAAATCCCAGGCAAAACGACGTCGTTTTGCCTGGGATTTAAATTTTTTTTTTAAACCCAGGCAAAACGACGTCGTTTTGCCTGGGATTTTAAGTTTTTTAAAACCCAGGCAAAACGACATCTTTTTGCCTAGGATTTAATTTTTAAGAGCCCAGCAAAACAACGTCGTTTTTGATTGGGCCTAAACAAAAAACTTCAATTCTATAATTAAAATCGGGCCTAGAAAAAAATGTCCATCTTAGGATTAAAAAAAATAAAATAAAAAAATTAGATTAAAATTAGATTGATTAGAATTAAAGATTGATTGGAATTATAAATTTTATAATTTTAAAAATTTAATTTAGGGATTCTAATTGGAAAAAATTAATTGCTAGTATGTTATGTGTATAAATAATGAAGGATTGCGTTGTTATTGAATTAAATTGAATTAATTATGGGTTTGTTGGCCGGTCAGAAATTTTTGATCGCTGGCCAAAAATTTTTGATTGCCGGTCGGGAAATTTTAAAGGAAATTTTCACCCCCCCAAAGCTGGCGTTCTGGATCCGCCACTGTATATAGGATTATATATATTATTTCTTAACTTAGGTCTAATTAATTATTGGGTTAATTTAAATAGATGAATTGTATTTAATTAACATGATATAAATTAAATCATATGGCATAATTTAATTTATATGCATAAAGAATTAAATCAATTGGAAATTAATTTTAACCCATGGTAAATTAATTAGACCTAGGGTTTATATACTATATAATCACACTTAAGAAAGTCAACCCTTGAACCTAATTTCTCTTTAGAAATTTCGGCCCCCTCTTCCCTTTGCTCTCTAGATTTGACACTATCACGGGTATCGGTTTCAAATGTGTTCATGTACTTGAACTGGGAGAGAATCTAATTTAGTTTTTCAGCAGTCTCTAGAAGAGACATTAAAGGTGAGAATTTAATCTCTTTATTCTCGTTCTTTTGATTTTGATTTCAGCTACATAAGTTTCTGGATTCGGATTCTACAAAATTGAAAATGGCTTCCAATGCTTTAGATTCAATTTTCGAGGATGAATCCCAACATGTTCAAACCAAATTGGGAAAGTCTATATGTGGTGAAGAGGTTGTTGCCAAAGGAGGTGTTAAGATTATGGATATGGACGGGAATGAATTCACTGACCCAATTAACCAAGATCATCTCAGGATATTACATGTCTAATAAAAAAAGTCTGCTAGGTTGAAAATCTGAAAAGGCAGCTATGAGCACAGGTTTTCCCGACCTCTGTGATGAAAATCCTATGTTACCTGTTAAGACAGGCGAACCTGAGTCAGAATTGAAAATGAATGGAATGTTTCCTGGAATGTCTCAAACACTCCGAAAACCGAACAGTCCTCGATCCGAAACCCGAAAAAAGGTCTTTCGAGTGATTAGGAAGCTTAGATGTGAGTGTAGGATTTAGGAAAAGCCTTGTCATCTCTGGTTAGAGTCACGCGGCTGTAGTTTTACAACTACAGGCATACGGCTATAACACTAGAGTCGCACAGCTATAACCTTACAGCTGCACGGCTCTAACAAGTGACCAAGTTACATCCTAAATAACCAACATTAGTCTTTGAAAGCAGGTATGATTCCTGAATTAGAGGATTTTGGCCAAGATATTCTAGGTTTTAAGACCAGAAAACATAAGAGGAAGAAGAGAACAACACAGAACATAGAATAGAAAATCGATTCTAGAGATAAATCATATAGGGAAAAACCAAAGAGAGAAAAATTAATAAAACTAAGAGAAAACTGAAAGAAAAAGACAGAAACAGAGAGAAATAGACTAGAAATATTTAGAGTGAGAATCTCCAGTCGTACTATCACTCATTCAGTTCGTTCTCAGGTGTGTTCGGATTGATTCGATGTCCGTATTCAAAGGTTTCGGGACGTTCATGGGATTCTAAGTGCATTCCAACGTTCAAATCCACTTCTATCATTAGCTATGCTGGAACAAAAAAAGGGTAAACTCTGAAAGGCCTTAAACTCGTATTTGATTGCTCTATGCTATGTGTTTGTTTGAATTTTGTAAAATCCAAAAACTATTTATTTGATTATAGCCATGCAGCTCTAACCAGAGTTGAGAAGCTATAATCCCTTAGAACAGAGTCGCGCGGCTGTACCTCTATAGCCACACGACTGTGTTGTTCTAGGCAGAAACCCGAAATGCCGTAAATTGACAGAACACAGTCAGTTTCCCATTTTAGTCATTCTATTATGAACTATTTCGGTCAAATCACATCCGTTATATTCAAAATTGCGGTTTTCAAATTTCCTAGAATGTTGATGTCAGGTTTGGGTTTTGTTGATTTTGGTTTTTGGAATCCGGGGTTGTTCGATCCAAATCGGATCCGCGGTTCAGCTTTAGCGGACCCCTAGATTCCACAAAATCCTTAGAAATCATTGAAATGATTCAAAATAGTGATTTATAAAAGCAAAGAAAACCATTTTCTGGTTCTAGACACTACATCCGCATAGTTGTAGTAGCTATAGCCGCAAGGCTGTAGTTATAGCATGGAGGTAGAATCTCGGGACAACTCCCATGGACATCGTTGTGTTATGCCATCTTCGGAATCAAACTATTTTTAATGCGTTTACAGCTTTAGACCTTAGAAGGATGTTAGAATTAGGGAACACCCACGAATGGAACCCCGAGTTTCGGGATAACAGACTCACCAAAAGGAAGTAATTTGCATGTAAATGAGCTAAACTGTTTTCCAAAATGGTTTTCAAGCACAAAAACCTACAGGGCATTTCTAAAATGGTTTTCCAGGTCTAATCAAGTAAGTCACCCAGACTTCTCAGTTACCCCCTAAATGCATGCTCTCGTTTCCTGAAATTCCCCATTTTGTCCTGTTGTGAGTCCTACATGTGTTTGTGATATATTTGTGCTAACCAGCCTGTTTTTCAGCCTTTATTTCTTTTTATTTTATTTTAAATGTATTTAATAGATCAAATCATGTATCCTAAGCGATTATCTTTTTATAGATTTTCGTGTATCTAGGCAGTTGTAAGGTGAGGATGAGAGTTTTTAGCTTTTTGGGTTGTAATAAGCGGCCTCTATTATTTTTGTTTGGTTTGGATGTATGGTTTACTTTCTGCACTTTATTTATTTCTGTCATCTGAATGAACATGGGTTAATCAATAATAAAAGATAAAATGGGTACAGAATGAGTATAATATTGGAATATGAACTTATAAATGAAAGGAACCTTGAGGTTGAATAGGTAAGTTGCCCGACCCCTAAATCTCTGGATTAGGTACGACAGCCCATGCTCAGGAGGGAGCTGTACTGAAATTTCCTGGATGAGCTGATCCGAGTGGTGACTCTCTCACTGATCCCAAAATTTAGGTTTTGAGATCTTTAAGTATAAAACAAGATTTTCTAAAATGCAAAAAACAGTTTTTTCCCAAAAATTCACATTCAAAGAAAAAGTTTTCTACAAAAGGATTTCCGAACAAACTAATGATTTTCCTAAGCAAGATCATCAAACCCTTTTTCAATTCAAACTTCAAACCAAGTTCTCCTTTCCCCGGTTCGCTTCACTGCGTTCCACTCTAAAAGGTCGTCCCCTCACAGTGGTGACTCTGCTGGGTGATGAAATGTTTCTTAAAACATTTTCTTATAAAACCTTAAGGAACTTAGGCAACTACTGAAATATAACCACGCTTGCAGTCATTCACTAGTTCATAATACCATATTTTACTCACAACTGCATAGCATGACATTTTCTTCTTCTCAATCCCTCAAACTCACTAATCAACTCAATTTATTCCAGAAGGTGAACTACCACTTCCGCTAAGATTGGAGGCACCCGAAGGGGTAAACCACTCATAGCACCATATCATGTTCTATGTGGAGGAGTGTATATTAGCTATGGAACCTGTACGACCCTTGTTATGAATTTGGCCCACATGTAATGTCCTAGTAATTTCTCCTTAGGGTTACCAAAATATAAATATGAAATTAGACATTGAGAGTACGCCTTTAGTATCCTCGGTTGGTACCAAAGGGACCCAAAACCTAAGAAGAATGTGTGCCAATTGAAAGGAGGAATAAGGTTGGAAGGGTGAGCATATTGTTGTGTGTGCTAACATTTGTTCTGTGATGGTTTCATTTGACTTTTGCATGAAACATCAAGCATGCATGATCATTCGTGTGCCATTCTAACCATGTTTTTCTGCAACCATTTTCAAGACATGAACATATGTGTGACATTGATGTTAACCACATCTTCGTGTAGCCACAACATTTTATTTGTGTGCCATTTACATTTACATCTCGTGTGTTGACATTTCCACGATGCATACACAACATCATCCTGTATGTCATGCATCCTAACCACGTTCTCATGTAGCTATTTACATTTTGTGTGACAGGAACATTCATATCATCTCATTCCATTTAATGTATGACATTCTAAGAATGCCCATCACAATCATTTCATTTCATATCATATCGGGTGTCCCAAAACTACCCGTGTTCTGCCCGTGCACCGGATTGCACTTGGCCATTTCACTACACCATGTCATTCATTAGAGGACCACGATGGTCTTAGGTCTATATTCATGTGGCGAGTCACACAATAACATTACATGACATTATGCCCATTCATCATTAGTGCCACGGTGATGCTAGAGTCTTGCTTGTGTGTCGCGATCCACATTGGATTGTTCCATGACATTATTAAATCATTTGAGGTGCTCCACGTGAACCAGATTACTACATGTATAGGGACATTTCATGACATTATGAAATCATACAAGGTGTTCTACGAACCCTGAACCCCTATCCGTGCCTCAATTCATCATGACTTAGTTGAAACATCATTTCATCTCGGATGCCCTAAAAGCGTCGAAACTCTGTCCATAGGACGGCCCCTATGTGACCATTTCATATAATCTCATTGACCTAAAAAGCATTGAAACTCTGTCTGTGTGTCGATACACATGCGACCATTTCATGACATCCACTAGGTGCCCCAAAAGCATTGAAACTCTGTCCGTTTGATGGCTCACACGCGGCCTTCTTGCATTGTTTTTCTCATGGCATTGAGTATTCTTAGAACGTCCAAAGTAAAAAGAATGAAAACAAAGAAAGTCATCCTCATTGCCATTTTCATCCATCTGACATCATTCAACCATGGTCATCTCACAATCATACCATACACGTCACTTAGTGTGTCGCGTCTAGACTCATGAAATCCATCTACCGTTCTAACCCTATGTTGAATGTGCAGTTTGGAGTTGAACTTTGAAGTGACTAGTACATGTTGAATCAGAGTCCAATCAGTCATTTCAGTTAGTTCAGCCAAAACTGGTCACCATGGAAGAGGTTAGGGCCAGTTCAGATTCAGAATCAGAGTAGGAACTTGGGGATCAGTTACCTTCTTTGCCAGTTGACAGCCAGTTGTTGTGAGCATAAAATGCTCATATTTCATGTTATTTTATCTTTGAAAAAACTTGTGTTTATTAGTTTTTATTAGGATTTCTTGTTCTATGTGATGCTTTTTATGTGTTTTTGTGACATTAGGAGTAGTGAAAATCTGTGGGGGAAAGATCGGACAAAAAGCAGAATAATCATGCAAAAATTCAACAAAGGAGTGCTAAAAGCAAGTATGTCACTGGCGCGACTTAATGTCGCCTGCGCTCACCCTCAGCAAATGTTTTGGCCATATCACCGGCACGACTAGCCCAGTTCCAACAACTTTTTGGTCATGTTTCTTCACTCAAAAGTCATATCTCTTCACTCAAAAAGTCATGTCTCTTCACTCAAAAGTCATGTCTCTTCACTCAAAAGTTCATGTCTCTTCACTCAAAAGTTATGTCTCTTCACTCAAAAAGTCATCTCTGCTCACCCAAAAATCATGCCTTTATGGAGAGACATCTTCATGAACCATTGTGTTGATTCATTGACTATTTAAAAGGGTGAAAATGCAGCCATACAGAAAAAAGAGATACGATATACGAAGACAAGAAGAGATAGAGACAAGAGATATGTAGAAATGAAGGGATCAGATTAGAGGAAGAGGAAGTACAAGAAAGATTGAGCGTAATTTAGGAGTAAAAAATTGAGAAATTCTTACTCTACCTTTTTTAATCTTTCTTGTACTCTTTTATGCATACTACTTGGTTTTGTGAACAATGATTTCTTCTTTTCTATGCTAAGTTATTTTAATAAAAGTTCTTGTGCCAAGTTTTTCTTATATTTGGTTTTGATATGAGTTTAATATTGAGAAATATACTCTTATGTATGCCAAGTATGATTTCTATTTTGGTTCTAACGTGAGTTTAATATTGAGAAACATATTCTCACAAAAGTTTGCAAGAATTTATAAGTATGATAGTGGGTGAGCGATCATGTATTATACTAATCAAGTTGCACTTCAACTTAAGCATATTAGTGTTAATAGAATTGGTTCACTATTGAGACTTAGTAGTCATGTTTAATAAGAATATGTTCAAGTAAATCTATGTATTGTTTGAGAGAAATTACATAGGAAATCAATATAACTTGTAGAAATAACTTAAACATGGATTTAAGAATAAGTTTGCAAAACACTTATGGTTGTCTTCTTACTCTAATTTGACATTAGGATTAGTTTAATTTAGGAGTATAATTAGATTAAGAAAAACAAAATTTTTGATTTAAGTGCAAACAAAATCAGAAATCGAAACCCAGAGTGTAATAACAATCATTCCTTGTGGGAACGATATCTTTTGTACTATAACAGTAACCGTATACTTGCGGGAAAATTAGTAAACACCAGTTTGTGTTAGAAGAAGTGAATAGAATAGATATGGCTCAAGATAGATCTGTGGAAGTTCCTGCTTTTGACATGAATGTCTTTGTGGATGCCCTATTGAACTCGAATCGATTCAAGGCTACTTTGAGAGAGCATATGAGAGCTGTGATGACTACTGAAGGGGGTCAGATCATTCAGCCAATCTTGGCTTCATTCGAAAATTGAGGAAATATTGTCCAAGCAGTGAACGGAGCCAGAGGAGGCATTCCTGGTAGTAGTAGAGTGGTCGTTCCTCATCAAGAAATTGATCACCAGTCCGAAGAAGATGAAGCTTTTATGAGGGCAAGGGAGGCCTCAATTGAGACTGCTGCAGAAAAGTGCCTTCAAGAAAAGTTTTCTGATTTTGAAGCCCCGTTGCCAAAAATGAAGGAGATGGTGCATTATAATCCCATCAAGTGTGCAGACCTAGCTACTCTAATGGTAGAAGGGGGGGATCTGTTATCTGTGGGATTCCAGATGCCTTATTCCGTACACCGGGGAGGTTCCACTAGAAGGTCATCTGGATAGCTATGTCGGGTTGATGTCTAGATTGGGGATTGGAAAGAATCACTTGCTGAACCTATTCCCGACTACTCTAAGGGATGCTATTGCTAAGTGGTATTTGAAAATGTCAATTCATACTCGTTCCATATGGGAGGATTTATCCGAAGCATTTGTGAAGCAGTATGCTTATAACCCCTAAGTGGAAACTACTCTGGAGGATTTGGAAAGGATTCGCCAGAAGCCGAATGAATCCTTTTCATCTTACTATAAGAGATGGATGGATGTCAAGTGCTGGTGGACGGGGCACCAAAGTTGGAATCCCTTGTTGTGAAGCTAGTTGATGGAAGCTTTCCCCTTCATAAGGAGAAAATGAAGCTGAAAAGGTTCCACTCTTTTAATGATGTTGTTGAGTTTGCCAAACATATCGAGATATACGAGGAGGAAGATCAAAGGAGCAAGCAGAGCTTAGGTATTTATTAAAGTGGCCAGGGGTATTCACAAGGTTATAAGAGTTGTAGTTTCACTACTACACCGACCGGGTCTAGTTCAAAAACGACACAGGTGCAAGAAGCAGATGTGGCTGCGGTGGCCCAAGGCAGATAATTAGTAACTCCTCAGAGGCTCACTAACCCGTGGGCAGAGCCTTTGCCTTGCATTTTTGCCAAGTGTTGGAAAGCTGGTTTACTTTAGAGTTTGAAGCCATATGTTCCTCCATCTAAGTCAGAAAAAGACAACTTCTGTGCTTACCATGTGATAGCGGGTCATCGCACTAATGATTGCACTCAGCTGATAAAGGCCATTCTACAGTTGATTATTGATAAGAAGATTGTGGAACCACCCTTGAAGCCAAGTGTTCATAGTAATCCCTTGCCCAACTTTGGGGCTCAAACCAATATGGTTCAATCTGGGCTTCCAGCCAATTGGGTATTCACTCAGATCATCAGGGCTAATCCAGGTGTGTAAGCTATTGAAGTTGATGATGCTGCAGCTAGAGAAGACCCTCTGTATATGGAGGATGATAATTATTTTGATGTACCTATTTCTTCTATTTATAATGTGAACAATTCAGCCCGTAAGGCACTTATTGCAATGGGATCTAATTTCGACTACTTGTGTGATGTTTTTTTCGGGATAGAACCATGTATACATACAAACATCCATTTAATGTTTTTATCATACATGATGCATCGTTGCATGAAATGAATCTAGGGACAAATGATGATCCAAAAATGGTATCCGTCTCAAAAGACCTCATGCCTAATGAGAGAAGAAAAATTGTAAAAGTACTGCAAAAGCACGTGGAAGCCTTCGCCCGCTCCTACGATGATATACCTGGGGTTGATAGGGAGATTGCAGAACATAGAATTCTGACGGATCTGAAAATGAAACCTATCAAATAGAAGCTCAGAAGACTTAGACCAGAATGAGCAGAGAAGGTTAAGGAAGAGGACCAATTAGGTGCAGCTCGATCAGTACATCTCTCAATGTGGAGATGGAAGATTGTGGGTTCAATGTCGAACCTCTTCAAAATCCAAATTTACCAAAAAAAAAAAATCAAAAAAAGACAAAAAAAGAAGATAAAAAAAAAGAGAAAAAAAAAGAAAAGAAGATGGCCAAGTTCATAGAAAAGGACATATTTGAGCAGTATGGAATCCCGCATCATGTCGTGACTAGGGATTTGGTACTTAAATAGATGAAGCAAACCAACACGGACGTACGGGGAAAGTTCAATCCAAATTGGGGAGGCCCATATTCAGTCAAGAAAATGCTTTCAAAAGGCACTGTAAGGATCATGGATATGGATAGACACGAATTTGTCAAACCCATCAATCAGGACAAGCTTAGGCGATACTACGTGTAAAAAAAAAGTCTGATGGATCGAAAACCGAAAAAAGGCGATCCATGCAAAAGTTAGGACAGTGCGATGGATCAAAAATCAAAAAGGTGGTCCATGCAAAAGTTAGGACAGTGAAGTGAGCACCATCAACAGGAAAATCTACAAAGACTGGTTGGTGGCAGTCGTGGATTCGGTCGAGATGGATACCATTACTGATTTTGTCCTTAGCATCATTTTATCTTTGATGTGCATTATGCTAAAACATTATTAATGAACGAATGAATGAATGCTTTGCTCTGGTCATTTAAATGTGCCGAGTTTGCTTGAAATTGAGTTTGTATCATACATATATGGTTGTATACATTTTATGTTTGCATGCATCTCACTTCAAAAAAAAATCAAAATAAAATGGAATGTCCAATAGATTGAAAACTTGAAAAGGCAATCTATGTAAAAATTAGGACATAAATAAAAGTTTGCTGAGTCAAAAACCCAAAAAGGGCTGTTCAGGCAAAAATTAAGACGATCCGATAGGCCAAAAACCCATAAGGGCGGTCTATAGAAAAATAAGGACATAAAACATAAAAAAAGCCAATCAACAGCAGTCCCAGATGGTACAGATACCCTACAACCCGAGATATCTCAAAGTCAGTGCCTCATGCTCACGTCTCATAGGACAGGTCACCAAGTCAGCAAACCAAGCTCTGTAATGGCCATCCGTATCCACTGGAGCTATCCTATCATTTCTCAGAATCTCAGAGCAAATAGGGCTCATCAACTATTGCTGCACATGTCTAGGCCACCACTGCGTGAACTCTCCACACTCGGTCGTGCACAAGGAATGGGGCACTCCCTGTACCTACCCATACTATCTGTATAATCACGCAGGAGAGTAGAATGTCACCATGGTCAACCAACTACACACCTCCTACCCAAGTCTCAATGGTCACATATGAAATGTCCCACCAGGAGCAGACCCAACGTATGCACGCATCTGTCCTCTCCCTCAGCCAAGTAGACCCCTCCTCTGCAGAACGAGTGGCAAAGTCTGTGATCTCAATGCGCCAAGCCTAATAGTGCTTTGGAGTATACCTCAGATACGGTAGAGAAATGATCAAGAGACTCAACTTCTCCAATAACTAGATTTGCATAATAGCCAGTCGATCAAGAGGGCATTAAGACAACCAAAGAAAACATGGAATAGAAACATACTTGAAGTATGAAGGGGCACCTATTGGTCTCAATGGGGAACCAGAATGAACAAAATTCAAGTAAATCAGGGTCTCAGCTAAGATAACCCCCACAAGTGAAGTGCCATTGGCATCTGGGCGACTTTTGAGGCTAATCAGAAGCTACAAGTCCCATCTTTGGACTGGCATTGATAGCAAGACATCAACAACAAACTCATCAGAAGGGCCCAACCAGGGGTAGAAGTGGGTAAGGGGAAGCACAAATCCATGATAACAAATATGCTAAAACTCGTAAGGGCAATGCCATAAGAAAGCAAACAACCTAAACCTGCCATGTCTAATGCGAACAGTCTCCAAAGTGTATGTAAGCTACCAGAATCAGACTCAGGAACAGCTAATCTGACCCTACAAAGGCAAGGGATGCAAAGAATGGCACAACACTCCTCCACCATGGGGCACAGCTCTTGCCCAGAGAAACAAAAAACATGGTCCATCAGATCCCAGAAACTGGCCACAGCCACTAGAAAAGTCTAATTCAGAGTCAAAGTAGTGTAAAACCGAATATACTGCAGGTAGAAAGGTGTCAGTAAGGCCCAATTAGAAGAGCGGGAGGTCCTCCAGTAATCTCTAAGCTGATCACAGAGTTTATCCATAGAAAAGGAGTGAAGAAGGAAGAAAAGTTGCTAAAGGCCACCTATAACCATTCTAATTGAATTTTCATCTATAGCTGCGCGGCTGTCCCTATAGTCATACGGTTGTACCTATAGCCATGTGGCTGTAATTCACAAACAACACTTTTTATATGCTTAGATATAGAATTTTGAGGTTATAGCCGCGCGGCTCTATTGTTCAGATGTTGCTTTCAGTTGAAATCAAGTCTAAAATCATCGAATCGAGTCCCAAGAAGAGTTAAATTGATACAAATGACAATAAAAGCTAGTATAGTTGAAAAATTCATGCAAAAATGCAAATTTGGCAGAGAAAAGCAGTGAATATCAGGAGAAGTATTAGAATAGCTAATGTATTAGATCAAGAATGCAGAAATGTACTAAAATATAGAGCCCTAAACCCACAGGTGGGCTATCGTATTAATAAAAACAAAAGGGAAGAAGCCTAAGACTACCCTTCGTCACCTTGATCGTCCACCTGGTTCTCGTCCCAGGTATCCTCATAATAGGCAAGCTTCTCCTCTTATGTGTCCATGAGTGTTTGGAAAGTCTGGTTCATGAGCTCCAAATCTAAGACCCGCCTCTGTATCCGGTCCACCTCCGACCTCAGATGAGTGGACTCACGACGCTGAACACCAATTGCAGGCTACACCAAAACCAATAGCATAAACATTATGTCACATGCATGCATACATCCAAAACACACACACACACATACATACATGCATCAATACTAACTCAAGTATAGGTATTTACTGTCATCATCGTGTTGTCCCGAATCATGAGCACCCTAAAAGCAAAAATGGCCTGACATTGGGACATCCCTTGGGCTACCGAGATCTACACGGGAAACAGTTGCACAAGTCAGAAAAATGGATAACAGTGAGAAGCAAAAAGCAGATGAAAGTGTGGATACTCACATGGGTGGTGTCAGGAGGAATAGCAGAAGGGTAGACCTGGCCCCGAGATAGAGGTCAACCCCGTACAACCATCCGAACTCATCAAACAGCTGAATGGACATCTCTATCAGAAACTCTAGTCACCCAGGGATGAAGCCAGGAGGAGGGACCACTGGGGGAATCACTTTAGGAGCAGATGGAATATCCTTTATTCTGACATCAGCAGCCTGCTCCGTCGTCCATGCGGAGGAACTCCCATCACCCCGACCAGTGGTGGATTGGGAGCCCCGACCACTGGAGCACCCACCAGATGAACTGCGAGGGCGTTTACCCCTCCCTGATGGCTACAGACAGCAAAAGAAGGGTGTCAATAAACTATAATTCAATACAGATAAACTGAAAGCAGAAAAGGAAGGAGGTGTGCGGTGGCAAACTAGAGGTAGTCTCCCTCCACTCCATCTACCACGTAGCCTAGTTCGAAGAGATCAAGATGATCCACCACCGACAGAAGATACGACCAAAACAGCCTAACAAGGAGAGCATCCGGAATGTTACGCTCCGTAGGACCAGAGCACCAATCAGAGACTCGATCTCTGAGGTACCACTCCAAGCCGAAGGGGCACTCCATCACGAATCTCCTTTATGCCAGCCTCTAGGTGTCCCTAACCTCCCGGGGCAACTCAGCCCCCTTCCAGGGCTCTTTGGTCAGCTGAAATCATAGAATCAGAAGTCAAAAGATTAGGAAAATGGTTGTGAAGCATCAGAATTCAAATTCCATAAAAGGGACAGATGTGTACCTCCTCAAACATCATCTGGGTCAAGAATAGCAGGCAGTCATCCACACTCCTGTCTACCTCGCCCTAACTAAAACCTAACCACCGTCTAAGCTGGGGAAGTCAGGGAGCTCTACGGTCTTGGGAATGTGCACCACCGGCTGATGAATGAAACCATATTTATATGCCCAAATCTGTAAAAGAAGCATAGTAAGAAGGTTAGTGGCGAGTTAAAAAAAAAAAAAAAAAAGAGAAACTCACATGAAGGATGATCCAAGGGTGCTTCATCTCCTTCTGCTTCCCCCGGGTGCACAGATCGAGGGAGTAATACAGCTGAGCCAAGCCAATGCATCCCCAACATAAGTCCTTCACATCACCCAACTGGATCAGTGAAGGAAGGACAGCTAAGTTCAGGTCGCTCTAACCTGTAGGGAAAACCAGTGTAGTAAAGGCATAAAGGAGAAAAGCCCTAGCATAACGGCTCGCATCCTCAGGTGTGAAAGTGGTGTCCTCAGGGAGCTCAGCCTGCCTCGTCATCCAGCAATCCCAGAGAGTGCTACACTGAATCATCCTATCTTGAGGCGTTAGACCAATCATCATAGCAATAATTTTGGGATGGAAGCCTCCCTTCTCTAGTGTCTGGTTAAACTCGATCATGTGCCCACCGGAAGGGAGCCTAATGATAACTGTAAAGCCCCAAGCATAATCGTGTATTCCCTAGTCGGTAAATGGAAGATGTGCATGGAATCCATCCACCACTCTATCAGCGCTATCATCAACCCGTGGCTCATCCTAAGAGGATGCTCACACATGGAGCATACCATCCTCTATAGTCAAGCGGCATCAACAATCTCCTTCATGCCATCTAGGAGTCTCTTATACCATCTCGATGTTTCCTATAGCGTCCCAGCCCCATAATTACGGCCTCGATCCTACAAAGCAATAAATAGGAAGTTTGTATGAGTTGTTTGGATCGTATATGAGTCATATAGCCCAGATAAAACATATTCGAAATGCAAAAAAGAAAGAAAGATTTTCTATTTTGGTGGTTGTAGCCGCACAGCTATATTTATATCATCGCAGCTATAACCATCAAAGGTAGAGTCACGCGGCTCTGATCAAGCAGTCCCAAGCTAGCTCAAGAACATAGCCATATGGCTATAACACAGAGCCGCGCAGCTCAAACCAGAAAAGAACAGAATGTTCTGAAAAAACACTAGGTTCAACAAAATCAACCCTAAATCAACTCTAATCACTACCAAATCATCAAATGAAGTTCCTAGGAGCAAAACCTACCTTAAACATGCATCAATTTCGCTTAATTTCATCTAATTTCATCTTCATCATATTGGAAGTCAGAAATTGATTTGAAGAATATAGTGGAAAAGAAAGGCAGAAGAAGAAGAAGAAGAAGAAGAATGTTGTTTTTTCAAGAATAAGGCTTCTGCCTAGAATTTGTATAACTTCCCAATTTCACGCTAGAGCCACACGGCTATATATTGTAAATTAGAGCCGCACGGCTCTGAGTCTCAGGTATGAAAATTTTCTGAATTTTCAGAATTTCCATTTATGCCGATATAATCTCGAGAAGGGTATTTCTTGCTTTTTGCAGTTATCCAGGGGCAAAACAATTGGTCTGTATTTATTCTTGATTGAAGGGGCAAAAATTTTTGTTTCCAAAATTATCGATCAAGGAATAAATACACACCTGACATGACTTCAAAACTAATGCCCCTTGGGCCGACTTCAAAACCAACGCCCCTTGGGCCGACATCAAAATCAATGCTCCCTGAGCTGACTTTAAAACCAATGCCCCTTGGGCTAACTTCAAAATCAACGCTCCCTGAGCCAATTTCATACCAAACCTCCCTGAGCCGACTTCAAAACTAACACCCCTTGAGCCGACTTCAAAATTAACGCCCCCTATGCTGACTTCAAAGCCAATGCCCCCTGGGCCGACTTCAAACTAATGTCCACTGGGTCGACTTCAAAACTAATGCCCCTTAGGCTGACTCAGACTAACGCCCCCTGCGCCGACTTCAAAACTAACATCCCCTAGGCCGACTTCAAAGTCAACGCCCTTGGGCCGACTTGAAACTAATGGTCCCTGAGCTGACTTCAAAACCAATGTCCCTTGGGCCGATTTCAAACCAACGCCCGCTGGGCAGACTTCAAACTCAATGCTCCTTGAGCTGACTTCAAACCAATGCCTCCTGGGCCGACTTCAAACCAACGCCCCCTGGGCCGACTTCAAAATCAACGCTCCCTGAGCTGATTTCAAAACTAACACCCCCTGGGTTGACTTTAAAACCAACGCTACCTAAACCAACTTAAAACCAATGCTCCTTAAGCTGACTTTAAACGAATGCTCCTAGAGTTGACTTCAAACCAAAGCTCCTTGAGCCGACTTCAATCCTAAGCTCCTAGAGCCGACTTCAATCCTAAGCTCCTAGAGCCAACTTTAAACCAAAGCTCCTAGAGCTGACTTCAAACCAAAGCCTCTGGGATCAACACAGAACCATCGCTCCACAAAGAGCCGAGACAAGTCCTCGACAAACCAAGACATTAGGTATGTTTTCTCTTCTTTTCTCACCGTGCTCTCCATCGCGAGACGAAACTCGAACTGGGCATAATAGCCTGATCATGAGTCGATTTTAATCCCAAGAGGGGCAGCCTATGAGCATGGGTTTTCCTGACCTCTGTGATGAAAATCCTATGTTACCTGTTAAGACAGACGAACAAGAGTCAGATTTGAAAATGAACAGAATGTTGCCTGAAATGTCTCAAACACTCCGAAAACCGAATAGTCCTCGATCTGAAACCCTAGAAAAGGTCCTTCGAGTGATTAGAAAGCTTAGATATGAATGTAGGATTGAAGAAAGCCCTTATTAGCTCCAGTTAGAGTCGCATGGATACAGTTTCACAACTACAGTTGTGCAGCTATAACACCAGAGTTGCACGGCTGTAACCTTACAGCCCGCGGCTTTAACAAGTGACCAGGTTATGGTATGATTCCTAAATTAGAGGATTTTGGCCGAGATATTCTAGGTTTTAAAACCAAAAACCAGAAAAGGAAGAAGAGAACAACACAGAACATAGAATAGAAATCAATTCTGGAGAGAAATCATAGAAAGAAACACTAAAAGAGAGAAAAATTAAGAAAACTAAGAGAAAACCAAAAGAAAAAGATAGAAATAAAGAGAAAACAGACTAGAAACTATTAGAGTGAGAATCTACAGTTGCATTATCACTCATTCGGTTTGTTCTCGGGTGTGTTCAGATTGATTCGAGGTCTGTGTTCAAAGGTTTTAGGACTTTCACGGGATTCTAAGTGCACTTCAACATTCAAATCCACTTCTGGTTATTAACTACGCTGGAACAGAAAAAGGATAAACTCTGAGAGGCCTTAAACTCATATTTGATTGCTTTGTGCTGTGTTTTTGTTTGAATTTTGTAAAATCCAAAAACTATCTATTTGATTATAGCCGTGCGGCTCTAACCAGAGCCGAGTAGCTATAATCCCTTTGAATAGAGTCACGTGGCTGTACCACTATAGCCCCACGGCTGTGTTCTTCTGGGTAGAAACCCGAAATGCCCTAAATCAACCGAACACAGTCAGTTTCCCATTTTAGTCATTTTGTTATGAACTATTTCGGTCAAATCACATCCGTTACATTCAAAATTATGGTTTTCAAATTTCCTAGAATGCTGATGTGAGGTTTGGGTTTCGTTGATTTCGGTTTTTGGAATCCGTGGTTGTTCAATTTAAATCGGATCCGCGGTGCAGCTTTAGCGGACCCCCAGATTCCATAAAATCCTTACAAATCATCCAAATGATTCTAAACAGTGATTTACAAAAGCAATGAAAACCATTTTCAGGTTCTGGACACTACAACCGTACAACTATAGTGGTTATAGCCACGCTGCTGTAGTTATGGAATGGAGGCAGAATCTCAAGATGACTCCTACGGACATCGTCACGTGATATTGTCTTCAGAATCAAACTGTTTTTTATATGTTTACAGCTTTAGACCTTAGATGGATGTTGGAATTAGGGAACACCCACGAACAGAACCCCGAGTTCCGGGATAACTGACTCACAAAAAGGAAGTAATATGCATGTAAATGAGCCAAACTATTTTCCAAAATGGTTTTTAAGCACAAAAACCTATAGGGCGTTTCTAAAATGGTTTTCCAAGTCTAATCGAGTAAGTCGTCCGGACTTCTTGGTTACCCTTTAAATGCATACCCCCATTTCTTGAAATTCCCCATTCTATCCTATTATATGAGTCTTAAATGTGTTTGTGATATAATTGTGATAACCAGTCTGTTTTGCAGCTTTTATTTCTTTTTATTTTATTTTGGATGTATTTAATAGATCGTGTATTCTAGGCGATTGTACTTTTTATAGATTTTCGTGTATCTAGGCGATTATAAGGTGAGGATGAGAGTTTTTAACTTTTTAGGTTGTAATAAGCGGCATCTATATTTTTTTTTTTTTGGTTTGGATGTATGGTTTACTTTTCTGCATTTTATTTTTTTTTTGTCATCTGAATGAGCATGGGTTAATCAATAGTAAAAGATAAAATGGGTAGAGAATAAATGAGTATAATATTGTAATATGAACTTATAAATAAAAGCAAGCTTGAGATTGAATAGGTAAGTTGCCCAAACCCTAAATCTCTGGATTAGGTATGGCAGTCTACACTCGGTAGGGAGCTGTATCGGAATTTCCCGGATAAGCTGATCTGGTGTGGCGACTCTGTCATTGATCCCGAAATTTAGGTTTCAAGATCTTTAAGTAATAAAATGGGATTTTCTAAAATGCAAAAAACAGTTTTTTCCCAAAAATTCACATTCAAAGAAAAGGTTTTCTACAAAAGGATTTCCAAACAAATTAATGATTTGCCTAAGCAAGATCATCAAAACCATTTTCAATTCAAACTTCAAACCAAGTTCTCCCTTCCCCAGTTTGCTTTGCCGCGTTTTGCTTTAAAAGGCAAGGCAAAAATTATGACAATGAGAGACCATTCAGCTAGAAAATTTTCAAGGGACAGCTAATAATAGTGATGAGCTCATGTGAAATGTATATTATATAGGAAACTAAACATTTCTACTTAATTTGAATCCAACAATAAAAGTGTTATGATTGTTCAAATATAGCATAAACAATACGCATCTTACATAAACATCCATTAAAAAAAGTACTTGCATCAAACAAATTTAATGCTTACTAATAAATCTCCATCCTTTAAGCATTGAGTCTCCTTTGTTTAACACTTCTTAATGCCATATGAGCTAGGCCCTATAGTAAAAAGGCCACTTTATTCTTGTTGTACATGAGTATTGAGGCTTGTAATGCTTGTAAGTAATTCCTGATAAGCAGCATCGGTTTCCACTGGAAAAGCAAGGTCATAAAGCATCGGCTCATAGCTCTAAATGTTGGACCATTTGGAAAGAACATGATCAATCCACTGGGCAATGTAGACAGCATAAGCATTTGAGCATGACAGATAAGGGATGGACTGATAGAGCCTGTATTAGTAGCAAAGTTGAGAAGGGGAATAACATGTGACCCGAGTCAAGCCTAAGAGTAGAATCTTGCCTACCCACATGTTGGCAGCCATATGGGAAATGTTCCACCAGGGGCAAACCTAATTAATATGATCTTCGATACAACTACTGAGCCATTTAACCCACTTATTAGTTGATCAGGTATAGAAATTAGACATGCTAAGCCCCTTCACCTATACGTGCTTAGATTGTACTTGGGAATATTCAGAGGAACTTTGATCAAGCGCAGCTTCTCCATTAACCCCACCTAAAAATGGATAATAGTCTGGACCTGCCTTGACGGATCAGAATAGTAAGTTAGGGAAAGAGAAAAGTACCTGGAGAAGTATCATGCTACCACCCACTTTAGTTAGTCGATCAGAATGAATGAAGAGCTTAACCAAGCAATCATCTCAATGGACAGAAGTCACTAAAGTTGAACTCAGGCATGGTTATTCGGGCTCCTCTCAGACATGAGATGTTCAAGATAGTACTAAAGTTTTTAAATAATGGGCATAACTCCTGGGTAGAAAACAGAAACACATGATCGAAGGGATCTTAGAAACTAATTGTTGCTTCAAGGAAAGAGTAGTTTAGCCAGATGTTCATGTAAGCCTTCATAGCCCATATCCCGCACAGCTTTAACGGTTGCAAATCTTGCTTGGTCAGGGACTACAAGTATGCACATAACTGGGTACGCAGGTGATCCATTTGGAAAAATGGAAAAATTTTCCAAACTACGGTCGTATGACTCTCAATCTCCCGTGGCTCTTAAATTACAGTCATATGGCCCTAATTTATAGTCCTATGGCTCTATATGGTTGCGGCAGATCCGGAGTTAAAAGTCGTATGGCTCTAGACACTTAAACTTGGGTCAGTTTTGTTATGATTTGGTTGTTTTTTTCTTATACAACATGGATATGGAATATATTTTTGATTGAAGATGAAGTTTCAGAATTGAAAAGTTCAATAGCAAAGCACGCAAGTTATCAATTATCTAAATGGATTCAAATATGTACAAAACTTCAATGCTTAAATATTGAAGTATCTAATACAATGTTCTAGAAAAAAAATAATCACTGGACAAGCAAAGCTACTGCCTAACTCTCATCATTAGAGTCCTCATGGTCCATGGATGCTTGTAAGTTAGTATAGTGTTGGGATGTCAGAGCTACATGAGCTCTTAAACCCTGAATCTCACACCGCTAGTTGTTCATCCTTGCCTAATACAACAAAAGAAACAAGATTGAACATGACTCATAAGCATTCATGCATACATATAAAAAGCATTACATACACATATTTTCAATACAAATGACAGGTACTCACCGATATGATCCTATTATCTCAGATAAGGAGATTCCTGAATGCCAAAATTGCCTATGCCATCTCGATACCCTAGTTCACTGAGATCTAGAAGAATCATGCAAGTAAATGTTTAGAAATAAAACAAAAAGATACAACCAAGAAAGAATCAGAGAAGTATGGAAAGCTCACATGGTTAGTGTCCTGTGGAATATGGCGGACTGGCAGCTGGTGGTCCACAGCTAAAGTAGCACTGTAAGGTTGCCCATTGGCATTCACTAGCTAGATATACTCATCGACATTGAAGTCCAGGAGTCCACAGGTATAAGATCCAATGGTACTTGCACTACTACCAGCTGCACTCTCAACATGGAAACCACTCCTCCCATTGGCTGATCACCGCCCATCGGTAAACCATCGCCTATATCCTAGGCAATACTAGTGGTAGCAGTAGAAGGACGAGTGCTGGAATCCTCACCAAGTTTGCTCACGAATCATCGCCTAGCACTGATCTTCAAGGACTTTCTCTTCTGCACCTACACATGTTGTAAAGAAACATAATTAAACAAAAGATAAAATTACAACTCACGCACTCAATGGAAACAGTAAAGGGATCATTTTCCTCCTCAACTCCAGATACCATATAGCCTCCTCCAAATAGGTCAAGATGCTCCTTTGGCTTTAGTAGGTGGTGCCAGAAAAGACTATAAGATGGTGGTAAGGGAACCTACCACTCTAGCAGCCTCGAACCCACTCCCTGAAGTACCACTCATGGAGCAAGGTCTCTCCATGACAAATCAGCACTCCAACTAGGGTATCGTACTCATCATGGTAGGGGACCAAGCAGCTACGACACCCCAAGGAGTAGTATTAACCTGTCAAAAAGTGAAAAAAGTAATATAAGTAAACAAACTTCAATCAAAGAATAATTGAAAGGCATACACGGACTTCCATCTTACCTACCTAGTAGTGGCCATGTTTAAGTGACAGCTACAAACATCTGTGTCGTTCTCTACCTTACTCCAACTGTAGCCTATCCATGTCAAGACCCATGGAAAGTTTAGAATCTTGATATCCAGGAGTGTAACATAGGAGAATACAGAAATCTATGCTCGTATGCCCAAACCTGCAAAGAAATAATAGATAAGCAAAAAAAATGAGAAATAAAGTGATAGTTTACTTACAAAAATTCCAATCTAGAAACCCTTGATCTCTTTATGCATCCTCTCACACAAAGATCAAGGCTGTAGTAGAGGCAGCTCATCCCCAGTTCAGGTCACCAACCTAATCCAAATAAATGAGCAAAGGCAGTAGGATCAAGTACAGATCACTCTGACAGGTAGGGAAGAAGAGATCTAACAAAGTGTAGAGAATGAAAGACCTAGCATACTGCGCCACTGTAAATCGACTCAATAAGCACATATCCCACTCAGTGATCATGGAGCTTGCTACATAAAATTTTACACTGATGAGCATTGTAGCCGAGTAGCATAGTGATAACCCTGGGACCAAATCGACCTTGCACCAGTGCACAGTTAAAAGAGATAGTCTCTCCTCCAAATCCTAGTCCGATGATAGCTATTAAGTCCAAAGGAGTGATAGTATACTCCCTAGTTGGCATATGAAAAGTGTGGGTGGTATCCATCCACCACTCAATCAAAGCGGTCAAAGCTCCCTAACTAGGGCATGGAGCTTATGCAGAAATACTCAAAACCAGGTGATAAGACCTAGTACTATCAACTCGAGCCTTCGTTCCCATTGGAGACACATCATACTAGCTCCTAGGGTTGGAGAGTCCCCCAACACCCTCATTAGCGGGCCTATCCTAAAAAATAATAACAGGGAAGTACATATTGGCATTTATTAAAAAAAAATAGTTGTCTCGACTCTTAAAGCCAAACAGCTGTAATCTGGCCAAATAGAGTCATAGGGCTCTATTTTGGCCAAACTAGAGCTGCACGGCTCTAATGGTTGGCCTACCTCTCTCCTACATGCGAGAGCCGCACGTCTCTGATTTGCCCAAGAATAGAGTCATACGGCTCTTGTGAGTGGACAACGTGTTTTCGACGGGACGCGAGACTCCTTTTTGGAATGGGGCGCCTCGATCTCAGGTGGGCCCCCTCCTCGCGTGGGGTTTTTAATAAATGGAAAATCGATTTGGAAAATAAATGGAATTAATGCATAAAAGAACCGAGACCTAAGTCTCGATGAATATTGTAGAGTCGCTACCCGGCTCAGCTCAACCGGGAAATTCTTATGTAGCTGAACCGGACGAATGGTCGCTACACTATCCAGAGATTCAGGTCCGGACAAGTCCCTTATTTCGTGTCTAATTAAAAATAAATATTGCCAATGTTCTCAAATGGTATTTCAGAATCTAAAGTCAATTTTATTGAATATAAAAGGGCCTACAGCGCGCATACAAATATATAATACAAAAATAAAGAAAAACAAATATTAATTGGCTTACAACCAAATCGAATAGAAAAATAAAAACACTCACCGCATAGATACAATCGCCTAGGATACACGAGAATCTAAAAAATATTTACAACCGCCTAAATACACGATTAATTCTATTAAAATACAAATAAAATCAAAAATAAATATAAATAAAAGCTGCAAAACAAAGGTTAGCACAATTTATACGGCACGCCACAACTAGGACTCAAATAGACAGAATTGGGAAATCAAGAACTGGGGGCATGCATTTAGGGGATAACTGGGTTGGCTCAGCCAACCGGCCCGGTTAGACTTGGAAAACGTTTTGAAACATCCCTGTATTTTTGGTTTTTGTGGGAAAATCATTTTGAAAACAATTTTTCCAGTTTACATGCATTTTTACATATTA
Organism: Euphorbia tirucalli; assembly: GCA_039660915.1. Taxonomy (NCBI): domain Eukaryota; kingdom Viridiplantae; phylum Streptophyta; class Magnoliopsida; order Malpighiales; family Euphorbiaceae; genus Euphorbia; species Euphorbia tirucalli. The sequence continues at coordinate 33,573,046 of CM077640.1, read as the reverse complement.
AGCGGGTCAGTTTTCGGGAGAACTGGGTCTCCATCGTGGCATTGTTCTAATATGCAATTTTACGGGAAATTAAACCTGAGGTAGTGAATGCACATATCAAAATTCATTTTGATGATTTTTGGATTTTTCTGAATTTTTAGGGATTTTTGGAAATTTTTGGGGATGAAAACGAAAATTCTGATTCTGAAAACCACGTTACAGTCGTGTGACTGTAACTACAGTCGTACGATTGTAAACTACAGTCGTGCGACTGTAAGTGGCCCGGAGTCAAAATCTCGCCAAAACATTATTTGAAGAAAACTGGGAAGAAAACGCTGGAAATCAAGAACACTCGTATGACTGTAACTACAGTCGTACGACTGTTCATCAAACTCAAGAATAGTCGCACGACTGTTCTTGATTTCCAGAACAGTAACACAGAAAAATGGATAGAAATGCAGAAAAAGAGCACCAATCACCCAAAAAGCTCGTAAAAGGGAGGAGAACAGGAGCCTTTACCTCTTTGGCGTGCGTCCACCGTAGGATTGACCCTTGGCATCGCTCCAATCCACTAAAATCCGCACTTTTCTCCTTAAGTTAGGGTTAGAGATTTTGGGTCCAAAATCTCCAAATGCTGAGGGATTCTGATGATGAACTCCTCCTTTTCTTTTTGATTTTTTCTCTTCTGTTTCCTCTGTCTGTCTGTTTTTCTTTTTTTCTTTTTTTCTTTTTTTTTCGTCCCCTTTTTTCTGCTTTTTATGGGTAATGATCTACAGTCGTACGACTGTATTTTGACTACAGTCGTACTACTGTAGCCAATGTCGTACGACTCTCTCTCTCTTTTTTTTTAAGTAAAATTCCGACACTTACAGCTGCCCCTCACGTGATCAAATTCACCACCCGAACTTAGTCTGTGATAGATGATGTGAATTTGAGAAACGTGACTCAAAGCGCCACAAACACAGGAAAGAACCCGCTGTTGAAATAAGCCGATATCAGGTCTAGGTTACCCGAGGCGATGCTGGGGAGGAAATAAGCCGATATCAGGTTTAGGTTACCCGAGGCAAAGCTGATGAGAAAATAAGCCAATATCAGGTTTAGGTTACCCGAGGCAAAGTTGAGTTTGAAGTGTGGGATTCGAATTGGTTTCAAAGATCTAGGATCTTGCTTGAATCGATCTTCAAGAATCCGACAAGGATTGGGAATCATGCTTGAAGAAGTTCAAGGATTCGAAATCTAGCTTGGAGAGATGTTCAAGGATTGGGAATCATGCTTGAAGAAGGTTCAAGGATTCGAAATCTAGCTTGAATGAAATAAAGGGTTTGATGTAGAACTAAGCTGATACCGGGTCTAGGTTACCCGAGGCAAGAAAAGATGGAATGCGGTTAAGCCGATATCGGGTCTATATTACCCGAGGCAAAGGAAGGTGGATTATGGATTAGCCGATATCAGGTCTATGTTACCCAAGGCAAAGGAAGGTGGAATTTGACTATTTGAAATCTTACTGGAATTGGATGAAATTGAAATAATAAGAGGTTCAAGGATCTGAAACCATGCTTGAACATAATAGAGTTCAAGGGTTTAAGGTCTGGCTTGAATGAAGGAAATGGTTCAAGGATTTGTAACCATGCTTGAACGTAACGGAGTTCAAGGGCTCAAAATCTTGCTTGAATAAAGAGAGTGGTTCAAGGATTTGTAACCATGCTTAAACGTAGTGGAGTTCAAGGGTTCGAAATCTTGCTTGAATGAAGAGAGTGGTTCAAGGATTTGTAACCATGCTTGAACGTAATGGAGTTCAAGGGTTCGAAATTTTGCTTGAATGAAGGGAGTGGTTCAAGGATTTGTACCCATGGTTGAATGTAGTGGAGTTCAAGGGTTCGAAATCTTGCTTGAATGAAGAGAGTGGTTCAAGGATTTGTAACCATGCTTGAGCGTAATGGAGTTCAAGGGTTTGAAATCTTGCTTGAATGAAGGGAATGGTTCAAGGATTTGTAACCATGCTTAAACGTAACGGAGTTCAAGGGTTCAAAATCTTGCTTGAATGAAGATAGTGGTTCAAGGATTTGTAACCATGCTTGAACGTAACGGAGTTCAAGGGTTCAAAATCTTTCTTGAATGAAAAGAATGGTTCAAAGATTTGTAACCATGCTTGAACGTAATGGAGTTCAAGGGTTCGAAATCTTGCTTGAATGAAATGAGGAAATAGGTTTAGGAAGGATAATTTTGGTGTTGGCTGGGGAATGAGTATTTATCCCTTGATCGATGATTTTGTAAACAAAAATTTTTGCCCCTTTGATCAAGGATAAATACGGCTTGACTGCTTTGTGCCGTCTCTGCTGTGAGAGCGAACCTGTTTCGGAGAGCCCTAGTGATAGCAGTGGGTACCTGCCCTTGGATTGGTTGTGATGCATATGCATATGAATTGTGCGTGTTTACTTTAAACGTATGCATATATATACGGATGCATATATAGTTCTAAATGTATGCATGCAACATGTGGCTTATGCTTTGTTCTTGGTATCCGTGCGAGCCCAGAGACGGAATTCACGGCTTGTGGCTGGCCCCGATGGTAGCCCAGGTGACCTAGCCCGATTGTCCCAACGTGTCTCCTGACCGACTAACCACTACGCTGATCTAGGTATTAGATGAGTTGGCCATCTTGAGTGGCTTCCCACTTTACCCTTTGCATATTCTGGAGTGTTGTCAGTGCTGAGTGGATCAGGATAATAGACCGTGCTGGTGGATGATCCATTCTGTTGAACAAGGAGATGAGAGTGAGACTTTGCATTTCCGTACCGTATGACAGGAGCTTCTGCGATATTATCACGGACTTGGGTGCAATATCCTACTGATGGATGTTTGGCATGGTGCATGCAAGATGAACATCTGATCGGAAATCTAAACATGCACAATATTACAATGGTGACATCAGAATGAGTATAACAAGTAATATGGCAGTGACTCTGACTTTGTATATCACCCCTCTCCTGTTGCTGACACGTCCTTTCGGTTTTCCGTGTCAACAATTTTTTTTTTTTTTTTAGAAAGATTCTGTGATGGGCATTTTGTCTGCGTTGATCCCTTTTGTGACGGTTTGTCTTAGGATGGGAAAAATATACCTTGATATGTTCATTGTGACTCGCGAAGATAATGCTGTCGATGATGCCCAGTGGTTCGGTTTTTTACTTGCCCCTAATATTATAGGTTTGTGTTCGGGGAGTATTAAGGGTTTGTGTTTGGGGAGTGAAGCACTTCCACAAACAAGGCTTGCTGTGCAATGTAGCCTGTAAGTGAACATTGACATGTAATGACATGACAAATGCATATTGAACACCAAAATTGAATACAAAACATTTATGACATAATGAATGTTGATGCATTAGGAAAATCTAAAATGTGGCTCTGGTTTTAATTGATACCCCTTCAAATTACCAATATGCCCTTTTGGTTTTACACATTGGATAGGGATTTTTTTTAGCCCGATCATTGGATAGAGTTGCCATCGTGGACAGACAACCTAAGATGAATTCAAGTACCACTGGATTCTCCTGTGGTCTGATGTTGTATTCATATTTCCAATTCACCCCACTTTCCCTTTGAATATGAGTGCAACAGACTTTATAAGCTTTCCTGTTGATGGTATCGTCCCCTTAATGATTGTTGAAAGCTTTGTAAAGTCAAGTTGCTCCGACACAGTTGGTGAAGTTCACAAATGCATAACCAAAATTTCCTCGAGTCTTGAAATCCATAGGCAAATAGAGGAAATCATAAGCAGGCTTCCCTTTGGACTTATTCTTGTTTTCCTCCAGACAATGCTTGCCTAGAATTTGTAGCAGATTATGTCTTTGAAACTGATTGGTAGATTTCTGATCATCAGGCTTGTTTTTCCACCAAGATTAGCTTCAATCTCTTTTTATTCAGCTTGGTCTCTTCAATAGTCAATTTCTTGGGCGACCACTGTTGTTCCTTTTCACCTACAGAAACTATTTTCTTCTTACTCTGGGATCTCGGAGCTATATATTTCATTTTGTTGGGAATTAATCGCACAAAACAAAAATATGCGCAGCGGAATTAAAAGATTAATCCCCACCAAGGACCCATGTACTTTGCATTGAATCGGAAGGAGGGTTAAAGAATTACCTTAATTCTTTGAAGATTGAATCAAAGGAACCAAGATAGCTTCCCTCTACGGTTGATCCACACGGAGCAATTCATTCACCGCGTGCTAGCGCCGGGATTGAAGAACAATTCTTCGAACGAGACTGAGAAAGCGAAAAATCATATTTTCCTTGGAGTTTTTTGAGAATTTCGGCTGCCACTATTCCTTGTTGTGGCTGCCGAAAAACCTTCTTTTGATATGTTGAAAAATTAGGTTTTTAGGTTAGTTTTTATTTCCTTAAATAAAACCCTAAAATAGTTAATTATAATTATAACCTAATACACCTATTAGTTATAATTATAAATTAACCCCCACAATTTAATGTTAATTCTCAATTAACATCAAATCAATTTTCCATAATACACATATGTATATATAATGTTATAATTAATTATATCTCTATATAATTTAATTATAACATGTAGCATACTTTATGCAACACTAATCACATTAATATTTATATACACATGCATAAATATATATCACTATATATATATTTATTCTCTTCCTCATTCATAAATTATTATCTCATAATAATTTATACCCGTTAAGATGAACTTCATTTTGCTCTTGTGTGTGACCCCATAGGATCATATTAATTGGCAATAAGGAAATTACCATAATGTCCTTATAGGTCACAAGCGGACTCTAGCAAGCCATTACGACTACCCAATTAATATGATTGGAATGATCCAATACCTATTTATAGAATGTCATATTCCCTTTTGTCTCTTTGATATCAAGATTAATTATAAGACATGGTACACTTGTCAATCTTACATAATTAATCATATGCTTTCTCGATCTCAAAGTAAACTGTTCAGACAAATCAATTGATACTCTTATCAATTATTTGAGCACGGCCATGCATTTAACAGTCTTACTTATCGAGGGGCCCAGTGATATCGCTCTCTTGTTAGAGAGGGACAAAATCCCATATCTGTCACTCACATCCCTAAGCATGAGTCATATTGTACCCAACCACAGCCTTTATAACTACTCTGTTACAAGCAGCGTTTGACTGCGTCAAAGCACAACATGAATTCATCCCGGAATCCATGGTGACCTCAGGTCAAAGGAATCAGCTGATGACACTACTATAATCAAGATCAGTTGTGACACGTGACCATGAACTTGATCTTATAGTGGGTCTCCAGTAACATGTTCTCTAACATATTACCCGTGAGTATAATCTGTATCTGTATACACTATATTCATCTTATGAATATCCATTATCACTCACACTAGTCTTAGTTTGTTATTATTCCCATAATAACAATCGACTAGGGATATTTAGAATAACACGATTTATTCATGGATACTTATCATAAATGCTAACATACAAACATAAATGATAATATTAATCTACACTAGATTAATCTTAGAAGTCAAATTACATAATCCAGTATTGGCCTTAGGGCACAATCTCCAACAATCTCCCACTTGCACTATGGCCAATCATACATGTATCTTGTACCCATTGACCTACATGACTTTCATGTATTCACTCGTGCAGGAGTCTTTGTCAATGAATTATTAATTTTCGCTTCCGTTGCTACTTTACACATATTCACTCTCTCTTTAGAGACAGCCTCTCTAAGTTAGTGAAAAACGCCTAAGTATATGCTTGTGTCATACAAGGTTCTTACGCATTGAACTATTGTCCCTACAATAGTCTCACAGGATAAGCAATGCTTAAAACAAAACACAAAAATTTTGATGAACTTCTTCATCCAAAATTTCTTTTACATCATATGTAACAATATACTTTGACTACTATTATAGATATTTAGCTATATTGTTTTATTTTGAACCTTTCAAAATCATAACATCTCTTTTTAAGAGAATACTAGATCTCGACTGATATATTGCAACTAATTGCAATCAGTTGTATATGTGCAGTTAACATAAGCAAGCTTCTATTAAGTCTTTTTACATTGAACGCTTTCAATGCTTTGACTTAAGCCAAAATATTCTTTTAGATCTATCTCTATAGATTCCAATTTCAAGAACACAGGCAGTCATGCTTATAACATTAACCGAAATTACTTTCTTAGCCAAGATTTTACTTCTTGCAAGGTAAGAATGTTATTTCAAACAAGCAATATGTCATCCACATATAGCATTAGGAATACCGATATGCTCCCACTGATCCTTTTGAAACACAAGATTCATCATCCTTTTGATAAAATCAAACCATTTGATTTCTTTATCAAAACTATGACTCCAACTATTTGATGCATGTTTTGATTCTTATAAGAATCTTTGAAACTTGCATACGCTACTTAAATTCTTTGAATGCTCAAAACTTTGGGTTGTGTCACGTACACATCCTCAATCATGTTTTCACGTAGAAAACAGATTTTGATATCCATTTGCCATATTTTATAATCATATTATGCGGATATGGCAACAAGAACTCAATATGACTTGATCATGATTAATGATGAAGGAGGATTTCATCATAGTCCTACTATGAATTTGTTCGTATCCTCATAGTCACTACTATGAATTTGTTTATAACCCCTTTTGTCACTAGTCGTGCTTTATAAGTTTGAAGATCACCATCCATGTCGGTTTTCAATTTGAAAACTCATTTGCAACCATTGCATATACATCTTCTAAAAGATTTATCAAAGTCTATACTTTGATTGTCAGACATGGACTTATCTTCAACCTTTGTAGCATCAAGTCACTTATTAGATTCAAAATCTAACATTGCTTCTTCATAAAAGAAGACTTATTCCAATCTAGTAAAACTACATCATGATTTTGAGAAATCCATATCTCTCCTATTCATGTCGTATTCTACTAGACTTTCATTGGACTTGTGTAATTTCAACAATGATCATGAAACCATTTCCATGTTCCTCTTCAACGTTAATGTCACTTTGTGAATTACGAGTTTTGTAGGTGTACTTTACTCCCACTAACTCTTCTAGAAATTAACTCCCTCTTCAAGGGGAAACCATTTCTAGCTACAACTACTTTGTATCCCAAAGAAACACAGGAGTAACAACTCCTACTTTCCTTTTGAGTAATCCACAATACGACATTTAAATTTAGGTGCCAACTTATTCGAAATAAGCTTTACAGCGCTAAACTTATTCAATGAAACAACTTGGGTCTCTTACCCAACCATATCTCATATGTTGATTCATGAATTATTTTAGACGGAACAATATACACAGCTGCTTTAATGGCATATTTTCGAGAAAACGATGATCAACTTGACTTCATCATAGATTGAACTATATCTGTATAGAGTTCGACTACTCCCTTTTCGACACAACATACTTTGTGGCGTACTTGGAGGAGTCAATTGTGAGACAGTCCCACAACCCCTAAGATGATTGTCAAAATCTTGACTCAAATGTTCAGCACTTGGATCATATCTAAGTGACTTTACTATCTTGTCAAGATACTTCATACTTCATTTTACAAGCTTTTGAACATTTCAAAAGTTCCAAACTCGTGTTTCATTAGATACTCTTATCTAGTGAAAAGTTCCATGAAAGTAATGAAGTATTAGAACCTCCTTTAGCAGTTGATTTATAATTCATATACATCCACATGTATAATGCTTAATAAATCGATTGTTCTTTGACTACTTTTAGCAAAGAAAACCTTTTGTCATCTTTTACAATAAACAACATTCGCATGATTCAAGATGATTCATAATCTCATGAATCTAAAGGTCCATTCTCATGGAGTTTCGAAATGCAACTTTGCTTATGTCTCCAAGACGACACTGCCAAAATGGGTTGGATCAAACTATTTGATTCGATCCTTACAGTATTTATGTTACAGATGGGCTCCACATATAAAGACAATTATGTAAATCTATATTTCATAATCATGTCTTTATAAAGTTTATAATTCACAATTATAAAATAAACAACATTTGTTTACTCAAGCCAACAAGCTCAATAGACAACAAGAGTTCGTAACTCACATGTAAAAGTTCATAACCTTTAACCAAAGTTCATAACTTTCATATAAAAGTTCATAACTTTTATGAAAAGAGGTTCGTAACTTTTAACTTGAAGTTCACAACTTTCATGTAAAAGTTCAGAACCTTCGAGTAGCAACCTTTGCTTCTCTTGTCTATTCGCATTCTACCTTTCACCTTCATAAGGTTTCTATTCAAGTTGCGATTCATCATATTCTACTAATATGAGATCCACAACTGGTATCTAATACCTTTGATATAGAAACAAAAGTAGAATAGTTAATAAATACTTAAGGTAGCAGTCTTACTGCCTTTCATCTTCTCATAGATCTCCAAACAAAGTTTGCTATTTCCATTCTAATGAACGATTCAATCTAAAAATGGCAACATCCTTCTTTTGGAGATCTCTCTATGCCAACAGCTTTGGCCTTTAAAATACTTTCACCGAAACCCTTTCGGTATTTATACTTTTCGACCCTACTATTATCCTTTTCCTTTTGAACCATAAGCACACAATTCGAGGCGGGCTTATCCTTTATGGATAACTTAACATTCTTCTGCATCTTATGCAACTAATTCACAATTTTCTCCATGTCATTCAAATGATAGTTCATCACCAATGACTATCAAATAATGAATTCAAGATCACATCTTAATGCCTTTTGGATGCCAATGAGAAATTGTTGCCTCAAACACTTATCTTTTCTTGCTCACTAACTGATGGAACATTTCCATTTGTGATGTATCATATACCTCAAGTAAAACTTCCATGTGCAGAAGAATTGGTGGCAAGTGTAAGATAATAAATTTTAAACAGAGTCCCTTCGATGCTTCAAGTAAGCATCTTTTATACTCATGTTACAATTGCTAGTGGTTCATTGGGCAAAAGGATTATTGAGAACATATGATTCCTTTTGATTTGAGAACAATTCTCAAAGTTCAATAACAATCGAGATCATGGTAATAGCAATCATAACTATAATAAAGCGTGTAAAGATTTTTATTTAAATGCTCCCACTTAAATTATAAAACCCTTTAAAATATTTAAGTGGGTGAAGATCCAAAATCCATACTTAACCATAGCACTGCTTTGGCATGTCCCTATGATTAAATATAATTTCGGTAGGCAAAGACTCAAAATCATGCTTTAAACCATTTAAACATATTTTGGATGTGCACTTCTTTGCCAATTGCATCATTATGCAACTCTTCTAATTTATGAGATGCATGATATCATATATCATATTTAATTGTATGTTACTCATCTCATCTTTGCCTCGGGCTCAAACACCGTTTTGATTAACCCTTTGTTAAACCAATTACAACACAATGAGAATCACCATTTCTCATATTATCGCTTCGCTAAGGTCACAACATGCGTACCCGCTTTGGCGTGGCTACCATGATGCGAACATAGTACTTGACTAGTGTTATACGTAATTGGGTGGCAAATATAAACTTCATAAGTTTATTTAGGGTTTGTTAAATCCTGTGATTTTAATTGTATCATATACAATTCATGGCATTAATATTAAACATACTCTTGTTAATACTAATTAGCATGGCATCCTATGTCATACATATGTTAAGCATGCAATCTAGCATGGCATCACATGGCATCTAAAAGAAACAAAGCATGCATTTACATATATATATTATCATTTTGCATCACATGCAAAATAATTTCTAACATGCATCAATATTTATTAACATGGCATCTTATGGCATAAAATAAATACAACATGCATAAGACTCAAAACCGTGTTATGGTATGGTTTTATCTACATTGATTTTCATAGGCCAATATGAAAATCAACAGGTCATATCCTAGGTGGTTGTAACCATCGTATGGTCACAGCACAGCCGCACCCCTTGGATCCGTCTTCACGTCTTTGTTCCTTGGCACCAGCTCTTGGATTTACATATTTTACAAAAAATTGTATCCTATACAATTTTCTAGTAAAATAAAATTTACAAATTATAAATTGCATCCTATACAATTTATCTAGTAAAATTAAAATTAAAATTTACATAAATACAAACGACTCGCAGGTCGTATTTATATAAAACCATAATAAATAAAATAAAGCATCCACGGGGTCCAAAACCATACCATAACACCATGCATAAAATTATCAACAATAATTTTATATCTAAAATATTTAGGGTTCAAAGTGGTAAAATACAATCACATTGTATTAAGAATTAATTAATTTGGAAAGAAAAAAAAATTCGTAAATATGCAGAAAACAATTTTCCACACTTAAAACGAAAAAGGGGTAAAACTGTCGGACAGCATGCTCGTCGGGCCTCGCACTGCAGTATCCAATACTGCGCGCAGCCCGACGGGCTGCGCAACACATAGCTGCGCAGCCCATGCTGCGCAGCCCATGCTGCGCAAGCAGCATGCTGCTTACGCAGCATGTGCAATTGCAATTGCAATTGCAATTGCAGTTGGGCGCAATTGCAATTGCAATTGCAATTGCACCCAAAAATATTCTGGGCATTATGCCCAGAATAACGAAACAATTTTTTTTTTTTTTTTTATTTTATTTCATTTAATTAATTGAAACAATTTCAATTAAAATCCCATGAATCAAATTCATGATACCAACCCCTTAAACATTTCAAATTATTAAAACAAATCATTCACAATGATTCACATTAAAATCAAATTTTAAACATGTTATTCATAATAACATAGAACCCTAAATAAAAACATACAAACCCCTAACAACAATTTTGATCCTATCAAAATCATACAAACCCTAACATGCAATTTTGATCCAATCAAAACATAAATCCAATTCAATCAAAATACAAGTGGCTCTGATACCACTGTTGGGAATTAATCGCACAAAACAAAAATATGCGCAGCGGAATTAAAAGATTAATCCCCACCAAGGACCCATGTACTTTGCATTGAATCGGAAGGAGGGTTAAAGAATTACCTTAATTCTTTGAAGATTGAATCAAAGGAACCAAGATAGCTTCCCTCTACGGTTGATCCACACGGAGCAATTCATTCACCGCGTGCTAGCGCCGGGATTGAAGAACAATTCTTCGAACGAGACTGAGAAAGCGAAAAATCATATTTTCCTTGGAGTTTTTTGAGAATTTCGGCTGCCACTATTCCTTGTTGTGGCTGCCGAAAAACCTTCTTTTGATATGTTGAAAAATTAGGTTTTTAGGTTAGTTTTTATTTCCTTAAATAAAACCCTAAAATAGTTAATTATAATTATAACCTAATACACCTATTAGTTATAATTATAAATTAACCCCCACAATTTAATGTTAATTCTCAATTAACATCAAATCAATTTTCCATAATACACATATGTATATATAATGTTATAATTAATTATATCTCTATATAATTTAATTATAACATGTAGCATACTTTATGCAACACTAATCACATTAATATTTATATACACATGCATAAATATATATCACTATATATATATTTATTCTCTTCCTCATTCATAAATTATTATCTCATAATAATTTATACCCGTTAAGATGAACTTCATTTTGCTCTTGTGTGTGACCCCATAGGATCATATTAATTGGCAATAAGGAAATTACCATAATGTCCTTATAGGTCACAAGCGGACTCTAGCAAGCCATTACGACTACCCAATTAATATGATTGGAATGATCCAATACCTATTTATAGAATGTCATATTCCCTTTTGTCTCTTTGATATCAAGATTAATTATAAGACATGGTACACTTGTCAATCTTACATAATTAATCATATGCTTTCTCGATCTCAAAGTAAACTGTTCAGACAAATCAATTGATACTCTTATCAATTATTTGAGCACGGCCATGCATTTAACAGTCTTACTTATCGAGGGGCCCAGTGATATCGCTCTCTTGTTAGAGAGGGACAAAATCCCATATCTGTCACTCACATCCCTAAGCATGAGTCATATTGTACCCAACCACAGCCTTTATAACTACTCTGTTACAAGCAGCGTTTGACTGCGTCAAAGCACAACATGAATTCATCCCGGAATCCATGGTGACCTCAGGTCAAAGGAATCAGCTGATGACACTACTATAATCAAGATCAGTTGTGACACGTGACCATGAACTTGATCTTATAGTGGGTCTCCAGTAACATGTTCTCTAACATATTACCCGTGAGTATAATCTGTATCTGTATACACTATATTCATCTTATGAATATCCATTATCACTCACACTAGTCTTAGTTTGTTATTATTCCCATAATAACAATCGACTAGGGATATTTAGAATAACACGATTTATTCATGGATACTTATCATAAATGCTAACATACAAACATAAATGATAATATTAATCTACACTAGATTAATCTTAGAAGTCAAATTACATAATCCAGTATTGGCCTTAGGGCACAATCTCCAACACATTTTCCCCCTTTTTTCAGCATTGTTGAACTCATTTGAGGCAGATTCATATCCATATCCTCTATCTATCATCAAATCAAATCCCTTCCCACTATCTGAGGGTACTAAATAATTAGTCTGGGAGTTTAGATTGAAGAGAAATGGCATGGGATTAAAAGGGTATCCCCAATTTGGTACAGGTTGATGATACATGAAGATGGACTGAAACGGCGTCATAACCACCTGTTCCGATGCCCTTCCACTAATAAGAAGGTGTGGAACAAAAATGATATGGAGAAGCATTGGGGTTCAACTTCTTGTTAGAAGCCATTGAAGGTAGAAAATATGGAATCACAGAATCGGTTCAAGTTCCAAAGAGAAGATGAAAGATAGAAGATGAAAGTGAAGGAAAGACAATAAAGGGAAGACAAAAGTGTTGAAGGCAAATGGAGAAGACAGAAAGGAGAGTGAAAAGGGAACTACTTTGGGTAAAGACACCCATCTTCTCTGTCACTGCACGAAGTTAACTTCTCAGAATAGGCAACAACGTACTTATCTCCATTGTCTCAACTCATTGACCCCGGCATTTCATGCAATAGGTGGGTCGCCCCCAGATTCATTAAGCACTCAACAGACTTTGACTCTATGATTGAAGAGAGCATAACTTTAGGCCAGGAGTAGAAATTTGACCACAAGAGAGAGCTGAGGTCTTCCACCGGTGCTTGCCCCTTTTTTTTTTGAAGAAGAAGAAGTTAAATCCAAACCACAGCCACCTATTGATTTTCCTACTGCATTCAGATCCATGTATGTCATGCGTGCTTGATATGTCTTTTTGGATGAACAATGCATGTGTAATGTCATATGCACATGAATGCCACACAAACAAGACTATACGTGCACTAAAACTAATGTCTGCTTCAGAGTTTTACAGCATGGTGGGTGGCGAAGGTCATTTGGATTTTTTAGGGCTTGGTGCTTTTTGATGGGTTTGGTTTTTGATGTGAGATGCTTTTTTTTCGAGCATGAATTAGGCTCAAAGCTTCGTTCTAGTGATTGGCTCTGAGATTTAACAATGGTCCCTAGTTTGGAATGATTTGGGTGTATTGTGGGCTGTTCAAGTTGAAACTTTTAGGGCAAGACCAACAGTGTTTTTTTTATCGTGGTTTGTAGGGATCACTGATCTAGATTAGCGATTGGTTTGATAGAAATGATGCCATCTCATTATTTGCTTGGCAGACTTCTTCTCTTTCTTTTTTTTTTTTTTTGCAGAAAAGGGCTTTAACGGAAGTCAGGTTCACTTATAAATTCCCTATGAGGCTCAGATTGATGTCATGCATCTTAATATTATGCGTGATGGACAATGTCATTTCAGATGATAAAATGCATGCTTAATGCCATATACATGTAATCACCACATAAGTAAGAAAATAACAAGATGCATTGCATTCAAAATGAGTTCAATAAACTTTACAAACAAAATGAGTTCCCTGCGGGAAGGAGCCTCTAAAGGTATTGATCTCACAGCGCCCGACTATTCCTTATCCAGTCACTGCCCCACTCTCATCAGATCAGGCTTTGGAGCTCTTCATCATATTCCTCTCCCCGGGAGGTTTGAGGAATTTCTTTACCAATCTCCCTGCTTGCCCCCAGTTGCTCATTAATAGCGGATGGCACCTTTAACCTTCCCTCATCAACTAACTTCCAAATCTCCTTCCTCAAAATATAGCAAGCATTGGTTCGGTGACCTGTCACTACATGATAGGTGCATAAGTTATTCTTTTGATCCGATGCCAGCTCCACATATGGCTTGATGCTCTGCAGTAGTCCCTCTTTTCTACATTTGGCAAATAATTGGCTCAGTGAGATAGGCCACGGGGATATGCCCTTTCCGTCACCCTTGGGGAGTGGACTCCTGGTTGGTCGCGGAACAAGGTCAGTGTTCGCTTCGAGGGGGGCCATTGATTTTGCTCCACCATTCAGCCCTCTTATTACTCCCTCAAGCTCAACCACATGTGCCTCTAATTCAGAGCACCTTGTCGTCAGCTTTTCCACCTTGTCCAGGTCACCTCCTAGCATTTCCTTCAACATTGCCGCTGCCTCTTCCCTGACCACCTTTGGGAATCATGATGAGGCAACATAATCATCTAGGATATCTGTTACGGTGTTGAAGTTCACTGGGCCAGCCATTCTCGAGACTCCTTCCCTTTCTCCCCTGAAAAGAACATTTGTTCGCACTGACTGGGGCATGCGCACAGAGGATACCAAGTCAAGGGATGATGCAGGTATGAATGCGAGATGTGGTGCATGCATGCATGAATGATGATGTCATGTGATGCCATGTCATGTTATGCAACCCTAAGCTAGTCAAGTGCAAACAAAGCCAGGAATAGAAACATGCAAAATGCAATGAATGTTGTTGACGAAGCTATATGCTGAAGTATAGCGTGGCATATAAATATACAGCACATGGATAAAATGACACACAGGGTTTCCACGGATCGAAGCAGGGTGATACTTGCGAAGGGTTTACGTGTAGAGCATATCTTACACGGGAGGAGAGTTGACATTTGAAACAGTACGTGTAGAGCGGATCTTACACGGGGAAGAGATGTAGTGTTTAAAGCTGTACATGTAGAGCGTGTCTTACAAGGGGAAAGGTTTAGTATTTGGAGCGATATGTGTAGAGCGGATCTTCCATGGGGAGGAAGGGTAGAGTTTGATGTGGTACGTGCATAGCTGGTCTTACACGGGAAGATTTGGAGGGTTCGTGTAGAGCTTGTCTTACACGGGGAGGAAGTGTGTAGAGCTTGTCTTGCACGGGAAGATATTTGGAACGATACATGTAGAGCTTGTCTTACACGGGGACAAAGGGTAGAGTTTGATGCAGTACATGCAGAGCTGGTCTTGCACGGGAAGATTTGGAGCGGTACATGTAGAGCTTGTCATACACGGGGAGGAAGTTTGTAGAGCTTGTCTTGCACAAAAAGATATTTTGGACCAGTACGTGTAGAGCTTGTCTTACACAGGGAGGAAGTGTGCAGAGCTTGTCTTGCACAGAAAGATATTTTGGAGCGGTACGTGTAGAGCTTGTCTTACAAGGGGAGGAAGTGTAGAGTTTGATGCGATACGTGTAGAGCTTGTCTTGCACGGGAAGATTTGGAGCGATACGTGTAGAGTTTGGTCTTACACAGGGGAAGGTTTAGTGTTTAGAGCAATACGTGTAGAGCGTGTCTTACACGGGGAGGAAGTGTGCAGAGATTGTCTTACACAGAAAGATATTTTGGAACGATACGTGTAGAGCTGGTCTTACAAGGGGAGGAAGGGTAGAGTTTGATGCGATACGTGTAGAGCTTGTCTTACACGGGGAGATTTGGAGTGATACGTGTAGAGCTTGTCTTACATGTGGAGGAAGTGTGCAGAGCTTATCTTGCACGGGAAGATTTGGAATGACACATGTAGAACTTAGTCTTACATGGGACGGATGGGTAGAGTTTAAAGCGGTACGTGCAGAGCTCATCTTGCACGGGGAGATTTGGAGCGATACGTGTAGAGCTTGTCTTACACGGGGAGGAAGTGTGCAGAGCTTGTCTTACATAGAAAGATATTTGGTATTTGGATGTGCAGGACACAAGGACAAGGTTTATAAGGATTATGGAAGACATAAGGGGCTTGATGAAGCTTCTAGCATTTTCGGAACACTTAAGTGACTTAGTGCATGCAGTAAAGTACTCGGTGCTCGTGGAGTGCTCGAGTGTTGTGGAGTGCTTGAATGTTTGATGGATGAATGAGATGTACAACATGAGTTAATGAGGATGATCCCTTTGTTTTTATTTTATTGTATTTTATTTTATTTTATTTTATTATTTTTTATTTTTTTTTTGACTTTGGACATTCCAAGTGCACCCAATGCTATGCAAAAACACCACGTGTGGACCACCACACGGATAAAGGTTCGGTGCTTTTGGGGCACCTAATGAATTTCATGAAATGGTCGCGTGTGTACTGACATGGACGGAGTTTGACACTTTGTAGGTCTATGAGATGATATGACATGGTCACATGGGACCGGCCCATGGACAGAGTTCTGATGCTTTTGAGCGTATGAAATGAAATGATGTTGTAAGCGAGTCACGTGTACTGGGGACACGGACAAAGATTCGGTGTTCGGGGAACACCTTTCATGATTTGGGATATTATGATATGCCCCTACATGTGTATTAATTCGGCACTCAAGGAGTGCCTTGAATGATATAGTAATGTCATGAAGTAACCCGATGTGGGTCACAGTGTTGTATGATGTTCGTGATGAATGGAAATAATGTCATGGAATGTATCGTGTGGATTGTCACATGGAAATACATCTAGGACCATTGTGGTCTCTATTGAATGAAATGATTTGGTGGAATGTCCGAATGCAATCCGGTGCATTGGCAAAACACGGGTATTATAGGATACCAGATATATGATGGGATGATATGATCGTGGTGGGTGTTCTTGGAATGCCCCTAATTTAATTTAGGTGATATGTCGTGAATGCTTATGACACACAAAATACTAATGGTTGCACGAAAACGTGGTTAGGATGCATGGCACACATAATGATGTTATGTATGCATGTGAAAAATGCTAATCACACAAATATGATGTTATGGCTGAAAAAGAAATGGTTAGTATGAATGACAGGTAGGTGATTTAATGTTTTCAGACGAAATAAAATGCAGATGGCTGCATAAAAATGTGGTTAGGATGCATGACATACATAATGATGTATCTATGCTGTGTGAAAAATGCCAATCACACAAATATGATATTATGGCTGAAAAAGAAATGGTTAGTATGAATGGCAAACAAATGAATTAATGTTTTACACACGAAATAAAATGCAGATGGCTACATAAAAATGTGGGTTAGTATCACACAAAAATGTTTGTGTATGGTATGTCACGTGTATGGAAAATGGTGATTATGGTATGTTATGCACACGTAGGTAGCAATGGCGATGTGTCACGAAATGGTGAAGAACACATAGCAAGCAAAATGAATTCTTCCAACCTTATTCCTCCAACGTGGTCGGCCTCAAAAAATTCTAACCGAGTCCTAGGCGGGGTTCACTTCGATCACCAACAGGGGGTAATGAAGGCGCGATTTTATTATTATTCACACAATTATTTTGGTATCCTAAGGGAATCCAACTAGGGCTGCCTATATGGGTTCGGTCCAAGTCGGGTTAAAAATGAAGGTTCCCATAGCAAAATTTACTCCTCACTTCTCCCCACTCAAGGGTCCAAACGAAGGGGTTCGTACGAGGCTATGAGTGGTGTTTCGTATTCGTGCCCCTAAGACCAAGAGGAACTTAGGCGACACTTCAACAATCCACCGGGCTGAAAATGGATACTAAATCTAATGCAAGCATATCCAGCTAAAGATGCAAAATGAAATACCAATCGAGAATCATCCACCTTATTTTAATTAGACACTTTTCAGGGCTTATCAAATCCTTTTAAGTTTTTAAGAAAACTTTTTAAGCAATTCCCCAACAGAGTCGCCACTGTGAGCAGACGACGCGTTTTCAACGGGACGCTAGATTTCCTTTCGGAATGGGGCGCCTCGATCTCGGGCGGGCCCCTTCCTCATGTGGGGTTTTTAATAAATGGAAAATCGATTTGGAAAATAAATAGAATTAATGCATAAAAGAACCGAGACCCAAGTCTCGATGAATATTGTGGAGTCGCCACCCAGCTCAGCTCAACCGAGAAATTCTTATGTAGCTGAACCAGACGAACGGTCGCTACATTATCCTGACGAACGGTTGCTACACTATCCAGAGATTCGGGTCCGGACAAGTTCCTTATTTCGTGTCTAATTAAAAATAAATATTGCCAATGTTCTCAAATGGTATTTTAGAATCTAAAGTCAATTTTATTGAATATAAAAGGGCATACAGCGCGCATACAAAAATAAAGAAAAATAAATATTAATTGGATTATAACTAAATCGAATAGAAAAATAAAAACACTCACCTCACAGATACAATCGCCTAGGATACACGAGAATCTAAAAAATATTTACAACCGCCTAAATACACGATTAATTCTATTAAAATACAAATAAAATCAAAAATAAATATAAATAAAAGCTGCAAAACAAAGGTTAGCACAATTTATACGGCACGCCACAACTAGGACTCAAATAGACAGAATTGGGAAATCAAGAACAGGAGGCATGCATTTAGGGGATAACCGGGTTGGCTCGGCTAGCCGACCCGGTTAGACCTGGAAAATGTTTTGAAACGTACCTGTATTTTTTGTTTTTGTGGGAAAATCATTTTGAAAACAATTTTTCCAGTTTACATGCATTTTTACATATTAAGTGTGTCGGTTTTCGGGAGAACTGGGTCTCCGTCGTGGCATTGTTCTAATATGCAATTTTACGGGAAATTAAACCTAAGGTAGTTAATGCACATATCAAAATTCATTTTGATGATTTTTAGATTTTTCTGAATTTTTAGGGATTTTTTGAAATTTTTGGGGATGAAAACGAAAATTTTGATTCTGAAAACCACGTTACAGTCGTGCGACTGTAACTACAGTCGTACGACTGTAAACTACAGTCATGCGAATGTAAGTGGCCCGGAGTCAAAATCTCGCCAAAACTTTATTTGAAGAAAACTGGGAAGAAAACGCTAAATCAAGAACACTCGTATGACTGTAACTACAGTCGTACGACTGTTCATCAAACTCAAGAATAATCGCACGACTGTTCTTGATTTCCAGAACAGAAACGCAGAAAAATGGATAGAAATGCAGAAAAAGCACACCAATCACCCATAAAGCTTGTAAAAGGGGGGAAAACATGAGCCTTTACCTTTTTGGCATGCGTCCACCGTAGGATTGACCCCTGGCGTCACTCCAATCCACTAAAATCCGCACTTTTCTCCTTAAGTTAGGGTTAGGGATTTTGGGTCCAAAATCTCCAAATGCTGAGGGATTCTGAAGATGAACTCCTCCTTTTCTTTTTGATTTTTTCTCTGTCTGTCTGTTTTTCTTTTTTTCTTTTTTTTTATCCCTTTTTTTCTGCTTTTATGGGTAATGATCTACATTCGTACGACTGTAGCCAATGCCGTACGACTCTCTCTTTTTATTTTAAGTAAAATTCCAACGCTTACAGCTCTTATTTTCTGAAGAATCAAGCTGTACGGCTCTATTAGGCAGAAAAATAGAGTCATAATGGCTCTACTTTGCAGAAACTGAAACCCACAAAAAATCCCTAAAATCCAAAATTAATCATCATAAGCATCCATAATTTAATCCAAACCAGTGCATACCATAATATTTATCATAATCTATCTTAAACATGCATCAATTTCACATAAATCGCACAAAAT
The DNA here is from genome assembly GCA_039660915.1 of Euphorbia tirucalli. Lineage (NCBI taxonomy): Eukaryota > Viridiplantae > Streptophyta > Magnoliopsida > Malpighiales > Euphorbiaceae > Euphorbia > Euphorbia tirucalli. Next base: position 33,553,189 of record CM077640.1, on the reverse strand, counting down.
CTTTGAAAATCAACAGGAGGATAAGTTTCAAAAACTAACTAGATCTCTTGATACATAGCTGGAATGTCAAGGATGATCAGTTTGTCCTGTCTGATGGTATCGCACAGTATTTAATCAATTCCCTCATCCTGTAAATTGACTCTACAAAAAAGTTTCAAAAACTAACCAGATCTCGTGATGCATAGCTAGGAATGTTAAAGAGGATCAGTATGTTCTGTCTGATAGATATCCTATAGTATTTAATCAATTCCCTCATCCTGTAAATAAACTCTACAGAAGCAAAAGGGACATTGAAAGTCCCCTCAGGTAGATTCTACTATGGAACTAGAGTATTATCATTCAAACTGTGACCCCTGATGGCCTTACAGATCATTTTCATCATTTTTCCGAAATGTAAGGGAGATTTAGGCGAAGTTGAGAGAAAGCCGAGAGAAACTAGAGGAAAAAAGGGAAGGAGAATCAGCTGCCAAATGATGGGACTTAGGTCCTTTCTTTAATCCATCGCGATAGAGCCATATGGCTCTTATTTTGAAAGTTAGGGTCGTACGGCTCTAACAGTACAGCCGTACTGCTCTCTACACATATTTAAGTACGATTTGAATTTCTCTATGATTTCTTGTTCAAATTAAACTTTATTTAACTAGAAACATCACGAGAAAGGTAATTTTTATTTTGCAGGATATCAGAAGGCAAAAAATGAGGATTTAAAAGTAAAAAATTTTTATTCTAAAATTATCAATCAAGGAATAAAGATGCCGATGCAATTCTTCAAATGACAGGTCTAGCATGACCACAACATCAACAAAATCACTCAACATAACGAAAATAAATTTTGAAAAAACCAAATATAGGTTACAGGTCTAACAGAGCCACAACATCAATGAAATTGCCTAATGCAATGAAAATTAATTTCTAACAAACCAAATGTAGGTTACAAGTCTAGCACGGCCATAACATCAATGCTCTTGCTCAGCGTAGTCATCGCCTAGCACATCACCTATCCTATTTGCTCAACGTAGCAATTCTCATTGCGCATTGCAGCACCAACTCTATTGGCTCAGCGCAACAACTTTCATCACCCAACGTGGCACCTATCCTATTTTCATCACCTAGCATGGCACCTTTACAAATTCTACCCTCAAAATGCTTTTCATTAAAATTTATCATGAATAAAAGAAAAAAACTAATTATATCAATCTTCATAGTGTAATCCAAAACACCTCCGAAGGTGGATTGCAAAGAAGAGTACTGCTTGGCATCCCACACCAATAGGTAAGTCTTCCATTCTCTCATTTACCATGCCTTTTTTCATGTACTTAAATTTACCCCAAAATCTAGTCAGACTTAGTCAATGCTAAATTTAACTACCTGAGGGGCAGCCTATGAGTGTGGATTTTTCCAGCCTCAATGATGAAAACCAAATTAGTTATCCTCTATATCGAGCTTTCTATAAGAATCAGTTCAAAAGATGAAGATGCGTACTGGATGAGCTTGGAAACAAACCCAGGAATTTTCTAAGAAATTAATGGTCTAAACCCTAATCTTAGTGACAATTGTACAACTCTTGTATAGGCCCCATGGCTTTACTTTGAGTCGAACGACTCTATATAAAGAAGGGTTAAGTCGTGGAACCAAATTTGACAATTGAAATTTCTAATCCAAAATTGAGAGTCGTACATCTCTAAACGATAATCTTATGGCTCAATCCTATAATAAATAGAGTTATACAGCTCTAATCCCTACCAGACAAAAAAAATTATTCACCCACGAGAGACGGATTTTGGATCTTGAGAGGGAGGACATACAAGAAAAGAAAGGGAAGAAAAGAGGAGATAACAACAACTATTTTTTAGGCAAGAAAAAAAAGACCTTAGCTATCAAGCAGTAGAAGAAAATGATGAGAGAAAGTTGGTAAGTTAAAGAGCTAGAGAGACCATAAGACAAAGGAGAAACCGCATTCTATGTTACACTGATCTCTTATTTCCATATCAAACACTAACCTTCCTAACCTTAAACACTCAAGCTTTCATCCCTTACCTTTTGTTTGTGATCTCGGGGAAAATTTGGGGCAAAGACATGTTGGGATTCTCCCAGTACAAAACAAAGATTAAAACCACAACAGAAGTGATTTGTCAAGCACTTGAATCTATTCCAAGAATAAATCTAATAGATTATGGAATAGAAACAATGGAAATAACACGAAGAAGAGATTTAATCTCACCTATGCCATTCCCGCAAATGACTTGAATATTAGAAGTTGCCTTTTCGCAAAGTCCCTCCACCCTCATGCACACGGATATCTACTGAATGAATCTCATGATAGTGATCAGGCGAAATGGAGATCTACCCACAAACATCTTAGCCAAATTTCCTCTCTAGGAATGGTGGTAGAAATTTTTACGTGGGAGTTAGGATTCCAAGGAGAAAATATTTATTTATACCATTGTCTAAAATATTAGGTTTTAATTAAATTAGGTTTAATTCGTTGATTCAATTTAATTGCTTTGTTTTAATTTAATTAGATTAAATCATAACCATATGATAAAATCCAATTGCATAGATTAAACTCAATTACTTAAATTAACTAAGCCTCAATTTAATCAATCCCTCTCTTAATTCGCAAATACAAACCATGTATTTATATTAAGAGATTGTTTCATCCATCCACTTAATTACATCAAGTAATGAAATTAATAGGTTTAAATAAAATCTCTCCCTAAGTTAATTATAATAATTTGAATTTACCAAAAAGTCAATAAATACAATTAACATAAAGCTTCATATAATATATAACCAATATATATTAAGTTCATGACAACTCCGTTCAGACATCTTTGTGTGCGATCCTATGGGTTCGTCTTATGTTGGTAGTGGACCCAAAACCTTAAGGCCCACAATCTACAAGTAGGTTCTAGCAAACCATTGCAGCTGCCCAAATAAGACGAAGACATCAATCTTATGCAAGGCATAAACCCTATAGTAATTTATACATCCTCTACTAGTGACATCGGTGTCCTGCAAGAGGCATGGCAATGTCACCCTCTATAACTGCATGGACATTCATTGATTCTGAGTAAATTGAAGTTCAAATAAGTAATCACCTAGTGATTTCTTACTTGGGCGTGGCCACACTCTTATCCGTCCTACTCATCAAGTGGCTGGTGATATCTGCTCTAAGTTAACAAAGTGGCATATCCCTTCGTATCCCTACTAATGCTACAATGATCACTGGCATTCCCAACCGTACCCATACTTGGCACCTTGTTACAGGCCCGTTAGGCATACATCAAAGAATATGAGCTCATATCTAGACCTATAGGAATATCAAGTCTAAGGATCCTATACAAGTACCACATGAGAACCAACTATGACATAGGTACCATATGGTGTTCTCAAAGTGGATCGATCTAGTACCATGTACATAACATATACCTGCGTCCTTGATTCACAATCCATGTCCAATGGTCGATAAGACACCACCATACAATCAAGCCATATACTAGTCTTTAATTATTATCGTTCCCATGATTCTAATAGACTAGGGATAGATTTATTATTGTATTTGATTCCTTACTCATGCTCTTACTTCCCGGAGAACATTACAGAAATAATGAGTACAAACACAATTAATGGATACTTTATTACTATTAATTGCACAAGTAATTAATAAAACAAATTATGCCTTTATCAATAACACACTAATGTATAATAAATAAATAAAAATGTACAATACAAATGAGATACAATGCCGCGGGACTAAGGCATAAACTTACAAGATGAACTCATTTGGAACTGGGTTACATCTCAAGAATTAGTTTAAAATGCTCAGAATACTGGATAAACGCACAAGAGGTGACTTTTGAGAGGCCATAAATCCTTTTACTGCTTTTCGGGTTGCATTTTGTAGTGCGTTTGAAATTTTTATCCAAAAATGAAACTGCTTATTACTGGAGATTAAAGTCGTACAACTTTATTCTTCACCATAATAGAGCCGCACAACTAGAAATTGAGTCGTACAACTTTAATCTTCAGGTACAATTTCATGCAAAATAATTTTTCGAACCAAACAATTTTCCCAAATATTCTAGCCATACGGCTTGTTTCTTGGTGATTAGAGCTGTATGGCTCTATTCTTTCTTATAGTCTGGTTTTTGATGAATTAGTGAGATTTTGCCTTAAAGGCAATCTAAATAGCCAAACTCACAGGAAGAAGAAATTTTCTAGAACATAATGTTTCGATATCTATTCTATCTTATTATAGTAAAAATAAAAATGAAAAGATAATAAAAAACATATGTTTTTTATTGAAGTTATTTTAATTATGAACATCTATATTTTAGTACGTTGTTGTGAAAACCGCTTTTAACGTGTTTATTGCATTATAACCTATATTTAATTCTTATGAAGTAATTAAGACTCACACAAAAAGAATTCCATGGAAATCCCGGGTTAATCGGCACACCAAAGTATGTATTGATCTATTAACTAGAAAAATGTTTTTCCAAAATTTTTTTCTTAAACATACGTTTTAAAATCGTTTTCCAGGTCAAGTCGATTGAATTTGTTGGATTCTCCTGACTCTTTCTTTTCACATGTAAGTAATCTATTATCCCTTGCTATCTTGTTCAAGTCTTGTGAGCATTTATATGTTTATCGTGCTACTAATCTTTATTTTGCAAGTAGATGTATGTTAGTTTAGATCTAGCTTTTAAAGAGATTTGTCACCGGAAATCACCCGATAACAGCGGAAGAACGTGATGATTTCCTCAAATCCATGCCCAGGAGCAATTAAAGTGGAAATTAAAAAATTAAAATTTCAATAGAAGAGAATCAATTCTTACCTGGAGTATCTCCTCTAGAGATGGTTGCAGAAATCAATAGAGACTTCCTCCACGTTCCTATACACGAACGTTTAAGGAACAAGAACCTGTGCTAGCAATTGGGACCTCCGGAATGGAAAACTCTTTGCTGCAATTTTCTACACCTTACCCCCTCCACTGGTGTAAGCGCCGGGTTTTTCCGACCTCTAAGATGAGAATTCCTTATTACCTGTTGAGTAGACAGACACGAATCGGACTTGAGAACGGCAAAAATGTCACCTTAGATATCTCAAACGTCCTGAAAACCGAGCTATCATCGATCCAAAACCCCGAGAAAGGTCCCCGGGTGATTTTAGGGTTTAGGGTGAGCATTGGTTTTTTACGGAATTGGCCCCCGCTCTACCTATAGCTGCATAGCTGTAGTTACAAAACTATAGTCGTACGACTGTAGTTTAGAGTCGCATGACTCTAACATTAAAGTCGCACGACTCCAATATTTAGAGCCGTGCAGCTTTAGTGGGTCAGCCAAGTTGCTCTGCAAAGGCAAAGCAACTTGACTGAGACGGAAAAAGTGAGCCGAAATCCACCGAAAATCAAACGGCTCATAAATGTTGGGAATGATTGAGATTGTGTGAGATATAAAAACTTAAAACAAAATCAAGGAGAGGGATGAATCTTAAGGCAAAGGGATAGAAAACAAAAAAAGAAAGGAAAAAGAGAGAGAGGTAGCAGCCGAAAACAGAGAAATAAGGTGAGGAAGAGAGAGCTAAATTCAAGACCAAAAAACAATACCTAAGCATCAAAGGAAGTGCTCTTGACCTTTACACATTTAATTAGGATCGTTTTGGATTGGTTTTAGATCGATATGGATTCGTTTCTAGGATTTCGGGAGAGTTAAGGTATCGGGAGGCTTTTCAATTTGATACTTGACGTTAAACACATCAAAACAATATCAAGGTGAACTCTGAGAGGCCTTAAACCTATGTACATTGCTTTTTCTTTGCATTTTTCTCTGTTTCTCAAATTTTCGGAAAACCGGTTGCCCAACTAGAGCCGCACAGCTGTGTTTGACAAGAACACAGCTGTAGTTCCGAAGAACAGAGCTGCACGGCTGTAGTTTCGAAGAACAGAGCTGCACGGCTATGTCCTTCCTGGTAGAAACCCGAAACTACCCCAGATCGGCTGAAAACAGCCCGTTTTCCATTTTTTCCAATTCTATTGTGGTATATTTCTATCCAAACACACCTGTACAATATCAAACTTTGGTTTTCGGATTTATATTCGTGCGGGTGTGAGATTCTCGGTTTTCACAGTTTCGATTTTCTAGAATCTGGGGTTTGTTCGATCCGAATCAGATCTGTTGTCCAGCAATAGCGGACCCTGCACTCTATAGAAATCTCGATGAACCACTGAAATCGAGCGAATCGGCATTTTCAAAACGAGAAAACCATTTTCAGGTTCTGGATGCTACAGTTGCACGACTGTAGTTGTTACAGTCGCAAGACTGTAATTAGAGTCTATAACTATAGTCGTACAACTGTAGTCTCCAGAAGGAGACGGAATCACGGAATGACCGATATAGATATCGTCGCACGGTGCTATCTTCAGAATCAAAACCGTTTTTGGCATGTTTACTGCTTTTAAACCCTAGATGGAGGTTGGAATTAGGAAACCCGCATGAATGGAACCCCGAGTTCCGGGATAACAGACCCACTAAATGGAAAAATTTGCATGAAACCGAGCCAAATAATTTTCTAAAATTATTTTCTGGCACAAAAAATCTACAGGGCATTTCAAAATCGTTTTCCAGGTCTAACTGGGCCGGCTCGTCGAGTAGACCCAGTTACCCCCTAAATGCCTGCCCCCGTTCTCAAAAATCCCAATTCTGTCCAATCTGAGTCCTATCTATGTTGTGCTATAAATTGTGTTAACCGATCTGTTTTGCAGGCTCTACTGCTTTTATTTTATTTTTGAATGTACTAGGGTAGACTCTCGTGTAAATTAGGCGACTGTAATTTTCTAGATATTCGTCTATTTAGGCGTTTGTAAAAGTGAGGATGAGAGTTTTCATTTTTATTCAATCTGGTTGTATAAGCGGCCTTTATTCTTACTCTTTTAACTGCTTGAATGTATCGTTTATTTATTCTGTAATTTATTTCTGTCATTTGCTTGAGCATAGGCTAAATAAACACAAAAATGGGTAGAGATTGATAATAAAGCAAATAAAATATGGTAATATGAACTGTAAAGTGAAAGCAAGCTTGAGGTTAAGTAAGTCACTTGCCTAAACCCTAAATCTCTAGATTAGGTACAGTAGTCTACCCTCGGTAGGGAGCTGTACCGGAATTTCCCGAATGAGCTGATCTGGGTGGCAACTCATTCACTGATCTTGGAATTTAAGTTTCGAGGTCTTTAAGTTAAAAATGGGAAAATGTTTTCTATAAAGGGATTTCCCAATAAATCAACAAATTTCCTAAAGATAATCAAAATCCCATTTTCCAAAAATTCAAAACGCATTTTCTAAAAATTTCCTTTCCCCCGGTTCGCTTCAAAGTGTCCCACTTTCATTCTTTATGAAAGTTTGTCCTCTCACAGTGGCGAGTCCGCTGGGGAAAAAGGTTTCTTAAAAAGTTTTCGCAAAAACTTAAGGAACTTAGGCAATTACTGAAATGTAACCTCGCTTACAGTCACTTCACTAGTTCAGAGTACCATATTTGTTTGCACCTGCATATCATGACATTTTCTTCTTCTCAATCCTTCCAGTACACTGATCGACCCCGGTTTACCCAAGAAGGTGACCTACCTCTTCCGCCAGGATTAGAGACACCCGACGGGGTAAACCACTCATAGCACCGCATGACGTTACATCATGTTCTACGGTGACTTTGGCCCACATGTAATGGCTTAGCAACTTCCCCTAGGATTACCCAAACATAAATTCAAATTGGACATTGAGAGTGCACCTTTGATATCCCCCATTGATGCCAAAGAGACCCAATTCCTAGGAAGAATGCAAGACCAATGAAAAGGAGAAATACGGTTGGAAGGAAGTGCATATTATTGCGTGTGCTAACGTTTGTTCCATGGTGTTTTTTATTGACCTTTTCACGAAGCATTAAAAATGCATAGCCATTCACGTGCCATTCTAACCACATCTTTCTACAGCCATTTTCAAGGATCGACATATGTGTGACTCTAATCACATTTTTGTGCAGCCATGAAATTTTATTTATATGCCATGTACATCTCGCGTGCGACATTTCTACGAAGCATACAGGACATCATCTCATGTGTCATACGTCTTAACCACATGTGACATACATTCATGCCACTTCATCCCACCTAATAAAGGATGTTCCAAGCGTGCCCCTCACGATCATTTCATTCAATAACATATCAGATATCCCAAAAATACCCGTGTTTTGCTCGTGCACCAGATTGCACTCGGCCATTTCACTATACCAGGTCATTCAATAGAAGACCACAATGGTCCTAGGTCTATTTCCGTGTGGTGGTTCACGCAATGTCATTACATGGCATCACATTCATTCATCATAAGTGTCACGGTGATGCCAGAGTCCTGTTTGTGCATTATGGTCCATATCGGGTCATTTCAAGACATTGCAAAATCATTCAAGGTACTCCCCAAGTGCCGGATTAGTACACATATAAGGGCATCTCATAGCATTATCAAAATCATGCAAGGTGTTCTACGAACGTCGAACCCCTATCCGTGTTCTGAGTTACGCATGACTCTTCTGTAAAAGCATCAGAACTCTGTCCATGGGACGGCCCCCATGGGACCATTTCATGTCATCTCATTAACCCACAAAGCACTGAAACTCTACCCGTGTGTGTTGGGAGTCGTCACGGGAAACCGACAGATAAAAGCGGAAATACGCATCGATTTCCTCGAATCCGGTCCTAGGAGCTTAAAATGTGGAAATCAAAAACTTAAAGCATAAAAGGGGAGTTTCAAAAACTTACCACAAAGTCTATCTAAGAGACGGATGCGGACTGCAGAAATCAAGTGTAGATTTCCTCCACCGATGCATACACGAACGGCTCTCGGACCAAAACCCGTGCTAGCGACTCGGATGACAAGAAGAGAGGGAGACAGAGAGAAGAAAAGGGGCAGCCAAGCTTGGATATTATGCCTGTCCAAGAATTTCTTTCCAAAAGAAATAAATGCATAAAAGTGGGCAAATTTTTTTTCAAAAGAAAAATTCTCGCGGCCAAAAATCAATGAGAATGGCTGCTGATTTTTTTTTTCTTTTGTATCAACCTTCTTACCAAAAAAAAAAAAAAAAAATCTCCAATGTCATCTAGCATGTAAAGTCCAACTTTGCTACTAACTTAGTCAAACCATGACTCACTTCATCACCATTGGACAAACATAAAGACTCATCATTTCTTCATTAAATCAAAAACATGACTCACCATCTTATTTTTGTCCAAGAATGAGTCACCATTCTCATATATTCTCCACCCATGAATTTCGGCCAAATAAATCCCACTTCATGTGGGAATTTTCATTTTATGTCTTAAGCCCAATTTGACTTCCTTTGATTTAATTAATTTCAAATGCAATTCCAATTTAACATGTATGTATATATATTATGCTATATAATACATTACATACATTTAAATTAGAATTCATTTGATCTCTTAATTTAATCGATGAATTAAATTAGACATACATAAAATGAAATACATGTAAACCTATACATGTAATAATATTTCCACCTAGGAAATAATCTCATAAATTCATTCATTGAATTAATTAAGAGAATGGCCAAAATAAATATTAATTATATTATTTTGATCAATCCAATTGACCTATATAATATAATTAATGGATCTCTCTCTCTTCCACGTGTATACTCCAAGTACACACTTAATCCGACTAGTTAAAGTCCAGACGTTCAATGTGTACGATCCAATGGGCCCGTCTTTATGTTGGCAGTGGGCCAAGGCCCACAGACTGCAGGCGGGCTCTAGCAAGCCACTGCAGCCCCCAATTAAGACGAAGTAAGCCGTCTAACTGAAAACGTAACCCTGTAGTTTGAACTTGTAAATCCCATGTCGCTGATATCGGTGTCCAACACAGAGGCATGGAAGTATCAGCTGCTGGGCAGCAGCTCCACGGCTGCCCTGCGCTGCGGGCCGGGCCCGAATTTGGATTTCGTGGGATTTGTTTTGGGCCGGGCCGGGTTTTAAAAATTTTAATTGGTTTTAAAATTTGCGTGTTTAAATTTTGGTAATTTTTATGCGCGTGTTTTATGAATGGAATTTAATTTTCATTCATGCGATATTTATTTTGGAAATAAATACGGTTAATTGAAATTGGTTCGGGTTTTCTTGGCACGAATACCCGGACGGCTAATTTTGGAATTCATGGTTTCCCAATTGGCAGAACCATGATCGGCCAAAATTTGGCTATTTCAAAATAATGGCTATGGACATATTTGAAATGGGATTAATTCATGCATTTAACATGTTTATAAATTCTATGTATTGGTTTACATGGATGTATGATTAAATGCATGAATGGATGTTTTGGGCCTTATTTATTTGGGTTGTAATATTCTTTTGATAAATACGGCTTACGCGCCGTTTTCTTTTTATGTAATTTTATTTTATGTGTTTATTATGGAATTATGTAAAGAAGAAGCTGATTGGATTGGCGTACTAGAAGGATGAGGATGCGGCCCACCTGATGTCGTTCTAGTATAGGTTTACTAGAATTATATTAGGATGTAAATTTTGGCCCATAGCATTTCATTTTTATTTAATTATGCTTTTTTTATTTACATGTGGGAATGCATGTACACACCCTATTTCACCCGCCTATGCATCTAAGCCATTATTAATTGAATCTAATAACCAAAAGGTAATTACTAAGTCTCTTAAAAGTGCTTCCCTCATTCATAACCTACTCGAAGTGGGGATAGGCCAGCTGTAGACCAACCCTCATTGGATGCACTGGAGTATCGTCATTTTGTATTGGGTTGGAGTATTGGTTACTCTAACACTTAGATGGAGGTCTTGACTTAGCGTGGGTAGTAGGATGTTCCTGGCCCTAAGCACAGATGGGTAAGTGCCAACAGACCCATCAAACCGAGAGTCCCTAGGTTGGGATTGGATGGCGTTCCGACCTAAAAATTGGGATATAGTTGTTCCAGGCCCTCGTCTGGCTATATCTTGATATAATATGGATCTCGGCCCATGAGCCCAACAACTCGAGTTAATTAATAACACGATTCATTATTAATTATATTATGGGAAGAACAAGTTATGCCCTTTATTAACACTCGTAATTTTTCTGTGTAGAAACTAATGGCTACGAATGATACTTTATCACTGCGATCTTTCTTGGAATGGGACAAGCTTTCTGGCCCTAACTTTTGGGACTGGTCTATGAACTTAAGGAAAGTTCTAAGACAAGAGTCTAAAGAGTATGTGCTCGAAAAGCCTGTACCAGCTGTGCCAACGGGAAGTAATCCACTGGCTGCCCAGCTGGAGGAATACTTGGCATATGTAAAAGATAACCGGGATGTGACATGCCTGATGTTGGCTAGTATGGTTCCTGAATTGCAAAAGTAGTTCCTGGATCATCAGGCCTTTGCTATAATGACAACTCTTAATGAGATGTTTTCTGAGCAAGCTTATCCGGAAAGGTACCTAATCCACAACGCATTCCGCAGCTGTAAGATGGGAGCCGGAACATCTGTGAGTGCACACGTGCTCAAGATGAAGGGCTATCTGGATAATTTAGCCCATCTCGGAACTCCTATCTCACGGGGGCTGGCGGTTAGCACGATCCTGGATTCTTTACCGGATTATTATGATCAATTCATCCTAAACTTTTACAAGCAAGGGATGGACCGTACTGTTAGTGAGTTGCATTGGATGCTTCAGCTCGCTGAACTGTCGATCAAGAAGAATCCGCCGGTACTTGAGGTTAACAAGGGGAAACCTCCTTTTGCTAAAGGCCAAGGCCAAGGCCAAGGCTAAGGAAGCCAAGGCTAAAAAGGCTAAAGCCCAGCCCAAGGCCCGTTCCAAGGATGTCTGCTTCGGTTGTAAGCAGGCTGGACATTGGAAAAGATCATGTCCCAAGCTTTTGGGAGAGAAAAGGAAGACGCAGGGCGTGTCTTCATCAGGTATATATGTCAGAGACATTAACCTCTGTTTCAACATCTTATGTATTGGATACTAGATGTGGTTCTCACATTTGTTGTAATGTGCAGGGACTTAAGAACAGGAGATCACTGGGATCGGGACAAGTGGACTTGCGGGTCAGAAATGGAGCAAGGGTTGCTGCAATAGAGATCAGTGGGACCAGCTTATGATGCCTAGTAGATTAGTTTTGTTACTGAAACAATGTTATTTTGTACCTGTGATGTACAGGAATATTATTTCTGTTTCAGTTTTGGATATTTCTGGATGTACATTTACTATTGATAATAGTAAAAAGGGTTTATCTAAAAAAGAATTATTTTATGGAGTAGCTCTGTTAAATAATGTCTTTTATATCCTGGATCTAAATGAAACTAATCATGTCTATAATATACATACTTAAAGGGTTAAGCCTAACGAACTTAATCCGGTTTACCTTTGTCATTTAGGCCACATAAACAAGTAGCGCATAGCTAGGCTTCACATAGCTTGAATCCTAGGATCATTTGACATGGAGTCACTTGATATATGCGAGTCTTGTTTATAAGGTAAAATGACTAAAGAACCTTTTAGCAAGGAGGCTAAAAGGGTCGCTAGCTTATTGGACCTAATGCATTGAGATGTATATGGACCGACAAGCATAGCAACCAGGGGTGAACATCTATACTTCGTATCCTTCACAGATGATTTCATCAGAAATGGCTATGCCTATGTAATGAAATATAAGTCTGAGACCCTTGATAGGTTCAAGGGATTGAGGAACGAAGTACAGAACTAACTAGGCAGAAATATCAAAGCCTTTCGGTTGGACCGAGGTGGTGAGCATCTAAGCCTATAGTTTGACTCATTTTGAGAGAGCATGGAATAGTTCCACAGCTCACTCCTCCAGGAACACCATAATGGAATGGGGTGTCTGAATGGAGGAATAGGACCCTGTTGGACATGGTCTACTTAAACGATGAGTCATGCATCTCTCCCAATAAGTTTTTTTAATGGATACGCTCTTGAAACAATGGCTCTCATTTTCTATTATACTCCGACTAAGGCTATGGAAAAGACCCCATTTGGAATATGGACGGGCAGGGTGCCTAATGTGTCTTTCTTACGGATTTGGGGTTGTTATGCACAAGTCAAGAAATTGACTGTGAGCAAAACTAGCACCCAAAACAGACTAATGCCTGTTTGTGAGCTACCCTAGGGAAACCAAAGAGTATTACTTCTACGACCCTGCTGAGAACAAGGTGTTCATGGCACGAAAGGGGGTCCTTCTTGAAAAGGGGTTTCTTTCCAAGAAAGATAGTGGGAGCGCTGTTGAACTCAGGGAAGTTCAAAGCTCACAAATTCCTGAAAAGGATAACTCGGAGACCAGGGTGGAGCTTCCACAACTGGAAGCACCGGCCAAGGTCACACTAGAACTTAAAAGGTTTGGTAGGGATCATCAGGAACATGAGAAACATCGGGTTTTGTTTCTAATGATTATGCTCCTTTTGTCTTGGACGAAGAGGAGCTTAAAACCTACTAGTAGGCTATAGCTAGCCCACTGTCTGCCATGGTGGTGGATTTGCAATCTATGTACGATAATCAGGTTTGGAACCTGGTTGATTCACCTCCAGGTGCTAAGGTAATAGGTTGCAAGTGGTGCTATAAGCTATAGGTCAACAATACCTTTAAGAGTGTGTATAAGAGGTTTAGTGGGAGCATAGTAATTCTCCTAGTATTACAAATGGATGGCATCCTTCTGATTGGAAGTGACATACCAACACTGCAAGGGTAAAGCAATGGTTGTTTAAGTGCTTTGCAATGAAGGACTTAGGCGAAGCTGAGATGATCCTAGGGATCAGAATCTACAGGGTTAGATCCAATCGGCTTCTAGGCCTAAGTCAGGCCAAGTACATAGATATAGTTCTGAAAAGATTCTGCATGGACTAGGCTAAGAAAGGTTTCTTGCCAATGGGTCATGAGCTGAAACTTAGCAAGAAGTACTGTCCTAAGACAAGGCAGGATAGGGAGAACATGAATTGGTTCTATATACTTCGGCTATAGGATCAATCATGTACTCCATGCTATGTACAAGACCTGATGTCGGCTTTGCACTAAGTATGATGAGCCGGATCCTGAATGGATCACAGGTAGGCTGTCAAAGCAATCCTGAAGTACCTTAACCGGACTAAGGATAGCTTCTTAGTGCATGAAAGTTAGGAAGAGCAGTTAGTTACTAGGTACACTGATGCAAGCTTCCAGACCGACCAGGATGAATATAAGTCGCAGTATAGGTATGTGTTCATGCTAAATGTTGGTGCTATTGTTGGAGAGGCTCTAAGTAATAGACCATCGTGGTTTCTATCATAGGAACTGAGTACATTGCAACGTGTGAAGCAGCTAGGGAAGCTATGTGGATAATGAAGTTTATCATGCAACTGGGGGTAGTGTCAACTATCCAGTAACCAGTTGATATCTTCTGTGACAACGCGGGGCTGTTGCACAAGCTATGTGCCCCGGTCACACATATACACGAAGCACGAACTCAGGGAGTTTCACCTATTGTGAGAAATCGCTAAGGGGGTGACATCTCATTACAAATAGTGGACACCAAAGACAATGTCGCAGATCTTTTGACCAACATGCTTGGCTATGCCTATGCATGAAGGTTATACTAGATCTATAGGGATTAGACCCATGCCTAGTAGGTACTAGTGCAAGTGGGAGATTGTTGGAAATGCCCTAGTCCCGAGGCATTGGTCCTTGTGTTTGTATAATACATTTGTGCATTAATGTAAACTTTATGTATTATACAATTTGTGTCAAGGAAATAAAGGCATTAATCTATTTATTATATGTCTTGTGCTATATTTTAAATAGAGTATCCAATGGACATATCCATATCCATGTTGTCAAGTGTGAGGCACTTGGCAGTAAGACCATGGATAGGGAAAACGATATGGCCATAAAGTCATCCGTAGTCTGTTCCAATCATGGGAATGAATGCAACTAAAGACTATCATTAGCCTGGTTGTATGGCGGTGTCTTACCGGTCATTGAACATGGGATGTCAACCAGGTTAATGGGTACATGCAAAAAGGGCTTGGTACTGGATCGATCCACTTAACGGGAATCTACATGGTATAGTATCACAAATGATTCTCGCGTAGTACTTGTATAAGTCCTTTGACCGGACCATATGATGGTGCTGCATGTGAAGTGGCACACTTTGGTGTACGCCTAATGGGCCTGTAAAAGGGTGCCAAGTATGGGTACGTTCGGGTGTATTAGTGAACATGGCAGTGCCATGGATATGCAGAAAGGAATGTCACTCAGTGATTCACTGAGACGATATCATCGGCCTCTTGAAGAATGTTACTGAAAAGTGTGCAGCCGCACCCAAATAAGATTGGATCTTGTTTGTGAGCATCAGTTCATTCGGTATCAAGTAAAGGTCCAGACACAAAGAGTGTGATACTTGCATGCCTCTGTGTTGGACACCGATATCAGCGAAATGGGATTTACAAGTTCAAACTACAGGGTTACGTTTTCAGTTAGACTGCTTACTCCGTCTTAATTAGGGGCTGCAGTGGCTTGCTAGAGCCCGACTGCAGTCTGTCGGCCTTGGCCCACTGCCAACATAAAGACGGGCCTATTGGATCGTACACATTGAACGTCTGGACTTTAACTTGATACCGAATGAACTGATGCTCCCAAACAAGATCCAATCTTATTTGGGTGCGGCCGCACACTTATCAGTAACATTCTTCAAGAGGCCGATGATATTGTCTCAGTGAATCACTGAGTGACATTCCCTTCTGCATATCCATAGCACTGCCATGTTCACTAACACACCCGAACGTACCCATACTTGGCACCCTTTTATAGGCCCGTTAGGCGTACACCAAAGTGTGCCACTTCACATGCAACACCATCATATGGTCTGGTCAAAGGACTTATACAAGTACTACGCGAGAATCATTTGTGATACTATACCATGTAGATTCCCGTTAAGTGGATCGCTCCAGTACCATGCCCTTTTTGCATGTACCCATTAACCTGGTTGACATCCCATGTTCAATGACCGGTAAGACACCGCCATACAACCAGGCTAATGATAGTCTTTAGTTCCATTCATTCCCATGATTGGAACAGACTACGGATGACTTTATGGCCATATCGTTTTCCCTATCCACGGTCTTACTGCCAAGTGCCTCACACTTGACAACATGGATATGGATATGTCCATTGGATACTCTATTTAAAATATAGCACAAGACATATAATAAATAGATTACTGCCTTTATTTCCTTGACACAAATTGTATAATACATAAAGTTTACATTAATGCACAAATGTATTATACAAACGCAAGGACCAATGCCTCGGGACTAGGGCATTTCCAACAATGTGATGGTTTCTATGGCCGTCCATTTCACGACACTTATTAGGTGCCCCAAAGGTGCCCAACCTCTATCCACACAATGGCTCGCAGAGACCTTTTTGCACTATTTTTGCATGAAATTTGGAACTCTCGGGACATCACAAATTAAGGAAATTAACACACAAAGTTTATCCTCATTTTCATTTCCATTCATGAAACATCATCTAAGCATCATTCTTCATAACATCACTTCATTAATTTATTATCCCTAACTCTCCACGTGTGATATAGGACAGTACACACGTGAGACTAGAAAATACCAAAGCTTCGTAAAGACAGTTCACCGAGTAAGCTGGATCGACCGAGGACAAGATCTCAGACTTTAAGGGCTGTTGAGGAACAGAGGATAGTAGAAACAGATAGTGAGTCTGATTCTGAAGAGGAAGTGGAAATGGCAAATCAAACATCAAGTCTTGCTGAGGCTCTGAAGGATTTCTTGAAATCTCAGGATTTCCATGACATTTTGAAAGCGGAGATGCAGGCTGTTGTAAGACAAAGTGGGGAATTCGGAACCAGTGGGCCTGGAAAGGAAAAAGTGGCTAAATCATCTCAATATGGAGTTGATATCTCAGCTAGTGTAGAGAAGCTATAAGAGATTGAGGTAGCCATGGAAAAGAAAATAAAGGCAAAGTATTTAAAGTTAGATGAAGCGATCACCGAGCAGAAGAAAGGGGCCAACATTAGCCTGGGCTCTAAGAGGGACGTGAATGTAGAGGCAATGATAAACAAGGGCATTGAGACCTTCCCTATTGGGTTTCAAGTGCCGAAAGTTCCCTCCTACAAAGTGATTGGTTCACCAGAAGCTCACCTGAACCTTTATGCATGAGTCATGCGGACAGCGGGTGCCAGCAAGCAACAGCTAATCAACTTCTTCCCAACTACACTCGAGGGGGGAGCATTGAGCTGGTATAACTCTTTATCTGAGGGTGTGCAGTTGAAATGGGAAGCTTTGTCAACAGCTTTCATCAAATTCTACAGCTTCAATACTAAGATCTAGGTGAAGCTGTATGACTTAGAAAGGGTCAAGCAGAAGCCTAATGAGTCCTTTGATGAATACTACCATAGATGGATGAATAAGATGATTCTATTGAAAAATGGCCCCGACGAAGATGAGTTGATCCAAAAGTTGATTGATGGTAGCAGGGAAATCTTCAGGAACAATATGAAATTCCATTCTTTCAGTGAACTCAGTGAAGTATACAGCATGGCTATGAAGATTGAGAGGGATAAAGAAGAAAAGGCAGCAAGCTACAAGGGTAGCAGAAGCTTCGGGTACAGCTCCAGGTACCGTTTGACGACTAAGACTGGGTCAATCAGTGGGTCTGGTTCTGGTTCTACAAGCAAAAGCGGGTAGTTTTCAGAGACCAAGCAAGCTTGCTGTAGTATCTCAGCAGGGAGGAAGCCAAAGTAGAAACCCAAAAGGTCAAGGCATATCACCTTGGGCTTTCTCCTTGGCTAAGATCTTTCCGAAGTACAGGAATGGTGGCATGTTAAGCTCTCTCTAGCCATTTGAGAAGCCAACGGATGCGGACAAAGACAACTTTTGTACTTTTCATGTCATAGTGGGACACAGAACCAACAACTGTTATAAGCTGAAGGATGCCATCTAGAAGCTGATTAACGAAGGAAAGTTACAAGAGCCCGCCAAGCCCAGCACGAAGACTAATCCATTGCCAGCATTTGAAAGGTAGGCCAATATGGTACAGTCGGGGTTGCCAGACAACTTCATTTTCGCCCAGGTCCTGCAAGCAAACCCCACCATACAATCTGTGGTGGCTAATGAAACTAGGACAAAGTTAGAATATGGAAAGCCAACAGAGTAGAAAAGGGTGAAGCCCGTGAGTCTGGATGATCTGGATTTAGAAGATGAGTATGAAGAATATGGCTGTGATGAGACAGTTAAGCTACGGTTGTACAGAAGCCAAAAGTTCCCGAAGTCTGAAATGTAACAAGGAGCGGTAGGGTCTACCAGCCAGTGGTTCAGCAGAATGACAAGACCCCAGTGACTGGATCGGGCTGCATGTCGGCACTAAAGGAAGTAGAAAAAGAAGACCTTGTCATTTCACAACTGAAGAAGACCCTAGCTCACGCCAGTCTGCGGCACTTGCTATTGACCTCCAAGGAACATAGGGCAGCACTGGTTAAAAAGCTATCTGAGATTGAAGTTTCCCTAATTGCTTCCCCAGAGGCTATATGTTGCTTACTGGACAAGGTTGATGTAGGACCCCCTGACATTGTGTTTTCAGAAAAAGATTTACCACAAGGAGGAAGGGCTCACAACAAAGCTCTTTATGTCAAAGTTAACATAATGGATAGGGTTACACCTTGTGTGATGGTAGATCATGGATCTGCTCTGAATATATGTCCATTGAAGATGTTGCCGTATCTGGGATTGAATGAAGATGATGTGAAGAAATGTTCCACCGTGATCAGGGCTTATGACGACTTGAAAAGGACTGTGATCGAGACTTTTGAAGCCGAGGTGGAAGTAGGACCAGTCAAGTCAATGGTCACCTTTACCGTGATTGACATTCCCATCACTTTCTCCTTGCTGTTGGGGAGCTGTAAGCGGATGACCTTTTAAGTGGAAAGAAGGAACACGGTGAAGCAAACCATGGAAAAATGTTTTCGTTTCGTTTTTGATTTGGAAAACGAGTTTTGTTTATGTTGGAAAAATCATGAATTTGGAAATCCCCTTTTGTAGAAAACATTTTCCCGCTTTTAACTTAAAGACGTCAAAACTTAAATTCCAAGATCAGTGACAAAGTCGCCACCCGGATCAGCTCATCCGGGAAATTCTGGTACAGCTTCCTACTGAGGGTAGACTACCATACCTAATCCAGAGATTTAGGGTTCAGGCAAGTGACTTACTTAACCTCTAGCTTGCTTTCACTTTACAATTTATATTACCATATCTCTCTCTATCCCAATTTCGTTTATGTTTATCAACCCATGCTCAGGCAAATGACAGAAAATAAATTGCAGAAAAATAAACAATGCATCCAGATTATACAAAAGTAATAGAGGCCGCTTATACAACCAAATTGAATAAAAAGGAAAACTCTCGTCCTTACTTTACAAACGCCTATAATATACGAATATCTAAAAATTACAGTTGCCTAATTTACACGAGAATTTAGTAATTACAGTAAAAATAATAAAAATAAATGCTGCAAAACAGATAGTTAGCACAATTTACAGCACAACACAAATAGGACTCAAATCAAGACAGAATTGGGATTTCGAGAACGGAGGCATGCATTTAGGGGGTAATCAGGTTGATCCGACCGGTCGGACCGGTTAGACCTGGAAAACGATTTTGAAACGCCCTGTAATTTTTGTACTGGAAAATCAATTTTTAGAAAATTATTTGGCTCAATTCCATGCAAATTTTCCTTTTCAGTGGGTTTGTTATCCCTAAACTCGGGGTTCCTAGATCCACAATCCATATAGGGTCCAAAAAGCAGTAAACAGGCCAAAAACAATATGCATTCGAAAACAACACCGTGCGATGACATCCTTACGGGTCATTTCGCGGCTCTATTTTATTCCTGAAATTACAGCCGTGCAGCTGTAATTCCGAGAACCCGAGAAAATTGGTTTTCTTATTTTTGTGAAAATACCGTTTTGCACATTTTCAATATTTTTTTGGAATTTTATAGGGTTCGGGGGTCCGCTAATGCTGAACTATGGATCCAATTCGGATCGAACAACCCCGAAACTCAAGAAATAAAACCCGGGAAAAATCGAAAACCCTAATATCCGTATGTACAGAAATCCAAAAACCAAAATTTTACTATGTACGGATGAATTTGGGCTGAAATTGATCACAACAAAATGCACAAAATGGAAAACAAACTATTTTTGAGCGATCGGGACAAATCAGGAATCTTTCCCTGTAGAACAGAGTCGTGCGGCTCTGGGTACCAGAGCCGCCCCGCTCTGTTCATTACAAACACAGCCATACAACTTTATTTGAGAAATCCGATTTCTGAAAGTTGCAAAAATGAAGAAAACGCATAGAAAAAACACTGCACACAGGTTTAAGGCCTCTCAGAGTTTACCTGGGTATTGTTTTGATGCTTTGAATGTCAAGAAACGGATTGAGAACTTGGAATTTGCCCTGGATACTTAACCGGTCGAAAACCAAAATGATCCGAAACAATCTGAAATCAATCAAAAACAATCTTGAATTAATGTGCCAAGGTTGTAGAACTTGTTCTTAGTGATTGGAGATTGGCTTTAAGTGTCAATATTGGTCCTTTTGAATGTTCAAGCTCTCAGTCTCCTTCTCCCTTTTCCCCTGCTTTCTTTTTCTTTTTCTGTATTTTCGGTTTTCAAAGTCTTTTTTCTCTGCCTAAGATTACCCATCTCCTCCTTTTGATTTGATTTTTCTTTTGTTTTTATACTTTCCATCATCATCATAACAAACAATTAATGAGTCGCTTGCAACTCTAAGAATTTTGCCCTTATATCTCTTCTGTCGATCCAAGTTGCTCTACTTTACAGAGCAACTTGGCTCACCCACTAAAGCTACCCGGCTCTGGTTTAAAAACCAGAGCTGTGTGGCTCTCGTAAGAGTCGGGGCAAAATTTCTAAAATCTGACGCTCACCCTAAACCCTAAAAATCACTCGGGGGACCTTCTCGGGGGTTTCAGATCGAGGATAGCTCAATTTTTAGGACGTTTGAGATATTCCGGGTGATATTTCGGTCATTTTCAAGTCCAATTCAAGTCCGTCTGCTTCATAGGTAACACAGGAATTCTCATCATAGAGGTCGGGAAAACCCAGCGCTTACAGCTGCCCCTCGCGTGATCAAATTCAATACCCGATATCAAGTTTAGGTTACCTGATGGGAATTTGAGAACGCGAATGAAAGCACCGTAAGCAGAATAACAGAAAGACATACCTGGGCTGTAGTGATGAGTCAGAATAAGTCGATACTGGGTTTATGTTACCCGAGGCGAAGTTGATGGTGAACTAGAATGAAGCCGATCTGGACCAATACCGGATTTATGTTACCCGAGGTGGATCTACTGAGGATTTGGAGTAAAGCCGATCTAGACCGATACCAGGTTTATGTTACCCGAGGTGGGTCTATTGAGGATATGGAGTAAAGTCGATCTGGACCGATACCGGGTTCAAGTTACCCGAGGTGGATCTGCTGAGGATTTGGAGTAAAGTTGATCTGGACCGATACCGGGTTTAGGTTAGTCGAGGTGGATCTGTTGAGGATTTGAAACAAAGCCGACCTGGACTGATGCCGGGTTTAGATTACCCTAGGCAGATCTAGGATCTTGCTTGAATTGGTTTTCAAGGACCCGAAATCTAGCTTGAACGGTTTTCAAGGATTGGGAATCTTGCTTGAAGGAGTTTCAAGGATTCGAAATCTAGCTTGGATGGTTTTTAAGGATTGGGAATCTTGCTTGAGTGGGTTTCAAGGATCTGGGATCTTGCTTGAAAGGGGTTTCAGGGATTCAAAATCTAGCTTGGATGGTTTTCAAGGATTGGGAATCTTGCTTGAGTGGGTTTCAAGGATCTAGGATCTTGCTTGAAAGGGGTTTCAAGGATTCAAAATCTGGCTTGAATGGTTTTCAAGGATCTAGGATCTTGCTTGAGTGGGTTTCAAGGATCTGGGATCTTGCTTGAAAGGGGTTTCAAGGATTCAAAATCTGGCTTGAATTGGTTTCCAGGGACCTAGGATCTTGCTTGAGTGGGTTTCAAGGATCTGGGATCTTGCTTGAAAGGGGTTTCAAGGATTTGAAATCTGGCTTGAATGGTTTTCAAGGATTGGGAATCTTGCTTGAGTGGTGGGACTTTAGGAGTGATAACTTTGGAATCCGGTTGAGAATGAGTGTTTATTCCTTGATCGATAATTTTGGAAACAAAAATTTTTGCCCCTTCGATCAGGAATAAATACAGCTTGTTTGCTCTGCCCCTGGAAACTAGAGATGTTGAGGCTTGGGCCTACGTGGCTTTAACTCATATCTTGAGGTCCAATGGATGCCCCAGTGTTGGACTATTTCTGCTTCGGGAGCAATCCTGATTCGGGACGGCCCGATGATGGTGGCGGGTACCTGTACCTGGATAGGTTGTGATGTATGTATGCATATATGCATATGTTTTGAATGTATGCACATGTATGTTTCAATGTATGCATGTGTGAATGACTCTGGGAGATGTATTTCTTGCTATTGGTCTAGTCTTGAAATGCTATGCCCTTGTCAGGGAGAACAGGTCGCGCCTCTAGCTAGAGAAGATACATCATGCTTATGGCTGATCTAGCTGGGGATTACATTCTTTATGTGATGTGATTCATGCACCTCTATTGGGGATATGCAGGGTATGCAATGGCTGTTGGGGAAGTCCCATGACTATTGGAGAGAAAGTGGTGGCGTTCTTTATGATGGTTCCGCTGGGGAATAGCGCAGAGGATCCTGCTGGAGAATAGTAGAAGAGCTTCTGCTGGGGAATGGTGGAAGGGTTCCATTTTTCTACCCCTAGGAATAGTGAATCTGGAAGTGCGTTAAGTTTTACCTGAACTACCCAATGTGGGTTTTGAAGGTGCTCTGACTTTTGCCTAAACTGCCTAATGCAGGTTTTCAGCTTAGCAAGCTTCTCTAATTTTTGGCTAAGGTGCCTTTTCGGTTTTCACCTCAGCGAGCCTCTTTTTTTTCTTTTTCTCTTCTTTTTTTTTAATGCAACACATGTAAGTGAAAGACATGCACAACCATGTATGATGCATGATGTAATTTCAATTCCAAGCAGAATTGGGACATTTAAATGAATAGAGCAAGGCATTCATTCATTCATTCATTGATAATGTTTTAGCATAATATGCATCATAGATGAAATGAAATTAAAAATGGAATCAACAATGGTATCTATCTTGACTGAATTCATGAATGCCACCAACCGGTCCTTGTAGATTTTCCCACTGGTGGTGCTCACCTCACTGTCCTAACTTTTACATGGACCGCCCATCGGACTGTCCTAATTTTTGCGTGGACTGCCTTTTTGGTTTTCGATCCACCAGATTTCTTTATTCTTTTTTTTAGCCCGTCCTGGTTGGTGGGGTTGACAACTTGGTCTCTCTTCTCTATGGTAGAACCGTTTCCACCTTTAAAGGTTGATGACTATGGCGCCTCCCTGGTGCATGCTCTGATGCAAGTCCAGCATCTTTGCAAGGCGAATAATGACATGCCAATCCACTTTTGATAAAATTCCTTTGACAGATATGTTGGCTGCTTTCGTCACCCCACCGGCTCGTGGATGATGTGGAGTTGACGGTCGATGCTCCAGCCCTTTATTCTGGAACACATGCACCGTTGCCCCTCGAAACCATAGTCTCCTTTTGGTCATGACAGAACATGGAATTCTGTATCATGCATATGTGTTCTTCTTCCTGAATTTGGGTGCACATTTTTTTTTAAAGGCTGTGACACCATGGTCGACTCCGTTTTCATCCACTTTGGGTGGTTGACATTCATGGTTGTGAACTGATGTCTGTTTGCTGTGAATAGTCTTGTTTTTCTGGTGACGTCAGTTTCTCCTATCATGGTTTCCCCTCTTTGTCTGATCTGGGTCCATGGAGTTTCTGCTTAGCTAATTTTGTCCTTAGATCCTTTAGAGTCCGGCATTTCCTAAATTCTCTGTCGATCCCCAGTTATGCCGTGGTAGGATCGGGTGAAGCCAATTATGTGCTTTTGGATACTTTGCAATTTCTTTTTTTTTTCTTATCAGGCGTGAGGTCTTTCAAGACAGATACCATTTTTGGGTCATCATCTGTCCTGAAATTCATTTCATGCAATGATGTGTCATGTATTCTAAAGACATTAAATGAATGCTTGTATGTATGCATAGTGTCCCATCCAGAAAAATATCGCACAAGTAATTGAAACCAAATTGCATTACATTAAATGCCTCATGGGCTGAATTGTTCACAAAATGAAAACAAAAGCAGATACATTAAAATAGTTGTCATCCTCCACATGCGGAGGGTCTTCTTTTGCTGCTACGTCATTCCCTTTAATGGCTTGAACACGTGGGTCAGTTAAAGCTAGGCAAAGGATTGTTCTGAACACTAGGTTTCAAAGGCAATTCTACAATCTTTCCTTCAGCGATCAATTGTCGGACAGCCCTCAGTAACTGCATGAAGTCATTCGTGTGGTACCCCACTGTCACGTGATAGGAATAGAAATTTCCCTTGTCGGTCTCAGCCGGCTTTTCGAATGGCTTCAGAGAATTCAATAGACCGCCATTCCTACATTTTGCAAAAATATTGGCCAAAGAAAGAGTCCAAGGGGATAGGCCTCGATTTTGCAAATTTCCATCTTGGCCGCCCCACTCCCGGGTCACAACGGCAACATCAGCTGGCTTATCTTCTAAGAGTTGCCCGCTTTTGCCTATAGGGCCGAAACCAGATCCGCTACCTGATCCAGTTACAGTCACTAATTGATACCCAAAACCATGCCCAGAGCCTCTGCCACCCCTTTGGTTCACTGCCTTTTCTTCCTCGTCTTTGTCGATTTTCATGGCCATGCTATATACTTCGCTGAGTTCACTGAAAAGTGGAATTTCATGTTGTTTCGGAAGATGTCCCTACCACCGTCAATCAACTTTTGAATCGGTTCATCCTCATCAGGGCAGTTCTTCAATAGAATCATTTTGTTCATCCATCTCTGGTAGTAAGTATCAAAGGATTCATTTTGCTGTTGCTTAACCCTTTCTAGGTCATACAGCTTCACCTGGATCTTGGTGTTAAAGCTATAGTATTTGATGAAGGACACTGACAAGGCCTCCCGGTCTGATTACACATCTTCAGACAAAGAGTTATACCAGCTCAGTGCACCACCCTCGAGTGTGGTCAGGAAAAAGTTGATCAATTGCTACTTAGTGGCACCTGCCGTCAGCATAACCAATGCATAAAGGTTCACGTGAGCCTCCGGTGAACCAATCCCCTTATAAGAAGGAACCTTCAGCACTTGAAACCCAATGGGGAAGGTCTCAATGCCCTTATTGATCATTGCATCTACATTCACTCCCTGTTTGGAGCCTAGGCTGATGTTGGCTGCTTTCTTTAGTTCAGCCCCCACTTCATCTAACTCAGAGTACTTCTCCTTTATTTTCTTTTCCATGGCTGCTTCCATCTCTTGTAGCTTTTCTACACTGGCTATGACAGCAGCCCCCTACTAAGAAGACTTATCCACCTTTTCCTTTCCGGGCCTACTGGTTCCGATTTCCCCGCTCTCCCTTACAACAGCCCGCATCTCTTCTTTCAGCAGCAAGTCACGAAAATTCTAGGATATCAGGAAATCCTTCAGGGCATCAGCAAGACTTGGTGTTTGATTAGTCATTTCCACTTCTTCTTCGGAATCAGAATCACTGTCAGTTTCTACTGTTCTCTGTTCCCCAACAGCCCTCAAAGCCTGAGACCTTGTCATTGGTCGATCCAGCTTACTCTGTGAATTATCTATACAGAGCTTTGGTATTTTCTAGTCTCACGTGTGTATGGTCCTACATCATAAGTGAAGAATTAGGGATGGTAAATGAATGATGTGGTGTTGTGGAGAATGATGCTTGGATGATGCTTCATGAATGGAAATGAAAATGAGGATGATCTCTACATGTTTGAATTTCCTTTGTTCGGGATGTCCCAAGAGTGCCTAATGCTATGCAAAATAATGCAAAAACATCTCGTGGGGGCCGCCGCATGGACAGTGGTTCGGCGCCTCTGGAGCACCTGATGAATTGTAGTGAGATGGCCACGTGTGTGCTGACATACGGGCAAAGTTTCGACACATTATAGGTCAATGGTATGAAATGAAATGGTCGCATGGGGACCGTCCCACAGACAAAGTTCTTATGCTTTTGAGGCAATGTGACATGAGATGGTGTTACAAAAAAGAGTCACATGTAACCGGAGACACGGACAGAGGTTCGGCATTCGTGGAACACCTTGCATGATTTTGATAATGTTATGGAATGCCCCTATATGAATACTAATCCGGTACTCGGGGAGCACCTTGAATGATTTCACAATGTCACGAAATGGTCCGATGTGAACCATATGTGCAAATAGGATTTCGGCATCACCGGGACACCTATGATGAATGAATGTGATGTCATGTGATGACATCGTGTGAACTACCACACGAAAATAAAATCTAGGACCATTGTCATCTATATTGAATGACATGGTATTTGTGAAATGGCTGAGTGGAATCCGGTGCACGGGCGGAATACGGGTAGCTTTGGGGTACCTGATATGTTATGGAATGAAATGATCGTGAAAGGCACACTCGGAACATCCTTTATTAGGTGAGATGAAATGATATGGATGTGTATGTCACATGAAAATGCAGTGGCTGCATGAAAATTTGGTCAAAATGCATGGCACAGGGAATGATGTCATTTATGATTTGTGGAAATGTTGCGCGTGAGATATAAATGGCATGCAAGAAAATGTGATTAGTGTCACACATATGTCAAAGTTCAAGAAGGGCTGCACGAAAATGTGATTAGAATGGCACACGAAAGCTATGCATGTTTGATGCTTCGTGAAAAGTCAAAATAGAAAACACCACGAAACAAACATTAGCACACACAAAAATATGCACTCCCTTCCAACTTTATTTCTCCTTTCGATTGCTCTTGCATTCTTCCTAGGAATTGGGTCTCTTTGGCATCAACGGGGGATACCAAAGGCACACACTCGATGTTCAATTTTGAATTTAAGTTTTGGTAATCCTAAGGGAAGTTACTAAGCCATTAAATGTGGGCCAAAGTCAAAACCAAGGGTCGTACAGGTTCCCATAGTGAATATACACTCCTCACCGTAGAACACGATGTAAGGTCATGCGGTGCTATGAGTGGTTTACCCCGTCGGGTGTCTCCAATCCTGGCAGAAGAGGTAGTCCACCTTCTTGGGTAAACCAGGGCTAATCAGTGTGTTGGAGGGATTGAGAAGAAGAAAATGTCATGATATGCAAGGTGCAAACAAATATGGTAGTATGAACTAGTGAAGTGACTGTAAGCGAAGTTATGTTTCAGTAGTTGCCTAAGTGCCTTAAGTTTTTGTGAAAACTTTTTAAGAAACCATACGAATCCCCAGCGAAGTCGCCATTGTGAGCAGACTACCTTTTAAGTGGAAAGAAGGAACATGACAAAGCGAACCAAGGAAAAACATTTTCATTTCGTTTTTCATTTAGAAAACGGGTCTTGTTTATGTTGCAAAAAATCATGGATTTGGAAATCCCTTTGTAGAAAACATTTTCCCGCTTTTAACTTAAAGACCTCGAAACTTAAATTCCAAGATCAGTGACAGAGTCGCCACTCTGATCAGCTCATCCGAGAAATTCCGGTACAGCTCCCTACCGAGGATAGACTAGCGTACCTAATCCAGAGATTTAGGGTTCGGGAAGTGACTTACTGAACCTCTAGCTTGCTTTCACTTTACAATTTATATTACCATATTTAATGTACTTTATTATCTTTCTATATCCCAATTTCGTTTATATTTATCAACCCATGCTCAGGCAAATGACAGAAAATAAATTATAGAAAAATAAACCATGCATCTAGATTACACAAAAATAATAGAGGCCGCTTATACATCCAAATTGAATAAAAAGAAAAACTCTCATTCTTACTTTACAAACGCTTATAATATACGTATATCTAAAAATTACAGTCGCCTAATTTACACAAGAATCTAGTAATTACAGTAAAAATAATAAAAATAAATGCTGTAAAACATATGGTTAGCACAATTTACGGCACAGCACAAATAGGACTCAAATCAGGACAGAATTGGGATTTTGGGAATGGGGGCATGCATTTAGAGGGTAACCAGGTCGAACCGACCGATCGGACCGGTTAGACCTGGAAAACGGTTTTGACACGCATTGTAATTTTTGTGCTAGAAAATCAATTTTTAGAAAATTATTTGGCTCAATTCCATGCAAATTTTCCTTTTCAGCGGATCTGTTATCCCGAAACTCGGGGTTCCATTCGTGCGAGTTCCTAGATCCACAATCCATCTAGGGTCCAAAAAGCAATATACATGCCAAAAACTATTTGCATTCGAAAACAGCACTGCGCGATGACATCCGTATGGGTCATTTCGCGGCTCTATTTTATTCCAGAAATTACAGCCGTACGGCTGTAATTACAGCCGTGCGGCTGTAATTCCCAGAACCCGAAAAAATTGGTTTTCTTATTTTTGTGAAAATACCATTTTGCACGTTTTCAATATTTTTCGGGAATTTTATAGAGTTAGGGGGTCCTCTAATGCTGAACTATTGATCCGATTCGGATCGAACAACCCCGAAACTCATGAAATAAAACCCGAGAAAAATTCCCTAATATCTGTATGTACAAAAATCTGAAAACCAAAATTTTACGACGTACGGATGAATTTGGCCCGAAATTGATCACAACAGAATGCACAAAATGGAAAACGGACTATTTTTGGCCGATCGGGAAAAATCAGGAATCTGTCCATTTTGAACAGAACCGTGCGGGTCGTTCTGCGACTTCGTCTTTCTTTCCTAATTCCAGCATTCATCGAGGCTCCAAAAGCGGTAAACACACCAAAAACGATTTGAATCTTAAGATAGCATCGCGCGACAACGTCCGTACAAGTCGTTCCGCGACTCCGTCTCCTTTTGGAGACAACAGCCGTGCAGCTGTGGTTAGAGCCGTGCAGCTCTAACTACCACAGATGTGCGGCTGTAACATCCAGAACCTGAAAAATGGTTTTCTCATTTTGAAAATCCCGTTTTGCTCATTTTTTATGTTTCCTAGGGATTTTCGTAGAAGCCGGGGGTCCGCTGATGCTGGATTACGAATCTGTTTTAGATCGAACAACCTCGAATCTCAGAAAAATAGAAATCCAGGAAACTGGAAACCATGTATCCGTGTAATCATAAATTCGAAAACCAAAATTTTATAATGCATGGATACATTTGGACTGAAATAGATCAAAATTAGAATGGAGAAATGGAAAATAGATTGCTTTCGGTCAATCAGGGCATTGTCGGGTTTCTGCCCCTGAGGAACATAGCTGTGTGACTCTAAGTACTAGAGCCGCGGGGCTCTATTCATGTGGAACACAGCCATGCGGCTGTGTTCATAGTAAACACAGTCGTGTGGCTGTTTTCGGGCAATCATTTTTTGGAAATTTTGAGAAATAGAGAAAAATGCAAAGAAAGAGCAATGAACACAGGTTTAAGGTCTCAAAGTTTACCTTGCTATTGTTTTGATGTGTTTAACGTCTAAAATCGAATTGAGAAGTCAAAATGCTCCTTAAAACCTCAACTGTCCTGAAATCCTGAAAATGAATCTGAACCAATCTAAAACCAATCCCAAATGGTCCCAATTGAATGAGCAAAGGTCTAGCAATCCTCCTTTAATGCTTTGGTTATGTTTTGTATTGAGTTCTAGGTCTCTCCTACTCACTCTTTCTCTCTATGTCTTCGGTCTCTCTCCCTTCTTTTCTTCTCTGTTTCTATTTCCTTTTTCTCTAGTTTTTTCTGCCTAAGAAGCCCTTTTTTTGATTTTTTTTATATCTCACATCCCCTGTAATGATTTCAAAAATTAAATGAGCCGTCTACTTTCTATGGGATTTCAGCCAATTTTTTTTTTGTTTCAGCCAAGTTGCACTGCCTTTGCAGAGCAACTTGGCTGACCCACTAAAGTCGCATGGCTCTAGATGATAGAGCTGTGTGGCTCTAGATCTACAGCCGCATAGCTGTAGTTTAAAACTACAACCGTGCAGCTTTAGACAGAGCCGGGGCCGATTCCGCCAATACCTATGCTCACTTCTAAGCCCTGAAACAATCGAAGGACCTTTCTCAGGGTTTCGAATCAAGGATAGCTCGGTTTTCAAAGCATCTGAGATATTCCAAGCAACATTCCACTCATTCTCAAGTCCAATTCGGGTTCATCTGCCCAACAAGTAATAAGGAATTCTCATCATAGAGGTCGGGAAAACCCGACCCTTACAGCTGCCTCTTGCGTGATCAAATTCGATACCCGATACCAGGTCTAAAATACCTAAGGAGAATTTGAGAACGCAAATTGAAGCGCCATAAATGAAAGGAAAGAAAGACGTACCTGACTTGCCGAGTGGATGAAACGAGCCTGTGTCAGATCTATCTGTACCCGAGGCTAAGTGGATTAAATGAGCCTGTGCCGGATCTATCTGTACCCGAGGCTGAGTGGATGAAATGAGCCTGTGCTGGATGGTGAGTCTGCATTCCTTGATCGAGAGATTTTGAACAAAAAATTTTACCCTTTTGATCAAGAATGAAAACTAGCTGAGGGTGAGTGCTCTATGCATGTCATGCATGTTATGCATGTATGCATGATGATGCATATACATGTGGACTCTAAAGGATGCGTTTCCTGCTATGTCCAATCCTGATATCCCACATTCTTGTTGGGGATGCTGGAGAAACTGTGTCATGCCTCTGATTGACTTTTGGCCAAGGGGAGTACGCCCTTTGGGCAGTGTAGTCCTTGTAGTCCTGTCGAGGATATGTGATGACTGCCGGAGAGAAAGTGCTGGCATTCTTTGTAACAGTTCCACTGGGGAATAGTGCAGAGGATCCTGTTGGGGAATAGTGGAAGGGTTTTACCACTCTGCCCCTAGAAACAGTGAATCTAGAAGCACTCTAAATTTTGCCTGAACTGCCTGATGTGGGTTTTCAGTTCAGCGAGCTACTCTAACTTTTGCCTAAGGTGCCTTTTCGGTTTTCACCTTGGTGAGCCCCCCCCCCCTTTTTTGTGACATTTAAACTTGGATTTGTTTTAAAATTTTCGGCCACCTCAAGAAATGATGAGTTAGATTTGGAGGATAAGAAAAGATTGCAAGTTGCATGTATTTAGCACATTTTCATTGTTAGATTATACGAGTTTTTTAACCAATTAAATGCAAGGTGCTTTCTTTAAATGGATGTTTAGGTAAGATAACATTGTTTATGCATTTCGACATAACCATACAAATATATTTAAATAAAACATCACACTTTATTGTTGAAATCAACATGTGTATATTTGAAAAGATTGGTTCCCAAAATGGTATACATTCCATACAGAACCAGAATCCGTCAACAGTCATCCTTTTCAGATTTTCCAACTGATCATCTTTTCTCGTGTCTTAATTTTTGCCTAGGCCACCCTTTTCGAGTTTTCAACCTAGCAGACCTTTTTTTTCTTTTTAAACATAGTAAAGCTTTATTCGATCTTGATTGACAGGATTTGCAAATTCATTCCCATCCATGTCCGCAATGCTTACTCCATGTATGGGGCTTCCCAATTCGGCCTAAACTTCCCCCAAGCATTGACATTTGTAGGCCTCAATTATTTCAGAACCAAATCTCCAACTTTTAGTTATTGTTTGGGATGCTTCACTTTCTGATTATAGGCTTTAGCCATTCTGCGTTGATACATCTGCAAATGCTCAAGTGCTTTCAACCGTTTTTCATCCAATGCTACCAACTGCTTGTATCTAGCTTGAACCCATCTTGTTTCTAGTAACTGAACTTCCAAGGCTATTCTAAGTGACTTGAGTTCCATTGCCACTGGCAATACTGCTTCCATTCCATACACCAAGGCGTAGGGAGTTTCGCCAGTTGGTGTTCTGACACTGGTCCTATAACCCCAAAAGGCATATGGTAGCTTGTCAGCCTAGTCTCTGCAGGTGGCCACCATTTTTTACAAGATTTTCTTAATCGACTTCCTAGCCACCTCCACTACACCATTGGCCTGTGGTCTATATGGAGAAGACCTATGATGTTCGATGCCATGTTCTGTGAATAGCTTAGTTGTTGCCCCTTGAAACTGCACCCCATTATCAGTCACTACATGGTGAGGGATTCCATATCAAGAAAGGATGTTTTTCTGAATGAACTTAACCATCTGCTTAGTTGTCACACTAGAGAAGGATTCTGCTTCCACCCATTTCGAAAAATAATCGACCGCAACCACTATGAATCTGTGCCTATTAGATGCTGCGGGATGAATTTCTCCAATCATGTTGATTCACTATGCTGAAAAAGGCCAAGGAGATGCCAAGTTTTGTAACTCAAGTGGTGGTAGATGACTGATATCAGCATAGATTTGGCACGACTGATCATCTTCTTACCTCCTTCACACAATTAGACTGCATTGTCATCCAGAAGTATCCCTATCTCATTATCTTTCTAGCCATAGTGACCCCATTCATATAGGGCCCATAGGATCCTGCATGTACTTGCTGCATTATAGTTTCTGCTTCTTATTCTGTCAAACATCTTAGGAGAACCCCATTCGCAGTTCTCTTGTATAGCTTATCTTCAAAGATTCTGAACTGGCTGGCTAATCTTCTTAATGATACTTTATCAGCAGTATTAGCTCCTTCTAAATACTTTGCCTCTTTCCCATTGTTAGTTATGGGAAAGTCCAACCCCTTCGATAATGGAATGATCTCGCCATCTGGCATTGCTATGATTACCCCAATTCCAGCACCCTTTCTATTTACGATACCATCGTAGCACATAACCCATCTCCTCACTTCTACTATAGCCAGCTGTTTGTTAGGGAACTCCAGATTCTCCACACGATCTGATTCTAATGGCTGATTTGCTAGAAATTCTGCCATAGCTCGCCCTTTGATGGTTTTCTTGGTGATGTACTCGATATCAAATTCGGATAAGAGTAGCAGGCATCTAGACAGTTTCCCAACTAACACCGATGCTTCATACAAATATTTCATCGGATCCACTTTAGCCATGGCTTGTACCTTGTATGATTGAAAGTAGTGGCGTAACTTCTTAGTCAGCCAAATCATCACTACACATGTCTTCTCTACCAGCATGTACTTGGTTTCATATTCCAGCAGCTTCTTACTAAGATAATAGATAGCATATTCCTTCCTTCCATCTTGTTCTTGTGCTAAAATTACCCCTATAGAGGAATCTTCAATAGCCAAGTACAAAATCAAAGGCTTTCCTGGAGTTGGTGGGCTCAGAACCGGTGGATTTACCATATAAGTTTTGATCTTTTCAAATGCCAACTGACATTTGTCATCCCACACAATCGGTTGATCTTTCCTTAATAGCTTGAAAATCGGCTCACACACTAAAGTTAACCGCGCTATGAAGTGACTGACATATTGTAAGGAAGCCAAGAACGACTGACCTCCTTTTCTATCTTAGGGGCTGGCATATCTCGAATGGCTTTGATTTTTTCTGGATCCATCTCTATTCCCCTTTGGCTGACCACATGACCCAGCAGCTTCCCTTTGTACTTCTTAGGATTAAGTCGTAGGTTGTACTCTCCAATGCGCGTAAGAAATCCATCTAGGATAGCAAGGTGCTCCTCCCGGGTCATTGATTTAATAAGCATATCATCGACATACACCTCTACTTCTTTGTGAATCAGGTCATGCAACAATGTTGTGACAGCCCTTTGGTAGGTGGCCCTAGCATTTTTCAATCCGAAAGGCATTACTTTATAGCAGAAAGTGCCCCATTCTATAATGAATGATGTCTTCATCTTGTCAATTACATCTATTAGGATCTGGTTATATCCCAAAAACCCATCCATAAAAGAGTACATTGCCGCCTTGGCTGTACTATCTATCAAAACATCAATGTGAGGTAAGGGGAAGTTATCTTTTAGGCACGCTTTATTTAAGTCCCTCTAGTCGACACACACTCTGACCCTTCCGTCTTTCTTAGGCACTGGAACAATGTTGGCAAACCATTCTGTGTACTCCACCACTTTGAGGAACTTGGCTTCAATTTGCTTTGCTACTTCTTCCTTTACTAATGCAGCCCATTCTGGTCTCAGCCTTCTTAACTTCTGCTTTACCGGCTTGAATCAGGATCTGTTGGAATCTTATGAACTGCTATTTCTGTGTCGACCCTCGGCATGTCCTCGTATGACCAAGCGAAAGCCTTAACATGTTTTTGCAATATTTTTGTCAATTCTCTCTCTTCTTTGGCTTTTAGTTCATGTGAAATGAATACCATTTTGGGATTTTCATCTGTACTTATGTTAATTTCATGCAATGCAGTGTCATGAATGCTAAATATGCTTGATGGTGATTCAAATGAATGCACAGAATTATCAGGATAAACATCACACAAGTAAGCAAACTGGGATTCCATTGCATTAAACTTGTTATAAAGTACATCATTCACACTGAAAAATAGAAGAAACAGATACAACAAAATCATTTTCATCCTCCACAGGTGGAGGGCCTTGCACTTCTTCTCCATCCTCCTTGCTCAACTTCAAAATGTTGTCCAGGTTAGCAGCAATTTCGGACTCTTGTTCAGTGGGAAGAGAAGTCTCCTCGATCTCAGCCACCTGTGCCTTAGCCTTCATCATGATTCCTGCTATTTCAGCAACCACAGAATTCAGACTTGCCTTGGTCATCAGCTCCTTCTTAGACCCTTCCTTGGATTTTGCAAAGGCCTTGCTCAGGGCGGCGGCCAGTGCCTCCGAAATGGCTTCCACAAATTCATTGCTGATCTTCTCTTCAGCTTTCTCCTTAGACATTTATGTTGCTTTTGCTGTCACTTCAAATGGCTCCTTCTGGGGGGTGATAGGCTTGAAAACAGCCTTTTCCACTGCAACGGGTGTGACTAGCTCTTCTTGGCTCTTTTCAAAGTCCACCACATCAGAGAATATTTCGAAGCCCGGGTACTCAATACTCCCGACCTTCACAGGCTTAGCTTGCCCCTTGTACAATTGTTCGCTAGCCTTAATGAATGGCTTCATCATGGGTTTGCCATTCTTTCCTTTCTTCAGACCCTTCTTTTCAGATGCCTCTACTGTGTAGCCTAAGCCGAACTACCTCGGCTTTCTAGAATCTATGTTGAATTCAGGCACCCCTTGTAGATTAGCTCCAAGTCACATACCCGGAACAAAATTCTGCTTATGCAGGTACTTGGACAACCATTCTGGAATGTAATTCTCATAGATGACCATCGGAGCATCCATGGTTTCTTCTTCACTGATCACGGCGATTTGGAATCCGCCAAATGGTACAATCTCCTCATTAACGATAGCAATCATGGACTGAGAATCTACCTCAACCGTCACAACCTCATTGCCTATTGAGAATTTTATTTTATGGTCTAATGTGGAAGGAACACCTCCCAGCAAATGAAACCATGGCCTTCCTAACAGTAAGGAGAAAGTGACGGGAATTTCAATCATAGTAAAAGTGACCATCAACTTGACCGGTCTTACTTCCACCTCAGCTTTAAAAGTTCTAATCATAGTCCTTTTCTAGTCATCGTAACCCTGATCACAGTGGAAGATTTCTTTAAAGCATCTTCATTCAATCCCAGATATGGCAACAACATCGATGGACATATATTCAGAGCTGATCCATCATCTATCATCACACATGGCATAACCCTGTCCATTATGTTAACTTTGACATAAAGAGCTTTGTTGTGAGCCCTTGTTCGTGTGGCAAATCTTTTTCTAAAAACACAATGTCAGGGGACCTTGCATGAACCTTATCTAGTAAGCAACACATAGCCTCTGGAGAAGCAATTGGGGAAACTTTAATTTCAGACAACTTTTTAACCAGTGCTGCCCTATGCTCCTTGGAGGTCAATAGCAAATGCCACAGACTGGCCTAAGCTAGGGTCTTCTTCAATTGAGAAATGACCAGGTCTTCTTTTTCTACTTCCTTTAGCGTTGACATGCTGCCTGATCCAGTCACTGAAGTCTAGTCATTCTGCTGAACCACTGGCTGGTAGACCCTACCACTCCTTGTTACATTTCAAACTTTGGGAACTTTTGGCTTCTCAACAACTGGCAGCTTAACTATCTCATCATAGCCATATTCTTCATACTCATCTTCTGAATCTAGGTCATCCAAGCTCACAGGCTTCACCTTTTCCTGCTCTGTCAACTTTCCACATTCTGACTTTGCCACAGTTTCATTGGCCACCACAGACTGTACGATGGGGTTTGCCTGCAGGACCTGGGTGAAAATGAAGTTGTCTGGCAACTTCGACTGTACCATGCTGACCTGCCTCTCAAATGTTGGCAATGGATTAGTCTTCGTGCTGGGCTTGGCAGGCTCTTATAACTTTCCTTCGTTAATCAGCTTTTGGATGGCATCCTTTAGCTTATAATAGTTGTTGGTTTTATGTCCCACCATGACATGATAGATGTAGAAGATGTCCTTATCCACATCCACTGGGTTCTCAAATGGCCTGAGAGAGCTCAACAGACTGCCATTCCTGCACTTTGCAAAAATCTTAGCCAAGGAGAAAGCCCAAGGGGATATGCCTTGACCCTTCGGATTTCTACTTTGGCTTCCTCGTTGCTGAGACACCATGGCAACTCTGACTTGCTTAATCTCTGAAAACTGCCCGCTTTTACTTGTAGAACCAGAACCAAATCCCCTACTTGACCCAGCTATAGTTATTGATTGATACCTAGACCTGTACCCAGAGCTCCTGCTACCGCTGTGGCTCATGGCTTTCTCTTTTTCATCCCTCTCAATCTTCATAGCCATGCTGTACACTTTGCTGAATTCACTGAAAGAATGGAATTTCATATTATTCCTGAAGATGTCCCTGCTACCATCAATCAACTTTTGGATCAACTCATCTTCGTCGGGGTCATTTTCCAATAAGATCATCTTGTTCATTCACCTCTGATAATATTCATCAAAGGATTCATTAGGCTTCTACTTGACCCTTTCCAAGTCATACAGTTTCACCTGGATCTTAGTGTTAAAGCTGTAGTATTTGATGAAAGCTGCTGACAAAGCTTCCCAGTCTGACTGCACATCTTCAGATAAAGAATTATACCAGATCAATGCTCCCCGCTCAAGTGTGGTTGGGAAGAAGTTGATTAGCTGCTGCTTGGTGGCACCTACCGTCAGCATGACTCGTGCATAAAGGTTCGTGTGAGCTTCAGGTGAATCGATCCCTTTGTAGGAAGCAACTTTCGGCACTTGAAACCCAATAGGGAAGGTCTCAATGCCCTTGTTTATCATAGCGTCTACATTCACGCCTCTCTTGGAGCCCAGGCTGATATTGGCCCCTTTCTTCAGCTCTGCGACCACTTCATCTAACTCTGAGTACTTCGCCTTTATGTTCTTTTCCATCGCTGCCTCAATCTCTTGTAGCTTCTCGACACTAGCTGAGACATCAGCCCCATACTAAGAAGATTCAGCTACCTTTTCCATTCTAGGCCCACTGGTTCCGACTTCACCACTCTCTCTTACAACAGCCTGCATCTCTTCTTTCAGAATGTCACGAAAATCCTGAGATTTCAGGAAATCCTTTAGAGCATCAGCAAGACTTAGTGTCTGGTTTGCCATTTCCACTTCCTCCCCGGACTAATACTCACTTTCTGTTTCTACTGTCCTCTGTTCCTCAACAACCCTCAAAGTCTGAGATCTTGTCCTCCATCGATCTAGCTTACTCAGTGAATTGTCTGTGTGGAGCTTTGGTCTTTTCTAGTCCCACATACGTACTGTTTTACAACACATGTGAAAAGTTAGGGATAATAAATGAATAAAGTGATGACATGAAGAATGATGCTCGGATGATGCTTTATGAATGAAGATGAGAATGAGGATGATCTTTGTATTTCGATTTCCTTTACTTTGGATGTCCCAAGAGTGCCTAATGCCATACAAAAGTTAATGCAAGAATGCCTCATGTGGGCTGTCACACTGACAGAGGTTCGGCGCCTTTGGGGCGCCTAGTGAATGTCGTGAAATGGCCGTGTGTGTACCGTCACACAGGCAGAGTTTTGACGTTTTGTGGGTCAATGAGATGACAAGAAACAGTCAAATGGGGGCCGTCCCATGGACAGATTTTTGATGCTTTTGAGGCATGTGATATGAGATGATGTTATGGAAAAGTCACATATAACTTGAGACACTGACGGAGGTTCCGCGTTCGTGGAACACCATGCATGATTCAATAATGTTATGAAATGACCCTATATGTGTAGTATTCCGGTACTCAGGGAGTGCCTCGAGTGATTTAACAATGTTATGAAACAGTTCGACGTGGACCACGACGCGCAAATAGGGATTCGGTGTCACCGTGACACCTATGATGAATAATTATGATGCCGTGTAATGACATCGTGTGAACCACCACACTGAAATAAACCTAGGACCATTATGGTCTTATATTGAATGACATGTTATAGTGAAATGGCCGAGTGCAATCTAGTGCACAAGCAAAACACAAGTAGTTTTGGGATACCCGATATGTTATGGAATGAAATGATCGTGAGAAGCACACTTGGAACATCCTTTATTAGGTGGGATGAAATAGTATGAATGTCTATGTCACACGAGATGCAAGTGGCTGAATGAAAATTTGGTTAAGACGCATGACACATAGGATGATGTCATGTATACTTTGTGGAAAGGTCGCACGCGAGATGTAAATGGCATACAAATAAAATGCCATGGCTGCACGAAAATGTGATTAGTGTCACACATATGTCAATGCTCGAAAATGGCTGCACAAAGATGTGGTTAGAATGGTACACAAAAGCTTATGCATGTTTGATGCTTTATGAAAAGGTCAAATAAAAATACCATGGAACAAACATTAGCACACGTAAAAATACACTCCCTTCCAACCTTATTTCTCCTTTCACTTGGTCTTGCATTCTTCCTACGTGTTGGGTCTCTTAGGCATCAACGGGGGATACCAAAGGCGCACTCTCAATGTCCAATTTGAATTTACATTCTGATAATCCTAGGGGAGGTTGCTAAACCATTACATATGGGCTAAAGTCAAAACAAAGGGTTGTACAGGCTCCCATAGCGAATATACACTCATCACCGTAGAACACAATATGAGGTCATGCGGTGCTATGTGTGGTTTACCCCGTTTGGTGTCTCCAATCTTGGCAGAAGAGGTAGGTCACCTTCTTGAGTAAACCGGGGTTGATCAGTGTATTGGAGGGATTGAGAAGAAGAAAATGTCAAGATATGTAGGTACAAACAAATATGGTGCTATGAACTAGTGAAGTGACTGCAAGCGAGGTTATATTTCGGTAGTTGCCTAAGTTCCTTAAGTTTTTATGAAAACTTTTTAAGAAACCTTTAATCCCCAGTGGAGTCGCCACTATGAGCAGATGACCTTTTTCTAAAGTGAGGGAACGCAGCAAAGAGAACTGGGGAACAGGAATCTGAGAAAAAGAATGGCGTTTTGGGCTTTTGGAAAATAGGTTTTGATTGTCTTGTTGTAGGAAAGCTGTTGATTGGAAATCCCTTTTGTAGAAAACATTTTCCCATTTTGTTAACTTAAAGACCTCGAAACTTAAATTCCAAGATCAGTGACAGAGTTGCCACCCGGATCAGCTCATCCGGGAAATTCCGGTACAGCTCCCTACTGAGGGTAGACTACTGTACCTAATCTAGAGATTTAGGGTTCATGCAAGTAACCTACTCAACCTCAAGCTTGCTTTCATTTTACAGTTCATATTACCATATTTTATGTTGGTATTCGTCATTGGAAAAATAACGTGGCGCAGCGGAAAGTACACCGTTTAAAATTTCCTAGAATCCACCTATCATGTCTAATTAACATTGATTAGAATAAAAACAATTTGAATCAAGAGAGATTAACTCACCGGATTTGTCTCTTTTAGAGACTGCTGCAGAATCGTTTCTTGAAACTGCGATCTCCAAAGTCCGGTGCATGACCAACTATTGAGCGGGAATCGGTGCTAGCCGAAGACGCGAAGGAATGCAGGATTAATGCTGGGATTTTCGGCTGTTTTGGGACTGCACTTGGTGGCTGAAATTTCCAGCAATTAATTAGGGTTGAATTAGGTTTTTCTTCCTTAAGTATGCCCTTCTATAGACACATTGTCTAATTGGGTTTTAATTAGGTTAATTAAACCCAAGCCCACTAGGATTATAATTACATAAATAAACTTTAATTAAAAAGTATATACTATGTAATTTAATTCCATTTGGCTAAATTTAATTACCGCTAAATAAAATTAAATCACACTTAAGTAAATACAATACATGTATTTAATTTTCCTACTTAGGAAATTTATTTAATTAATTGTTTACTTTATGTAATTCAATTAATTGATAAATTAATTAATTACATTATGTAAACTTATTAATTAAATTAAATTCAACCCAATGTTAATTAATTACCTTGACACTGAATGTCAACTAATTAATTAACGCATTCCTTCCAATGTACATTACATGTACAATTTCTATAAGTTCCGACTCAGTTAATCTATGTGCACGATCCTATGGGCCTATCTTTATGTTGGCAGTAGACCCAAGGCCCACAGACTATAAGTGGGTTCTAGCAAACCATTATAGCCCCTAATTAAGACAGAGATGCAGCAGTCTTTAGAAGACACTCACCCGGTAGTAATCTCATAGTATCCTTTGCCTAACGACATCGATATGAATAAACAAGAGGCATGGTGTCTGTCATCCTCTTCTGTTGTTTATTATATTACTTGATCTTGAGTTGACTGATTAATTAAATAAGCACCGACTTACTTAGGTATGGCCCTACACTTATTGGTCCCACTCATCAAGTGGCCAATGATATCATCTCGGTGTTACCCGAGTGGCAATTCCATCACTTCATCATCAGTATCAACATGTTCAGCAGTCCACCAAATCATACCCGTATTTAGCATCCTTTTACAAACTTATTAGGTGTATGTCAAAGTGAACCGGATTCCATATTGATATTATAATGAAATCTGGTCTGAGGACAAAAGAGACCTACTCAAGAAAGACCTATGATGCGACAACCATGTGGCTTTCTTGTGAGGATCGATCCAGTCCCATTCCAATGACATGTACCTATATTCAAGACTGACTATATAAGTACTATGGCTAGTTAAGAACTGCCATACAGTCATCGAATATAAAAGTCGGTGGTTCTATTCATTCCCACGATTAGAACAGACCCGGGATAGGTTTTATGATTATCAATCAATGGATACTCTACTCATATTATAGCACAAGATGTAAATGAAACAGATTTATTGCATTTATCTATGTGACACAAATAATGTATTCATACAATGAGTCTTAATGTATAATACAAAATACAAGAATCCAATGCCCTAAGAACTAGGGCACACCAACAATCTCCCACTTGCACTAGTTCCAAGTGTTCATTGCCCTAATTCCTATAGATCTGATATAACCCTCGTGCTGTGTCTATAGCAGTGCTTTGGTTAATGAATCAGTGACATTATTCTTGGTGTTAACCCTCTGCAATGATCTGTCACCTCTATTCACGATCTCCCGAATGAGGTGAAACTTTCTGAGCATATGTTTAGATCTCTTGTGTGACCGGGGCTCCTTAGCTTGTGTGATGGCCCCATTGTTGTCACATAAAACACCAACTGGGTCTAGGATAGTGGGTACTACTCCCAACTCAGTTATGAATTTCTTGATCCAAGCGGCTTCCTTTGTAGCTTCGCACGCAGCTATGTACTTAGCTTCCATTGTAGAGTCAGCAATTGTGGCCTACTTTGAGGACCTCCAACTAATGGCACCGGTATTCATGAGAAAAACATAACCAGACTGTGACTGGTTCTCATCCTCATCGGTCTCAAAGCTTGCATCAGTGTAACCTGACACTACCAGCTCATCTTGACCTCCATACACTAAGAAAGCATCCTTTGTCCGATTAAGGTACTTCAGGATTGCCTTGACAGCCTTCCAGTGTTCCTTCCTGGGGTCCCACTGGTACCGGCTAGTCATACTTAGTGCAAACACGACATCAGGCCTCGTACCTAACATGGAGTACATGATAGATCCAATAGCAGATGCATAAGGGATCTTTTCCATGTTCTCCCAGTCCTTCTTTGTTTTGGGACCATCTTTCTTACTCAGCTTCAACCCATGGCGCATAGGCAAGAATCCTTTCTTTGCCTTGTCCATGCTGAATCTTTTTAGAACCTTATCAATATACGTGGCCTGACTTAGGCCTAGAAGCCGATTGGATCTATCTCTGTAGTTCTTGATCCCTAAGATCATCTTAGCTTTGCCTAAGTCCTTTATTGCGAAGCACCTACTCAACCACTGCTTAACCCCTTGCAGTGTTGGTATGTCACCACCAATGATAAGGATGTCATCAACATACAGCACTAGGAAGGTGGAAACGCTCCCACTAACCATCTTATACACACAGGGCTTATCAGAATTCTGTGTGAAGCCATATTCTGTAATGGCCTCATTGAATCTCTGATTCCATGACCTTGATGCTTGCTTCAATCCATAAATGGATCTTTGAAGCTAACATACCCGGTTTGGATACTTTGGATCGATAAAACCCTCAGGTAGTGCCATGTACACATCCTCGAGTAGCTTTCCATTAAGGAAAGCGGTCTTAACATCCATCTGCCATATCTCATAATCATACCATATAGCTTTCCATTAAGGAAAGCGGTCTTAACATCCATCTGCCATATCTCATAATTGTACCATGTAGCTAGCCGGTACTAGTAGCATCCTAATGGATTTGAGCATAGCAACAGGTGAAAAGGTTTCATCATAGTTAATTCCTTGAACTTGCTTGAATCCTTTTTCCACCAATCGCCCCTTGAAGGTGTTGTCGGCCTTTGACTTGAAACAACACTTGCAACCTATCACCTTAGCACCCGGAGGTGGATCCACCAAGTTCCATACTTGGTTATCATGCATAGATTGCATCTCAGCCTCCATGGCTTTGAGCCATTGATTTGAGTGTGGGCTTTCAATAGCCTCCTGATGGGTCTTAGGCTCCTCTTGGCCAACAACCATAAGGTCCCCATCATCAGTCATGAGAAAGCTGTACCTCTCTGGCTGATGATGTGTCCTACCAGACCTTCTAAGGTTCTGTGCAACCGGTTCTGGTTCCTCAATTTCTTAAGTAGTCCAATTGGTTCCTAAAGCATCCTCAGCAATAGTTGCAGGAGTTTGTGAGTCTTGAACTTCTAAAAGTTCAATGTTACTCCCACTGTCTCTCTTCGAAAGGAATTCCTTCTCCAAGAAGACTACATTTCTAGCTATGAAAACTTT
Source organism: Euphorbia tirucalli (assembly GCA_039660915.1). Lineage (NCBI taxonomy): Eukaryota > Viridiplantae > Streptophyta > Magnoliopsida > Malpighiales > Euphorbiaceae > Euphorbia > Euphorbia tirucalli. The sequence continues at coordinate 33,509,706 of CM077640.1, read as the reverse complement.
CCGCTGGATTGTAGAAGTAATAACCCTTAGTTTCCTTAGGGTAACCCACAAACTGGCACTTGATAGATTTGGAATTGAGTTTTCCACTTGTCAATTTCTTAACATATGCATCACAGCCCTAAATCTTCAAGAAGGAAACATTAGGCTTTTGGCCCTTCCATAGTTCATATGGTGTTCCCTCAACTACCTTACTTGGTGTACTATTAAGAATGTAAGCGGATGTCTCTAAAGCATATCCCGAAAAGGAGACAGAGAGTGTAGCTTGACTTATCATCGAGCAAACCATGTCTAGAAAGGTCCTATTCCTCCTTTCTGACACTCCATTCCACTGGGGTGTACCAAGAGGAGTGAGTTGGGATACAATCCCACACTCTCTCAAAAACAAGTCAAACTCTTGGCTCAAATATTCACCCCCTCGGTCAGACCAAAGTGCTTTTATTTTCTTGCCAAGTTGGTTTTCTACTTCATTCTTAAAGTCCTTAAACCTTTGGAGAGTCTCAGACTTATGCTTCATCAGATACACGTAACTGTATCTGCTGAAGTCATCCGTGAAGGTGATGAAGTACAGAAAACCAGATCTGGCACTAGTGCTCAGGCTGCATACATTGGAATGTATTAGCTCCAATAGCTCTGAGGCCCTTTCAGCAGTCTTGCTAAAAGGTGCCTTTGTCATCTTGCCTTTCAAACAAGGCTCGCATGTGTCATAAGACTGGATATCAAATGACCCTAGCACTCCACTAGAGTGAAGCCTAGCTATGCGCTTCTCATTTATATGGCTAAGTCGACAATGCCAGATGTAAGTAGGATTAATTTCATTTTGTTTAATCCTTTTAGTATTTATGTTATAGATTGAACTTTCACGTTTTAGATCAAGGATATATAAACCATTTTCAAGAAATGCTGTTCCATAAATAATATTGCCACATTGCATAGAAATTCTACCATGTCCAATATTAAATACGAAACCAGAAATATCCAACAAAGAAATGGAAATAATATTCCTGTGCATCGCAGGTACAAAATAACAGTTTCTTAGTTCCCAAACAAGTCCACTAGGCATCTCTAAGAAATAATCTCCGATCTCCATGGCCTGAACCTGAGCACCATTTCCGACTCGAAGATCTACTTCTCCATATCCTAGTAATCTCCTATTTCTTAAACCCTGCACATTTGAACAAATGTGAGATCCACATCCAGTGTCCAAGACCCAAGATGTAGAAATAGCCAAATTAATCTCAACAACATAAATACCTGAAGCAGCAGTTTTTCCCTTCAGTTGCTCCCTTAGCTTTGGACATGAGCTCTTCCAGTGCCCCTTCTTATAACACTCATGGCAGACATCGTCAGGAGAAGCAATCCTTGCTCTAGGTTGGGCCACCACCTTTTTGCCCTTAGCCTTGGCTTTAGATCTGGCCTTTCCCTTAGCAATAGGCGTATTGCCCTTGTTCACCAGCAAAACTTTAGGAGTCTTCTTAAGAGACTGCTTAGCAAGCTTGAGCATGCCATGCAGCTGAACAACCGATTTATCCAACCCTTGCATATGGTAGTTCATGATAAACTGGTTGTAAGACTCAGGAAGTAACCCAAGAATAATGTCTACTGCTAAGTCCTGCGGAACTGGTGAGCCAAGGCGGGCAAGTGTATCAATATACCCCTTCATCTTTAGCACATGAGTGCTAACAGAAGTCTCGGCTACCATTGCAGTCATGCAAAGTGCCTTAGTTATCAGGTAACATTCCTGACGAGCCTAATCTTGGAACATCTTTTTAAGTTGATCCATCATCTCATAAGCATGCTCGTCCATAAACTGCTTCTGAAGATCAGAAGCCATGGTACCAAGCATGAGGCACGAGACATCTTGGTCATCCCTCATGTGCCAGTCATACTGCTCCACCATCACCGTGGTGACACCTCAACCTGCGGGAGGGCCAGCTGGTAAAGGAGCATTCAGTACATACTCCTTGGACTCTTGTCTAAGAACTATTTGTAAGCTCCTAGCCCAGTCCAGGAAGTTAGTCCCCGAAAGCTTCTCCTTCTCCAAGAGTGACCTAAGTGAGAGTGAGTTGTTGTTTGCTGCAGCCATTTAAATTGCTTAAGTGAAATGGGATTATCTACATGGAAGAAATCATTGCTTGAGTTAGAAATAAAGGACTTTTATTTACTTTATTATGTTTCTCTACCCATTTTGTGTTTATTTAGCCCATGCTCAAGCAAATGACAGGAATAAATTGCAGAATAAATAAACCATATATCCAACTAGTTAAAAGAATAAGAATAAAGGCTGCTTATACAACCAGATCGAATAAAGAATAAAAAACTCTCGCCCCCACATTACAAACAGCTAGAATACAGGAGAATCTAAAAATTACAACCGCCTAAAATACAAGAATCAATCTATTAATTACATAAAAAATAATAAAAAGAGGGAAAATAAAAGCTGCAAAACAGATGCTTAGCATAATTGTCACACAAACACAAATAGGACTCAAGCAGGACAGAATTAGGATTTTTAGGAAAGGGAGCATATATTTAAGGGGTAGCCGGTCCGACTCAACTAGTTGGCCCGACTAGACCTGGAATGCAGTTTTGAAATGCCATGTAAATTTTTGTGCTGGAAAACCATTTTTGGAAAATAATTGACTCAATTACATGCGAATTTTTCCTTTAAGCGGGTTTGTTATCTTGGAACTCGGGGTTCCGTTCGTGTAGGTTTCCTAATTCCAACATTCATCTAGGGTCCAAAAACGGTTTGAATTTGAAGACAGCATTGTGCGACGACGTCCGTACGGGTCATTCCGTGGCTCTGTCTCCTTCTGGAGACTACAGCAGTACAGCTGTGGTTAGAGCCGTGCGGCTCTAACTACCACAGCCATGCGGCTGTAACATCTAGAACCCGAAAAATGGCTTTCTCGTTTTGAAAATTCCATTTTGCTCATTTTTAGTGTTTCCTAGGGATTTCCATAGAAGCCGGGGGTCCGCTGATGCTGGACTACGGATCTATTTTGGATCGAACAACCCCGAATCTCAGAAAAAAGAGATCGAGGAAATCGAAAACCACGTATCCGCGTAATCAGAAATTTGAAAACCAAAATTTTACAATAAACGGATACATTTGGACCAAAATAGGTCATAATCAGAATGCAGAAATGGAAAACGGATTGCTTTCAGTCGATCAGGGCATTTTCAGGTTTCTGCCCCTGAGGAACACAGCCGTGTGGATGTATTCGGGCAATCGTTTTCCAGAAATTTTGAGAAATAGAGAAAAATGCAAAGAAAGAACAATGAACACAGGTTTAAGGCCTCTTAGAGATTACCTTGCTATTGTTTTGATGTGTTTAACGTCCAAAATCGAATTGAGAAGTTGAAATGCTCCTTGAATCCTCAACCATCTTGAAATCCCGAAAATGAATCCAAATCAATCCGAAACCAATCCGAAACGGTCCCAATTGAATGAGCAAAGGTATAGCAATCCTCCCTTACAGCTTTGGTTATGTTTTGTATTGAGTTCTGTGTTGGTGTTCCCTAGTTCTTAGGGCATTAGATTCTTGTATTTTGTATTGTACATTAAGTCTTATTATATAAATACATTATTTGTGTCACATTAATAAAGGCAATTAATCGATTTCATTTATATCTTGTGCTATAATATGAATATAGTATCCATTGATTGATAATCATAAAACCGATCCCAGGTCTGTTCTAATCGTGGGAACGAATAGAACCACAGACTTGTAAATTTGATGATTGTATGGTAGTTCTTAACTGGCCATAGTACTTATATAGTTAGTCATAAATATAGGTACATGTCATTGGCATGGGACTGGATCCATCAGCACAAGAAAGCCACGTGGTTATCGCATCATAGGTCTTTCTTGAGTAGGTCGCTTTTGTCCTCAGACCAGATTTCATTATAATATCAATATGGAATCCGGTTCACTTTGACATATGCCTAATAGGTTTGTAAAAGGATGCTATATATGGGTATGATTGGGTGGACCGTTGAACATGTTGATATTGATGATGAAGTGATGGAATTGCCACTCGGGTAACACCGAGATGATATCATTGGCCACTTAATGAGTGGGACTGATAAGTGTATGGCCATACCCAATTAAGTCGGTGCTTATTTGATTAATCAGTCAACTCAAGATCAAGAAATATAATAAACAACATAAGAGGATGATGGACACCATACCTCTTATTTATTCATATCGATATCGTTAGGCAAAAGACACTATGAGATTCCTACCGGGTGAGTGTCTTCAAAAGACTACTGCATCTCTGTCTTAATTAGGGTCTGTAATAGTTTGCTAGGACCCACTTACAGTCTGTGGACCTTGGGCCTACTGCCAATATAAAGATAGACCGATAGGATCGTGCACATAGATCAACTGAGCCGGAACTTATAGAAATTGTACATGTAATGTACATTGGAAGGAATACGTTAATTAATTAGTTGACATTCGGTGTCAAGGTAATTAATTGACATTGGGTTGAATTTAATTTAATTAATAAGTTTACATAATGTAATTAATTAATTTATCAATTAATTGAATTACATAAAGTAAACAATTAATTAACTAATTTTCCTAAGTAGGAAAATCAAATACATGTATTGTATTTACTTAGGTGTGATTTAATTTTATTTAGGGGTAATTAAATTTAGCCAAATGGAATTAAATTACATGGTATATACTTTTTAATTAAAGTTTATTTATGTAATTATAATCCTAGTGGGCTTGGGTTTAATTAACCTAATTAAAACCCAATTAGACAAGGTGTCTATATAAGGGCACACTTAAGGAACAAAATCCTAATTCAACCCTAATTAATTGCTGGAAATTTCAGCCACCAAGAGCAGCCCCAATTAGCCGAAAATCCCAGCATTAATCCTCCATTCCTTCGCGTCTTCGACTAGCACCGATTCCCGCTCAATAGTTGGTTGTGCACCAGATTTTGGAGATCACAATTTCAAGAAACGATTCTACAGCAGTCTCTAGAAGAGACGAATCTAGTGAGTTAATCTCTCTTGATTCAAATTGGTTTTGTTCTAATCAATGGTAATTGGACACGATAGGTAGATTCTAGGAAATTTTAAATGGTGTATTTTCCGCTGCGCCACGTTATTTTTCCAATGATGAATCCCAACATTCTGGGTCTCTCCTTCTCACTCTTTCTCTCTATGTCTTCGGTCTCTCTCCCTCTCTATTTCTATTTGCTTCTTCTCTATTTTTTTTCTGCCTAAGAACCCCCTTTTTTGATTTATTTTTCTTTCTTTTTATATCTCACATCTCCTGTAATGATTTCAAAAATTAAATGAGCCTCTACTTTCTGTGGCATTTCGGCCAATTTTTTTTTTTTTTTTCATCCATGTTGCTCTGCCTTTGCAGAGCAACTTGGCTAACCCACTAGAGTCACATAGCTCTAGATGCTAGAGCCATGTGGCTCTAGATCTGCATCCGAACGGCTGTAGTTTAACACTACAGCCGTGCGGCTCTAGACAAAGCCGAGGTTGATTTTTCGAAAACCTACACTCACTTCTAAGACCTGAAATCACTCAAAGGCCCTTTCTCGAGGTTTCAGATCAAGGATAGCTCGGTTTTTGGAGCATCTGAGATATTCCAGGCGACATTCCGCTCATTCTCAAGTCCAATTCGAGTTCGTCTGCCCAACAGGTATAAGGAATTCTCATCATAGAGGTCGGGAAAACCCGGTGCTTACAATTGGTCAGGTACCTTTCCTGACAAGCTTGCTCCTGAAACATCTCGTTGAGAGTTGTTATCATAGCATAGGCCTGATGGTCTATGAACCTCTTTTGCAGATCAGGGGCCATGCATTCCAACATAATGCATGTCACGTCCCGGTTATCCTTCACGTGCACCTCGTATTCCTGCAGGTGGGTAGCCGATGGATTACGTCCCATACGTGCGGCTGGTATAGGCCTTTCCAGCACATACTCCTTTGACTCTTTTCTTAGAACTATCCTGAAGTTCTTAGACCAATCTAAGAAGTTAGGGCCAGAAAGCTTGTCCCTTTCCAGGATAGATCACAATGAAAGTGAGTTGTTTGTTGCCATTAGATTACTACACAGAAAAATTATAAGAGTGTTAATAAAGGACTTAATTTGTTTTTTCCATATTTAATTAATATTGAATCAGGTGATTAGTTGACTCAAGTTGTTGGGCTAATGGGCCGAGATCCATATTTCATTAAGATATAGCCAAACGAGGGCCTTGAAAAACTATACTCTAATTATTTAGGTAGGAGCGCCGTCCAATCCCAACATAGAGACTTTCGGTTTGATGGGCTTGTTGGCACTTACCCATCTGTGCTTAGGGCCAGGAGAATCCTACTACCTGTGCTAAGTCAAAACCTCCATCCAAGTGTCAGAGTAACCAATACTCCAACCCAATACAAAATGACGATACTCCAGTGTATCTAGCGAGGGCATTGTCTACAACTGGCCTATCCCCAATTCGAGTCAGTTTTGAATGAGGGAAGCACTTTTAAATGACTTAGTAATTTTCTTTTGGTTATTAGATTCATTGTAATGACAGCTTAGATGCATAGGCAGGTGAAATTGAGATTGAATGACTTAGTAATTTTCTTTTGGTTATTAGATTCATTGTAATAACAGCTTAGATGCATAGGCAGGTGAAATTGAGATTGAATAATACATATACTTACATGAAAATAAATAAAGCATAATTAAATAAATGATGGGCTGCTATGGGCCTATATTACAACCTAATATAATTCCAGTAAACCTATACTAGAAAATACACCAAGGGGGCCTCCTCTTCTTCCTTCTGGGCTCCTTCTCTAGTGGGCTTCTTCTTTACAAATTTTATAATAAATAAATAAAATAAAATTACATTAAAAAAGAAAAAAGAAATAACGACACGTAGGCCGTATTTACCCAAAAAGAAAAATACAACCCATCTTGAAATAAGGCCCAATAGCATCCATCCACACATTTAATCATACAAAGCATGTAAACCAATACATCAATTTATTAACATGTTATAATGCATGAATTAAATCCCATTTCAATTATGTCCATAGCCATTATTTTGAAATCGCCAATTTTGGCACATTATGGTTCTAGTCCTTAATGGGCTTTGGGCCTCCAGTCCAGGCAGAATACTGCTCCCACTGGAATTGGGAAACCATGAGTCCATGTCAGCTGCCTGGGTAACCGTGCCAAGAAAACTGAACCAATTTCAATTATACCATATTAATTTCCAAAATTAATATCTCATGAATAAAATTAAAATTTCATTCAAGAAACCATACGCATTTAAATTACAGAAATTTAAACATAAAATTTTAAAACCTATTAAAATTTCAAAACTGGGTCCCAGGCCCGAAACCTGCCAAATCCAAAACTAGGCTCGACCCATTGCAGCTAGGGCAATAGAGTTGCCCTAGCAGCAGCAGCCGCCACTGTTAGGGACAGCAGCGGTGCTGCCGCCTAGCGGCAACCCGCTGCTGCCGTGCATCAACCACTGCCAAACAGTGGCTGCTACTACTGGACTTAATGGCAGCGGCTGCTGCCGCTGTTTCCGCCAGATACGGTTGTGAATCTGCCACCTGTAGCCCCGTATTCGCAGAAACAGCCCGGGATTTTCTCCCAAAAAAAAAATAATAATAAAAATATACATCAATATGAAATTAAATCACCATGAAATAATCACATACCAGAAAATAAAATCAAACATAACCTAATGCAGATTAAATTTCCAATTGCAAAATAAAGGGGAAAATCACATAAACCCCAAACCAAGAATCCCGAAATTAGAAACACCAATTTTAAAATAAGGGATTCAATCCTGTTAAATAATTTTCATGGATCAAAAGCCCACTCTGATACCACTGAAGGGATTTGTCACCGGAAATCACCCAATAAAAGCTGAAGAACGCGATGATTTCCTCAAATCTGTACCTAGGAGCAATTGAAGTGGAAATTATAACATTAAAATTTCAATAGAAGAGAATCAATTCTTACCTGGAATATCTCCTCTAGAGATGGTTGCAGAAATCAACAGAGACTTCCTTCACGTTCCCGTACACGAATGTCTATGGAACAAGAACCTGTGCTAGCGATTGGGACCTCCGGAATGGGAAAACTCTTTATGGCAATTTTATGCACCTTAGCCCCTCCACTGGCCGAAAATTTTAGTCAGAGAATATGTCACAGTGATTGGCTAACATTCAACAATTAATTGGTAGAGTTTCAGGTGAACACAAAGACAACAGAGTCCAAAAAAATCAGCTCACCTCCCCTATGCCTTGGCCAAAATTTGCACTAGCTTTTTCAACCTAGCAGGCCGAAATTCCTTTGGGAATTTCAGGCCCAATTTCATCCATTTAATTTTATGTAGGCTTCCTTCTTTTTGAGCCCATGTCTGCATTAATTTCTTTGGTCCAATTAAATATCAAATGCAATTTTAATTCAACCTATATGCATATATATTATATCATATAATATATTGCATACATTTAAATTAAAATTAATTCAACCAATTAATTTAACCAAGGTATTAAATTAGACATTTATAAAATTAAACACATGTAAAATATTTCCACCTAGGAAATAATCTCATAAATTAATTGATTAAATGCAAATATATATTAATTACATTATTTTTTATCAATATAATTTATCAATATAATATAATTAATGGAATCCCCTCTCTCCTGAGTGTATACTCCAAGTATACGATCTATCCTTTAGTTCAAGTTCAGACGTCCAATGTGTATGATCCTGTGGGCCCATCTTTATGTTGGTAGTGGGCCTGTGGCCCACAAACTGCAGGCAGGCTCTAGCAAGCCACTGCAGCCCCCAATTAAGATGGAGATAGCAGTCCAACTATAATCGCAACCCAGTAGTTAAACTTGTATATCCCATGTCATTGATATCGGTGTCCAACACAGAGTCATGGATTGATCACCCTCTTTTGGGTATGGCCATACTCTTATCAATTGCATCCATCAAGAGGCCGGTGATATGTTCTTAGTGGACTACTGAGTGACATTTCCTTCTACATATCCATAGTACAGCCATGCTCACAGACACACCTGAACATACCCATACTTGGCACCTTTTTACAGGCGCTTTAGGCGTACACCAAAGTATGCCACTTCACATGCAACACCATCATATGGTCAGGTCAAAGGATCCATACAAGTACTACATGAGAATCACTTGTGATACTATACCATGTAAAATTCTCATTTAGTGGATCTATCTAGTATCATGCCCCTTAGCATGTACCCATTAACTTGGTTGACATCCCATGTCCAATGGCTGGTAAGACACCGCCATACAACCAAGCTAATGATAGTCTTTTGTTCCATTCATTCCCATGATTGGAACAGACTACGGATCTCTTTATGGTTATATCGTTTTTCCTATCCATGGTCTTACTGCCAAGTACATGACACTTATCAACATGGATATGGATATGTCCATTGGATACACTATTTAAAACATAGCACAAGATATATAATAAATAGATTGACACCTTTATTTAATGACACACATCGTATAATACATAAATCCAATGAATGTACAATACAAATACAAGGTCCAATGCCTGGGGACTAAGGCATATCCAATAGCTTTCTCCTTTTAGATTGCTTATGTATTCTAGGCGATTGTACCCTGTATCCCATTTTTATTAATGTATCCCTAGGTTAGATTATTTGACTAGGTTGTATTAATTTAATTTTCTAAATTTATTTACAATTTGCATTTATTTATTGGTTTCTTTATGAGCATATAAGAAATAACTAAGACTGAAATGGAATAAGAGAATAAATATAAAAAAAATGAAAATTAGAATAGTTAATAATTATTTGAAATGTGGCAAAAATAAGCAATTTGGGCTGACCCAAATCACTGGCTAAAAGGTACAGCGACTCCTACATGGCTCGGCTATACCGCAATATTCCGGTAGAACAGAACCAGGTGCTGACTCCTAAATCATTTTAGCAAGAGAATATGGATTCGTATGTTTTCCTTCCGCTTCTCCAAACCAAGCCGTAAAATGACCCAAGTTTACCAAATAAAACCTTCTTTGGGCCCAGCCTCGTGTTCCGTTCGTCAAAAGGATCATCCGTTCACACTGGGGTTTGGATAATTACCGGATGCCATCAAGTGCTTCCAGTAGCCACTTCCACTAAGACCGACTCACCAAGATAGCTTCTTGACAACCCAGTGCCCTATTGGAACTAGGTCTATTCTGATACTTTGATCAGAAAAAAAGTAAAATATTACCACCCAATGGAATGAACTATCCTAGGGGATACATATTCGATAAAAGAGGATCAGAGATACAAAATGCCTATATACAATAATCTAATATTTTTACATTCGTCTATTTTACACGAAATATTCTAAAAGTAAAAAGCTAGCATACATCTAACCTAATTCTACCTGCAAAACAAAGGTTTAGTAATACAAATAAATATGCACATAGGACTCAAATAGATAGAATGAGAGATCCAGATAGTCCAAGGTCAAGCATTTAAGGGGTAATTAGGAAAACACGACAGATTTACCTAATTAGACGTGGAAAATCGTTTTAAATGTGTTGTCTTTTAAATTGGATAAAACCATTTTTGAACACACACACACACACACACACACACACACATATATATATATATATATATATATATATATAATTATACCCAAAATAATAATCTTTCATCAAATATATTTTTATATGATATAATAAATTAGAATAGTAATAATGATAATAATAATAATAATAACAATAACAATAATAATAAATTTGGTAACAACTATTATAATACCACTAATACTAATAAAATTGGTAATAATAATAACACTAATACTAATAAAAGCCAATAAAAATACCTATATACTACAAATACTAATAAAAACAGTAATAATAACAATAATGCTACTTAAATTAATAATGATGGTAAAAATAATATTTAAACTAATAAAACTAATATTAATGGTTAAAATAATATTTATACTAATAAAACTAATAGTGATGGCCAAAATAATATTTATGCTAATAAAACCAATAATAATAATGGTCAAATATACTAATAAAACTAAATTTGATTTCAAAAAAAAAATAACCAAAACACAAACAACAATCAATCCGGAGAGCGATAAAAGAATTTAAGCCCTTTCAGGAATTACTTTTATTGTGTGTATCCATATTTGTTTGGAGATTTTGAGACGATTCTCGAAGTGCCAGCTGATCCAACCAAGCTTCGTTTACGTCCTGGATTGTCCTTGAGATCACAAATCAACGATATAGGATTGAAGGCTTGGTATTTTAGGTTGAGTTTGATGAAAGTTTTTATGGAGGTTTTTCTGTTTTCTTTTTTAGTTTTCTGCTAGAAACTGAACTAAAACATAGGAAATAAAAAGAAGATGGCCTTTTTTTCCCTCTTCTCTTTGCCCTCTTTTTTTCCTTGGACCAATAAATTAGTCTTCTTGCCGCCCATCTCCCTTTTTTTTTATTTCTTAAATTTATCTTTTTTAATCATTAACATATTATAATAACTATAATCATTACTATTATATATATATATATATATATATATATATATATATATATATATATATTATAATAAATGTTATTAACAAATAAGTACTACTAATAAACATATTATTAGGATTATTATTACATAATACTATATATTTTTATATATATACGACCGCTTGATCACATTTTGGTCCTATTAAATTTATATGGACTAAGAGGCAAGCAGTTCTATGTAAATTTGGGTTAAAAGTCGGGGATCTCTCGGACAATTCTTGGGTCGTCTCCTAAGTTCGTTAGGATCCGACTTTTACTCCTTTGGATCGTGTTCTTGGAAAAATCTCATTGCAAAGAATAATCTTTGGATTTTCATCACTAAGGTCAGAAAAATCCAGCGCTCACATTAACTATAGGTCATTAATCACTATTGAGAGATAAGGTTAGTGACAGATAATTAGTATTGATAATATATCTTAAGAAGCAATATTATTGACATCAAATCATTCTCCATTGCATGAGTAATTAAATTGTTTGAATATACAATAGATTGATTAGGCTAAAGAGTTGTATGAAATCAATATCTTGTTCGGATTTGTCACAGGAAACCGACCGATAAAAGCGGAAATACGCATTGATTTCCTCGAATCCGGTCCCAGGAGCTTAAGATATGGAAATCAAAAACTAAAAGCATAAAGAGAAAGTTCGAAAACTTACCACAAAGTCTCTCTAGGAGACGGATGCGGACTATAGAAATCAAGTGTAGATTTCCTCCACCGATGCGTATACGAAGGGCTCTCGAACCGAAACCTGTGCTAACGACTCTGACGATTTCAAAGAGAGGGAGAAAGAGAGAAGAAAAGGGGCGGCCAAACTCAAAGTGATGGCTGTCCAATATATTTCTTTCCAAAAGAAATAATGCAATTTCTCTCTCTTTCACACATTTTCTTTCCAAAAGAAAAATAAAAGCAAAAGTAGGCAAAACATTCTTTCCAAAAGAATGTAAAATCCACAGCCAAAAAAATGGAGTGAATGAGTCATCAAGATATCAATCAAAGAAAGGTAATGATGCATTAAAGAGCAAAGTCCAACTTTGCATTAAAATGAGTCAATACCAATGACTCATCATAGTGACTCACCAACACCTTTCGCCATCACCCTTTCTTCTTCTTTAATAAAGACTTTCCTACTCAAAGTCAAAAGGATGACTCATTCCATCCCTCCATAATTCAGCCAAGAGTGCTGAATGCATGGGATAGTTATGTTTCCTTTTCATTCTTATCACAAGAATAAACAAAATATCCAAGTTTGCAAAGTCCAACTTTACAACTCTAAAAGTCTTCCATGACTCATCATTCTTTGCCCAAATGTGTGAGAATTTCAGCCAACATACAAAAAATGGTGATCTCACATTCATCATTTCCTTACCATAAGGAAAAGAAAGATGCACGGTAGCAAAGTCCAACTTTGCTACATCTATGTCATACCAATGACTCACCATTCTTTAATTTGTCCATAAGAATATGTCATCATCATTTTTGTCCATAACATGACTCACCATTCTTACCAATTCCATGCAATATTTCGGCGAACATATCCCACTCAATGTAGACTTTACTCCTTTAAAGTCCAAGTCTAATTTTAATCCCATTGATTTAATTAATTTCAAATGCAACTTTAATTTTACCATGTATGCATATATATTATACCATATAATATATTACATATATTTAAATTAAAATTCATTTGACCTATTAATTTAATCAATGGATTAAATTAGACACACATAAAATGAGATACATGTAAACCTATACATGTAAATGATGGGATTTGTCACCGGAAATCACCCGATAAAAGCGGAAGATCGCGGTGATTTCCTCAAATCCAGTCCCAGGAGCAATTGAAGTGGAAATTGAAAAACTTAAAATTAAATAGAAAGGGATTAATTTTCTTACCAGAAAATCTCTTTCTAGAGATGGATGGAGACTGCAGAATTCAACGTAGAATTCCTCCACTCTCACGTACACGAACGCCTAACGAATGCAACCCGTGCTAGCGTCGGAAAAACGAAACAATGGAGAGAAAAGGCTAGAGAATTTCGGCTAGGGGCTTGACACTTGTGTTGGCCGAAATTTCTAACCTTAGGTATTTATACCTAAGGTTGGCCGAATTCCCTTAGGGGAATTCAGGCCCATCTTGGCTCCTGTCTATTCTGTGCGGGCTTCCATGTTTTAATTTAGGCCCAGTCTAATTTTAATTGTTCTGGTTTAAATTAATTTCAAGCCCAATTTTAATATACCCATGTATTTAATATATTACTCCAAGTAATATATTATTTACATCTAAATTAAAATTAGTTTGACAATTAATTTAATCCATCAAATTAAAATTAAATCTACACAAAATAAAATCATATGTAAACCCATACATATGAATAATTCCACCTAGGAAATAATTTCATAATTAATCCAATTAATTATGAAGAGCCAATTGAATATATTAATTTCATTATTATGACCAATCCAATTGATCTTTAAAATATAATTACTATATACACACTTCTCCCTCCATTGTGTATACTCCAAGTATACAAGTGATTCCTTAAGTCTGCATTCAGTCGTTCTATGTGTACGATCCCGTGGGCCCATCTTTATGTTGGTAGTGGGCCTATGGCCCACAGACTGCAGTTGGGCTCTAGCAAGCCACTGAAGCCCCCAATTAAGATGGAGATGGCAGTCTAACTGATATCATAACCCTGTAGTTTAAACTTGTACATCCCATGTCATTGATATCGGTGTCCAACACAGAGGCATGGATTGATCACCCTCTTTTGTGTCCGGACATTAGCTTGATCCCGAATGTACTGATGCTCACAAACAAGTTCCAACTTGTTTGGGTATGGCCACACTCTTATCAGTCACATTCATCAAGTGGCCAGTGATATCTTCTCAGTGGGTTACTGAGTGACAAATCCCCTCTGCATATCCATAGTATTACCATGTTCAGTGACATACCCGAAAGCACCCATACTTGGCACCCTATTACAGGCCCTTTAAGCGTACCCCTAAGTATGCGACTTCACATGTAACACCATCATATGGTCAGGTCAAAGGATCCATACAAGTACTACACGAGAATCCATTGTGATACCATACCATGTGGATTACTCGTTTAGTGGATCTATCCAGTACCATGCTCCCAGGCATGTACCCATTAACTTGGTTGACATTCCATGTCCAATGACCGGTAAGACATCGCCATACAACCAGGTTAATGATAGTCTATTGTTCCATTCATTCCCATGACTGGAACAGACTACGGATCTATTTATGGTCATATCGTTTACCCTATCCATGGTCTTACTACCAAGTGCATGACACTTGTCATCATGGATATAGATATGCCCATTGGATACTTCATTTAATATATTGCACAAGATAGATATAATAAATGAATTGATGCCTTTATTAATAACACAAATGAGTACAACACATAAATCCAATAAATGTATAGTACAAATACAAGGACCAATGCCTCGGGACTAGGGCATTTCCAACAATCTCCCACTTGCACTAGTTCCAACTAGACATGGGCCTAATCCCTATAGATCTAGTATGACCCTCGTGCTTGGGCTGGGCTAGCGCCTTGGTCAATGGATCTACGACATTATCCTCGGTGTCCACTCTGTGCAATGCAATGTCACCTCTCTCCGCGATTTCTCGTATGAGGTGAAACTTTCTGAGCACGTGCTTTGTGTTCTTGTGTGACCGGGGCTCCTTAGCTTGTGCGACGGCCCCATTGTTGTCACAGAAGATATCGACTGGGTCCTGGATAGTTGGCACTACTCCTAACACAGTGATAAACTTCTTCATCCACACAGCTTCCTTAGCTGCATCACACGCAGCGATGTACTCAGCTTCTGTTGTAGAGTCCGCTATGGTTGGCTGCTTTGAGCTCCTCAAGCTTACAGCACCACCATTCAGCAAGAATACATACCCGATCTGCGATTGGTACTCATCCTAGTCTGTTTGGAAGCTCGCATCAGTATACCCAGTGACTGATAGCACTTCCTGACCACCATACACTAAGAAGCTATCCTTAGTCCGGTTAAGGTAATTGAGGATCGCCTTGACAGCCTTCCAGTGATCCTCCCCGGGATCCTGCTGGTATCGGCTTGTCGTATTCAGTGTAAAGGCAACATCAGGTCTCGTACATAACATGGAGTACATGATTGATCCAATAGCCGAAGCATATGGAACCAATTTCATGTTCTCCCTGTCCTCCCTTGTTTTAGGACAGTTCTTCTTACTAAGTTTCAGCCCATGGCCCATTGGCAAGAAACCTTTCTTGGCCCGGTCCATGCTGAATCTTTTCAGAACTTTGTCAATGTACGAAGCCTGACTTAGGCCTAGAAGCCGATTTGATCTATCCCTATAGATCCTGATCCCTAGGATCATCTCAGCTTCACCGAAGTCCTTCATTGCGAAGCACTTACTCAGCCACTGCTTTACCCCTTGCAGTGTAGGTATGTCGCTTCCAATGAGTAGGATGTCATCTACATAAAGTACCAAAAATGTGACAATGCTCCCACTAGTCCTCTTATACACACAAGGCTCATCTAGATTCTGTATGAAGCCATATTCCTTTATAGCCTCATTGAATCTTAGATTCCAACTACGGGATGCTTGCTTCAGTCCATAAATGGACCTTTGAAGTTTGCATACCCTTCCCGGATACTTAGGATCGACAAAACCCTCAGGTTGTGTCATGTACACATCCTCGAGTAGCTTCCCATTAAGAAAAGCGGTTTTGACATCCATCTGCCATACCTCATAGTCATACCATGCGGCTATGGCCAATAGTATCCTGATGGATCTGAGCATGGCTACTGGTGAGAAAGTTTCATCATAGTCTATTCCATGGACTTGTCTGAAACCTTTCGCAACCAGACGCCCCTTGAAGGTATTATCAGCTTTTAGCTTATAGCACCACTTGCAACATATTACCTTAGCATCCGGAGGTGGATCAACCAAGTTCCAAACTTGATTATCGTATATAGATTGCATCTCTGCCTCCATGGCTTTACGCCAATTTGCAGACTGTGGGCTAGCCATAGCCTCCTGGTAGGTTTTGGGTTCTTCTTCATCCCAGATGAGAAGAGTTTGATCATCGGTGACGAGGAAACCATAACTCTCCGATTCCCGACGATCCCTACCAGACCTTCTAGGTTCTTGTGTGGCCTGGGTCGGTGCTTCCACTTGTGGAAGCTCCACCTGGGCCTCCAAGTTATCCTTTTCAGGAGTTTGTGGACCTTGAACTTCCCTGAGTTCAACGTTGCTCCCACTATCTTTCTTGGAAAGGAACTCCTTTTCCAGAAAGACCCCCTTCCTTGCCACGAACACCTTGTTCTCGGTGGGGTTGTAGAAGTAATACCCTTTGGTTTCCCTAGGGTAGCCCACAAACAGGCATTTATCGGTTTTGGGCTCCAGCTTTCCACTAGTCAATTTCTTGACATGTGCTTCGCATCCCCAAATCCTTAAGAAAGACACATTGGGCTCCTTGCCCGTCCATATCTGATATGGGGTCTTTTCCACTGCCTTAGTCGGAGTATTGTTTAATATGAGAGCTGCTGTCTCGAGGGCGTGTCCCCAGAAGCTAATTGGGAGAGTTGCTTGACTCATCATTGAGCGGACCATGTCCAACAGGGTCCTATTCCTCCGTTCGGACACCCCATTCCATTGTGGTGTTCCAGGAGGAGTGAGCTGTGGAACTATTCCATGCTCTCTCAAGTATGAGTCAAACTCTAGGCTTATATACTCACCACCTCAGTCCAACCGAAGCGCTTTGATATTCCTGCCTAGCTGGTTCTGTACCTCGTTCCTAAATTCCTTGAACCTATCAAGGGTCTCAGACTTGTGTTTCATCAGATAGACATAGCCATATCTGCTGAAATCATCCGTGAACGTGACGAAGTACAGATGCCCACCTCTGGTCGCTGCGCTCATAGGTCCACATACATCTGAATGTATTAGGTCCAATAAGCCAGTGGCCCTTTCAGCCTTTTTGCTAAAAGGCGCCTCTGTCATCTTGCCTCTTAAACATGATTCGCATGTATCAATTGACTCCAAGTCAAATGACCCTAGGACTCCAGCTTTGTGAAGCCTAGCTATGCGCTTCTCATTTATATGGCCAAGACGACAATGCCATAGGTAGGCTGGATTAAGTTTGTTAGGCTTAACCCTTTTCGTGTTTATGTTAAAGATATGATTGGTTTCATTTAAGTCCAGGATATACAGGCCATTATTTAATAGAGCATCTCCATAAAATAACCCCTCTCTGGATATAGAAATTCGACCATTTATAATAGTAAAATCAAATCCAGAAATATCCAACATTGATACAGAGATAATATTCCTGCACATAGCAGGTACAAAGTAACAATGTTCTAAAATTAAAACCAATCCACTGGGCATCATTAGGTGGTATTCGCCGATCTCTATGGCAGCAACCCTTGCTCCATTCCCGACCCGCAAGTCCACCTCTCCCGACCCCAGCAACCTTCTGTTCTTAAGTCCCTGCACATTGCAACAAATGTGAGAACCACATCCAGTATCCAATACCCAGGATGTTGAAACAGTAAGGTTAATATCTATAACATAAATACCTGAAGAGGACGCACCTTGGCCCCTTCTTTGCTCTCCCATCAGGTTGGGACACAATCTCTTCCAATGGCCCGCCTGTCTGCACCCGAAACAGACGTCCTCAGGACCTGCCTTCTGCTGGGCCTTGGGTTGGGCCTTGGCCTTCTTGGCCTTAGCCTTGGCCTTTTCCTTGGCCTTACCCTTAGCAAGAGGAGCGTTCCCCTTGTTAACTAGCAGCACCGGCGGAGTCTTCTTGATCGACTGCTCAGTAAGCTTAAGCATCCCATGCAGCTCACTGATAGTACGGTTCATCCCTTGCATGTTATAGTTGAGGATGAACTGATCATAAGAATCCGGCAAGGACGCGAGGATTGTGTCCACTGCCAACTCTTGAGAGATAGGCGATCCGAGACGGGCCAAAGTATCCAAATAGCCCTTCATCTTGAGCACGTGTGCACTCACAGATGTCCCGGCCCCCATCTTACAAGAGTGGAATGCCTTATTGGTCAGGTACCTTTCCTGACGAGCTTGCTCTTGAAACATCTCATTAAGAGTTGTTATCATAGCATAGGCTTGATGGTCCATAAACTGTTTTTGCAGTTCGGGGACCATGCAAGCCAACATAAGGCATGTCACATCCCGGTTGTCCTTGACGTGCGCCTCGTATTCCTCCAGCTGGGCAGCCGGTGGATTACGTCCCTGAGGCGCAGCCGGCACAGGCCTTTCCAGCACATACTCTTTTGACTCTTGTCTTAGAACTATCCTCAAGTTCCTAGACCAGTCTAAAAAGTTAGGACCGGAAAGCTTGTCCTTTTCAAGAATTGATCGTAGTGATAAGGTATTTGTGTTTGCCATTTAGGTGTTTCTACACAGAAAAACATTGAGAGTGTTAATAAAGGGCTTTGCTTTGTTGTTCCCATATAAAATTAATAATGAATCAAGTTATTAATTTAAACCGAGTTGTTGGGCTCATGGGCTGAGATCCATATTTCATTAAGATATAGCCAAACGAGGGTTTGGTACAACTACATCTTAATTATTTAGGTAGAAACGCCGTCCAATCCCAACCTAGGGACTCTCGGTTTGATGGGCTTGTTGGCACTTACCCATCTGTGCTTAGGGCCAGGAGAATCCTACTACCCACGCTAAGTCAAAACCTCCATCCAAGTGTTAGAGTATCCCATACTCTAACCCAATACAAAGTGACAATCCTCCAGTGCATCCTGCGAGGGCATGGTCTACAACTGGCCTATTCCCACTTCGATTCGGTTTTGAATGAGGGAAGCACTTTTAAGCGACTTAGTAATTCCGTTTGGTTATTAGATTCAATTATAACGGCTTACATACATAAAGCGGGTGAATGAGCTATTGGAACATACATTCATACATGCAAATGAATATAAAACATGATTAAATAAAATTAAAATGGACTGCTATGGGCCTATGTTACATCCTAATATTATTCTAGTAAACCTATACTAGAAACAGATATTAGGCGGGCCTCCATCTTCTCTTTCTGGGCTTGCACCTCCAATTTGGGCTTGCACCTCCATATGGGCTCACCACTCCATGGACTTCTTCTTTTACAAATTTTATAATATTTAATTTAAATAAAATAAAATTACATTAAAAAGAAAAACGACACGTAGGCCGTATTTACCCAAAAGAAAAATACAACCCATCTCGTAAAAGGCCCAATAGCATCCAATCATACATTCATTCAACCATTCATATGCATCCAATACATACAATTCAAAAGCATGTCATAATGCATGATTTAAGCCCATTTAAATTATGTCAAAGCCATTATTAGGAAATCGCCAATTTTTGGCCCACCATGGTTCTAGCCCTTAACGGGTTTTGGGCCTCCAGCCCAGGTAGTCCAACTGCTCCCACTGGAATTGGGAAACCATGGGTCCAATTTAGCCGTCCGAGTAATTGTGCCAAAATTACCCGAACCAATTTCCATTAACCATATTAATTTCCAAAACTAATATCACATGAACGAAACAAAATTTATCCAAGAAACCATGCGCATTTAAATTACATAAATTTAAACACACGAATTTTAAAACCAATTAAAATTTCAAAACTGGGCCCCGGACTTAAAACCCGCAAAATCCAAAAAAAAAAAACAGGGCCAGGCCCGCTGCAGCCGCCTAGCGGCTGCCCGCTGCTGCCGCGCGGCATCCATTGCCCAGCAGTGGCTGCCGCCTGCAGCGGCACTACCGCTGCGCAGTGGCCAGCAGCCTGCTGCTGCGGCAGCTGCTGTCCAGCAGTAGGCAGCGGCCGCCGGAGGCGATTCCGCCGCCGGCAGCCCCGCACCCCGGGAAGCCGATTTTTTTTTTTAACAGAATTAAAAAAAAAAAAAAAAAACACCATCCATCCACAAAGCAATTCACCAAGAATTCCAATAATACAACAAAATTAAAACAACATAAACCAATATGCAATATTAATTTTCATTGTATTAAAACATATGGGAAAAATCATAAAACCCATACCATGAATCCCAATCAAAAACCTCCAATTTCAAAAACGGGATTCAACCAAATTTATCAATTTCCACGGATCAAAAGCCCGCTCTGATACCACTGTTGGGATTTTTCACTGGAAATCACCCGATAAAAGCGGAAGAACGCGGTGATTTCCTCAAATCCAGTCCCAGGAGCAATTGAAGTGGAAATTGAAAAACTTAAAATTAAACAGAAAAAGATTAAATTTCTTAGCAGAAAAATCTCTTTCTGAGATGGATGATGACTGCAGAATTCAAGGTAGAATTCCTCCACTCTCACGTACACGAACGCTTAACGAATGCAACCCGTGCTAGCGTCAGAAAAACAAAACAATGGAGAGGGAAGAGCTAGGGAAATTTCGGCTAGGAGGCTCAATACCCTTAGTGGCCGAAATTTCTAACCCTAGGTATTTATACCTAGGGTTGGTCGAATTCCTTAAGGGAATTCAGGCCCATCTTGGCTCCTATCTATTCTGTGCGGGCTTCCATGTTTTAATTTAGGCCCAGTCTAATTTTAATTATTCTGGTTTAAATTAATTTCAAGCCCAATTTTAATATACCCATGTATTGACAATTAATTTAATCCATCAAATTAAAATTAAATCTACACAAAATAAAATCATATGTAAACCCATACATATGAATATTTCCACCTAGGAAATAATTTCATAATTAATCCAATTAATTATGAAGAGCCAATTGAATATATTAATTTTATTATTATGACCAATCCAATTGATCTTTATAATATAATTAATATATACATACTTCTCCCTCCATTGTGTATACTCCAAGTATACATGTGATTCCTTAAGTCTACATTCTATCGTTCTATGTGTACGATCCCGTGGGCCCATCTTTATGTTGGCAGCGGGCCTTTGGCCAGCAGACTGCAGTTGGGCTCTAGCAAGCCACTGTAGCCCCCAATTAAGATGGAGATGGCAGTCTAACTGATATCATAACCCTGTAGTTTAAACTTGTACATCCCATGTCATTGATATCGGTGTCCAACACAAAGGCATGGATTGATCACCCTCTTTTGTGTCCGGACATTAACTTGATCCCGAATGTACTGATGCTCACAAACAAGTTCCAACTCGTTTGGGTGTGGCCACACTCTTATCAGTCACATTCATCAAGTGGCCGGTGATATCTTCTCAGTTGGTTACTGAGTGACAAATCCCTTCTGCATATCCATAGTATTACCATGTTCAGTGACATACCCGAAAGCACCCATACTTGGCACCCTATTACAGGCCCTTTAGGCGTACCCCTAAGCATGTGACTTCACATGTAACACCATCATATGGTTAGGTCAAAGGATCCATACAAGTACTACACGAGAATCACTTGTGATACTATACCATGCGGATTTCTCGTTTAGTGGATCTATCCAGTACCATGCTCCCAGGCATGTACCCATTAACTTAGTTGACATTCCATGTCCAATGACCGATAAGACATTGCCATACAACTAGGTTAATGATAGTCTATAGTTCCATTCATTCCCATGACTAGAACAGACTACGGATCTATTTATGGTCATATCGTTTACCCTATCCATGGTCTTACTGCCAAGTGCATGACACTTGTCATCATGGATATAGATATGTCCATTGGATACTTCATTTAATATATTGCACAAGATAAATATATTAAATGAATTGATGCCTTTATTAATAACACAAATAAGTATAATACATGAATCCAATCAATGTATGATACAAATGCAAAGACCAATGCCTCGGGACTAGGGCATTTCCAACAGTTTCCCCTTGTTGACCATAAGTACCGGCGGAGTCTTCCAGACCTGCACCTCCTATTCCTCCAGCTATCAAGCCGATGGATTACAACCCGTTGGTGCAGCCGGTATAGGCCTTTCTAGCACATACTCTTTAAACTCTAGTCTTAGAACTCTCCTCAAGTTCCTAGACCAGTCCAAAAGTTAGGGCCAGAAAGCATGTCCCATTCCAGGAAAGATCACAGTGATAAAGTATAATTCGTAGCCATTGGTTACTACACATAAAAATTTACGAGTGTTAATAAAGGACTTAACTTGTTCTTCCATATTATAATTGATAATGAATCATGTTATTAATTAAACTGAGTTGTTGGGCTCATGGGCCGAGATCTATATTATATCAAGATATAGCCAGACGAGGGCCTGGAACAACTATACCAAAATTTTTAGGTAGGAACGCCGTCCAATCCCAACCTAGGGACTCTCGGTTTGATGGGTCTGTTGGCACTTACCCATCTGTGCTTAGGGCCAGGAACATCCTACTACCCACGCTAAGTCAAAACCTCCATCCAAGTGTTAGAGTAACCAATACTCCAACCCAATACAAAATGATGATACTCTAGTGCATCCAACGAGAGTTGGTCTACAACTGGCCTATCCCCACTTCAAATAGGTTATGAATGAGGGAAGCACTTTTAAGAAACTTAATAATTATCATTTGGTTATTAGATTCAATTAATAACGGTTAGATGCATAGGCTGGTGAAATTGGGTTTGTACATACATTCTCACATGTAAATAAATAAAGCATAATTAAATAAAAATGAAATGCTATGGGCCAAAATTTACATCCTAATATAATTCTAGTAAACCTATACTAGAACGACATCAGGTGGGCCGCCTCCTCATCCTTCTGGCACACCAATCCAATTGGCATCTTCTTTACATAATATCATAATAAACAAATAAAATAAAATTACATAAAAAAGAAAACGGTACGCAGGTCGTATTTACCAAAAGAATATTACAACCCAAATAAACAAGGCCCTATAACATTCATTCATGCATTTAATCATACATCTATGTAAACCAAGACATACAATTTATAAACATGTTAAATGCATGAATTAATCCCATTTCATATATGTCCATAGCCATTATTTTGAAATCGCCAAATTTTGGCCATTCATGGTTCTAAGCCCGTATGGGCCTTGGGCCTCTAGCCCAGGCAGAACACTGCTTCCAATCCAATTGGGAAACCATGAATTCCAAATTAGCAATCCGGGTAATCATGCCAAGAAAACCCGAACCAATTTCAATTAACCGTATTAATTTTCAAAATTAATATCGCATGAACGAAAATTAAATTCCATTCATAAAACACGTGTATATAAATTACCAAAATTTAAACACCCACAATTTTAAAACTAATTAAAATTTTAGAACCCCACATGCATAAAAATTACCAAAATTTAGACACGCATAATTTTAAAATTAATTAAAATTTTAAAACCCGGCCCGGCCCAAAAGTCCAGCCAAATCCAAATTCAGGCCCGGCCTGCCACACTGGGTGCTGTTGCCCGGCAGCGGCTGCTGCCCCCCATCAGCCCTTTTTTTTTAATGCATAAAATAAATTCAACATAACAAGATAATAAAATCACCAAGATTATAAAATAAATCCAAGATGCATAGAATTGAATCCAAAATGCGTAACAATAATCAAATAGAAACATATGCATACAACCTAATATGCATAAACCAATTTCTATTTGCAAATCAAATGGGGAAAAATATAAAACCCCAAAACCAAAAGAATCCCGATCTAAAAATAACCAATTTTAAAACACGGGATCTGCCAAGTTAAAGATTTCTACAGATCAAAAGCCCACTCTGATACCACTGTTGGGATTCGTCACAGGAAACCGATAGATAAAAGTGGAAATACGCATCAATTTCCTTGAATCCGGTCCCAGGAGCTTAAGATGTGGAAATCAAAAACTAAAAGCATAAAGAGAAAGTTTGAAAACTTACCACAAAGTTTCTCTAGGAGACGGATGCGGACTGCAGAAACCAAGTGTAGATTTCCTCCACCGATGTGTACACGAACGGCTCTCGAACCGAAACCCGTGCTAGTGACTCGAACGATTTCAAAGAGATGGAGAAAGAGAGAAGAAATGGGGTGGCCAAGCTCAAAGTGATGGTTGTCCAATATATTTCTTTCCAAAAGAAATAATGCAATTTCTCTCTCTTTCACACATTTTCTTTCCAAAAGAAAAATAAAAGCAAAAGTAGGCAAAACATTCTTTCCAAAAGAATGTAAAATCCACGGCCAAAAAAATGGAGTGAATGAGTCATCAAGATATCAATCAAAGAAAGGTAATGATGCATTAAAGAGCAAAGTCCAACTTTGCATTAAAATGAGTTAATACCGATGACTCATCATGGTGACTCACCATCACCTTTCACCATCACCCTTTCTTCTTCTTTAATAAAGACTTTCTACTCAAAGTCAAAAGGATGACTCATTCCATCCCTCCATAACTCGGCCAAGAGTGATGAATGCATGGGATAGTTATGTTTCCTTTTCATTCTTATCATAAGAATAAATAAAATATCAAAGTTTGCAAAGTCCAACTTTACAACTCCAAAAGTCTTCCATGACTCATCGTTCTTTGCCCAAATGCATGAGAATTTTGGCCAACATACAAAAAATGGTGAACTCACATTCTTCATTTCCTTACCATAAGGAAAAGAAAGATGCAAGGTAGCAAAGTCCAACTTTGCTACATCTATGTCATGCCAATGACTCACCATTCTTTAATTGGTCCATAAGAATATGTCATCACCATTTTTGTCCATAAAATGACTCACCATTCTTACCAATTCCATGCAAGATTTCGGCCAACATATCCCACTCAATGTAGACTTTATTCCTTTAAAGTCCAAGCCTAATTTTAATCCCATTGATTTAATTAATTTCAAATGGAACTTTAATTTACCATGTATGCATATATATTATACCATATAATATATTACATACATTTAAATTAAAATTCATTTGACCTATTAATTTAATCAGTGATTAAATTAGACACACATAAAATGAGATACATGTAAACCTATACATGTAAAAATGTGTCCACCTAGGAAATAACCTCATAAATTAATCATTGAATTAATTAAGAGAATGCCGAAATAAATATTAATTATATTATTTTGATCAATCAAATTGATCTATATAATATAATTAATAAGCCTCTCTCTCTTCAAATGTGTAAACTCCAAGTACACACTTAATCCGACTAGTTAAAGTCCAGACGTTCAATGTGTATGATCCGATGGGCCCGTCTTTATGTTGGCAGTGGGCCAAGGCCCACAGACTATAGGCGGGCTCTAGCAAGCCACTACAGCCCCCAATTAAGATGGAGATAGCAGTCAAACTTTCACTGTAACCATGGAGGTTGAACTTGTATGTCCCATGTCACTGATATCGGTGTCCAACACAGAGGCATGGTTGATCACCCTCTATATGTGTCCGGACATTTACTTGATCCTGAATGAACTGATGCTCATAAACAAGATCCAATCCTGTTTGGGTGTGGCCACACTCTTATCAGTAACATTCATCAAGAGGCCAGTGATATCGTCTTAGTAAATTATTGAGTGACATTCCCTTCTGCATATCCATAGCACTGCCATGCTCACTGACACACCCAAACATACCCATACTTGGCACCCTTTTACAGGCCCGTTAGGTATACACCAAAGTGTGCCACTTCACATGCAGCACCATCATATGGTCTGGTAAAAGGACTTATACAAGTACTACATGAGAATCATTTGTGATACTATACCATATAGATTCCTGTTCAGTGGATCGATCTAGTACCATGCCCTTTTTTCATGTACCCATTAACCTGGTTGACATCCCATGTTCTATGACCGGTAAGACACTACCATACAACCAGGCTAATGATAGTCTTTAGTTCCATTCATTCCCATGATTGGAACAGACTACGAATGACTTTATGACCATATTGTCTTCCCTATCCATAGTCTTACTGCCAAGTGCCTCACACTTGACCACTTGGATATGGATATGTCCATTGGATACTCTATTTATAATATAGCACAAGACATATAATAAATAGATTGATGCCTTTATCTCTTGACACAAATTGTATAATACATGAATTTCACATAAATGTACAAATGTATTATACAAACACAAGGACCAATGCCTCGGGACTAGGGCATTTCCAACATATCCTAGGTGCTTTCTCTTATTAAATTTTCTTTAATTATCTTACTTTAATTGCTTTTATTATCTTTAATTAAATTCTTAGTTTAATATCAATCAAATCATTGTTCGCTATTTGCGTACTTATTAGTTTTAGTAAAATTAGTTGGTAATTAGTAAGCAATCTCCATGGGAATGATCTTTACATACGCTTTATTATTAGGCACAATTTTGTACACTTGCAAATTCTCACATTAGAAGAGTAATGTTTTAGTTTTTGGAAATGAGAAATTAGTCTGAGATGTAGGAGCTCGAATGTGTTATTCTTGCTCTAGATCCCCCATCCCTTCCTTTTCCTCTCACCTCTCTTTTCTTATCTCGTTTCTCAACTCCCTCACTTGCTGACTTCGCTTGTCCTATCCTCGGGGGGAAAAGTGCCCATTTTTGTCTCTTATAGACATGATTCTTTTTTTGTCCGGTAGTGATAAGAGCAATACGACTCTAATAATTGAGGAATAGAGTTGTATGGATCAAATATAAAGCAATACAACTATCATTTTTAGGTCATAAATTTCAATTTTCAAATTTGGCTACAGGACTTAACCCTTCTCCATAAAGAGCTATAGGCTCAAACTAAAGCTGTGGTATCCAGATTAGAGTTGTACGGCTTTTATTAAAATTAGGGTTTGGTCCCCTAATCTCTCAGATGATTCTTGGGTTCATTTCAAAGCTCATTTCGTGCTTGTCTTCATCTTTCAAGCTGATTCCTATAGAAAACTTGATGCAAAGGA
Source organism: Euphorbia tirucalli (assembly GCA_039660915.1). NCBI lineage: Eukaryota > Viridiplantae > Streptophyta > Magnoliopsida > Malpighiales > Euphorbiaceae > Euphorbia > Euphorbia tirucalli. The sequence continues at coordinate 33,482,248 of CM077640.1, read as the reverse complement.
TAATTGATTCGGTTTTCATCATTGAAGTAAAAAAATTCATGCTCACAGCCGCTCTCTTGAGAGAATATATCACCAGCCACTTGATAAGTGAGACTGATAAGAATATGACACACCCAAATAAGGTAACTACTGGATAGTTATTTTTGATTTTTAGTCTGCTTGAAGTCATAGAACGCCCTTGCAGTTAAAGAGGGTGACATTGCCATACCTCTTGCAGGACACCGATATCGATGATAATGGATGTTTAAGTTTACTACAAGGTTTATCTCTCTTAAGAATTAATGTTTTCATCTTATTTGGGTGACTATGATGGTTTGCTAGAACTAGGGGTGCACGTGGTCGGTTAATCAGTCCATTTGGACTTACTTAATCGGTTAACTATTCGAACGGTTTTAAAAAATCACTACCGTACACTAGTTCATTAAATTTGATTAACCACTAAATCGGTTAACCAGTTGTCTCCGTCAGTTAACCTTTTATTTCAGTCATTAACCATTAACAAATTTATAAAAAACAAATTATATTTTTATAAATTTTTAAAGCCATTAACTATCAATATTGTCTAAATAAAATCTTAAATTAATAGAAAATGGAACATGTAATACCAACTGTAAGTACTATAGTAAGTACTATATATATGACTTTGAAGGCTAATTTATAAAAACTAATATATTGTTGTAAATATAATTGAAAAGAAGTATATAGATGCAGCTAATTTATCTTAAATTGACAAAGTAAAGGTTGAAATTGAAAAAACAAATTATAGGAAGTAAGAAGAAAATTAGTATACAGAAGATACAATATATGGATTTAGAAATTATCCCAAAAATTGAAAAAACAAAAATATAGTTAAAATATAATTAAAGAGCAAAACTAGGAAACTCAGAATGGTATCGTGGTGAGGTAGTGAGCGAAGAAAATGGGAATAAGAACTAAGATTCGGTAATTCACGATTAAAATTAGGGATAGAAAGTTGTTATTTATACCTATTAAACACATAAAACAATCCATTTATTGTTCACTAATTACATACACATATATATTATATAATTTATTTTGTTAATATATATATATATATATATATATATATATATATATATATATATAACGGTCAGTTAACCAAGTCCGTGTGGACTTTGAAAACAAAAAATGAAACCACAATTGAAACCGTAAACCAAAAATTAAAAAAATTAAAACCGTACACTATTGGGTTAACCGCAATTTCAGTTCAGTTTCGATTCGGTTTTGATTTTGCTTTTTTTGGTGCAACCCTAGTGAGAACCCACTTATAGCTTGTGGGCTTGAAGGCTTTTGGGCCTACTACCAATATAAGATGAACTTACAGGATCGCACACATAGGGTGTCTAAATGAGTTTGTCATGGACGACATATAGTTTGTATTGGTAACATACTATATTATTTTTGGAAGATAAAAAATAAAATGGGATATTTTTTTATTTTTATTTGAATTATAGATTTTTTGGTGAAAAAATCTATTAATATAATTTAGCATAAAAATTAAATAAGGCCATCCCTAATTTTTCTCTAATACACTCGTTCTCTCCACTCCCTCTCCCTCTCTTAAGTCTTTCATAGTGGAAAAAGTAGAGAGAATTTCGACAGGTGAAGCTCCAATCGTTTGGTGCTAGTATGCCATCTCATTCCATAGCCATTTGTATGCTTGAGAGTGTAGGATCTTCGTTCAAGGGCTAGAAATTGATTATTTTGCGAGGACAACCTAGGTATGATTTTTTTTGCTTTCTGGTTAAGTATGTTCTTCCATTTGTCTCAATAATTTGTTCCCAGTATAGATTTGAATGTGAAATAAATCGCTTCCGCTGTAATTAAAAATTTTTTTACACTAGAAGATTCCCAACATCTGTCACTCTCAAGTCGTTATATACAGCTCAAATATGATTAGATTGGCGTGGTGAGGTAATGATGAGCTCCCCTATCCTCTTTACATGTGTAAGGTTTTGATCATCTCGCCCTTGCCAACATTTGTTGCACAAGGTGAGAAGTTCTAGCCGTACATATGGATGCTGGTGATGGTTCTCCTTCAAGCTAATGCCTTTATTTGATGTGTGTCCCTTTCATACCTTTGGGCCTAGATCTGCGTTGACAATTGAGACCATGCTTGCTTACAACCCTAGTAAGAGCTAGTTTGATTGTCAAGTGTTGCCAGTCAGGCTTTATCGAGAAAAGCCAACTAGCCAAGTTGATTCTTCAAGGATACAAGAATCTTTTGACACTTGGCTCTTTTGAACGACTTGGTTGAGTCATCAAAGATATATCTTCATCATCTATCCGACTCTTTAGGATGATTACCAAATGCCATCAAGTGTTTCTAGTCAGCCATTTCTGCTAAGACCAACTCGCCAAGCTAGCTTGTTGACAACCCAAAGCCCCACTCAAACCAAATCCATTTTGATGCTTTGATCAAGTTTTTAAATGGTACTTGCATCATCTACTCCGCTAATTGGAGATCTGAATGAAATTGTCACCGAGGTGTCATCATTAAGTATAAAATTAAATATACATAATGAGAATTATAAATGTATATAATTAAGAATATTGTAAATTTAAATATGATTATTGATAAATAGTATTAATTAGTTAATAAGTCAAGAATACTTATTCATTGCGTTTATCAATCCTTAATTAGTGAATTTGTCAAATTTCATACTTAATTATATATAAATAAAATATAGCATACTTAATACACAATATATCAAAATTAGTAATTATGGTAAGTTGCATAATGTCTATTTTGTTAACTTAAATTATATTCTTTCCTATTTAATAAACAATCTACACATTTGTTACCAAAATTATTTTCCATTCTGTTTAGTAAACAACAGTTACGGAAATATATACTAGTTTTGGGTTGGTCAAATTGAACTTAAGTTTCCATTATATTTTTCATTTTTTATCAATTGAATTATAAGATACCTCTAGTATTTAATAAATTTAAAAATCATTTATATAATGAATGGGATTTCATAGGACATTGTATATATGTGATTTATATATAGAATATTTCTAGTTTTCCAAACGTATTTTATGATGTATACAATGTATTTATACTATATGAATATATACACATGGTTTACATATGAATGTGGACAATGTATTTCATACATGTAGGTTTTTTGACGTATTTATAATGTCTACAATGTGTTTATACTACATGAATGTATACACATGTTTGCTAGCTAGTAGGGGTGAGCATGGACCGATTCGGTTCAAAAACCGAATCGAACCGAAAAAAACCGATAAAAAAAAACTGTATTTTATAAACCGATCCGATCCAAACTAAATTTTGGTTCGGTTCAGTTTGGACTAGCTCGAACCAAAAACATCAACTTTTAAAAAAAAAAAATCAAAATAAAAATTTTATATAAGTAGTTTGTTTAAAAAAAAAAAAAGAAATACAAAAAAATTAACTTAAAAAAACAGTAATACTAAATAATACTATTACATCACAATAAAATACTAAAATTCTCTTTTTTTTTCAACTCAAGTTATAACAACTATAAATTAGCATAAAAAAATCACAATATAAAACTATAAAACAATATAATGTCTAAAATTCTTTACAATTAGTATATATTAATTTTATAATTAATTTTAATATTTTACCAATTAATCGGTTTTTCAGTTTTGAACCGAACCAAACCGAACCAAACTATGAAATGGATCGGTTCGGTTCGGTTTGAATTTTCGGTTTTGCTCACCCCTGCTGGCTAGATGACTAGACCAAGAGAAGATTTTGAATATTTTTTAATAATAAAAAAAGGAATCTGCTTTAATTAATATACATTATTGCCTTGCTAAAATTGTAAAATTATTATTTAATCACAATTATTTAATAGCATATCGCTAAAACATATTACCATAATTAAAGTTAATTAAATGTTATTAAATATTAATGACTTTCTTTTTCTTAACTGATTTAGTAGTTGTTTCTTACTTTATCAGTTTTGGAAAATAATTTTTTCATTCATAGTTATCTTGATATTCACCATATTAAGTATCCAGCTATAATAATTTATTATTTAGTTTTATCTCGTTAACTTTCATCTAATTAAGTGTAGTGATCTTGACATTCACCTAATTTTTCCTAATAAATATGGTTTTATAAATAAAATTATCATTTTTCTGGTACAAAAATGAAAGTAAAGAATAAGACACAAAGAGAAACAAAACAGAGGAAATAGAAGTAGACCCGCAGAACTTAGGATAAAGGTGACATAGGTGAGGTGGTAGAACTATGGTTGATTGGTAGGAGGGATAGATTTTAATATTTAACTAGAAAAAACCCCCTCGCTACGCTTCGAGAATACAATATTTTTTAAAATAAATTTAATTTATAGAAAATTTATAAAATCTAATTAAGATTAAAGCGTTTGCATTTTTTTTTTTTTAGTAAAACGCATATAATTATTTACTAAAAATATATCTTGAATAAGTTTTTATGTGATGCTAGAGCAAAAGTTAATAAAAATTGACAAAATAAAATAACATTATAGCTTTGTCATCTATTATGGATCCAACAACAGTAGCTATAATGCTTTAAAATTAAAATATGTAATAATCCAACAGTAGTTATAATGCTTCAAAATTAAAATATGTACAACCTAGAACATTTCAAGTTATCTTAGTATGTTTACATTTTTCCTATCAATTATTAGATTTCACAACATGATCTTCTGGAAAATGCAGTGGCTTAAAGTACAGTACTGGTTCACATCAACTAAACATAAATGTGGTGAATAAGTTTTAGAGAAACCTTGTCTTAAGCATCTTTTGAGTTCTCAACACTTGTAGCACTAAATACCATTAATTCGCAAACACCATGAGAGACATAATCATTTGTCGCATGGTCGCGGAGGTCTTCAAAACTTGCACTGGGCAACTTGAATTTGCCCAAAAAAAATGGAAGAAGATCAGCAAATGGCAGCTGATAGCTTCCGTTTTTGTTGCACTTGAAAAGGAATAAAAGTACTTTAATCAGGTATACAATTCAAGCATGAAAAACTAAAGTAGAAAACTAAACAATTACCAAAATATGAAGAGCTAGAAAAGAAAAGAGATAAGATGGGAAAATAGTAAAAGGTTAATTGCTATTTACAGATGTAAAAAGTAAATTAAATGGATGCATTTAATAGGAAGGTAGCAATCAAATCAAGATTAATTACAATTTAAAAAAAAATATTAAGAAAAATTGGAAATGAGTAAATAAACTCAAATAAGTAATAAATAAAAACAATCATTCCAAATCTAAGAAATCTACCAACTCTAATTAATACTCAACCACCAAATCTTTTTCTTCCACTTCATTGAACGAAGCTATAAATTTACCTAAATAAAAAACTTGATAATAAATAAATTATTCAAATCACAATACACAAACTTAAATTAAAATACAATGGCAAATTAACAATAGTTCACAAAAATAAACTATTCTTAATACACAAACATAAAGTGTAATCGGCATCTGCTTCTATAACAATTAATTTGTGATTAGCAATGGTAAAAAAGTTTTACATGTTTAAGTCTGCATTAATCAGCCTTAACATGTATATCTTCCCGGGAACCACATTAAATTAAACTATATATAAATACCTACATATAAACACCTAAGCCAATTATCTACTACAAATTCGATTTTAGCACTTTGAATGGCACCAAATTTACAAATCTTACATTGAAAGTAGAAGTTAAAATCAATCTGTTGATTTATAGCTACCAACAGTACCAACAGGCAACAACACAACACAAATAACTAATGCAAGGCTACAACACAACACAAATAACTAATGCAAGGCTACAACACAATACAAATAACTAATGCAAACCTAAGCCACGCCAGCAATGAATCAAAAGCCTAAACATTCGTCACAAATACTCCATAAGACTATGGAACAATAAATTTTTTCTGTGCAAAGACAAAAGCACCGTAGATTTACAGAAATGTCAAATAAAAAGGACTGCAAAAGAAATGAACATTTTAAAAAACCAAAAACCAAGACATTGGAAGCCGAGAAAAAGTAAATCAACTATAAAATTATGACTTGAATCAAACACTTAGCAAAGGGCAAAAAGACAACACAAATGATAAACCCAAACCTAACACTCGTCACCAACGAATAAAGTTAAAGATTCATAAGGCAAAGAAAAAAACAAAACCTTTTAAAAAAACAAAGGTGTGCATGTGACAACAACCTTAAGTAATCCACAATTTTGATCTATACAAAAAACAGAAATAAAAAACATGTAACAAAACAGTAAGAAAATGAAGGACTCTAATAACAATGGCCCTTTCACTCGCAACAACAGAGAACAAAAATCAGAATAGATCAGTTAGATCGAATGCAAATCCCACAAACAGAAACATAGAAACAGAAAACAAAAGCATGCAAGAAATCAGCAACAAACAAACGAATGTAACAACATTAGTCTTTCACCCTCAATAGGAGCGATCATAAATCAGAACAAATCAGGTAGATAAAAGGCAAATCCCACAGTACATATCAGCAAACGATGCGAATTCGGTGATACATAAAATTCAAAATTAAACTATATATAAATGCCTACATATAAACATATACGCCAATTATCTACTACAAATTCGATTTCAGCACTTTGAAGGGCACCAAATTTACAAATCCTACATTGAAAGCAGAAGTTAGAATCAATCCTTTGATTTGTAACTACCAACAATACTAACAGGCCAAAACACAACACAAATAACTAATCCAAACCTAAGCTACGCCAGCAATGAATCGAAAGCCTAAAGATCCGTCACAAATACTCCATAAAACCAATTCACAAAAATGTCAAATAAAAAGGACTGCAAAAGAAAATAACATTTCAAAAAACCAACAACCAAGACATTGGAAGCCAGGAAAAAGTAACAATAAAAACCATCACTCTAAACAAAACAGAATACAAATCAGCACAAATTAGGTAGATCAAAGGCAAATCCCACGGAACATAACATCACAGTATATAAAATCAGCAATGGTCCTTACCTGTTTAGGTTCCGGCAATTATACAATGTTCAAATAGAATGAAACGGTTTTCAACGAATTACCAAAAAAAAAATAAAGAACTAAAAATAAAAATTCGGTTAGTTATTACAAATTTTTCCTTTCAAATTAACTTTAAGTAATCGGCAAGTTTGATCTCTACAGATAACCGACACAAAAAACATGCAACAAATTAGCAAGAAATTGAAGAACTCTAATGCAAATCCCACAAACAAACAAATGTAATAATAAAAACCATCACTCTAAACAAAACAGAATACAAATAAGCACAAATTAGGTAGATCGAAGGCAAATCCCACGGAACATAACATCACAATATATAAAATCAGCAATGGTCCTTACCTGTTTAGGTTCCGGCAAGTATACCATGTTCAAATAGAATGAAAATGATATAAACGAATTACCAAAAAAAAAATATATACAAACTAAAGAAATAGAAATAAAAATTCAGTTAGTTATTATAAATTTTTCCTTTCGAATTAACTTTACAGATAAAATATATGGGTAAAAAGTTTTATTGGGAATATAATTCTTGCTAATTAGCAAGAAGTTGATTATCGAGGAAATTTCTATCATATTCAAGGTAAAGTGATTCTAACCCGTTGGTATTTTTTTAAAATATTTTTTATACTTTTATAATAAGTTAATAAAAGAAGTAGATCATAATACAAAAAAAAAAAAAAAACACAATTTAAAGTACATTTATTTTTAAAAAATATATTGTTTTGAACTCAATATTCAGTTTACTACCACCAAAATATGACTATTTAGTACTTAAGGACATGAAAAAAAGAGATTCGGTTAAGTAACAAAAAAAGCTACCTAATTACCTCAATGGAAGCTGAGTAATCATAGGACAAACTATTAGCATCAATCCCTGCAAAAAATAAAAAATAAATAAATTTAATTGGATCCAGAGCTATTTCTCACATCAAAGACATCCCAATGGAAGAGCAAAAAAATAAAAATATTATTAATCCAGCAAAATTAAGATAAAAAAAGAAATAAAAACCTATTAAAAGAAAAATTGTACACCATAATCCCAGCAGAACCATATTGACTGAATTTCTCTCCAGTCTTCACTATTTTCACACCCAGAAACACAATTGATCAATGATTTATCAATTCAACCAAACACAATGTTATTTTGTTTCAATGTATATGAAAGAGCTCTCATTTTTTTTTCATAACAATTTTTCTCTTATATTAATTACCATACGCATAATTAACAAATTCTTCTTTTTACTGATATCTTAGTAATTAAAAAATATTAATTTTTTTTTCTCTGAGGGTAAAAGCCTAGATTGGATTTTAGTTACCATCTGAATATAAAAGTACCTCAATTGAAATTTATTCTCTTTAGTTTTCTCATAAATTAAATGAAGAATCATAAGCAAAATTAAGATCAAAAGAGAAATACAAACCTATTAAAAGAAAACCTGAAATCAACAAAAGTAAAATAATAAAAACAAAAAACTCACAGCAAGGAGAGAGTCTAAAAGGGGTACCAGAAATGCCCGCAAGTCCCCTTGTAAATGAAGAGGCAAAGCTGCTCTGGAGCTGGCAGGCCATTGCTAAAGCAGTAACTGCCATTTTTAATTCCAACTCTTGTTAAAAGACTTGTGGAGTTTGGTTAAAGTCTTACAAATATGTAATGGATGGATATGAATGCTTTTACAAACCTCATCCTCACACTATCCGTTAATAAAAGAAGTAGATCATAATACCAAAAAAAAACACAGTTTAAAGTACATTTATTTTTATAAAATATATAGTTTTGATTCAATATTCAGTTTACTACCACCAAAATATGACTACTTAGTAATTAAGGACAAGAAAAAAGGTGATTCGGTTAAGTAAAAAAAGCTACCTAATCACCTCAATGGAAGCCGAGTAATCATAGGACAAACTGGATCCAGAGCTATTTCTCACATCAAAGGCATCCCAATGGAAGAGTAAAAAAATAAAAATATTATTAATCTAGCAAAATTATGATCAAAAAAGAAATATAAACCTATTAAAAGAAAAATTGTACACTATAATCCCAACAGAACCATATTGACTTAATTTCTCTCAAATCTTCATTATTTTCACACCCAAAAAGACAATGGATCAGTGATTTATCAATTCAATCGAACACAATGTTCTTTTATTTCAATCATTCTAATCAGAGAAATTCAATATTTCTTTAGTTTTCGCATAAATTAAATGAAGAATCGTAAGCAAAATTAAGATAAAAAAAGAAATACAAACCTATTAAAAGAAAAACTGTACACCATAATGCTAGCAGAACCATAGTGACTAAATTTCTCTCCAATCTTCACTATTTTCACACCCAAAAAGACAATTGATCAGCAAAAATGTTAAAAAAAGCTAAGAATAGGAAAATGTTCAAATCATCTCAAATGCAAATTATATATGTCCTTTCGTGTTTCTTCCAATCATTCCTTAAATCATGAATATATATATATAACTCAAAATAATATCATTATTTTCTTAAATTATTGTTTGATACAAAGATGTAACTTAAATATCAAAGCATATTCATTTCCAAATCGAATATTTTACAAAACTGCAGATAGTTCAAACCATCATTAAATATATCCAAAAAATATCAAATAGTTTCACTATTGCAACATGTATATGATTAATATAAAAATGATTATTGTTTTATGGAACCACTAAGATTCCCCAAATATCAGATTTCACATTGAGCAGAGCAAGAGTGACGGTAGAAGAATACAACAGTCTGGAGCAGTAATACGTAGATGCCAACCAAAAAAAAAAAAAAAAGAAAAAGAAAAAAAGTTCCACGAATCATAACACATATTTCAAGAATCAAATTGAACTCCAAAAGTGCCAATTGAGCAAGGATTATATATTAAGAGACAGCAAAAAATCACTAATAACAAAGCATCAGGTGACTAAAAATATCCAAATGAGTCTTCAAGTATATCTAAGCTATGTGATTAGAAATAATCGATCCTTTTCTTCGCACTATCAATCCGGCCGAAGTTGATGAGCTCACGCCACCATCTAAAAGTTAAGCCAATTGAGATCAACTATCAAGCAAAAATATCACAACTGTAAGTAAATGAAAATTCAATTCTACAGACATGTTCTATTCGATAAACATTACCTGCCTGATTATCAGATAAAAAACAAACACTAACTACCAACTAAAAATAGAACAGTAATTCATACCAAATAATTTTTCCATTAAAAGAAGAAGAAGAAGAAGAAGAAGAAGAAAACAAATAGTAACTAACATAAATTTAAAATCCGAACGATATACTTCACGCAAAACAGAAGAGGACGGTAACTAAAACTATTCAGGCAACAAAGATCTAAAAGTAACTACAACACCCACCTGAAAGTCGCCGGCGAAAGGAGCACGGCGACCAAAGAAACCGTAGATCCAAGTCTGATCCGATGATCTGAAGCACATGAAGAAAATCACTGGAAATCAAAGAACAACCAGCTAAGAAAGACAAAAACAAAGAAGAGGAATAGACTAAAAAGGAAAAAATACTCACCGGCAAAACAAAACGCTGGTTTCCAAAAATCGGAGCCCCTAGACATGCGCCGGTGAATCTGAAAGTCACAAAGGAGAACCGGCTTTGGACGGTTGCCCACCATCTCCGAACGAAAACCGAAAAATACAAGAGAGAAGACAGAGAGAAGGAAGAGAGGAAAGGAACAAATAGCAATGGTACGCATAAACACGTTTGAAGAGGTCAATGGGCAGAAACGGGAAAAGAGAAAAAGAGGGAAGGCAAAATCTGAAATTCAATTTATAAGGGCAACATTGTCCGAAATTGGACAAAAATCTCCAATTGAGGCAAGAGTTTTAATATATAGAATAATACTTTAATATTAAAGAGTAAAATAAAGTGGGGGCGCTTTTGTTGTTTACCACTATAAGAAAAAGTTGAGTTAGCCACCAAATTTTAGCCAGCACGTGAAATCAAGCATTTTAGAGACCGCTGTGGTTGCTAACTCTTTTTATTAGTCGCAGTGTTTGGCGGGTAGTTAGGCGCCATAATGGAACAAACTGAGCGACTGTATAAAACCCCAGCGACATAAATACGCCAGTCGCTAAGGTGTAAAAAGTAAATAAGTAATAAAAAAAGTAAAGTCAAAAGTTTGATTGAATTTTATATAATTAATTTAATTTACATAAAGCTACTAATTAACCCACTTCATTTTTTTTTTCTCTTTACCCAGCTGCTTCAATACTTGCTTTCCTTAACCCTTTCCATTTTCCCTATAAATATCTGACGGTCCCACATAAGCTAGCTACAATATTAGATAGGGGATGAATAGTATTCTATACTAAATAAAAATTTTTATAAAATCTTTTTAAAAAAATTATTTTTTGAAGAAAACCAACTTTCTTTCAACAAACACAAGTTTAGAAATGCAGAATTGATAAAATAGTAAAATTTGTAAATATAAATTTGCTTGATATATATAAAAATGTCTTCAAATAATAATGCTATTAATTTAAATTGTGGAAATGTAAATAGCAATAAATGTAAAGAGTGTAGGGATAGAAAATCGAAAACACTGAGATTTATACTGGTTCGACCCAACCAGTCTACGTCCAGTCCCCAAGCCAACCACTTGAGATTTCCACTAGCATTTTCTTTATGGGTAGGAAATAAGTCTATGTTACTTTTTGCTTGTTCAACTAACTAATTCAATACTTTTTCAGGCTAAGTATCAAGTCTCTACTGTTACTTTTTCCGAGCTCAAGTAACAAAACTCTACTGATGCTTTTTCAAAGCTCAAGCACCAAACTTATCCGGTATTTTTTACAAGCTCAAATCCCAAACTTTTTCTGATGCTTTTTCAAAGCTCAAGCACCAAACTTTTACAAACTTTATTGATCACACTATCAACAAGGTAAAACCCCTTCACACAACCTTGTGCGAAAATACAATTCCTTTGAATGAATATTTGAATATATGAACAAAGAATGAAGCTTTCTCTCTTAATTTGCTTTTTGAACGAATTGTGGAAGACTTGAACAAATAGCTTGTATATGTGTGAATATTGGTAAGTCTCCTACTTTGTTCATTTGATTTGTTTTCCTTTTATAGGTGTTGGAGAAGCTCCTCAAGAGGTGATATGGCCGTTGGTCATAGCTAATGAAGGAAATATGGTTATTGCATTGAGCTCTTGAAGGAATACTAACTGTTGGAGCTTCTGAACAAGATTTTATGGCTGTTGTTTTCAGATCATAAGGAGAACTAGCCATTGCTTACAGCCTCTGAAGGTATAATGGTAGTTGTAATGAGCTTTTGAAGGAAGTATAGCTGTTCCTTGTAGATCATAAAAATAAAGTGGCTAATTCATCCATGTTTTAAACATATGTTGCTTACTACTTCTAGCTTATAAGAGAGATATAGCCATTGGAGAGTTTTAAGCTCACAAACAATGATAGTCATGTAGCCCTTGAAGTAGCTTCCTTCATCTCTTGATCAGCTTGTGAAACATTTGATCTCTTGATGCTTTGGTAAGCTTCTGATTGCAAGACTTGTTAATATCCTTCTTCTTGTTGTATGGTTGCTTCATCTTCTTAAAAAATCATATTTTACTCCTTTATTATTTACAACATAATTGTAATAATATTAAAGTAAATATGATATTTCTATTTATCATATATGTTAACTTTTCCAATTTGTTGTTATCATTGAAACATGATTCAACATTCTCCCCCTTTTTGATGATGACAACCTCTTTGTACGTGATTCTCCTTGAAAGCATAAGTTGACAATATAAAGATAAGAACTTTTGTCAATTTCTTTGCTTAAGAGAATTTTGCACAGAAATGAGAAGAACATTTCTAGGTATTCGCAAGATGTGGATCGATATGGCTCCCTCTGAGGATATGATTCTTTTTGAATTTGCTCCCTCTCAAAATATGCTTGATTTATTTTTAGGGATTTTAGGAATCATGAAAAATATTTCTTGATTTCTAATTTCTCATAAAAATAATGAAGTTGTAATCTGCTTGAGAAAATTCTGAGGAAACCAAGTTAATTTTATAAGTCATTGGCAAAAATATAAATTTTGAAGAATAACCAATGAATTGAGTAAAAGATATATTGGGCTTTTAGTAAAAAGGCTTTTACAAAAGATTTATTTGAGGTTAAGGATCTTTTAGCCTTAAAACCATTTTGGCCCAAATAGAAATCAATTTTGAGCGGCCTAGTTACTTATGTACTGTGGATTTTAGAGAGAGGCCCATGATTTCTTTAAGAAGCAGTCCATATATACATATTGCAAATATGAGAAAGTGGCCCATAGATCATGAACATCTAGTGCTTAAGCCTATAAACACAAAATTGGTTTATAAGTCCATTATCATTTCGAAAGGCAGTCCATATATAAACTTATAAACCAATAAATAGCCTTTCCAAAAGAACTTTCATTCATTTTCAGTTGTTCCTACAGAAATTTTATGCACTACCAAGTAAATCATTCACCATATGCATTCCTGCTACTTATGACAACTTATATGACTAAAAGTCATTTTATTCTTTCCTGCAAGAAATGTTAGCATACCAAAAGAATATTGTAGATAGACATAGACACCTTTCTTATATTATACAAGCCAGCCAATTGCATTAATCAAATAGCTATATTTCACAAAATCTGCCATTCATACAATGTCAATCACCAAGTGTAGCATCAGCACAATTGCTCATAATAGTGGCTTGTGTCCAATATTCTATATATACACAACAAGATTCCATTCGCACAGATATTTATAACTTAGGAGTCACAGGGTATGGCATAGATTTGTTAATATCAATAGTATATCTCATATCAACATATTCACAGATCTTTCACATACTTCATATGCAGCAGGCATAATGCATATATGTGAGCATGGGATTTTTTCCTGACCTCTGTGATGAAAACCATTCGTTACCTGTTAAACAGATGAATGTGAGTCAGATTTGAGAATGAGCGGGAAAATGACCGGAATGTTCTTAAACGGCCCAAAATTCAGAAGAGTCCTTGATCCAAAACCCCGAGAAGAGTCCATCGAGAGATTAGGAAGCGTAGTTGCACGTGCAGGCTCTGTCTAAAGTCGCATGACTGTACTTTACAGTTGCACGACTATAGCTTACAGTTGCACGACTGTAGTTTACAGTCGCACGACTGTAACAACTACAGTCACTCGACTATAGTTAGAGTCGTATGACTCTAGTTTTGACTCAGTTGATTCCTAAATAAGATAAAAGTCTATCTTTGACTCGGATTCTCTAGGCGTGATTTCAAGAATTAGGGCGACCAAAGGAAACAAAAAAAAAAGGCAGAAATATCAACAAAAGGGGAAACCAAGTCTGGAAGAGCAGAGAGACCATTCTAGTGAGAGAAAGGAGAGTTTTAGAGAGAGAAAGTGAGAAAAAAGTTAAGGGAAAACTAAGAAGAAAAACCAAAAACACAAAGAGAATATAGGAAAAACACATAGTGTGAGGATTCCTAATCTGACATCAAAACCACTCTCGGGTTCGTTCGGAGCAATTCGAGATGCGTGTTCAAGAATTTTGAGTCGTTTGGAGATTCTAGGCGGATTCTGACGTCCACATCCGACTCCGGTCGTCAAGCACACTGGAACGCAAAATAAGTAAACTCTGAGAGGCCTTAAAACTTGTTTCGTGTTGATTTGTGATTGATTCTGTATTTAAAAATTTATCCAAAAAACTGTCTACGCAACTACAGCGACACGACCGTAATTATAGTCGCACGACTATAGTTACAGTCGCACGATTGTAGTTGCTTGGAACACAGCCGTGCGACTGTATATTATAGTTGCACGACTGTATTCTTCTAGGCAGAAGCCCGAAAGGCCCAAATTAGATCGAATATAGCCAGTTTTCCTATTTTAAATGATTTTTCATGATTCAATTCGGTCAAATCACATCTGTACACTATGAAATTGTGGTTTTCAGATTTCAACAATACGAATGTGAGATTTGGGGTTTTGTTGGTTTCAATTCTCGGAATTCCTGGTTGTTAGATCCCTAACAGGATCCTCAGTCTAGTGATAATGGATCCTCAGATTTCCAGAATCCCTAGAAATCATTAAAATCGATTGAAATGATGATTTTAGAAAATGAGAAAACCACTGTCGGGCACTGTTCATTACAGCCATACGACCATAACTCTATAGTCGTACAACTCTAACTATAGTCGTACGATCATAATCATTACAGTCCCTCGACTATAATATAGCTGCACGGCTGTATTGTCGGGCAGAAGGTAGAATCACAGGGAGACCCGCACAGACATCTTCGTGTGATGCTATCTTCAGAATCAAACCTGTTTTTGGCATGTTTACTACTTTTATAACATAGATGAATGTTTGGAATTAGGAACCCCTACGAACGGAACCGCGAGTTCTGGGATAACCGACCCACTAAACCGAAGAAATTTACATGTAAATGAGCCAAAACGTTTTCCAAAACTGTTTTCAAGCACAAAAACATACAGGGTGTTTCTAAAACTATTTTCCAAGTCTAACCGAGTAAGTCGCCCAGACTTCCCTGTTATCCACTAAATGCATGTTCCCACTTCCTAAAATCCTTATTCTATCTTGTATGAGTTCTATATGTGTTTGGGATATATCTGTGCTAACCATTTGTTTTGCAGCTTTTATTTTTCTTTATTTTTATTTTGGATGTATTTCATAGATTAATCGTGTATGCTAGGTTATTGTACTTCGTGTATTTAGGCGATTGTAATGGTGAGGATGAGAGCCTTTTTTTCCTTTTTTTTGGGTTGTAATAAGGCCTCTATTTATTTTTGGTTAATTTTTGGATTTATGGTTTATATTTCCATACTTTAATTTTATGTACTTTATTCTTGTCATCTGAATGAGCATGGGCTAGTAGTAAAGGATCAAATTGGGTAGAGAAAGATAATAAGTGAGTAAACTATTGTCATATGTACTTATAAATGAATACAAGCTTGAGGTTGAATAGGTAAGTTGCCGAACCCTAAATCTCTGGATTAGGTATAGTAGTCTACGCTTGGTAAGGAACTGTACCGGAATTTCCCGGATGAGCTGATCCGGGTGGCGATTTTGTCACTGATCTTGAAATTTAAGTTTCGAGGTCTTTAAGTAATAAAAAGGGAAAAGGTTTTCTACAAAAGGGATTTCCAAACAAATCAATGGTCTTCCTAAATAAGATCATCAAACCCTAGTTTCAAAATCCAAACACTAAACATTTCTAACTTCTCTTTTTCCCCGGTCCACTTCACCGCGCGTTCTGCCTAAAAGTTCATCCGCTCATAGTGGCGACTCCACTATGGATTAACGGTTTCTTTAAAAGTTTTTTTTTTTAAAAAAAAAACTTAAGGAACATAGGCAACTATTGAAATATAACCTCGCTTGTAGTCATTTACTAGTTCATAATACCTTATTTTTCTCACACTCGTATAGCATGACATTTTCTCTTCTTGAATCCCTCTAACACATGATTAAGCTCGGTTTATTTCCAAAGGTGACCTACCTCTTCCGCTAGGATTGGACGCACCTGAGGAGTTAAACGACTCATAGCACCACATGAACCTTACATCGTGTTCTACGATGAGAAGTGTATTTTCGCTATGGGAAACTGTATGACCCTTGGTTTGACTCATACCTTCATGTAATGGCCTAGCAACTACCCCTTAGGGTTACCAAAAAAATTTTTTGAAAATGGAAATTGAGAGTATGCCTTTGGTATTCCCGGTTGATGCCAAAGAGACCCAATACCTAGAAAGAATGTGTGACCAATCGAAAGGAGAAATAAGGTTGGAAGGGTGAGCATATTTTTGCGTGTGCTAACATTTGCTCCATGGTTGTTTTACTTTTAACCTTTACATGCAACATCTACCTGCATCATCTGTGTGCCATTTTTTAACCACATTTTTATGCAGCCATTTGGAAGCATCACCATACGTGTGCTATTATACTAACCATATTTTTTTTTTGCAGCCATGATCTTTTTCGTGTGCCATATTCATTTTGTATGTTCACGTTCTTATGAAGCATACATGACATCATCCTGTGTGTCATGCATCCTAACCACATTTTTGTGCAGCCACTTGCACTCTGCATGACATGAGCATTCATATCATCTCATCCCATATAAAATGAAAGGATGTTCTAAGTATGCCCTTCATGACCATTTCATTTCAAGACATATCGGGAGTCCTCAAGACTACCCGTATTCCACTTGTGCACCGGATTGCACTTGGCCATTTCATTAGATCATTTCATTCGTTAGAGGACCATAATGGTCTTAAGCTTATATTCATGTGGCAGATCACACAATACCATTACATAACATCATGTCCATTCATCATTGGTGTCATGGCGACACCAAAGTTCTACTTGTGCATCTCGATCCAGATCAGATTGTTCCATAACATTAATGATTCATGCAAGGTACTCCATGAGTGTCAAACTAGTACTCATATTAAGACATTTCATGACATGCCTAAATCATGCAAGGTGTTCTATGAATGTCAAAATTCTATCCGTGTTTCAAGATACACGCGACTTGTTTGGACATCATTTCATCTTAGATGCCATAAAAGCATCGAAGCTCTGTCTATGGAATGGCTCCCATATGACCATCATATATCAGTTCATTGACCTATGAAGCATCAAACCTCTATCCGTGTGTTGGTACACATGTGACCATTTCATGACATCCATTAAGTGTCCTGAAGGAGCCGAACCTCTGTCCGTGTGACGGCTCACACATGACATTTTTGCATTGTTTTTCATATGGCATGGGGTATGTTTGGAATATCCAAAATAAAAAGAAGGAAAATATAAGGGTCATTTTCATCATCATCCACATCCATGAAGCATCATCTAAACATGAACATGCATATACCATACACACCACTTAGTGTGTCGAGTCTAGGTCCATGACATCCATCAGAAATTCTAACCTTATGTTGAATGCGCAGTTTGGAGTCGAACCTCAAAGCGGTTAGTTTGTGTTGAGTCACAGCCAAACCAATCAGTTTAGTTAGTTCAATTATGAAGGGGATCGGTTCAGGGTCGGATTTAGATCGGGACGTCGAGATTCAGTTGCCTACTTTATCGGTTGACAGTCAGATTCTGTTGGAAGAAGCAGATAGATTAGAGATGGCTGATGGAAACAATGGAAACGCACCTTTCGACATGGCAGCTTTCATGAGAAGCTTTCTAAGTTCAGATGAGTTTAAGGCTACCCTTAGGGAGCAAATGCAGGCTGTGATGAATGCTACCCCTATTTAGACTGTTCCACCGACTCAGACCTCGGTTGTAAGTGAAGGGCAATAATTTGTCCAAATGACGAATGGAGCTGGAGGGAGTGTTCCTGGTGGAAGTGGTGGAATTGTCAACCATAGGGAGCCTGATCGCCAATCTGAAGAAGATGAAGCCTTTGAAAAGGCAAGAGAAGCCTCGATTGAGACTATTGTGGAGAAGCGTCTCAATCAGAAATTATCTAACATTTAAGCCATGCTGCCCAAGCTGAAGGAGATAGTGAGCGGACAACGTTTTTCGGAATGTGCGGTGAAGCAGGACTGGGGATTTTCTTTTTACGTGATGATGTGTGGTTTTGAAAACGGGTTTTAGTCTTGCTTAAGAAAACCTTTTATTTTATTGGAAAAACCCTTTTTGTAGAAAACTTAGTTTTAAGTGTGAATTTTGGAAAATAGGTTTTTTAGAAAATCCCAATTTAAACTTAAAGATCTCGAAACCTAAATTTCGAGATTAGATATAGAGTCGCCACCCGGATCAGCTCATCCGGGAAATTTTGGTACAACTCCCTACCAAGTGTAGACTCGGTACCTAATCCAAAGATTCAAAGTTCGGGCAACACATCTGCTAATTCTCACTTGTTTTCAATCATTATTTCATAATATGATATGACATCCACTTAGTTCTACCCATTTTATCTTCTTTTATTTTTAGTTAATGCTCATAGAAATGACATAAATATGAACCGTAAATAAAGTGCAGAAAAGTAAAAGTGCGGGAAAAGTAAAGTAATGGCCAAATTATACAACCCGAAAATGAAAAACTCTCATCCTCACCATTTACAACCGCCTATAATACACAATAATCTAAAAAGTACAATCACCTAGATACACGAGATAATGTATTAAATACATCAAAAATGAAAAATAAAAATAAAGAAAGCTGCATCCAAATACGGTTAGTACAAATACATAAAGCACACCAAGGATTCACACAAGACAGAATGGGGGTATTTTGGGAAACAGGGTCATGCATAGAGGGGATAATCGAGGAGTCCAAATGACTACCTGATTAAACCTGGAAAATGTTTTATGAAATGCCCTATGAATTTTTGTGAATGAAAATCAGTTTTGAAAATAATTTGGCTCATTTTATATGCACTTTCCAACTTTTAGTGGGCCGGATATCCCGGTACCCGGGGGTTCCATTCGTGATTAGGCCTAAATTGAACATCCATCTAAAGTAGAAAATGTAAAGACGCCAAAAATTTGTTTTGAATAGAAAGAAGACACAAAATTACAAGTTAGAGGCCCAAAATGGGAAAACTGTAATTCTATTTCTCAAACTACAGTCGAGCGGCTGTAAGGTATCACAGCTATACCACTGTAGTGGCTCGGGTGGCTATAACACCTGCAGCCAAGCGGCTGTAGTGCTCTAGAATCAAAACTTGGTTTTCTTTTCTCGTTTTGAAAATGGTTTTAGAACTTTTGATGATTTTGGGTAATCCGAGACTTCTGGAAACTCATGAAATTCCATAAAAACAGATTCCGATCGGATAAAACGAGTTAGGAAATCCCTAAAAACTCGAAATTGCCGAATTTCAATATCACATCCATCAATTGAAAACCCAAAAACCATAAATTTAACATGTATGGATGTAATTGGACCGATAATATTCATGAAAAACACATTAGATTTGAAAACGGAAGCGTTATCGGTCAATTTAGGGCATTCGGAGCTTCTGCCCTATAATACAGTCATGCGGCTATAATCATCAGACGGGGCGGCTGTAACTGGTTTTACTTCCAGATTTGAGAAAAACACAAAATCATAAACAAAATCACCCAGAACATATAAAAAAGGAGTTTTTAGGGCCTCTCAGAGTATACCTTGTCTGTGTTCCAGCTTTTTGGATCACCAAGAATAGATTCGGACGCCGGAAAATCCCTTGAAATCATAAACAAATCGAAATTTTCTTCGACCCTCTAAAGCCCGAACGGAACCCCAAATCAATCCGAATGAATATTGACTTGATCAGAATCACTCTAGAATGCTAACCTTCATAAAATCCTAATTGTTTCTATGGATTAAGTTATAGCTTTTATGATTTTTATTGAATTATTTTATTTTTCTCTCTTCTCCCTCTAAAAACCCTAATTTCTTGTGTTTTTGATTGTAGAATGTAGCGATTTATGCTGTTATTTTTTTGACCTAATTCATCTTTTTGCTTTTATATGACCCAAAATATGTTAAAAATCCGAATTGAAGACTAATTTCGCCCTAATTACGAAGACTGATAATTACAGTCAAGTGGCTGTAGTGGCCTACAGCCATGTGGTTGTAGGGTACTATAGCCGCGTGGCTATAGTGGCCACACTTGCGTTTCTCTCCTTTTTTCACTTCTTTTCTTCGGTTCTCGTAAACGCTCACTCGGCCTTCTTCGGGGTTCCACACCAAGACTTGTCACACACATGCAGGTCATCCGGGATATCTCCGGCATCATTTTGGTCGCTCCGAATCTACCTCATGCTTATCCGTGAAAAAGGTAATAAAAGCTTTCATCATCGAGGTCGGGAAAAAACCCATGCTCACAAGATGCCCCTCACATGACCAAAGTTGACTTAAACGGGTGCTTGTGCCTTATTCGAGTTTGGTCTCACAATAGGGAGCACGGTGAGAAGGAAGAGAGGACATACCTACTGGTTTTCCTTGTGCTGACCTGGTCTGATGTTTGTAGGGACTTGTCTCGGTTGATTCACAAAATAACGGTCTTGCCTAGATTGACTTAGTTCTTCAAGGACTTACTTTGACTCCATTGGAAAGCATAGGACTTTGCTCGATTTGATCCAATGTTCTCTAGGGACATGCTTCGACTCCATTATGAAGCAGAGGACTTTTCCTATATTGGATTAGTTCTCCGGGGACATGCTTCGAATCCATTGTGAAGCAGAGGACTTTGCCCGGATTGGGTTGATGCTTCCAGGGATGTGCTTCAACTCCATCGTGAAGTAGAGGACTTTGCTCGGACTGGGTTGATGCTCCAGGGACATGCTTTGACTCCATCGTGAAGCAGAGGACTTTGCCCAGATTGGGTTGATGCTCTAAGGACGTGCTTCGACTCCATCGTGAAACAGAGGACTTTACCCGGATTGGGTTGATGCTCTAGGGACGTGCTTTGACTCCATCGTGAAGCAGAGGACTTTGCCCGGATTGAATTCTACTTGTGAATTGATGTTTATGAAAGGGAAGGGTTTTTGGTAATTTTGTAGAATGGAAAGTTGGTGTCCTTTGGAGGCAGGGTACTTTGGTTATTTGACGTCTCGTGCGGCCTATGTCACGAAAAGAAATGAGTTTTAGTGATTTGGTATCCCTTTTGGTGAGGAAAAGGGTATTTTGGTCATTTAGTAGCTTGGTGGCTAACAAAAGGGTATTTTGGTCATTTCACCTCTAGTGGAACTTATGTCACTAGGGGAAGAAATATTTTGAGGATTTGGTCTCCGTGTAGCTTGTGTCGCTAAAGGAAAGGTATTTTAGCCATCTGGTAGTTTGGTTACTAACAGAAGGGTATTTTGGTCATTTCACTTCCGATGGGGCCTGTGTCACTGAAGGAAAGGGTAATAGTGTTTCCCGTAAAGCTTGTGTAGCTGGGGAAGGATGTATTGGTGATTTGAGAAGCTTGATCATCTTTTTTTGATGTTTCGAAGTTGTTTCGGGCGCGTATTCGTTCCTTGATCGATAATTTTGGAAACAAAAATTTTTGCACCTTCGATCAAGAATGAATATGGGCCAAATATCTTACCCCTTGATACCTGTAAGACATGAAAAATACCTTTCTCAGGATCAAATTGGCATAGAATAAGTTTTGAAAAATGAAAGAATGAACATTTTGAAAAACAGCAAGCTACAGCCGCTCGGCTATAGTGGTTTTAAACTACAGCCGCTCGGCTGTAGTAATGGGTAGGGAGTGGCTTTTCACAGCCACAAAAGACACAGCAGCCATACTTTCCCATTCAAAATCGAAAACTCTTCCTCTTCTTGGTGATTTTCTTGCCCCAAATCCCAAATCATGAAGCAAAAGATGCGTAAAGTCCTCCAACCCGTTCCTCCTGCTCAACCCACCTTTCAAACAAGGTTTTCTATCCCGAAGGGGAATTTCACCTAGTCTTTGAGCCCACAAAGAGTGATTATAGGCTAAAGGAAGATGACGAGTACTGCGGAGTGAAGATCAACACTCCTGTACCTATCCAGCTTCAAATCTCGACTCACACCTTCTTGAATTCGGTTAGTTTTCTTTGGTTTTCTCTTTTTTTCCAAGTTTTGAATTTCTGGAAAATTAGAGAAATTAGTCTATAATAGGTGAAATTGATGCATGATTTGAGTAGAATATGCCCCTAGGATGCTTAGTTGTTGATTTTGATTGAGTTATGACAATATTTAACCGAAAAATGAACAAATCCGTGGATGGGCCGAAAATCTCCAGTTACAGCCGCCCCAGGGGTGATTACAGCCACACGGTTGTGATCATAAGGCTTACAATTGTGCTACAACCGGGCGGCTATAGCTGACAGATTCCAGGCCACCTGATTTTTGCAATTCTACGGGTGTTTCTTTGATTTTTATCATGTATATGCATTCTAAAAAGCTCATAAGCTCCCTGATTATTGATTTTACAGGCAAGATCCGGCCATTGTGGTAGTGGATCGATTATGGAATCCTTAAAGTGGTACAGATGACTTCCTCAAGGGGTGAAGGCGATAGTGAATTGTACTGGTCTGCAGTGGCTAGTTCGTAGCATGACTATTACTACTCCTCGCACGAGTCAAGGACTCCTGGCTGCACTCCTGGAGAGGTGGATGGACACCACTCACATGTTTCATTTCCCTTTCGGAGAGTACATGGTGACTTCGGAGGATATTGTAGCTATCACTGGGCTTCCCTTTTCTTGGCAGGTGATTCATTTTAACCAAATTTTCACGTATAGTGGCTAACGCCAGGAGTTAGTGGCTATGCTGATTGGGATTGACTCCCTTGATATCCAGATCCAATGTAGGAGCCTCCAGGATTGCTAGATGAGATGGCAGACTGAGAGGAGATACGCGAGGGCCTTTTTGCTGCATGCTCTTTCCACCCTCCTTTTCCCCTACGGGCCGGAGTAGTTTTAATCTGGCCATGTTACCGTCCCTAATTGACATAGAGTTTGTGAGGACTCTTAACTGGGGTCGAGCAGCCTTGGCCCAGCTTTACTACGCTCTCGACCTCTGTGCTCGAGGCTCTCATAAGGAGCTGAAGGCCTTCTGAATTATGCTGCATGTGAGTATCTTAGACCCTTTATCTTAAGATTTTGCTTTCCTTCGTATGTTTCCTAGATTGTTATCGATTTCGTTTTCATGCTTCTTTTGCAGGTTTGGGCCTACGAATACTGCTTTGTTCCACCCCCAGTAGTTCAAGTCCCTGATGACTATGAACTGGATGAATTTCTCTGTCTTAGATGGTGGCTGGGGTTTGTTTGGTGTGAGGTTGATAAAAACCAGGCTGAGTACCACCAGGCTTTGAGAGAGATGACATTTGCTGGGGTATGCTCTTTTTTTTTGACATTTTCTGACTTTCTGATTCTAGATTGCCAAGACCCCTTAGAGGCGAGAGTGGGATAACCTGCCCCAACTGCTTCGAGATGCATAGGCATTGTCTAACAGGCGCTTTGTGATGGAGTGCCCCTTCAGGAAGGAGTGGTACCTCGGTGAGAGGGTTCACGAATGGCACTCTAGTCCCGAGGCATGTAGGATTCTAGCTGCCTTACTGGTGGGGTTGTTCTGGCCTCACCTCCTATCTCTTGAGCAACATCCGGACCTATATGGTGCTGGCTATGAGGCGGGCAGTGTGGATGGTGACTATCGCCAGTTCATCATCACTCATCTGCTTGCTGATGCTGGTGCTAGGGTATTTTCCAAACCCTTCTCTCTCTTTTTTTTTTTAACTAACATCCTCTTCTTAACTGACTTCAGCTGTCTTCGAGAGGCGGACGTGCACACCCACCCTCATCCTCTAGGGGGGCAGGCAGGAGATCTGCTGCTGGCTCTACTCGGACCATCGAGACGGGCTCTGCCGTTGGTGCAGAGGATGTTCCCATTCCTCCTTTTCAGTCTCCTCATGTCCCTGCTGTTGATTATCTGTATGGGTGGCTCGAATTCTAGATTGAGAGCACCATTCAGCTATTCGACAAGTTTCAGCAGTCTTATCGGGCTGACCTCCATCTCCAAGACCATTATTTCCTACTTGCCATTCCTGAAGGCACCACATATGTGAGTATCTTTGCCTTTCTCCATTTTGCCTCTTTTTCTGATCATTTGTCATGAATTGATCCCTTTGAATATGATCTCTGCAGATCCCAGTGATGCAAGGTATGTACATGGGCCAAGCCATCAATGCACTGAGGGTGCTTTCTTTCCAGGATAATGCCGCTTTGACTGTAAGTACCTTCATTTGGCTTTAAATTTGTGTCTGGATGTATGCATGTATGTATGAATGTATATGCATGTGATTATGATGCTCTCAATGCTTTGCTCGGTGTAGATGACGATCGGGATCGAGCGTCGTAAGTCTGCTTGCTTGAGGGCAGAGAATGACCAGTTATGTCGTCAGGTCACCGAGCTAGAGGTTATGAACCAGACCTTCGGAGATGGGGCTGACGATTGGGATGCCCAGATGGGGCACGCGGATGAGAACCTAAGTGAGAGCCCGATTGATGATTTAGGAGATGGCGGGGATGACGGTGATGATGCTGGCTTCGACTCTTCTTAGGCCCATTTCCCCATTTTCTTTTTGTGATGTATTGACCCGTCTGTGGGTTATTTCTTTGTACATTATGGCCTTTGCATGGGTCTAACTCTGTGGTGTATCTAATGCTTGAATGATTTATATATGATATTTGCATCTTTTAGCCATTGAATTTGGAGCCTCTAAGTGTGTATTTCTCTACATTTCCAAGTCTTTATTGCTCCTTAGTTCAATCTAGTCGGGGCCCGGGGCTTGTTTCGGAGTCTTTAGGCTTTATTTTCCATGAAGAGCTGCCCTGGAACCTATAGCCGCGTGTCTATAATCATTAGAAATCAATAAGGATATAGACAAAGTATTGTCTGCATTACAGCCGTGTCACTGTGACATTACAGCCGCTTAGTACATTACAGCCGCGCCACTGTGACTACAGCCATGCCACTGTAGCATGTTATAGCCGCCGGGACATCATAACCATCCCACATCGAATTTCAACCTTTTCTTCAGTACAGCCACCCCCTATAAGTATCACAGCCGCCCAGCACATTACAGTCGTGCCATTGTAGGGCATCATAGCCACACCACACACCATAACCGCCCCTTTCTAATTTTTATCCCTTTGTCTTCTTTCACTTCCCTTTCGGCATGGATCAGCTCCGAGGACGGCTCCGCGACTATTAGGGTATGACCCGCTCTTCTAATTGGGCCTTGCTTGCACCCTTTGTCTTGTAGTACCTCTAGTTCTACACTACATTGACTCCAAACCAGGTCTTCTTGCATGAAGCTACCAGCTTTTGGGATCTGATGGATCACATCTTTCGCTTTGCTAGTCAGGAGTTATGCCCCTTGGTGGAGGAGTTCAGTGCTATCCTCTGTGTTCCCTGCCTTCGAGGGGTCCAGTTAGCTGTTCCTGATCCCGACTCGGGTGACATTCATGCATTCTTGAGTCGATTTGCTCTAGCTGTAGCCGGTATGGGTCGTGCACTTACTGGTAGGCCTGCTTCTCCCAGACTCAGCCTTTCTGTTATAGCTGATTTATGCTTTGCTTTGCCCCCTACTACCCCTAGCTGGGCTCTATTGATGAGTTCACTGTTGATGTCATGCTACTTATGCGAGTCTCAAGACGGCACTTGCAGTCATAGATTAGCCTCGGTGGTGACTCAGATGGCTCAGGGTGCATCACCAATAGGGGTTACTTTGGCTGAGACACTGATCCACTTGGATTCTATCCATACTGATTCTCCTGTTAAGAGTTGTGGATCCCCCTTTCTGCTCCAGGTATGCTCCTATACCGTACTTTCTAAATTCAAATAGTCACTACCCTTTTTTATTTGACTAACCCATATGCAGATCTGGCTATTGAAGAAGCTGAGCTTCCTAAGCCCTCCTCCACCTCATCCGAGATATGCCCCGAAACATTATTGGTCTCAGCACATTGAGCTTCCAGGTTTTAGTTTTATGTCCATGGAACACTAATTTGATTGGTTGAGGAGGTAGACTAATGCATCAATTCGATGGGTCTGCCCTTGGTGGGATATTCTGACATGACTACTGAGACCTGGGCCTGAGATGTCAAGCTACTTGGGTTGACCCATGTGACTTTCTACTCTCCCACTCGGTTATGCAGACAATATGGTCAGCTACAGGGGGTCCCTCGATCTTTATGCACCATCGAGTGTGGAGTGTTTACACCACAGTGGCCTCGACATTTGCAGCATCAGTGGATGCATCCTACTCGCGTTAAGATTCTGAGGTATGACAATGTTGCACCTGTGGAGACAGATGCTCACTACAGAGCTTAGCTGATGAATCTGATTGCTTTCCCCACTAGGCATGGACGTGAGGCGCTGACTTTGCGATACCTTCGGTCTTTAGAGGATTAGGATTATCAGAGTTGGCTACTACTGTATGACTTCTATTCTATTTTTATTTCTTGTCCTAATTTTTGCGTTGGTCACCCTTTTTGGGTTTTCGGTCTATCGGGCTGTCTTTATTTTTACCTGAACTGCCCTTTTGGGTTTCCAATTCAGTAGACTTTATTTTGTGTCCTAGCTTTAGACTGCCCTTTTCGGGTTTTCAATCTATTGGACTTTTTCTTTTAGTGAGATGCATGTAAACAGAAAATGTACACAACCATATGTGTATAATACGAATTCAATTTCAAGCAGGCTTCGGACATTTAACCGAACAAAAAATGACATTCATTCATTCATTCATTAATAATGTTTCAGCACAATGTTCATCAAAGATGAAATGAAGCTAAGGACAAAATCAGTAATGGTATCCATCTCGACCGAATCCATGCCTGCCACCAACTGCTCTTTGTAGATTTTCTAGCTGATGGTGCTTACCTCTCTGTCCTAACTTTTGCATGGGCCACCTTTTCGGTTTTCGATCCATCGGACTTCTTTTTTTTTTTTTTTACACGTAACATCACCTGGGCTTGTCTTGGTTAATGGGGTTGACGACTTGGTCTCTCTTTTCTGTGGTAAGTCCACTTCCACCTCGTAGACCAGCAAGTATGGCATTTTTCCAGTATGTACTTTGATATTAGTTCTGTATCTTCACAAGACAAATGATGGGCGGTCAACCCAGTCTTCATAAGTGACTTCAATTTTGACAGAATCTTCTTTGATAGCCCTATTGGCTACTTTCATTGCCTTATCGTCTCTTGGGTAATATAGGGATGACATATAACGCTCCACCCCTTAATTCTGGGACTTCGTGTCATCGCTCCTTGCAATTGTAGCCTATTCTTGGTCATGACATGATGTGGAATTTCACATCAGGCAGATATATTCTTCCTTTTGAGCTTGGACACACCCCCTTTTTTCTAGTCTTTCTTTTGGACACCATCGATCCTTCATACTGTGATAACCTTCCTTTTCCTGGTTTGGATCTGTAGAGCTTCTGCTTGGCTGATTTCGTCCTTAGACTTCTTAGAATCCGGTGTTTTTAATTCCTCCATCAACCCTCGCATGATGTTATACAGCCAGACAAAGGTTCCCACATGCTTTTGTGGTATTTTTGCAATTTTCTTTTCTTTCATCAGTCGTGAGGTCTTTCCAGACAGGTATCATTGTCAAGCCATCATCTGTCCCTAGATTCATTTCATGCAATGATGCATCATGTATGCTAAAGGCATTAAATGAATGTTTACATGTATGCACAGTTCCATCCAGAAAAACATCACATAAGTAACTGAAATCAAATTGTATTTTAAATTAAACGCCTTAGGGGCTGCATTGTTCACATGATAGCCAATAAAAATAAAACTAACTAAAACATCAAAATGATTAACGTCCTCCACGGAGGGTCTTCCTTTATTGTTGTACCACGATCCTCAGTAGCTTGTGCACCTGAATCATCCAAGGTTGGGCAAGGGATTATTCTAAATGCTAGGTTTCAAAGCCGGCTCGACAATCTTTCCGTCAGTGACCAACTGCTTGATGGCCTTAATCAACTAAGTGCACTCATCCATACGGTGACCCGCCATCACATGATAAGAGCAGAGATTGTCTTTATCCACCTCAGCTAGAGGCGAAAATGGCCTCAAACTCTACAGCAACCCACCTTTCTACACTTAGCATCAATCTGGGTCGCTAACTCAGCCCATGGACTAGTGACCCTTTGAGGGGTCTGTCTTCCATAGTTCACAGCGGCTACACCCGCCTCTTGCACTTCAATTGAGGCTGCTTCTGGAATCATCTTAGCACTAGGCCCAGTTGAGATGGACTTAGAGCTACTACCTTTGTACCCTTAAGAGTACCCCTGATTACTTCTGTAAGAGCCCGAACTCTATCTACCCCTCTGCTCCTCTTCCTCGTATCGCTCAATACGCTTGGCAAATTCTACCACGTCGTTGAAGGAGTGGAATCTCTTCAGTTTCATCTTGTCTTTGTACTAGGCAGACTACATTTACCAACTTTACAATCAGTGACTCTAACTTCAGTGCCCCATCCACTAGAACCTGCACATCCATCCACTGTTTGTAGTAAGCCGGGAAAGACTCATTCGGCTTCTGGCGGATTCTCTCTAGATCTTCAAGAGTTGTCTCTATATGGGTGTTATAGGCATACTACTTCACAAAAGCATCAGATAGGTCCTCCCAAGTAGAACGGGTGCATAGGGGCATCTTCATGTACCACTTTGCTGCAACACCCCTTAGAGTAGTCAGAAACAGATTCAAAAGGTGACCCTTTCCGATCCCCATACTAGTCATCAGCCTCATGTAACTATCCAAGTGGGCTTCTAGTGGGCCTTCCCCAGTGTAGGGAGGAAGATAGGGCATGTGAAAACCAATCGGAAGCGGCTCTTCTCCACCGACCATCAAGGTGGCAGGGTCGGCACACCTAATAGGATTGTAGTGCACCATCTCTTTCAGCTTGGGTAACATAGCTTCTATATCAGATAATTTCTGATTGAGATGCTTCTCCACCATGGTCTAAATCGAGGCTTCCCTCGCCTTCTCAAAGGCCTCATCCTCTTCCGATTGGAGGTCGGGTTCCCTATGGTTGACAACTCCACCACTTCCTCCGGGAAGACTCCCTCCAGCTGTTGGGGAATTAATCACACAAAACAAAATACGCAGCGGAAAGAAAAACGGATTAATCCCCTCCAAGCATCCATGTACATTGCACTGAATTGGAAGGAGGGTTAAAGAATTACCTTAATTCTTTGTAGGTTTTGAATCAAAAGGAACCAAGATAGCTTCCCTCTACGGTTGATCCACACGGAGCAATTCATTCACCGCGTGCTAGCGCCGGGATTGAAGAACGATTCTTCGAACGAGAGAAGGCCAAAGTTTCGAAAACCTTGGGAGATGGAGAAGGGGAGATTTCGGCTGGCCCCTTCGAGGCTGCAGAAAATCTGCATCTTCTGTTAAAATGACTAGGGTTAGGGTTTTTAGGTTATAAAACTTCCTTTTATATATCCTTTAAACTTAATTATAATTATAACTTAATACCCTTATTAGTTATAATTATAAATTAACCCACACAATTTAATATTAATTCTCAATTAATATTAAATCAATTCCATTTTCCATCATACACATATGTATATTTGATATTATAATTAATTATATCTCTATATAACTGAATTATAATATGTAGCATACTTTATGCAATATTAATCATATTAATATTTATACACATATATAAATATATATATCATTATATATATATTCATTCTCTTTCTCATTCATAAATTATTATCCAATAATAATTTATACCCGAAAAGATGAACTTCATTTTGCTCTTTGTGTGTGACCCCATAGGTTCATATCAATTGGCAATAAGGAAATTACCATAATATCCTTATAAGTCATAAGCGGACTCTAGCAAGCCTTTATGACTACCCAATTAATATGATTGGAATGATCCAATACCTATTTATAGAATGTCATATTCCCTTTTGTCTCTTTGATATCATGATTAATCATAAGACATGGTATACTTGTCAATCTTATATAATTAATCATATGCTTTCTCGATCTCAAAGTAAACTGTTTAGACAAATCAATTGATACTCTATCAATTATTTGAGCACGGCCATGCATTTAACAGTCTTACTTATCGAGGGGCCCAGTGATATCGCTCTCTTGATAGAGAGGGACAAAATCCCATATCTGTCACTCACATCCCAAAGCATGAGTCATATTGTGCCCAATCACAGCCTTTATAACTACTCTGTTACAAGCAGCGTTTGACTGCGTCAAAGCACAACATGAGTTCATCTCGGAATCAATGGTGACCTCAGGTCAAAGGAATCAGCTAATGACACTACTATAATCAAGATCAGTTGTGACACATGACCATGAACTTGATCTCATAGTGGGTCTCCAGTAACATGTTCTCTAACATATTACCCGTGAGTATAATCTGTATCTGTATACACTATATTCATCTTATGAATATCCATTATCACTCACACTAGTCTTAGTTTGTTATTATTCCCATAATAACAATCGACTAGGGATATTTAGAATAACACGATTTATTCATGGATACTTATCATAAACGCTAACATACAAACATAAATGATAATATTAATCTACACTAGATTAATCTTAGAAGTCAAATTACATAATCCAATATTGGCCTTAGGGCACAATCTCCAACAACCAGCTCCATTCGTTGCTTGGACAAACTGTTGTCCTCCACTTCCAACCGAAGTCTGAATGGGTGGAACAGTCTGAATAGGGGCAGTGTTCATCACGGTCTACATCTACTCCCTAAGGGTAGCCTTAAACTCATCTGAGCTTAGAAAATTTCTCATAAAAGCTACCATGTCAAAGGGCAAGTTTCCACTATTACCGTCAACCATCTCCGATCTATCAGCTTCTTCCAAAAGAACTTGACTATCAACCGATAAAGTAGGCAACTGAATTTCAACCTCTTGATCTGAATTCAACCTTAAACTGGTCCCCTCCATAGTGACTGGCTTTGATTGAACGGACTAAATTGATTGGTTTGGCTCTGACTCGACACGAACTAATCGGTTTGAGGTTTGACTCCAAATTGCACATTCAATATAAGGTTAGAATCTCGGATGGATGTCGTGGACCTAGACTTGACACACTAGATGGTGTGTATAGTATGTTCGTGTTCATATTTGGATGATGCTTCATGGATGTGGATGATAATGAATTTGTATTTTCTTTCTTTTTTTTATTGTGGATGTTCCAAGCATACCCCATGCTATGCGAAAAACAATGCAAAAATGTCGTATGTGAGCCGTCACACGGACAAAGGTTCGGTGCCTTCGAGGCACCTAGTAAATGTCATGAAATGGTCACATGTGCACTGACATGCGGATGGAGGTTCTACGCTTCATAGGTCAATGAAATGATATGTAATGGTCATATGGGAGCCATTCCATAAACAGAGCTTCGATGTTTTTATAGCATCTTGGATGAAATGATGTCACAAACAAATCACGTGTAATTCAAAACACGGACAGAATTTCAGCGTTCGTGGAACACCTTGTATGATTTAAGAATGTTATGAAATGCCCTAATATGAGTTCTAGTTCGGTACTCGTGGAGTACCTCGAATGAATCAGCGATGTTATGAAACAACCCGATGTGGATCATGACATACAAGCAAAACTTTAGTGTCACCATGACACCAAAGATGAATGGGCATGATGTTATGTAATGGTATTGTGTGATCCGCCACACAAATATAAGCCTAAGACTGTTGTGGTCTTCTAACGAATGAAATGATGTAATGAAATGGCTAAGTGCAATCCAGTGCACAGGCGAAACATGGGTAGTCTTGGGGACTCCCGATATGTCATGAAATGAAATGATCTTGAAGGGCATACGTAGAACATCCTTTCATTTTATATAGGGTGAGATGAGATGAATGCTCATGTCATACAAGATACAAGTGGCTGCACAAAAATATGGTTACGATGCATGACACACAAGATGATGTCATGTATGCTTTATGAAATGCAAACACACAGGATGCATATGAGACACAAAGATGTTATGGCTGCATGAAAATGTGGTTAGTATAATAGCATACGTATGATGATGCTTCAAAATGGCTGCATAAAAATGTGGTTAGAATGGCATACGGATGATGCGTGTTTTGATGTCGAATGAAAAAGTCAAAAGTAAAACAACCATGGAGCAAATGTTAGCACACGCAACAACATGCTCACCCTTCCAACCTTATTCCTCCTTTCTATTAGTCACGTATTCTTCATAGGTATTGGGTCTCTTTGGCACCAACTAGGGATACCAAAGGCGTACTCTCAATGTCCATTTTCAAATATATGTTTTGGTAACCCTAAGGGGAAGTTGCTAGGCCATTACACGAAGGTATGAGTCAAACCAAGGGTCGTACAGGTTCCCATAGCTAAAATACACTCCTCATCGCAGAACATGATGTAAGGTTCATGCGGTGCTATGAGTGGTTTAGCCCCTTGGGTGCCTCCAATCCTAGCAGAAGAGGTAAGTCACCTTTAGAAATAAACCAGGCTTAATCATGTGTTGGAGGGATTAAAGAAGAGAAAATGTCATGCTATGCGGTTATGGATGAGATATCGGATTATGAATTAATAATTGACTACAAGTGAGGATATACTTCAATTGTTGCCTAAGTTCCTTAAGTTTTTATGAAAACTTTTTTGAAGAAACCGTTAATCCCCAGCAGAGTCACTACTGTGAGCAGACGACGTTTTTCGGAACGCATGGTGAAGCGGGAACCAGGGATTTTCTTTTTGTGTGATGATGTGTGGTTTTGAAAATAGGTTTTAGTCTTGCTTAAGTAAACCTTTCATTTTATTGAAAAAACCCTTTTTGTAGAAAACTTAGTTTTAAGTGTGAATTTTGGAAAATAGGATTTTTAGAAAATCCCAATTTAAACTTAAAGATCTCGAAACCTAAATTTCGAGATTAGATACAGAGTTGCCACCCGGATCAACTCATCCGGGAAATTCCGTTACAGCTCCTTACCAAGTGTAGACGCGGTACCTAATCTAGAGATTCAAAGTTTGGGCAACACATCTACTAATTCTCACTTGTTTTCAATTATTATTTCATAATATGATCTGACATCCACTTAGTTCTACCCATTTTATCTTCTTTTATTTTTAGTTAATGCTCATACAAATGACATAAATATGAACTGTAAATAAAGTGCAGAAAAGTAAAAGTGCAGGAAAAGTAAAGTAATGGCCAAATCATACAACCCAAAAAAGAAAAACTCTCATCCTCACCATTTACAACCGCCTATAATACATGATGATCTAAAAAGTACAATCGCTTAGACACATGAGATAATCTATTAAATACATCAAAAATGAAAAATAAAAATAAAGAAAGCTGCATCCAAATACAGTTAGTACAAATAAATAAAGCACACCAAGGACTCACACAAGACAGAATGGGAGTATTTTGGGAAACGGGATCATGCATAAAGGGGATAATCGAGGAGTCTGGATGACTACCCAATTAGACCTGGAAAACGATTTATGAAACACCCTGTGGATGAAAATCAGTTTTGAAAATAATTTGGCTCATTTTATATGCACTTTCCAACTTTTAGTGGGCCAGATATCCCGAAACCCGGGGGTTCCGTTTGTGAGTGAGCCTAAATTGAACATCCATCTAAGGTCTGAAAATGTAAACACGCCAAAAATTTGTTTTGAATAGAAAGGAGACACAAAATTACAAGTTAGAGGCCCAAATGGGCAAAACTGTAATTCTGTTTCTCAAACTACACCCGAGTGGCTGTAGGGTATCACAGCCGCGCCATTGTAGTGGCTGGGGCAGCAATAACACCTACAGTCGAGCGACTGTAGTGCTCCAGAATCAAAACTCAGTTTTCTTTTCTCGTTTTTAAAATGGTTTTAGAACTTTTGATGATTTTGGGCAATCCGGGACTTCTGGAAATTCATGAAATTCCATAAAAACAAATCCGGATCGGATCAAACGAGTCTGGAAATCCCTAAAACCCTGAAATCGCCAAATTTCAATCTCACATCCATCAATTGAAAACCCGAAAACCATAAATTTAACATGTATGGATGTAATTAGACCGATATTATTCAAGAAAAACACGTTAGATTTGAAAACGGCAAGCTTTATCGGTCGATTTAGGGCATTCGGAGCTTCTGCCCTGGAGATTACAGCCAAGCAGCTATAATCAGCAGATTACAGCCACACCACTGTAGGGTTATAGCCGCGCAGCTATAATACAGTCGTGCGGTTATAATCATCAAACGGGAAGGCTGTAATCGGTTTCACTTCCAGATTTGAGAAAAACACAAAATCATAAACAAAATCACCTAGAACAGATCAAAAAGGAGTTTTTAGGGCCTCTCAGAGTATACCTTGTCTGTGTTCCAGTGTTTTGGATCACCAGGAACGGATTCGGTAGCCGAAAAATCCCTTGAAATCATGAACAACCCGAAATTGTCTTCGATCCTCTGAAGCCCGAACGGAACCCCGAATCAATCTGAATGAATATTGACTTGATCAGAATCACTCTAGAATGCTAACCCTCACAAAATCCTAATTGTTTCTATGGATTAAGTTAAAGTTTTTATGATTTTTATCGAATTATTTGATTTTTCTCTCTTCTCCCTTTAAAAACCCTAATTTCTTATGTTTTTTATTGTAGAATGTAGCTGTCTATTCTGTTATTTTTTGACCTAATTCTTTTTTTGCTTTTATATGACCCAAAATAGGTTAAAAATCTGAATTAAAGACTGATTTCACCCTAATTAGGAAGTCTAATAATTATAGCCGCGCGGCTATAGTGGCTAGACTTGCCTTTCTCACCCTTTTTCACTTCTTTTCTTCGGTTCTCTTAAACGTTCACTTGGCCTTCTTCGAGGTTCCGCACCAAGACCTGTCACACACATTCGGGTCATCCAGGATATCTCTGGCATCATTCCAGTCGCTTCGAATCTGCCTCATGCTTATCCATGAAAAAGGTAATAAAAGCTTTCATCATCGAGGTTGGAAAAAAACCCGTGCTCACAAAGATGGTACACTATAACCTTGTTAAGTGCATCGACCCGGCTGCTTTGATGGTTGACATAGGAGAGCCACTCCCAGTTGGCTTTCAGATGCCTTACCTCCCTTCGTACACCAGAGAGGGCCCACCAGAAGCTCACTTGGGTAGTTAAATGAGACTGATGACAAGCATGGGAATAGGGAAAGGTCACCTCTTGAATCTATTCCCGACTACTTTGAGGGGTGCTGCAGTAAAGTGGTATATGAAGATGCCTTTATACACCCGTTCTACTTAGGAGGACCTGTCTGAAGCTTTTATGAAGCAATATGCTTACAATACCCAGATGGAGACCACTCTGGAAGACCTAGAAAGGATTCGCCAAAAGCCGAATGAAACCTTTCCATCTTACTATAAGAGATGGATGGATGTGCAAGTTCTGGGGGATGGGGCCCCAGAGTTGGATTCGCTCATTATAAAGCTGGTTGATGGTAGTCTACCCCAGTACAAAGACAACATGAAGCTAAAAAGGTTCCACTCCTTCAATAAGGTGGTCGAATTTGCTAAATGTATCGAGCGATATGAAGAAAAGGAACAAAGGGGTAGACAGAGTTCGTGCTGCTACAGAAGTAATCAGGGGTCAAGGGTACAAAAGTAGTAGTTCTAAGCCTACCTCAGCCGGGTCTGGTGCTAGGACGATTCCGGAAGCAACCTCAATTACAGTGCAAGAGGCAAATGTGGCTGCTGTAGCTCAAGTAGACAAATGGGAACTCCTCAAAGGATCACCATGGGCAGAATCCCTGTCTCATATCTATGCCAAATGTAGGAAGACTGGGTTGCTACAAAATCTAAAGCCGTTTTCTCCTCCAGCTAAGGCAGACAAGGGTAATTTCTGTTCCTATCATGTGACGGTAAGTCACCATATGAATGATTGCGCTCAGTTAGTAAGGGCCATCCGACAATTGGTTGCTGATGGTAAGATTATCGAGCTGACTTTGAAACCTAGCATTCAAAGTAATCCCTTGCCCAACCTCGGTTGATTCGGGTGCACAAGCTATTGAGGACCATGACACTGCAATAAAGAGAAGACCTTCCACATGTGGAGGATGACATTCGTTTGGATGTTTTAGTTTTTTATTTTTTTACCATTAATCATGTGAATAATTCAACCTCTAAGGTGTTTAATTTAATAGAATTTGGTTTCAATTACTTGTGTGATATTCTTTTGGATGGAACTTTGCATGCATACAAACATTCATTTAATGCCTTTAACAGACATGGTGCATCAATGCATGAAATGAATCTAGGGACAGATGATGACCCAAAAATGGTATCCGTTTTGAAAGACCTCACGCCTGATGAGAGAAAAGAAATTGCAAGATACCAAAAAAGCACATGGAAATCTTTTCCTGACTGTACGAGGTCATGCGGGGGTTGACGGAGAAATTACTGAACACCAAGTTCCAAAGGATTTGGAGACAAAACCAGCCAAGTAGGAACTCCATAGACTCCAACCAGAAAAAAGAGGGTTGTCACAACATGGGGAATTGACAGTGTCAACAAAGTAAGACCACTTGCGATGAACAGACATTGCCCCATGGTCACAACAATTAACTACTCCTTGAAGTGGGTAGAAGAGAAGTCACATATGAATGTCACGGCCTAAAC
The DNA here is from genome assembly GCA_039660915.1 of Euphorbia tirucalli. Classification (NCBI taxonomy): domain Eukaryota; kingdom Viridiplantae; phylum Streptophyta; class Magnoliopsida; order Malpighiales; family Euphorbiaceae; genus Euphorbia; species Euphorbia tirucalli. The sequence goes on along the minus strand of CM077640.1, from coordinate 33,445,013 downwards.
TAAAAAAAAAAAAACAAATGTGTCATCATGTCATGACCGAAGATGGCCTACAATTCCAAGGGGCAAAAACATGGTGTTCGAGAATAAAGGGGTCGAGCATCATAAATCATCGCCGCATCTCCCATAAGCCGACGAAGCAATAGAAGCGACCAATAAATCCATCCAAGGGATTCTGTCAAAAGTGATAGTTACCTATAGAGTTTAGGTTGACAAATTACCATTTGCCTTGCAAGTACACAGACTAGCATCAGAGCATCTATTGGACAAATGCCATACTCGTTAGCCTACATGATGGACGCGGTTCTACCAGGGGAGATAGAGACCAAGTCCTCAACCCCATCAGCTAAGACAAACTCAGGCGATACTATGTAAAAAAAAAGTTCGATGGGTTGAAAACCGAAAAGGTGATCCATGCAAAAGTCAGGATAGTCCAATGGGTCAAAAACCGAAAAGGTGATCCATGCAAAAATTAGGACAGAGAGGTGAGGACTATCAGCTGGAAAATCTACAAAGACCAGTCAATGACAGTCGTGGATTCAATCGAGACTGATACCATTACTGATTCTGTTCTTAACTTCATTTCATCTTTTGATGTGCATTATGATAAAACATTATTAATGAATGAATGAATGAACACTTTGCTCTGTTCATTTAAATGTCCCAAGTCTGCTTGAAATTGAATTCACATCATGCATATATATTGCTGTACACACTTTTGGTTTGCATGCATCACACTAAAAAAAAAAAAAAAAGAAGAGTCCGATAGATTGAAAACCCAAAAAGGTAGTCTATACAAAAGCTAGAACACAAAACAAAGTCTGCTGAATTGAAAACCCAAAAGGGCAGTTTAGGCAAAAATAAAGACAGGCCGATAGGCCGAAAACCCAAAAAGGGTGACCTATGCAAAAATTAGGACAAGAAATGAAAACAAAATAAAAGTCATACAGTAGCATCCAGCTCAGATAACCCTAATTCTCTAAAGACCGAGGTGCCTCAAAGTTAGTGCCTCACGTCCACACCTCGTGGGGCAAGCAATCAGGTCAGCCAGCTGAGCTCTGTAGCGAGCATCTGTCTCCACAGGCACAGTATTATCATATCTCAGAATCTTGATGTGAATAGGATGCATCCTTTGATGCTGCATATGTCGAGGCCACTGTGGTGTAAATACTCTATGCTCGATGTGCATAAAGATCAAGGGACCCCCTGTAGCTGACCATACTATCTACACAACCGAGCGAGAGCATAGAAAGTCACATGGATCAATCCAAGCAACTAGACACCTCCGGCCCAAGTCTCAGTTGTCACATCAAAAATATCCCACCAGCGGCATACCCATCTAGGCCTCCAAATCATCCACCCAATCTCTAAAGGTCTAACTCATGATCTCTAGCTCGGTAACTCATTGACAAAACTGGTTAACCTCCGCCCTCAAGTGAGTGGACTCTCAATGCTCAATCCCAATCGTCGTCTGCAACAAGCAAAGCATAAAAAGCACCATAATCACATGCATATGCATCCAATGCTGGGATTCGTCACGGGAAACCGACCGACAAAAGTGCGGAAACACGCGTCGATTTCCTCGAATCCGAGTCCCGGGAGCTTAAGTAGTGAAAATAAAAAACAAAACACAAAGGAGGAGTATAAAAGTCTCACCAAGATATCTCTAAAGAGATAGAAGAAGACTGCAGAAATCAAGTATAGATTTCCTCCACCGATGCATACACGAACGGCTCTCGGACTGAAACCCGTGCTAGCGACTCGGAAAATTCAAGAAGAGCGGAAGAGAGGGCAGCCAAGAGAACTTGGTTAGAGTCAACATGTATGTAAGTATATTGTACCATATAATATGTTACATACATCTAAATTACAATTAATTTGACACATCAAATTCATCAAGGAAGTAAATTAGACACATATAAGATGAGATACATGTAAACCTATACATGTATAAATATTTCCACCTAGGAAATAATCTCATAAATTAATTCATTGAATTAATTAAGAGAATGCCAAATAAATATTAATTATATTCTTTTGATCAATCTAATTGACCTAGAATATAATTAATAAATCTCTCTCTCTTCAAACGTGTATACTCCAAGTACACACTTAATCCGACTAGTTAAAGTCCAGATGTTCAATGTGTACGATCCAATGGGCCCGTCTTTATGTTGGCAGTGGGCCAAGGCCCACAGACTATTGGCGGGCTCTAGCAAGCCACTGTAGCCCCTAATTAAGACGGGGATAGCAGTCAAACTGTCACCGTAACCCTGTAGTTGAACTTGTATGTCCCATGTCACTGATATCGGTGTCCAACACAGAGGCATGGTTGATCACCCTCTTAATGTGTCCGGACATTACTTGATCCCAAATGAACTGATGCTCACAAACAAGATCTCATCTTGTTTGGGTGTGGCCACACTCTTATCAGTAACATTCATCAAGAGGCCGGTGATATCGTCTCAGTACAGTACTGAGTGACATTCCCTTCAGCATATCCATAGTACTGCCATGCTCACTGACACACCCGAACGTACCCATACTTGGCACCCTTTTACAGGCCTGTTAGGCGTACACCAAAGTGTGCCACTTCACATGCAGCACCATCATATGGTCCGGTCAAAGGACTTATGCAAGTACTACGCGAGAATCATTTGTGATACTATACCATGTAGATTCCCGTTAAGTGGATCAATCCAGTACCATGCCCCTTTTTTGCATGTACCCATTAACCTGGTTGATATTCCATGTTCTATGACTGGTAAGACACCGCCATACAACCAGGCTAATGATAGTCTTTAGTTCCATTCATTCCCATGATTGGAACAGACTACGGATGACTTCATGGCCATATCGCTTTCCCTATCCACAGTCTTACTGCCAAGTGCCTCACACTTGACAACATGGATATGGATATGTCCATTGGATACTCTATTTAAAATATTGCACAAGACATATAGTAAATAGATTGATGCCTTTACTTCTTAACACAAATTGTATAATACATAAAGTTCACATTAATGTACAAATGTATGATACAAAGACAAGGACTAATGCCTCGGGACTAGGGCATATCCAACATCCAAGACATACACACATACATACATTCAAAACATACATACACACAGGCATACATGCATCAAAGACCAACACAAGTACAGGTACTCGCTATCACCATCGGGCTGTCTCGAATTGTGAGCACTCCAAAAGTGGAAATAACCTGACACTAAGGCATCCTCTAATCTCAGGTAAGAGACTTTTCTCAATTTTCAGAATTGACATTTACGCCGATATAATCCTGAGAAGGGTATCTCTTGCCTTTTGCAGGTATCCAGGGGCATGATATTCGGTCCATGTTCATTCTTGATCGAAGGGGCAAAAATTTTTATTTCCAAAATTATCAATCAAGGAACGAATACGTACCCGAAGCAACTTCAAAACATCCAAAGAGATAATCAAACTCCTCAAGTCACCAAAGCATCTCTCCCCAGCCACACAAGCTTCACGGGAAACACTATTATCCTTTCGTTTATTGACATAGGCCCCACTAGAAGTGAAATGACCAAAATGTCCTTCTATTAGCGACCAAACTACTAGATGGCCAAAATACCTTCCCTTCAATGACACAAGCTTCATGGGAAATCAAAACATCAAAATATTTCTTCCCCTACTGACATAAGCTCCACTATAGGTGAAATGAGCAAAATGCCCTTCTGTTAGTAACCAAACTACCAAATGGCTAAAACACCTTTTCGTTAGTGACACAAGCTTCACGGGAAATCAAATCACCGAAATATTTCTTCCCCTAGTGACATAGGCTCCACTAGAGGTGAAATGACCAAAAAACCCTTCCTCCAAAGGACACCAACTTTTCAAGCTACAAAATTACCAAAACACCCTTCACCTTCATGAACATCAATTCATAAGGAGAACCAATCAAATCTGGGCAGAGTCCTCTACTTCGTAATGGAGTCGAAGCACGTCCCTGGAGAACCAATCCAATCTGGGAAAAGTCCTCTGCTTCACGATGGAGTCGAAACACGTCCCTGGAGAACATCGGATCAATTCAGAAGAGGATGTTCCTATGCTTCGCAACGAAGTCGAAGTAAGTCCCTGAAAAATCAAGTCAACTTAGGTAAGACCGCGATTTTGCGAACCAACCTAGACAAGTCCTTACAAACATCATAGCCAGCCAACACGAGGAGAACCCCAGGTACGTCCTCTTTTCCTTCTCACTGTGCTCTCTATCACGAGACCAAACTCGAATCAGGCACAAGCACCCGTCTAAGTTGACTTTAGTCACGCGAGAGGCAGCTTGTGAGCATGAGTTTTTTTCCCAACCTCTGTGATGAAAACCATTTGTTACCTGTTAAATAGATGAACGTGAGTCAGATTTGAGAATGAGCAGAATAATGATCGGAATGTTCTTAAACGGCTCGAAATTCAGAAGAGTCCTTGATCTGAAACCCTGGGAAGAGTCCATCGAGAGTTTAGGAAGCTTAGGTGTGCGTGCAGGCTCTGTCTAATTGCACGACTGTACTTTACAGTCGCATGACTGTAACAAATACAGTCGCATGACTATAATTCTACAGTCCTATGACTATAGTTAGAGTCGTATGACTCTAGTTTTGACTCAGCAGATTCTTAAATTGGATAGAAGTCTATCTTTGACTCGGATTCTCTGGGCATGATTTCAGGAATTAGGTAGACCAAAGGAAACAAAAAAAAGGCAGAAACATTAACAAAAAGGGAAATCAAGTCTGGAACAGCAGAGAGAGCATTCTAGTGAGAGAAAGGAGAGTTTTAGAGAGAGAAAGCGAGAAAAAAGTTAAGGGAAAACTAAGAAGAAAAACCAAAAACACAGAGAGAATACAGGAAAAACACATAGTGTGAGGATTCCCAATCTAAATATTAAAACCATTCTCCAGTTCGTTCGCATCAATTCAGGATGCATGTTTGAGAATTTCGGGTCATTTGGAGATTCTAGGCGGATTCCAACGTCTACATTCGACTCCAGTCATCAAGGATACTGGAACGCAAAAGAGGTAAACTCTGAGAGGCCTTAAAACTAGTTTTGTGTTGATTTGTGATTGATTCTGTGTTTAAAAATTTATCTAAAAAACTGTCTGCGTAACTACAGCCGCACATCCGTAATTATACTCGCACAACTATAGTTACAGTCGCACGACTGTAGTTGCCTGGAACACGGCCGTGCAACTGTATATTACAGTTGTAAGACTGTATTCTTCTAGACCGAAGCCCAAAAGGCCCAAATTCGACCGAATACAACCGGTTTTCCTATTTTAAATGATTTTTCATGATTCAATTCGGTCAAATCACATCTGTACACTATAAAATTATGGTTTTCAGATTTCAACAATACGGATGTGAGGTTTGGGGTTTTGTTGGTCTCAATTCTTAGAATTCGTGGTTGTTAGATCCCTAACCGGATCCTCGGTCCAGTGATAATGGATCCTCAGATTTCCAGAATCCCTAGAAATCATCAAAATCTATTGAAACAATGACTTTAGAAAACGAGAAAACCATTATCGGGCACTATTCATTACAGCCGTGTGACCATAAATTTGTAGTCGTACGACTCTAACTATAGTCATATGATCATAATCATTATAGTCGCATGACTATAATACAGCCGCACTACTGTATTGTTGGGCAAAAGGCAGAATCACGGGATGATCCACACGGACATCGTCATGTGATGCTATCTTCAGAATCAAACCTGTTTTTGGCATGTTTACCACTTTTAGACCATAGATGAATGTTTGGAATTAGGAACCCCCACGAGCAGAACCCCGAGTTCTGGGACAACCGACCCACTAAACCAAAGAAATTTACATGTAATTAAGCCAAAGCATTTTCCAAAACTGTTTTCAAGCACAAAAACATACAGGGCGTTTCTAAAACCGTTTTCCAGGTCTAACCGAGTAAGTCGCCCGGACTTCCTGGTTATCCCCTAAATGCATGTTCCCACTTCTTAAAATCCCCATTCTATCTTGTATGAGTTCTATATGTGTTTGGGATATATCTATGCTAACCATTTGTTTTGCAGCTTTTGTTTTTCTTTATTTTTATTTTGGATGTATTTCATAGATTAATCGTGTATTCTAGGCAATTGTACTTTTTAGATCCTCGTGTATCTAGGCGATTGTAATGGTGAGGATAGAGCCTTTTTTTCGTTTTTCTGGGTTGTAATAAGGCCTCTATTTCTTTTTGGTTTATTTTTGGATGTATGGTTTATATTTTCGTACTTTAATTTTATGTACTTTATTCCTGTCATCTGAATGAGCAAGGGCTAGTAGTAAAGGATCAAATTGGGTAGAGAAAGATAATAAGTGAGTAAACTATTGTCATATGTACTTACAAATGAATACAAGCTTAAGGTTGAATAGGTAAGTTGCCCGAACCCTAAATCTCTGGATTAGGTACAGTTGTCTACGCTTGGTAGGGAGCTATACCGGAATTTCCCAGATGAGCTGATTCGGGTGGCGACTCTATCATTGATCTTGAAATTTAAGTTTTCAGGTCTTTAAGTAATAAAATGGGAAGAGGTTTTCTACAAAAGGGATTTCTAAACAAATCAATGGTTTTCCTAAATAAGATCATCAAACCCTATTTTCAAAATCCAAACACTAAACATTTCTAACTTCTCTTTTTCCCTGGTCCGCTTCGCCGTACGTTCTGCCTAAAAGGTCGTCCGCTCAGAATATACACATTTGTAGATTTAAAGAAGTTTATATAAGAATGGATCACAACCAATAGAGATATTAAATGCATTGCCAACATCAGATCAGAAATCTCATAAGAGAAAATATGGATGTGGCTTAAACTAGACATGCATAACCACTAGCCAAAGAGTTATCATAGTTGTCTAACTACCAACCATACATGTTTCTAGTCAAAGATCATATATCTTATGGAAATTCATATTCTATACATACACATGACTTATTTAACACATCATGCATGCACTCATTATTGATTGTGCATTCAATGTCAATGTCCAAGAGATAATCCAGAAAAGATTTTGGATTAGAACTAAGGACCAGCACATGTTCAGATATTATATCATATGTATCAAAGGAGATTTCAACATAAGATACATTCATACAGAGTAGCTATATCACATACAAATCAAAGGATTATACCAATCAAAGGATATTTCTCCCTTTGGAATCATCAAAAAGTAGAAAGTAATGGCATAAGAGGAAGTTAGGTCATATGGAAACATTAAGACAGAAACACAATATATGCACATAGGAGTGGTTGTATAGACAAAGTTAACATCCAATACGACAGACATTACAGATCATAAAGCATGTATGTGCCATGTATCAGATGCCATCACATAGAAGCAAACAAACAAGGTGAAACCATTATATCATATTGGGATAGATAAATAGTCAAACAAGTTATACTAAAACAGGGGAAAATATTTGCAAGCTATCAGCAAATAGAGATAATGTATTGTTCTGAAAGTAGATAAAAAGTGCAAAGAAGATGTGAACTTAAAAATTTAGAGGAGATTCTTTTGAGTCATCTCTACATATTAACAGCTTGGACTTCAAACCTAATTAATTATGAGAGGATGAGGATGCATCAGATTTCAGTATGCTGGCGATGAGACTCTGTATTGCTTTTGTTTGTTTTAAAAGATGGTTGAGAGTTCCAGTCATTCTTGCCAAGTTATGCACTTTATCATGTATGCTGAGTAGTTATAATTGTAGATCTCTTAGAGTGCTTGGTACTTTTGTATAGGCCTTGGAACCCCAGAGTGTTACCTCATAACGTATGTAATCAGGATACTTTTTGCCTTGGAGTGTTACCTCATAACTCATGTAATCAAGATACTTTTTTCCTTAGAGTGTTACGTCATAACTCATGTAATCTATACAGGTCAAAGTACCATAGAATTCATTAACAAGAGGCTCATAAATAGGTTCATCTATGCACATAAACTCTTCCCAATCCTGTTTCATAAACAACCAGAGGAAGGGTTTTTCTCTATCACCCAAACAAACCCAGTCTATTTTTCTACGTTTCACTTTTTCCCTTGTAAACCCATCAGAGTATATGAGCTTACCTTTGCTTTCTGTTGTACTTCCTGCTTGTGATGATACTAATGCCACAGATGATGAGGATATAGTATGAACTGAATGAGAATCACTTGGAGCTAACCTCTTCACACTTTTTCTCTTCCTATTTGCTTTATTGATTTTCCTTCTTTTGATGTGAGATTGGCCCTCAGCAGTGAATGAATCTTTTCTTGTTTGTTAAAGAATCTTTTCTAGTTTGTTTTATCTTTTCCTTTGCAGCTCTCGGATGGTAAACTCTCTGCTTCTTTGTTGCATTTGTGGAACATTTTTTCATCTTCATTTTTGCTTGAGAGGTTAATCTTTCAGAGGGATCAATAGAAGAAAGGAGCATAGTACAGATTGTAAGAAGATTGGTGTGATTTTGCACAAGAGAAACTGTCCTTCAGTGTCGTATGGTTTTAGAGAGAGCGAAAGAGAAGGAGATTGAAACTGGTGCCTTAATTTATGACTTTAAGTGACGTCGTTTCCTTATTGGTAGTGTCACGTGTACAACATGAAATTAAATCACCAAGAAATAAAATCAAGCAAAGGAAATTAAATCTAGCATAAAACCTATATGCAAAATAAAATTTCCATAAAGAAAATCACAAATAGAAAATAAAACCTAGCATACACCATATGCAAACCAAATATTTTCCATTTGCAAAATTCAAGGGGCAAATCACTAACCCCATACCAAAAGAATCCCGTCCACAAAATCTCCAATTTTAAAACACAGGATCCGCCAAGTTAAAGATTTCCACAGATCAAAAGCCCGCTCTGATACCACTGTTGGGATTCGTCACGGGAAACCGACCAATAAAAGCGGAAATACGCGTCGATTTCCTGGAATCCGGTCCCAGGAGCTTAAGATGTGGAAATCAAAAACTTAAAGCATAAAAGGAGAGTTTCAAAAACTTACCACAAAGTCTCTCTAGGAGATGGATGCGGACTGCAGAAATCAAGTGTAGATTTCCTCCACTGATGCGTACACGAACGGTTCTCGGACCGAAACCCGTGCTAGCGACTCGGATGACAAGAAGAGAAGGAGAGAGGGGCTGCTCACTTTGAGAATTATGGCTGTCCCATTTCCTTTCCAAAAGAAAAATGTATCATAAGTGGGCCAAACATTCTTACCATGAGAATGTATATCTACGGCCAATTCACAAAATTGAGAAGAAAAGTGATGCATAAATTTCTTTCTAGTCATCATGAAAAGAAAGAAAAAGGATGAGTTGAAAAGTAAACAAAGTCCAACTTTGCTTTCCACTTTTCAACCCATGACTCACACCATGAGTCATCACTTTTCATCATTCAATTTTGTCAACAAAATGACTCCCCACTTGCCTTATATATTAGGCCATGCTAGAAGAAAAGATGGTGGGATGTTTTTATTTTATTTCATTCTTACCATAAGAATGAACCAAAATATCCAAGTAGCAAAGTCCAACTTTGCCACCCCAAAAGTCTTCCATGACTCCAAAAGTCTTCCATGACTTAACATTTACATCATCTCTTTTGTCCAACAAAATGAGTCATCTTTCTAGCCCTTTCCATGCTCAAAATTTCGGCCAACATAAGTCCCACATCATGTGGGCTTTTTCATTTTAAGCCCAAGCCCAATTGTAATTCCATCGATTTAATTAAATTCAAATGCAACTTTAATTTAACATGTATGCTTATATATTATACCATATAACATATTACATACATTTAAATTAAAATTCATTTGACCTATTAATTTAATCCATGGATTAAATTAGACACACATAAAATGACAAACATGTAAACCTATACATGTCATAATATTTCCACCTAGGAAATAATTTCATAAATTAATTCATTGAATTAATTAAGAGATGGCCAAAATAAATATTAATTATATAACTTTGATCAATTCAATTGATCCATAATATAATTAATAGATCTCTCTCTCTTCAAATGTGTATACTCCAAGTACACACTAAATCCGACTAGTTAAAGTCCAGACGTTCAATGTGTACGATCCGATGGGCCCGTCTTTATGTTGGCAGTGGGCCAAGGCCCACAGACTACAGGCAAGCTCTAGCAAGCCACTGTAGCCCCCAATTAAGACAGAGTAAGCAGTCCAACTGAAAACGTAACCCAGTAGTTTGAACTTGTAAATCCCATGTCACTAATATCGGTGTCCAACACAGAGGCATGGAAGTATCACCCTCTTTGTGTCTGGACCTTTACTTGATACCAAATGAACTGATCCTCACAAACACAAGATTGAACCTTGTTTAGGTGCGACTGCACACTTATCAATAACATTCTTCAAGAGGCCAGTGATATCGTCTCAGTGAATCACTGAGTGACATTCCCTTTTGCATATCCATAGCACTGCCATGTTCACTAACACACCCGAACGTACCCATACTTGGCACCCTTTTACAGGCCCGTTAGGCGTACACCAAAGTGTGCCACTTCACATGCAGTACCATCATATGGTTCGGTCAAAGGACTTATACAAGTACTGTGCGAGAATCATTTGTGATACTATACCATGTAGATTCCCGTTAAGTGGATCAATCCAGTACCATGCCCTTTTTGCATGTACCCATTAACCTGGTTGACATTCTATGTTCTATAACCGGTAAGACACCGCCATACAACCAGGCTAATGATAGTCTTTAGTTCCATTCATTCCCATGATTGGAGCAGACTACGGATAACTTTATGGCCATATCATTTTCCCTATCCATAGTCTTACTGCCAAGTGCATGACACTTGACAACATGGATATGGATATGTCTATTGGATACTCTATTTAAAATATAGCATAAGACATATAATAAATATATTAATGCCTTTATTTCCTTGACACAAATTGTATAATACATAAAGTTTACATTAATGTACAAATGTATTATACAAACACAAGGACCAATGCCTCGAGACTAGGGCATTTCCAACACGTTGACCAAGAGGACCCAAGACCTATCAGGAGGCTGTTGAAAGTGTTGGTGGGAGCGATGTTGAACTTAGGGAAGTTCAAAGCTCACAAATTCCTGAAAAGGATAACTCGGAGACCAGGGTGAAGCTTCCAAAGGCGGAAGCAACAGCCCAGGTCACACAAGGACCTAAAAGGTATGGTAGGGATCATCAGGAACATGAGAAAAATTGGTTTCTTGTTTCTAATGATTATGCTCATTTTGTCTTGGACAAAGAGGAGTACATAACCTACTAGTAGGCTATAGTTAGCCCACTGTCTGCCTTGGAGGCAGATATGCAATCTATGTACGATAATCAGGTTTGGAACCTGGTTGATCCACCTCCGGGTGCTAAGGTAATAGTTTGCAAGTGGTGCTATAAGCTATAGGACGAAAATACCTTTAAGGGTGTGTATAAGAGGTTTAGTGGGAGCATAGTAATTTTCCTGGTATAACAAAGGGATGGCATCCTTCTAAGTTGAAGCGACATACCAACACTACAAAGGAATTGTAATGGTTGAGTAAGTGCTTCACAATGAAGGACTTAGGCGAAGCTGAGACGATCCTAGGGATCAGGATCTACAGGGATAGATCCAATCGGCTTCCAGGCCTAAGTCAGGCCAAGTACATAGACATAGTTCTGAAAAGATTCAGCATGGACTAGGCTAAGAAAGGTTTCTTGCCAATGGGTCATAAGCTGAAACTTAGTAAGAAGTACTGCCCTAAGGTAAGGCAGGACAGGGAGAACATAAACTTGTGCGTGTTTAATTTTGGAAATTTTATGCGCATGTTTTATGAATGAATTTATTTTTCGTTCATGCGATATTTATTTTGGAAATAAATACGGTTAATTGAAATTGGTTCGGGTTTTCTTGGCACGATTACCCGGATGGCTAATTTTGGAATTCATGGTTTCCCAATTGGATTGGGAGCAATTTTGCCTGGGTTGGAGGCCCAAAGCCCGCACGGGTTTAGAACCATGATCGGCCAAAAATTTGGCGATTTCAAAATAATGGCTATGGACATATTTGAAATGGGATTAATTCATGCATTTAACATGTTTATAAATTGTATGTATTGGATACGTGTATGTATGATTAAGTGCATGAATGGATGTTTTGGGCCTTATTTATTCGGGTTGTAATATTCTTTTGGTAAATACGGCCTACGCGCCGTTTTTCTTTTATGTAATTTTATTTTATGTGTTTATTATGGAATTATGTAAAGAAGAAGAAGCCGATTGGATTGGCGTGCTAGAAGGATGAGGATGCAGCCCACCTGATGTCGTTCTAGTATAGGTTTACTAGAATTATATTAGGATGTAAATTTTGGCCCATAGCATTTCATTTTTTAATTATGCTTTATTTATTTACATGTGAGAATGTATGTACAAACCCAATTTCACCCGCCTATGCATCTAAGCCGTTATTAATTGAATCTAATAACCAAAAGGTAATTACTAAGTCTCTTAAAAGTGCTTCCCTCATTCATAACCTACTCGAAGTGGGGATAGGCCAGCTGTAGACCAACCCTCGTTGGATGCACTGGAGTATCGTCATTTTGTATTGGGTTGGAGTATTGGTTACTCTAACACTTGGATGGAGGTTTTGACTTAGCGTGGGTAGTAGGATGTTCCTGGCCCTAAGCACAGATGGGTAAGTGCCAACAGACCCATCAAACCGAGAGTCCCTAGGTTGGGATTGGACGGCGTTCCTACCTAAAAATTGGGGTATAGTTGTTCCAGGCCCTCGTCTGGCTATATCTTGATATAATATGGATCTCGGCCCATGAGCCCAACAACTCGAGTTAATTAATAACACGATTCATTATTAATTATTATATGGGAAGAACAAGTTAAGTCCTTTATTTACACTCGTAAATTTTTCTGTGTAGAAACCAATGGCTACGAATGATACTTTATCACTGCGATCTTTCTTGGAATGGGACAAGCTTTCTGGCCCTAACTTTTGGGACTGGTCTATGAACTTAAGGAAAGTTCTAAGACAAGAGTCTAAAGAGTATGTGCTCGAAAAGCCTGTACCGGTTGTGCCAACGGGAAGTAATCCACCAGCTGCCCAGCTGGAGGAATACTTGGCACATGTAAAAGATAAGCGGGATGTGACATGCCTGATGTTGGCTAGTATGGTTCCTGAATTGCAAAAGCAGTTCTTGGATCATCAGGCCTTTGCTATAATGACAACTCTTAATGAGATGTTTTATGAGCAAGCTTATCAGGAAAGGTACCTGATCCACAAGGCATTCCGTAGCTGTAAGATGGGAGCCGGGACATCTGTGAGTGCACACGTGCTCAAGATGAAGGGCTATCTGGATAATTTAGCCCGTCTCGGAACTCCTATCTCACGGGGGCTGGCGGTTAGTACGATCCTGGATTCTTTACCGGATTCTTATGATCAATTCATCCTAAGGGATGGACCGTACTGTTAGTGAGCTGCATTGGATGCTTGAGCTCGCTGAACTGTCGATCAAGAAGAATCCGCCGGTACTTGAGGGGAAACCTCCTTTTGCTAAAGGCAAGGGCAAGGCAAAGGCCAAGGCCAAGGCTAAGGCAGCCAAGGCTAAAAAGGCTAAAGCCCAGCCCAAGGCCCGTTCCAAGGATGTCTGCTTCGGTTGCAAGCAGGCTGGACATTGGAAAAGATCGTGTCCCAAGCTTTTGGGAGAGAAAAGGAAGACGCAAGGTGTGTCTTCATCAGGTATATATGTCATAGACATTAACCTCTGTTTCAACATCTTATGTATTGGATACTAGATGTGGTTCTCACATTTGTTGTAATGTGCAGGGACTTAAGAACAGGAGATCACTGGGATCGGGACAAGTGGACTTGCCGGTCATAAATGGAGCAAGAGTTGCTGCCATAGAGATCAGCCGGACCAGCTTATGATGCCTAGTAGATTAGTTTGTTACTGAAACTATGTTATTTTGTACCTGTTTTGTACAGGAATATTATTTCTGTTTCAGTTTTGGATATTTCTGGATGTACATTTACTATTGTTAATAGTAAAAAGGGTTTATCTAGAAAAGAATTATTTTATGGAGTGGCTCTATTAAATAATGTCTTTTATATCCTGGATTTAAATGAAACTAATCATGTCTATACTATACATACTTAAAGGGTTAAGCCTAACGAACTTAATCCGGTTTACCTTTGGCATTGTCATTTAGGCCACATAAATAAGAAACGCATAGCTAGGCTTCGCATAGCTTGAATCCTAGGATCACTTGACATGGAGTCACTTGATATATGCGAGTCTTGTTTATAAGGTAAAATGACTAAAGAACCTTTTTGCAAGGGTCGCTAGCTTATTGGACCTAATGCATTGAGATGTATATGGACCGACAAGCATAGCAGCCAAAGGTGAACATCTATACTTCGTATCCTTCACAGACAATTTCATCAGAAATGGCCATGCCTATTTAATGAAATATAAGTCTGCGACCCTTGATAGGTTCAAGGGAGTAAGGAATGAAGTACAGAACTAGGCAGAAATATCCAAGCCTTTCGGTTGGACCGAGGTGGTGAGCATATAAGCCTATAGTTTGACTCATTTTGAGAGAGCATGGAATAGTTCCACAGCTCACTCCTCCAGGAACACCACAATGGAATGGGTGTCCAAACGGAGGAAAAGGATCCTGTTGGACATGGTCCGCTCAAACGATGAGTCATGCCTCTCTCCCTATAAGTTGTAAAGGATACGCTCTTGAGACAATGGCTCTCATTTTCAATTATACTCCGACTAAGGCTTTAGAAAGACTCCATTTGGAATATGGACAGGCAGGGTGCCTAATGTGTCTTTCTTGCGGATTTAGGGTTGTTATGCACAAGTCAAGAAATTGACTGTGAGCAAAACTAGAACCCAAAACCGACTAATGCCTGTTTGTGAGCTACCCTAGGGATACCAAGGGTATTACTTCTACAACCCCGCTGAGAACAAGGTGTTCATGGCGCGAAAGGGGGTCCTTCTTGAAAAGGGGTTTCTTTCCAAGAAAGACAGTGGGAGCGATGTTGAACTTAGGGAAGTTCAAAGCTCACAAATTCCTGAAAAGGATAACTCGGAGACCAGGGTGAAGCTTCCAAAGGCGGAAGCACCAGCCCAGGTCACACAAGGACCTAAAAGGTATGGTAGGGATCATCAGGAACATGAGAAAAATTGGTTTCTTGTTTCTAATGATTATGCTCATTTTGTCTTGGACAAAGAGGAGTACATAACCTACTAGTAGGCTATAGTTAGCCCACTGTCTGCCTTGGAGGCAGATATGCAATCTATGTACGATAATCAGGTTTGGAACCTGGTTGATCCACCTCCGGGTGCTAAGGTAATAGTTTGCAAGTGGTGCTATAAGCTATAGGACGAAAATACCTGTAAGGGTGTGTATAAGAGGTTTAGTGGGAGCATAGTAATTTTCCTGGTATAACAAAGGGATGGCATCCTTCTAAGTTGAAGCGACATACCAACACTACAAAGGAATTGTAATGGTTGAGTAAGTGCTTCACAATGAAGGACTTAGGCGAAGCTGAGACGATCCTAGGGATCAGGATCTACAGGGATAGATCCAATCGGCTTCCAGGCCTAAGTCAGGCCAAGTACATAGACATAGTTCTGAAAAGATTCAGCATGGACTAGGCTAAGAAAGGTTTCTTGCCAATGGGTCATAAGCTGAAACTTAGTAAGAAGTACTGCCCTAAGGTAAGGCAGGACAGGGAGAACATGAAGTTGGTTCTACATGCTTCGGCTAGAGGATCAATCATGTATTCCATGCTATGTACAAGACCTGATGTCGGCTTTGCACTAAGTATGATAAGCCGGATCCTGAGTGGATCACTGGTAGGCTGTTAAAGCAGTCCTGAAGTACCTTAATCGGACTAAGGATAGCTTCTTAGTGCATGATAGTCAGGAAGAGCAGTCAGTTACTAGGTACACTGATGCAAGCTTCCAGACTGACCAGGATGAATATAAGTCGCAGTATAGGTAAGTGTTCATGCCATATGGTGGTGCTGTTGTTGGAAAGGCTCCAAGTAATTGACCATCGCGGTTTCTATCACAGGAACTGAGTACATTGCAACGTGTGACATAGCTAGGGAAGCTATATGGATTGAGAAGTTTATCACGGAACTGGGGATAGTATCTACTGTCCAGTAACCAGTTGATATCTTCTGTGACATCGAGGGGCTGTTGCACAAGCTATGTGCCCCGGTCACACATATACACGAAGCATGAACTCAGGGAGTTTCACCTATTGCGAGAAATCGCTGAGGGGGTGATATCTCATTACAAAGAGTGGACACCAAAGACAATGTCGCAGATCTTTTGACCAACATGCTTGGCTATGCCTATGCACGAAGGTTATACTAGATCTATAGGGATTAGACCCATGCCTAGTAAGTACTAGTGCAAGTGGGAGATTGTTGGAAATGCCCTAGTCCCGAGGCATTGGTCCTTGTGTTTGTATAATACATTTGTACATTAACGTGAACTTTATGTACTATACAATTTGTGTTAAGGAAATAAAGGCATTAATCTATTTATTATATGTCTTGTGCTATATTTTAAATAGAGTATCCTATGGACATATCCATATCCATGTTGTCAAGTGTGAGGCACTTGGCAGTAAGACTATGGATAGGGAGAACGATATGGCCATGAAGTTTTCCGTAGTCTGTTCCAATCATGGGAATGAATGGAACTAAAGACTATCATTAGTCTGGTTGTATGGCGGTGTCTTACCGGTCATAGTACATGGAATGTCAACCAGGTTAATGGGTACATGCAAAAAGGGCATGGTACTGGATTGATCCACTTAACGGGAATCTACATGGTATAGTATCACAAATGATTCTCGTGTAGTACTTGTATAAGTCCTTCGACCGGACCATATGATGGTGTTGCATGTGAAGTGGCACACTTTGGTGTACGCCCAACGGGCCTGTAAAAGGGTGCCAAGTACGGGTACGTTCGGGTGTGTCAGTGAGCATGGCAACACTATGGATATGCAGAAGGGAATGTCACTCAGTGATTCACTGAGACGATATCATCGGCCTCTTGAAGAATGTTACTGATAAGTGTGCGGCCGCACCCAAACAAGATTGGATCTTGTTTGTGAGCATCAGTTCATTCGGTATCAAGTAAAGGTCCAAACACAAAGAGGGTGATATTTCCATGCCTCTGTGTTGGACACCGATATCAGCGACATGGGATTTACAAGTTCAAACTACAGGGTTACGTTTTCAGTTAGACTGCTTACTCCGTCTTAATTGGGGGCTGCAGTGGCTTGCTAGAGCCCGCCTGCAGTCTGTGGGCCTTGGCCTACTGCCAACATAAAGACGGGCCCATTGGATCGTACACATTGAACGTCTGGACTTTAACTAGTCGGATTAAGTGTGGACTTGGAGTATACACGTTTGGAAGAGAGAGAGATTTATTAATTATATTATATGAATCAATTGGATTGATCAAAGTTATATAATTAATATTTATTTTGGCCTTCTCATAATTAATTCAATGAATTAATCTATGAGAGTATTTCCTAGGTGGAAATATTATACTCCGACTAAGGCTTTGGAAAAGACCCCATTTGGAATATGGACGGGCAGGGTGCCTAATGTGTCTTTCTTACGGATTTGGGGGTTATTGACAAGTCAAGAAATTGACTGTGAGCAAAACTAGAACCCAAAACCGACTAATGCCTGTTTGTGAGCTACCCTAGGGAAACCAAAGGGTATTACTTCTACGACCCCGCTGAGAACAAGGTGTTCATGGCGCAAAAGGGGGTCCTTCTTGAAAAGGGGTTTCTTTCCAATCGGAAAGAACTATATGGTGGGGGTGAGAGAGAGGTTTTGGTTTTTTTTCTTTTGGAAAGAAATTTTGGGCAGCCATTACTCTATGCTTGGCCGCCCCTCTCTTCTCTTCTTCTCCCTCTCTTCTTGGATAATCCGAGTCGCTAGCACGGGTTTCGGTCCGAGAGCCGTTCGTGTACGCATCGGTGGAGGAAATCTACTCTTGCTTTCTGCAGTCCGCATCCGTCTCTTAGAGAGACTTTGTGGTGAGTTTTTGAAACCCTCTTTTTATGCTTTAAGTTTTTGATTTCCACATCTTAAGCTCCTGGGCCGGATTCGAGGAAATCGACGCGTTTTTCCGCTTTTATCGGTCGGTTTCCCGTGACGAATCCCAACAGAAAGCCCACAGTTAGATCAATGGCGCAAAGCCATGGAGGCTGAGATGCAAACTATGCATGATAACCAAGTATGGAACTTGGTGGATCCACCTCCGGGTGCTAAGGTGATAGGTTGCAAGTGGTGTTTCAAGTTAAAGGCCGACAACACCTTCAAGGGGCGATTGGTGGCGAAAGGATTCAGGCAAGTTCAAGGAATTGACTATGATGAAACCTTTTCACCAGTTGTTATGCTCAAATCCATTAGGATACTACTAGCCATAGCTGCATGGTATGATTATGAGATATGGCAGATGGATGTTAAGACCACTTTCCTTAATGGAAAGCTACTCGAGGATGTGTACATGGCACAACCTAAGGGTTTTATCGATCCAAAGTATCCAAACTAGGTATGCAAGCTTCAAAGATCCATTTATGGATTGAAGCAAGCATCGAGGTCATGGAATCAGAGATTTAATGAGGCCATTACGGAATATGGCTTCACACAGAATTCTGATGAGCCCTATGTGTATAAGATGGTTAGTGGGAGCGTTTCCACCTTCCTAGTGCTGTATGTTGATGACATCCTTATCATTGGAGGTGACATATCAACACTGCAAGGGGTTAAGCAGTGGTTGAGTAGGTGCTTTGCAATGAAGGACTTAGGCAAAGCTGAGACGATCTTAGGGATCAGGATCTACAGAGATAGATCCAATCGGCTTCTAGGCCTAAGTCAGGCCACATACATTGATAAGGTTCTGAAAAGATTCAGCATGGATAAGGCAAAGAAAGGATTCTTGCCTATATGCCATAGGTTGAAGCTGAGTAAGAAAGATGGTCCTAAAACAAAGAAGGACCGGGAGAATATGGAAAAGATCCCTTATGCATCTGCTATTGGATCTATCATGTACTCCATGTTATGTACGAGGCCTGATGTAGCATTTACACTAAGTATGACCAGTCGGTACCAGTCGGACCCCGGGGAGGAATAGTGGAAGGCTATCAAGGCAATCCTAAAGTACCTTAATCAGACTAAGGATGCTTTCCTAGTGTATGGAGGTCAAGATGAGCTGGTAGTGTCAGGTTACACTGATGCAAGCTTTGAGACCAATGAGGATGAAAATCAGTCACATTCTGGTTATGTTTTTCTCCTGAATGGCGATGCCATTAGTTGGAGGTCCTCAAAGCAGGCCACCATTGCTGACTCTACAATGGAAGCTGAGTACATAGCTGCGTGTGAAGCAGCAAAGGAAGCCGTTTGGATCAAGAAATTCATAACCTAGTTAGGAGTAGTACCTACTATCCTAGACCCAGTTGATTTTTTTTTTTTGTGACAACAACGAGGCCATCGCACAAGCTAAGGAGCCCCGGTCACACAAGAGATCTAAACATGTGCTCAGAAAGTTTCACCTCATTCGGGAGATCGTGAACAGAGGTGACATATCATTGCAGAGGGTTCACACCAAGAATAATGCCACTGATCCATTGACCAAAGCGCTGCCAAAGACACAGCATGATGATCATACCAGATCTATAAGAATTAGGGCAATGCCCACTTGGAACTAGTGCAAGTGGGAGATTATGGGTGTGCCCTAGTTCTTAGGGCACTGGATTCTTGTATTTTGTATTATACATTAAGAGTCATGTATGAATACATTATTTGTGTCACATTAATAAAGGTAATTAATCTATTTCATTTATATCTTGTGGTATAATATGAGTAGAGTATCCATTGATTGATAATCATAAAACCCATCCCAGGTTTGTTCTAATCGTGGGAACGAATAGAACCACAAACTTGTATACTCGATGATTATATGGTAGTTCTTAACTAGCCGTAGTACTTATATAGTCAGTCATGAATATAGGTACATGTCGTTGACATGGGACTGGATCGATCCGCACAAGAAAGCCACATGGTTGTCGCGTAATGGGTCTTTCTTTAGTAGGTCTCTTTTGTCCTCAGACTAGATTTCATTATAGTATCAATATGGGATCCAGTTCACTTTGACATACGCCTAACAGGTCTGTAAAAGGACGCTAAATATGGGTATGATTGGGTGGACAGGTGAACATATTGATATTGATGATGAAGTGATGGAATTGCCACTCGGGTAACACCGAGATGATATCACTGGCCACTTGATGAGTGGGACTGATAAGTGTATGGCCATACCCAAATAAGTTGGTTGCTTATTTGATTAATCAGTCAACTCAAGATCAAGAAATATAATAAATAAACAGAAGAGGATGACGGACAACATGCCTCTTGTTTATTCATATCGATATCGTTAGGCAAAGGACACTATGAGATTACTACCGGGTGAGTGTCTTCTAAAGACTGCTGCATCTCTGTCTTAATTGGGGGCTGTAATGGTTTGCTAGAACCCACTTACAGTCGTGGGCCTTGGGCCTGCTGCCAACATAAAGACAGACCCATAGGATCACGCACATAGATCAACTGAGCCGGAACATATAGATATTGTGCATGTGATGTACATTTGAAGGAATGAGTTAATTAATTAGTTGACATTCGGTATCGAGGTAATTAATTAACATTAGGTTGGTTTAATTTAATTAATAAGTTTACATAATGTAATTAATTAATTTTAATAATTAATTGAATTACATAAATTAAACAATTAATTAAATTATTTTCTTAGGTGTGATTTTATTTTAATTAGGGGTAATTAAATCAAGCAATATGGAATTAAATTATATATTATAAATCTTATGGAATAAGGATTTAAATATGTAAATAAAAATCCTAGTGGGCTTGGGTATACTTAACCTAATTAGAGTCCATATTGCATAAGGACTATAAAAGGCACATTTATGGGAAAAAATCACTCTCTTAACCCTAGGCACAAAGGAAATTCGGCCAACAACAATATCCGCCCCAATAGCTGAAATTCTTTAGTGCAATTTCTTCCGTTCTTCGACTAGCATCGGTTCCCGTTTGATAGTTGATCGTGCACCGGACTGTGGAGATCAATTTTAAGAAACGATTCTGCAGCAGTCTCTAGAAGAGACATAATCTAGTGAGTTCAATCTCTTGATTCAAATTGTTTTTATTTCAATCAATGGTAATTGGACACGATAGGTGGATTCTAGGAAATTTTAAACGGTGTATTTTCCGCTGCGCCACGTTATTTTTCCGATGGTGAATCCCAACATTTAGGAACTCGCATGAACGGAACCTCGAGTTCCGGGATAACAAACCCATATAAAATGGAAATTTGCATGTAACCGAGCCAAATGTTTTCCAAAAATTGATTTTTGAGCACAAAAATTATAGGGCGCTTGAAAACTACTTTCCAGGTCTAACCAGTCCGACCGGTCGGGTCGACCTGGTTACCCCCTGAATGCATGCCCCCGCTCCTAAAAATCCCAATTCTGTCCTGCTATGAGTCCTATCTGAGTTCATAAAATAAACTGTGCTAACCATTCTGTTTTGCAGCATTTATTTTTATTATTATTATTGTATTTAATAGATTCCCGTGTAAATTAGGCGGTTGTAACTTTTAGATCCTCGTGTACTTAAGCGATTGTAAAGTGAGGACGACGGTTTTTATCTTTTATTCGATTGGGTTGTATAATCGGCCTCTATAATTTTCTTGTATATTTCGGATGTATGCTTTATTTTTCTGCAATTTATTTTTTGCATTTTGCTTGAGCACGGGGTAGTAAAATTAAACGAAATTAGGGTTAGAGAAAGATAAGAAATTGAATAAATATGGTAATATAAAGCATAAATCAAATACAAGCTTGAGGTTAAGTAGGTAAGTTGCCCGAACCCTGAATCTCTGGATTAAGTACAGTAGTCTGCACTCGATAGGGAGCTGTACCGGAATTTCCCGGATGAGCTGATCCAGGTGGCGACTCTATCACTGATCTTGAAATTTAGATTTCGAGGTCTTTAAGTAATAAAACGGGAAAACATTTTCTACAAAACGAATTTCAAAACGAATAAACGATTTTTCTTAAAGCAAGATAAATAAAATTCGTTTTCCCAAAACATCATGAAACCCCATTTTCGAGAACCCCCGGTTCGCTTCGTCGCGTCCCGCCTCTCTTTTTCAGGTCATCCACTCATAGCGTCTTTTCAACTGCCTTACTCAGTGTACGGTTAAGTGTGAATGCAGTTGTCTCTATTGCATATTCCCAGAAGGATGTTGGGAGAGTGGTTGATTCATCATCGAGCGGACCATGTCCAACAAGGTCCTATTCCTCCTTTCTGACACTCCATTCCATTAGGGTGTTCCAGGAGGAGTGACCTGTGAGATTATCCCACACTCTCGCAAGAATGAATCAAACTCTAGACTCATATACTCACCACCTTGGTCAGACCGAAGTTCCTTAATAGTCTTGCCTAGTTGGTTCTCCACTTCGTTCTTGTACTCCTTGAACCTATCAAGGGTTTCAGACTTCTTCTTCATCAGATAGACATAGCCATAGCTGCTGAAGTCATCTGTGAAAGTAACGAAGTAGTGAAAACCATTTCTAGCAGTAGTGCTCATGGGCCCACACACATCCGAGCGTATCAGCTCCAACAAGCCCTTGGCCCTCTCTGCTTTCTTATTGAGAGGTACCTTCGTCATTTTGCCTCTTAAACAAGATTCGCATGTGTCATAAAACTCCAAGTCAAATGACCCTTGCACTCCACTTTTGTGAAGTCTAGCTATGCGCTTCTCCTTTATGTGGCCCAAACGACAGTGCAAAAAGTAAGCAGGATTAAGTTCATTAGGCTTAACCCTCTTAGTGTTTATGTTATAGATTAGATTATTTTGATTTAAGTCTAGGATATATAAACCATTATTTAGAAATGCATTTCCATAAATAATATTGTCTTTCATAATTTCAATTTTTCCAAAACCAATATTGAAAACAAATCCAGAAATATCCAAGATAGAAACTGAAATAATATTCCAACACATGACAGGTACAAAATAACAATCTTTCAAAATCAAAACCAATCCAGTGGGCATCTCCAAGTAGAAGTCTCCAATCTCGATGGCAACAACCTTAACGCCATTCCCGACTCGAAGATCTACTTCTCCGGATCCCAATAACCTCCTATTTCGCAGTCCCTGCACATTACAACAAATGTGAGAACCACATCCGATGTCCAACACCCAAGATGTTGAAACAGTGAGGTTAAAGTCAATAACATATATACCTGAAGAACTATCCTGGTTCTTCATTTGCTCTCCCAGGAGCCTTGGACATGTCTTTTTCCAGTGTCCTTTCTGCTTACATTTGAAGCACACATCCTCAGGAGCGGCCTTGGGCTTGGGCCCTTGCTTAGCCTCCTTATCCTTGGCCTTCTTGGCCTTCTTGGCCTTGGCTTTAGCTTTAGCCTTGCCTTTGCTCTTCATAGCAGGGGTGTTCCCCTTGTTTACTAGCAACACCGGTGGAGTCTTTTTGGCAGACTATTCAGCAAGCTTGAGCATTCCATGTAGCTCAGCCACAGTCTTGTCCATGCCCTGTATGTGATAGTTCATGATGAACTGATCATTAGACTCAAGGAGGGATCCCAAGATGTTGTCTATCGCCAACTCCTACAGAACTGGTGTGCCAAGATGGGCCAATACGTCAATATGGCTCTTCATCTTGAGCACGTGGGTGCTCACAGATGTCCCAGCTGCCATCTTACAGGTGTTAAGTGCCTTGGTTGCCAAGAACCTTTCTTGACGTGCCTGATCTTGGTACATCCTTTTGAGATCATCCATGATTGCATAGGCTTGACAGTCCATGAACAGTTTTTACAGCTCAGGAACAATCGTGCCTAATATAAGGCAAGAAACATCTCTATCATCCCTCCTATGCAGGTTGTACTCCTCAATTTGAGCTTGAATAACCCCTCGATCTACAAGCAGTACAGCCGATAAGGCCTTATCTAGCACATATTCCTTGGACTCTTATCTCAACACTATTCTTAGCTGTCTAGCCCAGTCAAGAAAGTTAGGCCTAGATAGTTTCTCCTTTTCGAGGAGTGATCGCAGTGAAAATGAATTACCAGCCATTTCAAGTGATTATCTACACAAAAAAAATTGCAGAGTGATTAATAAAGGGCTTTATTATTTTAACCATGTTAATTAACAATCCATTTTAATTAATTCGCTGGCGATGTATGGTTACAAGACCAAGATCCATATTTCATTAAGAATTGAACAAGCGGAGGCTTGTCAACCAACCCTTAACTATTTAGGAAGGAACTTCCTCCAATCCCAACCTAGGGACTCTTCATTTGATAGGCTTATTGGCACTTACCCATCTGTGCTTAGGGCCAGGAGCTTATCCTACTACCCATGTTGAGTCCAACCACCATTCGAGTGCTAAGCGTACCCAGTACCTTAACCCTATACAATAATTGAATAATACAATGTACCAACGGAGGCATGGCCCACATTGCACTATTCAAACACGGACAATGTTTGAATGTGGAAAGCACTTTTAATCAACTCAATATTTAATTGGATTAATTAATAACGACTTCGCATGCATAATCGCGGGTGATTGGAATGGCTAAACATAAATTCATTCATATGCATATACAATTGACATAAGCATAAAATATGTATATAAATAAAAGAGACATTATGGGCCCTATTTTACAACCTAATGAATAACTAGTAAGCCTATACTAGAGATCCATTGGGTGGGCTTGCAAACTCCTCTTGGGCTTGGCACCAATGGGATTCCTCTCCAATGGCTTAATGCAATTACAAATAAATTTACAAAATATAAATTAAATAAACTTACATCAAAATAAAATAAAACAAGACGCAGGCCGTATTTCCCAAAATTTAAATTTTACAACCCAACTTCATCTAAGGCCCAATAGTGCTCATATCCATACAACCAAGCATAGAAAATTATAAACACATAGCAAATATCAATATACATACATGTATTAAAATGCATGGACATGGCAATTCCAATTTTAATTAATTATGTCCAACCATTTGTGAAATCGCCGATTCTGCCATCCATAACTGATGCTTGGTCACGGACCCGAATTAGCCGTCCCATTCTCAACCCGTGCCAAGGTCCAATTGGACCAATTTCAATAACCAATTTAATTTTAACCAAAACAAAATTAATGATATGCATGAATTAAATCACACAAGAAACCACACGAATCCAATCTCGAAAATAAAATCATCCGAATTTTAAAACCAACTTAAATTATTACATAGGGTCCGAAAAAAATACCCGCAAAATCAAAATCGGACCCGCACCACACGCGTCAGTGCTGCTGTCCAAAGACATCAGTGCTGCCACACAGCATCCTGCTACCAGCAGCAGCTGCGGAAAGCAGCACAATAAATGCCCAAATTGGAATCACATTTTGCGATTCCAATTTTACCCATCCTATTAATTTTTTTTAATTCAAACCAAAAATTAAAAAAAAAAAAACAGATTGGGGAAAATAATTGAAAACCCCGAATCACCAAATTAGGGATCAAAATAAAATCAAATTGAAAACCAATTTCAATAAAATTAAATCAAACACCAAGAATCCTAATACCAATTATTCTATTAATCCGAAAATGAACCTATGCACTGATACCATTGTAGTGAATCGTCACGGGACAAATTAAACGCGAGGCGGAATACCGATTAAAATTTTCCTCGATTCCAAAGCCCAAGATACATGTAAATTAATAGAATGAAATCAAGAATAGAGAAAATAAATTTTCTCACCTTAACTGTCTCCTCTCGAGACTGCAGCAAAAAGCTAAACGCGTTTCCTCCACAATCCAGTACACGAACGACTCTCGAACAGGACTTGTGCTAGCGAAAGGATTGAACGAAAACCAAGAGAAAGTGCAAAAGGGGGCTGCTGTAATTTTCTGTATTGTGGATGAAAATTCTCTATTAAGGTTAAGGAGAATTAGGTTAAGGCTTCCTATATATACTCCTTTAGTATATATACTCCTTAGCCTACTACGATTTTAATTAAAACTATAGATTATTTAATTTTATTTAATTGATTTACCTTGTATCATTAAGATTAAATAAAACCATATTATAAAATCCTAATTGATACAATTAAATACAATTTCATCAAATTAAAATAAACCAAAGTTAAATTAAAGTCATCCTTAATAAATACAACCTTTGTTTTTTTTTTTATTTCCACTAAGGAAATATTATTTTATTTAATTAATTATTTACTACATGTAATTAATTAATCAAATAAAATAAATTTCTCCCTTTATAATTGAATTAATTATGACATAACCTAATGTCAATAACTCAATTAATTTGGTTTCCGTTCCAATTCCGATTTGTCAACGTTCAGTCATCCTATATGAACGATCCTGTGGATCCGTCTTTATATTGGTAGTGGGCCCAAGGCCCGCAGACTATAAGTGGATTCTAGCAAACCATTATAGCCCCCAATTAAGATGGAGACTTGCAGTCTAACGTGAAACATAACCCGGTAGTGATCTTGTATATCCCTTGCCAACTGACATCAATACATTAGCAAGAGTTTATCTCTTGATACCGAGTGGACTGAACCTAATGAATAAGTATCCCAACTTATTCAGGTATGGCCATACACTTGTCAGTCCTACTCATCAAATGGCCAGTGATGTCATCTTAGGGGATGTTGAGTGGCAATTCCATCAACTTCACTATCAACATCAACATGCTCACTGGCCCACCTAACATACCTATACTTGGCACCCTATTACGGGCCTGTTTGGTGTATATCAAAGTGTAGGGAATCGTCACGGGAAAAATTAAACGCGAGGCAGAATACCGATTAAAATTTTCCTCGATTCCATAGCCCAAGATACATGTAGCTTAATAGAATGAAATCAAGAATGGAGAAAATAAATTTTCTCACCTTAACTGTCTCCTCTAGAGACTACTGCAGAAACCCAAACACATTTCCTCCACAATCCGGTACACGAATGACTCTCGAACGGGACTCGTGCTAGCGAACGGATTGAATGAAAACCAAGAGAAAGTGCAAAAGGGGGCTGCTGTAATTTTCTATATTATGGCTAAAAATTCTCTATCAGGGTTAGGGAGATTTAGGTTAAGGCTTCCTATATATACTCCTTTAGTATATATACTCCTTATCCTACTAGGATTTTAATTGAAACTATAATTAATTAATTTGATCTAATTGATTTACCTTATATCATTAGGATTAAATAAAACCATAGATATAAAATCCTAATTGATACAATAAATACAATTTCATCAAATTAAAATAACCCAAAGTTAAATTAAAGTCACCCTTAATAAATACAACCTTTGTATTTTTATTTCCACCAAGAAAATATTATTTTATTTAATTAATTATTTACTACATGTAATTAATTAATCAAATAAAATAAATTTCTCCCTTTATAATTGAATTAATTATGACATAACCTAATGTCAAC
Source organism: Euphorbia tirucalli (assembly GCA_039660915.1). Lineage (NCBI taxonomy): Eukaryota > Viridiplantae > Streptophyta > Magnoliopsida > Malpighiales > Euphorbiaceae > Euphorbia > Euphorbia tirucalli. Next base: position 33,417,391 of record CM077640.1, on the reverse strand, counting down.
AACTCAATTAATTTGGTTTCTGTTCATACTCCGATTTGTCAACATTCAGTAGTTCTATGTGTACGATCCTGCGGGTCCGTCTTTATGTTGGCAGTGGGCCCAACGCCCACAGACTGTAAGTGGGTTCTAGCAACCGATATGGCCCCCAATTAAGATAGAGACTAGCATTCTAATGTGGAACATAACCCAGTAGTGATCTCGTATATCCCTTGCCAGCTGACATCGATATATAAGCGAGAGGCATGGCCCTATCATCCCCTTATATGCTTATTTATCTCTTGATTGCGAGTGGACTGAACCTAATGAATAAGTATCCCAACTTATTCGGGTATGGCCATACACTTGACAGTCCCACTCATCAAGTAGCCAGTGATATCATCTCAAGGGATGCTGAGTGGCAAATCCATTAGCTTCACTATCAACATCAACATGTTCAGTGGCCCACCCAACATACCTATACTTGGCACCCTGTTACGGGCTCTTTAGGCATATAACAAAGTGTATGAGATCCCATGTTATGTTACAATGAACATCAGGTCTAAGAAAAATAACAAGACCTACCTGAGAAACACCTATGACGATCGAACCATGTGGTGTTCTCATGGCGGATCGATCCAGTACCATGTCACCCAACATGTACCCATATCATTGACTGACATTTCTGTTGGAAATGCCCTAGTCCTGAGGCATTGGTCCTTGTATTTGTACTATACATTTATTGGATTTATGTGTTGTACTCATTTGTGTTATTAATAAAGGCATCAATTCATTTATTATATCTATCTTGTGCAATATAGTAAATGAAGTATCCAATGGACATATCTATATCCATGATGACAAGTGTCATGCACTTGGCAGTAAGACCATGGATAGGGTAAACGATATGACCATAAATAGATCCGTAGTCTGTTCCAGTCATAGGAATGAATGGAACAATAGACTATCATTAACCTGGTTGTATGGCGGTGTCTTACCGGTCATTGGACATGGGATGTCAAGCAAGTTAATGGGTACATGCCTGGAAGCATGGTACTGGATAGATCCACTAAACGAGTAATCCACATGGTATGGTATCACAATGGATTCTCGCGTAGTACTTGTATGGATCCTTTGACCTGACCATATGATGGTATTACATGTGAAGTCACATGCTTAGGGGTACGCCTAAAGGGCCTGTAATAGGGTGCCAAGTATGGGTGCTTTCGGGTATGTCACTGAACATGGTAATACTATGGATATGCAGAAGGGATTTGTCACTCAGTAACCCACTGAGAAGATATCACCGGCCACTTGATGAATGTGACTGATAAGAGTGTGGCCACACCCAAACAAGTTGGAACTTGTTTGTGAGCATCAGTACATTCGGGATCAAGTTAATGTCCGGACACAAAAGAGGGTGATCAATCCATGCCTCTGTGTTGGACACCGATATCAATGACATGGGATGTACAAGTTTAAACTACAGGGTTATGATATCAGTTAGACTGCCATCTCCATCTTAATTGGGGGCTGCAGTGGCTTGCTAGAGCCCAACTGCAGTCTGTGGGCCATAGGCCCACTGCCAACATAAAGATGGGCCCACGGGATCGTACACATAAAACGACTGAATGCAGACTTAAGGAATCACATGTATACTTGGAGTATACACAATGGAGGGAGAAATGTGTATATATTAATTATATTATAAAGATCAATTGGATTGGTCATAATAATAAAATTAATATATTCAATTGGCTCTTCATAATTAATTGGATTAATTATGAAATTATTTCCTAGGTGGAAATATTCATATGTATGGGTTTACATATGATTTTATTTTGTGTAGATTTAATTTCAATTGCTCCTGGGACTGGATTTGAGGAAATCACCGTGTTCTTCTGCTTTTATCGGGTGATTTCCGGTGAAAAATCCCAACAATGGTATCAGAGCGGGCTTTTGATCTATGGAAATTGATTAATTTGGTTGAATCCCTATTTTGAAATTGGATGTTTTTTATTGGGATTCATTGTATGGGTTTTATGATTTTTCCCATATGTTTTATACAATGAAAATTAATATTGCATATTGGTTTATGTTGTTTTAATTTTGTTGTATTATTGGAATTCTTGGTGAATTGCTTTGTTGAAGGATGGTGATTTTTTTTTTAATTTTAATTCTGATTTTAAAAAAAAATCTGCCTCCCGGGGTGCGGGGCTGCCGCCGGCGGCCGCTGCATGCGGCGGGAGGCGCAGCGGCCGCTGCCTGCTGTTGCGCTAGTAGCAGCAGCCGCGCAAGCGGTGCTGCTGCTGCTGGGCAGTGGCTGCCGCGCGGCTGCAGCGGGCTGGGCCCAGTAATTTTGGATTTTGCCGGTTTTGGGTCCGGGGCCCAGTTTTGAAATTTTAATTGGTTTTAAAATTCGTGTGTTTAAATTTGTGAAGTTTAAATGCGCATGGTTTCTTGGATGATTTAATTTCGTTCATGTGATATTAATTTGGAAATTAATATGGTTAATGGAAATTGGTTCGGGTAATTTTGGCACAATTACTCGGACGGCTAAATTGGACCCATGGTTTCCCAATTCCAGTGGGAGCAGTTGGATTGCCTGGGCTGGAGGCCCAAAGCCCGTTAAGGGTTAGAACCATGGTGGGCCAAAATTGGCGATTTCCTAATAATGGCTTAGACATAATTTAAATGGGCTTAAATCATGCATTATGACATGCTTTTGAATTGTATGTATTGGATGCATATGAATGGTTGAATGAATGTATGGTTGGATGCTATTGGGCCTTGAACAAGATGGGTTGTAATTTTTATTTTGGGTAAATACGGCCTGCGTTTCGTTTTTCTTTTTAATGTAATTTTATTTTATTTAAATTAAATATTATAAAATTTGTAAAAGAAGAAGCCCATGGAGGTGCAAGCCCAATTGGAGGTGCAAGCCCAGAAGGAGAAGATGAAGGCCCACCTAATATCTATTTCTAGTATAGGTTTACTAGAATAATATTAGGATGTAACATAGGCCCATAGCAGTCCATTTTAATTTTATTTAATCATGTTTCATATTCATTTGCATGTATGAATGTATGTTCCAATAGCTCATTCACCCGCTTTATGTATGTAAGCCGTTATAATTGAATCTAATAACTAAACGGAATTACTAAGTCGCTTAAAAGTGATTCCCTCATTCAAAACCGAATCGAAGTGGGAATAGGCCAGTTGTAGACCATGCCCTCGCAGGATGTACTGGAGTATTGTCACTTTATATTGGGTTAGAGTATGGGATACTCTAACACTTGGATGGAGGTTTTGACTTAGCATGGGTAGTAGGATTCTCCTGGCCCTAAGCACAGATGGGTAAGTGCCAACAAGCCCATCAACCCGAGAGTCCCTAGGTTGGGATTGGACGGTGTTCCTACCTAAATAGTTAAGGTGTAGTTGTACCAAACCCTCGTTTGGCTATATCTTAATGGAATATGGATCTCGGCCTATGAGCCCAACAACTCGGTTTAAATTAATAACTTGATTCATTATTAATTTTATATGGGAACAACAATGCAAAGCCCTTTATTAACACTCTAAATGTTTTTCTGTGTAGAAACACCCAAATGGCAAACACAAATACCTTATCACTGCGATCCATTCTTGAAAAGGACAAGCTTTCCGGTCCTAACTTTTTAGACTGGTCTAGGAACTTGAGGATAGTTCTAAGACAAGAGTCAAAAGATTATGTACTGGAGAGGCCTGTGCTGGCTGCGCCTCAAGGACGTAATCCACCGGCTGCCCAGCTGGAGGAATACGAGGCGCACGTCAAGGACAACCGGGATGTGACATGCCTTATATTGGCCTGTATTGTCCCTGAACTACAAAAACAGTTTATGGACCACTAAGCCTATGCTATGATAACAACTCTTAACGAGATGTTTTAAGAGCAAGCTCGTCAGGAAAGGTACCTGACCAATAAGGCATTCCACTCTTGTAAGATGGGGGCCGGGACATCTGTGAGTGCACACGTGCTCAAGATGAAGGGCTATTTAGATACTTTGGCCCATCTCGGATCGCCTATCTCTCAAGAGCTGGCGGTGGACACAATCCTCGCATCCTTGCCGGATTCTTATGATCAGTTCATCCTCAACTACAATATGCAAGGGATGAACCGCACTGTCAGTGAGCTGCATGGGATGCTTAGGCTTACTGAGCAGTCGATCAAGAAGACTCCGCCGGTACTGCTGGTTAACAAGGGGAACCCTCCTCTTGCTAAGGGTAAGGCCAAGGAAAAGGCCAAGGCCCAACCCAAGGCCCAGCAGAAGGCAGGTCCTGATGATGTCTATTTCGGGTGTAGACAGGCGGGTCATTGGAAGAGATCGTGTCCCAGGCTGATGGGAGAGCAAAGAAGGGGCCAAGGTGCGTCCTCTTCAGGTATTTATGTTATAGATATTAACCTTACTGTTTCAACATCCTGGGTATTGGATACTGGATGTGGTTCTCACATTTGTTGCAATGTGCAGGGACTTAAGAACAGAAGGTTGCTGGGGTCGGGAGAGGTGGACCTGCGGGTCGAGAATGGAGCAAGGGTTGCTGCCATAGAGATCGGCAAATACCACCTAATGATGCCCAGCGGATTGGTTTTGATTTTAGAACATTGTTACTTTGTACCTGCCATGTGCAGGAATATTATCTCTGTATCAATGTTGGATATTTCTGGATTTATTTTCACTATTTCAAATGGTCGAATTTCTACATCTAGAGAGGGATTATTTTATGGAGATGCTCTATTAAATAATGGCCTATATATCCTGGACTTAAATGAAACCAATCATATCTATAACATAAACACGAAAAGGGTTAAGCCTAACGAACTTAATCCTGTCTACCTATGGCATTGTCGTCTTGGCCATATAAACGAGAAGCGCATAGCCAGGCTTCACAAAGCTTGAGTCCTAGGGTCATTTGACTTGGAGTCAATTGATACATGCGAATCATGTTTAAGAGGCAAGATGACAAAGGCGCCTTTTAGCAAGAAGGCTGAAAGGGCCACTGGCTTATTGGACCTAATACATTCAGATGTATGTGGGCCTATAAGCGCAGCGACCAGAGGTGGGCATCTGTACTTCGTCACGTTCACGGATGATTTCAGCAGATATGGCTATGTCTATCTGATGAAACACAAGTCCGAGACCCTTGATAGGTTCAAGGAATTTCAGAATGAGGTACAGAAACAGCTAGGCAGGAATATCAAAACCCTTCGGTCGGACCGAGGCGGTGAGTATATGAGCCTAGAATTTGACTCATACTTGAGAGAGCATGGAATAGTTCCATAGCTCACTCCTCCCGGAACACCACAATGGAATGGGGTGTCCGAACGGAGGAATAGGACCCTGTTGGACATGGTCCGCTCAATGATGAGTCAAGCATCTCTCCCAATTAGTTTCTGGGGACACGCCCTCGAGACAGCAGCTCTCATCTTAAACAATACTTCGACTAAGGCTGTGGAAAAGACCTCATATCAGATATGGACGGGCAAGGAGCCCAATGTGTCTTTCCTAAGGATTTGGGGATGCGAAGCACATGTCAAGAAATTGACTAGTGGGAAGCTGGAGCCTAAAACCGATAAATGCCTGTTTGTGGGCTACCCTAGGGAAACCAAAGGGTATTACTTCTACAACCCCACCGAGAACAAGGTGTTCGTGGCAAGGAAGGGGGTCTTTCTGGAAAAGGAGTTCCTTTCCAAGAAAGATAATGGGAGCAACGTTGAACTCAGGGAAGTTTAAGGTCCACAAGCTCCTGAAGAGGATAACTCGGAGGCCCAGGTGGAGCTTCCACAAGTGGAAGCACCGACCCAGGCCACACAAGAACCTAGAAGGTCTGGTAGGGATCGTCGGGAACCGGAGAGGTATGGTTTCCTCTTCACCGATGATCAAACTCTTCTCATCTGGGATGAGGAAGAACCCAAAACCTACCAGGAGGCAATGGCTAGCCCGCAGTCTGCAAATTGGCGTAAAGCCATGGAGGCAGACATGCAATCTATGTACGATAATCAAGTTTGGAACTTGGTTGATCCACCTCCGGGTGCTAAGGTAATAGGTTGCAAGTGGTGCTATAAGCTAAAAGCTGATAATACCTTCAAGGGGCATCTGGTTGCGAAAGGTTTCAGACAAGTCCATGGAATAGACTATGATGAAACTTTCTCACCAGTAGCCATGCTCAAATCCATCAGGATACTACTGGCCATAGCCGCATGGTATGACTATGAGGTATGGCAGATGGATGTCAAAACCGCTTTCCTTAATGGAAAGCTACTCGAGGATGTGTACATGACACAACCTGAGGGTTTTGTCGATCCTAAGTATCCGGGAAGGGTATGCAAACTTCGAAGGTCCATTTATGGACTGAAGTAAGCATCCCGTAGTTGGAATCTTAGATTCAATGAGGCTATAAAGGAATATGGCTTCATACAGAATCTAGATGAGCCTTGTGTGTATAAGAGGACTAGTGGGAGCATAGTCACATTCTTGGTACTTTATGTAGATGACATCCTACTCATTGTAAGCGACATACCTACACTGCAAGGGGTAAAGCAGTGGCTGAGTAAGTGCTTCGCAATGAAGGACTTAGGCGAAGCTGAGATGATCCTAGGGATCAGGATCTATAGGGATAGATCAAATCGGCTTCTGGGCCTAAGTCAGGCTTCGTACATTGACAAAGTTCTGAAAAGATTCAGCATGGACTGGGCCAAGAAAGGTTTCTTGCCAATGGGCCATGGGCTGAAACTTAGTAAGAAGAACTGTCCTAAAACAAGGGAGGACAGGGAGAACATGAAATTGGTTCCATATGCTTCGGCTATTGGATCAATCATGTACTCCATGTTATGTACGAGACCTGATGTCGCCTTTGCACTGAGTATGACCAGCCGATACCAGTAGGATCCTGGGGAGGATCACTGGAAAGCTGTCAAGGCGATCCTCAAGTACCTTAACCGGACTAAGGATAGCTTCTTGGTGTATGGTGGTCAGGAAGTGCTATCAGTTATTGGGTATAATGATGCGAGCTTCCAGACAGACTAGGATGAGTACCAATCGCAGTCAGGGTATGTATTCTTGCTGAATGGTGGTGCTGTAAGCTGGAGGAGCTCAAAGCAGCCAACCATAGCAGACTATACAACAGAAGCTGAGTACATCGCTGCGTGTGATGCAGCTAAGGAAGCTGTGTGGATGAAGAAGTTTATCACTGAGTTAGGAGTAGTGCCAACTATCCAGGACCCAGTCGATATCTTCTGTGACAACAATGGGGCCGTCGTACAAGCTAAGGAGCCCCGGTCACACAAGAACACAAAGCACGTGCTCAGAAAGTTTCACCTCATACGAGAAATCACAGAGAGAGGTGACATTGCATTGCACAGAGTGGACACCGAAGATAATGTCGCTGATCCATTGACCAAGGCGCTGGCCCAGCCCAAGCACGAGGGTCATACTAGATCTATAGGGATTAGGCCCATGCCTAGTTGGAACTAGTGCAAGTGGGAGATTGTTGGAAATGCCCTAGTCCCGAGGCATTGGTCCTTGTATTTGTACTATACATTTATTGGATTTATGTGTTGTACTCATTTGTGTTATTAATAAAGGCATCAATTCATTTATTATATCTATCTTGTGCAATATAGTAAATGAAGTATCCAATGGACATATCTATATCCATGATGACAAGTGTCATGCACTTGGCAGTAAGACCATGGATAGGGTAAACGATATGACCATAAATAGATCCGTAGTCTGTTCCAGTCATGGGAATGAATGGAACAATAGACTATCATTAACCTGGTTGTATGGCGGTGTCTTGCCGGTCATTGGACATGGAATGTCAAGCAAGTTAATGGGTACATGCCTGGAAGCATGGTACTGGATAGATCCACTAAACGAGTAATCCACATGGTATGGTATCACAATGGATTCTCGCGTAGTACTTGTATGGATCCTTTGACCTGACCATATGATGGTATTACATGTGAAGTCGCATGCTTAGGGGTACACCTAAAGGGCCTGTAATAGGGTGCCAAGTATGGGTGCTTTCGGGTATGTCACTGAACATGGTAATACTATGGATATGCAGAAGGGATTTGTCACTCAGTAACCCACTGAGAAGATATCACCAGCCACTTGATGAATGTGACTGATAAGAGTGTGGCCACACCGAAACAAGTTGGAACTTGTTTGTGAGCATCAGTACATTCGGGATCAAGTTAATGTCCGGACACAAAAGAGGGTGATCAATCCATGCCTCTGTGTTGGACACCGATATCAATGACATGGGATGTACAAGTTTAAACTACAGGGTTATGATATCAGTTAGACTGCCATCTCTATCTTAATTGGGGGCTACAGTTGCTTGCTAGAGCCCAACTGCAGTCTGTGGGCCATAGGCCCATTGCCAACATAAAGATGGGCCCACGGGATCGTACACATAGAACGACTAAATGCAGACTTAAGGAATCACATGTATACTTGGAGTATACACAATGGAGGGAGAAGTGTGTATATATTAATTATATTATAAAGATCAATTGGATTGGTCATAATAATAAAATTAATATATTCAATTGGCTCTTCATAATTAATTGGATTAATTATGAAATTATTTCCTAGGTGGAAATATTCATATGTATGGGTTTACATATGATTTTATTTTGTGTAGATTTAATTTCAATTTGATGGATTAAATTAATTGTCAAACTAATTTTAATTTAGATGTAAATAATATATTACTTGGAGTAATATATTAAATACATGGGTATATTAAAATTGGGCTTGAAATTAATTTAAACCAGAATAATTAAAATTAGACTGGGCCTAAATTAAAACATGGAAGCCCGCACAGAATGGAATGGAGCCAGCTTGGGCCTGAATTCCCTAGGGGAATTCGGCCACCCTAGGTATAAAACCTAGGGTGAAATTTCGGCCAACGAACCCTAGCACACTAAGTAGCCGAAATTCTCTAGCCCTCTCCTCTCTATTGTTTCGTTTTTCCAACGCTAGCACGGGTTGCATTCGTTAGGCGTTCGTGTACGAAATCGAGGAGGAAATCTGCTTTGGTTTCTGCAGTCTTCATCCATCTCTAGAAAGAGATTTTCTGGTAAGAAAATTAATCCCTCTCTATTTAATTTTAAGTTTTTCAATTTCCATCTCAATTGCTCATGGGACTGGATTTGAGGAAATCACCGCATTCTTTCGCTCTTATCGGGTGATTTCCGGTGAAAAATCCTAACAATTTCATATGCTAGTCTTTGGTTCTATTCATTCCCATGATTAGAACAGACTAGGGATATCTTTATGATTATAACTTTAATTCTACTAAAAGGTCTCATAATCCAATGACCTACATTGGTTTACTTTAGTATGGTTATAATCATTGGATACTCTATTTATAAATAGCACAAGATATTAATAAATAGATTCATGCCTTTATTTCAACACAAAATGTATAATACAAAATATCCAAATATAAAGTAAAATACAATACAAGAACAAATGCCATTTGGACTAGGGCACACCAACAATCTCCCACTTGCACTAGTTCCAACTATGCATTGCCTAATCCCTATAGATCTAGTATGACCCTTGTACTATGCCTGTGGCAGCGCTTTGGTCAATGGATCAGCGACATTATTCCTGGTGTCAACTCTCTATAGTGAAATGTCTCCTCTGTCCATGATCTCTCGGATGAGGTGAAACTTCCTGAATACATGTTTGGACTTCTTATGTAACCGGGGCTCCTTAGCTTGTGCGATGGCCCCGTTGTTGTCGCAAAAGACATTCACTGGGTATAGGATAGATAGAACTACTCCTAACTCAGTGATGAACTTCTTCATCTAAACAGCTTCCTTTGCAGCTTCACATGCAGCAATGTACTCAGCTTCTGTGGTAGAATTGGCGATGGTTGGCTATTTCGAGCTCCTCCAACTTATGGTCCCACCATTCAATAGGAAGACATAACTAGACTGCGACTGGTTTTCATCTTGATCGGTCTCGAAGCTTGCGTCAGTATACTCTGACAATGACAACTCTTCTTGACCTCCATACACCAAGAAGCTATCCTTAGTCCTATTAAGGTACTTAAGGATTTCCTTGACTTCCGTCTAGTGATCCTCCTCAGGATTTGACTGGTATCGGCTAGTCATACTCAGTATAAAAGTGACATCAGGTCTCGTACATAACATGGAGTACATGATAGATCTTATAACCGAAGCTTATGGGATCTTCTGCATCTTCTAAACCTTTCTTTGCCTTATCCATGCTAAACCTTTTCAGAACTTTGTCTATGTAAGAGGCCTGACTTAGGCCCAGAAGCCGATTGGATCTATCCCTGTAGATCCTAATCCCTAAGATCATCTTAGCTTCTCCTAAGTCCTTCATTGCGAAGCACTTACTCAACCACTGCTTGACCCCTTGCAGTGTTGGTATGTCGCTTCCAATGAGAAGGAGGTCATCTACGTATAGGACTTGGAATGTAGATACACTCCCACTAACCATCTTGTACACACAGGGCTTATCTGGATTCTGTATGAAGCCATATTCCTTAATAGCCTCATTGAATCTTAGGTTCCAACTCTGAGAAGCTTGCTTCAAACCATAAATGGACCTTTGAAGCTTGCATGCCTAGTTAGGATACTTTGGATGGATAAAACCCTCAGGTTGTGCCATGTACACATCCTCGAGTAGCTTTCCATTCAGAAAAGTGGTCTTAACATCTATCTACCATATCTCAGAATCGTACCATGCAGCTATGGCAAGTAGTATCCTAATGGATTTAAGAATTGCAACTGGTGAGAAGGTTTCATCATAGTTAATTCCCTGGACTTGTCTGAACCCCTTCGCCATCAATCGCCCTTTGAAGGTGTTGTTGGCCTTTAACTTGAAACACCACTTGCAACCGATTACCTTAGCACCCGGAGGTGGATCAACTAAATTCCAAACTTGGTTATCATACATCGATTGCATCTCAGCTTCCATGGCTTTACGCCAGTTAGCTGACTGTGGGCTTTCAATAGCCTCCTAGTAGGTCTTGAGTTCTTCTTGGTCTAAGACTAGAAGATTCCCATCATCAGTTACGAAAAACCCTTATCTCTCGGGTTTATGATGCACCCTATCAGACCTTCTAAGGTCCTATGTGATTGGTTCAGATTCCTTAATTACTTGAGGTTTGGTTCGATCTCCGAGCTATCTTTTATAGGTGCTTATGGATCTTGAACTTCCCTTAGCTCAATATTGATCCCACTATCTTTCTTGAGATGAACTCTTTTTCAAGAAAGACACCCTTTCGCGCTATGAACACCTTGTTCTCAACAGGGTTGTAGAAGTAATATCCCCTTATTTCCTTGGGGTAACCCACAAATAGGCACTTTTCAGTTTTGGAGTCTAGCTTGCCACTTGTAAATTTCTTGACATAGGCCTCACAAGCCCAAATCTGCATGAAAGAGACGTTGGGCTCCTTGTCCGTGAATATTTCATATGGTGTCTTTTCAACTACCATACTCGGTGTACGGTTAAGTGTGAATGTAGCTGTCTCTATTACATATCCCTAGAAGGATGTTGGGAGAGTGGTTTGACTCATCATTGAGTAGAACATGTCCAACAAGGTCCTATTCCTCCTTTCTGACACTCCATTCCATTAGGGTGTTCCAACAGGAGTGAGCTATGAGATTATCCCACACTCTCTCAAGAATGAATCAAACTTTAGGCTCATATACTTGCCACCTTGGTCAGACCGAAGTGCCTTAATAGTCTTGCCTAGTTGGTTCTCCACTTTGTTCTTGTACTCCTTGAACCTATCAAAGGTTTCAAACTTGTTCTTCATCAGATAGACATAGCCATATCTGCTGAAGTCATATGTGAAAGTAACAAAGTAGTGAAAACCATTTCTAGCACTGGTGCTCATGGGCCCACATACATCCAAGTGTATTAGCTCCAACAAGCCATTGGCCCTCTCAGCTTTGTTGTTGAAAGGCGCCTTTGTTATTTTTCCTCTTAAACAAGATTCACATGTGTCATAAGACTCCAAGTCAAATGACCCTAGCACTACACTTTTGCGAAGTCTAGCTATGCGCTTCTCATTTATGTGGCCCAAACGATAGTGCTAATAACATATATACCTGAAGAACTACCCTAGTTCATTGATTGCTCTCCCATGAGCCTTGGCCATGTCTTGTTCCAGTGTCCTTTCTACTGGCATTCGAAGCACACATCCTCTGGAGCGGCCTTCGGCTTGGGCCCTTGCTTAGCCTTCTTAGCCTTGGCCTTCTTGGCCTTGGCTTTAGCTTTAGCCTTGCCTTTTCCCTTCACAGCAGGGGTGTTCCCCTTGTTTACTAGCAGCACCGGTGGAGTCTTTTTGACAGACTGTTTAGCAAGCTTGAGCATTCCATGTAGCTCAGCCGTAGTCTTGTCCATGCCCTACATGTGATAGTTCATGATGAACTGATCATAAGGCTCAGGGAGGGATTCCAAGATGATGTCTATTGCCAACTCCTACGAGACTGGCATGCCAAGACGGGCCAATGCGTCAATATAGCCCTTCATCTTGAGCACGTGGGTGCTCACAGATGTCCCAACTGCCATCCTACAGGTGTTGAGTGCCTTATTTGTTAAGAACCTTTCTTGACATGCCTGATCTTGGTACCTCCTTTTGAGATCATCCATGAACCCACAGGCTTGACAGTCCATGAACTATTTTTGCAGCTCAGCCACCATCATGCCTAACATAAGGCAAGACACATCTCTATCATCCCTCGTATGCAGGTCGTACTCCTTAATTTGAGCTTTAGTAACCCCTCGACCCACAAGCGGTGCGACTAGTAAGGCTCTATCTAGCACATATTTCTTGGACTCTTGTCTCAACACTATTCTCAGCTGTCAAGCGCAGTCTAGGAAGTTAGGCCCAGATAGTTTCTCTTTTTCGAGGAGTGATCATAGTGAAAATGAATTACCAACCATTGTAATGATTCTTTTACCCAGAAAAACTTGCAGAGCGAATAATAAAGGGCTTTATTATTTTAACCATGTTAATTAACAATCCATTTTAATTAATTTGCTGAGATCCATATTTCATTAAGACTTGGCCAAGAGGAGGCTTGTCAACCAACCCTTAACTATTTAGGTAGGAGCTCCCTCCAATCCCAACCTAGGGACTCTTGTTTTGATGGGCTTATTAGCACTTACCCATCTATGCTTAGGGCTAGGAGCTTATCCTACTACCTGTGAGCAGACGACCTTTTTACGAAACGCACGGTGAAGCGGGCACCGGGGATTTTCTTTTTGAAGTGTGAGTGTTTGTGGTTTGAAAACGGGACTTTAATCTTTCTTAGGAAAATCTTTCATTTTATTGGAAAAACCCTTTTGTAGAAAACTGAATTGTAAGTGTGAATTTTGGAAAAATAGGTTTTTAGAAAATCCCAATTTGAACTTAAAGATCTCGAAACCTAAATTTTGAAATTAGATACAGAGTCGCCACCCGGATCAGCTCATCCGGGAAATTCCGCTACAGCTCCCTACCAAGTGTAGACACAGTACCTAATTCAGAGATTCAGGGTTCGGGCAACAAATCTACTAATCCTCACTTATTTTCAATTATTATTTCATAATGTAATGTTGCATTCACTTAATTCTACTCATTTTATCTTCTTTTTATTTTTAGTTAATGCTCATTCACATGACATAAATATAAATCCAAAATAAAATACAGAAAAGTAAAAGTGCGGGAAAAGTAAATAGAGGCCAAATTATACAACCCATAAAAAGAAAAAGCTCTTATCCTCACCATTACAACCGCCTATAATACACGATGATCTAAAAAATTGCAATCGTCTAGATACACGATTCAATCTATGAAATACATTCAAAAATAAAGAAAAATAAAATTTGCATCCAAATACGGTTAGCACAGGTAAATAAATCACACCAAGGACTCATATAGGACCGAATAGGGGTATTTTAGGAAATGGGATCATGCATAGGGGGTAACCGGGTCGACCCAATCGGTCCGCTCGGTTAGACCTGGAAAACGGTTTTCGAAACGCCCTGTAGGTTTTATGGATTAAAAACCAATTTTGAAAACCATTTGGCTCATTTACATGCATTTTCCAACTTTAGTGGGTCGGATATCCTGGGACCCGAGGGTCCCATTCGTGAGTGGGCCTAAATTAAACATCCATCTAGGGTCTAAAAAGAATATAAACACGCCAATATTCAGTTTTGAATAGGAAAAGATGCAAAATTACAAGTTTGGGGCCCAAAAGGGTAAAACTGTAATTCTGCCTCAACTACAGCCGCACCACTATAGCTTACAGCCGCGCGGCTGTAAAGCTCCAGAATTGTGTTCCGGCCTTCTTTTCTCGTTTTTTAAAATTGTTTTGCAAATTTAGCGATTTCGGGTAATCTGGGATTTCTGAAAACACACTGATTTCAATCAAACGGATCTGAAACGGATCGAAATAAGTCCGAAAATCCCTAAAAACTTGAAATCGCCAAACTTGAAATCACATCCATCAATTAAAAATAAGAAAACCGGGAATCTAAGCATACATGGATGTAATTGGACCGATAATAAACATGAAAAGCACATTAAATCTGAAAACGGAAGCGTTATCAGTCGATTCGGGGCGATTGGAGCTTCTGCCCCTGTAGGTTACAGCCGCGCCCCTATAGGTTACAGCCGCACGGCTGTAGGTTACAACCAGGCGGCTGTAATCATAAGTGGGGCCGCTATAATCAAAAATCACTTCCAAAATAGCAAAAAATTCAAAAACACCAACAAACAGCAATCACACCGAAAGAAAAAGGGATTTTTAAGGCCTCTCAGAATGTACCTTGTCTGTGTTCTAGTGTTTTGGACCACCAGGGATGAATCCGGATGCCGGGAACACCTTGCAATCACGAACAACCCAAAAATTTGTGCGATTTCCAAAGCTCGAACGGAACCCCGAATGAGATTGAATGAGCGATTATGGTTTAAGAACGTTCCTAGAAAACTAATCCCTCCAAAGTTATATGATTTAAACAGATTTTGTTAAGGTTTTTCTTTTTATTTGGGATTAAAACATTTAATTTTAGTCTTTTTTTCTCAAAAACCCTAAGTGTGGATGTCTTTCTCTCTCAATTTCTTAATTCTCTCTTTTTTTTGTCTGCTCTGTTTACCCTAAAACCGATCATTAGTCTTTTATATCTCCTATTTTGGTTAAAAATCCAGATTAAATGCTGATTTGTCACAAAAAAAAGGAAATCTGATGATTAGAGCCGCGTGGCTGTAATGTACTACAGCCGCATGGCTGTACTATAGCCGTACCCCTGTAGTACAGCCGCGCGGCTATAGGCAGTACAGCCGAGCGGCTATAGTGACCAGATTAGCCTATTTTGCTTATTTTTCATTCTTTTCTTCGGTTTTCTTAAATACTCACTCGAATTCCTTCGGGGTTCCGTACCAAGACTTGTCACACACATTCAGGTCACCCGAGACATTTCTAACATCATCCCGGTCATTCCGAATCTGCTTCACGTTTATTCGTGAAAAAGGTAATAATGGCTTTCATCACCGAGGTCGGGAAAAAACCTATGCTCACACTACCTATGTTGAGTCCAACCACCATTCGAGTGCTAAGCGTACCCAGTACCTTAACCCTAAATAGTAATTGAATAATACAATGTACCCGGCGGAGGCACGGCCCACGTTGCACTATTCAAAAACCGACAAGGTTCGAATGTGGAATGCACTTTTAATCAACTCAATATTTAATTGGATTGATTAATAATGGCTAGCATGCATAATCGGAGGTGATTGGAATAGCTAAACATACATTCATACATATATATATACAATTGACATAAGCATAATATATGTATATAAATAAAAGAGACACTATGGGCCTTATTTTACAACCTAATGAATAACTAGTAAGCCTATACTAGAGATCCACTGGGTGGGCTTGCAAACTCCTCTTGGGCTTGGCACCAATGGGCTTTCTCTCTAATGGCTTGATGCAATTACAATTAAATTTACAAAATATAAAGTAAAGAAAATTACAGCAAAATAAAATAAAACGACATGCAGGCCATATTTCCTAAAATTAAATTTTACAACCCAACTTCATCTAAGGCCCAATAGTGCTCAAATCCATACAACCAAGCATAGAAAATTATAAACACATAGCAAAATATCAATATACATACATGTATTAAAATGCATGAACATTGCAATTCCAATTTTAATTAATTATGTCCAGCCGTTTGTGAAATCATCGATTCTGCCATCCATAACCGATGCCTGGTCACGGACCTAAATTACCAATCCAATTCTCAACCCGTGCCAAGGGCCAATTGGACCAATTTCAATGACCAATTTAATTTTAACCAAAAAATTAAATTATATGCATGAATTAAATCACACAAGAAACCACACGAATCCAATATGGAAAAATAAAATCATGCAAATTTTAAAACCAATTTAAAATACACATAGGGTCTGAAAGAAAGAAAAAAAAATACCCGTAAAATCCAAATCGGACCCGCACCCAACGCGTCAGTGCTGCTGTCCGGAGACAGCAGCGCTGCCGTACAACAGACTGCTGCCAGTAGCAGCTGCATGCCGGTAGGTAATAAACCTGCTGCGACAAGCAACAAAAGAAATGCCAAATTGGAATTGCAATTTTGCGATTCCAGTTTGGCCATCCTAATTTTTTTTAATTCAAACCAAAATAAAATAAAATAAAAACGGATTGGGGAAAATAATTAAAAAAACCCCAAATCACCAAATTAGGGCTCCAAACAAAACTAAATTGAAAACCAATTCAATAAAATCAATTCAAATACCAAGAACCCTAATACCAATCACTCTATTAATCGAAACATGAACCTACGCTTTGATACCACTATAGCGAATCATCACGGGAAAAATTAAATGCGAGATGGAATACCGATTAAAATTTTCCTTGATTCCGAAGCCCAAGATACATGTAGATTAATAGAATGAAATCAAGAACGGAGAAAATAAATTTTCTCACCTTAACTGTCTCCTCTAGAGACTGCTGTAGAAACCCAAATGCATTTCCTCCACAATCCGGTACACGAACTACTCTCGAACGGGACTCGTGCTAGCGAACAGATTGAACGAAAACCAAGAGAAAGTGCAAAAGGGGGCTACTGTAATTTTCTATATTGTGGCTGAAAATTCTCTGTTAGGGTTAGGGAGAATTAGGTTAAGGCTTCCTATATATACTCCTTTAGTATATATACTCCTTAGCCTACTAGGATTTTAATTAAAACTATAGATTATTTAATTTGATTTAATTGATTTACCTTATATCATTAAGATTAAGTAAAACCATATTATAAAATCCTAATTGAAAAAATTAAATACAATTTCATCAAATTAAAAAAAACCCAAAGTTAAATTAAAGTCACCCTTAATAAATACAACCTTTGTATTTTTATAATTGAATTAATTATGACATAATCTAATGTATATAACTCAATTAATTTGGTTTCCGTTCAAACTCTGATTTGTCAATATTCAGTTGTTCTATATGTACAATCCTGTGGGTCCATCTTTATGTTAGCGGTGGGCCCAAAGCCCACAGACTATAGGTGGGTTCTAACAAACCGTTACAGCCCCCAATTAAGATGGAGACTAGCAGTCTAATGTGGAACATAACCCGGTAGTGATCTCGTATATCCCGTGTCAACTGACATCGATATATAAACGAGAGGCATGGCCCTATCATACCCTTATATGCTTATTTATCTCTTGATAGCGAGTGGACGGAACCTAATAAATAAGTATCCCAACTTATTCGGGTATGGCCATACACTTGCCAGTCCCACTCATCAGGTGGCCAGTGATGTCATCTTAGGGGACACTGAGTGGCAAATCCGTCAGCTTCACTATCAACATCAACATGTTCACTGGCCCACCTAACATACCCATACTTGGCACCCTATTACGAGCTCGTTAGGCGTATATCAAAGTGTATGAGATCCCATATTATGTTACAATGAACATCAAGTCTAAGGATAATAACAAGACCTACTCGAGAAACACCTATGACGACCGAACCATGTGGTGTTCTCATCCAGTACCATGCAACCCAACATGTACCCATATCATTGACCAACATTCCATGTCCAGTGGCCAGTGAGACGCTGCCATCTAGTCAAGGATATGCTAGTCTTTGGTTCTATTCATTCCCATGATTAGAACATACTAGGGATATCTTTATGATTATAACTTTAATTCTACTAAAAGGTCTTATAATCCAATGACCTACATTGGTTTACTTTAGTATGGTTATAATCATTGGATACTCTATTTATAAATAGCACAAGATATGAATAAATAGATTCATGCCTTTATTTCAACACAAAATGTATAATACAAAATATCCAAATATAAAGTAAAATACAATACAAGAACCAATGCCATTTGGACTAGGGCACACCAGCACAAAGTGTGTAAGATCCCATGTTATGTTATAGCGAACATCGGGTCTAAGGATAATAGTAAGACCTACCTGAGAAACACCGATGACGATCGAACCGTGTCATGTTCTCATGGCGGATCGATCCAGTACCATGCAACCCAATATGTACCCATATCATTGAGTGACATTCCATGTCCAATGGCCGGTGAGACGCTGCCATCCAGTCAATGATATGCTAGTCTTTGGTTTTATTCATTCCCATAATTAGAACAGACTAGGGATATCTCTATGATTATAACTTTAACTCTACTAAAAGGTCTCATAATCCAATGGCCTACATTGGTTTACTTTAGTATGGTTATAATCATTGGATACTCTATTTATAAATAGCACAAGATATGAATAAATATATTCATGCCTTTATTTCAACACAAAATGTATAATACAAAATATCCAAATATAAAGTATAATACAATGCAAGAACCAATGCCATTTGGACTAGGGCACACCAGCATAAATCTGCTAGGTTATTTAAGGATGTATTGTTTCATCTCCACCCAGGTGCTATTAATGCCTTCATTAATGAGAAGGTGGGAAAGAACTTCCACACTTAGTTCTTAGATTATGTAAGTATGAATTCATTCACATGTTAATGAGTTTATACATGTATAATTTAATAAGTTATTGATATACAACCTTGTCATCGAGAATGTGTGCATAGCAAACTTGGCTGATAAACCATCCAGAGTTATGAAGTCATTCAGTGTGTACTTTGTTAATGGTTATATATTCCATATAACAATTCATAATGGCAACTAATAAACTTCAAACAATTCAATTGTTGTATATGGCAAGGGATATGAATGTTATGGAGTCATCGACTAGATGATTGAGGCCTCATACCCTGGTTTGCCAAGTCAGAAAACTGTGTTGTTTAAATGCAAAAGGTTTGATCCTACTCCTAATGTTGGCTTTCATGTTCATGAAAGGTACAACATTGTTGAAGTGAACACAAAGCGAACTTTCAAAAAATATGAGCCTTTCATTTACTATTGCAAGCGACACAAGTATATTATCTCTCTTATCTGAGCTTAAAGTGTGATAAGGTTGACTGGGCTGTTGCATGTTCTGTAAAACCTAAAGGGGTATTTGGCATTCCTGAGAATAAGGCTGCCACTAATGATGATGCATTTCAAGAAGAGGAGCCTCAATTAATTGAAGTTGAAGCTACAAATGAAAATGATATTCTTTTAAATGATATAGATAATGATCATTGTTTTGAGTTGCCAGAAGAATCATTAGATGAACTTATTGATAGTGATTAGTTGGTCCATTTGTTATTTGATGTAATATTCTATGATTATGGTTTAAGTTTTAAGAATTTAAATATGTTCAAGTACAATTATGTGATTAGATGGTCCATTTGTAATCAAGCTAATTGTAATATTCTTTGTGTTAATCTTCATATTCTATATGGCTACAATTGTTGTAATTTCAGATTTGATAGATATGTATTTATGTTTTTGGTACTAATTTATGGCTATGTACTTTTCAGGATGGCATCACCTAGAGATCAAGATGTTCCTCGTGATCATTGTACACCAGCCCATAAGAAGAGGAAACCAGCAAAAGCCCACAGGCCACATGGGACCTTAGCAATACCAGTGTACCTATAGCCAATTCCTGAAGATTCATCTTCAGCAGATCCATATACTCCACCTACCTCACTCCATGGTCTAATTACATTAGATCTGGATCCTATTGGCCCCACTAATAATACGCAAGGATTATGGAAGTTTAATTTCTTTGTATTAATTCTTTTTTAATTAGTTTATGTATGGGAAATGCTTTGATTAAAAATTGTCAAATTGTGGACTAAATTAATATTCAAAATTAAGTAGGGGGTTTAAGTGCATGTCTTAATTTTTTCCTTAATGACTTGTGCATGTAACAACTGATAATGGATTATGTTTTTATTGGAAAGTAAACTTCATATTATATTTTACTAAGGCATCCATTCATAAGTACCTCTAGTGGAGTTTACACTTTTGCATCCATTACTGCTCAAGCACCTTTTGTTACTAATCTTGCAGCTTCAGCTGTTGTTCATGCACACACTACTGCTCCAGCACCTTCCAATACTACTTTTACACCTCCCATTGCTCCTCATGCACATATTAATGCTCCAGCACCTTCAAATACGATTGCTACATCAACATCCAATGTTGCTCCTGCAACAAACACTACTAATGAAGGATCCACTCCCACCTCTACTGCTCCAAGACATATTTTTTAGATGCCACGATAAGTAGGACGAGATGCTACTAGAGACGAGAACAGAAGATGCCTCGTTGAGCTTTCTTCAAATAACAAGTAATATAAATGAAACTACCAATATAGTATTGATGGGTCCTAGGCGTAGTAGTAAAACTAAACCTAGAAACGCACAACTAAGGCAGTGTACCTATCATTGACAAGTAATAATTCTGGTTGGTCCAGGTATCGATCCCACAGAGAAAAGAATAATCTGCAAACACTAAACTACTCGGGTTCCTCGCGTGTCCTAGGCGGAATGTAGTTTGGGTTGATTATATTAACGGCTAAACTATCCTACTCCTAATTGATCTATCCCAGCTTACTTTGCACTTGAGTTTTGTGTTATCAATTGGCGGTTTACCGACCTATGAATACTAATGGGGATGGTTTTATCAATTAATTACAAAAGACGAATTTAACTCAACAATTAATCCTTGATTATGCTCTTTCGATAATACAACCTAGCGTATCTAGATCTTTTAGGTCCTTAGCCGGTTTTCCTTGTTTAGAGGCGGTCTAATTCTAAAGCTCAGAAAATAGGGGCATGTAAGTTCCACAGTGTCGTCAATACTAATGGTTTCCTAGGTGTCAATCTAGGTAATGCCACAAATATGAACTTTACTAAATTAAGATTTTATGAGACTAGACATTCATTAAAGGAATTGCATAAAGAAAAGGAATAAAAATTGAAATTAACTTGCAAACAATTGTATTAATCGAGAAAGATGAACTGAGTTCAATGTTTACAACCAAGCACAATCAAATTGTGGAATCAAAACTAGCTTAATCAAATTACAAAAGAGAAGAAGAAAAACTTATGCCCTTCTGGTCCGATTAACCGGATTCCGACGGTGTGAAGATGCTTGGGGTGTACCTCTATAGACGAACTCGAGTCGGAACTAGGAACGTCGCAAAAGGGGAAAATTCTAAGTAAAGCTACAACCAATCAATAGTGCAAAACTCGAAGCAAACAATTAGTTCAAGCTCAAAACCTCACTACAAGTTTTTGCTATCACTCAAAAAGACTGGAAAAAGATCCCTTGAAAACCAAGAAAATAACCTATTTATACGGCTAGGTTAAAACCAGCAAAAAAGAAGAGATGAAAGTAGGGCAACAGCAGGTTTCGGGGCTCGGCACGCCGTGCTGTGCAGAACTGAAGGCGGCACGCCGTGCTGCTGGAGTTGGCACGCCGTGCCGTGTGACTTTAGGGTTGGCACGCCACGCTGATCTGAGTGGCACGTTTTCGTGCCACTCCACTGGACTGCTCTTGAATGGCACGCCGGATTGGCACGCCGTGCCCTAATTGTGGCACGCCGTGCCACCTTGATTTTCAGCATTTTGAACTCTTCTTCGCCACTGATGCACTAACTTCCGGTCCGGGTCATAATACCTGTCCAAAACAAGCACAAAGAACATAACGGCACCAACGCCACGGACCAAAACAACAAATAAACAAAAATTACAAAAACAACCCTAGAAAACATGAAAAATACTAAAAGTTATAAAAACTATCCAAAACATAAAAAGCACAAAATATTCAAAAACCACACAAACATTCACGCAAAAGATGCTCAAAATTGCCGTTCAAACCATGAAATTGCCTAAGAGATAAGGTCAAAAACCGACCTTATCAACCACCCCACACTTAAAGTCTTGCTTGTCCTCAAGCGAATCAACTGAAGATAAAGGAGTAAACTTGCTCGCTTTCACTTGCAAATCCAACTAAGGGTTTAACCGTACGAGATTCATAAACTCAAGAAAGTAAAGCATCAGCTTTGAAATGACATTAGGTGCAAAAGGTTCAAAACCACTCAATACCCAAACCCAACACAGTTCAGCTAGTCAAAGGGTGAGGAACAAACAGAGTTTATACGACCACAAAGCACCTCATAAGATGTCACTCCAACACTCAAGTTCAAGGCAAGGCGGATGATCACACAAAAACAAACAATGGCACACATCACATAGCGAACTAATGGCAATCCCGGTGAAGTCATTGGTCAAGGAGCAAAATCAGAGAGCCTGGGGCTTGTAATGTTACGGCTTAGGGTAGGTTTGATAAGGGAAATTTTAGGTGTACAACTCCTACGAATCAAGTAAAACATACAAATTGACTAAGCACTAAAGACGGGTCATGCGATTTTCAACTCAGAACTAGTCCTAAGAGTGTTTGCTTTTTTTTTTTTTTTTTTGAAATTAACTTGACAAAAAGAAGGCCTTATCCACACCCAGAGGCCGAAACACAACTTAATGAGAAAACGAAAACAAAAATTACAAGGCATGGATCAAGGCAATTAAATGATCGCCCTAATCCTTTATTCAACCAAAAAAAAAATTACAAAACATGGAACACAAATACCCGCTGAAAGATGCAAACCGGATAACCAAGACAGGCGTTTACAGACTCCGAGTTTTACAAAAAGAAACCGAACAAACACATTGACTCTATTTGGATATATTTTTTTTTTTATTTTTTTTTTTATATATTTTTTTTATATATATATATATTTTTTTTAACACAATTTTTCCATAGGACTAGATATGAAAGAGTTGAAATGCAAATGGTGATTGACCACAAAATGAATGAACAACTTAGCCAATTACTTGATTTAGGAGAGGAGGGTGAGAAAGGAAAATCAAAGTGAAATGGGGAAAGGTTAGGATTATAGAGTTAGCTTGGTGAAGGTTTTTTAAGTCAAAAAGGTTAATTTAGTGGCTATGGGTGATCTAAGGGATGAATCAGTAGTTAGGGTTAGGGTTATTTAAGTCAATGGGTTAATCCTAAGGGTCTCCACATATTAAGCTCTCGATGCCAAGTGCAAAACAACACCGGGTTCTACGATCTAGTGTGCCACGATTGTTTTTACCCTCACAATGAAATAGAACCGATGTGAAATGGTTCTAAAGGCTTAAATTCGCACAAGTGTATTAGGGTTTGTATGCTAGGTCGTGTGACTCAACCAATGTTCCAAGGCGTAATCCTAGCTCAATCATGCAAGTCGGGGTAGAGGACTAATTCCCTAATGCAACCTAAATGACAAATCTAACCAATGGTTACCATCAAGAATCACAAACCACGCACAAACAAGTTAATGACTTGCAAACAACTCCTAATATCCCTAGCCAATCGCTATCAATCCAAGCACAGAGACTTAGGTTCAAGGGTGGATTAAGCAATGCTATTCAAACGGCAATTGAAACAAAAGCAACCTAAAAATACTAACAAACCAAAACAACCAAAACCAACTTCACATGCATTGAAAAGTAAATCCTAAATCTAACCAAAAACCAACATAAAACATTCAATCATGCAAAAACACCAACAAACATGCTAAACAACAATCAAAAAGTGCAATATAAGAAAGAAAAAGAAAAAGGAGAAGTCCCTTTACCCACCCCACACTTAGATTGCACTTACTTCCAAAAGTGCAATGGAAGAAGAAACAAACTAAATGGGGAAGGAGAAGGGTTACCTCACATATCGGGAGCTGGCGGTGGGGGCGGCGGGTACGGCCACCCTTGGGCGGCACAGTAGCGGGAGGCGAACGCCTCGACGTTGGCGAGCTGAGCCGCTTACCGATCAAGGCGCGCGGTCAGCCGCTGCTCCAGCAGAACCTGATGGACGGTTAAGCCTTCCAATTGTTCAATAATGCCATCCAACCGTCCTTCAATCCTCCCCATAAAATCGACCCCCACCGACACGTTCTCCGCGTCCTCTTCGCCGTCTTCTCCTGCTTCACTCTCCTCCTCCTCATCTACTTCCATGGGGGCCTTTCCTCGACTTGAACCTCCTGCACTTGAAGGACCTGCAGCTGCACCAACATAGGAACAAGACAAGATTCCCTTCGAAAGCTTCTTGGGAAGAATGCTTTTGAGGTTCTTATAACAAGTATTACTGTGAAAAAAACATGCAATGCAAGTCACAATATGCCCTA
Source organism: Euphorbia tirucalli (assembly GCA_039660915.1). Classification (NCBI taxonomy): domain Eukaryota; kingdom Viridiplantae; phylum Streptophyta; class Magnoliopsida; order Malpighiales; family Euphorbiaceae; genus Euphorbia; species Euphorbia tirucalli. The sequence goes on along the minus strand of CM077640.1, from coordinate 33,392,709 downwards.
GTCCTAGTTCGGACTTGGCTCTGTTGTGATGATTGTATAAGGCTTCCATGACAAAGAAGCCCAAATGCACCTTTATTTCACTATGCACATGCCACAAAATCAACAATTCAAATGCATTAACCCGGTTGCTCTCAGTCTTTCCCGAAAAATTAAAGCATACAAATTTATGAACTAATTGCAACACAGGGTCTTGGATTTGGGAGGTCTTGGCAAGCCGGGGTTGGTAAACCCCTTGCCCTATCAATCGCCAAAATTTCTTGGCATCCAGATTTTCGGGCCACTTGTAACCATTCCCGTCAATCCCTATACAAGCCCTAAGGCCATCAATATCCAAAGTTCGCTCGACGCCAAAGAGGCGAAAGGTCATGCTTCTAAGGCCCGTGTCCCGGTTGGTTTTAAAATTCAAAGTAGAGTAAAATTCTAGGTTTAGTTCCCTAAAGACCGGGGGGTTAGATTTCACAAATTCGTACCACCCTAGACTAGTTAACTTAGCTTTCACGCTCTCCGACCTATCTTGAACAAAAAGAAATTGCCAATCGAAAGTACGAAACGGAGTGCTTTCTAAAGGAAATAGAGTTTTGTACCTCTTACCTTCATCGTCCGAAAGTAAGGGAAAGTGACATTTGTATTTCCGGGAGAGATTTGTCAGTGGGGCCATCAATGGGTCGGTGGGCGGCGCGTCACGTGGCACCAGCTCCGGTGACGGTTCCAGGGGTTGGCGAGACGAACCGTGTCTCCGATCGGCGACGGTTTTTCTCTTCATCCTACAATTGCACAAACATAAAAATAAAACAAGAATCAAAAACACAAGAACACAAAACCAAAGAACAACTACTGTCAGAGATACAAAACCCCAAAGCAGAAGAAAAAGTAAAAATAAAATCCTATTAAGCAGTCAATCCATCAAGCCAAAATGAGAAAAAGAACAACAATAATAAGAATAATGAATAAAAGAGAGAATAAAGCAAGAATTCATACCTGATTCAAGGAAATTGAAACAAAAATAAAAACCTAGGGCAAAAGAATGGGGGAAAAAAAGATGAGATGGAGAAGAAGAAGAAAAAGAAAAAGAAGATGAAAAAGAAGAAGAAAGTAAGAAAAGATAAGGAGAAGGGGAGAAAGGGAGGAAGAAGATGAAGAATGGAGAAGGAGAAGGAGAGAATAGGTTTTTAGAGAGAGAGAGTGAAAAGGGGAGAGAGAAAGTGAAAAGGTGAGAGAAAGTGAGAGAGAGGAAGGAGAAGAAGGAGAAGTGGCCGGTTATGAGAAGTTGAAAGGGGGAAAAACATTAAATAGGCGGTGGAATTCCCTTGGGATTCAAAATTTGAACGCTCGGCACGCCGTGCCAAATGTTTGGCACGGCGTGCTGAGCAGGTTAAATGTACGTACCTGGAAACAGATAGGTGGCACGCCGGCGTGCTACCTTGGCACGGCGTGCTGCCTTGGAATTTAAACATATGGCACGGCGTGCTGAGGTCTTGACACGGCGTGCTGATCCTTTTTCTCGCAACTCCCTTTTTGGAACAGAAAGCCGGCACGTGGGCGTGCCCACTTGGCACGGCGTGCTGTTCTTCAGAACATTGATAGGCACGGCGTGCAGCATTTTGACACGGCGTGCTGGCTTTTTTCTCACAAATCTCGCGCGAGACAGAACAGCGGCACGCTGGCGTGCTGAAGGGACACGCCGTGCCACCCTGCATAAGATTACTTTGGCACGGCGTGCTAAATCTGGCATGGCGTGCTGATGTCTAGTGCACACTTTTCTTCCGGAACAGCAGCTTGGCATGATTTCGTGCCACCTTGGCACGCCACGTGCCACACCCAACTGCACCTTGGCATGGCGTGCCACTATGAATTCTGCCAACTATTGCTTTTCTTCACATTTTGAACACGATTTCCGATTAACTTGCTTAAGTACCTAATCCTACACACAAAAACACACAAAACATATTAACGTAAAAACTAATGTACACGGGAGGTATACGCACCTCAGTGCTATGTTTATAGTCGGAATAGCTCGACTTCTACGCCCGCGGTTTAGCATTACACATCACGAAGGAGCAAGACTTGCTTCTCCTCCTTTATTCCTCCGCTGACATAGGACTTCAACCGGTGCCCATTCACTTGTTGAATGCCCTCCGGGGTTTCAATTTCCACCATCCCGGAGGGATAAACCTTATGCACGGTAAATGGCCCCGTCCATCGACTCCGCAGTCTGCCCAGAAAGAGTTTCAACCGGGAGTTATACAAGAGCACCAACCCTCCTTGGTTGAAACCTTTCTTTATTACATGCTGGTCATGCCATCTCTTGGTCCTCTCCTTGTAAATCTTGGCATTCTCATACGAGCTCAACCGAAGCTCATCCAGCTCCATGAGTTGCCGTAATCGAAGCTCACCTGCAGCTTGCATATTAAAGTTAAGAAATTTTAAAGCCCAATATGCCTTATGCTCTAATTCTACAGGTAGATGACAAGATTTACCGAAGACCAAACGGTAGGGGGACATCCCTATAGGTGTCTTAAAAGCTGTTCTATATGCCCATAGTGCATCGTCTAACCTTAAACTCCAGTCTTTCCTAGATGCACTTACCATTTTTTCTAAGATGCGCTTTAGTTCCCTATTCGAAACCTCAACTTGCCCACTCGCCTGAGGATGGTAAGGAGTCGCTACCTTATGCTTAACCCCATATTTGTGCAAAAGATTGTCAAATTGCCTATTACGAAAATGGGAACCCCCGTCACTGATGATAGCTCTTGGGGTTCCGAACCTAGTAAGAATGTTTTTCTTTAGAAACCTGACAACTACCCTCGCATCGTTGGTTGGTAAAGCGACAGCTTCTACCCATTTAGACACATACTCAACCGCCACAAGAATGTATTGGTTGTTGTGAGATATTGGGAAGGGTCCCATGAAATCTATGCCCCAAACATCAAAAAGTTCACACACCAAAATACCCTGTTGGAGCATTTCATTCTTTTGGGAAATATTTCCCGTCCTTTGACACGCATCACAGGCTCGAATATAACTAATGACATCCTGTTTCATGGTTGGCCAATAAAACCCACTAGATAAGATCTTTCCTACAGTTCGATCGGGTCCAAAATGGCCACTCGCTTCTCTATCATGACACATTTCAATAATGGAGGGAACCTCCTCATACGCAACACACCGCCTAATCACACTATCAGCACATAATTTAAAAAGATAAGGGTCATCCCAAAAATAATCCTTAGCGTCATGAAAGAATTTACGCCTCTGTGCATATGAAAGGTTAGGTGGAAGAATGTTACCGACTTTGAAGTTTGCGATGTCGGCAAACCATGGTATAGAAGTTACCCCACACAACTGTTCATCGGGGAATGTGTCACGAATGTTCACTTCCGGAGAGGATACGGATCCTTCACTTGGTAGTCTTGACAGATGGTCGGCCACTACGTTCTCTACTCCTTTCTTATCCTTAATATCCACATCAAACTCCTGGAGGAGTAGAATCCATCGAATCAATCTGGGCTTTGCATCCTGTTTAGCCAACAAATACTTAAGAGCAGCATGGTCAGTATACACAATAACTTTTGATAAGACCAAGTAAGACCTGAACTTATCAAAAGCAAACACAATAGCCAGTAATTCTTTCTCAGTCACAGTATAATTCATTTGAGCACCATTTAATGTTTTACTAGCATAATAAATTGGGTGAAAAATTTTGTTCACCCTCTGACCTAAACATGCCCCAACAGCATTATCACTAGCATCGCACATAAGTTCAAAAGGAATTTCCCAATTCGGACTCACCATAACCGGTGCCTCAATCAATTTCCGTTTAAGCAAATTAAAAGCATACATACATTCATCATTGAAATTAAATGGGGCATCCTTTAAGAGTAACTCAGTCAACGGCTTAGCAATTTTAGAAAAATTTTTCACAAAGCGCCTATAAAAGCCCGCATGTCCCAAGAAACTCCTAACTAACTTAACCGAATTTGGGGGAGGCAGTTTCTCAATCACCTCAATCTTGGCCGGGTCGACCTCGATTCCCTTTCCCGACACTTTATGCCCTAAGACAATACAATCCCGGACCATAAATTGACACTTCTCCCAACTAAGTGCCAAATTGGTGTCTTCACATCTCTGAAGCACCCGGTCCAAATTCCCCAAACATGACTCAAACGTATGACCAACAACAGAAAAATCATCCATAAAGACTTCCATAAAATCCTCAATCATATCAGCAAAAATGGCTAGCATGCATCTTTGAAAAGTAGCCGAGGTATTACATAATCCAAAAGGCATCCGCCTATATGCAAACGTCCCGTATGGACACGTAAACGTGGTTTTCTCTTGATCGAGAGGGTCCACTGGAATTTGCATATAACCGGATAGCCCATCTAAAGTACAAAAATATTCGTGCCCGGCCATCCTTTCTAACATTTGATCAATGAACGGTAATGGAAAATGATCTTTCCGGGTGGCGTCATTCAACTTCCTATAATCAATACACATACGCCAACCCGTGACAGCTCTAGTAGGGATTAGTTCCCCTTTATCATTTTTCACTACCGTCGTGCCTCCTTTCTTAGGCATACATTGGACCGGACTCACCCATTGACTATCAGAAATAGGGAAGATGATACCTGCGTCGAGGAGTTTTATCACCTCGGTTCTTACCACTTCCTTCATGTTGGGGTTCAACCGACGCTGAGGCTGTGCACACGGCTTTACCTCATTTTCCAGAAAAATTCTATGTGTGCAAAACGTCAGACTTATTCCCTTGATGTCGTGGATTGTCCACCCGAATGCTCCTTTGTGCTTCCTTAGCACCTCTAGCAGCTTGTCTTCCTCCTCTCCTGTTAACAAAGAAGAGATTACTACGGGTAAGTCCTTTGGAGGTTGCAGAAAAACATATTTAAGGTTAGGGGAAGGGTTTTGAGCTCCAATGATGGAGGTTCCTCCAATGAGGATTTAGGTGCTGGTTTAACTTCACGCTCCAGCTTATCAAACCGTCCCTTCACCCATGAGCATTCCTCACTAATCACTGCATTTGCCTCACTTTCACCTAGACCTTCTCCTATGATGCAATCTAGTTCACTGCATAAACTCTCAACCACACAAGCATCAATAGGACAAAAGGAGTCTACAAAGTTACAATTTTCAACGTCTAACGGATATTTCATTGAATTATAGACATTGAAACTTACCTCCTCGTTATGCAACCTAAGAATGATCTTACCTTCCTGGACATCTATCAAAGTCCTACCGGTCGTGAGAAAAGGTCTCCTAAGTAGAAGGGGCACTGAGCTATCTTCCTCCATATCCATTACCACAAAATCCGCAGGGAAGATAAACTTGTCCACCTTTACTAACACATCTTCGACCACCCCCTTTGGTCTCGTGAGGGATCTATCCGCCAATTGGAGGGTCATATTGGTTGGCTTTGGGTTCCCCAATCCGAGTCTCCTGAAAAAGGACAAAGGCATCAAATTTATACTCGCACCTAAGTCACACAGGGCATTGGCAATCTCCAAGTTTCCTATCCGACATGGAATAGTGAAACTGCCCCTATCTTTGAGCTTAGGTGGGAGTTTGTTAGTTATAATTGCTGAACATTCCTCTGTCAAAGCCACCACTTCATCCTCGCCTAGCTTTCTTTTCCCTGCAAGAAGTTCTTTAAAAAATTTAGCATAAGAGGGCATCTCTTGGAGAGCCTCAATTAACGGCATGTTAAATTCTAACTTCTTAAAAATCTCAAGGAATTTGGAATATTTCTGCTCCAGTTTATCTTTCTTCTCCCTTTGAGGATAAGGGAGTTTAGGCATATAGGCTCTCACTGGTTCAGGAATTTTCCCTTTTTCGTTTATGCTAGGTTCGGGTTCAGAAATCGAATCGGGGTTGCTTACCTCTCCTGACTCTTCACTTACCTCGGTAGGTTGAGATGGGATATCAGCGTTGTGCACCCGGTCCTCCACTTGCCTACCACTTCGTAGGGTTATAACCTGAGCTGTCTCCCTTTGATTACCCTTAGGGTTTTGTTCAGTTCTACTCGGGAGTGCTCCTTGAGGTCTTTCCTGCCTCTCCCTACTCAATTGAGCCACCTGCTTACCAAGATCCCTACAGTACGCTTCATTATCAGCAAGCCGAGACGAGATGTCTTTTAGTAATGACAAAACCGTCTCGTCTTGCTTAGACTGTTGAGGCTGCTGTGGAGATTGATCATTAGGAATAAATGGGGCCTTACCTAACCCCTGCTCACGGTGCTCATAATGGAATCCGGAAGGAGGTCTCAACACATTTTGGTTGTTACTATAGGACATATTCGGGTGTTGATACCTTCTTCCGTAATTGTTATTATTATTGAAGTTTTGTGAATAAGAGTTAGAGTTATTGTACCTTTGGTTTCCTCCCACAAAACTTACGTTTTCGGACGATTGGGAGAATGGGTCGCCCAGTTCACAATCTTGCCCGGGATGCTCCGCTCCGCATGATACACACAACACCGGTTGGTATTGTGGTCCATGCGGGACATCAACAGGTCCAACTTCTTGTTTACATGGTCCATAGCTGCATCTTGGCGTCCCAAATCTGCAGCTCGAACCTCATTCCTTGTTGGCGCGTCCGACTGCCACAGGGTACTCTTTCTAGCCAGCTCCGCAATCAACTCCTCGGCTTGTGTAGCAGTCTTCTTAAAAATGCCCCCACCTGCAGAAGAATCAATAATGGCACGGTTAGCTGGTGTTAAACCATGATAAAACGTGCTTACCTGAGTGAAACGCGGCATGTCATGGTGGGGGCAGTTCCGCAATAACCGTTGGAATCTCTGCCATGCTTCATTAAGAGTCTCCGTCCTAAATTGCCGGAATCCCATGATCTCGTTCCTTAGCTGAACCGTCTTTGATGGTGGGAAGTAGTATGCCAAGAATTGCTCCTCCAATTGGTCCCATGATGTCACTGATCCGGGCCTCAAGGATTTGTACCATTCCATTGCTCCCCCACATAGTGAAAAGGGGAACAGCTTCAACCACACAGCATCTTGGGGCACCCCACCGATTCGGACTGTATCGGCTACCATGAGGAACCGGTCTAAGTGATCATTGGGGTTGTCAGTTAGTCCACCACTGAATAGTCCGTTCCCTTGAATCAAATGGATCATACTGGATTTCAGCTCGAATTGATTGGCAGTGATGGCTGGGATAACCACTCCGGATCTGTTCCGGGGCCGATGTGGAGCCATTAGGTCTGTCATGACCATGTTATCTCTGTCACCACCCCTTCTTCTGTCAAACTCCTCCCGCTCTCGCCGGAGTTGCTCTTGTTCAACTCTTTCCCGGAGTTGTCTCTCCTCGTCATCACGCTGCTGCTGCTCCATTTGAACAATCTGCTCTTGGCGTACTCTACGGTTCCTGCTACACAAACATTCAATTTCAGGGTTATAAGGTAAAAGCTCAGGATGCTGAGAGCGAGTTCGCATAAGCTAGAAAACACACGCAGAAATTAAAGAAACTAAATTGTAATAACTATTCACAGAAAAGAAAAATTATTTAACTATATGCACAGAAATGTTGCCTAGATTAGCAAATAGACCTTTTGCTAAATGATGCAGAAATATAAATTTCCCCGGCAACGGCACCAAAAACTTGATGGGTCCTAGGCGTAGTAGTAAAACTAAACCTAGAAATGCACAACTAAGGCAGTGTACCTATCGTTGACAAGTAATAATTCTGGTTGGTCCAGGTATCGATCCCACAGAGAAAAGAATAATCTGCAAACACTAAACTACTCGGGTTCCTCGCGTGTCCTAGGCGGAATGTAGTTTGGGTTGATTATATTAACGGCTAAACTATCCTACTCCTAATTGATCTATCCCAGCTTACTTTGCACTTGAGTTTTGTGTTATCAATTGGCGGTTTACCGACCTATGAATACTAATGGGGATGGTTTTATCAATTAATTACAAAAGACGAATTTAACTCAACAATTAATCCTTGATTATGCTCTTTCGATAATACAACCTAGCGTATCTAGATCTTTTAGGTCCTTAGCCGGTTTTCCTTGTTTAGAGGCGGTCTAATTCTAAAGCTCAGAAAATAGGGGCATGTAAGTTCCACAGTGTCGTCAATACTAATGGTTTCCTAGGTGTCAATCTAGGTAATGCCACAAATATGAACTTTACTAAATTAAGATTTTATGAGACTAGACATTCATTAAAGGAATTGCATAAAGAAAAGGAATAAAAATTGAAATTAACTTGCAAACAATTGTATTAATCGAGAAAGATGAACTGAGTTCAATGTTTACAACCAAGCACAATCAAATTGTGGAATCAAAACTAGCTTAATCAAATTACAAAAGAGAAGAAGAAAAACTTATGCCCTTCTGGTCCGATTAACCGGATTCCGACGGTGTGAAGATGCTTGGGGTGTACCTCTATAGATGAACTCGAGTCGGAACTAGGAACGTCGCAAAAGGGGAAAATTCTAAGTAAAGCTACAACCAATCAATAGTGCAAAACTCGAAGCAAACAATTAGTTCAAGCTGAAAACCTCACTACAAGTTTTTGCTATCACTCAAAAAGACTGGAAAAAGATCCCTTGAAAACCAAGAAAATAACCTATTTATACGGCTAGGTTAAAACCAGCAAAAAAGAAGAGATGAAAGTAGGGCAACAGCAGGTTTCGGGGCTCGGCACGCCGTGCTGATGGAGTTGGCACGCCGTGCTGTGCAGAACTGAAGGCGACACGCCGTGTTGCTGGAGTTGGCACGCCGTGCCGTGTGACTTTAGGGTTGGCACGCCACGCTGATCTGAGTGGCACGTTTTCGTGCCACTCCACTGGACTGCTCTTGAATGGCACGTTGGATTGGCACGCCGTGCCTTAATTGTGGCACGCCGTGCCACCTTGATTTTCAGCATTTTGAACTCTTCTTCGCCACTGATGCACTAACTTCCGGTCAGGGTCATAATACCTGTCCAAAACAAGCACAAAGAACATAACGGCACCAACGCCACGGACCAAAACAACAAATAAACAAAAATTACAAAAACAACCCTAGAAAACACGGAAAATACTAAAAGTTATAAAAACTATCCAAAACATAAAAAGCACAAAATATTCAAAAACCACACAAACATTCACGCAAAAGACGCTCAAAATTGCCGTTCAAACCACGAAATTGCCTAAGAGATAAGGTCAAAAACTGACCTTATCAAGTATGCGTGTAGTAAATGTATAAACACTCTAGCTTATGTCATGCAGGATAATCTAATCTCATGTTGCATCAATCATTTCATCAATCTTTATAGAATATGCTCATAAGGAGGCATACAGTTATGAAACAATACCTAATGATGTTTTCAATAGGTATTGGGGAGAATTTTAGGTAAACTAACTAAATCGAGTTTGCTCTCTATCTATGAATTTGTAATTTAACTAAACAATTCAAGGTTTAATACTTCAGATGTTCTTCTTATCTATTTCAATTTTGAAATTTTGTTTGTTAGTGTTTGCTATTAACAGCCGTTATCAATGAACTTACCCTCCAAAGAGGGGTTCACTTTTACATTTTTTATGCCTTTATGAGTACTGAATTAATTAATAATGTGTTTATGTAGAAGAAGTGTTATTAGGACACATATTACATTGATGAAGTGATGAACCGTGCCTTCATAAATAAGCTCTGAACTCGATATGCTTGCACTTTAGATAGCTTACAACTAACAAGATACAACTCAAATGGTGCCCTGATGATGTGTGGGAAGCATGGTGGCAAATTTGGCGGAGTCCTGAATTCATATAAAAGAGTGAGCGGGCCAAAATAATTAAGCTCGGCAAAGAAGGAAAAGCAAAAGGAACCACACCGGAGGATTATGTGCCCATGCAATACTTGCAAAGAAAATAGTAATATATATGTTAATCTTTGCAATTGATGTTTAATATATGTGAATCTTTGCATAAACTAATTTTCTTTTTAATTTTGAGGAAAAGAAAGTAATTAATCAAAACATATATATGGTAAGTGTGATGTTTTCATAGGCTTGTTTTACTATATTGTCAGAAATATCACTTACGTGCATCTATACATATACTGCATTTATTAAGTTATACATTTTGTTAGTTTGTTATTTTCTTCAACAAGATAATGAACTTTTCATTGCTATTCAATTATGATATGATATGTTCATTGTTGATATATGTTGAAAATCTTGTTACAGGAAAAACCGATAGGGAAGGACCCTGATCCACACAAATTATTCTTATGGACTTACACCATGAGTCATGATAGCGTAACTTTCGTTAATAATCATTCTAGAACTCTTCAGGTAATTATAGTTAAGTTTATGTTTTGAATGTAATACAAAATGTGATAAAATATGTCAAAACTTGATGTTGGTGTTTCTTTTTTTGTACTTTTATGTTTAAAAATATGTGTAGGAACAATATACATTGTATATGGAATGATTCAATACACTAGAGAGCTTCTAGAGGGATGACCAGAAAGAGGATGGTTTATGGCCTAGGCACAGCATCTTCTCAATACTATTTTGATCTTTTATCCCAAACTCAACGTGTAGACAGAGCATCTTTGTCATCAACTACTAAAAGCCCATCGACTCTTGGTGATGGGCGGGCTGCTTTTGAGGATCTAGCGAGCCGATATGATCGTTTTGATGCCAAAAGAGTTTAGATGTTGGAGAAGCTAGATCAGGCACTTGAATAGATGCAAGGACCTCCGCAATAACAGTTAACCAATGGGTTACATTTGCATATGGGTGAGGAAAAGATAAGAGAGCTTCGAGATCGGGTTGGGATGTGGAGAATACTGTGGTCATACACATGCAAGATCTTCGACAATCTTTGCAGGAACTTCGAGCTCATGTGAATCGAATAAATGATCGCGTCAACGGTTCATCTAGGCCTCTGTAAGACTTTTATATATGATTTGGGTTCTTTTTGCAGTTTTGGAAATAGGTTAAGCTCAAGAAGAACTTAGTTTCTAACTAGAGTTCCCCACCTACCTTAATTGGAAGGTAGGTGACCATTTAGATTATGCCAAAAGTTCAATTGGTCATTTAGGCTCTTTTTGTTTTTTTGAAGAAAGGTTTGGAGAAATGGGTTTCAAACCAAAGTTCCTCCACCTACCTTTGGAAGGTGGGTGTGCCACTGTTTAGATTAATGACAATTATATGTCAAGGCCAATTGGTGAATATTTAGAGTGTTTTGTACTTTAGGAGAAACTAGTAGGTGAATTGTTATGACTATGATAAAGTTAACTTAGATTAGTTATATGAAGTTACTTATTAATGATTATATATATAATTATCTATATTTTAATTTATTTCATTTCATATATTATAAAATGTTGTAACATTTGTATTAGTGATTACTAATATAATAAAATTAACACTATTTATTATTAATAATATTAACAGGAGGGTTGCATAATAAAAATAAAAATTTATAGGAATTGTGGTAGAAATGAAAAAATTATGCATATTACCAACGAAAATATCCTCGTAATTTCGTCAGAAATTAAATCATTTAAAAGTTATACATTCAATTTACCAACGACTGCATCGTAAGTAATTCATCGGTAAAATATCAACATGATTTACTTATGAAAGTGCCTTAACGACTACAACCATGGTCACAAACACAAGAACGTTGGTCGCAAAGTTAGTGACCAGTCGGTTGCAAAAACTTAGCGACAGGCTAGTTACTAACCACAACACGCGTGGTCGTTAAACACATAAAGTTGGTAGTTAAGACGACTTAGGGACCAATTATCGATCAATCCAGGCGGTCACTAACTACCTGTTTTCCTCTAGTGTACCAAAAAAACATACTCTAACAATTATAATCAAAATCGCGGGAAACACATTAGCTTTGAAGCAAATTTTGCAGCAACAACTTTTCCTCCAACCATTGTTCGACAAATCTAATGGATTTTTTTTCTTTGTGGATCAATATTGTTTTTATAAAATGAAAAAATCATTAAAAAAAAAAATTAATGTCTATTCATGAGTTTTCACCATCTTAAATGTTTGAAGATTATAAATATGAAAGGGTAAATATGTCTTTCAACATTACATAGGATCTGTATTAGTCATTGTTTTAAATTATAGTGGTAGATCACGTTTAAGTTGGTGTATTTTTGCATAATAAAATAAAATGTACCAAACTATGACTAATTTACTCTATTATATTATGATATCTTTTCTGTTGAGATAAGGACAATGTTATCATAACCGTACCGGACATCAAATCGATGGTACGTGGTACAACCGGTTTAACCGGATTTTACCTGTGGTTATACCGGATTATTATTTTTTCGAAAAAAATATTATTTAAAAAATAAATAAGCTTATAAATTCATCAAACACAAGTTTCAAATGTTTAATACTTAAAATAACTTCATGAAATATCCTAAAACTTCATCAATTTTAAATTTTAATAATAATTGATTTAAATTTTAAAATTTGAAAAATTTTGGTTTGAAACCTAACCGAACCAAACCAGAACCAAACTAAACTAGTTCAGTTTGGTTCAATTCAAACCAAATGTATATTGGTTTGATTTTGGTTTTTATAATTTTCTATGTTTATTTTTTGATTCGGTTCGGTTTGATCAGAACCGAACCGAATCAAAACCAAACATAGAAAATTATAAAAACCAGTTTTTGACCGGTTCGCCGGTTCACTAGTTTTTGACCGGTCGAACCGGTCATCTTGGGTTTTTTTTCAAACCTGTGATTTTAATCAAACCGACCGTCCATGGCTGTTTCGCGGTAAAACCGGTCGAACCAGCCAGTCCGGTCCGGTTTTCACAACATTGGACAAGGAAGAAATGGAAGCTTCAAGAAAAAGCTGTGTAGTGTAAAGACATAGGAAATTGTGCTGGAACAGAACTTTCAAATTTTGTGAACTGAAAATTCGACGAAATAGGAAAAAGTATTTATATATATATATATAATGCTCTTAATTGGTCTCTTCCAACAGCTTCATGTTTTAGCATACGAGAGCTTCAAGCAGAGGTATGCATATACATGCTATATATCGTCATGTCAATTTCTTCTTTCTTTGTTTTTAATTTTATTAAGCTCCTTTTTTGTTTAATCTTCTGCTATATATATATGGGTTGGAACTTTATTTATGCCAAAAATTATCGTCGTAGAATTAAATATATAAATATTAATCGTAGAAATATGCTAACCTTCATTATGCTGCTCCTAGTTCGATGGCAAGTTCCCTTAAGTTTACCAAAACTACAAACGAATTTTTAATGAGTCGAAATAATAAAGTGTTGCAGAAGAAAACAAGCAAGAAATAATTATAAAATGTAAGACTTAGATACATTAGATAACGTTCATAAATTCACCATGTGTACATTCGAGGCAAAAACCAAAGGTGAAGAACATATTTTTTAATGAAAAACGTTTTTTGGAACAACAAAGACCAAGTCTCATTCTACGACTCAGATTTCAAAGGTTTCAAAAAGCATACGTATGAAGAGAATTTGTGGCCGTTCAAAGTATTTTGGTCTACATGGGTGAGCACATGAGGAAGGTTGAACTCATATAATACAAAATCAATTAGTTTGTGTTAAAATCTAATCTACACCAATTGTATCACTTTACACCCAATCTAGACCAATTATCACTTGTGAAACATTTATTGGACTATCTCTTTTTGAGATTCAAGGTCATCAACGAGTCCAATTTTATTTACTACTCCAAATTCGATCAGATCTTTAAATACAAACCAATAATCTTTCAACTGTTAGATCTTTTTCTGCTATGATATCAAGAAGAGCTTCTGTGGGCTATGAGAATACCTGGTACGACTGCACGAATCAACATATTAGTCGGATTGAAGTCATGTAATACAAAATCAATTCAACCTCGATTTATTCTATCATGTTGTCATTACTATTCTTCAAAACCGTTATTTGCTTAAGCCTTTTTACTGCCGCGCAACTTCGCATGTTTAGATCATTACAGGTTAATCAACTTCATTCTCATTCATGAACTGAATAAGTGGTGCAATTATACTAACTGTCAATTTGGCCTACACCTGTGCTTGCTAATCTCATCACCAATTAGCTTGCTCTCTCATTAAGCTTAACTAATTTATCATTGAAAACAGCTTTTGTTTTATAGAAATTTAAAATCAAATAATAATTATTATTATTTTTAAGAAATTTTATTAAATTTCGTTTTGTCATATACTATAGGTGGACTTCCTATTAAATTAAATTTATACATTATAATTATTAAAATAATATTATTATCTAGTTTGGAGTTCCATTTCCCACTCATCAAAATACTAATTTGCATCTATTTGTTTTTACGGTTTTTTAACTCGTATTTAAATGATTCTTGTTTTGGTTTAGTTGTTAATTACTATAAATTTGTAGATGTTTCTTTTGATATTTTTGTTTCTGCATAATGAATCATGTTATATAAATTTTGGTTCTGTTTCTAATTCTATATTAAGTGACATTGAAGGTTATAATTTTATTCATTTCCTTCTTGATTCAAGATATGTTTTTCTTCATTAATAATATTAATTTTTCATATAAAAAAATTATGTATTTTCTTATTATTCAAAATTTAAATAATAACCTTTTGTGTACGTAAAAAAATTTAAATATTTACGTTTAAAAATTCAAATAAAATCTTCAACTCTATATTTGTTTATTATAATTTTGAATAAGGTTAAATGTAATTAACACTAATTTATTGAGATAACTGACATGACTTTGCAAATTGATTTGATGTTGGCAAGCCTTTTAAATTAAATAATGGAGGTTTAAATACTTTTTTCTTTTTTTATGTGAAGGTTTAAATTCTTACAATTTTATTTATTCATAAAATTTTAAGTGCGTTTGTTTAAATGGGTAAAAGGTAGGGTAATGATTTGTTATCCGTATCTTTAATTTATTCCATATTTGTTTAGGAAACATAGATAATGAATAGGTATCTTATTTCGATCTCTTATCCCTGTTATTTTATACCAAAGGTACATGTGTAAGGGTGGAGATAAAAGTTCGATAATGAAAAAGGCTAAATTATCCCTCATTAAATTTAAATCTAAAAGAGTGAAATAAATATATAAGAATAATAAAGTAAAATGTATTGTTTTATCTCTATCTCTATCCAACATAAGAAACATAGAGTAATAAATTTCAATTTAGTTATTTTTATCCTTATCCCGCTCTTTTGTCTTTATCACAATCCTTATCCCACTCTTTTATTTTTATTCCAATCCTTATCATTTTTCTATCCCATCATATTCCAATCCTTATCCTTATTCTATCCCATCAAATACCAAACACCCTTAACATGCTGAATATGGATCGTACACAATTTCAAACGAACAAACATGATTAATAGTATGTTTGATTTTGGGGTTGTAATTATTTCTAAACGCAGTGTCAGTATTCTGCTTTTGCATCTAATTAATTAAAATGGCCTCCTCTCTCTCTTCTACAATATTCTCTTCGCTTCCGCATGTTCTAAACCAGAAAGGTATGCTTGTAAATCTCTTCTCTCTTTCTCTATGTTTTTTGCTAAAGCTCCTTCTATGTTCCATCTTCGGCTGCATATGTGCTTTCCTGCACTAGGGTTACACACATGGACACGTATGAATAGAGATAATAAATAGCTTTTTTGAAAATTATAAGAAAAGACTTTTATAGGATCGGTCAAAGTAGCAAAAAATTTAAATTGAAAACAAAAGTACTAGGAGGATAAATTACTTTGACGAGTTATTATCATACGGTCAACTGGACAAGGTAGGAACTAGCAGAGCAGATCTATTGGGCGGCTAATTGGTGGTTTAGTGTGAAAATATTGCAATTTACAGTTTTAGCGGGTTGAATTTTTGGAGAAAATTTATGTTGGAATTCCGCTTAATACATCAGCTGAAAGTGCTTAACAATATTAAACCCAAATATGATATAGACCTAGTTTATAAAAATGCAAAACACATTCTGAGCTATCTGATTTTATACTAAAACTGCAATTGATTTTCTGATCAATTTTTTGAACATATTGAGTACCCGATCTTTTTATTTCAATATTATTAGCCCTAAACTCAACCTATCTTTTGCATAGGTGTAATACGTTCCGTTCACCAACGGAACCGTGAAATAAGCATTTCTAAATGATTTAAAAATTATATGGTTTTATAGCTTAAAAATGTAAAATTGACACTTTCAGCAAATATATTTTCTTCTCTACAAGGAAATTTCTGAAATTATGTCACGTACTAAAATATTATTAGTCATGTCACTTAATAGGGCTTGTTATATAAACATGGAATAAAATCGAATATGAGGCTAATAATATTAAAATAAAAGGATTATGTACTCAATATATTCAAAAAATTGATCATGGAGCTAATTGCGGTTTTGATAAAAGATTTAGAGGCGGATGTGCTTTGCTTATAAAAGTTAAAGGCCAACTTGTCTAAAAACGCCTACTAACCCCCTAAACTTTGAAAATGTCCTAATATACCCCGAACTTTGAAAATGTGATCCAGTTTGCCCCCTTGCTACCACGTGTCACTCAATTATTGGTTGTCTCATGTTTGACTTTTCAAAACAAACTCTAGTTTTTATGTGACTGAAGGGATAAACTAGGCTAATTTTAAGAAATTCAAAGGTATTAAAACACTTTTAATTAAATCAGGAGGCAATAAATATTTTTGGTCAAGCTATGAATACGGCCAAAAATAAATACCGAGGAAAAATTAAAAATGGCATAAGTCAAGAATGAATGAGAGCCAAAAGGATAAGTTTCGGCTGAGAGCGACGAGGTGGTTTCCCGTTGGTTGTTGAGTTGCTTCCTCGTTCTAATTTCAATTATGTTATATTGGCTTAAATTATGACGGCGAAGAAAACCATTTCAATTTCTGATCAGTTTGAAAGGTTCAGTCAATTCTGGAGACCGCCCAACCTTCTTTTTCTGGCCCGATTCCCCTTGATTTTCTTACCGTCATACAAAATCTGAAGAATCAGATAATTCTGCGTATCTGGAGAACCTGAGATTCAGGGCCACCGGCAAGCTGTTTTTGGTTCACTCTTTTGCTAACAATAGAGCACCATCTTCACCTTCTTCTTCTTGGCCTTCGTTTTCTGATATGCCTTCTCTTGGAACTCTGTCGTTTCCTCTATACGATGCCTCAAGAGGTATATTTTCATTTATGTGCTCTGGCTTTTCGGCATTATTTGATTCTGCTGCGTCATTTTTACGGTCATCAATCAATCAATCCTCCTTCTCAATTAATTGTATAATTTGGGCTACTTCTACCGTCCTCTTTCATTTGTTTGATTTTTGGTTGAACGGTGAAGAAATTGTAGAGCTGCAATGGGATAATCTCTGGTTCCATATTAGGACCTTTACTTTCCAGTTTTATCCTTTTGGTTGTTTTATACGAGATGCCTCAAAATAATCCCAAAATGTAGATTCTTGCTCACAATGTGGATGTTTAGCTTCGTTTTTTATTAAAAAAAAAAAAAAGTTTTGAGCAGAGCATGCCAACTGTCTTGTACGTTGATTTTGATTGAGAAACACTTAGAAATAATTGAAGTATTATTTTATTATATTGAAGATATACAGATGTATGTCCATATGGTGGGATTTGTTGTTTTTTTATAATTATTTTGAAGATATAGAGGTGAGAATGTCCAAATTGTTTGTTTAGCTTATTCAACAGCTAATTCCAAAATCATTTAAGATGACCGTTGTAAAACTTCAGTCTTCTCCAGGAACATGTCATCCACAACAGATTCATTGCCCGTTAAGGGGCAGATGGACTGTGAAAATGAAGTTGAGAAGGTGGAATTGCTTCCCGCAGTTGATGATTTATATGGTGGGGTTGTTGCAGAAATGAAAGAATATACGGATTCCAAAACTTTTGATTCAAAACTTAAAGCTTCTATTTCAAATTGGAAGCATCAGGTACTTCATAATATCATATTTGTTTCTCCTGTATTGCTGTTGTTATTTTATATTATGAATCCAATTCCTTTTAATGCATTGTGTTTAGGGGAAGCGAGCTGTTTGGATCAAATTGCCAATTAAACTTTCTAATCTAGTAGATACCGCAGTTCAGGTATATGCTTAAATGGCAGACTCAGCTTCTTAACAGAAATAAATGAACTTGTGCAGAAGTTTTCTGTTAATTGCCTGATCAATCCAATGTAGTGTAATAATCTCTGGTAATTAATGGTGCAGGCAGGATTTAGGTATCATCATGCTGAACCCGATTACTTGATGTTGGTAAATTGGCTAGCTACTACTCCTGATACTATTCCAGTTAATGCTTCACATAGAGTGGGTATTGGAGCATTTGTAGTGAATAATAACAGACAGGTAGTTCAAGATCTTTTCATTCAGCTTCATTTTCACCTTTTAAGTGTTAGTTTTATACAGATATAGGTGTTGTTTGGAGCAAAAGGAACTGTACAACATGTCTTCAGTTTTACTCTTTAACATTGAACAATCTCTGCATTGACAATTCAAATAGGTGCTTGTGGTTCAAGAGAGGGGTGGTGGATTTAAAGGTACAGGGGTATGGAAGCTACCTACTGGAGTGGTCGATGCGGTGAGCAATTACTAGTTTTGTTTTGGTCCTGGTTTTTTATGCTTTCGTTTTCCATAGTTAATTGGACTCTTTCCATCCACAGGGAGAGGATATTTGTAATGCTGCTGTCCGAGAAGTTAAAGAAGAAACTGGAGTGAGTAACAAGTTCCCATTTTGTAGATATTGATTAATCAATATGACATGATTGATGTTTCATACCATTAATATTATTAAGAGCCATCAGTAAGCTAAGTCCTGTGACATTATCTTTTTTTTTTGTGTCAGATTGAGGCAGAATTTGTGGAAATTTTAGCATTCAGGTACAGAAGATGTAACTGGATTCCTTCTTTGTTGCTTGAATGCGTAGATTCATGAACATCTGTTGCAGCAGGCATTAGCATGTAACAGATAGAATCAATATTTTTCTTTAATAAATATCTATTGATCATGACCTCATTTGCATTTTTGTACAGGCAAAGCCACAAGTCATTCTTTGGCAAATCTGATTTATTTTTTGTTTGCATGTTAAGACCACTCTCTTTTAATATTGAGAAGCAAGATTCAGAAATTGAGGCAGCCCAGGTAACTTTTCATTATAAATCATATTTTACCAGTGCATCAGTTCCTTGGCTCGTATGTTGGCAGTGCATTGCAATGCATTTTAATCTTGATTTATAACTATAGCCAGTTTGGAAATAGTCTTTATTTTACATGCAACATGAGTTTCAAATTTCTTAAAAGGGTCTTTGTAATTTTGATTGTTTATCAAAAAAATTTTTTTTTCTTCAATATAGTGGATGCCAATTGAGGAGTATGTGAATCAACCATATAACAAACAAAATCAGCTGTTCAAGTATATTGCAGAAATATGCAAAACTAAGTTAGAGGAAGACTACGGTGGCTTCTCTGCAATTCCTACTACTACAGCTTCTGGGAAACTACAGTATTTGTACTTCAACAATATGCATTTCAGCAAATTCTAAAGGGTGTTTGGTTCTGCCATATAATACATGAATTTGGTGTCAACTGTGTAATGAAATTGAAAATGTAGTTGAATAAAATAAGCATTCCATTACCATATGTGAAGCTTGAAAAACGAAAAAAAAAAAATTCAGCTGCCACGTGTAGCTTGTTCCAAGATTGCTGTTTTGGCAGTTGAAACTACCTGCCAGCCCACCCAAGCCCTACTTCAATGGGGCCAGGCTTGCTCTTGACTTTTTCAATCAGCCCCGGCCCGGGTCCAAGCCTGCTAAAGCCTGGTGCTTAATGGGTTGAGCTTGGGTTTGGGTTAAACTGTTGGAAATGCTCTAGTCCAGAGGCATTGGTCCTTGTATTTGTACTATGCATTTATTGGATCTATGTGCTGGACTCATTTGTGTTATTAATAAAGGCATCAATTCATTTATTATATCTATCTTGTGCAATATATTAAATGAAGTATCCAATGGACATATCTATATCCATGACGACAAGTGTCATGCACTTAGCAGTAAGACCATGGATAGGGTAAACGATATGACCATAAATGGATCCGTAGTCTGTTCCAGTCATGGGAATGAATGGAACTAAAGACTATCATTAACCTGGTTGTATGGCGGTGTCTTACCGGTCATTGGACATGGAATGTCAACTAAGTTAATGGGTACATGCCTGGGAGCATGGTACTGGATAGATCCACTAAACAAGTAATCTACATGGTATGGTATCACAATGGATTCTCGTGTAGTACTTGTATGGATCCTTTCACCTGACCATATGATGGTGTTACATGTGAAGTCGCATACTTAGAGGTACGCCTAAAGGGCCTGTAATAGGGTGCCAAGTATGGGTGCTTTCGGGTATGTCACTGAACATGGTAATACTATGGATATGCAGAAGGAATTTGTCACTCAGTAACCCACTGAGAAGATATCACCGGCCTCTAGATGAATGTGACTGATAAGAGTGTGGCCACACCCAAACAAGTTGGAACTTGTTTGTGAGCTTCAGTGCATTCGGGATCAAGTTAATGTCCGGACACAAAAGAGGGTGATCAATCCATGCCTCTGTGTTGGACACCGATATCGATGACATGGGATGTACATGTTTAAACTACAGGGTTATGATAACAGTTAGACTGCCATCTCCATCTTAATTGGGGGCTGCAGTAGCTTGCTAGAGCCCAACTGCAGTCTGCGGGCCAAAAGGTCCGCTGCCAACATAAAGATGGGCCCACGGGATCGTACACATTGAGCGACTGGACACCGACTTAAAGAATCACAGGTACACTTGGAGTGTACACACTAGAGAGAGAGAATTATATATATTAATTATATTATAAGGATCAATTGGATTGACCATTATAATAAAATTAATATTTGGCTTCACATGATTAATTGGATTAATTATGAAACTATTTCCTAGGTGGAAATATTCATATGTATAGGTTTACATATGAATTTGTTTTGTGAAGACTTGATTTTAATTTGATGGATTAAATTAATTAGTCGAACTAATTTTAATTTAAATGTAAATAATATGTTACTTGGAGTAATATATTAAATACATGGGTTAATTAAAATTGGGCTTGATATTGATTTAAACCAGACTAATTAAAATAAGTTTGGGCCTGAATTAAAAGGAGAAAGCCCACACATACACAGAAGCCAGACTGGGCCTAAATTCCAACAAGGGAATTGGAAGCCCTAGGGTTAAAAACCCTTAGGGGAATTCGGCCAAGACACACATGTGTGTAGCCCCCCTTTGGCCGAATTCTCCTTCCTTCCTCACTCTCTAATCTTCGTGATTTTTTGACGCTAGCACGTGCGGTGTTCGTTAGGCGTTCGTGTACGTGAACGAGGAGGGATTCTATTTTGAATTCTGCAGTCGTCATCCATCTCTAGAAAGAGATTTTCTGGTAAGAAAATTAATCCCTTTCTATTTGATTTTAAGTTTTTCAATTTCCGCTTCAATTGCTCCTGGGACTGGATTTGAGGAAATCACCGCGTTCTTCCGCTTTTATCGGGTGATTTCCGGTGAAAAATTCCAACAGTGGTATCAGAGCGGGCTTTTGATCCATGGAAATTGATTAATTTGGTTGAATCCCTATTTTGAAATTGGATGTTTTTTATTGGGATTCTTTGTATGGGTTTTATGATTTTTCCCATATGTTTTATACAATGAAAATTAATATTGCATATTGGTTTATGTTGTTTTAATTTTGTTGTATTATTGGAATTCTTGGTGAATTGCTTTGTTGATGGATGGTGATTTTTTTTTTAATTTTGATTATGGTTTAAAAAAAAAAAAATCTGCCTCCCGGGGTGCGGGGCTGCCGGCGGCGGAATCGCCGCCGGCGGCCGCCGCACGCGGCCGGAGGCGCGGCGGCGGCCGCTGGTTCCAGCAGCTGCCGCTGCCGCAGCAGTGGGCTGCTGCTGGGCAGTGGCCGCAGCAGCGGGCAGCCGCTAGGCGGCTGCAGCTGGCCGGGCCCAGTAATTTTGGATTTTGCGGGTTTCAGGTCCGGGGCCCAGTTTTGAAATTTTAATTGGTTTTAAAATTCGTGTGTTTAAATTTGTGAAGTTTAAATGCACATGGTTTCTTGGATGATTTAATTTCGTTTATGTGATATTAATTTGGAAATTAATATGGTTAATGGAAATTGGTTCGGGTAATTTTGGCACAATTACTCGGACGGCTAAATTGGACCCATGGTTTCCCAATTCCAGTGGGAGCAGTGGGCTGGAGGCCCAAAGCCCGTTAAGGGTTAGAACCATGGTGGGCCAAAATTGGCGATTTCCTAATAATGGATTAGACATAATTTAAATGGGCTTTAAATCATGCATTATGACATGCTTTTGAATTGTATGTATTGGATGCATATGAATGGTTGAATGAATGTATGATTGGATGCTATTGGGCCTTGAACAAGATGGGTTGTAATTTTTATTTTGGGTAAATACGGCCTGCGTGTCGTTTTTCTTTTTAATGTAATTTTATTTTATTTAAATTAAATATTATAAAATTTGTAAAAGAAGAAGCCCATGGAGTGGTGAGCTTAAATGGAGGTGCAAGCCCAATTGGAAGTGCAAGCCCAGAAGGAGAAGATGAAGGCCCGCCTAATATTTATTTCTAGAATAGATTTACTAGAATAATATTAGGATGTAACATAGGCCCATAGCAGTCCATTTTAATTTTGTTTAATCATGTTTCATATTCATTTGCATGTATGCATGTATGTTCCAATAGCTCATTCACCCGCTTTATGTATGTAAGCCGTTATAATTGAATCTAATAACCAAACGGAATTACTAAGTCGCTTAAAAGTGCTTCCCTCATTCAAAACCGAATCGAATTGGGAATAGGCCAGTTGTAGACCATGCCCTCGCAGGATGCACTGGAGTATTGTCACTTTGTATTGGGTTAGAGTATGGGATACTCTAACACTTGGATGGAGGTTTTGACTTAGCGTGGGTAATAGGATTCTCCTGGCCCTAAGCACAGATGGGTAAGTGTCAACAAGCCCATCAAACCGAGAGTCCCTAGGTTGGGATTGGACGGCGTTCCTACCTAAATAGTTAAGGTGTAGTTGTACCAAACCCTCGTTTGGCTATATCTTAATGAAATATGGATCTCGGCCCATGAGCCCAACAACTCGGTTTAAATTAATAACTTGATTCATTATTAATTTTATATGGGAACAACAATGCAAAGCCCTTTATTAACACTCTAAATGTTTTTCTGTGTAGAAACACCCAAATGGCAAACACAAATACCTTATCACTGCGATCCATTCTTGAAAAGGACAAGCTTTCCGGTCCTAACTTTTTAGACTGGTCTAGGAACTTGAGGGTAGTTCTAAGACAAGAGTCAAAAGAGTATGTGCTAGAAAGGCCTGTGCCGGCTGCGCCTCAAGGACGTAATCCACCGGCTGCCCAGCTGGAGGAATACGAGGCGCACGTCAAGGACAACCAGGATGTGACATGCCTTATGTTGGCCTGTATGGTCCCTGAACTGCAAAAACAGTTTATGGACCACCAAGCCTATGCTATGATAACAACTCTTAACGAGATG
Organism: Euphorbia tirucalli; assembly: GCA_039660915.1. Lineage (NCBI taxonomy): Eukaryota > Viridiplantae > Streptophyta > Magnoliopsida > Malpighiales > Euphorbiaceae > Euphorbia > Euphorbia tirucalli. Next base: position 33,369,086 of record CM077640.1, on the reverse strand, counting down.
TTTCAAGAGCAAGCTCGTCAGGAAAGGTACCTGACCAATAAGGCATTCCACTCTTGTAAGATGGGGGCCGGGACATCTGTGAGTGCACACGTGCTCAAGATGAAGGGCTATTTGGATACTTTGGCCCGTCTCGGATCGCCTATCTCTCAAGAGTTGGCGGTGGACACAATCCTCGCGTCCTTGCCGGATTCTTATGATCAGTTCATCCTTAACTATAACATGCAAGGGATGAACCGCACTGTCAGTGAGCTGCATGGGATGCTTAAGCTTACTGAGCAGTCGATCAAGAAGACTCCGCCGATGCTGCTGGTTAACAAGGGGAACCCTCCTCTTGCTAAGGGTAAGGCCAAGGAAAAGGCCAAGGCCAAGGAAAAGGCCAAGGCCAAGGCCAAAAAGGCCAAAGCCAAGAAGGCCAAGGCCCAGCAGAATGCAGGTCCTGATGATGTCTGTTTCGGGTGTAGACAGGCGGGTCATTGGAAGAGATCGTGTCCCAGGCTGATGGGAGAGCAAAGAAGAGGCCAAGGTGCGTCCTCTTCAGGTATTTATGTTATAGATATTAACCTTACTGTTTCAACATCCTGGGTATTGGATACTGGATGTGGTTCTAACATTTGTTGCAATGTGCAGGGACTTAAGAACAGAAGGTTGCTGGGGTCAGGAGAGGTGGACTTGCGGGTCGGGAATGGAGCAAGGGTTGCTGCCATAGAGATCGGCGAATACCACCTAATGATGCCCAGTGGATTGGTTTTGATTTTAGAACATTGTTACTTTGTACCTGCTATGTGCAGGAATATTATCTCTATATTAATGTTGGATATTTCTGGATTTAATTTCACTATTTTAAATGGTCGAATTTCTATATCTAGAGAGGGATTATTTTATGGAGATGCTCTATTAAATAATGGCCTATATATCCTGGACTTAAATGAAACCAATCATATCTATAAAATAAACACTAAAAGGGTTAAGCCTAACAAACTTAATCCAGTCTACCTATGGCATTGTCGTCTTGGCCATATAAATGAGAATCGCATTGCTAGGCTTCACAAAGCTGGAGTCCTAGGGTCATTTGACTTGGAGTCAATTGATACATGCGAATCATGTTTACGAGGCACGATGACAAAGGCGCCCTTTAGCAAGAAGGCTGAAAGGGCCACTGGCTTATTGGACCTAATACATTCAGATGTAAGTGGGCCTATGAGCGCAGCGACCAGAGGTGGGCATCTGTACTTCGTCACGTTCACGGATGATTTCAGCAGATATGGCTATGTCTATCTGATGAAACACAAGTCCGAGACCCTTGATAGGTTCAAGGAATTTAGGAACGAGGTACAGAACCAGCTAGGCAGGAATATCAAAACCCTTCGGTCGGACCGAGGCGGTGAGTATATGAGCCTAGAGTTTGACTCATACTTGAGAGAGCATGGAATAGTTCCACAGCTCACTCCTCCCGGAACACCACAATGGACTTGGGTGTCCGAACGGAGGAATAGGACCTTGTTAGACATGGTCCGCTCAATGATGAGTCAAGCATCTCTCCCAATTAGTTTCTGGGGACACGCCCTCGAGACAGCAGCTCTCATCTTAAACAATACTTCGACTAAGGCTGTGGAAAAGACCCCATATCAGATATGGACGGGCAAGGAGCCCAATGTGTCTTTCCTAAGGATTTGGGGATGCGAAGCACATGTCAAGAAATTGACTAGTGGCAAGCTGGAGCCCAAAACCGATAAATGCCTGTTTGTGGGCTACCCTAGGGAAACCAAAGGGTATTACTTCTACAACCCCGCCGAGAACAAGGTGTTCATGGCAAGGAAGGGGGTCTTTCTAGAAAAGGAGTTCCTTTCCAAGAAAGATAGTGGGAGCAATGTTGAACACAGGGAAGTTCAAGGTCCATAAGCTCCTGAAGAGGATAACTCGGAGGCCCAGGTGGAGCTTCCGCATCTGGAAGCACTGACCCAGGCCACACAAGAACCTAGAAGGTCTGGTAGGGATCGTCGGGAACCGGAGAGGTATGGTTTCCTCGTCACCGATGATCAAACTCTTCTCATCTGGGATGAAGAAGAACCCAAAACCTACCAGGAGGCTATGGCTAGCCCACAGTCTGCAAATTGGCGTAAAGCCATGGAGGCAGAGATGCAATCTATGTACGATAATCAAGTTTGGAACTTGGTTGATCCACCTCTGGGTGCTAAGGTAATAGGTTGCAAGTGGTGCTATAAGCTAAAAGCTGATAATACCTTCAAGGGGCGTCTGGTTGCGAAAGGTTTCAGATAAGTCCATGGAATAGACTATGATGAAACTTTCTCACCAGTAGCCATGCTCAAATCCATCAGGATACTGCTGGCCATAGCCGCATGGTATGACTATGAGGTATGGCAGATGGATGTCAAAACCGCTTTCCTTAATGGGAAGCTACTCGAGGATGTGTACATGACACAACCTGAGGGTTTTGTCGATCCTAAGTATCCGGGAAGGGTATGCAAACTTCAAAGGTCCATTTATGGACTGAAGCAAGCTTCCCGTAGTTGGAATCTAGGATTCAATGAGGCTATAAAGGAATATGGCTTCATACAGAATCTAGATGAGCCTTGTGTGTATAAGAGGACTAGTGGGAGCATTGTCACATTCTTGGTACTTTATGTAGACGACATCCTACTCATTGGAAGCGACATACCTACGCTGCAAGGGGTAAAGCAGTGGCTGAGTAAGTGCTTCGCAATGAAGGACTTAGGCGAAGCTGAGATGATCCTAGGGATCAGGATCTATAGGGATAGATCAAATCGGCTTCTGGGCCTAAGTCAGGCTTCGTACATTGACAAAGTTCTGAAAAGATTCAGCATGGACCGGGCCGAGAAAGGTTTCTTGCCAATAGGCCATGGGCTGAAACTTAGTAAGAAGAACTGTCCTAAAACAAGGGAGGACAGGGAGAACATGAAATTGGTTCCATATGCTTTGGCTATTGGATCAATCATGTACTCCATGTTATGTACGAGACCTGATGTCGCCTTTGCACTGAGTATGACGAGCCGATACCAGCAGGATCCCGGGGAGGATCACTGGAAAGCTGTCAAGGCGATCCTCAAGTACCTTAACCGGACTAAGGATAGCTTCTTAGTGTATGGTGGTCAGGAAGTGCTATCAGTTACTGGGTATACTGATGCGAGCTTCTAGACAGACCAGGATGAGTACCAATCACAGTCTGGGTATGTATTTTTGCTGAATGGTGGTGCTGTAAGCTGGAGGAGCTCAAAGCAGCCAACCATAACGGACTCTACAACAGAAGCTGAGTACATCGCTGCGTGTGATGCAGCTAAGGAAGCTGTGTGGATGAAGAAGTTTATCACTGAGTTGGGAGTAGTGCCAACTATCCAGGACCCAGTCGATATCTTCTGTGACAACAATGGGGCCGTCGCATAAGCTAAGGAGCCCCGGTCACACAAGAACACAAAGCACGTGCTCAGAAAGTTTCACCTCATACGAGAAATCGCGGAGAGAGGTGACATTGCATTGCACAGAGTGGACATCGAGGACAATGTCGCAGATCCATTGACCAAGGCGCTGGCCCAGCCCAAGCACGAGGGTCATACTAGATCTATAGGGATTAGGCCCATGCCTAGTTGGAACTAGTGCAAGTGGGAGATTGTTGGAAATGCCCTAGTCCCGAGGCATTGGTCCTTGTATTTGTACTATGCATTTATTGGATCTATGTGCTGTACTCATTTGTGTTATTAATAAAGGCATCAATTCATTTATTATATCTATCTTGTGCAATATATTAAATGAAGTATCCAATGGACATATCTATATCCATGACGACAAGTGTCATGCACTTAGCAGTAAGACCACGGATAGGGTAAACGATATGACCATAAATGGATCCGTAGTCTGTTCCAGTCATGGGAATGAATGGAACTAAAGACTATCATTAACCTGGTTGTATGGCGGTGTCTTACCGGTCATTGGACATGGAATGTCAACTAAGTTAATGGGTACATGCCTGGGAGCATGGTACTGGATAGACCCACTAAACGAGTAATCCACATGGTATGGTATCACAATGGATTCTCGTGTAGTACTTGTATGGATCCTTTGACCTAACCATATGATGGTGTTACATGTGAAGTCGCATACTTAGGGGTACGCCTAAAGGGCCTGTAATAGGGTGCCAAGTATGGGTGCTTTCGGGTATGTCACTGAACATGGTAATACTATGGATATGCAGAAGGGATTTGTCACTTAGTAACCCACTGAGAAGATATCACCGGCCTCTTGATGAATGTGACTGATAAGAGTGTGGCCACACCCAAACAAGTTGGAACTTGTTTGTGAGCTTCAGTGCATTTGGGATCAAGTTAATGTCCGGACACAAAAGAGGGTGATCAATCCATGCCTCTGTGTTGGACACCGATATCGATGACATGGGATGTACATGTTTAAACTACAGGGTTATGATAACAGTTAGACTGCCATCTCCATCTTAATTGGGAGCTGCAGTGGCTTGCTAGAGTCCAACTGCAGTCTGCGGGCCAAAAGGCCCGCTGCCAACATAAAGATGGTTCCACGGGATCGTACACATTGAGCGACTGGACACCGACTTAAAGAATCACAGGTACACTTGGAGTGTACACACTAGAGAGAGCGAATTATATATATTAATTATATTATAAGGATCAATTGGATTGACCATTATAATAAAATTAATATTTGGCTTCACATGATTAATTGGATTAATTATGAAACTATTTCCTAGGTGGAAATATTCATATGTATAGGTTTACATATGAATTTGTTTTGTGAAGACTTGATTTTAATTTGATGGATTAAATTAATTAGTCGAACTAATTTTAATTTAAATGTAAATAATATGTTACTTGGAGTAATATATTAAATACATGGGTTAATTAAAATTGGGCTTGATATTGATTTAAACCAGACTAATTAAAATAAGTTTGGGCCTGAATTAAAAGGAGAAAGCCCACACATACACAGAAGCCAGACTGGGCCTAAATTCCAACAAGGGAATTGGAAGCCCTAGGGTTAAAAACCCTTAGGGGAATTCGGCCAAGACACACATGTGTGTAGCCCCCTTTTGGCCGAATTCTCCTTCCTTCCTCACTCTCTAATCTTCATGATTTTTTGACGCTAGCACGTGCGGTGTTTGTTAGGCGCTCGTGTACGTGAACGAGGAGGGATTCTACTTTGAATTCTGCAGTCGTCATCCATCTCTAGAAAGAGATTTTCTGGTAAGAAAATTAATCCCTTTCTATTTGATTTTAAGTTTTTCAATTTCCACTTCAATTGCTCCTGGGACTGGATTTGAGGAAATCACCGCGTTCTTCCGCTTTTATCGGGTGATTTCCGGTGAAAAATCCCAACATAAACATCGAGGCTCAGTCCGATTGATGTATAATTATATTAATTATGTATTTATTTTATATTTTGTGTCATTTAAACATTTTTAATTTGAATTTGCAATTGATAAATAGCTTTACTGCTTTTCCTATAGTGATTGTACTAGACTTACTTTAATTTGATAGTTTTATTGCTTTGCAATTCAAAGTGGATAACTAAAAGAATTATCATTTAATTATAGCTTCAGCAGCTTTGTCATTTTATTTTTCTTGCTTGATTTGAAATCTAATTAGCTTTCTTTAAACCAAATGTTTGTTATTTCTTTTTTCCTTTTTCATTGTCTATTTTTTAACAGTATTTTTTTCTGTTTTTATTTCAATTAGGGAGAATTAAAAAAATAAATAAGGAAAATTTTGTAGATGTCAATAATACTCCACTTAAATAGCTAAATATCAATGGTTAAAAACTAAATATGCGAACAATCAAAGCTGACAACTTAATATAGTGCATATCAACCTTCAATATAAATGGAAATAAAAGATGTAATCTCCATCTAATTAAGGTACGATTCATATCAATTAAAATAAGTAATCATTACAATACTAAAGAAAAAAAAAACATCAGTTATGTTAATAATCTTTTGCATTAATTAAACTGCATTTGATGAGAAATAAGAATTATGCAGTTTATAAAAGAAATAAGTTGGGTAAAGTATGCCATTTACGGTTTCGATTTCATATGTAGTTGTCCCTTACAATATTTAACAACAACCTCAAACAGTATAATTCACCAGCTCCTGGATGGACATAAAATATTCTTCCAACACTCATACCACGCTTCCTTGGACACCGTTATTTTTTATCTTCTTTGTACCTCTTGATGATTGATTTTTTCTCTTAGCTTCTTTCCAAATAAACTTACTTGAAAATTCAACATAAGTTAGTTTTCTTAAACTTACTTGAAAATTCAACATAAGTTAGTTTTCTGGCCTCAAGATATTGTTTATTTTCCTGCTTCCAGTGTAGAAACTTAGTATTATTTTTGCCACTTCTTGTGACAACCTCCTCAATTGGGTCATCATCATGAAATACAACAATTTGCTCATTTGGTAGATGAAAGCTTAGTCTTTCAACCACCGGCTCTTAAAGATTAATAGGAAAACAAAAAATTCTCCAAGCCGCCTCACATGGAGAAATGTATTTACAATCATAGTACATCTTGACCTCATCGAGTTATTCTCCATTTCCCTTTTGTCCATTTTTCTAATAAAAAGATGTAGTTATTCGATCATTATCTTTATTTATGTATTTGAACAAATATTTGATGGCCCTATGTTGATTGCACCACTCAACATTTATATGCGCATCGTACTTGGACAATAACTCTGTGTTGTAAGGAACAACAAATCTATTATCAGAAACAAATTTATTTTTCTCAAACATTTTCCATTATTTCTTCTTCTATACAAAGAATATCCTTCTTCATAAACTGTTGTTTCATTAAAAAATTTCTTAAGGAAGTGCTTTGAACATTTTCCAACAATCATATAAGGTGATTGTAGCAGAAGAACCACAAGGACCATGTATCATGAGATTTTTTACCTTCTCATACAACTCAGGATTTTCTCCTTTATCTTGAATCTCAGCTGAAATTATGTTATCAATGTCCTTTCCTAATAGATGCTTATCTTCAAGGTGCAAGAATAATAAAATATGTGCATGAGGTAGACCACGCTTTTGGAACCCTATTGTATACATGACTGCAATAAAAAAAAAAATAACAACTGAAAATATAATTATATTTCATTATAAATAATAATATGACAAAAAAAAAAAAATACATACACATGCTTTAATCCTTCCAATTTTTCACATCATGAATAAATGTTTCCAACTACATTTTAAAAACTCTAGATCTGATATCAAGTCTGTGAGCGGACGACGTTTTCGATGGAACGCGGACTCCCTTTCGGAAGGGGCGCCTCGAGATCGGGCAACCCCCCTCACGTGGGGTTTTTAGAATGGAAATTCATTTTTAGAAAATTAGATTATTTCATAAAAGAATCGAGACCTAAGTTTCGATGAATAGTGTAGGAGTCGCCACCCGGCTCAGCTCAACAGGAAAATTTCAGTGTAGCTGAACCGGACGAACGGCCGCCACACTATCCAGAGATCTAGGTCCGGACAAGTCCCCTATTTTGTGTCCAATCAAAATAAATACGGCCAATGTTCTTTGAAGGTATTTTATAATTCTAAAGTCAATTTTATTAAATTAAACATGCAGCGCACATACAAATAAAAGCAAAAATAAGGCAGTAAATAATTAATTAAATTATTATAACCCGATCAAATGAAAATAAAAACTCTCGACCTCACTTTACAAACGCCTAAAATACACGATTTATCTAGAAAAATATAATCGCCTAAAATACACGAATTAATCTATTAAACACATCAAAAATAAAAATAAAAATAAATTAAAAGCTGCAAAATAGACGGTTAGCACAGTTTATAGCACACCACAAATAGGACTTAAGTAGGATAGAATGGGATTTTAAGGAGTTCGGGGGCATGCAATTAGCGGATAACCGGGTCGACTCGGCTAACCGGCTCGATTAGACCTGGAAAACATTTTGAAACGTCCCTGTATTTTGGTTTTGTGAGAAAATCATTTTTGAAAACATTTTATTTTCCGGTTTAATTTAATTTGACATGTGAGGTGGGTCGGTTTTCAGGAGAATCGGGTCTCCGTCATGGCATTGTCCTAAATGCAACAACATGGAAAATTGAATCTAAGGTCATGAATGCACACAACAAAATTCATTTTTGATTATTTTCTGATTTTTCTGAATTTTTATGGATTTTTGGGAATTTTTAGGGATTAAACTGGAAATTATGCCCCTGGATGAGCATTACAGTCGTGCGACTGTAACTACAGTCGTACGACTGTAATTATAGTCGTGCGACTGTAATTCTTCCAATTGCAGAATTTCGCCAAAATTTATTCAAATAAAACAAAAGGCCGCGGGGAATCAAGAACACTCGTACGACTGTAATTACAGTCGTGTGACTATTCTTCACCACAAGAACAGTCTGTTGGAAATGCCCTAGTCCCGAGGCATTGGTCCTTGTGTTTGTATAATACATTTGTACATAATGTGAACTTTATGTATTATACAATTTGTGTCAAGAGATAAAGGCATTAATCTATTTATTATATGTCTTGTGGTATATTTTAAATAGAGTATCCAATGGACATATCCATATCCATGTTGTCAAGTGTCATGCACTTGGCAGTAAGACTATGGATAGGGAAAACGATATGGCCATAAAAGCATCCGTAGTCTATATCATTAGCCTGGTTGTATGGCGGTGTCTTACCGGTCATAGAACATGGGATGTCAACCAGGTTAATGGGTACATGCAAAAAGGGCATAGTACTAGATCGATCCACTTAACGGGAATCTACATGGTACAGTATCACTAATGATTCTCCTGTAGTACTTGTATAAGTCCTTTGACTGGACCATATGATGGTGCTGCATGTGAAATGGCACACTTTGGTGTACGCCTAACGGACCTGTAAAAGGGTGCCAAGTATGGGTACGTTCAGGTGTGTCAGTGAGCATGGCAGTGCTATGGATATGCAGAAGGAAATGTCACTCAGTAATTTACTGAGACGATATCACCGGCCTCTTGAAGAATGTTACTGATAAGAGTGTGGCCACACCCAAACAAGATTGGATCTTGTTTGTGAGCATCAGTTCATTCGGGATCAAGTAAATGTCCGGACACATATAGAGGGTGATCAACCATGCCTCTATGTTGGACACCGATATCAGTGACATGGGACATGCAAGTTCAAACTACAGGGTTACGGTGACAGTTTGACTGCTATCTCCGTCTTAATTGGGGGCTGCAGTGGCTTGCTAGAGCCCGCCTGTAGTCTGTGGGCCTTGGCCCACTGCCAATATAAAGACGGGCCCATCGGATCGTACACATTGAACGTCTGGACTTTAACTAGTCGGATTAAATGTGAACTTGGAGTATACACGTTTGAAGAGAGAGAGATTTATTAATTACATTATATAGATCAATTGGATCGATCAAAATAATATAATTAATATTTATTTTGGCCTTCTCTTAATTAATTCAATGAATTAATTTATGAGATTATTTCCATGGTAGAAATGATTATACATGTATAGGTTTACATGTATCTCATTTAATGTGTATCTAATTTAATCCATTGATTAAATTAATAGGTCAAATAAATTTTAATTTAAATGTATGTAATATATTATATGGTATAATATATTGGCATACGTGTTAAATTAAAGTTGCATTTGAATTTAATTAAATCATTGGAATTAAAATTGGGCTTGGGCTTTAAAAATGAAAGCCCACATATTATGAAGTGTTGGCTGAAATTTTGGTGGGATTATGGCTTGAAGGATGAGTCATTTTGTTGAACAAAATGTGATAATGAATAAGGTAAGTCATGGATGACTTATGGTACCAAAGTTGGACTTTGCATCTTGAGATATTTTGGTCATTATTATGGTATGATAATGAGAGAAATATCCATCCATTTTCTTTCCATGTTTTGGCCAAATGGTTTTGGAAAGGAAAGGATGATTCATCTTTTTTTGATCATTACATGGATGACTCATTCTTTTAAGCCAATCAAGGATGGGTGAGTCATGGCAAAGTTGGACTTTGCTTTGTTTTGATCTTCTTTCTATTGGATAGAAAGGAGGAGAATTAGATGATGAAGTTGACTCCACTTTTTGGCCGTAGGAATTGTTTTCTTTGGAAGAAAAAAAGGTCTTTGCCCACTTAATGCATTTTGTTTCTTTTGGAAAGAAACAAGTGAGAGAGAGAGAGAGAAATTGCTTTATTTCTTTTGGGAAGAAAGATTTTGGGACAGCCATCGCTTTGAGCTTGGCCGCCCCTTTTCTTCTCTCTTTCTCCCTCTCTTTGAAATTATCCGAGTCGCTAGCACGGGTTTCGGTTCGAGAGCCGTTCGTGTACGCATCGGTGGAGGAAATCTACACTTGATTTCTGCAGTTCGCATCCGTCTCTTAGAGAGACTGTATGGTAAGTTTCGAACTTTCTCTTTATGCTTTAAGTTTTTTATTTCCACATCTTAAGCTCCTTGGACCGGATTCCAGGAAATCAATGCGTATTTTCGCTTTTATCGGTCGGTTTCTCGTGACGAATCCCAACAGTGGTATCAGAGCGGGCTTTTGATCCATGGAAATTTTTAACTTGGAGATCCCGTGTTTTAAACTTAGAGATTTTTGTGGTCGGGATTTATTTTTGGTTTGGGGTTTGGTGATTTTTCCCCTTGAATTTTACCTATGGAGAATTATATGCATTTGGTTTTTGCATGGTTTTATTTTCTATTTGTAATTTTCTTTTATGGAAATTTTAATTTGCATATAGGTTTTATGCTAGATTTAATTTCCTATCCTTGATTTTTTTTTCTTGGTGATTTAATTTCATATTGTTATTTTGCTGAAAAAAAAATCACGGACCGTTTTGGGTCGGAACGGGGGTAGCAGCCACTGCTTGTGGCGTGCCGCAGGCAGCCACTGCCTCGGTAGCAGCTGGGCTACTGCGCGCTAGCAACTGCTTTGTGTGTTTAAATTTTGGAAATTTTTATGTGCGTGTTTTATGAATGGAATTTAATTTTCGTTCATGCGATATTAATTTTGGAAATTAATACGGTTAATTGAAATTGGTCCTGGTTTTCTTGGCACGATTACCCGGACGGCTAATTTGGAATTCATGGTATCCCAATTGGATTGGGAGCAGTGTTCTGCCTGGGTTGGAGGCCCAAGGCCCATACGGGCTTGAACCATGAGTGGCCAAAATTTGGCAATTTCAAAATAATGGCTATGGACATATTTGAAATGGGATTAATTCATGCATTTAACATGTCTATAAATTGTATGTATTGGTTTACATGGTAAATGATTAAATGAATGAATGGATGTTTTGGGCCTTATTTATTTGGGTTGTAATATTCTTTTGGTAAATACGGCCTGCGTGCCGTTTTCTTTTTATGTAATTTTATTTTATTTGTTTATTATGGAATTATGTAAAAAAGAAGCCGAATGGATTGGCGTGCTAGAAGGATGAGGATGCGGCCACCTGATGTTGTTCTAGTATAGGTTTACTAGAATTATATTAGGATGTAAATTTTGGCCCATAGCATTTCATTTTATTTAATTATGCTTTATTTATTTACATGTGAGAATGTATATACAAACCCAATTGCACCCGCCTATGCATCTATGCCGTTATTAATTAAATCTAATAACCAAATAATAACTACTAAGTCTCTTAAAAGTGCTTCCCTCATTCATAACCTACTCGAAGTGGGGATGAGCCAGCTGTAGACCAACCCTTGTTAGATGCACTGGAATATCGTCATTTTGTATTGGGTTGGAGTATTGGTTACTCTAACACTTGGATGGAGGTTTTGACTTAGCGTGGCTAGTACGATGTTCCTGGCCCTAAGCACAGATGGGTAAGTGCCAATAGACCCATCAAACCGAGAGTCCCTAGGTTGGGATTGGACGGCGGTCCTACCTAACAATTGGGGTATAGTTGTTCCAGGCCCTCGTCTGGCTATTGTGAGCACGGGTTTTTCCCGACCTCGGTGATGAGAATTACTTAGTTACCTGTGGACCGGATGGACTTGAACAGGACTTGAAAGCGACTGGAATGTTGCCCGGAAAATCTCAAACATCCTGAAAGCCAGGCTATCCGTGATTTGAATCCCCCAAAAAGATCTCCCGAATCATTTCCAGGGTTTGGTCTGCACGCCCGACTTTCGAAATTTCGCCCCAATTTTTGGTAGAACCGGGCGGCTTTAACTAGAGCCGTACGGCTCTAGTGCAAACTAGAGCCGGCCGGCCCTAATGGTCAAAACAAGTTACTTTGCAAAGTAGAGCAACTTGGTTTGATAGACTAAAATAGGCAGGATTTCAGAGAGAGTCAGACGATGGAATTGATTGAACGAAATGAGTGAGAGAGAGAGTGAGATAAAAAGAGAGAAAAGGAGGACTGGGAGAGGGAACTTTTGGTTTTCGGTTCTCACAGAGAAAAAAAAAGAAAAGAAAAGAAAGCAGAGAGAAAAAGAGAGAAAGAAACTGAGAGAGAAACCTATAAGCACTCTCATCAAAACCCTAAATCAGTCTCAAAACATTGTTAACAAATCCTGCATCCTTTACTCTTGGATTGGGGATCGTTTCGGGTTAGTTTCGGATTGTCTCGGTCCATCATGGGATTCGGCCGGTTGAGTCTCTAGGACACATTCCCAGCTTTCAATCCGCTTCTTGACACTCCAAGTATCCAAACAACACCAAGGTAAACTCTGAGAGGCCCTAAAACCTGTTTGCATTGTGTTTTCTGCGCGTTTTCTTTCATTTTGCAAAAATCTGGAAATTGGGCTACCCATCATAGCCGTACGGCTGTGTTCATGATGAACAGAGCCGGCTCTGACCGTAGAGCCGCCCGGCTCTGTTCCTCAGGGACAGATTCCCGGTCTGTCTCGATCGGTCGAAAACAGCCAGTTTCCCATTTTAAGCTTTCTGTTGCGATCATTTTCGGCCCAAATCCATCCGTATGTCATACAACTTTTGTTTTTAGATTTCTATATGTACGGATATTAGGGTTTTTGATGTTTCCTGGGTTTATTTCCTGAGTTTCGGGGTTGTTTTATCCGAGTCGGATCCACAGTTCAGCATTAGCGGACCCCCGAATCCTACCAATTCCCCAGAAAATATAAAAAACGTGCAAAATAGTATTGTTCACAAATGTTTTTGGTGTGTTTATTGCATTCTAGACCTTAGATGGATGTTGAGTTTAGGAACCCACACAATGAGAACCCCGAGTTCCGGGATAACAGACCCACAAAAGCTGAAATTTGCATGAAACCGAGCCAAATGGTTTGCCAAAATTGATTTTCCAGCACAAAAATCTATAGGGCGTTTCAAAACCGTTTTCCAGATCTAACCGGTCTGACCGATCAGGTCGAACTGGCTACCCCCTAAATGCATGCTCCCGTTTCCCAAATCCCAATTCTGTCCTGATTTGAGTCCTACTTGTGTTTATAATATAAATTGCACTAATCAATCTGTTTTGCAGCATTTATTTTTATTTTTGCTGTATTTAATAGATTAATTTATGTATTTAGGCGGTTGTATTTTTAGATCTTCGTGTACTTAGGCGATTATAAATGTGAGGACAAGAGCTTTTTCTCCTTTTTATTCAATTTGGTTGTATAAGAGGCCTCTATTATTCTTTTGTATATTTGTATGGATAATTTATTTTTCTGTAATTTATTTTCTGCATTCTGCTTTAGCACGGGCTAATAACTAAACAATTTGGGTAGAGAAAGATAATAAATTGAATAAATATGGTTTTATAAATAATAAATCAAATACAAGCTTGAGGTTAAGTAGGTAAGTTGCCCGAACCCTGAAGCTCTGGATTAGGTACAGTAGTTTGCACTCGGTAGGGAGCTGTACCAAAATGGATGAGCTGATCCGGGTGGGGACTATGTCACTGGTCTCAAAATTTAGGTTTCGAGGTCTTTAAATAATAAATCAAGAAAATATTTTCTACAAAAGAATTTCCAGATCAAATCCATGATTTTTCCAAGATAAACAAAACCTGTTTTCCAAAACCAAATTCAAACGAAAATGTTTTCCCCGGTTCGCTTCATAGCGTCCCGATTTTTCCCTTTTCGTGAAAAAGGTCGTTCGCTCACAGTGGCAACTCTGCTGGGGATAATGAAAGTTTCTTTAAAAGTTTTTCATAAAAACTTAAGGAACTTAGGCAGCAATTGAAATATAACCTCGCTTGTATTTGCTTATCGATTTATAAAAGCTATATTTATTCATACCCTTGCATATCATGACATTTTCTTCTTCTCAACCCCTCAAATACACTGTTTCACCCCGGTTTACCTAAGACGGTAGCCTACCTTTACTGCCAGGATTGGAGACACCCGACGGGGTAAACCACTCATAGCCCCGCATGACCTTACATCGTGTTCTACGGTGGGGAAGTGTTTATTCGCTATGGGAGCCTATACGATCCTTGGTTTGACTTTGACCCACATGTAATGGCTTAGCAATTTCCCCTAGGATTACCAAAACATAAATTAAAAGTTGAACAATTGAGTGTGCGTCTTTGGTATCCCCCGTTGATGCCAAAAAGACCCAACACCTAGGAAGAATGCGAGACCAATCGAAAGGAGAAATAAGGTTGGAAAGGAGTGCATATTTCTATTTTGTTTTTCCTTTTCATAGAGCATCCAAAATGCATAATTATTCACGTGCTATTTCTAATCACATTTTCGTGTAGCCATCTTTAAATACATATGCATATGTGTGACATTTATGCTAGCCACATCTTCATGCAGCTATTTTCGAACACCAACATATGCGTGACACTAATCGCATTTTCGTGCAGCTATGACATTTTATTCGTGTGCCATTTACATCTCGCGTGCGACATTTCCATGAAGCATACACAACATTGGTCTGCGTGTCATGCATCTTAATCACATTTTCGTGCAGCCATTTGCACTTTCATATGACATATGCATCCATGACATATTACCCCACCTAATAAAAGGATGTTTCAAGTATGCCCCTCACGATCATTTCATTCCATGACATGTCGGACACCTCAAAATTATCCGATTTCTGCCCGTGCACCGGATTGCACTCGGCCATTTCACAAAATATCATATCCTTCAATAGTAGACCACAATGGTCCTAGATTTGATTCAGTGCAACAGTTCGCACGATGCCATCACATGACATCACATTCATTCATCATAGGTGTCCCGGTGACGCTAAGTTCTATTTGTGCATTATGGTTCATATCGAACCATTTTATAACATTGCAAAATCATTCTAGGTGCTCCCCAGGTGCCAGATTAGTACACATATAGGGGCATATCATAACATTATTAACTCATGCAAAGTGTTCCATGAATGCCGGATCTCCATCCGTGTCTCTATATACACGCGACTTGTTTGTAGTATCACTTCATATCGGATGCCCCAAAAGCATCAGAACTCTGTCCGAGGAACGAATTCCACAAGACCATTTCATACCATCTCATTTAGCCTTAAAAAGCGTTAAAACTCTGTCCGTGTGTCGGCCACACGCGACTGTTTCATAACCTCTATTAGGTGCCCCGAAAGCGCCGAACCTCCGTTCGTGTGTTGGCTCACACACGGCCCCTTTGCATCTTCTTTTGCATAACGTTGGGCACTCTTGGAACATCTAGAATAAAGAACTGATACCCATTATCGTTTTCATTCATAAAGCATCAAACATACACTGCCAGTTTTGTGTCGTTCCAATCATGCCTTTATACAATCATTTTTAAAACATCGACATTTGTATGACATCGACGCCGACCATGTCTTTGTGCAGCTATGATATTTTGTTCGCATGCCAAATGCGCATTGTGTGTCAACATTTCCATATAGCCTACAAGACATCATTCTGTATGTCATGCATCCTAACCACATTTTTTTCTGCAGCCACCTACACTTTGGATGACATATGCATTCCTTCCTTGCACGCACGACGTCATTCTGTATGTCATGCATCCTGACCACATTTTTTCTGCAGCCACCTGCATTTTGTGTGACATGTGCATTCACACCATTTCATTCCATCACACCTAATAAAGGATGTTCTAAGGATGCTCCATCATGATCATATCATTTCGTAACGGGTGTCCCAAAGCCACCCGTGTTTTGCCTGTGCTCTGGTTTGCACTCGGCCATTCCTCCATATCATTACATTCCCTAGGAGACCACAACGGTCCTAGATCTATTTTCGTGTGGGTAGTCATATGAAAAACATTGCACAACATCTCATCCATACATCATTGGTACCACGGGGATACCAAGATCTTGTTTGTATGTTGTGATTCACATTGGATCGCTCATAACATTATCGAATCATCCAGGGTACTCCATGAGTGCCCAGTTACTACACATATAAGGGCATTCCATGACATCACTAAATCATGCAAGGCGTTTCACGAACGCCAAACTTTTGTCCGTGTCTCAAGTTACGCGTGACTTGTCTATAACATCATTTCATGTCAGATGCATCAAAAGCATCAAAACTCTATCTGTGTATCGGCATACACGCTACCATTCCATAACATCCATTAGGTGCCTCAAAAGCATTAGAACTCTGTCCATGTGCCAGCCACGCGTGACCATTTCATGACATCCACTAGGTGCTCTAAAGACACTGAACCTATGCCCGTGTGCGGGACCACACGCGGTCTGCTTGCATTGCCTTCTTGCATAGCATAGGGGCATCTGCGGAACATCCAAAAATGTATAATAAGGTAAATCATCCTCATTCTCACCTCCACCCATCTGATATCATTCAATCGCATCAAACCATGACCGTACATCTCATTCATATGTAAATGCAAGGTGCTCCTTGAGCGCCGAAACTCAGCTAGCGTGCCAAGCACGTTACTTCATATCATTTCATCACACAAAAGCCCAAGGTGCTCCTCGAACGCTGGAGCACTACCCGTGTGCCAAGCACACCATTTTCTCCATCTCATGTCATGCATGAAGGTTCAAGGTACTCCCTGAACGCCCAAAATTATGTTCTTTCATCATGCGCCTGCATGTATGCATAGCATTCAACTTCCCTTGCAAGCAATGACTTGCTTCGACCCGTGGGCACCCCAGTGTGTCATTCTTCCCAGGGGCATGACTATGTACCCTATCGTAAGTACCACTTGCTTCCACCCGTGGACACTCCTGAGTGTTGTTTTATCCTTGTGGTATATATTTCTATGCCACGCTTTACTTTAACATGCATGCATCATCCCCAACAGCATTCATTGCATCTCCACGTTTCCCTTCTCGACTTTGCATACATTTGGTCGATTCCGCATAGCATAGCATGACATGACATCACGTGTGCAACTCACCATCCACACATGCACACGTTACATCACATATTCATGCATACATCGTTCCCTGTTTGGTATCTACCACGCATACACCAACCGACACTAACGAGCACTCTCATCAGGGGGAAAGAATCTTGAGGATGGCCAACCCAAGGAGCTTCAACCCCATAACAGATGTTGTGGAAGATTATGTCGCTTCATCACGATTTCAGAAGGCAGTCAGGGAAGAAGCGGCAGCGATGCTAAGGGAAATGCTTGGGGGTGACATTGAAAAAGTGGGGAGACCGATGGCAAGGTGCACTAAGCTGGAAATCCAGGTGGCAGAGCTCGAAGGAAAAATAAGGGGCATGGCGAGCACGGACTTCAATGTTGATACTGATCAGAAACAGGATGCCCAGATTGCTGACACTCCCTCTCAACACCTCGGGGGGCCCTCTCACCAGATCTTGGGCTCACTAGGGTCGACCAGTGAAGGGGAACTGCAAGGAACTCTTGACACCAGTGCTGATGCTGACCCTGTTCCACGACATATCCAGAACCCACCACCCAAAGGTAGCGGGGGAATCACATCCTCTGGGCCTCGTTCGGTGAACATACTATTTGCCATATGCAAAGCAGAGCAACTTGGTTTGACAGACTAAAATAGGCAAGATTTTAGATAGAGTCAGATGGTGGAATTGATTGAACGAAATGAGTGAGAGAGAGAATGAGATAAAAGAGAGAAAAGAAGGACTGGGAGAGGGAACTTTTGGTTTTCGGTTCTCACAGAGAAAAAAAAAGAAAAGAAAAGAAAGAAGAGAGAAAAAGAGAGAAAGAAACTAAGAGAGAAACCCATAAACACTCTCATCAAAACCCTAAATCAATCTCAAAACATTGTTAACAAATCCTGTAACCTTTACTCTTGGATTCGGGATCATTTCGGGTTGGTTTTGGATTGTTTCGGTCCATCATAGGATTTGGCCGGTTGAGTCTCTAGGACACATTCCCAGCTTTCAATCTGCTTCTTGACGCTCCAAGTATCCAAACAACACCAAGGTAAACTCTGAGAGGCCCTAAAACCTGTTTGCATTGTGTTTTCTGTGCATTTTCTTTCATTTTGCAAAAATCCGGAAACTGGGCTGCCCATCGTAGCCGTACGGCTGTGTTCTTTATGAACACAGCCACCCAGCTGTGTTTGTGATGAACAGAGCTGGCCGGCTCTGTTCCTCAGGGACGGATTCCCGGTCTGTCCCGATCGGCCGAAAACAGCCCGTTTCCCATTTTAAGCTTTCTGTTGTGATCATTTTCAGCCCAAATCCATCCGTATGTCATACAATTTTGGTTTTTAGATTTTTATACATAGGGATATTAGGGTTTTTGATGTTTCCCGGGTTTATTTCCTGAGTTTCGGGGTTGTTTTATCCAAGTCGGATCCACAGTTCAGCATTAGCGGACCTCCGAATCCTACCAATTCCGCGGAAAATATGAAAAACGTGCAAAATAGTATTTTTCACAAATGTTTTTGGTGTGTTTATTGCGTTCTGGACCTTAGATGGATGTTGAATTTAGGAACCTACACGAACGGAACCCCGAGTTCCGGGATAACAGACCCATAAAAGCGGAAATTTGCATGAAACCGAGCCAAATGGTTTTCCAAAATTGATTTTCCAGCACAAAAATCTACAGGGCGTTTCAAAACCGTTTTCCAGGTCTAACTGATCTGACCAATCTGGTCGAACCAGCTACCCCCTAAATGCATGCTCCCTTTTCCCAAATCCCAATTCTGTCCTGATTTGAGTCCTACTTGTGTTTATAATATAAATTGCACTAATCAATCTGTTTTACAGCATTTATTTTTATTTTTGCTGTATTTAATAGATTAATTTGTGTATTTAGGCGGTTGTATTTTTAGATCTTCGTGTACTTAGGCGATTGTAAATGTGAGGACGAGAGCTTTTTCTCCTTTTTATTCAATTTTGTTGTATAAGCGGCCTCTATTATTCTTTTGTATATTTGTATGGATAATTTATTTTTCTGCAATTTATTTTCTACATTCTGCTTTAGCACGGGCTAATAACTAAACAATTTGGGTAGAGAAAGATAATAAATTGAATAAATATGGTTTTATAAATAATAAATCAAATACAAGCTTGAGGTTAAGTAGGTAAGTTGCCCGAATCCTGAATCTCTGGATTAGGTACAGTAGTCTGCACTCGATGGGGAGCTGTACCGAAATTTCCCGGATGAGCTGATCCGGGTGGCGACTCTATCACTGGTCTCGAAGTTTAGGTTTTGAGGTCTTTAAGTAATAAATCGGGAAAATGTTTTCTACAAAAGAATTTCCAGATCAAATCCACGATTTTTCCAAGATAAATAAAACCTGTTTTCCAAAACCAAATTCAAACTAAAATGTTTTCCCTGGTTCGCTTCATAGCGTCCTGATTTTTCCCTTTTCATGAAAAAGGTCGTCCGCTCACAGCTATATCTTGATATAATACGGATCTCGGCCCATAAGCCCAACAACTCAGTTTAATTAATAACATGATTCATTATTAATTATAATATGGGAAGAACAAGTTAAGTCCTTTATTAACACTCGTAAATTTTTCCTGTGTAGTAACCAATGGCTACGAATTACACTTTATCACTGCGATCTTTCCTGGAATAGGACATGCTTTCTGGCCCTAACTTTTGGACTGGTCTAGGAACTTGAGGAGAGTTCGAAGGGGAAACCTCCTCTTGCTATAGGCAAGGCCAAGGCTAAAAAGGCTAAAGCCCAGCTAAGGCCCATTCCAAGGATGTCTGCTTCGGGTGCAAGCAGACTGGACATTGGTAAAGATCGTGTCCCACGCTTTTGGGAGAGAAGAAGACACAGGGCGTGTCTTCATCAGGTATATATGTCATAGACATTAACCTCTGTTTCAACATCTTATGTATTGGATACTAGATGTGGTTCTCACATTTGTTGTAATGTGCAGGGACTTAAGAACAGGAGGTCACTGGGATCGGGACAAGTGGACTTGCGTGTCAGAAATGGAGCAAGGATTGCTTGCCATAGAGATCAGTAGGACCGGCTTATGATGCCTAGTAGATTAGTTTTGTTACTGAAACTATGTTATTTTGTACCTGTTATGTATAGGAATATTATTTCTGTTTCAGTTTTGGATATTTCTGGATGTACATTTACTATTGGTAATAGTAAAAAGGGTTTATCTAGAAGAGAATTATTTTATGGAGTAGCTCTGTTAAATAATGTCTTTTATATCCTGGATTTAAATGAAACTAATCATGTCTATAATATACACTCATAAAGGGTTAAGCCTAACAAACTTAATCCAGTTTACCTTTAGCATTGTCATTTAGGCCATATAAACAAGAAGCCCATAGCTAGGCTTCACAAAGTTTGAATCCTACGATCACTTGACATGGAGTCACTTGATATATGCGTGTCTCATTTACGAGGTAAAATGACCAATGCTCCTTTTAGTAAGTAGGCTGAAAGGGCCGCTTGTGACAACCCCGACCTCGGTAAGCGTGCAAAGGCGGAATTCAATGCACGAGATCGGTAATCATCGAGCAGACCAACTATCTAACTATATAAATTGAGCCTTAAAAATGCTAAGTAATGAATAAATAAATAAATAAATATCCTTACAAACCATTGTTAAGCAATAAATGAATAAATGAAATAAAGTCTAGTAATATGCCCAACTATAGTAGCTAATGCCTAAAAAGAATCCGTCCACTCGCCCAAGTCCCATCACGACACAACAATCACACGTCAAGCATCGGCATCGGTACCTACAAAATCTGAAAAAAAAAAAATGGTCGCCACTTAGTGACGAGTAACTACAGTGTCCATATTCGAACACTTAAAACCGAATAGCTTGAAAATAAGGCAAAAACAAATTGAAATAAAGCTGAGCGAGTAAAACAGTTTAAATAATAAAACAAGAATAAAGTAAAGCGAAGAAAAAGAGTTTAAACTAATTAAATTAAGAAACATGATACGAAATCAAACCAACATTTGTATAAAAATCTCATGATAAAAAAAATCAGTCTCGGATATAAAACTCATCAGTCAATTTCTCAATCCAAAATCGCCAACGAATAGCAAATAGGTCGGACGCTCGGAAAAAACGCAGTCCCCTAATCCCACAATCAATCAAAAAGTCTAAGCTGGCCAACTCTCCCATTTACGAGGGAAAAACCGCAGTCCACTCGCCTAATGAGAACGACTAGACCGCCTACTCGAAAAACCGCAGTCAAGCAGGTCCATCATTGGACAAATACCAATGAAGAGGTCTATGACCACTCAATCGAAAAACCGCAGTCGAAAGAGTCCATCATTGGACAAATACCAATGAAGAGGTCGGACCACTCACAAGAAAAACCGCAGTCAAGTGAGTCCATCATGGGCCAAGTGCACCATGAAGAGGTCAAAAATATCACAAGGGAAACACTGTCCATATGCCAGAAAAACCGCAGTCCGGCAACTCCCATATGCAATCGTGTATCAAAAACCAATTTTCAAACCAATCTCATCAAATCAACATTAGGGTGCCACTTTAGGCTTAACCCAAAATCAACATCAAATCCAAGGACCAATTGTCCAAAACATGCCATTATAGGCTATTCTTCCTCAATATAAAACCAAAAGACCAAGTGTCCACATAAACCAATTCAGTTCATCAAAAATCCACCAAGTGTGGTATAAAAACATCCTTAATCCAAAACACCAAATATGGCAGATCCACTGCCTGAATTTCAAAACAGTATAAACCATATGAAAACTCTTCCAAAAATTCTCAAAATTTTAAGGAACCAAGTTCAATTTAATATACACAAAATGCAATTCGTTTCGTGTCATTCGGATAAGTGTACAAAAAAATATAGGCCAAACAGTGAGGCTGTCCCGAAAACAGGGCAGGCAGCAGGTCAGGAAAACAAAATTCAGAATAAAATAGTTGCACTTGTCCAAAAATCATGAAATAATTCAGGGAGCAACATAGCATTATAATCTTCAAATAACTGGAATTTCATGCATTCATTAACCAGAGCAAAAGTTAAAAGCGTCCAAAGATTACTGATCACAGATTCCTGGAAACAGAGCACCAAATTTTACACTATCTTAAAATCAGTATAACCCCAGTTTACCATCAGAATTAGAAGAGAAAATATAAAGCACTTTTGTAGTTCATAATCTTAGAAAAATTTTGCAAGTGGTTTCATGTAAAAATTCGAAGTACACAAAAAGATATGAATTTTCAAACATTATAGGTCAGTGCTGAAAACAATCAGGGGCAGTTTCAAGCAACAGTTTTGGGTGAATTTTTAGGACATGAAAACCAATGAATTTTGACATGGTTTCTTCTACGAATTTTCAGTTTAACATGTTATCTAGAACATATAAAAATTTCAGAAGTTTCTGAGAACCATAACCTATTTAAAACGAATTTAGAAAAATGTTGTGCAGGCTGTCCAGCAAGGGTATTCTATCAAACACCTTATGTGCAAGTTTTTAAATCATCATACCAGCCCTATAATTCGAATTCTATCAACCCAATTGACCAAAATCAGTAAACAAATCATGCCAATTCAAATTCTAGCAATACCAATCAAGTTATTACAATTAATTTAATCAATTCCAACATAAAAAAAAAACATAAAAGCCCTAATTTCTACCATTCAACCCTAAGTGTAGGAGTATGGATAGAGTAGTTACCTTTGATTGCTAAGTCCTATTGCTCAAATTGATGATCCAAGGGAAGAATTAAAGGTGTTGATGGCCAAATCCAAGGAGCAAATCAAACCCAAAACCAACTTCCTTGAATTGAGCTTCTAAACCTCAAGTATGCAATGAGAACAATCAATGAAGGGGTGTGGTAGAGGTAGGAGGTCGAAAATTTGAGAGAGGGGAAGGTGGGATGCTTGGCCGAATTGCACACACAAGGGAGAGGGGGAGATGAGCTTTAGTGTAGTTAGGACTTTATGTTGTAGAATGAGTGTGAATTAGGTTAAGGAGGGATTAAATAGAGAGGGATTATGATAAATACAAGTTGGCCGAAATGTCTAAATATATTAGTCCTAAAATATATAATTTTCCTAACCCCAAAATATTCACAAAATTTAATCATGTTTAAAGATGCATTTAAATATAATAAGCTTAAGGTATTAAATTAAATTAATTAATTAAGCCTAAAAATATTAAATGCCATAAAATTAAAATAATGAGAATAATTTATTTAATAAAAATAATGATGAAAAATATTATTAAAATATTCGGGGTATTACAATCATTCCCCCTTAGAAAAGTTTCGTCCTCGAAACTTCAAGGACCACAGAAAACCAGAAAGCATCACAGTCACACAGCGAACAATCAAACAAAACAAAACACAATCACAGCATCGGAAGCTAATCCCTAAATAACTCGGGGTATCTAGCGCGCATCGCTTCTTCCGTCTCCCAAGTCGCTTCTTCGTACTTCTGACTGCGCCACAGAACTTTCACTAAAGGCACTTCCTTTCTTCGGAGAACTCGAACTTAACGGTCCAAAATACGAACGGGCTTCTCCTCGAAAGTCAAATTGGGCTCAACCTCTACGGCATCGATGGGTATAACTTGAGTCGGGTCGCTGATGAATCGTCGAAGCTGAGAAACATGGAACACGTCGTGCACTTTATCCATTCCGGGCGGTAGGGCCAAACGGTAAGCCACTTCGCCGATCCTCTCCAATACCTCGTAAGGTCCAATATACTTCGGTGTCAACTTACCCTTCTTCCCAAACCGGTACACTCCCTTCATAGGCGAGACCTTCAAAAGAACCTTGTCGCCCACAGCGAACTCAATCGGTCTCCTCTTCAAGTCGGCATAAGATTTCTGACGATCCTGGGCCGCCTTCATCTTAGCTTGAATCACTCGGACCTTCTCAACTGTATCATGAATCAACTGAGGACCCAAAACCAAAGCATCGCTGGTGTCGCTCCAACACATCGGGCTACGACACTTCCGACCATA
The DNA here is from genome assembly GCA_039660915.1 of Euphorbia tirucalli. NCBI lineage: Eukaryota > Viridiplantae > Streptophyta > Magnoliopsida > Malpighiales > Euphorbiaceae > Euphorbia > Euphorbia tirucalli. Next base: position 33,344,744 of record CM077640.1, on the reverse strand, counting down.
AAGTGCCTCGTATGGTGCCATCTGAATGCTCGCATGGTAGCTATTGTTGTAGGAGAACTCAACTAAGCTCAATGACTTAACCCATGATTTCTGAAACTCCAATGCACAAGCGCGGAGCATGTCCTCAAGTGTCTGAATGGTCCTCTCAGTCTGACCATCGGTAGCAGCATGAAAAGCAGTGCTCAACTTAAGCTTCGTACCAAAAGCTTCTTGAAGAGCAGTCCAAAATTGCGATAGAAAACGTGGATCACGGTCAGAAATGATCTCCCTCGGTATGCCATGAAGTCGAATGATCTCGTTAGTGTAGGCTTCGGCTAGCTGTTCCATAGACCAGGTCTTCTTCATGGGAACAAATCTAGCACCCTTAGTCAACCGATCCACAATCACCCAAACCGAATCTAAACCTCCAACAGTCCTCGGAAGTCCCATCATGAAATCCATGGATATAGAGTCGAACTTCCAAGCAGGGATAGGCAATGGCTGTAGCAAACCACCAGGTCTCTGATGCTCTATCTTTACCTTCTGACATATCAAACACTTTGCAACAAACTCGGCAACTTCCTTCTTCATCTTAGGCCACCAAAAGTGAGTCTTAAGGTCCTTGTACAACTTAGACCCACCAGGATGAACAGAATACGGTGTGTTATGAGCTTCCTTAAGAATTTGATCCTTCAAAGCTGAATCATTAGGCACACACCATCTCCCTTTAAACTTCAAACTGTCGTCACCCAAAATCTCAAAATCCTCGGCACGGCCCGCAGTTTTCGCAGCTCGAATTTTCTGAAGTACTAGATCAGCTTTCTGCTTTTCTCGTATCTCGGTAAACAAAGTGGGCTCAATGCTCATGGCACTCAACTGAGCTTGAGCACAACCCTCGGGCATAAATTCAATCTCCAATCGTCGAAACTCATTGCACAAATCATCCGCCAAAACCCTTAAGTAGTTCGATGTGTGAGCACTCTTCCTACTGAGGGCATCGGCAACTTTATTCGCTTTTCCTTCCTTGTACTCCAAAGTCAGGTCATAGTCTTTAATCAACTCAAGCCATCTCCTCTGGCGCATATTAAGCTCTTTCTGAGTGAAAATGTACTTGAGGCTTTTGTGATCTGTGTAGATCTTACATGGAACCCCATACAGATAATGTCGCCAGATCTTCAATGCAAAAACAACAGCCGCTAGCTCAAGATCATGTGTCGGGTAGTTCTTCTCATGTACCCTCAACTGTCGAGAAGCATAAGCAATTACCTTACCATCTTGCATCAATACGCAACCCAGACCATCCTTAGATGCATCGCTATACACCTCGAACTCAATCCCTTCTGTCGGCAAGGTAAGGACCGGAGCAGTAGTCAACTTCTCTCTCAACAACTGGAACGCCTTCTCACATTCCTCGGTCCAACGGAACTTACTATTCTTCTTTAATAGCTTAGTCAACGGCTGAGCAATAAGGGAGAAATTATGCACAAATCGACGGTAGTAGCCGGCCAAACCCAGAAAACTTCGAACCTCCGTCACATTGGTCGGGCTAGACCATTCCACAATTGCCTTAATCTTCGAGGGGTCCACCTTCACACCATCCTTACTGATTACATGCCCCAAAAAGACGACTTCTTTCAACCAGAAATCACACTTTGACAACTTAGCGTACCACTTTTGCTTCCTCAGAATATCCAACACCCTTTTAAGGTGCACAACATGCTCCTCTTCGTCCCTCGAGTAAACTAGGATGTCGTCAATGAAGACAACCACGCAGACATCTAGCAACTCATGAAAGGTTCTGTTCATCTGATCCATGAACACAGCGGGGGCATTAGTCAAGCCAAAAGGCATGACCTCGAACTCATAGTGCCCATATCGAGTCCGGAAAGCAGTCTTCGGAATATCTTCCTTTTTCACCGGTATTTGATGGTAACCGGATCGAAGGTCGATCTTAGAGAACACTCCAGCACCCTTCAGCTGATCAAACAAATCTTCAATCCGAGGCAAAGGATATTTATTCTTGATCGTAGCCTTATTCAACTCTCGGTAGTCGATGCACAGTCTCATACTACCATCCTTCTTCTTCACAAATAACACAGGAGCACCCCACGGTGAAGCACTAGGCCTTATAAAGCCCTTATCAATCAATTCTTAGAGTTGAGATTTCAGCTCCAACATTTCGGACGGAGCCATGCGGTACGGGGCTTTAGAAATTGGTGCAGTGCCCGGAACAAGGTCAATAGAAAATTCCACATCCCTTTCAGGTGGAATACCCGGTAACTCATCAGGGAACACATCAGGATAATCACAAACAACAGGGATATCCTCAAGCTTTTTCCCTTCAGCGGTGTCTGTGATACTACACAAGAATACTTCATTCCCCTTCTTAAAAAGCTTCTTCATTCTCAAAGCAGCAACAACCTTAACAGAGGGTTTCAACTTTACATTCGAGTAAGAGACTCTCTTCCCTTTGGAATCCCTCAATACCACCTTCTCATCTCTACAGTAAAAGATAGCACGGTGCTTTTTCAGCCAATCCATGCCCAAGATAACATCAAACTCTTCTAAGGGAAGTTCCTTCAAAGTTGCAGTCAAAACAATTCCCTCTATCACAATCGGAACATCTCGAAAGGCACGTCGACAAGAAAGGTTCTCTCCATTCGGGAGGGTAACCAAGGATTTAATAGGCACAGAAGATTGCAGTTTAGCCTTCTTAACAAAGGCAGTAGAGACACAAGATAGAGAAGCACCAGTATCGAAAAGTACAAAAGCAGGTAAAGAATTCACAAGTATAGTACCTGTCACCACGTTAGCGTCGACATCATCCTCAGCCTCATACTCAGTCTCTCCCATGTTGTAAACACGGTTCCGCACAGGAGCTCCTTGTCTAGCAGGGGGTCTCACTTGAGTAGCATTAGGGTTCTTGGGACAAGCGAATGAGCGGTGTCCCTCACCATTACAGAAAAAGCACTTCACCACCGATCCGTCACAATTCTTGCCAGGGTGGTAGTCTTTCTGGCATTTAAAGCACTTCCTAGAATCAGTACCCGAAGCATTAACGACTCTTTTTGCAGGCACAAACCTCGGCTTCTTGACAGCCGGAAGAGCAAAACCAGACTGCTGAGTCCTCTTCACAAGATTAGCACGTCGAGCGGCGTCTTCCTCTTGGACTTTCGCAGATACACTAAGAGCAACCTCATACGCTCTTTGAAAGGTAGAAGCTCCGGAGACTAGGACCAAATTACTGATGCGGGGGTCCAGTCCCTTAACATACATCTGTACCTTCTCCATCTCATCGGGCAGCAAAGTAGGAACAAAACGGGCCAATTCAGAAAATTTGTCGGTGTATTGCTGCACCGTCATAGTACCTTGAGTCAAACGGAGGAATTCAGTCCTCTTCTTCCATCTCAGCTCCTTTGGATAGAAGCGATCCTTCAATTTCTCTACAAACTGATCCCAGCCGAAGGCAGCATCGGCCAAACATTCATCTTGCACCAATCCCCACCAATTGTCAGCTTCCTTTCGGAGATAGTAAGTGGCAATGGCTACCTTCTCTTCAGCAGGGCAGCCCGTCGCTGCGAACAGCTTCTTCATCACTCGTACCCACTCCTCTAAGACCACGGGGTCAGGCTTCCCATCATAAATCGGGGGTCGGTGTCTATCGAAGCGATCGAAAACAGTTTGGTTATTAGCCGGAACCGCAGGTGGAGGCGGCGGCGGCGGAGGAAGGGGATTCTCCTGACGATTCGCAAGAGCTATGACAACCTCCTCCAAAGTCTGGAGTCGGTCAGGGTTCTGTCGCGGGGCTCTTCTCGGAGGCATACTGAAATTAATGATTCAAGTAAAGCACAAACATAAGCACACATGTAAGAACAGATAAGCAATTAGTACACAAAGCAGGTAACGTCCCGTTTCCACCTACCCAGCACTCTCGCTAAAGTTTTAAGTCTCTATCCTATTTTCCTAGTTCAGTTCCAAGTGACTTACGCTTTGTAAGCTTTGGAACCAAATTCGGCTCTGATACCAACTGTGACAACCCCGACCTCGGTAAGCGTGCAAAGGCGGAATTCAATGCACGAGATCGGTAATCATCGAGCAGACCAACTATCTAACTATATAAATTGAGCCTTAAAAATGCTAAGTAATGAATAAATAAATAAATAAATATCCTTACAAACCATTGTTAAGCAATAAATGAATAAATGAAATAAAGTCTAGTAATATGCCCAACTATAGTAGCTAATGCCTAAAAAGAATCCGTCCACTCGCCCAAGTCCCATCACGACACAACAATCACACGTCAAGCATCGGCATCGGTACCTACAAAATCTGAAAAAAAAAAAAATGGTCGCCACTTAGTGACGAGTAACTACAGTGTCCATATTCGAACACTTAAAACCGAATAGCTTGAAAATAAGGCAAAAACAAATTGAAATAAAGCTGAGCGAGTAAAACAGTTTAAATAATAAAACAAGAATAAAGTAAAGCGAAGAAAAAGAGTTTAAACTAATTAAATTAAGAAACATGATACGAAATCAAACCAACATTTGTATAAAAATCTCATGATAAAAAAAATCAGTCTCGGATATAAAACTCATCAGTCAATTTCTCAATCCAAAATCGCCAACGAATAGCAAATAGGTCGGACGCTCGGAAAAAACGCAGTCCCCTAATCCCACAATCAATCAAAAAGTCTAAGCTGGCCAACTCTCCCATTTACGAGGGAAAAACCGCAGTCCACTCGCCTAATGAGAACGACTAGACCACCTACTCGAAAAACCGCAGTCAAGCAGGTCCATCATTGGACAAATACCAATGAAGAGGTCTATGACCACTCAATCGAAAAACCGCAGTCGAAAGAGTCCATCATTGGACAAATACCAATGAAGAGGTCGGACCACTCACAAGAAAAACCGCAGTCAAGTGAGTCCATCATGGGCCAAGTGCACCATGAAGAGGTCAAAAATATCACAAGGGAAACACTGTCCATATGCCAGAAAAACCGCAGTCCGGCAACTCCCATATGCAATCGTGTATCAAAAACCAATTTTCAAACCAATCTCATCAAATCAACATTAGGGTGCCACTTTAGGCTTAACCCAAAATCAACATCAAATCCAAGGACCAATTGTCCAAAACATGCCATTATAGGCTATTCTTCCTCAATATAAAACCAAAAGACCAAGTGTCCACATAAACCAATTCAGTTCATCAAAAATCCACCAAGTGTGGTATAAAAACATCCTTAATCCAAAACACCAAATATGGCAGATCCACTGCCTGAATTTCAAAACAGTATAAACCATATGAAAACTCTTCCAAAAATTCTCAAAATTTTAAGGAACCAAGTTCAATTTAATATACACAAAATGCAATTCGTTTCGTGTCATTCGGATAAGTGTACAAAAAAATATAGGCCAAACAGTGAGGCTGTCCCGAAAACAGGGCAGGCAGCAGGTCAGGAAAACAAAATTCAGAATAAAATAGTTGCACTTGTCCAAAAATCATGAAATAATTCAGGGAGCAACATAGCATTATAATCTTCAAATAACTGGAATTTCATGCATTCATTAACCAGAGCAAAAGTTAAAAGCGTCCAAAGAATACTGATCACAGATTCCTGGAAACAGAGCACCAAATTTTACACTATCTTAAAATCAGTATAACCCCAGTTTACCATCAGAATTAGAAGAGAAAATATAAAGCACTTTTGTAGTTCATAATCTTATAAAAATTTTGCAAGTGGTTTCATGTAAAAATTCGAAGTACACAAAAAGATATGAATTTTCAAACATTATAGGTCAGTGCTGAAAACAATCAGGGGCAGTTTCAAGCAACAGTTTTGGGTGAATTTTTAGGACATGAAAACCAATGAATTTTGACATGGTTTCTTCTACGAATTTTCAGTTTAACATGTTATCTAGAACATATAAAAATTTCAGAAGTTTCTGAGAACCATAACCTATTTAAAACGAATTTAGAAAAATGTTGTGCAGGCTGTCCAGCAAGGGTATTCTATCAAACACCTTATGTGCAAGTTTTTAAATCATCATACCAGCCCTATAATTCGAATTCTATCAACCCAATTGACCAAAATCAGTAAACAAATCATGCCAATTCAAATTCTAGCAATACCAATCAAGTTATTACAATTAATTTAATCAATTCCAACATAAAAAAAAAAACATAAAAGCCCTAATTTCTACCATTCAACCCTAAGTGTAGGAGTATGGATAGAGTAGTTACCTTTGATTGCTAAGTCCTATTGCTCAAATTGATGATCCAAGGGAAGAATTAAAGGTGTTGATGGCCAAATCCAAGGAGCAAATCAAACCCAAAACCAACTTCCTTGAATTGAGCTTCTAAACCTCAAGTATGCAATGAGAACAATCAATGAAGGGGTGTGGTAGAGGTAGGAGGTCGAAAATTTGAGAGAGGGGAAGGTGGGATGCTTGGCCGAATTGCACACACAAGGGAGAGGGGGAGATGAGCTTTAGTGTAGTTAGGACTTTATGTTGTAGAATGAGTGTGAATTAGGTTAAGGAGGGATTAAATAGAGAGGGATTATGATAAATACAAGTTGGCCGAAATGTCTAAATATATTAGTCCTAAAATATATAATTTTCCTAACCCCAAAATATTCACAAAATTTAATCATGTTTAAAGATGCATTTAAATATAATAAGCTTAAGGTATTAAATTAAATTAATTAATTAAGCCTAAAAATATTAAATGCCATAAAATTAAAATAATGAGAATAATTTATTTAATAAAAATAATGATGAAAAATATTATTAAAATATTCGGGGTATTACACCGCTAGCTTGCTGGACCTTATACATTCAAATGTATGTGGACCTATGAGCAAAGCAACCAAGGGTGAACATCTATACTTTGTTTCCTTCACAAACAATTTCATCAGATATGGCTATGCCTATTTAATGAAATATAAGTCTGAGACCCTTGATAGATTTAGGAACGAAGTACAGAACCAACTAGGCAGAAATATCAAAGCCATTCGGTCAGATCGAGGTGGTGAGCATATAAACCTCGAGTGAGACTCATTTTGAGTGGGCATGGAATAGCTCCATTGCTCACTCCTCCAATAACACCACAATGGAATGGGGTGTCCAAATGGAGGAACAGGGCCTTGTTAGACATGGTCTGCTCAAATAATGAGTCGTGTCTCTCTCCCAATAAGTTTTTAAGGATACGCTCTTAAGACAATGGCTCTCATCTTTAATTATACTCCGACTAAGGCTATGGAAAAGACCCCATTTGGAATATGGATGGGCAAGGCACCCAATGTGTCTTTCCTACGGATTTGGGGTTGTTCTACACAAGTTAAGAAATTGATTGTGAGCAAAACTAGAACCCAAAATCGACTAATGCCTGTTTGTGAGCTACCCTAGGGAAACCAAAGGATATTACTTCTACAACCCCGCCGAGAATAAGGTGTTCATGGCACGAAATGGGGTCTTTCTTGCAAAAGGGTTTATTTCCAAGAAAGAAAGTGGGAGCAATGTTAAACTCAGGGAAGTTCAAAGCTCAGAAACTCCTAAAAAGGATAACTCGGAGACCAGGGTGAAGCTTCCAAAGGTGGAAGCACCAGCCCAGGTCACACAAGGACCTAAAAGGTCTAGTAGGGATCGTCAGGAATAGGAGAAACATAGGTTTCTTGTTTCTGATGATTATGCTCTTTTTTTGTCTTAGATGAAGAGGAGCTCAAAACCTACCAGTAGGCTATAGCTAGCCCACTGTCTGCCATGGTGGTAGATATGCAATCTATGTACGATAATCAGGTTTGGAACCTGGTTGATCCACCTCGGGGTGCTAAGGTAATAGGTTGTAATTGGTGCTATAAGCTATAGGCCGACAATACCTTTAAGGGTGTGTATAAGAGGTTTAATGGGAGCACAGTAACTTTCCTGGTATAATATATGGATGGCATCCTTCTGATTGGAAGCGACATACCAATACTACAGGGATCTTGTAATGGTTGAGTAAGTCTTCGCAATGAAGGACTAAGGTGAAGCTGAGATGATCCTAAGGATCAGGATGTATAGGGATAGATCCAATCAGCATCTAGGCCTAAGTCAGGCCAAGTACATAGACATAGTTCTGAAAAGATTCAGCATGGACCAGGCTAAGAAAGGTTTCTTGCTAATGGATCATGGGCTGAAACTTAGTAAGAAGAACTGTCCTAAGATAAGGCAGGACAGGGATAACATGAGATTGGTCCTATATGCTTCAGCTATTAGATCAATCATGTACTCCTTGCTATGTACAAGACCTGATGTCGCCTTTGCACTAAGTATGACGAGCAGGATCCCAGGTGGATCACTGGTAGGCTGTCAAAGCAATCCTGAAGTACCTTAACCGGATTAAGGATAGCTTCTTAGTGTGTGCAGGTCAGGAAGAGCTGTCAGTTACTGGGTACACTGATACAAGCTTCCAGACCGACCAGGATGAATATCAGTCACAGTATAGGTATGCGTTCATGCTAATCACACATAAACACGAAGCACGTACTTAGGGAGTTTCACCTATTGCGAGAAATCGCTGAGGGGGTGACATCTCATTACAAAGAGTGGACACCAAAGACACTGTCGCAGATCTTTTGACCAACACGCTTAGCTATGCCTATGCATGAAGGTTATACAAGATCTATAGCGATTAGACCCATGCCTAGTAGGTACTAGTGCAAGTGGGAGATTGTTGGAAATGCCCTAGTCCCGAGGCATTGGTCCTTTTGTTTATATAATACATTTGTACATAATATGAACTTTATGTATTATACAATTTGTGTCAAGAGATAAAGGCATTAATCTATTCATTATATGTCTTGTGCTATATTTTAAATAAAGTATCCAATGGACATATCCATATCCATGTTGTCAAGTGTCATGCACTTGGCAGTAAGACTATGGATAGGGAAAACGATATGGCCATAAAAGCATCCATAGTCTGTTCCAATCATGGGAATGAATGGAACTAAAGACTATCATTAGCCTGGTTGTATAGCGGTTTCTTACCGATCATAGAACATGGGATGTCAACTAGGTTAATGGGTACATGCAAAAAGGGCATAGTACTGGATCGATCCACTTAACGGGAATCTACATGGTACAGTATCACAAATGATTCTCGTGTAGTACTTGTATAAGTGACACACTTTGGTGTACGCCTAATGGGCCTGTAAAAGGGTGCCAAGTATGGGTACGTTCGGGTGTGTCAGTGAGCATGGCAGTGCTATGGATATGCAGAAGGGAATGTCACTCAGTAATTTACTAAGACAATATCACCGGCCTCTTGAAGAATGCTACTGATAAGAGTGTGGATACACCCAAACAAGATTAGATCTTGTTTGTGAGCATCAGTTCATTCGGGATCAAGTAAATGTCCGGACACATATAAAGGGTGATCAACCATACCTCTGTGTTGGACACCGATATCAGTGACATAGGACATGCAAGTTCAAACTACAGGATTACGGTGACAGTTTGATTACTATCTCCGTCTTAATTGGGGGTTGCAGTGGCTTGCTAGAGCCTGCCTGTAGTCTGTGGGCCTTGGCCCACTGCCAACATAAAGATGGGCCCATCGGATCGTACACATTGAACGCCTAGACTTTAACTAGTCGGATTAAGTGTGTACTTGGAGTATACACGTTTGAAGAGAGAGAGATTTATTAATTACATTATATAGATCAATTGGATTGATCAAAATAATATAATTAGTATTTATTTTAGCCTTCTCTTAATTAATTCAATGAATTAATTTATTAGATTATTTCCATGGTGGAAATGATTATACATATAGAGGTTTACATGTATCTCATTTTATGTGTGTCTAATTTAATCCATTGATTAAATTAATAGGTCAAATGAATTTTAATTTAAATGTATGTAATATATTATATGGTATAATATATTGGCATACATGTTAAATTAAAGTTGCATTTGAATTTAATTAAATCAATGGAATTAAAATTGGGCTTGGGCTTTAAAAATGAAAGCCCACATATTATGAAGCGTTGGCCAAAATTTTGGTTGGATTATGGCTTGAAGGATGAGTCATTTTGTTGGACAAAATGTGATGATGAATAAGGTAAGTCATGGATGACTTATGGTAGCAAAGTTGGACTTTGCACCTTGAGATATTTTGGTCATTATTATGGTATGATAATGAGAAAAATATCCATCCATTTTCTTTCCATGTTTTGGCCGAATGGTTTTGGAAAGGAAAGGATGAGTCATCTTTTTTTGATCATTACATGGGTGACTCATTCTTTTAAGCCAATCAAGGATGGGTGAGTCATGGCAAGGAGGAGAATTAGATGATGAAGTTGACTCCACTTTTTGGCCGTAGGAATTGTTTTCTTTGGAAGAAAAAAAAGGTCTTTGCCCACTTTTTGCATTTTGTTTCTTTTGGAAAGAAACAAGTGTGTGAGAGAGAGAGAAATTGCTTTATTTCTTTTGGAAAGAAATATTTTAGGACAACCATCACTTTGAGCTTGGCCGCCCCTTTTCTTCTCTCTTTGAAATCGTCCGAGTCGCTAGCACGGGTTTCGGTCCGAGAGTCGTTCGTGTATGCATCGGTGGAGGAAATCTACACTTGATTTCTACAGTCCACATCCGTCTCTTAGAGAGACTATATGGTAAGTTTTCAAACTTTCTCTTTATGCTTTAAGTTTTTGATTTCCACATCTTAAGCTCCTGGGACCGGATAGCAGGAAATCGACGCGTATTTCTGCTTTTATCTGTCGGTTTCCTATGATGAATCCCATCATAGTCGTATGACTATTCTTGATTTCCAGAAATAGCAAGCCTGAAAATTGAGTTTAAATGCACAAAAACACACCAAATCACCCAGAAAATGCAAGAAAATGAAGGATTGAAGTATGTATACCTCTTTAGTGCTGATCCACCGTAGGAATGACAGCTGGAAATGCCTCAATCCACTCCAAATCACTTCTTTTCCTTTGAGTTGAGGTTTGAAAAGTTGAGTCCAAAAATCTCCAAAATGTTAAGGTTTCTGAGAGTTTTAAGTCCGAAATTAATTGAGTTTAGAGTATCAGATTATTAACCTAGGATTTCTAATGGATTTTTAATTTAAACACTTAAGAATTAGAAAGAAAAAGATGAGAAAAAGATGCTTGAGTTTGAAGTTTTCTTTTTCTTCCCTTTTTCTTCAATTCTCTCCTAATTTTTCTCTCTCTAAACTCTTTAAGATTAGAAGCCAAAAAGTCCCTCTTCTTCCTTCTCCTCTTCCTTTTCTTTTCTGCTTTTCTTGCCTACTGATCCAAGCATTTAATGCCTCTCCCCTAAATTTAAAATTTTCATGTCAAAGGTATGGGCTACTGTACCTGCTCCGCAATTACAGTCGTATGACTGTAACTACAGTCGCACGACTGTAATTACAATAGTGTGACACGTTGGATTTTTTTTAAGTCTGGGAAAATTCCGGTGCTTACAGTTGCCCCTCGCGTGATCAAATTCGACACCTGACTCCAGATCCACAATACCGTGGATCAAAGTGCCGGAGACACAGGAAAGAAAACGTGCAACTGAGTTGCTAAAGTCTCATTGCCGTGATGATGCATTGAATTGATTGGATGGAATAAGCCGATACTGGGTCTATATTTCCCGAGGCGATGCTGGAGATGAAATAAGCCGATATCGGGTTTAGATTACCCAAGGCAAGGAGGTGGAAGGCGGATAAGCCGATACCGGGTTTAGGTTACCCGAGGCAAAGAAGGTGGAAGGCGGATAAGCCAATACCGGGTTTAGGTTACCCGAGGCGGAAGGTGGAAGGCGGATAAGCTGATACTGAGTTTAGGTTGCCCAAGGCAAGAAAGGTGGAAGGCGGATAAGCTAATACCGGGTTTAGGTTACCCGAGGCAAGGAAGGTGGAAGACGGATAAGCCGATACCGGGTTTAGGTTACCCGAGGCAAAGTTTGCTGGGGATCTGGAATGAAGCCGATCTGGACCATTGCCGGGTTTATGTTACCCGAGGTGGATCTGCTGGGGATGTGGAATGAAGCCGATCTAGGTCGATACTGGGTCTATGTTACCCGAGGTGGATCTGCTGGAGATTTGTCTGTGTCTGAGATAGTGATGAGGAATCCTGCATTAGAAATAGCAAGTCTTCATTCCTTGATCGAGAGATTTTGAACAAAAATTTTTGCCCCTTCGATTAAGAATGAAGACTAGCTAGGGATGAATGCTAAGTGTATGTCGTGTATGTATGCACGATGATGCATATGCACATGGAGATTAAGTGATGCATTTCTTATTGTTTCTGTGAGATTGATATTTCTCCTTTTTGCTGGGGAAGGTATGTTTTGCCCCTGGCTGGTGGAAGAGGCTCTTTGCGTAAGGCTTCCCCTTGTTGAAGATATATGTGAGGACTGCTGGGGAAATGAGATAATTGCTGGGAATGCGTGATGATGCTGGGGAATAGTATCCTTTGTAAATGTTCCGCTAGGGAGTGATGTGGAGAATTCTGCTGGGGCGATGATGGAAAGACTTGGCTTCTCACCCCTGTAATTTATGAATCTAGAAGCGCTCTAAATTTTGCATGGGTTACCCAATGCGAGTTTTCAGCCCAGCGAGCTGCTCTAATTTTTGCTTGAGGTGCCTTTTCGGTTTTCACCCCAGCGAGCTCTTTCTCTTTGTTTTTTTTTTTAAGCAGAGATCGATTGAAACAGCAAGTTCTTGGACAATCGCTGTCGCTCTTCGGAAAGCTGAATTGGATTTGGAGGACGATAAAAGATTTCAGATTGTATGTATTCAGCACATTTTCATTGTTAAACAACATGATATGTTCGACTAGTTGAATGCAGAGCACTTTCTTTAAATGGATGTTTGAACAAGATAACTTTGTTTATGCATTCTGTCATAACCATGCAAATATATTTAAACAAACATTCCACTTTATTGATGAAATCACAATGAGTACATTTGAAATGATTAATTCGTAGATGGTATACATTCCACGCAGAGCCGAAATCCGTCACCAGTCGTCCGTTTCAGATTTTCTGACTGATCATTTTCTCTCGTGTCTTAATTTTTGCCTAGGCCGCTCTTTTTGAGTTTTCAACCTAGCAGACTCTTTTTTTTTAACATGATAAAGCTTTAAGCGGTCTTGATTGACAGGATTTGTGAACTCATTTCCATCCATGTCTATGATGCTGACACCGCCTTTCGATAACACCTTCTTCACGACATAAGGCCCTTCCCAATTAGGTCTGAACTTCCCCCCGAACATCGACAATTGAGGGCCTTATTTGTTTTAGAACCAAATCCCCTACTTTCAACTGTCGCCTGGGGTACTTCACATTCTGATCCAGTGCTTTCAGCAACTTTTCATTTAGCACTGCTGATTGCTTGTATCTGGCTTGAACCCATTCAGTTTCTGGTAACTGGGCTTCCAAGGTGACTCTAAGTGACTTAAGCTCTATTTCTACTGGTAACACTGCTTCCATACCATACACCAAGGCATATGGAGTCTCTTCTGATGGTGTTCTGACACTAGTTCTGTAACCCCAAAGAGCATGTGGGAGTTTGTCCGCCCAATCTCTGTAGGTCATTACCATTTTTTATAAGATCTTCTTTATCGCCTTATTAGCTGTTTCCGCTGCACCGTTAGCTTGGGGTCCGTGTGGAGAAGACTTGTGGTGTTCAATGCCATGTCCTGCAAGTAGCTCAGCTGTTGGCCCTTGAAACTGCACTCCGTTGTCAATCACTATGGGATGGGGAATCCTATATAGAGCAAAGATGTTCTTCTGAATGAACTTGACCATCTGCTTGGCTGTTACATTGGCAAAGGATTCTGCTTCTACCCACTTTGAGAAATAGTCTACCGCAACCACTATGAATCTATGCCCATTAGAAGCTGCAGGATGAATTTCTCCAATCATGTCAATCCCCCATGCTGAAAACAGCCAAGGAGATGCCAGATTCTATAATTTGAGTGGTGGAAGATGACTGATGTCAGCGTAGATCTGACACTCATGACATCTTTTTACTTTCCTTATACAATCAGTCTGCATAGTCATCCAGAAGTACCTCCATCCCATTATTTTCCTAGCCATAGCAAGTCCATTCATATGTGGGTCACAAGACCCCGCATGCACCTGCTGCATCACTGTCTCTGCCTCCTGTTCTGTCAGACATCTCAAGAGGACTCCATTTGCTGTTCTTTTGTACAGCCTATCTTCAAAAATTCTGAACTGACTGGCTAGCTTTCTTAATGACACCTTATCAGCAGTCCTAGCTCCTTCTGGATATTTTCCTTCCTTCACATACTGGTAGATGTCAAGGAACCATAGCTTCTCTTCAGCCGTCAACTCCATCACTTCATGCACCTTTCAGCTCCCATTCACCTTGAGCTTGTCTTATCACTAAAAGTGAGTCTCCCATGATCAAGACGTCATTTGCCCCTAGTGTCAATAGAGCTTCCATTCTGAATAAGCATGCTTCATATTCTGCTCTGTTGTTAGTTATAGGAAAGTCCAACCTCTTTGACAATGGGATGATTTCACCATCTGGTGTTGCTATGATTACCCCGATTCCAGCACTTTTTCTGTTCACAGCACCATCGAAGCACATAACCCATCTCTTTATTTCCACCATGGCCAACTGTTCATCCGGGAAGTCCAGATTTTCTGTGTAGTCTGATTCCAGCGGCTGATTTGCTAAAAATTCTGCTACGGCTCGTCCTTTAATGGTCTTCTTGGTGATGTACTCAATGTCAAACTTCGATAAGAGTAGTAGCCACCTAGATAACTTTCCAACCAATGCCAATGCTTCGTACAGATACTTCATCGGGTCCACCTTGGCCACGTCTTGCACTTTGTATGACTGGCAATAATGGTACAACTTATTGGTCAGCTAGATCATTGCCACACACGTCTTCTCCACCAGTGTATACTTGACTTCATACTCCAGCAGCTTCTTGCTGAGGTAGTAAATGGGGTATTCCTTTCTGTCATCTTGCTCTTGTGCCAACATTGCCCCTACAGAGGAATCTTCAATGGCCAAATACAAGATCAAAGGCTTCCCTGAAATTGGTGGACTCAGAACTGGCGGGTTTACCAGATACGCCTTGATTTTCTCGAACGCCAACTGACATGTATTGTCCCACACAATCGGCTGATCTTTCTTTAATAGCTTGAAGATTAGCTCACAAGTAGAGGTCAATCGTGCTATGAAACGACTGACGTACTGCAAGGAGCCTAAAAATGACCGGACCTCCTTTTTTTTCTTTGGAGCTGGCATATCTCAAATGGCCTTGATCTTATCTGGGTCCACTTCTATTCCTCTCTGGCTGACTACATGGCCTAACAACTTTCCTGATGTGACCCCAAATATGCACTTCTTGGGGTTGAGATGCAAGTTATATTCTCCGATGCATGTAAGAAATCTATCCAGGATAACAGAATGTTCCTCCCGGGTCCTTGATTTAACCATTATATCATCGACATACACTTCAACCTCTTTATGGATCATATCATGTAGCAGGGTTGTGACAGCCCTTTGATAAGTGGCTCCAGCATTCTTCAACCTAAAAGGCATTACTCTGTAGCAGAAAGTACCCCATTCTGTGATGAATGATGTCTTCACTTTATCGATCACATCCATCAGGATCTGGTTGTATCCTGAAAACCCATCCATGAAGGAATACATCGCTGCTTTTGCTGCACTGTCAACCAGGACATCAATATGAGGTAGTGGGATGTTATCTTTTGGGCATGCCTTATTCAGGTCCCTATAGTCGACACATACTCTGACCCTTCCATCCTTTTTAGGTACTAGGATGAAATTGGCTAGCCATTCTGTATACTCCACCACTTCAAGGAATTTGGTGTCTATCTGCTTAGCCACTTCTTCTTTCACCAATGTAGTCCACTCTGGCCTCAGTCTACTCAGCTTTTACTTCACTAGCCTGAACTTAGGGTCCGTCGGAATCTTGTGCACTGCTATCTCGGTGTCTACACCCGACATGTCTTCGTATGACCAGGTGAAAGCTTTAACATGTTTTTGCAATATTCTTGTTAATTCTCTCTCTTCCTCGGGTTCTAGCTCATGTGAAATAAATACTATTTTGGGATTTTCATTTGTACTTATGTTGATTTCATGCAATGCAGTGTCATGTATGCTAAATATTCTTGATGTTGATTCAAATGCATGCAAAGAATTATCAAGATAAATATCACACAAGTAAGCAAACTGAGATTTCATTGCATTAAACTTGTCATAAAGTACATCATTCATGTTGAAAATGGAAGAAACAGATACAATAAAATCATTTTCATTCTCCACAGGCGGAGGGCCTTGCACTTCTTCAGCTTCCACTTCCATCTTCAGAGCATCATTCAGGTCCGCAGCCAGCTTGGCCTCTTTCTCAGCAGCAACAGTGATGTCCTCACTTTCAGCCATATGCGCCTTAGCCTTTTCCATGATCTTGTCTATCTCAGCAACCATAGAATCCAAGTTTACCTTGGCCATCAACTCCTCACCGAACCCTTACTTGGACTTCCCAAATGCCTTGCTTAAGGCAGCAGTCAATGCACCCGAAATTACTTCTGCAGTTCCATCACAAGCTTTCTCTTCTGCCACCTTTACTGCTTTTGCTATCACTTCGGGTGGCTCACCTTGTAGAACCACAGGCTTAGTGACTACCTCTTCAACCACCACGGGCGCCACTGGTTCTTCCTGACTCTTCTAAAAATCAACGACATCAAAAAATATTTCAAAGCCGAGGTATTCAATGCTCCTGACCCTTACTGGTTTAGCCTGGCCATTATAAAGCTCTTCACCTGCCTTTAGAAATGGTTTCATCATAAGCTTGCCATTCTTACCCCTTCTCGGGTTCTTCTGGATAGATGTCTCCTCTGTGTACCCTAGCCCGAACTGCTTTGGCTTTCCCGAGTCAATATTAAACTCAGGCACTTCTTGCAGGTTGATTCCAAGTCCCATGCCCGGGACAAACTTCTGCTTGTGCAAGTACCGGCATAGCCACTCTGGCATATAATTTTCATAAATGACTATTGGAGCATCTGTGGCTTCCTCCTCCCCGACCATGGCGACTTGGAACCCGCCACATAGTATGGTCTCCTCACTAACGGTAGCAATCACAGACTGGGAATCAGCTTCGATTGTCACAATCTCATCGTCTACTGAAAACTTGAACTTCTAATGCAAGGTGGAAGGGACACCCCCCAACGGATGAAACTTGATCTTCTGTCACAATCACTTTCTCTCTCCCTAACAACAGAGAGAAAGTGATTGGAATGTCAATAACAGTGAAATTGACCATTGACTTGATCGGTCCTACTTTAACTTTAGCTTTAAAGGTCCCGATCACAGTCCTCTTGGAATCATCATAGGCCCTAATCACAGTAAAGGACTTTTTCAAACCGCCTTTGCTCAGACCCATAAATGGTAGCATTTTCAGTGGACATATATTCAGGGCAGATCCATCGTCCACCATCACACACAGCATCACTTTATCCATCACATGGGCCCTAATGTAGAGGGCCTTATTGTGGGCCTTTCCCTCACTAGGCAGGTCTTTCTCAGAAAACACAATATCAGGAGCCCCTGAATGGATCTTATCTAACAAGCAACACATGGCCTCCGGTGATGCAATGGGGGACACTTCAATTTCTGACAACTTCTTCACTAAGGTTGCCCTATGCTCCTTGGAGGTTAAAAGCAGATGCCACAAACTAGCTTGGGTAGGGGTTTTCTTCAACTGAGAGATAACCAGATCTTCTTCCTTAACTCTCTCCTGTGTTGATGTATTGCCGGTCCCAGTCATAGGGGCCTTATCTTTTGCTTGGTCTGCTGGTTGATATACCCTGCCACTTCGGGTCACATTCTAGAACTCTTGGATTTTCAGCTTTTCAATAGCCGGCGGCTTAACTGTTTCCTCCCCACCAAACTCTTCATATTCATCCTCGGAGTCAAGATCATTCAAGCTTATCGGTTTGATCTCTTTTTGTTCCATCTACTTCTCACATTCTGATTCTACCTCGGCTTCACCAATTGCCACAGCCTGAATAGCGGGATTTGCTTGAAGGACTTGAGCAAAGATAAAGTTGGCTGGCAATCCCGACTGTACCATATTAACCGACTTCTCAAATGCTGGTAACGGGTTAGTCTTCGTGCTGGGCTTAGAGGGCTCTTGCAATTTCCCTTCATCAATCAACTTTTGAACGGTGTCCCTCAGCTTTTAACAATTATTTCTGTGGCCAGCAACAACATGGTACATGCAAAAATTATCTTTATCTGCCTCGGCAGGTTTTTCAAATGGCCTTAAAGACTGTAGCAATCCTCCATTTCTGCACTTAGCAAAAATCTTAACTAAGGGAAAAGTCCAAGGCGATATCCCCTATCCTCCTGGATTCCTGTTCTGATTGCCTTGTTGTTGGGTTACTATAGCAACCTCTACTTACTTCACTTCTGAGGTCTGTCCCCCTTTCCCTCCAGAACTTGAGATAGAACCACCACCAGATCCGGCTGCAGCTATTGATCTATACCCAGAACCGTATCCTGAGCTTCTACCACCCTTATGGGTTGTCGCTTTCTCTTCCTCATCACGCTCGATCTTCATCGCCATACTGTACACTTCACTGAGCTCGCTAAATGGATGAAACTTCATATTATTCTTAAAGATGTCTCTACTGCCGTCAATTAGTTTCTATATCAGTTCATCCTCATCAGGGCGGTTCTTCAGAAGGATCATCTTGTTCATCCATCACTGGTAATACTCATTGAAGGGCTTATTGGGCTTCTGCTTGATTCGTTCAAGGTCATATAGCTTCACTTGAATCTTAATGTTGAAATGTAATATTTGATAAAGGACGCCGATAGCACCTCCCAATCTTACTGCTCTTCCTCTGATAAGGAATTGTACCGGCCCAATGCTCCTCCCTCAAGTGTAGTCGGGAAGAGATTAATCAATTGTTGCTTAGTGGTGCCCGCCTTCAGCATGACCCGGCCGTAGAGATTTACGTGGGCCTCTGGTGAACCCATTCCCTTGTAAGAAGGAACCTTTGGCACTTGGAAGCCGATGGGAAAAGTCTCGATGCCCTTGCTGATCATAGCATCAACATTAACCCCTTTTTTAGACTCTTACTGACACTGGCCCCTTTATTCAACTGGGCCATAACCTCATCCAATTCCGAGCATTTTGCCTTCATTTTTCTCTCCATGGCTACCTCAATTTCTTACAGCTTTTTTAGACTAGCCGATGCATCACCACCTTGTTGGGATGATTCAGCCTCTTTCTCCTTTCCGGTTCCGCTACCACCAGTTTCCGTGGCTTCTCTCACTGCAGTTCGCATTTCTTTCTTAAGCATATCACGGAAATCCTATGATCTTAGGAAATCCTTCAAAGCATCAGCAAGACTCGACGTTGAATTAGCCATCTCAACTTCTTCCCCGGAATCAGAGTCACTTTCCGTTTCAATAGCTCTCCGTTCCCCAACAGCCCTCGAAGCCTGAGATCTTGTCTAATGCCACTCTAGCTTATTCTGCTCGACATAAGTCGGGAAACATTTAGGGACAATGAATGGACTGATGTCATGAAGAGTGAGACATTGAAAAATGCTTATGATGGATGAATGGAGTGATGTAGTGTGTGAAATGATGATGAAAATGATTTCCCACTTATTATTCTATTATATTTTTTTTTGGGACATTCCAAGAACACCCAATGCTATGCAAAAAGGTCACGTGTGAACCACCACACGGACAAGGGTTCGGCGCCTTTGGGGCATCTAGTGAATTTTGTGAAATGGTCACATATGTGCGGGCACACGGACAGGGTTTCGACGCTTTATAGGTTTATGAGATGATATGAAATGGTCGCATGGGAGCCGTCCCACGGACAGAGTTTTGATGCTTTTGAGGCATATGATATGAAATGATGTTGTAAGAAAGTCACGTGTAACTAGGGACACAGATGGAAGTTCAGCATTCGGGGAACACCTTTCATGATTTTGTAATGTTATGAAGTGAACCTATATGTGTACTAATTAGGCACTCGGGGAGTACCTTAAATAATGTGATAATGTCATGAAGTGATCCGATGTGGACCATGGTGCCACATGATATTTATGATAAATGAGTATGATGTCATGAAATGCGTCGTGTGAATTATCACACGGAAATAGACCTAGGACCATTGTGGTCTCTATTGAATGAGATGATTTGGTGGAATGGCCTAATGCAATCCGATGCATTGGCGAAATTCGGGTAGTTTTGGGACTCCCGATGTGTTATGTAATGAAATGATCGTAATGGGCATCCTTGGAATGCCCCTAATTTACATGAAATGAAATGCTTATGTCACATTAAAAATGCAAATGGCTGCACAAAAATGTGGTTAGGATGCATGACATACATGATGATGTTGTGTATGTTTTATGAAAATGTTTACACACAAATATAATGTTATGGCTGCAAAAATAATGGTTAGTATGTAAGGCACACGTATGGGTTAATTAACACAAATGCTTTGCGTGTATGGCGTGTCATGTTTATGAAAATGGCAATGATGGTATGTCACGGGGATGGCGAGAAACACATAGCACACAAAGCGCATTCTTCCAACCTTACTCCTCCAAACGTGGTCAGTCTCAAAAATTCTAACCGAGTCCTAGGAGGGGTTCTCTTATATCATCAACCGGGGATGATGAAGGCGCAATTTATATTATTCATGCGATTCATTTTGGTATCCTAAGGGAATCCAACTAAGGTTGCCTATATGAGTTCGGTCCAAGTCGGGTTAAAATCAAGGCTCCCATAGCAAGATATACTCCTCACTTCTCCCCACTCAAGGGTCTAAACGAAGGGGTTCGTACGAGGCTATGAGTGGTGTTTCGTATCCATGCCCCTAAGACCAAGAGGAACATAGGCGACACTTCAACAATTCACCGATCTAAAATTTGGATACTTAACCTAATGCAAGAATATCTAACTAAAAATGCAAAATAAAATACCAAACAAGAATCATCCACCTTATTTTGATTAGACACTTTTCAGGGCTTGTCAAATTCTTTTAAGTTTTTAGAAAAACCTTTTTAAGAAATCCCCAGCAGAGTCGCCATTGTGAGCGGACGATGTT
Organism: Euphorbia tirucalli; assembly: GCA_039660915.1. Lineage (NCBI taxonomy): Eukaryota > Viridiplantae > Streptophyta > Magnoliopsida > Malpighiales > Euphorbiaceae > Euphorbia > Euphorbia tirucalli. The sequence goes on along the minus strand of CM077640.1, from coordinate 33,323,623 downwards.
TTAGATGGAATGCGGACTCCCTTTCGGAAGGGGCACCTCGAGATCGGGCAACCCTCCCTCGCGTGGGGTTTTTAGAATGGAAATTCATGTTTAGAAAATTAGATTATTTCATAAAAGAATCGAGACCTAAGTCTTGATGAATAGTGTAGGAGTCGCCACCCGGCTCAGCTCAACCAGGAAATTTCAGTGTAGCTGAACCGGACGAACAGCCGCCACACTATCCAGAGATCAAGGTCCGGATAAGTCCCCTATTTCGTGTCCAATCAAAATAATTACGGCCAATGTTCTTTGAAGGTATTTTATAATTCTAAAGTCAATTTTATTAAATTAAACATGCAGCGCACATACAGATAAAAGCAAAAATAAGGCAGTAAATAATTAATTAAATTATTACAACCCGATCGAATGAAAATAAAAACTCTCTACCTCACTTTACAAACACCTAAAACACACGATTTATCTAGAAAAATACGATCGCCTAAAATACACTAATTAAGCTATTAAATACATCAAAAATAAAAATAAAAAGAAATTAAAAGCTACAAAATAGACGGTTAGCACAGTTTATAACACACCACAAATAGGACTCAAGTAGGACAGAATGGGATTTTAAGGAGTTCGGGGGCATGCAATTGGGGGATAACCGGGTCGGCTCGGCTAGCCGGCCCGATTAGACCTGGAAAACATTTGAAACGTCCCTGTATTTTGGTTTTGTGAGAAAATCATTTTTGAAAACATTTTATTTTTTAGTTTAATTTAATTTGACATGTGAGATGGGTCGGTTTTCGGGAGAATCAGATCTCCGTCATGGCATTGTCCTAAATGCAACAACATGGAAAATTCAATCTAAGGTCGTGAATGCAAACAACAAAATTCATTTTTGATGATTTTCTGATTTTTCTGAATTTTTATGGATTTTTGGGAATTTTTGGGGATTAAACTGGAAATTCTGCCCCTGGATGAGCATTACAGTCGTGCGACTGTAACTATAGTCGTACGACTGTAATTCTTCCAATTGCAGGATTTTGCCAAAATTTCTTCAAATAAACCAAAAGGCCGCGGGGAATCAAGAACACTCGTACGACTGTAATTACAATCGTACGACTGTTCTTCACCATAAGAACAGTCGTACGGCTGTTCTTAATTTCTAGAAACAGCAAGCCCGAAAATTGAGTTTAAATGCACAAAAATACACCAAATCACCCAGAAAACGCAAGAAAATGAAGGATTGAAGTATGTTTAACTCTTTAGCGCTGATCCACCGTAGGAATGACCGCTGGAAATGCCTTAATCCACTCCAAATCACTTCTTTTTCTTTGAGTTGAGGTTTGAAAAGTTGAGTCCAAAAATCTCCAAAATGTCAAGGTTTCTGAGAGTTTTAAGTCCGAAATTAATTGAGTTTAGAGTGTCAGATTATTAACCTAGGATTTCTAATGGATTTTTAATTTAAACACTTAAGAATTAGAAAGAAAAAGATGAGAAAAAGATGCTTGAGTTTGAAGTTTTCTTTTTCTTCCCTTTTTCTTCAATTCTCTCCCAATTTTTCTCTCTCTAAACTCTTTAAGATCAGAAGCCAAAAAGTCCCTCTTCTTCCTTCTCCTCTTCCTTTTATTTTATGCTTTTCTTGCCTGCTGATCCGGGCATTTAATGCCTCTCCCCTCAATCCAAAATTTTCATGTCAAAGGTATGGGCTGCTGTACCTACTCCGTAATTACAGTCGTACGACTGTAGCTACAGTCGTGTGACATGCTGGATTTTTTTTTAAGTCTGAGAAAATTCCGGCGCTTACAAAGTCTGTCCTCTGGCCTTAGACATTCTTTATCAACAAATTGCCATATTTCTAGCCACTTTGCATTGCATGTGAAAGTAATAAAGAGATCTAGACATCCATTCCATCTGCATATCGCCCTTGCATCTTGTAAGTTTTAATTCATATACCTTGAAGAAAGAAAAAAATTATTTCTAAAACATTTTATACAACTGAATTATGATAGTGCATGTAATTTTGTCTTTTTAATATTTGTTGTGAAAATTTACTGCAATGCTTGAGTTAAAATTTAAAATAATTTGCACCTTGTATAGCCAACATACAATGTAATACTATAATCCTTTGACCACTAGATGACAGATTTGTCTCCCCTCTTAATATTGCATCAGTTAATCCTTTGTATAAACCTACTTTGAGATTGCTCTGATTTTTTTTTTTATGTATGATAATCTTTTAGCCTTAATCATTGTATACGAATCAACTATGAACTGCTGAAATAATTTTCTAGAACTCAAAATTATTGATAGTTCATTATTTTTTTGTTGTATTCTAAAGCAAGAAAAAAAATCACGTATACTAATGATTTTCCTTTTCCTTGTTTTATCTCCATGGAAAAAAATATCTCTTCTTTATTGATCTTCACCATATTGAAAAAGCAATGTATACTACATTGGTCAATAAGATGGGTGTAACTCATTAATGCATTGCAACAAACCACTTTTTGTCTCAACAATTATGTCTCTGAAGGTATCTGCATTCTCATTGTCACTGATAACTGAACATGCTACTTTATCAACAGTAGGCATATTGTACCTATGTCCATCAGATCCTTTTCATCCAATCAACCTTAACTTTAAGTCTTTACATTCTTGAGTTGCCATTCTATCTCTAGCCAATCTAAATGATTGTGCCAAAACATTGTTTTCATCAAACATTGTTTTGAAGTCCCCAATTATGGATTGATCAAAATTTGTCTTATTGCTTCGTGAACTATAAGAGAAAATTATAAATACTTTTAGCAATCATTATTCAAATCAAATGATAATTTTTTTCATAATAAAATACAACATGGTTTGATAACATACCTAAATATACCAACTGTGTTTAAAATCTCATTTTATGTATCATATAAGTACAATTGTGCGAACTTTGGATTTGATCCAAATTATGGTAAATGACTTCCATTCATATGGCAATTTTGGACATTGAGTCACAACACATACAGACCATTACTGCTATGCACAGATGTATCAATCTTACCGCTCATTGATGTAAATAAGAACATCATATTATATTCTCTTATATTTTCTAAGAACAACTTGTTTCATGAGTAATATATTGGAAAAAACATTTAATACTCTCATCATCAATAAGTTATGTGTTGCAAACTAAATCAAGTGTATCTTATAAAATTAAGTATATATTTTTTGAAATTACTCAGAATATTAATTTCAATAGACTTTTAAGGTAGCATTAAACTAAGCCTAATTACTTTCAATCATCAAGGATATCTAAGTTCATGAGATGAACAATGATACGAGACTTCAAAGTTAATTTACCTTTGTTAGTGTCAGCACACTTTGCAATCTTGTTACATGCTCGTTTTTCTTCCAATTTACTTTTCCTCTTCAACCTTGCAATATGGCTTTGTAACTTCGTGTCATTCGTTGTATAGAGAAGTAGATTAATAGGTACCATATAATTAAACAGAGATTGAAATTAAAACGTATATAAGGATCATTAACTATGACAACTGATATTGTTAACACAAACAATATATGGTATTATATTTTCCTTTTATTTTACAATTAATTGTAAATATTAGTGTGTTTACAACTAAATAATGACAATGAGATACTTTTTTTTTACAAGTCATAATTAATATTTCAAATATAAGGTATATCACTTTATTAAATATAATTAATAAATAATAGTTTATCAAAAATATGTAATTTAAATTTAAAAAATATCTATAATAATAAAAAATATTAGTAATTATATGTTAGAGAGCACTTATAGATTTTATTTGAAAGCGAATACGAAATTTAACTTAAAAGGTTGTTATTGCTAAGAAGACATAGGGTTGAAATTTAGTAAATTCTCTGTTCACTTGCACTTTGGATGTTCGCTCTTAAAGTAGCTGCATATACATTGTCTGCCTTAGTAAATAAAAAGAGGTCTGTAAATTCTATGAATTCAAAATTTGCTTCCAGTAGAAAATTAACTTTAAATTTTATTGTTTTCTCAACACAATTGGAACCCTGACCAATCATGTGTAGTAGTATATTTGAAAGATGTTAATTAACCATTAACTCAGATTTTTGCAGCTTCCTTTTTATATTGAAAAAAAAGTGAGAACGAAAAAGAATACAACATCAATTAATTGTCAAAAGGAAAAAGAGAAAACACTTAAGTTGGTAAATACACTTAAATAGTTAAATGAATAGTTAACTTTTCAAAATAAGAAAACAACATTTAAGGGACAATTTAAAATGGAAATAAGTGCAAAAAGCATAAGCAAAAACTTTCTTAAGTTGTGAAAATGATATCTCGAGTTCTGCACTTCGTGGAATTTACTAAGAAATTTGCTTTATTTAACACTCATGAATGGAGCATATGGAGACCTGAAGTCAGAATTCCATAGTGATTATACAACGAATATACAGATTACCATAAACAGAATAAATAAACAGACTTACAGTTTATGTGCAGCGGAAACACGTTTGTGGAATGGATATGATCTACACGAAAAACCGGATCGTTCTGGTTGCCTTTCCTACGAGTGTATGAATACACTGAGTACGGGTTATCTCCGTGAATTCTTCCAACAAACGAAAAAGTATATCGTGTTTTCTCTCTAGATATGTTTTCCCCGGAACCAGAAGAGAATCTCTACGATTTTCTCATCCTTTGGAAATAGAGAAACTTCTTCTCTATTTATAGTGGAAATCCCAACTTCCATCTATATATAGGATCGGATAAAATTACACATTTGGTCTCTGTAATTTACACATAATTATAGTTTAGTCCCTGCCATTACAAAATGTCATGGGTGGACCAAAAACCAACATCTCCCACTCGCACATGACAAGACACACTTTCATTGCGATTGAACACACATACTTCTTTCAATTCTTATTCGGCGAATTCACGCGACCAGTTAACGTAACGGTTAAACCTTTGAAGCTCTCCTTCATCGTTCCACCTTTAGCTTAACGTGACTTCCCCCTAGTCCATTTTCCATGATCACTAGTTTTCGACTCACTTTTGATCTCTACATACCTTTTCCATGAAAAAGTATTGAGTTCGAGTGTTATATGATTACTAAGTGACATGTTACTGAAAATGTACTTCCAATCTATAAATAACTTTTCACCATATGTCCAATACTTATTTGACTAGTCCTTATATGCCCGTTCATAGCTAACGAAGCCTGGTTTAGGGTTCCAATCAAGTTAATCATCAGACATACCCTTCTTGTTATTTACAAGAGTCCTTAAGGGTGAACTTGAAACTCATAGTTTCATTTGGGTCTCACATTAGGAAAGTTGATATCAATTTTCTTCTTTCCATCCTTTGGTCGGCTTTTACACATATTACTAAAATATGCCATAGTGTTAATCCACTTAGGACATATGTTTTATAAACACTATGCGAAAGCATTCAGTCTCTAAATGCAACTCATGCATTAGTACCTCTAGTCCACATATAAGCCTTTCACAGGACAGCTTTCGGTATAAACGAAATAATGATATTTCACATATCACATATGGAGTTTCTCACATCTCCATCTATACTTTTACTGTTGGGGAATTAATCGCACAAAAACAATATATACGCAGCGGAAATAAAAGGATTAATCCCCACCAAGGACCCATGTACATTGCATTGAATTGGAAGGAGGGTTAAAGAATTACCTTAATTCTTTGTAGGTTTTGAATCAATTAGGAACCAAAGTAGCTTCCCTCTACGGTTGATCCACACGGAGCAATTCATTCACCGCGTGCTAGCGCCGGGATTGAAGAACAATTCTTCGAACGAGAGAAAAGAGCAGAAAAATCAGATTTTTCCCTTTGGCTTGGGAGGAGAATTTCGGCTGGCTGCTTCTCTTGTGGTGGCTGGCCGAATTTAGTTAGTGTATTTTGGAGAGAGTGATTAGGTTTAGGTTTTTATTTCCTTAAATATAAAACCTAATTAGTTAATTATAATTATAACCTAATACACCTATTAGTTATAATTATATATTAACCCACACAATTTAATATTAATTCTCAATTAACATTAAATCAAATCAATTCTCCATAATACACATATGTATATATAATATTATAATTAATTATATCTTTATATAATTTAATTATAATATGTAGCATACTTTATGCAATATTAATCAAATTAATATTTATATATATACACACTTAAATATATATCACTATATATATTTATTCTCTTTCTCATTCATAAATTATTATCCAATAATAATTTATACCCGATAAGATGAACTTCATTTTGCTCTTTGTGTGTGACCCCATAGGTTCATATTAATTGGCAATAAGGAGATTACCATAATATCCTTATAGGTCATAAGCGGACTCTAGCAAGCCTTTATGACTACCCAATTAACATGATTGGAATGATCCAATACCTATTTATAGAATGTCATATTCCCTTTTGTCTCTTTGATATCATGATTAATCATAAGACATGGTACACTTGTCAATCTTATATAATTAATCATATGCTTTCTCAATCTCAAAGTAAACTGTCCAGACAAATCAATTGATACTATTATCAATTTATTTGAGCACGGCCATGCATTTAACAGTCTTACTTATCGAGGGGCCCAGTGATATCGCTCTCTTGTTAGAGAGGGACAAAATCCCATATCTGTCACTCACATCCCAAAGCATGAGTCATATTGTACCCAATCACAGCCTTTATAACTACTCTGTTACAAGCAGCGTTTGACTGCGTCAAAGCACAACATGAGTTCATCCCGGAATCAATGGTGACCTCAGGTCAAAGGAATCAGCTAATGACACTACTATAATCAAGATCAGTTGTGACACATGACCATGAACTTGATCTCATAGTGGGTCTCCAGTAACATGTTCTCTAACATATTACCCGTGAGTATAATCTGTATCTGTATACACTATATTCATCTTATGAATATCCATTATCACTCACACTAGTCTTAGTTTGTTATTATTCCCATAATAACAATCGACTAGGGATATTTAGAATAACACAATTTATTCATGGATACTTATCATAAATGCTAACATACAAACATAAATGATAATATTAATCTACACTAGATTAATCTTAGAAGTCAAATTACATAATCCAATATTGGCCTTAGGGCACAATCTCCAACAATCTCCCACTTGCACTATGGCCAATCATACATGTATCTCATACCCATTGACCTACATGACTTTCATGTATTCACTCGTGCAGGAGTTTTTGTCAGTGAATTATTAATTTTACCTTCCGTTGTTACTTTACACATTTTCACTCTCTCTTTAGAGACAGCCTCTCTAAATTAGTGAAAAACGCCTAAGTATATGCTTGTGTCATACAAGGTTCTTACGCATTGAACTATTGTCCCTACAATAGTCTCACAGGATAAGCAATGCTTAGAACAAAACACAACATTTTGTGATGAACTTCTTCATCCAAAATTTCCTTTACATCATATGTAACAATATACTTTGACTACTATTATAGATATTTAGCTATATCATTTTATTTTGAACCTTTCAAAATCATAACATCTCCTTTTAAGAGAATACTAGATCTCGACTGATATATTGCAACTAATTTCAATCAGTTGTATATGTGCAACTATTTACACAGTTAACATAAGCAAGCTTCTATTAAGTCTTTTACATTGAACGCTTTCAATGCTTTGACTTAAGCCAAAACATTCTTTTAGATCTATCTCTATAGATTCCAATTTCAAGAACACAGGCATTCATGCTTATAACATTAACCGAAATTACTTTCTTAGCCAAGATTTTACTTCTTGCAAGGTAAGAATGTTATTTCCAACAAGCCATATGTCATCCACATATAGCGTTAGGAATACCGATATGCTCCCACTGATCCTTTTGAAACACAAGATTCATCATCCTTTTGATAAAATCAAACCATTTGATTTCTTTATCAAAACTATGATTCCAACTATTTGATGCATGTTTCGATCCTTATAAGAATCTTTGAAACTTGCATACGCTATTTGAATTCTTTGGATGCTCAAAAACTTTGGGTTGTGTCACGTACACATCCTCAATCATGTTTTCACGTAGAAAACAGATTTTGATATCCATTTGCCATATTTTATAATCATATTATGCGGATGTGGCAACAAGAACTCAATTTGACTTGATCATGATTAATGACGAAAAAGGATTTTATCATAGTCCTACTATGAATTTGTTCGTATCCTCATAGTCACTACTATGAACTTGTTTATAACCCCTTTTTGTCACTAGTCGTGCTTTATAAGTTTGAAGATCACCATTCATGTCGGTTTTCAATTTGAAAACTCACTTGCAACCATTGCATATGCATCTTCTAAAAGATTTATCAAAGTCTATACTTTGATTGTTAGACATGGACTTATCTTCAACCTTTGTAGCATCAAGTCACTTATTAGATTCAAAATCTAACATTGCTTCTTCATAAAAGAAGACTTATTCCAATTTAGTAAAACTACATCATGATTTTGAGAAATCCATATCTCTCCTAATCATGCCGTATTCCACTAGACTTTCATTGGACTTGTGTAATTTCAACAATGATCATGAAACCATTTCCACGTTCCTCTTCAACGTTAATGTCACTTTGTGAATTCCGAGTTTTGTAGGTGTACTTTACTCCCACTAACTCTTCTAGAAATTAACTCCCTCTTCAAGGGGAAACCATTTCTAGCTACAACTATTTTGTATCCCAAAGAAACACAGGAGTAACAACTCCTACTTTCCTTTTGAGTAATCCACAATACGACATTTAAATTTAGGTGCCAACTTATTCGAAATAAGCTTTACAGCCCTAAACTTATTCAATGAAACAACTTGGGTCTCTTACCCAACCATATCTCATATGTTGATTCATGAATTGTTTTAGACGGAACAATATACACAGCTGCTTTAATGGCATATTTTCGAGAAAACAATGATCAACTTGACTTCATCATAGATTGAACTATATCTGTATAGAGTTCGATTACTCCCTTTTCGACACAACATCCTTTGTGGCGTACTTGGAGGAGTCAATTGTGAGACAGTCCCACAATCTCTAAGACGATTGTCAAAATCTTGACTCAAATGTTCACCACTTGGATCATATCTAAGTGACTTTACTATCTTGTCAAGATGCTTCATACTCCTTTTACAAGCTTTTGAACACTTCAAAAGTTCCAAACTCGTGTTTCATTAGATACTCTTATCTAGTGAAAAGTTCCATAAAAGTAATGAAGTATTAAAACCTCCTTTAGCAGTTGATTTATAATTCATATACATCCACATGTATAATGCTTAATAAATCGATTATTCTTTAACTACTTTTAGCAAAGAACCACTTTTGTCATCTTTTACAATAAACAACATTCGCATGATTCAAGATGATTCATAATCTCATGAATCCAAAAGTCCATTCTCATGGAGTTTCGTAATGCGACTTTGCTTATGTCTCCAAGACGACACTGCCAAAATAGGTTGAATCAAACTATTTGATTCGATCCTTACAGTATTTATGTTACAGATGGGCTCCACATATAAAGACAATTATGTAAATCTACATTTCATAATCATGTCTTTATAAAGTTTATAATTCACAATTATAAAATAAACAACATTTGTTTACTTAAGCCAACAAGTTCAATAGGCAACAAGAGTTCGTAACTCACATGCAAAAGTTCATAACCTTTAACCAAAGTTCATAACTTTTATGTAAAAAGGTTCATAACTTTTAACTTGAAGTTCACAACTTTCATGTAAAAGTTCAAAAACCTTCGAGTAACAGCCTTTGCTTCTTTTGCCTATTCGCATTCTACCTTTCACCTTCATAAGGTTTCTATTCAAGTTGTGATTCTTCATATTCTACTAATATGAGATTCACAACGATATCTAATACCTTTTGATATAGAAACAAAAGTAGAATAGTTAATAAATACTTAAGGTAGCAGTCTCACTGCCTTTCATCTTCTTATAGTTCTCCAAACAAAGTTTGCTATTTCTATTCTAATGAACGATTCATTCTAGAAATGGCAACACCCTTCTTTTGGAGATCTCTCTATGCCGACAGCTTTGGTCTTTTAAAACATGTTTCACCCGAACCTTTCGGTCTTTATGCTTTTCGACCTTCCTTTTATCCTTTTCCTTTTGAACCATAAGCACACAATTCGAGGCGGGCTTATCCTTTATGGATAACTTAACATTCTTTTGCATCCTATGCAACTAATTCACAATTTTCCCCATGTCATTCAAATGATAGTTCATCACCAATGACTATCAAATAATGAATTCAAGATCACATCTTAATGCCTTTTGGAGGCCAATGAGAAAATGTTGCCTCAAACACTTATCTTTTCTTGCTCACTAACTGATGGAACATTTCCATTTGTGATGTATCATATACCTCAAGTAAAACTTCCACGTGCGGAAGAATTGGTGGCAAGTGTAAGATAATAAATTTTAAACAGAGTCCCTTCGATGCTTCAAGTAAGCATCTTTTATACTCGTATTACAATTGCTAGTGGTTCATTGGGCAAAAGGATTATTGAGAACATATAATTCCTTTTGATTTGAGAACAATTCTCAAAGTTCAATAACAATCGAGATCATGGTAATAGCAATCATAACTATAATAAAGCATGTAAAGATTTTTATTTAAATGCTCCCACTTAAATTATAAAACCCTTTAAAATATTCAAGTGGGTGAAGATCCAAAATCCATACTTAACCATAGCACTGCTTTGGCATGTCCCTATGATTAAATATAATTTCGGTAGGCAAAGACTCAAAATCATGCTTTAAACCATTTAAACATATTTTGGATGTGCACTTCTTTGCCAATTGCATCATTATGCAACTCTTCTAATTTATGAGATGCATGATATCATATATCATATTTAATTGTATGTTACTCATCTCATCTTTGCCTCGGGCTCAAACACCTTTTTGATTAACCCTTTTTTAAACCAATTACAACACAATGAGAATCACCTTTTCTCATATTATCGCTTCGCTAAGGTCACAACATGCGTACCCGCCCTGGCGGTATACCATGATGCGAACATAGTACTTGACTAGTGTTATACGTAATTGGGTGGCAAATATAAACTTATTAAGTTTATTTAGGGTTTATAAAATCCTGTGATTAAATTGTATCTCATACAATTCATGGCATTAATATTAAACATACATTTGTTAATACTAATTAGCATGGCATCCTATGTCATACATATGTTAAGCATGCAATCTAGCATGGCATCACATGGCATCTAAATGATACAAGGCATGCATTTGCACATATATATAAACATTTTAACATGCATCAATATTTATTAACATGGCATCTTATGGCATAAAATAAATATAACATGCATAAGACTCAAAACCGTGTTATGGTATGGTTTTATCTATATTGATTTTCATAGGCCAATATGAAAATCAACAGGTCATTTCCTAGGTGGTTGTAACCATCGCATGGTCACAGCAAAGCTGCACCCCTTGGATCCGTCTTCACGTCTTTGTTCCTTGGCACCATCTCATGGATTTACATATATTACAAAATTGCATCCTATACAATTTTCTAGTAAAATAAAATTTACAAACAATAAATTGCATCCTATACAATTTATCTAGAAAAATAAGGTTACATAAATACAAACGACTCGCAGGCCGTATTTATAAAACCTTACATCCATAAAACCAAAAGAAACAAAACCATCCATGGGGTCCAAAAACCATACCAAAACACCATGCATAAAATCTTCAAGATTTAGGGTTCAAAACGCTAAAACACAATCTCATTGCATTTATAAATAATTGATTGGAAAATCGTAAATATGCAGAAACAATTTCCACACTTAAACGAAGAACACCAAACCCAAACTCCAGCGATCCAACTCGCTGCTGAGTTGGACGGGGGTACGGGGGCGGTAGCCCCTGTTGCGAAGCAAGCGCCGCAGGTAAAAAAAATTTTTCGCGCACTGCAGCATCCAATGCTGCGCGCAGCATCAAGGGAGCACGGCGTGCCACTCATGTTGGCACGGCGTGCCAATCAGTTAGCACGGCGTGCCGATCCAGCACACCGTCGTGCCCCCAAACTGCTTCTCAGTTGCATTTGTCAAACAAACAGCACGTCGCGCAGAAAAACAAGCCATTCTGAAAATTCCCAGGTGGCACGCCGTGCCAAGGTTGGCACGCCGGCGTGCCACCATTCTGGTTCATTTTCTGGAAACAATTTCCAGTTGGCACGCGGTGCCATTCCAGCACGCCGGCGTGCCAACAAGCTGAACCCAGAATTTTCAGCCCCCAAATGATCCAAATCAAGTGTAAAACAAATCATTCATAATGATTAACTTCCAAATCAAATAAAAAATGTTATTCACAATAACATAGAACCCTAAATCAAGATCATACAACCCTAACTTGCAATTTTGATCTAATCAAAATAACAAATCCAATTCAACCAATGCACAAGTGGCTCTGATACCACTGTTGGGGAATTAATCGCACAAAAACAATATATACGCAGCGGAAATAAAAGGATTAATCCCCACCAAGGACCCATGTACATTGCATTGAATTGGAAGGAGGGTTAAAGAATTACCTTAATTCTTTGTAGGTTTTGAATCAATTAGGAACCAAAGTAGCTTCCCTCTACGGTTGATCCACACGGAGCAATTCATTCACCGCGTGCTAGCGCCGGGATTGAAGAACAATTCTTCGAACGAGAGAAAAGAGCAGAAAAATCAGATTTTTCCCTTTGGCTTGGGAGGAGAATTTCGGCTGGCTGCTTCTCTTGTGGTGGCTGGCCGAATTTAGTTAGTGTATTTTGGAGAGAGTGATTAGGTTTAGGTTTTTATTTCCTTAAATATAAAACCTAATTAGTTAATTATAATTATAACCTAATACACCTATTAGTTATAATTATATATTAACCCACACAATTTAATATTAATTCTCAATTAACATTAAATCAAATCAATTCTCCATAATACACATATGTATATATAATATTATAATTAATTATATCTTTATATAATTTAATTATAATATGTAGCATACTTTATGCAATATTAATCAAATTAATATTTATATATATACACACTTAAATATATATCACTATATATATTTATTCTCTTTCTCATTCATAAATTATTATCCAATAATAATTTATACCCGATAAGATGAACTTCATTTTGCTCTTTGTGTGTGACCCCATAGGTTCATATTAATTGGCAATAAGGAGATTACCATAATATCCTTATAGGTCATAAGCGGACTCTAGCAAGCCTTTATGACTACCCAATTAACATGATTGGAATGATCCAATACCTATTTATAGAATGTCATATTCCCTTTTGTCTCTTTGATATCATGATTAATCATAAGACATGGTACACTTGTCAATCTTATATAATTAATCATATGCTTTCTCAATCTCAAAGTAAACTGTCCAGACAAATCAATTGATACTATTATCAATTTATTTGAGCACGGCCATGCATTTAACAGTCTTACTTATCGAGGGGCCCAGTGATATCGCTCTCTTGTTAGAGAGGGACAAAATCCCATATCTGTCACTCACATCCCAAAGCATGAGTCATATTGTACCCAATCACAGCCTTTATAACTACTCTGTTACAAGCAGCGTTTGACTGCGTCAAAGCACAACATGAGTTCATCCCGGAATCAATGGTGACCTCAGGTCAAAGGAATCAGCTAATGACACTACTATAATCAAGATCAGTTGTGACACATGACCATGAACTTGATCTCATAGTGGGTCTCCAGTAACATGTTCTCTAACATATTACCCGTGAGTATAATCTGTATCTGTATACACTATATTCATCTTATGAATATCCATTATCACTCACACTAGTCTTAGTTTGTTATTATTCCCATAATAACAATCGACTAGGGATATTTAGAATAACACAATTTATTCATGGATACTTATCATAAATGCTAACATACAAACATAAATGATAATATTAATCTACACTAGATTAATCTTAGAAGTCAAATTACATAATCCAATATTGGCCTTAGGGCACAATCTCCAACATTTACCTATGAACACACTGCTCATAGTAAAAAGATACATCTATGTGAGTAGATGCATTTTGTTAACATACTGAACTATACTCAATAGCTCTATGTGTATCGCTTTAAATAGTGAATGAATTTGAACACAACAAATAACTCACATTCTATTCTAATAGAATTTACCAAAGTTATTACAATAGTTCAAAGACAACAACATGTTCCTATAACCTACGAAGACCAAATTCCAAAATGTGTTTACTAAAAACATTTGGAACTATTGGCTTCATTAACGAATCTGCAATCATATCTCCAATTGGAACATACACTAAACTTATTTCTCCTTGTGCTACTTTGTCTTTAACAAAATGATATTTTATATCGATATGCTTACTTTTTCCATGACAACAAGGATTCTTGGAATAAGCTATCAATGCAGTGCCGTCGGAATAGATAGTTGTATATTTCCCTTTAGGCAATAGATCCAAAAGATCTACGAAGCATTTTAACCAAACCGCTTCTTATACTGCAGCTGCTGCAGCTACATATACCGACTCCATAGTCGATAATGCCACGCAAGTTTGTTTCTTGCTATACTAGGAAATTGCACTATTTCCTAGAATGAAAATATACCCAGACGTGGACTTCCTCCCGTCTTTATCAATTCCGTGATCAGCATCTGTGTATCCCTTTAACTGCAGATCCTTTCCTAGGTAATAAAGGGAATAATTTGAAGTCCCCTTCAAATATCTCAATATCCTTTTCACTGCTACCCAATGCATCAAACTTGGATTAGCCTGATAACGACTTGAGAGACCCACCGCAAAACCTATATCAGGTCTTGTACAAATCATAGCATACATCAAGCTACCAATTGTACACTTATAAGGAATTCTCTACATCCTTTTTGTCTCTTCTGGAGTCGTGGGACACATACTAGCATTCAGTTCTGTACCTTTTGCAATAGGGGTTGGATCAGGATCACAGTGAGCCATACCAAACCATTCTAAGATCTTATTGATATACGTCTCTTGTGAAAGAGCCAATAATCTCTTAGATCGATCTCTTGAGATCTTAACCCCAAGGATGTAATTAGCTTCTCCTAAATCCTTCATCTTAAAATTAGAAGACAACAAAGTCTTTACTTTCTTGAGTAAGGAAGTGTCATTTCCTGCTAACAAAATATCGTCAATGTATAATGTTAGAATGAAAAACTTCCCTCCATTTTCACGCTTAATGTAGACAAATGAGTCTGCATTAATCACCTTAAATTGCATTGATATAATCGCTTCATGGAAACGAAAATACCATTTTCTTGAAGACTGTTTAAGGCCATAAATTGATCTTTTCAACTTACAAACCTTATGTTCTTGTCCTTGGACGATGAAACCTTCAGGTTGAACCATATAGATTTCTTCGTTCAGTTCACCCTTTAAGAACACATTCTTTACATCCATTTGATGTAATTCAAGGTCCATACATGCTACAAAAGCAAGTACTATTCTTATAGACGCGAAACGGGCAACAGGTGAAAAAGTCTCCTGATAGTCAATTCCTTCCTGTTGTGTAAAACCCTTTGCAACCAGTCGACTCTTAGTCTAGATAGGTTTCCCATCTGCTGATCGCTTAATAGTATGTACCTAATTATTCCCAATGGCTTTACGCCCTTTGGATAGATCAACTAGTTCCCAAACTTTGTTGATCCTCATTGACTCCATTTCACTTTCCAATGCTTTTATCCATTCTTCCTTTGCTGGAGATTCCAATATCTCTTTCATGTTAGTTGGAATGTCTTCAATTTGAGCTACGATCGAGAAAACTTCACTGTCAACTAAATGACGGCATCGTGGAATGTTTCCCCTCTTCGATCGCCTTAGAGGTTCTGCTTCTTGATAAACAAATCTCATATATTCATCAAGATTTTGGGCAGAACTCCCACTAGAACCACTCCCACTGGGATCCATATTCATATTCACACTTGAATTTGGAACAAGACTCCCACTCAAACTAAGACCACTTAAGTCAGGGTTAGGATTACTCAAATCCACTTGTGAAGGTTGAAAAACATCATTCTCTTCCCTTTCCTTACGTCTTCAACTTCATTCCTCCCACTCGGATTGAGCGATCCTGAAGTTTTAGACTCTTGAGTTTCAAAGAAAGTGAATTCCTTATCCACCTTTCCCAACTTAGGAAATTCATTCTCTAAGAATATGACATCTCGTGACTCAAATTCTGTTATTTGACCATTTTTATTCTCTCCCACTAGAACATATCCTTTGGAGAGATCAGGATATCTTATAAAGATACCTTTCTTACCTCTTGGGCCTGGCTTGCCATGCTTGCTAGATGTATCATGAACATATGTAGCACATAGCTATAGTCGTAAATGGTTCAAATTGGACTTGCAGCTCGTCCACAATTCATAAGGCGTGGTTTCAACAGACTTAGAAGGTACTCTATTGAGTACATATATGGCAGTCAATAGTGCCTCTCCCCAAAAAGAGATAGGCAAATTGGCTTCAGCCATCATAGACCTCACCATCTCTAAGAGGGTTTGGTTTCTTCTTTCCGCAACTCCATTTTGTTATGGAGTCCTAGGTATGGTCAACTGATGTCCAATACATTTTTCATTACATAAAACTTTAAATTCCTCGGAGAGGTAGTCTCTTCCCCGATCGGTTCTTAAAGCTTTGATTCTCTTCTCTAATTGATTTTCATCTAGAGCCATAAATCGTTTGAAACATGCTAATGCTTCAGATTTATGTGCAATCAAATAGACATGACCATACCTTGTATAGTCGTCTATGAATGTAATGAAATAGTAAACACCATGCCTTGCCCGAACATTCATTGGGCCATAGATATCAGAATGGATTAGTTGCAATGGTTGGTCAGATCGCATAGCTTTACCAAATGGTTTTCTTGTCATCTTTCCTTTTAAGCAGCTTTCACAAGTTGGGAGATCTACTTTCAATAAATCAGCCAACAAACCTGCTTTAGCCAATCGTACTAAACGATGTTGACCAATGTGACTAAGTCTCGCATTCCACTTTTTTTTTTTGAAATGCTAACATTATCCACAGATAAGTTAACAGTAAAAGAAAAACTATTATGACACACATAATTTGGATCCAAATCCAAAACAATAAAACCATCCAACAAATGTCCACCACCAAAGCAGATATTGTTCATAAAGAGACTAAAATTGTTCAATTCAAAAGATAACATGAATCCCAAATTAATAAGGGCAGAAATAGATATCAAGTTCCTTGGAATTCCATATAGGACATTTTCAAGAAACAGTGGTCACCCACTATTTAAGACCAGCTGACAACAGCCAATCCCAAACCTCTTTAGAGTTGTTTCCCATGTATATCCACCTAGTTCCCCGTGGAACACTGCAGAAATCAACAAAAGAATCTTGATCCTTTGTTATGTGGTCTGTTGCTCCTGAGTCTACGATCCACAAAGGACGAGATTTAGTTTGGAAAATAGAACTTGAAACAAATGTATAACACTTATACACTTCGGTAACATTTACCTTAGTAGCTATGCAAAATCTTTTGCAAAATGCCCTTTTTGTCTATAATTGTAACATTTCACCCTAGGAATGTTAAAATCTTTCTTGGCCTTCTTTTGAACTGGAACACTGCCCACTGTTCTTTTTGCCTTCTTCTTGAAGAACCTCTTGTTCCTCTCCTTGGACTTCAGACCAAGACTTGAACTAGCCATGTGAACCTCAGATTTCACACTAAGAGAGGCCAAACGGTCCTCTTCCAGTTCAAGATGATGAACTGCATCGTCAGAGGTCTTAATGTCATTGGCATGGGTTAGGTGCAACTTCATATGCTCCCACCCATTCGGTAGAGAACGTATCACAGCTTAAACTTTCTGCTCCTCGGTCAACTTATGACCAGCATCATGAAGTTCAAAAATCATGTTAGACATTTCCCTCAAATGCCTCTTCATTGTGTGGTCAGCTCTCTTCTCATAAGTATCAAACTTGATACTTAAAAAACGGAGTTTTGTTTAAGGAGACACCTCCAAAGTTCTCCTTAAGAGCATCCCATCGTTCTTTAGCTGTGTTGTATATGTGAAACTTTTTCACGATACCATCATTCATCGCACTAAGCATGGTGATGCGAGCAGACGAGTTCTTCCTTTTTCAGGCTTGATAAGCCTTAAGATCCCTCCTTGCTTGAACGGTGTTACCCTCTTCAGGAGGAACCATAATTCTCTCTAGAGTATCCAGAGCCTTTTGCTCTTCAATTACGTATTGGACTTTCATAGCCCAAACTTAATAATTGTCATCGTTCAAACGAAGGTCCTTATTTAGTTAAGCAACTATTGCTTTTGAAGCAGTCATTGAAAAACCGTTAAAGAAAAAGTAGCACTAAGAAGAAAGCGACACTCCATATTTATTATAAGATCATTTAAAACTAAAAATAGTGTTTGGTTCACGTAAAATCGAACACTACGCGCAATGCATAGAGTCACCATCTACATAGGCTAATACAAACACCATATTAGGTTTAAATTTCCAATAATAAATATATATTTAGTTTTTTTTAAGATTATATTTTAATTTATTTAACATTTATACTTCTCTTGAGTATAAAACTAATGAGTAATATAATACTTAGTTATAATCTCAAAATAAATAAATTAAAATTACTGAAACAAATAACCAAAATAGCAATGTTTAACAAATAAACATTTTATATACCATATATAAAAAATATCCAACATTTAGTCAAAATTACAACCATAAAAAAACTTTAGCACAAATTCCTTCAATACAAAATTGAAATACGAAATCAGCAAGAGAAAGAGTGGAAAAATGAAGAGCTCAATCTTCATTTCCATCGAGTTGAACTATCTCAATTTCTTTTGAGGTGACTGGAATCATTTCTACGAACTTATAGTGGAGATCCAAAGGTATGTTCTCAACACCCTCAATATCAGCATCCAGACATGGGCGATGAATCAACTTGTTACTTCTAAGTAATATGGTTCTAGGATTATGAGATAACTTAGCTCCCGTTTCAGCCAAGTTCAACACAAATACTTTGCATTGGGATCCATAATCCTGTTTAGGAACTAATCCTTCAATGGAATCCACCAGTTCGTCAAATGCAGAATTTTCTCCAAACCAGAATTTCTTAAAGTGCTTTTCACGAAAAGCCTTTTTCGAAAATTTTAACATTTTTAATTGATCAGTTCCAGAGGAAAATCCTCCTTTCCAGACAAGCTCTTGGATTTCCCGGTTTAATGCATTAAACCGCTTCATAACTCCAACAATATCCCCTTCCTCCAACGGGGAATACCGTTTAAAGAAAAGCTCATCTTCAAGTTTTTGTATAGTCCTCGCCTCCTCTTGAGACTGGATTATTTTCGCTATTTTTACGAACGTTGCCATTTCTATAGCACATATAGAAATAATAAAAAACTTGTTAATGATCAACCAAAAATCAGTATATAAATACATAATAAATATACTGAATTTTCTTGAATTTATTAAACATAAATTAAGCATTTATACGCAATAAATACTAGTAAATTTAGTTTAAAATATCAAATGAATTACAAAAATTCATCAAAATATACCAAAAATTCAAGAAAAATGTAAATTTTAATTATGGAAAATATTTGACGAAATTTGGATGCCGGAAATGCCCGCACGTGCCGCTCGAAGCTCTACCACACGCCTCCACGCGCGGACACACGCCTCCACGCACGGACACACGCCTTCACCCGCTCCAAAGGTTCTGTTGACTCGCGCGACACGTGGCAAAATATGATTCGTACTGACGTAGCCCACATGACACATGTCATCACCTGATTGGGTCAACTGATGACGTGCCATGTGACGTGTTATGGTGATGTGGCACATTCACAACCGTTTTGCCACGTATCTGACACGTGGAATTTGACCGTTTCAAAAACGGTTGACTTGGTACATGTGTCAATACGTGATTGGTTGGACTTTTCAACCATAAAAAAATCACCCAATCCCGTTGTGCCACATGTCCATCAGACTTAACTTCTCACAACCTTTGCGTGGCCAATTCCAGTCGTAGTGGTGGCGCGTGAGGTCCACGCGCCGCCTTTCGGGCCTCCGTTGGTCGTGAAATTTGAGATTCCTACTCGATTTTTCATACTGATTTTAGTGGTGTGATCAGATTTTCAAAATTCCGACAAAAAATTTTGACACTTTGTACTGTTGGATCTAATACGGTATCATTTTGACACGGATAACAATGCAAATCCGTATAAAAAAAACGAATCTAAATGAACAAAAAAACATATTCTTATTCATGGAACATCAGAGATCAAGATTTACGGAATCATTTTGACATGGATATCAATATAAATCCATATCAAAACGAACAAATATGTATTTAAACTAATAAATACACATTCAAACGAATAAAACTTATTCTAATTCACGGAATTCCAGAAATCAAGATTTGAACACATCAATTATTCATGGAATACCAGAAAACTAGATTTGAACACATCAATCTATAAACCTTTCGGCTCTGATACCAATGAATTCAGAATTCTATAGTGATTATACAACGAATGTATAGATTACCATAAACAGAATAAATAAACAGACTTACAGTTTATATGCAGCGGAAACACGTTTATGGAATGGATATGATCTACACGAGAAACTGGATCGTTTTGGTTGCCTTTCCTATGAGTGTATGAATACACTGAGTACAGGCTATCTCCGTGAATTCTTCCGACGAACGAAGAAGTATATCGTGTTTTCTCTCTAGAGACGTTTTCCTCGGAACCAGAAGAGAATCTCTACAATTCTCTCATCCTTTTGAAATAGAGAAACTTCTTCTCTATTTATAGTAGAAATCCCAACTTCCATCTATATATAGGGACGGACCAAATTACACATTTGGTCCCTGTAATTTACACATAATTACAGTTTAGTCCCTGCCATTCCAAATGTCATGGCGGACCAAAAACCAACATGACCAATATAGAGAGAGATACAAAGTTTATTCTTTTGCCTTTAAGAATTGAGAGGTTTATAATTAATGATGCTTTAGAGTTGGTTATCAATTATTTTGAAACTGAATTTGTGGCAATTTTTTTTAAGATAAAGGGCTAGTTTGGGGCCGCAGCTTTCAGCCAAAGATGGAGGAACCTTATTTTAGCTGAAAGCTGCTTTTGGAGCTGTGGAAAGCAGCCTTAAATGCAAAATTAGTAAAAGTCAAATTGTATTCAGGAAAGTACTGGAAAAACACTTAAAACTACTTTTAAAGAAAGCAATGAAACCTAGTTTTCCCTTATAACACTTTCACTAATAGCAATCCCAAACTGACCCAAAGAGTGATAGTTAATGGTGACCCCCATGATAAGCAGGATGTTTGAGAACTATAATGATTAAGTTTTTATTAGGATAATTAAAAATTAAACAAAAAAATATAAGATTAAATATTTTTCATATTTAACAATTTTTTCTTACGTACTTGTTATCATATACTTTATTACCTTAGTATTTTTTTATGATATTTATATTAGTTGGTAAGTAAATAATATTTATAATAATATGACATTAAAAATTAATACACATAACTGAAAAATAACATTGTATTAGAGAAGTTAAGGATTGAGATATAGTTTAGTTTTTTTTTTTTTTTTTTAAAAAAAAATCTAACTTGCTGATTTTTCTAAAAAAATTAATAGGAGTAGGAAACAATTTTTTTCTCATTTTTTCATGAGTAGAAGTATTTATTCAAATGTGTAATTTTTTTTCATTTGTGCAATTTGCATTGAACTAATTCAAAATTAAAAATTCACAAACTTTAGTAGTTCTTTTCCTCTTATTTTTATGTTCACTGTATGGTTAAATTAGGAGGAAAAAATGATTTTGTGATAATTTATTTTGTAAAAATTAAAAGTAACCTTATAAAAATTAGGAGACTATAAATAATTTGAACAAAATTTTACATTTTAATAGGTTCCCAATTCATCATCTTCACCTCTAAGTACTTCCACAATTTCACTTTCCATTATTTGCTTAGTCTTTGAACTTGTTGGTGTTGTTGAACTATTTTTCTCTTCATCAAGAACATCAATTAGTGATTCTTAATCAATAAACAACTCATATTTAGTCCATTGAAAAGGTTAAAAAAATAATAATAATAAAAGAATTGATATTAATTGTGTTTATGCCTACTAGCTTTTATTCACTGTTGTTGCTTAATTTTTTAATCAATGAAGCATCATCAGACATTTTAATAACAATATAAGTAGAGTTGCCATACTTGAGGTTGTAGTTGGTGACTTTGATTTAAAAAAACATATTTGTTTTCAACAAAAATATTCAATGAATCTAGATATTCTTTAGGATTAACATCCTAAATATATCAATAACAAACAAATTTCAGTTCTTAACTAAAAAAGTAATGAAAATTATATATATTATCTCAACTTCACTTGCTTTGAGATCGGACGCAGGCTTCCCAATAAATTGGATAACCTCATCAAACAAAACGAATATACTACAACAAATTTTGCATTTCGCTACACATAAAAAATAGTCACAAAAAGTCTTTTTTTCGTCACAATAAACAATTAGTGACGAAAATATTTTGTAGCTGCGATCGTCATAGCAAGTGCGTGGTATTTTGAATAAGCGACAAGAATAAATTTCATCATCAAATATTTAGCTTTATACAACAAAATCTACATTAGTCACTATAGGTTCTCTTTTTGGTAACATTCCTTTTGTCATTTTTATTGGAATATTTTGGTCATATAAAACAATAAGTTGTCATGTTAACTTAACAACTTAAATGACAAATTCAAATTTTTGTGAGTAAAAAAAGACCTATGGCGACAAAACTCAATATAAGATCGAAATTAGAAAGTATCGATGACATCAAAAAATTGTCATAAATAAATCACCTTTTTGCATATTAAATTTGTTTTTTCATGATAGGGTGATGTTTATTGACGATGTAATGATTGTCATTGTATTAATAATTGGGTAAATTGTCATTTGTTTTGGTTCACTGCCTTATTAACCATGAAAGTAAGAGCCGGAACCTTGATTTGCTTGACTTTATCTTCTTTCTTGACATGATGGATTCTATTTTGCAGCTGCCTCTGAAGAGATATACACAAGAGGATTCCATTTTCTTGAGATTTTCTAAAAATGGAGCTTTCACTATAAAATCAGCATACAGGTGTGCTTTCTCTTTGAACTTAATGGATATCTCTCTTCCTTCCTCTTCTTCAGGCCATATTTCCTTTTGGACTGAGTTGTTGCATATTAAGGTTTAGCCTAAGGTGGTCCATTGTGTGTGGGGTGCAGCTCTGGATATCCTCCTTTGTAACGCAACCCTTAAGGCTAGACATATTATTGGGGATGATATTTGCTGCATGTGTGGCTATGGGGTGGATTGTTTATTACATTTCTTTAGGGATTGCAACTTTTCAAAGCCGTTGTGGAAAGCTGCGTTTCGAACACAAAAAATCTACAAGGTGGAAGGTAGCTCCTGCTTGCAGTGGTTTGAGAATATCTTCAACAGCATCTCAAGACAAGATTTGGCCCTTTTTTGCTCTATTATCTAGATTGTCTGGTTTGAGTATAATCGTTTGTTTCATGGTGCTGATAGCTTTGAGTTATCAAAACTGTTGGACTTAACAATGGAGATGTCTAAGGGTTTGGTTCCAGGTGGTAGGCTTAGCAGAGTACCGCAAGAGATCAGGCCTCATTGGTCTCCTCCAACACCATCTTTCTTTAAGCTAAACGTTGATGTAGCGGTGGATGCTATTGTGCAAATCGCTTTGCTGCTTTTGTTGTGTGGAATGAAGAAAGGATGGTGCTCTTATCCAGTAGTGCTCCAATTGGTAGGTGTTTATCAGTGCTACATACGATTTGATGAGTATTTTTACAGGTTTGGATTTTTCTCAACAAGCCGATTTTAAATTGCTGGTGGTCGCATCTGATTGTAGCATATTTGTAGAAGCTTGTAACGGATCGACCTTATTTTTTGGTTATTTAGGCTCAGTTGTGGAAGATATTCAAGCTCTTGCAGGTTTGCTAGAGAAAGTAGTTTTGGATTTGAGCATCACCATGCTAATAGTATAGCTCATAGTCTAGCTCAATGGGGTCGATGCAATCCCAGTCCTGTTCTTCTCCTGGAGGAGGTTTCTTCTGTTGTCCTGCCTTGTATTGAATCTGATTTAGCCTGTTTGGCTTCTTAATAGAAGGAGTTATCATTGATTAAAAAAAAAATAATTGGGCAAATAATTATGACCTTCCTGAGGTTTGGTCAAATATACTGGTACCTTCCTGTGTTTTACATATATAATTTATACCTCCCTGAAGTTTGTCTCTATCACATTATTACATCCCTCAATTCATTATTAAGCATTTTCTTTTAAAATTATTGATGTTGTTAAGATTTGTGACTAAGATTAGTTTTATCTCCTATCTAATGTTAATTTTGTGAGGTCCTTTGTCATAAAAAATTTTTTTTCTACTTATTATGAGACTTTTTTCGTACCCTTTAAGTTGTGATTAAATTAGAAAAAAGACGTTAAAGGGGTCTAATTAAGAAAAACTCGAATATAGAGTTTTTTAAGAGATGATATTAATTCGTAAATATATATCACATTAGAAATTTTGATAGAAAACCAAACAATAAATAAATAGAGGGAGGTCATAGTGTGATAAATGCAAAATATACGAAGGTATAAATTATATATGTTAAACAGGTATTAGTGTATTTGACCAAACCTTAAGGAGATTATAATTATTTACCCTTGATAACTATAACAACGCAAATATTTCGTAATGAAAAGTATAATATTGTAACTAAATATACATTTTAGTTGATGAAATCATTTGTCATAAATATACATGTTATTGTGACAATTTAGTTTGTGACTATAAAAACAATCAAAGATGAAATCAATTGTTGAGAAAAATATTTTCCCTGACATTTCATTCGTCGTAAAAGAGTAAAGAAAATGACATTTATCATTGTCATTAAATAAATATAGTGACTCACATGTTGCGTAAATAAAAGTATAGCAATTGTAGTGAAATACACATCATAATTGACGAAATCATTTGTCATAAATATACATAATAGATAATGTATATTGACAATTTAGTAATTATCACTCTATAATATGCTTTTGTTGACAATAAACTTATTGTCATTCATATGAGTATAAATTATGACAAATAGTAATTGTCACTAGAAACATAATCAATGACGAAATCAATGGTCATGAAAATAATTTGGTGACATTATTATAATTGTAAGCATATGTTGTAATTTTTTGTTACGATTTTTGTCATCATTAAATTAGTATAAAATATGACAAAAAAAGAAGAAATTTGTCATTGAAAATTTTATTTTCTGACATAACTCTTTGTCATAAAAGAACAGCTAACATGACATTTTTACAAATGTGTTCAATTTTGGTGACAAATATGTATTCTCATTTAAGTAATTCACACTAATCACATAGTTATCAAATAAAAAGATCAGAATATAAACTAGACGAATAACAAAATAATTAAAAAAACTGTGGTCTTCAACAATTAAATAAAATAAATTGTGGTCTTTAAACATACTCTTAAATAAATATTAAGAGCTAGTCTACAATAAATCTTGCCTTGCTCTTTCTTAAGCTTCCCACTTTCCTTTTTTAAATAGAACACGTGTATAAAACAAAGGCATAGATTAAAATGAAGAATTTTTTTTAAATAAGAAAAAGACCTTTCAAATAATTCATTGATTTGTAAAATTACTTTACCTTATGCTTTATCTTTTTTTTTTTTTTTTTTTTTAAGCCATAAACTCCAATAGCTCTTTGATATCGGCAGCTTGCTCAATTAATTGGTCCTTCAAGCTTGTAACATTTGCTCTTTGTTCCCTTAATTGTTCTTCCACATCTGTAACATGACTTGTAAGCTTATCCACTTTAGCTTTAGAGTTCTCCAATTTTTTCTCATGTTTCAGTAAGTTCCTTTTCAAGTTCTTAGGTTGCAAAATCATTTGATGTATTACATCTACTAGGAGGTTTAGGACAGTATCTAAGACCTTTTATGTAACCAGATCCCCTACCAAGAACTTCTTGAACTATTTCATCTGTAGACTTTAAAATTCCATCTCGAACGTATTGTTCTTGCTTTTCCTTCATCAAATTATGTCAAAAGCATAACATAAATAAGAAGTAATGATTCTCATGAAGAAATTTGAAGAAAATTGTAACCAAGCCCCGATAGGGATTCCTATACCTTTAAGATAAAGATTTTGGTCCGGACAAATCACTTGTTTCTGCTTTATTGTGAAATAACTTTAACTATACCAAATTTATACTTTTTGTTATTTTAATTCCCTATTCAATATTCAACCCTAAATATTTACTATATACTCATACAGAAAGCCGTAAATAAATTCAGAAAGTGATAAATAAATTCGAGACATAAAATTATTACAACCTAATCGAATAAACTATCCTAGGGGATACATTTGATAAAAATGGGATAGGGGTATAATCACCTAGTTTACACGAAATATTCTAAAAATAGAATTCTAGCATACATCTAACCTAGCTTACAACTACCTGCAAAACAGAGGTTAATAATGGAGATAAATATAAGCACATTAACTCGGATCTGATAGAATGGGATTTCCATATAGCTTAGGGTCATGCATTTAAGGGATAATCGGGAAAACCCAACAGGTATACCCGGTTAGACCTGAAAAATAATTTTATAAATGCCCAGTATTTTTGGATCTGGAGAAAAAAATTTTGGAAAATGATTTTACCAATTTTGTGTTTTTCATTTAGCATGGCAATGTGAGCTGGTTATCCTGAGATTTATTGGATACCCCTTTCGTGTAGGTCCTAGAAATTCTTTGAAATTAAAGCTAGGCTAATAAAGCAAATAAACACCCAAAACCGATTTTATCAAAAATGCATTAATATTGAATAATGAGATAAATAAATGCTATGCTAGGAAATCAATTACTATGACCGTGGGGTTCGAAAACGGGTTAAATATGGATCTCGGGACCCAGATCTAACGGTAAAAACAATTTTCTTTTTGTGATTTTAACACGTATAAATTCATTTTGGGTTTTCTCCATTTGAATTTTACAATCCTTTGGAGGTCTATCAATTGATTAAACTAAGAAACTAGAGATTTTCACCCTGGGTACATAAAATAAAAAATCCCAAAAAATAAAGAAAAAAATTAGTGCAGGGCTCATAGACTATGATGAGCCATGTAGCTCAAATCTCTCCCAAGATGGGCTGTGCAACCCAAAAGATGGGCCGTACAGCCCTGTTCTAAAAATTTACAACAAATTTGTTTTCAATTTTCTTCAATTTGGCAAAGCAGAGGCAAATCAAACAATGCAGGAATAATGGGATAGAATTTTTATGGCCTCTCAGAGATTACCTTTAGTTTGTTTATCTAGGTTTTCAGAAAATGATCTGAATCTATTCCTTAAAGATTTGAATCCAGTGTAACTCGTGAAAATGAACCGAAACTCGTCGGGGATCGAAATGCAGCTGTGAATAACTTCAAACTGTGGAGATTTATATATCAAAATGAGGTTTGGTGTTTCAAAGGGTGGAATTTGGCTTAGTTTTTGTGTTGGAAAGCTTGGAAAGGGTTGGTAATGGAGGTTTTTTTTTCTTGAGTTTCTTGGTTACAGAGGAAAGAAATGTTGAAGGGGAGAAGAAAGGGCCATGGGATGTTGTAGTTCTTGATGAGTGTGAAAAATTATGATTTCCTTCTCTTAATCCTGTTGTAATACTCCTGCCTTCCTCGTAATGGCCTCATCCTTATAGAAATTCCTTCTTTATTCTACGCAATTTGGCCAATTGCTGCCTTAAGAGATAGGCCGTATGGCCCATTTCCTTTTGAATTGGGTCATGCAGCTTATGTTTTGGGTCGTACGATCCATCCTTGAATCCCAGTTGTACCCACTTTAAGCAGCTCTCTTCCACTACCTAACCCTTAAAAATTTGAGCCGTGCCTCCTCTTGAGTTGGGTCGTACGGCCCATCTTCTAATAATGAAAATCCCTTTTTCGATTCCTGTAGTTTTTGGTTCATTTCAACACGAGTTAGAATCTGTTCTTTGCTTCTTGAGTCGATATTCAAGATAATTTCAGATAAAGGATAACCAGAAATCTTCATCACAGAGGTCAGACAAAAATCTATGCTCAGAGGCTGCCTCTCGTGTAATTAAATCTAGCCCTTACCAAGTCTTTGATAGATCTTTTTGGGATGAATTTAAGTACACGATAGAGATCGTGGTGAACAAAGGATAGAGGACTGACCTTGGGTTTGTAGAGTTGAACTTTTATTAACTCGAAGATTAGGTGCGTTTCACTGAACATCACCATTTCCGGGCTCAGGTTCGACTGTTGGGTGGTGCCTTACTCACCTTTGGAGGTCGAGATGAGTCTGTTATTCCTCTTAAAAGAGTGGGATCACTTTGTTGAACATCCTTACTCTCGAGGATTCAGTTGATTCGGATTTATTTGGCTAAAATTTTGTTAACTCGCTAGGGATTAAGATAGCTTTGCTGAACATTGCTATCTCCTGAGTTTGGGTTCAACGATTAAATAATAACCTACTCATCATTAGTGGTCCAGATGGATTTGTGAGACTCTTTAGGATGGTGGGATTATTTTGCTGAACATCCCTATTTCTAAGGATTTGACTTGTTGGGGATAAATATTGAGGTGATTTTCATTAGTGTCTTTATTCTTTGATCGATAATTTTGAAAACATAAATTTTTGCCCTTCAATCAAGAACAAAAACACAAATTATGGAGTTCTTGGCTTTTCTTTTTCAGGTCTTGCCCTTAGATTCCTGGAAAAAAAAGAAAGAGAAAACCCTTCTCAAAGTGATTTGGCGATTTAAAACGAAGAATTGAATTTTAGTAATTTTTTAAAAAAAGATGAGCCATACGGCCTATCCTGCTGGAGGATTAGAGTTGTGCAACTCATAGCTGGGGTGAAAAAACTCTCAAAACATCGGTGGGCCGTACAGCCTATCTTGAGGGCTAATTGGGCTATATGGCCCATCTTACCCGGTTTTAAATTATTTTGAAGAACCATCCCTTTCATTCTTTTTCCCCCTTTGCTTTTCTTTCTCCTTTTTTCTCTCAACACAGCTTCTACCCCCCACATTTGAGATCATGAGGCGAAAAATCCACCATTCGATCTCATATGCGCCTCGCCAATAGGCCCCTGGATACGGTGGTTCTACAGTATACTCTACCGAAGGGCTATTTCTCTTTACCTTTTCTTTTAATGGAGAGCTTATACTGCCGTAGGCCAAATGAGAAGTACGAGGCTGTGACCCTTGGGGAAGAAGTGAGCCTCGTGATCAACATCCATGAGCATGCAATCGCCCATTTGGTATGTTTCACCCATTTTTCCCTTGATTTGCAATTTCTTCCTATTGTTGATTTTCCTGTGATTTGATGAAATTGATGGATTAGAATGCATGCTTAGGTTTTATTTCATGTCTAGGATTGATTTCGGACTGGTTTTTACTTAGATTTAGGGATAATTTTGAGAAAATTGGATTTCTAGGTTGAAAAACGCAAGACTCTTTCCCAGAAAAGATGGGTTGTACGACCTTGTTCATATGCAAATTACACCATGTGGCTCATTGTGATGGGTTTTTCCTGACCTCGGTGATGAGAATTACTAGTTACCTGTGGACTGGACGGACTTGAACAGGACTTGGAAGCGATCGGAATGTCGCCTGGAGAATCTCAAACGTCCTGAAAACCGAGCTATCTGCTATTTGAATTCCCCGAAACAGTCTCCCGAGTGATTTCCAGGGTTTAGGGTGCGTGTAGGACTTTCAAAATTTTACCCCGGCTGTAGTAGGCAAGACAAGTTGCCTTGTAAAACAAAGCAACTTGTCTCGCCAGAAGAAGTATGGGGCAGAATTAGAAAGTCAGACGCTATTAAATGAGTGAAATGATACAAGAGAGAGGGATATAAAAAGAGAAAATCAGAAAAGAAAGGGGACTGGGGGAGAGGCTTTTCAATCTTAAAAAAAAAAAAAAGAAAAAGAAAGAAACAGAGAAGAAAAAAGAAGTAGAAAGAAAAAGAGAGAGAGGCTAAGCGAGGAGATAAACCAAACACCGGGATTAAAACTTAAAATCAACCCTAATACATTAAACACAAATCATTTAACCTTTACACGTTGATTAGAGATCACTTTGGATTTGTTTCGAGTTGTTTCGGATTGTTACGGTTTTTGGCCGATTGAGTTCCTAAGAGGCATTCCAAGCTTTCAATCCGTTCTTTGGATGTTTAAAGCATTCAAACAACACCCAGGTAAACTCTGAAAGGCCTTAAAACCTGTTTACATTGTGTTTTCTGTTGGTTTTCTTCATTTCTGCAAAAATCCAGAAATTGGGCTGCCCACCATAGCTGTACAGCTGTGTTCTTCATGAACACAGCCGCCCGGCTGTGTTTGTGATGAACAGAGTTGGCCGGCTCTGACCCTAAAGCCGCCTGGCTCTGTTCTTTAGGGATATATCCCTTATCTATCCCATTCGGTCGAAAACAGTCCATTTCTAGTTTCAAACATTCTGTTGCAATCATTTTCGGCCCAAATCCATCCGTATGTCATTATATTTTGGTTTTTGAATTTCTATACGTACGGATATTAGGGTTTTTTATGTTTTCCAGGTTTATTTCCTGAGTTTCGGGGTTGTTTTATCCGAGTCGGATCCACAGTTCAGCATTAGCGGACCCCTGAATCCTACCAAGTTCCCGGAAAATATTAAAAACATGCAAAATAGTATTTTTCACAAATGTTTTTGGTGTGTTTATTGTATTTTGGACCCTTGATGGATGTTGAGTTTAGGAACCCACACGAATGGAACCCTGAATTCCGGGATAATAGACCCACAAAAGCGGAAATTTGTATGAAACCGAGCCAAATGGTTTTCCAAAATTGATTTTCCAGCACAAAAATCTACAGGGCGTTTCAAAACCGCTTTCCAAGTCTAACCGGTCCGACCATTCAGGTCGAATCGGTTACCCCCTAAATGCATGCTCCCGTTTCCTAATTCCTAATTACGTCCTGATTTGAGTCCTATTTGCGTTTATAATATAAATTGCGCTAACAAGTCTATTTTGCAGCATTTATTTTTATTTTTGCTCTATTTAAGAGATTAAATCATGTATTTAGGTGGTTGTAATTTTTAGATCCTCGTGTATCCTAGGTGCTTGTAAAGTGAGGACAAGAGTTTTTATATTCTATTCGGTTGGGTTGTATAAGCGGCCTTTACTATTCTTTTGTATAATTTGTGTGGATGATTTAATTTCCCGCAATTTATTTTATGCATTTTCCTTGAGCATCGGGCTAATAAAAATAAACAAATTGGGTAGAGAAAAGATAATAAATTGAATAAATATGGTTTTATAAATAATAAATGAATACAAGCTTGAGGTTAAGTAGGTAAGTTGCCCGAACCCTGAATCTCTGGATTAGGTACAACAGTCTACGCTCGGCACGGAGCTGTACCGGAATTTCCCGGATGAGCTGATCCGGGTGGCGACTCTATCACTGATCCCGAGATTTAAGTTTCGAGGTCTTTAAGTCAAAAACAGAAAAGCGATTTCTACAAAAGGAATTTTTAATCGAATAAATGATTTTTCCTAAATCAAGATAAACAAAACCCGCATTCCACAAATCGAACTAAAACCAAATTGTTTTTCCCTGGTTCACTTCACCGCGTCCTGATTCCTGCTTTCGTGAAAAAGGTTGTCCGCTCACACTCATCTTTCCTTGAATTTTTTAGCTTTCCCACAAACCAAGGGTTAAGTCATGCGACTTAGTGAATTGGGCTGTATGGCCCATAATTGCATAGGATAGGGCCGTATTGCTCATCTGTCCTGGGAGACAGCCTCTCATTTTTCACCCAAAATCAAATTTTCTTTCAATTTTCCCTGAAATATATGCACATATGCAAATCAAATTTAACAAACTTCCCTTTCTTATTGCTTTTGTAGTCCAGGAAGAAGAACAAAGGCGCAGGAGGCTGGGACAGCCTTAAAGATTTTTATGACTACCTTTTAGCTCTGGTTAAGGCGAAGGTAGACGCCACAGGCCTGCAGATATTAGTCCCTCGGACTCTTCATCATGCTCTACGGAAGAGCAAAGGGGCTGTTATGGTGCTTATTGAGTAGTGGATGGACACCATTCACACCTTTCTGTTGGGATTTGTCACCGGAAATCACCCGATAAAAGCGGAAGAACGCGGTGATTTCCTCAAATCCAGTCCCAGGAGCAATTGAAGTGGAAATTGAAAAACTTAAAATTAAATAGAAAGGGATTAATTTTCTTACCAGAAAATCTCTTTCTAGAGATGGATGGAGACTGCAGAATTCAACGTAGAATTCCTCCACTCTCACGTACACGAACGCCTAACGAATGCAACCCGTGCTAGCGTCGGAAAAACGAAACAATGGAGAGCAAAAGGCTAGAAAATTTCGGCTAGGAGGCTCAACACTTGTGTTAGCCGAAATTTCTAACCCTAGGTATTTATACCTAGGGTTGGCCGAATTCCCTTAGGGGAATTTAGGCCCATCTTGGCTCCTGTCTATTCTGTGCGGGCTTCCATGTTTTAATTTAGGCCCAGTCTAATTTTAATTGTTCTGGTTTAAATTAATTTCAAGCCCAATTTTAATATACCCATGTATTTAATATATTACTCCAAGTAATATATTATTTACATCTAAATTAAAATTAGTTTGACAATTAATTTAATCCATCAAATTAAAATTAAATCTACACAAAATAAAATCATATGTAAACCCATACATATGAATAATTCCACCTAGGAAGTAATTTCATAATTAATCCAATTAATTATGAAGAGCCAATTGAATATATTAATTTCATTATTATGACCAATCCAATTGATCTTTATAATATAATTAATATATACACACTTCTCCCTCCATTGTGTATACTCCAAGTATACAAGTGATTCCTTAAGTCTGCATTCAGTCGTTCTATGTGTACGATCCCGTGGGCCCATCTTTATGTTGGTAGTGGGCCTATGGCCCACAGACTGCAGTTGGGCTCTAGCAAGCCACTGTAGCCCCTAATTAAGATGGAGATGGCAGTCTAACTGATATCATAACCCTGTAGTTTAAACTTGTACATCCCATGTCATTGATATCGATGTCCAACACAGAGGCATGGATTGATCACCCTCTTTTGTGTCCGGACATTAACTTGATCCTGAATGTACTGATGCTCACAAACAAGTTCCAACTTGTTTGGGTGTGGCCACACTCTTATCAGTTACATTCATCAAGTGGCCGGTGATATCTTCTCAGTGGGTTACCGAGTGACAAATCCCCTCTGCATATCCATAGTATTACCATGTTCAGTGACATACCCGAAAGCACCCATACTTGGCACCCTATTACAGGCCCTTTAGGCGTACCCCTAAGTATGCGACTTCACATGTAACACCATCATATGGTCAGGTCAAAGGATCCATACAAGTACTACACGAGAATCCATTGTGATACCATACCATGTGGATTACTCGTTTAGTGGATCTATCCAGTACCATGCTCCCAGGCATGTACCCATTAACTTGGTTGACATTCCATGTCCAATGACCGGTAAGACACCGCCATACAACCACGTTAACGATAGTCTATTGTTCCATTCATTCCCATGACTGGAACAGACTATGGATCTATTTATGGTCATATCGTTTACCCTATCCATGGTCTTACTGCCAAGTGCATGACACTTGTCATCATGGATATAGATATGTCCATTGGATACTTCATTTAATATATTGCACAAGATAGATATAATAAATGAATTGATGCCTTTATTAATAACACAAATGAGTACAACACATAAATCCAATAAATGTATAGTACAAATACAAGGACCAATGCCTCGGGACTAGGGCATTTCCAAAACTTTCATCTACCCACTAGGGAGTTCACCATTACCCCCTTAGACTTCTTCGCTATTACTGGGTTGCACTTTGGAGGCTCCCAGATCCAGTTCAATTGTGCCTTGAACGCGAGCCATTTCAGCACTGATATTGTGCCTATCTTATTGGGGTACAGGCCTTCTCAGCCCAAGCTATAGTGTGGCACTCTGATGGGCTACTAGAAGGGGCGTAGTGCCACTACTGAGGTGGAGCAGAACCAGTATGCCTGCTCCTTCCTGTTGTTCCTCCTATCTAAGGTTCTATTCCCCACTGGAGGCAACGATGTCAACTGGAATGTGCTGCCCACTTTGATCAGATTGGAGATCCTAAGTGGGCTAGACTGGGGGAGAGTTGGACTTGCCCAGATGTACTATAGGCTAGATGTGTGTGCGTGGGGCTGTTGGGATTCGTCACGGGAAACCAACTAATAAAAGCGGAAATACGTGTCAATTTCCTTGAATCCGGTCCTAGGAGCTTAAGATGTGGAAATCAAAAACTTAAAGCATAAAGAGAAAGTTCAAAAACTTACCATCAAGTCTCTCTAAGAGGTGGATGCGGACTGCAGAAATCAAGTGTAGATTTCCTCCATCGATGCATACACGAACGGCTCTCGGACCGAAACCCATGCTAGCGACTCGGACAATTTCAAAGAGAGGGAGAAAGGGGATGCCCACTAAAAATTATGGCTCTCCCATATTTCTTTCCAAAAGATATATATATATATATATCTTTCCAAAAGATAGTCCCGCTTATGGACAATAAACAATATGATATCCGTGCTTGTAGACCCACTTATGGACAATGAATAAGACGCTACTTGTAAAATTGGTCCCATACAAAAATATGTATGGGCAGAGTTTTGGTGTATTTGTACGAATAGGGTTTGATACAGGAAACTGCTTGCAACGATGGACTTGTACATGAGTGTGTACGGACGGAGTTTCAGCGTATTTATACGCCTAAGGTTCACAGCCATTATATGGTAGTGATTATGGATAGGTATATATGCATGATGTACAAACCGAAATATGCCTAAAGATTAAGAACGTGAATGTCATACAATGCATGTGGCTGCATAAAGAGGGTTAGGGTTATTGCACATAAATGTTGGTTATGTGTATATATTGTGGTAAAGGGTGTATGTCACATAATTTATTATGGGTACATAAAAACTGTTAGTTATTTATGCATGGCACACCATATGTTTTGTAAGAATGGGATGAAACGGATAAATCCTGCACATCGAGAAAACATTTTAGTGTAAGCAAAAGGATGCTCACCCTTTCGACCTTATTTCTCCATGAATGGTTAATTCAAAAACTGCCCTAGGAGTTGGGTCTCTTTGTCATCATCAAGGGATAACAAAGGCATCTCTCATAAAACACAATTTTGAAGTTCTGGATACCTTATGGGGAAATTACTACGGCATTCTATATAGGTCGTGGTCACGCCAAGGGTTAACATCAAGGTTTCTGCAGCAATATATACTCTTCACTTTTCGCCACTCAACGGTCCAAGCAAAGGGGTTCATACTAGGTTACGAGTGATGTACCATATCCGTGTCTCGAGGAGCTTTTAGTGTTGGAAATGCCCTAGTCCCGAGGCATTGGTCCTTGTATTTGTACTATACATTTATTGGATTTATGTGTTGTACTCATTTGTGTCATTAATAAAGGCATCAACTCATTTATTATATCTATCTTGTGCAATATATTAAATGAAGTATCCAATGGACATATCTATATCCATGACGACTAGTGTCATGCACTGAGCAGTAAGACCATGGATAGGGTAAACGATATGACCATAAATAGATCCGTAGTCTGTTCCAGTCATGGGAATGAATGGAACAACAGACTATCATTAACCTGGTTGTATGGCGGTGTCTTACCGGTCATTGGACATGGAATGTCAACCAAGTTAATGGGTACATGCCTGGAAGCATGGTACTGGATAGATCCACTAAACGAGTAATCCACATGGTATGGTATCACAATGGATTCTCGTGTAGTACTTGTATGGATCCTTTGACCTGACCATATGATGGTGTTACATGTGAAGTCGCATACTTAGGGGTACGCCTAAAGGGCCTGTAATAGGGTGCCAAGTATGGGTGTTTTCGGGTATGTCACTGAACATGGTAATACTATGGATATGCAGAAGGGATTTGTCACTCAGTAACCAACTGAGAAGATATCACCGGCCACTTGATGAATGTGACTGATAAGAGTGTGGCCACACCCAAACGAGTTGGAACTTGTTTGTGAGCATCAGTACATTCGGGATCAAGTTAATATCCGGACACAAAAGAGGGTGATCAATCCATGCCTCTGTGTTGGACACCGATATCAATGACATGGGATGTACAAGTTTAAACTACAGGGTTATGATATCAGTTGGACTGCCATCTCCATCTTAATTGGGGGCTGCAGTGGCTTGCTAGAGCCCAACTGCAGTCTGCGGGCCAAAGGCCTGCTGCCAACATAAAGATGGGCCCACAGGATCGTACACATAGAACGATAGAATGCAGACTTAAGGAATCACATGTATACTTGGAGTATACACAATGGAGGGAGAAGCGTGTATATATTAATTGTATTATAAAGATCAATTGGATTGATCATAATAATAAAATTAATATATATGTTCAATTGGCTCTTCATAGTTAATTGGATTAATTATGAAATTATTTCCTAGGTGGAAATATTCATATGTATGGGTTTACATATGATTTTATTTTGTGTAGATTTAATTTTAATTTGATGGATTAAATTAATTGTCAAACTAATTTTAATTTAGATGTAAATAATATATTGCTTGGAGTAATATATTAAATACATGGGCATATTAAAATTGGGCTTGAAATTAATTTAAACCAGAATAATTAAAATTAAACTGGGCCTAAATTAAAACATGGAAGCCCACACAGAATAGAAAGGAGCCAAGGTGGGCCTGAATTCCCCTAAGGGAATTCGGCCAACCCTAGGTATAAATACCTAGGGTTAGAAATTTCGGCCACCCTATGCATTACAC
The DNA here is from genome assembly GCA_039660915.1 of Euphorbia tirucalli. Taxonomy (NCBI): domain Eukaryota; kingdom Viridiplantae; phylum Streptophyta; class Magnoliopsida; order Malpighiales; family Euphorbiaceae; genus Euphorbia; species Euphorbia tirucalli. The sequence goes on along the minus strand of CM077640.1, from coordinate 33,286,515 downwards.
TCCTAGCCGAATTCTCTAGCTCCTCCTCTCCATTGTTTCGTTTTTCCGACGCTAGCACGGGTTGCATTCGCCAAGCGTTCGTGTACGTGAGAGTGGAGGAATTCTATTTTGAATTCTGCAGTCATCATCCATCTCTAGAAAGAGAATTTTCTGGTAAGAAATTTAATCCCTTTCTATTTAATTTTATGTTTTTCAATTTCCACTTCAATTGCTCCTGGGACTGGATTTGAGGAAATCACCGCGTTCTTCCGCTTTTATCGGGTGATTTCCGGTGACAAATCCCAACATTTAGTCCATCGACTACACTTCAACAGTACATCAGGTTGAATAAAGGAATTTTTCAGGAACGTGTGTACATAAGTGCCCGTGATCTGATGCAGAAAAAAGAGCGCAAATTGGTAAGGTTAAGCTATTTCGCATAAAGCATTTTCAGTGTTTGTCTATTGATTTTATAAAAATCATCCCCAGTAAAGTCGCCACAGTGAATAGGAGATCCTCGAACGCGAGCTTGGGCCGTGAGGCCGGCACCGGAGGGTTTTAAATGTTTTTAGAATAGAAAACTTGGTTTGTATTAAAAAAACTTGGTTTTGGGGTTTTGGAAAATATTAAGGCAAAACAAAGGAACATACGAAACCAATTCCTCGTATCTTAAAGGTTGACAGGAGTCGCCACCCAGCTTAGCTCTCACCAGGAAATTATGGTATAGCCAAGCCCGATAAGGATTCTTATACCTTTAAGACAGGGATTTTGGTCCGAACAAATCACTTATTTCTGCTTTATTGTGAAATAACTTTAACTATAACAAATTTGCACTTTTTTTATTTTAATTTCTTATTCAATATTCAACCCTAGATATTTACTGTATGCTCATACAGAAAAATAAATTCAGAAAGTGATAAATAAATTCGAGAAATAAAATTATTACAACTAAGTCGAATAAACTATCATAGAGGATACATTTGATAAAAATGGGATAGGGGTACAATCGCCTAGTTTACACGAAATATTCTAAAAATAGAAAAGCTAGCATACATCTAACCTAGCATACAACTACCTGCAAAACATATGTTAGTGATGGAGATAAATATAAGCACATTGGGCTCAGTTCTGATAGAATGGGATATCCAGATAGCTTAGGGTCATGCATTTGGGGGATAATCGAGAAAATCCAATAGGTTTACCCGATTAGACCTGGAAAACAATTTTATAAACGCCCTGTATTTTTGGATCTGGAGAAAACAATTTTGGAAAATGATTTTACCAATTTTATGTTTTTCATTTATCATGGCAATGTGAGATGGTTATCTAGAGATTTATTGGAAACCTCTTTCATGTAGGTCCTAGAAATTCTTCGAAATTAAAGCTAAAGCGCATAAACACTGAAAACCGATTTTATGAAAAATGGATGCATAATGAATAATAAGATAAATAAATGTTATGCTGGGAAATGAATTACTAGGACCGTGGGGTTCGAAAACGGGTTAAATATGGATCTCGGGAGCTAGATCTAATGGTGAAAATAATTTCCTTTATATGATTTTAACACGTAGAAATTCATTTTGTTGGAGATTGTGCCCTAAGGCCAATATTGGATTATGTAATTTGACTTCTAAGATTAATCTAGTGTAGATTAATATTATCATTTATGTTTGTATGTTAGCATATATGATAAGTATCCATGAATAAATCGTGTTATTCTAAATATCCCTAGTCGATTGTTATTATGGGAATAATAACAAACTAAGACTAGTGTGAGTGATAATGGATATTCATAAGATGAATATAGTGTATACAGATACAGATTATACTCACGGGTAATATGTTAGAGAACATGTTACTGGAGACCCACTATGAGATCAAGTTCATGGTCATGTGTCACAACTGATCTTGATTATAGTAGTGTCATTAGCTGATTCCTTTGACCTGAGGTCACCATTGATTCCGGGATGAACTCATGTTGTGCTTTGACGCAGTCAAACGCTGCTCGTAACAGAGTAGTTATAAAGGCTGTGATTGGGTACGATATGACTCATGCCTTGGGATGTGAGTGACAGATATGGGATTTTGTCCCTCTCTAACAAGAGAGCGATATCACTGGGCCCCTCGATAAGTAAGACTGTTAAATGCATGGCCGTGCTCAAATAATTGATAGAGTATCAATTGATTTGTCTAAACAGTTTACTTTGAGATCGAGAAAGCATATGATTAATTATATAAGATTGACAAGTATACCATGTCTTATGATTAATCATGATATCAAAGAGATAAAAGGGAATATGACATTCTATAAATAGGTATTGGATCATTCCAATCATATTAATTGGGTAGTCATAAAGGCTTGCTAGAGTCCGCTTATGACTTATAAGGATATTATGGTAATTTCCTTATTGCCAATTGATATGAACCTATGGGGTCACACACAAAGAGCAAAATGAAGTTCATCTTTTCGGGTATAAATTATTATTGGATAATAATTTATGAATGAGAAAGAGAATGAATATATATATAATGATATATATATTTATATATGTGTATAAATATTAATATGATTAATATTGCATAAAGTATGCTACATATTATAATTCAGTTATATAGAGATATAATTAATTATAATATCAAATATACATATGTGTATGATGGAAAATGGAATTGATTTAATGTTAATTGAGAATTAATATTAAATTGTGTGGGTTAATTTATAATTATAACTAATAAGGGTATTAAGTTATAATTATAATTAAGTTTAAAGGATATATAAAAGGAAGTTTTATAACCTAAAAACCCTAACCCTAGTCATTTTAACAAAAGATGCAGATTTTCTGCAGCCTCCAAGGGGCCAGCCGAAATCTCCCCTTCTCCATCTCCCAAGGTTTTCGAAACTTTGGCCTTCTCTCGTTCGAAGAATCGTTCTTCAATCCCGGCGCTAGCACGCGGTGAATGAATTGCTCCGTGTGGATCAACCGTAGAGGGAAGCTACTTTGGTTCCTAATTGATTCAAAACCTACAAAGAATTAAGGTAATTCTTTAACCCTCCTTCCAATTCAATGCAATGTACATGGGTCCTTGGTGGGGATTAATCCTTTTATTTCCGCTGCGTTTTGTTTTGTGTGATTAATTCCCAACACATTTTAGGTTTTCTCCCTTTGAATTTACGATCCTTTGGGGGTCTATCAATTGATTAGAGTAAGAAATTGGAGATTTTCACCCAGAATACATAAAATCAAAAATCCCAGAAAATAGAGAAAAAAAATTGGCACAGGGCTCATGGGCCATGATGAGCAATGTGACTCAAATCTCTCTTAAGATGGGCCGTGCAGCCCAAAAGATGAGACGCACAGCCATGTGTAAGCGTCAGAATTTTCCATCTTAAAAAAAAAAGAGATAGAATAGTCTTAAGACTGTAACTACAGTCGTGCGACTGTAGTCAAACTATAGTCGTATGACCGTAGGGTCGTGGCAGGTGAACCAACCCATACCCTGAAAGCAGAAAAGTGGGGAAAGAAAAAGGGAGCATTAATTGCTCCAGTTCTGGCGGCAAGTAAGAGGGATAAAAATAAGGAAAAGAGGGAAGAAAGGGGGATTCTGGTCTAGGATTTGAGGGGATTAGAGAGAGAAGTTGAGAGAGAATAGAGAGAAAAAGGGAAGAAAAATAAACCTACAAAACTCAAACCTTTCTTCCTCTTTTTTTCCTTTAATTCTTGAGTGTCAATGTCTAAAACCGAATAGAAATCATAGGTTAACGACTTAACACTTAAACTCATTCAATTTCAGACTCTGATTTCACTCAAATCCGTGACATTTTGGAGATTTTGGACTTAACTCTTCAAACCTCAATTCAAAGGGAAAAGAAGCAATTTGGTGTGGATTGGTGCATTAACAGGGGGCCAATCCTACGGTGGATCAGCGCCAAAGAGGTAAACACACTTCATTCCCTCTTTTTCTCATGTTTTCTGGGTGATTTAGTGTGTTTTTGTGGATTTTATTTCAACTTTTGCGTTTTCTGTTTTTGGAAATTAAGAACAGTCATGCGACTGTTCTTGAGTTGATGAACAGTCGTACGATTGTAATTACAGTTGTACGAGTGTTCTTGATTTCCATTAACTTCTTAGTTTTATTTTGAATAATTTTGGTGAAATTCTGAAGTTGGATTGATTTACAATCGCACGACTGTAGTTATAGTTGCACGCTTGTAACACTCGTCCAAGAGCAGAATTTCTAGAATAATCCCAAAAAATTTCTAAAAGTCCCTAAAAATTCAAAAAATCAGAAAATCACCAAAATGAATTTTGTAGTGTGCATTCACTACCTTAGATTTAATTTTCAGTGCATTTGCATTTAGAACAATACCATGAAGGAGACCCGATTCTCCAGAAAACTGACCCACCTCACATGCTAAAATTAAATTAAACCGAAAAATAAGATGTTTTCAAAATGATTTTCTCGCAAAACCAAGAAATACAGGGACGTTTCAAAATGTTTTCCAGGTCTAACCGGGCCAGCAAGCCGAGCCAACCCGGTTATCTCCCTAAATGTATGCCCCCAGCTTCTAAATCCCCCATTCTGTCATGTTTTAAGTCCTATTTGTGGTGTGCCGTAAATTGTACTAACCCCTTTGTTTTGCAGCTTTTTTTTATTTTATATGTATTTAATAGAATTAATCGTGTATTTTAGGTGATTGTAAATTTTTAGATCTCCGTGTATATTAGGCGGTTGTAAAAGTGAGGTTGAGAGTTTTTATTTTGTTCGATTGGGTTGTAAGCCATTTAATTATTTACTGCTTACTTTTATTTTGTAGTATATGTGTATGTGTGTTGTGTGATTTATTTTAATAAAATTGACTTTTAGAATTAGATACAAAATAAGGGACTTGTCCTGACCTAGATCTCTGGATAGTATGGCGGCCATTCGTCTGGTTCAGCTACACAAAAATTTCCCGATTGAGCTGAGCCAGGTTGCGACTCCTACACTATTCATGGAGACTTAGGTCTCAATTCTTTTACGAAATAATCTAATTTTCTAAAAAACGAATTTCCATTCTAAAAACCCCATGCGAGGGAGGGGTCTGCCCGAAATCGAGGCACCCCTTCCAAAAGGGAGTCCGCATTCCGTCGAAAACATCGTCCGCTCACACCATGTTCTAAAAATTTATAGCAAATTTGTTTTCAATTTTCTTCAATTGGCAAAGCATATGCAAATCAAACAATGTATGAATAATGAGAAAGGATTTTATGGCCTCTCAGAGATTACCTTTAGCTTCTTTATCTAGGTTTTCAGGAAATGATTCGAATCCTTCCCTTAAAGCTTTGAATCCAGTGTAACTCGTGAAAATGAACTGAAACTCACCGGGTGTGAGCAGACGACCTAAAAAAGGAGGGTTGACGCGGCGAAGCAAACCAAGGAACAATGAAAGAAAGTGTGTGTTGATTTGGGTGAAAAATGGGTTTTGTTTATCTTGCTTTAGGGAAAACCATTCGTTTGTTTTAGAAATTCCTTTTGTAGAAAATGTTTTCCCATTTTATTACTTAAAGACCTCGAAACCTAAATTTCAAGATCAGTGACAGAGTTGTCACCCGGATCAGCTCATCCGGGAAATTCTGGTACAGCTCCCTACCAAGCGTAGACTGCCATACCTCATCCAGTGATTTAGGGTTCGAACAACTTACCTATTCAACCTCGAGCTTGTATTCAGTTTATAATTTATATTACCATATTTATTCAATTTATTATCTTTCTCTACCCCATTAAGTTTATTTATAAGTCGATGCTTAAGCAAGTGACAGAAATAAATTGCAAAAAATAAAGCATGCATCCAAAATACATAAAAGAATAATAGAGGCCGCTTATACAACCAAATTGAATAAAAATAAAACTCTCGTCCTCACGTTTCAAGCGCCTAGAATACACGATTATCTAAAAATTACAGCCGCCTAAAATACACTAATTAATCTATTAATTACACCAAAAATAATAAAAAGGAAAATAAATGCTGCAAAACAGACGATTAGCACAGTTTATATCACAACCATAAATAGGACTCATAGCAGGACAGAATTGGGGTTTTTAAGGAACGGGGGCATGCATTTAGGGGGTAACCGGGTCGACTCGATTAGCCGGCCCGATTAGACCTGGAAAACGATTTTGAAACGCCTTGTAGATTTTTGTGCTGGAAAATAATTTTTGGAAAATATTTAGCTCAATTTCATGCAAATTTCTATATCTCAGTGGGTCTATTATTTCGGAATTCAGAGTTCTGTTCGTGCGGGTTTTCTTAATTTTTACAACCATCTAGTGTCCAAAAGCGGTAAACATGCCAAAAACGGTTTGAATCCTAATACAGCATCGCGCGACGACTTCCGTACAGGTCGTTTCGTAATTCTATCTGTTTTGGAAACTACAGCCGTACAGTTGTAATTACAGCTGTGCGGTTGTAACTAGAGCCGTGCGGCTCTAATTTACAGCCGTGCGTCTATGACTTCTAGAACCCACAAAATAGTTTTCTCGTTTTTCGAAAATCGCTATTTTACTCGTTCTCGATGTTTCCGGAAGATTTTATAGGGTTCAGGGGTCCGCTAATGCTGGACTACGGATCCAGTTCAGATCAAACAACCCCAAAATTCAGAGAATAAAACCTTGGAAAAATCGAAAAACCTAACACTCGTACGTACGGAAATCCAAAAATCGAAGCTTAATAATGTACGAATCTATTTGGGCCGAAATACATCACCATCGCACGGATAGAGGTTCACCGCTTTGTAGGTCAAAATGAAATGGTGTGACATGGTCACATGGAAGCCATTCCATGGACAGAGTTCTGATGCTGTTGGGGCATCTAATATGGGATGATGTTGCAAACAAGTCACGTGTGAGTAGGGATACGGACAGACTTTCGGCATTTGTGGAACACCTTGCGTGAATTGGTAATGTTATGAGATGTTCCTATGTGCGTAAAAATTTGGCACTCGTAGAGTACCTCAAATGAGTTATTAATGTCATGAAACAATTCCGATGCGGATTAAGACACACAAGCAAGGTTTCGGCATCACCGTAATGCCAACAACAAATAGATATGAAATTGAGATGATGTAATGTTATGTTGTCGTGTGACTTGCCACACAACATAGACCTACGATCATTGTGATCTTCTAGTGAATGACATGGTATAGTGGAATGGCCAAGTGCGGATCGGTGCACAGGCGGACTACTGGTAGTTTTGCGGTACCCCAATATGGTATGAAATGAAATGATCTTGATAGGCATTCTCAGAACGTCCCTTATTAGATGGAATGGAATGAAATGGCATGAATGTGTATTTCACACAAAATGCAAGTGGCTGCAGAAAAATGTGGTTAGGATGTGTGACACACGGGATGAGGTCGTGTATGCTATATGGAAATGTTAGCACACGAGATGTATATATGCAGCACGCGAGTAAAGTGTCATGGCTGCACGAAGACATGGTTAGCATAAATGCCATACATATGTGTATGTGTTAAAGATGGCTACACGAAAACATGGTTAAAATGGCACACGAATGATTTATGCGTGTTTGATGTTACGTGAAAAGGTAAAAAGAAAACCACCACAGAATAAACATTAGCACACGCAAAAATATGCTCTCCCTTCTAACCTTATTTCTCCTTTCGATTGGTCTTGCAATTCTTCCTACGTGTTGGGTCTCTTTGGCATTAACGGGGGATACCAAAGGCATACACTCAATTGTCCAATTTCAAATTTATGTTTTGGTAATCCTAGGGGAAGTTGCTAAGCCAATACATGTGGGCCAAAACCAAACCAAGGGTCGTACAGGTTCCCATAGCGAATATACTTAAGAGATAGGTTACCTTCTTGAGTAAACCGGGCTGATCAGTTTATTTGAGGGGTTGATAAGAAGAAAATGACATGATATGCAAGGTATGAATAAATATGGTATTTATAAATGGATAAATGAATACAAGTGAGGTTATATTTCAGTAGTTGCCTAAGTTCCTTAAGTTTTTATAAAAAAAAAACATTTTTAAGAAACTTTTGATCCCCAGCGAAGTCACCACTATGAGCGAATGACCTGAAAAAGGGGGGTTGAGGCGGCGAAGTGAACCGGGGAAAAATGAAAGAAAGTGTGTGTTGATTTGGGTGAAAACGGGTTTTGTTTATCTTGCTTTAGGGAAAACCATTCGTTTGTTTTAGAAATTCCTTTTGTAGAAAACGTTTTCCCGTTTTATTACTTAAAGACCTCGAAACCTAAATTTCAAGATCAGTGATAAAGTCGCAACCCAGATTAGCTCATCCGGGAAATTCCGATACAACTCCCTACCGAGCGTAGACTGCCGTACCTAATCCAGAGATTTAGGGTTCGGGCAACTTACCTATTTAACCTCGAGCTTGTATTCAGTTTATAATTTATATTACCATATTTATTCAATTTGTTATCTTTCTCTACCCTATTAAGTTTATTTATCAGCCGATGTTCAAGCAAATGACAGAAATAAATTGCAGAAATATAAAGCATGCATCCAAAATACACAAAAGAATAATAGAGGCCGCTTATACAACCAAATTGAATAAAAATAAAACTCTCATCCTCACATTTCAAGCGCCTAGAATGCATGATTATCTAAAAATTACAGCCGCCTAAAATACATGAATTAATCTATTAATTACACCAAAAATAATAAAAAGGAAAATAAATGCTACAAAAAAAGGTTAGCACAATTTATATCATAAGCACAAATAGGACTCACAGCAGGACAGAATTGGGGTTTTTAGGAATGAGGGCACGCATTTAGGAGGTAACCGGGTCGACTCAGTCAGCCAACCCGGTTAGACCTGGAAAACGGTTTTGAAATGCCATGTAGATTTTTGTGCTGGAAAACAATTTCTGGAAAACATTTGGCTCAATTTCATACAAATTTTTGTATTTCAGTAGGTCTGTTATTCCAGAACTCGAGGTTCCATTCTTGTGGGTTTTCCTAATTCTTACAACCATCTAGGGTCCAAAAGCGGTAAACATGCCAAAAAGGGTTTGAATCCGAAGACAGCATCACGCGACGACATCCGTACGGGTCATTTCACAATTCTGTCTTTTCTGGAAACTACAGTCATGCGGCTATGACTTCTAGAACCCAAAAAATGGTTTTCTCGTTTTTCGAAAATCGCTATTTTGCTCGTTCTCGGTGTTTTCGGAAGATTTTATAGGGTTCGAGGGTCCGCTAATGCTGGTCTACGGATCCGATTCAGATCGAACAACCCTAAAATTCAGAGAATAAAACCCTGAAAAAACCGAAAAACCTAACACCCATATGTACAGAAATCCGAAAACCGAAGTTTAATAATGTATGAATGTATTTGGGCCGAAATACAACACAACAGAATGCATAAAATGGAAAACGGACTATTTTCGACCGATCGGGGCAGCTTCGGGATTCTGCCCCTACAGAACATAGCCGTGCAACTCTGTTCATGCAAAGTACAGCCGTGCGGCTGTATTCGGGTAAGTTCGTTTTCCGAAAATTTGATAAATGGAGAAAATCACAAAGAAAGGGCAATGCACACAGGTTTGAGGCCTCTCAGAGTTTACCTTGACGTTGTTTTGATATGTTTAATGTCCAGAATCGGATTGGAAACTTGAAATGCACCTTGAATCCTCAACCGGCTGAAATTCCAAAAACTAATCTGAATCGATCCGAAACCAATCCGAGACGATTTCGATTGGTTAAGCAAAGGTCGAGAACACTTTTTTTTATGTTTGGGAATTGGTTTTGATCTTAAGCTCTTAGTTTTGGTTCACGGTTTCCTTCCTTTTTGTTTACGGTCTCTTTCTCTTTTTTTCTTTTTTTTTTTTCCTTTTTTTTTCTCTGTTCTCTGCTTAAGATCTTTCCCTCTCCCTCCCTTTGATTTTTTTCAGTTTTTATATCTCACAATCCGTAATGATTTCAGGAATTAATGAGCTGTTCACTTTTTTCTCCGAAATTTAGCCAACATCCCTTCGTTCAGCCAAGTTACTCTGCAGAGCAACCTGGTTGCCCCACTAGAGCCACACGACTGTAGTTTAAAAACTACAACAGTGCAGCTCTAGGTAGAGCTGGGGCTGAAATCCACGAAAAAGTCTACTCTCACCATAAACCCTCAAATCATTCGGAGGACCTTTCTCGGGGTTTCGAATAAAGGATAGCTCAGTTTTTGGGATGTTTGAGATATTCCAGGCAACATTCTGGTCGTTTTCAAGTCGATTCGTGTCCGTTCGCTCAACAGGTAAAATGGGATTCTCATCATAGAGGTTGGGAAAACCCGTGCTCACACCCAGGATGGAAATGCAGCTCTGAATAACTTTGAACTCTGGAGATTTATGTATTGAAATAAGGTTGGTGTTTGAAAGGGTTGGATTTGGCTTAGTTTTTGTGTTGGAAAGCTTGGAAAAGGTTGGTAATAGAGGTTTTTTTTTCTTGAGTTTCTTAGTTGTAGTCGAAAGAAATGTTGAAGGAGAGAAGAAAGGGCCATGGTATGTTGTAATTCTTGGTGAGTGTGAAAAATTATGATTTCCTTCCCCTAATCCTGCTATAATACTCCTGCCTTCCCTATAATGACCTCATCCTCAGAGAAATTCTTTCTTTATTCTATGCAAGTGGGCCAATTGTTGGCTTAAGAGATGGGCCATACAGCCCATTTGCCTTTTGAATTGGGTCTTGCGGCCTATGTTTTGGGCCGTACGGCCCATCCTTGAATCTATGCTGTACCCACATTAAGTAGCTCTCTTCCACGGCCTAACCCTTAAAAATTGAACCGTGCCTCCTCTTGAGTTGGGCTGTGCGACCCATCTTCTAATGATGAAAATCCCTTTTTCAATTCTTATGGTTTTTGGTTCATTTCGACATGAGTTAGAATTTGCTCTTTGCTTCTCGGGTTGATATTCAAGTCAATTTCAGATAAAGGATAACCCGAAATCATCATCATAGAGGAAGGACAAAAATTTGTGCTCACAGAGTGCCTTCCTACCCGAAATATGAGGAGCTTTAACATTTTTTTGGTTCATAATATTGATAGCACTTCTCTCCTTCAAAATGATTACTAATATATCAATATTATTAACTTAAATACTTAATATATCAATTTATTTTTCTTTCTATATTAATCCAAAATAATCAAACAAATAAGCCACATTTTTTTAAAGTCATGTGAAAGAATGGATTTAGAAGACATAACCTGAAATTTTTTTGATGCAAAATGGACACATAATGTTTCCAAATTTTCACAATCAAGACAAAAAACAGGCTTCTTTCTTTTAGCCTCTTCCAAAGTCGAAAACTTCTTGAAGTGCTTGTGCAACCCATGGCACTGTTGTTGACTATTATCCTGCATTCTATCTTTCACGCATCTTCTCACACTTGGACCATCTAAATTAACATCTAAGTGAATCTGTATATGTGAAAGAAACTATTAGAGTAATGTTGACTTTGGTTTTGATGATCACAAGTTTGTTGGTGTGCCCTAGTTCTTAGGGCATTGGATTCTTGTATTTTGTATTATACATTAAGACTCATTGTATGAATACATTATTTGTGTCACATTAATAAAGGCAATTAATCTATTTCATTTTTATCTTGTGCTATAATATGAGTAGAGTATCCATTGATTGATAATCATAAAACCTATCCCAGGTCTGTTCTAATCGTGGGAACGAATAGAACCACAAACTTGTATATTCGATGACTGTTTGGTAGTTCTTAACTAGCCATAGTATTTGTATAGTCAGTCATAAATATAGGTACATGTCATTGACATGGGACTGGATCGATCCGCACAAGAAAGCCACATGGTTATCGCGTCATAGGTCTTTCTTGAGTAGGTTTCTTTTGTCCTCAGACCAGATTTCATTATAGTATCAATATGAATCCAGTTCACTTTGACATACGCCTAACAGGTCTATAAAAGGATGCTAAATATGGGTATAATTGGGTGGACAGGTGAACATATTAATATTGATGATGAAGTGATGGAATTGCCACTCGGGTAACACCGAGATGATATCACTGGCTACTTGATGAGTGGAACTGATAAGTGTATGGCCATACCCAAATAAGTTGGTTGCTTATTTGATTAATCAGTCAACTCAAGATCAAGAAATATAATAAACAACAGAAGAGGATGACGGACACCATGCCTCTTGTTTATTCATATCGATATCGTTAGGCAAAGGACACTACGAGATTATTACCGGGTGAGTGTCTTCTAAAGACTGCTGCATCTCTGTCTTAATTGGGGGCTATAATGGTTTGCTAGAACCCACATACAGTTTGTAGGCCTTAGGCCTACTGCCAACATAAAGACAGACCCATAAAATCGTGCACATAGATCAACTGAGCTGGAACTTATAGAAATTGTACATGTAATGTACATTGGAAGGAATGTGTTAATTAATTAGTTGACATTCGGTGTCAAGGTAATTAATTAACATTGGGTTGAATTTAATGTAATTAATAAGTTTACATAATGTAATTAATTAATTTATCAATTAATTGAATTACATAAAGTAAACAATTAATTAAATAATTTTCAGAAGTAGGAAAATTAAATACATGTATTGTATTTACTTAAGTGTGATTTAATTTTATTTAAGGTAATTAAATTTAGCCAAATGGAATTAAATTACATAGTATATACTTTTTAATTAAAGTTTATTTATGTAATTATAATCTTAGTGGGCTTGGGTTTAATTAACCTAATTAAAACCCAATAAGACAAGGTGTCTATATAAGGGCACACTTAAGGAATAAAACCCTAATTCAATCCTAATTAATTGCTGGAAATTTCAGCCACCAAGAGCAGCCCCAAATCAGCCGAAAATCCCAGCCTTGAACCTCCATTCCTTCGCATTTTCGACTAGCACCGATTCCCGCTCAATAGTTGGTCGTGCATCGGACTTTGGAGATCGCAGTTTCAAGAAACGATTCTGCAGCAGTCTCTAGAGGAGACGAATCCGGTGAGTTAATCTCTCTTGATTCAAATTGTTTTTATTCTAACCAATGGTAATTAGACATGATAGGTGGATTCTAGGAAATTTTAAACGGTGTATTTTACGCTGCGCCACGTAATTTTTCCAATGACGAATCCCAACAAAGTTGACATTTAATAAAAAGAGTTTCTCAAACTCTTTGCTTTAAGCACTTTATGAGTTGAGAATTTTGCCTTATAAGATAAAATGATTTTATAAGTCACATAAAATCTTTTTGACTTAAAAGTGTCAAAATGACTTACGAATTATATTCTCTAGGCCACAAGAAGTTAATATGGCTTACGAGTTGAAAGATCTTAGCTTATGAGTTAAATTCAAAGATCTTAGCTTATGAGTTGAATTCAAAGATCTTAGCTTATGAGTTGAATTTACAGATCTTGGCTTATGAGTTGGAAGATTTATATTCAGCCATATAATGTTTTGACAATCACTTTAGCTTGTAAGCTTAACACTTCGCCACTTGAACATCCTTGTTTATGACTTGAAGAAATTACCTTATTACTTAAGAATGCTTGGCATACTTATGACTTGAGTCAAACGGCTACATGAAAAGAACTTATGACTTGAGTTCAAATAGCTTATGCCTTGAGTTTTCTTTATGAATTGATATCAACGGATACATAAACTTATCTCTTAAAATCAAAAATTTGTTATTACTTGAGATTAGCATACATTTCTATTTGTGAGATGATTCAAATGGCAATCAATCCTTTATTACTTGAGATCAACATCTATCTCTCTATGTGAATTAGTTCAAATGGCTACATAATGCTTATTACTTGAGATCAAAGTACATCTATCTTTAAGATTTAGTTCAAACGACCATCATTCGTTACGAGTTGTATCAAACGGCCATAATGCTACCTTTTCCTATAAAAGGAATGAAGATGAAGACTTGAAGAAAAGGAAGACCAATTATCAATTCTCACATTCTTACGCATTCAATATCTAGTCTTCCAGATTCCCAAAGAGAGCAAAGAAAAAAGAGCTATATTTGTCTCATTCATATATTCATGAATTGTATATTCACACAAGGCTGTGTGAAGGGGGTTTACTTTGTTGGTGGCGAGATCAACCAAGTCTGTAAAAGTTTGGTGCTTGAGCTTAGAAAAAGCATCGGTTGAGTTTTGTTACTTAAGCTCCAAAAAGTAACGGTAGAAGTTTGATACTAAGCCTGTAAAAGAATTGAGTTTGTTACTTGAACTCGCAAAAAGTAATATAGGCTTGTTTCTGCCCGTAAAGGAAACGTTAGTGGAAATCTCAAGCGGTTGGTTTGGGGAGTGAACTTAGACTGGTTGGGTTGAACCAGGAGAAAATTCGGCGTCTACACTTTTCTATCCCCACTCTTTTTTATTTTATACTATTTAATTTCTTGCAATTTAAATTAATTGCTTTATTATTTAAAATATATTTTACAAAAGCAATTTTATATTTACAAGTTTTATTTTTTTTTAATTCCACATTTTTATAAAATTTGTGTTTTTTAGAAAAAAACTTGTGTTTCTTCAAAAAGAAATTTTAAAAAAAAGTTTGCGAAAATTTTTATTCGCCCTACAGTACCATTCACCCTCTCTCTAGTACTGTAGCTAGCCATTTTGGAACTGTCAAGTAATGCCTGAAATATTTTTTATACCATCAGGTTAATTCATTCTGAAACTTACATTTAAGTGGTCAAACCCCGCATTCAAGTCCTTTTCCATATCAATATCTTTCCATTTGTCAAGCACCAAAATTACATCGCGTGTCACCACACCCATCTGACTAGTAAGCTTTGCTGATTCATCTGCATCTATGGGTCTTCCTATTAGTAGATCAATGGTAATTTTTAGCTTTTTGCCAGAAGTTACAAGTGCCTTCATAATTCCTTTGCCCACTGTTAGTCCACGACCTATTTTCTTTGAAAAATTTTTTATGTGAATAAAATTGAAATATAATAAGATCTACATATATATAAAGTACGTATGTCAATTATTCAAAAATTCATAGCATGTAATATGGTAGAATCCCAGTACCTATATCAGCTTCTGTTGATTGATTGGGAGAACTTCTAATTGATTGACCTTGAGAGAGTTGAGTATCAGCAAATGCATGTTGGTTTGTTTCAATAGCTCCATTTGAAAAAATGTTTGGTTCACTTCCTTCAAATGTTTCTTCTTCTGATTGAATTGAGATGCCCGGTAGAGTTCCATTTGATTGACCAAGATTATGAGCATTTTTTGCTTGATTTAAAAGTCTATGAATACCTTTTTCGATTGGTGAGTCATAATTGTTGGAAATTTGACAAATATATTGGATTATATATTAGTAATTATTAGTCAACTTTGGGCCAAATTATATTACGGAAAGGAAGCGTATTTAATTAAATGATTAGTGTCATTGTATAGTACGTAACGTGAGCTTTCCAACGGTATATAATTTACCCAAAACGGACAAGTAGTGGATGAGAAATTGTTGCTCAAAGTTAGTCTAATGGAATGGAATATTTAGAGAAAAATTTTGCTTATGTTAACCTATCCCACATAGGAAAAATATGAAGTGGAAAAGGTGTTTATATTGAAACACACTTTTGTAAGGTGTTAACTTGTATAAGCTAAAAGGCTCTCTCTTGCGCGCGCAGGGGGGGGGGGGTGCAAATCCTAGCCCCGAGCCTTCAAAGGCCCAATGCGCACCCGTACGACGTGGGCGTCGCGAATGCCGGACCGAAATGGGCCACTACGGGCCTGCTTTTCTCTAGATATTTTTTTTTGAGCCTGTTCAAATTCTGTGACAGTTTTACTTTTGAATAAAAGTGTAACTGCAAAATTAATTCCCTTAATGAGAGAATTAATCCAATTTTATGTCAATTATTTCCATTCTTTTAAAACCCTCCTTCTGCCAATTTTTTCTTTCAATTCCATTCTATTGATTTCGTATTTCCTTTGCATTCTGCTTCCTCTAAAAAAATCTTTCCTTTTTCCCGGTGATAGAACACTTCACATAGTTCGGTTCGCCTTCGAGAGTCGTTGTATCCTGGGAGACAAATCGCCACTACGGGGCAAATAATTGTCTTAAGGAAACTGTTTTTACAGGCCTCGTCTCTACTGTTTCCTTCCTTCCGTTAAGGTTGAAAAGTATTTTAAATCTTTCGTTTGTTCTTCGTTTTATTTTCAATTCTGTTTTCTATAATCTGCAACTAACAATCTTAAGACAATTATATACGTAGTGCTTGGTTAAGTTTTGCAGGATTACCTTGACATTTTGGATTTTTAATACCTTGACATTTTGGACATTAAAACCTTGACATTCTGGATATTTATACCTTGACATTTGGAGAATTTTTAGACCTTTTACTGGATTATTGTGGACTGTTTGGACATTTGTTGTTCTAAATTAACAGTTCTTTTTGTGATTCATTTTCTGTGTTTAGTTTGTTGATTTTGGAATTTCACTAACTTTCTTTGTTTGAAATTTCAGATTGAAAAATGGCTGATATTGTCCCACCTTTCGGAGGCAATGGTTCTGAAACTGGCCAAGGCCAGAATAACCAACATGGACAAAATGGTCCTAGTGGTTCTAGGCTTGTTATGCCTAACAGTCTTGTAGCTGGTTCGGGTTCATACCCAGTAACAGTGCCTGAAAGGCCGGAAAAATTCAACGGAATGAATTTTAAGATGTGGCAGCAGAAAATGCTTTTCTACTTGACTAGCATGCAATATCATAGGCTGCTGAAAGAAGATCCTCCTGTTGTTCCCGAGGGTGTGGTGGATCCTTCTGTTCAATTAGCTGTTGATGCTTGGAATCACTTGGATTTCCTTTGTAGAAACCACATTCTGAATGGATTGGTTCCTGATTTGTATGAGGTTTACACTGTTAAACGAATTGCAAAGGAATTATGGGACTCATTGGATAGGAAGTACAAAACTGAGGATGCGGGTGCTAAGAAATACTTAGTAGGCCAATTCCTTAGTTACAAAATGGTTGATTCCAAATCTGTTGTGAGTCAAGTGCAAGAAATCCAGCTTTTGATCCATGGGATGCAAGCTGAAAGGATGGAGACTAGTGAAACCTTCCAAGTGGCTGCAATCATTAAGAAACTGCCACCTAGTTGGATTGATTTCAAAAACTATCTCAAGCATAAAAGAAAAGAGATGTCTGTTGAGGATCTAATTGTCCGACTTCGTATTGAAGAAGACAATAGAAGATCAAAGAGGAAATCTTCTGTTGCTGCTAATCAAGCTATGGCTAGAGCCAATGTTGTGGAGGTCAAGAAAGACCCCAAGAAGGGCAAGCAGCCTGCTGGATCTAAGTCCAAATTGGGACCTAAAGGGGGCATTTCCAAGAAACCAAAGTTTAATGGAAAATGCTTCAATTGCAACAAAATGGGACACAAGTCCTCTGATTGTAGGCTGCCAAAAAGGGTCAACAAAAATGAGGCAAATGCTGTGGAAGAAATTGCTAGAGATGTGTCTGACATCGATCTGTGTGCAGTGATTTCTGAATTCAACCTGGTTGACTCAAATCCACGAGAATGGTGGCTTGATACTGGTGCTACACGCCACATTTGTTGTGACAAAGGGTCTTTTGCTGGATTGACTCTTACAAAGAAAGGAGAGAATCTCTACATGGGCAATTCTGCTACTTCAAAGATCAAGGGACATGGAACTGTCATTCTGAAAATGACTTCTGGGAAAGAAGTGAAGCTGCAAAATGTCTTGTATGTTCCTGAAATGAGGAAGAATCTGGTTTCTGGGAGCCTCTTGAGCTCACATGGCTTCAAGATGGTTTTTGAGTCTCAGAAATTTATTTTGTCTAAAGGGGGTATGTATGTGGGCAAGGGATATGAATGTAATGGGATGTTTAAATTTAATTGTATCTCTTGTAAATCAAATTCAATTGAAATGAATAAGAATAACGTTTCTTCTGCTTATATTATTGAGTCTTCTAATTTATGGCATAGTAGACTTGGACATGTTAATTTTGATACGTTGCGACGTTTAATTAACTTGAATCATATCCTCATCTTTCAAATTGATAAAAACCATAAATGTGAAATTTGTGTAGAGACAAAATTGACAAGATCCTCATTTCATTCTGTTGAAAGAAATTCAGAACCACTTGATCTTATACACACAGATATTTGTGACTTGAAGTTTGTTCAATCAAGGGGAGGAAATAAATATTTTATTACCTTCATAGATGATAGCACAAAATACTGTTATGTGTATTTGCTTAAAAGCAAAGATGAGGCTTTAGAGAAATTTGTTCTCTATAAGCAAGAAGTAGAAAACCAACTTAATAAAAAGATTAAGGTGGTAAGAAGTGATCGTGGTGGTGAATATATTGCACCATTTGGTGAGTTTTGCTCCCAACATGGTATTATTCACGAAGTAACACCACCGTACTCTCCTCAATCTAACAGTGTAGCTGAACGAAAGAATCGTACCTTAAAAGAAATGATGAATGCGATGCTAACCAGTTCTGGGTTACCATAAAACATGTGGGGGGATGCTGTGTTGTCAGCAAATTACCTTTTAAACAAGGTACCCCGTAAGAAACAAGACAAAACCCCTTATGAATTATGGAAAGGTAGAAAACCTTCTTATAATTACTTGAAAGTGTGGGGGTGTCTTGCAAAGGTAATGGCCCCATCACCTAAGAGAATGAAAATAGGCCCAAAGACAGTGGATTGTATTTTCATTGGATATGCGGAACACAGTAATGCGTATCGGTTTCTTGTGCATGAATCTAAAAACCCGGAAATACACAAGAATACATTAATGTAGTCAAAGGACGCCTCGTTCTTTGAAAATGTGTTTCCATGTAAACAAAACGGTGTGGGGTCGGGATCTAAACGGTCTCGTGAGACTGTTGAAGTTGACAGTCAAGATGGTCAACATGACGAAGTTGAGAATAATGAAGAGCTTCAACAAGAGGTGGAAGAGAATGTTCAAGATCTTCAAGAAGAAGATAAGATGGACATAGAGGTTGAACCTCGAAGAAGTAAAAGGGCAAGGGTGGAAAAATCTTTTGGTCCAGATTTTCTAACTTACATGTTAGAGGCTGAACCACAAACTTACAAAGAAGCTGTAAGTTCAACTGAAAGTCTTTTATGGAAAGAAGCCATAAGGAGTGAGATTGATTTCATTCCGCAAAATCATACTTGGGAATTAGTGGATCTTCCTCCTGGAACTAAACCCCTAAGCTCTAAATGGATTTTCAAACGGAAATTGAAAGCAGATGGAACAATTGATAAGTACAAGGCCTGTTTGGTTATAAAAGGTTATAGACAAAAGGAAGGCCTTGACTACTTTGATACTTATTCTCCAGTGTCGAGAATAACATCCATTAGGATGGTTGTGAGCGGACGACGTGTTTTCGACGGGACGCGGGACTCCCTTTCGGAATGGGGCGCCACGATCTCGGGCGGATCCCTCCCTCGCGTGGGGTTTTTATAAATGGAAATCCGTGTTTTGGAAAATAAATGGAATTAATACGTAAAAGAACCGAGACTTAAGTCTCGATGAATATTGTAGGAGTCGCCACCCGGCTCAGCTCAACCGGGAAATTCTTATGTAGCTGAACCGGACAAACGGCCGCTACACTATCCAGAGATTCGGGTCCGGACAAGTCCCTTATTTCGTGTCTAATTAAAATAAATATAGCCAATGTTCTCGAATGGTATTTCAAAATCTAAAGTCCATTTTATTGAATATAAAAAGCATACAGCGCGCACACAAAACATTTAATACAAAAATAAGGAAAAGAAATAAATATTAATTGGCTTACAACCAAATCGAATGGAAAAAATAAGAACTCTCGCCTCACTTGTACAATCGCCTAGAATACACGAAAATCTAAAAATAATTACAACCGCCTAAATACACGATTTAATCTATTAAATTACATCCAAAATAAAAATAAAAATAAAAAGAAATTAAAACCTGCAAAACGGAGGGTTAGCACAACATATACGGCACGCCACAATTAGGACTCAAATAGACATAATGGGAAATCAGGAATTGGGGGCATGCATTTAGGGGGTAACCGGGTCGGCTCGGCTAGCCGGTCCGGTTAGACCTGGAAAACATTTTGAAACGTCCCTGTATTTTTTTGGTTTTTGTGGGAAAATCATTTTGAAAACAAATTTTCCGTTTTACATGCATTTTTATATATTTCAGTGGGTCGGTTTTCAGGAGAAATGGGTCTCCGTTGTTGAACTGTTCTAAATGCAAATTTACCAGAAAATTGAATCTATGGTCGTGATGCACACAACAAAATTCATTTTGATGATTTTTGGGATTTTTACGGATGAAAACTGAAATTCCGATTCTGGAACAAGGATTACAGTCGTACGACTGTAGTTTACAGTCGTGCGACTGTAATCAGTTCAGGGTCAGAATTTCGCCAAAAATCATTGAAAATCACAATCTGAAGAAAATAAATCTGGAAATTAAGAACAGTCGTACGACTGTATATACAGTCGTACGACTGTTCATGAAAACCAAGAACAGTCGTATGACTGTTCTTAATTTCCAGGAGCAGAAATACGAAAAATGCAGCAAAAAGGCACAAAACTCACTTCAAACACCCAGAAAGCGCGAAAAAATATAAGGAAAAGAAGTGACTACCTTTTTAGAAGCTATTCCAAGTCGTTTTGACCCCTGGCGTCGCTCCGATCCCAACAAATTCGCACTTTCCCCTTTGGAATGGAGGTTGAGAGCTTTTTGTCCAAAATCCAAATTGCAAGGGTTTCTGATGGTTTTAGTCCGAATTCTTGATTTGGTTATGTAGTTAATTGATTAACCTAGGGGTTTCTAACAAGTTTTAGGTTTAATTTCGAGAATTAAAGAAAATCAAAGAGGAAGAAAAGTGAGTTTTTTGTGGTTTTCTTTTTCTCTCTCTTCTCTTTCTCTCTCTAAGTTTTTTTTTTCACCAGAAATCTTCCCTCCTTCTTCTCCTTCTTTTTTCTCTTTTTATCTCCCTTTTTTCCTGCTTGCTTGCTGCAGAGCCGGAGCAATTAATGCTCAACCCCTCTCTCCTCCATTTCTGCTGCAGAGGTATGGGCCTCTGTAGATTTTCAGACATTACAGTCGTACGACTATAGTTTTTTTTTTTTTAAGTATAGAAAATTCCGGCTCTTACAGCTGCCCCTCGCGTGATCAAATTCGACATCTAGCTCCGGGTCTATAATACCTGTGATGATGAATTTGAGAGCGTGAATTAAAGCGCCGTGAACACTGGAATGAACCTTCTGATGAGATAGGCCGATACCGGGTTTAGGTTACCCGAGGCGATACTGGGGATAAAATAAGCCGATATCAGGTCTATGTTACCCGAGGCGAGTTGATGAAGAGATTAGCCGATATCAGGTCTATGTTACCTGAGGCGAAATTGATGAAGAGATTAGCCGATATCAGGTCTATGTTTCCCGAGGCGAAATTGATGAAGAAATTAGCCGATATCAGGTCTATGGTACCCGAGGCGATGCTGGAGATAAGATTAGCCGATACCAGGTCTATGTTACCCGAGCCGAAATTGATGAAGAAATTGGCCGATACCGGGTCTAGGTTACCCGAGGCGAACTTTACTGGGGAAATAGATAAAGCTGATCTGGGCCGATGCCAAGTCTACATTACTCGAGGCGAATCTGCTAGGGGACTGGGATGATGGAGTGGATCTGGGCCGATACCGAGCTTACATTACTCGAGGTGGATCTGCTGGGGAACATGGATGATGGAGCGGATCTGGGCCTATGCCGAGCCTACATTACTCGAGGCGGACTCACTGGAGAAAGTTGAGATAATGGAGCGGACCTGAGCCGATGCCGAGTTTACATTACTCGAGGCGGATCTGCTGACTTGCTGAGGACATTGAGCTGGGGATGAATTCCTGCACTTAAAATGGCAAGTCTTCATTCCTTGATCGAGAGATTTTTAAACAAAAATTTTTGCCCCTTCGATCAAGTATGAAGACTAGCCGGGGATAAGTAATTGATATATGCAATGTATGAATGCATGAGGATGTATATGCACATGTATGTATTTTCTGTTATTGGACGTTTCTGTCCTCCGCTGGGGAGATATGTTGTACCCCTGGTTGATTTTGCTTTTCTTGGGGCATCGTTTGATGATTATCAAAGAAGCGAGGTGACTGCTGGGGAAATGATCGTAGTATTCCTTGTACAGATTCCGCTGGGGAAGAGCGTGACAGCTTGACTGGGGAAACAATTATGGTGTTCTTTGCGTAGACTACACTGAGGAGTAACATGGCGACTTTGCGGAGAAGTAATTGATAGTGTTCTTTATGTAGACTCCGCTGGGGAATAGTATGGGAAACTCTGCTGGAGAGTGATGTGACGAATTCTGCGGGGAATACTGAGGATGTTCTGTTTTTCCTGCTCCGTAGGATGTTATGAGTCTCTTTTTTTTTTTTTTTTTTTAGGTGCTCTAATTTTTGCCTGGGTAGACCAAATCGGGTTTTCAGCCCAGCGAGCCGCTCTAACTTTTGCCTAAGGCGCCTTTTCGGTTTTCGCCTTAGCAAGCTTTTCATATGCCCTAACTTTTACCTAAACTGCCCGATATGGGTTTTCAGCTTAGCGGGCAGCTCTAATTTTTGCCTGAGGTGCCTTTTCGGTTTTCACCTCAGCGAGCATTTTTTTTTTTTTTTATAGATTTGACTAAAATGGTGTTGTGACTCTTTACTGCTCGTCTGGGAAGATGAGCTAGACTTTAGAGGACGATAAGAGATTTTGAATTGCACGTATTTGATACATTTTCATTTGCCTAATAATGTGATGATATTGATCAGTTGAATGCAAAGTGCTTTCTTTGAATGTGTGTTTATGCAAGACAACTTTGTTTGTGCATTTGTCATAACCATGCAAATATATTTAAACAAACACTTCACTTTATTGATGAAGTCAAAATGAGTACATTTGAAACAAGTTGGTTCCTAAATGGTACAGATTTCACATTGTGCCAGAATCCGTCACCAGTCGTCCTTTTCAGGTTTTCCGGCTGATTATTTTTTCTCGTGTCCTAACTTTTGCCTAGAACGCTCTTTTCGAGTTTTCAGCCTAGCAGACCTCCCTTTTTTTTTATACATGATAAAGCTTTAGCCTGTCTTGGTTGATCGGGTTGGTGAACTCGTTTCCATCCATGTCCATGATGCTGACAGCGCCTTTTGATAACACCTTCTTCACCACATAGGGTCCTTCCCAGTTAGGTCTGAACTTACCCCTAACATCAACATTTGAAGGCCTTAGTTGCTTTAAAACCAAATCTCTCGCTTTCAACTGCCGTTTGGAGTATTTCACATTTCGATTATAGGCTCTAGCCATTCTGTGCTGATACATCTGCAGGTGATCCAGTGCCTTTAGTCGCCTTTCATCTAGTGCAGCCAGCTGCTCATATCTAGCTTGAACCCATTCAGTCTCTGGCAATTGAGCTTCCAGGGCAACTCTGAGTGACTTGAGTTCTATCTCCACTGGCAACACTGCTTCCATTCCATATACCAAGGCATAAGGAGTTTCCCCTGTCGGTGTTTTGACACTGGTCCTGTAACCCCAAAAAGCATAAGGTAGTTTATCAGCCCAATCCCTGTAAGTGGTTACCATCTTTGATAAGATCTTCTTTATTGCCTTGTTAGCTGCTTCTACTGCACCATTAGCCTGAGGCCTGTATGGGGAAGACTTATGATGTTCAATACCATGTTCTGCAAGTAGCTCAGCCGTTGCCCCTTGAAGCTGTACTCCATTATCAGTCACTATGTGGTGAGGAATCCCATACCGAGTGAAGACGTTCTTCCGGATGAACTTGACCATGTGCTTGGCTGTCACATTAGTGAAGGATTCTGCTTCGACCCATTTGGAGAAGTAATCAACTGCTACAACTATGAATCTGTGCCCATTAGATGCAGCTGGATGAATTTCACCAATCATGTCTATCCCCCATGCTGAAAACGGCCAAGGAGACGCTAGATTCTGAAGTTCAAGTGGAGGAAGATGACTAATGTCTGCATAAATTTGACACTCATGACATCTCTTCACCTTTCTTACACAATCTGCTTGCATCATCATCCAGAAGTACCCTTGTCTCATAATCTTCCTGGCCATGGCAAGCCCGTTCATATGTGGCCCACAGGATCCTGCATGTACCTGCTGCATCACTTCTTCTGCTTCTTGCTCAGTTAGACACCTCAAAAGAACTCCATGTGTTGTTCTTTTGTATAACTTGTCCTCGAAGATTCTGAATTGGCTAGTCAGTTTTCTCAGTGTCAACTTATCAGCAGCACTGGCCTCTTCTGGGTACTTTCCCTCCTTAACATACCGGTAAATGTCAAAGAACCATGGCTTTTCTTCCGCTGATAATTCCATTACTTCATGCACTTCGAAGCAAGGATGTCTGGAAGTGGCTATGACCAGTGGTTGAGCTTGTGTTTCTTCTGGATTTTCCCACATGGAGGACAAAGTAGCTAATGCATCAGCCATCTTATTCTCATCCCTGGGGACATGTCTGAATTCACACTGGCCGAATAAACCCTTTCTGAACTGTAGCAGCTCCAAATAAGGCCGTAAGGCTTCTTCTTTTAGTTCCCACTCTCCCTGAGCTTGCCTGATCACTAGAAGTGAGTCTCCAACAATTAGGACGTCATTTGCCCCTAGTGTTAGCAAAGCTTCCATCCCAAATAGGCATGCTTCATACTCTGCCCCGTTATTGGTTATGGGAAAATTCAACCTCTTGGATAAAGGAATGACTTCACCATCTGGCGTTGCTATAAGTACTCTGATTCCAGCTCCTTTTCTATTCACTGCCCCATCGAAACACATGACCCATCTTTTCACTTCCACCATGGCTAACTGCTCATCAGGGAATTCCAGGTTCTCTGTGTAATCTGATTCTAGGGGCTGGCTTGCCAGAAACTCTGCCACGGCTCGCCCTTTAATGGTCTTCTTCGTAACGTACTCGATGTCGAATTCAGACAAAAGTAACAACCACCTGGACAACTTTCCAACCAATGCTGGTGCTTCATAGAGGTACTTCATTGGATCCACCTTGGCCACGGCTTGTATCTTGTAGGATTGGAAATAGTGGCGCAGCTTCTTGGTTAACCAAATCATCGCCACACATGTCTTTTCCACCAGTGTGTACTTGGTTTCATACTCCAACAGCTTTTTACTAAGGTAGTAGATGGGATACTCCTTCTTGCCATCTTGTTCCTGTGCTAGCATTGCCCCTATAGAGGATTCTTCAACTGCCAAGTATAAAATCAGGAGCTTCCCTGGAATTGGAGGACTCAACACTGGTGGCTTTACCAGGTAGGCCTTGATCTTCTCGAAGGCTAGCTGACACTTGTCATCCCACACAACCGGCTGATCTTTCTTTAATAGCTTGAAGATTGGCTCACAAGTGGAAGTTAGCTTGGCTATGAAGCGGCTGACATACTGCAAGGAACCCAGGAATGATCTGACCTCCTTTTCAGTCTTTGGAGCTGGCATATCTTGGATGGCTGTGAGCGGACGACCTTTTCTCTCGGACGGGACGCGACGCGGGGCCCGGCGAGGAAAACTTGGGTTTTTGGTTTTGAAACGTTCTTTCCTTTTCTTCATGGTGAGATTTTGGGAAAAAACAGGATTTGTTTATCTTACTTAGAAAAATCCATTCATTCGTTTCGGAATTCCTTTTGTAGAAAACATTTTCCCATTTTATTACTTGAAAGATCTCGAAACTTAAATCCCGAGATCAGTGACAGAGTCGCCACCCGGATCAGCTCATCCGGGAAATTCCGGTACAGCTCCCTACCGAGTATAGACTGCTGTACCTAATCCAGAGATTCAAGGTTCGGACAAGTCCCTTATTTCATGTCTAATCAAAATAAATTTGGCGGATATTCTTTGATGGTATTTTGCGTTTCTAGAGTTGATTTTTATTGCATTAAGTTAAACACACGGCGTGCACACAAATAAAACAGAATAAAGCAGCAAACAATTAAGTTATTACAACCCGATCGAATAAATAATTAAATTATTACAACCCGATCGAATAAAAATAAAAATTCACTTTACAACCGCCTAAAATACACGGATAAATCTATTAAATACATCCAAAATAAAAAATAAAAGGCTGCAAAACAGAGGGTTAGCACAATTTATATTGCACACGCAAATAGGACTCAAATCAGGACAGAATTGGGAATTTTAGGAAATGGGGGCATGCATTTAGGGGATAACCGGGTCGACCCGACCGGTCGGACCGGTTAGACCTGGAAAACGGTTTTGAAACGCCCTGTGATTTTATGCTGGAAAATCAATTTTTGGAAAACAATTGGCTTGATTACATGCAAATTTTGATTTTCGTGGGTCTGTTGTCCCGGAATCCATGGATCCGTTCGTGTGGGTTCCTAAATTCATCGTCCATCTAGGGTCCAAAACGCAATAAACACACCAAAAACATTTATTTAAAATGCAATTTTATTTGTTTAATATTTTCCAAGGACTTATAGAGTTCGGGGGTCCGCTAATGCTGGACAATTGACCCGGTTCGGATGTAACAACCCCGAAACTTGAAAAATAAATCCCGGAAAACTTGAAAATATTAATATCCGTACGTATAAAAATTCAAAAATAAATTTTTTATGGCATACAAACAAATTTGGGCCGAAATATATCACATCAGAGTGCATAAAAATGGAAAACGGGCTATTTTCGGCATTTCGGGACAGATCGGGGAGCTGTCCCTGAAGAACAGAGCCGTACGGCTCTAGGTTAGAGCCGGCCGGCTCTGTTCTAATTGGACCAGAGCCGGCCGGCTCTGTTCTTGAAGAACAGAGCCGTACGGCTCTATTCGGGTAGCCAATTTTCCGGATTTTCAGAAACAGAGAAAAATCACACGAAAAATGCAATAAACACAAGTTTAAGGCCTCTCAGAGTTTACCTTGGTGTTGTTCTAGTATATTTGATGCACAAGAACGGTTTGAAAATCGAGAATGTAACTCGAATCCTCAAATATCCCGAAAATCCGAAAGTTTACCCGAACGAATCCGAAATCGAACCGAGAATCGTTGTGAACCGGTGAGTAAATACTAGAGTGAATGGTTGTGTGCTAAGAAATTTGATTTCAAAGATAAAATTAAAAGGATTTTTTTTTTTTTTTTGTCTCTCTTTTCTCTGTGTTTCTTTCTTTTCTTTTTTTCTTCTTTTTTTTTTTTCCAAATCCCCCCCTCCTCTGTTTTGATCCTTCTCTCTTTATCATTCAATTGTTCAATTATTTCTCAGACAAAATAATTTCCCAATTAAATGCGTCGATTAATGGTTTTTGTCGTTTTTTTCATCAATTTCATAGAATTGGGACAAAGTGTGGCACCCATGCCCGCCCACTAGAGCCGGCCGGCTCAATCTAGAGCCGGCCGGCTCTGGTTTGTGAACCAGAGCCGGCCGGTTCTGGTTGAACCAGGGCCCAATAATTAATTATTATTATTTTTTTTTTTTTTTTAGTATGACGCGCCTGAAAATCACTCAGAGAACCCGCTTTACGGTAGTTTCGGATTGCGGATAATTTCGTTTTCGGAGAATTCGAGACGTTTCGGGTAATATTCTGCTCTTTTCTGTGACCGAAGGTAATAAAGATTTCTCATCACTGAGGTCGGGAAAACCCGTGCTCACAGGCTGCCCCTCGCGAGATCAAAATCGACTAGATCGGTAGCTTTCGTCCGATTTGAGTTTTTGGTCTCGCGATTGAGAGCGCGGTGAGTAAAGGATAGAAAAACGCACCTGATGCCCCTCGTAGAGGGTACAGAGTAATCGACTCGCTGTGGTGGAGTGTGCCCGTGGTATCGACTCGCTGTGGTGGAGTGTGCCCGCGATACTGTCTTCTCCGTGTGGTGGAGTGTGCCCGATGATTTTTTTTTTTTTTTTTTTTTAACTTTGCTCCGTATGGTGGAGCGACCAAATGATAATGTCTTCTCCGTATGGTGGAGTGTGCCCGATTCTCCGTGTGGTGGAGTGTGCCCGATGATTTTTAACTTTTCTCCGTATGGTGGAGCAACCAAATGATACCGTCTTCTCCGTATGGTGGAGCGTGCCCGATTCTCCGTATGGTGGAGTGTGCCCAATGATTTTTAACTTTTCTCCGTATGGTGGAGTGTGCCCGATGATTTTTAATTTTTCTCCGTATGGTGGAGCGACCAAATGATACTGTCTTCTCCGTATGGTGGAGTGTGCCCGATGATTTTTAACTTTTCTCCGTATGGTGGAGCGACCAAATGATAATGTCTTCTCCGTATGGTGGAGTGTGCCCGATTCTCCGTATGGTGGAGTGTGCCCGATCATTTTTAACTTTTCTCCGTGTGGTGGAGCGCGTGGTTGGAATTGCGTCAAGTTGCGTATTTATTCTTTGATCGATAATTTTGGAAACAAAAATTTTTGCCCCTTCGATCAAGAATAAATACGGTTTGGTCATTTTTCCTTTGGATGTCTACAAAAATCAACAAAAAGAAAATACCCTTCTCGGGATCAAACTGGACTAAATTAAAATTAATTTCATTTTTATTCTTATTATTTATATTTTATTTCGTGTTTGTTTTTTTTTTTTTTTTTTTTTTTTTTTTGAGGAATCAGAGACGGGCGGCTCTGTCAGAAGAGGCAGAGCTGGCCGGCTTTGACCAGAGTCGGCCAACTTGGTTTTAAAAGGGGCTTCCTCTTTTCACTCATTTCACTTTTCTTTCTTTAATTTCTTTCTCTGAGAGTGAGGTTTTTCTGTCCACTGAATCTACAGTGGAGGTAAACGGCTCGAGAGAGACGGTTCCTTACTACGGAATTGGGAGGAACGATCTAGTATCCGTAACTTTAAGCCCATCCACGCACATCATCAAAGATCTGGTTAGTTTTTCTTCCATTTTCCCCTTTTTCATTTTTTTGAATTCCGGCACGAGGGTCTAGGAGACTTCTTAGTCCGGGAGAACGGCGTTTGGGCGGTAAGCATCCCGTGTTCCCTGCATCATAAGTTATGCAATACCTGAATGCATATGTATGTATGTATGAATGTTAATTTATGCTGTCGACTGCAGTCCCGAGTTGAGATGTTCCGAGAGCAGACCAGGGAGGTCGCCTCTTTCGTGGCTCAGGCCCGGGCCGCGAGCCAAGAGGTGGACAGGGCGAGGGCCGAGATAGCCAGGCTACGGGCTGGGATGGCTCGTCTACAGGCGGACTTTGACTCCTATAAGGTTACGCATCAGAGTGAGTCCGAGGAGGGGGAGGAAGATGAGGGGCAGGATGAGAACTATATGGAGCGCCCTGCTCTTCTTATTTGATGTCTTCATTCATTTTTTTTTTTTATCAGATTATGTGATTTACTCTTGTTTCATTGATATTTGGAAATTCACTTTCTTCTTCAATTTTTTCTTTTTCTCTTTTTATCCAGGCTTTTACAATTTCTTAGAATCGTTACAAGACTCTGATTGGCTTAAATTGAAGCCTTTCGGGTTGTGGAATCTCAAGGCCTATTACAAGCACTCGTGGAACATCGAGCTGTTGAATGCCTGTTATCGCTTCTGGGATCCAGTGGATAACGTTTTCCGCTTCTCATGCCAAGAGCTCTGCCCCTTATATGAGGAGTTTAGTGCTATCTTGAACATTCCCTGCCACAAAGGAGTGGACATTGCCATCCCCGATTTCACTTTTGGTAGCACCTCCTCCTTGGTGAGCTTGTTCGGGCTTTCTGATCCCGAGGTGGGATCTTTATTTGCTATTGGTTCCCCTTTTCCCAGGTTGAACTCGAATTTTGTGTTGGAGTGGTGTGTCAATGCTCCTAGGGACCACATGAGCTGGGCCTACATGGTTAGCCTGTTACTGGTGAGTCGGTATTTCTGTGGTCCTAATGATGGGGTTGTCTCCTTCAGGGTTGTCTCCCTTATCTCTCAGATGGCTGTGGGAGCATCTCCAGCTCCTTTCGCACTTACTGAGACACTGATCAGTTTACATGCATCTAAGGCAAGCGGTGTTCTCTACATTGGCCCTCACCTCACACTGCTCCAGGTGAAATTCCTTGTTGTCTGATGCATTTCTGGGTCGAATGAACTTCTAACCATTGCTTGCTGTCAACTGCAGATCTGGTTATTGGAGAAGCTATCAATTCTTAAGATTCCGAGAGGGAACTTCAAGAAATACCACCCGGCCAATTTCAGGGAACGAGGCTTCTCCATTGACTCCTACACTGATATGTCTGCTGATGAGTAGGGTGTTTGGCTATCTCGCCTGACTGATGACCAGATTAGGTGGGTGTGCCCTTGGTGGAAGATCTCCCACGTGATTGTGGACATGTGGGCACATGGTGTGCAATTGCTGGGGCAGACCAGAGTGACATTCTATTCTCCGAGTCGCCTCTGCCGGCAGTACGGTCGTCTACAGGGTATCCCTCGGCACTCTTGCGTCACCAGTTATGAGGAATATACTACTTCTTGGCCAGATCACGTCAGACTTCGCTGGGCTGGAGACACCCATCATGTGGTGTTGAATTATGCATCGCTCGCTCCCACAGAGACATATGACCTTTACAAGCAGTGGCTAGCCGAGATCCAGGGTTTATCGACCCGTGAGGCGCGTAAGAGTGCGTCTTCCCGTTGGCTGGCTCCTTCTGAGACCGCGGGACCACTTTCTGTCAAGAAAAGAAAAACAAAAGAGGAAAAAATGTGATTTTCATTATCATGCATGTATTAGCTATCATTATTATCATTCATATCCGTCTTTTCTATTATTGATGCGATCTCTTTTTTTTTTTTTTTTTTGAAAGATGTTCGCAATTGCACACTTTGGGCGTCTAAACGTCTTTGTTTATCTGGATGTTTCGACAAATGAATCATGTAACATACTCCAAACATTCATGCAATATGTTGAGCAAGACACACTTCATTAATGAAATTTAATTATCGTATCAATTGAAAATTTTAAAATTAGTACATATCTCGAACGAACTCATTCCTGTTATCAACCATCCTATTCTGGTTTTCTGGCCGATAAGCTAACTCTCGTTGCCTTAATTTTTGTTTAAATCGCCCTTACGGGTTCGACTTAACAGGCTTTTTCCCTCTTTTTTTTTTTTTTCACACATGGTAGCGTTTGAGGTGATCTTGATTAATCGGGTTGGTAAACTCGTTGCCATCCACATCCATAATCTTCACTGCACCTTTGGAGAGTATCTTCTTAACCACATACGCCCCTTCCCAGTTGGGTTTAAACTTGCCCCTCGCGTCCATATTGGTCGGTCTCATCTGTTTCAATACTAGATCTCCCGCTTTCAGAGGCTGTTTCTGATGACGAACCCGTCGATTATAGGCCCTAGCCATTCTTTGGTGGTACATCTGTAGATGATCCAAAGCCTTGAGACGCCTTTCATCGACCATAGCCAGTTGCTCAAATCTCGCCTTTACCCATTCCGTCTCAGGTAATTGGGCCTCCAAAACCGTTCTCAGTGACTTCAACTCCACTTCAATAGGGAGGACTGCTTCCATCCCATAAACCAGCGAATAAGGTGTTTCTCCAGTCGGCGTTCTAACACTGGTTCTGTACCCCCACAGAGCATAAGGTAATCTATCTGCCCAATCTCGGTAGGTTGAAGTGGTCTTGGACAAGATCTTCTTGATGGACTTGTTTGCTGCCTCCACTGCTCCATTGGCTTGTGGCCTATATGGTGAAGACTTACGATGTTCCACGTTGTATTCTTTGAACAGTTCAGCTGTGGCTCCTTGGAATTGCACTCCGTTATCAGTTACCACGTGATGCGGTACACCGTATCTTGCGAAGATGTGCTTCTTTACAAACTTAGCCATATTCTTAGCTGTGACCGTGACATAAGATTCAGCCTCAACCCACTTAGAGAAATAATCCACTGCCACCATAATGAACTTGTGCCCATTCGATGCTGGAGGTCGAATTTCACCAATTATGTCTATGCCCCACACCGCAAACGGCCAAGGAGTCATGAGATTCTGCAATTCCATAGGTGGGAGATGGTTGATGTCCCCGTAAATCTGGCACTCGTGGCACTTTTTCACCTCTTTTGCACAGTCTGTTTGCATGGTAAGCCAAAAATACCCTTGTCTCATGATCTTCTTTGCTAGAGCTAATCCATTCATATGCGGGCCACAAATCCCTGAATGCATTTCTTGCATAACCTTCTTGGCTTCTGCTTCCGTCAGACACTTTAATAACAATCCATCCGTGGTTCTTCTGAAAAGTTGTCCGTCAAACCATCTGAACTGAGCTGCTAACTTTCTTAAAGTGGTCTTATCTGATGCATCTGCTCCTTCAGGATATTGGCTATTTTGCAGAAAGTTGGCTATGTCTTGATACCAGGGCTTATCATCTACAACTAAAGCCAGGACCTCGCTGGAACGATAAAATGGTGTTCTAGCTGTTTCCAGGATCAAAGGCTGCATCGGTGCTTTCTGAGGTCCTTCCCACATGGATGACAAAGTAGCTAATGAATCTGCCATTTGATTATCATCTCTGGCTACATGCTTGAATTCGATATGTCCGAACACTTTCATCATTTCCCACAAAGTCTCCAAGTATGGGCGAAGTGATTCTTCTTTGATTTCCCATTCCCCAGTGGCTTGACGGATTACTAACAGCGAATCTCCAATGATGGTCACATCGTTTGCCCCTAGTGCGGCGAGAGCATCAATGCCAAACAAACAAGCTTCATATTCTGCACCGTTGTTAGTTACTGGGAATTCTAGCCGTTTTGACAAAGGAATTATCTCTCCCTCAGGAGTTACAATGATTACTCCGAGGCCTGCTCCCCTCTTGTTTACAGCTCCATCAAAATGCATAATCCATTTCCTGACTTCCACCTCCACCAAGGCCAACTGTTCATCCGGAAATCCCAGGTTTTCTACATAATCAGATTCAAGTGGCTGATTGGCCAGGAACTCAGCCACTGCTCTCCCTTTGATCACCTTCTTCGTTACATACTCGATGTCGAACTCTGATAACAAAAGCAACCACCGGGACAATTTCCCCGTCAAGGATGGGGCAGAGCATAGATATTTCATCGGATCAACTTTTACCACGGCTTGTATTTTGTAGGATTGGAAATAGTGTCTCAACTTCTTCGTAAGCCAGACCATAGCAGTGCAAGTCTTTTCCACCACAGTGTACCGAGTTTCGTAATCCAGCAGCTTCTTACTGAGGTAGTAGATAGCATGCTCCCTTTTGTCATCTTGTTCTTGAACCAACATCGCCCCTACGGAGGTTTCTTCAATGGCTAAATACAGAGTCAAAGGTTTTCCCAGAGTTGGAGGTTTTAGCACTGGTGGATTGATCAAGTATTCTTTGATCCTATCAAATGCAACCTGACACTGGTCATTCCACACGACGGGTTGTTCTTTCCGAAGAAGCTTGAAAATGGGCTCACAGACCGTGGTCAATCTGGCAATGAACCTGCTGACGTACTGAAGTGACCCTAGGAAAGATCTGACTTCTTTCTCTGTTTTCGGTGCTGGCATGTCTCGAATAGCCTTAATCTTGTCCGGGTCCATTTCAATGCCTTTCTGACTGACAATGTGCCCCAGCAGCTTGCCCGATGCAACTCCGAATACACATTTCTTTGGGTTAAGTCGCAAGTTGTACTTCTCAATCCTGGTCATAAATCTATCCAGAATAACAGGGTGTTCCTCCCGAGTCATAGATTTCACCAGCATATCATCAACATACACTTCGACTTCTTTGTGGATCATGTCATGTAGCAATGCTGTGACTGCCCGTTGATAGGTTGCCCCAGCGTTCTTCAACCCAAACGGCATCACTCTGTAGCAATACACCCCCCACTCGGTAATGAAGGCTGTCTTAACTTTATCGATGACATTCATCAAGATCTGGTTATACCCCGAGAAACCATCCATTAACGAATACATAACTGCCCTTGCTGCACTGTCGACCAGGACATCAATGTGAGGAAGTGGGAAGTCATCCTTTGGAGAGGCCTTATTCAAATCCCGATAATCCACACAAACTCTTACTCTTCCGTCCTTCTTGGCAACTGGGACTATGTTGGCTAACCATTCAGGGTAATCCACCACCTCCAGGAAGTTGGCCTTGATCTGCTTTGCTACCTCTTCCTTGACTTTCTCAGCCCATTCTGGACGCAGACGTCTGAGCTTCTGCTTTACTGCACTGAACTTGGGATCAATCGGAATTCTGTGTTCTGCTATTTCTCTGTCAACCCCTGGCATATCGTCGTAAGACCAGGCAAACGCTCCCACATGCTTTTTAAGTATTTTTGACAATTCTCTCTCTTCTTCAGGATTGAGTTCGTTAGAGATAGATACCATTTTAGGATTTTCAATTGTGCCCAAATTAATTTCATGTAATGCAGTGTCATGAATGCTGAACACATTGAAGGAATGATTGCATGTATGCACAGAGCCATTAGGGAAAACATCACACAAATAAGCAAAGTTAGACTTTATTTCATTCATCGCCTTAAAAGCGGAATTGTTCACATCAAGTACATATGACAAGTTTACAAAGAAATCATTTTCTTCCTCCACATGCGGAGGGTCTTCTGCAGCAGGGTCTTTCGGATCGGCAGGCTCTTCTTCGAACAAGTCACTCAAATCAGCTTCAAGAGTCTCTTTCTATGCTTCAGACAAGGCATCTTCTTCCACTTTCACTTTCCCTTTGGCCATCATCTTGGTGAGTTCAGCAACAGCTTTTTCCACTAACTCTACCTGTCCTGAAATAGCTTCCTTCTTCACAGGGCTCTCTTTTAACCCTTTCTTCAGTAATTCAGCAAATGCTTTGGTAATGGCGTCTACCAGGGGGTCTGTATCTTCTTCTGATTCCTTTTCTGGAGTGATGGGAGCCACCACTTTGGCTTGGCTCATCGGAGGAGGATTGATCACTTGCACCGCTTCCCACTTAAGCATTCCTTCCACTGAAGCAATCCCATATTTTGAGAAGTTGACAACGTCAGCGAAAATCTCAAATCCGGGGACTGTTTCCCCATCAATAACCATTGGCTCTGGATCACCACCATATGGCCCACCACTTGCTCGAACAAAAACGTCCAAAAGATGGACTTTCTTAGTTTCCGGGACCTCCTTCTCTTTGGCGCCTTCGTAACCAAGACCTTTTCTGTGTGATTGGCCTATGGCAATATCAAACTTTGTGACCCCTTGTTGGTTGACCCCAAGTCCCTTTCCTGGGATGAAGTTCTGTTTCTGAAAATACTTATGGATCCATGGAGAAAATGTCAAGTCTTTCTCCTTATGCTCCGAGACAACTGCCACTTGAAAGCCGGTCAAAGGTTGTTCAGATGAGTTCAGAGCTGCCACCATAGAAGATTCATCTGCCTCAAGTGTTACAATCTTTCCCCCCATTGGAATTTTCACCTTTTGGTGTAAGGTTGATGGCACACCTCCCAAAGCATGAAACCAAGGTCTCCCTAGAAGCAAGGAGAAAGTCACAGGAATATCAATGACAGTGAACAGCACGGTTGACTTAACTTCTCCCACTGACACCTCTGCCTCAAAAGTACCAATTACAGTACGCTTTGAATCATCGTAGGCCCGTATCACTGTATTTGACCGTGATAATGCTTCTTCGGACAAATGGAGGCTAGGTAAAACTTTCAGAGGGCAGATATTCAATGCTGAGCCGTCATCAACCATCACACAAGGCAGGGTTCTATCCATCATCTCCACTTTCAGATATAAGGCACGATTGTGGTTAGTGCCTTCCGGTGGTAAGTCATCCTCGGTGAAAGTGATCCCCTTGGGGTTATCAGATTGCTGACTCTTGATACTCCCAATCACCATACATACTTCCTCGGGAGACATCAATGGATTGGCATCCATCTCCATGAGCTTTTTCACTACTGCGGCCCGGTGCTTTTGGGACTCCATGAGCAGGTGCCACACAGATGCACGTGCAGGCATCTTTTTGACTTGCTCCACTACCAGATCTTCTTTCTCATTCACCTTGATGGGCAAATAATCTTGAACCGGTGCTTCTACCCTCTTACTCGGCTCTCCCAACCGTTGTGGCTCGGGTTGATATACCCTTCCACTCCTTGTGACATTATTCACTGGAGCGTCTTCCCTCCTTATATACATCCCATCCTTAGTGCAGACAGGATAGACAGGTGTCATCTGGTCCACAGGCTTGGGCCTACTCATCA
Source organism: Euphorbia tirucalli (assembly GCA_039660915.1). Taxonomy (NCBI): domain Eukaryota; kingdom Viridiplantae; phylum Streptophyta; class Magnoliopsida; order Malpighiales; family Euphorbiaceae; genus Euphorbia; species Euphorbia tirucalli. The sequence continues at coordinate 33,250,356 of CM077640.1, read as the reverse complement.
ACTCAAATTCATCCGCATCATCATCCAATTCTATATCATCCAGATTCACAGGTTTGCTTTCCTCCACAGGTGGCTCAACATCTTCACCTACTACCACTTGAATTGCGGGATTCGCCCTTGCAATCTGAGCTAAGACAAAGTTAGGAGATAATCCCGATTGCACCATGTTCACTCTCCTTTCAAATTGGGGCAGTGGATTACTTTGCACATTGGGCTTAGAGCGTGGAGCTTCTATCTTCTTTTCGTCAATCAACTGTTGGATCGCCTTTTTCAAAGAATGGCATTCGTTGGTTCGATGCCCCTTAGTCACATGATAGGAGCAAAAGTTATTCTTGTCCGCCTCGGCCGGAGGTGTGTACGGCTTCAGGCTTTGAAGAAAGCCCAGATTTCTACATTTCAGAAAGATCCGCCCCAAGGACTCCTCCCAAGGAGAGATCCCTTTTCCAGTCACTTGTTGATTGGGCCCTTGTGCAACTGTTGCTACCTCTACTTGCTTAACAGGTGCAGGTGACTGACTCGGCTTAGTGCTTGTTGATGAAGAAGCTGCAGGATTGCTATTATTTTTATACCCCGAGGAATATGCCCGGCTTCGATACCCTCCTCCAGAACTGTTATAGGCCGGGTCAATCTCATACTTCTCAACCTTGCGAGCCAACTCATGTACTTCTATCAAGGACTGAAACTTGTGATATTTCATCATATTCCTATAAACCTCCAAGCTCCCATCAATCAGCTTCACAATCAGTTCATCTTCCAACGGCTTCTGATGGAGGAGAATCATCTTATCCATCCACCTTTGGTAATATTCAGAAAAGGTCTCATTCGGCCTCTGCCTCACCGCCTCTAAATCCTGCAACTTGACCTCCAGCTGTGTGTTGAAACTGAAGTACTTGATGAAGGCGTCGGACAGTGCATCCCAGTTGCCTTGCACACTCTCGGGTTGTTTATTGTACCATGTGATAGCACCCCCCTCCAAAGTGGTGGGGAACAATCCCACTAATTGATTCATAGTGAGCCCAGCCATAGTCATAATCCGCACATACTGATTCAAGTGAGCCGTAGGCGGACTTTTCCCAATATATGATGCAATTCTAGGCATTTGGAAGCCTACTGGTAACATCTCAACCCCTCCGGCTATGAGCGTGGACGGGTCAATACGCTTGGCAGATTGAACCTTGGAACTGGCACGCAGCTCCGCTATGGTCTCCTCCATTTCCTTCATCTTTCTTTCTAAATCTGACTCCACAGGTCGCTCAGTATTATCCCTTCGACCCTCATCAGCATCCGACTGCCCATCATTCAGTCTCCCTCCACTACTTTCTTCTCGAGCATGCCTTTCCGGCCTTTGATTAGGCGACTCATTCAAAGCATTCTGCACTTGATTTTTGATAAGGTCCTTGAACTCATCAGAACTCATGAATTCTCGAATAGCAGTGGTGGCCATCATGGCAGCAGCAGCTTCGGGTGTGATCGCCATATCTTGAAAACTCTGTTGCAACTGTTCAAATCCCAGTGGGAACTCAACACTTAAATCAGATGATGCTTCAACCTCCCCAAACTAAACAAGCTCCTCAGACTCACTAGACGACGGTTCACTGCGTTCTATTCTCACAAGTCTTCGTCCGGATCGGAGCCAAACTTCAAAGTGGTTTGGACAAAGGTCAGTACAAAGAAATGATCACCTAAAGAGTTATAAACTCTAAGGGATATGCATGTATGCATGATGTGTTAGATGAATGATGTGCAGGTGTTGCATGAAATGTGTTTGTAACGCGAACCTTGAACAACCAATCCTTCGGGGGTGAAGTATGCATGAATTCTTATTTATGCATGCACGAATTGCAATCTAAGTGTTAGATGCGTGAATGAGACCTTTGGTGCTCGGGGAGTACCTCGGGTTTTGTGAAATGATATGAATGCCCTTAGTGAATGGACAAAGCTTCGGCACTCGTGGAGTGCCTCAGATTTTTATGATGCAAGATCGACACGCGCATGGCACTTGGTCGAAGTTTTGGTGTCCGGGGGACACTTCGGGTTTTTGATGATGTGAAATGAACTCGTGCTTAATTTGCGAGTGGAATTTCAATACTCGGGGAGTATCTCAATTTCCGTGCCGCGATGTGGAGTGAATGCATTCTTAGTGAACGGGCAGAGTTCCGGCGCTCAGGGAGCACCTAAACGTTTTGATGCGTGAAATGAAATTTTCGGCACTTATGGAGTACCTAAAATGATTTGATGAAGTGATGGATTTTGTCGACACTCGTGGAGTATCGAAAGTGATTTAATGAGATGTGATGAATTTTATCGGTACTCATGGAGCATCGAAAGTGATTTAATGAAGTGTGATGAATTTTGACGACACTCGTGGAGCATCGAAAGGTGATTTAATGAAATGCGATGGATTTTTGTCGGTACTCGTGGAGCGCCTAAAATGAAATGCAATGAAATTCGTTCGTACTCGTGGAGCACTTAAAATGCGATGATGAATTTTGTCGGCACTCGTGGAGCGCCTAAAATGACTTAATGAAATGTGATGAATTTTGTCGACACTCGTGGAGCATCGAAAGTGATTTAATGAGATGTGATGAATTTTGTCGGTACTCGTGGAGCACCAAAAGTGATTTAATGAAATGTGATGAATTTGGTCGGCACTCGTGGAGCGCCTAAAATGAAATGCAATGAAATTCATTCGTACTCGTGGAGCACTTAAAATGCGATGATGAATTTTGTCGGCACTCGTGGAGCGCCTAAAATGACTTAATGAAAATGTGATGAATTTTGTCGACACTCGTGGAGCATCGAAAGTGATTTAATGAGATGTGATGAATTTTGTCGGTACTCGTGGAGCACCAAAAGTGATTTAATGAAATGTGATGAATTTGGTCGGCACTTGTGGAGCGCCTAAAATGAAATGCAATGAAATTCGTTCGTACTCGTGGAGCACTTAAAATGCGATGATGAATTTTGTCGGCACTCGTGGAGCGCCTAAAATGACTTAATGAAATGTGATGAATTTTGTCGACACTCGTGGAGCATCGAAAGTGATTTAATGAGATGTGATGAATTTTGTCGATACTCGTGGAGCACCAAAAGTGATTTAATGAAATGTGATGCATTTGGTCGGCACTCGTGGAGCGCCTAAAATGATTTAATGAAATGCGATGGAATTTTGTCGGCACTCGTGGAGCGCCTAAAAGTGATTTAATGAAATGTGATGAATTTTGTCGACACTCGTGGAGCATCGAAAGTGATTTAATGAGATGTGATGAATTTCGTCGGTACTTGGGGAGCACCGAAAATGATTTCCTACTCGATAGGTGGTGCGATGTATGTGGCCCGTACGGGGTCATTCAAGGTCCGTGCAAATGCTTTATGCATGACACGCGTTTCCCATGGCTGCAGAATAAGACGGTTAGTGCTTATGACACTCGAGTGATGCATGTGGATTGATTAATTAATTCTTCATACAATAAAAAAAAATGCATGGCTACAAAAGATGTGATTAGTTTTATGTCACACGGGTGATTAATGTATTTACACGCGAAAGATGAAAATGGCTGTACAGAAGATGTGAGTTAGAATCACACAAATGCTTTGGATGTGGTATGTTATGCTCGTGAAAAATGTGGATGATGACATGTTATGGAGGGACAAAAAGACACGTAGCAATTAGCACGCAGATCGTATTCCTCCAACCTTATTTCTCCAAACGTGGTCAAGTCGATAAAATTCTAACCGAGTCCTAGGAGGGGTTCTCTCCGATCACCAACCGGGGATGATGAAGGCGCAATTTATTTTATTCACACATCTTATTTTGGTATCCTAAGGGAATCCAACTAAGGTTGCCTAAATGAGTTCGCTCCAAGCCGGGATAACATCAAGGTCCCCATAGCAAAATATACTCCTCACTTCTCCCCACTCAAGGGTCCGATCGAAGGGGTTCGTACGAGGCTATGAGTGGTGTTTCGTATCCATGCCCCTAAGACCAAGAGGAACATAGGCGACACTTCAACAATTCATCGGGCTAAATATTGGCTACTCAACCTAATGCAAGGATGTCTAACTAAAATGCAAACATAAAATACCATGTAAAAATCATCCACGCTATCTTGATTAGACATTTTTCAGGGCTTGTCAAATTCTTTTAAATTTTAAGAAAACTTTTGTAGAAATCCCCAGCGGAGTCGCCACTGTGAGCGGACGACCTTTTCTCTCGGACGGGACGCGACGCGGGGCCCGGCGAGGAAAACTTGGGTTTTTGGTTTTGAAACGTTCTTTCCTTTTCTTCATGGTGAGATTTTGGGAAAAAACAGGATTTGTTTATCTTACTTAGAAAAATCCATTCATTCGTTTCGGAATTCCTTTTGTAGAAAACATTGTCCCATTTTATTACTTGAAAGATCTCGAAACTTAAATCCCGAGATCAGTGACAGAGTCGCCACCCGGATCAGCTCATCCGGGAAATTCCGGTACAGCTCCCTACCGAGTATAGACTGCTGTACCTAATCCAGAGATTCAAGGTTCGGACAAGTCCCTTATTTCATGTCTAATCAAAATAAATTTGGCGGATATTCTTTGATGGTATTTTGCGTTTCTAGAGTTGATTTTTATTGCATTAAGTTAAACACACGGCGCGCACACAAATAAAACAGAATAAAGCAGCAAACAATTAAGTTAAAAATAATAATAATTAATTATTGGGCCCTGGTTCAACCAGAACCGGCCGGCTCTGGTTCACAAACCAGAGCCGGCCGGCTCTAGATTGAGCCGGCCGGCTCTAGTGCAAACTAGAGCCGGCCGACTCTAGTGGGCGGGCATGGGTGCCACACTTTGTCCCAATTCTGTGAAATTGATGAAAAAAACGACAAAAACCATTAATCGACGCATTTAATTGGGAAATTATTTTGTCTGAGAAATAATTGAACAATTGAATGATAAAGAGAGAAGGATCAAAACAGAGGAGGGGGGGATTTGGAAAAAAAAAAAAAGAAGAAAAAAAGAAAAGAAAGAAACACAGAGAAAAGAGAGACAAAAAAAAAAAAATCCTTTTAATTTTATCTTTGAAATCAAATTTCTTAGCACACAACCATTCACTCTAGTATTTACTCACCGGTTCACAACGATTCTCGGTTCGATTTCGGATTCGTTCGGGTAAACTTTCGGATTTTCGGGATATTTGAGGATTCGAGTTACATTCTCGATTTTCAAACCGTTCTTGTGCATCAAATATACTGGAACAACACCAAGGTAAACTCTGAGAGGCCTTAAACTTGTGTTTATTGCATTTTTCGTGTGATTTTTCTCTGTTTCTGAAAATCCGGAAAATTGGCTACCCGAATAGAGCCGTACGGCTCTGTTCTTCAAGAACAGAGCCGGCCGGCTCTGGTCCAATTAGAACAGAGCCGGCCGGCTCTAACCTAGAGCCGTACGGCTCTGTTCTTCAGGGACAGCTCCCCGATCTGTCCCGAAATGCCGAAAATAGCCCGTTTTCCATTTTTATGCACTCTGATGTGATATATTTCGGCCCAAATTTGTTTGTATGCCATAAAAAATTTATTTTTGAATTTTTATACGTACGGATATTAATATTTTCAAGTTTTCCGGGATTTATTTTTCAAGTTTCGGGGTTGTTACATCCGAACCGGGTCAATTGTCCAGCATTAGCGGACCCCCGAACTCTATAAGTCCTTGGAAAATATTAAACAAATAAAATTGCATTTTAAATAAATGTTTTTGGTGTGTTTATTGCGTTTTGGACCCTAGATGGACGATGAATTTAGGAACCCACACGAACGGATCCATGGATTCCGGGACAACAGACCCACGAAAATCAAAATTTGCATGTAATCAAGCCAATTGTTTTCCAAAAATTGATTTTCTAGCATAAAATCACAGGGCATTTCAAAACCGTTTTCCAGGTCTAACCGGTCTGCCCAGTCGGGTCGACCCGGTTATCCCCTAAATGCATGCCCCCATTTCCTAAAATTCCCAATTCTGTCCTGATTTGAGTCCTATTTGCGTGTGCAATATAAATTGTGCTAACCCTCTGTTTTGCAGCCTTTTATTTTTTATTTTGGATGTATTTAATAGATTTATCCGTGTATTTTAGGTGGTTGTAAAGTGAATTTTTATTTTTATTCGATCGGGTTGTAATAATTTAATTATTTATTCGATCGGGTTGTAATAACTTAATTGTTTGCTGCTTTATTCTGTTTTATTTGTGTGCGCGCCGTGTGTTTAACTTAATGCAATAAAAATCAACTCTAGAAACGCAAAATACCATCAAAGAATATCCGCCAAATTTATTTTGATTAGACATGAAATAAGGGACTTGTCCGAACCTTGAATCTCTGGATTAGGTACAGCAGTCTATACTCGGTAGGGAGCTGTACCGGAATTTCCCGGATGAGCTGATCCGGGTGGCGACTCTGTCACTGATCTCGGGATTTAAGTTTCGAGATCTTTCAAGTAATGAAATGGGAAAATGTTTTCTACAAAAGGAATTCCGAAACGAATGAATGGATTTTTCTAAGTAAGATAAACAAATCCTGTTTTTTCCCAAAATCTCACCATGAAGAAAAGGAAAGAACGTTTCAAAACCAAAAACCCAAGTTTTCCTCGCCGGGCCCCGCGTCGCGTCCCGTCCGAGAGAAAAGGTCGTCCGCTCACAATGGCTTTAATTTTATCTGGGTCCATTTCTATCCCCCTCTGGCTAACTACATGGCCTAACAGCTTCCCTGATGTGACCCCGAATATGCACTTCTTGGGATTAAGTCGCAAGTTGTACTTTCCAATGCGCGTTAGAAATCTATCCATGATAACAGGGTGTTCCTCCCGGGTTGCTGATTTAACAAGCATATCATCGACATACACTTCGACTTCTTTATGGATCATATCGTGCAACAGAGTTGCGACAGCCCTCTGATAAGTGGCACCGGCATTCTTTAATCCAAAAGGCATCACTCTATAGCAGAAAGTACCCCATTCGGTGATGAATGACGTCTTCACCTTGTCAATTACGTCCATCAGGATCTGGTTGTACCCCGAAAAGCCATCCATGAAGGAGTACATTGCCGCTTTTGCTGCGCTATCAACTAGGACGTCAATATGTGGCAGTGGAAAGTTATCTTTTGGGCATGCTTTATTTAAGTCCCTGTAGTCAACGCATACTCTGACCCTTCCATCCTTTTTAGGCACGGGGACAATGTTGGCTAGCCATTCCGTATACTCTACCACTTCGAGAAACCTGGCATCTATCTGTTTGGCCACTTCTTCCTTCACTAGTGTAGCCCATTCCGGCCTTAGTCTTCTCAACTTCTGCTTTACCGGTCTAAACTTGGGGTCCGTTGGGATTTTGTGCACTGCTATTTCTGTATCTACTCCCGGCATGTCTTCATACGACCAGGCGAAAGCTTTAACATGTTTTTGGAGTATTCTTATTAATTCTCTTTCTTCCTCGGATTTTAGCTCGTGTGAAATGAGTACCATTTTAAGGTTTTCATCTGTACTTATATTGATTTCATGCAATGCAGTGTCATGTATGCTAAATATGCTTGATGGTGATTCGAATGCATGCACAGAATTATCAGGATAAACATCACACAAGTAAGCAAACTGGGATTTCATTGCATTGAACTTATCATAAAGTACATCAGTTACATTGAAAATGGAAGAAATAGATACAACAAAATCATTTTCATCCTCCACAGGCGGAGGGCCTTGTTCTTCATCAGCTTCCATCTTCCCTTCCAGAGCATCATCTGGGACTGCAGCTTTCTCAGCCACCTGTGCCTTAGCTTTCTCCATAATCTTGGCGATTTCAGCAACCACAGAGTCTAAGTTCACTTTGGCCATCAGTTCTTCGCCAAATCCTTCCTTGGATTTCCCAAAAGCTTTGGTTAATGCAGCAGTCAAAGCTCCCGAGATCACTTCTATAGCTTCGGCATAGGTCTCCTTTTCATCTTCTTCCTTGGCCACCTCTATGGTTTCTGCTATCACCTCAGATGATTCTCCTTTCAAAATTTCAAATTCAGCAGTTGCTTTTTCTTCCATTACAGGGGCCACTGGCTCTTCCTGGCTTTTCTCAAAATCCACAACATCTGCAAAGATCTCAAAGCCAGGGTGCTCGACATTTCCAACCAGCACCGGTTCAGCTTGGCCCTTGTAAAGGCTTTCTCCTACCTTCAGAAATGGCTTCATCATGACCTTGCCAGTCTTGTCCTTTTTCAGATTCTTCTGCTCGGATGACCCCTCTACATAACCAAGGCCGTATTGCTTTGACTTTCCCGAGTCGATCTTGAATTCTGGCACACCTTGTAAATTGATCCCGAGTCCCATTCCCGGGACAAGATTCAGCTTGTATAGATATCGGGACAGCCACTTCGGCATGTAGTTCTCATAAAGAACCATAGGGGCATCTGTGGTTTCTTCCTCCTTAATGACAGCAATTTGGAATCCACCAAAAGGAACCACTCCTTCATCCACTGCAGCTACCATCGATTGGGCGTCTGCCTCAACAGTCACAATTCTGTCATTCATAGAGAATTTAATCTTCTGATGCAATGTGGAAGGAACACCTCCCAAAGGATGGAACCAGGGCCTTCCAAGCAGTAGGGAGAATGTGACCGGGATATCGATCACCGTGAAGACAACCATGGACTTGATGGGCCCAACCTCCACTTCCGTTTCGAAGGTCCCTATCACTGTTCTCTTAGAATCGTCATACGCCCGAATGACTGTCGAGGACCTCTTCAACACTTCTTCATTCATGCCTAGAAATGGTAGCATTTTCAGTGGGCAAATATTCAGAGCTGAGCCGTCATCCACCATGACGCACGGCATCACCTTATCCATGATATTGGCCCTAACGTAAAGAGCCTTGTTGTGGGCCTTTCCTTCTGCTGGTAGGTCTTTCTCAGAGAAAACGATATTAGGAGCTCCAGCATGGACTTTGTCTAGCAAGCAGCACATAGCCTCCGGTGAAGCTATAGGGGAGACTTCAATTTCTGATAGCTTTTTCACTAAAGCCTCCCTATGCTCTTTGGAGGTCATAAGCAAGTGCCACAAACTAGCTTGTGCAGGGGTCTTCTTCAGTTGGGAAATGACCAAATCTTCTTTCTCGACTCTTTCCGGTGCCGAAGTACTGCCCGACCCATTCATTGGTGCTTTATCTTTCATCTGATCCACCGGCTGATATACCCTTCCACTTCGGGTCACATGTTGCACTTCTGAAATCTTCAGCTTCTTAACAGTTGGGAGTTTAACAGCCTCTCTTTTGTCAAATTCTTCGTACTCATCTTCGGAGTCGAGGTCATCCAGACTTATGGGCTTGACCTCCTTACACCCCTCCTTTTCCTCACATTTAGGCTCCACTTCGGGTTCCCCTTCAGGTTCCCCTACCGCCACTGCCTGAATAGTAGGATTCACTTGCAGAACTTGGGCAAATATGAAGTTAGCCGGCAACCCCGACTGAACCATGTTAACCCGCTTCTCGAATGCCGGTAGTGGGTTAGTTTTAGTGCTAGGCTTAGGTGGTTCTTGCAGCTTTCCCTCGTCGATAAGCTTCTGGATAGCATCCCTTAGCTTATAGCAGTTATTGGTCCGATGGCCTGTCACCACATGATAAGTGCAGAAGTTATCCTTGTCAGCTTCAGGTGGGAACTCAAATGGCCTCAAGGACTGTAGTAAGCCACCATTCCTACACTTGGCGAATATCTTTGCCAAAGTAAGAGTCCAGGGTGTTATGCCTTGTCCTCCAGGACCCCTATTCTGGTTGCCTTGCTGTTGATTCACAGTAGCCACCTCAACCCGCTTCACTTCTGATGACTGCCCCTGCTTGCCACTGGCACCTGAACCAGACCCACTACCAGACCCAGCTGCTGTGGTTGATCTATACCCTGAACTATACCCTGTACCTCTTCCCCCTTTCTGACCAGCTGACTTCTCCTCTTCATCCCTTTCTATCTTCATGGCCATGCTATAGACTTCACTAAGCTCCTTGAAGGAATGGAATTTCATGTTGTTCTTGAAGATATCTTTGCTGCCATCAATGAGCTTCTGTATAAGCTCATCTTCATCAGGGCGGTTCCTTAGGAGGATCATCTTGTTCATCCACCTCTGGTAGTATTCATCAAAGGGCTCATTGAATTTCTGCTTCACCCTCTCCAAATCATACAGCTTCACCTGGATTTTGGTGTTGAAGCTGTAGTATTTGATAAAGGCTGCTGACAATATTTCCCAGTCAGATTGCTCCTCCTCTGACAGCGAGTTATACCATCCCAAAGCACCTCCCTCTAGTGTGGTGGGGAACAGATTAATCAATTGTTGCTTGGTAGCGCCTGCTGTTAGCATAACCCGGGCATATAAATTCACATGGGCCTCCGGCGAGCCCATTCCTTTGTAAGTAGGGACTTTTGGCACTTGGAAGCCAATAGGAAATGTCTCGATGCCCCTACTGATCATGGCATCAACGTTCACCCCCTTCTTGGATTCAGCACTGATCCTGACCCCCTTCTTCAACTGGGCCATGACCTCGTCCAGCTCAGAGCACTTGGCTTTCATCCTCTGTTCCATAGCGGCCTCTATCTCCTGTAGCTTTTCAAGACTAGCCGAAGCGTCACCACCATGTTGGGATGACTCAGCTTCTTTTTCCTTCCCGGCTCCACTACCACCGGTCTCACCAGCTTCTCTAACGACTGCCCTCATCTCTTCCTTTAACATGTCGCGGAAATCCTGCGACCTGAAGAAATCTCTCAAAACATCAACCATGCTTGGTGTCTGTTCTGCCATATTCACTCCTTCCCCAGGCTCAGAATCACTGTCACTCTCGACTACCCTCTGTCTCCTAGCCGCCCTTGAAGCTTGGGATCTTGTCCAAGGTCGCTCCAGTGTATTCTGCTTGGGGGTAGACAGGAGTTATTAGGGTCGTGAATGAATGACGTGATATGACATGAAAATTAAGACATTGAACATGCCTGAGATGCATGGAGTGGAATTATGTATGGAATGATGATATGAATGGTTCCCTTTTATTATTATATTTTTTTTTTTTTGAGGCATTCCAAGAACACCCAATGTTTATGCAAAAACGTCACGTGTGAGCCATCACACGGATAGAACTTCGGTGCCTTTGGGGCACCTAATGAATTTGTGAAATGGTCACGTGTGTACCGGCACACAGACGTAGTTTTGACGCTTTATAGGTCTATGAGATGATATGAAATGGTCGCATGGGCCGGGCCCACAGACAAGGTCTTGATGCTTTTGAGCATATGATATGGAATGATGTTATGAGAAAGTCACGTGCGACAGGAGCACGGACAAGGATTCGGTATTCGAGGAACGCCTTTCATGATTTGGTGATTGTTACGAGCCTATATGTATACTAATCGGGCACTCGGGGAGTACCTTAAATGGTGAATTAATGTCATGAAGTGGTCGGATGTGGACCACAATGTTATATGATGTTTATGATGGATGGGTATGATGTCATGAGATGCATCGTGTAAATTATTACACGAAAATGGGCCTAAGGCCGTTGTGGCTTTTATTGTATGAAATGATATTGGTGGAATGGCCGAATGCAATCCGGTGCATTGGCAAAACACGGGTAATTTTGGGTACTCGATATGTTATGAAATGGGATGGGATGGTCGTGATAGGCGTCCTTGAAATGCCCATTAATTTAATTTAAGTAAAATGTAGTGAATGAATATGTCACACAATATGTAAATGGCTGCATAAAAACGTGGGTTAGGATGCATGACATACATAATGATGTTATGTATGCTATGTCAAAAATAAAATGCTAATCACACAAGTTTAATGTTATGGCTGAAACAGAAATCGTTAGTATGGATAACAAGCGAATGAATTAATGTTTTACACACGAAATAAAATGCAAAATGGCTGCATAAAAAATGTGGGTTAGTATCACACAAAGATGTTTGTGTATGGTATGTCATACGTATGGAAAATGGTGATTATGGTATGTTATGCATGCGTCGGTGATGTGTCACGGAACGGTGAAGAACACATAGCAAGCAAAACGAATTCTTCCAACCTTATTCCTCCAACGTGGTCGGTCTCAAAAATTTCTAACCGAGTCCTAGGCGGGGTTCACTTCAATCACCATCCGGGGGTGATGAAGGCGCGATTTTATTATTATTCACACAATTATTTTGGTATCCTAAGGGAATCCAACTAGAGCTGCCTATATGGGTTCGGTCAAAGTCGGGATAACATCAAGGCTCTCATAGCAAGATATACTCCTCACTTCTCCCCACTCAAGGGTCCTAGCGAAGGGGTTCGTACGAGGCTATGAGTGATGTTTCGTATTCGTGCCCCTAAGACCAGGACGAACTTAGGCGACACTTCAACGATCCACCGGGCTATAAAAGGATACCTAATCTAATGTAAGAAATGGCTAACTAAAAATGCAGATAAAATACCAAAAGAGAATCATCCACGTTATTTTAATTAGACACTTTTCAGGGCTTGTCAAAATTCTTTTAAGTTTTCGAGAAAACTTTTTGAGAAATCCCCAGCGGAGTCGCCACTGTGAGCGGACGACGCGTTTTCGACGGGACGCGGGACTCCCTTTCGGAATGGGGCGCCACGATCTCGGGCGGATCCCTCCCTCGCGTGGGGTTTTTATAAATGGAAATCCGTGTTTTGGAAAATAAATGGAATTAATACGTAAAAGAACCGAGACCTAAGTCTCGATGAATATTGTAGGAGTCGCCACCCGGCTCAGCTCAACCGGGAAATTCTTATGTAGCTGAACCGGACAAACGGCCGCTACACTATCCAGAGATTCGGGTCCGGACAAGTCCCTTATTTCGTGTCTAATTAAAATAAATATAGCCAATGTTCTCGAATGGTATTTCAAAATCTAAAGTCCATTTTATTGAATATAAAAAGCATACAGCGCGCATACAAAACATTTAATACAAAAATAAGGAAAAGAAATAAATATTAATTGGCTTACAACCAAATCGAATGGAAAAAATAAGAACTCTCGCCTCACTTGTACAATCGCCTAGAATACATGAAAATCTAAAAATAATTACAACCGCCTAAATACACGATTTAATCTATTAAATTACATCCAAAATAAAAATAAAAATAAAAAGAAATTAAAATCTGCAAAACGGAGGGTTAGCACAACATATACGGCACGCCACAATTAGGACTCAAATAGACATAATGGGAAATCAGGAATTGGGGGCATGCATTTAGGGGGTAACCGGGTCGGCTCGGCTAGCCGGTCCGGTTAGACCTGGAAAACATTTTGAAACGTCCCTGTATTTTTTTGGTTTTTGTGGGAAAATCATTTTGAAAACAAATTTTCCGTTTTACATGCATTTTTATATATTTCAGTGGGTCGGTTTTCAGGAGAAATGGGTCTCCGTCGTTGAACTGTTCTAAATGCAAATTTACCAGAAAATTGAATCTATGGTCGTGATGCACACAACAAAATTCATTTTGATGATTTTTGGGATTTTTACGGATGAAAACTGAAATTCCGATTCTGGAACAAGGATTACAGTCGTACGACTGTAGTTTACAGTCGTGCGACTGTAATCAGTTCAGGGTCAGAATTTCGCCAAAAATCATTGAAAATCACAATCTGAAGAAAATAAATCTGGAAATTAAGAACAGTCGTACGACTGTATATACAGTCGTACGACTGTTCATGAAAACCAAGAACAGTCGTACGACTGTTCTTAATTTCCAGGAGCAGAAATACGAAAAATGCAGCAAAAAGGCACAAAACTCACTTCAAACACCCAGAAAGCGCGAAAAAATATAAGGAAAAGAAGTGACTACCTTTTTAGAAGCTATTCCAAGTCGTTTTGACCCCTGGCGTCACTCCGATCCCAACAAATTCGCACTTTTCCCTTTGGAATGGAGGTTGAGAGCTTTTTGTCCAAAATCCAAATTGCAAGGGTTTCTGATGGTTTTAGTCCGAATTCTTGATTTGGTTATGTAGTTAATTGATTAACCTAGGGGTTTCTAACAAGTTTTAGGTTTAATTTCGAGAATTAAAGAAAATCAAAGAGGAAGAAAAGTGAGTTTTTTGTGGTTTTCTTTTTCTCTCTCTTCTCTTTCTCTCTCTAAGTTTTTTTTTTCACCAGAAATCTTCCCTCCTTCTTCTCCTTCTTTTTTCTCTTTTTATCTCCCTTTTTTCCTGCTTGCTTGCTGCAGAGCCGGAGTAATTAATGCTCAACCCCTCTCTCCTCCATTTCTGCTGCAGAGGTATGGGCCTCTGCAGATTTTCGGACATTACAGTCGTACGACTGTAACAATAGTCGTACGACTATAGTTTTTTTTTTTTTTTTTTTAAGTATAGAAAATTCCGGCGCTTATAATGGTACTTGCTATTGCCGCTCTACGGAATCTTGAGGTACATCAAATGGATGTGAAGACAGCTTTCCTGAATGGAGATCTGGAAGAAGAAATCTACATGGAACAACCTGAAGGTTGTGTAGTTCCAGGTCAAGAAAAGAAAGTCTGTAAATTGGTGAAGTCTTTATATGGTTTAAAGCAAGCACCAAAACAATGGCACAAAAAGTTTGATGATGCCATGATGGCTAGTGGCTATCGTATCAACGAGTGTGACAAATGTATTTATGTCAAAACTACAACTGAAGGATATGTTATCCTATGCTTGTATGTTGATGACATACTCATTGTGGGAAGCAATGAGAAGATGGTAAAGAGTACCAAGAACATGTTAAATTCCAGATTTGACATGAAAGATATGGGACTGGCGGATGTGATTTTAGGCATCCAAGTTAAACGTTCACCTAACGGTCTCATTTTAACTCAGTCACACTACGTGGACAAGATACTTGATAAGTTTAACAAGGATGATTCTGGTATAGCCAAAACTCCGTTGGACATTAGTCAACATTTGTCCAAAAACAAAGGTGAAGGCATAGACCAAGTGGAGTATGCCAGGGTTATAGGTAGTCTGATGTACCTTTCGAGTTGTACAAGACCAGATATTGCTTACACTGTAAGTAGTTTAAGCAGATATACGAGTAATCCAGGAAAGATTCATTGGGTAGCTATCGTGAGAATACTAAGGTATTTGCGATATACTCGTAATTATGGTTTACATTATACGAGAGAACCTGCGGTACTAGAAGCATATTCTGATACCAGTTGGATAGCTGACATCAAGAATTCTAAAGGTACAAGTGGGTACGTGTTCACTCTAGGAGGAGGAGCAGTGTCGTGGAAATCCTCAAGGCAAACGATTATAACTAGATCCACTATGGAAGCTGAGTTTGTAGCCTTGGATAAAACTGGAGAGGAAGCTGAATGGTTACGGAATTTCTTAGAAGATATTCCAGAATGGCCAAAGCCTGTGCCCGCAATTTGTATACATTGTGATAATCAAGCAGCGATTAAAAGAGCACAGAACATTATGTACAATGGTAAGCTGCGACACATGCGTCGTCGTCATAATACCGTTAGACAACTGATCTCAACGGGAGTTATCTCTATTGACTTTGTAGGATCAAAGGATAACACTGCGGATCCGCTAACCAAAGGTTTAAACCGAGATCAAGTTGAAAAGACATCAAGAGGAATGGGACTAAAGCCCATGAATATTTAAGGCGCTATGTGAAGGAAAACCCAACCTTGTTGACTGGAGATCCCAAGATCTAGGTTCAATGGGACAACCTAATTGCATAGACCTTGTGAGGTCACTGTGGGGGTCAAACCCTTGTCCATTCCTACGATGTAAACAGTGATAAAATGTGGAAAGGTTAAGCTATGCTTTTAATGATTCTTTGTGCTTCAAAAGTTTGAGCAAAAGAGATCACCTATGTGAGAGTGAAGTGGGGTCGCTTCAAAAGAAACTAATGGGGCCTAGTTATCTGAAACTCTTGCAGAACCAGGAGATGTTCATGACCATAACGGACATAACCATGAAAACCAAAAACTGTGTTATGTTGGTATTTGTGTGAGGTATATCGTCGTTTACACAAACGGCAGAATAGTTCAAGGACATCGTGTCTACTAGTCAGCCAGTAAAGTAAATATACTAGTACAAGGGAAGGTTCAAGGGTTGATGCCTACCTATCCTATGCAAATATCGACTGTAGTTTACTATCACCACTTTGATTTTGATCTTTCTTTTCGTCAATCAATTTCATTCATGTGGGGGATTGTTGGAAATTTGACAAATATATTGGATTATATATTAGTAATTATTTGTCAAATTTGGGCCAAATTATATTATGGAAAGGAAGCGTATTTAATTAAATGATTAGTGTCATTGTATAGTACGTAACGTGAGCTTTCCAACGGTATATAATTTACCCAAAACGGACAAGTAGTGAAGGAGAAATTGTTGCTCAAAGTTAGCCTAATGGAATGGAATATTTGGAGAAAAATTTGGCTTATGTTAACCTATCCCACATGGGAAAAATATGAAGTGGAAAAGATGTTTATATTGAAACACACTTTTGTAAGGTGTTAACTTGTATAAGCCAAAAGGCTCTCTCTTGCGCGCGCAGGGGGGGGGGGGGGGTGCAAATCCTAGCCCCGAGCCTTCAAAGGCCCAATGCGCACCCGTACGACGTGGGCGTCGCGAATGCCGGACCGAAATGGGCCACTACGGGCCTGCTTTTCTCCAGATATTTTTTTTGAGCCTGTTCAAATTCTGTGACAGTTTTACTTTTGAATAAAAGTGTAACTGCAAAATTAATTCCCTTAATGAGAGAATTAATCCAATTTTATGTCAATTATTTCCATTCTTTTAAAACCCTCCTTCTGCCAATTTTTTCTTTCAATTCCATCTATTGATTTCGTATTTCCTTTGCATTCTGCTTCCTCCAAAAAAATCTTTCCTTTTTCTCGGTGATAGTACACTTCACATAGTTCGGTTCGCCTTCGAGAGTCGTTGTATCCTGGGAGATAAATCACCACTACGGGGCAGATAATTGTCTTAAGGAAACTGTTTTTACAGGCCTCGTCTCTACTGTTTCCTTCCTTCCGTTAAGGTTGAAAAGTATTTTAAATCTTTCGTTTGTTCTTCGTTTTATTTTCAATTCTGTTTTCTATAATCTGCAACTAACAATAATAAGGACGATTATTTGACGAGAATATAGGACATTCATAATTATTTTTTTCACTTCTCAATTTCCTGTATTGTATCCCACCAGGAGCCATTTTGTGTTCCTATAATGAAACAAAAACTGTTAGTCTAATTTATACCATCAAATTTTGTTGATAGAAAAGTAAAATTCCTAATGTGAAGGTTATAAGAAATTAGAGTCAAATGAATAGAGATAGTTAACATGTACCGATAAAAAAATCAATGAAAGGCTGATGGGTATTTTAACTTACTTTATTTTTAAAAAATAATCTTGTTTTTCATAGTAATTTTGTTAGTTTGTAACACAGCCCAGATGAATTTACAAATGAAGGGATGCAATCATTGACAGAAGATACCAAGAAATTGTATCATTGTAGGACTATAAAAAAATTGCAAAACCTGCCTAAAAATGTCTAAATACTGCATTTGCAATTAAGAAAATGAAGATTAAGCATCTACTTTCTCAGGCAATGGTGAAGCTCCGGTCCAAGAAAGTTGAAGTTGCTGTATGTATTTTTGCATTTTCCACACAACGGAGCCAGTGCAATATAATCTTATATAAATCAATATTACTTAGACTGATGGTGTTATATAGACTATACTACTCTTCTGATCATATCATTTTGGGCATAATCATCAATTTAGCTCTTAAATTTTTACATGTTTCAAAAGTCTTAAAAAACTCTCTATATTCTCATAAACACATTAAATAAATCCTTTTTTTTTCCAACAGTCAACTAAAGGTAAGTTTGGAATTGTTGTTAGTGAAAGTGCTGTCAGAAAAAGTTAGATTTCATTGCTTTCTTTAAAAGTAGTTTTAAGTGTTTTTTCCGGTGCTTTCCTGAATACAATATAACTTTTACTAATTGTGTATTTGAGACTACTTCCCGTAGCCCCAAACTGGCTCTTAACTCTTACTATTACATTTCAGGACAGATTCCAGATCTTCCTATCTTCGCCACCTTTTTGCCTCAAACGGTGTCGTATCGATTCCAAATGCTTTCACGACTTCTCTCGCCGGTCCTCAGGGCCAGATCGTTGGTGGTATTGTTGCTAGAAGCTTGGTGGCGGCGGGTACGATGTATGAATTCAAGTTTTTACCGATTACCGGTTGATCCTCCACCACCTGCTGGATCCAACATTTGTCTTCTTCCCATTTGTGTTGATGCATAATCTGCTTCTCCCTATATTCTTCTCTATCTCATCAAATCTCGCCCGATGATCCAGCATCGATTAATTTGCAGTTGAAGTTTTTTTATCTGATTTGGTGCTTAATTCCTGTGATTGGGTGATGAGGAAGAGGGACAGAGAGAACCTTGTAGGGTTTGCGGTCACTACCACAAATATGAGGAAGGTGAGGTTTGTGGGATTTTGCGGTCATTGGATACCTGAATCCACCCAGAAAATCTCCGCTTCATGTCAGTGCTTTCCCTTCTGAAATCCTCCCTGAATTTCTCTATGTAGCTTTTTCATTCTTTAATTCAGTTTTCAATTCCTTAATTGATTTAGTGAGGTCTACAAGTTGCTTGGTTTTCATGACTTAAATTAATCAACCCAGAAAAGAGTCGAAATTAAAATTAATTGGTACCTACCTTCGCTGGACACTCAGGCATGCCCTCGCTAGGAATGAATCCGGGGGAGAAAAGAGAGAATAGAAAGAATGAATCAGTGGGTTTTTTTAATTTTATTTAATTAATTTATGTTAATAAATTAAAAGAAAACGAATTAAGAAGAAGTAAATATATTTGTTCGGGTGCCGGCTATCCTTACTTTGTTGTAAAACAAAGTATAGGTTACTTTGTATTTTACACCGTTGGATCTCAAATACATACCATCTCATCCATTCAAGTCCAGAAACGCGGTTTAACAGGCTACCTTGTCTGCCAGTTAACTATTGATTCCTAATTAATCACTCTGCTTCCATTTTCCTCCATGATTCATGTTTTCTTTTTTGCAGTCTTTTCCAGGAGCTCTTTTGTATCTAATGCCGAAAAATTCTTCTCATCCACGAAGTTCTACCGTCGACGCTGAAAGTCCGAGTCCGGCTATTTCTTAGAAGGTATAGTCCTCAAAAGGAATTTCGATTTCAGTGTCTGCAATTTTTGGTTTGAAAATAATAATTCGCCTCCTTCTTGTATAACCTAGAGTTTAAAATATTCCCCATCTTTTTTTCTTGTGTGTTCGTCGACGGACACATAGGAGTAAATCGGTGCTAGTGCAGTTCATGCTATCGCTACCGTGCAAGGAGGAAACTGATGCATCTGGTCTTTGGAAGTTTGAAGACAGTGAATATTTGATCTTGTTGCATTCAATTTGGGATTTTATATCCAACTTTTTAGAATTTTTGAAGGTAGGTATTTTGTCATTCTCAAGTGATTTTTTTGTCGGTGGTAGGTTTTAATTGTTTATGTGATAATTAAATTTCTAATTGCTCAAAGGTACAATCTAAATTTAAATCTTTGATTTCTTGGAAGTAGTTGAGCAATGTTAGGTTTTGCAGTCACAATGATAATTTGGGCATTTTAGTTTCTTATTCATCTGATTTTGATTTATAATTGCTTGACATCTTTGCTGTCCTTCCCTTCATTTCTTTTTGGCCCACAGAATCATTGAGTTCAGTAGAAAGTTGGTTTTGGATCTGCAAATTAATTACATTTAGTTTGAGGAAAGAACTTTGAGAAATTGCTGCTTATAGGAATACACTTTCAATATGGATAGCCCTGATTTTGCAGTCTGCATTAACAAATATCTGATTTATGATAGGCTCTCTTTGTTCAATTGTGGTTAACAAGCAACATAATAAGAGTTGAAATGTGGTTTTAGTTGTTTGCATATTTGTTGTATGTACTTAATGCTCTGCAATGAGATAAAATCTTGGCATCATAATGTGCTTTGATTGAACACTTGATTGGATGGTCTAGAATTTGTTGACATCATACAATGCATATTGTTTAATTTAATTCTTAGTGTATGAATCCGCGAGTTCTAAGTTCCTTGTGGTAAATTATTGAACTCGAGGGGAATAAAGAATCAGATTTATGTCTCTTACAATATCCTTCCTCTTGATCCTGATAATACAAATAAAGCCATTATGAGATATCCTAAGGTATTATCCCTTGTTGTAATTTAATTATTACCTTCATTTCAGCTTTTCTTATTTGGTTTTATATGTATTTTGTTTTTCAGATCCATGCTGCTATTTTTGCTCTTTGCAACACAAGTGGTCTCCCATCGCTTAACAACTACAAGAAGAAAGTGGATGGAGATTTTGTGGATTGGCTTCAGACAACATTTGGGTTTCAGGTGATGTGACTTGTGATATTTACTCTGCCATGCATAGTTGGTCTTCTGACTTTATATTTAAGGCTGCAGATAAATAAAATTAGAGTCTACAACATTCTCTATTATGTTTGCAGAAGGATAATGTTGCTAATCAGAGGGAGCATCTATTCTTATTGCTTGCCAAAGTTCACATTCGACAATTTCCAAGGCCCGATCAACAACCCAGGGTTTGACTACAGGACAATCATTATTGATGGATGCATGTTTTTCTGTTTCCCGCTCCCTAGAACATGATTTATAAGCAAATTTTGCCATTTGGGAGTCCCTCCACTTTTTTTGTGTGTTTCTAGGAGCAATCCAACACCTTAGCACTGCCTTTGTCATTAGGTTCTCCTGTTTGTTTAATTGGAGAGTTGCATTTAAGCTTGTTTGTGATCTTTAGTTGTTTGCCTCTGCTGTGCATTGTAAAGTCACTTGCACATTATAATAAAATGTTGCAGTCTTATAGAAACATGGGGATAACAATAGCCCAATCCATGATGGGAAAAATGGCCTGTGCTGGACTGGATCAACTCCCTCATGTCCCAGAGATATCGAAGTGTATCAAAGGAAGTATGGGACACGTGGTTGAAGGGTAGAGGGTGCCAGATGTGTAGGTTGTTTGACAGTAGCATAATAAGGGGTTTGGGGATCTGCTGTGTTGGTAATTCTGTGGTTTGTTTAGCTATTTTGGGTGGCCAGCTTTAGGCTGTGAGTATTGGGAGTCCAGCTTTATGTTGTTGAGGATATCTTATCTTCTTTTTATCATTGTTATTGCTTCCTTCTTGTTATTAATATATCTTTTGAGTCCTTTGATCTATGAGTTTTTAGTATTCTGTGATCTTGTGTGTGTTGTGACCTATTTCCTATCACATTGTCGTAATGATAATGTACCTGTAGAAGAAAAACATTTCCAAGTTTTGTTTTATTTCAATTACTCTACTAATTGATTCAATGGAGATTCTGGTGAACCATTTAATTTATTCCAAGTATCCTAACTATGAGTGCAATTTTGAATAGATCAGTTTGTTGGGATCATGTTAAGAGTGAGCTGTTTCTAGTTTTGTTTCTTTTGACAGCTAATGATGTATTTAGTTAAATTCTCAGATTTAGTTAGTACATTGAGGTTTATAATAATAGTTTTCTCCGGCTTCTTGAATAAATATATATTACTTAAGTGGCAATAAATGTATGATTTGGGCAATGCAAAATTTTTAGTTTCGCTGCACTGCTGATATTTTTCAGACTGTTAGGATAGGACACATCATCCTTCATGTTGCAATCTTCTTTCTCCCCTTGATTAGAATTTCTTATCCTAATAAAAATAAGACTGAAATATTCATTGGACTACTATTTGAAGTACCATGTTGTGGTCACACGGAAATTTGTCCATTATCTCTACTCTATTAATTAATTCTTCGTTTCAGATAAAACCTTTAGGGGTCCAACAAAGGCTATTATGGATGTTCATGTTACTACGTCCCAGTGGCATGCATACTACAAAAAAAAAAGTAGAAAATTCGGGTTTCGTGTAAAACTTTTAAATTCGACGGAATCATGCAATGCAGACATATTTTACTTGAAGTGATGCCCAGTTCTCGTAATATCGGTATTTTACAAAAAAAATTTAATTTCGTGAAAAAGGATGTGGAAAGATATATTCGCGAGAAATATTTATATTATACGAGAATGTAATAATTGGATAGTAGTTTTTCGTATAAAGATAAAAAAAATTCCGAATATTACAAAAAAAGTAGAAAAATTAGTTTTCACGTAAAACCTTTAAATTCTACGAAAACCTTGTAATGCTAGGCATATTTTATGTGAAATGAAACCCAATTCTCGTAATATTACTACTTTACAAAAAATTCTTTAATTTCGCAAAAAATGATTTGAAAAGATATATTCGTGAGAAATATTTATATTGTACAAGAATGTAATAATTGGGTAATTGTTTTTCATATAGAGATGAAAAATTTCGCATTTTACAAAAAAAAAGTAGAAAAATTGGGTTTCACGTAAAACTTTTAAATTTTACGGAAACCTTACAATGTTAGGTATATTTTATGTAAAATGAAATCCAGTTCTTGTAATATTACTACTTTACAAAAAAAACTTTAATTTCGCGAAAAATGATCTGGAAACTTCTCAGATATATTCGCGAAAAATATTTATATTGTACGAGAATATAATAATTAAGTAGTTATTTTCCGTATAGAAATGAAAAATTCCGCATATTACAAAAAACATTAGAAAAATTGGGTTTCACGTAAAACCTTTAAATTCTACGAAAACTATGTAATGCTAGGCATATTTTACGTGAAATGAAACCCAATTCTTGTAATATAACTACTTTACAAAAAAAACTTTAATTTCACAAAAAATGATATGGAAACTACTAAAATATATTCACGAGAAATATTTAATTTGTACAAGAATATAATAATTGAGTAGTTGTTTTTCATATAGAGATGAAAAGTTTCGCATATTACAAAAAACAGAAGAAAAATTGGGTTTCACGTAAAACCTTTAAATTTTACGGAAACCTTACAATACTATGCATATTTTATATAAAATGAAATCCAGTTCTTGTAATATTACTAGTTTACAAAAAGAACTTTAATTTCGCGAAAAATTATCTGAAAACTACTAAGATATATTCCAAAAAATATTTATATTGTACGAGAATATAATAATTGAGTAATTGTTTTTCTTATAGAGATAAAAAATTCCACATATTACAAAAAAAAAAAGTAGAAAATTTAGGTTTTACGTAAAACCTTTAAATTCTATGGAAATCATGCGATGCTAGGCATATTTTACGTGATATGAAACCCAATTCTTGTAATATAATTACTTTACAAAAAAAACTTTGATTTCGCAAAAAATGATATGAAAACTACTACAATATATTCGCTAGAAATGCTTAATTTGTATAAGAATATAATAATTGAGTAGCTGTTTTTCATATAGAGATGAAAAAAATTCTGCATATTACAAAAAACAGTAGAAAAATTGGGTTTCATGTAAAACCTTTAAATTATATGGAAACCATACAATACTAGGCATATTTTATGTGAAATGAAACCCAATTCTTGTAATATAATTACTTTACAAAAAAAAAAAAAACTTTAATTTTGAGAAAAATGATATGAAAACTACTAAAATATATTCGCGAGAAATATTTAATTTGTACAATAATATAAGAATTGGGTAGTAATTTTTCGTATAAAGATGGAAAATTCGGCATGTTACAAAAAAAGTAGAAAAATTAGGTTTCATGTAAAACCTTTAAATTCTACGGAAACCTTGCAATGCTAGATATATTTTATGTGAAATGAAACCCAATTCTCGTAATATTACTACTTTACAAAAAAAACTTTGATTTCGCGAAAAATGATATGGAAACTACTGAAATATATTCGTGAGAAATATTTCATTTGTCCAAGAATATATTAATTGAGTGGTTGTTTTTCGTATATAGATTAAAAAATTCCGTATATTACAAGAAACAGTAGAAAAATTGGGTTTCACGTAAAACCTTTAAATTCTACAGAAACCTTGCAATGCTAGGCATATTTTATGTAAAATGAAACTCAATTCTCGTAATATTACTGCTTCATAAAAAAAAATTTTAATTTCACGAAATATGATATGGAAACTACATAAATATATTTACTGGAAATATTTAATATATACAAAAATATAATAATTGGGTACTAATTTTCCGTATAAATATGAAAAAATTCCACATGTTACAAAAAAAGTAGAAAAATTGGGTTTCATGTAAAACTTTTAAATTCTACGGAAACCTTGCAATGGTAGGCATATTTTACGTGATGTGATATTCAATTTTCGTAATATTACTACTTTACAGAAAACTCTTTAATTTCGCGAAAGATGATATAGGAACTACTGAAATGTATTTATTTTTATTTTATTTACGTAAAATGATTATAATAGATAGTTTTAGTTTGTATTAATGATAAAATTGAAGCCTACTAAATTATCTATAAATACAACATATATTTTAAATTGGATAAAATTGTTTTTACTAATAATTAAATGAAAATTAATTAAGTTACGAAAAATTTAATAATATTACGGAAATTTATAAAGGTTTTGAAATTTTTACGCAGTTAGGAATGAATTTTTGTAAAATGGATGGGTGCATGGAAACTATATACTACCTTGGGTAATTTTAACATTTTCTTTAACCTATTGGTAACCTGTAATAACAGGTCAACTTTTTATAATTTATTTATTTTTAATTTTAAACTGTTGATATGTCAAAATCCTATTGGTTAATAAAAACAAAGTATGGTTACTTTGTTTTTCAACAAAGTAACCATAGAATTTACCTATTTGTTCGACTTGCTTGAATCAATGTAATGATTTTTGCTTATTGGACTTTGCAACTATTTTTCTTTTTTTTTATTGGAACTGTCTAACAGTCAGCGTTAGTTGACCATTAAAAAAGGATGTATTTAATGTGTTTCTGAGAATAGAGTCAGTTGTTTAAGACTTTTGAAAAAAGAGGAACCGAACCGAGTTGCTAAATGTGCGGAAGTTTAGAGGCTAAATTGGTGATTATCCCTATCATTTTTGTCTTTCCATCGAAAGAACTGATCTTAATTCCTTTCATTCAAAACGCCATGAAATCACATAACACTTGTTTTTAAATACATGAATTCAAAAAAGTCTATATTTAATTGCCCAGAACATACCTTGCTAGAGCCCAAGAATCAGCACTTTCAAGCCACCAAAAGGAGTTTTTTCAAGCAGCATTATCTGATTTTTTCCACAGAAAATAGAAAGTTTTGTATTTAAGATGAATGCAGAGTAAGGTGAATAGTCATGCGGAAACCTAACATACATATCAAATATTGGAAGGCTTTCTTAATCCCGCCAAAATTTTAGCACACAAATCTATGTGAGGCTTTCCTATTAACTGCAAGAGTATTTGACTATGAAATAAATTCACTCAATAAATGAAACAAATATTTACAAACTCTTGAGATTATTAATTTCTTGAATTCATTCCATTTTAAGAACTACGATACCATACATTTATCGAATTTCTGCACATGAAAATAAATAATGGAATTCATACCAAAACTAATTAACTTTTGAACCTATTTGATATACTTGTATTTTCTTTTTTTTTTTCTTTTTTTATGTAACCAATTAATCAATTCGAAGCTAAACACACTTTGGGTGTTCAAATACAGAATTGAATCGAAATAACCAATTGGACAACTGAATTTTCACTTTTATTTTTTTGTTCTATTTTTTCCAGTATAAACTATAGCTGTCCATGGGCGAAGGGGCGTAAGTAAAGAAATATTAAGCTTATGCCTAGCTGACCCTAGCCTAGTTTAAATTTAGGCGGGCTTGGGCAAACAAAGAAATCTCGAGCCCAGCCCAACCTACCTAATTATAATATATTTAATATTAAAATTATATAATAATATAATTTAATATTAAATTATATAATA
The DNA here is from genome assembly GCA_039660915.1 of Euphorbia tirucalli. Lineage (NCBI taxonomy): Eukaryota > Viridiplantae > Streptophyta > Magnoliopsida > Malpighiales > Euphorbiaceae > Euphorbia > Euphorbia tirucalli. The sequence continues at coordinate 33,224,421 of CM077640.1, read as the reverse complement.
ATATAATATAATTTTATATAAAAAATATTATAAATTATATAATATTTAAAGGCAGGCCGAGCTCAAGCCGGCTCACCCTATATTTGTGATACCCAATTTCGACCCTAAAATAGGCAGATTTTACGGGCTCGGGCTCTGGTCGGGCTTTTTCAATTTTTATTTGTCCAACCCCGGCCCAAGGCAGGCCTGGATACCCATGGATAGGTCTAGCATAAATGAGACCTATTCATTGGGCTGGGTACTCGCCCAAGCCCAATCACCAAAAGCCGGACTTGGACTTGCATTTTACATGTTAGGCCCACTCGAGCCCAAGCCAGATAAAACCCGAAGTTTGGTTGGTTAGGCTTGGGAATTGTGTAAATTCCCAAGCTCGGTCCGAGTCTGCCCGATAGATGTATACATATATATTTTACTGTATTTTTAATTTCAAATTATACTTTATATAAAGTTTCGAAATTTATTATGAATTTTTTTAACTAAATTTATTTAGATAACATTAGTTTTATTGTGTTATATCATGTAATATTATATATATATATATATATATTGATTGTCATATTGTCTTTATTTTAGTTAAATTATGGAAAAAAAAAATAGAAAAAGTAATAAATTTTAGTGGGTGGGCTTAGGATTAATGTTCTCAACCTGACCCAGGCCCAGCCCGAATTAATTTTTATGTGAGCTGGATTAGGCTTGAACAAACTTTTTCGTTATCAAATCCGACAGATCCGACCCAAGCCCACCTGATGAATGCGTCTTGTATAAACTGTTTAGTTTGGACTTTAGATTTTATTTAAGAAGCAATTGATATCGAGCAGGACATAAGGAAAGCAATCAATTTTGGGGAAGAAAGGTAGATGGGACGAATTAGGATGGAGAAATTAGGACTATATGATGGAATTAGCAGTAGAAATCCAATTTGCAAGGAAAAAGAATTCTGTATCCCCTTAATCAGTATCTATAGATCAAGAAGTCTTACTTTCAAGGTGCACGTCTTAGTTAATTCCACAATTGGAAACGTTATTTGGGAAGGAGAAGTTCAGTAAGGGTTAATTTTCCTCTATTATAATTTACATATTTTATTCATTTTCCAGGTTAATTATATTAGCTACATGAATTATTTTATTATTATATAATTTAACATTATTTGGTTTAATTAAAAAAAAAAAAAAAAAAAAAAAGAAGTATATTGTTTATTTTATGTTTTTTTTTAAGCAAGCCGGACTCAAGTTGAGCCTCCGCCAGACTCACTATTTAAAATTTGGAAAATTACCGTATTCGCCCCAAATTTAAGTTTCATTTTGTATGTATGTTCCTACGTTTTTATTTTTATGCTCTTTTTTGAATAATTTTCTTACATACGTTCTTTTTTTTATAACCGCCTTTTGGAATTCGTGTTTTCGCTCGATGATTGTTTTGTGCTCTTTTTTTTGCACGATTTCACTTTTTTTTTTTGGCATTTCTCCATGATTGTTCTTCTATGTTTGTGGGGCGACGTTTATCTGCTTTTCTCTGCTTTATATTTGAGGTAATTTTTGTGCATTTCTCCACGATTGTTGTTCTCGATTTTTTCTTTTATCTTGTATTTAGGGTTTTTTTTTATGTTTTTTTGGTTTAAAAATGGCAAAGAGGAAGAGAGGTGGCTCTGACGGTGATGATAATATTCCCCTTTCTAAGTTGAAGTTGGTTAAAGCCTCTAATTCCCAGAGGATTCTAGTGAACTTAAGAGTAAAAAACTCAAAACTAAGAAAGTTTCTCGTACGGGGGCTGTAAAGGAAGTTAAGAAAGAACTGATTACTAGGAGATTGGAAGTATTCAGTTGATGCATTTCTTTCATACTTTTTGTATGTTTTGTTTTCTGGTACCCTTTTATGTGTTTGTTATTTCTGATGATTTTTGTGGTTTTGATACAGTTTTGATTCTTTTCTGATACTTTTTTTGATACATTTTGTATTTTTTTATTATTTTTTTGTTGTTTTGATACAGTTTTGATAGTTTTCTAATACATTTTTGATACATTTGCATGTTATGTTATTTCTGATTTTTTTTTATACAATTTTGATACTTTTCTGATACTTTTGTGATACATTTTGTATGTTGCTTTTTTATTTTGATACCTTCTCGGTTTTTTGATACATTTTTTATACTTTTCTGTAGTTTTGTTATTTTGATATTTTTCTGTGATTTGATGGCTTTTTAATACTTTTTCGATACATTTTGTTTGTTGTTTTGTTATTCTGATACTTTTTTATACTTTTTTTGGACTTTGATACATTTTTTACTTTTCTGAAAAAATTTTTGTAATATTTCTCAGGTTGATCAAAATGTATATAATGTGGATAAGCACCGGCAAGCTAGGGCCTATGTGTTTTTTGATCCTGATGTATTCAATCTTTGAAGTTGCATTTGCTGAAGAAAGTTATCGGTATGTTTAGGAGTAGTATTTTTGGTTATTTTTTGGATTTGCCTGATACTAGAGTGAGCAAACAGTTGATGCATTCTCTTTTGCTTTGATAGATATATGATGGAGAAAATGATTTTATACTGATTGGTGTGAATGGGAAGAGGGTTTGTTTTGGAGTTCAGGATTTTATTTTGATATCTAGAATGAAAATGTATGATGATGAGGGTTTTGAGATTTGTTATAGTGGTGTTGGTTCTAGGTTAGTGGATCTGTATTTTCCTGGAAAGTTTAAGGTGTACAACGTGATTTGATCTCTGTTTTGAAGAAAGGGAAGTTTAAGTCCGATGATGACTTTTTTAAGATTGCTCTATTGTATTTTATGGAGGGTTTTTTGCTTAGTTTAGATCTAGAGCATTCTGTACCAAAGGAGCATATTGATTTGGTTGATTCTGGTGACTAATGTGAAGCATAGTTGGGGTTCTATGGTATTTGATAAAACCATTTATCATTTGAAGAAAACTAGTCTTTCAAGGACTCGTCCTAGCTGCTATGGTTTAGAGGGCTGTCCTTTGTTTTTTCAGATTTGGTTTTATGAAGTGTGTCTTGGCTGTAATGGTGTTAGTTGCAGTAGGGTTGGGAAGACTGCTCCCATTCCTAGGATGTATAAATGGAAGGCTTTTGATAAGCAGTTTTAGAGTGCTAAATTGGATTTTCTGATTTTTTCAAGATCTGCTAGGAGTGTATGTTTCTATACCTCTCATTTTTCTTTCTTTTACTTTTTATGTTTGTTGTCGTTTTTATTGTTGTTGTTGTTGTTGTTGTTGTTGTTGTTGTTGTTGTTGTTCTGGTTGTTGTTATTATTCTATTTTTGTTTTTTCTTTAGTTAAGTTTGAAGGATTTAGAAGGTCCTGCAGAAGAGATTGAGAAGTTAGAGTTGGGAGATTTTCACTCCAAAAGTAAGGGTAAGAATGGTGTTGCTAAGGTTGTTGGAGAGAGGAAGTCTAAGAAGACTAATGCTGGGAAAGGGTATTCTGGTGAGACTGGTTTATTAGCTAAGATTACCTTTTTTCGAGCATTTATTGAGTCTTCTTTTCTTTCTATTGTTGCAACGCTGGCTTCTATAGCCAATGTTTGGATAAATTGGTAATTTGCTTTTATTTTTTTATTTTATTTTTTTTAGTATTTTTTTGTTGGTTTTTTTATAATGTGTTTTTAATTTATTATTGTCTTCTTTCTGTATTTTGCAAGAAGCTGTGAGGTCTAGTGGTGAAAATGTTTGTTTTTTGTGTTTATTATACATTTTTAATACTTTTCTGATACAAGTCTCATACATTTGGATACATTTGGATACAAGTCTGATAAATTTTATAATGCTAGTTTTATATATTTTATGATACATTTCCGATACATTTCTGATACAAGTTTGATACATTTTATGATACACTTCTGATTCAAGTCTTATTCATTTTATGATACTAGTCTGATACATTTTATGATACATTTCTGATACATTTAGATATAAGTCTGATATATTTATGATGCTAATCTGATACATTTTATGATACATTTCTGATACACTTTTTATTCATGTTTGATACACTTTATAATGCTAGTCTGATATATTTGTTATATCTAATACATGTTGATACAATTCTGATACAACTCTGATATATTTTTCTTAAAAAAATAGGTGTTTTCTGGTGGTGAGTCTGGTAAAGATGAAGACAATGATAAAAATGAAGATTAGGATGAGGATGATGAGGAAAAAGAAGTTGAAAGGAAGAATAAGGAGGGTGAGAAGGAGAATAAGGAGGAGATGAGAAGGAGGAGGAGGAGGAGGATGGGAAGGAGGAAGAGAAGGAAGATGATGTTGATATGGTTGATGCTAATGAGAAGGTAAATAAGGAGGAGAATGAGAAGGAAGATCAAGGGGAGAAAGATGAAGAAGGGGAGGAAATGACAAGGGAAGTGAGAATGTAAAGGTTTGTGAAGAGCAGAATGTGTCTATTGATAAGCAGGATTGTTGAGGGTTTTGGTGAACATTATGGTGTTGAAGGAGCTCTTCCTGATGCTAATCAGAGAGACAGTGATGTTAATCTAGTCTTCACTTTTAACCGTATAACTAACTTTAGTGATGTAGTAGGTGTGGCTTGTGATGTTGTGAAATATGTTGTGGAAGATGATGTGACTAGTGAAGCTAGTAGTTCGATTATTAAAGAAGCTATTGTTGGTGATAAGTCTGAGCATAAGTTGTGGCTGCTCTTGGAAAATTTAAGGAATCAGTATGTTGTTTTTATGATTGTTTGGTGTTAACTTTTTTACATAATTTATTGATAATATTATTATACTATTATAGCACATTTTTGGTATATATTTCTGATACAAGTTTGATACTTTTCTGATACATTTTTTATACATGTTTGATATATTTCGGATACATGTTTGATACAACTCTGATACATTTCTGATATTTTTTATATATGTTCAGGATTCTTCTAGTTGCTTTTTAGATGTTAATGATCCTCTTCTTTTGGATAAAATTGAAGTTCATAGTATTAAGAGATGGAAGTTGTCACATTATGTGCTTATTTTTATCCTTTTTTTATGGAATCTGGTTTTTATTTTTATTTTTATTTTTTTGTGTTTTATTTTTTGTTATAGGATATGAGTACAGAGGAGGTCATTATTGTTAGTGCTGATGCGGCAGCTTGTTTTCCGAAGCGAAAGAAGAGAGCTGGTCGTGTGTTAAGGTCACCATATACTCCTTTGTCTGGATCTGTGCCAAATGTTCTTTCTGTTAAGACAATTCTGGTTGGGATTTGTCCTTTAGATACTTTTGCTAAGTTGGGGGAGTATCCGAGTGTTTCGGATGTGGCTTCGTTCCACCAATTTATTAATAAGAATAAGTTAGCTGTCAGGAGGTAATTAGTTTGAATCTTTTTATATTTTTTTGTGTTTTGTTATGTTTTTTTTTCCTTATGTTGTTGTTTGTTTTTGTTGCAGTAAGAATTTGAACTAGATGTTTAGACTGGCAGTTAATACTCTTAAACCACCGTTGGATTTAGGAATCTGTACAATTGATTGCAAGACTTTCTTTTATGAACTTTATGCACCATAGGAGCTTCTATCTAGTGTTATATGTATATGTTCTTGTCTTTTTATTATACTTTTTTATTTGTAGTTTTTGTGATAATTGGTTTTTTTTTTTTTTTTTGGTATTTTTATGAAGGCTAACCCCAAGCGATTGTTGCAATTGGAGGTCTCATGTGTTCTAAAAGCTAGGGGATTGGAGAATGGAACACAGTTTGTGAGAGTCTTAATTGGCAACTCAATCACAACCCAAAGCTTGATCAAGTGAAAGGCATCTTATTACTGGGTTTTAACGATTTTCCATATTACTTAAAGAATTGTTTTCTATACTGTTGTGTTTTCCGTGATGGTTTCCTAATCAGTAGAAAGAAGTTGATTCGGTTCATTCAATAAAGAAAAGGCATGTCAATGGAAGAGATAGCAGAAGAACACCTCACCGAACTTATTCTACGAAGCATGATTCAGGATACAGAGACTAATGATGCTGGGTGAGTGAAGATTTTTAGAGTGGATGATGTTATGCGAGAACTGGCTAGTACTGTAGGAAATCGTCACGGAAAAAATTAAATGCGAGGCAAAATACCGATTAAAATTTTCCTCGATTCCATAGCCCAAGATACTTTTAATAGAATGAAACCAAGAATGGAGAGAATATTAAATTTTCTCACCTTAACTGTCTCCTCTAGAGGTTGTTGCAGAAACCCAAGTATGTTTCCTCCACAATCCGGTATACGAACAACTCTTGAATGAGACTTGTGCTAGCGAACGGATTGAACGAAAACCAAGAGAAAGCAAAGAAAGGGGATGCTGTAATTTTTATTATGTTGACCGAATATTGCTTCTAGGGATTAGGGAGAATTAGGTTAAGGCTTCCTTTAAATACTCCTTAGTGTAATCCTTAGTATACTAGGTTTCTAATTCCTTTTTATACTCCTTAGTGTATAAGGATTAAATTAAACTATAGATTATTTAATTTGATTTAATTGATTTACCTTGTATCATTAGGATTAAATAAAACCATATTATAAAATTCTAATTGATAAAATTAAATACAATTTTATCAAATTAAAATAACCCAAAATTAAATTAAAGTCAACCTTAATAAATACAACCTTTGTATTTTTTATTTCCACCAAGGAAATATTATTTTATTAATTATTTACTACATGTAATTAATTAATCAAATAAAATTAATTTCTCCCTTATAATTGAATTAATTATGACATAACCTAATTTTAACAACTCAATAAATTTGGTTTCCGTTCCAATTCCTATTTGTCAACGTTCAGTCATTCTATGTGTACGATCCTATGGATCCGTTTTTATGTTGGCAGTGGGCCCAAAGCTCACAGACTGTAAGTGGGTTCTAGCAAACCATTACAGCTCCTAATTACGATGGAGACTTACAGTCTAATGTGAAACATAACCCGGTAGTGATCTTGTATATCCCTTGCCAACTTACATCGATATATAGGCAAGAGACACGGCCCTGTCATCCTCTTATATGCTTATTTATCTCTTGATACCAAGTGGACTGAACCTAACAAATAAGTATCCCAACTTATTCGGGTATGGCCATACACTTGTCAGTCCCACTCATCAATTGGCCAGTGATGTCATCTTAGGGGACGCTGAGTGGTAATTCTGTCAACTTCACTATCAACATCAACATGTTCACTGGCCCACCCAACATATCCATACTTGGCACCCTGTTATAGGCCTGTTAGGCGTATATCAAAGTGTATAAGATCCCATGTTATGTTATAGGAAACATCGAGTCTAAGGATAATAGCAAGACCTACCTGAGAAGCACCTATGACGATCAAACCATATGGTGTTCTCGTAGTAGATCGATCCAGTACCATGCAACCCAACATGTACCCATATCATTGACTGGCATTCCATGCCCAATGGCAGGTGAGACACCGCCATCCAGTCAAGGATATGCTAGTCTGTGGTTCTATTCATTCCTATGATTAGAACAGACTAGGGATATGTTTATGATTATAACTTTAACTCTACTAAAAGGTCTCATAATCCAATGGCCTACATTGGTTTACTTCAGTATGGTTATAATCATTGGATACTTTATCTATAAATAGCAAAAGATATGAATATATAGATTCATGCCTTTGTTTGAACACAAAATGTATAATACAAAATATCCAAATATAAAGTATAATACAATACAAGAACCAATGCCATTTGGACTAGGGCACACCAGCAAGTACAACATCTGAAAAAGTGAATTTTTGTGTAGCATATGATGAGTATCAAACAAAAATAGAAGGAAAAATCCACCTTCTATCAATATATGGTACAGTTGAAAACATCCAATTGAGTAATAAAACACCATATCATCTATGCTCATTCTTCGTATTCCTAACAAATACGTGCTCATCATTCTCTTTAAATGTTGTTTCATCAAAATTCAAATTATTGAGAGTTTTGAACCCAGAAGGAGTTCCAGTTGAAAACATGCCAGCCACATTAGTCGAGTTGTTCAACTAAAGGTACTTGAATTTAAGGGAGACAAAGATTAAAGATCTTCTAGAGTCAATGGAAAAGCTAAACAATTTACAAACTTTGGATTTATGGAAAACCAATATGAAGAGGCTACCAAATGGGATATTAAAGCTATCTACATTGCGACATTTGTTAATCTACAATAACCATAATCGAAATTTGGAAGCAATCGATGTCCCAGTGGGATGCAAGCTCCAACAAGAGTATGGAACCTTTGAAGTTTACAGACATTAGCATGCATTAAAGCAAAAAAAAAAATCTACTCTACAAATTAGGGAACTTAACAATGCTTAAAAGGTTAGAAATTACAAAGTTGAGAGCAGCAGATTGATTAATTCTATGTTCTTCAATTCAAAGGATGATAGGACTTTCATATTTGGGTGTGACAGCAACAAATACAATAGAACAACTTTAATTAGAAGCTTTGCTTCTACCTCCCAAGCTTCTTTAAAAGCTAAAATTAGTTGGAAAATTAGATATGTTGCCTCCTTGGCTTGGGTCTTTAGGTAGATTGGCTCATTTACATTTGGGTTTTTCTTGTGGCAAGACATGTTATCTTCTCTCTGTGAACTTTCTAGTTTAGTGTTTCTCGAACTCAAGAAAGCTTATGATGGAAATAGTTGCAGTTTGTGGCAGGATGGTCTCCTAGACTTTCCTACAACTTGCACAATTGAATAGCATAAAACTAGAGGAGGGATCATTGCCTAGCATAGGAGAATTGTACCTAGTTGGTTGTCAGGAGCTAAAGACATTGCTTTGCATCATTGCGCATCTTATTAGCCTAAAGAAGTTACAATTGGAGGAAATGGCACAAGAATTTGTACAGAGGTTGGAAACCTATGCAGATAATTTTGAAGAAAAGGTACGTCATATAATCACAATCAAACTTCTATATCTAAGCGGAGAAACCCAAGTGTTTGAAACACTTTTTTTTTTGTATATCAATGTATAGTTTGAATAGATAAAAAAAATCATAGTAGTAATGCCAATGACAATAATTTTATACCTGTGAGAAAAACTAAGCTCAATCACTTGTAGTTGTAGGAATTCTTCATGACAGTGACAATTTTGGCTTTAAGCCGTAAAGGTTTCATTTTCATTTAGCTCTATCTTCTTCTATCGACATCAATTTCTAGGTTCCTTCATTCAGACATTTTCACAAACACCTAGAGGCCCACAGCCACAAGTTTTAGTTGAAACTAATACAGTTCACTTATCAAACCTTCTGAAGGATATATTCACCTAAATATCCCAATAGAGTAATCAAGTTACCTCTTGTAGTGCAGATTACCCAAGATTGATTCGTAACGGAAAGATCTTAAACTATGTATTTGTATTACCGGTCATGATTAATCCATGTCAGTTGCTTGTGAGAGAGTAAGCAATAAATCCATGAATTAGATATATGAAGAACAAAGGGAAAATCTCACAGAGAAATTTCAGCTAGAGAGAGCTAGAGAGAAAACTTGCAGGCACTGATTTGTGTCTTAGTTGGTTGTTGTATTTTTGATTCATTGCTATCTTTTATAGAAGGTGAATGGGACAATCCCAATCAGAATCAAACTCTAGTAGTAGGACAAATCCTGATTATCTTAGATAATTATATCTCTATTTCAATTGTATTTATCCACCCATCACAGTTACAGGCGGACTACAACTCTAAACCCGATATAATTCCTACATCTCCCACCCGCATGTAACAGAACACATTCCATTATCTTTATTCTTCTTATTGTAAATAGTTTGTGCGACCAACATATAGTTGAGAGCTACTTGTTATACGCCTGTCAGGGATATATAGCCTCTCATTAAGAGCGAAACTTAGACACCTAATAGGGATATATAGTCTCTCATTAAAAATAGAGGATTGTATACACCTATTAGGGATATATATTCTCCATGAGTAAATACTTTCATTGTATACCTTATCCTAGATTTTCTTTTCACATTACTTTCTTTGATCTTTATAGTTTCCTATTATCACAATTATGTACCAATACATAATTACTATGGTGGTGAATGATAGAAACATTAAATGTGAATCCAAGAAAATTCTCCCTTCCTACTAACTTCTTTCTGTACAATTTAACTAGCTTATCTAGTTGGACCGGCCAGGCTGAATTTTTACATAGCCCTTAATGGTATCCTTCCGAGGTAGCCACATTAAATCATGTTTCTAGGAATAATTAAAGTTCATAAGAATAGATTAATATCGAGAAAACTTTATTTCACGAAGTGAGTCGCAAGGTAGGAAAAGCTAAGATCACATATTTTCCATCTTAGAGGTCGCAAAAGCACATGTATGTCTTAATACATGCTATGGTGTTTTCTTCTTCTAAAAGAAGCACACATCAATTAATTTAACACCATATGAAAGTATAAGTTACAATGTACCAAAATATTTAACTCTAGTCCAAACCATTAGGACACCTTTCGACTATGAAGACAGAATTAAGACACATGTATGAGTCTTCAATCTTACTACTTTTATGAAGTAGTCTTTCATAGTTTCCAGCAAGACGACTTATATTTATTGGAACAAGATCTCATTTGTTACAAAAAATAGCTCATCCTTAATAGCATCATCCATGAAGTAATAACGGTAAACACCTGTGTGAGTAGGTGTCACATCTGTTTGACATGTTTAATAACAACAATTATTTGAAATATTTGCACTCGTGTATTGTAAACATCCATAAAACTTTATTAAACCAAAAAAAAATCATGTTCTTTACATGATAAAAGAAGATAAGAAACTTGTTGGAAATGCCCTAGTCCCGAGGCATTGGTCCTTGTGTTTGTATAATACATTTGTACATTTATGTAATCTTTATGTATTATACAATTTGTGTCAAGGAAATAAAGGCATTAATCTATTTATTATATGTCTTGTGCTATATTTTAAATAGAGTATCCAATGGACATATCCATATCCATGTTGTCAAGTGTGAGGCACTTGGCAGTAAGACTGTGGATAGTGAAAACGATATGACCATAAAGTTATCCGTAGTCTGTTCTAATCATGGGAATGAATGGAACTAAAGACTATCATTAGCCTGGTTGTATGGCGGTGTCTTACCGGTCATAGAACATGGAATGTCAACCAGGTTAATGGGTACATGCAAAAAGGGCATGGTACTGGATTGATCCACTTAACGGGAATCTGCATGGTATAGTATCACAAATGATTCTCGTGTAGTACTTGTATAAGTCCTTTGACCGGACCATATGATGGTGCTGCATGTGAGGTGGCACACTTTGGTGTACGCCCAACGGGCCTGTAAAAGGGTGCTAAGTACGGGTACGTTCGGGTGTGTCAGTAAGCATGGCAGCACTATGGATATGCAGAAGGGAATGTCACTCAGTGATTCACTGAGACGATATCATCGGCCTCTTGAAGAATGTTACTGATAAGTGTGCGGCCGCACCCAAACAAGATTGGATCTTGTTTGTGAGCATCAGTTCATTCGGTATCAAGTAAAGGTCCAGACACAAAGAGGGTGATACTTCCATGCCTCTGTGTTGGACACCGATATCAGCGACATGGGATTTACAAGTTCAAACTACTGGGTTACGTTTTCAGTTGGACTGCTTACTCCGTCTTAATTGGGGGCTGCAGTGGCTTGCTAGAGCCCGCCTGCAGTCTGTGGGCCTTGGCCCACTGCCAACATAAAGACGGGCCCATTGGATCGTACACATTGAACGTCTAGACTTTAACTAGTCGGATTAAGTGTGTACTTGGAGTATACACGTTTGAAGAGAGAGAGATATATTAATTATATTATATGCATCAATTGGATTGATCAAAGTTATATAATTAATATTATTTTGGCCTTCTCATAATTAATTCAATGAATTAATTTATGGGTTTATTTCCTAGGTGGAAATATTATTATACATGTATAGGTTTACATGTATCTCATTTTATGTATGTCTAATTTAATCCCTTGATTAAATTACTAGGTCAAATGAGTTTTTAATTTAAATGTATGTAATGTATTATATAGCATAATATATAGATACATACATGTTAAATTGGAATTGCATTTGAACTTAATTAAATCAAAGGAAGTCAAATTGGGCTTAAGACATAAAATGACATTCCCCACCTAATGTGGGATGAGATGGCCGAAATTTATGGCTAAGGGATGAGTCATGCCTTTTTGTTAAGAGTGATGAGTCATTGAGTGATGAGTCATTCTTGGAACAAAAGATGAATGATTAAAAGGGTGAGTCATGGTATGACTTTTTGGTTGCAAAGTTGGACTTTGCTTCCTTAAGGAAATATCTTCCCCTTTCTTCCTTCATCCTTGGCCGAATTCAATGCATGGATTTGGGTGAGTGTGATGACTCATTCATGGGACAAAATAGCTTGGTGAGTCATGCTTGATAAGGAGGTGATATGTGATGAGTCATATGATGAGTCATTGGTTTGACTTTATCTATATCATTTCTTTTGGGTTGAAAATCAGCAATGATTTTTCCTTGGTTTGGCCGACCACTTTGGCTTCTCTTTTGGGGAATAAAAGCAATGGAGCTTGAGCTATTTTGCCCACTTTTGATGCCATAATTCTTTTGGTAAGAATTAGGTGCCACACTTTGTGAAGATTGGTTCTATCTTTTGGAAAGATAGATATTTCTTTTGGAAAGAAATAGGGACAGCCATAATTCTCAAAGTGAGCAGCCCCTCTCTCCCTCTCTTCTTGTCATCCGAGTCGCTAGCACGGGTTTCGGTCCGAGAGCCGTTCGTGTACGCATCGGTGGAGGAAATCTACACTTGATTTCTGCAATCCGCATCCGTCTCTTAGAGAGACTTTGTGGTAAGTTTTTGAAACCCTCCTTTTATGCTTTAAGTTTTTGATTTCCACATCTTAAGCTCCTAGGCCGGATTCGAGGAAATCGACGCGTATTTCCGCTTTTATCGGTCGGTTTCCCGTGACGAATCCCAACAGTGGTATCAGAGCGGGCTTTTGATCCGTGGAAATCTTTAAACTTGGCGGATCCCGTGTTTTAAAATTGGCGATTTTGTGGACGGGATTTATTTTTGGTTTGGGGTTTGGTGATTTTGCCCCTTGAATTTTACTTATGGAAAATTATTTGCATATGGTTTATGCTTTATGTAATTTTCTATTTGTGAATTGTTTATGGGAAAATTATTTTTTGCATATAGGTTTATGCTAGATTTATTTTTCCGTTGCATGATTTTATGTCTTGGTGATTTAATTTCATGTTGCTATATTTGTTTCGGAAAAATCACGGACCGTTTCGGGTCGAAACGGGGGCAGCAGCCGCTGCCTGCGGCGCTAGGCGCCACAGGCAGCAGCTGCTGCTGGCTGCTGCACGCCAGCAGCAGGCTGCTGCTGGGCAGCAGCCGCTGCGCGGCAGCGGGGCTGCTGCTGGGCAGCAGCGCCGCGGCTGCCCCGCGCGGCGGGCCGGGCCCGTTTTTGGATTTGGCGGGATTTTTAGGGCCGGGCCGGATTTAAAATTTTAAAAATATGCGTGTTTAAATTTTGGTAATTTTTATACGCGTGGGATTTTAAAATTTTAATTTTTTTAAATTGTGCGTGTTTAATTTTGGAAATTTTATGCGCATGTTTTATGAATGGATTTATTTTTCGTTCATGCGATATTTATTTTGGAAATAAATACGGTTAATTGAAATTGGTTCGGGTTTTCTTGGCACGATTACCCGGACGGCTAATTTTGGAATTCATGGTTTCCCAATTGGATTGGGAGCAATTTTGCCTGGGTTGGAGGCCCAAAGCCCGCACGGGTTTAGAACCATGATCGGCCAAAATTTGGCGATTTCAAAATAATGGCTATGGACATATATGAAATGGGATTAATTCATGCATTTAACATGTTTATAAATTGTATGTATTGGATACGTGTATGTATGATTAAATGCATGAATGGATGTTTTGGGCCTTATTTATTCGGGTTGTAATATTCTTTTGGTATATACGGCCTACGCGCCATTTTCTTTTATGTAATTTTATTTTATGTGTTTATTATGGAATTATGTAAAGAAGAAGAAGCCGATTGGATTGGCGTGCTAGAAGGATGAGGATGCAGCCCACCTGATGTCGTTCTAGTATAGGTTTACTAGAATTATATTAGGATGTAAATTTTGGCCCATAGCATTTCATTTTATTTAATTATGCTTTATTTATTTACATGTGAGAATGTATGTACAAACCCATTTTCACCCGCCTATGCATCTAAGCCGTTATTAATTGAATCTAATAACCATAAGGTAATTACTAAGTCTCTTAAAAGTGCTTCCCTCATTCATAACCTACTCAAAGTGGGGATAGGCCAGCTGTAGACCAACCCTCGTTGGATGCACTGGAGTATCGTCATTTTGTATTGGGTTGGAGTATTGGTTACTCTAACACTTGGATGGAGGTTTTGACTTAGCGTGGGTAGTAGGATGTTCCTGGCCCTAAGCACAGATGGGTAAGTGCCAACAGACCCATCAAACCGAGAGTCCCTAGGTTGGGATTGGACGGCGTTCCTACCTAAAAATTGGGATATAGTTGTTCCAGGCCCTCGTCTGGCTATATCTTCATATAATATGGATCTCGGCCCATGAGCCCAACAACTCGAGTTAATTAATAACACGATTCATTATTAATTATATATATGGGAAGAACATGTTAAGTCCTTTATTTACACTCGTAAATTTTTCTGTGTAGAAACCAATGGCTACGAATGATACTTTATCACTGCGATCTTTCTTGGAATGGGACAAGCTTTCTGGCCCTAACTTTTGGGACTGGTCTATGAACTTAAGGAAAGTTCTAAGACAAGAGTCTAAAGAGTATGTGCTCGAAAAGCCTGTACCGGTTGTGCCAACGGGAAGTAATCCACCGGCTGCCCAGCTGGAGGAATACTTGGCACATGTAAAAGATAACCGGGATGTGACATGCCTGATGTTGGCTAGTATGGTTCCTGAATTGCAAAAGCAGTTCTTGGATCATCAGGCCTTTGCTATAATGACAAATCTTAATGAGATGTTTTATGAGCAAGCTTATCAGGAAAGGTACCTGATCCACAAGGCATTCCGCAGCTGTAAGATGGGAGCCGGGACATCTGTGAGTGCACACGTGCTCAAGATGAAGGGCTATCTGGATAATTTAGCCCGTCTCGGAACTCCTATCTCACGGGGGCTGGCGGTTAGTACGATCCTGGATTCTTTACCGGATTCTTATGATCAATTCATCCTAAACTTTTACAAGCAAGGGATGGACCGTACTGTTAGTGAGCTGCATTGGATGCTTGAGCTCGCTGAACTGTCGATCAAGAAGAATCCGCCGGTACTTGAGGGGAAACCTCCTTTTGCTAAAGGCAAGGGCAAGGCAAAGGCCAAGGCCAAGGCTAAGGAAGCCAAGGCTAAAAAGGCTAAAGCCCAGCCCAAGGCCCGTTCCAAGGATGTCTGCTTCGGTTGCAAGCAGGCTGGACATTGGAAAAGATCGTGTCCCAAGCTTTTGGGAGAGAAAAGGAAGACGCAGGGCGTGTCTTCATCAGGTATATATGTCATAGACATTAACCTCTGTTTCAACATCTTATGTATTGGATACTAGATGTGGTTCTCACATTTGTTGTAATGTGCAGGGACTTAAGAACAGGAGATCACTGGGATCGGGACAAGTGGACTTGCGGGTCACAAATGGAGCAAGGGTTGCTGCCATAGAGATCAGTAGGACCAGCTTATGATACCTAGTAGATTAGTTTTGTTACTGAAACTATGTTATTTTGTACCTGTTTTGTACAGGAATATTATTTCTGTTTCAGTTTTTTTGGATATTTCTGGATGTACATTTACTATTGGTAATAGTAAAAAGGGTTTATCTAGAAAAGAATTATTTTATGGAGTAGCTCTATTAAATAATGTCTTTTATATCCTGGATCTAAATGAAACTAATCATGTCTACAATATACATACTTAAAGGGTTAAGCCTAACGAACTTAATCCGGTTTACCTTTGGCATTGTCATTTAGGCCACATAAACAAGAAGCGCATAGCTAGGCTTCACATCGCTTGAATCCTAGGATCATTTGACATGGAGTCACTTGATATATGCGAGTCTGGTTTATAAGGTAAAATGACTAAAGAACCTTTTAGCAAGGAGGCTAAAAGGGTTGCTAGCTTATTGAACCTAATGCATTGAGATGTATATGGACCGACAAGCATAGCAACTAAGGGTGAACATCTATACTTCATATCCTTCACAGACGATTTCATCAGAAATGGCTATGGCTATGTAATGAAATATAAGTCTGAGACCCTTGATAGGTTCAAGGGAGTAAGGAACGAAGTACAGAACTAGGCAGAAATATCCAAGCCTTTCGGTTGGACCGAGGTGGTGAGCATATAAGCCTATAGTTTGACTCATTTTGAGAGAGCATGGAATAGTTCCACAGCTCACTCCTCCAGGAACACCACAATGGAATGGGGTGTCCGAACAGAGGAATAGGACCCTGTTGGACATGGTCCGCTCAAACGATGAGTCATGCCTCTCTCCCTATAAGTTGTAAAGGATACGCTCTTGAGACAATGGCTCTCATTTTCAATTATACTCCGACTAAGGCTTTGGAAAAGACCCCATTTGGAAAATGGACGGGCAGGGTGCCTAATGTGTCTTTCTTACGGATTTGGGGTTGTTATGCACAAGTCAAGAAATTGACTGTGAGCAAAACTAGAACCCAAAACCGACTAATGCCTGTTTGTGAGCTACCCTAGGGAAACCAAAGGGTATTACTTCTACAACCCCGCTGAGAACAAGGTGTTCATGGCGCGAAAGGGGGTCCTTCTTGAAAAGGGGTTTCTTTCCAAGAAAGACAGTGGGAGCGATGTTGAACTCAGGGAAGTTCAAAGCTCAGAAACTCCTGAAAAGGATAACTCGGAGACCAGGGTGAAGCTTCCAAAAGGGGAAGCACCAGCCCAGGTCACACAAGGACCTAAAAGGTCTGGTAGGGATCATCAGGAACATGAGAAACATCGGTTTTTGTTTCTAATGGTTACGCTCCTTTTGTCTTGGACAAAGAGGAGCTCAAAACCTACTAGTAGGCTATAGCTAGCCCACTGTCTGCCATGGTGGTGGATTTGCGATCTATGTACGATAATCAGGTTTGGAACCTGGTTGATTCACCTCCAGGTGCTAAGGTAATAGGTTGTAAGTGGTGCTATAAGCTATAGGCCGACAATACCTTTAAGGGTGTGTATAAGAGGTTTAGTGGGAGCATAGTAACTTTCCTGGTATTATATAGATGGCATCCTTCTGATTGGAAGCGACATACCAACACTACAAGGGAATTGTAATGGTTGTGTAAGTGCTTCGCAATGAAGGACTTAGGCGAAGCTGAGACGATCCTAGGGATTAGGATCTACAGGGTTAGATCCAATCGGCTTCTAGGCCTAAGTCAGGCCAAGTACATAGACATAGTTCTGAAAAGATTCAGCATGGACCAGGCTAAGAAAGGTTTCTTGCCAATGGGTCATGAGCTGAAACTTAGCAAGACGAACTATCCTAAGACAAGGCAGGATAGGGAGAACATGGATTGGTTCTATATGCTTCGGCTATAGGATCAATCATGTACTCCATGCTATGTACAAGACCTGATGTCGGATTTGCACTAAGTATGATGGGCTGGATCCTGAATGGATCACAGGTAGGCTGTCAAAGCAATCCTGAAGTACCTTAACCGGACTAAGGATAGCTTCTTAGTGCATGAAAGTTAGGAAGAGCAGTCAGTTACCAGGTACACTGATGCAAGCTTCCAGACTGACCAGGATGAATATGAGTCGCAGTATAGGTACGTGTTCATGCTAAATGGTGGTGCTATTGTTGGAGAGGCTCCAAGTAATAGACCATCGCGGTTTCTATCACAGGAACTGAGTACATTGCAACGTGTGAAGCAGCTAGGGATGCTGTGTGGATAATGAAGTTTATCATGCAACTGGGGGTAGTGTCAACTATCCAGTAACCAGTTGATATCTTCTGTGACAACTAGGGGCTGTTGCACAAGCTATGTGCCCCGGTCACACATATACACGAAGCACGAACTCAGGGAGTTTCACCTATTGTGAGAAATCACTGAGGGGGTGACATCTCATTACAAAGAGTAGACACCAAAGACAATGTCGCAGATCTTTTGACCAACATGCTTGGCTATGCCTCTGCACGAAGGTTATACTGGATCTATAGGGATTAGACCCATGCCTAGTAGGTACTAGTGCAAGTGGGAGATTGTTGGAAATGCCCTAGTCCCGAGGCATTGGTCCTTGTGTTTGTATAATACATTTGTACATTTATGTAATCTTTATGTATTATACAATTTGTGTCAAGGAAATAAAGGCATTAATCTATTTATTATATGTCTTGTGCTATATTTTAAATAGAGTATCCAATGGACATATCCATATCCATGTTGTCAAGTGTGAGGCACTTGGCAGTAAGACTGTGGATAGTGAAAACGATATGACCATAAAGTTATCCGTAGTCTGTTCTAATCATGGGAATGAATGGAACTAAAGACTATCATTAGCCTGGTTGTATGGCGGTGTCTTACCGGTCATAGAACATGGAATGTCAACCAGGTTAATGGGTACATGCAAAAAGGGCATGGTACTGGATTGATCCACTTAATGGGAATCTGCATGGTATAGTATCACAAATGATTCTCGTGTAGTACTTGTATAAGTCCTTTGACTGGACCATATGATGGTGCTGCATGTGAGGTGGCACACTTTGGTGTACGCCCAACGGGCCTGTAAAAGGGTGCTAAGTACGGGTACGTTCGGGTGTGTCAGTAAGCATGGCAGCACTATGGATATGCAGAAGGGAATGTCACTCAGTGATTCACTGAGACGATATCATCGGCCTCTTGAAGAATGTTACTGATAAGTGTGCGGCCGCACCCAAACAAGATTGGATCTTGTTTGTGAGCATCAGTTCATTCGGTATCAAGTAAAGGTCCAGACACAAAGAGGGTGATACTTCCATGCCTCTGTGTTGGACACCGATATCAGCGACATGGGATTTACAAGTTCAAACTACTGGGTTACGTTTTCAGTTGGACTGCTTACTCCGTCTTAATTGGGGGCTGCAGTGGCTTGCTAGAGCCCGCCTGCAGTCTGTGGGCCTTGGCCCACTGCCAACATAAAGACGGGCCCATTGGATCGTACACATTGAACTTCTGGACTTTAACTAGTCGGATTAAGTGTGTACTTGGAGTATACACGTTTGAAGAGAGAGAGATATATTAATTATATTATATGCATCAATTGGATTGATCAAAGTTATATAATTAATATTATTTTGGCCTTCTCATAATTAATTCAATGAATTAATTTATGGGTTTATTTCCTAGGTGGAAATATTATTATACATGTATAGGTTTACATGTATCTCATTTTATGTATGTCTAATTTAATCCCTTGATTAAATTACTAGGTCAAATGAGTTTTTAATTTAAATGTATGTAATGTATTATATAGCATAATATATAGATACATACATGTTAAATTGGAATTGCATTTGAACTTAATTAAATCAAAGGAAGTCAAATTGGGCTTAAGACATAAAATGACATTCCCCACCTAATGTGGGATGAGATGGCCGAAATTTATGGCTAAGGGATGAGTCATGCCTTTTTGTTAAGAGTGATGAGTCATTGAGTGATGAGTCATTCTTGGAACAAAAGATGAATGATTAAAAGGGTGAGTCATGGTATGACTTTTTGGTTGCAAAGTTGGACTTTGCTTCCTTAAGGAAATATCTTCCCCTTTCTTCCTTCATCCTTGGCCGAATTCAATGCATGGATTTGGGTGAGTGTGATGACTCATTCATGGGACAAAATAGCTTGGTGAGTCATGCTTGATAAGGAGGTGATATGTGATGAGTCATATGATGAGTCATTGGTTTGACTTTATCTATATCATTTCTTTTGGGTTGAAAATCAGCAATGATTTTTCCTTGGTTTGGCCGACCACTTTGGCTTCTCTTTTGGGGAATAAAAGCAATGGAGCTTGAGCTATTTTGCCCACTTTTGATGCCATAATTCTTTTGGTAAGAATTAGGTGCCACACTTTGTGAAGATTGGTTCTATCTTTTGGAAAGATAGATATTTCTTTTGGAAAGAAATAGGGACAGCCATAATTCTCAAAGTGAGCAGCCCCTCTCTCCCTCTCTTCTTGTCATCCGAGTCGCTAGCACGGGTTTTGGTCCGAGAGCCGTTCGTGTACGCATCGGTGGAGGAAATCTACACTTGATTTCTGCAGTCCGTATCCGTCTCTTAGAGAGACTTTGTGGTAAGTTTTTGAAACCCTCCTTTTATGCTTTAAGTTTTTGATTTCCACATCTTAAGCTCCTGGGCCGGATTCGAGGAAATCGACGCGTATTTCCGCTTTTATCGGTCGGTTTCCCGTGACGAATCCCAACAGAAACTCATATCCTGAAAATTCCTTATGATCTAATATGCTTTACAAAATCGTTTCTCATGACTGGTTTTGTAAGCGGGTTTGCTACCATGTCATTTGTAGATATGTATCGCATATTAACTTCTTGATGTGCAACTAGTTCTCTCACAAAGTGATACTTGATCTCTATTTGCTTAGATTTGCTATGGAATCTCTGATCTTTAGCAAAGGTGATTGCAAATTAATTATCGCTATTTATGACAACTGGAGTATGAGCTAGTAACATTTAAACTGTTCAAGAATCGGTTTAACCACACTGCTTCTTGGACTACTAATAAGTATGCGACATACTCAGCTTCCATTGTGGATAGGGCAACACATGTCTGTTTCTTGGTACTCCAGTATATCACACCATTTCCTAGTAAGAAGACATAACCAGAAGTGGATTTTCTTTGATCCTGATCTCCTGCCTAGTTCGCATCTGTGTATCCTCTTAGTTTCAAGTCCTTTTCTTGATAACATAGAGAATAGCCTGCAGTAGCCTTAAGATACCTCAATATCCTCTTTACTATTGTCCAATTCTCTTTTCTAGGGTTGGTTTGATATCTACTCACCATCCCAACGGCGTGATAGATATCAGGTCTAGTACATATCATTGCATACATCAGACTACGAACAACGTTAGCTTAAGGAATCCTTTTGATATGTTCTTACCCTTGTTGTGTTTTGGGACACATGTTCTTGCTTAGGGGCATAAATTTTTTTATATGAGTATTTATAGGTATTGATGTATGTCTCTTAAGACAAGACCAATAATTTCTTTGAGCGATTTCTTGAAATCTTAACTCTAAGAATGTATACTGCTTCACCCATATCATTCATTTCAAAACTTAATGCAAGCCAAGTTTTACTCCAGTTTACATATTCAATGTTATTTCTAGCTATTAAAATGTCATCAACATACAATGACAATATGACAAACTTACTTCGAGAACCTTTTGTATAGACACAATGGTCTTCTTCAATTGAATTGAAGCCATTCGACATCATCTGATTATGAAATCAAATATACCATTGTCTAGAAGACTGCTTAAGTCCATAAATTGACTTTTTCAATTTACATACCTTATGTTCATTGCCTTTTTTAACAAATCCTACAGGTTGAACTATATAGATTTCTTCCTCTAATTGTCCATTAAGGAAGGTAATCTTCACATCCATTTGATGCAGTTCTAGGTTTAGGCTTGCCATAATAGCTAGAATCAATCTAATTGATGTAAACCTAACGATAGGAGAGAAAGTTTCCTCGTAATCTATCCCTTTCATTTATGTATACCCCTTCGCTACTAATCATGCTTTGAATCTTTTGATACTTCCATTAGCTTTTCTTTTGATCTTGAGAACCCACTTGTTCCCAATAGCCTTGCATCCTTCTGGGAGATCAACTAGTTCCCAAAATTTGTTGGATCTCATGAAAGACATTTCAAGTTCCATTTCTTTAGTCCACTTATCTTTGGTAGCACATGAAAGAGCCTCTTAAATGTTCTTGGGCTCCTCATGATCTTGTAGGTATACTAAAAGAGCCATGCTTTTGATCTTATATCGATGACATTTGACTTTTTACCTTTTAGTTCTACGCAGTTCCATATCTTGATATACGTGTCGCATATATTCTGTAAGATTTGGAATGCTCCCATTAGGACCATGTTCCTTACTCCCACTAGAGTTAGGATCATTATGACTCCCACTGAAACTAGGATCTCGAACATTCAGATTATTCTGGGTTGGAAGATCATAAGCCATATCATGATCTTCTTCATCCTTAAAATTTCTCCCACTCAAAGGAAGAGATCCTAATGGTTATAGTTCCTCATACAGGGGTGAGTCATGGTTTATCTCGCTAAATTTAAGGAACTTGTTCTCTAAAAAGACAATGTTGTGTGATTCAAATGCTGTAATCTTCTTATCATTGTTTTCACCCACCAAGACATATCCTTTTGAAGTGTTTGAGTATCTTACAAAGACACTCTTTCTACTTCTTAGGCCTAATTTTCCATACCTACTTGAGGAATGGTAAGCAAACACTGTGCAACCCCACAGTTTAAGGTGACTCAAATCTGGTTTATGAGTTGTCCATAATTCATACGGTGTAGAAGATACAGACTTGGAGGGCACACGATTAAGAACATAAGTAGCAGTAAGTAATGCATCTCCCCAATAGGAGATGGGTATATTAGCTTCAGCCATCATTGATCTAACCATGTCGAGAAGAGTTCTATTTCTCCTCTCTACTACTCTATTTTGTTGTGGGGTACTGGGATTGACAATTGATGTTCAATTCCTTTTTCATCACATAAAGCTTTGAACTCATCTGAAAGATACTCTCAACCACAGTTAGTTCTCAAAGCTTTTACTTTTCTATCTAATTGATTCTCAACAAGGTTTAAGTAGGAGTTAAAGCAACTCAAAGCTTCTAACTTGTGAGAAATCAAGTAGACATGACCATACCTTAGCATAGTCATCGATAAATGTAATGAAATAGTAGGCTCCATGGCTAGACCTCACATTCATTGGATCACATACGTCAGAGTGTACTAATTGTAATGGATATTCTGCTCTAGTTGCTGTTCCAAATGGTTTTCTAAACATATTTCCTTTAAGGCATGATTCGCATGGTGGTAGCTCAATCTTAGTCAAATTACATAATAAACCTTCTGTGAGCAGACGACCTTTTTCTTCTTCGGAAAAAGCGGATACGGGGGTCCGAAAAGAAATGGTTTCGAATGTTCTTCTCTTCTTAGTTTTCGGGGTGAGATTGGGAAAACGGGTTTTGTTTAAGAAAATCCATTCGTTTATTTCGAAATTCATTTTGTAGAAAACATTTTCCCATTTTATTACTTGAAAAGATCTCGAAACTTAAATCCCGAGATCAGTGACAGAGTCGCCACCTGGATCAGCTCATCCGGAAAATTTCGGTACAGCTCCCTACCGAGTATAGACTGCTGTACCTAATCCAGAGATTCAGGGTTCGGACAAGTCCCTTATTTCACGTCTAATCAAAATGAATTTAGCCAATGTTCTTTGATGGTATTTTACTTTGTAGAGTTGATTTTTATTGCATTAAGTTAAACACACAGCGCACACACAAATAAAATAAAATAAAGCAGTAAATAATTAAATTATTACAACCCGATCGAATAAAATAAAAATTCACTTTACAACCGCCTAAAATACACGGATAAATCTATTAAATACATCCAAAATAAAAATAAAAGGCTGCAAAACATAGGGTTAGCACAATTTATATTGCACACATAAATAGGACTCAAATCAGGACAGAATTGGGAATTTTAGGAAATGGGGGCATGTATTTAGGGGATAACCGGGTCGACCCGACTGGTCAGACCTGGAAAACGGTTTTGAAATGCCCTATAATTTTATGCTGGAAAATCAATTTTTGGAAAATAATTGGCTCGGTTACATGCAAATTTTCCTTTTCGTGGGTTTGTTATCCCGGAATATATGGTTCCGTTCGTGTGGGTTCCTAAATTCAACATCCATCTAGGGTCCAAAACGCAGTAAACACACCAAAGACATTTATTAAAATGCTATTTTATTTGTTTCCAATATTTTTCGGGGGCTTATAGAGTTCAGGGGTCCACTAAAGCTGGACCATAGATCCGGTTCGGACAAAATAACTCCGAAACTTAGAAAATAAACCCCGAAAAACTTGAAAATATTAATATCCGTATGTAAGGGAATCTAAAAAATAAATATTTTATGGCATACGAATAAGTTTGGGCCGAAATATATCATATCAGAGTGCATAAAAATGGAAAACGGGCTATCTTCGTCTTGTCGGGATAAAACGAGGAGCTGTCCCTGAAGAACAGAGCCGTACGGCCCTGGTTAGAGCCGGCCGGCTATGTTCTTGTGGAACCAGAGCCGGCCGGCTCTGTTCTTTGATGAACAGAGCCGTACGGCTCTATTCGGGTAGGTTCGGTTCTAAAACTTGCAAAAACAAAGAAAACGCACAGAAAAAGCAATGCAAACAGGTTTAAGGCCTCTCAGAGTTTACCTTGATGTTGTTTTGATGTTTTGAATGTCAAGAAACGGATTGGAAGCTTAGGATTTGCCCTTATAGTCCAACCGGCCGAAAACCGAACAATTCCGAAACTAACCCGAAATGATCCGAATCAATGAGCAAAGGTTTTGTAACTTGTTGCTAATGTTTTTGAGATTGACTTTTAGTGTTTTGATTTTGTGTTTTTGGGTTCTTCTCTTGCCCTCTATCTCTCTGTCTCTTTCCTTTTCTTTCTTTTTCTTTCTTTTCTTTCTTTCTCCCTTTTTCCCTGTCTTCCTCTCCTCCTTTTTTTGATCTCTTCATACTCTATTATTATTGATTGATTTTTTTGAAATCCCCCCAGGAGACAAAATAATTTTCCCCATTTAATGCACAGTTTTGAATTTTTTTGTCGTTTTTCATCAAATTTCGCTGGCTTTGGACAAGGTGGGACAATTTCTGCCCAACCCATCAGAGCCGTCCAGTTCTCGCTAGAGCCGCGATGAAATTTCGACTATCTGACGCGTACACTAAACCCTGAAAATCACTCGAAGGATCTGCTTTACGATAGTTTTAGATCGAGGATAGCTTGGTTTTCAGGACATTTAAGACTCTTCGGGCAACATTCAGGTCGTTTCCAAGTCCGATTCAAGTACATATGCTTCACAGGTAACATAGGAATTCTCATCATAGAGGTCGGGAAAAACCCGTGCTCACAGGCTGCCCCTCGCGAGATCAAAGTCGACTAGAACGGTAGCTTATGTCCGATTCAAGTTTGGTCTCGCGATTGAGATCGCGGTGAGTAAAGGAAAGAAAAGCGCACCTGATATCCCTTGTGGGGGTACGGAGTCATCGACTCACTGTGGTGGAGTGTGCCCATAATATCGACTCGCTGTGGTGGAGTGTGTCCGTGATATCGACTCTCTGTGGTGGAGTGCGCCCATGATATCGACTGGCTGTGGTGGAGTATGTCCCTAATATCGACTCGTTGTGGTGGAGTGTGCCCCTAATATCGACTCGCTGTGGTGGAGTGTGCCCATAATATCGACTCGCTGTGGTGGAGCGTGCCCATAATATCGACTCGCTGTGGTGGAGCGTGCCCATAATGTCGACTCGCTGTGGTGGAGCGTGCCCATAATGTCAACTCGCTGTGGTGGAGCGTGCCCATAATGTCGACTCGCTGTGGTGGAGCGTGCCCATAATGTCGACTAGCTGTGGTGGAGTGCGCCCATAATGTCGACTTGCTGTGGTGGAGTGCGCCCATAATGTCGACTCGCTGTGGTATAGTTTGCCCATAATGTCGACTCGCTGTGGTGGAGTGTGCCCATGATATTCGACTCGCTGTGGTGGAGTGTGCCAATGATATCGACTCACTGTGGTGGAGTGTAACCATCATATCGACTCGCTGTGGTGGAGTGCGCCCATAAAGTCGACTCGCTGTGGTGGAGTGCGCCCATAATGTCGACTCGCTATGGTGGAGTGCGCCCATAAAGTCGACTCGCTGTGGTGGAGTGCGCCCATAATGTCGACTCGCTGTGGTGGAGTGCGCCCATAATGTCGACTCGCTGTGGTGGAGTGCGCCCATAATGTCGACTCGTTGTGGTGGAGTGTGCCCATAATATCGACTCGCTGTGGTGGAGTGTGCCCATAATATCGACTCGCTGTGGTGGAGTGTGCCCATAATGTCGACTCGTTGTGGTAGAGTGTGCCCATAATAATTTTTAACTCTTCTCCGTGTGGTGGAGCGACCGAATAAGACCGTCTTCTCCGTGTGGTGGAGTAACCATATAGAAATATATATTTTTTTTTAATGTGGAAGAGTGGACCGTTGGAATTGAGTCAAAAGCACGTATTTATTCCTTGATCGATAATTTTGGAAACAAAAATTTTTGCCCCTTCGATCAAGAATAAATGTGGTTTGGTTATCTTTTGCCCCTGGATATCTGCAAAAATAAAAAAAAAATGATCATTATCTTTTAATTTATATTATGAATTTCGACTTATCTGAAAGTGCCGATTGTGCTTCGTGTTGTTGTAGATTTAGGCCTATGAGTACGCCTTCTTCCGTCCACCGATCGTGCATATGCCAAAGGATGAAAACTTCGTGTTAGTAGGGTTCTCACGAGTTGCGCGATGGCTCGGGTTCCCATGGTCCCAGGAGGAGAGGACGGTCACTGAGTGCCGACAGCCGCTGGCTCTCCGGGTTGTTCTGCCCCTGGACCTGCAAAAGGCAAGAGATACCCTCCTCGGGGTAATATTGGCATGAACAAAAAAACTTTGATAATTGGAAAAATTCTTCATACCTAAGATTTGGAGTCATATAACTCTAATTTGCACGCTATGACTCTGATTTTGTCCTTGGACTACATCTTTTCTGTCTCAGGAAATGGTTCCGTATTGCGGGATCGGTCGGAATGATCTTGTGCCCGTAACTTTAAGTCCATCCATGCACATTATTCAAGATCTGGTTAGTTTTTCTTTAATTTTCCTTTTTCTTTTTTTTTTTTTTTTTTTGAATTCCTGCAAAATAGGTAAAATTAGACAAAATTATATGAAATTGATGCATGTTTAGAGTAGATCTTGCCCCTTGGAAACTTAATTGATGATTCAAAGTTGGCTAGAATTGATTTTAGGGCGAAAATGGCAAGAACCAAACTTGAAAACCGAAGAACCGGTTTTTTCCCGGACAAAGCTGGCCGGCTCACCGTTAGAGCCGGACGGCTTTGTTCCTGGTTCTGGCGAAGAACAGAGCCGGCCGGCTCTGTTCTTTCCAGAACCGAACCGTCCGGCTGTGGTTCAGCCGGGCGGTTCGACAAGTTTTTTTTAATTAATTTTTAATTAATTAATTAATTAATTTATTTATTTTTAAAACGTGTTCATAAGTACCTCTCCCGTGGAAGGGGTGCACGGTTCACTTTCAATTCGAATAAAATGACTAATATAACGACGTATACTGCAAGGACGAACTGGAACAAAAGAAGCGATGTTTCGGAATCCATAGTGATTGAAATGTAGAAATTAGAGTCGGAATAAAGAATGTATAAAATGAGTTGGAATGGAGATGTATATATACTCGTTGTCTCCAACGGTCATGTAACCGTTGAAAATGTAGCCGTTGGGCGCCATTTCAACGGTCACTGAGCCGTTGGACACGCAGGATTTTTTTTTTTTTAATATATGTATGTATATATATATATATGTATAAAAGAGATGCAAAATATAAGTGATTGAGAAAACTCCCTGATTAATGTTTTGCAGGGGCAAAAAGATAACCGGGGTGTCAGTTCTGTGTCCGATGCGCTAATTTGGTACAGGAGACTCCGTGACGAGGTGCGGGAGGATTTTGACACCTTTTTTTTTTTGGATTTTCTATACACAACATGGACTTCATTTTTTTTTATTATGGGAATTTGATGCAATGAGCTACTAATGGATGTTTATGTGTAACGGCACGATGTATGCAATATGAACATCTAAGCAGAATGTCAAACATGCATAGTATCATTACGACGACATCATAATGAGTACAATAGGGAAATTAACAGTGACTTCGGCTTTAGACATCACCCTCTTCTTGTTACCGACACGTCCTCTCGGTTTTCCATGTCAGAAATTTTCTCTTTGCGATTTTTTTTTTGTTTTTTTTGTTTTTTTGTTTTTTTTTTTGAATGGTCCGAGAGTTCTGCGCGAGCGTCCCAACCGAATTGATCTCTTTGCATTGATTCGTTTTGAGATTGGAAAGCACACCTTGACAATGCTCAACAGAAGTTGTGAGGACGTTGCTGATAATGACACACGGTGGTTTGGCTTTCACCTGCCCCTAGCATTAAGGGTTTGTGTTTGGGGTATAAAACACTGAATCAGACATGGTTCGCTGCGTGCTGTCACCCGTATGTGGACATTGACATGCAATGACATGACGAATGCATATTGAACATCGAAATTGAATATGCAACATCTATGACATAATGAATGTGAATGCATTAGGACAATCCAAAGTGTGGCTCTGGTTTTGGTTGATGTCTTTTCAATCTACCAATATGTCCTTTCGGTTTTCCACATTGGAGGTTTTTTTTTTTTTTGGGATGAATGCCCGATCACTGGATAGAGTCCCCATTGTGGATGGATAACCTGAGATGAATTCAATTAACCATTGGATTCTCCTGCGGTCTGACGTCGTATTCATGTTTCCAATTCACCCCAGATTCCAGTTCAGGCAAGGTTTCCGAAGACTGAATACTTGAAATGGTTGGTAAGTGCAACTTTCCCTTGGAATATGAGCACAACAGACTTTGTAAGCTTTCCTATTGATGGCATCGTCCCCTTCATGATTGTTGTAAGCTTTGTAAATCCGAGTTGTCCCAACACTGTTGGTGAAGTTCACAAATGCATAACCAACATTTCCCCCAGTCTCGAAATCCATAGGCTAATAGAGGAAATCATAAGCAGACCTCCCTTTGGACTTATTCTTGTTTTCCTCCAAACAATGCTTGTCCAAAATTTGCAGCAGATCATGTCTTGGAAACTGATCATCAGGCTTGTTTTTCCACCAAGATTAACTTCAATCTCTCTTTTTTATTCAGTTTGGTCTCCTCAATAGTCAATTTCTCGGGTAACCATTGTTGAGCTCATTTGAAGTAGGCTCATATTCAAATCCTCTTTTTGCTCTGTCGCCCCTCTAGCGATGGGATGATGCTGAAAAATGTGGTGTGGAGCAGCATTGGGGTTCAATCTCTTGTTGGAGGCCATTGGTGGTAGAAAATAAGGGTTCACAGAGTCAGTTCAGGAGAGAAGATGAAAGTGTCGTGCCTTGTCATTCAACATCATAGGACACTCTAGACTTATTTATGGCCGCCATGTATGAGGTAGATAAAGACACCAACCTTTTCTGCCACCGCACGAAGTTAACTTTCCAAAACGGGCAAAAAAGTACTTTTTTTTTAACTAAACCAAAGCCATAACCACCTTTTGGTTTTCCTGCTGCATTCAAATTCGTGCATGTCATATGTGCTTAATATGCTTTTTTGGATGAACAATGCATGCGTAATGTCATGCGCACAGGAATGTCATGCAAACAAGATTATACATGCACTACAACCAAGGAATGATTCAGATTTTTACAATAAGATGGGTAGTGAAGGTTATTTGAATTTCTTGGTGGTTGGTGCTTTGGATAAGTTTGGATAAGTTCAATTTCGCCCCAAGGAGGGCTTTTTTTTTTGGTTTTTTTTTTTTTTTTTTTGAAGTTGAAGCTCTGGGGCAGGATTGGTAGTGTCTTTCAAGGATTGTTGAGTTGAATCAGCAGATGCCTCGGCGGAAGTGGTACCATCGTATTATTTTATTTATCTCACAAGCTCACTTTTTAAGAGAGAGTTCGTTTGGGACCAGGTTCACTTTTAGGTTCCCCCACAATACTCAGAATGATGTCATGCATTTTGATATTATGTGCTTTGGACATGTCATTTCAGATGGTCAAATGCATATATAATGCCATGTGCAAGTAATCATCACATAAGTAAGACGAAGATAACTTTCATTGCATGAATTCAATACATCCCACAAACAAAATGAGTCCCTTGTAAGAAGGAATCTCCTAGAGGCATTGATCTCATAGAATGTGATTATTTTCCGGTTGGTCACCATTTCCGCTTCAGCATTCTCGACCTACTCTTATCAGAGCAGACTTAGAATTTCTTCATCATATTCCTCTCCTCGGGAGGTTTGAGAAATTTCTTTGGTCTCCCTGATTGCCCCTGGTTGCTTATCAGGGAGGATCAATTTCCCATCGTCGACTAGCTTCTGGATCCCCTTTCTTAAAGCAAGGCACTCATTGGTCCGATGGCCTGCGATCACATGATAGCTGTAGAAATTACTCCTTTGCTCTGGTGTTGGCGCCACATATGGTCTGACACTCTGTAATAGACCCGCATTTCTGCATCTGAGGAATAGCGCACCTAATGAGTCAGCCCATGGAGAAATGCCTTTTCCGCTATTGCCGGTAGGCGAGTTTTTGGTATGCCGTGGAATGGAGTCGGTGCCAACATTCGTCTTAAGAGGCCTCTTCAGTTCTATGTCATCAGTCAGCTTTGGCATACCCGAATTTTGGAGAGAAGGCCTTTCAAGGTGGCGAGGGCGATGTTAGCAAACTGGGCATTCTATTCCTCGCTATCATCAGTATTGGAGTTTGAGAATGCCGCACTTTTCATTTTCCCTTCGAGTTCTGCCACTCGTGCTTCCAATTCAGTGCACCTCGCTATCAGCCTTTCTACTCTGTCAAGGTCGTCTCCCCGCACTTCTCTCAGCATTGCTGCCGTTTCCTTCCTGACCGTATTTCGGAACCGTAATGAGGCGATATGATCCTCCACGATATCCGTTATGGATTTGAAGTTTATTGGG
The DNA here is from genome assembly GCA_039660915.1 of Euphorbia tirucalli. Lineage (NCBI taxonomy): Eukaryota > Viridiplantae > Streptophyta > Magnoliopsida > Malpighiales > Euphorbiaceae > Euphorbia > Euphorbia tirucalli. The sequence goes on along the minus strand of CM077640.1, from coordinate 33,193,518 downwards.
TTGGCCATCCCCGAAATCTCTTCCCTTTTTCCTCTTATAAGAAGACTTATTAGCATTAACGGGCGCATACGCGTGAAGAACACCAAATCACAGGTGATGTAGGTATGAATGCATGATGGGATATGTATGTGTATGAATGATGAGTTGCATATATAATGTTCATGAAGGAGATGATGATGATGATTTTATTTTATTTTATTTTATTATTATTATTATTTTTTTTTTGGACATCCCAAGAACACCTAATGCTATGCAAGAGATAATACGAAAAAAAAACCACGTGTGGACCGCCACACAAGCAAGGGTTCGGTGCTTTTGGAGCACCTAGTGAATATCGTGAAATGATCATGTGTGCCAACACATGGGCAGAGTTTCGACACCTTGTAGGTCTATGAGATGAAGTGAAGTGGTCACATAGAGGCCGGCCCATGGACAGAGTTCTGATACTTTTGAGGCATATGATATGAGGTGATGTTTACAGACAAGTCTCGTGTAGGTAAGGACACGGACGAAAGTTCGGCGTTCATGGAACGCCTCTCATGATTTGGTAATGCTATGAAATGTCCCTTATATGTGTAATAATCCGGTACTCGTGGAGTACCTCAAATGATACAATAATGTCAATGTCATGTAACAATCCGAAATGGATCGCGACACACCAACAAAACTTCGGCATCCCCACGACGCCAATGATAAATGACGTGATGCCATGCAATGATGTCTTGTGACCTGCCACACGAAAATAGACCTAAGACCATTATGGTCTCTTATCTAATGAAATGGTTTAGTGAAATGGCCGAGTGCATTCCGGTACACGGCAGAACACGGGTAGCTTTAGGACTCCCGATATGCTATGAAATGAAATGACCGTGAAGGGTATCCTTAGAATATCCTTAATTTAAATGATATGAAATGACGTGAATGCTCGTGTCATATAAAAATACAAGTGGCTGTACAAAAACGTGGTTAGGATGCATGACATACATGATGATGTCGTGTATGCTTTGCAAAGATAACAATGTACAAAACATAAATATGCATGGCACACAAATAGAATGTCATGGCTGCATGGAAACGTGGTTAGAATAACTGCCATGCTCATGTTGATGTCTTGAAAATGGCTGCACAAAAATGTGGTTAGAATGGCACATAGGCAAAGTTTCGGCGCTTGAGGAGCACCTTGGAATTTCATGTTATGATATGAGATGCTCATGCGCGTGGCACATGGTCCGGATTTCGGTGAAGGGAAGCACCTTGGGTTTTAATGTCGTGATATGAAATGAACTCGTGCTTAGTGCGCGAATGGAATTTCGATGTTCGGGGAGCATCTTAACTTCCAAATCATGATACGAAATAAATGAGTTCTTAGTGAACGGGAAGGGTTTCGATGCTCAAGGGAGCATTTTTGTGAGATGAGATGAACATGCGCGTGGCACATGGTTGAGATTTTCGGTGCTCGGGGAGCGCCTAAATGATTTAATGGATGAAATGTAATTTTTCGGCACTCGTGTAGCACCAAAATGATTGAATGAAATGAAATGAACTTTTCGGTGAGCACCTAAATGATTTGATGGAACGAAATTAATTTTTCAGGCGCTTGTGGAGCACCTAAATGATTTAATGAAATGAATTCTCGGCTCTCGTGGAGCACCTAAACGATGTAAGGGATGTGATGAAATTTTTCGGCGCTCGTGGAGCACCTAAATAATTTAATGGATGAAATGTAATCTTTCGGCGCTCGTGGAACACCTAAATGATTCAATGAAATAAATTTTTCGGTGCTCGTGGAGCACCTAAATGATTTGATGGAATGAAATGAATTTTTCGGCGCTCGTGGAGCACCTAAATGATTTGATGAAATGAAATGAACTTTTCGGTGCTCGTGGAGCACCTAAATGATTTGATGAGACGAAATGAATTTTTCAGGCGCTCGTGGAGCACCTAAATGATTTAATGAAATGAATTCTCGGTGCTCGTGGAACACCTAAACGATGTAAGGGATGCGATGAAATTTTTCAGTGCTCGTGGAGCACCTAAATAATTTAATGGGTGAAATGTAATAATTTTTTTTTTTTGCGCTTGTGGAGCACCTAAATGATTCAATGAAATGAAATAAATTTTTCGGTGCTCATGGAGCACTAAATGATTTGATGGAATGAAATGAATTTTTCGGCGCTAGTGGAGCACCTAAATGATTTGATGGGATGAAATGAATTTTTCAGGCGTTCGTGGAGCACCTAAATAATTTAATGAAATGAATTCTCGGCGCTCGTGGAGCACCTAAACGATGTAAGGGATGCGATGAAATTTTTTTGGCGCTCGTAGGGCGCCTAAACAATTTAATGCACGAAATGAAATTTTTCGGTGCTTGTGGAGCACCTAAATGATTGAATGCATGAAATGGAATTTTCCGGCGCTCGTGGAGCACCTATGATTTAGTGAAATGAAATGAACATTTCGGTGCTCGTGGAGCACCTAAATGATTTAATGTGTGAAATGAAAAGTTTTCGGCGCTCGTGGAGCACCTAAATGCTTTAATGGATGCGATGAAATTTTCGATGCTCGTGGAGCGCCTAAATGACTTAATGCATGCGATGAAATTTTTCGGCGCTCGTGGAGCGCCTAAATGATTTAATGCATGAAATAGAATTTTTCAGCGCTTGTGGATCGCCTAAATGACTTAATGCATGTGATGCAATTTTTCGGCGCTCTTGGGGCGCCTAAATGATTTAATGCATGAAATGGAATTTTTCGGCGCTCGTGGAGCACCTATGATTTAGTGAAATGAAATGAACTTTTTGGTGCTCCTGGAGCACCTAAATGATTTAATGTGCGAAATGAAAAGTTTTTGGCGCTCGTGAAGCACCTAAATGCTTTAATGGATGCGATGAAATTTTCGATGCTTGTGGAGCGCCTAAATGACTTAATGCATGTGATGAAATTTTTTGGCGCTCATGGAGTGCCTAAATGATTTAATGCATGAAATGGATTTTTTTTTGGTGCTCGTGGAGCACCTAAATGATTGAATGTATGTGATGAAATTTTTCGGTGCTCGTGGAGCACGTAAATGTAATTTTTCGGTGCTCGTGGAGCACCTAGACGATTTTATGAATGAATTCTCGGCGCTCGTGGAGCACCTAAATGATTTAATGAATTCTCGGCGCTCGTGGAGCGCCTAAGTGACTTGATGTATGCGATGGAATTTTTCGGCACTCGTGGAGCACCTAAATGCATGGAACGTAATTTTTTTCAGCGCTCGTGGAGCACCTAAATGATTTAATGAGATGAATGACCTTTTCGGTGCTCGTGGAGCACCTAAATGATTTGATGGAATGAAATGAATTTTTCGGCGCTCGTGGAGCACCTAGATGATTTCCTACTTGGTAGGAGGTGTGATGTGTGTGAGCTTTATGGAAGTCCCCAAGGTCCTTGTGAATGTTTTATGCATGACATGCGTTCCCTATAGCTACAAGATAAATTAGTTAATGTTTATGACATTCACATGATGAATGTGAATTAATGTTTCACACAATGAAAAGATATGTGGCTGCAAAAGATGTGGTTAGTGTAAATGTCACGCGGGTGATTAATTTATTTACACACAAAAAATAATGGATATGGCTGTACAAAAGATGTGAGTTAGTATCAATAAATGCTTCACATGTAGTATGTTATGTTTGTGGAATGATGTAGATGATAGTATGTCATGTAGAACAAGAGAACACGTAGCAATAAGCACACGAATCGAATCTTCCAACCTTATTTCCCAAACGTGGTCAAGTCGATAAAATTCTAACCAAGTCCTAGGAGGGGTTCTCTTCGATCACCAACCGGGGATGATGAAGGCGCAATTTATGTTATTCACACGATTTGTTTTGGTATCCTAAGGGAATCCAACTAGGGTTGCCTAAATGAGTTCAGTCCAAAGTCGGGATAACATCAAGGCTCCCATAGCAAAATATACTCCTCACTTCTCCCCACTCAAGGGTCCGAACGAAGGGGTTCGTACAAGGCTAAGGGTGGTGTTTCGTATTCGTGCCCCTAAGACCATGAGGAACATAGGCGACACTTCAACAATTCACTGGGCTAAATATTGGATACTTAACCTAATGCAAATATGACTAACTAAAGTGCAAAAATAAGATACCATGCAAGAATCATTCACCTCATTTTGATTAGACATTTTTCAGGGCTTGTCAAATTCTTTTAAGTTTTTGGAAAAAATTTTGTAGAAATCCCCAGCAGAGTCGCCACTGTGAGCGGACGACCTTTTTCTTCTTCAGAAAAAGCGGACACGGGGGTCCGAAAAGAAATGGTTTCGAATGTTCTTCTCTTCTTAGTTTTCGGGGTGAGATTGGGAAAACGGGTTTTATTTAAGAAAATCCATTCGTTTATTTCGAAATTCGTTTTGTAGAAAACATTTTCCCATTTTATTACTTGAAAAGATCTCGAAACTTAAATCCCGAGATCAGGGACAGAGTCGCCACCCGGATCAGCTCATCCGGGAAATTCCGGTACAGCTCCCTACCGAGTATAGACTGCTGTACCTAATCCAGAGATTCAGGGTTCGGACAAGTCCCTTATTTCACGTCTAATCAAAATGAATTTAGCACGGGGAGCTGAAATATTTGGGCCGAAATATATCACATCAGAGTGCATAAAAATGGAAAACGGGCTATCTTCAGCTTGTTGGGATAAAACGGGGAGCTGTCCCTGAAGAACAGAGCCGTATGGCTCTGATTAGAACCGGACGGCTCTGTTCTTGTGGAACCAGAGCCAGCCGGCTCTGTTCTTTGATGAACAGAGCCGTACAGCTCTATTCGGGTAGGTTCGGTTCTAAAACTTGCAAAAACAAAGAAAATGCACAGAAAAAGCAATGCAAACAGGTTTAAGGCCTCTTAGAGTTTACCTTGATGTTGTTTTGATGTTTTGAATGTCAAGAAACGGATTGGAAGCTTAGGATTTGCCCTTAAAGTCCAACCGGCTGAAAACCGAACAATTTCGAAACTAACTGAAATGATCCGAATCAATTAGCAAAGGTTTTGTAACTTGTTGCTAATGTTTTTGAGATTGACTTTTAGTGTTTTGATTTTGTGTTTTTGGGTTCTTCTCTTGCCCTCTATCTCTCTGCCTCTTTCTTTTTCTTTCTTTTCTTTCTTTCTCCCTTTTTCCCTGTCTTCCTCTCCTCCTTTTTTTGATCTCTCCATACTCTATTATTATTGATTGATTTTTTTGAAATCCCCCCAGGAGACAAAATAATTTCCCCCATTTAATGCACGGTTTTGAATTTTTTTGTCGTTTTTCATCAAATTTCGCTGGCTTTGGACAAGGTGGGACAATTTCTGCCCAACCCATCAGAGCCGGCCGGCTCTAGTCCAGAGCCGTCCGGTTCTAACTAGAGCCGCGGTGAAATTTCGACTATCCGACGCGTACACTAAACCCTGAAAATCACTCGGAGGATCCGCTTTACGGTAGTTTTGGATCGAGGATAGCTTGGTTTTCAGGACATTTAAGACTCTTCGGGCAACATTCTGGTCGTTTCCAAGTTCGATTCAAGTACATATGCTTCACAGGTAATACATGAATTCTCATCATAGAGGTCGGGAAAAACCCGTGCTCACACCTTCTTTGGCTAGATGATTCATACGATCTTGGCCTATATGGTTTAAACGAGAATGCCATAAGCTAACTTCACATTTTTATCAGTCATTATAAAAGACGAATATGCAGAATGCAAAGGAAAAATTTCTAAACTATTCTAATCAATATTCAAAACAATCAAACCATCTGAAATAAAACCAGTACCATAAAGTGTATTTCCATAACACAAACTAAAACTATTATCCTCGAAAAAGAAATTAAATCCCAATTTCAATAAAGCAGTAACAGAAATTAAATTCTTCAAATTCCAGAAGCATATAGTACTTCATGTAGGAAAAGAACTTGGCCTCCTTGTAGTCTCAATCTACAGGTTCCAACTCCTCGTTCTTCAACTCTTGAGTTATTCCCTACATAAATACACTTAGATGCTTGTGGAATTTCACGGAATTCACTAAAGGATTCATGTTCCTTTGTCACATGGTCGGTGGCACCTAAATTAATAATCCACATAGGATCAAATTTGGTTAGCAAAATATTAGATGATACATTTAATTCACTCTCAATAAAGTTGATTAATTGTACCTTAGCCTAAACTGTGCAATCTTTTGCATAATGCCCTTTGAGATGGCATCTAAAATATTTCACACGTGAGATGTTTGGCGTTTTCTTCCTCTTTGACCTCTTGTTTTTCTTCTATTTAGGCTCTTCAGTTCCCTTAGCCTTAGCACTGCGATTGCCATTGGAACGCTTATGTTTCTGACTTTGACCTTGCTTTCCAACTGGTTTTGGAGCAGTGGAGTTTGCTTCAACATTAATTGTAGGCGATCCTTTTCAAGTTCAAGGTGGTGAGCCTGATGCGTCTAAACACACACTATAGAGCAAGTGTACTCTGTCGCTCAAGTAATATAGAAATAAGAAGGATGTCGATCCCACAGAGACTATGTATGCTAATCCTAAATGTAGTCGGGTTTCTATTAATTTAGGAGGAAGAAATTATATCTTTGATAGTGGTTTGTAAAATAAAATCTACTGCAAAGCAACAAATTAAATAAAATAATTTAAACTAAAATTGGAATGCAATTGGATAAAACTCAATGGAGAAATTGGCTAAGGCAAATGGTTTTACTTAGATTCATTCTAGCAATTTCCTCAAGTTATGCAATCAAACTTATTAAATTCCCAAGATGGCGAATTCCTAAAACAATTAACACCGGTTAGGGTTGCTAACTCTAATCCTCAACCTAACTACTTAAACTTGTTCGGTCTTAAGCAATTAATTTGGGAAGCATTAAGCATACGAAAACCTAGCACAAACTAGTGAGCCACAAAGCAATAGTCATGCATTTGTCATGTTATGAATTTCCATTAATTCAATCCTTTGGTCAATTATGAGTTAACTATGAACTTTGAAATAGATGGTCACGCATTCAAAGCTTTAAGCAATCATAACACAATAATGGAAAAATAATACGAATGAATTGCATTAAACAAGGAAAATTACATAGAAATCCTACTTAGCTCCACCATAGCCTTAGCTATGGAGGAATTAGTTCATAATTGAGTTAGAAACAAATAATTAAATTAAAGAAAACATAATAATGGGAGTTAAAAAGAAAAACTAGGAAGATGAAAATCCCAATGGTGGCTTGCGGAGAGAAATCGGAGAGGAATTATGGATTGAACCTTTTTTGAAAACCTAGCTTCTTACCTTTCTTCCCCCAAAAAGAAAATAAAATCCCAGCCTTGATGAATGATAAAAAAAAATGTCCCCCTCTTAGCCACTAAAACACGTCTTCAAGAGATGGAGCAAGAGAGACAGAGAGACCTCCTTAGGAAATAACTCCCCAAAAATTAATGCTAAAATAATTCTTTAATTAGAATTATTCCTAAAATAAAAGTCTTAAATGCAAGTTGTTTCTCCCTATCCTACTTGCAAAAAAAAAGAGAAATTAAAATAGCCCAAAAGCTAAAAAGGAAAACTCCTAACCCTAGTTGAAGTACAAAATTCGTAATTTTGCAGCCCGGGCGTGTCTTAAGACTAGTCAGCTTATGTTTCTAAAAAATTCTTCAGTTTTGGCTCTTCATAAGGCACGCCCATGCCTTAGGACTTCCTTGCTCTTTCAATTTGCACATTTGAGCTCCAAAAATAGGTGATTTAGTCTCCAAATGTTCAAATTCCGCTTTTAATGCCCTAACACACAAAAATAGAACAAATGAGATAAAATCTACCTAAATTAAAGCAAAATAGCACAATTAAAGCCCACAAAATAGGACAAAAATATATGCACAAAATGTACCTATCAGAGCCACATAATCAAAGGTCCTTATACCCATGGTGTGAGTCAGGTGCATCTTTATATGCTCCCAACTATTAGGCAAGGAACGAATAATAGCTTGGACTTTTTGCTCATTGGTCATTTGTAGACCAGCATCACGCTGCTCACTAATCATTTTGAACATTTCCCTTAAATGTTTCCTCATTGTATGATAAGCACGTTTCTTACAGATGTCAAACTTAATAGTCAAAGAGCAGAGCTTGGTTAAAGACACACCTCCGAACTTCTCCTTCAAAGCATCCACAGTTGCTTTGAGGTCTTATAACTTGGAAAATGCTTGGTGATGTCATCATCCATTGCACTGAGCAAGATGATGTGTGCAGTGGAATTCCTTTTCTTTCGTGCATTGTAGAGCTCGCTATCCCGCCTACACTGGGCCGTAGTCCCTTCTTCTGGTTCAACCCTAATTGCAACCAATGCATCAAGAACATCTTGTTCCTCTAGCACGTACTTGATTTTTATACTCCAGACCTCATAATTGTCCCCATTCAACTTAAGGTCTTTGTTCAATTCAGCAATGATTAATTTAGAAGGATACTTACCTCTAAAACAACATAGTTACTCGGTTTAATAAAGGTTTTTCATTACAATACATGCTAGTTCTCTATGTAACCAATGTCTAACTAATAGAACTATTCACTAGAGTTCAATTTGAAAAGAAGACATATGGTCCCACTTACCCTCTCTTTTCTGATGTTTAATTCTGCTAGTTATTCATACATGCATAGAGAACTATAATAGGATATGAAAGATACTCATACCACATTACAAGCAATTATGTTATTTCAAGGACACATTACCAAAAGAGACAACTTTTAATAATAAATCAATAAATAAGCTCATTTATTATGATAAAATACTCTTTTTTCAATAATAAATTTTCAATAATAAATCCGCATAAAACAATAACTCAAATCGTTTTAAGAAAAAATAACATAATAAACTAAATGGAAATAGAAACCAACTAATTAGATTCTAAAACCTTGACATATAAGGATAGCAAATAAATTCTAATTAAAGGAAAATTTTCAGTTGACCGAAACAGACATGATCACTTGATGATAAAATTCTCTTGGGACTTGGTGAAAAACACGTTTATACCAAGGTGCTTTGAGAATTTTCCCATGTCTTAACCTCATATCAGACAATCCTGATCTCATTGTGACCCTTTCCATATCAAGAGCATACATAAATCTTTTTAATAAACTTTGAATAGTCTTTGACCCTCACAGACCAACATATATCAGATAAACTCTTAAGTTTACGAGTACGGAAGGAACTTTTTAACAATTTAAAAAATAATCTAGGGCACATTCCTCTGAATAAGCCTCCCTCGCATATGCATTCTTGCATCAACCCGTGAATCTTAGTTATATGATTAACTACAATAACAAGATCATCCCATCTTGCAAACCGATCCATTTTACAATTCTTAATCTCCTTTCTCAATCTGCACATTCTTACGCGTTGAGTAGGAGAACAAATAATAACAGGAGTTCTAAACATTTGAACTATTTTATTTAACACATTACAAAAAAAAATTGAAAAAAAACAATGTACACATACAAGAATTTCCAATAAGAATTATTAGAAAGCCTTTAATTATTCAATTAAGTAATTTAAAACCATAAAATACAAATAAAATATAATTCATATATATATATGGGTGTGTGTGTGTGTGTGTTTAATATAATATATAATATGAAATTTTTATTTTCTATTGTCCAAAAAATTTTATAAAAAATACCAAAAAATAGAAAAATTATAAAAACATGGTCTGCCAAAAAACCCCTATGTAGCTGCTACACGCGCCGACACGCACAGCCCACGCGTGCAGCTTAAGCGCTTGATGCAGCCGCTGGTCCGTAGGGACCAGTGGGCCACGCGGCAGGCATCGAACCAATCACTGCACGCCGCTTGGCCAGGTGCGTATGCACCGTAGGTGGCACGTGTGTGCCATGCGCCACCTTCTGGGCTTCGGTTGATCTCGAAACTTTTTCCATCCTATGGTTTTTAGGGACTCTGGTCATGATGGGGAGGTCCGTTTGTCCATTTAACAAACGTAAATTAGATTTTGAGGTACACATACCCTTTGCTAAGACTGAAAACATAAAGTATAAAACTAAAAAGTAAAAATAGAATTAATTCAATAAGAAACACAAATCAGTCCCTATAAACACAAAATCATCCATAAAAATTAACTATAACCACATATAATCAACTAATCATGTATATAGGAATTTCTAATAATGTTATTAGGGAGTTCTAAGACAGAATACAGTCCTATGGTTCTGATACCAATAAAAGATATATTCACATAAATATCCGAATAGAGTAATCGGGTTACCTCTTACAGCGCAGATTGCCCGAGATTGATTTGTAGCAGAAATATCTTGAACCACGGACTTATATTACCGGTCACGATTACTCCACGTCAGTTGTTTGTGAGAGAGTAAGCAATAAATCCACGAACTAAATACGCGAAGAACAAATGGGAAATCTCACAAAAACATTTCAGTTAGAGAGAGCTAGAGAGAAAACTTGCAGGTACTGATTTGTGTCTTACTTGCTTGTTGTAGTTTGATTCATTGATATCTTTTTATAGCAAGTGAATAGAACAATCCCAATCAAGATCAAACTCTAGTAGTAGGACAAATCTTAATTACCTTAGATAATTATATATTTATTTGAATTGTATTTATCCATCCATCATAATTACGAGCAAACTACAACTCTAAACCTGATATAATTCCTACGCTTTCTTTTGGATACAGAATTCGACAACAAAATAACGAATAAAAGCACTATCCACTGTCGTAAAAACAAGTCTGCTTGAATAGAAAATCAATTTGGGAAATTTCTTATTCAATTTTCTTCTCACCTGTACAAGAGTCTACTTTTATTGTCATTCGATTTTATCCTCAACTTAAATAACATTAGAAACACATGAAAATAATTTGAGTTATTTTATAAATTTAATCAATTCATGAAAATTTTAATTTTTTTTTTTTAACTTGGACAAAATCTACATGCACCATAATAAATTTCTATCAAGAAATATGCAACAAGGTAAATCATATATATAAAAAAATAATTTTTGGTTCCTAAGTAAATAGTTCTACATTGAATTCTGATAATTGAGAAGAAAAAGAATTGTAACACAGAACTACAATTATATAAGAAAAATATCAAGGGTAATTAGTTATCTTAATACTCCCTTCAGTTTTTAATATATGACGTTTTAGAATTTTTACATTGTTATTGTTTACATGATGTTTTAGATTACCATTACCCCTTTTGTAATATTTTCTCATATTTGTTGCTATTTAAAGAATGAGTGAAGTGTAATATTTAATGCAAACAATCATATATTAAGCCTTCATAATTAAAGAATAAATTTGACAAAGTAGATTTTAGGAGAAAGTTATTAAGGGTAAATTAATCATTTTAATAATCTAACTAATCTTTCATTGATTTGGATTAACAATCTTAAATTACATATATTAAAAAACAAATGGAGTAGTTTAATTACTATTTAATTTTGTCAAATAACCTTATGCTATATATATAGAAAATTAATTATTTAGTAAATATGAATTGCCTTACCAAAATATCCTACAATATTTTGGGCGAAGTAGAATTATTGTGGCTCGATGTCTGACCAGAATTGAAGCATATTTGAAGCCCAAGAACAACATTTGTGGCCCGATTTCCAAGAGGAAAACTAGCAACGTAGCTCAACAAGTGAACAACCTTGAACATGTGGTGCTTGAACATTCTTTAAAATTCTTTTTTTTTTAAAAAAAAAATTGTCGTTAAACCTGAATTCCAAACAAAAAAAAAAAAATTCAAAGCAATGCCTTGAACGCATGAAATTGGAAACCCGGACACGCTAGTCTTCACTCCACGTTCTTTGGGTTTCCATCGGAACTGACTAATTTGATTCCTTTTTTAACAGATAAACCCATTAAATAAACACTCTTACACAAACTATATTTTAGTAATTTGTTGTTGCAATTGTTCACTCCACCAACTATACTGATTCTTTAATCTTTATTCTACTGGTTACTGGTAAGTACTACTAACTTTATTCTTTTTCCCATCTGGGTTTTGTCAGGTTTTGAAGAATATCGATTCAATCTTGCTGTTGACTTGTTTAATGGTTTTCTAAAACTCTATTTCATGCGTGTAAATGGTTGAGGCAATTGTTTACTGCTATACTTTACTCTCTGTTCTGTGTTTTGTTCAGATTCATATGATGGGGGAAATTAATTTATATTCGTTAATTATTCTCTAATTGGAGTTCAAGGAGTTTACTTATTTGTTTGATTGATGTTTATGCTGAAGTAGTGCTTATTGTCATTGTCCTGTGTTTCTTGCAACAGGGTTGTGATTTGGTTTGCTAAAAAACAATTTATTGGTGAATTGTAAACCTGTAGGTGTCTATTTGCTTGAATGGCAGCAATACTGGCTTCAAACAGCTGCTATTGCCATAATGATATGATGAATCAAGGAAGGACATTGGAGAAACTCAGTTTCTCCGGCTCAATTTCAAACCCATTTGTAACAGTTGAGAGCAAAATAGGCAGTTCTAATTTCAATCACAAGAGATTTCAAGTCGAAATGCGACAAACCGAATCACCTGCCTCAAGGTTTGGTACAAATGGCAACAGGCGAGTGATTAAAATGGTACCAGCTAGTGAAGTGATGAAGAGAACACCGCCAAACGGTAAAGAAGTGAAGATAGTGAATGGCACAAAGCAGCAGATAGCTAAGGAAGCTAAGCCTAATGGTACAAAGCAGGTTGTTAATGGAGCAAGTATAGTTCTGAGAGATCCCAGTGCTGCTGTTGTTGAGACATCAAGATCTAGGCAGACAGACAAGCTTCCACCGTTGGAGGATTTAAGGGTCCTGCCTTCAGATGAAGGTTTCACCTGGGCCAATGAGAATTATAACAACTGGCAGAGGACTGTAGATGTTTGGTCTTCTGTTCTTTCTTTACGTGTTCGTGTTCTATTAGACAATGCAAAGTGGGCGTATGTTGGAGGATTCTCAGAAGATAAGCAGGTGAGATTTTTTTGGTTCTGTCTATTATATGTTGTTCAACATTTTTATTGTATTTATGCCCCAATTATACTCCATTATGACTTTTTTATTTGATATGGATACGTTTGTTTAGTTTTTGCTATTCATATGTGTTGTTCTCTTTTACTCAGAAAAAGCGAAGGCGCAAAACTGCTTCATGGCTGCGGGAGCGTGTATTGCAGCTAGGCCCAACTTTTATCAAACTTGGACAGTTATCTTCAACAAGGTCGGATCTAATTCCGCGAGAGTTTGTGGATGAGCTTGCCAAGTTGCAGGTATCTCTTGATCTCAGTCAGCATTGGATCAAATTGGCATTGGCATCATATCATAATTACACTTACATTATAATAACATCACCGAAGTTGTTTGTTAGATTTTATTTTTCGACTTATATTGTACTCAACGTATATGATCCAGGACAGAGTCCCTGCTTTCTCACCAAAAAAATCAAGAAGCTTCATTGAGAGTGAATTGGGAGCTCCTATCGGCGTGCTGTTCAAGGAGTTTGAAGATCAACCAATTGCTGCAGCTAGTCTTGGTCAGGTGTTTGATTTATTTTCAGCGTTTACTTTCTCAGTAAAAATTGAGTTCTTAAAGAGTTTCAATTGTGTTTCTATCTTTATCTGCTTGAAAAATATAATGATATCATGATGTTTGTCATACTATATCAAAAGCAGAGTTAAAAAGAATATCCTTAAAAGAAATCCTAGGAAGTATACAAGTTGGAAAAAGAAAAGATATGTTGAAAAGGTGTTCGCATCGGTGTTAAATTAAGTGCAGCATATGCAGGCACCAATAGTTCTTTATGCTGAGTTCAGACTGCAGACTCTTCTGTTCTTTTCACTGGTTTTCTGTATTGTATGTGAGTTGTCTCAGCTGATTGAATCTGTGTTACTTCTTTAGGTGCACAGGGCTGTCCTGCATAATGGAGAGAAAGTAGCAGTGAAAGTCCAAAGGCCTGGGCTCAAGAGGCTTTTTGACATCGATCTGCGTGAGTATTATACAAGTCTTATCTTCTTGCAAACCCAGTACTTATGCACAAAATATGAAGTTCATTCCATTTTTTTTTTCTTTTGCTTCTTCCATCTTGTTTATGACTGGTTTTGACACCAAAGTTAATGTGAACTTGCTAAGTTTCAGGATTACAAAGTTTGGCTACTACTTGTAGTTGCATTAGATAGTATCATTGCAACTATCATTTTAGTCTTTAATGCGTGAAAGTGAAAACTTTAGGTATTTGAAATACTAGAAGATTGTGAATTTGTGATAAGGGTTAAAGAGATGTCTTTATTTATATGCTTCACTATTCATGTATTCTTGAGCTAAATTTGATATATTAAGATGCACTATATGTCATACTCATCTTTCATGTAAGTGCTCAATCATCCACATATAGTTTATATTCTTTATTCATATTATCCATGGATTCTAAGCTGTCCTGTCAAAATCACTGCAGGTAATTTAAAGCTAATTGCAGAATATTTTCAGAACAGTGAAACTTTTGGTGGTCCCTCTAGAGATTGGATTGGCATATACGAAGAATGTGCCAAGTAAGTCAGAAGCAGTTATTAGTCATCATTATCATTGAACACGAATTGTAGCATGTAATCTAGGACCAAACAGACAAGCAGCGACCCCTATGCCCTTGAGCAGTTATACCTGATATCTCATCTTTTTGTTAAAACTCACCAATCACATTTGTTCCCTTTTATATAACTCTGCTATTGCATAACCAGTTTTGGATCAACTGTGAGAGAATAATCCATATAGGCAATTCCAACTTGAGATTAAAGCTTGATTGTAGTTAATGAGCTTTTGATCTTATTAAATATATTGTGGTGAAGCATGAAATTAATTTCGTTTAATAAAATGGTATTTTGTTTCTTTCTATTAATCAGGGCATCTGTGTTGATTGCAGGATTTTGTATGAAGAAATTGATTATATAAACGAAGGAAAAAATGCTGACAGATTCCGCCGAGATTTTCGGAATATAAAGTGGGTTCGAGTACCTGTATGTTTCTTGCTTCTATCTTTTTCCATTGAATTCGTTCCCCTTGCACCTCAATTTCTGCAAACATTAATTTTGTATTTTGTTAATGAAAGTAGAATGCGCATATTCTTAGGCTAAAATCATTTTGTCCGTTGTAGCTGGTATTTTGGGATTATACTGCCACAAAGGTTCTGACTTTGGAGTATGTACCAGGTATCTACTGAAACTGATGTGCCTGTTTACTTGTACATGCTTGTCTTCTATTATCTACACCATTTTTAGAAATATTAACATTGGGCATTACTTTATTAACTTCTGTGCAGGTGTTAAGATAAATCAGTTAGATGTTCTGAAATCACGGGGATTTAATCGTTCTAGAATATCATCACGAGCAATTGAGGCATACTTGATTCAGGTATACAGCAAGTATACAAGTTGATGACTAGTGAACACACTATTTTTTCTATCTGCTCCTTTTCTTTGCATTACCATTTGATAACTGTTGAATTTATTAAATGAATTCAGATTTTGAGAACTGGTTTCTTTCATGCGGACCCTCATCCTGGAAATCTTGCTATTGATGTGGATGAAGCTCTGATCTACTATGACTTTGGGATGATGGGAGACATCAAATCCTTCACTCGTGAGCGGTTGCTTGATCTTTTCTATGCAATTTATGAGAAAGATGCAAAAAAGGTTCAATCTCTTCTCCTGATACTGTTCTATCTGACCCTATGTTAACTGAGAATGGAATACTAACGCTAACACATTCTAGTTGCAAAGCAATGTAAAAATTTTAAAACACATGTCAATAAAGGGATTGTATAAACTATGTTCATTTAACAAACAAGTCAGTTGACCCAATACGATGTTAGGTCAGCTGTTCAAAAGATTTTATATTCTCTTTTCCCTGTTTTCTATTTTTTGTTTTTCGTAGATAAATGATGTCATTGGTTCACAAATTTACATGTTATAAGGAACAAATGTACAAAACACCTAAGGAACAACCAATCCTAATCATAGATTTGCATCCCGAGAACTGGTGAGTATCCGCTACATTTTTTAATTTAGAGCTGAATTGTTGAAAGACATAAAAGGTGAACTTGAGAAAGATTCAAATATCAGAATTATTCAGTGCCTAGCAGATATAGATGCAACAGGCAGCTTAACTGATCAAGAGATATTTTTGACGATAAACTTTCTTGTGCTTAATTTATTGGTCTAATTGTCAAGCATTTGACTGGCAGGTTATGCAAAGCCTCATAGATCTTGGAGCACTTCAGCCCACTGGAGATTTGTCAGCAGTATGTGCACCAATAAATCTAAACTAATGAAAATGCCTGCTCAATTACCTGTTGGATGGATTTTTAAGTAATTAATAAAAACTAAAGTACTTCTGTTATGGAATTTCCCTAGGTGAGAAGATCTGTTCAGTTCTTCTTGAATAATTTACTGAGCCAGAAACCTGATCACGCGCAGACTTTTGCTGCAATTGGAGAGGTAAGGAAACCTCTTTTATCATTTAGTACCATGTGAGAATGTTAATGTTGCTAGAGTAATGAACCTTTATGATATGTCCAATGGAAAAAAGAGATGGGAAAAAAATAGCGGAATAATTAACCTCGGATATGGAAGTACTTCATATTTTTGTCTGCATTTGCTGGTAAAAAGGTGTATAAAAATATTGCTTCTGATAGTCAGCCTTGTTTGGCCTGAGAGAGGAAAATTGGTTTTCTTTCTCTCGTCGCCTGTCCATCAAAACAAAAGAAATTCCACTTTCTTATCGTATGTTCCCCCATTTTCGCTTTATCTATCTTACACTTGTATCATCTCAAAAAATTGCTAAAATGGCCAATTTAAGGAAGAAAATGAGTCGGAACAGTTTTAATTAGACTGTTCGGAATCATTAATGCCTATTTAGGTATTTCTGTTATGTTGTGCATTGTTAGTTGCATGTGGTACTTGTTATTTGGTTAGTTTCATATAATATGATCCCATTGGTACCAGCTCAATTCATATGATCCCTTTATGACCTGTGATTAATAACCAGGCAAGAACTGTTTGTTTCACTCTTTTTTTTCCCTTTGTGCAGGATTTATTTGCAATAGCTCAGGATCAACCTTTTCGGTTTCCGTCAACCTTTACATTTGTTCTAAGAGCATTTTCAACACTAGAAGGTTCCTCTCTCTCTCTCTCTCTCTCTCTCTCTCTCTCTCTCTCTTTTTCTGTGCCCAACCTCACCCCAAGAAGGTTTATCAAAGCTATAAACTCACTCACTTTTTTTAAAAGAAAAGGTAGGAGAAGCAAACCTTGGTTTCCAAATTACAGTTACTAAAATTCAATTTATGCTGGTTTCAGTAAACGCATTGCAGAATTATGTCTATCAAAATTTTTGTAGATTCTTGTCAGCCTTAGAAGTGATACCTACAGTTGCATCTTCTCTTTTTTTGATTTTGTTTTCTTGCAGGTATCGGCTACATTCTGGATCCAGACTTCTCATTTGTAAAGATTGCTGCCCCATACGCACAGGTTTCTATATCTTCCTAACTCCTTCAAACATAACAAGTCTTTCCTTTGGTGCCCTTGTTCAATTTGCGAATGTTTTGACCCACTTGCAGGAACTTTTAGATACAAGAACCGGGCCGCGTACAGGAACACAACTAGTAGAAGAAATAAGCAAACAAGCTAATGATGTATAGCCCTTTTAACTGACATTTCTACATGCTCTTTATAAAAATCCAACCGAACTCTGATTGAGAACAGTTGC
Organism: Euphorbia tirucalli; assembly: GCA_039660915.1. Taxonomy (NCBI): domain Eukaryota; kingdom Viridiplantae; phylum Streptophyta; class Magnoliopsida; order Malpighiales; family Euphorbiaceae; genus Euphorbia; species Euphorbia tirucalli. Next base: position 33,175,738 of record CM077640.1, on the reverse strand, counting down.
ATTTTGTTTCAGGCCAGAAGTTCTACCTTGTCGATGCCATCTAGAGTTCAGCGGATAGAAGAGTTTGTGAAACAACTTGAAGTAGGAGACTTAAAACTTAGAGTTCGCGTGCTTGAGGTAATTATCCTCTTAATATTCGCAGAAAATAAAGGTTTCGAGGTCATTCAGAAATAAGTTTGAGAAAGAAAAATAAGGCATCGGGTTCCAACTCAGAGTAGGAAAAAGATTAAAGGAAAATTTTTTTTTTTTTTGTGCTATTCATAGTATTTCCATATTTTGACACACCATTCAACTGCCATACCAGTCGGAAAGAGCAGCTAGGAAGGCAACAGTACTACAGATGGCAACTCTGTACACAGTCTTGGGGGGTACCCTACTAAATCTTGGGGTAACTTTTACCAGTCAAGGCAGTCAAGTTATCGCAAATGGATCTTTCCTTGGTGCAGGTGATCTTTTTTCTTTTCAATATATATATATATATATATATATATATATATATTCTTGCCATGTTAGATCAAATGATGCTTAGGAATTTGGACAAAACAATCCTATTGTTTTGACCCCAGTCTTGGCTAAAATTTGACCTTTTTGGCTTCTGAATTTTGTTAAAAATGAACCCTTAATGGATGGAACCATCCATGCCCGTGAACTCCTGCTTTAAGAAGGAAGAAAATCAAAATTTTGTTCATTGAGAAGACTATTGTCTGATGAACACCAAGGGTGACGGTTCACTCCATACGGGATACATTTTGACAAAATTGAAAAATTAAGAGTAAATATAACGAAATTAAAGTTCAGATGCAAAGGTCAAAAATATTGTTTCGACTAGTTATTTGCATTAAATATTTATCCATCGACTCTAAAGTGACAAAAAAAATTGTCTTTTTTTTTTTTTAAAATTCAGGAGTATTCTTGACTCTATTTATAAGGTCAATGCAAAGGGTGAAGATGCTTGATAAATTTGAGAAGATGATATGATAAACGAGCAGGAAAGTTGAAAAATTTATAGAATTTGTTTGTTGTTGATTTTTTATACAGAGTCATTGAAATTGTATAGACCTGAGTTCAGGCATTTGTATACATAACAAACATGATACACATTAGTTAAAGGAGGAAAACCCTTCCCTTGTTTCATCATATCTTTCTACTTGATTACGAAATCCAACTATGGAATGAATATAATTATTTCTCCGATGCATACTTTTTCATATATATTAATACAAGGCTTTCGACTCTCCAACTCATTGTTGAATGATAAATTCATAAGTTCTATTCAAATTATGTACTCAGCCTCATTTTGTGGAGATGTACCAATTGAGTACACTTAATTAAACTCTAATTTTATTGATTTAGTGATTCTTAAATTATAAGGGTGTGTTTTTCGTTTTTCTATTTTTTCTAGAATTTTTTTTGTTGTTTTTCTACAGTGTTTTCTTTGTGATACCTCCATGCAACTTTTTTATACTGTCTTTAAAAAAAAAAAAAAAAAAAAAACCAAAACTAAGAATTAAATAATAGACTTTATTTTGTAATTTTTATACTGTCTTAAGGTAATGGATCTCCAAATTTAATTAAAAAATTCATTTGGTATAAGCATGATTTGTAAGATTGTTATTTCAGCTATCAAAGTTCTAGTCAAACTTGGTTGAGGGAATGTCATTAGTTTACATTCCAATAAAATATTGGGATTATAATGCATAGAGTATTAAGATAACATATAAACTAAATAAAATATTGGGAAGAAATCAAAAGTTAGCATATATTTAGAAAATTTATAAGGAAGACTAGTAGACAACAACTAAGATTAAGGAGCAGAATCAGAACTTAATATTTGATATGATTTGAGAATTCTAAATGATATGTATTTGTATGGTTTATTTTAATATTCTTTGCCTGCCAAATAATACATCATAATCCTATTTTATATATATATATAATTTTCAGAAGAATATGTATACAACATCTCTTTCTTTTATCAATGGTTCCACTAATTGATATGTTTCCACAAATAATTGAAATTCAATTTCTTGATCCGTATCTTCAGTTTTTGGAAACTTAGAAAACTCCTGTTAAGCCCTAATCAACGAACCTACAAAATCCTTCAAATTGATGTGTGAATTACGGGCTTCTCACCAATTGGATATAGTCCAACTCGCAGGAGAGCTATGGGTTCAATCTCAATGTTAAAAAAAAGAATTACGGGTTTCTCTATACGTGAATGGGGTATTTTCCTTTATAAATTAAAATTATATTACTATTTTTTATTAGAAATTCTTAGCTCATACACTAATCATTAAACAATTAAAGACTTTTTTGTGCTATATGCTAGAACAGGTTTATCATTTTGTCTCCTATCCTATTGCAATTTGCTTTTTGGCGAATGTGTTCTTCAAACGAGCTTCAAAATATCCCAAAAGAAACATATTATGTCAACGAAATATGCTTTATTTAGACCATTTTGGAGAATTTTTACATACCAAGAGGACAAACGGGCAATGGCTATACCACATGGGGAAAAAAGAGAAAAGTGTAATAGTACAAAGACAAAAAAAAGTCTTTAATCCAGTGCTTAAATAATAAAGTGTAAAGATATTATTTATCATGTTTGGACAATGAATAAATTTTACTAAAATCGCTCAAGTCTAACAATCAGTGACGGATTTAGGGGGTGGCCGACAATGGTGGCGCCCCCTGCCGCTAGCAGTCCCCTTAGACTGCCATTAAACCACTAAAAGTACCCCCTATAAAATAGGCGATATAATCAGCCTGCTTTAGGAAAGAAGAAACTAGCCCAAAGCATGGGCTGGGCTTTTTTTTTTTAATGACCAATACTACGTCGTTTTGGTTAGTGAAACTTAAAAAAAATAATAATAGAAAAAAAATCAAAATTCTACATCTTCTCTCTACTTTCCCTTTTTATCCCAAATTCATTTCTGTAACTTGAAGAGAAATCCTTTCCTTTCTCTCTTTTATCCCTTTTTCTTCAAAATTTATAGCCCCCTCTAAATTTTAATCCTAGATTCACTGCTACTAACAATATATACTAACCATGAACAAATCTTTTTTGTTCTTCTTATGTTTAAAATGGAACAAAATAAAAAATATTGTAAAAAAAAAAAAAAAAATCAAGAACGGAATTTCAAACAATGTATAAATGCACAATAATTGGTAGGGGTGAGCATGGACCGGTTCGGTTCAAAAACTGAACCGAACAGAAAAAAACCGATCCAAAAAACACTATATTTTATAAACCAATCCGATCCAAACTAAATTTTGGTTCGGTTCTGTCCAAACCGAACCAATTTCAGTTCGGTTCGGTTTGGACTAGGTTGATCCAAAAACATCAAACTTCTTAAAAAATAAAAATAAAAATAAAAATTTTATATAAGTAGTTTGTTTAAAAAAAAAAAAAAAGAAATACAAAAAAATTAATTTAAAAATCAGTAATATTAAATAATACTATTACATCATAATAAAATACTAAAATTCTCTACTTTTTTTTTTCCCAACTCTCAAGTTTTAACAACTATAAATTAGCATCCGAAAATCACAATATAAAAATATAAAAGAATATAATGTCTAAAATTTTCTACAATTAGTATATATTAATTTTATAATAATTAATTTTAATATTTTACCAATTATTCGGTTTTCGGTTTTGAACCGAACCAAACCGAACCGAATCGAAGTCCAAACTTCTTAATAATTTAAAACCAAACCGAACCAAACTATAAATGAATCGGTTTGGTTCGGTTTGGATTTTCGGTTTTTGGACATTGGTTCGGTTTTGCTCATCCTTAATAATTGGGGGAAGACGAAAGAGAAAATGAGAAAATATATATATATATATATATATATATATATATATATATATATATATTTTTTTTTTTCTCAGTAAAAGTATAGAATGTTAAATATTTTTTTAAGAGAAAAATAGAATTAAAATAAGTTTCTATAACTGAACTTCTTCAAAAAAAAAAAAAAAAAAGTATTGTATTATAACACAAAAATTTTCTATTGATTTGTTAGTTAGTTTTGTCAATAATACCTTATAAATAATATGCTTATGCTTTTTTCAGACCATTGTTGACGTGTCTCACTCAACATTTACTAGTTTTTTTATTTTTCAAATTTAAATAGTTAAAATAATAAAAAGGGAACTCTGTTTTTTTTTTTTTAATATGACAGTTTTCTTTATATTATTTTTCATGCAAAAATAATGCACACTCAAATTCATTATAATTTACTTTATGTCACATGGACAACTCATTTGAAATGTAATAAAACTTTAGTTAATTCGTTTAATTGAAAAAAAAAAGGTTCAAATTGGTTAGTTGAATTAGTACAGCGAAACATTGTTGTGATGAAGTTCCTATGACCTATATATTATTTATTTTTTCTTATATAAATGTGGATTTGTTTTGAAGATGATGAGTATTGAATCCACGAACTTTCACCTTATAAAATGAAAGTGTACCAAAAATATTATGCATACTTAATTCTTTCTATGTAATTAAATATGTCTTATACTTTTTGTAAGGAAAAAAGTAATCTTCCATCCACTTCACATGATAAGTAAAATGCATATAATTTTCTTTTATGGAATTTAATTATTATAATTTAATTTTTGTATAGAATTGCGACATTTTTTCCATTAAAGTTTGTAGGATGAGTTTCATGAAGCCATTAATTTATAAGAATTGCATTTATATAGAAATAAGAGTGAAGATCGGAATTCCATAGATAACCATAAACAGATAGATAAACAGACTTACGGTTTATATGCAGCGGAAACTCGTTTATGGAATGGATCTGATCTACGCGAGAAACCGGATCGTTCTGGTTGCTTTTCCTATGAGTGTATGAATACACTGAGTACGGGCTATATCCATGAATTCTTCCGACGAACAAAGAAGTAAACCGTGTTTTATCGGTAGGGACGTTTTCCCTCGGAATAGGAAGGGAATCTCTACGATTCTCTCTTGTTAGGAAATAGAGAAACTTCTTCTCTATTTATAGTGGAAATCCCAACTTCCATCTATATATAGGGTCGGACCAAATTACACATTTAGTCCCTGTAATTTACACATAATTACAGTTTAGTCCCTGCCATTCCAAAATATCATGGGCGGACCAAAAACCAACATCTCCCACTCGCACATGACAAGACACACTTTCATTGCGATTGAACACACATACTTCTTTCAGTTCTTGTTCGGCGAATTCACGCGACCAGTCAACGTAACGGTTAAACCTTGAAGCTCTCCTTCATCGTTCCACCTTTAGCTTAACGTGACTTCCCCCTAGTCCATTTTCCATGATCACTAGTTTTCGACTCACATTTGATCTCACGAAAACATTCATATACACTACATACCTTTTCCACGAAAAAGTATTGAGCTCGAGTGTTATATGTTTACTAAGTTACATGTTACTGAAAATGTACTTCCTCTCTATAAATAACCTTCCACCATATGTCTAATGCTTATCTGACTGGTCCTTATATGCCCGTTCATAGCTAACGAAGCCTAGTTTAGGGTTCCAATCAAGTTAATCATCAGACATACCCTTCTTGTTATTTACAAGAGTTTTTAAGGGTGAACTTGAAATTCACAGTTTCATTTGGGTCTCACATTAGGAAAGTTGAGATCAATTTTCTTCTTTCCATCCCTTGGTCGGCTCTTACACATATTACTAAAATATGCCATAGTGTTAATCCACTTAGGACGTATGTTTTATAAACACTATGCGAAAGCATTCAGTCTCCGAATACGACTCATGTATCAAGACCTCTAGTCCACTTTTAAGCCTTTCACAGGACAGCTTTCGGTATAAACGAAATGATGATATTACGCAAAATATCACATATGGAGTAACTCACACTCCCACTTTTACCTATGAACACACAATTCATAGTAAAAGATTCATCTATGTGAGTAGATGACATTTCGCCAACATACTGAACTATACTCAATAGCTCTATGTGTATCGCTTTAATTAGTGAATGAATTTGAACACAACAAATAACTCACATTCTATTCCAATAGAATTTGCCAAAGTTATTACAATAGTTCAAAAACAACAACATGTTCCTATAACCTACGAAGACCAAATTCCAAAATGTGTTTGCTAAAAACATTTGGAACTATTGGCTTTGGTAACGAATCTGCAATCATATTACCAGTTAGAACATGCACTAAACTTATTTCTCTCTGTGCTATTTTGTCTTTAACAAAATGATATTTCATATCAATATGCTTGCTTTTTCCATGATAACAAATATTCTTGGAATAAGCTATCGATGCAGTGCTGTCGGAATAGATAATCGTATATTTCCTTTTAGGCAATGGATCCAAAAGATCTATGAAGCGAACCAAAACGCTTTTAGTACTGCAGCTACAGATACCGACTCCATAGTCGATAATGCCACATAAGTTTGTTTCTTGCTACACTAGGAAAATGCACAATTTCCTATAATGAAAATATACCCAGACGTGGACTACCTCCCGTCTTTATCAGTTCCGTGATCAGCATCTATGTATCCCTTTAACTGCAGATCCTTTTCCTTGGTAATAAAGGGAATAATTTGAAGTCACCTTCAAATATCTCAATATCATTTTCACTACTGCCCAATGCTTCAAACCTGGATCAGTCTGATAACGGCTTGCGAGACCCACCGCAAAACTTATATCAGGTCGTGTACAAATCATGGCATACATCAAGCTACCAATTGCACACCTAAAAGGAATTCTCTTCATCCTTTTAGTCTCTTCTGGAGTCGTGGGACACATATTTGCATTCAGTTCCGTACCTTATGCAATAGGGGTTGGATCGGGATCACAGTGAGCCATACTGAACTGTTCTAAGATCTTATTGATATACATCTCTTGTGAAAGAGCCAATAATCTCTTAGATCGAGCTCTTAAGATCTTAACCTCAAGAATGTAATTAGCTTCTCCTAGATCCTTCATCTCAAAGTTAGAAGACAACTAAGTCTTTACTTTCTTGAGTAAGGAAGTGTCATTTCCTACTATTAAAATATCGTCAACGTATAACGTCAGAATGACAAACTTCCCTCCGTTTTCACGCTTAATGTAGACACACAAGTCTGCATTAATCACCTTAAATTGCATTGATATAATCGCTTCATGGAAACGAAAATACCATTGTCTTGAAGACTGCTTAAGGCCATAAATTGATCTTTTCAACTTATAAACCTTATGTTCTGGTCCCTGGACAATGAAACCATATAGATTTCTTCGTTCAGTTCACCATTTAAGAACGCAGTCTTTTACATCCATTTGATGTAATTCAAGGTCCATACATGCTACATAAGCAAGTACAATTCTTATAGACGTGAAACGGACAGCAGGTGGAAAAGACTCTTGATAGTTAATTCCTTCCTGTTGTGCAAACCCCTTCGCAATCAGCCGACTCTTAGTCTGGATAGGTTTCCTATCCGCTGATCGCTTTATCGTATGTACCCATTTATTCCCAATGGCTCTACGCCCTTTGGGCAGATCAACTAGTTCCCAAACTTTGTTGATCCACATTTGACTCCATTTCACTTTCCATTGCTTTAATCCATTTTTCTTTCGCTGGGATTCCAATAACTCTATCATGTTTAGTTGGAATATCTTTAATTTGAGCTACGATCAAGAGAGCTTCGCTATCAACTAAATGACGGCGTTGCGGAATATTTCCCCTCTGTGATCATTTTAGAGGTTCTGCTTCTTGATAAACAAATCTTATATATTCATCAAGATGTTAGGCAGAACTCCCACTGGGATCTATATCCATATTCACACTTGAATTTGGAATAAGACTCCCACTCAAATCAAGACCACTCAAGTTAAGGTCAGGATTACTCAAATCCGCTTGTGAAGGTTGAAAAACATTCTCTTCCCTTCCGCTTGTGAAGGTTGAAAAACATTCTCTTCCCTTTCCCTTACGTCTTCAACTTCATTCCTCCCACTCGGATTGAGCGATCCTGAAGTTTCAGACTCTTGAGTTTTAAAGAAGGTGAATTTCTTATCCACTTCTCCTAGCTTAGGAAATTTATTCGCTAAGAATGTGACATCTCGTGACTCAAATTCTGTTATTTGACCATTCTCATTCTCTCCCACTAGAACATATCCTTTGGAGAGATCAAGATATCTTATAAAGATACCTTTCTTGCCTCTTGGGCCTAGCTTGCCATGCTTGCTAGATGTATCACGAACATAGGTAGCACATCCCCATGGTCGTAAATGGTTCAAATTTGGGCTTGCGGCTTGTCCACAATTCACAAGGCGTGGTTTCAACGGATTTAGAAGGTACTCTATTGAGTACATATGTGGCAGTCAATAGTACGTTTCCCCAAAAGGAGATAGGCAAATTGCTTCAGCCATCACAGACCTCACCATCTCTAAGAGGGTTCGGTTTCTTCTTTCCGTTACTCCATGTTGTTATGGAGTCCTAGGTATTGTCAACTAATGTCCAATACCTTTTTCATTACATAAAAACTTTAAATTCCTCGGAGAGGTACTCTCTTCCCCGTTCGGTCCTTAAAGCGTTGATTCTCTACTCTAATTGATTTGCAACTAGAGCCATAAATCTGTTGAAACATGCTAATGCTTCAGATTTATGTGCAATCAAATGGACATGACCATACCTTGTATAGTCGTCTATGAATGTAATGAAATAGTACGTACCATGCCTTGCCCGAACATGCATTGGGCCATAGATGTCAGAATGGATTAGTTGCAATGGTTGGTCAGCTCGCGTAGCTTTACCAAATGGTTTTCTTGTCATCTTTCCTTTTAAGCAGCTATCACAAGTTGGGAGATCTATTTTTGATAAATCAGCCAACAAACCTGCTTTAGCCAATCGTACTAAACGATGTTGACCAATGTGACTAAGTCTCGCATGCCACATTTTTGAAATGCTAACATTATCCAGAGATGAGTTAACAGTAAAGGAAAAACTATTATGACACACATAATTTGGATCCAAATCCAAAACAATAAAACCATCCAACAAATGTCCACCACCAAAGCAGATATTGTTTAGAAAGAGACTAAAATTGTTCAATTCAAAAGATAACATGAATCCCAAATTCATGAGGGCAGAAACAGATATCAAATTCCTTTGAATTCCTAGGAGCATAGAGGACATCTTTAAGAAATAGTGGTCGACCACCATTCAAGACCAGCTGACAACAACCAATCCCTAAGACTTCCTCTTTAGAGTTGTTTTCCACGTATATCCACTTAGTTCCCGGTGGAACACTGCGGAACTCAACAAAAGAATTTCGATCCTTTGTTACGTGGTCTGTTGCTCCTGAGTCTACGATCCACAAAGGACGAGATTCGGTTTGGAAAACAGAACTTGAAACAAATGTATAACACTTATACACTTCGGTAACATTTACCTTAGGAGCTGTGCAATCTTTTGCAAAATGCCCCGTCTATCTGCGATTATAACATTTCACCCTAGAAATGTTAAAATCTTTCTTGCCCTTCTTTTGAACTGGAACACTGCCCACCGTTCTCTTTGCCTTCTTCTTGAAGAACCTCTTGTTCCTCTCCTTGGACTTCAGACCAGGACTTGAACTAGCCATGCGAACCTCAGATTTCACACTAAGAGAGGCCAGACGGTCCTCTTCCAGTTCAAGATGACGAACTGCATCGTCAAAGGTCTTAATGTCGTTGGTATGGGTTAAGTGCAACTTCATATGCTCCCACCCAATCGGCAGAGAACGTATCACAGCTTGAACTTTCTGCTCCTCAAGAGCATAATTCGTACTAAGCATGTGTTTTATACGTGAAACTTTTTCACAATATCATCATTCATCGCACTAAGCATGGTGATGTGGGCAGATGATTTCTTCCTATTCCAGGCTTGATAAGCCTAAAGGTCCCTCTTTGTTTGGGCGGTGTTACCCTCTGCATGAGGAAACATTATTCTCTCCAGAGTGTTAAGAACCTCTTGTTCTTCAATTATGTATTGGACTTTCATAGCCCAAATTTTATAATTGTCACCGTTCAAACGAAGGTTCCTTATTTAGGTAAGCAACTATTGCTTTCGAAGCAGTTATTGAAAAACCGTTAAAGACAAAAATAGCACTGATAAGTAAGCGATACACCATATTTATTATAAGATCATTTAAAACTAAAAATAGTGTTTGGTTCACATAAAATCGAACATCCATGCGCAATGCATCGAGTCACCATTTACATAGGCTAATACAAACACCATATTAGGTTTAAATTTCCAATAATAAATATATATTTAGTTTTGTTTTAGATTATGTTTTAATTTATTTAACATTTATACTTCTCTTAAGTATAAAACTAATGAGTAATATAACACTTAGTTATAATCTCAAACTAAATAAATTAAAAAATTACTAAAACAAATAACTAAAATAGCAATGTTTAACAAATAAACATTTTATAATACCATAAAAAATATCCAACATTTAGTCAAAATTACCACCACAATAAAAACTTTTAGCACAAAGCCCTTCAATACAAAATTGAAAAACGAAATCAGCAAGAGAAAGAGTGAAAAGTGAAGAGCGCAATCTTCATTTACATCGAGTGGAACTATCTCAATTTCTTTTAAGGCGACTGGGATCAGCTCTACGAACTTATAGTAGAGATCCAAAAGCATGTTCACAACAGTCTTAATAACAGCATCCAGACAGGGCGACGAACCAACTTGTTACTTCTAAGTAACATGGTTCTAGGATTATAGGATAACTTAGCTCCCGTTTTAGCCAAGGTCAACACAAACACTTTGCATTGGGATCCATAATCCTATTCAGGAACTAATCCATCAATGGAGTCCACTTTAGTCAAAATCAGAATTTTCTCCAAAATAGAATTTTTTTAAAGTGTTTTTCACGAAAAGCATTTTTCGCAAATTTAACATTTTTAATTGATCAATTCCAGAGGAAAATCCTCCTTTCCAGACAAGCTCTTGGATTTCCCGGTTTTAACGCATTAAACCGCTCCAAAACTCTAACAATATTCCCTTCCTCCAACAGGGAATACCATTTAAGAAAAGCTCACCTTCAAGTTTTTGGATAGTCCTCGTCTCCTCGTGAGACTGGATTATTTTCACCGTTTTTACGAACGTTTTCATTTCTATAACATATATAGAAATAACCAAAACTTGTTAATGATCAATCAAAAATCAATATATAAATACACAATAGATATACTGAATTTTCTTGAATTTATGAAACATAAATTAAGCATTTATACGCAATAAATACTAGTAAATTTAGTTTAAAAATATCAAATGAATTCCAAAAATTCATCAAAATATACCAAAAATTCAAGAAAAATGTAAATTTTAATTCTGGAAAAAATTTGACGAAATTTGGACGCCGTACGCCAACGCACGCGCTCACACGCGCCGCCCGAATCTGTTCCACGCGCCACCACGCGCAGGCACGCGCCCTCACGCGCTCCATGGGTATAGCTGACTCACGCGACACGTGGCACCTTGTGATTCGCACAGACGTGGCACATATGCCACGTGTCATCACCTGATTGGGTCAACTCATGACGTGTATGATGACGTGGCCTGCTGATGTGGCAAGCCATGACACGTGGCACCATACTATTGGTCCACAGTGATGACGTGGTAAGTGACGTGTCACGATGACGTGGCAAAATCACAATTGGTTGGACACGTAGCGACATACCATTGGTCCACGTGTTTGACACGTGGCTGTTGACCGTTTCAGGAGCAGTTGACTTGGACACGTGTATTAACGTGATTGGTTAGACTTTTCAACCGTCAGAAAAATCAACGAATCGCGTATCGCCACGTGTCCAGCAACATAACTTCTCCAACCGCTTTGGAAACGAACTCCACTCGCGGTGGTGGAGAGTGAGGGCCACGCGCCACCTTCTGGTCCTCCTTTGGCCGTGAAATTTGACATTCCGACTCGATTTTTCGTGCTGATTTTAGTGGTGTGGTCAGATTTATGAAATTCCGAAAAAAAATTTTGACACTTTGTACTGTTGGATCTAATACGGCATCGTTTTGACTCGGACAACAATGCAAATCCGTATCAAAACAAACAAAAACGAATACAAAATTAACAGAAACATATTCTTGTCATGGAATATCAGATTTCAATGTCTACGGAATCATTTTGACGCGGATTTCAATATAAATCCGTATCAAAACGAATGAATATGTATTTAAACGAATCGATACGTATTCAAACGAATAAAGAAACGTATTCTTATTCACGGATTTCCATAAACCAAGATATGAACACATCAATTTTTCATGGAATACCAGAAAACTAGATTCGAACACATCAATCTGTAAACCTTTCGGCTCTGATACCAATGAAGATCGGAATTCCATAGATAACCATAAACAGATAGATAAACAGACTTACGGTTTATATGCAGCGGAAACTCGTTTATGGAATGGATCTGATCTACGCGAGAAACCGGATCGTTCTGGTTGCCTTTCCTACGAGTGTATGAATACACTGAGTACGGGCTATATCCGTGAATTCTTCCGACGAACGAAGAAGTAAACCGTGTTTTATCGGTAGGGACGTTTTCTCTCGGAATAGGAAGGGAATCTCTACGATTCTCTCTTGTTAAGAAATAGAGAAACTTCTTCTCTATTTATAGTGGAAATCCCAACTTCCATCTATATAGGGTCGGACCAAATTACACATTTAGTCCCTGTAATTTACACATAATTACAGTTTAGTCCCTGCCATTCCAAAATGTCATGGGCGGACCAAAAACCAACAAAGAGGATATAAATTAATCGTCAGAACTGAATTGAAAAATATTTTTTACATTATTTTTCTTTATATCTATCTATATAGATGTACATGGGGTAATCAACTGTTCCGTACTCAGAATATAGCCTAATACATAAGCCTCTCAACTTGGCTTAAACTACATAGTCTCACCCTCAACTCAACCTAAAGAAGGTCCACTTAGGGCCACTTTAGCATTGCTATTAGCGAAAGTACTGTTAGTGAAAGTGCTGTGTAGGAAAGTGCTGTTTGGAAAAGCTAATAAGTGTTTGGTAATATTTTTGTAGGAATGATTTTATCCTTATAAGCGGTATGCGAGGTGTTTGGTAAACCTTTTTATAAAAGTGTTATTAATGTATAAAAGGACATAAAAGGACATAAATGATATAAATTAACTTTAACTTAATTTAATCGATTAAATAATATTAGAAATTAATAATTTCATTACACACATTGTATGTTTATATGTTATTAGACACTAATAATATTTATATTAATATCTCTATTATTTACATATAATATAAATAAACGACATTTATGTTAATAATTTTTGTATTAATTATCCATAAAGAATTACTAATATAATAAAGAATAAATCTAGTATAAAATATCACTGCATATAATTAAGAAAATGTTCCATATAATAAAGAAATCAATTAACAACTAAAATTAGATATATTAATATCTCTCCAAATTCTTGCAACATTTATGAACTTACAAGTCATTTTGTTCATGACACAAGGTTCCAAAAAAGTCTTAAAATTCAGTTCCAATTTCTTTTGTTTTTTTTCAGCATAAATGTTCATTTGAAGTGCATATACATGCTCTTGAAATCATTAACATATTGCAAAGCAGATGGAGAAGCAAAAGGATGCCACCTAGTCTTCTTATGACCACAACAAAACACAAAATAACAATTAATTAAGCACAATGAGCATCCATCCTGAGATGTACTCATCGACTCGAATTAATAATTGAAACCCATAATTTCAACAATCTTGCTAGCTAAGAACAAGTCACCTGATCATTACACACTAAATCCCATTAATTAGAATAAGAGTTTGAAGTTACGAAGCACTAGGTTAAAACATTTAAACATAAATAAGATTATTATGTCATAATGCTCTTTACATCGGCAACTTGAACTTGATACACTACAAAATTTCCCTAAACAACATAACTAGAACTAATTTCACATATTTCCTAAAACTGCAGATGCTCATATAATAGGCACCCAAAGGCCTATAAAACTTCAATTCTTGGACTTGGAGAGCCAAATGGAAACCACTGAAGAAAGCTAGCTATAGAAACAGCAACATGGTCACAGTAGTGGCTTCCAGAAATTTGGTAAAGCTGTGTATTGGATTCCGGTGCGGTTCAGTTTACTCACCCCTGATGCTGCAGCTTTAGCCCCAATCGTTGCATACCCAAACACCTACATATTTTACAAAACTTGAACTCAAAACTCTACTTTGTGCTTAAATTTTTAATTGATAAACGAGATTGCTAAAACTCGAACTCTAAACAACATTCACTCCAAAAGTTTAAGCTATTAGATTGACAATTCGTGTAAATGACTTGTGTTTATGTCCTGACTACAAAAACATGTAATTAATTAGCAGTTTCAGTAATGTAATTAATTATCCAAATCAACAACAAAAACATGTCGTAGAAATTCTTTATTAGTAAAGCTCAATACCTTAAAATTTTGAACAAGGCTTCTGGAAAACTAGTAAAAAGATACAAAACTAAAAGGGTAGTTTGTATAGCTGTTCTCCTCCCTGCCCAATTCACTATCAACAAGAATCTGTAGAGTAAAAGCCATTAAAATTGAGTCTTTACAATCAAAATTGAGTCTTTGCCGTTAAAAACCATCTCCATTGCAATGTAACTGACTGCTAACTCAATAGTTTGTGCAATGTATCAATAAGATCAATCCACTTTATCATTGAGGACAAGCATAAATACATAATTTTCTCAGGGCAATTTCAGGGATCCAAGGAGTTCAATAAGGCCAATTAGTTATATTCTGTTACTTTTAGTTGCTAGCCACGTGTGATTAGCTACATAAGAACTCTAATTGTATTTAAAATAAATAACAAATGAATATTGACAACACCAGGATTTATCTAAAACCAGAGTTACAGTAACAAGCTAGACTCACAATCAAAAGTTCTATGCATAGTTTTCTTATTCTCTTTCCGGCTTAAGCATTAGAGTCCCTTTGTTAAGCATTACCTTTGACACTTGGCTCTTGTTTCATAGGTAAAGACCAAATGCCGTCGTCCTCACAACATCCAATCTCAGATTTTTCCTTTTCTTAAGGTTGAAAAGTATTTAACTTCTTTTATTGTGATTCTATAATTTCAATTTATCAATAATATCAATTTTTTTCCTGTTGTTGTCTTATTGGATTATATACAACTTCTAACACTTTCCAGCCAAACACATAGTACCCTTTGAGTTATCAATCACCATTTACTACTGAACTTGCTCAACTACGTCTAATAACAAAAGGGCAATCAAGAAGTAATCAATTAGGAATTAAGCAAATACACAGCAAAATGAATCTCTTAATTAAATTTAGCATGAAGCATTTACTCCCAGATAAAGAGCAGTTGTATTGCTACTGCTACACATCTGAAAATTTCCCAATTCCTACACCTAAGTGACTCGGTAAACAAGTACCATTACAGTTAACTAATTATGTTTTGATCGATTTAAAATCTTAAATACAAGAATAAGCTTTAAACCATAAAAAGCAAATGCCAAACATGTTGTAATATCAGTAAACGAAGTCATTGTCCAAATAAACAGAGAAAGGAGCTAGTTGTGTCCTCTTCTTGGAAGAAGAAATCCGTTTGGGCTATGAAAAAAATTAAAATTCCAGAAATTAAAAGAACAAACTGAGAAGAGTATTTAAGAAGGATTACTTACATAACAGAAATGGTTCGTTCCTATTGAAATGCAGTTCGAGTTCTCAAATCTGCAGCTGATGTCGTATTGTACATAAGATTTGCAGCCAACGGCTCAATCAATTTCTCCATCTTCGATTTTGGAACCAAAGAGGTTCAAATTTTATGGTAATTCTCAGGGGTGAGCAAAACCAAACCGAGAACCAAAAACCGAACCGAACAGAGGTTGACAAACTAAATTGAACCGAACCAAAATTTTGGTTTGGTTTTGGTTTCTATTTTTCTTCTACTTTAGTTTTCGGTTCGATTTAATTCGGTTCGATTTTTAAACCGAACCGTGTTTTGGTCACCCCTAGTAATTTTTCTTCCATGAATGATTTTGACTTTTCTTTACTTTGTTCTTCGGCGGTGGGCAGCAGCAAGCGAAAAGAAGAGAAGAAAGGCAACAACGATTTGTGGCAGAAAAGGAAGAGAGCAGCGCGATTTTAAACGAAAGGAGGAGGAGGGAGATCGTCGGAATTTTGGCTAAAATTCGCGATTTGGAGCTTTCCGTGTTATTGGCTTTTGGCCAAAGCTTGGTTTGGGGCTTGGAAGAAAAGCAGCTAATCCTGCTTTCCGTGTAAATGCTTCCCCAAATTGAGTTTTTACCAAACACCAATTTAAGATACTTTTCTAACTTTTCTCATTTAAAAGCTACTTTCCGGTTTGGGAAAGCACTCCCAAATGGACCCCTAATTCTCTCAAATTAACAAAATTATAGAGAATTATACGGGTTTAAAATATCTTTTCATGATTCCTATAATAATAATAATAATAATAATAGTATTTCGCCAAGATTATAGCCTCAAAGAAAAAAAATTTGTAGATGGAAACAAGAAAAGTAACTATTAGTCAATTTTGCAACTACTTATAGAATTAATATACTACATTATTTAATAAATTTTCCATTTCAAAACCTTATCGAAGAAATTTAAATGTAATTATTTTTGGACAAGTGAACAAGTGCATAATCAAATCAATTAACTTCTTGGTATGGACAGGAAATGGTCAGTAATAGTTAAGTTCAATTATGAGTTTGTTGAAATAAATAAACAAAATTCGTGGAGTGTGCACAAAATATTAATTATCCTTTCCTCTAATCACATTTTTTAAATACAAAAAATCCCCTCTATCTCCATCAATCTACCTTACAAGTCATCTTAATTTATTTATGTTATGTACACGCTCTATAAATTTGACATTTCAGATATTTGAATCATGAAGAAAAAATTGTCACATATTTTGGACTATGTACTAAAAATATACTTATTTTTATTATTATTATTATTATTATTATGTTTGGGAAAAGACAATCAAATTGAGCATTTACTAGTTTGTTGAATTCCAACTGGAAGAACGTTGACCAATTATACGAAGCTAACCAAATTGTGTTTTTGGTATTCTCCAATTAGTAAATATGACATTATTGGTTTTACCTGTAAATAGTCTCTCATCATTTAGTAATTTTAATTTGGTAGAACGCATGTTAAGCCTCCTAATTTGTATAAATTTAGTAATGGCCGATTAATTTTTTCAACATATAAAGTATACGATTTTTCTATTTTTATAGTATTTGCCGTATAGTTTGATATTTTTATTTCACGTAAGCTACGATATCTGTTAACAAGCACGTAACATCATTTTTAAAAAAAGTAGAAGATTCTAGAATTTACTAGAGAGATCTTAATCATATATTTTATGTAGTGATGTGATAGCTACAGATGTGACCATATCGCAGATTCAACCTCACGTATTCGTAAAAATTGTGTCATGTGTGAGTTAATGGATACTACAGCGAAAAATGTGTCAAATTTGGACTAATCCTATCAAAATAGAAAGATCATATATCCAATGTTTTAAAAAAAATTTTTTATCATGAGACCAACTACAAAATTCATAAAACTTCAGGGAGTTTAATTAGACATGTGTGCACTATATTTCATTGAACTACCAACAAAATTATTAATAATGAGATTAACTAGAGCCATTAAAAGTAAAGGATGAATTGTTTTAATTGGGTGAGATTGGAGAGAGAAAGTAGGTAGAAAAAAAAATTAAGAGGGTCAGGTAAAAGCTTTGCAAAGCATTGGACCAATAGATTTATTCGACTTTGGTCAAAATACTAACGTAGTACAAGTAACTTACAATAGCAGGTCATATGTATAACGGTGTCAAGTTACCTACAAGTTGGTGTATGTTTTTGTACAAAAATGAAGTCAATGTACCACAATATAAAACATGGTATAATTGATGAATCATGGATGTAACTAAGCCATGAAAATTATATTTACTTAAGTAGTCAAGTTAATTTCACTCATGGTATACTATCACGTCAATCACATTATGTCACACCAACTATCATTTTGCACATTGACATGCCTCAACTTGTAGGTGACCTTTCATTATGTTGTATATGACCTGCTATTACAGGTTACTAGTACCACATCAGCATTTTACTCTTTTCAACGTAAAATATTGGAACCCACTATATTGAAGAGACAACTTTACCATCATACAAACAAGAAAGGATTAATGCATTCTTACAGAAATATGTGTATAACACTGTTGATCACGAGGGAGAACCTAGATTCGTGCCCTGGGCCCAAATTGATAGCGAGACCAAATTTGGAAAGATATCATGGGTTCGGAGGTCCAATGGTATTCTTGAGCTGAATTTACAGAGTCATGCATTCTGATAATGTTCTTCTAGAGGAATGTCGACATGACTTCCGATGGTATCTTGAGAGGGATGCATTACAATGGTACTTTGATTTATCCATCACCCACCATAGAGATTAGGTTACTATGACATCATTGTTGGAAGGTTCAGAGAACAACCGCCATAAACCAGATTGATAGGAATTGAAAGACAAAACCAGGGAAGGCAAGCAAAACTCCAATTATTTAAAACCCTAAAGGCTACACTGACCAAGATTACCACATGGGATGTAATGAAGGCCCCACCTAATGCTTTGCTCTGATGAGTCACCACTTTTGCACGACATTATCTTAAAACTTTAGTAGATCTAGTGAACGTAATTGATAAGGAAGCCAGGGAGATTCATGATGTGAACATGATGGATTCTAAATTACCTAGGAATGTTATCTTAGGGAAATTAATGCAACAAAACCCACAATCTTACCCATTAACCAATTTTCATGCGGTTCAAACCTCAATGGTCTACAAACCAGATAATATTTGGGCAATTAAGGATGACTCGAACACTTATGATGATTTCGACATTTGCACTTATAGATGTAGAGCAAGCTAAGCAACAAGAGTTTATAGTCAAGAATATAACCAGGAGTCGTCACATTTATCAACCTTCTTCTCTTCAAAAGAACAATGAACCAGTATAACAATCATCACAACTAGCTGTCGGTTCTAGGTGCACTCTCAATCCACAGCCAACATCCAAGGAAGATGAGGTAATAAAGTAGATGAAGAAGACTCCTACTAGAACCAGCCTGTGGCATCTTTTGATTACTTCTCAAGAACACAAGACAACCTTAGTCAAGGCATTAACTTATAAAGTGTTTGGTATGATAAGAATGCACTATGGAATGGGAATCAAACTGGATAATTCCATTTGTTATAGTTTGGTTAAACAAGACGACACTAGGAATGGGTATGGCACTCCCCCATTTATGGGAATTAACCATTCCTCACCCATCCCTTAAGAATCAAATATCATTCCTCAATGAAAAAAAAATTCATTAATTATTTATCCCTTTTTTAAATCGCGGTTAATATCACCTCTACCATGAATGCCACCCCCACACAATTAATTATACCTAAATCTCCATTACTAGTGTTATACTCTTCGTCCTACCTTTCTTATTCTTTGACTTAACGAATGATTCAGTTGTTGGTGTGCCCTAGTCCAAATGGCATTGGTTCTTGCATTGTATTATACTTTATATTTGGACATTTTGTATTATACATTTTGTATTGAAATAAAGACATGAATCTATTTATTCATATCTTGTGATATTTGTAAATAGAGTATCCATTGATTATGACTAAGCTAAAGTAAACCAATGTAGGTCATTAGATTATGAGACCTTTTAGTAATGTTAAAGTTATAATCATAAAGACATCCCTGGTTAGTTCTAATCATGGGAATGAATGGAACTATAGACCAGCATATTCTTGACTGGATGGCGGTATCTCACCAGCCATTGGACATGGAATGTCAGACGACAGTATGGGTACAAGTTAGGTTACATGGTACTGGATTGATC
Source organism: Euphorbia tirucalli (assembly GCA_039660915.1). Classification (NCBI taxonomy): domain Eukaryota; kingdom Viridiplantae; phylum Streptophyta; class Magnoliopsida; order Malpighiales; family Euphorbiaceae; genus Euphorbia; species Euphorbia tirucalli. The sequence goes on along the minus strand of CM077640.1, from coordinate 33,155,749 downwards.
CACCGCAAGAACACCACATGGTCTGATCATCATAGGTGTTTCTTAGGTAGGTATAGCTATTATTCTTAGACCCAATAGTCACTGTAGCATAACATGGGATCTCATTGTTGGATATGCCCTAGTCCCGAGGCATTGGTCCTTGTACTTGTATCATACATTTGTACTTTGTTATGAGGTTTATGTATTATACAATTTGTGTCATTAAATAAAGGCATTAATCTATTTATTATATATCCTGTGCTATGTTATAAATAGAGTATCCAATGGACATATCCATATCCATGTTGACAAGTGTCATGCACTTGGTAGTGAGACCATGGATAGGGGAAACGATATGACCATAAAGTCATCCATAGTCTGTTCCAGTCATGGGAATGAATGGAACCAAAGACTATCATTAGCTTGGTTGTATGGCGGTGTCTTACCGGCCATTAGACATGGAATGTCAACCAAGTTAATGGGTATATGCTAAAGGACATGGTACTGGATAGATCCACTAAACGAGAAATCCACATGGTATAGTATCACAAGTGATTCTCGTGTAGTACTTGTATGGATCCTTTGACCTGACTATATCATGGTGCTACATGTGAAGTGACATACTTTGGTGTACGCCTAAAGGGCCTATAACAGGGTGCCAAGTATGGATACGTTCGGGTATGTCAGTAAACATGGCAGGGTGATGGATATGTGGAAGGGAATGTCACTTAGTAGTCCACTGAGAAGATATCACCAGCCGCTTGATGAGTGCAACTGATAAGAGTGTGGCCACACCCAAATAAGTTGGAACTTGCTTATGAGCATCAGTTCATTCGGGATCAAGTAAATGTCTGGACACAAAAGGGGGTGATCAATCCATGCCTCTGTGCTGGACACCAATATCAATGACATGGGATATACGAGTTTAACTATAGGGTTTCGATTACAGTTGGACTACTGTCTCCGTCTTAATTAAGGGCTGTAGTGGCTTGCTAGAGCCTGCCTACAGTCTGTGGGCTGTAGCCCCACTGCTAATATAAAAATAGGCCCACAGGATCATACACATTGAACGTCTAAACTTGAACTAAAAGGAACAACTGTATACTTAGAGTATACATACTAGAGAAAGAGGATTCCGTTAATTATATTATATAGATCGATTGGATTGATCAAAATAATATAATTAACATTTGTATTGGCTTTCTTATAATTAATTCATTGAATTAATTTATGAGATTATTTTCTAGGTAGAAATATTTCACATGTAAAGGTTTACATGTGTTTAATTTTATGAAAGTCTGATTTAATTCATTGGTTAAATTAATTGGTCAAATTAATTTTAATTTAAATGGCATGTAATATATTATATGATATAAGATATAAACATATATGTTAAATTGAAATTAAATTTGCAATTAAATTGGACCAAAAGGATTAATGCAGACTTGGGCTTAAAGAGGGGGAAAAGCCCGCATAAAAGTAAAAGAAATTGGACCGAAATTTAGCAAGGAAATTTCAGCCAACTAGGGATAAAGTCCCTAGTGAATTTCGGCCAATATAGAGGAGTTTTTAAGCAGAAATTTCCAGCCACAATATTCTCTCTTTTGGTTGATCATATCGCTAGCACGGGTTTAAGTTAGATAGCCATTTGTGTACAGGATGGTGGAGGAAGTCAGTTTTGATTTTTACAGCCATCTCTTGTAGAGATTTTACGGGTGAGAATCTAATCCATCTCATCTTTATTTTATGGTTTTTGATTTCCATTTCAATTGCTCATGGGCACAGATTTGAGAAAATTGACGCAAACTTCCGCTTAATCTATTGATTTTCGATGAAAGATCCCTTTAGTCATACAGTTTGATATACACCTGACTGGCCCGTAACAAGGTGCCAAGTATGGGTATGTTAAATGGGTGAGTGAACATGTTGATATTGATATTAAAGTTGACAGAATTGCCACTCAGCATCCCCTGAGATGATATCACTGGCCAATTGATGAGTGGGACTGACTAGAATATGGCCATACCCGAATAAGTTGGGATACTTATTCATAATGTTCAGTCTACTCAGTATCAAGAAATAAATAAGCATATAAGAGGATGACGGTGTTGGGATTCGTCACGGGAAACCGACTAATAAAAGAGAAAATATGCGTCGATTTCCTTGAATCCGGTCCCAAGAGCTTAAGATGTGGAAATAAAAAACTAAAGCATAAAGAGAACAATTTCAAAAACTTACCACAAAGTCTCTTTAAGAGACGAATGCAAACTGCAGAAATCAAGTGTGGATTTCCTCCACTGATGCCTACACGAACGGCTCTCGGACCGAAACCCGTGCTAGCAACTCGGATGACAAGAAGAGAGGGAGAAAGAGAGAAGAAAAAGGGGCGGCCAAGCTTGGATATTATGGCTGTCCAATATATTTCTTTCCAAAAGAAATAAAACAATTTCTCTTTTTCTCACACTTGTTTCTTACCAAAAGAAAACTAATGCATAAAAGTGGGCAAACTTTTTTTACAAAGAAAATGTATGTCACGGCCAAAAGTAGAAGTGAATTACCCCTCATTATTTTTCATCAAAGAAAAGTGATAATACATGAAAGAGCAAAGTCCAGCTTTTTGCAACAAATGAGTCAAAACCAATGACTCACCATGGTGACTCACCACCATCACTCACCATCACCTTTTCTTCTTTTTTTATTCATAAGGTAGCAAAGTCTAACTTTGCTACCAAAAAGTCAAGAAGATGACTCATCTTCGCTCTACTATATTCAGCCAACATGAAGGAAATGAAGATGGGATATTTTCCTTTTCATTGTTACCATAAGAATGAACAAAATATCTTACGTATCAAAGTTCAACTTTGCTTACCAAAAAGTCATACATGACTCACCATCTACATCATCACATTTTGTCCAACAAAATGACTCAACATTTATTGCCCTAATGCATCAATATTTCGGCCAAGATAAGTCCCACTTAATGTAGGCATTTTTCATTTTAAGACTAAGCCAAATTTTATATCCTTTGATTGAATTAATTTCAAATGCAACTTTAATATACCATGTATGCTTATATATTATACCATAATATATTACATACATTTAAATTAAAATTCATTTAACCTATTAATTTAATCAATGGATTAAATTAGACATACATAAAATGAAATACATGTAAACCTATACATGTAATAATATTTCCACCTAGGAAATAACCCTATATATTAATTCATTGAATTAATTATGAGAAGGCCAAAATAAATATTAATTATAATGTATTGATCAATCCAATTGACCTATATCATATAATTAATAAGTCTCTCTCTCTCTCTTCAAACGTGTATAATCCAAGTACACACTTAATCCGACTAGTTAAGTTCCATACGTTCAAGTGTACGATCCAATGGGCCCGTCTTTACTTTGGCAGTGGGCCAAGGCCCACAGACTACAGGCGGGCTCTAGCAAACCACTGCAGCCCCCAATTGAGACGGAGTAAGCAGTCCAACTGAAAACGTAACCCTGTAGTTTGAACTTGTAAATCCCATGTCGCTGATATCTGTGTCCAACACAGAGGCATGGAAGTATCACCCTCTATTGTGTCTGGACATTTACTTAATACCGAATGAACTGATGCTCACAAACAAGATCCAATCTTGTTTGGGTGCGGCCGCACACTTATCAGTAACATTCTTCAAGAGGCCAGTGATATCATCTCAGTGAATCACTGAGTGACATTCCCTTCTGCATATCCATAGCATTGCTATGTTCATTAACACACCCGAACGTACCCATACTTGGCACCCTTTTACAAGCCCGTTAGGTGTACACCAAAGTGTGCCACTTTACATGCAGCACCATCATATGGTCCGGTCAAAGGACTTATACAAGTACTACACGAGAATCATTTAAGATAATATACCATGTAGATTTCTGTTAAGTGGATCGATCCAGTACCATGCCCTTTTTACATGTACCTATTAACCTGGTTAACATCCCATGTTCTATGACCGGTAAGACACCGCCATACAACCAGGCTAATGATAGTCTTTAGTTCCATTCATTCCCATGATTGGAACAGACTACGGATGATTTTATGGCCATGTCGTTTTCCCTATCCATAGTCTTACTACCAAGTGCATGACACTTGACAACATGGATATAGATATCTCCATTGGATACTCTATTTAAAATATAGCACAAGACATATAATAAATAGATTAATGTCTTTATCTCTTGACACAAATTGTATAATACATAAAGTTCATATTAATGTTCAAATGTATCATACAAACACAAGGACCAATGCCTCGGGACTAGGGCATTTCCAACAGACGAGGCCATGCATCTTGATTATACATCAATGTCAGCTGGCAAGGGATATATAAGATCACTACTGGCAAGGGATATATGTTTCACATTAAACTGCACGCCTCCGTCTTAATTGAGGGCTATAAAGGTTGCTAGAACCCACTTATAATCTGTGAGCCTTGGGCCTAATGCCAATATAAAGACAGACCCACAAGATCATACACATAGAGTGACTGAACATTGACAAATCAGAATTATACACATCATGTCTATTTGGAACAAAAACCAAATTAATTGAGTTATTGGCATTCGGTTATGTCAAAATTAATTCGATTACATTTAGGGAGAAATTGAATTTTTTTGATTAATTAATTATGCGTAGTAAATAATTAATTAAATAATATTTCCTTGGTGAAAATTTAAATACAAGGTTGTATTTATTGAGGTTGATTTAAATTTAACTTTGAATTATATTAATTTGAAAAAATTATATTTAATTAAATTAATTAGAATTTATAATATGTTTTATTTAATTCTAATGATACAGATTAAATCAAATGAATCAAATAAATATAAACTGTAGTTTCAATTAAAACCTAATATACTGAGAAGTATAAACGGCAGCCTTAAAATCATTTTCTCCTTAACCCTGGCATTTGGAAAATTCAGCCAACATAAGAAAAGTAGTCGCCCACTCTTGGCCGAATTCTCTTGGTGTCCGTTTGATCTATTCACTAGCACTAGTCACGTTCCAAAGTCGTTCGTGTACCGAATTGTGGAGAAAACACAATTGTGTTTCTACAGCAGTCCCTAGAAGAGACGATTAAGGTGAAAAGATCTCATTTTCTTTCTGTTTGTTTTCATTCTATTAATTCACATGAATCCTGGTTTATGGAATCAAGGAAAACTTTTAATCGGTTATTCCGCTGAGATCTTGATTTTTCCCCTGATGATTTCCTACATCGGTATAATTGGAAGAATGGCGAGTGTGAGCGGACGACGTTTTCGACAGAACGCGAGACTCCCTTTCGGAAGGGGGCCACGATCTCGGGTGGGCCCCTCCCTCGCGTGGGGTTTTTATGAATGGAAAAATAGGGTTTTGGAAAATAAATGGAATTGATGCATAAAAGAACCAAGACCTAAGTCTCGATGAATATTGTAGAGTCACCACCCGGCTCAGCTCAACCGGGAAATTTATAATGCAACTGAACCAGACGAACGGCCGCTACACTATCTAGAGATTCGGGTCCGTACAAGTCCCTTATTTCGTGTCTAATTAAAATAAATATTGGTCAATGTTCAAAGATGGTATTTCAAATTCTAAAATCAATTTCATTGAAATAAATAGACACACAGCACGCATACAGGTTAAGGTGAAATAGTAAAAGATTAAATTATTACAACCCGATCGAATAAAAGATAAAAACTCTCACCTCACTTGTACAATCGCCTAGAATACACAAGAATCTAAAAATAATTACAACCGCCTAAAATACACGATTAAATTCTATTAAAATATAAATAAAAATAAAAATAAATAGAAGCTGCAAAACAAAGGTTAGCACAATTTATACGGCACGCCACAATTAGGACTCAAATAGACAGAATTGGGAAAACAAGAATTGGGGATATGCACATAGGGGATAACCGGGTTGGCTCGGCTAGCTGGCCCGGTTAGACCTGGAAAACATTTTGAAACGTCCCTGTATTTTTGGTTTTGTGGGAAATTCGTTTTGAAAACAATTTTTCCGGTTTACATGCATTTTTTTATTTAAGGTGGGTCGGTTTTCGGGAGAACTGGGTCTCCGTCGTTGAATTGTTCTAAATGCAATTTTACCGAAAATTGAATATATGGTCGTGGATGCACACAACAAAATTCATTTTGATGATTTTTGGGGTTTTCTGAATTTTTTTAGGGATTTTTGGAAATTTTTGGGATAAAAACGGAAATTCTGATTCTGGAAATCACGTTACAGTCGTGCGACTGTAAATGGCCTAGAGTCAGAATCTCGCCAAAACTTTATTTGAAGCAAACTGGAAAGAAAACGCTGGAAATCAAGAACACTCGTAGGATTGTAACTACAGTCGTACGACTGTTCATCAACTCAAGAACAGTCGCACGACTGTTCTTGATCTCCAGAAACAGAAATGTAGAAAAACGGATAAAAATGGCACAAAACCACACCAATCACCCAGAAAGCTTGTAAAAGAGAGGGGAAAGGAGTGTTTACCTCTTTGGCGTGCGTCCACCGTAGGATTGACCCCTGGCGTCGCTCCAATCCGCTAAAATCTGGACTTTTCTCCTTGAGTTAGGGTTTGAGAGCTTTTGGGTCCAAAATCTCCAAATGAAAAGGTTTCTGATGATCAGTTCTTCCCTTCCTTTTTTTTGTTTCTTTTCTTCTTTCCCTTTTCTCTCTTTTCTCCCTTTTCTTTCTTTCTTCCTGTCTCTGTTTGGCCTCCCCTTTCTCTTCCTGTTTTTTCAGCTTTTAGGGTGTGGGTTGGCTCACCTGCCACGATTTAATTACAGTCATACGACTGTAGTTAAAGTCATATGACTATACTCTTTTTTTTTTTAGAAGAGTGGAATTCCGGCGCTTACAGGGAGAAAATGAATTGGTTGTTTATTTAGGTTTTTATTGATTTACAAAAACAAATTGCAAAGGGTATAAGACCAAGAGCAAAAAGCAGGACAAAAAAGAAGAGGTTGATGATAGAGATTTTTCCAATTGAGTTTTCTCTATTTAAAAAGATTTGTTGCAAAAGAAGAGGACAAACACATGAAAATGAAGAAAAAAATTAGATAAAAATTTGATATATGGTTTCCCATGAATTTGCTTTTGATTTTTGAGAAATAGATTAAAGAAGAAAGCCACGAATCTTGAGGGTGAGCTAGATACAATTGATTGAATTTTTATTTTTTTTCTAATATATTGATAAATTTATAGTTTATATTATATATTTTTTAAGAAAATTATGAGCATGGATTTTTGTCTGACCTTTATGATGAAGCAGTATTAGTTATCCTTTACCTTGAGTTCCGTGGAGACACTAGCCTGAGAAGTAAGGACTGGATTCTAACTCGTACAGAAATGAACCGAGAATTGCCAAAGTCGAAAAGGAGAGTTTGACTTCAAAGATTTAGGCCGTAAGACCTAAGTAAATGGAGTTTAGGCTGTGCAAAGAGAGTATAGTTGATTTGAGATTAAGTTGTACGACTTAAAAGTAAGGCCATACAACCTAACTTTAAAAGCTTTAGGTCGTACAGCCCATCTCTAAAAGCAGGACCAGTAGGCCAAGTTACACAAACAAAGTATAAAAAGCTTTTCTCTTCATAGATTATAGGATAACAACAATCATTACGGAGAAAGATCACAACCAAAGTCTTAAACCTTAAGTTTTCCTTAACTCTTATTCACTGTTCATCATCGTCTTCATCTTCAAAAACTCAAAAATCCAAAACCTAATTTGGATCTTCAACCATTTTCAACCAAAAAATCACCTTTTACTCACAGATTGACTTCAAATCAAGGCTGCTCGTGCCTGTTTTAGGTTCTTAGCGAACTTCAGTTCGAGTTCGGCTAGTCAAAATCCGTTTCAAGCTTCGAGGATCAGATCCAGAGTACTAGATCAAATCCTGGATAAACACATTAAAGGTAACTTTTGAGACGCTATAAAATCCATTCTTTTAATTTCTACATCGGTTGATATCTTTGTGATGTGTTTTTCGTATGAAAACTCTAAACTGCTTTCTGTAAAGTCTTGAAAATTAGGCCGCATGACCTATATTTTAGGCAGTATAGCTTATCAGGAGTGAATTTTAAAATGCATGGCTCATCTATGGCCTGAGATTCCTTATAGCCAAAATTCCTCTATTTTAGTGATATGTGATTTTGTGGAATTCGGGGTGAAAATCTATGATTTCTTAGTCTAACCAGTAGGTAGACTTCTAAAGGATCTTAAAATCAAAAGGAGAAACATAGAAATGAATTTCTACGTGTTGAAATCAAAATTGAAAAATCTGTTTTCCTATCGAAGGTAGGCCGCACGGTCGTATTTTTAGGAAAAATAAAGTTGTACGGCCTTATTCGTATAGACTTGGGCCGTATGATCCAATCTTACCCATGATCAGTGGTGGTGTTGTTTCTCTGTGCGTTAGGCCGAACGGCCTGTCTTCAACATGTTTGAGCCGCCCGGCTCATCTTTATTTTCTAGCATTTATTTCGGTCCCTCATGAATTCATTTATTACATTATTCATTGTTAGGAAATTGATTTTGGTTGTTTATATGCTTTCCCATTTAGTTTGATTTTGAAGAATTTTTGGACCTAAAAAAAAGGAATTTTTAATAAATTCCTAGATATCTGATCTACCTTTTGTATGTTTAACAACAAAATTGGGCAAAATTGTTTTCTCCGCTCCAAAAAATGTAGGGCATTCACAAAACCGTTTTCCAGGTCTAATCAAGTAAACTTGCTGGATTTTCTTGATTATCCCGTAGACGCTTGATCCTGAGCTATCTTATTACCTTGTTCTGTCCTACTTGAGTCCAATGTGTATATATTTATTTGTGCAGCTAACCTTTGTTTTGCAGGTAGATGTATGTTAGCTTTTCATTTTTAGTTTATTTCATGTAAATTAGGTGTTTGTACCCCCAATCCCATTTTATCAATTGTACCCCCCTGGTTAGTTTATTCGATTTAGTTGTAATAATTTTACTTCCCAAATTTATTTTTTGCTTTTTGTATTTATTTACGACTTTCTATATTAGAATATAGCATATGACTAGGGTTGAACACGGAATAGAGAATATTATTTCAAAATAAAGTAGATATAAGTGGTTTTTCTGAACCAGAATCTCGATCTTAAAGTTATAGGAATCCTTGTTGGGCTTGGCTATACCACAATTTTTCGGTACGAGCTGAGCCAGGTGGCAACTCCTGTAACCTTTAAGACGCAAGAAATTGGTTTTGTTCGTTCCTTTTTGTTTCGCCTTTTCTGGAAAAAACCTCAAAACTGCATTTTTCATGAAAACCATTTTAAGCATCGGCCTCACGGCCCATTGCTCTGGAGGATCGCCCTCTCACAATTAGATTTTGATTTTGAATTTAACCAAACAAAACTTTTAAATGATGATTCTAATTTTGATTTCATATCATTCTGATTCTGATCCTAATTATGATTCTCAAGTTTAAACCAAACACCTCCTTAGATTGAAACAGCCCATATGACTAACCGAGAAACTTTAGGATGCTTACTGACTAGAGTAAAAGTTCACATATGAAATTATATACTATGATAAAGATCTTCCTCTAGAATGGCGAGATCACAACAAGGCCTTATATGTCAAAGTTGGGTTCCTACAAAAAGTAGTGCCATGTGTGATAGTAGATGATGGTTTTGCCCTAAATATTATCCCACTAAAGATGCTACCACACTTAAGAATGTCTATTGGGAATCTAAAAATTCCAACCACTGTTATTTGAGCTTACAGTGACTTCAAAAGGAGTGTGGTCAGAACCTTTGAAGCTGAAGTTACTATAGGACCAATCAAATCCATGGTAAACTTTACAATGTTGGATATCTCGATGACTATTGCTTTGCTACTAGCATGTCTGTGGTTTCATCCTTTAGGTGGAGTATTCAACTTTGTTAGTAATGTATGCTCTAGTGCCACACATTGTATAAATTGTAAATATTTGTTGGCTATTAATAAAATGTTTGCTTTCATATTTATCTCTTGTTGAGTATAATATGGCAGTAAATATTTGTCTTAAAGTTATTATTAAAGAGAACCTATTCTCAAGAGTTGAGAATATGAGATAAGTTTTCTTGATAATAATATAATTTAAATGTTCGTGGTTGGAAGAATTAATAACTTGGCATTATTAATTCATAAACCACCACCTTTATTCATTTTCTTGGAGAAGTGATGAATCTTATACTACTTGACATGAGATGTCAGGATGAATATGTGGGTACTCATGATAGTGATGAGTGAACTGAACTGCAATGTAAATGATAATGGCATGGAGATTCTTGACTAGTCAACCATTTATGATTTGGTCATAATGATACATATAGTCCTTTAACTTGAGGTGACTCAATTGTCCTTTTATAAGATGTTAAGGTTTGTTACTGTTTTGCATCATGTTAATCATACATGGTGATCCAGCATGTGGTGGCCTTAATTGTTATGAAGTGAGGTAAGAAATCAGCCAAGATAGAATTTCATTACCCTACAAAAACAAGGATAAGGTCCATTGATTTTTATTAATATTCTTTGATGAATTGTATCTTGGCCAGGTATGTGTTATTTGTCAAAGAATTGTTGTGAAAGGTGCAATCATACCATCTTGACAATTATGGTTTTGACAAGCCATGAACCCAATCAAGATTTGGATCTTGTAATGAATAGGATTAATGTACAATAATTATGATCATGGTTCATTTAATACACTATGCGTTTATTCATTTCCAATTGAGTGTTAGGGCATTTTATGCTAGGTACTAACCATGATCTTTAAGGAACTAAAAGTAATATAATATATAGCATATGAATTATTACTTCTAGAACAATTTTTTCATTCCTTGTTGCCAATTAGATGTGAACCTAGAAAGTCACACATAATGGGGGTCCAATGCTCTACATTATCAATGATTTTATTAATTGATTGAATTATGAATTCAATTAAATAACAAATTATGGGATTAAATTTGTTATGAACAAAGACTCTAGCATGTCTTGAAATTTAATTAAATTGTTTTTGCTCAAGTTAAGTCAGTACACGTATTTATTCCATAAATCAAGTGTTGACAATTGGAATTTAATGACACATTAAGCTTGTTCCCGTGAGATATTTTGAAGTACATAATAGTAATTAATTAAATTGTTAATTATTATTATTATATAATATGATTTATTAAAAACAAACAAAACAAAAGTTGGTAAGCAACACATATTGATATGTTTTTCTGTTCTTTTGTTAATTGATTAACAATCTGTTGAATGGAAAAAGTCTTTCTGTTGTTTTGTCCTCATAAGGAAATTTTAACCTGCTTGTTTGTACAAAAGGTTGTTTTTATGTTTATATATATATATATATATACATATATATATATATATATATATATATATATATATATATATATATATATATATATGCTTCAAGTCTTTACTGAGGAGAGATATATACAATTATCAAAGACTTATATCAACTTATGAGGCTTTTTCTTTCTATATATATTAGATATATATAAAGTATGGTTTTGGTTGATATATTTAGTTGATGAAGCTATGAACTGAATATCAATATATAGTAGACAACTCAAAAGAAACGTATACTTTGGAGAGAGCTATAAAGAAAAATTATGAACAATAGGTTGTTCATATTTTTCAATTAAGAGCAAGTATTATAAGGCCTAATAAGAGCAAAAGACCTCATGCGGATGGATTAGAGGTGTAACATTTTGTTGGATATGCCCTAGTCCCATTGGTTCTTGTATTTGTGTTATACATTTGTACAATGTTATTGGATTTAATGTATCATACAATTTGTGTCATTAAATAAAGGCATTAATCTATTTATTATATATCTTGTGCTATGTTTTAAATAGAGTATCTAATGGACATATCCATATCCATGTTAACAAGTGTCATGCACTTGGCAGTAAGACCAAGGATAGGGAAAACGATATGACCATAAAGTCATCCATAGTCTGTTCCAGTCATGAGAATGAATGGAACTAGAGACTATCAGTAGCTTGGTTGGATAGCGGTGTCTTACCAGCCATAGGACATGGAATGTCAACCAAGTTAATGGGTACATACAAAAGGGCATGGTATTGGATAGATCCACTCAACAAGAAATCCACATGGTATAGTATCACAAGTGATTCTCGTATAGTACTTGTATGGATCCTTTGACCTGACCATATGATAGTGCTTCATGTCGATGCTATGGATATGCGGAAAGGAATGTCACTCAATAGTCCACTGAGAAGATATCACCGGCCTCTTGATGAATGCAAATGATAAGAGTGTGGCCACACCCAAACAAGTTGGAACTTGTTTATGGGCATCAGTTCATTCGGGATCAAGTAAATGTCCGGACACAAAAGAGGGTGATCAATCCATGCCTTTGTGTTAGACACCGATATCAATGACATGGGATATATGAGTTTAAACTACAGGGTTTAGATTTCAGTTGGACTGCTATCTCCATCTTAATTAGGGGCTGCAGTGACTTGCTAAAGCCCGCCTGTAGTCTATGGGCCATAGGCCTACCGCCAACATAAAGACGAGCCCATAGGATTGTACACATTGAACGTCTGAGCTTGAACTAAAAGGATCAACCGTATACTTGGAGTATACACGCTAGAGAAAGAGGACTCCGTTAATTATATTATATAGATCAATTGGATTGATCAAAATAATATAATTAATAATTTGTATTGGCCTTCTTATAATTAATTCAATGAATTAATTTATGAGATTATTTCCTAGGTGGAAATATTTTACATGTGTTTAATTTTATGAAAGTCTAATTTAATTCTTTGGTTAAATTAATTGGCCAAATTAATTTTAATTTAAATATATGTAATATATTATATGGTATAATACATAAATATACGTGTTGAATTAAAGTTATATTTGAAATTAAATTGGACCAGAAGAATTAACATGGACTCGGGCTTGAGGGAGAAAAAGCCCACATGAAATTAAAGGAAACTGGGCCGAAATTCATCAAGTGAATTTCGGCCATCTAGGGTTAAAAACCCCTAGATAGTTTCAGCCAAGGCAGGTGAAAATAGTATAAAATTTCCAGCCACCACACTCTTTCTTTCGGTTAATCGAATCGCTAGCATGGGTTTGAGTTTGATAGCCGTTCGCGTACGAGAACGTGGAGGAAGTCTATTTTGATTTCTACAGCCATCTCTTATAGAGATATTCTGGTGAGAATCTAATCTTCCTCAATTTTATTTTGGTTTTTGATTTTCACATCATTTGCTCCTGGGCATGGATTTGAGAAAATCAACGCGTACTTCCGCTTAATCGGTTGATTTTCGGTGAAAAATCCTAACACATTTGGGGCATTATGTCAAATTGTATATAGTCTACAAGGGGCAAGCTTTTAGTTCCTATTTTTTTAGGGTATAATTAGATGGTTATAAATTAAATAGACGATCCTTGGAGGTTTAATTCATGAGATGAATTAGTTAGCAAGAGTTTGCTAAAAGTCAAAATTTTGAATTTTGGACATTACACCTTATCAAACCTCCAGTTCTTTCAAACTCTACATCAGAAGATTTGATTTCCAATATTTGGAGAGACTATAACCATTGAAGCAGACGGTCTTCCCACTATAGCTGCAATTGGGACAAATATCCCACTATGTGGAGGCTTTCAAATTGCTGGAATTTATCACGATTATATGCCTAAAGCTATTGCTAATGCTATGCTCAAGATGAACTTCATGCCCGGCCTAGGATTGGGCATCAACCAGCAAGGAACTCTGCACTTTAATGTCAACATGGGACAACATCACACTCAGGGACTATGACCTTAAGGCCTCTAGATCTAGTAAAAAGAAGATGGTCAAGCCATTCGTCCAACCTGGAAATCAGCCTTATTTAGGGGAAAAGGAAAGCTTGGTCACCAATGGAAATGAAGTCCCAAGATTTGAGATCTTTTGTGACATCGCAAACTTCAAAAAGAGAAAAGAAGATATAGTCTTTAAGCCTCAGTGAACTCTTGAGGAAGCCATAGCTCATGCTGTAGTGGCTGCGGTGGAGCAAGGAGTTATGCAAGATGTCCCTCTAACAGAAGAAATAGAGGATGTACCATTAGAAGATGTTTTCAAGGAAGAAAAATCAAGCTAGATCAAACCATCTATCAAGGAGCACTAGAACCTATGCAAGTCAATAGAGAACAACTACATGGATTCGAGATTTCAGTTGTGAATTAATTTATTGCTTTGGTCTTTTGTCACAATTTAAAGCTGAGTAACTGGATTAATGATACTTTTAAATTCCAATACATGGCTTATTTATTTATTTTCTTTATTGTATAACGATTTTAGTATTGTACTTCACTTGGTTATACTCTTGAAATATGCTATTGATTTACTACTTTAAGAAAATGTTTTGCTAAGTTTAATATTTTCTTGTAATGGATTTGCTTGATTTGATTTTTATATTGGTATCAATAATATTCCTAATTGTAATAATAACGTAGCTCCTTTCAATCCAACTAGCCATATTTTTTCTTTGTTTTCTTCAAGATTTCCATGAAAATTTCCGTCGATGATGTTATGTTCTGTTAGAAAGGCTGACAGAATTTTCGACAATAATAATTAGTTAGATCAAATGTCAGGAAATTTTATTGACGTACCATTTACTGAGGGAAGTTAATCCATCCTTAACGTGATTTATTGACAGAAACAGGCCTTTTACTAATGAAAAATTATGTCATCTTGATTTTCCTACAGTGTTATATATATATTACAAATCAAAATAGGAAGCAAAATACAAAAAGTTAGGTGATGTTATTACAAAGTTGGAAAAAGAGGTAAATCATTAAAATCATTATTTAAATTCATTTAAATTTTTTTTTATTAAAAATAGAATTAAAGAAAATTTTATATTTTTTACCAATAAATAAGTTAAAAGAAGATTTTAGAAGTTTCCTTCAATTCTTTTTCAAACTCAAAATTTATATATATATAGAAAGTTTTGGTAAGTTTTGATAAAAAAAAAAAGATAAGTTACAATTTTACAATTAATTTTAATTGAAAATTTAATTTTATTCCTAACATGAAAAATTATGAGAAGTTATAGAGTACTCTTGGTATGAGCGGACGGTCCTTTCGACGAGCGGGCAGCGAGGCCAGGTCGGGAGAAGAATTTAATTGGTTTAGAAATTTTTGTTTTGGAAATTCGGATCATTTAAAGGCTTCGATTTTGAAAAGCGGATGAAAAACGTAAGAAACCAAATTCCCTCGCTAAAGTGGTCTAGGAGTCACCAGCTAGTTCAGTTCTACTGGAAAATTACAATATAACCAAGCCGTGTAGGAATCTGCTATACCTTTTAACTAGAGATTTGGGCCCAGACAAATCACTTATTTCTATCCCATTTCAAATAATTATTAACCGTTCTAACTTTCATGTCTTTTATATCTGTACTCTTATTCCATTTTCAGCTCTAGTTATTTTCTATATGCTCATACAAAAAGTGATAAATAAATACAGAAAGTAAATAAATTTGGAAAATTAAATTAATATAACCCAATTGAATAATCTAACCTAGGGGGTACATTAATAAAAATGGGATACGAGATACAATCGCCTAGAATACACAAACAATCTAAAAAGGGAAAGCTAGTTCTAACCAAATATACATCAACCAGCAAGACAGAGGTTAGTAGCATAATAAACATATAAAATGCACACAGACTCAAACAAGACATTAAATGCTAATAGATTACTTGGGATGTGAAAGAAGAGAGTTGGAAGAATCCGACAAATAAAACCGACTTGACCTGGAAAATGATTTTGAAACGTATTTTTGGGTGAACAATTTTTAAAATATTTTTCTAACTAATGGATCAATATATACTTCAGCGAGTCAGTTATCCCGGGGTTTTCATGGAATCCGTTTGTGTGGGTCCTAGTTACTTCATGGAAATTAAATCTAGGTCAAAAAGCGGTAAACACGTCGAAAACAATTTTCACAAAAACATACTAAAATACAAATGTTTGTACTCAAAATAATCTTAATGGAAAAACATATTTTTCTCTTTTTTATTATTTTTATTATAATAAAATATAATATTTACCAAAAAATAAAGTTACAGAATTTTTTTCTTCACATGAGTCTGGCTATTCAGCTTGCCTATGAGATGAAATCTCACTAATTCATCAGAAAATCGGACTGGATGAAGAATAGAGCCATACAGCTATAACAATAGTTGTACGGCTTTAATGATAGTCGTATAACTATAATATTTTGGAAAATAGTTTGGTTTTGAAAATCAATTATGACCATGCCTATGCTCGACCGAGCATACATATGCTCGATCAATCATAGGTACTTCCATAGAGCCTTTATTTCTGCCACCTAGCATGATTTTTTCTCCAAAAAAATAACTATGCTTGATTGAGTATGGCTTTGTTTGATTGAGCACACTTGATTTCCTTATACTCGTTCAAGCATAGTTCAAAATTCACTATGCTTGATCGAGCATAGTTTAAAATTCATTATGCTCAATCGGACATAGTTCTCCCTCCTCACCTACTCATTCAGCCTATAAATAGTTGAAAAATGGAGGGGAAAGAAGAGCTTTTTGTGAAATCAAAACCAAAACCTATGAAATTTCACCTAGAAATTCATTACTAAACCCTTAAAAGTCTCTCAAAATCACATTAAAACTATTATCCACTCAAATCACCCATAAAACTCACATTTATTCTCCTAATACCTCACTACGGATCAAGTTTCCGCTTTTGTTCCATGGTATAAACTGAGGGGATTCAAAATCTTTCCTTGCTTAACAATTTGTCTTCAGTTCCTGTTTTCAAAATTAAACTCGGGAAATGTAGAATATTAAGCTCTTTCATGCTTAGATGGCTATATCTAAGTTCAAGCAAGTTTGATTTCCTAGGCAACCTTAAATTTTCAACTCTTTTGTGCTTTATTTACATTATTATGTGTTGGCAGGTCCATGAGTGACCAGCATTATTGTTTGTATTCCATTCTAGCATAAAAATCATAATTTTATTTCATGCTTTGTTGAATTGAGACTTTCACAAAAAGAATCTTTTTAGGCCTAGAATCCTAAACCTTTTGTTTTGTTTTAAATCTTAAAACTCAGATTTACACCCATAGAACACCAAAAACAGCTTTTCTGCCTCAATCATATCAATTAGTGGGTTTGCAATGGGAATATCAAACACTATGAAGCTTTTAAAATTTTTCTATTCAATGAACTAAGCTTGATTGAGCATACTTTAGCTCTTGGAAACCCCCTAAGCTCCAAGAGAGGACAACAACATAAAGTTGAGTCATGGAAACTTCACATGGAAAGTTAGATCTGTTTCCACCTTCCTTGATGACTCAATGTCTGTATCTGATGATCTCTTAGGAACTCTTATAAACTTTCATGAAGCTTTGCGGATATATTGTTTGTTTTAGTGTGACATATCATGCATTTCTTTACTTTTACATTTCTTAAATATTGTCAATCATTTCATAGATACCTACTTTAAATACTTGTACCCCGCTCTTGATAATTCAAATGTATTATTTGTATGAATTTATTTCCTTTTTGTGTGAGCATCTTTATAACTAAAATTAATCTAGACATCTCTAGGTAAATTAAACTATAAAATCACAAGTTATGTCCTTAAAAATAAAGTATGTCATTTGTCCCAAACCCAAATCTCTGAAGGCTGCAGTAAACCTGCTTGCATTTATTGTATCTTCCCAGTAAAGTAAATCTGTGTAGCGGCTCTATATTTCATTTATTTACAGTTCAAATATTAATATGCTATTGAGATGGTCGATTCCAGCTCATAATATGTTAGGCCAATTACATTATGATAAGTCACAGCTTAACCAAAAGAAAAATGACAAGATGTAAATAATTAATAAATTATTTAATCGTTCATTATTTAAATAAAATTTTAGACCCCAAAATATAAACTCTTGATGCTAACTTATAGACCACATACCCTAAAATATATTATATGACCTGATTTTATTAGCTTGGTGCACATATAATGTGGTTGCCTTGCATATTTTACAATTTCTCGAAAAATAATGCAATTAAAAACTAAACATTGAAAATTTGGGGAAAAAAAATTATTTTTACGTCTGGTACACCATGTTATCTGTGTGTCAGACCAATAAAATCATGCCACATAAGATATTTTAGAGTCTAGGATTTATAAACTAACCTCTAGAATTTATATTTTAGGTCTAGAAATTTATTCAAATAAATAACTATTAAATAATTAATAAATTAATTACACCTTGTTATATTTTTATTGGTTGAAAAATGAGTTAACTTAATATTAGTAGCTTGGCACACAGATGATGTAGGGTGCTAGACATACATTAAAATTTCTCAAAGTTGAGTCAGTTGTACCCTTAACTAATGGAGATTTTAATTTGTATATTAATTTTGTTAATTCCTATAAAGATAAGCTTCATGTCATTACCCAGGATGTGTCAACTAAGTATCATGTCGTTTTATTTTCTATGCCAATGCCAAAGCACCTCTTGTATATCTTTCTATTTCATTTTTATTAATCGCTTCTTCTCCTTTTATCTATTCATTAATTCAAAGGATCCACATGAATTGGGTCTAGAATAAAATTTCTTTGCCCATTTGTCGTGCTTAGTTTTGAGTACAGATTGTTGGTGTGCCCTAGTTCTTAAGGCATTGGATTCTTAAATTTTGTATTAGACATTAAGACTCATTGTACGAATACATTATTTGTGTCACATTAATAAAGGCAATTAATCTATTTTATTTATATCTTCTGCTATAATATGAGTAGAGTATCCATTGATTGATAATCATAAAACCTATCCCAGGTCTGTTCTAATTGTAGGAACGAATAGAACCATAGACTTGTATATTCGATGACTGTATGGCAGTTCTTAACTAGCCATAGTACTTGTATAGTCAGTCATGAATATAGGTACATGTCATTGACATGGGACTAGATCGATTCGTATAAGAAAGCCACATGGTTGTCGCATCATAGGTCTTTCTTGAGTAGGTCTCTTTTGTCCTCAGACTAGATTTCATTATAATATCAATATGGAATCCAGTTCACTTTGACATACGCCTAACAGGTCTGTAAAAGGATGCTAAATACGGGTATGATTGGGTGGACCGGTGAACATGTTGATATTGATGATGAAGTGATGGAATTGCCACTCTGGTAACACCGAGATGATATCATTGGCCACTTGATGAGTGGGACTGATAAGTGTATGGCCATACCCAAGTAAGTCGGTGCTTATTTGATTAATCAGTCAACTCAAGATCAAGAAATATAATAAACAACAGACGAGGATGATGGACACCATGCCTCTTGTTTATTCATATCGATATCGTTAGGCAAAGGACACTATGAGATTCCTACCGGGTGAGTGTCTTCGAAAGACTGCTGCATCTCTATCTTAATTGGGGGCTATAATGGTTTGCTAGAACCCACTTACAGTCTGTGGGTCTTGGGCCTACTGCCAACATAAAGACAGACCCATAGGATCGTGCACATAGATCAATTGAGCCGGAACTTATAGAAATTGTGCATGTAATATACATTGGAAGGAATGCATTAATTAATTAGTTGACATTCGGTGTCAAGGTAATAAATTAACATTGGGTTGAATTTAATTTAATTAATAAGTTTACATAATGTAATTAATTAATTTATCAATTAATTGAATTACATAAAATAAACAATTAATTAAATAATTTTCCTTATACATGTATTGTATTTTATTAAGTGTGATTTAATTTTATTTAGGGGAAATTAAATTTAGCCAAATGGAATTAAATTACATAGTATATACTTTTTAATTAAAGTTTATTTATGTAATTATAATCCTAGTGGGCTTGGGTTTAATTAACCTAATTAAAACCCAATTAGACAAGGTGTCTATATGACGGCACACTTAAGGAATAAAACCCTAATTCAACCCTAATTATTGCTGGAAATTTCAGCCACCAAGAGTAGCCCCAAATAGCTGAAAATCCCAGCATTAATCCTCCATTCCTTCGCGTCTTCGGCCAGTACCGGTTTCCACTCAATAGTTGGTTGTGCACCAGACTTTGGAGATCGCAATTTCAAGAAATGATTCTGCAACAGTCTCTAGAAGAGACGAATCCGGTGAGTTAATCTCTCTTGATTCAATTTGGTTTTATTCTAATCAATGGTAATTGGACACGATAGGTGGATTCTAGGAAATTTTAAACGGTGTATTTTTCGTTGCGCCACGTTATTTTTCCAATGACGAATCCCAACACAGATACGCTATATATTGTCATCCCTATTGCCTATGTCGAATTAGATATAACTAGTTTTAAGCCCCAGATAAATTTAAAATTGTTTTGTAAATGAAAATGTAGAAAATCTATATTTAAACTTATTTTTACTGTTATGCAAATATGTCACTTCTAAGTCTTCACTTTTGGTAAAGATAATTGGATATAAATAGATGAGAGAAATTTTAGTAATATATAAAATAATATTTTTTATTTTAATAATCAAAATTTTATGAAATCTTAGAAATTGACATGTATCTCCAATGTTTATTCCTTTATATTATATATAAATAGATAGGTATATATTATATAGAGTAAACATTCTCCAAAAAAAAAAAAAAGAAAAAAGAAAAAAGAAAAAATAATAAAAATTCTAAAATAAGAGAATTTGTCCAATTATTTCTAAGTATTCATTATTCCATATAAAATAGATAGGAGAATATTAGTAATATATAAAGTATATTATTTTTATTTTAATAATTAAAATCTCTAGAAAATCTTAAGAACTGACACGTGTTCTTAGTGTCTATTCATTTATATAACATATAGATTTCTAAATATTGACTTTTGGTAAATGTAATTAAATATAAATAAATAGGAGAAAATTTAGTAATATATAAAATATTTATTTTCAATTTCTGAAATTAAAATTTAAAAAATCTCAGGAAGTGACATGTCTCCAATGTCTATTCCTTTATATTATATACAAATTTCTAAGTATTCAATTTTTGTAAAAATAATTATATATAAATAGAAAGGAGAAATTTTAGTAATATATAAAATATTATTTTTTATTTTGATAATTACAATTTTTATAAAATCTCTGAAATTAACAAATGTCCCTAGTGTCTATTTCGTTATATTACATATTAGTTCTAAGTATTCACTTTTGGTAAATAGATAGGAAAATATATAAAATATTATTTTTTATTTTAATAATTAAAATTGTTAGAAAATTTTAGGATTTGACACGTGTCCCCAATGTCTATTCACTTATATTATAGATAGATAGATATAGATCATACAGTTTAAACATTCTTTAAAAAAAGGAAAAAATAATAATAATTCTAAAATAAGAGAATTTCTCTAAGTATTCAATTTTGGTAAAGATAATCGGATATAAATAGGTAGTAGAAATTTTACTAATATATAAAATATTATTTTTTATTTTAATAATTGAAATTTTTAATTTTCAAGGATTCACACGTGCATATAATTTCTATTCCTTTATAATATACGTAGATTGGGAAGTGAAGGGGTGGGAAATAGGTTAAGGTGAAAACGTTTTTCGTGTCAATGTATCTATGACATGTTTTAAGAAGTCAGTTTGTTGTAGTGATGGTGATAAAAAAAAAAAGAAACAATGATTGGACAAGAGATCAACAAAAGTATTCCCTCCGGTTTCAGATATTAGTCACTTTAAGATATTTACTTTGGTTTTTTTTATATATCATCTTAGATTACCAATGCATTTTTTGCAATATTTTCTCATATTTACCTTTATTAAAAGTATGAGAGAAGTTCAATATTTAATACAAATAAGTCTTAATAATTAAGAAAGAAGAGAATTTTAACATAGAAAGTAAAGTTTTAGTACAAAATTATTAAGGGTAGATTAGTCATTTTAATAACACAATTAATAATTTATTGGTTTTAATGAATAACCTTAAACGACAAATATTCAAAACCGGAGGCAGTAATAGAGAATTTCGTGTCACGGTTAGTTAAGAGCACAATTTAATTTTACGGTTTTTTAATATTAGGGATAAAATTGTAATTTATGAGATATTGATTATACATCGGGAGTAGATTACTTCTGCCCAATAATATCAAAATATATCGATATTATTAGTGACATCACACTGTCTTATAGTTGAGAATAGTTTACTATAGATTTGTGGATTTTTGAAAGGGTATACAATTATGACTTTTCTCAGGTTTACTAAAATACATGAATACTTCTCGATATTTTGTCAAATCAGTGGTTACATCCTGGTGTTTTACTTCCGTTATATTAATACCTCCATTCATCTATTTTGAATCTTTTTGCATCCAAACTAATAATGTGGCATATTATTAATTTACTAAAATATCTTCTAATGTCTTTTTATCTCAATTTTTTTATAAGCCAAAATTTTATCAGAAGAAAATAATATTACTAAAAGTTGACGACATTTTTTTCTATCAAATAGTAAAATATATGCACCATTCGCAACAGAAACATACCTACATATTATGAACAAAGAGATTTTAAATTAGGAAGTTATGTCTGACAAAGCTTAAACGGGGATAGATTTTTGTCTATCTTAAAACAAAGAAAAAAAAAGTTAATTGAGCAACCCATTTTTGTGCACACAAGGGCTATGTTAATTAATTAATTAGAATAATGCAAAAAAATTTCCTTCTCTACAAGCAAATCCGCTAGGATATTCACTCAACATTATATGTAAATTACACAATTTTCACCTTAGAATACCCTAATTAATTGTTAAAAATTAGAAAATTTGAAAAAATCCTTAAACATCAATTCATGTAAATTAAGTCGATGATTAAAATATCTCAATTAATTGGCAAAATGCAAAGTGAAATTTATGTAATCTGCACATGATATTAAGTAATTATACTAGCATATTTGCTTGCAGGAAGAAAAGTTTTTTTCATTAATCTAATTAATTAATTAATGTAAACCCTTGTGTTTACAAAAATAGATTTGCTACTATAAAATCATTTTGCCTGTAATTTGCGTGGTATGTGCTTTAAAGTATAGATGTTAATATTTTATTGTTTGATGAAAAATAAAAATTCTTATGTTATCAGCTTTTAGGAATATTACTTTTTATCTAATAAAATTTGAAGTTATAAAAAAATTGATGAAGAGATATACTAATATCACAGAGATAAAACATATAGATCTAGTCATTGAATTGTCAAAATAGAAGGAGATACTCGTAGATTTTGGTAAATACGAGGGATCTAATAATTGTTTTTTTTTTTTTTTTTTTTGGAAAGGGTTACGGGTTGAAGCATTTAAGTAATTATTTGAAAATTTTGGTAAGTTTCAATTAAGAAAAAAGAAAAAACATGAAAGTGGGACAAAACAGTGGATCTGGTTGTGCATAATCGTGCTGTGAGCCGGAACAAAAGCAGGTATCAGTCAGTTTTTTGTAATTATAAATACACACCTACTCTTTCCCACTCTCTCTGCATTTTTAACTTCTTAGCGTTGCTGCTTTTATTCCTCATCAGGTACATCTCTCCCTCGTTTTCATCGATTTTTTCTATCATCCCCTACATTCTCTTCTATTCTCGTTCCGTCCTACAGCTTTCTATTGTCTGTCTTACTCGATCGAAAATTTTAATCTAGCAACTCTTTTTCCGGATTTTTTTTAGCAGCCGAAATTGATCTTTCGATCCTTCTTTATTTAGTAATTTCTTCCTTTTCTTTCAAAGTATGATTTTGAAAATTCATGTCCGTTACTATAATTGCAATGTTGTTGTCCTGTTACTTCCCTTCTCGAGCCAAAATGGGGGAAAAGAAGCTTAATCTGGTTTAATAAGATCGCTATTTGTAATCAGTATGAAGTCTTATGCGTTTGCACTCCAAGTGTTTGATGGAGCATTTATTCAATTACTAGAACCCATCTATGGCGGTTATCGCTGTTTCTTCAAATTGTTTCATCTTAATAAAGGCTTATTAGTTTGTGATTCTTTCAGATTTTCTATTTGCACTAATCCATGGCCCCAGCTGCATCCTCCGAAATAAAGCCTAAAGGTGATATCCTTTATATATTTTGATGTATCTTTTTCTTTCTTTCTTTTCTTTTCTTTTTTTTTTTTTTTTACTGTTTTTTTTAGGCTTGTATCATGGATGCCCCAGAACAGAATCAATTTAATTGCTATATAGAGTCACTTTTGGGGTGCTACCATTCTTTGATTCTTTCTGTTTTATGTGATAGCTAAGAGTCTATCAGCTGATCAATTTATCAGCTTCAATCAAATTCTCATACTTTAAATGTTAAATAGGTTGTTAAATCCTGTGGTTTTTATTTTTATACAGATGTTTGCATTGTTGGTGCTGCCCGTACACCGATGGGTGGATTTCTTGGTTCATTATCATCTTTATCTGCCACCAAGCTTGGGTCTATAGCCATTGGAGGTTAGACCACAAACTATATTTTATCATCTGATGTTTGGATAATCTCTGTTTATATAAGATTTTCTGTTTTATTCTTCTTAATTGCTTTATTTTTGGCAAATTTGTAGCTGCTCTTAAAAGGGCCAATATTGATCCATCACTTGTCCAAGAAGTTTTCTTTGGGAATGTGCTAAGTGCAAATTTGGGGCAGGCTCCTGCTAGACAGGCTGCACTAGGTGCAGGAATTCCTAATTCTGTAGTCTGCACCACTGTTAACAAAGTTTGTGCTTCAGGGATGAAAGGTGCGAACCAGTGGTATTGTTGCTTTTCTGGTGGTTCCCAAATTTATTTTTATATTATTAGATTCTTGAAACATGATTGAAGGATTTTGGCGTTGTCGTTTTCTGGGAATATTGCAGCAACTATGCTTGCAGCCCAGACCATCCAGTTAGGCATCAATGATGTTGTTGTTGCGGGAGGCATGGAGAGCATGTCGAATGCTCCTAAATATTTGGCAGAAGCAAGGTTAGTCTTATTCTTATAGACAGTTTCGTTTTTTCTTAAGTTGATTGGAAGTTTCCTGATTTGGTTGTTACAAGCAGGAAGGGATCTCGACTTGGACATGATTCCCTAGTTGATGGAATGTTGAAAGATGGGTTGTGGGATGTTTATAATGATTGTGGTATGGGAAACTGTGCCGAACTATGTGCAGATAATCATTCAATTACTAGGGAGGACCAGGTACTGCAATCGAATCTTTAATTTTTTTGGTGCTTTTGAAATTTTATTTGAGCTGTCCTATAACAAATGCCTTGGTGATTATGCCAGGATAACTTTGCTATCCTGAGTTTTGAGCGTGGTATTGCTGCTCAGGAAAGTGGCGCCTTTGCATGGGAAATTGTACCGGTTAGCATCTACTGTTAACTTTAACTTTATAACTATTTTATCATGGCAGAGTTTATCTGAATGTGGTACTTTGCAGGTTGAGGTTTCTGGGGGCAGGGGAAAGCCGTCAACAATTGTTGATAAGGATGAAGGTTTAGGAAAGGTATAGTTCTACCAATATCAATGTAGCACTTGCACTTATATAGTTATATTCATCTGAAGTTCTTCAGGACTTGCTTCTTGATAAAAGATCACATGAATTCCTTGATAGTTAGCAAGTTTTCCTTTAACAACTCTGATTTAACAAGAATTTGCGCCATCCTTTTTTTTTTTTTTTTTTTTCTATACCAGTTTGACCCTGCAAAATTGAGGAAGCTCCGACCAAGTTTCAAAGAAAATGGAGGCACAGTTACTGCTGGCAATGCCTCTAGCATAAGGTTTATTACATTTTAATTTAATTTTGCTCTCTATTTTCATTTACTCATTCTATTATATATAAAGATCTAGCTCTACATGCTATTATTTTTGTAGTTACAAAAATTCTCATTTGGTCTTTTTCAAAAGATGCTACTTCATAATTTTTGATTACTGTATTTGTCCTCCAATGAGTTATACTTATCAATATTTTTGGTTCAGTCTTCGGTTCAATGCAAATCTCTTGAGTTGTTTTCGCATTCGTTCTACTAGTCTTGTAAAGACATGTGCCCAAGCTTTTACTGATATTGCTCTTATCAACAGTGATGGTGCTGCGGCTTTGGTTTTAGTTAGTGGAGAGACAGCACTTAAGCTTGGATTGGAAGTGATTGCAAAGATCACTGGGTATGCTGATGCTGCTCAGGTAATTCTTGTATACTGTCAATTTACAGTTCATGTTAGTCATTCTCCAGAAATATCAAAGAGGAAAATGGCTAACCTGATGTTGGCAGATGTACTTTGCTTTTAGTCCAGAAATCAAAAGGATCAGTACATTTGCAGTTTAGATGGAATGATTTTACCGAGCATATGAGATTCATGCATCACACTGCTTCTTGATCATTTGCAATTTGCTGTGCAGGCACCAGAGCTGTTTACAACATCTCCTGCCTTGGCGATACCTAAAGCTGTGTCGAACGCTGGTTTGGATGCTTCTCAAGTTGATTACTATGAGATAAATGAAGCCTTTGCTGTAAACTATCAAGCTTTATTCTTTGTCCAACGGATCAATTCATTTTATTCTTTTCAGAAAATTATTTCTTCTTTATAGTTTGAACTTTAAAAAGAAAATAAGATAACAGGCAACAAACATATTCTAAAAACAAGAGAAAATATCTTCTCATTCTTATAACCAAACAGTGCAAATTATTTTCCTCCGAAAACATAATTTTGAAAGGTGAATATTTTCTATGAAACAAATGGAGCTTAATTTGCGGTTTATTTTCTGAGCTGAATATCTTAAATGATGACATGGTTGCACGCAGGTTGTTGCTCTGTCCAACCAAAAACTGCTCGGACTTAATCCGGTGAGTATATCAACTTTGTCTTACTGCAGTTACATGCAATTGATTATTCGTTTTACATGTTACTATGTCAGCAAATGAAATTTATGGATCAAATGTAGTTAACTTGTTCTCACCCTTTTGAGGAACTGCTTACATCATAAGATTAGTCTATTCCATTTTCATTTATTAAGAACTTCTCAACTGCTCAAACTCCTTTTCTTTACTGGCTTTAGGAAAAAGTAAATATACATGGTGGAGCTGTTTCCTTGGGACACCCTCTAGGTTGCAGTGGAGCTCGAATCTTGGTCACACTTTTGGGGGTATATATATCATGAATTATTCATGATTAAACTTTTATCCAATATATCTACTAAGCTGCTAATATTTTATACCCAAATTCCTTCTATCCTGCTGTATTTATATCTGTGAGCACCACATATGCACAATCAAGTCTTTCGCTTACTCAACTATAACTTGGATGGACTTGCAGGTACTGAGACAGAAAAATGGGAAACATGGTGTAGCTGGTGTTTGCAATGGTGGCGGTGGTGCATCTGCTCTTGTCCTAGAGCTTCTGTAGGATTTTTTTTGGTAAGACATATAAAATGTGTATGGAATATTGCTGCAAAGTGTGAGTGATTAGTGTAGCAAGTAGTTAATAGTTTATTAGAGAATGGAGATTGACTAAATGTTTGCAGCGAACTTGAGATTTCTAGTTATTAACTTTCTACAGTTTAATGTCAATTACTTTGCATTAATGTTTGCGTTCTGTCCTCTTCAGGTACAAACTGATGATGGTATCCTTTCTAGCAAAAGATGAAACAATCTTCACCGCTTGTCAAATTTGAATGTTGTGTAATTTTACTGTTTCCTTTTCTATCTCTTTTGTTTTTTTACTTTGAATCTCTAATAAAAAAAACTAGGAGCGTAGCTTTTGTGAGAAAATATATCAGAGATCTGTAGGCTTGTCTGTGAGGAATTTTTAATTGAAGTAATAAATTAAAGAAAAGAGGCAAAATATATTTTTATATATAGAAAAAGGATTGCCAGTGATTAATTAGCTGTCATTTCTAATTCTACCCACTGTATTTGTCGTTTGGTTTTGGAATACAGGCAAGCACATAATTAGCACTGTCGATATCGATTATCTTGTTTGTGTTTTTTTAAGGGATAACACTAATAATACTAATGTATATAAGAATGTGAATAACCTATCTCAATTCATTTTTCTAATACTAATCCGTATAATCTCCGTTTTAATTTGTTAAATTTACATGTTATACGAATTATACTATCGTATTATAATATATTTTTGACACTTTTATATATAAATTAGACACTTCTATATATAAATTAAATTTATAATACATTTTTAAATGAATTAAACATGTCATAAATAAATTGGTTAGTCTATTAATACAACTCATTTAATACACGT
Source organism: Euphorbia tirucalli (assembly GCA_039660915.1). Lineage (NCBI taxonomy): Eukaryota > Viridiplantae > Streptophyta > Magnoliopsida > Malpighiales > Euphorbiaceae > Euphorbia > Euphorbia tirucalli. The sequence goes on along the minus strand of CM077640.1, from coordinate 33,127,469 downwards.
TAAACATATCGATCCATTTTTTACGCTAACCAACATCACCTCTAATTAGTTTTACTCTGCCAAATTATGTATTACACGAATTGTGTTAACTTGTCATGACTCACTTTGACATCACCACATATAATGACTAAACTAAAGCATACATGAACTAGGGTTTTTTTTTTCTTTAAAAATCATCGATTCTATTAGGAAATTGTACCGGGCAAAATACTCGAATCAATTCTACAAGTTAATATCCTCAATGAATTTCCAAATACTCAATTAATGATACATGTTAAAAACGATGCAAAAAGAACAAAAGATCCAAATAATTGGGAATCTACCTTCCACATTTTAAATTCACAACTTCACATTGTTTTTAATTAAACTTTTTAACTTTAACATCATTATTTTAAATTTTTATAAAAACATCACATCACTCGTATACTTTTAACACCATCCAATTATTGATTTGATGCTTATGGTTTTATATTTATTTTGAGTTATATATATATTTCTCTGTAAACTTTCATCAGGTTTGTATTTGCTAGACCTTGAGATTATACTCTCGCCTCCACTGTTCTAACAAAACAAAACTTATCCTTTCTATTATTGATTGATTAGTGTCTTTACTAAATCACTAAAAATTTATATTTCAAATGAGTTTAACAACAAAAATTAATTTGGAGGTAATTTAGATTTCAATAAAATCGAAAGATAAAATAACCTTGGATATTTACTCAATAATTTTAAAAGTGTTTTGTTTTAAAATTCTAATATTAAATGCATCTATTGTCAATTCTTCAAATACTATTTAGGGATGAGATTCAGAGATGATGATATCTAAATATTTATTTCATCTCGGGTCCTCAGAGAGCCGGATGGAGGACACAAATACTTCTTGACGAATTAACTAGGTCGCTCGAGAAAGCTGGATTCCGATAGAACACTAAGCTTCTAATGGTATAGCTAGGCTATTTGGCCCTATCAATAAAGGCCATTTGGTAGTCCTATAGGCCCTGGTCAAGGTTGATAGGCGAGTGTGGCTTTAATTGTACAGGTGGATCCAGGCCTCAAATGTATGGAAGGGACACACGTCAACTCTTGGTATTAGCTTAAATGAGAACCATCGCCAACGTCCATCTATAGAGCTAGAACTTCACACATTGTGTAGCAAGTTTGGGCAAGAAAGAGATTATCCAAACCCTACAAGTGTAGAGTGGATGAGTGAGCTTATCATTATTTTACCACGCCAATCGAATCGTATTTGAGCCGTACAAGAATGTCTAAAAGTGATAACACCCTCAAGAGGTATAAAAAAAGAGCGTTGTTCACTACTAAAGTATCTCGTTTTTTCTCTTTATCTTCAGATTCTTTTCTCTTTCTCCTAAGCTCGTTTTTTGACTTAGACTTCGGAGTATTATAATATGGTTATCCGGTGTTTAACATCTTTATTTCTTGTAGATAAAGAAGGTTTCAGATGAATCACATCACTATCTTCTTTAAATTCCAAATTTTTTGTTTTAACTGTCAAAGTCAATGTATCTAAAATATTAGGGTCAAATAAACTAATAGAAAATCCAGGATAACAATTAAAATATATGGGTCTATTTGCCAAATTTGTTTCAGCCATAGCAAGCAAGGAATTAGTAAAATTAATATGCCTTCCATCACGCAAACACATCAAAATTGGAATATCAAGTCCTAATCTAAACAAAGGCTTAATTGTAATTTGTACACAACCAATATATAAAAATTTATATCTTTTCAATCTATGTTCTTTTATTGCCTTTTCTGAGAATAACTGAATATTTTCATGTTCTTGATTTATAGCAATAGTTTGCTCAATAGTTTTAATAGCATAATCAGTTAAGAATTCAAATGTTCCAACATAATAAATTGTATTAATATCTTGCTTTTTTATAGTCCAATCCAACAAATCATTTTCTATTTTTATTCATATTTATTTCCATTGAATTAATTTCTTCTTCAATATTATGTTCTTCACTATTCCTGGAACTAGAACTTAGTTCACGATTAGAAAATATTCTTGTTATCCTATTCATTTTAAATCTTATACTTGTTAAAGTTAAACATAGAAATATGATAATTAAATTAGAACCTGTTGATGAATAATGGGACCACCCAGCATATCGGAACCACCTGGCTCTGCTGACTCTTAAAGCCAACCAACGCTACGTCTTCAAGGCTGACCAACATTTCATCATCAACCAGACTAATCTTCACTATCATATCTTTGTTGCTCCTTAAATAGCTTGAAGAGTGATTCTTGAAAATATCTCTGCCAACTTCTTTTAAAAAGTAGATTCTGACTAATGAAATTATATGTCTGCCAAATGAAGAGGATTGTCTGTCAAGATTAGTGATGATCTGTCCAAGTGAACAGGAATATGATAATTAAATTTAAAAATAGAAATATGATAATTAAATTAGAACCTGTTGATGAATAATGGGACCACCCAGCATATCGGAACCACCTGCCTCTACTGGCTCTTAAAGCCAACCAACGCTACGCCTTCAAGGCTGACCAACATTTCATCATCAACCAGACTAATCTTCACTATCATATCTTTGTTGCTCCTTAAATAGCTTGAAGAGTGATTCTTGAAAATATCTCTGCCAACTTCTTTTAAAAAGTAGATTCTGACTAATGAAATTATATGTCTGCCAAATGAAGAGGATTGTCTGTCAAGATTAGTGATGATCTGTCCAAGTGAACAGGAAGATTCGTGATGATTTGTCCAAGAATTCATCATTAATATATTCAATTTCAAAATTATAGTATAAGATTTAAAAATTTCAATAATAAATTTAGCCAAATCTTTGATTAATCTTAATTTTATTGTCATTCTTAAAAATTCATTTTCATCAAAATTTCTATTTCTAATTTTTAACTTAGTTTCATAAAACTGAATTAACAAAGTCAATTTTCCTAATAATAAACCTAATTCTTGCATATTGTATAAATCTAATTGATTAATTGCCTTAATAAAATTATCATATATTTGATTATTCTGAAGTTCTACTGGAAACTTGATTAATTTAAATAACTATTAATAAATTGTAATAACATCATAATAAAACGACGCTTTCTCTGAAAATTTAAACAATTGCACCAACCTTCAATATGAAAATCATTATGTTCAGTATATATTTTTTCTTCTAATTCTAATAATTCATTTTTGAAATATATTAATTCCGAGACATGAGAAAAATCTAAAAGTTCAATATTAAAAATAATTTTGTCTATATGGTGACGCATAATTGATTAAATACATTTTTTACCTTTATTGAATAATGTTTTACAAGGAGTTGGAGTTTGAATACAAAGATTTGACTCTTGAATATTGGAACAAGATTTTTGAATACATGGATTTGACTCTTGAATTTTGGAACAAGACTTTTGCAAATTCAAATAAAATAGTTTTTCTAAGTAGTTTGAATACCATTATCACATACTGTAAATGGATATAGCATTGTAATAAAGGGTGTTTGTAATATAACTCCTGAATTTAAATTTTTGACTAATATTAAATAAGTCTTATAACAATATCCCTAATTGCAAATTTTAACTTTTGGTAATTTATAATGTATTATTAATTTCGATCCGTTAGCTTAACTTAATTTTTCTGAAGTTTTTTCATAATATTTAGTGGGTATTAAATCTTCTTGAATACATTTTTTATCAGCACAAGTATCTATTAAAGCCAAAGTAGTAAAATGAAATTCATCATCTATTACAATATCTAATTTCACCAACCATTTCTGATAATTAACTTTATTAATAATATTAACATAATTTTCATCATTTTGATCATTAATAATAATACCTTTTCCATTATTACTAGTAGAAGGTGTATTATGTTTCTGTATTGTATTATTTAATTGTATTTTAAAGGTTTCTTCTTCTAAAATATTAACTCTATTTTCCAAAGTTCTTAATTGATTAATTTCTTTATGTAAATTTTTTATTTCTTCTTGTAATTCCTTAATAGATACTTCTCTAGGTGTATTAAATCTATTATAAATTTCCTTAAAGTTATATGGAATATAATTTTTAACTTCTCTACTTCCAATAATATCTTTTAATTTTTTTAAATAAATTTTCTTATCTTCAGGATTATCGATTTTTTCAATGGTAAAGTATAAGATTTAAAAATTTCAATAATACATTTAGCCAAAGCTTTGATTAATCTTAATTTTAATGTCATTCTTAAAAATTTATTTTCATCAAAATTGCTATTTCTAATTTTTAACTTAGTTTCATAAAACTGAATTAACAAAGTCAATTTTCTTAATAATAAACCTAATTCTTGCATATTGTATAAATCTAATTGATTAATTGCGTTAATAAAATTATCAGATATTTGATGATTCTGAAGCTCTGTTGGAAACATGATTAATTTAAATAACTATTAATAAATTGTAATAAGATCATAATAAAATGACGCTTTCTCTGAAAATCTAAACAATTGCGCCAACCTTCAATATGAAAATCCTTATGTTCAGTATATATTTTTTCTTCTAATTCTTAATTCATTTTTGAAATATATTAAATCTGGGATATGAGAAAAATCTAAAAGTTCAATATTAAAAATAATTTTGTATATATCGCGACGCATAATTGATTAAATACCTTTTTTACCTTTATTGAATAATGTTTTACAAGGAGTTGGAGTTTGAAAACAAAGATCCGACTCTTGAATATTGGAACAATATTTTTGAATACAAGTATTTGACTCTTGAATTTGGAACAAGACTTTTGAATAGCTGAATTTTGAATAAATAAGGAAGACTCTGGGTGATTGGAAATACATGTGTATGGATTGAATAACAACTGTATGCCTAGGGATTTTTTTGCAAAGGGAGGTTGATATTAACAAAGGTTTTTTCTTTTCTGTAATCTTGATTTTGATCTTGGTTGAAAGCTTAAAGAACTCTTTCTTTGTTGCTCCTTAAATAGCTTGAAGAGTGATTCCTGAAAATATCTCTACCAACTTCTTTTAAAAAGTAGATTCTGACTGATGAAATTATATGTCTGCCGAATGAAGAGGATTGTGCCAAATGAAGAGGATTGTCAGTCAAGATTAGTGATGATCTGTCCGAGTGAATAGGAAGATTCACGATGATTTGTCCAAGAATTCATCATTGTTGATTCATGATTTAACCGAAAAGAGGGACCCACCAAAAGATGATGTCTGCTATGTGAAGTCATTGCTTATGTTTTTACCAAAATAATTGTATCTGCCAACTGTTAAGCCAAGAGGAGAGAGACTAGGTCATGTCAAAAGATGCTATCAATTTTGAATACGTTTCTGAACAAGGTACTATGATATCAAAGTAAAATATTATGCCTTAAATTTTGCTTGAGTTAAAAGAACTCAACAGGCTAAATTTTGCTTGAGTTAAAAGAACTCAACAGGCTTTTTTACTCTCTTTTTTTATTAAATACCTTTATTGTTGCCTGGACTATTGTAGGATTAGTCCAGCAGGTGAACTATAGCCGTAACTTTTGCCTAAGCTGCCCCAAAGGGTTTTCAGCTTAGCGGGTTTATTATCTTTTATTAAATTTTACATTTTGATTACAAATAGAATATTACATTTTGATTAATTTTTACAAATCAATATCTCCAAATGGGTCTTGACTATCTTGAAATAACTTTGAAATAACATTTTTCTTTGTAATAGACAAACTTGATTCTAAATCAGAGTCACTCAATGTAGAACTAGCTTTTGCCAAAATATCTGCAACTTCTTTTTCTGTCTTACCTTCTAAAATAAGCTTGATCAAATTTTCCTTGTCTTTCTGCAACTTGCTTTTTTGAATAGGAGATTTTTTTTGAATTGAGTTTCTTTAAACAAAAGTTTTCAACAATTTCGGGGGTCATTAAACTAGGGTCATAATTATCCCAAAACTTTACTCTGAATTCTCTGTAGAAAAGAGGTAATGAGGTTTCTTTTTTATAATAATAGGTCCAGGAAAGGATCCATGGAACAGAGAAAATACTGGCGAATCTTATCAACTTGTCTGGCTCAGTATTATTATAAAATTCTAAGAATTTATTATAACTTTTAGTAACCATAGTAGGGAAGATCTTAGAAATAGGATCATAGTATTTGGCCTATCTCACAAACCAATTTGGAAAAATACCATTGAAATCTTTATGGAAGTAAAAGAACCAAGAGTGATTAAAAAATCTTAAAAAAAAATGCTCTGTACTAACTTCCTGATATTCATAATAATCGTATGTCCGGTAAGGAGTAGTAGATAAAACTTTGTGAAGTAAATGCCTTTTTATCCCAATCATTCAAAGAAAGAACTTTGACAATTTTGACTTTACTGTAATTTACTTTAATATTATCTTGAATATGTTCGATTTCAACGGAACCAGTTAACACAAGAATTGATTCCTAATACTCTTTATTTTTAAACGGGTCTAACTCTATATAATGGAAATTTTGAGAAAAAATTTCAGAAACAAGTTTGGAAAAATCAAAGTTTTCTACCAAAAATGCTTCTTCAGGTTCTAAGACTTTAACAAATTGCCTAAGAGGGTTTAGAATACATTGATTTACAGTTTTCTAAATATTTGAGGAAGTAGAAGGAGAGGAAGGTTTGGTCAAAACAGAAGAAAAGGAAGGTAAAAAACTTTGTAGACGAAAATTTGAATAAGGGACTCTAGCATGAGTAGGAACAAGAGGAGAGAATCTATTTGGAAGAAGAATTGGATTTTGATTATTTTCCAAAGAAGCTTTAATCAAAACTTTCTTCATAATCCCTGTAAAAATTCAAGGGATAGAAAATCAGGCGACACTTCTATATATAAATTAGACACTTCTATATATAAATTAAATTTATAATACATTTTTAAATGAATTAAACATGTCATTAATAAATTGGTTAGTCTATTAATACAACTCATTTAATACACGTTAAACATATCGATCCATTTTTTACGCTAACCAACATCACCTCTAACAGTTTTACTTTGCCAAATTATGTATTGCACGAATTGTGTTAACTTGTCATGACTCACTTTGACATCACCACATATAATGACTAAACTAAAGCATACATGAACTAGGGTTTTTTTTTCTTTAAAAATTGTACAAGTTAATATCCTCAATGAATTTCCAAATACTCAATTAATGATACATGTTAAAAACGATGCAAAAAGAACAAAAGATCCAAATAATTGGGAATCTACCTTCCACATTTTAAATTCACAACTTCACGTTGTTTTTAATTAAACTTTTTAACTTTAACATCATTATTTTAAATTTTTATAAAAACATCACATCACTCGTATACTTTTAACATCATCCTATTATCGATTTGATGCTCATGGTTTTATATTTATTTTGAGTTTTATATATATATATATATATATTTCTCTGTAAACTTTCATCAGGTTTGTATTTGCTAGACCTTGAGATTATACTCTCGCCTCCACTGTTCTAACAAAACAAAACTTATCCTTTCTATTATTGATTGATTAGTGTCTTTACTAAATCACTAAAAATTTATATTTCAAATGAGTTTAACAACACAAATTAATTTGGAGGTTATTTAGATTTCAATCAAATCGAAAGATAAAATAACCTTGGATATTTACTCAATAATTTTAAAAATGTTTCGTTTTAAAATTCTAAGAACAGAATTTAATGGTATTCTTCCATATAATGATTTAACATATGGTCAATTGATAAATTATATTATTCATGAAAGTTTAATGATTTGTTCTGATATAAAATTTAAGACTAAATTAAAGAAAGATAATTTAGTAGGAAGAAAAGAATTAAGATCCTTTTGTCAATAATATGGTTATGAAACGGTTACAGAATTGTATGGCATGTAACTGTAATTAAGGAGAAATTAGTGGAGCTAACCTAGGTATTGTATTTACATTGTTTCCTTATTCTGTGCATCTTTTCTGTATATAAACCCTAGACTATTCATCAATAATACAACTTATTCTCTCATACTTTTTGAGATTACATGGTATCAGAGCTGCCCTTGTGAGCAGTCTTTTTTTTTCGGCCAAAATTCAGGTCTGTCCTTGAGAATAGACATTTTCCGTTGGGTTTTAGATCTGTCCCTGAGAACAGACGTGTCGGTACTCCAGGTTCCAGACCTTGTTTTGTCTCACCGCCCACCCAGGAAGAACATCCCTCCGCCGATCGGCAGTTCTGTTCAGTTCCGGCCACCGTCCTACAGCGCGTGTGTCTCACACGCCTCTTCTGTTTTTCACCGGAATTCCACGCAAGACCAACCCTTGTCTCACCGCCTGCCCAGGAAGATAGCCCATCTGCCGTTTCGTGTAGCTCCGGTCACCATCCTGCAGCGTGTGTGCCTCACGCGCCGTCACTGATCCCGCCGAAATTCCATGGATTAGACCTTCATTTCTTTTTGAGATATCTTAAAGCAAAAACGACACTTGTTTTCTCTTAATAGAGACATAATCATCTGTTGGTTCACCCCTTTTTTTCTTTTTTTTTTTTATATTAATATTACTAAATCAATTGTAACATTGATGTAATATGTAAATTACTATTTTACACATGCATATGTACCTAAATAAAAGAATTATGCATATCACTCCTCTTTATTTATTTTAATTTCCTAATACATATATAAAATCAAAAGTATACGAGTCCATGACCTTTTCGGCTGTCGGATGACTCCGTGTGCCTTAAAAGTATTGGACTTGACTAGATGAATGAGCGTATAAGTGAGATTGAATCCATGTAATACAAAACCAATTTGCTTGTGTTAAGGCCCAATCTACTCCACATATATACTACTTTTTATTGTCATTTATTTCCAACGTGGGATTCTCAGGCATACTAACTAAATAACCTCACATCACATTCATATAATTGAACTGCCTCTTTATTTATTCATTTATTATTTATCTATTTTAATTTTCTATTACATATATAAATCATAAGTACCTAATCTGATGATGTAAAGTGATTTAGTTGACTTGAAGTCTATATATCTACCCCTTAAAGGAAGTTAGAATTTGACTGCTATTTTTTTTTCCGTAGAATTTTGAGGCAAGTTGACAATGACATTTAGGAATAACTGAAGACTTGTTAAAACAAATTAATTGGAAATGAAGAAAAAATCAAGGGTTTATGTTTCAATCATATGTATTTCAACCACATTTTTTTTGTAATACCATTGTCTACTATAACTTTATAAATACTATACTACTATATAAAAATACATAAAAAGAACACTATATATATATAATAATTAAAAAAAAAAAACTTGTCAAAATATCCTTTCAGTAGTCAAATAATTAGTGTTGTACGTAGTGATTTCTTATGCAATTATTCCCAGAATCGGACGGTGGACTGTGGGTTTGTTGCTATCACCACTTTCCAAAGACAGAATTGTGTGGAAAATTTTTCATAATGAAAGCATTAGGGCACTAGTTGTACTATATCCTTTTGGTAATTTCACACATATTTGTTATCTTTTCCGGTTTTGAAAGGATGTCATGTAAGAAAAAATTTCATTTTTTTAAATAGTTGTTATTTTAAGAAATTGAGAGAGCATTTAATGCTTTTTTTCTAAATATACTGCCATATTTAATGTTGATTTGAATAAAATTAATAAAATGATTTATATTTCCAAGAGTATATTTAGGGGTATTTTAGTAAATTGACAATAGAATTAAGACTATACTAATTAATTTCCTACTAGGTGTGCCAATTTCTTACCTTACATCCTTTCAAAACTGAAAGAAGTAGATCTTTATAATATTCAAATGAACATTTTGAAAATGAAATATTGGAATGCTAAAATGTTTTACAGATATTGAATCACTTGTTGATGCACAATTTTTTTAAATGAAATAATGAAACAAAAAAAAAAATTTTTTTAGCTGATAGAAAATGTTACTCTCATGATTGATGATTATAATACAATGACTATTGGTCAAATATATTAATTTTTTTTGGTGGAAAAAGGAATGCTAAAAAAACAAAAAGACACGACCGAGAAAAAAAAATAACTAAATCGAGAAACAAAATTTTCTATTTTTTCTTCATTCACCAATTGACAAAGATCCTCCGGTGAAGTTATTACACTAATAACACTAATTGAGCCTTCTTGCGTCTTTGGAGCAAGCCAGTCTACACACCGATTCTAAGGGTGAGCAAAAACCGAACCAATATCCAAAAACCAAAATTCCAAACTGAACCAAACCAAACCGATACATTTTATAGTTTGGTTCAGTTTAGTTTTAAGTTGTTAAGAAGTTTGGACTTCGGTTTGGTTCGGTTCGGTTGTTCGGTTCGGTTTGGTTTTGTTGAAAACCGGAAAAACCGAATAATTGGTGAAATATTAAAATTAATTATAAAATTAATATATACTAATTGTAGAGAATTTTAGACATTATGTTCTTTTATAGTTTTATATTGTGATTTTTGGATGCTAATTTATAATTGTTAAAACGTGAGAGTTGAAAAAAAAAAGTAGAGAATTTTAGTATTTTATTTTGATGTAACAGTATTATTTAGGATTATTGATTTTTTAAGTTAATTTTTTTGTAATTATTTTTTTTTAAACAAACTACTTATATAAAATTTTTATTTTGATTTTTTTTTAAGAAGTTGATGTTTTTGGTTCGACCTAGTCCAAACCGAACTGGTTCGGTTTGGACAGAACCAAACCAAAATTTAGTCTGGATCAGATTGGTTTATAAAATACAGTGTTTTTTGGATCGGTTTTTTTTCTGTTCGGTTCAGTTTTTAAACCGAACTGGTCCATGCTCACCCCTACATGCGCCGACGAGTCCACCGGAAATTCAACTTCAGTTTCAGTTTTCTGCCCTCCTTTTTTTTTTTTACATGGCTGACGGAAAGAAAGATGCTGTTGTTGTTACGGAGATTATTCCAACCCTTGCCAAAATTACATAATAGAAGTTAACTGGACCCAACTTTTTGGATTGGTCCAAAACGATTCGTGTTTATCTGCGCTCCATTTCACTTGATGATCATCTCACTGATGATCCACCAGAGGATGATAGGGCATGGTTGAGAGCTGACTCTAGAATTTTTGTTCAAATCCGCAATTCTATTGATGATTCAATTATCAGTCTTACCCATCACTGTGAGTTTGTCAAACAATTGATGAGCTATTTGGAATTCCTTTTTGCTGGAAAAATTAATATTTCCCGTGTTTATGACATCTGTAAGGACTTTCACCATCCTCAACAGAATGGGTTACCTTTTCAGGCCTATTTTATGAATTTTAAGAAAACGTATGAAGAATTGAATAATGTGATGCCCTTTAGTTCTGATGTTTGAGTACAGCGCACTCAGCGGGAGAAGACTGCAGTCATGAGTTTTATGGCAGGACTTGACCCTCAATTTGAAATTGCTACGTCTCAAATCCTATCCGGATCTGAAATTTCCAGCCTTGATGAGATTTATACCCGACTGCTTCGTAGTGCCACCACTCACTCTGCTACTTCTTTTGATCAACCTTCTAATGCTCTACTTGGGCATACAAATGGTCGACCCTATAAAGGTCAGAATCCTGGTGGTAGTTGGGAAACAAAACCCTCTCATACTGAAGGACCTATTTGCTTCTATTGTCATGAGCCAGGCCATACTAAGCGAACCTGTCGGAAATCGCAGAATAAGAATCAGCGTTCTCGATCAGCTCATATTACCACTAATAATGTTGCAGACTCATCTAGCAATCCTACTACTTATAATGTTTCAGCAGAAGAATTTGCAATGTTGACCCAATATCAGGAAGCTCTAAAGACTTCATCTCATCCTACTGCTGCCATTGCGGAGTCAGGTAACACTAATAAGTGTCTCTTTTCCTCTTCTTCCAAATGGGTCATTGATTCTGGTGCCACAGATCATATGACAGGTAACTCTAGTCTTTTCTCTACTTTTACATCACACAAAGTTCCTACCCATGTTACTTGAGCTGATGGTTCTTCTTCTACTGTTACTTGTTCTGGCACTATTAATCCCACCCCATCCTTATCTTTGTTGTCAGTCTTAAATCCCCCTGGTTTTACTTTCAATCTTATGTCTGTCAGCAAACTCACTCATTCCTTGAATTGCTCGATCTCATTTTTTCCTGACTACTGTCTATTTCAGGATCTTATGATGAAGAAGATTATTGGTAAAGGATGGGAATCCGGAGGACTCTACGTCTTGGATAACAGCCCCACTACTTGTTCCAGCATCCCTATTCCTTTTGAAATGCACTATAGGTTAGGGCATCCTTCTCTTCCCCTTTTGAAGAAGTTGTGCCTTAATTTCATTATGTAACCACTTTAGATTATGAGTCATGTCAGTATGCTAAACACCATCGTGTGTCGTCAATTCCAAGAGTCAATAAAAGATCTTAATTTCCTTTTGAGTTAGTTCATTCTGATGTTTGGGGTCCGTGTCCAATAATGTCTAAAACTGGGTTTCGTTATTTTGTTACCTTTGTGGATGATTTTTCACGAGTAACTTGGCTTTATTTAATGAAAAATCACTCTGAATTGTTCTCACATTTTACCGCTTTCTGTGCTGAAATTAAAACTCAGTTTAATGTCTCCATACATGCTCTTTGAAGTGACAATGCTAAAGAATATCTTTCCGCCCAATTTAACACTTATATGCTTCAGAATGGCATCCTTCATCAAACATCCTGTGTCGACACACCTTCTCAAAATGGTGTGGCTGAACTCAAAAATCGCCATCTTCTTGAAACTGCTCGTGCCCTTTTATTCGAAACACATGTTCCTAAGCAATTTTGGGCGGATGCAGTTTCCACTGCATGTTTCCTCATTAATCGAATGCCTTCTTTCGTCCTTCATGGTGAGATCCCTTACAATAATCTCTTCCCTAATAAACCACTATTTCCCATCTCACCAAGAATTTTTTGAAGCACTTGTTTTGTTCATGATATTCACCCACATCTCACCAAATTGGATCCAAAATCAGTAAAATGTGTCTTTCTTGGTTATTCTCATCTACAAAAAGGGTATCGTTGTTATTGTCCCTCTCTTAACAAATACCTTGTATCTTCTGATGTTACATTTCTTGAACATACACCATTCTTTACTACACCTTTGATTCCACCGTCCAAAGTAGTAAATGACAATGTCTTAGTTTATGAGATACATCGACCTGTGGTTTCTCCAGGTACTGCTTCAAGTATTCAAACACCCACCCGACCTCCCATTCAGTATGTTTATTCATAACAGCAGCATTCTCCTGACTCTAGCCCTTTACCAATATCTACTTTGTCATCAGACCTGCCACCTAATGATCTAAACCTCTCGGTTGCTCTTTAAAAAGGTAAAAGATCCTGCACTTATCCCATTTCCTCATTTGTTTCTTACAATCAATTATCATCTTCTTCGTCTTCCTTTATTGCATCACTTGATTCAATAACTACCCTTAAGTCGGTCTCGGAGGCCTTATCTCATAGTGGTTGGCGCAATGCCATGGTAGAGGAGATGAATGCTTTGGATGCTAATGGTACTTGGGACCTTGTAAATTTGTCTGTTGGAAAGAAGGCTATAGGATGTAGATGGGTGTTCACAGTAAAAGTTAATCCTGATGGTTTCGTGGCTCGTCTTAAAGCTCGCCTTGTGGTTAAAGGGTATGCCCAAACTTATGGTATTGACTATTCGGACACATTCTCTGCTGTGGCTAAAATGACTTCTATCCAGCTATTCATGTCCTTGGCTGCATCCCATGATTGGCTGTTGCATCAATTAGACATTAAAAATGCCTTTTTGCATGGGGATCTCTTAGAAGAATTTTATATGGAGCAACCACCTGGGTTCATTGCTCAGGGGGAGAATGGGAAAGTCTGTCTTCTTCGCAAATCTCTCTATGGATTGAAACAAAGTCCTCGGGCTTGGTTTGCTAAATTCAGTCAAGCAGTTGAAAAGTTTGGCATACAGAAAAGTAAATGTGATCATTCTGTCTTTTTTAAATGCACACCATCTGGCATTCTACTACTTGTCGTTTATACAGATGATATTGTCATTACTAGTAATGATTCAGCTGAAATCTCATCCCTGAAGTCTTTCCTTCATAATCAGTTTCATACAAAAGATTTGGGGAACCTAAAGTACTTCTTAGGGGTTGAAGTAACAAGAAGCAAGAAAGGCATTTTTCTGTCTCAAAGAAAATATATTCTTAACTTATTATCAGAAACAGGGAAGTTAGGAGCTAAACCATGTAGTACTCCAATGATGCCTAACTTACAGCTTACAGCAGATGGAGAATTATTTGAAGACCCTGCGAAGTACAGGCGACTTGTTGGAAAACTGAATTATCTCACTGTTACTCGGCCTGATCTAGCATATTCAGTTAGTGTTGTTAGTCAGTTCACGACATCGCCCACCATTCATCATTGGGCTGCTCTTGAACAAATTCTATGCTACTTAAAAGGAGCTCCAGGATGAGGAATAGTGTACAAAAATAATGGCCATAATCAAATTGAATGTTTCTCTGATGCGGATTGGGCAGGATCCAAAATTGATAGAAGATCTACTACCGGGTATTGTATCTTTGTTGGAGGAAATTTGGTATCATGGAAGAGTAAGAAGCAACATGTTGTATCTCGATCCAGTGCTGAATCCGAATATAGAACCATGGCACAATCTGTTTGTGAGATTATGTGGATTCATCACCTCTTGTCTGAACTTGGATCCCAAGTTTCAACTCCAGCTAGATTGTGGTGTGACAACCAAGCTGCCGTTCATATTGCATCCAATCCCATATTCCACGAAAGAACTAAGCATATCGAGATTGATTGTCATTTCGTTTGTGAGAAGCTTCAACAGAATCTAATCTCTATAAAGTTCATTCGTACAGGAGAACAACTAGGAGATATCTTCACTAAAGCTCTAAACGGGGTTCGGGTTAACTACATTTGTAACAAGCTGGGCATGATCAATATCTATGCTCCAGCTTGAGGGGGAGTCTTACAGAATTGTATGGCATGCAACTGTAATTAGGGAGAAATTAGTGGAGCTAACCTAGGTATTGTATTTACATTGTTTCCTTATTCTGTGTATCTTTTCTATATATAAACCCTAGATTATTCATCAATAAAATACAACTTATTCTCTCATACTCTCTGAGATTATAGAAACTATTAAAGCTCCATCATTAAAATATAAAATTAAATCTAGAAAGAGAAAATTTGGTCATGAGAAAAAATATTATAAATAATATAATCAAAATAATAATAAATTTAAAGAGTCACAGCTAGTTGTTAAAAATACCTTTAGAAAAAGAAAAGGAAACTTTAAGAAAAATAAAAAGGACACAGTTATTTGTTATACATGTGGAAAAGATGGTCATTATTCAAGAAATTGTAAAGCTAAACAAAAAATAAATAATTTAGATATTTCAAATGAATTAAAAAATAAAATTATGAAAATTTTAATAAATGAATCTTCGGACTCAGAATTAGAAATCTCAGATTTTTCAGAAAATTATTTGAATATTATTAATAATAATGAAAGTGAAATCGAATCAGATAGTTGTGAATGTATAGGAACTTGCAATTGTGGCGAACTAATGAACGAAAATTTCTATTAGATTTAATTGAAAAAATCGATAATCCTGAAGATAAGAAAATTTATTTACAAAAATTAAAAGATATTATTGGAAATAGAGAAGTTAAAAATTATACTTCATACAACTTTAAGGAAATTTATAATAGATTTAATATACCTAGAGAAGAATCTATTGAGGAATTACAAGAAGAAATAAAAAATTTACATAAAGAAATTAATCAATTAAAAACTTTGTAAAATAGAGTTATTATTCTAGAAGAAGAAACTTTTAAAATACAATTAAATAATATAATACAGAAAATAATACACCTTCTACTAGTAATAATGGAAAATGTATTATTATTAATGATCAAAATGATGAAAATTATGTTAATATTGTTAATAAAGTTAATTATCAGAAATGGTTGGTAAAATTAGATATTGTAATAGATGATGAATTTCATTTTACTACTTTGGCTTTAATCAATACTGGTGCTGATCAAAATTGTATTCAAGAAGGTTTAATATCCACTAAATATTATGAAAAACTTTAGAAAAATTAACTTCAGCTAACAGATTAAAATTAATAATACATTATAAATTAACAAAAGTTAAAATTTGTAATCAGGGATATTGTTATAAGACTTATTTAATATTAGTCAAAAATTTAAATTCAGCAGTTATTGTGAGCGGACGACTCATTTTCGACGGGACGCGGGACTCCCTTTCGGAACGGGGCGCCTCGATTTCGGGCGGGGCCTTCCGTCGCATGGGGTTTTTGATTTGGAAATTCGTTTTTGGAAAAGCGGATTATTTCGAAAAAGAATCGAGACCTAAATCTCGATAAAAAGTATAGGAGTCGCCACCCGGCTCAGCTCAACCGGGAAATTACAGTGTAGCTGAACCAAAGCGGGAACTGCCACACTTTTCAGAGATTCGGGTCCGGACAAGTCCTTTATTTCGTGTCTAATTTAAATATTATTGCCAATGTTCTATTTACGACACTTTAAATTGCTAAAGATTGATTTTTATTAAAAGAATGCACGCAGCGCGCATACAGGATAATAATACAACATATAAAGTAAAAGAATAAATATTTAAGAGCTTACAACCCAATCGAAAGAAAAATAAAACTCTCGCCTCACTGATACAATCGCCTATATACACGAGAATCTAGAAAAATTACGACCGCCTAAATACACGATTTAATTCTATTAAATACAAATAAAAAGAAAATTAAAATAAAATAAAAGCTGCAAAACAAAGGTTAGCACAATTTATACGGCACGCCATAAATAGGACTCAAGTAGACAGAAATGGGAAATTAGGATTCGGGGTCATGCAATTGGGGGTAACCGGGTCGGCCCGGTTGGCCGGCCCGGTCAGACTTGGAAAACCATTTTTGAAACGTCCCTGTATTTTTGGTTTTGTGAGAAAATCATTTTTGAAAACAATTTTTTTTTCGGTTTATTTTAATTTAGCATGCAAAAGTGGGTCGGTTTTCGGAAGAACTGGGTCTCCGTCGTGGAATTGTCCTAAATGCAATTTTACTGAAAAATAAATCTAAGGTCGTGATGCACACCACAAAATTCATTTTGATGATTTTTGAGGATTTTCCAATTTTTCTGATTTTCTGAAATTTTCTGATTTTTGTGAAATTTTTCGGATTTTTATGATTTTTTGGATTTTAGGGATTTTTAGGGATTTCTGTTCCTGGCCAAGGACTACAGTCGTACGACTGTATACTACAGTCATGCGACTGTAGTCTTTGCTAGGTAGAAATCGCTAAAAAACCCTAAAAACAAAGCCCTGAAACTGGGAAAGCAAGCACAGTCGTACGACTGTAGAGGATATGGTACGACTGTAATTACAGTCGTGCCTCTGTTCTTGATTTAAGAACAGTCGTACGACTGTTCTTACTTTTCCAGGAATAAAAACGCAAAAACTTGAAGAAAAATGCACCAAACACAAACAAATCACCCAAAAAGCTGGAAAATGAGTTGAGTTAAAGGTTGTTTACCTCCTTGGTGATGATCCACAGCTGGAATGACCCCTGGCTACGCTCCAATCCACGTGAATTTGCTCTTTTTCCTTAAGGAGTCAAGGTTGCAAAAGTGTCCAAATAACTCCCAAAAAGTCACGGATTTGTATTTGTTTTTGGTCCGAAATGATTTAGTTTGTTAGTGTGAGTGTTAACCTAGGATTTCTAATTCGTTTTAGTGATTAAAAACAAGAAATCAAAGAGAAAATGTGAGAAGAAAGTAAGATATTTTACTTCTCTCTCTTCTTTCTTTTTCTCCCTCTTTCTCTCTCTAAAATTCTGATTTCTTTTTTGCCAAAAGTCCCACAAAATCTGATTTTCTTTTCTTTTATACCTCACTAACCCGGAAATCTTGAGCATTAAATGGTCAAGATTTCCCTTCTCTTTTAAGTCAAAGAGGTATGGGCAAGAACCTGCTCCCCGAAAGTACAGTCGTACGACTGTACTTACACTACAGTCGTACGACTGTAGAGAATTCCTACGACTGTATTTTACAGTCGTGGGTCAACGGTCAACGGTCCTCTTTTTTTTTTTTAAAGAAAATTTCGTGTTCACAGGCTGCCCCTCGTGTAGCTGAAATCCGATTTCCGAAACGGATTTAGGTACACGACAAAGAACACGAAATCACATGGATATGCAAGGGTAGTTTTTGCAGGTGACTTTGGTAGTCAGGTGGTCCATATGCCTTTTGCATGAGGATGACACCGAGAATACAAATGGCTTTTGGAGTCGAGCGGTTCCCTACGATGGTTTTCGCGCAAGGATGACGTCGAGATGGAATGACTTCTGGAGTCAAAGGGCTGTGTATGGTTTGTTACACCGAGCCCAAAAATGCATGTGATGCATGTTTGATGAACGTATTTATTCCTTGATCGATAATTTTGAAACAAAAATTTTTGCCCCTTCGATCAAGAATAAATACGGGAATGCGTGCCATGATTACCTTTTATAGTCGTGCGGGACTGGATTTATGAATACAAGATGTGATAGTCGTGTGCGACCGGCGCACTCAACGGACTGACACGGGATTTTTGGTTCCCTTTTAAAGTCGTGGGGGACTATGATTTTTGTGTGAATGCATGACAATCGCATGCGGCTAGGCGCACCCGACAGACTGAAATTGGATTTGGGTTCCCTTTTAAAGTCGTGGGGGACTATGATTTTTTTGTGTGGATGTAACGGCCCGGAGTGGCTTGGCACGTGGGGCGCGTTGAAAATGTAATTGGTGTGATTATACTTACAGTGAATTTTTCATGTTTTTCTCGGATTTCGTGCCCCTTGGGCGAGGCGGACCGTCATTGAAATTAATTAATCATCGCTGGATTGGTCCTGCAAAATTACTGAAATACCCCTGTGGGGAATAATTACACATTAGATAATGAAAATAGGGTTTAAGGAATAAATAGAAAAAAAACAAAATTTCCCCCCTTTTTTCCACTACAGTCGTGCGACTGTATTCAAATTTTGAATACAGTCGTACGACTGTAGACGAAGTACAGTCGTACGACTGTACTTCGCGGGCAGATCAAAATAAAGGGGCCGTTTCCGCCCCTTTCTCTCCCACTCTCTCATTTTTTCCGAAAACCTTCCTTCTCCCTCTCTCTGAAACCGCCCCAAATCTTCGAAAACTCATCCAAAATGTTGAAGAAAATGGGAAAGAAGTTGAAAAAGATCCAAAACAACGCGGTTCCAGAACCCAATAACCCCGATGAGATCGCTTTCGTGGGGATTGCACAAGGATACGGGCACCCGCTATACATGGATCATTTCGGGATCCGATTCGGGATGGAGATCCCTATTTTGCTGGCAATGGACTCCCATTTGTCCGTTACACAGGTTGGTACTCGATTCTTAGACCTTGATTTTGAGTTTTTCAATATTTTTCCTTTTGAACTTTTGGAACTGATTTGCATGATTTACTGCTTTCTAGGCTGAATTGATTGAGTAAAATGCATGTTAGGAGTCCCCTGTAGTCAATAGAAACAAGAAACTAGGAAAAACGAGTCAGAAATCACGAAAATTAAACGAATTGTGAAATTTTTCTGCAGGGATATGAACAGTCGTGCGACTGTTCATGCCAATGATGAAAAGTCGTACGACTGTGGGCACTACAGTCGTGCGACTGTAGCTACGCTCGTGCAACGCTACTACAGTCGTACGACTGTAGCAAGAAAACTTGGCCTTTAAAATTTTGTTTCGTTCAATTAATTCTGCAAAATCTGAATGCATGTGTGTTGTACTTCCCCATAATGCAGGTACATAGGATTGCCGGCAGCGGGAATCTCTCCCTGCCCCGGGTCTGGTGGGACCGACTTCCCGAGCCTGTGCGGGCCCGAGTCAGGCTCCTAGGGCTTGAGTCCTTCATTTTGTCCTTGCCCATGAGCACACCGCACACCACACACGCCGTGCTGACGGCTCTGTGCGAGAGATGGGTTTGCACCACCCATACCTTCCATCTGCCCATCGGGGAGTTCACCGTCACTCCCTCGGATTTTGTGGCGATCACGGGCTTCGATTTCAGCGGGACCCCTATCATCTTTAACTGCAGCTTAACTCGACACCAGCAGGTGGATACCTACATCCGGAGGTTGATTGGCTGCACCCCTGAAAAGGGGAAGATCTTATGCTCCCGAATGGAGGCTTATTGGGCCACCCGTGCAGTCTTGACTGAGGAGGATGAAGAGCAGTACACCAGAGCCTACGTGCTCGTCCTCCTATCCTGCACGTTGTTCCCCACCGGACAGAGTACCTGTAATCTGACTCTGCTTCCGACGTTGGTGGACTTGGCTGCTTTTCCGTCTTTGGACTGGGCACGGGCTGCGCTAGGGCAGCTATATTATGGGCTGGACTTGTGTGCCCGGGGGGCGCAGCAGGAGATCCTGGGCTTCTGGTTCGGCCTTCTGGTATTGCCTCTTTTCCCTTTCTCTTTTTTTTTATGCATTATAATTATTTTTTATACTTGCAGATCTGGGCGTTTGAGCATCGCGTGTTGGAGCCGCCCGATTTGAGGGACATCCAGGGTGATGTTCGTCCGACCGTCCTGCGTTGCTGGACGCAGGGGTGGCAGGGTACTGCCCGTGACATCGAGGAGGTACGGCAGAGTCTGCTCGACACGACCTACAGGAGGGTAAGTAAACAAAATTCGTTAGTAAGAAAACTTGAATAATTTTTGTTTACCTGTACTGAATTTCTTTTATTGCACTTCTACAGATCCGGCACCACCCTTGGGAGAATCTGGGTGCCATCACTCTCCTTGTTCAGTCCTCCGCACGCTTTGACCACCGCCGATTTGTCATGGAGAGTCCTATGTCCCAAGAGTGGTACTTGGGTGATCGTCTCTTCCTCTCCGACCACGTCGACAGTCCAGTCGGCCGGCTTGTGCCCCCGCCACTTCCACAGGTGCTCTTCTGGCCGCATCTGGTGGACCCAGCTACATACCCTGGTATTTTCGGAGAGGGGTATAGTGTGGACCCCGTGGATGGAGACTATCTCGCTTATATCCAGCAGTGTTTACTGCCTGCTGCGGGTGTCGCGCCAGCGGCTCCTCCTCCTCGTCCTCGCCAGGTATTCATTCATATTTCGTTCATTTCTTTTTTTTTTTGACTTTTTATTCTCTTTGCAAGTTAAGAGGCGCAGGGGAACCGGGTCCTCTCAGCCCAGTGGCCCGGCCTGCGAGAGTGCTGATGCAGGTACGGGTGGAGAGGATACTCCTGTTCAGGACAGGACCCACCCTGTCCACGCGGGCAGCGCCGCAGCTTCGGCTTCGTAAGCCGTCGGCGCTAGTGGTGTAGTGGAGGGCCGCCTGGTGTCTGAGCTTAGGGCCGGCTTCACCCTGATAGGGTTGGATGGCACCCAGGCTTATACGACATGGAACATTCCTCGTGAGGAGCCGGCTATGTTCTTTCTGGAGGACACCACCCACGTAAGCCCCTTCTTTTTTTTTTTTTTTTAATCACTGATACTCTTCTAGGTCCGACGAGCTGATGTGGAAGAGATAGCCTACCGGTACAAGGGTCTAGGAGACTTCTTAGTCCGGGAGAATGGTGTTTAGGCGGTAAGTATCCCGTGTTTCCTGCATCATAATTTATATAATGCGTGAATGCGTATGTATGTATGTATGGATGCTAATTTATGCTGTCGACTGCAGTCCCGAGTCGAGATGTTCCTAGAGCAGGCCAGGGAGGCTGCATCTTCCGTGGCTCAGGCCCAGGCTGCGAACCAGGAGCTGGATAGGGCAAGGGTTGAGATAGCCAGGCTGCAGGCTGGGATGGCTCGTCTGCAGGCGGACTTTGACTCCTACAGGGCTATGCATCAGAGTGAGTCCGAAGAGGAGGAGGATGATGAGGGGCAGGATGAGAGCTAGTTGGAGCGCCCTGCTTTCTTATTTGCTGTTTTCATAGTTTTTGTCTTTTGTATTGAATTTTTATACACATTGTGAACTGCATTTTTATATTATGGGATTTGCCTTTATTTGATTGAATCTTTGGAAATTCACTTTTCTTCTTTTTTTTCTCAATTTTTTTCTTTTATCCAGGCTTTTACTATTTTCTAGAATCATTACAAGACTCTGATTGGCTCAAATTGAAGCCTTTCGGGTTGTGGAATCTCAAGGCCTATTACAAACACTCGTGGAACATCGAGCTATTGAATGCCTGTTATCGTTTCTGGGATCCAGTGGACAACGTTTTCCGCTTCTCATGTCAGGAGCTCTGTCCCTTATATGAAGAGTTCAATGCTATCTTGAACATCCCTTGCCATAAAGGAGTGGACATCGCCGTCCCCGAGTTCACTTTTGGCAGCATTTCCTCCTTGGTGAGCTTGTTCGGGCTTCCCAATCCCGAGGTGGAAGCTTTATTTGCTACTGGCTCCCCTTTTCCTGGATTGAGCTCGAACTCTGTATTAGGATGGTGTATCAATGCCCCTAGGGACCACATGAGTTGGGCCTCCATGGTCAGCCTGTTACTGGTGAGCCGGTATTTCTGTGGTCCTAGTGATGGGGTTATCTCCTTCAGGGCTGTCTCCCTTATTTCTCAGATGGCTGTGGGAGCATCTCCAGCTCCTTTTGCACTCGCTGAGACACTGATTAGCTTGCATGCATCTAATACAAACGGTGTTCTCCACATTGGCCCTCACCTCACACTGCTCCAGGTGAAACTCCTTATTGTCTGGTGTATTTCTGGGTCGAATGAACTTCTAACCCTTGTTTTCCATCAACTGTAGATCTGGTTGTTGGAGAAACTATCAATTCTTAAGATTCCGAGGGGGAACTTCAAGAAATACCACCCGGCCAATCTCAGGGAACGAGGCTTCTCCATTGACTCATATACCGATATGTCCGCGGATGAGTGGGGCGTTTGGCTATCTCACCTGACTGACGACCAAATTAGGTGGGTGTGCCCCTGGTGGAAGATTGCCCACGTGATTGTAGAGATGTGGGCACATGGCGTGCAGTTGTTAGGACAGACCAGGGTGACATTTTACTCTCCGAGTCGCCTTTGCCGTCAGTACGGTCATTTGCAGGATATCCCCCAGTGATCTTGTGTTACCAATTATGAGGAGTATACTGCTGCTTGGCCAGATCACATCAGACTTCGCTGGGCTAGAGATACCCATCGTGTGACGCTGAATTATGCCTGTCTTGCCCCTACAGAGACAGATGATCGTTACAAGTAGTGGCTGGCTGAGATCCAGGATTTACCGACCCGTGAGGCGCGTGAGAGTGCGACTTTCCGCTGGCTAGCTCCTTCTGAGACCGCGGGACCACTTCCTGTCAAGAAAAGGAGATCATAAAGAAAATGTGATTTTCATTATCATGCATGTATTGGCCACCATTATTATTATTTATATACATTTTTCATATTATTAATGCAATTCTCTCTCTCTTTTTTTTTTTTTTTTGCCTTAACTTTTGCTTAAGCCGCCTTGGCGGGTTTTCGACTTAACAGGCTTCCTCTTCTTTTTTTTTTCCGCCTTATCTTTTGCTTAAGCCGCCCTTGCAGGTTTTCGACTTAACAGGCCCTCTTTTTTTTTTTTTTGACAAATAGGTGATATTCGCAATTGCACACTTAGGCGTCTAAATATCTTTGTTTATCTGGATGTTTTGACAAATGTATCATGTAACATACTCCAAACATCCATGCAATATGTTGAGCATAACGCAATTCATTAATGAAATTTAATTATCACATCAATTGAAAATTTTAAAATTGGTACATATCTCGAACGAACTCATTCCTGTTATCAACCATCCCATACAGGTTTTCTGGTCGATAAGCTAACCCTCGTTGCCTTAATTTTTGCTTAAATCGCCCTTACGGGTTTTCAACCTAACAGGCTTTTTTTTTTTTTTTACACGTGGTAGCGTTTGAGATGATCTTGGTTAATCGGATTGGTGAACTCATTGCCATCCATGTCCATGATCTTCACTGCGCCTTTGGAGAGTACCTTCTTAACCACATACGGCCCTTCCCAGTTGGGTTTAAATTTGCCCCTCGTATCCGTGTTGGTCGGTCTCATCTGTTTCAATACTAGGTCTCCTGCTTTCAGAGGTTGTTTCTGATGACGAACCCGCCGATTATAGGCCCTAGCCATCCTTTGGTGGTACATCTGCAGATGATCCAGAGCCTTAAGACGCCTTTCATCGACCATAGCCAGCTGCTCAAATCTTACCTTCACCCATTCTGTTTCAGGCAATTGGGCTTCTAAGATCGTCCTTAGTGACTTCAATTCCACTTTAATAGGAAGGACTGCTTCCATCCCATAAACCAGTGAATAAGGTGTTTCTCCGGTCGGTGTTCTAACACTGGTTCTGTACCCCCACAGAGCATAGGGTAATCTATCTGCCCAATCCCGGTAGGTTGAAGTGGTCTTGGACAAGATCTTTTTGATGGACTTGTTTGTTGCCTCCACTGCTCCATTGGCTTGTGGCCTATAAGGGGAAGACTTGCGGTGTTCCACATTGTACTCTTCGAATAGCTCAGCTGTGGCTCCTTGAAATTGCACTCCGTTATCAGTTACCACGTGATGCGGTACACCATATCTTGCAAAAATGTGCTTCTTCACGAACTTAGCCATGTTCTTAGCTGTGACCGTGACATAAGATTCAGCCTCGACCCATTTGGAGAAATAATCCACTGCCACTACAATGAATTTGTGACCATTCGATGCCGGAGGACGAATTTCGCCAATTATGTCTATGCCCCATACTGCAAACGGCCAAGGAGTCATGAGGTTTTGCAACTCCATAGGTGGAAGATGGCTGATGTCCCCGTAAATCTGGCACTCGTGGCACTTTTTCACTTCTTCTGCACAGTCAGTCTGCATAGTGAGCCAGAAGTACCCTTGTCTCATGATCTTCTTTGCCAGAGCTAATCCATTCATATGTGGACCACAGATCCCTGAATGCATTTCTTGCATAACCTTCTTGGCTTCTGCTTCCGTCAGACACTTCAATAACAACCCATCAGCGGTCCTTCTGAAAAGTTGCCCATCGACCCACCTAAACTGAGCCGCCAATTTTCTCAAAGTGGTCTTATCCGATGCATCTGCTTCTTCAGGGTATTGGCCATTCTGTAGAAAATCAGCTATACCTTGGTACCATGGCCTATTATCTGTGGCTAATGTCAGGACCTCACTAGAACGATGGAATGGTGTTCTAGCGGTCTCCAGGATCAAAGGCTGCATCGGTGCTTTCTGAGGTCCTTCCCACATGGACGACAAGGTAGCTAATGAATCCACCATCTGATTATCATCTCTAGCCACGTGTTTGAATTCGATATGCCCGAATGTTTTCACCATTTCCCACAAAGTTCCAAGTATGGGCGAAGTGATTCTTCCTTGATTTCCCATTCTCCGGTGGCTTGACGGATTACCAATAGCGAATCTCCCACAATGGTCACATCATTTGCCCCTAGTGTGATGAGAGTATCAATGCCAAACAAACAAGCTTCATATTCTGCGCCGTTGTTAGTTACCGGGAATTCTAACCGTTTTGACAAAGGAATTATCTCTCCCTCAGGAGTTACAATGATTACTCCGAGGCCCGCCCCTCTCTTGTTTACAACTCCATCAAAATGCATGATCCATTTCCTGATCTCCACCTCTACGAAGGCTAACTGTTCATCCGGAAATTCTAAGTTTTCTACATAATCAGATTCAAGCGGCTGATTGGCTAGGAACTCAGCCACTGCTCTCCCTTTGATCATTTTCTTTGTCACATACTCGATATCGAACTCCGATAACAAAAGCAACCACCGGGACAATTTCCCCGTCAAGGATGGAGCAGAGCAAAGATATTTCATTGGATCAACCTTTGCCACGGCTTGTATTTTGTAGGATTGGAAATAGTGTCTCAACTTCTTCGTAAGCCAGACCATAGCAGTGCAAGTCTTCTCCACGACAGTGTATCGGGTTTCGTAATCTAGCAGCTTCTTACTGAGGTAGTAAATAGCATGCTCCCTTTTGTCATCTTGTTTTTGAACCAACATTGCCCCTATGGAGGTTTCTTCAATGGCTAAGTACAGAGTCAAAGGTCTTCCCAGAGTTGGGGGCTTCAACACTGGAGGATTAATCAAGTACTCTTTGATCCTATCAAATGCAACCTGACACTGATCATTCCACACGACGGGTTGCTCTTTCCGAAGAAGCTTGAAAATGGGTTCACAGACCGTAGTCAATCTAGCAATGAACCTGCTGACATACTGAAGAGACCCCAGAAAAGATCTGACTTCTTTCTCTGTTTTTGGTGCTGGCATATCTCGAATTGCTTTGATCTTGTCTGGGTCCATCTCAATGCCTTTTTGACTGACAATGTGCCCCAAAAGCTTGCCCGATGCAACTCCAAAAACACATTTCTTTGGATTGAGTCTCAGGTTGTACTTTTCAATCCTGGTCATAAATCTATCCAGAATAGCAGGGTGCTCCTCCCGGGTCATTGACTTTACCAGCATATCATCAACACACACCTCTACCTCTTTGTGGATCATGTCGTGCAGTAACGTCGTAACCGCCCGTTGATATGTTGCCCCAGCATTCTTCAACCCAAACGGCATCACTCTGTAGTAGTACACCCCCCACTCGGTAATGAAGGCTGTCTTAACTTTATCGATGACATTCATCAAGATCTGGTTATACCCCGAGAAACCATCCATGAACGAATACATAACTGCCCTTGCTGCACTGTTAACCAGGACATCAATGTGAGGAAATGGGAAGTCATCCTTTGGAGAGGCCTTATTAAAATCCCGGTAATCCACACAAACCCTGACCCTTCCGTCCTTCTTGGCAACTAGGACTATTTTGGCTAACCATTCAGGGTAATCCACCACCTCCAGAAAATTGGCCTTTATCTGCTTTGCTACTTCTTCTTTGATTTTCTCAGCCCATTCTGGACGTAGACGCCTGAGCTTCTGCTTTACCGCACTGAATTTAGGGTCAATCGGAATTCTGTGCTCTGCTATTTCTCTATCAACCCCCGGCATATCGTCGTAAGACCAGGCAAACGCTCCCACATGCTTTTTAAGTATTTTTGTCAATTCTCTCTCTTCTTCAGGATTGAGTTCGTTAGAGATAGATACCATTTCAGGATTTTCAATTGTGCCCAAATTAATTTCATGTAATGCAGTGTCATGAATGCTGAACACATTGAATGAATGATTGCATGTATGCACAGAGCCATTAGGAAAAACATCACACAAATAAGCAAAGTTAGATTTCATTTCATTCATCGCCTTAAAAGCGGAATTGTTCATATCAAGTACATAGGATAAGTTTACAAAGAAATCATTTTCTTCCTCCACATGCGGAGGGTCTTCTGTAGCAAGGTCTTCCGGGTCAGCAGGCTCTTCTTCGAACAAGTCACCCAAATCAGCTTCAAGAGTCTCTTTCTTAGCTTCAGATAAGGCATCTTCTTCCACCTTCGCTTTTCCCTTAGCCATCATTTTGGTGAGTTCAGCGACAGCTTTTTCCACTAACTCTGCCTGTCCTGAAACAGCTCCTTTCTTCACAGGGCTCTCTTTTAACCCTTTCTTTAGCAATTCAGCAAATGCTTTGGTAATGGCATCCACCAGGGGATCTGTATCTTCTTTTGGTTGCTCCTCCGGGATGATGGGAGCCACCACTTCAGCTTGGCTTATTGGAGGAGGACTAGCCTCCTTCACACTGTCGGGCCTAAGCATTTCTTCCACTGAGCCAATCCCATATTTCGAGAAGTCGACGATATCAGCAAAGATCTCAAACCCGGGGACTGTTTCCCCATCAATAATCATCGGTTCTGGCTTACCACCATATGGTCCACCACTGGCTCGAACAAAAGTATCTAAGAGATGGACTTTCTTTGTCTCCGGGATTCCATTCTTTTCGGCACCTTTGTAACCAAGACCCCCTCGGTGCGACTGGCCCACAGTGATATCAAACTTTGTGACCCCTTGCTGATGAACTCCTAGCCCCCTTCCCGGAATAAAATTCTGCTTCTGAAAATACATATGGATCCATGGAGAAAATGTCAAATCTTTCTCCTTGTGCTCAGAGATAATTGCCACTTGACAGCCAGTCAAAGGTTGTTCAGATGAGTTCAGAGCAGCCACCACAGATGATTCATCCGCCTTAAGAGTTACAATTTTTTCACCCATCGGAATCTTCACCATTTGGTGTAACGTTGATGGTACACCTCCCAATGCATGAAACCAAGGTCTCCCCAGAAGCAAGGAGAAAGTCACAGGAATATCAATGACAGTGAACAACACGGTTGACTTAACTTCTCCCACCGACACTTCTGCCTCAAAGGCTCCAATCACAGTACGCTTGGAATCATCATAGGCCCGGATCATCGTGTTAGACCGTGACAATGCTTCTTCGGACAGATGAAGACTAGGTAAAACTTTCAGAGGGCAGATATTCAACGCCGAGCCGTCATCAACCATCACACAAGGCAGAGTTCGATCCATCATCTCCACTTTTAGATACAAGGCACGATTATGGTTAGTGCCTTCCGGTGGTAAGTCATCCTCAGTGAAAGTGATCCCCCTAGGATTATCAAATTGCTGACTCTTAGTACTTCCAATCACCATACATACTTCCTCGGGAGACATCAATGGATTGGCATCCATCTCCATAAGCTTTTTCACCACCGCGGCCCGGTGCCTTTGGGACTCCATGAGGAGATGCCATACAGATGCACGTGCAGGCATCCTTTTGAGTTGCTCCATTACCAGATCTTCTTTCTCATTCACTTTGATGGGCAGATAATCCTGAACCGGTGCTTCTGCCCTCTTACTCGACTCCCCCAACCGTTGTGGCTCGGGTTGATATACCCTTCCACTTCTTGTAACATTATTTACTGGAGCGTCTTCCTTCCTTATATACATCCCATCCTTGGTGCAGACAGGATAGACAGGTCTTGTCCGGTTCACAGGCTTGGGCCTACTCATCAACTCAAATTCATCCGTATCATCATCCAGTTCTATATCATCCAGATTCACAGGTTTGCTCTCCACCGCAGATGGATTGCGATTTGGGCTAAGACAAAGTTAGGAGATAACCCCGATTGCACCATGTTTACTCTTCTTTCAAACTGAGGTAGTGGATTACTCTGAACATTGGGCTTTGAACGAGGCGCTTCTATCTTCTTTTCATCAATCAACTACTGAATCGCCTTTTTCAAAGCATGGCACTCGTTGGTTCGATGCCCCTTAGTCACATGATAGGAGCAAAAGTTGTTCTTGTCCGCCTCAGCTGGAGGCGTGTACGGTTTCAGACTTTGGAGGAAGCCCAAGTTTCTACACTTCAGAAAAATCCGTCCCAAAGAATCCTCCCGAGGAGAGATCCCCTTTCCGGCTGCCTGTTGACTGGACCCTTGTGCAACTGTTGCTACCTCTACTTGCTTAACGGGTGCGGGCGGCTGACTTGGCTTAGCACTCGTTGATGAAGAAGCTGAAGGGTTGTTATTACTTTTATACCCCGAGGAATATGTGCGGCTCCGATACCCTCCTCCAGAACTGTTTTGAGCCGGGTCAATCTCGTACTTCTCAACCTTGCGAGCCAACTCATGTACTTCTATCAAGGACTGAAACTTATGGTACTTCATCACATTCCTATAGACCTCCAAGCTCCCATCAATCAGCTTCACAATCACTTCATCTTCCAGCGGCTTCTGATGAAGGAGGATCATCTTATCCATCCACCTTTGATAATATTCAGAAAAGGTCTCATTCGGCTTCTGCCTTACCGCCTCTAAATCTTGCAACTTGACCTCTAGTTGCGTGTTGAAACTGAAGTACTTAATGAAGGCATCGGACAGTGCATCCCAGTCGCCTTGTACACCCTCGGGCTGTTTATTGTACCATGTGATGGCTCCTCCCTCCAAGGTAGTGGGGAACAGTCCCACTAATTGATTCATGGTGAGCCCGGCCATAGTCATAATCCGCACATACTGATTCAAATGGGCTGTGGGAGGACTTTTCCCAACATATGGTGTAATCCTAGGCATTTGGAAGCCTACTGGCAGCATTTCAATCCCTCCGGCTATCAGTGTGGATGGGTCAATACGCTTGGCAGATTGGATCTTAGAACTGGCACGCAGCTTTGCTATAGTTTCTTCCATCTCCTTCATCTTTCTTTCTAAGGCAGACTCCACAGGTCGCTCAGCATTATCCCTTCGGCCTTCTTCAGCATCCGACTGCCCATCATTCAGTCTCCCGCCGCTACTCTCCTCACGGGCGGCCCTTTCCGGTCGCTGATTAGATGATTCAGTCAATGCACTCTGCACTTAACTCTTGATAAGATTCTTGAACTCATCAGAACTCATGAATTCTCGAAGAGCAGTGGTGGCCACCATGGCAACAGCAGCTTCGGGTGTGATTGCCATATCTTGAAACCTCTATTGCAATTGTTCAAATTCCGGCGAAAACCCAGCACTTAACTCAGATGACACTTCAACCTCCCCAAACTGAGCAAATTCCTCAGACTCACTAGATGATGAATCGCTGTGCTCTATCCTCACGAGTCGTCGTCCCGATCGGAGCCAAACTACAAAATGTTTCAAACAAAAGTTAGTGAAATATGATCACCCAAAGAGTTATGAACTCTAGGGGATATGCGTGAATGCATGGTGTGTTGGATGAATGATGTGTGGATGTTGTATGAGATGAATTTGTAATACGAACCTTGAATAACCAAACCTTCGGGGGTGAAGTATGCATGAACTCCTATTTATGTATGCACATATTGCAATCCAAGCATTAGATGCATGGAGGAGACCTTTGGTGCTCGGGGAGTACCTCGGGTTTTTGTGAAATGATATGAATGTCCTTAGGGGATGGACAGAGTTTTCGGCACTCGTGGAGTGCCTTGAATTTTGTGAAGTGAGATCGACACGAGCATGGCACTTGGTCGAGGTTTCGGTGTCCGTGGGACATCTTGGATTTTTGATGATATGAAATGAACTCGTGCTTAGCTTGCGAGTGGAATTTCAATACTCGGGGAGCATCTCGATTTCCGCGCCACAATGTGAAGTGAATGCGTTCTTAGTGAACGGGCAGAGTTCCGGCGCTCGGGGAGCGCCTAAACGTTTTGATGTGTGAAATGAAATTTTTCCGGTCCTCGTGGAGTATCGAAAATGATTTAATGAAATACAAAGAATTTTTGTCGGCACTCGTGGAGCGCCTAAAATGATTTAATGAAATGCGATGAATTTTTGTCGGCACTCGTGGAGCGCCTAAAATGATTTAATGAAATGCGATGAATTTTTGTCGGCACTCGTGGAGCGCCTAAAATGATTTAATGAAATGCGATGAATTTTTGTTGGCACTCGTGGAGCGCCTAAAATGCTTTCCTACTTGGTAGGTAATGTGATGTGTGTGACCCTTGTGGAATTATTCAAGATTCGTATAATGTTTTATGCATGACACACGTTTCCCATGGCTGCAAAATAAAATGGTTAATGTTCATGACATTCGAATGATGTATGTGAATTAATTAATTTTTCACACGAAGAAAAGAAGTGCATGGCTACAAAAAATGTGGTTAGTGTAAATGTCACGCGAGTGATTAATGTATTTACAAGCGAAAGAATGGAAATGGCTGTACAAAAGATGTGAGTTAGAATCACACAAATGCTCTATATGCGGTATGTTATGTTTGTGAAGAATGTGAATGATGATATGTTGTGGAAGGACAAAAAGACACGTAGCAATTAGCACACGGATCGTATTCCTCCAACCTTATTCCTCCAAACGTGGTCAGGTCGATAAAATTCTAACCGAGTCCTAGGAGGGGTTCTCTTCGATCACCAACCGGGGATGATGAAGGCGGATTTTATTTTATTTTATTCACATAATTTGTTTTGGTATCCTAAGGGAATCCAACTAAGGTTGCCTAAGTGAGTTCGGTCCAAAGTCGGGATAACATCAAGGCTCCCATAGCAAAATATACTCCACACTTCTCCCCACTCAAGGGTCCGAACGAAGGGGTTCGTACGAGGCTATGGGTGGTGTTTCGTATTCGTGCCCCTAAGACCAAGAGGAACTTAGGCGACACTTCAACAATTCACCGGGCTAAATAATGGATACCTAACTTAATGCAATAAATGCCTAACTACAAAAATGCATAAAGTGCCATATAAGAATCATCCACTTAATTTAAATTAGACACTTTTCAAGGCTTGTCAAATTCTTTTAAGTTTTTGAAAAAAAACTTTTAAGAAATCCCCAGCAGAGTCGCCACTGTGAGCGGACGACGCGTTTTAGACAGGACGCGGGACTCCCTTTCGGAACGGGGCGCCTCGATTTCGGGCGGGGCCCTCCCTCGCATGGGGTTTTTGATTTGGAAATTCGTTTTTGGAAAAGCGGATTATTTCGAAAAAGAATCGAGACCTAAATCTCGATAAAAAGTATAGGAGTCGCCACCCGGCTCAGCTCAACCGGGAAATTACAGTGTAGCTGAACCAAAGCGGGAACTGCCACACTTTTCAGAGATTCGGGTCCGGACAAGTCCTTTATTTCGTGTCTAATTTAAATATTATTGCCAATGTTCTATTTACGACACTTTAAATTGCTAAAGATTGATTTTTATTAAAAGAATGCACGCAGCGCGCATACAGGATAATAATACAACATATAAAGTAAAAGAATAAATATTTAAAAGCTTACAACCCAATCGAAAGAAAAATAAAACTCTCGCCTCACTGATACAATCGCCTATATACACGAGAATCTAGAAAAATTACAACCGCCTAAATACACGATTTAATTCTATTAAATACAAATAAAAAGAAAATTAAAATAAAATAAAAGCTGCAAAACAAAGGTTAACACAATTTATACGGCACGCCATAAATAGGACTCAAGTAGACAGAAATGGGAAATTAGGATTCGGGGTCACGCAATTGGGGGTAACCGGGTTGGCCCGGTTGGCCGGCCCGGTCAGACCTGAAAAACCATTTTTGAAACGTCCCTGTATTTTTGGTTTTGTGAGAAAATCATTTTTGAAAACATTTTTTTTTTCGGTTTATTTTAATTTAGCATGCAAAAGTGGGTCGGTTTTCGGAAGAACTGGGTCTCCGTCGTGGAATTGTACTAAATGCAATTTTACTTAAAAATAAATCTAAGGTCGTGATGCACACCACAAAATTCATTTTGATGATTTTTGAGGATTTTCCAATTTTTCTGATTTTCTGAAATTTTCTGATTTTTGTGAAATTTTTCGGATTTTTATGATTTTTTGGATTTTAGGGATTTTTAGGGATTTCTGTTCCTGGCCAAGGACTACAGTCGTGCGACTGTAGTTACAGTCGTACAACTGTATACTACAGTCGTGCGACTGTAGTCTTTGCTAGGCAGAAATCGCTAAAAAACCCTAAAAACAAAGCCCTGAAACTGGGAAAGCAAGCACAGTCGTACGACTGTAGAGGATATGGCACGACTGTAATTACAGTCGTGCCTCTGTTCTTGATTCAAGAACAGTCGTACGACTGTTCTTACTTTTCCAGGAATAAAAACGCAAAAACTTGAAGAAAAATGCACCAAACACAAACAAATCACCCAGAAAGCTGGAAAATGAGTTGAGTTAAAGGTTGTTTACCTCCTTGGTGACGATCCACAGCTGGAATGACCCCTGGCTACGCTCCAATCCACGTGAATTTGCTCTTTTTCCTTAAGGAGTCAAGGTTGCAAAAGTGTCCAAATAACTCCTAAAAAGGCACGGATTTGTATTTGTTTTTGGTCCGAAATGATTTAGTTTGTTAGTGTGAGTGTTAACCTAGGATTTCTAATTCGTTTTAATGATTAAAAACAAGAAATCAAAGAGAAAATGTGAGAAAAAAGTAAGATATTTTACTTCTCTCTCTTCTTTCTTTTTCTCCCTCTTTCTCTCTCTAAAATTCTGATTTCTTTTTTGCCAAAAGTCCCACAAAATCTGATTTTCTTTTCTTTCATACCTCACTAACCCGGAAATCTTAAGCATTAAATGCTCAAGATTTCCCTTCTCTTTTAAGTCAAAGAGGTATGGGCAAGAACCTGCTCCCCGAAAGTACAGTCATACGACTGTACTTACACTACAGTCGTACGACTGTAGAGAATTCCCACGACTGTATTTTACAGTCGTCACAGTCGTGGGTCAACGGTCAACGGTCCTCTTTTTTTTTTTTTTTTTTTTTTAAAGAAAATTTCGTGTTCACAGTTATATTAGAAACACTCTCTATTACAATGTGCTATATCCATTTACAGTATGTGATAATGGTATTCAAACTCAAATACTTGAAAAAATTTTTTTTTTTTGAATTTGCATTCCCTATTATTCCAAAAGGAATAGGAAATAACACATAGTTAATTTACCTTATATTAAAGATTTTAATGAAAATGATATTCCAACTAAGGTAAAATCTATTCATAGGAGATCATAATTCTTGGAGATTTTATATTTGATTAATATGATTAATAATCTAAAATTGTATCAAATGGTGTAGTATAAGATTTAAAAATTTTAATAATACATTTAGTCAAAGCTTTGATTAATTTTAATTTTAATGTCATTCTTAAAAATTCATTTTCATCAAAATTTCTATTTCTAATTTTTAACTTAGTTTCATAAAACTGAATTAACAAAGTCAATTTTCCTAATAATAAACCTAATTCTTGCATATTGAATAAATCTAATTGATTAATTGCGTTAATAAAATTATTAGATGCAGGAGATCATAATTCTTGGAGATTTTATGTTTGATTAACAATCTAAAATTGTATCAAATGGTACAGTATAAGATTTAAAAATTTTAAAAATACATTTAACCAAAGCTTTAATTAATCTTAATTTTAATGTCATTCATAAAATTTTATTTGCATCAAAATTTCTATTTCTAATTTTTAACTTAGTTTCATAAAATTAAATTAACAAAGTCAATTTTCCTAATGATAAACATAATTCTTGCATATTGTATAAATCTAATTGATTAATTGCGTTAATAAAATTATCAGATATTTAATTATTCTAAAGCTCTGCTGGAAACATAATTAATTTAAATAACTATTAATAAATTGTAACAACATCATAATAAAATGACGCGTTCTCTGAAAATCTAAACAATTGCACCAACTTTTAATATAAAAATCATTATATTCGGTATATATTTTTTCTTCTAATTCTAATAATTCATTTTAGAATCTGGCCGGTTTGCGGATTCGAGATTTAGATTTTTTCTTTTAAGAAATTAGAATTATAGATAAGTGATCCTAAAAATGACATTTTAAAAAATTGTAGAAATTGTTTATTGTTATTTTTTTTAAGAAACGTCAGTGTTCAAAACCAGTTAGCTTTGTGTCAAATCATTGGCGAGAAGTCCTTAAGGCATATATTTCAACAAAATGAATATTATAGTACCCACTTGAAACTTTCTAAAAGAAAAAAAAAAAAAAAAAAAAAAAAGGAAAAGGGAGAGCAGAAAGAAAAAAAAAATCTTCAACATTAAGATATTTAAATTCTAAAAAAAAAAAAAAAAACTGTTTAATAGATATTAATTTTTTTAATGTTACTAAAATTTAGTTTGAATAATTCAACCCTTATTGTTTATAATGGTACTTTTTCGATTTCACCATTTTTCGTTGTATATTGGTAACTTCTGACAAATGTTGATATATTAAAAAATTTTATTGATATATTTTTGTAACAAAGAATACATATGTATCAATGAAATTTGGTTAAAAGTGTATAATGTTCCTTTCAACTTTCAAACTATCTGATTATTTTTTTAATTTTGAAAAATTAATCCAGTTTGTGTCTTTACTACCATGTGTTAATCATTTATTGGTTATCTCACATTTAACTTTTCAAAACGCGTGTGTCACAAACGCTGATTTAATGAGATTTAGGAGATAAACTGAATATTTTTTTTAAGTTTAGGAGGTAATCAGACACTTTAAAAGTTTAAAGAGTCATAAATGCTTTTTGCCAAATTGAGGGGGCCAATCGTACTAGGACTTTTTGTAATGATAAAATTGAGATAGTATTTATACTATGAAATTATCACCACACTATTTTAAATAGTAACGAAAACATCTAAATAATTTTGGGCTTGGACAAAATACACTAATAAGTTCTCATACTTCTATGAATAATTTTAACATTAATGTATTTTGCTTCAAACTCTATTCATAATATTATTCCACCAGTTTCTTCGTATTTTTTAATTTTTATTATTAAATTTCTGTTTTATTTGATCAAATGCTCAATATAAACTATCAAATGAAATGCCTAGCGAAATCTGCATTATTATTATTTAAATGTATAATACTCGTTTATTTGGAGGGAGGAAAAAATATTCAATTTGTCTACTTGAAATTGATGTCATGGATAGCATGAAACTACATAAGAAGGATACAATATGTATTTAATAGTGCACAGAGTCAATTTGAAAAAATGAAGCATATATTTTTAATAAAAAAAATATGTAAAATTATTTTGTCAAACTCTAAAAAAGAAAAAAAAAAAAAATTGTTGCTTCCCAAAAATGATCGTCATATGAAATAATCAATGGAAAGGCTCTATCACTGTCCTTAAAACAACTATTGGATAAACGATATATCGACACAATTGTTAATGTGTCGTTCATTGAATGGTCATAGACTAGTTTGATTTAAACTATAATAGAATTTGTAAAAAGGGTAAAAGAGTTAATTAATTGCATTGATGGTTACTGAAGTTTACAGATTGTACGTCTACGGTCACTAAACTTTAATTTGAGTAAAAAAATCATTTAACTTTTGTTTTAGTGTCAATAAAGTCACTTTTTCCTAATCCTTCGAAATTTGGCCTAAAATAATAATGTGTCAAGTTAACGCAAGCCTAACCTACCAACATGATGTCACATCGATTCCAACAAATTAAAAAAATTGATTTGTATCAATAACGTAACATCCATACGTACAACGCTATATAAAAAAAATTAAAAAAAAGAATTTGAAATTTAAAATTTGTTAGGATTAACATAGTTGCACATTGACGGATTGAACTTGTATCAACTTATCATGTTATTATTTTGCGTCCATATTTCTATGCATCTGAGCTGGAGTGATTTTATTTGCATCAAAATAAAAGTTTAGTAATTGTTAGTGCAATTCAGCCGCGAGGGAGCGGAAAGAAGTAAATTGGGGATGATGATGTGGTGTCGCCAAGCTGGAAGCTAAAGTAAACAGCGTGAAGCCGTTCAAACATGTGGGGCCCCACAACTACCTCTCTTCTCTTTTATTATCATTACGCATCTGTCTTCTTGGCCCAATTGGCCCACTTCTCTCTCCCTGAATCATTTTTCATCTCCTCCTCCACCACCGCTCTTCCATTTTTCCTCCTCCACCTACAGCTCGAAGGAGGCCTTTCTCCCCCCTCGCTATTCTCTCTTCCGTCCTAATTTCTTCTCATGGCGGTATGCTCTCCTCTCCTTCAATTGTTTATTCCTCATTCATTTTTAGATTGCTTTTTTTTTTTTCTCCGTTTTCTCTTTGGTTAATATTTATGTTGATTGCTTATCGGAGCCTTGATTTATTCATAATTATGTTTTCGCTGTTTAGATTTATGTATCTCTTTTCGTCTTAATATTGGATTTGCCATAGATTACTTGTGTGATTATCTAACAATCATTCCCTGATTTATTGCTGTCATTGAATCTGTATTCTCCTTCCTATATATGAATCTCCCGTCACATTGCCAGAATCTATATACAAGAGCTGAATTTTTTTTTTTTTAATCTTTTTTCCCTTTTTGTCTTCTGCGCTTATTTTCCATGCTTCTATTATTATCTTGGCTACTAATGCCGTGGTTGCGAAACTAATGACTTTAAGATAATTTGATCTTATGTTTTCATATATTCAACTTTCGCTGATTTCTCGTGACCGTATATATTGTTATTGTTGGTGAATCTACATCAGTGCGTTGATGCCTATTGGTGCAGTCTGTTCTTTTCATTCCTATTATCCATGAAAGCTCTTTCGAAGTATTTGCAACTCGCTTATTGCTGCCTAAACAATATTTCGCTTGATTCAATTTCTAGTGCAATTTGTTTTTATGTGGATAGAATTTTGTGGCTCGGCTTTATTTTATTCTTTGGAAATGCATATGACTATGGTACAAATTGTGTGGAGGTGAACACTTCTATTTCAGGAGTTGGTTGAGGGTTAAATTATCGATATCATATAATTGGTCTTGCATGATAGATTTGATATTTGCAAAGACTATAATCACTAAAGGAAAGAAGAGCAAAGTGTTATGACTGTGCAAATTCTTAAGCTATGATTCGTTTGTGAGGGACTATAACTGGGCTTGGATAGGAAGTCAGCAGGAAATTCAGGGGAGGAACTAGAACTCTGTCTTACTGCAAAGCACTTTGGTTAGAAATGTGGATGAATTGGCTGTTCAGTTCATGAACAATTTCAAAACCTCACATGGCCTAGGTTCCTTATCTAGATTGCCTAGGCTAGACACAACATTTTTCACAATGCAGAACTTTAATTTTATATTTACAGAACTAAATTCTAACTTGTCCTCAATGAAAGAGATTATGGTCTAACTAATAAGACCTGCGAGAATGAGTTGCTTATTTTGCACCTTCTAAGCAATTCTAGGTGATAAAGAAATTGCTGACTTCGCACTCAACATTTACCTCTATACGCCATATGGCACAAAGTTTTAGTGTGGGCAGTTAGTTTTAATTTGATTGAACAAAAGACACTGAAGTTGTATTAGAATTCAAAACTTACAATAAGTTGCTCTTCCAAATTCTCATAAATGTCTTGTATATTTACATGGGCAATAACAAATATTTATGTCTCTCCCAATTATCATCTCTATAATTTTGTTTTATCTCATTAATTTTTTCTTTTATCTCTTCTTTGAGAAACATAATTTGGCGTCTAGAGTTATATCCTATGCATAAAATGGTATCAACATGTCCTTATGGGAAAAGGAAAATAAACAATTTTGTCTTCTTTATTGATTGGCCTGTGAGGTTATTTTCATGCATGGAGACCATGAGACATTGAGGAAGGATAGAGAAAGACAGATAGAGTTGAGTCTGAAGCCTTTGAGGAAGCTGAGAGACATTAAGGAAGGAAAGAGAGGCTGAAGCCATTGAGGTTCTTTTTTATGGGAGTTTGAAGTTGGAGAGACTAGGAGACATTAAGGAGAGAGAGATTGCTTCTAACGGTTATGAGTTCTTATGCTGTACTGCTGTCATTCAGGATCTTATGAAGTTGTTGGGTTTTTTATTTAGCCAGAACCTTTTTTTTTTTCCATTTGTCAATGTCTTGTTATTTCTGGAAGTTAACAGCTCATTTGAGCAACATATTCAATTTCAGATACTTTTTATTGGGAATGCACAATTATGATTAAAATTGACACTTGATATTAATTAGTTCTTGTTTGAAAGGTCTGTTGGATACTTGGGTACCAAATTGAATCTTTTGTGTTGGCTGGCCATAATGATATGTATCGTGCAAATATGACAAGGAATAAGGAATATTACAATAAGCAAGTTTGTCGCTGTTTTTTCTTTATATGCTATCTACGTTAGTATTCGATGTTTAATACCTTGGAGGCTTGCAAATTGTATAGAGTGTAAGTTAGAATCCTGTCGCTGGCTTGGTTGGAATGTATGTTACCGTAGCAGTTGTCTTCTCTTGGATGACTGCCTTTTCACGTAAACTTTTAATTTTCAGGAAAAGGGTCAACCATTGCCAAAGTTTGGTGAGTGGGATGTTAATGATCCAGCATCAGCTGAGGGATTCACAGTCATCTTCAACAAAGCTAGAAACGAGAAAAAAACTGGTGGAAAGCCTGACTCACCAGGAAAGGATAATGCAGGATACAAGACCCGAACTGCCACTCTTGGAAAGCCTCAGTCTGTAAGTTGGAAATTTACATGAAATTCCTCTCTTAGTCAGTACCTTGTTGGCATCTGAGGGTGCAAGTTATTTAGTGAAACCCACTAAACCAGATTGGACTAAATTGAGTTAGACAGTTTGGTTTGGTTCAGATCTTAAAAAAAAAAAAAAAAATCGGTTTTGGAGATTTTAGTTAAAACAGTTTACAGTTTGGTTTTAGGTTCTTTTTCGTCCACAAAAAATTAAATCGAAACAAAGAAAGCAAATCATAAACTTTTGTAACTTTTATCATTTGTGTGAATCATGATTATAATGTTAAATAAAATTTAACTTGTTCATTGAAAATTTATTGAAATTCTAATATTGATTTATTATCAAATATTTTTTTGGTCAAGTTTTAACTGACTTAAATTAATTTATAATAAAATATTTATATTATAGCTTAGTATTATTTCAATTTAGTTCAGTTTCGTTTTATACTTAAAATGGTTTAGTTCTGTTTGAAGTACTTTTATAACTGCAATTATCAATTTGGTTTCGAAATCCCTTCAAACCGCCCTAAACCAGAATGTTCACACCCCCTGGTGATGTCATGAACATTTCTGTTCACAATGCCAGTCCCCTGCGTTGTTGCCTAGAGGTGGGAAGGCCTGTGTTGCTAAGCATTGCTTTACCATTGATAAAGTGAAGAGTCTTTCTAAAATGATAACCCAATGCGTTTTGTGATTCCTCCAGGATCTCTCTATATTTCTAATAAGAATTCATTCTCAAGAATCATTTCTTGGTTTATTTTTTGACTGTCAAGACACTAGAATTTCTTCGAATATTTTCCTTCTATGCCTCTAACAAGCATTCTGACGTTTTTCATGGTTTTGAAATGCCCGTGTTGATAGAATTACCTTTTTTCTGGATAATCTGTCCCTCTGTATCAGCATCACAGTCTGCAACCTTTGACCTGTTTGTGACTCAAGGTATCATATTACTACGTACTAGAGAAAAGGGTGGGAGAAGGAACATCATGCCATCTTTGTTAGCATCTTTTGCATTAAATTTTCACCATAGGACGCAATAACATCCAATGCTCACTTGGAGATTCTGAGATTTATTTGAGTTGTCATTTTAAGATACTATGCAAAGGAAGAAGGAAGCATTTATATTAAATCAAATTCTTGGCTGTGCATTTCAACATGTTTAGTGGTGTTTCTTTCAAATATACATTTAATTAATATGTGAATTTGGTTAATGTTCATCCAGCCATCAAATCCAAAACCATCATTTGATCTGTAAAATATACCCTTGTAATTTCTCCTATCGACGTCACCCTTGATTTAGTTTCAAGTTTCACTTCATGCTAGGTTATATGCAATTTTACCAATTCAAAAGACCCAAGGATTCTAGTCCTATGACAAAGAATGACCATAGCTGGAAACCTGAGCATGGGGGATTAAAACATGAATGAGCAACTTTGAAGATATGTGTAAACTTAGCGTACATGTCAAATTCGAAGTTGATTCTGTCTGATTTTACATCTGATAGCTTTGATATGCTTCAATTGTTTACAG
Source organism: Euphorbia tirucalli (assembly GCA_039660915.1). Lineage (NCBI taxonomy): Eukaryota > Viridiplantae > Streptophyta > Magnoliopsida > Malpighiales > Euphorbiaceae > Euphorbia > Euphorbia tirucalli. The sequence continues at coordinate 33,085,957 of CM077640.1, read as the reverse complement.
AAAAAATGGTTTTGCTGCATATCTGCTCCTCCAGAATAATGAGGTGGCTCTTGCATGGCGAGAGCTATTGTGGGAGAACATCGCATATCTTCACCTGGCCCTAGCCATATATATATAATCCAGAAGACTGGAGCTGTATTCCGAAGCTATGATGGGTCCTGCTGGAATCTGTTTTTGTTGTGACTTTAAGCTTTATGATGATGATATGGGGTCAGGTAAGATAGTGATGAAATAACAAAGTTGTTTTCTGTCTGTCTATACTGTTTGGTTATTATTGAGGTTGGTTCATATTTATTTATTTTTTTCCATTCAGTGTTTCACCATTAATTATTAACATTATGGTTATATTATTCTTTTTCTCTGTTTGTTACGATTTCCTTGTGTATCCGTTTGCTTTTGTACCTATTTCTTATGTGAGATATGAGAAACAATGCCATGCTGTTCAGATAGGGTTAATTTTTTATTTTTTATTTTTTTATTTTTTTATTTTTATTTTTTGTTTTTTGACTGATTTGGTGGTACTATATGAATCATGACACTTTTTTAACAGCCCTTCATCAATCTTAGTAAAGTTTGGAAATTAAAGTTTCTAATTTCTGCTGCAACGGTTATGTAAGTGAATTAAGATTTATTAGATAGCCTGTCTTAACCAGTTACAGCAATGAACTCACACCGAGTGCGCCAAAACACAGCCAATCCTAGGCATTCAACAGGCAGCGGTGGTGATCCTGTTGCTCATTAACTGTAACTAATTAACACAAGCTATCTAATAGAAATTAATGTCTCATCTTGAGTAATTAACACAGAAAATAAAATACAAAAGAAAAGAAAGATTTAGAAACTCATTTTGATAAATACTCAGAAGTTTTTATTCATTCAAGCTTATCTTACAACAACTGCTAATCCCCTTTACATAGGAGAGGAGGAAGCAGAAACAACCAAACCAACACGCCACATAGGTAGACAGCATAAAACAAAAAGTAAACATACAGCTAATACAAATACACCGAAAGCAGAAAGCATCTAATAATGCTGATGCTTTTACAAAAGTAAATACATAATTATTACAAAAGATTCTGCCGACAAACAGTAATAGACATGTGCAGCTGGAGCTGATGATGTGGCATTCTTAGAACCACTGCTTTGAAATGGGCTCATGTGAAGGTGACAGATTCATGTAATCAGGATGAGATGAACCTGAATCAGAAGAAAAATCTTCATTCCACTCTGGAGAAGGAGCAATTGGAGGGACCTCTGGACTGTTAGGATCTTGTGAATCCTGGAACATGGAAAGAGTATGACGTGGAGAGTGTGTCATCGTCTGGGAAGATGATCCAGGAAATAGAGGAAGTGTAGGAGGAGGCTCCACTAGAGGAGAAACAGTCTGAACTGGAACAGAAACACCTGGAGGAGGATAATCTGGAAGATCAACCTTATACTCAACAGGTTTAAGGGCCTGAAATTCTGGAGAGTGAGTGAGAACTAATGGATAATCAGAAGTAGCATGTATCCAAGTAGTAGGCAATTGATGAATGCCATTAAAATTCTTAAGAGTTCCACGAAGAAGACGAATATCAGCTGGATCAGAGAGAGGAGCTTTATAAGTCTTTAAATGGAACACCTGATTTTGGGAAAAGAAATGACCTGATGGATACTTGAAATAAGGCCTGTGAAATATGAACACTGCATGAGCATTGTTTTCCAGAAATTGTCCTGTACGAGGATTAAACAGATCTTCAAACATGAGAGCTTTCTGTATCTCTTTTTGCCACCAAGCCAGAGGAGCAAACCAGTCAAGAAAAGTGAAAATCAGAGAGTCCTCATTATCTGGATTCATAATAAACCGATACATGGGAAGCAGAGGAATCTGCACAGCAGTACTGTAGAGAACAGTAGAACACCATAAGCACCAAAGAGCATACTCTGGAAATGGATAGTATGTACTCAGAGTCCATAACAGGAGAAATGGGTATTCAGTAAAGATGGAGGCTGGGTTGTTGGGTATAGGTTTAAGACGAAAGGTTTGAGCTAAAAAGGAAGGAAATTGGGTTTTAGCATAGGTCTGTATTTGCTGAGAGGTGGTAAAGGTTATTCCAGGGGGGAAAGTTTTCTGGTGTTTTGGAGCAAGAGGTTGCTTCCAAAGGTTTTGAGCATGATTAGGATCAGAAGAAGAAGGATTTGAACTGGAAGCCATAAGGATAAGAGGGATAGAGGTGTTTGGCGTAATGAGAGAGAGAGTTGTATCAAGAGATTTTGATTTTGAAGGTCTGGATAAAAGATCAGGTATGAGGTTATGGTCTCCTTTTATATGCTGGACTGAGTAATCATATTTTGCAAACCAATCCTTAAGTCTGAGTAATTGAGCACTGGGCAACAACTTATTGCGGAAGTTAAGGATTTGAGGAAAAGCAGAATTATCCATTCTAATCAGAAAATGATAACCAATAAGATGGAACTCAAATTTCTTAATTCCATACTTAACGGCTAATACTTCCTTAATGGTTGTGTGATAGTGTTTCTCAGATTCTTGGAATTGTCCACTAGCATGTCCACAGTAGTGATCTTTGCCATCCACGTGTTCAATCAAAACTGCACCCCAGTATTCATCACTGGCATCTGTCTGGAGGATGCGCTGTCCATCACCAGGAATTTTAAGAGGTGGAGGAGATTGTGCCACCTGTTTCAAGATTTGAACGGCTTTTGTTTGAGCAGGGCCCCATGGAGGGGGATTCTTTCTGGTGAGCTTTGATAATGGAGAGGTGTACTGAGCAATGTGAGGAAGAAAATCTCTCATAAAGTTGATAATTCCCAAGAACTGTTGAATCTGTTTAATTGTGAAATTTTCATCTGGAAAATTCAATAATTCCACTGCAATGTGAGGACCAGGAACATAGTGACCATCTTTGAAATGCATTCCCAGAAAGTCAATAGAGTTGACACCAATGGAACTCTTCTTTTCAGAAAGCATAACACCATATTGTTGAACAAGAGCATGAAATTGAGCTAATAAATCAGCATGAGCCTGATTATTAGAAGAAAACAATAGGATGTCATCTATAAAAATAAGAGTACTATGGAGAATAGGTTGAAAAATTCTCATCATGGTTTTCTGGAACAAAGACGGATTCAAGCCAAAAGGCATCACTTTCCACTGGTATTGTGCAGTAGGAATACAAAAAGCTGTTTTGTAGCGATCAGCTGGATGAACACCAAGTTGCCAAAATCCTGCTTTAAGATCAAACTTTGAATAGACAGTAGCATTATTCAAATGAATAAACAAGGAATTAATCTTTGGCAATGGGAACTTATCATCCTGTAAGAACTGATTAAGAGGTTTATATCAATCACAAGCCTCTTTTTGCTGCGGATAGGCTCTGTCCATTTTTCCACATAAAAGGCCTGGCAAGCCCATGGAGACTGTGTGGGCTCAATTAAACCTTGGGCCAAGAGTTAGGAACATTCTTCTTGGGCTAATTTGAGGTCTGAAGGGGTCATGCCTGGGTGAGTGGCTTTAGTAGGGTTTATGTCTTCATTGAGTTTGAAAGGTAAGGTAATGAAAAAGTCAGGATTGGTCCAAAGAGGATGAGGATGAGTGAATTGAGAATGAGATGCAGCACAAGAGGAAATAATCAAGTCACGAATAGGCTGAAATGTAGGCTGGACATTAGAAAGAGAAAATATCTTTTGGGTATGATCAAAGGGTTTGAAGAAATGTTTGAATTTTAGACCATCAGGAAGAATACGAAGTCCCTTTGCTTTTCTGTAATCCCGGAAGCTGACCAGGATGTCTTTATCTGGCAAGGAAGAACCAAGAACTTTGGTCCAGACAACACAATCAGGAAAGAACTGAATTCCAATAGGTTGCTTGGATCTAAGCTTTGTGGAAAAGACTTCGCCATTAGCAGCTCTGAAATAGGTCTTGAAGGATTCCCATGATTCTGGAGGGAGGATGGAAGGATTCATAATTGTCTGAAATGATCCCGTATCCATAAAAGCAATTACAGGAATAGGCCTGGCATATTTCGAAGACAATATATGAATTGGCACATGAGGCATGAGAACAGAATCATCAGGAGGGGCTGCATGGAAGGAAGAAACTACTTGAAATGCATCAGGAGAATGATCCAGATCATCATAAGGAACACCATGGAATTCCTGCAAAGTATAAATAGGAATAGAAACATCGTTACAAATATCGGAAAAGGCTTCTGATTCTGTGGAACTGTCTTCATCCTGATCTGTGGCCCATTGAACTGCAAAAACTGTATGCTCATCATTGTCACTCTGTTCAGAATAGAGTGATTCAATATCTGCAGTAGCATTATCAAGGCTGTACATAGAAACAAGCTTCGGAGCTCTGGAAGGCTTGTTGGGGCAGTTTTTGGCAAAATGACCTTTTTGGCCACAAGCAAAACATCTGTTAGCACCTTTGGGTTTTCCTCGTTGTTGTTTGTGCCGGAAGAACTTGAACCGCCGGAAGGGTTTTCTGAACTTCTTAGAAGAGGAAAAGAACTTCTTTTTGTAGAATTTGGATTTATGGGATGAATGAGTCTGGCAGTCACACTTCTTTTTGCATTTTATCCCAAGGTGAGACTTATTGCAAATCTGCTTAGCAATGGACTTGTTTTGAAGCAGGTCAGAAAAGAATGTTTGCTGTTCACACATTTTCTCAAGAGCAGCAAGAGTGAACTGATGAATTTCACCAATTGTGACATCTGCAAAAGGCTTTCTTGCTTGAGCAATCAAGCGATTGACTTCTGGCTGCAACTCAGTAGGCAAAGAAGAAATATATACATATCGAAGGTTAGGATCATTAAGACCATTCAACATGTAATACCTCTTAGTCATGCGTTTATAATGCCTTTCCAGATCTTTCTGTTTCAGAGAACAACACTTTATATCAAAGTATTCCTGGCGAGTACGTTTTTCATAAACAGAAAAATCACCAATATGATGTTGATGAATAATACCTAATGCAGCAGCAGCACTAGGAGTTTGAATGAACTGAAGTTGTCTGTATTCACCAAGACTTTGATACCATTCTCGTAAAGTTCCGGTAAATCTGGAAACAAGTTCTTGAAGAATCTGTTGCAGCTGAGCTTCAGGCTTTGTCATCTGGAGATCAATCCAGGCTCCCATCTCATCGATAATTGTGCGCCATTGATGAGGAGGAAGTTTATCAAATGTAAACCAAGGGCCTGAGCTGGAAGGAGAGGGAGCTGATGTCTGTTGAGGATGATAACCATGAGGAGATTCCATGTTATCTATATCAGAGTCATATTCTTCAACTCTGGGTCCTCGTGGATTGCCTTGTGTCTCCGGATTATCAGCCATAAGGAGAGCAAAAATATCTGCTAGTTGATCCTCAGAGTGTAAAGAGGCGACATCAGTGTCAGAGGAAGAGGCATCAGAATGGAGGTTTTCACCCACTGGTTCAAGAGAGAACTGCATAGGTCGTTTCTCTGGATTTTTGGGAAATTGAGAAGAGTCTGTAGAAGGAGACTCTGTGGTTTGCGTTGGAGGGGGAAGAGTAGGTGCCGGTGGAGGTGTAGGCTGTGGGATGTTTTGGAATGTCTCATAAAGAGGTTTAAAGGGTTGAAAAGTCTGAGAAGGTGGAGGGAATGGTGTTTGGTGAGTATGAGGATAAAAAGGATAAGGTGAAGGTTCATCCAGAGAAGTTGGTTGAGACTTTAACCTTGTCAGATCATTTTCCATGCGAGATAACTCCAATTTCAGAGAACGGATCTCAGCTTCTTTCTGTTTAAACTCAAGACCAAACTTTTTCTTAGCAATTAAGGCTCTAAGAGATCTGTCAAGCTGGTCTATCTTCTCAGCAGTCTTTGTATAAGAGTCATGCACAAAAGAAAGCAGAGAACTAATTTCTTTGTTAGTGGAGGACTGAGAAGCAGTCAAATGATCTAACTTCTGATCAATCTTATGAAGATACTGGTTCTGAACACGAGCGTTATCAGTTTGCCAGTTCAAAACAGTTTCAGCAGGCTTTGGTTCCTCGAATTGACCAGTAGTAGTGACTGTATGGGGGTACACATATGGAGTAGAAACAATATGTGTTTGAGGGTTTGTGGATTTTGTGAGAGGAGGGAATTCAATGGGATCTGTAGGATTAAACATCATACAGGGTGAAACAAGAGGCAAAGAGGGTGGTTTAATCAAAGGTTCTGGGAGAGGTTTTAGTTGAGCAAGGCTTTTCTGATAGATGGGAAGAGGTTTACAATAGGAGGCAGCTTTATTGTAGGCGTTAACTTCAGCTCTTTCTTTCTCAAGAACCCAGTCATGGATTCCAATCCAAGGGCGATCTGGCTTTCTGTCATCAAATCGTTTCTCAGGAGGACGACATCGAGAGCGAGACTTAACCTGTTTTTCTAAACATTCATCATCATCAGAATCATCAAGATGACATGTACAGGTAGAATCACACATACCACTTCCAGGAGCATCCCAGATAAAGTGACCATCAATCTTGGCCACATAGTTATGAGTACCATCAGAATTGAAACTGTGAATAGGTACCTTTTTTTCTCGTGGGTGAGAAACAGGAGTAAGCATCATAGTCTGGTGAAAAGATCTTCTGGGAGGTTGGAAAACAGTACGGACCTGACCATCTGGTCTAGTCTGAAAGCGTCTAACTTCTTAGGTTTCCAGGGGCTGGGAAGCCCTATGAAGATTTTCATAATTCGTCATCCATTCAAGGGGCATGAGCTGAGCCAATTCCTCTCTAGGAATCTGGCGTGGGATCTGGATAATGGTAGGATCATCATCATTCTGTGCTATGACAAACAAAGCTTCAGAGGAAGTCTGACCATGGGAAGCAAGATCCATAGCATGATCTTGTAATCTGTAGACCACTTGATGGTGGATTGTGGCAGCTATAGCTGTAGGAACCTGTTCAGCACCTGTGATTTGTACTTGAATCTTCAAGGCTGAAGGAAGATGAGGATCTTGGAGTGAAAAGTTGAAATTAGGGAAGAAAGTAAGCACTATACTCCCCGCATGAAGAGTTTTCACAACAGTTCTAAGCACGAAGCTGTTATTATGTCAACACGTGTGTAACACGAGGACGGTCACGATTTTTGCCATGTGGAAATTTTAGAAATAAAAAATTAAAAAAATTACTCTAACCTAAAAAAAAAAATGTAATTGTCTATGTGACGACATAATAATGGCTTTGTCAAATGTGGCATTGAGCTGACGCATGAAATAAGGGTGCATGAAATAGGGGTGCATATAAAAAAACTAAAAAACTGAGAAAGCGTATCGAAAATTAGGTTAACCGAGACCGATGAACTAGGGAATGGTTTTTAATTTTGAAAAGTTTAGCTTTTGGTTTCGGTTTTGGTTATCATTACCGAAAGTTCATTGGACCTGGTTAATCGACCGAAATCTTCCTGTCAAAATTTTATAAAAATTGGTGGAAAGAGCTAGAATAAAAATAATAGGATAAAATCATTACATCATAATAATAGAAAACTTTTTTTAATATATATATTAACTTTCTTTTTTTTCTTGTGAAACTCAATTATGATGAAAAAAAAAATAGAGACTATAAGGAATATTTTCAAGGCCAAATATATAGATACTTCCTTGAATTTGTCCAAAAACCTCTACTATCCCCCTGAACTTTTAAAATGTCCTAATATTCCCTGAACTTTGAAAAAGTGATCCAGTTTGCCCCATTGCTGCCACGTGTCACTCAATTATTGGTTGTATCATGTTTGATTTTTCAAAGCAAACTCTGGTTTTTATGGGATTTAGGGGGCAAACTTGGCCAATTTTAAGAAATTCAGGGGGCCATTAGAACACTTTTAAGAAGTTCGGGGAAGCATTAGAACATTTTCAAAGTTCAGGGAGCAGTAGGCCTTTTTGGCCAAGTTCAGGGGATATCTATGTATTCGGCCTATTTTCAACTTAAGGTTAAAATAATCTCAAAACTATGGAGAAATTTATAGGAAAATTTATATATTGCTCCATTAATAAAAATACAACAGCAACTTTAAACTTCGAACCCAAATAAAGTGATACAAGTTGAAAGCGTCCTAATAAGCATTAGTTGTTTTTTGGCTGAATACATAGATACCCTCTTGCATTTGGCCAAAAACGTCTATTGCCCCCCTGAACTTTGAAAATGTCCTAACGCCCCCATAAACTTCTTAAAAGTGTTCTAATGCTCTCATGAATTTCTTAAAATTGGCCAAGTTTGCTCTTTAAGTCCCATTAAAACCAGAGTTTGCTTTGAAAAGTCAAATATGAGACAACCAATAATTGAGTGACATGTGGCAGCAAGGGAGGGGAAAACTGGGTCACTTTTTCAAAGTTCAGAGGAACATTATGATATTTTAAAAGTTCAGGGGGGCAGTAGGCGTTTTTGGACAAGTTCAGGAGGGTATTTATATATTTAACCTTATTTTTTAATATTTTAAAACAATGTATGTCATTACGTATGTGGTGACAATGTTGTATTGTAATGTTATTTTTTTATTTGGACATAGACAAATATTTTTAGCTATTAAGTATATTAATGGTAAAAACCGAAATGAAAGATTAACCAACTGAATTAATTGGTTAACTGAATTTAATGGATTAGAGAATGGTTAGATATTTTTCAAAAACCAAAAAAACAGTTCAGACGGAATTTGGTTAACGGAATGGTTAACCGTCCATGTGCACCCTAATGTGAACATCAACTTTGATTTGCCACATTAAAAATTGAATTAAAAAATTGATCGAAATGAGTTTATTAGAGATGGAGCGGTACTTTAATGATTTTATTACTTGAAAATTCACTTAAAATGATTAATTCCGCAGAAAGCAGTAAGTTCAATAACCATGGAAACTTTCTACCCTTTTTGTATCCTATTAGGCCTGTTGCAAAATAATTTCAAAAAAATTGTTGTACGATTTATTCAAAGTTTTGTTTGATCAATGTATTGTATATTATAGTATGAAAATTTCTCGTCAATTGTCTTGGAATAATGAGGGGCACTTTATTATGTGCAAAGAAACTATGAAAGTTGCTTCTCTCACCAGAAATTGCGAAAACAGCAGATTTCTAAATCTCTGTCTATGCCTTGTGGAGTAAAATTAAGCTAAAAAGATGCAAAACGTAAAAGATATCTATCATAATGTCATTGGCCTTTTATACAATGAGCAATAAATGAATTTATGACAAATTTCTTAAATAAAGAGACAGATTAATACCACAAGCAAACATTCTCTTAATTCAAAGATTCTTATAAATTTTATGGCTATTAGGTATGCATAATAGCATGACTATTCAATGGGGTGAATTACACCAAAAGTCGTTGAAGTTTGAGGTTTGTGCGTATATGGTCACTAAGCTTTAATTTATAACAAGATCAAATACATCATTTGGTCCCTGTACTTGGCACTACATGACATTCAGTTTGCTCCTTCAACTTGGAAAAATCGACTCAAAGTCCCCCTAAATCTGATGTGGTATTGAAATTTCTTTCATGCGCTTGGTAATGTTTGAGATTCAATTTCAGTGCCACGTCAGCTTTAGAGGGACCTTTGAGTTGGTTTTGCTAAGTTGAGGGGGCAAACTGAACTTCACGTAAGTTCGGGGGGTCAGCAACTTTTAGTGCCAAGTACAGGGGGCAAATGATGTATAGCCTTGTAATAATAAAGTCACTAAATTTTCACTTTTGTGTCAATAAAAAGTCACTGTCGCCCTAATTTGTTGAAATTTAGCTCCAAAATGATGATGTGACTAGTTAATATTAATTCTAAAATACCAATACAACGCTATGTCAGTTTCAACTAATTTTGAATTTCAAAAAATTTTCATTTTTCCTAAATAATGTTGCACTAGTGGATGACATGTTTGTGACATGTGTCATTTTTTAGTTGGTCGGAGTTTATGCAGCACTTTGCTAGTAGGTTTGACTTAGTGTTAATTTGTTTTATCATTATTTCGATATCAAATTTCAACAAAATAGGGCAAGAGTGGCTTTATTGACACGAAAGTGAAGGTTTAATGACTTGATAGGCACAAATTAAAGTTTAGTGACCATAAGTGCATTAACTCCAAACTTCAGTGACCGTAGGTGCCATTTACCCCTATTCAATGAGAATATTTCAACAAATGTTACTCAAATTGTTTACATATTTAAGCTAGTTAAAGGATGAAACAGATGGTGTTCTTCAATTCCTCATAACAAAGTAAGTTGATGACAAATATAGAGAATGATTTATGGGCTAATGTAGTTTACCCTAACTACAACCATAACTAGTCCTTGTAGTCGTACTTTAAATGGAATAAGACTAACTTTAATCAACAGAAAGCTCCAAAATTCACCAGTAAAGTAGTCACTAATCAAGCATACACAAGTAAATGTGTATAATAAAGAGAACGAAGCGAAAACCATAACTAGTTCTTATAGTCCCACCAAAGCCCCTGCTATCTTAGCCATAGATGTTACGAGAACAAGGCACACTAAGGGCACAATTAGGTCAAGCGCACCCGGGTGCAAGGCAAGGCGCGCACCTGAGCAACGCTAGGCACACAACTAAAATATAATGCAAAAAACCAAGAGGCTTGATGGCTTGAATTTTGGTCCAATTTTTTCTCTGTTGTCCGAAAATTTCAGCCTCTGTTGATCAACGTGTCTTGAGATGAAGGTGATGAAAAAGGGAGCATGCATTTTGCTGTGTCTTTATTTTCTTTTTTGATTTTCTTTTTCATTTCTCTTTTTCTTTTATATCAGAGAATGGACGGCAGAGAAATCAGAGAGCTATAAGTTTAAAACCCTAACCCTTGTACTCAAAGGCATGCCTTTCTCAAAATCACCAAGCGCCCCTAAGCAACGATGCCTTGCCTAGGTCTGCCGAGGAGCTTTGCCATGAGCCTTGAGCAAGGCGCACCTCTTTAACAACTATGATCACTACCAACGCTGCTTATCTTATTAGCACCTTCTTCTGCATCTACAATTTTTTCTCATATCAAATCAAACTTCTCTCTATCAACAATTTATAGATCAGAACAAAAAGAGAAAGATAAGTAAATACGTAATTGATTTCGTGTCTACTACTTCACAGTGATTTCTTTTGATTTAACCAAAAGGATATCAGATTATTATGATTAATGCTAGGTCATTTTGGTTATAAAGTATAGCAGGTTGCAAGTCACTAAGACTACTTAAGTGAAGAACTAAATCACTAGTACTTTTCCATGCTACCACAAATATGAGCATATAGCATTTCCATTAATTCACTTTGTGAATTTTTGTAGAATGAACTGTAAGTCATTGAAAAAGCAACATATATCATACAACTAAAAGAACCATTTAGCTAACAAAATTCCCACTGCTTTGGCATGTATTAATGCGCAGAGGTCTGCCTTCCCTTTTAGTAATTTTCTATAAAATGTGTAATCAAAATCGAATGTTCATGACCAAGGGGACGGCTACAACTAAACTTCATTACGTGTACTATGCATATGCACAAAATTAACATCTTTCGCTACCATCTACCTCACCAAGTTTTGCTGCAAAATCTTTTTCTCCTCCAAAGCTAGTGTTCTGTGCAATCTCTCTTGATGCTCAACAAACTCCATAAACATATCTCTCAGCTGCTTTGCAATCTCGTATTCTTCAGATCCAGAGTGGACTACCTTTATACGGCCTATCCCGATGCTTTTATCTTCCAACTTATTTACATAATAAATACAGATGACCAAGATAGGTCTGAAATCATTTCACTTGTAAAGAACTAAACAGTTACAGAAAAACTCACCTGATACTTAGTCATCAAGGTCCCAAATGGCACCGCATATGCCCTGTTCATTGGTATCTTTTTAGTCAACACCCATGGTCTGCGGAAAGTGAATAAAGTGATTAATGCTAATAGTCTGGGTTCTGACAAAGAAAGCTAAGGCTTAAAACAAAAAGCTTTAAGATGGTTTATAAAGCTATGATGATGCTACCAAACAAATGTTGACATAGTTAATAAAGCAGATATTTTTTGTAAGATATTCAACCTAGAGTTAAGGACATTATGCATAACTCATTTATCAACCCACAATAACTAGAGAACAACTGTGCCTTAGAGTTTCTGTGCTTCATAGGTTTATTTTAATCAACATTAAATACACGGGAAGACTTCGCATAAATCATCACATGCCTTGTCAATTTTGTAATGGTCATAGAGATCAGATCAGTAATAAAAGCTCCCATTCAGAACTGGTAAACATGCAGCACATAATAATTCTAAAAGCATAACAGCACAAAGGAGCTACTGGAAAGATTCAGGAAAACAGATAATAGGTCAATAAAACTGAAAGCAACAATGATCACCGGAATTAACTCAATAATAGAGAATCATTATTGATTCTATCCATAATACCTCCGTTTCCATGACACAATGATGTGATTGGGACTATCCAAAAATTCACATAATTTCTGAAGATCCTTTGGACAGTCCAATGCAATGATTACTTTTGTATAAGTCTCTAATGGCAAACTTGGGAAAACATATGCTTGTACCAAGACTGATGTTTGACTATGTATGAATTCCACAATAGTTGAGGGGGACAAGTCCTTATCGAGATTGTCAATCACGAAATACAGATTGGCATTTCCTCCAACATCAGTTTCTTCTTTATTTCTTCCAGAAAAATTGTACATCCTCTCAAACTCTGCACACAAGAAGGGAGGGGAAGAAAATGTGTTTAAGCAAACTAAGAGGTCTAGAGGAAATGAGAAAGCTATAATTTTGAACTCAGTCAGTTGGATATAACCTACAAAGAAAAAGGAAGATATTGTTTCAAGGTGCTACGAAGACATCACGGAAGGCCAAAAAGGAAGCCATCCAATTATGTAAATACAACATGAATGCATATTTTAATAAAAAAGAAAAAAAAAAAGAAAAAAAAAGAAAAAAAAAATATATATATATATATATATATATATATATATATATATATATATATATATATATATATATATATATATATAGCGAGAGAGAGAGAGAGAGAGAGAGAGAGAGCACTAAATAGTGAAAGCGAACCTTGAGACTTCCATTTGCTAGTCACAGGCAACCTGGCACAATTTGTTCCCTAAGAACAGCGAATGGAACATCATGAGAAGTTGCTGTTAAAAGCAATTTTGTACTAGGATAAATAAATTAAGAAATCCGATAAGTAAAGCACAAACCTTGTTATATTGTGGGGTAAAAATTGACTGAGGCTTCATAGGCAAGCTAGCGGTGTGCTCATGAAGAGTGTTGCAGCTAGAAATCAAATGTGACTCTTTAGCAGCAGTTTCAAGTTTCTTCCCAACTAGTTCTAAAAAACGGGCAACATTAGGATCAACACCAGAAGTAGATTGAGGAAGACAAATGTTTTCAATTTTTCTATTGGCCAAACAACCAGCAACTGGACCATGCTTCCATATAACCACAAAGTTGCAGGTGCATTGTTCTTCTCCATTCCTAAAAGAATGATCCCTGTTAATAACCTGCTAAAAATAGCAACATTAGAAAAAAGGATAAACAAAAGTGTAAAGAATATCGCATTTGAAAACTAACATAGTTTCTTTCATCAAAAGAAAGGCATCTAAACATGTTGAAACCATAAAAAACACCACGTTCTCCAAAGGTGGGGAGAACAGCGGTGATTGAAAAACTACCTACATAGTTTGTGATTTGGTTTCAGTAAAAGCACCACCATCATTAGTATGAGAAGTGTTTTCCACAATTGCATTGTTTTTAATCTAATTTCCACCTTTTCTTTTTTCACCTTTTTCTTTTTCAACACCATACTCCGTCGTTGCATCCAAAGGTGTTGTGAACAAAGTACATCAATGAGGCTATTGCAGACTTAATGCTCATCTCTTCCACTCTCATTTCTTTTACTTTAATATTACATACCTCTCTATTTATTTCTCAGAATTTTTCAAATTCCCATCTTTGTTTCTCTATAATTCACCTCTTTTCTCTCTCCTTTTATTTGGAAACTTTCATTTGAAGGAATTTTAAAGGAATTTGAGTCAATTGAATTCTATTTTCACCATATATCTTCTTTGGAAAGGAACAACACGAAAGAACTCAGTTATTCTCTTTTAGACAATAAGCTAATAACAGATGACATTGAAAAGACTGGGACGTGTAAGGGACTCTATAAAGAAGAGTCCGTGAGCTTGGTCCTGGTTCCAAGTGGGACTTATACCAGATCAAAAGGATTTAAATGCTAGAAATAGTAGTCGAAGGGATAGTAAAAGTCGAAACAGTTCATTAATAACTACCTATAAAAGGGGATGAGTCCGGGTTCAAGGTAACACAACTATTCTCTCTAAGCTATCATCTCAACACTATATCGGAGTGCAGGCAGAGGCTCTGCCCACTAAGTTATTCATGCTCCCTCAAGTATTCCAGGACATCATAAACTAATAGCTTGTTGTAAAATTATAAACAATTTTGACTGATTTCATTTCTTTCAAATGAATTTTCCTATTTTATTTTTATCTCAGGGAATTTTCCTCGTATGTTATCCTTTATTAAAACTGGAAATTTCATTCTTTTTCTTCATATAAAAAAAAAAAAAAAAAAAACCAAATAAATTGGATATCAGACAAAAAAAGGGCAAAAGAGGGAAAGGAGAAGTTAAAAAGAAAGAGAGCACTAACATCATCGACGAAGGCATCGTAGAAGCGGACGTCAAGCTCAGTGAAGCAGCAAGAAGCGCAAACCACCATACCCTCAGCTAGAGATTTACACTCGTTGTCCTGCAACTGAATCGAAATCGGCCTGAACCGTCCCTTAAAGTCCTCAATCTCCTGCAATGACTTGAATTCTTGTGGCCGGAAAATACTGTCGTCGTCATCGGTGAAATTGTCGTATTTCACCGTCAGTTTCTCACCGTCGAACAATGTACGCACACTATACCAAGCATCGTCGGGAATTGCACGGAATTCGACGTCGTATTTGTCCGGCGAGGCGGAGGTGATGTTGGCCACTGACATTTATTACGGACAGGGAGAGAAGAGAGAGAAAAGATAACAACTTTTCTCCTCCGCTTTCATTTTATTCTCGTCTGTTCGTGGCTTTTTTGCTGCAGTTGAAGTACTTTATATGACACGTGGCAAATTACTTTTACTAAGACAATTATGCCGCTGTCACAATGTTCAATGTTCAATTTTTAGATATTCCAATAGCAAACGAATCGAAATTTTTGTACCAAGTGTTGCTGATACACATATATTTGTCGATCTAATTGGTTACAGACTAATGCCCTTTTTGGGCCCAATCTACTACCCGGATTGATGAATCAGTAATTTTTAGTCAAAATTTCATTATGATAGAGTAGAATCGTGATTTTTTATATATATCTGTGATTAATTGAATTGTTATGTTTGTTTGCAGTGATCGATTGAGTTTTGCGATTCTGATCGATTGAGTTTTGCGTCTCTGATCGATATTGATATCTTGCGATTTTTGATCCAATTTGATGTTTTGCGATTATGAGATTGTAGCGTTTGTGAGGTTTTTACGTTTGGGAGGCTTCTGAGAAGATGCATATTTTAGAGATTATAATTTTTTGGTTTTATGGTTTATTGCAAAAGAATCACGTAAAACATGAATTTTCTGTTTTAGGTATTTTTGAAATTTTGGAAAATTTTAAATGTATTTATGCAAACTTTTTTTTTTTGTAGGTAAAAAAGTTAGATGGTGCCAAAAGATAAGTATTTATGTAAAAAAACCCAATTAACCTAATTAAAACCCAATTGGACAATGAGTCTATATAAGGACACACTTAAGGAAGAAAACCTAACTCTAACCCTATTTTTATTGTTGGAAATTTCAGCCCAAAAAAAAGCCAAAATTTATTAGCAATAATTCTCCATTCCTTCCGCTTCTTCAGCTAATACCGGTTCCCGCTCGATAGTTGGTCGTGCACCGTATTGTGGAGATCATTTCAGCTTAAAGATTCGATTCTACAGCAGTCTCTAGAAGAGACGGATTTGGTAAGTGAATCTCTATTGATTCAAATTGATTTTATTCCAATCAATGGTAAGTGGACACGATAGGTGGATTCTAGAAAAATTTTAACGGTGTAATTTCCGCTGCACCACGTTATTTTCCGATGACGAATCCCAACATTTATAACACCATCAAAGCACATAATCCACCTTTTCACTTTTACCATAGCCAACTGTTCATTAAGGAACTCTATATTCTCTACATAATCTGATTCTAGAGGTTGGTTTGCGAGAAATTCTACTACAGCTCGTCCCTTGATGACTTTCTTTGTGACATACTCAATATATAATTCTGATAAGAGTGTAAGCCATCTGGATAATTTTCCAACCAACATTGGTGCTTCATACAAATATTTCATTGGATCAACTTTAGCCACAGCTTGTACTTTGCATGACTAGAAAAAATGCCTTAACTTTTTTGTCAACCAAACCATTGCCACACATGTCTTCTTAACCTGTGTGTACTTGGTGTCGTAATCCAGCAGCTTCTTGCTAAGATACTAAATAGGGTAATCCTTCTTTTCATCTTGTTCTTGTGCTAACATTGCTCCTATTGAAATCTTTGATTTCCAGATAAAGAATTAGAGGCTTTCCTGGAACTGGTGAACTAAAAACTGGAGTGTTTACCAGATAAGCCTTAATCATTTCAAACGCCAATTGACCCATGTCATCCCATATAATCGGCTGGTCTTTCTTCAAAAGATTAAAAAGTGGCTTGCAAACTGAAGTCAACCGTGCTATGAACTAACTGACATATTGCAAAGAACCCAGAAATGACCGAACTTCTTGTTGGATATGTCCTAGTCCTGAGGCATTGGTTCTCATTTTTGTATCATACATTTGTACTTTGTTGTGAGATTTATGTATTATAAAATTTGTTTCAATGAATAAAGGCATTGATATATTTATTATATATCTTGTGCAATGTTATAAATAGAGTATCTAATGGACATATCCATATCCATGTTGGCAAGTGTCATGCACATGGCAGTGAGACGATGCATAGGGAAAACGATATGACCATAAAGTCATCCTTAGTCTGTTCCAGTCATAGGAATGAATGGAACCAAAGACTATCATGAGCGTGGTTGTATGGTGGTGTCTTACCGACCATTGGACATGGAATGTCAACCAAGTTAATGGGTACATGCAAAGGGGCATGGTACTGGATAGATCCACTAAACTAGAAATCCACATGGTATAGTATCATAAGTGATTCTCGTGTAGTACTTGTATGGATCTTTTGACCTGACCATATCATGGTTCTACGTGTGAAGTGGCATACTTTGGTGTACACCTAAAGGGCCTGTAACAGGGTGCCAAGTATGGGTACGTTCGAGAATGTCATCAAACATGGCAGGACTATGGATATGCAGAAGGGAATGTTACTCAGTAGTCCACTGAGAATATATCACCAACCACGTGATGAATGCAACTGATAAGAGTATGGCCACACCCAAACAAGTTGGAACTTGTTTGTGAGCATCAGTTCATTCGGGATCAAGGAAATGTCCAGACACAAAAGAGGGCGATTATTCCATGCCTTTGTGTTGGACACTGATATCAATGACATAGGATGTATGAGTTTAAACTACAGGGTTTCGATTTCAGTTGGACTGCTATCTCTATCTTATTTGGGGGCTACAGTAGCTTGCTAGAACCCGTCTGTAGTCTATGGACCATAGGCCCACTGCCAACATAAAGAGGGGCCCATAGGATAGTACACATTGAACGTTTGAGCTTGAACTTAAAGGATCAACCGTATACTTGGAGTATACCCACTGAAGAGATAGGATTCTATTGATTATATTATATAGATCAATCGGATTGATCAAAATAATATAATTAATATATGTATTGGTTTCCTTATAATTAATTCAATGAATTAATTTAAGATATTATTTCCTGGGTGAAAATATTTCACATGTATAGGTTTACATGTGTTTAATTTTATGGAGAGTCTAATTTAATTCCTTGGTTAAATTAATTTTAATTTGAATGACATGTGCTTTAATGAGGGAAAAAGCCCACATAAAATAAAACCAAAAGGGGGCCTAAATTCACTATGTGAATTTCAGCCAAGGAGGGTTAAAAACCCTAAGAAAATTTCGGCCATAGTGAGCAATCCTTAGGCAGAAAATTTCAGCAACATTTTTCCTCTCTTCCGGCGATCCAATCGCTAGCATGGGTTTATGCTCCAAAGCCGGTCGTGTAAGGGATTGTGGAGGGGATCAAATTCGATTTCTACAACCATCTCTAGAGAAGATATTCTTGGTGAGAATCTGTATCTTTTCTCATTTGGTTTTGTTGTTTTGATTTCCATTTCAATTGCTCCTAGGTCACGGATTTGAGAAAACGTTTTGTAGTTCTGCTTTAATCGGACATTTTGCCATGAAAAATCCCTACAGTGGTATCAGAGCAGGCTTTTGATCCGTGGAAATCATTAACAGGATTGAATCCCTGGGTTCTAAAATTGATGTTTTTGATTTTAAGATTCTTGGATTTGGGGTTTACGATTTTCTCCATTTGATTTTTCAATTGAAAATTAAGATTGCATATTGGTTATGTTTATTTTAATTTTCTGTTGAATGTTTGCATCTTGGTGATTTGATTTGTTTGTTGTTGATTTTATTTTAATATAAAAAAAATCATGGACTGTTTTTGTAACATCCCATTTTAATGCATTCCTTTGGCATTTGCGCATGATCATTACATGTCGCAATTAGATAAACTAGAAAATATATTTACATTATACATGTTACTAAATAAGGTAAACATATGCATAAGGTATTTCTTTGATTATACATAAGTGCAACACTAGATATTAAGTGCGTCTTAAATGTTTAGGGATATAATCGAATAAAATTAGAAATTAAGGGATTAAAATGTAATTTAGGAGGGATAAATGTTTAGAGATTAAAATATCTACAGCCATCTTTTTATTATTATTATTATTATTATTATTATTATTATTATTATTATTATTATTATTATTATTATTATAGTTGTTAGTCAAACATTGGACAAATGGTCCAATAACATTAGGGTTTAGAGACAAATGATCCAATGAGGGAGAGATAAGGATGAACAGGGTTAATATGAGTCTTGGCAGTGTAAAACAATCTAGAAAACTTGTAGAAATCGTAGAAGAGAAGAAGAAGAAGAAGAAGAAAAGAAATAAGGGAGAAATAGAGAAGTAGAAGGAAGAGGTATGTTTATGTAGTTTGTGATATTAATTTCGTATAGTTAGAAATAGAATCTGAAAAAGTTGTAGAGTAATGAATTGTTTATATATGACTTAAGAATATGTATGCAAAATTTCATAATTTTTAGGCGAGTATAGTGAAAGCTAGCATTTTTGAAATAGGATGTGCTTAAAATTGGATGATAAAAGAAACAGGGTCAGATTCAAAGTTATGCCATAATTATTTTAGTGCCTCAAAAATTTTGATTTTTGGATATGTTATTCCCTTATATGTCTAGTTTAAGGAGAAAAAAGAATTAGGTTGATCCAAGTTGGAGGGATAAAGTTATAGTGAAATTACTAGGAGCTATTTAGGTAAAATAGGGCAAAAACAGGGCTGGAATGTAAATTTTATAATAATTTGTATAATACTCCGAAAATTATGTGATTTTAATATGATATGTATCTTTGTGTTAGGAGTAAAATAAAATAAGAATTAGTTCATTTGGATATATATAGTATAAGTTATGAATTTTTAAATGTGGTTAGGTCATGGAAACCTATCTATATAAGTGAGGATAGAGTGTTTTTATAGAAAGGAAAAATATGATGTATTTGTATTTGATATGAATTTATATTTTTAGGAGTTCAAACTCTTAAAGATAATCTTGAATAGGGTACTAGCTACCCACGAGGGAATTAACGACTAAGTTGTGAGTATAAACTTGATATGGACTTGCATATGTTGATGAAAATTGTGAATTGATGTATTGATATGTTTGTATGTGTATTGCTGTAATTTGTTGGAAATGAATTTTATGTGGCTTTATGTGTTAAGGTGAACTATTTTGTATATGAGTATATGTTGAATATATGGTGATTGCGTAGTGTACAAACGTGAAGTGTTGTTTGGATGATTATATGTACTACATGACTTATGTTGAAAGATTTGGGTTAAATGTTATATGTAAAAGTTAGTGTACATAGTTACATGAAAGATTAAGGGCGTTGTGATATACCTAATCAAACACTGCGAATACATGATTTACATGAATTATCTAGACCTATATGGTCAATCACATGGAATATCTGATTATATGGATCGAAAGGTCAAGTACATGGTTACATGAGCTGGCCAGCGAAATCATTTGATATCTGGTATATGATCCCGGGGCAGCTATTTGGCTGGTTGTGTCACAACAAATAAATAAAATGGATCATTCATTTGCATGTGCTTGGTTGAGTTTGTTGTAATTTGTTTGTGTGAATGTGTGTGATTGTAATTCATTGATGGTTTATGCTCACTGAGTAGCGACTCATAAAAATCGCTAATTTTTCCAGCTAGGTGAAGTTGTAGATAAAGTTTAAGTTCCTAGAAGGGTAAAGCACGGTAGAAAGCATGGATGAAAGGTCGGCCGGCTGAGTTCTATCTCACTTTCTCTCCTCTCATCTCAAGCATGTAGAATAGAAAATTTTGGGTTTGGAACTTTGTATTATAAGTGTGGTTTGAAGTTTGTATAATAGAACATATACTTGTGTGGTGTACTTGTGGATTTATGCTAATAAGTGAATGGAGTACATTTTGAAAAAAAAAAAAGAAAAAAACAAAATATATGTGATCATACCATCTTCGAATATAGCACAGGAAATAAGGGGTGTTACAGTTTTCGCAGGTACGGGACTCCGGCGACGGATCTACCGTCGGCCGCTGCCCTACCGGCGAAAACAGCGGCAGCAACAACTGCTTGCATCATGGGCTGTTTTCACAAGTACGGGACTACCGGCGACAGAATCCACCGCCCGCCGCTGCCGTACCAGTGAAAACAGCAGCAGCAGCACCGTTGCTGCACCTTGCATCGGGCCGGGTCCTGTTTTTGGATTTGGCGGGTTTCGGGTCCGGGTCCAGTTTTAAATTTTAATGGGTTTTAAAATTTTGTATGTGTGAATTTTCTATAATTTAAATGTGCATGGTTTCTTGAATGAAATTTTAATTTTTTTTATGAGATATTAATTTTGGAAATTAATATGGTGTAATGAAATTGGCTCGGGTTTTCTTTGCACAATTACCTAGACGACTAGTTTGGATTCATAGTTTTCCAATTCTAGTGGGAGCAGTGTTCTGCTTGGGCTGGAGGCCCAAAGCCCATTAAGGGCTAGAACCATGATAGGCCAGACTGGCGATTTCTAAATAATGGCTGAAGACATAATTAAAATGGGATTAACTTCATGCATTTTAACATGTTTATAAATTTGATGTATTGGATTACATGCTTGTGTGATTAAATGTTTGAATGCTATTGGGCCTTATTTCAAGTTGGGTTGTATTTTCTTTTTGGGTAAATATGGTTTGCGTGCCGTTTTCTTTTTTATGTAATTTTCTTTTTTTTTTTTTAATTATTATAAAATGTTGTAAAGAAGAAGCTCATTGGAGAGGCGAGCCTAGAAGGGATGAAGGAGGCCCATCTGGTGTTTTTCTAGTATAGGTTTACTAGAATTATATTAGGTTGTAATATAGGCCCATAGCATTCCATTATTTATTTAATTATGTTGTTATTTATTTACATGATTCAATGTATGATCCAATCTCATTTTCACCCGCCTATGCATCTAAGCCATTATTAAAATGAATCTAATAACCAAAAGGGAAATTACTAAGTCACTTAAAAGTTCTTCCCTCATTCAAAACCAACTCAAAGTAGGGATAGGCCAGTTGTAGACCATGCTCTCGCAGGATACACTAGAGTATCGTCATTTTGTATTGGGTTGGAGTATTGGTTACTCTAACACTTGGATGGAGGTTTGGACTTAGCATGGGTAGTAGGATTCTCCTAGCCATAAGCACAGATGGGTAAGTGCCAACAAGCCCATCAAATCGAGAGTCTCTAGGTTGGGATTGGACTACTGTGAGCCGATGACCTTTTTGCAAAAAAGCAAAATGCCGCGAAGCGAATCGGGGAAAAAAATAAGAGAACTTGATTTGTTTTGTTTATGGTTGAAAATGGGTTTGTATCTTGCTTAGGAAAACCATTGATTTGTTTGTGAATGTAGGAAAACTGGTTTTGCATTTTAGAAAATCTCGTTTTATTAACTTAAAGACCTCGAAACCTAAATTTCAAGATCAGTGACAGAGTCACCACTCGGATCAGCTCATCCGGGAAATTCTGGTACATCTCCTTACCAAGCATAGACTGCTGTACCTAATCCAGAGATTCAGGGTTCGGGCAACTTACCTAGTCAACCTCAAGCTTGCATTCATTTATAAGTTTATAGTACCATATTATATTCACTTATTCTCTACCCATTTTATCTTTTATTATTTAGTCCATGCTCATTCAGATGACATAAAATAAATAGCATAAAAGTAAAGTGCAGAAAAATAAACCATACATCCAAAACAAACCAAAAGGAAATAGAGGCAGCTTATTACAACCCAAAAAGATAAAAACTCTCATTCTCACCACTACAATAGCCTAGAATACACGAATATCTAAAAAAAGTACAATCGCCTAGGATACATAATAATCTATCAAATACATCCAAAATAAAATAAAAAGGAATAAAAAGCTGCAAAACAAATGGGTTAGGATAATTATATCACAAACACACATAGGACTCACAATAGGACAGAATGGGGAATCTTAGGAAATGGGAGCATGCATTTAGGGAATAACCGAGAAGTCCGGTGACTTACTCGATTAGACATGGAAAAAAATTTTAGAAATGCCCTGTAGGTTTTTTGTGCTTGAAAACATTTTTGAAAACAGTTCGGCTCAATTACATGCAAATTTCTCCATTTAGTGGGTCGGCTATCCCGGAACTCAGGGTTCCGTTCGTGGGGTTTTCCTGATTTCAACATCTATCTAAGGCCCAAAGCAATAAACACATAAAAAATAGTTTAATTATGAAGACAGCATCATGTGATGACGTCCATGGGAGTCATCCCGAGATTCTGCCCCTTCTTTGTAACTACAGCCATGCAACCGTATTATGGGAAACTACAGTCATGTGACTGTAATATACAATCAAACGATTGTATTCTAAGAACTATAGTTGTGCGACTATAGTTAGAGTCGCACGACTATAGTATTATGCTCGCACGACTGTAGTGAACAGTGCCCGACATTGGTTTTCTTTGTTTTCAGAAATCACTTGTTTTAATTAATTTTGATGATTTCTAGAGATTCTGGAAACCCGAGGGTCCACTAACACTGGACCAAGGATCCAATTATGGATCTAACAACTACGAATTCTGGGAATAGAAACCAACAAAACCCTAAATCTCACATCCGCATTATTGGAAATCTGAAAACCATGATTTTAGAGTGTACGGATGTGATTTGACCGAATTGAATCATGAACAATCATTTAAAATTGGAAAACTATCTGTATTCGGTCATTTTGGGGCTTTTCGGGCTTCTGCCCAGAAGAAAACAGTCGTGCAACTATAGTATACAGTCGCGCGACTCTATTCCAGACAACTACAGTCGTGCGACTATAACTACAGTCGTGCAACTGCAGTTGCACAGACAGTTTTCCAGATAATCGTTTAAACACAAAACCGCAACCACAAATCACCATGAATTGAGTTTTAAGGCTTCTCAGACTTTATCTTTTTGATGTTCCGGTGTTTTTGACGACCAGAATTGGATTCAGACGTCGAAATCCGCTTAAAACCTCATGAACATCCCGAAATCCTGGAATATACATCCCAAATTGATCCGAACAACTCGAAAATGATCCGAGCAAGTGATGGAGTGATCAGGAACTTACTCTCACTATATTTCTCGAGTGTTTTGATCATTTTTTCCTCTCTTTTGTATTGGTTTTTGTTGATTTTAGGTGATTTTCCCTTACTTTCTCCCGTTTTCTCTCTCTAAGCTTTATTTTCTCTCACTAGAAATCTCTCCAGCCTCTCAATTGATCTCCACCTATTTTTCTTTGTTTCTGAATGTTTTTCTTAGGTTTCTTCCACTCCACTTACTGAATTTTTGGAGTTAAAATCAGAGTCAAAGATAGAGTTGTGACCTATTTAGGAATCTGCTGGGTCAAAGACTAGAGCCGCACGGCTCTAACCATAGTCATGCGACTATAGTAGCTACAGTCGTGCACAATAGACTACAGTCGTGCGACTGTAGTTGTGAAACTACAGTCGTGCGACTATAGTTGTGAAACTATAGACGCACGGCTTTAAATAGAGCATACATGCTTTAACTATAGCCTACGCTCACACCTAAGCTTCCTAATCACTAGACGCACCTTTCTCGGGGTTTTGGATCTAGGACTCTTCTGAATTTCGAGCCATTTAAGAACATTCAAGACATTGTTCTGCTCATTCTCAAATCTGATTCACGTTCATCTGTCTAACAGGTAACAAAGGGTTTTCATCATAGAGGTCTGGAAAAACCCATGCTCACAACAGCGTTCCTACCTAAATAATTGGGGTATAGTTTTTCCAGACCCTTGTCTGGCTATATCTTGATGAAATATGGATCTCGGCCCATTAGCCCAACAACTTGACTTAATCAATAACATGATTCATTATTAATTAAATATGGGAAAAACAACTAAGACCTTTATTAACACTCTTTAATTTTTCTTTATAGTAATCAAATGGCAAATAATAATACACTTTCACTGCGATCTATCCTCTATAGGGACAAGCTTTCCGGGCCCAACTTCGTAGATTGGTCTAGGAACTTAAGGATAGTTCTAAGACAGGAATCCAAAGAGTACGTGCTGGAAAGGCTCATACCGCTTGCACCTACTGGGCATAATCCACTAGCTACACAGCTGGAGGAATACGAGGTGCATGTCAAGGATAATCGAGATGTGACATGCCTGATGTTGGCATGTATGGTCCTTGAGCTACAAAAGCAGTTTATGGAGCATCTGGCCTTTGCTATGATAACAACTTTGAATGAGATGTTTTAGGAGCAAGCTCGTCAAGAGAGATACTTGACCAATAAGGCATTCCACTGGGGCTGGGACATCTATGAGTGCACACGTGCTCAAGATGAAGGGCTATTTGGATACTTTAGCCTATCTCAGATCGCCATCTCACCAGAGTTGGCGGTTGACACGATCCTGGCATCCTTGCCGGATTCTTATGATTAGTTCATCCTCAACTACAACACGCAAGGGATAAATCATACTATTAGTGAGCTGCATAGGATGCTTAAGCTTATTGAACAGTCGATCAAGAAGACTCCGTCTGTACTGTTGGTCAACAAGGGGAACCCTCCTATTGCTAAGGGCAAGGCCAAGGTAAAAGCTAAGGCCAAGGCTAAGAAGGCAAAGGCCAAGCCCAAGGCCAGTCCCTAGGATATTTGTTTCTAGTGCAAGCAGGCTGGACACTGGAAGAGATCTTGTCCCCAGCTATTGGGAGAGCAAAGGAAGAGCCAGGGTGCATCTTCATTAGGTATATATGTCATAGACATAAATATCACTGTTTCTACATCTTGGCTATTGGACACTGGATGTGGTTCTCACAGTTGTTGTAGTGTGCAGAGACTTAGAAACAAGAGATCACTGGGATCTGGAGAGGTGGACTTGTGGGTTAGAAATGGAGCAAGGGTAGCTGCCATAGAGATCGGCAAGTACCATCTGTTGATGCCTAGTGGATTAGTTTTAATTCTTTAACATTGTTATTTTGTACTTGCTATGTGCAGGAATATTATTTCTGTTTCAGTTTTGGATATTTCTGGATTTAATTTTACTATTGGAAATGGTAGAATTGGTTTATTTAGAGAGGGATTATTTTATGGAGAAGCTCTATTGAATAATATACCCTGGATTTAAATGAAACTAATCATGTCTATAACATAAGTACTAACATGGTTAAGCCTAACGAACTTAATCTTGTCTACCTTTGGCATTGTCATTTAGGCCACATAAACGAGAAGCGCATAGCTAGGCTTCACAAAGGTGGAATCCTAGGATCATCTGACATGGAGTCACTTGATATATGCAAGTCTTGTTTATGAGGTAAAATGACTAAAGCGCCTTTTAGCAAGAAAGCTAAAAGGGCTGCTGGCTTATTAGACCTAATACATTCAGATGTATGTAGGCCCATGAGTACATCTACCAGAGGTGGACATCTGTACTTCGTCACTTTCACGAATGATTTCAGCAGATATGGCTATGTCTATCTGATGAAACATAAATCCAAAACCCTTGTTAGGTTCAAGGAATTTAAGAATAAAGTATGAAATCAACTAAGCAGAAATATCAAAGCCCTTCGCTCGGACTGAGGAGGCGAGTACATGAGCCTAGAGTTTGACTCATACCTGAGAGAGCATGGAATCATTCCATAGCTCACTCCTCTAGGAACACCACAATGTAATGGGGTCTCCAAACAGAGGAACATAACCTTGTTGGACATGGTCCACTCGATGATGAGTCACGCCTTTCTCCCAATAAGCTTCTGGGGATATGCTCTCGAGACAACGGCTCTCATTTTGAACAATACTCTGACTAAGGCTATGGAAAAGCCCTATATGAAATATGGACAGGCAGGGCACCCAATGTGTCTTTCCTATGGATTTGGGGCTGTGATGCACATGTCAAGAGATTCACTGGGGGCAAACTAGAACTCAAAACCAATAAATGCCTGTTTGTGGGCTACCCTAGGGAAACCAAAGGGTATTACTTTTACAACCCCACCAAGAACAAGGTGTTCATGGCACGAAAGGGGGTCTTTCTTAAAAAGGATTTCATTTCCAAGAAAGACAATGGGAGCAATGTTGAACTTCGGGAAGTTCAAAGCTTACAACTCCTGAAGTGGACAACTCGAAGACCAAGGAGGAGCTTCCATAGGGGGAAGCACCAACCCAGGTCACATAAGGAACTAGAAGGTCTGGTAGGGATCATCGGGAACCTGAGAGATGTGGATTTCTCATTACCGATGATCACACTCTTCTCGTCTTTGATAAGGAAGAGCCCAAAACCTACCAGGAGGCTATTGCTAACCCATAGTCTGCCAACTAGCGCAAAGCCATAGAGGCAGAGATGCAATCTATATATGATAATCAGGTTTAGAATCTGGTTAATCCACCTATGGGTGCTAAGGTCATAGGCTGCAAGTGGTGTTATAAGCTAAAGGCCGACAATACCTTCAAGGGGTGGCTGGTTGTGAAAGGTTTCAGATAAGTCCATGGAATAGACTATGATGAAACTTTCTCGCCAGTCACTATGCTCAAATCCATAAGGATCCTACTGGCTATAGCCACTTGGTATGACTATAAGGTCTAGCAGATGGATGTCAAAACCTCTTTCCTTGATGGAAAGCTACTTAAGGATGTGTACATGACATAACCTGAGGGTTTTGTCGATCCACAGCATCCTAGAAGGGTGTGCAAGCTTTAAAGATCCATTTATGGATTGAAGTTGGAATCTTAGATTCAGTGAAGCCATAAAGGAAAACGGCTTCATATAAAATCAAGATGAGCCTTGTGTGTATAAGAGGATTAGTGGGAGGATTGTCACTTTCCTGTTGTTATATGTGGATGACATCCTTCTGATTGGAAGAGATATACCAACATTGCAAGGAGTAAAGCAAAGGTTGTATAAGTGCTTCGCAATGAAGGACTTAGGCAATGCTGAGACAATCCTAGGGATCAGGATTTACAGGGATAGACCCAATTGGTTTCTGGGCCTAAGTCAGGCCATGTACATAGACAAGGTTCTGAAAAGATTCATCATGGATCAGGCAAAGAAAGGTTTCTTGCCAATGAGCCATGGACTGAAACTTAGTAAAAAGAACTGTCCTAATATAAGAAAGGGCAAGGAGAACATGAAGTTGATCCCATATGCATCAGCTATAGGATTAATCATGTACTCCATACTATGTATAAGACCTGATGTTTCCTTCGTACTAAGTATGACGAGCTGATACCAGCAAGATCCTGGTGAGGTCCACTGAAGGCTGTCAAAGCAATCCTAAAGTACCTTAACTGGACTAAGGATAGCTTCTTAGTTTATGGGGGTTAGGAAGAGCTGTCAGTTACTGGGTACACTGATGCAAGCTTCCAGACTGACCAGGACGAATACTAGTCACAGTCTGGTTATGTATTCTTTCTTAATGGTGGTACTGTAAGCTGGAAGAGCTCCAAGGAACTGACCATCACGGACTCTACTACCTAAGCTGAGTACATTGTAGGGTGTAATGCAGCTAAGGAAGCTGTACGGATAAAGAAGTTTATCACTGAATTAGGAGTAGTACCAACTATCCAAGATCCAATTGATATCTTATGTGATAACAATAGGGTTGTTGCACAAGCTAAGGAGCCTCGGTCACACAAGATCAAAAAGCACGTGCTCAGGAAGTTTCACCTCATACGAGAAATCATTGAGAAGGGTGACATTTCATTACACAGAGTGGACACCGAGGATAATGTCATGGATCCTTTGACCAAGGTGCTGGCTCAGCCCAATCACAAGGGTCATACTAGATCTATAGGGATTAAGCCCATGCCTAGTTGGAAATAGTGCAAGTGGAAGATTGTTAGATATGCCCTAGTCCCGAGGCATTGGTCCTTGTTTTTGTATCATACATTTGTACTTTGTTATGAGATTTATGTATTATACAATTTATGTAAATGAATAAAGGCATTAATCTATTTATTATATATCTTGTGCAATGTTATAAATTGAGTATCCAATGGACATATCCATATCCATATTGACAAGTATCATGCACTTCACAGTGAGACCATGGATAGGGGAAACGATATGACCATGAAGTCATCCGTAGTCTGTTCCAGTCATGGGAATGAATGGAACCAAAGAGTATCATGAGCTTGGTTGTATGCCGATGTCTTACCAGCCATTGGACATGAAAGGTCAACCAAGTTAATGGGTACATGCAAAGGGGCTTGGTACTGGATAGATCCACTATACGAGAAATCCACATGGTATAGTTTCACTAGTGATTCTAGTGTAGTACTAGTATGGATCCTTTGACCTGACCATATCATGGTGCTGCGTGTGAAGTGACATACTTTGGAGTACGCCTAAAGGGCTTATAACAGGGTGCCAAGTATGGGTACATTCGGGTTTGTCATTAAATATGGCAGGACTATGGATACGCAGAAGGGAATGTCACTCAGTAGTCCACTGAGAAGATATCACCGACCACTTGATGAATATAACTGATAAGAGTGTGGCTACACCCAAACAAGTTAGAACTTGTTTATGAGCATCAGTTCATTAGGGATCAAGCAAATGTCCGGACACAAAAGAGTGTGATTATTCCATGCCTCTATGTTGGACACGGATATCAATGACATGGGATGTATGAGTTTAAACCATAAGGTTTTGATTTCATTTGGACTGCTATCTCCATCTTAATTGGGGGCTGCAGTAGCTTGTTAGAGCTCGCCTACAACTGTGGACCATAGGCCCAATGCCAACATAAAGACGGGTCCATAGGATAGTACACATTGAATGTCTGAGCTTGAACTTAAAGGATCAACCGTATACTTAGAGTATATCCACTGAAGAGAGAGGATTCTATTGATTATATTATATAGATCAATCGGATTGATCAAAATAAAATAATTAATATTTGTATTGGTTTCCTTATAATTAATTCAATGAATTAATTTAAGATATTATTTCCTGGGTGGACATATTTCACATGTCTAGGTTTACATGCGTTTGATTTTATAGAGAGTCCAATTTAATTCCTTGGTTAAATTAATTTTAATTTGAATGACATGTAATTTATTATATGGTATAATATATTCACATACATAAAAATTAAAATTAGATTTGCAATTAAAACAAACCCAGAGAATTAATTTTAGACCTGGGATTTAACGAGCGAAAAAGCCCACATAAAATAAAACCAAAAAGGGGCCTAAACTCACTATGTGAATTTCGGCCAAAGAGGATTAAAAACCCTAAGAAAATTTTGGCCATAGTGAGCAATCCTTAGGCAGAAAATTTCAGCAACATTTTTCCTCTCTTCCAGCAATCCAATCGATAGCACAGGTTCACGCTCCAAAGCCGTTCGTGTACGGGGATTTTGGAGGGGATCGAATTTGATTTCTGTAGCCATCTTTACAAGAGATATTCCTGGTGAGAATCTGTATTTTTCTCATTTGGTTTTGTTGTTTTGATTTCCATTGCAATTGCTTCTGGGTCATGGATTTGAGAAAACGTTCCATAGTTCTGCTTTAATCGGAAATTTTACGATGAAAAATTCCTACACTTCTTTCTTTGTTTTTTTATGTTGGCATATCTCGAATAACCTTGATTTTATCCATATCCACTTTAATTCCTCTCTGACTAACCACATGGCTAAACAGCTTTCCTGTTATAACCCCGAATATGCACTTCTTGGGATTAAGTTTGAGATTATACTCCTTAATACGCATTAGAAATCTATCTAGGATAGCAGGTTGCTCTTCCCGAGTCATTGATTTAACAAGCATATCATCAACGTAAACCTCCACTTCTTTATGAATCATATTATGTAATAATGTTGTGATAGCCCTCTGATAATTCACGCCGACATTCTTCAATTCGAACGGCATTACCCGATAATAGAAAGTGCCCCATTCTGTAATAAAAGACGTCTTCACTTTGTCGATTGTATCCATCAGGGTTTGATTATACCATGAAAACCCCATCTATAAATGAGTACATCACTGCTTTAGGTGCACTATCAATCAGAACAGCAATGTGAGGTAACGAAAAATCATCCTTCGGATAAGCCTTATTCATATCTTTGTAATACACACATACCCTTACTCTTCCATCTTTCTTAGGCACTGGAACAATGTTGGCTAGCCATTTTGTATATTCCACTACTTTAAGAAATTTAGCTTCAATCTGTTTAGCCACTTCTTTTTTACCAGTGTAGCCCATTCTAGTCTCAACCTCCTCAGCTTTTGCTTTATCGACTTGAATTTCGGATCCATTGGAATCTTATGCACCACTATTTCTGTGTCAACCCCTGGCATATCTTCATCTGACCAAGTGAAAGCTTTAATGTGATTTTGTAATACTTTTATCATTTCTCTCTCTTCTTTGGGGCTTAGATAATGTGAAATGGATACAATTCTGGGTTTTCATCTATACTTATATTAATTTCATGTAATGTAGTGTCATGAATGCTAAATATGCTTGATGGTGATTTAAATGCATGCACAAAATTATCGGGATAAACATCGCACAAGTAAGCAAATTGAGACTTCATTGTATTAAACTTGTTATACTGTACATTGTTTACATTAAAAATTGATGAAATAGATACAACAAAGTCATTTTCATCCTTCACAGGTGGAAGGCCTTTCACTTCTTCATCTTCCTTATTCAGCTTCAGGATGTTGTCCAGATCAGTAGCTATTTCACACTCTTGTTCAGTAGAAAGAGTAGTCTTCTCAACCTCAGCTAATTGTGCTTTGGCTTTCATCATGATTTCTACAATTTCAAAAACTATAGAATCCAGGCTTTCTTTGGTCATTAGCTTCTTCTTGTACCCTTTCTTGGTCTTTGCAATGGCATTGTTCAAGGCGACAGTCAACGCCTTTGAAATCACTTGCACAGCTTCATTGTAGATCTTTTTCTCAACATCTTCCTTAGACACTTCCTTCTTACTATAGCTCACTTTCTTCTTCATCTCCACAACATTAATTAACTTCTCAGATGATTTCTTTTGGTAAACAGCAGGCTTGTAAATAATTTCTTCCTCTATCACTGGTGCAACTGGTCCTTCTTGACTTTTTTCAAAATCCGCCACATCAGAGAATATTTCAAAACCTGGATATTCAACATTTTCGACTTTCACAGGCTCAGCTTTCCCCTTGTACAACTCTTCACTAGCTTTAATAAACGGTTTCATCATAAACTTACCATTCTTTCCTCTCTTCTGATTCTTCTTTTCAAACTTTTCAGCTTCATATCCCAATCCATATTGTTTTGGCTTCCCAGAATCTATATTGAATTCCGGCACACCCTGGAAATTGTCTCCAAGTCCTAATCCAGGTAGAAAATTCTACTTACATAGATATTTGGACAACCACTCCATCATATAGTTCTTGTATATAACCATTGGAGCATCTGTGACCTCTTCTTCATTAATTACGGTGACCTAGAATCCACCAAATGGTGGAACTTCTTCACTCACAAAACCAATCATTGACTGAGAATCTGCTTCAACTGTTACACTTTATCACCCACAGGAAATTTTATCTTCTGATGCAGTGTGGAAGGTAAACCTCCCAACGGATGAAACCAGGGTCTTCCCAAACAATAAAGAAAATGTAACAGAAATATCAATCACAGTGAAAGTGACCATTGACTTAACTAGTCCCACTTCAACTTCAGCCTCAAATGTCCCAATCACAATCTTCTTTGAGTCATCATAAGCCCAAATCATAGTCGAGGACTTCTTTAAAGTTTCTTCACTTAGGCCCAGATGTGGCAACATTTTCAATGGACAGATATTCAAGGCTGAGCCATCATTAACCATTACACATGGTATAACTCTATCCATTATGTTGGCTTTGACGTAAATAGCTTTGTTGTGGGCTTTTCCTCTATCTGGAAAATCTTTTTCAAAGAATACGATGTCAGGGGACCCAGAGTTAACTTTGTCCAACAAACAACACATTGCTTCTGAGGATGTTTGTAAGCGCCGGAATTTTCTATACTTAAAAAAAAAAGTATATGGTCATACAACTTTCCTTACAGTCGTATGACTGTAATATCAAAGCAGTTGCAGGAGCCCATACCTCTGCAGCAGAAAAATGGAGGGGAGAGGTGGCGCAATTAATGCGCTGGATGGACAGCAAGCAAGCCAGAAAAGCAGAGATAAAAGGAAGGAAAAGAGAGGAGAGAGGCTAACTTGATTTCTGGTGGAAAATTAGAGAGAGAAGAGAAGGAAAGAGACAAGAAAAAGGGGAAAGGAAGTTTGCTCAAGAATCCTCTTTTTCTCTTCTATTTCTTTCGAATTCTTTAGGATTAACGCTAAAATTTATTAGAAACCCTTAGGTTAATTAATCAACTTCACAATCAAATCAAAATTCCGGACTTAAATCATCAGAATCCCTAACATTTTGGATTTTTGGGACTAAAGCTTCCTCTCTCAATTTCAAAGGAAAAGTGCGAATTGGTTTGGATTGGAGCGACGCCAGGGGTCAAATCGACTTGGATTAGCTTCTAGAAAGGTAGACACTCCTTTTCCTTTCGCTTTTTCTCACTTTCGGGTGTATGAAGTGAATTTTTGTGCATTTTCTGCTATGTTTTCGTGCTTCTGCTTCTGGAAATTAAGAACAGTTGCACGACTGTTCTTGGATTTGATGAACAGTCGTACGAGTGTTCTTAATTTCCAGATTGTTTTTCTTCAATTCTGATTCAAAATAAATTTTGACGAAATCTTGATTCTGGGCCGTTTACAGTCGCACGACTGTTGTTACAGTCGCACGACTGTTGTTACAGTCGCACGACTGTTGTTACAGTCGCACGACTGTAACCTCGTTCTAGAATCAGAATTTCAGTTTTTATCCCTAAAAATTCCCAAAAATCCCTAAAAATCAGAAAACCTAAAAAATCATCAAAAATGAATTTTGTTGTATGCATTTACGACCATAGATTCAATTTTCAATAAAATTGCATTTAGAACAATTCAATGACGGAGACCCGATTCTCCCGAAAACCAACCCACCTTAAAAATAAAAACGCATGTAAACCGGTAAAATCGTTTTCAAAATGAATTTCTCACAAAACCAAAATGCAGGGACATTTCAAAATGTTTCCCAGGTCTAACCGGGCTGGCTAGCCGAGCCAACCAGGTTATCCCCTATACACATGCCCCCAGTTCTTGATTTTCCAATTCTGTCTATTTGAGTCCTAGTTGTGGCGTGCTGTATAATTGTGCTAACCCTCTGTTTTGCAGCTTTTATTTTTATTTGTATTTTAATAGAATTAATCGTGTATTTAGGCGATTGTAATTATTTTTAGATTCTCGTGTATTCTAGGCGATTGTATAAGTGAGGCGAGAGTTTTTATTTTTTCTATTCGATTTGGTTGTAAGCAGATTAATATTTATTTCTTTTCTTCATTTTTGTATTATGTATTTATATGCGCGCTGTATGCCTTTTATATTCAATAAAATTGACTTTAGATTTTGAAATACCATTTCGAGAACATTGGCAATATTTAATTTAATTAGACACGAAATAAGGGACTTGTCTGGACCCGAATCTCTGGATAGTGTAGCGACCGTTCATCCGGTTCAGCTACCTTAAGAATTTCCTGGTCGAGCTGAGCCGGGTGGCGACTCTACAATATTCATCGAGACTTAGGTCTCGGTTCTTTTATGTATTAATTCCATTTATTTTCTAAAAACCCGATTTCCCATTTATAAAAACCCCACGCGAGGGAGGGGCCCGCCCGAGATTGTGGCACCCCTTTCGAAAGGGAGTCTCGCGTTCCGTCGAAAACGCATCGTCCGCTCACAATGTTATTGGAGAAACTTCAATTTTGGATAATTTCTTCACCAATGCTATTCTATGCTCTTTTGAAACTAGCAACAAATGCTATAAACTAGCTTAGGCTGGAGTTTTCTTCAACTGTGAAATGACTAAATCTTCTTTCTAAACTTCTTTCGGAGGTGATACACTGCTTGATTCGATCACCAGAGCCTTATCTTTCTGCTGAGAAATTGACTGATAACCCTCCCACTTCTTGTCACATTTCTCACTTTAGCAATTTTTGGCTTTTAACAACTAGTGGCTTAGCCAATTTACTTCCATCATATTCCTCATACTCATCATCTGAATCTAGATCATTCAAACTAATTGGCTTTATAACTTTCTTCTATTCTACTGACTTCCCACTTTCTCATTCTGCTTTAGCTTCACCAACTACTACAGACTGTACACTGGCTCGCAAGATCTGAGAAAAAACAAAATTAGACAGTAACCCTGACCGCACCATGTTTACTTATTTTTCAAACTTTAGCAATGGATTGGTTCTAGTGCTGGGCTTCACTAGTTCTTGCAATCCATCTTCATCTATCAATTTCTGGATAGCATCTCTCAATTTATAACAGTTATTGGCTCTATGACTAACAACAACATGGCAAGTGTAGAAATTATCTTTACCTGCATTAGCTGGCTTTTCAAAGGGCTTTAGAGAATTCAACAATCCTCTGTTTTTGCATTTAGCAAAGATCTTGGATAAAGACAAAGTCCAACAAGAGATGCGTTGACTTCCCATGTTCCAATCTTGATTACTTTGCTGTTGAGACATAGCAACGACTTCAACTTGCTTTACCTTTGACGACTGTCCACTTTTACTTGTAGAACTGAAACTAGATCCACTGCCTGACCCTGCTGTAGTTGTCGATCGATACCCAGAACTTCTACCACCTCTATGGCTTGTTGCTTTCTCCTCTTTGTCTCTTTCGGCTTCCATTGCCATGTTGCACACCTCACTAAGCTCACTGAAGGTGTGAAGCTTCATGTTTTTTTTATACATCTTTACTGCCATATATCAAAATCCAAGTCAACTCATCTTCATTTGGATGGTTCTTTAGCGAGATCATCTTATTCATCCACCTTTAATAGTACTCATCAAAAGATTCATTCGGTTTCTGCTTTATCCTTTCCAAGTCATACATCTTCACCTGGATCTTGGTGTTGAAACTATTTGATAAAATAGCTAATAAAGCTTCCCAGTCTGACTATAAATCTTTTGACAATAAGCTATACTAAGACAATGCCCCTTCTTCAAGTGTAGTTAGAAAGAAATTAATCAATTGTTGCTTTGTAGCACCCGCTATCAACATAACTCATGCATAGAGATTCAAATGAGCTACCGATGAATCGATACCTGGTAAGAAATAATCTTCGGCACTTAAAACCTAATAGGGAAAGTTTCAATGCCATTATTTATCATGGCATCCACATTCACTCCCTCTTGGACTTCGCAATGATACTAGCCCCTTTCTTTAGTTCAGAAACTACATCATCAAGCTCTGTGCATTTCTCCATTAACTTCTTTTTTATTGCAGCTTCAATCTCTTGAAATTTCTTAACATTTATAGTAATATCACCCCTAGATTGGTATGATTCAGCCATCTTTTCTTTCCCAGGTCTAGTGGCACCCCCTTCACCACCTTCTCTCACAATAGCCTACATCTCTTCCTTCAAGATATCTTGGAAACCCTGTGACTTCAGAAAATCCTTTAGGATATTAACAATGTTTGGTGTCTGATTTGCCATCTCAACTTCTTCCACTGATTCTGACTCATTCTCAGTCTCAACTATTACTTCGTCTTCTTCCTTAACCCTTACAGTCTTATATTTCTCCCAACTCTGATCTAAGTTCTTGCTTAATGGACTCCTCAACTAAAGTTTCTTTCTCGCTAACCTCTTTCCTGGTTTCCTTTTCCATATACGTTTTGTTTCAAATCAAACATGAAACATTAGGAATGTGATTCATGATGAATGAATGAAACGACGTCATACGGAAAAACGAATAAAATGAATGAATAAATGAGTAATGCACATATGCATGTGATGGAATGATATGTTATGAAACTTGGTTGAAAGTACATAATATATATGTATCATTATGAGCACAGGTTTTCCCGACCTCTATGATGAGAATTCCTGTGTTACCTATGGAACAGACGGATTCGAATCAGACTTGAAAGTGACCGGAATATTGCCCGAAGTATCTCAAACGTCCTAAAAACCAAGCAATCCGCGATCTGAAATCCCCGAAAAGGTCTCCCGAGTGGCTTCTAGGGTTTGGGGTGCGCGTTGGATTCTCCAAAATTTTACCCCAGCTCTTGCTAGAATCGCATGGCTCTGGTTTTTAAACCAGAGCTGGCCGGACCTAGGCTAAAGCCGCACGGCTCTAGTGCACACTAGAGCTGGGCGGCTCTAGTGGGTGAGCCAAGTTGCTCTGCAAAGCAAAGCAACTTGGCTGGACAATGAGAGGACGTGGGTGAAAATCAGAAAAGTCAAGCGGCACATTGAATGTTTGATTGATGGTGAGAGAGAGATATAAAAAAAAGGGAAATCAGAAAAAAAAGGAGTTCTTTTGAGGGGGGGACTCGGGAGAAAAAAGAAAAAAAAAACAGAGGGAGAAAAAGAAAAGCAGAGAAAGAAAAGAGAGAAAGGTGACCATGAGTTTGAGGGTTCAAAAATATAACGACTAAAACCTAATATCAATCTCCAAACACTCACAACAAATCCCATAACCTTTGCTTATTGATTGGGGATTATTTTAGATTCATTTCGGCTTGTTTCGGACCGTTGCGGTTTTCAGCCGGTTGAGTTCCCAGGAAACATTTCAAGCTTTCAATCTGTTTCTTGATGTTCAAAGCATCAAAACAACATCAAGGTAAACTCTAAGAGGCCTTAAACCTGTTTGCATTATCTTTTCTGTGCGTTTTCTTCTTTTTTGCAATTTTCGGAACCAGACTTACCCGAATAGAGCTGGGCGGCTATGCATGGCTGTGTTCATGATGAACAGAGCCGAGCGGTTCTGGTGCCTAGAGCCGCACGGCTCTGTTCTGCGGGGACGGATTCCTGGTTTGTCCTGATTGGCCAAAAACAGTCCGTTTTCCATTTTAAGCATTCTGTTGTGATCATTTTTTGCCCAAATTCAT
The DNA here is from genome assembly GCA_039660915.1 of Euphorbia tirucalli. Taxonomy (NCBI): domain Eukaryota; kingdom Viridiplantae; phylum Streptophyta; class Magnoliopsida; order Malpighiales; family Euphorbiaceae; genus Euphorbia; species Euphorbia tirucalli. The sequence continues at coordinate 33,048,129 of CM077640.1, read as the reverse complement.
CCATATGTTGTAATATTTTGGTTTTTGGATTTCTGTGCGTACGGATATCAGGGTTTTCAGTTTATCTGGGGTTTTATTTCTTGAGTTTCGGGGTTATTTTATCCAAACCGTTCTATAGTCCAGCATTAGCGGACCCCCGAATCTTATAAAATCCCCGAAAAATATTGGGAACGAGTGAAATAATGTGTTTGGAAATGTTTTTGGTGTGTTTATCGCATTTTAGATCCTAAATGGTTGAAATTAGGAAAACCCGCACGAATGGAACCCCGAGTTCCGGGATAACAGGCCCGCTAAATGGAAGAATTTGCATGCAACCAAGCGAAACAATTTTCTAAAATTGTTTTCAGCATAAAAATCTACAGGGCGTTTTAAAACCGTTTTCTAGGCCTAACCAGTCCGACCGCTCAGGTCGACCCAGTTACCCCCTGAATGCATGCCCTCGCTCCTAAAAATCCTAATTCTGTCCTGTTGTGAGTCCTACTCGTGTGTGTAATATAAATTGTGCTAACCATTCTGTTTCGCAGCATTTATTTTTATTATTTTACTGTAATTAATAGATTATTCCGTGTAAATTAGGCGGTTGTAATTTTTAGATCCTCGTGTATCCTAGGTACTTGTAAAGTGAGGACGATGGTTTTTATCTTTTATTCAATTGGGTTGTATAATCGGCCTCTACTATTGTCTTGTATATTTTGGATGTATGCTTTATCTTTCTGCAATATATTTTCTGCATCTTGCTTGAGCACGGGCTAATAAATTAAAAGAATTGGATTAGAGAAAGATAATAACTTGAATAAATATGGTAATATAAATCATAAATCGAATACAAGCTTGAGGTTAACTAGGTAAGTTGCCCCAACCCTGAATCTCTGGATTAGGTACAGTAGTCTGCGCTCGGTAGGGAGCTGTACCGGAATTTCCCGGATGAGCTGATCAGGGTGGCGACTCTGTCACTGATCTCAAAATTTAGGTTTCGAGGTCTTTAAGTAATAAATCGGGAAAACGTTTTCTACAAAACTAATTTCAAAACAAATAAACGATTTCCCTAAATCAAGATAAACAAAACCCATTTTCCAAAATATCACGAATTCACCCTCGTTTTCCCCGGTTTACTTCGCCGCGTCCCGCTTTCGCAGGAAAGGTCATCCGCTCACAATCATTTTCGAGGCTTTAGATAAATAAGATGTATATAGGGAATCTTATACAGGGTTTTGGGTATAAATGTATAGAGCTGGAATTATAGAAGGTTTGGAATTAGATGTATAGAGTTGGTCTTATACAAGATTCATATTTTGTGTATAGAGCTGGTATTATACGAGGTTTGGATTTGGTGCATAGAGCTGATCTTATACAAGATTTTAGATTTGGTGTGTAGAGCTAGTATTTACAGGGTTTGGATTATGTGTATAGAGCTGGTCTTATATGAGGTTTGGATTTGGTGTATAGAGCTAATCTTATACAGGATTTGGATTTGGTGTATAGAGCTGATCTTATATAGGATTTTGGATTTGGTGTATAGAGCTGATCTTATACAGAATTTTGGATTTTTGGATTATGTGTATAGAGCTAGTCTTATACAAGTTATAGATATGGATGTATAAAGCTCGTCTTATACGGGTTTTTGGATTTGGTGTATAGAGCTGGTCTTATACGAGTTTGGAAATGAATGTATATAGCTGGTCTTAAATAGGATTTGGATTTGGTGTATAGATTTTATCTTATACAGGGTTTGGATTGGTGTATAGAGCTGGTCTTATACGGTTTAGAATTTTTGGATTATATGTATAAAGCTGGTATTATACAGGTTATAGATATGGATGTATAGAGCTAGTCTTATACAGGTTTTGGATTTGGTGTATAGAGTTGGTCTTATACGGGTTTCGATATGAATATATAGAGCTGGTCTTATACAGGTTTTTTTATTAGGTGTATAGAGCTAATCTTATATAGGATTTTGGATTTGGTGTATAGAGCTGATGTTATACAGAATTTTGGATTTGGTGTATAGAGCTGGTCTTATACAGAATTCTGGATTTGGTGTATAGAGTTGGTCTTATATAGAATTTTGGATTTGGTGTATAGAATCAGTCCTATACGAAGTTTGGAATGAATGAGATTTGGCTTTATTTGCATGAATATGAGTAAAAACGGGCAGCATTTCAGCGTATTTTGGGGGTTGGAAAAGACAAATTTAGCTATGCTTGGATGGCGTTTTGCTGCATTTTAGGGATTTAGGATTTTCTGAGATTTGGGAAATTTGGTGATTTTGGCAATTTTGAGGATTTGGTGCTTTGAGAAATTTAGCGATTTGGGAATTTGAGATTTGCCGGTTTTGGAATTGGTGGTTTGTGATTTGGCGATTTTATGGTTTGGATTTGGCAATTTCTGGAATTGGTGATTTGATGGTTTGGTGATTTAGGGATTTGAGGTTTGGCGGTTTCTGGATTAAAAAAATGTAATATTTAAATGCACAAATCTATATGAACCTAAATGGCTTATGAAAATGCATAATATGCGAATTCTTGCACATGGAACAAACATTAGAACATGCATAAATATGCACTCCCTTCCAACCTTATTACTCCATGTTTGGTAGTCAAAATCTTTTCTAGGAATTTGTTCTCTTTATCATCAATAGGGGATAATAGAGGTCGTGTCTCAACATATTAATGCAATTTGCATATTGGCATCCTAAGGAAAGTTACTACGGTTACCTAAAATGGGCAAAGTCAAAAAGTCTCCGATTCACATTAAGGCTCCTATAGCAGAATATACTCCTCACTTCTCCCTCATCAAGGGTACAAACTAAGGGGTTCGCACGAGGTTATGAGTGATGTACTATATCAATGTCCCCAAGACCTGGCGGAACTTAGGCGACACTTTCAACAGCGCATCATGGTTTTAAGGGCACCTCAAAAAGTGTGTATGTAAAGTGTTTCTAAGTGACATGAAAATTAAAGGCATTGATATAAAGTGCTAAAATATTTTGAATCGAAAATTTTTAGTGTTTGTCAATTTTGATTTGAAAAACAAAAACAAATCCCAGTAGAGTTGCCATTGTGAGCGAACGATCCTAAAAGAGATGAGGCTCATGATAGGGCCAGGGTTTTTATAAATTGAAAATGGGTTTCATAGTGAAAACAAACAAACCCGAATGCTCTCATTAAAAAGTGACAGGAGTCGCCACCCGGCTCAGCTTAACCGGGAAATTGCAATACAGCCAAAATGAACTACAACTTACTTTCAGCTTCAAACAACTCACCCATTTCTTCTCGATTCAAAATATATCTAACAATTTATATCAATGCCTTTTATCTTTCTACGGTTGATTTTATCTTTATTTTGTTTAGTCAATGTTCACACACGAGATGCAATACTAAAAGTGATAAATAAATTCAGAAAACAGTAAATAAATTCAGAAAATTTAACATATACAGACTGATCAAACGACTACCCTAGGGGATACAATTTTATAAAAGGGGTTCGTGGTACAGTTTTATCTATATAAAAAATTCCTAAAAATAGAAAGCTAAACATACATCTATCCTAACATACATCTATCTACAAAACAAAATTACTATAGATAAATATATAAACACGTATGACTCAAACAAACTCAGAATAGGGAAATCCAGATAGCTCGAGACGTGAAACGGGGAAAATCAGAAAATTCGATAAACTACCTGATTTGAACTAGAAAACATTTTTAAACGCAGTTTGATGGGACTGGAAATTCGTTTGAAAAATCAATTTGTCCTATTTATTATTTCCACATGTAAAAATGGGTCAGTTTTCAAGAAACTTACGTTCCTATCGTTGCACTGGTTTACAGAAAACTAATGCAGAAATTTAAATATTGAAATTAAATAAATACAGAATATGAATCTAGGTCAAAATGATATGCAAAAATAATAAAAATCACAAAAAATCAATTTTTATGGTCAAAACTACAGCCGAACGGCTTAGTGCTACAGCTGTGCGACTGTAATGCAACAGCCGTACGGCTATTCTCAATAGCCGTGCTGCTCTAGTTTGCCAGAAAATAGAAAATAGAGAAAAATTTTAAAATAATAAAATGCACACCAAATCCACCCAGAAAGCTATAAAAAGGTTTAAGGTCTCTCAGAATTACCTTTTAGATGCTTCTCCAGTGTTCAATTTGACAAAAAAAAAACTGATTCTTGGAGCCTGATTTTGGATTTGAATTGAAATTGAACTTGAAACCCAAATCTTGAAGTTCTCCAATTTAGCTGCAATTTTTTGATTTCAATGCCCAAATATGTCTTTGAAAGCTTAATTTCAGTTCGGATGGCAATTGCATTGAAGAATTATATGTTTTAATTCTCTTATTTTAAGTTTTCAAGCTTGAGAATTTTTCCTTCTTTCTTGTGTTAACTTTGTCTTTCTTTGTTAATTCCATTATTCCCCTCTCCTCCTCTTGTTGGAACTCCCTTTAGTAATCCCATAAATTAGTGGAATTTTAGGTGTAAAGCCCGTAATCCAACAGTTGTCTCTTTCATGCAGCAACCTGGTGATTCATCTACAGCCATGCGACTATCACGTTACAGCCGTACAGCTGTAGCATAAACAGTCGTACGGCTATAACAATAATCATACGGCTATAGTCTTCAGCTCAACCCGAATTCTTTAAATTTTCTCGATTTCAAGTTTAAAGTTCAATCAAATCTAAATCTTCGCTTCTCGAATCGACTTTCGTAATTGTAAGAGCCGGAATTTTACTTCCTAAAAAAAAAATAAAAAAAGAGTACAGTCGTACGACTGTAATCAAACTACAGTCGTACGACTATAAATCATGGCAGGTGAGCCAACCCACACCTTAAAAGCTGAAAAAATAGAAGGAGAAAAGGGGGACAGAAAACGAAGGAGAAAAAGGAAAAAGTAGGAGAGAAAAAGAGAGAGAAGGGAAAGAAGAAATCAGAGAGGGAGAAAGAAGAAGAGAAAACAAGAAAAAGAAAGAACTCATCATCAGAAACCTTTGCATTTGGAGATCTTTAGACCCAAAATCCCTAACCCCAACTCGGGGAGAAAAGTATGGATTTCAGGGGATTGGAGCGACGCCAGGGGTCAATCCTAAGGTGGACGCATGCCAAACAGGTAGACACTCCTTTTCCCCTCTCTTTCACAAGCTTTCTAGGTGATTGGTGTGGTTTTGTGCCCTTTTTGTCCATTTTCTGCGTTTTCCATTTCTGGAAATCAAGAACAATCGTGCGACTGTTCCTGAGTTTGATGAACAGTCGTACGACAGTATTTACAGTCGTACGAGTGTTCTTGATTTCCAGGCATTTTCTTTCCAGTTTGCTTCAAATAAAGTTTTGGCGAGATTCTGAATTTGGGTCGCTTATAGTCGCACGACTGTAACATATTTCCAGAATCAAAATTTCTGTTTTAATCCCCAAAAATTTTCAAAAATCCCTAAAAATTCAGAAAACCCCAAAAATCATCAAAATGAATTTTGTGGTGTGCATCCACGACCATAGATTAAATTTCCAGTAAAATTGCATTAGAACAATGCCACGACGGAGACCCAGTTCTCCTGAAAACCGACCCACCTCACATGGAAAAAATGCATGTAAACCGGAAAAATTGTTTTCAAAATGATTTTCCCACAAAACCAAAATACAGGGACGTTTCAAAATGTTTTCTAGGTCTAACCGAGCCAGCTAGCCGAGCCAACCCGGTTATCCCCTAAATGCATGCCCCCAATTCTTGATTTCCCATTCTGTCATGTTTGAGTCCAACTTGTGGCGTGCCGTAATATTGTGCTAACCTTTGTTTTGCAGCTTTTATTTTTATTTTTATTTTAAATGTATTTAATAGAATTAATCATGTATATTAGGCGATTATATTTTTTTTAGATAAATCGTGTATTATATGCGTTTGTAAAAGTGAGGTGAGAGTTTTTATTTTTTATTTGATTGGGTTGTAAACCACTTAAATATTCATTACTTTACTTTTATTTTTGTAATACCTGAATGCGCGCTGTATGTCTATTTATCTCAATAAAATTGACTTTAGAATTCGAAATACCATTTGAGAACATTGACCAATTTTATTTTAATTAGACACGAAATAAGGGACTTGTTCGGACCCGAATCTCTGGATAGTGTAGCAGCCTTTTGTCCGGTTCAGCTGCATTATAAATTTCCCGGTTAAGCTGAGCCGAGTGGCGACTCTACAATATTCATCGATACTTAGGTCTCGGCTGTTTTAAGAATTAATTCCATTTATTTTCCAAAATCGATTTTCCATTTATAAAAACCCCACGCGAGGGAGGGGCCTGCCCGAGATCGAGGCGCCCCTTCCGAAAGGGAGTCTCGCATTCCATCGAAAACGTCATCCGCTCACAGTGGCGATTCTGCTGGGGACTTCTTCAAAAAGTTTTCTTAAAAAACTTAAAAGAATTTGACAAGCCCTGAAAAGTGTCTAATTAAAATAAGGTGGATGATTCGTGATTGGTATTTCATTTTGCATTTTTAGCTAGACATTCTTGCATTAGATTTAGTTTCCATTTTTAGCCCGGTGGATTGTTGAAGTGTCGCCTTTGTTCCTCATGGTCTTAGGGGCACGGATACGAAACACCACCCATAGCCTCGTACAAACCCCTTCGTTTGGACCCTTGAGTGGGGAGAAGTGAGGAGTATATTTTGCTATGGGAACCTCGATTTTTAACCCGACTTGGACCGAACTCATATTTGTAGCCCTAGTTGGATTCCCTTAGGATACCAGAATAAATCGTGTGTAAATAATATAAATCGCGCCTTCGTCACCCCCGGTTGGTGATCGAAGTGAACCCCACCTAGGACTCGGTTAGAAATTTTTTAGACCGACCACGCTTGGAGAAATAAGGTTGGAAGAATTCGCTTCGTGTGCTACGTGTTACACGCTTCTCGACATTTCACGACATACCATAATTACCATTTTCCATACACGATTAACATTATCCATTCATAAAACATTTTTGTGTGATACTAACACACATTTTTATGCAGCCATTTGCATTTTATTTTCATGTGAAAACATTAAATCACCCGCTTGCCATTCATACTAACAATTTCTCTTTCAGCCATAACATTATATTTGTGTGATTAGCATTTTTCACATAGCATGCATAACATCATTATGTATGTCATGCATCCTAACCATGTTTTTGTGCAGCCATTTGCATTTTGTGTGTCATAAGCACTCACGACATATCACTTAAATTAAATTAGGGGCATTCCAAGGACGTCCACCACGATCATATCATTCCATCATATATCGGGTATCCCAAAATACCCGTGTTTTGCCAATGCACCGGATTGCATTCGGCCATTCCACCAAATCATTTCATTCAATAGAGACCACAATGGTCCTAGGTATATTTCCGTGTGATTCTCCACACGATGCATTTCATGCCATCATATCCATCCATCATAAATATTATATAGCACTGTGATCCACATCGGGTTACTTCATGACATTACTATATCATTCACGGCGCTCCCCGAGTGTTGGATTAGTACACATGTAGGAGCATTTCATAACATCCCAAATCATGAAAGGTGTTCCCTGAACGCCTAACCTTTTTCCGTGTCCCCATCACACGTGACTTTCTCATAACATCATTTCATATCATATGCTCAAAAGCATCAGAACTTTGTCAATGGGCCGGTCCTATGCGACCACTTCATATCATCTTATAGACCTACAAAGCATCGAACTCCGTCCGTGTGATAGTACACACGTGTCCATTTCACGAAATTCATTAGGTGCCCCAAAAGCAGCGAACTTTTATCCATGTGGCGGTCCACGCGTGGCATTTTTTTGCATAGCATTGGGTGTTCTTGGGATGTCCGAAGTAAAAAAAAATAATAATAACTAGGGAATCATCCTCATTATCTCACGATGTACATCTCATTCATCCATTAAACATTCAAGCACTCCACAAAGTTCAAGCACTCCATGAGCACCAAGGACTTTACAGCATACACTAAGTCATTTAAGTGTTCCAAAAACGCTAGAAATTCCATTAAGCCCCTTAGGTCTTCCATAGTCATTAGAAACCTTATCCTTGTGTCTCCCCGCACATAAGCTCAAAAAATCTTCCTGTGCAAGACAAGCTTTGCACGTACCGCATCAAACTCTACCCTTCCTCCCCGTGTAAGACAAGCTCTACACGTACCGCTCCAAATCTTCCCGGGCAAGACAAGCTCTGCACGTACCGCATCAAACTCTACCCTTCCTCCCTGTGTAAGATAAGCTCTACACGTATCGTTCCAAATCTCTTCCCATGCAAGACAAGCTCTGCACACTTCCTCCCCATGTAAGACAAGCTCTACACATATCGCTCTAAATCTTCCCGTGCAAGACAAGCTCTGTACGTACCGCATCAAACTCTACACTTCCTCCCCGTGTAAGACAAGCTCTACACGTACCATTCCAAATCTCTTCCCATGCAAGACAAGCTCTGCACACTTCCTCCCTGTGTAAGATAAGCTCTACATGTATCGCTCCAAATCTTTTCCCGTGCAAGACAAGCTCTGCACGTACCGCATCAAACTCTACCCTTCCTCCCCGTGTAAGACAAGCTCTACACATATCGCTTTAAATCTTTTCTCGTGCAAGACAAGCTCTGCACGTACCGCATCAAACTCTACACATCCTCCCCGTGTAAGACAAGCTCTACACGTATCACTCCAAATCTTTTCCCGTTCAAAACAAGCTCTGCACGTACCGCATCAAACTCTACCCTTCCTCCCTGTATAAGACAAGCTCTACATGTATCGCTCCAAATCTTTTCCCATGCAAGACAAGCTCTGCACGTACCTCATCAAACTCCACCCTTCCTCCTCGTGTAAGACAAGCTCTACATGTATCATTCCAAATATTGTCCCATGCAAGACAAGCTCTACACACTTCCTCCCTGTGTAAGACAAGCTCTACACGTATCACTCCAAATCTTTTCCCGTGCAAGACAAGCTCTGCACGTACTACATCAAACTCTACACTTCCTCCTTGTGTAAGATCCGCTCTACACGTACCGCTTCAAATATTAATTCTCTCTCCCTGTATAGGATCCGCCCTATACGTATAAGCGCTTCGCAAGTATCACCTTGCTTCGATCCGTGGACACCCTGTGTGTCATTTTATCCATGTGGTGTATATTTATACGCCACGCTCTACATCAGCATATAGTTTCATCAACAACATTCATTGCATTTTGCACGTTTCCATTTTTTGGCTTTGTGTACACTTGACTAGCTTAGGATTGCATAACACATGACATCATCCTTCATACATGCATGCATCACATCTCGCACTCATGCCTACATCATCCCTTGACTTGGTATCCTCTATGCACATGTCCCAGGCAATGCTAACAGGTGTTTTTATTAGGACAGAAAGGGAAGGAGTCTTGAGAATGGCTGGCCCAATGAACTTCACCACCATAACAGATGTCGTGGATGACTATGTTGCTTCATCACGATTCCGAGAGGCGGTCAGGGATGAGGCGGCAACAATGTTGAAGGAAATGCTAGGAGGTGATCTTGATAAGGTGGAAAAGCTGACGACAAGGTGCTCTGAATTGGAGGCACATATGATTGAGCTTGAGGGAGTAATAAGAGGGCTGACCGGTGAAGCAGAATCGAAGGCCCCCCTCAAAGCCAACACTGACCTTGTTCCGCGACCAAACAGGAGTCCACTCCCCAAGGGTGACGGAAAGGGCATATCCCCGTGGCCTATTTCACTGAGCCAATTATTTGCCAAATGTAGAAAAGAGGGGCTACTACAGAGCGTCAGGCAGTATGTGGAGCCGGCACTGGATCAAAAGAACAACTTCTGTACCTATCATGTAGTGACAGGTCTGTTGGAGATTGTGCCCTAAGGCCAATATTGGATTATGTAATTTGACTTCTAAGATTAATCTAGTGTAGATTAATATTATCATTTATGTTTGTATGTTAGCATTTACGATAAGTATCCATGAATAAATCGTGTTATTCTAAATATCCCTAGTCGATTGTTATTATGGGAATAATAACAAACTAAGACTAGTGTGAGTGATAATGGATATTCATAAGATGAATATAGTGTATACAGATACAGATTATACTCACGGGTAATATGTTAGAGAACATGTTACTGGAGACCCACTATAAGATCAAGTTCATGGTCATGTGTCACAACTGATCTTGATTATAGTAGTGTCATCAGCTGATTCCTTTGACCTGAGGTCACCATTGATTCCGGGATGAACTCCTGTTGTGCTTTGACGTAGTCAAACGCTGCTCGTAACAGAGTAGTTATAAAGACTGTGATTGGGTACGATATGACTCATGCCTTGGGATGTGAGTGACAGATATGGGATTTTGTCCCTCTCTAACAAGAGAGCGATATCACTGGGCCCCTCGATAAGTAAGACTGTTAAATGCATGGCCGTGCTGAAATAATTGATAGAGTATCAATTGATTTGTTTAAACAGTCCGCTTTGAGATCGAGAAAGCATATGATTAATTTATATAAGATTGACAAGTGTACCATGTTTTATAATTAATCATGATATCAAGAGACAAAAGGGAATATGACACATTCTATAAGTAGGTTTATTGGATTATACCAATCATATGAATTGGGTAGTCATAATGGCTTGCTAGAGTCCGCTTATGACTTATGAGGGCATTATGGTAATTTCCTCATTGCCAATTTATATGATCCTACGGGGTCACACACAAAGAGCAAAATGAGATTCACTTAATTCGGGGATAAATCATTATGAGATAATGATTTATTATTGATGAGAAATTAAATATATATAAAGATATATATTTACATGTATATGTATATACACATGAACATATTAATAAGATTAATATATTTATGGCATAAAGTATGCTATATATATATATATGTATATTATAATTATATTATATGGTGATATAATTAATTATAATATACATTTACGTATATGTGTATATATATATATGTATGTATGTATGTAAATATTAATAAGATTAATATAGCATAAAGTATGCTAATTATATTATATGGAGATATAATTAATTTTACATACATATGTGTATATGATGGAGAATTGACTAAGTTTAGTATTAATTGAGAATTAATAAAACTTATGGGGGCTAATTTATAATTATAATTAAATATAGTATTTAATTACAATTATAAGTTAATAATAAAAGAAAAAAAAAACCCTAGAAACTAGTGTGTGTTGGATGTGATACAGCAGCCCCCCATCTCCATCAAATTGCCGAAAAAATGCTTTTGGCATAAAGTGAAAAATATCAATTTTTCACCTTCTCATTCGAAGAACTGTTCTACGATCCCGGCGCTAGCACGCGGTGAGTCAATTGCTCGGTGTGGATCAACTGTAGAGGGAATCTGCTTTGGTTCCTGTATCCAATCCTGCAAAAATTAAGTGGTAATTCTTTAACCCTCCTTCCAATTCAATGCAATGTACATGGGTCCTTGGTGGGGATTAATCCGTTTTTCTTTCCGCTGCGTATTTATTTTATGCGATTAATTCCCTACAGTGGTATCAGAGCCACTTGTATTTTGATTGAATTGGATTTATGTTTTGATTGGATCAAAATTGCATGTTAGGGTTTGTATGATTTTGATTGGATCAAAATTGTTGTTAGGGGTTTGTATGTTTTTTTTTAGGGTTCTATGTTATTATGAATAACAATTAAAATTTGATTTTATACATTAATCATTGTGAATAATTTGTTTTAATGATTTGGAATGTTTAAGGGGTTGGTGTCATGAATTTGATTCATGGGTTTTTAATTGAAATTGTTTCAATTAATTAATATAAAAAATAAAAAAAAAAAAGTTTTTTTTCTTTTCTGGGCATGACGCCCAGAAACTTTTTTTGGGCGTTGAAATTGCAATTGCTACCAATTGCAATTTCAACGCACTTCTTCTCATGCTGCGTAAGCAGCATGCTGCTCCTGCAGCATGGGCTGCGCAGCAGTGCGCGGCCCGTCGAGCATGCTGTCCGACAGTTTTACCCCTTTTCGTTTTAAGTGTGGAAAATTGTTTCTGCATATTTACGAATTTTTCCAAATTAATTAATTCTAAATACAATGTGATTGTATTTTACCACTTTGAACCCTAAATATTTTTAGATATAAAATTATTGTTGATAATTTTATGCATGGTGTTATGGTATGGTTTTGGACCCCATGGATGCTTTATTTTATTTATTAAGATTTTATAAATACGGCCTGCGAGTCGTTTGTATTTATGTAATCCTAATTTTCTAGATAAATTGTATAGGATGCAATTTATTGTTTGTAAATTTTATTTTACTAGAAAATTGTATAGGATACAATTTTTGTAAAATATGTAAATCCAAGAGATGGTGCCAAGGAACAAAGACGTGAAGACGGATCCAAGGGGTGCGGCTGTGCTGTGACCATACGATGGTTACAACCACCTAGGATATGACCTGTTGATTTTCATATTGGCCTATGAAAATCAATGTAGTTAAAACCATACCATAACACGGTTTTGAGTCTTATGCATGTTGTATTTATTTTATGCCATAAGATGCCATGTTAATAAATATTGATGCATGTTAGAAATTTTTTTGCATGTGATGCAAAATGTTAATATATATATGTAAATGCATGCTTTGTTTCTTTTAGATGCCATGTGATGCCATGCTAGATTGCATGCTTAACATATGTATGACATAGGATGCCATGCTAATTAGTATTAACAAGAGTATGTTTAATATTAATGCCATGAATTGTATATGATACAATTAAAATCACAGGATTTAACAAACCCTAAATAAACTTATGAAGTTTATATTTGCCACCCAATTACGTATAACACTAGTCAAGTACTATGTTCGCATCATGGTAGCCACGCCAAAGCGGGTACGCATGTTGTGACCTTAGCGAAGCGATAATATGAGAAATGGTGATTCTCATTGTGTTGTAATTGTTTTAACAAAGGGTTAATCAAAATGGTGTTTGAGCACGAGGCAAAGATGAGATGAGTAACATACAATTAAATATGATATATGATATCATACATCTCATAAATTATAAGAGTTGCATAATGATGCAATTGGCAAAGAAGTGCACATCCAAAATATGTTTAAATGGTTTAAAGCATGATTTTGAGTCTTTGCCTACCGAAATTATATTTAATCATAGGGACATGCCAAAGCAGTGCTATGGTTAAGTATGGATTTTGGATCTTCACCCACTTAAATATTTTAAAGGGTTTTATAATTTAAGTGGGAGCATTTAACTAAAATCTTTACACGCTTTATTATAGTTATAATTGCTATTACCTTGATCTCGATTGTTATTGAACATTGAGAATTGTTCTCAAATCAAAAGGAATCATATGTTCTCAATAATCCTTTTGCCCAATGAACCACTAGCAATTGTAACACGAGTATAAAAGATGCTTACTTGAAGCATCGAAGGGACTCTGTTAAATTTTGTTATCTTACACTTGCCACCAATTCTTCCGTACGTGGAAGTTTTACTTGAGATATATGATACATCACAAATGGAAATGTTCCATCAGTTAGTGAGCAAGAAAAGATAAGTGTTTGAGGCAACTTTTTCTCATTGGCCTCCAAAAAGGCATTAAGATGTGATCTTGAATTCATTAATTGATAGTCATTGGTGATGAACTATCATTTGAATGACATGGAGAAAATTGTGAATTAGTTGCATAGGATGCAAAAGAATGTTAAGTTATCCATAAAGGATAAGCCCGCCTCGAATTGTGTGCTTAAGGTTCAAAAGGAAAAGGATAAAAGGAAGGTCGAAAAGCATAAAGACCGAAAGGTTCGGGTGAAACATGTTTTAAAGACCAAAGCTGTTGGCATAGAGAGATCTCCAAAAGAAGGATGTTGCCATTTCTAGAATGAATCGTTCATTAGAATGAAAATAGCAAACTTTGTTTGGAGAACTATGAGAAGATGAAAGGCAGTAAGACTGCTACCTTAAGTATTTATTAATTATTCTACTTTTGTTTCTATATCAAAGGTATTAGATGCCGTGGTGGATTTCATATTAGTAGAATATGAAGAATCTCAACTTAAGTAGAAACCTTATGAAGGTGAAAGGTAGAATACGAATAGGCAAGAGTAGCAAAGGTTGTTACTTGGAAGTTATGAACTTCTGGTTAAAAGTTATGAACTTTTACATGAAAGTTATGAACTTCTAGGTAAAAGTTGTGAACTTTTACATAAAAGTTATGAACTTTGGTTAAAGGTTATGAACTTTTACATGTAAGTTATGAACTCTTGTTGCCTATTGGGCTCGTTGTTTTGAGTGAACAAATGTTGTTTATTTTATAATTGTGAATTATAAACTTTATAAAGACATGATTATGAAATACAGATTTACATAATTGTCTTTATATGTGAGCCCATCCGTAACATAAATACTGTAAGGATCGAATCAAATAGTTTGATTCAACCTATTTTGGCAGTATCATCTTGGAGGCATAAGCAAGGTCGCATTACGAAACTCCATGAGAATGGACTTTTGGATTCATGAGATTATGAATCATCTTGAATCATGCTAATGTTGTTTATTGTAAAAGATGACAAAGGGTTTTCTTTGCTGAAAGTAGTCAAAGAACAATCGATTTATTAAGCATTATACATGTGGATGTATATGAATTATAAATCAACTGCTAAAGGAAGTTTTAATACTTCATTACTTTTATGGAACTTTTCATTAGATAAGAGTATCTAATGAAACACGAGTTTGGAACTTTTGAAGTGTTCAAAAGCTTGTAAAAGGAGTATGAAGTATCTTGACAAGATAGTAAAGTCACTTAGATATGATCCGAGTGGTGAATATTTGAGTCAAGATTTTGACAATCATCTTAGAGATTGTGGGACTGTCTCACAATTGACTTCTCCAAGTACGCCACAAAGTATGTTGTGTCGAAAAGGGAGTAGTCGAACTCTATACAGATATAGTTCAATCTATGATGAAGTCAAGTTGATCATCGTTTTCTCGAAAATATGCCATTAAAGCAGCTGTGTATATTGTTCCCTCTAAAACAATTCATGAATCAACATATGAGATATGGTTGGGTAAGAGACCCAAGTTGTTTCATTGAATAGGTTTAGAGCTGTAAAACTTATTTCGAATAAGTTGGCACCTAAATTTTAAATGTCGAATTGTGAATTACTCAAAAGGAAAGTAGGAGTTATTACTCTTATGTTCTCTTTGGGATACAAAGTAGTTATAGCTAGAAATGGTTTCCCCATGAAGAGGGAGTTAATTTCTAGTAGAGTTAGTGGGAGTAAGGTACACCTACAAAACTCGTAATTCACAAAAGTGACATTTAACGTTGAAGAGGAACGTGGAAATGGTTTCATGATCATTGTTGAAATTACACAAGTCCAATGAAAGTCTAGTGGAATACGACATGATTAGGAGAGATATGGATTTCTCAAAATCATGATGTAATTTTACTAGATGAAGTAAGTCTTCTTTTATGAAGAAGCAATGTTAGATTTTGAATCTAATATGTGACTTGATGCTACAAAGGTTGAAGATAAGTCCATGTCTGACAATCAAAGTATAGACTTTGATAAGTCTTTTAGAAGATGCATATGCAATGGTTGCAAGTGAGTTTTCAAATTGAAAACCGATATGGATGGTGATCTTCAAACTTATAAAGCACGACTAGTGACTATAAGGATACGAACAAATTCATAGTAGGACTATGATGAAATCCTCTTTAGTCATTAATCATGATCAAGTCATATTGAGTTCTTGTTGCCATATCCCCATAATATGATTATAAAATATGGCAAATGGATATCAAAATCTATTTCTTACGTGAAAACATGATTGAGGATGTGTACGTGACACAACCCAAAGTTTTGAGCATCCAAAGAATTCAAATAGCGTATGCAAGTTTTCAAAGATTCTCATAAGGATCGAAACATGCATCAAATAGTTGGAATCATAGTTTTGATAAAGAAATCAAATGGTTTGATTTTATCAAAAGGATGATGAATCTTGTGTTTCAAAAGGATCAGTGGGAGCATATCGGTATTCCTAATGCTATATGTGGATGACATATGGCTTGTTGGAAATAACATTCTTACCTTGCAAGAAGTAAAATCTTGGCTAAGAAAGTAATTTCAGTTAATGTTATAAGCATGACTGCCTGTATTCTTGAAATTGGAATCTATACAGATAGATCTAAAAGAATGTTTTGGCTTAAGTCAAAGCATTGAAAGCGTTCAATATAAAAGACTTAATAGAAGCTTGCTTATGTTAACTGTGTAAATAGTTGCACATATACAACTGATTGCAATTAGTTGCAATATATCAGTCGAGATCTAGTATTCTCTTAAAAAGAGAAGTTATGATTTTGAAAGGTTCAAAATAAAACGTTATAGCTAAATACCTATAATAGCAGCCAAAGTATACAGTTACATGTGATGTAAAGAAATTTTGGATGAAGAAGTTCATCAAAATTTTATGTTTTTGTTCTAAGCATTGCTTATCCTGTGAGACTATTGTAGGGACAATAGTTCAATGCGTAAGAACCTTGTATGACACAAGCATATACTTAGGCGTTTTTCACTAATTTAGAGAGGCTGTCTCTAAAGAGAGAGTGAATATGTGTAAAGTAGCAACGGAAGCGAAAATTAATAATTCATTGACAAAGACTCCTGCACGAGTGAATACATGAAAGTCATGTAGGTCAATGGGTATAAGATACATGTATGATTGGCCATAGTGCAAGTGGGAGATTGTTGGAGATTGTGCCCTAAGGCCAATATTGGATTATGTAATTTGACTTCTAAGATTAATCTAGTGTAGATTAATATTATCATTTATGTTTGTATGTTAGCATTTATGATAAGTATCCATGAATAAATCGTGTTATTCTAAATATCCCTAGTCGATTGTTATTATGGGAATAATAACAAACTAAGACTAGTGTGAGTGATAATGGATATTCATAAGATGAATATAGTGTATACAGATACAGATTATACTCACGGGTAATATGTTAGAGAACATGTTACTGGAGACCCACTATAAGATCAAGTTCATGGTCATGTGTCACAACTGATCTTGATTATAGTAGTGTCATCAGCTGATTCCTTTGACCTGAGGTCACCATTGATTCCGGGATGAACTCCTGTTGTGCTTTGACGTAGTCAAACGCTGCTCGTAACAGAGTAGTTATAAAGACTGTGATTGGGTACGATATGACTCATGCCTTGGGATGTGAGTGACAGATATGGGATTTTGTCCCTCTCTAACAAGAGAGCGATATCACTGGGCCCCTCGATAAGTAAGACTGTTAAATGCATGGCCGTGCTGAAATAATTGATAGAGTATCAATTGATTTGTTTAAACAGTCCGCTTTGAGATCGAGAAAGCATATGATTAATTTATATAAGATTGACAAGTGTACCATGTCTTATAATTAATCATGATATCAAGAGACAAAAGGGAATATGACACATTCTATAAGTAGGTTTATTGGATTATACCAATCATATGAATTGGGTAGTCATAATGGCTTGCTAGAGTCCGCTTATGACTTATGAGGGCATTATGGTAATTTCCTCATTGCCAATTTATATGATCCTACGGGGTCACACACAAAGAGCAAAATGAGATTCACTTAATTCGGGGATAAATCATTATGAGATAATGATTTATTATTGATGAGAAATTAAATATATATAAAGATATATATTTACATGTATATGTATATACACATGAACATATTAATAAGATTAATATATTTATGGCATAAAGTATGCTATATATATATATATATATATTATAATTATATTATATGGTGATATAATTAATTATAATATACATTTACGTATATGTGTATATATATATATGTATGTATGTATGTAAATATTAATAAGATTAATATAGCATAAAGTATGCTAATTATATTATATGGAGATATAATTAATTTTACATACATATGTGTATATGATGGAGAATTGACTAAGTTTAGTATTAATTGAGAATTAATAAAACTTATGGGGGCTAATTTATAATTATAATTAAATATAGTATTTAATTACAATTATAAGTTAATAATAAAAGAAAAAAAAAACCCTAGAAACTAGTGTGTGTTGGATGTGATACAGCAGCCCCCCATCTCCATCAAATTGCCGAAAAAATGCTTTTGGCATAAAGTGAAAAATATCAATTTTTCACCTTCTCATTCGAAGAACTGTTCTACGATCCCGGCGCTAGCACGCGGTGAGTCAATTGCTCGGTGTGGATCAACTGTAGAGGGAATCTGCTTTGGTTCCTGTATCCAATCCTGCAAAAATTAAGAGGTAATTCTTTAACCCTCCTTCCAATTCAATGCAATGTACATGGGTCCTTGGTGGGGATTAATCCGTTTTTCTTTCCGCTGCGTATTTATTTTATGCGATTAATTCCCTACAAGGTCACCAAACCAATGTCTACTATGTTTTAAGGAAGGAGATCCAGAAGTTAGTTGATGAGGGAAGGTTAAAGGTGCCACCCCCTACTGATGAGCGACTGGGGGCTAGTAGGGAGACTAGCAAGGAAATTCCTCAAACCTCCCGGGGAGAGGAATATGATGAAGAACTCCTAAGCCTGATCTAATGGAAGTGGGGCAGTGACATTGGAGCCGGGGCAGTGACCGGGTAAGTAATAGTCAGACGCTGTGAGATTAATACCTTTAGAGGCTCCTTCCTGTAGGGAACTCATTTTGTTTGTAAAGTGTATTGAACTCATTTTGAATGCAATGCATCTTGTTATTTTCTTACTTCTTTGGTGATTACATGTATATGGCACTAAGCATGCATTAGATCATCTGAAACGGCATGTCCATCAGGAATAAGATTAAGAGGCATGACATCAATCTGAGTCTTATAGGGAATTTAAAAGTGAACCTGACTTCGGTTAAATCCCTCCTTTAAAAAAAAAAAGAGAAAAGTCTGCCAAGCAAGTAATGGGATGGCACCATTTCTGTCGAATCAAATGCCAACCTAGATCAGTGATCCCTATAAACCACGATCCAAAATACTGTTGGTCTTACCCTAAAAGTTTCAACTTGAATAGCCCACAATACACCCAAATCATTCCAAACCAGGGACCATTGCTAAATTTCAGAGCCGATCCCCAAAATGAAGCTTTGAGCTTAACTCATGCCCGAAAAAGCATCTCACATCAAAAACCCAAGCTCATCAAAAGCACCAAGCCCTAAAAAATCCAAATGGCCTTCGCCACCCACTATGCTGTAAAACTCTAAAGCAGACATTGGTTTTAGTGCATATATAGTCTTGTTTGTGTGGCATTCATGTGCATATGACATTACACATGCATTGTTCATCCAAAAAGACATATCAAACACGCATGACATACATGGATTTGAATGCAGTGGGAAAATCAACAGGTGGCTATGGTTTGGATTTAGCTTCTTCAAAAAAAAAAAAAAAACCCAGTACCAATGGAAGACTTCATCTCTCCCTTACGGTGGGATTTCTGCTCCTGGCCTAAAGATATGCTCTCTTCAATCATAGAGTCAAACTCTGTTGAGTGCTTGATGAATCCGCGGGTGGCCCATCTATTGCATGAAATGCCGGGGTCAGTGAGTTGAGACAATGAAGATAAGTACGTTTTTACCTGTTCTGAAAAGTTAACTTCACGCGGTGGCAGAGAAGATCAGTGTCTTTATCTATCTCATACACGACGGCCATAATTAAGTCTAGAGTGTCTTATGGCATTAAATGGCAAGGTGCAACACTTTCATCTTCTCCCTTGAATCGACTCTGTGAAGACTTATTTTCTACCATCAATGGCTTCCAACAAAAGATTGAACCCTAATGCTGCTCCATATCGCATTTTTCTGCATCATCTCATCACCAGAAGGGCGACAGAGCAGAGAGAGGATTTGAATATGAGTCTACTTCAAATGAACTCAACAATGGTTACCTAAGAACCTAACTATTGAAGAGAACAAGCCGAATAAGAGGGAGATCAATGCTAGTCTCGGTGAGAAAACAAGCCTGATGATCAGAAATCTGCCAAGCCAATTCCAAAGACATAATCTGCCAAAATTCTGGTCAAGAGTAGGTTCAAAGGGAAGTCTGCTTATGGTTTCCCCTACTCCCCTATGGATTTCAAGACTAGAGGAAATGTTGGTTATGTATTTGTGAACTTCATCGACAGTGTTAGAGCAATATAGTTTTACAAAGCTTTCAACAATCATGAAGGGGACGATACCATCAACAGGAAAGCTTACAAAGTCTGTTGTGCTCATATTCAAAGGGAAAGTTGCATTTACCAACCATTTCAAGGATTCAGTCTTCGAGAACCGTGCTTGAACTGGAATCTGGGGTGAATTGGAAACATGAATATAGCATCAGACCGTAGGAGAATCCAGTGGTTAATTGAATTCATCTCAAGTTGTCCGTCCACAGTGGCAACTCTATTCAATGCTCGGCTAAAAAAAAAACTCCAATGTGTAAAACCGAAAGGGCATATTGGTAATTTGAAGGGGCATCAATTAAAACAGGAGCCACATTTTAGATTTTTCTAATGCATCCGTATTCATTATGCCATGAATGTTTTGCATTCAACTTTGGTGTTCAATATGCATTTGTTGTGTCATTACATGTCAATGTTCACTTACGGGCTGCATCGCACAGTGAACCTTGTCTGTAGAAGTGCTTTACTCCCCAAACACAAACCTATAATACTCCCTAAACACAAACCTATAATACCAGGGGCAAGTAAAAAATCGAACCACTGGGTATCATCGACAACAATATCTTCGCGAGTTGCAATGAACATATCAAGATATATCTTTCCCGTCCTAAGACAAACCATCGCGAAAGGGATCAATGCAGACAAAATGCCCATCACAGAATCTTTCTCAAAAAAAAAAGAAAAAATTTGTTGACACGGAAAACCAAAAGGACATGTCAGCAACAGGAGAGGGGTGATATACAAGTCAGAGTCAATGTCACATTCCCTATTATACTCATTCTGATGTCACCATTGCAATATTGTGTATGTTTGGATTTCTAATCAGATGTTCATCTTGCATACACCATGCCATTACATATAAACATCCATCAGTAGGACATTGCATCCAAGCCCGTGGCAATATCGTAGAAACTCATATTATGCGGTATAGAAATGCAAGGTCTCACTCTCATCTTCTTGCTTAACCAAACGGACCATCCGTCGGCGCGGCCTATTACCCTGATCCACTGAGCCTGACAACGCTCCAGAATATGCAGAGGGTAAAGTGGAAGGTCACTCAAGACGGCCAACTCCTCTAATACCTAGATCAGTGTAATCGTCAGTTGGTCAGAAAACATGTCAGAACAATCGGACTAGGTCACCTGGGCTACCATCGGGGCTAATCACAAGCCGTGAATTCCATCTCTGGGCTCACACAGATACCAAGAACAAAGCATACGCTGCATGTTGCATGCATACATACATTTAGAACCATACATGCATCCGTACATACGTGCATACGTTTAAAGTAAACATGCACAATTCATACGCATATGCGTCACAACCAATCCAAGTGCAGGTACTCACTACTATCACCAGGTCATTCTGAACTAGGATCACTCTCAAAGCAGAGATGGCACAACGCCGGGGCATCTATTGGGTTGAAGCATCAGCGTAAACCCAAATCTCAACATATCAAGTCTCCAAGGGGCAGAGCAATCAAGCCGTATTTATCCTTGATCGAAGGGGAAAAAATTTTTGTTTCCAAAATTTTCGATCAGACCCTCGGCCAACATCAAAATCATCATTCCTAAACATATCTCTTTCTCTTCATTCAAGCCAGATTTCGAACCCTTGAACTCCAGTATGTTCAAGCATGGTTGCAAATCCTTCATTCGAGCCAGATTTCAAACCCTTGAACTCCAGTACGTTCAAGCATGGTTGCAAATCCTTCAACCCTCCTCTTCATTCAAGCCAGATTTCGAACCCTTGAGCTCACAATTATGTTCAAGCATGGTTTCAAATCCTTGAACCTCTTATTTCATTACTTTGAGTCCATCCAATTCCAGTACGATTTCAAATCGTCAAAAATCCATCTTCCTTTGCCTCGGTAACCTAGACCCGATATCGGCTTATTTCTTCCTCAGCTTTGCCTTGGGTAACCTAGACCCGATATCGGCATATTTCTTCCTCAGCTTTGTCTCGAGTAACCTAGACCCGATATCGGCTTATTTCTTTCTCAGCTTTGCCTCGGGTAACCTAGACCCGATATCGGCTTATTTCTTCCTCAGCGTTGCCTCGAGTAACCTAGACCCGATATCGGTTTATTTCAACGGCGGGTTCTTTCCTGTGTCTGCAGCGCTTTGAGTCGCGTTTCTTAAATTCACATCAACTATCCCAGACTAAGATCGGGTGGTGAATTTGATCACGCGAGGGACAGCTGTAAGCGCCGGAATTTTACTTCCTAAAAAAAAAAAGAGTACAGTCGTACGACCTTACTACAGTCGTACGACTGTAATCAAACTACAATCGTACGACTGTAGATCATGGCAAGTGAGCCAACCCACACCCTAAAAGCTGAAAAAACAGAAGGAGAAAAGGGGGACAGAAAACGAAGGAGAAAAAGGAAAAAGAAGGAGAGAAAAAGAGAGAGAAGGGAAAGAAGAAATCAGAAAGGGAGAAAGAAGAAGAGAAAACAAGAAAAAGAAAGAACTCATCATTAGAAACCTTTGCATTTAGAGATCTTTGGACCCAAAATCCCTAACCCTAACTCGAGGAGAAAAGTGCGGATTTCAATGGATTGGAGCGACTCCAGGGGTCAATCCTACGGTGGACGCACGCCAAACAGGTAGACACTCCTTTTCCCCTCTCTTTTACAAACTTTCTGGGTGATTGGTGTGGTTGTGTGCCCTTTTTGTCTATTTCCTGCGTTTTCCATTTCTGGAAATCAAGAACAGTCGTGCGATTGTTTTTGAGTTTGATGAACAGTCGTACGACTGTATTTACAGTCGTACGAGTGTTCTTGATTTCCAGGCATTTTCTTTCCAGTTTGCTTCAAATAAAGTTTTGGCGAGATTTTGACTTTGGGTCGTTAACATATTTCCAGAATCAGAATTTCCGTTTTAATCCCCAAAAATTTCCGAAAATCCCTAAAAATTCAGAAAACACCAAAAATCATCAAAATGAATTTTGTGGTGTGCATTCACGACCATAGATTCAATTTTCAGTAAAATTGGATTTAGAACAATGCCACGATGGAAACCCAGTTCTCCCGAAAACCGACCCACCTCACATGTAAAAAATGCATGTAAACTGGAAAAATTGTTTTCAAAATGATTTTCCCACAAAACCAAAATACAGGGACGTTTCAAAATGTTTTCCAGGTCTAACCGAGCCGGCTAGCCAAGCCAACCCGGTTATCCCCTAAATGCATGCCCCCAATTCTTGATTTCCCATTCTATCATGTTTGAGTCCAACTTGTGGCGTGCTGTAATATTGTGCTAACCTTTGTTTTGCAGATTTTATTTTTATTTTTATTTTAAATGTATTTAATAGAATTAATCGTGTATATTAGGCAATTGTATTTTTTTAGATAAATCGTGTATTCTAGGTGTTTGTAAAAGTGAGGCGAGAATTTTTATTTTTTATTCGATTGGGTTGTAAACCACTTAAATATTCATTACTTTACTTTTATTTTTGTAATACCTGTATGCGCACTGTATGTCTATTTATCTCAATAAAATTGACTTTAGAATTCGAAATACCATTTGAGAACATTGATCAATTTTATTTTAATTAGACACGAAATAAGGGACTTGTCCAGACCCGAATCTCTGGATAGTGTAGCGGCCGTTCGTCCGGTTCAGCTGCATTATAAATTTCCCGATTGAGCTGAGCCGGGTGGCGACTCTACAATATTCATCGAGACTTAGGTCTCGGCTCTTTTAAGAATTAATTCCATTTATTTTCCAAAATCGATTTTCCATTTATAAAAACCCCACACGAGGGAGGGGCCCGCCCGAGATCGAGGCGCCCCTTCCAAAAGGGAGTCTAGCATTCCGTCGAAAACGTCGTCCGCTCACAGTAATGAATAGTATAAATGAATAACATTCAGTATTCTATCATCATCGAGATCGGGAAAAACTAGCGCTCATAGCGGTATAGTTAAGATGAGCTACAAATCGTTATACCTTTTAATCAAAGATCAGGTTCGGACAACTCACATATTTCTTCTCAATTCAAAATGTGTTTAACAGTTTGTATTAATGCCTTTTATATTTATACGATTGATTTTACCTTGGTTATTTACTCAATGCTCACACATGAGGAATATAAAGTGCTGAAAGCGATAAATAAATTCAAAAAGCAATAAATAAATTCAGAAAATTTAAATTATATACAAACCGATCAAATGACTAACCTAGGGGATACATTCAATAAAACGAGATTAGGGAATAGAGTCGTCTATATACTTATATACACAAAATATCTAGAAATGAAACGCTAAACATACATCTAACCTATTATACATCTACCTGAAATATATATTTACAAATATGACTCAAACAAACAGCAAGGGGATTCAAGAAAGCTCGGTGTGTGAAATGGGAAAAACCGAGAGAATTCAACAAATTAACTCTATTTGACCTGGAAAATGTTTTAAAACGTAGTTTGATGGGACTAGAAATTCATTTTGAAATTTGTTTTGTTTGGTCTATTATTTTCACATACAAAATGTCGGTCTGTAGTTAAGAAACTGGTGTTTATATTGTTGAACCAGTCTATGAAAATAAATACAGAAATTAAATCTAAGTTAAAACGATATACAAATGTATGAAAAATAAACAAAAATACAATTATGAAATCAAGACAATAGCCATGGGGATGTAAGAACAACAGTCGTGCGGCTATTATAACATC
Organism: Euphorbia tirucalli; assembly: GCA_039660915.1. Classification (NCBI taxonomy): domain Eukaryota; kingdom Viridiplantae; phylum Streptophyta; class Magnoliopsida; order Malpighiales; family Euphorbiaceae; genus Euphorbia; species Euphorbia tirucalli. The sequence continues at coordinate 33,023,194 of CM077640.1, read as the reverse complement.
CGTACGGCTCTGGTTTTGAATAATCCAAAGAAATTACTAAAATTTTCAAATTGTTAAATTTTGGAATAAACAACAGCCATACGGCTCATAAAAAAAAGCTGTGCGGCTACAGCAATAGCCGTGTGGGTCTCGAAATAGTCGTGTGGCTCTAGTTTACCAAAAACGCAGAAAAACAAAGGAAGATGAAAATGAGTGAAATGACAACCAAATCAATCCAGAAAGCGATAAATAGGTGTAAGGGCTCTCAGAAACTTTACCTTTGATGTCTTTCTCCAGTTTTGATCTTTAGAAAACCAATTGAAAAGTGAGAATTTGAAGATTTTCCAAGCTTTTCAATTTTTGATTCCTAGCTCCGAAAACCCAGAATTAATTCCAAGCACTCTGATTCCAGCCTCAATTACGCACGAATTTGAGTCACAGATGACCCCCAAATGGATTTTGAAGGTTGATAGATAATTGGGATTAAAATTTAACTTTGTAGTTTGAATTCAAGCTTTTTCTCCTAACTTTCTTTTTTTTCCCTTTTCTTTTTTGTTCCTTCCTTTTTAATTCTTCCTCCTCTTTTTCTCCTGATCTCCCTTCAATCCAAAGATCAAAAATCCCGTAATCTGATAATTAGTGGGAAATTGGGTGACAAAGCCCCGTAATCACCACCTATCCATCTTCATGCAAAGTTGCTGCCAATCATCGATAGTTGTACGGCTATAGACATTACAATCATACGGTTATAGTATTACACTCGTGCGGTTGTAATCATGTTCGCACGATTGTAATTCTCTTTTCAGCCTTAATTCTTCGGATTTTCATGGTTTCGTCTTCCAAGCTCTGTATACTTCCATATTCTGACTTCACAAATTGGTTTTCATGAGGAACTGTAAAAGTGGATGACATTTTGGTATTTTTTCATCATTGAGGTCGGGAAAACCTTGCACTCACAATAGCTTATGCTTTTTTATTTATAACAAAACATCTGACTACATTATATAGAGACTAGGGCATACACTAACAACAATATGTTTAATAACATATGAGATGAAAAATTTTGAATTTTTGTTAAGTTTGATTATTTGGTATGATATATTATTTGCGGTAAATCAAGTTAGCAAAACATTGCAATCTAATGACATGAAAATTGATATTACTATTGATACACTGTCTTATTTCTTTTTTAAAAAAATTATATAGAAATGGATATGCATCTCCATTAGATTCAGGTAAAAAAAAAATTACAATTGAAATTGATTTAAATCCAACATTTCGTGAGAGATGTGTTGTTAAAACAAAGAATTAGCTTGATGAAAATATAAATAATGAAGAAGTAGTAAGAACATTTGAAGAATCTTTTCGCAGTGGTTGTTTTTTTGTATATAGTTGATCAAGCAATAGCCTCTATGAAGGTAAGGTTTGAATAATTTTTTTATTATGAGAAAAAATTTTGAATTTTTATTTAGTTTGAGAAAATTAAAGTCTTTAAATGATAATGACAATGTCTTGAACTAAGTGATTTTTTAGAGCATGATGGACACTCTGATGTTGACGGTCATGATTTATTTTCCGGGTTAAAAGTGTTGAAAGCCAGAAATAAAAGATGATTCTCCATTCAAAATATTATCTTTTATTAAAAAAAAATAAACTCTTTTCCAAACTCTTTTATTACATATCAACTTTTGCTAACAATACCTACAACAGTTGCATCTGCGGAAAAAGTTTTTCAACATTGAAATTGAGAAAAAAAAATTTTTTTATGTTATACTATGTTTCAAGAAAGATTAAATGGATTAGCTATATTATCTATTGAAAATGAAACATTAAAGGATATTGAATATAAAAATTTAATTAGTGATTTTGCATCTCAAAAAGCTAGAGCAATTTTTAGATAATATATCTTGCCTGGGCCCTAAAGTGTCTCGAGTTCGCACTGGCCGAATCCAACTACCAGTTACTTCAATGTTGTCCCTTTTATTGCCAACTGGAGCCGTCATCTCCATCGTTAAAGTATGACGCCACCTCCTCTCTATCAGATCAAACGTCGTCATCGCTCCAGCGTTTGCTCGTGCAATCGTCACTTTCGACACGGTTGATCAAGCGTTGTACATGTCTGGCTAATTTGATGTCGAATCTGAAGAAGAAGAAGAGTCGTGCGGTTACATTAAAGATTCAATTGGACACCAAAATTTGAAGTGAAGATGAGCGGATTGAAGACTATGAAGTTGGAATTAGAGTTGTGATGGAATTAAAGGAATTGTTCCAAAAGGTAAGTTGTTGATGGTGGTCGTGACTAGTGGTGCAAAAAGTAAGGTTGATATGAGAATCAAGATCCGGAAATTTACTGCGACTATGTCTGTATCCTCTCCCTTAAAATTTGACATCCCTCCAAATGAACAATATTTTATCCTCAACTCTTCCCTCCATCCTTCCCCTCCAAACCGAATATTAATACTTTACTCATCTCCACCAACCACTATTATTATTATTATTATTATTATTATTATTATTATTATTATTATATTCTTTACTTTTCCATTTTATTAATAATACATTCAATTTTTAAACAATTTTATTATTTTCATTTATATTACCTTTTATTATTATCATATTCTTTTCTCTTCCATCTTATTATTATTATACTATTTACTCTATCATTTTATTTATAAAAATAATTTTTAATTATTTTATAATTAATTTAGTTAAATAAATTAGAAACCAAACAAATTAAAATTTTATATAATAAATTGAAATACAAAACAATAATATTAATCAATACACATACATTAATAGATCCAAATACAAACCAAATTAAAATATTACATAAATTATTTCTAGCATGTAATAATCAGGTTAATCAAACCAAATTACAAGAACACTAATTAAAACCCATAAAAATACGCAAATACGCTAAATTAAAGTACAATCACACTATTAAATATCATACAAATACGGTAATATTACAATACTATATACGCAAGTTGAACTTCACAATCTTTAAAATCCCCCATGGTAGGCATCATAGGCATCGCATTCAGATTCATTTTTAACCAATTTCATGTTCTTTTATTTTATTTTATTTTTTTACAAACATTAATACATTTATATTTAATTCAAACATCATAAAATATTCATAATAACCACTAATTCAATAATTATATTTTACATTTGATGAACGAAATTAAATATCACAATTAAAGTATTACACAGCTCAAAATAATACTAAAAATTCATTTGACATACAAACACAACACACATAAATACCCTATGCTCAAAATACACAAATAAAAATAAATCATATATATATATATATATATATATATATATATATATATATATAAGTAATTGAAATCTTGCCTCCTTTTTGTCAATTATGGATTGGGAAAGGAAGATTGGGACTTGTTAATCGAATAAAGAAGAAAAAGAAAAAAAGTGCTGAAATCAAGAGTTTTATATTATGATATTGAGATTAATTTGTTGTTAATTACATTAGTCCGGCGGCAGATTCTAGCTCTTCACTAAGTTCATGATTCAATTTTTTTTTAATCTTTTGTTCGGTGTCTGATTTGGGTAATTGGTTTGGATTGAAGAAGAAAAACAGAATTGAAGATGAAAGGGATAAAATTGTAAGAAAATTGGATGGAAAGTTAGAGGAGGTGATGTGTCACTTTTTACTAGTTAACAACAAAGTCAAAGCTAATTTTCTTTGATCAACAATCATTTTAAATTTTCCGCTGGCAGAGTTTAAAATTCATGCGTTTTTATATTTAGTTTTGAACTACACATATCATACTAGTAAATGTAAAGTTCACGTACCATCGATGATTTTACCCTAATTTTTTTTTTTTTTATAGAAAAAACAATTATATTAAACATCAGGAGACAATTGCTCTTGTTTCGGTGTCTTACAAAAGAGAGAGCAGTGAACAAAAGAGATGGCAAATGCCTTACAATCTACATCCAAGTAGCAAAATAAGTAGAATCAACACTTGAATTCAATAAAGTCGTGATCAACAACTACAGATCTGAATTAATTAATTTTATTGTAATCAGCATTATATATGAGAATATATTTGAACAAAAAATATTAAATATTTTCTCAATTTCCTAAACTTGATACTATTTTAAAATAAAATAAATTTTCTTACATAACATCCTTTCAAAAACAAAGAAATTAAAATTGATTAACGGCCAAATTGCATTAAATAAAATTAAAAATGATAAGATTGTTTTCGTTTAAATGACAAAATTATTGGTAAAATACATTTTTTATAATTCTAATCTTTTCAATATTAAATAATTGATTCATCAATTGTATTATTATTAAACTAAACCAAACAAGACAATTCAACCAATTCAATTGCAAACCAGCTATTGATTCAATCGATTTGATATAAAATACCGATCTTAGAGAAAACCAACACTAAGAAGTTTTGTTGGAAAAACAACGGTCAAACCGACAAACAAACCGATTGGATAATATTTTTAATAAAATTAATTAAATAATATTTTTCTTAAAAAAATTTAAAAATCTAGTTGAACCATACCCTTACCAGTCCATTGTTCGGTCCAATTTCAATAACATAGTTATAACACTTTAATTTGCTGGAGTAGAATTTGTTTCATTATATATATATATACAAAATTATAAACATAATTGTTTTTTATTTCCAATAAATTTTATGGATAAAATGACGAAAAATATGATTTATAACGAATTCATATACCGCAAGAGTGGACAAATAGAATAATGAAAGGAAGAGCATCTCAACATGTTCCCATTAACTATTAAGAAAGAAAAGACGGATTAATTATGGACTCTTACGCAATTATTGACTATAAGTTCATGAATTTGTAAGTCTCCAGTACCCATGATCTATAGTCGCTAGTTTTAAGCAGACAGAGACAGCTAACAAGAGAAATAAGTACAACACTCTATTGATGCAACAAAGCATGCTAATAAGGGACGGAGATCAACTGGAGTTTTTGTACATTGCATCCATTCATTTACTATCACAGTCACAGAATCAAAATGGCAGCTGTATATGCTTCCTACCTTCAAACTTGAATTGAAATATCCTTACCAAAAAGTCCGCCTATTCCCTTCCCTGGGTCACTTTGCTTTACGATCGACTCCCCAACCAAAACCTGTAGTACAACATAACTGCTTAGCCATTCGTTATATGTTGTAGGATAAACATATCCATTGGAAATGTTGCAACTTTGATTAACAAAATGCAGTTCACAGTTCCGCATGATCATCTTGATGTTTGATTTGAAGTTGTAATACTGCAAATCTTTAATGGGATTCCGTCATCTTAAGTTGTGCATGCATTTTATATCAGATCCAGTTAATTATCGAATTCGAGGAAGGACATGTATTTTGGCCTCAAAATAAGGATAAAAATGTTTTTTATTAGCCAACATGAGCAGCATCTAGCAATTTTAATATTTTGTATTGACGGAGCTTACTGCTTTGACACCAGCTTCTTGAACATAAGCAATATCATTGGGAGTAAATAGCCCAGATTCCCCAACAACCTATAATGTTCGGGAAAAAGAAAACATTATATGAGATCGTGTGACAGAGCCTAAGCATATTCTTCCTCTATCCTGAAGGTGGCCACAAAAGCAGATTAACACCTCCATCTTAGTGAAATACCAATGCAATCAGTAAGAGAACTACTTACAATGATGTCCTTCTGTCGTATAAGTTCACCACGCTCTCCTTCTAGAAGCTTCTTTGTGTTACTGATATCAACCTCGAATGTCTCTGGGGGCAATACAATTAAAACAAGTTGGTTGGCACATGGAACAAACTGTTTGATGATTGGATATGGTATGCAAATTCTTTATGCAAGCTTACAGAACAAAAGTCAATACACATAAACTTAAGATGGTTACCCAAGTTACGGTTGTTGATGCCAATTAATTCAATCCCCTCTATTCCAAGAACACGATCCATTTCCCTCTCATCATGCACCTATTGAGTAAATAACAGAATCAATAGTAAACTGAACTACAATAAACAAAGGTGGGGAAAAACTTGTGTCTTACTCAAGTTCACATGGTGATGGCAGAAGAAACAAAAGGTAATTGGTGTAAATCAAAGTGGAAATCATGAACTCAGATGACATTCTTGCAATAAACTGGTAGACGAAATGTCAATTTTCACACAGAAAATCACACCATCATTCAGATGATAATTTGAATAGTGATCATAGTTGTTATGGGCGAAAGGGGCAAGGGGCTAGGCACGGGCCCAAGGGACGCAAGGCGCGCAACAAAAAAAATAATGCAAAAAACAATGGAGAACAAGAATTAATATTACTAAAATGCCAAAAAAAAAAAAAAAGGTTGAATCATTAGTTAAACCAAAGTTACCAAATACTCAAATAGACAAATACTAAGTTACTTAACCAAAAATCTAATAAGTACTAAGTTACCAAATAATAAAGAATCTAAACTATAAGACTAAAACCTAAAGCCTGCATAGGCCATGACATGAGTCACTAAAACCTAATCAAAAGAAAAAGGAAAGAAACAATTAAGATGTAAAAATAGGCAGTCATTTAATCCCTAAATTTTGAATCTTTCGTGAACTAATCACTAATTTTAGGAGCCATTTAAGTCTTTCCTAAACCAATCCCTAAATTTAGGTGCCATTTAAGTCTTTCCTATACTAAACCCTACTTTAAGGAGCCACTTAATTCAAATACATCCATCAAAAAAGGGAAATACACTCATAAAAACAGCCGACGCACCTAAGGCGCACCTCCTGGATGTGCCTAGGCGCTCGAGGCGAGTGCCCGAGGGACAAGACACTGGGCCATGAGGCGCACCTTTAACAACTATGACAGTGATATTTGCCAATTTACTCAGACGATGTTAAGTTGTTATGGGAAAAAAGCTAATTCACAACTCTCATATCTCATTGTATTTCCAGAACAGTAGAACTTGGGTTTAGACAATCTTCAGAATCTTACGAGTTAACAGATAAAATAAAATAGCACCAAGTAAAAGTGCCAAAAGAAGCATTATCTTCTAGATTTGATTCATCATGTTGCTCTATTACTTGAATGATAAACCAATCTGAGGTTATAGCTATCCGTGTTCTCCTCCCAAGACATGTGAATCATTTAATAGGATCAACAATACACAAAATGGCATCTGGTGATGATTTGCATGAGAAGCAAAACTAATATCATAACAAATGGTGCACGCAAGGTCATTCTACCAGATGATAGTTTGTTTGAGTTGCAAGCTCGTTATTTCAGTAATGGAGTTGACAATCCCACAGCCACATCTCATTTGCTTATGGATCCAAAATAGTTTTGCTCTTGCATTGATTAGTACGCTTTAATTTTACAAGGTGTTCACAAAAATTGAATTACATTCTTGTTAGTTTCAGAGAGGTACACTCAGTTCTTTCTTTAGTCAAAAGCATCCAATTACAAATAACAAATTTTCACATCAAAAAATACCTACTTACGAATTTTCTTTTTTTTTTTTTTTTTAATAAATATAGAGGTGGAATATGGAAAAACAAGTAATACCTCAATGAGTGCCGCTAAACCAAGAATTTTGCAGATCTTAACCATGTATTTTATGTCAAGATCAGGCAAAACACCAGCAATTAAGAGAATTGCATCTGCACCTTTAGTTCTAGCATAGTAGATCTGCCATGCATCTATAATGAATTCTTTGCATAGTAGAGGGCACTGGATGAATTGTAATCATAAGATACTTCCCATCAGTTTAGAAGCATGTGAAACAGATTGACTATACAACAAATTTGGCATACCTTTACTCCTGCTTTTCTTATAGCCTCTAGATTTTCAAAGCTCCCCTTAATTTATAAAGCAAACACGAGAGGAAGGATGTTACCAAGCTGAACGGATTACATCATTTACATATTCCACAAACAGAATAGAAAAAACGAAGAATACAGTTCATGTGCAAGATGCAAAAAATTATGGTTCATTTACCTTAAAAAACTTTTCATCAGTCAAAACACTGAGACATGCAGCACCGCCTTTCTCATAAGCTTGGGCGATTTCAACCTAAAATGAGAAAGATTCAGATTCATGATGGGATATCAAAACAGTTCACGAGAAACAAGAACAACTCCCATGCAGCTGAAGCCAAATGCTAAAAAATGTACTCTAGTACATAATTTTACAGCGATAAATTACTAGGTTGCAAAAGTGGCAGAATTAAAAGAAAACAAATCAATTGCAGACATAGGCAATCATAGTACATAAATGTGGCAAACATGCAAATTCCATGTAAATATATAGCACCAACCACACTCTACAACAATGCCAGCTGAAACACTGAGGAATCAAATTCAAGAGTAAAAGTAGGAGTATGGACCAAAGTAATATACAAAAGCATCTGAACTGGTTTTAGCTTCATTTGGGGAAAGAGATTCTGAGATGAGTTTGAATGGATTAACTCAACAAAGTGACGCATCAGCCATGTAGCAAAAAAAAAAAAAAAAAAAAAAAAAAAAAAAGTATAATAAAAATTACTCATCAGAATATACAGTTGTCGTATATATGTAATATACTAATATCCATCAGAAAATCCCATTTCCTGAACGTTCGAGCAGAACTTTCTGTGAGCTTCAAACAGCAAGCTTGAAACGTTCTAATGTCAACAACTAGAAATGAAATAGATTTAGAAAAAACACCTCATCAAGTATGCAGGAGATATCAAATCATTGACTATCCTAGATAAAATGAAAGAAAAAAAAAGCCAATTAACTAAGGAAACAGATTAAAGGAAAACACGGAATCTGCAAAGAGAATTTATTCCACACATGAAGTTGTCATGAAACATAATCATATCAGGTTAATCAGGCAATATGATAGAAAATCTAAATCTAAAGAAAATATGAAGATAAAGGAATATATTTACTGGATCAAAATCCTCTCTGAGAATTCCCCTACTCGGAGATGCCTTCTTCACTTCAGCAATCAAACCAGGAACTCCAGTTCGAAGATAAGCTTCCCTAAGAGCTCCAACAAAATCTCTGGTTGGAGGAGCATTGTCTACAAAACTCCTCAGCACAGAGAGAGGCCTTTTCTCTTTTAACTGGCACCAAAAAAAAAAAAAAAAAAAAAGGCTCCTTTAGACTATACCCAACTCTGCATCAAAACTTAGGAAATTTTTAAAATAAATATTGAGAAGAATCACTTGAGAGACTTCAACGTCCTTGTGCCATATGATTTCCTCGAGAATATTCCTGGGCGTGTTCCCCTCGCTCTGTATACGAAATTCGAAGGGTCCCACATAGTGCAAAGGCGGCCCCGTCGGCGGCCTCCTCCGAATTCTGATTCCCTGGCTGGCAGCCACCTCATTTTGCAGCATAGCCACTTCCCATTCCTTCACTTTCAGAACCTCCTCACTCACTTTCGGCGCTACGGCGGAATCCTCCTTCGTCTCCGGCTACAAAATACGATTTATTTTATATTGACCAGTAATCGGAGAAAAAAAAAATTACTTTGTACCCGAATTTTGAAGGCTTAACACAGAAATGGACCAATTAATCAAAATTTCTTCAAGCACTCACCCGTTGAGCTCGAATTGGGCCAACAGAGAGACTGTTCCCACCGTACAGGTACATCGAGCGCTTGGTTGAGAAGTTTGGAGTCTGATGGAGAGGAGGAGTAGGGCAGAAGGCCCTAGGTGAAACCAATCCCTGCATTCTCCGACCGGTATTTTGCACCGAAAACCCTTTTGGCCTATGTATAGCCGGGAACAGAGATGTTGGTGTGGCTGACTGTTTTTGAAGCTTAAACGGCGAGTCGTTTGCACTTGAATGAAAGGTTTTAGAAAGGTTAACAAAGGAAACAAGGTTTACGAGTGTCTATAATCCTCAATTCCTCAATTTTTAATTCTTCAAAATTGGAGAGTTGTTGAGTACTATTCCCTATTCCATTCCCCTCATTTATAATTATTCACATGAATTATGCGTTTGATACTATGATTGGGTTATCAAATTACTTTCCTTTTTAATGTAATTAGTAGGTACAATCATTTTACCAAAATAAAACTTTTCTAACTTAGCATACCATAACATACAAGTAAATTACAACGATAGCCACTTATGTATGGAAATTTGGTATAAAAACTTTTTTAAATCCTGTGCTATTATCAGTTTATCCTTTTGATCTTTGTGTTATTAAAATTTCCCTTTAACTCTCGTGGTATTAGACCTGTTCATGGTCGGGCTGGGCCGGGTTCGGACCGGGCTACATCAGGTTTGATATAAAAATCTCTTGTCCAAACCCAGCCCAGCCCAGCCCGCACTAATTTTATATCGGGCTCGGGCCGGGCAACTGAACCTCATTCCCAAGTCCAGCCCAACCAGCCCATCAAATAAATGTTTATATTTTTCTAATATAACTTATTTTAAACAAATTTAATTTACAAATAGTATTCATAGACAAATTTAATTTACAGACAGTATTCATAGAGAAATTATAATGGTCAAGATCTTCTATAAGTTTTTCAATGGTTCAGATTAAATATTTAGTATATAATTATATAAATAAAAATATAAAAGTATATATTATAAAATTATCGGGGACGGGCCGGGCCAATCATGGGTCTCATAGTTATTCCCAAGTCCAACCCATCATTAACTTGGGCTTCTAAGGGTTTGGACCGGGCCGGGTTTAAAGTAAAATATATATGTCCAAGCCCAACCCAGAACGGGCGAGTTTGGACATGTTTTGCGGGCCGCGGGTCATTTGCACAGGTCTACATGGTATGCAAAAAGGTTCCAAAATGACCCCTAAAAAGCATATTCGGTCAGATTCTGTTAGCAATTTTATTAACGGAATCTAACAGAATATGCTTATTAGGGGTCATTTTGGAACCTCTTTGCATACCACAAAGAGTAAAAGGGAAATATCAATAGGAAAGGGACCAAGAGAGCAAACTGATAATAGAACAGAAGCCAAAAAGGTATTTAGTCCTTGAAAATTTTAATTTGTATTAATAAATTAGTAAACTTGAATTTCGGTATCAGTAAAATCACTCTTAGTCTAGTCCATTAAAATCTACCACTAAGTTAATATTAAATTTAATTTGCTAGTGCAGCAGCACATAAACTCCTACCAATTTTAAGTTTCAATTTTTTTTATCTGTATAGCATTATCCACATAAGTGCTATGTTAATGACAATATCAGTATTTTATTGGTTAGAGTTGATGTCTCATCGAACTAATCAATCAAACTTGGTGTTGACTTATTTTGTCATCATTTTTAAACTAGATTCAATGGATTAGAGCGAGAGAGATTTTATTAGCAAAAAAAAAAAAAAAAGTTAAATAACTTTATTGACATAAATTAAATTTTAATAACTATAGAAGCATAAACTCTAAACATTAGTAACCGTGAGTGCAGTTTACCCATAATATTCGTAGTTGCTTCATGTTATTTTAGATCCATTTAATGGATAAAATTTTCGAAAATATCACAACAAGGTTTTAGTGGGTGAAATCAAAATATAGATAAATTAACCATAAAAATATTAACATATTAATCAACTCCATAGATATTTGAATTATTTACTCCAATATAAAAAGAATAACATACATTTTTATTTTAAAATGTTTTAATATTGTATCATATTATCAACAGACAGAAATTTTTTTAACGAAACGAAATGAGGTTTTTATATGGAAAAATGAGAATGTAGCAAAGTTAAAAATTGGAGCCGAGAAACATAAGGATGGACTAGTGTAGTACGATTAACCTCGTGGAGGATGGAGCCACAAAATATTTATTTTGAATTTTATTTATCTAGCTATTGCATATCCTTATCTTTTAAACATATTTGCCGATCATTATTTTAGCATTCCATTATTAAATCTTGATCAAATATAAATTTTACCTGTATAACCATATAACTTGAATTTTATTTGGATTTATAAAAAGTGGAATTTTCTCTAGCATGCCTAACAAAATTAGGGCTAGCCTCATATTCTGAAGAACTCGAACCAGATTGAATCTATGAAAATATTCTCCTACACCAAGCCAAACAGTTAATTTTTTCTAAAGAATTGAACTAAATTGAATTGTTAACTTTTTTTTTAAAAAAAAGAATTGCACCGAATTGAAATTATCCAAAATCAAAATGAATCCTAAACAAGGGTTGTCAATGGAGATAGGGATCTCCGTCCCCGTCGGGAGCTCAGCCGAACGAAGACGGAGATTCCCAATTTGACATCCCTGCAGAACGTAAACGAGGATAAATTTATCCCCAAATCATTATTGGGGACCGGGATGCGAACACTTCTCCTCGTCCCGTGGAGACCTGTCCCTGTCACCAATAAATCCAAACAGGGATCCCCGAAATTATCCCCTCTAATTCTCCGTTAATTCCCCATTAATCCCATATGTTTATATTTTATTTTTCTTTATTACTTATATTCTTATACCATGTTCAGTTTGCTTAATGTTTAGGCCTTAGGGTTTCATACTTTCACTTCTCTCATTCTAATCTCACTAGCCGCTATCACTCATCTCACCTCTCTATCTATGACTTTGCCTCTCTCACTCTCAACCTCAAGCCACAATCACTGCCGGCGCTGTTCAGACTCCATACTCTAGTGAACTCAGCACACACGTCTTCTCCTTGACTCCGCCACTCTCTGCTCTCTCTCGTTTGCTGCACCACAGAATTACTTGATTTGCCGCTGCTCTGTCTTCCAGGCCCTGGTTATTGTCATCAACCCAACTCAACTCTGCCAGCTCTCTGCCATTCTTACAGGATAAATATGCAATTTACATTCATCACTCTTTTTCATTTTTCAACTAAATTTCAGATCTTTGCCCATTTGTAATTTCTATTGAGTTCTCGATTTGCTATTTGTATTGTTTTAATTGATTTTGCACTACGACGAGTAAACTAGATTAATGGCTTTTCTTTTTTCCCCTTCTACAGCCGCATGTGGTTTGCGTACATGTTCTTTTATTTGAATTTGAATTACATGAGAATAAGTTAATTAAAATGATACCATTAGGCACTAATTACTATGGATAAATTTGTATATTCTTTCATCAGTTGCTTGTAGTAATCAAAGGTAAGAATTGAATCACAACTTAATTTATGAAAAGAGCTCGAAAATAAATAAATAAATAAATTGTGATGGTTTAATGGGGACAGGGATCCCCGATTGACTAGCCCGGAAAAGGGGGATCCCCGACTAGCCGGGAAACAGGGATAGGAGTTCCAATCCCCTCTCCGTCCCGTTTATAGCTCTATCCCAAACTAAACTGAATTGAATTGAACCAGAACGCAAGATCCGAGCATTTGTATATTTAACTTATTTTATAAAATATAGATAAAGTCGATATAAATATTTTAAATTTATATCATATTTGATTTTTTTTTTATAAAAATATATAATTTTAAAAAAATGTGATATTAAATATAAATTATAAATTAAAAACATGAGTTGTATACTAATTATTAAAAATAAAGGGGAAAGTTCAAAAACCACTCTTGTGGTTTTACTAATTAAAAAAACGAGGTTGATTTATTTATTTATTATTATTATTTTTTTTTTTTGTCAAAAACAAGTGTTGTGGGTTGCTATGTTAACAAAAAAAAAAAAATTGATAAAATAATAAAAAATGATGATGTAACAAAGAGTATTTGATCAATAATTTTATTTATTTAAAATAATAAAATATATCTTTTTATTAAAATTTCCTCTCTCTCTCTTTTCTCCACTTGTCTTTCATTTTTCTCTACCAACATTTTATCACCCTCCATTTACCTCGATCCAGTTACAATTTAACCTCAAAAGCTTCATCTACACGGTTGCTAGAGTGTGAATTTGTGCTTCCAATACATTCAATTTCAAATCTAATCAAATCTAAAGCGTAAAAAATGAATACTACTACAGCAGCAGTTGAGAAGAACAAGGTTGTAGATAGTTTTGACAAGAAGAAAGATTTGGCGGTTTCTCTCCAAGAATACTACAATGTTTTCAAATTTTTTTACTAGAAGTAGCATTTTTTGCCTCAACGTTCTCAGCAAGAGCCATGGTCGAACACACAACTCTTTGTATTAAAAAGGTTAGCTTTCGCAAATTTATTTGCAAAATTTCTATAATTTATTTTTTACTAATTAAAGTTTTGAAAAATTTGCAAAGACTAAGATGAAAAAAAAATGGTTGTCAATTTGTTAGGTTTTAAAGAACCAATTGAAATGTTTGTATATAAATTTTTTTTACCAAAAATACCCATTGTTACATCATTAAGTTTGACTATTTTGTTAAAAATTATATTTTTATATTGGCCACCACCTATTTTTTACAACAAAAAAACACCGTTCTCATTTTATTAATTCCCGGGACAATAGGGGTGGATTTTAAATTTTTCCAAAATAAAAATAAAAAATGTTGGGAATTGTTTTAAAGTAAGGTAAAGTGATAGAATTAGAAGTAGTAAATATGCTTTAGTTTTATCTTGTTTGGGAATAAAGTAAGGTAAGGTAAAGTAAAATATTATATTTTTATTTTGTTTGGAAGGAAGGTATTATTTAAGGTAAGGTTATATGTAAATATTACTAAAATATACCTTTATAAAATAATTGTGTTTTACTTTTGTATAAACTTTTTTGTAAAATATTACTAAGAATGAAAGGAGAGGAATGCATTGAACTAGGAGTGTTTTAACTTTTGATTTTAATGAAAATGGTTACAGATTTATATAATTGCTTTTCATTGGATTCATTATAACCTGCACATCAAACTTGTGTTAGTATTCTTTTCAAAGAGGAAGAAAAAAAGGAAAAACCTTGTATCAAAATTTTTTCTCCAACCAAGTCTTATACTACTACATAGTTATACAAATATTTTCATTTAATTATTATTAATTGAACAATTGATGAACTTTATAATAGAATGCAATTTCTTCATTCTTTAGTTTTACCTAATGGAATTTCGTAGCCGTGGAAAAGGATCATGTTAAATAGTTCAAATGATGGTTAAATAAAGATTATATATATATAGAAATGAATAATTCATACATGGTGAATGATACTTGTGAAGACTTGTTTAATGGTTTGTAGCGCATATATTCTTGCCCATATGTCAAGCACACTTTCTTCTTTATAATATATCTCAATACTCCTTTATGAAAATAAAACCTACAAAAGCCTTCATATATTGCCAATTACAAATGCATCACAAAAACATGAAGATAATGTTCTATCAACAATAGCAACAATATATCAAATCCCAAAACCATGATCACCATAAGCAATTAGATTATGTTCAAAAACTACTTGCCATTACAAAGCTTGTGTATACAAAAAGTTACATCTTTAGAAAGTTTTCATAAACAATAATGAAGTTAAGCATTCTTCTAGTGCATAAAATTCCAGCAACATCATCAATAATAAAGTTCACTATCTTCTAATACATTGGATGGCTAAATAATAGCTAAATTGTATTTTCATATGCCTCCATTTCAACCCTTTATCAATATAAATATATACAAAAGTACAAGTTTTCATATTTAACATATACAAAGATGTACTAATCTTGCAACTGTTTCACTTCCACCAAAAAGAACTTCATCCATTTCGTTTCCATTAAAAAGATCACTTCTATATGGTTTCAACTTGTGGAAATAATGAAGCCAAAATCTCATTATCATTTTTTATGTTGTTATGCCTACATAGATCAAATAATAAGAAAATTTTGGAACTTGGATACAAATTATATTCTCAACATAAAATGACCACATCTAGCTAATCCAATTTCAACATCTAAACATAACAAATTTAATAAACTTACATCATCACGAGCCATCATCTTCATCAACACAGACTAATAAAGGTTTCTAACTTCTTTGGTTTCTCTAAAAGAAAGATATAATCATCCATGAGAAGACTTCTCCCGATTCCTAAGTTCATAAGCAATTTCTGTACAATAACTCTTTAGTTGAATCTTTAGGTGAAGATTTGGTTCTCATGGCATTCACCATAGGACAACCCATATTTTTTATAACATTAGTTGACTCAATAATAACATTAGTAAATAACTTAACAACACCAGACAAGTCTACATCTTCCTCCTCATGATAAAATTTTTTCCCTTCCTTAGTCCTAGGAGTTGGACCTCCAAATTGTGCACTAAATCTAATTCCATTAAGTGACTTTCTTTAGATTTTGGCATTAGTTATTTGGATTTCAACATTAGCTTCTTCTCTAAAGAATCTAAAATGTAGGTTCTACATGCTGCCCATTTGCCCTATTATTTTCAACAATTCAACAAAATTTGTAGTAAATTCTTGCACGTTTATGAATCCATTCAACAGTAGCAGGCTTCTTCAACAAAATTGAAAAAATAATAAGCATTGTTTGTATGTTTATTGTACAATTAATGCTTAATCTTGGACGGAAAAAAAAAAGTAAAAATGTATTTATTTAGTAATAAAACTAACCTCAATATGGTGCACAATTCTGGTTTTGCATTTCATATTTTTAGTATAGGATCCCAACCGAAATCGCTCATCCCATTCTTTGAAAATACCATAACATTTAATTTTTCATGGAAAATAATTTTTCTTGTAAAAATAACTTTCATGGAAAATATTTTCAAAAGAAAATAAACATAAAGATATGGCTATAAAAAATTATGGTAAGTAGAGACTGTTGGAACCTATCCTGACTAGAGAACAAAACTAATTGTGGAATAAACGCTCTCTAACAAAGATTTGTGCCCAAGATTTCAAGGCTAGATTATAGATTTACAAAAAATAAAGAGGAGAAAAAGTATTTTCACCTTAGCCGTCCTCGTACAAAATGATTTGACTAGAGCTTCATTTGTAGCCCTTCTACCGCGACACACATGGAGTCTTACAGGTGAAATGCAAGTGCTAGCTCTAGATTGAAATTCCTCCTTGGAACCCAAAACCCCTTTTGCTCACAAGAGAAGGAGGTGTTGGGATTTTTCACTGAAAATTACCCGATAAAAGTGGAAGAACGCGGCGATTTCCTCAAATCCGTGCCCAAGAGCAATTAAAGTGGAAATTGTAAAACTTAAAATTAAACAAGAAGAGAATCAATTCTCACCAGGAATATCTCTTTTAGAGATGGCTGCAGAAATCAAATTTGATTCCCTCCGCGTTCACGTACACGAACGGCTATCGAACACGACCCATGCTAGCTATGAGATCAAACGTGTGTGAGAGAGGAGGGGCTGAAAATTTTGGCTGGTCTACTACTTTGCTATGGCCGAATATTCTAGGTTAAAACATGACCTAGATCGCTGAAATTTTTTTTGACAAAAAATTTCGGCCCAATCCCTCTTAATTCCACGCGGGCTTTTCTCCTTTTTAAGCCCAGTTCAATATTAATTCTTTTGGTCCAATTAATTATCAAACTTAATTTTATTTAACATGTATTCTAACATATTATACCATATAATATATTCCATACATTTAAATTAAAATTAATTTGATCAATTAATTCCACCATGGAATTAATTTTGACATTCGTAAAATTAAGATACATGTAAACCTATACATGTGAAACATTTCCACCTAGGAAATAATCTCATAGATTAATTCATGGAATTAATTATGAGAAGGCCAATGCAAATATTAATTTTATTATTTTGATCAATCCAATTGATCGTCATAATAAATTAATATAATCATTTCTCTCCTGTGTGTATACTCCAAGCATACAGGTGATCCCTTAAGTTCGTGTTCAGACTTTCAATGTGTACGATCCTGTGGGCCCATCTTTATATTGGCAGTGGGCCTATGGCCCACAGACTGCAGGCGTGCTCTAGGAAGCCACTGCAGCCCCCAATTAAGATGGAAATGGCAGTCCAACTGAAATCATAACCCTGTAGTTTAAACTTGTATATCCCATGTCATTGATATCGGTGTCCAACACAGAGGCATGGATTGATCACCCTCTTTTGTGTCCGGACATTTACTTGATCCTGAATGTGTTGGAGATTGTGCCCTAAGGCCAATATTGGATTATGTAATTTGACTTCTAAGATTAATCTAGTGTAGATTAATATTATCATTTATGTTTGTATGTTAGCATTTATGATAAGTATCCATGAATAAATCGTGTTATTCTAAATATCCCTAGTCGATTGTTATTATGGGAATAATAACAAACTAAGACTAGTGTGAGTGATAATGGATATTCATAAGATGAATATAGTGTATACAGATACAGATTATACTCACGGGTAATATGTTAGAGAACATGTTACTGGAGACCCACTATGAGATCAAGTTCATGGTCATGTGTCACAACTGATCTTGATTATAGTAGTGTCATTAGCTGATTCCTTTGACCTGAGGTCACCATTGATTCCGGGATGAACTCATGTTGTGCTTTGACGCAGTCAAACGCTGCTTGTAACAGAGTAGTTATAAAGGCTGTGATTGGGTACAATATGACTCATGCTTTGGGATGTGAGTGACAGATATGGGATTTTGTCCCTCTCTATCAAGAGAGCGATATCACTGGGCCCCTCGATAAGTAAGACTGTTAAATGCATGGCCGTGCTCAAATAATTGACAGAGTATCAATTGATTTGTCTAAACAGTTTACTTTGAGATCGAGAAAGCATATGATTAATTTATATAAGATTGACAAGTGTACCATGTCTTATAATTAATCATGATATCAAGAGACAAAAGGGAATATGACACATTATATAAGTAGGTTTATTGGATTATACCAATCATATGAATTGGGTAGTCATAATGGCTTGCTAGAGTCCGCTTATGACTTATGAGGGCATTATGGTAATTTCCTCATTGCCAATTTATATGATCCTACGGGGTCACACACAAAGAGCAAAATGAGATTCACTTAATTCGGGAATAAATCATTATGAGATAATGATTTATTATTGATGAGAAATTAAATATATATAAAGATATATATTTACATGTATATGTATATACACATGAACATATTAATAAGATTAATATATTTATGGCATAAAGTATGCTATATATATATATGTATATTATAATTATATTATATGGTGATATAAATAATTATAATATACATTTACGTATATGTGTATATATATATATGTATGTATGTATGTAAATATTAATAAGATTAATATAGCATAAAGTATGCTAATTATATTATATGGAGATATAATTAATTTTACATACATATGTGTATATGATGGAGAATTGACTAAGTTTAATATTAATTGAGAATTAATAAAACTTATGGGGGCTAATTTATAATTATAATTAAATATAGTATTTAATTACAATTATAAGTTAATAATAAAAGAAAAAAAAAAAAAAAAACCCTAGACACAAGTGGTAGAGAGGGACGAAAATCAGCAGCCCCATTTTCTCCAAAAATGGCCGAAAATTGCTTTTGGCCAAGAGTGAAAAATATCGATTTTTCACCTTCTCATTCGAAGAACTGTTCTCCGATCCCGGCGCTAGCACGCGGTGAGTCAATTGCTCGGTGTGGATCAACCGTAGAGGGAAGCTACTTTGGTTCCTAATTGATTCAAAACCTACAAAGAATTAAGGTAATTCTTTAACCCTCCTTCCAATTCAATGCAATGTACATGGGTCCTTGGTGGGGATTAATCCTTTTATTTCCGCTGCGCATTTTGTTTTGTGCGATTAATTCCCAACAGTGGTATCAGAGCCACTTGTATTTTGATTGAATTGGATTTATGTTTTGATTGGATCAAAAATTGCATGTTAGGGTTTGTATGATTTTGATTGGATCAAAATTGTTGTTAGGAGTTTGTATGTTTTATTTAGGGTTCTATGTTATTGTGAATAACAAAATAAAATTTGATTTTCTTGATTAATCATTGTGAATGATTTTATGTTAATGATTTGGAATGTTTAAGGGGTTTTGGAATCATGAATTTGATTCATGGGTTTTTATTGAAATTGTTTCAATTCAATTTAATTAAAAAAAAAAAATAAAAAAAATAAAAAAAAAGGGGTGTTACTGTTCGTATTCTGGGCATAATGCCCAGAATACTTTTTGGCCAACAAATTGCAATTGCAATTTGCAATTGAAGTTTGCAATTGCAATTTGCAATTGCACTTGCTGCGTAAGCAGCATGCTGCTTACGCAGCATGGGCTGCGCGCAGTATTGGATACTGTAGTGCGCGGCCCGACGAGCCTGCTGTCCGACAGTTTTACCCCTTTTTCGTTTTAAGTGTGGAAAATTGTTTCTGCATATTTATGAATTTTTCCAAATTAATTAATTCTAAATACAATGTGATTGTATTTTACCACTTTGAACCCTAAATATTTTAGATATAAAATTATTGTTGATAATTTTATGCATGGTGTTATGGTATGGTTTTGGACCCCGTGGATGCTTTATTTTATTTATTATGGTTTTATATAAATACGACCTGCGAGTCGTTTGTATTTATGTAATTTTTAATTTTACTAGATAAATTGTATAGGATGCAATTTATGATATGTAAAATTTATTTTACTAGAAAAATTGTATAGGTTGCAATTTTTTTTGTAAAATATAAATCCATGAGATGGTGCTTAGAAGCAAAGACGTGGAGGCGGATCCAAGAGGCGGTGCAATGACCATGTGATGGATGCTACCACCTAGGATATGACCTTGTTGATTTTCATATTGGCCTATGAAAATCAATGTAGATTTAAACCATACCATAACACGGTTTTGAGTCTTATGCATGTTGTATTTATTTTATGCCATAAGATGCCATGTTAATAAATATTGATGCATGTTAGAAATTATTTTGCATGTGATGCAAAATGTTAATATATATATGTAAATGCATGCTTTGTTTCTTTTAGATGCCATGTGATGCCATGCTAGATTGCATGCTTAACATATGTATGACATAGGATGCCATGCTAATTAGTATTAACAAGAGTATGTTTAATATTAATGCCATGAATTGTATATGATACAATTAAAATCACAGGATTTAACAAACCCTAAATAAACTTATGAAGTTTATATTTGCCACCCAATTACGTATAACACTAGTCAAGTACTATGTTCGCATCATGGTAGCCACGCCAAAGCGGGTACGCATGTTGTGACCTTAGCGAAGCGATAATATGAGAAATGGTGATTCTCATTGTGTTGTAATTGGTTTAACAAAGGGTTAATCAAAACGGTGTTTGAGCCCGAGGCAAAGATGAGATGAGTAACATGCAATTAAATATGATATATGATATCATGCATCTCATAAATTAGAAGAGTTGCATAATGATGCAATTGGCAAAGAAGTGCACATCCAAAATATGTTTAAATGGTTTAAAGCATGATTTTGAGTCTTTGCCTACCGAAATTATATTTAATCATAGGGACATGCCAAAGCAGTGCTATGGTTAAGTATGGATTTTGGATCTTCACCCACTTAAATATTTTAAAGGGTTTTATAATTTAAGTGGGAGCATTTAAATAAAAAAATCTTTACACGCTTTATTATAGTTATGATTGCTATTACCATGATCTCGATTGTTATTGAACTTTGAGAATTGTTCTCAAATCAAAAGGAATCATATGTTCTCAATAATCCTTTTGCCCAATGAACCACTAGCAATTGTAACATGAGTATAAAAGATGCTTACTTGAAGCATCGAAGGGACTCTGTTAAATTTTGTTATCTTACACTTGCCACCAATTCTTCCGTACGTGGAAGTTTTACTTGAGATATATGATACATCACAAATGGAAATGTTCCATCAGTTAGTGAGCAAGAAAAGATAAGTGTTTGAGGCAACATTTTCTCATTGGCCTCCAAAAGGGCATTAAGATGTGATCTTGAATTCATTAATTGATAGTCATTGGTGATGAACTATCATTTGAATGACATGGAGAAAATTGTGAATTAGTTGCATAGGATGCAAAAGAATGTTAAGTTATCCATAAAGGATAAGCCCGCCTCGAATTGTGTGCTTAAGGTTTAAAAGGAAAAGGATAAAAGGAAGGTCGAAAAGCATAAAGACCGAAAGGTTCGGGTGAAACATGTTTTAAAGACCAAAGCTGTTGGCATAGAGAGATCTCCAAAAGAAGGATATTGCCATTTCTAGAATGAATCGTTCATTAGAATGAAAATAGCAAACTTTGTTTGGAGAACTATGAGACGATGAAAGGCAGTGAGACGATGAAAGGCAGTAAGACTGCTACCTTAAGTATTTATTAATTATTCTACTTTTGTTTCTATATCAAAGGTATTAGATACCGTGGTGGATTTCATATTAGTAGAATATGAAGAATCTCAACTTAAGTAGAAACCTTATGAAGGTGAAAGGTAGAATACGAATAGGCAAGAGTAGCAAAAGGTTGTTACTTGGAAGTTATGAACTTCTGGTTAAAAGTTATGAACTTTTACATGAAAGTTATGAACTTCTAGGTAAAAGTTGTGAACTTTTACATAAAAGTTATGAACTTTGGTTAAAGGTTATGAACTTTTACATGTAAGTTATGAACTCTTGTTGCCTATTGAGCTTATTGGCTTAAGTAAACAAATGTTGTTTATTTTATAATTGTGAATTATAAGCTTTATAAAGACATGATTATGAAATACAGATTTACATAATTGTCTTTATATGTGAAGCCCATCTGTAACATAAATACTGTAAGGATCGAATCAAATAGTTTGATTCAACCTATTTTGGCAGTATCGTCTTGGAGGCATAAGCAAAGTCGCATTACGAAACTCCATGAGAATGGACTTTTGGATTCATGAGATTATGAATCATCTTGAATCATGCGAATGTTGTTTATTGTAAAAGATGACAAAAGATTTTCTTTGCTAAAAGTAGTCAAAGAACAATCGATTTATTAAGCATTATACATGTGGATGTATATGAATTATAAATCAACTGCTAAAGGAGGTCCTAATACTTCATTACTTTCATGGAACTTTTCACTAGATAAGAGTATCTAATGAAACACGAGTTTGGAACTTTTGAAATGTTCAAAAGCTTGTAAAATGAAGTATGAAGTATCTTGACAAGATAGTAAAGTCACTTAGATATGATCCAAGTGCTGAACATTTGAGTCAAGATTTTGACAATCATCTTAGGGGTTGTGGGACTGTCTCACAATTGACTCCTCCAAGTACGCCACAAAGTATGTTGTGTCGAAAAGGGAGTAGTCGAACTCTATACAGATATAGTTCAATCTATGATGAAGTCAAGTTGATCATCGTTTTCTCGAAAATATGCCATTAAAGCAGCTGTGTATATTGTTCCGTCTAAAACAATTCATGAATCAACATATGAGATATGGTTGGGTAAGAGACCCAAGTTGTTTCATTGAATAAGTTTAGAGCTGTAAAGCTTATTTCGAATAAGTTGGCACCTAAATTTAAATGTCGTATTGTGGATTACTCAAAAGGAAAGTAGGAGTTGTTACTCCTGTGTTTTCTTTGGGATACAAAGTAGTTGTAGCTAGAAATGTTTTCCCCTTTAAGAGGGAGTTAATTTCTAGAAGAGTTAGTGGGAGTAAAGTACACCTACAAAACTCGTAATTCACAAAGTGACATTAACGTTGAAGAGGAACATGGAAATGGTTTCATGATCATTGTTGAAATTACACAAGTCCAATGAAAGTCTAGTAGAATACGACATGAATAGGAGAGATATGGATTTCTCAAAATCATGACGTAGTTTTACTAGATTGGAATAAGTCTTCTTTTATGAAGAAGCAATGTTAGATTTTGAATCTAATATGTGACTTGATGCTACAAAGGTTGAAGATAAGTCCATGTCTGACAATCAAAGTATAGACTTTGATAAATCTTTTAGAAGATGCATATGCAATGGTTGCAAGTGAGTTTTCAAATTGAAAACCGACATGAATGGTGATCTTCAAACTTATAAAGCACGACTAGTGACAAAAAAGGGTTATAAACAAGTTCATAGTAGTGACTATGAGGATACGAACAAATTCATAGTAGGACTATGATAAAATCCTTTTTCGTCATTAATCATAATCAAGTCAAATTGAGTTCTTGTTGCCACATCCGCATAATATGATTATAAAATATGGCAAATGGATATTAAAATCTGTTTTCTACGTGAAAACATGATTGAGGATGTGTACGTGACACAACCCAAAGTTTTTGGGCATCCAAAGAATTCAAATAGCATATGCAAGTTTTCAAAGATTCTTATAAGGATCGAAACATGCATCAAATAGTTGGAATCATAGTTTTGATAAAGAAATCAAATGGTTTGATTTTATCAAAAGGATGATGAATCTTGTGTTTCAAAAGGATCAGTGGGAGCATATCGGTATTCCTAATGCTATATGTGGATGACATATGGCTTGTTGGAAATAACATTCTTACCTTGCAAGAAGTAAAATCTTGGCTAAGAAAGTAATTTCGGTTAATGTTATAAGCATGACTGCCTGTGTTCTTGAAATTGGAATCTATAGAGATAGATCTAAAAGAATGTTTTGGCTTAAGTCAAAGCATTGAAAGCGTTCAATGTAAAAGACTTAATAGAAGCTTGCTTATGTTAACTGTGTAAATAGTTGCACATATACAACTGATTGCAATTAGTTGCAATATATCAGTCGAGATCTAGTATTCTCTTAAAAAGAGATGTTATGATTTTGAAAGGTTCAAAATAAAACGATATAGCTAAATATCTATAATAGTAGTCAAAGTATATTGTTACATATGATGAAAAGGAAATTTTGGATGAAGAAGTTCATCACAAAATGTTGTGTTTTGTTCTAAGCATTGCTTATCCTGTGAGACTATTGTAGGGACAATAGTTCAATGCGTAAGAACCTTGTATGACACAAGCATATACTTAGGCGTTTTTCATAATTTAGAGAGGCTGTCTCTAAAGAGAGAGTGAAAATGTGTAAAGTAACAACGGAAGCGAAAATTAATAATTCACTGACAAAGACTCCTGCACGAGTGAATACATGAAAGTCATGTAGGTCAATGGGTATAAGATACATGTATGATTGGCCATAGTGCAAGTGGGAGATTGTTGGAGATTGTGCCCTAAGGCCAATATTGGATTATGTAATTTGACTTCTAAGATTAATCTAGTGTAGATTAATATTATCATTTATGTTTGTATGTTAGCATTTATGATAAGTATCCATGAATAAATCGTGTTATTCTAAATATCCCTAGTCGATTGTTATTATGGGAATAATAACAAACTAAGACTAGTGTGAGTGATAATGGATATTCATAAGATGAAGATAGTGTATACAGATACAGATTATACTCACGGGTAATATGTTAGAGAACATGTTACTGGAGACCCACTATGAGATCAAGTTCATGGTCATGTGTCACAACTGATCTTGATTATAGTAGTGTCATTAGCTGATTCCTTTGACCTGAGGTCACCATTGATTCCGGGATGAACTCATGTTGTGCTTTGACGCAGTCAAACGCTGCTTGTAACAGAGTAGTTATAAAGGCTGTGATTGGGTACAATATGACTCATGCTTTGGGATGTGAGTGACAGATATGAGATTTTGTCCCTCTCTATCAAGAGAGCGATATCACTGGGCCCCTCGATAAGTAAGACTGTTAAATGCATGGCCGTGCTCAAATAATTGATAGAGTATCAATTGATTTGTCTAAATAGTTTACTTTGAGATCGAGAAAGCATATGATTAATTTATATAAGATTGACAAGTGTACCATGTCTTATAATTAATCATGATATCAAGAGACAAAAGGGAATATGACACATTATATAAGTAGGTTTATTGGATTATACCAATCATATGAATTGGGTAGTCATAATGGCTTGCTAGAGTCCGCTTATGACTTATGAGGGCATTATGGTAATTTCCTCATTGCCAATTTATATGATCCTACGGGGTCACACACAAAGAGCAAAATGAGATTCACTTAATTCGGGAATAAATCATTATGAGATAATGATTTATTATTGATGAGAAATTAAATATATATAAAGATATATATTTACATGTATATGTATATACACATGAACATATTAATAAGATTAATATATTTATGGCATAAAGTATGCTATATATATATATGTATATTATAATTATATTATATGGTGATATAAATAATTATAATATACATTTACGTATATGTGTATATATATATATGTATGTATGTATGTAAATATTAATAAGATTAATATAGCATAAAGTATGCTAATTATATTATATGGAGATATAATTAATTTTACATACATATGTGTATATGATGGAGAATTGACTAAGTTTAATATTAATTGAGAATTAATAAAACTTATGGGGGCTAATTTATAATTATAATTAAATATAGTATTTAATTACAATTATAAGTTAATAATAAAAGAAAAAAAAAAAAAAACCCTAGACACAAGTGGTAGAGAGGGACGAAAATCAGCAGCCCCATTTTCTCCAAAAATGGCCGAAAATTGCTTTTGGCCAAGAGTGAAAAATATCGATTTTTCACCTTCTCATTCGAAGAACTGTTCTCCGATCCCGGCGCTAGCACGCGGTGAGTCAATTGCTCGGTGTGGATCAACCGTAGAGGGAAGCTACTTTGGTTCCTAATTGATTCAAAACCTACAAAGAATTAAGGTAATTCTTTAACCCTCCTTCCAATTCAATGCAATGTACATGGGTCCTTGGTGGGGATTAATCCTTTTATTTCCGCTGCGCATTTTGTTTTGTGCGATTAATTCCCAACAGAATGTACTGAAGCTCACAAACAAGTTCCAATTTATTTAGGTGTATCCACACTCTTATCAGTCACATTCATCAAGAGGCCGGTGATTATCTTCTTAATGGACTACTGAGTGACATATCCCTTCCACATATCCATAGCACTGCCATGCTAGTGACATACCCAAACGTACCCATACTTGGCACCCTTTTACAGGCCCTTTAGGCGTACACCAAAGTATGCGACTTCGCATCCAGCACCCTCATATGGTCAGGTCAAAGGATCTATACAAGAACTAAACGAGAATCACTTGTGATACTTTACCATATGGATTTCTCGTTTAGTGGATCTATCTAGTACCATGCCCCTTTTGCATGTACCTATTAACTTGGATGATATCCCATGTCCAATGGCCGGTAAGACACCTCCACACAACCAGGTTAATGATAGTCTCTAGTTCCATTCATTCCCATGACTGGAACAGACTACGGATCTCTTTATGGTCATATCGTTTTCCCTATCCTGGTCTCAACATGGATAGGATATGTCCATCAGATACTCCATTTAAAATACAGCACAAGACATATAATAAATAGATTAATGCCTTTATTTAATAACACAAGATATGTATAATACGTAAATCCAATAAATGTGCAATACAAATACAAGGTCCAATGCCTCTGGATTAGGGCATATCCAACAGGAGAAAGATGAGAATTGGTGGCACATAATTGTCCATTGGGTATTAAGGTTTCATCTCATCCTTTATATATGAAACATAAAAGGGGAGATACTCATAATGGCCCTCCTCTGTAAAATATCTACCATACTTTACAATATAATGACTTAACCAAAATTACCATATATTAAATTTAAAAAGCCATTATAACCAATTCACATAATGAGATTATTATATTTTATTTGGGACTTAACTAATTAATCCCATAAAATAAAATAATTCATTAACAATAATAATTAATATGTGATCCCTACATATTAAATGGTTCGTTACAAAAACCACCTAAACTCCTTAGTATGCAATCCTGTAGGTCTATCTATATGTTGGTCATGAGCCCAAAATGACATTCAGCCCATAATTTGTAAGTGTGCTCTAGCATGCCTTTACAACCCCTAATTAGGATGAAAATGTCAAAGCCAACAATATAAACCTGCAGTATCCTTATACAATCCCTTGCACATTTGATATCAGTGTCTGTTGGTGTATGCCCTAGTGTAGGGAAATTTCACTAGAAAATCGAAGCGCAACGGAAAATACATATTAAAATTTTCCCTCTAATTCCATGATCCTAGGAACCATGATTTTGATAGAATCCAAGAACGGAAAGAAAATAAATTTTTCTCACCTTATACGTCTCTTCTAGAGACTGTTGAAGATTGCAGAACTGACGAACGACAACTCAACATAGTCAGGTACACGAACAACTATTGAACTGGACTCGTGCTAGTGAACGGAGACGAACGGAACTCGAATGCACAGGAGCAAAAGGGGTGGCACACAAGGCTAGTGTTGACCAAAATTTTGCTTAGTGTTAGGGTTAGAGAAATTAGTTTTTAAGGTCCCTTTTATACCCAGTACAAAATTAGGTTTTAAAATTAACTTTAGGTTAAATTTTAATTTAATTAACTGATTCAATTTATGTAATTAAAATTAAATTAAACTATATAATAAAATTCCAATTGACTCAATTAAATCCAATTAATTAAATTTACTCAACTCAAATTTAAATTAACCCGACCTTAAATAAATACACCGTGTATTTAATTTTTCAGCAAGGAAAGTATATTTAATTAACTAATTACATAGTGTAATTAATTAATCAAATACAATTAATTTCTCTTTCAAATTATTTGAATTAATTTTGACAAAACTATTGTCAATAATTCAATTAACCAAGTTTCCATTCTAAGTACACCCAATGTGTACAATTTCGATTTGTCACAAGTTCAGCTGTTCTATGTGTACGATCCTGTGGGTCTGTCTTTGTATTGGTAGTGGACCTAGGGCCCATAGACTGTAAGTAGGTTCTAGCAAACTATTACAATCCCCAATTAAGATGGAGACTAGCAGTCTTATGTGAAACATAACCCAATAGTATTCTTGTATGTCCCTTGTCAGCTGACATCGATGTATAAGCAAGTAGGGGTGCAAAAATTAAAAAAAAAAACCAAAAAACCAAGAAACCGAGCTAAAAATATGGTTAATCGAAACCGATGGACTAGTGTACGGTTTTTATTTTTAGAAATTAACAGTACAGTTACGGTTTAGGTTTTTACACCGAAAGTCCATGTGGACTCGCAGTTAACCGATTATTTACAAATATTTCACTTAAAAAATTATGTTATATATATATATATATATATATATATATATATATATATATATATATATATATATATATATATATATATATATATATATATATATATATATATATGAATAATAAGTGAAACATTTAGGCCTTTGATGTTATTATACTTCCTTACTATACAACACCAAGTAGTCTCCGTTACTCCCTGCCAATCCCATCTCCTATCAATTATTAATTGCACAATCATTAAAAAACGAACAATGAAAAACAATTTCATTAATTGATGTTTGATCTTGTACAACAGTTTCTATGTTTGGGAGCTTTTTTTTATTAATGTTTTAATTATTGGAGTTTATGGTTAAAGTGTTATTTTAATTAATAATTAAGACTGTGGTTTGTAATTTTATATTTTTTTTTGACATTTTAGATTTATAGTCTAATTATTTGAGATTTCAAATATTATAAATTTAGCAACATATAATGTCTTTTTCGTAAATGGTTAACCATAAAGAAATAGTTAACCGATCGAAATTAATGGTTAACCGACTAATGGTTAACCAAATTTAATGTACAGTGTATGGTTAGTAAATTAAAAAAACCATTTAAACGGTTAACCGTTTGTAAAAGTCCACATGGACGGGTTAACCGACCGTGTGCACCCCTATAAGCAAGAGGCATGGTTCTCGTCAACCTCTTCTATGCTTATTCATTCCTTGATTCTGAGTAGACTAATGATCACGAATAAGTATCCCGACTTATTCGGGTATGGCCATACACTTATCAGTCCCACTCATCAAGTGGCCAGTGATGTCATCTCATGCGACACTGAGTGGTAATTCCGTCAACTCACTATCAACATCAACATGTTCAATAGCCCACCCAACATACCCATACTTGGCACCCTGTTACAGGCCTGTTGGGCATATATCAAAGTATATGAGATCCCAAGTCATGTTATAGTGAAATCAGGTCTAAGGACAATATCAAGAACTACCAGAGAAACACCTATGACGATCGGACCATGCGATGTTCTTGAGACGGATAGGTCCAGTACCATGTAACCTAACATGTACCCATATACTTGACTGACATCCCATGTTCAATGGTTAATGAGACACAGCCATCTAGTCAAGGATATGCTGGTCTTTAGCTCTATCCATTCCCATGATTAGAACAGAACTGGGACAACTTTATGATTACAGCTTTAACACTACTTAAGGTCTCATTAGCTAATGACCTACATTAGTTAACATAAGTATGGCTATAATCAATGGATACTTTATTTATTAAATTGCACAAGAAACAAATAAATAGATTAAATGCCATTATATATAACACAATGTATAATACATAATATTTGCATAAAATGTATAATACAATCAAGAACCAATGCCTTTAGACTAGGGGTGAGCAAAACGCGGTTCGGTTCAAAAACCGAACCGAACCAAACCGAACCAAAAACCAAAGTAGAAGAAAAATAAAAACCAAAGCCAAACCAAAGTTCATATGGTTCGGATCAAACCGAACCGAATCAGTTCGGTTCGGTTACGGTTTGGTTCGGTTCAAACCGAATCAACAAAAATTTTAATTTTTTAATTTTTATTATTATTTTTTTATATAAATTACATGTAAAATATTGCTTAAAAATAATTTATATTACATGTATATTACTAAAGTCTCATAAATACAAACTATATAATAATATAAATATATAACATGCCAAATAAAATTTATTTATATACATATATATATTTAAAAAATATATTTTTTCCTATTACAGTTCGGTTCGGTTCAGTTTCGGTTTTTTAACAAAAACCGAAAACCGAACCAAAAACCAAAATATTATATTTTATAAAACCAAAACCAAACCAAATAGAGTTTGGTTTGGTTCGGTTCGGTTCGGTTTTCAGTCTCGGTTCGGTTCGGTTTTTGGTTCTCGGTTCGGTTTTGCTCACCCCTACTTTAGACTAGGGCACATCGACACCTAGTCCCTAGATGTTATACTTGGTATTTTGTATATCAATAAAAAGCATAATCATATTTATTGAATTACTTATGCAATTATTAAATATTGAGAATACATAAACTGGTGTTCGCTCATGTTTGTCAGTAGTGTGTACTGAACGAGTAAGACCATAAGATTAAGGAACACAGTTTTAAAGCTATCCCTAGTCTATTATAATGAATATAACTAAAGACTAGTATGTTCCTTATGGGATGGATGGTGTCGTACTGACCATAGGACTTGGAAAGTCTATCAAGGACATAAATACATGTTAGTGGATCGATCCACTTGTGAGAACACTACATGGTCTAGTGTCATAAATGTTTCACATGTAATGCTTATATTGGATCCTTAGACCTGATATTACTACACTCCTAGATGTGGCCTCATATAGTTTGATGTGCGCCTAATGGGCCCGTAACTAGGTGCAAAGTATGGTTACATTGGGTATATCGGGAACCATGCTAGGACTAGGAGTAATGTGAAGGAATTGCTTATCTCTTCACCGAAGAGATGATATCATCGACCTCTTAACGAGTGAGACTGAGTAGTGTACGACCATACCCAAATAAAATGATTATTGGATAATCATTTATTTGGTCTTATTAGTCTACTTGGATGTTAAGTAAATGCCCTAGCACTTAGAAGGATAACAGTGCCATGCCTTATGTAGGACACCGATATCAGATGTGTAAAGAATCATATAAGAATACTTCAGGTATATGTCATTTTGATTTTGACATCTCCATCCCAATTAGGGGTTGTAACAGCTTGCTAGAGCTCACTTACAACTTATGGGTCGAATGTCATTTCGGGCCCATCGCCAACATACGGATCGGCCTACAGGATCGCATACTTAGGAGTTTACACGGGCTTTATGATGGACCAATTGATATGTATTGGATACATATTATTATTGATTATTGGATTATTTTATTTTATGGGATTAATTATTAAGATAAAATAAAATAACCCATGATGAGAAATTGGATTTTATGGTTTTTCAAAGTTACCACGTGGTGACTTTGGTTGAATCATAATACATGTAGAATATGATGGATATTTTACATGGGAGGGTATTTTGGGTATCTTACTTTATGTTTCATATATAAAGAGAAAAGAGAAAAACCCTAAGATCTACTGGTCATTACCAAGCCACCATTTCTCATCATCTTCTCCACTTGGGGAAAAGGGTTTTGGCTTCAAAGAGAAACCATTGGTCTAAGAGCTAGCACTCGAGTCCCATTGACAAGACTCCGTGTGTGTGAATGTAAAGGGGCGACAAGTGGAGCCCTTAGTCCAATCAATCTTGTACGAGGATGGCTTAGGTGAGAAATCAATTTTCTCCTCTTTTTCTTTAGATCCATAACCTAGCTTGTGTTCTTGCACTTAAAACTTAGCTTGGAGACATTTAATTCTGCAATTTGTTTTGTTTTCAAGCTTGGATGGGTTCCAACAATGTCCTACACAAGCATGGCTTTGTCATCCTTCTATGTGCTAGGATATTTACTTAACATCCAAGTAGACTGACAAAATCAAATAAATGATTATCCAATATCATTCTATTCGGGTACGGCCATACATTACTGAGTCCCACTCTTCAAGAGGCCAGTGATATCATCTCTTCTATGAATAGATAGACAATTTCTTCACATTACTCCTAGTCTTAACATGGTTCCCAATAAACCCAATGTACCCATACTTGGCACCCAATTACAGGTATGTTAGGTGCACATCAAAGTATACAGGGTCACATCTAGGAGTGTAGTAATATCGTATCTAAGCATCCAATATAAGTAATATGTGAGAAACACTTATGACACTGGACCATGTAGTGTTCTCACAAACTGATCGATCCAGTACACTGTTCATTGACATGTACCTATGTCCTTAACTGACTCTCTAAGTCCTATGGTCGATAAGACACCACCCATCTCACAAGGAACATACTGTTCTTTAGTTATATTCATTTCCATGATTATAACAGACTAGGGATAGCATTAAAACTATGTTCTTTAAACTCATGGTCGTACTCGTTCAGTACACGCTACTAACAAACATAAGCAATTACCAGTTTATGGATTCTCAGTATTTATTAATTGCACAATTAATTCAATAAATATGATTATTCCTTTTATTAATATTTAAAAAATGTATATATACAAATATACAAAACACCAAGTACAACATCTAGGGACTAGGGCATGCACCAATAATCTCCCACTTGCACTTGTCACTACTATGTTGGTGTCTAGTCCTTGTATATCTCACATGACCCTTTCATTATGGCCTCACCAATAGCTTTGGTCAAGGGACCAGCAATGTTATCCTCGGAAGCAACCTTGCTAATATTTACATCTCTCCACTGAACTCAGTCACGAATGAGATGGAATCTATCGAGTAGGAATCTGGATTACAGATGTAACCATGGCTCCTTACCTTGTGTGTTGGCCATGTTGATGTTATAGAAGAAGTCAATTAGGTCTAAGAGAGAATTACCAACTGTTAACTCAGTGACTAACTTCCTAATCCAATCTGTTTACTACGCATCTGCTATGCAGTAAAATACTCAGTTTCTGATGTAGAATGGCAACACAATATTGTCTAGAGTTTGCCCGCTCACAACACTCATATAAATTTCAAACACATATTCTCATTGTAATCACTAATTATCAATATATGTGTGACATTAGGTCCAGTACACAGCATGGCATATATGATTAAATCGATAATTGACGCATATGGAATTCTACTAATGTATTCCCTCTATTCCCTTGTAGCGGGATAGTCCTTTTTACTTAAAGTAAGACCATGTCAAAATGGCAAGAAATCTTTCTTTGCATTTGTCATATTGAACCATTCAAGGACTTAGTCTATGTACCTTTCTTGACTTAAGCCTAGAAGCCAAAGTGATCTATCCCTATAGAT
Organism: Euphorbia tirucalli; assembly: GCA_039660915.1. Classification (NCBI taxonomy): domain Eukaryota; kingdom Viridiplantae; phylum Streptophyta; class Magnoliopsida; order Malpighiales; family Euphorbiaceae; genus Euphorbia; species Euphorbia tirucalli. The sequence continues at coordinate 32,989,261 of CM077640.1, read as the reverse complement.
CCTTATACCTAGTATAGTCTCGACTTCATTTAAGTCCTTAATTGCAAAACATTTCCCAACCACTACTTAACACTTAAGAGTGGTGGGACGTTGTTTCCAATGAGTAGGATATCATCCATATATAAGACTAGGAATACAACTATGCTCCCACTTGTTGGGATTCTTTATCGAAAAAATAACGTGGCAAAGAGGAAAATACGCCGTTTAAAATTTCTTAGAATCCACCTATTGTGTCCGATTACCATTGATTAGAATAAAGCCAATTTGAATCAAGAGAGATTAGTTCACTGAATTCATCTCTTCTAGAGACTGCTACAGAATCGTTTCTTAAAACTGCGATCTCCAAAGTCCGGTGCACGACCAACTATCAAGTGGGAACCAATGCTAGCCGAAGAAGCAAAGGAATGGAGGATTAATGCTGGGATTTTCTACTGTTTTGGGGTTGCTGTTGGTGGCTGAAATTTCCAACAATAAAATTAGGGTTGGGTTTTCTTTTCTTCCTTAAGTGTGCCCTTATATAGAGTCCTTGTTTAATTGGGTTTTAATTAGGTTAATTAAACCCAAGCCTACTAGGATTACAATTACATAAATAAACTTTAATTAAAAAGTATATACTATGTAATTTAATTCCATTTGACTAAATTAAATTAAATTAATTAATTACATTATGTAAACTTATTAATTAAATTAAATCAACCTAATGTTAATTAATTACCTTGACACCGAATGTCAACTAATTAACTAACGCATTCCTTCAAATGTACATTACATGTACAATTTATATAAGTTCCGACTCAGTTGATCTCTGTGCAGGATCCTATGGGTCTGTCTTTATGTTGGCAGTAGGCCTAAGGTCCACAACTGTAAGTGGGTTCTGGCAAACCATTACAGCCCCCAATTAAGATAGGGATGCAGCAGTCTTTAGAAGACACTCACCCAGTAGTAATCTCAAAGTGTCCTTTGCCAAAAGATATCGATTTGAATAAACAAGAGGCATGGTGTCCATCATCCTCTTCTACTATTTATTATATTTCTTGATCTTGAGTTAACTGATTAATCAAATAAGCAATCGACTTATTTGGGTATGGCTATACACTTATCAGTCCCACTCATCAAGTGGCCAGTGATATCATCTGGTCATTACCCGAGTGGCAATTACATCACTTCATCATCAATATCAATATGTTCACCAGTCCACCCAATCATACCTATATTTAGCATCCTTTTATAGACCTGTTAGGCATATGTCAAAGTGAACAGGATTCCATATTTGATACTATAATGAAATCTGGTCTGAGGACAAAAGAGACCTACTCAAGAAAGACCTATGACGTGACAACCATATGGCTTTCTCATGCGGATCGATCCAGTCCCATGTCAATGACATGTACCTATATTCATCACTGACTATACAAGCACTATGGCTAGTTAAGAACTGCCATACAGTCATCGAATATAAAGTCTGTGGTTCTATTCGTTCCCACGATTAGCATAGACTTGGGATATGTTTTATGATTATCAATCAATGGATACTCCACTCATATTATAGCACAAGATATAAATGAAATAGATTAATTGCCTTTATTAATGTGACACAAAAAATGTATTCATACAATGAGTCTTAATGTATAATACAAAATACAGGAAACCAATGCCCTAAGAACTAAGGCACACCAACACCACTAGTGTGAACACTGAATTTTCCGGGATTAGAAAAAATATTACAGTTGTATGATCGTAATTACAGTCATACGATTGTAGTTACCAATAAATTATAGTCGTACAAATGTAGATATATTTTCTGACATTCCAGCCAAGCCTACTTGGGAGAGGAATGGGCGGATTTTGGAGATGTTTTCTTGTCTTCTTGTCCCATATTTAAGCAAAAATGATTGCAGGAGAAAGGGGATAACTAGAAGACACAAGAAATTTGGATTGAAGAGAGTTCTTAGCATTGAGAGAAGGGAAAAGAAGAGAAGAAAAGATATTCACATAGTACTTTCTTTTACTCTTTTTTTTTTAATCTTTGTGTTGTAAGGTTTAAAATTGGATAGAAATAATTGATTAAGAACTTGACATACCAAATATAATTGATTCTAGAAATTAATATCATCTGAATCCTTGGCTTGTTGGAATTTTTGGACATTATTTTGTACCCTAACATTCTAAGGAGGAGAAGCAATCCAAAGCCCATTCAAGGTATTTTCTTCGGTCAAATCGATGGTGGATCCACGCTACAAGGGTAACTATATCTAAAAACTAGTGTTTTGCTTCATTTTCTGGGTGTTTTGGTTCATTTTCATGCATAAAATAATCTAGACACAAAAATACAAGTTTTCTGGCTTTGGAAAGGTTGAACAGCCATACGAATGTAATTACAGTCGTACAATTATAGTTACAGCCGTACGACTATGATTTGTCACCACGGCTCTAAATCCTGTCCATCTAAATAATTTTAGTCATTTTCTATTAGAAATGAACTACAGTCATATGACTATGATTACAAACGTACGATTATAATTACAGCCTCATGGCTGTAGTTTCTGGTCAGCAACAGAAAATCATAAAAAATTTGAAAAAATCAAGAAAAATCCCAAAAAATCAAAATAATTATAAAAGTGCATAAAAATTAGAAAATCATAAAAAACAAACCAAAATAAATTCATCTCATGCATTTACGACCATAGATTTATTTTTCGAGCGGTTAAAATTAGAACAAAACAATGACGGAGATCCAAATCTCTCGAATACCAACCCACTTTACATGCTAAATGGAAGAAAACCGGTAAAAGAAAATATTTTCAAAAATGTATTTTCTCATGAAACAAAACACAGGAACATTTCAAAACCGTTTCCAAGTTTAGTCAGGCGAACTAGCCGAGTTTATCTGACTACCCCCTAAATGCATGTCCCCAAATCTCTCTTTTCCCTGTTTTGTCTATTTGAGTACAACTTGTTGCATATATTTGTGCAAACCTTTGTTTTGCGGGAATTTAATTTAATTTATTTTTACTTATTCCAATTTTAACACATTAGATGCCCGTGTAAAATAGGCAATTGTACCCCGATCCCCAAGTTGTATAAATGTATCCCCTAGGATAGTTTTGTTGTGATTCGATTGGGTTATAAATAATTTATTTATTTATCACTTTTATTCGCATGTGCGCCACATGATTAAATCAATGGAAAATCAACCTTAGAAATATAAAATGCTATCAACGAACATTGGCCAAATTTATTTTGATCAGACATGAAATAAGGAACTTGTCTGGATCTAGATCTCTGGAAAGTGTAGTCATAAGTGATAAATATGACAATAATTTCAAGTATTAGTTGGAGTTAAAATGAGCCAAATTGGCTAATTAATTGCTAATTAGAGTTAATTTCAGGTTAAAAATTATCTTGGAGCAAAAAATGTGAAAAAGCTGAGCAAGTAGGCTCATGAGCAAGTTAGAAGAGGGCTGGGAAGCAGCTATATCCAGAGAGAGAAGGGGACGGCAGAATTGCCATCCCGTGGGACCCAAAGAAGAAGGGAGAAGGAATGATGTGTTGACTTTTTGAAGATCTTTTGATAATATCTTACCAAATATTTAGTGGTTGAACTATTCCATTATTTTAATTGTGTGGTCAAAATTTAGCCACAAGTTTAAAAACAATTTTATTATTTTATTGTTTGGGGTTTGTAAGCGCCGGAATTTTCTATACTTAAAAAAAAAAAAAAAAAAATTTATAGTCGTACGACTATTGTTACAGTCGTACGACTGTAATTTAAAAATTACAGTCGTACGACTGTAGTGTCGGAAAATCTGCAGAGGCCCATACCTCTGCAGCAGAAATGGAGGAGAGAGAGGTTGAGCATTAATTGCTCCGGCTCTGCAGCAAGCAAGCAGAAAAAAAAAAGATAAAAGAGAAAAAGAAGGAGAAGAAGGGGATTCTGGTGAGGAAAAAAAAAACTTAGAGAGAGAAAGAGAAGAGAGAGAAAAAGAAAACCACAAAAAACTCATTTTTCTTCCTCTTTGATTTTCTTTAATTCTCGAAATTAAACCTAAAACTTGTTAGAAATCCCTAGGTTGATCAATTAACTACATAACCAAATCAAGAATTCGGACTAAAACAATCAGAATCCTTTGCAATTTGGATTTTTTGGACAAAAAGCTCTCAACTTCCATTCCAAAGGAAAAGTGCGAATTTGTTGGGATCGGAGCGACGCCAGGGGTCAAAACGACTTGGAATAGCTTCTAAAAAGGTAGTCACTTCTTTTCCTTACACTTTTCCTCGCTTTCTGGGCGTTTGAAGTGAATTCTGTGCGTTTTTGCTGCATTTTCGTATTTCTGTCCCTGGAAATTAAGAACAGTCGTACGACTGTTCTTGGTTTTCATGAACAGTCGTACGACTGTATATACAGTCGTACGACTGTTCTTAATTTCCAGTCGATTTTTCTTCAGTTTTTGATCCAAAATGAATTTTCGGCGAAATTCTGATCCTGGACTGATTACAGTCTCACGACTGTAAACTACAGTCGTACGACTGTAATTCTTGTTCCAGAATCAGAATTTCAGCCTCATCCTCAAAAATCCAAAAAAAAAAAAAAAAAAAATTAGAAAACCCCAAAAATCATCAAAAAATGAATTTTGTTGTGTGCATCACGACCATAGATTCAATTTTCAGTAAATTTGCATTTAGAACAATTCAACGACGGAGACCCAGTTCTCCCGAAAACCGACCCACTTAATATATGAAAAATGCATGTAAACCGGTAAAATTGTTTTCAAATGATTTTTCCCACAAAACCAAAAATACAGGGACGTTTCAAAGTGTTTTCCAGGTCTAACCGGGCCGGCTAGCCGAGCCAACCCGGTTATCCCCTAAATGCATGCCCCCAATTCTTCATTTCCCATTTCTGTCTATTTGAGTCCTAATTGTGGCGTGCCGTATAAATTATGCTAACCTTCTGTTTTGCAGGTTTTAATTTATTTTATTTTTATTTTTGATGTATTTTAATAGATTATATCGTGTATTTAGGCGGTTGTAATTATTTTTAGATTTTCGTGTATTCTAGGCAATTGTATAAGTGAGGTGAGAGTTTTTATTTTTCCATTCGATTTGGTTCTAAGCCAATTAATATTTATTTCTTTTCCTTATTTTTATATTAAATACTTTGTATGCACGCTGTATGCCTTTTATATTCAATAAAATGGACTTTAGACTTTGAAATACCATTTGAGAACATTGGTAATATTTATTTTAATTAGACACGAAATAGGGGACTTGTCCGGACCCGAATCTCTGGATAGTGTAGCGGCCGTTCGTCTGGTTCAGCTACATAAGAATTTCCCGGTTGAGCTGAGCCGGGTGGCGACTCTACAATATTCATTGAGACTTAGGTCTCGGTTCTTTTATGCATTAATTCCATTTATTTCCCAAAACGCGGATTTCCATTATAAAAACCCCACGCGAGGGAGGGGCCTACCCGAGATCGTGGCGCCCCATTCCGAAAGGGAGTCCTGCGTCCCGTCGAAAACGCGTCGTCCGCTCACAGTGGCGACTCTGCTGGGGATTTCTTCAAAAAGTTTTCTTAAAAACTTAAAAGAATTTTGACAAGCCCTGAAAAGTGTCTAATTAAAATAACGTGGATGATTCTCTTTTGGTATTTTATTTGCATTTTTAGTTAGCCATTTTTTGCATTAGATTAGGTATCCTTTTATAGCCCGGTGGATTGTTGAAGTGTCGCCTAAGTTCCTCCTGGTCTTAGGGGCACGAATACGAAACACCACTCATAGCCTCGTACGAACCCCTTCGCTAGGACCCTTGAGTGGGGAGAAGTGAGGAGTATATCTTGCTATGAGAACCTTGATGTTATCCCGACTTTGACCGAACCCATATAGGCAGCTCTAGTTGGATTCCCTTAGGATACCAAAATAATTGTGTGAATAATAATAAAGTCGCGCCTTCATCACCCCCGGTTGGTGATTGAAGTGAACCCCGCCTAGGACTCGGTTAGAAATTTTTGAGACCGACCACGTTGGAGGAATAAGGTTGGAAGAATTCGTTTTGCTTGCTATGTGTTCTTCACCATTTCGTGACACATCACCGAAGCATGCATAACATGACATAATCACCATTTTCCATACACATGACATACCATACACAAACATCTTTGTGTGATACTAACCCACATTTTCATGCAGCCATTTTGCATTCTATTTCGTGTGTAAAACATTAATTCGTTCGCTTGTCATCCATACTAACGATTTCTTTTTCAGCCATAACATTAAACTTGTGTGATTAGCGTTTTATTTTTGACATAGCATTCATAACATCATTATGTATGTCATGCATCCTAACCCACATTTTTGTGCAGCCATTTGCATATTGTGTGACATGTTCATTCACTACATTTCACTTAAATTAAATTAAGGGGCATTTCAAGGACGCCTATCATGACCATCCCATCCCATTTCATAACATATCGGGCACCCAAAATTACCCGTGTTTTGCCAATGCACCGGATTGCATTCGGCCATTCCACCAATATCATTTCATTTAATAAAAGCCACAACGGCCTTAGGCCCATTTTCGTGTAATAATTTACACGATGCATTTCATGACATCATACCCATCTATCATAGACATCATATAACACTGTGGTCCACATCCTACCACTTCATGACATTAATTCACCATTTAAGGTACTCCCCGAGTGCCCGATTAGTATACATATAGGCCCATAACATCACCAAATCATGAAAGGCGTTCCTCGAATGCCGAATCCTTGTCCGTGTTCCTATTACACGTGACTTTCTCATAACATCATTCCATATCATACGCTCAAAAGCATCAAGACCTTGTCTGTGGGCCCGGCCCATGCGACCATTTCATATCATCTCATAGACCTATAAAGCGTCAAAACTACATCCGTGTGCCGGTACACACGTGACCATTTCACGAATTCATTAGGTGCCCCAAAGGCATCGAAGTTCTGTCCGTGTGATGGCTCACACGTGACGTTTTTGTATAAACATGGGGTGTTCTTGGAATGCCTCGAAAAAAAATAATAAAAAAAAAATAAAAAAAATATATTCATATCATCATTCCATACATAATTCCACTCCATGCATCTTAAGCATGTTCAATGTCTTAATTTTCATGTCATATCACGTCATTCATTCACGACCCTAATACCTCCTGTCTACCCCCAAGCAGAATACACTGGAGCGACCTTGGACAAGATCCCAAGCTTCAAGGGCGGCTAGGAGACAGAGGGTAGTCGAGAGTGACAATGATTCTGAGCCTGGGGAAGGAGTGAATATGGCAGAACAGACACCGAGCATGGCTGATGTTTTGAGAGATTTCTTCAGGTCGCAAGATTTCCGTGACATGTTAAAGGAAGAGATGAGGGCAGTCGTTAGAGAAGCTGGTGAGACCGGTGATAGGGGAACCGGGAAAGAAAAAGAAGCTGAGTCATCTCAACATGGTGGTGACGCTTCATCTAGCCTGGAAAAGCTGCAGGAGATAGAAGCAGCTATGGAACAGAAGATGAAAGCCAAGTGCTCTGAACTAGACGAGGTTATGGCCCAGTTGAAGAAGGGGGTCAGTATCAGCGCTGAATCTAAGAAAGGGGTGAATGTGGATGCCATGATCAGTAAGGGCATCGAGACATTCCCCATTGGCTTCCAAGTACCGAAGATCCCTACTTACAAAGGGATGGGCTCGCCGGAGGCCCATCTGAATTTATATGCCCGGGTTATGCTAACAGCAGGCGCTACTAAGCAATAATTGATTAATCTTTTCCCCACCACACTGGAGGGAGGTGCTTTGGGTTGGTATAACTCACTGTCAGAGGAGGAGCAATCTGACTGGGAGGTATTGTCAGCAGCCTTCATCAAATACTACAGCTTCAACACCAAAATCCAGGTGAAGCTGTATGATTTGGAGAGGGTGAAGCAGAAATTCAATGAGCCCTTTGACGAATACTACCAGAGGTGGATGAACAAGATGATCCTCCTAAAGAACCGCCCTGATGAAGACGAGCTTATACAGATGCTCATTGATGGCAGCAAGGATATTTTCAAGAACAACATGAAATTCCATCCCTTCAAGGAGCTTAGTGAGGTTTACAGTATGGCTATGAAGATAGAAAGGGATGAAGAGGAGAAGCCAGCTGGTCAGAAAGGGGGAAGAAGTACAGGATATAGTTCAGGGTATAGATCAACCGCAGCAGCTGGGTCTGGTAGTGGTTCTGGTTCAGGTTCTAGTGGCAAACAGGGGCAATCATCAGAGGTGAAGCAGGTCGAAGTGGCTATTGTGAATCAGCAGCAAGGCAATCAGAATAGGGGTCCTGGAGGACAAGGCATATCGCCTTGGACTCTTACTTTAGGAAAGATATTTGCCAAGTGTAGGAATGGCGGCCTGTTGCAATCCTTAAGGCCATTTGAGAAGCCATCAGAAGCCGAAAAAGATAACTTCTGCACTTATCATGTGGTGACAGGCCACCGGACCAACAACTGCTACAAGCTAAGGGATGCCATCCAGAAGCTCATTGACGAGGGAAAACTGCAAGAGCCAACCAAACCCAGCACTAAAACCAACCCACTGCCGGCATTCGAGAAGCGAGTTAACATGGTCCAATCGGGGTTACCGGCTAACTTTATATTTGCCCAAGTTCTGCAAGCGAACCCTACGATTCAGGCAGTGGCGGTAGGGGAACCCGAAGTGGAGCCCAAATGTGAGGAAAAGGAGGGGTGTAAGGAGATCAAGCCCATAAGTCTGGATGACCTTGACTCCGAAGATGAGTACGAAGAATTTGACAGAAGAGAGGCTGTTAAACTCCCAGCTGTTGAGAAGCTAAAGATTTCAGAAGTGCGGCATGTGACCCGAAGTGGAAGGGTATATCAGCCGGCAGATCAGACGAAAGATAAAGCACCGATGAATGGGTCGGGCAGCACTTCGGCACCGGAAAGAGTCGAGAAAGAAGACTTGGTCATTTCCCAACTGAAAAAGACCCCTGCACAAGCTAGTTTGTGGCATCTGCTTATGACCTCCAAAGAGCATAGGGAGGCTTTAGTGAAGAAACTATCAGAAATTGAAGTCTCCCCTATAGTTTCACCAGACGCTATGTGCTGCTTGCTAGACAAAGTCCATGCTGGAGCTCCTAATATTGTTTTCTCTGAGAAAGACCTACCAGCAGAAGGAAAGGCTCACAATAAGGGTCTTTACATTAGAGCCTATATCATGGATAAGGTGATGCCGTGCGTTATGGTGGATGACGGCTCAGCTCTGAATATTTGCCCACTGAAAATGCTACCATTTCTAGGCTTGAATGAAGAAGTGTTGAAGAGGTCCTCGACAGTCATTCGGGCGTATGATGATTCTAAAAGAACAGTGATAGGGACCTTTGAAACAGAAGTGGAAGTTGGGCCCATCAAGTCCATGGTTGTTTTCACAGTGATCGATATCCCGGTCACATTCTCCTTATTGCTTGGAAGGCCCTGGTTCCATCCTTTGGGAGGTGTTCCTTCCACATTGCATCAGAAGATTAAATTCTCTATGAATGACAGGATTGTGACTGTTGAGGCAGACGCCCAGTCGATGGTAGCTGCAGTGGATGAAGGAGTGGTTCCTTTTGGTGGATTCCAAATTGTTGTCATTAAGGAAGAAGAAACCACAAATGCCCCTATGGTCCTTTATGAGAACTACATACCGGAGTGGCTATCCCGATATCTGTACAAGCTGAACTTTGTCCCGGGAATGGGACTCGGGATTAATTTACAAGGTGTGCCAGAATTCAAGATCTACTCGGGAAAGTCAAAGCAGTACGGCCTTGGTTATGTAGAGGGGTCATCCGAGCAGAAGAATCTGAAAAAGGGCAAGAATGGCAAGGTCATGATGAAGCCATTTCTGAAGGCAGGAGAAAGCCTTTATAAAGGCCAAGCTGAACCGGTGCTGGTTGGAAATGTTGAGCACCCTGGCTTTGAGATCTTTGCAGATGTTGTGGATTTTGAGAAAAGCCAGGAAGAGCCACTAGCCCCTGTAATGATGGAGGAAGCAATTGCTGAATCTGAAATTCTGAAAGGAGAATCATCTGAGGTGATAGCAGAAACCATAGAGGTGGCCGAGGAAGAAGATGAAAAGAAGACCTGTGCTGAAGCTACAGAAGTGATCTCGGGAGCTTTGACTGCTGCATTAACCAAAGCTTTTGGAAAATCCAAGGAAGGATTTGGCGAAGAACTAATGGCCAAAGTGAACTTAGACTCTGTGGTTGCTGAAATCGCCAAGATTATGGAGAAAGCTAAGGCACAGGTGGCCGAGAAAGCTGCAGTCCCAGATGATGCTCTGGAAGGGAAGATGGAAGCTGATGAAGAACAAGGCCCTCCGCCTGTGGAGGATGAAAATGATTTTGTTGTATCTATTTCTTCCATTTTCAATGTAACTGATGTACTTTATGATAAGTTCAATGCAATGAAATCCCAGTTTGCTTACTTGTGCGATGTTTATCCTGATAATTCTGTGCATGCATTCAAATCACCATCAAGCATATTTAGCATACATGACACTGCATTGCATGAAATCAATATAAGTACAGATGAAAACCCTAAAATGGTACTCATTTCACACGAGCTAAAATCCGAGGAAGAAAGAGAATTAATAAGAATACTCCAAAAACATGTTAAAGCTTTCGCCTGGTCGTATGAAGACATGCAGGGTGTAGATACAGAAATAGCAGTGCACAAAATCCCAACGGACCCCAAGTTCAGACCGGTAAAGCAGAAGTTGAGAAGACTAAGGCCGGAATGGGCTACACTGGTGAAGGAAGAAGTGGCCAAACAGATAGATGCCAGGTTCCTCGAAGTGGTGGAGTATACGGAATGGCTAGCCAACATTGTCCCCGTGCCTAAAAAGGATGGAAGGGTCAGAGTATGTGTCGACTACAGGGACTTGAACAAGGCCTGCCCTAAGGACAATTTCCCACTACCTCACATTGACGTATTGGTTGATAGTGCAGCAAAAGCAGCAATGTACTCATTCATGGATGGCTTCTCGGGATACAATCAGATTTTGATGGATGTGATCGACAAGGTGAAAACATAGTTCATCACAGAGTGGGGTACCTTCTGTTACAGAATGATGCCTTTCGGGTTGAAGAACGCCGGCGCCACTTATCAGAGGGCTGTCACAACTCTGTTGCATGATATGATCCATAAAGAAGTTGAAGTGTATGTCGATGATATGCTTGTTAAATCAACAACCCGGGAGGAACACCCTGTTATCCTGGATAGATTTCTAACACGCATTGGAGAGTACAACTTGCGGCTTAATCCCAAGAAGTGCATATTCGGCGTCACATCAGGGAAGCTGTTAGGCCATGTAGTCAGCCAGAGGGAGATAGAAATGGACCCAGATAAAATCAAAGCCATCCAAGATATGCCAGCTCCAAAGACTGAAAAGGAGGTCAGATCATTCCTGGGTTCCTTGCAGTATGTCAGCCGCTTCATAGCCAAGCTAACTTCCACTTGTGAGCCAATCTTCAAGCTATTAAAGAAAGATCAGCCAATTGTATGGGATGACAAGTGTCAGCTGGCATTCGAGAAGATCAAGGCTTACCTGGTAAAGCCGCCAGTGTTGAGTCCTCCAATTCCAGGGAAGCCTCTGATTTTGTATTTGGCAGTTGAAGAATCATCTATAGGGGCAATGCTTGCACAAGAGCAAGATGGCAAGAAGGAATATCCTATCTATTACCTTAGCAAGAAATTGCTGGAGTATGAAACCAAGTATACACTGGTGGAAAAGACATGTGTGGCGATGATTTGGTTGACCAAGAAGCTGCGCCACTATTTCCAATCCTACAAGATACAAGCTGTGGCTAAAGTGGATCCAATGAAGTATCTCTACGAAGCACCGGCATTGGTTGGGAAGCTGTCCAGGTGGTTGTTACTTTTGTCTTAGTTCGACATTGAGTACATCACGAAGAAAACCATTAAAGGGCGAGCCGTGGCAGAGTTTCTGGCAAACCAACCCCTAGAATCAGATTACACAGAGAACCTGGAATTCCCTGATGAGCAGTTAGCCATGGTGGAAGTGAAAAGATGGGTCATGTGCTTCGATGGGGCAGTGAATAGAAAAGGCGCTGGAATCGGGGTACTTATAGCAACACCGGATAGTGAGGTCATTCCTTTATCCAAAAGGCTGATCTTTCCTGTAACCAACAATGGGGCAGAATATGAAGCATGCTTGTTTGGAATGGAGACTCTATTAACCTTAGGAGCAAATGATGTCTTAATTATCGGTGATTCACTTCTAGGGATCAGGTAAGCTCAGGGTGAGTGGGAGTTAAAAGAAGAAGCCTTACGGCCTTATTTGGAGCTGCTACAGTTCAGGAACGGTTTATTCGGCCAGTGTGAATTCAGACATGTCCCCAGGGATGAGAATAAGATGGCTGATGCATTAGCAACTTTGTCCTCCATGTGGGAAAATCCAGAAGAGACAGAAGCTCAACCACTGGTTATAGCCACTTCCAGGCATCCTTGCTTCGAAGTGCATGAAGTAATGGAATTATCAGCCGAAGAAAAGCCATGGTTCTTTGACATTTACCAGTATGTTAAGGAGGGAAAGTACCCAGAAGAGGCCAGTGCTGCTGATAAGTTGACACTGAGAAAACTGGCTAGTCAATTCAGAATCTTCGAGGATAAGTTATACAAAAGAACAGCACATGGAATCCTTTTAAGGTGTCTAACAGAACGAGAAGCAGAGGATGTGATGCAGCAGGTACATGCAGGATCCTGTGGCCACATATGAATGGACTTGCCATGGCTAGGAAGATAATGAGACAAGGGCATTTCTGGATGACAATGCAAACAGATTGTATAAGAAAAGTGAAGAGATGTCATGAATGTCAAATCTATGCAGACATTAGTCATCTTCCTCCACTTGAACTTCAGAATCTAGTGTCTCCTTGGCCGTTTTCAGCATGGGGGATAGATATGATTGGTGAAATTCATCCAGCTGCATCTAATGGGCACAGATTCATAGTTGTAGCAGTTGATTATTTCTCCAAATGGGTCGAAGCGGAATCCTTCACTAATGTTACAGCCAAGCACATGGTCAAGTTCATCCGGAAGAGCATCTTCGCTCGGTATGGGATTCCTCACCACATAGTAACTGATAATGGTGTACAGTTTCAAGGGGCAACAGCTGAGCTATTTGCAGAGCACAGAATTGAACATCATAAGTCCTCTCCATATAGACCACAGGCTAATGGTGCAGTAGAAGCAGCTAATAAGGCAATAAAGAAGATCTTATAAAAAATGGTAACCACTTACAGGGATTGGGCTGATAAACTGCATTATGCTCTTTGGGGTTACAGGACCAGTGTCAGAACGCCGACAGGAGAAACTCCTTATGCCTTGGTATATGGAATGGAAGCAGTGTTGCCGGTGGAAATCGAACTCAAGTCACTCAGAGTTGCCCTGGAAGCTCAATTGCCAGAGACTGAATGGGTTCAAGCTAGATATGAGCAGCTGGCTGCACTAGATGAAAGGCGACTAAAGGCACTAGATCACCTGCAGATGTATCAGCAAAGAATGGCTAGAGCCTATAATCGAAATGTGAAATACTCCAAGCGGCAGTTGAAAGCAGGAGATTTGGTTCTAAAGCAACTAAGGCCTTCAAATGTTGATGTTAGAGGCAAGTTCAGACCTAACTGGGAAGGACCCTATGTGGTGAAGAAGGTGTTATCAAAAGGCGCTGTCAGCATCATGGACATGGATGGAAACGAGTTCACCAACCCGATCAACCAAGATAGGCTAAAGCTTTATCATGTATAAAAAAAAAAAAAAGAAAAAAAAAGAGAGGTCTGCTAGGCTGAAAACTCGAAAAGAGCGGTCTAGGCAAAAGTTAAGACACAAGAGAAAATAATCAGTCGGAAAATCTGAAAAGGGCGACTGGTGACGGATTCTGGCTTAATGTGAAACGTGTATCATTTAGGAACCAACTTGTTTCAAATGTACTCATTTTGACTTCATCAATAAAGTGAAGTGTTTGTTTAAATATGTTTGCATGGTTATGACAAATGCACAAACAAAATTGTCTTACATAAGCACACATTCAAAGAAACCACTTTGCATTCAACTGATCAATATCATCACATTAGGTGGCAAATGAAAATGTATTAAATACGTGCAATTTAAAATCTTTTATCGTCCTCTAAAGTCTAGTTCATCTTCCCAGACGAGCAATAAAGGGTCACAACACCGTTTTAGTCAAATAAAAAAAAATAATAAAATGAAATATAAAAAAAAAAAAAATGCTCGCTGAGGTGAAAACCGAAAAGGCACCTCAGGCAAAAATTAGAGCGGCCCGCTAAGCTGAAAACCCATATCGGGCAGTTTAGGCAAAAGTTAGGGCATATGAAAAGCTCGCTAAGGTGAAAACCGAAAAGGCACCTTAGGCAAAAGTTAGAGCGGCTCGCTTGGCTGAAAACCTGATTTGGGCTACCCAGGCAAAAATTAGAGCACTTAAAAAAAAAAGAAAAAAAAAAACTCAAACTCATAACTTCCCACGGAGCAGGAAAAACAGAACATCCTCAGTATTCCCCGCAAAATTCGTCACATCACTCCCCAGCATAGTTTCCCATACTATTTCCCCAGCGGAGTCTACATAAGGAACACCATCAATTACTTCCCCGCAAAGTCGCCATGTTACTCCTCAGTGTAGTCTACACAAAGAACACCACAATTGTTTCCCCAGTCAAGCTGTCACACTCTTCCCCAGCGGAATCTCTACAAGGAATACTACGATCATTTCCCCAGCAGTCACCTCACTCCGTCGATAATCACCAAACAATGCCCCAAGAAAAGCAAAATCAACCAGGGGCACAACATATCTCTCCAGCGGAAGACAGAAACGTCCAATAACAGAAAATACATACATGTGCATATACATCACCATGCATCCATACATTGCATATATAAATTACTTATCCCCGGCTAGTCTTCATTCTTGATCGAAGGGGCAAAAATTTTTGTTTAAAAAAATCTCTCGATCAAGGAACGAAGACTTGCCATTTTAAGTGCAGGAATTCATCCCCAGCTCAATATCCTCAGCAAGTCAGCAGATCCGCCTCGAGTAATGTAAACTCGGTATCGGCCCAGGCCCGCTCCATTATCTCAACTATCTCCAGCAAGTCCGCCTCGAGTAATGTAGGCTCGGCATCGGCCCAGATCCGCTCCATCATCTAAACTCCCCAGCAGATCCGCCTCGAGTAATGTAAACTCGGTATCGGCCCAGATCAGTTTCGTCTATTTCCCCAGTAAAGTTCGCCTCGGGTAACATAGACCTGATATCGGCTAATCTCTTCATCAACTCGCCTCGGGTAACATAGACCTGATATCGGCTAATCTCTTCAACTCGCCTCGGGTAACATAGACCTGATATCGGCTAATCTCTTCATCAATTTCGCCTCAGGTAACATAGACCTGATATCGGCTAATCTCTTCATCAATTTCGCCTCAGTATCGCCTCGGGTAACCTAAACCCAGTATCGGCCTATCTCATCAGAAGATTCATTCCAGCGTTCGCGGCGCTTTGATTCATGCTCTCAAATTCATCATCACAGGTATTATGGACCTGGAGCTAGATGTCGAATTTGATCACGCGAGGGGCAGCTGTAAGCGCCGGAATTTTCTATACTTAAAAAAAAAAAAAATTTATAGTCATACGACTATTGTTACAGTCGTACGACTGTAATTTAAAAATTACAGTCGTACGACTGTAGTGTCGGAAAATCTGCAGAGGCCCATACCTCTGTAGCAGAAATGGAGGAGAGAGAGGTTGAGCATTAATTGCTCTGGCTCTGCAGCAAGCAAGCAGAAAAAAAAAGATAAAAAGAGAAAAAGAAGGAGAAGAAGGGGATTCTGGTGAGGAAAAAAAAAACTTAGAGAGAGAAAGAGAAGAGAGAGAAAAAGAAAACCATAAAAAACTCATTTTTCTTCCTCTTTGATTTTCTTTAATTCTCGAAATTAAACCTAAAACTTGTTAGAAATCCCTAGGTTGATCAATTAACTACATAACCAAATCAAGAATTCGGACTAAAACAATCAGAATCCTTTGCAATTTGGATTTTTTGGACAAAAAGCTCTCAACTTCCATTCCAAAGGAAAAGTGCGAATTTGTTGGGATCGGAGTGACGCCAGGGGTCAAAACGACTTGGAATAGCTTCTAAAAAGGTAGTCACTTCTTTTCCTTACACTTTTCCTCGCTTTCTGGGCGTTTGAAGTGAATTCTGTGCGTTTTTGCTGCATTTTCGTATTTCTGTCCCTGGAAATTAAGAACAGTCGTACGACTGTTCTTGGTTTTCATGAACAGTCGTACGACTGTATATACAGTCGTACGACTGTTCTTAATTTCCAGTCGATTTTTCTTCAGTTTTTGATCCAAAATGAATTTTTGGTGAAATTCTGATCCTGGACTGATTACAGTCGCACGACTGTAAACTACAGTCGTACGACTGTAATCCTTGTTCCAGAATCAGAATTTCAGCCTCATCCTCAAAAATCCCAAAAAAAAAAAAAATTAGAAAACCCCAAAAATCATCAAAAAATGAATTTTGTTGTGTGCATCACGACCATAGATTCAATTTTCAGTAAATTTGCATTTAGAACAATTCAACGACGGAGACCCAGTTCTCCCGAAAACCGACCCACTTAATATATGAAAAATGCATGTAAACCGGTAAAATTGTTTTCAAATGATTTTTCCCACAAAACCAAAAATACAGGGACGTTTCAAAGTGTTTTCCAAGTCTAACCGGGCCGGCTAGCCGAGCCAACCCGGTTATCCCCTAAATGCATGCCCCCAATTCTTCATTTCCCATTTCTGTCTATTTGAGTCCTAATTGTGGCGTGCCGTATAAATTATGCTAACCTTCTGTTTTGCAGGTTTTAATTTATTTTATTTTTATTTTTGATGTATTTTAATAGATTAAATCGTGTATTTAGGCGGTTGTAATTATTTTTAGATTTTCGTGTATTCTAGGCAATTGTATAAGTGAGGTGAGAGTTTTTATTTTTCCATTCGATTTGGTTGTAAGCCAATTAATATTTATTTCTTTTCCTTATTTTTGTATTAAATACTTTGTATGCGCGCTGTATGCCTTTTATATTCAATTAAATGGACTTTAGACTTTGAAATACCATTTGAGAACATTGGTAATATTTATTTTAATTAGACACGAAATAGGGGACTTGTCCGGACCCGAATCTCTGGATAGTGTAGCGGCCGTTCGTCTGGTTCAGCTACATAAGAATTTCCCGGTTGAGCTGAGCCTGGTGGCGACTCTACAATATTCATTGAGACTTAGGTCTCGGTTCTTTTATGCATTAATTCCATTTATTTCCCAAAACGCGGATTTCCATTATAAAAACCCCACGCGAGGGAGGGGCCCGCCCGAGATCGTGGCGCCCCATTCCGAAAGGGAGTCCTGCGTCCCGTCGAAAACGCGTCGTCCGCTCACAGGGTTCTTTAGTCTTTTAGGGGGAGTGCTATATATACCTCCCTTGGTTTTAGTTGTAGGGATCTTTTTTTTCTTGGAGAGCTTTCGCTCTTAGCTCTTAGTTTATTTCTTTATAATCTTTTCTCAAGTTAATATAATTTCTATTCATCAAATTCTTCTTATCTCTTTTCTGCCAAAACTGCTCATGAAGAGTGAGTAGTCCATTCTAAGCAGGCTTAAGCCAGCTCGGCTGGCAGTAGTAAGTAGTCCCTCTCTTTGCTTATTATGAGCATTATATGTTGAATGATTGCTTCTTGGCGTGTCTTATTTCTTCATGAGATTGATCACCTCATATGCTAGTGGTTAGGATGAGACCGTGAGGAGATTCTTAACCATGGAAAAGCCTTGAAACATATGCATGTTTATTGCTGAAGAAATTCGATTAGACTGCATGCTAGGGGTTTTTATCTTTGATGAAATGCTTGCTAGATTTTAATGAATGATTAAGTAGTCTATTACTGAAGAGATTCGATTAGGCTACTTGTCATAGTATCCACATGTCCGGAGATTGCTAGTGTGGTGATTTAAGAGCAAGAAACCCTAGATCTACAATCTGTCACCCTGCTCATAATAGTTAAGGAGAAGGAATGTACTGAACTTGCTTGCTGTGCTTGGTTTAGGTCTGTTGCTTTCTTAATATTGCCGTTGTTATTTTTATTCTTGCTATCTTGAACTTAATACTTGAAATTGTTTAGTTACTTGTTCATTTTTCTTTAATCCTTCATTTTTATTTATAAAAGAAATCATATTTGCCTGTTTACTTGAGAAATTGAGATTGCTCGCTATGATCCCTGTGAGAATGATACTTGGTCTTGCCAACATACTACAATAGTCCTAGTGCACTTGTTAGAGTCCAATATTTTTAGGCAACAGGTTTTTGGCGCCGTTGTTGGGGATCGGTTATGGAGAATTTTTATTTTTCTGTAAATTGGTATTTTTAATCTTGTGTGTTCAGTCTGTGCAATAAATTGTGTTTAAGCAGTCTTTTGTTGTATGCAAAGAGCTGGCTTGCCATTGCTTCCTATAGATCTTGGGATTGAAAGGACTTCTAAACAAAGAAGTGGTGCAGCCAGGCGAGCAAGGTGAAGGCAGAAGATGGCATACCTTAGATAACTTAATCTAGATGGAAATGGACAATAAGAGGGTGTGGGGGAAATTAATCCAAATCCCTAATGATAGAGACTTAAGGAGTATTCGAGACCATCGACCGAGGGACACTCTTCATGCATTATGATACCTGACGAAGTGAACAATCTCTTTGAGATTAAAGCCTCGATGATACAAATGCTCCAAGCAGCTGTTCAATTTGGAGGATTACTGGGAAAAGACCCAAATTCACACATTCAAGACTTTGTGACCATTTGTAATACGTTTTGCACTAATCGTGGAGTTTCGGATGATGTCATATGACTTAAGCTTTTTCCTTTTTCCTTGAGGGATAAAGCTAAAAGTTGGCTTAAAAACCTTTAACTTGGTTCAGTCACAACCTGGGATGAAATGGCCCAAGCTTTCTTGACAAAGTATTTTCCACCTAGGCAAGCAATCAAGCTGAGAAATGAGGTTACTCATTTTTCCTAGCAATCTGATGAATCTCTTTTTGAGGCTTGGGAGAGATATAAAGGTCTTTTGAGGAAAGTGCCTAATCAGGGAATTCCAATATGGATGCAAATCTAGAACTTCTACAATGGATTAACCAATGCTTACAAGATCCAAATTGAATCAGTAGCCAATGGTGATCCAGAGGAGCTTAGTCCAGAAGAACTTTATGAGCTTATCGAGAGGCTGGTCAATACTAGATATAAATGGCATGCAGTGAGTGAAGATAGAATGAGGCAAGGTGAATCTAAAGCTGTTTCAAAGCTTTCAGACAAGGTGGTCTTGATTTTGAGGCAATTGGCTAAGCAGAATGTTTCAGTAATTTCAATGCACAGTTATCTTGTGATTTCTATAAAGACAAACATAGAAACATTGATTGTGAAGGACCACTTGATCAAGAACAATGTGATTTCATAGGGAATAATCAAAGATAGAACAATCCATTTTAAAACACACACAATCCTGGTTGGCGGAATCATCCCAATTTTTTATGGAATCAGCAACCTGGAAAGCAATCTCAAGTTCCTTTTCAGCAACCTCACAACAATTTTCAACAACATCGGTAAACTCAACATAATTTTCAACAAGCTGGATCATCTTATGAACCTAAGAAATCTTATTTTGATGAGATGAAAGAGATGATGATGCAGTTTATGAAGTAGACTCATTCTTCTATAAAGAACTTGGAAACTCAATTCCAGCAACTTACTACGATTGTTACACCAAAGAGCAAAGGAGTCCTTCCAAGCAACACTGAAACAAATCCTAGAGAGGAATGCAAAGCAATCACACTTAGGACTGGTAAGACTGTTGAAGGTACTAACAAAATGGTAGTTGTTGAGGTTGATGAAAATACAGGTAAGCAAGCTGAGTAAGTGACCAAGCAACCTGAAGTTGTTAAATCTCAACCTATTCAGAATAATAATCAACCTGCAGATAAAGTCGAGCAACCTCAAGTTCAATCTGATACTATTCATAAGAAACCTATTCAGACTCCAGTAATGTCAGATCCATTATATCAACCAAAGATTTCTTACCCTCAAAGAGCTAAGCAACATGAGATGGGTAAACAATTTGATAAGTTTCTTAAAGTTTTTAAGAAGCTTCATATAAACATTCCTTTTGCAGAAGCTCTTTCACAAATGCCCATGTACGTGAAGTTTTTGAAAGAATTGTTGGCAAACAAAAAGAAGTTAGAGAATGTTTCAATGGTGCAACTTTATCGTGGCTGCTCATCTATTCTGCAATGCAAGAAACCTTTGCCCAAGAAGTTAAAAGATCCAGGGAGTTTTTCTATACCCTGTTCCATAGGCAATCTTAACATTGAAAATGCATTGTGTGATTTAGGTGCAAGCATTAATCTTATGCCATATCATATTTATAAACAACTTGGACTAGGAGAACCCCAACCGACTAGAGTGTCTATTCAGCTTGCTGATAGATCTATTAGATACCCTAGAGGCATTATTAAGGATGTTTTAGTGAAAGTAGGACATTCATCTTACCTTTTGACTTCCTTATTATGGATGTGGATGAGGATTTTCATGTCTAATCATTTTACGTAGACCATTTTTGGCTACTGGCCATGCACTTATAGATGTTCATAATGGAAAACTCATTTTGAAAGTCCATGATGAATAATTTGTTTTTAAGATGAATGAAGCAATGAAATATCCTTCTTCTTGTGATGATACTTGTTATTTCATGGATGCAACTGATCTTAATTTGAATCCATTTTTTATACAGGAAAATTTTGAAGAAGAAGAATTCGTTGAAGAAAAGGGGATTGTGGAGCAAGAAATTGAAAGAGAAACTAGCTATCCAGTAATCTTAGGAAGCAGACAGTTTGTTGAACCTCTTGATCATATACCCATTTTACCTCCAAAACCTTCAATCGAAGAACCACCCACTTTAGAAATCAAACCTTTACCTCCACATCTTGAATATTCTTTCTTAGACCCCCTAAGCAATCTTCCAGTGATTGTATCTTCTAAACTTACACCCAATCAAAAAGAGCAATTGCTTGATGTATTAAAGAACAACAAAGAAGCAATAGCGTGGATAATCTCAGATATTAAAGGGATCAGCCTTTCTATTTGTGTTCATCACATCTTGATGGAGGAAGATCATAAACCAATAGTGCAACCTCAATGGAGATTGAATCCAAAAATGAACGAAGTTGTTAAGAAAGAAGTAGTCAAACTGCTTGACGCTGGTATTATCTACCCAATTTTAGACAGCATTTGGACCAGCTTGGTTCAGGTTGTTCCTAAGAAAGGTGGAATGACTGTTATTCAGAATGATAAGAATGAGCTTATTCCTACAAGAACAGTTACTGCTTTCAGAGTTTGTATTGATTATCGCAAGCTTAATGATGCAACAAGGAAAGATCATTTTCCTCTTCCATTTATAGATCAAATGCTTGAAAGACTTTCAGGCTATGCTTTTTACTTCTTTCTTGATGGTTATTCGGGATACAATCAAATTTTAATTCATCCCCAAGACCAAGAGAAGACAACTTTACTTGACTATATGGTACATACATACATCGAAGAATGCCTTTTGGTCTATGCAATACCCCAGCAACCTTCCAAAGATGTATGATGTCAATTTTTAATGACATGGTAGAAAAGACTGTGGAGATTTTCATGAATGATTTTTCAATCTATGGCAAGACTTTTCAGTCCTGCCTGAGAAACCTTGAAGCTGTTTTAGTTCATTACAAAGAGGCAAACCTAGTGTTGAATTGGGAAAAATGCCATTTTGTGGTTAATGAAGGCATTGTTCTTGGCCATAAGATTTCTAAAAAAGGCATTAAAGTTGATCGAGCCAAAGTTGAAGTAATTGAGAAGTTAGCTGCTCCTACATCAGTTAAGGAAGTCCGAAGCTTTCTTGGACATGCTGGCTTTTATAGGAGGTTGACTTTTCCAAGATTGCTCAACCGCTCACAGCTCTTTTACACAAAGATGTTGATTTCAAGTTCAATGCAGATTTTTTGAAGGCATTTAAAGAACTTAAAGCAAGATTGATCAATTCACCAATTTTGATTGCTCCTAATTGGGATTTTCCCTTTGAGCTAATGTGTGATGCAATTTGATATTTGTATTAGAGCAGTCTTGGGACAGAGAATTGAAAAGCATTTTCGGCTAATTTATTATGCAAGCAGAACTCTTACAAAAGCTCAACAGAATTAAACCACAACGGAGAAAGAATTACTTACCATGGTGTATGCATTTGATAAGTTCAGATTTTACTTGGTGTTATCCAAAGTGATTGTTTTCACAGATCATGTGGCCTTAAAGTATTTGCTTGCAAAGAAGGATGCAAATCCTCATCTCATCCGATGGATCTTGTTACTTCAAAAGTTTGATCTCGAAATCAAAGATAAGAAAGGATCAGAAAATGTGGTTGCTGGCCACTTATCTAGAATTCCAGAGAGCAACCTCAGCAAGCAACCTGAGATCACTGATTCATTTCCAGATGAGCAACTTTATTTGGTAAACTCTATCCCTTGGTTTGCTGACATAGCTAACTATCTTGCTTGTGGTGTAGTGCCCCGTTATCTTTCTTATCATCAAAAGAAAAAATTCTTTTCGGATATTAAGTATTATTTTTGGGAGGAACCTTTCTTGTTTAGATTATGCACAGATTAGATTATAAGGCGATGTGTCTCCCAAGATGAAGTTCAAGCAATCTTAACAATGTGTCATACTAAAGAAGCTGGAGGTCATTTTGGTGCTACCCAAACAACTTCAAAGGTATTGGAATGTGGTTTCTTTTGGCCCATGATTTTCAAGGATGCTCACAGGTTTGTTTTAGAGTGCGATGAATGTCAACGCTCAGGTAACATTTCTACCAAGAATGCCATGCCCTTACATAACATTGTCGTCCGTGAAATTTTTGATGTATGGGGTATTGATTATATGGGTCCATTTCCGAGTTCTTACAATAACAAATACATTTTAGTTGCTGTTGATTATGTTAGCAAGTGGGTAGAGGCAATTGCTAGTCCTATCAATGATGCTAGTGTTGTTGTAAGGTTTCTTAAGAAGTTTTTTACTAGATTCGGTGTGCCTAGAGCAATTATAAGCGATCAAGGTACTCATTTTTGTAATGTTTAGTTTAAGAGGCTGCTTAAGAAATTTGGAGTCACTCATAGAATAGCTACACCTTATCACCCACAAACTAGTGGGCAGGCTGAAATCTCAAATCGAGAGATTAAGTGTATTCTTGAGAAAACGGTGAGCAATTCTAGGAGAGATTGATCCAAGTAGCTTGATAATGCACTATGGGCTTATCGAACAACCTTTAAAACTCCCATTGGGATGTCACCATTTCAATTGCTCTATGGCAAAGCCTGCCATTTACCTGTTGAATTAGAATTTAAAGCTTTATGGGCTCTCACATATCTTAATTTTGACAGGCAAGCTATTGGTGAACAGAGAAGGCTGCAGTTGAACGAGCTTGAAGAATTCAGATTGTTTGCATATGAGAATGCTATGAACTATAAGGAGAAAACCAAAAAAATGGCATGATCAAAAAATTCAAATCAAGGAGTTTTATCCTGGACAGCGTGTTCTGTTGTATAATTCAAGACTAAAATTATTTCCAAGCAAGCTCAGATCAAGATGGTCGGGACCATATTCAGTTGCTAAAGTGTTTCCCCATGGTGCTATTGAAATTACAAGTGATAAGGGTGAAATTTTCAAAGTAAACGGTCAAAGACTCAAGCCGTATCTTGCTCATGAAACCCTCAAGGTTGTTGACAGCACTCAATACTTTGAACCACCATAAGCAACCTCAAAAAGAAATGGTGTCAGCTTCAAACACCAATTGAAGCACTTTATTGGGCAATCCCCAATTCTCTGACCTTGTAAATAATTAAGTTAGTAATCTTTTTGGCATAATTGTTTCTTTAATGGTTTTCAGACCCGGACCGGTCATCGAACCGGTGAAGGGATGGATTCATGGATTTTGGATTAAACCGGAATAAACCGGAATCGAACCGGATTTAATAAATATATTAAAATATTAAAATATTTTTATTTTTATATTTATAATTTATGAAAATTTGAATATTTTTATTATAATTCTTTAAGTTTAAGCATTTCAAACACAATATACTAATTAAAAAAACTCAATTTATGAAATATAGTTTTTATAGTTACAATTAAATGTCAATTTAATTTAAAATAATTTAAAAATACAAATTATATTTTATGTTAATTAAAAACACCTCAAAATAATAACTTAAATTTTATATTTAAATAATTTTTTTTTTTAAAAAAAAAGTCTGGTTGAACCGGAAAACCGGCTCGGTTCACCGTTTTCCGGTTCGACCGGTCGGTCCGACCGGCCGTTGACCGGTTGTTGACCAAAGTGAAAACCGGATAGAAACCGACCGGTCTGACCTCCGATTCCGGTCGAACCCGGTCCGACCGGCCGGTTCGGTCCGGTTTTCACAACTATGGTTTCTTTTAATAGTCTGCTTATTCTTTTTGTAGGTACTCGAGCAACTTGACGAGTATAGGGATGGCAACATGAAGTTCGAATTTTTAATTTTTAATTAATTTTTCATGCTTGTGTTGCATCTCATAATTTTTATTTTTGTAATTTTTTTAAAGAATTGAAATTTTTGCAACCATTTAATTATTTTATTAGTTCAAATATGGTTTGGTAAGCTCTTTTTCAACAAGTCAGTCTGATTATTTGCCCTAAGAGGACTCAATCTCACCAGATCCGAATTTAAATATTTTAATTGAGAAGAAACAAAAAGTTAAAGGCTGTGATTTATTCTCTCTCTTGTCACATCATTAAGAGTTGGTGAAAGGGAATTGATGGAAGCATGGGTTATGGAAAAGAGAAAAGTGTGGGGATTTGACACATGTCATCTTAAGCCTCCAAACTTCTCTCTCTTCCCTTTAACTGCCCAACACCATTGGTTTTCTCTCTTTAATGACAGTTTTTAGGTTTTAATTTTTGAATTTTAAATTGGAAAACCGTCTAACTTTCCCCTCTTTTTCTGCCTTAACCGTCTTCTCCTCCTTCTTAAGAACGCCTTTTCCTTCTAAATCTCCATCACTGTAGTAATTGATTTTCACCCATCCTCCCTTTTTCTTTCTCTCTACAGATTCAACTGTTCAAACATGCTTAGAGGAGTTAAGCGTGCAACGGTAAAACCTAGCACTGCCTCCCTTAACCCAATGTAGCCGCTCCTTCTGCAGTGTTTAAACCCATATTGCCATCTTCCACCATTGCTGGTTCCCTCACTAAGGAATAGCTATTCAAGAAAATGTTGACCTTCTATGATGATGAATAGTAAAGATTTCAAATCTTCCAAAATCTGCCTCTCGCTCCTTCACGCATTCTTGATTGGTTTGTTCTGGCTGTGTTGCATTTGGACGAAGATATCCGAGAGTTGATCAAGGCTGGCAGTTTTGAATAATTTCTTGAAGTAGATGAACTTGCCTACAAAGAACTAACTTTAGAGTTTCTCTGCACTTTCACCAGTGACCCCAAGATTACAAACCCTAACAATCAGAAAAAGTTTCAGTTTTGTATTATGGGCAAGGGTCAATCCCTTTTGCTGAATGAGTTCAATAGGTATCTTGGTGCTACTGATGATGAAACCATCAATTCTAAAGAATTTGAGAGTGCATTAACTAACTACCCTGCTGAGTTTGATGCTATCACCTTTTAGGAAGAAATCACCGGGCTACCCAACCATTCTTCCCAAGATAGTAGGTCTAGCCATTTGATCTCTTACACTTATCGCATCTTGCAGAAATTGATTGCTGGCTCCATCTTTGCTCGAGCAAATCAGTCTCACATGCCAAAGCAAGACCTGTTTGCCTTATGGTGTATGGTGCGAGGCAAGAAGATGAACATTGGGGCTTGGTTTGTAGATTATATTCTGACCCTTCCAAGCAAGACTAATATAAAGATTATGTGTGGTTCCTACATCACCAAGATCACAAAGGCTGCTGGAGAGTTTGATGATACCCACCTCACTATGGAGTGCAAGCTTGCTCCAATTGGTTTCAGTAACCTGAGGCAGATCAACGTGGTAAGGAAGGTTGGAACCAAGTGGTATCTTTTCCATGAAGGGGAGATTAAAGAAAAGAAGATGCAAGCCTTTAAAGAAGGAAAGAAGGTGAGCAAAGTTGATGAAGAGCAGCCAAAAAAGAAAAGAAAAGTAGAAGAGAGTGAGAAAGCTAAGAAAGTGGATACTCTTGAGATGGAGGAGATTGCTGAAGAGGTTGTATTCTATAAGAGATGTCCTGAAATCTCTATAGAATCCCTTGTTCTTTTAATCGATGATTTGATGGCAAAGAGGAAGGAGGATGTCCTCAAGATTGAGGGGATGCAAAAAGAAATCAAAAAGCTGAAGACGAAAGTGACTCAGTTGGAGACACATCTGGACCAAGAAGTCAGTTCTGACTCCACTCCTTCCCACCCAGTCAAGCAAGCAACCTCCACTTAGGGGTGGCAATTTCTGACACGACAACACGATTAATAGAGACAACCCGACTGACACGACCCATTGGATACGAAACTCATTTTTGTTGCTTTTATGGTATATATAATAATGTGGAATATATTAAACAATATATCACGATTATGACACGATAACACAAATTGCCACCTCTACCTCCACTGCCCCCAGGAAGTGCACATCCCAGCCGAGTGATAAGACTATTCTGATGGAGGAGGACCAGTAGTCCTCCCAGTAGCGTGATCAGTTATTGTTTGTATTCCTTCTCCTTTCGCTCTCTAGTATGTTCCATCTCCCTCAGTCCTGAAAATTCAAATTTCATGCCTGCTCAGTAATATCTCTTCCTTTCCCTCTTATGACTTGTGATTGAATGATGGATTGTTGCATTGAGGACAATGCAAGCTTTAAGTGTTGGGATGGGAAGGCTAATGCTTGATTGATGAATAACCTAAAATCCAATTAATACTTGAAATTGATATTGTTTGATGATGAAATTTATTGTTTGCTCTGTTGAATATGGTCATTCTTGAACAAACGTGTAAGTCCTCAAGTATTGTGTTTTATTTTTCTGTTTCTATCTTGTTTTAAGCAACGTGTTAGGTTGTTTCTTTTCTATTCTTGTAAAAATTTGTCAAAATTTTTCGATTTTGTATTGTTTTATGGCAGCAAAGCAAGAGCTTTTGAATAATTGAGTCATATGTGATCACTTGCGCAATGCATTGAGTTTGGAATCATGATTGTTGGGTTTACAGCTGATTAAGCATTCTAGGACCTAGGATTTTAATGCTTTTATCAACTTTTTAGCTTGCTTAATATCAACTGCAAAAATTTTAACCTTTTTTTCTATTGTGAGGATTTGAGCCTGTTTATTCTTTCTTTGATTCAACTTATTAATTTGCTTTTCATTTCCAAATCTTTAAGTAAACCTTTGAATCAAATTTATTTGCTCAATTTCCTTGCTGAGTGAGC
Source organism: Euphorbia tirucalli (assembly GCA_039660915.1). Classification (NCBI taxonomy): domain Eukaryota; kingdom Viridiplantae; phylum Streptophyta; class Magnoliopsida; order Malpighiales; family Euphorbiaceae; genus Euphorbia; species Euphorbia tirucalli. The sequence continues at coordinate 32,961,656 of CM077640.1, read as the reverse complement.
TTGCACAGTTAACCTTAGCTAGAACTTGGTTTGGAGAGTACTTGTCAAGACCACATGATTGTTCGCATGCATGATATGACAAAGGCATTAGGTTTTTGCCCTTTTAGCTTAAACAACCACCTTGTTTATGTGTTTATCCCCCATTATAGATAAGCCCTGTTGAGCCTAAGCCTATTTGTTGTTACCCTCAAAATTGTTTTCCCTTAACCTTTTTCACTTTTTGTTTTCCCCAAAATCACCCAAGAATTTGCCAAAGAAATTGAAATTCTTATTTTGAGCAAGTAGTTGATCAATTGCTGTGTTGCTGAATTCTTGCTTTCTAAATCATTCAAGCAATTTGTGTTCCTTAAAGCTTTATCCTTTTGAAAATCATATGAATCCTGAAATCTTTCTATCCAAGAGTGTCAGTATGTAAATTCAAATAAAATTCACAAAGATAGAATTAATTTTTCCAAATTTCCTTCAATCTTTGATGGCTCCTTAAAATTTTCAAGTTTCATCAGTTGTTGAGCCTGTTGTTTTGCATAAATCAAAATTCAAGTTAGCAAGTTAATTTTCCTAAGCAATTATATATCAATATTTGAGACTGCTTGCTAATTTCTATTCAATAAAAAAAAAATTTAAATTAATGTCCTTGATTGCCTGACACTTTGTGCTTCATCTTACCATGTTTCTTGTGATTATTTCTTGAATTTCTTTATATCATTCTTAAGCAACCCAATCTACATCTGTTCTTAGATTGCTTGAGTTTTGGTGATGCTGCAATTGTTGAGGCTACTTGTTCATGCATTATTATTTCTTTGGTAATTCTTTTCGCCTAAATTTATCCTTTGACATACCCCTAACCCTAACCAAGTTACAACCCTATTTGTAAGTCCTTTTGATTGTGTATGTTGTTCAATATAAAGTGGTGGCGATGAGACCGATTATCAAGCTATGGTCTATTGGTTATTGTGTAAGGCTGTTGAGTGATCTTAAAAAGCCTTACCTTACTATTTTAGAGTGATTGAGTGGTATCCTTTGGTGAGGCAGTTTGGTTGGAAGTTTGCTGAATTGTTGATTTAAGCAGTCTAATCTTCTGTCTTAGCTTGTTTTTAAAGTTGAAGCTTGTTGCTTATGTGGGCTTGATATCTAGTTCCCTTAAGCTTTGTATTTTCCTCGTGATCATTGTGTTGATTCAATGTTTAAAGTATTGTTGCTGTCGCTGCCTTGTTTAAATGTTCAAGTGTCTTTGTTTCTTTTTCATTCTTAAGTGTTTTCTCTTCTTGTTCTTTTCTTATTGCTTGAGGACAAGAAATGTTCAAGTGTGGGGATATTTGATAAGTGATAAATATGACAATAATTTTAGGTATTAATTGGAGTTAAAATGGGCCAAATTGGTTAATTAATTGCTAATATGAGTTAATTTCAGGTTAAAAATTATCTTGGAGCAAAAAGTTTAAAAAAGTTGAGCAAGTAGGCTCGTGAGCAAGCTAGAAGAGGGTTGGGAAGCAGCTATATCCAGAGAGAGAAGGGGATGGCAGAATTGCCATGCCGTGGGACCCAAAGAAGAAGGGAGAAGGAATGATGTCTTGACTTTTTAAAGATCTTTTGATAGTATCTTACCAAACATTTAGTGGTTAAAATGTTCCATTATTTTAATTGTGTGGTTAAAATTTAGCCATAAGTTTAAGAACAATTTTATTATTTTATAGTTTAGGGTATTTTAGTCTTTTAGGGGGAGTGCTATATATACCTCCCTTGGTTCTAGTTGTAGGGATCTTTTTTTTAGAGCTTTTACTCTTAGCACTTAGTTTATTTCTTTTTAATCTTTTCTCTGGTAAATATAATTTCTAATCATCAAATTCTTCTTATCTCTCTTCTGCCAAAATTGCTCATGAAGAGTGAGTAGTTCATTCTAAGCAGGCTTGAGCCAGCTTGGCTGGCAGTAGTAAGTAGTCCCTCTCCTTGCTTATTATGAGCATTATATGTTAAATGATTGTTTCTTGGTGTATCTTATTTCTTCATGAGATTGATCACCTCATATGCTAGTGGTTAGGATGATGGAAAAGCCTTGAAACACATGCATGTTTATTGCTGAAGAAATTCGATTAGACTACATGCTAGGGGTTTTTATCTTTGATGAAATGCTTGCTAAATCTTAATACATGATTAACTAGTCTATTGTTGAAGAGATTTGATTAGGCTACTTATCATAGTATCCACATGTCCGGAGGTTCCTAGTGTGGTGATTTAAGAGCAAGAAACTCTAGATCTATGATTTGTCACCCTGCTCATAATAGTTAAGGAGAAGGAATGTACTGAACTTGCTTGCTGTGCTTGGTTTAGGTCTACTGCTTTCTTAATATTGTCATTGTTATTTTTATTCTTGCTATCTTGAACTTAATGCTTGAAATTGTTTAGTTACTTGTTCATTTTTCTTTAATTCTTCATTTTTATTTATAAAAGAAATCAGATCTGCCTGTTTACTTGAGAAATTGAGATTGCTCGCTACAATCCCTGTGAGAATGATACTTGGTCTTGCCAGCATACTACAATAGACTGAGTGCACTTGCTAGAGTCCAATATTTTTAGGCAACATGTAGCGGCCCTCGTCCGATTTGGCTATGCTGTAATTTCCCGGTTGAGATGAACTGGATGGTGACTCTTACATTGTCTCTCGAGATTTAGGTATTGATTCTTTTATGAAACAAATGATGAATTTTCCAAAACCTAATTTCTATTAAAACCAAAACCCCAAAAAGCAGCCCGCCTCATGGTGCCTTCTCCCAAAAATGTCATTCGCTCACAGTGGTGACTCTGTTGGGAATTTCTCACAAAAATTTTTCTTAAAACTTAAAAGAATTTGACAAGCCCTGAAAAACATGTAATCAAAATAAGGTGGATGATTCGTTCATTGCATTTTATCTTTCATTTTAGTTAGACATACTTGCATTAGGTTGAGTATCCAATTTTCAACCCGGTGCATTGTTAAAGTGTCGCCTTTGTCCTCATGGTCTTAGGGGCATGGATATGAAACACCACCCATAGCCTCGTATGTACCCCTTCGTTTGAATCCTTCAGTGGGGAGAAGTGAGGAGTATATTTTGCTATGGGGACCTTGATTTTCTCCCTGCTTGGACCGAACTCATGTAGGCAACCTTAGTTGGATTCCCTTAGGATACCAAAACAAATTGCATGAATGATATAATTACGCCTTCATCATCCTCGATTGGTGATCGAAGTGAACCCCTCCTAGGACTCGGTTAGAATTTTCTCAAAAATTAACCACGATTGGAGGAATAAGGTTGGAGGAATATGTTTCGCATGCTATGTGCTACGTGTTTTTTTCGTTTCTTCGTATCATACCATCATCAACATTTTCCATGAATATGACATGCAACAAGTGAATCATTTGTGTGACACTAACTCACATCTTTTGTACAGCCACTTGGATTTTTTGTCTGTGAATACATTAATCACCTGTGTGACATTCACACTAACCATTTCTTTTGCAGCTATGCATCCCCCTCATTGTGTGAAAGACATTAATTCATGCACATCACTTGAATGTCATAAGCAGTAACCAATTTGTTTTGTAGCCATATGGAATGTATGTTATGCATAAAACATTCATGTGGACCCTGAACAATTCCATAAGGATCACACACATCACATCTCCTACCAAATAGGAAACCATTTAGGTGCTCCATAAGCACTAAAAACATCATTTCATGCATCAAACTGTTTAGGTGCTCCACGAGCACTGAAAACATCATTTTATACATCAAACCGTTTAGGTACTCCACGAGCACCGAAAACAACATTTGATGCATCAAACCATTTAGGTGCTTTACGAGCACCGAAAACCACATTTCATACATCAAACCGTTTAGGTGGTCCATGAGCACTGAAAACCACATTTCATACATTAAACCATTTAGGTGCTCCACGAGCACCAAAAATATCATTTCATACATCTAACCATTTAGGTGCTCCACGAGCACCGAAACATCATTTCATGCATCAGACCGTTTAGGTGCTCCACGAGCACCGAAAACCTATATTTCATACATCAAACCGTTTTGGTGCTCCACGAGCACCGAAAACATCATTTCATACATCCAATTGTTTAGGTGCTCCATAAGCACCGAAAACATCGTTTCATGTATCAAACTGTTTAAGTGCTCCACGAGCACCAAAAACCTTCACTTCATGTATCCAATCGTTTAGGTGCTCCACGAGCGCCGAAAACTCCACTTCATGCATTGATGTTCCACGAACATCGAGAGTTCCATATCACGAGAACCTAAGGTGCTCCCCAAGCACCAAAACTCTGCCCGTGTGCCAAGCATGAGTTCATTTCATCTCATATCATGACATAAAAGCCTAAGGTGCTCCCTGAGCACTAAAACTCTACCTGTGTGCCATGCACGTGTACACTCCATAACATATCCACGTACAATTTCATTTAGGTGCTCCTTGAGTGCCAAAACTTCACCCGTGTGCCAAGCACACACCCATCTCATCTTATATCAAAGCATGAAACCTTTAGGTGTTTCACAAGCACCGAAGTTCTATCCATGTGCCAAGCACATGAATGTCAATGCATAAACTACTCAAGTAGGAACTCATTTAGGTGCTCCACGGGTACCGGAACCCTAAGTCATCACATTTTCATTTAGGTACTCCACGAGTGCCAAAAATGCCACCTCATCACGCATTCACCCATTTAGGTGCTCTATGAGTACCGAAGGCTGGATTCCATCATTTCTCATACATGTGCTCCCTACGTACCGAAAATCACATTTCAGTTCATGTACTTAAATACTCTAACAGTGCAAGAGTACTGTCCACATCTTAATGTACACTTCGCCGCCTGATTGGTCAGTTGTTCAAGGTTTACATTATAAGGTCATTTCATGTGACATCCACGTACCATTCATTCGACACACCATGCATACATGCATATCATCTAGACTTCATAACTCTTTGGGTGAACATCTTTCACTAACTCTGGTTTGATATATTTTGTAGTTTGGCACAGACTGAAAGGCAGACTTGAAAGAGTAGAACATGCGGATTCAACATCTAGTGAGTTTGAAGAGTCTGTCCAGTTAGAGGAGGTTGAGATAGTACCCGAGACAAACTTGGAATCTGAACTTTTGCCAGAAGCCGAACAACTCGAACAACACTTTCAAGAAATGGCAACCTCACCTGATGCCACTACTGCTATGTTGGCCACCGTGGTTATTTGGGAATTTATGAACTCGGATGAGTTCAAAAACCTCATCGAGAGTCAAGTCTAAATTTCCATAGACGAGTCATCTTCTCATCGGGCCAAAAGAGTTACTCGAGAACCGGACAATAGAGGGAAATTGAATGACGGGCTGTCTGATGTAGGGGAAGCTTAAAGGAATAGTGCTTAAAGACCAGCTGAGTTTGCCATGGAGAAGAAGTGGAAAGAGCTGGAAGAATTCATGGCCAAAATGTGTGGGAGCGCTAAAGCTCATACTTAAAAACGCACTGATCCAACTACACTTATAACCGGAGGTATTGAAATGCTGCCAGTGGGCTTCCAGATGCCCAAAATTGCTCCCTATCTTAGGAAGAGTCCTCCTACCACACACCTAAACTAGTACATGCCGATCATGACGATGGCAGGACTCATGATGAACTTGTTGGTGGGGTTATTGCCCACTACTTTAGAAGGTGGAGCAATCACCTGGTACAATAAACAACCGGAAAGTGTACAAGGAGACTGAGAAGCGTTATCTGATGCATTTGTGAAATACTTCAGTTTCAAAACTCAGTTGGAGGTCAAGCTACAAGACTTAGAAGCTATAAGATAAAGGCCTAATGAGATCTTCTCGGAATATTACCAAAGGTGGATGGACAAGATGATCCTCCTTCATCAAAAGCCATTAGAGGATGAATTGATTGTAAAGCTGATTGATGGCAATTTGGAGGTGTATCAAAATGTAATGAAATATTAGAAACTCCATTCTTTGGTAGAAGTGCATGAACTGGCCCGAAAAGTAATGAAGCACGAGATTGATCCAGCCCAAAAATGTTGGGATTTTTCACCGGAAATCACCCGATTAAATGCGGAAGAATGTGGTGATTTCCTCAAATTCGTGCCCAGGAGCAATTGATGTGAAAATTGTAAAACTTAAAATCAAATTGAAGAGAATAGATTCTTACCAAGAATATCTCTTCAAGAGATGGCTGCAGAAACCAAAATTGATTCCCTCCGCATTCACGTACTTGAACAGTTATCGAACACGACCCGTGCTAGCGAGAGGATCAACCGAGAGAGAGAGTTTGGTGGCTGAAAATTTCTGCACTAATTCTACATACCTTGGCCAAATTCTACCCTAGGTTTTTAACCTAGGGGGCCGAAATTCCCCTTAGGAATTGTAGGCCCAATTCCATTTAATTTCATACGAGCTTTTCTCCTTTTTAAGCCCACATCCAATTTAATTTCAAGTTTAAATTCTATTTAACATGTATGCTAACATATTATACCATGTAATATATTACATACATTTAAATTGAAATTAATTTGACCAATGAATTTAATCGAGGAATTAAATTAGACATTCATGAAATCAAATACATGTGAACCTATACATGTAAAATATTTCCACCTAGGAAATAATCTCACAAATTAATTCATTAAATCAATTTTGAGATGGTCAATGCAAATATTAATTTTATTTTTTTGAACAATCCAATTGATCCTTATAATATAATTAATATAATCTTTTCTCTCTGATGTGTATGCTCCAAGTATACAGGTGATCCCTTAAGTCTGAGTTCAGACATTCAATGTGTACAATCCTGTGGGCCCATCTTTATATTGGCAGTGGGCCTATGGCCCACAGACTGCAGGTGGACTCTAGCAAGCCACTGCAGCCCCCAATTAAGATGGAGACGGTAGTCCAACTGAAATCATAACCCTGTAGTTTAAGCTTGTATATCCCATGTCATTGATATCGGTGTCCATCACAAAGGCTTGGATTGATCACCCTCTTTTGTGTCCGGACATTTACTTGATCCCGAATGTACTGATGCTCATAAACAAGTTCCAACTTGTTTGGGTGTGGCCACACTCTTATCAGTTAAATTCATCAAGAGGCTGGTGATATCTTCTCAGTGGACTACTGAGTGACATATCCCTTCTACATATCCATAGCACTACCATGCTTAGTGACATACCCTGCTGTACCTATACTTAGCACCATTTTGTAGGCCCTTTGGGCATACACCAAAGTATGCGACTTCGCATGCAGCACCATCATATGGTCAGGTCAAAGGATCCATACAAGTACTACACAAGAATCACTAGTGATGCTTTACCATGTGGATTTCTCGTTTAGTGGATCTATCCAGTACCATGCCCCTTTTGCTTGTACCCATTAACTTGGTTGACATCCCATGTATAATGGCCGCTAAGACACCGCCATACAACTAGGTTAATGGTAGTCTCTAGTTACATTCATTCCCATGACTGGAACAGACTACGGATCTCTTTATGGTCATATTGTTTTCCCTACCCATGGTCTTACTGCCAAGTGCATGACACTTGTCACATGGATATGGATATGTCCATTGGATACTCCATTTAAAATATAGCACAAGATATATAATAAACAAATTAATGCCTTTATTTAATGACATAAAATATGTATAATACACAAATCCAATAAATGTACAATACAAATACAAGGTCTAATGCCTCGAGACTAGGTCATATCCAACAATCTCCCACTTGCACTAGTTCCAACTAGGCATGGGCCTAATCCCTATAAATCTAGTATGACCCTCATGCTTGAGTTGGGCTAGCACCTTGGTCAAAGGATCTGCGACATTATCCTCGGTGTCCACTCTATGTAATGAAATGTCACCCCTCTCGATGATTTCTCGTATGAGGTGAAACTTCCTGAGCACGTGCTTCATGTTCTTGTGTGACCGGGGCTCCTTAGCTTATGCAATAGCCCCATTGTTGTCACAGAAGATATCAACTAGGTTCTGGATAGTAGGTACTACTACCAACTCAGTGATAAACTTCCTTATCCACACAGCTTCCTTAGCTACATCACACGCTGCAATGTACTCAGCTTCTATTGTAGAGTCCGCGATGGTCGGTTGCTTTGAGCTCCTCCAGCTTACAGCACCACCATTTAGCAAAAACACGTACCCAGACTGCGATTGGTACTCATCCTGGTCGATTTAGAAGCTTGCATCAGTATAGCCAGTAACTGATATCTCTTCCTGACCTCGATACACTAAGAAGCTATCCTTAGTTCGGTTAAGGTACTTGAGAATTGCTTTGACAGCCTTCCAGTGATCCTCCCTGAGATCCTGCTGGTACTGGCTCATCATACTTAGTGCAAAGAAAACATCAGGTCTCGTACATAGCATGGAGTACATGATTGATCCTATAGCCGAGGCGTATGGGACCAACTTCATGTTCTCCCTGTCCTCCCTTGTCTTAGGATAGTTCTTCTTACTAAGTTTCAGCCCATGGCTCATCGGCAAGAAACCTTTCTTGGCCCGATCCATGCTGAATCTTTTCAGAACTTTGTCTATGTACGTGGCCTGACTTAGGCCCAGAAGCTGATTAGATCTATCCCTGTAGATCTAATCCCTAGGATTGTCTCAGCTTCGCCTAAATCCTTCATTGCTAAGCACTTACACAACCACTACTTTAACCCTTGCAGTGTTGGTATGTCACTTCCAATAAGAAGGATATCATCCACATATAATACCAGGAATGTGACAATGCTCCCACTAATCCTTTTATACACACAAAGCTCATCTTGATTCTGTATGAAACCATATTCCTTTATAGCTTTATTGAATCTAAGATTCCAACTTCGGGATGCTTGTTTTAGTCCATAAATGGACCTTTGAAGTTTGCATACCCTCCCAGGATACTCTGGATCGATAAAACTCTCAGGTTGTGTCATGTACACATCCTCGAGCAGCTTTCTGTTAAGGAAGGTGGTTTTGACATCCATTTGCCAGAACTCATAGTCGTACCATGCAGCTATGGCTAACAAGATCCTAATGGATTTGAGCATAGCAACTGGTGAGAAGGTTTCATCATAGTCTATTCCATGGACTTGCCTGAAACCTTTTGCAACCAGATGCCCCTTGAAGGTGTTGTCGGCTTTTAGCTTGTAGCACCACTTGCAACCTATTACCTTAGCACCTGAAGGTGGATCAACCAGGTTCCAAACCTGATTATCGTACATAGATTACATCTCTGCCTCTATGGATTTATGCCAATTTGCAGACTGTGGGCTAGCCATAGCCTCCTGGTAGGTTTTGGGTTCTTCCTCATTAAAGGTGAGAAGAGTTGATCATCGGTGATGAGAAAACCATATCTCTTCAGTTCCTGACAATCCCTACCAGACCTTCTAGGTCCTTGTGTGACCTGGGTCACTGCTTCCTCCTATGGAAGCTCCACCCTGTTCTTTGAGTTATCCTCTTAGGAGCTTGTGAGCTTTGAACTTCCCTGAGTTAAACATTGCTTCCACTATCTTTCTTGGAAATGAAATCCTTTTCTAGAAAGACCCCATTTCTTGCCATGAACACCTTGTTCTCGGTGGGGTTGTAGAAGTAATATCCTTTGGTTTCCCTAGGGTAGCCCACAAACAGGCACTTGTCGGTTTTGGGTTCTAGCTTGCCCCCAGTTAATCTCTTGACATGTGCATGGCATCCCCAAATCCACAGAAAAGACACATTGGGCTCCCGTCCATAACTCATATGGGGTCTTTTCCACTATCTTAGTAAGAGTATTATTTAAAATGAGAGCGGCTGTCTCGAGGGTGTATCCCCAGAAGCTTATTGGGAGAGAGGCATGACTCATCATTGAGTGGACTATGTCCAACAGAGTCCTATTCCTCCGTTTGGACACCCCATTCCATTGTGGTGTTCCTGGAGGAGTGAGCTGTGGACCTATTCCATGCTCTCTCAAATATGAGTCAAACTTTAGGCTCATATACTCGCCTCCTCAGTCTGACCGAAGGGCTTTGATATTTCTACCTAGCTGGTTCTGTACTTCGTTCCTAAATTCCTTGAACTTGTCAAAGGTTTCAGACTTACATTTCATCAGATAGATGTAGCCATATCTGCTGAAATCGTCCATGAACGTGATGAAGTATAGATGTCCACCTTTGGTAGCTGTGCTCATGGGCCCACATACGTCTGAATGTATTAGGTCCAATAAGCTAGTAGCCCTTTCAGCTTTCTTCCTAAAAGGCACTTTAGTCATTTTGCCTCGTAAACATGATTCGCATACATCAAGTGACTCCACGTCAAATGACCCTCGGATTCCAGCTTTGTGGAGCCTAGCTATGCGCTTCTCGTTTATGTGGCCTAAACAACAATGCGAAAGGTAGACTGGATTAAGTTCGTTAGGCTTAACCCTTTTAATATTTATGTTATAGACATGATTGGTTTCATTTAAATCCAGAATATATAGGCCATTATTTAATAGTGCTTCTCCATAAAATAATCTCTCTCTAGATAAACCAATTCTACCATTAGAAATAGTAAAATTAAATCCAGAAATATCCAATACTGAAACAAAAATAATATTCCTGCACATGGTAGGTATAAAATAACAATGTTCCAATATTAAAACCAATCCACTAGGCATCATGAGGTGATATTCGTCGATCTCTATGGCAGTAACCCTTACTCCATTACCCACCCGCAAGTCCACCTCCCCTAATCCTAGTGACCTCCTATTCTTAAGTCCCTACACATTGCAACAAATGTGAGAACCACATCTAGTATCCAATACCCAGGATGTTGAAACAGTGAAGTTAATGTCTATGACATAAATACCTGATGAAGATGCACCCTGGGTGTTCCTCTGCTCTCCGAATAATTTGAGACACGACCTCTTCCAATGCCCCACCTGCTTGCACCCGAAGCAGACATCCTCAGGACTGGCCTTGAGCTGGACCTTGGGCTAGGCTATAGGCTTCTTGGCCTTGGCTTTCTTAGCCTTAGCCTTAGCCTTTTCCTTGGCTTTGCCCTTCACAAGAGGAGGGTTCCCCTTGTTTACCAGCAGCACCGGTGGAGTCTTCTTGATCGACTGTTCAGTAAGCTTAAGCATCCCATGCAACTCACTAACAGTATGGTTCATCCCTTGCATATTATAGTTCAGGATGAACTGATCGTAAGAATCTGGTAAGGAAGCAAGGATTATGTCCACCGCCAGCTCCTGTGAAATAGGCGATTTGAGATAGGCTAAAGTATCCAGATAGCCCTTCATCTTGAGCACATGTGCACTCATAAATGTCCCAGCCCCCATCTTACAGGAGTGGAATGCCTTATTGGTCAGGTACCTTTCCTGACGAGCTTGCTCTTGAAGCATCTCATTCAGAGTTGTTCTCATTGCATAGGCCTGATGATCCATGAACTACTTTTGCGGCTCAGGGACCATACACGCCAACATAAGGCATGTCACATCCCTATTATCCTTAACATGCACCTTGTATTCCTCCAACTGGGCAGCTGGTGGATTACGTCTTGAGGCGTAGCCGGTACAGGCCTTTCCAGCACATACTCCTTTGACTCTTGTTTTAGAACTATTCTTAAGTTCCTAGATCAGTCTAAGAAGTTAGGACCGAAAAGCTTGTCCCTTTCCAGGATAGATTGCGGTAAAAGTGAATTGTTGTTTGCCATTTAAAATTCTACACATAAAAATTTTAAGAGTGTTAATAAAGGACATTATCTTGTTTCCCATATATAATTAATAATGAATCAAGTTATTAATTAATCAGAGTTGTTGGGCTCATGGGTGAGATCCATATTTCATTAGGATATAGCCAGACGAGGGCCTGGAAAAACTATACCCTAATTATTTAGGTAGGAATGCCGTCCAATCCCAACCTAGGGACTCTCGGTTTGATGGGTTTGTTGGCACTTACCCATCTGTGCTTAGGGCTAGGAGAATCCTCCTACCTCCATCCAAGTGTTAAAGTAACCTATACTCCAACCCAATAAAAAATGACGATACTCTAGTGCATCCAGTGAGGGCATGGTCTACAACTGGCCTACCCCACTTCGAGTCAGTTTTGAATGAGGGAAGCACTTTTAAGCGACTTAGTAATTCCATTAGGTTATTAGATTCATTTAATAATGGCTTACATGCATAGGCGAGTGAGAATGGGTTTGCAACATACATACATACATGCAAACAAATATAAAGCATAATTAAATAAGTAAAATGGACTGCTATAGGCCTATATTACAACCTAACACAATTCTAGTAAACCTATAATAGAAAATACATTAGGTGGGCCTTCATTTCCTTCCTTCTGAGCTTGCCTCTCCACTGGGCTTCTTCTTTACAAATTTTATAATAAATGAATATAATAAAATTACATTAAAAGAAAATCGCACGCAGGACATATTAACCCAAAAGAAAATTTACAACCCACTTGAATAAGGTCCAATAGCATCCAAGCATTCATATATTTAATCATACAAAATGCATCCATACATCAATTTATAAGCATGTTATAATGCATGAAATTAAGCACATTTCAATTATGTCCAAAGCCATTATTTTGAAATCGCCAATTTTTGGCCCATAATGGTTCTAGCCCTTAACGGGCTTTGGGCCTCCAACCCAGGCAGATACCTGCTGCCACTGGAATTGGGAAACCACGAGTCCATATCAGCCGCCCGGGTAATTGTGCCAAAAAAACCCGAACCAGTTTCAATTAACCATATTAATTTCCAAAATTAATATCCCATGAATAAAATTAAAATTTCATTTAAGAAACCATGCGCATTCAAATTACAAAATTTAAACACACAAAATTTTAAAACCCATTAAAATTTTAAAACTGGGCCCCGGGCCCGAAATCCGCCAAATCCAAAACTGGACCCGACCCGCTAAAGCTAGGGCAACTCCGTTGCCCTAGCGGTAGCAGCCGCTGCTGGACTCGACGGTAGCCACTGCTGCCGCTGTTTCCGCCGCGTGCGGCTGCCTCCGATGGCGATTCCGCTGGCAGCAGTCCCATATGCGCGGAAACAACCCGTGATTTTCGCTGAAAAAATAAAACGCAGCCAAGAAAAATAAATCACTACGAAATATAATCCAATCAACAGAAAATTAAATAAACATAAACCTATATGCAAATTAATTTTCAATTGAAAAATCCAAAGGGGAAAAATCACAAACCCCAATCCAAGAATCCCAAATCAAAATCTCCAATTTCAAAACCAAGGGATTCAAACAAATTTAACAATTTCCACAGATCAAAAGCCCATTATGATACCACTGTTAAGATTTTTCACCGGAAATCACCCAATTAAATCCGGAAGAAAGCGGTGATTTCCTCAAATCCGTGCCCAGGAGCAATTGATGTGCAAAGTTGTAAAACTTAAAATCAAATTGAAGAGAATAGATTCTTACCAAGAATATCTCTTTAAGAGATGGATGCAGAAACCAAAATTGATTCCCTCCGCGTTCACGTACACGAACGGCTATCGAACATGATCCGTGCTAGCGAGAGGATCAACCGAGAGAGAGAGTTTGGTGGCTGAAAATTTCTGCACTAATTCTACATACCTTGGCCGAATTCGACCCTAGGTTTTTAACCTAGGGGACCGAAATTCTCCTTGGGAATTTTAGGCCCAATTCCATTTAATTTCATGCGGCCTTTTCTCCTCTTTAAGACCACATCCAATTTAATTCTTCTGGTCCAATTTAATTTCAAATTTTAAATTCTATTTAACATGTATGCTAACATATTATATCATATAATATATATGACATACATTTAAATTGAAATTAATTTGACCAATGAATTTAACCGAGGAATTAAATTAGACATTCATTAAATCAAATACATGTAAACCTATACATGTAAAATATTTCCACCTAGGAAATAATCTCACAAATTAATTCATTGAATCAATTTTGAGATTGCCAATGCAAATATTAATTTTATTATTTTGATCAATCCAATTGATCCTTATAATATAATTAATGTAATCCTTTCTCTCCGGTGTGTATGCTCCAAGTATACAGGTGATCCCTTAAGTCCGAGTTCAGATGTTCAATGTGTACGATCCTGTGGGCCCATCTTTATATTGGCAGTGGGCCTATGGCTCACAGACTGCAGGTAGGCTCTAGCAAGCCATTGCAGCCCCCAATTAAGATGGAGATGGCAGTCCAATTGAAATCATAACCCTGTAGTTTAAGCTTGTATATCCCATGTCATTGATATCGGTGTCCAACATGGAGGCATGGATTGATCACCCTCTTTTGTGTTCGGACATTTACTTGATCCCGAATGTACTGATGCTCACAAACAAGTTCCAACTTGTTTGGGTGTGGCCACACTCTTATCAGTTAAATTCATCAAGAGGCCAGTGATATCTTCTCAGTGGACTACTGAGTGACATATCCCTTCTACATATCCATAGCGCTGCCATGCTTAGTGACATACCCCGAAAGTACCCATACTTCGCACCCTTTTATAGGCCCTTTGGGCATACACTAAAGTATGCGACTTCACATGCAGAACCATCATATGGTCAGGTCAAAGGATCCATACAAGTACTACACAAGAATCACTTGTGATGCTTTACCATGTGGATTTCTCGTTTAGTGGATCTATCTAGTACCATGCCCCTTTTGCATGTACCCATTAACTTGGTTGACATCCCATGTCCAATGGCTAGTAAGACACCACCATACAACCAGGTTAATGATAGTCTCTAGTTCTATTCATTCCCATGACTGGAACAGACTACCGATCTCTTTATGGTCATATCGTTTTCCCTATCCATGGTCTTACTGCCAAGTGCATGACACTTGTCAATGTGGATATAGATATGTCCATTGGATACTCCATTTAAAATATAGCACAAGATATATAATAAATAGATTAATGCCTTTATTTAGTGACATAAAATATGTATAATACACAAATCCAATAAATGTGCAATACAAATACAAGGTCCAATGCCTCAGGACTAAGGCATATCCAACAAAAATAGTTCCGGAGGAGGCTATCAAAGCCATACTTATTCGGGATATAAGAGCAACAACAATCCCATAGCCTCTTCCTTGATGAATGTTAAGCTGAGTCAGCCTTCTGCTCCAGTTAGATAAGCAGATGTAGCAGCTGTAGCACAAGGGGTGAACCAACAAGCGATTGACAAAGGGATCTCCCCATGGGAGGATTCTTTACGACGAATTTTCCTAAAGTACATAAATCTAGGCTTCCTCCAAAGCATGAAACCTTACACGCCTTCGGCTGAGGTGGATAAAAATAACTTCTGCTCCCACCATGTATCAAAGTGGCACCGCACCAATGACTGCCACGCCTTAAAGAAGGCTATCTAGTAGTTGATTGACAAGAAGAAGAGAGAAGAGCCTCGTCCAAAACCCAATGTTTAGAACAGTCCTTTGCCTTAATTTGAAAGGAGAGTCAACATGGTGCAAACGGGATTACCGACTAGTTTTGTGCTTGCTCAAATTGCAAAGGTAAACCCGGCGATACAGGTGGTGATAGGTGAAGAAGTTGAGCCGATTGCAAAGGAAAGTAAGTGATAAGGTCGGTTTTTGACCTTATCTTTTAGGCAATTTCGTGGTTTAAACGGAAATTTTTTAGAGTCCTTTGTGTGAATGCTTGTTTGGTTTTGCGTATTTTGTGATTTTTATGTTTTGGTTAGATTTTCATAACTTTTAGCATTTTTCATGTTTTTTAGGGGTGTTTTTGTAATTTTGGATAATGCGTCATTTTTGTGGTCTGTGGCTGTGGTGCGGTTATGTTTCTTTATGTTTGTTTTGGACAAGCATTATGACCCGGACCGAAAGTTGGAGCGACGGCTGCGAAGAAGAGATTGAAGTGCTGAAAAGCAAGGTGGCACGGCATGCCGCAATGAGTGCCATTCCAGCGTGCCACAGGATGGAATCCAGTGGATCAGCACGAAGGCGTGCTGCCACCACCAGCACGGCATGCCACCCCCAAATCAGCTCAGCACGGAGTGCCGACACCACCAGCATGGCGTGCCGAGCTCCGGAATTTTGCTGTTGCCCTACTTTCCTTTTTCCTGTTCAGTGGTTTTAGCCTAGCCCTATAAATAGGTTATTTTCTAAGTTGTATGCATCTTTTTCCAGACTTTTAAAGTAGAGAGCACAAACTTGTAGCTAGGTTTATTGCTTGAACTCTTTGTTTCTTTGAGTTTGAACCCTCAATTGGTAGAAGTTTTGCATTGAATCTTCCCCTTTTGCGACGTTCTTGGTTCCAGATTGAGTTCGTCTATAGAGGTACACCCCAAGCATCTTCACACCGTCGGAATTCGGTTAATCAGACCAAAAGGGCATAAGTTCCTCTTCTGCTCTTTTGTAATTCGATTAGTCAGTTTTTGATTCCTCAATTGATTATGTTTGGTTGTAAACATTGAATTCTTATCATCTTTCTTGATTAATACAATTGATTGCAGTTTAATTTCAATTTTTACACCTTTTCTTTATGTAATTCCTTTAATGATAATCTAGTCTCATAAGATCTTAACTTATTAAGTTCATATTTGTGGCATTACCTAGATTGACGCCTAGGAAACCATTAGTATTGACAACACTGTGGAATTTATGTGCCTCTATTTTCTGAGCTTTAGAATTAGACCGCCTCTAAACAAGGCAAACCAGCTAAGGACCTAAAAGATCTAGACATACTAGGTTGAATTATCGAAAGAACATAATTAAGGTTTAATTGTTGAGTTAAATTCATCTTTTCAATTAATTGATAAAGCCATCACCATTAGCATTCTTAGGTCGGTTAAACCGCCAATTGATAACTCGAATTCAAGTGCAAAGCAAGCTGGGATAGATCAAGTAGGAGTAGGATAATTTAGTTGTTAGTATAATCACACCCCAAAATTAAGTTCCGCTTAGGACACGCAAGGAACCCGAGTAGTATAGTGTTTGCAGAATATTTTCTCTGTGGGATCGATACCTGGACCAACCAGAATTATTACTTGTAAACGATAGGTACACTGCCTTAGTTGTGTGATTCTAGGTTTAGTTTCACTACTTCACCTAGGACCCACTAGTAAGCCCGTTAATCTAGACGACATTAAACTAGATGATGATGCAGACAAATTAGAGATGATGAGTTGGCCCAAGCCCACAAGCCAAACAAAGCCCGTGTATCCCGTTTGCACCAAAAGTGGGATGTACTTGAGAAAGGAGGATGCTCCTATGAATCATGTCATAAGAAGCAGGAGAGTGTACTAACCCATACCATAATGTCAGGAGGAGCCTAGTCGGAGAGCTAAAACCCCGACCCAAGAATATGCGCCAATCTAAATTGATGAAAAAAAAGACTTGGTGGTTGAGCAGTTGAAGAAAATGCCTACATGAGCATTTGTATGGCATTTACTTATGGAGTCCCAAAAACATAGGGCAGAAGTGGTCAAAAAGCTTATGGAGATGGATGCAACTCCATCGATGTCCCCCGAGGATGTATGTGCAATTATTGGAAGTACCGAGGGTCAACGAGCCAATAGCACCAAAGTCATTACTTTCACTAACGATGACCTACCACCTGAGGGTATCAACCATAATCAAGCTTTATATCTGAAGGTTAAGATGATGGGCAAGGTGCTTCCCTGTGTATTGGTGGATGATGGATCGGCATTAAAGATTTGGCCCCTAAAGGTGCTCCCAAGTCTCAACATGAGTGAAGAAGCCCTCTTGAGGTCCAACACAGTGATCCGTGCTTATGATGACTCAAAGGGCATGGTAATCGACACCTTTCAAGTGGAAGTGGTGATCGAAGAGATAAGATCCAAAGTGCTATTCACTGTCATTGATATCTTGGTAGCATTTTCTTTGCTCTTGGGACGACCATGATGCATTGGGAGGGGTGCCTTCAACCCACATCAAAAGGTGAAAATCTCGGTGGGGGAAAGAGTAGTGACCCTCGAGGCTGATGAATCATCAATGGTGGCAACATTGGATGCCTACGAGCAACCTATCACGGGTTTTCATGTGGTGGTCATCTCGAAGCAAAAGGTGAAGGAGCCTGTGTTTTCTCCTTGGATCCATAAGTACTTTTAAAAGCAAAATTTCATTCCGGGTAAGGGGCTCGGAGTTCATCAATAAGGGATCACGAAATTTGACATCAAAACGGGCCAGTCACACTGTGGGGGTCTCGGTTACAAAGGAAAGGCTAAAAAGGAGGGGCCTGGACTAAAGAGAATCCACCTTATGGACACATTTGTCCATGCAAGCGATGGGCCACCAGTGATAATCTAGGGAGAAACAATTCCCAGACTTGAAATATTTTCTAATATAGTTGACTTCTCAAAGTATGGAGTTGGCTCTATTAAGGAAATGCTCAAGCCTGAAATGAAGGCCGAGATCATCTCTCCAATGATCCATAAGAAGACTCCAAACAAGTAAGCTGAGATTGTTTCTCCTATCCTCTTGCATGAGAAGCCAAAGGAAGAGGAGGCAGATCCACTAGTGGATGCCATCACCAAGGCATTTTTGGCTCTATTGAAGAAAGGCTTGAAGGATTGCCCTGCGAAGAAAGAAACTATCCCAGATCAAGCTGAACTGGTGGAGCAGGCTGTAGCCGAACTGACTCGGATGATGGTAAAGGGAAAAGCAAAGAAGGAAGAATCTGCTCTGTCAGAGGCACAGAAAGAAAGTCTGGAGGCAAACTTGAATGACCTGTTTGAAGAGGGACTTGCCGACCCCGAGGATGCTGCTGCTGAAGACCCTCTGCATGTGGAGGAAGAAATTGATTTTTATGTAAACATTTCCTCTATTTTTGATATGAACAATTCTGCCTATAAGGTGATGAATGCAATAAAGTCCAACTTTGCTTACTTGTGTAATGTTTTCCCGATGGCTCTATGTATACATGCAAACGTTCATTCAATATGTTCAGCATTCATGACATGCATTACATGAAATTAATTTGGGTACTGTTGAAAATCCTAAAATAGTATCTATCTCCAGTGAACTGACTCCTATGGAAAAGAGAGAACTAATAAAAGTACTTAAAAAGCATGTGGGTGCATTTTCCTTGTCTTACGATGACATGCTAGGGGTTGATAGAGGAATAGCAGAACACAGAATCCCAATGGATCCCAAGTTCAGCGCAGTAAAGCAGAAACTCGGACGTCTACGTCCAAAATGGGCCGAGAAAGTCAAAGAAGAAGTAGCAAAGCAGATTAAGGCCAACTTCCTGGAAGTGGTAGAATACCCTGAATGGCTAGCTAATATAGTCCCAGTTGCCAAGAAAGATGGAAGGGCTAGAGTTTGTGTGGATTAGTGAGATTTGAATAAAACCTCTCCAAAGGAAGATTTTCCACTCCCTCACATTGACGTCCTAATCGATAGTGTAGTAAAGGCAGTCATGTACTCATTTATGGATGGCTTCTCTGGATACAATCAGATTTTGATGGATATCATTGACAAAGTTAAAATGGCTTTCATTACTGAGTAGGGGATATATTACTATAGGGTGGTGCCTTTCGGATTGAAGAATGCTGGGGCAACCTACCAAAGGGCTGTCATGACACGACTACATAACATGATCCACAAGGAGGTCGAAGTATATGTTGATGATATGTTGGTCAAATCCATGACCCAAGGAGAGCACCCTGCTGTCCTGGATAGATTCATGACTAGGATTAAAAAGTATGACTTGCACCTCAACTCAAAGAAATGTGTATTTAGAGTTCCATCGGGAAACTGTTAGGGTACATTGTCAGCCAGAAAGGGATTGAGATAGACCTAGACAAGATCAAAGCTATTTGGGATATGCCAGCGGCAAAACCAGAAAAGGAAGTCAGATCATTCTTGGGGCCACTTCAATATGTTGGCAGATTCATTGCCAGATTGACTACTGTCTATGAACATATTTTTAAGCTACTTCGGAAAGAACAAGCAATCGAGTGGAATGACAAATCTCAAGTTGCATTCGATAAGATCAAAGAGTACTTGACCCATCCTCCGATGTTGAGACCTCCGACTCCGGGCAAACCTTTGATATTGTACCTAGCCATTGAAGAAACCTCTATAGGGGCAATGTTGGTCCAAGAACAGGATGACAAGAAGGATCATGCTATTTATTACATTAGTAAGAAGATGCTAGATTATGAAACGCGATGCACTGTGGTGGAAAAGTCTTTCTCTGCTATGGTCTGGTTGACGAAGAAGTTGAGACACTATTTCCAATCATACAAGATATAAGCGGTGGCAAAGGTTGATCCAATGGAATACCTCTGTTTTGCTCCATCTCTAGCAGGAAAACTATCCCGGTGGCTACTTTTGCTATCTGAATTTGATATTGAATATGTGACAAAGAAGGTGATCAAAGGAAGAGCAGTGGTAGAGTTCCTAGTGAATTAGCCGCTTGAATCTAACTATGTGGAGGATCTAGAATTTCCAGATGAATAGTTAGCCATGGTGGATATGGAAACTAGGAAATGGGTCATGCACTTTGATGGGGCTATGAATAAAAGGGGCACAGGTCTCGGAGTAATCATTGTAACTCTAGAAGGGGAAATAATTCCTTTATCAAAAAGGCTGGAATTCCCAGTACCCAATAACAGTGCTGAATACGAAGCCTATTTATTTGGCATTGATGCTCTTATCACACTAGGAGCAGATGATGTGACCATTATTGGAGATTCATTATTAGTGATCCGCCAAGCCACGGGAGAATGGAAAATCAAAGAAGAATCCCTTCGATCATACCTGGAGACTTAATGGGGGCTAGTGAAGATATTCAGGGAAATTGAATTCAAACATGTAGCCAGAGATGATAATCAGATGGCTGATTCATTAGTAACCTTATCGTCCATGTGGGATGGGCCTCATAAGGCCCCAATGCAGCCTTTGATCCTCGAAACTACTAGAACACCATTCCATCACTCTAGTGATGTCTTGACTCTGACAATGGATGATAAACCCTAGTACCAAGACATAGCTAATTTCCTACAAAATGGTCAGTATCCTGAAGTAGCAGATTCATCAGATAAGGCCACACTAAGGAAACTAGCAGTTCAATTCAGATGGTTTGATGAACAACTCTTCAGAAGGAATACTAACGGATTGTTATTGAGGTGTTTGACGGAGATGAAAGCCAAGAAGGTTATGTAAGAGATGCATTTCAGAATCTGTGGCCCACACATGAACGGTCTAGCTTTGGCTAAAAATATTATGAGACAATGGTACTTTTGGGTCACCACGCAAACAGATTGTGACGAAAAGGTGAAGAAGTGTCATAAGTGCCAAATCTATAGGGATATCAGCCATCTTTCGCCTATGGAATTACATAATCTCATGACCCCTTGGCCATTCTCAGCATGGGTATAGACATAATCGGTGAGATACAGCCTCTAGCATCAAATGGTCATAAGTTCATAGTAGTGACAATGGATTACTTTTCCAAGTGGGTTGAAGCTGAGTCTTATGCCAAAGTCACGTCTAAAAACATGGCTAAGTTCATAAGGAAGCACATCTTCGCAAGGTATGGTATACCACACCATGTGGTGACTGACAATCGAGTACAGTTTCAAGGGGCAACAGCCAGACTACTTGATGAAGAACACAATGTAGAACATCGCAAGTCTTCACCTTATAGGCCACAAGCCAACGGAGCAGTGGAAGTGAAAAACAAGTCTATTAAGAAGATCTTGTCAAAGACCACCTCAACCTACAGAGACTGGGTGGATAGAGTGCCATATGCCTTATAGGGTTACAAAACTAGTGTTAGAACACCGATATGGGAAACACCATATTTGCACATTCATGGAATGGAGGTAGTCCTTCCCATTGAAATGGAATTAAAATCCTTAAGGACTGTCTTGGAAGCTTAATTGCTCGAGACACAATGGGTAAAGGCAAGGTTCAAACAGCTAGCTATGGTCAATGACAATCGTCTCAAAGCTTTATATCATCTGCAAATGTACCATCAAAAGATGGCTAGAGCCTACAATCGACGAGTTCGTTACCAAAAACATCCTTTAAAGACGAGGGATTTGGTGTTGAAGTAGATCAGACCATCCAACATGGATGCGAGGGGCAAATTCAGACCCAATTGGGAAGGGCCCTATCTGGTTAAGAAGGTACTCTCCAAAGGCGCAATAAAGATTATGGACATGGACGGCAATGAGTTCACCAATCCGATCAACCAGGATCATCTCAAATGCTACAATGTGAAAATAAAAAGATTCTATTAAGTTGAAAACCCGCAAGGGTGGCTTAAGCAAAAATTAAGGCAATGAGAGGTAGTTTATCAGCCAGAAAACCTGTATGGGATGGTTGATAATAGGAATAAGTTCGTTTGAGATATGTACCGATTTTGGCATTTTTAATTGTTACAATAATTGAATTTCATTAATGAAGTGCATATTGCTCAACATATTGCACGAATGTTTGGAGTATGTACATGACTCATTAGTTGAAACATCCACAGGAACAAAGTCATTCATACGCCTAGGCATACGAGCTATGAACATCATTAAAAAAAAGAATCAAAAATATTAAAATAAAAATGGTAATAGGAATCATGTTTCTTTCTTATTCTTCTCTTCTTGACAGGAAGCAGTTTTGCAACCTTGGAAGAACCCAGCCAATGGCGAGTCATACGTTCACGCACCTCACGAGTTGACAGGCGCTTAATCTCAGCCAACCAATGTTTATGCCATTCATCCGTCTCCATAGAAGCAAGGGAAGCATGGTTCAACGTCACATGATGAGTATTGTTAGTCCAACAAAACCTTATATGATCTGGCCAAGAAGTAGTGTATTCTACACATGTGGTGATACATGAAAGCTGAGGAATGTTCTTGTGATTGGCTGTACTGCCGACAAAGGCAACTTAGAGAATAAAAAGTTACTTTAGTCAATCCTAACAATTGGACACCATGAGCCCACATCTCCACAACCACATGGGTAATCTTCCACCAGGGGCAGACCCGTCTAATCTAATCATCAGTTATGCAAGCTAACCAAGTGGCCCATTCACTGGCGGACATGTCAACGTAAGAGTTTATGGAGAAGCCTCTTTCCTTGAAGTTAGTCGGGTGATACTTCTGAACTTCCCCTCAGAATTTTAAGAATCAACAACTTCTCCAATAGCCAAATCTATAATATAGTTTAAAGCAGTGGTCAGAAACTCATTCGAACACCAGAATGTACATAAGCCGATGAAAGGAATTACCTAGAGCAACATGAGATGGGGGCCAACTCGGAGGGAACCTTTTATCTTGGAAGCATGTAGATTTATTAGGGTATCGGCGAGTGCAAACAGAGTCGGAGACGCTCCATCAGCCATTTGTGAAATAAGAGAAACAATCCTGAACGAGTCAACCCCGTTGCTAGTATCACAGAAGTATTGGCTCACCAGCAATAGGCTAACCATGCTAGCCCAGGCAACATGGTCTCTAGGGGCGTTAATACACAATGCTAGTACGGATTCCAAGTTAAGGCCTCAGTGGAGAGTAGAGCTTCCACTTCAGGATCAGGGAGCCCAAACAAACTCGCCAATGAAGGAGTATTGCCAAAGGTGAACTCAGGAATCGCAATGTTGATTCCTTTGTGACACGAGATGTTTAAGATGGCACTGAACTCCTCATACAAGGGGTAGAGTTCTTGGTACGAGAAGCGGAAAACATTGTCAATTGGGTCCCAGTAGCGATAGTAAGCATTCAACAATTTATTGTTTAACGGATGTCTGTAATATGCCTTAATATTCCAGAGCCCGAAATGCTTTAATTTGAGCCAATCGGAGTCTTGTAACGATTTTAGGAAATTGTAAAAGCTTGGATGAAAAGAAGCAAAGTTGAAAAAGGAATGAATCATTAAAATGAGCAAACGAAAGGCCATGATAATGAAAATGAAGTTCATGTTATGTGCAAAAATTCAGAATAAAATATAGAGAGCCCTAATCTAACTCTTATCTTCTCCCTCCTCGGAAGACTGCGACTCACTCAGATGCGCCGCTGTATAAGGATCAAAGTCGGCTTACATCTGGCCCAACTGAGCCTGATAATCAGCCTACACCCAAGTCAACTCGTGAGTTGCAGCCAGAGCCCTAGCCTCAAAAGCAACCATCTGTCTGGCCTGCTCTTGCAGCATCTGCACCCGAGATTGCAAAAAAAAAAAAATACAAATTAACATGCATACATACATAATTATTCATTCATGCATTGCATAAATCATGTGAAAATGCAAGGACTACAGAATTCTTATCAGCCAGGCAGCGTTCTCATGTGTCACGAAGGACTCTAGGCCCAAGTACTACTGGGCTATATCCTGCACCTGAGCTTGAGGAATCTGCAAAAGACATCCAAAAGTTAAAAGCGATAGAGGAAAAGTGAAAGAAATAAAGGAATGACAAAACAGATAGAAGACTTACATGAGCAGCATGCTCCAGGGCGAATATGATCTGATGGTCCTGATAAGGGGGCAGCTCCCTAGTAGCATATCTACCATCCAGCCCCATTAAACTGAAGCTCATCCTCAGTTATGTCACTACTACCCCGACAACCTAGGAAGTGGATGATTCAACACTTCCAGAATGTATAAGGTGTCTCCTGTCCTGAGTAGGAGCATGCCCTCCAGTAGTGGTGGCCTCGACTTTGACCTGTAATTAAAGGGAGATTAGACACTAAAAATTGAGTTCGAATAATAAAGGAACAATGCATAGAAAATACATGATAGGAAGGAGCCGTCGGAGCATTGAGCCGGACTGGCAGCAGGGACTCTCGGATGAAAGCCAGATAGTCACCCTCGATGGAGTCGACAATGTATCCATCCCCGTAGATATCTGGGTGCTCAGTAGGCTCCGATAAGTGGGGCCAAAATAGAGTGCACAGGAGCGATGGAGGAACTGCCCAGCCAGCAGGGCTATCCATATGATATGAAAGATAGAGGCGCTTACCTAAGTACCACTATAGGACATGGGACACTCCATGACGAACCAGCGGTCATCAAACTGCAAAGATGCTTGCACAACAGGAGGCTGAACTCCTTGAATACGCCATAGGCAGTGATCAAGCTGCAAAAAAAAAAAATAGAGAAGCAAACATTTAATCACAAGTAAGTAAATGCTGAATTAAAAATTTGTTAACTAACAAGACTCCTCGAAGCTTACCCTATCCCAGGAGACTCCTCGAAGACCTTGCCGGATCTCCACCAAATTACGGTCGATGCCCTGCCATCCTTGCGTCCAAGCACGTAGAACAGTAGGACACTCCTCACCCTGCACATCCTTCAAAGCAGGCGGCTCCAGAATGCCGCGCTCAAACACCCAAATCTGCAATCAATAAAATAGAGTCAAAAAAAAGGAAAAGAAGAAGGGTAATAGCCAGAAGCCTAGGATCTCCTGCTGCCTCCCCCTGGCACACAGGTCCAACCCATAATACAGCTAAACAAGCGCAGCTCAAGCCCAGTCTAAGGTTGTGAAGATGGATAAATTAGCCAAAGACGACAAAAGAGTTAGGCTACACATACTCTGCCTAGTAGGAAAAAACATGCAAGACAGCCAGACAAGCACGTAGGCACGAGTGTATCACTCCACGTCTTCCTAGGATAGATTTAGGTGAGCAGCCCAATATGCCTCCACCCAAGAACAAAGGACCTTCTCCTTCTCGGGGGTATAGCCAATCAGCTGGCTGATGTACTTATCCACCAACTGCTGCCAAGATAGAAAGTAGTTAAACCAGATTAGGGTCCCGCCCAAGCCAAATCTAGTGATCTTGGTAAGTCTGAAGGAGTAACCATGAACTCGCTAATGGGTAGATGGAGGGTGTGGGTGGTGCAAACCTACCTCTCGCACAAGGCCGTCATCACGGTATGAGTAGTATGAGGCGTGTTCTCCGGCAGAGAAAGGATGAAGGCCTCTAGATCAAGACCTCTCACATGGGCTTTCACAGCCTCAAGGAGATTTCCCCACCAGACTCGGGGCAAGGAAAGATTCCTGCAACCTGATATCTCTCTATCCTGTACATCTAGTGAAATAAAAATCAACATTTATTTAATTTTTTACAAATTTATTAAAAAAAAGGCTATAGTCGTACGACTGTAGTTACAATCGCACGACTATAACTACACTCGTACGAGTGTTCAAGCTACACTTATACGAGTGTTCATCCCTGAATCGGCAAATTTGTTCGGGGTTTGATTTTCCATGTTTTCTAACTCGTTTTTCCTAGATTCTTGCTCCTATGAACTACAGGGGACCCCTAATATGCATTCTACTCAATAAAATCATCCAAAAAGCAAGAAAAGCATGCAAATTAAACCGAGAATTCAAGCAAAAAAAATTCAAAAAATCCAAAATCAAAGCTTGGATTCAGGTTCTAACCTAGAGAGAGGCGAGATGTGAGTTCATCTCCAGCAAAATGGGGATATCCAAGCCAAAACGGACCCTAAAGTGGTTCGTATACCAAGGGTGTTCGTACCCATCTAAAATACCCACAAATGGGATATCTTGTGCATCGTCCGTATTCTAAATCTGAGCAGGAGTAAGCTTCCTCAACTTCTTACCCAATTTCTTCAACATTTTCACAAATTTGGGGTTTGAAATCAAATTTTTCAGAGACAATAGAGAAAAATAGCGAATGCGAATGAGTGAGAAGGGGCAAATATCCCCCTTTTCATTTTTCTCCCTACATAATACAGTCGTATGAATGTATTTCAAATACAGTCGCATGGCCATAATTATACTCGTACAACTGTAAATCAGTCGCCACAACTGAGTGCTAAAATCCCCATTATTTCAATTTTCTCATTTATTTTCCAAACTCTGTTTTATCACCGAATATTTGATCTCCCCCACGGGGAAAGTATTTCAATAATTTTACAAGACCAATGTGTTGACACCCAATTTTTTCAATGACGGTCCGCCTCGTCCAAGGGCACGATATCCGAAAATTCACTGTAAGCAAGAACTTATATGCCATTTCACTCCCCAAAATTCATTTTCGACGTATCTCGAGTGCCAAGTCACACGAGATCATCTCACTACTCACAAATCACAGTCCACCACAACTTTAAAAGGGAATCCAAAATTCATTTTTGTCGTATCCTGAATGAGTGAGTCATACAAGATAGTCTCACTTTTCATAAATCACAGCCCACCAAGACTTTAAAAGGGAATCCGAAATTCATTTTCAATGTATCTTGTATGCCAAGTCATACGCGATCGTCACACACTTCACAAATTCAGTCCCACATGACTACAAAAGGTAACCAAAACACATTTACCCATATTTATTCATGATTGAAGGGGCAAAAATTTTTGTTTCAAAATTATCGATCAAGGAATAAATACATTCACAAATTGCACACTACAAACATTATGGCTCTGCATAGTAGGTCATACACGGCCGTTTGATCCCAAAATTCTCGTAACTCCTTGTCCTTGGCACCCTCTTTATTCGCAAGCATATGGACTGCTTGACTACCAAAAGTCTGTCTAAACCCTTGCAATGCTGAATTTTTATGACCATTATACCCTGGCATCATCCTTATGTGAAAATCATCATATGTGGCTGCTTGACTACTAAAAGTCTGTCTAAACCCTTGCAATGGTGAATTTTTATGACCATTGTACCTTGGCATCATCCTTATGTGAAAATCATCATATACAACCGCCTAACTCAAAAAGTCATGTTTCATTGGCATCCTCCATATGTGAAAATCATCATATGCGACCACCTGACTCCAAAAGTCATATTTCCCCGGTGTCATCCTTATGCGAAAATCATCATATGCGACCCCTTGACTCCAAAAGTCATATTTCCCTGGCATCATCCTTCTGTGAAAATCATCATATGTGACTGCCTGACTACCAAAAGTCTCAAAGAATAAATACACAAGCCACACACGTGCACACCACCATCGACCCCGTGTTCTCTATCGTGTACCTAAATTCGTACCCAAAATCGGACTTTAGTTACACGAGGGGCAGCCTATGAACATGGAATTTTTTGGCATTAAGAAAAAAATATTACAGTTGTACGATTGTAGTTATCGATAAATTATAGTCGTACGAATGTCGATCTATTTTTTGACATTCCAGCCAAGCCCACTTGGGAGAGGAATGGGTAGATTTTGGAGGTGTTTTCTTGTCTTCTTGTCCCATATTTTTTAGCAAAAATGATTGCAGGAGAAAGGGGATAACGAAAAAACACAAGAAATTTGGATTGAAAAGAGTTCTTAGCATTGAGAGAAGGGAAAAGAAGAGAAGAAAAGATATTCACATAGTACTTTCTTCTACTCTTTTCTTTTTGATCTTTGTGTTGTAAGGTTTAAAATTAGATAGAAATCATAGGTTAAGAACTTGATATACCAAATACAATTGATTCTAGAACTTAAAATCATCTGAATCCTTGGCTTGTTGGAAATTTTGGACATTATTTTTATACCCTAACATTCTAAGGAGGAGAAGTAATCCGGAGCCCATTCAAGGTATTTTCTTCGGTCAAATCGATGATGGATCCACGCTACAAGGGTAACTATATCTAAAAACTAGTGTTTTACTTTGTTTTCTGGGTGTTTTGGTTCGTTTTCATGCATAAAACAATCTAGACACCAAAATACAAGTTTTCTGGTTTTGGAAAGGTTGAACAGCCATACAGATGTAATTACAGTCGTACGACTCTAGTTATAGCCGTACGACTGTGATTTTTCACCACGACTCTAAATCCTGTCCATCTAAATAATTTCAGCCATTTTCTATCAGAAATGAACTACAGTTGCACGACTGTAATTACAGTCGTACGACATTGATTACAACCATACGATTATAATTATAGCCTCACAGCTGTAATTTCTAATCAGCAACAAAAAATCACAAAAAATTCGAAAAAATGCAGAACAATCCCAAAAAAATCAAAAAAATTATAAAAGTGCATAAAAATTAGAAAATCATAAAAAAAACCAAAATAAATTCATCTCATGCATTCACTACCGTAGATTTATTTTTCGAGGGGTTACAATTAGAACAAAACAACGACAAAAATCCAAATCTCCTGAAAACCAACCCATTTTACATGCTAAATGGAAGTAAACCGGTAAAAGAAAATATTTTCAAAAATGTATTTTCTTATGAAACAAAACACAGGAACATTTCAAAACCGTTTTCCAGGTTTAGTTGGGCAAACTAGCCGAGTTTATCTGACTACCCCTAAATGCATGTCCCCAAATCTCTTTTTTCCCCGTTCTATCTATTCGAGTTCAACTTGTTGCATGTATTTGTGCTAAACTTTGTTTTGAAAATTTAATTTAATTTATTTTTGTTTATTCCAATTTGAACACATTAGATGCCCGTGTAAAATAAGCAATTGTTCCCCGATCCCCAAATTGTATAAATGTATCCCCTAGGATAGTTTTGTTGTGATTCGAATGGGTTGTAAATAATTAATTTATTTATCGCTTTTATCCGCATGTACGCCACATGTTTAAATCAATGGAAAATCAACCTTAGAAATATAAAATGCTATCAATGAACATTGGCCAAATTTATTTTGATCAGACATGAAATAAGGGACTTGTCCGGACCTAGTTCTTTGGAAAATGTAGTGGCTCTCGTCCGATTCGGCTATGCTGTAATTTCCTGGTTGAGCTGAACTGAGTGGCGACTCTTACATTTTCTTTCGAGATTTAGGTATCGATTCTTTTATGAAACAAATGACGAATTTTCCAAAACCTAATTTTTATTAAAACCAAAACCCCCAAAAGCAGCTCGCCTCGCAGCGCCTTCTCCCAAAAATGTCGTCCACTCATAACTAGCCTTCTTGTACACACAAAGGCTTATCTTTGTTCTTAGTGAAGCCAAACTCCTTATTACTTCATTAAAATGAAGATTCCAACTTTGAGATGCTTGCTTAAGACCATAAATGGATCTTTGCAGCTTGTATACCCAATTAGGATACTTAGGATCAACAAACCCCTCCAATTGAGCCATGTAAACATCCTCAAAGAGGTTTCCATTAAGGAAAGCAGTCTTAATGTCCATCTGCCATATCTCATAGTCATACCGTGTAGCTATGGCTAGTCGTATCCTAGTGGACTTGAGCATTACAACTGAAGAAAAGGTTTCATCATAGTCTACTTAATGGACTTGTCTGAAACCCTTCGCTACCAATGGCCATTTGAATTTATTGTCGGCCTTCAACTTGAAGCACCATTTGTAACCAATGACCTTAACACTTAAAAATGGATCAACCAAGTTCCAAACTTGGTTATCGTACATTAATTACATCTCAACTTGCATAGCTCCAAGCCACTTGGTTGAGTTGGGGCTTGCAATGGCCTCCTGGTTGGTGCTCGGTTCTTCCTAATCATATATCAAAAGAGTGTTATCATCAGTCACCAGAAATCCGTATCTCTCTGGTGTTGGGATTCATCATCGGAAAAATAACGTGGCGCAGCGAAAAATACACCATTTAAAATTTCCTAGAATCCACCTATCGTGTCCGATTACCATTGATTAGAATAAAACCAATTTGAATCAAGAGAGAATAACTCAACAAATTCATCTCTTCTAGAGACTGCTACAGAACCGTTTCTTGAAACTATGATCTCCAAAGTCCGGTGCACGACCAACTATCGAGCGGGACCAGTGCTAGCTAAAGAAGCAAAGGAATGCTGGGATATTCTGTTGTTTTGGGGCTACTGTTGGTGGTTGAAATTTCCAACAATATATTTATCAGTCCCACTCATCAAGTGGCCAGTGATATCATCTCGGTGTTACCCAAGTAGCAATTCCATCACTTCATCATCAATATTAATATGTTCACCAGTCCACCCAATCATACCTGTATTTAGCGTTCTTTTACAGACCTGTTAGGCGTGTGTCAAAGTGAACTGGATTCCACATTGATACTATAATGAAATCTGGCTTGAGGACAAAAGAGACCTACTCAAGAAAGATCTATGACGCGACAACCATGTGGCTTTCTTATGCGGATCGATCCAGTCCCATGTCAACGACATGTACCTATATTCATGACTGATTATACAAGTACTATGGCTAGTTCAAAATTGCGATACAGTCTTGAATATACAAGTCTATGGTTTTATTTGTTCCCACGATTAGAACAGACCTGGGATAGGTTTTATGATTATCAAACAATGGATACTCTACTCATATTATAGCACAAGACACAAGGGAAATAGATTAATTGCCTTTATTAATGTGACACATATAATGTATTCATATAATGAGTCTTAATATATAATACAAAATACAAGAATCCAATGCCCTAAGAGTAGGGCACACCAACAATCTCCCACTTACACTAGCTCCAAGTGGGCATTGCCCTCATTCCTGTAGATTTGGTATGACCGTCGTCTTGTGTCTGTGGTAGTGCCTTATTCAATGGATCAATGACATTGTTCTTGGTGTCAACCCTCTGCAATGATATGTCACCTCTGTTGATGATCTCCATAATGAGGTGAAGCTTTCTGAGCATGTGTTTGGATCTCTTGTGTGACAGGGGCTACTTAGCTTGTGTGATGGCCCCGTTGTTGTCAAAAAAAACATCAATTATGTCTAGGATAGTGGGTACTACTCCCAACTCAGTTATGAACTTCTTGATCCAAACGGCTTCCTTTGCAGCTTTGCATACAGCTATGTACTTAGCTTCCGTTGTAGAGTCAGCAATGGTGGCCTACTTTGAGGACCTCCAACTAATGGCACCTCCATTTAGGAGAAAAACATAACCAGACTATGACTAGTTCTCGTCCTCATCGGTCTCAAAGCTTGCATCAGTGTAACCTGACACTACCATCTCATCTTGACCTCCATACACTAAGAAAGCATCCTTAGTCCAGTTAAGGTACTTCAGGATTGTCTTGACAGCCTTCCAGTGTTCCTCTCTAGGGTTCGACTGGTACCAGCTAGTCACACTTAATGCAAACGCGACATCAGGCCTTGTACATAACATGGAGTACATGATAGATCCTATAGCAGATGCATAAGGGATCTCTTCCATGTTCTCCCGGTCCTTCTTTGTTTTAGGACCATCTTTCTTACTCAACTTCAACCCATGGAGCATAGGCAAGAATCCTTTATTTGCCTTGTCCATACTGAATCTTTTCAGAACCTTATTAATGTACTTGGCCTGACTTAAGCCTCGAAGCCGACTGGATCTATCTTTGTAGATCCCGATCCCTAAGATCGTCTTAGCCTCGCCTAAGTCCTTCATTGTGAAGCATTTACTCAACCACTGCTTAACCCCTTGCAGTGTTGGTATGTCACCTCCAATGATAAGGATGTCATCAACATACAACACTAGGAAGGTGGAAATGCTCCTACTAACCATCTTATACACACAGGACTCATCAAAATTTTGTGTGAAGCCATATTCTGTAATGGCCTCATTAAATCTCTGATTCTAAGACCTGGATACTTGCTTCAATCTATAAATGGATCTTTGAAGCTTGCATGCCCGGTTAGGATACTTCAGATTGATAAAACCCTCAGGTTGTGTAGTCTCAATGTCCATCTGCCATATCTTATAATCGTACCATGCAGCTATGGCTAGTAGTATCTTAATGGATTTGAGCATAGCAACTGGTGAAAAGGTTTCATCATAGTCAATTCCATGAACTTGCCTGAATCCTTTTGCCACCAATTGCCCCTTGAAGGTGTTGTCATCATTTAACTTGAAACACTACTTGCAACCTATCACCTTAGCACCCGGAGGTGGATCCACCAAGTTCCATACTTGGTTATCGTGCATACATTGCATCTCATCCTCCATGGCTTTGCACCATTGATCTGAGTGTGGGCTTTCAGTAGCCTCCTGATAGGTCTTGGGCTCCTCTTGGTCAATGACCATAAGGTCCCCATCATCAGTTATGAGAAAGTCATACCTCTCTGGCTGATGATGTGTCCTACCAGACCTTCTAAGGTCCTATGTAACCAGTTCAGCTTCCTTAATTTCTTGAGTCACTGGTTTGGTTCCCAAAGCATCCTCAGCATTAGCTGCAGGAGTTTATGTGTCTTGAACTTCAGAAAGTTCAACATTGCTCCCACTATCTCTCTGTGGAAGGAATTCCTTTCCTAGAAGACTGCATTCCTGGCTATGAAAACTTCCTTAGGGTAACCTACAAACTGACACTTGATAGATTTGGACTTGGTTTGCCACCTGTCAATTTCTTGACATGTGCATCACAGCCCTAAATCTTCAATAAGGAAACATTGGGCTTTCGGCCCTTCCATAGTTCATATGGCGTTCCCTCAACTGCCTTGCTTGTTGGGATTCGTCACTGGAAATCGACCGATAAAAGCGGAAATACACGTCGATTTCCTCGAATCCGATCCCAAGAGCTTAAGTAGTGGAAATCAAAAACACAAAGCATGAGGAACAAGGTTTTAAAATCTCACCTTAAAGTCTCTCCAAGAGACAAATGAAGACTGCAGAAACCAAATTAGATTTCCTCCTTCGTCCCGTACACGAACAGCTCTCGGACTGAAACCCGTGCTAGTGGTTCGGAAAATAAAAAAGAGAGAGTATGGAGCTATGTTGGATGTCCAAGTGATGTGAGTTATGGCTGATATTTTTTTTTCCTCTTTATAACATAAGAAAGGAGATAAAAATCAAGAGACGAAAAGTCCAACTTTTCTACCCCAAAGTCAAACCATGACTCACCCATCTTTCATCATCACTTTTTGTCCCATTAGTGAGTCATTCTTCCTATCCAAAATGACTCACCAAAACTTGGCAAAATCCCACCAAAACTTACGGCCAACACTTCACCAAATGTGGGCTTTAATTATTCAAGTCCAAGCCATATTTAATACTTTGGTTTATCGTTTTCCCTATCCACAGTCTTACTGCCAAGTGCCTTACACTTGACAACATGGATATGGATATGTCCATTAGATACTCTATTTAAAATATTGCACAAGACATATAGTAAATAGATTGATGCCTTTATTTATTAACACAAATTGTATAATACATATCTTACATAAAATGTACAAATGTATAATACAAACACAAGGACCAATGCCTCAGGACTAGGGCATATCCAACATTGCTTGGTGTATTATGAAGAATGTAAGCAGCTGTCTCTGAAGCATATCCCCAAAAGGAGACAGGGAGTGTAGTATGACTCATCATCAAGCGGACCATGTTGAGCAAGGTCCTATTCCTCCTTTCTGACACTCCATTCCACTGGGGTGTACCAGGAGGAGTGAGTTGGGATACAATCCCATACTCTCTCAAAAACAATTCAAACTCTTGGCTCAAATATTCACCCCTCAGTCAGACCGAAGTGCTTTTATTTTCTTGCCAAGCTAGTTTTCTACTTCGTTCTTAAAGTCCTTGAACCTCTAAAGAGTCTCAGACTTATGCTTCATCAGATGCACGTAATCATATCTATTGAAGTCATCTGTGAAGGTAACAAAGTACAGAAAACCTGATCTGGCACTAGTGCTTAATGGGCCGCATACATCAGAATGTATTAGCTCCAATAGCTCTAAGACCCTTTCATCAGTCTTGCTAAAACGCGCCTTTGTCATCTTACCTCTCAAACAAGATTCACATGTGTCATAAGATTGGATGTCAAATGAACCTAGCACTCCACTAGAGTGAAGCCTAGCTATGCGCTTCTCGTTTATGTGGCCAAGTCGATAATGCTAGATGTATCTAGGATTAATTTCATTTTTTTTAATCCTTTTAGTATTTATGTTATAGATTGAACTTTCACGTTTTAGATCAAGGATATATAAGCCATTTTCAAGAAATGCTGCTCCATAAATAATATTGCGACATTGTATAGAAATTCTACCATGTCCAATATTAAATACAAAACCAGAAATATCCAACAAAGAAAAGGAAATAATATTCCTGTGCATCGCAGGTACAAAATAACAATTTCTTAGTTCCAAAACAAGTCCACTAGGCATCTCTAATAAATAATCTCCAATCTCCATGGTTTGAACCCGAGCACCATTTCTGACTCAAAGATCTACTTCTCCAGATCCTAGTAATCTCCTATTTCTTAGACCCTACACATTTGAACAAATGTGAGATCCACATCCAGTGTCCAAGACCCAAGATGTAGAAATAGCCAGATTAATCTCAACAACATAAATACCTGAACCAGCAATTTTTCCCTTCAGTTGCTCCCTTAGCTTTGGACATGAGCTCTTCCAGTGCCCCTTCCTATGACTCTCATGGCAAACATCGTCAGGAGAAGTAACCCTTGCTTTAGGTTGGGCCACCACCTTTTTGCCCTTAGCCTTGGCCTTAGATTTGGCCTTTCCTTTTGCAATGGGCCTATTGCCCTTGTTCACCAATAGTACTTCAGGAGTCTTCTTAAGAGACTGCTTAGTAAGCTTGAGCATGCCATGTAGCTCAACAATCGATTTATCCGACCCTTGCATATGGTAGTTCATGATAAACTCATTGTAAGACTCAAGAAGTGACCCGAGAATAATGTCTGCTGCCAAGTCCTGTGGAACTGGCGAGCCGAGGCAGGCAAGTGTATCAATATACCCCTTCAACTTTAGCACAAGAGTGCTAACAGAAGTTTCGGCTGCCATTGCAGTCGTGCAAAGTGCCTTAGTTGTCAGGTAACGTTCCTGATGAGCCTGACCTTGGAACATCTTTTTAAGTTCATCCATCATCTCATAAGCATGCTCATCCATGAACTGCTATGAGACATCTTGGTCATCCCTCATGTGCTGGTCATACTACTCCACCATCACCACGGTGACCCCTCGACCTGCGGGAGGGCCAACTGGTAAAGGAGCATTCACTACATACTCCTTAGATTCTTGTCTAAGAACTATTTGTAAGTTCCTAGCCCAATCTAGGAAGTTAGTCCTTGAAATCTTCTCCTTCTCTAGGAGTGACCTAAGTGAGAGTGAGTTGTTGTTTGTTGCAGCCATTTAAATTGCTTATGTGAAAATAGGAATAATCTACATGGAAGAAATCATTGTTTGAGTTGGAAATAAAGGACTTTATGCCAATTCAAATTAATAATCTGATTTTAATTTGTTCGTTGGTGATGTTAATTGGCTGACTTGACCAAGATCCACAATTTATCAATGACTGGCTGAACTAGGGCTCGCTAACCAACCATTGATTTGTTTGGTAGGACAACCTCTCCAATCCTTTAACAAAGAACTCTTGGTTTGATGGGCTTATTGACACTTTACCCATCTGTGCTTAGGGCCCACTCTGAGCTAATGTTACCCATGTTGGGTCAAACCACCATTCACATGTTAACCATACCAAGTATCCTAACTCTCGACGGCCCACCGAATACTACAATATACCCAGCTAGGGCATGGTGCACATTGCAACATCAACGGGAGGAAGAGGTGTGAATGTAGGAAGCACTTTTAAACGACGCGATATTTTAATTTCTGGATTATAATTAAGTGATACGGCTTAGCATGCATAAAGGCGGGTAATAATTTGGTGATCCATACATCCATATTATATGACAAATGCAATAGCAAACTTAATTTAAAATAAATGAGATCCTATGGGCCTTTAATTACAACCTAATGAAAAACTAAATATCCTATCTAATTCTTCATGGGCTGGACTGCAATCCTTCTTGGGCTCCCACCATAGGCTTGTTCCATCTGGGCCTTCCTTCATACTTGATGCAATTACAATAATTTTATTTAAAATAAAATCTATTCTAAAATTACATCAAAATAAAAGAAATGGCATGTAGGCCATATTTCCCAAAATCAAATTACAACTGATAATAATTTAGGGCCCATAGAACTCAACATCACATTTCAAACAAAGTACCTGTCGTGCACATACATACCAACATGATGCATGATCATGGCATTCCAAATTATAAATATAAATGTTAAGCCGAGTTACTTAGGGTGAAATCGCCAATTTTAACAGATGCGACTAAGGCCCATAAAGGCCCAATAGATAACATCCATGAAAGCAAAATTAACAACCTTGCTCCCACTGTAATTTGGGTTGTCACAAATTTAAAATTTAGCTCTCCCAATTTTAACTGTTGTCATGGTTTATTGGGACAATTTCATAAAGTCCATATTCAATTTAATATGCAAACAATTAAATTAAATATGCATGCCAACAAAATAAACAATTTAAATACAAATTATTTCAAAATAAAAGCAATTTATTTTAATTTGCATAACGGGGCTCGGGATAAAAAAAAAATACCTGAGAGCAGCTTGATTCCACAATTAACTTTTTTTTCCTTTTTTTATAAAATCATAAAAAAAATTCCAGCAATCAAATAAAATAAATATTCAATAAAAACAACAATTTTAGATTGAAACCAATTAAGAAAAAATTATCAAAAACCAAAATCCAATAATATTAGGGTTCAGCAAAAACCAAAACCAATTGAATAAGAACCCTAAAATCACATTCTTGAAGCCCATTCTGTCTTCAAGAATGCTTTCAAGAACAAATTCCAATCAATCTAATGGACAAAACCTAGGCTCTAATACCATTGTTGGGATTCGTCATCGGAAAAATAACATGGCGCATCGGAAAATACACCGTTTAAAATTTCCTAGAATCCACCTATCGTGTACGATTACCATTAATTAGAATAAAACCAATTTGAATCAAGAGAGATTAACTTACCGAATTTGTCTCTTCTAGAGACAGCTGCAGAATTGTTTCTTGAAACTGCGATCTCCAAAGTCCGGTGCACGACTAACTATCAAGCGGGAACCGGTGCTAGCCGAAGAAGCGGAAGGAATGGGGAATTAATTGCTATGAATTGTCACTGCTTTGGGGCTGAAATTTCCAGCAAATAAAATAGGGTTATGGTTAGGTTTTCTTCCTTAAGTGTGTCCTTCTATAGACTCTTTGTCTAATTGGGTTCTAATTAGGTTAATTAAACCCCCCTCACTAGGATTATAATTACATAAATAAACTTTAATTAAAAAGTATATACTATGTAATTTAATTCCATTTGGCTAAATGTAATTACCTTTAAATAAAATTAAATCACACTTAAGTAGATACAACACATGCATTTAATTTTCCTACTTAGGAAAATTATTTAATTAATTGTTTACTTTATGTAGTTCAATTAATTGATAAATTAATTAATTACATTATGTAAACTTATTAATTAAATTAAATCAACCCAATGTTAATTAATTACCTTGACACCGAATATCAACTAATTAATTAACGCATTCCTTCCAATGTACATTACATGTACAATATCTATAAGTACTAGCTCAGTTGATCTATGTGCACGATCCTATGGGTCTATCTTTATGTTGGCAGTAAGCCCAAGGCCCATAGACTGTAAGTAGGTTCTAGCAAACCATTATAGCCCCAATTAAGATAGAGATGTAGCAGTCTTAAGAAGACACTCACCCGGTAGTAATCTCATAGTGTCCTTTGCCAAAAGATATCGACATGAATAAACAAGAGGCATGGTGCCCGTCATCCTCTTTTACTATTTATTATATTTCTTGATCTTGAGTTGACTGATTAATCAAATAAGCAACTGACTTATTTAGGTGAGGCCATACACTTATTAGTCCCACTCATCAAGTGGCCAGTGATATCATCTCGGTGTTACCCGAGTAGCAATTCCATCACTTCATCATCAATATCAATATGTTCACCAGTCCACCCAATCATACCCTTATTTAGCATCCTTGTATAGACCTGTTAGGCGTATGTCAAAGTGAACTGGATTCCATATTGATACTATAATGAAATCGGGTCTGAGGACAAAAGAGACCTACTCAAGAAAGACCTATGATGAGATAACCATGTGGCTTTCTTGTGCTGATCAATCCATTCACATGTCAACAACATGTACCTATATTCATGACTGACTATACAAGTACTATAGCTAGTTTAGAACTACCATACAGTCATCGAATATACAAGTCTGTGGTTCTATTCGTTCCTACTATTAGAATAGACCTGGGATAGGTTTTATGATTATCAATCAACGGATACTCTACTCATATCATAGCATAAGATATAAGTTAAATAGATTAGTTGCCTTTATTAATGTGACACAAATAATGTATTCATACAATGAGTCTTAATGTATAATACAAAATACAAGAATCTAATGCCCTAAGAACTAGGGCAAACCAACATCTGGTTGGTGACAAATCATATATTAGAAGAGTGTTATCATCAGGTCTTGTGTGATTGGCATAGATTCCTCAACCCTTTGAGAATCTTGCTCAATGTCCAACCTATCCTATTCAGGAGCTTATGGTTGTTGAACTTCACTAAGTTTAGTTCTACTCGTACTGTTTTTCTTGGAAATAAACTCCTTTTCAAGAAAAATAGCTTTTCGAGACACAAACATTTTGTTCTTGTCACGGCTATAGAAATAGTACCATTTTGGTTCCTTCAGGTACCTCACAAATAAGCACTTGTCAGTTTTGGAAGATAGCTTGTCCATGGTCAACTTCTTAACATGGCACTCGCATCCCCAAATATGCAAGAAAGACATATTGGGCACCTTGCCCATCCATAGCTCATATGGTGTCTTTTCAACTGCTTTAGTTGGAGCACAGTTCAATAGGAACACAACTGTTTCTAGGGTATAATCTTAAAATGATATTGGTAGAGATGCATGACTCATCATAGACCTGACCATGTCTAACAGGGTTTGGTTCCTCCTTTTAGACGCTCCATTCCATTGGGTTTTTCCGGGGTGGAGTGAGTTGTGAGACTATCCCACACTCTCTAAGGAATGAGTCAATCTCTAGGCTAAGGCATTCGCTACCCCAATAAGATCAAATGGCCTTAATACTTCTTCCTAGCTGGTTTTGTACTTCATTCCTAAACTTTTTGAACTTTTCAAAGAGTTTTAGATTCGTGCTTCAACAGGTAGACATAGCAATACCTACTGAAGTCATCTGTGAAAGTCACCAAGTACTAAAATCACTTTTGGGACTAGTGCTCATAGGCCTACATACATCTGAGTTATTTGGTCTAATGAGCTCAAAGCCCTTTTAGTATTAATGTTATAAATGTGGTTAGTATCACTTAGGTCCAAGATATAAAGACCATTGTTTAATAGTCCTTGACCATAAAGAATCTCCCCATGATAGATATTAATTGTATTATTTGAAATAATAAAATTAAATCCATCGTAATCCAATATAGAAACTGAAATAATGTTCCTGCTCACAGTAGGTATATAATAACAATTTCTAGGAACCAAGATGAATCCTGTCGGCATCCTCAAGTGGAATTCCCTAACCTCAATGATCGCAACCTTTTCACCTTTCCAAATCAGAGGTCCACTTCACCAGATGCTAGCAATCTTCTATTTCTTACTCCCTCCACATTGCAAAAAATGTGAGTACTACATACGGTTGTTCTTGTTATTGGATTCGAGTGTGAATCAAATCAATTCCGTTGTGGTTAAATTTCGATTTACACTGAAAGAATCCCCACAATGCAGCCCATAATAACCAAAAACCAAATTTACAATCCAACTTTAGAAAAGCCCATGAAAATGCACAGTTATCAAATTACAACATACATCACATCATCTAATCAAATTAAATTTATTGGAATAAATATGCATGAATATGTTAACCAATTTTATTTACCATAGCCGTTATGGAAATTACCAATGTTGAGATTCTTGGTCTAAGCCTTGCGACAGGCTTGGGCTTGAGGCCCATTGACCAATCCTATTGTCTCCCACTAGAATGGGGCAACCAAGAAATCCGAGTTAGCCATTCAGAGATTCATGCCAAAAACTCTCGAATCAATTTCCTTTACTAATTTCAATTTTAACATGTAACACCCTTATACTTTTGCTATAAACAAGTATTTAACTAACACTTTCCATATAAGAACATCATAATTCTAATCCTTATCATCTTGTGTCGTTTGTCTGGAAAGCAACCATAGACCTAAAGAGTTGCTACATAGAAATTATAAGACATTAACAAATTGAAAAATCAAAACATGGTGAATATAAATCATTAACTACTTTAACAATCACAAGCAGTCACATGTACTCAAGTTGGCATACAGTCATGCGCATATTAATGAATGAGCCATTTCTTTTATTTGTTGTGACATAACTATCCAAACCACTGCCCCGGGATCCTGTAATTCATGTAATATTATGGCCAGTCCTGTAAGCATGTAGTGACCTTTCGGTCCATATAATTCTATAATCCTGTAATTCTATAATTCAGAAACTGGCCATATAGAGTCATGATTCTATAATTCATATAATTGTAGTGTTTGAACAAGTATGTCACAATGCCCTTTTATGTTTCATGTAATCATGTAAACCAACTTTCAATTACAACATATAATTCATGTAATATCATATAAATCATGTAGCACATATAAATTCGTATAACATTGTACCTTTTTGTATTCATATAATCATGTTCAAATGCATACATCATATAATCCATATAACAACATAAATCGCATAAAATTTGTTATCAAACCTATACTTACAAGTAGTCACAAACATCTCCAAATAATATATTTATTATCATCATATCTCCAATTCTAGTATCAAGTAATCTCATATTGCTAAAAAAATCTATCTAATTATATCTATCTATTTGGCTTGGACTTGATATTAATTTAATATCAAGCTTCCTACGTATCCCAGTAAATTCCAGTTTGGGAATCAAAGCTACATAGTTCCCCTAATCTTAAAATAATTTAATTGTTATTCTTTTATAACTTATTTTGTATAATACATCTGTTGGTGTGCCCTAGTTCTTAATGCATTGGATTCTTGTATTTTGTATTATACATTAAGACTCATTGTATGAATAAATTATTTGTGTCACATTAATAAAGGCAATTAATCTATTTCATTTATATCTTACGCTATAATATGAGTAGAGTATCCATTGATTGATAATCATAAAACCTATCCCAGGTCTGTTCTAATCGTGGGGACGAATAGAACCACAGACTTGTATATTCAATGACCGTATGGTAGTTCTTAACTAGCCATAGCACTTGTATAGTCAGTCATGAATATAGGTACATGTCGTTGACATGGGATTGGATCGATCCGCATAAGAAAGCCAAATGGTTGTTACGTCATAGGTCTTTCTTGAGTAGGTCTTTTTTGTCCTCAGACCAGATTTCATTATAATATCAATATGGAACCCGGTTCACTTTGACATATGCCTAACAGGTCTGTAAAAGGATGCTAAATACGGGTATGATTGGGTGGACTGGTGAATATGTTGATATTGATGATGAAGTGATGGAATTGCCACTCAGGCAACACCGAGATGATATCATTGGCCACTTGATGAGTGGGACTGATAAGTGTATGGCCATACCCAAGTAAGTCGGTGCTTATTTGATTAATCAGTCAACTCAAGATCAAGAAATATAATAAATAGCAGAAGAGGATGACGAACACCATGTCTCTTATTTATTCATATTGCTATCATTAGGCAAAGGACACTATGAGATTACTACCGAGTGAGTGTCTTCTAAAGATTGTTGCATCTCTGTCTTAATTAGGAGCTGTAATGGTTTGCTAGAACCCACTTACAGTCTGTGGGCCTTGGGCCTACTGCCAACATAAAGACAGACCCATAGGATCATGCACATAGATCAATTGAGCCAGAACTTATAGAAATTGTACATGTAATGTACATTGGAAGGAATGTGTTAATTAATTAGTTGACATTCAGTGTCAAGGTAATTAATTAACATTGGGTTGAATTTATTTAATTAATAAGTTGACATAATGTAATTATTTAATTTATCAATTAATTGAATTACATAAAGTAAACAATTAATTAAATAATTTTCCTAAGTAGAAAAATTAAATACATGTATTGTATTTACTTAAGTGTGATTTAATTTTATTTAGGGGTAATTAAATTTAGCCAAATTGAATTAAATTATATAGTATATACTTTTTAATTGAAGTTTATTTATGTAATGATAATCCTAGTGGGCTTAGGTTTGATTAACCTAATTAAAATCCAATTAGACAATGTGTCTATATAAGGGCACACTTGAGGAAGAAAAACCTAATTCAACCCTAATTAATTGCTGGAAATTCCAGCCACTAAGAGGTGCCCCAAAACAGCTGAAAATCCCAGCATTAATCATCCATTCCTTCGCATCTTCGGCTAGCGCTGGTTCCCGCTTAATAGTTGGTCGTGCACCGGACTTTGGAGATCGCAGTTTCAAGAAATGATTCTGTAGTAGTTGTGAGAGGACGACATTTTTACGGAACGTGCAATGAAGTAGGAACCGAGGATTTTCCTTTTGAGATGTGATGATATGGTTTTGAAAACAGGTTTTTAATCTTCTTTAAGAAAACCTTTAATTTCATTGGAAAAACCCTTTTGTAGAAATCTTAATTGTAAGTGTGAATTTTGGAAATTAGGTTTTTAGAAAATCCCAATTTAAACTTAAATATCTCGAAACTTGAATTTCGAAATTAGATACAGAGTCGCCACCCAGATCAGCTCATCTGGAAAATTCCGGTACAGCTCCCTCCCATGTGTAGACACGGTACCTAATTCAGAGATTCAGGGTTCGGGCAACAAATCTACTAATCCTCAATTATTTTCAATTATTATTTCATAATGTAAAGTTGCATTTACTTAATTCTACTCATTTTATCTTCTTTTTATTATTAACCAATGCTCATACATATGACATAAATATAAAAACCAAAATAAAGTGCAGAAAAGTAAAAGTGCGGGAAAAGTAAAGTAGAGGCCAAATTATACAACCCATAAAAAGAAAAAGCTCTCATCCTCACCATTACAACCGCCTATAACACACGAAAATCTAAAAAGTACTGTGAGCGGATGACGCGTTTTCGACGGGACGCGGGACTCCCTTTCAGAATGGGGCGCCACGATCTCGGGCGGGCCCCTCCCTCGCGTGGGGTTTTTATGAATGGAAATCAGCGTTTTGGAAAAAATAAATAGAATTAATAAATAAAAGAACCGAGACCTAAGTCTCGATAAATATTGTAGAGTCGCCACCCGGCTCAGCTCAACCGGGAAATTCTTATGTAGCCGAACCGGACGAACGACCGCTACACTATCCAGAGATTCGGGTCCGGACAAGTCCCTTATTTCGTGTCTAATTAAAATAAATATTGCCAATGTTCTCAAATGGTATTTCAAAATCTAAAGTCCATTTTATTGAATATAAAAAGCATACAGCGCGCACATAAAATATTTAATACAAAAATAAGGAAAAGAAATAAATATTAATGGGCTTACAACCAAATCGAATGGAAAAATAAAAACTCTCGCCTCACTTATACAATCGCCTAGAATACACGAAAATCTAAAAATATTTACAACCGCCTAAATACACGATTAATTCTATTAAATTACATCCAAAATAAAAATAAAAGAAATTAAAACCTGCAAAACAGAAGGTTAGCACAATTTATACGGCACGCCACAAGTTGGACTCAAATAGACAGAAATGGGAAATTAAGAATTTGGGGGCATGCACGGAGGGGGTAACCAGGTTGGCTCGGCTAGCCGGCCCGGTTAGACCTGGAAAATATTTTGAAACGTCCCTGTATTCTTGATTTTGTGGGAAAAATCATT
This sequence comes from Euphorbia tirucalli, assembly GCA_039660915.1. Classification (NCBI taxonomy): domain Eukaryota; kingdom Viridiplantae; phylum Streptophyta; class Magnoliopsida; order Malpighiales; family Euphorbiaceae; genus Euphorbia; species Euphorbia tirucalli. The sequence continues at coordinate 32,917,083 of CM077640.1, read as the reverse complement.
TGAAAACAATTTTACCGGTTTACATGCATTTTTATATGTTAAATGGGTCGGTTTTCAGGAGAACTGGGTCTCCATCATTGAATTGATCTAAATGCAAATTTACCAGAAAATTGAATCTATGGTCGTGATGCACACAACAAAATTCATTTTGATGATTTTTGGGGTTCTATAATTTTTTGGGATTTTTTTGGGAATTTTTGGGAATTTTTGGGGATTTTTATGGATTTTTTTATGAAATTTTTGGGTTTTAAAGGTAAAATTCTGATTCTGAAAACTACAGGGGTACGACTGTAAATTACAGTCGTGGAAACTCAACTACAGTCGTACGACTGTGTAGATGCTGAAAATTCAAGATTTCATCAAAATTTCATTTAAAATAAGCTGAAAATAAAACCACCTGGAAATCAACTACAGTCGTACGACTGTTCATCAACTCAAGAACAGTTGTATGACTGTTCTTGATTTCCAGAACAGAAACGCAGAAAAATGGACAGAAATGCAGAAAAAGCACACCAAATACCCAGAAAGCTTGTAAAAGAGAGGGGAAAAGGGGTAATTACCTCCGTGGCGTGCATCCACCGTAGGATTGACCCCTGGCGTCGCTCCAATCCACTAAAATCCGGACTTTTTTCCTTGAGTTAGGGTTTGAGATTTGAGCCCAGAGATTTCCAAATGCTGAGGATTTTGATGAGGAGTTCCTCCTTTTTCTTTGATTTTCTCTTCTTTCTCTCCTTTTTTTTTTCTTTCTCTCTGTCTGTCCGTTTTTCTCTCTTTGTTTTTTTTTTTTCATCCTCCTCTTTTCTGTCTTTCTTTTTCTGCTTTTATGGGTAGATCTACAGTCGTACGACTGTATTTTGACTACAGTCGTACGACTGTAGCAATAGTCGTACGACTATACTTTTCTTTTTTTCTTCTTTTTTTTTTTTTTTGAAAGTGAAATTCCGGCGGTTATAAGTACAATCGCCTAGATACACGATTTAATCTATAAAATACATCCAACAATAAAAATAAAGAAAAATAAAAGCTGCATCCAAATACAGTTAGCACAAGTAAATAAAACACACCAAGGACTCACATAGGACAAAATAGGGGTATTTTAGGAAACGGGGTCATGCATTTAGGGGGGTAACCGGGTGGACTTTTAGGAAACGAGGTCATGCATTTAGGGGGGTAACCGGGTCGACATGACCGGTCGGCCCGGTTAGACATAGAAAACGGTTTTTTGAAACGCCCTGTAGGTTTTATGGATGAAAAACCAATTTTGAAAACAATTTGGCTCATTTTACATGCATTTTCCAACTTTTTAGTGGGCTGGATATCCCGGGACCCGGGGGTCCCGTTCATGGGTGGACCTAAATTAAACATCCATCTAAGGTCCAACAATGTAAACACGCCAAAAATAAGTTTTGAATAGGAAAAAGATGCAAAATTACAAGTTTGGGGCCCAAAAGGGCAAAATTGTAATTCTGCCTCCTGAACTACAGCCGAGCAGCTATAAGGCATTACAGCCACGCCACTGTAGTGACTAGGACGGCTGTAACGCCTACAGCCACGTAGCTGTAGTGCTCCAGAATTTAATCCGGCCTTCTTTTCTCGTTTTTGAAAATCGTTTTACAAGTTTAGTGATTTTGGGCGATCTGGGATTTCTGGAAACGCACTAAATTCAACAAAACGAATCCGAAACGGATGGAAACAAGTCCAGAAATCCCTAAAAATTCGAAATCGCCAAACTTGAAATCACATCCATCAATTAAAATCAGAAAACCGGGAATCTAAGCATACATGGATGTAATTGGACCGATAATAAACATGAAAAACACATTTAATTGGAAAATGGAAGCGTTATCGGTCGATTTGGAGCATCCAAAGCTTCTGCCTCTGAAGATTACAACCACGTGGCTGTAATCTAGAGATTACAGCTGCGCTGCTGTAATCTAGAGATTACAGCCGCGCTGCTGTAATCAAAACCACTTCCAAAATCGTAAAAAATTCAAAAACACCAACAAATAGCAATCAGAACGAAAGAAAAAGGGATTTCTAAGGCCTCTCAGAATGTACCTTGTCTGTGTTCTAGTGTTTTGGACCACCAGGGATGAATTCGGATGCCTGGAACGCCTTACAATCACAAACAACCCAAAAGCTTGTGCGATTTCTGAAGCCCGAACGGAACCCCGAATGAGATTGAATGAGTGATTATGGTCTAAGAATGCCCCTAGAAAACTAATCTGTCTAAAGTTATGATGATTTAAATGGATTTTTGTTAAGGTTTCTTTGATTATTTAGGATTAAAACACTCAATTTCTAATCTTTCCTCTCAAAAACCCTAAGTGTGGATGTGTTTTTTTTTCTCAATTCTCTCTATTTTGTCCCCTCTGTAATTTTTTTTCTGCTCCCCTTAACCCTAATCCTGGTCATTATGGTTTTATATCTCCTATTTTGGTTAAAAATTCGAATTAAATGTTGATTTTGAACAAAAAAGGAAATCTGATGATTACAGCCACGCGGCTGTAATAGACTACAGGGGCGTGGCTGTAATACAGCTGCATGGCTGTAATACAGCTGCATGGCTATAGGGCACTACAGCCGAGCTGCTGTAGTGACCAGATTAGCCTTTGCTTATTTTTCATTCTTTTCTTCGGTTCTCTTAAAAACTCACTTGAATTCCTTCGGGGTTTCGTACCAAGGCTTGTCACACACATTTGGTTCACCCAAGACATTTCTGATGTTATCCCGGTCATTCTGAATCTGCTTCACATTTATCCATGAAAAAGGTAACAATGGCTTTCATCACCAAGGTCGGGAAAAAACCCGTGCTCACAGGCTGCCCCTCGCGTGACCAAAGTCGACTTGAATGGGTGCTTATGACCGATTCAAGTTTGGTCCCAAGATAGGGAGCACGGTGAGAAGGAGAAGAGGATGTACCTGGTGGCTCTTCCCGTGTCGACTAGCTTTGATGCTTGTAGGGACTTGTCTCGGTTGTTTTGCGAAACAGCGGTCTTGCCCAAGTTGATTTTGATTCTTCAGGGACTTACTTCGACTCAGTTATGAAGCATAGGACTTTGCCTGAATTTGACGTTCTCCAGCGACATGATTCGACTCCATTACGAAGTAGAGGACTTTGCCCAGATTGAACTTTCCTTGCCATTCGACGTTCATGAAAGGAAAGGGTATCTTGGTAATTTCATAGTTTGGGAAGTTGACACCCTTTGAAGGAAGGGTGCTTTGGTCATTTGAATTCTCGTGGGGCCTACGTCACGAAAAGGAATGAGTTTTGATGATTTGGTTCCCTTTTTTTATGAAAAGGGTATTTTGGTCATTTGGTAGCTTGGTGGCTAACAAAATGGGTATTTTGGTCTTTTCACCTCTAGTGGAGCTTGTGTCACTAGGAGAAGAAATATTTTAGTGATTGGTCCTCCATATAGCTGGTGTCGTTAAAGGGAAGAGTTTTAGCCATCCGGTAGCTTAGTTCCTAACAGAAGGGCATTCTGGTCATTTCACTTCTAGTGATGCCCGTGTCACTGAAGGGAAGAGTAGTTGTGTTTCTCACTAAATTAGTGTATCCGAGGAAAAAATGCTTTGGTGATTTTGAGAAGTTTGATCATCTCTCTCGAAACTTTGCAGTTGTTTTGGGCGTGTATTCATTCCTTGATCGACAATTTTGGAAACAAAAATTTTTGCCTCTTCAATCAAGAATGAATATGTGTCGAATACTCTGCCCCTTGACATCTGTAAGACATGAAAACTACCTTTCTTCAGATCAAATTGGCATAAAATAGGTTTAAAAAAACGAAAAGAAAAGCATTTTGCAAAGAAACAAGCTACAGCAGAGCGGTTGTACACTGCAGCCGTGCGTCTGTAGTGATGGGTTTTAGATGGCTTTTTAAAAGCAACAAAAATGAAAACATAACCATTTCTCTCAAACCAAAAATCCTTCCTTCTCTTAGTGATTTTCTTGCCCTAAACCGCAAATCATGAGGCGAAAGATGCGTAGAGTCCTCCGGCCCATTCCTGCTGCTCAACCCGTGTTTCAAACTCAGTTTTCTATTCCGAAGGGAAATTTTACTCTAGCATTTCAACCACAGAGTGTATCTATAGACTAAAATAGGATGATGAGTATTGCAGGGTGAAGATCGATGCCCCAGTGCCCATCCAACTCCAAATTTCGAACCATGCTTATACGAATCCGGTTAGTTTTCTCAAATTTCTCCACTTTCCAAGTTTGAAATTTCTACAAAATTAGAGAAAATAGGCGAAATGGATGCTTGATTTGAGTAGGATATGCCCCTGGGATGTTTATTTGTTGATTTGGCTTGAGTTAGGACAAGATTTAAATGAAAAAACGAAAAAAAATGGGGCTGGCTGAAAATTTGCAGCTGCAATCGCCCCATACATGATCATAGCCATGCGGCTGTGATCATGAGGGTTACAGCCACGTGGCTTTGACCAATAGCCGGGTGGCTGTAGTCCCTAGATTCCAGGCTGTCCGATTTTTCATGATTTCGATGTCGTTTCTTCGACTTTTATAATATATACGCATTCTGAAAAGCTCATAAACTCCCTGGTTATTGATTTTGTAGGTGAGATGTGACCATTGCAGTTGCGGATCCATCACGGAGGCCTTGTAGTGGTATAAACGACTCCCCCAAGGAGTGAGAGATATTGTGAACTCTACTGGTTTGCATCGGTTGGTTTGCAGTATGTCTATTACTACTCCTCGCACGAGCCGAGGACTTCTAGCTGCACTCCTGGAAAGGTGGATGGACTCCACCCACACATACCATTTCCCCTCTGGAGAGTACACGGTGACTACGAAGGACATCATTGCCATTACCAGTCTTCCTTTCTCTGGACAGGTGATACACTTTAATCAAGTCTTTGCACATGGAGGCTATCGTCAGGAGTTAGTATCGTTGCTTATCGGGATCGACTCCCCAAATAGCCAGATTCAGTGTAGGAGTCTCCGGGACTACTGGCTCGGGCGACAGCGTGCGCTCCCGGAGGGGGCTTGTTTCGAGGCGACCGATGAAAGGAAGTATGCTAGAGCCTTTCTGTTGCATGCTCTTTCCACCACTCTTTTTCCCATGGGCCGAAACAGTCTGAATCTGGCTGTGTTACCTTCCTTGATTGACCTGGAGTCTGTGAGGACTTTTAATTGGGCTCGGGAGGCCTTGGCCCAGCTTTACTATGCCTTGGATCTCTGTGTCCGAGGCTCTTATAAGGAGTTGAAGGCTTTCTACATTCTACTGCATGTGAGTATTTTGGACCATCTTTTTATTTATTTTTTTTTTTTTTTTTTTTTTAGCTCTAGTTTTCACTTTCCCTTTTTGTAGATCTGGGTCTACGAGTACCATTTTGTTTTGCCTCCAGTAGTGCAGATTCCTTATGGGTATGAACTGGCTGAATTCCCCTGCCTCAGATGGTATATGTGGTTAGTCTGGAGTGAGGTCGACAAGAATGAGGCTGAGTGTCACCAGGCCTTGAGGGAGATGACGTTCCAAGGGGTATACCTTTTTTTTTAACGATGATCTAACTTTCTAGTTCCAGATCATCAAGGCTCCTTGGAGACGGGAGGGCGATGATCTGCCCCAGGTGCTTCGTAACGCACAGGCGTTATCGCCTACGACGCACAGGCGTTATCGAGTAGGCGCTTTGTGATGGAGTGCTCGTATGGTCAGGAGTGGTTCCTGGGTGAAAGGACTCACGACTGGAGCTCCAGTCCCGGGGCATGTAGGATTCCAGTCGCCTTGCCAGTGGGATTATTCTGGCCTCATCTTCTTTCCCTGGAGTTGCACCCAGACCTTTATGGCGCTGGATATGAGGCTGGCAGTGTGGATGGCGATTATAGTCATTTTATCACCGTTCATCTGTTTCTTCCATCTATTGATGCTAATGCTAGGGTATTTACTAACTCTTTTTTTTTAACATCATTCTTTTTAATTGATTCAAGCCATCTACGCGAGGTGGGCATGCTCGCCTGTCTTCATCTGCCGAGGGAGAGGCAGGGGTCTGGTACTGTTGCTTCTCGGACTGTTGAGGTAGGTTTTGCCGCCGGAGCAAAGGACATCCCTATCCCCCAACCTCAAGTTCCTCAAGCTCCTGAGGTCGGGTATGTGCATGGTCGACTCGAGTTTCCGATTGAGGTTTCCATTCAGTTGTTTGACGACTCTTGGCGGTCTTATCGAGCTGATCTCCATCTCCAGGACCATAATTTTCCCCCGGCTATTCCTCCCGACACCACACATGTGAGTGTTTCCACCCTTATTGATTCTTGCCCCTTTTCCTAATTATCTGTTGTTAGATTATCCCCTTGAATTGCTATCTTTGCAGATTCTAGTGATGCAGGATATGTACATGGGCCAGGCCATTTATGCGTTGAGGGCGCTCTCTTTTCGGGACAATGCTGCTTTGACAGTAAACACCTGTACTTGATTTTTTTTCTTATGTCTAGATGTATGCATGTATGTATAGATGCATATGTATGTAATTGTGATGTTACTTGTGCTTTGTTCGATGTAGACGATGATCGGGATAGAGCGCTACGAGTCCGCTCGTTTGAGGGCCAAGAATGATCAGTTGCAGTGTCGGGTCACCGAATTAGAAGTCATGAATCAGACTTTCAGAGACCAGGTGGGCGGTTGGGATGCCCAGATGGGAGATGCGGATGAAGATATGAGTGAGGGTTAGGACGATGAGGCAGGAGATGACGGAGATGATGACGACAATGCCTGCTTTGACTCCTCTTAGGCTCACCTCTCCGTTCCCTACTTGTGATGTATTGACCCATCTATGGGTTGTTTTGTTGCATATTTCAGCCCTTGCATAGGCTCGATTCAGTTGATGTATCTGACGTATTTGATGTACATGATATTTACATAACATTTGCACCTTTTCCGCTATGAATTTGAGTTTTTGAATGCCCATTTCTCTGCTTTTCAACATTTTTTTTATCCTAACTTTTGCATATGTCGCCCTTTTGGGTTTTTGACCTATCGAACTGTCTTTATTTTTACCTGAACTGCCCTTTTTGGGTTTTCAATTCAGCAAAATTTATATATATGGATATGAGATATGTAAGTGATATAAAGACAGATATGAACAAAATAATTTGAATTGCAATTAAACTTGGAATATTTAAACAAACGGCACCGAACATTCATTCATTCATTCATAAATAATGTTTTAGCACAATGTACATCAAATGATGAAATGAAACTATGGATAGAATCATTGATGGTATATGTCTCGACTGAACCCACGTTTGCCACCAACCAGTCTTTGCAGATTTTCCAACTGATGGTCCTCACCTCTCTGTCCTAACTTTTGAATGGGTCGCCTTTTCGGTTTTCGACCCATCGAACTGTCCTAACTTTTGCTTGGATCGCCTTTTCAGTTTTCAACCCACCGGACCCTTTTATTTAACACGTAGTAGTGTTTCAGCTTATCTTGGTTGATGGGGTTGACACATTCATTCCCGCCTATGTCCATAATCTTTGTAGTGCCCTTCGAAAGTACCCTCTTGATTACATACGGACCTTTCCAGTTTGGTTTGAACTTCCCCCGTACATCCATGTTGGTTCGTTTCTTCTGCTTGAGTACCAAATCCCCTGCCTTGAACGGACACTTCTGATGATGAACCTTGTTGTTGTACATCTTAGCCATTCACTGGTGATACGTTTGCAATCGGTCTAAGGCCTGAAGACGCTTTTCATCAATCAATGCTAGTTGTTCATGTCTTGACTAGAGCCAATCGGATTCTGGCAACTGTGCCTCCATAACCCCTCTCAATGATCTGACTTCCATCTCTACTGGCAAAACTGCTTCCATCCCGTAGACCAGTGAATACGGCTTTTCTCCGGTAGGAGTTCTTATGCTTGTTCGGTATCCCCACAAAGCCAATGGTAACATGTCAGCCGAATCTCTATAGGTTACCACCATTTTCGATAGAATCTTCTTTATGGACTTATTTGCCGCTTCCACCACCCCATTAGCTTGTGGGCGATACGGGGATGACTTATGGTGCTCAACTCCCTTCTCTTGGAACAACTGTGCTGTCACCCCTTCGAACTGTACCCCATTATCAGTCATGACATGATGAGGGATCCCATATCTTGCAAAGATGTTCTTTTCTATGAACTTGGCCATCTTCTTAGCACTAATATTTGCGAATGATTCTGCTTCGACCCACTTAGAGAAGTAATCCACTGCCACAACAATGAATTGGTGTCCGTTTGAGGCGGGTGGCCTTATCTCTCCAATTATATCTATGCCCCAAGCTGCAAACGGCCACAGAGTAGAAGATACTTGAAGTTCAAGTAGGGGGAGATGATTGAGATCCCTGTACACCTAACATTCATGGCATTTTTTAACTTCCTCAATACAGTCAGCTTGCAGAGTGAGCCAAAAGTAGCCTTGTCTCCGTATTTTCTTTGCTAGGGCCAGTCCATTCATGTACGGGCCACAGCACCGGAGTGTATCTGTTTCATAACCACAACTACCTTTTCCTCCGTTAGACACTTCAGAAGAACTTTGTTAGCTGTTCTTTTGAAATGTTGATTCTCAAATATCCAGAACTGTGCTGCCAACCTTCGAAGGGATACCTTGTCAGACTCATTAGCATCTTCAGGGTACTGACCATTCTGGATGAACTGCAGAATATCATAATACCAGGGTCGTGCCCTAATTTTTGCGACCGTGTTAACTGACGAATAGCATGGATTCTAAGTGACTTCCAGGATGACTGGCTATATTGGCTATTTTCAGGGACCTTGCCACATTGATGATAGTGTAGCCAAAGAATCTACCATCTAATTCTCCTCTCTCAGCACATGTCGGAATTCACACCGGCTAAATTCCTTTGCCCTTTCCCAAACCATCTTGAGATAAGGTCAGAGTGATTCTTCTTTTATTTCCCAGTCTCCGGTATCCTGCCGAATCACCAAAGCTGAATCCCCAATAACTAACGCCTCGTTTGCCCCCAATGAGATCAGAGCATCAATACCAACGAGACATGCTTCGTATTCTGCCCCCTTATTGGTCACTTGAAAGTCAAGCCATCTTGCTAGGGGAATGATTTCCCCTTCTGGTGTAGCAATGATTACCCCCAAGCCTACTCCGTGTTTGTTCACCGCTCCATCAAAGTACATTACTCATCTATTTGACCCTTTTTCTACGACCGCCAGTTGTTCGTCGAGGAATTCTAAGTTCTCCATATAGTCTGAATCTATCAGCTGATTGGCTAGAAACTCCGCTACAGCTCTTCCCTTGATTGTCTTCCTTGTCACATATTCTATATCGAACTCCAACAACAAAAGCAACCACCTTGATAACTTCCCCGCTAACACTGGAGCTTGACCTAAATATTTCATGGGATCCACCTTGGTTATCGCCTAAACCTTATATGATTGGAGGTAGTGCCTTAATTTCTTCATCAACCATACCATAGCCGCACAGGTCTTCTCTACTATCGTATACCTAGTCTCATACTCCAGTAGCTTCTTGCTCAAGTAACAGATCACATGTTCGCATCCATCCTCTTGCTCTTGTACCAACATGTCTCCCACAGAAGTCTCTTCAATGGCCAAGTACAGAATCAAAGGCTTGTCTGGTATCGGCAGTTTTAGAACTGGAGGGTTCATCAAATAAGTTTTAATTCTGTCGAAGGCTATCTGACACTGTTCATTCCACTCTACTGGCTGGTTCTTCTTTAGAAGTCTAAAAATTGGCACAAATTGTCGTCAATCTTGCAATAAACCGACTGACATACTGTAGTGAATCCAAAAACAACCTTACTTCTCTTTTTAACTACGGTGCCAGCATATCCCTAATGGCCTTGATCTTTTCTGGATACATCTTGATTCATTTCTGGCTGACCATATGACCAAGCAGCTTCCCTGAGGTCACCAAGAACACACTTTTTAGGATTGAGGCAAAGATCATATTTCTCGATTCTGGTTAGAAATCTATCCAAGATGGCTGGGTGCTTTTCCCGGGTCATAGATTTGACTAACATATCATCCACATAAACCTCGACCTCCTTATGCATCATGTCGTGTAGAAGTGTTGTAACAGCTCGTTGATAAGTCACCTCGGCATTCTTCAACCCAAAAGGCATGACCCTATAGCAGTAAACCCCCCATTCTGTGATGAAGGCCATTTTCACTTTGTCAATTACATTCATCAGGATCTGATTATACCCTGAAAACCCATCCATGAAGGAATACATAGCTGCCCTGGCGGCACTATCAATCAAGACATCGATATGTGGAAGCGGAAAGTCATCTTTGGCAGATGCCTTATTCAGATCTTGGTAATCCACACAGACCCTAACCCGGCCATCTTTCTTCGCAACTGATGGGTCCTAGGCGTAGTAGTGAAACTAAACCTAGAAACGCACAACTAAGGCAGTGTACCTATCGTTGACAAGTAATAATTCTGGTTGGTCCAGGTATCGATCCCACAGAGAAAAATATTCTGCAAACACTAAACTACTCGGGTTCCTTGCGTGTCCTAGGCGGAACTTAGTTTTTGGATTCTTTTATGCTAACAACTAATTATCCTACTCCTAGTTGATCTATTCTAGCTTACTTTGCACTTGAATTTGGATTATCAATTGGCGGTTTACTGACCTATGAATGCTAATGGAGATGGCTTTATCAATTAACTACAATAGATGAATTTAAATCAACAATTAACCCTTAATTATGTTCTTTCGATAATTCAACCTAGCGTGTCTAGATCTTTTAAGTCCTTATCCGGTTTCCCTTGTTTAGAGGCGGTCTAATTCTAAAGCTCAAAAAATAGGGGCACATAAGTTCCACAGTGTCGTCAATACTAATGGTTTCTTAGGTGTCAATCTAAGTAATGCCACAAATATGAACTTGATGAATTAAGATCTTATGAGACTAGATTATCATTAAAGGAATTGCATAAAGAAGAGGAATAAAAATTGAAATTAAAGTGCAATCAACTGTATTAATCAAGAAAGGTGATACAAATTCAGTGTTTGCAACCAAACGTAATCAATTGCAGAATCAAAAACCAACTTAATCAAATTACAAAGGCGAAGAAGAAAAACTTATGCCCCTTTTAGTCCGATTAACCGGATTCCGACTGTGTGAAGATGGTTGGGGTGTACCTCTACAGACGAACTCAAGCCGGAACCAAGAACGTCGCAAAAGGGGAAGGTTCTATGTAAAGCTACTACCAATCGATGATTCAAAACTCAAAGAAAACAAATAGTTCAAGCTCAAATCTCACTACAAGTTTCTGCTCTCACTCTAAAAGTCTGGAAAAAGATCCTTTTAAACTTAGAAAATAACCTATTTATACGGCTAGGTTAAACCAGGAAAAAGAAAAGATGAAAGTAGGGCAACAGCAGGATTTCGGAGCTCGGCACGCCGTGCTGGTGGAAGTGGCACGCCGTGCTGTGCAGAATTAGGGATGGCACGCCGGATTGGCACGCCGTGCCACCTTGATTTTCAGCACTTTGAACTCTTCCTTGCCGCCGATGCACCAACTTCCGGTCCGGGTCATAATACCTATCCAAAACAAGCATAAAGAAACATAACCGCACCAACGCCACGGACCATAAAAACGACATATTGTCCAAAATTACAAAAACACCCCTAGAAAACATGAAAAATACTAAAGTTATAAAAATCTATCCAAAACATAAAAATCACAAAATACTCAAAAACCACACAAATATTCACACAAAGGACTCTAAAAATTGCCGCTCAAACCACAAAATTGCCTAAAAGATAAGGTCAAAAACCGACCTTATCAACCACCCCACACTTAAAGTCTTGCTTGTCCTCAAGCAAATCAACTAAAGACAAAGGAGTAAACTTGCTCGCTTTTACTTGCAAATCCAACTAAGGGTTTAACCGTATGAAATTCATGAACTCAAGAAAGTAAAGCATCACCTTCGAAATGACACTAGGTGCACCAGGTTCAAAACCACTCAACACCCGAACCCAACAAAATTTAGCTAGTCAAAGGGCGAGGAACAAACAGAGTTTATACGACCACAAAGCACCTCACAAGATGTCACTCCAACGCTCAAGTTCAAGGTAAGGCGGATGAGCACACAAAAACAAACAATGGCACACATCACATAGCGAACTAATGGCAATCCCGGTGAAGTCATTGGTCAAGGAGCAAAATCAGAGAACCTGGGGCTTGTAATGTTACGGCTTGGGGTAGGTTTGATAAAAGGGAAATTTTAGGTATACAACTCCTAGAAATCAAGTAATATATACAAATTGACTAAGTACTAAAAAACGGGTCATGCAACTTTCAACTCAAAACTAGTCCTAAAAGTGTTTGCTTTGCTAGATTTTTTTTTTTTTTTTTTTTTGAAATTAACTTGACAATAAGAAGGCCTTATCCACACCCAATGGCCAAAACACAACTTAAAGGGGAAAAAGGAAAAAAAAATGACAAGACATGGGTCAAGGCAATTAGATGATCGCCCTAATCCTTTATTCAACAAACGAACTGAAACATGGAACACAAATACCGGCTTAAAGATGCAAACCGGACAAACAAGACATGCGTTCATTAACTCCGAATTTTATGAAAAGGAGTCGAACATATATATTGACTCTATTTGGATTTTTTTCTAACACAATTTTTCCATAGGACTAGATGTGAAAGAGTTGAAATGCAAATGGTGATTGACCCCAAAATGAATGAACAACTTAGCCAATTACTTGATTTAGGAGAGGAGGGTAAGAAAGGAAAATCAAAGTGAGTGGTAAAAAGTTAGGATGATAGATTTGGCTTGGTGAAGGTTTTTTAAGTCAAAAAGGTTAATTTAGTGGCTTTGGGTGATCTAAGGGATGAATTAGTAGTTAGGGTTAGGCTCATTTAAGTCAAGGGGTTAATCCTAAGGGTCTCCACATATTAAGCTCTCGATGCCAAGTGCAAAACGACACCGGGTTCTACGATCTAGTGTGCCACAATTGTTTTTACCCTCACAAAGAAATAGAACCGATGTGAAATGGTTCTAAAGGCTCAAATTCTCACAAGTGTACTAGGGGTTGTATGCTAGGTCGTGTGACTCAACCAATGTTCCAAGGCGTAATCCTAGCTCAATCATGCAAGTAGAGGTAGAGGATTAATTCCCTAATGCAACCTTAATGACAAATCTAACCAATGGTTACCATCAAGAATCACAAATCATGCACAAACAAGCTAATGACTTGCAAACTACTCCTAATATCCCTAGCCAATTGCTACCAATCCAAGCACAGAGACTTAGGTTCGAGGGTGGATTAAGCAATGTTATTCAAACGGCAATTGACACATAAACAACCTAAAAACACTATCAAACCAAAAACAACCAAAACCAACTCCACATGTATTGAAAACTAAAGCCTAAATCTAACCAAAAACCAACGCAAAACATCCAATCATGCAAAAACACCAACAAACATTCGAAACAAACAATCAAACAGTGCAATGTAAAAAGAAGAAAAAGAAACGGAGAAATCCCTTTACCTACCCCACACTTAGAGTGCACTTACTTCCAAAAGTGCAATGGAAGAAGGAGCAAACTAAACGGGAAAGGGAAAGGGTTACCTCACATATCGGGGGCTGGTGGCGGCGGGTACCTTGGGCTGCACAGAAACGATAGGCGAACGCCTCGACGTTGGCTAGCTGAGCTGCTTGCCGATCAAGGCGCGCGTTCATCCGCTGCTCAAGCAGAACCTGATGGACGGTTAAGCCTTCCAATTGCTCAATTATGCCATCCAGCCGTCCTTCGATCCGCCCCATAAAATCTAAGCCCACTGAAACATTCTCCTCATCCTCCTCGCTATCCTCAGCTTCCTTACTCTCGTCCTCCTCGTCTACGTCCATAGGAGCCTTTCCCCTACTCGAACCTCCCGCACTTGAAGTACCTGCAGCTGTCACAACATGGGAGCAAGACAAGATTCCCCTCAAAAGCTTCTTGGGAAGGATGCTATCGAGGTTCCTATAACAAGTATTACTATGAAAGAAGCACAATACAAGTTACAATATGTCCTAACCCTAGTTCGGACTTAGCTCGGTTGTGGTGGTTGTATAAGGCTTCCATGACAAAGAAGCCCATATGCACCTTAATCTCACTATGCACATGCCACAGGATTAAAAGTTCAAATGCATTAACTCGGTTGCTCTCATTTTTTCCCGAAAAATTAAAACACACAAACTTGTGAATTAATTGCAAAATAGGGTCATGAATTTGGGAAGTTTTGGCAAGGTTGGTATACCCCTTGCCCTACCAAGCGCCAAAATTTCTTGGCATCCATATTCTCGGGCCATTTGTAACCATTCCCCTCAATACCTATGCAAGCCCTAAGGCCCTCAATATCCAAAGACCGTTCAGTACCAAAGAGGCAGAATGTCATGCTCCTAAGGCCCGTATCCGGGTTTGTTTTGAAGCTAAAGGTGGAGTAGAATTCGAGGTTCAACTCCCTAAAGACGGGTGGATTAGACTTCAAAAAGTCATACCACCCTAGGCTAGTCAATTTAGCTTTTACCGCCTCCGACCTATCTTGTACAAATAAAAATTCCCAATCGAAAGTTCGAAAGGGGGTGCTTTCTAAAGGAAATAGGGTTTTGTATTTTTTACCTTCATCATCCGAAAGTAAAGGAAAGGGGCATTGGTACTTCCTGCAGAGGCTCGTCAAGGGGGCCATCAACTGTTCGGTAGGTAATTCGTCACGTGGCACCGGTTCAGGTGACGGTTCTATGGGCCGTCGTGACGAACCGTGTCTCTGATCGGCGACGGTCTTCTTCTTCATCCTACAATTGCACAACCATAAAAATAAAACAAAAATAAAAAACAAAAGAACCCAAATCCAAAGAAAACCTACCGTCAAAAATACAAACCACTAAAAAGAAAAAGAATGCAAAACAATCATCCTATTAAACAGTTAATCAATTAAAACCAAAATGAGAAAAAGAACAAACAATAAAAAGAGTAAAGGGAGAACAAAGCATGAATTCATACCTGGTTTCAAGGAAATTGAAGCAAAAGAAAACCCTAGGGCAAAATCAGAGTGGAAGAGAAGGTGAGAGGGAGAAGATGAAGAAGGAAGGGAGAATAAGAGTAGATAGGGAGAAGGGGAGAGTTGATTCTAGAGAGAGAAAGTGAAGAGAGAGAGAGAGAAAGTGAGAAGGTGAGAGAAAGTGAGAAAGAGGAAGAAGAAGAAGAAGAGTGATGGGCGGTTACAAGGGGGGAAGGGGCAAGGGCTTTATATAGGCGAGCGGATTAGACCTAGGATTTCAAAATTTAAACGCTCGGCACGCTGTGCCAAACAATCGCATGGCTTGCTGAGCAGAGCAAAAACACTTACTTGGAAACAGCGTGAGGGCACGCCGGTGTGCTGTCTCGGCACGTCGTGCTGCCTTGAAATTTACATATGTGGCACGGCGTGCTCTAGTTTTGACACGGTGTACTGTTTTCTCTTCCACAACCCTCTTTAGAAACAGCGCGACGGCACGTTGGCGTGCTATATTGGCACATCGTGCTGCTTTGAAGACCATCACTTTGGCACGGCGTGCTATATGTTAGGCACGGCGTGCTGAATTGCTTTTGCATATGATTTCTGAACAGCGGCCTGGCATGATTTCGTGCCATCCTGGCACGCCACGTGCTACTTCCAATTTCACCTTGGCATGGTGTGCTGCTTGTGACACAGCGTGCCATCTTGAATTCTGCCAACCTTTATTTTTTTTTCACATTTTGATCATGATTTTTGATTAACTTGCTTAATTACCTATTCCTACACACAAAAACACACAAAAACATATTAACACAAAAATTAATGTACAAGGGAGGCACACGTACCTCATTGCTATGTTTATAGTCGGAATAGCTCGACTTCTATGTCCACGTTTTAGCACTACATATCACGAAGGAGTAAGACTTGCTTCTCCTCCTTCATTCCTCCTCTGACGTAGGGCTTCAACCGATGCCGGTTTACTTATTGAATTCCCTCCGGGGTTTCAATTTCCACCATCCCGGAGGGGTAGATCTTATGCACGGTAAACGGCCCCGTCCATCGACTTCTCAGTTTGCCCAGAAAGAGTTTCAACCGGGAGTTATACAAGAGCACCAACTCCCCTTGGTTGAAACCTTTCTTTGTTACATGCTGGTCATGCCACTTCTTGGTCCTCTCCTTGTAGATCTTGGCACTCTCATACGAACTCAACCGAAGCTCATCTAACTCCATGAGTTGCCTTAATCGAAGCTCACCTGCAGCTTGCATATCAAAGTTAAGAAATTTTAAAGCCCAATATGCCTTGTGCTCTAGTTCTACAGGTAGATGATAGGATTTACCGAAGACTAAACGGTAAGGGGACATCCCTATAGGTGTCTTAAAAGCAGTCCTATAAGCCCATAGTGCATCGTCTAACCTTAGACTCCAATCTTTCCTAGATGCACTTACCGTTTTTTCTAGGATTCATTTTAGTTCCCTATTCGAAACCTCAACTTGCCCACTTGTCTGAGGATGGTAAGGAGTTGCTACCTTGTGCTTAACCCCATACTTGTGCAAAAGATTGTCAAATTGCCTATTACAAAAATGGGAACCCCCATCACTGATGATAGCTCTTGGGGTTCCAAACCTAGTAAGAATGTTTTTCTTTAGAAACTTGACAACGACCCTTGCATCGTTGGTTGGTAAAGCGACAGCTTCTACCCACTTAGACACATATTCAACCGCCACAAGAATGTATTGGTTGTTGTGAGATATTGGGAAGGGTCCCATGAAATCTATGCCCCAAACATCAAAAAGTTCACACACCAAGATACCCTGTTGGAGCATTTCATTCTTTTGGGAGATATTTCCCGTCCTTTGACACGCATCACAGGCTCGAATATAACTAATGACATCCTGTTTCATGGTTGGCCAATAAAACCCACTAGATAAAATTTTTCCTACAGTTCTATCGGGTCCAAAATGGCCACCCGCTTCTCTATCATGACACATCTCAATAATGGAGGGAACCTCCTCATAAGTAACACACCGCCTAATCACATTATCAGCACATAATCTAAAAAGATAAGGGTCATCCCAAAAATAATCCTTAGCATCATGAAAGAATTTACGTCTCTGTGCATGTGAGAGGTTAGGTGGAAGAATGTTACCGACTTTGAAGCTTGCAATGTCCGCAAACCATGGTATAGAGGTTACTCACAACTGTTCATCGGGGAATGTGTCACGAATGTCCGCTTCCGGAGAGGATAAGGATCCTTCACTTGGTAGTCTTGACAAATGGTCGGCCACTATGTTCTCTACTCCCTTCTTATCCTTAATCTCCATATCAAACTCCTGGAGGAGTAGAATCCATCGAATCAACCTGGGCTTTGCATCCTGTTTAGCCAACAAATACTTAAGAGCAGCATGATCAGTATACACAATGACTTTTGATAAGACCAAGTAAGACCTGAACTTATCAAAAGCAAACACAACAGCTAGTAATTCTTTCTCAGTCACCATATAATTCATTTGAGCACTGTTTAATGTCTTACTAGCATAATAAATTGGGTGAAAAATTTTGTCCACCCTCTGACCTAAACATGCCCCAACAGCTATGTCACTTGCATCGCACATAAGTTCAAAAGGGATTTCCCAATTCGGACTCACCATGACCGGTGCCTCAATCAATTTCTGCTTAAGCAAATTAAAAGCATACATACATTCATCACTGAAATTAAATGGGGCATCCTTTAGGAGTAGCTCAGTCAACGGCTTAGTAATCTTAGAAAAATTTTTCACAAAACGCCTATAAAAGCCCGCATGTCCCAAGAAACTCCTAACTAACTTAACCGAACTTGGGGGAGGCAGTTTCTCAATCACCTCAATCTTGGCCGGATCGACCTCGATCCCCTTTCCCGACACCTTATGCCCTAAGACAATGCAATCCCGAACCATGAATTGACACTTCTCTCAACTAAGTGCCAAATTGGTGTCTTCACATCTCTGAAGCACCTGGTTCAAGTTCCCTAAGCATGACTCAAATGTATGACCAACAACAGAAAAATCATCCATAAAGACTTCCATAAAATCCTCAATCATATCAACAAAAATGGCTAGCATGCATCTTTGAAAGGTGGCCGGGGCATTACACAACCCAAAAGGCATCCGCCTATATGCAAATGTCCCGTATGGACACGTAAATGTGGTTTTCTCTTGATCGAGAGGGTCCACTGGAATTTGCATATACCCGGATAGCCCATCTAATGTACAAAAATATTCGTGCCCGGCCATCCTTTCCAACATTTGATCGATAAACGATAATGGAAAATGATCTTTTCGGGTGGCGTCATTCAACTTCCTATAATCAATACACATACGCCAACCCGTGACAGCTCTAGTAGGGATTAGTTCCCCTTTATCATTTTTCACTACCGTCGTGCCTCCCTTCTTAGGCACACATTGGATCGGACTCACCCACTGACTATCAGAAATAGGAAAGATGATACCTGCGTCGAGGAGTTTTATCACCTCGGTTCTTACCACTTCCTTCATGTTTGGGTTCAACCGACGCTGAGGCTGTGCACATGGTTTTACCTCATCTTCCAGGAAAATTCTATGCGTGCAAAACGTCGAACTTATTCCCTTGATGTCCTGGATTGTCCACCCGAATGCTCCTTTGTGCTTCCTTAGCACCTCTAGCAGCTTGTCCTCCTCCTCTCCTGTTAACAAAGAAGAGATTACAACTGGTAAGTCCTTTGGAGGATGCAGAAAAACATATTTAAGGTTAGGGGGAGGGTTTTGAGCTCCAATGATGGAGGTTCCTCCAATGAGGACTTAGGTGCCGGCTTGACTTCACGCTCCAGTTTATCAAACCGTCCCTTCACCTATGAGCATTCCTCACTTAACACTTTATTTGCCTCACTTTCACTTAGACCTTCTCCTATGATGCATTCTAGTTCACTGCACAAATTCTCAACCACAGAAGCATCAATAGGACAAAAGGAGTCCACAAAGTTACAATTTTCAACATCTAATGGATATTTCATTGAGTTATAGACATTGAAAGTTACCTCCTCATTGTGCAACCTAAGAATAATCTTACCTTCCTGGACATCTATCAAAGTCCTACCGGTTGCAAGAAAAGGTCTTTCAAGTAGAAGGGGCACCGAGCTATCTTCCTCCATATCTATTACCACAAAGTTCGCGGGGAAGATAAACTTGTCCACCTTTACTAACACATCCTCGACCACCCCCTTTGGTCTCGTGAGAGATCTATCCGCCAATTGGAGGGTCATATTGGTTGGCTTTGGGTTTCCCAATCTGAGTCTCCTGAAAAACGACAGAGGCATCAAATTTATACTTGCACCTAAGTCACAGAGGGCATAGGCAATCTCCAAGTTTCCTATCCGGCATGGAATAGTAAAACTGCCCCTATCTTTGAGCTTAGGTGGGAGTTTGTTAGTGATAATTGCTGAACATTCCTCTGTTAAAGCCACCACTTCGTCCTCGCCTAGCTTTCTTTTCCCTGCAAGAAGTTCTTTAAAGAATTTAGCATAAGAGGGCATCTCTTGGAGAGCCTCAATCAATGGCATATTAAATTCTAACTTCTTAAAAATTTCCAGGAATTTGGAATATTTCTGCTCCAGTTTATCTTTCTTCTCCCTTTGAGGATAAGGAAGTTTAGGCACATAGGCTCTCACTGGGTCAGGAATTTTCCCTTTTTCATTTGTACTAGGTTCGGGTTCAGAAATCGAGTCGAGGTTGCTTACATCTCCCTGACTCTTCACTTACCTCAGTAGGTTGGGACGGAATATCAGCGTTTTGCACTCGGTCCTCCACTTGCCTACCACTTTGTAGGGTTATAACTTGAGCTGTTTCCTGTTGATTACCCTTAGGGTTTTGTTCAGTTCTACTCGGAAGTGCTCCTTGAGGTCTTTCCTACCTCTCCCTACTCATTTGAGCCACCTGCTTACAAAAATCCCTACAGTATGCTTCATTATCAGCAAGCCGAGACGAGATGTCTTTTAATAAAGACAAACCGTCTCATCTTGCTTAGACTATTGAGGTTGCTGTGAGGATTGATCATTTGGAATAAATGGGGCCTTACCTAACCCCTGCTCACGGTGCTCATAATGAAATCCGGAAGGAGGTCTCAACACATTTTGGTTATTACCATAAGACATGTTCGGGTGTTGATACCTTCTTCCGTAATTATTATTATTATTATTGAAATTTTGTGGGTAAGAGTTAGAATTATTGCACCTTTGGTTTCCTCCCACAAAACTTACGTTTTCGGACAGTAAAGCGAATGGGTCGCCCAATGCACATTCTTGCCCGGGATGCTCCGCTCCACATGATACACACAACACCGGCTGGTATTGTGGCCCATTTAAATTCAGGCAGGACATCAACAGGTCCAGCTTCTTGTTCACATGGTCCATGGCTGCATCTTGGCGTCCCAAATCTGCAGCTCGAACCTCATTCCTTGTTGGCGTGTCCGACTGCCACAAGGTACTCTTTCTAGCCAGCTCCGCAATCAACTCCTCGGCTTGTGTAGCCGTCTTCTTAAAAATGTCCCCACCTGTAGAAGAATCAATAATGGCACGGTTAGCTGGTGTCAAACCATGATAAAACGTGCTTACCTGAGTGAAACGCGGCATGTCATGGTGGGGACAGTTCAGCAATAACCGTTGAAATCTATGCCATGCTTCATTAAGAGTCTTAGTCCCAAATTGCTGGAATCCCATGATCTCGTTCCTTAACTGGACCGTTTTTGATGGTGGGAAGTAGTACGCTAAGAACTGTTCTTCCAGTTGATCCCATGAAGTCACTGACCCGGGCCTCAAGGATTTATACCATTCCATTGCTCCCCCGCATAATGAAAAGGGAAACAGCTTCAACCGCACTGCATCTTGGGGCACTCCACCAATCCGGACTGTATCGGCCATCATGAGAAACCGGTTTAAGTGATCATTGTGGTTGTCACTTATTCCACCACTGAATAGCCCGTTCCCTTGGATCAAATTGATCATGCTGGACTTCAACTCAAAGTGATTGGCAGTAATGGTTGGAATAACCACTCCGGAACTGTTCCGGGGCCGATGTGGAGCCATTAGGTCAGTCATGACCATGTTGTCTCTATCACCACCCCTTCTTCTATCAAACTCCTCCCGCTCTCGCCGGAGTCGCTCTTGCTCAACTCTTTCCTGGAGCTGTCTCTCCTCATCGTCCTGTTGCTGATGCTCCATTTGGACAATTTGCTCTTGTTGTACTCTACGGTTCCTGTGACACAAACGTTCAATTTCAGGGTTATAAGGTATAAGCTCAGGGTGTTGAGAGCGAGTTCGCATAAGCCAGAAAACACACATACAGAGAAAATAAAGAAAACTAAATTGCAACAAATATTCACAGAAAAGAAAAATTATTTAACTATATGCACAAGAATGGTGCCTAGATCAGCAAATAAACTTTTGGCTCAATGATGCAGAAAAATAAATCTCCCCGGCAACGGCGCCAAAAACTTGATGGGTCCTAGGCGTAGTAGTGAAACTAAACCTAGAAACGCATAAGTAAGGCAGTGTACCTATCGTTGACAAGTAATAATTCTGGTTGGTCTAGGTATCGATCCCACAGAGAAAAATATTCTGCAAACACTAAACTACTCGGGTTCCTCGCGTGTCCTAGGCGGAACTTAGTTTTTGGATTCGTTTATGCTAACAACTAATTATCCTACTCCTAGTTGATCTATTCCATCTTACTTTACACTTGAATTTGGATTATCAATTGGCTGTTTACCGACCTATGAATGCTAATGGAGATGGCTTTATCAATTAACTACAATAGATGAATTTAAATCAACAATTAACCCTTAATTATGTTCTTTCGATAATTCAACCTAGCGTGTCTAGATCTTTTAAGTCCTTATCCGGTTTCCCTTGTTTAGAGGCGGTCTAATTCTAAAGCTCAGAAAATAGGGGCACGTAAGTTCCACAGTGTCGTCAATACTAATGGTTTCTTAGGTGTCAATCTAAGTAATGCCACAAATATGAACTTGATGAATTAAGATCTTATGAGACTAGATTATCATTAAAGGAATTGCATAAAGAAGAGGAATAAAAATTGAAATTAAAGTGCAATCAACTGTATTAATCAAGAAAGGTGATACAAATTCAGTGTTTACAACCAAACATAATCAATTGCAGAATCAAAAACCAACTTAATCAAATTACAAAGGCGAAGAAGAAAAACTTATGCCCCTTTTAGTCCGATTAACCGGATTCCGACGGTGTGAAGATGCTTGGGGTGTACCTCTATTGACGAACTCAAGCTGGAACCAAGAACGTCGCAAAAGGGGAAGGTTTTATGTAAAGCTACTACCAATCGATGATTCAAAACTCAAAGAAAACAAATAGTTCAAGCTCAAACCTCACTACAAGTTTCTTCTCTCACTCTAAAAGTCTGGAAAAAGATCCTTTCAAACTTAGAAAATAACCTATTTATACGGCTAGGTTAAAACCAGGAAAAAGAAAAGATGAAAGTAGGGCAACAGCAGGATTTTGGAGCTCGACACGACGTGCTGGTGGAAGTGGCACGCCGTGCTGTGCAGAATTGGGGATGGCACGCCGGATTGGCACGCCGTGCCACCTTGATTTTCAGCACTTCGAACTCTTCCTTGCCGCTGATGCACCAACTTCTGGTCCGGGTCATAATACCTGTCCAAAACAAGCATGAAGAAACATAACCGCACCAACGCCACGAACCATAAAAACGACATATTGTCCAAAATTACAAAAACACCCCTAGAAAACACGAAAAATACTAAAAGTTATAAAAATCTATCCAAAACATAAAAATCACAAAATACTCAAAAACCACACAAACATTCACACAAAGGACTCTAAAAATTGCCGCTCAAACCACGAAATTGCCTAAAAGATAAGGTCAAAAACCGACCTTATCAGCAACCGACATGATGTTGGCCAACCATTCTGGGTACTCTACTACTTCTAAGAACTTGGCCTTTATCTGTTTGGCTACTTCTTCCTTAACCTTTTCAGCCCATTCTGGTCGAAGTCGTCTGAGTTTCTGCTTAACAGGTTTCATCTTCGGATCTGTCAGGATTCTGTGCTCTGCAATTTCCCTGTCAACCCCAGGCATGTCATCGTAGGACCAGGCGAAGGCTTTGACGTGTTTCTACAAAATTTTTACCAGTTCTTTCCTCTCGTCAGGCGTGAGGTCTTTCGAGACGGATACCATCTTTGGTTCATCATCTGTCCCTAGATTCATTTCATGCAATGATGCATCATGTATGCTAAAGACAGTAAATGAATGTTTCTATGTATGCATAGTTCCATCAGGAAAAACAACACATAAGTAAGCAAAATCAGATTTTATTGCATTGTGTGCCTTGTAGGTAAAATTGTTCACATCAAAAATAGAAAAAGCAGATACATTTAAAAAATTTCCATCCTCTACATGCGGAGGGTCTTCGTCAACAATAGCACAGTCAAATTCTTTAAACAAGTACCCCAGGTCTCCTTCTAGGTCTTCCTTCTGCTTCTCAGTCAGCTCTTCCTCTGGTGTTTCAGCCTTACCCCTCATGACCAGCTTGGTAAGTTCCTTCACAGCTTCCTCCACTAACTCTTCATGTGTCTTTTCAGCAGGTAGAACCTTCTTTTCTGAACCCTTGTTTGGCTTCACCAAAGTGGATAATGCTCTTGTGATGGCCCCCATGGCCACTTCCATCTTGCCTCTCACCAGGTCGGTCTTCTTAAAGGCTTCTCCCTTTTCCCTAAATTCAACCCTAACTTGATCAACAGCTTTCTAATTCTGAATCTCCTTGCTTTCCTCCCTAGCTCCGGCTCGCAGCATGCTCACAATAGGCTTAATTCCATACTTGCTGAAATCAACCACATCAGCCAAAATTTCAAATCCCGGGAGCTTACCTCCCTCAACAGTTATAGGTTCATGAGTCCCATCATACACTGATTTCATGGCCCGGATGAAAGTGTCCAAGTTCACACGCTTCCACTCTTGCTTAAGCCTTCCCTCATGATACCCCAGCCCAAACAGATGGTACTGGCCGGCTTCAATATTGAATTCAAGGACACCCTGTTGCTTGGCCCCTAATCCTTTACCCAGTTCATAGTTCTGCTTGGCAAAGTACCTGTGAATCCATTCTGGAAACTCAGGCTTGTCAGAGATCACAGCAACCTGAAACCCCATCATTGGCTGTTCGGTAGCACTCAATGCAGCTACAACAGAAGGTTCATCTGCTTCAACAGTTACTGCTTTTCCCTCGATCAAAAACTTCACCTTCTGATGCAAGGTGGATGGAACTCCTCCTAGAGCATGGAACCATGGTCTCCCTAAGAGCAGAGAGAAGGTGACAGGAATGTCGATCATGGTAGACAGTACTTTTGACTTAACCTCCCCACTTTGACTTCAGTCTCGAAGGTTCCTAGTACAGCTCTCTTGCTATCATCATAAGCTCTAATTACGGTGTTGGACTGACAAAGAGCTTTAGTACTCACCCCCAAGAAAGGTAGGATCTGAGAAGGACAGATGTTCAAGGCCGAGCCGTCATCCACCATCACATTCGGCATCACTTTATCCATGACCTCAACCCTTAAGTATAGAGCCTTATTGTGATTAACCCCTTCAGGTGGGAGGTCTTCTACCCCAAAACTGATCTCCAGGGTCCTGTTGGTCTTTAAATCCACTCCTCTAATCATTGCACACACCTCGTCCAGGGATATAGTAGGGTTGGCATCCATCTCCATCAGTTGTTTAACCACCACCTCTTGGTGCCTCTTCTATTCCATGAGTAAGTGCCACACACTAGCATGAGCCGGTGTCCTCTTCAGCTGGTCCACCACCATGTCTTCCTTTTTGGCCATTGGAAGTGATCAGACCGTATCATTCTGCACCGGTGTAGTGTTCCTTCTTAGGGGTGCTAGAGGTGGTGCATTGGTGGGTTGATAAACCCTACCGCTTCTTGTGATATGCATCACCGGCCCATCTTTCTCTATCACAGTCCCCCTCTTCGTCTCCACCAAGTAAACAGGCTTCGACTCTTGCACATCAAACTCATCATATTCATCCTTTGCTTCAATTTCATCCAAATCAATAGGAACATCTTATCCCTCACTGCCAAAGTCTGCTCTTCAACCACCTCTGGCTCTTCCTTCCTTTCCACTAACACAGCTTGCATGCTCGGATTCGCCTTAATGATTTGGACGAACACATAATTGGCTGGCAGACCCAACTGCACCATGTTCACCTGACCTCTAAAGGTGGGGAGTGTATTTTTCTGCATGTTCGGCTTTAGAGCCGGCTCTACTATCTTGCCATCTGTGACCAGCTGCTTGATGGCTTTAATCAGCTGGGTGCACTCGTTTATACAGTGACCCGCCATCACATGGTAAGAACAAAAATTAGCTTTATCTGCCTCAGCTAAAGGCGAGAACGGCCTCAAACTTTGTAACGACCCAGCTTTCCTACACTTGGCAAAGATTCGACTAACTGATTCGGCCCATGGACTGGTAATTCTCTAAACACTTGGCCTCCCCTAATTCACAGCAGCCACTTCTGCCTCCTGCGCTTCAATAGAGGCTACTTTTGGTGTCACCTTTGAACTAGATCCCACTGCAGTAGCCTTAGAACTGCCACTCTTGTACCCTTGAGAGTACCCCTGATTATTCCTATAGGAGCTCGAACTCTGTCTGCCCCTTTGTTCCTCCTCCTCATATCATTCGATACGCTTGGCAAACTCTACCAGGAATGGAACCTCTTGAGCTTCATCTTCTCCTTATACTGGGGAAAGCTCCCATCCACTAGCTTCACTATCAAAGACTCCAACCCCATCCACCAAAACCTGTACGTCCATCCACCGTTTGTAGTAAGCCGGGATGGACTCATTCGGCTTCTGATAGATTCTCTCCAAGTCTTCAAAGGTTGTCTCGACTTGGGTGTTGTAGGCGTATTGCTTCACAAAGGCCTCAGATAAGTCCTCCCAAGTAGAACGGGTATACAGGGGCATCTTCATGTACCACTTTGCTGCAGCACCCCTCAGAGTAGTAGGAAATAAGTTCAAAAGATGACCCTTTCCAATGTAACTATCCAAGTGGGCTTCCATTGGTCCTTCCCCGATGTAGGGAGGGAGGTAGGGCATGTGAAAACCGGACAGAAGCGGCTCCTCTGTATTGGCCATCAACGTGGCAGGGTCGGCACACTTGATAGGATTAAAGTGGACCATCTCCTTCAACTTGGGCATTGTAGCATCTATGTCAGAAAATTTTTGGTTGAGCTGTTTCTCCAGCATCGACTCAATCGAGGCTTCCCTCGCCTTCTCAAAAGCCTCGTCCTCTTCAGACTGTTGGTCAGGTTCCTTCTAGTTTATTACTATGCCACTCCCTCTGGGAAGACTCCCTCCATCACTGTTGGTGACTTGGACAAATTGTTGTCCCCCATTTCCAACCGAGGCCTGAGCCGGTTGAACAACCTGGTTAGGGAGGGTGGTCATCACCGCCTACACCTGCTCCCTAAGAGTAGCCCTGAACTCATCCGAGCTTAAGAAGCTCCTCATAAAGGCCACCATGTCGAAGGCAAGTTTCCATTGTTTCTGTTGTTTCCGTAGTTTTCGTTAGCCATCTCCGCTCTGTTAATCTCCTCTAACAAAACTTGACTATCAACCGGTAGGGTAGGCAACTGAACTTCGATCGCTCGATCTGAATCTAACCCTGAGCTGATTACTTCCATGGTGAGAGGCTCTGATTGAACTGGTTGAATTGGTGGGTTCAGCTTTGATATAACACGAACTAACCATTTCGAGGTTCATCTCCAAACTGCACATTCAACATAAGGTTAGAAACTCGGATGGATGTCATGGACCTAGACTCGACACACTAAATGGCATGTATGATGTGTTCATGTTTATGATTGGATGATGCTTTATGGATGTGGATGATGATGAAAATGACTTTTGTATTTTCTTTCTTTTGTTTTGGATGTTCCTAGCATATCCCATGTCATGCAAAAGACAATGCAAAAATGTCACGTGCAGACCGGCACACGGACAGAAGTTCGGCGCCTTCGGGGCACCTAGCGGATGTCATGAAATGGTCATGTGTGTACTGACACATGGACAGAGGTTTAATGCTTTGTAGGTCGATGAAATGGTATGTGATGTTCATATGGGAACCGTTCTATAGACAGAGGGTCGATGCTTTTGTTGCACCTTGGATGAAATGATGTCACAAACAAGTCGCGTGTAACTCGAGACATGGATAGCATTTCGGCGTTCATGGAACACCTTGCATGATTTAGGCATGTTATGAAATGTCCTAGTACAAGTTCTAATTTGGCACTCGTGGAGTACCTTGAATGAATTTTCAATGTTATGAAACAATCCGATGTGGATCGTGACACACAAATAACACTTTAGTGTCGCCATGACACCATGATGAATGGACATAATGTTATGTAATGGTATTGTGTGGTCCACCACACGAACACAAGCCTAAGACCATAGTGGTCCTCTAATGGTGCAATGATGTGATGAAATGGCTAAGTGCAGGCCGGTGCACAGGCGAACACGGGGTAATCTCAGGGACTCCCTATATGTCATGAAATGAAACGTCGTGAGGGGCATACTTAGAACATCCTTTATTTTAGATGGGATGAGATGATATGAATGCCTATGTCATACAAAATGCGAATGCTACACAAAAACGTGGTTAAGATGCATGACACACGAGATGATGTCATGTATGCTTTATGAAATGCAAGCACACAAGATGTATATGACACACGAGTAAGATGTTATAGCTGTAAGAAAACGTGGTTAGTATAACACACACGTATGATTATGGTCCAAAATGGCTGCATAAAAATGTGGTTAGAAAATGGCACATGGATGATGTGTGTTTGATGTTACATGTGAAGGTCAAAAATGAAACCACCATAGGACAAACGTTAGCACACGCAATAATATGCTCACCATTCTAACCTTATTCCTCCATTTGATTGGTCTTGTATTCTTCCTAGGTGTTGGGTCTCTTTGGCATCAACTGGGGATACCAAAGGTGCACTCTCAATGTCCATTTTCAAATATATGTTTTGGTAACCCTAAGGGGAAGTTGCTAGGCCATTACATAAAGGTATGAGTCAAGCTAAGGGTCGTACAGGTTCCCATAGTGAAAATATACTCCTCACTTCTCCCCACTCAAGGATCCAAACGAAGGGGTTCATACGAGGCTATGAGTGGTTTACCCCCTCGGGTGCCTCCAATCCTAGTGGAAAAGGTAGGTCACCTTTAAAGATAAATCGGGCTTAAACAAGTGTTGGAGGGATCAAGAAGAGAAAATGTCATGTTATGCAAATGTGAATGAAACATCAAATTATGATTTAATAATTTGACTACAAGTGAGGATGTACTTCGATTGTTGCCTAAGTTCCTTAAGTTTTTGTGAAAACTTTTTTTAAAAGAAACCGTTGATCCCCAGCAGAGTCGCCACTGTGAGCGAACGATATTTTTATGGAACGCGCGATGAAGCGGGAACCGGGGATTTTCTTTTTGAGATGTGATGATGTGGTTTTGAAAATGGGTTTTTAATCTTCTTTAAGAAAACCTTTCATTTCATTGGAAAAACCCTTTTGTAGAAAGCTTAATTATAAGTGTGAATTTTGGAAATTAGGTTTTTAGAAAATCCCAATTTAAACATAAATATCTCGAAACTTGAATTTCAAAATTAGATACAGAGTCGCCATCTGAATCAGCTCATCCGGGAAATTCTGGTACAACTCCCTACCAAGTGTAGACGCGGTACCTAATTCAGAGATTCAGGGTTCGGGTAACAAATCTACTAATCCTCACTTATTTTCAATTATTATTTCATAATGTAAAGTTGCATTCACTTAATTCTACTCATTTTATCTTCTTTTTATTATTAACCAATGCTCATACATATGACATAAATATAAAAACCAAAATAAAAAGCAGAAAAGTAAAAGTGCGGGAAAAGTAAAGTAGAGGCTAAATTATACAACCCATAAAAAGAAAAAGCTCTCATCCTCACCATTACAACTGCCTATAATACAAGAAAATCTAAAAAGTACAATCGCCTAGATACACGATTTAATCTATAAAATACATCCAAAAATAAAAATAAAGAAAAATAAACGCTGCATCCAAATTCAGTTAGCACAAGTAAATAAAACACACCAAGGACTCACACAGGACAGAATATGGGTATTTTAGGAAACGGGGTCATGCATTTAGGGGGGTCACCAGGTCGACCCGATCGGTCAGCCCGGTTAGACCTGGAAAATAGTTTTTTGAAACGCCCTGTAGGTTTTATGGATGAAAAACCAATTTTGAAAACCATTTGGCTTATTTTACATGCATTTTCCAACTTTTTAGTGGGTCGGATATCCCGGGACCCGGGGGTCCCGTTCGTGGGTGGGCTTAAATTAAACATCCATCTAAGGTCCAACAATGTAAACACGCCAAAAATCAGTTTTGAATAGGAAAAAGATGCAAAATTACAAGTTTGGGACCCAAAAGGGCAAAATTGTAATTCTACCTCCTGAACTACAGCCGAGCGGCTGTAGGGCATTACAGCCGTGCCACTATAGTGACTGGGGTGGCTGTAACACCTACAGCTATGCGACTGTAGTGCTCCAGAATTCAATCCGGCCTTCTTTTCTCGTTTTTGAAAATCGTTTTACAAGTTTAGCAATTTTGGGCAATATGGTATTTCTGGAAACACACTAAATTCAACAAAACAGATCCAAAACGAATTGAAACAAGTCTAGAAATCCCTAAAAACTCAAAAGCACCAAACTTGAAATCACATCCATCAATTAAAATTAGAAAACCGGGAATCTAAGCATATATAGATGTAATTGGCCGATAATAAACATGAAAAACACATTTAATTAGAAAACGGAAGTGTTATCGGTCGATTTGGGGCATCCGGAGCTTTTGCCCCTGAAGATTACAATCGTGCAGCTATAATCCGGAGATTATAGCCGTGCCCCTATAGGTTACAGCAGCGCAGCTGTAGTGACCAGATTAGCCTATTTTGCTTATTTTTCATTCTTTTCTTCGGTTCTTTTAAATACTCACTCGAATTCCTTCGGGGTTCCATACCAAGACTTGTCACACACATTCGGGTCACCTGAGACATTTTTGACATTATCCCGGTTGTTCCGAATCCGCTTCATGTTTATCCGTGAATAAACTCATGCTTGCAGCAGTCTCTAGAGGAGACAAATCCGGTGAGTTAATCTCTCTTGATTCAAATTGTTTTTATTCTAATCAATGATAATTGGACACGATAGGTGGATTCTAGGAAATTTTAAGTGGTATATTTTCCGCTGCGCCATGTTATTTTTCCAATGACGAATCCCAATAGTGGTATCAGAGCCTAGGTTTTGTCCATTAGATTGATTGGAATTGGTTCTTGAAAGCGTTCTTGAAGAAAGAATGGGTTTCAAGTTTGTGATTTTAGGGTTCTTACTCAATTGGTTTTGGTTTTTGATGAACCCTAGAATTATTGTTTGGGGTTTTTGATTTTTTTTCCCAATTGGTTTCCATCTAAAAATTATTGTTTTATTGATTATTTAATTTTTTGATGGATTATTTTTGTATGATTTAATAAAAAAAAAAAGAAAAAAAATATATATATTTGTTTGGCTGCAATTTGGTATTGCAAGATTCCAAATTGCAGCAGCTGCCTGCTGCGGCATGCAGCAGCTTGGCTGCTGTCCCCGGACAGCAGAGCCGCACGAGTGGTTTGGGTTCGGTTTTGCATTTTGCGGGTATTTTTTTTATTCCAGACCCTAATGCATATTAAATTAAATTTTTTTAAATTAATTTGTATTTAAATTGTCTATTTTATTGGCATGCATATTTAATTTAATTGTTTGATATTAAATTGAATATGGACTTTGTGAAATTGGCCCAATAAACCGTGACACCGGTTAAAATTGGAAGAGCTAAATTTTAAATTTGTGATAACCCAAATTCAAGTGGGAGGAAAATTGTTAATTTTGCATTTATGGATGTTATCCATTGGGCCTTTATGGGCCTTAGTCATATTTGTTAAAATTGGCGATTTCACCCTAAGTAACTCGGCTTAACATTTATATTTATAATTTGGAATGCCATGATCATGCATCATAATGGTATGTATGTGCACGATAGGTACTTTGTTTGAAATGTGATGTTAAGTTCTATAGGCCCTAAATTATTATCGGTTGTAATTTAATTTTGGGAAATATGGCCTGCATGCCATTTTTTTTATTTTGATGTAATTTTAGAATAGATTTTATTTTACAAAATTGTTGTAATTGCATCAAGTATGGAGGAAGGCCCAGATGGAGCAAGCCCATGGTGGGAGCCCAAGAAGGATTGCAGTCCGACCCATGAAGAATTAAACAGGATATCTAGTTTTTCATTATGTTGTAATTAAAGGCTCATAGGATCTCATTTATTTTAAATTAAGTATGCTATTGCATTTGTCATATAATATGGATGTATGGATCACCAAATTATTACCCGCGTTTATACATACTAGGCCGTATTACTTAATTTTAATCCGGTAATTAAAATATTGAGTCATTTAAAAGTGCTTCCCACATTCACACCTCTTCCTCCCATTGATGCTGCAATGTACGCCATGCCCTAGCTGGATACATTGTAGTATTCGGTGGGCCGTCGAGGGTTAGGATACTTGGTATGGTTAACATATGAATGGTGATTTGACTCAACATGGGTAGCATTAGCTCAGAGTGGGCCCTAAGCAGAGATGGGTAAAGTGTCAATAAGCCCATCAAACCAAGAGTACTTCATGGAAGGATTAGATAGGTTGTCCTACCAAACGAATCAATGGTTGGTTAGCGAGCCCTAGTTCGGCCAGTCATTGATAAGTTGTGAATCTTGGTCAAGTCAGCCAATTAACATCACCAACAAACAAATTAAAATCGGATTATTAATTTGAATTGGCTTAAAAGTCCTTTATTTCTAAGTCAAGCAATGATTTCTTCCATGTAGATAATCCCATTTCACTTAAGCAATTTAAATGGCTGCAACAAACAACAACTCACTCTCACTTAGGTCACTCTTGGAGAAGGAGAAGCTTTCGGGGACTAACTTCTTGGACTAGGCTAGGAACTTACAAATAGTTCTTAGACAAGAGTCCAAGGAGTATGTATTGAATGTAACTGGCCCTCCCGCAGGTCGAGGCGTCACCACGGCAATGGTGGAGTAGTATGACCGGCACATGAGGGATGACTGAGATGTCTTGTGCCTCATGCTAGGTACCATGGCTTCTGATCTTCAGAAGCAGTTCATGGACGAGCATGCTTATGAGATGATGGATTAGCTTAAAAAGATGTTCCAAGATTAGGCTCGTCAGGAACGTTACCTAACAACTAAGGCACTTTGCACGACTGTGATGGCAGTTGGGACTTCTGTTAGCACTCGTGTGCTAAAGTTGAAGGGGTATATTGATACACTTGCCCACCTCGGCTCGCCAGTTCTGCAGGACTTGGCAGCATACATTATTCTCGGGTCACTTCCTGAGTCTTACAACCAGTTTATCATGAACTATCATATGCAAGGGTTGGATAAATCGGTTGTTGAACTGCATGGCATGCTGAAGCTTGCTGAGCAGTCTCTTAAGAAGACTCCTAAAGTATTGCTGGTGAACAAGGGCAATACGCCCATTGCTAAGGGAAAGGCCAAATCTAAGGCCAAGGCTAAGGGAAAAAAGGTGGTGGCCCAACCTAAAGCAACGGTTGCTTCTCCTGATGATGTCTGCCATGAGTATCATGAGAAGGGGCATTGGAAGAGCTCATGTCCAAAGCGAAGGGAGAAACTGAAGGGAAAAACTACTGCTTCAGGTCTTTATGTTATTGAGATTAATCTGGCTATTTCTACATCTTGGGTCTTGGACACTGGATGTGGATCTCACATTTGTTCAAATGTGCAGGGTCTTAGAAATAGGAGATTACTAGGATCTAGAGAAGTAGATCTTCGAGTCGGAAATGGTGCCTCAGGCCATGGAGATCGGAGATTATTTCTTAGAGATGCCTAGTGGACTTGTTTTGGAACTAAGAAACTGTTATTTTGTACCTGCGATGCGCAGGAATATTATTTCTGTTTCTTTATTGGATATTTCTAGTTTTGTATTTAATATTGGAAATGCTAGAATTTCTATGCAATGTGGCAATATTATTTATGGAACAGCATTTCTTGAAAATGGCTTATATATCCTTGATCTAAAACATGAAAGTTCAATCTATAACATAAATACTAAAGGATTAAACAAAATGAAATTAATCCTACTTACATCTGGCATTGGTGACTTGGCCATATAAATGAGAAGCACATAGCTAGGCTTCACTCTAGTGGAGTGCTAGGGTCATTTGATATCTAGTCTTATGACACATGCAAATCTTGTTTGAGAGGCAAGATGAAAAAGGCGCCTTTTGGCAAGACTGCTGAAAGACCCTCAGAGCTATTGGAGCTGATACATTCCGATGTATGCAGCCTAATGAGCACTAGTGCTAGATCTGGTTTTATGTACTTCGTCACCTTCACGGATGACTTCAACAGATATGGTTATGTGTATCCAATGAAGCATAAGTCTGAGACTCTTCAAAGGTTCAAGGACTTTAAGAATGAAGTAGAAAACCAACTTGGCAAGAAAATAAAAGCACTTCGGTCTGACCCAGGGGGTGAATATTTGATCCAAGAGTTTAACTCATTTTTGAGAGAGTGTGGGCTTGTATCCCAACTCACTCCTCCTGGAACACCATAGTGGAATGGAGTGTCAGAAAGGAGGAATAGGACCTTGCTAGACATGGTCCGCTTGATAATGAGTCATGCTACACTCCCTGTCTCCTTTTGGGGATATGCTTTAGAGACAGCTGCTTACATTCTTAATAATAGACTAAGCAAGGCAGTTGAGGGAACACCATATGAACTATGGAAGGGCCGAAAGCCTAATGTTTCCTTCTTAATGATTTGGGGCTGTGATGCACATGTTAAGAAATTGACATATGGCAAACTCGAGTCCAAATCTGTCAAGTGCTAGTTTGTGGGTTACCCTAAGGAAACTAAGGGTTATTACTTCTACGATCCGATGGAAAACAAAGTTTTCATATCCAAAAATGCAGTCTTCTTAGAGAAGGAATTCCTTTCCAAGAGAGATAGTGGGAGTAATGTTGAACTTTCAGAAGTTCAAGACTCACAAACTCTTGCAGCTACTGCTGAGGATGCTTTGGGAACCGATCTCACTACTTAAGAAATTGAGGAACCAGAACCGGTTGCACAGGACCTTAGAAGGTCTGGTAGGACACGTCATTAGCCAGAGAGGTACGGCTTTCTCGTGACTGATGATGGGGACCTTATGGTCGTTGACCAAGAGGAGCCCAAAACCTATCAGGAGGCTATTGAAAGCCCACACTCAGATGAATGGCGCAAAGCCATGGAGTCTGAGATGCAATCTATGCACGATAACGAAGTATGGAACTTGGTGGATCAACCTCTAGGTGCTAAGGTGATAGGTTACAAGTGGTGTTTCAAGTTAAAGGCCGACAACACCTTCAAGGGGCAATTGGTGGCAAAATGATTAAGGCAAGTTCAAGGAATTGACTATGATGAAACCTTTTCACCAGTTGCTATGCTCAAATCCATTAGGATACTACTTGCCATAGCTGCTTGGTACGATTATGAGATATGGCAAATGGATGTTAAGACCGCTTTCCTTAATGGAAAGCTACTCGAGGATGTGTACATGGCACAACCTGAGGGTTTTATCAATCCAAAATATCCAAACCGAGTATGCAAGCTTCAAAGATTCATTTATGGATTGAAGCAAGCATCGAGGTCATGGAATCAGAGATTCAATGAGGCCATTACAGAATATGGCTTCACACAGAATACTGATGAGCCCTGTGTGTATAAGATGGTTAGTGGGAGCATTTCCACCTTCCTAGTACTGTATGTTAACGACATCCTTATCATTAGAGGCAACATACCAACACTGCAAGGAGTTAAGCAGTGGTTGAGTAGGTGCTTTGCAATGAAGGACTTAGGCGAAGATGAGATGATCTTACGGATCAGGATCTACAGAGATAGATCCAATCGTCTTCCAGGCCTAAGTCAGGCCACGTATATAGACAAGGTTCTGAAAAGATTCAGCATGGACAAGGCAAAGAAAGGACCGGGAGAGCATGGGTATGGGTTGAAGTTGAGTATGAAAGATGGTCCTAAAACAAAGAAGGACCAGGAGAGAATGGAAAAGATCCCTTATGGATCTGTTATAGGATTTATCATGTACTCTATGTTATGTACAAGGCCTGATGTCGCGTTTGTATTAAGTATGACTAGCTGGTACCAGTCGGACCCCGGTGAGGAACACTAGAAGGCAGTCAATGCAATCTTGAAGTACCTTAACCAGACTAAGGATGCTTTTTTAGTGTATGGAGGTCAAGATCAGCTGGTAGTGTCAGGTTACACTGATGCAAGCTTTGAGACCAATGAGGATGAGAACCAATCATAGTCTGGTTATGTTTTTCTCCTGAATGGCGGTGCCATTAGTTGGAGGTCCTCAAAGCAGGCCACCATTGCTGACTCTACAACGGAAGCTGAGTACATAGCTGCGTGCAAAGCTGCAAAGGAAGCCATATGGATCAAGAAATTCATAACCGAGTTGGGAGTGGTACCCACTATCCTTGAACCAGTTGATGTTTTTTGTGACAACAACGTGGCCATTGCACAAGCTAAGGAGCCCTGGTCACACAAGAGATCCAAACATGTGCTTAGAAAGTTTCACCTCATTCGGGAGATCATGAATAGAGGTGACATATCATTGCAAAGGGTTGACACCAAGAATAATGTAGCTGATCCATTGACCAAAGCACTACCACAGACACAGCATGACGGTCATATCAGATCTATAGGAATTAAGGCAATGCCCACTTGGAACTAGTGCAAGTGGGAGATTGTTGGTGTGCCCTAGTTCTTAGGGCATTGGATTCTTATATTTTGTATTAGACATTAAGACTCATTGTATGAATACATTATTTGTGTCACATTAATAAAGGCAATTAATCTATTTCATTTATATGTTGTGCTATAATATGAGTAGAGTATCCATTGACTGATAATCATAAAACCTATACCAGGTCTGTTCTAATCGTGGGAACGAATAAAACCACAGACTTGTATATTCAATTACTGTATGGCAGTTCTTAACTAGCCATAGTACTTGTATATTCAGTCATGAATATAGGTACATGTCGTTGATATGGGACTGGATCGATCCGCATAAGAAAGCCATATAGTTGTTGCGTCATAGGTCTTTCTTGAGTAGGTCTCTTTTGTCCTCAGACCAAATTTCATTATAATATCAATATGGAACCTGGTTCACTTTGACGTACGCCTAACAGGTCTATAAAAGGATGCTATTGGGTGGACCGGTGAACATGTTGATATTGATGATGAAGTGATGGCATTGCCACTCGGGTAACACCGAGATGATATCATTGGCCACTTGATGAGTGGGACTGATAAGTGTATGGGCATACCCAAGTAAGTCGGTGCTTATTTGATTAATCAGTCAACTCAAGATCAAGAAATATAATAAATAGCAGAAGAGGATAACGGACACCATGCCTCTTGTTGATTCATATCGATATCATTAGGCAAACGACACTATGAGATTACTACCGGGTGAGTGTCTTCTAAAGACTGCTGCATCTCTGTCTTAATTGGGGGCTGTAATGGTTTGCTAGAACCCACTTACAGTCTGTGGGCCTTGGGCCTACTGCCAACATAAAGACAGACCCATAGGATCGTGCATATAGATCAACTGAGCCGGAACTTATAGAAATTGTACATCTAATGTACATTGGAAGGAATGCGTTAATTAATTAGTTGACATTCGGTGTCAAGGTAATTAATTAACATTGGGTTGAATTCATTTAATTAATAAGTTTACATAATATAATTAATTAATTTATCAATTAATTGAATTACATAAAGTAAACAATTAATTAAATAATTTTCCTAAGTAGGAAAATTAAATACATGTATTGTATTTACTTAAGTGTGATTTAATTTTATTTAAGGGTAATTAAATTTAGCCAAATGGAATTAAATTATATAGTATATACTTTTTAATTAAAGTTTATTTATGTAATTATAATCCTAGTGGGCTTGGGTTTGATTAACCTAATTAAAACCCAATTAGACAAGATGTCTATATAAGGGCACACTTAAGGAAGAAAAACCTAATTCAACCCTAATTAATTGCTGGAAATTTCAGCCACCAAGAGCAGCCCCAAAATAGCCGAAAATCCCAGCATTAATAATCCATTCCTTCACGTCTTTGGCTAGCACCGGTTCCCGCTCAATAGTTGGTCGTGCACCGAACTTTGGAGATCACAGTTTCAAGAAATGATTCTGCAGCAGTCTCTAAATGAGACGAATCCGGTGAGTTAATCTCTCTTGATTCAAATTGTTTTTATTATAATCAATGATAATTGGACACGATAGGCGGATTCTAGGAAATTTTAAATGATATATTTTCCACTGCACCATGTTATTTTTCCAATGACGAATCCCAACAACATCACCCTGTCACTATTCACATATACGGTCACTATATACCAAATTATTAAAAATCACCCTATACATAGTATATTCCTTCAATTGCATTTCTTATAAATTTCATATTTTATTCACATATAAATCACACTTAAACTAATTATTCAACCAGTAATACAATTATTTAATCCCAAAATACTTCAATAATTCATATAAAATAATCTGTCGAAAATGTCAAAAACTCCAAGAATTAATATTATTCTAAATAATTCATAAATCAATATAAAAATATTAAACCAACAGAAACTCATCGGAAAATATTCCGATCACCGGAATAGTACCTATAATTCGGACGGAAAACACCACTAGATTCATAGCACTGCTAGTAGTCCAGATATACCAATTTTATTCTCATATCACCTTAATTTTTGAATTAATTTACAAAAATACTCTAAAATTACATTTCCAAATACACTATCATATAGACTTCAAAATAAAATCTTAACCGTACATAATGAAATTCACTTAGTAGTGAATACGTATCTGTAATTTCATCAAAATCTAATAGTCGGAAGTTGGATTTTTCATTTTTCTCTCTATTTTCCCTTATTCCTTTTTTTTCTCCATTTCTAGAGAAGTCTACGTCCTTCCTCTCCTTCCTTTTCTTTTTCTTTTTTTTTTTTTTTTAGTCTCTTCTTCTCTTTTTATATTTAATTTTCTTATCAAAATTATGATTTTACCATCCATATTATTTTTTAACCTCAAACTTTTAATTCTTTCATAATCATCCTTATTGTGCATATAATTTTCAGTCCCAGAACTTTCTATTTTTATAGTTCCTCAATATTTCACTCCATAAATATATTCTCAAATATATATATATATTTCACCGCTGAAAATCTATTCCACAAAATTCCTCAAATTATAATATCATTTATAAATATTAATACTTATTGAATTTTTGGGATATTACATAACATATCCAACATGATAAAATATCAATCAAGAAACCACGCATATCCAATGCCATAATAAAACAATCGAATTTTAAAACCATTTTAAAATTCATCATCCCAAGCCAAGATAAAACCCCGTAAAACAGAAAAACAGGCCCGAGAACGCTGCTAGAAAATTTGACCAAAAAGCCAAGAGTCGTACGGCTATCGCCAAAAGTCAAACAGCTCTTGACTGTAGATACACGCCAATCCAGAAAATCGATCAGAAAATTTTTGCCCAAAAGATGACAACGGCCATACGACTTGAACGGTAAGAGCCATGCAGCTCTAGTTATAGTTGTACGGTTGTTGTCCCTAGAAATAGAAAACTGCCAAGAACGACCAGAAACCATAGCCATACGCCTCAAGATGACATCCATGTAGATGCTCATAACAACCGTATAGCTTTGGTTTTCTGGATGCAATTTTGCCAAAAACCTGGGAGCAAAACCAGTCCCTTCTTCCACCAAAAACACTGAAGATAAATTAGAAAAGAGGGGAAAACGAATTAAAACCCCTAAAATCCAATCAACACAAAGCTAAGGTTCAAAAAACCAAATTTATTCAAAAACCCATTTCAATCAAAAGGAACCAAACATGAACCTTAACTCCAAAAATCCATAATCAAAGCAAGGTAAGCTCTGATACCACTATTAGAACACATCTTGGTTAGAGAACGAAACTAATTATGGGATAAACGCTCTCTCACTAAGGTTCGTGCCCAAGATTTCAAGGCTAGATTATGCCTCTATATAAAATAAAGAGGAGAAAAATTATTTTTGCCTTAGCCCCTTTTACCAACGAAATGCGAGTGCTAGCTCTGGATCAAAATTCCTCGTTTGAAGCCAAAGCCCCTTTTGCTCACCGGAGAAGGAGAAAGATGAGAATTGGTGGCACACAGTTATCCATTAGGTATAAGGGTTTCATCTTATCCTTTATATATGAAACATAAAAGGGGAGATACCCATAATGCCCCTCCCTTGTAAAATATCTACCATACTTTACAATATAATGACTTAACCAAAATTACCGTATGGTAAATTTGAAAAGATTATAACTAATCCTCATAATGGGATTATTATATTTTATTTGGGACTTAACTAATTAATCCCATAAAATAAAATAATCCATTAACAATAATAATTAATATGTAATCCCTACATATTAAAAGGTCCATTACAAAAACCACCTAAACTCTATAGTGTGCAATCCTGTAGGTCCATCCATATGTTGCCATGGGCCCGAAATGACATTTGGTCCACAGTTGTAAGTGGGCTCTAGCAAGCCATTACAACCCTAACTAGGATGAAAATGTCAAATTCAAACTCACATAAACCTGTAGTATCATTATACGATCCTTTGCACATTTGAGTATAGTAATATCAGGACATTTACTTGACATCCAAGTAGATTGACAAAATCAAATAAATGATTATCCAATAATCATTCTATTTGGGTACAACCGTACACTACTTGGTCTCACTCTTCAATAGGCTAGTGATATCATTTCTTCTGTGAATAGATAGACAATTTCTTCACATTACTCCCAGTCTTAACATGGTTCCCAATATACCAAATGTACCCATACTTGGCACCTAGTTATGGGCTTGTTTGGTGCACATCAATGCATACAGGGCCACATCCATGAGTATAGTAATATCGGGTTTAAGGATCCAATATATGCAATAAGTGAGAAATACTTATGACACTGGACCATGTAGTGTTCTCACAAGTGGATTGATCCAGTACACTGTTCACTAATATGTACCTTTGTCCTTGATTGACTCTCCAAGTCCTATGGTTGGTAAGACACCACCCATCTTACAAGGAATATACTAGTCTTTAGTTATATTCATTCACATGATTATAACATACTAGAGATAGCATTAAAACTGTGTTCTTTAAACCCATGGTCGTACTCGTTCAGTACACGTTACTAACAAACATGAGTAAACACCAGTTTATGGATTCTCAATAATTAATACGTAATCCTTACATATTAAATGGTCCGTTACAAAAACCACCTAAACTCCATAGTGTGCAATCTTGTAGGTCCATCCATATGTTTCTATGGGCCCGAAATGACATTCGGCCCATAATTGTAAGTGGGCTCTAGCAAGCCATTACAACCCCCAACTAGGATGAAAATGTCAAAATCAAATCGACATAAACCTATAGTATCCTTATACGATCC
Source organism: Euphorbia tirucalli (assembly GCA_039660915.1). Classification (NCBI taxonomy): domain Eukaryota; kingdom Viridiplantae; phylum Streptophyta; class Magnoliopsida; order Malpighiales; family Euphorbiaceae; genus Euphorbia; species Euphorbia tirucalli. The sequence continues at coordinate 32,876,298 of CM077640.1, read as the reverse complement.
TTTGCACATTTGATATCGATGTCCTACACAAGGCATGGCTCTGTCATCCTTCTATGTGCTAGGACATTTACTTGACATCTAAGTAAACTGACAAAATCAAATAAATGATTATCCAATAATCATTCTATTTGGGTACGGCCGTACACTACTTGGTCTCACTCTTCAATAGGCTAGTGACATCATCTTTTCTATGAATAGATAGAGAATTTCTTCACATTACTTCCGGTCTTAACATAGTTCCCAATATACCCAATGTACCCATACTTGGCACACAGTTACGGGCCCGTTTGGTGCACATCAATGCATACAGGGCCACATCCATGAGTATAGTAATATCGGGTCTAAGGATCCAATATATGCAATACGTAAGAAATACTTATGACACTAGACCATGTAGTGTTCTCACAAGCGGATTGATCCAGTACACTATTCACTAATATGTACCTTTGTCCTTGATTGACTCTCCAAGTCCTATGGTCGGTAAGACACCACCCATCTTACAAGAAAAATACTAGTCTTTAGTTATATTCATTCACATGATTATAACATACTAGAGATAGCATTAAAAGTGTGTTCTTTAAACTCATGGTCATACTCGTTCAGTACACGCTACTAACAAACATTAGTAAACACCAGTTTATGGATTTTCAATATTTATTAATTGCACAAGTAATTCAATATATGATTGTGCCTTTTATTAATATTTAGAAAACGTATATATACAAATTTACAAAATACCAAGTACAACATATAGTGAGTAGGGCACAAAACAACAGAGACATTGATATTGATTTGTATTTGTTCTCTCCATCGAAAAATAACTTCGCATCTAGAAATAGGAAATTGTTTTCACTTAGTTATCAAAGATTTTTCTTTTAGTTGGAAAATATTTTCGTTTTACGTTACAAACACTGGAAAGTAAGGAAAATATTTTCCGAAAGAATGTTTTTCGTAAAACAAACAAAGCCTTAGTAAACACTCTTTTGATATTTTTTGAACAGTTTTGAGCTTTTTTCTCTCATAGGCTTGCTAGGAAATTTTTCTCTTAGCTCTTTCACTATGTTATCTAATGCATTTTCATGAAGGTGTTGTTGACTCTATTACTAATGGACCACTGATGCAAGTATGCATCAATGAGTGCATCATGCACGATATGTGTCCAGGTATGCATTGGGCTTTCTTCAATAAGACTTCCATTTTTTTCCTTTTTTGTCATTGATAACTACATAAAATTTACAAGAAATATATGTAGCAATAATAAAATTATAGATGTAATAAACTATGTAAATTTTTTGAAGTTACATTTCAAACTAAAGAGTAATTGAATATAATGCATGAGAATTTTGTCCATTTACAAGAGTATTATTGGCAATTACTTTGTTCAGATTGATGTAAAAAAAATCAAGTGAATTCAGATCTTCACTTAAGTGGAAGAATTCTGAAAAGAATTAAAACAAGTGGCTGTAAAGTACTATCAATTCATAACATGTCTTAATCAACAAAAAATTACATCAAATCAATCACCAAAGACCAGGCAACATTACTCATTGTTTCAAAAAAAAACCCCAAACAGTTAAATACTACAACAAAAACACAAAAATATTTGATATAAACATAATAGCAAACCAAAATCATTCATTATAATTAGCCCACATGTCAGTTGAATCTCTCAGCAATTTCTCCTTTTCTTATTTCTTCATTATTTTCCACACTAGCATATAGATCATCTTGGAAATCATGTCAATTGAGAAGTTCATTATCGACTTCTTGTAGCATTGAGGCACTTGGATCTACTCCAATCAAGAAATTACTTCTGATATAGCATCCACTAGTAAAAAGGAAAAAATAATAGTAATAAAAGAACCAGATGAAGAATATGTTAATATAATCGATAAGGTAAATTATCGAAAATGGTTAGTAAAATTAGATATAGTTATTCAAGGAGAATTTCACTTTCAAACTTTGGCACTAATAGATGTAGGTGTGCCCTAGTTCTTGGGGCTTTGGATTCTTGTATTTTATGGACTCTTTATATGTATACATTATTTGTGTCATATCAATAAAGGCATTTAATCTATTCAATTTATATATTGTGCTATAACATGAATAGAGTATCCATTGATTGATAATCATAAAACATATCCCAAGTCTATTCTAATCTTGGAAATGAACGGAATCATAGACTTGTATATTCGATGACTGTATGGTAGTTCTTAACTAGCCATAGTACTTGTAAAGTCAGTCATGAATATAGGTAAATGTCGTTGACATGGGACTGGATCGATCCACATAAGAAAGCCACATGGTTGTCACATCATAAGTCATTCTTGAGTAGGTCTCTTTTTTCCTCAGACCAGATTTCATCATAGTATTGATATGGAATCCGGTTCACTTTGACATATGCCTAACAGGTCTATAAAAGGATGCTAAATACAGGTATGATCGGGTGGACCGGTGAACATATTGATATTGATGATGAAGTGATGGAATTGCCACTTAGGTAATACTATGATGATATCACTGGCCACTTGATGAGTGGGAATGATGAGTGTATGGCCATACCCAGATAAGTTGGCTGCTTATTTGATTAATCTATCACTCAAAATCAAGAAATATAACAAACAGCAGAAGAGGATGACGGACACCGTGCCTCTTTTATTCATATCGATATCATTTAGCAAAGGACACTACGAGATTTCTACTGGGTAAGTGTCTTCAATAAACTGCCGTATCTCTGTCTTAATTGGGGGTTGTAACGGTTTGCTAGAACCCACTTACAGTCTGTAGGCCTTGGGCCCACTGCCAACATAAAGACAGACCCATAGGATCGTGCACATAGATTGTTGCTCGCTTTATATTCAGTACAAATCTCTTACTTAGCTTTTGATTATAATTTTAATAGTAATTTTAATAATAATTTCATTTAGAGATTAGTGTTCGCAAGTATACGAATCGCAACGTAGTAATAACAGATATCGATCCCACGAGGAATAAGTATGTATACTTTGGTTTGTTTTTCTTCGCATTTATAGAGTATCGAATTATAAAGTGATATGGAGAAATAGGTAAATGACAAGTTAAATCAATTAAAGTACTAGTATTGAGTTGAGTTATTGTTTAATATCTAGTTGCATAAATATACAAGCATTTTATCTTAGATATTCGTTGTACATGCATTAATTATCTATTCAATCTTTATGATAAGAGTATGTCAGATTAGTTCTATTTCAACGGGTATGTCTAGAAATAGATTTTATTCAATAACTCATAGACAAATTATCGAATACCTTAACTAAAAGTCTTAATACACAATGGCCAAGCTATATTAAGATGATCTCCAATTAATTTAACAAAGTGAAGCAAAACAATCATACATCATAATTTACTCTATCTTATTTACCAAACAAGACAAAGTAAAATGCGAACTTCTCTATATCCTATTATGAATAGGGGTGCACAAAAAAAACCAAAAAACCGAAAAACCGTGAAACCGAACCGAAATCGGACAGAAAATATGGTTAACCAAAACCAATGGACTAGTGTACGATTTTTGTTTTTAAAAATTTTCGGTTTCGATTTCGGTTTCAGTTTTTATACTAAAAGTCCATGTGGACTTGTTTAACCGACCGTTGAAAAAAAAAAATTTAAATTATATAATTGGATATATAGGTTATATGAATTAATGGTGAAACATTTGGGTGTTTAATGTAATTTTACCTCCATAGTTTCCAATATGTTTATTATACTTTTTGTCCTTAATTTAATTTTTATTTTCCAATATATATATATATATATATATATATATTTCTAGAAAAGAAGATTGAATTTTTAGAGATGAAAAGTACAATACTAAAGATATATGTATTATAGAGAAAACATTTTTCAGTAATTTAACAATAATATTAATTGTTACATCCTATAATATATAGGACTGCATTATTACAATCTAGCCAATAAAGGTCAAACCCCAACCTATCACTTTCAAATTTCAACTCATTGCTCACCCAAATCCAAATAGAAATTCATCTAATAATTTCTTGATTTTATAAACCAACAAGTGTATGTAATGGATGTAGATTGAGAATTAAGTTTGTGTTACCCAAATAAAATCCAGTATTTACAAAAATTCATTGTGACTTTGATACTTCAATGTTATTATTGATATCTCACAATCGTAGCGGTCCCACATTGGTATCGTCCTGAATCATTGTAGAAATTCATCGATACTTGAGGTTTATAGAGTCCGAATAGCTTAATCTGTCATGTACTGGAAAAATGTATTGATTAAATCATTATGTTACTTTCATAATTAAATATCCGTAAATGAAATCTGTGCTAATTCTTGCCTTTCATTCTTTTATGATCTGTAAGATACAAGACTACAAGATTGCAAGGTTTCTGTCATATTTATAGGTAGAAGGCCTAATGCCAACATTGATTTACATCAAAACTTAGAAGAAAAAGCTAATCTTGTATAGCAATTTATCTTGCAATACTTCTAAAGTACATCAGGTGTCCCAATCTGTTAATTAGTAATAATTAATTCACTGATAAACATAATCAGTTCACTTCTAGTTATAATGTCATTTTTAATCGATTATTAAGTTGTAATGTCATTTTTAATCAATTATTAAGACTATGGTTTGTAATTTCATATTTGTCTTTGATATTTGAGATTTATGATTTAAAATTTTGAGGTTTAAAATATAATGTTTATTTCGGAAATGGTTAACCGTAAAAAAATGGTTAACCGACCGAATAATGGTTAACCGAATATAATGGACAGTGTACGGTTAGTAAATTAGAAAAACTGTTCAAGTGGTTACAGTTAGCAAAAGTCTACATGGACCGGTTAATCGACTGTGTGCACCCCTAATTATAAATCACAATACATACTTGGCGTTAGTCATGCAATGTAAAACAAGAAATCAAAGCATACTTAGCATTAGTCATGCAATGAAAAGCAAGATATAAGAAAACTTATCGATATTGATTTTGTAAATATTCAATACATATACAAGTGTGACGCTTTCATAAAGGAAAACCATAAGAATAGACTTAAGAAAGCAATTAGGCATAAAACATTCCCTTACGCCTATAGGTATATTGCAACCTCGGGGCATCTTTTCTCTATACAGTGACAATACTTGATTCAAAGACCTTGGGGTTAGGCTCCCCTTTACATACACTAAATATTACAAACAACACTCGAACTCTCTAGACACTTTATTTCTCTAACTTCTGCCGTTCTCCCTCCCTCTTTTTTTTTACACGCATAGAATTCCTCCTCTATTTATAGGAATTGAAGCATTGTGTCTCTCTGTGAAAGGTTGTGTTGGTTCATTGAATGGTTGTGTCTCTTAAATACTATTGGTTCTCTTGGAAAGTTGTGTCCTTTCATGAAGAGTTGTGTCTATCCATAGTGGTGGTTGAAGTTCTAAATAGATAGGATCAAATAAAAACTGCTGAGTGCATGTCATGATCGTGACAGAGTGTTGCAGTCGTGATTCACATAGGATTCTTTGCAAAACACTAAAGTCAAAGTCTATCCAAAGGCTAGGTCACGATCGTGATTGGTGTCGTGCTCGTGACCTATCTCTTTCCTTTAATTTCTCTTTGTTTTTGCTTCCTTTTATAACTAAATTCCATATATTTGCATTCTTAGTCTTTAAACCTGTAAATCATCAAAAATAAGTGATACCAACATGAAATCTAATATATAATGAGTAAAAACAATGCAAATTCCTTATAGATTATATCATATATAAGTGCATTTTTAGCACTTATCAAGCCCCTACACTTATCCTTTTGCTTGTCCTTAAGCAAAATATGAATCTCTTAATCTTCTGAATTGTGATGACCAATCATACTTTAGTCTTTGAAACACAAAATAAAGAGTTTCAACCTTCAACTTTTAAGGCAATTATGAGGCTTTTTGAATCTTAACAACACATATGTATATCCTTCTTTATACTTGTATTAAGTATGCGTATTGCCAAAAGATCGTTTTACTTAGCTGAACTTAGAACTATCGACCATAAGTAGAGTGTGTAAACATCTTTAACATGTTCATGCCTTAATCAATTTCGCTTACTCAACCAAAGCATATTGGTGAAAGCTTTTCGGGACAAATTTTAGCACACATTTAGCATTGTTCTCAAAGCATTTTTAGGTAACCTAGATTTTTCTAAGCACTCATGTGTGGTTGCGTTTTGCTCCATACCACACCTCCCCTTTTATCTCGTTTGTTACCACTCATATTGCAATTTTTCTTTTTCTTGTATTATATAAAAGTAGATATTTTCCTTTTATTCTTTATCTCACTTTTAGTGGTTGCATTTTATGCTCCATACCACTCTCCCCGTTTACATAACACTTTGGTTATTCACTTAACACTCAATTTGCAATACCCTCATCTTTTATTGAACAATGCTAATCTGTATTATGGCTTTAGTTTCCCTAGTTCAATCACTTCAAACTTAGTCTTATAAGGCAGAAAATCATGCATCTTATTGCTTTTAAACAAGAATTGCCAATGGATACCCAAACACTTATAGGATTTGTTCTTCCGTTTTGCTTTTCAAACTGCTCCAACAATAAACATACTCAATTTGTCAACATTTTATTACTTGAATATACGTAATTTTATAGGATCAAAGCCTCTTATTCCTTAACTTAAGGTGAGATTATCGTCTTTTGCATTATCCAAAGAATGTGTTACCATGATCATACACTTTAACTCAAGATAGAAAAAGATATCATTTTTGACAATCACAAAATAAGATAAACATGCAAGAATAATTGATATTATAATGATATAAAATTTAAAATTATCCTAATTTCACCTCCCTACACTTGAATTGCATATTGCCCTTAATGTGTAAAAAATTAAACTAACTTCAATCACAACTAAAAACTAGAAATCACTAGAAAAACAAAATAAAATAAAATAAAGTAAAGAAGAAAAGATAAGAAAAAAAAAAGCAAATCAAGTCTCCGGTGATCCTGGTGGACTTGGATTAAACTCAATGTTTTGACGTCAAAAGAACTTTAGAAGTTTCCTTTTTAACGATGCATTCTCCTTACACATCGCCTTTACTTCTTGATGAACTTGTGGACATTTTGCTCCATCTCTTCAACCTTGGTTAGCACTTGTTGCCAACCTTGAGTTTTTGCTTCTTGTCCTTCATTAGCTACTTCCTTCTCTTCCTCATCTGCATCACTACTTTCATCCCTTTGCACTTGTTTCCCTTTACTCTGAGATTGTGTGGTTGAAGGTCCGACTCCTCCTTCTTCTTCCAAGGTAATAAGAACCTTCTTTGTTCACAATTTTTCACCTTGTTGCAAAGTGTAAGGCAATTCTCCTCTAGTGGCCAAAATTAAGGCTATCATTACATGGCCGCCTCCAACTTTCTTTTTGATGGAATCCGCTGCTCTAGATATTCCTTCCCATATATGATCTATGCAGTCCACTTTTATTCCCTTCATGGCTGGGTTTAAGACATATAAGTCTTTGGTTTGTACCTTATTACTCTCCACCCTACAGAAAATGGAATGGCACAAATACTTGTGCAAATACAAAAGTGCATTATTCTTAATCAACTGGTTTGGCGAATTTTTCACTGAATATTTCTCTAACCCAGTTATACTCTTCCAAAAAGGATGTGGGTTATATTCAGAGAATGGAAAAAGCCACCCCTCACTTTCCGTAGGAAAATCAAACCAATTGGTCATTTCCTCATATCCAACTGGATACTCGTTACCTTTATTATGGAAGACAATAGCCATTGGGGTTTTATCCACATAGCAAAAGGTTGTAAACAATTCTACAATCCAGTCACGGTTTAGGGGAAAGAACATAGAAGCAAATGTTGAAAGCCCAAGAGCAGTTAAAAACTTCCTTACATCGTCATGGATTCCATTGTTTATCATGAAAACTTCGTCAAGGAAAAACATACTGATGATTTCAATGTTCTTTAATCTTGTGAATTGCCGCCCTTCCTTTTCATTACGGATTGGAAAGTTAGCGCCATAAGTTTCTCGTAAATCCACCGATTGAGGAGTTCGTGAAGAACTTTGGCCTTTCTTAGTAGCAATTCTCTTTTGTCTAGGCATTCTCAAATAATATGGCTAAGGTTTTGAAAGATGGACTTTAAAGAGAAGAGAAGAGATGGAAAAGATTTTGATAGTTTGCTTTGTAGAAGAAGTATAATAGTAGAAGAATTGTGGTTGTGAAGAATAACAAAGAAAGTGAGTCCTATTTATAGTGAATATCACCAAAAGACACATCCTTTCTCTACTTAAATTCATTGAATATAATAAAAAATATTAATAAATTATAGTTATTTAACCAATAGAAACATATTTTGATTAGTCCAACGGTCATAAAATGGGCAGATTTTGAAAATTGGAGCCAATTGTACCGTTAAAAATGAAAATATGACCGTTTATGTTCGTTCAGGTTGCGATCGTGACACTCAGGTCACGATCGTGACATACACGAGATACAAAAACATAGAGAATGAAAAAGGCCAAGTCACGATTATGATACATATGTCGCGATCGCGATTTGGAAATAGAAAGATTTACCTGTTTTGAGTACTTGAGTCGCGATCGTGACACCTAATCATGATCATGATCATGATGCATGCTTCTTCTTCATTTTCCTTTTCTTATATTGTTGAATCACGATCGCAATGGTTTGTCATGACCGTGATACACTTTATTCATGCAATTTTAGCTTTCCATCATATTATTTTCAATTAAAACAACAAAAACTTGTAAATCACATACTAAAATGACATTATTTATGCAACAATAAACATAATAACAATAGACATTTTATTTATTTATTAGATCACCAAACAACAACCTTAACAAAGTTAATCAAACAAACAAAAGTAAACAAACAATCATTGTGAAGTAGAGTTATGTAGAAAATAGCACACGATACTGAATATATATACAGATGGGCATGTGTAGATTGAAGGAGAATCACTCCTCGGATGATAATGAGGAACCTGGAGTGAATGTGAAGTTGGCATTGTTAGCCCAAGATAGGATTTCGTTTTTCAAGGACTTATGGGCTTGACGAATTTGGAATATTGTCCTACACATGTTGTTGACTTCATATTACAACTCTCCAATCCGATCCAAGCAATGTAATGTACTTATAGGTTCTGGACCATCCTCTAAAGTTATCGGGGAGTCATTAATTGGGTCATCTCCTTTGTTGTCAATGGTTAATGATTCATACGAATCAACTGGACTTAGGGTAGATTTAAGGCATTCCACATAAGGCAAGAACATATGGCGCCCTTGATTATCCACCTTAGAGAGTCCTTCTTGAATCATCACCATACCATCAAGGAAATTGACACAAGCGCACAAATCAACACGACATGTAAGTTCTCTTCTTGCACCCATTACTATTGCGGTCATGATGTTTGGCCATATCTTTGTTTCGATGCATTATTAACTGCACTGAAGAGAATGTCGCATGAATCAATAGGAATACCCTTAAATGCGTATTCTAAAACAAAAAGATCAGGGGGTTGAACAATGGAACTATCCACTCGGCAAAATAATGAATGTGCAAGGAACTTATGCAAGTACAACATTGCCTCATCTTGAATGAGTTTATTGTTGGGATTCGTCATTGGAAAAATAACATGGCGCAGCGGAAAATACACCGTTTAAAATTTCCTAGAATCCACCTATCATGTCCAATTACCATTGATTAGAATAAAACCAAATTGAATCAAGAGAGATTAACTCACCGGATTCGTCTCTTCTAGAGACTGCTGCAGAATCGTTTTCTTGAAACTGCGATCTCCAAAGTCCGGTGCACGACCAACTATTGAGCAGGAACAGGTGCTAGCCGAAGACGCAAAGGAGTGGAGGATTAATGCTGGGATTTTCGGCTGATTTGGGGCTGCTCTTGGTGGCTGAAATTTCCAGCAATTAATGAGAGTTGAATTAGGTTTTTCCTCCTTAAGTGTGCCCTTATATAGACACCTTGTCTAATTGGGTTTTAATTAGGTTAATTAAACCCAAGCCCACTAGGATTATAATTACATAAATAAACTTTAATTAAAAAGTATATACTATGTAATTTAATTCCATTTGGCTAAATTTAATTACCCCTAAATAAAATTAAATCACACTTAAGTTAATACAATACATGTATTTAATTTTCCTACTTAGGAAAATTATTTAATTAATTGTTTACTTTATGTAATTCAATTAATTGATAAATTAATTAATTACATTATGTAAACTTATTAATTAAATTAAATTCGACCCAATGTCAATTAATTACCTTGACACTGAATGTCAACTAATTAATTAACGCATTCCTTCCAATGTACATTACATGTACAATTTCTATAAGTTCCAGCTTAGTTGATCTATGTGCACGATCCTATGGGTCTGTCTTTATATTGGTAGTAGGCCCAAGGCCCACAGACTGTAAGTGGGTTCTAGCAAACCATTACAGCCCCCAATTAAAACAGAGATGTAGCAGTCTTTAGAAGATACTCACCCGGTAGTAATCTCATAGTGTCCTTTGCCTAACGATATCCATATGAATAAACGAGAGGCATGGTATCCGTCATCCTCTTCTGTTGTTTATTATATTTCTTGATCTTGAGTTGACTGATTAATCAAATAAGCAATCAACTTATTTGGGCATGGCCATACACTTATCAGTCCCACTCATCAAGTGGCCAATGATATCATCTCGGTGTTACCCGAGTGGCAATTCCATCACTTCATCATCAATATCAACATGTTCACCGGTCCACCCAATCATACCCGTATTTAGCATCCTTTTACAGACTTGTTAGGCATATGTCAAGAAGGAAACATTGGGCTTTCAGCCCTTCCATAGTTTATATGGTGTTCCCTCAACTGCCTTGCTTGGTGTATTATTAAGAATGTAAGCAGCTGTCTCTAAAGAATATCCCCAAAAGGAGAGAGGGAGTGTAGCATGACTCATCATCGAGCGGACCATGTCAAGCAAGGTCCTATTCCTCCTTTCTGACACTCCATTCCACTGGGGTGTACCAGGAGGAGTGAGTTGGGATACAATCCCACACTCTCTCAAAAACGAGTCAAACTCTTGGCTCAAATATTCACCCCCTCGGTCAGACCGAAGTGCTTTTATTTTTTTGCCAAGTTAGTTTTCTACTTCATTCTTAAAGTCCTTGAACCTTAGGAGAGTCTCAGACTTATGCTTCATCAGATACATGTAACCGTATCTGCTGAAGTCATCCGTGAAGGTGACGAAGTACAGAAAACCAGATCTAGCACTAGTGCTCATTGGGCCACATACATCGGAATGTATTAGCTCCAATAGCTCAGAGGCTTTTTCAGCCGTCTTGCTAAAAGGCACCTTTGTCATCTTGCCTCTCAAACAAGATTCGCATGTGTCATATGACTGGATGTCAAATGACCCTAGCACTCCACTAGAGTGAAGCCTAGCTATGCGTTTCTCATTTATATGGCCAAGTCGACAATGCCAGATGTAAGTAGGATTAATTTCATTTTGTTTAATCCTTTGAGTAGTTATGTTATAGATTGAACTTTCACGTTTTAGATCAAGGATATATAAGCCATTTTCAAGAAATGTTGTTCCATAAATAATATTGCCACATTGCATAGAAATTCTACCATGTCCAATATTAAATACGAAACCAAAAAAATCCAACAACGAAACGGAAATAATAGTCCTGCACATCGCAGGTACAAAATAACAGTTTCTTAGTTCCAAAACAAGTCCACTAGGCATCTCCAAGAAATAATCTTCGATCTCCATGGCCTAAACCCGAGCACCATTTCTGACTCGAAGATCTACTTCTCCAGATCCTAATAATCTCCTATTTCTTAGACCCTGCACATTTGAACAAATGTGAGATCCACATCCAATGTCCAAGACCCAAGATGTAGAAATAGCCAGATTAATCTCAACAACATAAATACCTGAAGCAGCAGTTTTGCCCTTCAGTTGCTCCCTCAGCTTTGGACATGAGCTCTTCCAATGTCCCTTCTCATGACACTCATGGCAGACATCGTCAGGAGAAGCAAACCTTGCTTTAGGTTGGGCCACCACCTTTTTGCCTTAGCCTTGGCCTTTTGGGCCTTAGCCTTGGCCTTAGATTTGGCCTTTCCCTTAGCAATGGACGTATTGCCCTTATTCACCAGCAATACTTTAGGAGTCTTCTTAAGAGACTACTCAGCAAGCTTGAGCATGCCATGTAGCTCAACAACCGATTTATCCAACCCTTGCATATGGTAATTCATGATAAACTAGTTGTAAGACTCAGGAAGTGACCCGAGAACAATGTCTGCTACCAAGTCCTGCAGAACTAGCGAGCCGAGGCGGGCAAGTGTATCAATATACCCCTTCAACTTTAGCACATGAGTGCTAACAGAAGTCCCAGCTGCCATCACAGTTGTGCAAAGTGCCTTAGTTGTCAGGTAACGTTCCTGACGAGCCTGATCTTGGAACATCTTTTTAAGCTGATCCATCATCTCATAAGCATGCTCGTCCATGAACTGCTTCTGAAGATCAGAAGCCATGGTACCTAGCATGAGGCACGAGACATTTCGGTCATCCCTCACGTGCCGGTCGTACTGCTCCACCATAGTCGTGGTGACGCCTCGACCTGCGGGAGGGCTAGCTGGTAAAGGAGCATTCAGTACATACTCCTTGGACTCTTGTCTAAGAACTATTTGTAAGTTCCTAGCTCAGTCCAGGAAGTTAGTCCCCGAAAGCTTCTCCTTCTCCAAGAGTGACCTAAGTGAGAGTGAGTTGTTGTTTGTTGCAGCCATTTAAATTGCTTAAGTGAAATGGGATTATCTACATGGAAGAAATCATTGCTTGAGTTAGAAATAAAGGACTTTTAAGCCAATTCAAATTAATAATCCGATTTTAATTTGTTTGTTGGTGTTGTTAATTGGCTGACTTGACCAAGATCCACAACTTATCAATGACTGGCCGAACTAGGGCTCGCTAACCAACCATTGATTCGTTTGGTAGGACAACCTATCCAATCCTTCCATGAAGGACTCTTGGTTTGATGGGCTTATTGACACTTTACCCATCTGTGCTTAGGGCCCGCTCTGAGATAATGCTACCCATGTTAAGTCAAACCACCATTCACATGTTAACCATACCAAGTATCTTAACCCTCGACGGCCTACCGAATACTACAATATACCCAGCTAGGGCATGGCGCACATTGCAGCATTAATGGGAGGAAGAGGTGTGAATGTGGGAAGCACTTTTAAGCGACTCAATATTTTAATTTTCAGATTAAAATTAAGTGATACGGTTTAGCATGCAAAAACGGGGTAATAATTTGGTGATCCATACATCCATATTATATGACAAATGCAATAGCATACTTAATTTAAAATAAATGAGATCCTATGGGCCTTTAATTACAACCTAATGAAAAACTAGATGTCATATCTAATTCTTCATGGGCAGGACTGCAATCCTTCTTGGGCTCCCACCATGGGCTTTCTCCATCTGGGCCTTCCTCCATACTTGATGCAATTACAATAATTTTGTAAAATAAAATCTATTCTAAAATTACATCAAAATAAAAAAATGGCACGCAGGCCATATTTCCCAAAATTAAATTACAACCGATAATAATTTAGGGCCAATAGAACTCAACATAACATTTCAAACAAAGTACCTATCGTGCATATACATACCAATATGATGCATGATCATGGCATTCCAAATTATAAATATAAATGTTAAGCCGAGTTACTTAGGGTGAAATCGCTAATTTTAACAAATGTGACTAAGGCCCATAAAGGCCCAATGGATAACATCCATAAATGCAAAATTAATAATTTTGCTCCCACTTGAATTTGGGTTGTCACAAATTTAAAATTTAGCTCTTCCAATTTTAACCGGTGTCACGGTTTATTGGGCCAATTTCATAAAGTCCATATTCAATTTAATATGCAAACAATTAAATTAAATATGCATGCCAATAAAATAAACAATTTAAATACAAATTAATTTAAAAAAATTTAATTTAATTTGCATTAGGGTCCGGGATAAAAAAAATACCCGCAAGATCCAAAACCGGACCAAAAACCCCCGCGCGGTGCTTCTGTCCTAGCGGGACAGCAGTGCCGCCGCGGGGCAGCAGCAGCAGGCAATTTGCCTGCTGCGGCAAGCAGCAACAGTGCCAAAATTGGAATCACAATGCGATTCCAATTTTGGCCACCTAATTATTTTTTTTTATTATAAAATCATAAACAAAAAATAATTGTTTCCAGCCAAATATATAACTCATATAGAAAAACAATTTTAGATGGAAAACAATTGGGGAAAAATAATCAAAAACCCCAATCCAACAATTCTAGGGTTTATCCAAAAACAAAACCAATTAAGTAAAACCCTAAAATCACAAACTTGAAACCCATTCTTTCTTCAAGAACGCTTTCAAGAACCAATTCCAATCAATCTAATGGACAAAACCTAGGCTCTGATACCACTGTTGGGATTCGTCATTGGAAAAATAACGTTGCGCAGCGGAAAATACACCGTTTAAAATTTCTTAGAATCCACCTATCATGTCCAATTACCATTGATTAGAATAAAACCAAATTGAATCAAGAGAGATTAACTCACCGGATTCGTCTCTTCTAGAGACTGCTGCAGAATCGTTTTCTTGAAACTGCGATCTCCAAAGTCCGGTGCACGACCAACTATTGAGCGGGAACCGGTGCTAGCCGAAGACGCAAAGGAATGGAGAATTAATGCTGGGATTTTCGGCTGATTTGGAGCTGCTCTTGGTGGCTGAAATTTCCAGCAATTAATTAAAGTTGAATTAGGTTTTTCCTCCTTAAGTGTGCCCTTATATAGACACCTTGTCTAATTGGGTTTTAATTAGGTTAATTAAACCCAAGCCCACTAGGATTATAATTACATAAATAAACTTTAATTAAAAAGTATATACTATGTAATTTGATTCCATTTGGCTAAATTTAATTACCCCTAAATAAAATTAAATCACACTTAAGTTAATACAATACATGTATTTAATTTTCCTACTTAGGAAAATTATTTAATTAATTGTTTACTTTACATAATTCAATTAATTGATAAATTAATTAATTACATTATGTAAACTTATTAATTAAATTAAATTCAACCGAATGTCAATTAATTAACTTGACACTGAATGTCAACTAATTAATTAACGCATTCCTTCCAATGTACATTACATGTACAATTTCTATAAGTTCCAGCTCAGTTGATCTATGTGCACGATCCTATGGGTCTGTCTTTATGTTAGCAGTAGGCCCAAGGCCCACAGACTGTAAGTGAGTTCTAGCAAACCATTACAGCCCCCAATTAAAACAGAGATGTAGTAGTCTTTAGAAGACACTCACCCGGTAGTAATCTCATAGTGTCCTTTGCCTAACGATATCCATATGAATAAACGAGAGGCATGGTATCCGTCATCCTCTTCTGTTGTTTATTATATTTCTTGATCTTGAGTTGACTGATTAATCAAATAAGCAATAAACTTATTTGGGTATGGCCATACACTTATCAGTCCCACTCATCAAGTGGCCAATGATATCATCTCGGTGTTACCCGAGTGGCAATTCCATCACTTCATCATCAATATCAACATGTTCACCGGTCCACCCAATCATACCCGTATTTAGCATCCTTTTACAGACTTGTTAGGCGTATGTCAAAGTGAACCGGATTCCATATTGATATTATAATGAAATCTGGTCTGAGGACAAAAGAGACCTACTCAAGAAAGACCTATGACGCGACAACCATGTGGCTTTCTTGTGCGGATCGATCCAGTCCCATGTCAACGACATGTACCTATATTCATGACTGACTATACAAGTACTATGGCTAGTTAAGAACTGCCATACAGTCATCCAATATACAAGTCTATGGTTCGATTCATTCCCACGATTAGAACAGACCTGGGATGGGTTTTATGATTATCAATCAATGGATACTCTACTCATATTATAGCACAAGATATAAATGAAATAGATTAATTGCCTTTATTAATGTGACACAAATAATATATTCATACAATGAGTCTAAATGTATAATCCAAAATACAAGAATCCAATGCCTTAAGAACTAGGGCACACCAACATTTATTGGATGCATGGCTCGGCACATAACAATGCAAACCCGTCAAGGAACTCCAAATGCTATTTGGTTTGAAACTAGAAGGCATAACAGCTAAGTTTTTTTTTTTTGGAAAACCAAACTACTCAAACATTTGGTCATACCCGACGGTATATTTGACTCCATTGTTGCGAAACAAAAAACTTCTCCTTGTATTATCCAAAAATTGGAATGTGCATAACATCTCCAATACATAAATATCTTTCTGGGGGAACAATATAGCCCTAAACTTACTCCATCCTAAGTATTGCAAGTACCTGAACACTGCATCTTGGATATCGTTGTTAATAATAAACAAGATATCGAGAAACAACATTCCTCAAAAATCTATCTTCTTCAACCGTGCATACCGCTTTCCTTCATGGACACTTCGGATAGGGTAAGGTTCTCCATATTCCTCCCTCAAATCAACTCTTCCATTCACATAGGTTACCATTTTTGTGGGAAAGGGTTAAGTCACAGAAAGGTTAAAGGGGTTGAGAATGAAAACTCTACTTTGAAGGTATGATAAGTTTAGGGTTTAAATTCTATGAAAGTGAGAAAATCAAAATGGATAGAATTATATTTATAGTGAAAGCATTGAAAAGACATGACTTTTGGGGTGGATATGACAATTGAAAACAGATAAGAATGATAGTTAACCACTTATGGCCATTTTGAATCAAAAATAACCGAAAGTCAAAAATCTGAAAACGCAGGTGTCACAATCATGATGGTGTGTCACGATCGTGATGCACTCGAACTTCATTTTTTTCATGCATTTTATCTATATAACACCACTCTACCATAGTATATACTCTACACTAAACTTAAACACACATCTGTATTCATTAAAATTGAATTAAAACACACTCAAAAACACATCAAAATATACAAAACACACATAAGCAAGAATAAAACCAAAGTTAAGAAGAATAATTAGGGTGTGGGGTTGTCCATAAATTACTCTTGAATGGTATCATCCCATCGCAAATATGGTTTACAATGCTACCTATTAACCTTGAACATGTTATTCTTAGAACTCCTTAATTCTAATGCTCCATTACTAAAGACATTAATAACGGTGAATGATCCATACCAACGTGATTTTAACTTACCTGGAAATAGTCATAACCGAGAATTGTACAAAAGCACTTTATCACCAACATTAAAAGTTTTAGCTTTAATTTTCATATCATGCCACCTCTTAGTTTTCTCCTTATAAATCTTAGCATTTTCATAGGACATGGACCTAATTTCATCTAATTCAGATATTTGCAGCAGCCTACTTTTGTCGGCTTGATTCGCATCAAAATTCAAGGAACGAATAGCCCAATAAGATTTATGTTCCAACTCGATCGGCAAATGACACGCCTTACTATATGGTAACTGATAAGGAGACATCCCAATAGGAGTCTTATAAGCCGTTTGATAAGCCCATAAAGCTTCATCTAGCTTCTTCACCCAATCCTTACACGAATTAGATATCGTTTTTTCCAAAATCTATTTAAGTTCTCTATTTGAAATTTCTACTTGACCACTAGTTTGGGGATGATACAGAGTTGCTAGCTTATGATGAAGTCCATACTTCCTCATAAGCGACTCAAATAATTTATTAATAAAATATGTACTACCATCAGTAATTATAGCACGTGGTATCCCAAATCTACTAAATAATTTCTTTAAAAACTTAACAACTATTTTGGCATCATTTGTCAGACATGCACAAGCCTCAACCCATTTTGAAACATAGTCGACAGCTACTAAGATGTATTTCTACCCTTGAGATACAGGAAAAGGACCCATAAAATCTATTCCCCATACATCAAAGATTTCAATCTCTAAAATATTCTTTAGTGGCATCTCATCCTTACGAATAATATTACCAACACGTTGACACTTATCACAATGATTAACATAGAAACGTGCATCTTGAAACAAAGTATGCCAATAAAATCCACTCTCCAATACTTTGGCAGTGATATTATTTGCTACATGATGGCCTCCATAAGCACTATCATGGCAATGAGATAAAACAGACTCATATTCCGACTCATCAACATATCTCCTAATAATATTATCAGCACATATCTTAAACAAATAAGGATTATCCCAAATATATCTTTTCACATCATTAAAGAACTTTTTCCTAGCATTTGCATCCAAGTTATACAGTATAATATTGGCTTTGAGGTAATTAGCATAATCAGCATACCAAGGTTCCTTAGCATGTTGCACAGCCATTAAACTCTCGTCAGGAAATGTTTCATTAATAGTATCAGATTCACCAATTGGACTGTTTTCATCTTCTAACCTAGAAAGATGGTCGGCAACAAAATTTTTTGAACCTTTCTTATCTCTTAATTCTAAATCAAATTCTTGCAAAAGTAACACCCAATAAATAAGGTGTGGCTTAGCATCTTTCTTAGCAAACAAGTATCGCAAAGCAGCATGATCAGTATAAATTATAACTTTAGAACCCAACAAGTAAGATCTAAACTTATCACATGCAAACATAACAGCCAACATCTCTTTTTCCGTAGTCGTATAATTACATTGAGCACCAGAAATAGTATGACTTGCATAGTAAATAACATACAACTTCTTATCTTTCCTTTGACCTAAAACACATCCTACTGCAACATCACTATCATCACACATAATCTGAAATGGCAAGTTCCAATCCGGATTTGTGATTATAGGTGCACTAACTAACACTTGTTTAAGAATATTAAAGGCATTCCTACATTCAGGTGTAAATACGAAAGGTGTATCTTTAACTAACAAATTGGTCAATGGTTTAGCAATTACCGAGAAATTATTAATTAATCATCTATAAAAACCAGCATGTCCTAGGAAAGACCTCACTCCCTTAACTGAAGTTGGTGGAGGTAAATTTCCTATTAAGTCAGTTTTGGCTTTATCAACTTCTATTCCTCTTTCATTAATCTTATGGCTAAGAACTATACCTTCATCAACCATAAAATGGCATTTCTCCCAATTAAGCACTAAGTTAGACTCTTCACATCTAGACAAAACTTTATCCAAATGAACTAAACATTCTTCAAATGAATCACCATATATAGAAAAATCATCCATAAATACTTCCATAATGTCCTCAATAAAATCACCAAAAATAAAAGTCATGCATCTTTGAAATGTAGCAGGTGCATTGCATAAACCAAAAGGCATTCTACGGTAAGCAAAAGTTCCTTATGGACAAGTAAAAGTGGTTTTCTCTTGATCATCCGGATGTATAAAAATCTGGAAATAACCTGAGAATCCATCTAGAAAACAATAAAAGGCATGTCCAGCAATTCTTTCCAACATTTGATCAATGAAAGGTATTGGAAAATGATCTTTCCTAGTTGCTGAATTTAACTTTCTATAGTCAATACACACTCTCCAACCAGTTGTTGTTCTTGTGGGTACCATTTCTCCTTGTTCATTCTTAACTACAGTTACACCATCCTTTTTAGGCACACATTGAATCGGACTAACCCATTCACTATCCGAAATAGGATATATGATATCGGCATCAAGCAATTTGATTACTTCTTGCTTAACTACCTCTTTCATATTAGGATTTAATCTTCTTTGTCTATCTGCCTTAGGTAACATACCCTCTTCTAAATAAGTACGATGCATTACTACATTAGGACTTATACCTTTTAAATTAAAGATCTACCAACCTATACTTCAAATCCTATTTTTAATCACCTTAATTAACTCCTTTTCTTTGTCTAAACTAAGTTTATCAGAGATTATGATAGGTAGCTTATCATCTTTCATTAAAAATGTATATCTTAAATGACTTGGTAACTCTTTCAATTCGATATTAGGTGGAACATCAACAGAAGCGAGTAAAGGAGCCTCATTTTTGTCTAATAATTCAGGTTTAACAATTTCAATCTCATGGTCAATAGTCTTATCATGCATATCAATATCATCCTCATTCATATCTAAGATTTATTTAACACACTCATCAATAACATCAATTTTCATGGAAACTTCATTATCCATAGGGTAATTAGTAGCTTTATCCATGTGAAATTCAATTTTATCGTCACCGATGCGTAAAATTACTTTTCCTTCCGAAACATCAATCAACAGACATTGCTCATCATAAGCAAAATCTAGGATCACAAAATCCATAGGAAAAATAAATTTATCAACTTTGACTAAAACATCCTCAATAATACCAAAAGGTTTCTTAATAGATTGGTCGGCAAGTTGCAAAATCATAGAAGTATGTTTCACATCTTCTTCTAAACCCAATTTCTTAAAAATATTTAATGGCATTAAATTCACACTAGCTCCTAAATCACATAAACATCTAGGAAATTCTACTTCACCCAATTTACATGGAATAGTGAAGCTACCCGGATCCTTAAGTTTTGTAGGAATTTTACTAGACATTATAGCACTACAATCTTCATTTAAAGGAATAGTCGAAACATCAGCCTAATTCTTCTTTTTAGAAACAAGTTCTTTCAAGAATTCACTATAATTAGGAATCTGACTAATAGCTTCAATGAATGATAAATTAATATGAAGATTTTTCAATTTATTAACAAAGTCATGAAATTGCTTATCTTGATCTTTCCTTTTTAGCCTATGCAGAAATGGCGGTTTTGGTTGAAAATTGTCATTCTTAACCTTGCCGACATTTGATTGATTAGAAACTGCTTCCTATTCTCTACTTTGAATGATATCTTCATCTTGGAATGTCTTGTCCTGCACTAGGTTAGTTTTAAGACTAGTAGGATCTACATTTTCATACTTCTTTTCGGATCTTAATATCACCACATTCACTTGGTCTTTAGGTTTTCTTTTCATGTTACCTGGAAATGCACCCGGTCCACGAGAAGGAATGGCATTGGTCAATTGCCCAATCTGAACCTCCAAATTATGGATAGAAGACGAGTGATTTTTAATAAGTTGGTCACTAACTTTATCATGAACTCCTTCTAAAAACTTATCAATTTTAGATGACAACATTCCAATTCTATCTTACGATTGGTAATTAGAATTCATCCGATCTTGGTTTTCATTATTTTTCCAAGAGAAATTTGGATGGTTTCTATATCTTAGATTATAAGTATTTGAATATGGGTTATTGCGAACTTGCCCTTGGACATAATTCACTTGTTCCTCTATATTCAACTCCTTACATTCACTAGGAACATGACCTTGTTGACTACATATTATACAAGGATTATGAGATGTAACTCCCAAAGATAAATTATCAACTTTATTAGTTCAAGCAGAAATTTGTGTTTGTAACATAGTGATAGAGTCAACATGATGCACTCCTTTCACATTAGAATTTGACAAACTCGAAGGATTATTTAAGTTATTCAAAGATTGAACTTGTGCCCTTTCAGTAGGCCACATGCTACTATTACTAGCCATTTCTTCTAATCATTCATAAGCCTCTTCGGTTGTTTTTCTCATTAAAGAACCACTAGCCATGGCATTAATAGTACCTCTAGTAACAGGATTAACCCCATTATAGAAAGTTTGTATTAATATATTGCTAGGCAAACCATGGTGAGGGCATAATCTTTGCATTTCTTTATATCTTTCCCAAGCCTCATACAAAGACTCGGTTTCAAATTGAGTGAACAAAATAATTTTTTTAATTAATCTAGCCGTTTTTGCTAAAGGAAAATACTTAGATAAAAATGGTTGGGCAAGTTATTCCTAAGTTGTTATTGAATTCGGAAGCAACAAATTCAACCAAGCCTTCGCTTTATCCTTCAAAGTAAAAGGAAATAACCGAAGTTTGATTGCTTCCGCTGGAATTGCATTAATTTTAAAAGTATTGCATATTTCAAGAAAATTAGATAAATTAGCATTAGGACATTCATTAGGAAAACCATGAAAAGTAACACTATTTTGAAGCATTTGCAAAAGAGTAGGTTTAATTTCAAAAGAATTTGCATTAACAGATGGCCTTACTACACCATCCTACGTACCATTAAGACTAGGGATGGAATAATCCATCAACTTCTTTGGTTCTTCATCCATTTCTCCTTCTGATCTCTTCTGATTTTTCATCTTACTCTTTTTCTTTCTTTTGGAAATAAGATGCTCGATTTTAGGATTAACTGGCTCAAGTTCGTCCGCGGAACTACGCGTTCTGGACATAGATTACAAACTAAACAAAATAAAAAAAATTTAGTAGAATATCAAAAATAAAATAAACACACTGAACTAAAATAAAATAAAATTCTATAATCCATAAAAACTTAGCAAACACCAAATGGCATAACAATTATTCCCCGGTAACGGCGCCAAACACTTGTTGCTCGCTTTATATTCAGTACAAATCTCTTACTTAGCTTTTGATGATAATTTTAATAGTAATTTTACTAATAATTTCATTTAGAGATTAGTGCTCGCAAGTATACGAATCGCAACGTAGTAATAAAAGATATCAATCCCACAAGGAATAAGTATGATCACTTTGGTTTGTTTTTCTTCGCATTTATAGAGTATCGAATTATAAAGTGATATGGAGAAATAGGTAAATGGCAAGTTAAATCAATTAAAGTACTAGTATTAAGTTGAGTTATTGTTTAATATCTAGTTATATAAATATACAAGCATTTTATCTTAGATATTCGTTGTACATGCATCAATTATCTATTCAATCTTTATGATAAGAGTATGTCGGATTAGTTCTATTTCAATGAGCATGTCTAGAAATAGATTTTATTCAATAACTCATAGACAAATTATCGAATACCTTTGCCAAAATAACTAAAGGTCCTAATACACAACGGCCAAGCTATATTAAGATGATCTCCAATTAATTTAACAAAGTGAAGCAAAACAATCATACATCATAATTTACTCTATCTTATTTACCATACAAGACAAAGTAAAATGCGAACTTCTCTATATCCTATTATGAATCACAATACATACTTGGCGTTAGTCATGCAATGTAAAACAAGAAATCAAAGCATACTTGGCGTTAGTCATGTAATGAAGAGTAAGATATAAGAAAACTTATCGATATTGATTTCGTAAATATTCAATACATATACAAGTGTGACGCTTTCATAAAGGAAAAGCATAAGAATAGACTTAAGAAAGCAATTGGGCATAAAACACTCCCTTACGCCTATAGTTATATTACAACCTCGGGGTATCTTTTCTCTATGCAGCGACAATACTTGATTCAAGGACCTTGGCGTTAAGCTCCTCTTTACGTACACTAAATATTACAAATAACACTCGAACTCTCTAGACACTTTATTTCTCTAACTTCTGTCGATTCTCCCTCCCTTTTTTTTTTTTTTGCACACATAGAATTCCTCCTCTATTTATAGGAATTGAAGCATTGTGTCTCTTTCTGAAAGGTTGTGTTGGTTCATTGAATGGTTGTGTCCTTTGATGAAGAGTTGTGTTAGTTCATTGAATGGTTGTGTCTCTTAAATACTATTGGTTCTCTTGGAAAGTTGTATCCTTTCATGAAGAGTTGTGTCTATCCATAGTGGTGGTTGAAGTTCTAAATAGATAGGATCAAATAACTGCTGCTGAGTGCATGTCATGATCGTGACAGAGTGTTACAGTCGTGATTCACATAGGATTCTTTGCAAAACACTAAAGTCAAAGTCTATCCAAAGGCTAGGTCATGATCGTGATTGGTGTCGCGCTCGTGACCTGTCTCTTTCCTTTAATTTCTCTTTGTTTTTGCTTCCTTTTATAACTAAATTCCACATATTTGCATTCTTTGTCTTTAAAACTGTAAATCATCAAAAACAAGCAATACCAACGTGAAATCTAGTATATAATAAATAAAAACAACACAAATTCCTTGTAGATTATATCACATATAAATGCCTTTTTAGCACTTATCATAGATCAACTGAGCCGGAACTTATAGAACTTGTACATGTAATGTACATTGGAAGAAATGCGTTAATTGATTAGTTGACATTTGGTGTCAAGGTAATTAATTAACATTGGGTTGATATAATTTAATTAATAAGTTTACATAATGTAATTAATTAATTAATCAATTAATTGAATTACATAAAGTAGACAATTACTTAAATGATTTTCCTGAGAAGGAAAAATTAAATCATGGATTGTATTTACTAAAATGTGATTAATTTTATTTAGGAGTAATTAAATTTGGCCAAATGGAATTGAATTATGTAGCATAAACTTTTAATATAAAGTTTATTTATATAATTGTAATTCTAATGGCTTGGGTTTAATTAACCTAATTAAAACCCAATTATAGTAGGAGACTATATAAGGCACACTTAAAGAGAAAAATCAACCCTAACCCTAGCAATACAAGGTGAAAATTTTGGCCCCCTATAGAGCAGCCCCATAGCCAAATTCTTCACCCTAATTGGACTATTCTTTTCCTTCTTCGGCTAGCACCGGTTCCCACTCGATAGTTGCTTGTGCACCGGATTGTGGAGATCGCTTCCGTTTCAAGAATCGATTTTGCAGCAGTCTCTAGAAGAGATGGACCTGGTGAGTTTTCAATCTCTCTTGGTTCATATTTTTTGTTCTAATCAATGGTAATCGGACAAGATTAGGTGGATTCTAGGAAATTTTAACCGGCCAAATTCTGTTGCGCCCTGTTATTTTTCCCGTGATGAATCCCAACAATAGATATAGTGCATATCAAAATTGTATTCAAGAAGGTTTAATACCTACAAAATATTATGAAAAAATTTCAGAAAGATCAAGTGGTGCAAACAAATCTAAACTTGTAATACTTTACAAATTACCTAAAGTAAAAATTTGTAATCAAAGTTATTGTTTTAAAACTCATTTAATTTTAGTAAGAAATTTAAACTCAGGAGTTATTTTAGGAACGCCTTTCATTACAATGTTATACCATTTTTCAGTATGCGATAGTGTCATTAAAACTCAGATTTTAGGTAAAGATATTTTATTTGAATTTGCTTTTCCAATAGTCACTAAAGGAATTAATCAAATAGAGGAAAATATAAATTTAATCCAAAATAAACATAAGCAGATAGAATTTTTAATACAAGAAATTGCTGAAAAATGAATTGAAGAACAATTAGATGATAATAATATTAAATCTAAATAAAAGAAATAGAAGATATGCTTACTAAAAATGTTTATGCCACTATTCCTAATACTTTTTGGAATAAAAAACAACATATAATCAATTTACCTTATATTAAAGATTTTAATGAAAAAGATATTCCAACTAAGTCAAAATCTATTCATATGTCTGAAGAATTAGAAAAAACATATGGAAAAGAAATTCAAAATTTAAAAGATAAAGGATTAATTAGAAATTCTAAGTCACCATGGTTATATTTTGCTTCTTATATTATGAATGCTACTGAAATAGAAAGAGGAACACCTAGATCAATTATAAGCCACTAAATAAAGTTTTGCAATGGATTAGGTATCCAATACTTAATAAAAGGGATTTATTAAAAAAAATTATATAATGCAAAAATCTATTCAAAATTTGATATGAAATCTGGTTTTTAGCAAATAGGTATTAGTGAGCAAGATAGATATAAAACAGGGTTTTAATGTACCGTTTGGTCACTATGAATGGAACGTTATGCCTTTTGGGTTAAAAAATGTCCTTCTGAATTCCAAAATGTTATGAATGATATTTTGAAACCAATAAATAATTATTTGATTGTTTATATTGATGATGTACTTATATATTCAAAATCCATTGATCAACATATTCGTCATCTAAGAAAATTTTATAATGTTGAACATAATAATGGGTTAGTAGTATTAGCTACTAAAATGAAATTATTTCATACTAAAGTTAGATTTTTAGGATATGATATAGATAAAGAAACTATTAAACCAACAAATAGAAGTTTAGAATTTACTTCAAAATTTCCTGATGAAATTAAAGATAAGAAATAATTGCAAAGATTTTTGGGATGTTTAAATTATGTGCATAATTTTTTCAAAGGCAAAGGAAAAATTTGTATTCCACTGTATGATACATTAAAAAATAATCCAAAACCTTGGACAGAAGAACATACTAAGATAGTCAAATTAATCAAAGAAAATGTTAAGAGTTTACATTGTTTAAATATTCCACATCCATATGCTTTTTTAATTGTAGAGACAGATGCAAGTCATATAGGATTTGGTGGAATTCTAAAGCAAAAAGAGCCTAATAAAAATAAAGAAGAATTAGTTAGATTTTATTCTGGAAATTCGAATCCGGCTCAGAAATGACTATCAAGAAAGAAGTTTTAAGTATAGTTTTATGTATTTTAAAATTTAAGGATGATTTGTATATGAAAAGATTTTTATTTTGATTATTTATCTGCAAAATTTGTTTTAGCAAAGGATGTTAAAAATTTGATTTATAAACAAATATTTGCTAGATGGCTGGCTTTACTCAGTAATTTTGATTTTGAAATCGAATATATTAAAGAAGATCAAAATTGTTTACCTGATTTTTTATCTCGAGAATTCCTTGCGGGGAACATGACAAAAGTTTTGACAAAAGCTTCTTTGGAAAAAGAACAATCTAGTCAAAACCCTAGTCCAAATTTGACTTCAAACCGTTTTGCACCTTTTGCTCCAACTCGTCCCTGTGTTCCTTACTCAAATTTTCATCCTCAAAGTTCTTTTATTCCAAACCAATCTTCATATTCATCTCTCTTGGCCCAAATTCCTTCCTTTGCTTCCTCAAATATTCCTAAACCTACTAAAAAACCTATTAGTCAATACATCACAAATCCACTAAGAACTTTTTATTAAAGTTTTGAAACCTAAAGAAATTTATTTGGTTGAAAATTTTAACTTTCTAGACTTGTTATAGAAATTTTTCCATAAGATTTTCAATATCTTGAGTCTGATATTACAAGGAATAGGGAATTTTATGAATCTATCCTTGTTCTTTCTTGTTCAATAAAAGTTAAGCACATTCAAGATAACTCAAAATTACCTATAGTAAAGCTAAGATTCTTAAAATTATTTCTTTCAAAGAATGGGGAAAAAGCGCTTTTAATTCAAAAATTTTAATGTCACATCCACATAATAGGATTTACAACTATTATGATTATCAAGAGGCATGGTTTAAAGCCTTTTTGCCAAGATTTTTCAATCACTCCTGGTTCTTCTATTTTCATAAGGAATTTGATGGAATTATGCCAAATTGGTTTGTTCGATGGAAAAAAATTTTTTGGCCCATTCCTGAGATCTTTTCTACTCATATTACTTGCAGTTATAATAATTTTCTAGAATTCTATAATGAAGTAGAATCTGATAAGTTAATAAGATTTGCTAGTTTATTCTCGATACCTTAGATTCTCTCTTAGACATATTATTATGATAAGGGAACTCCTTTACCCTTTTTATATAGAGAATTTAGGGTTAAGTTCTGGGATAATTTAGATTCAAGTAAAATACTCCAGAAGCTGTTGAGCAGTTCTGCCTAAACAAGTTCACTCCAGAAGTTTCAACTACTAAAGAAACGAAACTACAAAAAGATAAAGGTCAGTTAAGCAAACTTATTCAAAAGGCAAAGTTATGAAAGGAAATTGAAGAAATTATTCTAATGGTCCCAACATGGCTAGCTACAGTACTAGATGGGGGTGAATAGTGCTGTAGGGCGAATAAAAATTTTCGTAAACTCTCTTTAAAAATTCTCTTTGAAGAAACACAAGTTTCTTTCTAAAAACACAAGTTTTATAAAAATGCGGAAGTAATTAAAATAATAAAACTTGTGAATATAAAATTGCTTTTATAAAAATAGCTTTAAGTAATAAAACAATTAATTTAAATTACAAGAATTTAAATAGCATAAAATATAAAGAGAGTAGGGATAGAAAAGTGTAGGCGCCAAATTTTATCTTGGTTCGACCCAACTGATCTACATCTAGTCTCCAAGCCAACCGCTTGAGATTTCCACTAACGTTTCCTTTACAGGCAGGAAACAAGCTTATGTTATTTTTTGCGAGTTCAAGTAACAAACTCAATACTTTTACAGGCTAAGTATCAAACCTCTACCGTTACTTTTTGGAGCTTAAGTAATAAAACTCTACCGATGCTTTTTCTAGCTCAAGCACCAAACTTTTACAGACTTTGTTGATCTCTCCACCAACAAAGTAAACCCCCTTCACACAGCCTTATGTGAATATACAATTCCTGAATATATGAATATTTGAATGAAACAAATATAGCTCTTTTCTCTTAGCTCTCTTTGGGAATCTAAAAGACTAGATATTGAATGCTTAAAATTGTGAGAATTGATAATTGGTCTTCCTCTCTTTTTTTCAAGTCTTCATCTTCATTCCTTTTATTGGAAAAGGTAGCATTATGGCCGTTTGATACAACTCATAAAGAGAAATGTACTTTGAAAAAATAAGCATTATGTAGCCGTTTGAACTCATTCACAAAGAGTGATGTATGTTGATCTCAAATGATAAAGGATTGATGGCCGTTTGAATCATCTCATAAAGAGAAATGGTAGTTGTTTTCAAGTCATAAGCAATTGTTGATAAGCTTATGTATTTGTTGATATCAATTCATAAAGAGAACTAAGGTCATAAGTAGTTTTGAACTCAAGTCATAAGTTCACTTCATGTAACCATTTGTACTTCTTCAAAAATGGAAAGATGGTCTTACTCAAGTCATAAGCAAATAAAGTTGTTGATCTCATTTCATAAGATCACATTTGTGGCTGTTTGTCATAGGTCATAAGCTTTGTATAAAGTATGCCAATAATTCTCAAGTAGTAAGCCAATTTCTTCAAGTCATAAACTAAGACATTAAGCTTATAAGCTAAAGTGAGTGTCATATCATTATATGGCCATATATATATATATATATATATATATATATATATATATATATATATATATATATATATCTCTTTCAACCCATAAGCCAAGATTTTTAAATTCAACTCATAAGCTAATGCCTTTTAAGCATAGTTTTAAAAACCGGACCGGACCGGTCGATCCGACCGGGTTCAACCAGAACCGGAGCCTGGTCCGGTCGGTTCCAGCCGATTCTGTCTCTCATCAAGAACCGTTTCTCACCCGGTGAACCGGAAAACCGGTCCTGGGTGGCGGGTCAAAGCGGTTCAGATTTGAAATTTAAAAAAAAAAAAAGATAAAAAAAACTTTAAAAAACCCTAAACATCAATTGCAGAACCTTATTTCTTCACCGCCTCCACACCATTCTATTCTTCACTCAACTTCTCCACCACAAATCATCATCAATAAGTACAAATTAGCACCGACAACTACTTCTTCTCCACTCATCGCTTCCTAATTTTGGATTATCATCAATCTTCTGCTCGCTTCAGCAACTCCCTTATCAAACTGGTAAGTAACCCATCTCTGTTTAAATTTTCGCCATTGTTGGTTGTGTCTGAGCTTCCATTGTTAATTTACAACAATTTAGGCTTTAAACTTTGGAAAGGTAGCTATCTACTAACAGAGAGCTTATAATAAGAGCAAAGATCTGTTCATAATTTGTTTCTGCCCTTCTAATGAAATACCCAGCTATGGAGAGAGGGACTGAGCGTTTAATAATATGTATAACAAAATCACTATCGTTGCATTTTAATTGTGGACATGCACTTAAATTAAACCTGGATATAATTAAGTAAGAAAATGGAGGATGGAGAATTAATTACAGTGGCGCAAAGCTATAATAGATTGAAAGGAAAAAAATTGAAAAAAAGAAAAGAAAAGTGAAATTAGAAATCGAATTCCACCTAATAATGGAGGTGGAGAATTAATGGAGGGTGGAGAATTAATTACAGTGGAGAATTAAATCGAATTCCACCTAATAAAAACAAAAGTGGAAAAAAATTGAAAGGGGAAGATGGTATAATAGATTGCAGTGAAATTAGAAATTTAGATGGTATAATAAATTGCAGTGAAATTAGAAATTTAAGTTCCTTTGGCTTTTATTAATCCACTGTTTTTTTTTCTTCTTTATTTATCTATATAATAGAATGGCAAGTGAAAATGCTAGTACAGCATCAACTCCTCATGGCCATGGGAAGACTGATCCCACATGGAAACATTGTGAAGAAATCTTAGAAAATGGAAAACCAAGTTACAAATGCTGCTATTGTTCAAAGGTATACAAAGGAGGAGGGATTAATAGAATGAAGCAACATCTTGCAGGGAAGAAGGGTCAAGTAGTACCATGTCAGAAAGTTCCTCCTGATGTTCGTGAACAAATGCTTTCATGCCTTAAATCACTAGACAAGAGCATTGGAATTAAGAGAACATTGAAGCAGTATAATGAGGATCCATTTGAACTAGAATTGGAAGAAGCAGATGTGGAAGAGTCTAATCCATCAAAGTTAAAGGAGTCACCAGCTTTAGAAAAGGGAAAGGAAAAAGAGGGATTGGGTACTTTTCTTGGTCCAAAAACATCTTCAGGGTCTCAACTGGGAATTAGAAGTGCTATGGCTGGAAAAGAAGCAAAAGGTAAAGCTTGCTTGGCTCTAGCTAAATGGTTTTATGATGCATGCATTCCTTTTAATGCAATAAATTCACCTTGTTTGAAACCTGCATTGGATGCCATGCTTGCTATTGGTAGTGGATTTCAACCTCCTTCATATCATGATTTGAGGGTGAATTATTTGAATGATTGCAAAAAGGAATGTGCTTTACTTATTGATACCTATAGAAGAGATTGGGCAAAATTTGGATGCACTATTATGGCTGATGGTTGGAGTGATAGGAGACAAAGAACTTTGATTAATTTTTTAGTGTATTCTCCATGTGGTACATGTTTCTTGAAATCTGTTGATGCATCTGATGTTGTCAAAGATGCTCAAACTTTGTCCCAAATGTTTTTTGAAGTGATTGATTGGGTTGGGCCACCAAATGTGGTGCATGTGGTCACTGATAATACAGCTAATTATGTAGCTGCTGGGAAATTAATTCACAAGAAATATGAAAATATTTATTGGTCACCATGTGCGACTCATTGCATAAATCTCATATTGAAGGATATTGCTAGCTTGAATCGTGTGTCTCACTTAGTAACTCGTGCTTCCAAGATTACAGTTTTTATTTATAATCACATAATTTTCTCGTCTTGGTTGCGAAAAAGAGAGGGTTGGAAGGAAATTGTTCGTCCAGCAGTGACTCGTTTTGCTACAAGCTTTATCACTTTGAGTAGTATTTTGGAACATAAGGGTGACTTGCAAGCTTTAGTGATAAGTAATTTGTTCAGTAATCACGAGCTAGCTAAAAGTGCAAATGGAAAAATAGTCAATGCAACAGTATTAGATAAAGCCTTTTGGGATGAGATAGAAATAGTGGTTCATATTGTGGGTCCTATCATTAGATTATTGAGGATAGTAGATTCTGATGAAAGACCTTCACTGCCATATGTTTATGATGGGATCCGTAGGGCACGAAAGATTATCAAGCACATGTTCAAGAAAAATAAAGAACTTTATGGACCTTTTATTAACATCATTGATGCGAGATGGGACAAACACTTTCAAAGGAGTCTTCATGTGTCTGCTTACTTTTTGAATCCAAATTTTCAATATGGTGAGAAATTTTGTAAAAAGACAGAGGTTAAGCTTGGTTTACTTGAGATGCTTGAAAAGAAATCTATATGTGAACGTGGACAACAAGCAACAGAAGATATAGCTCTCTATGAAGATCAATTGGAAAGTTTTTCTCGGAAATTTGCTTTAGTGGAGCCAAAACAATGAGACTGGGTAACAAACTAATCTTTTTTCACTGAACTTAATGAGTTTATAGTCTTTTGTCCTAATTTTTGTATAATTGATGTATTCTAATCATGCTTTTGTTTAAATATATAGATACTTGGTGGAAAACATTTGGTATTAGTGCTCCATTATTACAAAATATGGCTATTCGTATTTTGAGTCAAACCGCTTCCTCTTCTGGATGTGAGAGAAATTGGAGTCTATTTGAAAGAATTCATACCAAAAAAAGGAATCGATTGGAGCATGGAAGACTAAATGATCTTGTCTATGTGAATTGCAATTTGCGTTTGGGCAAGAGGTAGTAATTTATCTTTAGTCTTCCTTTTAAATTGTTTTGTATTATGCATTTTCATATTTTAACTCTAAGCTAATATGTTTATTAGGTATTGCAAAAAGTATAATATGGATCCTATTGATTATGAGTGCATTGAGAAAACAAATTTTTGGATTGAAGAAGATAATGAAATAGAAGGTGGTCAAGATTTGGATGAAGCTAATTGGCAAGAAAATTATGTGCAACCAATTATTCAAGAGGACACAAATGAATATGGTTGGTTTAATTTTTTTGCATCCTATTCAAGTTGAGTTTTTGGTAATGCATGTCTTACTATATAATTTTGTTTTCCATATGTAGGAGTGGACACCATTGATGAGAATGATTTGGAGAATATCAATTTGGATTTGTTTGATCCTTCCACCAGATTGAACTCTTCTACTCACCATTTTTATGATCCTTTAGTATCAAATTCTCCTTTGTTTGCAAGAGAAGTTTGTGATGATTAAATCCAACTATAAAATATGAACTTGTGAACTTATTGTAAGACATTTTAATTTTTATTAATTATTATGGAGTGTTTAAAATTTCTTAATTATTTCTAATTATTTTTATAAAGTAAATTTTATTGCACATTAGAAAATGAAATGTCATAAATATTAAATATATTAATATTTTAATATTTTCTATTAAATCCGGTTCGATTCCGGTTTATTCCAGTTAAATCCAAAATCCATGAATCCAGGCCTTCACCGGTTCGATGACAGGTCCGGGTCTGAAAACCATGCTTTTAAGTAATATAACATTTAAGTCATAAAGTCATATTAACTTCTTGTAGCCGAGATAATATAATTCATTATTCATTTAACACTTTTAAGTCATAAAGAATTTATGTGACTTACAAAATCATTTTATCTTATAAGGTGAAATTCTTAACTCATAAAGTGCTTAAAGGAAAGAGTTTAAGAAACTCTTTCTATTAAATGTCAACTTGTGATCATCAAAACCAAAGTCAACATATTCAAAATGCATATTCAACCTCTAGTGAATCATGAGGCAGAGTCTTCACTTTCTGCTTCAAAGAAAAAAGCTATTTCAAAATTGTTTCAAAAGAGTCAAGATCCCTTCGAGGATATAGACTTGTAAAAAACATAAATTTAAAATATGTAAGATGTCAAATTTAATTCTGTAAAAATAAAAGCCTACTGAGTTGAAAACCCATTTGGGCAGCTTAGGCAAAAATTAGGGCAAAAAAGAAATAATATAAAGTAAAAAGCCTGTTGGGCCAAAAAGCCCAAGCAAAAAAAAAAAAAAAAAAAGAAGAAGGTATTTTCCATCAGTATTCAAAAACATATAAGTGTGTATGTATTCAAATCATCGTATTTCAGATCATCATATATATTCAAGGCATCTTCTGAAAATATCTCAAATAAAAGTGGGACCCAAGTACTAATTATTCATAAATAGACAAGAATACTTTCAGCGATACCAGACAGCTTTGGAGACAGCTTTTCCACGTGTCACCTTTATCAACAATTTGGCAAACAACTTTAATTAATTATTCACCCAGACGCAAGCAATGACGCAAGCATAATCAATTATTCTTCCAGACGCAAGCAATGATGCAATTTGATCAATCATTCATCTTTCTTCGGCTATAAAAGGATTGCAGAGATCGAGAGAAGCAGGCGTTTCTTCCCCAGAACAACCATTTCAAAAAAACCAAAGAAACCCTTAATCATTTCAACTTGTAGACCTTCAGTTGATATTCAACTCTTGTTCATGTACCCCAGAAACACCTCCAACCTCTTTTATTCAAAACCCTCCTATTATTCAAAAACCCTCTTCTCTTATTCCGAGTCATCTTTTTTATTCAAAAATCTTGTATTCAGAAGTCTTTTATTCAAGCGCCTTGTATTCAAGAATTTCGTGCTTGTAAGAATTTAATTAATAAGAACGGTATTTAATCAACTATGTCTCAATGTATGTAAAGTTTTATTGATGCGTTAAATTTAATGGATTTTCCACATACTCGAGACTTAATTAATTTAAAAAATGAATTAATTTCTTTTAAAGATTATTTATTTATGGAACATACTATTTGTCATATTGATGAATTTTGCAACTGTAATGATTTTTATCGAAAACTTTACTTAGCAAATTTATTAATTACTTTTATTGAAAATATTTTATAAAAATGTTTCCATCTGAGCCATATAATAATCCAATTCTAGATAAATTTATAGATAATGTTATTCAATTAGATTTAAATAATATACAAGAAACTAGTATGTTGTTAGGAAAATTAACTCTGTTAGTTCAATTTTATGAAATTAAATTAAAAATTAGAAATAATTGTAATAATTATGACGAAATGAATTTATTAGGATAACAAGAAAATTAAGTTTAATAAAAACACTAATGAAATTTATTTTAGAAATATTCAATTGATATACTCACCCCTTTGATGTTGTGCTTGATTGTTAAAATTATTAAACATAAAATCATTAAATATGCGATCCTATTTCTAAGATACAAGTATATCAACTAGTCTCATGTACACATCTAATTTTTAGCTAAGACTTTCATCTTCCAATGTAAGATCAATGCCATACGGTAATGAATTAAGTGCGCCACTAGCAAACATGGCATTCTTTAATAAGATTAGTAATAGGGTTAGCCCTCTTTTCTCTCTAGCCTCCTTCTTTAACATTTGTACTCTGTATCAGGGTTTTGTTTTTGGACCCTCTTATGATATTTTATTTGTACCTAAATCTTAATTTTTTTTTTGCTTCTGTCTTATTATCTCTAATTCTAGCTTTGAGCTTTTTAGTTGTAGTGGCCGTTAATTAGACATTCATCCATTTCTAGTAAGACCCTCCAATTAGTGTTTTTAAGCGCAACGATGATGCTATTAGCTTTGCAGAGAGTAGTACGATTAATTTTGAATGGATTCTCTGGGATTCCTCAGATTTACTTGTAATTTCTCATTGCAATTAATATACCATTTTTCTTCCGATCGATTCTTTGTTGGCTGAAGAAATCTGTTGTAAGTGTTACCTAGCTCAAGAATAATCAGTTTACCTCTATTATCTTTATGACTAATTTGCACTTGTTTGTTTCTCTTAACAACTCATATTTGAATGGTCTTATTTTGGTTTAGTAGTTGAGGGTTATAAATTTTTAGTTGTTTCTTTTTATATCTAGGTTTTTGTTCAGTGAATCATGTTGTAACTCGTGCTTCTGATTTTATGTCTAGGGGGTTGGGATTTTGTTCCTTCCCCTTTTTACTCAAGATTTATATTTCTTGATTGATTAATGATATTGATTTTCATTAAAAAAAAATAAGACTAACACCATAATAAAATTGAACAAACTAAATCTAAAGAAATAATGAGCAATATCTAAGTTCTTTGAAGTGAACAAGCCATATAGGTAATGTTTGACATCTTGAATAAGTTTATTTGAAGTTCCCTGTTGGGATTCGTCATAGGAAAAATAACATGGCGTAGCTGAATTACACCATTTAAAATTTCCTAGAATCCACCTATTGTGTCCAATTACCATTGATTGAAACAAAATAAATTTGAATCAAGAGAGATTAAACTCACCGGATTCATTTCTTCTAGAGACTACTGTAGAATCATTTCTTGAAACTACAATCTCCAAAGTCCAGTGTACGACCAACTATCGAACGGGAACTGGTGCTAGCTGAAGAAGCTAGAGGAATGAAGAATTATTGCTGAAATTTCTGCTGTTGGGGGCTACTCCAAGGGGGGCTAAAATTTATAGCTCAACAATCAGGGTTATGGCTGATTTTTTTCACTTATGTGCGCATTATATAGTCCTTCTATAATTAGGTTTCTATTTAGGTTAATTAAACCCAAGCATATTAGGATTTGGATTACATAAATAAACCTTATAATAAAAGGTTTATACTATGTAATTTAATTCCATTTGGCTAATTTAATTACCCCTAAATAAAATTAAATCATACTTAAGAAAATACAATACATGTATTTAATTTTGGCCGAATACATAGATACCCCTGAACTTGGTCAAAAACGCTTACTGCCCCATTGAACTTTGAAAATATCCTAATGCCCCCCTTGAACTTCTTAAAAATGTTCTAATGCCCCCCTGAATTTCTTCAAGTTCCATAAAAATCAAAGTTTACTTTGAAAAGTTAAACATGAGACAACCAATAATTGAGTAACACATGGCAGCA
Source organism: Euphorbia tirucalli (assembly GCA_039660915.1). Classification (NCBI taxonomy): domain Eukaryota; kingdom Viridiplantae; phylum Streptophyta; class Magnoliopsida; order Malpighiales; family Euphorbiaceae; genus Euphorbia; species Euphorbia tirucalli. Next base: position 32,839,892 of record CM077640.1, on the reverse strand, counting down.
AGGGGGCAAATTGACTCACTTTTTCAAAGTTGGGGGGAATTATGACATTTTAAAATTTCAGGGGGGTAGTAGGCGTTTTTGGATAAGTTCAGGGGGATATCTATGTATTTGGCCCTTTAATTTTCCTTCTTAGGAAAATAATATAATTAATTGTCTACTTTATGCAATTCAATTAATTGATTAATTAATTAATTACATTATGTAAACTTATTTATTAAATTAAATCAACCCAATATTAATTAATTACCTTGACGCCGAATGTCAACCAATTAATTAACGCTTTCCTTTCAATGTACATTACATGTACAATTTTTATAAGTTCTAGCTCAGTTCATCTATGTGCACGATCCTATAGGTCTGTCTTTATGTTGGCAGTGGACCCAAGGCCCATAGACTGTAAGTAGATTCTAGCAAACCGTTATAACCTCCAATTAAGACAGAGATGCAGTAGTCTTTAGAATAAACTCACCCGGTAGTAATCTCACAGTGTCCTTTGCCAAATGACATCAATATGAATAAACAAGAGGTACAGTGTCTGTCATCCTCTTCTGCTGTTTATTATATTTCTTGATCTTGAGTTGATTGATTAATCAAATAAGCTACCAAATTATTTGAGTGTGGCCATACACTTATCAGTCCCACTCATTAAGTGGCCCGTGATATCATCTCGGTGTTACCTGAGTAGCAATTCCATCACTTCATCAATATGTTCACCTATCCACCTAATCATATCGTATTTAGCATCCTTTTATAGACCTGTTAGGCGTATGTCAAAGTGAACCGGATTCCATATTGATACTATAATGAAATCTGGTTTGAGGACAAAAGAGACCTACTCAAGAAAGACCAATGATGCTACAACCATGTGGCTCTCTTGTGCATATCAATCCAGTCCCATGTCAACAACATGTACCTACATTCATGACTGGCTATACAAGTACTATGGCTAGTTAAGAACTACCATACAATCATCGAATATACAAGTCTGTGATTCTATTCGTTCCCACAATTAGAATAGACTTGGGATATGTTTTATGATTATCAATCAATGGATACTCTATTCATGCTATAGCACAAGATATAAATGAAATAGATTATTGCTTTTATTAATGTGACACAAATGATGTATACATACCTAGAGTCTTAACGTACAATACAAAATACAAGAATACAATACCCTATAACTAGGGCACACCAACATTCCCACCATCAAAATATCATCAACATATACAGGTAGAGCTACAAACTCTTAATGATGTTAATAAGTAGAGAGATGATGATCAAATATGGACCGTTCAAAGCTAAAACCAATAATACTCTTTATGATCTTTAACTATTTAAGATCATATAACACTATGTTTGCTTTAAGAATTAATCAAGGAAGGTAAAGCAGGTGTATAGAAATGTATATGCTTGTTTTAAGATGTAAATTGAGAATATGGTAACTCATGGTAAATTATTGGATTAAATGGTGTGATTTTTTAACACCCTAAATGAGAGTGTTTTCATGTTAACATATATTCTTGTTACAAAATTACCCTTAATCTCTTTTATTATTTTGATAAGTCTTTAATTATATATGTAAAGGTTATAATTGTACATTTTATATAACTTTACCTTCCTTAAACTTCAAACCAAACACAACAATATTATTAAATCATGAATTCACCTTATTATGATTCCAAACACAATATGATATTTCATAGATTTTTACTATATCACACCTCATTTACCATATTTTATCATACTTTAATGACACCCTAACCAAAATGCAAGGGTTTAACAATCGTACAAATTTGTCTTGGAACATGAATAACATAGCTCTCAGGTAGTAAAAGATATAATTATTCATTAATTCTCCAATGCAAATAGACATTGTTCACATTCATCTATTGAACAACTCTAGTTTTACCATTTCCAATAACTAAGAGCCTAAAAATATCTAACAATAACTATTTTAATTATTCGAGAGAATCACCCAACATTGCTTATTCTTTTTTTTTTTTTAATGAAACTCTCAACCACAAAATGAGCTTTAATTTGGTGAACTATTCCATTAGAGTTCCTTAATAAACATTCAAAAGAAATGATATGTTTTCTTAGAGGTAACATAAAAGTTCCAAGTTTGGTTTAATTTTAAAATATTCAATTCATTCTACATGACTTTGACCCATCAAGAATTTGTGTTGACTTATTTATAATCTCTACATTTACTTTATCTAGGGATGAGCAAAACATGATTTGGTTCAAAAATCAAACCGAACTGAAAACCAAAGTAGAAGAAAAACAAGAACCAAAACCAAGCCAAAGTTCATATGGTTCGAGTTGAACCGAACCAAACCAGTTCAGTTCGATCGATTAAAAACCAAATTAGCAAAAAGTTTCAATTTTTTAAATTTTTATTATCATTATTTTATTATTAATTACATGTAAAGTATTGCTTAAAAAGAATTTATATTACATATATATTACTAAAGTCTTATAAATACATACTATATAACAATATAAATATATAATATGCCAAATAAAATTTATTTATACATATACATATTTTTTAAAAATATTTTTTGCTACTTCGGTTCGATTCAGTTTTGTTTTGGTTTTTTCACCGAAAATTGAACCGAAAACCAAATTACTATATTTTATAAAACTGAAACCAAATCAAATGAAATAGAGTTTGTTTCGGTTAGATTTTTGGGTCGCGGTTTGGTTTTGCTCACCCCTAACTTTATCACAAGAAATGAATACTACCAAGAAAAGTGAGTTTTGGGTACAAATGATTAGGGACAACTTAGATATATGGTCCTTACTTATAACTTTAAAATTAATATGGGGAATGGTTAATTTAATAAACACATATATTAATCCATCTTTACATATATTTATCTTTACTTCCTCATTTTGTAAGGTGATTGTCTACTTTCTTATCTTCTCATCCCTTTTGACCTCTCCCAGTCTCTTGTTATCTCCTTTCTTCCTCTTTGTCTTCTATCAATGTCTCTTGTTTATCTTTCTCTTTTCTCTGTCCACATTCTATCTTTCTCTCTCTTTCCAATTGTGATTTTCCTTTAGGAATGGTGATGCTCCTCAGTCAGGTACCTGTCAATTTCCCGGTCAAGCACATAGTCAGTTAAAAAGTAGTCATGTAGCCATGTTTACAACTGAAGTTGAATATGTATATACAACCAATTATGTAGCTCATATTCTTTGGATGCAACAACACTTAGCAGACTATGTATTAAAATTTACTCGCATACCAATCAAATGTGATAACACAAGTGCGATAAATTTAACCAAAAATCTCATTCAACGTTTAAAGATAAAGCGCACTGATTTCAAACATCACTTCATTAGAGATCATGTACAAAAATGTTGTATTGTTTTAGAATTTGTACCTAATAATCAACGTGTTGCTGATATATTTACAAAACTCTTAATGCACAAAGATTTAATTATTTTAGAAGGAGATTGATATGTCAAATCAAATGGACAATCAATACCGATAAAAATTTGAAAATATATATATTAGAAAATTGTTTCCATTTATAGATATAATAGGCTTTGAGAAAATCATATTTTATCTTTTATGAAAATGTTTGTGCATATATTTTCAATCAAAATATTTTGAGCTAAAATGTGATTAAAAAGTTTTGTTTTTAATTTTTTTTTAAAAAAGTAATTATATGCCTAAAACATAGTAGTTCCTGACTTCAAATTAATGGCTTAAAATCATTGATGGTACATGAACTTTCACCTTACTAATATAATGGTACATGAACTTCAAAACCAGACATAAAAGTACATCAACTTAGCAACCCGCTAACATAAAAGTCAAAATTACCGTTGACCATGAAAAATATCATTGACCACGCTAGAACCCGGTGAAAACTGCCACGTTATCATTTTGAAAACCGCAACGTCATCGTTTTTGACCGGTTTCTGGAGTGGTCAACGGTATTTTTGACAGTCAACGGTAATTTTGACTTTCATGTTAGCGGGTTGTTAAGTTGATGTACTTTTATGTATAGTTTTGAAGTTCATATACCATTATATTAGTAACATGAAAATTCATGTACTATTGATGATTTTTACCTCAAATTAATTAAAGCTAATGATAAAAATGATTTAGGCTAAAATGAGCAGCCTATGTTTTCTTTAAGAAAGGTAATTCGGAAATGTTAACGGAACACTTACAAAATATGAAGCAAGATTATTGGTTTTTTAGTGAGATTTTGAGGAAGAGGATCTCAATCTAAGGAATATTTTTAGGCATTACAAGAATTAAAGGAACTATATTCATGATTAACCATTAAATGATATTAAACAATTGATTGTTGAATGAGAATAACCTAGATTTCTCATATCATATAAAAAATGGAGACTAATATAACATTTAGAGAGAAAAATATAAGAAATGAGTTTATCTCATAATAATTCAATGTAGTATCTACATAAGTTGTACATGAGGTAAGGAAGAGAAGAAGAAGATTTATGAAAGGTGGGTCCAATTGAGGAACTAATCTAACAACCTTTAATTTAATTTAATTAACTTTAGTCATTAAAATTGACACGAGCTAACTTAATTAAGATGATATTTAATAAAACATAAAGTTCAGTGTCAAAGATACAAGCAATGAATTTTAAGTATTGAATACTACAAATGCTAAAACTAATGAATTGTTAGATTTTTTTTATAAAAATAAAATACTAAATTTAAGGACATAAAAGTTTTTTTTTTTTTTTTTAATATTATTAATTTCTAGTACTTGATAAAACACCCTCAACATTTTTTTCCGTTCTTAGAGAATACGATTTGGTGACAACTCCCTGAGCATTGGTTAATGATTTCAAGATCGAATATCACTTTGTTTCGTGAAAAATATTTCTTATTTCTAGTTTTTGTTGTTCCAAAGAAAATATTTTTCTAGTAAAAAAAAATCTTATAAAAGTAAATAACGGCTTCTTTTATAAACGGTTTTCTAGAAAGAGAATAAGAAACCAAATTGGTATTTAATTTATTTTTATCTACAATAATTATCTTACTGTTATATTGATATTGAAATAAAAGAATATATTTTTTACGTCGCAAAACAAAAAAATTCTTAATAATAGGTAAAAACCCATATCAAAAAGAAAACCAACAATGAATTTTACATGTATCATTCATGTAAATTCATTGGTATCCTAAATGCAACAAGAATCATCTTTCATTTTTGTAAGGAAAGTAAAATTGCTAACTCAGAAAGAAATTTAGTTATCATAGATGTTGATTATTTATGTAAAATTAGCCATTCAGAATTTGATTGTCCAAATCAAATTTGTACAATTTGATATTTTTTTAAATAAATCAATCCATAATGTATTAACACCATTTTTTTTCCACTAATTGGTTAAAATATGAAGTAAAAGAATTTTACGACAAATTAACCTCAAGTTAAATGAAAAGATTAATAAAATTAAGTTGATAAAATACATTTTAAGCCCTTTAAATTTTTATGGATTTTAAAAATTAGTTGCTTAATCAATTTTTTCAATAAATTAAGTATACAATCTTTTTTTTTTAATAATACTATATTAAATTTGACACATTTGTCTTGTGTGAGTTTTAGCATTAGTTAACTGTCATATACATAAGATTAAATTAAAGTTTGTGTGTGATTTATATCTATAATTATGACATGTATAACATAAAAAATATAATTTATGCTTTAGTTAATGGGTACTGTAGTCCACGTATGACAAATATGTCAAAACCTTGAGAATACTACTATCAAAATAGGAATAGGAAAATGGGATATTTAATATATTGAAAAAATAGATTGAAAGGGTAATTATAAAATCCACAAAAATTAGAGACTAGAATGCCTTTTGCAAATTAAGTTTTGATAGGGAATATTATTCCAGCATTATGATCTAGTCATCGCAACATGCATCAACAAATGGCCCACTCATTCTACAACTTAAACACATGCTATTTTTTATAATTCCAAAAAAAAAAAAAAAAAGCCCTACACTCTGAGAAAACCCACACACACACAACATACACAGAAACTCACTACGTTTTGCTCCCTCCTTTCCCCCTTTCTTTTTCTTCCCTCTTTCCCTTTCTCTTTCCCTTCTTCTTCTTCTTCTTCTTCTCATTAGATCAATTTCAACAAACACCATTCATACTTCTATCCTTCTTAACTACCAATCAATCTCCCTACTTTTATATATCTATACATTTTGTAAACATACGCATATATAGAGACATAAATATATAAATATTTCTTTATTTTGCTTTATTTATTTTTATATATATTTTGTTTCTATCTTAATAGAAGGGAGGGAGGAGGAGGAGGTTTTGGGTTAGTCAAGATGAGCGGTGGTGGGGTTAGGGTTTCAATCGCGAACAACGTGAGCAAGATGATCCAAAACATAAAGGAGATCACCGGTAATCATAGTGAAGATGAGATTTATGCAATGCTTAAGGAGTGTTCTATGGATCCCAATGAAACCGCTCAAAAACTTCTCCTTCAGGGTAACTGTTTTCTTCTTTAGGTCTTTTGATTGTTTTGGCTAGCTCGATTTTGGTTTTTTCAACAGTTCTTTGTTTCTCATTTTCATGATTTCTCTTTGATCCATGTCTTGGACTTGGGGATTTGATTTATTATGAATTTTGAATTTGGTCTTTGTCAAGTGTGGATTGAATTGGGTTTTCAATTTGCTTCCGTGGGGCTTCACTGTTCTCCTACCATTCTTTTCCTTTCATTCTTCTGCTGTTTGCCGCTGATTTTTACAATGGCGTATGAGGCATTTTATCTCTAATTTTAAAACGAAAGCTTCCTCTTTTTTTTCTTTTCGCTTTGACTTATCTAGTTATTTATGATCTGCGGAAGAATTATTGAAGAGAATGAATATAATGGCGCCAGCGTAGAACTTAGAAGTGAATGCTCAACTTAGAAATTGAGGTTTTTACTCCTGCTGATGTCACTGAAATGCTTGATGTTCACAATTACAGAATAAGTTTTTGTGGCGAGTTACATTGTTGAAGTTACATGAGTTGCTTATGTAGCTATACTTTTGATTGCACTTAAAGTTAAACGGAGGAAGTGAGCAGACATAAGTACAAATTGGCATTGTTTTTACTTATATTTTCCTTTTATTTTCCAATTTCTGAATGGGATACATGTGATTTTACAGATACATTCCATGAAGTCAAAAGAAAACGTGACAAGAAAAAAGAGGTAAGAGATAGTACGTTTCTCTCTCAGATTTTTGTGGTTCATGCATTCCTGGTTTCTTTGCTTTCTGCAAATGCAATAGTACTCTTCGTGTACTGATGTACTTAGGCAGGCATGTCTTCATGGAGTTTATATTAGGTTTGGACTATGATGATGACTGTTCTACTTTCAGGTTGCTGTTTGCTTAATATTATTACTGCATGCTTGTAACATTGACATAACCTAGATGGCATTTTTATTTGACTTGGCATCATTGTGCAACATTAGGGATATTTCTATTTGCATAAAGTTTGCCATGTGACAACCTGGGGTGAATTGGAATACCAAGTTTTATAAGTCATAAAGTTAGGTAATGTTGATGAGTAATGCACATAAAAGAGTATGTATATAAGTGTATGAAACATTAATTTGGGTGGCATGTGTTTTGGGCTTTATAATGATGGAGGCAGGAAACATCACTTAATATATTCAATCAACTAATTATGGGAAATAATGCATTAATTCGTATTTACTTTACCGGGTAGTTCTCTATCACATGCTTTGACTCAAATGTGGGTTCAAATATAATTATTTGTTGTATCTTTAAACTGTTTGCAGAATACCAACAACAGAGAGTCGGGAGATTCTCGACGGAAACCTAGCACGCAGGGGCGTGGCAGTAGGGGTGGTCGGGGTAACTTTTCATCGCGTTACACCTCACATGGTAAATACAACTCTGAGACATAGCTTATTGAGGATTGAAATTGCTGGTTGACTCCCTTGTTTTAAGACATGCGTATTCTTCTATATTTACTGGTTCTCATTTCTTGACTACGTTTGTATTTATAAGTTATAACTCATTTAGTAGAAATTAGTGAATACAAATTGCTATGTTGTTGCAACTATTTGGTACATGATTTGAAATGCCAGATTAACTTTGGCATTTGCATTCAATGATATGAATTTGGTTCTGTGACTGAGGTCCTATGTCAGATTGATAACTTTGAGAATGGTTCAGATGCTAGCAGTGGCAGGTATTCTGCCCCCACAAAGGACAACACAAGTAATCAAGTTGAGGATAAGGGACCTCGTTCTTTCTCAGCCTCTCAAGAGACAAGTAAGGAAACAAGTCCATCAGCAAGGTGACTACCATTTACAAATTTGAAAGATTTTTCTTGTTTTTGATGCAGTGTCATGGCATTGTAAGAATTACTTTCTCGAACTATGTTACACAGTTATGCTGGTGTTGTGACCAATGGTGCCACTGGTGAGGCTTCTGGAAGCACCATTGAAATGCATGGTTCTGATTTACCAAGAGGATTAAGTCAAAGTGAAGTGGCTTCCTCACCTATAGTTGTTGATAAGTTGGGAAGTAAAGTGGCCCCTATTAATGCTGAAAAAACCCCCAATATTGCATTTGGAACTGGGGATGTACAGGGTGATCCCACTTCAAGCTCTAATGACTCAGTACCTGTGACTGCAGCATTGTTATCAACAGTCTGTTTCTCGTCATCAGATCCTGTACTTGTTCCATCTAATGATTCGCGACTCCCTGGTACAGTTAGTGCCATCAAACGTGAAGTGGGGAGCAATAGAATAATTGGTGAATCGAATGCAGTTGTTCCTGCTGAAAAATCAGGTTAGGCATGATATATCATTTGTTCCTTTTCACTGATTTGGTTGATCTTCTATTGTAACTCATTAGCTTTATTGGGTTACCACAGCTTCTGAGATTGGTACTCCTTGTCTGCAAGGGAAGATGCCAAATAAATCTCAGGTTGGGAAGGGTCAGCTAAGTGATTCTTCCCAACCTTTACCTGCATCAGGCCATGGTTCTTCTGGTAGCAGGCCTTCCTCTAACTACTCTAACAGGTCACAGCAAGTAATTGGCCTTCAGAAAGGTATATCCTTGTGGTGGATTTTAAATTCAAGTCTTTTCAGATTGTTATTCTGTCATTCTAGAGTTGATTATGCACTTTTCCTAGATTTTCAGTTGTGAATTAAGTTTAAACATTCCGTGTCCATGTGAGGCATTTTACATATTATTCAGGAATCTTAGGAGCTGTTCCGCTTTATGGACATACGTTGGAACTTGGAAGGAAGCAACTGAAAACTAGATAGTTTTACATCACAAAACTTTCAACCCGAATCCCTGGTTTATTTTATTTGCAATTCTATAGCGGTTAAACTTGTTTGTATGTTTTAATTCTACCTAAATCACATACATGTATGCACATGCATTGTTTTATGATGAAAAGTAGGAGTTGCCTTGTAGTTCTAGTACATGCATGCTTAGAGTTGTGATGTATGTAAGCACAAGTTTGCTTGTCATTCTATTTATTTTTCAGCTGTGTATCTCCTTTGTCTGCATAGAATTTGGTGGGTAAAAACTCTTCCATAAGTGAAGCATATCTAGGGAGGAAACGAGACAATACTTCTTAATATATCATGCGAGTCCTTTGTTGAATACTTTATTTGATCATTGAAGATTGAAAACCAACTAGTTTAGGATCCAAAGAACTAATGCTTTCTCTGAATTTAACAGTTGGTTCTACCAAGGAATGGAAACCAAAGCCAGCAAATGCAAATGTGCTTCAGGGTTCTGGAACTGTGGGTTCGTCCGATGTGACTAGTTTGCCAGTTGAAGCCAGTATCCAGTCACAACCTCTGTCAAATGTCCTAGATTCAGAAGAAGTTACTTCTAAACTGCAGAAGAAGCTGGAGGAATTGCATCTTCCACAGCGTCAACATGTTATCATTCCAAACCATATACATGTCCCTGAATCTGAAAGAACAAAGCTAAGCTTTGGAAGTTTCGATGCTAGTTTTGGAGCAAGGACCAACTTTGTTAGTGCTCCAGAGAGTGACAAGAGCCCGACACCTTTGTCAGAAACCTCTCAGGGTGTTGATGAAAGTCTGGAGGAACAGGCTGCAAGGTGTGTACACCGACTGTTGTTAGTCAGACTTAAGTGTGAGGGTCTAGTATTTTTAATTTTCCAAAGTTCTGTATTCTCTCCCTCATTCATACCGTTTTTGTGTAAATTACTTTGTTGTTAAGAGTTCTAGTCTGTATGTCTCATGAGTTTTTATTTCCCCCTATTTTAGTTTATGCATAGACTGAAGAAGTAACATCTATTTTAGATGCATTTACGGGATATAATTATCTTTGTATATTTATTTAATTCGTTAATAATGAACATATGATGTATATGGGAATTAGAGTAAGGCTTTTCATCTGCTTATACACTTGAATGATCATTGCTATTTAGCAGTTTAATGGCTGAATAGGTAGCTCTTTAGCTAGGCTCAAGTTTTTCGAGGTTTAAGGGTATAAGGTTTTGCCAAGTTTTATGGTTTGAAAAATATAGCAATGACTTTTAAGTTTTTTTTCTTTTTTGGTACCTTGTACATTGTGTACTTTTCAGCTGTAACATCTTTGGTCATGTTTTTTGGTTCAGCACTCAAGAAACTTTGGCAACTGCTGAGGAGGGGCCTTATCCTGATCATCCACAATCTCCTTCACATGCAACTGAGAATTTATCTGCCGATGCTGATGTTTCATCGAGTGCAGCTCCAGAATATAATGAGTCCAAACAGGAAAATGCATTGCTGCCTGGGGGGCAGCAGTACACAGTGGTGCAAACTTCTCCAAGCTACAGTTTTGGTTTTGTGCCTTCAATGCTGAGTGGCCAGATAGCACCATTCGAAAATTCTGAATCTCAAGCTCGTGATGTTTCTCGCCTTCCTAGCTTTGTGGTAAGTTTTTCTTCCAAACTATTTACTTTACAGTATGCATAACTCTATGAATGAGCAGTATTTGTTACATTTAAATTTGTCTTACTTGGACTCATTTTTTTGGAGGTGGTGAGCTGTAGATTTTTAGGGTGCTGACGTGTATAATCAGATTCTTGATAAACAGCTGAACTTTGAAGTTGCACATGCTCATTTTCCTTTCGCATGCAATGGGAATGTTTCAATTAGATGTTCGTAGAATAACTGTTGAATTGAAATTGTGTATATTTGTCAAAAGAATACTTGATTGATGATCAAAAACTTTGAGATCATTAAGAATTGAATATACATATATTTTTTTTTTTGCTAGTAATATTTGTATGAGTTCCGTTTTTGGGCCCAAAACCAATTACTTGTCACTATTCAATGATTTCTCTTTCTAGGTTCAACAACCACTTGATCCTGCAAGTTATTATGCCCACTTCTATCGTTCTGGTGCTGATAGTGATGGTCGTGTTTCTCCCTTTCCTTCGCCTGCAGTTGCTGCTAAATACAATGGAAATGTTGCGGTGTTACCTCCACATGCTCCTCAGTCTCCTCAAGAGGTTTCAATATAAGCTTTCTTTGCAATTGTTCAATTTAGAGAGAAGCTCTGAATTTCTCTTACACCCACACCCCCCAAAAAAAAAAGTATTGTCTTCATTAAGAAATAACTATGAGTCATAGAAGGTCTTTTTGTTGGTTGATTAATTCAGCATAAGTTGACTTTCTTGATCATGCTCCTCTCCTTGTCTGCATTTCAATCGATAATTTGTAATTCAAATGCTTGGCAGTTGGAATTCTTAAGGATTTCTTTGATTAACACAAAAAACTTGCGACTACTGCTAACCCTATCCTCAATAGGGTAGGCTTCTAAGGGCATATCCTGAATCTATGTTGAGCTGCAACATTTGGGCTGTTGTTTTTTGTAGTCCACATTTCAGCCTATTCACTTTTTCTTGAGTAGTTGTAACTGCAGTGGTTGGTTAGTGCAAATATAGGTGCATGTTGTTGGGTAGGATCCTCTTATGTGCTAACCCAAATTTCTAGCCTCTTCTACCTTTTTCAGTGATGAACACTTGTTATATATCTAGTTAAAAATCATAACGTGTTACTGTGACTAGTATTGCATTTCAACATTCAAAATGATATTTTTTTGGAGTTTTTGGCGATAGCCAAAGAGGTCTTTGGCATAGATGGTACTTGAAGGCGATGAAAATAAACCTTTTGGTTCTTACTACTCTCTTTAATATGCATCTCATTTCTATCTCATGCATTAGTATGTTGGGTGGGTGCATATTTTTTAGCATTTTTTTAAATGGGGAATATTGCAAAAGAATTTTCCATTACTCTGCTACACCAAGGGTTGAGTACTGGCAATATGGAATCTTTATTTTATTTTCTTCAAATTTGACTATATGGTCCCTGACAAGTGACAACTTTTGTATCCATTGGTGGTCACTGTCAAAATATAATGCTAAGAACCAACCCTTTTTTTCTCATTACCGGTGGGAATTAGTGTTAAAAATGAAATTCAGGAAGTAAATAGTTGGTTTATACGTAAACATAGAATCTAAAGTGCTTGATATTGTAAAAGGACAAGAGTGGTGAGATGAATCAGAAGAGACCATATAAAATTGACTTAAATGTTAATATTGCCCAACCTCAGTAGATTCTTTTGTAATTTGATAAATTATTAATGAACACATCATGGAACTTTATGGCATACCCTTGGATCCTTAAGTGTGATTTTTGTGCGCTAAACATTTTATGAGCACCTCACTCCGACGACTTCTTTTGATCTTATACTACCATTTAACTCAATTGTTGTGTCTCTTAAGTTCTATGCTGACTCGAACACATTTAACTCTAACTTCTACATCTGATGGTTCATAACAAGTGTGTGATATAGTTCCTAGTGTTATATAGCAGTTTGGTATCAGCCTCTTTCTTTGATTTTGATAAGAACATGCCCTATTTTTCTACTTGCATGTTTATGATTTCTAACTCTTATTTCAGGGTGGGAATTCTATAGTTTTGTCCACAGCAGGTCCAACCCCATTGGCGACTCAAGCTGCTGGGGTCATGCAAAGTTCCTTAGCTGTGACACAGCAAACACTCCCCGTCTTCCGTCCACCAACTGGGTTGCACTTACCCCATTATCCCCCAAATTACATACCTTATGGTCATTACTTCTCCCCGTTCTATGTTCCACCAGGCATCCACCAATTTTTAAGTAATGGTTCATTTCCCCAGCAACCTCAACCTGGGAGTGTATATCCAGCTCCACCAGCTGCAGCTGCTATGGGGGTCAAATATTCACTTCCACAATACAAACCTGGAGCTAATACAGGAAATTCAGCTCATATTGCAATGGCTAGTGGCTATGGGCCATATGGTTCCTCTCCAGCAGGTTATAATCCTAGTTCTGCCGCAACAGGAGGAAACTCTACCTCAAATGAGGATCTCAGTGCATCACAGTTCAAGGAAAGTAATGTCTACATTGGTGGGCAGCAGGTAGGATTTAATTATCGTTTGTGTTTTCCATTATGCTTAATTGCATAACTATAGGCATTAGGGATTGAGGTGCAAGATTATTTGATAGAGTAGATTAAGTAAAAAGTGATAGAGAATGAGGAGATAAAGGAAGAGGCAGACTACTGGAATGGTTAAGACGAGACTCTCAGAATCTCTATTTGGAGGATTGTCTTCTTATTTCTTCTGTTTCCTTTCTTTTTCTTTTTCTTTTTTTTTTTTTTGGATAAGATTTTTCCTCTATTCTTTGCCCATTGCTATAATTTCATGTGAAAAAACCACATCACCAATCTGGTCTCCATTCTTTGGTTTCTTTCAACATGTTGGTGAATTAAAGAAGAGTGTAAACGGAGTACCCAGTGTTCTATCAATTATTTAGATCATATGTGATTTAATAAGGAAATATAAAACCAATTATTGATGGCAATCCAAATATGACAGTCCTGTGTCTCTTTTCTGCCTTGATCAACGAAACCTGAGAAATATGATGCACCCCTTGGTTATAATATGCTAGACCCAGATCCTGTTGAGCCTTTAACATTATTGTTAAGTAAAGTACATATTTGAAAAAAGGTAGAGGCTTATGGAATTATAACTTTTTAAAAGTTTTGAATGTAAAGGCAATAATAATATGAGGATCTGCGCTTGCAATCTATTTATTTTGAGTTTATCCTGTTCACGTTGTTTCTGATGTTCTACTTTTGGGAATCATTTTACTCAAACTTGATTTCTTTTCCCTTTTATTTAAATATGCTTAATGTTCACAGCAACTCCCTGGATTCGTTTTGGTAGATCACACTTTAGTTTGGAGATCAGAAGAGGTGATTGTTTGAACAGTGATTTCATGGTAATTGAATTGATGTTCTAGTAGTGGTTTGAGGATGATTGTAGTTTTTAAATCAATTCTGATAGATCTTCCTGATTCATCCATGCAATTGCTGTAGTATTTTGTCATCACCTTACCGTTAGATCCATGCTAGTTGTCCTAATGCTAGAGCCTGCAAGTTATTGTACTGTTTTATCATTTATTTCTCTTGGTGATGGTGGATTTTGCAGAGTGAGGGTTCTGCTGTGTGGATAGCAGCCCCTGGTCGAGATATATCCAGCTTGCCAGCAAGTTCCTTTTATAGTCTTCCTCCTCAAGGTCAGCATGTGACTTTCACCCCAGCACAGGCTGGCCATGGCACCTTTGCCAGTATCTATCAGCCTGCACAAGCAGTAACGGCAGCAGCTGTTCACCCACTTCTTCAACAATCTCAGGCCATGGCTGGAGCTGTAGATATGGTGGGGCCGGCAGCCAGTGTTTATCAGCAGCCTCAGCATCAGCAGATCAACTGGCCGAGCAACTACTGAAAGGTGGATATGATTTTTTTTTTTTCTTTGTACACCAAGAAAACAAGTTAATTCTTGAGATAAATTTTGGGAGCTCCAACAAATTTGGATAGAGAAGAAAAGAAAGAAGATACAAAACATTGGCTGGATCTACAAGTGTAAACCTAGAGGAGAATGGAGGACAATATTTTTACCAATGGTACCTTCTAATTGCTTGGGTTGAGGGTATAAGAAAGTGCAGTTCGCTTGTAACTCTTGATATTACCATTTTTAAGTTAGATGAGGTCAGCATGTGCAGTTTTCTCTTTCTTGTTGCTGCCATATAGTGTTTACAGTTTTTCCTTCTCAAAGTCGGTCCTTCAATCTTTTTTTTCTCCTCGTTGTCTTTGAAGTCACTTAGGTTCTTATTATTGACTACTTTCCCATTCTTTTTGACTTGAAGATTTTCTAGGTTTCTGGAAGGTAAGGTATAGGTTGGCGGATAATTTTCCGGAGTTTTTTTTCTTTGAATTTTCTATTTAGTACCTGTAAAGTGAATTTTGAAAGCAAGGGATGGATGTACCTAACTGTTGTAATTGGTATAAGCAAAACTGAACATTGCAATTGTTTTGTGCTGACGGATACATCATAAGTGGTTGGTGATTCTTGGAAAATAGGGACATTGTATTTTACTAGTAGAAAATTCTTCAAAGTTATTTTTTTAATTGTTTTTTTATTTTTATTTTTTATTTTTCTAGCTTTATAAACTCTGCTTCTCCCAAATGAAGTTCATAATTTCTATACGATTCATGGGAGAAATTGTATGTTGTATGCAAATCCTCGAAGTCTTGCACTGAGGTAGCTGAAGCTTATTTGATGTCTGCTTTGGCTACCCTTTGTTTTACCATGTGGTAGTTTGCTAGTCTGACATTACAAGGGAGGGCAATCTATGCTACATCAATTTCTAGGAAAAAAGGTCAAATTTTGGCTGTGTATTTGTCCTATCTTACTAGTTTGTTTCTATTTTAGCATATTTGATCAATCAACATAAGATAATTTCTCTATTGACTCTGTACTTTTTTGGCATATTCACTTTTTACTACTTTCCAGGCTTTCATTAGTGAAAAAGCACAAAATAGCATGAAACAGTTTATAAATAACAACAATAACAATAAAATAAATGAATCATTGAGGTAAAAAAAGTATCAATTAAATATACATGTCTGTTTATATACGGTATTAATTTTGTATATACGGTATATATATTCGATCGATATTTTATGCATGGCATTCGGTTGTAATTGTATTAATGTTTTTGTTATTATCAAAAAAATTGTTATTGGTAAATTTTTCTATCTGACCATTTATTAACGACTTCAAAATATATGCACAGTTGCATAATTAGAGAAGACAGTTCGATTTTTGTGATATAAGCGAGAAAAATCATATGGAAAAGTTGACAAGGAAACTTGTACTTTCACGTACGAAGAATTTTTGGTAACACTTTTTTTCTTACTTCTGTCTGTCTCTCTCTCTCTCTCTCCTTTTTTTGGTATTGGTCTTTGTCAAGAAAGCTAGCGGCGAAGTGCGGTTGCTTTGCTGATAGGAGGGGTGGCAATAGAGTTCAAATGAGTGGTTAATTAAGGGTAGCAAATTTGTGTCGGTGAGTCGCATCTGTGTTGGGTCAATTATTGGGCTTGTGTTCAATGAGTCAACCCTATTCCAACCAAAAAAAAATTTCATATTATAATGGAACAATCAGATTCATATCAATTTCTTGTTGTATTTTCTGGTGACATGTAAATATATTAGAGAGGATATACTAACATTAATGTTTAATATTCATGTCATACTCGGATTAATAGTTTAATCATTGCCAACCTAAAATATTTATCAAAAATCCATTTTACAAATCATAAAGCATTAATTTTATGTGGGGTTTATGTCATCTTTGTCTTCATGTGTAATTTTTACTGCATTTGTTAATTAAGGATGACACGTAAATTATTTGAGGTTTGTATGGTATTAGCAAGTTACATTAATTTTATTAGCTCTATTAATGCTGATATGTAAAAATATGAGAAGGTATAATAATAATAATAATTTGAAATATTTGTGTCATTTTCAAGTTAGTATGTCAACCCTAATCTGACACAAATTTATCGTGTTTGCCTCAATCCAAAAACCTCATTTGATCTACTAAATCCGTGTCGTATTGACGGGTGGTATGGAAGAGAACTTTATTTCTTGAAGAAGAGAGGAAAAAAAAATCGATTAGACAAAAATAAACACCATCGTTACCACTCTAATATTGTTATGAAAAAAGTTCTTGTTTTGCTAATACTAAAAACGATAAGCACTATTTTGTCACAAAAGATTTTCAGTCTTGAGGTGTTAGTAACAAAGTTCTTTTTTTCTAATTTGATTCATTTCAAACTTTTTTTTAACATATTTTAGTTAAATTTTCAATTTCTCAATAATGTACATTGTTATTATATATATATATAATACATACATATTACTTTATACTCAGAATCGGACTATTGATTTGTTTATGGTACTATTTCAAACTAATTACATCTTAGTGGTGAAAACCGACCAATTTACGTATTTGTGGTAGTAGAAGTCCTGTTCGCCGGTCATACTAGTGGACTGAAGAGTCTGATAGTATTGCCCAGAGAGATTCGCTGAAAATACTGAAAATAATTTGGTCGTAGGTTATAAAAGCGTATAATTGATTGACGACGATGAAGGGCCAGAAATGGACAGATTTAAAAATTACATCTGTCGATTTTCCAAAATCAACTGAGCAAAATAAACGCTTTTGTAATAAGCGGACAACTATTTAAATATCCCCTCCTCTCCAGCCGTTGATCCATTTCTATCAACGGCTCACTCGCATTCTGCCTGTCCACATAATTAACTTAATATCTAAAATTTTTCATACATAATTAACCTTATTTTATTTCACAGAAGAATTTGGGGTTTTTTTATTTTTTATTTTTGTTTTAATTTGGAATGCTTCCTTCTCAGGGATGTTGTTGCCGTTGTTTTTCTTTTTTTTTTTCAATTTAGTTTCATCCGCTCCCCCTTAACAACGGATTTGATTTATTTCTTTATTTTTTTAATTTTAATTTTCTTTGCACACTACCTACAACAGCGGGTAACTTAATCTGCCTTTTTAAATTTCCAAACAATTCCCCATCCGCTATTGTTAACAGCGGATTTAACATTTCATGAATTTTTTTTTTTTCATAATACTCACATCCGCTCTTATGACCGACGGGCTTGAAGCAGTTTTTGTCGCTGATTGTAATCAGCGGACATGACTTTCACTACCAAATCCGTAAAATTATGAAGTTTCACCACAAGGCTGTAATTATTTTGAAATAGTACCATAAACAATTCAATATCCTGCTCGGAATCATAAATTAGCCAATTGTGATCAAGTTTAAGTAGGAATATGTAAGAAAAATGTTCTCCTAAAATTATGTTAGCTATATTTTTGTTTTAATTACGTAAATCCTCAACTCAACTATTTTCTTGGGACGAGGGTGAAATGGTAGCATTTGTGTAATTTGAAGTGGGGTTATCAACTTATCATTGATATGGGAGTGGTATTGTGGAGGACGAAGAAAGCAGTGAACAAAAGCAATAAGACAAATCCATATATAGGTTTCCTCGGCCGACCTTGCGTTGTAGCCATGCATTGTAGTTATCTTTTACCATATTTTCTTATTATATAAACTTTTAGTCTTTCTGTTATACATTAAAAAAAAAAAAAAAGTATATCTTTAAGGCCGTTGTTTGCCTATAGAACTTATCGCCCATGCAGCTGACCTGCAACTGCATTTTAGCACAAAAGCAAAGTCAACTACACTTATATAAATTCAAGCCTTGAAATTTGGTAGGTGATTTCTGGTACGAACACATTGCAGCTGCCATTAATCAATCCATTATTAGTAACAAATTAATCCAACATGCTAATTAACAAGTTCCTGAATAATGTTGCAGTACCATTCTCTCGCCGTAAGCAGCCGAAGCCAGCTGCAAATCCTACTGATCAACAGCCTCCAGAATTATCGTCTGTACTGAGAATTGTCCACGCCGGCGGAATGGTTGAATATTATTATATGGCAATTCCAGCTGTGAAGATTTTGGAGAAATATCCATCTTATGTGCTTGCTAAGCCGGAGGTGTTCAGGAAACCATGGGATACGGTGGTCCGGCCAGAGAAAATCCTGATTCCCGGTCAGAAATTCTTTCTTGTTCCAATTCATACGGTAAGGAAACTCCGTCGGAAAATCAAAAGACCAGCTCCTACTAGTAAAGATCATACTTCTTTCATATCAGGAGAGGATAATTATTCATCAGTCGACGATCATTATGGTTCGTTGATTAGGATTAAAAAGCATGTGACTTTTGTTGGTATTAACAATGATAAGAAGAAAGCAAAGATCAAAAGAAATGCGAAACATTACCGACGGCCTCAAAATGCATTGGTAACATGGCAACCTTCTCTTACTTCGGTTACTGAATAATTTTAATCATTCATTTCTTAGTTTCGTCCATATTAACCTGATCTAGTGTTTCAGGAATAATATTCGCTCTATAACATTCATTTTATTTGTTGGTTTCCTCAATTTCACCTACCGTCATATGTATACCAACTATGTTGTCTTTCACACTTTGATACGTCAACTTCATTTTTGCATAAAAACATATACGAACTTGTTAGTAACCTCCCACCGTAGTTCATATGAAATGCTATTAAAGATTACTCCTGCCACATCAACATTTTGATCAATGTCAAACAAGTTTGTAGACACCAAATTTTAATATAGTTGGGCCCAACATTTTATTTTGAAAAAAAGTCAAATGTTGATATAGCACGAGTAACCTATAACAACAGATTATATGTACCACGGTGTTAGGTCACTAACAAATTCGTGTATATTTTTGTATAAAAATGAAATTAATGTACTAAAATATAAAATAGGGTATAGTTGGTATGCCATGTGTAAAATTAAGTCTAATTTCCACCATAAAAGTGTTATCCTTTGAGCCTTACAAATAAATATGTTCCGCGAAGTCCGCTTAGGATTTTGATTTGTGAATAATGTCATCTCTACGTGACTACTCATTTCACTTGTGTTTATTTTACCCAAATGGATGTCTTTATCCTTTATTCTTGTGAATTCAACTTAGAGCGACACAGATACTAAATTGATGATTTTGTGAAATTAGAAAAAAAAAAAAAAATGGACCAATAAGATTAGTTTCTGTTATCTTTGCACATTAATTTTGTTAGGAATATGATATATCCACTTCTTAACTTTATTGTTCAATTGTTACTTTTGATAACATGAAATACTAGTCGCCCGGGCAACCAAGTGTTGTACTCTTAGTTGTTTTTCTCTTAATGGTATGAAGCATTTACTCCCTTTTGTGACAAAAAATGACAATATTGCTGTATTTATAAATATGTGAAACTACATTGGTTATTATTTTTTTTTTCCGCGATATTTACCTTTAGTAATGTAATAGTTGATACTTATAGAATTTAATGTTAGAAAATCCAAATAAGATATGAGATCGATCAGAGCATTCAGCCTAAAAAATATTAGTTGTTGCTTATAATGAATGTTCTATACATGATTGATAAGTATTTCTCAACCAACTAACAATCGACACTTGTGACAAGAACTTATGAAGTAACAAACATTTTTCAGTTGCAATGAAAAATGAACAACAAAATTAATTTCCAATCACAATAAAATATTATACTTTGTCTTCAAATAAGAATTTCACCGCTTCAAAAGACTAATGTTTTGATTCAACGGCCGCTAAATGTTGTCACTAGACATTACACTAATAACAGGGTTGTCAAAACAGGTGATGACATGTTAATCTGATTCGTTGAATATAGAATTTAACGAATTAGGGTTGAACTTATGAAAGTTTGTATTGTAAAAAGGTTAACATATTTACAATGCTATTAAAACTAGACCGGACAACGAACCGGAAAAGTTAATGGTTCATGGTTTAATCAGAGGTTCAATAGGTTTAATTGGAGTTTCAACTGGATTTATATGTTTTTTAAAATATTATTATTTAATATAAATATATATATGATGAATTATGTGAAAAATTCATACTCGTTAGGAGGTTTCTCATCTTGACGAAGACTAAGTCAGGACCTGCAAAACAAAACAAAGATACTTCGACGCTCAAGTCAATAAGAGATCAATAAGCAGTAGAGTAAAATAAGAGAATTTATATGTACCTTTTGAGGTACAGAGACCTTCAAACTGTCCTAATTAGATTATGATTGATATTCTTGTTTGACCAATAGGAAAGATTCCCACAATAGTACCTTTGTAGAGTTCTATCCTGAATAGGATGTAGACTCTTTGATAGGCAAGTAAGAAAGAATCAACCCTTGGTTAGGATATAGTCTCTTTGTTATGGAAGGATTGTAGTATACCAAATACCGGATTTATCGGCTTATTAGATTGAGTTACCGTTGGTTCGACTACATGCCTTTGGTTATCCAGCTTATTCGGAACTTGGTCTTTACTTTATATTTGTCCGAAAATCTCGCATTCGGGTGAATTTTCTATTATGTCATCAATATATATACTAAATATATAAATACCTCACTTATTATTTTTGATACAATATTTTACTTTTATGAATATAAACTAATTTTATCTTATAATATATATTTCAATAAATTTTTTCATATTACAAATTAATATCAATCATAATCACATTTTTATTACATTAGAAAGCCCAAGTTTATAAAGTCTAGAGCCCAACCCCTATTACTAACCCTAGGTATAAAAACAAAAAAGTAACTAGACCTCCCCCAACTTTTCATTTCTGCCGCCCCTTTTGCCCTCTTCCTCTCTTCTTTAATCAATCTCTTCCCCTCGTCCATACCTAGTATTGCTAACCCATAAAAGAAAATACAAATTCCATTTCTTCATTATCAAACCTCTTTGAGACTTTGTCATTTGTTTAGATCTATTTGTCTCCATCTGCTATTGAAATTGTCATCTTCGTTTTATTTCTTCTTTTCTCTTGTTTTTTTTTTCTTTTTTTTTTTCAACATGAAACAACTCTGGTTAAAAGGATTTGAATAGAAAAACCGGGTTTTGATCGGTTTGCCAATATTTTAGTTTTTAACGATTCAAACCGTTTAGTGCCAGTTTCTCTCAAACCGCTATTTTGTATTAAAACGACCGGACCTATGGCTGGTTCGTAGTTAAACTAGTCGAACAGTTGGTCTAGTCTAGTTTTGATAACATTGCATATTTATGACACAAGATAAATGAGTAGTGTCAATAGTCAACTTGTGAACCCATATAACCTGTTTACTAAATTAGTAATTTTGATGAATATGAAAGGTTAAACCAGTCATTTAAGCCGAGTAGAGTAAATTCATTCTTTTCTCCATCATGACTGCAATGAGTGATAGTTATACTTTTACAAAGTCATAGCATGTTGAGTTTAAAAGTTACAAGTAATTCTGGTTTCAAAATTCCAACATGATTAAGTTCATGTATTTTTGAAACTTATCTATGTTAGTAGTTTTTATTTACGAGTCTTCAAATTCTACATTGTTTTCATCATTCCTGAGTGTAAAATGAAAAACTTAAACTACTTTCGACTGTCCGGTTGCATGTTCTTTATTGATATTCATTGTCTATTACTTCATATTTTCATTATTCAATTAGGAATGGTTGAAATTTTTAATTGAATTGATAATTTATGAACTTCAAGAATTTATTGGTTTATTATTAGAAGGGTCAATGTTTTAGATAAGACTGGGTCATATTGAATTGACTCATAAAATAAATTATTTTTAAGTAAATAGGTTGAATGGGTTAATTTTTTCAACCCGTTATTATATCGTGTGGTGTCATGTCAACCCATTTAATATAAGGGTCGTGTTAGTATTAACCTTATATATGTCACCAAACTATATCAACACGACACGAACATGACACAGTAATCCATTTTTAGAACCTTAACTAATAAATGCATTAAGTCTCAAGTAAGAAAGGGTATATAGAGATTGGAACCATCTAAATTTTGTTATCTATTAGTAGCATACAACTTGACATAACATAAAGTTTGTATCTTTCTAATGATTTTGGGTAGAACAGTGTAAATAAAGAATAAAACAAACTAAAATGCAATAAAAATATGAATTTATGAACACTGATGTGGGGAACAAGCTTAGACACAAGTTTAGGGTATCTTCCACTAAAATCATGAAAGCCAAGTCTCCTTGCACTAAACATTCTATGAAAACTCATAAACAAGTCTCATTGCATTTACTTATTCTCATGCATTAGGATTAGGTAAGCATTTTATACATCACATAAAATGAAATATAAATATGGTAAGTTGTATCTTAAACCCTTATGATATGAGCCTAATGATGTGTCTGTTTCATGAACTAAGTCTCCTTATTTTCATTTAACCATGTATGAAGTGACCATTTTCATAAGACATTTAGATTAGCATTAAACAACCATTTAGATTTGAGTCATTCATATAATATTAAAAGAACCAACTTAAAATGACTAGCCTCAGCTAGCTAAGCTTGTAGGTGGACTACTCACAACTCATCCTTGAAGAACAAGTTGAAAATTGTCCACCTAATGGAATTCCATTGTTGGAAATGAAATAAAACTTAAGCAAAAAGAACATGGCTACTAGAACCAAAAAGATATTATTTCTAACAACAACCCTAAAAGAGAGTATTTATAGCCAAGAAAGCTTCTAGGGTCACAAGAAAATATCTTTTGAACATCATGAGAGCCTGGATAAAATAGAAAGTCAAAGCTATTGTACAAAGGACCAATTAATTGCCACATCTACTTTTAAAGGTGGATAACAATTGTAATTGTGTTCTCCCACTAGTCTCGCCTATCGACCCTCACTTTGACCCATTTATGGTATATTGGCTTGGTAATGTCTAAAAACAGCTCCAAATGCATAATTTCAACCTTGTTTGCGTATTTTGCTTCCTTTGGACATTGAAACTACTTAATAACCTAAAAATGATAATTTTAAGCCAAATTATGTAAAAAAAATCTAAATAAATAAATATAAACCCAAAGTAATGGGTGTAAATTACGCACTTCACTTAATTAAAACCATGGTCATAAAGCTTTAATGAATCTTAATAAGAAACCAATTACTGTTAGACTTTTGTTTTTCCTTTTGTCCTTTTGATTTAAATTCACTGAAAATTCCCTGTAGGTGTCAATGTCCCTACTTTTTTTGCCCATTATCAAGATTACGGGGAAGAAACTAAAATTTATTTATTTTTATTTATCATGTCCCACATGTCAAAAAGTTTATGAAATTTCATCCAAGAAACATTTTTGGTGTATGAATTTGGTAGTTGACTTATACATCACATGCCAATTATATCGATGTCCTGCAAGAGGCATGACAATATCACCCTCTTTAGTTGTAAGGACATTCCTTGATTCCGAGTAGGCTGAAAAACACAAGTAACTAATAACCTAGTGATCTCCTTACTTGGGCATGGCCATGCTCTTCTCAGTTCCACTCATCAAGTGGCCGGTGATATCTACTCTAAATTAAGACAGAGTCAAGCCCCATCACATTACTCACATCCCTAGCATGATCACTAGCATACCCAACCGTATCTATACTTGGCATCCTATTAAAAGCTCATTAGGCATACGTCAAAGTATATGAGTTAGCCTCTAGGTTTGTAGTGATATCAGGTCAAACAATTCGATATAAATACTACTAGAGAATCACTTATGAAAGGAAACATATGGTGTTCTCAGAGCGGATCAATCCAATATCATGTAACCTAACATGTACCCATTTTCTTAATTGAAACTCCATGTCCAATGGTTGGTAAGACACCACTATACAATCAAAAAACATGCTAGTTGTGAGTGTCAGATTTTTACGACCTCTACGACGAAAACAAAATCAACTATGTGTTAGAATCACTATTGAAACCATTTTAAGAAGCAAGGGTCTAGATTTAAACAAACTTGAAACTAGAAACCAGGAAGAGTTTGAAGAATTAGGTTTAAAAAAGAAACAAGACCCATACGGGCATGACCACAGCCGCATGGATATCGATGCTACAGCTGTACAACAGTTGATGCATCACTAGAATGCATAAAGAAAGACACGTGTGAGTTGATGGACATGACAACCAAAACTCCACTAATTTTTGGTATTATGGGGGGCTCAGTAACAAGGATTGGGGGTAGGATTAACAAAAAAGGAGAACAAGGGATAACAAGAGAAAAAGAGAGAAAGAGAAAAAGATAAAAATTCCTAAAATCTTTAAATTAAAACAATCAAACCTCAAATTCAACAAATTCAATCACAAACTCACATTTCAAACCAAACCTAAGCCTTCAAAGACTTATTTGTTTGTTGGAATTGAGGAAATTGAAGCTCAATTTGGGAGAAATCAATTTTTTTGGTTCAAAGTTTCATGTTCATTTCAATCCAAAATTCAAGCTTCAACAATCAGTTTTCTTTGAATTAAACACTGGATTTAAAGATAATTCTGAGAGGCCTTAAATATTTTTATCGCTTTCTAGGTTGATTTGGTGCATCATTTCATTTATTTTTAGTTTGCTCTGTTTTCTAGAAATTTGGTAAACT
Organism: Euphorbia tirucalli; assembly: GCA_039660915.1. Lineage (NCBI taxonomy): Eukaryota > Viridiplantae > Streptophyta > Magnoliopsida > Malpighiales > Euphorbiaceae > Euphorbia > Euphorbia tirucalli. The sequence continues at coordinate 32,814,387 of CM077640.1, read as the reverse complement.
AGAGCCATACGGCTATTGCGACTCCTGTCCGGTTGTCACCTAGAGTCGTATAGCTGTTGTTTAATCTTTCAGAATTTAACAACTTGATTTTTAACGATTTCTCATTTTCATTCAAAACCAAAGTGCATGGGTGTACTTATAGCCGCACGACTATTGCTTCCATACCCGTATGGATATAGTTTTGACATCATAATTGTATTTTATGCATTTTTCATGCATTTACATATCATTTTGACTTATATTTAATTTTTGAAGCATACTGTAAACAAGTTCAATGATAGAAATAGGAATTTTTTGAAAAACAATCTATTTTGTACGTGAAATAATAAAATTGGATAAATTGTTTTTGGAATCAAATTTAGCAATTTTAAAAGTTTTCCAGGTCTTGTCGGATAAATCTGCTGGATTATCTTGACTATCCCCTTTCACGCCCCGAACTATCTAAATTCCCTATTTTGAGTCTGTTTGAGTACTATATGAAAAATATCTGTTTATGCACTAATCTTTGTATTGCAGGTAGAATAAGTTAGATGTATGTTTAGCTTTTTATTTTAGATATTCTGTATTTTAGGCAAATGTAAATATTAGATTTTCATGTATATAGACATTTTTACCCCTATTTCCTCTTCATACAAATGTATCCGCTAGGTTAGTTATTTAATCGGGTTGTAATAATTTACTTTCTAAATTTATTTATATTCCATAATTTATTTATTTATGGTTTTTCTATTTGAACATTTAAATATAATCAAATTAAAATGAACCTTAGAAATGTAAAATGCAAAGAAATAAAACTAGTAAAATAATATTTTGAACCAGAAAGAAATAGGTGATTTGTCTGGACCTGAATCTCGTTTAAAAGTATAGTGATTCCTGCTTGGTTTGGCTATATCGCAATTTCCTGGTTGAACTGAACCGGGTGACGACTCCTATCACTTTTAGTGAGATCGATCGGTTTTATTCGTTTTCTTACTAAATTTTTTAAACCCCAAAATTTATTTTTTGTATAAAACCACAGCCAGGCCTCGTGGCCTGTGCGCTCTAAAGGATCATCTGCTCACACTAGTATTTAGTTAAAATTATTCTCATGACTTTAATAGGCTAGGGATAGCCTTATAATTGGTGTTCTTTCCTTATTGTTGGGATATGCCCTAGTCCTAAGGCTTTGGTCCTTGTTATGTATCATATATTGTTGGATATTTTATTAATTATTGTATTATACATTTTTGTCATTAAATAAAGGCATTATCTATTTCACTTTTTTCTTATTCAATGAATATAAATAGAGTATCCAATGGTCATATCAATATTCATGTTGTCAAGTATCATGCACTTGGCAGTAAGACCATAAATAAGAAAACGATTTAACCATGAAGTGATCCCTGGTCCGTTCCAATCATAGGAATGAATGGAACAACAAACTGGCATTACCTTGATTGTATGGCGGTGTCTTACTGACCATAGTACATGGATTCTCGATCAGGTATATGGGTACATGTAATAGGATATGGTACTGGATAGATCCATAATGAGAAATCCACATGGAACAGTATCACAAGTGATTCTCGTGTAGTACTTATATTGGATCCGACCTGACCACATTATGGAATTGCATATGACCTCACACACTTTGACGTACACCTAACAGGTGTTGGGAGTCATCATGGAAAATCAAACTAAATGGCAGGGGAAGCCGATTAAGATTTTTTGAATCCGTGTTCTAGGAACTTATGAGGATGAAATCAAAAATCAAAATGTGAGAGAACAAGGAATTTTGATCTCATCTTACAAGTCTCTTCTAGAGACGACTAGAGAAATCAAAGTAGATCTCTTCCATATTCATGTACACGGAACGTCTAATGAAGCAACACCGTGCTAGCGTTGAATCAAGAACAGAGAGAGTGAAGGAGGGGGGGGGGGGATGATTTTTCTTCCTTGAAAAATAAGGTTAGGTTTTCCATCTCTTAAGTGGGTATTTATATCCTTTTAACCCTTGGTCAAATTAATTTCTTTAGGTTAAAATTTAATTTCAAATTAATTTAATCTTACATGTTTGAATTAGAATATACTATGTAATATAATTCGTATCATGTTAATTAAATATAATTTGCCTATTAACCCAATAATGATTTAGAAATTGCTTAAGAGATTATATATATATATATATATATATATATATATATATATATATATATATATATATATATATAAATTGTATTTCCTTCCAGAAAATAAATACATAAAATTAATTTAACAAATTAATTCTGACGGTCCCAAATGGCAAGTTACAGTACTAGAGGGGGGGTGAATAGTACTGTAGGGCGAATAAAAAAATTTTCAGAATCTCTTAAAAAAAAGGTTTTACAGAAACACAAGTTTCTTTTTCAAAAACAAGTTTTATTAAAAATGCGGAATTAATTACTATAATAAAACTTGTGAATATAAAATAACTTTTGTAAAAATAACTTTAAATACTAAAGCGATTAATTTAAATTGCATAAAATAAGAAGAGAGTAGGGATAGAGAAATATAGATGCTGAGTTTTATCCTAGTTCGACCCCACCGGTCTACGTCAGTCCCCAAGCCAACCGCTTGAGATTTCCACTAACGTTTCCTTTACGGGCAGGAAACAAGCCTAAGTTACTTTTTACGAGTTCAAGTAACAAACTCAATACTTTTGCAGGCTAAGTATCAAACCTCTACCATTACTTTTTGGAGCTTAAGTAACAAACTCTACCGATGCTTTTTCGAAGCTCAAGCACCAAACTTTTACAGTCTTTGTTGATCTCACTACCAACAAAGTAAACCCCCTTCACACAACCTTGTGTGAAAATACAATTCCCCAATGTATAAATATTTGAATGAAATGAAAGTTGATCTTTTCTCTTTATACTCTTTGGGAATTTTGGAAGACTAAAAGTGTATGCTTAAGAATGAATGAATTGCTAATTTGTCTTCCTTGGTTTTCAAGTCTTCATCTTCTTTCCTTTTATAAGATAAAATGAGATTATAGCCATTTGATACAATTTATGGCCGTTTGAACAAGTTCTTAAAGAGATGTACTTTTTCTTCTTCAAGTAATAAGTATCCATGTAGCCGTTTGAACTTGGTAAAGAGAGACTGCTGTTGATTTCAAATGAAGTGTTTTATGGCCATTTGAATTGTCTTACAAAGAAGGAATGTACTTTGATTCTCAATCAATAAAGCAATAAAGAAGAGTATATGTGGGTTCTTTACAAAATAAAGCCATGTGACTAATTTTGTAAAGGGAAATGTATGTGAAACTTAAGTATCAAACCGTAGCTAAAAGAGAGAGAGAGAGAGAGAGAGAGAGAGAGAGAGATAAGTCATAAACACTAGCTGATCTTTAAGGCTTGAGATATTTGTTGACTTTTAATCCATAAGTGATTTCAAGTCAAAGACATATCTAGCTTAGGTCCAATGTGTCTCTCAAGCACAAGATCATATTAGATTCTTTTACTAAGCTCTCTCATATAAGCACATATGTGTGGCTGTATATATATATATATTGATCTCAAATCTTTTCAATCCATAAACTATCATGAGTTCAACTTATAAGCATATATATATGTGGCCGAATATAATGATCTCAAATCCTTTCAACTCGTAAGCTAATATGGGTTAAACATATATGGCCAAATAATATTGATTCTCAAATCTTTTTAACTCACAAGCTAAGATAAGCACACACACACACACACACACACACACACACACACATATATATATATATATATATATATATATATATATATATATATCTTTTTCCTTTATTTGATACTTTGGAACTAATAAGCATATATCATTCCTTTATGATATAAACTTAGTATGGCCAAGAGAGTTGATCCTCAACTCATAAGATAAACCAAGTATTCATTTAATCTTAAGATGCCATAAAAGAGCTTTTGTAAATTATAAAAACATTTTAACTCATAAAGCTCTTTTACTTAAAGATATAAGATACTCATTTAAATTAAATGTCAATCTTATGATCATCAAAACCAAAGTCAACATTCTCCCCCTTTTTGATGATTGTAATATTGATGCATTGACATTTTATTATTTAAGAATGTTTACCGTATGTTCCCCCTCAATCCGTGGCTCCCCCTCAATATGAGCGCGGTTATTTTTGGAAGAGATTTTTAAAGTCCATGTTGCTTATGCTCTAATTTTTTCAATTCGGTTGTAAAATAAGATTTTTAACGGTATAGGTTTGATACTGAGCTTGCAAAAGTATTGAGTTTATTACTTGAACTCGCAAAAAGTAACACAGGCTTGTTTCCTGCCCGTAAAGGAAACTTTAGTGGAAATCTCAAGCGGTTGGCTTGGGGACTGGATGTAGACCGATTGGGTCGAACTAGGATAAAATTCTGCATCTACATTTTTCTATCCCTACTCTCTTATTATTTTATGCAATTTAATTTGTTGTGATTTAAATTAATTGCTTTAGTATTTAAAGTTATTTTTACAAAGGCAATTTTATATTCACAAGTTTTATTATAATTTTTAATTCTGCATTTTTAATAAAACTTGTTTTTGAAAAAGAAACTTGTGTTTCTATAAAAAGTTTTTTTAAGAGAGTCTGCGAATTTTTTATTTGCCCTACAGTACTATTCACCCCCCTCTAGTACTGTAACTAGCCATTTGGGACCGTCAATTGGTATTAAAGCCTGACTCTATCAAAAGAAACAAAATTCTTAGAGTGATCTCAATATGGCTAGTACCTCAAGAAGTCAAAATGTTTTTATTTCTAAGGGATGTTCCATCAACAAGCCTTCACTATTTAATGGAGAAAATTATAGTTTTTGGAAAAACCGAATGAGAATATTTTTACAGTCCACGGATATTCAGGTCTGGAGAATTGTCAAGGAAGGACCTAGTATTCTGAAAAAAATTGTTGATGGAGAACTTGTTCCCAAAGAGGAAAGTGAATATGAAAGTGTTGATTGGAATAAAGAAGCTTTAAACTCTAAAGCTATTAATTTATTATAGTGCGCTTTGGATATTAATGAGTTTAATCGTATTTTAGGTTGCACTACAGCAAAGCAAATACGGGATAAGCTGGAAACAACTCATGAAGGAACCAAACAAGTCAAAGATGGAAAGATTAATCTTTACATCACAGAATACAAGTTGTTCAAATTTGATGCAAAAGAATCAATTGCAGAAATCAACACAAGGTTCACTCTTATTGTGAACAAATTAAGGAATCTTGGCAAGAACTTTGCTAATGAGGAACTGATTAGGAAACTAATCAGAACAATGCCAACATCTTGGGATGCAAAGCTCACAGCCATTGAAGAGTCAAAAGATTTAAGTTCATACTCCTATGATGAATTTATTGGTTCATTACTCACATATGAGATGAAAGTTAAATCTACTACTGATCGTGAGTAGACTAACAAAATAAAGTCTATAGCACTAAAAGCTGCGAATCCTATTCCTGAAGGATCCACCTCCAATTCAGACAATGAAGATAATGAAGATGATGATGAAGGTCTGTTGGTGCAGAAATTCAGAAAATTCTTAAGAAACAAAAATAGAGGCAAAACATCTTACAGAAGGCAATTCAAAATCAACAAGGTTGATAAACCAAAGAAAGACTTAAAACAGGAAATTACATGTTTTGAATGTAAAAACCTGGTCATTTCAAAGCCGATTGTCCGAAGCTGAAAAATAAATTTAAGAAAAAGGACAAGAAAGCTATGGTAGCAACTTGGAGCAATAGTGATGAATCCAACTCCGATGATGATGAGGATTAAAAGTAAGAGAAATCGCAAATATGCTTCATGGCAAATGATGATTCAACAAAATCATCACATAAGATCAAAATGAGAAAGATGAGGTAACTCTACAAACTTTGTCTCATAATGATCTTATACAAGAATTTTTTAGAATGCATGATGATAAAATTGAGATAATTGCTAAGTGTAAGGAATATGAAAATAGGCTGTCATAAAAAGAATCTGAGAAGCTTGAGCTACAGAAGAAAGTGAGTTTTCTAGAAAACTCTAATCTTTAACTTCTCAGTAAGTTATCTCATTTAGAAAAGAAATGTGAGAAGTTAGATTGTGCTATTAGCAAATTCACTAATGGTGAAAATATGCTATATGTGATTTTGGATTCCCAAAGAAATCCGAATGATAAATCTGGAATTGGTTATAATGATAGGATACCCCCACAAAATCCTCAATAACCTATCATATTTTGCCCTTCCTTCACTTCTACTATGCAAATTATATCCCCCGAACCTATACATCAAAAGCATAGTAAAAGTCACAAACCAAACCAGAAAGATATACATGTCCAACACTCACATTTATAAGCCAAAAAGGGTGCAATTTGTGAAACCAAACCAACAATCTCTTTCACAACAAAAGATTGCACACAAGAACCCACAAAGGCCTACACTCTCTAAAAAAGTTCACAAATATAGGCCTAAACAACAACATAGTTACAAGCCTAAATGATTATGACGGTTCCAAATGGCTAGTTACAGTACTAGAGGGGGGGTGAATAGTACTGTAAGGTGGATAAAAATTTTGCAGACTTAAAAAAAAACTTTTTATCGAAACACAAGTTTCTATTTCAAAAACACAAGTTTTATAAAAATACGGAATTAAGTAAAATAATAAAACTTGTGAATATAAAATTGCTTTTGTGAAAAATATAACTTTAAATACTAAAGCAATTAATTTAAATTGCAAGAAATTAAATTGCATAAAATAAAGAGAGTAGGGATAGAGAAAATGCAAATGGAGAATTTTATCTTGGTTCGACCCAACCGGTCTACGTCTAGTCCCCAAGCCAACCGCTTGAGATTTCCACTAACGTTTCCTTTACGGGCAGGAAACAAGCCTATGTTACTTTTTTCGAGTTCAAGTAACACACTCAATACTTTTACAGGCTCAGTATCAAACCTATCCCTTTACTTTTTGGAGCTTAAGTAACAAACTCTACCGATGCTTTTTCAAAGCTCAAGAACCAAACTTTTACAACCTTTTTTGATAAACCACCAACAAAGTACAAAACCCCCTTTCATACAACCTTGTGTGAAAAATGCAATTCCCAGAATATGTGTATATATGAATGACCAATATTTCTCTTCCTCTCTTTGAACTCTTAGGGAATATGGAAGACTTGTAATTTGAAAGCTTGAATAAGAATGTTTCTCAAATTGTCTTCCACACCTTCACATCCTCTTCTTCTTCTTCCTTTTTATAATCAAGCGTAAAAATGGCCGTTTGACACAAATATGGCCGTTGTCTCCAAGCTATATTGCCGTTGGAAGAGGAATGATTGAAGTGTCTTCAAGTGAGAAACAAATGTAGCCATTGAAATCATAGCCGTTTGTACTTGAGATGGATTCTTTTTCACATAAAGACATGTGACAAAAATGAAGAGCAAAGTACAACCTTAGGTGTAAACCGAAGCTATAAGAAATGGAGTGAAGAGTAATCTTTAGTCTTGAGGTAAGGTTTGACCTTAAGTCACATGTGATCTCAAGTTCAAGATTTCCTTTGCATAGGTTGCAAACTTAGGTAAATGATATCACATGTTGCAAGTACATAAAGTGGCCGAAATAATACTTTAATTATTTCAACTTATAAGTCAATGTGAGGTCAAAGAATGGTCTCAAAAAGTAACTCACCCCATAATCAAATATGAGCTCAAAGTGGATGTGTTCATGTGCCGAAAATGATCTTAAGATATTCCATCTTATGGTCAACATTTCACCTTATGAATGAATATGGAGTTAACATGGTAAATATATAGATATATGCCAAAAGTTCTTTCAAACTTTTAAGTCATGAATAAACCTTAGGTCATCTTTAATATTCTCAAGTCATAAATAGGTTAACTTTTAAGGCATATATGTATATAAATATGGAAGAGACCGAAATATATAAATATATAAAGATCTTTCAAGTCATAAGCAATTTATGAGATAAGCAAATATGGTTTATCAAGCCTGTTATCTCATATGCTCTTTATATGTATATATTATTTGGTACTTAATAAATAAATGGAATACTCATGAGCTTGCTCTTTAATTTTATAAACCATGTATAAAAACATTTTACCTTATGAAGCTCATTATTTTAAAAATGTCAATTGTGATCATCAAAACTGAACTCAATAGATTACATCATGTTAACTATGTTTCTTATCACCAAAATCATGCTTCAAAACACAATCAATCATATCAACTTAAGAAAAAGAAGGATGTTACATGTTACCATTGTAATCATAATGGACATGTAATTGGTGATTTTATTTTTAGAAAGGGGAAATACAAAGGGAAAACCATCTGGGTTCCCAAAGATAAAAATGTTTCTAACCCTAAAGGACCCAACAGTATTTCAGTACCTCATTCTACTTAACTTGTTTTACATGTATGTCTAAAGAACACTCTTGGAGACTCAAAGTGGTATATTGATAGTGGGTGCTATAGGCATATGACTGGGGATGGAAGATATTTTACTTCCATAAAACAAGTTAAAGGAGGAACTATAAAGTTTGGAGTTAATCTAGCAGGATAGATTATCAGAAAAGGAAAAATTGGAAACAATCCATGCATTGATGAGGTTTCTCTAGTCAATGGATTGAAATTCAATCTTCGAAGTGTGAGTCAACTCTGCGACAAAAATCAAAAGGTAATCTTTGATTCTAAAAAATGTGAAATTGTGGAAGCCGATAGTGGCAAGACTCTACTTGAAGTTCCTAGAATAGGAAATATTTATCTTTTCAATTCAAGTACTCTTACTAATGATCACTGCTTAATTTCACAAAAGGAGGAGAGTTGGTTATGGCATCATAGACTAGGTCATGCTAGCATGCATCTTATTTCAAAGCTTTCAAAGAAGGATCTTGTTAAAGGTTTACCAAAAATAAAGTTTGATAAAGCTCATATGTGATGCATGTCAAAGAGGGAAACAAACCGGAAGTTCTTTTAGTTCTAAAGGAATTGTTTCTACTTGTAGAACCCTAGAACTATTGCATTTAAACTTGCTTGGTCCAATTCAACCAACAAGCTTAGGTGGCATGAGATATGCATTAGTCATTGTAGATGACTACACATGTTTTGCAAGGACATTATTTTTTAGTAAAAAAGATGAAGTTTTTCAACAATTTTCTACCTTGTGCAAAAAGCTTCAGAATTTGCAAAACACTTCTATTATAGCCATTAGAAGTGAACATGGAAAAGACTTTGAAAATAGTCTTTTTAAAATGTTTTGCTCTGAGCATGGAGTATCTCACAACTTCTCAGCTCCTAGAACTCCTCAACAAAATGGTGTTGTTGAAAGGAAAAATAGGACTTTAGAAGAAATGACAAGAACCATGCTTAATGAAAATAACTTACCAAAATATTTTTGGGCAAAAGCTATGAACACTACATGTTATATTCTAAATCGAGCTTTAATAAGACCCATTTTAAAGAAAACACCATATGAGTTATGGAATGGTAGAAAACCTAATATTGGTTATTTCCATCCATTTGGTTGTAAATGTTTTATTTTTAACAAGAAGGAATATCTTAATAAATTAAACTCTAAGTCAGATGAAGGTATTTTCTTGGGATATTCATTGCATAGCAAAGCATTTAGAGTATTTAATAAGAGAGCTCTCACAATTGAGGAGTCCATGCATGTTGTGTTTGAAGAAACTAACTCTCTCCCATGTAATGAATCTGAGGATACTCTTGAGATTTTGACTCGTAGGTTGAACACATAGAAAATAATGAAAGTGTTCTGCAAAAAGAAAACATTACAAGTGATCAAAATGAGCATAATGTGCGAGAATTGCATATTCAAGAGAATCAACATGATGATTTGCTAAAAGATTTCAAATATAACAGACATCACTCCACGGAGAACATTATTGATGATCCCTCCCATAGGATGATGACCAGGAGACAATTAAAAGAGCTTTCTACCATTTGTCTCTAAAATTAAGCTAAAAAGCTTAATTAATGCCAAGACCACAATAAGCTAAGGAGATCAAGTAGGGAAAGGATATGAGTGTTGGGATTCGTCATTGGAAAAATAACATGGCGCAGCGGAAAATACACCGTTTAAAATTTTCTAGAATCCACCTATCATGTCCAATTACCATTGATTAGAATAAAAACAAATTGAATCAAGAGAGATTAACTCACCGGATTCGTCTCTTCTAGAGACTGCTACAGAATCGTTTCTTGAAATTGCGATCTCCAAAGTCCGGTGCACGACCAACTATTGAGCAGGAACCGGTACTAGTCGAAGACGCAAAGGAGTGGAGGATTAATGCTGGGATTTTCGGCTGATTTGGGGCTGCTCTTGGTGGCTGAAATTTCCAGCAGTTAATTAAGATTGAATTAGGGTTCTATTCCTTAAGTGTGCCCTTATATAGACACCTTGTCTAATTGGGTTTTAATTAGGTTAATTAAACCCAAGCCCACTAGGATTATAATTACATAAATAAACTTTAATTAAAAAGTATATACTATGTAATTTAATTCCATTTGGCTAAATTTAATTACCCCTAAATAAAATTAAATCACACTTAAGTAAATACAATACATGTATTTAATTTTCCTACTTAGGAAAATTATTTAATTAATTGTTTACTTTATGTAATTCAATTAATTGATAAATTAATTAATTACATTATGTAAACTTATTAATTAAATTAAATTCAACCCAATGTCAATTAATTACCTTGACACCGAATGTCAACTAATTAATTAACGCATTCCTTCCAATGTACATTACATGTACAATTTCTATAAGTTCCAGCTCAGTTGATCTATGTGCACGATCCTATGGGTCTGTCTTTATGTTGGTAGTAGGCCTAAGGCCCACAGACTGTAAGTGAGTTCTAGCAAACCATTACAGCCCCCAATTAAGACAGAGATGCAGCAGTCTTTAGAAGACACTCACCCGGTAGTAATCTCATAGTGTCCTTTGCCTAACGATATCGATATGAATAAAGAAGAGGCATGGTGTCCGTCATCCTCTTCTATTATTTATTATATTTCTTGATCTTGAGTTGACTGATTAATCAAATAAGCAACCAACTTATTTGGGTATGGCCATACACTTATCAGTCCCACTCATCAAGTGGCCAGTGATATCATCTCGGTGTTACCCGAGTGGAAATCCCATCACTTCATCATCAATATCAATATGTTCACCTGTCCACCCAATCATAACCATATTTAGCATCCTTTTTCAGACCTGTTAGGCGTATGTCAAAGTGAACTGGATTCCATATTGATACTTTAATGAAATCTGGTCTGAGGACAAAAGAGACCTACTCAAGAAAAACCTATGACGCGACAACCATGTGGCTTTCTTGTGCGGATCGATCCAATCCCATGTCAATGACATGTACCTATATTCATGACTTATTATATAAGTACTATGGCTAGTTAAGAACTACCATACAGTCATTGAATATACAAGTCTGTGGTTCTATTCGTTCCCACGATTAGAACAGACTTGGGATGGGTTTTATGATTATCAATCAATAAATACTCAACTCATATTATAGTACAAGATATAAATGAAACAGATTAATCGCCTTTATTAATGTGACACAAATAATGTATTCATACAATGAGTCTTAATGTATAATACAAAATACAAGAATCCAATGCCCTAAGAACTAGGGCACACCAATAATGAGTACATCTTGAAGAATGTGATAATACAGGTAATACCTAAAGCCTTATTCTGAATAATAAAAACTGACTTCATCAAAAGAGGAAAACAAATTCAATAAGTAAGTCAAATTTAAAAATTATATTGTGTGACAAAACGAGTAAATTTAGTGATTTTTAATTGTATGTCCAGGTTACATAAAATTGATAAAAATTTTACTATTGGATCAAGATTACAATTAAAAATTACATCATAAAAATATCTTTGTCACATAATATATAAATAAATCTCAAAAGAAATATATGCATGTATATATATATCTCTTTTAAGGGCTTAAGAGATTGGACCAATTGCTCAAAATGGGCTTCATAACTCAAGCCCGAAATTATATGGAAGAAAAAAAAAGCCAAGGGAAGAAGGACCAACAACCAGCTTTCACCTCTCTAAAATGACATAGCTTCATCCAGGCGCCAACTCTTCACTACATATCGAAATCATTCCTACCTCAATCTCTGCTTCCTCACAAAATCAGAAAACTCGAAAAGACCTCAGTCTCCAAAATCAGCAATCCTTACCAACTCCTCTGTGAAACCATACCCTAACCTCGAATTCTCTACCGTTTTAAAAACCTTTATCAAACAACAATGAAGCACTACTCTGATAATACTGTCAACAAAACTTTGTGCTTATCTGACATTAGAAAAGATGAAGAGAAAGAGGGAAGATTTAGAAATCACAGGAAAAATTTACACAAAAAGAAGAAAAATTAGTTGAACAGATGATGCATACCCGCAGAAAGGGACAACGTCCAGAACCATTTCAGTAAGAGAAACAAGACAAGGTCACCATCACATCTTTCTGAAATATCAACAAGGTAATCCTCTTTATAACGATGGATTTATAAAAGAGAGAGTTGTTGGGATTTTTCACCGGAAATCACCCGATAAAAGCGGAAGAACGCGGTGATTTTCTCAAATCCAGCCCAGGAGCAATTGAAATGGAAATTGAAAAACTTTAAAATAAATAGAAAGAGATTAATTTTCTTACCAGAAAATCTCTTTCAAGAGATGGATGAAGACTGTAGAAACAAAAGCAGATTTCCTCCTAGTTTTCGTACACGAACGCCTAACGAATGCAACCCGTGCTAGCGTCGGAAAAACGAAACAATGGAAGAGAGGAGGCTAGGAATTTCGGCTAGCTTGTGTGTTAGGGTTCGGGGCCGAAATAATCACCCTAGGTTTTATACCTAGGGTGGCCGAATTCCCCTAGGGGAATTCAGGCCCAACTTGGCTCCATTCCATTCTATGCGGGCTTCCTTGTTTTAATTTGGGCCCAGTCTAATTTTAATTATTCTGGTTTAAATTAATTTCAAGCCCAATTTTAATATACCCATGTATTTAATATATTACTCCAAGTAATATATTATTTACATTTAAATTAAAATTAGTTTGACCAATTAATTTAATCCATCGAATTAAAATTAAATCTTCACAAAATAAAATCATATGTAAACCTATACATATGAATATTTCCACCTAGGAAATAATTTCATAATTAATCCAATTAATTATGAAGAGCCAATCGAACATATATTAATTTTATTATTAGGATCAATCGAATTGATCTTTATAATATAATTAATATATATATACACCTCTCTTTCCATAGTGTATACTCCAAGTACACATGTGATTCCTTAAGTCTGCATTCAGTCGTTCTATGTGTACGATCCCGTGGGCCCATCTTTATGTTGGCAGCAGGCCTTTGGCCCGCAGACTGCAGTTGGGCTCTAGCAAGCCACTGCAGCCCCCAATTAAGATGGAGATGGCAGTCTAACTGTTATCATGACCTTGTAGTTTAAACTTGTACATCCCATGTCATTGATATCGGTGTCCAACACAGAGGCATGGATTGATCACCCTCTTTTGTGTCCGGACATTAACTTGATCCCGAATGTACTGAAGCTCACAAACAAGTTCCAACTTGTTTGGGTGTGGCCACACTCTTATCAGTCACATTCATCAAGAGGCCGGTGATATCTTCTCAGTGGGCTACTGAGTGACAAATCCCTTCTGCATATCCATAGTATTACCACGCTCAGTGACATACCCGAAAGTACCCATACTTGGCACCTTATTACAGGCCCTTTAGGCATACCCCTAAGCATGTGACTTCACATGTAACACCATCATATGGTCAGGTCAAAGGATCCATACAAGTACTACACGAGAATCACTTGTGATACTATACCATGTGGATTACTCGTTTAGTGGATCTATCCAGTACCATGCTCCCAGGCATGTACCCATTAACTTGGTTGACATTCCATGTCCAATGACCGGTAAGACACCGCCATACAACCAGGTTAATGACAGTTTCTTGTTCCATTCATTCCCATGACTGGAAAAGACTACGGATTTATTTATGGTCATATCGTTTACCCTATCCATGGTCTTACTGCCAAGTGCATGACACTTGTCATCATGGATATAGATATGTCCATTGGATACTTCATTTAATATATTGCGCAAGATAAATATAATAAATGAATTGATGCCTTTATTAATAACACAAATGAGTATAATACATAAATCCAACAAATGTATAATACAAAACAAGGACCAATGCCTCAGGACTAGGGCATATCCAACATTTGTAACCATGCTTGAACGTAGTGGAGTTCAAGTGTTTGAAATCTAGCTTGAATGAAATAAGGAGATGGTTTAGGAAGGATAATTTTGATGTTGGCTTGAGGATGAGTATTTATCTCTTGATCGATAATTTTGGAAACAAAAATTTTTGCCCCTTCGATCAAGGATAAATACGGCTTGATTCTTCTGCCCCTTGGAGATTTGATATATTGAGATTTGGGTTTCTACTGATGCTTAAGGCCCAATAGATGCCCCGACATTGTGCTACCTCTGCTTTGGGAGTGAACCTGGTTCGGAGAGACCTGGTGATGGCAGTGGGTACCTGCACTTGGATCAGTTGTGATGCATATGCATATGAATCGTGCGTGTTTACTTTAAACGTATGCACGTATGCACGGATGCATGTATAGTTCTAAATGTATGTATGCATGCAACATGTGGCTTATGCCTTGCTCTTGGTATCCGTGCGAGCCCGGAGGCAGAATTCACGGCTTGTGACTAGCCCCGATGGTAGCCCAGGTGACCTAGCCCGATTGTTCCGATGTGTCTTCTGACCAACTGACTATTACGCTGATTTAGGCATTAGAGGAGTTGACCGTCTTGAGTGACTTTCCACTTTACCCTCTGCATATTCTGGAGCGTTGTCAGTGCTCAATGGATTAGGATAATAGGCCACACCGATGTGAGAGTAAGACCTTGCATTTCTGTACCACATAATAGGAGTTCCTGCGGTATTATTATAGGCTTGGATGCAATGTCCTACTAATGGATGCTTATATGCAATGGCGTGGTGTATGCAAGATGAACATCTGATTAGAAAAACATACACAATATTGCAATGGTGACACCAGAATGAGTATAACAGGGGATATGACATTGAGTCTGACTTTGTATATCATCCCTCTCATATTGCCGACACGTCCTTTCGGTTTTCCGTGTCAAAACTTTTTCTCTCTTTTTTTTTTTCTTTTTGAGAAAGATTCTGTAATGGGCATTTTGTTTGCGCTGATCCCTTTTGTAACGGTTTGTCTTAGGACAAGAAAAGATATATCTTGATATGTTCAATGCGACTCGCGAAGACATTGCTATCGATGATACCCAATGGTTTGGTTTTTACTTGCCCCTGATATTATAGGTTTGTGCTTGGGGAGTATCATAGGTTTGTGTTTGTGGAGTAAAGCACTTCTATAGACAAGGTTCGCTGCTCGATGTGGCCCGTAAGTGAACATTGACATGCAATAACACGACAAATGAATATTGAACACCAAAGTCGAATACAAAACATTCATGGCATAATGAATACGGATGCATTAGGAAAATCTAAAATGCGGTTCTGGTTTTAATTGATGCCCCTTCAAATTACCAATATGCCCTTTCGGTTTTATACATTGGAGTTTTTTTTTAAGCCTGATCATTGGATAGAGTTGCTATTGTGGATGGACAACCTAAGATGAATTCAATTAACCACTGGATTCTCCTGCGGTCTGATGCCGTATTCATGTTTCCAATTCACCCCAGATTCGAGTTCAGGCAAGGTTCCCGAAGACTGAATCCTTGAAATGGTTGGTAAATGCTACTCTCCCTTTGGATATGAGCTTAATAGACTTTGTAAGCTTTCCTGTTGATGGTATCGTCCCATCCATGATTGTTGAAAGCTTTGTAAAACCAAGTTGCTCCAACACAGTTGGTGAAGTTCACAAATGCATAACTAAAATTTCCTCCAGTCTTGAAATCCATAGGCAAATAGAGGAAATCATAAGCAGACTTCCCTTTGGACTTATTCTTGTTTTCCTCCAGACAATGCTTGTCCAGAATTTGCAGCAGATTATGTCTTTGAAACTGATTTGGTAGATTTCTGATCATCAGGCTTGTTTTTCCACCAAGATTAACCTCAATCTCTTTTTTATTCAGCTTGGTCTCTTCAATAGTCAATTTCTTGGGCAACCACTGTTACTCCTTTTCACCTACAGAAACTATTTTCTTCTTACTCCAAAATCTCGGAGCTATATATTTCATTTTCCCCCTTTTTCTGCATTGTTGAACTCATTTAAAGCAGACTCATATCCAAATCCTCTATCTGTCATCAAGTCAAAACCCTTCCCACTGTCTGAGGGTACAAAATAATTAGTCTGGGAGTTTAGATTGAAGAGAAATGGCGTGGATTAAAAGGGTATCCCCAATTTGGTGCAGGTTGATGATAAAAAAAGACGGATTGAAACGGCGCCATAACCACCTGCTCTGACGCCCTTCTGCTGATGAGATGATGCGAAAAAACACAATATGGAGCAGCATTGGGGTTCAACTTCTTGTTAGAAGCCATTGAAGGTTACAAATATAGAATCACATGATCGGTTCAAGTTCCAGAGAGAAGATAAAAGATAGAAGATGAAAGTGAAGGAAAGACAATAAAGGGAAGACAAAGGTGTTGAAAGCAAAGGGAGAAGGTAGAGAGGAGAATGAAAAACGAACTGCTTTGGGTAAAGACACCAATCTTCTCTGTCACCGCGCGAAGTTAACTTTTCAGAACAAGCAAAAACGTGCTTGTCTCCATTGTCTTAACTCACTGACCCCGGCCTTTCATGCAAGAGACGGGCCACCCCTGGATTCATCAAGCACTCGATAGAGTTTGACTTTATGATTGAAGAGAGCATAACTTTAGGCCAGGAGCAGAAATCCCACTGTAAGGGAGAGTTGAGGTCTTCCATCGGTATCGTTTTTTTTTTTTTTTTTTTTTTGAAGAGGTTAAATCCAAACCACAGCCACCTGTTGATTTTCCTGCTGCATTCGAATCCATGTATGTCATGCATGTTTGATATGTCTTTTTGGATGAACAATGCATGTGTAATGTCATATGCACATGAATGCCACACAAATAAGCCTATATATGCACTAAAACCAGTATCTGCTTCAGAGTTTTACAGCATGGTGGGTGGTGAAGGTCATTTGGATTTTTCAGGGCTTGGTGCTTTTTCATGGGTTTGGGTTTTTGATGTGAGAAGCTTTTTTTTTTTGGGGCATGAATTAGGCTCGAAGCTTCGTTTTGAGGATTGGCTCTGACATTTGGCAATGGTCCCTGGTTTGGAATGATTTGGGTGTGTTGTGGGCTGTCCAAGTTGAAACTTTTAGGGCAAGACCAACAGTATTTTGAATCATAGTTTGTAGGGATCACTGATCTAGGTTGGCAATTGGTTCGACAGAAATGATGCCATCTCATTACTTGCTCGGCAGACTTTTCTCTTTTGTTTTTTTTTTTTGAAGAAAGGGGGTTAACCGAAGTCAAGTTCACTTGTAAATTCCCTGTAAGACTCAGCTTAATGTCATGCATCTTAATATTATGTGTGATGGACACGTCGTTTCAGATGATCAAATGCATGCTTAACGCTATATATATGTAATCACCACATAAGTAAGAAAATAACAGGATGCATTGCATTCAAAATGAGTTCGATACACTTTACGAACAAAATGAGTTCCCTACGGGAAGGAGACTCTAAAGGTATTGATCTCATAGAGTCCGACTATTCCTTATCCGGTCACTGTCCCACCCTCATCAGATCAGGCTTTGTAGCTCTTCATCATATTCCTCTCCTCGGGAGGTTTGAGGAATTTCCTTGCCAGTCTCCCTACTAGCCCCCAGTCACTCATTAGTAGCAGATGGCACCTTTAACCTTCCCTTATCAACCAACTTTTGGATCTCCTTCCTTAAAATATAGCAGACATTGGTTCGGTGACCTGTCACCGCATGATAGGTGCAGAAGTTGTTCTTTTGATCCGGTGCTAGCTCCACATATGGCTTGACGCTCTGCAGTAACCCCTCTTTTCTACATTTGGCAAATAATTGGCTCAGTGAGAAAGGCCACGGGGATATACCCTTTCCATCAACCCTAGGGAGTGGACTCCTGTTTGGTCATGGAACAAGGTCAATGCTGGCTTTGAGGGGGACCTTTGATTTTGCTTCACCGGTCAGCCCTCTTATTACTCCCTCAAGCTCAGTCACACGTGCCTCCAATTCAGAGCACCTTGTCGTCAGCTTTTCCAACCTTGTCCAGGTCACCTCCTAGCAATTCCTTCAACATTGCCGCTGCCTCTTCCCTAACCATCTTTCGGAATCGTGATGATGCAACATAATCATCCACGACATCTGTTACAGTGTTGAAGTTTATTGGGCCAGCCATTCTCAGGACTCCTTCCCTTTTTCCCTTGATAAGAACGTTTGTTAGCACTAACTGGGGCATGCACACAGAGGATACCAAGTCAAGAGATGATGTGGGCATGAGTTCGTGATGTGATGCATGCATGCATTAGTGATGATGTCACGTGATGTCATGTCACGTTATGCAATTCTAAGCTAGTCAAGTGCACACAAGGCCAAGAATGGAGACGTGCAAGATGCAATGAATGTTGTTGATGAAGCTATGTGCTGAAGTATATCGTGGTGTATAAATATACACCACATGGATAAAATGACAAACAGGGTGTCCAGGGATTGAAGCAAGGTGATACTTGCGAGGCGCTTACGTGTAGAGCATTGTTGGAAATGCCCTAGTCCCGAGGCATTGGTCCTTGTATTTGTACTATACATTTATTGGATTTATGTGTTGTACTCATTTGTGTCATTAATAAAGGCGTCAATTCATTTATTATATTTATCTTGTGCAGTATAGTAAATGAAGTATCCAATGGACATATCTATATCCATGACGACTAGTGTCATGCACTTAGCAGTAAGACCATGGATAGGGTTAACGATATGACCATAAATAGATCCGTAGTCTGTTCCAGTCATGGGAATGAATGGAACAATAGACTATCATTAACCTAGTTGTATGGCGGTGTCTTACCGGTCATTGGACATGGAATGTCAACCAAGTTAATGGGTACATGCCTGGGAGCATGGTACTGGATAGATCCACTAAACGAGTAATCCACATGGTATGGTATCACAATGGATTCTCGTGTAGTACTTGTATGGATCCTTTGACCTGACCATATGATGGTGTTACATGTGAAGTCGCATACTTAGGGGTACGCCTAAAGGGCCTGTAATAGGGTGCCAAGTATGGGTGCTTTCGGGTATGTCACTGAACATGGTAATACTATGGATATGCAGAAGGGATTTGTCACTCAGTAATCAACTGAGAAGATATCACCGGCCACTTGATGAATGTGACTGATAAGAGTGTGGCCACACCCAAACAAGTTGGAACTTGTTTGTGAGAATCAGTACATTCGGGATCAAGTTAATGTCCGAACACAAAAGAGGGTGATCAATCCATGCCTCTGTGTTGGATACCGATATCAATGACATGGGATGTACAAGTTTAAACTACAGGGTTATGATATCAGTTTGACTGCCATCTCCATCTTAATTGGGGGCTGCAGTGGCTTGCTAGAGCCCAACTGCAGTCTGCGGGCCAAAGGCCCGCTGCCAACATAAAGATGGGCCCACAGGATCGTACACATAGAACGATAGAATGCAGACTTAAGGAATCACATGTATACTTGGAGTATACACAATGGAGGGAGAAGTGTGTATATATTAATTATATTATAAGGATCAATTGGATTGGTCATAATAATAAAATTAATATATTCTATTGGCTCTTCATAATTAATTGGATTAATTATGAAATTATTTCCTAGGTGGAAGTATTCATATGTATGGGTTTACATATGATTTTATTTTGTGTAGAGTTAATTTTAATTTGATGGATTAAATTAAATGTCAAACTAATTTTAATTTAGATGTAAATAATATATTACTTGGAGTAATATATTAAATACATTGGTATATTAAAATTGGGCTTGAAATTAATTTAAACCAGAATAATTAAAATTAGACTGGGCCTAAATTAAAACATGGAAGCCCGCACAAAATAGAAAGGAGCCAAGATGGGCCTGAATCCACTTGAGGAATTCGGCCAACCCTAGGTATAAATACCTAGGGTTAGAAAAATTCGGCCACCCCTTGCAAAATACTCCTAGCCGAAATTTCCCTAGCTCCTCCTCTCCATTGCTTTGTTTTTCCGACGCTAGCACGGGTTGCATTCGCCAAGCGTTCGTGTACGTGAGAGTGGAGGAATTCTCAATTGAATTCTGCAGTCATCATCCATCTCTAGAAAGAGATTTTTCTGGTAAGAAATTTAATCCCTTTCTATTTAATTTTAAGTTTTTCAATTTCCACTTCAATTGCTCCTGGGACTGGATTTGAGGAAATCACCGCGTTCTTCCGCTTTTATCGGGTGATTTCCGGTGACAAATCCCTACAAGCATATCTTACACGGGAGGAGAGTTAATATTTGAAATGGTATGTGTAGAGCGGATCTTACATGGGGAAGAGATGTAGTGTTTAAAGTGGTACATGTAGAGCATATCTTACACGGGAGAGTTTTGGTATTTGGAGCGATATGTGTAGAGCTTGTCTTACACAGGGAGGAATTGTGGAGATTGATGCGGTACGTGTAGAGCTTGTCTTGCACGTGAAGATTTGGAGCGGTACGTGTAGAGCTTGTCTTACACGGGTAGGAAGTGTGCAGAGCTTGTCTTGCACAGGAAGATATTCTAGAGCGGTACATGTAGAGCTTGCCTTACATGGGGAGGAAGTGTGCAGAGCTTGTCTTGCACAGGAAGATATTTTGGAGCGGTACGTGTAGAGCTTGTCTTACACGGGGAGGATGTGTACAGAGCTTGTCTTGGATAGAAAGATATTTTAAAGCAGTACGTGTAGAGCATGTCTTACACGGGGAGGAAGTGTGCAGAGCTTGTCTTGTACTGGAAGAAATTTGGAACGATACGTGTAGAGCTGATCTTACACGGGGAGGAAGTGTGCAGAGCTTGTCTTGCATGGAAAGATATTTGGAACGATACGTGTAGAGCTTATCTCACACGGGGAGGAAGTGTACAGAGCTTGTCTTGCACGAAAAGATATTTGGAACGATACATGTAGAGCTTGTCTTACACGGGGAGTAATTGTGCAGAGCTTGTCTTACACGAAAAGATATTTTGGTGTGGTACGTGTAGAGCTTATCTTACACGAGGAGGAAGTGTACAGAGCTTGTCTTGCACAGGAAGATATTTTGGAGCGGTACGTGTAGAGCTTGTCTTACACGGGGAGGAAGTGTGCAGAGCTTGTCTTACACAGGAAGATATTTTGGTGCGGTATGTGTAGAGCTTGTCTTACACCGGGAGGATGTGTAGAGTTTGATGCGGTACGTGCAGAGCTTGTCTTGCACGGGAAGAGATTTTATGCGATACGTGTAGAGCTTATCTCACACGGGGAGGAAGTGTACAAAGCTTGTCTCACACGGAAAGATATTTTGGTGCGGTACGTGTAGAGCTTGTCTTACACGAGGAGGAAGTGTGTAGAGCTTTTCTTGCACAGGAAGATATTTTGGAGCGGTACTTGTAGAGCTTGTCTTACACGGGGAGGAAGTGTGCAGAGCTTATCTTGCGCAGGAAGATATTTTGGTGCGATACGTGTAGAGCTTGTCTTACACCGGGAGGATGGGTAGAGTTTAATGCGGTACGTGCAGAGCTTGTCTTGCACGGGAAGAGATTTTATGCGATACGTGTAGAGCTTGTCTTACACAGGGAGGAAGTGTGCCGAGCTTGTCTTGCACGGAAAGATATTTGGAACGATACATGTAGAGCTTATCTTACACGAGGAGGAAGTGTGCAGAGCTTGTCTTGCACGGAAAGACATTTGGAACGATACGTGTAGAGCTTGTCTTACATGGGGAGGAAGTGTGCAGAGCTTGTCTTACACGGAAAGATATTTTTGTATTTGGGTGTGTGGGACACAAGGATGGGGTTTCTAATGATTATGGAAGACCTAAGGGGCTTAATGGAATTTCTAGCTTTTTTGGGACACTTAAATGACTCAGTGCATGCTGTAAAGTGCTTGGTGCTTGTGAAATGGTTGAACGTTTGACGGATGAATGTGATGTACATCATGAGATAATAAGGATGATTTCCTTGTTTTTATTTTTTTTATTTTTGACTTTGGACATTCCAAGAACACCCTATACTATGCGAAAAATGTCACGTGTGGACCACCACACGGATGAAAGTTCGGTGCCTTTGGGGCACCTAATGAATTTCGTGAAATGGTCACGTGTGTACCGACATACGGACAGAGTTCGATGCTTTAAAGGTCTATGAGATGATATGAAATGGTCACACGGGACCGGCCCATGGACAGAGTTTTGATGCTTTTGAGCATACAAAATGAAATGATGTTGTAAGAGAGTCATGTGCCGTAGGAGGCACAGACAGAAGTTCGGCGTTTGGGGACACCTTTCACGATTTGGGGTGTTATGAAATGCCCCTACATGTGTACTAATCCGGCACTCGGGGAGCGCCTTGAATAATGTAGTAATGTCATGAAGTAACCCGATGTGGATCACGATGTCATATAACGTTTATGGCGAATGGGTATGATGTCATGAGATGCATCGTATGGATTGTCACACGGAAATATACCTAGGACCATTGTGGTCTCTATTGAATGAAATGATTTGGTGGAATGGCTGAATGCAATCCGGTGCATTGGCAGAACATGGGTATTTTGGGATACCCGATATATGATGGAATGATATGACCATGGTGGGCGTCCTTGGAATGCCCCTAATTTAATTTAGGTGATATGTCGTGAATGCTTATGACACACAAAATGCAAATGGCTACACAAAAATGTGGTTAGGATACATGACACACATATTGATGTTATGTATGCTACGTGAAAAAAATGCTAAACATGCAAATTTAATGTTATGGATGAAAAAGAAATAGTTAGTATGAATGGCAAACGGATGAATTAATGATTTCACATGAAAATAAAATGCACGTGGATGCATAAAAATGTGGGTTAGCATCGCACAAAATGTTTTATGGATGGTATGTCATGTGCATGGAAAATGTTAATTGCGTATGGAGGATGATGATTATGGTATGTTGGGAAATGTCGAGAAGCGTGTAACATGTAGTACACAAAGTGAATTCTTCCAAGCTTATTTCTCCAAGCGTGGTCGGTCTCAAAAATTCTAACCGAGTCCTAGGCGGGGTTCACTTCGATCACCAACTGGGGGTGATGAAGGCGCGATTTATATTATTATTCACACAAATATTTTGGTATCCTAAGGGAATCCAACCAGGGCTGCCTATATGAGTTCGGTCCACGTCGGGTTAAAAATCAAGGTTCCCATAGCAAAATATACTCCTCACTTCTCCCCACTCAAGGGTCCGAACGAAAGGGTTCGTATGAGGCTATGGGTGGTGTTTCGTATCCGTGCCCCTAAGACCATGAGGAACAAAGGCGACACTTCAACAATCCAACGGGCTAAAAATGGATACTAAATCTAATGCAAACATGTCTAGCTAAAGATGGAAAATGAAATACCAATCGAGAATCATCCACCTATTTTAATTAGACACTTTTCAGGGCTTGTCAAATTATTTTAAGTTTTTAGGAAAACTTTTTAAGAAATCCCTAGCGGAGTTGCCACTATGAGCGGACGACGCGTTTTCGACGGAACGCGAGACTCCCTTTCAGAAGGGGCGCCATGATCTCCATCGGACCCCTCCCTCATGTGGGGTTTTTATAAATGGAAAATCGATTATGGAAAAAAAGTGGAATTAGTTCATAAAAGAACCGAGACCTAAGTCTCGATGAATATCGTAGAGTCGCCACCCAGCTCAGCTCAACCGGGAAATTAATTTATAATTGATAACTCATATTTACATAGGCATATTTAGGTGCATTTTAACTTATTTTCTTAGTTATTTTCGCATTTTAGTATTAGTTTTATTATCTTCTTAATTAGTTTGTTTGTTTTATTTTATGTATCCTTATTTAGTGTTGTTTACCTCTTTTAGATGCTTGGAAGTAGATTTCGGCTTTTTAGGAAGACTGCTATAAGAGGATTTGTTGGAGCTTGAACTTCAACTGGATTTTCAACAGTGTTCGAGGCTGTTTTAGCTCAAGGTTTGTTCTACAAGATTGTGCGTCTATCCGTTAGCTTTCCATAGCACCTTGAATCGCGCCAATCGGAGCTGTATCGAGGAAGTTAGCTGAGGTTTTATGCAGCCTGTTCGGGTCCTGCGGGTCAACCCTTGTTGACCTTCTCTTCTTAATTGGGCCAAATTTCTCTTTAAGGAGCCCATGGCTTGCACTTTAATTCCCAGCAGGCCTCTTTAATTAAGTAGGTTAATGAGGCTCCTAATTAGGTTAGGAGTAGGAGAGCTATAAAAGAGAAAAAGAGGAGAAGGTATAGGGTTGAGTTTTTACTTCTTCTAAAACGTTTTGGGAGGCTCTCAAGAGGAGACAAGGCTGCAAGTTTTTCTTAAGGTTTTCGGTAGAATTTGTTTAGTTATGAGTAGCTAAACTCTCTTCTAGTTGAGGTACTTTGAAGTTTAATTCCATCATATTCATGAGACTTATGTTTTAATTGTATTCTTTTATCCGAATATTTATTCAATTCCAGCGATTATAATTTGTTATATTGCTATTGATTTAATCAAATTGATTTGGCTAGTTAATTGATTGATTGTATTGCATATCGCCGAATAGAATAATATATCCGTGATTGTTGTTCTATCATAGTGGCAAGTTAGCTTCGTGTAAAGTTAACGGAATTAAATAGTTTAGTTTTTATGATTTACGGCGTTTCCGATTTCATTAACTAAGGTAGAGGTCTTTTTTGTGTTTAATGCTGCGATAGGTTAATTCTTATTAAGAGGTTTCTTGGAGATTATCTATTGGCTAGGGAAGTAGTTTATTCGGGCGTTTCCCGGAACTATCGATAAATTAAGAAGAGATTGGTTATTGAGTGCGTTTCACCTTTAACTATAACTCTATCTATTTGGATAATTGAATTGGATCTTTGGTGTCGGTGATTGAATTACGGAATTAAACTGAAAAGTATCTCGGCTAGTTTTCCTTTCTATTGATTTATTCTGTCTTAATTTACATTCTGTAAATGCACAAATCACATCATTTATTTTTATTTCAATCCAATCAATTTTCTTTCTTTTTGCAAATAAATATACCTGCATTAATCCCTGTGGTTCGACCCTGTTCTTGCTATACTACCCAGTATAAGGAACCGGAGATATTAAATTTAACTTTGACGGGTTGACAACCTATCAAATTTTGGCGCCGTTGCCGGGATTTGTGTATAAGGTGTATTTATTTGCTGTTTCTAATTCCTTTTCTGACTGTGTATGCAGCGTTCTTCTTCTGTAGGTGGACTTCTATTCGACCCAGAAATCAAAAAAACAGCAAAGCGGCTCAGAAAGGAAGCAAAGTTGCGCAGGAGACAAATTCTTGAGGCTGCAGAAGACGACTCTGATAGTACTGAAACTCATCCTACCATTGAAACATATTCGGACTCAGAAACTGAAATGGACAATCCACCTCTAGCAACTCTGCGAGATATGCTCGCCCCTCCTGTTAACCAACAGCCGCTGTGTATACAATATCAAAATGTGGAGGATGGATTTGAGCTGAAACCTGCATTGATTCAGCTTCTACCAAAATTCCATGGCTTACAAGCGGAAGACCCAAATCGGCACTTAAAAGAGTTTCATGTGGCTTGTTCTGGATTCAGACCACGTGGAGTTACTGAAGAGCAAATCAAGTTGCGTGCATTTCCATTCTCATTGGAAGCCACTGCAAAAGAATGGTTATACTACCTTCCTTCCGGAACTGTTAACACTTGGACCGAAATGGCAAGGCTGTTTTGGAGCGATTCTTTCCTACATCTAGAGCCGCAAACTTGAGAAGGGAAATCTGTAGCATTAGACAAAAGGACTCTGAGTCCTTGTATGAATATTGGGAAATATTTAAGAGACTATGCGCTAGTTGCCCTCAACATGGTATAACGGATCAGCTGTTGATACAATATTTTTATGAGGGGCTGCTACCACTTGAACGAAGAGTCATTGATGCTGCGAGTGGTGGTGCTTTGGTCAGCAAGACACCTCAAGCTGCCCGAGACTTGATTTCTGCCATGGCTGCAAATTCACAGCAATTCAACAATCGTTCTGACACTCCTACACGAGGTGTTCATGAGGTAAGGTGTTCTGATCTTGAATCTAAACTGGATAGGCTTAATCAACTGCTGGAAAAGAGTATTATTGGAAGTGCAGGTGCTTCTAACTACGGGCCACAAGTCCAAGTTTGTGGTATTTGTTGTTTTCAGGGACATTCCACTGATGCATGTCCAACACTTCAAGAGGAATCCAGCAGTGAGATGGTTAACACCATGGGAGACTTTAACACCCAATACCGAAGGAAATATGATCCGTTCTCCAATTCATACAACCCAGGGTGGAGGCATCATCCAAATTTCAGATATGGCAATAACCAACAACAGCAGCCACAGCCCCCAAGAATGAATTATGGAGAAGAAATTAACTTATTGAAAGGCATGATGGCGCAATTGGTTGAATCTCAGCAGAAGAGTGTTGACAAGATGAATAAAATGGAAGACCAAATTAACCAATTAATCTCCTCTTTCAACAAACTTGAAAACAAAGGAAAATTGCCCTCCCAACCTGATGTGAATCCGAGGCACAACGTCAGTGCAATTACCTTGAGAAGTGGCAAAGAACTCGAAGCACCGGCACCAAAAGCATCAGCCCCATGTGGCCGTGCAACACCAGCCGAAACAGAGAAAACAGCCCCCATCGAAGAGCTAATCCAATCCAATCCTGAAAAACCACCATTTCCACATCGATTGGCAAGAAAGAAGAAAGCTATAGATGAGACAGAGGTGTTTGAAACTTTAAAGAAGGTAGAAATCAACATTCCACTCCTGACAGCCATCAAACATGTACCCCGGTATTGCAAATTTTTAAAAGAGCTTTGCACTGGGATGAACAGAGTTCGGGCCAATGAGAGGGTACCCATGGGTGAGACCGTTTCAGCAGTACTTCAAGGTAAATTACCTATAAAAGAACAAGACCCAGGTATGTTCACAATTCCTTGCAAGATAGGCAATGTAGGCATAGAACAAGCTATGTGTGATCTCGGTGCTTCTATTAATTTGATGCCTTTATCTATTTACTCCGCATTGAATTTGGGTCCTTTGAAACAAAATGGTGTAGTTTTGACATTAGCTGATAGGTCTAGTGTTTTTCCTGAAGGTGTATTAGAGGATGTTCTTGTACAAGTAAATGACTTAGTATTCCCCGCGGATTTTTATGTCTTGAATATGGAAGGGGGAACTTCTTTTAACCCAGGAATGATACTGTTAGGATGCCCATTCTTGAAAACAGCCCGCACAAAAATTGATGTGTGTGAGGGGACATTGACTATGGAATTTGATGGTGCTATGATTAAATTTGACATAAATAGAGTAATTAAGCACCCGGTTGATTATGCCTCTGTTTTTGCAATCAATTTCTCTGACATTTACACTAATAGATTTTTGGAGATGTGTAGTGGTGATCCTTTGCATGTTTCTTTGGCTAACAACCTCACAAATCCGAAATTGGCTGAATGGGAGGAAGAATGGGCAATGCCTAAAGAGCTGATATATGCCGTCCAAGACCTCGAAGCGCTCAAACCTGTAAACCAGAGTCAAATGCAGTACAAAATAGCAGCTGAATCACGTCTTGGCCATGCTATAGTTGGAAGAAACAAAATTCTTCCCTCCATTGAAAAACCACCAGACTAAACGTGGCCACCGTCGAGCCAACGACGTTAAACAAAAGCGCTTTTTGGGAGGCAACCCAAAAATTCACTCTATAAGTGTTTTATTTATGCTTGTAATATGTAGAGTTAAAAAAAAAGGGGTGCAAAGTTAAAGTTCAAAAAGAAAAAAAAAAGAAAAGAAAAGAAAAAAAAAAGAGAAGTTCAAAAAAAAAAAAAAAGAAACAAAAAAAAAAGAAAAAAGAAACAAAAAAAAAAAAGAAAAAAAAGAAAAAAGAAAAAAGAAACAAAAAAAAAACAAAAAAAAAAAAAAAAAAAGAAGAAGAAGGAAAATTTTTTTTTAAAAAAAAAGGGCAGCAGAAGCAGCGGCGCGCGCCTGGCTGCCTCGCCAGCAGCACGTCGAGCTGCCCAGCACGCCGCAGAAGCAGCAGCGCGCGCCTGGCTGCCTCTCCAGCAGCACGTCGAGCTGCCCAGCACGCAGCAGCAGCAGCGCGCCACGCCCTCCTGCCTCGCCAGCGCCTCGTCGAGCCGCACGCACCGCAGCGCCCGCCCGCAGATCTAACCATGTTTCGTAATTGAGCCATAACTTTTGCGTCCGACCTCCGATTATGGTGATTCAAAATGCGTTAGAAAGCTAAGAGACAGATATACAACTTTGTAGTTTTGAATTTCTCCGAATGCAGAATTTATCCTTGTCAAAATTGGCTTTGAACTTGCTGCCTCTGCAAACATTATTCTTCCGATTCTCCACCGTTATTTCCTACAATCTAAGGGAGTACTTCTTTCCTTTTCTTTACACTTTGTGCTTAATTTCGATACATTTTCAGGAGTAAATGCATGTTAAGTGTGGGGGAAGGGATTAGTTAGGAAAATTAGGAGATAATTTTCAATTTTTAGGATAGTTTAATGCGTTTTTTTGTTTTATTATTGTGCTATTTAGGATTGCATGTAGTTTTTGCATAATTCCCTCCATAAATCAGATTCTCAGTTGTTTGTCCATGAGTAAATTAGGCTTAAATTTAAAAAATTTGAAATTGTCTTCGTTTAGCCCTTGGAAAATCCTAATTTTTGTCATCATTGAATATAATAAACCAATTGGAAGTAGGAAGAATTAGAAACAAAGCATGTTAGTGGGTTTGTCATAAGGATTGGGGGTTGAGCTTGGTTTGCATATGACTCTACATTTAATTTTGACAGAATGTGATGAAGTTTAACTGATCAATTGCTTTCAAAAAGTTTTTTAGTTAATGTAAAGCAAGTGAGTTATTACCAACTTATGGAGGATGAGATAACTAGAGTCTAGCTTATAATTGATGATGTTGGTTGAATTATATTGAGAATGTAAATTTTAGAATTCAATCGTCTCGATTACCCTTGAGCCTTGAATAGGGAGATGGGACCAATTCGCCTTAAGCAAGGTACGACAAAAATCATTCCTTGTGTATGGAGAGTGGCTTAAGAGGGAGAGCAAACTTCTCGTAAGAGACCCTTTTCATTGCTCGAAAAAGCGAGACCTTTCACATTCCAACACCCATGGGTTTTGAGTTGGGGGATAGGCCTACCTCACCTTAAGCAAAGTTAAAAACAATGACTTTGTGTATGGAGCATGACCTTTGGGGAGAGTTACCCCTCAGTAGAGGCCTTTTCAATACTCGCAAAATTGGAATGTTGACCCTATGCTCAATTTGGTAACTATCTTGGTTTGAAGTGCTTTAAATGTGAATAAAAGCTTAAAATCTCTAGATGTCCTTCTAGGTTGGACGATTCACTTGCCCAAAGTTAGATAATTCAATAATTTGTGGTGGTTTTTCAATTGACTAAGTCTTGTGAAGTTGGGTTAAATGTTTTGTTTATGTCGACTTGTTTGATTTTCTAGTTCTTATGATTAAGCTTATTGGCTTGTAGAGTTTTGAAACTTCCTATGAAATCTTGGTGGTTTAACTTCCTTGAATGAACGGTTAAGGATTTACTAGGGTTCAACCATAGTCAATTTCGGGAGAAATTTTCCTTTAGTCCTAGTTTGCTTGAGGACAAGCAAAGATCTAAGTGTGGGGGAATTTGATAACTCATATTTACATAGGCATATTTAGGTGCATTTTAACTTATTTTCTTAGTTATTTTCGCATTTTAGTATTAGTTTTATTATCTTCTTAATTAGTTTGTTTGTTTTATTTTATGTATCCTTATTTAGTGTTGTTTACCTCTTTTAGATGCTTGGAAGTAGATTTCGGCTTTTTAGGAAGACTGCTATAAGAGGATTTGTTGGAGCTTGAACTTCAACTGGATTTTCAATAGTGTTTGAGGCTGTTTTAGCTCAAGGCTTGTTCTACAAGATTGTGCGTCTATCCGTTAGCTTTCCATAGCACCTTGAATCGCGTCAATCGGAGCTGTATCGAGGAAGTTAGCTGAGGTTTTATGCAGCCTGTTCGGGTCCTGCGGGTCAACCCTTGTTGACCTTCTCTTCTTAATTGGGCCAAATTTCTCTTTAAGGAGCCCATGGCTTGCACTTTAATTCCCAGCAGGCCTCTTTAATTAAGTAGGTTAATGAGGCTCCTAATTAGGTTAGGAGTAGGAGAGCTATAAAAGAGAAAAAGAGGAGAAGGTTTAGGGTTGAGTTTTTACTTCTTCTAAAACGTTTTGGGAGGCTCTCAAGAGGAGACAAGGCTGCAAGTTTTTCTTAAGGTTTTCGGTAGAATTTGTTTAGTTATGAGTAGCTAAACTCTCTTCTAGTTGAGGTACTTTGAAGTTTAATTCCATCATATTCATGAGACTTATGTTTTAATTGTATTCTTTTATCCGAATATTTATTCAATTCCAGCGATTATAATTTGTTATATTGCTATTGATTTAATCAAATTGATTTGGCTAGTTAATTGATTGATTGTATTGCATATCGCTGAATAGAATAATATATCCGTGATTGTTGTTCTATCATAGTGGCAAGTTAGCTTCGTGTAAAGTTAACGGAATTGAA
Source organism: Euphorbia tirucalli (assembly GCA_039660915.1). Lineage (NCBI taxonomy): Eukaryota > Viridiplantae > Streptophyta > Magnoliopsida > Malpighiales > Euphorbiaceae > Euphorbia > Euphorbia tirucalli. The sequence goes on along the minus strand of CM077640.1, from coordinate 32,783,442 downwards.
TAGTTTAGTTTTTATGATTTAGGGCGTTTCCGATTTCATTAACTAAGGTAGAGGTCTTTTTTGTGTTTAATGCTGCGATAGGTTAATTCTTATTAAGAGGTTTCTTGGAGATTATCTATTGGCTAGGGAAGTAGTTTATTCGGGAGTTTCCCGGAACTATCGATAAATTAAGAAGAGATTGGTTATTGAGTGCGTTTCACCTTTAACTATAACTCTATCTATTTGGATAATTGAATTGGATCTTTGGTGTCGGTGATTGAATTACGGAATTAAACTGAAAAGTATCTCGGCTAGTTTTCCTTTCTATTGATTTATTTTGTCTTAATTTACATTCTGCAAATACACAAATCACATCATTTATTTTTATTTTAATCCAATCAATTTTCTTTCTTTTTGCAAATAAATATACCTGCATTAATCCCTGTGGTTCGACCCTGTTCTTGCTATACTACCCAGTATAAGGAACCGGAGATATTAAATTTAACTTTGACGGGTTGACAACCTATCAATAATGCAGCTGAATCGGACGAACGGCTGCTACATTATCCAAATATTCGGGTCCGGACAAGTCCCCTATTTCGTGTCTAATTAAAATAAATATTGGTCAATGTTCAAGGATGATATTTCAAACTTGAAAGTCAATTTTCTCGCATTAATAAGACATATAGTGCGCATACAGGTTAAAGTGAAATAGTAGATGAATAAATTATTACAACCCCATCGAATAGAAAATAAAATCTCTCGCCTCACTTTTACAAGTGCCTAAGATACACGAGAATCTAGAAAAGTACAATCGCCTAGGATACACGTATTAATCTATTGAATACATCCAAAATAAAAATAAAAATAAAAATAAAAAGCTGCAAAACAAAAAGTTACCACAATTTGTAGCACGCCACAAGTTGGACTCAAACATGACAGAATGAGAAATTAAGAATTAGGGGCATGCATTTAGGGGATAACCGGGTTGGCTCGGTTAGCCGGCCCTGTTAGACCTGGAAAATATTTTTGAAACGTTCCTGTATTTTTGGTTTTGTGGGAAAATCATTTTGAAAACAGTTTTTCTGGTTTACATGCATTTTTATATGTAAGGCGGGTCGGTTTTCGGGAGGACCGGGTCTCCGTCGTTGAATTGTTCTAAGTGCAATTTTATAGGAAATTGAATCTAGGGTCGTGAATGCACACAACAAAATTCATTTTTGATGGTTTTGGGATTTTCTGAATTTTTATGGATTTTTGGAAATTTTTGAGGATAAAAACGGAAATTCTGATTCTGGAAATAACGTTATAGTCGTGCGACTGTAAGCTGTCCAGAATCAAAATTTCGCCAGAATTTTATTTCGAGTAAACTGGAAAGAAAACACCTGGAAATCAAGAACACTCATACGACTATTCGTCAACTCTACTGTTCTTGATCTCCAGAAACAAAAATGCAGAAAAACGGATATAAATGGCACAAAACCACACCAATCACCTAGAAAGCTCGTAAAAGAGAGGGGAAAAGGAGTGTTTACCTCTTTGGCATGCATCCACCATAGGATTGACCCCTGGCGTCGCTCCAATCCACTAAAATCCGCACTTTTCTTCTTGAGTTAGGATTAGGGATTTGGGTCCAGAGATTTCCAAATGCAAGGGTTTCTGTGAAGATGATTTCTTTCCTTTTCTTGCTTTCTCTTCTTTGTTTTTCTCTTTCTTTCTCTTCTCTCTCTTTTTCTTGTCTGTCTGGTCTCTTTTTTTTTCTCTGCTTTTCTGCTTTTGGGGTATAGGTTGGCTCACCCGCCACGATCTACAGTCGTACGATTGTAGTTTGATTACAGTCGTACAACTGTAGGTAGAGTCGTACGACTGTACTCCTATTTTTTTTAAGTAAAATTCCGGTGCTTACAACTACCCTATGTCTCCTAGCTGCCCTTGAAGCCTGGGATCTTGTCCAAGGTTGCTCCAGTGTATTCTGCTTGGGAGTAGACAGGAGGTATTAGGGTCGTGAATGAATGACGTGATGTGACATGAAAATTAAGGCATTGAGAATGCTTGAAATGAATGGAGTGGGATTATGTATGAAATGATGGTATGAATGGTTTCTTTTTATTATCTTTCTTCTTCTTGGGACATTCCAAGAACAACCAATGCTTATGCAAAAATGTCACGTGTGGGCCGCCACACGGACAGAGCTTCGGTGCCTTTGGGGCACCTAATGAATTCATGAAATGGTCGCGTGTGTACCGCCACATGGACAGAGTTCGACGATTTATAGGTCTATGAGATGATATGAAATGGTCACATGGGACCGGCCCATGGGCAGAGTTTCGATGCTTTTGAGCAGATGATAAGAGATGATGTTGTGAGAAAGTCACATGTAACAGGGACACGGACAGAGGTTTGGCATTCGTGGAACACCTTTTCATGATTTGATGATGTCATGGACCTATATGTATACTAATTGGGCACTCGGGGATTACCTTGAATGGAAAATTAATATCATGAAGTGGTCGGATATGGACCACGGTGTTATACGATGTTTATGATAAATGAGCGTGATGTCATGAAATGCATCGTGTAAATCGTTACACGAAAATGGGCCTAAGACCGTTGTGGCTTTTATCGAATGAAATGATTTTGGTGGAATGGCCAAATGCAATCCGGTGCATCAACAAAACACGGGCAATTTTGGATACCCGATATGTTATGAAATGGAATGGGATGGTCATGATAGGCGTCCTTGAAATGCCCCTTAATTTAATTTAAGTGAAAAGTGGTGAATGCTTATGACACACGAAACGCGAATGGCTGCACAAAAACATGGTTAGGATGCATGACATACACAATGATGTTATGTATGCTATGCGAAAAAAATGCTAATCACATAAATATAATGTTATGGCTGAAAAAGAAATGGTTACTATGAATGACAAACGAATGAATTAATGTTTTACACACGAAATAAAATGTAAATGGCTGCATAAAAGTGTGGGTTAATTAACACACATATTTTTTATGTATGGTATGTCACATGTATGGAAAATGGTGATTATGGTATGTTATGCACGCGTAGGTAGCAAAGGCGATGTGTCACGAGAGGCGAGAAACACATAGCAAGCAAAACGAATTCTTCCAACCTTATTCCTCCAACGTGGTCGGTCTCAAAAATTTCTAGCCGAGTCCTATGCGGGGTTCACTTTGATCACCAACCGGGGGTGATGAAGGCGCGATTATTATTCACACAATTATTTTGGTATCCTAAGGGAATCCAACTAGGGCTGCCTATATGGGTTAGGTCAAAGTCGGGATAACATCAAGGCAATCATAGCAAGATATACTCCTCACTTCTCCCCACTCAAGGGTTCTAGCGAAGGGGTTCGTACGAGGCTATGAGTGGTGTTTCGTATTCGTGCCCCTAAGACTAAGAGGAACTTCGGCGACACTTCAACAATCCACCGGGCTATAAAAGGATACCTAATCTAATGCAAAAAATGGCTAACTAAAAATGCAAATAAAATACCAAAAGAGAATCATCCGCCTGATTTTAATTGGACACTTTTCAGGGCTTGTCAAAATTCTTTTAAGTTTTTTTTAAAGAAAACTTTTTAAGAAAATCCCCAGCAGAGTCGCCACTGTGAACGGACAACGCGTTTTCGATGGGACGCGAGACTCCCTCTCGGAAGGTTCGCCTCGATCTCGGGCGGGTCCCTCCCTCGCGTGGGGTTTTTATAAATGGAAAATCGTTTTGGAAAATAAATGGAATTAATCCTTAAAAGAACCGAGACCTAAGTCTCGATGAATATTGTAGAGTCGCCACCCGGCTCAGCTCAACCGGAAAATTCTTAAGGTAGCTGAATCGAACGAACGGTCGCTATACTATCCAGAGATTCGGGTCCGGACAAGTCCCTTATTTCGTGTCTAATTAAATTAAATATTGCCAATGTTCTCGAAATGGTATTTTAAATTCTAAAGTCAATTTTATTGAATATAAAAGTTATACAGTGTGCATACAAATATATAATACAAAAATAAGCAAAAGTAATAAATATTAATTGGCCTACAACCAAATCGAATGGGAAAAATAAAAACTCTCGCCTCACTTATACAATCACCTAGAATACACGAGAATCTAAAAAATAATTACAACTGCCTAAATACATGATTAATTCTATTAAAATACAAATAAAATAAAAATGTATATAAATAAAAGCTACAAAACAAAGGTTAGCACAATTTATATGGCACGCCACAATTAGGACTCAAATAGACAGAATTGGGAAATCAAGAATTGGGGGCATGCATGTAGGGGATAAATGGGCTGGCTCGGCTAGCCAGTCTGGTTAGACCTGGAAAACTTTTTGAAACGTCCCTGTATTTTGGTTTTGTGAGAAATTCATTTTTGAAAACAATTTTACCGGTTTACGTGCATTTTTATATTTAAGGTGGGTCGGATTTCGGGAGAACTAGGTCTCCGTCGTTGATTTGTTCTAAATGCGATTTTACAGTAAATTGAATCTATGGTCGTGAATGCACATAACAAAATTCATTCTGATGATTTTTAGGGTTTTCTGAATTTTTATGGATTTTTATAAATTTTAGGGGATAAAAACTGAAATTTTGATTTTGGAACGAGAGTTACAGTCTGTAGACGGCCCATAATCAAGATTTTACCAAAATTTATTTTGAATCAGCATTGAAGAAAGACAATCTGGAAATTAAGAACATTCGTACGACTGTATATACAGTCGTACGACTGTTCATCAAATCCAAGAACAGTCGTGCGACTGTTCATAATTTCCAGAAATAGAAGCTCGAAAACATAGCAAAAATGCACAAAAATTCACTTCAAACACCCAAAAAGCAAGAAAAAGTGAAAGGAAAAGGAGTGTCTACCTTTTTAGAAGCTTATCCAAGTCGATTTGACCCCTGGCGTCGCTCCAATCCACACGAATTCACACTTTTCCTTTGAAATTGTGGTTGAGAGCATTGTGTCCAAAATCCAAAATGCTGGGATTCTGATGATTTAGGTCCAAGATTTTCATTTGATTGTGAAGTTAATTGATTAACCTAAGGATTTCCAACAAATTTTAGCTTTAATCCTAAATAATCCGAAAGAAATAGAAGAGAAAAAGAGGATTTTTGAGCAAAGTTTCCTTCCCCTTTTTCTTGTCTCTTTCCTTCTCTTGTCTTTTTAAATTTTCCACCAGAAATCCAGATTGGCTTTTCTCCACTCCTTTTTTTCTTTTTATCCTCTCCTTTTTGGTTGCTTCCTGTCCATCCAAGTGCATTAATTGTGCCACCCTCTCTCCTCCATTTTTCTGCTGCAGAGGTATGGGCTCCTGCAACTGCTCCGATATTATAGTCGTATGACTGTAATTTTTAAATTACAGTCACACGACTGTAAAGACAGTCGTACGACTCTTCTTTATTTTTTTTTCTTTTCTTTTTTTTTTAAGTATAGAAAATTCCGGCTCTTACACCACCATTCACATGTTAACCATACTGAGTATCCTAAACCTTGATGGCCACCGAATACTACAATGCACCCAGCTAGGGCATGGTACACATTGCAACATCAATGGGAGGAAGAGGTGTGAATGTGGGAAGCACTTTTAAATGACTCAATATTTTAATTCTTCGGATTAAAATTAAGTGATACAGCTTAGCATGCATAAACGCGGGTTATAATCTGGTGATGCATACATCCATATTATATGAGAAATGCAATAACATACTTAATTTAAAATAATGAGGTCCTTTGGGCCTTTAATTACAACCTAATAAAAAACTAGACAACCTATCTAATTCTCCATCGGGCCGGATTGCAATTCTCCTTGGCCTCCCACCATGGGTTTGCTCCATCTGGCCTTCCTCCATACTTAATGCAATTACAATAGTTTTATTTAAAATAAAATCTATTCTAAAATTACATCAAAATAAAAGCAATGGCACATAGGCTATATTTCCCAAAATCAAATTACAACTGATAATAATTTAAGGCCCATAAAACTCAACATCACATTTCAAACAAAGTACATGTCGTGCACATACATACAAATATGATGCATGATCATGGCATTCCAAATTATAACTATAAATGTTAATCCGAGTTACAATTTCAACAAATGTGACTAAGGCCCATAAAGGCCCAATGGATAACATCCATTAATGCAAAATTAACAATTTTTCTCCCACTGGAATTTAGGTTGTCACAAATTTAAAATTTAGCCTTCCCAATTTTAACCGGTACCACAGTTTATTGGGCCAATTTTACAAAGTTCATATTCAATATAATATGTAAAACAATTAAATTAAATATGCATACCAACAAAATAATCAATTTAAATACAAATTAATCAAAATAAAAAATTTTAATTTAATTTGAATTACAGGCCGGGGTAAAAAGAAATACCCACAAAATCCAAAACCGGACCCATACCCCGTGATAGCCAGCATTGCTAGCTGCAGCCCACAAGGGGCTACTGCTACGTAGCAGCCAAGCTACTGCCTGGCGGCAACATTGCCTGCTACAGCAAGCAACAGGGCTGGCTAGAATTGGAATCGCAAATTGCTATTCCAATTTTGGCCAAACCATAATTAAAAAAAAAAATCCAGCCAAGATAAAAAAAAATACCAACATCAATATCAATCTAATAAACCCGAAATTAAAACTAACAACGAAAAGAATCTATAAAAACAATCAGGAAAGATTATCAAAACCTGAAAAACAATTCTTGATGTGCATGATCCTATAGGTCTGTCATTATGTTGGCAGTAGGCCCAAGCCCACAGATTGTAAGTGGGTCAAGCAAACTGTTACAACCCCCAATTAAGATAGAGATATAATAATCTTTAGAACATACTGACCTAGTAGTATTCTCATAGTGTCCTTTGCCAAAACATATCGATATGAATAAACAAGAGGCATAGTGTCCATCATCCTTTTCTGCTGTTTATTATATTTCTTGATCTTGAGTTGATTGATTAATCAAATAAGCAACCAACTTATTTAGGTATGGCCATACACTTATCAGTGCCACTCATCAAGTGGCCAGTGATATCATCTTAGTGTTACCCTAGTGGTAATTCCAACACTTTATTATCAGTATCAACATGTTCACCTACCCACCCAATCATACCCATATTTAGCATCCTTTTACAGACCTGTTAGGCATATATCTGTTGGTGTGCCCTAGTTCTTAGGGCATTGGATTCTTGTATTTTGTATTATACATTAAGACTTATTGTATAGATACATTATTAGTGTCACATTAATAAAGGCAATGAATCTATTTCATTTATATCTTATGCTATAATATGAGTAGAGTATGCATTGATTGATAATCATAAAACCTATCCCAGGTTTGTTCTAATTGTGGGAACGAATAAAACCATAGACTTGTATATTCGATGACTGTATGGAGTTCTTAACTAGCCATAGTACTTGTATAGTCAGTCATGAATATAGGTACATGTCTTTGACATGGGACTGGATCGATCCGCACAAGAAAGCCACATGGTTGTCGCGTCATAGGTCTTTCTTGAGTAGGTCTCTTTTGTCCTCAGACCAGATTTCATTATAATATCAATATGGAATCTGGTTCACTTTGACATATGCCTAACAGGTCTGTAAAAGGATGCTAAATACGGGTATGATTGGGTGGACTGGTGAACATGTTGATATTGATGATGAAGTGATGGAATTGCCACTCGGGTAACACCGAGATGATATCATTGGCCACTTGATGAGTGAGACTGATAAGTGTATGGCCATACCCAAATAAGTTGGTTGCTTATTTGATTAATCAGTCAACTCAAGATCAAGAAATATAATAAACAATAGAAGAGGATGACGGACACCATGCCTCTTGTTTATTCATATCGATATCGTTAGGCAAAGGACACTATGAGATTACTACCGGGTGAGTGTCTTCTAAAGACTACTATATCTCTGTCTTAATTGGGGACTACAATGGTTTGCTAGAACCCACTTACAGTCTGTGGGCCTTGGGCCTACTGCCAACATAAAGACAGACCCATAGGATTATGCACATAGATCAATTGAGCTGGAACTTATAGAAATTGTACATGTAATGTACATTGGAAGGAATGCGTTAATTAATTAGTTGACATTCGGTGTCAAGGTAATTAATTGACATTGGGTTGAATTTAATTTAATTAATAAGTTTACATAATGTAATTAATTAATTTATCAATTAATTGAATTACATAAAGTAAACAATTAATTAAATAATTTTCCTAAGTAGGAAAATTAAATACATGTATTGTATTTACTTAAGTGTGATTTAATTTTATTTAGGGGTAATTAAATTTAGCCAAATGGAATTAAATTACATTGTATATACTTTTTAATTAAAGTTATTTATGTAATTATAATCTTAGTGGGCTTCGGTGTAATTAACCTAATTAAAACCCAATTAGACAAGGTGTCTATATAAGGGCACACTTGAGCAACAAAACCCTAATTCAACCCTAATTATTGCTGGAAATTTCAGCCACCAAGAGCAGCCCCAAAACAGCCGAAAATCCTAGCATTAAACCTCCATTCCTTCGTGTCTTCAGCTAGCACCGGTTCCCGCTCAATAGTTGGTCGTGCATAGGACTTTGGAGATCGCAGTTTCAAGAAACGATTCTGCAGCAGTCTCTAGAAGAGACGAATCCGGTGAGTTAATCTCTCATGATTCAAATTAATTTTATTCTAATCAATGGTAATTGGACACGATAGGTGGATTCTAGGAAATTTTAAACGGTGTATTTTCCACTGCGCCATGTTATTTTTCCAACGACGAATCCCAACAAGTATCACAAGTGATTCTCATGTAGTACGCATATTAGGATCATTTGACCTAACCGTGTTATGGTCTTGCATGTGAACTAACATATTTTGGTGTACGCTTAAATGGCCTGTAACAGGGTGCCAAGTATGGTTACATTTGGATGTTCCAGTGAGCATGGCAATGTTGGATTTGCCCTAGTCCCAAGGCATTGGTCATTGTATTTTATTGTACATTTATTGGATTTATGTATTATACATTTTGTGTCATTAAATAAAGGCATCAATCTATTTATTATATATCTTGTGCTATGTTTTAAATAGAGCATCCAATGGACATATCCATATCTATGTTGACAAGTGTCATGCACTTGGCAGTAAGACCATGGATAGGGAAAACGATATGACCATGGAGGCATCCATAGTTTATTCCAGTCATGGGAATGAATGGAACTAGAGACTATCATTAGCTTGGTTGTATGGCGGTGTCTTACCAGCCATTGGACACGGGATAACAACCAAGTTAATGGGTATATGCAAAAGGGGCATGGTACTAGATAGATCCACTAAACGAGAAATCCACATGGTAGAGTATCACAAGTGATTCTCGTGTAGTACTTGTATGGATCCTTTAACCTAACCATATGATGGTGCTGCATGTGAAGTGGCATACTTTGGTGTATGCCTAAAGGGCCTGTAATAGGATGCCAAGTATGGGTACATTCAGGTATGTCAGTAAACATGGCAACGCTATGGATATGCAGAAGGGAATGTCACTCCGTAGTCCACTGAGAAGATATCACGGGCCTCTTGATGAATCCAACTGATAAGAGTGTGGCCACACCCAAACAAGTTGGAACTTGTTTGTGAGCATGAGTTCATTCGGGATCAAGTAAATGTCCGGACACAAAAAAGGGTGATCAATCCATGCCTCTGTGTTAGACACTGATATCAATGACATAAGATATACAAGTTTAAACTACAGGGTTATGATTTCAGTTGGACTACTATCTCTATCTTAATTGGGGGCTGCTGGAGCCCGCTGTAGTCTATTGGTCAAAAGCCCACTGCCAACATGAAGATGGACCCACAGGATCGTACACATTAAACGTCTGAACTCGGACTAAAGGGATCAACTGTATACTTGGAGTATATGCACCGGAGAGAGAGAATTGTATTAATTATATTATACAAATTAATTGGATTGATCAGAATAATATGATTAATATTTGTATTGGCCTTCTTGTAATTAATTCAATGAATTAATTTATGAGATTATTTCCTCGGTGGAAATATTTTACATGTATAGGCTTCTATGTGTTTTATTTTATGAAAGTCTATCTCTTGGTTAAATTAATTGGTCAAATTAATTTTAATTTAAATATATGTAATATATTATATGGTATAATATATTGACATAAATTTTGGATTAAAATTGTATTTGGAATTAAATTGGACACAGAGAATTAAATTGGACTTGGGTTTAAAATATGAAAAGCCCACATAAAATAAAGGATAGAGGAATTAGACCTACTAGGTCAAATCCCTAGTAAAATTTTTAGCCAACACACACTTGGAGAAGCAGAAAATTCCAACTCCATTTCTCTCTATTCCGGCCAATCCTCTCGCTAGCACGGGTCTTGTTCTGCAGCCGTTCGTGTACGAGAACGTGGGGGGAGTCGGATTCGATTTCTGTAGCCATCTCTTAAAGAGATTTTCTGGTGAGAATCTCAATTTGTTCAATTTTGTTTTGTTGTTTTCAATTTCTATATCAATTGCTCCTGGACATGGATTTGAGGAAATCAACACGTATTTTCGCTTTATCGATTGATTTTTGGTGAAAAATCCCAACAGGCAAGACTATGAATATGCAGAAGGGAATGTCACTTAGTAAACCATTGAGAAGATATCATCGGCCTCTTAATGAATGCAATTGATAAGAGTGTGGCCACACCCAAACAAGTTGGAACTTGTTTGTGAGCATCAGTTCATTCGGGTTCAAGTAAATGTCCGAACAAAAAAAAAGGTGATATTACCATGCCTTCGTGTTGGACACCGTTATTGATGACATGAGATATATAAGTTTAACTATATGGTTAAGACTTCCGTTAGACTGTTGTTTCTATCTTAATTAGGGGCTGTAGTGGCTAGCTAGAACCCGCCTATAGTTTGTGGGCGCTGGGCCCACAGGATCATACACATAGAATGTCTAAGTTTGAACTAGTTGGATCACCTGTATATTTAGAGTATACTAACTGGAGAGATAAATATTAATCATTGAAATTAAAGATCAATTGGATTGATCAATATAATTTAATTGATGTATATACATATATATATATATATATATAATTGGGTTGCATAAAGTTGATTTAAATAAATTAACTCGTGAATAAATTTCCTGGTGGAAATTTAATACATATATAGGTTTATATATATTTGTTTCTAGTGAAATCTTAAATTAATTTGTTGGGTTGATTCCAATTGACAAATTTTTTTATTTTAAAGGACATGTATCTTATGTAGTATGATATTATATAAATACATGCATAGAAATTATTAGAATTGATTATAATTTAACCCATACTAATTAATTAGGATTTAAGGAATTATGGGTATGAATTCCATTTATAGAAAAAAATTAATTCACCCCAAAATTATGGCTATAATTTTAGTAAAAGGAGCTAATTTCTCATTAGAGAATTTTGGCCATTAGTGTTGGTAGAGGCTAGAATTTTCGGCCAAGACTTGCTCACCTCCTTTGATCCGCCGTTAGCACGGGTTCAACTGGATAGTCGTTCATGTATGTGAGAGTGAAGGAAATCGACTTCGGTTTCTATAGCCATCTTTAGAAGAGACAGACAAAGGTGAGAATCTAATTCTTGATCTTTGATTTTATGTTTTTGATTTCTACTTCAATTGCTCCTGGGTCACAAATTTGAGAAAATCGATCCGAGTTTCCGATTTAATCGGTTGATTTTCTATGAAAAATCCCTATAGTGGTATCAGAGCGGGATTTTGATTCGTAGAAATCTTAAATGGTTTGAATCCCATGTTTTAAAATTTAGATATTTTGATTTTGGATTCTGGTTTTGGGGTTTATGATTTTCCCCGATTTGTTTTTTGCAAATGGAAATTGATTCTCGCATATTTTATTTATGTGTTTTTTATTTCTTTTTTTTTTTTTAACTCTTGGTGGATTGTTTTAATTTATTTGCATTTTTTTTAAAACAAAAATCATGGGCTGTTCTAGGCTATGGGGTTGCTAGCAGTGAGATCCGCCGTCAGCTCCCACCATTACGGCAGAAATAGTGGCAGCGGCCACTGCCTAAGGCGCTGGGTGCCACAGGCAGTAACTGCTGCTTGTTACTGCCTTTGCAGCAAGGCGGCGACCACTGCCACTGGTAGGGCAGCAGTGTTGCCTTAGCAGCAGCGGGCTGAGCCGTGTTTTGGATATGGTGGGTTTTTCCTGGTCTAGGACCAGTTTTAATTTTAATGGGTTTTAAAATTTTGTATTTTTAAATTATGCAATTTAAATGCGCAAGGATTCTTGAATGAAATTATAATTTTATTCATGATATATTAATTTGGAAAATTAATAGGGTGTAATGAAATTAGTTTGGTTTTTCTTAACACGATTAAGCAAACGGCATAATTTGGATTTATGGTTTCCCAATTCCAGTTGGAGTAGTATTCTACCTGGGCTGGAGGCCTAAAGCCCATTAAGGGTTAGAACCATGATGGTCTAAATTGGCGATTTCTAAATAATGGCTAAGGGCATAACCAATTGGTATTAATTTCATGCATTTTTAACATGTTTATAAATTGATGTATTGGATTATATGTCTATGTGATTAAATGTTTGAATGGATACTATTAGGCCTATATTCAAGATGGTTTGTATTTTTCTTTTGGGTAAATATGGCCTGCGTGCCATTTTCTTTTAATGTAATTTTATTTTATTTTATTATTATTATAAAATTTATGTAAAAGAAGCCCAGTGGCAAGGCGAGCCTAGAAGGAAGGAAGGAGGCCCACCTAGTGTATTTGTAGTATAGGTTTACTAGAATTATATTAAGTTGTAATATAGGCCCATGGCATTCCATTATTTACTTAATTATGCATTTATTTATTTTCATGTTTTATGTATGATCCAATTCTATTTTCACCTGCTTATGCATCTAATGTTGGAAATGCCCTAGTCCCGAGGCATTGGTCCTTGTATTTGTACTATACATTTATTGGATTTATGTGTTGTACTCATTTGTGTCATTAATAAAGGCATCAATTCATTTATTATATTTATCTTGTGCAGTCTAGTAAATGAAGTATCCAATGGACATATCTATATCCATGACGACTAGTGTCATGCACTTAGCAGTAAGACCATGGATAGGGTTAACGATATGACCATAAATAGATCCGTAGTCTGTTCCAGTCATGGGAATGAATGGAACAACAGACTATCATTAACCTGGTTGTATGGCGGTGTCTTACCGGTCATTAGACATGGAATGTCAACCAAGTTAATGGGTACATGCCTGGGAGCATGGTACTGGATAGATCCACTAAACGAGTAATCCACATGGTATGGTATCACAATGGATTCTCGTGTCGTACTTGTATGGATCCTTTGACCTGACCATATGATGGTGTTACATGTGAAGTCGCATACTTAGGGGTACGCCTAAAGGGCCTGTAATAGGGTGCCAAGTATGGGTGCTTTCGGGTATGTCACTGAACATGGTAATACTATGGATATGCAGAAGGGATTTGTCACTCAGTAATCAACTGAGAAGATATCACCGGCCACTTGATGAATGTGACTGATAAGAGTGTGGCCACACCCAAACAAGTTGGAATTTGTTTGTGAGAATCAGTACATTCGGGATCAAGTTAATGTCCGAACACAAAAGAGGGTGATCAATCCATGCCTCTGTGTTGGATACCGATATCAATGACATGGGATGTACAAGTTTAAACTACAGGGTTATGATATCAGTTTGACTGCCATCTCCATCTTAATTGGGGGCTGCAGTGGCTTGCTAGAGCCCAACTGCAGTCTGCGGGCCAAAGGCCCGCTGCCAACATAAAGATGAGCCCACAGGATCATACACATAGAACGATAGAATGCAGACTTAAGGAATCACATGTATACTTGGAGTATACACAATGGAGGGAGAAGTGTGTATATATTAATTATATTATAAGGATCAATTGGATTGGTCATAATAATAAAATTAATATATTCTATTGGCTCTTCATAATTAATTGGATTAATTATGAAATTATTTCCTAGGTGGAAGTATTCATATGTATGGGTTTACATATGATTTTATTTTGTGTAGAGTTAATTTTAATTTGATGGATTAAATTAAATGTCAAACTAATTTTAATTTAGATGTAAATAATATATTACTTGGAGTAATATATTAAATACATTGGTATATTAAAATTGGGCTTGAAATTAATTTAAACCAGAATAATTAAAATTAGACTGGGCCTAAATTAAACATGGAAGCCCCCACAAAATAGAAAGGAGCCAAGATGGGCCTGAATCCACTTGAGGAATTTGGCCAACCCTAGGTATAAATACCTAGGGTTAGAAAAATTCGGCCACCCCTTGCAAAATACTCCTAGCCGAAATTTCCCTAGCTCCTCCTCTCCATTGCTTTGTTTTTCCGACGCTAGCACGGGTTGCATTCGCCAAGCGTTCGTGTACGTGAGAGTGGAGGAATTCTCAATTGAATTCTGCAGTCATCATCCATCTCTAGAAAGAGATTTTTCTGGTAAGAAATTTAATCCCTTTCTATTTAATTTTAAGTTTTTTTCAATTTCCACTTCAATTGCTCCTGGGACTGGATTTGAGGAAATCACCGCGTTCTTCCGCTTTTATTGGGTGATTTCCGGTGAAAAATCCCAACATCTAAGCCGTTATTAAAATTGAATCTAAACCAAATGGTAATTACTAAGCCACTTAAAAGTGCTTCCCTCATTCAAAACTGACTCGAAGTGGGGATAGGCCAGTTGTAGACCATGCCTTCATAGGATACACTGGAGTATCATCATTTTGTATTGGGTTGGAGTATTAGTTACTCTAAACACTTGGATGGAGGTTTGGACTTAGCATGGGTAGTAGGATTCTCCTGGCCCTAAGCACAGATGGGTAAGTGCCAACAAGCTCGTCAAATTGAGAGTCCCTAGGTTAGGATTGGACAACGTTCGTACCTAAATATATAGTTTTTCTAGGCCCTCATCTGGCTATGTCTTAATGAAACATGGATCTTGGCCCATTAGCCCAACAACTTGACTTAATTAATAACTTGGATTCATTATGAATTAATTTTGGGAAAAACAACTAAGAACTTTATTGATACTCTATAATTTTTCTGTGTAATAATCAAATTGCAAACGATTCTTTATTACTACGTTCACTCCTCGAGAAGGATAAACTTTCCGGGTCAAATTTCTTGGATTGGTCCAGGAACTTAAGGATAGTTCTTAGACATGAATCTAAAGAATATGTGCTGGAAAGAGCTATACCGCCTGTACCTACTGGAGGAATACGAGGTGTATATTAGGGACAACCAGGACGTGACATGCCTGATGTTGGTAGGCATGGTCCTTGAGCTGCAAAAGCAGTTCATGGACCAACAAGCCTTTGCTATGATAACAACTCTTAATGAGAAGTTTTAGGAGCAAGCCTATCAAGAGAGACATTTGATCACCAAGGCATTCAACTCCTACCGGATGGGGGCTGGGCCATCTGTGAGTGCTCACGTGCTCAAGATGAAGAGCTATTTGGATTCTTTATCCCATCTTACCGCACTTGTCTTGCAATAGTTGGCGATTGACACGATCCTGGCGTTTTTACCGGAATTTTATGATCAGCTCATCTTTAACTATAATATGCAAGGGATGAATCGCACTGTTAGTAAGCTACATGGAATGCTCAAGCCCGTGGAACAATCAATCAAGAAGACTCCATCTGTACTACTGGTCAACAAGGGCAACCCTCCTCTTACAAAGGGCAAGGCAAAGGTGAAAGCCAAGGTCAAAGCTAAGAAAGCTAAGGCTAAGAAGGCTAAGCCCAAGCCCAAGGCCGGTCCTAAGGATGTCTGCTTCCAGTGTAAGTAGGCAGGACATTGGAAGAGATCTTGTCCCCAGCTATTGGGAGAGCAAAAGAAGAGCCAGGGCACATCTTCATCAAGTATATATGTCATAGACATAGACCTCACTGTTTCTACATCTTGGGTATTGGATACTGGATGTGGTTCTCACATTTGTTGTAATATGCAGGGACTTAGGAACAGCAGATCATTGGGATCTAGAGAGGTGGACTTGCGCGTTGGGAATGGAGTAAGGGTAGCTACCATTGAGATCTACAAGTACCACCTGATGATGCCTAGTGGATTAGTTTTGATACTGGAACAATGTTATTTTGTACCTATAATGTGCAAGAATATTATTTCTGTTTTAGTTTTGGATATTTCTTGATTTTATTTCACTAATAGTAATGGTAAAATTACTTTATCTAGAGAGGGATTATTTTATGGAGATGCTCTATTAAATAATGGCCTATATGTCCTGGATTTAAATGAAACTGATCATGTCTATAACGTAAATACTAAAAGGGTAAAGCCTAACGAACTTAATCTTATTTACCTTTGGCATTGTCGTTAGGCCATATAAACGAGAAACGCATAGCTAGGCTTTACAAAGCTGGGGTCCTAGGATCATTTGACCTGGAGTCACTTGATATATACGAGTCATGTTTACGCGGTAAAATGACCAAAGCGGCTTTCGACAAGAAGGCTGAAAGGGCTACTAGCTTATTAGACCTAATACATTCAAACATATGTGGGACCTTGAGCATAACTACTAGAGGTGGACATCTATACTTCATCACTTTCACGGATGATTTCAGCAGATATGGCTATGTCTATCTGATGAAACACAAGTTCAAGATGCTTGAGAGATTCAAGGAATTTAAGAACAAAGTACAAAACCAACTAGGTAGGAATATAAAAGCCCTTCACTCAGATTGAGGTGGCTAGTATATGAGCATAGAGTTTGACTCATACTTAAAAGAGCATGAAATCATTCCATAGCTCACTCCTCCAGGAACACCACAATGGAATGGGTTGTTCAAAAGGAGGAACAGGACCTTGTTAGGCATGGTCTGCTCAATGATGAGTCATGCCTCTCTCTCAATAACATTTTGGGGATACGCTCTTGAGACAACAGCTCTCATTTTGAACAATACTCTGACTAAGGCTATGGAATAGACCCCATATGAAATATGGATGCGCAAGGTGCCTAATGCGTTTTTCCTGTGGATTTGGGGTTGTAATGCACATGTCAAGAGATTAACTGGGGGCAAACTAGAACCCAATACCAACAAATTCCTATTTGTGGGCTACCCTAGGGAAACCAAAGGGTATTACTTCTACAACCCCGCCGAGAACAAGGTGTTCGTGGGACGAAAGGGGGTCTTTCTTGAGAAGGATTTCATTTCCAAGAAAGACAGTGGGAGCAATGTTGAACTCTGGAAAGTTCAAAGCACACAAGCTCCTGAAGAGGATAACATGAAGACTACGGAGGAGCGTCTAAGGTGGAAGCACCAGTCCAGGTCGTACAAGAACCTAGAAGGTCTAGTAGGGATGGTAGGGAACACAAGAGATATGGTTTTCTCGTAACTGACGATAACACTCTTCTCATCTTTAATGAGAAAGAGCCCAAAACCTACCAGGAGGCCATTGATAGCCCACATTCTGCTAATTGGTGTAAAGCCATGGAAGCAGAGATACAATCTATGTATGATAATCAGGTTTGGAACCTAGTTGATCCACCTCCAGGTGCTAAGGTCATAAGTTGTAAGTGGTACTACAAGATGAAGGCTAACAACTTCAAGGGATGGCTGGTTGTAAAAGGTTTTAGACAAGTCCATGGAATAAACTATAATGAAACCTTCCCACCCGTTGCTATGCTCAAATGCGTAAGGATCCTGCTGGCCATAGCCTCTTGGTACGACTATGAGGTCTGGCAGATGGATGTCAAAACCATTTTCATTAATGGGAAGCTACTCGAGGATGTGTACATGGCACAGTCTAAGGGTTTCGTCGATCCAAAGCATCCTGGAAGGGTTTACAAGATTCAAACATCCATTTATGGATTGAAGCGAGCATCCTGAAGTTGGAATCTTAGATGCAATAAAGCCATAAAGGAATACGGCTTCATACAGAATCAAGATGAGCCTTATGTATATAAGAAGATTAGTGGGAGCATTGTCACTTTTTTGGTGTTATATGTGGATGACATTCTTCTGATTGGAAGCGACATACCAATACTACAAGGAGTTAAGCAGTGGTTGTGTGTGTGCTTTGTAATGAAGGACTTAGGCAAAGCTGAGACGATCCTAAGGATCAAGATCTATAGGGATAGACCCAATCGGCTTCTGGGCCTAAGTCAGGCCACGTACATAGACAAAGTTCTGAAAAGATTCAGCATGGATCAGGCCAAGAAAGGTTTCTTGCCAATGAACCATAGGTTGAAACTTAGTAAGAAGAACTATCCTAAGACAAGGAAGGATAGGGAGAACAAGAAGTTGGTCCCATATGCATCAGTTATAGGATCAATCATATCCATGCTATGTATAAGACCTAATGTCGCCTTTGCACTAAGTATGACGAGTTGATACTAGTAGGATCCCGGTGAAGACCACTGAAAGGCTATCAAAGTAATCTTAAAGTACCTTAACCAGACTAAGGATAGCTTCTTAGTGTATGGTGGCCAGAAAGAGCTATTAGTGACTGGGTACACTGATGCCAACTTCCAGACCAACCATGATGGGTACGTATTTTTACTAAATGGTGGTGCTATCAGTTCAAAGAGCTTAAAGCAGGCGACCATCGATGACTCTACTACAGAAGCTGAGTACATTGCGGTGTGTGATGCAACTAAGGAACTTGTATGGATAAGGAAGTTTATCACTAAATTGGGAGTAGTACCAACTATCCAGGATCCAGTTGATATCTTTTGTGATAACAACGGGGCTATTGCATAAGCTAAGGATCCTCGGTCACACAAGAACATGAAGCACGTATTCAGGAAGTTTCACTCATACGAGAAATTGCAGAGAGGGGTGACATTTCATTACACAGAGTAGACACCGAGGATAATGTCACAGATCCTTTGACCAAGGCATTGGCTCAGCCCAAGCATAAGGGTCATACTAGATCTATAGGGATTAGGCCCATGCCTAGTTGGAACTAGTGCAAGTGGGAGATTGTTGAGCAGGCCCTAGTCCCAAGACATTAGTCCTTGTATTGTATTGTACTTCTGGATCTTTTAATAGATTAATGTATTGTACATTTGTGTCATTGAATAAAGGCATTAATCTGTATATATATATATATATATATATATATATATATATACATATAGAGTATCAAATGGTAATATCTATATCCATGTTGACAAGTGTCATGCACTTGGCAGTGAAACCATGGATAGGGAAACGATATAACCAGAAAGTCATCCATAATCTGCTCCAGTCATGGGAATGAATGGAACCAAAGACTATCATAAGCTTAGTTGTATGGCGGTGTCTTACCGGCTATAGAACATGGAATGTCTATCAAGTTTATGGGTACATGCAAAGGGGCATGGTATGGCATAGATCCACTAAACGAGAAATCCATATGGTATAGTATCACAATTGAATCGTGTAGTACTTACATTGGGATCCTTTGACCTAACCATGTTATGGTCTTGCATATGAACTAACACATTTCGGTGTACGCCTAAAGGGCCTGTAACAAGGTGGCAAGTATGGGTACGTTCGGATGTGCCAGTAAGCATGGCAAGACTATGAATATGCAGAAGGGAATGTCACTCAGTAAACCACTGAGAAGAAATCACCGGCCTCTTGATGAATGCAACTGATAAGAGTGTGGCCACACCCAAACAAGTTGGAACTTATTTGTGAGCATCAATTCATTCGAGATCAAGTAAATGTCCAGACACAAAAGAGGGTGATATTATCATGCCTCCTTGTTGGACACCGATGTCGATGACATGAGATACATAAGTTTAACGATAGGGTTAAGACTTCCGTTAGACTGCTGTCTCCGTCTTAATTGGGGGTTATAATGGCTTGCTAGAACCTGCCTATAGTCTGTGGGCCTTGGGCCCACTGCCAACATAAAGACGAGCCCACAGGATTGTACACAGAGAATGTCTGAGTTTGAACTAGTCGGATCACCTGTATACTTGGAGTATACTAACTGGAGAGATAAATATTAATCAATTAAATTAAAGATCAATTAGATTGATCAATATAATTTAATTGATATATATATTGGGTTGCATAAAGTTGATTTAAATAAATTAACTTGTGAATAAATTGCCTAGTGAGAATTTAATACATATATAGGTTTATATGTATTTGTTTCTAGTCAAATCTTAAATTAATTTGTTGGGCTAATTCTAATTGACAAATCAATTTAATTTAAATGACATGTATCTTATATAATACGATATTATATAAATACATGCATAGTAATTAATAGAATTGATTATAATTTAACCCATACTAATTAATTAGGATCTGAGGAATTATGGGTATGAATTCCATTTATAGAAACAAATTAATTCACCCCAAAATTATGGCTATAATTTTAGCAAAGGGAGCTAATTTCTCATTAGAGAGTTTTGGCCATTAGTGTTGGTAGAGGCTGGAATTTTCAGCCAAGACTTGCTCACCTCCTTTGATCCTCCGCTAGCGCACGTTCAACTCGAAAGACGTTCATGTACGTGAGAGTGGAGAAAATCGACTTTGATTTCTACAGCCATCTCTAGAAGAGACATACAAAGGTGGGAATCTAATTCTTGATCTTTGATTTTATGTTTTTGATTTCTACTTGAATTGCTCCTGGGTCATGGATTTGAGAAAATCGATCCGAGCTTCCGCTTTAAACAATTGATTTTCCATGAAAATCCCTACAAAAGTTAATTCTGATTTTGATTGTTCACTGCTAGGGAGTGTTCTGCAATGATTCACAAACACTTTGGATTGATTGGCACTGGGAATATTACAAAAAGAAAACCGACTTAGGTATATTATTGAATTAAAAATGCTCTAATTTTTGCCTAAATTGCCCAATGTGGGTTTCAGCTTTGCGAGCTGCCATAATTTTTGCTTGAGGTTCCCTTTTAGGTTTTCAGCTCAGTGTGTTTTTTTATATATACATATGTGAAATAATTTTAATGAAAGTTAGATTCAAAACTAACATATTTATTGATGTCAAATGAAGATACTTGGGATTAGAGGATAAAATGACTTTATGTTACATCTAATACATCTATAGATGATCCAACGCTTTTAACCTCTTCTCATCTACACTTGCAAGTTGATCATATCTTGCCTAAATCTATTTTGTTTTTGGTATCTGAGCTTCGAAGGCTAGTTTGAGTGATTTCAATTCAATCTTCCCTGGTAGAACTTTGTGACCCTTTTAATTGGATTGTTGTTGTCAAATTAAAATTAAGTACAGAGTTGTTTGTAATTTTAATGGTCCAATTATGGTGGATTTCGCATGAATGGAATGCGATTGTACATAGAAAAAGGGCTTCTACGCCAGACTCAATTATTTCTTGCTCTATGCGTTGGCTTACTAACTGGCAGTTAGTGTCCTATAGCCCTTATTTACCTGATCATTGTCTTCTATCTGAAGATGTTCTTGTCAATGACCGAGACAGGAGATGGAAACCACCTAATGCCTCAAGGTTTAAAGTGAATATTAACGCAGCCTGGAGATCAATGGGTGCTCAAAGTGCTGCTGGTATTATGATGAGGAATGCTGATGGAGAAGTTTTTCTAGTAGCCGGAGTTCCCCTTCTCCTCCCCCATCTGCTTTTATTG
Source organism: Euphorbia tirucalli (assembly GCA_039660915.1). NCBI lineage: Eukaryota > Viridiplantae > Streptophyta > Magnoliopsida > Malpighiales > Euphorbiaceae > Euphorbia > Euphorbia tirucalli. Next base: position 32,761,744 of record CM077640.1, on the reverse strand, counting down.
CGGAATTAAGGGCATTGGTAGCAGGTTTAGATCTGGTGTATGATGCAGGCTTCCAGGACATTGTTGTTGAATATGATTGTCTACAATTAATTCAACACTTGCTGTCCAATTCCATTCCAACACATGCTGGTTCTTTTGTTTTGGAAGCTGCTTTGCTGAAAAAGAATTTGTTCAAGTCATGTTATTTCATCCACACAAGCAGAGAATGCAATGTAGTTGCACATGCTCTTGCTCAATGGGCAGTCACTTTAGATTTCCGTGATATTCTCTTGAAGAGTTTCCTAATTTTGTGTCTAGCTATTTACTAAAGGATATACTTTCTATTATTTTGCTTTAATGCTAGATGCTGTTCATTAAAAAAAAAAAAAACCCGATACACAAAAACAAAACTTCCCAATCTTTCAACACTAAACTATCTATCACAAGCTCAATCCAAAATTCAAGTCTCCAATCCCATATTATTTGTTTGTGATCTTTTGAAAGATTTGGGTGTAAACCAAGCTCAATTGGATTGATCGGCGCTTCAAAGATCGACACGAAATCTCCAAACAAATATGGATAAATGCTACAAGGGTAATTTTTAAGAGGCCTTAAATCCTTTTATTGCTTTCTAGATTGATTGTTATTAGTGTTTTGATTGTTTTCTTATTAAATCTATTTTTATTAGTATTAATATTATTTTTACCATTATTATTAGTATTATTTGTGGAATTATTATTTTTACCATTATTATTAGTCTTATTTGTGTAAATATTATTTTTACCATAATTATTAAGTTTATTATTATTATTATTATTATTATTATTATTTGTAGTGTATTAGTATTATTATTGACTTTTATTGGTATTAATAGTATATTTATTGTTGTTACTATATTTTATTAATATTTGTATTGTTACTTTTATTATTATTGGTTTTATTAGTATTAGTAGTATTATTATGGTCATTACCAATTTTATTAGTATTATTATTATAGTTGTTATCTATTTTATTACTGTCAGTGTTATCATTGTTATTACTATTATCATTAGTGATAACATTGATGCAGGTAGTATTATCATTATCACTGTGGTTGTTATTATTATTATTGTTGTCGTCGTGTTCGTGATCGTTATTATTATTATTATTATTATTATTATTATTATTTATATAAGGAAAAATATTTTTTGTAAAAAAATATTATCTTGGTACAATTATATATATATATATATATATTTCTCTGCTTTTATAATAGTTTTTAGTATGTTTGTTGTATTTAAGGACTTAGTTTATTTCCTTGCAGAGTAGGAAATTACCCCACAAACAGAGCACATGACTTAATCTAGGGATAAATCGACCCACTGATGCATATACAAAAATAATTAAACCGGTAAAATTTTTTTCAAAAATGGTTTGATCCAATTCAATATATAGGGCGTTTAAGAAACTATTTTCCAGGTCTAATCGGTTAAGCCTGTCGAGTTTTCCTGGTTGTCTCCTAAATGCTTGACCCCAAGCTATCTGAATGCCTCATTCTATCCTATTTGAGTCTTGCGTGTATATATTTTATTGTACCACTAACCCGTGTTTTGTAGGTAGATGTATGTTAGGTTAGATATATGCTACCTTTCATTTTAGATTAATCGTGTATATTATGCAATTGTAAATAATAGATTTTCGTATATTTAGGTGATTGTACCCCTATCGTCTTTTATACAAATGTATCGCGGCCTGCTCTGATGATCGTCTGCTCACAATTGGAAAACCTGAAAGGTTTACTTGAGTAGACCTAGAAAATGGTTTTACAAACGCCCTATATTTTTTGTTTGGAGAAAACAATTTTGAAAATGATTTTTACTAATTTAATTATTGTTAAGCATGCCAAATATGGGTCAGATATCCAAGAATCTATTATAAATTCCTTTTTTTTAGGTCCTAAAAATTCTGTAAAAGTAAACTAAGCCATTAAGCGTATAAACACACAAAAATCAATTTTGTATAATATATAATGCATAGATAAACAAACAAACAAATTGAAACAAATTCTGGAATCAGTCAGAAGAGCCGTGCAGCTCAATAAATGAGCCGTACAACTCAACGCATCAAAGATACGCCACTCGGCCGAATATTGGGAGAAATAGCATGAACACTGATCCTAGGAAAGATTGGATCATACAGCTCAAATTCATATGAACAAAGCCTTACCAGAAAATAAGGCCGTGTGGCTTATCTTTAACAAAAAGAAAGATTTTTTGATTTGGATTTTAACACATAGAAGTTCATTTTTGGTGTTTCTCCTTTCGATCTTGAGATCCTTTGGGGGTCTAGTTATTATTTAGACTTAGAAATCACAGATTTTCACCCCGGATACCATAAAATCAAAGATCCTTGAAACTGAGCAATTTTAAACTGCAAAGCCCACAGGCCTTGGATGAGCCGTGCGGTTTAAAAATCACTCAAGATTAGCCATACGACTTAAAGGTTGAGCCATACTACCTGATTTCAAAATTTACAGAAATCAAATTTGAGTCTTTAAGCCAAAATAACACAACTTATGCATATCAATCAAGACAGAAATGAATAGAAGGGATTTTTGGCCTCTCAGAAGTTACCTTTGATGCATTTATCTAGGATTTGATTGAGTCCTCAGATTCAATCCTTGAAGTTGTGTTGGATTCTAACTTGCCGATTCTGAACTGAAACTTGTCAAAAACTTGAAAACCACTAAAACTCACCTTGATTTGCTGCTGGTCCATCAAAGGAATGAGTTTTGTGTACGGATTTTCACCATGCGAAAAAAATATCAATGAAAGAAGTCATTTTGCACTCAAATCGAGACGAGGAACCCACTTAAATCGAGAAGAAATGACTCCACTGGAAAGCAATCATAAATCCTACTTGGGATATGAAACTTTTCCTGTTAATTTCCAAGCAGGAAATCTCCACCTTCACACAGGCAGGCCTCAAATGATCGAATAAGTGTGCTAGCTCTAGACCAGAATAAGAAAGTGGTTGAAACCCCTATAGGTGGCCGTGTTGGGATTCGTCATCGGATGATATGTCACCTCTGTTCACGATCTCCCGAATGAGGTGAAACTTTTTGAGCACATGTTTGGATCTCTTGTGTGACCGGTGCTCCTTAGCTTGTGCGATGGCCCCATTGTTGTCATAAAAAAACATCAACTAGTCTAGGATAGTAGGTACTACACCCAACTCGGTTATGAATTTCTTGATCCAAGCAGCTTCCTTTGCAACTTCGCACACAGCTATGTACTCAACTTCCGTTGTAGAGTCAGCAATGCTGGCCTGCTTTGAGGACCTCCAACTAATGGCATTACCATTCAGGAGAACAACATAACCAGACTATGATTGGTTCTTATCCTCATCGGTCTCAAAGCTTGCATTAGTGTAACCTGACACTACCAGCTCATTTTGACCTCCATACATTAAGAAAGCATCCTTAGTCTGATTAAGGTACTTTAGGATTGCCTTGACTGCCTTCCAGTATTCCTCCCCAGGGTTTGACTAGTACCGGCTAATCATACTTAGTGCAAACACGACATCAGGCCTCGTACATAACATGGAGTACATGATAGATCCAATAGCAGATGCATAAGGGATCTTTTCCATGTTCTCCTGGTCCTTCTTTGTTTTAGGACCATCTTTCTTACTCAGCTTCAACCCATGGCGCATAGGCAATAATCGCTTCTTTGCCTTGTCCATGATGAATCTTTGCAGAACTTTGTCTATGTACGTGGCCTGACTTAGGCCTAGAAGTAGATTGGATCTATCTCTATAGATCCTGATCCCTAAGATCATCTCAACTTCACCTAAGTCCTCCATTGTGAAGCACCTACTCAACCACTGCTTAACCCCTTGCAGTGTTGGTATGTCGCCTCCAATGATAAGGATGTCATCAATATACAACACTAGGAAGGTGGAAACGCTCCCACTAACCATCTTATATACACAAGGCTCATTTGAATTCTGTATGAAGCCATATTCCGTAATGGCCTCATTGAATCTCTGATTCCATGACCTCGATGCTTGCTTCAATCCATAAATGGATCTTTGAAGCTTGCATACCCGGTTTGGATACTTTGGATTGATAAAACCCTCCGGTTGTGCCATATACACATCCTCAAGTAGCTTTCCATTAAGGAAAGCTGTCTTAACATCTATCTGCCATATCTCATAATCGTACCATGCAGCTATGGCCAGTAGTATCCTAATGGATTTTAGCATAGCAACTGGTGAAAAGGTTTCATCTGTCGGGATTCGTCATTGGAAAAATAACATGACGCAGTGGAAAATACACCATTTAAAATTTCCTAGAATCCACCTATCGTGTCGAATTACCATTGATTAGAATAAGAACAATTACAATCAAGAGAGATTAACTCATCAGATTCATCTCCTCTAGAGACTGCTACAGAATCGTTTCTTGAAACTGCAATCTCCAAAGTCCGGTGCACGACCAACTATTGAGCGGGAACCGGTGCTAGCCGAAGACGTGAAGGAATGGAGATTCAATGCTGGGATTTTCGGCTAATTTGGGGCTGCTCTTGGTGGCTGAAATTTCCAGCAATTAATTAGGATTGAATTAGGGTTTTATTCCTTAAGTGTGCCCTTATATAGATACCTTGTCTAATTGGGTTTTAATTAGGTTAATTAAACCCAAGCCCACTAGGATTATAATTACATAAATAAACTTTAATTAAAAAGTATATACTATGTAATTTAATTCCATTTGGCTAAATTTAATTACCCCTAAATAAAATTAAATCACACTTAAGTAAATACAATACATGTATTTAATTTCCTACTTAGGAAAATTGTTTAATTAATTGTTTACTTTATATAATTCAATTAATTGATAAATTAATTAATTACATTATGTAAACTTATTAATTAAATTAAATTATACCCAATGTCAATTAATTACCTTGACACCGAATGTCAACTAATTAATTAACGCATTCCTTCCAATCTACATTACATGTACAATTTCTATAAGTTCCAACTCAGTTGATCTATGTGTACGATCCTACGGGTCTGTCTTTATGTTGGCAGTAGGCCCAAGGCCCACAGAGATGCAGCAGTCTTTAAAAGACACTCACCCGGTAGTAATCTCATAGTGTCCTTTGAATAACGATATCGATATGAATAAACAAGGGGCATGGTGTCTGTCATCCTCTTTTGTTGTTTATTATATTTCTTGATCTTGAGTTGACTGATTAATTAAATAAGAAACCAACTTATTTGGGTATGGCCATACACTTATCAGTCCCACTCATCAAGTGGCCAATGATATCATCTCGGTGTTACCCGAGTGGCAATTCCATCACTTCATCATCAATATCAACATGTTCACCGGTCCACCCAATCATACCCATATTTAGCATCCTTTTACAGACCTGTTAGGCGTATGTCAAAGTGAACTGGATTCCATATTGATATTATAATGAAATCTGGTCTGAGCACAAAAGAGACCTACTCAAGAAAGACCTCTGACGCGACAACCACGTGGCTTTCTTGTGCAGATCGATCCAGTCCCATGTCAGCAACATGTACCTATATTCATGACTGACTATACAAGTACTATGGCTAGTTAAGAACTACCATACAGTCATCAAATATACAAGTCTATGGTTCTATTCTTTCCCACAATTAGAATAGACCTGGGATATGTTTTATGATTATCAATTAATGGATACTCTACTCATATTATAGCACAAGATATAAATGAAATAGATTAATTGCTTTTATTAATGTGACACAAATAATGTATTCATATAATGAGTCTTAATGTATAATACAAAATACAAGAATCCAATGCCCGAAGAACTAGGGCACACCAACATCATCATAGTCAATTCCTTGAACTTCCCTGAATCCTTTTGCCACCAATCACCCCTTGAAGGTGTTATCGGCCTTTAACTTGAAACACCACTTCCAACCTATCACCTTAGCACCCGGAGGTAGATCCACCAAGTTCCATACTTGGTTATCGTGCATGGATTGTATCTCAGCCTCCATGGCTTTGCGCCATTGATCTAAGTGTGGGCTTTCAACAGCCTCCTGATAGGTCTTGGGCTCCTCTTGGTTAATGACCATAAGGTCCCCATCATCAGTCACGAGAAAGCCGTACCTCTCTAGCTGATGACGTGTCCTACTAGACCTTCTAAGGTCCTGTGCAACCGGTTCTGGTTCCTCGATTTCTTGAGTACTCATATCGGTTCCCGAAGCATCCTCAGCAGTAGCTGTAGGAGTTTGTGAGTCTTGAACTTCTGAAAGTTCAACATTACACCCACTGTCTCTCTTGGAAAGGAATTCCTTCTCCAAGAAGACTACATTTCTGGCTATGAAAACTTTGTTTTCTGCTGGATCGTAGAAGTAATAACCCTTAGTTTCCTTAGGGTAACCCATAAACTGGCACTTGACAGATTTGGACTCGAGTTTGCCACTTGTCAATTTCTTAACATGTGCATCACAGCCCCAAATCTTCAAGAAGGAAACATTGGGCTTTCAGCCCTTCCATAGTTCAAATGGTGTTCCCTTAACTGCCTTGCTTGGTGTATTATTAAGAATGTAAGTAGCTGTCTCCAAAGCATATCCCCAAAAGGAGATAGGGAGTGTAGCATGACTCATCATCGAGTGGGCCATGTCTAGCAAGGTCCTATTCTTCCTTTCTGACACTCCATTCCACTAGGGTGTACCAAGAGGAGTGAGTTGGGATGCAATCCCACACTCTCTCAAAAATGAGTCAAACTCTTGGCTCAAATAATCACCCCCTCGGTCAGAACGAAGTTCTTTTATTTTCTTGCCAAGTTGGTTTTCTACTTCATTCTTAAAGTCCTTGAACCTTTGAAGAGTCTCAGACTTATGCTTCATTAGATACACGAAACTGTATCTGCTGAAGTCATCCGTGAAGGTGATGAAGTACAGAAAACCAGATCTAACACTAGTGCTTATTGGGCCACATACATCGGAATGTATCAGCTCCAATAGCTCTGAGGCCATTTCAATAGTGTTGCTAAAAGGTGCCTTTGTCATCTTGCCTCTCAAACAAGATTCGCATATGTCATAAGACTGGATGTCAAATGACTCTAGCACTCCACTAGAGTGAAGCCTAGCTATGCGCTTCTCGTTTATATGGCCAAGTCGACAGTGTCAGATGTATGTAGGATTAATATCATTACCTTTTTAGTATTTATGTTATAGATTGAACTTTCACGTTTTAGCTCAAGGATATATAAGCCATTTTCAAGAAATGATGTTCCATAAATAATATTGCCACATTGCATAGAAATTCTACCATGTCCAATATTAAATATGAAACCAAAAATATCCAACAAAGAAACAGAAATAATATTCCTGCTCATCGCAGGTACAAAAAAACAGTTTCTTAGTTCCAAAACAAGTCCACTAGGCATCTCTAAGAAATAATCTCTGATCTCTATGGCCTGAACTCGAGCACCATTTCCGACTCGAAGATCTACTTCTCCAGATCCTAGTAATCTCCTATTTTTTAGACCCTGCATATTTGAACAAATGTGAGATCCACATCCAGTGTCTAAGACCTAAGATGTAGAAATTGCCAGATTAATCTCAACAACATAAATACCTAAAGCAGCAGTTTTGCCCTTTAGTTGCTCCCTTAGCTTTGGACATGAGCTCTTCCAATGCCCCTTCTAATGACACTCATGGCAGACATCGTCAGGAGAAGCAACCCTGGCTTTAGGTTGGGCCACCACCTTTTTGCCCTTAGCCTTGGCCTTTTGGGCCTTTCCTTTAGCAATGGGCGTAATGCCCTTGTTCACTAGCAAAACTTTAGAAGTCTTCTTAAGAGACTGCTCAGCAAGCTTAAGCATGCCATACAACTCAACAACCGATTTATCCAACCCTTGTATATGGTAATTCATGATAAACTGGTTGTAAGACTTAAGAAGTGACCCTTGCATATGGTAATTCATGATAAACTGGTTGTAAGACTGCGGAACTGGATAGCTGAGGTGGGCAAGTGTATTAATATACCCCTTCAACTTTAGCACATGAGTGATAACAAAAGTCCCAGCTGCCATCACAGTGGTGCAAAGTGCCTTAGTTGTCAAGTAACGTTCCTGACGAGCCTGATCTTGGAACATCTTTTTAAGCTGATCCATCATCTCATAAGCATGATCATCCATGAACTGCTTCTGAAGATCAGAAGCCATGGTACCTAGCATGAGGCACGAGACATCTTGGTCATCCCTCACGTGCCGGTCGTACTGCTCCACCATCGTCGTGGTGATGCCTCGACTTACAGGGGGGCTAGCTGGTAAAGGAGCATTCAGTACATACTCCTTGGACTCTTGTCTAAGAACTATTTCTAAGTTCCTAGCCCAGTCCAGGAAGTTAGTCCCCGAAAGCTTCTCCTTCTCCAAGAGTGACCTAAGTGAGAGTGAGTTGTGGTTTGTTGTAGCCATTTAAATTGCTTAAGTGAAATGGGATTATCTACATGGAAGAAATCATTGCTTGAGTTAGAAATAAAGGAATTTTAAGCCAATTCAAATTAATAATCTGATTTTAATTTGTTTGTTGGTGATGTTAATTGGCTGATTTGACCAAGATCCACAACTTATCAATGACTGGTTGAACTAGGGCTCGCTAACCAACCATTGATTCATTTGGTAAGACAACCTATCCAATCCTTCCATGAAGGAATATTGGTTTGATGGGCTTATTGACACTTTACCCATTTGTGCTTAGGGCCCACTCTGAGCTAATGCTACCCATGTTGAGTCAAACCACTATTCACATGTTAACCATACCAAATATCCTAACCCTCGATGGCCCACCGAATCCTACAACGTACCCAGCTAGGGCATGGCGCACATTGCAGCATCAATGGGAGGAAGAGGTGTAAATGTGGGAATCACTTTTAAACGACTCAATATTTAAATTACCGGATTAAAATTAAGTGATATGGCTTAGCATGCATAAACGCGAGTAATAATTTGGTGATCCATACATCCATATTATATGAAAAATGTAATAGCATACTTAATTTAAAATAAATGAGATCCTATGGGCCTTTAATTACAACCTAATGAAAAACTACATATCCTATCTAATTCTTCATGGGCCGGACTGCAATCCTTTTTGGGCTCGCACCATGGGCTTGCTCCATCTGGGCCTTCCTTCAAACTTGATGCAATTACAATAATTTCATTTAAAACAAAATCTATTCTAAAATTACATGAAAATAAAATAAATAAATAAATGGCACGCAGGCCATATTTCCTAAAATTAAATTACAACCGATAGTAATTTAGGGCCCATAGTACTCAACATCAAATTTCAAACAAAGTACCTGTCGTGCACATACATACCAATATGATGCATGATCATGGCATTCCAAATTATAAATATAAATGTTAAGCCGAGTTACTTTGGGTGAAATCGCCAATTTTAACAAATGTGACTAAGGCCCATAAAGGCCGAATGGATAACATCCATAAATGCAAAATAAACAATTTTGCTCCCACTTGAATTTAGGTTGTCACAAATTTAAAATTTAGCCCTCCTAATTTTAACTGGTGTCACGGTTTATTGGACCAATTTCACCAAGTCCATATTCAATTTAATATGCAAACAATTAAATTAAATATGCATGCCAACAAAATAAACAATTTAAATACAAATTAAATTTTAAAAAAATTTAATTTAATTTGCATTAGGGTCTGGGATAAAAAAATACCCGCAAAATCCAAAACCGGACCCGTATCCCGCGCGTAGTACTGCTGTCCCGGCGGGACAGCAGTGCCGCTGCACGGCAGCAGCCTGCTGCAGGGGAAGGGAATCACAAATTTTGCGAATCCCCTTTCCCACAAAAATTTTTTTAATTAAATCATAAAAAAAAAACTATTCCAACCATCAAATATATTAATTAATCAATAAAACAATAATTTTAGATGGAAACCAATTGGGGAAAATAATCAAAAACCCAAATCCAATAATTCTAGGGTTTATCCAAAAACAAAACCAATTGAGTAAAAACCCTAAAATCACAAACTTGAAACCCATTCTTTCTTCAAGAACGCTTTCAAGAACCAATTCCAATCAATCTAATGGACAAAACCTAGGTTCTGATACACCGTTTAAAATTTTCTAGAATCCACATATCGTGTCCAATTACCATTGATTAGAATAAAACCAATTTGAATCAAGAGAGATTAACTCACCGGGTTCGTCTCTTCTAGAGACTGCTGCAGAATCGTTTCTCAAAACTGCGATCTCCAAAGTCTGGTGCACGACCAACTATTGAGCAGGAACCAGTGCTAGCCAAAGACACGATGGAATGGAAGATTAATGCTAGGATTTTCAGCTGATCTGGGGCTACTTTTGGTGGCTGAAATTTCCAGCAATTAATTAGAGTTGAATTTAGAGTTTTTCTTCTTTAAGTGTGCCCTTATATAGACACCTTGTCTAATTGGGTTTTAATTAGGTTAATTAAACCCAAGCCCACTAGGATTACAATTACATAAATAAACTTTAATTAAAAAGTATATACTATGTAATTTAATTCCATTTGGCTAAATTTAATTACCCCTAAATAAAATTAAATCACACTTAAGTAAATAAAATATATGTATTTAATTTTCCTACTTAGGAAAATTATTTAATTAATTGTTTACTTTATGTAATTCAATTAATTGATAAATTAATTAATTACATTATGTAAACTTATTAATTAATCAAATTCAACCCAATGTTAATTAATTACCTTGACACCGAATGTTAATTAATTAATGAACACATTCCTTCCAATGTACATTACATGTACAATTTCTATAAGTTCCAGCTCAGTTGATCTATGTGCACAATCCTATGGGTCTGTTTTTATGTTGGCAATAGGCCCAAGGCCCACAAACTATAAGTGGGTTCTAGCAAACCATTACAGCCCCTAATTAAGACAGAAATGCAGTAGTCTTTAGAAGACACTCACTCGGTAGTAATCTCATAGTGTCCTTTGCCTAACGATATCGATATGAATAAACAAGAGGCATGGTGTCTGTCATCCTCTTCTGCTGTTTATTATATTTCTTGATCTTGACTTGACTGATTAATCAAATAAGCATCGACTTACTTGGGTATGGCCATACACTTATCAGTCCCACTCATCAAGTGGCCAATGATATCATCTCGTGTTATCCTAGTGGCAATTCCATCACTTCATCATCAATATCAACATGTTCACCTGTCCACCCAATCATACCTGTATTTAGCACCTTTTTACAGACCTGTTAGGCGTATGTCAAAGTGAACCGGATTCCATATTGATATTGTAATGAAATCTGGTCTGAGGACAAAAGATACCTACTTAAGAAAGACCTATGACGTGACAACCATGTGGCTTTCTTGTGCAGATCGATCCAGTCCCATGTTAACAACATGTACCTATATTCATGGCTAACTATACAAGTACTATGGCTAGTTAAGAACTACCATATAGTCATTGAATATACAAGTCTGTGGTTCTATTCGTTCCCACGATTAGAACAGACCTGGGATAGGTTTTATGATTATCAATCAATGGATACTCTACTCATATTATAGCACAAGATATAAATGAAATAGATTAATTGCCTTTATTAATATGACACAAATAATGTATTCATACAATGAGTCTTAATGTATAATACAAAATACAAGAATCCAATGCCCTAAGAACTAGGGCACACCAACAGGCCGAAATTCTCTGTATGGGAAGGAGAGGCGGTTTCTGTTAGGTTAGGGAATTAAGGAAATATATTCTATTTATACTCTAGGTCAGTCGAGTTTAATTAATTAAACTTTAGGTTAAAGTTTTAATTAAATTAAATGTCCATCAATCTTATGATATATATGTATAATTTCTTATGTTATAATTATATTTTAGTCTTAATTTATTTATTGCACCATGCAATAAAACAAATTAACCTGAATATAATATAATTCCCTGTAATGTCAAAATCTAATTTTGCCAAATTACATTCTAATTAAATTATCTATTGTACCATATAATAATTAATTTAATATGAATATAATTCCAATCCTATAAATGTCAAAAACCAATTTTGGCTAGTTACATTTTAATTAATTTATTTTATTGCACCATGCAATAGTTAAATCAATATAAATACAACAATTGCTCCTTTCCAATATATATATTTATGTCCTAGACATCCAATCTTGACCGTATGTGTGTGATCCGGTAGGTTAATCTGTATGTTGGCAGTTGGCCCTAAACCTTTGGGTCCACAGACTATAGGTGGGTCCTAGTTAACCATTATAGCCCCCCAATTAAGATGAATATATCTTTTGGACATTTATACCTTGTAGCCTTTTACTTATACATCTCATGCCTATTAGATATCTCTGTACTGCTAGAACCATGACTCAGTCATCCCCTATGGCTGCAAGTACATTTCTTGATACCGAGTAGACTGATGAACTCAATCACTTAATCACCTAGTAATTAAGTATTGGTTTGGGCCAAACACTTCTCAGTGTCACTCATCAAGTGGCTGGTGATATCCTGATCTCATTTAAGATATTGGCATTTCCTTTCAGCTTACTTATGAGCCTTAGGTATTCACTGGCATACCCCAATCATACCTATACATGGCACTTTGTTATGAGTCTATTAGGCGTATGTCAAAGTACGGGAGATCATCCTTAAGTCCATAGCAACATCAGGTCTAAGGATCCAATATAAGTGCTACCAAAGATTCACTTGTCTTATAGGGGTATAGTGAAATGCTCTGAGTGGATTGATCCAGTACCATGTAACCTAACATGTACCCATGTCTTTTATTGACAATCCATGTCCAATGGTCGGTAGGACACCACCATACAATGAAAGACCATGCTAGTCTTTAGTTAGTATCATTCCCATGATTTAATAGACTAGGGACATTTATAGTTAATGTTTACCCTACTCTAAGTCCTACTTGTTAGTAGATGCTCCTAACAAATAAGTATATGACTTAACTAATGGATACTCTATAACTATTAATTGCATAAGAAATTAATAAAATGGATTAATGCCTTTTATTAAATATCAAAAATTCAATTACATTGTCAAAGGGACTACGGCACACACTAACATTTTGGATCTTGGTTTCTCAAGAATGGATGGTGATAAGTTAAGTTTTGGGAGATTTTGGTCTTGAAGATGATGAACTCGATGGAGGTTAAAGGGTTTTTGGGTTCAAGGCTTAAATTTTGCTGTAATAGTCTTTTTTCTCCATAATGATAATGCTCTCTCTTGTAATAGTGAGAAGAAAAAAGCTTATATACTCTGTCTTTGCGTAAGTGGGCTTCTATTGTTTACCTTTCTACTTTTAGAGATAAGCCGTATGGTTTATCCTTGCCAAAATTAAGTCATACGACTTAAATCTTAGATACAGTTGTTTCCACTTCAAACAGCTCTCTACTACTGCTTAACCCTTCTTAATTTAGCTTAACTCACATCCATTTAGGCTGTACGGCTCATCTGGTGAAATCAACTTACTCCTTTCGAGCTTTTTGACAATTTTCGGCCCATTTTGACCTAAATTAGAATCTGAACCTTGCTTCTTGGACCGGTGCCTTCGGGAAGCTTAAGACGAAGGAGAACTAGCTCGGCCTTCATCACAGTGGTCAGAAAAATCCGTGCTCACAGTTAGATTATTCAATCAGGTTGTAATATTTTACTTTACTTAATTTATTTATATTTCAGAATTTATTTATAGCTTGTTTTCCTATACGAGCATGTAGATAAATTAGGCTAAAATAAAATTGTTAATATAATATTTCGAATCAAGAAGAAATAGGTGACTTGTCCGGACCTAAATCTCTAACTAAAAGGTATAGCGATTCCTGCTCGGCTCAACTATATAGCAATTTTCCGGTGAAGCTGAATTTTGAGCTCGAGAATTTGGATCCCCGGTTTCAGTGATGAAAGGAGGTCTATTTGAATTATTTCTGAAACCAAAAGGGTTAAGATCAATTCAAGGTCGAAGCTCTAGATTGCTAGCTCTAGATTGCTGAAAATGTCAAAACTAAGGTTTCAAGTTAACAAACTATACCTATACTGGTGTAGTACCTATATCCGCACGGGTGTAGTTCCTATAGTCGTACAGGTGTACATTCTTTTATCCCAAAACCTTATCTATCTAGATTGGATCTGGATCAAAAAAGAGGATATAAAAAGAAAGAGATGAAGAGGGAGAAAGGGGGGTGACCGGTTTTTAGAATTAGAGTGAAAGAACTAGGGTTGAGAGAGTTTGAGAGAAGATAGAAAGAAAAGAGAAGAGGAAAAGGAAAGTTGAAGCTTCTTCTTCATTTTCTTGATTGAATCTCTATTACTAGGGCTTAAAATCAATTAAAAATCCTATAAAAACACTTTTCTAAGTTGTTCAATAGGTTTAAAGACCAAAACGAATCACAAATCTGTAACATTGGGAGTTGGTTTGTAACTTTGGAACCTTTAGAGTTCAAAGGAGGTTCTCAATGATTTGGAGCTCTTTTGAGGTGATTTCAAGCCTGTAAAGCTGTGGATTCATACGTCAAAGGTATATTTCTGGGAAACTAATAACTTTCCATCATATTTGTACTGTTTGAGCATCGTTTTGTATGTTTCTTCAACTTACTCTATTTTTGTTCATTTCTGGTCTCTGTCCAAGATTTACACCCGCACGGCTATAGTTGTAGCCGTATAGGTGTAAACATGGAGCCGCACAACCATAAATTCTAAAAACTCATAAGTAAAAATACCAAACTTTGAATCTAAATCCGGCCCAAAAGCAATACCCATATAGGTATTACCATAGCCATATGGTAATTAATGTTTACTTGTATGAGTATTGTTTCAGGTAGAATACACTAAAGGTATTTTCTGAGCATTTCATCACATTTTGGACCTTAGATTTAATTTCTAGAATTAAAATTAGACTAGAACAATGATAGCGATCTGATCTCTTAAAAATCAACTCACTTGACATGTTAATAATTAACCGAAAAAACCGTTTTCTCAAAAATCAATACAAGAACATCTCAAAACCATTTTCCAGGTCAAGTCGGTCGAATCTACCTAATTCTCCTGACTTCCCCTCTTTTACATCCTGAGGTATCCATTATCCCTTGCTGTCTCACTTGAGTCTTGCGTCAATATACTTTTATTATGTTACTAACAGTAGTTTTACAGGTTTAAATGTATTTTCAGTTTTATTTCTAGATAGATGAACTCGTATATTTTAGGTGGTTGTATCCTAATTCCCCATTTGATTTATATGTATTCCTTACGATAGCTTATTGGATTCAGTTTGTAATAATTAATTTATTTACTGCTTTATGTACAATGCATGAACGCCGTATGCTTTAAATTAAAATCAATTTAGTTCTATAAAATGCCATGATCAAATGTTGAAGCGTTATTTTAATTAGATACTAAGTAAGTGAGTCGTCCGAACCTAGATCTTTGGAAGGTATAGCATTCCTCACTTGGTTCTATCTATACTTGAATTCCCCGGTTGAGATAAGCAGGGTGGCAACTCCTATACGTTTTTAAGATCTCGGTATCGAATCTTTTATGAATATTTTTTTCAAAAATGAATTTCCATAATAAATTATTATCTATCCAACCAAAGAAACCCCCATTTTGCGGCCACTTCATAGCATTGGCCATTTCATTTTTCACTTTACAAAAACATTGTCTGCTCACAGCTAAGTAAAGAGATAAGATAGGGTTTGGCAAGTTTTTGACAAGTTTGAAAAGAGAGAGAGGAAAAGATTTGGCTGCCATGGAATTTAAGATAAGGAAGAATTTGGTTCAAGGGTAGGATAAGGTTGTTTTTATTTCTAGGCTTAATTATAGAAAATCTGGGTAATGGGCTAGTACATGGGTTAGGCTTTAAAAGCCTAATCCAAAACCATCTGCTATGGGTTTCCTTTTTACATATAGTGTTTCTCATTTACATGTCCTAGATGACAGTGCCAAAAGTAAATGGGGTTTAACTCTTTAGGTTTGAGCCTTTTAGTATTTATGTTTTAAATAGGACTAGAATCAGCTAGATCAAGGATATATAAACCGTTATTTAATAGCCCATGGCCATAAAATAAACCACCATTATAAATACTAATTTTATTACAACCAATATTAAATATTGTATCCATCAATATCCAAGTAAGAAATCGAAATAATGTTCTTACACATTGCAGCACAAAATAAATGTTTCTCAAAACTAGCATGAGCCCCATGGGCATCTCGAAATGGTAGTCTCCAATCTTAATAGCAGCCACCCTTGTGCCATGCCACTTGGAGGTCCATCTTCCTAGATCTCAAGAGCCTTCTATTTTGTAGTCCCTACACATTACAATAAATGTGATAACCACGTCCAATATCCAGTACCCAAGATGTTGAAACAGTCAAGTTGACATCAACAACATAGATACCTATAGTAGAAGTGGCGACCTTGCCCTTTCTTTACTCTTCCAACAACTAGGGACATGTCCTCTTCTGCTACACTAACTACTTGCACTAGAAGCAGATATCCCCAGGTTGAGCCTTGGGCTTCTTGCCTTTGCATTTGGCCTTAGCCTTTTCCTTACCCTTAGCAAGTGGAACATTCCTATCATTTATCATAAGCACTGGTTGAGACTTCTAGAGGGACTACTTGGCTACTTTGAGCATGCCATGGAGCGTAGCCATAGTTTTATTCATGCCTTACATGTTATAGTTCATTATGAACCCCTCTAAAGACTTAGAGAGGGAAGCAAGGATGGTATTAATTGACAGCTCACTTGGGAGTGGTGTGATTAGCAGGGATAAAGTATCCAAATATACCTTCATCTTGAGCACATGGGTTCTCACAGATGTGCCAGTAGCCATCTTACATGAGTTAAATGCTTTTATCATCATGAACCTTTCATGACGTGCTTGATCCTAAAACATCTCATTAAAGAGAGTTCAGAATAGTAGGTGCTTCCATCTCTATGAACTGCTTTTGGAGCTCAAGGATCATAGTAGCTAGCATAAGGTAATTGACATCCTTTAGATCCTTCCTATACACCTGATGCTCATGAATGACCTCATTGGAGGCAATTGCAAATTGCGGCCAAAATAAAGCCCACTCCAGCACATATTCCTTGTACTCCTACCTAAGGATAATCCTAAGATTCCTGGGCCAGTGCAAGAAATTTGTGATAGGCAACTTATCCTTTTGTAGGATAGATCATAGTCAAAATGCATTTGATGATGATGTCGATTTTTCTAATCAACACAAAAAATATAAGGTTGGTTAATAAATAGGTCTTTTAGTTTTTCCCACTTTAATTTGAATAAAAAATTGCATTTTAATTATATTCAAGTTAGTGTAAAGTGAAAGTGGGATAAGATTCATATTTCATCAAGATTTACTTAAGCTGAGCTTGTACACCAAAGCCTTGATTATTTAGGTAGGAGTGCTACCAATCCTATCCTTAGGACACTTGGTTTGATAGGCCTATTGGCACTTACCCATTTGTGCTTAGGGCAAGGCAATATCAAACTACCCATGTTATGTCAAACCACCAGATGAATGTTAAGGCACACCCAGTACCCTTAACCTTATACAAAACATGGATACCCGATGCATCTGGTTTTGCCATGAACCACATCCCCACGAGGCTTGAATATGGAAAGCACTTTAGCAACTTAATATTTAAGGATTCATTAATTTTAAACAAGCTTACATGCATAACGATTGGAATTAGGTACCGAACCATACATACATGCATATAAATAAGAAAAGTAAAATGCATCATCCGGGGCATCTAAATACAACCTATTTGATAAACTAGTAAACCTATACTAGCTTGTTGGGTTCCAATAGGCTTAGGCTACCCATCTCCTTCTAGCTCCACCACCATATAGGTTGCACCTCTAGGTTGGACTTTTGTCCAATTACAGCTTTACAAAATAATAACCTAACTATTTAAAATAAAATTGCAATTTACAACAAAAGAAACAACATAATGCATGATGATACATACACCAAGTATAATCAAACAATTCAAATAATATTATATACACAATGCATAAAAATAAATCCAATTTTAATAGGCATTTACCATTTATGGAAATTGCTATTAGGATTCTCCCAGTGGAAATCAAAACAAAATCATAGCGGAAGCAATATTGATTTCCACTCAAATCCAATAACAGGAACAATAGCTCAAATTAGAAAAGAGAAAGAAGAAATTACTCAACCAAAAAGCATTGTAAACCCATACCTATGCCGTTGTGAGTGGGTGATCCTTGCAATGACAGGCCACGAGGCCATGTCGAGTGGGTTTTTCTAAAAGTGTGGGTTTTGGGTTTCATGAAAATGGTTTTGGAGGTTTGGAAAAGGTAAAACAGAAAAGGAATGAACGAAACCAATTCCTTGCACCTTAAAGATTGACAAAAGTCACCACCCAGCTTAGCTCTTACCAAGAAATTATAGGATAGCCAAGCTCGGCAATGATTCCTATACCTTTAAGATAGAGATTCTGGTTCGGACAAACTACCCATTTCTACTTTATTTTGAAATAACTTTTAACCATACCAAATATGCATCTTTTGTTATTTAATTCCTATTTGGTATTCAAGCCTAATTCCTATTTTAACAATTTTTACCAATTTTATTATTTGTTAAGCATGCAAAATGTGGGTTGGATATCCAGGAATCTACTGAAAATTCCCTTAATGCGGGTCCTAAAAATTCTTCGAAATTGAAACTAAGTCATAAAGCATTTAAACACCCAAAATAAATTTTTCAATAACAAATGATGAATAAATACATAGATTGGAAAATAAATAACTTCTAGAAAAGCAAGAAGAGCCGTGCAGCTCAAAAGATGAGCCATACGGCTCAATGCATCAAAGATAGGCCACCCGGCCTAATATAGGGAGAAATAGCACCAACACTAATCCTAGGAAAGATTGGATCATACAACTCAACTTTGTATGAACAAAGCCATATGGCTTTATTTTTCCAAAAAATAAAGCCATACAGCCTATCTTTAATAGAAAAATAGATTTTTCATTTTGAGTTTTGACACGTAGAAATTCATTTTTGGTGTTTTTTCTTTTGATCTTGAGATCCTTTAGGTGTCTACCTATTGGTTAGACTCAGAAATCATAGATTTTCACCCCGGATTCCACAAAACCAAAGATCCTTGGAACAAGGGGATTTTAAGCTGTAAGCTCACAGGCTATGGACGAGCTGTGCAGCTTAACAATTGCTACAGATAGGCCGTGCAGCCTAATTTTAAAAGTTAAAGAAATTCAAATTTGAGTTTTAAGCCAAGATAACACAACACAAGTATTTCAATCAAAACAAAAATGAAAAGATTGGATTTTATGGCCTCTCAGAAGTTACCTTGATATGTTTATCCAGGATTCAATGTGGTCACGGATCTGATCCTTGAAGCTAGAATGGTTCTAACTCATTAAATCTAAACCAAAACTGCCAACAACCTGAGAACAGCTGCAACCAGTTTTGATTCTCTGCTTCTTCCTGTACAAAAGTGAGTTTAGATGTTGAAATCTTAAGAATGGGTGATGAGTTGGGATTTTTATAAGATTTTTGATGGTTGAAGATGATGAACTATTGATGGTTTTTTGGTTAAGAGCGTGAAGGTTAAGTTTTTCTGTATAATGGCCTTTGTTTTTCTGTAATGATCACTTCCTCCCTGTAATCTGAAAGAAAAAAAAAGGTTTTATACTTTATCTGCTGTGCAAGTGGATTCTATCCTCCGGTTTTTTATTTAAGAGATGGGTCGCACGGCTTAAAGTTTCCAAAATTAGGACGCACAACCTAATATTGAGTGGTACAACCTTACTCTTAAATACATCTGTTTCCACTTTTAGTAGCTTTATTTTGCAGCTTAACCCATCTTGATATAGCCTAACTCACCTTCAGTTAGGCCGTACAGCCTAATTTATGAAGTCTGCTTCCTTCCTTAGGTGTTTTGACAATTTTTGGTCTGTTTTAGCATAAGTTAAATCAACTCCTTGCTTCCCGGGCCAGTGTCTTCAGGAAACTGAAGATAACAAATAACTAATACAACTTCATCCCCTAGGTTTGGTTTTGCTATGTTGAGTGATGATTATTTCACTTTTGGCAGCCGTGCTAAGCCTAGAATCGCCTTAGAAGAGTAGGAGCATTTCGTTGAACATCACTATCCCCTTGGGTTTGAAGTCGCTACATTGAGTGATGATTGTTTGACTTTTGGTAGCCATGCTAGACTTGGAATTTCCTTTGAAGAATGGGAGCATTTTAAGGAACATCATTATCCCCTTAGGCTTGAATTTGTTACGGTGAGTGATGATTTTTTGACTTTTGGCAGTCGTGCTAGACTTAGGATCACCGTGCTAGGTGATGCTGTTGTGATAAAGGTCATGCTAGACCTTGAGGTTGTTTGTTGTTTGTGTTGGATTCTTTATTCCTTGACCAATTATTTTGAAAAAAAAAATTTCCCCTTCAGTCAAGAATAAAGACATGTAATAGTGTGGGAGCTCGATCCTTGCTTCTTTCGGCCTTGCCCATAGATTCTTGCAAAAATAGAATACCTTTCTTAGAGTAATTTTATGTTTGGAAATGAATTCAGAAATATATAAAGAATGTAAGACATACAGCCTAAATGGTGCAATTTTGAGCCGCACGGCTCATTACGCGATAGGAAGAATCACTAAAATCATCAGTGAGCCGTACAGCCTAACTGGAGGGGTTGTTAAGCCATATGTCTTATCTTACCTGTCTCTAAATTAAAAATAAAATGTTGAAAAATTCACTTCAGTTCTATCTATTCTCGTCAGGCTTGCTCAAACCATCCCTTTCCTCTCTTCTACTTATCTCCCAATCAAAATGAGAGGAAAAATCAACCGTTCAATCTCATATACACCAAGGCATGAGGCTCCCAACACCATGGTTACATAATATACACTACTAGAGGGATCGTTTTCTATACCCTTTGTCTCAATGTAGAATCTCTACAGGCTTGGGCTGAATGAGAAGTATGAGGGTGTCCCTCGGTGAGGAAGTGAACTCGGTCTTGAACATTCACGGGCATACCGTTAATTTTCTGGTGAGTCTTGGCTTCCCCCTTTCCTTGATTTTCATTTTCTTCTTTTGTTGATTTCACTACAAAATATGGAAATTGTGTGGTTAGAATGCATGTTTAGGGTGTATTAGGTGTTTATCACACATTTAGGACTGGTTTATAGATTTAGGGTGTAAGAAATTTGGATTTCTAGGGTTAGAAATTTCGGCTGGAAACCTAGAAGAGATGAGTCGTGCGGCTTAACTTTTCCCTAAATCAGGTTTCACCAAGAATCCGAAAGTTAAGCTGTGCGACCTTTCAACTTAAGTCATGCTGCCTTTCCACTTAAGCCGTGTGGTCTACCTTTCTCAAACATAAGCTGTACGGCTCATCTCCTGTAGGAAACAATAGTTGTAATTTATGCCTAAAATTGAGATTTCTTTCAATTTTCCCATATGAACACATGCATATGCTATCATTTGAGTTTAATAAACTTCCCATTTGCCTTTTATGCAGACCTAGAAGAAAATTATAGGTGCCAGAGGCTGGACTAAAAGACTTTTATGACCACCAACCTGTTACTGTGAGGACAAAGGTGGACGGGAGCGGTTTGAGTCCTATGATCCCATTCCATCATGTTTAAGTCTTACATGTGATTATTCTTGTATTAACACTTGTCTTGTAGGATTAGATGCATGTTTAGCCTCACTTATCCTTTTAGATAAATTCATGCATTTTAGGCAATTGTACCCCGATGCCCCATTTGTTTCACATGTATCCCCCTAGGGTAGTTTACTTGATTTGGTCTATATAATTAATTTATTTACCAATTTTGTACCTTGCATGAATATTGTATGCTCTAAATATTGACTTTGTTTTATAAAATGCTATGATTTGATTGTTGAAGCATTGATTTTAATTAGATAACAAGTAAGTGAATCGTCTAGACCTAGATCTCTAGAAGTTATAACGACCCTCACTTGTTT
This sequence comes from Euphorbia tirucalli, assembly GCA_039660915.1. NCBI lineage: Eukaryota > Viridiplantae > Streptophyta > Magnoliopsida > Malpighiales > Euphorbiaceae > Euphorbia > Euphorbia tirucalli. The sequence goes on along the minus strand of CM077640.1, from coordinate 32,739,707 downwards.
TGGCTGTACCTAAATTTCCCGATTGAGCTGAGTTGGGAGGCGACTCCTGTATCTTGATTTTGAGATTTCATTCTCGAATCTTTTATAATATCATATTTTCCAAAAATGAATTTCCATATCAATATCATTATTTATTCAATTGACAAAATCCCAATTTGTGGTCCGCTTCACAGCGCGCTACTGCATTATTCAATCTTTTCCATTTCTTGAAAAAGTCATTCGTTCAGAGTGGCAACTTCGCTAGGAATTCATTTAAAATAGTTTTTTCAAAACTTAAAAGATTTTGACGAGCACTAAAAGTACCTAATTAAAATAGGCTTAACAAACTTTTTGTAGCATTTTATATGCATTACATATTAGATAGATTTGAGCATTAGGTTAAGGTACCACTTTTAGCTTGGTGAACCATTGAAGTGCCGCCTATGTTGCGCCAGGTCATAGGGACATTAATACGGAACACCACCTTTAGTCCCATATGAACCTCTTCATTTGTACCCTTGAGTCGAAGTGAGGAGCATATTTTGTTATAAGGACCTTGATGTTATCCTGACTTTGATAGAACTCATTTAAATAGCCGTAGTAATTTTCATTAAAATACCGAAACGATGCGTGTGATATATAAGTAGTTCTACCTTTATCATCCCCTATTGATTAATAAAGAGAACCCTATCTAGGATTGGGCTAGAACATGATTATTTGACCACATGGAGAAATAAGGCCAAGAATTTGCATTCACATGCTATGTGATATGTGATTCATTATTTGTACCATATCGTTGTAATCATTCTATCATGCATGTATTGTATAAACTCTGCATACCATTTGTGTGATACTAACTCACTATTTTTGTGTAGCCATATGCATTTTTTTCGTGTGTGTCCATGCCATCCACATACTTCATTTTGTATGTCATGTAAGTATTCTCATGTCATTTTATGTGCCACACACACATTCTCATTCTTTCATCATACAGTAATGCATACCACTTGTGTGATGCTAACCCACTATTTTTGGTACAGCCATGTTCATTATCTTTTGTGTGTGCATAAACCATTAACGTGCCCCATCTATTATGATGTTTACATTAACAATTCTCAATGCATTCATAATTGCATGCCATTTATCCATTAGTTGACGGGTTGTGAGCACGGGTTTTTTCCCGACCTCGGTGATGAAAGCCATTATTACCTTTTTCACGGATAAATGTAAAGCGGATTTGGAATGACTGGGATGATGTCAGAAATGTCTCAGGTGACTCAAATGTGTGTGACAAGTCTTGGTAGGAACCCCGAAGGAATTCGAGTGAGTATTTAAGAGAACCGAAGAAAAGAACAAAAAAATAAGCAAAATAGGCTAATCTGGTCACTACAGCCATGCCCCTGTAGTGCCCTAAAGCCGCGCGGCTGTACTATAGTGGCACGGTTGTACTACAGCTACGCCGCTGGAGTCCATTACAGCCACACGGCTGTAATCATCAGATTTCCTTTTTTGTTCCAAATCAGCATTTAATCCGGATTTTTAACCAAAATAGGAGATATAAAAGGATTATGACTAGGATTAAGGTAAGAAAACAGAGACATAATAGGGAGAATTGAAGGAAAACACAGCCACACTTAGAGTTCTTGAAAGAAAAAGATTGAAATTAAGTGTTTCAACCCAAAAATAATCAAAAAACCTTAATAAAATCTGTAGAAACAATCATAATTTTGAGAGAACTAGTTTTCTATGGGTGTTTCTAGACTGTAATCATTCATTCGATTTCATTCGAGGTTCTACTCGGGCTTCGGAGATTGCACATGCTTTTGGGTTGTTCATGATTGCAAGGTGTTTCCCGGCATCCGAATCCATCCCTGGTGGTCCAAAACACTGGAACATAGATAAGGTATAATCTGAGAGACCTTAAAAATCATTTTTAATTCATTTTGGGTGCTATTTGTTGGTGTTTTTGAGTTTTTTGCGATTTTGGAAGCTATTCCAATTACAGCTGCCCCACCTGATGATTATAGCCGCGCGGCTGTAACCTACAGGGGCGCGGCTGTAACCTATAGGGGCGTGGCTGTAACCTATAGGGGCGCGGCTGTAATCTTCAGAGGCAAAAGCTTTGGATGTCCTAAATCGACCGATAACACTTCTTTTTTCTAATTAAAAGTGTTTGTCATGTTTATTATCGATCCAATCACATCCCTGTATGCTTAGATTCCCGGTTTTCTGATTTTAATTTATGGATGTGATTTCAAGTTTGGCAATTTCGAGTTTTTAGGGATTTTCGGACTTGTTTCGATCTGTTTCGGATCCGTTTGGTTGAAGTTAGTGTGTTTCTAGAAATCCCAGATTACCCGAAATCGCTAAATTTGTAAAATGATTTTCAAAACGAGAAAAGAATGCCAGAATACACTCTGGAGCATTACAGCCGCACACCTGTAGGTGTTACAGCCACGCGACTGTAGTCTGAGAAACAGAATTATAGTTTTGCCCTTTTGGGCTTTTAACTTGTAATTTTGCCCCTCCGTTCATTCAAAACAGATTTTTGGCGTGTTTACCTGTTTGGACCATAGATGGATGTTTAATTTAGGCCCACTCACGAACGGGGCCCCCGGGTCCTGGGATATCCGGCCTGTTAAAAGTTGGAAAATGCATGTAAAATGAGCCAAATGGTTTTCAAAATTGGTTTTTCATCCATAAAACCTACAGGGCGTTTCAAAAACCGTTTTCCAGGTCTAACCGAGCCGACCGATCGGGTCGACCCGGTTACCCCCTAAATGCATGACCCCGCTTCCTAAAATACCCCTATTCTGTCCTATATGAGTCCTTGGTGTGTTTTATTTATTTGTGCTAACCGTATTTGGATGCAGGTTTTTTTTTCTTTATTTCTATTTTTGGATGTATTTTATAGATTAAATCGTGTATCTAGGCGATTGTACTTTTTATATTTTCGTGTATTATAGGCTGTTGTAATGGTGAGGATGAGAGCTTTTTCTTTTTTTTTTGGGTTGTATAATTTGGCCTCTACTTTACTTTTCCCGCACTTTTACTTTTCTGCATTTTATTTTGGATTTATATTTATGTCATGTGAATGAGCATTAACTAAAAATAAAATGAGATAAAATGAGTAGAATTAAGTGAATGCAACATTACATTATGAAATAATAATTGAAAATAAGTGAGGATTAGTAGATTGTTGCCCGAACCCTGAATCTCTGAATTAGGTACCACATTTACACTTGGTAGGGAGCTGTATCGGAATTTCCTGGATGAGCTGATCCGGGTGGCGACGCTGTATCTAATTTCGAAATTTAGGTTTCGAGATCTTTAATTTGAAATTGAGATTTTCTAAAAACCTATTTTTCCAAAACTCACACTTACAATTAAGTTTTCTACAAAAGGGTTTTTCTAATAAAATGAAAGATTTTCTTAAGAAAGATTAAAGACCCATTTTCGAACCACATCATCACACTTCAAAAAGAAAGTCCCCGGTTCCCACTTCACCGCGCGTTCCGTACAAACATCGTCTGCTCACAGTGGTGACTCTATTGGAGAATTAACGGTTTCTTTTAAAAGTTTTCATAAAAACTTAAGGAACTTAGGCAACAATCGAAGTACATCCTCACTTGTAGTCAATTATTAAATCATAATTTGATGTTTCATTCACACTTGTTTAAGCCCAGTTTATCTTCAAAGGTGACCTACCTCATCTGCTAGGACTCATAGCCTCGTACGAACCCGTTCGTTTCGACCCTTGAGTGGGGAGAAGTGAGGAGTATATTTTCACTATGGGGGCCTGTACAACCCTTGGCTCGACTCATACCTTCATGTAATGGCCTAGCAACTTCCCCTTAGGGTTACCAGAACATATATTTGAAAATGGACATTGAGAGTGCGCCTTTGGTATCCCCAGTTGATGCCAAAGAGACCCAACACCTAGGAAGAATGCGAGACCAATCGAGGAGGAATAAGGTTGGAAGGGTGAGAATATTGTTGCGTGTGCTAACGTTTGTTCTATGGTGGTTTCATTTTTTGACTTTCACATGCAACATCAAACACGCATCATCCGTGTGCCATTTTCTAACCACATCTTTATGCAGCCATAGGCAAGCATCATCATACGTGTGGTATTATACTAACCACGTTTTCTTGCAGCCGTAACATCTTACTCGTGTGTCATATGCACCTTGTGTGCTTGCATTTCTTAAAGCATACATGACATCATCTCGTGTGTCATGCATCCTAACCACATTTTTGTGCAGCCATTTGCATTCTGTGTGACATGAGCATTCATATCATCTTATCCCATCTAAAATGAAGGATATTCTAAGTATGCCCTTCATGACATTTCATCTCATGACATATTGGGAGTCCCCAAGATTACCCATGTTCGCCTATGCCCGGATTGTACTTGGCCATTTCATTACATCATTGCACCATTAGGGGACCACAACGGTATTAGGCTCATGTTCGTGTGGCGGACCACACAATTCCATCACATGACATCATGTCCATTCATCATGATGTCATGGTGACACTAAAGTCTTGCTTGTATGTCACGATCCACATCGGATTGTTTCATAACATTGATGACCCATTTGAGGTACTCCACGAGTGTCGAACTGGAATTTATATTAGGACGTTTCATAACATGTTTGATCATGCAAGGTGTTCCATGAATGCCGAAATGCTATCCGTGTCCAGAGTTACACGTGACTTGTTTGTGACATCACTTCATCCAAGATGCCATAAAAGCATCAAACCTCTGTATATGGAACGACTCCTATATGACCATCACATATCATTTCATTGACCTATAAAACGTCGAACCTCTATCTTTGTGTCGGTACACACGTGACCATTTCATGACATCCGCTAGGTGCCCCGAAGGCTCCAAATTTCTGTCCGTGTGCCAGCCCACACATGCATTTTTGCATTGTCTTTTGCATGGCATGGGGTATGCTTGGAACATGCAAAACAAAAAGAAGAAAATACAAAAGTTATTTTCATCATCATCCATATCCATAAAGCATCATCAGATCATGAACATGAACACATCATACACGCCATTTAGGGTGTCGAGTCTAGGTCCATGACATCCATCTGAGCTTCTAACCTTATGTGGAATGTGCAGTTTGGATTCGAACCTTGAATCGGTTAGTTTGTGTTGAATCAGAGCCGAACCCACCAATTCAGTTAGTTCAATCAGAGCCTGTCAGCGTAGAGGGAATCAGCTCAGGGTCAGACTCAGATCGGGAAGTCGAAATACAGTTGCCCACTCTACCAATTGACAGTCAAGTTTTGTTAGAAGAAGCTGACAGAGCAGAGATGGCCGATGGAAATAATGGAAACTTGCCTTTCGACATGGCTGCTTTTATGAGGAGCTTCCTTGTTGGGATTTTCACCGGAAATCATCCGAATAAATGTGGAAGATTGCAACAATTTCCTCAAATCCGTGCCCAGGAGCAATTGAGATGAAAATTGCAAAATCAAAAATTTATCAAGAAGAGATTAAACTCTTACCAGGAGTGTCTCTTCCAGAGATGGCTGCAGAAATCAATGTAGATTCCCTCCTCGTTCACGTACACGAACGCCTGTGGAACACGACCCGTGCTAGCGTTGGAAATCAAAAACTTTTTGGAGAGAGAGGCAAGGAATTTCAGCTGTGGCTTGTTCTTCTATGCTTGGCCGAAATCCATAGGTCTTTTATGACCTAGTGGGCTGAAATGTTTGAGTAAAAATTTCGGCCCAAGCTTCCCTATTCTATGCAATTCTCCTTTTTAAGCCCAGTTCAACTTTAATTCCCTTGGTCCAATTGATTATCAAACTTAATTTTATTTAATATGTATCCTAACATATTATACCATATAATATGTTCGATACATTTAAATTAAAATTAATTTGATCAATTAATTTTACCATGGAATTAAATTTGACAAACGTAAAATTAGGATACGTGTAAACCTATACATGTGCAATATTTCCACCTAGGAAATAATCGCATAATTAATTTAATTAATTATGAGAATGCAAATCATATATTAATTTTATTATTATGATCAATCCAATGGATCTTTATAATATAATTAATATAATCCTCTATCTTTAGGGTGTATACTCCAAGTATACAGGTGATTCCTTAAGTCCATGTTCAGACGTTCAATGTGTACGATCTCGTAGGCCCATCTTTATGTCGGCAGTGGGCCTATGGCCACAGACTGTAGGTGGGCTCTAGAAAGCCTCTACAGCCCCCAATTAAGATGGAAATGGAAGTCCAACTGTAATCATAACCCTGTAGTTTAAACTTGTATATCCCATGTCATTGATATCAGTGTCCAACACAGAGGCATGGATTGATCACCCTCTTTTGTGTCCGGACATTAACTTGATCCCGAATGTACTGATGCTCACAAACAAGTTCCAACTTGTTTGGGTGTGGCCACACTCTTATCAGTCACATTCATCAAGAGGCCGGTGATATCTTCTCAGTGGACTACTGAGTGACAAATCCCTTCTGCATATCCATATTATTGCCATGCTTAGTGACATACCCGAAAGTACCCATACTTGGCACCCTATTACAGGCCCTTTAGGCGTACCCTTAAGTATGCGACCTTGCATGCAACACCATCATATGGTCAGGTCAAAGGATCCATGCAAGTACTACACAAGAATCACTTGTGATACTATACCATGTGGATTTCTCGTTTACTGGATCTATCCAGTACCATGCCCCTTTTGCATGTACCCATTAACTTGGTTGACATCCCATGTCCAATGACTGGTAAGACATCGCCATACAACCAGGTTAATAATAGTCTTTAGTTCCATTCATTCCCATGACTAGAACAGACTACGGATCTCTTTATGGTCATATCGTTTTCCCTATCAATAGTCTTACTGCCAAGTGCATGACACTTGTCATCATGGATATGGATATGTCCATTGGATACTTCATTTAAGATATTGCACAAGATATATATAATATATGAATTAATGCCTTTATTAATGACATAAAATGTGTAGAATACATAAATCCAATAAATGTACAATAAAAATACAAGGTCCAATGCCTCGGGACTAGGGCATATCCAACATTCCTAACCTCAGAGGAGTTCAAGGCTTCTCTTAGGGAACAAATGCAAGCCGTGATAAGCACCATCCCTCTTCAAACTATTTCATCGGCTCAGATTTCAGGTGGAAGTGAGGGACAACAGTTTGTCCAAGTTGCTAATGGTGCTGCAGGAAGCCTTCCTAGAGGAAGTGGTAGAGTTGTCAATCACAGGGAGCCTGACCGTCAGTCCAAAGAGGATGAGGCCTTTGAGAAGGCAAGAGAAGTTTCAATTGAGACTATGGTGGAGAAACGTCTTAATCAAAAATTTTCTGATATGAAAGCCATGCTACCTAAGCTGAAGGAGCTGGTGCACTATAACCTTGTCAAGTATGTCAACCCGACTACTTTGATGGCTGATGGAGGAGAGCCACTCCCAGCTCGTTTTCAGATGCCTTACCTACCTCCTTACATCAGGGAAGGCCCACCGAAAGCCCATTTAGACAGTTATGTGAGGTTGATGACTAGCATGGGGATTGGGAAAGGTCTCCTCTTAAACCTGTTTCTGACTACTCTGAGGGGTGCTGCGACAAAGTGGTATATGAAAATGCCCCTCTACACCCGTTCTACTTGGGAGGACCTATTTGAAGCTTTTGTAAAGCAATATGCTTACAATACCCAAGTGGAGACTACCCTCGAAGACTTGGAGAGAATCCGCTAGAAGCCAAATGAGTCCTTCCAGGCTTACTACAAGTGGTGGAGGGATGTGCAAGTTTTAGTGGATGGGGCACCAAAGTTGGAGTCGCTCTTTGTGAAGCTGGTGGATGGTAGTCTGCCCCAATACAAGGACAAGATGAAGCTGAAGAGATTCCACTCCTTCAATGAGGGGGTAGAGTTTGCCAAACATATCAAGCGATATGAGGAGGAGGAGCAGAGGGGCGGACAGAGTTCGGGCCCCTACAGAAGTAATCAGGGGTACTCTTAAGGGTACAAAGGCAGTAGCTCTAAGGCTACTTCAGTGGGGTCCAATGCTAAGACGACTCAGGGTGTAGCCCCGATCGAAATGCAATGGGAGGACGTGGCCACTGTAAACCTAGGAAGACAGACTCCTTAAAGGGTCACTAGTCCGTGGGCTGAGTCAGTAAGCCTGATCTATGCTAAGTGTAGAAAAGCTGGTCTGTTACAGAGTTTGAGGCCATTTTCACTTCCGGCTGAGGCGGATAAAGACAATTTCTGCTCTTACCATGTGATGACGGGTCATCGTACAAATGAATGCACCCAGTTGATTAAGGCCATCAAACAGTTGGTCGCTGATGGAAAGATTATCGAGCCGGCTTTGAAACCTAGCATTTAGAATAATTCCTTACCCAACCTCGGATGATTCGGGTGTACAGGATATTAAGAACCATGATGCTGCAATAAAGAGAAAACCCTCCGCATGTGGAGGACGATATTGGTCTTAATGTTTTAGTTTATTTTTATTCTTATCATTTACCATGTGAACAATTCAAACCTTAAACTAGGTAGTTCAATAGAATTTGGTTTCAATTATTTGTGTGATATTCTTTCGGATGGAACTGTGCATGCATCCAAACATTCATTTAATGCCTTTAACACACATGATGCATCAATGCATGAAATGAATCTAGGGACAGATGATGACCCAAAAATGGTATCCGTTCAAAAAGTTTTCACACCTGAAGAAAGAAAAGAGGATCCCAACAGTACCACAAAAGAACATAGAAATCTTTGCCTGACTGAACGATGTCGCATGGAGATTTGGTGGAGAAATTACTGAATACCAAGTTCCAAAGGATTCGAAGATGAAATCAACCAAGCAGGAGCTCCATAGACTCAAACTAGAAAAAGGAGGGTTGTCAGAACATGGAGAATTGACAGTGTCAGCAAAGTAAGCCCACTAGCGTCGAACGGACATTGCTCCATGGTCGCAATCGTCAACTACTTCTCAAAGTGGGTAGAACCAGAACTATATATGAATGTAAAAAAAAAGTGCTATTATGTCATGACTGATGATGGAGTACAATTCCTAGGGGCAATAACACAGTGCTCCAAAATAAAGAGTTAGACATCATAGACAATCTCCGTATCTCTCACAAACCAATAGGGCGATAGAAGTTGCCAATAAATCCATCAAAGGGATTCCGTCAAAAGTGGTAGTTACTTACAGAGTTTGGGTTGACATATTACCATTTGCTTTGCAAGGACATAGAACTAGCATCAGAGTGTGCACTGAAGAAACGTCATACTCCTTAGCCTACAGGATGGAAGCGGTTCCACCAGGGGAGACAAGCCCATCAACCCAGACAAGCCCAGGCGATATTACATGTTTAAAAAAAAAAAAGAGGGTCCGATGGGTCGCAAACCGAAAAGGCGATCTATGCAAAAATCAGGATAGTCCGATGGATCGAAAACCCAAAAGGCGATCCATGCAAAAGTTAGGACAGAGAGGCGAGCACCATCAGTAGGAAAATCTATGAAGCCCAGTTGGTGGCAGGCATGGGACCAGTCGAGACGGATACCATTATTAATTTTGTCCTTAGCCTCATTTCATCTTTAATGTGTATTGTGCTAAAACATTATAAATGAGTGAATGAATGAATGCCATTTTCTGTTCGGTCAAATGTCCCAAGTCTGCTTAAGATTGAATTCGTATGAATGTGCACATTTTCTGTTTACATGCATTTCACCTAAAAAAAACGTTCGATGGATCGAATATTGAAGAGGCGGTCCATGCAAAAATTAGGACAGTCTGATAGATCAAAAACCCGAAAAGGGCGGTCTATGCAAAAGCAAGGGCATAAAATAAAGTCTGCTGAATTGAAAACCCGAAAGGGTAGTTCAGGCAAAAATAAGGACAGTCTGATAGGCCGAAAACCCAAAAAGGGCGAACTATGCAAAAATTAGGACAAGAAATGAAAATAAAACAAAAGTCATACAGTAGTATCAAGCTCAGACAACTCTAATCCTGTAAAAACCGAGGTACATCAAAGCCAGTGCCTTATGCCAACGCCTCGTGGAGCAAGCAATCAGGTCAAACAACCAAACTTCAATGCGATATCCCACTAAGGACAGACCCATCTGGGCATTCCAATCGTCCGTCTGGTCCCTAAAAGTCTGATTCATGACCTCCAGCTTGGTGACCCGCCGACGCAACTGATCAACCTATGTTCTCAAACGAGCAAACTCACGATGCTCAATCCCAATCACCGTCTACACCAAGCAAACCATAAAAAGCACCATAATCATATGCATATGCATCTAGGACATGTACATACACATACACACATCAATGTGTACTCAAGTACAGGTACATGCTGTCATCATCAGGCTGTCTCGAGCCATGAGTACTCCGGAAGCGGAAATAATCTGACACTGGGGCATCCTCAAATCCCAAGTAAGAGACTTTTCTCAATTTCAGAATTCATCTTTACGCTAATATAATCCTGAGAAGGGTATTCCTTGTCTTTTACAAGTATCCAGGGGCAAAACAATCAAGCCGTATTTATTCTTGATCGAAGGGGCAAAAATTTTTGTTTCCAAAATTACTGATCAAGGAATAAATACATACCCCCGATCCAATTTCAATGGTATTGCTCCACCAGAGAGGGTCAATTTCAATGGTATTGCTCCACCATAGAGAGCCGACTTCAACTTTATTGCTCTGCCACAGAGAGCCAACTTCAATGGTATTGCTCTATCAAATAAAGCCGATTTCAATAGTATTGCTCCGGCACAGAGAGCTGATTTCAATGGTATCAAGGCGCAAGATATTCAGTCCATATTCATTCTTGATCAAAGAGGTAAAAATTTTTGTTTCCAAAATTATCGATCAATGAACAAATACACACCTGAAACAACTTAAAAACATCAAATGAGATCATCAAGCTTCGCAAATCACCAAAGCATCTTTCCCTAGCCACAAAAACTTCACGGGAGACACAATTAATCTTCCATTCAATGACACTGGCACCACTAGAAGTGAAATGATAGAAATATCCTCCTGTTAGTAACCGAACTACCGGATGGCCAAAATAACTTCCCTTTAGCGACATATGGAAGACCAAATCACTAAAGTATTTCCTCCCCTAGTGACACAAGCTCCACTAGAGGCAAAAAGACCAAAATACCCTTTTCATAAAAAAGGGGAACCAAATCATCAAAACTCATTCCTTTTCGTGACGTAGGCCCCGTGAGAAGTCAAATGACCAAAGTACCCTTCCTTCAAAAGGTGCCAACTTCCCAAACTACAAAATTACCAAAATACCCTTTCCTTTCATGAACATCAAATGGCAAGGAAAATTAAATCTAGGCAAAGTTCTTTACTTCGCAATGGAGTCGAAACACATCCCTGGAAAGCTAATGCAAACTAGGCAAAGTTCTCTACTTCACAATGGAGTTGAAGCACGACCCTAGAAAACCATTACAATCTGGACAAAGTCCTCTGCTTCACGATGGAGTCAAAGCACGTCCCTGGAGAACATCAAACCAATTCGGGCAAGGTCCTATGTTTTGTAACAGAGTCGAAGTAAGTCCCTGAAGAATCAAATCAACCTGGGTAAGACAGCTGTTTCGCAAAACAACCGAGACAAGTCCCTGCAAACATCAAAGCTGGTAGACGCGGGAAGAGCCACCAGGTACATCCTCTTCTCCTTCTCACCGTGCTCCCCATCATGGGACCAAACTCGAATCGGGCACAAGCACCCGTTCAAGTCTACTTTGGTCACGCGAGGGGCAGCCTGTGAGCACAGGTTTTTTCTCGACCTCGGTGATGAAAGCCATTATTATCTTTTTCACGGATAAACGTGAAGCGGATTCCCAATGACCGGGATGACATCAGAAATGTCTTAGGTGACCCGAATGTGTGTGACAAGTCTTGGTACGGAACCCGAAGGACTTCAAATGAGTAGTTAAGAGAACCAAAGAAAAGAACGAAAAATAAGCAAAATAGGCTAATCTAGTCACTACAGCCACGCGGCTGTACTATAGTGGTGCGACTATACTACAGCTGTGCGGCTGTAATGGAATACAGTCGCACGGCTGTAATCATCAGATTTCTTTTTTTGTTCAAAATCAGCATTTAATCCGGATTTTTAACTAAAATAGGAGATATAAAAGGATTATGACAGGGATTAGGGTTAGACAACAGAGACAAAACATAGAGAATAGGGAGAATTGAAAGAAAACATAGCCACACTTAGAGTTCTTAAAAGAAAAAGACTGAAATTAAGTGTTTTAACCCAAAAATAATCAAAAAACCTTAATAAAATCTGTAGAAACAATCATAATTTTGAGAGAACTAGTTTTCTAGGGGTGTTTCTAGACTGTAATCATTCATTCAATTTCATTCGAGGTTCCGCTCGGGCTTCGGAGATTGCACACGCTTTTAGGTTTTTTGTGATTGCAAGGCATTTCCTGGCATCCGAATCCATCCCTAGTGGTCCAAAACACTGGAACACAGACAAGGTATATTCTGAGAGGCCTTAAAAAACCTTTTTAATTCATTCTGGGTGCTATTTGTTGGTGTTTTTGAGTTTTTTGCGATTTTGGAAGCGATTCCGGTTACAGCCGCCCCACCTGATGATTACAGCCCCAGTCGATTTGGGGCATCCGGAGCTTCTACCCCTGATGATTATAGCCGCGCGGCTGTAATCTTCAGGGGCAGAAGCTCCGGATGCCCCAAATCGACTGATAACGCTTCCGTTTTCTAATTAAATGTGTTTTTCATGTTTATTATTGGTCCAATCACATCCTTGTATGCTTAGATTCCCGATTTTCTGATTTTAAGTGATGGATGTGATTTCAAGTTTGGCGATTTCTAGTTTTTAGGGATTTTCGGACTTGTTTCGATCCTTTTCGGATCCGTTTGGTTAAAGTTAGTGTGTTTCCAGAAATCCCAGATTACCCGAAATCACTAAATTTGTAAAATGATTTTCAAAAACAAGAAAAGAATGCCGGAATACATTCTGGAGCATTACAGCCGCACAGCTATAGGTGTTACAGCCACGCGGCTATAGTCCGAGAAACAGAATTACAGTTTTGCCCTTTTCGGCTTCTAACTTGTAATTTTGCCTCTCCTTCCCATTCAAAACAGATTTTTGGCATGTTTACCTGTTTGGACCATAGATGGATGTTTAATTTAGGCCCACTCACGAACGGGGCCCCAGGTCCCCGGGATATCCAGTCCCCTAAAAGTTGGAAAATGCATGTAAAATAAGCCAAATGGTTTTCAAAATTGGTTTTTCATCCATAAAACCTACAAGGCGTTTCAAAAATCGTTTTCCAGGTCTAACTGGGCCGACAGATCGGGTCAACCCGGTTGCCCCCCTAAATGCATGACCCCGCTTCCTAAAATACCCCTATTCTGTCCTATATGAGTCCTTGGTGTGTTTTATTTATTTGTGCTAACCGTATTTGGATGCAGCTTTTATTTTTCTTTATTTTTATTTTTGGATCTATTTTATAGATTAAATTATGTATCTAGGCGATTGTACTTTTTAGATTTTCGTGTATTATAGGCGGTTGTAATGGTGAGGATGAGAGCTTTTTCTTTTTTTTTTGGTTGTATAATTTGGCCTCTACTTTACTTTTCCCGCACTTTTACTTTTCTACATTTTATTTTGGATTTATATTTATGTCATGTGAATGAGCATTAACTAAAAATAAAAATAAGATAAAATGAGTAGAATTAAGTGAATGCAACATTACATTATGAAATAATAATTGAAAATAAGTGAGGATTAGTAGATTTGTTGCCCGAACCCTGAATCTTTGAATTAGGTACCACGTCTACAATTAGTAGGGAGCTGTACCGGAATTTCCCAGATGAGCTGATCCGGGTGGTGACTCTGTATCTAATTTCGAAATTTAGGTTTCGAGATCTTTAAGTTGAAATTGGGATTTTCTAAAAACCTATTTTTCCAAAATTCACACTTACAATTAGTTTTCTACAAAAGGGTTTTTCCAATAAAATGAAAGATTTTCTTAAGAAAGATTAAAGACCCGTTTTCAAACCACATCATCACACTTCAAAAAGAAAGTCCCCAGTTCCCGCTTCACCGCGCGTTTCGTAAAAACATCGTCCGCTAACACGGGTCTTAAATCATCTTTAGGAAACCCCTAGATATGACTTTAAGCTCACATGTTTACATGGTTATTGCAAGAAATCCACACACTCACATGTCTTAAAACAAACCTTTAGCGAGAATACAAAACCAAAAAGGAAGCCAAAACAAAAATCCCCCAAAAGCCCCTAAAAACAGAAAACTATAATTTTGAAGGCCTAAGTGATGGAATTTGGTAGAAAAGCGACATAGATCAATAGCAAAGCTATTGAGTTTTGATCTTTGGCCCATTTCCAATACATATGGTGACCTAAGCTTGCTAGAAATTATCGTTGTTCCATTTGTCCAAACACATTAAAGCTTGCTTTTCAACTACATCATGTACACTCTAACCACTTTTCGTGCAGTCATCCCATAATACATCATGTGACATTCACATCCACTCTCATGTACATACGAACATATCATTTATGTGACATGCATTCGAGCTAATTGTGAGTGGACGATCCTAAAAATGGGAAACAGGCTTTGCGACTGGGCTGGGGTTTTTATAATTTTAAAAACGTATTTTATAGTGAGAAAAAAAAATAAACTCGAATACTCTCACTAAAAAGTGACAGGAGTCGCCACCTGGCTTAGCTCAACTAGGAAATTGCGGTACAGCCAAAACAAGCTACAACTCTTTGTACCTTTTAATGCGAGATTCAGGTTCAGACAAGTCATCTATTTCTTCTCAATTCAAAATATATCTAACAATTTATATTAATGCCTTTTATATTTCTACGGTTAATTTTATCTTCATTTTGTTAATTCAATTCTCACACACGAGACGCAATACTGAAAGTGATAAATAAATTCTAAAAGCAATAAATAAATTTGGGAAATGTAAAATATACATATTGATCAAATGACTACCCTAGGGATACAATTGTGTACAAATTCCTAAAAATAGAAAGCTAAACATTCATCTATCCTCACATATATCTACCTGCAAAATAAAGTTAGTACAGATAAATATATAAACACGTAGGACTCAAACAGGCTCAGAATAGGGAATTTCAGATTGCTCGGGATGTGAAATGGAGAAAATCGGGAAATTCGATAAATTACCCGATTTGACCTGGAAAATGTTTTTAAATGTGATTTGATAGGACTGAAAATTTGTTTGAAAAATCAATTTATCCGATTTATTATTTCCGCATGCAAAAATGGGCTGGTATTCAAGAAACTTGCATTTCTAGCATTGCACTGATTTACAAAAAATTAATACATAAATTAAATAAATACAAAATATAAATCTAGGTCAAAATGATATGCAAAAATAACAAAAATACAAAAAAATCAATTCTGAAATTAAAACTACAGCCGTACGGGTGTAGCAGGAGCAGTCGTGTGGCTGTAAACAATACCCATACGGCTCTAGTTCCAAACACAACAAAGAAATTGCTAAATTTTAGAAATCCCTAAATATGAAACAAACTATAGCTGTGCGGCTATTCGCAATAACTATACAGCTATAGTTCGCCAGAAAACACAAAAACAAAGCAGAATTTCAAAATGATGAAATGCACCAAAATTCAATCCAAAAACAGTAAAAAGGTTTAAGGCCATTTAAAATTACCTTTAAGATGTCTTTCTAGTGTTCAATTTGATAGAAAACTGATTCTTGAAGCTTGATTTTAGATTTGAGATAAACTTGAACTTTGAAATCCAAATCTTGAAATTCTCCAATTCAGTTGTAATTCTCTGATGTCCAAGCATAAATAAGTCTATAAAAGCTTAAATTTGGTTTGGATTATGAGTTTTGGTGACTGAAATTGAGGAATTGAGTGTTTAATTGTTTGAATTTTGAGTTTTTAGTCTTTTAGAATTTTGAAATTTTTTTCTCTCTTAATTCTTTTTCTTGGTATTCTTGTTTTTCTTTCCTTTATTGTCCATCCTGAGCCCCCTTCAATCCAAACCCATAATCAGTAGGTTAGTGGAGAAATTAGGTGAGATTTGGTGTAAACCCCGTAATCCAACAGCTATCTCTTTCATGCAAGAATTCTGGTGATTCATCAATAGCCGTATGGATGTTGCATTACAGCCGTACGACTATAGCATAAACAGTCATGTGGCTATAACAATAATCGTACAGCTATAGTCTTCAGCTCATCAATAATTATTCAAATTTTCTCGGTTTCAAGTTTCAAGTTCAATCAAATCCAAATCTTTACTTCCCGAATCAATTTCCGTAATGAGCACTAAGAATGAATGATGGACATTCGGTACTCTATCATCATTAAGGTTGGGAAAACCTAGTGCTCACAGATGCCCCTCATGTGATCAAATTGGATACTGATACCAGGTCTAAAATACCTAAGGTGAATTTGTAAATGCGGAAGAGAGCACCATCAATGAAGGAAAGAAAAGCTTACCTGTTTGGGGAACCAATGTCATATATGTTGTACTTTGACTATTGATTTCGCTGGGGATTCAACAATTTGAATTACTGGAGATTTGATAAAGGCTTTGATACTCTATGAGGAAAACAAGCTTCATTAGCAACTGGCTTGGTGGGAATTATATTTCGTTACCCTATGTGTCACTCTGTTTAAAGCTTTGTAAGTCCTTTGTTGAGTAGGTTACTAGAGATGAAATTCTTTCCACCGAGGATTGTTGAATTTCTATCTTTGATGCAATGAGTCTTCATTCCTTGATCCACTGATTTGGTAACAACAATTTTTGCCCTTCAATCAAGGATGAAGACTAGCTGGAGAAGGATTTGGATTTCTTGTGAATGAATGATTAATGCATGTTGTGCATGTGTGAATGATAATGCATATGCATGAAAACGTGAAAGGATACACTTTCAATTATTATCCAGGTTTGAGATTCTTTTTCTATTGGGGGAAAATGCACCATGTCCCTTGTTAATTTCAGCTAGGGAGACATTCCTTATTCAGTCAAATCCTTGTACTTCTGCTGAGGATATATGATAACTGTTGTGGAAAATTATGGCTCTGTTGGGGTATAATGAAAAATCTTTACAATTTACCCCTCGTTAACTGCTGCTAAGGAATAATCGAAAACTCGGTATCTCTTTTCCACCTGATACATAGCAAAATCTCTCTTATCATCATACTAGCAAGTTGAAGTCCTTTCAATATATCTGTAATTATTGGACTAGTGCTCTATCTGCCATGTTCCATTTCCATTTGGCTCAACTACTTCAATGACAACATAATAACCAATATGTTTCATTGCTCTTAACTTTAGCTTGGCTTACTCTGTTGGAGAAGAAATGAATTTCAAAATGCTCTAACTTCTGCCTAAGCCGCCCGATGTGGGTTTTTAGCTTAGCGAGTTGCTCCACTTTTTGCCTGAGGTGCCTTTTTAGTTTTCACCTCAATGAGCCTTTTTTTTTTTTGAAAGAAATAGAATGATGAATCAAATGTACTTCATTTATACAGATCAAAATTACATGAGTCTTTACAACATTCAAGCTTAAATCTGCATCAGAATTTTTACAAAAAGATGAATCAAATTTAGAGAATCAAAATGATTTCAAATTGCATATGTTTAATACATTTCCATTGTCAAACAGTGTGAACTTTATAACCAGGTGAATGCAAAGTGCTTTCTTTCAATGAATGTTCAAACAAGATAACTTCATTTATGCATTTTGACACAATCATATAAGCACATTTAAACAAAACATCACACTTTATTGATGAATTCAACATGAGTAAATATGAAAGAATTGGTTCCCAGAATGGTATCTATTCCACACAGAACCAGACCCATCACCAGTCGTCCTTTTGAGACTTTCTGACTGATCATTTTCTCTCCTGTCTTAATTTTTACCTTGGCCGCCCTTTTCGAGTTTTCAACCTAGCAGAATTTTCTTTTCATTTTATTTTTTTCTTTTCATTTTTTTTTCTTACACACGATAAAGCTTCTAGTGATCTTGGTTAACCGGATCCATGAATTCATTTCCATCCATATCTATGATTCTAACACCACCTTTTGATAGCATTTTCTTCACAACATATGGACCTTCCCAGTGTGGCTTAAACTTTCCTCGAATATCAACATTTGTGGGTCTTAACTTCTTCAGGACCAGATCTCCAACTTTCAATTGCTTCTTGGGATACTTCACTTTCTAATTATAAGTTTTGGCCATTCTGCATTGATACATCTGTAAATGATCTAATGCTTTCAATCTCTTCTCATCTAGAGCAGTTATCTATTCATATCTTGCTTGAACCCATTCATTTTTTGGCAATTAAGCCTCCAAAGCTATTATGAGTGATCTGAGTTCTATCTCAATTGGCAACACAACTTCCATACCATACACCAAAGAATATGGCATTTCTCCTATCAGTGTTCTAACACTAGTTCTATAACCCCCAAGAGCATACAACAACTTTTAGCCCAATCTCTATAAGTGGTTACCATTTTCGATAGAATCTTCTTTATTGACTTATTACCTGCTTCCACTACACCATTAGCTTATAGCCTATATGGAGAAAATTTATGATGTTTAATACCATGTTCTGCAAATAATTCAGTTATTGCCCCTTGAAATTGAACCCCATTGTCATTCACTACATGATGAGGAACTCCATATTGAGCAAAGATGTTTTTCTGAATAAACTTAGCCATCTTAGCTGTTACACTAGTGAATGATTCTGCTTCAACCCACTTTGAAAAGTAATCAACTGCAACCACTATAAATTTGTGACCATTAGATGCTGTAGGACGAATCTCCCCGATTATATCTATCCCCCGAGCTAAAAATGGCCATGGAGATGCCAAATTCTGTAATTCAAGTGTTGGTAGATGACAAACAGCAACATATATCTGGCATTCATGACATCTTCTCACTTCCTTCATAAGTTAATTTGTGTTGTCATCCAGAAATACCCCTATCTCATTATATTTCTAGCTAAAGATATCCCATTCATGTGAGGTCCATGTGATCCCGAATGCAATTGTTGTATCACTACTTTTGCTTATTATTTTGTTAAACACCTCAGAAGAACTCCATTCACTATTCTCTTGTATAATTTATCTTCAAAGATTCTAAATTGGCTTGCTAATCTTCTCAATGAAAGCTTTTCAGTGGAACTAACTCCTTTTAGATACTTTCCCTCCTTCATATACTGGAAAATATCAAAGAACCACTGTTTTTCTTCAATTATCAATTTCATCACTTCTTGAACATCAAAGTATGATTGTTTAGAAATTGCTACAACCATAGGTTGTATCTATATTCTTTCTAGATTCTCCCACATAGAAGAAAATGTCGCTGGCACATCAGCCATTTTATTTTCTTCTCGAGGAACATGTCTGAATTCACACTGGCCAAATAACTCTTTTCTGTACTGCAGTAGTTCTAACTAAGTCCTCAGGGCTTCTGCTTTCACTTCCCGTTTAACCAGAGCTTATCTAATTACCAAAAGTGAATCTCCAATGATCAACACATCATTTACCCCTAGTGACAAAAGATCTTCCATTTCGAACAAACATACTTCATATTCTACTCCGTTATTCGTTATAGGAAAATCTAATCTCTTTGATAATGGAATAACCTCACCATCTAGTGTTGCTACAATTATCCTAACTCTAGCACCCTTTTCTATTTACAGCACCGTCAAAAGTACATAATCCACCTTTTCACTTCTACCATGGCTAGCTGTTCATCAGGAATTTCTAGATTCTCTACATAGTTTGATTTTAGAGGTTGATTTGCTAGAAATTCTACTACAGCCCTTCCTTTGATGACCTTTTTTATGACATTTTCAATATCAAATTCTAACAAGAGTAGTAGCCATCTAGATAATTTTCCAGCCAACACCAGTGCTTCATACAAATACATCATTGGATCAACTTTAGCTATAGCTTGAACTTTATACGACTATAAATAATTCCTTAACTTCTTCATTAGCCAAACCATTGCTACACATGTCTTTTCTACTAGTGTGTAATTGGTTTCATGGTCCAATAGCTTCTTGCTAAGATAATAAATAGGGTACTCTTTCTTCCCATCCTGTTCTTGTGCTAACATTGCTCCTATCAAGAAATCTTCAACTGTCAGATACAAAATTAAAGGCTTTCTTGGAAATGGTGGACTTAAAACTGGAGGATTTACCAGATGAGCCTTAATCTTTTCAAACACCACCTAACACTTGTCATCCCATATAATCGGCTGGTCTTTCTTCAGCAACTTGAAAATTGGCTTGCTAATTGAAGTCAACCATGCTATGAACCGACTGACATACTGTAAAGAATCCAGAAATGACCGAACTTCTTTCTCTATTTTAGGAGCTAGCATATCTTGAATGGCTTTGATTTTATCTGGATCCATTTCAATTCCTCTCTGACTAACCACATGGCCAAGCAGCTTTCATGTTGTAACCCCGAATATGCACTTCTTGGGATTAAGTCTGAAATTATACTCCTCAATCCTTGTTAGAAATATATCTAGGATAGCAGGGTTCTCTTCCCAGTTCATCGATTTAACAAGCATATCATCGACGTAAACCTCCACTTCTTTATGAATCATATCATGCAATAGAGTTGTAACAGCCCTCTGATAGGTAGCTCCATCATTCTTCAGTCCAAACAACATTACTTGATAACAAAAATTTCTCGATCCTGTAATGAATGATGTCTTCACTTTGTCAATTATATCCCCTGAAAACCCATCCATAAATGAGTACATCGCTGCTTTAGCTGCACTGTCAATCAGAACATCAATGTGAGGCAATGAAAAATCATCCTTCGAACAAGCCTTATTCTAATCCCTATAATCAACACATAACGTCACTCTTCCATCCTTCTTAGGAACTGGAACAATATTGGCAAGCCATTCTATATAATCCACCACTTTGAGAAATTTAGCCACAATCTGTTTAGCCACTTCTTCTTTTACCAGTGTAGCCCATTCTGGTCTCAATCTCCTCAACTTCTACTTTACTGGCTTAAATTTAGGATTTATTGGAATCTTATACACTGTTATTCTATGTCAACCCATCTTTGTATGACCACACGAAAGCTTTAATATGGTTTTTGTATCTCTCTTCTTTGGAGCTAAGATAGCGTGAAATAGGTACCATTTTGGATTTTTCATCTGTAGTTATATTAATTTCATGCAATGTAGTATCATGAATGCTAAATATGCTTGATGGTGTTTTAAATGCATGCATAGAATTATCAGGATAAACATCACCCAAGTAAGCAAACTAAGACTTCATTGCATTAAACTTGTTGTATAATATAGTATTTACATCGAAAATGGAAGAAATAGATACAACAAAATCATTTTCATCCTCCACAGGTGGAGGGCCTTTCACTTCTTCATCTTCCTTAATTAGCTTTAGGATGTTATCTAGATCAATAGTAATCTCAGACTCTTGTTCAACACAAAAAGCAGTCTTCTCAACCTCAGCCAACTGTGCTTTAGCTTTCATCATGATTTTTGCAATTTCAAAAACAACAGAATCCAAGCTTTCTTTGGTCATCAACTTCTTCTTGTACCCTTTCTTTGTCTTTGCAAAGGCATTGTTTAAGGCGATAGTCAACGCCTTTGAAATCACGTCCATGGCTTCACTGCAGATCTTTTTCTCAGCATCTTCCTTAGACACTTCTTTTTTAGCATAGTTCAATTTCTTCTGCATCTCTACTACATCGACCAACTTTTCAAATGACTTCTTCTAGCAGATAATAGCAGGCTTGTAAATTATTTCTTCTTCTATCATGGTGCGATTGGTTCTTCTTGACTTTGTTAAAAATCCACCACATCAGAGAATATTTCAAAACCTAAAATTTCAACATTTTTGACTTTATAGGCTCGGCTTGCCCCTTGTACAGCTTTTCGCTAGCTTTAATAAACGGTTTCATTATGAGTTTACCATTTTGTCCCTTCTTCTGATTCTTCTTTTCAAACATTTAAGCTTCATATCCTAACCCATATTGTTTTGACTTCCCAGAATCTATATTGAATTCTGGAACACCCTGTAAATTAGCTCCAAGTCCTAATTCTAGTACAAAATTCTGCTTACATAGGTTTTTGGACAACCACTCCAGCATATAATTCTTGTATATAACCATTGGAGCATCTGTGATCTCTTCTTCATTAATTACGATGACTTGGAATCCACCAAATGGTGGAACTTCTTCACTCACAGCAGCAATCATTGACTGAGAATCTACTTCAACTGTTAAAACTTTATCACCCACATAGAATTTTATTTTCTGATGTAGCATAAAAGGGACTCCTCCTAATGGATGAAACTAGGGTCTTCCTAGCAATAGAGAGAATGTAACAGGGATATCAACCACAGTGAAAGTGACGATTGACTTAACTGGTCCCACTTCAAATTCAGCCTCAAACGTCCCAATCACAATGCTCTTTGAGTCATCATAAGCCCTAAGCATAGTTGAGGACTTTTTCAAAGCTTCTTCACTCAAGCCCAGATACGACAGCATTTTCAATGGACAGATATTCAAGGCTGAGCCATCATCAACCATCACATACGACATAACTCTATCTATTATGTTGGCTTTGACATAAATAGCTTTATTATAGGCTTTTCCTCCATTTGGTAAATCTTTTTCAGAGAATACAATGTCAGGGGACCCAGAGTTGACCTTATCTGATAAACAAAACATTGCTTCTAGAGATGTTACTGGAGAAACTTCAATTCTTCACTAATGATGCTCTATGCTCTTTTGAAACTAGCAACAAATGCCATAAACTAAATTAGGCTGGAGTTTTCTTCAACTGTGAAATGACTAAATCTTCTTTCTTAACTTCTTTTGGAGGTGCTACACTGCTTGATCCAGTTACCAGAGCCTTATCTTTCTGCTAAGAAACTGGATGATAAACCCCGCCACTTCTTGTCACATTCTTCACTTCATTAATTTTCAGCTTTTTCAACAACTGGTGGCTTAGCCAATTTACTTCCATCATATTCCTCATACTCATTATCTAAATGCAGATCATTCAAAGAGATTGGCTTTACAACTTCCTTTTGTTCTGCTGACTTTTCACCTTCACTGGCTACTATAGACTATACATTAGGGTTTTCTTGTAAAATCTAGGCAAGGATGAAATTAGCTAGTAACCCTGACTACACCATGTTAACCTACTTTTCAAACTTTGGCAATGGATTAGTTTTAGTGTTGGGCTTTGCTGGTTCTTGCAATTTGCCTTCATCTATTAACTTCTGAATATCATCTCTCAATTTGTAACAGTTATTGGTTCTGTGACCAATAACAAAATGGTAAGTGCAGAAATTATCTTTATCTACATCAGATGGCTTTTTAAAAGGCTTTAGAGAATTCAACAATACTCCATTTCTACATTTCGCAAAAATCCTTGATGAAGATAAAGTCCAAGGAGAGATTCCTTGACTTCTCTGATTTATATCTTGACTACCTTACTGTTGAGACATGACAACAACTTTAACTTGCTTTACTTCTGATGACTCTCCACTTTTACTTATAGAACTGGAACAGATCCATTGCCTAATCCAGCTGTAGTTGTTGATCGATACCCAGAATTGTAACTATACCCAGAACTTCTGCCACCTTTGTGACTTGCTGTGTTCTCCTCTTCGTCTCAACTTTCATTACCATATTATACACCTCACTAAGCTCACTAAAGGTGTGAAACACCATGTTGTTTTTTTATACATCTTGTTGGAAATGCCTTAGTCCCGAGGCATTGGTCCTTGTGTTTGCATGATACATTTGAACATTAATATAAACTTTATGTATTATACAATTTATGTCAAGAGATAAAGGCATTAATCTATTTATTATATGTCTTGTGCTATATTTTGAATAGAGTATCCAATGGACATATCCATATCCATGTTGTCAAGTGTCATGCACTTGGCAGTAAGACTATGGATAGGGAAAACGATATGGCCATAAAATCATCCGTAGTTTATTCCAATCATGGGAATGAATGGAACTAAAGACTATCATTAGCCTGGTTGTATGGCGGTGTCTTACCGGTCATAGAACATGGGATGTCAACCAGGTTAATAGGTACATGCAAAAAGGGCATGGTACTGGATCGATCCACTTAACGGGAATCTACATGGTATAGTATCACAAATGATTCTCACATAGTCCTTGTATAAGTCCTTTGACCAGACCATATGATGGTGCTGCATGTGAAGTGGCACACTTTGGTGTACACCTAACGGGCCTATAAAAGGGTGCCAAGTATGGGTACGTTCGGGTGTGTTAGTGAACATGGCAGTGCTATGGATATGCATAAGGGAATGTCACTCAGTGATTCACTGAGATGATATCACTGGCCTCCTGAAGAATGTTACTGATAAGTGTGTAGCCGTACCCAAACAAGATTGGATCTTGTTTGTGAGCATCAGTTCATTTGATATCAAGTAAATGTCTAGACACAATAGTGTGATACTTCCATGCCTCTATGTTGGACACAGATATCAGCAACATGGGATTTACAAGTTCAAACTACAGGGTTACGTTTTCAGTTGGACTGCTTACTCAGTCTCAATTAGGGGCTGCAGTGGCTTGCTAAAGCCCGCCTGTAGTCTGTGGGCCTTGGCCTACTGCCAACATAAAGATGGGCTCATTGGATCGTACACATTGAACGTCAGGACTTTAACTAGTCAGATTAAGTGTGTACTTGGAGTATACACGTTTGAAGAGAGAGAGACTTATTAATTATATTATATAGGTCAATTGGATTAATCAATATATTATAATTAATATTTATTTTGGCCTTCTCATAATTAATTCAATGAATTAAATTATGAGATTATTTCCTAGGTGGAAATAATATTACATGTATAGGTTTACATGTATTTCATTTTATGTATGTCTAATTTAATCCATTGATTAAATTAATAGGTCAAATGAATTTTAATTTAAATGTATGTAATATATTATGGTATAATATATAAGCATACATGGTATATTGAAGTTGCATTTGAAATTAATTCAATCAAAGGATGTAAAATTAGGCTTAGTCTTAAAATGAAAAATGCCTACATTAAGTGGGACTTATCTTGGCTGAAATATTGATGCATTAGGGCAATAAGTGTTGAGTCATTTTGTTGGACAACATGTGATGATGTAGATGGTGAGTCATGTATGACTTTTTGGTAAGCAAAGTTGGACTTTGCTACTTAAGATATTTTGTTCATTCTTATGGTAATAATGAAAAGGAAAATATCCCATCTTTATTTCCTTCATGTTGGCCGAATATAGTAGAGTGAAGATGAGTCATCTTCTTAACTTTTTGGTAGCAAAGTTATACTTTGCAACCTTATGAATAAAAAAAGAAGAAAAGGTGATGGTGAGTGATGGTGGTGAGTCATTGGTTTTGACTCATTTGTTGCAAAGTTGGACTTTGCTCTTTCATGTATTATCACTTTTCTTTGATGAAAAATAATGAGGGGTAATTCACTTCTACTTTTGGCCGTGAGATACATTTTCTTTGTAAGAAAAGTTTGCCCACTTTTAGGCATTAGTTTTCTTTTGGTAAGAAACAAGTGTGAGAAAAAGAGAAATTGTTTTATTTCTTTTGGAAAGAAATATATTGGACAGCCATAATATCCAAGCTTGGCCGCCCCTTTTTCTTCTCTCTTTCTCCCTCTCTTCTTGTCATCCGAGTCACTAGCACGGGTTTCGGTCTGAGAGCCGTTCATGTACGCATTGGTGGAGGAAATCTACACTTGATTTCTGCAGTCCGCATCCATCTCTTAGAGAGACTTTGTGGTAAGTTTTCAAACTTTCTCTTTATTCTTTAAGTTTTTGATTTCCACATCGTAAGCTCCTGGGATCGGATTCGAGGAAATCGACGCGTATTTCTGTTTTTATCGGTCGGTTTCCCGTGACGAATCCCAACACATCTCTACTGCCATATATCAAAATCTGAGTCAACTCATCTTCATCTAGATGGTTCTTCAGTAAGATAAGCATGTTCATCCATCTTTGATAATACTCATCAAAAGATTCATTCGATTTCTGCTTTATCCTTCCTAAGTCATATAGCTTTGCCTGGATTTTGGTGTTGAAACTATAGTATTTGATAAAAGCAACTGACAGACTTCCCAATCTGACTGTACATCTTCTGATAATGAACTATACCAATACAATGCCGCTTCTTCGAGCGTAATTGGAAAGAAATTAATCAATTGCTTCTTTGTAGCACCCACTGTCAACATGACTCGGGCACAGAGATTCACATGAGCTATTGGCGAACCGATACCCTTGTAAGAAGCAATCTTTGGCACTTGAAACCCAAGAAGAAAAGTTTCAATGCCTTTGTTTATCATGGCATCCGTATTCATACCCCTCTTGGACTTTGTACTGATACTAGCCCCTTTCTTCAATTCTGAAACTACTTCATCAAGTTCTGTAAATTTCACCATTAACTTCTTTTCCATTACTGCTTCAATTTCTTGTAACTTCTTAACACTAGCAGAAATATCACCCCCAGATTGGGATGATTCAATCATATTTTCTTTCCCAATTCTATTGGCACTGCCTTCACCACCTTCTCTCACAATAGCCCGCATGTCTTCTTCCAAAATAGCTCAGAAAATCCTATGACTTCAAAAAATCCTTCAGGATATCAGCAATGTTCAATGTTTGATTTACTGTCTCAACTTCTTCTACTGATTCTGACTCACTCTCTGTCTCAACTATCATTTCTTCTTCCTCAACCCTTACAGTCTTAGCTTTCTCCCTAATCTGATCCAGCTTCTTTCTCAATGGACTCCCTAACTGAAGTTTCTTTCTCTCTAACCTCTTTCCTGATCTCCTTTTCCACGAATGTTCTGCTTTAGGTCAAACATGAAAAATTAGGAATGTGGTTCATGATGAATGAAATGATGTAGTGAGGAAAAAATGAAAAAAAAATGAATGAATGAATAAATGAGTAATGCACATATGCATTAAATGGATTGATATCTTATGAAACTTGATTGAAAATACATGATATATATACATTATTCATAGGGTTTTAGATAAATGGTACATATGGAGTGTATCTTATACATGGTTTGGAATTAGGTGTATAGAGCTGGTCTTATATAGGGTATTGGATTTGGTGTATAGAGCTGATGTTATATGGGGCTTTGGATTGAATGTATAGAGCTGGTCTTATACAAGGTTTAGGTTTAGGTGTGTATAGAGCTGGTTTTAAACGATATTTGGATTGGTGTATTGAGTTGGTCTTATACGGGGATTTTTTTTTTTGAAATTAATGCACAAAGCTGATCTTATACGGGGTTTTTTGAAATGAATGTACAGTGCTAGTCTTATATGGTATTTGGATTGGTGTATAGAGTTGGTCTTATATGGTTTAGGATTTTTGGATTATGTTTATAGAGCTGTGGAATGTACATAGTTAGTCTTGTACAAGGTTTGGAATTTGGTGTATAAAGCTGGTCTTATACAGAATTTTGGATTTAGTGTATAAAGCTAGTCTAATAAGGGGTTTTTGGATAAGTGAATAGAGTTGTGCAATGTACAGAGTTGGTCTTGTACAAGGTTTGGAATTTGGGTGTATATAGATGTGGAATGTACAGAGCTAGTCTTATACAAGGGTTGGAACTTGGAGTATATAGCTGGTCTTATGCAAGTTTTGGATAATTGTGAACTTTATTGAAAAGGAGCAGCACTTCAGTGTATTTTGGGATTTTGGCAATTTGAGAAAATTTGGCAATTTGGGGATTTGCGATTTGCTGATTTAGAATTTGGAATTGGGGATTTATGAAAATTGGGGATTTGTGAAATTTAGCGGTTCGGGATTTAGTGATTTTGATTTGGCAATTTGGCTTTTAGTGATTTGGGATTTGGCGATTTGGCTTTTAGCGTTTGGATTTGGTAATTTCAGATTTGGCGATTTGGGAAATTTGGTGATTTGGAAAACTTGGTGATTTTGAGATTTAGGGATTTGGCGATTTGGTGGTTTGGTAATTTGGAGATTTTGACATTTAAGGATTTGGATTTAGGGATTTTGGTAAATTTGTGGATTTAGGGATTTTGTGGCTTTTATGGATTTGTAGAAACTTGGCGATTTGGTGGCTTGGCAATTTGAAGATTTGACGATTTAGAGATTTAGGGATTTGGCAATTTGGTGGTTTGGCGATTTGGAGATTTGACAGTTTCTGGATTAGAATAATGCAATATGTAAATGCACAAATCTACATGAACCTAAATGGCTTATGAAAATGCATAATACACAAATTCCTGCACATGGAACAAACATGAGAACATGCATAAATATGCATTCCTTTCCAACCTTATTTCTCCACATTTGGTCATCAAAATCTTTCCTAGGGAATGGTTCTCTTTATCATCAATAGGGGACAATAAAGGTCATGTCTCGACAGATCAATACAATTTGTGTTCAAGTTTTCCTAAGGGAAGTTACTACAGTTACCTTATATGGGCCAAGTCAAAAGTCCCGGGTTCACATCAAGGCTCCCACATCAGAATATACTCCTCACTTCTCCCCTGTCAAGGGTATAAATGAAGGGTTTCATACGAGGCTATGAGTGATGTACTATTTTGGTGTCCCTAAATCCTAGCAGAACTTGAGCGGCACCTCAAAAAGTGTGTGTGCAATGTGTTTCTAAGTGACATGCAAATAAAAGGCATTGATATAACGTACTAAAAATATTCAGTGTTTTTCAATTTTAATTTTGAAAAACAAAAACAAATCCCCAGTGGAGTCACCACTGTGATTGGACGATCCTAAAAATGAGAAACCAGCCTCATGACCGGACAGGGGTTTTTATAAGTTTGGAAACAGGCTTTATAGTGAGAAAACAAACAAACTCGAATGGTCTCACTAAAAAGTGACAAGAGTCACCACTCAGCTCAACTCAACCAGGAAATTGCGGTACAGCCAAAACGAGCTACAACTCACTGTACCTTTTAATTAGAGATTCGGGTTTAGACAACTCACCGATTTCTTCTCAATTCAAAATATATCTAAGAATTTATATCAATGCCTTTTATATTTCTTCGATTAATTTTATCTTCGTTTTGTTAAGTCAATGCTCACACACAAGATGCAATATTGAAAGCGATAAATAACTTCTGAAAGCAATAAATAAATTTGGGAAATTTAAAATATACAGACTTATCAAATGACTACAAATTTATCTATGTACAAATTCCTAAAAATAGAAAGCTAAACATTCATCTATCCTAACATACATCTACCTGCAAAACAAAGTTAGTGCAGATAAATATATAAACACGTAGGACTCAAACAAACTCAAAATGAGGAATTCCAGATAGCTCGAGACGTGAAACGGGGAAAATCGAAAAATTCGATAAATTACCCGATTTAACCTGGAAAACGTTTTTAAATGCGGTTTGATGGGACTAGAAATTTATTTGAAAAATCAATTTATCTCATTTATTATTTCCACATGCAAAGATGGGCTGATTTTCAAGAAACTTGCATTTCTATCGTTGCACTGATTTACAAAAAATTAATACAGAAATTAAATAAATACAAAATATAAATCTAGGTCAAAATGATATACATAAATAAAAAAAATCATAAAAATACAAAAAATTAATTCTGAAATTAAAACTACAGCTGTACGGGTGTAGTAGGAATAGCCATGTTGTTGTAAAAAATACCTATACAGCTCTAGTTCCAAACACAACAGAGAAATCGCTAAATTTTGAAAATCCCTAATTCTGAAACAAATTACAGCCATCCGGCTGTAATGTAATAGCCATGTGGCTATAGTTCGCTAGGAAATACAAAAATAGAGCAGAATTTTAAAATGATGAAATGCACTAAAATTCAACCCAAAAAACTGTAAAAAGGTTTAAGGCCTCTTAGAATTACCTTTAAGATGTCTCTCCAGTTTTCAATTTGACAAAAAATCGATTCTTGAAGCTTGATTTTGGATTTGAGATAAACTTGAACTTTGAAATCCAAATTTGAAATTCTCCAATTCAGCTGCAATTCTCTGATTCCCACATACAAATAAGTCTCTGAAAGTTTAATTATAGTTTGGATTGTGAGTCTTGGTGACTGAAATTGAGGAATTGAGTGTTTAATTGTTTAATTGTTTGAATTTTGAGTTTTTAGTCTTTGAGAATTTTTGAATTTTTTTCTCTCTTAATTCTTGTTCTTGGTATTCTTGTTGTTCTTTTCTTCATTGTCCATCCTGAGCCCCCTTCAATCCACACCTGTAATCAGCAGGTCAGTGGAGAAATTAGGTGAGATTTGTTGTAAACCCCGTATTCTACTAGCTATCTCTTTCATGCAAGAATCCTGGTGATTCATCAATAGCCATGCGGATGTCACGTTACAACAGTATGGCTGTAGTATATGTTGGAAATGCCCTAGTCCCGAGGCATTGGTCCTTGTGTTTGTATAATACATTTGTACATTAATGTAAACTTTATGTATTATACAATTTGTGTCAAGGAAATAAAGGCATTAAACTATTTATTATATGTCTTGTGCTATATTTTAAATAGAGTATCCAATGGACATATCCATATCCATGTTGTCAAGTGTGAGGCACTTGGTAGTAAGACCGTGGATAGGGAAAACGATATGGCCATAAAGTCATCCGTAGTCTGTTCCACTCATGGGAATGAATGGAACTAAAGACTATCATTAGCCTGGTTGTATGACGATGTCTTGCCGGTCATAGAACATGGCATGTCAACCAGGTTAATGGGTACATGCAAAAAGGACATGGTACTGGATCGATCCACTTAACGGGAATCTACATGGTATAATATCACAAATGATTCTCGCGTAGTACTTGTATAAGTCCTTTGACCGGACCATATGATGGTGCTACATGTGAAGTGGCACACTTTGGTGTACGCCTAACGGGCCTGTAAAAGGGTGCCAAGTATGCATACGTCCGGGTGTGTTAGTGAACATGGCAGTGCTATGGATATGCAGAAGGGAATGTCACTCACTGATTCACTGAGACGATATCATCGGCCTCTTGAAGAATGTTACTGATAAGTGTGCGGCCGCACCCAAACAAGATTGGCTCTTGTTTGTGAGCATCAGTTCATTCGGTATCAAGTCAAGGTCCAGACACAAGGAGGGTGATACTTCCATGCCTCTGTGTTGGACACCGATATCAGCGACATGGGATTTACAAGTTCAAACTACTGGGTTACGTTTTCAGTTTGACTGCTTACTCCATCTTAATTGGGGGCTGCAGTGGCTTGCTAGAGCCTGCCTGCAGTCTGTGGGCCTTGGCCCACTGCCAACATAAAGACGGGCCCATTGGATCGTACACATTGAATGTCTGGACTTTAACTAGTCGGATTAAGTGTGTACTTGGAGTATGCACGTTTGAAGAGAGAGAGACTTATTAATTATAGTATATAAGTCAATTGGATTGATCAATATATTATAATTAATATTTATTTTGGCCTTCTCTTAATTAATTCAATGAATTAATTTCTGAGATTTTTTTCCTAGGTGGAAATATTAATACATGTATAGGTTTGCATGTATTTCATTATATGCATGCCTAATTTTACTTCTTGGTTTTATTAATAGGACAAATTAATTTTAATTTACTTGTATGTAATATTATATAGTGTAATATATTTGCATACGTGTTAAATTAAAGTTGTGTTTGCATTTAAGTAAAACTAAGGAGTGAAAATTGGGCTTGGGCTTTAAATGAATTAAAGACCACCTTGTAATGTTTTGGTGGCCGAAATTTTGGGTTCATTTGGCTTTATGATGAGTCATTGGTGATTAGGTTGATGACTCATTTTTGGACAAAATTGTGATAATGAAAAAGGATGAGTCATGGCTTGCATTTATGGTGGAAAAGTTGGACTTTTCTTCCTATGAGAAATATCTTCTATGTCAACTCATTTTTCATCCATCAACTTTGTCTTGGCCGAATATACATGAAGCTTTGAGAGAGATGAGTCATTCTTTAATGATGAGAATGGTGGGTTACCATTTGGACCAAAAGGCAAAGTTAGACTTTGCTTTTATTTGGACCAATGGAAAAATGGTGACTCACACTTGATGAAAAAGTTTTTTTACATCTTGATGACTTCTCTTGGCCATATATATTATTTCTTGGAAAGAAATAATTGGACCACTTTTTGTGTATTCATTCTTTTGGCTAGAATGAGTTGATGCCCACTTAAAAAAGAAATTGGTTTTATTTTTCTTTTGGAAGGAAAAATTGGACAGCCATATATTTCTTCTTGTGGTCGCACCTCTCTCCCTCTCTTTGAAAGTTCCGAGTCGCTAGCACGGGTTTCGGTCCGAGAGCCGTTCGTGTACGCATCGGTGGAGGAAATCTACACTTGATTTCTGCAGTCCGCATCCGTCTCTTAGAGAGACTTTATGGTAAGTTTTTGAAACCCTCCTTTTCTGCTTTAAGTTTTTGATTTCCACATCTTAAGCTCCTGGGCCGGATTCGAGGAAATTGACGCGTATTTTCGCTTTTATCGGTCGGTTTCCCCGTGACGAATCCCAACAGTGGTATCAGAGCGGGCTTTTGATCCGTGAAAATCTTTAACTTGGCAGATCCCGTGTTTTAAAATTGGTGTTTTATGGATCGGGATTCTTTCGGTTTTGGGGTTTTATATTTTTCCCCATTTGTTTTTCCAAATTGAAATGGTATGCATATTAGGTTATATGTGTTTCAATTTGTTTATTTTTGTTATGCATATTGGATTTATTTTTTGCACCTTGAATTTTATTTGATGCAATTTGGTTTTATTCTTGGTGTAGTTATTTATTTCTTTTCTTATGCATGAAAAAAAAAAAAATAGGCTTTGTTGGGGGGCGGGGGCAGCAGCCTCCCCGCGCGGTTGGCCGGGCTCGTTTTTGGATTTGGCGGGATTTTTGGGCCGGGCCGGATTTAAAATTTTAACAAAAAAATATGCGTGTTTAACGCGTGGGATTTTAAAATTTTAATTGGTTTTAAAATTGTACGTGTTTAATTTTGGAAATTTTATGCGCATGTTTTATGAATGAAATTTATTTTTCGTTCATGCGATATTAATTTTGGAGAAATTAATACGGTTAATTGAAATTGGTTCGGGTTTTCTTGGCACGATTACCCGGACGGCTAATTTTGGAATTCGTGGTTTCCCAATTGGATTGGGAGCAATATTTGCCTGGGTTGGAGGCCCAAAGCCCGCACGGGTTTAGAACCATGATTGGCCAAAATTTGACGATTTCAAAATAATGGCTATGGACATATTTGAAATGGGATTAATTCATGCATTTAACATGTTTATAAATTGTATGTATTGGTTTACGTGTATGTATGATTAAATGCATGAATGGATGTTTTGGGCCTTATTTATTTGGGTTGTAATATTCTTTTGGTAAATACGGCCTACGCGCCGTTTTCTTTTTATGTAATTTTATTTTATGTGTTTATTATGGAATTATGTAAAGAAGAAGCCGATTGGATTGGCGTGCTTGAAGGATGAGGATGCTGCCCACCTGATGTCGTTCTAGTATAGGTTTACTAGAATTATATTAGGATGTAAATTTTGGCCCATAGCATTTCATTTTATTTAATTATGCTTTATTTATTTACATGTGAGAATGTATGTACAAACCCTATTTCACCCGCCTATGCATCTAAGCCGTTATTAATTGAATCTAATAACCAAAAGGTAATTACTAAGTCTCTTAAAAGTGCTTCCCTCATTCATAACCTACTCGAAGTGGGGATAGGCCAGCTGTAGACCAACCCTCGTTGGATGCACTGGGGTATCGTCATTTTGTATTGGGTTGGAGTATTGGTTACTCTAACACTTGGATGGAGGTTTT
The DNA here is from genome assembly GCA_039660915.1 of Euphorbia tirucalli. Taxonomy (NCBI): domain Eukaryota; kingdom Viridiplantae; phylum Streptophyta; class Magnoliopsida; order Malpighiales; family Euphorbiaceae; genus Euphorbia; species Euphorbia tirucalli. The sequence goes on along the minus strand of CM077640.1, from coordinate 32,705,773 downwards.
GACTTAGCGTGGGTAGTAGGATGTTCCTGGCCCTAAGCACAGATAGGTAAGTGCCAACAGACCCATCAAACCGAGAGTCCCTAGGTTGGGATTGGACGGCGTTCCTACCTAAAAATTGGGATATAGTTGTTCCAGGCCCTCGTCTGGCTATCTCTTGATATAATATGGATCTCGGCCCATAAGCCCAACAACTCGAGTTAATTAATAACACGATTCATTATTAATTATATATGGGAAGAACATGTTAAGTCCTTTATTAACACTCGTAATTTTTCTGTGTAGAAACCAATGGCTACGAATGATACTTTATCACTGCGATCTTTCTTGGAATGGGACAAGCTTTCTGGCCTTAACTTTTCGGACTAGTCTATGAACTTAAGGAAAGTTCTAAGACAAGAGTCTAAAGAGTATGTGCTCAAAAAGCCTGTACTGGCTGTGCCAACGGGAAGTAATCCACCGGCTGCCCAGCTGGAGGAATACTTGGCATATGTAAAAGATAACCGGGATGTGACATGCCTGATGTTGGCTAGTATGGTCCCTGAATTGCAAAAGCAGTTCCTGGATCATCAGGCCTTTGCTATAATGACAACTCTTAACGAGATGTTTTATGAGCAAGCTTATCAGGAAAGGTACCTGATCCACAAGGCATTCCGCAGCTGTAAGATGGGAGCCAGAACATCTGTGAGTGCACACGTGCTCAAGATGAAGGGCTATCTGGATAATTTAGCCCGTCTCGGAACTCCTATCTCACGGGGGCTGGTGGTTAGCACGATCCTGGCTTCTTTACCGGATTCTTACGATCAATTCATCCTAAACTTTTACAAGCAAGGGATGGACCGTACTGTTAGTGAGCTGCATTGGATGCTTGAGCTCGCTGAACTGTCGATCAAGAAGAATCCGCTGGTACTTGAGGTTAACAAGGGGAAACATCCTCTTGCTAAAGGAAAGGCAAAGGCCAAGGCTAAGGCTAAAAAGGCTAAAGCCCAGCCCAAGGCCCGTTCCAAGGATGTCTGCTTCAGTTGCAAGCAGGCTGGACATTGGAAAAGATCGTGTCCCAAGCTTTTGGGAGAGAAAAGGAAGACGCAAGGCGTGTCTTCGTCAGGTATACATGTCATAAACATTAACCTCTGTTTCAACATCTGATGTATTGGATACTAGATGTGGTTCTCACATTCGTGGTAATGTGCAGGGACTTAAGAACAGGAGATCACTGGGATCGGGACAAGTGGACTTGCGGGTCGGAAATGGAGCAAGGGTTGCTGCCATAGAGATCAGTAGGACCAGCTTATGATGCCTAGTAGATTAGTTTTGTTACTGAAACTATGTTATTTTGTACCTGTTATGTACAGGAATATTATTTCTGTTTCAGTTATGGATATTTCTGGATGTACATTTACTCTTGATAATAGTAAAAAGGGTTTATCTAGAAAAGAATTATTTTATGGAGTAGCTCTGTTAAATAATGTCTTTCATATCCTGGATCTAAATGAAACTAATCATGTCTATGCTATACATACTTAAAGGGTTAAGCCTAACAAACTTAATCCGGTTTACCTTTGGCATTGTCATTTAGGCCACATAAACAAGAAGCGCATAGCTAGGCTTCACATAGCTTGAATCCTAGGATCATTTCACATGGAGTCACTTGATATATGCGAGTCTTGCTTATAAGGTAAAATGACTAATGAACCTTATAGCAAGGAGGCTAAAAGGGTCGCTAGCTTATTGGACCTAATGCATTGAGATGTATATGGACCGACAAGCATAGCAACTAAGGGTGAACATCTATACTTCGTATCCTTCATAGACAATTGCATCAGAAATGGCTATGCCTATGTAAATATAAGTCTGAGACCCTTGATAGGTTCGAGGGATTGAGGAACGAAGGACAGAACTAACTAGGTAGAAATATCAAAGCCTTTCGGTTGGACCGAGGTGGTGAGCATATAAGCCTATGGTTTGACTCATTTTGAGAGAGCATGGAATAGTGCCACAGCTCACTCCTCCAGGAACACCACAATGGAATGGGGTGTCCGAACGGAGGAATAGGACCCTGTTGGACATGGTCCGCTCAAACTATAAGTCATGCCTCTCTCCCAATAAGTTGTAATGGATACGCTCTTGCGACAATGGCTCTCAGTTTCTATTATACTCCGACTAAGGCTTTGGAAAAGACCCCATTTGGAAAATGAACGGGCAGGGTTCCTAATGTGTCTTTCTTACGGATTTGGGGTTGTTATGCACAAGTCAAGAAATTGACTGTGAGCAAAACTAGCACCCAAAACCAACTAATGCCTGTTTGTGAGCTACCCTAAGGAAACCAAAGGGTGTTACTTCTACAACCCCGCTGAGAACAAGGTGGTCATGGCGCGAAAGGGGGTCCTTCTTGAAAAGGGGTTTCTTTCCCAGAAAGACAGTGGGAGCGATATTGAACTCAGGGAAGTTCAAAGCTCAGAAACTCCTAAAAGGATAACTCGGAGACCAGGGTGAAGCTTCCAAAAGGGGAAGCACCAGCCCAGGTCACACAAGGACCTAAAAGGTCTGGTACGGATCATCAGGAACATGAGAAACATCGGTTTTTGTTTCTAATGATCACGCTCCTTTTGTCTTGGATGAAGAGGAGCTCAAAACCTACTAGTTGGCTATAACTAGCCCACTGTCTGCCATGGTGGTGGATTTGCAATCTATGTACGATAATCAGGTTTGGAACCTGGTTGATTCACCTCCAAGTGCTAAGGTAATAGGTTGCAAGTGGTGCTATAAGCTATAGGCCGACAATACCTTTAAGGGTGTGTATAAGAGGTTTAGTGGGAGCATAGTAATTCTCCTGGTATTACAAACGGATGGCATCCTTCTGATTGGAAGCGACATACCAACACTACAAGGGAATTGTAATGGTTGTGTAAGTGCTTCGCAATGAAGGACTTAGGCGAAGCTGAGACGATCCTAGGGATCAGGATCTACAGGGTTAGATCCAATCGGCTTCTAGGCCTAAGTCAGGCCAAGTACATAGACATAGTTCTGAAAAGATTCAGTATGGACCAGGCTACGAAAGGTTTCTTGCCAATGGGTCATGAGCTGAAACTTAGCAAGAAGTACTGTCCTAAGACAAGGCAGGATAGGGAGAACATGAATTGGTACTATATGCTTTGGCTATAGGAGCAATCATGTACTCCATGCTATGTACAAGACCTGATGTCGGCTTTGCACTAAGTATGATGAGCCGAATCCTGAATGGATTACAGGTAGGCTGTCAAAGCAAGCCTGAAGTACCTTAACCGGACTAAGGATAGCTTCTTAGTGCATAAAAGTTTAGGAAGAGCTGTCAGTTACTAGGTACACTGATGCAAGCTTCCAGACCGACCAGGATGAATATAAGTCGCAGTATAGGTATGGGTTCATGCTAAATGGTGGTGCTATTATTGGAGAGGATCCAAGTAATCGACCATCGCAGTTTCTATCACAGGAACTGAGTACATTGCAACGTGTGAAGCAGCTAGGGAAGCTGTGTGGATAATGAAGTTTATCATGCAACTGGGGCTAGTGTCAACTATCCAGTAACCAGTTGATATCTTCTGTGACAACGCGGGGCTGTTGCACAAGCTATGTGCCTCGGTCACACATATAAACGAAGCACGAACTCAGGGAGTTTCACCTATTATGAGAAATCACTGGGGGGTGACATCTCATTACAAAGAGTGGACACCAAAGATAATGTCGCAGATCTTTTGACCAACATGCTTGGCTACGCCTATGCACGAAGGTTATACTAGATCTATAGGGATTAGACCTATGCCTAGTAGGTACTAGTGCAAGTGGGAGATTGTTGGAAATGCCCTAGTCCCGAGGCATTGGTCCTTGTGTTTGTATAATACATTTGTACATTAATGTAAACTTTATGTATTATACAATTTGTGTCAAGGAAATAAAGGCATTAATCTATTTATTATATATCTTGTGCTTATTTTAAATAGAGTATCCAATGGACATATCCATATCCATGTTGTCAAGTGTGAGGCACTTGGTAGTAAGACCGTGGATAGGGAAAACGATATGGCCATAAAGTCATCCGTAGTCTGTTCCACTCATGGGAATGAATGGAACTAAAGACTATCATTAGCCTGGTTGTATGACGATGTCTTGCCGGTCATAGAACATGGCATGTCAACCAGGTTAATGGGTACATGCAAAAAGGACATGGTACTGGATCTATCCACTTAACGGGAATCTACATGGTATAGTATCACAAATGATTCTCGCGTAGTACTTGTATAAGTCCTTTAACCGGACCATATGATGGTGCTACATGTGAAGTGGCACACTTTGGTGTATGCCTAACGGGCCTGTAAAAGGGTGCCAAGTATGCGTACGTTCGGGTGTGTTAGTGAACATGGCAGTGCTATGGATATGCAGAAGGGAATGTCACTCACTGATTCACTGAGACGATATCATCGACCTCTTGAAGAATGTTACTAATAAGTGTGCGGCCGCGCCCAAACAAGATTAGCTCTTGTTTGTGAGCATCAGTTCATTCGGTATCAAGTCATGGTCTAGACACAAGGAGGGTGATACTTCCATGCCTCTGTGTTGGACACCGATACCAGCGACATGGGATTTACAAGTTCAAACTACTGGGTTACGTTTTCAGTTTGACTGCTTACTCCGTCTTAATTGGGGGCTGCAGTGGCTTGCTAGAGCCCGCCTGCAGTCTGTGGGCCTTGGCCCACTGCCAACATAAAGACGGGCCCATTGGATCGTACACATTGAACGTCTGGACTTTAACTAGTCGGATTAAGTGTGTACTTGGAGTATACACGTTTGAAGAGAGAGAGACTTATTAATTATAGTATATAAGTCAATTGGATTGATCAATATATTATAATTAATATTTATTTTGGCCTTCTCTTAATTAATTCAATGAATTAATTTCTGAGATTTTTTTCCTAGGTGGAAATATTAATACATGTATAGGTTTGCATGTATTTCATTATATGCATGCCTAATTTTACTTCTTGGTTTTATTAATAGGACAAATTAATTTTAATTTACTTGTATGTAATATTATATAGTGTAATATATTTGCATACGTGTTAAATTAAAGTTGCGTTTGCATTTAAGTAAAACTAAGGAGTGAAAATTGGGCTTGGGCTTTAAATGAATTAAAGCCCACCTTGTAATGTTTTGGTGGCCGAAATTTTGGGTTCATTTGGCTTTATGATGAGTCATTGGTGATTAGGTTGATGACTCATTTTTGGACAAAATTGTGATGATGAAAAAGGATGAGTCATGGCTTGCATTTATGGTGGAAAAGTTGGACTTTTCTTCCTATGAGAAATATCTTCTATGTCAACTCATTTTTCATCCATCAACTTTGTCTTGGCCGAATATACATGAAGCTTTGAGAGAGATGAGTCATTCTTTAATGATGAGAATGGTGGGTTACCATTTGGACCAAAAGGCAAAGTTAGACTTTGCTTTTATTTGGACCAATGGAAAAATGGTGACTCACACTTGATGAAAAAGTTTTTTTACATCTTGATGACTTCTCTTGGCCGTATATATTATTTCTTGGAAAGAAATAATTGGACCACTTTTTGTGTATTCATTCTTTTGGCTAGAATGAGTTGATGCCCACTTAAAAAAGAAATTGGTTTTATTTTTCTTTTGGAAGGAAAAATTGGACAGCCATATATTTCTTCTTGTGGCCGCACCTCTCTCCCTCTCTTTGAAAGTTCCGAGTCGCTAGCACAGGTTTCGGTCCGAGAGCCGTTCGTGTACGCATCGGTGGAGGAAATCTACACTTGATTTCTGCAGTCCGCATCCGTCTCTTAGAGAGACTGTGGTAAGTTTTTGAAACCCTCCTTTTCTGCTTTAAGTTTTTGATTTCCACATCTTAAGCTCCTGGGCCGGATTCGAGGAAATCGACGCGTATTTCCGCTTTTATCGGTCGGTTTCCCGTGACGAATCCCAACAGTATAAACAGCTATGAGGCTATAACAACAGCTATATTGCTATAGTCTTCAGCTCAACCATAATTTTTCATATTTTATCGATTTCAAGTTTCAAGTTCAATCAAATCCAAATCTTCGATTCTCGAATCGACTTCCATAATGAACACTAAGAACGAATGACATTCAGTACTCCATCATCATTAAGGTGGGGAAAACCCGACGGTCACACTAATATTTTCTTGTGCAGCCACATGCATCATATTGCATGGCACTTATAATAACTCCTTTGTACAACCATACACATCATGTTGGTGTTACCAGCATCACTCTTGTTATAAATCCACATGCCATCTGGTGACATTTACCCTAACTTATTATTTATGTGCAGCCATACATATCATTTCATATGTATTACCTCATCCATATGCTTCATTGCAACATCCACATTAACTTTTTTTATGTAGCCATATCCATTTGTTTCTCAGGTGCATCCTATTGGTGTGCCCTAGTTCTTAGGGCATTGGATTCTTGTATTTTGTATTATACATCAAGACTCATTTTATAGATACATTATTAGTGTCACATTAATAAAGGAAATTAATCTATTTCATTTATATCTTGTGCTATAATATAAGTAGAGTATCCATTGATTGATAATCATAAAACCTATCCCAGGTCTGTTCTAATCTTGGGAACGAAAAGAACCACAGACTTGTATATTCGATGACTGTATGGCAGTTCTTAACTAGCCATAGTACTTGTATAGTCAGTCATGAATATAGGTACATCTCATTGGCATGGGACTGGATCGATCCATACAAGAAAGCCACATGGTTGTCACGTGATAAGTCTTTCTTGAGTAGGTCTCTTTTGTCCTCAGACCAGATTTCATTATAATATCAATATGGAATTCAGTTCACTTTGACATACACCTAACAGGTCTGTAAAAGGATGCTAAATATGGGGTATGATTGGGTGGACTGGTGAACATGTTGATATTGATGATGAAGTGATGGAATTGCCACTCGGGTAACACCGAGATGATATCATTGGCCACTTGATGAGTGGGATTGTAAGTGTATGGCCATACCCAAGTAAGTCAGTGTTGGGATTCGTCACGGGAAACCAACCGATAAAAGCGGAAATACACCTCGATTTCCTCGAATCCGGTCCCAGGAGCTTAAGATGTGGAAATCAAAAACTTAAAACCATAAAGAGAAGTTCAGAAACTTACCCGACAAATCTCTTAAAGAGACGGATGCAAACTGCAGGAACCAAAGTAGACTCCCACCAACGTCACGTACACGAACGGCTCTCGGATCCAACCCATGCTAGCTACTCGGATTATGTAAGAAGAGATGGAGAGAGGGCTGCTCACTTAGAGAATTATGGCTGTCAATATTTCTTTCTAAAAGAAATAACTAGCTTTCCAAAAGATAGAACCAATATTCACAAAGTAAGGCACCCAATTCTTACCAAAAGAATTAATTTAGCATAAAGTGGGCAATCTTCATACTTTAAAAGAAAACTAATTTCTCTTAAAGCACAAGTGATGGACGGCCAAGCCAAGTCAAAGATGGCAGGATTTATTTTCTCTTATATTCTTACCATAAGAATAATGAAAAATAAAATCAAAGAAAAGTCCAACTTTTCTACCATGACTAACCTCCTTCATCATCACATTTTTGACCATGGAATGAGTCAACATTCTTATCAAGAATGACTCATCTTCCTTGCCATAAGATGCCACAAAATTCGGCCAAGGTCCCATTTAATGTGGATATTTTTATTTAATTCCAAGCCTATTTAATTCTATGGTTTTAATTTAATTTCAATTTCTTAGCCTGGTCCATGCTGAATCTTTTCAAAACTATGTCTATGTACTTGTCCTGACTTAGGCCTAGAAGCCGATTAGATCTAACCCTGTAGATCCTAATCCTTAGGATCGTCTCAGCTTCGCCTAAGTCCTTCATTGCGAAGCACTTACACAACCATTGCTTTACCCTTGCAGTGTTGGTATGTCACTTCTAATCAGAAGGATGCCATCCATATTTAATACCAGGAAAGTTACTATACTCCCACTAAACCTCTTATACACACCCTTCAAGGTATTGTCGGTCTATAGCTTATAGCACCACTTGCAACCTATTACCTTAGCACCCGGAGATGAATCAACCATGTTCCTAACCTATTATCGTACATAGATTGCATATCCGTCACCATGGTAGACAGTGGGCTAGCTATGGCCTACTGGTAGGTTTTGAGCTCCTCTTCGTCCAACATAAAAAGAGCATAATCATCAGAAATGAGAAACCCATGTTTCTCATTTTCCTAACGATCCCTACCAGACCTTTTAGGTCCTTGTGTGACCTGGGCTGGTGCTTCCACCTTTGGAAGCTTCACCCTGGTCTCCGAGTTATCCTTTTTAGGAGTTTCTGAGCTTTGAACTTCCTTGAGTTCAACATCGCTCCCACTGTCTTTCTTGGAAAGAAACCCCTTTTTAAGAAGGACCCCCTTTCGTGCCATGAACACCTTGTTCTCATCGGGGTTGTATAAGTAATACCCTTTGGTTTCCCTAGGGTATCTCACAAATAGGCATTAGTCGGTTTTGGGTTCTAGTTTTGCACACAGTCAATTTCTTGACTTGTGCATAACAACCCCAAATCTGTAAGAAAGAAGCATTGGGCACCCTGCCCGTCCATATTCCAAATAGGGTCTTTTCCAAAGCCTTAGTCGGAGTATAATTGAAAATGAGAGCCATTGTCTCAAGAGCATATCCTTATAAACTTATTAGGAGAGAGGCATGACTCATCGTTTGAGCGGACCATGTCCAACAGGGCCTTATTCCTCCGTTCGGACACCCCATTCCATTGTGGTGTCCCTGGAGGAGTGAGCAATGGAACTATTCCATGCCCACTCAAAATAAGTCATACACTAGGTTTATATGCTCACCACCTCGGTTCGACCGAATGGCTTTGATATTTCTGCCTAGTTGGTTCTGTACTTCGTTCCTAAATCCCTTGAACCTATTAAGGGTCTCAGACTTATATTTCATTAAATAGGCATAGCCATATCTGATGAAATCATCTGTGAAGGATACGAAGTGTAGATGTTCACCCCTGGTTGTTATGCTTGTCGGTCCATATACATCTCAATGCATTAGGTCCAATAAGCTAGCGGCCCTTTCAGCGTCCTCGCTAAAAGGTTCTTTAGTCATTTTACCTTGTAAACGAGACTCGCATAGATCAAGTGACTCCATGTCAAATGATCCGAGGATTCACACTATGTGAAGCCTAGCTATGCGTTTCTTGTTTATGTGGCCTAAAAGACAATGCCAAAGGTAAATAGGATTAAATTCGTTTGGCTTAACCCCTTAAGTATGTATATTATAGACATGATTAGTTTTATTTAAATCCAGGATATAAAGGACATTATTTAACAGAGCCACTCCATAAAATAATACCTTTCTAGATAAACCCTTTTTACTATTACCAATAGTAAATGTATATCCAGAAATATCCAAAACTGAAACAGAAATAATATTCTTGTATATAACAGGTACAAAATAACATAGTTTCAGTCACAAAACTAATCTACTGGGCATCATAAGCTGGTACTCGCCGATCTCTATGACAGCAACCATTGCTCCATCATCGACCAGCAAGTCCACTTGTCCTGATCCCAGTGATCTCCTATTCTTAAGTCCGTGAGAACCACATCCAGTATCCAATACATAAGATGATGAAGACAAGCCCTGTGTCTTCCTTTTCTCTCCCAAAAGCTTGGGACACGATCTTTTCCAATGTCCAGTCCACTTACAACCGAAGTAGACATCCTTAGAACGGGCCTTGGGTTGGGCTTTAGCCTTTTTAGCCTTGGCTTCCTTAGCCTTGGCCTTGGCCTTTGCCTTGCCTTTAGCAAGAGGAGGTTTTGTTGGAAATGCCCTAGTCCCGAGGCATTGGTCCTTGCATTTGTATCATACATTAATTGGATTTATGTATTATACTTATTTGTGTTATTAATAAAGGCATCAATTCATTTATTATATTTATCTTGTGCAATATATTAAATTAAGTATCCAATGGACATATCTATATCCATGATGACAAGTGTCATGCACTTGGCAGTAAGACCATGGATAGGGTAAACGATATGACCATGAATAGATCTGTAGTCTGTTCTAGTCATGGGAATGAATGGAACAAGAGACTATCATTAACCTGGTTGTATGGCGGTGTCTTATCGGTCATTGGACATGGAATGTCAACCAAGTTAATAGGTACATGCATAAGGGGCATGATACTAGATAGATCCACTAAACGAGAAATCCACATGGTATAGTATCACAATTGATTCTCCTGTAGTACTTGTATGGATCCTTTGACCTGACCATATGATGGTGTTACATGTGAGATCGCATACTTAGGGGTACGCCTAAAGGGCCTGTAATAGGGTGCCAAGTATGGGTACTTTCGGGTATGTCACTTAGCATGGTAATACTATGGATATGCAGAAGGGATTTGTCACTCAGTAGTCCACTGGGAAGATATCACCGGCCTCTTGATGAATGCAACTGATAAGAGTGTGGCCACACCCAAACAAGTGGGAACTTATTTGTGAGCTTCAGTGCATTCGGGATCAAGTTAATGTCCGGACACAAAAGAGGGTGATCAATCCATGCCTCTGTGTTGGACACCGATATCGATGACATGGGATATACAAGTTTAAACTACAGGGTTATGATAACAGTTAGACTGCCATCTCCATCTTAATTGGGGGCTGCAGTGGCTTGCTAGAGCCCAACTGCAGTCTATGGGCCATAGGCCCACTGCCAACATAAAGATGGGCCCACGGGATCGTACACACTGAGCGACTGAACACAGACTTAAGGAATCACATGTATACTTGGAGTATACACTATGGAGAGAGAGGTATATATATATTAATCATATTATAAAGATCAATTGGATTGATCCTAATAATAAAATTAATATATTCAATTGGCTCTTCATAATTAATTGGATTAATTATGAGATTATTTCCTAGGTGGAAATATTCATATGTATAGGTTTAAATATGATTTTGTTTTGTGAAGATTTAATTTTAATTTGATGGATTAAATTAATTGGTCAAACTAATTTTAATTTAAATGTAAATAATATATTACTTGGTGTAATATATTAAATACATGAGTATATTAAAATTGGGCTTGAAATTGATTTAAACCAGAATAATTAAAATTAGATTAGGCCTAAATTAAAAGATGGAAGCCCGCACATAATGGAAGGAGCTAAGCTAGGCCTGAATTCCCCTAAAGGAATTCGGCCAACCTAGGTTTTTAACCTAGGTGAATTCGGCCAAGGAGGGATAACACATACCATAGCCGAATTCTCTAGCCCCGCTCTCTCACCATTACTCGTTTTTCCTACGCTAGCACGAGTTGTGTTCGTTAGGCGTTCATGTACAAGAACGAGGAGGGAATCTAATTTGATTTCTGCAGTCTTCATCCATCTCTTGAAAGAGATATTTCAAGAAAGAATTTAATCTCATTCTATTTCAATTTTAGTTTTACAATTTCCACTTCAATTGCTCCTGGGACTGGATTTGAGGAAATCATTGCATTCTTCCGCTTTTATCGGGTGATTTTCGGTGAAAAATCCCAACAGTGGTATCAGAGCAGGCTTTTGTATGGTTGGATGCTATTGGGCCTTGTACAAGATGGGTTGTATTTTTCTTTTTGGGTAAATACGGCCTGCGTGTCGTTTTTCTTTTTTTAATTTAATTTAATTTTATTTAATTATTATAAAATTTGTAAAAGAAGAAGTCCATGGAGTGGTGAGCCCAAGTGGAGGTGCAAGCCCAGAAGGAAAAGATGGAGGCCCACCTGATATTTATTTCTAGTATAGGTTTGCTAGAATAATATTAGGATGTAATATAGGCCCATAGCAATCCATTTTACTTTTATTTAATTATGCTTCATGTTCATTTGCATGTGTGAATGTATGATCCAACAGCATTTCACCCGCCTTATGTATGTAAGCCGTTATAAATTGAATCTAATAACCAAATGGAATTACTAAGTCACTTAAAAGTGCTTCCCTCATTCAAAACCGACTCGAAGTGGGAATAGGCCAGTTGTAGACCATGCCCTCGCAGGATACACTAGAGTATTGTCACTTTGTATTGGGTTAGAGTATGGGATACTCTAACACTTGAATGGAGGTTTTGACTTAGCATGGGTAGTAGGATTCTCCTAGCCCTGAGCACAGATGGGTAAGTGCCAACAAGCCCATCAAACCGAGAGTCCCTAGGTTGGGATTGGACGGCGTTCCTACCTAAATAATTAAGGTATAGTTGTACCAAACCCTCGTTTGGCTATATCTTGATGAAATATGGATCTCAGCCCATGAGCCCAACAACTCGGTTTAAATTAATAACATGGTTCATTATTAATTTCATATGGGAATAATAAATTAAAGTCCTTTATTAACACTCTCAATGTTTTTCTGTGTAGAAACTCTTAAATGGCAAACAATAATACCTTATCACTGCGATCAATTCTTGAAAAGGACAAGCTTTCCGGTCCTAACTTTTTGGACTGGTCTAGGAACTTAAGAATTATTCTAAGACAAGAGTTAAAAGAGTATGTACTGGAAAGGCCTGTGCCGGCTGTGCCTCAAGGACGTAATCCACCGGCTGCCCAGCTGGAGGAATACGAGGCACATGTCAAGGATAATAGGGATGTGACATGCCTTATGTTGGCCTGTATGGTTCCCGAACTGCAAAAACATTTTATGGACCATCAAGCCTTTGCTATGATAACAACTCTAAATGAGATGTTTCAGGAGCAAGCTCGTCAGGAAAGGTACCTGACCAATAAGGCATTCCACTCTTGTAAGATGGGGGCCGGGACATCTGTGAGCGCACATGTACTCAAGATGATGGCTATTTGGACACTTTGGCCGGTCTCGGATCGCCTATCTCTCAAGAGTTGGTTGTGGACACAATCCTTGCATCCTTACTGGATTCTTATGATCAGTTCATCCTAAACTACAACATGCAAGGGATGAACCGCACTGTCAGTGAGCTGCGTGGGATGCTTAAGCTTACTGAGCAGTCGATCAAAAAGACTCTACCGGTGCTGCTGGTTAACAAGGGGAACCCTCCTATTGCCAAGGGTAAGGCCAAGGAAAAGGCCAAGAAGGCCAAGGCTAAGAAGGCCAAGGCCCAACCGAAGGCCCAGCAGAAGGCAGGTCCTGAAGATGTCTGTTTCGCGTGTAGACAGACGGGCCATTGGAAGAGATCGTGTCCCAGGCTGATGGGAGAGCAAAGAAGGGGCCAAGGTGCGTCCTCTTCAGGTATTTATGTTATAGATATTAACCTTCCTGTTTCAACATCCTGGGTATTGGATACTGGATGTGGTTCTCACATTTGTTGCAATGTGCAGGGACTTAAGAACAGAAGGTCGTTGGGGTCGGGAGAGGTGGACTTACGAGTCAGAAATGGAGCAAGGGTTACTGCCATAGAGATCGGTGAATATCACCTTGTGATGCCCAGGGGATTGGTTTTAATTTTGGAACATTATTACCTTGTACCTGCTATGTGCAGGAATATTATTTCTATATCAATGTTGGATATTTCTGGATTTAATTTCACTATTTCTAATGGTAGAATTTCAATATCTAGAGAGGGATTATTTTATGGAGATGCTCTATTAAATAATGGCCTATATATCCTAGACTTAAATGAAACCAATCATGTCTATAACATAAACACTAAAAGGGTTAAGCCTAACGAACTTAATCCTGTCTACCTATGGCATTGTCGTCTCGGCCACATAAACGAGAAGCGCATTGCTAGACTTCACAAAGCTGGAGTCCTAGGGTCATTTGACTTGGAGTCAATTGATACATGGGAATCATGTTTACGAGGCAAGATGACAAAGGCGCCTTTTAGCAATAAGGCTGAAAGGGCCACTAGCTTATTGGACCTAATACATTCAGATGTATGTGGACCTATGAGCGTAGCGACCAGAGGTGGGCATCTGTACTTCGTCACATTCACGGATGATTTCAGCAGATATGGCTATGTCTATCTGATGAAACACAAGTCCGAGACCCTTGATAGGTTCAAGGAATTTGGGAATGAGGTACAGAACCAGCTAGGTAGGAATGTCAAAACCCTTCGGTCGGACCGAGGCAGTGAGTATATGAGCCTAGAGTTTGACTCATACTTGAGAGAGCATGGAATAGTTCCACAGCTCACTCCTCCCAGAACACCACAATGGAATGGGGTGTCCAAACGGAGGAATAGGACCCTGTTGGACATGGTCCGCTCAATGATGAGTCAAGCCTCTCTCCCAATTAGTTTCTGGGGACACGCCCTCGAGACAGCAGCTCTCATCTTAAATAATACTCTGACTAAGGCAGTGGAAAAGACCCCATATCAGATATGGACGGGCAAGGAGCCCAATGTGTCTTTCCTAAGGATTTGGGGATGCGACGCACATGTCAAGAGATTGACTAGTGGCAAGCTGGAGCCCAAAACCGATAAATGCCTATTTGTGGGCTACCCTAGGGAAACCAAAGGGTATTACTTCTACAACCCCGCTGAGAACAAGGTGTTCGTGGCAAGGAAGGGGGTCTTTCTAGAAAAGGAGTTCCTTTCCAAGAAAGACAGTGGAAGAAATGTTGAACTCAGGGAAGTTCAAAGCCCACAAGCTCCTGAAGAGGATAACTCAGAGGCCCAGGTGGAGCTTCCACAGGAGGAAGCACCGACCCAGGCCACACAAGGACCTAGAAGGTCTGGTAGGGATCGTCGGGAACCGGAGAGGTATGGTTTCCTCATCACCGATGATCAAACTCTTCTCATTTGGGAAGAGGAAGAACCCAAAACCTACCAGGAGGCTATGGCAAGCCCACAGTCTGTAAACTGGCGCAAAGCCATAGAGGTAGAAATGCAATCTATGTATGATAACCAAGTTTGAAACTTGGTTGATCCACCTCCGGATGCTAAGGTAATAGGTTGCAAGTGGTGCTACAAGCTAAAAGTTGATAATACCTTCAAGGGGCATCTGGTTGCAAAAGGTTTCAGATAAGTCCATGGAATAGACTATGATGAAACTTTCTCACCAGTAGCCATGCTCAAATCCATCAGGATACTACTGGCCATAGCCGCATGGTATGACTATGAGGTGTGGCAGATGGATGTCAAAACCGCTTTCCTTAATGGAAAGCTACTCGAGGATGTGTACATGACACAACCTGAGGGTTTTGTCGATCCAAAGTATCCGGGAAGGGTATGCAAACTTCAAAGGTCCATTTATGGACTGAAGCAAGCATCCCAAAGTTGGAATCTAAGATTCAATGAGGCCATAAAGGAATATGGCTTCATACAGAATCAAGATGAGCCTTGTGTGTATAAGAGGACTAGTGGGAGCATTGTCACATTCTTAGTACTTTATGAAGACGACATCCTACTCATTGGAAGCGACATACCTACACTGCAAGGGGTAAAGCAGTGGCTGAGTAAGTGCTTCGCAATAAAGGACTTAGGCGAAGCTGAGATGATCCTAGGGATCAGGATCTACAGGGATAGATCAAATCAGCTTCTGGGCCTAAGTCAAGCCTCGTACATAGACAAAGTTCTCAAAAGGTTCAACATGGACTGGGCCAAGAAAGGTTTCTTGCCAATGGGCCATGGGCTGAAACTTAGTAAGAAACACTGTCCTAAAACAAGGGAGGACAGGGAGAACATGAAATTGGTTCCATATGCTTCGGCTATAGGATCAATTATGTACTCCATGTTATGTACGAGACCTGATGTCGCCTTTGCACTGAGTATGACGAGCCGGTACCAGCAGGATGCCGGGGAGGATCACTGGAAAGCTGTCAAGGCGATTCTCAAGTACCTTAACCGGACTAAGGAGAGCTTCTTAGTGTATGGTGGTCAGGAAGTGCTATCAGTTACTGGGTACACTGATACGAGCTTCCAGACCGACCAGGATGAGTACCAGTCACAGTCTAGGTATGTATTTTTGCTGAATGGTGGTGCTGTAAGTTGGAGGAGCTCAAAGCAGCCAACCATAGCGGACTCTACAACAGAAGCTGAGTACATCGCTCCGTGTGATGCGGCTAAGGAAGCTGTGTGGATGAAGAAGTTTATACTGAGTTGGGAGTAGTGCCAACTATCCAGGACCCAGTTGATATCTTCTGTGATAACAATGGGGCTGTTGCACAAGCTAAGGAGCCCCGGTCACACAAGAACACAAAGCACGTGCTCAGAAAGTTTCACCTCATACGAGAGATCGAGGAGAGAGGTGACATTGCATTGCACAGAGTGGACACCAAGGATAAGGTCGCAGATCCTTTGACCAAGGCACTGGCCCAGCCCAAGCAAGAGGGTCATACTAGATCTATAGGGATTAGGCCCATGCCTAGTTGGAACTAGTGCAAGTGGGAGATTGTTGGAAATGCCCTAGTCCCGAGGCATTGGTCCTTGCATTTGTATCATACATTAATTGGATTTATGTATTATACTTATTTGTGTTATTAATAAAGGCGTCAATTCATTTATTATATTTATCTTGTGCAATATATTAAATGAAGTATCCAATGGACATATCTATATCCATGATGACAAGTGTCATGCACTTGGCAGTAAGACCATGGATAGGGTAAACGATATGACCATGAATAGATCCGTAGTCTGTTCCAGTCATGGGAATGAATGGAACAAGAGACTATCATTAACCTGGTTGTATGGTGGTGTCTTATCAGTCATTGGACATGGAATGTCAACCAAGTTAATAGGTACATGCATAAGGGGCATGGTACTGGATAGATCCACTAAACGAGAAATCCACATGGTATAGTATCACAAGTGATTCTCGTGTAGTACTTGTATGGATCCTTTGACCTGACCATATGATGGTGTTACATGTGAGGTCGCATACTTAGGGGTACGCCTAAAGGGCATGTAATAGGGTGCCAAGTATGGGTACTTTCGGGTATGTCACTTAGCATGGTAATACTATGGATATGCAGAAGGATTTGTCACTCAGTAGTCCACTGGGAAGATATCACCGGCCTCTTGATGAATGCAACTGATAAGAGTGTGGCCACACCCAAACAAGTGGGAACTTGTTTGTGAGCTTCAGTGCATTCGGGATCAAGTTAATGTCCGGACACAAAAGAGGGTGATCAATCCATGCCTCTGTGTTGGACACCGATATCGATGACATGGGATATACAAGTTTAAACTACAGGGTTATGATAACAGTTAAACTGCCATCTCCATCTTAATTGGGGGTTGCAATGGCTTGCTAGAGCCCAACTGCAGTCTGTGGGCCATAGGCCCACTGCCAACATAAAGATGGGCCCACGGGATAGTATACACTGAGCGACTGAACACAGACTTAAGGAATCACATGTATACTTGGAGTATACACTATGGAGAGAGAGGTATATATATATTAATTATATTATAAAGATCAATTGGATTGATCCTAATAATAAATTAATATAGTCAATTGGCTCTTCATAATTAATTGGATTAATTATGAGATTATTTCCTAGGTGGAAATATTCATATGTATAGGTTTACATATGATTTTGTTTTGTGAAGATTTAATTTTAATTTGATGGATTAAATTCATTGGTCAAACTAATTTTAATTTAAATGTAAATAATATATTACTTGGTGTAATATATTAAATACATGGGTATATTAAAATTGGGCTTGAAATTGATTTAAACCAGAATAATTAAAATTAGATTGGGCCTAAATTAAAAGATGGAAGCCCACACAGAATGGAAGGAGCTAAGCTGGGCCTGAATTCCCCTAAAGGAATTCGGCCAACCTAGGTTTTTAACCTAGGTGAATTCGGCCAAGGAGGGATAACACATACCATAGCCGAATTCTCTATCCCCCCTCTCTCACCATTGCTCATTTTTCCTACGCTAGCACGGGTTATGTTCGTTAGGCGTTCGTGTATGAGAACGAGGAGGGAATCTAATTTCATTTCTGCAGTCTTCATCCATCTCTTGAAAGAGATATTTCAGGTAAGAATTTAATCTCTTTCTATTTCAATTTTAGTTTTACAATTTCCACTTCAATTGCTCCTGGGACTGGATTTGAGGAAATCATCGCGTTCTTCCGCTTTTATCGGGTGATTTCCGGTGAAAAATCCCAACAGGTTTCCCCTTCTTAACCTCAAGTACTGGCAGAGTCTTCTTGATCGACAGTTCAGCGAGCTGAAGCATCCAATGCAACTCACTAACAGTACGGTCCATCCATTGCTTGTAAAAGTTTAGGATGAATTGATCATAAGAATCCGATAAAGAAGTCAGGATCGTGCTAATCGCTAGCCCTCCTGTAAGCGCCGGAATTTCACTTTCAAAAAAAAAAAAAAAAAGTATAGTCGTACGACTATTGATACAGTCGTACGACTGTAGTCAAACTACAGTCGTAAGACTGTAGATCTACCCATAAAAGCAGAAAAAGAAAGACAGAAAGGGGGGGACGAAAAAAAGAGAAAGAAAAACGGACAGACAGAGAGAAAGGGAGAAAAAGAGAAAGAAGAGAAAACCAAAGAAAAAAAGGAGGAACTCCTCATCAAAATCCTCAGCATTTGGAAATCTCTGGACTCAAATCTTAAACCCTAACTCAAGGAGAAAAGTCCGGATTTTAGTGGATTGGAGCGACGCCAGGGGTCAATCCTACGGTGGACGCACGCCACGGAGGTAAATACCCCTTTTCCTCTCTCTTTTACAAGCTTTCTGGGTGTTTGGTGTGCTTTTTCTGCATTTCTGTCAATTTTTCTGCGTTTCTGTTCTGGAAATCAAGAACAGTCGTATGATTGTTCTTGAGTTGATGAACAGTCGTACGACTGTAGTTACAGTCGTACGACTGCAGTTGACTTCCAGGCGATTTGTTTTCCAGCTTGTTTTAAATAAGATTTTGGTGAAATCTTAAATTTTCAGCATTTACAGTCGTACGACTGTAAATACAGTTGTACGACTGTAGTTGATTTTGCACGACTTTAATTTACAGTCGTACCACTGTAGTTTTCAGAATCAGAATTTTACCTTTAAAACCCAAAAATTTCATAAAAAATCCATAAAAATCCCCAAAAATTCCCAAAATTTCCCAAAAATTTCCAAAAAATCCCAAAAAATTAGAAAACCCCAAAAATCATCAAAATGAATTTTGTTGTGTGCATCACGACCATAGATTCAATTTTTAGTAAAATTGCATTTAGAACAATTCAACGACGGAGACCCATTTCTCCTGAAAACCGACCCACTTAAATATATAAAAATGCATGTAAACCGGAAAAATTGTTTTCAAAATGATTTTTTTCACTAAAAACCAAAAATACAGGGACGTTTCAAAGTGTTTTCCAGGTCTAACCGGGCCGGCTAGCCGAGCCAACCCGGTTACCCCCTAAATGCATGCCCCCAATTCCTGATTTCCCATTCTGTCTATTTGAGTCCAACTTGTGGCGTACTGTATATATTGTGCTAACCCTCTATTTTGCAGGTTTTAATTTCTTTTTCTTTTTATTTTTATTTTGGATGTAATTTAATAGATTAAATCGTGTATCCTAGGCGGTTGTATTTTTTTTTAGATTCTCGTGTATATAGGCGATTGTATAAGTGAGGCGAGAGTTTTTATTTTTTCCATTCGATTTGGTTGTAAGCCCATTAATATTTATTTCTTTTCCTTATTTTTGTATTAAATATTTTGTATGCGCGCTGTATGCCTTTTATATTCAATAAAATGGACTTTAGATTTTGAAATACCATTTGAGAGCATTGGCAATATTTATTTTAATTAGACACGAAATAAGGGACTTGTCCGGACCCGAATCTCTGGACAGTGTAGCGGCCGTTCGTCCGGTTCAGCTGCATAAGAATTTCCCGGTTGAGCTGAGCCGGGTGGCGACTCCTACAATATTCATCGAGACTTAGGTCTCGGTTCTTTTATGTATAATTCCATTTATTTTTTCCAAAACGTGGATTTCCATTTATAAAAACCCCACGCGAGGGAGGGGCCCGCCCGAGATCGTGGCGCCCCTTCTGAAAGGGAGTCCCGCGTCCCGTCGAAAACGCGTCGTTCGCTCACAGTGGCGACTCCGCTGGGGAATTCTTCAAAAAGTTTTCTTAAAAACATAAAAGAATTTGACAAGCCCTGAAAAGTGTCTAATTAAAATAAGGTGGATGATTCTCGATTGGTATTTCATTTTGCATCTTTAGCTAGACATGCTTACATTAGATTTAGTATCCATTTTCAGCCCGGTGGATTGTTGAAGTGTCGCCTTTGTTCCTCATGGTCTTAGGGGCACAGATACAAAACACCACTCATAGCCTCGTACTAACCCCTTCGTTCGGACCCTTGAGTGGGGAGAAGTGAGGAGTATATTTTGCTATGGGAACCTTGATTTTTAACCCGACTTGGACCGAACCCATATAGGCAGCCCTAGTTGGATTCCCTTAGGATACCAAAATAATTGTGTGAGTAATAATAAAATCGCGCCTTCATCACCCCCTATTGGTGATCGAAGTGAACCTCGCCTAGGACTCAGTTAGAAATTTTTGAGACCGACCACGTTGGAGGAATAAGGTTGGAAGAATTCGTTTTGCTTGCTATGTGTTTCTCGCCATCTCGTGACACATCGCCATTGCTACCTACGCGTGCATCACATACTATAATCACTATTCTCCATACATGTGACATATCATACATAAACATCTTTGTGTGATACTAACCCACATTTTTATGCAGCCATTTGCATTTTATTTCGTGTGTAAAACATTAATTCATTTGTTTGTCATTCACACTAACTCTTTCTTTTTCAGCCATAACATTATATTTATGTGATTGGCATTTTTCACATAGCATACATAACATCATTATGTGTGTCATGCATCCTAATCCACATTTTTATGCAGCCACGTGCATTTTTATTTTCGTGTGCAATCATTAAATCATCCGCTTGCAATTCATACTAACCATTTCTTTTTTAGCTATAACATTATATTTGTGTGATTAGTATTTTTCACATAGCATACATAACATCATTATGTGTGTCATGCATCCTAACCACGTTTTTGTGCAGCCATTTGCATTTTGTATGTCATAGCATTCACGACATATCACCTAAATTAAATTAGGGGCATTCCAAGGATGCCCACCATGATCATATCATTCCATCATATATCGGGTATCCTAAAATACCCGTGTTCTGCCAATGCACCGGATTGCATTCGGCCATTCCACCAAATCATCTCATTCCATAGAGACCACGATGGTCCTAAGTATATTTCTGTGTGACAATCCACACGATGCATTTCATGACATCATACCCATTCGTCATAAACATCATACAACACTGTGATCTACATCGGGTTACGTCATGACATTACTATATCATTCAAGGTGCTCCCCGAGTGCCGGATTAGTATATATTTAGGGGTATTTCATAACATCCCAAATCATGAAAGGTGTTCCCCGAATGCCGAACTTCTGTCTGTGCCTCCTATGGCACATGACTGTCTTACAACATCATTCCATTTCATATGCTCAAAAGCATCAGAACTTTGTCCATGGGCCGATCCCGTGTGACCATTTCATATCATCTCATAGACCTACAAAGTGTCAAACTTCGTCCGTGTGTCAGTACACATGCGACCATTTCACGAAATTCATTAGGTGCCCCAAAAGCACCAAACCTTCATCCGTGTGGTGGTCCACACGTGGCATTTTTGCATAGCATTGGGTGTTCTTGGGATGTCCAAAAATAAAAATAAAAATAAAAATAAACACAAAGGGATCATCCCCTTATCTCATGATATACATCTTATTCGTCCATCAAACATTCAAGCACTCCACAACATTCAAGCATTCCATAAGCACCAAGGACTTCACAGCATACACTACCGTCATTTAAGTGTTCCAAAAATGCTAGAAACTCCATCAAGCCCTTTAGGTCCTCCATAATCATTAGAAACCCTGTCCTTGTGTCCGCACACCCCAATACTGAAATATCCTCCCCGTGTAAGACTAAGCTCTACACGTATCGTTCCCTATATCTTTCTGTGCAAGACAAGCTCTGCATATTTCCTCTCCGTGTAAGACTAAGTTCTACGTGTGTCGTTCCAATCTCCCTGTGCAAGACCAGCTCTGCACGTACCACATCAAATTCCACACTTCCTCCCCGTGTAAGACCAAGCTCTACACGTATCGTTCCAATTCTTCCCGTGCAAGACCAGCTTTGCATGTACCGCATCAAGCTCTGCACATTTCCTCTCCGGGTAAGACTAAGTTCTACGTGTGTCATTCCAATCTCCCTGTGCAAGACCAGCTCTACACGTACCACATCAAATTCCACACTTCCTCCCCGTGTAAGACCAAGCTCTACACGTATCGTTCCAAATCTTCCCGTGCAAGACCATCTCTGCACGTACCGCATCAAACTCTACACTTCTGCCCCGTGCAAGACCAGCTCTGCACGTACCACATCAAATTCCACACTTCCTTCCCGTGTAAGACTCGCTCTACACGTATCGCTCTAAACATTAAACCTTTTCCTGTGTAAGACTCGCTCTACACGTATCGCTCTAAACATTAAACCTTTTCCCATGTAAGACACGCTCTGCACGTACCGCTTTAACTCTAACCTTCCTTCCCGTGTAAGACTCGCTCTACACGTATCGCTCTAAACATTAAACCTTTTCCCATGTAAGACACGCTCTGCACGTACCGCTTTAACTCTATCCTTCCTTCCCGTGTAAGACTCGCTCTACACGTATCGCTCTAAACATTAAACCTTTTCCCGTGTAAGACACACTCTACACGTACCGCTCTGACTCTATCCTTTCTTCCCGTGCAAGACCAGCTCTGCACGTACCGCTTTAACTCTATCCTTCCTTCCCGTGTAAGACTCGCTCTACACGTATTGCTCTAAACATTAAACCTTTTCCCGTGTAAGACACGCTCTGCACGTACCGCTTTAACTCTATCCTTCCTTCCCGTGTAAGACTCGCTCTACACATATCGCTCTAAACATTAAACCTTTTCCCGTGTAAGACACGCTCTACACGTACCGCTTTGACTCTATCCTTTCTTCCCCGTGTAAGACACGCTCTACACGTATCGCTCTAAACATTTAACCTATTCCCGTGTGAGACACACTCTACACGTATCACTTTAACCACACTTCCTTCCCCCTTGTAAGACAAGCTCTACACGTATCGCTCTAAACACTAAACCTTCTCCCGTGTAAGACACGCTCTACACATATCGCTTTAAACACACTTCCTCCCCGTGTAAGACTAAGTTCTAGACGTACCGCTCCAAATCTCCCCGTGCAAGACCAGCTCTGCATGTACAGCATCAAACTCGACCCATCCACCCCGTGTATGATTAAGTTCTACACGTATCACTCCAAACTATCTTTCTGTGCAAGACAAGCTCTACACACTTCCTCCCCGTGTAAGACTAAGTTCTACACGTACCGCTCCAAATCTCCCTGTGCAAGACCAGCTCTGCACGTACAGCATCAAACTCTACCCATCCTCCCCGTGTAAGACTAAGCTCTACACGTATCGTTCTAAATATCTTTCCGTGTAAGACAAGCTTTGCACACTTCCTCCTTGTGTAAGATCCGCTCTACACGTACCGCTCTAAACATTAAACCTTTTCCAGTGTAAGACACGCTCTACACGTACCGCTTTAATCACTACATCTCCTTCCGTGTAAGATTCGCTCTACACATACAGTTTCAAATGTCAACTCTCCTCCCATGTAAGATACGCTCTACACGTAAACCCTTCGCAAGTATCACCTTGCTTCGATCCGTGGACACCCTGTGTGTCATCTTATCCATGTGGTGTATATTTATACGCCACGCTATACTTCAGCATATAGCTTCATCAACATTCATTGCATTTTGCACATTTCCATTCCTGGCTTTGTGTGCACATGACTAGCTTAAGATTGCATAACATGACATGGCATCACATGACATCATCATTCATGCATGCATGCACCACGTCTCGTATTCATACCTGCATCATCCA
Organism: Euphorbia tirucalli; assembly: GCA_039660915.1. Lineage (NCBI taxonomy): Eukaryota > Viridiplantae > Streptophyta > Magnoliopsida > Malpighiales > Euphorbiaceae > Euphorbia > Euphorbia tirucalli. The sequence continues at coordinate 32,681,739 of CM077640.1, read as the reverse complement.
TTGACTTGGTATCCTCTATGCGCATGCCCCAGTCAATGCTAACAAATGTTCTTATCAGGGGAGAAAGGGAAAGAGTCTCGAGAATGGCTGGCCTAGTGAACTTCAACACCGTAACAGATGTCCTAGATGATTATGTTGCCTCATCGCGATTCCGAAAGGCGGTCAGGGAAGAGGCAGTGGCAATGTTGAAGGAAATGCTAGGAGGTGACCTGGACAAGGTGGAAAAGCTGACAACAAGGTGCTCTGAATTGGAGGCCCGTGTGATTGAGCTTGAGGGAGTAATAAGAGGGCTGAATGGTGAAGCAGAATCAACGGCTCCCCTCAAAGCCAACACTGACCTTGTTCCGTGACCAACCAGGAGCTCACTCCCCAAGGGTGACGGAAAGGGCATATCCCCGTGGCCTTTCTCGCTGAGCCAATTATTTGCCAAATGTAGAAAAGAGGGGCTACTGCAGAGCGTCAAGCCGTATATGGAGCCGGCACTGGATCAAAAGAACAACTTCTATACATATCATGTAGCGACAGGTCATCGAACCAATGTTTGCTATATTTTAAGGAAGGAGATCCGGAAGTTGGTTGATGAGGGAAGATTAAAGGTGCCATCCACTACTAATGAGCAACTAGGGGCAAGCAGGGAGACTGGCAAGGAAATTCCTCAAACCTCATAGGGAGAGGAATATGGTGAAGAGTTTTAAAGCCTGATCTGACGAGAGTGGGGCATTGACATTGAAGTAGGGGCAGTGACCAGATAAGGTATAGTCGGGCGCTGTGAGATCAATACCTTTAGAGGCTCCTTCTCGTAGGGAACTCATTTTGTTGTAAAGTGTATTGAACTCATTTTGAATGCAATGCATCTTGTTATTTTCTTACTTATGTGGTGATTACATGCATATGGCATTAAGCATGCATTTGATCATCTGAAACGACATGTCCATCACGCATAATATTAAGATGCATGACATCAATCTGAGTCTTACTGGGAATTTACAAGTGAACCTGACTTCGGTAAAACCCTTTTCTAAAAAAAAAAAAAAAAAAAAAAAAGAAGAAGAAGAGAGAGAAAGAGAACAAGTCTGCCAAGCAAATAATGGGATGGCACCATTTCATTCGAATCAATTGCCAACCTAGATCAGTGATCCCTACAAACCACAATCCGAAAACGTTGTTGGTCTTGCCCTAAAAGTTTCAACTTTGACAGCCCACAATACACTTAAATCGTTGTAAACTAGGGACCATTACCAAGTTTTAGAGCCGAGCCCCAAAAAGAACCTTTGAGCCTAATTCGTGCTGAAAAAAGCATCTCACATCAAAAACCAAACCCATTAAAAAGCACCAAGCCCTAAGAAATCCAAATGACCTTCACCACCCATCATACTGTAAAACTCTGAAGCAGACATTAGTTTTAGTGCATGTATAGTTTTGTTTGTGTGGCATTCATGTGCATATGACATCACACATGCACTGTTCATCCAAAAAGACATATCAAACACGCATGACATACATGGATCTGGATGCAGCAGGAAAATCAATAGGTGGCTGTGGTTTGGATTTAACTTCTTCAAAAAAAAAAAGAAAAGAAAAAAAAAAGAAGCAAGCACCGGTGGAAGACCTCAGCTCTCCCTTACAGTCAAATTTCTACTCCTGGTCTAAAGTTGCACTCTCTTCAATCATAGAGTCAAACACTGTTGAGTGCTTGATGAATCTGGGGGCGGCCCACCTATTGCATGAAGTGCCGGGGTCAATGAGTTGAGACAATGGAGATAAGTACGTTGTTGCCTGTTCTGAAAAGTTAACTTCGTGCGGTGACAGAGAAGATCGGTGTCCTTACCCCCAAGCAGTTCCCTTTTCATTCTCCTCTCTGTCTTCTCTATTTGCCTTCAACACTTTTGTCTTCCCTTTATTGTCTTTCCTTCACTTTCATCTTCTATCTTTCAGCTTCTCTCTGGAACTTGAACCGATTCTGTGATTCCATATTTCCTACCTTCAATGGCTCCTAACAAGAAGTTGAACCCCAATGCTACTCCATATTGTATTTTTCCATATCATCTCATCAGCGGAAGGGCATCGAAACAGTTGGTTATGGCGTCGTTTCAATCCGTCTTTGTTTATCATCAACCTGTACCAAATTGGGGATACCTTTTTAATCCCATGCCATTTCTCTTCAATCTAAACTCCCAGACTAATCATTTAGTACCCTCAAAATAGTGGGAAGGGATTTGATTTGATGATAGATAGAGGATTTGGATATGAATCTACTTCAAATGAGTTCAACAATGCTGAAAAAGGGGGAAAATGAAATATTTAGCTCTGACATTCCAGAGTAAAAAGAAAATAGTTTCTGTAAGTGAAAAGGAACAACAGTAGTCGCCCAAGAAATTGACTATTGAAGAGACCAAGCTGGATAAAAGAGAGATTGAAGCTAATCTTGGTGGAAAAAAAACAAGCCTGATGATCAGAAATCTACCAAATCAGTTTCAAAGACATAATTTGCTACAAATTCTGGGCAAGCATTGTCTGGAGGAAAACAAGAATAAGTCCAAAGAGAAGCCTGCTTATGATTTCCTCTATTTGCCTATGGATTTCAAGACTGGAGGAAATTTTGGTTATGCATTTGTGAACTTCACCAACTGTGTTGGGGCAACTTGACTTTGCAAAGCTTTCAACAATCATGAAAGGGACGATACCATCAACAGGAAAGCTTATAAAGTATGTTGCGCTCATATTCAAAGCGAAAGTTGCATTTGCCAACCATTTCAAGCGTGCAGTCTTCGGGAGCCGTGTCTGAACTGAAATCTGGGGTGAATTGGAAGCATGAATACAGCATCAGACCGCAGGACAATCCAGTGGTTACTTGAATTCATCCCAGGTTGTCCATCCATAATAGCAACTCTATCCGGTGATCGGACTTTTCTAAAAAAAAAAAAAAAAAAAAAAAAAAAAAGAAATCCAATGTGTAAAACCGAAAGGGCATATTGGTAATTTGAAGGGGCATCAATTAAAACCAGAGCCACATTTTAAATTTTCCTAATGCATCCGCATTCATTATGTCATGAATGTTTTGTATTCAATTTTGGTGTTCAATATGCATTTGTTGTGTCATTGCATGTCAATGTTCACTTACGGGCTGCATCACACAGCAAACCTTGTCTGTAAAAGTGCTTCACTCCCCAAACACAAACCCTTAATACTCCCCAAACACAAACCCATAATACCAGGGGCGAGTAAAAATCCGAACCACTAGGCATCATCGACATCATTATCTTCGCGAGTCGCAATGAACACATCAAGATCTATCTTTCCCTTCCTAAGACAAACCGTCGCAAAAGGGATCAACACAGACAAAATGCCCATCACAGAATCTTTCTCAAAAAAAAAAAAGAAAAAGCAATTTGCTGACACGGAAAACCGGAAGGACGTGTCGGCAACAGGAGAGGGATGATATACAAAGTCAGAGTCACTGTCACATTCCCTATCATACTCATTTCGGTGTCATCATTGCAATATTGTGCATGTTTAGACTTCCGATCAGATGTTAATCTTGCATGCACCGTGCCACTACATATAAACATCCATCAGTAGGACATTGCATCCAAGCCCATGATAATATCGCAAAAGTTCCTATTATACGGTACGAAAATGCAAAGGCTCACTCTCATCTTCTTGCCCAATCAAACGGACCATCCGTTGATGCAGCCTATTACTCTGATCCACTGAGCCTGACAATGCTTTAGAATATACAGATGTAAAGTGGAGGTCACTCAAGATGGCCAACTCCTCTAATACCTAGATCAGCATAGCAGTCAGTCGGTCAGAAGACACGCCGGAACAATCAGACTAGGTCACCTGGGTTACCATCAAGGCCAGTCTCAAGCTGTGAATTCCATCTCTGGGCTCGCACGGATACCAAGAACAAAGCATAAGCCACATGTCGCATGCATACATACATGTAGAACCATACATGCAGCCATACATACGTGCATACATTTAAAGTAAACACGTACAATTCATATGCATATGCATCGCAACTCATCCAAGTGCAGGTATCCACTGCCATCACCAGGTCTCCCCTAACCAGGATCGCTATCAAAGCAGAGATGGCACAATGTCGGGGCAGGACAATTAAGTCACCAAGGGGCAGAGTAATCAAGCCGTATTTATCCTTGATCGAAGGGGCAAAAATTTTTGTTTCCAAAATCATCGATCAAGGGATAAATACTCATTCCCCAGCCAACACCAAATTACCATCCCTAAGCCTATTTCCTCTCCTTTCATTCAAGCAAGATTTCGAACCCTTGAACTTCATTACGTTCAAGCATGGTTACAAATCCTTGAACCACTTCCTTCATTCAAGTCAGATCTTAAATCCTTGAACTCCATTATGTTTAAGCATGGTTTCGGATCCTTGAACCTCTTATTATTTCAAGCTCATCCAATTCCAGTAAGATTTCAAATCATCAAAAATCCATTTCCCTTTGCCTCAGGTAACATAAACCCGATATCGGCTTAACCGCAATTCCACCTTCCTTTGCCTCGGGTAACATAAACCCGATATCGGCTTAACTGCAATTTCATTTTCCTTAGCCTCGGGTAACATAAACCCGATATCGGCTAATCCACAATCCATCTTCTTTTGCCTCGGGTAACATAAACTCAATATCGGTTTAACCGTAATTTCATTTTCCTTAGCCTTGGGTAACATAAACCCGATATCGGCTAATCCACAATCCACCTTCCTTTGCCTCGGGTAACATAAACCCGATATCGCCTAATCCACAATCCATCTTCCTTTGCCTTGAGTAACCTACACCCAATATCGGCTTACTTCTTCCTTAGCTTTGCCTCAGGTAGCCTAAACCTGATATCGGCTTATTTCCTCCCCAGTATCACCTCAGGTGACCTAGACCTGATATCGGCTTATTTCAATGGAGGATTCTTTCCTGTGTCTGTGGTGCTTTGAATCGCGTTTCTCAAATTCACATCATCTACCCCAGACTAAGTTCAGGTGGTGAATTTGATCACGCGAGGGGCAGCTGTAAGCGCTGGAATTTCACTTTCAAAAAAAAAAAGTATAGTCGTACGACTGTAGTCAAACTACAGTCATACGACTGTAGATCTACCCATAAAAGAAGAAAAAGAAAGACAGAAAGGGGGGGACGAAAAAAAGAGAAAGAAAAATGGACAGACAGAGAGAAAGGGAGAAAAAGAGAAAGAAGAGAAAACCAAAGAAAAAAAGGAGGAACTCCTCATCAAAATCCTCAGCATTTGGAAATCTCTGGACTCAAATCTTAAACCCTAACTCAAGGAGAAAAGTACAGATTTTAGTGGATTGGAGCGACGCCAGGGGTCAATCCTACGGTGGACGCACGCCACAGAGGTAAATACCCCTTTTCCTCTCTCTTTTACAAGCTTTCTGGGTGTTTGGTGTGCTTTTTCTGCATTTCTGTCAATTTTTCTGCGTTTCTGTTCTGGAAATCAAGAATAGTCGTACGACTGTTCTTGAGTTGATGAACAGTCATACGACTGTAGTTACAGTCGTACGACTGTAGTTGACTTCCAGGCGATTTGTTTTCTAGCTTGTTTTAAATAAGATATTGGTGAAATCTTGAATTTTCAGCATTTACAGTCGTACGACTGTAATTACAGTCGTACGACTGTAGTTGATTTTGCATGACTTTAATTTACAGTCGTACCACTGTAATTTTCAGAATCAGAATTTTACCTTTAAAACCCAAAAATTTCATAAAAAATCCATAAAAATCCCCAAAAATTCCCAAAATTTCTCAAAAATTCCCAGAAAATCCCAAAAAATTAGAAAACCCCAAAAATCATCAAAATGAATTTTGTTGTGTGCATCACGACCATAGATTCAATTTTTAGTAAAATTGCATTTAGAACAATTCAACGATGGAGACCCATTTCTCCTGAAAACCGACCCACTTAAATATATAAAAATGCATGTAAACCGGAAAAATTGTTTTCAAAATAATTTTTTCCACTAAAAACCAAAAATACAGGGACGTTTCAAAGTGTTTTCCAGGTCTAACCGGGCCGGCTAGCCAAGCCAACCCGGTTACCCCCTAAATGCATGCCCCCAATTCCTGATTTCCCATTCTGTCTATTTGAGTCCAACTTGTGGCGTGCTGTATATATTGTGCTAACCCTCTGTTTTGCAGGTTTTAATTTCTTTTTCTTTTTATTTTTATTTTGGATGTAATTTAATAGATTAAATCGTGTATCCTAGGCGGTTGTATTTTTTTTTAGTTTCTCGTGTATATAGGCGATTGTATAAGTGAGGCGAGAGTTTTTATTTTTTCCATTCGATTTGGTTGTAAGCCCATTAATATTTATTTCTTTTCCTTATTTTTGTATTAAATATTTTGTATGCGCGCTGTATGCCTTTTATATTCAATAAAATGGACTTTAGATTTTGAAATACCATTTGAGAGCATTGGCAATATTTATTTTAATTAGACACGAAATAAGGGACTTGTCCGGACCCGAATCTCTGGATAGTGTAGCGGCCGTTCGTCCGGTTCAGCTGTATAAGAATTTCCCGGTTGAGCTGAGCCGGGTGGCGACTCCTACAATATTCATCGAGACTTAGGTCTCGGTTCTTTTATGTATTAATTCCATTTATTTTTTCCAAAACGCGGATTTCCATTTATAAAACCCCACTCGAGGGAGGGGCCCGCGCGAGATCGTGGCGCCCCTTCCGAAAGGGAGTCCCGCTTCCCGTCGAAAACGCATCGTCCGCTCACACCTCGTGAGATAGACGTTCTGAGATGGGCTAAATTATCCAGATAGCCCTTCATCTTGAACACGTGTGCACTCACAGATGTCCCGGCCCCATCTTACAGCTGCGGAATGCCTTGTTGATCAGGTACCTTTCCTGATAAGCTTGCTCATAAAACATCTCATTAAGAGTTGTCATCATAGCAAAGGCCTGATGATCCATGAACTGCTTTTGCAATTCTGGAACCATACTAGCCAACATCAGGCATGTCATGTCCCGGTTATCCTTTACATGTGTCAAGTATTCCTCCAGCTGGGCAGCCGGTGGATTACTTCCCGTTGGCACAGCCGGTACAGGCTTGTCTTAGAACTTTCCTTAAGTTCATAGACCAATCCCAAAAGTTAGGGCCAGAAAGCTCCCATTCCAAGAAAGATCGCAGTGATAAAGTATCATTCGTAGCCATTGGTTACTACACAGAAAAATTTACGAGTGTTAATAAAGGACTTAACTTGTTCTTCCCATATTATAATTAATAATAAATCATGTTACTAATTAACTCGAGTTGTTGGGCTCATGGGCCGAGATCCATATTATATCAAGATATAGCCAGACGAGGGCCTGGAACAACTATACCCCAATTTTTAAGTAGGAACGCCGTCCAATCCCAACCTAGGGACTCTCGGTTTGATGGGTCTGTTGGCACTTACCCATCTGTGCTTAGGGCCAAGAACATCCTACTGCCCACGCTAAGTCCAAACCTCCATCCAAGTGTCAGAGTAACCAATACTCCAACCCAATACAAAATGACAATGCTCCAGCGCATCCAGCGAGGGCTGGTCTACAACTGGCCCATCCCCACTTCGAGTAGGTTTTGAATGAGGGAAGCACTTTTAAGAGACTTAGTAATTACCTTTTGGTTATTAGATTCATTTAATAACGGCTTAGATGTATAGGCGGGTGAAATAGGGTTGGTACATACATTCTCACATGTAAATAAATCAAGCATAATTAAATAAAAATGAAATGCGATGGGCCAAAATTTACATCCTAATATAATTCTAGTAAACCTATATTAGAACGACATCAGGTGGGCTGCATCCTCATCCTTCTAGCACGCTAATCCAATCGGCTTCTTCGTTACATAATTTCATAATAAAATTACATAAAAAGAAAACGGCGTGCAGGCCGTATTTACCAAAAGAATATTACAACCCAAATAAATAAGGCCCAAAACATCCATTCAAGCATTTAATCATACATACATGTAAACCAATACATACAATTTATAAACATGTTAAATGCATGAATTAATCCCATTTCAATATGTCCATAGCCATTATTTTGAAATCGCCAAATTTTGGCCAATCACGGTTCTAAGCCCGTATGGGCTTTGGGCCTCCAACCCAGGCAGAAGACTGCTCCCAATCCAATTGGGAAACCAAGAATTCCAAATGAGCCGTCCAGGTAATCGTGCCAAGAAAACCCGGAACAATTTCAATTAACCATATTAATTTTTCCAAAATTAATATCGCATGAACGAAAAATAAATTTCATTCATAAAACATGCGCATAAAATTTCCAAAATTTAAACACGCACAATTTTAAAACCAATTAAAAGTTTAAAACCCGGCTCGGCCCAAAAAGCCAGCCAAATCCAAATTCAGGCCCGGCCCGCCTCACGGGGCAGTAGCGCTACTGCCCAGCAGTAGCATGCTTCTGGCCTGCTCTAGCAACCCTGCTGCCAGCATGCAGCAGCTGCTGCCCAACAGCAGCCAGCAGCAGCTGTTGCCCCCGTTCCGACCCGAAACGGTCCATGATTTTTCCAAAAAAAATAGCAACATGAAATTAAATCACCAAGAAATAAAATCATGCAATGGAAAAATAAATCTAGCATAAACCTATATGCAAAAAATAAATTTCCATAAACAATTCACAAATAGAAAATAAAAACCAAGCATAAACCAATATGCAAATAATTTTCCATTAGTAAAATCCAAAGGGAAAAATCACCAAACCCCAAAACCAAAAATAAATCCCGTCCATAAAAATCTCCAATTTTAAAACACGGGATCCACCAAGTTAAAGATTTCCATGGATCAAAAGTCTGCTCTGATACCACTGTTGGGATTCGTCATGGGAAACCGAACGATAAAAGCGGAAATACACCTCGATTTCCTCGAATCCAGTCCCAGGAGCTTAAGATGTGGAAATCAAAAACTTAAAACCATAAAGAGAAGTTCAGAAACTTACCCGACAAATCTCTTAAAGAGACGGATGCAAACTGCAGGAACCAAAGTAGACTCCCACCAACGTCACGTACACGAACGGCTCTCGGATCCAACCCGTGCTAGCGACTCGGATTATGTAAGAAGAGATGGAGAGAGGGCTGCTCACTTAGAGAATTATGGCTGTCCATATTTCTTTCCAAAAGAAATAACTATCTTTCCAAAAGATAGAACCAATATTCACAAAGGCACCCAATTCTTACCAAAAGAATTAATTTAGCATAAAGTGGGCAATCTTCATACTTTAAAAGAAAACTAATTTCTCTTAAAGCACAAGTGATGGACGGCCAAGCCAAGTCAAAGATGGCAGGATTTATTTTCTCTTATATTCTTACCATAAGAATAATGAAAATTAAAATCAAAGAAAAGTCCAACTTTTCTTCCATGACTAACCTCCTTCATCATCACATTTTTTACCATGGAATGAGTCAACATTCTTATCAAGAATGACTCGAGAAATTTTACAATAGACCGGGTCCATGTGAACCGTTCCACTGAAAAACTGACACGTAAGCAATATAACCCCTTTAAAAATAAAAAATGCTTATATGTCAATAATTCATTAGAAAGGTCCACATGGACCGGGTCCATTTTATAATTTCCCGAATGACTCATCTTCCTTGCCATAAGATTCCACAAAATTCGGCCAAGGTCCCATTTAATGTGGACATTTTTATTTAATTCCAAGCCTTTTATGGTTTTAATTTAATTTCAAATTAAATTTTAATTCAACATGTATGTAAATATATTATACCATATAATATATATTACATACATTTAAATTAAAATTAATTTGACCAATTAATTTTAACCAAGGAATTAAATTAGACACATATAAAATGAGATACATGTAAACCTATACATGTATAAATATTTCTACCTAGGAAATAATCCCATAAATTAATTCATTGAATTAATTAAGAGAATGGCCAAAATAAATATTAATTATATTATTTTGATCAATCTAATTGACGTATATAATATAATTAATGGATCTCTCTCTCTTCCACGTGTATACTCCAAGTATACACTAAAACCGACTAGTTAAAGTCCAGACGTTCAATGTGTACGATCCGATGGGCCCGTTTTTATGTTGGCAGTGGGCCAAGGCCCACAAACTACAAGCGGGCTTTAGCAAGCCATTGTAGCCCCCAATTAAGACGGAGATAGCAATTAAACTGTCACTGTAACCCTGTAGTTTGAACTCGTTGTCCTATGTCACTGATATCGGTGTCCAACACAGAGGCATGGTTGATCACCCTCTATATGTGTCCAGATATTTACTTGATCCCGAATGAACTGATGCTCACAAACAAGATCCAATCTTTTTTGGGTGCGGCCGCACACTTATCAGTAACATTCTTCAAGAGGCCAATGATATCGTCTCAGTGAATCACTGAGTGACATTCCCTTCTACATATCCATGGCACTGCCATGTTCACTAACACACCCGAACGTACCCATACTTGGCACCCTTTTACAGGCTCTTTAGGCGTACACCAAAGTGTGCCACTTAACATGCAGCACCATCATATGGTCCGGTCAAAGGACTTATACAAGTACTACGCGAGAATCATTTGTGATACTATACCATGTAGATTCCCGTTAAGTGGATCGATCCAGTACCATGCCCTTTTTGCATGTACCTATTAACCTGGTTGACATTCCATGTTCTATGATCGGCAAGACACCGCCATACAACCAGGCTAATGATAGTCTTTAGTTCCATTCATTCCCACGATTGGAACAGACTACGGATGACTTTATGGCCATATCGTTTTCGCTATCCATAGTCTTACTGCCAAGTGCATGACACTTGACAACATGGATATGGATATGTCCATTGGATACTCTATTTAAAATATAGCACAAGACGTATAGTAAATAGATTAATTCCTTTATCTCTTGACACAAATTGTATAATACATAATGTTCATATTACTGTTCAAATGTATCATACAAACATAAGGACCAATGTCTCGGGACTAGGGCATTTCCAACAGTCAGTGCTTATTTGATTAATCAGTCAACTCAAGATCAAGAAATATGATAAATAACATAAGAGTATGACAGACACCATGCCTCTTGTTTATTCATATCGATATCGTTAGGCAAAGGACACTATGAGATTCCTATCGAGTGAGTGTCTTCGAAAGACTGTTGCATCTCTATCTTAATTGAGGGCTGTAATGGTTTGCTAGAACCCACTTACAGTCTGTGGGTCTTGGGCCTACTGCCAACATAAAGACAGACCTAGAGGATCGTGCACATAGATCAACTGAGTCAGAACTTATAGAAATTGTACATGTAATGTACATTGGAAGTAATGCATTAATTAATTAATTGACATTCGGTGTCAAGGTAATTAATTAACATTGGGTTGAATTTAATATAATTAATAAGTTTACATAATGTAATTCATTAATTTATCAATTAATTGAATTACATAAAGTAAACAATTAATTAAATAATTTTCCTAAGTAGGAAAATTAAATACATGTATTGTGATTTAATTTTATTTAGGTGTAATTAAATTTAGCCTAATGGAATTAAATTACATAGTATATACTTTTTAACCTAATTAAAACCCAATTAGACAAGGTGTCTATACAAGGGCACACTTAAGGAATAAAACTTCAACCCTAATTAATTGCTGGAAATTTCAGCCACCAAGAGCAGCCCCAAAATAGCCAAAAATCCCAGCATTAAACCTCCATTCCTTCGCATCTTCGGCTAGCACCAGTTCCAGCTCAATAGTTGGTCATGCACCGGACTTTAGAGATCGTAATTTCAAGAACCGATTATGCAGCAGTCTCTAGAAGAGACGAATCCGGTGAGTTAATCTCTCTTGATTTAATTTGGTTTTATTCTAATCAATGGTAATTGGACACGATAAGTGCATTCAAGGAAATCTTAAATGGAGTATCATGCCATCCATATACCTCATTCCATATGCCATATGCACATTCTCCTATCATTACACATGCACACGCCTTCACTACACTTCGTGCAATACACGCACATTTTCGTATCATTCACATAACACAAGCACATTGTCATATCATTTGTACGATATACATGCATACATCTTTAGAAAATCACGTGATATACACACATCTCCATAACATTATATGACATACTCACATTCCCATGTCGTTCCTTTGACATATGCACTTCCATACATCATGTGTCATACACAAGTGTCCATGTCATTTGTGTGGTATATACACACTTCCATGTCATTTTTGCATGATATACGCGTATTTTCATGACATATGTGTGTCATACACACATTTCCATATCATTTGGTGCACTATACACACATTTGCACAACTTTTCATATGACTTACACACACTTTCTTTTCATCATGCCATATACATGCATTTCCATTATGTCATGCGACATACATGCACTTACATTCATCTTCATAGGAAATACCCATGTCTGCATTCCTTTTCGTGTGTCCTATATAACAGATGGCAAGACATGGAAGTGCATTCTCAAACATACACTCACACTCTCACCTCTTCTCATGTGACATACATACACTCTCATGCATCATGTGTTGGAATGCACACTTCCATATCATTATATGACATGCACACAGGTCTGTGCATCAAGTAAGATATACAAACTTACATATCATCATATGGTGTACACATATTTCTATGCACATTGTATGGCAAGATACACACACATCCCACATCCTCGAATGCCATGCATGCACTCCATGACATTGCATGTTATGCGCACACATCTTTATTTTCATTCATATATTCTAGTATCCATTGTGGGGCATACACCTGTTTCTATGTCATCGCATAAGGAATTCCATTCATTTACAATCACACATCCTCATGCATCAATCATTTGACGCTCACAATAACCTTTTTTCTATGCAACCATATGCAATTTGCGATATACACATTTTTTCATTTTATTATGTAATTTCTTGCATCACCTTTATGTGACTATATGTATTTGATGATATCTGCATCATTTGTGTGTCATTCATATTAACCCCTCTTATGCAGTCATATGCATTGTGTGATATTCATATTTAGGCTTTAAATGATCCAGTCTGTACACAAAGGCCCATCCTTGTCAGTTTTGTGAGTGGACAACGTTTTTCTCTCGGAAGGGAGCCTTGATATCAGGCAACCGTCCCTCGCGAGGGGTTTTTGATCGCTGAAATTTGTTTTTGGAAAATTCATCATTTATATCGTAAAAGAATCGAGACCTACATCTCGATAGAAAATGTAAGAGTCGCCACCCGGCTCAGCTCAATCGGGAAATTGCAGTGTAGCTGAGCCGGACGAGGGCCGCTACACTTTCCAGAGATCTAGGTCCGGACAAGTCCCTTATTTCATGTCAAATCAAAATAAACTTGGCCAATGTTCATTGATAGCATTTTATATTTCTAAGGTTGATTTTAATTGATTTAATGATACGGCATACATGCAGATAAAAGCGATAAATAAATTAATTATTTACAACCCAATCGAATAATAACAAAACTATCCTAGGGGATACATTTGTATAATTTGGGGATCGGGATACAATCGCCTATAATACACGAGTATCTAATGAAATCAAAGTTAAAATTAAAATTAAAATTAAAATAAATTCAAATCCTACAAAACAAAAGTTAGTGCAAATATATGCAACAAGTTGGACTCAAATAGACAGAATGGGGAAATGAGGGATTTGGGGACATGCATTTAGGGGATAGTCGGGCAAACTCAACTAGTTCGCCCGGCTAAACCTGGAAAATGGTTTTGAAATGTTCCTGTATTTTGTTTTATGAGAAAATACATTTTTGAAGACATTTTCTTTTTCCGGTTTATTTCCATTTAGCATGTAATTGTGAGTCAGTTTTCGGGAGATTTGGATCTCCGTCGTTGTTTTGTTCTAAGTGAGATAACTTCAAAAATTAAATCTAAGGTCGTGAATGCATGAAATAAATTTATTTTTGATGATTTTCTGACTTTTATGCATTTTTATGATTTTTCCGATTTTTCTAAATTTTTTTGGATTTTTTGTATTTTTTGTATTTTTTGTTGCTGGCTAGAAACTACAGTCACGGAGCTGTAACTACAGTCGTGCGGCTGTAGTTACGGTCGTACGACTGTAACTCGCTTCTAATCAGAAAATTACCGAAATTATTTTAAGTGACAAAGATTATAGCCGTGGAAACCATCTACAATCATACGACTATAGTTATAGGCATGCGACTATAACTACATCCGTACTGCTGTTCATCCTACCCAGAAACAACAGACTTACATTTTTGGTTTCAAATGATTTTATACACGAAAATGGACCAAAACACTCAGAAAATGAAGCAACATACTAGTTCAAGGTATATTTACCCTTGTAGCGCAGATCCACCGTTGATTTGACTGAAGAAAAAGCTTTGAATGGGTTTCGGATTGCTTCTCCTCCTTAGAATGTTAGGGTGCAAACCAAAAATGTCCACAAGTTACGGATTTGTGTGTGTTCAAGTTTTGGAATTAAGTATATTTAAGTGACAGGTTATTAACCTATGATTTCTACCAATTTAAACCTCACAATAAAAAGATTCAAAGAGAATAGAGTAGGAGAAAATGGATATGTATCTTTTACTCTTCTATTGTCTTCTCTCAATGCCTCTTGAGCTCTTTTCAATCCAAAGTTTTCTGTCTCTGGTTGTTCTCTCTTGCTCCTACCTTTCTTTTACACCTCTAGCCCTCAAAAAGCGAGGAAGACGCAATAAAGCCCCTAATTCATGCCCCATTTCTCTCCCATCCAAGATGAGCTGTAACTAGCTGCTAAAGACCTACAGTCGTGTGACTGCTTTGTCCCTTTATATATATATATATATATATATATATATATATATATATATATATATATATATATATATATATATATATATATATATATATATATATATATATATTTATCCCAGAAAATTCCATGTTTACCCCTGTAAAAATGACTTTTGGATTTTCATTATTGAGGTTGGAAAATTCTGGCACTTACAGCTGCCGCACGCGTGATCAAGTTCAATATCCGATACCAGGTCTAAAATACCTGAGATGAACTTGAGAATGTGAAGTAAAGCGCTATAAACGAAAGGAAAGAAAGTTATACCTGACTTGGCAAAGCCGCATTGATGCAGTGATGATCTAATTGGAGCCGACTCCGGCTTTACATTTACCTACGGTGGACTTGATTGGAGCCAATACCGGGTCTATATTTATCCTCAGCGGATTTGATTGGAGCCGATACCGGGTTTACATTCACCCATAGCGGATTTGCTTAGAGCCGATTCCGGGTCTACATTTATCCACGGTGGGTTTGATTGGAGCCAATTCCGGGTCTACATTTACCCACGACGGATTTGATTGGAGCTGATACCGGGTTTACATTTACCCATGGTGGATATAATTGGAACCGATACCGGGTTTACATTTACCCATGGTGGATTTGATTGGAGCCGATTTCAGGTCTACATTTACCCACGGCGGATTTGGTTGGAGCCGATTCCGGGTCTACATTTACCCACGACGGATTTGGTTGGAGCCGATTCTGGGTCTACATTTACCCACGGTAGATTTGGTTGGAGCCGATACCGGGTCTACATTTACGCACGATGGATTTGATTAGAGCCGATATAGGGTTTACATTTACCCATGTCGGATTTGATTGGAGCCGATTCAGGGTCTACATTTACCCACGGCGGATTTGGTTGGAGCCGATTTTGGGTCTACATTTACCCATGGCGGATTTGGTTGGAGCCGATTCTAGGTCGATATTTACCCACGGTGAATTTGGTGAATTTCTACATTTGAAACGATGAGTCTTCATTCCTTTATCGAGAGATTTTAAACAAAAATTTTTGCTCCTTCGATCAAGAATGAAGACTAGCTGGGGATCAATGTTCCATGTATGTTATGCATGTATGCATGATGATGCATATGCATATGGAATGTAAAGAATGCATTTCCAGCTATTTGTCCAATCTTGATGTTTCACATCCTATTGGGGAAAAATGTGTCATGCCTCCAGTTGATTTCAGCTGGGGGAGTACATTTTTTATGCAATACAGTCCCTGTATTTCTGTTGAGGATATGTGATGACTGTTGAGGAAAAAAAAAGTCGTGATATTCTTTGTAATGGTTCTGCTGGGGAATAATGAAAAGACTTTAAAACTTTGCCCCTGGAAAGAGTGAGTTTGGAAGTGCTCTAACTTTTACCTAAACTGCCCTTCGCAAGTTTTCAGCTTAGCGAGTTGCTCTAACTTTTGCCTAAACTGCCCAATACGGGTTTTCAGATTAGCGAGTTGCTCAAACTTTTGCCTGAGGTGCCTTTTCGGTTTTCACCTTAGCGAGCTTTTTTTTTATAAGTGCTTCATATATAATGATCACAATGATCACAATTACACAAGGCTTTATGACATTCATGTTGGGATTCATCATCGGAAAAATAACGTGGCGCAGCGAAAAATACACTGTTTAAAATTTCATAGAATCCACCTATCGTGTCCAATTACCATTGATTAGAATAAAACCAATTTGAATCAAGAGAGATTAACTCACCGGATTCGTCTCTTCTAGAGATTGCTGCAGAATCGTTTCTTGAAACTGCGATTTCCAAAGTCTGGTGCACGACCAACTATTGAGCGGGAACCGGTGCTAGCCGAAAACGTGAAGGAATGGAGGATTAATGCTGGGATTTTTGGCTGTTTTGGGTCTTCTCTTGGTGGCTGAAATTTCCAGCAATTAATTAGGGTTGAATTTTGGGTTTTCTTCCTTAAATGTGCCTTTATATAGACACCTTGTCTAATTGGGTTCTAATTAGGTTAATTAAACTCAAGCCCATTAGAATTATAATTACATAAATAAACTTTAATTAAAAAGTATATACTATGTAATTTAATTCCATTTGGCTAAATTTAATTACCCCTAAATAAAATTAAATCACACTTAAGTAAATACAATACATGTATTAGGAAAATTATTTAATTAATTGTTTACTTTATGTAATTCAATTAATTGATAAATTAATTAATTATATTATGTAAACTTATTAATTAAATTAAATCACCCCAATGTTTATTAATTATCTTGACACCGAATGTCAACTACTTAATTAACGCATTCCTTCCAATATACATTACATGCATAATTTCTATAAGTTCCAGCTCAGTTGATCTATGTGCACGATCCTATGGGTCTGTCTTTATGTTGGCAGTAGGCCCAAGGCCTACAGACTATAAGTGGATTCTAGCAAACCATTACAGCCCCCAATTAAGAGAGAGATGCAGCAGTCTTTAGAAGACACTCACCCGGTAGTAATCTCATAGTGTCCTTTGCCTAACGATATCGATATGAATAAACAAGAGGTATGGTGTCCGTCATCCTCTTCTGTTGTTTATTATATTTCTTGATCTTGAGTTGACTGATTAATCAAATAAGCACCGACTTACTTGGGTATGGCCATACAATTATCAGTCCCACTCATCAAGTGGCCAATGATATCATCTCGGTGTTACCCGAGTGGCAATTCCATTACTTCATCATCAATATCAATATGTTCACTGATCCACCCAATCATACCCATATTTAGCATCCTTTTACAGACCTGCTAGGCATATGTCAAAGTGAACCGAATTCCATATTGATATTATAATGAAATCTAGTCTGAGGACAAAAGAGACCTACTGAAGAATGACCTATGACGCGACAACCATATGGTTTTCTTGTGCAGATCGATCCAGTCCCATGTCAATGACATGTACCTATATTCATGACTGACTATACAAAAACTATGGCTAGTTAAGAACTGTCATACAATCATCGAATATATAAGTCTGTGGTTCTATTTGTTCCCACGATTAGAATAGACCTGGGATACGTTTTATGATTATCAATCAATAGATATGCTACTCATATTATAGCATAAGATATAAATGAAATAGATTAATTGCCTTTATTAATGTGACACAAATAATGTATTCATACAATGAGTCTTAATGTATAATACAAAATATAAGAATCCAATGCCCTAAGAACTAAGGCACACCAATAATCTCCCACTTGCACTAGTTCCAAGTTGGCATTGCCCTAATTCCTATATATCTGATATAACTATCATGTTGTGTCTGCGGAAGCGCTTTGGTCAATGGATCAATGACGTTATTCTTGGTGTCAACCCTCTGCAATGATATGTCACCTTTGTTCATGATCTCCCGAATGAGGTGAAACTTTCTGAGCACATGTTTGGATCTCTTATGTAACCAGGGCTCCTTAGCTTGTGTGATGGCCCCATTGTTGTCACAAAAAACATCAACTGGGTCTAGGATAGTAGGTGCTACTTCCAACTCGGTTATGAATTTCTTGATCCAAACGGCTTCTTTTGCAGCTACACACGCAGCTATGTACTCAGCTTCCATTGTAGAGTCAGCAATGGTGGCCTGCTTTGAGGATCTCCAACTAATGGCACCGCCATCCAGGAGAAAAACATAACCAGACTGTGACTGGTTCTCATCCTCATTGGTCTCAAAGCTTGCATCAGTGTAACCTAACACTACCAGCTCATCTTGACCTCCATACACTAAGAAAGCATCCTTAGTCCGATTAAGGTACTTTAGGATTGCCTTGACAGCCTTCTAGTGTTCCTACCCAAGGTCCGACTGGTACCGGCTAGTCATACTTAGTGCAAACGTGACATCAGGCCTCATGCATAACATGGAGTACATGATAGATCCAATAGCATATGCATAAGGGATCTTTTCCATATTCTCCCAGTCCTTCTTTGTTTAGGACCATCTTTCTTACTCAACTTCAACCCATGGCTCATAGGCAAGAATCCTTTCTTTGCCTTGTCCATGCTAAATCTTTTTAAAACCTTGTCAATGTACGTGGTCTGCCTTAGGCCTAGAAGACGATTGGATCTATCTCTGTAGATCCTGATCCCTAAGATCGTCTCAGCTTCGCCTAAGTCCTTTATTGCGAAGCACCTACTGAACCACTATTCAACCCTTTGCAGTCTTGGTATGTGGTCTCCAATGATAAGGATGTCATCAACATACAGCACTAGAAAGGTGGAAACGCTCCCACTAACCATCTTATAAACACAGGGCTATTAGAATTCTGTGTGAAGCCATATTCCTTAATGGCCTTATTGAATCTCTGATTCCATGACCTCGATGCTTGCTTCAATCCATAAATGGATCTTTGAAGCTTGCATACCCAGTTTGGATACTTTGGATCGATAAGACCCTCAGGTTGTACCATGTACACATCCTTGAGTAGGTTTCCATTAAGGAAAGCAGTCTTAACATCCATCTTCCATATCTCATAATCATACCATGCAGCTATGGCTAGTAGTATCCTAATGGATTTGAGCATAGCAAGTGGTGAAAAGGTTTCATCATCGTTAATTCCTTGAACTTGCCTGAATCCTTTTGCCACCAATCACCCCTTAAAGGTGTTGTCAGCCTTTAACTTGAAACACTACTTGCAACTTATCACCTTAGCACTCGAAGGTGGATCCACCAAGTTCCATACTTGGTTATTGTGCATAGACTGCACCTCAGCCTCCATGGCTTTGCGCCATTGATCTGAGTGTGGGCTTTCAACATCCTCCAGATAGGTCTTGGGCTCCTCTTGGTCAACGACCATAAGGTCCCCATCATCAGTCACGAGAAAGCCGTACCTCTCTAGCCTATGACGTGTCCTACCAGACCTTCTAAGGTCTTGTGCAACCGGTTCTGGTTCCTCAATTTCTTGAGTAGTCAAATCAGTTCCCGAAGCATCCTCAGCAGTAGCTGCAGGATTTTGTGAGTCTTGAACTTCTGAAAGTTCAATATTACTCCCATTGTCTCTCTTGGAAAGGAATTCCTTCTCCAAGAAGACTGCATTTCTGGCTATGAAAATTTTGTTTTCGGCCAGATCGTAGAAGTAATAACCCTTAGTTTCCTTAGGGTAACCCACAAACTGGCACTTGACAGATTTGGACTTGAGTTTGCCACTTGTCAATTTCTTAACATGTGCATCACAGCCCTAAATCTTCAAGAAGGAAACATTAGGCTTTCGGCCCTTCCAAAGTTCATATGGTGTTCCCTTAACTGCCTTGCTTGGTGTATTATTAAGAATGTAAGCAGCTGTCTCTAAAGCATATCCCCAAAAGGAGATAAGGAGTGTAGCTTGACTCATCATCTAGCGAACCATGTCTAGCAAGGTCCTATTCCTCCTTTCTGACACTCCATTCCACTGGGGTGTACCAGGAAGAGTGAGTTGGGATACAATCCCACACTCTCTCAAAAACGAGTCAAACTCTTGGCTCAAATATTCACCCCCTCGGTTAGACCGAAGTGCTTTTATTTTCTTGCCAAGTTGGATTTCTACTTCATTCTTAAAGTCCTTGAACCTTTGAAGAGTCTCAAACTTATGCTTCATTAGATACACATAACCGTATCTGCTGAAGCCATCCGTGAAGGTGACGAAGTATAGAAAACCAGATCTAACACTAGTGCTCATTGGGCTACATACATTGGAATGTATCACCTCTAGTAGCTCTGAGGCCCTTTCAGCAGTCTTGCTAAAAGGCCTTTGTCATCTTGGCTCTCAAACAAGATTGGCATGTGTCATAAGACTAGATGTCAAATGACCCTAACACTCCACTAGAGTGAAGCCTAGGTATGCGCTTCTCGTTTATGTGGCCAAGTTGACAGTGCCAGATGTATGTAGGATTAATTTCATTCTATTTAATCCTTTTAGTATTTATGTTATAGATTGAACTTTCATGTTTTAGATCAAGGATATATAAGCCATTTTCAAGAAATGTTGTTCCATAAATAATATTACCACATTGCATAGAAATTCTACCATGTCCAATATTAAATACAAAACCAGAAATATCCAACAAAGAAACAGAAATAATATTCCTGCACACCATAGGTACAAAATAACAGTTTCTTAGTTCCAAAACAAGTTCAGTAGGCATCTCTAAGAAATAATCTCCGATCTCCATGGCATGAACCTGAGCACCATTTCCGACTCGAAGATCTACTTCTCGGGTTCCATAACACACTAGAGCTTTCTTTATTATCTTTCATTGTTCTAGGTGTTCCATCATACACTGGAACTTCTCATTGTTGCTCTAGGTATTCCATAACACACTGGAGCTTCTGTTATTATCTTTTATCATTCTAGATGTTCCATAACCCACTAGAACTTCTCATTGTTGCTCTGGGTGTTTCATAATATACCGGAGCTTCCTTTATCATCTTTTATTGTTCTTGGTGTTCCATAATAGCCCGGAACTTCCATTTATTTGCTCTAGGTTTTCCATAACACATCAGAGCTTACTTTATTATCTCTTATCATTCTAGGTGTTTTATAATATACCAGAACTTCTCTTTTATTGCTCCAGGTATTCCATAACACACTAAAGCTTACCTTATCATCTTTTATCATTCTAGGTGTTCCATAATACACTAGAATTTCCTTTTTGTTGCTTTAGGTTTTCCATAACACACCGGAACTTCCTTTTTTTATCTTTCATCGTTCTAGGTGTTCCATAATACACCAGAACTTCTCGTTGTTGTTGTAGGTGTTCATAACACAATGAAAATTCCTTTATTATCTTTTATCGTTCTAGGTATTTCATAACACACTGGAACTTCTCATTGTTTCTCTAGGGGTTTCATAACACACCAGAGCTTTCTTTATTATCTTTCATTATTATAGGTGTTCCATAATACACTAGAACTTCTTCTTGTTGCTGTAGGTGTTCCATAACACACCAGAGCTTCCGTTATTACCTTTTATCATTTTAGGTGTTCCATAATACACTAGAACTTCTAGTTATTGCTCTAGTTGTTTCATAAAATACCGGAGCTTCCTTTATCATCTTTTATTATTCTAGGTGTTCCATAATACACTGGAACTTCCCTTTATTTGCTCTAGGGGTTTCATAACACACCAGAGCTAACTTTATCATCTTTTATCATTCTAGGTGTTCCATAATACACCAATATTTCCCTTTTATCGCTTTAGGTGTTCCATAATACACTGGAACTTCTTATTGTAGCTCTAGGTGTTCCATAACACAACGGAATTTCCTTTTTTATATTTCATCATTCTAGGTGTTCCATAGTACACCAAAAATTCTCGTTGTTGCTCTAGCTATTCCATAACACAGTGTAGCTTCCTTTATTATCTTTTATCATTCTAGGTGTTCCATAATACACTGAAACTTCTTGTTGTTACTCTAGGTGTGCATAACACACTATAGCTTCCTTTATCATCTTTTATCATTCCAGTTGTTCCATAATACACCGGAACTTCATGTTGTTACTCTAGGTGTTCTATGTTGGAACCTATCCCTACTTGAAAAGAAAACAAAATTGCAAAATCAATGTCGTCAAGCTAAGGTTCGTACCCAAAATCCCAAAGCTAGGTTATGGATCCAAAAAGAAAAGAGGAGAAAATGCATTTCTCACCCAAGCCGTCCCTCACAAAATGGATTTGATTTTACAAGAGCTTCTCACATTGCTCCTCTACAGCCACACATGCGAAGTCTCATCGGTGAAATCCGAGTGTTAGCTCTCCGAACCAAAACCCTCCTTGAAGCCAAAACCATTTTGCTAAAGTCTAGAGTGGGGAAGATGAGAAGTGGTGGCAGTCTTTAGCCATTGGGGATTAGGGTTCCATCCTTATCCTTTATATATGAAACATAAAGGTAAGATCCCCAAACTACCCCTCCTTGTAAAATATCCACCATACTTTACATAATAATGATTTAACCAAAATTACCATATGGTAACTTTGAAAAACCATTATAACCAATTCTCATCATAAATTATTATATTTTATTTGAGACTTAACAATTAATCCCATAAAATAAAATAATCCAAGAACAATAAATAATATGTATCCAATACATATTAAATGGTCTGTTGTGAAATCCGCCTAAACATGTAAACATGCGATCCTGTAGGCCCATCCGTATGTTGGCCATGGGTCCGAAATGACATTCGGCCCATGAGTTGTAAGTGGGCTCTAGCAAGCCGTTACAACCCCGAATTGAGATGGAGATGTCAAAATCATAACGACATACACCTATAGTATCCTTATATGATCCTTTGCACATCTGATATCGGTGTCCTACACAAGGCATGGCACTGTCATCCTTCTAAGTGCTAGGACATTTACTTGACATCCAAGTGGACTGATAAGATCAAATAAATGATTATCCGATAATCATTCTATTTGGGTACAGCCATACACTACCCAGTTACTTGTCAAGAGGCCGGTGATATCATCTCTTCGGTGAAGAGATAGGCAATTCCTCCACATTACTCCTAGTCCCAGCATGGTTCCCGAAATACCTAACGTATCCATATTTGGCACCCAGTTATAGGGCCGTTAGGCACACATCAAAGTGTACAAGGTCACATCCAGGAGGGTAGTAATATCAGGTCCAAGGATCCAATATAAGCAATACGTGTGAAACACTTATGACACTTGACCATGTAGAGTTCTCACAAGCGGATCAATCCAGTACACTGTTCACTAACATGTACCTATGTCCTTGATAGACTTTCCAAGTCCTATGGTCGGTAAGACACCACCCATCCCATAAGAAACATACTAGTCCTTAGTTATATTCATTCCCATGATTATAACAGACTAGGGATAGCTTTAAAACTGTGTTCCTCAAGCTCATGGTCTTACTTGTTCAATACATGCTACTAACAAACATGAGCGAATGCTAGTTTATGGATTCTCAATATTTATTAATTGCACAAGTAATTCAATAAATATGATTATGCCTTTTATCAACATTTAGAAAATGTATATACAAATATACAAAATACCAAGCGTAACATTTAGGGACTAAGGCATACACTAACATTCCATAACACATCAGAGCTTTCGTTATTACCTTTTATTTTTCTAGGTGTTCTATAATACACGAGAACTTCCCTTTATTTGCTTTAGGTGTTCCATAACACATCAGAGCTTACTTTATCATGTTTTATCATTCTAGGTGTTCCATAATATTCCAGAACTTCTCTTTTATTGCTTTAGGTGTTCCATAACACACCAAAGCTTACTTTATCATCTTTTATGATTTTAAGTGTTCCACAATACACCAGAATTTCCCTTTTATTGCTTTAGGTGTTTCATAATACACCGGAGCTTACTTTATCATCTTTAATCATTCTAGGTGTTCCATAATACACTGAAATTTCCTTCTTATTGCTCTATGTATTCCATAACACATCAAAGCTTACTTTATCATCTTTTATTGTTCTAGGTCTTCCATAATACACTGAAACTTCTCTTTTATTGCTCTAGGTGTTTCATAACACATCTGAGCTTACTTTCTCATCTTTCATTATTCTAAGTGTTCCATAATACACTAGAACTTATCTTTTCTTGCTCTAGGTGTTCCATAACACACCGGAGCTTCCTTTATCATCATTCATCATTCTTGGTCTTCCATATTACACTAGAACTTCTCTTTTATTGCTCTAAGTGTTCCAAAACATACCAGAGCTCATTTTCTCATCTTCCATTGTTTTAGGTGTTGTATAATATACCAGAACTTCTTGTTGTTGCTCTAGGTATTCCATAACACAACAAAACTTCCTTTTTTTTTTAACTTTCATCATTCTAAGTGTTCCATAATACATTAGAACTTCTCATTGTTGCTGTTGCTATTCCATAACACACCGGAGCTTCCTTTATTATCTTTTATCGTTTTAGGTGTTCCATAATACACTGAAACTTCTCATTTGTTGCTCTAGGTGTGCATAACACACCAGAGCTTCCTTTATCATCTTTTATCATTCTAGGTGTTCCATAATACACTGGAACTTCTCGTTGTTGCTCTACGTGTTCCATAATACGCCAGAGCTTCAGTTATTACCTTTTATCGTTCTAAGTGTCCCATAATAGACTGGAACTTCTCTTTGTTGCTCTAGGTGTTTCATAAAATACCGAAGCTTCCTTTATCGTCTTTTATTGTTCTAGGTGTTCCATAATATACCAAAACTTCCCTTTATTTGCCTTAGGTGTTCCATAATACATCGGAGCTTACTCTATTATCTTTTATCATTTTAGCTATTCCATAATATACCAGAACTTTTCTTGTATTGCTTTCGGTGTTCCATAACACACCATTTTTTATCTTTCTAGGTGTTCCATAATACATCGGAATTTCCCTTTTATTGCTTTAGGTGTTCCACAACACACCAGGGCTTACTTTATCATCTTTTATTATTCTAGGTGTTCCATGATACACCGAAATTTCCTTTTCATTGCTTTAGGTATTCCATAACTTATCAGAGCTTACTTTATCATCTTTATCGTTTTAGGTGTTCCATTTGGAAACAATGTTTCAATTGAAACTGAAAAGAAGTTTTATTTAGTAACTTCATAAACCCTGGTAGGAATACATATGTAAAATTCAAAACTCACATCAATTGAAACATCCTCGTGTAATATGGTAAAATTCAAGGTCATCCTTGAATGAAACATTTTAACTCTAGAATACTTTAAATTTCCTACAAAGTATAAATATAATACATTAAATGAATAATTATTATATACTTTTGTTATATTTTCAGATCTAAGAATGAATTTTACATCTCTGCCATTGTCGGTGTTTTAAGTTTTAACTAAAAAAATCATAAAAAAGAACTGCATCACCAATAATAACTCCATTCTTTTTCTGACGTCAGCTAATTGCAACGTGGCATAAAATCAACCGTAGATTACTCTTATTTATTAGACATTATAAATAAGAAATTTATTTTTCCCATTATATTGAATTAAATTTTTTTATTATCATAATTATTGTCTAAAATCTGAAGATATTGACTTGTACCCACTCCGCCAGCTCACCTCAGTAAACACGGGGAAGTGCTCAAATTTGGAAAATAGAGAAATATACGAGTCCGCTTACTTGTTGATGTTCATGTGTTCCTCAACTTCATTGTAAGTATCAGATCTTGAATTCTTTTGTTGCTGCTCTCATTCTTTTGGTTTGATTATATCAAAGTTTTAACTCTTTTTTTGAGATCCATGAAATTCATCTTTTAGATCTAAAACCCATTAATCTTTCTCAGTCTTTTTGTCCTCTTTGCTATTTTTTCTTTTTCGTTTAATCTTTCAGCGTTTTTTGTCATCTGGGTTTTTTTGATTTCTTGCAGTCTGTTTTAGAGTTTAGATAATTTTGGAAGATTTCTTGTTAGAGACCAAGAACTCAGGGGGGAGGAAAATGTGGGGTCGCTCTGGTTTATCACGAGCTAGAAGTTTCAGGCCAGAAAACCTAGGGCAAAATGCATTGGCCATGATTGGAAATCTATGCTTCACATTGTTTGTACTAGGAGTTCTTATTTTCACCATTATTGCTGCTACATATGAGCCTGAGGACCCACTTTTTCATCCATCAACAAAAATTACCACATTCTTGACATCAAACTCGAATGCCACTTTTAAATCAGATGACACAGTGGTGAAAACTGGGGAAGATTTCATGGCCTCAAACCAGACTGCTTTTGCCACTTTTATTAACATTACTGATGTTGAAACCTCGAATGCTGGTGCTACTGATGCTGATTCTAACCCTGAATCGGCTGCAGAAAATTGTTCTGGTCCTTTGGATTGTAGGGATCCTGAAGTGTTTCATCTGATGATGAGAAAAGCAATTGAGCACTTCAAGGATATACATTTTTATCGGTTTGGGAAAGCAGTTCCTGGCAATAATGAGAGCACTTGTGACATGGCGTGGCGTTTTAGACCTAAGGAAGGGAAGGCTGCAGCTTTTTACAAGGATTATAGACGATTCGTGATAGCTAAGTCGGAGAATTGCACGCTTAGCGTTTTGGGGATTGGGGATTACCATACGGGTGTAAATGCTAGGAAGAGGAAGAAAAATCAGAAACCCGGGTTTGAAAAGACACCTGGCAAACAAGAAGGCTCACCTTTGTTGCCTGTTGTTGGGGAAACTGTGAATGATTCACTTCCAGTGGTTGAGTCGGAGAATGCATTTAGACATGGAAAGTATTTGATTTACAGTGGAGGTGGTGATAGATGCAAGAGTATGAATCATTACTTGTGGAGTTTCCTGTGTGCATTAGGTGAAGCGCAGTATCTAAAACGAACGTTGGTTATGGATTTGACTATTTGTTTGAATTCAATGTATAGTTCGTCAAATCAGGATGAAGAAGGGAAAGACTTCAGGTTTTATTTTGATTTTGAGCATTTGAAGGAGGCAGCTTTAGTGTTGGATCAGGCGCAGTTTTGGGATGATTGGGGTAAATGGCAGAAAAAAGATGGTTTAAGTCTCCATCTTGTGGAAGATATTAAGGTCACACCAATGAAACTTGCAGATGTCAAAGATACCCTGATTATGAGGAAGTTTGGATCTGTCGAACCAGATAATTACTGGTATAGAGTGTGTGAAGGTGAGACGGAGTCTGTTGTTCAACGGCCATGGCATTTGATATGGAAATCTAGAAGATTGATGGATATTGTATCAGCAATTGCTACAAAATTGAATTGGGATTATGATGCAATCCACATTGAAAGAGGGGATAAAGCGAGAAACAAAGAGCTCTGGCCTAATCTTGCAGCAGATACTTCTCCTAGTGCACTGCTCTCAACATTGGGTGACAAGATCGAAGATGGAAGGCACGTCTACATTGCAACTAACGAGCTGGATACATCCTTTTTCGATCCTTTGAAGGACAAGTATACAACCCATTTTCTTGACGAGTACAAGGATCTTTGGGATGAGAATAGCGAGTGGTATTCAGAGACAACCAAGCTTAACAAAGGTGTTCCGGTTGAGTTTGATGGTTATATGAGAGTCTCTGTTGACACAGAAGTGTTCTTGAGGGGGAAGAAGCAGATTGAGACTTTCAATGATCTGACTAATGATTGCAAAGATGGTATTAACACCTGCAACGCGGCTGCAAGTTAATTCATATACATAAGGTTTGATGTACTCCATTATGTGAACTTGTACTCTTAGCTTTGTCTTAGTTTCTATGAGGAACTATAAGCCTTTATTTGTTAGATTTTGGTACCATATCCTGAATTTTGTACTTGTAGAACAACCTCAAACTAGCGTTGTCAGTGCCTCATTACTTTTCTTGGTGCATTGTTTCATTCTATGTAAGCTGTAAGCATCTTATGATACCTTTTCAAAGATAAAATCAACCATTTTTATCCCAAAGCAATAATCATATATGCTTGGACTTTTTTCCCTCATTGTATAAAGGTTGGCTTTTGCTATGCAGAATAATTTTTGAGATAAAGGGTAAATTTGGCCTTCAATTTGGTTCAAAACTCAACATTTTTCAGTCAAATTAGGGGTACAAATCACTCACCTTCCATGAATTTTCCCCATGGTAAAATAATAGTACATAAACTTGAAAAATAGACGTAAAAGTATATAAACTTAACAATTCGTTAACTTAAAAGTGAAAATGACTGTAGACCATTAAAAAAAATTTCTACTTTGTTTTCTCAAGTTTTTCTTGGTTAGGGTGCACATGGGGAAGGAAGAAGAAAGGAATAAAATGGGATGAAAGAGAATAGAAAGAGCTTGTGTGACATTTTAACTGGTTATTGACACAATCAAAGGTAATTTTAATGGTCCATATTCATTTTGATTTTTATATTAGTAGATTATTAAATTTATATCCAGTTATGTTAGTAAGGTAAAAATTTATGTGTGATAGGTAAGTTTTAGGGAATTTTACAAAAATAATTATCTTTTGACACCATATAATATTTTTACTTGAAAATGAAAAGTTTACATAAATACATTAAAAAACTTTTCAAAATTTCAAAAATACCAAAAACAAAATATTCATTTTCACGTGATTCTTGCCTCATAAACAATAAAGAAAAAAATCATAATCTCCAAAATATTTTTTCTAGTTTGTCTACTTTTTTCTCTCATCTTTTATAATTTTAATCTAATTTCGTATTTAACTCACAATCCATTTATTTTTTCATCATGTGACTTTAGAAAGTTTTTTTCCTTTTTTTTTTCTTCGAAACGAGATCCATATGTATATATTCCGATGTTTTTTTTTTCATCTTTAGTTTTTGCATAAACACTATATAAGCAATGTATAAATAGTATATAAACAATGCATAAACAGTGCATAAACAATGTATGAAAATAGTATATAGCAGAAAAAAATGTATAAACAACGTATATGACAATGAAAACATATATAACAACAATAAGAAACTGTCATAAGGTATAACTAAGGTATATGTAAGTGCCGGAATTTTTCATACTTAAAATATATATATATATATATATATATATATATATATATATATATATATATATATATATATATATTGCGTCACACGACTGTAATAAAAAATTACAATCGTATGACTGTAAATGCGTAGCAGGTACAGCAGCCCATACCTTAAGAATAAAAAAATGGAGATGATTTGAAGGGCAATTAATGCCCGGTTTTGAGCAGAAAAAAAAGGACAATATAAAAGGAGCGGAAAAGGAGAAAGAAGGGGGCTTCTGGACAGATTGAAAGATTAAAAAGAAGAGGAAAAAGGAAAGAAAAAGGGGACATCCAACCAAAGATACACAATCTTTTTTTCTTCTCTTTTTCTTTTGATTCTAGTGTCATAAAATTAAAATTTGATAGAAATTATAGGTTAATAACTTGACACTCTAAATTCAATCAATTCCAGACTTTAATTCCCTTAAATTCGTGACTTTTTCAGAGACTTTGGACTCATTTTGGAACCCTAACACACAAAGGGAGGAGAAGCAATTTGAAGGCGATTCCAGGCGTTTCCCAAGCCAAATCAATGTCGGATCTGCGCCATAAGGGTAACTATACCTAAAACCTTCGTTTTGCTTCATTTTCTGGGTGTTTTGATTGATTTTCGCGCACAAACTCATATTTTTTGGCTTGCTGTTGCTGGAAAATAAGAACAGCCGCACGACTGTTCTTGTGACAAAGAACAGTGGCACGACTGTAATGACAGTCGTGCCATTCAAGCCACAGTCGTACGACTGTTCTTAGATTTCCCCACTTTCTACTTTCATTTAAATAATCTTGGCGATTTTCTGCATTTGGATGAATTACATTCGCACGACTGTAACTACAGTCGTACGACTGTAATTACAGTCGCACGGCTGTAATCACATTCGGGCGACTATAATTTTAGTCCAGGAGCAGAATATCCAGAAAAATCCATAAAAATTTCTAAAAATCATAAAAATTCA
The DNA here is from genome assembly GCA_039660915.1 of Euphorbia tirucalli. Classification (NCBI taxonomy): domain Eukaryota; kingdom Viridiplantae; phylum Streptophyta; class Magnoliopsida; order Malpighiales; family Euphorbiaceae; genus Euphorbia; species Euphorbia tirucalli. The sequence continues at coordinate 32,651,432 of CM077640.1, read as the reverse complement.
GAAAAATCAGAAAATCATCAAAAATGAATTTTGTTGTTTGCATTCACGACTTTAGATTTAATTTCTGAAATTATTGCATTTAGAACAATGCAAAGACGGAGATCCAAATGTCTCGAAAACTGACCCACTTCACATGTTAAATTAAAGTAAACCAGAAAATGAAAATGTTTTCAAAATGGTTTTCACATAAAACAAAAATACAGGGACGTTTCAAAACCGTTTTCCAGGTCTAGTTGGACGAACTAGCCGAGTTCATCCGACTATCCCCCTAAATGCATGTCTCCAATCTCTAATTTCCTAATTATGTCCTGTTTGAGTCCTATTTGTGGTGTGCTATAAATTGTGCTAACCGTCTGTTTTGCAACTTTTAGTTTTTTTTTTTTCATTTTTGATGTAATTAATAGTTCAATTCGTGTATTTTAGGCGACTGTAATTTTTTAGATAATCGTGTATTCTAGGCGCTTATAATGTGAGGACGAGTGTTTTTATTTTTGTTCGATTGGGTTGTAATAATTAATTTATTTACTGCTTTATTTTTATCTGTGTGTACGCTATGTGTTTTAATAAAAATCAATTTTAGAAATTTAAAATCTCATCAATGAACATTGGCCAATTTTATTTTGATCAGGCATGAAATAAGACTTGTCTGGACCTAGATCTCTGGAAAGTGTAGCAGCCTTCACTCGGTTTAGCAACACTATAATTTCCCGGTTGAGCTGAGCCGGGAGGCGACTGTTGGATTCGTCAGGGGAAACCGACCGATAAAAGCGGAAATACGAGTCGATTTCCTCGAATCTGGTCCCAGGAGCTTAAGATGTGGAAATCAAAAACTTAAAGCATAAAGAGAAAGTTCGAAAACTTACCATACGGTCTCTCTAAGAGACGGATGCGGACGGCAGAAATCAAGTGAAGATTTCCTCCACCGATGCGTACACGAACGGCTCTCGGACAGAAACTCGTGCTAGCTACTCGGACGATTTCAAAGAGAGGGAGAAAGAGAGAAGAAAAGGGACGGCCCTACTTGGATATTATGGTTGTCCAATATATATTTCTTTCCAAAAGAAATAAAGCAATTTCTCTCTCACACACACTTATTTCTTTCCAAAAGAAAAAAAATGCAAAAGTGGCCAAAGAATTTTTTTTCTTCCAAAGAAAACAATTTCCTACAGCCAAAAGGTGGAGTAAACTTCATCATTTAATTATCCTCCTTTCTATCCAATAGAAAGAAGATCAAAACAAAGCACAGTCCAACTTTGCCATGACTCATCCATCCTTGATTGGCTTAAAAGAATGAGTCACCCATGTAATGATTAAAAAAAAAAAAGATGACTCATCCTTTCCTTTCCAAAACCATTCGGCTAAAACATGGAAGAAAATGGATGGATATTTTTCTTATTATCATACCATAATAATGACCAAATATCTCAAGATGCAAAGTCCAACTTTGCTACCATAAGTCATCCATAACTCACCATTTATCATCATCATTTGTCTCCAACAAAATGACTCACCATTTAGCCAATTCTCACATAAATTTTCGGCCAACATAATCCCACTCCATGTGGGCATTATTCATTTTATGTCTTAAGCCTAATTTTAATTCCCTTAATTTAATTAATATCAAATGCAACTTTAATATAACATGTATATATATATATATATTATACCATACAATATATATTACATACATTTAAATTAAAATTAATTTGCTCTATTAATTTAATCAAGGGATTAAATTAGATACACATAAAATGAAATGCATGTAAACCTATACATGTAATAATATTTCCACCTAGGAAATAATCTCATAAATTAATTCATTGAATTAATTAAGAGAAGGCCAAAATAAATATTAATTATAATATATTGATCAATCCAATTGACTTATATAATATAATTAATAAGTCTCTCTCTCTCTTCAAACGTGTATACTCCAAGTACACGCTTAATCCGACTAGTTAAAGTCCAGACGTTTAATGTGTACGATCCAATGGGCCCGTCTTTATGTTGGCAGTAGGCCAAGGCCCACAGACTGCAGGTGGGCTCTAGCAAGCCAATGCAGCCCCCAATTAAGACGAAGATAGCAGTCAAACTATCACCGCGACCCTATAGTTTGCACTTGTAAATCCCATGTCGCTGATATCGGTGTCCAACACAAAGGCATGGAAGTATCACCCCCTTTGTGTCTGGACCTTTACTTGATACCGAATGAACTGATGCTAACAAACAAGATCCAATCTTATTTGGGTGTGGCCGCACACTTATCAGTAACATTCTTCAAGAGGCCAGTGATATCGTCTCAGTGAATCACTGAGTGACATTCCCTTCTGCAGATCCATAACACTGCCATGTTCACTAACACACCCGAAAGTACCCATACTTGGCACCCTTTTACAGGCCTATTAGGCATACACCAAAGTGTGACACTTCACATGCAGCACCATCATATGGTCCGATCAAAGGACTTATATAAGTACTACACGAGAATCATTTGTGATACTATACTATGTAAATTCCCGTTAAGTGGATCGATCCAGTACCATGCCCTTTTTGCATGTACCCATTAACCTGGTTGACATCCCATGTTCTATGATCGGTAAGACACCCCTATAAAACCAGGCTAATGATAGTCTTTAGTTCCTTTCATTCCCATGATTGGAACAGACTACGAATGACTTTATGGCCATATCGTTTTCCCTATCCACAGTCTTACTGCCACGTGCATGACACTTGTCAACATGGATATGGATATGTCCATTGGATACTCTATTTAAAATGTAGCATAAGACATAGAATAAATAGATTAATGCCTTTATCTCTTGACATAAATTGTATAATACATAAAGTTCATATTAATGTACAAATGTATTATACAAACATAAGGACTAATGCCTCGGGACTAGGGTATTTCCAACAGCGACTCCTACACTCTCTATCAAGACTTAGGTCTCGATTCTTTTATAAAACAATTTAATTTTCCAAAACTTGAATTTCCATCATAAAAACACCACACGAGGGAGGGTTGCCCGACATCGAGTCTCCCTTCTGAGAGAGTTGCAAAAACGTCGTCCGCTCACAGTGGCGACTCCGCTGGGGATTTCTTACAAAAGTTTTCTTAAAACTTAAAAGAATTTGACAAGCCCTGAAAAATGTCTAATCAAAATAAGGTGGATGATTCTTGTATGGTATTTTATTTTGCATTTTTAGCTAGACTTTTTTTGCATTAGGTTAAGTATCCAATTTTCAGCCCGGTGAATTGTTGAAGTGTCGCTTATATTCCTCATGGTCTTAGGGTCACGGATACGAAACACCACTCAGAGCCTCGTACGAACCCCTTCTTTTGGACCCTTGAGTGGGGAGAAGTGAGGAGTATATTCTGCTATGGGAGCCTTGATTTTAACCCTACTTGGACCGAACTCATGTAGGCAACCTTAGTTGGATTCCTTTAGGATACCAAAATATATTTCATGAATGCTACAAATTATGCCTTCATCATCACCGGTTGATGATCGAAGTGAACCCCTCCTAGGACTTGGTTAGAATTTTCTTAAAAATTGACCACGATTAGAGGAATAAGGTTGGAGGAATATGCTTCATGTGCTATATGTTATGTGTTCCTCGTTCCCTCATGACATACCATCATTGACATTTTCCATGAACATGGCATGCTACATGTAAAGCATTTGTGTGATACTAACTCACATCTTTTGTGCAGCCATTTACGTTTTATTCTTATGTGTGAAAACGTTGAATCATCTGTGTGACATTCATGCTAACCATTTCTTTTGCAGCCATGACATTATATTTGTGTGTTAACATTTTCACAAAGCATACATGACATCATCACATATGTCATGTATCCTAACCACGTTTTTGTGCAGCCATTTGCATTTTTGTGTGAAATAAGCATTCATATCATCTCATCTCATTTAAATTAAAGACGTTCCGAGGATGCCCATCTGTTGGGATTCGTCACGGGAAACCGGCCAATAAAAGTGGAAATACACGTCGATTTCCTGGAATCCGGTCCTAGGAGCTTAAGATGTGGAAATCAAGAACTTAAAGCATAAAGAGAAAGTTCGAAAACTTACCATAAAGTCTCTCTAGGAGACAGATGCGGACTGCAGAAATCAAGTGTAGATTTCCTCCACCGATGTGTACACGAACGGCTCTCGGACTGAAACCCGTGCTAGCGACTCGGACAAATCAAGAAGAGAAAGAGAGAGATAGAGGAAAATTTTCTTTTCAAAAGAAAAGCACTAAAAGTAGGCGGCCAAGCTAGAAAAATGGTGGCTGCATTTTTTTTCTTCCCAAAAGAAAAAACCACAATTTTTCTTTCTCTCACCCATTTTCTTTCCAAAAGAAAATAAAAGCAAAAGTGGGCCAAGCAATCTTTCCAAAAGAATGTAAAATCACGGCCAACAATTGATTAATTAAAGTGATGCATCCATTTCTTTTAATTACCAAAAGAAAGAATTAAAAATGAGAAGGTAAAGTCCAACTTTGCTATTCCATTTTCAAAACCAATGACTCACACCATGAGTCATCACTTTAATCATCATTATTTTGTCAAAAAAATGACTCATCCATAAGCCAAAGCACACAGCCAAAAATGATGAATGAATGGGATATTTTGCCTTTCATTCTTACCATAAGAATAATACAAAATATCCAAGTAGCAAATTCCAACTTTGCAACCCCAAAAGTCATCCATGACTTAATATTTACATCATCACTTTTGTCCCAAATGAGTCATCTTTCTTGCCGTAAATCCCACCAAAATTTCGGCCATCTCAAGCCCACTTAATGTAGACTTTATTCCTTTAAAGTCCAAGCCTAAATTTTAATCCCATTGATTTAATTAATTTCAAATGCAACTTTAATTTAACATGTATGCATATATATTATACCATATAATATATTACATACATTTAAATTAAAATTCATTTGACCTATTAATTTAATCAATGGATTAAATTAGACACACATAAAATGAGATACATGTAAACCTATATATGAAAAAATATTTTCACCTAGGAAATAATCTCATAAATTAATTCATTGAATTAATTAAGAGAATGCTGAAATAAATATTAATTATATTATTTTGATCAATCCAATTGATCTATATAATATAATTAATAAACATCTCTCTCTTCAAATGTGTATACTCCAAGTACACACTAAATCCGACTAGTTACAGTCCAGACGTTCAATGTGTACGATCCGATGGGCCCATCTTTATGTTGGCAGTGGGCCAAGGCCCACAGACTACAGGCGGGCTCTAGCAAGCCACTGCAGCCCCCAATTAAGACGGAGATAGCAGTCATACTGTCACCGTAACCCTGTAGTTTGAACTTGTATATCCCATGTCAATGATGTCGGTGTCCAACACAGAGGCATGGTTGATCACCCTCTATATGTGTCCGGACAATTACTTGATCCCGAATGCACTGATGCTCACAAACAAGATCCAATCTTGTTTGGGTGTGGCCATACTCTTATCAGTAACATTCATCAAGAGGCCGGTGATATCGTCTCAGTATACTACTGAGTGACATTCCCTTCTACATATCCATAGCACTGCCATGCTCACTGACACACCCGAACGTACCCATACTTGGCACCCTTTTACAAGCCCATTAGGCGTACACCAAAGTGTGCCACTTCACATGCAGCACCATCATATGGTCCGGTCAAAGGACTTATACAAGTACTACACGAGAATCATTTGTGATACTATACCATGTAGATTCCCGTTAAGTGGATCGATCCAGTACCATGCCCTTTTTGCATATACCTATTAACCTAGTTGACATCCCATGTTCTATGACCGGTAAGACACCCCCATACAACCCGGCTAATGACAGTCTTTAGTTCCATTCATTCCCATGATTGGAACAAACTACGGATGATTTTATGGCCATATCATTTTCCCTATCCATAGTCTTACTGCCAAGTGCAAGACACTTGACAACATGGATATGGATATGTCCATTGGATACTCTATTTAAAATATAGCACACGACATATAATAAATAGATTAATGCCTTTATCTCTTGACACAAATTATATAATACATAAAGTACACATTAATGTATAAATGTATTATACAAACACAAGGATCAATGCCTCGGTACTAGGGCATTTCCAACACCATCATGGTCATTTCATTTCATAACATATCGGGAGTCCCAAAACTACTCGTGTTTTGCCTGTGCGCCAGATTACACTCGGCCATGTCACTATGCCATGTCATTCAATATAAGACCACAATGGTCCTAGGCTTATTTCCGTGTGGCGGTTCACACGATGTCATTACATGGCATCATACTTATTCATCATAGGTGTCCCCATAACGCCAGAGTCCTGTTTACGCATTATAGTTCACATCGGACCGTTTCATAACATTGTGAAACCATTTAAGGTACTCCCCGAGTGCCGGATTAGTACACATATGGGGGCATTTTCATAGCACTATTAAATCATATAAAGGTGTTCCACGAACACCGAACCCCTGTCCGAGTTCCAAGTTACACGTGACTTTTCTATCACATCATCTCATATCACATGCCTCAAAAGCATCAGAACTCTGTCCATGGGATAGTCCCCATGCGACCATTTCATGTCATCTCATTGACCCATAAGGTGTCGAAACTCTACCCGTGTGTTGGCACACACGCGACCATTTCATGACATCCACTGGGTGCCCTATAAGCGCCAAACCCCTGTCCATGTGATGGTTCACACGTGATGCTCTTGCATTATCATTCGCATGGCATTGGGTATTCTTGGAACGTCCAAGATAAAAAGAAAAAAAACAAAGGAAGTCATCCTCATTATCTCACGATGTACACCTCATTCACCTGACAAATGTTTACCTAGAACCTCATTTCATACACCAAGCCATTTAGGTGCTCATCAAGTGCCGAAAATCTCATTTCATACATCAAATCATTTAGGTGCTCCACGAGTGCCTAGAACCTCATTTCATGCACCAAACCATTTAGGTTCTCCACAAGCATCGAAAACGTCATTTAATGCATCAAACCATTTAGGTGCTCCATGAGCGCCGAAAAATATCATCTCACACATCAAAAACCGAAACGCATCTCGAGCGCCGGAGCCCCACCCATATTCCACGCACATAAACGCACCTAAGCTCTCATATAAGATCCGCTCTATACGCAGATCCGAACCTGTATAAGATCCGCTATATATGTCAATCTAGCTCTCGTATAAGATCCGCTCTATACGTAGGTCCAAACCCGTATAAGATCCTCTCTATACGTCAATCCAGCCCTCGCATAGGATCTGCTCTATACATATAAGCGCTCCGCAAGTATCACCTTACTTCGATCCGTGGACACCCCGTATGTCATTTTATACCCCTGGGTGTATAGTTATACACCCTATTTCAAATCCTCTTTGTAAGTACTACTTGCTTCGATCCGTGGACACCCTGTGTGTCATTTCATCCCCCGGGGTGCATAGTTATGTGCCGTATTTCGAATTTCTTTGCAAGTACCACTTGCTTCGATCCGTGGACACCCTGCGTGTCATTTTATCTATGCAGCGTATATTTATACGCCATGTTTTACTTTAGCATGTAGCCTCTTTAACAACATTCATTGCATCTACATGTTTCCATTCTTAGCTTTGCATACTTTTGGCTGGTTTAGAATTATATAACATGACACGACATCACATGACATCACCAGTCATACATGCATGCATCACATCATGCATTCATGCCTATCCTTGATTTGGTATTTTCTGTGCTCATGCGACTGTCAACGCTAACAAGCATTCTTATCAGGGGTGGAAAGTGGAAGAATCTCGAGAATGGCCAACCCAATGAACTTCAACACCATAACAAATGTTATGGATGATTATGTTGCTTCATCACGGTTTCGAAAGGAGGTCAGGGAGGAAGCGGCAGTAATGCTGAAGGAAATGCTAGAGGGTGATCTTGACAGGGTAGAGAAACTGACGGCAAGGTGCACTGAATTGGAAGCGCGGGTGGCAGAGCTCGAAGGAAAAATAAAAAGTATGGTATGTATAGACTTCAATGCCGATGCTAACCAGAAGCAAAATGTCCAGATTTCTGACCCTCACCCTTGGCACGTCGGAAGGCACTCTTACCGAGACTTGGATTTACCAGGGTTGACCGATGAAGTGGAACTAAAGGTGCCCCTCAAGGCCAATGCTGACTTTGTTCTGCGACGCACCCGGAATCCACCTCCCAAGGGTAACGAAAAAGGCATATCCCCTTGGCCTAGCTCATTGAGCAGACTATTTGCCAGGTGTAGAAAGGAGGGACCGCTGCAGAGCGCCAGGCCATATGTGGAACCAATGCCAGATCAAAAGAACAACTTCTATAGTTATCATGTGATGACGGGCCACCAGACCAACGAATGCTTTGCCTTAAGAAAGGAGATCCAAAAGCTAGTTGACGAAGGAAAGTTAAAAGACCCATTTACCACTGATAAGCGACTAAGGGCAATCAAGGAGACCAGTAAGGAAATTCCTTAAACTTCTCAGGGAGAGGACTACGATGAAGAATTACAAGGTCTGGTCTGATAAGACTGAGGCACAGAAACCAAGACGACAACTGGTCGGAGCATGGTCAACTATGAAGTCAATACCCTTAGAGGCTCCCTTCTTGTAGGGGACTCATTTTGTTTGTAAGGTGTATTGAACTCATTTTGAATGCAATGCTTCTTGATATTTTATTACTTATGTGGTGATTGCATGTACATGGCATTATGCATGCATTTGATCATCTGAAACAACATATCCAATACGCATAATATCAAAATGCATGACACCAGTCTGAAAACTATAGGGAACCTGAAAGTGAATCTGGTCCTGAACGAACTCTCTTTTGAAATGTGAGCCTATAAGATAAATAAATGATATGATGGCATCACCTCTGCCGAACCATTTACCAACCCATATCAGCGGTGCTTACGAATCACAACCCAAAATGCTACTGGCCCTGCCCTAAAGTTTTAAGTTGAACAACACGTGTAATACATAAACCATTCCAAACCAAAGGTTGATGCTAAAATTCAGAGTCAAACTCACAAAATGAAGCTTCAAGCCTAATTCCATACCCAAGAAAGCACCCTGTACTAAGACCCTGAAGCTAAAATTCCAAACCCATCAAAAACACCAACCAGTAAGAAATACAAATCACCTTTATTAACTACCGTATGGTAAAACTCTGAAGCAGTTCTCGGTTGTAGTACATGTATAATCTTGTTTATATGCCATTCATATGCACATGACATTACACATGCATTGTTCATCCAAAAGACATATTAAACACACATGACATGTACGAATTTGAATGCAGCAGGAAAACCAAAACGTGGCTATGGCTCGGATTTAGTTCTTTCAAAAAAAAAAAAAGAAGAGAAGAGGTCGGTGCAGGCAGAAAAGTCTTTCTCTCTCACACATGGCTGCTACAGCTAACACTGGAATGCTTCACCATCCCAATTTCCATCACTATCAGATTTTTACATCCAACCTGTGAAAGATTTGAGCCTTCCTGTCTCCAAACCCAAAGCACTTCCTTACTCGACCTTCATCCACACCTTCAACACCCTTTCTCTTTCGTTTACATATGAGACCTGAACACTTATTCGATGAACTACCCCTTCCATCTCCCCTCTTGAGCTGATCCCGTGAAACCTTATTCTCTATCACCAATGGCTTCTAATAAGAAATTGAACCCTACTGCTGCCCCATGTCACACTTTTTCATGTCATCTCATCACTAGAAAGGCGTCTGGGCAGGTTATCATGGTACTGTTTCAATCTGTCTTCGTTTATCATAACCTGTACCAGATTAGGAATACCTATTTATCCTATGATACTCCTATTCAATCCAAACTCCCAGACTAATTGTCTTGTACCCTTGGATGGCGAGAAGGGTTCTCATTCCATGATAGAGAGAGAAGATTTGAATATAAGTCTGCTTCAAGTGAGCTGGATAAGGAATAGCAGAAGTTGCCCAAGAACTTGACTATTGAAGGGGCAAAGCTGAATAAGAAAAAGATCAAAGTCAATTTTGACGGGAAGACAAGCCGGATGATCAGAAATATACCCAGTTTCTTATGCCTTCCTATTGTTTTCAAAAACAAAATGAACAAAGGGTATGCATTTGTAAACTTTACAAATCCAAAGGCTGTATGCATGTTCCAGCAAGCAGTTCACAATGAGAGATGGCCACTTTTCTTGCCTAGCAATATCTACATTATAGCCTATGCTAGACTTCAGAGCAAAGAGGAGCTGGTAAGGCACTTTGAGGGGTCAATATTTGAGTGCGAAAGGGATGATTGTTCACCAACAACATTCATTCCATCAAGGGATGGTACAAGGGGTTCAATTGAGTAAAAGGTGATAAGGAGAAAGTGGAGATTGACACTTAGCCCCTTTCAGGTTCGAAGAAACCCTAGCGGTGCATTCATGGACTTCATCAACAGTGTTGGAGCAACCAGGTTTTACAAAGCTTTCAATAATCATGAATGGGAGGACTTGCAAAGACTAATGTGCCAATATTCAAGGAAAAGTTGCATTTGCCAACCATTTCAAGAACTCATTCTTCAGCTGCAACAAAAGTGACTACTTACCAGTGATTCTTTCACCTCCGGAAGATAGTGTGATTTGTAATAGTGTCATTATGAGCGGCAGGCATAAGGAAACCAAAATTACCTCAAGCCATTCTAAATCAGGTCATACTCTGAAGGACTAAAAGCTGTGTCCATCTTTGGGGGGCTGTGTGCAAATTGGAATCTGGGGTGAATTGGAAACATAAATACGGGTTCAGACCCTTGGAGAATCCAGTTGTTAATCGGTTGACTTCGTTCAGTGTTCGGTTGTACGCCTTGATGACCTGCCTGTAACATGTGTCTAAAAAAAATAAAAATATAAAAAAATAAAAATAAAAATATAAAAAAAATTAAATCTTGCCAATGTGGAAAACAGAAAGGACATATTGGTAGCGCGAAGGGGCATTAATCAAAACCAGAGCCACTGATTAGATTTTCCTAATGCATTCACATTCATTATGTCATAGATGTTTCATATTCTGTCTCAATATTCAATATGCATTCGTCATTTCATTACATATCAATGTCCATATACAGATTGCAGCACGCAGCGAACCAGACCTGGTGAAGTGTTCTAGACCTAAATGTTAACCCCTAACACTAGGGGCAAGCAAAAAACTAAGCCACCGGGCATCATCGAGAACAATGCTCTCACGACCTTCAATGGACATGTGAGGCGCACTTTCCAATCCTAAGATAAACCAGTGCGAAGAGATCAACTCCGACGGAATGCTCGAGCAGAATTTTTGGGCCATTCATCCCTCTTAAAAAAAATATTAATTAAAAATTAAAAATCAAAAATCAAAAAATCAAAAAATAAAAAAAAAAAAGAGAAAATTTCCGACGCAGAAAACCGAGAGGACGTGTTGGTAACAAGAAGAGGGTGACATTCATAGCCAGAGTCACTTCTGATTTTCCTATTGTATTCATTCTGGTGTCATCATGTTAATATTATACATGTTTGGATTTCAGTTTAGATATTCATCTTGCGTGCATCGTGCCATTACATATAAACACCCATCAGTAGGACATTGCATCCAAAACCACGCCCAAAAAAAGGAGGAATTCATGCTATAAACAACGACATCCGACCAGAGTGTCATGTATAAGAATGTAATGCAGAGTACGAGACCCAGCTCTCATCCTCCCTCTCAGGCAAATAGCCCATTCCTAGGCAAAATGGGTAGCAAAGTCTGTGGTATCGATATGCCAAGCCCGCTAATGCTTTGGGGATGTGTCACGGATAAAATAGAAGGATATCTAAGAGACACAACTTCTCTAGCAACCAGCCCTATGTAATAGCCAGTCGATCAGAAAGGTCTAGGGAGTACCGGATTGAGCAAGAGCGATAGGGAAATATGCTCCAAGTTAGGAAGAAACATCCGTCGGTCTCCAGGGGGCAAATAGAACGAACAAAACTCAGAGAAATTAGAAGCTCAACTGAGGTAAACCCCCATAGGTGAAACACTATAAACCATCTGGACTGCCACAAAGGATCACCGCAAGCTGCGAATCCCATCCCCAGCCTCACGTGGATGCCAAGAACATTAGCATAAACATCATGTCGTATACATACATACATCCAAAACATACACATATTCATGCATACATGCATCACAACCACTCTAGGTACAGGTACCCATCACTACCATCGAGCTGTCCCAGATTGAGATCACCCTCAAAGCGGAAATAGTCCAGCACTGGGGCATTATCCGGGTCCCAAGATATTAGTTAAAGCTGTGTAGGCCCAAACCTCAGCATATCTAGTATCCAGGGACAAAGCAATTAAGCCGTATTCATTCTTGATCGAAGGGGCAAAAAATTTTTTTCCTAAAATTATCGATCAAGGAATAAATACTCATTCTCGACCCGATCTCAAAACTATCACTCCTAGAGCCAAACTCATTCAATTTAAATAGATCCGGCAAAGATTCATTCCATCTTCACTTCAAATTAGTAGATCCACCTCGAGTAACATAAACCCGGTGTCAGGTCCAGATCGGCTTCACTTCAAATCAGCAGATCCACCTCGGGTAACATAAACCCGGTGTCAGGTCCAGATCGGCTTCACTCCAAATCAGCAGATCCACCTCGGGTAATATAAACCTGGTGTCAAGTCCAGATCAGCTTCAGATCGGCTTCACTTCAAATCAACAGATCCACCTCGGGTAACATAAACCTGGTGTCAGGTCCAGATCGGCTTCACTTCAAATCAACAGATCCACCTCGGGTAACATAAACCCGGTGTCAGGTCTAGATCAGCAGATCTACCTCGGGTAATATAAACCCGGTGTCAGGTCCAGATCGGCTTCACTTCAAATCAGCAGATCCACCTCGGGTAACATAAACCCAGTGTCAGGTCCAGATCGGCTTCATTTCAAATCAGTAAATCCACCTCGGGTAACATAAACCCGGTGTCAGGCCCAGATCGGCTTCATTCCAGATCCCCAGCAGATCCGCCTTGGATATATGAAAATTCGGTATCGGCCCAGATCAGCTTCGCCTCGGGCAACATAAACCCGGTATCGGCTTATTTCATCATCCACTTCGCCTCGGGTAACATAAACCCGATATCGGCTTATCTCATCATCCACTTCCCCTCGGGTAACATGAACCTTTCATCATCAACTTCGCCTCAGGTAACATAAACCCGGTATCGGCTTATTTCATCATCAACCTCGCCTCGGGTAATATAAACCCGGTATCAGCTTATTTCATCATCAACTTCATCTCAGGTAACATAAACCCGGCATCGGCTTATTTCACCATCAACTTCGCCTCGGGTAACACGAACCCGGTATCGGCTTATTTCACCATCAACCTTGTCTCGGGTAACATAAACCCGGTATCGACTTATGTCAAATTCGTCATCTCAAACCTCAGCAAATCCTCCTCGGATAAATGTAAATCTGGTATAGGCCCAGATCGGATTCATTTCAGAACCCAGCATATCCGCCTCGGATATGTGTAAATCTAGTATCGACCCAGATCAGCTTCGCCTCAAGTAATGTAAACTCGGTATCAGCTTATGTCAAAATTGTTGTTTCAGAAATTCAGCAGATCCGCCTCTGATATGTGTAAATCCGGTATTGACCCAAATCAGCTTCGCCTCGGGTAATGTAAACCCGGTATCGGCTTATGTCACCCAATCAGCTCATATCATCGTCTCAACAAGACTTTGATAAGTCAGGTGTGTCTTTCTTCCCTTACATTTACGGCGCTTCAATTCGCATTCCCAAATTCCCCTTAGGTAAGCTAAACCTAGTATCGGGTATCGAATTTGATCACATGAGGGGTAGCTGTAAGCGCCGGAAATTTTCATACTTAAAAAAATAAAAAAAATTACGTCACACGACTGTATTTACAGTTGTACGACTGTAATAAAAAATTACAGTCATACGACTGTAAATGCGTAGCAGGTACAGCAGCCCATACCTTAAGAATAAAAAAATGGAGATGATTTGAAGGGAAATTAATGCCCGGTTTTGAGCAAAAAAAAAGGACCATAAAAGATTTGAAGGGAAATTAATGCCCGGTTTTGAGCAAAAAAAAAGGACCATAAAAAAGGAGAGAAAAAGGAGAAAGAAGGGGGCTTTTGGACAGATTGAAAGATTAAAAAGAAGAGGAGGAAAAAGGAAAGAAAAAGGGGACATCCAACCAAAGATACACGATCTCTTTTTCTTCTATTTTTCTTTTGATTCTAGTGTCATAAAATTAAAATTTGATAGAAATCATAGGTTAATAACTTGACACTCTAAATTCAATCAATTCCAGACTTTAAATTACTTTAAATTCGTGACTTTTTTGGAGACTTTGGGCTCATTTTGGAACCTTAACACATAAAGGGAGGAGAAGCAATTTGAAGGCGATTCCAGGCGTTTCCCAAGCCAAATCAATGTCGGATCTATGCCACAAGGGTAACTATACCTAAAACCTTCGTTTTGCTTCATTTTCTGGGTGTTTTGGTTGATTGTCATGCACAAAACTCATATTTTTTGGCTTGCTGTTTCTGGAAAATAAGAACAGCCATAAGACTGTTCTTGTGACAAAGAACAGTGGCACAACTGTAATTGCAATCGTGCCATTCAAGCCACAGTCGTACGACTATTCTTAGATTTCCCCGCTTTCTCCTTTCATTTAAATAATCTTGGCGATTTTCTGCATTTGGATGAATTACAGTCGCACGACTGTAATTACAACCGGGCAACTGTTATTTTAGTCCAGGAGCAGAATATCTAGAAAAATCCAAAAAAAAATCCGAAAATCATAAAAATTCAGAAAAATCAGAAAATCATCAAAAATGAATTTTGTTGTGTACATTCACGACTTTAGATTTAATTTCTGAAATTATTACATTTAGAACAATGCAACAACGGAGATCCAAATCTCCCGAAAACTGACCCACTTCACATGTTAAATTAAAGTAAACTAGAAAAAGAAAATGTTTTCAAAATGGTTTTCTCACAAAACAAAAATATAGGACGTTTCAAAACCGTTTTCCAGGTCTAATCGAGCGAACTAGCCGAGTTCATCCAACTATCCCCCTAAATGCATGTCCCAAATCTCTAATTTCTCAATTCTGTCCTGTTTGAGTTCTATTTGTTGTGTGCTATAAATTGTGCTAACTGTCTGTTTTGTAGCTTTTAGTTTCTTTTTATTTTCATTTTTGATGTAATTAATAGTTCAATTCGTGTATTTTAGGCGATTGTAATTTTTTAGATAATCGTGTATTCTAGGCACTTGTAATATGAGGATGAGTGTTTTTATTTTTGTTCGATTGGGTTGTAATAATTAATTTATTTACTGCTTTATTTTTATCTATGTGTACGCTGTGTGTTTTAATTTAATAAAAATCAACTGTAGAAATTTAAAATATCATCAATGAACATTGGCCAATTTTATTTTGATCAGACATGAAATAAGGGACTTGTCTAGACCTAGATCTCTGGAAAGTGTAACGGCCTTCACTCAGTTCAGCTACATTGTAATTTCCTGGTTGAGCTGAGCCGGGTGGCGACTCCTACACTCTCTATCAAGACTTAGGTCTCGATTCTTTTATAAAACAATTTAATTTTCCAAAACTTGAATTTCCATCATAAAAACCCCACGCGAGGGAGGGTTGCCCGATATCGAGGCTCCCTTCCGAGAGAGTTGCAAAAACGTCGTCCGCTCACAGTATAATTGTGAATACGAAATTTTACATTTGAAAAAAAAAAATCCGTCGTTGACCGTTGACCCACTTTACAGTCGTGGGAATTTTGTTACAGTCGTACGACTGTAATATAATTACAGTCCTACGACTGTATTATCGGGGCAGGTGAGCCAACCCATACCTCAAAAGCTGAAAGAGCAGAGAAATAAGGGGGGACAGACTAGAAAAGAGGAAGGAAGAAGAAAAAGAAAGGAGAGAAAAGAGAAGGGAGGAGGAAGAGAAAATCAAAAAGAAAAGGAGGAACTCCTCATCAAAATCTCTCAGCATTTGGAAATCTCTGGACCCAAATCTCAAACCCTAACTCAAGGAAAAAAGTCTGGATTTTAGTGGATTGGAGCGACGCCAGGGGTCAATCCTACGGTGGACGCACGCCACAGAGGTAAATACCCCTTTTCCCTTCTTTTTTACAAGCTTTCTGGGTGATTGGTGTGCTTTTTCTGCATTTTTATCTGTTTTTCTGCATTTTTGTTTCTGGAGATCAAGAACAGTTATACTGTTGGGATTCGTCACGGGAAACCGACCGATAAAAGCGGAAAGACGCGTCGATTTCCTTGAATCCGGCCCAGGAGCTTAAGATGTGGAAATCAAAAAACATAAAGGCAGAAAAGAGGGTTTCAAAAACTAACCTCAAAGTCTCTCTAAGAGACGGATGCAGACTGCAGAAACCAAGTGCAGGTTTCCTCCACCGATGCGTACACGAACGGCTCTCGGACCGAAACCCGTGCTAGCGGCTCGGATGATTTAAAGAGAGGGAGAGAGAGGCTGCTCACAATAGGAATATATGGCTGTAATTTTCTTTCCGAAAGAAAAATACAATAACCCTAAGTTAGGGCTCTAGATTTCTTTCCAAAAGAAATCTATCCTTAACATAGGCACCACTTTCTTTACCTTAAGAAATCAATTCCTCAAGTGGGCAAAACTAATTCTCCCAAAGAATTATTCAAAAATGGGCAAAGCCTTTCTCTTAAAAGAAGAAGAAAACCTACGGCCAAAACATGGAGTGAAGGACAAAGAAGATGTGTGAAGGAGCAAAGTCCAACTTTGCTACTAAGGAGTCAAACCAATGACTCACCATGGTGACTCACCTAATGACTCACCATCACCTTGTCTTCTTCATCCTACAATTCGGCCAAGAGAGGAAAGAAATGATGGATATTTTTTTTCTCATTAATGATACCACAATAATGACCAAAAATATCTCATGATGCAAAGTCCAACTTTGTCACCTAAAGTCATCCATGACTCATCATTTCTCTTCATCCTCTTTTGTCCAACAATGAGTCACCATTCTCATCAACAATGACTCACCATTCTTGCCCAAAGATGCTATGAATTTCGGCCAACACATCCCACACAATGTGGGCAAAAATCATTTTATGTCTTAAGCCCAATATTAACTCCTTTGATTTAATTAATTTCAAATGCAACTTTACTTTAATATGTATGCTTATATATTATACCATATAATATATTACATATATTTAAATTAAAATTCATTTGACCTATTAATTTAATCAAGGGATTAAATTAGGCATACATAAAATGAGATACATGTAAACCTATACATGTATAATAATATTTCCACCTAGGAAATATTTCCATAAATTAATTCATTGAATTAATTATGGAGGCCAAAATACATATTAATTATATAACTATGATCAATCCAATTGATTCATATAATATAATTAATGAATCTCTCTCTCTTCAAATGTGTATACTCCAAGTACACACTTAATCCGACTAGTTAAAGTCCAGACGTTCAATGTGTACGATCCAATGGGCCCGTCTTTATGTTGGCAGTGGGCCAAGGCCCACAGACTGCAGGCGGGCTCTAGCAAGCCACTGCAGCCCCCAATTAAGACGGAGTAAGCAGTCAAACTGAAAACGTAACCCAGTAGTTTGAACTTGTAAATCCCATGTCGTTGATATCGGTGTCCAACACAGAGGCATGGAAGTATCACCCTCCTTGTGTCTGGACATTTACTTGATACTGAATGAACTGATGCTCACAAACAAGATCCAATCTTGTTTGGGTGCGGCCGCACACTTATCAGTAACATTCTTCAAGAGGCCATTGATATCGTCTCAGTGAATCACTGAGTGACATTCCCTTCTGCATATCCATAGTACTGCCATGCTCATTGACACACCCGAACGTACCCATACTTGGCACCCTTTTACAGGCCCGTTAGGCATACACCAAAGTGTGCCGCTTCACATGCAGCACCATCATATGGTCCGGTCTAAGGACTTATACAAGTACTATACGAGAATCATTTGTGATACTATACCATGTAGATTCCCGTTAAGTGGATCAATCCAGTACCATGCCCTTTTTGCATGTACCCATTAACCTGGTTGACATTCCATGTACTATGACCGGTAAGACACCGCCATACAACCAGACTAATGATAGTCTTTAGTTCCATTCATTCCCATGATTGGAACAGACTACGGAAAACTTCATGGCCATATCGTTCTCCCTATCCATAGTCTTACTGCCAAGTGCCTCACACTTGACAACATGGATATGGATATGTCCATAGGATACTCTATTTAAAATATAGCACAAGACATATAATAAATAGATTAATGCCTTTATTTCCTTAACACAAATTGTATAGTACATAAAGTTCACGTTAATGTACAAATGTATTATACAAACACAAGGACCAATGCCTCGGGACTAGGGCATTTCCAACAATCTCCCACTTGCACTAGTACTTACTAGGCATGGGTCTAATCCCTATAGATCTAGTATAACCTTCGTGCATAGGCATAGCCAAGCATGTTGGTCAAAAGATCTGCGACATTGTCTTTGGTGTCCACTCTTTGTAATGAGATATCACCCCCTCAGCGATTTCTCGCAATAGGTGAAACTCCCTGAGTTCATGCTTCGTGTATATGTGTGACCGGGGCACATAGCTTGTGCAACAGCCCCTCGATGTCACAGAAGATATCAACTGGTTACTGGATAGTAGATACTATCCCCAGTTCCGTGATAAACTTCTCAATCCATATAGCTTCCCTAGCTATGTCACACGTTGCAATGTACTCAGTTCCTATGATAGAAACCGCGATGGTCAATTACTTGGAGCCTCTCCAACAACAGCACCACCATATGGCATGAACACTTACCTATACTGCGACTTATATTCATCCTGGTCAGTCTGGAAGCTTGCATCAGTGTACCTAGTAACTGACTGCTCTTCCTGACTATCATGCACTAAGAAGCTATCCTTAGTCCGATTAAGGTACTTCAGGATTGCTTTAACAGCCTACCAGTGATCCACTCAGGATCCGGCTTATCATACTTAGTGCAAAGCCGACATCAGGTCTTGTACATAGCATGGAATACATGATTGATCCTCTAGCCGAAGCATGTAGAACCAACTTCATGTTCTCCCTGTCCTGCCTTACCTTAGGGCAGTACTTCTTACTAAGTTTCAGCTTATGACCCATTGGCAAGAAACCTTTCTTAGCCTAGTCCATGCTGAATCTTTTCAGAACTATGTCTATGTACTTGGCCTGACTTAGGCCTGGAAGCCGATTGGATCTATCCCTGTAGATCCTGATCCCTAGGATCGTCTCAGCTTCGCCTAAGTCCTTCATTGTGAAGCACTTACTTAACCATTACAATTCCTTTGTAGTTTTGGTATGTCGCTTCAACTTAGAAGGATGCCATCCCTTTGTTATACCAGGAAAATTACTATGCTCCCACTAAACCTCTTATACACACCCTTAAAGGTATTTTCGGCCTATAGCTTATAGCACCACTTGCAAACTATTACCTTAGCACCCGGAGGTGGATCAACCAGGTTCCAAACCTGATTATCGTACATAGATTGCATATCTGCCTCCAAGGCAGACAGTGGGCTAACTATAGCCTACTAGTAGGTTATGTACTCCTCTTTGTCCAAGACAAAATGAGCATAATCATTAGAAACAAGAAACCAATTTTTCTCATGTTCCTGATGATCCCTACCATACCTTTTAGGTCCTTGTGTGACCTGGGCTGGTGCTTCCGCCTTTGGAAGCTTCACCCTGGTCTCCGAGTTATCCTTTTCAGGAATTTGTGAGCTTTGAACTTCCCTAAGTTCAACATCGCTCCCACTGTCTTTCTTGGAAAGAAACCCCTTTTCAAGAAGGACCCCCTTTCGCGCCATGAACACCTTGTTCTCAACGGGGTTGTAGAAGTAATACCCTTTGGTATCCCTAGGGTAGCTCACAAACAGGCATTAGTCGGTTTTGGGTTCTAGTTTTGCTCACAGTCAATTTCTTGACTTGTGCATAACAACCCCAAATCCGCAAGAAAGACACATTAGGCACCCTGCCTGTCCATATTCCAAATGGAGTCTTTCCAAAGCCTTAGTCAGAGTATAATTGAAAATGAGAGCCATTGTCTCAAGAGCGTATCCTTTACAACTTATAGGGAGAGAGGCATGACTCATCGTTTGAGCGGACCATGTCCAACAGGATCCTTTTCCTCCGTTTGGACACCCATTCCATTGTGGTGTTCCTGGAGGAGTGAGCTGTGGAACTATTCCATGCTCTCTCAAAATGAGTCAAACTATAGGCTTATATGCTCACCACCTCGGTCCAACCGAAAGGCTTGGATATTTCTGCCTAGTTCTGTACTTCGTTCCTTACTCCCTTGAACCTATCAAGGGTCGCAGACTTATATTTCATTAAATAGGCATGGCCATTTCTGATGAAATCGTCTGTGAAGGATACGAAGTATAGATGTTCACCCCTGGTTGCTATGCTTGTCGGTCCATATACATCTCAATGCATTAGGTTCAATAAGCTAGCAACCCTTTTAGCCTCCTTGCTAAAAGGTTCTTTAGTCATTTTACCTTATAAACCAGACTCGCATATATCAAGTGACTCCATGTCAAATGATCCTAGGATTCAAGCAATGTGAAGCCTAGCTATGCGCTTCTTGTTTATGTGGCCTAAATGACAATGCCAAAGGTAAACCGGATTAAGTTCGTTAGGCTTAACCCTTTAAGTGTGTATAGTATAGACATGATTAGTTTCATTTAGATCCAGGATATAAAAGACATTATTTAATAGAGCTACTCCATAAAATAATTCTTTTCTAGATAAACCCTTTTTACTATTATTAATAGTAAATGTACATCCAGAAATATCCAAAACCAAAACAGAAATAATATTCCTGTACATAACAGGTACAAAATAACATTGTTTCAGCAGTAACAAAACTAATCTACTAGGCATCATAAGCTGGTCCCGCTGATCTTTATGGCAGCAACCCTTGCTCCATTTCTGACCTGCAAGTCCACTTGTCCCGATCCCAGTGATCTCCTGTTCTTAAGTCCCTGCACATTCAACAAATGTGAGAACCACATCTAGTATCCAATACATAAGATGTTGAAACAGAGGTTAATGTCTATGACATATATACCTGATGAAGACACGCCCTGCGTCTTCCTTTTCTCTCCCAAAAGCTTGGGACACGATCTTTTCCAATGTCCAGCCTGCTTGCAACCGAAGCAGACATCCTTGGAACGGGGCTTGGGCTGGGCTTTAGCCTTTTTAGCCTTGGCTTCCTTAGCCTTGGCGTTGGCCTTTGCCTTGCCTTTAGCGAAAAGAGGTTTCCCCTTGTTAACCTCAAGCACCGGCGAAGTCTTCTTGATCGACAGTTCAGCGAGCTCAAGCATCCAATGCAGCTCACTAACAGTACGGTCCATCCCTTGCTTGTAAAATTTTAGGATGAATTGATCACAAGAATCCGGTAAAGAAGCCAGGATCATGCTAACCGCCAGCCCCCGTGAGATAGGCGTTCCGAGACGGGCTAAATTATCCAGATAGCCCTTCATCTTGAGTACGTGTGCACTCACAGATGTCCCGGCTCCCATCTTACAGCTGCGGAATGCCTTGTGGATCAGGTACCTTTCCTGATAAGCTTGCTCATAAAACATCTCGTTAAGAGTTGTCATTATGGCAAAGGCCTGATGATCCAGGAACTGCTTTTGCAATTCAGGAACCATACTAGCCAACATCAGGCATGTCACATCCCGGTTATCTTGTACATGTGCCAAGTATTCCTCCAGCTGGGCAGCCGGTGGATTACTTCCCGTTGGCACAGCCGGTACAGGCTTTTCGAGCACATACTCTTTAGACTCTTGTCTTAGAACTTTCCTTAAGTTCATAGACCAGTCCCAAAAGTTAGGGCCAGAAAGCTTGTCCCATTCCAAGAAAGATCGCAGTGATAAAGTATCATTCGTAGCCATTGGTTTCTACACAGAAAAATTACGAGTGTTAATAAAGGACTTAACATGTTCTTCCCATATATATAATTAATAATGAATCGTGTTATTAATTAACTCGAGTTGTTGGGCTCATGGGCCGAGATCCATATTATATGAAGATATAGCCAGACGAGGGCCTGGAACAACTATATCCCAATTTTTAGGTAGGAACGCCGTCCAATCCCAACCTAGGGACTCTCGGTTTGATGGGTCTGTTGGCACTTACCCATCTGTGCTTAGGGCCAGGAACATCCTACTACCCACGCTAAGTCAAAACCTCCATCCAAGTGTTAGAGTAACCAATACTCCAACCCAATACAAAATGACGATACTCCAGTGCATCCAACGAGGGTTGGTCTACAGCTGGCCTATCCCCACTTCGAGTAGGTTATGAATGAGGGAAGCACTTTTAAGAGACTTAGTAATTACCTTATGGTTATTAGATTCAATTAATAACGGCTTAGATGCATAGGCGGGTGAAAATGGGTTTGTACATACATTCTCACATGTAAATAAATAAAGCATAATTAAATAAAATGAAATGCTATGGGCCAAAATTTACATCCTAATATAATTCTAGTAAACCTATACTAGAACGACATCAGGTGGGCTGCATCCTCATCCTTCTAGCACGCCAATCCAATCGGCTTCTTCTTCTTTACATAATTCCATAATAAACACATAAAATAAAATTACATAAAAGAAAACGGCGCGTAGACCGTATATACCAAAAGAATATTACAACCCGAATAAATAAGGCCCAAAACATCCATTCATGCATTTAATCATACATACACGTATCCAATACATACAATTTATAAACATGTTAAATGCATGAATTAATCCCATTTCATATATGTCCATAGCCATTATTTTGAAATCGCCAAATTTTGGCCGATCATGGTTCTAAACCCGTGCGGGCTTTGGGCCTCCAACCCAGGCAAAATTGCTCCCAATCCAATTGGGAAACCATGAATTCCAAAATTAGCCGTCCGGGTAATCGTGCCAAGAAAACCCGAACCAATTTCAATTAACCGTATTTATTTCCAAAATAAATATCGCATGAACGAAAAATAAATCCATTCATAAAACATGCGCATAAAATTTCCAAAATTAAACACGCACAATTTAAAAAAATAAAATTTTAAAATCCCACGCGTATAAAAATTACCAAAATTTAAACACGCATATTTTTAAAATTTTAAATCCGGCCCGGCCCAAAAATCCCGCCAAATCCAAAAACGGGCCCGGCCAACCGCGCGGGGAGGCTGCTGCCTAGCAGCAGCCCCTGCGGCCAGCAGCAGGCTGCTGCCTGGCGTGCTGCCCAGCAGCACGCCAGCAACAGGCTGCTGCCTTCCCCACATGGCCCTATTTTTTTTTTTTTTTTTTTCATGTATGCATAAGAATAAAACCAATACATCAAGAATTAAATCAACAAGATCAAAGAACAAATCCAAGATACATATAATTAAATCCAAGATGCATAAAATTAAATTCAACATGCATAACATACAAAACAAATTGAAACATACACATAAAACCTAATATGCATAAACCTTTCAATTTGCAAAAACAAATGGGGAAAAATATAAAACCCCAAAACCGAAAGAATCCCGATCCATAAAACACCAATTTTAAAACACGGGATCCGCCAAGTTAAAGATTTCCACAGATCAAAAGCCCGCTCTGATACCACTGTTGGGATTCGTCACGGGAAACCGACCGATAAAAGCGGAAAGACGCGTCGATTTCCTCGAATCCGGCCCAGGAGCTTAAGATGTGGAAATCAAAAAACATAAAGGCAGAAAAGAGGGTTTCAAAAACTAACCTCAAAGTCTCTCTAAGAGACGGATGCAGACTGCAGAAACCAAGTGCAGGTTTCCTCCACCGATGCGTACACGAACGGCTCTCGGACCGAAACCCGTGCTAGCGGCTCGGATGATTTAAAGAGAGGGAGAGAGAGGCTGCTCACAATAGGAATATATGGCTGTAATTTTCTTTCCGAAAGAAAAATACAATAACCCTAAGTTAGGGCTCTAGATTTCTTTCCAAAAGAAATCTATCCTTAACATAGGCACCACTTTCTTTACCTTAAGAAATCAATTCCTCAAGTGGGCAAAACTAATTCTCCCAAAGAATTATTCAAAAATGGGCAAAGCCTTTCTCTTAAAAGAAGAAGAAAACCTACGGCCAAAACATGGAGTGAAGGACAAAGAAGATGTGTGAAGGAGCAAAGTCCAACTTTGCTACTAAGGAGTCAAACCAATGACTCACCATGGTGACTCACCTAATGACTCACCATCACCTTGTCTTCTTCATCCTACAATTCGGCCAAGAGAGGAAAGAAATGATGGATATTTTTTTTCTCATTAATGATACCACAATAATGACCAAAAATATCTCATGATGCAAAGTCCAACTTTGTCACCTAAAGTCATCCATGACTCATCATTTCTCTTCATCCTCTTTTGTCCAACAATGAGTCACCATTCTCATCAACAATGACTCACCATTCTTGCCCAAAGATGCTATGAATTTCGGCCAACACATCCCACACAATGTGGGCAAAAATCATTTTATGTCTTAAGCCCAATATTAACTCCTTTGATTTAATTAATTTCAAATGCAACTTTACTTTAATATGTATGCTTATATATTATACCATATAATATATTACATACATTTAAATTAAAATTCATTTGACCTATTAATTTAATCAAGGGATTAAATTAGGCATACATAAAATGAGATACATGTAAACCTATACATGTATAATAATATTTCCACCTAGGAAATATTTCCATAAATTAATTCATTGAATTAATTATGGAGGCCAAAATACATATTAATTATATAACTATGATCAATCCAATTGATTCATATAATATAATTAATGAATCTCTCTCTCTTCAAATGTGTATACTCCAAGTACACACTTAATCCGACTAGTTAAAGTCCAGACGTTCAATGTATACGATCCAATGGGCCCGTCTTTATGTTGGCAGTGGGCCAAGGCCCACAGACTGCAGGCGGGCTCTAGCAAGCCACTGCAGCCCCCAATTAAGACGGAGTAAGCAGTCAAACTGAAAACGTAACCCAGTAGTTTGAACTTGTAAATCCCATGTCGCTGATATCGGTGTCCAACACAGAGGCATGGAAGTATCACCCTCCTTGTGTCTGGACATTTACTTGATACTGAATGAACTGATGCTCACAAACAAGATCCAATCTTGTTTGGGTGCGGCCGCACACTTATCAGTAACATTCTTCAAGAGGCCATTGATATCGTCTCAGTGAATCACTGAGTGACATTCCCTTCTGCATATCCATAGTACTGCCATGCTCATTGACACACCCGAACGTACCCATACTTGGCACCCTTTTACAGGCCCGTTAGGCATACACCAAAGTGTGCCGCTTCACATGCAGCACCATCATATGGTCCGGTCTAAGGACTTATACAAGTACTATACGAGAATCATTTGTGATACTATACCATGTAGATTCCCGTTAAGTGGATCAATCCAGTACCATGCCCTTTTTGCATGTACCCATTAACCTGGTTGACATTCCATGTACTATGACCGGTAAGACACCGCCATACAACCAGACTAATGATAGTCTTTAGTTCCATTCATTCCCATGATTGGAACAGACTACGGAAAACTTCATGGCCATATCGTTCTCCCTATCCATAGTCTTACTGCCAAGTGCCTCACACTTGACAACATGGATATGGATATGTCCATAGGATACTCTATTTAAAATATAGCACAAGACATATAATAAATAGATTAATGCCTTTATTTCCTTAACACAAATTGTATAGTACATAAAGTTCACGTTAATGTACAAATGTATTATACAAACACAAGGACCAATGCCTCGGGACTAGGGCATTTCCAACACGTACGACTATTCTTGAGTTAATGAACAGTCGTACGACTGTAGTTATAGTCGTACGACTGTAGTTGATTTCCAGGTGATTTTCTTTCCAGCTTGTTTTAAATAAGATTTTGGTGAAATCTTGAATTTTCAGCATTTACAGTCGTATGACTGTAATTACAGTCGTACGACTGTAGTTGAGTTTGCATGACTGTAAATTACAGTCGTACCACTGTAGTTCTCAGAATCAGAATTTCACCTTTAAAAGCCAAATCTCTTAAAAAATCCATAAAAATCATAAAAAATTCCCAAAATTTCCAAAAAATCCCAAAAAATTAGAAAACCCCAAAAATCATCAAAATGAATTTTGTTGTGTGCATCACGACCCTAGATTCAATTTTCAGTAAAATTGTATTTAGAACAATTCCACGACGGAGACCCGGTTCTCCCGAAAGCCGACCCACTTTGCATGCTAAGTTAAAATAAACCGGAAAAATGTTTTAAAAAAAAATGATTTTCTCACAAAACCAAAAATACAGGGACGTTTCAAAATGGTTTTCCAGGTCTAACCGGGCCGGCCGATCGGGCCAACCCGGTTACCCCCAATTGCATGACCCCAAATCCTAGTTTTCCAATTCTGTCTACTTGAGTCCTATTTATGGTGTGCCGTATAAATTGTGCTAACCTCTGTTTTGCAACTTTTATTTTTATTTTAATTTTCTTTTTATTTGTATTTAATAGAATTAATCGTGTATTTAGGCGGTTGTAATTTTTAGATTCTCGTGTATTCTAGGCGGTTGTATCAGTGAGGTGAGAGTTTTATTTTCCTTTCAATTGGGTTGTAAGCTCTTAAATATTTATTCTTTTTACTTTTATGTTGTATTATTATTCTGTATGCGCGCTGCGTGTATTATTTAATGAAAACCAATCTTTAGTAATTTAAAGTGTCGTAAATAGAACATTAGCAATAATATTTAAATTAGACACGAAATAAGGGACTTGTCCGAACCTAGATCTCTGAAAAGTGTGGCAGTTCCCGCTTTGGTTCTGCTACACTGTAATTTCCCGGTTGAGCTGAGCTGGGTGGCGACTCCTATACTTTTTATCGAGATTTAGTTCTCGATTCTTTTTCGAAATAATCCGCTTTTCCAAAAAACAAATTTCAAAACCAAAAACCCCACGCGAGGGAGGGCCCCGCCCGAAATCGAGGCACCCCTTCCGAAAGGGAGTCCCGCGTCCCGTCGAAAACGTGTCGTCCGCTCACAATAATCATTGTAATTGTGTATCTTAGGGTATAATTAAGGTATAACTAAGGTATAATCACTATAATAGTGTATCTTAAGGTATAACTAAGGTATAATTAAGGTATAATCACTATAATTATACGTTAATTACATTAATTATACATTGTGATACATTAATTATGCCTTATTTATACATTGTTTAAACATTATAGTTTATAAGCAGTGTATAACAGTGTATTTATAACTTTTATAAATATTATAACTTAGTTATACGTTATGATACAATAATCATACTTTAATTATACATTGTTTTTACCTTTGTGAAACTGTTAGACCTTGTTTATACATTGTTTGTACCTTATTTTATACATTATTTAAGCATTATAGTATATAACCAATGTATAACAGTGTATAACAATATATAAGAAGTGTATAAACAATGTATAACAGAGTATAAGAAGTGTATAAAAGAGTTGTATAATAATGTATAAGAAGTGTAGAACAATGTATAAGAAGTGTATAAATGGTGTATAAGCAATGTATAAGAATTGTACAAACAGTGTATAACAATGTATAAGCAGTGTATAAGAAGTATATAAACAGTGTATAAGAAGTATATAAACAGTGTATAACAATGTATAAGAAGTATATAACAATGTATAAGCAGTATATAAAGAGTGTATAATAGTGTATAATAAGTGTATAATAATGTATAAGCAGTGTATAAAGAGTGTATAACAATGTATAATAAGTGTATAAACATATAATATTGTATAAGAAGTGTATAACAATGTACAACAGTGTATAACAATGTATTTATAACTTTTATAAATATTTTACGTTAGTTATATCTTGTGATACAATAATCATACTTTAGTTATACATTGTTTATACCTTTGTGAAACTGTTAGACCTTGTTTATACAATATTTATACCTTATTTTATGCATTGTTTAAGCATTATAGTGTATAACAATGTATAAGAAGTGTATAACAATATATAAGAAGTGTATAATAGTATATAACAATGTATAATAGTGTATAAGAAGTGCATAAACAGTGTATAACAATGTATAAGAAGTGTATAACAATGTATAAGCAGTATATAAAGAGTGTACAATAGTGTATAATAAGTGTATAAGCAGTGTATAACAATGTATAATAAGTGTGTAAACATATATCAATATATAAGAAGTGTATAATAATGTATAACAGTGTATAATAATGTATAAGAAGTGTATAACAGTATATAACAATGTATAAGAAGTGTATAAACAGTGTATATCAATATATAAGAAGTGTATAAAGTGTATAACAATGTATAATAAGTGTATAAATAGTGTTCATGTTTATAAGTGTATAAACAATGTATAATTAAATTAAAAAATAATAACAATAAAAAAATGGCTATGCAAGCTGTTCATGTTTCAGAGGTACCAATCCCTAATCAAATTCAACAAAATGTAGTCCCAAAGTGCAGTTCAAAGAGATACAGTCCCAATAATAAAATGCAGTCCCAAAAGTGCAGTTATAAAATGTAGTCCTAAAGTGTAGATGCAGTCCCAAAATTGCAGTCCTAAAATACAGTCCTAAAGTGCAAATGCAATCCCAAAATTGTAGTCCTAAAATGCATTTCCAAAGTGCAGTCTCAATAATAAAATACATTCCTAAAATGCAGTCTCAATAATAAAATGCAGTCCTAAAAGTGCAGTCCTAAACTACAATCCCAAAAGATGCAGTCTGAATAATAAAATGCAGTCCCAAAAAATGCATTCTCAAAGTGCAGTTTCAAAATGCAATCCAAAAAGATGCAATCTCAAAGTGCAATCATAAAATGCAGTCCCAAAGTGCAGTTCAAAAGATGTAGTCCCAATAATAAACAGTGTATAAGAAGTGTGTAAACAGTGTATAATAATGTATGAGCAGTGTATAATGATATAAGCAGTGTATAACAGTGTATAAGCAGTGAATAAGAAGTGTATAAACAATGTATAAGAAGTATATAAACAGTGTGTAACAATATATAAGCAGTGTATAAGAAGTGTATAAACAGTGTATAACATTGTATAACAGTGTATAAGAAGTGTATAGATAGCGTATAACAATGTATAAGAAGTGTATCATAAGTGTAAAAACAACAACTAAAAATAGTTACGTTTTGTATATATGTCAAATATCTTATGAGCATTTGTCTATAAGTACACATGAATTTACTGATCAATATTATTAATACAATGATGGACTGGGAAAATACATTAGGAACAAAAGGACCTAATCTAAATTATATGATAATACTAATATGTCATGCAACAAAGGTGTTGGGTACAGATATAAAAAGATGACAAACTCAAACTACTCAATGTTGAGATTTTATTCAGTTCCTTCAATCTTCTTCTTCAGTAAAAAGAAAAATTCTTTGTACCACCAAAGACAAGAATCTTAAACTACTTAATGTTGAGATTTTGTTCAGTTCTTGCAACAAAAAAATGCATATATAACAGCATATAAGAAGGTATTTTCACATTTCTGGGGTGGATTTCAACTTTTTCAGTAACAAATCTTCAAATCTATAAACATGGAAATCTCCTTTTAAGATTAACAATAGCAATTTGATAACAAATATTAATTAAGATTTGAAGATTGTATAACAATGTATAATAAGTGTAGAAACATATAACATTGTATAAGAAGTATATAACAATGTATAACAACGTATAAGTAGTGTATAAACAATGTATAACAGTGTATAAGAAGTGTATAAACAGTATATAACAATATATAAAAAGTGTATAACAATGTATAATAGTGTTTAAGAAGTGTATAAACAGTGTGTAACAGTATATAAGAAGTGTATAAACAGTGTATCACAATATATAAGAAGTGTACAACAGTGTATAACAATGTATAATAGTGTTTAAGAAGTGTATAAACAGTGTATCGCAATATATAAGAAGTGTACAACAGTGTATAAGAAGTGTATAAACAGTGTATAACAATATATAAGAAGTGTATAACAATGTATAAGAAGTGTATAAACAGTGCATAACAATGTATAAGCTGTGTATAAGAAGTGTATAAACAGTGTATAACAATGTATAAGAAATGTATAAACTGACGGATGAAGGCCTAAATAGCATTTTTTGGGCCTAAATGTGATTTGTCATGGTAAACCTATGATAACCCTTATAGAGCTCAAAAATCACATTTCGAAAACATATTATAATAGTCAATCGGACTCCTATAGCAAAAGTTACGTCCATTTTAAGGTCTACTGAAAAATAAAACTACTTATTTCCTTTCTTGGGCTTACGATCCCTTTTCTTCCTTGACTCTCAGTCAAAAAACTCATCTGCTACTAGCTCTGCATCAAAACAGTGTATAACAATGTATAAGAAGTGTATAAATAGGTTATATCAATGTATAATAAGTGTATAACAGTGTATAAAAATGCATAAGAAGTGTATAAACAGTGTATAAAAATGTATAAGAAGTGTATAAACAGTGTATAACAATGTATAAGTAGTGTATCAACAGTGTATAACAATATATAACAATATATAATAGTATATAAGAAGTGTATAAGAAGTGTATAAATAGTGTATAACAATGTAGAAGAAGTGTGTAAATAGTGTATAACAATATATAAGCAGTGTATAAGAAGTATATAACATTGTATAACAGTGTATAACAATGTATAAGAAGTGTATCATAAGTGTATAAACAACAACTAAATATAGTTATGTTTTGTATATATCTCAAATATGTTATGAGTATTTGTCTATGAGTACACATGAATTTACTGATCCATATTATTTATACAATGATGGACTGGGAAAATAAATTAGGAACAAAAGGACCTAATCTAAATTACAAGATAATACTAATATCTCTTGCAGCAAAGGTGTTGGGTACAGATATAAAAGGATGACAAACTCAAACTACTCAATGTTGAGATTTTATTTAGTTCCTTCAATCTTTTTCTTTAGTAAAAAGAAAAATTCTTCTTGGTTTTCAATTGTACCACCAAAGATGGGAAACTTAAACTGCTTAATGTTAAGATTCTATTCGGTTCTTGCAACAAAAAAAAAACACATATATAACAGCATATAAGAAGGTATTTTCACATTTCAAAGGTGGATTTCAACTTTCCCAGTAACAAATCTTCAAATCTATAAACATGGAAATCTCCTTTTAAAATTAACAGTAGCAATTTGATAACAAATCACCCAATGAAGCTTCTGACTCGAACTTAATTAACAATAGCAATTTGATAACAAATCACCCAAAATCTGAAAAATTAAAACCACACACAAGAGAAACTAAAAATGGAAAACAAAACAAGAGGAAAGAAAGAAGCAGAGAGTATTGAGTTTAGAAACTTTATACACTTAACAATAGCAATTTGATAACAAATCATCCTTACATAATTCATAGATACATACACATTCCATTCATTGCATTTCTGAAATTTTACCAACAATAAATCATAACTTAAGTTTTGAAACAAACTATAGGTTACAAAACAATCAATCTCAGAAAGCTAGAACAAGACTTTACAGCTCATAAATTATAGTTTACCTAATACGAATATGTACTTGTAGTAAGAGGAGCAATTTCCATAAACACATGACGGGAACTTAACAAAAATAGCCTCATTATGATAGTAGATAATCCAAAATAATTTAGAGGTCAAGTTATAAGAACACAAACCAGACAGATTAAATGGTAATGTAGCAATTCATTTTAACTAACAAAGAAATTTAAAGATTAAAGTTTCAAATCCTTACATTTATTAATTCCTTTTGAGCATTCTTTAGTTCAACATGTGCATCGTAGCTCCTTAGTGATAAGAACCTAGTTCAAATCTCTCAAGGCATCTACTTCTTCTTCTTGCTCCTCTAATTCTTTTTGCAGCTTCGAAATTATCTCTTGTTTCTGTGTAATCAATTTTTCTAGCTCAAGATTTCTTTCTTGTTTCTTTCTTGCCATTTACAGTTACTAATCAACGAGAAAAACAAAGCGTAATACACTAACTCAGATTAAAGATTAATGCAAATTAAAGGAATTTACAAACCATTGAATATTCAGCCAAATTTAATGCAATTTCAATAGATTTCTCCATATTGTTGGACCTAGAAACAAAACATAAAGCTTTAAATAGGAGAGTGTAGAAAACTGTTCTTTCTTCCACAAATCAATACCAAAATCAACTAATGAAATAAAACCAAACTCAAATCGAACATTGACACCATAAATTTGAAATCCATAAAAGGGGAAAATAGCAATATTACATAAAGACTTGCAAATCGCATAGCAATCAGCAACGAAGATATGAAGAAAATCTAGGAATAAATTAAAAGCATAAATTATAGTGAAAGCATAAACTTAAGCGTTATTGGCAGAGGAAATGCACGAACTATGCAATTGGCGACCTGAAAAAGACAGTGAACGGAAATCGTAAATGCCAAAGGAACCTAATAAAGAAAAACCAAAAGCATAGAATACGAGAAGGGAATAGAGGAGATCGGACGCAATGGAGCTGGCTAGAATCCGGTGACTGCAATTGAAGAATCTTGAGCTCTGGAAGAAGATATTGCGTGTTGATGGAGTCATCAAATCGAGAAATCACTGATGGAGAAAGAAGTGTCCACTGTAGTTGAAGTTGCGATAGCAGTTTTCAAAGAAGAAAATGTAAAGAAGAAGGAAGGTACGAAGAAAACGTAAAAGAGAAAGAAGTATAATACTAAAAAAGTATTTATGAAAATATGCAAAGATATGGGGTGAATAAATTCTTACAACAGGATATTTTCGACAATTTCCCTCATTTTTAGCTGTCAAATAAGATTAAAAGAATCATGCCAACATATATTCATTTGTTGTTATTGACCCTCTATTCACAAGTTTTGTCGGCTATTGAATTTCCCTTCTAGATGGATTTTTGTGTTGCTTGTTTTTGTTGTCATTGTCGTGTAAATATAGGTTTCTCCAAATACCAAGATCTCTTCTAATAATTATTTACTGAGAAAATATATCACAGTTTGAGGCATTTCTCCAGCCAACGATCATATTAGGAGGAATAAATGGATGGAATTAGAATCCATGAGATGAAATACATGACTTTGACTTGCAACCTACAACTGCAGCAGAGGAAATTGAACATGTTTCAGATCCCAGTTTTCTGCTGACCTTATTTGTTTGTCGCCATTTTGAAATCATTTCACTAATGCAATCTAAGATGAAATTGCATAGCTTGGATTTGTAATTTGTTCATAGTCTGGTGATACTCAACACACAGATCAAGATTGTCAGACAGAGTGTCCGTAAAATTGTTGAGTTTAACCAAATCCATCGACAACCACGAACCAATAAGGGGCCAATATACACAAAAATATAAATGTTAAGTGAGAGATTAAATAAAAGAATGGTAAACTTGTACAAAATTGAAAGTTGAGATGCCAACTTCATTTCCCACCAGACTTGCCCTTTTTGACAGGAACAAGAGTTACTTTTTTCCCAGAATTGATACTTCTCTCTGCTTGTCTTAGCACTGAAATTGCACCCTGATGTTGGTTTTCATTTGCCTGCTCACCTTTTAACGGTTTTACTTCGAATGCTCCCCTAACAAATCCTCTTGCCACCTGAGTCAAATCTCTACGTATCAGCACTTACCAGAGCATTAAAAGCAAAAATAATTTGACAAAAAAAGATAAAGGAAACTTGTCTATTGAACTCATGGTTTTAGCTTCAACCAACCAATAGATACCTACAGCCGAAAAGGAAGCTGACAAGTAAGCTTTAAGATAGAGAACTAACTTTCTTTCCCTAACATCATCTTAACAAGGCAGAGGATCCACATGCATACTTCTGTGAGCTACTAGCAACTTATTTAGATGCACTTAGGCGTATACCTAAAATTGGACAACTGAGTTCTTTCATCTATGTTAGCACATAACATCATATGACTATAATTGGTAAACATTTCGAAGAACTTGGAAATAATTGGTACTTTCAAAATCCAAGAGCTAACATCTTGGAAGCAAAATTGCTACTTCCATGCTATGAAAATTGGCAAATGATACAACCAAGTATAATGATATCTAGAGAAGAAACAAGTGTTCATTGCTCCCTGCCTAGAATTGAAAATTCCATGAGCAAACCACTTTTTTCCAAGAAATCCAGAGGTTGGTGTCAACTCCAGACATCATGAGAACCTCAGTGAAGATGGATTTTTGGACTTCTAAACATGAAACTTCTGTTTAACTTAGATAAATTCAAACTTCTGTTACTCTTGCGTTATTAATTTTCCCAACAGGCATGAATGACTAAATCAAGCAAGTTAAAATGGAGCATCTGTTGCTCTTTTAAGTTGAAGAATCATAATTCCAGAACTTGCATGGAATTTTCAAATATGAATATGAATGCTCCTGATATTGCATACCTTCAAAAGAATCCAGACTTTGAGAGAACTACTCAAGATTGCAAGTCTAGTCCTTCTACCAGAGGTCAAATAATTGCACATGTGATGATCAACTCTCAATACAAATTTTGGCCAGGACTTGGGGTTGTCAGGTTCTGCCTTCTGGTCCATGATTGCCTTTAGAAGGATATTGATAAATGATAATTAGAAGCAGAAAAAAGAACGCTATGTTCCTAAGATTATTATCCAACTCTTTGCAAGGTTTCATTTTGAATTCTTCAGTAATCAGTAATTTCCACTTTCTTTGCAAATCAAGAATGTCTGCTGGTAACTAATCCAATGCCCAAACCTCCAATACACCAATCCATCTTCAAAGCTGGACAAGGCCCAATTATAGGCCATGGAATTAATATTTGGGCAATGTCTTCATGGGTCTTAAACCTGGGCCAGCCATAAGGTGGGTTGGTCCCAGACGAAAGAAAATTATGGGTTTATACAAGAGAGGTATGAACTGAAACTAAAAGGTCTACTTACAAGCAATCGGCAGATTTCTTGTTCAATCTTTGAAAATGAGGTCTCTAAAGCTTCAACTCTTCCAGTAGCATGACAGCAAGTGCAAGGTTCACTAATCTTAAAAGTCACACTAGGTCGAACCTGTAAAACATTAAACCATCATTAGATAAAATAATTTGCTATCAGCTGAACCACTCTAGCACTGAGCTGAATATAGTCTGCATACCCTCTTTCTAGTTATTTCCATAAGCCCATGCTTTGATAATTCAGAAACCTTCACTGTAGATCGATCTCTCTCAACAGCTCTCTTCATTTCTTCATAAACTAACCTCTTATTTGCTGAAAATATTGCAGCAAAACAATGAGATATGAAATATATAATTTAAGCGTTTCAAGTAAGACACATCCTCCCAAAAGAAAACTGATAATCAGATTTAAGGAATGAAGTATGCCACTCCTAAAGCTGTACCACAGATAATCTGTTTCCCGGCCCAAGGCCTACTTCATTATACCCAATCATCCGTTTCAAAACATGTTCACAGCAAGCAAAATGCTTTAAAGGTAAAGCAATTTGTCCAAACAGTACTGAAATCTCAAAATATTCAACCAAGTTCTTAAAAAGCAAGCAATTCAACCAAGGCCAGTGCGAAAACCTCCAGCAAATTTTATTACAAAAAGCAGTTATAGAATTCATAAAGAAGAGACTGTCCTCCATTATTATCCAGAATCCTAAGGTAGTAAATGGAGGTAAACACATCCAGACACATAAACTTGTGAGTTCATTAATGAACATACACAAGATAGATATAGTCTTCAACTTACATTCATCTGCCATGTCGATGAAGTCCACAACAATGATACCACCAATGTCTCTCAGCCGCAACTCCCTTGCAATCTGAAACAAATAATTTGTATAAAAGACTGTAGTTGACTAAAAAGAATAATGAGATAATAGCATTTAATCGTAGGTCTGCCAATTTGTTCATATATGCCAAGGCATGGTCAATCTAATGAAATTTTGTCACACTCTGACTAAGGTGTCAGAGCATCATCTGAATATAAAAGCATCCTTCTTAAATACATATATACATGCAAACATGTGGTCTTTTACCTATAACTTCTCAAAATGATAAATGTGTTTACCTTTTACTCCCTAAATGTAATATTCCTTTCTTACACTTGAAATTAGATTTCACAGGTGTTATTGGACTCATGCAATTCTCCTCGTCATGGGAACCATGTTCATAGCAACAATTGCTTACAAAAGCTAATTATTTCCAGAGAATAGAGCCCCAAAAAAAAAAAGATTCTCACAATATAATGGAAAATCTGATTGCGACAAGAAAAATTCAAATTTCAATTTCCATGACTTGAATTTTCTGGTAAAATCAAACGAAGAAGTCACCCATTATGTTAATGAACTTATTCATATAAAGAGATAACCAAACTCAAGTAACCAACGTACTTGTTTTGCAGCTGCAAGATTTACATCCAGAATAGCATTTTCTTGTGAAGTTCCCTGACCAAACATCACATGTCCGCCATTGACATCAATGGAGACTAATGCCTCTGTTTGCTCAATCACCAGAGATCCTCCCTCAGGCAGTGAAACCCTGTACAGCAAGAGAAAAAAAAATTAGCATTAACCAAAAGGACACTCCTAAGCTGAATAAAGTAGTCAACCATGTGCATTAAGAATCAGTTTAACCACATAATTTAACGTTATTGTATAGAAGTCTTGAGGGTAAGATGTTATGTTAAAAGGTTGTTAACTTGAAAACTCTGATTTTCAAATTGTGGAAAGTGCATAAAGTTAACTTTTGAAACAGTTTTAAACTTCAAGAAGGTACCAAGGCAAGAGAGGTGTCCAAGGGAGAACACAAACATGTAAAGTGAAAAAGGTATCATATAGTTAAGATATAGTAAATCAAAACGCAAGTGGCTTTCATTTGCACCAAACTATGAAAGACAAAAAATAGTATCCTTTGAACCTGGCACTATATATTTTTTTTCTATGAAAGTACAACCAGAGTGTCGAATCATAAATTGATGTTCACTTGGAACTCCATCTTGAAAATATTGCATTATTAAATATTTATAAAAGATAGGACAACTACATACAAAATAAGAACACAAGAGACATGAAATGTGCCAATCATTTAATTGACATTGTAACATAAGTGATACCAATGGGTTCTCACCTTTTGCTAATGATACTATTTATCTCTTCTTCGATTTTGAAGTCATCAAAAAGAGGAGTTCTTTTATCATACAACTCAACTCGATCACATAGATGGGGAGCAATTTCCTGAAGGTAATTTGTGACCTGCCAAGGAGACAAGGAGGGTCAAGAGTTTTTTCTTAACCTATTGCTTTATAGCAAAGGAAGATAAGATGAATATTATTTCAAATTTTAGCAAAATGACTATTTCATCGCCCCAAGAAATCAACATGATAAAGGCTGAATTTTTAGTCACTAATGTAGAAAGGCTTTTAACAATTACAATTATTTAGACATATCGTGCATCATTTGTTAAACTTTCATCATCAGCATTTGGCCAGAGAATAGCGTTTGAGATGAAAACATAAATGGAATATGGTTAAAACTTTAACAAGAATGATTATTTCTATTTTATAGTCAACAGCATAAGCGATCATTCTCCATTGAATATGCTCTAGCACATTCTACGCAGAATTTTGTTCGTACAAACATGATTATCTGCTGTTTCCAAGAATTTACGCACTCTCCTTTATTCATGTTCATTTGAAAAAGCAAGAACCGCATAAACAACCTTAAGCATACAAAAAGGTTCACAAATAGATTCCTGGTCAGTGATAAAATTCTGCTTGATATACAGGTGATAGAATACCTCATGATATGTCCTTGGGGAGTCAACCACCATTTTCTTAACCTGGTAACAATTTAAAAGAACATCAGGAGATAGAAGTGGTAGGATTCTTGTGAGACATTGTGAGCACAATCTTCAACATCAAATAAAAGGATACATGCAAGCGTGGAAGGTAAAACAAACAATAAATTTACCTTCTCACTAAAATAATCCTGAACAACTGACAATGTTTGACCCATTGCCCTGTGCAGTATAACAGGAAGGGCACCTTCTACACCTTCATCAGCTGCAAGGGCTGCAGATTTTGCATGTTCTGTTATATTTTTCCAAGTTGAAAGTACACCTTCCAAGTCCTTTTGCAGTTCCTCCAAACATCGACCGGCAGCAACAGTCCTTACAGTAAGACCAAAACCAGGAGGCTGCAGAGTTTTGGCTATAACCTTCAGGCGTGTACGCTCAACTCCAGAAATTTTTTTTGAGACTCCAATTCTATTACAACGAGTGCTCAATACCTACAAGGTAGAGCTACTACTTCAGGCAAACACTATAATTGATTTAACATACAACAAATCTGAGGAAAAATAATTGAAAAATGTGAAACAAAGTTTCATTGAAGGCTGAATGGCATATGGCTGACATACCCAGAATCTGCTTCTCAATTTAGGAAAAGCAGTAAGAGTAGGACCTTTTGTGCCCAACCCCTCTTTGACAACTTGTACAATAATTTTGGTTCCCTTCCGAACTTGGGCCCACTTGTTTTCATTAGCCAACAAATGTTCAGGATCATTCTTACCCTGTGTATGAGATATCAGAGTCCCATTGGATCCTTCTGTTTCAACTGAAAGGAACCTACTAGTAGTTTCACCTTCTAGATGGTGCTCTCTTCCATCCAAAAACCGAGCTAAAAAAGTACCCATTTCAGCATAATCAACTGTGCTCCCATTAACATTTTCCTTCACATCCGAAATATCAAAATCTTCATCAGCTTCATGCTCCTCCGGTTCATCAATTGTAAAAGGCAAGAAATCTTCCTGGGATATAAATTCTTCATCATCAATTCCTTCAGCATCATGTGATGCATGTTCATTTTCCCCAGCAACTGACCCAAAATCATTTACTTTTCCCTTTTTGTTTTTTTGACGAAATGGAGGGAAGATGAATGGTTCCCTGCTTTGCTTTATGTCCATAAGAGAAGGTCTTGAATGTCCAATATTTACAAATGCACCGCCCATATGGGGAACAAACTTTGTAACCACACCCAGATATATGCTATCACATTGCACATTGGTTTTAACTGGTTCGAGCAGTAGCTCAACCAATTTCTCATCTTCTAATACAGCAATCCTTTGCATGGTACATATCGAAGAATTAATTAATATAATAGTCGAAACAGAATCATCCTTCAAATTATTCCCGTCTGCAGGCAACTCCTCTTTATCTTCAACATACTCATCATTGACCCCTAACTTTATTGCACCATCTTTACCAGCATCAGCATTGTTGGACTGAACAGGCATGCTCTCATCTTCAGAAACAAGAAAGATGATTGATGGTTGAAGTAACCAGGGTTCTTCAAGAGGTTGGTCTCTTTCAAAGAGAACCACGTCTGAGGAATCATGTCCGGCAGCTTTTGCATGATCATTATCAGCACATAATTTATCCTCAACTTTGAAATCACTCCCAAATGTCTTTGACTCTTTCAAATCAATTTCCAGGTGGTCCAAAATCTCATCTTTATCTGTCAAAGCACTGGAAGCATTTGAGTGTTCAGAAACAATTTAAGGGACAAGCTCCATATGCAAGGCTAGCAAAACAGGGATATTACCTCTGGCTTCAGCAGAAGTTAAAGGCTCACCAGGTAGATGCATCTCTCCTATCCATGACCCCCATCCAA
Source organism: Euphorbia tirucalli (assembly GCA_039660915.1). Taxonomy (NCBI): domain Eukaryota; kingdom Viridiplantae; phylum Streptophyta; class Magnoliopsida; order Malpighiales; family Euphorbiaceae; genus Euphorbia; species Euphorbia tirucalli. Next base: position 32,611,523 of record CM077640.1, on the reverse strand, counting down.
GAGTTGGAAATCTTTCAGTATTGAACTTCAACCACGTATCTCTCACCAAAATTTTTCTACCCTGTTTGATAGTAACAGGTACTGACAAAGAAAATTCAGGCCCAGGTCTCCAAATGATGTCACAGGAAGGCCATGATTCTTCTTTGATGAAATAATTATACTTAAAGTTGACACCTGAAGGTATCTACAAAGCAAAAGAAGTAATTCAGGTGATTTTTCAATTATGAAATTAGCAGTTTATGAAATATTTTGTCAAAAGCACATGAAAATGGTAGGAATGATTCCCAAATAACTATTTCAACAGTGAAGCTCTAGGCAAAGGTGATTCTGGTTGGAAACCTGAGCCAGACCAGCAGTCACTGTTCCTCCAAGGAGGAACCTTAAACGCCTAATAGGTGGGTGAAATGTTCCAATTCCAAGAACCAGTTATTTTGGTCCCAGCCCAAGGTTCCAAACCATGTACTTTTGATACTTTTTCATCGCAAATTTTTTTCTCTTTTAGCAGTTAAAAACTCAGGTTCCATTTCCAGTTCTAGTTTATCCTTTGGAATAAACATAACCTTCAGTACCCAACACAGTTCCAGTTTAGAACCTGTGGAACAACCAGAGGGAACTTGAAATCGAACCATCAGTAGCCAATATGTTTCTGGTTTGAAACTGTCAAACCAGCCACCGGCTTCAGCAAACTTCCAGAGCATGCTCAGGCCAGTAACCTATTCTGAACTGAACAGTAGTCAGGACTTCTAGGTTCACTAATTCCCTTTAAAAACAAAATTGAAATAGTGATGGCTATCAATGTCTTAATCCACATGAGAGAAAAGCTTCATAGTTCATGAAACCAGCAATACTTGCACAAAGAGACCAAGCAATATCCATTCTGAAAATTATAAGGCTATGTGTATTTTCACGTTGTGTATGAGAGAGAGCCAGAGACCAAGAGAGAATAGATGTCATTCATGACAAAAGAGTGGGGTAGGGAGGAACATCCACATCAAGCAAAGAATTCAACAGTGATATATTTATGTTGTTGGTCAGGAAAGCAGGAGGGGAGAAAACAACGTGGCACCAAGCAGAATTTAACTGCATCTGATGTGCCTCACATTTTACATTCTACTATGCACCAAGGATACATTAATTTTCATGATTTAACAGTGTAACCCCTATATCAGATGCTCAAGAAACTGTGTCAATTTAATAATTCTTGAAATATCTTTTTTCTTAAACAAAAATTTCTCACCTTTAAAACAAAGGTTTTCCAAATTATCATAGACTTTCCGACATATATGTTCATCACTTCATCACAGCTGGGCATATTTACCTTAGCTTCAGTTTTCCACAAGTTTGCATGTTCAGTAGGATACAATTGGAGAGCTATTTCGGCCTGCCAACCACCTAATGAAATAGGATCACCAGTAATGTAGAGAAGCTGACAGGCTTCCAAATCAGCTTCCACCGTCCAAACTACCTCACACAATCCTCCAGAAATAGTGTTTGAATGGCCTGAGAAATCAGAATGTGCTAGATCCATCAGCCAGCCTAAACTATAGGAAAGTACATCCTGAATGGATTATGCCAAACAACAATACCTATATAGAAAATTATGCCCATTCATTAGAAAAGTAAAAAGTAATATAGCAGCAAAAGATCATCCCTTATGTTATGCATGCAAGTAAATACTAACAAATGATTATTTCTAAACCAAAGGAGCCTTATTCCTAAAGAAAATGAAAAGTCATTGGCTATTGAGAATTCCCGCCTCCACACACCGCACCCCCCGCCCCCCCAAAACAAACCCCAAAAAAGCTCCTAGTGGAAACCTAAACTAAAATTTCTTTTTCAGTTTGTCTACATAGTTTCCTTGTAAATAATATTCTCACTGTAAAACACAATGGTTGTGTAAGCAGAAAGCAATAAACAGTATCATTGGCAAGGTTTGTTCTCTTCAAGAAATTTCCATTCTGATCTTTAGATTAAGAAAAATAAAAGGAAATAAGGAAAAACAATGAGCAGTATGTGGATAGGAATTCTTGAAGAGAAGCATAATGTAAATTCAATAGGAAAACGAGAATGAGCTTATGCTATAGCAAAAAAAAAAAAAAAAAAAAAAAAAAAAAATTGTAATGGAATGAAAAAGATAAGAACACACCAAATAAGCTAACAATATAAAAGTTACAGCCTTCCCCCTTAGCGGAAAAAACAGAATAAACATTGAAAAAATAATTAGGCAGTTTGATGTATAGACTGCAATGAATAATGTATCTATCTATCTAATAACTAAACATGGCATAGGCACTCAATATAATCAAAACCAAAAACTTTTAAATTGGCATTTAGGAAATCACCTTTCTTCACACACATTATAGGACTCATCATAGAGCTATAAGTCCCAACAGAAAGTGCATATCTAATCACATTCCGAAGATGCATATTTCGGCAGATGCACCTGCTTCCAAAATAGAATGTGGTGGTTTAGAGGGACAGAAATCACTCAACAGCAACTAAGAACAATAAATATGTCGTATGATTCTTCTAATGTGTACAAAATGAAAGCCTCCATCTGTCCTACGTGGTTCTGCAGTTTTATTTGCAAAAGAATAGAGTAGCCGTTGACCTAAAAATATCCCAAAAAATATCATGTCCTATATTTCAACTTCCCTTCATTCTGAACCAATTATTCCAGCTTTTCAGGCGTCAACATGCCTGCAAGCTACAACTTCCACCAATACAAGGACGATTAAGGAAATGGATCGCGCATTCAAGGGTAAATTTTAAGAAATTAATCCTGTTTGATTATATCACTCCCACACACCAAGAATAAGATTATACCTTAATCCCGCATTTCAAATTGCTAAATTATTACTGATGTTAGCATTATTAACCTTTTAACGTGAGATTAAGGATGATAAGTAATAATAAAAAGCGATATTCATACACAAAATTGCATATAATGTATGAAATTTCGGCACATCCTACAGAAGAAAACATTAAAATTCGATTGAAAAAAAAAAGACAAAAGGGGCAAAGCCGATAAGCACATACAAGAGAAAGCATAAACATAACTTACGGTGAGAAGAACCTCTCAGGGCCAGCAAGGCAAGAGGGAATGCGAGGAGTGAGGGAATGGAAGTGGAAGTGGAGCCTAGGACGAGCTTCGAATAGCTCCATGAAACTGGTTACGAAGGGATAGAGGTTAGAAGTGTGGGGAGTGTGAAGAAGAGAAGGCATGGGAGAGAGCATTGAGCAGGGAAAACACGGGCAATTGAGTCATTTGAGTATCTGCAGAGAAGTAAAGCTAAAGCTAAAGCTAAGAGCTTTCCGAATGGTTAATGAAAACTGAAAAAGGGAATGACAGAGGCGCAGATTGGATAGAAGAAGAAGAAAGGGGGACGCTTGTTTTGGTGAGAAGGAGAGAATGGAAGATAAATATTAGGATGGGGTTCCTCACTTTGGCGCCTTGTGTCGCACGTGTAATCAGTATCCACACACGAGTACTGGTAAATAAAATACACTATTACTTTTTTTTTTTATGTTTTTTTATCAATATAATTTGTATCTTCTTAAAGTTTGTCTCTACCATACTAGAATTTCCTTTATAATGTTGTTTTTGTAAAGTCATCTGTCACAAAAATTATTTTTCTCACTCATTATCAGAATATTTTTTCTACCCTTTAAGTTATGGTTGTATTAGAAAAAAGATATTAAAGGGCTTTATTAAATAAGAATTTGAATATGGAATATTTTAAAAAATGATATAAAATTAAAAATATATATCACGTTCAAAATTTTGATAGAAAAAGATATAATAATAAATAGAAAAAGATTATAATATGACAAATATAAAATATAGTGAGTTATATAATTATACGGGTAAAATATAACAACGTAATGATATATTCATCCAATTATCATGAGGTTATAATTATTCAATTTTTTCTTAAAAAGTAATATATGTTTTTGAAGGTAATTTGCCATGAAATTAATATATATATATATATATATATATATATATATATATGTAAATTCCGTAAACAGAGTAGCCATACTTATTTTTGTTGGTTTTAGGTTCGCCCATGACATTTTGGAATAGCATGGACTAAACTGTAATTATATGCAAATTACAGGGATCAAATGTATAATTTGGACTAACCCTATACATAGATGGAAGTTGGGATTTCCTTTATAAATAAAGAAGTGGCTTCAGATACGAAAAAAAAAATCTTAGAGATTCCATAATATCAGGAAAAACGCTCCCAGAGAGAAAACACGAAACATACTACTTTCGTTCGTCGGAAGAATTCACGGATAAAGCTCGTACTCAGTGCATTCGTACATTTACAGGAAAGGCAACCAGAATGATCCGGTTTCTCGTGTTGATCAGATTCAATCCGTAAATAAGTTTTCTGTTGTATATAAACTGTAAGTCCATTTATTTATATTGTTTATGGAAATCTGTGTATTTGTTGAATGTTACAAATATGATTTCATTGGTATCAGAGTCATAAGGTTCAAAGATTGATGTGTTTGAATCTTTAATTCTGGTTATCCGTGAATAAAATGTGTTTTTGTTTGATTTGATATGGTTCTGTGTTGATTTCCATATCGATTTGATACTGTATTTGATCCAACAGTATAAAGTGTCAAAAAAAAATTTTTATTGGATTTTTAAAAATATGATCACACCACTAAAATCAGTATGAATAATCAAGTCGGAATCTCAAATTTCATGACTAACAAACCCCCGGAAGGCGGCGCGTGGAGCACACGCGCCACTACTGCGGTTGAAGGAAGTTGGGGTGGTTGAGGGAAGTTAGGGTTGTGGGACACGTGGCGCAATGGGATTAGGTTTTTTTATGGTTGAAAAGTCAAACCAATCACATGTTGCCATGTGTCAAAGCCTAACCACCGCTGAAATGGTCAACGTGACACTGTCAGCCACGTGGACCAATAGCGTGATGACACGTGTGAATGTGCAACATCAGTATGACACGTCATCACAATGGACCAATCATATGATGACATGTGGAAGAGCAGTTATGTGTGTGCCATGTCAGCACTTGAACCAATCAAGTGGTGCATATGGCAGGTGTGCCATGTCAGCACCAATCACATGTCACTACGTATCACATGACTCAGTCGGTCTTAAGTGGCACGTGAAGGCGTGTGGGCGCACATGGTAGTCCTTCTAGAGGCACGTGTTTACGCGTGCAGGCTTTTTCGGCATCCAAATTTCGTCAAATTTTTTTCCAAAATTAAAATTATATTTTTCTTGAATTTTTGGTATATTTTGATGAATTTTTGGAATTCATTTGGTATTTTAAACTAAATTTACTAGTATTTATTTGTGTATAAATGCTTTATTTATGTTTAAAAATTTCAATAAGATTCAGTATATTTATTGTGTATTTATATACTGATTATTGGTTGATCATTAACAAGTTTTTGTTATTTCTATATGTGTTATAGAAATGGCAACTTTTGTAAAAACGGTGAAGGTGATCCAGTCTCAGGAGGAGGCAAGGACAATACAAAGACTTGAAGATGAGCTTTTCTCTAAACAATATCCCCCGTTGGAAAAAGAGGATATTATTAGAGTTATAGAGAGGTTTAATGCGTTAAACCGGAAAATCCAAGAGCTTGTCTGGAAAGGAGGATTTTCCTCTGGTGCTGATCAATTTAAAATGTTAAAATTTACCAAAAAGACTGCGTGAAAAGCACTTTAAGAAATTCTGGTATGGAGAAAACTCTAAATTTGATGAACTGGCGGACTCCATTGAAAGATTAGTTCCTGAACAGGATTATGTGTCCCAATGCAAAGTATTTATGTTGAACTTGGCTGAAACGGGAGCCAAGTTATCTCATAATCCTAGAACCATGCTACTCAGAAGTAACAAATTGGTTTGCCACCCTTGTCTGGATGTTGTTTTTGAAGGTGTTAAGAACATGCCTTTGGATCTCTACTATAAGTTCGTAGAGATGATCCCCGTCACCTCTAAGAAAATTGAGATAGTTAAATTGGATGAAGAGGAAGAGATTGACACTAGTGTCGAGGATGACCCGATGACTCCAGAAAATTACCACAATGTAGAGTATTGGTCCGAAAATGAAGATTGAGTTCTTCAGTTTCCATTCTTTCTTTTGCTAATTTCGTTTTTCAATTTTTTATTGAACAGCTTCGTGCTAAATTTGTTTCAAGTGGTTGTAATTTTGATTAAATGTTGGATATTTTTTTTGTGGTATAATAAATGTTTATTCGTTAAATATTACTATTTTAGTTAGTTGTTTTAGTTATTTTAATTTATTTATTTTGAGACTATATCTAAGTGTTATATTACTTATTAGTTTTATACTTAAGAGAATTATAAATGTTAAATAAATTAAAATGTAATCTAAAACAAAAAACTAAACAGAAATATTTATTATTGGAAATTTAAACCTAATATAGTGTTTGTATTAGCCTATGTAAATGGTGACTCTATGCGTTGCGCATAGTGTTCGATTTTACGTGAACCAAACACTATTTTTAGTTTTAAATGATCTTATAATAAATATAGTGTATCGCGTACTTATAAGTGCTACTTTTTCTTTAGAATTTTTCAATGACTACTTCAAAATCAATAGTTGCTGAGCTAAATAAGGATCTTCGTTTGAACAGTGACAATTATGAAGTTTGGGTTATAAAAGTCCAATACATAATTGAAGAGCAAGAGGCTCTGGACACTCTGGAGAGGATTATGGTTCCTCCTGAAGAGGGTAACACTACTCAAGCAATGAGGGACCTTGAGGCTTATCAAGCCTGCAAGAGGAAGAACTCGTCTGCCGCATCATCATGCTTAGTGCGATGGATGATGATATCGGGAAAAATTTTCGCGTATACAACACAGCTAAAGAACTGTGGGATGCTCTTAAGGAGAACTTTGGAGGTGTCTATTTAACAAAACTCCATTCTTTAAGCATCAAGTTTGATACTTACAAGAAAAGAGCTGACCATACAATGAAGAGGCATTTAAGGGAAATGTCTAACATGATAACTGAGCTTCATGATGCTGGTCATAAGTTAATCGAGGAACAAAAAGTTCAAGCTGTGATACCTTCTTTGCCTAATGGGTGGGAGCATATAAAGTTGCATCTCACTCATGCCAAGGATATTAAGACCTTTGATGATGCTGTTCATCATCTTGAGCTGGAAGAAGACCATTTGGCTTCTCTTAATGTGAAATCTGAAGTTCATATGGCCAGTTCAAGTTATGGTCCGAAGTACAAGGGAAAGAACAAGAGGTTATTCAAGAAGAAGGCAAAGAGAATGGCAGGCAGTGTTCCAGTTCAAAAGAATGATAAGAAAAATGTTAACTTTTCTAGAGGTGAAATGTTATAATTGCAGACAAAAGGGGCATTTTGCAAGAGACTGCAGAGCTCCTAAGGTAAATGTTACCAAATTGTATAAGTGTTATACATTTGTATCAAGTTTTGTGTTCCTAACTGAATCTCGTCCTTTGTGGATTGTAGACTCAAAAGCAACAGATCACGTAACAAAGGAACGAGATTCCTTTGTAGAGTTCTGCAGTATTCCACAAGGAACTAGGTGGATATACGTGGGAAACAACTCTAAAGAGGAAGTCTTAGGGATTATCTATTGTCAGCTGGTCTTAAATGGTGGTCGACCACTGTTTCTTGAAGATGTCCTCTATGCTCCTAGAATTCGAAGGAACTTGATATCTGTTTCTGCCCTTATAAATTTGGGATTCATGTTATCTTTTGAATTGAACAATTTTAGTCTTTTTATGAATAATATCTACTTTGGTGGTGGACATTTGTTGGATGGTTTTATTGTTTTGGATTTGGATCCAAATTATATGTGTCATAATAGCTTTTCCTTTTCTGTCCACTCGTCTATGGATAATGTTAACATTTAAAAAATGTGGCATGCAAGACTTAGTCACATCGGTCAACATCGTTTAGTACGATTAGCCAAAGCAGGTTTGTTGGCTAATCTATCAAAAGTAGATCTCCCAACTTATGAAAGCTGCTTAAAAGGAAAAATGACAAGAAAACCATTTGGTAAGGCTACGCGAGCTAACCAACCATTGCAACTAATCCATTTTGACATCTGTGGCCCAATGAATGTTCAGGCAAGGCATGGCGCCTATTATTTCAAGACATTCATAGATGACTATACAAGGTATGGTCATGTCTATTTGATTGCATATAAATCTAAAGCATTAGCATGTTTCAAATAATTTATGGCTCTGGTTGCAAATCAACTAGATAAGAGAATCAAAGCTTTAAGGACCGATCGGGGAAGAGAGTACCTCTCAGAGGAATTTAAAGTTTTATGTGATGAAAGAGGTATTGAACATCAGTTGTCCATACCAAGAACTCCACAAAAAAATGGAGTTGTGGAAAGAAGAAACCGAACCCTCTTAGAGATGGTGAGGTCTATGATGGCTAAAGCCAATTTGCCTATCTCTTTTAGGGAGACACATTATTGACTACCACATATGTACTCAATAGAGTAACTTCTAAGTCCATTGAAACCACACCTTATGAATTATGGATGAACCATAAGGCTAATTTGAACCATTTACGACCATGGGGATATGCTACCTATATTCATGATACATCTAGCAAGCATGGCAAGCTAGGCCCTAGATGCAAGAAAGGTATCTTTATAAGATATCCTTATCTCTCAAAAGGATATGTTTTAGTGGGAGAGAATGAAAATAGTCAAATAACAGAATTTGAGTCACGAGATGTCATATTCTTAGAGAATGAATTTCCTAAGCTAGGAGAGGTGGATAAAGAATTCACATTCTTTGAAACTCAAGAGTCTGAAACTTCAGGATCACTCAATCCAAGTGGGAGGAATGAAGTTGAAGACATAAGGGAGAGGGAGGAAAATGATGTTTTTCAACCTTCACAAGCGGATTTGAGTAATCCTAACCCTGACTTGAGTGGTCTTGATTTAAGTGAGAGTCTTGTTCAAAATTCAAATGTGAATGCGGATATAGATCCCAGTGGGAGTTCTGCCCGAAATCTTGATGAATATATAAGATTCGTTTATCAAGAAACAGAACCTCCAAGACGATCAAAGAGAGGAAATGTTCCGTGACGCCGTCATTTTGTTGATAGCGAAGCTTTCTCGATTGTAGCTTAAATTGAAGACATTCCCACTAACATGAGAGAGTTATTAACATCTCCAGCAAAGAAAGAATGGATAAAAGCAATGGACAGTGAGATGGAGTCAATGAGGGTCAATAAAGTTTGGGAACTAGTTGATCTACCCAAAGGGCGTAAAGCCATTGGGAATAAGTGGGTACATACTATTAAGCGATCATCGGATGGGAAACCTAGCCAGACTAAGAGTCAGCTGGTTGCGAAGGGGTTCACACAACAAGAGGGAATTGACTATCAGGAGACTTTTTCACCTGTTGTCCGTTTCACGTCTATTAGAATAGTGCTTGCTTTTTTAGCATGTATGGACCTTGGATTACATCAAATGGATGTAAAGACTGCGTTCTTAAATGGTGAACTGAACAAAGAAATCTATATGGTTCAACCTGAAGGTTTCGTTGTCCAAGGTTAAGAACATAAGGTTTGTAAGTTGAAAAGATCAATTTATGGCCTTAACTAGTCTTCAAGATAATGGTATTTTGTTTCCATGAAGTGATTATATCAATGAAATTTAAGGTGATTAATGCATACTCGTATGTCTACATTAAGCGTGAAAACGAAGGGAAGTTTATCATTCTAACATTATACGTTGATGATATTTTGCTAGCAGGAAATGACATTTCCTTACTCGAGATAGTAAAGACTTGGTTGTCTTCTAACTTTGAGATGAAGGATCTAAGAGAAGCCAATTACATTCTTAGGATTAAGATCTCAAGAGATCGATCTAAGAGATTATTGGCTCTTTCATAAGAGATGTATATCAATAAGATCTTAGAACGGTTTGGTATGGCTCATTGTGATCCTGATCTAACCCCTATTGCTAAAGGTACGGAACTGAATGTAAGTATATGTCCCACGACTCCAGAAGAGACTAAAAAGATGGAGAGAATTCCTTATAGGTGTGCAATTGGTAGCTTGATGTATGTTATGATTTGTACACGACCTGATATAGGTTTTGCGGTTGGTCTCGCAAGACGATATTAGGCAAAGCCAGGTTTGAAGCATTGGACAGTAGTGAAAAGGATATTAAGATATTTTAAGGGGACGTCAAATTATTTCCTTTGTTACCAAGGAAAGGATCTGCAGTTAAAGGGATATACAGATGCTGATCATGGAACTGATAAAGACGGGAGGAAGTCCACGTCTGGGTATATTTTCACTCTAGGAAATGGTGCAATTTCCTGGTGTAGCAAGAAACAAACTTGTGTGGCATTCTCGACTATGGAGTCGGAATATGTAGCTGCAACAGCTGTAGTACAAGAAGCGGTTTGGTTGAAACGCTTCATAGATCTTTTGGATTTATTACCTAAAAGGAAATGTACTACTATCTATTCCGATAGCACTGCATCGATAGCTTATTCCAAGAATCCTTGTTATCATGGAAAAAGCAAGCATATCGATATAAAATATCATTTCGTTAAAGACAAAGTAGCATAGGGGGAAATAAGTTTAGTGCATGTTCCAACTGGAGATATGATTACAGATTCGCTAACGAAGCCAATAATACCAAATGTTTTTAGTAAAAACATTTTGGAATTTGGTCTTTATAGGTTTTAGGAACACGGTGTTGTTTTTGAACTATTGTAATAACTTTGGTAAATTCTATTGGAATAGAATGTGAGTTATTTGTTGTATTCAAATTCATTCACTATTTAAAGCAATACATATAGAGCTATTGAGTATAGTTCAGTATGTTGACGAAATGCATCTACTCACATAGATGAATCTTTTACTATGAGCGGTGTGTTCATAGGTAAAAGTATAAATGGAGATGTGAGAAACTCCATATGTGATATGTGTAATATCTTAATTTCGTTTATACCGAAAGCTGTCTTGTGAAAGACTTAAATGTGGACTAAATGTAATGATGCATGAATTGCATTTAGAGACTGAATGCTTTCGCATATTGTTGATAAAACATATGTCCTAAGTGGATTAACACTATGGCATATTTTATTAATATGTTTAAAAGCCGACCAAGGGATGGAAAGAAGAAAATTAATCTCAACTTTCCTAATGTGAGACCCCAATGAAACTATAAGTTTCAATTCACCCTTATGGACTCTTGTAAATAACAAGAAGGGTATGTCTGATGATTATCTTGATTGGGACCTTAAACCAGGCTGCGTCAACAATGAACGGGCATATAGGGACCTTTCAGATAAACATTGGATATATAGTGGAAGGTTATTTATAGAGAGGAAGTACATTTTCAGTAACATGTCACTTGTTAATCATATAACACTCGAGCACAATACTTTTTGTGGAAAAGTTATGTAGTGTGTATGAATGTTTTTGTGAGATCAAAAGTGAGTTAAAAACTAATGATCATGGAAAATGGACTAGGGGCAAGTCGCGTTAAGCTAAAGGTGGAATGATGAAGAAGAACTTTAAAGGTTTAACCGTTACATTGACTGGTCATGTGAATTCACCGAATAAGAATTGAAAGAAGTATGTGTGTTCAATTGCAATGAAAGTATGTCTTGTCATGTGCGAGTGGGAGATGTTGGTTTTAGACCCGCCCATGACATTTTAGAATGGCATGGACTAAACTGTAATTATGTGTAAATTAGAGGGACCAAATGTTTAATTTGGACTAATCCTATAAATAGATGGAAGTTGGGATTTCCTCTCTAAATAGAAAAATGGTTTCTCTATTTCAGATACGAAAAAAGAATCGTAGAGATTCCATAGAATCGGAAAAAACGCTCCTAGAGAGAAAACACGAAACATACTACTTTCTTTCGTTGGAAGAATTCACGGACTCAGTGTATTCGTACATTTGAAGGAAAGGTAACCAGAACGATCCGGTTTCCCGTGTTGATCAGATTCAATCCGTAAACAAGTTTTCCGCTGCATATAAACTGTCAGTCCGTTTATTTATATTGTTTATGGAAATCTGTGCATTTGTTACGGAACGTTACAAATATGATTTCAATTTTCATAAGTCAATTGGATTAGGACAAATATCAATTTAAAATAAAAGGATTTTAGATCATAAAAAAACTAATATGTTAACAAATTAAAAAGGTGGCTGGCGCTTCAGGGTGTCGTCCTCCATTAGGCTGGTATAAGTGTAATAATGTTTATGCTTGTTTGTTCGATAATAGAACTCAGCTGGATCGTGGTTGTATTAACTCAAAGTTTTGTCATTGCTGCTTGTAGTTAGGGGGTGGCAATTCGTGTAGGTGGGTCGTATTCATGTCGTGTCAAATTTGAGTTCATGTTTTAGTAAGCAAAACCTAAATCCGACCCAAAAATTTTCCTATCATAATCGTGTTCGTGTCGTGTTTTTGAATATGCAAAAATATTATAGTGGAAATATTAAAAATTTTAAATATTTATGACGTATCTAAATTAACAATTTAACCATTGCTGACCTAAAATATTGATCAAAAACCTATTTTACAAATCTTAATGCACTATTTTTTATTTTGGATTATGTCTTATTCGTATTTATTTGTCATTTTACTACATCCATTAAGAATGACGTGTAAAATTATTGAAAAGTTGTTTCGTGGCTGTGAGTTTTATATATTTTATTACATTTCTTAATGATGTCATGTAAAAATATAGGAAAATATAATAATAAATTTTAAATATTCGTGTCATTTTCAGGTTAGCAGATCAACCCTAACTTGATACAAAAATTATCGTGTTTCTTTCGTGTCAACCAAAAAATGACACATTACATATTCAATCAAACCCAAACCTACTAAATTCGTGTTTTGTTCATGTCGTGTCAGCAGGTCATGTAAATAATTGTCGCCTCTACTTGTAGTTGCTTACTTCTAGGGAGTGGAGATTCGACTTTAATGGAAGCTTAAAGCTACAGGAAAGTTTTACGCTAATGGAAAAATTTCCATTTTTCTCATGAAATTGTAGAATTGGATGCTCTTAATTTAGTTAATTGTTTGAATGTTAATAATGTCATAGAGGCTCTAGTTGAGTTTATCGTTTTCATTCGTAGCTCTGCAAATTAAGCAGAAAGGAACTTAGAGAAGTTCTTTTCCACGTTTTACTAGAATTGTAATTGCTTCTCATAGTATCAATTGACTTCTATTTCAATCAAAACAAAAAGAAAATTTTAAAATAACACTAGGTATTACATAATTATATGTATACATCCGCTTTACAAAAATCCATAATAATTTATGTAAAAATATAAATCCTTTACATAGTTTTTGTAACATTATTACAATTTTTGGTAAAGTAATTATTTTTCATTAAATTATTATGAAAAGATAATTTAATCTAATTTTAAATTTATATTGTATTTGTAAAATTATTAGACTTTTTTATTTATCATTAATCTTAACTTTAATCATAATTTGTATTCATTATTACTAAATAAAATTAAAATAAACATTTTTTTTTTTGTAGTTTTCATTATTTTTTGTGAAGTTGAAGATCAATTGTTTTTGTAGAGCATTAACTTTACAAATAATTTGTAACACTTCACGTAATATATGTCTAACATTCAATGAATTTTGTAAAATTCAAAAGGTTTTATGCATAGTTGTGAAAACCGGACCGGAGGTCAGACCGATCGGTTTCTATCCGGTTTTCACTTTGGTCAACAAACCGGTCAATGCTCGGTCGGACCAGCCGGTCGAACCGGAAAACCGTGAACCAGACCGGTTTTCTGGTTCGGCCAGACTATTTAAAAAAAAAAATTATTTAAATATAAAATTTAAGTTATTATTTTTAGGTGTTTTTAATTAAAATAAAATATAGTTTGTATTTTTAAATTATTTTAAATTAAATTGATATTTAATTGTAACTATAAAAATTATATTTCATAAATTGAGTTTTTTTAATTACTATATTTTGTTTGAAATGCTTAAATTTAAAGAATTATAATAAAAATATTCAAATTTTCATAAATTATAAATATAAATATAAAAATAAAAATATATTAATATTTTAATATATTTATTAAATCCGGTTCGATTTCGGTTTATTCCGGTTTAATCCAAAATCCATGAATCCATCCCTTCACTGGTTCGATGACCGGTCCGGGTCTGAAAACCATGGTTTTATGTGAAACTTCATTTCTATATTGTTATGTATACTATGCAAAAATATTCGTTTTTATACTGAAAAATATTAATGAATTATTACATATTCGTAAAGTTACAAAATATTAAGTATTTATTTTTTCATAAATCCTATTGAAAATCATTTAATGTAACTTTAAATTTCTCTTTTTTTTACTAAGAGGTGAAATAATTTTTTTTAGCCCTTATTAGCTTAAAATTTGAAGTTAAATACTTTGATCTTACATTATAACATCTTATTTTTATAGTTTCGGTTAATTTTTTGTGAAGTGGGTGCTTTTTTGCAAAGTAATAATATAACGAAAATTAAATATCACTTCATCTAAAATAAGACAACTATTAGATGGATTTTGTAAAATTTAGAGGTAACTTAAATTTTTCTAATGTTTTGTATGCTATATGGAATTTTTTTTATCTTTACCCAAAGAATCATTAATGAATTATTTTATTTTTTTAAGTTAAAATATTTTTGGTGAAGTATTTATTTTTTTATAAATCATATTGAGAAGTGATTTAATTCTATTTTGAAAGGGCAAAATTAATTTTATTTACTCTCATTAGTTTAATTTTAAAATAAAATTCATTGATTTTACATAATTAAATTAAAATAAATAATTTTTGAAGTTTCCGCTAATTTTTTGTAAAGTTAATAATTATTTTATAAAGTGATGATATTACGAGAATTAAGTATTATTTAATTTAAAATAGGATAAACTTTAAAAAGCCACCATGAAGTTTACCTTATTTGCAAAATAATGAATGAGGTTTTATGTTCTTGTCAAAAAGAGAATTAGTGGTTCCATTCGTTATCAAAACGAGGATTATTGATGAATTGATCAAAATTAACAAGGTAGCAAGTGGTATTTTAATCCAAACTCTTGTTTTATTTAAAATTTAAGATTTATGTTAATGTTAATATTAATAAATTTTCACTCTTCACCTCCTTTTTCCTTTCCCCGCCGTCACTTTTTTGGCCACCATCACCACCAATTCTGCTAGAGCTTCCACTTCCCCCTGTTCTACTTCGCCAACCTAGGGAAAAAAAACTCTACTGAAATTCTATTCTCATACAACAATTTTTCAACAAAAATTCTTTGGATCTGAAGCTTCAACAATAAACACAACCGCAATCCATTACCGCTGCCACCACTTCCACCACTTGTCAAGACCCCTCTTCTCAATCTTCAACAACAAATTGAAGGTAGTAGACAGATCCACGCATAAATTGGGCTCCTCTGTAACCTGGTGAATGGAGTAATTAGATTCAGAAATAGTGGCGGAAATGGAGGTAGATTTGGAAGAAGAACAAGAAGAGAAGGCGTGAGAAGTAGTAACATAAGAAGCAAAGAAATGTTATTAGGGTTTTGGGGGTAAAGGAGTGGGAGTGCTGGTGTTGTTTCCATGGCGGCATTGCCTAATTCCATAGTTTCATGCCATTATTACTTTAAAACCCTTGTTCCATGGTTTCTGTCTTATGCTGTAAACAAATTTTTCTTTTTCTTCTTCTTTTCGCCCTTTTTTTTTATTTTTTTTATTTTATGATGGAACACCTTAAAAAGCTGCAACCTAGAAAGGTTCTGATTCAAATAAAAAACTAAATAAGAAAAATTATAAAAACTAAAATCAAATCAATATATGTTAGGTTTGGATTGAACCGAATTGAATCAGTTCGATTTGGTTCTGATTCAGTTAAAAACTACAATTTTCAAATTTTCAAATTTAAATAAATTATCATTGTTGTTATCATTAAATTATTATTAATTATATATAAATTATATAATAAAATAGATATATATTATATCAAATAAAATATATTTTACATATGTATATAAATAATATTTTAAATGTTTACAATTAGTTCGTTACAGTTTGGTTTTATTTGTTTTTTTTTATCAAAAACTAAAACCAAACCGAAAATCAAATTATCATATTTTTAAAAATCAAAACCAAACCAAATTAATTTTAGTTCGGTTCGATTCGGTTTTTAGGTGTGGTTTGGTTTTCTCACTCCTACTCAGAACTCATGAAGACCGTGGAATCAGCAATTGGGCCATCAGAGAGTAGAGGAAGATGAGGGATGACGGAGAAAATTGGTTAATTAATATTAAATTATAATTAAGTAAATAAAAATAAAAGTTGGACCGAAACATGTTTCTCCGTGTCATTAGATAATCCTCTTTTAGATAATGAATGAAACTACATATTCTCAAAAAATTAAAATATATATATATATATATATATATATATATATATATATATATTATTCTCATTCTACGTGGTACTTTTTTTAAGTTTACCCTTCAAAATATGACAATCATTAGAAGAATTATGTAAAATTCAAAGGTTTTACATTAAACTTAAATTTTTTTTATCTTATGCGGAAATTTTTTATTTTTAGGCAGAAAAACATTAATAAATATTTTTGTAAAGTTAATTTTTTTTTTTCGTGAATATTTACTTTTTCATAAATTAATGAATCCCTGTTTTTTTTTTTTTTTTTTTGCTCCTTATATGCACTCACAACTTACAAATAAACGACGTCTTTTTTTTTTCTCTCCTCCTATCACTGGCACACGGTGGACCCTCTATCCAGGCCCTTCTCTGCCGACACTCTTGTCCTCTCTTTCTTTTTTGGAAAACCCAGCAATCAGTCTCACCAAACTCTCTCTCTACACATTTCTCTGTTCTTCCCTTTCTCTACACTAGTTTTGTGATTTTGTATTTGAACTGTTATAACTTTTTATTTGGTTTCTTGCAATCATTGATATTTGGTTTTTCTCTTCTTGTTTATGGTTTCTACCTTTGGAGATTGTGTGAGATGGTGTTACATCTAGCTATTTCCTTCAATACTTTTACGTTGGTTTCATTTCTCCATTTTCCTATTTTTTACTTTTTCAATTTTTTTCCATTGATACTTTTTCTATTAACATGTATGATATTTTATTCATTCTCTTCTTCGTTTGTTGAATGGGGTTGTAAATTTGATATACGACACTCATATATACTTATAATTGACGTTGAAGATGTCGGTGCTAACTGAAACAACAATTTCAACGGTGAAGACGTGAACGGATAATCCTTTTTGACGGGCCACAAGGTCGGGCAAGAGAAGGTTTTTAGTTGAAATGTAAAGCGAGCTTAGAATGCATCACGTTTTTTATTTTGAAAAGTGGAAGGAAAATGTATACAATCAAATTCTCTCACTAAAAGATTTAAGAATCGCCACTCGGTTCAACTCTATTGGGAAATTGCAATATAACCAAGCAGTGTAGGAATCGCTATACCTTTTAGCTAGAGATTTAGGTACGGATAAATCACTTATTTCCGTCTCATTTAAAATAATTACAAACTATTCTAATTTTCATGTCTTTTGTATTTATTTCCTATTATATTTTCAGCCCTAATTAAAATGCTAAATTTGAGTTTGAAAACAATTTTAGAAAGCATTTTATTCGGTTTTATATATTTATACATACAAAAATGGGCCGTTATTCAAGAGATTGAAATCTCTATCATTGCACTAGTCTATTATGAACATCAAAGATATAAATATAGGGTCAAAGTGCATGAAAACTATTTTAAAAATAAAAATATATTTTGATTTTGAGACAATAGTTGTACGACTCAAGTATTATAGCTGTGCGGCTGTAGTTAGAGCCATACGGCTTTAGCTTCAAATTGCTAAAACCAAAAACGCTAAAAAATCATATGAACAACTTCAAACTTAAAATTAGAGCAGTACAACTCATGCACTATAACTGTGCGGCTTAAACTAGAGCCATACCGCTCTACTTTAGCCTATAACAGAGTCGTATGGCTCTGGTTTCCAGAAATTACAAATTTTTGAAAATTATGTTATGCAACCAAAATTTAACACAAAAAGATGTAAACGAGATTTAAGGTCTCTCAGAAGTTACTTTTGATGCTTTCTCCGATTTTTGAACTTTAGAAACCGATTTGAAGTGAGAAATTGAGATTCAAGTGAGTTTTGAATTGAATTCCCTAAAAGCTTGAATTGAACCAAATTGAGCTTTGATTTCTTTGGTTTCAACTTGGAATTGAGCTTGGGTTGGTTCTAAGATCAGAATATATGACTTGAGGTTAAGTGTTTATGGTTTTGTGATTTGAGATTTTGAGATTTTTGGTGATTTTTTTCCCTCTCATCTCCATCTCATCTCATCTCCTCTCCCTCTTTCTATTTGTTTTCTTTCTTTTAAGAAACCTTCTCTCTATTCTTCTCATGATTCTATATGTGTCCCTTGAATCTAAATGTCAAATTTTCTTAAATCTGAATCTCCCTGATGCTTTAGAGCCGTATGACTCAAATAAATGGGGCAAGAGCCTTACGCCTTGTAGGGATTTTTCATCGAAAATCAACCGATAAAAGCAGAAGCTCGTATCGATTTTTTCAAATACGTGACCCAGTAGCAATTGAAATGGAAATAAAAAACACAAAATCAAAAGATAAAGAATTAGATTCTCACCTTTCAATGTCTTTTCTAGAGACGGCTGCAGAAACCAAAGTCGATTTCCTCCACTCTCATGTACACGAATGTTTATAGAGCGGAACCCGTGCTAGCAGCGGATCAAAAGTGAGGAGAAGATTCAACCAGCATGGCCAAAAATTTCAGCCTCTTAAAACACTTATGGCCAAAATTCCTATTCAGGAATTATCTCCATTTTTTGCTTAACTTAAAGCCTTAATTATTGGGGTGAATAAATTTGTTTCTATAAATGGAATTAATACCCATAACTCCATAAATCCTAATTAATTAGTATGGGTTAAATTATAATTAGTTCTAATTTAATTTCTATGCATGTATTTATATAATATCATACTATCTAAGATACATGTCATTTAAGTTAAATTGATTTGTCAATTAGAATTAACCCAACAAATTAATTTATGATTTAACTAAAAACAAATACATATAAGCCTATATATGTATTAAATTTCCTTCAGAAAATTTATTCACAAGCTAATTTCTTTAAATCAACTTTATGCAACCCAATAAAATATAAATATACATCAATTAAATTATACTGATCAAACCAATTGATTTTTAATTTAATTGATTAATATTTCTCTCTACAATTAGTATACTCAAAGAATACAGGTAATCGGGCTAGTTCAAACTCAGACATTCTATGTGTAGGATTTTGTGGTCTCGTTTTTATGTTGGCAGTGGGTCCAAGACCGATAGACTATAGGTTGAGCTCTAGCAAGCCATTACAGCTCCCAATTAAGATGGTGATAGTAGTCTAACGGAATTCTTAACCCTGTAGTTAAACTTATATATCCCATGTCATTGATATCAGTGTCCAACACATAGGTATGGTGTCATCACCCTCTTTTGTGTCTGGACATTTACTTGATCTCGAATGAAACGATGCTCACAAACAAGTTCCAACTTGTTTGTGTATGGCCACACTCTTATCAGTTGCATTCGTGCGGGTTTTCCTGATTTCAACATCCATCTAGGGTCCAAACGCAGTAAACACACCAAAAACATTTGTGAAAACATTGTTTCGATCGTTCTCAATTTTTCCGGGGATTTCGTAAGATTTGGGGGTCCGCTAATGCTGGACTATAGATCCAATTTGGACAAAATAACCCCGAAACTCAGGAAATAACACCCCGGATAAACTGAAAACCCCGATATCCGTACGTACATAAATCGAAAAACCAAACTATTACAACATACGAATAAATTTGGACCGAAAATGATCACAACAAAATGCTTAAAATGGAAAACGGATTGTTTTCGGCCAATCGAGACAAACTGGGAATCTGTCCCTATAGAACAGAGCCAGGCAGCTCTGGGTGCCAGAGCCAGCCGGCTCTATTCATCATGAACATAACCGTACGGCTGTGTTCATGAGGAACACAGCCGTACGGCTCTATTCGGGCAATCCGATTACGAAAATTGTAAAATGAAGAAAACGCACAGAAAAGACAATGCAAACAGGTTTAAGGCCTCTCAGAGTTTACCTTGGTCTAGTTTTGATGCTTTGAATGTCAAGAAAGGGATTGAAAACTTAGAATTTGTCCTGGGAGCTCAACCGGTCGAAACCCGCAATTCGATCCTAAACACCCCGAAACCAATCTGAAATGATCCCGAATCAATGAGCAAAGGTTATGGGATTTGTTATTGATATATAAGGTTGGTTTTAAGTCTTGACTTTGGTTGTTTTTGGGTCCTTAAGCTCTTAGTCCCTTTGCTCTCTTTCTCTGCTCTCTTTCTCTCTCGTTTTCTCTGTTTCTTTTCTTTTTTCTTTGTTTTTTCTCCCCTCCTACTGAGAAAGTCCTCTTTTTGATTTCTCCTTGCCCTTTTATATCTCTCTCTCCTACCTATTTCAATTAATCAATCTACCACTTGACTTCTGAAATTTGCCCCCTTCTTTCTCTTTCTGTCAAGCAAGTTGCTCTACTTTGCAGAGCAACTTGTTTGACCACTAGAGCCGTACAGCTCTAGTCTAGAGCCGCCCGGCTCTAGCTTAAAAGCTAGAGTCATGTGGTTCTAACAAGAGCTGGGATAAAATTTTGAAAATCGGATGCGCACCCTAAACCCTAGAAACCACTCGGGAGATCTTTTCGGGGATTTCGGATCGCGGATAGCTTGTTTTTCAAGACGTTTGAGATTTTCGGGCAACATTCTGGTCACTTTCAAGTCCTATTCAAATCCGTCCGTTCCATAGGTAACACAGGAATTCTCATCATAGAGGTAGGGAAAAACCCGTGCTCACAGGCAGCCCCTCGCGGGACCAAAGTCGGCTCATGGTGGGCTGGGAAACCTAGATCGAATTTGGTCTCACGATTGGGAGCACAGTGAGAAAGGAGGAGGAAACATACCTAACATCCTTTAATTGGGATGCTGGCTATGGTTCCAAGTTGACTCGCTGCGGTGGAGTATGCTCGTGATGTTGACTCGCTGCGGTGGAGTGTGCCCGATAAGATAATTCAATTCTTTCCCATGTGGTGGAGCATTGAATACGATTGATCTTCCTCTCCTATATGGCAAAAAGATCGAACAAAATGTACTGTCCCTCCTATGTGGTGAAGAGGCAGTACGAACTAGAACTTCTTTCTTCTTCAATAGACATTTCTTCCTCTTCCATATGACAAAGAGGTTGAAATGGCTGTTCTTCCCTTCCTATGTGGTGAAAAGGTTGAACAAAATGCACTATCCCTCCTATGTGGTGAAGAGGCAGCACGAACCGGAACTTCTTTCTTCTTCAATAGACATTTCTTCCTCTTCCATATGGCGAAGAGGTTGAAAAGGTGGAAATGAACCTGGCATCCGTTGCTAGGGATACCGGCCGTGGTTCCAAGTTGACTCTCTGTGATGGAGTGTACCCCTGAAGATTGATACGAGAGCACGTATTTATTCCTTGATTGACAATTTTGGAAACAAAAGTTTTTGCCCCTTCGATCAAGAATAAATACGGCTGAGTTGTTTTGCCCCCAGAACCTGTTAAAGGCAAGAAATACCCATCTCGGAAGGAGTGAGAAAGGAAAAGGAAACGTACCTAGCATCCGTTGCTGGGGATACCGACCGTGGTTCCAAGTCGACTCACCGCGGTGGAGTGTGCCGTGAAGAATTATACGAGAGTTGTTTTGCCCCTAGAACCTGTTAAAGGCAAGAAATACCCTTCTCGGGATTATATTTGCGTGAACAAAAACTCTGATAATTGGAGAATTTTCATACCTGAGATTTGGATTCGTAGGGCTCTAATTTGCATGCTATGACTCTGAGGGTGCCCCTGGATTAAATCATTTCCGCTTTGGGAGGGATCGTGACTCGAGACGACCCAATGATGATGATGAGTGCCTCAACAAAATTGTATGCAAGAGCGTGTATTTATTCTTTGATCGATAATTTTGGAAACAAAAGTTTTTGCCCCTTCGATTAAGAATAAATACGACTAATTGTTTTGATGCATGTATGCATACACGCATGTATGATTCGAGTATATGCATGTATGCGACATGATGTTTATGTTACTGTGCTTGGTATCTGTGCTAGGCTGGGGAAGAGACTTGTGACTTCCGATGATCTTTTGTGGGGATTGCCTTGATTGGGGACCCTACCGAGGATCTGCTAGGGATCTTAACTCAGTGGGGATCATCTTAGCTGGGGACTCTACTGGGGAAACCCTGACCCATTTAACCCTACTGGGCATCTGCTGGAGACCCTGCCTCAGTGGAGATCATCTTAGCTGGGGACTCTATGGGGAAACCTGACCAGTTTAGATTTCATGAAAAGTTGTCCATGCTGGGGATTCTTTTTACCTTGAATTCCGTTCGTTCTGTCTGCCCGATTGAGACCGACGGATTTCTCCCAGATTTGGGTGTGCTTCCAGATCAAGCTCGCCCACTCTGGTATCCTCCAGACCTTTCTGATCAATTGCACTAGCGGGTTTGGCACATCAATACTATAGGCTTATTGCCCACTTTGTCAAGGGATGGCCTATTTGTCTGAGCGGGGGGAATGAGAACTAGACCTTGAATCCTGTATTGCGTTCTGCTGGAGACCCTACTAAGGATGACCTTGCTGGGGACGATTCACCTAGGCTAGGAGTTGCCATCTATAACAGTAATTTCATTGGAGCCGTCGTGGGTTTGGATGCAATGCCCTACTAATGGGTGTTTACATGCAATGTCATGCTGTATGCAATACGAACACCTAAACAGAAAATCAAACATGCTTAATATCATTATGATGACATCAAAATAAGCATGATAGGGAAAGTAAAAGTGAGTTTGACTCTGAATGTCACTCTTTTCTTGTTACCAACACGTCCTTTCGATTTTCCGTGTTGGAAATTTTCTCCTAGGGATTTTCTTTTCTTTTTTTTTTTTGGACTAAAAATTATGCAAGAGCACTCCAGCCGAGTAGATTTCTCGCCCTGTCCTGTCTCAGGGTTGGAAAGTGAGCCTCAATATGTTCACCGAGGATTACGAAAGGATTGTTCTTGATAATGCTTAGTGGTGTAGCTTTTACCTGCCCCTAGTGTTAGAGGTTTGTGTTTGGGTGTTTGGCTATAAAACACTTCATTAGATCTAGTTCTTTACGTGCGACAACTTGTACATGGACATTTATATGCAATGGCATGACGCATGCATATTGAACATCAAAACAGAATATGAAACATCTATGACATGATGAATGTGAATGTATTAGGAAAATCCAACCCGTGGCTCTGGTTTTGATCAATGCCCCTTCATACTATCAATATGTCCTTTCGGTTTTCCATATTGGAAGATTTTTTTTTTGGAGTCAAGTCACCAAGGTATGTAGCCGAACACTGAATGGAGTTGCCTCTGTGAGTAGACAACCTGAGATGGAGTCAATTAACCATTGAATTCTCCAAGGGTCTAAAACTGTATTCATGTTTTCAATTTACCCCAGATTCTAGCTTATGCGCAGTCCCTGAAGATGGGCACAGCTTTCAGTCCTTCAAGGCGTGGCCTGATTTAGAATGACTTGAGTTAATTGTGGTTTCCCTATGTTTGCCAACCACAATAGCCCCGTAGCAAATCACACCATCTTTAGGAGGTGAAAAGAACACTAGTAAATAGTCACTTTTGTTGCAGCTGAAGACTGAATTCTTGAAATGGTTGGTAAATGCAACTTTCCCCTGGATATTAGCACAGTAGGCTTTGCAAGTTTTTCTGTTGATGGGGTCATCCCATTCATGATTGTTGAAAGCTTTGTAAGACCTGGTTGCTCCAACACTGTTGGTGAAGTTCATAGATGCACAACCAAAATTTCCTCCCAGTTTTGAGGTCCACAACCAAATAGAGGAAATCATAAGCAAACTTCCCTTTGGACTTATTATTGTTTTCCTCCAGACAACGCCTGACCAAAATTTGTAGTAGATGGTGTCTTTGAAACTGATTTGGTAAATTTCTGATCATCAGGCTTGTTTTCCCCTTCTCTTAGCATTGTTGAGCTTATTTGAAGCAGACTTATATTCAAATCCTCTCTCTGTCATGAAATCAAGGCTTTCCCTATCATCTGAGGATACAAAGTAATTAGTTTGGGAGTTTAGGTTGAAGAGAAGTAGCATGGGATAGAAAAAGAATCCCTGATCTGGTACAGGTTGATGCTAAGCGAAGACGGGTTGAAGCGGTGTCATGACCACCTGCTCCGTCACCCTTCTGGTGATGACATGATATGATATGGAACATCATTGGGGTTCAATTTCTTGTTAGGAGCCATTGATCGTAGAGAATGAGATTTCACATAATCAGTTCAAGAGAGAAGATGAAAGGGGTGATTCATCAGACAAGTGTTTACAGGTCACAAGTAAACGGGAGAAAAAAGGGTGTTGAAGGTGTGGAAGAGGTTGGAAAAGGGAAGTGCTTTGGATTTGAAGATAGGAAAGTTCAAATCTTTCACAGAAAGGGTACAAAAATCTGATAGTGATGGAAAATTGGGAAGTGAAGGCACTTCAGTGTCAGCTATAGTGGTTATGCATAAGAGGGGGAAAGACTTCTGTCTGCACCGATCTTTTTTTTGTTTTTTTGTTTTGTTTTTTTTTTTTTGTTTTATTTTGTTTTTTTTTTGAAGGACTAAATCCAAGCCACAGCCACCTGTTGGTTTTCCTGTTGCATTCAAATTCATACATGTCATGTGTGTTTAATATGTCTTTTTGGATGAACAATGCATGCATGATGTTATGTGCACATGAATGCCGTATAAACAGAATAATATATGCACTACGACCAAGAACTGTATCAGAGTTTTACCACAAGATAGGTGATGAGGATGATGAAAGCCATTTGAATTCTCCACGGGTTGGAGATTTTGGTGAGTTTGGAATTTTAGCTTTAGGGTTCCAGCATGGGGTACCTTCTTGGGTAAGGAATTAGGCTTGGGGCTTCATTTTGGAGTTAGATTTTGAGTTTCAATAATAGCCTTTGGCTTGGGATGGTTTGGGTGCCATTGTGTGTTATTCAAATTGAAACTTTGAGGCAGGGCCAATAGCATCTTGCAAGGATTGTTGATTTGGATAAGCAAATGACTCGGCGAAGGTGGTGCCATATTATCATTTATTTATCTCACAAGCTCACCTTTCAAGAGAGAGTTCGATCAGGGCCAGATTCACTTTTAGGTTCACTACAGTATTCAGATTAATGTCATGCATTTTGATATTATGCATATTGGATATGTCATTTGAGATGATCGAATGCATGCATAATGACATGTACATGCAATCACCATATAAGTAAGAAGAAGATGACAAAATGCATTGCATTCAAAATGATTTCAATACACCTTACAAACAAAATGAGTCCCCTACAAGAAGGAAGCCTCTAAGGGTATTGACTTCATAGCATCTGATTATTCCCCGACTAGCCTCTGTCTCGGCTTCAGTGTCATTGCCCTACTCTCATCAAACCAGGCCTTATAGTTCTTTATCATATTCCTCTCCCTGAGAAGTTTGAGGAATTTCCATGGCGGTCTCCTTGATTGCCCCTAGTCGCTTATTAGAGGTAGATGGGATCCTCAATTTTCCTTCGTCAATTAGCTTCTGGATCCTTCTTCGTAGAGCGACACATTCATCGGTCCGATGGCCTGCTATCACATGATAGCTGCAGTAGTTACCCTTTTGTTCTGGTGTTGGCCCCACATATGGTCTGACACTCTATAGCAAACCCATCTTCTTGCATATGGCAAATAGCCTGTTCACCAAACGAGACCCAGAGGATGTGATTTTTGCATTATCTTCGGGAGGTGGTTTCTGGATATGTCACGGAACAGGGTCAGCATTGGCACTGGTGTCAAGAGGCCCCTTCAGTTCTCCTTCACTGGTCAATCTTGGTAAGCCCAAGTTCTGGTGAGAGGGCTTCCCGAGGTTTCGAAAGTGAGTGTCAGCAATCTGGGCACTCTGCTTCTTATTGGCATCAGCATTGGAGTCTGTGCATGCCACATCCCTTATTTTTCTTTCGAGCTCTGCCACCCGTACCTCCAACTCAGTGCACCTTGCCGTCAGTCTCTCTACTTTGTCCAAATCACCTCCTAGCATTTCCCTCAACATTGTTGCTGCTTCCTCCTTAACTACCCTTCGGAACTGCGATGAAGTGACATAGTGCTCCATAACATCTGTGGTGGCATTGAAGCTCCTTGGGTTGGCCATTCTCAAGATTCTTTCCCTTCCCCTGATAAGAACACTTGTTAGTGTCGATAGACGAACGCGTGGCAATACCAAGCAGGGAATGATGTATGCATGGGTGTGTGATGTGACATGCACATGTATGAATGGTGAATTGCATATGTGATGCCATGTAATGCCATGTCATGTTATATGATTCTAGGCCAGCCAAGTGCATACAAAGCCAAGAATGGGAGTGGATAAATGAAATGAATGCTGTTGGGGATGATGCATGCTAAAATAAAGCATGGTGTATAAATATACACCATAGGGATAAAATGACACACAGGGGTGTCCAATGATCGAAGCAAGATATGACTTGCGAAGGAATTGAGATAGGGTGCATAATTATGCACTCGAGGGTTAAATGACATACTGGGGTGTTCACGGGTCGAAGTAAGATATGACTTGTGAGAGAATTGAGATAGGGTGCATAATTATGTACCCGGGGGTTAAATGACACACTGGGGCGTCCACGGATCGAAGCAAGATATGACTTGCGAGAGAATTGAGATAGGGTGCTGTAAGCGCCGGAATTTTCCCAGACTTAAAAAAAAGAGAGCGTGTCACACGATTGTAATTACAGTCGTGCAACTGTAGTTACAGTCATGCAACTGTAGTTATAGTCGTATGACTGTAACCTCGGAGCAGGTACAACAGCCCATACCTATGGAGCAGAAAACTAAAGAAGAAAAGAGGGGCATTAATTGCTCCGCCCTTGGCAGCAAGCAAAGCCGAAAAAATCAGAAGAATAAGAAGGAAAAAGAGAGAAGCTTAGGGGACTTTTTTGGTTCTGAAAAAATCAGAGAGTTTAGAGAGAGAATTTGATAGAGAAAAGGGAGAAAAAGGAGAGAAAAAGAAAACCCACCCAAGCTCAATTTTTTTTTCCTCCTCTTTTTCTTTTAATTCTTAAGTGTTAAAGTTAAAACTTGTTAGAAATCATAGGTTAATAACTTGACACTTAAAGCTCAATCAATCTTGGACTAAAAACTCTCAGAAACCTTGACAATTTGGAGATTTTGGACTCAACTTTTTTTCAAACCTCAACTCAAAGGAAAAGAAGTGATTTGGAGTGGATTGAGGCGTTCCAGTGGTCATTCCTATGGTGGATCAGCACTAAAGAGGTAAACATACTTCAATCCCTTATTTTTTTGTGTTTTCTGGGTGATTTGATGTGTTTTGGTGCATAAAAGTTTAATTTTCTTGTTTGCTGCTTTTGGAAATCAAGAACAGTGGTACGACCATTCTTGAATTGAAGAACAGTCGTATGACTGTAATTACAGTCGTACGAGTGTTCTTGATTTCCTGCTCCTCTTAATTTAGTTTGAATAAATTTTGACGATTTCCTGCATTTGGATGATTTACAGTCGTACGACTGTAGTTACAGTCGCACGACTGTAATCCTCATCCAGAGTCAGAATTTCCAGTTTAGTCAAAATTTTCTAAAATTCTAAAAAATTCAGAAAAATCAGAAAATCATCAAAAAGAATTTTGTTGTGTGCATTCACGACCTTAGATTTAATTTCTAGTGTCATTGCATTTAGAACAATACAATGACGGAGACCCGAATTTCCCGAAAACCAACCCACCTCACATGTTAAATTAAATTAAATCGAAAAAATGTTTCCAAAATGATTTTCTCACAAAACCAAAATACATGGACGTTTCAAAATGTTTTCCAGGTCTAATCGGGCCGGCTTACCGAGCCAACCCGATTATCCCCCCTAAATGCATGTTCCCGAATCCTTAAAATCCCATTCTGTCCTACTTGAGTCCTATTTGTGGTGTGCCGTAAATTGTTCTAACCATCTGTTTTGCAGCTTTTAATTTCCTTTATTTTTATTTTTATGTAATTTAATAGATTAATTCATGTATTTTAGGCGATTGTATTTTTCTAGATAAATCGTGTATTTTAGGCGGTTGGAAAGTGAGGTTGAGAGTTTTTTATTTTTTATTCGATCGGGTTGTAATAATTCAATTAATTATTTACTGCTTTGTTATTATTTGTGTATGCGTGCTACATGATTTAATTTAATAAAATTGATTTTAGAATTATGAAATACCATACATGAACATTGACCAATTTTTATTTTGATTAGACACAAAATAGGAGACTTGTCTGGACCTAGATCTCTGGATAGTGCGGCGGCCGTTCATCTGGTTCAGCTATACTGAAATTTCCCGGTTGAGTTGAGCCGGGTGGCGACTCCTACACTATTTATCGAGACTTAGGTTTCGGTTCTTTTATGAAAACATTTAATTTTCTAAAAACTCATTTCCATTCTAAAAAACCCCATGCGAGGGAGGGTTGCCCGACATCGAGGCGCCCCTTCTGAAAGGGAGTCCAGGCTTCATCGAAAACGTCGTTCGCTCACAGTGGCGACTCTGCTGGGGAATTTCTTAAAAAAGTTTTCTTAAAAACTTAAAAGAATTTTGACAAGCCCTGAAAAGTGTTTAATTAAAATAAGGTGGATGATTCTTGCTTTGTATTTTATTTTACATTTCTAGTTAGACATTCTTGCATTAGGTTAAGTATCCCTTTTTAGCCCCGTGAATTGTTGAAGTGTCGCCTTTGTTCCTCATGGTCTTAGGGGCATGGATACGAAACACCGCCCATAGCCTTGTATGAACCCCTTCGTTCGGACCCTTGAGTGGGGAGAAGTGAGGAGTATATCTTGCTATGAGAGCGTTGATTTAAACCCAACTTGGACCGAGCTCATATAGGCAACCTTAGTTGGATTCCCCTAGGATACCAAAATAAATTATGTGAATAATATAAATCGCGCCTTCATCATCCCCGGTTGATGATTGAAGAGAACCCCACCTAGCACTCGGTTAGAATTTTTGAGACCAACCACGTTTGGAGGAATAAGGTTGGAAGAATACCCTCCGTGTGCTATGTGTTATTTGCCTCTTAACATCCCGTGACATGCATTAATCAACATGTTCCATTCACATGACATATCATTCACAAAGCATTTATTTGATAATTAATCCACATTTTTATGCAGCCATTTGCATTTTATTTTCATGTGAAAACATTAAACCATCCGTGTGCCATACATACTAACCATTATTTTTGCAGCCATAACATTATATTTTTGTGTCAATCATTTTCATAAAACATACATAGCATCATTACGCGTGTCATGCATTCTAACCATATTTTTGTGCAGCCATTTGCATTTTGTGTGACATAAGCATTCATATCATTTTATTTAAATTAAGGACATTCCAAGGATGCCCATCATAATCATTTCATAACATATCAGGTATCCCCAAAATTACCCTTGTTTTACCAGTGCACTGGATTGCATTCGGCCATTCCACCAAATCATATCATTCAATAAAGACCACAATGGTCTTAGGTCTATTTTCGTGTGACGATTTACACGATGCATTTCATGTCACCATGCTCATTTATCATAAATATCATATAACACCATGGTCCACATTGGATCATTTCATGACATTATCACATTATTCAAGGTGCTCCCCGAGTGCCGGATCAGAACACATATAGGTACAATTCATAACATTACAAAATCATGAAAGGTGTTCCTCGAACACCGAATTTCTGTCCATGTCCTTGTTACATGTCACTTTCTTACGACATCATTTCATATCATATGCTCAAAAGCTTTAGAACTCTGTCCATGGGGCGGCCTCATGCGACCATTTCATATCATCACACAGACCTACAAAGCGTTGAAACTCTGTCTGTGTGTGGGGACAAACACAACCATATCACAAAAATCATTAGGTGTCCCAAAGGCGTCAAACTTTTGTCTGTGTGGCGGTCCACGCGTGACCTTTTTGCACAACATTGGGTGTTTTTGGAATGTCCGGAAAAAATAGAATAATAAGTGAAAATCATTTTCATCATCATTTCACGCACAACATCACTCCATTCATTCATCATAAGTGTCTTCAATGTCACACTCTGCATGACATCATTCCATTCATTGACCCTAAACATTTCCCAACTGATGTCGAGTAGAGTAAGCTAGAGCGACCTAGAGCGACCTTAGACAAGATCTCAGGCTTTGAGGGCTGTTGGAGAACGGAGAGCTGTCGAAATGGAAAGTGATTCAGATTCTGAGGAAGAAGTAGAGATGGCTAATCCAATATTGAGTCTCACTGATGATTTATAGGATTTCCTGAGATCACAGGATTTTCATGATATGCTCAAGGAGGAGATGCGGGCTGTAGTAAGAGAAGCCGGGGAAACCAGTGGTAGTGGAGCCAGAAAGGGGAAGGAGGCCAAATCATCCCAGCAAGGCGGAGATGCCTTAGCTAGTTTGGAAAGGCTGCAAGAGATTGAGGTAGCTATAAAAAGAAAGATGAAAGCAAAATGCTCGGAATTGGATGAGGTTGTGGCCCAGTTGAAGAAGGGGGCCAGTGTCAGCTCAGAGTCTAAGAAAGGGGTCAATGTTGATGCTATGATCAGCAAGGGCATCGAAACTTTTCCTATCGGCTTCTAAGTGCCAAAGGTGCCTTCTAACAAGGGAATGGGTTCACTAGAGGCCCATATGAATCTTTATGCCCGGGTTATGTTGACGGCGGGCGCTACTAAGCAACAATTGATTAATGGCTTCCCGACTACCCTTAAGGGAGGAGCATTGGACTGGTATAATTCTTTGTCGGAGGAGGAGCAGTCAGATTGGGAGGCTCTATCGGCGACCTTTATCAAATATTACAGCTTCAACACTAAGATTCAAGTGAAGCTGTATGACCTTGAACGAATCAAGCAGAAGCCCAATGAGCCCTTCGATGAGTACTACCAATGATGGATGAACAAGATGATCCTTCTGAATAACTGCCCTGATGAAGATGAACTGATATAGAAGCTGATCGACAGCAGTAGGGACATCTTCATGAACAATATGAAATTTCATCCATTCAGTGAGCTTAGTGAAGTATACAGCATGGCGATGAAAATTGAGCGAGATGAAGAGGAGAAGGCAGCAAGCCACAAGGGTGGTAGAAGTTTAAGTTATAGCTCCGGGTACAGGTTGACAGCTGCAGCCGGATCTGGTGGTGGTTCTAGCTCAAGTTCTGGAGGGAAAGAGAGACAGACCTCCGAAGTAAAGCAAGTAAAGGTTGCTACAGTAACCCAACAGTGAGGTAATCAGAATAGGAATCCGGGAGGACAGGGCATATCCCCTTGGACTCTTCCCTTGGTCAAGATCTTTGCTAAGTGTAGGAATGGAGGATTGCTAAAGTCTCTGAGGCCATTTGAAAAATCTACCGAGGCAGATAAAGATAATTTTTGCACGTATCATGTTACTGCTGGCCACAGAACTAATAATTGTTACAAACTGAGGGAAGCCATTCAAAAGTTGATTGATGAAGGGAAGTTGCAGGAGACCGCTAAGCCTAGCACGAAGATTAACCAGTTACCGGCATTTGAGAAGCGGGTCAACATGGTACATTCAGGACTGCCAGCTAATTTCATCTTTGCTCAGGTCCTTCAGGCGAATCCTGCTATCCAGGCTGTAGCAATAGGGGAAGTAGAGGCAGAGTTAGAATGTGAGAAATGGATGGAACAGAAAGAAATCAAGCCAATAAGCTTGAATGATCTTGACTCTGAGGATGAATATGAAGAGTTTGGTGGGGAGGAAATAGTTAAGCCACCGGCTATTGAAAAGCTGAAAATCCAAGAGGTCCAGAATGTGACCCGAAGTGGCAGGGTATATAAACCAGCAGACCAAGTGAAGGATAAGGCCCTGATGGCTGGATCGGGTAGTACATCAGTGCAGGAGGGAGTTGAGAAGGAAGACTTAGTTATTTCCCAATTGAAGAAAACTCCTGCACAAGCCAGTTTGTGGCATCTACTCTTGACCTCTAAGGAGCATAGGGTGGCCTTAGTGAAGAAATTGTCAGAGATCGAGGTTTCTCCTATTGCATCTCCAGAGGCAATATGTTGTTTATTAGATAAGATCCATTCTGGGTCTCCTGACATTATTTTCTTTGAGAAAGATCTGCCTTGCGAAGGAAAGGCCCACAACAAGGCCCTTTACATTAGAGCCCATGTAATGGACAAAGTGATGCCGTGTGTGATGGTGGATGATGGATCGGCTCTGAATATATTTCCACTAAAAATGCTGCCATGTTTGGGCCTGAGTGAAGATGTTCTGAAAAAGTCCCCGACAGTGATCCGGGCATACGACGACTCCAAGAGAATAGTAATAGGGACTTTTGAAACTGAAGTGGAGGTCGGGCCAGTCAAGTCAATGGTTGTGTTCACCGTGATCGACATCCCAATCACTTTCTTCCTACTGTTAGGAAGACCATGGTTCCACCCTTTAGGAGGTGTCCCTTCTACCTTGCATCAGAAAATAAAGTTTGCTATAAATAGCGAGATTGTGACTGTTAAAGCTGATACCCAGTCTATGATTGCTGCTATGAATGAAGGGGTGTACCTTTTGGTAGATTCCAAATCACCATGATCGGGGAAGAGGAAGCCACAGATGCTCCAATGGTCATTTATGAAAATTATATGCTAGAGTGGCTATCCCGGTACTTGCACAAATAGAACTTTGTCCCGGGTATGGGACTTGTAATCAACCTGCAAGGAGTGTCTGAGTTTAACATTGACTCGAGAAAGCCAAAGCAGTTTGGGCTAGGATATACAGAAGAAGTAGTTGACTGGAAGAACCCGAGAAAGAATAAGAATGGTAAACTTATGATGAAACTGTTCCTAAAGGTGGGAGAAGAGCTATATAGTGGCTAGGCTGAACCAGTAAGGGTCGGGAACATTGAATACCCCGGCTTTGAAATACTTGTTGATGTTGTAGACTTTGAGAAAAGCCAGGAAGAACCAGTAGCCCCTGTGGTGGTAGAAGAGCTAGTTGCTAAGTTTGTGGTTCTACAAAGTGAGCCGCCCGAAATGATAGCAAAAGCAGTAAAGGTGGCAGAAGAGGAAAATGGAGAGAAAGTCTGCAATGAATCTGTAGAAGTAATTTTAAGTGCATTGACTGCTGCCTTAAGCAAGGCATTTGGAAAGTCCAAAGAAGGGTTCGGTAAGGAGTTGATGGCCAAGGTAAACTTGGATTCTGTGGTCGTTGAGATAGCCAAGATCATGGAAAAGGCTAAAGCACATATGGCTGAAAGTGAGGACATCACTGTTGCTGCTGAGAAAGAGACCAAAGCAGCTGTAGATCCAGATGATGCTCTGAAGATGAAAGTGGAAGCTGAAGCAGTGTAGGGCCCTCTGCCTGTGGAGGATGAAAATGATTTTGTTGTATCTATTTCTTCCATTTTCAACATGAATGATGTACTTTATGATAAGTTTAATGCAATGAAATCTCAGTTTGCTTACTTGTGTGATGTTTATCCTGATAATTCTGTGCATGCATTTGAATCACCATCAAGCATATTTAGCATACATGACACTGTATTGCATGAAATCAACATAAGTAAAGATGAAAACCCCAAAATTTTATTCATTTCATGCAAGCTAAAACCTGAGGAAGAGAGAGAATTAACAAGAATATTGCAAAAACATGTTAAAGCCTTTGCTTGGTCATATGAAGACATACCAGGTGTAGACACAGAGATAGCAGTACACAAGATTCCAACAGACCCTAATTTCAAGCCAGTAAAGCAGAAACTAAGAAGACTGAGACCAAAGTGGGCCACACTGGTGAAAGAAGAAGTGGCTAAGCAGATAGATGCCAAATTCCTTGAAGTGGTGGAGTATACAGAATGGCTAGCCAATATCGTCCCAATGCCTAAGAAAGACGGAAGGGTCAGAGTGTGTGTCGACTACAGGGACCTGAATAAAGCATGCCCAAAAGATAGCTTTCCATTACCTCATATCAACGTCCTGGTTGATAGTGTAGCAAAAGCAGTAATGTATTCCTTTATGGACGGCTTTTCGGGGTACAACCAGATCTCGATGGATGTGATTGATAAGCTGAAGACATCATTCATCACAGAATGGGGTACTTTCTGCTACAGAGTAATGCCCTTCGGGTTGAAGAATGCTGGAGCCACTTATGAAAGGGCTATCATAACCCTACTACATGATATGATCCATAAAGAGGTTGAAGTGTATGTCGATAATATGCTGGTTAAATCAGTGACCCGGGAGGAACATCCTGTGATCCTGGATAGATTTCTTACAGGCATCAGAGAATATAACTTGCGTCTCAACCCCAAGAAGTGCATATTTGGGGTCACATCAGGGAAGCTGTTGGGCCATGTAGTCAGCCAGAGAGGAATAGAAATGGATCCAGATAAAATCAAGGCCATTTGGGATATGCCGGCTCCAAAAATAGAGAAGGATGTCCGCTCATTCTTGGGCTCCTTACAATACGTCAGTCGCTTCATAGCACG
Organism: Euphorbia tirucalli; assembly: GCA_039660915.1. Lineage (NCBI taxonomy): Eukaryota > Viridiplantae > Streptophyta > Magnoliopsida > Malpighiales > Euphorbiaceae > Euphorbia > Euphorbia tirucalli. The sequence continues at coordinate 32,576,790 of CM077640.1, read as the reverse complement.
GCTGACTTCCACTTGTGAGCCTATCTTCAAACTGCTAAAGAAAGATCAACTGATTGTGTGGGATGACAGATGTCAGATGGCATTCAAGAAAATCAAGGCTTATCTGGTAAATTCGCCAATTCTGAGTCCACCAATTCCAGGGAAGCCTTTAATCTTGTATTTGGTTGTTGAAGATTCCTCTGTAGGGGCAATGTTGGTGCAGGAATAAGATGACAGAAAGGAATATCCCATTTATTACCTCAGTAAGAAGCTGCTGGAGTACGAAACCAAGTACACACTAGTGGAGAAGACGTGTGTGGTAATGATCTGGCTGTCCAAGAAGCTACGCCATTATTTCCAGTCATACAAAGTTCAAGCCGTGGCCAAGGTGGATCTGATGAAGTATCTGTACGAAGCACCGGTATTGGTTGAAAAGTTATCTAGGTGGCTGTTACTCTTATCGGAGTTCGACATTGAGTACATCACCAAGAAAACCATTAAAGGGTGAGCTGTAGCAGAATTTTTAGCAAATCAGCCACTAGAGTCAGATTACACAGAGAATCTGGAGTTCCCAGATGAACAGCTAGCCATGGTTGAAGTAAAGAGATGGGTCATGTGCTTTGATGGTGCCGTGAATAGAAAAGGTGCTGGAATCGGGGTAATCATAGCAACACCGGACGATGAAATCATCCTTTTGTCAAAGAGGTTGGAATTTCCCATAACTAATAATGGAGCTGAGTATGAAGCATGCTTATTCGAGATGGAAGCTCTGTTAACTCTAGGGGCAAAGGATGTCTTGATCGTTGGGGATTCACTTCTAGTGATTAGGCAAGCTCAAGGTGAATGGCATTTAAAAGAAAAAGCCTTACGGCCTTACTTGGAGCTGCTACAGTACATAAAGGAATTATTTGGTCAATGTGAATTCAGACATGTCCCCATAGATGAAAGCAAGATGGCTGATGCGTTAGCAACTCTGTCTTCTATGTGGGAGAACCCAAAACAAAAGCAAGTACAACCACTGGTTATAGCAACTTCCAGACGACCCTGTTTCGAGGTGCACGAAGTGATGGAATTAATAGCTGAAGAAAAGCCATGGTTCTTCGACATTTACCAGTATGTGAAGGAAGGGAGATACCCAAAGGGAGCCAGTGCTACTGATAAGGTGTCATTAAGAAAGCTAGTCAGTCAGTTCAGAATCTTTGAAGATAAGCTATACAAAAGAACAACAAATGGAGTCCTCCTAAGATGTATGACAGAACAAGAGGCGAAAACAGTGATGCAGTAGGTGCATGCGGGGTCTTGCGGCCCGTATATGAATGGACTTGCTGAGGCTAGGAAAATAATGAGACAGGGGTACTTCTGAATGACTATGCAGGGCTAATTGTATAAGGAAGGTAAAGAGATGTCACGAATGTCAGATCTATGCTGATATCAGTCATCTTCTGCCATTTGAGCTACAAAATCTGGTATCCCCTTGGCCATTTTCAGCATGGGGAATAGTTATGATTGGTGAAATTCATCCTGCAGCATCTAATGGACATAGATTCATAGTGGTTGTGGTCAACAATTTTTCAAAGTGGGTAGAAGCAGAATCCTTCGTTAGTGTAATAGCCAAGCAAATGGTTAAGTTCATCCAAAAGAACAACTTTGCTCGATATGGAATTCCTCACCATGTAGTGACTGACAATGGAGTGTAATTTCAAGGGGTAATAGCTGAGCTACTTACAGAACATGGCATTGAACACCATAAGTCTTCTCCATACAGACCCTAAGCTAACGGCGCAGTGGAGGCAACTAATAAGGCGATAAAGAAAATCCTATAAAAAATGGTAACCACTTACAGAGATTGGGCTAACAAATTGCCACATGCTCTTTAGGGTTACAGAACCAATTTCAGAACACCAACAGGGGAAACTCTATATGCTTTGGTGTATGGTATGGAAGCAGTGTTGCCAGTAGAAATAGAGCTCAAGTCACTCAGAGTCGCCTTGGAAGCTCAGTTACCAGAAACTGAATGGGTTCAAGCCAGATACGAGCAATTGGTAGCGTTAGATGAAAAGCGACTGAAAGCGCTGGATCACTTGCAGATGTACCAACGCATAATGGCCAGAGCCTATAATAGGAATGTGAATTCTGAAACAATTAAGGCCTTCAAATATCGATGTTCGGGGGAAGTTCAGACCCAACTGGGAAAGGCCCTATGTTGTGAAGAAAGTTCTATCAAAAGGTGGTGTCAGCATCATAGACATGGATGGAAATGAGTTCACTAATCCTGTCAACCAAGACTGCTTGAAGCTTTATCATGTTTAAAAAAAAAGAGAGAGAGAGTCTGCTAGGCTGAAAACTCGAAAGAGCGGCCTAGACAAAAATTAAGATAAGAGAGAAAATGATCAGTCGAAAAATCTGGAAGGGACGACTGGTGACGGATTTTGGCTCTATGAGGAATGTATACCATCTGGGGAATTAATCATTTCAAATGTACTCATTTTGATTTCATCAATAAAGTGAAATGTTTGTTTAAATATATTTGCATGGTTATGACGAAATGCATAAACAAAGTCATCTTGCTTAAACATCCACTTAAGGAAAGCGCTTTGCATTTAACTGGTTGAACATATCATGTTATTTAACAATGAAAACGTGCTAAATACATACAATCTGAAATCCTTTATCATCCTCCGAATCTAACTCAATTTTCCAAAGAGCGATAGTGATTGTCCAAGAACTTACTATTTCAATCGGTCTTTAATTCTAAAAAAAAAAAGAGCTCGCTGGGGTGAAAACCGAAAAGGCACCTCAGGCAAAAATTAGAGTAGCTGGCTGGGCTGAAAACCCATATTGGTCAACCCAGGAAAAATTTAGAGCACTTCTAGATTCATAAATTACAGGGGTGAGAAGCCAAGTCTTTCCATCATCTCCCCAGCATGATCCTCCACATCACTCCCCAGCGGAACATTTACAAAGGATACTATGATCCTTTTCCCCAGCATCGTCATGCATTCCCGGCAAGTATCTCATTTTCCCCAGCAGTCCTCACATATATCTTCAACAAAGGAAAGCCTTATGCAAAGAGCGTCTTCCGCCAGCCAGGGGCAAAACATACCTTCCCCAGAAGAAAGGAGAAATATCAATCTCACACAAACAATAAGAAATGTATCACTTAATCTCCATGTGCATATGCATCATCGTCCATACATACACGACATACACAGAGCTTTCATCCCCACCTAGTCTTCATTCTTGATCGAAGGGGAAAAAATTTTTGTTCAAAATCTCTTGATCAAGGAATGAAGACTTGCTGTTTTTAATGCAGGAATTCCTCATCACTGTCTCAGACACAGACAAATCTCCAGCAGATCCGCCTCGGGTAATATAAACCTGGTATAGGCCTAGATCGGCTCCATCTTAGTTCCCTAGCAGATCTGCCTTGGGTAATATAAACCCGGTATCGGTCCAGATCGGCTCCATCTCAAATCTCCAGTAGATCCGCCTCGGGTAATATAAACCCGGTATCGGCCCAGATCGGCTCCATCTCAGTTCCCCAGCAGATCCACCTCGGGCAATGCAAACTCGGTATCGGCCCAGATCGGCTTCATTCTAGATCCCTAGCAAACTTTGCCTTGGGTAACCTAAACCCGGTATCGGCTTATCCATCTTTCACCTTCTTACCTCGGGTAACCTAGACCCGGTATCGGCTTATCCACCTTCCACCTTCCTTGCCTCGGGTAACCTAGACCCGGTATTGGCTTATCCACATTCCACCTTCTTTGCCTCAGGTAACCTAAACCCAGTATCGGCTTATCCGCCTTTCACCTTCCTTGCCTCGGGTAACCTAGACCCGGTATCGGCTTATCCGCCTTCCACCTTCCTTGCCTCGAGTAACCTAAACCTAGCATCGGCTTATCCGCCTTTCACCTTCCTTGCCTCGGGTAACCTAAACCCGGTATCGGCTTATCCGCCTTCCATCTTCCTTGCCTCGGGTAACCTAGACTAGGTATCGGCTTATCCGCTTTCCACCTTCCTTGCCTCGGGTAACCTAAACCCGGTATTGGCTTATCTGCCTTTCACCTTCTTTGCCTCGGGTAACCTCAACCTGGTATCAGCTTATCCGCATTCCACCTTCTTTGCCTTAGGTAACCTAAACCCGGTATCAGCTTATCCGTCTTCCGCCTTCCTTGCCTCGGGTAACCTAAACCCGGTATCAGCTTATTTCATCTCCAACATCGCCTCGGGTAATACAGACCTGATATCGGCTTATTCCATCCAATCAATTCAATGCATCATCACGACAATGAGACTTCAGCAACTCAGTTGCATGTTTTCTTTCCTGTGTCTGCGGCACTTTGATCCGCGCTCTCAAATTCGTCACCTCAGGTATGGTGAACTTGGAGTCAGGTGTCGAATTTGATCATGCGAGGGGCAGCTGTAAGCGCTGGAATTTTCCCAGACTTAAAAAAAAGAGAGCGTGTCATATGACTGTAATTATAGTCAGGCAACTGTAGTTGCAATCGTGCGACTGTAATTAAAAATTACAGTTGTACGACTGTAACCTTGGAGCAGGTACAGTAGCCCATACATATGGAGCTAGAAAACTGAGGAAGAAAAGAGGGGCATTAATTGCTCCGCCCTCGGCAGCAAGCAAAGTCGAAAAAATAGGAGAATAAGAAGGAAAAAGAGAGAAGCTTAGGGGACTTTTTTGGTTCTGAAAAAATCAGAGAGTTTAAAGAGAGAATTTGATAGAGAAAAAGGAGAAAAAGGAGAGAAAAAGAAAACCCACCCAAGCTTAATTTTTTTCCTCCTCTTTTTCTTTTAATTCTTAAGTGTTAAAGTTAGAACTTGTTAGAAATCATAGGTTAATAACTTGACACTTAAAGGTCAATCAATCTAGGACTAAAAACTCTCAGAAACCTTGACAATTTGGAGATTTTGGACTCAACTTTTTTCCAAACGTCAACTCAAAGGAAAAGAAGCGATTTGGAGTGGATTGAGGCATTTCCAGTGGTCATTCCTACGGTGAATCAGCGCCAAAGAGGTAAATATACTTCAATCCCTCATTTTTTTGTGTTTTCTGGGTGATTTGGTGTGTTTTGGTGCATAAAAGTTCAATTTTCTCGTTTGCTGCTTCTGGAAATCAAGAACAGTTGTATGACCGTTCTTGAATTGAAGAACAGTCGTATGACTGTAATTACAGTCGTACGAGTGTTCTTGATTTCCTGCTCCTCTTAATTTTGTTTGAATAAATTTGGGCGATTTCCTGCATTTGGGCGATTTACATTCGCACGACTGTAATTATAGTTGTGCGACTGTAGTTACAGTCGCACAACTGTAATCCTCTTCCAGAGGCAGAATTTCTAGTTTAGTCCATAAAAATTTTCTAAAATTCTAAAAAATTCAGAAAAATCAGGAAATTATCAAAAAGAATTTTGTTGTGTGCATTAACTACCTTAGATTTAATTTCCAGTGTCGTTGCATTTAGAACAATACAACGACGGAGACCCGATTCTCCCGAAAACTGACCCACCTCACATGTTAAATTAAATTAAACCGAAAAAAATGTTTCCAAAACAATTTTCTCACAAAACCAAAATATAGGGACGTTTCAAAATGTTTTCCAGGTCTAATCGGGTTGGCTAGCCGGGCCAACTCGGTTATCCCCCTAAATGCATATTCCCGAATCCTTAAAATCTCATTCTGTCCTACTTGAGTCCTATTTATGGTGTGCCATAAATTGTTCTAACCGTTTGTTTTGCAGCTTTTAATTTCCTTTATTTTTATTTTTGATGTAATTTAATAGATTAATTCGTGTATTTTAGGCGGTTGTATTTTTCTAGATAAATCGTGTATTTTAGGCGGTTGTAAAGTGAGGTTGAGAGTTTTTTATTTTTTATTCGATCGGGTTGTAATAATTCAATTAATCATTTACTGCTTTGTTATTATTTGTGTATGCACGCTGCATGATTTAATTTAATAAAATTGATTTTAGAATTATGAAATACCATACATGAACATTGGCCAATTTTTATTTTGATTAGACACGAAATAGGGGACTTGTCCGGACCTAGATCTCTGGATAGTATGGCGGCTGTTCGTCCGGTTCAGCTACACTGAAATTTCCTGGTTGTGCTGAGCCGGGTGGCGACTCCTACACTATTTATTGAGACTTAGGTCTCGGTTCTTTTATGAAAAAATTTAATTTTCGAAAAATGGATTTCCATTCTAAAAAACCCCACGCGAGGGAGGGTTGCCCGACATCAAGGCATCCCTTCCGAAAGGGAGTCCAGGCTTCGTCGAAAACGTCATCAACTCATAGGTGCATAATTATGTAGCCGGGGGTTAAATGACACACTGGGGGTGTCCCCGGGTCGAAGCAAGATATGACTTGCGAGAGAATTGAGATAAGGTGCATAATTATGCACCCGGGGTTAAATGACACACTGGGGTGTCCACGGGTCGAAGCAAGATATGACTTGTGAGAGAATTGAGATAGGGTGCATAATTATGCACCTGGGGGTTAAATGACACACTGGGGTGTCCACGGGTCTATGCAAGATATAACTTGCGAGAGAATTGAGATAAGGTGCATAATTATGCACCGGGGGGTTAAATGACACACTGGGATGTCCACGGGTCGAAGCAAGATATGACTTACGATAGAATTGAGATAGGGTGCATAATTATGCATCCGGGGTTAAATGACACATTGGGGTGTCCACGGGTCGAAGCAAGTAGTACTTGCGGAGAAGATTTGAAATAGGGCACATAACTATGCACCCAAGGGGATGAAATTACACACGGGGTGTCTACGGATCAAAGCAATTAGAACTTGCAAAGAATATTTTATGCCATAGATGCATGCATGCGTGTGGTGTATGGGCGGGTTTAGGCGCTCAGGGAGCACCTTGGGTATTCATGGATGGAATAGGATGAAAAAGTGTGCTTGGCACACAAACAGTGTTTCGGCACTTAGGGAGCACTTTGGGCTTTTATGTGATGGAATGATATGAAATGGCATGCTTGGCACACAAGTCGAGCCTCGGTGCTCAAGGAGCACCTTGGGTTTTAATGAGATGATATGAAATGAGATGGTGTGCTTAGCACACAGATAGCGTTTCAGTGCTTAGGAAGCACTTTGGGCTTCTATGTGATGGAATGATATGAAATGGCATGCTTGGCACACGAGTTGAGCCTCGGTGCTCGAGGAGCACCTCGGGTTTTAATGAGATGATATGAAATGAGATGGTGTGCTTGGCACACTGATAGCGTTTTGGTGCTCGGGGAGCACCTAAACGGTTTTTATGTGATGACATGATATGAGACAGCATGCTTGGCACGCGAGCCGGGTTTCGGCCCTCGGGGAGCGCCTTATGCTTTTATGTAATGATATGATATGAGTTCGCGCTTGGGGCACGAGCAGATTTTCGGCGCTTAGGGAGCACCTTGGGTTTTTATGGATGATATGAAATGAGATGGTGTGCTTGGCACACAGATAGCGTTTCGGTTATTGGGGAGCACCTAAATGGTTTTTATGTGATGACATGATATGAGACAGCGTGCTTGGCACGTGAGCCGAGTTTCGGCGTTCGGGAAGTGCCTTATGCTTTTATGCAATGATATGATATGAGTTCGTGCTTGGGGCGAGAGCATATTTCGGCGCTCAGGGAGCACCTTGGGTTTTTATGCGATGATATGAAATGAGATGGTGTGTTTGGTACACAGACAGCGTTTCGGTGCTCGGGAAGCACCTAAACGGCTTTTTCTGTGTTTATATGAAAGAGGATGGTGTGCTGGGCACGCTAACTAAATTTCAGCTCTCGGGGAGCACCTTGGGTTTTTATGTGATGGAATGAGATGAGATGGTGTGCTTGGCACACAGACAGCATTTCGGTGCTCGGGGAATGAGGTGTGACTTAGTCATGGTTGGATGATGCCAAACGGATGGAGGCTAGAATGTAAATGATTTTGTTCTTTTTATTTATTTTGGATGTTCTACAGATGCCCTAATGCTATGTAAAAGGCGATGCAAACAGGTTGCGTGTGATCCGACCTGTGGGTAGGGGTTTGGTACCTTTGGGGTACCTAATGGATATCGCGAAATGGTTGTGCGTGGTCGACACATGGACAAGGTTTTGACACTTCGTAGGTCTATGAGGTGATATGAAATGGTCTTGTGAGGACCGTCCCATGGACAGAGTTCTGATGCTTTTGAGGCATCCAATATGGAATGATGTTATTGGTGAGTCACGTGTAACTTGAGGCACGGACAAAGATTCGGCATTCGTGGAATGCCTTGCATGATTTAGTAATATCATGGAATGCCCCTATATGTGTAGTAACTGGGCACTCATGGAGTACCCTGGATGATTCGATAATGTTATGAGTAACCCGATATGGATCACGACACACAAGAAAGATCTCGGTATCCCTGTGACACCAATGATAGATGGATAAGGTGTTGTGCAATTTTTGTCATGTGACCCCCACACAGCAATAGATCTAGGACCGTTGTGGTCTCCTAGTGAATGTTATGGCATCGTGGAATGGCCAAGTGCAAACCAGGGCACAGGCAAAACACGGATGGCTTTGGGACATCCATTATGAGATGAAATGACCATGATGGGCATCCTTGAAACATCCTGTATTTAAATGGAATGCAATGGTTTGAATGAATGTTCATGTCACACAAAATGTGGATGGCTACACGAAGATGTGGTTAGAATGACATACAGGACAATGTCGTGCATGCAAGGTATGAATGCATATGTTACACAAATAAAGTGTCATGGCTACACAAAGACGTGGTTAGGATGTATAACTCACGAAGTGATGCATGCTTCGTGAACATGCCACACATGAGATGTGAACAAAACATAGATGAAATGTAATGGCTGCACAAAGATGTGGTTAGTGTCAATGTCATGCATATGTTGATAAAGATGTGATGATGACGATACATGGATGATTGTGCGTGTTAACGCCTTGTGAATGAAAACGATAATGGACGTGATTTCTTTGTTTCAGACGTTCTAAGAATGCCCAATGTCATGCAAAAGGGAATGCAAAAGAAGTCGTATGTGAGCCGACACACGGATGGAGGTTCGGTGCTTTTGGGGCACCTAATGGGTGTTATGAAATTGTCACGTGTGCACCATCACACGGACAAAGTTTTGATGTTTTGTAGGTCAAAATGAAATGGTGTGACATGGTCACATGGAAGCCACTCCGTGGACAGAGTTCCGATGCTTTTGGGGCATCCAATATGAAGTGGTGCTGCAAACAAGTCATATGTAAATGGAGACACGGACGAAGGTTCGGCATTCGCGGAACGCCTTGCATGGCTTGGTAATGTTATGATATGCTCCTATGTGTGTAATAATTTGGGCACTCGTGGATCACCTTGAATGAATTATTAATGTCATGAAACAATTCCGATGTGGATTGCGACACACAAGCAAAGCTTCAACATCACTGTGACGCTTATGATGAATGGACATGGAATGAAAAAGGTGTTATGTTATGTCGTCTTGCGACTTGCTACACGACACAGACCTAAGACCTTTTCGATTTTCTAGTGAATGATATGATATAGTAGAATGGCCAAATGCGAACAGGCGCACAAGCGGACCACGGGTAGCTTTGGGGTACCCGAAATGGGATGAAATGAAATGGTCGTGATAGGCATTCTTAGAATGTCCCTAAATAGGTGTAATGGAATGAAATGGCATGAATATGTATGTCACACAAAACGCAAGTGGCTGTAGAAAAAAATGTGGTTAAGATGCATGACACACGGGATGATGTCGTGTATGCTTTATGGAAATGTTGGCACCCAAGATGTGTATATGGCACACAAATAAAATGTTGTGGCTGCACGAAGACGTGGTTAGTTCAAATTCCATACACATGCATATGTAAGAGATGGCTGTATGAAAACATGATTAGAAATGGCACGTGAGTGATTATGCATTTTGGATGCTTTATAAAAAATTAAAAAGAAAATTTACACGGAACAAATGTTAGCACACACAAAAGTATGCACTTCCTTCCAACCTTATTTCTCCTTTCAATTGGTCTCGCATTCTTCCTAGGTATTGGGTCTCTTTGGCATCAACGGGGGATACCAAAGGCGCACACTCGATTGTTCAATTTTAACTTTATGTTTTGGTAGCCCTAGGGGAAATTACTAAGCCATTACATTTAGGCCAAAGTCAAACCAAGGGACGTACAGGCTCCCATAGCGAATATACACTTCCCCGCCGTATAACACGATGTAAGGTCATGCGGTGCTATGAGTGGTTTACCCCATCGGGTGTCTCCAATCCTGGCGGTAGAGGTAGGCCACCTTCTTGGGTAAACCGGGGCTAATCAGTGTATTTGAGGGGTTGAGAAGAAGAAAATGTCATGATATGTAAGGGTATGAATAAATATGGTATTTATAAATCGATAAATGAATAGAAGTGAGGTTATATTTCAGTAGTTGCCTAAGTTCCTTAAGTTTTTATGTAAAACTTCTTAAGAAACTTTTAATCCCCAGCAGAGTCGCCACTGTGAGCGGACGACCTGAAAAGCGAGACGGAAGCGATGAAGCAAACCGGGGAAGGTTTTCGAAACTGGGTTTCGTGATGTTTTGGAAAATGTGGGTTTTCATTTATCTTGCTTTAGGGAAAATCATTCGTTTGTTTTAGAAATTCTTTTTGTAGAAAATGTTTTCTCGATTTATTACTTAAAGACCTCGAAACCTAAATTTCGAGATCAGTAACAGAGTCGCCACCCGGATCAGCTCATCTGGGAAATTCCGGTACAGCTCCCTACCGAGCACAGACTACTGTACCTAATCCAGAGATTCAGGGTTTGGGCAACTTGCCCACTTAACCTCGAGCTTGTATTCGATTTATGATTTATATTGCCATATTTATTCAATTTATTATCTTTTCTCTTCCCAATTTCGTTTATTTTATTAGCCCGTGATCAAGCAAATAACAGAAGTAAATTGCAGAAAAGTAAATCATACATCTAAAATGTATTGAAATAATAAAGGCCTATTATACAACCCAATCGAATAAAAGATAAAAACCCTTATCCTCACATTTACAATCACCTAGGTACATGAGGATCTAAAAATTACAACCGCCTAATTTACACGGGAATCTATTAAATACAACAAGAATAATAAAAATAAATGCTGTAAAATGGAATGGTTAGCACAATTTGTATTACACACAATTAGGACTCAAATAGGACAGAATTAGGGATTTAGGAAACGGGGGCATGCATTTAGGGGGTAACCAGGTCGACCCAACCGGTCGGACCAGTTAGACCTGGAAAACGGTTTTGAAACGCCCTGTAATTTTTTGTGCTGAAAACGCTTTTAGAAAATTGTTTTGGCCCGGTATCATGCAAATTTCTACATTTTAGCGGGTCTGTTATCCTGGAACTCGGGGTTCCATTCGTGGGGGTTTTCCTGATTTCAACATCCATCTAGGGTCCAAAAGCAGTAAACACACCAAAAACATTTGTGAAAACATCTTTTCGATCGTTCTCAAAATTTTCTGGGGATTTCGTAAGATTTGGGAGTCCGCTAATGCTGGACTATAGATCCGATTTGTACAAAATAACCCTAAAACTCAGGAAATAACACCTCGGATAAACTGAAAACCCCGATATCCGTACTTACATAAATCCAAAAACCAAAATATTACAACATACGGATAAATTTGGGCCGAAAATGATCACAACAGAATGCTTAAAATGGAAAACGGAGTGCTTTTGGCCGATCGGGACAAACCGAGAATCTGTCCCTGTAGAACAAAGCCGGGCGGCTCTGGGTGCCAGAGCCGGCCGGCTTTGTTCATCATGAGCATAGCCGTGTGGCTGTGTTCATGAGGAACATAGCCGTACGGCTTTATTCGAGCAATCCGATTCTAAAAATTGTAAAATGAAGAAAACGCACAGAAAAGACAATGCAAATAGGTTTAAGGCCTCTCAGTGTTTACCTTGGTGTATTTTTGATGCTTTGAATATCAAGAAAGGGATTGAAAACTTAGAATTTGTCCTGGGAGCTTAACTGGCCAAAAACCGCAATTCGATCCGAAACACCCCGAAACCAATCCGAAATGATCCTGAATCAATGAGCAAAGGTTGTGAGATTTGTTATTGATGTTTAAGGGTTGGTTTTAAGTCTTGACTTTGGTGTTTTTAGGTCCTTAAGCTCTCGGTCCCCTTGCTCTCTTTCTCTGCTCTCTTTCTCTCTCGTTTTCTCTATTTGTTTTCTTTTTTCTTTGTTTTTTCTCCCCTCCTACAGAGAAAGTCCTCTTTCTGATTTCTCCTTGCCCTTTTATATCTCTCTCTCCTACCTATTTCAATCAATCAATTTGCCGCCTGACTTCTAAAATTTGCCCCCTTCTTTCTCTTTCTGTCAAGCAAGTTGCTCTGGTTTGCAGAGCAACTTGTTTTGACCACTAGAGCCGTACCGCTCTAGTTTGTACTAGAGCCACCCGGCTCTAGCTTAAAAGCTAGAGCCGTGTGGTTTTAACTAGAGCTGGGACAAAATTTTGAAAATTGGACGCACACCCTAAACCCTAGAAACCACTCAGGAGATCTTTTCGGGGATTTCGGATCGTGGATAGCTTGGTTTTCAGGACGTTTGATATTCTCCGGGCAACATTCCGGTCTCTTTCAAGTCCGATTCAAATCCGTCTGTTCCATAGGTAACACAGGAATTCTCATCATAGAGGTCGGGAAAAAACCGTGCTCACAATGTATATAACAAATAGATTAGTGCCTTTATTCATTGACACAAATGTATAATATATAAATCTCATTATAAGATACAAAATGTATGATACAATACAAGGACCAATGCCTTCGGACTAGGGCATTCCTAACACGCCTTACATACTAGAGCCATACAACTGTAATTTAGAGTCGTACGGCTCTAAACCCATTAATTTCAAAACTAGGTCCGAAAATAATTTTTAGGGTTTCATTCTAATACCCATTGAATCTGAATTCTCACCTCTTGAACTAGACTCAATAAAGATCATTGAACATATAAATAACTAAAGAAAATTTCATCATAGAGGTTAGAAAAATCCAGCATTCATAGTTGCCCCTTGTGTGATTAAATTTGCCATTGACTACATGTCAAGTATACCCAAATTTAAGAACACACAGAAGAGCACGGTGAATAAGGAAAAGAAAGACTTACTTGCCAGTGATTGAATTTCATCAAGGTAGTTGTGTGATTCGTTGCCTCGCAGGCAATTGAATTTCATCAAGGTAGTTATGTAATTCGTTGCCTCACAGGTGATGTGTCATTGTCTCCTCGATTGTATTCCATTTGTCCTTGGACTCTATCTCGTTGTCTCCTTTGACTCTGTGTCATTATCTCTTTGGACTTTGTTTCATTGTCTGCTTCAACTTTATGTCATTATCTCATGGGATTTTATTTCATTGTCTCTTGGGACTCTGTGTCGTACTCTATTTGGATGCTATGTCATGGTCTCTTTAGACTCTATGTCCTTGTCTCTTTGGACTCTGTGTCATGGTCTCTTTGGACTTTGATTGGTGTCGTTATTCCTTGACGAATGGATTTCGGAAGCAAAAATTTTTGCTCGTCAAGAATAAAGATGTATTGAAAGATCTCATTTCCTATAAATGAATGCTATACATGTTATGCATGCAAATGTATGTAAATGTATGTGAATGGATATCTTCATTTTGAAATAGTAAATTCAGGTTCAAGACTTATGGTTGTGATGGCCTCTTGGTCCAAATGTTGATCCATTACTACTACAAAATGCTTACAAAATGCCACTTGTTGATTATTGCTAGAGATTCTATATGCCGGTGGTTTGACCATTGTTGGAGAACATGTTATGACTTTAATTGAATGATGCTGGGGAATAATGAAATCTTTTACTAGCCTTGCTGGTTGTTGGTGTATGCCATAGTCCCTGGATGATATACTCTATTATTTATGTATGAGAATACATTTACTTCATATTAATAAAAGGCATAATCTTATTTATTGAATCACTTGTGCAATTGATAAATAAAGAGAATCCATAAGCTGGTGTTCACTCATGTTTGTAGTAGCGTGTAATGAGTTTAAAGCACACAGTTTTAAAGCTATCCTTAATTTGTTATAATCATGGGAATGAATATAACCAAAGACTAGCGTGTCCCTTGTGTAATGGGTGGTGTTTGTGAGCGAGCAATCCTTGAGAGCGACGCGGCGACGAGGCTGGTGCTGGAGGGTTTTGATAATATGATATACCTAGTTTTGATTTTATGAAAAAACTGTTTTAAAGGTTTGGAAAAAGTGAAACAAAAAGGAATGAAGGAAATCAATTCCTCATGCCTTAAAGGTTAAAAGAAGTCACTGTTGGGATTTTCTCGGTGTAAAACAAAAATTTAAAATCGCAGTGGAAACGAATTGTTTCATACTCGAATCTGTTCCAGGAATGAATCGATTAGATTGTGGAATAGAAACATGAAATAATAGGAATTGAGATTTCAATCTTACCTATGCCATCCTCTCACAATGAAATTGAATCAAAAGAACTTGCTTTCCGTGAAGTTCCTCCATCCTCACGCACATGGATGTCATATAAACAAAACTCATGCTAGCGATCGGACGAAATGGAGCTCCACCCTTTCTTCCTCCCTTGGCCAAATTCCCTCTCTCTCACTAGGGTTTGGTGGCCAAAATTTCATCTAAGGGGGAAGGAGAGACAAATATCTTTTTATACCCCTTGTATAAAAATTAGGATTTAATTAAATTTAGGCTCATATGTTATTTTAATTCAATTAGTTTAACTTGATTCAAATTGAATTGAAACACAACCATATGATAAAATTCAATTTTATAAATTAAACTCAATTAATTAAATTTAACTCATCCTTAATTTAGTTACCTCTATTAATAATAATATAATGCATATATTTTATTAAGAGATTATTTTACCAATTAATTAAATACACAATGTAATTAAAACAATAGGTTAAAATATAATTTCTCCCAAAGTTAATTGTATTCATTTGACTTTACCAAAAGTCTACAACTACAATTAACATAAAGCTCCATATAATATATAACCAATATATATTAAGTCCATAACAATCCCGTTCAGACATCTTTGTGTGCGATCTTGTGGATTCGTCTTATATTGGCAATGGGCCCAAACCATAAGAAACACAAACTCCTAGTGGGTTCTAGCAAATCATAGCAGCTACCAAAATAAGACAAAGACATTAATTTCATGCGAGGTATGAACCCTGTAGTAACTTATACATCCTCTACTAATGATATTGGTGTCCTGCAAGAAGCATGGCAATGTCACCCTTTATAGCTGCATGGACATTCCCTGATTTCAAGCAGACCAAAGCTCACAAATAAGTGTCCTTACTTACTTGGGTATGGCCACACTCTTATTAGTCCTACTCATCAAGTGGCCAGTGATATCTGCTCTGAGGTAATAGAGTGGCATATCCCTTCACATCACTGCTACTCCTACAATGGTCACTGACATACCCAACCATACCCATACTTGACACCTTGTTACAGGCCCGTTAGGCATACATCAAAGCATGTAAGCTCACATCTAGGCCTATAGGAATATCAAGTCTAAGGATCCAATACAAGTACTAATTGAGAACCACCTATGACATAGGTACCATGTGGTGTTCTCAAAGTGGATCAATCTAGTACCATGTAACCATATCCTTGATTGATAATCCATGTCCAATGGTCGATAAGGCACCACCATAAAATTAAGCCACATGCTAGTCTTTAGTTATTATCATTCCCATGATTTTAACAGACTAGGGATAGTGTGAACGGACCATCCTAAAGAGCACGTGCCTCGCGACCGGGCCGGGAGAATTTAAAAAGGGTTTTATGAAAATGGGTTTTATAGCGAGAAAATGAACAAACTCGAACGCTCTCACTAAAAGTGACAGGAGTTGTCACCCGGCTCAGCTCAACATGAAAATTATGGTAGAACTGAGACGAGCTATGAATCGCCATACCTTTTAGTCATAGATTCGTACAACTCACCTATTTCTTTTCAATTCAAAATATGTTTAACAGTTTATATCAATGCCTTTTATATTTCTATGGTTGATTTTATCTTGATTTATTAGCCAATGATCACACAAAAGGAATAATAAAATGCTTAAAGTAATAAATAAATTTTGAAAGCAATAAATAAAGTCAAGAAATTTAAAATATATATAAACCAATCAAATGACTAACCTAGGGGATACATTCAATAAAATGGGATTGCGGAATACAATCACCTATATACACGAAATATCTAGAAATGAAAAGCTAGGCTATATATAACCTAGCATACATCTACCTGCAAAACAAAGTTAGCATAATAAATATATTTACAAATAGGACTCAAATAGACAACACAGGGAATTCAAGATAGCTCAGGGTGTGAACGGGGAAAATCGAGAGAATTCGAAAAATTAACTCGGGTTGAGCTGGAAAACATTTTAAAACGCGATTTGATAGGACTGGCAATTTATTTTAAAAATCATTTTGTCCAATTTATTATTTTTAACATACAAAATTTCAGTCTGTAGTCAAGAAACTGGTGTTTCTATCATTGAACTGATTTATGAAAATAAATACAAAAATTAAATCTAAGTCAAAATGATCAGCAAATTTATGAAAAATACATAAAAATGCAATTCTGGAATTAAGATAATAGCAGTGCGGTTCATAGAATAACAGCCATGCGGCTCTCGTTACATTTGTACGGCTCTGGTTTTCCAGAAATATAGAAAAACAGAGCAAGATGAAATGAATGCAAAAACACACCACTTCAACCCAAAGAGTGATAAGTAGGTTTAAGGTCCATCAGAATTACCTTTTAGCTGTTTATCCAGTGTTCAATTTTGAAGAAAATCAATGCATGAAGCTTGAATCCGGATTTAAAACAAACTTGAAACTTTGAATCGAAAGCTTGAAATTCTCCAAATTGAGCTTCGAATTTTATAATTCCAACAACAAAATAAGTCTATGAAGGCTTAGGTTCAGTTTGGAATGTGAATTTGTGAATGCATTCAGTGAATTTAAGGTTTTGATTACTGAATTTGGAATTTGTCAAGTTTGAAAATTTGGTCTTTGTTCTCTAATGATTCTTGCTTAATTCTCTTTCTTAGTTCTCACCCCTCCTTTACCAAAACTCCCTTCTACACAAAATCATCCCGTAATCCTTAGGATTAGTGGGAATTAGGGTGTCAAACTCGTAATCCAATAGTTGTCCATCTCTATGCAAAGTTCTGGTGACAAATTCAAATTCTTCTCAGTTTCAAGTTTCAAGTGTCGAATCATTGCTTCTCAAATCGATTTTCATGAGGAACAATAAGAATGGATAACATTTTGATGTTTTATCATCATTGAGGTTGGGAAAACCCGGTGCTCACAGATAGATTTATGATTGTGTTTGATTCCTTACCACGGTCTTACTGCTCGTAGAACGTTATCGACAATCATGAGTACAAACACAATTAATGAATACTTTGTTATTATTAATTGCATAAGAAATTAATAAAAGAAATTATGCCTTTATTATTAAGACACTAAAGTATAATATATGAACCAAAATGTATAATACAAATGAGATACAATGCCTTTGGACTAAGGCATACACTAATAGGCACCACCCGACTCATCTCTTATCGGGAAATTATGGTATAGCTAAGCCCGACAAGGATTCCTATTCCTTTAAGACAAAGATTTTGGTCCGGACAAACCACCTTTTTCTGCTTCATTTTGAAATAAAATTTAACCATACCAAACATGCGCTTTTTGTTACTTAATTCCTATTCTGTATTCAACTCTAGTTATATTTCTATATGTTAATACAAAATGACAAATAAATTTGGGAAATAAAATTATTACACCCAGATCAAAGAGACTATCCTAGGGGATATAATTGATAAAAATGGATTGGGGGAGGGGGTATACAAATGCCTAAATACACAAATTCTAATATTTACAATTGCCTAAATACACGAAATAAGCTAAAAATAGAAAGCTACAATACATCTAACCTAACATACATCTACTTGCAAGACAAAGATTAGCGATACAGATAAAATATATATTGGACTCAAACAGGATAGAATGTGATACTAAGATAGCTCGGGATCAGGCATTTAGGGGATAATCGGGAAAACCCGCAGGTTGACTCCATTAGACCTAGAAAATAATTTTATAAACACCATGTATTTTAGATTAGAGAAAACATTTTGTAAATGATTTTGGCCACTTTTGTAATTAGTTAAGCATACAAAATGCAGGTTGGATATCTAGGAATCTACTAAAAATTCCTTTCATTTGGGCCCTAAAAATTCTCCGAAATTAAACTAAGCCATAAAGCGTATAAACATGCAAAATCAATTTTCAATAATTAATAATGCATAAATGAATAAAATGCATCCTAAATCAAATTCTAGGAAATAAAGAAGAGTGGTGTGGCTCAAGAGGTGTGCCGTACGGCCCAAACATGTCAAAGATAGGTCGGTTGACCTAACACGGGAGAAATAGCACAAACATTGATCCTGGGTAAGATTGGATCATACAGCTCAATCTTATATGAGCAAGGGCGTACGACCTTATTTTTCCAGAAAGTAAGGCCATGCGGCCTATTCTTAACAGGAAAACAGATTTTTCAATTTTTATTTTAACACGTAGAAATTGGTTTTTGGTTTTGAGATCCTTTGGAGGTCTACCTATTGGTTAGACTCAGAATTCACACATTTTCACCCTGACTTCCACAAAATCAAAGATCCCTGAAACAGGGTTTTAAGCTAAGACCCACAGGCCTTCAATGAGGCGGGCGGCTTAAAAACCTTCAAAGATAGGCCATACAGCCTTGTGGGTCCTAAAGGCTAGTCTAGATTCAAGAAGGGGGGTGAATTGAATAACCAGCTAATAGTAATCAATAATGCCCAACACAAAATACTTGTAAAGAATGTAGAATTATAACACACAAGTATTATTCAATTGTCAATAAGTATTACCTTAAGCACAAAATCTACAAGCATATAGAATGAAGCAGAATAAATAAAATGCTTGTAAGTAAATAGAGTAGAGTTTAGAGAGATTGTGCTCAAGAGATTTATAGAGGTTCGGCGACTTCGGCCTACTCCTCTCCTCAAGCTTCACCACTTGAGAATTCCACTATGATCCTTTTGAATGGGCAAGAATCAAGCCTTGGTGCTTTCCAACTTAAAGCTACCCAAATAAGTAAATCCCTTCCTTATTCACCTTAATTTTTCACAAGGAAATTGAGAAACCTCACCCCTAATTTTTACAAGCTTAATTAGGAAACTTTTCACCCTCAATTTTGAAGCTCAATTGAGAAACTCTACAATGTCTATTTTAAAGCTCAATAGACAAACTCAAGGTGTTTGTAAAGATGAGAATTTGGTATGGTAGCACACTTATGATCTTCCAAAATACAACACAAAGATACAACTCGGTTTGGTGATTGAATGTTGTAGAAGAGACTTGCAAGAAACTTGGTTTGAAGCTCAAAGCATTCAATACTTTTAAAGAGAGAAGCACTTGGCTTAGAGTGAGAATGCTTGTAATGACCATTATGTCTCTTAACCTCTCAAACTGATTTGAGCTTCTTTTTATAGGCAAATATCCAAAAACTAACCGTTACTCCTTTTTAGAAACTAGCCGTTATTTTTATCTTGTAATGACTGGCTTCCACTTTTAATCAGCTAAAATAAATGTTACTTGGAGAGTGAAAACTGGCGAGTTCTATTTACCTCTTTTAGTTGAGGTATGGACCCGTCATTGAAAATCAATCAAATGGCAGCAGAAGCCGATTGAAATTTTCTTGAATCCAAGCCCAGGAGATTGTGCAATAGAAATAAAAAACAATAGAATAGAAACAAGGAGAAGAGATTAATCTCACCTTAAATGTCTTTTTTAGAGATGGCTGCAGAAATCAATAGAGATTCCCTCCATGTTCCCGTACAGAAAAGGTTGACAAGCAAGAACCCATGCTAGCAGAGGGTCGAATCTATGAGAGAATTCAAAGGGGGCCGAAATATTTTTCTCTAAGAAAAGCTATGGTGGCCGAACTTGTCAATGTATAGCTTAGGGTTTCCTCCTTTCACTTAAGTAGGTTTATATAGCTTTAAAAACCCTAGGTCTAAATTAATAGCATAGGTTAAAATTTAATTTCAAATCAATTTTAATTTTATATGTATGTGATTATATTAAACCATATAATATAAAACATAGCATTTAAATTAAAATTAATTTTTCTAATTAAATTAACCTAATATATTAATTTAGACTTTACTTAAACAAAATATATATAAACCTATATATGTATAAAATTTCCACTAGGAAATTAATTCATGAATTAATTTATTCAAATTAATTCCATGAAATCCAATGAATTGATTATATTATTTTGATCAATCCAATTGATCTATAATTTTAATCAATAAATCCCCTCTCTTTAGTCAGTATACTCCAAGTATACAGTTGACCCATTTAGTTCAAACTTAGAAGTTCAATGTGTATAATCCTGCGGGTCCGTCTTTATATTGGCAGTGGGCCCATGGCCTATAGACTATAGGTGGGTTCTAGTAAGCCATTATAGCCCCCAATTAAGATGGAGACTACAGTTTAACGGAACTCGTAACCCTATAGTTATACTTATATATCCCATGTCATTAATATCGGTGTCCAACACGGAGGCATAGTATTATCACCCTCTTTTATGTCCGGACATTAACTTGATCCCTAATGAACTGATGCTCATAAACAAATTTCAACTTGTTTGGGTGTGGTGACACTCTTATCAGTTACACTCATCAAGTGGCCAGTGATGTCTTCTCAGTGGACTACTGAGTGACATTTCCTTCTGCATATTCATAGCCTTGCCATGTTCACTGGCACACCCAAACGTACCCGTACTTAGCACCCTATTACAGGCCCTTTAGGTGTGCACCAAAGTGTGTGAGTTCATATGCAAGACCATAATATGGTCAGGTCAAAGGCTCTAATAGAAGTACTACACGAGAATCACTTGTGATACTATACCATGTAAATTTCTCGATTAGTGGAGCTATCCAGTACCTCATCACATGTACCCATAAGCTTGATTAACAATCTATATTCTATAGCCAGTAAGACACTGCCATACAATCAAGGCTATGCTAATCTTTGGTTCCATTCATTCCTATGAGTGGAACAGACTGCAGATGGCTTTGTGGTTAAATCATTTCCCTATCCATGGTCTCACTGTCAAATGCATGACACTTGTCAACATGGATATAGATATGACCATTAGATACTCCACTTATAATATAGCACAAGATATAAAACAAATAGATTAATGCCTTTATTTAATAACAAAAATGTATGATACATCAATCTATTAAAAGATCCAAAATGTGCAATACAATGCAAGGACTAATGACTTAGGACTATGGTATTTCCAACAGTTGACTATTTGTGATGCTTGTTCTGTGACAAACATTCTGTCTCTGAAACTATCCTTTTTAGTCAGCTAAAAGTTCATTTCTGTATGAAGTCAGTCTTGATCATTATGTCTGCACTGCTTTTATTCAGCTATCATGTTGACTTCAATTAACTTCACATTTGGTCACTTCTTGTACATGTCATGAAATCTTTAGTGGTAATCTCTTCAATGTACTTGGCGAAGATTTCTTTGTATCAAGTCCTTGCTTGGAATTCTTATACAAAAAAAGAGTTGTAGTGCTGAGACTATGAACTTCCAAATGTCACTTATATTCCAAGGGTCTTCTTGTAAAAATGATATGGACTTTAGATGTACTATTCCCTTGCAATTATTTCTCTTGTCCATTGGTTTGTTATCATCAAAATAAATTCTTACATTTATAACGTTTAAATGCCTCTTGATCCAACATTCTCCCCCTTTTTGATGATGAAAAAACATTATAACAATTTTTGAGATTTTTCAAACAAATTCTGATTCTGTCTTCCCCTGAAAAAATGCTTGGATCTTTTAGCATAATGATAAAGAAAATAATTGAAAAGAGCATTGGTTTGAAAGATTTGACTTTAAAGAAGTTAAGCGTGTTAACCAAACTCTCTTCTTACCTTGTGCATAAAGATAAAACATATGCGGTCTCACACGGGCAAGTAATTTTTAAGAAAGATGTTATTTTCAATATGGAAAAACTTTATACCACAAAACATTCTTTCCTTAACATATTTCTGAAAACAGTGAATAGGAAAAAAAATTTAGCATAAAGTTTCAAAAAATATTTTCTATAGGACTTCCATAAAAACAGACTGAATATTGCTTTGTTGTCCAAAGATTCTTTTTAAGGAAATGGCTCATATGATAAGCTCTTTGATAAAGCAGATTACTTTAAATAATAGTAAACTATCATATAACAAGAAGATGCATTCTTATCAAATTTGATCAGAGCAAGGAATATCCTGAAAACATTGTGAAATATAGAACATTTTTCTAAAGAGCATGTTAATAATAAGATATCTTCTTATAAACACATAATTTCTATCATAAGGCAATATTATATGCATTCATTCGTTATAGATTTCCAAAGTATGCTAATATGCAACTATCTAATCATGCGTAGACTTTCATAAATGATAAGCATCAAGTTATAAGTAGTAAATATCCATAAAGTACTTGAACACATAATTAACTAAATAACTCGAAATCATTCATGAAAAGCAAGCCATTAACCAAAACAACCAAAACAAACATGTTCTTCTTCACTTGCTTTTTGTCTACTCCCACTTCTTGTCATCAATAAAAGAGTTGTTGGTGTGCCCTAGTTCTTAGGGCATTAGATTCTTGTATTTTGTATTATACATTAAGAGTCATGTATGAATACATTATTTATGTCACATTAATAAAGGCAATTAATCTATTTCATTTATATCTTGTGCTATAATATGAGTAGAGTATCCATTGATTGATAATCATAAAACCTATCCCAAGTCTGTTCTAATCGTGGGAACGAATGGAACCACAGACTTGTATATTCGATGACTGTATGGTAGTTCTTAACTAGCCATAGTACTTGTATAGTCAGTCATGAATATAGGTACATGTCATTGACATGGGACTGGATCGATCCGCACAAGAAAGCCACATGGTTGTCATGTCAGAGGTCTTTCTTGAGTAGGTCTCTTTTGTCCTCAGACCAGATTTCATTATAATATCGATATGGAATCCGGTTCACTTTGACATATGCCTAACAGGTCTGTAAAAGGATGCTAAATACAGGTATGATTGGGTGGGCCGGTGAACATGTTGATATTGATGATGAAGTGATGGAATTGCCACTCGGGTAACACTGAGATGATATCATTGGCCACTTGATGAGTGGGACTGATAAGTGTATGGCCATACCCAAATAAGTTGGTTGCTTATTTGATTAATTAGTCAACTCAAGATCAAGAAATATAATAAACAACAGAAGAGGATGACAGACACCATGCCTCTTGTTTATTCATATCGATATCGTTAGGCAAAGGACACTATGAGATTACTACCGGGTGAGTGTTTTCTAAGGACTACTGCATCTCTGTCTTAATTGGGGGCTGTAATGGTTTGCTAGAACCCACTTACAGTCTGTGGGCCTTGGGCCTACTGCCAACATAAAGACAGACCCATAGGATCGTGCACATAGATCAACTGAGCTGGAACTTATAGAAATTGTACATGTAATGTACATTGGAAGGAATGCGTTAATTAATTAGTTGACATTCGGTGTCAAGGTAATTAACTGACATTGGGTTGAATTTAATTTAATTAATAAGTTTACGTAATGTAATTAATTAATTTATCAATTAATTGAATTACATAAAGTAAACAATTAATTAAATAATTTTCCTAAGTAGGAAAATTAAATACATGTGTTGTATTAACTTAAGTGTGATTTAATTTTATTTAGGGATAATTAAATTTAGCCAAATGGAATTAAATTACATAGTATATACTTTTTAATTAAAGTTTATTTATGTAATTATAATCCTAGTGGGCTTGGGTTTAATTAACCTAATTAAAACCCAACTAGACAAGGTGTCTATATAAGGGCACACTTAAGGAAGAAAAACCTAATTCAACTTTAATTAATTGCTGGAAATTTCAGCCACCAATAGCAGCCCCAAAACAGCCGAAAATCGCAGCATTAAACCTCCATTCCTTCGCGTCTTCGGCTAGCACTAGTTCCCGCTCAATAGTTGGTTGTGCACCGGACTTTGGAAATCGCAGTTTCAAGAAACGATTCTGCAGCAGTCTCTAGAAGAGACGAATCCGGTGAGTTAATCTCTCTTGATTCAAATTGATTTTATTCTAATCAATGGTAATTGGACACGATAGGTGGATTCTAGGAAATTTTAAACGGTGTATTTTCCGCTGCGCCACGTTATTTTTCCAATGACAAATCCCAACAGTGGTATCAGAGCCTAGGTTTTGTCCATTAGATTGATTGGAATTGGCTTTTGAAAGCATTCTTGAAGAAAGAATGGGTTACAAGTTTGTTATTTAAGGGTTTTTATTCAATTGGTTTTGTTTTGATAAACCCTAGAATTTTTGGATTGGGGTTTTTGATTATTTTCCCCAATTGGTTTCTATCTTAAAAATTATTATTTTATTGATTATTTAATTTTGATGGATTTTTTTATGATTAAAAAAAAAAGAGAAGATTTTGGGCTGGATGGAATCGTACTTTGCGATTAGCAGCCCACTGGGCTGCTACTGCCGCGGCAGGCTGCCGCGTAGCGGCACTGCTGCCCCGCCGGGACAGCAGCGCCGCGCGCGGGTTTCGGGTCCGGTTTTGGATTTTGCGGGTATTTTTTTTTATCCCGGACCCTAATGCAAATTAAATTAAATTTTTAAATTAATTTGTGTTTAAATTATTTATTTTGTTGGCATGCATATTTAATTTAATTGTTTGCATATTAAATTGAATATGGACTTTGTGAAATTGGCCCAATCGACCGTGACACCGGTTAAAATTGGGAGAGCTAAATTTTAAATTTGTGACAACCCAAATTCAAGTGGGAGCAAAATTGTTAATTTTGCAATTATGGATGTTATCCATTGGGCCTTTATGGGCCTTAGTCACATTTGTTAAAATTGGCGATTTCACCCTAAGTAACTCGGCTTAACATTTATATTTATAATTTGGAATGCCATGATCATGCATCATATTGGTATGTATGTGCACGACAGGTACTTTGTTTGAAATGTTATGTTGAGTTCTATGGGCCCTAAATTATTATCGGTTGTAATTTAATTTTGGAAAATATGGCCTGCGTGCCATTTTTTTTTATTTTGATGTAATTTTAGAATAGATTTTATTTTACAAAATTATTGTAATTGCAGCAAGTATGGAGGAAGGCCCAAATGGAGCAAGCCCATGGTGGGAGCCCAAGAAGGATTGCAGTCCGGCCCATGAAGAATTAGATAGGATATCTAGTTTTTCATTAGGTTGTAATTAAAGGCCCATAGGATCTCATTTATTTTAAATTAAGTATGCTATTGCATTTGTCATATAATATGGATGTATGGATCACCAAATTATTACCCGCGTTTATGCATGCTAAGCCGTATCTCTTAATTATAATCCAAAAATTAAAATATTAAGTAGCTTAAAAGTGCTTCCCATATTTACACCTCTTCCTCCCATTGATGCTGCAATGTGCGCCATGCCCTAGCTGGGTATATTGTAGTATTCGGTGGGCCGTCGAGGGTTAAGATACTTGGTATGGTTAACATGTGAATGGTGGTTTAACTCAACATGGGTAGCATTAGCTCAGAGCGGGCCCTAAGCACAGATGGGTAAAGTGTCAATAAGCCCATCAAACCAAGAGTCCTTCGTGGAAGGATTGGATAGGTTGTCCTACCAAACAACTCAATGGTTGGTTAGCGAGCCCTAGTTCGGCCAGTCATTGATAAGTTGTGGATCTTGGTTAAGTCAGCCAATTAACAACACCAATAAACAAATTAAAATCGGATTATTAATTTGAATTGGCTTAAAAGTCCTTTATTTCTAACTCAAGCAATGATTTCTTCCATGTAGATAATCCCATTTCAGTTAAGCAATTTAAATGGCTGCAACAAACAACAACTCACTCTCACTTAGGTCACTCTTGGAGAAGGAGAAGCTTTCTGGGACTAACTTCCTAGACTGGGCTAGGAACTTACAAATAGTTCTTAGACAAGAGTCTAAGGAGTATGTACTGAATGCTCCTTTACCAGCTGGCCCTCCTGCAGGTCGAGGCATCACCACGGCGATGGTGGAGCAGTACGATCGGCATGTGAGGGATGACCGAGATGTCTCATGCCTCATGCTGGGTACCATGGCTTCTGATCTTCAGAAGCAATTCATGGACGAGCATGCTTATGAGATGATGGATCAGCTTAAAAAGATGTTCCAAGATCAGGCTCGTCAGGAACGTTACCTGACAACTAAGGCACTTTGCACGACTGTGATGGCAGCTGGGACTTCTGTTAGCACTCATGTGCTAAAGTTGAAGGGGTATATTGATACACTTGCCCGCCTCGGCTCGCCAGTTCTGCAGGACTTGGCAATAGACATTATTCTCGGGTCACTTCCTGAGTCTTACAACCAGTTTATCATGAATTACCATATGCAAGGGTTGGATAAATCGGTTGTTGAGCTGCATGGCATGCTCAAGCTTGCTGAACAGTCTCTTAAGAAGACTCCTGAAGTATTGCTGGTAAACAACGGCAATACGCCCATTGCTAAAGGAAAGGCCAAATCTAAGGCCAAGGCTAAGGCCCAAAAGGCCAAGGATAACGGCAAAAAGGTGGTGGCCCAACCTAAAGCAAGGGTTGCTTCTCCTGACGATGTTTGCCATGAGTGTCAGGAGAAGGGGCACTGGAAGAGCTCATGTCCAAAGCTAAGGGAGCAACTGAAGGGCAAAACTGCTGCTTCAGGCATTTATGTTGTTGAGATTAATCTGGCTATTTCTACATCTTGGGTCTTGGACACTGGATGTGGATCTCACATTTGTTCAAATGTGCAGGGTCTAAGAAATAGGAGATTATTAGGATCTGGAGAAGTAGATCTTCGAGTCGGAAATGGTGCTCTGGTTCAGGCCATGGAGATCGGAGATTATTTCTTGGAGATGCCTAGTGGACTTGTTTTGGAGCTAAGAAACTGTTATTTTGTACCTGCGATGAGCAGGAATATTATTTCTGTTTCTTTGTTGGATATTTCTGGTTTTGTATTTAATATTGGACATGGTAGAATTTCTATGCAATGTGGCAATATTATTTATGGAACAACATTTCTTGAAAATGGCTTATATATCCTTGATCTAAAACGTGAAAGTTCAATCTATAACATAAATACTAAAAGGATTAAACAAAATGAAATTAATCCTAGTTACATCTGGCATTGTCGACTTGGCCATATAAATGAGAAGCGCTTAGCTAGGCTTCACTCTAGTGGAGTGCTAGGGTCATTTGACATCCAGCCTTATGACACATGCGAATCTTGTTTGAGAGGCAAGATGACAAAGGCGCCTTTTAGCAAGACTGCTGAAAGGGCCTCAGAGCTATTGGAAATGGTACATTCCGATGTATGTGGCCCAATGAGCACTAGTGCTAGATCTGGTTTTCTGTACTTCGTCACCTTCACGGATGACTTCAGCAGAAACAGTTACATGTATCTGATGAAGCATAAGTCTGAGACTCTCCAATGGTTCAAGGACTTTAAGAATGAAGTAGAAAACCAACTTGGCAAGAAAATAAAAGCACTTCGGTCTGACCGAGGGGCTGAATATTTGAGCCAAGAGTTTGACTCGTTTTGAGAGAGTGTGGGATTGTATCCCAACTCACTCCTCCTGGTACACCCCAGTGGAATGGAGTGTCAGAAAGGAGGAATAGGACCTTACTTGACATGGTCCGCTCGATGATGAGTCATGCTACACTCCCTGTCTCCTTTTGGTGATATGCTTTAGAGACAGCTGCTTACATTCTTAACAATACACCAAGCAAGGCAGCTGAGGGAACACCATATGAACTATGGAAAGGCCGGAAGCCCAATGTTTCCTTCTTGAAGATTTGGGGCTGTGATGCACATGTTAGGAAATTGACAAGTGGCAAACTCGAGTCCAAATCTGTCAAGTGCCAGTTTGTGGGTTACCCTAAGGAAACTAAGGGTTATTACTTCTACGATCCAGCCGAAAACAAAGTTTTCATAGCCAGAAATGCAGTCTTCTTGGAGAAGGAATTCCTTTCCAAGAGAGACATTGGGAGTAATGTTGAACTTTCAGAAGTTCAAGACTCACAAACTCCTGCAGCTACTGCTGAGGATGCTTCGGGATCCAATCTGACTACTCAAGAAATTGAGGAACCAGAAATGGTTGCACAGGACCTTAGAAGGTCTGGTAGGACATGTCATCAGCCAGAGAGGTACGGCTTTCTCGTGACTGATGATGGGGACCTTATGGTCGTTGACCAAGAGGAGCCCAAGACCTATCAGGAGGCTGTTGAAAACCCACACTCAGATCAATGGTGCAAAGCCATGGAGGCTGAGATGCAATCTATGCACGATAACCAAGTATGGAACTTGGTGGATCCACTTCTGGGTGCTAAGGTGATAGGTTGCAAGTGGTGTTTCAAGTTAAAGGCCCTGTGTGTATAAGATGGTTAGTGGGAGCGTTTCCACCGTCCTAGTGCTGTATGTTGACGACATCCTTATCATTGGAAGTGACATACCAACACTGCAAGGGGTTAAGCAGTGGTTGAGTAGGTGCTTCGCAATGAAGGACTTAGGAGAAGCTGAGACGATCTTAGGGATCAGGATCTACAGAGATAGATCCAATCGGCTTCTAGGCCTAAGTCAGGCCACGTACATTGACAAGGTTCTAAAAGGATTCAGCATGGACAAGGCAAAGAAAGGATTCTTGCCTATGCGCCATGGGTTGAAGCTGAGTAAGAAAGATGGTCCTAAAACAAAGAAGGACCGGGAGAACATGGAAAAGATCCCTTACGCATCTGCTATTGGATCTATCATGTACTCCATGTTATGTACGACGCCTGATGTCGTGTTTGCACTAAGTATGGCTAGCCGGTACCAGTTGGACCCCGGTGAGGAACACTGGAAGGCAGTCAAGGCAATCTTGAAGTACCTTAACCGGACTAAGGATGCTTTCTTAGTGTATAGAGGTCAAGATGAGCTGGTAGTGTCAGGTTAAACTGATGCAAGCTTTGAGACCGATGAGGATGAGAACCAGTCACAGTCTGGTTATGTTTTTCTCCTGAATGGCGGTGCCATTAGTTGGAGGTCCTCAAAGCAGGCCACCACTGCTGAGACTACAATGGAAGCTGAGTACATAGTTGCGTGCGAAGCTCAAAGGAAGCCGTTTGGATCAAGAAAGTCATAACTGAGTTAGGAATAGTGCCCACTATCCTAGACCCAGTTGATGTTTTTATGACAACAACGGGACCATCGCACAAGCTAAGGTGCCCCGGTCACACAAGAGATCCAAACATGTACTCAGAAAGTTTCACCTCATTCGGGAGATCGTGAACATAGGTGACATATCATTGCAGAGGGTTGACACCAAGAATAATGTCGCTGATCCATTGACCAAAGCGCTGTTGCAGACACCGCACGACGGTCATACCAGATCTATAGGAATTAGGGCAATACCCACTTGGAACTAGTGCAAGTGGGAGATTGTTGGTGTGCCCTAGTTCTTAGGGCATTGGATTCTTGTATTTAGTATTATACATTAAGAGTCATGTATGAATACATTATTTGTGTCACATTAATAAAGGCAATTAATTTATTTCATTTATATCTTGTGCTATAATATAAGTAAAGGCAATTAATCTATTTCATTTATATCTTGTGCTTTAATCTATTTCATTTAATAAAGGCAATTAATCTATTTCATTGATTGATAATCATAAAACCTATCCCAAGTCTGTTCTAATCGTGGGAACGAATAGAACCACAGACTCGTATATTCAATGACTGTATGGTAGTTCTTAACTAGCCATAGTACTTGTATAGTCAGTCATGAATATAGGTACATGTCATTGACATGGGACTGGATCGATCCGCACAAGAAAGCCACATGGTTGTCATGTCATAGGTCTTTCTTGAGTAGGTCTCTTTTGTCCTCAGACCAGATTTCATTATAATATCGATATGGAATCCGGTTCACTTTGACATACGCCTAACAGGTCTGTAAAAGGATGCTAAATACGGGTATGATTGGGTGGACCGGTGAACATGTTGATATTGATGATGAAGTGATGGAATTGCCACTCGGGTAACACTGAGATGATATCATTGGCCACTTGATGAGTGGGACTGATAAGTGTATGGCCATACCCAAATAAGTTGGTTGCTTATTTGATTAATCAGTCAACTCAAGATCAAGAAATATAATAAACAACAGAAGAGGATGACAGACACCATGCCTCTTGTTTATTCATATCGATATCGTTAGGCAAAGGACACTCTGAGATTACTACCGGGTGAGTGTCTTCTAAAGACTACTGCATCTCTGTCTTAATTGGGGGCTGTAATGGTTTGCTAGAACCCACTTATAGACTGTGGGCCTTGGGCCTACTGCCAACATAAAGACACACCTATAGGATCATGCACATAGATCAACTGAGCTGGAACTTATAGAAATTGTACATGTAATGTACATTGGAAGGAATGCGTTAATTAATTAGTTGACATTCGGTGTCAAGGTAATTAACTGACATTGGGTTGAATTTAATTTAATTAATAAGTTTACGTAATGCAATTAATTAATTTATCAATTAATTGAATTACATAAAGTAAACAATTAATTAAATAATTTTCCTAAGTAGGAAAATTAAATACATGTGTTGTATCAACTTAAGTGTGATTTAATTTTATTTAGGGGTAATTAAATTTAGCCAAATGGAATTAAATTACATAGTGTATACTTTTTAATTAAAGTTTATTTATGTAATTATAATCCTAGTGGGCTTGGGTTTAATTAACCTAATTAAAACCCAACTAGACAAGGTGTCTATATAAGGGCACACTTAAGGAAGAAAAACCTAATTCAACTCTAATTAATTGCTGGAAATTACAGCCACCAATAGCAGCCCCAAAACAGCTGAAAATCCCAGCATTAAACCTCCATTCCTTCGCGTCTTCGGCTAGCACCGGTTTCCGTTCAATAGTTGGTCGTGCACCAGACTTTGGAGATCGCAGTTTCAAGAAACGATTCTGCAGCAGTCTCTAGAAGAGACGAATCCGATGAGTTAATCTCTCTTGATTCAAATTGATTTTATTCTAATCAATGGAAATTGGACACGATAGCTGGATTCTAGGAAATTTTAAACGGTGTATATTCCGCTGCGCCACGTTATTTTTCCAATGACGAATCCCAACAGTGGTATCAGAGCCTAGGTTTTGTCCATTAGATTGATTGGAATTGGTTCTTGAAAGCGATCTTGAAGAAAGAATGGGTTACAAGTTTGTTATTTTAGGGTTTTTATTCAATTGGTTTTGTTTTGATAAACCCTAGAATTTTTGGATTGGGGTTTTTGATTATTTTCCCCAATTGGTTTCCATCTTAAAAATTATTATTTTATTGATTATTTAATTTTGATGGATTTTTTTATGATTAAAAAAAAAAAAGAAGATTTTGGGCTGGATGGAATCGCAATTTGCGATTCCATCCAACGGCAGCAACCCACTGGGCTGCTACTGCCGCGGCAGGCTGCCGCGCAGCGGCACTGCTGCCCCGCCGGGACAGCAGCGCCGCGCGCAGGTTTCGGGTCCGGTTTTGGATTTTGCGGGTATTTTTTTTATCCAGGACCCTAATGCAAATTAAATTAAATTTTTAAATTAATTTGTGTTTAAATTATTTATTTTGTTGGCATGCATATTTAATTTAATTGTTTGCATATTAAATTGAATATGGACTTTGTGAAATTGGCCCAATCGACCGTGACACCGGTTAAAATTGGGAGAGCTAAATTTTAAATTTGTGACAACCCAAATTCAAGTGGGAGCAAAATTGTTAATTTTGCATTTATGGATGTTATCCATTGGGCCTTTATGGGCCTTAGTCACATTTGTTAAAATTGGCGATTTCACCCTAAGTAACTCGGCTTAACATTTATATTTATAATTTGGAATGCCATGATCATGCATCATATTAGTATGTATGTGCACGACAGGTACTTTGTTTGAAATGTTATGTTGAGTTCTATGGGCCCTAAATTATTATCGGTTGTAATTTAATTTTCGGAAATATGGCCTGCGTGCCATTTTTTTTATTTTGATGTAATTTTAGAATAGATTTTATTTTAAAAAATTATTGTAATTGCATCAAGTATGGAGGAAGGCCCAAATGGAGCAAGCCCATGGTGGGAGCCCAAGAAGGATTGCAGTCCGGCTCATGAAGAATTAGATAGGATATCTAGTTTTTCATTAGGTTGTAATTAAAGGCCCATAGGATCTCATTTATTTTAAATTAAGTATGCTATTGCAATTGTCATATAATATGGATGTATGGATCACCAAATTATTACCCGTGTTTATGCATGCTAAGCCGTAGCACTTAATTGTAATCCAGAAATTAAAATATTGAGTCGCTTAAAAGTGCTTCCCACATTTACACCTTTTCCTCCCATTGATGCTGCAATGTGCGCCATGCCCTAGCTGGGTATATTGTAGTATTTGGTGGGCCGTCGAGGGTTAAGATACTTGGTATGGTTAACATGTGAATGGTGGTTTGACTCAACATGGGTAGCATTAGCTCAGAGCGGGCCCTAAGCACAGATGGGTAAAGTGTCAATAAGCCCATCAAACCAAGAGTCCTTCGTGGAAGGATTGGATAGGTTGTCCTACCAAACGACTCAATGGTTGGTTAGCGAGCCCTAGTTTGGCCAGTCATTAATAAGTTGTGGATCTTGGTCAAGTCAGCCAATTAACAACACCAAGAAACAAATTAAAATCGGATTATTAATTTGAATTGGCTTAAAAGTCCTTTATTTCTAACTCAAGCAATGATTTCTTCCATGTAGATAATCCCATTTCAGTTAAGCAATTTAAATGGCTGCAACAAACAACAACTCACTCTCACTTAGGTCACTCTTGGAGAAGGAGAAGCTTTCGGGGACTAACTTCCTGGACTGGGCTAGGAACTTACAAATAGTTCTTAGACAAGAGTCTAAGGAGTATGTACTGAATGCTCCTTTACCAGCTAGCCCTCCTGCAGGTCGAGGCATCGCCACGCCGATGGTGGAGCAGTACGATCGGCATGTGAGGGATGACCGAGATGTCTCGTGCCTCATGCTGGGTACCATGGCTTCTAATCTTCAGAAGCAATTCATGGACGAGCATGCTTATGAGATGATGGATCAGCTTAAAAAGATGTTCCAAGATCAGGCTCGTCAGGAACGTTACCTGACAACTAAGGCACTTTGCACGACTGTGATGGCAGCTGGGACTTCTGTTAGCACTCATGTGCTAAAGTTGAAGGGGTATATTGATATACTTGCCCGCCTCGGCTCGCCAGTTCCGCTGGACCTTGCAATAGACATTATTCTCGGGTCACTTCCTGAGTCTTACAACCAGTTTATCATGAATTACTATATGCAAGGGTTGGATAAATCGGTTGTTGAGCTGCATGGCATGATCAAGCTTGCTGAACAGTCTCTTAAGAAGACTCCTGAAGTATTGCTGGTAAACAAGGGCAATACGCCCATTGCTAAAGGAAAGGCCAAATCTAAGGCCAAGGCTAAGGGCAAAAAGGTGGTGGCCCAACCTAAAGCAAGGGTTGCTTCTCCTGACGATGTTTGCCATGAGTGTCATGAGAAGGGGCACTGGAAGAGCTCATGTCCAAAGCTAAGGGAGCAACTGAAGGGCAAAACTGCTGCTTCAGGTATTTATGTTGTTGAGATTAATCTGGCTATTTCTACATCTTGGGTCTTGGACACTGGATGTGGATCTCACATTTGTTCAAATGTGCAGGGTCTAAGAAATAGGAGATTATTATGATCTGGAGAAGTAGATCTTCGAGTCGGAAATGGAGCTCGGGTTCAAACCATGGAGATCGGAGATTATTTCTTGGAGATGCCTAGTGGACTTGTTTTGGAACTAAGAAACTGTTATTTTGTACCTGCGATGCGCAGGAATATTATTTCCGTTTCTTTGTTGGATATTTCTGGTTTTGTATTTAATATTGGACATGGTAGAATTTCTATGCAATGTGGCAATATTATTTATGGAACAGCATTTCTTGAAAATGGCTTATATATCCTTGATCTAAAACGTGAAAGTTCAATCTATAACATAAATACTAAAAGGATTAAACAAAATGAAATTAATCCTACTTACATCTGGCATTGTCGACTTGGCCATATAAATGAGAAGCGCATAGCTAGGCTTCACTCTAGTGGAGTGCTAGGGTCATTTGACATCCAGCCTTATGACACATGCGAATCTTGTTTGAGAGGCAAGATGACAAAGGCGCCTTTTAGCAAGACTGCTGAAAGGGCCTCAGAGCTATTGGAAATGGTACATTCCGATGTATGTGGCCCAATGAGCACTAGTGCTAGATCTGGTTTTCTGTACTTCGTCACCTTCACGGATGACTTCAGCAAATACATTTACATGTATCTGATGAAGCATAAGTCTGAGACTCTCCAATGGTTCAAGGACTTTAAGAATGAAGTAGAAAACCAACTTGGCAAGAAAATAAAAGCACTTCGGTCTGACCGAGGGGCTAAATATTTGAGCCAAGAGTTTGACTCGTTTTGAGAGAGTGTGGGATTGTATCCCAACTCACTCCTCCTGGTACACCCCAGTGGAATGGAGTGTCAGAAAGGAGGAATAGGACCTTACTTGACATGGTCCGCTCGATGATGAGTCATGCTACACTCCCTGTCTCCTTTTGGTGATATGCTTTAGAGACAGCTGCTTACATTCTTAACAATACACCAAGCAAGGCAGTTGAGGGAACACCATATGAACTATGGAAAGGCCGAAAGCCCAATGTTTCCTTCTTGAAGATTTGGGGCTGTGATGCACATGTTAGGAAATTGACAAGTGGCAAACTCGAGTCCAAATCTGTCAAGTGCCAGTTTGTGGGTTACCCTAAGGAAACTAAGGGTTATTACTTCTACGATCCGGCCGAAAACAAAGTTTTCATAGCCAGAAATGCAGTCTTCTTGGAGAAGGAATTCCTTTCCAAGAGAGACAGTGGGAGTAATGTTGAACTTTCAGAAGTTCAAGACTCACAAACTCCTGCAGCTACTGCTGAGGATGCTTCGGGATCCAATCTGACTACTCAAGAAATTGAGGAACCAGAAATGGTTGCACAGGACCTTAGAAGGTCTGGTAGGACATGTCATCAGCCAGAGAGGTATGGCTTTCTCGTGACTGATGATGGGGACCTTATGGTCATTGACCAAGAGGAGCCCAAGACCTATCAGGAGGCTGTTGAAAGCCCACACTCAGATCAATGGTGCAAAGCCATGGAGGCTGAGATGCAATCTATGCACGATAACCAAGTATGGAACTTGGTGGATCCACTTCTGGGTGCTAAGGTGATAGGTTGCAAGTGGTGTTTCAAGTTAAAGGCCCTGTGTGTATAAGATGGTTAGTGGGAGCGTTTCCACCGTCCTAGTGCTGTATGTTGACGACATCCTTATCATTGGAAGTGACATACCAACACTGCAAGGGGTTAAGCAGTGGTTGAGTAGGTGCTTCGCAATGAAGGACTTAGGAGAAGCTGAGACGATCTTAGGGATCAGGATCTACAGAGATAGATCCAATCGGCTTCTAGGCCTAAGTCAGGCCACGTACATTGACAAGGTTCTAAAAGGATTCAGCATGGACAAGGCAAAGAAAGGATTCTTGCCTATGCGCCATGGGTTGAAGCTGAGTAAGAAAGATGGTCCTAAAACAAAGAAGGACCGGGAGAACATGGAAAAGATCCCTTACGCATCTGCTATTGGATCTATCATGTACTCCATGTTATGTAAGACGCCTGATGTCGTGTTTGCACTAAGTATGGCTAGCCGGTACCAGTTGGACCCCGGTGAGGAACACTGGAAGGCAGTCAAGGCAATCTTGAAGTACCTTAACTGGACTAAGGATGCTTTCTTAGTGTATAGAGGTCAAGATGAGCTGGTAGTGTCAGGTTAAATTGATGCAAGCTTTGAGACCGATAAGGATGAGAACCAGTCACAGTCTGGTTACGTTTTTCTCCTGAATGGCGGTGCCATTAGTTGGAGGTCCTCAAAGTAGGCCACCACTGCTGACATTACAATGGAAGCTGAGTACATAGCTGCGTGCGAAGCTCAAAGGAAGCCGTTTGGATCAAGAAAGTCATAACTGAGTTGGGAATAGTGCCCACTATCCTAGACCCAGTTGATGTTTTTATGACAACAA
The DNA here is from genome assembly GCA_039660915.1 of Euphorbia tirucalli. Taxonomy (NCBI): domain Eukaryota; kingdom Viridiplantae; phylum Streptophyta; class Magnoliopsida; order Malpighiales; family Euphorbiaceae; genus Euphorbia; species Euphorbia tirucalli. The sequence goes on along the minus strand of CM077640.1, from coordinate 32,540,355 downwards.
CGGGACCATCGCACAAGCTAAGGTGCCCCGATCACACAAGAGATCCAAACATGTACTCAGAAAGTTTCACCTCATTCGGGAGATCGTGAACATAGGTGACATATCATTGCAGAGGGTTGACACCAAGAATAATGTCGCTGATCCATTGACCAAAGTGCTGTTGCAGACACAGCACGACGGTCATACCAGATCTATAGGAATTAGGGCAATGCCCACTTGGAACTAGTGCAAGTGGGAGATTGTTGGTGTGCCCTAGTTCTTAGGGCATTGGATTCTTGTATTTAGTATTATACATTAAGAGTCATGTATGAATACATTATTTGTGTCACATTAATAAAGGCAATTAATCTATTTCATTTATATCTTGTGCTATAATATAAGTAAAGGCAATTAATCTATTTCATTTATATCTTGTGCTTTAATCTATTTCATTTAATAAAGGCAATTAATCTATTTCATTGATTGATAATCATAAAACCTATCCCAAGTCTGTTCTAATCGTGGGAACGAATAGAGCCACAGACTCGTATATTCGATGACTGTATGGTAGTTCTTAACTAGCCATAGTACTTGTATAGTCAGTCATGAATATAGGTACATGTCATTGACATAGGACTGGATCGATCCGCACAAGAAAGCCACATGGTTGTCATGTCATAGGTCTTTCTTGAGTAGGTCTCTTTTGTCCTCAGACTAGATTTCATTATAATATCGATATGGAATCCGGTTCACTTTGACATACGCCTAACAGGTCTGTAAAAGGATGCTAAATACGGGTATGATTGGGTGGACCGGTGAACATGTTGATATTGATGATGAAGTGATGGAATTGCCACTCGGGTAACACTGAGATGATATCATTGGCCACTTGATGAGTGGGACTGATAAGTGTATGGCCATACCCAAATAAGTTGGTTGCTTATTTGATTAATCAGTCAACTCAAGATCAAGAAATATAATAAACAACAGAAGAGGATGACAGACACCATGCCTCTTGTTTATTCATATCGATATCGTTAGGCAAAGGACACTATGAGATTACTACCGGGTGAGTGTCTTCTAAAGACTACTGCATCTCTGTCTTAATTGGGGGCTGTAATGGTTTGCTAGAACCCACTTACAGTCTGTGGGCCTTGGGCATACTGCCAACATAAAGACAGACCCATAGGATCGTGCACATAGATCAACTGAGCTGGAACTTATAGAAATTGTACATGTAATGTACATTGGAAGGAATGCGTTAATTAATTAGTTGACATTCGGTGTCAAGGTAATTAATTGACATTGGGTTGAATTTAATTTAATTAATAAGTTTACGTAATGGAATTAATTAATTTATCAATTAATTGAATTACATAAAGTAAACAATTAATTAAATAATTTTCCTAAGTAGGAAAATTAAATACATGTGTTGTATCAACTTAAGTGTGATTTAATTTTATTTAGGGGTAATTAAATTTAGCCAAATGGAATTAAATTACATAGTGTATACTTTTTAATTAAAGTTTATTTATGTAATTATAATCCTAGTGGGCTTGGGTTTAATTAACCTAATTAAAACCCAACTAGACAAGGTGTCTATATAAGGGCACACTTAAGGAAGAAAAACCTAATTCAACTCTAATTAATTGCTGGAAATTTCAGTCACCAATAGCAGCCCCAAAACAGCCGAAAATCCCAGCATTAAACCTCCATTCCTTCGCGTCTTCGGCTAGCACCGGTTCCCGCTCAATAGTTGGTCGTGCACCGGACTTTGGAGATCGCAGTTTCAAGAAACGATTCTGCAGCCGTCTCTAGAAGAGACGAATCCGGTGAGTTAATCTCTCTTGATTCAAATTGATTTTATTCTAATCAATGGTAATTGGACACGATAGGTGGATTCTAGGAAATTTTAAACGGTGTATTTTCCGCTGCGCCACGTTAGTTTTCCAATGATGAATCCCAACAGGAGTACCTACAAAAGTCCTTACCCAGCAGACACACATATATATAAGCAAAAAGAGTGTTCATGCTAAAAATGAAATAGGAGTAGAGTGAAGTGGATCAAACTAGTAGGTTAGACTTGGGCACTGGTAGACTATCTTTCACTTCCTTAACATAATGCAAAATATGAGTAATCTCCCCAGTCACAATAGGGAAATTCTACTCCATAGAGACATCCAGATCTTGAAATTGTTTTTCAACAGAAGTATGATGGCTTCCACTTTTTGTTCAAGACTAAATATTCAGAAGCAGGTGTTGATAGCCATGTTCAGCACGGCTACCTTATGGAATCTCCTTGGATGCAACAGGATCAACAGTAGAACTAGAAGGGCCATGAGATGAATACATTCTTCTAGTAGCTTTAGCTTGCTGTAGCAATTCCTGTGCCATTTTCAGAATTTCTGTTGCAAGGTTCACAGTAAGTTCCATCCTTGAAGAGATATGATGAACTACTCCATCACTCTGAGAACAGATGAGGTATCACTCATCTTAGGAGGCCTTGACCCAATGAAAGTTGAAGACATTGATGCTATTGTTGACATTGGTGGCACTGCTGTTGCTTGAGGAATAAAAGATCTGGCTAGCAGCACTATAGGCAAAGATGGGGTTAGGGGAACCATAGATAGCTGGCGAGGGATTAATGGAGAAGCCTTCATGATTTCTGTTGATTATTTTCCCGCAAGTATACAGAACTGTTATAGTACAAAAGATATCGTTCCCATGAAGAATGATTGTTATTACACACTGGGTTTCGATTTCCGATTTTGTTTGCACTTAAATCAAAAATTTTGTTTTTCTTAATCTAATTCTACTCCTAAATTAAACTAATCCTAATGTGGGTCGAATTAGAGTAAGAAGACAACCATAAGCATTTTGTAAACTTATTGTGAAATTTATGTTTAAGTTATTTAGACAAGTTATAATAATTTCCTATGTAATTTCTCTCGAACAATACATAGATTTACTTGAACATATTCTTATTAAACATGACTCCTAATTCTCATTAGTGAACCAATTCTATTAACACTAATATGCTTAAGTTGAAGTGCAACTTGATTAGTATAATACATGATCTCTCATCTATTATCATACTTATAAATTCTTGCAAACTCTTGTGATAATATATTTCTCAATATTAAACTCACATTAGAATCAAAATAGAAATCATACTTGGCATACATAAGAGTATATTTCTCAATATTAAACTCATATCAAAACCAAATGTAAGAAAAACTTGGCACAAGAACTTTTATTAAAAAAAACTTAGCATTGAAAAGAAGAAATTATTGTTGGGATTCGTCACGGGAAACCGACCGATAAAAGCGGAAATACGCGTCGATTTCCTCGAATCCGGCCCAGAGCTTAAGATGTGGAAATCAAAAACTAAAAGCATAAAAGGAGGGTTTCAAAAACTTACCACAAAGTCTCTCTATGAGACGGATGCGGACTGCAGAAATCAAGTGTAGATTTCCTCCACCGATGCATACACGAACGGCTCTCGGACCGAAACCCGTGCTAGCGACTCGGATGACAAGAAGAGAGGGAGAAAGAGAGAAGAAAAAGGGCTGCCAAGCTAAGTCCTTATGGCTGTCCAAAATTTTTCTTTCCAAAAGAAATAATACAATCTCTCTCTTTTTCTCACAATTGCTTTTTCTACCAAAGAAAAAAACAAAGTGCAAAAGTGGGCATAAATTCTTTCAAAGAAAGAATGTATACGGCCAAGCATGGAAGAAAATCATGGCTCATCATTTCAATCCATTGAAAATGAGATGGATGAGAATAAAGCAACAAATATCCATTTTGTCACTAAGCATGAGTCACCACTTTCCAATTGGTCCAAAAGATACAAAGTCTCACTTTGCTTCCTTTTCCCTTTAGTCCAAATAATGACTCACCCCTCTCATCCCTCCATATTCGGCCAACATAGAAGATTGGTGATCCCACCTTCATCATTTCCTTACCATAAAGGAAAAGCAAGATGCAAGGTGGCAAAGTCCAACTTTGCCCCATCATATGTCATACCAATGACTCACCATTCTTTAATTGGTCCATAAGAATATGTCATCATCATTTTTGTCCATAAAATGACTCACAATTCTTACTAAATCCATGCAAAATTTCAGCCAACATATCCCATTAAATGTAGACTTTATTCCTTTAAAAGCCCAAGCCTAATTTTAATCCCATTGATTTAATTAATTTCAAATGCAACTTTAATTTAACATGTATCCATATATATTATACCATATAATACATTACATACATTTAATTAAAATTCATTTGCCCTAGTAATTTAATCAATGGATTAAATTAGACATACATAAAATGAGATACATGTAAACCTATACATGTATAAGAATATTTCCACCTAGGAAATAATCCCATAAATTAATTCATTGAATTAATTATGAGAAGGCCAAAATAAATATTAATTATATAACTTTGATCAATCCCATTGATTCATATAATATAATTAATATATCTCTCTCTCTTCAAACGTGTATACTCCAAGTACACACTTAATCTGACTAGTTAAAGTCCAGACGTTCAATGTGTACGATCCAATGGGCCCGTCTTTATGTTGGCAGTGGGCCAAGGCCCACAGACTGCAGACGAGCTCTAGCAAGCCACTGCAGCCCCCAATTAAGACGGAGTAAGCAGTCAAACTGAAAACGTAACCCTGTAGTTTGAACTTGTAAATCCCATGTCGCTGATATCGGTGTCCAACACAGAGGCATGGAAGTATCACCCTCTTTGTGTCTGGACCTTTACTTGATACCGAATGAACTGATGCTCACAAACAAGATCCAATCTTGTTTGGGTGCGGCCGCACACTTATCAGTAACATTCTTCAAGTGGCCGATGATATCGTCTCAGTGAATCACTGAGTGACATTCCCTTCTGCATATCTATAGTGCTGCATGCTCACCGACACACCCGAACGTACCCGTACTTAGCACCCTTTTACAGGCCCGTTGGGTGTACACCAAAGTAGGCCACTTCACATGCAACACCATCATATGGTCCGGTCGAAGGACTTATACAAGTACTACTTGAGAATCATTTGTGATACAATACCATGTAGATTCCCGTTAAGTGGATCAATCCAGTACCATGCCCTTTTTGCATGTACCCATTAACCTGGTTGACATTCCATGTTCTATGACTGGTAAGACACCACCATACAACCAGGCTAAGGATAGTCCTTAGTTCCATTCATTCCCATGATTGGAACAGACTACGGATGACTTTATGGCCATATCGTTTTCCCTATCCACGGTCTTACTGCCAAGTGCCTCACACTTGACAACATGGATATGGATATGTCCATTGGATACTCTATTTAAAATATAGCACAAGACATATAATAAATAGATTAATGCCTTTATTTCCTTGACACAAATTGTATAATACATAAAGGTTACATTAATGTACAAATGTATTATACAAACACAAGGACCAATGCCTCGGGACTAGGGCATTTCCAACAATCTCCCACTTGCACTAGTACCTACTAGGCATGGGACTAATCCCTATAGATCTAGTATGACCTTCGTGCATAGGCAAAGCCAAGCATGTTGGTCAAAAGATCTGTGACATTGTCTTTGGTGTCCACTCTTTGTAATGAGATGTCACCCCCTCAGCGATTTCTCGCAATAGGTGAAACTCCCTGAGTTCGTGCTTTGTGTATATGTGTGACCGAGGCACATAGCTTGTGCAACAGCCCCATGTTGTCACAGAAGATATCAACTGGTTACTGGATAGTTGACACTACCCCTAGTTGCATGATAAACTTCATTATCCACACAGCTTCCCTAGCTGCTTCACACGTTGCAATGTACTCAGTTCCTGTGATAGAAACCGCGATGGTCTATTACTTGGAGCCTCTCCAACAATAGCACCACCATTTAGCATGAACACATACCTATACTGTGACTTATATCCATCCTGGTCGGTCTGGAAGCTTGCATCAGTGTACCTAGTAACTGACTGCTCTTCCTGACCCACATGGGCGCCATTAGGTCTTGTACATAGCATGGAGTACATGATTGATCCCATAGCTGAAGCGCATATAGGACTAATTTCATGTTCTCCCTGTCCTGCCTTGCCTTAGGAGAGTTCTTTTTGCTAAGTTTCAGCTCATGACCCATTGGCAAGAAACCTTTCTTAGCCTGGTCCATGCTGAATCTTTTCAGAACTATGTCTATGCACTTGGCCTGACTTAGGCCTGGAAGCCGATTGGATCTAACACTGTAGATCCTGATCCCTAGGATCGTCTCAGCTTCGCCTAAGTCCTTCATTGCGAAGCACTTACACAACCATTACAATTCCCTTGTAGTGTTGGTATGTCGCTTCCAATCAGAAGGATGCCATCCATATACAATACCAGGAAAGTTACTATGCTCCCACTAAACCTCTTATACACACCCTTAAAGGTATTGTCGGCCTATAGCTTGTAGCACCACTTGCAACCTATTACCTTAGCACCTGGAGGTGAATCAACCAGGTTCCAAACCTGATTATCATACATAGATTGCAAATCCACCACCATGGCAGACAGTGTGCTAGCTATAGCCTACTAGTAGGTTTTGAGCTCCTCTTCTTCCAAGACAAAAGGAGCGTAATCATTAGAAACAAAACCGATGTTTCTCATGTTCCTGATGATCCCTACCAGGCCTTTTAGGTCCTTGTATGACCTGGGCTGGTGCTTCCCCTTTTGGAAGCTTCACCTTGGTCTCCGAGTTATCCTTTTTAGGAGTTTCTGAGCTTTGAACTTCCCTGAGTTCAATATCACTCCCACTGTCTTTCTTGGAAAGAAACCCCTTTTCAAGAAGGACCCCCTTTCGAGCCATGAACACCTTGTTCTCAGCGGGGTCGTAGAAGCAATACCCTTTGGTTTCCCTAGGGTAGCTCACAAACAGGCCTTAGTCGGTTTTGGGTGCTCGTTTTGCTCACAGTCAATTTCTTGACTTGTGCATAACAACCCCAAATCAGTAAGAAAGACACATTAGGCACCTTGCCCATCCATATTCCAAATGGGGTCTTTTCCAAAGCCTTAGTCGGAGTATAATTGACAATGAGAGCCATTGTCTCAAGAGCGTATCCTTTACAACTTATTTGGAGAGAGAGGCATGACTCATCGTTTGAGCGGACCGTGTCCAACAGGGTCCCATTCCTCCGTTCGGACACCCCATTCCATTGTGGTGTTTCTGGAGGGAGGAGCTGTGGAACTATTCCATGCTCTCTTAAAATGAATCAAACTATAGGCTTATATGCTCACCACCTCGGTCCAACCGAAAGGCTTTGATATTTCTGCCTATTTAGTTCTGTACTTGGTTCCTCAATCCCTAGAACCTATCAAGGGTCTCAGACTTATATTTCATTACATAGGCATAGCCATTTCTGATGAAATTATCTGTGAAGGATCCGAAGTATAGATGTTCACCCTTAGTTGCTATGCTTGTCGGTCCATATACATCTCAATGCATGAGGTCCAATAAGCTAGCGACCCTTTTAGCCTCCTTGCTCAAAGGTTCTTTAGTCATTTTACCTTATAAGCAAGACTCGCATATATCAAGTGACTCCATGTCATATGATCCTAGGATTCAAGCTATGTGAAGCCTAGCTATGCGCTTCTTGTTTATGTGGCCTAAATGACAATGCCAAAGGTAAATCGGATTAAGTTCGTTAGGCTTAACCCTTTCGGTATTTATATTATAGACATGATTAGTTTCATTTAGATCCAGGATATAAAAGACATTGTTTAATAGAGCTACTCCATAAAATAATTCTTTTCTAGATAAACCCTTTTTACTATTACCAATAGTAACTGTACATCCAGAAATATCCAAAAACTGAAACAGAAATAATATTCCTGTACAAAACAGGTACAAAATAACATAGTTTCAGTAACAAAGCTAATCTACTAGGCATCATAAGCTGGTCCTACTGATCTCTATGGCAGCAACCCTTGCTCCATTTCTGACCCGCAAGTCCACTTGTCCCGATCCCAGTGATCTCCTGTTCTTAAGTCCCTGCACATTACAACAAATGTGAGAACCACATCTAGTATCCAATACATAAGATGTTGAAACAGAGGTTAATGTCTATGACATATATACCTGATGAAGACACGCCCTGCGTCTTCCTTTTCTCTCCCAAAAGCTTGGGACACGATCTTTTCCAATGTCCAGCCTGCTTACAACCGAAGCAGACATCCTTGGAACAGGCCTTGGGCTGGGCTTTAGCCTTTTTAGCCTTGGCTTCCTTAGCCTTGGCCTTGCCTTTAGCAAAAGGAGGTTTCCCCTTGTTAACCTCAAGTACTGGTGGATTCTTCTTGATCGACAGTTCAGCGAGCTCAAGCATCCAATGCAGCTCACTAACAGTACGGTCCATCCCTTGCTTGTAAAAGTTTAGGATGAATTGATCATAAGAGTCCGGTAAAGAAGCCAGGATCATGCTAACCGCCAGCCCCCATGAGATAGGCGTTCCGAGATGGGCTAAATTATCCAGATAGCCCTTCATCTTGAGCACGTGTGCACTCACAGATGTCCCGGCTCCCATCTTACAGCTGCGGAATGCCTTGTGGATCAGGTACCTTTCCTGATAAGCTTGCTCATAAAACATCTCGTTAAGAGTTGTCATTATAGCAAAGGCCTGATGATCCAGGAACTGCTTTTGCAATTCAGGAATCATACTAGCCAACATCAGGCATGTCACATCCCGGTTATCTTTTACATGTGCCAAGTATTCCTCCAGCTGGGCAGCCGGTGGATTACTTCCCGTTGGCACAGCCGGTACAGGCTTTTCGAGTACATACTCTTTAGACTCTTGTCTTAGAACTTTCCTTAAGTTCATAGACCAGTCCCAAAAGTTAGGGCCAAAAAGCTTGTCCCATTCCAAGAAAGATCGCAGTGATAAAGTATCAATCATAGCCATTGGTTTCTACACAGAAAAATACGAGTGTAAATAAAGGACTTAACATGTTCTTCCCATATTATAATTAATAATGAATCGTGTTATTAATTAACTCGAGTTGTTGGGCTCATGGGTCGAGATCCATATTATATCAAGATATAGCCAGACGAGGGCCTGGAACAACTATACCCCAGTTTTTAGGTAGGAACGCCGTCCAATCCCAACCTAGGGACTCTCGGTTTGATGGGTCTATTGGCACTTACCCACCTGTGCTTAGGGCCAGGAACATCCTACTACCCACGCTAAGTCAAAACCTCCATCCAAGTGTTAGAGTAACCAATACTCCAACCCAATACAAAATGACGATACTCCAGTGCATCCAACGAGGGTTGGTCTACAGCTGGCCTATCCCCACTTCGAGTAGGTTATGAATGAGGGAAGCACTTTTAAGAGACTTAGTAATTAACATTTGGTTATTAGATTCAATTAATAACGGCTTAGATGCATAGGCGGGTGAAATTGGGTTTGTACATACATTCTCACATGTAAATAAATAAAGCATAATTAAATAAAATGAAATGCTATGGGCCAAAATTTACATCCTAATATAATTCTAGTAAACCTATACTAGAACGACATCAGGTGGGCCGCATCCTCATCCTTCTAGCACGCCAATCCAATCGGCTTCTTCTTTACATAATTCCATAATAAACACATAAAATAAAATTACATAAAGAAAGAAAACGGCGCGTAGGCCGTATTTACCAAAAGAATATTACAACCCAAACAAATAAGGCCCAAAACATCCATTCAAGCATTTAATCATACATACCCGTATCCAATACATACAATTTATAAACATGTTAAATGCATGAATTAATCCCATTTCATATATGTCCATAGCCATTATTTTGAAGTCGCCAAATTTTGGCCTATCATGGTTCTAAACCCGTGCGGGCTTTGGGCCTCCAACCCAGGCAAAATTGCTCCCAATCCAATTGGGAAACCATGAATTCCAAAATTAGCCGTCCGAGTAATCGTGCCAAGAAAACCCGAACCAATTTCAATTAACCGTATTTATTTCCAAAATAAATATCGCATGAACGAAAAAAAAATTCATTCATAAAACATGCGCATAAAATTTCCAAAATTAAACACGCACAATTTTAAAAACAATTAAAATTTTAAAATCCCACGCGCATAAAAATTACCAAAATTTAAACACGCATATTTTTAAAATTTTAAATCCGGCCCGGCCCAAAAAATCCCGCCAAATCCAAAAATGGGCCCGGCCCGCCGCGCGGGGCAGCTGTGGCACTGTTGCCCAGCAGCGGCTGCTGCCCCCGTTCCGACCCGAAACGGTTCGTGATTTTTTTTTTGCATAAAAACAAGCAACAAGAAATTAAATCACCAAGAAATAAAATCAAGCATAGGAAATTAAATCTAGCATAAAACCTATATGCAAAATAAAATTTCCATAACAAAAAACACAAATAGAAAATAAAACCAAGCATAAACCAATATGCAACAAAATTTTCCATTTGCAAAATTCAACGGGCAAAATCACAAACCCGAAAACAAAAGAATCCCGTCCACAAAAATCTCCAATTTTAAAACGCGGGATCCGCCAAGTTAAAGATTTCCACGGATCAAAAGCCCGCTCTGATACCACTGTTGGGATTCGTCACGGGAAACCGACCAATAAAAGCGGAAATACGCGTCGATTTCCTCGAATCCGGCCCAGGAGCTTAAGATGTGGAAATCAAAAACTAAAAGCATAAAAGGAGGGTTTCAAAAACTTACCACAAAGTCTCTCTAAGAGACGGATGCGGACTGTAGAAATCAAGTGTAGATTTCCTCCACCGATGCGTACACGAACGGCTCTCGGACCGAAACCCGTGCTAGCGACTCGGATGACAAGAAGAGAGGGAGAAAGAGAGAAGAAAAAGGGCTGCCAAGCTAAGTCCTTATGGCTGTCCAAAATATTTCTTTCCAAAAGAAATAATACAATCTCTCTCTTTTTCTCACAATTGCTTTTTCTACCAAAGAAAAAAACAAAGTGCAAAAGTGGGCATAAATTCTTTCAAAGAAAGAATGTATACGGCCAAGCATGGAAGAAAATCATGGCTCATCATTTCAATCCATTGAAAATGAGATGGATGAGAATAAAGCAACAAATATCCATTTTGTCACTAAGCATGAGTCACCACTTTCCAATTGGTCCAAAAGATGCAAAGTCTCACTTTGCTTCCTTTTCCCTTTAGTCCAAATGGTGACTCACCCCTCTCATCCCTCCATATTCGGCCAACATAGAAGATTGGTGATCCCACCTTCATCATTTCCTTACCATAAAGGAAAAGCAAGATGCAAGGTGGCAAAGTCCAACTTTGCCCCATCATATGTCATACCAATGACTCACCATTCTTTAATTGGTCCATAAGAATATGTCATCATCATTTTTGTCCATAAAATGCCTCACAATTCTTACTAATTCCATGCAAAATTTCGGCCAACATATCCCATTAAATGTAGACTTTATTCCTTTAAAAGCCCAAGCCTAATTTTAATCCCATTGATTTAATTAATTTCAAATGCAACTTTAATTTAACATGTATGCATATATATATTATACCATATAATACATTACATACATTTAATTAAAATTCATTTGCCTTAGTAATTTAATCAATGGATTAAATTAGACATACATAAAATGAGATACATGTAAACCTATACATGTATAAGAATATTTCCACCTAGGAAATAATCCCATAAATTAATTCATTGAATTAATTATGAGAAGGCCAAAATAAATATTAATTATATAACTTTGATCAATCCCATTGATTCATATAATATAATTAATATATCTCTCTCTCTTCAAACGTGTATACTCCAAGTACACACTTAATCTGACTAGTTAAAGTCCAGACGTTCAATGTGTACGATCCAATGGGCCCGTCTTTATGTTGGCAGTGGGCCAAGGCCCACAGACTGCAGGTGGGCTCTAGCAAGCCACTGCAGCCCCCAATTAAGACGGAGTAAGCAGTCAAACTGAAAACGTAACCCTGTAGTTTGAACTTGTAAATCCCATGTCGCTGATATCGGTGTCCAACACAGAGGCATGGAAGTATCACCCTCTTTGTGTCTGGACCTTTACTTGATACCGAATGAACTGATGCTCACAAACAAGATCCAATCTTGTTTGGGTGCGGCCGCACACTTATCAATAACATTCTTCAAGTGGCCGATGATATCGTCTCAGTGAATCACTGAGTGACATTCCCTTCTGCATATCCATAGTGCTGCATGCTCACCGACACACCCGAACGTACCCGTACTTGGCACCCTTTTACAGGCCCGTTGGGTGTACACCAAAGTAGGCCACTTCACATGCAACACCATCATATGGTCTGGTCGAAGGAATTATACAAGTGCTACTTGAGAATCATTTGTGATACAATACCATGTAGATTCCCGTTAAGTGGATCAATCAAGTACCATGCCCTTTTTGCATGTACCCATTAACCTGGTTGACATTCCATGTTCTATGACTGGACACCGCCATACAACCAGGCTAAGGATAGTCTTTAGTTCCATTTATTCCCATGATTGGAACAGACTACGGATGACTTTATGGCCATATCGTTTTCCCTATCCACGGTCTTACTGCCAAGTGCCTCACACTTGACAACATGGATATGGATATGTCCATTGGATACTCTATTTAAAATATAGCACAAGACATATAATAAATAGATTAATGCCTTTATTTCCTTGACACAAATTGTATAATACATAAAGGTTACATTAATGTACAAATGTATTATACAAACACAAGGACCAATGCCTCGGGACTAGGGCATTTCCAACAATTATTGTTCACAAAACCAAATAGTATGCATAAAAAAAGGTAGAGTAAGAATTTCTCAATCCTTTACTTCTAAATTACGCTTAATCTTTCTCGTACTTCTTCTTTCTCTAATCCAATCCTTGATTTCTACAAATCTCTGGTATCTCATTTTATCTCTGTATATGGTGTCTCCGTATGGCTGCATTTTCACCCCTTTAAATAGTTGATGAATCAACACAATGGTTCATGAAGTTGTTTCTCCATAAAGGCATGACTTTTGGGTAAGGAGACATGACTTTTGAGTGAAGAGACATGACTTTTTAAGTGAAGAGAGACATGACATTTTAGTGAAGAGACATGAGTTTTTGAGTGAAGAGACATGGCTTTTGAGTGAAGAGACATGACTTTTAAGTGAAGACATGGCTTTTTGAGTGAAGAGAAATGACCAAAAAGTTACTGGAACTGGGCTGGTTGTGCCGGTGACATGGCCAAAAAATTTGCTAAGGGAGAGCGCAGGTAGAGTCGCACCGGTGACATTCTTGCTTTCAGCACTCCTTTGTTCTCTTTTCACATGATTATTCCGTTTTTCATCCGATCTTTCCCTAACCGATTTTGATTACTCTTAATGTCATAAAAACACATAAAAAGCATCACATAGAACAAGAAATCCTAATAAAAACTAACAAATACAAATATTTACAAAGATAAAACAACATAAAATATGAGCATTTTATGCTCATAACAATTTCATCAGTAAGAGCATTGGCCAGTTCTTCATTTGCAGGACTAAAAAATGGATCATAAGTATTATCTGAAGCAGATTCAGGGGTTGGGTCTGGAGTCATAGCAGATGCAGCAACAGGAGTAGTTTTAGAATCACTAGTAGGGGTCTCCATTTCTTTCACACTAACAAGAAACTTTTCTTGATCTTTCACTGAGAGTGGAGTAGAGATATCTAAGGCTTCCTCTGATATGGGTTGTGAGAGTGGAGGGATATCGAAAATAGGACTTTCATTTGAATGGACAGGATCTGATCTCACAGGACTAGTTGGATGGTTAAGATCAATAGAGGGTTCAAGCTCATTAATATTGATGGGATTAGTCAAAAACTCATCATCCACTTCCACATCTAGGGCGTGTAGCTCAGATTCTGTAGGGTCAGAATTTTCTTTTTGTGAAGAAATTTTATCTTCACTTCTCTCATTGTTACTTTCTTCCTTATTGTCAACTGACTTTCCATCATCTAACTCAGTAAACCCTTCCACATCCATATCTGTAAACTCACTCTCTTTTTTACTTTCTTTTTTCTTCTTAGCTTTAGGAATAGATGGGATTTGAACTTATGCTTGCTCTTATCTTTCAATTCTTCCACTTTAGCAACACCGATACAAGATTTTGAGGTGAGAGCTCTACTAGTGTGGGCTTTCAAATTGATCTTGTAATGCTTGAACACAAAGGTCAGATCATATTGTAGGGCAGTCCAGCATTAGGGGTTAATGTGGTCATAAACTCAAGAAGAGTGAAGGGCAAGTTAACAGGAATAAGGTTAATCACATGATACATAAAGCATACTTCAAATGCATTCACATTAGCGTGGCTGCTTCAGTGAGGATAGAAAACATGATGAAAAATGTGGTGCAGCACTCTGAGATTAATCTCAAGATAAGTGGAGTCATTTGGGAATGGCATGATCAGAAGGTATGTTGAAAATCAATCTCGGAAAGACTTGTTCCTTGTAGTCTCCCATCTCACTCGTATCATCACACCTACTAATTCTTACACCATTAACAGGCAACTCAAACACATTACTCAATACACTCTCATTCAGCAAATAAGTCTTACAATCAATAGTAAAATTGAAATTATGCTCATCAATAGCAATAAGAGAAGTATAGAATTCTTTTACCAGTCCATCGAAGTAGGCTCTTTAGTTTGCAGAAATTTCTCAAACTTCTGAGCCGTGAACATTTCAGAAATGGGTGACTTTTTGACTTAAAGTAAGTCCAGTCAATGTACCTTGAACCAACAATTCTCTGGCTAGGGATATTGTAGGACACCAATTCTCCTTCGTCTAGAATCTCAATATGAATAGGCTTCTGATTTGAAGCTTTTCCCTTTCATGTATTTGAAGCACGGGGTAGTTTTTCTTTTTAGCGGTGCTGGTTCAGTTTTTACTATCTTCAGTTTTAAAGAACTTGATTCTTCTTTTGCTTTTCTGTTTTTCTCTGGCTCTTTCTTTTCAAACTTTCTGGTTTCAGGGGTGGTTTTCTTCAATCGCACCATGGCTGGATTTTTCTGAGTTTTAGGTTTTCGCTTCCTGTATCACTTGTTGGGTATGTCTTCTGGTGAGGTATTTGAATAAGAGGCAGTGAAATAGGTTATAGGAGAGGGGTTTTACATGACATAAATATATGAATAGTAGGTTTTGTCAGTCACACAAGAAGATAGGTGCGATGAAGATGACAGATAGTGTTTTGAGAGTTTGGTGGGTAATGATGGGTTTCTCTCTTTTTGAAATAGTTTCGAACTGCCATTTTTCTCTAATTTGCGTTGGTAACTTCTCTAGCATTAAATGCAGTTGCAACATTCCCTCTCCAAAAACACATGTATGCCTTTTTAAAACTGAGAGATAACTGTCAAACAATTTTCTCTTTTTCCAAAGTACTGATGTTTTGTGTATGGACTTGCACCATTTTAGTCAAAATGATGTCACTTTTTAAATAGAGATATAAAAATTAGATGAACATAAGAAAATCTTATATAAATACAAAATGCATTTTTTTAATTTATTAAAACTGATTTTCAAAAGCCAAATAGTAATGTGCTATTTTGACAGACATTTATAATGCATTTAAAGGTGATAATAACATAAACAGATTTTGCAAAACTTTTATTGGGTTAAAAAGTATCATTTTGAAAACAGGAAGACTTTAAAGGTTTTCAAAAAATTTTAATCAACTAAAAATTTCAGAAGCAGTTTTCTAAAAGATAAATAATTAAGACATTATGAAAATCGACATATATGATAAAAATATCACTTTTCAATTGGATTGCACATACTAATTTCCCTTCTTACATAGTTGAATCATTCTTCACATAAGGGCATTGTAAAGATATCAGCTACCTGATCATTTGTAGAGACAAATTCCAACACAATATCGCCTTTTTGAGCATGGTCTCTTATAAAATGATGTCTTATATCAATATGCTTAGTCCTTGAATGTCGTATTGGATTCTTTGTCAAACTTATAGCATTGTGTTGTCACATCTTATAGGTACATAATTATAGGATAGACCATAATCTTTCAATTGTTGTTTCATCCATAAGATTTGAGCAACAAAACTTCCGGCTGATACATTTTCTGCTTCAGCTATGGATAATGCAAAAGAGGTTTGATTTTTGCTTGACCAAGAAACCAAAGCATGTCCCAAGAATTAACAAGTACCAGAGGTACTCCTTCTATCTAATTTAGTTCTTGCATAATCTGCATCATAATAACCAATTAGATCAAAATAATCACATTTGGAATACCATATACTTATGTCTTGTGTACCAATGAGGTATCTCAAAATTCTTTTGACTATAATGAGATGTGATTCCTTGTGGTTTGCTTGGAAACGTGCATATAGACACACACTGTATTGAATGTCCGGTTTACTTGATGTGAGATAGAGTAATGACCCAATCATGCTTCTATATTGTTTGATGTCAATACTTTTTCCTCTTTTATCTTCATCCAATGTTGTAGCCGTACTCATTGGTGTCTTCAAACTTTTAGCACTTTCCATGTTGAATTTCTTCAAAAGCTCTTTAACATATTTGGATTGATTAATGAATATCCCTTTTTCATCTTGCTTAATTTCCAATCTGTGAGCACGGGTTTTCCCGACCTCCATGATGAGAATCCCATTTTACCTGTTAAGCAGATGGACGTAAGTCAGACTTGAGGATGAACATGATGTCGCCTGGAATGCCTCAAACACTGCGAAAACCAAACTGCCCGTGATTCGAAACCCCAAGAAAGGTCATTCGAGTGATTAGAGGGCTTAAAGGTGAGTGTAGGAATTAAGGAGTCTGCCTCGGCTCTGTTTAGAGCTGCACGATTGTAGTTTCAAAACTACAGCCACACGACTATAGAGCCAGAGCTGCACGGCTCTAACATTTAGAGCCGGGTAGTTCTGACGTGCAGCCAAGTTGCTTTGTAGAAAGCAGAACAACTTGGCTACAGGGGGAGGCTCAAAAAGGGACTTTCAGCCAAATTTTTGGAGGATCATTAATTCGGAAGTGACCAGAGAGAGAGGGAGGTATAAAAGAAAGGGAAATTGGATCAGAGAGGAGGGGATTCTAAGATCAGAATTGGGAAAAAGAAGAAAGAGAGAGTTAGCGAGAGAAACCGAGCAAAGGGAAAACAGAGTGAAAAACGAGGAAGTAAACACCAAAACACTGACTAGAAACTGAGTGTTAGAGTTTTGGACCATTTCTCACTCATCCGGACACATTTTAGGGTTTGTTTCAGATTGATTTAGGATTTGTTTTTGGGATTTCAGGAAGTTTGCGGATTCAAGGCTCATCCTGGCTCTTTAATCCATTTTTTATTGTCCAATACACTGCAAAAACAATAAGGTAAATTCTGAGAGGCCTTAAACTTGTGTTCATTGTGTTTTTGTGCATTTTCTTCTCTGTTTTATGTATTTCTGAAAAACTGATTGCGCAGCTAGAGCTGTACGGCTGTGTTTTCTTAGAACACAGCCGTGCAACTATAGTTTCTTTGAATAGAGCCACGTGGCTATAACACTATAGCCACACGGTTGTGTTTCTTTTAGGCAGAAACCCAAAAAAGCCCTCGAATTGGCCGAAAGCAGTCTGTTTTCAATTTTGTTCTATTGAGATATATTTCGGCCCAAACACATCTGTGCACTAACAAGCTTCGGTTCTCAGATGTCGATTGGTGTGGATGTAAGGTTTTCGGTTTTCCTGATTTTCGTTTTCTGAGATTCAGGGTTGTTTGATCCAAATCAGATTTGTTGTCTAGCATTAGCGGACCCCCGGACTCCATAAAAATCCTGAGGGAACATCGAAAATGAGCAAAATAGTGATTTTTAAAAAGAGAAAACCAATTTTGGGTTCTAGTTGTTACATCCACATAGCTGTGGCTGTTATAGCCGCACGGCTTTAACCTGAGTCGCACGGCTCTAACCATAGCCGCACGACTGTAGTTCCCAAAAGGAGACAGAATCACTGGATGACTCACATGGACGTCGTCGCGCAATGCTGTCTTCAGAATCAAATTGTTTTTGACGTATTTACTGCTTTTGAACCCTAGATGGATGTTGAAAATAGGAAACGCGTACAAACGGAACCTTGAGTTCTGGGATAACAGACCTGCTAAATGGAGAAATTTGCATGAAACTGAGCCAAATGGTTTTCCAAAATTTTTTTCCAGCACAAAAACCTACAGGGTGTTTCAAAACCATTTTCTAAGTCTAGCTAGGCCAACTGGTCGAGTCGACCCGGCTATCCCCTAAATGCACGTCCTCGTTCCTAAAAATCCCAATTCTGTCCTATCATAAGTCTTTTATATGTTTGCAATATAAACTGTGCTAACCCATCTATTTTGCAGCCTTTATTTCTTTTTTTTATTATTATTTTGAATGTATTTAATAGATTAATTCATGTATTTTGGGCCTTTGTAATTTTTAGACCCCTGTGTATCTAGGCGTTTGTAATGTGAGGATGAGAGTTTTCCTTTTTATTTGATTTGGTTGTATAAGCAGCCTCTATTATTTTTGTATGACTTGAATGTATGATTTACTTTTCTGTACTTTATTTATTTCTATCATCTGTATGAGCATCGGCTGACAATTAAACAAAAATGGGTAGAGAAAGATAATAAAGTGAATAAAATATAGTAATATAAATTATGAAATGAATACAAGCTCGAGGTTGAATAGGTAAGTTGTTCGAACCCTAAATCTCTGGATTAGGTATGACAGTCTACACTTGGTGGGGAGTTGTATCGGAATTCCCGGATGAGCTGATCTGGGTGGCGACTCTGTCACTGATCTTGAAATTTAGGTTTCGAGGTGTTGGAGATTGTGCCCTAAGGCCAATATTGGATTATGTAATTTGACTTCTAAGATTAATCTAGTGTAGATTAATATTATCATTTATGTTTGTATGTTAGCATTTATGATAAGTATCCATGAATAAATCGTGTTATTCTAAATATCCCTAGTCGATTGTTATTATGGGAATAATAACAAACTAAGACTAGTGTGAGTGATAATGGATATTCATAAGATGAATATAGTGTATACAGATACAGATTATACTCACGGGTAATATGTTAGAGAACATGTTACTGGAGACCCACTATGAGATCAAGTTCATGGTCATGTGTCACAACTGATCTTGATTATAGTAGTGTCATTAGCTGATTCCTTTGACCTGAGGTCACCATGGATTCCGGGATGAATTCATGTTGTGCTTTGACGCAGTCAAACGCTGCTTGTAACAGAGTAGTTATAAAGGCTGTGATTGGGTACGATATGACTCATGCCTTGGGATGTGAGTGACAGATATGGGATTTTGTCCCTCTCTATCAAGAGAGCGATATCACTGGGCCCCTCGATAAGTAAGACTGTTAAATGCATGGCCGTGCTCAAATAATTGATAGGAGTATCAATTGATTTGTTTAAACAGTCCGCTTTGAGATCGAGAAAGCATATGATTAATTTATATAAGATTGACAAGTGTACCATGTCTTATAATTAATCATGATATCAAGAGACAAAAGGGAATATGACACATTCTATAAGTAGGTTTATTGGATTATACCAATCATATGAATTGGGTAGTCATAATGGCTTGCTAGAGTCCGCTTATGACTTATGAGGGCATTATGGTAATTTCCTCATTGCCAATTTATATGATCCTACGGGGTCACACACAAAGAGCAAAATGAGATTCACTTAATTCGGGGATAAATCATTATGAGATAATGATTTATTATTGATGAGAAATTAAATATATATAAAGATATATATTTACATGTATATGTATATACACATGAACATATTAATAAGATTAATATATTTATGGCATAAAGTATGCTATATATATATATATGTATATTATAATTATATTATATGGTGATATAATTAATTATAATATACATTTACGTATATGTGTATATATATATATATATATGTATGTATGTATGTAAATATTAATAAGATTAATATAGCATAAAGTATGCTAATTATATTATATGGAGATATAATTAATTTTACATACATATGTGTATATGATGGAGAATTGACTAAGTTTAATATTAATTGAGAATTAATAAAACTTATGGGGGCTAATTTATAATTATAATTAAATATAGTATTTAATTACAATTATAAGTTAATAATAAAAAATAATAAAAAAAAAAAAAACCTTAGAAACACATGTGTGGGACGAAAAAAAATGAGCAGCCCCTATTATCTCCATGACATAGCCGAAATTGGTTTTTGGCCAAGAGTGAAAAATATCGATTTTTACCTTCTCATTCGAAGAACTGTTCTACGATCCCGGCGCTAGCACGCGGTGAGTCAATTGCTCGGTGTGGATCAACTGTAGAGGGAATCTGCTTTGGTTCCTGTATCCAATCCTGCAAAAATTAAGAGGTAATTCTTTAACCCTCTTTCCAATTCAATGCAAAATACATGGATCCCTGGCGGGGATTAATCCGTTTTATTTCCACTGCGTATTTTGTTTTGTGTGATTAATCCCCAACAGTGGTATCAGAGCCAGGTTGTATTTTGATTGAATTGGATTTATGTTTTGATTGGATCAAAATTGCATGTTAGGGTTTGTATGATTTTGATTGGATCAAAATTGTTGTTAGGAGTTTGTATGTTTTATTTAGGGTTCTATGTTATTGTGAATAACAAAATAAAATTTGATTTTGTTGATTAATCATTGTGAATGATTTTATTTTAATGATTTGGAATGTTTAAGGGGTTGGTGTCATGAATTTGATTCATGGGTTTTTAATTGAAATTGTTTCAATTAATATATAAAAAAAAAAAAAAAAAAAAAAATGTTTTTTTTTCTCTTTTCTGGGCATGACGCCCAGAAACAACTTTGTAATTGCAATTGCAATTGGTGTTGCAATTGCAACACCAATCGCAATTGCAACACTCTTTATAAAAAAAAAAAAAAAATATTTTTTTTTCTTTTCTGGGCATGACGCCCAGAAATTCTTCTCCTGCTGCGTAAGCAGCATGCTGCTCATGCAGCATCGGGCTGCGCGCAGTATTGGATACTGCAGTGCGCGGCCCGACGAGCATACTGTCCGACAGTTTTTACCCCTTTTTCGTTTTAAGTGTGGAAAATTGTTTCTGCATATTTACGAATTTTTCCAAATTAATTAATTCTAAATACAATGTGATTGTATATTACCACTTTGAACCCTAAATATTTTTAGATATAAAATTATTGTTGATAATTTTATGCATGGTGTTATGGTATGGTTTTGGACCCCGTGGATGCTTTATTTTATTTATTATGGTTTTATATAAATACGACCTGCGAGTCGTTTGTATTTATGTAAATTTTAATTTTTAATTTTACTAGAAAAATTGTATAGGATGCAATTTATGATATGTAAAATTTATTTTACTAGAAAAATTGTATAGGTTGCAATTTTTTGTAAAATATAAATCCATGAGATGGTGCTTGGAAGCAAAGACGTGGAGGCGGATCCAAGAGGCGGTGCAATGACCATGTGATGGATGCTACTACCTAGGATATGACCTTGTTGATTTTCATATTGGCCTATGAAAATCAATGTAGATTTAAACCATACCATAACACGGTTCGAGTCATATGCATGCTTTATTTTATTTAGATGCCATGTGATGCCATGCTAGATATTCTATATGCATGCTAGACAATTGTATGCCATAAGATGCCATGCTAATTAATATTAACAAAAGTATGATTAATATTAATGCCATGAAATTGTATATGATACAATTGACTCACAGGAATTAATAAACCCTAAATAAACTTATGAAGTTTATATTTTTGCCACCCAATTACGTATAACACTTGTCAAGTACTATGTTCGCATCATGGTATACCGCCAGGGCGGGTACGCATGTTGTGACCTTAGCGAAGCAATAATATGAGAAAAGGTGATTCTCATTGTGTTGTAATTGGTTTAACTAAAGGGTTAATCAAAAAGGTGTTTGAGCCCGAGGCAAGGATGAGATGAGTAACATACAAATTAAATATGATATATGATATCATGCATCTCATAAATGATAAGAGTTGCATAATGATGCAATTGGCAAAGAAGTGCACATCCAAAATATGTTTAAATGGTTTAAAGCATGATTTTGAGTCTTTGCCTACCGAAATTATATTTAATCATAGGGACATGCCAAAGCAGTGCTATGGTTAAGTATGGATTTTGGATCTTTACCCACTTAAATATTTTAAAGGGTTTTATAATTTAAGTGGGAGCATTTAACTAAAATCTTTACACGCTTTATTATAGTTATAATTGCTATTACCTTGATCTCGATTGTTATTGAACATTGAGAATTGTTCTCAAATCAAAAGGAATCATATGTTCTCAATAATCCTTTTGCCCAATGAACCACTAGCAATTGTAACACGAGTATAAAAGATGCTTACTTGAAGCATCGAAGGGACTCTGTTAAATTTTGTTATCTTACACTTGCCACCAATTCTTCCGTACGTGGAAGTTTTACTTGAGATATATGATACATCACAAATGGAAATGTTCCATCAGTTAGTGAGCAAGAAAAGATAAGTGTTTGAGGCAACATTTTCTCATTGGCCTCCAAAAGGCATTAAGATGTGATCTTGAATTCATTAATTGATAGTCATTGGTGATGAACTATCATTTGAATGACATGGAGAAAATTATGAATTAGTTGCATAGGATGCAAAAGAATGTTAAGTTATCCATAAAGGATAAGCCCGCCTCGAATTGTGTGCTTAAGGTTCAAAAGGAAAAGGATAAAAGGAAGGTCGAAAAGCATAAAGACCGAAAGGTTTGGGTGAAACATGTTTTAAAGACCAAAGCTGTTGGCATAGAGAGATCTCCAAAAGAAGGATGTTGCCATTTCTAGAATGAATCGTTCATTAGAATGAAAATAGCAAACTTTGTTTGGAGAACTATGAGAAGATGAAAGGCAGTAAGACTGCTACCTTAAGTATTTATTAATTATTCTACTTTTGTTTCTATATCAAAGGTATTAGATACCGTGGTGGATTTCATATTAGTAGAATATGAAGAATCTCAACTTAAGTAGAAACCTTATGAAGGTGAAAGGTAGAATACGAATAGGCAAGAGTAGCAAAGGTTGTTACTTGGAAGTTATGAACTTCTGGTTAAAAGTTATGAACTTTTACATGAAAGTTATGAACTTCTAGGTAAAAGTTGTGAACTTTTACATAAAAGTTATGAACTTTGGTTAAAGGTTATGAACTTTTACATGTAAGTTACGAACTCTTGTTGCCTATTGAGCTTGTTGGCTTGAGTAAACAAATGTTGTTTATTTTATAATTGTGAATTATAAACTTTATAAAGACATGATTATGAAATATAGATTTACATAATTGTCTTTATATGTGGAGCCCATCTGTAACATAAATACTGTAAGGATCGAATCAAATAGTTTGATCCAACCCATTTGGCAGTGTCGTCTTGGAGACATAAGCAAAGTTGCATTTCGAAACTCCATGAGAATGGACCTTTGGATTCATGAGATTATGAATCATCTTGAATCATGCGAATGTTGTTTATTGTAAAAGATGACAAAAGGTTTTCTTTGCTAAAAGTAGTCAAAGAACAATCGATTTATTAAGCATTATACATGTGGATGTATATGAATTATAAATCAACTGCTAAAGGAGGTTCTAATACTTCATTACTTTCATGGAACTTTTCACTAGATAAGAGTATCTAATGAAACACGAGTTTGGAACTTTTGAAATGTTCAAAAGCTTGTAAAAGGAGTATGAAGTATCTTGACAAGATAGTAAAGTCACTTAGATATGATCCAAGTGCTGAACATTTGAGTCAAGATTTTGACAATCATCTTAGGGGTTGTGGGACTGTCTCACAATTGACTCCTCCAAGTACGCCACAAAGTATGTTGTGTCGAAAAGGGAGTAGTCGAACTCTATACAGATATAGTTCAATCTATGATGAAGTCAAGTTGATCATCGTTTTCTCAAAAATATGCCATTAAAGCAGCTGTGTATATTGTTCCGTCTAAAACAATTCATGAATCAACATATGAGATATGGTTGGGTAAGAGACCCAAATTGTTTCATTGAATAAGTTTAGGGCTGTAAAGCTTATTTCGAATAAGTTGGCACCTAAATTTAAATATCGTATTGTGGATTACTCAAAAGGAAAGTAGGAGTTGTTACTCCTGTGTTTCTTTGGGATACAAAGTAGTTGTAGCTAGAAATGGTTTCCCCTTGAAGAGGGAGTTAATTTCTAGTAGAGTTAGTGGGAGTAAGGTACACCTACAAAACTCATAATTCACAAAAGTGACATTTAACGTTGAAGAGGAACGTGGAAATGGTTTCATGATCATTGTTGAAATTACACAAGTCCAATGAAAGTCTAGTGGAATACGACATGATTAGGAGAGATATGGATTTCTCAAAATCATGATGTAATTTTACTAGATGAAATAAGTCTTCTTTTATGAAGAAGCAATGTTAGATTTTGAATCTAATAAGTGACTTGATGCTAGAAAGGTTGAAGATAAGTCCATGTCTAACAATCAAAGTATAGACTTTGATAAATCTTTTAGAAGATGCGTATGCAATGGTTGCAAGTGAGTTTTCAAATTGAAAACCGACATGAATGGTGATCTTCAAACTTATAAAGCACGACTAGTGACAAAAAGGGGTTATAAACAAGTTCATAGTAGTGACTATGAGGATACGAACAAATTCATAGTAGGACTATGATAAAATCCTTTTTCGTCATTAATCATGATCAAGTCAAATTGAGTTCTTGTTGCCACATCCGCATAATATGATTATAAAATATGACAAATGGATATCAAAATCTGTTTCCTACGTGAAAACATGATTGAGGATGTGTACGTGACACAACCCAAAGTTTTGAGCATCCAAAGAATTCAAATAGCGCATGCAAGTTTTCAAAGATTCTCATAAGGATCGAAACATGCATCAAATAGTTGGAATCATAGTTTTGATAAAGAAATCAAATGGTTTGATTTTATCAAAAGGATGATGAATCTTGTGTTTCAAAAGGATCAGTGGGAGCATATCGGCATCCTAATGCTATATGTGGATGACATATTGCTTGTTTGAAATAACATTCTTACCTTGCAAGAAGTAAAATCTTGGCTAAGAAAGTAATTTCAATTAATGTTTAAGCAAGGCTGCCTATATTCTTGAAATTAGAATCTATATAGATAGATCTAAAAGAATGTTTTGTTTTAAGTCAAAGCATTGAAAGCGTTCAATGAGAAAGACTTAAAAGAAGTTTGCTTATGTTAACTGTGTAAATAGTTGCACATATACAACTGATTGCAATTAGTTGCAATATATCAGTCGAGATCTAGTATTCTCTTAAAAAGAGATGTTATGATTTTGAAAGGTTCAAAATAAAACGATATAGCTAAATATCTATAATAGTAGTCAAAGTATATTGTTACATATGATGTAAAGGAAATTTTGGATGAAGAAGTTCATCACAAAATGTTGTGTTTTGTTCTAAGCATTGCTTATCCTGTGAAACTATTGTAGGGACAATAGTTCAATGCGTAAGAACCTTGTATGACACAAGCATATACTTAGGCGTTTTTTCACTAATTTAGAGAGGCTGTCTCTAAAGAGAGAGTGAAAATGTGTAAAGTTACAACGGAAGCGAAAATTAATAATTCACTGACAAAGACTCCTGCACAAGTGAATACATGAAAGTCATGTAGGTCAATGGGTATAAGATACATGTATGATTGGCCATAGTGCAAGTGGGAGATTGTTGGAGATTGTGCCCTAAGGCCAATATTGGATTATGTAATTTGACTTCTAAGATTAATCTAGTGTAGATTAATATTATCATTTATGTTTGTATGTTAGCATTTATGATAAGTATCCATGAATAAATCGTGTTATTCTAAATATCCCTAGTCGATTGTTATTATGGGAATAATAACAAACTAAGACTAGTGTGAGTGATAATGGATATTCATAAGATGAATATAGTGTATACAGATACAGATTATACTCACGGGTAATATGTTAGAGAACATGTTACTGGAGACCCACTATGAGATCAAGTTCATGGTCATGTGTCACAACTGATCTTGATTATAGTAGTGTCATTAGCTGATTCCTTTGACCTGAGGTCACCATGGATTCCGGGATGAATTCATGTTGTGCTTTGACGCAGTCAAACGCTGCTTGTAACAGAGTAGTTATAAAGGCTGTGATTGGGTACGATATGACTCATGCCTTGGGATGTGAGTGACAGATATGGGATTTTGTCCCTCTCTATCAAGAGAGCGATATCACTGGGCCCCTCGATAAGTAAGACTGTTAAATGCATGGCCGTGCTCAAATAATTGATAGGAGTATCAATTGATTTGTTTAAACAGTCCGCTTTGAGATCGAGAAAGCATATGATTAATTTATATAAGATTGACAAGTGTACCATGTCTTATAATTAATCATGATATCAAGAGACAAAAGGGAATATGACACATTCTATAAGTAGGTTTATTGGATTATACCAATCATATGAATTGGGTAGTCATAATGGCTTGCTAGAGTCCGCTTATGACTTATGAGGGCATTATGGTAATTTCCTCATTGCCAATTTATATGATCCTACGGGGTCACACACAAAGAGCAAAATGAGATTCACTTAATTCGGGGATAAATCATTATGAGATAATGATTTATTATTGATGAGAAATTAAATATATATAAAGATATATATTTACATGTATATGTATATACACATGAACATATTAATAAGATTAATATATTTATGGCATAAAGTATGCTATATATATATATATGTATATTATAATTATATTATATGGTGATATAATTAATTATAATATACATTTACGTATATGTGTATATATATATATATATATGTATGTATGTATGTAAATATTAATAAGATTAATATAGCATAAAGTATGCTAATTATATTATATGGAGATATAATTAATTTTACATACATATGTGTATATGATGGAGAATTGACTAAGTTTAATATTAATTGAGAATTAATAAAACTTATGGGGGCTAATTTATAATTATAATTAAATATAGTATTTAATTACAATTATAAGTTAATAATAAAAAATAATAAAAAAAAAAAAAACCTTAGAAACACATGTGTGGGACGAAAAAAAATGAGCAGCCCCTATTATCTCCATGACATAGCCGAAATTGGTTTTTGGCCAAGAGTGAAAAATATCGATTTTTACCTTCTCATTCGAAGAACTGTTCTACGATCCCGGCGCTAGCACGCGGTGAGTCAATTGCTCGGTGTGGATCAACTGTAGAGGGAATCTGCTTTGGTTCCTGTATCCAATCCTGCAAAAATTAAGAGGTAATTCTTTAACCCTCTTTCCAATTCAATGCAAAATACATGGATCCCTGGCGGGGATTAATCCGTTTTATTTCCACTGCGTATTTTGTTTTGTGTGATTAATCCCCAACACGAGGTCCTTAAGGTAATAAAATGGGAAAATGTTTTCTACTAAAGGAATTTCCAAACAAATCAATGGTTTTCCTAAAGCAAGACACAAAACTCATTTTCACAAACAAACAAAACTTCAAAACTGATTCCTTTTTCCCTGGTTTGCTTTGCCGTGTTCCGCTTTCGTTTCATCAAAAAGGTCGTCCGTTCATAGTGGTGACTCTGCTGGGGAGGTTAAAAGTTTCCTAAAAATGTTTTTTGTAAAAACTTAAGGAACTTAGGTAACTACTGAAATATAATGTCGCTTGTAGTCATTTACTAATTCATAGTACCATATTTATTCACACTTGCATATCATGACATTTTTTTCTTCTCAACCCCTCGAATACATTGATCAACCTAGTTTACTCAAGAAGGTGACCTACCTCTTCTGCTAGGATTGGATGTGCCCGAAGGGGTAAACCACTTATAACATTGCATGAACCTCACACCATGTTCTATGGTGAGGAGTGTATATTCACTATAGGAACCTGTATGAACCTTGGTTTGACTTTGGCCCACATGTAATGACTTAGTAATTTCCCCTTAGGATTACCAAAACATAAATTTCAAATTGGACATTGAGGGAGCACCTTTGGTATCCCTAGTTGATGCCAAAGAGACCCAACACCTAAGAAGAATGCGTGCCAATCGAAAAGGGCATGTGCTAACATTTGTTATGTGATGGTTTTCATTTAACCTTTTCGGAAAACATCAAACATGCATAATCATTCGTGTACCATTTTAACCACATTTTCGTGTAGCCATTTTCAACACATATACATGTGTATGGCATTTATGCTAACCACGTCTTCATGCAGCCATGAAATTTTATTTGTGTGCCACGTACATCCCGTGTGTCAACATTTCCATAAAGCATACACGACATCATCCCATGTGGCATGCATCCTAACCACATCTTCATACAGCTACTTACGTTTCGTGTGACATAGACATTCATATAATCTCATTGCATTTATTATAAGGACGTTCTAAGAATGACTATCATGGTCATTTCATATCATATCGGGTATCCCGAAACTCCCCGTATTCTGCCTGTGCACCGGATTACACTTGGCTGTTCCACTATACCATGTCATTCACTAAAGGACCACAATGGTCTTAGGTTTGTATTCATGTTGCAGGTTACATGATATCATTACATGACATCATGCTCATTCATTAGTGTCACGATGACGCCGAAGCCTTGCTTGTGTATCACGATCCATATCAGATTGTTTCATGACATTAATGAATCATTTGAGGTACTCCACGAGTGCTGGATTATTACGCACATAGGGGCATTTCACCACATTACCAAATCATGCAAGGTGTTGCATGAACACCAAATCTTTGTCTGTGTTTCCATCCACAGACGACTTGCTTGTAACATCATCTTATCCAAGATGCCTTAAAAGCATCGAATCTTTGTCCATAGGACGGCTCCCACATGACCACTTCATATCATTTCATTTCAACAATAAAAGCATTGAAACTCTATCCATGTGTTGGCACACGCGTGACCATTTCACAACATCCAGGTGCCCCAAAAGCACCAAACCTCTATCCATGTGTCGGCTCACACGCGACCTTTTTTGTCTTTTGCCTAGTATTGGGTATTCTTGGAATGTCTAAAATAAAAAAAAAGGATGAAATGAAAGGAAGCCACATTCATTATCGTTCTCATTCATGAAACATCATTCAACCATGATCATACCACAATCATGCCATACATGTCACTTAGTGCGTCGTGTCTAAGGTCATGACATCCATCCGCGATGCTAACTCTATGTTGAATGTGCAATTTGGAGTTGAACTTCAAAGCAACTAGTACGAGTTGAATCAGGTCCTAGTTAGCCAGTTCAGTCAGCTTAGACAGAATCAATCACCGTGGAAGGGGTTAGAGTCAGTTCAGATTCAGAGTCAGAGTAGGAATTCGGGGGACAGTTACCTTCCTTGCCAATTGACAGTCAGTTTGTGTTAGAAAAAGCAAACACAATAGAAATGGTTCAAGACAGATCTAGTGGAGGGATGCCTTTTGACATGAATGCATCCATGACTGCTTTTCTAAATTCGGATCAGTTTAAAGCTACTATCAAAGAGCAAGTGCAAGCTGCAATGACTGCCATTACAGGCCAGACTAGTCAGTTGGTCCAAGCCCTAGTTGAGAATGAGGGGAACGTTGTTCACGGATGTTGGTGTGCCCTAGTTCTTAGGGCATTGGATTCTTCTATTTTGTATTATACATTAAGAGTCATGTATGAATACATTATTTGTGTCACATTAATAAAGGCAATTAATCTATTTCATTTATATCTTGTGCTATAATATGAGTAGAGTATCCATTGATTGATAATCACAAAACCTATCCCAGGTCTGTTCTAATCGTGGGAACAAATAGAACCACAGACTCGTATATTCGATGACTGTATGGTAGTTCTTAACTAGCTATAGTACTTGTATAGTCAGTCATGAATATAGATACATGTCATTGACATGGGATTGGATCGATCCGCACAAGAAAGCCACATGGTTGTCATGTCATAGGTCTTTCTTGAGTAGGTCTCTTTTGTCCTCAGACCAGATTTCATTATAATTTCAATATGGAATCCGGTTCACTTTGACATACGCCTAACAGGTCTGTAAAAGGATGCTAAATACGGGTATGATTGGGTGGACCGGTGAACATGTTGATATTGATGATGAAGTGATGGAATTGCCACTCGCGTAACACCGAGATGATATCATTGGCCACTTGATGAGTGGGACTGATAAGTGTATGGCCATACCCAAATAAGTTGGTTGCTTATTTGATTAATCAGTCAACTCAAGATCAAGAAATATAATAACAACAGAAGAGGATGACAGACACCATGCCTCTTGTTTATTCATATCGATATCGTTAGGCAAAGGATACTATGAGATTACTACCGGGTGAGTGTCTTCTAAAGACTGCTGCATCTCTGTCTTAATTAGGGGCTGTAATGGTTTGCTAGAACCCACTTACAGTCTGTGGCCCTTGGACCTACTGCCAACATAAAGACAGACCTATAGGATCGTGCACATAGATCAACTGAGCTGGAACTTATAGAAATTGTACACGTAATGTACATTGGAAGGAATGCGTTAATTACTTAGTTGACATTCGGTGTCAAGGTAATTAATTGACATTGGGTTGAATTTAATTTAATTAATAAGTTTACATAATGTAATTAATTAATTTATCAATTAATTGAATTACATAAAGTAAACAATTAATTAAATAATTTTCCTAAGTAGGAAAATTAAATACATGTATTGTATTAACTTAAGTGTGATTTAATTTTATTTAGGGTTAATTAAATTTAGCCAAATGGAATTAAATTACATAGTATATACTTTTTAATTAAAGTTTATTTATGTAATTATAATCCTAGTGGGCTTGGGTTTAATTAACCTAATTAAAACCCAATTAGACAAGGTGTCTATATAAGGGCACCCTTAAGGAGGAGAAACCTAATTGAACTCTAATTAAATGCTGGAAATTTCAGCCACCAATAGCAGCCCCAAAACAGCCGAAAATCCCAGCATTAAACCTCCATTCCTTTACGTCTTCGGCTAGCACCGGTTCCCGCTTAATAGTTGGCCGTGCATGGGACTTTGGAGATCGCAGTTTCAAAGAAACGATTCTGCAGCAGTCTCTAAAGGAGATGAATCTGGTGAGTTAAACTCTCTTGATTCAAATTGTTTTTTTTCTAATCAATGGTAATTGGACACGATAGGTGGATTCTAGGAAATTTTAAACGGTGTATTTTCCGCTGCGCCACGTTATGTTTTCAATGACGAATCCCAACAGTGGTATCAGAGCCTAGGTTTTGTCCATTAGATTGATTGGAATTGGTTCTTGAAAGCATTCTAGAAGAAAGAATGGGTTCAAGTTTGTGATTTTAGAGTTTTTATTCAATTGGTTTTGGTTTTGATAAACCCTAGAATTTTTGTTTGGGGTTTTATTTTTTTCCCCAATTGGTTTCTATCTAGAATTGTATTTTCTTTATTGATAATTTCATGTTGATGGCTCAAATTTCTTTATGATTTAATAATAAAAAAAGGTTGAATTTTGGGTGAGGGAATCGCAATTTTGCGCTTCCCCCACTGCGTGCAGCAGGCTGCTGCTGCATCGCATGCAGCAGCATGCCATGCGGCAGGCTACCGTGCAGTGGCACCGCTGCCCCACCGGGACAGCAGCACCGTGTGCGGGTTTTGGGTCCGGTTTTGGATTTTGCAGGTATTTTTTTTATCCCGGATCCTAATGCAAATTAAATTAAATTTTTTTTAATTAATTTGTATTTAAATTATTTTATTTTGCTGGCATGCATATTTAATTTAATTGTTTGCATATTAAATTGAATATGGACTTTGTGAAATTGGCCCAATAAACCGTGACACCGGTTAAAATTGGGAGAGCTAAATTTTAAATTTGTGACAACCCAAATTCAAGTGGGAGCAAAATTGTTAATTTTGCATTTATGGATGTTACCCATTGGGCCTTTATGGGCCTTAGTCACATTTGTTAAAATTGGCGATTTCACCCTAAGTAACGCGGCTTAACATTTATATTTATAATTTGGAATGCCATGATCATGCATCATATTGGTATGTATGTGCACGACAGGTACTTTGTTTGAAATGTTATGTTGAGTTCTATGGGCCCTAAATTATTATCGGTTGTAATTTAATTTTGGGAAATATGGCCTGCGTGCCATTTTTTTATTTTGATGTAATTTTAGAATAGATTTTATTTTACAAAATTATTGTCATTGCATCAAGTATGGAGGAAGGCCCGGATGGAGAAAGCCCATGGTGGGAGTCCAAGAAGGATTGCAGTCCGACTCATGAAGAATTAGATAGGACATCTAGTTTTTCATTAGGTTGTAATTAAAGGCCCATAGGATCTCATTTATTTTAAATTAAGTATGCTATTGCATTTGTCATATAATATGGATGTATGGATCACCAAATTATTACCCGCGTTTATGCATGCTAAGCCGTATGACTTAATTATAATCCGAAAATTAAAATATTGAGTCGCTTAAAAGTGCTTCCCACATTCACACCTCTTCCTCCCATTGATGCTGCAATGTGCGCCACGCCCTAGCTGGGTATATTGTAGTATTCGGTGGGCCGTCGAGGGTTAAGATACTTGGTATGGTTAACATGTGAATGGTGGTTTGACTCAACATGGGTAGCATTAGCTCAGAGCAGGCCCTAAGCACAGATGGGTAAAGTGTCAATAAGCCCATCAAACCAAGAGTCCTTCGTGGAAGGATTGGATAGGTTGTCCTACCAAACTAATCAATGGTTGGTTAGCGAGCCCTAGTTCGGCCAGTCATTGATAAGTTGTGGATCTTGGTCAAGTCAGCCAATTAACAACACCAACAAACAAATTAAAATCGGATTATTAATTTGAATTGGCTTAAAAGTCCTTTATTTCTAACTCAAGAAATGATTTCTTCCATGTAGATAATCCCATTTCAGTTAAGCAATTTAAATGGCTGCAACAAACAACAACTCACTCTCACTTAGGTCACTCTTGGAGAAGGAGAAGCTTTCGTGGACTAACTTCCTGGACTGGGCTAGGAACTTACAAATAGTTCTTAGACAAGAGTTTAAGGAGTAGTACTGAATGCTCCTTTACCAGCTGGCCCTCCAGCAGGTCGAGGCATCACCACAGTGATGGTGGAGCAGTATGACCGGCACGTGAGGGATGACCGAGATGTCTCGTGCCTCATGCTGGGCACCATGGCTTCTGATCTTCAGAAGCGGTTCATGGACGAGCATGCTTATGAGATGATGGACCAGCTTAAAAAGATGTTCCAAGATCAGGCTCGTCAGGAACGTTACTTGACAACTAAGGCACTTTGCACAACTGTGATGGGAGCTGGGACTTCTATTAGCGCTCATGTGCTAAAGTTAAAGGGGTATATTGATACACTTGCCCACCTTGGCTCGCCAGTTCCGCAGGACTTGGCAACAGACATTATTCACGGGTCACTTCCTGAGTCTTACAACCAGTTTATCATGAATTACCATATGCAAGGGTTGGATAAATCGGTTGTTGAGCTACATGGCATGCTCAAGCTTGCTGAGCAGTCTCTTAAGAAGACTCCTGAAGTATTGCTGGTGAACAAGGGAAATACGCCCATTCCTAAGGGAAAGGCCAAATCTAAGGCCAAGGCTAAGGCCCAAAAGGCCAAGGCTAAGGGCAAGAAGGTGGTGGCCCAACCTAAAGCAAGGATTGCTTCTCATGACGATGTTTGCCATGAGTGTCATGAGAAGGGGCACTGGAAGAGCTCATGTCCAAAGCTAAGGGAGCAACTGAAGGGCAAAACTGCTGCTTCAAATATTTATGTTGTTGAGATTAATCTAGCTATTTCTACATCTTGGGTCTTGGACACTGGATGTGGATCTCACATTTGTTCAAATGTGCAGGGTCTAAGAAATAGGAGATTGTTAGGATCTAGAGAAGTAGATCTTCGAGTTGGAAATGGTGCTCGGGTTCAGGCCATGGAGATCGAAGATTATTTCTTGGAGATGCCTAGTGGACTTGTTTTGGAACTAAGAAACTGTTATTTTGTACCTGTGATGCGCAGGAATATTATTTCTGTTTCTTTGTTGGATATTTCTGGTTTTGTATTTAATATTTGACTTGGTAGAACTTCTATGCAATGTGGCAATATTATTTATGGAACAGCATTTCTAGAAAATGGCTTCTTGAAAATGGCTTATATATCCTTGATCTAAAACGTGAAAGTTCAATCTATAACATAAATACTAAAAGGATTAAACAAAATGAAATTAATCCTACTTACATCTGGCATTGTCGACTTAGCCATAAAAATGAGAAGCACATAGCTAGGCTTCACTCTAGTGGAGTGCTAGGGTCATTTGACATCCAGCCTTATGACACATACGAATCTTGTTTGAGAGGCAAGATGACAAAGGTGCCTTTTAGCAAGACTGCTGAAAGGGCCTCAGAGCTATTGGAGCTAATACATTCCGATGTATATGGCCCAATGAGCACTAGTGCTAGATCAGGTTTTCTGTACTTCATCACCTTCACGGATGACTTCAGCAGATACGGTTACGTGTATTTGATGAAACATAAGTCTGAGACTCTCCAAAGGTTCAAGGACTTTAAGAATGAAGTAGAAAACCAACTTGGCAAGAAAATAAAAGCACTTCGCTCTGACCGAGGGGGTGAATATTTGAGCCAAGAGTTTGACTCGTTTTTGAGAGAGTGTGGGATTATATCCCAACTCACTCCTCCTGGTACCCCCCAGTGGAGTGGAGTGTCAGAATGGAGGAATAGGACCTTACATGACATGGTCCGCTCGATGATGAGTCATGCTACACTCCCTGTCTCCTTTTGGGGATATGCTTTAGAGACAGCTGCTTATATTCTTAATAATACACCAAGCAAGGCAGTTGAGGGAACACCATATGAACTATGGAAAGGCCGAAAGCCCAATGTTTCGTTCTTGAAGATTTGGGGCTGTGATGCACATGTTAAGAAATTGACAAGTGGCAAACTCGAGTCCAAATCTGTCAAGTGCGAGTTTGTGGGTTACCCTAAGGAAACTAAGGGTTATTACTTCTACGATCCGGCCGAAAACAAAGTTTTCATAGCCAGAAATGCAGTCTTCTTGGAGAAGGAATTCCTTTCCAAGAGAGACAGTGGGAGTAATGTTGAACTTTCAGAAGTTGAAGACTCACAAACTCCTGCAACTATTGCTGAGGATGCTTTGGGAATCGATCTGACTACTCAAGAAATTAAAGAACCAGAAACGGTTGCACAGGACCTTAGAAGGTCTGGTAGGACGTGTCATCAGCCAGAGAGGTACAGCTTTCTCATGACTGATGATGGGGACCTTATAGTCGTTGACCAAGAAGAGCCCAAGACCTATCAGGAGGCTGTTGGAAGCCCACACTCAGATCAATGGCGTAAAGCCATGGAGGCTGAGATGCAATCTATGCACGATAACCAAGTATGGAACTTGGTGGATCCACCTCCGGGTGCTAAGGTGATAGGTTGTAAGTGGTGTTTCAAGCTAAAGGCCCTGTGTGTATAAGATGGTTAGTGGGAGCGTTTCCACCATCCTAATGCTGTATGTTGACGACATCCTTATCATTGAAGGCGACATACCAACACTGCAAGGAGTTAAGCAGTGATTGAGTAGGTGCTTTGTAATGAAGGACTTAGGCGAAGCTGAGACGATCTTAGGGATCAGGATCGACAGAGATAGATCCAATCAGCTTTTGGGCCTAAGTCAGGCCACGTACATTGACAAGGTTCTAAAAAGATTCAGCATGGACAAGGCAAAGAAAGGATTCTTGCCTATGCGCCATGGGTCGAAGTTGAGTAAGAAAGATGGTCCTAAAAGAAAGAAGGACCGGGAGAACATGGATAAGATCCCTTATGCATCTGCTATTGGATCTATCATGTACTTCAAGTTATGTACGAGGCCGGATGTCGTGTTTGCACTAAGTATGACTAGCCGGTACCAGTTGGACCCCGGTGAGGAACACTGGAAGGCAGTCAAGGCAATCTTAAAGTACCTTAATCGGACTAAGGATGCTTTCTTAGTGTATAGAGGTCAAGATGAGCTGTAGTGTTAGGTTACACTGATTCAAGCTTTGAGACCGATGAGGATGAGAACCAGTCACAGTCTGGTTATGTTTTTCTCCTGAATAGCGGTGCCATTAGTTGGAGGTCCTGAAAGCAGGCCACCATTGCTGACTCTACAATGGAAGCTGAGTACGTAGCTGCGTGCGAAGCTCAAAGGAAGCTGTTGGGATCAAGAAAGTCATAACTGAGTTGGGAGTAGTGCCCACTATCCTAGACCCAGTTGATGTTTTTGTGACAACAACGGGGCCATCGCACAAGCTAAGGTGCCCCGGTCACACAAGAGATCCAAACATGTACTCAGAAAGTTTCACCTCATTCGGGAGATTGTGAACATAGTTGACATATCATTGCAGAGGGTTGACACCAAGAATAATGTCACTGATCCATCGACCAAAGCGCTGTTGCAAACACAGCACGACAGTCATACCAGATCTATCGGAATTAGGGCAATGCCCACTTGGAACTAGTGCAAGTGGGAGATTGTTGGTGTGCCCTAGTTCTTAGGGCATTGGATTCTTCTATTTTGTATTATACATTAAGAGTCATGTATGAATACATTATTTGTGTCACATTAATAAAGGCAATTAATCTATTTCATTTATATCTTGTGCTATAATATGAGTAGAGTATCCATTGATTGATAATCATAAAACCTATCCCAGGTCTGTTCTAATCGTGGGAACGAATAGAACCACAGACTCGTATATTCGATGACTGTATGGTAGTTCTTAACTAGCCATAGTACTTGTATAGTCAGTCATGAATATAGGTACATGTCATTGACATGGGATTGGATCGATCCGCAAAAGAAAGCCACATGGTTGTCATGTCATAGGTCTTTCTTGAGTAGGTCTCTTTTGTCCTCAGACCAGATTTCATTATAATATCAATATGGAATCCGATTCACTTTGACATACGCCTAACCGGTCTGTAAAAGGATGCTAAATACGGGTATGATTGGGTGGACCGGTGAACATGTTGATATTGATGATGAAGTGATGGAATTGCCACCCGCGTAACACCGAGATGATATCATTGGCCACTTGATGAATGGGACTGATAAGTGTATGGCCATGCCCAAATAAGTTGGTTGCTTATTTGATTAATCAGTCAACTCAAGATCAAGAAATATAATAAACAACAGAAGAGGATGACGGACACCATGCCTCTTGTTTATTCATATCGATATCGTTAGGCAAAGGACACAATGAGATTACTACCGGGTGAGTATCTTCTAAAGACTGCTGCATCTCTGTCTTAATTAGGGGCTGTAATGGTTTGCTAGAACCCACTTACAGTCTGTGGGCTTTGGGCCTACTGCCAACATAAAGACAGACCTATAGGATCGTGCACATAGATCAACTGAGCTGGAACTTATAGAAATTGTACATGTAATGTACATTGGAAGGAATGCGTTAATTAATTAGTTAACATTCGGTGTCAAGGTAATTAATTGATATTGGGTTGAATTTAATTTAATTAATAAGTTTACATAATGCAATTAATTAATTTATCAATTAATTGAATTACATAAAGTAAACAATTAATTAAATAATTTTCCTAAGTAGGAAAATTAAATACATGTATTGTATTAACTCAAGTGTGATTTAATTTTATTTAGGGTTAATTAAATTTAGCCAAATGGAATTACATTACATAGTATATACGTTTTAATTAAAGTTTATTTATGTAATTATAATCCTAGTGGGCTTGGGTTAAATTAACCTAATTAAAACCCAATTAGACAAGGTGTCTATATAAGGGCACACTTAAGGAGGAGAAACCTAATTGAACTCTAATTAAATGCTGGAAATTTCAGCCACCAATAGCAGCCCCAAAACAGCCGAAAATCCCAGCATTAAACCTCCATTCCTTCGCGTCTTCGGCTAGCACCGGTTCCTGTTCAATAGTTGGTCGTGCACGGGACTTTGGAGATCGCAGTTTCAAAGAAACGATTCTGCAGCAGTCTCTAGAGGAGACGAATCTGGTGAGTTAAACTCTCTTGATTCAAATTGTTTTTTTTCTAATCAATGGTAATTGGACACCATAGGTGGATTCCATGAAATTTTAAACGATGTATTTTCTGCTGCGCCACGTTATTGTTTCCATAACGTATCCCAACAGTGGTATCAGAGCCTAGGTTTCGTCCATTAGATTGATTGGAATTGGTTCTTGAAAGCATTCTTGAAGAAAGAATGGGTTTAAGTTTGTGATTTTAGGGTTTTTATTCAATTGGTTTTGGTTTTGATAAACCCTAGAATTTTTGTTTGGGGTTTTATTTTTTTCCCCAATTGGTTTATATCTAGAATGCTATTTTCTTTATTGATAATTTGATGGTGATGGATGAAATTTCTTTATGATTTAATAATAAAAAAAGGTTGAATTTTGGGTGAGGGAATCACAATTTTACAATTCCCCCACTACGTGCAGCAGGCTGCTGCTGCATCGCATGCAGCAGCATGCCACGCGGCAGGCTACCGTGCAGCTGCACTGCTGCCCCGCCTGGACAGCAGCGCCGTGCGCGGGTTTTGGGTCCGGTTTTCGATTTTGCAGGTATTTTTTTAATCCCGGATCCTAATGCAAATTAAATTAAATTTTTTTAATTAATTTGTATTTAAATTATTTTATTTTGTTGGCATGCATATTTAATTTAATTGTTTGCATATTATATTGAATATGGACTTTGTGAAATTGGCCTAATAAACCGTGACACCGGTTAAAATTGGGAGAGCTAAATTTTAAATTTGTGACAACCCAAATTCAAGTGGGAGCAAAATTGTTAATTTTGCATTTATGGATGTTATCCATTAGGCCTTTATGGGCCTTAGTCACATTTGTTAAAATTGGCGATTTCACCCTAAGTAAAACGGCTTAACATTTATATTTATAATTTGGAATGCCATGATCATGCATCATATTGGTATGTATGTGCACGACAGGTACTTTGTTTGAAATGTTATGTTGAGTTCTATGGGCCCTAAATTATTATCGGTTGTAATTTAATTTTGGAAAATATGGCCTTCGTGCCATTTTTTTATTTTGATGTAATTTTAGAATAGATTTTATTTTACAAAATTATTGTAATTGCATCAAGTATGGAGGAAGGCCCAGATGGAGAAAGCCCATGGTGGGAGTCCAAGAAGGATTGCAGTCCGACTCATGAAGAATTAGATAGGACATCTAGTTTTTCGTTAGGTTGTAATGAAAGGCCCATAGGATCTCATTTATTTTAAATTAAGTATGCTATTGCATTTGTCATATAATACGGATGTATGGATCACCAAATTAGTACCCGCGTTTATGCATGCTAAGCCGTATCGCTTAATTATAATCCGAAAATTAAAATATTGAGTCGCTTAAAAGTGCTTCCCACATTCACACCTCTTCCTCCCATTGATGCTGCAATGTGCGCCATGCCCTAGCTGGGTATATTGTAGTATTCGGTGGGCCGTTGAGGGTTAAGATACTTGGTATGGTTAACATGTGAATGGTGGTTTGACTCAACATGGGTAGCATTAGCTCAGAGCGGGCCCTAAGCACAGATGGGTAAAGTGTTAATAAGCCCATCAAACCAAGAGTCCTTCGTGGAAGGATTAGATCGGTTGTCCTACCAAACGAGTCAATGGTTGGTTAGCGAGCCCTAGTTCGGCCAGTCATTGATAAGTTGTGGATCTTGGTCAAGTCAGCTAATTAACAACACCAACAAACAAATTAAAATCGGATTATTAATTTGAATTGGCTTAAAAGTCCTTTATTTCTAACTCAAGCAATGATTTCTTCCATGTAGATAATCCCATTTCAGTTAAGCAATTTAAATGGCTGCAACAAACAACAACTCACTCTCACTTAGGTCACTCTTGGAGAAGGAGAAGCATTCGAGGACTAACTTCCTGGACTGGGCTAGGAACTTACAAATAGTTCTTAGACAAGAGTTTAAGGAGTATGTACTGAATGCTCCTTTACCAGCTGGCCCTCCCGCAGGTTGAGGCATCACCACAGCGATGCTGGAGCAGTATGACCGGCACGTGAGGGATGACCGAGATGTCACGTGCCTCATGCTGGGCACCATGGCTTCTGATCTTCAGAAGCGGTTCATGGATGAGCATGCTTATGAGATGATGGATCAGCTTAAAAAGATGTTCCAAGATCAGGCTCGTCAGGAACGTTACCTGACAACTAAGGCACTTTGCACAACTGGGATGGGAGCTGGGACTTCTGTTAGCACTTATGTGCTAAAGTTGAAGGGGTATATTGATACACTTGCCCACTCAGCTCGCCAGTTCCGTAGGACTTGGCAACAGACATTATTCTCGGGTCACTTCCTGAGTCTTACAACCAGTTTATCATGAATTACCATATGCAAGGGTTGGATAAATCGGTTGTTAAGCTACATGGCATGCTCAAGCTTGCTGAGCAGTCTCTTAAGAAGACTCCTGAAGTATTGCTGGTGAACAAGGGCAATACGCCCATTGCTAAGGGAAAGGCCAAGGCTAAGGCCCAAAAGGCCAAGGCTAAGGGCAAAAAGGTGGTGGCCCAACCTAAAGTAAGGGTTGCTTCTCCTGACGATGTTTGCCATGAGTGTCATGAGAAGGGGCACTGGAAGAGCTCATGTCCAAAGCTAAGGGAGCAACTAAAGGGCAAAACTGCTACTTCAAGTATTTATGTTATTGAGATTAATCTGGCTATTTCTACATCTTGGGTCTTGGACACTGGATGTGGATCTCACATTTGTTCAAATGTGCAGGGTCTAAGAAATAGGAGATTATTAGGATCTGGAGAAGTAGATCTTCGAGTTGGAAATGGTGCTTGGGTTCAGGCCATGGAGATCAGAGATTATTTCTTGGAGATGCCTAGTGGACTTGTTTTGGAACTAAGAAACTGTTATTTTGTACCTGCGATGCGCAAGAATATTATTTCCGTTTCTTTGTTGGATATTTCTGGTTTTGTATTTAATATTGGACATGGTAGAATTTCTATGCAATGTGGCAATATTATTTGTGGAACAGCATTTCTTGAAAATGGCTTATATATCCTTGATCTAAAACGTGAAAGTTCAATCTATAACATAAATACTAAGAGGATTAAACAAAATGAAATTAATCCTACTTACATCTGGCATTGTCGACTTGGCCATATAAATGAGAAGTGAATAGCTAGGCTTCACCCTAGTGGAGTGCTAGGGTGATTTGACATCCAGCCTTATGACACATGCGAATCTTGTTTGAGAGGCAAGATGACAAAGGCACCTTTTAGCAAGACTGCTAAAAGGGCCTCAGAGCTATTGGAGCTAATACATTCCGATGTATGTGGCCCAATGAGCACTAGTGCTAGATCTGGTTTTCTGTACTTCATCACCTTCACGGATGACTTCAGCAGATACGGTTATGTGTATCTGATGAAGCATAAGTCTGAGACTCTCCAAAGGTTCAAGGACTTTAAGAATGAAGTAGAAAACCAACTTGGCAAGAAAATAAAATCACTTCGCTCTGACAGAGGGGGTGAATATTTGAGCCAAGAGTTTGATTCGTTTTTGAGAGAGTGTGGGATTATATCCCAACTCACTCCTCCTGGTACACCCCAGTGGAATGGAGTGTCAGAAAGGAGGAATAGGACCTTACTTGACATGGTCCGCTCGATGATGAGTCATGCTACACTCCCTGTCTCCTTTTGGGGATATGCTTTAGAGATAGCTGCTTACATTCTTAATAATACACCAAGCAAGGCAGTTGAGGGAACACCATATGAACTATGGAAAGGCCGAAAGCCCAATGTTTCCTTCTTGAAGATTTGGGGCTGTGATGCACATGTTAAGAAATTGACAAGTGGCAAACTCGAGTCCAAATCTGTCAAGTGCCAGTTTGTGGGTTACCCTAAGGAAACTAAGGGTTATTACTTCTACGATCCGGCCGAAAACAAAGTTTTCATAGCCAGAAATGCAGTCTTCTTGGAGAAGGAATTCTTTTCCAAGAGAGACAGTGGGAGTAATGTTGAACTTTCAGAAGTTCAAGACTCACAAACTCCTGCAGCTACTGCTGAGGATGCTTTGGGAACCGATCTGACTACTCAAGAAATTGAGGAACCAGAAACGGTTGCACAGGACCTTAGAAGGTCTGGTAGGACGTGTCATCAGCTAGAGAGGTACGGCTTTCTCGTGACTGATGATGGGGACCTTATGGTCGTTGACCAAGAAGAGCCTAAGACCTATCAGGAGGCTGTTGGAAGCCCACACTCAGATCAATGGTGTAAAGCCATGGAGGCTGAGATGCAATCTACGCACGATAACCATGTATGGAACTTGGTGGATCCACCTCCGGGTGCTAAGGTGATAGGTTGCAAGTGGTGTTTCAAGTTAAAGGCCCTGTATGTATAAGATGGTTAGTGGGAGCGTTTCCACCGTCCTAGTGCTGTATGTTGACGACATCCTTATCATTGGAGGTGACATACCAACACTGCAAGGAGTTAAGTAGTGGTTGAGTAGGTGCATTGTAATGAAGGACTTAGGCGAAGCTGAGACGATCTTAGGGATCAGGATCGACAGAGATAGATCCAATCAGCTTCTGGGCCTAAGTCAGGCCACGTACATTGACAAGGTTCTAAAAAGATTCAGCATGGACAAGGCAAAGAAAGGATCCTTGCCTATGCGCCATGGGTTGAAGTTGAGTAAGAAAGATGGTCCTAAAACAAAGAAGGACCGGGAGAACATGGAAAAGATCCCTTATGCATCTGCTATTGGATCTATCATGTACTTCATGTTATGTACGAGGCCTGATGTCGTGTATGCACTAAGTATGACTAGCCGGTACCAGTCGGACCCCGGTGAGGAACACTGGAAGGCAGTCAAGGCAATCTTGAAGTACCTTCACCGGACTAAGGATGCTTTCTTAGTGTATAGAGGTCAAGATGAGCTGGTAGTGTCAGGTTACACTGATGCAAGCTTTGAGACTGATGAGGATGAGAACCAGTCACAGTCTGGTTATGTTTTTCTCCTGAATGGCGATGCCATTAGTTGGAGGTCCTCAAACTAGGCCACCATTACTGACTCTACAATGGAAGCTGAGTACATAGCTGCGTGCGAAGCTCAAAGGAAGCAGTTTGGATCAAGAAAGTCATAACTGAGTTGGGAGTAGTGCCCATTATCCTAGACCCAGTTGATGTTTTTATGAAAACAATGGGGCCATCGCACAAACTAAGGTGCCCCGGTCACACAAGAGATCCAAACATGTACTCAGAAAGTTTCACCTCATTCGGGAGATCGTGAACATAGGTGAAATATAATTGCAGAGGGATGACACCAAGAATAATGTCGCTGATCCATTGACCAAAGCGCTGTGGCAAACACAGCACGACGATCATACCAGATCTATAGGAATTAGGGCAATGCCCACTTGGAACTAGTGCAAGTGGGAGATTGTTGGTGTGCCCTAGTTCTTAGGGCATTGGATTCTTCTATTTTGTATTATACATTAAGAGTCATGTATGAATACATTATTTGTGTCACATTAATAAAGGCAATTAATCTATTTCATTTATATCTTGTGCTATAATATGAGTAGAGTATCCATTGATTGATAATCATAAAACCTATCCCAGGTCTGTTCTAATCGTGGGAACGAATAGAACCATAGACTCGTATATTCGATGACTGTATAGTTCTTAACTAGCCATAGTACTTGTATAGTTAGTCATGAATATAGGTACATGTCATTGACATGGGACTGGATCGATCCGCACAAGAAAGCCACATGGTTGTCATGTCATAGGTCTTTCTTGAGTAGGTCTCTTTTGTCCTCAGACCAGATTTCATTATAATATCAATATGGAATCCGGTTCACTTTGACATATGCCTAACAGGTCTGTAAAAGGATGCTAAATACGGGTATGATTTGGTGGACCGGTGAACATGTTGATATTGATGATGAAGTGACCGAATTGCCACTCGGGTAACACCGAGATGATATCATTGGCCACTTGATGAGTGGGACTGATAAGTGTATGGCCATACCCAAATAAGTTGGTTGCTTATTTGATTAATCAGTCAACTCAAGATCAAGAAATATAATAAATAACAGAAGAGGATGACGGACATCATGCCTCTTGTTTATTCATATCGATATCATTAGGCAAAGGACACTATGAGATTACTACCGAGTGAGCGTCTTCTAAAGACTGCTACATCTCTTTCTTAATTTGGGGCTGTAATGGTTTGCTAGAACCCACTTACAGTCTGTGGGCCTTGGGCCTACTGCCAACATAAAGACAGACCCATAGGATCGTGCACATAGATCAACTGAGCTGGAACTTATAGAAATTGTACATGTAATGTACATTGGAAGGAATGCGTTAATTAGTTAGTTGACATTCGGTGCCAAGGTAATTAATTGACATTGGGTTGAATTTAATTTAATTAATAAGTTTACATAATGTAATTAATTAATTTATCTATTAATTGAATTACATAAAGTAAAAAATTAATTAAATAATTTTCCTAAGTAGGAAAATCAAATACATGTATTGTATTAACTTAAGTGTGATTTAATTTTATTTAGGGTTAATTAAATTTAGCCAAATGGAATTAAATTACATAGTATATACTTTTTAATTAAAGTTTATTTATGTAATTATAATCCTAGTGGGCTTGGGTTTAATTAACCTAATTAAAACCCAATTAGACAAGGTGTCTATATAAGGGCACACTTAAGGAGGAGAAACCTAATTGAACTCTAATTAAAAGCTGGAAATTTCAGCCACCAATAGCAG
Organism: Euphorbia tirucalli; assembly: GCA_039660915.1. Lineage (NCBI taxonomy): Eukaryota > Viridiplantae > Streptophyta > Magnoliopsida > Malpighiales > Euphorbiaceae > Euphorbia > Euphorbia tirucalli. The sequence goes on along the minus strand of CM077640.1, from coordinate 32,495,405 downwards.
CCCCAAAACAGCCGAAAATCCCAGCATTAAACCTCCATTCCTTCGCGTCTTCGGCTAGTACCGGTTCCCGCTCAATAGTTGGTCGTGCACCGGACTTTGGAGATCGCAGTTTCAAAGAAACGATTCTGAAGCAGTCTCTAGAGGAGATGAATCTGGTGAGTTAAACTCTCTTGATTCAAATTGTTTTTTTTCTAATCAATGGTAATTGGACACAATAGGTGGATTCTAGGAAATTTTAAACGGTGTATTTTCTGCTGCGCCATGTTATTTTTCCAATGATGAATCCCAGCAACGGAGCCCCTAATTCGGGAAGAAACAATCCCAGCAGTAGTAGAGTGGCCATTCCACACCGAGAAGTGGATCATCAGTCTGAAGAAGAGGAGGCTTTTGTAAGGGTGAGAGAGGCCTTGATTGAGACTACTGCTAAAAGATGCCTCAAGGAAAAATTCTCTGATTTTGAGGCATTGCTACTGAAACTGAAAGAGATGGTGCATTATCACCCTGTCAAGTGTGCGGACCCGGCTACTCTGTTGGCAGAAGGGGGAAAGCCACTACCGGTTGGTTTCCAGATGCCATACCTGCCTTCATACACTAGAGAGGGCCCACTAGAGGCACATTTGGATAGTTATGTAAGGATCATGTCTAGCTTCGGGATCAAGAAAGTCCATCTTTTGAACCTATTCCCAACAACTCTGTGGGGCGCTGCTGCTAAGTGGTACTTGAAGATGCCAATCCATACCCGCTCCACATGGGAGGATTTGTCTAAGGCATTTGTGAAGCAGTATGCCTATAACACTTAGGTGGAAACCACTTTGGAAGATCTAGAAAGGATTCGACAAGAACCCAATGAACCTTTCTCGACATACTACAAGAGATGGCTGGATGTACAGGTACTGGTGGATGGGGCTCCTAAGCTGGAATCTCTTGTTGTGAAGTTAGTTGACTGCAGCTTAACCCTTTATAAGGAGAAGATGAAGCTGAAAAGATTTCACTCTTTCAATGAAGTTATAGATTTTGCTAAGCGAATCGAGAGATACGCAGAGGAAGAGCAGATGAACAGACAGGGCTCAGGCACTTACCGGGGCAGCCGGGGGCATACACAAGGATATAAGGCTAGTAGCTCCACAACCTCCTCGACGAGGTCTAGTTCAAAGCCAGCCTTATTGGATATGCCCTAGTCTCGAGGCATTGGTCCTTGCATTTGTACCATACAGTAATTGGATTCATGTATTATACTTATATGTGTTATTAATAAAGGCATTAATTCATTTATTATATTTATCTTGTGCAATATATTAAATGAAGTATCCAATGGACATATCCATATCTATGATGACCAGTGTCATGCACTTGGCAGTAAGACCATGGATAGGGTAAACGATATGACCATAAATAGATCCGTAGTCTGTTCCAGTCATGGGAATGAATGGAACAAGAGACTATCATTAACCTGGCTGTATGCCGGTGTCTTACCGGTCATTGGACATGGAATGTCAACCAAGTTAATGGGTACATGCATAAGGGCCATGGTATTGGATAGATCCACTAAACGAGAAATCCACATGGTATAGTATAATAAGTGATTCTCGTGTAGTACTTGTATGGATCCTTTGACCTGACCATATGATGGTGTTACATGTGAGGTCGCATACTTAGGGGTATGCCTAAAGGGCCTATAACAGGGTGCCAAGTATGGGTACTTTCGGGTATGTCACTTAGCATGGTAATGCTATGGATATGCAGAAGGGATTTGTCACTCAGTAGTCCACTGGGAAGATATCACCGGCCTCTTGATGAATGTGACTGATAAGAGTGTGGCCACACCCAAACAAGTAGGAACTTGTTTGTGAACTTCAGTGCATTCGGGATCAAGTTAATGTCCAACACAAAAGAGGGTGATCAATCCATGCCTCTGTGTTGGACACCGATATCAATGACATGGGATGTACAAGTTTAAACTATAGGGTTATGATAACAGTTAGACTGCCATCTCCATCTTAATTGGGGGCTGCAGTGGCTTGCTAGAGCCCAACTGCAGTCTGTGGGCTAAAGGCCCGCTGCCAACATAAAGATGGGCCCACGGGATCATACACATAAAACGACTGAACACCGACTTAGGGAATTACATGTATACTTGGAGTATACACTCTGGAGAGAGAGGTATATATATATTAATCATATTACAAAGATCAATTAGATTGATGATAATAATAAAATTAATATATATTCAATTGGCTCTTCATAATTAATTGGATTAGTTATGAGATTATTTCCTAGGTGGAAATATTCATGTGTATAGGTTTACATATGATTTTATTTTGTGAAGATTTAATTTTAATTTGATGGATTAAATTAATTGGTCAAACTAATTTTAATTTATATGTAAATAATATATTACTTGGTGTAATATATTAAATACATGGGTATATTAAAATTGGGCTTGAAATGAATTTAAACCAGAATAATTAAAATTAGATTGGGCCTGAATTAAAAGATGGAAGCCCACACAAAATGAAGGAGCCAAACTGGGCCTAAATTCCCCTAGGGGAATTAGGCCAACCTAGGCATAAAACCTGGGGAAAAATTTCGGCCACCCTAACACAAGCAACCATAGCCGAAATTTTCAACCTAGCCCCTCTCTCCATTGTTCGTGTTTTTCAAACGCTAGCACGAGTCGTGTTCGTTAGGCGTTCGTGTACGAGAACGAGGAGGGATTCTATTTTGATTCCTACAGTCTTCATCCATCTCTAGAAGAGATATTCCGGGTAAGAATATGATCTCTTTCTATTGAATTTTTATGTTTTACATTTTCCATTTCAATTGCTCCTGGGACTGGATTTAAGGAAATCATCGCGTTCTTCCGCATTTATCGGGTGATTTCCGGTGAAAAATCCCAACAGTGGTATCAGAGCGGGCTTTTGATTCATGGAAATTGTTAAAATTGGTTGAATCCCATGTTTTAAAATTGGAGATTTTTCATTGGGATTCTTGTGTTGGGTTTAATATTTTTCCCATTTGATTTTCATACAATTGAAATTGAATATGTATATTGGTTTGTGTTTGTTTAATTTAATTGTATGTTTTGGAATTCTTGGTGGATTCGTTGTTGATGGATGATTTAATTTTTTTCTGGTTTAAAAAAAAAAAAATCTGGCTCTCGGGGGCGGGGTTACCGGTGGCGGAATCGCCACCGGTGGTAGCCGCTGCTTGCTGCTGCACCAGCAGCAGCAGCCACTGGGCGGCAGCTGTTGCCGGAGCAGCGGGCAGCCGCTGCTGTTGCTAGGGCAACTCGGTTGCCCTAGCTGCAGCGGGTCGGGCCCAGTGTTTTTGGATTTGGCGGGTTTTTGGGCCCAGTTTTGAAATTTTAATTGGTTTTAAAATTCGTGTGTTGAAATTTATGCAATTTAAATGCGTGTGGTTTCTTGAATGAAATTTTATTTTATTCATGTGATATTAATTTTGAAATTAATATGGTTAATTGAAATTGGTTCGGGTAATTTTGGCACAATTACTTGGATGGCTGAATTGGACCCATGGTTTCCCAATTCCAGTGGGAGCAATTGGACTGCTTGGGCTGGAGGCCCAAAGCCCGTTAAGGGTTAGAACCATGGTGGGCCAAAATTGGCGATTTCTATATAATGGCTTGGACATAATTGAAATGGGCTTATATGATGCATTATACCATACTTATGAATTATATGTATTGGATGCATATGTGTGATTAAATGTTTGTATGGTTGGATGCTATTGGGCCTTATACAAGATAGGTTGTATTTTTTTTTTTTTGATAAATACGGCCTGGGTGTCGTTTTTCTTTTTAATCTAATTTAATTTTATTCATTTATTATAAAATTTGTAAAAGGAAGAAGCCCATGGAGTGGTAGCCCAAGTGGAGGTGCAAGCCCAGAAAGAAGAAGATGGAGGCCCACCTGATATTCTTTTCTAGTATAGGTTCACTAGAATAATATTAGGATGTAATATAGGCCCATAGCAGTCCATTTTACTTATTTATTTAATCATGTTTTATATTTATATGCATGTAAGTATGTATGATCCAACCACATTTCACCCGCCTTATGTATGTAAGCCGTTATTAAATGAATCTAATAACCAAATGGAATTACTAAGTCGCTTAAAAGTGCTTCCCTCATTCAAAACCGACTCGAAGTGGGAATAGGCCAGTTGTAGACCATGCCCTCACTTTGTATTGGGTTAGGGTATGGGATACTCTAACACTTGACTGGAGGTTTTGACTTAGCGTGGGTAGTAGGATTCTCCTGGCCCTAAGCACAGATGGGTAAGTGCTAACAAGCCCATCAAACCGAGTCCCTAGGTTGGGATTGGACGGCATTCCTACCTAAATAATTAGGGTATAGTTGTATCAGGCCCTCGTCTGGCTATATCTTAATGAAATATGGATCTCGGCCCATGAGCCCAACAACTCGGTTTAATTAATAACTTGATTCATTATTAATTTTACATGGGAACAACAACATAAAGTCCTTTATTAACACTCTAAATGTTTTTCTGTGTAGAAATTCTTAAATGGCAAACAACAATACTTATCACTGCGATCAATTCTGGAAAGCGACAAGCTTTCCGGTCCTAACTTTTTGGACTGGTCTAGGAACTTGAGAATAGTTCTAAGGCAGGAGTCCAAAGAGTATGTACTGGAGAGGCCTGTATCGGCTACGCCTCAAGGACGTAATCCATCGGCTGCCTAGCTCGAGGAATACGAGGCGCATGTTAAGGACAATAGGGATGTGACATGCCTAATGTTGGCCTGCATGGTCCCCGAACTGCAAAAATAGTTTATGGACCATCAAGCCTTTGCTATGATAACAACTCTAAATGAGATGTTTCAAGAGCAAGCTCGTCAGGAAAGGTACCTGACCAACAAGGCATTCCACTCTTGTAAGATGGGGGCCGGGACATCTGTGAGCGCACACGTGCTCAAGATGAAGGGCTATTTGGACACTTTGGCCCGTCTCGGATCGCCTATCTCTCAGGAGTTGGTGGTGGACACAATCCTTGCATCCTTGCCGGATTCTTATGATCAGTTCATCCTGAACTACAACATGCAAGGGATGAACCGTACTGTCAGTGAGCTACATGGGATGCTTAAGCTTACTAAGCAGTCGATCAAAAAGACTCTACCGGTGCTACTGGTCAACAAGGGGAACCCTCCTGTTGCCAAGGGTAAGGCCAAGGAAAAGGCCAAAGCCAAGGCCAAGAAGGCCAAGGCTAAGAAGGCCAAGGCCCAACCCAAGGCCAGCAGAAGGCAGGTCCTGAAGATGTCTGTTTCGGGTGTAGACAGGCAGGCCATTAGAAGAGATCGTGTCTCAGGCTTATGGGAGAGCAAAGAAGGGGCCAAGGTGCGTCCTCTTCAGGTATTTATGTTATAGACATTAACCTTACTGTTTCAACATCCTGGGTATTGGATACTGGATGTGGTTCTCACATTTGTTGCAATGTGTAGGGACTTAAGAACAGAAGGTCACTGGGGTCGGGAGAGGTGGACTTGCGGGTCGGGAATGGAGCAAGGGTTGCTGCCATAGAGATCAGCGAATACCACCTTGTGATGCCTAGTGGATTGGTTTTAATTTGGAACATTGTTATTTTGTACCTGCTATGTGCAGGAATATTATTTCAGTTTCTATGTTGGATATTTCTGGATTTATTTTACTATTTCTAATGGTAGAATTTCAATATCTAGAGAGGGATTATTTTATGGAGATGCTCTATTAAATAATGGCCTATATATCCTGGACTTAAATGAAACCAATCACGTCTATAACATAAACACAAAAAGGGTTAAGCCAAACGAACTTAATCCTGTCTACCTATGGCATTGTCGTCTCGGCCACATAAACGAGAAGCGCATCGCTAGGCTTCACAAAGCTGGAGTCTTAGGGTCATTTGACTTGGAGTCAATTGATACATGCGAATCATGTTTACGAGGCAAGATGACAAAGTTGCCTTTTAGCAAGAAGGCTGAAAGGGCCACTGGCTTATTGGACCTAATACATTCAGGTGTATGTGGACCCATGATCGCAGCGACTAGAGGTGGGCATCTGTACTTCATCACATTCACGGACGATTTCAGTAGATATGGCTTTGTCTATCTGATGAAACACAAGTCCGAGACCCTTGATAGGTTCAAGGAATTTAGGAACGAGGTACAGAACCAGCTAGGCAGAAATATCAAAACCCTTCGGTCGGACCGAGGTGGTGAGTATATGAGCCTGGAATTTGACTCATATTTGAGAGAGCATGGAATAGTTCCACAGCTCAGTCCTCCCAGAACACCACAATGGAATGGGCTGTCCAAACTGAGGAATAGGACCCTGTTGGACATGGTCCGCTCAATGATGAGTCAAGCCTCTCTCCCAATTAGTTTATGGGGACATGCCCTTGAGACAGCAGCTCTTATCTTAAATAATACTCAGACTAAGGCAGTGGAAAAGACCCCATATCAGATATGGATGGGCAAAGAGCCCAATGTGTCTTTCCTAAGGATTTGGGGATGCGAAGCACATGTCAAGAGATTGACTAGTGGCAAGCTGGAGCCTAAAACCGATAAATGCCTATTTGTGGGCTATCCTAGGGAAACCAAAGGGTATTACTTCTACAACCCCACCGAGAACAAGGTATTCCTCTTTCTAGAAAAGGAGTTCCTTTCCAAGAAAGATAATGGGAGCAATGTTGAACTCAGGGAAGTTCAAGGTCCACAAGCTCCTGAAGAGGATAACTCAGAGGCCCAGGTGGAGCTTCCACAAGGGGAAGCACCGACCCAGGCCGCACAAGGACCTAGAAGGTCTGCTAGGGATCATTGGGAACTAGAGAGGTATGGCTTCCTCGTCACCGATGATCGGACTCTTCTCATCTGGGATGAGGAAGAACCCAAAACCTACCAAGAGGCTATGGCTAGCCCACTATCTGCGAATTGGCGTAAAGCCATGGAGGTAGAAATGCAATCTATGTACGATAACCAACTTTGGAACTTGGTTGATCCACCTCCGGGTGCCAAGGTAATAGGTTGCAAGTGGTGCTATAAGCTAAAGGCCAAAAACACCTTCAAGGGGTGTCTGGTTGCGAAAGGTTTTAGACAAGTCCATGGAATAGACTATGATGAAACTTTCTCACCAGTGGCCATGCTCAAATCCATCAGGATCTTTCTAGCCATAGCCGTATAGTACGACTATGAAGTCTGGCAAATGGATGTCAAAACCGCTTTCCTTAATGGAAAGCTGCTCGAGGATGTGTACATGACACAACCTGAGGGTTTTGTCGATCCAAAGTATCCGAGGAGGGTATGCAAGCTTCAAAGGTCCATTTATGGACTGAAGCAAGCATCCCGAAGTTGGAATCTAAGATTCAATGAGGCTATAAAGGAATATGGCTTCATACAGAATAAAAATGAGCCTTGTGTGTATAAGAGGACTAGTGGGAGCATTGTCACATTCTTGGTACTTTTTGTGGACGACATCCTAATCATTGGAAGCAACATAACTACACTGCAAGGGGTAAAGCAGTGGCTGAGTAAGTGCTTCGCAATGAAGGACTTAGGTGAAGCTGAGATGATCCTAGGGATCAGGATCTATAAGGATAGATCTAATCAGCTTCTGGGCGTAAGTTAGGCCTCATACATAGACAAAGTTCTGAAAAGGTTCAGCATAGACTGGGCCAAGAAAGGTTTCTTGCCAATGGGTCATGGGCTGAAACTTAGTAAGAAACACTGTCCTATGACAAGGCAGGACAGGGAGAACATGAAATTGGTTCCATATGCTCCGGCTGTAGGGTCAATTATGTACTCCATGTTATTTACGAGACCTGATGTCGCCTTTGCACTGAGTATGACGAGCCGGTACCAGCAGGATCCCGGGGAGGATCACTAGAAAGCTATCAAGGCAATCCTTAAGTACCTTAACCGGACTGAGGATAGCTTCTTAGTGTATGGTGGTCAGGAAGTGCTGTCAGTTACTGGGTACATTGATGCGAGCTTCCAGACTGACCAGGATGAGTACCAGTCGCAGTTGGGGTATGTATTTTTGCTAGATGGTGGTGCTGTAAGCTGGAGGAGCTCAAAGCAGCCAACCATAGCTGACTCTACAACAGAAGCTGAGTACATCGCTGCGTGTGATGCGGCTAAGGAAGCTGTGTGGATGAAAAATTTTATCACTGAGTTGGGAGTAGTGCCAACTATCCAGGACCCAGTTGATATCTTCTATGACAACAATGGGGCCGTTGCACAAGCTAAGGAGCCCCGGTCACATAAGAACACAAAGCACGTGCTTAGAAAGTTTCACCTCATACGAGAGATCGTGGAGAGAGGTGACATTGCATTACACAGAGTGGACACCGAGGACAATGTCGCAGATCCTTTAACCAAGGCGCTAGCCCAGCCCAAGCACGAGGGTCATACTAGATCTATAGGGATTAGGCCCATGCCTAGTTGGAACTAGTGCAAGTGGGAGATTGTTGGATATGCCCTAGTCCCGAGGCATTGGTCCTTGCATTTGTATCATACATTAATTGGATTCATGTATTATACTTATATGTGTTATTAATAAAGGCATTAATTCATTTATTATATTTATCTTATGCAATATATTAAATGAAGTATTCGATGGACATATCCATATCCATAATGACCAGTGTCATGCACTTGGCAGTAAGACCATGGATAGGGTATATGATATGACCATAAATAGATCCGTAGTCTGTTCCAGTCATGGGAATGAATGGAACAAGAGACTATCATTAACCTGGTTGTATGGAGGTGTCTTACCGGTCATTGGACATGGAATGTCAACCAAGTTAATGGGTACATGCATAAGGGGCATGGTACTAGATAGATCCACAAAACGAGAAATCCACATGGTATAGTACCACAAGTGATTCTCGTGTAGTACTTGTATGGATCCTTTGACCTGACCATATGATGGTGTTACATGAGAGGTTGCATACTTAGGGGTACGCCTAAAGGGCCTATAACAGGGTGCCAAGTATGGGTACTTTCGGGTATGTCACTTAGCATGGTAATGCTATGGATATGCAGAAGGGATTCGTCACTCAGTAGTCCACTGGGAAGATATCACCGGCCTCTTGATGAATTTGACTGATAAGAGTGTGGCCACACCCAAACAAGTAGGAACTTTGTTTGTGAACTTCAGTGCATTCGGGATCAAGTTAATGTCCGACACAAAAGAGGGTGATCAATCCATGCCTTTGTGTTGGACACTGATATCAATGACATGGGATGTACAAGTTTAAACTACAGGGTTATGATAACAGTTAGACTGCTATCTCCATCTTAATTGGGGGCTGCAGTGGCTTGCTAGAGCCAAACTGCAGTTTGTGGGCCAAAGGCCCGCTGCCAACATAAAGATGGGCCTACGGGATCATACACATAGAACGACTGAACACCGACTTAAGGAATTACATGTATACTTGGAGTATACACTATGGAGATATATATATATATATATATATATATATATATATATATATATATATATTAATCATATTATAAAGATCAATTAGATTGATGATAATAATAAAATTAATATATATTCAATTGGCTCTTCATAATTAATTAGATTAGTTATGAGATTATTTCCTAGGTGGAAATATTCATGTGTATAGGTTTACATATGATTTTATTTTGTGAAGATTTAATTTTAATTTGATGGATTAAATTAATTGGTCAAACTAATTTTAATTTATATGTAAATAATATATTACTTGGTGTAATATATTAAATACATGGCTATATTAAAATTGGGCTTGAAATAAATTTAAACCAAAATAATTAAAATTAGATTGGGCCTGAATTAAAGGATGGAAGCCCATACAAAATGAAGGAACCAAACTGGGCCTAAATTCCCCTAGGGGAATTCGGCCAACCTAGGCATAAAACCTAGGGAAAAATTTCGGCCACCCTAACACAAGCAAACATAGTAGAAATTTTCAACCTAGCCCATCTCTCCATTGTTCGTGTTTTTCCAACGCTAGCATAGGTCGTGTTCGTTTGGCGTTCGTGTACGAGAACGAGGAGGGATTCTATTTTGATTCCTGCAGTCTTCATCCATCTCTAGAAGAGATATTCCGGGTAAGAATATGATCTCTTTCTATTGAATTTTTATGTTTTACAATTTCCATTTCAATTGCTCCTGGGACTGGATTTGAGGAAATCATCGTGTTCTTCCACATTTATCGGGTGATTTCCGGTGAAAAATCCCAACAAGCCTAGACTGTAGTATTGTCTTGGGTGAGAGAAGTAGATATGGCAACAGTGGCCCAGGGCAGGCAATCAAGGACTCCTCAAAGGCTTACTAACTCGTGGGTCGACTCTTTAGGCCGCATTTTTGCCAAGTGCAGGAAGGCTGGTTTACTACAGAGTTTGAAGCCTTATGTTCCTCCTTTGACTCAGATAAAGACAATTACTACGCCTACCATGTGATAGTAGGCCACTGCATGACTGGATGTACTGCGTTGGTAAAGGCTATTCAACAACTGGTTACCAAAGGGAAGATTGTGGAGCCCGCCTTAAAGCCTAATGTTCAGAAGAACCCCTTGCCCAACTTCGGGGGTCAGGTCAGTATGGTTCAATCTGGGATGCCAGCTAACTGTGTGTTTGCTCAGATAATCAAAGCCAATCCGAGTGTACTAGTGGTTATAGCAAAAGAGGAGAAAGAAAAGCCAGAAGAAGCTGAAGAACAGGCATCTGTGGTATAGAATGAGCAGGGTCTGATTGATTTGGATGACATTGATTTAGATGTTGATGATGAGGATTTTGGGTTTGAAGAACCGAAGCCAATCTAGCTGGTTGAGACGAGAAAAGGGACAGTGATCACAAGGGATGGTCCCGTTATACATATCACCAGAAGTGGTAGGGTCTATCAACCTATCAACGTGGCTCCTTAAGCACCACTTAGAAGAAGTAGCGTAGTTGTAGGGGCAGACACTACCAATCAGATGCCGAGAAATAAGGAGGATGATGTTGTGGTCGAACAAAGAAAACACCTGCCCAAGCTAATATATGGCACCTCCTCATGGTATCCAAAAGACACCATGAGGCAGTGGTGAAACAGTTGATGGAAACGGATGCTACCCCTACAATGTCCCCTGATGAAGTATGTGCCACGATAAGGGGAGTTGACCTGAAAGCCAACCAAGCGCCGGAGATCAGTTTTGGGGTGTCTGACTTGCCACCAGAAGGTGTGAATCACAACCGGGCTTTGTATTTAAAAGTGGAGATCATGGACAGGGTAATGCCTTGTGTAATGGTCGATAAGGGGTTAGCCCTGAACATCTGCCCCTCCAAAGTTTTTCCATACCTGGGTATTAGCACGGAAGCACTCTACCGGTCTGGCACTGTAATCAGGGCATATAACGACAGTAAGAGGTTAGTGATCGGCATGTTTGAAGTCGAAGTCAGTGTTGGGGAGGTTAAGTCCAAGGTACTATTCACAGTCATTAACATCCCCTTCACATTTTCTCTACTCCTTCGAAGGCCATGGTTCCATGCCTTGGGAGGTGTGCATTCAACTCTACACCAGAAAGTGAAGTTCCTAATAGGAGACAAAGTAGTGACCATAGAAGCTGACAAGCCATCTGTGGTGGCTGCTTTGAATGCCGTAGAGCTACTGATGACTGGGTTTCAGGTAACGATAGTGTCAGATGAAAGTGAGAATGAACTGAGGTTCCCAGAGTGGATCCACAAGTACTTTGCTAAGTAGAAGTTCGAACCCGGTGAGGGATTGGGGGTAAGGCAGCAAGGTATCCCCAAGTTCAATATTGAAGCTGGAAATTACCATCAGCATGAGCTTGGTTATCATGAAAAAGGGAATAAGTTAAGCAAGAGGTATGTGAATTTGGTCGACACTTTCCTTTGTGCAACCGAAGAAGTATATAACGGAGCTCCGGAACCAGTGAAAATTAAGGGGGATCAGCTCCCAGGTTTTGAGATCTTTTCTGATGTTGTTGACTTTAATAAATATGGGGTCGAGCCGATTGTAAATATGTTGCGTGTTAGGAATGAAGATAAAGGAAAGAAGATTCTGAAATATCAAGAAGGGACAATCGACCAGGTCAGAGTTGAACTCGGAAACAAGGGTGAATTTGCTGAGAAGGTAGGCCTAGAAAGTGGAGAAGCTAAAGTGGCCGTCGAAGCTATCACTAAAGCATTGTGTGTGCTGATGAAAGTTAACATAGGCTCTAGGCAGAAGCAAACACCTGTGGCAAAAACTCAGGAGGAGCTGATGAGTCAAGCTATGAAAGAACTGGCCAAGCTAATGATGGCAGGAAAGGCAAAGATGGCCGAAGAAGAACTATCCACCGGCCAGGAAGAAGTCCTTGAGGGTGACCTGGGGAGCTTATTTGAAGAAATTGATGATGCTGCAATAGGAGAAGACCCTCCGCATGTGAAGGATGACAATCACTTCAATGTATCTGTTTCTTCTGTTTTTGATGTAAACAATTCAGCCTATAAGGCTCTTAATGCAATGAAATCCAATTTCATTTACTTGTGTGATGTTTTTCTGGATGGAATTGTGCATACATACAAACATTCATTTAATGTCTTTAGCATACATGATGCATCATTGCATGAAATGAATCTAGGGACAGATGATAACCCAAAAATGGTATCCGTTTCGAAAGACATCAAGCCTGACGAGAGGAAAGAAATTGTAAAGATGCTCCAAAAGCACGTAAAAGCCTTTGCCTGGTCCTATGATGACATGCCTGGGGTTGACAAAGAAATCGCAGAGCACAGAATTCTGACAGATCCAAAAATGAAGCTATCAAGCAGAAGCTCAGAAGACTCAGGCCAGAATGGGTAGAGAAAGTTAAGGAAGAAGTGGCCAAATAGAAAAAGGAAAAGTTCCTGGAAGTAGTGGAATACCCATAATGGCTAGCCAACACAGTACCGGTTGCAAAGAAAGACGGCAAAGTCAGGGTTTGTGTAGACTACACAGATCTAAACAAAGGCATCACCCAAGAATGATTTCCCGCTACAGCATATTGATGTTTTGATCGACAAGCCGCCAGGGTGACAATGTACTCATTAATGGATGGATTCTCAGGGTATAACCAGATTCTAATGGACATCGTCGATAAGGTAAAGATAGCCTTCATCACAGAATATGGAGTCTATTGCTACAGAGTTATGCCATTAGGGTTGAAGAATATTGGGGCAACTTACCAGTGCACAGTCACTGCACTTTTTCATGATATGATTCATAAGGAGGTCGAAGTTTATGTAGATGACATGTTAGTTAAATCAATGACCCGGGAGGAGCACCTTGCTATCTTGGATAGATTCGTGACTAGAGTCGAAAAGTATAACCTCTGCCTGAATCCTAAGAAGTGTGCATTTGGAGTAACTTCAAGGAAACTTCTCGGCCATGTGGTGAGCCAGAGGGGAATCAAAATAGATCTGGACAGGATCAAAGCCATCAGTTGTTGGGATTCGTCATTGGAAAAATAACGTGGCACAACGGAAAATACACTGTTTAAAATTTCCTAGAATCTACCTATCGTGTCCAATTACCATTGATTAGAATAAAAACAATTTGAATCAAGAGAGATTAACTCACTAGATTTGTCACCTCTAGAGACTGTTGCAGAATCGTTTCTTGAAACTGTGATCTCCAAAGTTTGGTGCACGACCAACTATTGAGCGAGAACCGGTGCTAGCTGAAGATGCGAAGGAATGGATTATTAATGCTGGGATTTTCGGCTGTTTTGGGGCTGCTCTTGGTAGCTGAAATTTCCAGTAATTAATTAGGGTTGAATTAGGGTTTTCTTCCTTAAGTGTGCCCTTATATAGACACCTTGTCTAATTGGGTTTTAATTAGGTCAATTAAACCCAAGCCCACTAGAATTATAATTACATAAATAAACTTTATTTAAAAAGTATATACTATGTAATTTAATTACATTTGGCTGAATTTAATTATCCCTAAATAAAATTAAATCACACTTAAGTAAACATAATACATGTATTTAATTTTTCTACTTAGGAAAATTATTTAATTAAATATTTACTTTATGTAATTCAATTAATTGATAAATTAATTAATTACATTATGTAAACTTATTAATTAAATTAAATTAACCCAATGTTAATTAATTATTTTGACACCAAATGTCAACTAATTAATTAACGCATTCCTTCCAATGTACATTACATGCACAATTTCTATAAGTTCCGGCTCAGTTGATCTATGTACACGATCCTTTGGGTCAGTCTTTATGTTGGCAGTAGGCCCAAGGCCTACAAACTGTAAGTGGATTCTAGCAAACCATTATAGCCCCCAATGAAAACAGAGATGCAGCAGTCTTTAGAAGACACTCACCCGGTAGTAATCTCATAGTGTCCTTTGTCTAACGAGATCGATATGAATAAACAAAAGGCATGGTGTCCGTCCTCCTCTTCTGATGTTTATTATATTTCTTGATCTTGAGTTGACTGATTAATCAAATAAGCACTGACTTACTTGGGTATGGCCATACACTTATCAGTCCCACTCATCAAGTGGCCAATGATATCATCTCGGTGTTACCCGAGTGACAATTCCATAATTTCATCATCAATATCAACATGTTCACCGATCCACCCAATCATACCCGTATTTAGCATCCTTTTACCGACCTGTTAGGCATAAGTCAAAGTGAACTGGGTTCCATATTGATACTATAATGAAATCTGGTCTGAGGACAAAAGATACTTACTCAAGAAAGACCTATGACGCGACAAACATATGGCTTTCTTGTGCGGATCGATCCGATCCCATGTCAACGACATGTACCTATATTCATGACTGACTATACAAGTATATGGCTAGTTAAGAACTGCCATACAGTCATCGAATATACAAGTATGTGGTTCTGTTCGTTCCCATGATTAGAACAGACCTGGGATAGGTTTTATGATTATCAATCAATGGAAACTCTACTCATATTATAGCACAAGATATAAATGAAATAGATTAATTGCCTTTATCAATGTGACACAAATAATGTATTCATATAATGAGTCTTAATGTATAATACAAAATACAAGAACTCAATGCCCTAAGAACTAGGGCACTCCAACAATCTCCCACTTGCACTAGTTCCAAGTGGGCATTGCCCTAATTCCTATAGATCTGGTATGACCATCATGCTGTATCTATGGCAGCGCTTTGGTTAATGGATCAGCGACATTATGCTTGGTGTCAACCCTCTGCAATGATATGTCACCTCTGTTCATAATCTCCTGAATAAGGTGAAACTTTCTAAGCACATGTTTGGATCTCTTGTGTGACTGAGGCTCCTTAGCTTGTGTGATGGCCTCGTTGTTGTCACAAAAAACATCAACTAGGTCTAGGATACTAGGTACTACTCCTAACTCGGTTATGTATTTCTTGATCCAAACGGCTTCCTTTGCAGATTCGCACGCAGCTATGTACTCAGCTTCCATTGTAGAGTCAGCAATGGTGGCCTGCTTTGAGGACCTCCAACTAATGGCACCACCATTTAGGAGAAGAACATAACCAGACTGTGACTGGTTCTCATCCTCATCGGTCTTAAAGCTTGCTTCAGTGTAACCTGACACTACCAGCTCATCTTGACCTCTAGGCACTAAGAAAGCATCCTTAGTCCGGTTAAGGTACTTCAAGATTGCCTTGACTGCCTTCCAGTGTTCCTCACCGGGGTCCGACTAGTACTGGCTAGTCATACTTAGTGCAAACATGACATCAGGCCTTGTACATAACATGGAGTACATGATGGATCCTATAGCAAATGCATAAGGGATCTTTTCCATGCTCTCCTGGTCCTTCTTTATTTTAGGACCATCTTTCTTACTCAGCTTCAACCCATGGCACATAGGCAAGAATCCTTTCTTCGCCTTGTCCATGCTGAATCTTTTTAGAACCTTGTCTATGTATGTGGCCTGACTTAGGCCTAGAAGCCGATTGGATCTATGTCTGTAGATCCTGATCCCTAAGATCATCTCAGCTTCGCCTAAGTCCTTCATTGCAAAGCACCTACTCAACCACTACTTAACCCCTTGCAGTGTTGGTATGTCACCTCCAATGATAAGGATGTAGTCAACATACAGCACTAAGAAGGTGGAAACACTCCCACTAACCATCTTATACACACAGGGCTCATCAGAATTCTATGTGAAGCCATATTCCGTAATGGCCTCATTGAATCTCTGACCATGACCTTGATGCTTGCTTCAATCCATAAATGGATCTTTGAAGCTTGCATACTCGGTTTGGATACTTTGGATCGATAAAACCCTCAGGTTGTGCCATGTACACATCCTCGAGTAGCTTTCCATTAAGGAAAGTGGTCTTAACATCCATCTGCCATATCTCATAATCGTACCATACAGCTATGGCTAGTAGTATCCTAATGGATTTGAGCATAGCAACTGGTGCAAAAGGTTTCATTATAGTCAATTCCTTGAACTTGCCTGAATCCTTTTGCCACCAATCGCCCCTTGAAGGTGTTGTCGGCCTTTAACTTGAAACACCACTTGCAACCTATCACCTTAGCACTCGGAGGTGGATCCACCAAGTTCCATACTTGGTTATTGTGCATAGATTGCATCTCAGCCTCCGTGGCTTTGCGCCATTGATCTGAGTGTGGGCTTTCAATAGCCTCCTAATAGGTCTTGGGCTCCTATTGGTCAACGACCATAAGGTCCCCATCATCAGTTACCAGAAAGCCGTACCTCTCTGGCTGATGACGTGTCCTACTGACCTTCTAAGGTCCTGTGCAACCGGTTCTAGTTCCTCAATTTCTTGAGTAGTTAGATCGGTTCCCGAAGCATCTTCAGCAGTAGCTGTAGGAGTTTGTGAGTCTTGAACTTCTGAAAGTTCAACATTACTTCCACTGTCTATCTTGGAAAGGAATTCCTTCTCCAAGAAGATTGTATTTCTGGCTATGAAAACTTTGTTTTCTGCCAGATCATAGAAGTAATAACCCTTAGTTTCCTTAGGGTAACCCACAAACTGGCACTTGACAGATTTGGACTCAAGTTTGCCACTTGTCAATTTCTTAACATGTGCATCACAGCCCCAAATCTTCAAGAAGGAAACATTGGGCTTTCGGCCCTTCCATAGTTCATACGGTGTTCCCCCAACTGCCTTCCTTGATGTATTATTAAGAATGTAAGCAGCTGCCTCTAAAGCATATCCCCAAAAGGAGACAGGGAGTGTAGCATGACTCATCATCGAGTGAACCATGTCTAGCATGGTCCTATTCCTCCTTTCTGACACTCCATTCCACTAGGGTGTTCTAGGAGGAGTGAGTTGGGATACAATCCCACACTCTCTCAAAAATGAGTCAAACTCTTGGCTCAAATATTCACCCCCTCGGTCAGACCGAAGTGCTTTTATTTTCTTGCTAAGTTGGTTTTCTACTTCATTCTTAAAGTCCTTGAACCTTTGAAGAGTCTCAGACTTATCCTTTATTAGATACACGTAACCGTATCTGCTGAAGTCATCCGTGAAGGTGACAAAGCATAGAAAACCAGATCTAGCACTAGTGCTCATTGGGTCGCTTACATTGGAATGTATCAACTCCAGTAGCTCTGAGGCCTTTTCAGTAGTCTTGCCAAAAGGCACCTTTGTCATCTTGCCTCTCAAACAAGATTCACATGTGTCATAAGACTGGATATCAAATGACCCTAGCACTCCACTAGAGTGAAGCCTAGCTATACGCTTCTCATTTATATGGCCAAGTCGACAATGCCAGATGTAAGTAGGATTAATTTCAGCTTGTTTAATCCTTTTACTATTTATGTTATAGGTTGAATTTTCATGTTTTAGATCAAGGATATATAAGCCATTTTCAAGAAATGCTATTCCATAAATAATATTGCCACATTGCATAGAAATTCTACCATGTCCAATATTAAATACGAAACTAGAAATATCCAACAAAGAAAAGGAAATAATATTCTTGTGCATCGCAGGTACAAAATAACAGTTTCTTAGTTCCAAAACAAGTCCACTAGGCATCTCTAAGAAATAATCTGCGATCTCCATGGCTTGAACTCGAGTACCATTTCCGACTTGAAGATCTACTTCTCCAGATCCTAGTAATCTCCTATTTCTTAGACCCTGCACATTTGAACAAATGTGAGATCCACATCCAGTGTCCAAGACCCAAGATGTAGAAATAGCCAAATGAATCTCAACAACATAAGTACCTGAAGCAGCAGTTTTGCCCTTCAGTTGCTCCCTTAGCTTTGGACATGAGCTCTTCCAGTGCCCCTTCTCATGACATTTATGGCAGACATTGTCAGAAGAAGCAACCCTTGCTTTAGGTTGGGCAACCACCTTTTTGCCCTTAGCCTTGGCCTTTTAGGCCTTAGCTTTGCTTTAGATCTAGCCTTTCCCTTAGCAATAGGCGTATTACCCTTGTTCACCAACAAAACTTCAGGAGTCTTCTTAAGAGACTGCTCAACAGGCTTGAGCATGCCATGCAGCTCAACAACCAATTTACCCAACCCTTACATATGGTAGTTCATGATAAACTAGTTGTAAGACTCAGGAAGTGACCCGAGAATAATGTATGCTGCTAAGTCCTGCAGAATTGGCGAGCCGAGGTCGGCAAGTGTATCAATATACCCCTTCATCTTTAGCACATGAGTGTTAATAGAAGTCCCGGCTGCCATTGCAGTCATGCAAAGTGCCTTAGTTGTTAGGTAATGTTCCTGACGAGCCTGATCTTGGAACATTTTTTTAATTTGATCGATCATCTCATAAGCATGCTGGTCTATGAACTACTTCTGAAGATCAGAAGCCATGGTACCCAGCATGATGCATGAGACATTTCGGTCATCCCTCACGTGCCGGTCGTACTACTCCACCATTGCCGTGGTGATGCCTTGACCTACGGGAGGGCCAGCTGGTAAAGGAGCATTCAGTGCATACTCCTTGGACTCTTGTCTAAGAACTATTTGTAAGTTCCTAGCCCAGTCCAGGAAGTTAGTCCCCGAAAGCTTCTCCTTCTCCAAGAGTGACCTAAGTGAGAGTGAGTTGTTGTTTGTTGCAGCCATTTAAATTGCTTAAGTGAAATGAGATTATCTACATGGGAGAAATCATTGCTTGAGTTAGAAATAAAGGACTTTTAATCCAATTCAAATTAATAATCCGATTTTAATTTGTTTGTTGGTGATGTTAATTGGCTGACTTGACCAAGATCCACAACTTATCAATGACTGGCCGAACTAGGGCTCGCTAACCAACCATTGATTCATATGGTAGGACAATCTATCCAATCCTTCCATGAAGGACTTTTGGTTTGATAGGCTTATTGACACTTTACCCATCTGTGCTTGGGGCCCGCTCTGAGCTAATGCTACCCATGTTGAGTCAAACCACCATTCACATGTTAACCATACCAAGTATCCTAACCCTCGACATCCCACCGAATACTACAATTTACCCAGCTAGGGCATGGCGCACATTGCAGCATCAATGGGAGGAAGAGGTGTGAATGTGGGAAGCACTTTTAAACGACTCAATATTTTAATTTCCGGATTATAACTAAGTGATACGGCTTAGCATGCATAATCGTGGGAAATAATTTGGTGATCCATACAGCCATATTATATGACAAATGCAATAGCATACTTAATTTAAAATAAATGAGATCCTATGGGCCTTTAATTACAACCTAATGAAAAACTAGATATCCTATCTAATTCTTCATGGGCCGGACTGCAATCCTTCTTGGGCTCCCACCATGGGCTTGCTCTATCTGGGCCTTCCTCCATATTTGATGCAATTACAACAATTTTATAAAATAAAATCTATTCTAAAATTACATCAAAATAAAAGAAATGGCACGCATGCAATATTTCCCAAAATCAAATTACAACCGATAATAATTTAGGGCATGTAGAACTCAACATCACATTTCAAACAAAGTACCTGTCGTGCACATACATACCAAAATGATGCATGATCATGGCATTCCAAATTATAAATATAAATGTTAAGCCGAGTTACTTAGGGTGAAATCGCCAATTTTAACAAATGTGACTAAGGCGCATAAAGGCCCAATGGATAACATCCATAAATACAAAATTAACAATTTTGCTCCCACGTGAATTTGGGTCGTCACAAATTTAAAATTTAGCCCTCCCAATTTTAACCGGTGTCACGGTTTATTGGGCCAATTTCACAAAGTCCATATTCAATTTAATATGCAAACAATAAAATTAAATATGCATGCCAACAAAAAAACAATTTAAATACAAATTAATTTTAAAAAAAATTAATTTAATTTGCATTAGGGTCCGGGATAAAAAAATAGCCGCAAAATCCAAAACCGGATCCAAAACCTGCGCGCGACAGCGGCAGCAGCCATGTGTTGCATGGCTTGCTGCCCAGCAGCATGCCACGCAGCACCAGCAGCCACTGTGTAAAGGGGGGGGGGAGAATACTTTGTAATAGTAGCATGAATAGTAAAAGTGTGATAGGTGAGACATCTTGATGGTTGTTCCTCCCAACCTTGAAAGCGGTATAAGGACTACTATAGGGGGGTGTGGCAGGTCTCAACGAGTGTCAGTTGCACGGTGCTGCTTGTGAGACCAGTGTCAGCCGCACGTGGGTGCTTGTGAATGCCCCTTCCGTAGTAGGACCCCCTACTACTACGGATGTGGACTTGTTTGATGTACTTGTTATTCATATATGAATGAAAGCCTTACGCATCACTTTTCATATGTGTCTCGTGTATGCTTGCGTATGTGTGAATGGATGCTTATCATTGATTATGCCCTTCTAATGTGTCGATATTTCTCATATAGAATGCGGAATGGCCTTTGAGCCTATTATAAACGAATGTTATAAACTTGATCTAACCTTATGCTGGTTCCTCATGCAGGATTAGCATATGAAGTGTGTTGGCTGGCTTACTTCTAGACATAGACGTAAGCGCCCATGGTGTCCGAGGAGTGACCCCGTGACATTTGGTATCAGAGCTCGGTTCTATTTGGTGAGAGACAAGATGTCAAACTTTGAGGCGTTGAAGAGCATTGAGGCCTTGGAGAGACAATGGGCTGAAATAGTTCCGGAACGCCTTTCGGCTACAGTATTCGAATGTGGCAAAAGGGTTGAGGAATCACTAGGGGTAGTGAAAACACTCCGCCGTGATGTCCGAGACCTTCGGGAAAATGTAGGGACCTTTGTTCGGAACAAAGTGGAAGAAGCCACGAATGGACAAAATGAGTTGATGAAGGCCTTGAACGAGAAGGCAGAAATTTTTCAGGACGTGATGGCCAATCTTGACATTTTCGAATTTGTGGTGACAAATTCTGCTGCCATTAGAGAGATGATGGCTAAGAAGTCCAACCGAAGGGAGAGGACCCTTGAAGCAGGGACATCCCGAGGAGGTGGTACTTCCGATGTTGATGAGATGGTAGATTTAAATGAGAAGTTGAGTAATCTACACATCGCAGAGGCGGTGGAGAGACTTCAAACTGAGCATAAAGAGTTATGTGAGGTAGTAGAACAGTTCCAGGGTGAGGCAATGGAGGAATATGGCCACCTGAAGGGGGAACTAGATGAAGTGAAGCTCAAGGTCAAAATGCTAACTGACCTTTATGAGCGGGGAGAGTCGAGGGCCCCAGATTCCTCCAAATACAAAGTCAAAGATCCAAAATCATGCGATGGAGCAAGAGATGCTAGTGAAGTGGAGAACTTCCTCTTTGATGTAGAAGCCTTCTTCAATGCAACCAGGGCCCGAACAGATGCCCATCGCTTGGAGTTGATCCCGATGTATTTGGAGGGCGATGCCAAGTTGTGGTGGTGGCACAAAGCTTTTTTAGCAACAATCTCCACCTGGGATGAGTTCAAGGAGTTCAAAGCCCATTTCTACCCCGAAAATGTTCACCATGTGGCCCGGCGTCAACTTGCAAAACTCCAACAAACGGGTTCCATTCGAGACTATGTTAGAGCTTATCAAAAGCTTATCTTGGAATGCCTGGAGATGCACGAGTATGAAAAGTTGTATCATTTCACCAAGGGGTTGAAACCTTGGGCAAATAATGAGGTGAACAGAAGGAACGTCCGAGATCATGCTACTGCTATTATGGTGGCAGAAAGTTTAGATGACTTCTCGAATAATCTTGGGAAGAGGAAGTAACCTCCCACCTCAGGGCCAAAGACGAGACCAAGTAAGTGGGCGAAACCATTGGGGACAAGAGGTGAACATAGCAGTTCCTCAATAGGAGGCCGCCTGAGTTCCTTCTCAGAAGGGAGTAATCGTCGCACTTGGGGTGAAAGGAGAAATAATCAGTTTAATAATGAATCCGGTGGCCCTCCGAAAAATTTTCCATCTAGGCAAGCTGTCTCTGGAGTTCGAAACATCTCTTGTTTTATATGCAAGGGGCCACACCGGATGGCGGAGTGCTCACATCGAAGTGCTGTTAATGCCCTCATTTCGGAGCGGACGGAAGAAGAACAGAGAGTCGATGCAGGACTAGAAGGGTCGGAGCCTTCGGCCATGGGATCTTTACGATTCCTTTCAGCCCTGGAGAAACAGGTGAAGGCTGCGAGTCAAAAAAGAGAAAAGGGGCTGATGTATGTCTAGCTGACTATCAATGGGAAGGCCACCAGGGCTATGATTGACACAGGGACCACCGACAACTTCATGTCAGGGATTGAAGCTTCTCAGCTAGGGTTACCAGTCAGAAAGGAGGCAGGAAAGATCAAAGCTGTCAACTCCCTGGCCTGAGAGATATTGGGAGCGACTCCGAATGTATCTTGTAAGTTGGGACCTTGGACTGGCTCGATAGACTTCACAGTGGTACCGATGGATGATTTTGATGTGGTTCTGGGGATGGACTTCTTGAAGGAGAGTTTCACAGTTCCTATGGCCTCAGCGAGCTGCCTCCTCTTTATGAACTAGAATCCCTATGTCGTGCCAGTAACCGTGAGTCCCATTTGTGAGAAAAAGTGTATTTCAGCGCTCCAGTTCAAAAAAGGAGTAAAAAGGGGGGAATGCTCATATGTGGTGGTTCCGTTGACTAGCAATTCAGACGAAGACTCTAGCATTCCTAACATGCTCGATGAAGTGATGAAAGAGTTTCATGACATCATGCCGGGGGCCTTACCAAAGACGTTGCCACCAAAAAGGGGGGTAGATCATGAAATAGAATTGCTTCCGGGAATGAAGCCACTGGCAAGGGCTCCCTATAGAATGGCCCATCCTGAGTTGGCAGAGTTACGGAAGAAGCTGGGGGAACTCTTGGAAGCAGGGTTTATTCGACCTTCAAACTCTCCCTTTGGTGCCCCCGTGTTGTTCCAGAAGAAGGCAGATGGAAGTTTAAGACTGTGTGTGGATTACAGAGCCCTGAACAAGATCACAGTATGCAACAAGTATCCCATCTCCCTTGTAGTTGACTTGTTCGATCAACTTAGTGGGGCAAAGTATTTCACCAAGCTTGATCTACGTTCGAGATATTACCAGGTGCGAGTGACAGACGAAGGCATATTCAAAACCACCTGTGTCACCCGGTATGGTTCATTTGAATTTTTGGTTATGCCCTTTGGACTAACAAATGCTCCAGCCACCTTTTGTACTCTCATGAACCAGGTATTCAGAGAATATCTAGATCAGTTCGTGGTGGTGTACATGGATGACATCGTGGTATACAGTACCACCCTGGAGGAGCACCGAGAACACTTGAAGCTAGTGTTCATGAAGCTAAGGGAGAACCAGCTTTTTCTGAAGAGAGAAAAGTGTGCTTTTGGGCAGACAAGCATCAAGTTTCTTGGCCACGTGATCGAACAAGGCAGGATTCGCATGGATCAAACTAAGGTGAAAGCTATTTCAGAGTGGCAGACAGCTGGGAATGTTCCAGAATTGAGATCCTTTTTGGGACTGACCAATTACTACAGGAGATTTGTTGAAGGGTACTCGAGGAAGGTGGTCCCCCTCACTGACATGTTGAAGAAGGAGAAGAGATGGTTCTGGACAGAAGAATTCCAAGAAGCTTTCGAGAAGCTGAAGAAAGCAATCCTAGAAGAACTAATTCTAGCCCTGCCTGACATGGCCAAACCATTCGAAGTTCAGACGGATGCATCAGATTTTGCTTTGGGGGGAGTCATCATGCAGGAGGGACACCCTATTGCCTTTGAGAGCCGAAAGTTGAATGATGCTGAACGGCGATATTCCACGCATGAAAAAGAGTTACTGGCTGTCGTTAATTGCTTACGAGTTTGGAGACATTATTTGCTGGGATCTAGGTTTCTGGTGAAGACAGACAATGCAGCAGTGAGCCACTTCCTTACCTAACAGACGTTGTCCCAAAAGCAAGCTCGCTGGTAGGAATTCTTGGCTGAATTCGATTTTGTACTGGAGTACCACACAGGAAAGTCAAATCAGGTGGCAGATGCATTGAGTCGTAAGGCAGATCTGGCAGTCTTAAAACAGATAGCCCACTTGTCTAGCAACCAGCTATCTACCTCTGTGCGACGGTTAATTCGGGAGAAGCTCTCAAAGGACCCCCAGGCGGTGGCCATAATGGACCTGGTGAGGCAGGGGAAGACTCGGTAATTTTGGATCAGTGATGAGCTATTAATGACTACCAAGCAAAGAGTGTACGTGCCAAAGGCTGCCAAATTGCGGAAGATGTTGATGCGGGAATGTCATGATACCCTCTGGGCAGGACATCCAGGGTGGCATCGGATGTCGGCTTTGCTTCAACAACACTACTATTGGCCCAAGATGGAGGAAGATGTGAGAGAGTACACTAAAACATGCTTGGTGTGTCAGCAGGACAAAGTCGAGAGGCAAAAATCTGCTGGGCTACTTCAACCACTTCCAGTACCGAAACGTCCTTAGGAGAGTGTGTCAATGGATTTTATCACGGGATTGCCCAGGGTTGAAGATTTTGATTCCATTCTGGTGGTTGTTGATAGGTTCTCCAAATATGGAACCTTTATTCCAATGCCGAAATATAGTTCAGCAGAAACAACGGCCAGGGCCTTCTTCAAACATGTAGTCAAATATTGGGGTCTTCCGAAGAATATTGTCAGTGACAGGGATGGGCGATTTTTGGGGAGTTTTTGGACAGAGCTTTTTCGTCTGTTGGGGAGTAACTTGAACATGTCCACCAGTTATCACCCTCAGACTGATGGTCAGACAGAGAGATTCAATAGCATGCTTGAGGAGTATTTGCGACACTTTGTCTGTGCCAGTCAACGGAACTGGGCATCCCTCCTAGATGTTGCCCAATTTTGCTTTAACAGCCAGAAGTCCTCTGCTACTAACAAAACACCTTTTGAAATTGTGACAGGTCAACAGCCCTTGGTGCCCTATTCCATCGAGATGCCTTACAAAGGCAAGAATCCCAAAGCATATCTTTTCACAAAGGAATGGAAGCAGAAAGAGGAGATAGCGAGAGCACTTTTGGAGAAGGCATCCAGGCGGATAAAGAAATAGGCTGATTCAGATCGTCGACCAATGGAGTTCAAAGCTGGTGACTTGGTGTTGGTGAAGCTTTTGGCAGAGCAATTACGATTCTTTCACAACAGAGACAACAAGCTGGTGAGGAAATATGAAGGACCGATTCCAGTCGTCAAGAAGGTAGGTCCAGTATCATATAAACTGGACTTGCCCGAATGGATGTCGGTCCATCCTGTCTTCCACGTCAGCAACTTGAAGCAATATCATCCAGATCCCATCGACGACAAGCGGAACAGGAGTACAAGACCTGCAATAACGAAGAAAGCACCAGCCAGCAGAGAAGTAGAGGAGATTTTAGCAGATCGTACGGCGTCAACATCCAAGAGAACATACAAGGAGTACCTCATTCGATGGAGAGCCGAAGGAGAAGAAGAAACCAGCTGGGAGAAAGAAGACGATTTACAAGCCTTCAAGCAGAAGATTGAAGAATTCCAGAAGACAAGGTCGACGAGGACGTCAACCCTCTGAGTGGGGGAGAATGTAAAGGGGGGGGGGATACTTTGTAATAGTAGCATGAATAGTAAAAGTGTGATAGGTGAGACATCTTGATAGTTGTTCCTCCCAACCCTGAAAGCGGTATAAGGACTACTATAGGGGGGTGTGGCAGGTCTCAACGAGTGTCAGTTGCACGGTGTTGCTTGTGAGACCAGTGTCAGCCACACGTGGGTGCTTGTGAATGCCCCTTCCGTAGTAGGACCCCCTACTACTACGGATGTGGACTTGTTTGATGTACTTGTTATTCATATATGAATGAAAGCCTTGCACATCACTTTTCATATGTGTCTCGTGTATGCTTGCGTATGTGTGAATGGATGCTTATCATTGATTATGCCCTTCTAATGTGTCGATATTTCTCATATAGAACGCGGAATGGCCTTTGAGCCTATTATAAACGAATGTTATAAACTTGATCTAACCTTATGCTGGTTTCTCATGCAGGATTAGCATATAAAGTGTGTTGGCTAGCTTACTTCTAGACGTAGACGTAAGCGCCCAGCAGCATGCCACGCAGCACCAGCAGCCACTGCACACGCAGCAGCCTGCTGTGCCAAGGAAGGGAATCGAAATTTGTGATTCCCTTTCCCAAACCTATTATTATTTTTTTATATTAAATCATAAAAAAAATTTCCATCCATAAAAAAAATAAATAATCAATAAAACAATAATTTTAAATGGAAACCAATTGGGGAAAAATAATCAAAAATCCCAATCCAAAAATTCTAGGGTTTATCCAAAACAAAAGCAATTGAATAAAAACCCTAAAATCACAAACTTGAAACACATTCTTTCTTCAAGAATGCTTTCAAGAACCAATTCTAATCAATCTAATGGACAAAACCTAGGCTCTGATACTACTGTTGGGATTCGTCATTGGAAAAATAACGTGGCGCAGCGGAAAATACACCGTTTAAAATTTCCTAGAATCCACCTATCGTGTCCAATTACCATTGATTAGAATAAAACCAATTTGAATCAAGAGATATTAACTCACCAGATTCGTCTCCTCTAGAGACTGCTGTAGAATCGTTTCTTGAAACTGCAATCTCCAAAGTCCGGTGCACGACCAACTATTGAGCAGGAACAGGTGCTAGCCGAAGACGCGAAGGAATGGATGATTAATGCTGGGATTTTAAGCTGTTTTGGGGCTGCTCCTGGTGGCTGAAATTTCCAGCAATTAATTAGGGTTGAATTAGGGTTTTCTTCCTCATGTGTGCCCTTATATAGAAACCTTGTCTAATTGGGTTTTAATTAGGTTAATTAAACCCAAGCCCACTAGAATTATAATTACAGAAATAAACTTTAATTAAAAAGTATATACTATGTAATTTTATTCTATTTGGCTGAATTTAATTACCCCTAAATAAAATTAAATCACACTTAAATAAATACAATACATGTATTTATTTTTCTTACTTAGGAAAATTATTTAATTAATTATTTACTTTATGTAATTCAATTAATTGATAAATTAATTAATTACATTATGTAAACTTATTAATTAAATTATATCAACCCAATGTTAATTAATTACCTTGACACCGAATGTCAACTAATTAATTAACGCATTCCTTCCAATGTACATTACATGCACAATTTCTATAAGTTCCGGCTCAGTTGATCTATGTACCCGATCCTTTGGCTCTGTCCTTATGTTGGCAGTAGGCCCAAGGCCCACAATCTGTAAGTGGGTTCTAGCAAACCATTACAGCCCCCAATGAAGACAGAGATGCAGCAGTCTTTAGAAGACACTCACCCGGTAGTAATCTCATAGTGTCCTTTGCCTAACGATATCGATATGAATAAATAAGAGGCATGGTGTCTGTCATCCTCTTCTGTTTATTATATTTCTTGATCTTGAGTTGACTGATCAATCAAATAAGCACCGACTTACTTGGGTATGGCCATACACTTATCAGTCCCACTCATCAAGTGGCCAATGATATCATCTCGTTGTTACCCGAGTGGCAATTCCATCACTTCATCATCAATATCAACTTGTTCACCGGTCCACCCAATCATACCCGTATTTAGCATCCTTTTATAGATCTGTTAGGCATATGTCAAAGTGAACCGGGTTCCATATTGATACTATAATGAAATCTGGTATGAGGACAAAAGAGACCTACTCAAGAAAGGCCTATGATGTGACAACCATGTGGCTTTCTTATGCGGATCGCTCCAGTCCCATGTCAACGACATGTACCTATATTCATGAATGACTATACAAGTACTATGGCTAGTTAAGAACTGCCATACAGTCATCGAATATACAAGTCTGTGGTTCTATTCATTCCCACGATTAGAATAGACCTGGGATTGGTTTTATGATTATCAATCAATGGATACTCTACTCATATTATAGCTCATGATATAAATGAAATAGATTAATTGCCTTTATCAATGTGACACAAATATTGTATTCATGCAATGAGTCTTAATGTATAATACAAAATACAAGAATTCAATGCCCTAAGAACTAGGGCACACCAACATCAGTGACATGCCTGTGCTAAAGACAGAAAAGGAGGTAAGGTCATTTTTTGGATCGCTGCAGTATGTCAGTTGGTTCATTATGAGATTGACAACAGTCTGTGAACCCATCTTCAAACTCCTAAGGAAGAATCAGCCGGTGAAGTGGAACGATCAGTGCCAACTAGCCTTTGACAAGATCAAGGCTTATTTAATGAATCCACCAGTCCTAAAGCCTCCAATGCCGAATCAGCCTTTGGTCCTGTACCTGGCTATTGAAAATGCTTCAGTAGGGGCAATGCTAGTGCAAGAATAGGAAGGCATGCGTGAACATGCGATCTACTACCTGAGTAAGAACCTACTTGATTATAAGGTCAGATATACTGTAGTAGAAAAGACTTGTACTACTATAGTGTGGCTGAATAAGAAGTTAAGGCATTACTTCCAGTCTTATAAGGTTCAGGCAGTGGGAAAAGTTGATCCAATGAAGTACTTATGCCAGACCCCTGCATTGGCAGGGAAATTATTGAGGTGGTTACTTTTGTTATCAGAATTTGACATTGAGTATGTAACCAAGAAGACGATCAAGGGGAGTGCTGTAGCAGAGTTTCTGGCTAACCAGCCTCTAGAGTTGGATTATATTGAGAACTTGGAATTTCCAGATGAATAGCTGGCTGTAGTGGAGATAGAGCCGAGCAGATGTGTAATGTATTTTGACGGGGCTGTAAACAAACACGGCACAACCCTGGGAGTAATTATTGGTACACTTGACGGAGAAATCATCCCCGTGGCTAAACACCTTGAGTTCTTAGTAACAAACAACGAGGCAGAATATGAAGCTTGCCTTTTTGGGATTGATGCTTGATCACAGTGGGGGCGCACAAAGTGTTAGTAATCGGAGACTCAGCTTTGGTAATTCATCAGATTACTGGGGAGTGGGAGCTAAAAGAAGGGTCGCTCTGGCCGTATCTCGAGCTGGTTTGGGAAAAGGTGAAGGCATTTGGGTAGTGTGAGTTTAGACATGTCCCGAGAGAAGAGAATCAGATGGCAGACTCCTTAGCCACGCTCTCATCACTGTGGGAGGAACCCCAAAAGCATCCATTGTTGGATATGCCCAAGTCCCAAGGCATTGGTCCTTGTGTTTGTATTATACATTGTACATTTTATGTAAGATATGTATGATACAATTAGTGTTAATAAATAAAGGCATCAATCTATTTACTATATGTCTTGTGCAATATTTTAAATAGAGTATCCAATGGACATATCCATATCCATGTTGTCAAGTGTCATCCGTAGTCTGTTCCAATCATGGGAATGAATGGAACTAAAGACTATCATTAACCTTGGTTGTATGGCGGTGTCTTACCGGTCATAGAACATGGAATGTCAACCAGGTTAATGGGTACATGCAAAAAGGGCATGGTACTGGATCGATCCACTTAACGAGAATCCACATGGTATCATATCACATCGGATTCTCGTGTAGTACTTGTATGGATCCTTTGACCTGACCATATGATGGTACTGGATGTGAAGTGGCATACTTTGGTGTATGCCCAACTGGCCTGTAAAAGGGTGCCAAGTACCGGTACGTTCGGGTATGTTAATGAACATTGCAGTGCTATGGATATGCAGATGGGAATGTCACTCAGTGTTCCACTGAGAAGATATCACCGGCCTCTTGATGAATACAGCTGATAAGAGTGTGGCCACACCTAAACAAGTTGGAACTTGTTTGTGAATATCAGTGCATTCGGGATCAAGTTAATGTCCGGACACAATAGAGGGTGATCAAACCATGCCTCTGTGTTGGACTTCGATATCGATGACATGGGATGTACAAGTTTAAACTACAGGGTTAAAGTTTCAGTTGGACTGCTTACTCCGTCTTAATTGGGGGCTACAGTGGCTTACTAGAGCCCAACTTTAGTCTGTGGGCCTTAGCTCACTGCCAACATAAAGATGGACCCATCGGATCGTACACATTGAACGTCTAGACTTTAACTAGTCGGATTAAGTGTGGACTTGGTGTATACATGTCAAAGAGAGAGAGATCTATTAATTATATTATATATAGCTCAATTGGATTGATCAAAATATAATATGATTAATATTTATTTAGGCCATCACATTATTAATTCAAATGAATTAATTTTGTGTGTTTATTTCCTAGGTGGAAATATTGATATATGTATAGGTTTACATGTATTAAAAACCAAAGTATTAAATAAGGCTTGGGCATAATTAAAGCCCACATTTGGTGAAGTGTTGGCCGTAAATATTGGGAGAGTTTTTGCCAAGTTTTGGTGAGTCATTTTGGATAGGAAGAATGACTCACTAATGGGACAAAAAGTGATGATGAAAGATGGTAAGTCATAGCCATGACTTTTGGGAGCACAAGTTGGACTTTGCTTCTTGAGATTTTTTTCTTTTGGCAATAAAAAGCAAAAAAACCAGCCATCTTTCTTGATCTTGGACGTCCAACATAGCCTCCCCTCATTCTCTCTTATTGATTTTCCAAACCGCTAGCAAGGGTTTGAGTCCGAGAGTCGTTCGTGTACGGGACGAAGGAGGAAATCTAATTTGGTTTCTGCAGTCATCATCTGTCTCTTGGAGAGACTTTAAGGTGAGATTTTAAAACCTTCTTCCTTATGCTTTGTGTTTTTGATTTCCACTACTTAAGCTCCTGGGACCGGATTCGAGGAAATCGATGCGTATTTCCGCTTTTTCGGTCGATTTCCGGTGACGAATCCCATCATCAATACGGCCAGTGATATTGGAAACCATGTGGAATCCTTGCTACCTGTCAATCAGTGTTATAGCAACAGTGGAAGAATGTCCTTGGTACCATGATATCTTGTAATTTATTCAGAATGGGCAATACCCCTAAGATGCTAGCGAATCAGATAAGATCTCTCTCCGAAAGTTAGTGGCACAGTTCAGAATATCTGAGGATCAGCTCTTCAAGAGAATTGCCAATGGCCTACTCCTGAAATGTCTAACAGAAGAAAAAGCAAAGAAGGTCATGAGACAGATCCATGCAGGAGCTTATGGGCCATACATGAACGGGTTAGCCCTAGCTAAGAAAGTATTGAGGCAAGGCTATTTTTAGCTTACCCTGATAAGCTGATTGCATCGAAGAAGTAAAAAGATGCCATGAGTGCCAAGTGTACAGAGATCTCAACCATCTCCCACCACTCGAACTCCAGATATCATCGACTCTGTGGCCATTTGCCGCTTGGGGGATAGACATTATCGGAGAAATAAGGCTGCCTGCATCAAATGGGTACCACTTCATAATTGTGGCTGTTGACTACTTCTTGAAATGGGTGGAAGCAGAATCATTCACACATGTCACGGCTAAGAAAATGACCAAGTTCATCGAGAAGAACATCTTCGCACGGTATGGGATTCTGCACCATGTTGTGATAGATAACGGGGTCCAGTTTCAAGGGGCAATGGCAAAACTATTTCAGGACAAAGGGGTTGAGCATCACAAGTCATCTCCGTATCGCCCGCAAGCTAATGGTGTTGTAGAAGCAGCTAATAAGTCCATCAAAAGGATTTTGTTAAAAATGTTAGTCACCTACGGGGATTGGGCCGACATGTTGCCATTTTCCTTATGGGGATACAGAAACAGTGTCAGAACTCCTATCGGAGAAACACCGTATTCCCTGGTCTATGGGATGGAAGCCGTCTTGCCAGTGGAAACCGAGGTTAGGTCACCGAGTGTGGCCATGGAAGTGCAGTTGCCAGAATTAGAATAGGTTTAGTTGAGATATGACCAGTTGGCATTGATCGACGAGAAGTGTCTTTGGGCACTAAATCATTTACAGATGTATCAGCAGAGAATGGCTAGTGCTTAAAATAGTAAATTCTGTCATCAGAAACACCCACTCCAAGCCGGGAATTTGGTACTGAAGTAGATGAAACAGGTCAACACGGATGTACGGGGAAAGTTCAAGCCTAATTGGGAAAGTCCATATGTGGTCAAAAGGGTACTTTCAAAGGGCACTGTAAAGATCATGGACATGGACAGAAACAAGTTCGTCAACCCTATCAACCAGGACAAACTCAGGCGATACTATGTCTAAAAAGAAAAAGAGTCCAGTGGATCGAAAACCGAAAAGGCGATCCATGTAAAAAGTAGGACAGTCCGATGGATCAAAAACCAAAAAGGTGGTCGATGCAAAAGTTAGGACAACGAGGTTAGCACCATCGGTGGGAAAATCTGCAAGCCAGCTGATGGCAGTCGTGGATTCGGTCGAGACGGATACCATTAGTAACTATGTTCTTAGCTTCATTTCATCTTTGATATGCTTTGTACTAAAACATTATTAATGAATAAATGAATGAATGTCTTTTTCTGTTCGCTTAAATGTCTCAAGTCTTCTTGAAATTGGATTCGTGTTACATATATATATATATATATATATATATATATATATATATATATATATATATATATATGATTACGCACATTCCATATTTGCATGCATATCATTCAAAAAAAAAAAAATCCGACAGACTGAAAAGCAAAAGGCGGTCTATGCAAAATTTAGGATACAAATAAAAGTCTGCTGAGTCGAAAACCTAAAAAGGCAGTTCAGGCAAAAGTTAAGATAGTCCGATAGATTGAATACCCACAAGTGCAGTCTATGCAAAAATAAGGATGCAAGATAAAACAACAAAGCAAATAAAAATTAGCCAATAACAGCTCCATGCAATTCGAAAACCCTACAGACCGAGGGCAAGCCATTAAATAAGCTAACCAAGCCATGTCACAACCATCCGTCTCTGCTGGAGCTATGCCATCATATCTTCAGATCTCAGAGCAAATAGGGTTCATCCACTACTGCTGCACATGTCTGGGCCATCGCTGTGTGAATTCTCTACACTCGGTTGTGCATAAGGAATGGGGCACCCCCTGTACTTGCCCGTACTATCTGCATAACCGTGCGGGAGAGTAGAATGTCACCTTGGTCAACTTGAGAAGCTGTACACCTCATATGCAAGTCTCGGTAGTCACATGTGAAATATCCCACCAGGTGCAAATCCAACGGATGGATGCATCTGTCCTCGCTCTCAGCCAAGTAAGCCACTCCTTTGCAGACCGAGTGGCAAAGTCTGTGATTTCAATACGTTGGTCCCAATAGCGCTTCAGAGCATATCTCGGATGAGGTGGAGGAATACTCAGGAGACTTAATTTCTCTAGAAGCCAAATCTGCACAATAGCCTGCTAATCAAAGGGGTGTAGAATCGATCGGGATATGAAGCATAGGTTAGGAATAGACCTGAAGTAGGAAGGAACATCCGTTGATCACAATGGGGCAGCTAGAATAAATAGAATCTAGATATTACAGGGTCTCACCTAAGATAACTCCTATGGGTGAAGTGCCGTTAACCATCTGAGCCACTACCAAGGCTAAGTGGAAGCCGCAAGTCCTATTTTTAGAGTCGCACATATAACTAGACATCAACAGCAGACTCATCAGAGGAGCCCAACCGGGGGCAGAAGTGGTTAGGATGGAGCACAGGTCCATAATAGCAGACATATTGAAACTCCTAGGGGTAGCCCCACAAGAAACCAAGCGGCCTAAACTTGCCGTGTCCAGTGCAAACAACCTCTGAAGCATGTGTAAGCCATCCGGGTCGGGCTCAGGGACAGCTAATCTGACTCCACGTGGGCAAGGGATGCAGAGAATGGTACCGAACTCTTCAATCATAGGGCACAGCTCTTACCTAGAGAAGTAGAATACATGATCCATCAGATCCCAGAAACTGGCTGCAGCAGCCAGAAAGGTCTGGTTTGGAGTCAGATTCATGTAGAGCCGTATGGACTACAAACTGAAAGGGGCTAATAAGGCCTAGTTAGAAGAGAGGGAAGTCTTCCAGTAATCCCTAAGATGATCATGGATTTGATCCATCGAAAAGAAGTAAAGAAAGAAGAAAACTTATTGAAAATCACTTAGAGCCGCGCGACTGTGACTGTAGTTGGGCAGCTGTATGCAGAGCCATGCGGCTCTAGTTGTGGTGAGGCGGCTATAAGCAGAGCTATGCGGCTATAATATAGCAATAGCACTCACTCTATACTTACATGTAGAATGTTGGAATTTGCCATCGGAAAAATAACATGGCGCATCGGAAAATACACCATTTAAAATTTCCTAGAATCCACCTATCGTGTCCAATTACCATTGATTAGAATAAAACCAAATTGAATTAAGAGAGATTAACTCACCGGATTCGTCTCTTCTAGAGACTGCTGCAGAATTGTTTCTTGAAACTACGATCTCCAAAGTCCGGTGCATGACCAACTATTGAGGAGGAACCGGTGCGAGCTGAAGACGTGAAGGAATAGAGGATTAATACTGGGATTTTTGGATATTTGGGGCTGCTCTTGGTGGCTGAAATTTCCATCAATAATTAGGGTTGAATTAAGGATTTATTCCTTAAATGTGCCCTTATATAGACACCTTGTCTAATTGGGTTTTAATTAGGTTAATTAAACCCAAGCCCACTAGGATTATAATTACATAAATAAACTTTAATTAAAAAGTATATACTATGTAATTTAATTCCATTTGGCTAAATTTAATTACCCCTAAATAAAATTAAATCACACTTAAGTAAATACAATACATGTATTTAATTTTCCTACTTAGAAAAGTCATTTAATTAATTGTTTACTTTATGTAATTCAATTAATTGATAAATTAATTAATTACATTATGTAAACTTATTAATTAAATTAAATTCAACCTAATGTTAATTAATTACCTTGACACCGAATGTCAATTAATTAATTAACAAATTCCTTCCAATGTATATTACATGTACAATTTCTATAAGTTTTGGCTCAGTTGATCTATGTGCACGATCCTATAGGTCTGTCTTTATGTTAGCAGCAGGCCCAAGACCCACAGACTGTAAGTGGGTTCTAGCAAATCATTACAGCCCCCAATTAAGATAGAGATGCAGTAGTCATTAGAAGACACTTACCCGGTAGGAATCTCATTGTGTCCTTTGCCTAACGATGTCGATATGAATAAACAAGAGGCATGGTGTCCGTCATCCTCTTCTGTTGTTTATTATATTTCTTCATCTTGCATTGACTGATTAATTAAATAAGCACCGAATTACTTGGGTATGGCCATACACTTATCAGTCCCACTCATCAAGTGGCCAATGATATCATCTCGGTGTTACCCGAGTGGCAATTCCATCACTTCATAATCAATATCAACATGTTCACTGGTCCACCCAATCATACCCGTATTTAGCATCCTTTTACAGACCTGTTAGGCATATGTCAAAGTGAACTGGATTCCATATTGATACTATAATGAAATCTGGTCTGAGGAAAAAAGAGACCTACTCAAGAAAGACCTATGACACAACAACTATGTGGCTTTGTTGTGCAGATCGATCCAGTCCCATGTCAACGACATGTACCTATATTCATGACTGACTATGCAAGTACTATGGCTAGTTAAGAACTGCCATACAGTCATCGAATATACAAGTCTATGGTTCTATTCATTCCCACAATTAGAACAGACCTAGGATAGGTTTTATGATTATCAATCAATGGATACTCTACTCATATTATAGCACAAGATATAAATGAAATAGATTAATTGCCTTTATTAATGTGAGACAAATAATGTATTCATACAATGAGTCTTAATGTATAATACAAAATACAAGAATCCAATGCCCTAAGAACTAGGGCACACCAACATAGAATTCTAAACCTATAGCCACGTGGCTTTACTGCTCGGAAGTGGTTTTCAGTCAAAATCAAGCCTAAAATCATAAAACAAGGTTCTAGGAAAGCCTAAGGTGATTCACGTGACTATAAAAGCGAATGAGTTGAAACAGAATGCATTCAGAAAGGTAAATTTGGCAGGGGAAAATAATGAATCTCAACTGGGATGTCAAAATAACATGTATGCCAAGTCAAATAAGCAAATGTAACAGGGTAAAGCCCACAGGCAGGTAAAATGTACTATAATACAGAAAAACTCAACCCACAGGCAGGCTGTCAAAACAAAAACAAGGCAAAGAAGAAAAAACAATAGAAATAAATGAAGACTAGGACTATCCCCCATCGTCCTGGTTGTCTGCCTCACCCTTGCTCTCGTCCTCGCCCTCGTCCCCATGGACGGCATTTTCGGCCTCCCAGGGATTTACCTGTGTGCGGAGGGTCTCGTTCGTGAGCCTCTGCTCTGAGCAGCACCTTTGGAGCCGGTCTACCTCTGACCTCAGACGAGTCCCCTCACGCCAATGAGCACCAATCGCGGCCTGCACCAGAATCAACAATGTGGACATCATGTCATATACATGCATACATTTGCAACATGCACACACACATGCATATACACATCAATGCTAACTCAAATACAGGTACTTATAGACATTGCCCTATTATCCCGTATCACAAGCGATCTGAAGACAGAATTTGCCTAGTATAGGGCCATCCCCTGGGATACCAGAATCTGTATAAAAAACAGTGCACAAATCAGACCAATAGCAGCAGTAAGGATCAAAAGTAGACGAAAGTAAGCACACTCACATGGGTGGTATCAGAAGGGATGGCAACAGGAAAGAGCTGGTTCTGGAGGTACAAGTCGGCCTGATAAGGTTGCCCGAACTCGTCATGCAGCAAAACCGATGGCTCTAAGGTGAAGTCGAGTCGGCCCGGGAAAAAACCGATAGGGAGGACCACCAGATGAATAGGTGGGGTACTCTCCATCCCAGCATCAGCGTCGTACTTGTCCCAGCACGTGGAAGAGCTCTCGTTGCCCCGACCACCGATGGTCTAGGATCCATGGCTGCTAGAATGCCTGTTAGATGAAGTGCGAGGGCGCTTGCCAATCCTAGATGGTTGTAAAAAAAAAGGAGATGTCAGCAAGCAGTAAAACATTATAGATAAACAGAAAGCAGAAGAAGAAACGTACCCCGAATTGGAGGTAGTCTCCCTCCACTCCGTCTGCCACGTACCCAGACCCAAAGAGGTCGGATGGTCCTCAGCCGATAGTAGGTGTGGCCATAACACTCCTACTAGCAGGGAGGCCTGGATCCTACACCCTGTGGGACTAACACGCCAGTCGATGACCCGCTCCCCCAGGTACCACTCCAGGCCAAATGAGCACTCCATGACAAATCTCTGAGGCATCAGCCTCAAGGCGTCCACCACCTCCAGAGGCAACATGGCTCCACTCCATAACTCTTTGATCAGCTAAAAATCAAAGAATCAGAAATCAGAAAACCAGAGAGATAGCTATGAGATAACAAAATTTAGAATGCATAAGAAAGGGAAGATGTGTACCCCCTCAAACATCATCTGGGCCAGAAGGTAGCGGTAGTCCTCCACATCGTTATCCACCTCGCACCAATTGAAACCCAACCACTACCTCGGTCAGGGGAAATCCGGGAGCTCAGTGGTATCTGGTATGCATACCACCGGCTGGGGAATAAACGCATACTCATACACCCAAATCTGTAGAAGAGTGCATAATGAGAAAGTTAAAAAAAAAAAGAGTTTGAGAAACTCACATGCACGATGATCCATAGGCCTTTCATCTCCTTATGCTTCCCCCGGGCATATATGTCAAGGGAATAGTACAATTGAGCCAGCCCAGCTTATCCCCAACTCAAACCCCTCATGTCCTCCAACTGAATCAGCGAGGGGAGGACAACCAAGTTCAGATCACTCTGACCCATAGGGAAGACCAAGGTGCTGAGGGCGTAGAGGAGGAAAGCCCTAGCATAGCGGCTCACATCCTCTGACGCCAAGGTGGAGTCCTCGGGGAGCTTAGCCTACCTCCCCAACTAGTAGTCCCGAAGGGCGTTACACTGAATTCTCTTATCACGAGGGACCAAGCCAATCAGCATGCCAATATTCTCCAACCTAAAGCCCCCTCGCTCCAATGTCTGGTTGAAGTTGATGGTGCACTTGCTGAAAGAAAGCCCGGTGATGGCCGCAAAATCCTCGGGTGTGATGGTATATTCCCCAGTCGGGAAATGGAAAGTATGTGTGGAGTCCATCCACCACTCAATCAGCATGGACAACAGACCGCGGCTCATCCTAGGTGCCTGCTCGCTCATGGAGCATTTCATCCTCTCTAACCTGGTGGAGTCTACAATCCTCCTCACACCGTCCGAGAGCATCCTATACCACTTCGAGGCATCCAACACCGCCCCGGTCCCACGGTTATGGGCCTACTTCTGCAAAACAATGAACAAGGAGTTTTTATGGGTTATTTGTGTTGTACATTGATTACAAAAACCGAATAAAAAGCATCGAAATTAAAGTAAAAGAGAAAAATTTTCTGTTTTGCCCTTCATAGCTACACGGCTGTAGTCAGAGCTACACGGTTGAACTACAGCCACTCGGCTATGTTCTTCTCAAATAGAGCCGTGCGGCTCTGTTCTTGTAATTTTTGGCCAGGGTCAAGAACAGAGCCACCTGGCTGTAGCTTAGAGTTGTGCGGCTCTATCTAGAAATCGACAGTTTCACGATAAAACCCTAGGTTTTGTAATTTTTACCCTAAAATCGACTCTAATTAACTCTAAATCATCAATTCAAATTCCTAGGGGCATAATCTATCCTAAACATGCATCAATTTTGCCTAATTTCCTCTACATTTGGAGGAATCAAGGAAAATTGAAAAAAAGAGGAAATTGGAAAAAACTAACCAATTTTTGGCATGCATGCATGGACGGTTGGAGCATGACAGGTACAAGATCATTCCTCCTAACCCCACAGTATGCAACCGAATCCTGGAGCCCGTAAACATCCACTGTGGTCTCAGTGGGCAATAGAAAATCCCCCTCCAGTAGAACGTATCTCATGTGGAGGACGGGCTATGCAGGAGCAGCCGGACGAAGTGCCTTTTGTATTTTCTTCAACATTCTGGAGGTTGAAATTTGGGTTGAAGCTTTGAGAGGAAAAGAAATGAGGAAGATGAAGATGAAAAGTGGATTTTGGTGAAAATGGCCGTCTGTCCCCTTTTAAGAATTCTGCCTCCTCCTGCTAGAGCCGCATGGCTCTAACCATGTGGAAAGTCAGAGCCACCTGGCTCTGATATAGCCGCGCGGCTATGGCTCACAAAATCAGAGTCGCCCGGCTTTAATTCTCTAGTAAGCAAATTTTCTCAATGTTTTGTGATTTACATTTATGCCAATAAAACCCCGAGAAAAGGGATTTCTTACCTTTTGCAAGTATCCAGGGCCAAAACAATGAAGCCGTATTTATTCTTGATTGAAGGGGCAAAAATTTTTTGTTTCCAAAATTATCGATTACGGAATAAATATGCACTTTCAACTCAATTTCAATGGTATGCTCCACCACAAAGAGCCAATTTCAACAGCTATACCAGATTTCATTGGTACACTCCACCACAGAGAGTCAATTTCATTGGTACACTCCATCACAAAGAGTCGATTTCAATGGTACACTCCACCACAGAGAGTCAATTTCATTGGTACACTCCACCACGGAGATTCGATTTCCTTGGTATGCTCCATCACAGAGAGCCGATTTCAACAAGGATACTCAATCTCAATGGTATGCTCTGCCACAGAGAGTTGACTTCAGGGTTAAAGCCAACATCCCCAGCTAGATGTTGTGCCTCTTCCTCGACAAGCTAAGATGTCAGGTATGTCTTCTTTTCCTTTCTCATCGCACTCCCAATCACGAGACCACACTCGATCCAGGCTTGACGGCCAAATCATGAATCGACTTTGATCCTACGAGGGGCAACCTATGAGCACGGGTTTTTCTGACCTCCATGATGAGAATCCCACTTTACCTGTTAAGCAGACGGATGTAAGTCAAACTTGAGGATGAATAGGATGTCGCCTGGAATGCCTTCAATGCTCCAAAAACCGAACCACCTACGATCCAGAACCCCAAGAAATGTCCTTCGAGTGATTAGAGGGCTTAAAGGTGAGCGTAGGAATTAGGGGAGTTTGCCCTGGCTTTGTATAGAGCCACACGGCTGTAACACTTAGAGCCAGGCAGCTCTGATGGGCAGCCAAGTTGCTCTGTAGAAAGCAGAACAACTTGGCTGCAGGGGGAGGCTCAAGAAGGGACTTTCAACCTGATTTTTAGAGGCTCATTAATTCGGAAGTGACTAGAGAGAGGGGGAGGTATAAAAGAAAGGAAAATCGGATCGGAGAGGAGGGGATTCTAAGATCAGAATTGGGAAAAAGAAGAAAGAGAGAGTTAAAGAGAGAAACAAAGAAAAGGGAAAAACAGAGTGAAAAAACAAGGAGTAAACACCAAAACACCAACTAAAAACCTAGTGTTAGAGTTCTGGACCATTTCTCACTCGTCCGGACACATGTTTGGGTTGTTTCAAATTGATTCAAGATTAGTTTTTAGGATTTCAGGAAGTTTACGGATTCAAGGCGCATCCTAGCTCTTTAATCTGTTTCTGATTGTCCAATACATTGGAACAACAACAAGGTAAATTCTGAGAGGCCTTAAACTTGTGTTCATTGTGTTTTCATACATTTTCTTCTCTATTTTGTCAATTTCAAGAAAGCTGACTGCCCAGTTAGAGCCGCACGGTTGTGTTTTCTTAGAACACAGCCGCGCGGCTATAGTTTCTTGGAATAGAGTCGTGCAACTGTAATACTACAACCGTACGGCTATGTTTCTTCTGGGCAGAAACCCGAAAAAGCCATCGAATCAACCGAAAGCAGTGCATTTTCCATTTTGTTCATTCTGTTGAGATATATTTCGGCCCAAACACATCTGTGCACTAATTAGCTTCAGTTTTTGGATTTCGATTGGTGTGGATGTGAGGTTTTCGGTTTTCCTGATTTTTTTTTTCTGAGATTCGGGGTTGTTCGATCCAAATCGGATCCCTTTTCCAGCATTAGCGGACCCTTGGACTCCACGAAAATCCTTAGGAACATCGAAAATGAGCAAAATAGTGATTTTTAAAAAGAGAAAACCAATTTTGGGTTCTAAGTGTTACAACCACACGGCTGTGGCTGTTATAGCCGCACGGCTTTAACCTGAGCCGCACGGCTCTAACCATAGCTTCACGGCTGTAGTTCCTAGAAGGACAAAGAATCATAAGATGACCCACACAGACGTCATCGCGCGATGATGTCTTCAGAATCAAACTGTTTTTGATGTGTTTACCGCTTTTAAACCCTAGACGAATGTTGAAAAATAGGAAACCTGCACGAATGGAACCCCGAGTTTCGGGATAACAGACTCGCTAAATGGAGAAATTTGCATGAAACCGAGCCAAATGGTTTTCCAAAATTGTTTTCCAGCACAAAAACCTACAGGGCGTCTCAAAAACATTTTCCAGGTCTAGCCGAGTCGACCCCGCTATCCTTTAAATGCACGTTCCCGTTCCTAAAAATCCCAATTCTATGCTATCGTGAGTCTTTTATATGTTTACAATATAAACTGTGCTAACCCATCTGTTTTGCTGCCTTTGTTTCTTTTTTTTTTGAATGTATTTAATAGATTAATTCGTGTATTTTAGACCTTAGTAATTTTTAGACCCCCGTGTATCTAGGCGTTTGTAATATGAGGACGAGAGTTTTCCTTTTTATTTGATTTGGTTGTATAAGCGGCCTCTATTATTTTTGTATGATTTGAATGTATGATTTACTTTTCTG
The DNA here is from genome assembly GCA_039660915.1 of Euphorbia tirucalli. Classification (NCBI taxonomy): domain Eukaryota; kingdom Viridiplantae; phylum Streptophyta; class Magnoliopsida; order Malpighiales; family Euphorbiaceae; genus Euphorbia; species Euphorbia tirucalli. The sequence goes on along the minus strand of CM077640.1, from coordinate 32,453,285 downwards.
TACTTTATTTATTTTTGTTATCTGCATGAGCATCGGCTGATAATTAAACACAAACGGGTAGAGAAAGATAATAAAGGGAATAAAATATAGTAATATAAACTATAAAATGAATACAAGCTCGAGGTTGAATAGGTAAGTTGCTTGAACCCTAAATCTCTGGATTAGGTACAGTAGTCTACACTTGGTAGGGAGCTGTACCAGAATTTCCCCGATGAGCTGATCTGGGTGGCGACTCTGTCACTGATCTTGAAATTTAGGTTTCGAGGTCCTTAAAGTAATAAGATGGAAAAATGTTTTCTACTAAAGGAATTTCCAAACAAATCAATGGTTTTCCTAAAGCAAGACACAAAACCCGTTTTAACAAACAAATCAAAACTTCAAAACTGATTCCTTTTTCCCCGGTTCGCTTTGCCGCGTTCCGCTGTCGTTTCGTCGAAAAAGGTGTCCGCTCACACAATCCCAGGAAGAAATTCAATTCTACCATCATACACATTTCAAATTCCTTATGCATTTCTTGTGAAAATTCCTTACAGAAAGGCTCAGTGGATCCAAAAAAAAATGTCATCAACATAGATTTTAACAATAAGTATGCTATTTTTGTCATGTTTAATGAATAAAGGAGTATCCACTTTACCTCTATTGAAGTCTTTATTAATAAGAAAATTACTTAACCTGTCATACCAAGCTCTTGGAGCTTGCTTTAATTCATACAAGGCTTTGTCAAGTTTGTAGATATGATTTGGATGCTCATAATCTTCAAAGCCCAAGGGTTGTTTCACACATACTTCTTCCAAAATATATCCATTCAAGAAAGCACTTTTTACGTCCATTTGATATAGTTTGAACAGCCTGTATGATGCATGTGCACAAAGCATTCAGATAGCTTCAATTCTTACAATAGGGGCAAACGTTTCTTCGAAATCAATTCCCTCTTGTTGATTGTAACCTTGAGCTACAAGCCTAGCTTTATTCCTTATGACATTTCCACTTTCATCAAGTTTGTTCCTAAATACCCACTTAGTGCCAATAATAGAATGGTTTTGGGGTTTTGGAACCAATTTCCACACTTTGTTTCTTTCAAATTGGTCTAATTCTTCTTACATTACTAGCAACCAATTTTCATCATTTTTGGCATCATTGAAAGTCTTTGGTTCTAGTTGAGAATGAAGGAAACATTTACATTATCAAGGTACTTCTTTAATTAGCTTCTAGTTATTATCCTTTCTTCCGAAGTATCAATTATATCATCCTTGGGATGGTACTTGTGATATCTAAATTCCTTTGGTAGTTCTTGTTGTTGCATAACATTCTCTTTACTTTCTTGCATTTCCTATTGATCAACATTGTCTTGTTGAGTTTCAACATTCTGCAGTTTTGGATTTATCTTACTATTTTCCACTTGTTTCACATTTTCAACAAGATCTTCTTCTTCTTTGTTTTCACAAGAAGAGTTAGTTTCATCAAAGATAGCATGCATGGATTCCTCTAAAACATATGTTCTTTTGTTATAAATTCTATATGTCTTACTATGAGTAGAGTAACCAAGAAATATACCTTCATTAGATTTCGCATCAAACTCATCCAAGTTATCTTTATTGTTTAGTATGAAGCATTTGCACCCAAAAGCATGAAAGTAACCAATGTTGGGCTTCTTTCCTTTCCATAGGTCATATGGTGTCTTTTTCAAGATAGGACGAATTAGTGCTCTATTTAGGATATAGCATGCCATGTTGATTGCTTCACTGCAAAAGTATTTAGGCAAAGCATTTTCGTTGAGCATTGTCCTTGCCATTTCTCTAAGTGTCCTATTCTTCCTTTCGACTACACCATTTTATTGTGGTGTCCTTGGTATGAAAAAGTTGTGATTGATTCCTTTGTCATTGCAGAACTTCTCAAATAGGTGATTCTCAAACTCTTTTCCATGGTCACTTCTTATGGAGATGATTGAGTAGCCTTTTTCATTTTCAACCTTCTTGCAAAGATTCATAAACTTTTCATAGGCTTCATCTTTGTTAGTAAGAAATATAGTCCAAGTAATAATCATCAACAATAACCATAGCATATTTCTTACACCTAAGCTAGTTGGTTGAACTGGACCAAACAAATCAAGATGCAAAGGTTCAAGAGGTTTACATGTAGATACAACATCTTTCAATATAAAAGAACTTCTTGTTCGTTTGCTAAATTGTTCACAAGATCTTTTCTAGATAATTTAGACAAAAGATGCATGCTAGCATGACCAAGCTTTCTATGCCACAACCAACTTTCATTAACCTTGGAAATAAGACATGTATCATGTAGAGATAATGCATTTAAATCAAACATGTATACATGGTCAACTCTAGGTACTTCAAATACAACTTTGTTCATGGCAACATCTTCAACTATGCACTTATTTGTGTCAAATATAACTCTTTTACCTTTATCACATAGTTGACTTATGCTTAGAAGATTGTATTTGAGTCCTTTTACCAAAGAGATATCTTTAATGCAAGGATTTCTGCCGATTACTCCTTTTCCAACAATTAGTCCTTTCTTTTTGTCACCAAAGCTCACATTTCCTCCTATTACATCTTTAAAGCTTTTGAACATTTCCTTGCTTCCAGTCAGGTGTCTTGAGTAAGCACTATCCATATACCAACTGTTTGGATCTTTGGTGCCTCTCAAACAAACCTGTATCACAATCAAGAAACTTTAGGTACCCATTTCATTTTGGGTCCTTAGGGGTTAGCATTTCCTTAACTAGTTCCTTTTAGAACCCAAATTGCCTTTCTTTTAAATGTCTTTTTCTTGAAAATGCATGTTCTTATGGCATGTCCATCTTGATTGCAATAATAGCATATAACATTTGCTTTATGAGTATGTATAACTTTATGAGCTCTATCAATGTTATGCTTATGTGTGACATTGTTATGTAATGATGCATGTGATGTCATAGATGTAGAACATTATACTACATAACCAATGCCGGTCTTAAGAAGAGATGACCTTTAACTACTAGCAATTTCATCAAGCAACTTGCTCCCATTAACATATTTGTCAAAAGCCTTTTTCACGTTATCATGCATATTTTCAAGATCACCTAACTTAAGTTTCAAGTAACTAGTTTCCTTAGCTAGCTCATCATTTTGCTTACTTAAGCATCTTACTTCATCTTCTAGATCACGCAGGAGTAACTTACTCTTCCTATACTTGCATTTGTACTTTTCAACACTATCACATAATTCACAACAAATTTTGATCAATTCATCATGAGTAATAAAGTTGAAATTCACCTCGAAGTTTTCATCATCATTGGAGGTATTCTCTTTCTCTTGCTCATTTGAGTTGGAGTTTTCACATAAAAAGCATAATTGAGCAAATTTTTATTTTTTGATTCATCATCACTTGAAGATGTATCACTATCACTCCAAGTGGTAATCATAGCTCTCTTTTCTTTCTTTTTGAATTTCTTTAATTTTGGGTAATTCATTTTCATGTGATCTGGTTTCTTGCACTCAAAGCATGTGATTTCTTGATATGCATCTTTCCTTGTTTCATCTTGCTTTCTGAAGTTTTTCTTGAAGAATTTCTTGCTATATTTGTCACCCTTTTTGAAGGAATGTCTTAGCTTTCTAGTAAGCATGACAATTTCATTATCCGAGTCATCACTTCAGCTTTCATTGTTTTGAGAGGTTTTAAAAGCCATAGATTTTTTATTTTTGTCTCCATCCTCTTTGCCATTGACATTCTTCATTTTAATTTTATGTGTCATTAATGAGCCAATGAACTCATCATAGATATTTTGATAGGTCTTATGCTTCCTCAATAGCTGTGAGTTTTGGATCCTATTTTGATGGCATGACTCTTCAATTTCTTGATCAACTCTTCATTAGTAAGTGTTTTGCTAAGAGTTTTGAGTGTATTCGCTATATGCGTGAATATTGTGTTCATTTCCTCTATGGACTTATTTGGCTTCATTTGAAATAGCTCATACTCTCCAGTATGAAGATTGATTTTGGAGTCTTCGACTTCTGTAGTCCCCTCATGAGTAACTTGTAATTTGTCCCATATTTCCTTAACGATGGAACAACCTAAAATTCGATTGTACTCATTAGCATCAAGTGCACAATGAAGCATATTAATAGCTTTAGCATTTAATTGCAACTTTTTCCAATCATCATCATTGTACTCTCTTAGCACATGACACATTATCAACAATTTTACTAGATATTTCCGGACCATCTTTAATAATCTTCCAAACAAATATATCATTTGATTCAATGAAGTTTCTCATCCTCACTTTCCAATAGGTATAGTTTTCACCACAAAACAAAGGAGGTCTATTGATAGATTGTCCTTCTCTAATGGTGTTGTTTATGTCCATGTTGTTACTTCTAGCCATCTAGATCACACTTCGACTGTTAAATCTATTGGGCACGAGTGAGGCTCTGATATCAATTGTGGGTCCCAAAGGCTAGTCTAGATTCAAAAGAGGGGGATGAGTTGAATAACCAGCTAATAGTGGTCAATAATGCCCAATACAAAATACTAGTAAAGAAAGCGGAATTATAACACACAAGTATTATGCAATGTCAATAAGTATCACCTTAAGCACAAAATCAACAAGTATAAAGAATGAAGCAAAATAAATAAAATGCTTGTAAGTAAATAGAGTAGAGTTTAAAGAGATTGTGCTCAAGAGATTTATAAAAGTTTGACGACTCCGGCCTACTCCTCTCCTCAAGCTTCACCACTTGAGAGTTCCACTATGATCCTTTTAAATGGATAAGAATCAAGCCTTGGCACTTTACAACTTAACGCTACCCAAATAAGTAAATCCCTTGCTTATTCACCTCAATTTTTCACAAGGAAATTGAGTGACTTCACCTCTGATTTTTACAAGCTTAATTAGGAAAGTTTTAAAGCACAATTAAGAAACTCTACAATGTTTATTTTAAAGCTCAATAGACAAACTCAAGGTGTTTGTAAAGATGAGAATTTGGTATGGTAACACACTTGTGATCTTCCAAAATATAACACAAAGGTACAACTCGATTTGGCGATTGTGTGTTGTAGAAGAGACTTGGAAGAAACTTGGTTTGAAGCTCAAAACATTCAATACTTTTAGAGAGAGAAGCACTTGGCTTAGAATGAGAATGATTGTGATGAATATTAAGTCTCTTAACCTCTCAAACTGATTTGAGCTTCTTTTTATAGGCAAATATTGAAAAACTAGTTGTTACTCCCTTTCAGAAACTAGCTGTTATTTTTGTCTCGTAGTGACTGGCTTCCACTTTTAACCAACTAAAATGAATGCGACTTGGAGAGTGAAAACTGACAAGTTCTGTTTGCCTCTTGTAGTTGACTATTTGTGATGCTTGTTCTGTGACAAACATTCTGTCTTTGAAACTATCCTCTTTAGTCAGCTAAAAGTTCATTTATGCATGAAGTCAGTCTTAATCATTATATCTGCACTGCTTTTATTCAGCTATCATGTTGACTTCAATTAACTTCACATTTGGTCACTTTTTGTGCATGTCATAAAATCTTTAGTGGCAATCTCTTTAATGCACTTAGCGAATATTTCTTTGTATCAAGTCCTTGGTTGGAATTCTTGTACTAAAAAAGAGTTGTAATGCTGAGACTATGAATTTCAAAGTGTCACTTATATTCCAAGGTTCTTCTTGTAAAAATGATATGGACTTTAGATGTACTATTCCTTTGTAATTATTTCTCTTGTTTATTTGTTTGTTGTCATCAAAATAAATTCTTACATTTAGAGCATTTAAATGCCTCTTGATCCAACAAGCCTAATTTCAAAACTTATAGAAATTGAATTTTTAGTTTTAAGCCAAAATAACACATCCCAAGTATTTCAATCAATGCATAAATGAAAAGGAAGGAGTTCACTTTAATGCATTTATCTAATATTCGATCAAGTGCTTAAATTCGATCTTTGAAGCTGGAATGGATTCTAACTAGTTGAATTCAAAACTGAAACCGTCAAAGACCTGAAAACAGTCACTTTGCTATCCATGTGCTAAGGTGAGCTTGGTGTTGAAGTTACAGAGAAAGGATGATGGTTTTTGGGTTTCTTTGTGAGTTTCTGATGGTTGAAGGAGATAGAGGAGATGACAAACAGTGATTGAAGGTTCAGGGTTAAGGTGAGTTCTTCTTTTCTTAAGGGTCAACATCTTTGTAATCCTTTGTTTTTCCATAAATAATCCATTCCCCTCCTGTAGTCTAAAGAAAAACCTTTTATACTCTATCTACTACACAAGTGGGTTCTATCCTCTACCTTTTTCTTTTAAGGATAGGCTATACGGCCTAAAGTACCCAAAATTAGGCTGTAGGGCCTTAAAGATGAGTCGTATGGCTTACCTCAAATACAGCTATTCCCATTTTAAGAAGCTCTCTTCTATGGCCTAACCCTTCTTGATACGGCCTAATTCACCCTCACTTAGGCCATACAACCTAACTATTGAATTCAGCTTCCTCCTTTTCGGTTTTGGCAGTTTTTGATTTGTTCCAAGATAAGTTAAAATCCAAACAGTGCTTCTTAGGCCGGTGTCTCTGCAAAAATCGAGACAAAGGATAATCTTTACAGCTTCATCATAGAGGTCGAACAAAAATCCATTATCACAGGCTGCCCCTCATGTAATTAAATTTAGCACTAGCCAAGTCTTGCTAGATCTTAGAGTGAATTTAAGTACATGATAGAGAGCACGGTGAATAAAGGATAGAAGACTGACTTGTGGTTTATAGATGCTGACTTTTGTTGGTATGGAGACTAGGAGTGTTTCGCTGAACATCTATGAGCGGACAACCTTTTTGGGAAAATGGAATGTATCTTACTTTGGGAAAACCATTGATTTGTTTGGAAATCCTTTTGTAGAAAACCTTTTCTTTGAATGTGAGTTTTGGGAAAACTGGTTTTGCATTTTAGAAAATCCTGTTTTAGTAACTTCAAGACCTCGAAACTTTTCAAGATCAGTGATAGAGTCGCCACCTGGATCAGCTCATCCGAGAAATTCCGATACAGCTCCCTACCGAGCGTAGACTGCCGTACCTAATCTAGAGATTTAGGTTTCGGGCAACTTGCCTATTCAACCTTAAATTGCCCATGCTTATTTTACTCACTTCTTCTCTACCCATTTTATCTTTTGTTATTAGCCCATGCTTATTCAGATGACAGAATTAAATAAAGTGTAGGAAAATAAACCATACATCCAAACCAAACCAAAAAATAATAGAGGCCGCTTATAACAACCCAAAAAGATAAAAAATCTCATCCTCACCTATACAACCGTCTAGAATACATGAATATCTGAAAAGATACAATCACCTAGGATACATGAGGTAATCTATTAAATACATCCAAAATAAAAATAAGAAGAAATAAAAAGCTGCAAAACAGATGGGTTAGCACAACTATATCAAAAGCATAAGTGGGACTCATAACAGGACAGAATGGGGAATCTCAGGAAAGGGGAGCATGCATTTAGGGGGTAATTAAGAAGTCTAGGCAACTTACTCGAATAGACCTGGAAAACCATTTTAGAAACGCCCTGTAGGTTTTGTGCTTGAAAATAGTTTGGCTCAATTACATGCAAATTACATCATTTTGGTGGGTCGGTTATCTCGAAACTCGGGGTTCCTTTTGTAGGAGTTCCTAATTCCAAACATCCATCTAAGGCCCAAAACAGTAAACACACCAAAAACAGCCTTAATTCTGAAAACAGCATCACATGACGACGTTCGTGGGAGTCATCTTAAGATTCTGCCTTCATTTGGGAACTACAATCGTGTCTCTCTAATTAGAGCTGCACAGCTATAGCCACTACAGCCGTGCGACTCTAGTGTCCAGAACCCAAAATTGGTTTCTTTACCTTTGTGGAATCTGGGGGTCTGCTTAAGCTGGACAGTGGATTTGATTTGGATCGAACAATCCCGAATTCCAAAAATCAAAAGCAATGAAACCCAAACCTCACATCAACGTTATTGGAAAACTGAAAACTAAAATTCTGAATTTAACAGATGTGATTGGACCAAAATAGTTTTTAATAGAACAAACAAAATGGGAAATTGACTGTGTTCGGTCGATTTAGGGCGTTTCAGGTTTCTGCCCTAAAGAACACAGTTGTGCGGCTATAGTGTTACAGCCGCTCGACTCTATTCCAAGGGATTACAGCCGCACAGCTATAATCAAACAGATAGTTCTAGATTTTTGCAAAAGACAGAATAGAAACACAACACAAATCAAACAAATCCGAGTTTAAGGCCTCTCAAAGTTTACCTTTTTGATGTTCCATTGTGTTTGATGACTGGAATTGGATTGGAAAGTTAGAATGCGCTTAGAATCCCGTGAACACTCTGAAACACTCGAATACGAACCTTGACTTGATCCAAATGAACTCAAGAACGATCCCGAATGAATGGGAGATAATTAGGAACTCTCACCCTAAGTGCTTCTAGTGTGTTCTCTAGGGGTGCACACGGTCGGTTAACCGGTCCATGTGGACTTTTACAAACGGTTAACCGTTTGAACGGTTTTTTTAATTTACTAACCATACACTGTCCATTAAATTCGGTTAACCATTAGTCGGTTAGCCATTAATTTCGGTCGGTTAAACATTTCTTTAAGGTTAACCATTTACGAAATAGACATTATGATTTTGTTAAATTTATAATATTTGAAACCTCAAATAAATAGACCATAAATCTTAAGTGTCAAATAAAAATATAAAATTACAAGCCATAGTCTTAATTATTAATTAAAATAACATTTTAACCATAAACTCTAATAATTAAAACATTAATAAAAAAAAGTTTACAAACACAGAAATTGTTGCACAAGATCAAACATTAATTAATGAAATTGTTCTTCGCTGTTCGTTTTTCAATGAGTGTGAAATTAAGAATTGAAAGGACATGAGATTGGAAGGGAGTGACCGAGACTACTTGGTGTTGTATTAAGGAAGTAAAGTAAGATCAAAGGCCCAAATGTTTCACTTATTATTCATATTACCTATATATATATATATATATATATATATATATATATAATTACATAATTTTTTGAGAAAAATATTTGTAAAAAGTCGATTAACAGCGAGTCCACATGGACTTTTGGTGTAAAAACCTAAACCTAAACCATAACCATTAATTTTTAAAATAAAAATCATACACTAGTCCATCGGTTTCGGTTAACCATATTTTTAGCTCAGTTTTGGTTCGGTTTCACGGTTTTTCAGTTTTTCAGTTTATTTTGTGCACCCCTAGTGTTTTCTTTCTGTTTCTCACTTTTCTTTTGGTTTTTCTCTCTTAATGATTCTTTCTATCTCTCTTCCCTTTCTCTGTTATGTATTTTTCTCTCTTTTTTTTATCTGTTATGTTTTCTGATATTAAAACCTAGAAAATCTCGGTAGAAATTCCCCAAATTAAGGAATCATAATTACTGTCAAAGACTGATGCTGGCTATTTAGGAACTAATCTGACCGTGCGATAGAGCCACGAGCCTATAATGTTATAGCCACACGGCTCTAGTTTTAAAGCCGCGAGGTTGTAGTCTTGAAACTACAGCCGTGCGTCTCTAACAAGAGCTATCACGGATTTTCCTAAATCCAACACTCATGCCTAAGCCCTCTAATCACTTGAAAGATCTTTCTCGGCGTTTCGGATCGAGGACTATTTGGTTTTTGAAGCGTTTGAGACATTCCAGGTGATATTCCGCTCCTTTTCAAATCCAACTCACGTTCGTTTGTCTTAACAGGTAAAATAGGATTTTCATCACAGAGATCAGGAAAGCCCATGCTCACAGGCTGCCCCTCACAGCATCAAAGTCAACTCATAGTCTGGTTATTATGCCCAGATTGAGTTTGGTCTCGCGATAGGGAGCACAATGAGAAAGGAAAAGAAAACGTACCTGGCGTCTTTCTCGTGTTGTTTTGCCATAGTGCTTGTGTCATGGATGGAATGGTGTTGACTTGGTTCAGGGACTTGTCTCGATGTCTGTACAAAACAGCAGTCTAGCCCAAGTTGAGTTGATTCGGGGACTTGTTTCAATATCTGTATGAAACGAAAGTCTATCCCGATTTGATTTGGTTCGAACACTTACTTCGGTTCCTTTGTGAAGCAACAGTCTAGCTCGATTTGAGTTCATTCAGGGGCTTCTTTTGATGTCTGTGTGAAATAGTAGTCTAGCCTAAGTTGAGTTGATTCAGGGACTTGTTTCGATGTCTATGCAAAACAATAGTCTAGGCTGAGTTAAGTTGATTCAGGGACTTGCTTTGATGTCTATGTGAAATAGCAATCTTACCTGAGTTGAGTTGATTCAGGGACTTGTTTTGATGTCTGTGCTAAACAACAATCTAGTTTGAGTTAAGTTGATTTAGGGACTTGTTTCAATGCCTATGCGAAACAGCAGTCTAGCCCGAGTTGAGTTGATTCAGGGACTTGTTTCGATGTCTGTGTAAAACAGTAGTCTAGCCTGAGTTGAGTTGATTTAGAGACTCGTTTTAATGCCTATGCAAAACAGCAATCTGGCTTGAGTTAAGTTGATTGAGGGACTTGTTTCAATGTCTGTGCGAAATAGTATTCTAGCTCGAGTTGAGTTGATTCAGGGACTTGTTTCGATGTCTGTGCAAAACAACAGTCTAGCCTGAGTTGAGTTGATTCAAGGACTTGTTTCGATGCCTGTGCAAAATAGCAATCTAGCCTAAGTTGAGTTGATTCAGGGACTTGTTTTGATGTCTGTGTGAAACAGCAATCTAGCTTGAGTTGAGTTGATTCAGGGACTTGTTTCGATGTTTGTGCGAAATAGCAATCTAGCCTGAGTTGAGTTGATTCAGGGACTTGCTTCGATGCCTGTGCAAAACAGCAATCTAGCCTGAGTTGAGTTGGTTCGAAGTTGGCTCTAGGAGCTTTGGTTTGAAATTGACTCCTGGCGGAGCAATAATTTTGAAGTTGGGTCGAGAACGCGTATTTATTCCTTGATCGATAATTTGGGAAACAAAAATTTTTGCCCCTTCGATCAAGAATAAATACGGCTAGGTTGTTTTGCCTCTGGATACCTGTAAAAAGCAAAAAGTACCTTTCTCGGGATTATATCGGCAAAAATAGAAATTCTGAAAATTAAGAAAATCTCAATACCTGAGAGTTAGAGCCGTGCGGCTCTGATTTGTGTCCTAACTTTTGCATAGTCTGTCTTTTGGTTTTCAGTCTATCGGATTTTTTTTTTTGAAGTGAGATGCATACAAACAGAAAATGTACACAGCCATATATGTATAATACGAACTCAATTTCAAGCAAACTTGGGACATTTAAACACATAGAACAAAGCATTCATTCATTCATTCATTAATAATGTTTTAGCACAATGCACATCAAGGATGAAATAAAGCTAAGAACAGAATCAGTAATGGTATCCGTCTCGACCGAATCCACAACTACCACCAACCAGTGTTTGCAAATTTTCTCACTGATAGTGCTCACCTCACTGTCCTAACTTTTGCATGGACCGCCTTTTCGGTTTTCGATCCATCGGACTGTCCTAATTTTTGCATGGATCGCCTTTTCGTTTTCGATCGATTGGACTTCTTTTTTTTTTTACATGTAGTATCACTTGAGCTTGTCCTGATTGATGGGATTGACGAATTTGTTTCCATCCATATCCATGATCTTCATAGAACCCTTTGAAAGTACCTTTTTGACCACATATGGACCTTTCTAGTTAGACTTGAACTTCCCCCGCACATCCGTATTGGTCTGCTTCATCTACTTAAGTACCAAATCCCCGGCTTTGAGTGGTGTTTCTGATGATAGACTTTACTATTATAAGCCCTGGCCATTCATTGCTGGTACATCTGCAAATGATCTATGCCAACTGCTCATACCTCGGCTGAACTCATTTAGATTTTGGCACTTGCACTTCCATGACTACCCTCAATGACCTAATCTCGATTTCCATTGGTAAGATAGCTTTCATCCCATAGACCAATGAGTACAGTGTCTCTCCAGTAGGAGTTCTAATGCTTGTTCTATATACCTATAAGGCAAATGGCAACATGTCGACCCAATCCCAGTAGGTGACTACCATTTTTGACAAGATCCTCCTGATAGACTTGTTGGCTACTTCTATTGCTCCATTGGCTTGCGGGCGATATGGAGATGATCTATGATGTTCAACTCCTTTTTCTTGGAACAATTGTGTTGTTGCCCTTTGAAACTGCACTCTATTATCACTCACGACATGATGCGGGATCCCATACCACGCAAATATGTTCTTGGTCATTTTCTTCTTTTTTTTTTAAATGATAAATTTGGGTTTTGAAGAGATTTGGTATTGAACCCACAATCTTCCATCTCCACATTGAAAAATGTACAGATCGAGCTATACCCAATTGGTCCCCTTCTTTAAACTTCTCTCCTCACTTTGGTCCAAGTCTTCTGAGCTTCTGTTTGACAGGTCTCATTTTCGGATCCATTGGAATTCTGTGTTCTACAATCTCTCTGTCAACCCCTAGGCATGTCGGCATAGGACCAGGGGAAGGCTTTTACGTGCTTTTGCAGTGCTTTTATGATTTCTTTTCTCTCATCAGGCATGAGGTCTTTCGAGATGGATACCATTTTTGGATCATCATCTGTCCCTAGATTCATTTCATGTAATAATGCATCATGTATGCTAAAGACACTAAATGAATGTTTGTATGTATGCATAGTTCCATCCTGAAAAACATCACACAAGTAATCGAAATCAAATTGAATTAAATGCTCTATGGACTGAATTGTTCACATAATGAAAATAGAAGAAATAGATACATCAAAATAATTGTCATCCTCCACATGCGGAGGCTCTTCTCTAACTGTAGCATCATCCATTACAACAACGGATTTGGACCCCCAGAGTTGGGCAAGGGGTTACTCTAAACACTTGCCTTCAAGGGAGCTCGATAATCTTCTTGTCAGCAATCAACTGTTGGATAAGCCTTATTAACTGAGTGAAACCATTTGTACGGTGACCTGGCATTACATGATAGGCACAGAATTTATCCTTGTCAACCTTAACTAGAGGAGAGTAGGGCTTCAAGTTCTGCAATAGTCCTGCCTTCTTATATTTAGCGAAGATACGAGCCAAAGATTCTGTCCACGGGTTAGTGATACCCTGAGGAGTCCCCGCCTGTCTACCTTGAGCTTGTTGGTGTGCCCTAGTTCTTAGGGCATTGGATTCTTGTATTTTGTATTATACATTAAAAGTCATGTATGAATACATTATTTGTGTCACATTAATAAAGGCAATTAATCTATTTCATTTATATCTTGTGCTATAATATGAGTAGAGTATCCATTGATTGATAATCATAAAACCTATCCCAGGTCTATTCTAATCGTGGGAACGAATAGAACCACAGACTTGTATATTTGATGACAGTATGGTAGTTCTTAACTAGCCATAGTACTTGTATAGTCAGTCATGAATATAGGTACATGTCATTGACATGGGACTGGATCGATCCGCACAAGAAAGCCACATGGTTGTCATGTCATAGGTCTTTCTTGAGTAGGTCTCTTTTGTCCTCAGACCAGATTTCATTATAATATCAATATGGAATCCGGTTCACTTTGACATACGCCTAACAGGTCTGTAAAAGGATGCTAAATACGGGTATGATTGGGTGGACCGGTGAACATGTTGATATTGATGATGAAGTGATGGAATTGCCACTCGGGTGACACCGAGATGATATCATTGGCCACTTGATGAGTGGGACTGATAAGTGTATGGCCATACCCAAATAAGTTGGTTGCTTATTTGATTAATTATTCAACTCAAGATCAAGAAATATAATAAACAACAGAAGAGGATGACAGACACCATGCCTCTTGTTTATTCATATCGATATCGTTAGGCAAAGGACACTATGAGATTACTACCGGGTGAGTGTCTTCTAAAGACTGCTACATCTCTTTCTTAATTGGGGGCTGTAATGGTTTGCTAGAACCCACTTACAGTCTGTGGGCTTGGGCCTACTGCCAACATAAAGACAGACCCATAGGATCGTGCACATAGATCAACTGAGCTGGAACTTATAGAAATTGTACAGGTAATGTACATTGGAAGGAATGCGTTAATTAATTAGTTGACATTCGGTGTCAAGGTAATTAATTGACATTGGGTTGAATTTAATTTAATTTAATTAATAAGTTTACATAATGTAATTAATTAATTTATCAATTAATTGAATTACATAAAGTAAACAATTAATTAAATAATTTTCCTAAGTAGGAAAATTAAATACATGTATTGTATTAACTTAAGTGTGATTTAATTTTATTTAGGGGTAATTAAATTTAGCCAAATGGAATTAAATTACATAGTATATACTTTTTAATTAAAGTTTATTTATGTAATTATAATCCTAGTGGGCTTGGGTTTAATTAACCTAATTAAAACCCAACTAGACAAGGTGTTTATATAAGGGCACACTTAAGGAAGAAAAACCTAATTCAACTCTAATTAATTGCTGGAAATTTCAGCCACCAAGTGCAGCCCCAAAACAGCCGAAAATCCCAGCATTAAACCTCCATTCCTTCGCGTCTTCGGCTAGCCCCGGTTCTCGCTCAATAGTTGGTAGTGCATCGGACTTTGGAGATCGCAGTTTCAAGAAACGATTCTGCAGCAGTCTCCAGAAGAGATGAATCCGGTGAGTCAATCTCTCTTGATTCTTATTTGATTTTATTATAATCAATGGTAATTGGACACGATAGGTGGATTCTAGGAAATTTTAAACGGTGTATTTTCCGCTGCGCCACGTTATTTTTCCAATGACGAATCCCAACAGTGGTATCAGAGCCTAGGTTTTGTCCATTAGATTGATTGGAATTGGTTCTTGAAAGCGTTCTTGAAGAAAGAATGGGTTTCAAGTTTGTGGTTTTAGGGTTTTATTCAATTGGTTTTAGTTTCGATAAACCCTAGAATTTTGGATTGGGGTTTTGATTATTTTTCCCCAGTTGTTTTCATCAAAAATTGTTTTTCTATATGAATTATATATTTGGCTGGAAACTAATTTTATGTTTATGATTTAATATAAAAAAAATAATTAGTTGGCCAAAATTGGAATCGCAATTGCGATTCCAATTTTGGCTCTTCTGCTGCTTGCATGCCTGCTGCGGCAAGCAACTGCTGCGTGGCAGCAGGCTGCCGGGCGCGGGGTTCCGGTCCGTTTTGGATTTTGCGGGTATTTTTTTATTCCGGACCCTAATACAAGTTAAATTAAATTTTTTTTAAATTAATTTGTATTTAAATTGTTTATTTTGTTGGCATGCATATTTAATTTAATTGTTTGCAAATTAAATTGAATATAGACTTTGTGAAATTGGCCCAATAAACCGTGACACCGGTTAAAATTGGGAGAGCTAAATTTTAAATTTGTGACGACCCAAATTCCAGTAGGAGTAAAATTGTTAATTTTGCATTTATGGATGTTATCCATTGGGCCTTTTTGGCCTTAGTCACATTTGTTAAAATTGGCGATTTCACACTAAGTAACTCGGCTTAACATTTATATTTATATAATTTGGAATGCCATGATCATGCATCATATTGGTATGTATGTGCACGACAGGTACTTTGTTTGAAATGTTATGTTGAGTTCTATGGGCCCTAAATTATTATCGGTTGTAATTTAATTTTGGGAAATATGGCCTGCGTGCCATTTTTTATTTTATTTTGATGTAATTTTAGAATAGATTTTATTTTACAAAATTATTGTAATTGCATCAAGTATGGAGGAAGGCCCAAATGGAGCAAGCCCATGGTGGGAGCCCAAGAAGGATTGCAGTCCGGCCCATGAAGAATTAGATAGGATATCTAGTTTTTCATTAGGTTGTAATTAAAGGCCCATAGGATCTCATTTATTTTAAATTAAGTATGCTATTGCATTTGTCATATAATATGGATGTATGGATCACCAAATTATTACCCGCGTTTATGCATACTAAGCCATATCACTTAATTATAATCCGGAAATTAAAATATTGAGTCGCTTAAAAGTGCTTCCCACATTCACACCTCTTCCTCCCATTGATGCTGCAATGTGCGCCATGCCCTAGCTGGGTACATTATAGTATTCGGTGGGCCGTCGAGGGTTAAGATACTTGGTATGGTTAACATGTGAATGGTGGTTTGACTCAACATGGGTAGCATTAGCTCAGAGCGGGCCCTAAGCACAGATGGGTAAAGTGTCAATAAGCCCATCAAACCAAGAGTCCTTCGTGGAAGGATTGGATAGGTTGTCCTACCAAACGACTCAATGGTTGGTTAGCGAGCCCTAGTTCAGCCAGTCATTGATAAGTTGTGGATCTTGGTCAAGTCAGCCAATTAACAACACCAACAAACAAATTAAAATTGGATTATTAATTTTTATTGGCTTAAAAGTCCTTTATTTCTAACTCAAGCAATGATTTCTTCCATATAGATAATCCCATTTCAGTTAAGCAATTTAAATGGCTGCAACAAACAACAACTCACTCTGACTTAGGTCACTCTTGGAGAAGGAGAAGCTTTCGGGGACTAACTTCTTGGACTGGGCTAGGAACTTACAAATAGTTCTTAGACAAGAGTCTAAGGAGTATGTACTGAATGCTCCTATACCAGCTGGCCCTCCCGTAGGTCGAGGCATCACCATGGCAATGGTGGAGCAGTACGATCAGCATGTGAGGGATGACCGAGATGTCTCGTGCCTCATGCTGGGTACCATGGCTTCTGATCTTCAGAAGCAGTTCATGGACGAGCATGCTTATGAGATGATGGATCAGCTTAAAAAGATGTTCCAAGATCAGGCTCGTCAGGAACGTTACCTGACAACTAAGGCACTTTGCACGACTGTGATGGCAGCTGAGACTTCTGTTAGTACTCATGTGCTAAAGTTGAAGGGGTATATTGATACACTTTTCCTCCTCGGCTCGCCAGTTCCGCAGGACTTGGCAGCAGACATTATTCTCGGGTCACTTCCTGAGTCTTACAACCAGTTTATCATGAATTACCATATGCAAGGGTTGGATAAATCGGTAGTTGAGCTGCATGGCATGCTCAAGCTTGCTGAGCAGTCTCTTAAGAAGACTCCTGAAGTATTGCTGGTGAACAAGGGCAATACATCCATTGCTAAGGGAAAGGCCAAATCTAAGGCCAAGGCTAAGGCCCAAAAGGCCAAGGCTAAGGGCAAAAAGGTGGTGGCCCAACCTAAAGCAAGGGTTACTTCTCCTGACGATGTTTGCCATGAGTGTCATGAGAAGGGGCACTAGAAGAGCTCATGTCCAAAGCTAAGGGAGCAACTGAAGGGAAAAACTGCTGCTTCAGGTATTTATGTTGTTGAGATTAATCTGGCTATTTCTACATCTTGGGTCTTGGACACTGGATGTGGATCTCACATTTGTTCAAATGTGCAGGGTCTAAGAAATAGGAGATTATTAGGATCTAGAGAAGTAGATCTTCGAGTCGGAAATGGTGCTCGGGTTCAGGCCATAGAGATCGGAGATTATTTCTTAGAGATGCCTAGTGGACTTATTTTGGAACTAAGAAACTGTTATTTTGTACCTGCGATGCGCAGGAATATTATTTCCGTTTCTTTGTTGGATATTTCTAGTTTTGTATTTAATATTGGACATGGTAGAATTTCTATGCAATATGGCAATATTATTTATGGAACATCATTTCTTGAAAATGGCTTATATATCCTTGATCTAAAACGTGAAAGTTCAATCTATAACATAAATACTAAAAGGATTAAACAAAATGAAATTAATCCAACTTACATCTGGCATCCTCGACTTGGCCATATAAATGAGAAGCGCATAGCTAGGCTTCACTCTAGTGGAGTGCTAGAGTCATTTGACATCCAGCCTTATGACACATGCGAATCTTGTTTGAGAGGCAAGATGACAAAGGCGCCTTTTAGCAAGACTGCTGAAAGGGCCTCAGAGCTATTGGAGCTGGTACATTCCGATGTATGTGGCCCAATGAGCGCTAGTGCTAGATCTGGTTTTCTGTACTTCATCACCTTCACGATGACTTCAGCAGATACGGTTACGTGTATCTGATGAAGCATAAGTCTGAGACTCTCCAAAGGTTCAAGGACTTTAAGAATGAAGTAGAAAACCAACTTGGCAAGAAACTAAAAGCACTTTGGTCTGACCGAGGGGGTGAATATTTGAGCCAAGAGTTTGACTCGTTTTGAGAGAGTGTGCGATTGTATCCCAACTCACTCCTCCTGGTACACCCCAGTGGAATGGAGTGTCAGAAAGGAGGAATAGGACCTTACTTGACATGTTCTGCTCGATGATGAGTCATGCTACACTCCCTGTCTCCTTTTGGGGATATGCTTTAGAGATAGCTACTTACATTCTTAACAATACACCAAGCAAGGCAGTTGAGGGAACACCATATGAACTATGGAAAGGCCGAAAGCCCAATGTTTCCTTCTTGAAGATTTGGGGCTGTGATGCACATGTTAAGAAATTGACAAATGGCAAACTCGAGTCCAAATCTGTCAAGTGCCAGTTTGTGGGTTACCCTAGGGAAACTAAGGGTTATTACTTCTACGATCCAACCGAAAACAAAGTTTTCATAGCCAGAAATGCAGTCTTCTTGGAGAAGGAATTCCTTTCCAAGAGAGACAGTGGGAGTAATGTTGAACTTTCAAAAGTTCAAGACTCACAAACTCCAGCAGCTACTACTGAGGATGCTTCGGGAACCAATCTGACTACTCAAGAAATTGAGGAACCAGAAATGGTTGCACAGGACCTTAGAAGGTCTGGTAGGACATGTCATCAGCCAGAGAGGTACGGCTTTCTCGTGACTGATGATGGGGACCTTATAGTCGTTGACCAAGAGGAGCCCAAGACTCAGGAGGCTGTTGAAAGCCCACACTCAGATCAATGACGCAAAGCCATGGAGGCTGAGATACAATCTATGCACGATAACCAAGTATGGAACTTGGTGGATCCACTTCTGGGTGCTAAGGTGATAGGTTGCAAGTGGTGTTTCAAGTTAAAGGCCCTGTGTGTATAAGATGGTTAGTGGGAGCGTTTCCACCGTCCTAGTGCTGTATGTTGACGACATCCTTATCATTGGAAGTGACATACCAACACTGTAAGGGGTTAAGCAGTGGTTGAGTAGGTGCTTCACAATGAAGGACTTAGGCGAAGCTGAGACGATCTTAGGGATCAGGATCTACAGAGATAGATCCAATCGGCTTCTAGGCCTAAGTCAGGCCACGTACATTGACAAGGTTCTAAAAGGATTCAGCATGGACAAGGTAAAGAAAGGATTCTTACCTATGCGCCATGGGTTGAAGCTGAGTAAGAAAGATGGTCCTAAAACAAAGAAGGACCGGGAGAACATGGAAAAGATCCCTTATGCATCTGCTATTGGATCTATCATGTACTCCATGTTATGTACGAGGCCTGATGTCATGTTTGCACTAAGTATGGCTAGCCGGTACCAGTCAGACCCCGGTGAGGAACACTGGAAGGCAGTCAAGGCAATCTTGAAGTACCTTAACCGGACTAAGGATGCTTTCTTAGTGTATAGAGGTCAAGATGAGCTGGTAGTGTCAGGTTACACTGATGCAAGCTTTGAGACTGATGAGCATGAGAACTAGTCACAGTCTGGTTATGTTTTTCTCCTGAATGGTGGTGCCATTAGTTGGAGGTCCTCAAAGCAGGCCACCATTGCTGAATCTACAATGGAAGTTGAGTACATAACTGCGTGCGAAGCTCAAAGGAAGCCGCTTGGATCAAGAAAGTCATAACTGAGTTGGGAGTAGTGCCTACTATCCTAGACCAAGTTGATGTTTTTGTGACAACAACGGGGCCATCGCACAAGCTAAGGTGCCCCGGTCACACAAGAGATCCAAACATGTACTCAGAAAGTTTCACCTCATTCGGGAGATCGTGAACATAGGTGACATATCATTGCAGAGGGTTGACACCAAGAATAATGTCGCTGATCCATTCACCAAAGCGCTATTGTAGACACAGCACGACGGTCATACCAGATCTATAGGAATTAGGGCAATGCCCACTTGGAACTAGTGCAAGTGGGAGATTGTTGGTGTGCCCTAGTTCTTAGGGCATTGGATTCTTGTATTTTGTATTATACATTAAGAGTCATGTATGAATACATTATTTGTGTCACATTAATAAAGGTAATTAATCTATTTCATTTATATCTTGTGCTAT
This sequence comes from Euphorbia tirucalli, assembly GCA_039660915.1. Lineage (NCBI taxonomy): Eukaryota > Viridiplantae > Streptophyta > Magnoliopsida > Malpighiales > Euphorbiaceae > Euphorbia > Euphorbia tirucalli. Next base: position 32,433,065 of record CM077640.1, on the reverse strand, counting down.
AATATGAGTAGAGTATCCATTGATTGATAATCATAAAACCTATCCAGGTCTATTCTAATCGTGGGAACGAATAGAACCACAGACTTGTATATTCGATGACTGTATGGTAGTTCTTAACTAGCCATAGTACTTGTATAGTCAGTCATGAATATAGGTACATGTCATTGACGGGGGATTGGATCGATCGGCATAAGAAAGCCACATGGTTGTCATGTCATAGGTCTTTCTTGAGTAGGTCGCTTTTGTCCTCAGACCAGATTTCATTATAATATCAATATGGAATCCGGTTCACTTTGACATACGCCTAATAGGTCTATAAAAGGATGCTAAATACGGGTATGATTGGGTGGACCGGTGAACATGTTGATATTGATGATGAAGTGATGGAATTGCCACTCGGGTGACACCGAGATGATATCATTGGCCACTTGATGAGTGGGACTGATAAGTGTATGGCCATACCCAAATAAGTTGGTTGCTTATTTGATTAATTAGTCAACTCAAGATCAAGAAATATAATAAACAACAGAAGAGGATGACAGACACCATGCCTTTTGTTTATTCATATCGATATCATTAGGCAAAGGACACTATGAGATTACTACCGGGTGAGTGTCTTCTAAAGACTGCTGCATCTCTGTCTTAATTGGGGGCTGTAATGGTTTGCTAGAACCCACTTACAGTCTATGGGCTTGTGCCTACTGCCAACATAAAGACAGACCCATAGGATCGTGCACATAGATCAACTGAGCTGGAACTTATAGAAATTGTACATGTAATGTACATTGGAAGGAATGCGTTAATTAATTAGTTGACATTGAGTGTCAAGGTAATTAATTGACATTGGGTTGAATTTAATTTAATTAATAAGTTTACATAATGTAATTAATTAATTTATCAATTAATTGAATTACATAAAGTAAACAATTAATTAAATAATTTTCCTAAGTAGGGAAATTAAATACATGTATTGTATTAACTTAAGTGTGATTTAATTTTATTTAGGGGTAATTAAATTTAGCCAAATGGAATTAAATTACATAGTATATACTTTTTAATTAAAGTTTATTTATGTAATTCTAATCCTAGTGGGCTTGGGTTTAATTAACCTAATTAAAACCCAACTAGACATGGTGTCTATATAAGGGCACACTTAAGGAAGAAAAACCTATTCAACTCTAATTAATTGCTGGAAATTTCAGCCACCAAGTGCAGCCCCAAAACAGCCGAAAATCCCAGCATTAAACCTCCATTCCTTCGCGTCTTCGGCTAGCACTGGTTCCCGCTCAATAGTTGGTCGTGCACCGGACTTTGGAGATCGCAGTTTCAAGAAACGATTCTACAGCAGTCTCTAGAGGAGATGAATTCGGTGAGTTAATCTCTCTTGATTCTTATTTGATTTTATTCTAATCAATGGTAATTGGACACGATAGGTGGATTTTAGGAAATTTTAAACGGTGTATTTTCCACTGCGCCACGTTATTTTTCCAACGAGGAATCCCAACAGAGCTATGGTAGCCACACTTGCTTCTTGCACTGGATCCAATATTACAGTTTGAGCCAATTTTGAACTAGACCCAACTGGCGTAGTCGTAGAACTCCCACTATTGTAACCTTGCGAATACCCTCAGTTGCTTTGATAAGTGTCTGAAGTCTGCTTATTCCTTTGGTCTTCCTCTTTGTACCTTTCGATATGCTTGGCAAACTCAATGACATCATTGAAGAGTGGAACCTCTTCAGCTCCATTTTCTTCTTATAAAGGGGCAAGCTACCATCAACTAGCTTCACAACAAAGGATTCTAATTTTGGGGCCCTGTCCACCATCACTTGGACATCCATCCATCTTTTATAGTAAGATGAAAAGGATTAATTCGGCTTCTGGCGAATCCTTTCCAAGTCCTCCAGAGTGGTCTGCACCTGAGTGTTATAGGCATACTACTTCACAAATGCCTCGGACAAATCTTCCCATATGGAGCAGGTATCAATTGGCATCTTCAAATACCACTTAGCAGCAGTATCCCTTAGAGTAGTCGGGGAATAGGTTCAGCAGGTGGATTTTCTTGATTCATAGACTAGAAATAATCCTCACATAGCTGTATAAGTAAGCCTCTGGTGGAACTTCTCCAGTATATGGGGGTAAATACGGCATCTGAAAGCCTACTGGCAACAGTTCTCCTCCTTCCGCCATTAGAGAGCTGGGTCTGCACATTTGATGGGTTTAGTGCACCATCTCCTTCAACCTCAACAACAGAGCTTCAAGGTCTGGTTGAGGCACCTTTCAGCAGCTGTCTCAATTAAGGCCTCCCTCGCCCTCTGTGAGCGGATGACCTTTTTATGAAAACGGACGCGGTGAATCGAATCAGGGATTTTCGAAAACGTGTTTTTCTTTGATTGAAAAAAAGTGGGTTTTGCTTATCTTGCTTTAGGGAAAATCATTCGTTTGTTTTAGAAATTCTTTTTTTAGAAAACGGTTTCCCATTTTATTACTTAAAGACCTCAAAACTTAAATTTCAAGATCAGTGACAGAGTCGCCACCTGGATCAGCTCATCCGGGAAATTCCGGTATAGCTCCCTACTGAGCATAGATTGTTATACCTAATCTAGAGATTTAGGGTTCGGGCAACTTACGTACTTAACCTCGATCTTGTATTCAGTTTATAATTTATATTACCATATTTATTCAAGTTATTATCTTCCTCTACCCGATTACATTTGTTTATCAGTCGATGCTCAAGCAAATGATAGAAATAAATTATAGAAAAGTAAACCATGCATCCAAAATATACAAAAGAATAATAGAGGCTACTTATACAACCAAATTGAATAAAAATAAAAACTCTTGTCCTCACATTACAAGCGCCTAGAGTACACGATTATCTAAAAGTTTACAAACGCCTAAAATACACGAATTAATCTATTAATTACATGAAAAATGGTAAAAATGAAAATAGATGCTGCAAAATAGACGGTTACCACAGTTTATATTATGAACACAGATAAGACTCACAGTAGGACATAATTGGGGTTTTTAGGAACGGGAGCATACATATAGGCGGTAACCGGGTCGACCCGACTGGTTAGACCTGGAAATCGGTTTTGAAACGCCCTGTAGATTTTGTGCTGGAAAATAATTTTGGAAACCATTTGGCTCGATTTCATGCAAATTTTTGCATTTTAGCGGGTCTATTATCCCGAAACTCGGGGTTTCGTTCGTGCAGGTTTTCCTAATTTTAACAAACATCTAGGGTCTGAAAGCAGTAAACACGCCAAAAATGATTTGAATTCGAAAACAGCATCACGCGATGACGTCCATACGGGCCGTTCCGCGATTCTGCCTTATTCTGGAAACTACAGCCTTGCAGCTGTAACTACAGTCTTATTGCTGTAATGAGAGCCGTGCGACCCAAAATTACAGCCGTGCGACTATGGCTTCCAGAACCCAAAAAATTGGTTTTCTCATTTTTTTGAAAATGTTGTGTTGCTTGTTTTCAATGTTTCCCGAGGGTTTTATAAGGTTCGGGGGTCCGCTAATGCTGGACTACGGATCTGGTTTGGATCAAACAACCCCAGAATTCAGGAAATAAAACCCAGGCAAAACCGAAAACCTAATACCCGTATGTACAGAAATCTGAAAACCAAAGCTTTACAGCATACGGATGCATTTGGGCCGAAATATATCACAACAGAATGTATAAAATGGAAAACAAACTATTTTCGGCAGTTTAGGGCAATTTTGGGAAAATGCCCCTAAAGAACATAGCCATGCGGCTCTAAGTACTAGAGCCGCCCGGCTCTGTTCAAAAGGGACACAACCGTGTGGCTGTGTTCTTGAGGAACACAGCAGTGCAGCTATATCTGAGTAGTCTGTTCCCAGAAAAGTTTGAGAAATGAAGAAAAGCGAAAAGAAAAAGCAATGCACACAGGTTTAAAGCCTCTCAGAGTTTACCTTGGTGTTTTTTTTTTTTATGTATTTAACGTCCAAAAATGGATTGGAAGCTTGAAATTCGCCTTGAGTTCCCAACCAGCCGAAAACAGAAATGAATCCAAAACAATCCGAAATCAACTGGAACAATCCCGGATCAATGTACAAAGGTGAAGAAACTTCTTATTGATGTTTAGGAATTAGTTTAGGTGTTGAGTTTGGTGTTTTGGTGGATGGTTTTGCTACGGCTTCTCCTTCTCTCTTTCTCTCTTTTCTGTGTTTCTTTTTCCCTGGTTTTTTTTTCCCTGAGAACCCCCAAAAGTCCACCTCACCCTTTTGATTTCTGTTTTTATCCCTCTATTCACAATCATTTCAAGACATTAAATGGCTGTCTACTTTTCTGCTGAATTCGACCGCCCCATACCCTGCTCAGTCAAGTTGCTCTACTTTGCAGAGTAGCTTGACTTAACCCACTAGAGTTGCCCGGCTCTAGTTTCCACTAGAGCCGTGCAGCTCTGGTCCTATAGTCGCCCGGCTGTAGTTTAAAAACTACAGCCGTGCGGCTCTAGGTAGAGCTGGGCCGAAATTCGCGAAAAAAAGTCGACATCCACCCTAGACCCTAGAACCACTCGGAAGACCTTTCTCGGGGTTTCAGATCACGGATAGTCTGGTTTTTGGGACGTTTAAGGTACTCTGGACCACATTCTGATCATTTCCAAGTCGGATCTATGTCCGTCTGCTCAACAGGTAACACAAGAATACTCATCACAGAGGTCGGGAAAAACTCGTGCTCACAGGCTGCCCCTCGCGGGACCAAGGTAGGCTCATGGTCAGCTTGAAGCCTAGATCAAGTTTGGTCTCGTGATTGGGACCACGGTGAGAAAGGAAGAGGAAACGTACCTAGCGTCCCTTGCTGGGGGTGCTAGCCGCGGTTCCAAGTCGACTCTATGTGATGGAGTGATCCTGTGCAGTCTACTCTCTATGGTGGAGTGTACCGACAAATTTTGCTTCCTCTCTTATATGGTGAAGAGACTTTAAAACATGGGCGGTTCTGGGACACTCGTTATGAAATGAAATGATTGTGACGGGCACCCTTGAAACATCCTTTATTTAAACGGTGTGAGATGGTTTGAATGAATGTTCATGGCACATAAAATGTGGATGGCTGCACCAAGATGTGGTTAGAATGACATACATGACAATGTCGTGCATGCAAGGTTCGAACGCATATGTCACACAAATAAAGTGTCATGGCTACACAAAGATGTGGTCGAGATGTATAACACACGAGGTGATGCATGCTTCATGAACATGTCACACATGAGATGTGAATGGAACACGGATGAAATGCCATGGCTGCACGAAGACGTGGTTAGTGTTAATGTCATACATATGTTGATGTCTTTGAAAATGGCTGCACAAAGATGTGATTGTGATGACACACGGATGACTGTGTGTGTTTGATGCTTCACGAATAAAAATGATAATGGATGTGATTTCTTTATTCCGGATGTTCCAAGAGTGCCTAATTTCATGCAAAAGAAAGTGCAAAAGGAGTAGTGCGTAAGCCGACACATGGATGGAGGTTCGGCGTTTTTAGGGGCGCTTAGCGGATGTTATGAAATGGTCGCGTGCAGCCGACACACGGACAGAGGTTTGATGCTTTGTAGGTCAAAATGAAATGGCGTGGCATGGTCACATGGAAACCGTTCCATGGACAGAGTTCTGATGCTTTTGGGGCATCTAGTATAGAATGATGTTAAAAATAAGTTAAGTGTGAGTAGGGACAAGGACAGAAGTTCGGTGTTCGTGGAACACCTTGCGTGTATTGGTAATGTTATGAGATGTTCCTATGTGCCTAAAAATTCGGCACTCATAGAGTACCTTGAATGAGTTATTAATGTCATGAAATAATTCCGCTGTGGATTACGACACACAAGCAAGGCTTTGGCATCACCGTGACGCCTACGATGAATGGACATGGAATGAGAAAGGTGTTGTGTTATGATGTCGTACGACTTGCCACATAACGTAAACCTATGATCATTGTGATCTTTTAGTGAATGACATGGTATAGTGGAATGGCCAAGTGTGAACCGGTGCACAGGCTGACTACGGGTAGTTTTTAGGATACCCGATATGGTATGAAGTGAAATGATCGTGATAGGCATTCTCAGAACGTCCCTTACTAGATGGGATGAAATGGAATGGCATGAATGTGCATATCACATAAAATGTAAGAGGCTACAGAAAAATGTGGTTAGGATGCGTGACACATGGGATGATGTCATGTATGCTTTATGGAAATGTTTGCATGTGAGATGTATATATATGGCATGCGAGTAAAACGTCATGGCTGCATGAAGACGTGGTTAGCATAAATGCCATGCATATGTATATGTGTTGAAAATGGCTGCATGAAAACGTGGTTAAAGTGGCACACTGATGGTTATGTGTGTTTGATGCCTCGTGAAAAGGTAAAAAGAAAATCACCACGGAACAAACATTAGCACACGCAAAATTATGCTCTCCCTTCCAACCTTATTTCTCCTTTCGATTGGTCTCTTAATCTTCCTAGGTGCTTGGTCTCTTTGGCATCAATAGGGGATACCAAAGGTGCACACTCAATTGTCCAATTTCAAATTTATGTCTTGGTAATCCTAGGGGAAGCTATTAAGCCATTACATATGGGCCAAAGTCAAAGCAAAGCTCGTACAGGCTCCCATAGCAAATATACACTCCTTACCGTAGAACACGATGTAAGGTCATGCGAGGCTATGAGTTGTTTAACTCGTCGAGTGCCTCCAATCCTGGCGAAAGAGTTAGGCTACCTTCTAGGGTAAACGGGGCTGATCAGTGTATTTGAAGGGTTGAGAAGAAGAAAATGTCATGATATGCAAAGGTATGAATAAACATGGCATTTATAAATTAGTAAATGAATACAAGCGAGGTATATTTCAATAGTTGCCTACGTTCCTTAAGTTTTTAGGAAAAAAAACTTTTTAAGAAACTCAGTAGGTCCCCAGTAGAGTCGCCACTGTGAGCGGATGACCTTTTTATGAAAACAGACACGGAGAAGCGAACCGGGGATTTTCGAAAACGTGTTTTTCTTTGATTGAAAAAAAACGGGTTTTGGTTATCTTGCTTTAGGGAAAATCATTCATTTGTTTTAGAAATTCTTTTTGTAGAAAATGTTTTCCCATTTTATTACTTAAAGACATCGAAACTTAAATTTCAAGATCAGTGACAGAGTCGCCACCCGGATCAACTCATCCGGGAAATTCTGGTACAGTTCCCTACCAAGCGTAGACTGCTGTACCTAATCCAGAGATTTAGGGTTCGGGCAACTTACCTACTTAACCTCGATCTTGTATTTAGTTTATAATTTATATTACCATATTTATTCCAGTTATTATCTTTCTCTACCCGATTATGTTTGTTTATCAGCCGATGCTCAAGCAAATGACAGAAATAAATTACAGAAAAATAAACCATGCATCTAAAATATACAAAAGAATAATAGAGGCCGCTTATACAACCAAATTGAATAAAAATAACAACTCGTCCTCACATTACAAGCGCTTACAGTACATAATTATCTAAAAGTTTACAAACACCGAAAATACACGAATTAATCTATTAATTACATGAAAAATGGTAAAAATGAAAATAGATGCTGCAAAACAGACGGTTAACAAAGTTTATATTATGAACATAGATATGACTCATAGCAGGACAAAATTGGGGTTTTTTAGGAACAGGGGCATGCATTTAGGGGTTAGCCGGATCGACCCGACCGGTCAGATCGGTTAAACCTGGAAAACGGTTTTGCAACGCCTTGTAGATTTTGTGCTAGAAAACAATTTTTGAAAACCATTTGGCTCAGTTTCATGCAAATTTCCGCATTTTAGCGGGTATGTTATTCTCGAAACTCGGGGTTTTGTTCGTGCAAGTTTTCCTAATTTTAACAAATATCTAGGGTCTAAAAGCAGTAAACACGCCAAAAACGATTTGAATTCGAAAACAGCATCAAGCGACAATGTCCATACGGGCCGTTCTGCGATTCTACCTTACTCTGGAAATTACAGCCGTGCAGCTCTAAATTACAGCCTTGTGGCTATGGCTTCTAGAAGCCGAAAAATTAGTTTTCTCATTTTTTTTAAAATGCTGTGTTGCTTGTTTTCGATGTTTCTTAAGGGTTTTATAAGGTTCAAGCGTCCACTAATGCTGGACTACGGATCCGGTTTAGATCAAACAACCCCGGAATTCAGGAAATAAAACCTGAGTAAAATCGAAAACCTAATACCCATACGTACAGAAATCCAAAAACCAAAGCTTTACAACATAAGGATGCATTTGGGCTGAAATATATCACAACAGAATGCATAAAATTGAAAACGGACTATTTTTAGCCATTTGGGGCAATTTCGGGAATCTGCCCCTAAAGAACATAGCCGTACGGCTCTGCGTACTAGAGCCGCCTGGCTCTGTTCATGAGGGACACAGCCGTGCGGCTATATCCGAGTAGTCTGTTCCTGGAAAAGTTTGAGAAATGAAGAAAAGCGCAAAAAAAAGCAATGCACACAGGTTTAAACCCTCTTAGAGTTTACCTTGGTGTTGTTTTGATGTACTTAACGTCTAGAAATGGATTGGAAGCTTGAAATTCGCCTTGAGTTCCCAGCCGGCCAAAAACCGAAATGAATCCAAAATAATCCAAAATCAAATCGGAACAATCCTAGATCAATGTGCAAAGGTGAAAAAACTTCTTATTGATGTTTAGGAATTAGTTTAGGTGTTGAGTTTGGTGTTTTGGTGGATGGTTTTGCTATGGCTTCTCTTTCTCTCTTTCTCTCTTTTTTGTGTTTCTTTTTCCCTGCTTTTTTTTCTCTGAGAACCCCCAAAAGTCCACCTTACCTTTTCGATTTCTATTTTTATCCCTTTGTTCACAATCATTTTAAGACATTACATGGATGTCTACTTTTCTGCTGAATTCAACCACCCAATACCCATCTCAGTCAAGTTGCTCTGCTTTGCAGAGCAGCTTGACTTAATCCACTAGAGCCGCCCGGCTCTAGTTTGCACTAGAGCTTTGTAGCTCTGGTCCTACAGCCACCTGGCTGTAGTTGAAAAACTACAGCCATGCGGCTCTAGGTAGAGCTGGGTCGAAATTCACAAAAAAAATTCGACATCCACCCTAGACCCTAGAACCACTCGGAAAACCTTTCTCGAGGTTTCAGATCACTGATAGTCTGGTTTTCAGGATGTTTGAGATACTCCGGGTGACATTATGATTGTTTCCAAGTCCAATCTGTGTCCGTCTGCTCAACAGGTAACATAAGAATACTCATCATAGAGGTCAGGAAAAACCCGTGCTCACACCCTCACAAAAGCTTCATCTTCTTCGAATTGGTGATCGATTTCTCGATGAGGAATGACCACTTTACTACTACCAGGAACGCCTCCTCTGGCTCCATTTGTCGCATGAACTATATTTCCTCCATTTCTGACTGAAACTAAGATTGGTTGTGCAGTCTGACCCCCTTCAGTAGGCATCATAGCATTCATCTGCTCTCTTAAAGTTGCCTTGAACCGGTTCGAGTTCAATAGGGCATCCACAAATGCATTCATATCAAAAGCAGGCACTTCCATAGGTCTGTCTTAAGCCATTTCTATTCTATTCACTTCTTCTAACACAAACTGGCTATCAACCGTCAAAGAAGGTAATTGGTCCCTGAATTCCTGCTCTGATGTTGACCCTGAACGGTCCCTGATCTCTTCCACAGTGACTAATTCTGATTGAATTGACTGAATTGGCTGAATTGACTGACTAGACTCTAATTCAACTTGCACTAACAATTTTAAAGTTTGACTCCAAACTACACATTCAGCATAGGGTTAGCACCGTGGATGGATGTCATGACTCTGGACACGACGTATTAAGTGATGTGTATGGTATGGTCGTGAAATGATCATGGTTGAATGATGTCTCATGAATGAGAATGATAATGAGGATGATCTTTATGTTTTCATTCTCTTTTTTACTTTGGATGTTCTAAGAATACCCAATGCCATGTGAAAGATAATGCAAGAAGGTCGTGTGTGAGCCATCAAACGGACAGAGGTTCGGCGCTTTTAGGGCACCTTGTGGATGTCATGAAATGGTCACGTGTGTACCAACACATGGATAGAGTTTTGATTCTTTGTAGGTCAATGAAGTAATATGAAATGGTCAAATGGGAGCTGTCCCATGGACAAAGTTTCGATGCTTTTAGGGCATCTTGGATAAAATGATGTTACAAACAAGTCACGTGTGGATAAAGATACAGACAGAGATTAGGCGTTCATGGAACACCTTGTATAATTTGGTAATGTCATGAAATGCCCCTATATGTGTAATATTCCGGTAATGGTGGAGTACCTCAAATCATTCAACAATGTTATGAAACAATCCAATACGGATCGCGACACATAAGCAAGGCTTTGGCATCACCATGACACCAATGATGAATGGGCATGATGTCATGTAATGTTATCATATGAGCCACCACATGAATATAGACCTAAGACTATTGTGGTCCTTTAGTGAATGACATGGTATAGTGGAATGGCCAAGTGCGATTCGGTGCACGGGCAGAACACGGGTAGTTTTGGGACACCCGATATGTTATGAAATGAAATTATCATGATGGGCATTCTCAGAATGTCTTTTCATTGCATGGAATGAGATGAGATGAGATGATATGAATGGTAATGTCACACGAAATGCAAATGGCTACACGAAGACGTGGTTAGGATGCATGACATATGGGATGATGTCGTGTATGCTTCATGGAAATGTCAACACACGAGATGTAAATGTTTATGGCACACAAATAAAATGTCGTGGTTGCACGAAGATGTTGTTAGCATCAATGTCACACATATGTTCATGTCTTGGAAATGGCTGCATGAAAACATGGTTAGAATGGCACACGAATGATTATGCGTGTTTAATGCTTTATGGAAAGGTCAAATAAAACCACCACAGAACAAACATTAGTATATGCAATAATATGCTCACCCTTCCAACCTTATTCCTCCTTTTGATTGGCACGCATTCTTCCTAAGTGTTGGGTCTCTTTAGTATCAACCGGGGATACCAAAGGCATACTCTCAATGTCCAATTTCGAATTTATGTTTTGGTAATCCTAAAAGGAAATTACATGTGGGCCAAAGTCAAACTAAGGGTCGTATAGGTCCCTATAGTGAAAATACACTCCTCCACATAGAACATGAAAGGTTCATGCGGTGCTATGAGTGGTTTACCCCGTTGGGTGCTTCCAATCCTGGTTGAAGAGGTAGGTCACCTTCTGGAAAAAATCAGGATGATCAGTGAGTTTGAGCGGTTGAGAAGAAGAAAATGTCATGCTATGCAGTTGTGAGTAAAATATGGTATTATGAACTAACAAAATGGCTGCAAGCGAGGTTATATTTCAGTAGTTGCCTAAGTTCCTTAAATTTTTATAAAAACTTTTTAAGAAACATTTCATCCCTAGCAGAGTTGCCACTATGAGCGGATGACCTTTTTGCGAAAACGGAACATGGCGAAGCAAACTAGGAAAAAAGGAGAACTTGGTTGTTTGTATGTTTGGATGGAAAACGGGTTTGTATCTTACTTAGGGAAAACCATTGATTTGTTTGGAGATCCTTTTGTAGAAAACCTTTGCATTTTAGAAAATCTTGTTTTATTAAGTTAAAGACCTCAAAACCTAAATTTCAAGATTAGTGATAGAGTCGCCACCCGGATCAGCTCATCCGAGAAATTTCGGTACAGCTCCCTACCGAGCGTAGATTGCCATACATAATCCAGAGATTTAGGGTACGAGCAACTTACCTATTCAACCTCAAGCTTGCTTTCATTTATAAGTTTATAGTACCATATTTTACTCACTTATTCTCTACCCATTTTATCTTTTGTTATTAGCCTATGCTTATTCAGGTGAGAAAAATAAATAAAGTGCGGGAAAATAAACCACACATCCAAGCCAAACAAAAAAATAATAGAGGTCGCTTATTACAACCCAAAAAGATAAAAACTCTTATCCTCACCAATACAACCGCCTAGAATACACGAATATCTAAAAAGATACAATCGCCTAGGATACACAAGGTGATCTATTAAATACATCCAAAATAAAAATAAAAAGAAATAAAAAGTTGCAAAACAGATGGGTTAGCACAGCTACATCACAAACACCAGTGGGACTCATAATAGGACAAAATGGGGAATCTCAGGAAAGGGGAGCATGCATTTAGGGGGTAACCGAGAAGTTCGGGCAACTTACTCGATTAGACTTGGAAAACCATTTTAGAAATGCCCTGTAGTTTTTGTGTTTGAAAATAGTTTTAAAAATAGTTTGGCTCAATTACATGCAAATTACATCGTTTTGGTGGGTCGGTTATCCCAGAACTGGGGGTTCCATTTGTGACGGTTCCTAATTCCAAACATCTATCTAAGGCCCAAACTAGTAAACACACCAAAAATAGCTTTGATTCTACAAATAACATCACACAATGACGTCCGTGGGAGTCGTCCCGAGATTCTGCCTTCATCTGGGAACTACAGCTGTGCGGCTATCGAGTCTAGAACCCAAAATTGGTTTGCTTTGCCTTTATAAATCACTGTTTCAATGATTTCGAAGAATTTTATGGAATCTGAGGGTTTGCTAAAGCTAGATAGTGGATCTAATTTGGATTGAACAACCCTGAATTCCAAAAATCAAAATCAACGAAACCCAAACCTCACGTCAACTTTATTGGAAAACTGAAAACCAAAATTCTGAATGTAACGGATGTGATTAGACCGAAATAGTTCTTAACAGAACAAATAAAATTGGAAACTGACTACGTTCGGTCGATTTAGGGTGTTTCGGGTTTTAGCCCTGAAGAACACAATCGTGCAGGTATAGTGTTATAGCCGCTCGGCTCTAGTTAGAGCCGCACGGCCGTAATCAAATAGATAGTTTTGGATTTTCGTAAAACACAGAATAGAAACACAGCACAAATCAAACAAGTATAAGTTTAAGGGCTTTTAGAGTTTACCTTTTTGATGCTCCAGTGTGTTTGACAACCAAAATTGGATTGAAAAGTCAGAATGCGTTTAGAATCCCGTGAACACTCTGAAATACTCGAATACGGACCTTGACTCGATCCGAACGAACTCGAGAATGATCCCAAATGAATAGGAGATGATCAAGAACTCTCACCCTAAGTGTTTCTAGTGTGTTTTCTTTTGGTTTTTCTCTTTAACGATTTTTTCTATCTCTCTTCCCTTTCTCTGTTATATATTTTTGTCTCTCTTTTTTTTTCTTATCTGTTATGTTTTCTGATATTAAAACCTAGAAAATCTCAGCAGAAATTCCCCAAATTAAGGAACCATAATTGCTGTCAAAGACTTATGCTAGCTATTTAGGAAGTAATCTGACCGCGTAATAGAGCCGCGTGGCTATAATGTTACAACCGTACAGCTCTAGTTTTAAAGCCACGGGGCTGTAGTCTTCAAACTACAGCCGTGCGTCTCTAACCAGAGCTGTCACGGATGTTCCTAAATCTAACGCTCATGCCTGAGCCCTCTAATCGCTTGAAGGACCTTTCTCGGGGTTTTGGATCGAGGACTGTTTGGTTTCAAAGCGTCTGAGGAATTCCAGGCGATATTCTGCTCCTTTTCAAATCCAACTCATGTCCGTCTGTCTTAACAGGTAAGATAGGATTTTCATCACAGAGGTCGGGAAAACCCATGCTCACAACATCATCATCCCCTAGGTTTGGGTTTGCCATGCTGAGTGATAATTATTTGACTTTTGGCAGTCATGATAGATCTGGAATTTCCTTTGGGGAGTAGGAGCACTTCGCTAAACATCACAATCCCCTTGGGTTTGAATTTGCTGTACTGAGTGATGATTGTTGATGTTGTTGCTGTTGGAGTCATTATCCCTTGACTGAAAATTTTGGAAACAAAAATTTTTGTTCCTTTGGTCAAGAATAAAGATGTGAAGTCCATAGAGGCATATGACCTCTTGCCCCTTGCGTCTTTCAGTCTTGCCCCTAGATTCCTATAAAACATAAAATACCCTTCTCGAAGTAATTTGACATTTAAAATTGAATTTAGAGATATAGTATGAAGATGGGCCGTACAGCCCAAATGGCTTCATTTTGAGCTGTACGACTCATCTCAAGAAATCAAAAATCCTCAAACTATCGGTGAGCTATACAGCCTAACTTTGATGCTTGTTGAGTTGCACAGCACTCATGTTGTATGATCACAAAACATGTAAAGACGTAAGAATATCACTAGAAAGGCCAAGAACAACACGATGAAGCCTCAGAAAGAAATGATTTCATGTTCAGCGTCCTCCATAATATCAACAAAAGTGAGAAAACAAACCGAGCAACGAATCAAGCAAACGAAGAGGAGAAAGTTTTGAACATTCAAACAAAAGGAAGTGAGGAGGGGTATATATACACACTCCTCCAATGACTAGGAGCCACAATTACAGCTCCTGTGACCATTGAGGCATCACTTCCTGTGACAAGAGAGGCCAAATAAATACAATCACCGGATCGTGTTTTTACGGATCTCCCTATTCTGACTCGAAACCTTAAGAAAGCAAAGCAAACACCATTCTCATCTTCTCAAAGTCATAAAAACACCTGGCATATCATAGCCAGCATTTCCAATTTCACAAAGTCATAAATACCAAGCACATCACAGCCGACTCTTTTGACTTCTCAAAAGTCACAAATCCACGGCATATCATAGCCAGGATTTTCGGCTTCACAAAGCCACAAACTCTCGGCACATCATAGCCAGCTCTTTTGACTTCTCAAAACTCACAAACTCAAGGCATATCTTAGCCAGCATTTTTGGCTTTGCAAAGCCACAAACTCACGACACATCATAGGTAGCATTCCCGATTTCTCAAAATTCATGAAAGCACCCGGCACATCATATCCAGTGTTCCCGACTTATTAAAAGTCGCGAAAATACTCGGCACATCATAGACAAAACTTTCGATTTCTTAAAAGTCATGAAAATAACCAGCACATCATAGCCAGCAATCTTAATTTCTCAAAGTCATAAAATATTCGGCACATTATAGCTAGCATTTTCGACCTCGCAAAGTCAGAAGAAGCTCCCGACACATGATAGCCAAGTCCAACTCACATTTATTCTTGATTGAAGGGGAAAAATTTTTTGTCTCAGAATTATCAATCAAGGAATAAATGTGTACTTTATCACTCAACGAATATAACAAAACATCGGTCCCTTATGACCTTAATTGGCAGCAAGTTAGCCTGATCGCTCCACTAACGACAAAGGCATGCATGTTCTCTTTCTCACTCACCATGCTCTCTATCGTGTGTCCAAATCCACCTCTTCATTTAACTAGAACCTGAGAATTGTGAATTTGGACACATGAGGGTGTTGGAGATTGTGCCCTAAGGCCAATATTGGATTATGTAATTTGACTTCTAAGATTAATCTAATATAGATTAATATTGTCATTTATGTTTGTATGTTAGCATTTATGATAAGTATCCATGAATAAATCGTGTTATTCTAAATATCCCTAGTCGATTGTTATTATGGGAATAATAACAAACTAAGACTAGTGTGAGTGATAATGGATATTCATAAGATGAATATAGTGTATACAGATACAGATTATACTCACGGGTAATATGTTAGAGAACATGTTACTGGAGACCCACTATAAGATCAAGTTCATGGTCACGTGTCACAACTGATCTTGATTATAGTAGTGTCATCAGCTGATTCCTTTGACCTGAGGTCACCATGGATTCCGGGATGAATTCATGTTGTGCTTTGACGCAGTCAAACGCTGCTTGTAACAGAGTAGTTATAAAGGCTGTGGTTGGGTACAATATGACTCATGCTTAGGGATGTGAGTGACAGATATGGGATTTTGTCCCTCTCTAACAAGAGAGCGATATCACTGGGCCCCTCGATAAGTAAGACTGTTAAATGCATGGCCGTGCTCAAATAATTGATAAGAGTATCAATTGATTTGTTTAAACAGTCCGCTTTGAGATCGAGAAAGCATATGATTAATTTATATAAGATTGACAAGTGTACCATGTCTTATAATTAATCATGATATCAAGAGACAAAAGGGAATATGACACATTCTATAAGTAGGTTTATTGGATTATACCAATCATATGAATTGGGTAGTCATAATGGCTTGCTAGAGTCCGCTTATGACTTATGAGGGCATTATGGTAATTTCCTCATTGCCAATTTATATGATCCTACGGGGTCACACACAAAGAGCAAAATGAGATTCACTTAATTCGGGGATAAATCATTATGAGATAATGATTTATTATTGATGAGAAATTAAATATATATAAAGATATATATTTACATGTATATGTATATACACATGAACATATTAATAAGATTAATATATTTATGGCATAAAATATGCTATACATATATATATGTATATTATAATTATATTATATGGTGATATAATTAATTATAATATACATTTACGTATATGTGTGTATATATATATATATGTATGTATGTATGTAAATATTAATAAGATTAATATAGCATAAAGTATGCTAATTATATTATATGGAGATATAATTAATTTTACATACATATGTGTATATGATGGAGAATTGACTAAGTTTAATATTAATTGAGAATTAATAAAACTTATGGGGGCTAATTTATAATTATAATTAAATATAGTATTTAATTACAATTATAAGTTAATAATAAAAGAAAAAAAAAAAACCCTATAACAAGGATGTCAAATAGGAGCAGCCGCCAATCTCCATCAAATGGCTAAAAAAATTGCTTTTGGCAAAGTGTGAAAAATATCAATTTTTCACCTTCTCATTCGAAGAACTGTTCTACGATCCCGGCGCTAGCACGCGGTGAGTCAATTGCTCGGTGTGGATCAACTGTAGAGGGAATCTGCTTTGGTTCCTAATTGATTCAAAACCTACAAAGAATTAAGGTAATTCTTTAACCCTCCTTCCAATTCAATGCAATGTACATGGGTCCTTGGTGGGGATTAATCTTTTATTTCCGCTGCGCATTTTGTTTTGTGCGATTATTCCCCAACAGTGGTATCAGAGCCACTTGTATTTTGATTGAATTGGATTTATGTTTTGATTGGATCAAAATTGCATGTTAGGGTTTGTATGATTTTGATTGGATCAAAATTGTTGTTAGGAGTTTGTATGTTTTATTTAGGGTTCTATGTTATTGTGAATAACAAAATAAAATTTGATTTTATTGATTAATCATTGTGAATGATTTTATGTTAATGATTTGGAATGTTTAAGGGGTTTTGGAATCATGAATTTGATTCATGGGTTTTTATTGAAATTGTTTCAATTCAATTTAAAAAAAAAAAAAAAAAAAAAAAAAAAAAAAAATATACTGTTCGTATTCTGGGCATAATGCCCAGAATACTTTTTGGCCAATTAATTGCAATTGCAAATTTGCAATTGCAATTAGTTGGCTGCAATTGCAAATTTGCAATTGCACATGCTGCTTCTTACGCAGCATGGACTGCGCGCAGTATGCGCAGCCCGTCCAGCCCGCTGTCCGACAGTTTTTTAACCCCTTTTTCGTTTTAAGTGTGGAAAATTGTTTTCTGCATATTTACGAATTTTTCCAAATTAATTAATTCTAAATACAATGTGATTGTATTTTACCACTTTGAACCCTAAATATTTTTAGATATAAAATTATTGTTGATAATTTTATGCATGGTGTTATGGTATGGTTTTGGACCCCGTGGATGCTTTATTTTATTTATTATGGTTTTATATAAATACGACCTGCGAGTCGTTTGTATTTATGTAAATTTTAAATTTTTAATTTTACTAGAAAAATTGTATAGGATACAATTTATGATATGTAAAATTTATTTTACCAGAAAAATTGTATAGGTTGCAATTTTTTTTTGTAAAATATAAATCCATGAGATGGTGCTTAGAAGCAAGGACGTGGAGGCGGATCCAAGAGGCGGTGCAATGACCATGTGATGGATGCTACCACCTAGGATATGACCTTGTTGATTTTCATATTGGCCTATGAAAATCAATGTAGATTTAAACCATACCATAACACGGTTCGAGTCATATGCATGCTTTATTTTATTTAGATGCCATGTGATGCCATGCTAGATATTCTATATGCATGCTAGACAATTGTATGCCATAAGATGCCATGCTAATTAATATTAACAAAAGTATGATTAATATTAATGCCATGAATTGTATATGATACAATTAAAATCACAGGATTTAACAAACCCTAAATAAACTTATGAAGTTTATATTTTTGCCACCCAATTACGCATAACACTTGTCAAGTACTATGTTCGCATCATGGTATACCGCCAGGGCGGGTACGCATGTTGTGACCTTAGCGAAGCAATAATATGAGAAAAGGTGATTCTCATTGTGTTGTAATTGGTCTAACTAAAGGGTTAATCAAAAAGGTGTTTGAGCCCGAGGCAAGGATGAGATGAGTAACATACAAATTAAATATGATATATGATATCATGCATCTCATAAATTAGAAGAGTTGCATAATGATGCAATTGGCAAAGAAGTGCACATCCAAAATATGTTTAAATGGTTTAAAGCATGATTTTGAGTCTTTGCCTACCGAAATTATATTTAATCATAGGGACATGCCAAAGCAGTGCTATGGTTAAGTATGGATTTTGGATCTTCACCCACTTAAATATTTTAAAGGGTTTTATAATCTAAGTGGGAGCATTTAAATAAAAATCTTTACACGCTTTATTATAGTTATGATTGCTATTACCATGGTCTCGATTGTTATTGAACTTTGAGAATTGTTCTCAAATCAAAAGGAATCATATGTTCTCAATAATCCTTTTGCCCAATGAACCACTAGCAATTGTAACACGAGTATAAAAGATGCTTACTTGAAGCATCGAAGGGACTCTGTTTATAATTTATTATCTTACACTTGCCACCAATTCTTCCGCACGTGGAAGTTTTACTTGAGGTATATGATACATCACAAATGGAAATGTTCCATCAGTTAGTGAGCAAGAAAAGATAAGTGTTTGAGGCAACATT
Organism: Euphorbia tirucalli; assembly: GCA_039660915.1. NCBI lineage: Eukaryota > Viridiplantae > Streptophyta > Magnoliopsida > Malpighiales > Euphorbiaceae > Euphorbia > Euphorbia tirucalli. The sequence continues at coordinate 32,413,996 of CM077640.1, read as the reverse complement.
TTCTCATTGGCCTCCAAAAGGCATTAAGATGTGATCTTGAATTCATTAATTGATAGTCATTGGTGATGAACTATCATTTGAATGACATGGAGAAAATTGTGAATTAGTTGCATAGGATGCAAAAGAATGTTAAGTTATCCATAAAGGATAAGCCCGCCTCGAATTGTATGCTTATGGTTCAAAAGGAAAAGGATAAAAGGAAGGTCGAAAAGCATAAAGACCGAAAGGTTCGGGTGAAACATGTTTTAAAGGCCAAAGCTGTTGGCATAGAGAGATCTCCAAAAGAAGGGTGTTGCCATTTCTAGAATGAATCGTTCATTAGAATGGAAATAGTAAACTCTGTTTGGAGAACTATAAGAAGATGAAAGGCAGTAAGACTGCTACCTTAAGTATTTATTAATTATTCTACTTTTGTTTCTATATCAAAGGTATTAGATACCAGTTATGGATCTCATATTAGTGGAATATGAAGAATCTTAACTTGAATAGAAACCTTATGAAGGTGAAGGTAGAATACGAATAGGCAAGAGAAGCAAAGGTTGTTACTCGAAGGTTATGAACCTTTTACATAAAAGTTATGAATTTTGGTTAAAGGTTATGAACTTTTACATGTAAGTTATGAACTCTTGTTGCCTATTGAGCTTATTGGCTTAAGTAAACAAATGTTGTTTATTTTATAATTGTGAATTATAAGCTTTATAAAGACATGATTATGAAATACAGATTTACATAATTGTCTTTATATGTGGAGCCCATCTGTAACATAAATACTGTAAGGATCGAATCAAATAGTTTGATTCAACCTATTTTGGCAGTGTCGTCTTGGAGACATAAGCAAAGTCGCATTTTGAAACTCCATAAGAATGGACTTTTGGATTCATGAGATTATGAATCATCTTGAATCATGCGAATGTTGTTTATTATAAAAGATGACAAAAGTGGTTCTTTGCTAAAAGTAGTTAAAGAATAATCGATTTATTAAGCATTATACATGTGGATGTATATGAATTATAAATCAACTGCTAAAGAAGGTTTTAATACTTCATTACCTTTATGGAACTTTTCACTAGATAAGAGTATCAAATGAAACACAAGTTTGGAACTTTTGAAGTGTTCAAAAGCTTGTAAAAGGAATATGAAGTATCTTGACATGATAGTAAAGTCACTTGGATATGATCCAAGTGGTGAACATTTGAGTCAAGATTTTGACAATCATCTTAGAGATTGTGGGACTGTCTCACAATTAACTCCTCCAAGTACGCCACAAAGTATGTTGTGTCGAAAAGGGAGTAGTCGAACTCTATACAGATATAGTTCAATCTATGATGAAGTCAAGTTGATCATCGTTTTCTCAAAAATATGCCATTAAAGCAGCTGTGTATATTGTTCCGTCTAAAACAATTCATGAATCAACATATGAGATATGGTTGGGTAAGAGACCCAAGTTGTTTCATTGAATAAGTTTAGGGCTGTAAAGCTTATTTCGAATAAGTTGGCACCTAAATTTAAATGTCGTATTGTAGATTACTCAAAAGAAAAGTAGGAGTTGTTACTCCTGTGTTTCTTTGGGATACAGAGTAGTTGTAGCTAGAAATGGTTTCCCCTTAAAGAGGGAGTTAATTTCTAGAAGAGTTAGTGGGAGTAAAGTACACCTACAAAACTCGTAATTCACAAAGTGACATTAACGTTGAAGAGGAACATGGAAATGGTTTCATGATCATTGTTGAAATTACACAAGTCCAATGAAAGTCTAGTAGAATACGACATGAATAGGAGAGATATGGATTTCTCAAAGTCATGATGTAATTTTACTAGATTGAAGTAAGTCTTCTTTTATGAAGAAGCAATGTTAGATTATGAATCTAATATGTGACTTGATGCTACAAAGGTTGAAGATAAGTCGATGTCTGACAATCAAAGTATAGACTTTGATAAGTCTTTTAGAAGATGCATATGCAATGGTTGCAAGTGAGTTTTCAAATTGAAAACCGATATGGATGGTGATCTTCAAACTTATAAAGCACGACTAGTGACTATAAGGATACGAACAAATTCATAGTAGGACTATGATGAAATCCTCTTTAGTCATCAATCATGATCAAGTCATATTGAGTTCTTGTTGCCATATCCCCATAATATGATTATAAAATATGGCAAATGGATATCAAAATCTATTTTTTACGTGAAAACATGATTGAGGATGTGTACGTGACACAATCCAAAGTTTTGAGCATCCAAAGAATTCAAATAGCGTATGCAAGTTTTCAAAGATTCTCATAAGGATCGAAACATGCATCAAATAGTTGGAATCATAGTTTTGATAAAGAAATCAAATGGTTTGATTTTATCAAAAGGATGATGAATCTTGTGTTTCAAAAGGATCAGTGGGAGCATATCGGTATTCCTAACGCTATATGTGGATGACATATGGCTTGTTGGAAATAACATTCTTACCTTGCAAGAAGTAAAATCTTGGCTAAGAAAGTAATTTCAGTTAATGTTATAAGCATGACTGCCTGTATTCTTGAAATTGGAATCTATACAGATAGATCTAAAAGAATGTTTTGGCTTAAGTCAAAGCATTGAAAGCGTTCAATATAAAAGACTTAATAGAAGCTTGCTTATGTTAACTGTGTAAATAGTTGCACATATACAACTGATTGCAATTAGTTGCAATATATCAGTCGAGATCTAGTATTCTCTTAAAAAGAGATGTTATGATTTTGAAAGGTTCAAAATAAAACGATATAGCTAAATATCTATAATAGTAGTCAAAGTATATTGTTACATATGATGTAAAGGAAATTTTGGATGAAGAAGTTCATCACAAAATGTTGTGTTTTGTTCTAAGCATTGCTTATCCTGTGAGACTATTGTAGGGACAATAGTTCAATGCGTAAGAACCTTGTATGACACAAGCATATACTTAGGCGTCTTTCACTAATTTAGAGAGGCTGTCTCTAAAGAAAGAGTGAAAATGTGTAAAGTAGCAACGGAAGCGAAAATTAATAATTCACTGACAAAGACTCCTGCACGAGTGAATACATGAAGGTCATGTAGGTCAATGGGTATAAGATACTTGTATGATTGGCCATAGTGCAAGTGGGAGATTGTTGGAGATTGTGCCCTAAGGCCAATATTGGATTATGTAATTTGACTTCTAAGATTAATCTAATATAGATTAATATTGTCATTTATGTTTGTATGTTAGCATTTATGATAAGTATCCATGAATAAATCGTGTTATTCTAAATATCCCTAGTCGATTGTTATTATGGGAATAATAACAAACTAAGACTAGTGTGAGTGATAATGGATATTCATAAGATGAATATAGTGTATACAGATACAGATTATACTCACGGGTAATATGTTAGAGAACATGTTACTGGAGACCCACTATAAGATCAAGTTCATGGTCACGTGTCACAACTGATCTTGATTATAGTAGTGTCATCAGCTGATTCCTTTGACCTGAGGTCACCATGGATTCCGGGATGAATTCATGTTGTGCTTTGACGCAGTCAAACGCTGCTTGTAACAGAGTAGTTATAAAGGCTGTGGTTGGGTACAATATGACTCATGCTTAGGGATGTGAGTGACAGATATGGGATTTTGTCCCTCTCTAACAAGAGAGCGATATCACTGGGCCCCTCGATAAGTAAGACTGTTAAATGCATGGCCGTGCTCAAATAATTGATAAGAGTATCAATTGATTTGTTTAAACAGTCCGCTTTGAGATCGAGAAAGCATATGATTAATTTATATAAGATTGACAAGTGTACCATGTCTTATAATTAATCATGATATCAAGAGACAAAAGGGAATATGACACATTCTATAAGTAGGTTTATTGGATTATACCAATCATATGAATTGGGTAGTCATAATGGCTTGCTAGAGTCCGCTTATGACTTATGAGGGCATTATGGTAATTTCCTCATTGCCAATTTATATGATCCTACGGGGTCACACACAAAGAGCAAAATGAGATTCACTTAATTCGGGGATAAATCATTATGAGATAATGATTTATTATTGATGAGAAATTAAATATATATAAAGATATATATTTACATGTATATGTATATACACATGAACATATTAATAAGATTAATATATTTATGGCATAAAATATGCTATACATATATATATGTATATTATAATTATATTATATGGTGATATAATTAATTATAATATACATTTACGTATATGCGTGTATATATATATATATGTATGTATGTATGTAAATATTAATAAGATTAATATAGCATAAAGTATGCTAATTATATTATATGGAGATATAATTAATTTTACATACATATGTGTATATGATGGAGAATTGACTAAGTTTAATATTAATTGAGAATTAATAAAACTTATGGGGGCTAATTTATAATTATAATTAAATATAGTATTTAATTACAATTATAAGTTAATAATAAAAGAAAAAAAAAAAACCCTATAACAAGGATGTCAAATAGGAGCAGCCGCCAATCTCCATCAAATGGCTAAAAAAATTGCTTTTGGCAAAGTGTGAAAAATATCAATTTTTCACCTTCTCATTCGAAGAACTGTTCTACGATCCCGGCGCTAGCACGCGGTGAGTCAATTGCTCGGTGTGGATCAACTGTAGAGGGAATCTGCTTTGGTTCCTAATTGATTCAAAACCTACAAAGAATTAAGGTAATTCTTTAACCCTCCTTCCAATTCAATGCAATGTACATGGGTCCTTGGTGGGGATTAATCTTTTATTTCCGCTGCGCATTTTGTTTTGTGCGATTAATTCCCAACAGAGGGGCAGCCTATGAGCACAAGATTTTAATCCCTGGTTTCAATGATGAAAACAAACTTTTCTTTGATGTGTTTCTGCTGCCACATGAGTTAAAGACGGCTCAGGGTTGAAGCTCTGGATTACTGAACCAAATGAATTAGGGTTTGTAATACATCAACTATACCCATACCGATATAGACTATAACCATATGGATGTGCCATTTATAACCGTATGGATGTAGGTTATATTAGTATGGATGTTCAATTATCCACCCACTTACATTTAGATCGAATCTAGACCTTTGATTTGAGAGATGTATAAAAGGAAAAGGACAAGGACAGAGAAGGGGAGAGTTAGAGAGAAATGAGGAAGAAAAGAGAAGAGAAAAGAAAACTTGCTAAGGATTTCTCTTCGTTTTCTTGTTCGATTCTCTATTATAAGGCAATAAAACTTGTTAGAAATCATAAAAAAAACACATCACTAAGATTAATAACAGGTTTAGAAACTAAAATGAAAACACAAACTCGTAACTATTGAGGATTCTTGGTGATTTTGGACTTGTGTAACCTTAACCAAAAATCAACAATCTGGAGCTCCTTTGAGGCGTTTCTAAACCCGTAAAAGCAGTGGATTCATGTGTCAAAGCTATATTTCTAAGAAACCATTTACATTCTTGCATAATTTCATCATTTGAGAGCCATTTCACATGTTTTCAAAGTTGCACTATTTTTGTTCATCAACATAGCCGTATGGCTATAGTTATAACTGTATGGATGCTGCATCTTGACCACACGGTTATTTTACTTTATGAAATCCCTAAATGAAATTGCTAAAATTTAAACCTATTTCGCTCCCAAAAGTGATATCCATACGGGTTTAACTATAATCACACAGTTATTGTTCAAATCCGTACGGATGTTATTCTCGAATAGAATGGCTTATGAATTGTATTATGAACTTTTTGTCGCATAAGGAACTTTATATCTGATTTCTAGTATTGATGTTACATTAAACTTATAATGATGACTTAATTTTTCAAAAACTGACTTTAAAAGATGCTAAAACCATTTTCAAAACCATTTTTCATCCTCTACTTTTATGCCCGAGTCTCATACGCATAAGTTTCGTAGCATTATTAACACCCATTTTTGTAGGATTAAGTTTACTTTTGTTATTTTATTCTTTCGTTGGTAGAATTTGTGTATTTTAGGCAGTTGTACCCTGACCCCTTTTGATTTATGTGTATCCCCCTAGGATATCTTACTTGATTTGCATTGCAATTTAATTTCATTCCATGTATTCTGCATGAACGCCTTATGTTATAAAATAAAACTCGATCTAGTTTTATAAAATTTATGGTTGAATATTGGAGCTATTATTTTAATTGGATAATAAGTAAGTGTATCTGAACCTAGATCTCTGGAAGGTATAGTTGTTCTCACTCGGTTCCGGCTATACCTAAATTTCCCGGTTGACCTGAGCTGGGTTGCGACTCCTATAGTTTCTTCAAGATTTCGGTCTTAAATCTTTTATTAATGCTGTGTTTTTTTCCAAAAGGATTTTCTTATTATAATTATATGCGCGATCGAATGCAAATGACTAAAAAGCCCAACAGCCTGCTTCACCGCGCCCGAATCATTGTCCGCTCACAATGGCGACTCTGCTGGGGATTTTTCTAAAGTGTTTTCCTAAAACTTAAAAGATCTTGACGAGCATTGAAAGTATCCAATTAAAATAGCTTCAATACACTGTTGTAACATTTTATGTGCATTGCATCTTAGCTAGATTTAAGCATTAGGTTAAGGTACCATTTTAGCCTGATGAACTGTTGAAGTGCCGTCTATGCTCCACTATGTCATAGGGACATGGTTATGGAACACCACCTATAGCCTTGTATGTACCCCTTCATTTGAACCCTTGAGTAGGGAGAAGTGAGTAGTATATTTTGCCATGGGGACCTTGATGTTAACCCGGAATTTTAACCGAACTCATGTAGATAGCCGTAGTAATTTCCATTAGGATACTGAAATGTTGTGCATTATATATATATTTAGCTTCACCTTTATCATCCCCTATTGATGATTAAAGAAAACCACACCTAAGACTCGGTTAGAATACCAATATTTGAACACGAGGAGAAACAAGGTCGGGAATTTATAATCGCATGCTACGTGCTATGTCCTTCATTTTCTGTACCATGTCATCATAATCATCCCTTCATGCATGTATATTATCGTTTTGCATATCATTTGTGTGATGCTAACTCACATACTCTGTACATCCATTTGCATTTTTTCCTTTCATGTGCAAATTGCATCAATCATTCGTATGTCATTCACACAAACCCTTTTTCATGCAGCCATAAACGTCATTTTTATTTCGCTTGAACATAAACCACTCACATGCATCATTTTGTATGTCATCCACGCTAATGATTTTCGATATAGCCATAATTATGTGTATCACATTCATGAATCATTCCATATTAACTAACTCGCATTAGAGTGACCCTAGGTTGCCCCTTAATATGACTATAAACCCACATAATCATGCCTCGGTAAGCACACGGTTATCATGAGAACTCTACACACTCACTAGTCTTTAAAGGATAAACACTCAAGCACTCACAAGAGCGTCAAATTACTGTCTGTGTGAAAAATCAAACCTAGCACAAATCTCAATTAGACATTCCATGAATGCCAAATCTCTATCCGTATGACTAACCATACTTGTCAACTGTCAGCTAGCAGAAACTAGCACAAACCTCTGTTAGGCATTCCACGAATGCCTAACCTCTGTCTGTATGACTGACCATACATGTCAACCCTCGGCTAGCGGAATCTAGCACAAACCTCAGCTAGGTGTTCCATGAATGCCCAACCTCTGTCCATATGACTAACCATATGAGTCATCCCTTAGATAGCAGAACCTAGTACAAACCTCGGTTAGGTGTTCCACGAATGCCGAACCTCCATCCTTATGATTAACCATACAAGTCATCCCCCAGCTAGCGGAATATAGTACAAATCTCATTTCGGCATTCTATAAATGCCGAACCTCTATCCATTTAGCATTAAACCCTTATCCATTTTCAATCCATATAGCATACATGAATCTCATGTCATCCACGCTTACATATCACTTCATGCATACATGCCATCTAAAACTTGGAAACTTCTTAGACGCATATCCATCCTAATCCTAATGTGATTTGTTTTATAGTTTGGCATCGCCCTGCAGGAAGATTGGAGAGGGTTGAGAATGAGGATCCAGCATCAAATGAGTTAGAGGAGTTATTTGGGGTTAGAAGATTAGTTTCCAGTGGATACAGAGGTAGACAGTATGGCTTCTAGTTTAGTGGTGGTAGAAATAAGGTCGAACATAGAGTTGGAGACGGAATTTGAATCCTTACTTGAAGCTGATTAGGTCAAGCATAACCATACAGAAATGCCAAACCAATCTAATTCCGATGCCTACATCAATGCGGCTTCCATGACTATCGTACTCTAAGACTTTTTGAATTCAAATGAGTTCAAAAGCATCATCAAGAACCAAGTCCAAGCAGCTCTGAGCAATCCCACAGTCAACAAAATGGAGGAACCCAACAGAGAGTTTGGGAATGGGGGTAGACAAAATAAGGATAACAACAGACACTCTAATGTGGGGGATAGAGAGAGACAAGCTGAAACGGCCCTAGAAAAGAAATGGTAGGAAAAATGTGTAGAGTTGGATGAACTAATGGTTGAGATATGTGGTAGCACAGAGGTTAATGCCTCAAAATGCATTGACCCAAGCGTCTTAATGGCTGGCTGTATTGAACTACTACCAGTTGGTTTTCCAATGTCAAGAATTGCCCTGTACAGGGGAAAGAGCCCATTGGCAGCTCATCTCAATCAGTATGTGAGCATTATGATAACGGCAGGCTTGACAATGAACCAGTTGGTAGGACTCTTCCCCACCATATTAGAGGGAGGAGCTATTAATTGGTACAAAAAACAACCAGAATGTGTTTGGGAAGATTGGAATGCCTTATCTAATGCTTTTTTGAAGTATTATAGCTTCAATACTCAGTTAGAGGTGAGGTTACAAGACCTTAAGGCCGTAAACTAGAAACCAAATGAAACTTTTACAGAATACTATCAACAGTGGATGACAAGATGATCCTCCTACATCAAAGACCCTTGGAGGATGAATTGATTGTTAAACTAATTAATGACAGTCTAGAAGTATACAGGAACAACATGAAGTATCATAAGTTTAACACACTAGTGGAAGTCCATAAGATAGCTAGAAGGGTCGAGAAGGATGAAATCGAAGCAGTCCAAAGCAACCCGAATAATGGACACTGAGGAGGGGGCTGTACATACACCTTGGGATACAAGAGTAATAATTCCCCCGCAACATCTTCCACTTCTACTACCAAACTTGCTCAGGCACTTGCCCCTGTCAAGTAAGTAGAAATTATGGCAGCAACTCAGGAAGTAGCCCCTCAAGCCAAGAATAGAAGCATTGCCCCATTGGCTGAGTCACTGAATAGAATATTTGTGAAGTGCAAAAAGATGGGCTTATTGGAAAGCTTGAAACCATTTGTGCCTCCTGTTGCGGTCAATAAAGACAATTTCTGCACCATCATGTGGCGAAAGGTCACCGAACCAATGACTGCTATGGAGGAAACTGTATGGGAAAGGATTCAGATTTTTGGCCGATGTGAGTTCAAACATGTGCCTAGAGATGAAAATCCAATGGCAAATTCTCTTACAAAGTTGTCATCTATGTGGGAAGGACCGCATAAATGACCAATGCAGCCTTTGATCTTGGAGACTTCTAGAACATCCCATTATCAATCCTATGAGGTTCTGATAGTGACGGCTAAGGACAAGATGTGGTATTGTGACATCTTCAGATTTTTGCAAGACAAAAAGTATCCTAATGAGGCTGATGCGGCAAATAGAGCTTCCCTTTGAAAGTTGGCTATGCAGTTCAGAGTATTTGAAAATCAGCTCTTCAATTGAATGGCTGATGGACTACTCCTACGATGCCTGACTGAGGCAGAGGCACAACAGGTGATAAAGCAATTGCACACGGGTTCATGTGGTCCTTATATGAATGGTCTAGCTCTAGCTAAGAAAATTCTATGACAAGGATAATTCTAGCTTACTATGTAAGCTGATTGTATTGAGGAAATGAAAAAGTGCCACGAGTGTCAGATTTATGGCAACATCAATCATGTTCCACCAGTAGAATTACAAAACCTCTATACTCCTTGTCCATTCTCAGCGTGGGGGATAGACATTGTTAGTGAAATTAAACCTCCTGCATTGAATAACCACAAATTTATTGTAGTGGTGGTCGATTACTTCTCGAAGTGGGTTGAGGCTGAAGCCTACACCAACATTACCGCTAAGAAGATGACCAAGTTCATTGAGAGACATTTTCACACGGTATGGCATTCCACATCATGTTGTAACTGATAATGGGGTGCAATTCCCAGGGCCGACAGTAGAATTATTTGCAATGCATGGTATAAAACATCACAAATTGTCCCAATATAGACCACAAGCCAATGGAGCAGTGGAAGTTTCAAACAAATCCATTAAGAAGATCCTGTTGCTTTATGGGGTTATAGAACTAGCATCAAGACTCCTATCGCCGAGACTCCTTACTCGTTAGTGTAAGGAATGGAAGCATTTCTCCTAGTGGAAATAGAATTAAAGTCTCTCAGAATTGCCTTAAAAGCTCACCTGCAGAATGGAATGGGCCAAAGCTAGGTTTGAACAGTTAGCAATGATCGATGAGAAACATCTGAAAGCTTTGGATCACCTACAGATGTACCAATAAAAAATGACCAGAGCATACAACCATCGTGTCTGTCACTGGAAACATCCCTTGAAGTAGGAGACCTTGTGCTGAAAAAGTTAAAATCCTCCAACATAGATGTCAGAGGAAAGTTCAAACCGAATTGGAGAGGCCCATATGTGGTGAAAAAGGTGTTGGAGATTGTGCCCTAAGGCCAATATTGGATTATGTAATTTGACTTCTAAGATTAATCTAATGTAGATTAATATTGTCATTTATGTTTGTATGTTAGCATTTATGATAAGTATCCATGAATAAATCGTGTTATTCTAAATATCCCTAGTCGATTGTTATTGTGGGAATAATAACAAACTAAGACTAGTGTGAGTGATAATGGATATTCATAAGATGAATATAGTGTATACAGATACAGATTATACCCCGTGGATGCTTTATTTTATTTATTATGGTTTTATATAAATACGACCTGCGAGTCGTTTGTATTTATGTAAATTTTAATTTTAATTTTACTAGATAAATTGTATAGGATACAATTTATAATATGTAAATTTTATTTTACTTAAAAAAAAAAAAATTGTATAGGTTGCAATTTTGTAAAATATGTAAATCCATGAGATGGTGCCAAGGAACAAAGACGTGAGGACGGATCCAAGGGGTGCGGGAGAGCTGTGACCATGCGATGGTTACAACCACCTAGGAAATGACCTGTTGATTTTCATATTGGCCTATGAAAATCAATATAGATAAAACCATACCATAACACGGTTTTGAGTCTGATGCATGCTATATTTATTTTATGCCATGAGATTCCATGTTAATTTATATAGATGCATGTTAGAAATTATTTTGCATGTGATGCAAATGTTAATATATATGTATGTAATTGCATGTTTTATATTTTGATGCCATGTGATGCCATGCTAAGTATGATATATGCATGCTAGATGAATGTATGACATTGGATGCCATGCTAGAATTAATATTAACTTAGAAAGATTAATGTTAATGCCATGTATTGTATGAGATACATTTTAATCACAGGAATTAATAAACCCTAAATAAACTTATGAAGTTTATATTTTTGCCACCCAATTACGTATAACACTAGTCAAGTACTATGTTCGCATCATGGTAGCCACGCCAAAGCGGGTACGCATGTTGTGACCTTAGCGAAGCGATAATATGAGAAATGGTGATTCTCATTGTGTTGTAATTGGTTTAACAAAGGGTTAATCAAAACGGTGTTTGAGCCCGAGGCAAAGATGAGATGAGTAACATACAATTAAATATGATATATGATATCATGCATCTCATAAATTAGAAGAGTTGCATAATGATGCAATTGGCAAAGAAGTGCACATCCAAAATATGTTTAAATGGTTTAAAGCATGATTTTGAGTCTTTGCCTACCGAAATTATATTTAATCATAGGGACATGCCAAAGCAGTGCTATGGTTAAGTATGGATTTTGGATCTTCACCCACTTAAATATTTTAAAGGGTTTTATAATTTAAGTGGGAGCATTTAAATAAAAATCTTTACACGCTTTATTATAGTTATGATTGCTATTACCATGATCTCGATTGTTATTGAACTTTGAGAATTGTTCTCAAATCAAAAGGAATCATATGTTCTCAATAATCCTTTTGCCCAATGAACCACTAGCAATTGTAACATGAGTATAAAAGATGCTTACTTGAAGCATCGAAGGGACTCTGTTTAAAATTTATTATCTTACACTTGCCACCAATTCTTCCGCACGTGGAAGTTTTACTTGAGGTATATGATACATCACAAATGGAAATGTTCCATCAGTTAGTGAGCAAGAAAAGATAAATGTTTGAGGCAACAATTTCTCATTGGCCTCCAAAAAGGCATTAAGATGTGATCTTGAATTCATTAATTGATAGTCATTGGTGATGAACTATCATTTGAATGACATGGAGAAAATTGTGAATTAGTTGCATAGGATGCAAAAGAATGTTAAGTTATCCATAAAGGATAAGCCCGCCTCGAATTGTGTGCTTAAGGTTCAAAAGGAAAAGGATAAAAGGAAGGTCGAAAAGCATAAAGACCGAAAGGTTCGGGTGAAACATGTTTTAAAGACAAAAGCTGTTGGCATAGAGAGATCTCCAAAAGAAGGATGTTGCCATTTCTAGAATGAATCGTTCATTAGAATGAAAATAGCAAACTTTGTTTGGAGAACTATGAGAAGATGAAAGGCAGTAAGACTGCTACCTTAAGTATTTATTAATTATTCTACTTTTGTTTCTATATCAAAGGTATTAGATACCGTGGTGGATTTCATATTAGTAGAATATGAAGAATCTCAACTTAAGTAGAAACCTTATGAAGGTGAAAGGTAGAATACGAATAGGCAAGAGTAGCAAAGGTTGTTACTTGGAAGTTATGAACTTCTGGTTAAAAGTTATGAACTTTTACATGAAAGTTATGAACTTCTAGGTAAAAGTTGTGAACTTTTACATAAAAGTTATGAACTTTGGTTAAAGGTTATGAACTTTTACATGTAAGTTATGAACTCTTGTTGCCTATTGGGCTCGTTGTTTTGAGTGAACAAATGTTGTTTATTTTATAATTGTGAATTATAAACTTAATAAAGACATGATTATGAAATACAGATTTACATAATTGTCTTTATATGTGGAGCCCATCTGTAACATAAATACTGTAAGGATCGAATCAAATAGTTGATTCAACCTATTTTGGCAGTGTCCTCTTGGAGACATAAGCAAAGTCGCATTACGAAACTCCATGAGAATGGACTTTTGGATTCATGAGATTATGAATCATCTTGAATCATGCGAATGTTGTTTATTGTAAAAGATGATAAAGTTGTTCTTTGCTAAAAGTAGTTAAAGAATAATCGATTTATTAAGCATTATACATATGGATGTATATGAATTATAAATCAACTGCTAAAGGAGGTTTTAATACTTCATTACCTTTATGGAACTTTTCTCTAGATAAGAGTATCTAATTAAACACGAGTTTGGAACTTTTGAAGTGTTCAAAAGCTTGTAAAAGGAGTATGAAGTATCTTGACAAGATAGTAAAGTCACTTAGATATGATCCAAGTGGTGAACATTTGAGTCAAGATGTTGACAATCATCTTAGAGATTGTGGGACTGTTTCACAATTGACTCCTCCAAGTACGCCACAAAGGATGTTGTGTCGAAAAGGGAGTAGTCGAACTCTATACAGATGTAGTTCAATCTATGATGAAGTCAAGTTGATCATCGTTTTCTCGAAAATATGCCATTAAAGCAGCTGTGTATATTGTTCCGTCTAAAATAATTCATGAATCAACATATGAGATATGGTTGGGTAAGAGACCCAAGTTGTTTCATTGAATAAGTTTAGGGCTGTAAAGCTTATTTCGAATAAGTTGGCACCTAAATTTAAATATCGTATTGTGGATTACTCAAAAAGAAAGTAGGAGTTGTTACTCCTGTGTTTCTTTGGGATACAAAGTAGTTGTAGCTAGAAATGGTTTCCCCTTGAAGAGGGAGTTAATTTCTAGTAGAGTTAGTGGGAGTAAGGTACACCTACAAAACTCGTAATTCACAAAAGTGACATTTAACGTTGAAGAGGAACGTGGAAATGGTTTCATGATCATTGTTGAAATTACACAAGTCCAATGAAAGTCTAGTGGAATACGACATGATTAGGAGAGATATGGATTTCTCAAAATCATGATGTAATTTTACTAGATGAAGTAAGTCTTCTTTTATGAAGAAGCAATGTTAGATTTTGAATCTAATATGTGACTTGATGCTACAAAGGTTGAAGATAAGTCCATGTCTGACAATCAAAGTATAGACTTTGATAAGTCTTTTAGAAGATGCATATGCAATGGTTGCAAGTGAGTTTTCAAATTGAAAACCGATATGGATGGTGATCTTCAAACTTATAAAGCACGACTAGTGACTGTAAGGATACGAACAAATTCATAGTAGGACGATGATGAAATCCTCTTTAGTCATTAATCATAATCAAGTCATATTGAGTTCTTGTTGCCATATCCCCATAATATGATTATAAAATATGGCAAATGGATATCAAAATCTATTTTTTACGTGAAAACATGATTGAGGATGTGTACGTGACACAACCCAAAGTTTTGAGCATCCAAAGAATTCAAATAGCGTATGCAAGTTTTCAAAGATTCTCATAAGGATCGAAACATGCATCAAATAGTTGGAATCATAGTTTTGATAAAGAAATCAAATGGTTTGATTTTATCAAAAGGATGATGAATCTTGTGTTTCAAAAGGATCAGTGGGAGCATATCGGTATTCCTAATGCTATATGTGGATGACATATGGCTTGTTGGAAATAACATTCTTACCTTGCAAGAAGTAAAATCTTGGCTAAGAAAGTAATTTCAATTAATGTTTAAGCAAGGCTGCCTATATTCTTGAAATTAGAATCTATAGAGATAGATCTAAAAGAATGTTTAGGTTTAAGTCAAAGCATTGAAAGCGTTCAATGAGAAAGACTTAAAAGAAGCTTGCTTATGTTAACTGTGTAAATAGTTGCACATATACAACTGATTGCAATTAGTTGCAATATATCAATCGAGATATCGTATTCTCTTAAAAGAGATGTTATGATTTTGAAAGGTTCAAAATAAAACGTTATAGCTAAATATCTATAATAGCAGCCAAAGTATACAGTTACATGTGATGTAAAGAAATTTTGGATGAAGAAGTTCATCAAAATTTTATGTTTTTGTTCTAAGCATTGCTTATCCTGTGAGACTATTGTAGGGACAATAGTTCAATGCGTAAGAACCTTGTATGACACAAGCATATACTTAGGCGTTTTTCACTAATTTAGAGAGGCTGTCTCTAAAGAGATAGTGAATATGTGTAAAGTAGCAACGGAAGCGAAAATTAATAATTCACTGACAAAGACTCCCGCACGAATGAATACATGAAGGTCATGTAGGTCAATGGGTATAAGATACTTGTATGATTGGCCATAGTGCAAGTGGGAGATTGTTGGAGATTGTGCCCTAAGGCCAATATTGGATTATGTAATTTGACTTCTAAGATTAATCTAATGTAGATTAATATTGTCATTTATGTTTGTATGTTAGCATTTATGATAAGTATCCATGAATAAATCGTGTTATTCTAAATATCCCTAGTCGATTGTTATTGTGGGAATAATAACAAACTAAGACTAGTGTGAGTGATAATGGATATTCATAAGATGAATATAGTGTATACAGATACAGATTATACTCACGGGTAATATGTTAGAGAACATGTTACTGGAGACCCACTATGAGATCAAGTTCATGGTCATGTGTCACAACTGATCTTGATTATAGTAGTGTCATTAGCTGATTCCTTTGACCTGAGGTCACCATTGATTCCGAGATGAACTCATGTTGTGCTTTGACGCAGTCAAACGCTGCTTGTAACAGAGTAGTTATAAAGGCTGTGATTGGGTACAATATGACTCATGCTTTGGGATGTGAGTGACAGATATGGGATTTTGTCCCTCTCTAACAAGAGAGCGATATCACTGGGCCCCTCGATAAGTAAGACTGTTAAATGCATGGCCGTGCTCAAATAATTGATAAGAGTATCAATTGATTTGTCTGAACAGTTTACTTTGAGATCGAGAAAGCATATGATTAATTATATAAGATTGACAAGTGTACCATGTCTTATGATTAATCATGATATCAAAGAGACAAAAGGGAATATGACATTCTATAAATAGGTATTGGATCATTCCAATCATGTTAATTGGGTAGTCATAATGGCTTGCTAGAGTCCGCTTGTGATCTATAAGGACATTATGGTAATTTCCTTATTGCCAATTAATATGAACCTATGGGGTCACACACAAAGAGCAAAATGAAGTTCATCTTATCGGGTATAAATTATTATTGGATAATAATTTATGAATGAGAAAGAAAATATATATATAGTGATATATATTTATATATATATGTATATGTGAATATTAATATGGTTAATATTGCATAAGGTATGCCACATATTATAATTAAATTATATAGAGATATAATTAATTATAATATTGTATATACATATGTGTATTATGAAGAATTGATTTGACTTAATATTAATTGAGAATTAATATTAAGTTGTGTGGGTTAATTTATAATTATAACTAATAAGTGTATTAGGGTATAATTATAATTAACTTATTAGGTTATATATATAAGGAAATATATAACCTAATTATGGACAACACACAAAAAGGATTTCGGCAGCCACACAAAAAAGGTGAATAGTGGCAGCCGAAATTCTCAAAAACTCCAAGGAAAAATATGATTTTTCGTTCTCTCTGTCTCGTTCGAAGAATCGTTCTTCAATCCCGGCGCTAGCACGCGGTGAATGAATTGCTCCGTGTGGATCAACCGTAGAGGGAAGCTATCTTGGTTCCTTTGATTCAAAACCTACAAAGAATTAAGGTAATTCTTTAACCCTCCTTCCAATTCAATGCAATGTACATGGGTCCTTGGTGGGGATTAATCCGTTTTTCCGCTGCGCATATTTTGTTTTGTGCGATTAATTCCCAACAAAAGGTTCTCTTAAAGGGGGCATGCAAAGATCATGGATATGGATGGTAACAAATTCACCAACCCGATCAATCAAGACTGCCTCAAATGCTACTATGTATAAGAGAAGAAACAGCCTGCTAGATGGAAGACTGGTAAACTGGCTAGAAAAGAAATGG
Organism: Euphorbia tirucalli; assembly: GCA_039660915.1. Taxonomy (NCBI): domain Eukaryota; kingdom Viridiplantae; phylum Streptophyta; class Magnoliopsida; order Malpighiales; family Euphorbiaceae; genus Euphorbia; species Euphorbia tirucalli. The sequence continues at coordinate 32,396,663 of CM077640.1, read as the reverse complement.
CATGCAAAGAAAAAAAAAGGTTTGCTAAGTTGAAAACCTGAAAGGGCGGCTTAGGCAAAAATCAAGACAATAAGGGATATCACTTAGAAAACCTGTAAAGGCTAGTTGATAACACGAGTTGGTCGCTTGAGATATGCAACTGTTCCTATTTTAAATTTCATCAATAAAAGTGTTACTTTGCTAAATTGCTAAATGAATGTTTGAATGCAGGTTCGAATTCATTTTGATAAACATCCAAGTAGCATAACATTCAAACATATATGTGCATGGATTTCCACATCATTTAATTCGTAAGAGATTAAAAAAAAACTTGTTGAATTGAAAATCCAATAAGGGCGATTCAAGCAAAAGTTAAGGTAGTCCAATAGATCGAAAACTTGAAAAGGTGATTTATGGAAAATTTAGGACCACAAAAAAAATTAACAATACAAAGTACATAGATGACGAAAGCAACATCAGCTACAATTTCCTCTTCTTCACAGAAGGAGAGAACACTCTTGTATCAATCAATTCGAGCCACCTGAGAGTCACACTCTCTCTTTCCTCCTGAAAGTGCAGAGTTCTGACCTCAGACACCCAAGATCTATAATGATTATCGGTCTCCACAGAAGCAAGAGAATCATACTTCAATACCTCATAACGGAGGTTACTAGACCATCGAGCCCGGTTATGGTCTGGCCACTGTGAAGTGTATTCTGCACTTTCTGTGATGCATAGGGATCAAGGTATTCCCTCTTCCTGCCTATACTCTCTGCAAAGCTGAGATGGTGAATAAAAGCTTACTTTGGTTAATCCTAAAAGCCAAACACCTCCAGCTCTCATATTGACAATAACATGATTGATCTTCTACCAAGGGCAGACCCACCTAATCTGATCCTTGATTCCTTCAGACAACCAATTCATCCAATCTTCATCAGTCATTTTGCCATAACAAGTCATAGTGAAACCTCACTCTCGGAAGTTGGGGGGATGATACTTTTTCAAGCTACCATGAGGCTCTTGGATGAGAGATAATTTCTACATAAGCGATACCTATGACAAAGACAAACATGTTGGATATGCCCGAGGCATTGGTCCTTGTATTTGTATTATACATTTGTACAATGTTATTGGATTTAATGTATCATACAATTTATGTCATTAAATAAAGGCATTAATCTATTTATTATATATCTTGTGCCATGTTTTAAATAGAGTATCCAATGGACATATCCATATCCTTGTTGACAAGTGGCATGCACTTGGTAGTAAGACCATGGATAGGGAAAACAATATGACCATAAAGTCATCCGTAGTCTATTCTAGTCATAGGAATGAATGGAACTAGAGACTATCATTAGCTTGGTTGGATGGCGGTGTCTTACTGGCCATTGGACATGGAATGTCAACCAAGTTAATAGGTACATGCAACAGGGAATGGCACTGGATAGATCCACTAAATGAGATATTCACATGGTATAGTATCACAAGTGATTCTCGTGTAGTACTTGTATAGATCCTTTGACCTGACTATATGATGGTGCTGCATATGAAGTGGCATACTTTGGTGTACGCCTATAGGGTCTATAACAGGGTGCCAAGTATAGGTACATTCGGGTATGTTAGTGGACATGGCAATGCTATGGATATGCAGAAGGGAATGTGACTCAGTAGTCCACTGAGAAGATATCACCGGCCTCTTGATCAATGCAACTGATAAGAGTGTGGCCACACCCATACAAGTTGGAACTTGTTTATGAGCATCAGTTCATTTGGGATCAAGTAAATATTCAAACACAAAAGAAGGTGATTAATCCATGCCTTTGTGTTGGACACCGATATCAATGACATGTGATATATGAGTTTAAACTACTGGGTTACGATTACAGTTGGACTGCTATCTCCATCTTAATTGGGGGCTACAGTGGCATGCTGGAGCCTACTTGCAGTCTATGGGCCATAGGCCCACTGCCAACATAAAGATGGGCCCACAGGATTGTAAACATTGAACTTTTGAACTCGAACTTAAAGGATCAACTGTATACTTGGAGTATATAAGCTGGAGAGAGAGGATCCCATTAATTATATTGAATAGATTAATTGGATTGGTCAAATTAATATAATTAACATTTGTATAGGCTTTCTTATAATTAATTCAATGAATTAATTTATGAGATTATTTCCTAGGTGGAAATATTTTACATGTATAGGTTTACATATGTTTAATTTTATGAAAGTCTAATTTCTTTCCTCGGTTAAATTAATTGGTCAAATTAATTTTAATTTAAATGTATGTAATATATTATAAGGTATAATATATAAACATACGTGTTGAATTAAAGTTACGTTTGAAATTAATTTGGACCAAAAGGAATTAACACAGACTTAGGCTTAAGGAGAAAAGCCTACATAAAATTAAAAGAGAAATTGGGCCGAAAATGAGCTTGCTAATTTTCGGCCATCTAGGGTAATATTCAATAGAAATATTTCAGCCAACATAAGGGAAATAGCCAAAAAATTTCCAGCAGAAAAACTCTCTCTTCCAGCCTATCAAATCACTAGCAAGGGTTTGAGTTTGAAGCCATTCGTGTACGGGGACGTGGAGGAAGTCTCTATTGATTTCTACAGCCATCTCTTGTAGAGATTTTCTAGTGAGAATCTTATCTTCCTCAATTTAATTTTGGTTTTTGATTTCCATATTATGTGTTTCTTGGCATGGATTTGAGGAAATCAACGCGTTATTTCACTTTATCGGTTGATTTCCCCGTGAAAAATCCCAACAGTGGTATCAGAGCGGGCTTTTGATCCATGGAAATCTTTAACTTGGTTGAATCCCTTGTCTTTGAAATTGGTGTTTTTGGTTTTGGGATTCATGGTATTTGGGGTTTTGGGATTCTCCCCATTGAATTTTGTAATTGGAAAATTAATTTACATATTGGTTATATTTGATTTAATTTTCTATTATGTGATTGAAATCTTGGTAATTTAATTTTATTGCTGTTTTTATTTTAATTTTGAAAATCACGGGCTATTTTTGTGGGTACGGGACTGCCGGCGGTGGAATCCGCTGCTTGCCACAGCCGTAGCGGTGAAAACAGCGGCAGCAGCGGTCGAGCCTAGCTGCAGCGGCCAAGCCCTGTTTTTGATTTGGCGAGTATTGGACCCGGGGCCCAGTTTTAAAACTTTAATGGGTTTTAAAATTTTGTGTGCTTAAATTTTCTGTAATTTAAATGGGCATGGTTTCTTGAATGGAATTTTAATTTTATTCATGAAATATTAATTTTGGAAATTAATATGGTATCATTGAAATTGGTTCGGATTCTTTTGGCACAATTACCGGAACGGTTGATTTGGATTCATGGTTTTCCAATTCCAGTGGGAGCAGTGTTATGCCTGGGCTAGAGGCCCAAAGCCCATTAAAGGTTAAAATTATGATGGGCCAAAATTGGTGATTTCAAAATAATGGCTAAGGACATTATTGAAATGGAATTAATTTCATGCATTTAACATGTTTATAAGTTGATGTATTGGTTTACATGCTTGTGTAATTGAATGTATGGATGGATGCTATTGGGCCTTATTCAAGTTGGGTTGTATTTTCTTTATGGGTAAATACGACCTGCGTGCCATTTTCTTTTTTATGTAATTTTATTTTATTTATTTATTATAAAATGTTGTAAAGAAGAAGCCCATTGAAGAGACAAGCCCAGAAGGAAGAAGAGGAGGCCTACCTGGTGTATTTCTAGTATAGGTTTACTAGAATTATATTAGGTTGTAATATAGGCCCATAGCAGTCCATTATTTATTTAATTATACCTTATTTATTTACATGTATGAATGTATGATCCAATCTCATTCTCACCCGCCTATGCATCCAAGACATTATTAAAATGAATCTGATAACCAAAAGGAAATTACTAAGTCGCTTACAAGTGCTTCCCTCATTCAAAACGAACGCAAAGTGGGGATAGGCCAATTGTAGACCATGCCCTCGCAGGGTACACTAGAGTATTGTCATTTTGTATTGGGTTGGAGTATTGGTTACTCTAACACTTGGATGGAGGTTTGGACTTAGCAAGGGTAGTAGGATTCTCCCGGCCCTAAGCACAGATGGGTAAGTGCCAACAAGCCCATAAAACCGAGAGTCCCTAGGTTAGGATTGGACGACGTTCCCACCTAAATAATTAGGTTATGGTTTTTCCAAGCCCTCGTCTAGCTATATCTTAATGAAATATGGATCTCAGCCCATCAGCCCAACAACTTGAGTTAATTAATTACATGATTCATTATCAATTAAATATGGGAAAAACAAAGTAAGACCTTTATTAACACTCTTTAAATTTTTCTGTGTAGTAACCAAATGGCAACGAATAATTCACTTTCACTGTGATCTATCCTAGATAGGGACAAGCTTTCTGGCCCTAACTTCTTGGACTGGTCTAGGAACTTGAGGATAGTTCTAAAACAGGAGTCTAAGGAGTATGTGTTGGAAAGGCCTGTACCGGCTGCACCAATAGGGTGTAATCCACCAGCTGCACAGCTGGAGGAATACGAGGTGCACGTAAAGGATAACTGGGATGTGACATGCCTTATGTTGGCGTGTATGGTCCCTAAGCTGCAAAAACAATTCATGGACCATCAGGCCTTTGCTATAATAACAACTTTTAACAAAATGTTTCAGGAGCAAGCTCATCATAAAAGGTACCTGAACAGCAAGGCATTCCACTCTTGTAAGATGGGGGCTAGGACATTGTTGAGTGCACATGTGCTTAAGATGAAGGGCTATATGGATACTTTAGCCCATCTTGGATCGCCTATCTCACAGGAGCTGGCGGTTGACACGATCCTGGCTTCCTTGCTGGATTCTTATGATCAGTTCATCCTAAACTATAATATGCAAAGGATGAACTGTATTGTTAGTGAGCTGTATAGGATGCTCAAGCTGACTAAGTCAATCAAGAAGAATCCGCCGATACTAATGGTCAACAAGGGGAACCCTCCTCTTGCAAAGGGCAAGGCCAAGGCAAAGGCAAAGGCCAACGCTAAGAAAGCCAAGGCCAAAAAGGCTAAGGCCTAGCCCAAGGCTGGTGCCGAGGATGTCTGCTTTGGGTGCAAGTAGGCTGGTCATGGGAAGAGATCATGTCCCAAGCTGTTGGGAGAACAAAGGAAGACCCAGGGTGCCTCTTCATCAGGTATATATATCATAGACATTAACATCACTATTTCAACATCCTAGTTATTGGATACTGGATGTGGTTCTCACATTTGTTGTAATGTGAAGGGACTTAAGAATAGGAGATCACTGGGATCTGGGGAGGTGGACTTGTGGGTCGGAAATGGAGCAAGGGTAGCTACCATAGAGATCGGTGAGTACCATCTCATAATGCCTAGTGGATTAGTTTTGATACTGGAACATTGTTATTTTGTACCTGCAATGTGCAGGAATATTATTTCTATTTCAGTTTTGGATATTTCTGGATTTAATTTTACTATTGGTAATGGTAGAATTGGTTTATCTAGAGAGGGATTATTTTATTAAGAAGCTCTATTAAATAATGGCCTATATATCCTAGATTTGAATGAAACTAATCATGTCTATAATATAAGTACTAAGGGGGTTAAGCCTAACGAACTTAATCCTGTCTACCTTTGGCATTGTCGTTTAGGCCACATAAATGAGAAGCGCATAGCGAGGCTTCACAAAGCTGGAATCCTAGGATCATTGGACTTGGAGTCACTTGATATATGCAAGTCTTGTTTACGAGGTAAAATGATTAAAGCGCCTTTTAACAAGAAAGCTAAAAGGGCTTCAAGCTTATTGGACCTAATACATTCAAACATATGTGGGCCCATGAGCACTACTACCAGAGGTAGACATCTATACTTCATCACGTTCACAGATGATTTCAGTAGATATGGCTATGCCTATCTAATGAAACATAAGTCCGAGACCCTTGATAGGTTTAAGGAGTGTAAGAACGAAGTAGAGAACCAACTAGGCAGAAATATCAAAGCCCTTCGCTCAGATCGAGGAGGTAAGTATATGAGCCTAGAGTTTGACTCATATTTGAGAGAGCATGGAATCATTCCACAGCTCACTCCTCCAGGAACATGACAATGGAATGGGGTGTTCGAATGGAGGAATTGGACCTTGTTAGACATGGCCCGCTTAATGATGAGTCACACCTCTCACCCAATAAGCTTCTAGGGATATGCTCTTAAGACAGCAGCTCTCATTTTGAACAATACTCCAATTAAGGCAGTGGAAAAGACCCCATATGAAATATGGACCGGTAGGACGCCCAATGTGTCTTTCCTATGGATTTGGGGCTGTTATGCACATGTAAAGAAATTAAATAGGGGCAAACTAAAACCCCACCGAGAACAAGGTGTTCGTGGCACGAAAGCGGGTCTTTCTTGAAAAGGATTTATATTTAAGAAAGATAGTGGGAGCAATTTTGAACTCGGGGAATTTTAAAAGCTCATAAACTTCTTAAGAGGATAACTCAGAGACTAGGGTAGAGCTTCCACAGGTGGAAGCACCATCCCAGGTCACAGAAGGACCTAGAAGGTCTGGTAAGGATCGTCGGGAACCCAAGAGATATGGTTTTCTCGTTACTGATGATCACACTCTTCTTATCTTTGATGAGGAAGAGCCCAAAACCTACCAGGAGGCTATAGCTAGCCTATAGTCTACCAACTGGCAAAAGGCCATGGAGGTGGAAATGCAATCTATGTAAGATAATCAGGTTTGGAACCTGGTTGATCCACCTCTAGGTGCTAAGGTGATAGGTTGCAAGTGGTGCTATAAGCTAAAGGCCAACAATACCTTCAAGGGGTGTCTGGTAGTGAAAGGTTTCAGACAAGTCCATGGAATAGACTATGATGAAACTTTCTCACCAGTCGCCATGCTCAAATCCATAAGGATCCTGCTGACCATAGCCGCTTGGTACGACTATGAGGTCTAGCAAATGGATGTCAAAGCCGTTTTCCTTATTGGAAAGCTACTCGAGGATGTGTACATGACATAGCCTGAGGGTTTTGTCAATCTAAAGCATCTTGGAAGGGTATGCAAGCTTCAAAGGTCCATTTATGGATTAAAGCCAGATCCTGAAGTTGGAATCTTAGATTCAATGAAGCAAAAAAGGAATACAGCTTCATACAGAATCAAGATGAGCCTTATGTGTATAAAAGGATTAGTGGGAGCATTGTCACCTTTTTAGTATTATATGTGGATGATATCCTTCTTATTGGGAGCGACACACCAACACTGCAAGGAGTAAAGCAGTAGTTATGTAAGTGCTTCGCAATGAAGGACTTAGGCCAGGCTGAGACGATCCTAGGGATCAGGATTTACAGGGATAGATCCAATCGGCTTTTGGGCCTAAGTAATGCCACGTATATAGACAAAGTTCTGAAAAGATTCAGCATGGATCAGGCCAAGAAAGGTTTCTTGCCAATGAGCCATGGGCTGAAACTTAGTAAGAAGAACTGTCCTAAGACAAGGCAAGATAGGGAGAACATGAAGTTGGTGCCATATGCATCAGCTATAGGGTCAATAATGTACTCCATGCTATGTACAAGACCTGATGTTGCCTTTGCACTGAGTATGATGAGCCGATACTAGCAGGATCCCAGCGAGGATCACTAGAAGGCTGTTAAAGCAATCCTGAAGTACCTTAACTAGACTAAGGAAGCTTCTTAGTGTGTGAAGGTCAGGAAGAGTTATCAGTTACTGGGTTCACTGATGCAAGCTTCCAGACCGACCATGATAGGTTGTCAACCCGTCAAAGTTAAATTTAATATCTCCGGTTCCTTATACTGGGTAGTATAGCAAGAACGGGGTCGAACCACAGGGATTAATGCAGGTATATTTATTTGCAAAAAGAAAGAAAATTGATTGGATTGAAATAAAAATAAATGATGTGATTTGTGTATTTGCAGAATGTAAATTAAGACAGAATAAATCAATAGAAAGGAAAACTAGCCGAGATACTTTTCAGTTTAATTCCGTAATTCAATCATAGACACCAAAGATCCAATTCAATTATCCAAATAGATAGAGTTATAGTTAAAGGTGAAACGCACTCAATAACCAATCTTTTCTTAATTTATCGATAGTTCCGGGAAATGCCCGAATAAACTACTTCCCTAGCCAATAGATAATCTCCAAGAAACCTCTTAATAAGAATTAACCTATGGCAGCATTAAACACAAAAAAGACCTCTATCTTAGTTAATGAAATCGGAAACGCCGTAAATCATAAAAACTAAACTATTCAATTCCGTTAACTTTACACGAAGCTAACTTGCCACTATGATAGAACAACAATCACGGATATATTATTCTATTCGGCGATATGCAATACAATCAATCAATTAACTGGCCAAATCAATTTGATTAAATCAATAGCAATATAACAAATTATAATCGTAGGAATTGAATAAATATTCGGATAAAAGAATACAATTAAAACATAAGTCTCATGAATCAAATGGAATTAAACTTCTAAGTACCTCAACTAGAAAAGAGTTTAGCTACTCATAACTAAACAAAAATCTACAGAAAATCTTCAAGAAAAACTTGCAGCCTTGTCCCCTCTCCAAGCCTCCACCAAAACGTTTTTAGAAGAAGTAAAAAACCTCCCCAAACCTTCTCCTCTTTTTTCCCTTTTATAGCTCTCCTACTCCTAACCTAATTAGGAGCCTCATTAACCTACTTAATTAAAGAGGCCTGCTGGAAATTAAAGTGCAAGCCATGGGCTCCTTAAAGAGAAATTTGGCCCAATTAAGAAGAGAAGGTCAACAAGGATTAACCCGCAGGACCCAAACAGGCTGCATAAAACCTCAGCTAACTTCCTCGATACAGCTCCGATTGGCAGGTGCTATGGAAAGCTAACGGATAGACGCACAATCTTACAGAACAAACCTTGAGCTAAGACAGCCTCAAACACTGTTGAAAATCCAGTTGAAGTTTAAGCTCCAACAAAATCTCTTCTAGCAGTCTTCCTAAAAAGCCAAAACCTACTTCCAAGTGCCTAAAAGAGGTAAATAACACTAAATAAGGATATATAAAACAAAACAAACAAACTAATTAAGAAAATAATAAAACTAATACGAAAATGCTAAAATAACTAAGAAAATAAGTTAAAATGCACCTAAATATGCTTATGTGAATATGAGTTATCAAATTCCCCCACACTTGGATCTTTGCTTGTCCTCAAGCAAACTAGGACTAAAGGAAAATTTCTCCCGAAATTGACTATGGTTGAACCCTAGTAAATCCTTAACCGTTCATTCAAGGAAATTAAACCACCAAAATTCCATAGGAAGTTTCAAAACTCTACAAGCCAATAAGCTTAATCATAAGAACTAGAAAATCAAACAAGTCGACATAAACAAAACATTTAACCCAACTTCACAAGACTTAGTCAATTGAAAAACCACCACAAATTATTGAATTATCTAACTTTGGGCAAGTGAATCGTCCAACCTAGAAGGACATCTAGAGATTTTAAGCTTTTATTCACATTTAAAGCACTTCAAACCAAGATAGTTACCAAATTGAGCATAGGGTCAACATTCCAATTTTGCGAGTATTGAAAAGGCCTCTACTGAGAGGTAACTCTCCCCAAAGTGATGGGATTCATCACGGGAAACCGACCGACTAAGTGCGGAAACACGCGTCGATTTCCTCGAATCCGGGTCCCGGGAGCTTAAGTAGCGAAAATCAAAAACACAACACAAAGGAGGAGTATATAAGTCTTACCAAGAAATCTCTAAAGAGATAGAAGAAGACTGCAGAAATCAAGTATAGATTTCCTCCACCGATGCGTACACGAACGGCTCTCGGACTGAAACCCGTGCTAGCGACTCGGAAAATTCAAGAAAAGAGGAAGAGATGGCAGCCAAGAGAACTTGGTTAAAGTGAAATGGTTGAATCATATTAGTCTTATATCTCTCACCAAGAGGCAAAAAATATCCAAGAAAGCAAAGTCAACAATGACTCACCACAAAGTCAACAATGACTCACCACTTTCACTCATTACATTTTGGCTAAAGAATGAGTCATCTCCCTTGTCCAAAGACATGAAGATTCGGCCAAGAGGTGGAAAGGAGATGGGAGACACTTGTCTTTAGTCATAATGACCAACAAATATCCAAGTTGGTAAAGTCCAACTTTACTAACTCAAAGTCCACCATGACTCACCCATTTGATCATTACCTTATGTCCCACAATGACTCATTCTTCTCATCTTAAATATTCATCATTCTTGCCTTAAATCCTCTAAGAATTTCGGCCAACACATGATGAAGAAGTGGGCTTACCATTTCAAGCCCTAGTCCACTTTAATTCTTTGGTTCCTATTTGATTTCAAATACCATTGTAATTCAACATGTATGTAAGTATATTGTACCATATAATATGTTACATACATCTAAATTACAATTACTTTGACACATCAAATTCATCAAGGAATTAAATTAGACACATATAAGATGAGATACATGTAAACCTATACATGTATAAATATTTCCACCTAGGAAATAATCTCATAAATTAATTCATTGAAGTAATTAAGAGAATGCCAAAAATAAATATTAATTATATTCTTTTGATCAATCTAATTGACCTAGAATATAATTAATAAATCTCTCTCTCTCTTCAAACGTGTATACTCCAAGTACACACTTAATCCGACTTGTTAAAGTCCAGACGTTCAATGTGTACGATCCAATGGGCCCGTCTTTATGTTGGCAGTGGGCCAAGGCCCACAGACTACAGGCGGGCTCTAGCAAGCCACTGTAGCCCCCAATTAAGACGGAGATAGCAGTCAAACTGTCACCGTAACCCTGTAGTTGAACTTGTATGTCCCATGTCACTAATATCGGTGTCCAACACAGAGGCATGGTTGATCACCCTCTTAATGTGTCCGGACATTCCTTGATCCCAAATGAACTGATGCTCACAAACAAGATCTCATCTTGTTTGGGAGTGTCCACACTCTTATCAGTAACATTCATCAAGAGGCCGGTGATATCGTCTCAGTAAAGTACTGAGTGACATTCCCTTCTGCATATCCATAGTACTGCCATGCTCACTGACACACCCGAACGTACCCATACTTGGCACCCTTTTACAGGCCTGTTAGGCATACACCAAAGTGTGCCACTTCACATATAGCACCATCATATGGTCCGGTCAAAGGACTTATGTAAGTACTACGCGAGAATCATTTGTGATACTATACCATGTAGATTCCCATTAAGTGGATCAATCTAGTACCATGCCCCTTTTTGCATGTACCCATTAACCTGGTTGACATTCCATGTTCTATGACCGGTAAGACACCGCCATACAACCAGGCTAATGATAGTCTTTGGTTCCATTCATTCCCATGATTGGAACAGACTACGGATGACTTTATGGCCATATCGTTTTCCCTATCCACAGTCTTACTGCCAAGTGCCTCACACTTGACAACATGGATATGGATATGGCCATTGGATACTCTATTTAAAATATTGCACAAGACATATAATAAATAGATTGATGCCTTTATTTCTTAACACACAACTTGTATAATACATGAAGTTCATATTAATGTACAAATGTATGATACAAAGACAAGGACTAATGCCTCGGGACTAGGGCATTTCCAACAATCTCCCACTTGCACTAGTACCAACCAGGCATGGGCCTAATCCCTATAGATCTGATATGACCCTCGTGCTTGGAGTGAGCCAGCACCTTGGTCAAAGGATCTGCGACATTCTCCTCGGTGTCCACTCTTCGTAATGAAATGTCACCCCTCTTAATAATTTCTCGGATGAGGTGAAACTTCCTGAGTACGTGCTTAGAGTTCCTGTGTGACCGGGGCTCCTTAGCTTGTGCAACAGCCCCATTGTTGTCATAGAAGATATCAAGCGGTTCCTGGATAGATGATACTACCCCCAGTTCCATGATAAACTTCTTTATCCACACAGCTTCCTTAGCTGTATCACATGCTGCAATGTACTCAGCCTCCGTGATAGAATCTGCAATGGTCGGTTGCTTGGAGCTTCTCCAACTAATAGCACCACCATTAAGCATGAATATGTACCCTGACTGCGACTTATATTCATCCTGGTCGGTCTGGAAGCTTGCATCAGTGTACCCAGTAACTGACAGCTCTTCCTGACCACCATACACTAAAAAGCTATCCTTTGTCCGGTCAAGGTACTTTAGGATTGCTTTGACAGCTTTCCAGTGATCCTCCCCAGGATCTTGCTGGTACCGGCTTGTCATACTTAGTGCAAAGGCGACATCAGGTCTTGTACATAGCATAGAGTACATGATTGATCCAATAACAGAAGCATATGGGATCTCACTCATCTTCTCCCTGTCCTGTTTTGTTTGAGGACAGTTCTTCTTACTAAGTTTCAGCCCGTGACCCATTGGTAAGAATCCTTTCTTAGCCTGGTCCATGCTGAATCTTTTCAGAACCTTGTCTATGTACTTAGTCTGACTCAGGCCTAAAAGCCGATTAGGTCTATCCCTGTAGATCCTGATCCCTAGGATCGTTTCGGCTTCGCCTAGGTCCTTCATTGCGAAGCACTTACACAACCACTGCTTTACCCCAAGCAGTGTTGGTATGTCGCTTCCAATCAGAAGGATGTCATCCACATATAAAACCAGGAATGTTACGATACTCCCACTAATCCTTTTGTACACACAAGGCTCATCTTGATTCTGTATGAAGCCATATTCCTTTATAGCCTTATTGAATCGAAGATTCCAACTTCGGGATGCTTGCTTTAATCCATAAATGGATCTTTGAAGCTTACATACCATTTCAGGATTCTGTGGATCGACAAAACCCTCAGGCTGTGTCATATACACATCCTCAAATAGCTTTCCATTAAGAAAAGCGGTTTTGACATCCATTTGCCAGATCTCATAGTCGTACCATGTGGCTATGGCTAGCAGGATCCTTATGGATTTGAGCATAGCGACTGGTGAGAAAGTTTCATCATAGTCGATTCCATGGACTTGCCTGAAACCTTTCGCTACTAGCCGCCCCTTGAAGGTGTTATCTGGCTTAAGCTTGTAACACCACTTGCAACCTATTACCTTAGCACCCGGAGGTGGATCAACCAGATTTCAAACCTGATTATCGTACATAGATTGCATTTCCGCCTTCATGGCCTTTTGCCAATTTGCGGAAAGTGGGCTAGCTATAGCCTCCTGGTAGGTTTTCGGCTCTTCTTCGTCGAAGACAAAAAGAGTGTTATCATCGGTAACAAGAAACCCATATCTCTCAGGTTCCCGACGATCCCTACCAGACCTTCTAGGTCCTTGTGTGACCTGGGTCGGTGCTTCCTCCTGTGGAAGCTCCACCCTGGTCTCCGAGTTATCCTTTTCAGGAGTTTTTGAGCTTTGAACTTCCCTGAGTTCAACATTACTCCCACTGTCTTTCTTGGAAATGAACTCATTTTCAAGAAAGACCCCTTTCCGTGCCACGAACACCTTGTTCTCGGCGGGGTTGTAGAAGTAATACCCTTTGGTTTCCCTAGGGTAGCCCACAAACAGGCATTTGTCGGTTTTGGGTTCTAGTTTGCCCCCAGTCAATTTCTTGACATGGGCATAACAACCCCAAATCCGTAGGAAAGACACATTGGGCACCTTGCCCGTCCATGTCTCAAATGGGGTCTTTTCCATAGCCTTAGTCGGAGTACTATTCAAAATGAGAGCTGCTGTCTCAATAGCATATCCCCAAAAACTTGTTGGGAGAGAGGCATGACTCATCATTGAGTGGACCATGTCTAACAGGGTCCTATTCCTCCATTCGGACACCCCATTCCATTGTGGTGTTCCTGGAGGAGTGAGCTGTGGAACTATTCCATGCGCTCTCAAGTATGAATCAAACTCTAGGCTCATATACTCGCCACCTCGGTCCGACCGAAGGGCTTTAATATTTCGGCCTAATTCGTTCTGTACTTCGTTCCTAAATTCCTTGAACCGATCAAGTGTTTCAGACTTGTGTTTCATCAGATAGACATAGCCATATCTACTGAAATCGTCTGTAAAGGTGACGAAGTATAGAAACCCACCCCTGGCAGCAGTGCTCATAGGTCCACATACATCCGAATGTATTAGGTCTAATAAGCCAGTAGCCCTTTCAGCTTTCTTGCTAAAAGGCGCTTTAGTCATTTTACCCCGTAAACAAGATTCACAAATATCAAGTGACTCCAAGTCAAAAGATCCTAGAATTCCAGCTTTGTGGAGTCTAGCTATGCGTTTCTCGTTTATGTGGCCTAAACGACAATGCCAAAGGTACACAGGATTAAGTTCATTTGGTTTAATCCTTTTAGTATTTATGTTATAGACTTGATTAGTTTCATTTAAATTCAGGATATAAAGGCCATTACTTAATAGAGCATTTCCATAAAATATGCCTTCTCTAGATATAACCATTTTACCATTACCAATAGTAAATACATATCCAGAAGTATCCAAAACTGAAACAGAAATAATATTCCTGCACATTGCAGGTACAAAATAACATTGTTCCAGTGACAAAACTAATCCACTAGGCATTTTAAGCTGGTACTCGCCGATCTCAATGGCTGCAACCCTTGCTCCATTCCCGACCCGCAAGTCCACTTCTCCTGATCCCAGTGATCTTCTGTTCCTAAGTCCCTGCACATTACAACAAATGTGAGAACCACATCCAGTATCCAATACCCAAGATGTTGAAACAGTAAGGTTAATGTCTATAACATATATACCTGATGAAGACGCGCCCTGCGCCTTCTTTTGCTCTCCCAGAAGCTTTGGACATGAACGTTTCCAATGTCCCGTCTGCTTGCACCCGAAACAGACATCCTCAGGATGGGCCTTAGGGACATCCTCAGGATGGGCCTTAGGCTGGACCTTGGCCTTCTTAGCTTTGGCTTTCTTGGCCTTTGCTTTCGCCTTTGTCTTAGCCTTGGCCTTTACAAGAGGAGCCTTCCCCTTGTTTACCATAAGTACCGGTGGAGTCTTTTTGATCGACTGTTCAGTAAGCTTAAGCATCCCATGTAGCTCACTAACAGCTTTGTTCATCCCTTGCATGTTGTAATTCAAGATGAACTGATCATAAGACTCCGGCAAGGAAGCCAGGATGGTATCAACCGCCAATTCCTGTGAAATGGGCGACCCGAGACGGGCTAAAGAATCCAAATAGCCCTTCATCTTGAGCACATGAGCGCTCACAGATGTCCCAGTCCCCATTTTGCAGGAATGGAATGCCTTATTCGTCAGGTACCTTTCCTGACGTGCCTGTTCCTGAAACATCTCATTTAGAGTTGTCATCATAGCATAGGCCTCATGGTCCATAAACTGTTTTTGCAGTTCGGGGACCATGCACGCCAACATAAGGCAAGTAACATCCCGATTATCCTTCATATGCACCCCGTATTCCTCCAGCTGAGCAGCTGGTGGATTACGCCCAGTAGGTGCGGTCGGTACAGGCCTTTCCAGTACATATTCCTTAGACTCCTGTCTTAGAACTATTCGTAAGTTCCTAGACCAGTCCAGGAAATTAGGACCAGAAAGCTTGTCCTTCTCAAGGATAGTGCGTAGTGATAAAGTTTTATTCGATGCCATTGATTACTACACAGAAAAATAATTGAGTGTTAATAAAGGACTTAACAAATTTTTCCCATAAAATTAATAATGAATCATGTTATTAATAAAACCGAGTTGTTGGGCTCATGGGCCGAGATCCATATTATATTAAGATATAGCCAGACGAGGGCCTGGAACAACTATACCCCAATTTTTTAGGTAGGAACACCGTCCAATCCCATCCTAGGGACTCTCGGTTTGATGGGTCTGTTGGCACTTACCCATCTGTGCTTAGGGCCAGGAACATCCTACTACCCACGCTAAGTCAAAACCTCCATCCAAGTGTTAGAGTAACCAATACTCCAACCCAATACAAAATGACGATACTCCAGTGCATCCAACGAGGGTTGGTCTACAACTGGCCTCTCCCCACTTCGAGTAGGTTATGAATGAGGGAAGCACTTTTAAGAGACTTAGTAATTACCATTTGGTTATTCGATTCAATTAATAACGGCTTAGATGCAAAAGCGGGTGAAAAAGGGTTTGTACATACATTCACACATGCAAATAAATACCGCATAATTAAATTAAAGAATGGAATGCAACGGGCCAAAATTTACATCCTAATATCATTCTAGTAAACCTATACTAGAACAGCATCAGGTGGGCCGCCTCCTATTCCTTCTAGGCTCGCCAATCCAATCGGCTCCTTGCTTACATAATTTTAGAATACATATATATAATAAAATTACATAAAAGGAAAACGACACGCAGGTCGTAAACACAAAAGAATATTACAACCCAACATAAATTAGGCCCATATACATCCATCCACATATTCAATCATACATGTAAACCAATACATCATGTATTTTATAAGCATGTTAAATGCATGATTTAATCCGATTTCATTTGTCCATAGCCATTATTTTGAAATCGCCAAATTTCGGCCGATCATGGTTCTAAACCCGTGCGGGCTTTGGGTCTCCAACCCAGGCAAAATTGCTCCCAATCTAATTGGGTAACCATGAATTCCAAAATTAGCCGTCCGGGTAATCGTGCCAAGAAAACCCGAACCAATTTCAATTAACCGTATTAATTTCCAAAATTAATATCGCATGAACGAAAAATAAATTCCATTCATAAAACACGCGCATAAAAATTACCAAAATTTAAACACGCAAAAATTTTAAAACCAATAAAATTTTAAAATCCGGCCCGGCCCAAAAATCCCGCCAAATCCAAAAACGGGCTCGGCCCACTGCGCGGGGAGGCTGCTGCCCAGCAGCAGCCCCTGCGGCCAGCAACAGGCTGCTGCCTGGCGAGCTGCTGGGCAGCACGCCAGCAGCAGCTGGCCGGCAGCAAGCTGCTGCCCCCCACACAACCTTTTTTTTTTTTCATGCATAATCAAATTCATACATCAAGAATAAAATCAACAAGTCCAAGAGACAAAAAAATTAAATCCAAGATGTATAAAAAATAAAATCAACATGCATAAAAAAAAGCATAAACAAATTGAAACATACATATTACCTAATATGCATAAACCATTTCAATTTGAAAAATCAAATGGGGAAAAATATAAAACCCCAAAACCGAAAGAATCCCGATCCATAAAACACCAATTTTAAAACAGGAGACCCGCCAAGTTAAAGATTCTCACGGATCAAAAGCCCGCTCTGATACCACTGATAGGATTCATCACGGGAAACCGACCGACTAAGTGCGGAAACACGCGTCGATTTCCTCGAATCCGGGTCCCGGGAGCTTAAGTAGCGAAAATCAAAAACACAACACAAAGGAGGAGTATATAAGTCTTACCAAGAAATCTCTAAAGAGATAGAAGAAGACTGCAGAAATCAAGTATAGATTTCCTCCACCGATGCGTACACGAACGGCTCTCGGACTGAAACCCGTGCTAGCGACTCGGAAAATTCAAGAAGAGAGGAAGAGATGGCAGCCAAGAGAACTTGGTTAAAGTGAAATGGTTGAATCATATTAGTCTTATATCTCTCACCAAAAGGCAAAAAATATCCAAGAAAGCAAAGTCAACAATGACTCACCACAAAGTCAACAATGACTCACCACTTTCACTCATTACATTTTGGCTAAAGAATGAGTCATCTCCCTTGTCCAAAGACATGAAGATTCGGCCAAGAGGTGGAAAGGAGATGGGAGACACTTGTCTTTAGTCATAATGACCAACAAATATCCAAGTTGGTAAAGTCCAACTTTACTAACTCAAAGTCCACCATGACTCACCCATTTGATCATTACCTTATGTCCCACAATGACTCATTCTTCTCATCTTAAATATTCATCATTCTTGCCTTAAATCCTCTAAGAATTTCGGCCAACACATGATGAAGAAGTGGGCTTACCATTTCAAGCCCTAGTCCACTTTAATTCTTTGGTTCCTATTTGATTTCAAATACCATTGTAATTCAACATGTATGTAAGTATATTGTACCATATAATATGTTACATATATCTAAATTACAATTACTTTGACACATCAAATTCATCAAGGATTTAAATTAGACACATATAAGATGAGATACATGTAAACCTATACATGTATAAATATTTCCACCTAGGAAATAATCTCATAAATTAATTCATTGAAGTAATTAAGAGAATGCCAAAAATAAATATTAATTATATTCTTTTGATCAATCTAATTGACCTAGAATATAATTAATAAATCTCTCTCTCTCTTCAAACGTGTATACTCCAAGTACACACTTAATCCGACTAGTTAAAGTCCAGACGTTCAATGTGTACGATCCAATGGGCCCGTCTTTATGTTGGCAGTGGGCCAAGGCCCACAGACTACAGGCCGGCTCTAGCAAGCCACTGTAACCCCCAATTAAGACGGAGATAGCAGTCAAACTGTCACCGTAACCCTGTAGTTGAACTTGTATGTCCCCTGTCACTGATATCGGTGTCCAACACAGAGGCATGGTTGATCACCCTCTTAATATGTCCGGACATTCCTTGATCCCAAATGAACTGATGCTCACAAACAAGATCTCATCTTGTTTGGGTGTGGCCACACTCTTATCAGTAACATTCATCAAGAGGCTGGTGATATCGTCTCAGTAAAGTACTGAGTGACATTCCCTTCTGCATATCCATAGTACTGCCATGCTCACTGACACACCCGAACGTACCCATACTTGGCACCCTTTTACAGGCCTGTTAGGCGTACACCAAAGTGTGCCACTTCACATGCAGCACCATCATATGGTCCGGTCAAAGGACTTATGCAAGTACTACGCGAGAATCATTTGTGATACTATACCATGTAGATTCCCGTTAAGTGGATCAATCTAGTACCATGCCCCTTTTTGCATGTACCCATTAACCTGGTTGACATTCCATGTTCTATGACCGGTAAGACACCGCCATACAACCAGGCTAATGATAGTCTTTGGTTCCATTCATTCCCATGATTGGAACAGACTATGGATGACTTTATGGCCATATCGTTTTCCCTATCCACAGTCTTACTGCCAAGTGCCTCACACTTGACAACATGGATATGGATATGGCCATTGGTTACTCTATTTAAAATATTGCAC
Organism: Euphorbia tirucalli; assembly: GCA_039660915.1. Lineage (NCBI taxonomy): Eukaryota > Viridiplantae > Streptophyta > Magnoliopsida > Malpighiales > Euphorbiaceae > Euphorbia > Euphorbia tirucalli. The sequence goes on along the minus strand of CM077640.1, from coordinate 32,377,509 downwards.
AAGACATATAATAAATAGATTGATGCCTTTATTTCTTAACACACAACTTGTATAATACATGAAGTTCATATTAATGTACAAATGTATGATACAAAGACAAGGACTAATGCCTCGGGACTAGGGCATTTCCAACACAAAGGTCATGCTCCATACATAAAGTCATTGTTTTTAACTTTGCTTAAGGTGAGGTAGGCCTATCCCCCAACTCAAAACCCATGGGTGTTGGAATGCGAAAGGTCTCGCTTTTTCGAGCAATGAAAAGGGTCTCTTACGAGAAGTTTGCTCTCCCTCTTAAGCCACTCTCCATACACAAGGAATTATTTTTGTCATACCTTGCTTAAGGTGAATTGGTCCCATCTCCCAATTCAAGGCTCAAGGGTAATCGAGACGATTAAATTCTAAAATTTACATTCTCAATATAATTCAACCAACATCATCAATTACAAGCTAGACTCTAGTTATCTCATCCTCCATAAGTTGGTAATAACTCACTTGCTTTACATTAACTAACAAAATTTTTGAAAGCAATTGATCAATTAAACTTCATCACATTCTGTCAAAATTAAACGTAGAGTCATATGCAAACCAAGCTCAACCCCCAATCCTTATGACAAACCCACTAACATGCTTTGTTTCTAATTCTTCCTACTTCCAATTGGTTTATTATATTCAATGATGACAAAAATTAGGATTTTCCAAGGGCTATACCAAGACAATTTCAAATTTTTTAATTTAAGCCTAATTTACTCATGGACAAACAACTGAGAATCCGATTTATGGAGGGAATTATGCAAAAACTACATGCAATCCTAAATAGCACAATAATAAAACAAAAAAAAAAAAACGCATTAAACTATCCTAAAAATTGAAAATTATCTCCTAATTTTCCTAACTAATCCCTTCCCCCACACTTAACATGCATTTACTCCTGAAAATGCATCAAAATTAAGCACAAAGTGTAAAGAAAAGGAAAGAAGTACTCCCTTAGATTGTAGGAAATAACGATGGAGAATCGGAAGAATAATGTTTGCAGAGGCAGCAAGTTCAAAGCCAATTTTGACAAGGATAAATTCTGAATTCGGAGAAATGCAAAATACAAAGTTGTAGATCTTTCTCTTATCTTTCTAACGCATTTTGAATCACCACAATCAGAGGTCGGACGCAAAGGTTATGGCTCAATTACGAAACATGGTCAGATCTGCGGGCGGGCGCTGCGGTGCGTGCGGCTCGACGAGGCGCTGGCGAGGCAGGAGGGCGTGGCGCGCTGCCGCTGCTGCGTGCTGGGCAGCTCGACGTGCTGCTGGCGAGGCAGCCAGGCGCGCGCTGCTGCTTCTGCCCCTTTTTTTTTTTAACTTCTCCCTTTTTTTTTCTTTTCCTTTTTCTTTTTTTTGTGTTTTTTTTTTTTTTTTTTTTTGAAATTTAATTTTGCACCTTTTTTTTTTTTAAACTTTAACTTTGCACCCTTTTTTTTTTTAACTCTACATATTACAAGCATAAATAAAACACTTATAGAGTGAATTTTTTGGGTTGCCTCCCAAAAAGCGCTTTTGTTTAACGTCGTTGGCTCGACGGTGGCCACGTTTAGTCTGGTGGTTTTTCAATGGATGGAAGAATTTTGTTTCTTCCAACTATAGCATGGCCAAGACGTGATTCAGCTGCTATTTTGTACTGCATTTGACTCTGGTTTACAGGTTTGAGTGCTTTGAGGTCTTGGACGGCATATATCAGCTCTTTAGGCATTACCCATTCTTCCTCCCATTCAGCCAATTTCGGATTTGTGAGGTTGTTAGCTAAAGAAACCTGCAAAGGATCACCACTACACATCTCCAAAAATTTATTAGTGTAAATGTCAGAGAAATTGATTGCAAAAACAGAGGCATAATCAACCGGGTGCTTAATTGCTCTATTTATGTCAAATTTAATCATAACACCATCAAATTCCATAGTCAATGTCCCCTCATACACATCAATTTTTGTGCGGGCTGTTTTCAAGAATGGGCGTCCTAACAGTATCATTCCTGGGTTAAAAGAAGTTCCCCCTTCCATATTCAAGACATAAAAATCAGCGGGGAATACTAAGTCATTTACTTGTACAAGAACATCTTCTAATACTCCTTCAGGAAAAACACTAGACCTATCAGCTAATGTCAAAACTACACCATTTTGTTTCAAAGGACCCAAATTCAATGCGGAGTAAATAGACAAAGGCATCAAATTAATAGAAGCACCTAGATCACACATAGCTTGTTCTATGCCTACATTGCCTATCTTGCAAGGAATTGTGAACATACCTGGGTCTTGTTCTTTTATAGGTAATTTACCTTGAAGTACTGCTGAAACGGTCTCACCTATAGGCACCCTCTCATTGGCCCGAACTCTGTTCATCCCAGTGCAGAGCTCTTTCAAAAATTTGCAATACCGAGGTACATGTTTGATGGCTGTCAGGAGTGGAATGTTGATTTCCACCTTCTTTAAAGTTTCAAACACCTCTGTGTCATCTGTAGCTTTCTTCTTTCTTGCCAATCGATGTGGAAATGGTGGTTTTTCAGGATTGGGTTGAATCAGCTCTTCGATGGGAGTTATCTTCTCTGTCTCGGCTGGTGTTGCACGGCCACATGGAGTTGATGCTTTTGGTGCTGGTGCTTCGAGTTCTTTGCCACTTCTCAAGGTAATTGCACTGATGTTGTGCCTCGGATTCACATCAGGTTGGGAGGGCAATTTTCCTTTGTTTTCAAGTTTGTTGAAAGAAGAGATTAATTGGCTAATTTGGTCTTCCATTTTACTCATCTTGTCAACACTCTTCTGCTGAGATTCAACCAATTGTGCCATCATGCCTTTCAATGAGTTAATTTCTTCTCCATAATTCATTCTTGGGGGCTGTGGCTGCTGTTGTTGGTTATTGCCATATCTGAAATTCGGATGATCCCTCCACCCTGGGTTGTATGTGTTGGAGAAAGGATCATATTTCCTTCGGTGTTGGGCGTTGAAGTCTCCCATGGCGTTAACCATCTCACTGCTGGAATTGTCTTGAAGCGTTGGACATGCATCAGTGGAATGTCCCTGAAAACAACAAATACCACAAACTTGGACTTGTTGCCCTTGGTTAGAAGCACCTGCACTTCCAATAATACTCTTTTCCAGCAGTTGATTAAGCCTATCCAGTTTAGATTCAAGATCAGAAGACCTTACCTCATGAACACCTCATGTAGGAGTGTTAGAACGGCTGTTGAACTGCTGTGAATTTGCAGCCATGGCAGAAATCAGGTCTCGGGCAGCTTGAGGTGTCTTGCTGACTAAAGCACCTCCACTTGCAGCATCAATGACTCTCCGTTCAAGTGGTAGCAGCCCCTCATAAAAATATTGTATCAACAGCTGATCCGTTATACCCTGTTGAGGGCAACTAGCGCATAGTCTCTTAAATCTTTCCCAATATTCATACAAGGACTCTAAGTCCTTTTGTCTGATGCTACAAATTTCCCTTCTTAAGTTCGCAGCTCTAGATGTAGGAAAGAATCGCTCCAAAAATAGCCTTGCCATTTCAGTCCAAGTGTTAACAGTTCCGGAAGGAAGGTAGTACAGCCATTCTTTTGCAGTGGCTTCCAATGAGAATGGGAATGCACACAACTTGATTTGCTCTTCAGTAACTCCACGTGGTCTAAATCCAGAACAAGCCACATGAAACTCCTTTAAGTGCCGATTTGGGTCTTCCGCTTGTAAGCCATGGAATTTTGGTAGAAGCTGAATCAATGCAGGTTTCAGCTCAAAGCCATCCTCCACATTTTGATATTGTATACACAGCGGCTGTTGGTTGACAGGAGGGGCGAGCATATCTCGCAGAGTTGCTAGAGGTGGATTGTCCATTTCAGTTTCTGAGTCCGAATCTGTTTCAATTGTAGGATGAGTTTCAGTACTATCAGAGTCGTCTTTTGCAGCCTCAAGGACTTGTCTCCTGCGCAACTTTGCTTCCTTTCTGAGCCGCTTTGCAGTTTTTTCAATTTCTGGGTCGAACAGAAGTCCACCTACAGAAGAAGAACGCTGCATACACACTCAGAAAAGGAATTAGAAACAGCAAATAAATAAACCTTATACACAAATCCCCGGCAACGGTGCCAAAATTTGATAGGTTGTCAACCCGTCAAAGTTAAATTTAATATCTCCGGTTCCTTATACTGGGTAGTATAGCAAGAACGGGGTCGAACCACAGGGATTAATGCAGGTATATTTATTTGCAAAAAGAAAGAAAATTGATTGGATTGAAATAAAAATAAATGATGTGATTTGTGTATTTGCAGAATGTAAATTAAGACAGAATAAATCAATAGAAAGGAAAACTAGCCGAGATACTTTTCAGTTTAATTCCGTAATTTAATCACAGACACCAAAGATCTAATTCAATTATCCAAATAGATAGAGTTATAGTTAAAGGTGAAACGCACTCAATAACCAATCTTTTCTTAATTTATCGATAGTTCCGGGGAAACGCCCGAATAAACTACGTCCCTAGCCAATAGATAATCTCCAAGAAACCTCTTAATAAGAATTAACCTATGGCAGCATTAAACACAAAAAAGACCTCTATCTTAGTTAATGAAATCGAAAACGCCGTAAATCATAAAAACTAAACTATTCAATTCCGTTAACTTTACACGAAGCTAACTTGCCACTATGATAGAACAACAATCACGGATATATTATTCTATTCGGCGATATGCAATACAATCAATCAATTAACTGGCCAAATCAATTTGATTAAATCAATAGCAATATAACAATTTATAATCGCAGGAATTGAATAAATATTCGGATAAAAGAATACAATTAAAACATAAGTCTCATGAATCAAATGGAATTAAACTTCTAAGTACCTCAACTAGAAAAGAGTTTAGCTACTCATAACTAAACAAAAATCTACAGAAAATCTTCAAGAAAAACTTGCAGCCTTGTCCCCTCTCCAAGCCTCCACCAAAACGTTTTTAGAAGAAGTAAAAAACCTCCCCAAACCTTCTCCTCTTTTTTCCCTTTTATAGCTCTCCTACTCCTAACCTAATTAGGAGCCTCATTAACCTACTTAATTAAAGAGGCCTGCTGGAAATTAAAGTGCAAGCCATGGGCTCCTTAAAGAGAAATTTGGCCCAATTAAGAAGAGAAGGTCAACAAGGATTGACCCGTAGGACCCGAACAGGCTGCATAAAACCTCAACTAACTTCCTCGATATAGCTCCGATTGGCGCGATTCAAGGTGCTATGGAAAGCTAACGGATAGACGCACAATCTTGCAGAACAAACCTTGAGCTAAGACAGCCTCAAACACTGTTGAAAATCCAGTTGAAGTTCATGCTCCAACAAAACCTCTTCTAGCAGTCTTCCTAAAAAGCCAAAATCTACTTCCAAGCACCTAAAAGAGGTAAATAACACTAAATAAGGATATATAAAACAAAACAAACAAACTAATTAAGAAAATAATAAAACTAATACTAAAATGCTAAAATAACTAAGAAAATAAGTTAAAATGCACCTAAATATGCTTATGTGAATATGAGTTATCAGACCAGGATGAGTACCAGTCGTAATCTGGGCATGTATTCTTGCTAAATGGTGGTGCTATTAGCTGGAAGAGCTCCAAGCAACCGACGATCATAGACTCTGCTACAAAAGCTGAGTACATTGCAACGTGGGATGCAGCTAAGGAAGCTATATGGATAAGAATTTTATCACTGAATTGGGAGTAATACCAACTATCTAGGATCCAGTTGATATCTTCTGTGACAACAATGGGGCTGTTGCACAAGCTAAGGAGCCCCTATCATACAAGAACACGTAGCACATGCTCAGGAATTTTTACCTCGTACGAGAAATACCGAGAGGGTGACATTTTGTAACATAGAGTGGACTCCGAGGATAATGTTGCAGATCCTTTGACCGAGGCACTAGGTCAGCCCAAGCATGAGGGTCATACTAGATCTATAGGGATTAGGCCCATGCCTAGTTGGAATTAGTGCAAGTGGGAGATTGTTGGATATGTCTTAGTCCTGAGGCATTGGTCCTTTTATTTGTATTATACATTTGTACTATGTTATTGGATTTAATGTATCATACAATTTTTGTCATTAAATAAAGGCATTAATCTATTTATTATATATGTTGTGTTATATTTTAAATAGAGTATCCAATGGACATATCATATCCATATTGACAAGTGTCATGCACTTGGAAGTAAGACCATGGATAGGGAAAACGATATGACCATAAAGTCATCCGTAGTTTGTTCCAATTATGAGCATGGGTTTTCCCGACCTCTGTGATGAAAATCCTATGTAACCTGTTAGACAGACGAATGTGAATCACACTTGAGAATGAGCAGGATGTTGCCTGGAATGTCTCAAATGCTTCGAAAATCGAATAGTCCTTAGATGTGAGGGTGGAATTTAGGAAAAACCTTGTTAGTTATGGTTAGAGCCGTACAGTTGTAGCTCCACAACTACAGCAGTGCAGCTGTAACACTAGAGTTGCACGACTGTAACCTTACAGCCGCACGGCTCTAACGGTAGGCCAGATTGCTTCCTAAATAACCAACATCAGTATTTGACAACAGCTTGGATTCCTAAATTAGAGGGAATTCAATCGAGATTCTTTAGGTTTTAAGTGGCAGAAACAAAACCAAAAGAGGGGAGGAGACTAAAAAGGAAAAGGGAAGAAAAACGGGACAACAGAGAGAATTCTAGTAGAAAAACAGAGAGAACTCCTAGAGAGAAAAGAAAACCAAAAGAGAGAAGCGAAAACCAAAAGAAAGAGATAGAAATATTAAGAATACATATTAGAAACACATAGGGTGAGAGTTCCCAGTCAAACTATCACTCATTCGAATCCTTTACGGGTCTGTTCGGATCAATTTGGGATGTGTATTTGAGGATTTTAGGATGTTCATGAGGTTCTAAGAATATTTCGGCATCCAAATCCAATTCCGATCGTCAAACACACTGGAACATCAAAATGGTAAGCTCTGAGAGGCCTTAAACTCGTATTTGATTTCTTTTGCTATGTGTTTTCTGTGTTTTATAAAATTTCCTGAAACTGTCTGTTTGATTACAGAATAGAGTTAAGCGGTTGTATTTGTATAGCCGCACGGCTATGTTCTTCTGGGCAGAAACAAGAAACACCCTAAATCAACCAAAAGTAGTTATTTTTCCTATTTTAATCATTCTGTTAAGAACTATTTCGATCCAATCACATCCGTTACACTCAGAATTATGGTTTTCAGTTTTCCAATAATGTTGATATGAGATTTAGTTTTTGTTGATTTTGATTTTTTGGAATCCGGGGTTATTCGATCCAAATCGGATCCATTCTCCAGCTTTAGCGGACCCCTAGGTTCCCTGAAGTCCTCAGAAATCATCGAAATGAGTCAAAACAATGATTTACGGAACAAAGAAAACCAATTTCAGGTTCTAAACACAATAACCGCACAGCTATAGTGGCTATAGCTGTGCGGCTCTAACTAGAGCCGTACGGCTATAGTTCCCAAAAGAAGGCAGAATCTCGGGATGAATTCTTCAAATCTCGTCACGTGATGTTGTCTTCAGAATCAAACTGTTTTTGATGTGTTTACTGCTTTGGGCCTTAGATGGATGTTTGAGACAGGAAACCCCTACGAACGGAACCCCGAGTTCCGAGATTGCCAACCCACTAAAAAGAAGCAATTTGCATGTAATCGAGCCAAATGGTATGCTAAAATGGTTTTCAAGCATAAAACCTACAGGGCATTTCTAAAATGTTTTTCCAGGTCTAATCGAGTAATTCTCTTGGACTTCTCGGTTATCCATTAAATGTATGCTCCCTTTTCCTGAAATTCCCCATTCTGTCCTGTTATGAGTCCTACTTGTATCTGTGATATAATTGTGCTAACCATATGTTTTGTAGCTTTTATTTTTTAGTTTTTTATTTTGGATGTATTTAATAGATCAACTCGTGTATCCTAGGTGATTGTACCTTTTTTAGATATTCGTGTATAGCAGGCGGTTATATTGGTGAGATGAGAGTTTTTATCTTTTTGGGTTGTAATAAGCAGCCTCTATCTTTTTGTTTGGTTTGGATGTATGGTTTACTTTTTTGCACCTTAATTTTATGCAATTTATTTCTGTCATCTGAATGAGCATGGGTTAATCAATAACAAAAGATAAAATGGGTAGAGAATAAGTGAGTATAATATTGTCAGATGAACTTATAAATGAAAGCAAGCATGAGGTTAAATAGGTAAGTTGCCTGAACCCTAAATCTCTATATTAGGTATGGTAGTCTATGCTCGGTAGGGAGCTATACCGGAATTTTCCTAATGAGCTGATCTGGGTGGCGACTCCATCACTGATCCCGAAATTTGAGTTTCGAGATCTTTAAATAGTAAAATAGGATTTTCTAAAATGTAAAACTGGTTTTCCCAAAAATTCACATTCAAATGAAAGGTTTGTTGGGATTCATCATGGGAAACCGACCGATAAAAGCGGAAATACGCGTCGATTTCCTCGAATCCGGTACCAGGAGCTTAAGATGTGGAAATCAAAAACTTAAAGTAGAAAGAGAAAGTTCAAAAACTTACCACAAAGTCTCTCTAAGAGACGAATGCGGACTGCAGAAATCAAGTGTAGATTTCCTCCACCGATGCATACACGAACGGTTCTCGGACAGAAATCCGTGATAGCGGCTCGGATGACAAGAAGAGAGGGAGAGAGGAGTGGGTAGCCCAAGCTAGATATATGATGGCTGTAACTTTTACTTTCCAAAAGCAAAAACCATATCATCAAGTTGGGCTCCAATTTCTTACTAAAAGAAATTAATTCAAAAGTTAGGCAAACTTTGTAATCCCAAATCAATAAATATGGGTGGCCAAGCATGATGGGAAAAAGTGGCTTATTCTCACTTCTTTCTTACCACAAGAAAGATGATAAAATCAAGAAAGCAAAGTCCAACTTTGCTACATAAAGTCATAGCATGACTCACCACTTTTTCATCATCATATTTTGTCCAAAAATGACTCATCATACAATGCCATTATGCAAGGAAAATGGATAGCCAAAAGATGGAGCGATGGCTGATTTTTTTTCCTTCTTCTTACCATAAGAAAGATGATAAAAATCAAGGAAGTAAACTCCAACTTTGCTACCTTAAAGTCATACCATGACTCACCATTTCTCATCATCATATTTTGTCCAACAAAATGACTCATCCCTTAGCCCAATTCTCCCATAAATTTCGGCCATACAAATCCCACTTCATGTGGGCATTTTTCAAGCCTAAGCCCAATTTAACTTCCTTTGATTTAATTAAATTCAAATATAACTTTAATTCAACATATATATATATATATATTATGCCATATAATATATTATATACATTTAAATTAAAATTCATTTGACCCATTAATTTAATCAATGGATTAAATTAGACACACATAAAATGAAATATATGTAAACCTATACATGTAATATTATTTCCACCTAGGAAATAATCCCATAAATTAATTCATAAAATTAATTATGAGAAGGCCAAAATAAATATTAATTATATAACTTTGATCAATCCAATTTATTCATAATGTTGGATATGCCCTAGTCCCAAGGCATTAGTCCTTATCTTTGTATCATACATTTGTACATTAATGTGAACTTTATGTATTATACAATTTGTGTTAGGAAATAAAGGCATTAATCTATTTACTATATGTCTTATGCTATATTTTAAATAGAGTATCCAATGGACATATCCATATCCATGTTGTCAAGTGTCATGCACTAGGCAGTAAGACTATGGATAGGGAAAACGATCTGGCTATAAAGTCATCCGTAGTTTGTTCCAATCATAGGAATGAATGGAACTAAAGACTATCATTAGCCTGGTTGTATGGCGGTGTCTTACCGGTCATAGAACATGGAATGTCAACCAGGTTAATGGGTACATGCAAAAAGGGGCATGGTACTGGATTGATCCACTTAACGGGAATCTACATGGTACAGTATCACAAATGATTCTCGCGTAGTACTTGCATAAGTCCTTTGACCGGACCATATGATGGTGCTGCATGTGAAGTGGCACACTTTGGTGTATGCCTAACGGGCCTGTAAAAGGGTGCCAAGTATGGGTACGTTCTGGTGTGTCAGTGAGCATGGCAGTACTATGGATATGCAGAAGGGAATGTCACTCAGTACTTTACTGAGACGATATCACCGGCCTCTTGATGAATGGTACTGATAAGAGTGTGGCCACACCTAAACAAGATGAGATCTTGTTTGTGAGCATCAGTTCATTTGGGATCAAGTAATGTCCGGACACATATAGAGGGTGATCAACCATGCCTCTGTGTTGGACACCGATATAAGTGACATGGGACATACAAGTTCAACTACAGGGTTACGGTGACAGTTTGACTGCTATCTCCATCTTAATTGGGGGCTACAGTGACTTGCTAGAGCCCGCCTGTAGTCTGTGGGCCTAGGCCCACTGCCAACATAAAGACGGGCCCATTGGATCGTACACCTTGAATGTCTGGACTTTAACTAGTCAGATTGAGTGTGTACTTGGAGTATACATGTTTGAAGAGAGAGAGATTTATTAATTATATTCTAGCTCAATTAGATTGATCAAAAGAATCTAATTAATATTTATTTTGGCATTCTCTTAATTAATTCAATGAATTAATTTATGAGATTATTTCCTAGGTGGAAATATTTATACATGTATAGGTTTACATGTATCTCATCTTATATGTGTCTAATTTAATTCCTTGATGAATTTGATGTGTCAAATTAATTGTAATTTAGATGTACGTAACATATTATATGGTACAATATACTTACATACATGTTGAATTACAATGTTATTTGAAATCAAATAAAAACCAAAGAATTAAAGTGGGCTAGGGCTCGAAATGGTAAGCCCACTTATTCATCATGTGGTGGCCAAAATTCATGGTGGGTTTAAGGCAAGAATGATGAATATTTAGGATGGGAAGAGTGAGTCATTGTTGGACAAAAGGTAATGATCAAATGGGTGAGTCATGGTGGACTTTTGGTTAGCAAAGTTGGACTTTACTAACTTGGATATTTTTTGGTCATTATGATTAAAGACAAATGAGAAAATATCCCATCTCCTTTGTCCACCTCTTGGCCGAATTTTCAAGTCTTGTGACAAGGAAGATGTCTCATTCTTTAGACAAAATGTGATGAGTGAATTGGAGAGTCATGGTTGACTTTGTGGTAAGCAAAGTAGGACTTTGCTTCCTTGGATATTTTGCCTCTTCTTTGGTGAGAGATATAAGAATAAATATCATTCTACCAATTCACTCTAACTAGTTCTCTTGGCTGCCCTCTCTCCCTCTCTTCTTGAATTTTCCGAGTCGCTAGCACCGGTTTCAGTCCGAGAGCCGTTCGTGTACGCATCGGTGGAGGAAATCTATACTTGATTTCTGCAGTCTTCTTCTATCTCTTACGAGATATCTTGGTAAGACTTTTATACTCCTCCTTTGTCTTTTTGTTTTTGATTTTCACTACTTAAGCTCCCGGGACCCGGATTCGAGGAAATCGACGCGTGTTTCCGCACTTTTGTCGGTTGGTTTCCCGTGATGAATCCCAGCAGTGGTATCAGAGTGGGCTTTTGATCCGTGGAAATCTTTAACTTGGCGGATCCTGTGTTTTAAAATTGGTGTTTTATGGATCGGGATTCTTTCGGTTTTGGGGTTTTATATTTTTCCCCATTTGTTTTTCCAAATTGAAACGGTTTATGCATATTAGGTTATATGTATGTTTCAATTTGTTTATTTTTATGCATGTTGAATTTAATTTTATACATCTTGGATTTAATTCTATGTATCTTGGATTTGTTCTTTGATCTTGTTGATTTAATTCTTGATGTATTTTATTTTATTCTAATGCATGATGAAAAAAAAAGGGATTGTTGGGGGGCAGCAGCTTGCTGCCGGCCAGCTGTTGCTGGCGTGCTGCTGGGCAGCACACCAGGTAGCAGCTTGCTGCTGGCCGCAGGGGCTGCTGCTGGGCAGCAGCCTCCCCGCGCGGTTGTCCGGGCCGGTTTTTGGATTTGGCGGGATTTTTGGGCCGGGCCAGATTTTAATTTTTGCGTGTTTAAATTTTGGTAATTTTTATACGCGTGTTTTATGAATGGAATTTATTTTTCGTTCATGCGATATTAATTTTGGAAATTAATACGGTTAAGTGAAATTGGTTCGGGTTTTCTTGGCACGATTACCCGGATGGCTAATTTTGGAATTCATGGTTTCCCAATTAGATTGGAGGCCCAAAGCCCGCACGGGTTTAGAACCATGATTGGCCGAAATTTGGCAATTTCAAAATAATGGCTATGGACAAATGAAATCGGATTAAATCATGCATTTACCATGCTTATAAACTACATGTTGTATTGGTTTACATGTATGATTGAATATGTGGATGGATGTAAATGGGCCTAATTTATGTTGGGTTGTAATATTCTTTTTGGTTTTTACGACCTGCGTGTCATTTTCCTTTTATGTAATTTTCTTATATATGTATATTCTGAAATTATGTAAGCAAGGAGCCGATTGGAGTGGCAAGCCCAGAAGGAATAGGAGACGGCCCACCTGATGCTGTTCTAGTATAAGTTTACTAGAATGATATTAGGATGCAAATTTTGGCCCGTTGCATTCCATTCTTTAATTTAATTATGTTGTATTTATTTGCATGAGCGAATGTATGTACAAACCCTTTTTCACCCGCTTTTGCATCTAAGCCGTTATTAATTGAATCGAATAACCAAATGGTAATTACTAAATCTCTTAAAGGTGCTTCCCTCATTCATAACCTACTCGAAGTGGGGATAGGCCAGTTGTAGACCAACCCTCGTTGGATGCACTGGAGTATCGTCATTTTGTATTGGGTTGGAGTATTGGTTACTCTAACACTTGGATGGAGGTTTTGACTTAGCGTGGGTAGTAGGATGTTCCTGGCCCTAAGCACAGATGGGTAAGTGCCAATAGACCCATCAAACCGAGAGTCCATAGGATGGGATTGGACGGCGTTCCTACCTAAAAATTAGGGTATAGTTGTTCCAGGCCCTCATCTGGCTATATCTTAATATAACATGGATCTCGGCCCATGAGCCCAACAACTCGGATTTATTAATAAAATGATTCATTATTAATTATTTTATGGGAAAATTTTTATAAGTCCTTTATTAACACTCAATTATTTTTCTGTGTAGTAATCAATGGCATCGAATAACACTTTATCACTGCGCACTATCCTTGAGAAGGACAAGCTTTCTGGTCCTAATTTCCTGGACTGGTCTAGGAACTTATGGATAGTTCTAAGACAAGAGTCTAAGGAATATGTACTGGAAAGGCCTGTACCGGCCGCACCTACTGGGCGTAATCCACCAGCTGCTCAGCTGGAGGAATACGGGGTGCATGTAAAGGATAACCGGGATGTTACTTGCCTTATGTTGGAGTGCATGGTCCCCGAACTGCAAAAACAGTTTATGGACCATGAGGCCTTTGCTATGATGACAACTCTAAATGAGATGTTTCAGGAGCAGGCACGTCAGGAAAGGTACCTGATGAATAAGGCATTCCATTCCTGCAAAATGGGGACTGGGACATCTGTGAGCGCTCATGTGCTCAAGATGAAGGGCTATTTGGATCCTTTAGCCCGTCTCGAGTCGCCCATTTCACAGGAATTGGCAGTTGATACCATCCTGGCTTCCTTGCCGGAGTCTTATGATCAGTTCATCTTGAATTACAACATGCAAGGGATGAACAAAGCTGTTAGTGAGCTGCATGGGATGCTTAAGCTTGCTGAACAGTCGATAAAAAAGACTCCACCGGTACTTATGGTAAACAAAGGGAAGGCTCCTCTTGTAAAGGCCAAGGCTAAGACAAAGGCTAAAGCGAAGGCTAAGAAAGCCAAAGCTAAGAAGGCCAAGGTCCAGCCTAAGGCCCGTCCTGAGGATGTCTGTTTCGGGTGCAAGCAGACGGGACATTGGAAACGATCATTTCCAAAGCTTCTGGGAGAGAAAAAGAAGGCGCAGGGCGCGTCTTCATCAGGTATATATGTCATAGACATTAACCTTACTGTTTCAACATCTTGGGTATTGGATACTGGATATGGTTCTCACATTTGTTGTAATGTGCAGGGACTTAGGAACAGAAGATCACTGGGATCAAGAGAAGTGGACTTGGGGGTCGGGAATGGAGCAAGGGTTGCAACCATTGAGATTGGGGAGTACCAGCTTAGGATGCCTAGTGGATTAGTTTTGTTACTGGAACAACGTTATTTTGTACCTGCTATGCGTAGGAATATTATTTCTGTTTCAGTGTTGGATACTTCTGGATATGTATTTACTATTGCTAATGGTAAAATGGTTATATCTAGAGAAGGTTTATTTTATGGAGATGCTCTATTAAATAATGGCCTTTATATCCTGGATTTAAACGAAACTAATCATGTCTATAACATAAATACTAAAAGGATTAAATCTAACGAACTTAATCCTGTTTACCTTTGGCATTGTCGTTTAGGCCACATAAATGAGAAACGCATTGCTAGGCTTCACAAAGCAGGAATCCTAGGATCTTTTGACTTGGAGTCACTAGATGTATGCGAGTCTTGTTTACGTGGTAAAATGACTAAATCGCCTTTTAGCAAGAAAGCTGAAAGGGCTACTGACTTATTGGACCTAATACACTCGGATGCATGTGGACCAATGAGTGTAGCAACCAGGGGTGGACATCTATACTTCGTCACCTTTACAGACGATTTCAGCAGATATGGCTATGTCTATCTGATGAAACATAAGTCTGAGACACTTGATCGGTTCAAGGACTTTAGGAGCGAAGTACAGAACCAACTAGGCAGAAGTATTAAAGCCCTTCAGTCGGACCGAGGTGGCGAATATATAAGCCTTGAGTTTGACTCATTTTTGAGAGAGCATGGAATAGTTCCATAGCTCACTCCTCCAGGTACACCACAATGGAATGGGGTGTCCGAACGGAGGAATAGGACCCTGTTAGATATGGTCCGCTCAATGATGAGTCATGCCTCTCTCCCAACAAGTTTCTGGGGATATGCTATTGAGACAGCAGCTCTCATTTTGAATAGTACTCTGACTAAGGTAGTGGAAAAGACCCCATTTGAGATATGGATGGGTAGGGTGCCCAATGTGTCTTTCCTACGGATTTGGGGTTGTTATGCCCATGTCAAGAAATTGACTGGGGGCAAACTAGAACCCAAAACTGACAAATGCCTGTTTGTGGGCTACCTTAGGGAAACCAAAGGGTATTACTTCTACAACCCCGCCGAGAACAAGGTGTTCGTGGCATGGAAAGGGGTCTTTCTTGAAAATGAGTTCATTCCAAGAAAGATAGTGGGAGTAATATTGAACTCAGGGAAGTTCAAAGCTCAGAAACTCTTGAAAAGGATAACTCGGAGACCAGGGTGGAGCTTCCACAGGAGCAAGCACCGGCCTAGGTCACACAAGGACCTAGAAGGTCTGGTAGGGATCGTCGAGAACCTGAGAGATATGGGTTTCTTGTTACCGATGATAACACTCTTTTTGTCTTCGACGAAGAAGAGCCAAAAACCTACCAGGAGGCTATAGCTAGCCCACTGTCTGCAAATTAGCAAAAGGCCATGGAGGCGGAAATGCAATCTATGTACGATAATCAAGTTTGGAATCTGGTTGATCCACCTCCGGCTGCTAAGGTAATAGGTTGCAAGTGGTGCTACAAGCTGAAGCCAGACAATACCTTCAAGGGGCAGCTAGTAGCGAAAGGTTTCAGGCAAGTCCATGGTATCGACTATGATGAAACTTTCTCACCAGTCGCTATGCTTAAATCCATTAGGATCCTGCTAGCCATAGCAGCTTGGTACGACTATAAGGTCTGGTAGATGGATGTCAAAACTGCTTTCTTGAACGGAAAGTTACTCGAGGATGTGTATATGACACAACATGAGGGTTTTGTCGATCCAAAGTATCCTGAAAGGGTATGCAAGCTTCAAAGGTCCATTTATGGATTGAAGCAAGCATCCCGTAGTTGGAATCTTAGATTCAATGAGGCCATAAAGGAATACGGCTTCACACAGAATCAAGATGAGCCATGTGTGTACAAAAGGATTAGTGGGAGTATCGTAACATTCCTGGTTTTATATGTGGATGACATCCTTCTGATTGGAAGCGACATACCAACACTGCTTGGGGTAAAGCAGTGGTTGTGTAAGTGCTTCGCAATAAAGGACTTAGCCGAAGCTGAAACGATCCTAGGGATCAGGATCTACAGGGATATACCTAATCGGCTTCTAGGCCTAAGTCAGACTAAGGTCATAGACAAGGTTCTGAAAAGATTCAGCATGGACCAGGCTAAGAAAGGATTCTTACCAATGGGTCATGGGCTGAAACTTAGTAAGAAGAACTGTCCTCAGACAAAACAGGACAGGGAGAACATGAGTGAGATCCCATATGCTTCAGCTATTGGATCAATCATGTACTCTTTGCTATGTACAAGACCTGATGTCGCCTTTGCACTAAGTATGACAAGCCGGTACCAGCAAGATCCTGGGGAGGATCACTGCAAAGCTATCAAAGCAATCCTAAAGTACCTTAACCGGACAAAGGATAGCTTTTTAGTGTATGGAGGTCAGGAAGAGCTGTCAATTTCTGGGTACACTGATGCAAGCTTCCAGACCGACTATGATGAATATAAGTCGCAGTCAGGGTACATATTCATGCTTAATGGTGGTGCTATTAGCTGGAGAAGCTCCAAGCAACAGACCATTGCAGATTTTATCACAGAAGCTGAGTACATTGTAGTGTGTGATACAGCTAAGGAAGCTGTGTGGATAAAGAAGTTTATCATGGAACTGGGGGTAGTATCATCTATCCAGGAACCGGTTGATATCTTCTGTGACAACAATGGGGCTGTTGCACAAGCTAAGGAGCCCCGATCACACAGGAACTCAAAGCACGTACTCAGAAAGTTTCACCTCATCTGAGAAATTGCTGAGAGGGGTGACATTTCATTACGCAGAGTGGACAACGAGGAGAATGTCGCAGATCCTTTGACCAAGGTGCTGGCTCATTCTAAGTACGAGGGTCATATTAGATCTATAGGGATTAGGCCCATGCCTGGTTGGTACTAGTGCAAGTGGGAGATTGTTGGATATGCCCTAGTCCCGAGGCATTAGTCCTTGTCTTTGTATCATACATTTGTACATTAATGTGAACTTTATGTATTATACAATTTGTGTCAGGAAATAAAGGCATTAATCTATTTACTATATGTCTTGTGCTATATTTTAAATAGAGTATCCAATGGACATATCCATATCCATGTTGTTAAGTGTCATGCACTAGGCAGTAAGACTATGGATAGGGAAAACGATATGGCCATAAAGTCATCCGTAGTCTGTTCCAATCATGGGAATGAATGGAACTAAAGACTATCATTAGCCTGGTTGTATGGTGGTGTCTTACCGGTCATAGAACATGGAATGTCAACCAGGTTAATGGGTACATGCAAAAAGGGGCATGGTACTGGATTGATCCACTTAACGGGAATCTACATGGTATAGTATCACAAATGATTCTCACGTAGTACTTGCATAAGTCCTTTGACCAGACCATATGATGGTGCTGCATGTGAAGTGGCACACTTTGGTGTATTCCTAACGGGCCTGTAAAAGGGTGCCAAGTATGGGTACGTTCGGGTGTGTCAGTGAGCATGGTAGTACTATGGATATGCAGAAGGGAATGTCACTTAGTACTTTACTGAGACGATATCACCGGCCTCTTGATGAATGGTACTGATAAGAGTGTGGCCACACCCAAAAAAGATGAGATCTTGTTTGTGAGCATCAGTTCATTTGGGATCAAGTAATTTCCAGACACATATAGAGGGTGATCAACCATGCCTCTGTGTTGGACATCGATATCAGTGACATGGGACATACAAGTTCAACTACAGGGTTACGGTGACAGTTTGACTGCTATCTCCATCTTAATTGGGGGCTACAGTGACTTGCTAGAGCCCGCCTGTAGTCTGTGGGCCTAGGCCCACTGCCAACACAAAGACGGGCCCATTGGATCGTACACATTGAACGTCTAGACTTTAACTAGTCGGATTAAGTGTGTACTTGGAGTATACACGTTTGAAGAGAGAGAGATTTATTAATTATATTCTAGCTCAATTAGATTGATCAAAAGAATCTAATTAATATTTATTTTGGCATTCTCTTAATTAATTCAATGAATTAATTTATGAGATTATTTCCTAGGTGGAAATATTTATACATGTATAGGTTTACATGTATCTCATCTTATATGTGTCTAATTTAATTCCTTGATGAATTTGATGTGTCAAATTAATTGTAATTTAGATGTACGTAACATATTATATGGTACAATATACTTACATACATGTTGAATTACAATGTTATTTGAAATCAAATAAAAACCAAAGAATTAAAGTGGGCTAGGGCTTGAAATGGTAAGCCCACTTATTCATCATGTGGTGGCCAAAATTCATGGTGGGTTTAAGGCAAGAATGATGAATATTTAAGATGGGAAGAGTGAGTCATCGTTGGACAAAAGGTAATGATCAAATGGGTGAGTCATGGTGGACTTTTGGTTAGCAAAGTTGGACTTTACTAACTTGGATATTTTTTGGTCATTATGATTAAAGACAAATGAGAAAATATCCCATCTCCTTTGTCCACCTCTTGGCCGAATCTTCAAGTCTTGTGACAAGGAAGATGACTCATTCTTTAGACAAAATGTGATGAGTGAATTGGTGAGTCATGGTTGACTTTGTGGTAAGCAAAGTAGGACTTTGCTTCCTTGGATATTTTGCCTCTTCTTTGGTGAGAGATATAAGAATAAATATCATTCTATCAATTCACTCTAACTAGTTCTCTTGGCTGCCCTCTCTCCCTCTCTTCTTGAATTTTCCAAGTCACTAGCACGGGTTTCAGTCCGAGAGCCATTTGTGTACGCATCGGTGGAGGAAATCTATACTTGATTTCTGCAGTCTTCTTCTATCTCTTACGAGATATCTTGGTAAGACTTTTATACTCCTCCTTTGTGTTTTTGTTTTTGATTTTCACTACTTAAGCTCCCGGGACCCAGATTCGAGGAAATCGATGCGTGTTTCCGTACTTTTATCGGTCGGTTTCCCGTGATGAATCCCAGCACATAATATAATTAATAGATCTCTCTCTCTTCAAACGTGTATACTCTAAGTACACACTTAATCCGACTAGTTAAAGTCTAGACATTCAATGTGTACGATCCAATGGGCCCATCTTTATGTTGGCTGTGGGCCAAGGCCCACAGACTGTAGGTGGGCTCTAGCAAGCCACTACAGTCCCCAATTGAGACAGAGTAAGCAGTCCAACTAAAAATGTAACCCTGTAGTTTGAACTTGTAAATCCTATGTCGCTGATATCAATGTCCAACACAGAGGCATGGAAGTATTACCCTCTATTGTGTCTGGACATTTACTTGATACCGAATGAACTGATGCTCATAAACAAGATCCAATCTTGTTTGCGTGCAGCCGCACACTTATCAGTAACATTCTTTAAGAGGCCAGTGATATCATCTCAGTGAATCCCTGAGTGACATTCCCATTTGCATATCCATAGCACTGCCATGTTCACTAACACACCCGAACGTACCCATACTTGGCACCATTTTACGGGCCGGTTAGGCATGCACCAAAGTGTGCCACTTCACATGCAGCACCATCATATGGTCCAGTTAAAGGACTTATACAAGTACTACACGAGAATCATTTGTGATACTATACCATGTAGATTCCCGTTAAGTGGATCGATCCAGTATCATGCCCTTTTTGCATGTACCCATTAACCTGGTTGACATTCCATGTTCTATGACCGATAAGACACTGCCATACAACCTGGCTAATGATAGTCTTTAGTTCCATTCATTCCTATGATTGGAATAGTCTACGGATAACTTTATAGCCATATCGTTTTCCTTATCCACAGTCTTACTGCCAAGTGCCTCACACTTGACAACATAGGTATGGATATGTCTATTGGGTACTCTATTTAAAATATAGCATAAGACATATAATAAATAGATTGATGCCTTTACCTCTTGACACAAATTGTATAATACATAAAGCTCACATTAATGTACAAATGTATTATACAAACACAAGGACCAATGCCTTGGCACTAAGGCATTTCCAACAATCTCCCACCTGCACTAGTACCTACTAGGCATGGGTCTAATCCCTATAGATCTCGTATAACCTTTATGCATAGGCATAGCCAAGCATGTTGGTCAAAAGATCTGCAACATTATCTTTGGTGTCCACTCTGTGTAATGAAATGTCACCTCTCTCAACAATTTCTCATATTAGGTGAAACTTCCTGAGTTCGTGCTTCATGTATATGTGTGACCGGGGCACATAGCTTGTGCAATAGCCCCTCGTTGTCACATAAGATATCAACTGGTTCCAGGATAGTAGATACTATCCCCAGTTCCGTGATAAACTTCTTGATCCACACAGCTTCCCTAGCTACTTCACATGCTGCAATGTACTTAGTTCCTGTGATAGAAACCGCGATGGTTGGTTACTTAGAGCCTTTCCAACAACAGCACCACCATTTAGCATGAATACACACCTATACTGCGATAGATATTCATCTTGGTCGGTCTGGAAGCTTGTATTAATGTACCCGGTAACTGACAGCTCTTCCTGACCTGTAAACACCAAGAAGCTATCCGTAGTCCGGTTAAGGTACTTCAAGATTGCTTTGATAGCCTACCAGTGATCCACTCGGGATCCGGCTCATCATGCTTAGTTCAAAGGTGACATCAGGTCTCATACATAGCAAGGAGTACATGATTGATCCTATAGCCGAAGCATATAGAACCATTTCATGTTCTCCCTGTCCTGCCTTTTCTTAGGACAATTCTTCTTGCTAAGTTTCAGCCCATGACCCATTGGTAAGAAACCTTTCTTAGTATGGTCCATGCTGAATCTTTTCAGAACTATGTCTATGTACGTGGCCTAACTTAGGCCTAGAAGCCGATTGGATCTATCCCTGTATATCCTGATCCCTAGGATCGTCTCAGCTTCGCCTAAGGCCTTCGTTGTGAAGCACTTACTCAACCATGTCGCTTCCAATTAGAAGGATGCCATCCATATATAATACCAGGAAAGTTACTATGCTCCCACTAAACTTCTTATACACACCCTTAAAGGTATTATCGGCCTACAGCTTATAGCACCACTTGCAACCTATTACCTTAGCACCCGGAGGTGGATCAACTAGGTTCCAAACCTGATTATTGTACATAGATTGCATATCCCCCACCATGGTAGACAATGGGCTAGCTATAGCCTATTGGTAGGTTTTGAGCTCTTCTTCATCCAAGATAAAAACAGCGTAATCAACGGAAATGAGAAACCCATATTTCTCATGTTCCCGACGATCCCTACCAGACCTTCTAGGTTCTTGTGTGACCTGGGTTGGCGCTTCCACCTATGGAGGCTCCACCCTAGTCTCCGGGTTATCCTTTTCAGGAGTTTGTGAGCTTTGAACTTCCCTGAGTTCAACATTGCTCCCACTGTCTTTCTTGGAAAGAAACCCCTTTTCAAGAAGGACCCCCTTTAAAGCCATGAACACCTTGTTCTCAATGGGGTTGTAGAAGTAATACCCTTTGGTTTCCCTAGGGTAGCTCACAAATAGGCATTAGTCAGTTTTGGGTTCAAGTTTTACTCACAGTCAATTTCTTGACTTGTGCATAACAACCCCAAATCCATAGGAAAGATACATTGGGCACCCTGCCCGTCCATATCCCAAATGGGGTCTTTTCCACAGCTTTAGTCGAAGTAAAATCCAAAATGAGAGCCATTGTCTCAAGAGCATATCCATTAAAACTTATTGGGAGAGAAGTATGACTCGCTATTGAGTGGACCATGTCCAACAGGGTCCTATTCCTCCATTGGGACACCCCATTCCATTATGGTGATCCTGGAAGAATGAGCTGTGGAACTATTCCATGCTCTCTCAAATATGAGTCAAACTCTAGGCTTATATGCTCGCCATCTTGGTCCAACCGAAGGGCTTTGATATTTCTGCCTAGTTTGTTCTATACTTCACTCCTAAATCCCTCGAACCTATCAAAGGTCTTAGAGTTATATTTCATCAAATAAGCATAGCCATATCTGATGAAATCGTCTGTAAAAGAGACAAAGTATAGATGTTCACCCCTGGTTGCTTTGCTCATAGGTCCACATACATCTGAATGTATTAGGTCCAGTAAGCTAGCGGCCCTTTCAGCCTCTTTGCTAAAAGGAGCTTTTGTCATTTTACCTCATAAACGAGACACGCATATATCAAGTGACTCCATGTGAAGTGATCCTAGGATTTAAACTTTGCGAAGCCTAGCTATGCACTTCTTGTTGATGTGGCCTAAATGACAATGCCAAGGTAAACTGGATTAAGTTTGTTAAGTTTAACCCTTTATGTATGTATATTATAGACATGATTAGTTTCATTCAAATCTAGGATATAAAAGACGTTATTTAACAGAGCTACTCCATCAAATAATTCCTTTCTAGATAAACCCATTTTACTATTACCAATAGTAAATGTACATCCAGAAATATCCAAAACTGAAACAAAAATAATATTCCTGTACATAACAGGTACAAAATAACATAGTTTCAGTAACAAAACTAATCTACTAGGCATCATAAGCTGGTCCTGCTGATCTCTATGGTAGCAACCCATGCTCCATTTCTGACCCGCAAGTCCACTTGTCCTGATCCCAGTTACCTCATGTTCTTAAGTCCCTGCACATTACAACAAATGTGAGAACCACATCCAGTATCCAATACATAAGTTGTTGAAATAGAGGTTAATGTCTATGACATATATACCTGATGAAGACACATAATGTGTCATGCTTTTCTCTCCCAAAAGCTTGGGACACAATCTTTTCCAATGTCCAGTCTACTTGCATGTGAAACAGACATCCTTGCAATGGGCCTTGGGCTAGGCTTTAGCCTTTTTAGCCTTGGCTTCCTCAGCCTTGGCCTTGGCCTTTGCCTTGCCTTTAGCAAGAGGAGGTTTCCCCTTGTTAACCTAAATACCAATGGAGTCTTCTTGATTGATAGTTCAGAGAGCTGAAGCATCCAATGCTGCTCACTAACAGTATGGTCCATCCCTTGCTTGTAAAAGTTTAGGATGAATTGATCATAAGAATCCGGTAAGGCAGCCAGGATCCTATTAACTGCCAGCCGTCATGAGATAGGCATTCCGAGATGGGCTAAATTATCTAGATAGCCCTTCATCTTGAGCACGTGTGCACTCACAGATGTCCTAGGCCCCATCTTACAGCTACGGAATGCCTTGTTGATCAGGTACCTTTCCTAATAAGGTTGCTCATAAAACATCTTGTTATGAGTTGCCATCATAGCAAAGGCCTGATGATCCATGAACTGCTTTTGCAATTCAGGAACCATACACGCCAACATTAGGCATGTCACATCCCGGTTATCCTTTACATGTGCCATGTATTCCTCCAGCTGGGCAGCCAGTAGATTACTTCCCGTTGGCATAGCTGGTACAGGCTTTTCTAGCACATACTCTTTAGACTCTTGTCTTAGAACTTTCCTCAAGTTCATAGACCAATCCCAAAAGTTAGGGCCAGAAAGCTTGTCCCATTCCAGGATAGATCGCAATGATAAAGTATTATTCGTAGCCATTGGTTACTACACAGAAAAATTTATGAGTGTTAATAAAGGGCTTAACTTGTTCTTCCCATATAATAATTAATAATGAATCATGTTATTAATTAAACTGAGTTGTTGGGCTCATGGGCTGAGATCCATATTATATCAAGATATAGCCAGACGAGGGCCTAGAACAACTACACCTTAATTTTTAGGTAGGAACGTCGTCCAATCCCAACCTAAGGACTCTCGGTTTGATGGGTCTGTTGGCACTTACCCATCTGTGCTTAAGGCCAGGAACATCCTACTACCCACGCTAAGTCAAACCCTCCATCCAAGTATTAGAGTAACCAATACTCCAACCCAATACAAAATGACGATACTCCAGTGCATCCAACAAGGGTTGGTCTACAGCTGGCCTATCCCCACTTTGAGAAGCACTTTTAAGAGACTTAGTACTTATCATTTGGTTGTTAGATTCAATTAATAATGGCTTAGATGTATAGGCGGGTGAAATTGGGTTTGTACATACATTCTCACATGTAAATAAATAAAGCATAATTAAATAAAAATGAAATGCTATGCGCCAAAATTTACATCCTGATATAATTCTAGTAAATCTATACTAGAATGACATCAGGTAGGCTGCTTCCTCATCCTTCGAGCACGCCAATCCAATCGGCTTCTTCTTTACATAATTTCATAATGAACAAATAAAATAAAATTACATAAAAAGAAAACGGTGCGTGGGCCGTATTTACTAAAAGAATATTACAACCCGAATAAATAAGGCCCAAAACATCCATTCAAGCAATTAATCATACATACATGTATCCTTACATAAAATTTATAAACATGTTAAATGCATGAATTAATCCCATTTCAATTATGTCCATAGCCATTATTTTGAAATCGCCAAATTTTGGCCATTCATGGTTCTAAGCCCGTATGGGCCTTGGGCCTCCAGCCCAGGTAGAACACTGCTTCCAATCCAATTGGGAAACCATGAATTCCAAATTAGCCGTCTCAGTAATCGTGCCAAGAAAACCCATACCAATTTCAAATAACCGTATTAATTTCCAAAATTAATATAGCATGAACGAAAAATAAATTTCATTCATAAAACACGCGCATAAAAATTTCCAAAATTTAAACACGCAAAATTTTAAAACCAATTGAAATTTTAAAACCCGGCCTGGCCCAAAAATCCGGCCAAATCCAAATTCGGGCCCGCCACGCTGCAGCGCGCTACCTAGTAGCACGCCTTGCAGCCACAGCTGCTGCCTAATGTGTTGCCCAGTAGCACGCCATGCGGCAGTAGTGTGCTGCGGCCCAAGGCATTGGTCCTTGTATTTGTATAATACATTTGTACATTAATGTGAACTTTATATATTATACAAGGTTTTCTACAAAAGGATTTCCAAACAAATCAATAGTTTTCCTAAGCAAGATACAAACTTGTTTTCAATTCAAATCATCAAACATTCAGTTCTTCTTTTTCCCCGGTTCGCTTTGCCTATTCCTTGCTCTTAAAAAGGTCATCCGCTCACACCAGACATGGGAATGAATGGAACTAGAGACTATCATTAGCATGGTTGGATAGCGGTGTCTTACCAGCCATTGGACATAGAATGTCAACCAAGTTAATGGGTATATGCAAAAGGGCATGGTACTGAATAGATCCACTAAACGAGATATCCACATGGTATAGTATCACAAGTGATTCTAGTGTAGTACTTGTACAGATCCTTTGACCTGACCATAAGATGGTACTGCATGTGAAGTGGTATACTTTGGTGTATGCCTAAAGGGCCTATAGCAGCGTGCCAAGTATGGGTACATTTGGGTATGTCAGTGAACATGGCAATGCTATGGATATGCAGAAGGGAATGTCACTTAGTAGTCCACTGAGAAGATATTACTGGCCTCTTGATGAATGCAACTGATAAGAGTGTGGCTACACCCAAACAAGTTGGAACTTGTTTGTGAGCATCAGTTCATTCAGGATCAAGTAAATGTCCGGACACAAAAGAGGGTGATCAATTCATGCCTCTGTGTTGGACAACGATATCAATGACATGGAATATATGAGTTTAAACTACAGGGTTACGATTACAGTTGGATTGCTATCTCCGTCTTAATTAGGGGCTACAGTGGCTTGCTAGAGCCCACCTGCAGTCTGTGGGCCATAAGCTCACTACCAACATAAAGATAGGCCCACAGGATCATAAACATTCAACGTCTAAACTTGAACTTAAAGGATCCACTGTATACTCGGAGTATACACACTGGAGAGAGAGGATCCCATTAATTATATTTTATAGATCAATTGGATTGATCAAAATAATATAATTAACATTTGTATAGGCTTTCTTATAATTAATTCAATGAATTAATTTATGAGATTATTTCCTAGGTGGAAATATTTTACATGTATAGGTTTACATGTATTTAATTTTATGAAAGTCTAATTTGATTCCTCGGTTAAATTAATTAGTCAAATTAATTTTAATTTAAATATATGTAATATATTATAAGGTATAATATATAGACATACGTGTTAAATTAAAGTTACGTTTGAAATTAATTTGGACCAAAAGGAATTAATACGGACTTGGGCTTAAGGAGAAAAGCATACATGTTAAATTAAAGTTACGTTTGAAATTAATTTGGACCAAAAGGAATTAATATGGACTTGGGCTTAAGGAGAACAGCCTACATAAAATTAAAAGAGAAATTGGGCCAAAAATTAGCAAGCTATTTTTCTGCCATCTAGGGTTAAATTCCCTGGAAATATTTTGGCCCACATAAGGGAAACAGCAGAAAAATTTCAAGCAGAAAAACTATCTCTTCCGGCCGATCAAATTTCTAGCACGGGTTTGAGTTTGTTAGTCGTTCTTGTACAGGAATGTGGAGGAAGTCTCTATTGCTTTCTACAGCCATCCCTTTTAGAGATTTTCTGGTGAGAATCTTATCCTCCTTAATTTTATTTTGGTTTTTGATTTCCATATCATTTGCTCCTTGTAAGCGCCGGAATTTTACTTAAAAAAAAAGAAGAAAAAAAAGAAAAAAAAAAAGAAAAAAAAAAGAAGAAGAAAAAAAAAATTACAGTGGTACGACTGTAATTACAGTGTACAGTCGTACGACTGTAGATCGCGGCAGGTAAGCAAACCCATACCTTAAAAGCCGAAAAAAAAAAGCAGAAGAAAGGGGGAGACCAGACAGAAAGAAGAGAAAAAGAAGAAGAGAAAAAAAAAAGAGGGGAAAAAGGAGAAGAGAAAATCAAAAAAGAAAAGGAGGAACTCCTCATCAAAATCCCTCAGTATTTGGAAATCTCTGGACCCAAATCTCAAACCCTAACTCAAGGAGAGTCCAGATTTTAGTGGATTGGAGTGACGCCAGGGGTCAATCCTACGGTGGACGCACACCAAAGAGGTAAACACTCCTTTTCCCCTCTCTTTTACAAGCTTTCTGGGTGATTGGTGTGCTTTTTCTGCATTTCTATCCATTTTTCTGCGATTCTGTTCTGGAAATAAAGACCAGTCATGCGACTGTTCTTGAGTTCGATGAACAATCGTACGACTGTAGTTGATTTCCAGGTGGTTTTCTTTCCAGCTTGTTTTAAATAAGATTTTGGTGAAATCCTAAGTTTTGAGTGTTTACAGTCGTACGACTGTAGTTGAGTTTGCGCGACTGTAATTTACAGTTGTACCACTGTCGTTTCCAAAATCAGAATTTCACCTTTAAGTCCAAATTTCTTAAAAATCCATAACAAATTATAAAAAATTCCCAAAAAATCCCAAAAAATTAGAAAACCCTAAAAATCATCAAAATGAATTTTGTTGTGTGCATCACGACCATAGGTTCAATTTTCAGTAAAATTGCATTTAGAACAATTCAACGACGGAGACCCGGTTCTCCCGAAAACCGACCCACTTTAAATGTAAAAAAAAAATAAATAAATAAATGCATGTAAACAGGTAAAATTGTTTTCAAAAATGATTTTCCCACAAAACCAAAAATACAGGGACGTTTCAAAATGTTTTCCAGGTTTAATCGGGCTAGCCGAGCCAACCTGGTTACCCCCTAAATGCATGCCCCCGATTCTTGATTTCCCAATTCTGTCTATTTGAGTCCTAATTGTGGTGTGCCGTATAAATTGTGCTAACCTTTGTTTTGCAGCTTTTATTTTAATAGAATTAACTGTGTTTCCTAGGCGGTTGTATTTTTCTAGACGCTCGTGTATATAGGCGATTGTATAAGTGAGGCGAGAGTTTTTATTTTTCCATTCGATTTGGTTGTAAGCCAATTAATATTTATTTCTTTTCCTTATTTTTGTATTAAATATTTTGTATGCGCGCTGTATGCTTTTTATATTCAATAAAACTGACTTTAGATTTTGAAATACCATTTGAGAACATTGGCAATATTTATTTTAATTAGACACGAAATAAGGGACTTGTCCGGACCCGAATCTCTGGATAGTGTAGCGGCCGTTCGTCCGGTTCAGCTACATAAGAATTTCTCGGTTGAGCTGAGCCGGGTGGCGACTCTACAATATCCATTGAGACTTAGGTCTCGTTTCTTTTATGTATTGATTCCATTTATTTTCCAAAACAAGTTTCCATTTATAAAAACCCCACGCGAGGGAAGGTCCCGCTCGATATCGTGGCGCCCCTTCCGAAAGGGAGTCTCACGTCCCATTGAAAACGCATCCTCCACTCACAGTGGCGACTCCGCTGGGGATTTCTTAAAAATTTTTCTTAAAAACTTAAAAGAATTTTGACAAGTCCTGAAAAGTGTCTAATTAAAATAAGGCGTATGATTCTCTTTTGGTATTTTATTTGCATTTTAGTTAGCCATTTTTGCATTAGATTAGGTATCCCTTTATAGCCCGGTGGATTGTTGAAGCGTCACCTAAGTTCCTCTTGGTCTTAGGGGCACGGATACGAAACACCACTCATAGCCTCGTACGAACCCCTTCGTTCGGACCCTTGAGTGGGGAGAAGTGAAGAGTATATTTTGCTATGGGAACCTCGTTTATAAACTCGACTTGGACCAAACCCATATAGGCAGCCCTAGTTGGATTCCCTTAGGATACCAAAATAATTGTGTGAGTAATAATAAAATCGCGCCTTCATCACCCCCTGTTGGTGATCGAAGTGAACCCCGCCTAGGACTCGGTTAGAAATTTTTTAGACCGGCCACGCTTGGAGAAATAAGGTTGGAAGAATTCGCTTCGTGTGCTACGTGTTACATGCTTCTTAACATTTCACTCCATATCATAATCCATATTTATCATACATGTGACATTTTCCATACATCGAACATCTTGTGTGATACTAACCCACATTTTTATGCAGCCACGTGCATTTTATTTTCGTGTGCAATCATTAAGTCATCTATTTGCCATTCATACTAACCATTTCTTTTTCAGCCATAACATTATATTTGTGTGATTAGCATTTTTCACATAACATACATAACATCATTATGTGTGTCATGCATCCTAACCACGTTTTTGTGCAGCCATTTGCATTTTGTGTGTCATAAGCATTCACGACATATCACCTAAATTAAATTAGGGGCATTCCAAGGACGCCCACCACGATCATATCATTCCATCATATATCGGGTACCCCAAAATACCCGTGTCTTGCCTATGCGCCGGGTTGCAGTCGGCCCTTCCACCAAATCATTTCATTCTATAGAGACCACAATGGTCCTAGGTATATTTCCGTGCGACAATCCACACGTTACATTTTATGACATCATATCCATTCATCACAAACATCATACAACATTGTGACCCACATCGGGTTACTTCATGACCTTACTACATTATTCAAGGTGCTCCCCGAGTGCCGGATTAGTATACATTTAGGGGTATTTCATAACATCCCAAATCATGAAAGGTGTTCCCCGAACACCGAACTTCTGTCTGTGTCTCCTATGGCACATGACTGTCTTACAACATCATTCCATTTCATACGCTCAAAAGCATCAGAACTATGTCCATGGGCCGATCCCATATGACCATTTCATATCATCTCATAGACCTACAAAGTGTCAAACTCCGTCCATGTGTCGGTACACACGCAACCATTTCACGAAATTCATTAGGTGCCCCAAAAGCACCGAACTCTCATCCGTGTGGCAGTCCACACGTGACATTTTGTATAGCATTGGGTGTTCTTGGGATGTCAAAAAAAAATAAAATAAAATAAAATAATAAAAACAAAAAGGGACCATCCTCATTATCTCACGATGTACATCTCATCCATCCATTAAACATTCAAGCACTCCACAACGTTTAAGCATTCCATAAGCACCAAGTACTTTATAGCATGCACTATCGCCATTTAAGTGTTCGAAAAACCCTAGAAATTCCATCAAGCCCTTTAGGTCCTCCATAATCATTAGAAACCCTGTCCTTGTGTCCCGCACACCCAAGTACTGAAATATCTTCTCGTGCAAGACCAACTCTGCACGTATCCCTTTAAACTCTCCCTTTCCACCCTGTGTAAGACTAAGTTCTACACATGTCATTCCAAATCTTCCCGTGCAAGACAAGCTCTGCACGTATCGCTTTAACTCTATCCATCCTTCCCATGCAAGACCAGCTCTGCACGTATCGCTTTAAACTCTACCTTTCCTCCCCGTGTAAGACTAAGTTCTAAACATGTCATTCCAAATCTTCCCGTGCAAGACAAGCTCTGCACGTATCGCTTTAACTCTATCCAAATCTCCCCCTGCAAGACCAGCTCTATTGGAAATGCCCTAGTCCCGAGGCATTGGTCCTTGTATTTGTATTATACATTTATTGGATTTATGTATTATACTCATTTGTGTTATTAATAAAGGCATCAATTCATTTATTATATTTATCTTGTGCAATATATTAAATGAAGTATCCAATGGACATAGCTATATCTATGATGACAAGTGTCATGCACTTGGCAGTAAGACCATGGATAGGGTAAACGATATGACCATAAATAGATCCGTAGTCTGTTCCAGTCATGGGAATGAATGGAACGAGGGACTATCATTAACCTGGTTGTATGGCGGTGTCTTACCGGTCATTGGACATGGAATGTCAACCAAGTTAATGGGTACATGCCTGGGAGCATGGTACTGGATAGATCCACTAAACGAGTAATCCACATGGTATAGTATCACAAGTGATTCTCGTGTAGGATTTGTATGGATCCTTTGACCTGACCATATGATGGTGTTACATATGAAGTCACATGCTTAGGGGT
This sequence comes from Euphorbia tirucalli, assembly GCA_039660915.1. Classification (NCBI taxonomy): domain Eukaryota; kingdom Viridiplantae; phylum Streptophyta; class Magnoliopsida; order Malpighiales; family Euphorbiaceae; genus Euphorbia; species Euphorbia tirucalli. Next base: position 32,346,499 of record CM077640.1, on the reverse strand, counting down.
ACGCCTAAAGGGCCTGTAATAGGGTGCCAAGTCTGGGTACTTTCGGGTATGTCACTGAGCATGGTAATACTATGGATATGCAGAAGGGATTTGTCACTCAGTAGCCCACTGAGAAGATATCACCGCCCTCTTGATGAATGTGACTGATAAGAGTGTGGCCACACCCAAACAAGTTGGAACTTGTTTGTGAGCTTCAGTACATTCGGGATCAAGTTAATGTCCGGACATAAAAGAGGGTGATCCCATGCCTCTGTGTTGGACACCGATATCAATGACATGGGATGTACAAGTTTAAACTACAGGGTTATGATAACAGTTAGACTGCCATGTCCATCTTAATTGGGGGCTGCAGTGGCTTGCTAGAGCCCAACTGCAGTCTGCAGGCCAAAGGCCCGCTACCAACATAAAGATGGGCCAGCGGGATCGTACACATAGAACGACTGAATGCAGACTTAAGGAATCACATGTGTACTTAGAGTATACACTATGGAAAGAGAGGTGTATATATATTAATTATATTATAAAGATCAATTGGATTGATCCTACTAATAAAATTAATATATGTTCGATTGACTCTTCATAATTAATTGGATTAATTATGAAATTATTTCCTAGGTGGAAATATTCATATGTATGGGTTTACATATGATTTTATTTTGTGAAGATTTAATTTTAATTAGATGGATTAAATTAATTGTCAAACTAATTTTAATTTAAATGTAAATAATATATTACTTGAAGTAATATATTAAATACATGGGTATATTAAAATTGGGCTTGAAATTAATTTAAACCAGAATAATTAAAATTAGACAGGGCCCAAATTAAAACAAGGAAGCCCGCACAGAATGGAATGGAGCCAAGCTGGGCCTGAATTCCCCTAGGGGAATTCGGCCACCCTAGGTATAAAACCTAGGGTGAAAATTTCGGCCCCTAACCCTAACACACAAGCTAGCCGAAATTCCTAGCCTCCTCTCTTCCATTGTTTCGTTTTTCAGACGCTAGCAAGGGTTGCATTCGTTAGGCGTTCGTGTACGAAAACGAGGAGGAAATCTGCTTTGGTTTTTGCAGTCTTCATCCATCTCTTGAAAGAGATTTTCTAGTAAGAAAATTAATCTCTTTCTATTTATTTTAAAGTTTTTCAATTTCCATTTCAATTGCTCCTGGGGCCGGATTTGAGGAAATCACCGCGTTCTTCCGCTTTTATCGGGTGATTTCCGATGAAAAATCCCAACAGTGGTATCAGATTTTGATTCGTGGAAATTGATAATTTTGGTTGAATCCCATTTTTGAAATTGGAGATTTTTTTTTATTGGGGTTCTTGGTATGGGTTTATGATTTTTCCCATATGTTTTATACAATGAAAATTAAATTTGCATATAGGTTTATGTTATTTTAATTTTGTTGTATGTTATTGGAATTCTTGGAGAATTGCTTTGTGTTGATGGATGGTGATTTTTTTTATTTATTTATTCTGTTTATAAAAAAAAAAAATCTACCTCCCGGGGTGCGGGGCTGCCGGAGACGGAATCGCCGCCGGCGGCCACTGTTGCCGGAGCAACAGGCTGCTGCTGGGCAGTGGCTGCCGCACGGCAGCAGCCGCCAGGTGGCTGCAGCGGACCGGGCCCAGTATTTTGGATTTGGCGGGTCTTGGGCCCGGGGTCCAGTTTTGAAATTTTAATTGGTTTTAAAATTCGTGTGTTTAAATTTATGTGCATGTATGAATGTATGTTTAATTACTTTTATTTAATTATGTTTTATATTCATTTGCATGTATGAATGTATGTTCCAATAGCCTATTCACCCGCTTTATGTATGTAAGCCGTTATAATTGAATCTAATAACCAAATGGAATTACTAAGTCGCTTAAAAGTGCTTCCCTCATTCAAAACCGAATCGAGGTAGGAATAGGCCAGTTGTAGACCATGCCCTCGCAGGATACGTTGGAGTATTGTCACTTTGTATTGGGTTAGAGTATGGGATACTCTAACACTTGGATGGAGGTTTTGACTTAGTGTGGGTAGTAGGATTCTCCTGGCCCTAAGCACAGATGGGTAAGTGCCAACAAGCCCATCAAACCGAGAGTCCCTAGGTTGGGATTGGACGGCGTTCCTACCTAAACAGTTAAGGTGTAGTTGTACCAAACCCTCGTTTGGCTATATCTTAATGAAATATGGATCTCGGCCCATGAGCCCAACAACTCGTTTTAGATTAATAACTTGATTCATTATTAATTTTATATGGGAACAACAAAGTAAAGCCCTTTATTAACACTCTAAATGTTTTTCTGTGTAGAAACACTCAAATGGCAAACACTAATACCTTATCACTGCGATCCATTCTTGAAAAGGACAAGCTTTCCGGTCCTAACTTTTTAGACTGGTCTAGGAACTTAAGGATAGTTCTAAGACAAGAGTCAAAAGAGTATGTACTGGAAAGGCCTGTGCCGGCTACGCCTCAAGGACGTAATCCACCGGCTGCCCAGTTGGAGGAATACGAGGCGCATGTCAAGGACAACCGGGATGTGACATGCCTTATGTTGGCCTGCATGGTCCCCGAACTACAAAAACAGTTTATGGACCACCAAGCCTATGCTATGATAACAACTCTTAACGAGATGTTTCAAGAGCAAGCTCGTCAGGAAAGGTACCTGACCAATAAGGCATTCCACTCTTGTAAGATGGGGGCCGGGACATCTGTGAGTGCTCACGTGCTCAAGATGAAGGGCTATTTGGATACTTTAGCCAGTCTGGATCGCCTATCTCTCAAGAGTTGGCGGTGGACACTATCCTCGCGTCCTTGCCGAATTCTTATAATCAGTTTATCCTGAACTACAATATGCAAGGGATGAACCGTACTGTCAGTGAGCTGCATGGGATGCTTAAGCTTACTAAGCAGTCGATCAAGAAGACTCCGCCGGTGCTGCTGGTCAACAAGGGGAATCCTCCTCTTGCCAAGGGCAAGGCCAAGGAAAAGGCCAAGGCCAAGCCCAAAAAGGCCAAAGCCAAGAAGGCCAAGGCCCAACCCAAGGCCGAGCAGAAGGCAGGATGTCTGTTTCGGGTGCAAATAGGCGAGCCATTGGAAGAGATCGTGTCCCAGGCTGATGGGAGAGCAAAGAAGGGGCCAAGGTGCGTCCTCTTCAGGTATTTATGTTATAGATGTTAACCTTACTGTTTCAACATCCTGGGTATTGGATACTGGATGTGGTTCTCACATTTGTTGCAATGTGTAGGGACTTAAGAACAGAAGGTTGTTGGGGTCGGGGAGAGGTGGACTTGCGGGTCGGAAATGGAGCAAGGGTTGCTGCCATAGAGATCGGCGAATATCACCTTATGATGCCCAGTGGATTGGTTTTGATTTTAGAACATTGTTACTTTTGTACCTGCCATGCGCAGGAATATTATTTCTTTTTCAATGTTGGATATTTCTGGATTTATTTTCACTATTTCTAATGGTCGAATTTCTATATCTAGAGAGGGATTATTTTATGGAGATGTTCTATTACATAATGGCCTGTATATCCTGGACTTAAATGAAACCAATCATATCTATAACATAAACACTAAAAGGGTTAAGCCTAATGAACTTAATCCTGTCTACCTATGACATTGTCATCTTGGCCATATAAACGAGAAGCGCATTGCTAGACTTCACAAAGCTGGAGTCCTAGGGTCATTTGACTTGGAGTCAATTGATACATGCGAATCATGTTTACGAGGCAAGATGACAAAGGCGCCTTTTAGCAAGAAGGCTGAAAGGGCCACTGGCTTATTGGACCTAATACATTCAGATTTGTGTGGACCTATGAGCGCAGTGACCAGAGGTGGGCATCTGTACTTCGCCACGTTCACGGATGATTTCAGCAGATATGGCTACGTCTATCTGATGAAACACAAGTCCGAGACCCTTGATAGGTTCAAGGAATTTAGGAATGAGGTACAGAACCAGCTAGGCAGGAATATCAAAACCCTTCGGTCGGACTGAGGTGGTGAGTATATGAGCCTAGAGTTTGGCTCATACTTGAGAGAGCATGGAATAGTTCCACAGCTCACTCCTCCCGGAACACCGTAATGGAATGGGGTGTCCGAACGGAGGAATAGGACCTTGTTGGACATGGTCCACTCAATGATGAGTCAAGCATCTCTCCCAATCAGTTTCTGGGGACACGCCCTCGAGACAGCAGCTCTCATCTTAAACAATACTCCGACTAAGACTGTGGAAAAGACCCCATATCAGATATGGACGGGCAAGGAGCCCAATATGTCTTTCCTAAGGATTTGGGGATGCGAAGCACATGTCAAGAAATTGACTAGTGGCAAACTAGAGCCCAAAACCGATAGATGCCTATTTGTGGGCTACCCTAGGGAAACCAAAGGGTATTACTTCTACAACCCCACCGAGAACAAGGTGTTCGTGGCAAGGAAGGGGGTCTTTCTAGAAAAGGAGTTCCTTTCCAAGAAAGATAGTGGGAGCAATGTTGAACTCAGGGAAGTTCAAGGTCCACAAGCTCCTAAAGAGGATAACTTGGAGGCCCAGGTGGAGCTTCCACAAGTGGAAGCACCGACCCAGGCCACACAAGAACCTAGAAGGTCTGGTAGGGATCGTCGGGAACCGGAGAGGTATGGTTTCCTCGTCACTGATTATCAAACTCTCCTCATCTGGGATGAGGAAGAACCCAAAACCTACCAGGAGGCTATGGCTAGCCCACAGTCTACAAATTGGCGTAAAGTCATGGAGGCAGAAATGCAATCTATGTACGATAATCAAGTTTGGAACTTGGTTGATCCACCTCCGCGTGCTAAGGTAATAGGTTGCAAGTGGTGCTATAAGCTAAAAGCTGATAATACCTTCAAGGGGCATCTGGTTGCAAAAGGTTTCAGACAAGTCCATGGAATAGACTATGATGAAACTTTCTCACCAGTAGCCATGCTCAAATCCATCAGGATACTACTGGCCATAGCCGCATGGTATGACTATAAGGTATGGCAAATGGATGTCAAAACTGCTTTCCTTAATGGAAAGCTACTCGAGGACATGTACATGACACAACCTGAGGGTTTTGTCGATCCTAAGTATCCGGGTAGGGTATGCAAACTTCAAAGGTCCATTTATGGACTGAAGCAAGCGTCCCCGTAGTTGGAATCTAAGATTCAATGAGGCTATAAAGGAATATGGCTTCATACAGAATCTAGATGAGCCTTGTGTGTATAAGAGGACTAGTGGGAGCATTGTCACATTCTTGGTACTTTATGTAGATGACATCCTACTCATTGGAAGCGACATACCTACACTGCAAGGGGTAAAGCAGTGGCTTAGTAAATGCTTCGCAATGAAGGACTTAGGTGAAGCTGAGATGATCTTAGGGATCAGGATCTACAGGGATAGATCAAATCGGCTTCTGGGCCTAAGTCAGGCTTCGTACATTGACAAAGTTCTGAAAAGGTTCAGCATAGACCGGGCCAAGAAAGGTTTCTTGCCAATGGGCCATGGGCTGAAACTTAGTAAGAAGAACTGTCCGAAAACAAGGGAGGACAGGGAGAACATGAAATTGTTTCCATATGCTTCACCTATAGGATCAATTATGTACTCCATGTTATGTACGAGACCTGATGTCACCTTTGCACTGAGTATGATGAGTCGATACCAGCAGGATCCCGGGGAGGATCACTGGAAAGCTATCAAGGCGATCCTCAAGTACCTTAACCGGACTAAGGATAGCTTCTTGGTGTATGGTGGTCAGGAAGTGCTATCAGTTACTGGGTACACTGATGCGAGCTTCCAGACAGACCAGGATGAGTACCAGTCATAGTTTGGGTATGTATTTTTGCTGAATGGTGGTGCTGTAAGCTGGAGGAGCTCAAAGTAGCAACCATAGCGGACTCTACAACAGAAGCTAAGTACATCGCTGCGTGTGATGCAGCTAAGGAAGCTATGTGGATGAAGAAGTTTATCACTGAGTTGGGAGTAGTGCCAACTATCCAGGACCCAGTCGATATCTTCTGTGACAACAATAGGGCCGTCGCACAAGCTAAGGAGCCCCGGTCACACAAGAACACAAAGCATGTGCTCAGAAAGTTTCACCTCATACGAGAGATCATGGAAAGAGGTGACATTGCATTGCACAGAGTGGACACCGAGGATAATGTCGCAGATCCATTGACCAAGGTGCTGGCTCAGCCCAAGCACGAGGGTCATACTAGGTCTATAGGGATTAGGCCCATGCCTAGTTGGAACTAGTGCAAGTAGGAGATTGTTGGAAATGCCCTAGTCCCGAGGCATTGGTCCTTGTATTTGTATTATACATTTATTGGATTTATGTATTATACTCATTTGTGTTATTAATAAAGGCATCAATTCATTTATTATATTTATCTTGTGCAATATATTAAATGAAGTATCCAATGGACATATCTATATCCATTATGACAAGTGTCATGCACTTGGCAGTAAGACCATGGATAGGGTGAACGATATGACCATAAATAGATCCTTAGTTTGTTCTAATCATGGGAATGAATGGAACGAGAGACTATCATTAACCTGGTTGTATGGCGGTGTCTTACTGGTCATTGGACATGGAATGTAAACCAAGTTAATGGGTACATCCCTGGGAGCATCGTACTGGATAGATCCACTAAACGAGTAATCCACATGGTATAGTATCACAAGTGATTCTCATGTAGTACTTGTATGGATCCTTTGACCTGACCATATGATGGAGCTACATATGAAGTCACATGCTTAGGGGTATGCCTAAAGGGCCTGTAATAGGGTGCCAAGTATGGGTACTTTCGGGTATGTCACTGAGCATGGTAATACTATGGATATGCAGAAGGGATTTGTCACTCAGTAGCCCACTGAGAAGATATCACTAGCCTCTTGATGAATGTGACTGATAAGAGTGTGGCCACACCCAAACAAGTTGGAACTTGTTTGTGAGCTTCAGTACATTCGGGATCAAGTTAATGTCCGAACACAAAAGAGGGTGATCAATCCATGCCTCTGTGTTGGACACCGATATCAATGACATAGGATGTACAAGTTTAAACTACAGGGTTATGATAACAGTTAGACTGCTATGTCCATTTTTATTGGGGGCTGCAGTGGCTTGCTAGAGCCCAACTGCAGTCTGCGGGCCAAAGGCCCGCTGCCAACATAAAGATGGGCCCGCGGGATCGTACACATAGAACGACTGAAAGCAGACTTAAGGAATCACATGTGTACTTGGAGTATACACTATGGAAAGAGGTGTATATATATTAATTATATTATAAAGATCAATTGGATTGATCCTAATAATAAAATTAATATATGTTCGATTGGCTCTTTATAATTAATTGGATTAATTATGAAATTATTTCCTAGGTGGAAATATTAATATGTATGGGTTTACATATGATTTTATTTTGTGAAGATTTAATTTTAATTAGATGGATCAAATTAATTGTCAAACTAATTTTAATTTAAATGTAAATAATATATTACTTGGAGTAATATATTAAATATATGGGTATATTAAAATTGGGCTTGAAATTAATTTAAACCAGAATATTTAAAATTAGACAGGGCCCAAATTAAAACAAGGAAGCCCGCACATAATGGAATGGAGCCAAGCTGGGCTTGAATTCCCCTAGGGGAATTTGGCCACCCTAGGTATAAAACCTAGGGTGAAAATTTCGGCCCCTAACCCTAACACACAAGCTAGCCAAAATTCCTAGCCTCCTTTCTTCCATTGTTTCGTTTTTCCGATGCTAGCACGGGTTGCATTCGTTAGGCGTTCGTGTACGAAAACGAGGAGGAAATCTGCTTTAGTTTCTGCAGTCTTCATCCATCTCTTGAAAGAGATTTTCTGGTAAGAAAATTAATCTCTTTCTATTTATTTTAAAATTTTTCAATTTCCATTTCAATTGCTCCTGGGGCCGGATTTGAGGAAATCACCGCGTTCTTCCGCTTTTATCAAGTGATTTCCGGTGAAAAATCCCAACAAGCTCTGCACGTATCGCTTTAAACTCTACCTTTCCTCCCCGTGTAAGACTAAGTTGTACACGTGTCATTCCAAATCTTCCCGTGCAAGGCAAGCTCTGCATGTATCGCTTTAACTCTATCCAAATCTCCCCGTGCAAGACCAGCTCTGCATGTATAGCTGTAAACTCTACCTTTCCTCCCCGTGTAAGACTAAGTTCTACACGTGTCATTCCAAATCTTCCCGTGCAAGACAAGCTCTGCACGTACTGCTTTAACTCTATCCAAATCTCCCCGTGCAAGACCAGCTCTACACGTATCGCTTTAAACTCTACCTTTCCTCCCCATGTAAGACAAAGTTCTACACGTGTCATTTCAAATCTTCCCGTGCAAGACACGCTGTGCACGTACCGCTTTAACTCTATCCAAATCTCCCCGTGCAAGACCAGCTCTGCACGTATCGCTTTAAACTGTACCTTTCCTCCCCGTGTAAGACTAAGTTCTACACGTGTCATTCCAAATCGTCCCATGCAAGACAAGCTCTACACGTACCGCTTTAACTCTATCCTTCCTTCCCGTGTAAGACTCGCTCTGCACGTATCGCTCTAAACATTAAACCTTTTCCCGTGTAAGACACGCTCTACACGTATCGCTCTAAACATTCAATCTCTTCCCGTGTAAGACACGCTCTACATGTACCACTTTAACTCTATCCTTCCTTCCCGTGTAAGACACACTCTACATGTATCGCTCTAAACATTCAATCTCTCCCCATGTAAGACACGCTCTACACGTACCGCTTTAACTCTATCCTTCCTTCCCATGTAAGACACGCTCTACACGTATCGCTCTAAACATTCAATCTCTCCCCGTGTAAGACACGCTCTACATGTACCACTTTAACTCTATCCTTCCTTCCCGTGTAAGACACACTCTACACGTATCGCTCTAAACATTCAATCTCTCCCCATGTAAGACACGCTCTACACGTACTGCTTTAACTCTATCCTTCCTTCCCATGTAAGACACGCTCTACACGTATCGCTCTAAACATTCAATCTCTCCCCGTGTAAGACACGCTCTACACGTACCGCTTTAACTCTATCCTTCCTTCCCGTGTAAGGCACGCTCTACAGGTATCACTCTAAACATTCAATCTCTCCCCGTGTAAGACACGCTCTACACGTACTGCTTTAACTCTATCCTTCCTCCCCGTGCAAGACCAACTCTGCACGTACCGGCTTTAATTCTACCAAATCTTCCTCGTGTAAGACTAAGTTCTACACGTATCGCTCCAAAATATCTTTTAGTATAAGAGAAGCTCCACAAGTGTCATACCAAATCTTCCCGTGCAAGATCAGCTCTGCACGTACCGCATAAAATTCTACCCAAATCTCCTCGTGTAAGACTAAGTTCTACACGTGTCATTCTAAATCTTTCTGTGCAAGATAAGCTCTACACGTACCGCTCTAAACATTAAACCTATTCCCATGTAAGATCCGCTCTACACGTACCGCTTTAATCACTACACCTCTTCCCGTGTAAGACACGCTCTACACATACCGCTTTAAACTCTATCCTTCCTTCCCGTGTAAGATAGCTCTACATGTACCGCTCTAAACATTAAACCTCGTCCTGTGTAAGATCCGCTCTACACGTACCGATTTAATCACTACACCTCTTCCCGTGTAAGACACGCTCTGCACGTACCGCTTTAACTCTATCCTTCCTTCCCGTGTAAGACTCGCTCTACACATATCGCTCTAAACATTAAACCTTTTCCCGTGTAAGACACGCTCTAAACTTATCGCTCTAAACATTCAATCTCTCCCCTTGTAAGACACGCTCTACACGTACCGCTTTAACTCTATCCTTCCTTCCCGTGTAAGACATGCTCTACACGTATCGCTCTAAACATTCAATCTCTCCCCGTGTAAGACACGCTCTACACGTACCGCTTTAACTCCATCCTTCCTTCCCATGTAAGACACGCTCTACATGTACCGCTTTAACTCCATCCTTCCTTCCCGTGTAAGACACGCTTTACACGTACCGCTTTAACTCTATCCTTGCTTCCCATGTAAGACACGCTCTACACGTATCACTCTAAACATTAAACCTCTTCCCATGTAAGACACGCTCTACTCGTACCACTTTAACTCTATCCTTCCTTCCCGTGTAAGACACGCTCTACACGTACCGCTTTAACTCTATCCTTCCTTCCTATGTAAGACACGCTCTACACGTATCGCTCTAAACATTAAACCTCTTCCCGTGTAAGACACGCTCTACACGTACTGCTTTAAACACTAAATCTCTTCCCTGTGTAAGATCCGCTCTACACGTACCATTTCAAACGTCAACTCTCCTCTCGTGTAAGATACGCTTTACATGTAAACCCTTCGCAAATATCACCTTGCTTCGATCTGTGGGCACTCTGTGTGGTGTATATTTATATGCCACGCTATACTTCAGCATATAGCTTCATTAACAACATTCATTGCATTTTGCATGTTTCCATTCCTGGCTTTGTGTGCACATGACTAGCTTAGGGTTACACAACATGACATGGCATCACATGACATCATTATTCATGCATGCATGCATCACATCTCGCATTCATACCTATATCATCCCTTGACTTGGTATCCTCTGTGCGCATGCCCCAGTCACTGCTAACAAATGTTCTTATCAGGGGAGGACAGAGAAGGAGTCTCGAGAATGGCTGGCCCAGCGAACTTCAACACTGTAACAGATATCCTAGATGATTATGTTGCCTCATCACGATTCCGAAAGGCAGTCAAGGAAGAGGCAACGGCAATGTTGAAGGAAATGCTAGGAGGTGACCTGGACAAGGTGGAAAAGCTGACGACAAGGTGCTCTGAATTGGAGGCACGTGTGATTGAGCTCGAGGGAGTAATAAAAGGGCTGACTGGTGAAGCAGAATCGAAGGCCCCCCTCAAAGCCAATACTGACCTTGTTCCGCGACCAACCAGGAGTCCACTCTCCAAGGGTGACGGAAAGGGCATATCCCCGTGGCCTATCTCATTGAGCCGATTATTTGCCAAGTGTAGAAAAGAGGGCCTACTGCTGAGCATCAAGTTGTATGTGGAGCCGGCACCGGATCAAAAGAACAACTTCTGTACCTATCATGTAGTGACAGGTCACCGAACCAACGCTTGTTATATTTTAAGGAAGGAGATCCGGAAGTTGGTTGATGAAGGAAGATTAAAAGTGCCATACACTGCTAATGAGCAACCGAGGGCAAGCAGAGGGACTGGTAAAGAAATTCCTCGAACCTCCCGGGGAGAGGAATATGATGAAGAGCTCCAAAGCTTGATTTGATGAAAGTGGGGCAGTGATCGGATAAGGAATAATCGGGCGCTGTGAGATCAATACCTTTAGGGGCTCCTTCTCGTAGGGAACTCATTTTGTTGTAAAGTGTATTGAACTCATTTTGAATGCAATGCATCTTGTTATTTTTCTTACTTGTGTGATGATTACATGTATATGGCATTAAACATGCATTTGATCATCTGAGACGACATGTCCATCATGCATAATATTAAAATGCATGAAATCAATCTGAGTCTTACAGGGAATTTACAAGTGAACCTGACTTCGGTTAAGCCCTTTTCTTCAAAAAAAAAGAAAAAGAAAGAGAAGAAGTCTGCCAAGCAAATAATGGGATGGCACCATTTCATTCGAATCAATTTCCAACCTAGATCAGTGATCCCTACAAACCACAATCCAAAAACGCTGTTGGTCTTGCCCTAAAAGTTTCAACTTGGACAGCCCACAATACACTTAAATCGCTCCAAACTAGGGACCATTACCAAGTTTCAGAGCCGAGCCCCCAAATAAAGCTTTGAGTCTAACTCACACTCAAGAAAGCACCCCACATCAAAAAAAAAAAGAAAAGAAAACAAACCCATTAAAAAGCACCAAGTCCTTAGAAATGACCTTTGCTACCCACCATGCTGTAAAACTCTAAAGCAGACATTAGTTTTAGTGCATGTATAGTTTTGTTTGTGTGGCATTCATATGCATATGACATCACACATCAATTGTTCATCCAAAAGGACATATCAAACACGCATGACATACATGGATCTGAATGCAGCAGGAAAATCAATGGGTGGCTATGGTTTAGATTTAACTTCTTCAAAAAAAAAAAGAAGCAAGCACCGGTGGAAGACCTCAGCTCTCCTTTATAGTCAAATTTCTGCTCCTGGTCTAAAGTTGCACTCTCTTCAATCATAGAGTCAAACTCTGTTGAGTGCTTGATGAATCTGGGGGCGGCCCACCTATTGCATGAAGTGCCGGGGTCAATAAGTTGAGACAAAGGAGATAAGTACGTTGTTGCCTATTCTGAAAAGTTAACTTCGTACGGTGACAGAGAAGATCGGTGTCCTTACCCAAAGTAGTTCCTTTTTCATTCTCCTCTCTGTCTTCTCCATTTGCCTTCAACACTTTTGTCTTCTCTTTATTGTCTTTCCTTCACTTTCATCTTCTATCTTTCAGCTTCTCTCTAGAACTTGAACCGATTCTATGATTCCATATTTCCTACCTTCAATGGCTCTTAACAAGAAGTTGAACCCTAATGCTACTCCATATTGTATTTTTCCGTATCATCTCATCAGCAAAAGGGCATCGAAACAGGTGGTTATGGCACCATTTCAACCCGTCTTCGTTTATCATCAACCTGTATTAAATTGGGGATACCTTTTAATCCCACGCCATTTCTCTTCAATCCAAACTCCCAGACCAATTATTTGGTACTCTCAGATAGTGGGAAGGGATTTGATTTGATGATAGATAAAGGATTTGGATATGAATCTGCTTCAAATGAGTTCAACAATGCTGAACAAGGGGGAAAATGAAATATGTAACTCCGAGATTCCAGAGAAAGAAGAAAATAGTTTCTGTAAGTGAAAAGGAACAACAGTGGTCGCCCAAGAAATTGACTATTGAAGAGACCGAGCTAGATAAAAGAGAGATTGAAGCTAATCTTGGTGGGAAAAACAAGCCTGATGATCAAAAAACTACCAAATCAGTTTCAAAGACATAATCTGCTACAAATTCTGGGCAAGCATTATCTGGAGGAAAACAAGAATAAGTCCAAAGGGAAGCCTGCTTATGATTTCCTCTATTTGCCTATGGATTTCAAGACTAGAGGAAATTTTGGTTATGCGTTTGTGAACTTCACCAACTGTGTTTGGACAACTTGGCTTCACAAAGCTTTCAACAATCATGAAAGGGACAATACCATCAACAGGAAGCAATTAAAGTCTGTTGTGCTCATATTCAAAGGGAAAGTTGCATTTGCCAACCATTTCAAGAATTCAGTCTTCGGGAGCCGTGCGTAAACTGAAATCTGGGGTGAATTGGAAACATGAATACAGCATCAGACCGCAGGAGAATCCAGTGGTCACTTGAATTCATCTCAGGTTGTCCATCCATAATAGCAACTCTATCCGGTGATCGGGCTTAAAAAAAAAATCCAATGTGTAAAACCGAAAGGGCATATTGGTAATTTGAAGGGGCATCAATTAAAACCAGAGCCACAATGTCATGAATGTTTTGTATTCAATTTTGGCGTTCAATATGCATTTGTTGTGTTGTTGCATGTCAATGTTCACTTACAGGCTACATTACACAGCAAACCTTGTCTGTGGAAGTGCTTCACTCCCCAAACACAAACCCTTAATACTCCCTGAACACAAACCTATAATATTAGGGGTAAGTAAAAAAACCGAACCATTAGGCATCATCGACAGAATTATCTTCGCGAGTCGCAGTGAACATATCAAGATATATCTTTCCCATCCTAAGACAAACCATCACGAAAGGGATCAATGCAGACAAAATGCCCATCACAGAATCTTTCTTAAAAAAAAAGGAATTTGCTGACATGGAAAATCAGAAGGACGTGTCGGCAACAGGAGAAGGATAATATACAAAGTCAGAGCCACTGTCATACTCCCTGTTATGCTCATTCTGATGTCACCATTGCAATATTGTGCATGTTTAGATTTCCGATCAGATTTTCATCTTGCATGCACCGTACCACTACATATAAACATCCATCAGTAGGATATTACATCCAAGCTCGTGATAATATCCTAGAAGCTCTTGTCATGCGGTACAGAAATGCAAAGTCTCACTCTCATCTTCTTGCTCAATCAAACGGACTGTTCGTCGGCACGGCCTACTATCCTGATCCGCTCAGCACTGACAACGCTTCAAAATATGTAAAGGGTAAAGTGGAAGGTCACTCAAGATGGCCAACTCCCCTAATACCTAGGTCAGCGTAGTATTCAGTCAGTCAGAAGACAAGCCGGAACAACCAGACTAGGTCACCTGGGTTACCATCGAGGCCAGTCTCAAGCCGTGAATTCCATCTTGTTGGAGATTGTGCCCTAAGGCCAATATTGGATTATGTAATTTGACTTCTAAGATTAATCTAGTGTAGATTAATATTATCATTTATGTTTGTATGTTAGCATTTATGATAAGTATCCATGAATAAATCGTGTTATTCTAAATATCCCTAGTCGATTGTTATTATGGGAATAATAACAAACTAAGACTAGTGTGAGTGATAATGGATATTCATAAGATGAATATAGTGTATACAGATACAGATTATACTCACGGGTAATATGTTAGAGAACATGTTACTGGAGACCCACTATGAGATCAAGTTCATGGTTATGTGTCACAACTGATCTTGATTATAGTAGTGTCATTAGCTGATTCCTTTGACCTGAGGTCACCATAGATTCCGGGATGAATTCATGTTGTGCTTTGATGCAGTCAAACGCTGCTTGTAACAGAGTAGTTATAAAGGCTGTGATTGGGTACGATATGACTCATGCCTTGGGATGTGAGTGACAGATATGGGATTTTGTCCCTCTCTATCAAGAGAGCGATATCACTGGGCCCCTCGATAAGTAAGACTGTTAAATGCATGGCCGTGCTCAAATAATTGATAGAGTATCAATTAATTTGTTTAAACAGTTCACTTTGAGATTGAGAAAGCATATGATTAATTTATATAAGATTGACAAGTGTACCATGTCTTATAATTAATCATGATATCAAGAGACAAAAGGGAATATGACACATTCTATAAGTAGGTTTATTGGATTATACCAATCATATGAATTGGGTAGTCATAATGGCTTGCTAGAGTCCGCTTATGACTTATGAGGGCATTATGGTAATTTCCTCATTGCCAATTTATATGATCCTACGGGGTCACACACAAAGAGCAAAATGAGATTCACTTAATTCGGGGATAAATCATTATGAGATAATGATTTATTATTGATGAGAAATTAAATATATATAAAGATATATATTTACATGTATATGTATATACACATGAACATATTAATAAGATTAATATATTTATGGCATAAAGTATGCTATATATATATATATATATATATATATATATATATATATATATTATAATTATATTATATGGTGATATAATTAATTATGATATACATTTACGTATATGTGTATATATATATATGTATGTATGTAAATATTAATAAGATTAATATAGCATAAAGTATGCTAATTATATTATATGGAGATATAATTAATTTTACATACATATGAGTATATGATGGAGAATTGACTAAGTTTAATATTAATTGAGAATTAATAAAACTTATGGGGGCTAATTTATAATTATAATTAAGTATGGTATTTAATTATAATTATAAGCTAATATTAGATATAAATACTTGAAAGAATGCAACCCTAGCAACCACTCAAGGTGTTGCACGAAATAGCAGCCCCATCTTTGCCCATTTTTTGCCGAAAATTGTTTTTGACAAAAAGGGAAAAATTCCAATTTTCTACCTTCTCATTCGAAGAACTGTTCTACGATCCCGGCGCTAGCACGCGGTGAGTCAATTGCTCGGTGTGGTCAACTGTAGAGGGAATCTGCTTTGGTTCCTGTATCCAATCCTGCAAAAATTAAGAGGTAATTCTTTAACCCTTCCTTCCAATTCAAATCAATGTACATGGGTCCTTGGTGGGGATTAATCCTTTTATTTCCGCTGCGTATTGTTTTTGTGCGATTAAATCCCCAACAGTGGTATCAGAGCCACTTGTATTTTGATTGAATTGGATTTATGTTTTGATTGGATCAAAATTGCATGTTAGGGTTTGTATGATTTTGATTGGATCAAAATTGTTGTTAGGAGTTTGTATGTTTTATTTAGGGTTCTATGTTATTGTGAATAACAAAATAAAATTTGATTTTATTGATTAATCATTGTGAATGATTTTATGTTAATGATTTGGAATGTTTAAGGGGTTTTGGAATCATGAATTTGATTCATGGGTTTTTATTGAAATTTTTTCAATTCAATTTAATTAAAAAAAAAAAAAAAAAAATATAAAACATTGCTGTTTCGTTATTCTGGGCATAATGCCCAGAATAATTTTGGATGCAATGCAATTGCACATGCTGCGTAAGCAGCATGCTGCTTACGCAGCATGGGCTGCGCAGCTGCGTGTTGCGCAGCATGGGCTGCGCAGCTACGTGTTGCGCAGCCCGTCGGGCTGCGCGCAGTATTGGATACTGCAGTGCGAGGCCCGACGAGCATGCTGTTCGACAGTTTTACCCCTTTTTCGTTTTAAGTGTGGAAAATTGTTTCTGCATATTTACGAATTTTTCCAAATTAATTAATTCTAAATACAATGTGATTGTATATTACCACTTTGAACCCTAAATATTTTTAGATATAAAATTATTGTTGATAATTTTATGCATGGTGTTATGGTATGGTTTTGGACCCCATGGATGCTTTATTTTATTTATTAAGATTTTATAAATACGGCCTGCGAGTCGTTTGTATTTATGTAATCCTAATTTTCTAGATAAATTGTATAGGATGCAATTTATTGTTTGTAAATTTTATTTTACTAGAAAATTGTATAGGATACAATTTTTGTAAAATATGTAAATCCAAGAGATGGTGCCAAGGAACAAAGACGTGAAGACGGATCCAAGGGGTGCGGCTGTGCTGTGACCATACGATGGTTACAACCACCTAGGATATGACCTGTTGATTTTCATATTGGCCTATGAAAATCAATGTAGATAAAACCATACCATAACACGGTTTTGAGTCTTATGCATGTTGTATTTATTTTATGCCATAAGATGCCATGTTAATAAATATTGATGCATGTTAGAAATTATTTTGCATGTGATGCAAAATGTTAATATATATATGTAAATGCATGCTTTGTTCTTTTAGATGCCATGTGATGCCATGCTAGATTGCATGCTTAACATATGTATGACATAGGATGCCATGCTAATTAGTATTAACAAGAGTTTGTTTAATATTAATGCCATGAATTGTATATGATACAATTAAAATCACAGGATTTAACAAACCCTAAATAAACATATGAAGTTTATATTTGCCACCCAATTACGTATAACACTAGTCAAGTACTATGTTCGCATCATGGTAGCCACGCCAAAGCGGGTACGCATGTTGTGACCTTAGCGAAGCGATAATATGAGAAATGGTGATTCTCATTGTGTTGTAATTGGTTTAACAAAGGGTTAATCAAAATGGTGTTTGAGCCCGAGGCAAAGATGAGATGAGTAACATACAATTAAATATGATATATGATATCATACATCTCATAAATTATAAGAGTTGCATAATGATGCAATTGGCAAAGAAGTGCACATCCAAAATATGTTTAAATGGTTTAAAGCATGATTTTGAGTCTTTGCCTACCGAAATTATATTTAATCATAGGGACATGCCAAAGCAGTGCTATGGTTAAGTATGGATTTTGGATCTTCACCCACTTAAATATTTTAAAGGGTTTTATAATTTAAGTGGGAGCATTTAACTAAAATCTTTACACGCTTTATTATAGTTATAATTGCTATTACCTTGATCTCGATTGTTATTGAACATTGAGAATTGTTCTCAAATCAAAAGGAATCATATGTTCTCAATAATCCTTTTGCCCAATGAACCACTAGCAATTGTAACACGAGTATAAAAGATGCTTACTTGAAGCATCGAAGGGACTCTGTTAAATTTTGTTATCTTACACTTGCCACCAATTCTTCCGTACGTGGAAGTTTTACTTGAGATATATGATACATCACAAATGGAAATGTTCCATCAGTTAGTGAGCAAGAAAAGATAAGTGTTTGAGGCAACATTTTCTCATTGGCCTCCAAAAGGGCATTAAGATGTGATCTTGAATTCATTAATTGATAGTCATTGGTGATGAACTATCATTTGAATGACATGGAGAAAATTATGAATTAGTTGCATAGGATGCAAAAGAATGTTAAGTTATCCATAAAGGATAAGCCCGCCTCGAATTGTGTGCTTAAGGTTCAAAAGGAAAAGGATAAAAGGAAGGTCGAAAAGCATAAAGACCGAAAGGTTCGGGTGAAACATGTTTTAAAGACCAAAGCTGTTGGCATAGAGAGATCTCCAAAAGAAGGATGTTGCCATTTCTAGAATGAATCGTTCATTAGAATGAAAATAGCAAACTTTGTTTGGAGAACTATGAGAAGATGAAAGGCAGTAAGACTGCTACCTTAAGTATTTATCAATTATTCTACTTTTGTTTCTATATCAAAGGTATTAGATACCGTGGTGGATTTCATATTAGTAGAATATGAAGAATCTCAACTTAAGTAGAAACCTTATGAAGGTGAAAGGTAGAATACGAATAGGCAAGAGTAGCAAAGGTTGGAAGTTATGAACTTCTGGTTAAAAGTTATGAACTTTTACATGAAAGTTATGAACTTCTAGGTAAAAGTTGTGAACTTTTACATAAAAGTTATGAACTTTGGTTAAAGATTATGAACTTTTACATGTAAGTTATGAACTCTTGTTGCCTATTGGGCTCGTTGTTTTGAGTGAACAAATGTTGTTTATTTTATAATTGTGAATTATAAACTTAATAAAGACATGATTATGAAATACAGATTTACATAATTGTCTTTATATGTGGAGCCCATCCGTAACATAAATACTGTAAGGATCGAATCAAACGGTTTGATTCAACCTATTTGGCAGTGTCGTCTTGGAGACATAAGCAAAGTCGCATTTTGAAACTCCATAAGAATGGACTTTTGGATTCATGAGATTATGAATCATCTTGAATCATGCGAATGTTGTTTATTATAAAAGATGACAAAAGTGGTTCTTTGCTAAAAGTAGTTAAAGAATAATCGATTTATTAAGCATTATACATGTGGATGTATATGAATTATAAATCAACTGCTAAAGAAGGTTTTAATACTTCATTACCTTTATGGAACTTTTCACTAGATAAGAGTATCAAATGAAACACGAGTTTGGAACTTTTGAAGTGTTCAAAAGCTTGTAAAAGGAGTATGAAGTATCTTGACATGATAGTAAAGTCACTTAGATATGATCCAAGTGGTGAACATTTGAGTCAAGATTTTGACAATCATCTTAGAGATTGTGGGACTGTCTCACAATTAACTCCTCCAATTACGCCACAAAGGAAGTTGTGTCGAAAAGGGAGTAGTCGAACTCTATACAGATATAGTTCAATCTATG
Organism: Euphorbia tirucalli; assembly: GCA_039660915.1. Taxonomy (NCBI): domain Eukaryota; kingdom Viridiplantae; phylum Streptophyta; class Magnoliopsida; order Malpighiales; family Euphorbiaceae; genus Euphorbia; species Euphorbia tirucalli. Next base: position 32,326,928 of record CM077640.1, on the reverse strand, counting down.
ATGAAGTCAAGTTGATCATCGTTTTCTCGAGAATATGCCATTAAAGCAGCTGTGTATATTGTTCCGTCTAAAACAATTCATGAATCAACATATGAGATATGGTTGGGTAAGAGACCCAAGTTGTTTCATTGAATAAGTTTAGGGCTGTAAAGCTTATTTCGAATAAGTTGGCACCTAAATTTAAATGTCGTATTGTGGATTACTCAAAAGGAAAGTAGGAGTTGTTACTCCTGTGTTTCTTTGGGATACAGAGTAGTTGTAGCTAGAAATGGTTTCCCCTTGAAGAGGGAGTTAATTTCTAGAAGAGTTAGTGGGAGTAAAGTACACCTACAAAACTCGTAATTCACAAAGTGACATTAACGTTGAAGAGGAACATGGAAATGGTTTCATGATCATTGTTGAAATTACACAAGTCCAATGAAAGTCTAGTAGAATACGACATGAATAGGAGAGATATGGATTTCTCAAAGTCATGATGTAATTTTACTAGATTGAAGTAAGTCTTCTTTTATGAAGAAGCAATGTTAGATTATGAATCTAATAAGTGACTTGATGCTACAAAGGTTGAAGATAAGTCCATGTGTGACAGTCAAAGTATAGACTTTGATAAATCTTTTAGAAGATGCATATGCAATGGTTGCAAGTGAGTTTTCAAATTGAAAACCGACATGGATGGTGATCTTCAAACTTATAAAGCACGACTAGTGACAAAAGGGATTATAAACAAATTCATAGTAGTGACTGTGAGGATACGAGCAAATTCATAGTACGGACTATGATAAAATCCTCTTTCGCCATTAATCATGATCAAGTCATATTGAGTTCTTGTTGCCATATCCGCATAATATGATTATAAAATATGGCAAATGGATATCAAAATCTGTTTTCTACGTGAAAACATGATTGAGGGTGTGTACGTGACACAACCCAAAGTTTTGAGCATTCAAAGAATTCAAGTAGCGTATGCAAGTTTCAAAGATTCTTATAAGGATCGAAACATGCATCAAATAGTTAGAGTCATAGTTTTGATAAAGAAATCAAATGGTTTGATTTTATCAAAAGGATGATGAATCTTGTGTTTCAAAAGGATCAGTGGGAGCATATCGGCATCGTAATGCTATATGTGGATGACATATTGCTTGTTTGAAATAACATTCTTACCTTGCAAGAAGTAAAATCTTGGCTAAGAAAGTAATTTCAATTAATGTTTAAGCAAGGCTGCCTATATTCTTGAAATTAGAATCTATATAGATAGATCTAAAAGAATGTTTTATTTTAAGTCAAAGCATTGAAAGCGTTCAATGAGAAAGACTTAAAAGAAGTTTGCTTATGTTAACTGTGTAAATAGTTGCACATATACAACTGATTGCAATTAGTTGCAATATATCAGTCGAGATCTAGTATTCTCTTAAAAAGAGATGTTATGATTTTGAAAGGTTCAAAATAAAACGATATAGCTAAATATCTATAATAGTAGTCAAAGTATATTGTTACATATGATGTAAAGGAAATTTTGGATGAAGAAGTTCATCACAAAATGTTGTGTTTTGTTCTAAGCATTGCTTATCCTGTGAGACTATTGTAGGGACAATAGTTCAATGCGTAAGAACCTTGTATGACACAAGCATATACTTAGGCGTTTTTTCACTAATTTAGAGAGGCTGTCTCTAAAGAGAGAGTGAAAATGTGTAAAGTAACAACGGAAGCGAAAATTAATAATTCACTGACAAAGACTCCTGCACGAGTGAATACATGAAAGTCATGTAGGTCAATGGGTATAAGATACATGTATGATTGGCCATAGTGCAAGTGGGAGATTGTTGGAGATTGTGCCCTAAGGCCAATATTGGATTATGTAATTTGACTTCTAAGATTAATCTAGTGTAGATTAATATTATCATTTATGTTTGTATGTTAGCATTTATGATAAGTATCCATGAATAAATCGTGTTATTCTAAATATCCCTAGTCGATTGTTATTATGGGAATAATAACAAACTAAGACTAGTGTGAGTGATAATGGATATTCATAAGATGAATATAGTGTATACAGATACAGATTATACTCACGGGTAATATGTTAGAGAACATGTTACTGGAGACCCACTATGAGATCAAGTTCATGGTTATGTGTCACAACTGATCTTGATTATAGTAGTGTCATTAGCTGATTCCTTTGACCTGAGGTCACCATAGATTCCGGGATGAATTCATGTTGTGCTTTGATGCAGTCAAACGCTGCTTGTAACAGAGTAGTTATAAAGGCTGTGATTGGGTACGATATGACTCATGCCTTGGGATGTGAGTGACAGATATGGGATTTTGTCCCTCTCTATCAAGAGAGCGATATCACTGGGCCCCTCGATAAGTAAGACTGTTAAATGCATGGCCGTGCTCAAATAATTGATAGAGTATCAATTAATTTGTTTAAACAGTTCACTTTGAGATCGAGAAAGCATATGATTAATTTATATAAGATTGACAAGTGTACCATGTCTTATAATTAATCATGATATCAAGAGACAAAAGGGAATATGACACATTCTATAAGTAGGTTTATTGGATTATACCAATCATATGAATTGGGTAGTCATAATGGCTTGCTAGAGTCCGCTTATGACTTATGAGGGCATTATGATAATTTCCTCATTGCCAATTTATATGATCCTACGGGGTCACACACAAAGAGCAAAATGAGATTCACTTAATTCGGGGATAAATCATTATGAGATAATGATTTATTATTGATGAGAAATTAAATATATATAAAGATATATATTTACATGTATATGTATATACACATGAACATATTAATAAGATTAATATATTTATGGCATGAAGTATGCTATATATATATATATATATATATATATATATATTATAATTATATTATATGGTGATATAATTAATTATGATATACATTTACGTATATGTGTATATATATATATGTATGTATGTAAATATTAATAAGATTAATATAGCATAAAGTATGCTAATTATATTATATGGAGATATAATTAATTTTACATACATATGAGTATATGATGGAGAATTGACTAAGTTTAATATTAATTGAGAATTAATAAAACTTATGGGGGCTAATTTATAATTATAATTAAGTATGGTATTTAATTATAATTATAAGCTAATATTAGATATAAATACTTGAAAGAATGCAACCCTAGCAACCACTCAAGGTGTTGCACGAAATAGCAGCCCCATCTTTGCCCATTTTTTGCCGAAAATTGTTTTTGACAAAAAGGGAAAAATTCCAATTTTCTACCTTCTCATTCGAAGAACTGTTCTACGATCCCGGCGCTAGCACGCGGTGAGTCAATTGCTCGGTGTGGATCAACTGTAGAGGGAATCTGCTTTGGTTCCTGTATCCAATCCTGCAAAAATTAAGAGGTAATTCTTTAACCCTTCCTTCCAATTCAAATCAATGTACATGGGTCCTTGGTGGGGATTAATCCTTTTATTTCCGCTGCGTATTGTTTTTGTGCGATTAAATCCCCAACACATCTCCGGGCTCGCACGGATACCAAGAACAAAGCATAAGCCACATGTTGCATGCATACATACATTTAGAACCATACATGCATCCGTGCATACGTGCATATGTTTAAAGTAAACATGCACAATTCATATGCCTATGCATCATAACCAATCCAAGTGCAGGTACCAACTGCTATCACCAGGTCTCTCCGAACCAGGTTCGCTCTCAAAAGCAGAGATGGCACAATATCGGGGCGGGACAATCAAGTTTCCAAGGGGTAGAGCAATCAAGCCGTATTTATCCTTAATCGAAGGGGCAAAAATTTTTGCTTCCAAAATTATCGATCAAGGGATAAATACTCATTCCCCAGCCAACATCAAAATTACCATCCCTAAATCTATCCATCTTCTTCATTCAAGCAAGATTTCGAACCCTTGAACTCCATTTTGTTCAAGCATGATTTCAGATCCTTAAACCTCTTATTATTTCAAGTCCACTCAATTCCAGTAAAATTTCAAATCGTCCAAATATCCATCTTCCTCTGCCTCGGGTAACATAAACCTGATATCGGCTAATCCTTAATCTACCTTCCTTTTGCCTCGGGTAACATAGACCCGATATCGTCTAATCCATAATCCATCTTCCTCTGCCTCGGGTAACCTAAACCCGATATCGGCCAATCCACATTCCATCTTCCTTTGCCTCGGGTAACCTAAACCCGATATCGGCCAATCCATAATCCATCTTCCTCTGCCTTGGGTAACCTAAACCCGATATCAGCCAATCCACAATCCACCTTCCTTTTGCCTCGGGTAACCTAAACCTGATATCGGCTAATCCATAATCCATCTTCCTCTGCCTCGGGTAACATAAACTCGATATTGGCTAATCCTCAATCCACCTTCCTTTGCCTCGGGTAACATAAACCTGATATTGGCTTAACCATAGTTCCATCTTCCTTTCCCTCGGGTAACATAAACCCGATATCGCCTTAACCGCAATTTCATTTTTCTTCGCCTCGGGTAATATAGACCCGATATCGGCTTAACCGCATTTCATCTTTTCTTGGCTCGGGTAACCTAGACCCGGTATCGGCTTAGTTCTACATCAAACCCTTTATTTCATTCAAGCTAGATTTCGAATCCTTGAACCTTCCTCAAGTATGATTCCCAATCCTTGAAAAATCGCCCAAGCTACATTTTGCATTCTTGAAGATCGATTCAAGCAAGATCCTAGATCTTTGAAACCAATTCGAATCCCACACTTCAAACTCAACTTTGCCTCGGGTAACCTAAACCTGATATCGGCTTATTTTCTCATCAGCTTTGCCTCGGGTAACCTAGACTTGATATCGGCTTATTTCAATGGCGGGTTCTTTCCTGTGTCTGCGGCGCTTTGAGTCGCGTTTCTCAAATTCACATCAGCTATCCCAGACTAAGTTCGGGTGGTGAATTTGATCACGCGAGGGGCGGCTGTAAGCGCCGGAATTTTACTTAAGAAAAAAAAAGAAGAAAAAAAAAAGAAAAAAAAATTACAGTGGTACGACTGTAATTTAAAAATTACAGTCGTACGACTGTAGATCGCGGCAGGTAAGCAAACCCATACCTTAAAAGCCGAAAAAAAAAAGCAGAAGAAAGGGGGAGACCAGACAGAAAGAAGAGAAAAAGAAGAAGAGAAAAAAAAAGAAGGGAAAAAGGAGAAGAGAAAATCAAAAAAGAAAAGGAGGAACTCCTCATCAAAATCCCTCAGCATTTCGAAATCTCTGGACCCAAATCTCAAACCCTAACTCAAGGAGAGTCCAGATTTTAGTGGATTGGAGCGACGCCAGGGGTCAATCCTACGGTGGACGCACGCCAAAGAGGTAAACACTCCTTTTCCCCTCTCTTTTACAAGCTTTCTGGCTGATTGGTGTTCTTTTTCTGCATTTCTGTCCATTTTTCTGCGTTTCTGTTCTGGAAATCAAGAACAGTCGTGCGACTATTCTTGAGTTCGATGAATAGTCGTACGACTGTAGTTGATTTCCAGGTGGTTTTAAATAAGATTTTGGTGAAATCCTAAGTTTTGAGTGTTTACAGTCGTACGACTGTAATTACAGTCGTACGACTGTAGTTGAGTTTGCACGACTGTAATTTACAGTCGTACCACTGTCGTTTCCAAAATCAGAATTTCACCTTTAAGTCCAAATTTCTTAAAAATCCATAAAAAATATAAAAAATTCCCAAAAAATCCCAAAAAATCCCAAAAAATTAGAAAACCCCAAAAATCATCAAAATGAATTTTGTTCTGTGCATCACGACCATAGGTTCAATTTTCAGTAAAATTGCATTTAGAACAATTCAACGACGGAGACCCGGTTCTCCCGAAAACCGACCCACTTTAAATGTAAAAAATAAATAAATAAATGCATGTGAACAGGTAAAATTGTTTTCAAAAATGATTTTCCCACAAAACCAAAAATACAGGGACGTTTCAAAATGTTTTCCAGGTCTAATCGGGCCGGCTAGCCGAGCCAACCCGGTTACCCCCTAAATGCATGCCCCCGATTCTTGATTTCCCAATTCTGTCTATTTGAGTCCTAATTGTGGCGTGCCGTATAAATTGTGCTAACCTTTGTTTTGTAGCTTTTATTTATATTTATTTTTAATTTTATTTGTATTTTAATAGAATTAATTGTGTATCCTAGGCGGTTGTATTTTTCTAGATTCTCGTGTATATAGGCGATTGTATAAGTGAGGCGAGAGTTTTTATTTTTCCATTCGATTTGGTTGTAATCCAATTAATATTTATTTCTTTTCCTTATTTTTGTATTAAATATTTTGTATGCACGCTGTATGCCTTTTATATTCAATAAAACTGACTTTAGATTTTGAAATACCATTTGAGAACATTGGCAATATTTATTTTAATTAGACACGAAATAAGGGACTTGTCCGGACCCGAATCTCTGGATAGTGTAGCGGCCGTTCATCCGGTTCAGCTACATAAGAATTTCCCGGTTGAGCTGAGCCGGGTGGTGACTCTACAATATCCATCGAGACTTAGGTCTCGTTTCTTTTATGTATTGATTCCATTTATTTTCCAAAACCGAGTTTCCATTTATAAAAACCCCACGTGAGAGAAGGTCCCGCCCGATATCGTGGCGCCCCTTTCGAAAGGGAGTCTCGCATCCCGTCGAAAACGCGTCGTCCGCTCACACTCCTAGGCACGGATTTGAGGAAATCAATGCGTTATTCAGCTTTATCGGTTGATTTTCGGTGAAAAACCCAATAGTGGTATCAGAGTAGGCTTTTGATCTATGGAAATCTTTAACTTGGTTGAATCCCTTGTTTTTGAAATTGGTGTTTTTGGTTTTGGGATTCATGGTATTTGGGGTTTTGTGATTTTCCCCATTGAATTTTGCAATTGGAAAATTAATTTGCATATTGGTTATGTTGGATTTAATTTTCCATTATGTGATTGAATCTTGGTGATTTAATTTTATTGCCATTTTTATTTTAATTTTGAAAATCACAGGCTATTTTCACCGGTACGAGACTGCCGACGGCGGAATCCACTATAGGCCGCCGCCGTAGGGGTGAAAACAGTGGCAGTAGCCGCTGCCTGCTGCTGCTGCTACGACAACAACGTGCCGCTATTGGGCTACAGCAGCTAGCTGCTACCACTAGAAGCGGCGGCTACTGCTACTAGGGCAACTCCGTTGCCTAGCTGCAGTGGGCCGGGCCCTGTTTTGGATTTGGCGAGTATTGGGCTCGGCGCCTAGTTTTAAAATTTTAATGGGTTTTAAAATTTTGTGTGTTTAAATTTTCTGTAATTTAAATGTGCACGGTTTCTTGAATGGAATTTTAATTTTATTCATGAAATATTAATTTTGGAAATTAATATGGTGTAATTGAAATTGATTCGGGTTCTTTTGGCACAATTACCCGGATGGTTGATTTGGATTCATGGTTTCCCAATTCCAGTGGGAGCAGCGTTCTGCCTGGGCTGGAGGCCCAAAGCCCATTAAGGGTTAGAACCATTATGGGCCAAAATTGGCGATTTCTAAATAATGGCTAAGGACATTATTGAAATGGGATTAATTTCATTTATAAATTGATGTATTGGTTTACATGCTTGTGTGATTGAATGTATGGATGGATGCTATTGGGTCTTATTCAAGTTGGGTTGTATTTTTTTTTTTTTTTTGGTAAATATGGCCTGCGTGCCATTTTTCTTTTTTATGTAATTTTATTTTTTTTATTTATTATAAAATATTGTAAAGAAGAAGCCAATTAGAGAGTCAAGCCCAGAAGGAAGAAGAGGAGGCCCACCTGGTGTATTTCTAGTATAGATTTACTAGAATTATATTAGGTTATAATAGAGGTTCATAGCAGTCCATTATTTATTTAATTATGCTTTATTTATTTACATGTATGAATGTATGATCCAATCTCATTCTCACCCGCTTATGCATCTAAGCTGTTATTAAAATGAATCTAATAACCAAAAGGAAATTACTATGTCGCGTAAAAGTGCTTCCCTCATTCAAAACCACCTCGAAGTAGGGATAGGCCAGTTATAGACCATGCCCTTGCAGGGTACACTGGAGTATTGTCATTTTGTATTGGGTTGGAGTATTGGTTACTCTAACACTTGGATGGAGGTTTGGACTTAGCATGGGTAGTAGGATTCTCCTTGCCCTAAGAACAGATGGGTATGTGCCAACAAGCCTATCAAATTGAGAGTCCTTAGGTTGGGAATAGACGGTGTTCCTACCTAAACAATTAGTGTATGGTTTTTTAAGGCCCTCATTTGGCTATATCTTAATGAAATATGGATCTCGGCCCATCACCCCAACAACTTGAGTTAATTAATAACAAGATTCATTATTAAATAAATATGGAAAAAACAAAGTAAGACCTCTTTTAACACCCTTTAAATTTTTATATGTAGTAACCAAATGGCAATGAATTATTCACTTTCACTATGATCTATCCTGGAAAGGGACAAGCTTTCTGGCCTTAACTTCTTTGATTGGTCTAGGAACTTGAGGATAGTTCTAAGACAAGAGTCCAAAGAGTATGTGTTGGAAAGGCCTGTACCGGTTGCACCAACGGGGCACAATCCACCGGTTGCCCAGCTAGAGGAATATGAGGTGTATGTGAAGGATAACCGGGACTTGAAATGCCTTATGTTGGCGTGTATAGTCCCTAAGCTGCAAAAATATTTCATGGACCATCAGGCCTTTGCTATGATAACAACTCTTAATGAGATGTTTCAGAAGCAAGATCGTCAGGAAAGGTACCTGACCAACAAGGTATTCCACTCCTATAAGATGGGGGCTGGGACATCTATAAGCGCACACGTGCTTAAGATGAAGGGCTATCTGGATACTTTAGCCCGTCTCTGATCGCCTATCTCACAGGAGATGGCGCTTGACACAATCCTGGCTCCCTTGTTGGATTCTTATGATCAGTTCATTCTAAACTATAATATGTAAGGGATGAACCGTACTGTTAGTGAGTTGCATGGGATGCTCAAGCTCACTGAGTAGTCGATCAAGAAGACTTTGTTGGTACTCCTGGTCAACAAGGGGAACCCTCCTCTTGCAAAGGGTAAGGCCAATGCAAAGGCAAAGGCCAAGGCTAAAAACCCAAGGCCGGTCCCGAGGATGTCTGTTTCCGTTGGAAGCAGGTAGGGCATTGGAAGAGATCGTGTCCCAAACTGCTGGGAGAGCAGAGGAACACCCATGGCACATCTTCATCAAGTATATATGTCATAGACATTAACCTCACTGTTTCAACATCCTGGGTATTGGATACTGGATGTGGTTCTCACATTTGTTGTAATGTGTAGGGACTTCAGGACAGGAGATCACTGGGATCTGGGGAGGTGGACTTGCGGGTCAGAAATGGAGCAAGGGTAGCTACCATAGAGATCGACGAATACCATCTCATGATGCCTAGTGGATTAGTTTCAATACTGGAACATTGTTATTTTGTACCTGCAATGTGCAGGAATATTATCTCTGTCTCAGTTTTGGATATTTCTGGATTTAATTTTACTATTGGTAATGGTAGAATTGGTTTATCTAGAGAGGGGTTATTTTATGAAGAAGCTTTATTAAATAATGGCCTATATATCCTAGATTTGAATGAAACCAATCATGTCTATAATATAAATACTAAAAAGGTTAAGCCTAACGAACTTAATCCAGTCTACCTTTGGCATTGTCATTCAGTCCACATAAACGAGGAGCGCATAGCTAGGCTTCACAAAGCTAGAATCCTAGGATGATTTGACTTAGAGTCACTTAATATATAGGAATCTTGTTTACGAGGAAAAATGACTAAAGCGCCTTTTAGTAAGAAAGTTGATAGGGCTATTGGCTTATTGGACCTAATACATTAAGACGTATGTGGGCCCATGAGCGCAGCTACCAGAGGTAGACATCTGTACTTCGTCACGTTCACGGATAATTTCAGTAGATACGGCTATGTCTATCTAATGAAACATAAGTCTAAGACCCTTGATAGGTTCAAGGAATTTAGAAATGAAGTACAGAACCAGCTAGACAGAAAGACGCGAGTATATGACTGAGGAGGCGAGGAGGAAAGTATATGAGCCTAGAGTTTGACTCATATTTGAGAGAGCATGGAATCATTCCACAACTCACTCCTCCAGGAAAACCACAATGGAATGGGGTGTCCGAACAAAGGAACAGGACCTTGTTCGACATGGTCTGCTTAATGATGAGTCACGCCTCTCTCCCAATAAGCTTCTGGGGATACACTCTAGAGACAGCAGCTCTCATTTTAAACAATAATCTGACTAAAGCAGTGGAAAAGATGCTATCTGAAATATAGACGGGCAGGGTACCCAATGTGTCTTTCCTACGGATTTGGGACTGTGATGCACATGTCAAGAAATTCACTGGGGGCAAACTAGAACCCAAAACTGACAAGTGCTTGTTTGTGGACTACCCTAGGAAAACCAAAGGGTATTACTTCTATAACCCCGTCGACAACAAGGTGTTCATGGCATGAAAGGGGGTCTTTCTTGAAAAGGATTTCATTTCCAAGAAAGACAGTGGGAGCAATGTTGAACTCAGGGAAGTTCAAAGCTCACAGAGTCCTAAAGAGGATAACTCGCAGACCAGGGTAGAGCTTCCACAGGAGGAAGCACCAGCCCAGGTCATATAAGGACCTAGAAGGTCTAGTAGGGATCGTTGGGAACCAGAGAGATCTGGGTTTCTCATCATCAATGATCACACTCTTCTTGTCTTCGATGAGGAAGAGCCCAAAACCTACTAGGAGGCTATAACTAGCCCACAGTCTGCCAACTGGCAAAATGCCATGGAGCCAGAGATGCAATCTATGTACGATAATTAGGTTTGGAACCTGGTTAATCCACCTCCAGGTCCTAAGGTGATTGGTTGCAAGTGGTGCTACAAGCTAAAGGTTGACAATACCTTCAAGTGGCGGTTCGTAGCGAAAGGTTTCAGACAAGTCCATGGAATAGACTATGATGAAAGTTTCTCACCAGTCGCTATGCTCAAATCCATAAGGATCCTGCTGGCCATAGCCATTTGCTACGACTATGAGGTCTGGCTGATGGATGTCAAAACTGCTTTCCTAAATAGACAGCAGACTCGAGGATGTGTACATGACATAGCCTAAAGGTTTTATTGATCCAAAGTATCTTGGAAAGGTATGCAAGCTTCAAACATCCATTTTTGGATTGAAGCATGCATCCCGACGTTGGAATCTTAGATTCAATGAAGCTATAAAGGAATATGGCTTCATATAGAATCAAGATGAGCCTTGTGTGTATAAGAGGATTAGTGGAGCATTGTCACCTTCCTGGTATTATATGTGGATGATATCCTTCTTTTGGAAGCGACATACCAACACTACAAGGAGTAAAGTTGTGGTTGTGTAAGTGCTTCGCAATGAAGGACTTAGGCAAGGCTGAGACGATCCTAGGGATCAGGATCTACAGGGATAGATCCAATCAGCTTTTGGGCTTAAGTCAGGCCACATACATAGACAAAGTTTTGAAAAGATTCATCATGGATCAGGCTAGGAAAGGTTTCTTACCAATGAGCCATGGGCTGAAGTTTAGTAAGAAAAACTATCCTAAGACAAGGCAGGATAGGGAGAACATGAAGTTGGTCCCATATGCGTCAGCTATAAGGTCAATCATGTACTCCATGCTATGTACAAGACCTGATATCGCCTTTGCATTGAGTATGACAAGCTGATACCAGCAGGATCCCGGTGAAGATCTTTGGAAGGCTGTCAAAGCAATCTTGAAGTACATTAATCAGACTAAGGATACCTTTTTAGTGTATGGAGGTCAGGAAGAGCTTTTAGTTACTAGGTACACTGATGCAAGCTTCCAGACCGACCAGGATGAGTACCAGTTGCAGTCTGGGTATGTATTCTTGCTAAATGGTGGTGTAGTTAGCTAGAAGAGCTCTAAGCAGCTGACCAACGTGGACTCTGCTATAGAAGCTGAGTACATTGCAGTGTGTGATGCAACAAAGGAAGCTATATGGATAAAGAAGTTTATCACTAAATTGGGAGTAGTACCAACTATCCACGATCTAGTTTATATCTTCTATGACAACCATGGGGCTGTTGCATAAGCTAAGGAGCCCCGGTCACATAAGAACATGAAGCACGTTCTCAGGAAGTTTCACCTCATACAAGAAATCACCAAGAGGGGTGACATTTCATTACATAGAGTGGACACCGAGGATAATGCCATAGATCCTTTGACTAAGGCGCTGGCTCAACCCAAGCACGAGGGTCATACTAGATCTATAGGGATTAGGCCCATGCCTAGTTGGAACTAGTGCAAGTGGAAGATTGTTGGATATGCCCTAGTCCCAAGGCATTGGTCCTTGTATTTGTATTATACATTTGTACAATGTTATTGGATTTAATGTATAATACAATTTGTGTCATTAGATAAAGGCACTAATCTATTTATTATATATATCTTGTGTTATGTTTTAAATAGAGTATCCAATGCGCATATCCATAGCCATGTTGACAAGTGTCATGCACTTGGCAGTAAGACCGTGGATAGGGAAAACGATATGACCATAAAGTCATCCGTAGTCTGTTCCAGTCATGGGAATGAATGGAACTAGAGACTATCATTAGCTTGGTTGGATGGTGGTGTCTTATCTGCCACTGGACATGGGATGTCAACCAAGTTAATGGGTACATGCAAAAGGGGCATGGTACTAGATAGATCCACTAAACGAGATATCCACATGGTATAGTATCACAAGTGATTCTCATGTAGTACTTGTATGGATCCTTTGACCTGACCATATAATGGTGCTGCATGTGAAGTGGCATACTTTGGTGTATGCCTAAAGGGCCTGTAACAGTGTGCCAAGTATGGGTATGTTCGGGTATATCAGTGAACATGGCAATGCTATGGATATGTAGAAGGGAATGTCACTCAGTAGTCCACTGAGAAGATATCACCGGCCTCTTGATGAATGCAACTGATAAGAGTGTGGCCACACCCAAACAAGTTGGAACTTGTTTATAAGCATCAGTTCATTTGGGATCAAGTAAATGTCTAGACACAAAAGACGGTGATCAATCCTTGCCTTTGTATTGGACAGAGATATCAATAACATGGGATATACAAGTTTAAACTACAAGGTTACGATTACAATTAAACTGCTATCTCCATCTTAATTAGGGACTACAGTGGATTGCTAGAGCGAGCTTGTAGTCTGTGGACGATAGGCCCACTACCAACATAAAGATGGGCCCACAAGATCGTACACATTGAACGTCTGAACTCGAACTAAAAGATCAACCGTATACTTGGAGTATACACACTGGAGAGAGAAGCTACCATTAATTATATTATATAGATCAATTGGATTGATCAAAATAATATAATTAATTTTGTATTGGCCTTCATATAATTAATTCAATGAATTAATTTATGAGATTATTTCCTAGGTGGAAATAATTTTACATGTATAGGTTTACATGTGTTTAATTTTATGGAAGTCTAATTTTAATTCCTCGGTTAAATTAATTGGTCAAATTAATTTTAATTTAAATGTATGTAATATAGTATATGGTATAATATATAAACATAGGGGTTGAATTAAAGTTACATTTGAAATTAAATTGGACTAAAGGAATTAATACGGACTTGGGCTTAAAAGGGAGAAAGCCCACATAAAATTAAAAGGAAATTGGGCCTAAAATTCCTATAGGGAATTTGGCCAACCAGGTTAATAACCTAGTGAAAATTTCGGCCAAGACAAGTCAAAAACAGCAGAAAATTTCCAGCCCCAAAAATCCTCTCTTGCGACCGATCAAATTGCTAGCACGGGTTGAGTTCGATAGACGTTCATGTACGAGAATGTGGAAGAAGTCTGTGTTGATTTTTGCAGCCATCTCTTGAAGAGATATCTTGGGTGAGAATCTTATCCTCTTTTAATTTTTTTTGGTTTTTGATTTCCACTTCAATTGCTCCTAGGCACGGATTTGAGGAAATCAACACATTCTTCCGCTTTATCAGTTGATTTCCGGTGAATAAACCCAACAGAAATTAAAATACATGTATTGTATTTTCTTAAGTGTGATTTAATTTTAATCTAGGGGTAATTTAATTCAGCCTAATGGGATTAAATTATATAGTATGAACTTTTAATTAAAGTTTACTTATATAATTGTAATCCTAGTGGGTTTGGGTTTAGTTAACCTAGTCAAAACCCAATTAGACAAGGAGTCTATAAAAGTCACACTTAAAAATAAAAAAAATCAGCCTAACCCTAATTTAATAGCTGGAAATTTTATCCATCAAGAGCAGCTCTAACAGCAAAAAATTTCATTAATTAATCCTCCATTCCTTTGCCTCTTCGGCTAGCATGGTTCCCGTTCGATAGTTGGTCGTGCATCGGACTTTGGTAATCGTTGTTTCAAGAGACCATTCAGCAGCAGTCTCTAGAAGAGATGAATCCTATGAGTTAATCTCTCTTGATTCAAATTGGTTTTGATTCTAATCAATGGTAATCAGACACGATAGGTGGATTCTAGTAAATTTAGATGATGTATTTTCCACTACACCATGTCAATTTTTCTGATGACAAATCCCAACAAGGGACAGGTTCTTCAGGTATCTATGTTACAGATATAAACCTCACTGTTTCTACATCTTGGGTTTTAGACACTGGATGTGGTTCTCACATTTGTTGCAATGTGCAGGGACTCAGAAATAGGAGGTTGCTGGGATCTGGAGAGGTAGATCTTCAAGTCGGGAATGGAGCTAAGGTTGCTGCCATTGAGATCAGAGATTTCTACCTGGAGATGCCCATTGGATTGATTTTGATTTTAAAGAACTATTATTTTGTACCTGCCATGTGCAGGAATATTATTTCAATGTCTGTCATGGATATTGGTGGTTTTGTTTTTAACATTGGTTTTGGTAAAAATGCAATTTTAAAAGATAATATTTTATATGGAAATGCTTTGTTAAATAATGGCTTGCATATCCTTAACTTAAGTCAATCCAACTCTATCTATAACATTAACACTAAGAGGATTAAACCCAATGAGCTTAATCCTGCTTATATCTGGCACTATCGTCTAAGCCACATAAACAAGAAGCGCCTAGCTATACTCCACAAAGTTGGAGTGCTAGGGTCATTTGACTTGGAGTCATATGACATATGCAAATCATGTTTAAGGGGTAAGATGACAAAGGCACCTTTCAAAAAGCAAGCTGAAAGGGCCACGGGCTTATTAGACCTGATACACTTGAACATCTGTGGGCCCATGAGCGTTAGTGCTAAAAATGGATTTCACTAATTTGTTGCTTTCACAGATGACTTCAGTAGATATGGCTACATCTATCTGATGAAGCACAAATCAGAAACCCTTGATAGGTTTAAGGAGTATAATTACGAAGTAGAAAACCAATTAGGCAAGACTATTAAGGCAATTTGGTCTAACCGAGGTGGCGAATATATGTGCCTAGAGTTTGATTCATTCTTGATAGAGTGTGGGATTATCTCACAGCTCACTCCTCCTAGAACACCCCAGTGGAATAGAGTGTCAGACAGGGGGAATAGGACCCTGTTGGACATGGCCCGCTCAATGATGAGTCAAGCAACTCTCCCAACATCCTTTTGGGGATATGCCTTGGAGACGGCTGCTTTCACACTTAACCATACATCGAGTAAGGCCGTGGAAAAGACGCCATAAGAAATATGGATTGGCAGGGAGCTAAATGTCTCTTTCTTAAGGATTTGGGGTTGTGATGCACATGTTAAGAAATTGACAAGTGGCAAACTAGACTCCAAAATCGATAAGTGCCAATTTATAGGTTATCCCAAGGAAACTAGGGGTTACTACTTCTATAACCCTGCTGAAAATAAGGTGTTCATAGCATGAAAAGGTGTCTTTCTTGAAAAGGACTTCCTTACCAAGAAAGATAGTGGGAGTAACATTGAACTAAAGGAAGTTCAAGATCCACAAGAACCTATATAGGATGACTCGGGTATAAAACCAGAACCTCAAGCAATTGAGGATTCTGAACCGATCTCACAGGACCTTAGAAGGTCTCATAGGGTCCGTCATCAACCCGAGAGATATGGGTTTCTCATGACCGATGATAGGAATCTTATGGTCTTAGACCAGGAAGAACCAAAGACCTACCAAGAGGCTATTAAAAGTCCACAATCAGCTAAATGGCGTAAAGCCATGGAAGCTGAGATGCAATCGAAGTATGATAACCAAGTTTGGAGCTTGGTTGATCCACCTTCAAGTGCTTTAAGGTAATCAGTTGCAAGTGGTGTTTCAAGTTGAAAACCTATAATACCTTCAAGGGGTGATTGGTGGCGAAGGCTTTTAGACAAGTCCATGGAATAGACTCTGATGAAACTTTCTCACCAGTTGTAATGCTCAAATCCATTAAGATACTACTAGCCATAGCTGCATGGCATGACTATAAGATATGGTAGATGGATGTTAAGACGGCTTTCCTGAATGGAGAGCTACTTGAGGAAGTGTACCTGACACAACCTGAGGGTTTTATCGATCCAAAGTATTCTAACCGGGTGTGCAAGCTTCAATGATCCATTTATGGATTGAAGCAAGCGTCTCAAAGTTGGAATCTTAGATTCAATGAAGCTATAAAGGAATATGGCTTCATATAGAATCAAGATGAGCCTTGTGTGTATAAGATGGTTAGTGGGAGTTTCGTTGCCTTCCTAGTCCTATACGTGGATGACATCTTTCTCATTGGAAACGACATACCAACATTGTAAGGGGTAAAGAAGTAGTTGAGTAATTACTTTGCAATGAAGGACTTAGGCAAAGCTGAGATGATCTTAAGGATTAGGATCTACAGGGATAGATCTAATGGGCTTCTAGGCCTAAGTTAGACCTCGTACATAGACAAGGTTCTGAAAAGGTTTAGCATGGACAAGGCTAGGAAGGTTTCTTGCCTATGCGCCATGGCCTGAAACTAAGTAAGAAACTTGGTCCTAAATTAAAAGGGGATCAGGAAAGGAAGCAATTGATCCCATATGCTTTGGCTATAGGATCAATCATGTACTCCATGTTATGTACGAGACCTAATGTCACATTTGCTCTAAGTATGATGAGCCGCTATCAATCAGATATCAGGGAGGATCACTAAATGGCTGTTAAGGCAATCCTTAAGTATCTTAACCAGACTAAGGATAGCTTCTTAGTGTATGGAGGTCAAGAAGAGCTATCAGTGATAGGGTACACTGATGCAAGCTTCGAGACCGATGAGGACAAAAACTAGTCGTAGTCTGGTTATGTCTTCTTGTTGAATAGCGATACCATTAGCTGAAAGAGTTCTATGTCGCCAACCATCTCTGATTCTACAACAAAAGCTAAGTACATTACTACCTGCAAAGCTACAAAAGAAGCTATTAGGATGAGGAAGTTTATCACTGAGTTAGGAGTAGTTCCATCTATCCTTGACCCAATGGATTTCTTCTGTGACAACTATGGGGCCATCACACAAGCTAAGGAGCCTTGGTATGTGCTTAGGAAGTTTCATCTCATTCAAGAGATCATGGACAGATGTGATGTTTCATTACAAAAAGTAAACACCGAGAACAATGTCACTAATCCGTTGACCAAGGAGCTGCCACAAACATAGCATGAGGGTCATACTAGATCTCTAAGGATTAGGACAATGCCTAGTTGGCACTAGTGTAAGTGGGAGATTGTTAATGTGCCCTAGTCCAAAGGCATTGGTTCTTGATTGTATTATACATTGTATGCAAATATTTTTTATTATGCATTGTGTTGAATAAAGGCATTTAATCTATTTATTTGTTTCTTGTGCAATTTAATAAATAGGTATCTATTGATTATAGCCATAATTATGTTAACTAATGTAGGTCATTAGCTATTAAGGCATTGAGTAGTGTTAAAGCTATAATCATAAAGTTGTCCCGAGTCTATTCTAATCATGGGAATGAATAGATCTAAAGACCAGCATGTACTTAACTGGATGGCAGTGTCTCACTGACTGTTGGACATGGGATGTCAATCAAATATATGGGTACATGTTAGGTTACATGGTACTAGACCATTCCACCTCAAGAACACCTCATAGTTCGATCGTCATAGGTGTTTCTCAGGTAGTTCTTGATATAGTCCTTCTACCTGATTTCACTATAAGATGACATGAGATCTCATACACTTTGATATATGCCTAACGGGCCCGTAATAGGGTGCAATGTATGGGTATGTTGGGTGGACCGGTGAACATGTTGATGTTGATAATGAGTTAATGGAATTGCCACTTGACATCCCCTAAGATGACTTCACTGGCCACTTGATGAGTGGGACTGATAACCCTATGGCCATACTTGAATAAGTTGGGATACTTGTTCACGATCATCAATCTACTCTGAATAAGTATAGAAGAGGTTGACTGGAACCATGCCTCTTGCTTATACATCGATGTCAGTTGGCAACGTATATACAAGAATTACCGGATTATGTTTCACATGAGACTGCTAGACTCTGTCTTAATTGGGAGCTGTAATGGTTTGCTAGAACCCACTTACAGCCTGTGGACCTTAGGGCCACTGCCAACATAAAGACGAACCCACAGGATCGTACACATAGAATAGCTGAACTTGTGACAAATCAGATATTTACACATTGGGTGTAAATAGAATGGAAACTCAGTTAATTGAATTAATGACAATAGGTTTTGTCAAAATTAATTCAATTAATATAAAAGAGAAAGTGATTATATTTGATTAATTAATTACAGTATGTAAATAATTAATTAAATATATTTTCCTTGGTGGAAAATTAAATACATGGGTTGTATTTATTTAAGGTCTGGTTAAATTAAATTTGGGTTGAATAAATTTAATTAATTGGATTTAATTAAGTCAATTCGAATTTTATTATATGGTTTAATTTAATTCCAAGTGCATAAATTGAATCAGTTAATTAAATTAAAATTTAACCTAAAGTTAATTTAAAACTTAATTATACAAGGAGTATAAAAACGGAGCCTTAAGTCAATTTCTATAACCCTAATACACTAAGTAGAATTCGGCCAACCTACAGGGAGAGGGCAGTCGTATTTTCTTGTGCAAAATTCGAGTACCATTTCGTCACTATTCGGTAGCATGAGTCTGGTTCTAGAGCTGTTCATGTACCTAACTGTGTAGAGTTGCCAGTCTTCGTATCTGCAATCTTCAGCAGTCTCTAGAAGAGATGTATAAGGTGAGAAATTTATTTTCTTTCCATTCTATCTTTGATTCTATCAAATTCATTTTTCTTGGGATCATGGAATTCAAGGCAAAATTTTATGATTATAGCTTTAACACTAGTCAATGTCTCAATAGCTTACCTATAGTAGTTAACATGAGCATGGCTATAATCAATGGATACTCTATTTATTAAATTGCACAAGAAATTAAAAAAAAAAAGATTAAATGCCTTTATTTAACAAAATGTATAATACAAAATATTCGCATATAATGTATAATACAATCAAGAACCAATTCCTTTGGACTAGGGCACACCAACAAGTATATCTTTGCTCCTATCTCGTGAAAGTATGTCTTTGTAAAATAGGAGCAAAGTATGTCTTTATAGAATCAGAGCAAAGTATGTCTTTGCAAAATAGGAGCAAAGTACATCTTTGCAAAATAGGAGTAAAGTATGTCTCTACAAATAGGAGCAAAGTATGTCTTCACGGAATAGGAGCAAAGTATATCTTTACAGAATAGGAGCAAAGCATGTCTCTACGAATAGGAGCAAAGTATGTCTTCGCCGGATAGGAGCAAAGTATATCTTTATGGAAGGAGTACTCGTACATAGAAGTTCGACGTATTGGTATGCCTACAGTTTAAGAGTAAGACATGGCTTGCGACGGTGTACTCATACACAATTGTGTATGGATGGAGTTTCAATGTATTGGTATGTTGGGAATGCCCTAGTCCCAAGGCATTAGTCCTTGTATTGTATCGTACATTTTAGATCTTTTGATAGATTGATGTATTATACATTTGTGTTATTAAATAAAGGCATTAATCTATTTATTCTATATCTTGTGCAAACATTATAAATACAGTATCCAATGGTCATATCTATATCCATGTTGACAAGTGTCATACACTTGGCAGTGAGACCATGGATAGGGAAATGATGTAACCATAAAGCCATCCATAATTTGTTCCAGTCATAGGAATGAATGGAACTAGAGGCTATCATAACCTTGATTGTATGGCAGTGTCTTACCGGCTATAGAACATAGAATGTCAATCAAGCTTATGGGTACATGCAATAGGGCATGGTATTGGATAGATCCATTAAACAAGAAATCCACATGGTATATTATCATAAATGATTCTCGTGTAATACTTATATTGGATCCTTTGACCTGACCGTATTATGATCTCACATGTGAACTCACACACTTTGGTGTATGCCTAAAGGGCCTGTAACAGGGTGCTAAGTATGTGTACATTCGAGTGTGCAAGTGAACATGGTAAGGCCGTGTCACTCAGTAGTCCATTGAGAAGATATCACTGGCCACTTGATGAGTGCAACTGATAAGAGTGTGGCCACACCCAAACAAGTTAGAACTTGTTTATGAGCATCAGTTCATTCTAGATCAAGTTAATGTCCGGACACAAAAGAGGGTGATGATACCACGCCTCAGTGTTGGACACCGATATCAATAACATGAAATATATAAGTTAAAATACTGGGTTGTGACTTCTATTTTGAATGCTGTCGCCGTCTTAATTGGGGGCTGTAATGGCTTGCTAGAGTCCACCTACAGTCTGTTGGCCATAGGCACACTGCCAACATAAAGACGGGTCAACTGTATACTTGGAGCATACTGACTAGAGAGGAGAATTTTAATGATTAAATTATAGATCAATTGGATTGATTAAAATAATATAATTAATTTTTAATTGGGTTTCATAGAATTAATTTGAATAAATTAATTCATGAATTTATTTCCTAGTGGAAATATAATACGTATATAGGTTTATATGTATTTCATTTAAGTAAAGTCTAATTGGGTTAATTTAATTAGGCAAATTAATTTTAATTTAAATGCTATGTGTTATATTATATGGTTTAATATAATCACATACATATGAAATTAAAATTGAATTGCAATTAAATTTTAACCTATGCTTATTAATTTAAACCTAAGGTTTTGAATGTATAAAAACCCACTTAAATGAAATGAAAACCTAAGCAATTCTATAGATATAGAATTTTGGCCACCACCATTTTTCTAGGAGAAACATTTTCGACCCCTTTGCTCTCTCTCTCGATCTTCACCCTTCGCTAACACGGCTTCTTTCTTGATAGCCGTTCGTGTACGGGATCATGGAGGGAGCCTGTGTTGGTTTCAGCAGCCGTCTTTAGAAGAGACATACAAGGTGAGATTGGTTTCTTCTTCTTGTTTCCTTTTCTATGTTTTTTATTTCTATTGCATAAGCTCCTGGGCTTGGATTTGAGAAAATCTAAATCATCTTCCGTTGCCAATGGATTGTTTTTCAATAATGAATCCTAACATGGTATGCCTAAGTTTTAGGAGCAAGATATGGCTTGCAAAAAGGGAACTCCTACTATTATTATTTATGCCGGAGAAAAGCCCATGCGATTCCATGTAAACTTGGGCTAAAAGCCGGGGAACTTGGGCTAAAAGCCGGGGATCTCTCGGACAATTTTTAGGTTGTCTACTAAGCTCATCGAAATCCAAATTTACTCCTTAGATCATGTTACTGCAAAAATCTCATTGCAAGGGAAAATATTTGGGTTTTCGTCATTGAGGTTGGAAAAAACCATGCTCACATCTTATGTACATGTAGGGACACTTAGGGACGATGCAATTTCACGAACAATTGCACGTGTAGGCATGCTCATGGACGATGCAATTTCACGAACAATGATAAACATGAAATGAACATCCGCAGGTGTAGACACGCTTATGGACATTGTAATTTCACAAACAATGCGATATGATCATCTGCATATGTAGGCATGCTCATGGATGATGCAATTTCATGAACAATGCTAAATGTGAAATGGTCATCTACACATGTAGACATGCTTATGGACGTTGTAATTTCACAAACAATGCGATATGATCGTCCGCATGTGTAGGCACACTCATGGACGATGTAATCTCGTGAACAATGATAAACGTGAAATAGTCATCTGTATGTGTAGACACACTTATGGATGTTGCAATTTCACAAACAATGGGATATGATCATCAGCACGTGTAGACACGCTCATGGATGATGCAATCTCACGAACAATGATAAATGTGAAATGATTTTCTGCACGTGTAGACACACTTATGGACGTTGCAATTTCATAATAATGTGATATGATCGTTCGCATATGTAGGCACGCTCATGGATGATGCAATCTCATGAACAATGATAAATGTGAAATGATTGTCTGAACGTGTAGACACCCTTATGGACATTGAGATTCCACAAAAAATGGGATATGATTGTCTGCACATATAGGCACGCTCACAGATGATGCAATTTTGGGAACAATGATAAACATCAAATGGTCGTCCGCACGTGTAAACAAGCTTATGGATGTTACAATTTCACAGACAATGTGATATGATCATCCACATGTGTAGGCACGCTCATGGATTATGCAATCTCATGAATAATGATAAACGTGAAATGATGGTCCACACGTGCAGACACGCTTATGGACATTGCAATTTCACAAATAATGTGATATGATCATCCACACGTGTAGGCACGCCTATGGATGAAGGTTCGACGTATTGGTATACTTAAGGTTTAAGAGCAAGACACGGCTTGCAAAAGTATACTTGTACATGAATGTGTATGGACGAAAATTCAGTGTATTGGTATGCCTAAGGTTTATGAGCAAGACATTACTTATAAAAAGTGTACTTTCACAAGAGTGTGTACGGATAAAATTTTGGCATATTGGTACGCCTATGGTTTAGGAGCAAGGCATTTCTTGCAAAAAGTGTACTCATACACGAGTATGTATGGATGAAATTTTGGCATATTGGTGCGCTTAAAGTTTAGGAGCAAGGCATTGCTTGTAAAAGTGTACTCGTACACGAGTATGTATGGATGAAATTTAAGCGTATAGGTATGGCTAAGGTGTTGGGAAATGCCCTAGTCCCAAGGCATTGGTCCTTTTTATGTATCATACGATATAACCATAAAGCCATCCTTAGTGTATTCCAATCATGGGTATGAATAGAACATAAGATTAGCATTACCTTGGTTGTATGGCGGTGTCTTACCGGCCATAGTACATGGATTGTTAATCAGGTACATGGGTACATGTAGTGGGACATGGTACCAGATAGATCCACTAACGAGAAACCCACATGGTATAGTATCACAAGTGATTCTCGTGTAGTACTTATATTGGATTCTTCGACCTGACCATATTATGGAGTTGTATGTAAACTCACACACTTTGACATGTACCTAAAGGGCCTATAACAAAGCACCCAGTATGGGTATGGTTGGGTGTGCCAGTGAGCATGGCAAAGCTATGAATATACAGAAGGGATATGTCACTCAGTGATTCATTGAGAAGTATCACCGGCCCCCTGATGAGTGCAACTGATAAGAGTGTGGCCACTCCCAAATAAGTTGGAACTTATTTGTGAGCATCATTTCACTCGGTGTCAAGTGAACATCCATACATAAAAGAGGGTGATAATACCTTGCCTCCATATTGGACTCCGATATCGATGACATGGGACATATAAGTTATACTATAGGGTTACGACTTCTGTTAGACTGCCATCTCCATCTTAATTGGGGGCTGTAATAGCTTGCTAGAGCCTAACTATAGTCTGTGGGCTATAGGCCCATTGTCAACATAAAGACGAGCCCACAGAATCGTGCACATTGAATGTCTGAACCAGCACTTAACGGGTTAGTTATATACTTAGAGTATATTAACAAGAGAGGAGAACTTTATTGATTAAATTATGGATCAATCAGACTGATCAAATAATATAATCAATACGAATTGGGTTTCATAGAATTAATCTGATAAATTAATTTTATGTATTTGTTTCCTGGAAGGAAATACAATTAATATATATATATATATATAGGTTTATATATATTATCTCTTAAGTAATGTCTAAATAATTATTATGTTAATTTAATTAGTCAAATTTTATTTAGTTAACATGATATGAATTATATTATATGGTATAATTTAATTGATACATATGACATTAAATTATGTTGGAATTAAAAGTTAACCTAAAGTAATTAAATAGAAAAAGGAGTATAATACCCTCTTAACACAAGAAAACCCTAACCCATATTTTCTGCATTGAAAATTTGGCCCCCTCCTTCACTCTCTTTGTTTTTGATCCGACGCTAGAACGGGTGTTGCTTCGTTAGGCATTCTATGTATATGAGCGTGGAGAAAATCTCTTTTGGTTTCTACAGTCGTCTCTAGAAGAAACATACAAGTTGCGAATTGTTCTTATTCTCTTATATGTTTTGATTTTGATTTCATCCGCATAAGTTCCTAGTACATGGATTCTAGACAATTTGAAATGGCTTCCACTGCCATTTGGTCCAATTTTCTGTAATGAATTCCAACATAAGGTTTAGGAGCGAGACATTGCTTGCAAAAGTGTACTCGTACATTAATGTGTACGGACAGAGATTTGGCACATTGGTATGCCTAAGGTTTAGGAGCAAGACATGGCTTGCAAAACTGTACTCGGACATAAGTGTGTATGGACGGAGATTCAGTGTATTGGTATGCTTAAGGCTGCAAGCTAGGCATGGCTTGCAAAAGTGTACTCGTACACAAGCATGTACGGACAGAGACTCGACGTATTAGTATGCCTAAGGTTTAGGAGTAAGACATTGCTTGCAAAACATGTACTTATACACGAGTGTGTACGGACGAAATTTTGGCATATGGTTATGCTTAAGGTTTAGTAGCAAGACATTACTTGCAAATTTGTACTCGTACACGAGTGTACGGACAAATATTCTACATATTGGTATGTCTAAGGTTCAGGAGCAAGACATGGCTTGCAAAAGTGTATTGGTACATGAGCATGTACAGATGGAGATTCTGCGTATTGGTACACCTAAGGTTTAGGAGTAAGATATGGCTGGCAAAAGTGTACTCGTACACGAGTGTGTATGGATTGAGATTTGACATATTAGTACACCTAAGGTTTAAGAGCAAGATATGGCTTACAAAAGTGTACTCATACATGAGTGTGTACAAACAGAGATTCAGCGTATTGGTATGCCTAAGGTTTAGAAGCAAGACATGGCTTGCAAAAGTTTACTCGTACTCGAGCGTGTATGTGTTGGGATTCATCCTTGAAAATCAAACCAAATGGCAACGAAAGCCGTTTAAAATTTTCTCGAGTCCATGTCCAGGAACTTATGTAGATGAAATCAAAATCAAAAGGAAAAAAGAATAAAGAAATGAAATTTCACCTTTTTATGTCTCCTGTAAAGACTGCTGAAGAACCAAAATAGATTCCCTCCATGTTCATGTACATGAACGTCTTTAGAAACCACACCCGTGCTAGTGTTGGATCTAGAGAGCAATGGGGAAGAGGGGGCTGAAATTTCTAGAGAGAAATTAGGTTAAAGGTTTGACTTTCTTAAGTGTGTTTATATAGTGTATTAACCCTAGGTCTAATTAATTTACCATGGGTCCAATTGATTTATATGTATATAAATTAAATCATACCATATGATATAATTTATATCATGTTAATTAAATACAATTAGTATATTAAATATAATCCAATAATCAATTAGACTTAACTTAAGAAATAATATATATATATATAAACGTAACTTCCAACTAGGAAACAAATTCATAAAATTGATTCACTCAATTAATTCTATGAAATAATCAATTCCTATTAATTAAATTATTTTATCAATCCAATTAATTTATAATTTAATCAATTTCCTTCCCTGCTTCTCAATATATTCTAAGATATAAGTGATCAAGTGTTGGTTCACTCATTCACTATGTACATGTTGGTACCCTAAGGCTGTATGATCTGTAAAAACAATAACCTTAGAAAGCACAAGATATGATCTAAATTTATCAAAAGCATATACCATAGCAAGTAGTTCTTTTTCAGTGGTGGTATAATTCACTTAAGCATCAATGAGTGTTTTGCTTGCATAATAGATAGGTCGGAAATGCTTATCTATCCTTTAACCAAGAACTGCACCTATGCAAGTGTCGCTTACATCACACATGAGTTCAAAAGGGAGTTCCTAATTGGGAGCAATTAGTATGGGTGTGTTGATCAATTGGTTCTTCACTTCTTCAAAAGCTTTTAAACAAGTTGAGTCAAATTTGAACTCTATCTTTGTGAAGAAGATTTGAGAGTGGTTGTACAATCTTGGAGAAATCTTTGATAAGTACCATAAGGGTATATAAAATTTGTTTTTTCTTGGTCCTTCCGATGGATTGGAACCTGATTGTAACTTGAGTAACCATCCAGGAAATAGTAGAATGTGTATCTTTTAAAGGTCTTTCTAGCATTTGATTAATGAATGGTAGTAGAAAATGATCTTTTCTTATGGCATCATTGAGCTTACGATAGTCAATACAAACTCTCCATCCGGTGATTGTGCGAGTAGGAATGGTTTCATTCTTTTCATTTTGGACCACAATCATCCCTCCCTTCTTTGGAACAACCTGAACAATTACTAGTAGAAAATGATCTTTTCTTGTGGCATCATTGATCTTGCAATAGTCAATGCAAACTCTCCATCCAGTGATTATGCGAGTAGGAATGATTTCATTCTTTTCATTTTGGACCACAATCATCCCTCCCTTCTTTGGAACAACCTAAATAAGGCTTGTCTAGATGCTATCTGATATTGGGTATATCATTCATGCATCAAGTAGCTTCATCACTTCTTTCTTCACAACCTCCTTCACGTTTGGAGTCAATCTCCTTTGAGGTTGTATAGTAGGTTAGTGATCTTCCTCCATCATGATGCAGTGGACACATATGGAAGGACTGATTCCCTTGATGTTTGAGATTGTCCAACCTATGGCTTCTTTGTTTCTTATAAGAACGATCAAAAGTTGCTGTTTTTTGTCCTTTGGTTAATTTGGAAAAGATAATCACAGGAAGGTTGCTTGGTGGATCAAGATAGGCATATTCCAAATATGGTGGTAAAGGCTTAAGTTCAAATGTGGGAGGCTGTTCAAGTGATGTTTTGGGAAGAGGTGAAGGTGTGTGATTTAAGGATTCCGTAGATTGCTTGAAATTTCCTGAGCAGTCTATGCCTACTTGTATCTCTTCTTCTACTTCTTCGTTATTAGAGTCCTTGTTATGTACATGCAAAAAGTCCATATTATCATCAGTGGTAGCAAGGAAACGACAAGTATAATCACTTGAAGGTGGATATTTCATAGCTTCATCCATACAAAATGAGTTCTCCATTATGAACATCAATAATAGCATGACCCGTGGCACAAAAGGTGTTCCTAGGATAATTGGCACATACAAATCCTCATCCATATCCATAACAATGAAGTCAACAAGTAAAATAAATTTGCCTACTTTCACTAAAACATCCTCAACAATGCCTCTAGGGTAGGGTATCTTATTGAGCGATCAGTAAGCTAAAAGTGATACCTTAGTGGGTTGAGGTTCTCCTAAACCTAATTATTTGTAAACATAGTATGGCATGAGATTGATGCTAGCACCCAAATCACATAATTCATTGTCAATATTTAGATTACCTATAGAACAAGGATTTGAAAAACTCCCTGGGTCTTTTAGTTTCTAAGGCAAGGGCTGCTTCCATTGTAGAATGGATAAGCACTCTCGGTTGAGTTGCACCATAACTACATTTTCAAGTTTCTTCTTGTTTGCCAAGAGTCCTTCCAAGAATTTTATGTACATGGGCATTTGAGCGAGTGCTTCTATCAAAGGTATGTTAATGTGAAGCTTTTTAAAAACTTTAAGAAATTTGTCGAACTATTTTACCTTCTCGTGTTGTCTTGCCCTTTGAGAAAACGACATCTTGGGTTGGTAGATTGTTCTTTTGGAACAAAAGACTGCTTAGAATCAGGAGGTGTTTGTGAAGTAACAACCTCAGGTTGTGCTTGATCTTGCTGAGTTGTGGCATGATCTTTAACAGGTTGAGCTTGCGGATTTGATTCTCTTATAGACTCCAAATTATTTGCAATGTTAGGTACAAGAGTCTTACCATTCCTCAACATGATTACCTTAAATTCTTCCCTTGGATTTGGTCAAGTGATGCTTGGCATTGTTCCCTTCAACTTGAGTGTCACCATTGTTGTGAGCTGTTGGATTTGATTTTCCAGGTTTTTGATGGAAACCTGTGTCTGTTTCATTAACTAGATGAGTACATCGTTAATTTCATATTTCTTACCTTTAGAAGTTCCAGCCTAGTGAAAAGAAGGTTGAGGTTGCTCATTCTAGAAATTGCTTTGCTAAATGGAGGCTGAGGCTGCTTTCCAGTATTCTGACTCCATGAAAAATTGGGGTGATTCCTACATCCTAGATTGTAGGTGTTGGAGTATGGATTGTTCATCTACCTTTGGTTTCTACCTATAAAATCACATTGCTCTGGACCAAGTGGTCCATTGCAATCGACATTTCTATGGTTACCTCACAAAAAACATAAATTTGCACATTTTGAATTGAGGATACATTAGGGTTAACAAACTGCTTAAGAATCTGGTCAACTTTTTCTGCTAGCTTGAAAATAACTTCACACTACTAACTTCATCCTCCGTCTTCACTTACTAAGTGCCATTTGTAACTAGTGTCAACTAGTCTTTCAATGAGCTTATAAAGGTCTTCTGGAGCAAGCTCCTTTGGATCACCATTGGCCACTGCCTAGATTTGAATTTTGTATGCATTCGTTAATCCATTGTAGAAATTTTAGATCTGCATCCACATAGGATCACCATGGTTTGGTACTTTCCTAAACATGTCTTTGTATCTTTCTCATGCCTCCGACGAGATTCCTCAAGTTGCTGAACAAAATGAGTAACCTCATTTCTCAATTTGATTGCCTTTCATGGTAGGAAGTATTTAGTCATAAATGTTCTAGCCATGTCATCCCACATTGTTACAGATCCTGGATGTAAATTTTTGAACCAGCTTTTAGCTTTATCCCTTCGAGAGAAGGGAAAAAGTTTGACCCTTCTCACATTATCTGAAACTCCAGGATTTGTTTTAAAGGTATTGCATATAGTGACAAACTCTTAGATGTGAGCATTTAGGTCTTCAGCAATCCTCCATATTGGATGGCTGCTTAGAGCATTTTGATCATTAAGGCTTTGATTTAAAAGAGATTGTTTCCTTTATCTAGTATCACAATACATGAAGAGTGTCCTTCAGTTAAAGGTCTCAAATACTCCTATGAGTGGACGATCGTTTTTTCGCAACGTAACTCTCTCGGAAGGGAGCCTCGATATCGGGCAACCCTCCCTCACGTGGGATTTTTGAAATGGAAATTCATTTTTAGAAAATTAAATTGTTTCATAAAAGAACCGAGACCTAAGTCTCGATAGAGAGTGTAGGAGTCACCACCCGGCTCAGCTCAACCGGGAAATTACAGTGTAGCTGAACCGGACGAAGGCCGCTACACTTTCCAGAGATCTAGGTCTGAACAAGTCCCTTATTTCATGTCTAATCAGAATAAAATTGGCCAATGTTCATTGAAGGTATTTTAAATTTCTAAAGTTGATTTTTATTAAATTAAATCATGCAGCGTACACACAAATAAAATAAGATAAAAAGCAGTGCAAAAATAAATTATTACAACTCAATCGAATAAAAATAAAAAATCTCGTCCTCACCTTACAAACGCCTAAAATACATGAGAATCTAAAAAATTACAATCGCCTAAAATACACGAATTAAGCTATTAATTACATTAAAAAATGAAAATAAAAGGAAATTAAAGCTGCAAAACAGATGGTTAGCATAATTTATACCACACCACAAATAGGACTCAAATTGGACAGAATTGAGAAATTAGAGATTGGGGACATGCATTTAGGAGGATAACAGGGTCGGTTCGGCTAGCTAGCCTGATTAGACCTGGAAAACAGTTTTGAAATGTCCCTGTATTTTTTGTTTTGTGAGAAAACCATTTTGAAAACATTTTCTTTTTCTGGTTTACTTTAATTTAGCATGCGAGGTGGTTAGGTTTTCGGGAGATTCGGGTCTCCGTCATTGCATTGTTCTAAATGCAAAAACATCGAAAATTAAATCGAAGGTCGTGAATGCACACAACAAAATTCATTTTTGATGATTTTCTGAGTTTTTTGAATTTTTATGATTTTTGGGAATTTTTCGGGAATTTTCTGGAAATTTTGCTCCTGGACTAAAATTATAGTCGTCCGGCTGTAATTACAGCCGTGCGACTATAACTACAGTCGTACGATTGTAATTATAGTCATGCGACTGTAGATCATCCAAATGCAGAAAATCGCCAAATTTGTTCAAATAAAACTAAAAGCCGCGGAAAATCAAGAACACTCGTACAACCATATATACAGTCGTGCGACTGCTCTTCATCATAATAATAGTCGTACGGCTGTTCTTGTTTTCCAAAAACATAAAGCCAAAAAAAATGAGTTTTTATGCACAAAATCACATCAAAACACCCAGAAAAAGCAACAAAATGAGGGTTTGAGGTATAATTACCTTTGTGGCGCTGATCCACCGTAGGCTTGACCGCTGGAAACACCTCAATCGCCTCCAAATTGCTTCTTTTCCTTATGTGTCAAGGTTACCAAAGTTGTCCAAAATTCTCCAAAATGTCACGGATTTTTGGTGGGTTTAAGGTCTGGAATTGATTGAATTTGAAGTGCCAAGTTATTAACCTATGATTTCTATCAAATTTTAATTTTGTGACTCTAGAATCAAAAGAAAAAGAGAAGAAAAAGATATGGTGTCTTTGGTTGAATATCTCTCCTTTTCTTTCCTTTTTCTTCTTCTTCTTTTAATCTTACAATTCTGGCCAAAAGTCCCACTCTTTTCCTCTTCTTTTCCTTTTTATCTGGCCTTTCTTTCTGCTCAAAACCGGGCATTAATTGCCCTTCAAATCAACCCCCATTTTTTATTTTTAAGGTATGGGCTATTGTACCTACTCTGCATTTACAGTCGTGTGACACAAATTTTTTTTTTTAAGTATGAAAAATTCTGGCGCTTACAACTCCTTGAGTCTCTACCTTGGGGGAGCTAAATGTTCCCCATTGTCATCCTGTTGTTCTTCCCTAATAGGTGGAGGTTGTGTACCTCCATTTACTTATCTATTATTTGCCATTCTTTGCCTTTGTCTTACTCTCCTTCTATTCCTGAAGATTCTTTCTATTTCTGGATCTTCAAGGGTCAAAGGCAAGTGAGCTCTTTGCATACAAAGAATTAAGTTGTGTAAACAAGAAACGACTGTGCAGGTTGAACAAATAGGTGAGAACCTATTGTTTTATAAAGAAAATTCAAAAACTTACACTTCCAATCCCCAGCAAAGGCACCAAAAACTTGTTTCATGCAAATATAACTACTAGCAAGTGTACTAGATCAGATATGCAATATAGTGATAAGAACAAGTGTCATTTTCACATGGATCGGCAGTAAGCAACGTCAAATTTCTTAAAAACAGTAGATTCAAGTATGTTTATTTCTTTCATAAAATGAGAGAGAATAATGATGAAAAATGGTTGAAATAATAAATAGACAATAAGAATGAAGAATGAGAATATTAAAGATAAATATAACAGTAATGAAAACAATATATAAAAGGGTCGCAAACTCAAGTCAAGCTTTGTCCAATAGTTTCAGTCTCCATTGTTCGGCATAGGCAAGGTCAAGAACATAGATTTAAGGTCAATTCTTTCTTAATTCACCATGCTTCACATATCTCTCTCACATGGTAACTATAAGATCTCATCTACTTCACATCTTGCTCTCATAAATTGATGCATTAAGTTCTAAGAAGCATCTATCAACTAGATAAAACCCTTAACATATTAACTATCTCCTCTCGATCTCAGGATGCATATGGGTTAAAGCAGATTTTATGCTCATTAAAAACAAAAGAGAAAAAGACCTGTGCAGACAAGCTGACCTGAGCTTACGAAGGAAGACTACTGTGTGGGGGTTCTTCATCGAAAATCAATCCTTGGCAGCGGAAGCCGATTCAGTTGTTCTCAAACCTAGTCTGAAGTGCTTATGTAATAGAAATAAAAAACAACAAATAATGAACAAAGTAAGAAATCAATTCTCACCTCATATGTCTCTTCTATAGACAGCTACAAAAATCAGAGTAGATTTCCTCCACACTCACATACATGAATGCCTATGGAGCAGGAACTTGTGCTAGCGAAGGATCGAATCTAGGAGAGGATTCAAAGAGGGGGCCGAAATTTTCCTCTAAGAAAGAAAAAGTGCTGGCCGAATTCTTTAGTTGAAAAATAGGTTTAGGGTTTTGTTTTACTTAAGTGGGTTTTTATACCTGTAAAACCCTAGGTCTAAATTAATTACTATGGGTTAAAATTTAATTTCAATTTCATATGTATGGTATTATATTAAACCGTATAATATAACACATAGCATTTCAATTAAAATTAATTTTTCTAATTAAATTAACCCAATTAATTAATTCAGACTTTATTTAAATGAATTACATATAAACCAATATATGTAAATTATTTCCACCAGGAAATAAATTCATGAATTAATTTATTTAAATTAACTCCATGAAACCCAATAAATTGATTATATTCTTTTAATCAATCTAATTGATCTATAACTTAATCAATTAATATCTCCTCTCCAGTCAGTATACTCTAAGTATACAGATGACCCGTTAAGTTCAAAGCTCAGTCGTTCAATGTGTACGATCTTATGGGCCCGTCTTTATATTGGTAATGGGCCCAAGGCCCACAGACTATAGATGGGCTCTAGCAAGCCATTACAGCCCCCAATTAAGATGGAGACAGCAGTGTAACGGAAGTCTTAACCCTGTAGTTTAACATATATATCCTATGTCGCTGATATCGGTGTCCAACACAGAGGCATCGTGTCATCACCCTCTTTTGTGTCCGGACATTAACTTGATCTCGAATGAACTGATGCTCACAAATAAGTTCCAACTTGTTTGGGTGTAGCCACACTCTTATCAGTTGCACTCATCAAGTAGCCGGTGATATCTTCTCAGTGAAGCACTGAGTGACATTCCCTTCTGCATATTCATGACCTTGCCATGTTCACTGGCACACCCGAACGTGCCCTTACTTCGCACCCTGTTACAGGCCCTTTAGGCATACACCAAAGTGTGTGAGTTCATATGCATAACCATAACATGGTCAAGTCTAAGGATCATATATAAGTACTACACGAGAATCACTTGTGATACTATACCATGTGGATTTCCCGTTTAGTAAATCTATCCAGTATCATGCCCCATTACATATACCATAAGCTTGATTGATAGTCCATGTTCTATAGCCGATAAGACATCGCTATACAATCAAGGTTACGATAGTCTTTGGTTCCATTCATTCCCATGACTGGAACAGACTTTAGATGGCTTTATGGTTATATCATTTCCCTATCCATGGTCTCACTACTAAATACATGACACTTGTCAACATGGATATAGATATTACCATCGGATACCCTATTTATAATATATTGTACAAGATATGTATAATAAATAGATTAATGCCTTTATTTAATCACACAAATGTATAATACCTTAATCTGTTAAAAGATACAAAATGTATAATACAATACAAGGATTAATGCCTTTGGACTAGGGCATTCCCAACA
Source organism: Euphorbia tirucalli (assembly GCA_039660915.1). Lineage (NCBI taxonomy): Eukaryota > Viridiplantae > Streptophyta > Magnoliopsida > Malpighiales > Euphorbiaceae > Euphorbia > Euphorbia tirucalli. Next base: position 32,293,048 of record CM077640.1, on the reverse strand, counting down.
TACTCGAACTTCATTATTGGAAGTCAAGCAATCTCAGAACATAATTTTTAGAAAGAGAATATATTATAAATCTAGAAAGAGAAAGTACAAATGGATCCAAAGGATCCCAAATGAGAGAAAATGATCTAAAAGATATCTAACTATCCAAATCTACCAACTATATATAGCGGTGATCAAGGATAAAATGGTAAAATTCCTTACAACCAAGTTACTGAATAAACAAATCCTAGAAATAAATAAGCAGGAGCTGGCTTCTTCCTATTGCACCATTAAAATCAAGTTGTTTAATCCTGCTAGCTCACTAAACCCACTTGCTTAATCAAAAAGGACTAGATTAGTCCAATCTTCTCTTCCAAAGGCGTATTGGTCCTTTCACCCCACCTAGCTGCTCTCTCTCCTTCTCTTTAGTAGATTCCAAAAAAATGCTAAAAGTGATAAATAAATTCAGAAAGCAATAAATAAATTCGGGAAATTTAAAATATATACAAACCGATCAAATGACTAACCTAGGGAATACATTTAATAAAACAGGATTCGAGGGTACAAAACTATCTATATACAAAATATCTAAAAATGAAAAGCTATACATACATCTATTCTAACATACGTCTACCTACAAAACAAAGTTAGTATTGATAAATATATACATGTAGGACTCAAACAAACTCAATAAGGGATTTAGATAGCTCGGGGTGTGAAATAGGGAAAATCAGGAAATTCGATAAATTACTCGATTTGACCTAGAAAACTTTTTGAAACGAAATTTTGATGGGACTAGAAATTCATTTGAAAATTATTTTTTCTAGTTTATTATTTTCACATACAAAATATCGGTCTGCAATCAAGAAACTGGTGTTTCTGTTGTTGAACTGATTTATGAAAATAAATACAGAAATTAAATCTAGGTCAAAATGATATGCAAATGTATGAAAAATACATAAAAGCAGTTTTGGAATCAAGACAACAACTGTGTGGGTGTAAGAACAACAGCAGTACGGCTATCAGAATACCCTTACAGCTCTGGTTTTGAAAGAGCCAAAGAAATCGCTAAAAAATTAAAATCACTAAATTCTGAAATAAACAACAGCCGTGCAGCTATAACAATAGTCGTACTAGTCTTGATACAGTCGTGCGGCTTTGGTTTACAAGAAATGTAGAAAAATAAAGCAAAATGAAAATAGATAAAATGCCAACCAATTCAACCCAAAAAGATATAAATAGGTTTAAGGCCTCTCAGAATTAACTTTTTGTTGTTTATCCAGTGTTCAATTTCGAAGAAAACCGATGCTTGAAGCTTGAATCTAGATTTAAATCGAACTTGAAACTTTGAAACGAAACTTGAAATTCTCCAAATTAAGCTCTAATTCTTATGATTCCAACGACTAAATAAGTCTTTGAAGGCTCAGGTTTGGTTTGGAATGTGCATTTAGTGGCTGAGTTGATAAATTTTAGTTTGATCAATTGATTTTTTGGTTAGTCAAGTTTTAAGAATTTTAATTCTTTTCTTGTTTAATTCTCTGGTGCTCTCCTTTCTTCCTTTTCTGATTAGTTCTTGTTTCATTCCCCCTCTCCATTATAGCTCCCTTCAATCCAAAGATCAATCCCATAATAGGATATGATTTGTCTCCCCAAAATCCAAACACCTGTCCATGCAAAGTCATTGCAATTCATGAATAATCGTGTAGTTGTTGATCAATAGTCATGCAGTTGTTCACTTAATAGCCATACAGCTATTCCAACACCTATGCGGCTCTTGTCTCCTTTTTAACCCTAATTCTTCATATTCTTCTCAGTTTCAAGTTTCAAGTTCATTTAAATTTGAATCCTTCCTTCTCAAATCGACTCTCATGAGAAATAATAAGAATGGATAACATTTTGGTATTTTGTCATCATCGAGGTTGGGAAAACCTGGCACTCACAGTTGCCCCTTACGTGATGAAATTCAATACCGATATCAGGTTTAAAATACCTGAGGTGAATTTGTAAATGCGAAAAACTACACCATAAACAAAGGAAAGAAAAAACTTACCTACCTTGGGTTCGATGTTGTGGATGCAATGCTTTGACTATTGACTCCACTGGGGATATTGCAATTTCACTTGTTGGGGATTTTAAGAGTTCGATAAGGGCTTTGATAATAATGGCTTTGATAACAAGGGCTTTGGAAATGAGGGCTTTGATAATGAGGGCTCTGATACTCTATGGGGAAAACAAGCTTTATTAGCAACTATCTTGGTGGGAATAATGTTTCACTTGTTGGATATGCCCTAGTCCAGTGGCATTGGTCCTTGTATTTGTATTGTACATTTATTGGATTTATGTGTTATAAAATTTATGTCATTAAATAAAGGCATCAATCTATTTATTATATATCTTGTGCTATGTTTTAAATAGAGTATCCAATGGACATATCCATATCCATGTTGACAAGTGTCATGCACTTGGCAGTGAGACCATGGATAGGGAAAATGATATGACCATAAAGAGATCCATAGTTTGTTCCAATCATATGAATGAATGGAACAAAAGACTATCATTAGCTTAGTTGTATGATGTTGTCTTACCGGCCATTGGACATGGGATGTCAACCAAGTTAATGGGTACATCCTAAGGGGCATGATACTGGATAGATACACTAAATGAGAAATCCACATGGTATAGTATCACAAGTGATTCTCGTGTAGTACTTGTATGGATCCTTTGACTTGACCATATGATGGTATTGTATGTGCAGTGGCATACTTTGGTGTGTCCCTAAAGGATCTGTAAGAGGTTGCCAAGTATGGGTACATTCGGGTGTGTCAGTGAGCATGGCAGTACTATGGATATGCAGAAGGGAATGTCACTCGGTAGTCCACTAAGAAGATATCACCGACCTCTTGATGAATGCAACTGATAAGAGTGTGGCCACACCCAAACAAGTTGGAACTTGTTTGTGAGCATCAGTTCATTCGGGATCAAGTTTCAGTCCAGACACAAAAGAGGGTGATTAATCCATGCCTCTATGTTGGACTTCGATATCAATGACATGGGATAAACAAGTTTAACTACTGGGTTCCGATTACAGTTGGACTGCTATCTCCGTCCTAATTAGGGGCTGCAATGGCTTGCTAAAGCTCGCCTGCAGTCTGTGGGCCATAGGCCCACTGCCAACATAAAGATGGGCCCACAGGATTACACACAATGGACGTCTGAACTTGAACTAAAAGGATCAGTTGTATAATTGGAGTATGCACACTAGAGAGAAAAGATTATATTAATTGTATTATATAGATCAATTGGATTGATCAAAATAATATAATTAATATTTGTATTGGTGTTCTTATAAGTAATTCAATGAATTAATTTATGAGATTATTTCCTAGGTAGAAATATTTTACATGTATAGGTTTACGTGTATTTTAATTTTATGAAAGCCTAATTTAATTCAAGGTGAGATTAATTGATCAAATTAATTTTAATTTAAATGTATGAAACACATTATATGGTATAATGTGTTAGAATACATGTTGAATTGAAATTAAATTTGATATTTAATAGGACCAAGAGAATTAATATAGACCTGGGCTTAAACAGAAGAAAAGCCCGCATAAAATTAAGAAGGAAATGGGCCGAAATTTTGCAAGAAAATTTCAGCCATCTAGGGTTAAATGCCCTAGCATTATTTTGGCCAATGCAAGGGAAGATAGAAAAAAAAATTACAGCAGCAAAAATCCTCTCTTCTAGCCAATCCCGACGCTAGCACTGGTTGAGTTACAAAGCCATTCGTGTACAGGAACATGGAGGAAGTCTCTGCTGATTTCTGCAGCCATCTCTAGAGAAGATATTTCGGGTGAGAATCAATTCTCTTCTATTTCAATTTTAATGTTTTCATTTCCACTTCAATTGCTCTTGGAAACGGATTTGAGGAAATCATCGGGTTCTTCCACTTTTATCGGGTGATTTCCGGTGAAAAATTCCAACATCACTACCTTGTGTGTCACTCTATTTGAAGCTTTGTAAATCCTTTGTTGTGAGAACTAGACCCCTGTGAGAGGACGGTGTTTTTATGGCGTACGGACTCTCTCGGAGGGAGCCTCGATATCGGGCAACACTCCCTCACGTGGGGTTTTTGGAATGGAAATTCATTTTTGGAAAATTAAATTGTTTCATAAAAGAACCGAGACCTAAGTCTCGATAGAGAGTGTAGGAGTCGCCACCCAGCTCAGCTCAAATGGAAAATTACAGTGTAGCTGAACCGGACGAAGGCCGCTACACTTTCCAGAGATCTAGGTCCGGACAAGTCCCTTATTTCATGTCTAATCAAAATAAAATTTGGCCAATGTTCATAGATGATATTTTATAATTCTGACATTCATTTTTATTAATAAGAGCATGCAGCGGACACACAGATAGAATAAAACAAAGAGCAGTAAATAATTAAATCATTACAACCCGATCGAATAAAAATAAAAACTTTCGTCCTCACCTTACAAGCTCCTAAAATACACGAGAATCTAAAAATTTACAATCACCTAAAATACACGAATTAAGTTATTAATTACATTAAAAATGAAAAATAAAAACTAACTAAAAGCTACAAAACAGATGGTTAGCACAATTTATAGCACGCCATAAATAGGACTCAAATTGGACAGAATTGGAAAATTAGAGATCGGGGGCATGCATTTAAGGGGTAACCGGGTCGGCTCGGCTAGCCGGCCCGATTAGACCTGGAAAACAATTTTGAAACGTCCCTGTATTTTTGTTTTGTGAGAAAATCATTTTTGAAAACACTTTCTTTTTCCAGTTTACTTTAATTTAGCATGTGAGGTGGGTCGGTTTTCGGGAGATTTGATTCTCCGTCGTTGTATTGTTCTAAATGCAGTAACATCGAAAATTAAATCTAAGGTCGTGAATAACATCGAAAATTAAATCTAAGGTCGTGAATACACACAACAAAATTCATTTTTGATGATTTTCTAATTTTTTCTGAGTTTTTAGGATTTTTGGGAATTTTTTTGAGAATTTTCTAGAAATTCTGCCCCTGGACATGGATTACAGTCGTGCGGCTGTAATTACAGCCGTACGACTATAACTACAGTCATATGACTGTAATTACAGTTGTGCGACTGTAGATCATCCAAGTGCAGAAAATCGCCAAAATTCGTTCAAATAAAACTAAAGACCGCGGGAAATCAAGAACACTCATACGACCATATGTACAGTCGTGCGACTGTTCTTCTCCACAAGAACAGTCGTACGACTATTCTTGATTTCTAGAAACAGCATGTCTGAAAAATGTGTTTTATGCATAAAATCACATCAAATCACCCAGAAAAAAGCAACAAGATGAAGGTTTGAGGTATAATTACCTTTGTGGCGCTGATCCACCGTAAGTTTGACCACTGGAAACGCCTCAATCGCCTCCAAATTGCTTCTTTTCCCTTGAGTGTAAAGGTTCCAAGAGTTGTTCAAATTTCTCCAAAATGTCACGGATTTTAGCGATTTAAAGTCTAAAATTGATTGAGTTTTAAGTGTCAAATTGTTAACCTATGATTTCTATCCAGTTTTAAACTTTAACACTAAAAAATCAAAAGAAAAAGAGGATAAAAAGATGATGTTTAGTTGAGGCTCTTTCTTTTTCTCTCCTTTTTCTCTCTTTTCTCTACCAATTTTTTTTCTCCCTAAATTCAGCCAAAATCCAAGAGTCCAAAAGTCCTCTCTTCTTCTCTTTCTCCTTTTATCCCTGGTCTTTCTTGCTGCAAATCCAGAATTAATTGCCCCTCAAATCAATCCATTTTTTATTTCTCAAGGTATGGGCTGCTGTACCTGTTCCGCATTTACAGTCGTATGACTGTAATTTTTTAATTACAGCTGTACGACTGTAATCACAGTCGTATGAAACACAACAATTTTTTTTTAAGTCTGGAAAATTCCGCCGCTTACAACCCCTAAATCATTTTTTGACCTATTTTTCAAATTGATGGGTTTAGAGCCGTATGAGTCGTACGTACAGCTGTAATATGTAAGCTGTATTGCTCTAACTTATGAGTCATATGGCTCTCACCTTATCAATTTGAGTTGTACGACTCTAAAGTATCATGGACATGTGGATTTAAGGGAATTTGACATATGGATTTAAGGGACACCTGTAGAATCATGAGAGAGGGAAAAAGGAGAAAGTTTCTTAAAAGGAAAAAGAACCAAAAAGGAGGGGGCAAACAAGGAATTAGGGGGACTAAAGAGAGGATTAAAGAGAAAAAGCACCAAAATTCCAAATCAAGAACAAAATCCTGGGTAACTTCAAATCTCCAAACTCTTCAAATTTGTTTCTTCAAACCTATTCTAAAATTACTGGTGAAATAACTTCTAGCTGAAAATCACAGAGCTCAAGCTTAATTTAGACTAAATTCAAGCTTTTGGAGTTCCAAATCAAAGCTCATTTGATTTCCAATTTTTCACTTTAAATCAGTTTCTGAAGCTCAAAAACTTAATAGAAGCATCAAAGGTAACTTTTGAGAGGTCTTAAATCTCATTTACAGCTTTCTGGGTTGAATTTTGGTTGAATTGCATCAGTTTGAAATTCTACAAATTCTAGAAACCAGAGTCATACGGCTCTGTTCTTGGTTAAAATAGAGCCGTATGGCTGTAGCTTTACCCGTATAGCTGTAGTACATGAGATTCAGAATGGTTTATTATTCATGATATTTTAGCGACTTCTGTTTAGTGATTAGAAATAAGAGGTGTATGGCTCTAATATCAACCGCATGGTTGTATTTCATGTGTTGTACGGCTCTTCTTTTTAAATAATAATATATTTCTTATGCTTAAATGTTTTTCATGCATTTTGACCTTAGATTTGTATTCATGTTGTTCATAATAAACTAGTACAATGATAAAAACACCGGTTTCTTAGAAGAAGACTAACTTTTGCATGTGTAAATATATATAAAATTGGATAAAATACTTTGTAAAATCATTCACAGACTGAAATTTATCATTTTAAAGGTTTTTCAGGTCTAATTGGATGAATCTGTCGGATTCTTTTGATTCCCTTTTTCACGTCCCGAGCTATTTGAATTCCCTATTTTGCCTGTTTAAGTCATATGTGCATATATTTATTTGTATACATTAACTTTTATTTTACAGGTAGAATTAGGTTAGACGTATGCTAGTTGTGGGCACGGATTTTTTCTGACCTTTATGATGAAGTTGTATAAGTTATCGTTTGTCTTGAGCCTTATAGAGACACCGGCCTAAGAAGCAAGAATTCTAACTCATACCGAAACGGACTAAAAACTGTCAAAAAGCCAAAAGGAGAAAGCTCACTTTAAAAGTTAGGCCTTACGGCCTACATGGAGGAGTGTTAGGTCGTATCAGGAAGGGTTAAGCCACAGAAGAGAGTTGCTTAAAATGAAAATATCTGTATTTGAGGGTAAAGCCGTACGGCTCAATTTTAAGGCCGTATGACCTTATTTTGGGAGCTTTAGACTGTACGGCCTATCTCTAAAAGCAGAAATAGTAGAACCGATTGCCCCAATTGCTCAGACAAAGTATAAAAGGATTTTTTGTTTCATAGTTTATAGACAACAAAGTATCATTACGGAAGAAAAAAAAAACTAATTACAGGAAGCTCAAGACTTAAGCTTCGTCTATCAACCTTGAATCCAAAAAAAAAAAACCTTGAACCTCAAACCTTCATCCACATCATTTCAACCATTAAAAACTCACAAAAATCCCAACTCATCACCCAATCTTGAGATTTTAATATCCAAACTCACTATTGTACATTAAGAAGCAAAAAATAAAGGCGGGTTACAGCTGTTTCTCAGCCATAAAATCCCTTCTTTTTATTCCTTTATTGATTGATATCTTTGTGCTGTGTTTTTCTGTCTAAAACTCAAATTGTTACTTCTTAAAGTTTTGAAATTGAGCTGTATGGCCTATCTTTTAGGCCATACGGCCTATCATGAGAGACTATTAAGCTGTACGACTCATCCATGGCCTATGAGTTTGCAACTTAAAATCCCTCTGTTTTAGGGATCTTTGGTTTTGTAAATTCCAAGGTGAAAATCTATGATTTTTTAGTCTAACCAATAGGTAGACCCTAAAGGATCTCAAAATTGAAAGAAGAAACACCAAAAATGAATTTCTACATGTTGAAATCCAAATCGAAAAATCCGCCTCTCTATCAAAGATAGGCCGTACGGCCTTATTTTTTAGAAAAATAAAGCCGTACGGCCTTGTTCATATGAGCTTGAGCTGTATGATCCAATCTTGCCCAGGATTAACTTTGGCGCTATTTCTCCCCATGTTGGGCCAAGCAGCCCATCTATGACGCTTTTAGTCATATGGCTCATCTTTTGAGCCGAGCGGCTCATCTTTCTTTTCCAGAATTTATTTCGTTTTGTTATTTATTCATTTATGCATTATTTATTTTTTGAAAATTGATTTTGGATGTTTATATGCTTTCTGACTTAGTTTAATTTTGGAGAATTTCTAGGACTAGAACGAAAGAAATTTTCAGTAGATTCCTGGATATTCGATCCACATTTTGCATGCCTAGTAATAATAAAATTGGAAAAAATCATTTTCCAAAATTTTTTTCTCCAAATCAAAATATAGGGCGTTTATAAAATCACTTTCTATGTCTAATCAAGTAAACCTACTGGTAGAATAGGGATTCCCACCTTTTATGTGTCATATAAAAGGAATATGATAAAACTCTATTCTCCAATCCTATCTCTAGCCTCCACTCTCATTCTCTCCATCTCTTAGGGATTTTGAGACACTGGAAGAAAAGGGTTTTTCTTCTATTGGAGATTAGGTCTGGAGCTAAAACTCTATCTACCCGCAACGGCTTCGCGTGTGTGAGGATAGAGGAGGGACGTTTGAACCTCTTGTCAAATCCAACCAGCAGCAGTGTTTTGTGTAGTACCGGAGATTGCACCGTCGGATTAGTGTGAAATTTTAACTAGAAGTTTCTGACATCCATGGCTCAATTGTGACCGGTGGAGATCGAATTCTAAGGACCATAAGTATTTATTCGATGGGAATCAGATTGCAGCAGAAACTGTTTTTTAAATTGTGTGCAGCAGTACGTTTTTGTCTATTCCCAAAGTTTGGACTGTCGGATTAGTCTAAAATTTTAATGGGGATTCCTGACAACAGTTGCTCAATTCTAGAAAATGCAGATCAAAGTTTAACTTCGGGAAGTGCATTTCCAATCGACATCAGTTTGTAACAGAAACGGTTTTTGTACGAGGAAGGCTAAGGTGAAAAACCTTTGCTTTCCTCTTTGCTTTCTTGTTTATCCATAATTTAGCCATGTGATTTGGGGCATAAAGCTTAGTTGTAGATGATTTCTTTTGCAATTTTTTTCGTTTATAACCGGGATAGATTCCAATAGTGGTATCAAAGCTTACTTGGCTTTAATTATGGATTTTTGAGTTAAGGTTCATGTTTGGTTTGAAATGTGTTTTTTGAATCGATTTGTTTTGTAACCCTAGCTTTGTTTGGATTGGATCTTTGGGTTTTGGTTCATTTTTCCATATTTTCTAATCAATTTTTGGAGTCTTTTATGGAAGAATGGACTGCTTTTGTTACTGTTTTTCGGCATAAACGTGCCCAGAAAACCAGAGCCGTACGACTATAACAAATACCCATGTGGGCGTCGCAAGAGCCACATAGCTATTGCGCAGTAAGCTGCATAGTTTTGGTTTTTATCGTGCTTTTCCTCTTCTGTTCTTCTGCGAACAACAACTGCACGGCTGTAATCACTTGTTGGGAAGTGAGATCCGGAGCACAGCAGTAGCTACCGAAGACCCTCCGGTGCCCAACCCTTGCTGTTGCAAAACTTTTCCATAGCATAGCATATCTACTATGGTGGGCAATGTGGGGGTTGAAGATAAACCCCCACAGCCCTAATTTTTTTTTAGTTTCCTTTATTAAAAACGATGTTGTTTTGCTATAAAGGAAATAATATATATATATATATATATACCGGCAATGAAGAAAAGAAGACGGACGGCAATGAAGAAAAGAAGACGGATTGCCTGAAGATTGGTTGATTGTCTAGGAAAAATAAAGACTGCCGGTTGAATTCTTGAGTGGTATTAATTGGAAATTGAGCCCTATTAAATTTATCAACTACCTTATTGAATCCTAAATAAATCTTAATACTACTACTATCTAGGAAATAACAAATTAGTTATTGATTGCAATCTTAATCCTACTGCTAACCACCAACGTCTATCTTAATTTATTCCTTTAAAGAATTGATTCTTAATTTACAAATTTGTAATTGAAATTCCTAACCCTTATATGCTTCCTAATGAAATAATATCTTATTAAGTCTATATAAAACAGCACCATATTAAATTAATCTATACTTTCAAGTTCCTATAACTACAATCCTCTACTTTTCAAGCTCAAAGAATTTACATCAAAATTTATATTTCAGGTACAAAATTAATTTTTTTTTATTGAGTCTACTCTTGAATTAAATTAGTTATACTCATATAAGTTGCATTGAATTTAATTTAACTTTTAAATTAGTTTAATCTATCTAGCTAGCATTCGTATTTGGAATCTAAATTTTTTTGTCAGGTATTATCTTTATACTTTTTAATTAATTAATGTTGATAAGTCATTTGTTAATTGTTTCAATATCATTGTCAAGTTGTGAATTTTATAACAAGAGAGATGAATGATTATTTTTCAGAAGCAAACATAGAGTTACTTAACTGTATTGTATGCCTTGATCCTAAAAATTCTTTTTCTAAATTTGATATTAATAAGTTAGCAGGGCTTGTTGAACTTTATCCAGAAGATTTCTCATCCATAGTTCTTTTCATGCTTAAAAATCAACATGAGACTTACATTTGTGATGTACGATACAATGATCAATTTTTTGAAATTAGAGATTTAAGAAGTCTTGTGATGAAGATGGTTGAAACAGAAAAGCATACCATTTTTAAGTTGGTGTATCGTCTGATGGAGCTAGCATTGGCTGTAACAACTGCTAGTGTTGAAAGGGTGTTCTCTGCTATGAAGATCATGAAAACTAACTTGCGCAATAAAATGGGAGATGAATTGCTCAATGACAGTTTGGTTATTTACATCGAGAAGGAGATTTTTTGTAACAATTGAAAATGAACATATTTTGCAACGTTATCAAAAGATGAAAAAACGTGTAACACAATTATCTATTCTTAATTGCTCAACTTCTACTACAAATTGAAGAATATGTATTGATTTCTTTCAATTTGTGACTTTTATATTTTTTCTTACTTTTAAAACTATTTTTATATTATTTTGAATTTGCATATACATTTTATTATGTTAAAAGTATTTTGTATTAATATAATTTAATATAATATGGACTCCCCTAAAAATCATTCCAATTTCATCACTATATATATATATATATATATATATATATATATATATATATTTGGATAGAGGATATCTATTTAGATAGATGATGAAAATGGCGAAGTCGTTTTGCCTTGGATTCCCCTTCAAGAGCCAGGATCTCTCAAATGCGGACAAACAAGGTCTAATTTTTTAAAAAGTGGATTTTGTTAGTCCATGACTAAAAAAGTAGACAAGATTGTATGGGTTTACGGATCTTGCTAATGTTAGGGGTGCACAAAAAAAAACCGAAAAACCTAAAAACCGTGAAACCGAACCGAAATCGAGCTAAAAATATGGTTAACCGAAACTGATGGACTAGCGTACGGTTTTTATTTTTAGAAATTAATGGTTACGGTTTAGGTTTAGGTTTTTACACCGAAAGTCCACGTGGACTCGCAGTTAACCGACTTTTTATAAATATTTTTCTTAAAAAATTATGTAATTATATATATAGGTAATATGAATAATAAGTGAAATATTTGGGTCTTTGATGTTATTTTACTTCCTTACTATATTCGGTCACTCCCTTCCAATCCCATTTCCTTTCAATTATTAATTTCACACTCACTGAAAAATGAATAGTGAAAAATAATTTTATTAATTAATGTTTGATTTTGTACAACAATTTTTCTGTTTGAGAACTTTTTTTATTAATGTTCTAATTATTGAAGTTTATGGTTAAAATGTTATTTTAATTAATAATTAAGGCTATGGTTTGTAATTTTATATCTTTATTTGACATTTGAGATTTATGGTCAATTAATTTGAGGTTTCAAATATTATAAATTTAGCAAAATCATAATGTCCATTTCGTAATGGTTAACCGACCGAAATTAATGGTTAACCGAATTTAATGGACAGTGTATGGTTAGTAAATTAAAAAAACCGTTCAAACAGTTAACCGTTTATCAAAGTCCACATGGACCGGTTAACCGACCGTGTGCACCCCTAGCTAATATCCAACTCTTTGACCCACGGATATATTCAAAGTGGGGTTTTGACAAAAACTAGAGGTGTCTGCATAATAGACTAACAGATATTGCTAAAAATAGGCTTAATTTCACGTATGGTATACCAACTGTCGCACTGATCACAGTTTGGTATACCAACTACTATTTTACACACTGTAGTACCCCAATTGCTAGGTGACCTCCCATTGTAGTTTTTTTACCTGAGACTCCCAGTTGAGCACGCCACGTCAACGAGTTGACTAATGTCAAATTAAAATGTGGGCCCCACCATATATGAAACCACTCTCTCTCCTCACTCACCTCCTCCTTCCTCCATTTTCTTCATCCCAGAACTCAATTCCTTTACCAAATGAAAAACCAATTCACTAATTCATCAAGAAAGCCATAAATTAAGGAACCCAATACAGCAATTCATCATCAAGAAAGCCAAAATTCAATGGGAAATTAAGAAAAAAAAATAACAATAACAAGCCAAAACTCAATTCATTCTAGCTTCAGAATTTTCAAATCAAAAATCGAATAATAGAGATTGATTCAACTAATGGATAAAAAACCCCAACTTTATTTATAACAATGCTAAAGCTTGATAAAAAAAAGTACAGAGAAATAGAGATTCTGGTGTACTACCTACGAACTAATCCGGCCAGTTCCTTCTAAATCTAGAAAAAGGCAGCAAAGATAAGGGATTGTGAAAATCGCAGATCAAAGAAAATAAAAGCAAAAAGAGAACTCTAATCGGATGCATCGGCGATTTAGAGAGGAGACGCACTATTGTCAGATCCGGTAGAAGATATGAGTGGAAGGGAGAAAGACGGAAACCAAGAGAAAGACGGTGAGCACTGGTTAGAGCTGGCGAAAATCATTGAAAAGACTACGAGCATCGGCTGAGGCCGGTAATGATCAAATTGCTAGAAACGGAAACAGAGAGAGGGAGTGATGAGAGAGAGAGCTTGAAGGAAGAAGATAGGAAGAGAAAGGAGATGAAGAAGAAGGAAGGGATGAAGGGTATAATTGGGATTTCATTTATGGTGAGGCCCACATTTCAGTTTGATATTGGTCAACTCGCTGACGTGGCGTGCTCAACCGGGAGTCTCATGTAAGAAAAACTACAATGGAAGGTCACTTGGCAGTTGATATACTACAGTGTGTAAAATGATAGTTGGTATACTAAACTGTGAATAAGTTGGTTTACTATAGGTAAAATTAACCTCTAAAAATACCACAATCTAAGAAAATCTTTCATAAACACCATACATAGATAAATCGTATGCTATAGTGTCATATATATGTCATTCATCCATTTTTCTAAGTAAAAGACCATAGGAAGTCGATGTCTATATATTCAATACATTCTTTCTAACTGACTTTTTTTTTTTCTTAAGATACAACTAGATTGAAAAGTGATGTGTGTATACTCTTGAATTAAATTAGTTATACTCGTATAAGTTGCATTGAATTTAATTTAACTTTTAAATTAGTTTAATCTATCTAGGTAGCATTCGTATTTGGAATCTAAATTTTTTTGTTAGGTATTATCTTTATACTTTTTATTTAATTAATGTTGATAAGTCATTTGTTAATTGTTTCAATATCATTGTCAAGTTGTGAGTTTTAAAACAAGAGAGATGAATGATTATTTTTCAGAAGCAAACATAGAGTTACTTAACTGTATTGTATGCCTTGATCCTAAAAATTCTTTTTCTAAATTTGATATTAATAAGTTAGCAGGGCTTGTTGAACTTTATCCAGAAGATTTCTCATCCATAGTTCTTTTCATGCTTAAAAATCAACTTGAGACTTACATTTGTGATGTACGATACAATGATCAATTTTTTGAAATTAGAGATTTAGGAAGTCTTGTGATGAAGATGGTTGAAACAGAAAAGCATACCATTTTTAAGTTGGTGTATCGTTTGATGGAGCTAGCATTGGCTGTAACAACTGCTAGTGTTGAAAGGGTGTTCTCTGCTATGAAGATCATGAAAACTAACTTGCGCAATAAAATGGGAGATGAATTGCTTAATGACAGTTTGGTTATTTACATCGAGAAGGAGATTTTTTGTAACAATTGAAAATGAACCTATTTTGCAACGTTATCAAAAGATGAAAAAACGTGTAACACAATTATCTATTCTTAATTGCTCGACTTCTACTACAAATTGAAGAATATGTATTGATTTCTTTCAATTTGTGACTTTTATATTTTTTCTTACTTTTAAAACTATTTTTATATTATTTTGAATTTGCATATACATTTTATTATGTTAAAAGTATTTTGTATTAATATAATTTAATATAATATGGACTCCCCTAAAAATCATTCCAGTTTCATCAATATATATATATATATATATATATATATATATATATATATATATATATATATATATATATATTTGGATAGAGGATATCTATTTAGATAGATGATGAAAATGGCGAAGTCGCTTTGCCTTGGATTCCCCTTCAAGAGCCTGGATCTCTCAAATGCGGACAAACAAGGTCTAATTTTTTAAAAAGTGGATTTTGTTAGTCCATGACTAAAAAAGCAGACAAGATTGTATGGGTTTACGGATCTTGCTAATGTTAGGGGTGCATAAAAAAAACCGAAAAACCTTAAAACTGTGAAACCGAACTGAAACCGAGCTAAATATATGGTTAACCGAAACCGATAGACTAGTGTACAGTTTTTATTTTTAGAAATTAATGGTTACGGTTTAGGTTTAGGTTTTTACACCGAAAGTCCACGTGGACTCGCAGTTAACCGACTTTTTATAAATATTTTTCTTAAAAAATTATGTAATTATATATATAGGTAATATGAATAATAAGTGAAATATTTGGGTTTTTAATGTTATTTTACTTCCTTACTATATTCGTTCACTCCCTTCCAATCCCATTTCCTTTCAATTATTAATTTCACACTCACTGAAAAACGAATAGTGAAAAATAATTTTATTAATTAATGTTTGATTTTGTACAACAATTTTTCTGTTTGAGAACTTTTTTTATTAATGTTTTAATTATTGAAGTTTATGGTTAAAATGTTATTTTAATTAATAATTAAGGCTATGGTTTGTAATTTTATATCTTTATTTGACATTTGAGATTTATGGTCAATTAGTTTGAGGTTTCAAATATTATAAATTTAGCAAAATCATAATGTCCATTTCGTAATGGTTAACCGACCGAAATTAATGGTTAACCGAATTTAATGGAAAGTGTATGGTTAGTAAATTAAAAAAACCGTTCAAACGGTTACCGTTTGTCAAAGTCCACATGGACCGGTTAACCGACTGTATGCACCCCTAGCTAATATCCAACTCTTTGACCCACGGATATATTCAAAGTGGGGTTTTGACAAAAACTAGAGGTATCTGCATAATAGACTAACAGATATTGCTAAAAATAGGCTTAATTTCACGTATGGTATACCAACTGTCGCACTGATCACAGTTTGGTATACCAACTACTATTTTGCACACTGTAGTACCCCAATTGCTAGGTGACCTCCCATTGTAGTTTTTTTACCTGAGACTCCCAGTTGAGCACGCCACGTCAACGAGTTGACTAATGTCAAGTTAAAATGTGGGCCCCACCATATATGAAACCACACTCTCTCCTCACTCACCTCCTCCTTCCTCCATTTTCTTCATCCTAGAACTCAATTCCTTTACCAAATGAAAAACCAATTCACTAATTCATCAAGAAAGCCATAAATCAAGGAACCCAATACAGCGATTCATCATCAAGAAAGCCAAAATTCAATGGGAAATTAAGAAAAGAAATAACAATAACAAGCCAAAACTCAATTCATTCTAGCTTCAGAATTTTCAAATCAAAAATCGAATAATAGAGATTGATTCAACTAATGGATAAAAAACCCCAACTTTCTTTATAACAATGCTAAAGCTTGATAAAAAAAAAGTACAGAGAAATAGAGATTCTGGTGTACTACCTACGAACTAATCCGGCCAGTTCCTTCTAAATCTAGAAAAAGGCAGCAAAGATAAGGGATTGTGAAAATCACAGATCAAAGAAAATAAAAGCAAAAAGAGAACTCTAGTCGGATGCGTCGGCGATTCATAGAGGAGACGCACTATTGTCAGATCCGGTAGAAGATATGAGTGGAAGGGAGAAAGATGGAAACCAAGAGAAAGACGGTGAGCACTGGTTAGAGCTAGCGAAAATCATTGAAAAGACTACGAGCATCGGCTGAGGTCGGTAATGATCAAATTGCTAGAAACGGAAACAGGGAGAGGGAGTGATGAGAGAGAGAGCTTGAAGGAAGAAGATAGGAAGAGAAAGGAGATGAAGAAGAAGGAAGGGACGAAGGGTATAATTGGGAATTCATTTATGGTGAGGCCCACATTTCAGTTTGATATTGGTCAACTCGCTGACGTGGCATGCTCAACCGGGAGTCTCATGTAAAAAAATACAATGGAAGGTCACTTGGCAGTTAATATACTACAGTGTGTAAAATGATAGTTGATATACCAAACTGTGAATAAGTTGGTTTACTATAGGTAAAATTAACCTCTAAAAATACCACAATCTAAGAAAATCTTTCATAAACACCATACATAGATAAATCGTATGCTATAGTGTCATATATATGTCATTCATCCATTTTTCTAAATAAAAGACCATAGGAGGTCGATGTCTATATATTCAATCAATTCTTTCTAATTGACTTTTTTTTTTTCTTAAGATACAACTAGATTGAAAAGTGATGTGTGTATATATAATTGTTGGAGAGTTTCAAAGAAAATATCATAGGAAAAATTAACTAATATAGGTGCCACGTTAAGCGATGTGTCGATTAAAATGCGAGGGAGAAAAAAAGAATCTAAGATGTGGATCCCAAAAGAATTGGAAATGCATGCTTTCAGTTTCTATCAAAATTATTTGATAAAGACAATACATTAATGTGCTTTGTTAAATCAAAATAAAAAACACTGACTTAATGTCCTAAAAATTGCCACTTGGCAACAGTGTTTGTGCCCCCTGCATCAAAGCAATTTATTAATTGAAAATGCCACGTTGTGCTTACGACACGTGGGCAGTCTGAACCAAGTCTACGTGATTAAGGGTCCCAATTGACATGAGATAAATTTGATTAGTACAAAAATGACAGAGGATTAGATAAAACGCACAGCATAGAACCGGACACGTGCGCACGCAAGGTGGCCTATTTTTAAATGATATAAGGAATGACGTGCCCTGTTCGTGGACAACCATTCAGATGATGTCTGCCACGTGGATGACGTGCATGAAAAAATTTTGAATAAACCCCCCAAGGTGTACAGTATGATGATATGATGTGGTGGTTTTTTTTTCTTTTATTATTAAAAAATGTTTAGATAAGAGTAACACAACCCATTATAAAAAAGATTTGTCAATAGTTTACGGTAGAATTTACAAATCATTAATTAATAAAGATTAAATTTTGATGAAACAGAAAAATGAAATCCAAACCTTTTAAGCAGAAGTTTAATTCCTTACTACTTGAACCAATTATTGTTTGTTAATCATTGTTTTTTAATTCTTTTTCTATTAATCAAAAATTTGATTTATCAAAATTTTAGAATACATTGCGCATCACATGGGACAAATTAATAAAATCATATCACATAATATATTATAGAGTATAGAATTTAATAATTAGATTTTAGTATATATATTTTAGGGTCTAAAATTTTTATTTTAAGGTCTAAAATTTTATTTAAATAAATAAATATAAAATAATTAATAAATTTATTTTAATTTTATTATTTTTTAATTAATTAAAATGTGAGTTACTGTAATTTTATTAATTTGATATACATAGTGTACCAAATATAAAATAAAATTTGTCCCCAAGTCCAATATAAATAATTTTTTATTGTTTCAAATTAGCTCTTTTTAAGGAAACAAGTTAGGTCTTTTTATGTGAAATATAAAAACTTGAAGATGCATAATTTATATCTTCATGTGTATACTTTTTAACTAATTTGATTATAAATACCAAATAACAAATTTTACGAATATAAATTGAATAATTAAAAACTCAAAACAACCTATACCTCAAAATTAAAAAACTTGGACGAATGACTATATCTCAATAAAAACTAGAATTAGCGAACATTATATTATTCCTTAATTTCCAGCCATAACCAGTAAAAGAGAATTAGAAGGGCATTGGAAAAATAAATGAGGAACAGTTCCAATATCCATATCACAAAACATACACTTGTCATCATTCGCAATCTTGCACCCATTTTTATTCTTTATAATTAATATGTTTGCCTGTTTATCAAATGTCTAATTAGTGCAATTGTAATTGTTTATTGAGTATTTAATGTGTTAAATAAAAAATTAGATACTTTATCAACAAAAGTTTAAAAGTTTAAAAACCTTATAACAAGATGAAACCATCACAAAGCCTATATATATGTAAGATGAAACCAATACAAAGCCTATATATATGTGATGGCATAATGGAAAATTTCCTAGCAAGCGAAGAATCCAGTATTGGGCAGAATACGATCCTTACATAACAATAAGACTATATCCTAATTAAGGCATAATTCTTCCTTACTTGCCTATCAAGGAGTCTATATCTTAACAGGTATGAATTTTCACCTAATTCATCAATATATGTGTATGTATATGCTAGCTCTTTTACGGTGGTAGAAAACCCTTTTTTTATGGAGTTCTCAGACTATAAAAATATCAAAAATAGGAATATATTTAGTTATAGAAATATTTCTTTCTAATTCGGAGGATCAAAATTTGAATAAATTAAATACTATATCATAAAAAAGAATTAGAATATTCACCAAAAAAATAAAAAATAAAAAAGAATGAGAACAATACTAAGAAAAGAATTATCGAGAATAAGGAGATTATTGAGTTGGAAATTCTTTGTTTTGCACAAAATTGCGTTCGATAAAAGAATTTCATAAATATTAATTTATGATATCGAGATGAGAATTTATGATTTGGAGTAATATTTTTGTTTTCTAGGCGCTTCTTAGACTTTCTTGTGTAAAAGAAAAAAAAATATAATTTTTGGCTTAGCAAACCAAATCTATTGTTAATATATATATCATGAGTTTAATTTATTTTCTTTGAAATTCGATTCAAGCACTGCTACAAATTTAATTGAATTTCTTTTTTTTCTTTTTTTTCTTTTTTTTTTTTTTATGTTTTAACATTTAAAATTTAAATTGTAAATAAATTCAGATTTTGAAGGCACATGCTAGTGTAAGACAGTAAGGCACTGAGATAATGGCATCACCAGCGTCTATTACTGAAATAAAAAGGTCGGAAAAAAGACAACAAAGAGAGCTGAAGAAGTACATGAAGAGACAACATATGGTTTGGAATCCTATCAACTTCTAACACAAGAAACACGATTTAATTATTATTTCCACATAATATGATCTGTTTAACATGCATATTGTTTTCATTGCATTTTTGTACATATAATATGTGAAATATATATAAGCAAAACACATCTTAAGTTGTTAAATTTTAATGAATTTTGTAGTGATCTCTTGATCAATTTTTTCAACACATTGAGCACACAATCTTTCTGTTTTGATAATATTAACTCTAAACTTGATATTTTCCCATGCACGCGTGACACAATTTTTGAGAAAAGTAGAAAATTTTAGAATTTACTAGAATGATTTAAAAAATGTTTTCTATGCATTCATGTGATAGTTACAAATGTGATCCATACCTGCGATATAGTCTCACATGTCCACAATATTGTTCACCTACCGGATGAACGGATACTATACCCACTGTAAAGTATGGCAGAAAACGTGAATTGTATTGATGAATACAGGAGTATATATACATGAGAGTTAAGGATTAGTAAAGAGGACTTTACACAAATAGTCCTTACTACATACAAAAATTACAATAAGACTCATATACTCTATCACTGCCCCTCAAGTTGAACCGAATGAGACACTAAGTTCAACTTGTCACACGTATGAGAGGAACAAAGTTTGCTAAATGGTTTAGTGAGACCATCAACCAATTGATCAACAGAATTCACAAAGCGAACTTGTACTTGTTTCCGTGCCATTTGATCTCGAACAAAGAAGAAATCAACCTCAAGATGTTTACTCCAAGAATGAAAGATTGGATTGGCTGTAAGATATGTTGCACTTAAGTTGTCACACCACACCTGAGGTGCCATAGGAATCAGAAATCCCAACTCTTGCAATAAAATGCAAATCCATTGAATTTCATAAGAAACAGAGGTAAGTGATTGGTACTCAATTTCAGTATAAGAGAAAGCAACAACTCGTTGTTTCCATGATGTCCAGGAAATGGGATATCGACCAAGATAGACTATGTAGCCCGAGGTGGAGTTCCTATCATCTAAGGAGCCAACCCAATCAGCATCAAAGTAGCCCTAAAGGAATAGAGATGGATTGGATCGAAATAAAATGCCACAATTGGAAGTACCCCATAGATACTGTAGAATCCTTTTGACAGCAGTCCAATAAGCAGTTGTAGGATAGTGTAAAAATTGAGAAACTTTGTTAACTGTATAGGCAATATCTAGACGTGTAAGAGACAAGTACTGTAGGGAACAACAACACTTCTATACTAACTTGGATCAAGTAAGGGTTCACCCAGCTTTGAGTGCAATTTCTCAGAAGTGCAAGCTGGAGTAGAGATAGGACTACAAGTATGCATAGCTATCCGATGAAGCAAATCTTCAATATACTTGGTTTGTGTTAAGAGTAAGCTAGACAATAACTAGTGAGCCTCAATACCAAGAAAATATTTTAGGGAACCCAAATTTTGGATTGCAAACCGATTTTGTAAGAGTGTTATAATGCTGTCAATCATAATTTTGTTATTACCAATGAGTACTAGATTATCAACATAAATGACACAGAATAATCAAACATGTTTCCGGATAAAGAACTATAGAGATGTATCGGATTTAGATCCTTGAAAACCAAGTTGATATAAAACATTAATTAAACACTTATGCCACATTCGTGGAGCCTGTTTCAACCCATATAAGTGTTGGGTTATGCTCTAGTCCCTATATGATGTACTCTGTTTATTTTGTGTATGAGAACACATTTGGTCTATATTAATAAAAGGCATAATCATATTTATTGAATTACTTGAGCAATTATCCAAAAACTGGTGTTCGCTCATGTTTGTTAGTAGCGTGTACTGAACAAGTATGACCATGAGTTTATAGAATACAGTTTTAAAGTTATCCTTAGTCTGTTATAATCATAGGAATGAATATAACTAAAGACTAGTATGTTCCTTGTGGGATGGGTGGTGTCTTACTGACCATAGGACTTGGAAAGACTATCAAGGACATAGGTACATATTGGTGAATAATGTACTGGATCGATCCGCTTATGAGAACACTACATGGTTAACTGTCATAAGTGTTTCACACGTATTGCTTATATTAGATCCTTAGACTTGATGTTACTACACTCCTATATATAACCTTGTATACTTTGATGTGCGCTTAACGCGCCCGTAACTGGGTGCCAAGTATGGGTACATTAGGTATATTAGGAACCACATTGAGATTGGGAGTAATGTGAAGGGATTTCCTATCTCTTTACGGAAGAGATTATATCACAAGCCTCTTAACAAGTGAGACTGAGTAGTGTATGGCCGTACCCGAATAGAATGATTATTAGATAATCATTTATTTGATCTTATCAGTCTACTCGGATGTCAAATAAATATCCTAGCACTTTGAAGGATGACAGTGCCATGCCTTGTGTAGGACACCGATATCTAATGTGCAAATGATCATATAAGAATACTACGGGTATATGTCGTTATGATTTTGACATCTCCATTCCAATTGAGGGTTGTAACGGCTTGCCAGAGCCCACTTACAGCTTATGGGTTGAAATTGCTAGAGACCACTTTTTTGCCCAAAATTGAATTTTTTTTCAATTTTCCCCTTGAAATATATCCGCATATGTAATTAATTGAATTTAACAAACTTCCCCTTTTTATTGATTTTGCAGTCCAGGAAGAAGAATAAGGGCGTGAGAGGTTGGGACGGCCTCAAGCATTTTTATGACCGCCTTCCGGCTCTGGTTAAGGTGAAGGTAGATGCCACGGCCTGTAGGTATTGGTCCATCGAACTCTTCACCGCGCTCTACGGAAGAGCAAAGGAGCAATTTTAGCGCTTATTTAGCGGTGGATGGACACCATTCATACCTTCCATCTACCCACTAGGGAGTTCACTATCACCCCTTTAGACTTCACTGCTATCACTAGATTGCTCTTTAGAGGCACCCAAATCCAGCTCAATAGCACCTTGAGCATAAGCCACTTTAGTGCTGATATCATGGCAATTTTGTTGGGATACAGGCCTTCTCAGCCAAGCTACAGTGTGGCACTTTGATGGGCTATTGGAAGAGGCGCAGCGCCACCACTGAGGCGGAGCAGAACCAGTGTCGGCTCCTTCTTGCTGTTTCTCTTATTTGAGGTTCTATTCCCCATTGGCGGTAGCGATGTCAACTGGAACATGCTGTCTATGTTGATCAAACTGGAGAGCCTGAGTGAGCTGGACTGGGGTAGGGCTGGGCTCACCCATATGTACTACAGGCTGGATGTGTGCACTTGAGGTTAGCACAAAGAGCTAAAGTGCTGCTCGATTATACTTCTGGTAAGAATTCTATTATTTTCCTTATCCATTTTATAGTAGAATTTTGTTTGTGTGCATTTTGATTTTGATTTCTTTACAGATATGGGCCTATTGTTGGAAATGCCCTAGTCCCGAGGCATTGGTCCTTGTATTTGTACCATACATTTATTGGATTTATGTGTTGTACTTATTTGTGTCATTAATAAAGGCATCAATTCATTTATTATATTTATCTTATGCAGTATAGTACATGAAGTATCCAATGGACATATCCATATCCATGACGACTAGTGTCATGCACTTAGCAGTAAGACCGTGGATAGGGTTAACGATATGACCATAAATAGATCCGTAGTCTATTCCAGTCATGGGGATGAATGGAACAACAGACTATCATTAACCTGGTTGTATGGCGGTGTCTTACCGGTCATTGGACATGGAATGTCAACCAAGTTAATGGGTACATGCCTGGGAGCATGGTACTGGATAGATCCACTAAACGAGTAATCCACATGGTATGGTATCACAATGGATTCTCGTGTAGTACTTGTATGGATCCTTTGACCTGACCATATGATGGTGTTACATGTGAAGTCGCATACATAGGGGTACGCCTAAAGGGCCTGTAATAGGGTGCCAAGTATGGGTGCTTTCGGGTATGTCACTGAACATGGTAGCACTATGGATATGCAGAAGGGATTTGTCACTCAGTAACCAACTGAGAAGATATCACCGGCCTCTTGATGAATGTGACTGATAAGAGTGTGGCCACACCCAAACAAGTTGGAACTTGTTTGTGAGCATCAGTACATTCGGGATCAAGTTAATGTCCGAACACAAAAGAGGGTGATCAATCCATGCCTCTGTGTTGGACACCGATATCAATGACATGGGATGTACAAGTTTTAACTACAGGGTTATGATATCAGTTGGACTGCCATCTCCATCTTAATTGGGGGCTGCAGTGGCTTGCTAGAGCCCAACTGCAGTCTGCGGGCCAAAGGCCCGCTGCCAACATAAAGATGGGCCCACAGGATCATACACATAGAACGATAGAATGCAGACTTAAGGAATAACATGTATACTTGGAGTATACACTGTGGAGGGAGAAGCATGTATATATTAATTATATTATAAGGATCAATTGGATTGGTCATAATAATAAAATTAATATATTCTATTGGCTCTTCATAATTAATTGGATTAATTATGAAATTATTTCCTAGGTGGAAATATTCATATGTATGGGTTTACATATGATTTTATTTTGTGTAGAGTTAATTTTAATTTGATGGATTAAATTAAATGTCAAACTAATTTTAATTTAGATGTAAATAATATATTACTTGGAGTAATATATTAAATACATGGGTATATTAAAATTGGGCTTGAAATTAATTTAAACCAGAATAATTAAAATTAGACTGGGCCTAAATTAAAACATGGAAGCCCGCACAAAATAGAAAAGAGCCAAGGTGGGCCTGAATCCACTTGAAGGATTCGGCCAACCCTAGGTATAAATACCTAGGGTTAGCAAAATTCGGCCAACCAATGCATTAGTAAGCCTAGCCGAAATTTCCTAGCTCCCCTCTCCACTGGTTTTGTTTTTCCGACGCTAGCACGTGTTACATTCGCCAAGCGTTCGTGTACGTGAGAGTGGAGGAATTCTAAATTGAGTTCTGCAGTCATCATCCGTCTCTGAAAGAGATTTTTCTGGTATGAAATTTTAATCTCTTTCTATTTAATTTTATGTTTTTCAATTTCCACTTCAATTGCTCCTGGGACTGGATTTGAGGAAATCACCGCGTTATTCCGCTTTTATCGGGTGATTTCCGGTGACAAATCCCAACAGTGGTATCATAGCAGGCTTTTGATCCGTGGAAATTGATTAATTTGGTTGAATCCCTGTTTTGAAATTGGATGTTTTTGATTGGGATTCTTGGTATGGGTTTTATGATTTTTCCCATATGTTTTATGCAATGAAAATTAAATTTGCATATAGGTTTATGTTAGTTTAATTTTATTGTGTATTTTGTAATTCTTGGTGAATTGCTATGGATGGTGATTGGTTGTTATATTTTTTTTTATATATTCTGTTTAAAAAAAAAAAAAAATCAGCCTCCCGGCGGCCGCCGCACGCGGCGGGAGGCGCTGCGGCAGCCGCTGCCTGCTGCTGCACCAGCAGCCGCTGCCTGCTGCTGCACCAGCAGCATCCGCTGCCGCAGCAGCGGGCTGCTGCTGGGCAGTGGCCGCTGGGCGGCCACTGCGCAGCGGCAACAGTGGGCACCCGCTAGGCGGCTGCGCCGCTGCTGCTGCTAGGGCAACTCTGTTGCCCTAGCTGTAGCGGGCCGGGCCCAGTTTTGGATTTTGCGGGTTTTGGGTCCGGGGCCCAGTTTTGAAATTTTAATTGGTTTTAAAATTCGTGTGTTTAAATTTATGTAATTTAAATGCGTGTGGTTTCTTGAATGAATTTTAATTTCGTTCATGCAATATTAGTTTTGGAAATTAATATGGTTAATGGAAGTTGGTTCGGGTAATTTTGGCACAATTACTCGGACGGCTAAATTGGACCCATGGTTTCCCAATTCCAGTGGGAGCAGTTGGACTGGCTGGGCTGGAGGCCCAAAGCCGGTTAAGGGTTAGAACCATGGTGGGCCAAAATTGGCGATTTCCTAATAATGGCTTTGACATAATTTAAATGGGCTTAAATCATGCATTTTGACATGCTTTTGAATTATATGTATTGGATGCATATGTATGGTTGAATGAATGTATGATTGGATGCTATTGGGCCTTTTACGAGTTGGGTTGTATTTTTCTTTGTTGGGGAATTAATCACACAAAACAAAACGCAGCGGAAATAAAAGGATTAATCCCCACCAAGGACCCATGTACATTGCATTGAATTGGAAGGAGGGTTAAAGAATTACCTTAATTCTTTGTAGGTTTTGAATCAATTAGGAACCAAAGTAGCTTCCCTCTACGGTTGATCCACACGGAGCAATTCATTCACCGCGTGCTAGCGCCGGGATTGAAGAACGATTCTTCGAACGAGAGAAGGCCAAAGTTTCGAAAACCTTGGGAGATGGAGAAGGGGAGATTTCGGCTGGCCCCTTGGAGGCTGCAGAAAATCTGCATCTTATGTTAAAATGACTAGGTTTTTTGGAGTTTTTAGGTTATAAAACTTCCTTTTATATATCCTTTAAACTTAATTATAATTATAACTTAATACCCTTATTAGTTATAATTATAAATTAACCCACACAATTTAATATTAATTCTCAATTAATATTAAATCAATTCCATTTTCCATCATACACATATGTATATTTGATATTATAATTAATTATATCTCTATATAACTGAATTATAATATGTAGCATACTTTATGCAATATTAATCATATTAATATTTATACACATATATAAATATATATATCATTATATATATATTCATTCTCTTTCTCATTCATAAATTATTATCCAATAATAATTTATACCCGAAAAGATGAACTTCATTTTGCTCTTTGTGTGTGACCCCATAGGTTCATATCAATTGGCAATAAGGAAATTACCATAATGTCCTTATAGATCACAAGCGGACTCTAGCAAGCCATTATGACTACCCAATTAACATGATTGGAATGATCCAATACCTATTTATAGAATGTCATATTCCCTTTTGTCTCTTTGATATCATGATTAATCATAAGACATGGTACACTTGTCAATCTTATATAATTAATCATATGCTTTCTCGATCTCAAAGTAAACTGTTCAGACAAATCAATTGATACTCTATCAATTATTTGAGCATGGCCATGCATTTAACAGTCTTACTTATCGAGGGGCCCAGTGATATCGCTCTCTTGTTAGAGAGGGACAAAATCCCATATCTGTCACTCACATCCCAAGGCATGAGTCGTATTGTACCCAATCACAGCCTTTATAACTACTCTGTTACGAGCAGCGTTTGACTGCGTCAAAGCACAACATGAGTTCATCCTGGAATCAATGGTGACCTCAGGTCAAAGGAATCAGCTAATGACACTACTATAATCAAGATCAGTTGTGACACATGACCATGAACTTGATCTCATAGTGGGTCTCCAGTAACATGTTCTCTAACATATTACCCGTGAGTATAATCTGTATCTGTATACACTATATTCATCTTATGAATATCCATTATCACTCACACTAGTCTTAGTTTGTTATTATTCCCATAATAACAATCGACTAGGGATATTTAGAATAACACGATTTATTCATGGATACTTATCATAAATGCTAACATACAAACATAAATGACAATATTAATCTACATTAGATTAATCTTAGAAGTCAAATTACATAATCCAATATTGGCCTTAGGGCACAATCTCCAACAATCTCCCACTTGCACTATGGCCAATCATACAAGTATCTTATACCGATTGACCTACATGACCTTCATGTATTCACTCGTGCAGGAGTCTTTGTCAGTGAATTATTAATTTTCGCTTCCGTTGCTACTTTACACATTTTCACTCTTTCTTTAGAGACAGCCTCTCTAAATTAGTGAAAGATGCCTAAGTATATGCTTATGTCATACAAGGTTCTTACGCATTGAACTATTGTCCCTACAATAGTCTCACAGGATAACCAATGCTTAGAACAAAACACAAAATTTTGATGAACTTCTTCATCCAAAATTTACATCATATGTAGCTATATACTTTGACTATTATTATAGATATTTAGCTATAACGTTTTATTTTGAACCTTTCAAAATCATAACATCTCTTTTTAAGAGAATACTAGATCTCGACTGATATATTGCAACTAATTGCAATCAGTTGTATATGTGCAACTATTTACACAGTTAACATAAGCAAGCTTCTATTAAGTCTTTTATATTGAATGCTTTCAATGCTTTGACTTAAGCCAAAACATTCTTTTAGATCTATCTGTATAGATTCCAATTTCAAGAATACAGGCAGTCATGCTTATAACATTAACTGAAATTACTTTCTTAGCCAAGATTTTACTTCTTGCAAGGTAAGAATGTTATTTCCAACAAGCCATATGT
Organism: Euphorbia tirucalli; assembly: GCA_039660915.1. Classification (NCBI taxonomy): domain Eukaryota; kingdom Viridiplantae; phylum Streptophyta; class Magnoliopsida; order Malpighiales; family Euphorbiaceae; genus Euphorbia; species Euphorbia tirucalli. The sequence continues at coordinate 32,264,956 of CM077640.1, read as the reverse complement.
CATCCACATATAGCATTAGGAATACCGATATGCTCCCACTGATCCTTTTGAAACACAAGATTCATCATCCTTTTGATAAAATCAAACCATTTGATTTCTTTATCAAAACTATGATTCCAACTATTTGATGCATGTTTTGATTCTTATAAGAATCTTTGAAACTTGCATACGCTACTTAAATTCTTTGAATGCTCAAAACTTTGGGTTGTGTCACGTACACATCCTCAATCATGTTTTCACGTAGAAAACAGATTTTGATATCCATTTGCCATATTTTATAATCATATTATGCGGATATGGCAACAAGAACTCAATATGACTTGATCATGATTAATGATGAAGGAGGATTTCATCATAGTCCTACTATGAATTTGTTCGTATCCTCATAGTCACTACTATGAATTTGTTTATAACCCCTTTTGTCACTAGTCGTGCTTTATAAGTTTGAAGATCACCATCCATGTCGGTTTTCAATTTGAACTCATTTGCAACCATTGCATATACATCTTCTAAAAGATTTATCAAAGTCTATACTTTGATTGTCAGACATGGACTTATCTTCAACCTTTGTAGCATCAAGTCACTTATTAGATTCAAAATCTAACATTGCTTCTTCATAAAAGAAGACTTACTTCAATCTAGTAAAATTACATCATGACTTTGAGAAATCCATATCTCTCCTATTCATGTCGTATTCTACTAGACTTTCATTGGACTTGTGTAATTTCAACAATGATCATGAAATCATTTCCATATTCCTCTTCAACGTTAAATGTCACTTTGTGAATTACGAGTTTTGTAGGTGTACCTTACTCCCACTAACTCTTCTAGAAATTAACTCCCTCTTCAAGGAGAAAACATTTCTAGCTACAACACTTTGTATCCAAAAGAAACACAGGAGTAACAACTCCTACTTTCCTTTTGAGTAATCCACAACACGACATTTAAAATTTAGGTGCCAACTTATTCGAAATAAGCTTTACAGCCCTAAACTTATTCAATGAAACAATTTGGGTCTCTTACCCAACCATATCTCATATGTTGATTCATGAATCGTTTTAGACGGAGCAATATACACAGCTGCTTTAATGGCATATTCTCGAGAAAACGATAATCAACTTGACTTCATCATAGATTGAACTATATCTGTATAGAGTTCGACTACTCCCTTTTTGACACAACATACTTTGTGGCGTACTTGGAGGAGTCAATTGTGAGACAGTCCCACAATCTCTAAGATGATTGTCAAAATCTTGACTCAAATGTTCACCACTTGGATCATATCTAAGTGACTTTACTATCTTGTCAAGATACTTCATACTCCTTTTACAAGCTTTTGAACATTTCAAAAGTTCCAAACTCGTGTTTCATTAGATACTCTTATCTAGTGAAAAGTTCCATAAAGGTAATGAAGTATTAAAACCTCCTTTAGCAGTTGATTTATAATTCATATACATCCACATGTATAATGCTTAATAAATCGATTATTCTTTAACTACCTTTAGCAAAGAACCACTTTATCATCTTTTACAATAAACAACATTCGCATGATTCAAGATGATTCATAATCTCATGAATCCAAAAGTCCATTCTCATGGAGTTTCGTAATGCGACTTTGCTTATGTCTCCAAGAGGACACTGCCAAAATAGGTTGAATCAACTATTTGATTCGATCCTTACAGTATTTATGTTACAGATGGGCTCCACATATAAAGACAATTATGTAAATCTACATTTCATAATCATGTCTTTATAAAGTTTATAATTCACAATTATAAAATAAACAACATTTGTTTACTTAAGCCAACAAGTTCAATAGGCAACAAGAGTTCGTAACTCACATGCAAAAGTTCATAACCTTTGAGTAACAACCTTTGCTTCTCTTGCCTATTCGCATTCTACCTTTCACCTTCATAAGGTTTCTATTCAAGTTGCGATTCTTCATATTCTACTAATATGAGATTCACAACGATATCTAATACCTTTTGATATAGAAACAAAAGTAGAATAGTTAATAAATACTTAAGGTAGCAGTCTCACTGCCTTTCATCTTCTTATAGTTCTCCAAACAGAGTTTGCTATTTCTATTCTAATGAACGATTCATTCTAGAATTGGCAACACCCTTCTTTTGGAGATCTCTCTATGCCAACAGCTTTGGTCTTTAAAACATGTTTACCCAAACCCTTTTGGTCTTTATGCTTTTCGACCTTCCTTGTATCCTTTTCCTTTTGAACCATAAGCACACAATTTGAGGCGGAATTATCCTTTATGGATAACTTAACATTCTTTTGCATCCTATGCAACTAATTCACAATTTTCTCCATGTCATTCAAATGATAGTTCATCATCAATGACTATCAAATAATAAATTCAAGATCACATCTTAATACCTTTTGGAGGCCAATGAGAAAATGTTGCCTCAAACACTTATCTTTTCTTGCTCACTAATTGATGGAACATTTCCATTTGTGATGTATCATGTACCTCAAGTAAAACTTCCACGTGCGGAAGAATTGGTGGCAAGTGTAAGATAATAAATTTTAAACAGAGTCCCTTCGATGCTTCAAATAAGCATCTTTTATACTCGTGTTACAATTGCTAGTGGTTCATGGGGCAAAAGGATTATTAAGAACATATGATTCCTTTTGGTTGAGAACAATTCTTAATGTTCAATAACAATCGAGATCAAGGTAATAGCAATTATAACTATAATAAAGCGTGTAAAGATTTTATTTAAATGCTCCCACTTAAATTATAAAACCCTTTAAAATATTCAAGTGGGTGAAGATCCAAAATCCATATTTAACCATAGCACTGCTTTGGCATGTCCCTATGATTAAATATAATTTCGGTAGGCAAAGACTCAAAATCATGCTTTAAACCATTTAAACATATTTTGGATGTGCACTTCTTTGCCAATTGCATCATTATGCAACTCTTCTAATTTATGAGATGCATGATATCATATATCATATTTAATTTGCATGTTACTCATCTCATCTTTGCCTCGGGTTCAAAACACCATTTTGATTAACCCTTTGTTAAACCAATTACAACACAATGAGAATCACCATTTCTCATATTATCGCTTCGCTAAGGTCACAACATGCGTACCCGCTTTGGCGTGGCTACCATGATGCGAACATAGTACTTGACTAGTGTTATACGTAATTGGGTGGCAAAAATATAAACTTCATAAGTTTATTTAGGGTTTATTAATTCCCGTGATTAAAATGTATCTCATACAATACATGGCATTAACATTAATCTTTCTAAGTTAATATTAATTCTAGCATGGCATCCAATGTCATACATTCATCTAGCATGCATATATCATACTTAGCATGGCATCACATGGCATCAAAATATAAAACATGCAATAGACTCGAAAGACCGTGTTATGGTATGGTTTTATCTACATTGATTTTCACAGGCCAATATGAAAATCAACAGGTCATTTCCTAGGTGGTTGTAACCATCGCATGGTCGCAGCACAGCCGCATCCCTTGGATCCGTCTTCACGTCTTTGTTCCTTGGCACCATCTCATGGATTTACATACTTTACAAAATTGTATCCTATACAATTTTCTAGTAAATAAAATTTACAAACAATAAATTGCATCCTATACAATTTATCTAGAAAAATAAGATTACATAAATACAAACGACTCGCAGGCCGTATTTATAAAACCTTACATTCACCAAAACCAAAAGAAAAACAAAAAACATCCAAGGGTCCAAAACCATAATAAATAAAATAAAGCATTCACGGGGTCCAAAACCATACCATAACACCATGCATAAAAATATCAACAATAATTTTATATCTAAAATATTTAAGGTTCAAAGTGGTAAAATACAATCACATTGTATTTAGAATTAATTAATTTGGAAAAATTCGTAAATTTGCAGAAATAATTTTCCACACTTAAAACGAAAAAGGGGTAAAACTGTCGGACAGCATGCTAGTCGGGCCTCGCACTGCAGTATCCAATACTGCGCGCAGCCCGACGGGCTGTGCAACACGTAGCTGCGCAGCCCATGCTGCGCAACACGCAGCTGCGCAGCCCATGCTGCGTAAGCAGCATGCTACGCAGCATGTGCAATTGCAATTGCAATTGCAGTTGCGCGCAATTGCAATTGCAATTGCATTGCGCCCAAAACTTATTCTGGGCATTATGCCCAGAATAACGACAAAAAACAATTTTTTTTTTTTTTTAATTTAAATAATTGAAACAATTTCAATAAAAAACCATGAATCAAATTCATGATTCCTACCCCTTAAACATTTCAAATTATTAAAACAAATCATTCACAATGATTCACATTAAAATCAAATTTTAAACATGTTATTCACAATAACATTGAACCCTAAATCAAGAACATACAATCCTAACATGCAATTTTGATCTAATCAAAATAACAAATCCAATTCAACCAATGCACAAGTGGCTCTGATACCACTGTTGGGGAATTAATCACACAAAACAAAACGCAGCGGAAATAAAAGGATTAATCCCCACCAAGGACCCATGTACATTGCATTGAATTGGAAGGAGGGTTAAAGAATTACCTTAATTCTTTGTAGGTTTTGAATCAATTAGGAACCAAAGTAGCTTCCCTCTACGGTTGATCCACACGGAGCAATTCATTCACCGCGTGCTAGCGCCGGGATTGAAGAACGATTCTTCGAACGAGAGAAGGCCAAAGTTTCGAAAACCTTGGGAGATGGAGAAGGGGAGATTTCGGCTGGCCCCTTGGAGGCTGCAGAAAATCTGCATCTTATGTTAAAATGACTAGGTTTTTTGGAGTTTTTAGGTTATAAAACTTCCTTTTATATATCCTTTAAACTTAATTATAATTATAACTTAATACCCTTATTAGTTATAATTATAAATTAACCCACACAATTTAATATTAATTCTCAATTAATATTAAATCAATTCCATTTTCCATCATACACATATGTATATTTGATATTATAATTAATTATATCTCTATATAACTGAATTATAATATGTAGCATACTTTATGCAATATTAATCATATTAATATTTATACACATATATAAATATATATATCATTATATATATATTCATTCTCTTTCTCATTCATAAATTATTATCCAATAATAATTTATACCCGAAAAGATGAACTTCATTTTGCTCTTTGTGTGTGACCCCATAGGTTCATATCAATTGGCAATAAGGAAATTACCATAATGTCCTTATAGATCACAAGCGGACTCTAGCAAGCCATTATGACTACCCAATTAACATGATTGGAATGATCCAATACCTATTTATAGAATGTCATATTCCCTTTTGTCTCTTTGATATCATGATTAATCATAAGACATGGTACACTTGTCAATCTTATATAATTAATCATATGCTTTCTCGATCTCAAAGTAAACTGTTCAGACAAATCAATTGATACTCTATCAATTATTTGAGCATGGCCATGCATTTAACAGTCTTACTTATCGAGGGGCCCAGTGATATCGCTCTCTTGTTAGAGAGGGACAAAATCCCATATCTGTCACTCACATCCCAAGGCATGAGTCGTATTGTACCCAATCACAGCCTTTATAACTACTCTGTTACGAGCAGCGTTTGACTGCGTCAAAGCACAACATGAGTTCATCCTGGAATCAATGGTGACCTCAGGTCAAAGGAATCAGCTAATGACACTACTATAATCAAGATCAGTTGTGACACATGACCATGAACTTGATCTCATTGTGGGTCTCCAGTAACATGTTCTCTAACATATTACCCGTGAGTATAATCTGTATCTGTATACACTATATTCATCTTATGAATATCCATTATCACTCACACTAGTCTTAGTTTGTTATTATTCCCATAATAACAATCGACTAGGGATATTTAGAATAACACGATTTATTCATGGATACTTATCATAAATGCTAACATACAAACATAAATGACAATATTAATCTACATTAGATTAATCTTAGAAGTCAAATTACATAATCCAATATTGGCCTTAGGGCACAATCTCCAACATTCTTTTGGGTAAATACGGCCTGCGTGTCGTTTTCTTTTAATGTAATTTTATTTTATTTAAGTCATATATTATAAAATTTGTAAAAGAAGAAGCCCTTGGAGGTGCAAGCCCAAATGGAGGTGCAAGCCCAGAAGGAGAAGGAGGAGGCCCACCTAATATATGTGTCTAGTATAGGTTTACTAGAATTATATTAGGATGTAATATAGGCCCATAGCAGTCCATTTTCATTTTATTTAATCATTTTATATATTCTCTTGCATGTATGAATGTATGTTATATGTAGCTCATTCACTCGCTTTATGTATGTAAGCCGTTATAATTGAATCTAATAACCAAATGGAAATTACTAAGTCGCTTAAAAGTGCTTCCCTCATCCAAAACCGAATCGAAGTGGGAATAGGCCAGTTGTAGACCATGCCCTCGCAGGATGCACTGGAGTATTGTCACTTTGTATTGGGTTAGAGTATGGGATACTCTAACACTTGGATGGAGGTTTTGACTTAGCATGGGTAGTAGGATTCTCCTGGCCCTAAGCACAGATGGGTAAGTGCCAACAAGCCCATCAAACCGAGAGTCCCTAGGTTGGGATTGTTCCTACCTAAATAGTTAAGGTGTAGTTGTACCAAACCCTCGTTTGGCTATATCTTAATGAAATATGGATCTCGGCCCATGAGCCCAACAACTCGGTTAAATTAATAACTTGATTCATTATTAATTTTATATGGGAACAACAAAGTAAAGCCCTTTATTAACACTCTAAATGTTTTTCTGTGTAGAAACACCCAAATGGCAAACACTAATACCTTATCACTGCGATCGATTCTTGAGAAGGACAAGCTTTCCGGTCCTAACTTTTTAGACTGGTCTAGGAACTTGAGGATAGTTCTAAGACAAGAGTCGAAAGAGTATGTGCTGGAAAGGCCTGTGCAGGCTGCGCCTCAGGGACGTAATCCGACGGCTGCACAGCTAGCGGAATACGAGGCGCACGTCAAGGACAACTGGGATGTGACGTGCCTTATGTTGGCGTGCATGGTCCCCGAACTGCAAAAACAGTTTATGGACCATCAAGCCTATGCTATGATAACAACTCTCAATGAGATGTTTCAGGAGCAAGCTCGTCAGGAAAGGTACCTGACCAATAAGGCATTCCACTCTTGTAAGATGGGGGCCGGGACATCTGTGAGTGCTCACGTGCTCAAGATGAAGGGCTATTTGGATACTTTGGCCCGTCTCGGATCACCTATCTCTCAAGAGTTAGCGGTGGACACGATCCTGGCATCCTTACCGGATTCTTATGATCAGTTCATCCTAAACTATAATATGCAAGGGATGAACCGTACTGTCAGTGAGCTGCATGGGATGCTCAAGCTTACTGAGCAGTTGATCAAGAAGACTCCGCCGGTGCTGCTGGTTAACAACGGGAACGCTCCTCTTGCTAAGGGTAAGGCCAAGGAAAAGGCCAAGGCTAAAGCCAAAAAGGCCAAAGCCAAGAAGGCCAAGGCCCAACCCAAAGGCCAGCAAAAGGCAGGTCCTGAGGATGTCTGTTTCGGGTGCAGACAGGCGGGCCATTGGAAGAGATCGTGTCCCAAGCTGATGGGAGAGCAGAGAAGGGGCCAAGGTGCGTCCTCTTCAGGTATTTATGTTATAGATATTAACCTTACTGTTTCAACATCCTGGGTATTGGATACTGGATGTGGTTCTCACATTTGTTGCAATGTGCAGGGACTTAAGAACAGAAGGTTGCTGGGGTCGGGAGAGGTGGACTTGCGGGTTGGGAATGGAGCAAGGGTTGCTGCCATAGAGATCGGCGAATACCACCTAGTGATGCCCAGCGGATTGGTTTTAATTTTGGAACATTGTTACTTTGTACCTGCAATGTGCAGGAATATTATTTCTGTATCAATGTTGGACATGTCTGGATTTGAATTTTCTATTATAAATGGTCGAATTTCAATATCTAGAGAGGGGTTATTTTATGGAGATGCTCTATTAAATAATGGCCTGTATGTCCTGGACTTAAATGAAACCAATCACATCTATAACATAAACACGAAAAGGGTTAAGCCTAACGAACTTAATCCAGTCTACCTATGGCATTGTCGTCGTGGCCATATAAACGAGAAGCGCATAGCTAGGCTTCACAAAGCTGGAGCCCTAGGGTCTTTTGACTTGGAGTCAATTGATACATGCGAATCATGTTTAAGAGGCAAGATGACAAAGGTACCTTTTAGCAAAAGGGCTGAAAGGGCCACTGGCTTGTTGGACCTAATACATTCAGATGTATGTGGACCTATAAGCGCAGCAACCAGAGGTGGGCACCTGTACTTTGTCACGTTCACGGATGATTTCAGCAGATATGGCTATGTCTATCTGATGAGACACAAGTCCGAGACCCTTGATAGGTTCAAGGAATTTAGGAACGAGGTACAGAACCAGCTAGGCAGGAATATCAAAACCCTTCGGTAGGACCGAGGCGGTGAGTATATGAGCCTAGAGTTTGACTCATACCTTAGAGAGCATGGAATATTTCCACAGCTCACTCCTCCCGGAACACCACAATGGAATGGGGTGTCTGAACGGAGGAATAGGACTTTGTTGGACATGGTCCGCTCAATGATGAGTCAAGCAACTCTCCCAATTAGTTTCTGGGGACACGCCCTCGAGACAGCAGCTCTCATTTTAAACAATACTCCGACTAAGGCAGTGGAAAAGACCCCATATCAGATATGGATAGGCAAGGAGCCCAATGTGTCTTTCCTAAGGATTTGGGGATGCGAAGCACATGTCAAGAAATTGACTAGTGGCAAGCTAGAGCCCAAAACCGATAAATGCCTGTTTGTGGGCTACCCTAGGGAAACCAAAGGGTATTACTTCTACAACCCCGCCGAGAACAAGGTGTTCGTGGCAAGGAAGGGGGTCTTTCTGGAAAAGGAGTTCCTTTCCAAGAAAGATAGTGGGAGCAACGTTGAACTCAGGGAAGTTCAAGGTCCACAAGCTCCTGAAGAGGATAGCTTGGAGGCCCAGGTGGAGCTTCCACAAGTGGAGGCACCGACCCAGGCCACACAAGAACCTAGAAGGTCTGGTAGGGATCGTCGGGAACCGGAGAGGTATGGTTTCCTCGTCACCGATGATCAAACTCTTCTCATCTGGGATGAAGAAGAACCTAAAACCTACCAAGAGGCTATGGCTAGCCCACAGTCTGCAAATTGGCGTAAAGCCATGGAAGCAGAAATGCAATCTATGTACGATAACCAAGTTTGGAACTTGGTTGATCCACCTCCGGGTGCTAAGGTTATAGGTTGCAAGTGGTGCTATAAGCTGAAAGCTAATAATACCTTCAAGGGGCGTCTGGTTGCGAAAGGTTTCAGACAAGTCCATGGGATAGACTATGATGAAACTTTCTCACCAGTAGCCATACTCAAATCCATCAGGATACTGCTGGCCATAGCCGCATGGTATGACTATGAGGTATGGCAGATGGATGTCAAAACCGCTTTCCTTAATGGGAAGCTACTCGAGGATGTGTACATGACACAACCTGAGGGTTTTGTCGATCCTAAGTATCCAGGAAGGGTATGCAAACTTCAAAGGTCCATTTATGGACTGAAGCAAGCATCCCGTAGTTGGAATCTAAGATTCAATGAGGCTATAAAGGAATATGGCTTCATACAGAATCTGGATGAGCCTTGTGTGTATAAGAGGACTAGTGGGAGCATTGTCACATTTTTGGTACTGTATGTAGACGACATCCTACTCATTGGAAGCGACATACCTACACTGCAAGGGGTAAAGCAGTGGCTGAGTAAGTGCTTCGCAATGAAGGACTTAGGCGAAGATGAGATGATCCTAGGGATCAGGATCTATAGGGATAGATCAAATCGGCTTCTGGGCCTAAGTCAGGCTTCGTACATTGACAAAGTTCTGAAAAGATTCAGCATGGACCGGGCCAAGAAAGGATTCTTGCCAATGGGCCATGGGCTGAAACTTAGTAAGAAGAACTGTCCTAAAACAAGGGAGGACAGGGAGAACATGAAATTGGTTCCATATGCCTCGGCTATTGGATCAATTATGTACTCCATGTTGGGTACGAGACCTGATGTCGCCTTTGCACTGAGTATGACGAGCCGATACCAGCAGGATCCTGAGGAGGATCACTGGAAAGCTGTCAAGGCAATCCTCAAGTACCTTAACCGGACTAAGGATAGCTTCTTGGTGTATGGTGGTCAGGAAGTGTTATCAGTTACTGGGTATACTGATGCAAGCTTCCAGACTGACCAAGATGAGTACCAATCGCAGTCAGGGTATGTATTCTTGCTGAATGGTGGTGCTGTAAGCTGGAGGAGCTCAAAGCAACCAACTATAGTGGACTCTACAACAGAAGTTGAGTACATCGCCGCGTGTGATGCAGCTAAGGAAGCTGTATGGATGAAGAAGTTTATCACTGAGTTGGGAGTAGTGCCAACTATCCAGGACCCAGTCGATATCTTCTGTGACAACAATGGGGCCGTCGCACAAGCTAAGGAGCCCTGGTCACACAAGAACACAAAGCACGTGCTCAGAAAGTTTCACCTCATACGAGAAATCGCGGAGAGAGGTGATATTGCATTGAACAGAGTGGACACCGAGGATAATGTCGCAGATCCATTGACCAAGGCGCTGGCCCAGCCCAAGCATGAGGGTCATACTAGATCTATAGGGATTAGGCCCATGCCTAGTTGGAACTAGTGCAAGTGGGAGATTGTTGGAAATGCCCTAGTCCCGAGGCATTGGTCCTTGTATTTGTACCATACATTTATTGGATTTATGTGTTGTACTTCTTTGTGTCATTAATAAAGGCATCAATTCATTTATTATATTTATCTTGTGCAGTATAGTAAATGAAGTATCCAATGGACATATCTATATCCATGACGACTAGTGTCATGCACTTAGCAGTAAGACCGTGGATAGGGTTAACGATATGACCATAAATAGATCCGTAGTCTGTTCCAGTCATGGGAATGAATGGAACAACAGACTATCATTAACCTGGTTGTATGGCAGTGTCTTACCGGTCATTGGACATGGAATGTCAACCAAGTTAATGGGTACATGCCTGGGAGCATGGTACTGGATAGATGCACTAAACGAGTAATCCACATGGTATGGTATCATAATGGATTCTCGTGTAGTACTTGTATGGATCCTTTGACCTGACCATATGATGGTGTTACATGTGAAGTCGCATACTTAGGGGTACGCCTAAAGGGCCTGTAATAGGGTGCCAAGTATGGGTGCTTTCGGGTATGTCACTGAACATGGTAGCACTATGGATATGCAGAAGGGATTTGTCACTCAGTAACCAACTGAGAAGATATCACCGGCCTCTTGATGAATGTGACTGATAAGAGTGTGGCCACACCCAAACAAGTTGGAACTTGTTTGTGAGCATCAGTACATTTGGGATCAAGTTAATGTCCGAACACAAAAGAGGGTTATCAATCCATGCCTCTGTGTTGGACACCGATATCAATGACATGGGATGTACAAGTTTTAACTACAGGGTTATGATATCAGTTGGACTGCCATCTCCATCTTAATTGGGGGCTGCAGTGGCTTGCTAGAGCCCAACTGCAGTCTGCGGGCCAAAGGCCCGCTGCCAACATAAAGATGGGCCCACAGGATCGTACACATAGAACGATAGAATGCAGACTTAAGGAATAACATGTATGCTTGGAGTATACACTGTGGAGGGAGAAGCATGTATATATTAATTATATTATAAGGATCAATTGGATTGGTCATAATAATAAAATTAATATATTCTATTGGCTCTTCATAATTAATTGGATTAATTATGAAATTATTTCCTAGGTGGAAATATTCATATGTATGGGTTTACATATGATTTTATTTTGTGTAGAGTTAATTTTAATTTGATGGATTAAATTAAATGTCAAACTAATTTTAATTTAGATGTAAATAATATATTACTTGGAGTAATATATTAAATACATGGGTATATTAAAATTGGGCTTGAAATTAATTTAAACCAGAATAATTAAAATTAGACTGGGCCTAAATTAAAACATGAAAGCCCGCACAAAATAGAAAAGAGCCAAGGTGGGCCTGAATCCACTTGAAGGATTCGGCCAACCCTAGGTATAAATACCTAGGGTTAGCAAAATTCGGCCAACCAATGCATTAGTAAGCCTAGCCGAAATTTCCTAGCTCCCCTCTCCACTGGTTTTGTTTTTCCGACGCTAGCACGTGTTGCATTCGCCAAGCGTTCGTGTACGTGAGAGTGGAGGAATTCTAAATTGAGTTCTGCAGTCATCATTCGTCTCTGAAAGAGATTTTTCTGGTATGAAATTTTAATCTCTTTCTATTTAATTTTATGTTTTTCAATTTCCACTTCAATTGCTCCTGGGACTGGATTTGAGGAAATCACCGCGTTCTTCCGCTTTTATCGGGTGATTTCCGGTGACAAATCCCAACACCTATGACATGAGTGTTGGTGTGCCCTAGTTCTTAGGGTATTGGATTCTTATATTTTGTATTATACATTAAGACTTCTTGTATACATACATCATTTGTGTCACATTAATAAAGGTAATTAATCTATTTCATTTATAACTTGTGCTATAATATGAGTAGAGTATCCATTATTTCATAATCATAAAACATATCCCAAGTCTATTATAATCTTGGGAATGAATAGAATCACAGACTTTTATATTTGATGACTGTATGGTAGTTCTTAACTAGCCATAGTACTTGTATAGTCAGTCATGAATAGAGGTACATATCGTTGACATGGGACTGGATTGATCTGCACAAGAAAGCCACATGGATGTCACATTATAGATCTTTCTTGAGTAGTTCTCTTTTGTCTTCAGACCATATTTCATTATAGTATTGATATGGAATCCGGTTCACTTTGACATATGCCTAACATGTTTGTAAAATGATGCTAAATATGGGTATGATTGGATGGATAGGTGAACATATTGATACTGATAATGAAGTGATGGAATTGCTACTCGGGTAACACTGAGATGATATCACTGGCCACTTGATGAGTGAAGCTGATAAGTGTATGGCCATACCCAAATAAGTCAGTTGCTTATTTGATTAATCAGTTAACTCAAGATTAAGAAATATAATAAACAACAAAAGAGGATAATGGACACCGTACCTCTTGTTTATTCATATCGATGTCATTTGGCAAAGAACATTATGAGATTACTACCGGGTAAGTGTCTTCGACAAAAATTGTTCTACTTCTGTCTTAATTGGGAGCTGTAATGGTTTGCTAGAACCCACTTACAGTCTGTGGGTCTTGGGCCTACTGCCAACATAAAGACAGACCCATAGGATCATGCACATAGATCAACTAAGCCGTAACTTATAGAAATTGTATATGTAATGTACATTGGAAGGAATACGTTAATTAATTAGTTGACATTCGGTTTCAAGGTCATTAATTAACATTGGGTTGATTTAATTTAATTAATAAGTTTACATAACGTAATTAATTAATTAATCAATTAATTGAATCGCAAAGTAAACAATTAATTAAATAATTTTCCTAAGAAGGAAAATTTAATACATGTATTGTATTTTCTTAAGTGTGATTTAATTTTGATTTAAGGGTAGTTAAATTCAGCCTAATGGAACTTTTAATTAAAGTTTATTTATATAATTATAATTCTAATGGGATTGAGTTTAATTAACCTAGTCAAAACCCAATTAGACAAAGATCTATAAAAGGCACACTTAAGAATTAAAAAATCAGCCCTAACCCTATTTTAATTGCTGGAAATTTCAGCCCCATAGTAGCCCCAACAGCCAAAAATTTCAGCACTTATTCTTCCATTCCTTTGCTTTTCAGCTAGCACCAGTTCCCGCTCGACAGTTTATCATGCATCGGAATTTGGAGATCGCTTAAAGAATTGATTCTGCAGTAGTCTCTAGAAGAGATGAATCCGGTGAGTTTAATCTCTATTGATTCAAAATTATTTTTGTTCTAATCAATGGTAATTGGACACGATAGGTGGATTCTAGGAAATTTTAAATGGTTTAATTCCGCTGCGCCATGTTATTTTTCCGATGATGAATCCCAACAATAAGTTCCTGAGCCCTCCTAAGTTGGGCAAGTTTAATGGCATCCCACTCTTTCTGTGGCTCACTCGATCGATGGTCAGCTAGGCCAAGGTGGTGATGGATATGGCTAAATGCCGTACTCAGCTGGGCTCCGTGACCTGGAGTGAGGTACATACAAATCCTATTAGTCTTGAAATTTATTCACTAGTTTAGGATTGTACCTAAATTTAAGCTTGATTCATATGCATCTGCTTTGGATGATTCAGGGATTTAGGTGCCCCTGGGGCGATGCTGCCCATTGGACTAAAGAGATGATTGGGGCCTCACGTTTGATTGAGAGGTGGCTGGTTATGGAGTGCCCCTCATCTTTAGAGTGGTACCTTGGGGACAGGGTCGAGAGGTGTTATGGGCAACCTTAGGAGAGTTTAATCCCCGCCCCGCCGCCTACGTGCTTTAGTAGGTCTACACAGCCATTAGAGGAACCATGACCAAGAATGGGTGGGTTCATACACAAATTTGGCATAACTCTTATTCCAAAAGGATGGAGGACACATTGATGCCCTCAAATTAGGACAAGATGATGCTTGCAAGAAAGGGGCTTCCTAATGCACAAAGACACATGATAAAACCGATAGTGCATTCATCACATATAGGCATAGGTCTTATAAATGATGGTTAATGAATTATGTATGCTGTAGACCAAAAGGATCTGAAATGATTGTCATTGCGATAGGCACGCTTTGGTATGATGCGGTTTTATGACAAAAAAAAGTAGTCTGTACGTGTAGGCATGCTTATGGACAATGAACGATATGACATTTCATGCGCGTAGACCCACTTATGGACAATGATATTATGTCTGTGCGTGTAGACCCGCTTATGGACAATAAACAATATGACATCAGTGTGTGTAGACCCCTTTATAGACAATGATATGATATACGTGCGTGTAGACCCGCTCATGGATAATAGATGATATGTTATCCGTGTGTGTAAACCCACTTATGGACAATGATATAATATCCGTGCATGTAAACTCACTTATGGACAATAACCGACGTGATATCCATGAGTGTAGACCTACTTATAGATAATGATATGACATCCATGCATGTAGATGCGCTTATGGACTGTAAACGATATGATATCCGTGCGTGTAGATGTGCTTATGGATAATAAACAATATGACATCCATACGTGTAGACCCGCTTATGGATGATAACAATATGACATCCGTGCATGTAAACATGCTTATGGATAATAAACAATATAACATACATGCGTGTAGACAAATTTACGGATAATGATTAGGTGCATTGGTGTGCCTAAGGTTTAAAAGGAAGAAACTGCTTGCAAAGGCATACTCATACATGAGAGTGTATGGACAGAAGTTTGGTGTATTGGTACGTCTACGGTTTAGAAGCAAGACACTACTTGCAAAGGTACACTCGTACACGAGTGTGTACGGACAAAAGTTCAGCGTACTGGTATGCCTAAGGCTTAGGAGCGAGACACCGCTTGTAAAGGTGTACTTGTACACGAATGTGAACGGATGGAGTTTTGGCTTATTGGTACGCCTAAGGTTTTAGGAGTAGGACACTGCTTACAAAGGTGTACCCATACACGTGTAGGGAATCGTCACGGGAAAAATTAAACGCGAGGCAGAATACCGATTAAAATTTTTCTCGATTCCAAAGCCCAAGATACATGTAGATCAATAGAATGAAATCAAGAACAGAGAAAAATAAATTTTCTCACCTTAACTGTCTCCTCTAGAGACTGCTACAGAAACCCAAACACGTTTCCTCCATAATCCGGTACACGATTGACACAATTAAATATAATTTTATCAAATTAATATATCCCAAAGTTACATTAAACAACCTTAATAAATACACCTTTTGTATTTATATTTCCACTAAGGAAAGTTTATTTTATTCAATTAATTACTTACTGCGTAATTAATTAATCAAATAAAATTAATTTCTCCCTTAATATAATTGAATTAATTATGACATAACCTAATGTTAATAACTCAATTAATTTGCTTTTCGTTCGAACTCCGATTTGTCAACGTTCAGTTGTTCTATGTGTACGATCCTGTGGGTCCGTCTTTGTATTGTCAGTGGGCCCAAAGCCCATAGACAGTTACAGCCCCCAATTAAGATGGAGACTAGTAGTCTAATGTGGAACATAACCCGGTAGTGATCTCGTATATCCCTTGCCAACTGACATCGATATATAAGTGAGAGGCATGGCCCTGTCATCCCCATATATGCTTATTTATCTCTTGATACCGAGTGGACTGAACTTAACAAATAAGTATCCCAACTTATCTGGGTATGGCCATACACTTGTCAGTCCCACTTATCAAGTGGCCAGTGATGTCATCTCAGGGGACGCTGAGTGGCAATTCCGTCAACTTCACTATCAACATCAACATGTTCACTGGCCCACCTAATATACCCATACTTGGCACCCTGTTACGGGCCCGTTAGGCGTATATCAAAGTGTATGAGATCCCATGTTATGTTATAGCGAACATTGGGTCTAGGGATAATAGCAAGACCTACCTGAGAAACACCTATGACAATCAAACCATGTGGTGTTCTCGTGGCAGATCGATCCAATACCATGCAACCCAACATGTACCCATATCATTGACTGAAATTACATGTCCAATGGCCGGTGAGATGCTGCCATCCAGTCAAGGATATGCTAGTCTTTGGTTCTATTCATTCCCATGATTAGAACAGACTAGGGATATCTTTATGATTATAACTTTAACTCTACTAAAAGGTCTCATAATCCAATGACCTACATTGGTTTACTTTAGTATGGTTATAATCATTTGATACTTTATTGATAAATAGCACATTATATGAATAAATAGATTCATGCCTTTATTTCAACATAAAATATATAATACAAAATATCCAAATATGAACTATAATACAATACAAGAACTAATGCCATTTGGACTAGGGCACACCAGCAATCTCCCACTTGCACTAGTTCCAACTAGGCATTGCCCTAATCCCTATAGATCTAGTATGACCCTCATGCTGTTCCTGTGGCAGTGCTTTGGTCAACGAGTCAGCGACATTGTTCCCAATGTCAATTCTCTGCAGTGAAATGTCTCCTCTATCCACGATCTCTCAGATGAGGTGAAATATCCTAAGTACATGTCTGGACTTCTTACGTGACCGAGGCTCCTTAGCTTGTGCGATGGCCCCGTTGTTGTCATAGAAGACATTCACTAGGTCTATGATAGATGGAACTTCTACTAACTCAGTGATGAACTTCTTCATCCAAACAGCTTCCTTTACAACTTCACATGCAGTAATGTACTCAGCTTCTGTGGTGGAATCAGCGATGGTTAGCTGTTTCGAGCTCCTCCAACTGATGGCTCCACCATTCAATAGGAAGACATAACTAGACTACGACTGGCTTTCGTCCTGATCGGTCTCGAAGCTTGCATCAGTGCAGCCTAGAAATGACAGTTCTTCTTAACCTCCATACACTAAGAAGCTAGCCTTAGTCTTGTTAAGGTACTTAAGGATTGCCTTGATTGCCATCCAGTGATCCTCCCCGGGATCTAGCTGGAATTAACTAGTCATACTTAGTGCAAAAGCGACATCAGATCTCATACATAACATGAAGTACATGATAGATCTTATAGCCGAAGCATATGGGATCTTTTGCTCCTTCTCCCGGTCCTCCTTTGTCTATGGACCGTTGTTCCAACTTAGTTTAAGCCCATGGCACATAAGTAAGAAACCTTTCTTTGCCTTATCCATGCTAATCCTTTTCAGAACTTTGTCTATGTAAGAGGCCTAACTTAGGCCCAGAAGCTTATTGGATCTATCCCTGTAGATCCTGATCCCTAAGATCATCTCAGCTTCTCCTAAGTCCTTCATTACAAAGCACTTACTCAACCACTGCTTGACCCCTTGCAGTGTTGGTATATCGCTTCCAATGAGAAGGATGCCATCTACGTATAGGACTAGGAATGTAGATACACTCCCACTAACCATCTTATACACACAGGGCTCATTTGGATTCTGTATGAAGCCATATTCCTTAATAGCCTCATTGAATCTCAGGTTCCAACTTCGAGAAGCTTGCTTCAATCCATAAATGGACCTCTGAAGCTTGCATACCCGGTTAAGATACTTTGGATCGATAAAACCCTCA
Organism: Euphorbia tirucalli; assembly: GCA_039660915.1. Lineage (NCBI taxonomy): Eukaryota > Viridiplantae > Streptophyta > Magnoliopsida > Malpighiales > Euphorbiaceae > Euphorbia > Euphorbia tirucalli. The sequence goes on along the minus strand of CM077640.1, from coordinate 32,246,640 downwards.
GGTTGTGTCATGTACACATCCTCGAGTAGCTTTCCATTTAGAAAAGCAGTCTTAACATCCATCTACCATATCTCATAATCATACCATGTAGCTATGGAAAGTAGTAATGGATTTGAGCATTGCAACTGGTGAGAAGGTAACTGGTGAGAAGGTTTTATCATGGTCAATTCCTTAGACTTGTCTGAAACCCTTCGCCACCAATCGCCCTTTGAAGTTGTTGTCGGCCTTTAACTTGAAATTCCACTTGGTTAATGTACATCAATTGCATCTTAGCTTCCATGGCCTTATGCCAGTTGTCTGACTGTGGGCTTTCAATAACCTCCTGGTAGGTCTTGGGTTCTTATGGGTCAAAGACTAGAAGATTCCCATCTTTGGTCATTAGAAACCTATATCTCTCGGGTTGATGACGGACCCTACCAAGCCTTCTAAGGTCTTATATGATCGATTCAGATTCCTCAATTGCTTGAGGTTCTGGTTTGATCTCCGAGCTATCCTGTATAGGTGCTTGTGGATCTCAAACTTCCCTTAGCTCAATATTGTTCCCACTGTCTTTCTTAGAGATAAACTCTTTTCAAGAAAGACACCCTTTCGTGCTATGAATACCTTGTTCTTAGCAGGGTTGTAGAAGTAATATCCCCTTGTTTCCTTGGGGTAACCCACAAACAGGCACTTTTCAGTTTTAGAGTCTAGCTTGCCACTGGTTAATTTCTTGACATGGGCCTCACAACCCCAAATCTGCATGAAAGAGACGTTGGGCTCCTTACCCGTCCATAGTTCATATGGCGTCTTTTCAACTTCCTTACTCGGTGTACGGTTAAGTGTGAATGCAACTGTCTCTGTTTCATATCCCCAGAAGGATGTTGGAAGAGTAGTTTGATTCATTGTCGAGCGGACCATGTCCAACAAGATCCTATTCCTCCTTTCTGACACTCCATTCCATTAGGGTGTTCCAGGAGGAGTGAACTGTGAGATTATCCCACACTCTCTCAAGAATGAATCAAACTCTAGGCTCATACACTTGCCACCTCGGTCAAACCGAAGTGCCTTAATAGTCTTGCCTAGTTGGTTCTCCACTTCTTGTACTCCTTGAACCTATCAAGGGTTTCAGACTTGTTGTTTATCAGATAGACATAGCCATATCTACTGAAGTTGTCTGCGAAAGTAACCAAGTAGTGAAAACCATTTCTAGCACTAGTGCTCATGGGCCCACACACATCTGAGTGTATTAGCTCCAACTAGCCCTTAGCCCTCTCAACTTTCTTGCTGAAAGGCACCTTTTTCATTTTGCTTCTTAAACAAGATTCGCATGTGTCATAAGACTCCAAGTCAAATGACCCTAGCACTCCACTTTTGTGAAGTCTAGCTATGTGCTTCTCATTTATGTGGCCCAAACGACAGTGCCAATAACATGTATACCTGAAGAACTACCCCAGTTCTTCACTTAGTCTCCCACGAGCCTTGGACATGTCTTGTTCCAGTGTCCTTTCTGCTTGCATTGAAGCACACATCCTCGGGAGTGGCCTTAGGCCTGGGCCCTTGCTTAGCCTTCTTAGCCTTTGCCTTCTTGGCCTTGGCTTTGGCTTTAGCCTTGCCTTTGCCCTTCACGGTAGGGGTGTTCCCCTTGTTTCCTAGCAGCACCGGTGGAGTCCTTTTAATATACTGTTCAACAAGCTTAAGCTTTCTATGTAGCTCAGCCACAATCTTGTCCACGCCCTACATGTGATACTTAATGATGAACTGATCATAAGACTCAGGGAGGGATCCCAAGATGATGTCTATCACCAACTCCTGCGGGACTGGCGTGCTGAGATAGGCCAATGCATCGATATAGCCCTTCATCTTGAGCATGTGGGTGCTCACAGGTGTCCCAAGTGCTATCCTACATGTGTTGAGTGCCTTAGTTATCAAGAACCTTTCTTGACGTGCCTGATCTTGGTACATCCTTTTGAGATCATCCATGATTGCATAGGCTTGATAGTCCATGAACTATTTTTGCAGCTCAAGCAACATTGTGCCTAACATAAGGCAAGACACATCACTATCATCCCTCCTATGCAGGTCGTACTCCTCAATTTGAGCTTGAGTAACCCCTCGACCAACAGGCGGTGCAGCCGATAAGGCCCTATCTAGCACATATTCCTTGGACTCTTGTCTTAACACTATTCTTAGCTGTCGAGCCCAGTCTAGGAAGTTAGGCTCGGATAGTTTCTCCTTTTCGAGGAGTGATCGCAGTGAAAATGAATTACCAACCATTTTAATGATTCTTTTACCCAGAAAAATTACAGAGCGATTAATAAAGGGCTTTATTATTTTAACCATGTTAATTAACAATCAACTTTAATTAATTTGCTGGCAAGGTATGGTTACAAGACCAAGATCTATATTTCATTAAGAATTAGCCAAGCGGAGGCTTGTCAACCAACCTTTAACTATTTAGGTAGGAACTCCCTCCAATCCCAACCTAAGGACTCTTGGTTTGATAGGCTTATTGGCACTTACCTATCTGTGCTTAGGGCTAGGAGCTTATCCTACTACCCATGTTGAGTCCAACCACCATTCGAGTGCTAAGCGTACCCAATACCTTAACCCTATACAGTAATTGAATAATACAATGTACCCGGTGGAGGCACAGCCCACATTGCACTTTTCAAAAACCGATAAGGTTAGAATGTGGAAAGCACTTTTAATCGACTCAATATTTAATTGGATTGATATATAATGGCTTAGTATGCATAATCGCGGGTGATTGGAATGGCTAAACATACATTCATACATATGTATATACAATTGACATAAGCATAAAATTATGTATATAAATAAAAGAGACACTATGGGCCCTATTTTACAACCTAATGAATAACTAGTAAGCCTATACTAGAGATCCACCGGGTGGGCTTGCAAACTCCTCTTGGGCTTGGCACCAATGTGTTTCCTCTCCAATAGCTTGATGCAATTACAATTAAATTTACAAAATATAAATTAAATAAAATTACATCAAAATAAAATAAAACGACATGCAGGCCGTATTTCCCAGAATTAAGTTTTACAACCCAACTTCATCTAAGGCCCAATAGTGCTCAAAACCATACAACCGAGCATAGAAAATTATAAACACATAGCAAATATCAATATATATACATGTATTAAAATGCATGAACATGGCATTTCCAATTTTAATTAATTATGTTCAGCCATTTGTGAAATCGCTGATTCTGCAATCCATAACCAATGCCTGGTCACGGACCCGAATTAGCCGTCCAATTCTCAACCCGTGCCAAGGGCCAATTGGACCAATTTCATTAAGCAATTTAATTTTAACCAAAAAAATAAATTATATGCATGAATTAAATCACACAAAATATGGACACAGATTGGAATCGCAATTGCGATTCCAATATGTCCAAAACCTTTTTTTTTATTAAAACAGTAAATAAAATAAAAAAAGATTGGGGAACAAATAATTAAAACTCCAAATCACCAATTAAGGTTCTAAACAAAATCAATTTTAAAACCAATTTCAATAAAATTAAATCAAACACCAAGAACCCTAATAAGCCTCATTCTATTAATCGGAACATGAACCTGGCTCTGATACTACTGTAGGGAATCGTCACGGGAAAAATTAAACGCGAGGCGGAATACCGATTAAAATTTTCCTTGATTCCAAAGCTCAAGATACAAGTAGATTAATAGAATGAAATCAAGAACGGAGAAAAATAAATTTTCTCACATTAACGGTCTCCTCTAGAGATTGCTACAGAAACCCAAACGCGTTTCCTCCACAATCCGGTATACGAACGACTCTCAAACGGGACTCATGCTAGCAAACGGATTGAACAAAATCCAAGAGAAAGTGCAAAAAGGGGGCTACTGTAATTTTAGTATTGTAGGGTTAGGGAGAATTAGGTTAAGGCTTTATATATATACTCCTTTAGTATATATGTTGCTTGTTTACTAAATCTCTAATTTAGCTTTTAATAATAATTTTAATAGTAATTTTAATAATAATTTCATTCAGAGATTAGTGCTCGTAAGTATACGAATCGCAACGTAGTAATAAAAGATATCGATCCATGAGGAATAAGTATGTACACTTTCGTTTGTTTTTTTTTTTTTGCATTTATAGAGTATCAAATTATAAAGTGACATGGAGAATTGGGTAAATGACAAGTCAAATCAGTTAAAGTACTAGTTATGACTTGAGTTGTTGTTTGATTTCTAGTTAGATAAATATACAAGCATTTTATCTTAGATATTTCGTTGCACATGCATTAATTATCTATTCAATCCCTATGATAAGAGTATGTCGGTGTGAGCGGACGATGCGTTTTCGACGGGACGCGAGACTCCCTTTCGGAATGGGCGCCACGATCTCGAACGGGCTCCTCCCTCGCGTGGGGTTTTTATGAATAGAAGACGGGTTTTCGAAAATAAAATAGAATCAATACATAAAAGAACTGAGACCTAAGTCTCGATGAATATTATAGGAGTCGCCACCCGGCTCAGCTCAACCGGGAAATTCTTATGTAGCTGAACCGGACGAACAGCCGCTACACTATCCAGAGATTCGGGTCCGGACAAGTCCCTTATTTCGTGTCTAATTAAAATAAATATTGCCAATGTTCTCGAATGGTATTTCAAAATCTAAAGCCAATTTTATTGAATATAAAAGGCATACAGCGCGCATACAAAATATTTAATACAAAAATAAGGAAAAGAAATAAATATTAATTGGCTTACAACCAAATCGAATGGAAAAATAAAAACTCTCGCCTCACTTATACAATCGCCTATATACACGAGAATCTAGAAAAATACAACCGCCTAGGATACACGATTAATTCTATTAAAATACAAATAAAATTAAAAATAAATATAAATATAAATAAAAGCTGCAAAACAAAGGTTAGCACAATTTATACGGCACGCCATAATTAGGACTCAAATAGACAGAATTGGGAATCAAGAATCGGGGGCATGCATTTAGGGGGTAACCGGGTTGGCTCGGCTAGCCGGCCCGATTAGACCTGGAAAACATTTTGAAACGTCCCTGTATTTTTGATTTTGTGGAAAAATCATTTTTGAAAACAATTTTACCGGTTTACATGCATTTATATATATATTTTTTTTATATTTAAAGTGGGTCGGTTTTCGGGAGAACCGGGTCTCCGTCGTTGAACTGTTCTAAATGTAAATTTACTAAAAATTGAATATAGGGTCGTGAATGCACACAACAAAATTCATTTTGATGATTTTTGGGGTTTTCTAATTTTTTGGGATTTTTTACGGATAAAAACTGAAATTCTGATTCTGGAACAAGGATTACAGTCGTACGACTGTAGTTTACAGTCGTGCGACTGTAATCAGTTCAGAGTCAGAATTCCGCCAAAAATTCATTTTTAAATCAAAACTGAAGCAAGTCAACTGGAAATTAAGAACAGTCGTACGACTGTATATACAGTCGTACGACTGTTCATGAAAACCAAGAACAATCGTGCGACTGTTCTTAATTTCCAGAAACAGGAAAACGAAAATGTAGCAGAAAATGCACAAAACTCATTTCAAACACCCAGAAAGCGAGAAAAAGTGTAAGGAAAGGAAGTAACTACCTTTTTAGAAGCTATTCCAAGTCGTTTTGACCCCTGGCGTCGCTCCGATCCCAACAAATTCGCACTTTTTCCTTTGGAATGGAAGTTGAGAGCTTTTTTGTCCAAAAATCCAAATTGCAAGGGATTCTGATGATTTAAGTCCGAATTCTTGATTTGTTTGAGAAGTTAACTGATTAACCTAGAGATTTCTAACAAGTTTTAGGCTTAATTTCGAGAATTAAAGAAAATGGGAGAGAAAAAAAAATGAATTTTTTTTTGGTGGTTTTTTTTTCTCTCTCTTTTCTCCTCTGTCTAGATTTCACCAGATTTTTTTCAATCTCCCTCTTTCTCTTCCTTTTCCTCTTTTTATCTCTGCCCTTTTTTCTTGCTTGCTGCAACAAGGGAGCAATTAATGCTCCCTCTCTCTCTCCTCCATTTCTGCTGCAGAGGTATGGGTTCCTGCAGTCTGTCCGATATTACAGTCGTACGACTGTAATGATAGTCGTGGCGACCATTTTTTTTTAAGTATAGAAAATTCCGGCGCTTACAGCTGCCCCTCGCGTGACCAAATTCGACATCTAGCTCCAGATTTACAACACCTGAGATGATGAATTTGAGAGCGCGAATTAAAGCGCCGCGAACACTGGAATGAATCTTCTGATGAAATAGACCGATACCGGGTCTAGGTTACCCGAGGCGATGCTGGGGAGAGAATGAGTCGATATCAGGTCTAGGTTACCCGAGGCGAGTTGATGAAGAGATTGGCCGGTACCGGGTCTAGGTTATCGGAGGTGAGTTGATGAAGAGATTGGCCGGTACCGGGTCTAGGTTACCCGAGGTGAGCTTGATGAAGAGATTGGCCGATACCGGGTCTAGGTTACCCGAGGCGAACTTGATGAAGAGATTGGCCGATACCGGGTCTAGGTTACCCGAGGCGAGCTTGATGAAGAGATTAGCCGATACCGGGTCTAGGTTACCCGAGGCGAGCTTCACAAAGAGATTGGCCGATACCGGGTCTAGTTTACCCGAGGCGAGCTTGATGAAGAGATTGGCCGGTACCGGGTCTAGGTTACCCGAGGCGAGTTGATGAAGAAATTGGCCGATACCGGGTCTAGGTTACCCGAGGCGAGTTGATGAAGAAATTGGCCAATACCGGGTCTAGGTTACCCGAGGCGAGTTGATGAAGAGATTAGCCGATACCGGGCCTAGGTTACCCGAGGTGAGCTTTGCTGGGGAACTTGGATGATGGAGCGGATCTGGGCCGATACCGAGCTTACATTACTCGAGGCGGACTCGCTGGAGGAAGTTGAGATAATGGAGCGGATCTAGGCCAATACCGAGTTTACATTACTCGAGGCGGATCTACCGACTTGCTGAGGATATTAAGCTGGGGATGAATTCCTGCACTTAAAATGGCAAGTCTTCATTCCTTGATCGAGAGATTTTTAAACAAAAATTTTTGCCCTTCGATCAAGAATGAAGACTAGCCGGGGATAAGTAATTGATATATGCAATGTATGGATGCATGATGATGTATATGTACATGTATGTATTTTCTATTATTAGACGTTTCTGTCTTCCACTGGGGAGATATGTTATGCCCCTGGTTGATTTTGCTTTTCTTGGGGCATTGTTTAGTGATTATCGAAAGAGTGAGGTGACCGCTGGGGAAATGATCGTTGTATTCCTTGTAGAGATTCCGCTTGGGGATAGTGTGACAGCCCGACTGGGGAAACAATTGTGGCGTTCTTCGTATAGACTACGTTGGGGGATAGTAGGGGAAACTCTGCTGGGGAGTGATGTGACGAATTCTATGAGGAATACTGAGGACATTCTGCTTTTCCTGCTTTGTGAGGAAGTTATGAGTTTGTGAGTGCTCTAATTTTTACCTGGGTTGCCCAACTCGGGTTTTCAGCCCAGTGAGCGGCTCTAACTTTTGCCTAAGGCGCCTTTTCGGTTTTCGCCTTAGCGAGCCGCTCTAACTCTTGCCTAAACTGCCCGACATGGGTTTTCAGCTTAGCGGGCCGCTCTAATTTTTGCCTGAGGTGCCTTTTCGGTTTTCACCTTAGTGAGCTCTTTTTTTTTTTTTTTTTTTTTTTTTTAGATTTGACTAAAATGGTGCTGTGACCCTTTATTGCTCATTTGGGAAGATGAACTTGACTTTAGAGGATGATAAGAGATTTTGAATTGCATGTATTTGATACATTTTCATTTGTCAAATAATGCGATGATATTGATCAATTGAATGCAAAGTGCTTTCTTTGAATGTGTGTTTATGCAAGACAACTTTGTTCGTGCATTTGTCATAACCATGCAAATATATTTAACCAGACACTTCACTTTATTGATGAAGTCAAAATAAGTACATTTGAAACAAGTTGGTTCCTAAATGATACACATTTCACATTGTGCCAGAATCCGTTACCAGTCGTCCTTTTCAGGTTTTCCGACAGATTATTTTCTCTCGTGTCTTAACTTTTGCCTAGACTGCTCTTTTCGAGTTTTCAGCCTAGCAGACCTCTCTCTTTTTTTTTTATACATGATAAAGCTTTAGCCTGTCTTGGTTGATCAGGTTGGTGAACTCGTTTCCATCCATGTCCATGATGCTGACAGCGCCTTTTGATAATTCCTTCTTCACCACATAGGGTCCTTCCCAATTGGGTCTGAACTTGCCCCTAACATCAACATTTGAAGGCCTTAGTTGCTTTAGAACCAAATCTCCTGCTTTCAACTGCCGCTTGGAGTATTTCACATTTCGATTATAGGCTCTAGCCATTCTGCGCTGATACATCTACAGGTGATCCAGTGCCTTTAGTCGCCTTTCATCTAATGCTGCCAACTGTTCATACCTGGCTTGAACCCATTCAGTCTCTGGTAATTGAGCTTCCAGGGCAACTCTGAGTGACTTGAGTTCTATCTCCACTGGCAACACTGCTTCCATTCCATATACCAAGGCATAAGGAGTTTCCCCTGTCGGTGTTCTGACACTGGTCCTGTAACCCCAAAGAGCATAAGGCAGTTTATCAGCCCAATCCCTGTAAGTGGTTAGCATCTTTGATAAGATCTTCTTTATTGCCTTGTTAGCTGCTTCTACTGCACCATTAGCCTGAGGCCTGTATGGAGAAGACTTATGATGTTCAACACCATGTTCTGCAAATAGCTCAGCTATCGCCCCTTGAAACTATACTCCATTATCAGTTACTATATGGTGAGGAATCCCATACCGAGTGAAGATGTTCTTCTGGATGAACTTGACCATGTGTTTGGCTGTAACATTAGTGAAGGATTCAGCCTCGACCCATTTGGAGAAATAATCAACTGCCACAACTATGAATCTATGCCCATTAGATGCAGCTGGATGAATTTCACCAATCATGTCTATCCCCCATGCTGAAAACGGCCAAGGAGACGCTAGATTCTAAAGTTCAAGTGGAGGAAGATAACTAATGTCTGCATAGATCTGACATTCATGACATCTCTTCACTTTTCTTATACAATCTGCTTGCATCATCATCCAGAAGTAGCCTTGCCTCATGATCTTCCTAGCCATGGCAAGTCCATTCATATGTGGCCCACAGGACCCTGCATGTACTTGCTGCATTACTTCTTCTGCTTCTTGTTCTGTTAGACACCTCAAAAGAACTCCATGTGCTGTTCTTTTGTATAACTTGTCCTCGAAGATTCTGAATTGACTGGTCAGCTTTCTTAATGTCAACTTATCAGCAGCACTAGCCTCTTCTGGGCACTTTCCCTCCTTAACATACCAGTAAATGTCAAAGAACCATGGCTTTTCTTCGGCTGATAATTCCATCACTTCGTGCACTTCGAAGCAAGGCTGTCTGGAAGTGGCTATAACCAGTGGTTGAACTTGTGTCTCCTCTGGATTTTCCCACATGGAGGACAAAGTTGCTAATGCATCAGCCATCTTATTCTCATCCCTGGGGACATGTCTGAATTCACACTGGCCGAATAAACCTTTTTTGAATTGCAGCAGCTCCAAATAAGGCCACAAGGCTTCTTCTTTTAGCTCCTATTCACCCTGAGCTTGCTTGATCACTAGAAGTGAGTCACCAACAATTAAGACATCATTTGCCCCTAAGGTTAATAGAGTCTCCATTCCAAACAAGCATGCTTCATATTCCTCTCCATTGTTGGTTACAGGAAAGATCAGCCTTTTGGATAGAGGAATGACCTCACCATCCGGTGTTGCTATAAGTACTCTGATTCCAGCGCCTTTTCTATTCACTGCCCCATTGAAGCACATGACCCATCTTTTCACTCCCACCATGGCTAACTGCTCATCAGGGAATTCCAGGTTCTCTGTGTAATCTGATTCTAGGGGCTGGTTTGCCAGAAACTCTGCCACAGCTCGCCCTTTAATGGTTTTCTTCATGATGTATTCGATGTCAAATTCAGACAAAAGTAACAACCACCTGGACAACTTCCCAACCAATGCTGGTGCTTCATAGAGGTACTTTATTGGATCCACCTTAGCCACGGCTTGTATCTTGTAGGATTGGAAATAGTGGCGCAGCTTCTTGGTCAACCAAATCATCGCCACACATGTCTTCTCCACTAGTGTGTACTTGGTTTCATACTCCAGCAATTTCTTGCTAAGGTAATAGATAGGATATTCCTTCTTGCCATCTTGTTCTTGTGCAAGCATTGCCCCTATAGAGGATTCTTCAACTGCCAAATACAAAATTAGGGGCTTCCCTAGAATTGGAGGGCTCAACACTGGTGGCTTTACCAGGTAAGCCTTGATCTTCTCGAATGCCAGCTGACACTTGTCATCCCATACGATTGGCTGATCTTTCTTTAATAGCTTGAAGATCGGTTCACAGGTGGAAGTTAGCTTGGCAATGAAGCGGCTGACATACTGTAAGGAACCCAGGAATGATCTGACCTCCTTTTCCGTCTTTGGGGCTGGCATGTCTTGGATTGCTTTGATCTTGTCTGGGTCCATTTCTATCCCCCTCTGGCTAACTACATGGCCCAACAGCTTCCCTGATGTGACCCCGAATATGCACTTCTTGGGGTTAAGCCGTAAGTTGTACTCTCCAATGCGTGTTAGAAATCTATCCAGGATAACAGGGTGTTCCTCCCGGGTTGATGATTTAACGAGCATATCGTCGACGTACACTTCAACTTCTTTATGAATCATGTCATGCAACAGAGTTGTGACAGCCCTCTGATAAGTGGCACCAGCGTTCTTCAACCCAAAGGGCATCACTCTGTAACAGAAGGTACCCCACTCTGTGATGAACGATGTTTTCACCTTGTCGATCACATCCATCAGAATCTGGTTATACCCCGAAAAGCCATCCATGAAGGAGTACATTGCCGCTTTTGCTGCGCTATCAACTAGGACGTCAATATGTGGCAGTGGAAAGTTATCCTTTGGACATGCTTTATTCAAGTCCCTGTAGTCAACGCATACTCTGACCCTTCCATCCTTTTTAGGCACGAGGACAATGTTGGCTAGCCATTCCATATACTCCACCACTTCGAGAAACCTGGCATCTATCTATTTGGCCACTTCTTCCTTCACCACTGTAGCCCATTCCGGCCTTAGTCTTCTCAACTTCTGCTTTACCGGTCTGAACTTGGGGTCTGTCGGGATTTTGTGTACTGCTATTTCTGTATCTACACCTGGCATGTCTTCATACGACCAGGCGAAAGCTTTAACACGTTTTTGGAGTATTCTTATTAATTCTCTTTCTTCCTCGGATTTTAGCTCGTGTAAAATGAGTACCATTTTAGGGTTTTCATCTGTACTTATATTGATTTCATGCAATGCAGTGTCATGTATGCTAAATATGCTTGATGGTGATTTAAATGCATGCACAGAATTATCAGGATAAACATCACACAAGTAAGCAAATTAGGATTTCATTGCATTGAACTTATCATAGAGTACATCAGTTACATTGAAAATGGAAGAAATAGATACAACGAAATCATTTTCATCCTCCACAGACGGAGGGCCTTGTTCTTCCTCAGCTTCCATCTTCCCTTCCAGAGCATCATCTAGGACTGCAGCTTTCTCTGCTTGTTTTTCGATCACCTGTGCCTTAGCTTTTTCTATAATCTTGGCGATTTCAGCAACCACAGCGTCTAAATTCACTTTGGCCATCATTTCTTCATCAAATCCTTCCTTGGATTTTCCGAAAGCTTTGTTCAATGTAGCAATCAAAGCACCTGAGATGGTTTCTGCAGTTTCAGCGCAGGCTTTCTTTTCATCTTCTTCTTCGGCCACCTCTATGGTTTCTGCTATCACCTCAGATGGTTCTCCTTTCAAAATTTCAGATTGAGCAGTTGGTTCTTCTTCCATTACAGGGGCTACTGGTTCTTCCAGGCTTTCCTCAAAATCCACAACATCTGTAAAGATCTCAAAGCCAGGGTGCTCGACATTTCCAACCAGCACTGGTTCAGCTTGGCCCTTGTAAAGGCTTTCTCCTGCCTTCAAAAATGGCTTCATCATGACCTTGCCATTCTTGCCCCTTTTCAGATTCTTCTGCTCGGATGACCCCTCTACATAACCAAGGCCATACTGCTTTGACTTTCCCGAATCGATCTTGAATTCTGGCACACCTTGCAAATTAATCCCGAGTCCCATTCCCGGGATAAAGTTTAGCTTGTACAGATATCGGGATAGCCACTCCGGCATGTAGTTCTCATAAAGGACCATAGGGGCATCTGTGGTTTCTTCCTCCTTGATGACAGTAATTTGGAATCCACCAAAAGGAACCACTCCTTCATCCACTGCAGCTACCATTGACTGGGCGTCCGCCTCAACAGTCACAATCCTGTCATTCATAGAGAATTTAATCTTCTGATGCAATGTGGAAGGAACACCTCCCAAAGGATGGAACCAGGGCCTTCCAAGCAATAGGGAGAATGTGACCGGGATATCGATCACTGTGAAGACAACCATGGACTTGATGGGTCCAACCTCCACTTCTGTTTCGAAGGTCCCTATCACTGTCCTTTTAGAATCATCATACGCCCGAATGACTATCGAGGACCTCTTCAACACTTCTTCATTCATGCCTAGAAACGGTAACATTTTTAGCGGGCATATATTCAGAGCCGAGCCGTCATCCACCATAACACACGGCATCACCTTATCCATGATATAGGCTCTAATGTAAAGAGCCCTGTTGTGGGCCTTTCCTTCTGCTGGTAGGTCTTTCTCAGAGAAAAAAATGTTAGGAGCTCCAGCATGGACTTTGTCTAGCAAGCAGCACATAGCCTCTGGTGAAGCTATAGGGGAGACTTCAATTTCTGATAGCTTCTTCACTAAAGCCTCCCTATGCTCTTTGGAGGTCATAAGCAGATGCCACAAACTGGCTGGTGCAGGGGTCTTCTTCAACTGGGAAATGACCAAGTCTTCTTTCTCGACTCCTTCTGGTGCCGAAGTGCTGCCCGACCCATTCATCGGTGCTTTATCTTTCGTCTGATCTGCCGGCTGATATACCCTTCCACTTCGGGTCACATGCTGCACTTCTGAAATCTTCAACTTCTCAACAGCTGGGAGTTTAACAGCCTCTCTTTTGTCAAATTCTTCGTACTCATCTTCGGAGTCGAGATCATCTAGACTTATAGGCTTGATCTCCTTACATCCCTCCTTTTCACACTTAGGTTCCTCTTCGGGTTCCCCTACCGCCACTGCCTGAATCGTAGGGTTTGCTTGCAGAACTTGGGCGAATATAAAGTTAGCCGGCAACCCCGACTGCACCATGCTAACCCGCTTCTCAAATGCCGGTAGTGGGTTAGTTTTAGTGCTAGGTTTAGGTGGTTCTTGCAGCTTTCCCTCGTCGATAAGCTTTTGGATAGCATCCCTTAGCTTGTAACAGTTGTTGGTTTGGTGGCCTGTCACCAAATGGTAAGTGCAGAAGTTATCTTTGTCAGCTTCAGGTGGGATCTCAAATGGCCTCAAGGACTGTAGTAGGCCACCATTCCTACACTTGGCGAATATTTTTGCCAAAGTAAGAGTCCAGGGCATTATGCCTTGTCCTCTAGGACCTCTATTCTGATTGCCTTACTGCTGATTCACAGTAGCTACTTCGACCTGCTTCACCTCTGATGATTGCCCCTGTTTGCCACTAGACCCTGAACCAGAACCACTACCAGACCCAGCTGCTGCGATTGATCTATCCCTGAACTGTACCCTGTACTTCTTCCCCCTTTCTGACCAGCTGGCTTCTCCTCTTCATCCCTTTCTATTTTCATGGCCATGCTATAGACCTCACTAAGCTCCTTGAAAGGATGGAATTTATGTTGTTCTTGAAAATATCCTTGCTACCATCAATGAGCTTCTGTATAAGCTCGTCTTCATCAGGGTGGTTCTTTAGGAGGATCATCTTGTTCATCCACCTCTGGTAGTATTCATCAAAGGGCTCATTGAATTTCTGCTTCACCCTCTCTAAATCATACAGCTTCACCTGGATTTTGGTGTTGAAGCTGTAGTATTTGATGAAGGCTGCTGACAATACCTCCCAGTCAGATTGCTCCTCCTCTGCAGTGAGTTATACCATCCCAAAGCACCTCCCTCCAGTGTGGTGGGGAAAAGATTAATCAATTGTTGCTTTGTAGCGCCTGCTGTTAGCATAACCCGGACATATAAATTCACATGGGCCTCCGACGAGCCCATCCCTTTGTAAGTAGGGATTTTCGGTACTTGAAGCCAATGGGGAATGTCTCGATGCCCTTACTGATCATGGCATCCACATTCACCCCTTTCTTGGATTCAGCGCTGATACTAACCCCCTTCTTCAACTGGGCCATAACTTCATCTAGTTCATAGCACTTGGCTTTCATCCTCTGTTCCATAGCTGCTTCTATCTCCTGCAGCTTTTCCAAGCTAGCCGAAGCATCCCCACCATGTTGAGATGACTCAGCTTCTTTTTCCTTCCCGGCTCCACTACCACCAGTCTCACCAGCTTCTCTAACCACTGCCCTCATTTCTTCCTTTAACATGTCGCGGAAATCCTGCGACCTGAAGAAATCTCTCAGAACATCAGCCATATTCGGTGTCTGCTCTGCCATATTCACGCCTTCCCAGGTCTCAGAATCACTGTCACTCTCGACTACCCTCTGTCTCCTAGCTGCCCTTGAAGCTTGGGATCTTGTCCAAGGTCGCTCCAGTGTATTCTGCTTGGGAGTATACAGGAGGTATTAGGGTGGTGAATGAATGACGTGATGTGACATGAAAATTAAGACCTTGAACATGCTTGAGATGCATGGAGTGGAATTATGTATGGAATGATGATATGAATGGTTTCTTTTTATTATTATATCATCATTATTATTATTATTATTATTTTTTATTTTTTCGAGGCATTCCAAGAACACCCAATGTTTATGCAAAAACGTCACGTGTGGGCCATCACACAGACAGAACTTCGGCGCCTTTGGGGTACCAAATGAATTCATGAAATGGTCGCGTGTATACCGGCACACGGACAGAGTTCTGACGCTTTCTAGGTCTATGAGATGATATGAAATGGTCGCATGGGCTGGGCCCGCGGACAAGGTTTTGATGCTTTTGAGCACATGATATGGTGTTATGAGAAAGTCACGCGCAACAAGGACACGGATAAGGATTCAGCATTCGAGGAACGCCTTTCATGATTTGGTGATGTTATAGACCTATACGTATACTAATCGGGCACTCGGGGAGTACCTTGAATGGTGAATTAATGTCATGAAGTGGTCGGATGTGGACCACAGTGTTATATGATGTCTATGATAGATGGATATGATGTCATGAAATGCATCGTGTAAATTATTACACGAAAATGGGCCTAAGGCCGTTGTGGCTTTTATTAAATGAAATGATATTGGTGGAATGGCCGAATGCAATCTGGCATATTGGCAAAACACGTGTAATTTTGGGTACCCGATATGTTATGAAATGGAATGAGATGGTCATGATAGGCGTTCTTTGAAATGCCCCTTAGTTTAATTTAAGTGAAATGTAGTGAATGAACATGTCACACAATATGCAAATGGCTGCACAAAAATGTGGGTTAGGATGTATGACATATATAATGATGTTATGTATGCTATGTCAAAAATAAAATGCTAATCACACAAATTTAATGTTATGGCTGAAAAAGAAATCGTTAGTATGGATGACAAGCGAATGAATTAATGTTTTACACACAAAATAAAATGCAAATGGCTGCATAAAAATATGGGTTAGTATCACACAAAAATGTTTATGTATGGTATGTTGCATGCATGGAAAATGGTGATTATGATATGTTATGTACGCATTGGCGATGTGTCACGAGATGGTGAAGAACACATAGCAAGCAAAACGAATTCTTCCAACCTTATTCCTCCAACGTGGTCGATCTCAAAAATTTCTAACCGAGTCCTAGGCGGGGTTCACTTCAATCACCAACCGGGGGTGATGAAGGCGCAATTTTATTATTATTATTCACACAATTGTTTTGGTATCCTAAGAGAATCCAACTAGAGCTGCCTATATGGGTTCAGTCAAAGTCGGGATAACATCAAGGCTCTCATAGCAAGATATACTCCTCACTTCTCCCCACTCAAGGGTCCTAGCGAAGGGGTTCGTACGAGGCTATGAGTGGTGTTTCGTATTCGTGCCCCTAAGACTAGGAGGAACTTAGGCGACACTTCAACAATCCACCGGGCTATAAAAGGATACCTAATCTAATGCAAGAAATGGCTAACTAAAAATGCAAATAAAATACCAAAAGAGAATCATCCGCCTTATTTTAATTAGACACTTTTCAGGGCTTGTCAAAATTCTTTTAAGTTTTTAAGAAAACTTTTTTAAGAATATCCCCAGCAGAGTCGCCACTGTGAGCGGACGACGCGCTTTAGACGGGACGCGAGACTCCCTTTCGGAATGGGCGCCACGATCTCGGGCGGGCCCCTCCCTCGCGTGTGGTTTTTATGAATAGAAGACGGGTTTTCGAAAATAAAATAGAATCAATACATAAAAGAACCGAGACCTAAGTCTCGATGAATATTATAGGAGTCGCCACCCGGCTCAGCTCAACCGGGAAATTCTTATGTAGCTGAACCGGACGAACGGCCGCTACACTATCCAGAGATTCGGGTCCGGACAAGTCCCTTATTTCGTGCCTAATTAAAATAAATATTGCCAATGTTCTCGAATGGTATTTCAAAATCTAAAGCCAATTTTATTGAATATAAAAGGCATACAGCGCGCATACAAAATATTTAATACAAAAATAAGGAAAAGAAATAAATATTAATTGGCTTACAACCAATCGAATGGAAAAATAAAAACTCTCGCCTCACTTATACAATCGCCTATATACACGAGAATCTAGAAAAATACAACCGCCTAGGATACACGATTAATTCTATTAAAATACAAATAAAAATAAAAATAAATATAAATATAAATAAAAGCTGCAAAACAAAGGTTAGCACAATTTATATGGCACCCATAATTAGGACTTAAATAGACAGAATTGGGAAATCAAGAATCGGGGGCATGCATTTAGGGGGTAACCGGGTTGGCTCGGCTAGCCGGCCCGATTAGACCTGGAAAACATTTTGAAACGTCTCTGTATTTTTGATTTTGTGGAAAAATCATTTTTGAAGACAATTTTACCGGTTTACATGCATTTATATATATATATATTTTTTATATTTAAAGTGGGTCGGTTTTCGGGAGAACCGGGTCTCCGTCGTTGAACTGTTCTAAATGCAAATTTACTAAAAATTGAATCTAGGGTCGTGAATGCATACAACAAAATTCATTTTGATGATTTTTGGGGTTTTCTAATTTTTGGGGATTTTTTACGGATAAAAGCTGAAATTCTGATTCTGGAACAAGGATTACAGTCGTGTGACTGTAATCAGTTCAGAGTCAGAATTCCGCCAAAAATTCATTTTTAAATCAAAACTGAAGCAAGTCAACTGGAAATTAAGAACAGTCGTACGACTGTTCATGAAAACCAAGAACAGTCGTGCGACTGTTCTTAATTTCCAGAAACAGGAAAACGAAAATGTAGCAGAAAATGCACAAAACTCATTTCAAACGCCCAGAAAGCGAGAAAAAGTGTAAGGAAAGGAAGTGACTACCTTTTTAGAAGCTATTCCAAGTCGTTTTGACCCCTGGCGTCGCTCCGATCCCAACAAATTCGCTCTTTTTCCTTTGGAATGGAAGTTGAGAGCTTTTTTGTCCAAAAATCCAAATTGCAAGGGATTCTGATGATTTAAGTCCTAATTCTTGATTTGTTTGAGAAGTTAACTGATTAACCTAGAGATTTCTAACAAGTTTTAGGCTTAATTTCGAGAATTGAAGAAAATGGGAGAGAAAAAAAATGAATTTTTTTGTGGTGGTTTTTTTTTCTCTCTCTTTTCTCCTTCTCTCTCTAGATTTCACCAGATTTTTTTCAATCTCCCTCTTTCTCTTCCTTTTCCTCTTTTTATCTCTGCCCTTTTTTCTTGCTTGCTGCAACAAGGGAGCAATTAATGCTCCCTCTCTCTCTCCTCCATTTCTGCTGCAGAGGTATGGGTTCCTGCAGTCTGTCCGACATTACAGTCGTACGACTGTAATGATAGTCGTGGCGAAATTTTTTTTTTTTAAGTATAGAAAATTCTGGCGCTTACAGTCGGATAAGTTCTATTTCAACGGGCATGTCTAGAAATAGATTTTATTCAATAATTCATAGACAAATTATCGATTACCTTTGCCAAAATAACTCAAGGTCTTAATACACAATGGCCAAGCTATATTAAGATGATCTCCAATTAATTTAACAAAGGGAAGCAAAACAATCATACATCATAATTTATTCGATCTTATTAACTAAACAAGACAAAGTAAAATGCGAACTTCTCTATATCTTATTTTGTCATGCAATGAAGAGTAAGATATAAGAAAACTTATCGATATTGATTTCATAAATATTAATACAAATACAAGTGTGATGCTCTCATAAAGGAAAAGCATAAGAATAAACTTAAGAAAGCGATAGTATTCCCCTCTGTCACACGGGAAACACTCCCTTACCAATAGGTATATTGCAACCTCGGGTGTATCTTTTCTCTATACAGCGACAATACTTGATTCAAGGACCTTGGCGTTAGGCTCCCTTTTACGTATACTAAATATTTAAAAAAACACTCAAACTCTCTAGACACTTTATTTTTCTAACTTTATACACTACAAGTATCTTCCAGTTGCCAGTTTTCTCCCTTTGGCATCCCATTGGGGGCATACCTTGCAATCTGGAATTCCTTCTCTATATATAAGCATTGAATCATTGTGTCTCTTTATGAAAGATTGTGTTGGTTCATTGAATGGTTGTGTCTCTTTGAAAGGTTGTGTTGGTTCATAAAGGGTTGTGTCTTTTGAATACTATTGGTTCTTCTTGGAAAGTTATGTCCTTTCATGAAGAGTTATGTCTGCTCATGAAGGGTTATGTCTTTTTGTGAAGAGTTGTGTCTTTCCATAGTGGTGGTTGAAGTTCCAAATGGATAGGATTAAATAACTGCTACTGAGTGCATGTCACGATCGTGACAGAGTGTCGCGGACGTGATTCATATGGGTTCCTTTACAAAACATTGAAATCAAAGTTTGCCTATGTGCTAGGTCGCGACCGTGATATCCATCACACTCGTGATCTGTCTCTTTCCTTTAATTTCTCTTTGTTTTTGCTTCTTTTTATAGCTAAGTTCCACATATTTGCATATTTAGACTTTAAAACCAAAAATCATAAAAAATAAGCAATACCAACGTGAAATCTAATATATAATAAGTAAAAACATCACAAATTTTTTATAGATTATATCATATATAAGTGCCTTTTTAGCACTTATCAAGCCCCTACACTTATCTTTTTGCTTGTCCTCAAGCAAAATATGAATCTCTTAATCTTCTTACTTGTGATGATCCAACATACTTAGTTCTTTGAAACACAAGATAAAGAGTCTCAACCTTCAACTTCTAAGGTAACTATGAGGCTTCTTGAATCTTAACAACATATATGTATAGCCTTTTTATATTATTAAGTATAGGTATTGCCAAAAGGTCATTTTCCCAAGCTTAACTTAGAACTATCGACCATAAGTAGAGTTTATATACACTTTTAACCATGTTCATGCCTTAATCAACACAACTTTCGCTTACTCAACCAAAGCATATCGGTGAAAGCTTTTCGGGACAAATTTTAGCACATGTTTAGCCATTGTTCTCAAAGCATTTTTAGGTAACCTAGATTTTTTCTAAGTACTCATGTGTGGTTGTGTTTCGCTCCATACCACACCTCCCTTTTTATCTCATTTGTTACCACTCATATTGTAATTTTTTTCTTTTCTTGTATTATATAAAAGTAAATATTTTTCTTTTATTCTTTATCTAGCATTTAGTGGTTGCATTTTATGCTCCATACCACTTACCCTTTTACATAACACTTCGGTTATTCACTCGACACTCAATTTGCAATGTCCTCATCTTTCATTGAACAATGCTAATCCGTATTATGGCTTTAGTTTCCCTAGTTCAATCACTTCAAACTTAGTCTTATAAGGCAGAAAATCATGCATCTTATTGCTTTTAAACAAGAATTGCCAATGGTTACCCAAACATTTATAGGATTTATTCTTTCGTCTTGCTTTTCAAACTACTTCAATAATGAACATACTCAATTTTTCAACTTTTTACCACTTGAATATACATACTTTTATAGAATTAAAGCCTCTTATTCCTTAACTTAAGGTGAGATTATCTTCTTTTATCCAAAGAATGTGTTACCATGATCATACACTTCAACTCAAGATAGAAAAAGATGTCATAAGCTTTTGACAATCACAAAATAAGACAAAAATGCAAGAATACTTGATATTATAATGACATATAACTAGAAATTTAAAATTATCCTAATTTTACCCCCCTACACTTGAATTGCACATTGCCCTCAATGTGTAGGAAACTAAACTAACTTCAATCATAACTAAAAACTAGAAAGCACTAAAAACAGAAAATAAAATAAAGTAAAGAAGAAAAGGATAGAAAAAACCAAATCAAGCCTCCGACAATCCTAGTGGACTTGGAGTAAACTCAATGTTTTGACATCGGAAGAACTTGAGAAGCTTTCTTTTCAACGATGCATTCTCCTTCCGTATCGCCTTTACTTCTTGCCGAACTTGGTGGACATTTTGCTCCACCGTTTCAACCTTTGTTAGCACTTGTTGCCAACCTTTATTTTCTGCTTCTTGCTCTTCATTAACATTCTCCTCCTCTTCATCATCTTCATCACGTCTTTCTTCCCTTTGCACTTGTTTCCCCTTGCTCTTAGATCATGCATTCGAAGGTCCGGCTCCTCCTTCCTCTTCCAAAGTAATGAGAACCTTCTTTGTTCTCTCTTCATAGGAAGTGAATTTGAAAGCTCCATTGATCACTTTTGCTAATCCAGCATTCTTCATCAATTGCCCATCAAGGAATTGCAATTTTTCTCCAAGTTGCAATGTGTAGGGCAATTCTCCTCTAGCGGCCAAAATTAGGGCTATCATTACATGACCGCCTCCAACTTTCTTCTTGCTACTCAAGGAATTCCTTCCCAAATATGATCCGTGCAATCCACTTTTCTTCCTTTCACAGCTTGATTTAAGACATATAAGTCTTTTGTTTGCACTTTATTGCTTTCCACCCTGCAGAAAATGGAATGGCACAAATACTTGTGCAAATACAAAAGTGCATTATTCTTAATCAAATGGTTTGGCGGAATGGCACAAATAGTTGTGCAAATACAAAAGTGGATTATTCTTAATCAAACAGTTTGGCGAATTCTTTGCTGAATATTTCTCTTACCCGGTTGTATTTTTCTAAAAAGGATGTGGTTATATTCAGAAAATCCCTCACTTTCCATAGGAAAATCAAACCAGTTAGTCATTTCTTCATAGCCAACCGTGTACTCATCACCTTCATTACGGAAGATAATACCATTCGGTTTTTATCCACATAGCGAAAAGTTGTTAACAACTCCACAATCCAATCACGGTTTAGTGGAAAGAACATTAAAGCAAATGTTGAAAGCCCATGAACATTCAAAAACCTTTTTACCTCATCATAGATTCCATTGTTTATCATGAAAACCTCATCAAGAAAAAACATAACGATGATTTCGATGTTTTTCAATCTTGTGAATTGCCTTCCTTGCTTTTCATTACGAATTGGAAAGTTTGCACTATGGGTCTCATGCAAATCCACCGGTTGAGGAGTTCATGAAGAACTTTGGCCCTTCTTGGTAGCAATTCTCTTTTGTCTAGGAATTCTCAAATAATATGGCTAGGGTGTTGTGGGCGGATGACCTTTTAGGCAGAACGTGAAGAAGCGAACCGAGGAAAAAGAGAAGTTAGAAATGTTTGGATTTTGAAAACGGTTTATGCCTTGATTAGGAAAACCATTAATTCTTTTTGGAAATCCTTTTGTAGAAAACCTTTTCCCATTTTATTAAATTAAAGACCTTGAAACTTAAGTTTCAAGATCAGTGACAGAGTCACCACCCGAATCAGCTCATCCGGGAAATTCTGGTGTAGACTACTGTACCTAATCCAGAGATTTAGGGTTCAGGCAACTTACCTATTCAACCTCAAGCTTGTGCTTATTTAAAAGGGCATATGATGATAATTTACTCACTTATTATCTTTCTTTACCCAATTTAATCTTTTACTACTAGCCCATGCTCATTCAGATGACAGGAATAAAGTGCATAAAATTAAAATGCGGAAATATAAACCATACATCTAAAAATAAACCAAAAAGAAATAGAGGCCTTATTACAACCTAGAAAAAGGAAAAAGGCTCTCATCCTCACCATTACAATCGCCTAGATACATGAGGATCTAAAAAGTACAATTGCCTAGAATACATGATTAATCTATGAAATACATCCAAAATAAAAATAAAGAAAAATAAAAATTGCAAAACAAATGGTTAGCACAGATATATCTCAAACACATATAGGACTCATATAAGACAGAATGGGGATTTCACAGATATATCCTATGTTGGATATGCCCTAGTCCCGAGGCATTAGTCCTTGTCTTTGTATCATACATTTGTACATTAATGTGAACTTTATGTATTATACAATTTATGTCAGGAAATAAAGGCATTAATCTATTTACTATATGTCTTGTGCTATATTTTAAATAGAGTATCCAATGGACATATCCATATCCATGTTGTCAAGTGTCATGCACTAGGCAGTAAGACTATGGATAGGGAAAACGATATGGCCATAAAGTCATCCGTAGTCTGTTCCAATCATGGGAATGAATGGAACTAAAAACTATCATTAGCCTGGTTGTATGGCGGTGTCTTACCGGTCATAGAACATGGAATGTGAACCAGGTTAATGGGTACATGCAAAAAGGGGCATGGTACTGGATTGATCCACTTAACGGGAATCTACATGGTATAGTATCACAAATGATTCTCGCGTAGTACTTGCATAAGTCCTTTGACAGGACCATATGATGGTGCTGCATGTGAAGTGGCACACTTTGGTGTATGCCTAACGGGCCTGTAAAAGGGTGCCAAATATGGGTACATTCGGGTGTGTCAATGAGCATGGCAGTACTATGGATATGCAGTAGGGAATGTCACTCAGTACTTTACTGAGATGATATCACCGGCCTCTTGATGAATGGTATTGATAAGAGTGTGGCCACACCCAAACAAGATGAGATCTTGTTTGTGAGCATCAGTTCATTTGGGATCAACTAATGTCCGGACACATATAGAGGGTGATCAACCATGCCTCTGTGTTGGACACCGATATCAGTGACATGGGACATACAAGTTCAACTACAGGGTTACGGTGACCGTTTGACTGCTATCTCCGTCTTAATTGGGGGCTACAGTGACTTGCTAGAGCCCGCCTGTAAGTCTGTGGGCCTAGGCCCACTGCCAACATAAAGACGGGCCCATTGGATCGTACACATTGAACGTCTGGACTTTAACTAGTCGGATTAAGTGTGCACTTGGAGTATACACGTTTGAAGAGAGAGAGATTTATTAATTATATTCTAGATCAATTAGATTGATCAAAAGAATCTAATTAATATTTATTTTGGCATTCTCTTAATTAATTCAATGAATTAATTTATGAGATTATTTCCTAGGTAGAAATATTTATACATGTATAGGTTTACATGTATCTCATCTTATATGTGTCTAATTTAATTCCTTGATGAATTTGATGTGTCAAATTAATTGTAATTTAGATGTATGTAACATATTATATGGTACAATATACTTACATACATGTTGAATTACAATGTTATTTGAAATCAAATAAAAACCAAAGAATTAAAGTGGGCTAGGGCTTGAAATGGTAAGCCCACTTATTCATCATGTGGTGGCCGAAATTCATGGTGGGTTTAAGGCAAGAATGTTGAATATTTAAGATGGGAAGAGTGAGTCATTGTTGGACAAAAGGTAATGATCAAATGGGTGAGTCATGGTAGACTTTTGGTTAGAAAATTTGGACTTTACTAACTTGGATATTTTTTGGTCATTATGATTAAAGACAAATGAGAAAATATCCCATCTCCTTTGTCCACCTCTTGGCCGAATCTTCAAGTCTTGTGACAAGGAAGATGACTCATTCTTTAGACAAAATGTGATGAGTGAATTGGTGAGTCATGGTTGACTTTGTGGTAAGCAAAGTAGGACTTTGCTTCCTTGGATATTTTGCCTCTTCTTTGGTGAGAGATATAAAAAAAAAATACCATTCTACCAATTCACTCTAACTAGTTCTCTTGGCTGCCCTCTGTCCCTCTCTTCTTGAATTTTCCGAGTCGCTAGCACGGGTTTCAGTCCGAGAGCCGTTCGTGTACGCATCGGTGGAGGAAATCTATACTTGATTTCTGCAGTCTTCTTCTATCTCTTACGAGATATCTTGGTAAGACTTTTATACTCCTCCTTTGTGTTTTTGTTTTTGATTTTCACTACTTAAGCTCCCGGGACCCGGATTCGAGGAAATCGACGCATGTTTCCGCACTTTTATCGGTCGGTTTTCCGTGATGAATCCCAGCAGTGGTATCAGAGCGGGCTTTTGATCTGTGGAAATCTTTAACTTGGCAGATCCCGTGTTTTAAAATTGGTGTTTTATGGATCGGGATTCTTTCGGTTTTGGGGTTTTATATTTTTCCCCATTTGTTTTTCCAAATTGAAATGGTTTATGCATATTAGGTTATATGTATGTTTCAATTTGTTTATTTTTTATGCATGTTGAATTTAATTTTATACATCTTGGATTTAATTCTATGTATCTTGGATTTGTTCTTTGATCTTGTTGATTTAATTCTTGATGTATTTATTTTATTCTAATGCATGATGAAAAAAAAAATAGGGATTGTGGGGGGACAGCAGCTTGCTGCCAGCCAGCTGCTGCTGGCTGCAGCAACAGCTGCTGCTGGGCAGCACGCCAGGTAGCAGCAGCCTCCCAGCGCGGTTGGCCAGGCCCGTTTTTGGATTTGGCGGGATTTTTGGGCCGGGCTGGATTTTAATTTTTGCGTGTTTAAATTTTGGTAATTTTTATGCGCGTGTTCTATGAATGGAATTTATTTTTCGTTCATGCAATATTAATTTTGGAAATTAATACGGTTAAGTGAAATTGGTTCGGGTTTTCTTGGCACGATTACCTGGACGGCTAATTTTGGAATTCATGGTTTCCCAATTAGATTGGGAGCAATTTTGCCTGGGTTGGAGGCCCAAAGCCCGCATGGGTTTAGAACCATGATCGGCCGAAATTTGGCGATTTCAAAATAATGGCTATGGACAAATGAAATCGGATTAAATCATGCATTTACCATGCTTATAAACTACATGATGTATTGGTTTACATGTATGATTGAATATGTGGATGGATGTAAATGGGCTTAATTTATGTTGGGTTTAATATTCTTTTTGGTTTTTACGACCTGCGTGTCGTTTTCCTTTTATGTAATTTTCTTATATATGTATCTTCTGAAATTATGTAAGCAAGGAGTCGATTGGATTGGCAAGCCCAGAAGGAATAGGAGGCGGCCCACCT
Source organism: Euphorbia tirucalli (assembly GCA_039660915.1). Taxonomy (NCBI): domain Eukaryota; kingdom Viridiplantae; phylum Streptophyta; class Magnoliopsida; order Malpighiales; family Euphorbiaceae; genus Euphorbia; species Euphorbia tirucalli. The sequence goes on along the minus strand of CM077640.1, from coordinate 32,220,983 downwards.
GATGCTGTTCTAGTATAGGTTTACTAGAATGATATTAGGATGTAAATTTTGGCGTGTTGCATTCCATTCTTTAATTTAATTAAGCGGTATTTATTTGCATGTGCGAATGTATGTACAAACCCTTTTTCACCCGCTTTTGCATCTAAGCCATTATTAATTGAATCGAATAACCAAATGGTAATTACTAAGTCTCTTAAAAGTGCTTCCCTCATTCATAACCTACTCGAAGTGGGGATAGGCCAGTTGTAGACCAACCCTAGTTGGATGCACTGGAGTATCGTCATTTTGTATTGGGTTGGAGTATTGGTTACTCTAACACTTGGATGGAGGTTTTGACTTAGCGTGGGTAGTAGGATGTTCCTGGCCCTAAGCACAGATGGGTAAGTGCCAACAGACCCAGCAAACTGAGAGTCCCTAGGATGGGATTGGACGGCGTTCCTACCTAAAAATTAGGGTATAGTTGTTCCAGGCCCTCGTCTGGCTATATCTTAATATAATATGGATCTCGGCCCATGAGCCCAACAACTCGGTTTTATTAATAACATGATTCATTATTAATTATTTTATGGGAAAATTTTTATAAGTCCTTTATTAACACTCAATTGTTTTTCTGTGTAGTAATCAATGGCATCAAATAACACTTTATCACTGCGCACTATCCTTGAGAAGCACAAGCTTTCTGGTCCTAATTTCCTGGACTGGTCTAGGAACTTACGGATAGTTCTAAGATAAGAGTCTAAGGAATATGTACCGGAAAGGCCTGTACCGGCCGCATATACTGGGCGTAATCCACCAGCTGCTCAGCTGGAGGAATACGGGGTGCATGTGAAGGACAACCGGGATGTTACTTGCCTTATGTTGGCGTGCATGGTCCCCGAACTGCAAAAACAGTTTATGGACCATGAGGCCTTTGCTATGATGACAACTCTAAATGAGATGTTTCAGGAGCAGGCACGTCAGGAAAGGTACCTGACGAATAAGGCATTCCATTCCTGCAAAATGGGGACTGGGACATCTGTGAGCTCTCATGTGCTCAAGATGAAGGGCTATTTGGATTCTTTAGCCCGTCTCGGGTCGCCCATTTCACAGGAATTGGCGGTTGATACCATCCTGGCTTCCTTGCCGGAGTCTTATGATCAGTTCATCTTGAATTACAACATGCAAGGGATGAACAAAGCTGTTAGTGAGCTGCATGGGATGCTTAAGCTTACTGAACAGTCGATCAAAAAGACTCCACCAGTATTTATGGTAAACAAGGGGAAGGCTCCTCTTATAAAGGCCAAGGCTAAGACAAAGGCTAAGGCGAAGGCTAAGAAAGCCAAAGCTAAGAAGGCCAAGGTCCAGCCTAAGGCCCGTCCTGAGGATGTCTGTTTCGGGTGCAAGCAGACGGGACATTGGAAACGATCATGTCCAAAGCTTCTAGGAGAGCAAAAGAAGGCGCAGGGCGCGTCTTCATAAGGTATATATGTCATAGACATTAACCTTACTGTTTCAACATCTTGGGTATTGGATACTGGATGTGGTTCTCACATTTGTTGTAATGTGCAGGGACTTAGGAACAGAAGATCACTGGGATCAGGAGAAGTGGACTTGCAGGTCGGGAATGGAGCAAGGGTTGCAGCCATTGAGATCGGCGAGTACCAACTTAGGATGCCTAGTGGATTAGTTTTGTTACTAGAACAATGTTATTTTGTACCTGCTATGTGCAGGAATATTATTTCTGTTTCAGTGTTGGATACTTCTGGATATGTATTTACTATTGCTAATGGTAAAATGGTTAAATCTAGAGAAGGTTTATTTTAGGAGATGCTCTATTAAATAATGGCCTTTATATCCTGGATTTAAACGAAACTAATCATGTCTATAACATAAATACTAAAAGGATTAAATCTAACGAACTTAATCCTGTTTACCTTTGGCATTGTCGTTTAGACCACATAAATGAGAAACGCATTGCTAGGCTTCACAAAGCGGGAATCCTAGGATCTTTTGACTTGGAGTCACTAGATGTATGCGAGTCTTGTTTACGTGGTAAAATGACTAAATCGCCTTTTAGCAAGAAAGCTGAAAGGGCTACTGACTTATTGGACCTAATACACTCGGATGTATGTGGACCAATGAGTGTAGCAACCAGGGGTGGACATCTATACTTCGTCACCTTTACAGACAATTTCAGCAGATATGGCTATGTCTATCTGATGAAACATAAGTCTGAGACACTTGATCGGTTCAAGGGCTTTAGGAACGAAGTACAGAACCAACTAGGCAGAAGTATTAAAGCCCTTCGGTCGGACCGAGGTGGCGAATATATGAGCCTTGAGTTTGACTCATTTTTGAGAGAGCATGGAATAGTTCCATAACTCACTCCTCCAGGTACACCACAATGGAATGGGGTGTCCGAACGGAGGAATAAGACCCTGTTAGACATGGCCCGCTCAATGATGAGTCATGCCTCTCTCCCAACAAGTTTCTGGGGATATGCTATTGAGACTGCAGCTCTCATTTTGAATAGTACTCCGACTAAGGCAGTGGAAAAGACCCCATTTGAGATATGGAAGGGCAGGGTGCCCAATGTGTCTTTCCTACGGATTTGGGATTGTTATGCCCATGTCAAGAAATTGACTGGGGGCAAACTAGAACCCAAAACTGACAAATGCCTGTTTGTGGGCTACCCTAGGGAAACCAAAGGGTATTACTTCTACAACCCCGCCGAGAACAAGGTGTTCGTGGCACGGAAAGGGGTTTTTCTTAAAAATGATTCCAAGAAAGATAGTGGGAGCAATGTTGAACTCAGGGAAGTTCAAAGCTCAGAAACTCCTGAAAAGGATAACTCAGAGACCAGGGTGGAGCTTCCACAGGAGGAAGCACCGGCCCAGGTCACACAAGGACCTAGAAGGTCTGGTAGGGATCGTCGGGAACCTGAGAGATATGGGTTTCTTGTTACCGATGATAACACTCTTTTTGTCTTCGACGAAGAAGAGCCAAAAACCTACCAGGAGGCTATAGCTAGCCCACTGTCCGCAAATTGGCAAAAGGCCATGGAGGCGGAAATGCAATCTATGTATGATAATCAGATTTGGAATCTGGTTGATCCACCTTCGGGTGCTAAGGTAATAGGTTGCAAGTGGTGCTACAAGCTGAAGCCAGACAATACCTTCAAGGGGCGGCTAGTAGCGAAAGGTTTCAGGTAAGTCCATGGTATCGACTATGATGAAACTTTCTCACCAGTCGCTATGCTCAAATCCATTAGGATCCTGCTGGCCATAGCCACTTGGTACGACTATAAGGTCTGGCAAATGGATGTCAAAACCGCTTTCCTGAACGGAAAGTTACTCGAGGATGTGTATATGACACAACCTGAGGGTTTTGTCGATCCAAAGTATCCTGAAAGGGTATGCAAGCTCCAAAGGTCCATTTATGGATTGAAGCAAGCATCCCGTAGTTGGAATCTTAGATTCAATGAGGCCATAAAGGAATACGGCTTCATACAGAATCCAGATGAGCCTTGTGTGTACAAAAGGATTAGTGGGAGTATCGTAACACTCCTGGTTTTATATGTGGATGACATCCTTCTGATTGGAAGCGACATACCAACACTGCTTGGGGTAAAGCAGTGGTTGTGTAAGTGCTTCGCAATGAAGGACTTAGGCGAAGCTGAAACGATCCTAGGGATCAGGATCTACAGGGATAGATCTAATCGGCTTCTAGGCCTAAGTCAGACTAAGTACATAGACAAGGTTCTGAAAAGATTCAGCATGGACCAGGCTAAGAAAGGATTCTTACCAATGGGTCATGGGCTGAAACTTAGTAAGAAGAACTGTCCTCAGACAAAACAGGACAGGGAGAACATGAGTGAGATCCCATATGCTTCAGCTATTGGATCAATCATGTACTCTATGCTATGTACAAGACCTGATGTCGCCTTTGCACTAAGTATGACAAGCCGGTACCAGCAAGATCCTAGGGAGGATCACTAGAAAGCTGTCAAAGCAATCCTAAAGTACCTTAACCGGACAAAGGATAGCTGTGAGTGGACGACGCGTTTTCGACGGGACGCGGGACTCCCTTTCGGAATGGGGCGCCACGATCTCGAGCGGGCCCCTCCCTCGCGTGGGGGTTTTATAAAGGAAATCCGCGTTTTGAAAAATAAATGGAATTCAATCTTAAAAAGAACCGAGAACTAAGTCTCGATGGATGTTGTGGGAGTCGCCACCCGGCTCAGCTCAACCGGGAAATTCTTATGTAGCTGAACCGGACGAACGGCCGCTACACTATCCAGAGATTCGGGTCCGGACAAGTCCATTATTTCGTGTCTAATTAAAATAAACATTGCCAATGTTCTCAAATGGTATTTCAAAATCTAAAGTCCATTTTATTGAATGTAAAAAGCATACAGCGCGCACACAAAACATTTAATACAAAAATAAGGAAAAGAAATAAATATTAATTAGCTTACAACCAAATCGAATGGAAAAATAAGAACCCTCGCCTCACTTATACAATCGCCTATATACACGAGAATCTAGAAAAATACAACCGCCTAGGATACACGATTTAATCTATTAAAATACATTAAAAATAAAAATAAAAAGAAAATTAAAACCTGCAAAACAGAGGGTTAGCACAATATATACAGCACGCCACAAGTTGGACTCAAACAGACAGAATGGGAAATCAGGAATTGGGGGCATGCATTTAGGGGGTAACCGGGTCGGCTCGGCTAGCCGACCCGGTTAGACCTGGAACACATTTTGAAACGTCCCTGTATTTTTGGTTTTGTGGGAAAAATCATTGTGAAAACAATTTTTCCGGTTTATATGCATTTTATACATTTAAGTGGGTCGGTTTTCAGGAGAACTGGGTCTCCGTCGTTGAATTGTTCTAAATGCAAATTTACTGAAAATTGAATCTATGGTAGTGATGCACACAATAAAATTCATTTTTGACGATTTTGGGGTTTTCTAATTTTTTTTTTGGGAATTTTTGAGATTTTTACAGATAAAAGAGGAAATTCTGATTCTGGAATAATGATTACAGTCGTACGACTGTAGTTTACAATCGTGCGACTGTAATCGGTCCAGGACCAGAATTTCAGCAAAAACTCATTTTGAGTCAAAAACGAAAAAGAAATATCCTGGAAATTAAGAACAGTCGTACGACTGTATATATAGTCGTACGACTGTTCATGAAAAACTAAGAACAGTCGTACGACTGTTCTTAATTTCCAGGAACAGAAATACGAAAAATGCAGCAAAAAGGCACAAAACTCACTTCAAACACCCAGAAAGCGAGAAAAAGTGTAAGGAAAGGAAGTGACTACCTTTTTAGAAGCTATTCCAAGTCGTTTTGACCCCTGGCGTCGCTCCGATCCCAACAAATTCGCACTTTCTCCTTTGGAATGGAAGTTGAGAGCTTTTTGTCCAAAATCCGAATTGCAAAGGATTCTGATCGTTTTAGTCCGAATTCTTGATTTGGTTATGTAGTTAATTGATTATCCTAGGGGTTTCTAACAAGTTTTAGGTTTAATTTCGAGAATTAAAGAAAATTAAAGAGGAGGAAAAAAATGAGTTTTTTTTTTTTTTGGGGATTTTCTTTTTCTCTCTCTTCTCTTTCTCTCTCTAAGTTTCCTTTCACCATAAATCTCTCTCCTTTTTCCTTTCTCCTTTCTCTCTTTTATCTCCCTTTTTTTTCTGCTTGCTTGCTGCAGAGCCGGAGCAATTATTGCTCAAACTCTCTCTCCTCCATTTTCTGCTGCAGAGGTATGGGTTCCTGCAGTCTGCCCGACATTACAGTCGTACGACTGTAATTTTTAAATTACAGTCGTACGACTGTAACAATAGTCGTACGACTATAGTTTTTTTTTTTTTTTAAGTATAGAAAATTCCGGCGCTTACAGCTGCCCCTCGCGTGATCAAATTCGACATCTAGTTCCAGGTCCATAATACCTGTGATGATGAATTTGAGAGCGTGAATCAAAGCGCCGTGAACACTGAAATGAACCTTCTGATGAGATAGGCCGATACCGGGTTTAGGTTACCCGAGGCGATACTGATGAAGAAATTGGCCGATACCGGGTCTAGGTTACCCGAGGCGATGCTGGAGATAAGATTAGCCGATATCAGGTCTATGTCACCCGAGGCAAAATTGATGAAAAGATTAGCCGATATCAGGTCTATGTTACCCGAGGCGAAATTGATGAAGAGATTAGCCGATATCAGGTCTATGTTACCCGAGGCGAAATTGATGAAGAAATTGGCCGATACCGGGTCTAGGTTACCCGAGGCGAAATTGATGAAGAAATTAGCCGATATCAGGTCTATGTTACCCGAGGCGAAATTGATGAAGAAATTGGCCGATACCGGGTCTAGGTTACCCGAGGCGAAATTGATGAAGAGATTAGCCGATATCAGGTCTATGTTACCCGAGGCGAAATTGATGAAGAAATTGGCCGATACCGGGTCTAGGTTACCCGAGGCGAAATTGATGAAGAAATTAGCCGATATCAGGTCTATGTTACCCGAGGCGAAATTGATGAAGAAATTGGCCGATACCGGGTCTAGGTTACCCGAGGCGATGCTGGAGATAAGATTAGCCGATATCAGGTCTATGTCACCCGAGGCAAAATTGATGAAAAGATTAGCCGATATCAGGTCTATGTTACCCGAGGTGAAATTGATGAAGAGATTAGCCGATATCAGGTCTATGTTACCCGAGGCGAAATTGATGAAGAAATTGGCCGATACCGGGTCTAGGTTACCCGAGGTGAACTTTACTGGGGAGATAGATGAAGCTGATCTAGGCCGATGCCGAGTCTACATTACTCGAGGTGAATCTGCTAGGGGACTTGGATGATGGAGTGGATCTGGGCCGATACCAAGCTTACATGACTCGAGGCGGACTCACTGGAGAAAGTTGAGATAATGGAGCAGACCTGGGCCGATACCGAGTTTATATTACTCGAGGCGGATTTGCTGACTTGTTGAGGATATTAAGCTGGGGATGAATTCCTGCACTTAAAATGGCAAGTCTTCATTCCTTGATCGAGAGATTTTTAAACAAAAAATTTTTGCCCCTTCGATCAAGAATGAAGACTAGCCGGGGATAAGTAATTGATATATGCAATGTATGGATGCATGATGATGTATATGCACATGTATGTATTTTCTGTTATTGGACGCTCCTGTCTTCCGCTGGGGAGATATGTTGTGCCCCCGGTTGATTTTTCTTTTCTTGGGGCATTGTTTGGTGATTATCGACGGAGTGCGGTGACTGCCGGGGAAATGATCGTAGTATTCCTTGTAGAGACTCCGCTGGGGAAGAGTGTGACAGCTTGACTGGGGAAACAATTGTGGTGTTCTTTGTGTGGACCACACTGAGGAATAACATGGCGACTTTGCGGGGAAGCGATTGATGGCGTTCCTTATCTAGACTCTGCTAGGGGATAGTATGGGAAACTATGCTGGGGAGTGATGTGACGAATTCTGCGGGGAATACTGAGAATGTTCTGCTTTTCCTGCTCCGTGGGGTACACTTCGACTTCTTTATGGATCATATCGTGCAACAGAGTTGTGACAGCCCTCTGATAAGTGGCACCAGCGTTCTTCAATCCAAAAGGCATCACTCTGTAGCAAAAAGTACCCCACTCTGTGATGAACGATGTTTTCACCTTGTCGATCACATCCATCAGAATCTGGTTATACCCTGAAAAACCATCCATGAAGGAGTACATTGCCGCTTTTGCTGCGCTATCAACTAGGACGTCAATATGTGGCAGTGGAAAGTTATCTTTTGGGCATGCTTTATTCAAGTCCCTGTAATCAACGCATACTCTAACCCTTCAATCCTTTTTAGGCACGGGGACAATGTTGGCTAGCCATTCCGTATACTCCACCACTTCAAGAAACCTGGCATCTATTTGTTTGGCCACTTCTTCCTTCACCAGTGTAGCCCATTCTGGCCTTAGTCTTCTCAACTTCTGCTTTACCGGTCTGAACTTGGGATCTGTCGGGATTTTGTGCACCGCTATTTCTGTATCTACTCCCGGCATGTCTTCATACGACCAGGCGAAAGCTTTAACATGTTTTTGGAGTATTCTTATTAATTCTCTTTCTTCCTCGGATTTTAGCTCGTGTGAAATGAGTACCATTTTAGGGTTTTCATCTGTACTTATATTGATTTCATGCAATGCAGTGTCATGTATGCTAAATATGCTTGATGGTGATTTAAATGCATGCACAGAATTATCAGGATAAACATCACACAAGTAAGCAAACTGGGATTTCATTGCATTGAACTTATCATAAAGTACATCAGTTACATTGAAAATGGAAGAAATAGATACAACAAAATCATTTTCATCCTCCACAGGCGGAGGGCCTTGTTCTTCATCAGCTTCCATCTTCCCTTCCAGAGCATCATCTGGGACTGCAGCTTTCTCGGCCACCTGTGCCTTAGCTTTCTCCATAATCTTGGCGATTTCAGCAACCACAGAGTCTAAGTTCACTTTGGCCATTAGTTCTTCGCCAAATCCTTCCTTGGATTTCCCAAAAGCTTTGGTTAATGCAGCAGTCAAAGCTCCCGAGATCACTTCTGTAGCTTCGGCATAGGTCTTCTTTTCATCTTCTTCCTCGGCCACCTCTATGGTTTCTGCTGTCACCTCAGATGATTCTCCTTTCAGAATTTTAGATTCAGCAGTTGCTTTTTCTTCCATTACAGGGGCTACTGGCTCTTCCTGGCTTTTCTCAAAATCCACAACATCTGCAAAGATCTCAAAGCCAGGGTGCTCGACATTTCTAACCAGCACCGGTTCAGCTTGGCCCTTGTAAAGGCTTTTTCCTGCCTTCAGAAATGGCTTCATCATGACCTTGCCATTCTTGCCCTTTTTCAGATTCTTTTGCTCGGATGACCTCTCTACATAACCAAGACCGTGCTGCTTCGACTTTCCCGAGTCCATCTTGAATTCTGGCACACCTTGCAAATTAATCCCGAGTCCCATTCCCGGGACAAAATTCAGCTTATACAGATGTCGGGATAGCCACTCCGGCATGTAGTTCTCATAAAGGACCATAGGGGCATCTGTGGTTTCCTCCTTCTTAATGACAGCAATTTGGAATCCACCAAAAGGAACCACTCCTCCATCCACTGCAGCTACCATCGACTGGGCGTCTGCCTCAACAGTCAGAATTCTGTCATTCATAGAGAATTTAATCTTCTGATGCAATGTGGAAGGAACACCTCCCAGAGGATGGAACCAGGGCCTTCCAAGCAATAAGGAGAAAGTGACCGGGATATCGATCACTGTGAAAATAACCATGGACTTGATGGGCCCAACTTCCACTTCTGTTTCAAAGGTCCCTATCACTGTTCTTTTAGAATCATCATATGCCCGAATGACTGTCGAGGACCTCTTCAACACTTCTTCATTCATGCCTAGAAACGGTAACATTTTCAGTTGGCAAATGTTCAGAGCCGAGCTGTCATCCACCATAACGCACGGCATCACCTTATCCATGATATAGGCTCGAATGTAAAGAGCCTTGTTGTGAGCCTTTCCTTCTGCTGGTAGGTCTTTCTCAGAGAAAACAATATTAGGAGCTCCAGCATGGACTTTGTCTAGCAAGCAGCACATAGCCTCTGGTGAAGCTATAGGGGAGACTTCAATTTCTGATAGCTTCTTCACTAAAGCCTCCCTATGCTCTTTGGAGGTCATAAGCAAGTGCCACAAACTAGCTTGTGCAGGGGTCTTCTTCAGTTGGGAAATGACCAAGTCCTCTTTCTCGACTCTTTCCGGTGCTGAAGTTCTGCCCGACCCATTCATAGGTGCTTCATCTTTCGTCTGATCCGCCGGCTGATATACCCTTCCACTTCGGGTCACGTGCTGCACTTCTGAAATCTTCAGCTTCTCAACAGCTGGGAGTTTGACAGCCTCTCTTCTGTCAAATTCTTCGTACTCATCTTCGGAGTCAAGGTCATCCAGACTTATGGGCTTGACCTCCTTACACCCCTCCTTTTCCTCACATTTAGGCTCCACTTCGGGTTCTCCTACCGCCACTGCCTGGATGGTAGGGTTCGCTTGCAGAACTTGGGCAAATATAAAGTTAGCCGGCAATCCCGACTGAACCATGTTAACCCGCTTCTCGAATGTCGGTAGTGGGTTAGTTTTAGTGCTAGGCTTAGGTGGTTCTTGCAGCTTTCCCTCATCGATAAGCTTCTGGATAGCATCCCTTAGCTTATAGCAGTTATTGGTCCGGTGGCCTGTCACCACATGGTAAGTGCAGAAGTTATCCTTGTCAGCTTCAGGTGGGAACTCAAATGGCCTCAAGGACTGTAGTAAGCCACCATTCCTACACTTGGTGAATATCTTTGCCAAAGTAAGTGTCCAGGGTGTTATGCCTTGTCCTCCAGGACCCCTATTCTGGTTGCCTTGCTGCTGATTCACAGTAGCCACCTCAACCCGCTTCACTTCTGATGACTGCCCCTGCTTGCCACTGGCACCTGAACCAGACCCACTGCCAGACCCAGCTGCTGTGGTTGATCTATACCCTGAACCATACCCTGTACTTCTTCCCCCTTTCTGACCAGCTAGCTTCTCCTCTTCATCCCTTTCTATCTTCATGGCCATGCTATAGACCTCACTAAGCTCCTTGAAGGAATGGAATTTCATGTTGTTCTTGAAGATATCTTTGCTGCCATCAATGAGCTTCTGTATAAGCTCGTCTTCATCAGGGCGATTCTTTAGGAGGATCATCTTGTTCATCCACCTCTGGTAGTATTCGTCAAAGGGCTCATTGAATTTCTGCTTCACCCTCTCCAAATCATACAGCTTCACCTGGATTTTGGTGTTGAAGCCGTAGTATTTGATGAAGGCTGCTGACAATACTTCCCAGTCAGATTGCTCCTCCTCTGACAATGAGTTATACCATCCCAAAGCACCTCCCTCTAGTGTGGTAGGGAAAAGATTAATCAATTGTTGCTTTGTAACGCCTGCTGTTAGCATAACCCGGGCATATAAATTCACATGGGCCTCCGGCGAGCCCATTCCTTTGTAAGTGGGGACTTTCGGCACTTGGAAGCCAATAGGAAATGTCTCGATGCCCCTACTGATCATGGCATCAACGTTCACCCCCTTCTTGGATTCAGCACTGATCCCGACCCCCTTCTTCAACTGGGCCATGACCTCGTCTAATTCAGAACACTTGGCTTTCATCCTCTGTTCCATAGCTGCCTTTATCTCCTGCAGTTTTTCAAGGCTAGCCGAAGCGTCACCACCATGTTGGGATGACTCAGCTTCTTTTTCCTTCCCGGCTCCACTACCACCGATCTCACCAGCTTCTCTAACGACTGCCCTCATTTCCTCCTTTAACATGTCGCGGAAATCCTGCGACCTGAAGAAATCTCTCAGAACATCAGCCATACTCGGTGTCTGCTCTACCATATTCACGCCTTCCCCAGTCTCAGAATCACTGTCACTCTCGACTACCCTCTGTCTCCTAGCCGCCCTTGAAGCTTGGGATCTTGTCCAAGGTCGCTCCAGTGTATTCTGCTTGGGGGTAGACAGGAGGTATTAGGGTCGTGAATGAATGACGTGATATGACATGAAAATTAAGACATTGGACGTGCTTGGGATGCATGGAGTGGAATTATGTATGGAATGATGATATGAATATATATATTTTTTTTATTATTATTTTTTTTTTCGAGGCATTCCAAGAACACCTAATGTTTATGTAAAAATGTCACGTGTGGGCCACCACACGGACAGAACTTCGGCGCCTTTGGGGCACCTAATGAATTCATGAAATGGTCGCGTGTATACCGGCACACGGACATAGTTTTGACGCTTTATAGGTCTATGAGATGGTATGAAATGGTCGCATGGGCCGGGCCCACAGACAAGGTCTTGATGCTTTTGAGCATATGATATGGAATGATGTTATGAGAAAGTCACGTGTAACAGGAACACGGACAAGGATTCGGCATTCGAGGAACGCCTTTCATGATTTGGTGATTGTTACGAGCCTATATGTATACTAATCGGGCACTCGGGGAGTACCTTAAATGGCGAATTAATGTCATGAAGTGGTCGGATGGGGACCACGATGTTTTATGATGTTTATGATGGATGGGTGTGATGTCATGAAATGCATCGTGTAAATTATTACACGAAAATGGGCCTAAGGCCGTAGTGGCTTTTATTAAATGAAATGATATTGGTGGAATGGCCGAATGCAATCCGGTGCATTGGCAAAACACGGGTAATTTTGGGTACCCGATATGTTATGAAATGGGATGGGATGGTCATGATAGGCGTCCTTGAAATGCCCTTTAATTTAATTTAAGTGAAATGTAGTGAATGAACATGTCACACAATATGTAAATGGCTACATAAAAACGTGGGTTAGGATGCATGACATACATAATGATGTTATGTATGCTACGTCAAAGATAAAATGCTAATCACACAAGGTTAATGTTGTGGCTGAAAAAGAAATCGTTAGTATGGATGACAAGCGAATGAATTAATGTTTTGCACACGAAATAAAATGCAAAATGGCTGCATAAAAAAATGGGTTAGTATCACACAAAGATGTTTGTGTATGGTATGTCATGTGTATGGAAAATGGTGATTATGTCATGTTATGCATGCGTCGACGATGTGTCACGAAACGATGAAGAACACGTAGCAAGCAAGAGCGAATTCTTCCAACCTTATTCCTCCAACGTGGTCGGTCTCAAAAATTTCTAACAGAGTCCTAGGCGGGGTTCACTTCAATCACCAACCGGGGATGATGAAGGCGCGATTTTATTATTATTCACATAATTATTTTGGTATCCTAAGGGAATCCAACTAGGGCTGCCTATATGGGTTCGGTCAAAGTCGGGATAACATCAAGGCTCTCATAGCAAGATATATTCCTCACTTCTCCCCACTCAAGGGTCCTAGCGAAGGGGTTCGTACGAGGCTATGAGTGGTGTTTCGTATTCGTGCCCCTAAGACCAGGAGGAACTTAGGCGACACTTCAACAATCCACCGGGCTATAAAAGGATACTTAATCTAATGCAAGAAATGGCTAACTAAACATGCAAATAAAATACCAAAAGAGAATCATCCACGTTATTTTAATTAGACACTTTTCAGGGCTTGTCAAAATTCTTTTAAGTTTTTTAAGAAAACTTTTTAAAGAATTCCCCAGCGGAGTCACCACTGTGAGCAGACGACGCGTTTTAGACGGGACGCGGGACTCCCTTTCGGAATGGGGCGCCACGATCTAGGGCGGGCCCCTCCCTCGCGTGGGGGTTTTATAAAGGAAATCCGCGTTTTGAAAAATAAATGGAATTCAATCTTAAAAAGAACCGAGACCTAAGTCTCGATGGATGTTGTGGGAGTCGCCACCCGGCTCAGCTCAACCGGGAAATTCTTATGTAGCTGAACCAGACGAACGGCCGCTACACTATCCAGAGATTCGGGTCCGGACAAGTCCCTTATTTTGTGTCTAATTAAAATAAATATTGCCAATGTTCTCAAATGGTATTTCAAAATCTAAAATCCATTTTATTGAATGTAGAAAGCATACAGCGTGCACACAAAACATTTAATACAAAAATAAGGAAAAGAAATAAATATTAATTAGCTTACAACCAAATCGAATGGAAAAATAAGAACTCTCGCCTCACTTATACAATCGCCTATATACACGAGAATCTAGAAAAATACAACCGCCTAGGATACACGATTTAATCTATTAAAATACATTAAAAATAAAAAGAAAAAGAAAATTAAAACCTACAAAACAGAGGGTTAGCACAATATATACAGCATGCCACAAGTTGGACTCAAACAGACAGAATGGGAAATCAGGAATTGGGGGCATGCATTTAGGGGGTAACCGGGTCGGCTCGGCTAGCCGGCCCTGTTAGACCTGGAACACATTTTGAAACGTCCCTGTATTTTTGGTTTTGTGGGAAAAATCATTGTGAAAACAATTTTTCCGGTTTATATGCATTTTATACATTTAAGTGGGTCGGTTTTCAGGAGAACTGGGTCTCCGTCGTTGAATTGTTCTAAATGCAAATTTACTGAAAATTGAATCTATGGTCGTGATGCACACAACAAAATTCATTTTTGACGATTTTGGGGTTTTCTAATTTTTTTTTTTGGGAATTTTTGAGATTTTTACAGATAAAAGAGGAAATTCTGATTCTGGAATAATGATTACAGTCGTACGACTGTAGTTTACAGTCGTGCGACTGTAATCGGTCCAGGACCAGAATTTCAGCAAAAACTCATTTTGAGTCAAAAACGAAAAAGAAATATCCTGGAAATTAAGAACAGTCGTACGACTGTATATACAGTCGTACGACTGTTCATGAAAAACTAAGAACAGTTGTACGACTGTTCTTAATTTCCAGGAACAGAAATACGAAAAATGCAGCAAAAAGGCACAAAACTCACTTCAATCACCCAGAAAGCGAGAAAAAGTGTAAGGAAAGGAAGTGACTACCTTTTTAGAAGCTATTCCAAGTCGTTTTGACCCCTGGCGTCGCTCCGATCCCAACAAATTCGCACTTTCTCCTTTGGAATGGAAGTTGAGAGCTTTTTGTCCAAAATCCGAATTGCAAAGGATTCTGATCGTTTTAGTCCGAATTCTTGATTTGGTTATGTAGTTAATTGATTATCCTAGGGGTTTCTAACAAGTTTTAGGTTTAATTTCGAGAATTAAAGAAAATTAAAGAGGAGGAAAAAAATGAGTTTTTTTTTTTTTTGGGATTTTCTTTTTCTCTCTCTAAGTTTCCTTTCACCAGAAATCTCTCTCCTTTTTCCTTTCTCCTTTCTCTCTTTTATCTCCCTTTTTTTCTGCTTGCTTGCTGCAGAGCCGGAGCAATTAATGCTCAAACTCTCTCTCCTCCATTTTCTGCTGCAGAGGTATGGGTTCCTGCAGTCTGCCCGACATTACAGTCGTACGACTGTAATTTTTAAATTACAGTATAGTCGTACGACTATAGTTTTTTTTTTTTTTTTTTAAGTATAGAAAATTCCGGCGCTTACAGCTGCCCCTCGCGTGATCAAATTCGACATCTAGTTCCAGGTCCATAATACCTGTGATGATGAATTTGAGAGCGTGAATCAAAGCGCCGTCAACACTGGAATGAACCTTCTGATGAGATAGGCCGATACCGGGTTTAGGTTACCCGAGGCGATATTGATGAAGAAATTGGCCGATACCGGGTCTAGGTTACCCGAGGCGATGCTGGAGATAGAAAATTCCGGCGCTTACAATAGCTTTTTAGTGTATGGAGGTCAGGAAGGGCTGTCAGTTACTGGGTACACTGATGCAAGCTTCCAGACCGACCAGGATGAATATAAGTCACAGTCAGGGTACATATTCATGCTTAATGGTGGTGCTATTAACTGGAGAAGCTCCAAGCAACCGACCATTGCAGATTCTATCACGGAAGCTGAGTACATTGCAGCGTGTGAATACAGCTAAGGAAGCTGTATGGATAAAGAAGTTTATCATGGAACTGGGGGTAGTATCATCTATCCAGGAACCGGTTGATATCTTCTGTGACAACAATGGGGCTGTTGCACAAGCTAAGGAGCCCCGGTAACACAGGAACTCAAAGCACGTACTCAAGAAGTTTCACCTCATTCGAGAAATTGCTGAGAGAGGTGACATTTCATTACGCAGAGTGGACACCGAGGAGAATGTCGCAGATCCTTTGACCAAGGTGCTGGCTCATTCCAAGCACGAGGTTCATATTAGATCTATAAGGATTAGTCCCATGCCTGGTTGGTACTAGTGCAAGTGGGAGATTGTTAGATATGCCCTAGTCCCGAGGCATTAGTCCTTGTCTTTGTATCATACATTTGTACATTAATGTGAACTTTATGTATTATACAATTTGTGTCAGGAAATAAAGGAATTAATCTATTTACTATATGTCTTGTGCTATATTTTAAATAGAGTATCCAATGGACATATCCATATCCATGTTGTCAAGTGTCATGCACTAGGCAGTAAGACTATGGATAGGGAAAACGATATGGCCATAAAGTCATCCGTAGTCTGTTCCAATCATGGGAATGAATGGAACTAAAGACTATCATTAGCCTGGTTGTATGGCGGTGTCTTACCGGTCATAGAACATGGAATGTCAACCAGGTTAATGGCTACATGCAAAAAGGGGCATGGTACTGGATTGATCCACTTAACGGGAATCTACATGGTATAGTATCACAAATGATTCTCGCGTAGTACTTGCATAAGTCCTTTGACCGGAACATATGATGGTGCTGCATGTGAAGTGGCACACTTTAGTATATGCCTAACGGGCCTGTAAAAGGGTGCCAAATATGGGTATGTTCGGGTGTGTCAGTGAGCATGGCAGTACTATGGATATGCAGAAGGGAATGTCACTCAGCACTTTACTGAGACGATATCACCGGCCTCTTGATGAATGGTACTGATAAGAGTGTGGCCACGCCCAAACAAGATGAGATCTTGTTTGTGAGCATCAGTTCATTTGGGATCAAGTAATGTCCGGACACATATAGAGGGTGATCAACCATGCCTCTGTGTTAGACACCGATATCAGTGACATGGGACATACAAGTTCAACTACAGGGTTACGGTGACAGTTTGACTACTATTTCCATCTTAATTGGGGGCTACAGTGACTTGCTAGAGACCGCCTGTAGTCTGTGGGCCTAGGCCCACTGCCAACATAAAGACGGGCCCATTGGATCGTACACATTGAACGTCTGGACTTTAACTAGTCGGATTAAGTGTGCACTTGGAGTATACACGTTTGAAGAGAGAGAGATTTATTAATTATATTCTAGATCAATTAGATTGATCAAAAGAATCTAATTAATATTTATTTTGGCATTCTCTTAATTAATTCAATGAATTAATTTATGAGATTATTTCCTAAGTGGAAATATTTATACATGTATAGGTTTACATGTATCTCATCTTATATGTGTCTAATTTAATTCCTTGATGAATTTGATGTGTCAAATTAATTGTAATTTAGATGTATGTAACATATTATATGGTACAATATACTTACATATATGTTGAATTACAATGTTATTTGAAATCAAATAAAAACCAAAGAATTAAAGTGGGCTAGGGCTTGAAATGGTAAGCCCACTTATTCATCATGTGGTGGCCGAAATTCATGGTGGGTTTAAGGCAAGAATGATGAATATTTAAGATGGGAAGAGTGAGTCATTGTTGGACAAAAGGTAATGATCAAATGGGTGAGTCATGGTGGACTTTTGGTTAGCAAATTTGGACTTTACTAACTTGGATATTTTTTGGTCATTATGATTAAAGACAAATGAGAAAATATCCCATCTCCTTTGTCCACCTCTTGGCCGAATCTTCAAGTCTTGTGACAAGGAAGATGACTCATTCTTTAGACAAAATGTGATGAGTGAATTGGTGAGTCATGGTTGACTTTGTGGTATGCAAAGTAGGACTTTGCTTCCTTAGATATTTTGCCTCTTCTTTGGTGAGAGATATAAAAAAAAAATATCATTCTACCAATTCACTCTAACTAGTTCTCTTGGCTGCCCTCTCTCCTTCTCTTCTTGAATTTTTCGAGTCGCTAGCACGGTTTCAGTCCGAGAGCCGTTCGTGTACGCATCGGTGGAGGAAATCTATACTTGATTTCTGCAGTCTTCTTCTATCTCTTATGAGATATCTTGGTAAGACTTTTATACTCCTCCTTTGTGTTTTTGTTTTTGATTTTCACTACTTAAGCTCCCAGGACCCGGATTCGAGGAAATCAACGCGTTTTTCTGCACTTTTGTCGGTCGGTTTTCCGTGATGAATCCCAGCATCCTAAACACATATAGGACTCATATAAGACATAATAGGGATTTTAGGAAGTGTGAACATGCATTTAGGAGATAACTGAGAAGTCCGGGTAACTTGCTCTGTTAGACCAAACACCCTGTAGGTTTTTGGTGCTTAAAATCGGTTTTGGAAAACGGTTTGGCTCAATTACATGCAGATTTCTTCGGTTTAGTGGGTCGGTTATCCCGGAACTTGGGGTTCCTTTTATAGGGGTTCCTAATTCCAAACATTCATATATGGTCTAAAAATAGTAAACATGCCAAAAACAGGTTTGATTCTGAAGACAGCATCACGCGATGACGTCCATGCGAGTCGTCCCGTGATTCTGCCTTCTGCCTGTCACTATAGTCGTGTGACTTTAATTTACATTCGTACGACTGTAATGGTTACAGTCGTGTGATTGTGATGAACAGTGCCTGACAGTGGTTCTTTTCGTTTTCTAAAATCACTTGTTTTGATCGATTTTGGTGACTTCTAGGGATTCTAGAAATCCGAGGATCCGTTATCACTGGACTTAGAATCCGGTTAGGGATCTAACAACCACGAATTCTGAGAATTAAAATCAACAAAACCCTAAATCTCACATCCGTATCATTGGAAATCCAAAAACCATAATTTTATAGTGTACAGATGTGATTTGACCGAATTGAATCATGAAAAAATCATTTAAAATAGGAAAACCAGTTGTATTCGATCGAATTTGGGCTTTTTGGGCTTCTACCCAGAAGAATACAGTCGTGCAACTACAATATATATTCGCACGGCTGTGTTCCGGTGACTACAGTTGTACAACTGTAACTATGGTCGTGCGACTATAATTACAGTCGTGCGGTTGTAGTTACGTCGACAGTTTTCTGGATAAATCAGAATCAATCACAAATCAACATGAAATGAGTTTTAAGGCCTCTCAAAGTTTACCTATTTTCCCTTCCAGTATGCTTGATGATCGGAGTCTAATGTGGACGCCAGAATCCGCTTAGAATCTCCAAACGACCCGAAATTCTCGAACACACGTCCCGAATTGACCCGAACGAACCTGAGAATGGTTTTGAATGAATGATATCTGATTGGGAATCCTCACACAATGTGTTTCTCCACTGTATTCTCTCTATGTCTTGGTTTTTCATGGATTTCCCTTAGTTTTCTCTCACTTTCTCGCTCTAAAACCCCCTTTCTCTCACTAGGATGCTCTCTCTTTTTGTTCCTAATTTATTCCTCCTATTCCCCCATTTTCTCCCTTTTTTTGATTCTTTTTGTCGCCCTAATTCCCATAAATTACACCCAAAAATCCGAGCCAAAATAGAATTCTTTCTTATTCAGGAATCTGCAGAGTCAAAACTAGAGTCGTACGACTCTAACTATAGTCGTGCGACTGTAGAGTTATAGTCATGCGACTGTAGTTGTTATAGTCATGCAGCTATAAACTACAGTCATGGGGTCATAAGGCATAGTCGTCCGACTTTAGATAGAGCCTGCACGTGCACCTAAGCTTCCTAATCTCTCGATGGATTTTTGTCGGGGTTTCGGATCAAGGACTCTTCTGAATTTCGGGCCGTTTGAGAACATTGTGGGCATTATTCTGCTCATTCTCAAATCTGACTCACGTTCATCTGTTTAATAGGTAACAAATGGTTTTTATCATAAAGGTCAGGAAAAAACCTGTGCTCACAGGTGTTGAAAATATGGACTTGAAAGATAAGAGATGGAAAGGATTCTGATAGTTTGATTTGTAAAGGAAGTATAATAGTAGAAGAATTTGGTTTGTGAAGAATAACAAAGAAAGGGAGTTCTATTTATAGTGAATTTCACCAAAAGACACATCTTTTCACCACTTAAATTCATTGAATAAAATAAAAATATTAATAAATTATAGTTATTAACTAATAGAAACACATTTTGACTGGTCCAACGGTCATAAAACGGTCAAATTTTGAAAATTGGAGCCAATTTTATAGTTTGAAAGTAAAATAAGATCGTTAACTTTCTTCAGGTCGCGATCGTGACACTCAGGTCACGATCGTGACTTACACGGCCATAAAAATATTGCATATGAAAGAACTTGAGTCGCGATCGTGACACATATGTTGCAATCGCGATTTGGAAATAGAAAGTTTTTAACTATTTGACATATTTCAGTCGCGATCATGATGCTTGGTCACGATCGTCACTCGTGCTTCTTCTTGGTTTCCTTTTCTTTGAATTGCTTAATCACGATTGTGATTCACATGTTTCATATTTTAACCTTATTTTCAATGAAAAAAACAAAAACTTACAGATCACACACCAAATTAGATTTATATATGCAACAACAAACATAACAACAACAATCATTATATTTATTTATGCAACAACAAACAAAATCATCAACAAACATATGTACATTATATTCTTCTTCATATTCCGAAAGTTAAAAATCTCAAAATCCAGGTGTTGCGATGGTTTGTCACGATCGTGATGCACTTGAATTTCAACTTTTCATGCTTTTCATCAACTTAACACTATTCTACTATAGTATATACTTGACTCTAAACTTAAACATACAAACTGTATTTATTAATACTTAAATAAAATTCTATAATCTGTAAATACTTAACAAACACCAAATGACATAACAATTATTCCCCGGCAACGGCGCCAAAAACCTTGTTGCTTGTTTACTAAATCTCTAATTTTGCTTTTAATAATAATTTTAATAGTAATTTTAATAATAATTTCATTCAGAGATTAGTGCTTGTAAGTATACGAATTGCAACATAGTAATAAAAGATATCGATCCCACGAGGAATAAGTATGTACACTTTAGTTTGTTTCTCTTTGCTTTTATAGAGTATCGAATTATAAAGTGATATGGAGAATTGGGTAAATGGCAAGTCAAATCAATTAAAGTGCTAGTTATAAGTTGAGTTGTTGTTTAATATCTAGTTAGATAAATATACAAGTATTTTATCTTAGATATTTGTTGCACATGCATTAATTATCTATTCAATCCCCTATGATAAGAGTACTTTGGATAAGTTCTATTTCAACGGGCATGTCTAGAAATAGATTTTATTTAATAATTCATAGGCAAATTATCGAATACCTTTGCCAAAATAACTAAAGGTCTTAATACACAATGGCCAAGCTATATTAAGATGATCTCCAATTAATTTAACAAAGCGAAGCAAAACAATCATACATCATAATTTATTCTTGTTGGAAATGCCCTAGTCCCGAGGCATTGGTCCTTGTATTTGTACTATACATTTATTGGATTTATGTGTTGTACTTATTTGTGTCATTAATAAAGGCATCAATTCATTTATTATATTTATCTTGTGCAGTATAGTAAATGAAGTATCCAATGGACATATCTATATCCATGACGACTAGTGTCATGCACTTAGCAGTAAGACCATGGATAGGGTTAACGATATGACCATAAATAGATCCGTAGTCTGTTCCAGTCATGGGAATGAATGGAACAACAGACTATCATTAACCTGGTTGTATAGCGGTGTCTTACCGGTCATTGGACATGGAATGTCAACCAAGTTAATGGGTACATGCCTGGGTGCATGGTACTGGATAGATCCACTGAACGAGTAATCCACATGGTATGGTATCACAATGGATTCTCGTGTAGTACTTGTATGGATCCTTTGACCTGACCATATGATGGTGTTACATGTGATGTCGCATACTTAGGGGTACGCTTAAAGGGCCTGTAATAGGGTGCCAAGTATGGGTGCTTTCGGGTATGTCACTGAACATGTTAATACTATGGATATGCAGAAGGGATTTGTCACTCAGTAACCAACTGAGAAGATATCACCGGCCTCTTGATGAATGTGACTGATAAGAGTGTGGCCACACCCAAACAAGTTGGTACTTGTTTGTGAGCATCAGTACATTCGGGATCAAGTTAACATCTGAACACAAAAGAGGGTGATCAATCCATGCCTCTGTGTTGGACACCGATATCAATGACATGGGATATACAAGTTTAAACTACAGGGTTATGATATCAGTTAGACTGCCATCTCCATCTTAATTGGGGGCTGCAGTGGCTTGCTAGAGCCCAACTGCAGTCTGCGGGCTAAAGGCCCGCTGCCAACATAAAGATGGGCCCACAGGATCGTACACATAGAACGATAGAATGCAGACTTAAGGAATAACATGCATACTTGGAGTATACACCATGGAGGGAGAAGTGTGTATATATTAATTGTATTATAAAGATCAATTGGATTGATCATAATAATAAAATTAATATATTCAATTGGCTCTTCATAATTAATTGGATTAATTATGAAATTATTTCCTAGGTGGAAATATTCATATGTATGGGCTTACATATGATTTTATTTTGTGTAGAGTTAATTTTAATTTGATGGATTAAATTAAATGTCAAACCAATTTTAATTTGGATGTAAATAATATATTACTTGGAGTAATATATTAAATACATGGGTATATTAAAATTGGGCTTGAATTAATTTGAACCAAATTAATTAAAATTAGACTGGGCCTGGATTAATACAAGAAAGCCCGCACAGAATAGAGAGGAGCCAGGATGGGCCAGAATCCCCTGAGGAATTCGGCCAACCCTAGGTATAAATACCTAGGGTTAGAAAATTTCGGTCAAGCCAAGTGAATAGCCTCCTAGCCGAAATTTCCATAGCTCTTCCCTCTCCTTTGTTCAGTTTTTCCGACGCTAGCACGGGTTGCATTCGCCAAGCGTTCGTGTACGTGAGAGTGGAGGAATTCTAAATTGAGTTCTGCAGTCATCATCCGTCTCTAAAAGAGATTTTTCTGGTATGAAATTTTAATCTCTTTCCATTTTAATTTTATGTTTTTCAATTTCCACTTCAATTGCTCCTGGGACTGGATTTGAGAAAATCACCGCGTTCTTCCGCTTTTATCGGGTGATTTCCGGTGAAAAATCCCAACAATTCTATCTTATTAACTAAACAAGACAAAGTAAAATGCGAACTTCTCTATATCTTATTATGAATCACAATACATACTTGGCATTAGTCATACAATGTAAAACAAGAAATCAAAACATACTTGGCGTTTGTCATGCAATGAAGAGTAAGATATAAGAAAACTTATCAATATTGATTTCATAAATATTCAATACAAATACAAGTGTGACACTCTCATTAAGGAAAAGCATATGAATAGACTTAAGAAAGTGATAGTATTCCTGTCTGTCACACGGGAAACACTCCCTCACGCCTATAGGTATATTGCAACCTCGGGGGTATCTTTTCTCTATAAAGCGATAATACTTGATTTAAGGACCTTGGCGTTAGGCTCCCCTTTACGTATACTAAATATTACAAAAAACACTCAAACTCTCTAGCCACTTTATTTTTCTAACTTTATAAACTACAGGTATCTTCCATTTGCCGGTTTTCTCCCTTTGGCGTCCCATTGGGAGCACACCCTGCAATCTGGAATTCCTTCTCTATTTATAAGCATTGAAACATTGTGTCTCTTTATGAAAGATTATGTTGGTTCATTAAATGGTTGTGTCTCTTTAAAAGGTTGTGTTGGTTCATGAAGGGTTGTGTCTTTTGAATACTATTGGTTCTTCTTGGAAAGTTGTGTCCTTTCATGAAGAATTGTGTCTGTTCATAAAGGGTTATGCCTTTTTGTGAAGATTTAGTGTCTTTCCATAGTGGTGGTTGAAGTTCCAAATAGATAGGATCAAATAA
This sequence comes from Euphorbia tirucalli, assembly GCA_039660915.1. Taxonomy (NCBI): domain Eukaryota; kingdom Viridiplantae; phylum Streptophyta; class Magnoliopsida; order Malpighiales; family Euphorbiaceae; genus Euphorbia; species Euphorbia tirucalli. The sequence continues at coordinate 32,197,411 of CM077640.1, read as the reverse complement.
CTACTGCTGAGTGCATTTCACGATCGTGACAAAGTGTCGCAGTCGTGATTCATACAGGTTTCTTTGCAAAACGTTGAAGTCAAAGTCTGCCTATGTGCTAAGTCGCGACCGTGATATCCATCGCGCTCGTGATCTGTCTCTTTCCTTTAATTTCTCTTTGTTTTTGCTTCCTTTTATAGCTAAATTCCACATATTTGCATATTTAGACTTTAACACTATAAATCATAAAAAAAAGCAATACCAACGTGAAATCTAATCTATAATAAGTAAAAACTTTGCAAATTCCTTATAGATTATATCATATATAAGTGCCTTTTTAGTACTTATCAATATATACTCCTTTGCCTACTAGGATTTTAATTAAAACTATAGATTATTTAATTTGATTTAATTGATTTACTTTATGTCATTAGGATTAAATAAAACCATATCATAAAATCCTAATTGATACAATTAAATACAATTTCATTAAATTAAAATAACCCAAAGTTAAATTAAAGTCACCCTTAATAAATACAATCTTTGTATTTTTTATTTCCACCAAGGAAATATAATTTTATTTAATTAATTATTTAGTACATGTAATTAATTAATCAAATCAAATAAATTTCTCCATTTATAATTGAATTAATTATGACATAACCTAATGTCAATAACTCAATTAATTTGGTTTCCATTCCAATTCCGATTTGTCAACGTTCAGTTGTGCTATGTGTATGATCCTGTGGGTCCGTCTTTATGTTGGCAGTGGGCCCAAGGCCCACAGACTGTAAGTGGGTTCTAGCAAACCGTTATAGGCCCCAATTAAGACAGAGACTTGCAGTCTATTGTGAAACATAACCTAGTAGTGATTGTGAGCATTTTTCGGAACACGCAGCGAAGCGGGAACCGGGGATTTTCTTTTTGTGTGTGGGTGTGGTTTTGAAAAAGGGTCTTAATCTCTCTTAAGAAAACCTTTCATTTTATTGAGAAAACTCATTTTGTAGAAAACTTAATTTTAAGTGTGAATTTTGGAAGACAGATTTTTTTAGAAAATCCCAATTTCAACTTAAAGATCTCGAAACCTAAATTTCGTGATCAGATATAGAGTCGCCACCCAGATCAGCTCATCCGGAAATTCCGGTACAGCTCCCTACCAAGTGTAGATGCAGTATCTGATCTAGAGATTCAAGGTTCGGGCAACACATCTACTAATCCTCAACTTGTTTTCAATTATTATTTCATAATGCGATATGAAATTTACTTAATTCTACCCATTTTATCTTCTTTAATTTTAGTTAATGCTCATACAAATGATATAAATATAAATCATAAATAAAGTGCAGAAAAATAAAAGTGCAGGAAAAGTAAAGTAATGGCCAAATTATACAACCCGAAAAAGGAAAAAAACTCTCATCCTCACCATTTACAACCGCCTATAATACACGATAATCTAAAAAAAGTACAACCGCCTAGATACACGGAATGATCTATCAAATACATCAAAAGAAAAATGAAAAATGAAAAGTTGCATCCAAATACGGTTAGCACAAATAAGCAAATCACACCAAGAACTCACATAAGACAGAATAGGGGTATTTTGGGAAATGGGATCATACATAGGGGGATAATCGAGAAGTCCAGACGACTACTCGATTAGACCTGGAAAACATTTTGTAAAAGCACCCTGCAGATTTTGTGAATGAAAATCAATTTTGAAAACAGTTTGGCTCATTTTACATGTATTTTCCATCTTTTAGCGGGCCGGATATCCCGGAACCCGGGAGTTCCTTTCGTGAGTGGGCCTAAATTGAATTTCCATCTAGGGTATGGAAATATAAACACACTAAAAATCCTTTTTGAATCGAAAAGAGAAACAAAATTACAAGTTAGAGGCCAAAAAGGGCAAAACTGTAATTATGTTTCATCAACTACAGCCGCACCACTGTGATACTACAGCCACACCACTGTAGTGGCTGGGGAAGCTATAGCACCTATTGCCGAGTGGTTGTAGTGCTCCAGAATCAACAATATGATTTTCTTTCTCGTTTTGAAAATCGTTTTGGTATTTTGATGGTTTCGGGTTTTATGAAATTCCATAAAATAGATCCAGATCGAATCAAATGAATTCGGAAATCCCTAAAAACCCAAAATCATCAAAACTAAATCTCCCATCCATCAATCAAACCCAAAAACCATAAATCTAAACATATGCAGATGTGATCCAACTAATATAATTCATGAAAAACATATTTAATTTGAAAAGAGGAAGTGTTATCGGCCAATTTAGGGCATTCGGAGCTTCTGCCCTGGAGATTACAGCCGAGTGGCTGTAACAGAAGACTATAGCTATGCCACTGTAGTCATCGGACTATAGCTGAGCAGCTGTAAGGTTACAGCCATGCCACTGTAGTCATTAGACTACAGCTGAGCGGCTATAGGCAAGGAGTGGGGCGGCTATAGCTGGGTTTGCACTTCCAGCTTTGAGAAAAACACAAAAGCACATACAATAAAAATCCAAATCAATTTGAAACAAGTTTTTAGGGCCTCTCAGAGTATACCTTGTTTGTGTTCTAGTGTTTTGGATCACCAGAAACGGATTTGGATGCCGGAAAACTCCTTGGAATCACGAACAACTTGAAATAGCCCACAATTCTCTAAAGCTTGAATGGAACCTCGAATCAATCTGAATGAACACCAAGTTGAACAGAATCACCCCTAGAATATTAATTCTCTAGGACCTTAATCATTTGTACGGATTAGATTAAAGTTTTTTAATGATTTAGATTGAATTTTTTTGATTTTTCTCTTTTTCTCTCTCTAAGTTCTCAAAAACCCTAATTTTTCCTGACTGATTGCAGAATGGAGTTTGTCCTTGACCTAATTTCGAGTCTCACCTTATATATGTTCCAATTTAGGCTTAAAAATATGAATTAATGGCTGAATTCGGCTTATTTAGGAAATCTGGTAATCACAGCCGAGCGACTGTAGTGGCCTACAGCCGGCGGTTGTACTACAGCCGAGCGACTGTAGGGCACTATAGCCGAGCGGCTATAGTGACTAGACTTGCCTTTCTCACCCTTTTTCACTTTTCTCTTTGGTTCTCTTAAATGCTCACTCAACCTTCTTCGGGGTTCCTCACCAAGACTTGTCACACATATTCGGGTCATCCGAGATATCTCCGACGTCATTACGGTCATTCCGAATCCACCTCACGTTTATAGATGAAAAAGGTAATAAAATCTTTCATCATCGAGGTTGGGAAAAAACCATGCTCACAGTGATCTTGTATATCCCTTACCAACTAACATCGATACATAAGCAAGAGGCATGGCCCTGTCTTCCTCTTATATGCTTATTTATCTCTTGATTCCGAGTGGACTGAACCTAATGAATAAGTATCCCAACTTATTTGGGTATGGCCACACACTAGTCAATCCCACTCATCAAGTGGCCAATGATGTCATCTCAGGGGACGCTGAGTGGCAATTCCATCAACTTCACTATCAACATCAACATGTTCACTGGCCCACCCAACATACCCATATTTGGAACCCTATTACGGGCCCATTAAGCGTATATCAAAGTGTATGAGATCCCATGTTATGTTATAGTGAACATCAGGTCTAAGGATAATAGCAAGACCTACCCAAGAAACACCTATGATGATCAAACCATGTGGTGTTCTCATGACAGATCGATCCAGTACCATGTAACCCAACATGTACCCATATCATTGATTGACATTCCATGTCCAATTGCCTGTGAGACGTTGCCATCTAGTCAAGGATATGCTAGTCTTTGGTTCTATTCATTCCCATGATTAGAACAGACTAGGGATATCTTTATGGTTATAACTTTAACTCTACTAAAAGGTCTCATAATCCAATGACCTATATTGGTTTACTTTAGTATGGTTATAATCATTGGATACTTTATTTATAAATAGCACAAGATATGAATAAATAGATTCATGCCTTTATTTAAACACAAAATGTATAATACAAAATATCCAAATATGAACTATAATACAATACAAGAACTAATGCCATTTGGACTAGCGCACACCAGCAATCTCCCACCTGAACTAGTTCCAACTAGGCATTGCCCTAATCCCTATAGATCTAGTATGACCCTCGTGTTGTGCTTGTGGTAGTGCTTTGGTCAACGGGTCAGCCACATAAGTACCGGCGGAGTCTTCCAGACCTGCACCTCGTATTCCTCCAGCTATCAAGCCTATGGATTACAACCCGTTGGTGCAGCCGGTACAGGCCTTTCTAGCACATACTCTTTAGACTCTAGTCTTAGAACTCTCCTCAAGTTCCTAGATTAGTCCAAAAGTTAGGGCTAGAAAGCATGTCCCATTCTAGGAAAGATCACAGTGATAAAGTATTATTTGTAGCCATTGGTTTCGACACAGAAAAATTTACGAGTGTTAATAAAGGGCTTAACTTTTTTTCCCATATTATAATTAATAATGAATCATATTATTAATTAAACTGAGTTGTTGGGCTCATGGGTCGAGATCCATATTATATCAAGATATAGCCAGACGAGGTCTTGGAACAACTATACCCCAATTTTTAGGTAGCAACGCCGTCCAATCCCAACCTAGGGACTCTCGGTTTGATGGGTCTGTTGGCACTTACCCATCTGTGCTTAGGGCCAGGAACATCCTACTACCCACGCTAAGTGCAAACCTCCATCCAAGTGTCAGAGTAACCAATACTCCAACCCAATACAAAATGATGATACTCCAGCGCATCCAGCGAGGGCTGGTCTACAACTGGCCTATCCCCACTTCGAGAAGGTTTTGAATAAGGGAAGCACTTTTAAGAGACTTAGTAATTACCTTTTCATTATTAGATTCATTTAATAACAGCCTAGATGCATAGGCAGGTGAATAGGGTTTGTACATACATTCTCACATATAAATAAATAAAGCATAATTAAAGAAAAATGAAATGCTATGGACCAAAATTTATAGCCTAATATAATTCTAGTAAACCAATACTAGAACAACATCAGGTGGGCGCATCCTCATCCTTTAGGCACACCAATCCAATCGGCTTCTTCTTTACATAATATCATAATAAACAAATAAAATAAAATTACATAAAAAGAAAATGGCACGCAGGCCGTATTTACCAAAAGAATATTACAACCCAAATAAATAAGGCCCTATAACATTCATTCATGCATTTAATCATACATCCATGTAAACCAATACATACAATTTATAAACATGTTAAATGCATGAAATAATCTCATTTCATATATGTCCATAGCCATTATTTTGAAATCACCAAATATTGGCCATTCATGGTTCTAAGCCCGTATGGGCCTTGGGCCTCCAACCCTGGCAGAACACTGCTCCCAATCCAATTGGGAAACCATGAAACCATATTAGCCGTCCGAGTAATCATGCCATGAAAACTTGGACCAATTTTAATTAACCGTATTAATTTCCAAAATTAATATCGCATGACCGAAAATTAAATTCCATTCGCATAAAAATTTCCAAAATTTAAAAACACATCATTTTAAAACCAATTAAAATTTCAAAATCCGGCCCAGCCCAAAAAATGCCGCCAAATCCAAAATGGGGCCAGGCTCGCCGCGCATCGGCTGCTGGCCTGCAGCAGTAGCCCTGCTGCTAGCGTGCAGTAGCTGCTGGCCAGCAGCAACCTGCAGCAGCTGCTGCTGTCCCCGTTTCGACCGGAAATAGTCCGTGATTTTTTTATGCAAAATAAATAGTAAGAAAATAAATCAAGCATAGGAAATTAAATCTAGCATAAAACCTATATGCAAAATAAAATTTCCATAATCAAATCACAAATAGAAAATTAAACCAAGCATAAACCTAATACATAATAATTTTCCATTTGCGAAATTCAAGGGGCAAAATCACCAAACCCCAAGCCAAAAATAAATCCTGATCCATAAAACACCAATTTTAAAACATGGGATCTGCCAAGTTAAAGATTTCCATGGATCAAAAGCCCGCTCTGATACCACTGTTGGGATTCATCATGGGAAACCGACCGATAAAAGTGGAAATATGCGTCGATTTCCTCGAATTCGCTCCCAGGAGCTTAAGATGTGGAAATCAAAAAATTAAAGCATAAAGAGGAAGTTAAGAAAACTTACCACAAAGTCTCTCTAAGAGACAGATGCAGACTGCAGGAATCAAAGTAGACTCCCTCCAACGTCACGTATGCGAACGGCTCTTGGACTGAAACCCATGCTAGCGACTTGGAAAAATCAAGAAGAGAGGGAGAGAGGGGCCGCACACTTAAGACTTATGGTTGTCCTTTATTTCTTTCCAAAAGAAATAAGTCATCTCTCTCAAGTAAGCACCCAAGTTTCTTTCCAAAAGAAACAACACATAAAAGTGGGCAAATTATTTTCACTTCAAGAAAAACCAATTTCCCATTTCATCCATCATATATCTCTCGGCCAAAAGATGGGTGAAGTGATATATATCTTTTTCCTTTCCATAAGAAAGAAGATATATGTCAAAGATGCAAAGTCTAACTTTGCAACCTTTGAGTCAAAGCCAATGACTCACCACCACCATCATCATCTTTTGTCCCAAAGATGACTCATTAATGACTAATCATCCACCAAATGGGATGCCCAAGCAAATGAAAAATATGGCTGATTTTTTTTTCTTTCCAAAAGAAAATTGATAAAAATCTAAAGAAGCAAAGTCCAACTTTGCTACTTAAAAGTCATACCATGACTCACCATTTTTTTCATCATCACTTTTTGTCCAAAAAATGAGTCACCATTCTTTGCCCAAATGCATCAAAATTTCGGCCAAATATCCCACTTTATGTGGGCATTTTTCATTTTATGTCTAAACCCAAATTTACTTCCTTTGATTTAATTAAATTCAAATGCAACTTTAATTTAACATGTGTGCATATATATTATACCATATAATATATTACTTACATTTAGATTAAAATTCATTTGACCTTTAATTTAATCAATGGATTAAATTAGGCACACATAAAATGCAATACATGTAAACCTATACATGTAGAAACATTTCCACCAAGGAAATAATCTCATAAATTAATTCATGGAATTAATTAAGAAAATGCCGAAATAAATATTAATTATATTATTTTGATCAATCCAATTGATCTATATAATATAGTTAATAAATCTCTCTCTTCAAACGTCTATACTCCAAGTACACACTTAATCTGACTAGTTAAAGTCCAGACGTTCAATGTGTATGATCCGATGGGCCCGTCTTTATATTGGCAGTGGGCCAAGGCCCATAGACTATAGGCAGGCTCTAGCAAGCCACTGCAGCCCCTAATTAAGACGGAGATAGCAGTCAAACTGTCACCGTAACCCTGTAGTTTGAACTTGTATGTCCTATGTCACTGATATCGGTGTCCAACATAGAGGTATGGTTGATCATCCTCTATATGTGTCCGAACATTTACTTGATCCCGAATGAACTGATGCTCACAAACAAGATCCAATCTTGTTTGGGTGTGGCCACACTCTTATCAATAACATTCATCAAGAGGCCGATGATATCGTCTCAGTAAATTACTAAGTGACATTCCCTTCTGCATATCCATAGCACTGCCATGCTCACTAACACACCCAAATGTACCCATACTTGGCACCCTTTTACAGGCCTGTTAGGCATGCACCAAAGTGTGCCACTTCCTATTCAGCACCATTATATGGTCCGGTCAAAGGACTTATACAAGTACTACATGAGAATCATTTGTGATACTATACCATGTAGATTCCCGTTAAGTGGATCGATCCAGTACCATGCCCTTTTTGCATGTACCCATTAACCTGGTTGACATCCCATGTTCTATGACCGGTAAGACACTGTCATACAACCAGGCTAATGATAGTCTTTGGTTCCATTCATTCCCATGATTGGAACAGACTACAGATGATTTTATGGCCATATCATTTTCCCTATCCATAGCCTTACTACCAAGTGCATGACACTTGACAACATGGATATGGATATGTCCATTGGATACTCTATTTAAAATATAGCACAAGACATATAATAAATAGATTAATGCCTTTATCTTTGACACAAATTGTATAATACATAAAGTTCACATTAATGTACAAATGTATTATACAAACATACGGACCAATGCCTCAGGACTAGGGCATTTCCAACAGGATGTTCAACGTATTAGTACGGCTAAGGTTTAGATGCAAGACACTGCTTGCGAGGGTCTCATACAAAAGTGTGTACGGACAGAAGGTTCGGTGTATTGGTATGCCTAAAGTTTAAGAGCAAGACACTTCTTGAAAAAGGTGGACTCGTACACAAGTGTGTACAGATGGAAGTTTCAGCGTATTAGTAAACCTAAAGTTTAAGAGCAAGACATAGGTTGCAAAAGGTGTACTCATACACGAGTGTGTACGGATGGAGTTTCAGCGTATTGGTACGCCTAAGGTTTGTGAGTATCATATGATAAGGGTTACAGACAGGTATATATGTATGATATACAAATCGAACACTGGTATAATGATATGACTAAAGATTAAGGACATGAATGTCATACAATGCATATGGCTGCATAAAATAAGGTTAGGGTGAATGCATATAAATTTTGGTTATATGCATGCTGTGCTAAAAGATGTATGTCATACAATTTATTATGGCTGCGTAAAAGTGTTAGTTGTGTATGCATGGCACACATCACATGTTTTGCAAGAATGGGATGAAATGGATAAATCCTCAACATCAAACAAACATTTTAGATCAAGCAATAGAATGCTCACCCTTTCGATCTTATTTCTCCTCGATTAGTCAATTTGAAACTGCCCTAGGAGTTGGATCTCTTTGTCATCATCGGCGGATAACAAAAGCGTCTATCGAAAATGTAAATTTGAAGTTTCTGATACCCTATGGGGAAATTACTAAGGCTTTCTATATAAGTCATGGTCATGCCAAGGGTTAACATCAAGGTTCTCGCAGCAATATTGTTGGAAATGCCCTAGTCCCGAGGCATTGGTCCTTATATTTGTACTATACATTTATTGGATTTATGTGTTGTACTCATTTGTGTCATTAATAAAGGCATCAATTCATTTATTATATCTATCTTGTGCAATATATTAAATGAAGTATCCAATGGAAATATCTATATCCATGACGACTAGTGTCATGCACTTAGCAGTAAGACCATGGATAGGGAAAACGATATGACCATAAATAGATCCGTAGTCTGTTCCAGTCATGGGAATGAATGGAACAACAGACTATCATTAACCTGGTTGTATGGCGGTGTCTTACCGGTCATTGGACATGGAATGTCAACCGAGTTAATGGGTAGATGCCTGGGAGCATGGTACTGGATAGATCCACTAAACGAGTAATCCATATGGTATGGTATCACAATGGATTCTCGTGTAGTACTTGTATGGATCCTTTGACCTGACCATATGATGGTGTTACATGTGAAGTCGCATACTTAGGGGTACGCCTAAAGGGCCTGTAATAGGGTGCCAAGTATGGGTGCTTTCGGGTATGTCACTGAACATGGTAATACTATGGATATGCAGAAGGGATTTGTCACTCAGTAACCAACTGAGAAGATATCACCGGCCACTTGATGAATGTGACTGATAAGAGTGTGGCCACACCCAAACAAGTTGGAACTTGTTTGTGAGGTTCAGTGCATTCGGGATCAAGTTAATGTCCGGACACAAAAAAGGGTGATCAATCCATGCCTCTGTGTTGGACACCGATATCAATGACATGGGATGTACAAGTTTAAACTACAGGGTTATGATATTAGTTAGACTGCCATCTCCATCTTAATTGGGGGCTGCAGTGGCTTGCTAGAGCCCAACTGCAGTCTGCGGGCCAAAGGCCTGCTGCCAACATAAAGATGGGCCCACAGGATCGTACACATAGAACGATAGAATGCAGACTTAAGGAATCACTAGTATACTTGGAGTATACACAGTGGAGGGAGAAGCATGTATATATTAATTATATTATAAAGATCAATTGGATTGGTCATAATAATAAAATTAATATATTCTATTGGCTCTTCATAATTAATTGGATTAATTATGAAATTATTTCCTAGGTGGAAATATTCATATGTATGGGTTTACATATGATTTTATTTTGTGTAGATTTAATTTTAATTTGATGGATTAAATTAATTGTCAAACTAATTTTAATTTAGATGTAAATAATATATTACTTGGAGTAATATATTAAATACATGGGTATATTAAAATTGGGCTTGAAATTAATTTAAACCAGAATAATTAAAATTAGACTGGGCCTAAATTAAAACATGGAAGCCCGCACAGAATAGAGAGGAGCCAAGATGGGCCTGAATTCCCCTAAGGGAATTCGGCCAACCCTAGGTATAAATACCTAGGGTTAGAAATTTCGGCCACCCTATGCATTACACTCCTAGCCGAATTCTCTAGCTCCTCCTCTCCATTGTTTCGTTTTTCCGACGCTCGCACGGGTTGCATTCGCCAAGCGTTCGTGTACGTGAGAGTGGAGGAATTCTACCTTGAATTCTGCAGTCATCATCCATCTCAGAAAGAGATTTTTCTGGTAAGAAATTTAATCCCTTTCTGTTTAATTTTAAGTTTTTCAATTTCCACTTCAATTGCTCCTGGGACTGGATTTGAGGAAATCACCGCGTTCTTCCGCTTTTATCGGGTGATTTCCGGTGACAAATCCCAACAAATATATACTCCTTAATTCTCCCCACTCAAGGGTCCGAGCAAAGGGATTCATATGAGGCTACGAGTGATGTACCATGTCCGTGTCCTGGGGAGCTTTCTGTCCGTCGGCTACACTTAAACAATTCATCGAGGTGAATAAAGGAATTTTAGGGAATGTGTGTGCATAAGTGCTCCTGATATGATGCGAACCAATGAGTGAAAATTTGTAAGGTTAAGCTATTTCATACAAAGCATTTTCATGTTTGTCTATTGATTTTATAAAAATCATCCCTAGCGGAGTCGCCACTGTGAGCGGGCGATCCTCGAACGCATGAGCTTTGGCCGCAAGGCCGGCACTAAAGGGTTTTGAATGTTTTAAAAGACTTCATTTGTATTAGAAAACTTGGTATTAGAAAACATGGTTTTCGGGTTTTGGAAATATTAAGACAAAACAAAGGAACATAGGAAACCAATTCCTCGCGCCTTAAAGGTTGACAGGAGTCGCCACCCTGCTTAGCTCTTACTGGGAAATTATGGTATAGCTAAGCCCGACAAGGATTCCTATACCTTTAAGATAGAGATTCTGGTCCAGACAAATCACTTATTTCTGCTTTATTGTGAAATAGCTTTAACTATACCAAATTTGCACTTTTTGTTATTTTAATCCCTATTCAGTATTCAACCCTAGATATTTACTATACGCTTATACGGAAAGCCATAAATAAATTCGGAAAATAAAATTATTACAACCAAATTGAATCAACTACCATATAGGATACATATGATAAAAATGGGATAGGGATATGATTGCCTAATTTACACGAAATATTCTAAAAATAAAAGGTTAACATTCATCTAACCTAGCATACATCTACTTGCAAAACAAAAGTTAGTGATACAGATAAATATAAGCACATTGGACTCAGATATGACAGAATGGGATATCCAGATAGCTCGAGGGTCATGCATTTAAGGTATAATCAGAAAAATTCAACAGATTTCCCTATTAGACCTGGAAAACAATTTTATAAACGTCCTGTATTTTTGGATCTGGAGAAAAACAGTTTTGAAAAATGATTTTGCCAGTTTTATATCTTTTTCTTTCCTGAGCATGGCAATGTGAGTTGATTATCCAAAGATTTATTGGAAATCTCTTTCGTGTGGGCCCTAGAAATTCTTCGAATTTACATCTAGGTCAATAAAGCACATAAACATCCAAAATTAATTTTATAAAAACTGAATGGATAAATAATGAATAATGAGGTATATAAATGCTTTATGGATTTAGTTTCTGGAACTACAGGGTTCAAAAGCAAGTTAAATATGGATATCAGGATCCAGATTTAACAATAAAAACAATTTCCTTTTTGCAATTTTACCATGTACAAATTCATTTTTGGATTTTCTCATTTTGAGTTTTGCGATCCTTTGGGGGTCTATCAATTGATTAGACTAAAAAAATGGAGATTTTCACCCCTGATACATAAAATTAAAGATCCCAGAAAATGGAGAAAATTTGGTGCATGGCTCATGGACCATGATGAGCCGTGCGGCTCAAATCTTCCCCAAGATGGGTTGTACGACCATATTCTAAAAAATTACAGCAAACTATTTTCAATTTCCTTTAATTTGGTAAAGCATTAGCAGATCAAACAACGTAGGAGTAATGAGATAGGATTTTATGGCCTCTCAAAGATTACCTTTAGTTTGTTTATCTAGGTTTTTGGGAAATGATCTGAATCCATTCCTTAAAGCTTTGAATCCGGTGTAACTCGTGGAAATGAACTGAAACTTGTCGGAAATCAAAATGCAGCTGCGAAATACTTCGAACCATGGAGTTTTACTTATGGAAATGAGGCTTTGTGTTTGGAAAGGGTTGGATTTGGCTTATTTTTTGGTATTGAAAGCTTGGAAAAGGGTTGTTAAGGGAGGTTTCTCCTTTTTGTTCTTTCTTTAATTGCAGAGAAAAGAAAAAATGTTTGAAGGAGAAGGAGAAGGAGAAGCACCATGGTGTGTGAGGCCTTAGTAAGAGTCAATTATTGATTCCCTTCCTAATCTTCTGCTATAATATCCTTCTTCTCCGTAATGACCTCACTGCTTTGAGAAATAAAATTTTTTATTCTGCAAAAGTGGGCCAATTTGGCTAATTATTGGCTTAAGAGATGGGTCGTACGGCCCATTTGCCTCTTGAATTGGGCCATGCGACCTTCGTTTTGTGCCGTACAACCCATCCTTGAATCCTACTGTACCCACTTTAAGTAGCTCTTTTCCACGACTTAACCCTCAAATTTTGAGTCGTACCTCTTTTTTAGTTGGGCCGTACGGCCCATCTTGATGAAAATCCTTTTTTCGATTCCAGCGATTTTTGGTTCGTTTCGACACGAGTTACAATCTATTCTTTGCTTCTCGGGCTAGTATTTTGGACAATTTCAAATGAAGGATAATTGAAAATCTTCATCATAGAGGTCGAACAAAATTCCATGCTCACAATGATGTTTTCTTTCAACACAGCTATTTTGTTCGGGGCTGTAAGGGCAAGAAACCCACTGTGTGATCCCATTCTCTCATAAAAAATTGGTAAGGGCTTGATATTCACCTCCCCATTCCGATTGGAAAATTTTAATTTTGTCATTGAAATAATTTTCCACAAGAGGTTTAAATGACTAAAAAATAGATAAAACTTTAGATTTATTTTTTATCAAGTATCACCATGTATATTTGCTATAATGATCATAAAATATAACATAATAAACAAAGCCATCATAGGAGTGAATGGGTGTTGGACCCCAAACATCTGAACATACAAGTTCAAGAGGAGATTTAGCCTTAAATGATGATGAAATAAATGGTTGTTTATGAACTTTACTCAAACAACATGCATCACAAAGCGATTTATTCAAACGCGAATCTACTAAGATTTTATTGAATGGCAAGGCTTTAGAAACAATAGGCTTGGTAGCATGGATAGCATGGCCTAATCTAATATGCCAAGTAGATAAAGACATAAAATTTGCTTTAATAGAAACCGATGGAGCGAGACAGATGGAATATAAGCCTTTATCACTCTGGCCTTAGAAGACAACCCACTTCATTGCCAAATCCTTAATAAGAAAATAATTGGCAAAAAATTCAACAGAATCAGGGTTAAAGTTAGTAAGAGCATAAACAAATAATAAATTTTGATTGGTACTAGGCACATATAAGATATTGCGAAAACGAAGTAATTTATTATCAAGTAAAAAACTCAAACTACCAATACGAGATATAGGAAGTTTAGACCCATTACGAAGTTGGACTTCTTCAAGACCTTGATATTCAGAGTGAATAGCAAGGTTTTCAAGATCATTTGTGAGATGGTAAGTCGCACCTATGTCAATAACCCAAGGTTTGCAAGGGTGAGGAGCAAGGTCTATTGTGGTCATGTGAGAGCTGGGATAAGGTGTGTCATTGGATTACTTTGCCTTAGGAGAAGGACAAACATTCACTAGATGCCCATTACCATGACAATTGTAACAAATACGACCAGTTTGATCATTAGCACCATGATAATTCAAATTTTGTGAGCTGGAACCAATATATCCAGAGTAATATTGTTGCTGATGACAACCTCCACCACGTCCTCTGTCGGTAATTCTGCCACCACCACGTCCCTGGCCTCTTGGGGCAGATTGGTATGTATTCTGACCATGAACAGAATAGTAAGCAATGGGTGGAATATTAGGCTATTTTCTTTGTTCCTTGGATCGTTTAATGTAGCTTTCTTTAGTGAGAAGCATCTTGTACTCATCATCAAAACTTACCAGTTTTAATTTAGTCTTAAAAGTTCGAATGAAAATATGATAATCATCATCCAATCCTACGAGAAGATAGTCCACTAAGTCCTCTTCAGACACACTGTAACCCAAGGCAACAAGTTGATCCAAAACAGATTTTTCTTGTTGCATATATATTGCAATGTCCTTATTCCCACGATGAAGAGAATGTAGTCAATTTCTAAGATTCTGGAGGTGCCTTAGATCCGGAGGCATAATTAGTAGTGAGTTTATTCCAGGCTTCTCGAGCTATATTTACTCCAACAATTTCTGGCATAATTGAAGGGGATACAAAGGTAACAAGCCAACTAAGGACTTGTTGATCACATGGTTCCTAGGTTGTAAATATTGGATTTTCTGTTCCATCTAGAAGAAATTGAAGTGAGGTTGGTGATTTCCAATTATGTGATGTGATAAATGACAACCACGGATGAGCTAAAGGATTTGCAATTTCCAGAGGAGATAATTGTTAGGATTAAGCTTGTGGTCAATTTGAGCACTTAATGTCGGCTGAAAATTGATCAGAGTAACCATTGATACAACATTGAAGGATAGAGAACCACTATTGTGTGACACATAGTCGCCGATTAGAAATAGGACGGTGGAAACAATAGCACTAGTGGGGGTGACGATGGCGTGAGACAGGGGAAAGGAAAAGGTGGATGGAGCTGCACTAGTGAGAGAGGCAATGGTGGTTATGGCGGTAGCAACCACTGAGGTAGCCACCGGTTGTGTTTCTGCCATAGCTAGGGTTTCAAAAAAAAAAAATGAAATTGTCAGTTTTACCCTAAATAATAACTTTATTTTAAGCCTTACGTTTAACAATTTACCCAATTACCTTTTTTCTTTAAATTCTTTTATTTAATACTTAATACTTATGTTTTTTTCTTTTTTACGTTCTTTTTTCTTACTAAGGGAAAATGGCAGAAATAGAGAAACTCGACACCATCATCCCCTCCCCTGTGTCTCCGGCGTCCTTTGCTGCTGGTGCCCGCTGCCCTTCGATGGTCGTCTTTTTCCCCTGTATCTACAGTGTACCCGTCTTGTTCCCCTTTATGAATTAATCTTCTTTTTTTTTTTAATTTTTGAATGTGCAGGTGTACGAGTTTGGTTGACATGGAAAGTTCGGAAGACTGTGGGGTACATTCTGAACCTCCAGATCCAGAGATTCTTGAGGTGGATCCAACTGGTCGCTATATAAGAGTAATATTCCTTCACTTTTTTTCTTGGTTCTTTTGCATATCTGCTTTTTGATTATATAGTCAACAGTCTCATTTGGTATTAGTCAAATCTATCATTTTTCAAGTGAGGATATTCTATTAAGAAGACTTCGAGTGGCTGCCTTGTTTCTTGTAGCCTATGATTGAAATCTCTCTTTCGTTTTCTACTCTTTCTCACTGATAAAATGAATGTTATAAATTGAATTTTAACTATATACTTTATTGATTTCTAGCAGTATAAGGAGGTGCTAGGAAAAGGTGCTTTCAAGAAAGTGTATCCTTCTGGTTTTTTCCTTCATAGGGTGCCATCTTCTGTGGTATTGTTATATGGCATAACATTTTCCTTTTCACCTTTCTGTTTTCTTTGCCATAATGAAATTAAATTAAGAACACATGACATATTCTTCAAATTGATAAATAAGAGGGATTCATGTGTTAAGTTGACAGATGGTGTAACATTGTTGCTGGAACAAGGAAACTCTTCGGTTAACCTATGTAACCTTTATTAGAGTCTTAATTTTTCCTTAAGTCTATTATCCTTTAGCTATAAGGCATTTGATCAAGTTAATGGGCTTGAGGTAGCATGGAACCAAGTTCGAATTGATGAGGAGTTACAGTCACCTGAAGATTTAGAGAGGCTTTATTCTGAAGTGCATCTCCTGAAATCATTAAACCACAGTTATATTGTGAGGTTTTACAATTCATGGATTGATGACAAAAAGAAGACTATTAATATTATAACAGAGCTGTTCACCTCAGGCAACTTGAGACAGTAAGTTCAATTTCTACGCTTTATTTTCTCTTATTTACAAAAATGGGAATACGAATGCACCGCATTTGTAACATTCAACAATGCATATTCTCAAGAGACAGCTATCTTGCTCAGTGTAAGTACAGGTTCAATATCTGTTTCTCATTAGCATATCCGTGGTCTCTGTAATTTTGCTCAATTGTGGTTTGGTTGGATGTTTGATGAATAAATTTGTGAAAATAGCAATGTGATTCTATTGTATGGTCCTTTGGTAACACAAGTTCTGAAAAAATGTTCTTAAATTTTGGAACAATGATTACAAGAGATTGCAAAATGGATATAGACTACAATAAGAGTTTTCGTGGTTTTGATTCTTACATTCTGAAGTTAACACAAAATTTCCTTCAGCTTTTCTCTAATTGATGTGGTAAGCAGCTTTGCGGAGCAGAAGTTTAAGGGAAGTTAGATGTGATTGTCACTCTATTTCATCCCACTTTGCTAGAATTTGCACAATATTGTGGGTTTCTTCAACGAAGTTGATGTTTCCACTGCTCGTCTGTTGATAAAACTATCTAGCCCTTGTTCTTATCACCATCGGCTTTCTCCATGATTATTTTGTAATGTCATGGTGGTTTAATAATGTAATTTACTGATTTAATTATTGTCTTGCTTTTTTGTGTGTGTGTACGCATTACTTTTGTTACAAAAATTTGTTGGTTAAAATGCAGTTTGATTTTGTGATGTCTCATTATATCTTTTTAATAGCGCATAAAATTGTCAAATCAGCTATATCAGCCACGGGAAGAACAGCCAAATTAGCTATATCAGCCACGGGAAGAACAGCTGCAGCAGCAGCGAACACCGTGGTAAACAGCAGCTATTTTTCCAGGGGAGCTCTTTGCATGTCCGATGCGTCGAATCGAGCAGCTAAAGTTGCTGCTGATTTGGGTAGTCGAAATGTTTAGCAGTAATGTCTTTGTAGAATGTACATGTAATTTTGATACTGTACATCATATGTAGACTGAGAGTGCAAGCTGATATTTGTACTCTTGTATGATACTTGCCGGTTAATCTAAGGATGAAAATGAAAAATAGTTGGTGGTTTCTTGTTATAAATCAATATCTGGATGTTAAAGAAGCCATTTCTTTGAATGGTTTAATTTGCGGATTATTATTTTTTCAAATGTTGTAAGAACTCATTAGCTCTTATTTATATGCTCAAATTTTTTTCTACTTATACATTGTTATATTTTATACAATGTTATATGTTTATGCATTTATTGTTGGGGATTTAATCGCACAAAAACAATACGCAGCGGAAATAAAAGGATTAATCCCCACCAAGGACCCATGTACATTGCATTGAATTGGAAGGAGGGCTAAAGAATTACCTTAATTCTTTGTAGGTTTTGAATCAATTAGGAACCAAAGTAGCTTCCCTCTACGGTTGATCCACACAGAGCAATTCATTCACCGCGTGCTAGCGCCGGGATTGAAGAACGATTTCTTCGAATGAAAAGCCAAAGTTTCGAAAACCTTGGGAGATGGAGAAGGGGAGATTTCGGCTGGCCCCTTGGAGGCTGCAGAAAATCTGCATCTTATGTGTAGGCTAGGGTTAGAGATTTTAGGTTATAAAACTTCCTTTTATATCCATTAAACTTAATTATAATTATAACTTAATACCCTTATTAGTTATAATTATAAATTAACCCACACAACTTAATATTAATTCTCAATTAATATTAAATCAATTCCATTCTCCATCATACACATATGTATATTGATATTATAATTAATTATATCTCTATATAATTAAATTATAATATGTAGCATACTTTATGCAATATTAATCATATTAATATTTATATATACATATATATATATAAATATATATATCATTATATATATATTTATTCTCTTTCTCATTCATAAATTATTATCCAATAATAATTTATACCCGAAAAGATGAACTTCATTTTGCTCTTTGTGTGTGACCCCATAGGTTCATATTAATTGGCAATAAGGAAATTACCATAATGTCCTTATAGGTCACAAGCGGACTCTAGCAAGCCATTACGACTACCCAATTAACATGATTGGAATGATCCAATACCTATTTATAGAATGTCATATTCCCTTTTGTCTCTTTGATATCATGATTAATCATAAGACATGGTACACTTGTCAATCTTATATAATTAATCATATGCTTTCTCGATCTCAAAGTAAACTGTTTAGACAAATCAATTGATACTCTATCAATTATTTGAGCACGGCCATGCATTTAACAGTCTTACTTATCGAGGGGCCCAGTGATATCGCTCTCTTGATAGAGAGGGACAAAATCCCATATCTGTCACTCACATCCCAAAGCATGAGTCATATTGTACCCAATCACAGCCTTTATAACTACTCTGTTACAAGCAGCGTTTGACTGCGTCAAAGCACAACATGAGTTCATCCCGGAATCAATGGTGACCTCAGGTCAAAGGAATCAGCTAATGACACTACTATAATCAAGATCAGTTGTGACACATGACCATGAACTTGATCTCATAGTGGGTCTCCAGTAACATGTTCTCTAACATATTACCCGTGAGTATAATCTGTATCTGTATACACTATATTCATCTTATGAATATCCATTATCACTCACACTAGTCTTAGTTTGTTATTATTCCCATAATAACAATCGACTAGGGATATTTAGAATAACACGATTTATTCATGGATACTTATCATAAATGCTAACATACAAACATAAATGATAATATTAATCTACACTAGATTAATCTTAGAAGTCAAATTACATAATCCAATATTGGCCTTAGGGCACAATCTCCAACAATCTCCCACTTGCACTATGGCCAATCATACATGTATCTTATACCCATTGACCTACATGACTTTCATGTATTCATTCGTGCGGGAGTCTTTGTCAGTGAATTATTAATTTTCGCTTCCGTTGCTACTTTACACATTTTCACTCTTTCTTTAGAGACAGCCTCTCTAAATTAGTGAAAGACGCCTAAGTATATGCTTGTGTCATACAGGGTTCTTACGCATTGAACTATTGTCCCTACAATAGTCTCACAGGATAAGCAATGCTTAGAACAAAACACAACATTTTGTGATGAACTTCTTCATCCAAAATTTCCTTTACATCATATGTAACAATATACTTTGACTACTATTATAGATATTTAGCTATATCGTTTTATTTTGAACCTTTCAAAATCATAACATCTCTTTTTAAGAGAATACTAGATCTCGACTGATATATTGCAACTAATTGCAATCAGTTGTATATGTGCAGTTAACATAAGCAAGCTTCTATTAAGTCTTTTTACATTGAACGCTTTCAATGCTTTGACTTAAGCCAAAACATTCTTTTAGATCTATCTCTATAGATTCCAATTTCAAGAACACAGGCAGTCATGCTTATAACATTAACCGAAATTACTTTCTTAGCCAAGATTTTACTTCTTGCAAGGTAAGAATGTTATTTCCAACAAGCCATATGTCATCCACATATAGCATTAGGAATACCGATATGCTCCCACTGATCCTTTTGAAACACAAGATTCATCATCCTTTTGATGAAATCAAACCATTTGATTTCTTTATCAAAACTATGATTCCAACTATTTGATGCATGTTTCGATCCTTATGAGAATCTTTGAAAACTTGCATACGCTATTTGAATTCTTTGGATGCCCAAAAACTTTGGGTTGTGTCACGTACACATCCTCAATCATGTTTTCACGTAGAAAACAGATTTTAATATCCATTTGCCATATTTTATAATCATATTATGCGGATGTGGCAACAAGAACTCAATTTGACTTGATCATGATTAATGATGAAAAAGGATTTTATCATAGTCCTACTATGAATTTGTTCGTATCCTCATAGTCACTACTATGAACTTGTTTATAACCCCCTTTTGTCACTAGTCGTGCTTTATAAGTTTGAAGATCACCATTCATGTCGGTTTTCAATTTGAAAACTCACTTGCAACCATTGCATATGCATCTTCTAAAAGATTTATCAAAGTCTATACTTTGATTGTCAGACATGGACTTATCTTCAACCTTTGTAGCATCAAGTCACATATTAGATTCAAAATCTAACATTGCTTCTTCATAAAAGAAGACTTATTCCAATCTAGTAAAACTACATCATGATTTTGAGAAATCCATATCTCTCCTATTCATGTCGTATTCTACTAGACTTTCATTGGACTTGTGTAATTTCAACAATGATCATGAAACCATTTCCATGTTCCTCTTCAACGTTAATGTCACTTTGTGAATTACGAGTTTTGTAGGTGTACTTTACTCCCACTAACTCTTCTAGAAATTAACTCCCTCTTCAAGGGGAAACCATTTCTAGCTACAACTACTTTGTATCCCAAAGAAACACAGGAGTAACAACTCCTACTTTCCTTTTGAGTAATCCACAATGCGACATTTAAATTTAGGTGCCAACTTATTCGAAATAAGCTTTACAGCCCTAAACTTATTCAATGAAACAACTTGGGTCTCTTACCCAACCATATCTCATATGTTGATTCATGAATTGTTTTAGACGGAACTTGGTTCACAATATACACAGCTGCTTTAATGGCATATTTTCGAGAAAACGATGATCAACTTGACTTCATCATAGATTGAACTATATCTGTATAGAGTTCGACTACTCCCTTTTCGACACAACATACTTTGTGGCGTACTTGGAGGAGTCAATTGTGAGACAGTCCCACAATCTCTAAGATGATTGTCAAAATCTTGACTCAAATATTCACCACTCGGATCATATCTAAGTGACTTTACTATCTTGTCAAGATACTTCATACTTCATTTTACAAGCTTTTGAACATTTCAAAAGTTCCAAACTCGTGTTTCATTAGATACTCTTATCTAGTGAAAAGTTCCATGAAAGTAATGAAGTATTAGAACCTCCTTTAGCAGTTGATTTATAATTCATATACATCCACATGTATAATGCTTAATAAATCGATTGTTCTTTGACTACTTTTAGCAAAGAAAACCTTTTGTCATCTTTACAATAAACAACATTCGCATGATTCAAGATGATTCATAATCTCATGAATCCAAAAGTCCATTCTCATGGAGTTTCGTAATGCGACTTTGCTTATGCCTCCAAGACGATACTGCCAAAATAGGTTGAATCAAACTATTTGATTCGATCCTTACAGTATTTATGTTACAGATGGGCTTCACATATAAAGACAATTATGTAAATCTGTATTTCATAATCATGTCTTTATAAAGCTTATAATTCACAATTATAAAATAAACAACATTTGTTTACTTAAGCCAATAAGCTCAATAGGCAACAAGAGTTCATAACTTACATGTAAAAGTTCATAACCTTTAACCAAAGTTCATAACTTTTATGTAAAAGGTTCATAACCTTCGAGTAACAACCTTTGCTTCTCTTGCCTATTCGTATTCTACCTTCACCTTCATAAGGTTTCTATTCAAGTTAAGATTCTTCATATTCCACTAATATGAGATCCATAACTGGTATCTAATACCTTTGATATAGAAACAAAAGTAGAATAATTAATAAATACTTAAGGTAGCAGTCTTACTGCCTTTCATCTTCTTATAGTTCTCCAAACAGAGTTTACTATTTCCATTCTAATGAACGATTCATTCTAGAAATGGCAACACCCTTCTTTTGGAGATCTCTCTATGCCAACAGCTTTGGCCTTTAAAACATGTTTCACCCGAACCTTTCGGTCTTTATGCTTTTCGACCTTCCTTTTATCCTTTTCCTTCTGAACCATAAGCACACAATTCGAGGCGGGCTTATCCTTTATGGATAACTTAACATTCTTTTGCATCCTATGCAACTAATTCACAATTTTCCCCATGTCATTCAAATGATAGTTCATCACCAATGACTATCAAATAATGAATTCAAGATCACATCTTAATGCCTTTTGGAGGCCAATGAGAAAATGTTGCCTCAAACACTTATCTTTTCTTGCTCACTAACTGATGGAACATTTCCATTTGTGATGTATCATATACCTCAAGTAAAACTTCCACGTGCGGAAGAATTGGTGGCAAGTGTAAGATAATAAATTTTAAACAGAGTCCCTTCGATGCTTCAAGTAAGCATCTTTTATACTCGTATTACAATTGCTAGTGGTTCATTGGGCAAAAGGATTATTGAGAACATATAATTCCTTTTGATTTGAGAACAATTCTCAAAGTTCAATAACAATCGAGATCATGGTAATAGCAATCATAACTATAATAAAGCATGTAAAGATTTTTATTTAAATGCTCCCACTTAAATTATAAAACCCTTTAAAATATTCAAGTGGGTGAAGATCCAAAATCCATACTTAACCATAGCACTGCTTTGGCATGTCCCTATGATTAAATATAATTTCGGTAGGCAAAGACTCAAAATCATGCTTTAAACCATTTAAACATATTTTGGATGTGCACTTCTTTGCCAATTGCATCATTATGCAACTCTTCTAATTTATGAGATGCATGATATCATATATCATATTTAATTTTATGTTACTCATCTCATCTTTGCCTCGGGCTCAAACACCTTTTTGATTAACCCTTTTTTAAACCAATTACAACACAATGAGAATCACCTTTTCTCATATTATCGCTTCGCTAAGGTCACAACATGCGTACCCGCCCTGGCGGTATACCATGATGCGAACATAGTACTTGACTAGTGTTATACGTAATTGGGTGGCAAATATAAACTTATTAAGTTTATTTAGGGTTTATAAAATCCTGTGATTAAATTGTATCTCATACAATTCATGGCATTAATATTAAACATACATTTGTTAATACTAATTAGCATGGCATCCTATGTCATACATATGTTAAGCATGCAATCTAGCATGGCATCACATGGCATCTAAATGATACAAGGCATGCATTTGCACATATATATAAACATTTTAACATGCATCAATATTTATTAACATGGCATCTTATGGCATAAAATAAATATAACATGCATAAGACTCAAAACCGTGTTATGGTATGGTTTTATCTATATTGATTTTCATAGGCCAATATGAAAATCAACAGGTCATTTCCTAGGTGGTTGTAACCATCGCATGGTCACAGCAAAGCCGCACCCCTTGGATCCGTCTTCACGTCTTTGTGCCTTGGCACCATCTCATGGATTTACATATATTACAAAATTGCATCCTATACAATTTTCTAGTAAAATAAAATTTACAAACAATAAATTGCATCCTATACAATTTATCTAGAAAAATAAGGTTACATAAATACAAACGACTCGCAGGCCGTATTTATAAAACCTTACATCTATAAAACCAAAAGAAACAAAACCATCCATGGGGTCCAAAAACCATACCAAAACACCATGCATAAAATCTTCAAGATTTAGGGTTCAAAACGCTAAAACACAATCTCATTGCATTTATAAATAATTGATTGGAAAATCGTAAATATGTAGAAACAATTTCCACACTTAAACGAAGAACACCAAACCCAAACTCCAGCGATCCAACTCGCTGCTGAGTTGGACAGGGGTACGGGGGCGGTAGCCCCTGTTGCGAAGCAAGCGCCGCAGGCAAAAAATTTTTCGCGCACTGCAGCATCCAATGCTGCGCGCAGCATCAAGGGAGCACGGCGTGCCACTCATGTTGGCACGGCGTGCCAATCAGTTGGCACGGCGTGCCGATCCAGCACGCCGTCGTGCCCCCAAACTGCTTCTCAGTTGCATTTGTCAAACAAACAGCACGTCGCGCAGAAAAACAAGCCATTCTGAAAATTCCCAGGTGGCACGCCGTGCCAAGGTTGGCACGCCGGCGTGCCACCATTCTGGTTCATTTTCTGGAAACAATTTCCAGTTGGCACGCCGTGCCATGCCAGCACGCCGGCGTGCCAACAAGCTGAACCCAGAATTTTCAGCCCCCAAATGATCCAAATCAAGTGTAAAACAAATCATTCATAATGATTAACTTCCAAATCAAATCAAAAATGTTATTCACAATAACATAGAACCCTAAATCAAGATCATACAACCCTAACATGCAATTTTGATCTAATCAAAATAACAAATCCAATTCAACCAATGCACAAGTGGCTCTGATACCACTGTTGGGGATTTAATCGCACAAAAACAATACGCAGCGGAAATAAAAGGATTAATCCCCACCAAGGACCCATGTACATTGCATTGAATTGGAAGGAGGGCTAAAGAATTACCTTAATTCTTTGTAGGTTTTGAATCAATTAGGAACCAAAGTAGCTTCCCTCTACGGTTGATCCACACAGAGCAATTCATTCACCGCGTGCTAGCGCCGGGATTGAAGAACGATTTCTTCGAATGAAAAGCCAAAGTTTCGAAAACCTTGGGAGATGGAGAAGGGGAGATTTCGGCTGGCCCCTTGGAGGCTGCAGAAAATCTGCATCTTATGTGTAGGCTAGGGTTAGAGATTTTAGGTTATAAAACTTCCTTTTATATCCATTAAACTTAATTATAATTATAACTTAATACCCTTGTTAGTTATAATTATAAATTAACCCACACAACTTAATATTAATTCTCAATTAATATTAAATCAATTCCATTCTCCATCATACACATATGTATATTGATATTATAATTAATTATATCTCTATATAATTAAATTATAATATGTAGCATACTTTATGCAATATTAATCATATTAATATTTATATATACATATATATATATAAATATATATATCATTATATATATATTTATTCTCTTTCTCATTCATAAATTATTATCCAATAATAATTTATACCCGAAAAGATGAACTTCATTTTGCTCTTTGTGTGTGACCCCATAGGTTCATATTAATTGGCAATAAGGAAATTACCATAATGTCCTTATAGGTCACAAGCGGACTCTAGCAAGCCATTACGACTACCCAATTAACATGATTGGAATGATCCAATACCTATTTATAGAATGTCATATTCCCTTTTGTCTCTTTGATATCATGATTAATCATAAGACATGGTACACTTGTCAATCTTATATAATTAATCATATGCTTTCTCGATCTCAAAGTAAACTGTTTAGACAAATCAATTGATACTCTATCAATTATTTGAGCACGGCCATGCATTTAACAGTCTTACTTATCGAGGGGCCCAGTGATATCGCTCTCTTGATAGAGAGGGACAAAATCCCATATCTGTCACTCACATCCCAAAGCATGAGTCATATTGTACCCAATCACAGCCTTTATAACTACTCTGTTACAAGCAGCGTTTGACTACGTCAAAGCACAACATGAGTTCATCCCGGAATCAATGGTGACCTCAGGTCAAAGGAATCAGCTAATGACACTACTATAATCAAGATCAGTTGTGACACATGACCATGAACTTGATCTCATAGTGGGTCTCCAGTAACATGTTCTCTAACATATTACCCGTGAGTATAATCTGTATCTGTATACACTATATTCATCTTATGAATATCCATTATCACTCACACTAGTCTTAGTTTGTTATTATTCCCATAATAACAATCGACTAGGGATATTTAGAATAACACGATTTATTCATGGATACTTATCATAAATGCTAACATACAAACATAAATGATAATATTAATCTACACTAGATTAATCTTAGAAGTCAAATTACATAATCCAATATTGGCCTTAGGGCACAATCTCCAACATTTATTATACATTGTTATACACTCTTTTATACACTGTTTATACACTGTTTATACATTGTTTATACACGGTTATACATTGTTTATACATTATTTATACATTGTTTATACATTATTTATACATTGTTTATACATTGTTTATACATTATACACTGTTTATATATTATTTATACATTATTTATATACTGTTATACATTGTTATACACTGTTTATACACTTCTTATACACTGTTATACATTGCTCATACATTGTTTATACACTACTTATACATTGCTATATATTATACACTTCTTATACAATGTTATATGTTCATACACTTATTATACATTGTTATACACTCTTTATACACTGTTTATGCATTGTTTATACATTATTTATATACTGTTATACACTGTTTATACATTATTTATACACTGTTTATACATTGTTTGTACACTGTTATACACTGTTTATACATTGTTTATACACTTCTTATACACTGTTTATACATTGTTTATACACTACTCATACATTGTTATACATTATACACTTCTTATACAATGTTATATGTTTATACACTTATAATACATTGTTATATACTGTTTATACACAGTTTATACATTGTTTATACACTATTATACATTGTTTATACATTGTTTATACACTATTATACATTGTTTATACATTATACACTGTTTATATGTTGTTTATACATTATACATTGTTTATATATTATTTATAAACCGTTATACATTGTTATACACTGTTTATACACTTCTTATACATTGTTATATATTATTATACACTTCTTATATATTATTATACATTATTTGTACATCGTTTATATAATTTATACATTGGTTATACACTGTTTATACCTTAGTTATACCTTAATTATACCTTAGTTATACCTTAATTATACATTATTTATACATTGTTTATACACTACTTATACATTGTTATACATTATACACTGTTTATACATTGTTTATACATTATTTATACATTGTTTATATACTTCTTATACAGTGTTATACATTGCTTATACATTGTTTATACACTTCTTATATACTGTTTATACATTGCTTATACATTATTTATACACTACTTATACATTGTTATACACTCTTTATACATTGTTTATACATTATTTATACACTGTTTATACATTATACACTGTTTATATATTTTTTATACATTATTTATACACTTTTATACATTGTTATACACTGTTTATACACTTCTTATACATTGTTTATACACTACTTATACATTGTTATACATTATACACTTTTTATACAATGTTATATGTTTATACATTTATTATACATTGTTATACACTCTTTATACATTGTTTACACACTGTTTGTACATTGTTTATACATTATTTATACACTGTTATACATTGTTTATACATTATACATTGTTTATACATTATACACTGTTTATGCATTATTTATACACTGTTATATATTGTTATACACTGTTTATACACTTCTTATACATTGTTATACATTATTATACACTTCTTGTATATTATTATATATTATTTATACATCATTTATACACTTTATACATTGTTTATACAATCTTTATACCTTAGTTATACCTTAATTATAGCTTAAGATATACTATTATAGTGATTATACCTTA
Source organism: Euphorbia tirucalli (assembly GCA_039660915.1). Classification (NCBI taxonomy): domain Eukaryota; kingdom Viridiplantae; phylum Streptophyta; class Magnoliopsida; order Malpighiales; family Euphorbiaceae; genus Euphorbia; species Euphorbia tirucalli. The sequence goes on along the minus strand of CM077640.1, from coordinate 32,169,596 downwards.
GTTATTCCTTATTTATACCCTATTTATATCCTAAGATACATTATTATATTGATTATACCTTAATTATACCTTACTTATATCTTAAGATACACTATTACAGTGATTATATATTAGTTATACCTTAATTATACCTTAGTTATACCTTAAGACACACTATTACTTGATTATACATTAGTTATATCTTAATTATACATTAAGATACATTATTACAGTGTTTATACCTTAGTTATATCTTAATTATACCTCAGTTATACATTAAGATACACTATTACAATGATTATATTTTAGTTATACCTTAATTATACTTTAGTTATATCTTAATATACAAAGGCATAATTAGTTATACTTTAGTGAAAAAAATATGTCGGAAAAAATATGTACATATGGACTTTGTTTTGAAGATAAATAAAAAATAAAAAAAACTTTCTATAGTCGCATGACAAAAAAATAAACGGATTGAGAGATAAATGCAAAATTAGATTAAAAATTATAAAAAGAGGAGAGAGAAACGTGAACAAAGTAGAGAAGGTATTTTGGAGATTTTGATTTGTGTTTTGTTGTTTATTTTGTGAATAATCACGTAAAAATGATAATTTTTGTTTTAGGTATTTTTAAAATTTTGAAATGTTTTTAAGGTATTTATACAAACTTTTCCTTTTGAGGTAAAAATGTTATATGGTGCCAAAAATTATGTATTTATGTAAAATGCCCAAAAAAAAAAGAGGTGATAAACCTAATGGCTCTTGATACCATGTAAAGTATGACAGGAAACATGAATTGTATTAACGAATACAAGTGTTTATATACATGAGAGTTAGGGTTTAGTAAAGAGGACTTTACACAAATAGTCCTTACTACATACAGCAATTATAATAAGACCCATACACTATATCACTCACATGAGAAAAAAATGTCAAATTTAGAGGTAATAATATCAAAACAGAAAGATCATGTTTCCAATGTATTGAAAAAATTAATTGAAAGCCAATTGTAAAAGCTATAGAACTTTAAGGAATTTAGAATTAATGCATTTCGTCATATATATATATATAACCCATTTTTCATAAGTTTTTAACTGCATTTTAAAACAGGGATAATTACACAAAAAGAGCCATTTGGTTACACTTGTTAGCAAAAAAGTCCTAGAGGTTTTTTTTTTTTTTTTTTTTTGCAAAAAAATCCATGTGGTTTTTTACTGTTAACAAAAACGAATTTTGCCCTAACACCGTAAAAAATTGTTGATGTGGCAATTTTTGCCTCTGCCACATCATCAAAATTGTCATGTCATGTGATGTCATCAAATTTTTTAACGATGTTAGGCCAAATTGTTAATATGGCTCTACCTCTATATGGGTAATTTTTAAATTTGACTCGAAAAATTAAAGTATTTCCTCATGTAATATTTATTTGCTTTTTAAGATTATAAATTTAATCATGTTTATATAATGGTTTGAATTACTTATGCTCTTTTGGTGGTTTTTTTTTTCCAAATTCACCATTATTTATACTAAAAGAGAATTTTATAATTAATTCATAATCATTAAAAATAAAAATAAAAATTGTAACATGAAGTTTAAATTTGTAGGTTTCAGCTTAGTTAGTGGAATTGCTCTCAAGCTCATAATTGCAAAGTTAATATAGATCGTTCGAAAAAAGGAGATGGAGCATATTAATGATTCAATTGCCATAGGGTCCACTGCAAAGCACAATCTGATTGAAAAAGAACTCAAGCAAGAATTAGCAAAGAGAAGGTATACTAGACTCAGAAGGCTAGACTGAACTGGTAGGCTTGAGAGGCTAACTTTGACAATTCTTAATTACTTTAGAGACATTTTCTCCACTGATTCAAACCTAGATTGCTCCTTTCTAACTGAGGATTGGGTTCCTAAAGTCACTGATGAGATGAACACATGCCTAATTGCTGAAGTAACCTGAGAAGAAATTCATGGGGTCGTTTTCTCCATCCATCCAAATAAAGCGCTAAGTTTTGACGGCTTCTTTACAACATTCTTTTAAGAGTACTAACATATTTTCCAAGATGAAGTTTCCAGGATGTTTAGAGTTTCTTTAGGGATGGGAAAATCTCAAAAAGCTTCAATCACATCATTATTTTACCTTAATCCTAAATAACAACAGGATTGATCTAAACAACTTTGGCCTATTAGCTTATGCATAAGCTTCTACAAGATTATTCCTAAAATCCTCACAACCAGGCTATAGAGAGTTATGACCAACATAATCAGTGAGAATTAGAGTGCTTTTATTAAGCAAAGGAGTATTGTAGACAACATTTTAATTGCCCATGAAATCATTCTCAACTTGAAAAATAAAAGGCAGGGTAAGAAGGAAGTTTCCATCAAACTGGATATGAGTAAAGCTTACAACATATTGGAGTGGAGCTTTTTTAGAAATGTTCTATTTAAAATGGAGTTCTGTGAAGTTTAGATTAACTGGGTGATGGAGCGTGTAACTAAAATCTCCTACTCTTTTTGCATCAATAGACAGGTTTAAGGATTTCTTACTCATTAAAGAGGTATTCAACAAGGGGAACCCCTCTCTCCTTTTCTCTTCACCATATGTGCTGAATGCCTAACTTCTATTTTGAACAGAGTTGAATTTAAAGGAAATTTCAATGGTGTCAAGCTTAACAGGAGATGCCCATCTATTTCGTATCTTCTGTTCACAGATGACGCCTTGTTATTTTATAGAGTTTATGAGAATGATCTTAGACATGTGAAATACACTTTGATTCCCTTTTGCATTAGAAGTGGGAAAAGAATTAATTTAGAAAAATCTTCAATATTTTTCAGCCAAAACATTCCTCATCATCAGAAACTCAAACTTGCTAATATATTGGGAATCACATATATGGGGGGTGAAGACAAGTATCTTTGTCTGCCCTCTATCATTAATAGGTCCAAATCTTAAGTGTTTAAGGATCTGACTGGAAAAGTTAGCTCAAGGTTGGCAGGAAAGGTAATCTTTCAAGTTTGGCTGTTAAAGAGGTTCTCATCAAGACTGTGGTAATAACAATACCCTTTTTTTTATGTCATGTTTTAAGCTGTTGGACACTATATGCGATGATATTAATAGAATAATGGCTAAATTATGGTGGGGATAGGATAATCTGTTGGTGTGTCCTAGTTCTTACGGCATTGGATTCTTGTATTTTGTATTATACATTTAGACTCATTGTATGAATACATTATTTGTGTCACATTAATAAAGGCAATTAATCTATTTCATTTATATCTTGTGCTATAATATCAGTAGAGTATCCATTGATTGATAATCATAAAACCTATCCAAGGTCTGTTCTAATAGTGGGAACGAATAGAACCATAGACTTGTATATTCGATGACTATATGGCAGTTCTGAACTAGCCATAGTACTTGTATAGTTAATCATGAATATAAGTACATGTCGTTGACATGGGACTGGATCAATCCGCACAAGAAAGCCATATGGTTGTCGCGTCATAGGTTTTTCTTGAGTAGTTCTCTTTTGTCCTCAGACCAAATTTCACTATATTATCAATATGGAATCCAGTTCACTTTGACATATGCCTAACAGGTCTGTAAAATGACGCTAAATACAGGTATGATTAGGTGGACCAGTGAACATATTGATATTGATGATGAAGTGATGGTATTGCTACTCGGGTAACACCAAGATGATATCACTGGTCACTTGATGAGTGAGACTGATAAGTGTATGGCCATACCTAAATAAGTCGGTTGCTTATTTGATTAATCAGTCAACTCAAGATCAAGAAATATAGTAAACAGTAGAAGAGGATGACGGACACCATGCCTCTTGTTTATTCATATCGATATCTTTTGGCAAAGGACACTATGAGATTACTACTGGGTAAGTGTCTTCTTAAGACTGCTGCATCTCTGTCTTAATTGGGGGCTGTAATGGTTTACTAGAACCCAATTACAGTCTATGGGCCTTAGGCCTACTGCCAACATAAAGATAGAATAGGATCGTGCAGATAGATCAATTGAGCTGAAACTTAAAGATATTGTACATATAATGTACATTGGAAGGAATGCGTTAATTAATTAGTTGACATTCGGTGTCAAGGTAATTAATTAACATTGGGTTAATTTAATTTAATTAATAAGTTTACATATTGTAATTAATTAATTTATCAATGAATTGAATTACATAAAGTAAACAATTATTTAAATAATTTTCCTAAGTAGAAAAATTAAATACATGTATTGTATTTATTTAAGTGTGATTTAATTTTATTTAGAGATAATTAAATTTAGCCAAATGGAATTAAATTACATAGTATATACTTTTTAATTAAAATTTATTTATGTAATTATAATCCTAATGGGCTTGGGTTTAATTAACCTAATTACAACCCAATTAGATAAAGGGTCTATATAAGGGCACACTGAAGGAAGAAAACCTAACCCTAACCATAAGTTTATTGCTGGAAATTTCAGCCCCATTGCAGCAACAAAAAAGCCAAATTTTATAGCAATTAATTCTCCATTCCTTCCGCTTCTTTGGCTAGCACCGGTTCCCACTCGATAGTTGGTCATGCACTAGACTTTGGAGATCGCAGTTTCAAGAAATGATTCTGCAGCTGTCTCTAGAAGAGATGAATCCGGTGAATTAATCTCTCTTGATTCAAATGTGTTTTTATTCTAATCAATAGTAATCGGACAAGATAGGTGGATTATAGGAAAATTTTAACAGTGTAATTTCCGCGGCACCACATTATTTTTCCGATAACGAATCCCATCAGTGGTATCAGAGCCTAGGTTTTGTCCATTAGATTGATTGAAATTCATTCTTGATTGCGTTCTTGAAGAAAGAATAAGTTTCAAGAATGGTTTTTTGGGTTTTTGATAATTTTTAGCGATTGCTTTTATCCTTTTTTTTCCCTGTTGCGATTTATATTCTGCTAGTATTTTTTTTCTGGCTGCTTTATATATTTTATTGGCTAGAATTTTTTATGATTTAAAAAAATTATTTTTTTGGGTTTGATGGAATTGCTATTTGGGATTCCATCTGCAGTAGCACCGACGTGCGGGGTTTAGACCGGTTTTTGGATTTTGCAGGTATTTTTTTTATCCTGGACCCGTAATACAAATTAAATTAAAATTTTTTATTTTTAATTAATTTGTATTTAAATTGTTTATTTTATTGGCATGCATATTTAATTTAATTGTTTGAATATTAAATTGAATATGGACTTTGTGAAATTGACCCAATAAACTGTAGCACCGGTTAAAATTGGGAGAGCTAAATTTTAAATTTGTGACAACCCAAATTCAAGTGGGAGCAAAATTGTTAATTTTGCATTAATTGATGAAATCCATTGGGCCTTTATGGGCCTTAGTCATATTTGTTAAAATTGGCTATTTCACGCTAAGTAACTCGGCTTAACATTTATATTTATAATTTAGAATGCCATGATCATGCATCATATCAGCATGTATGTGCACGACAGGGACTTTGTTTGAAATGTGACGTTGAGTTTTATAGGCCCTAAACTATTATCGGTTGTAATTTGATTTTGGGAAATATAGCCTGGTGCCATTTCTTTTATTTTGATGTAATTTTAAAATAGATTTTATTTTATAAATTTATTGTAATTGCATCAAGTATGAAGGAAGGCCCAAATAGAGCACGCCTATGGTAGGAGCCCAAGGGGAATTGCAGTCCTGCCTATGAAGAATTAGATAGGATGTCTAGTTTTTTATTAGGTTGTAATTAAAGGCCCACAGGATCTCATTTATTTTAAATTAAGTATGCTATTGCATTTGTCATATAATATGGATGTATGGATCACCAGATTATAACCCACGTATATGCATACTAAGCCGTATCACTTTATTTTAATCCGAAAATTAAAATATTGAGTCGTTTAAAAGTGCTTCCCACATTGACACCTCTTCCTCCCATTGATGCTACAATGTGCGCTATGCCCTAACTGGGTACATTGTAGTATTCGGTGGACCGTCGAGGGTTAGGACACTTGGTATGGTTAACATGTGAATGGTAGTTTGACTCAACATGGGTAGCATTAGCTCAGAACGGGCCCTAAGCATAGATGGGTAAAGTGTCAATAAGCCCATCAAACCAAGAGTCCTTCATGGAAGGATTGGATAGGTTGTCCTACTAAATGAATTGATGGTTGGTTAGCGAGCCCTAGTTCGGCCAGTCATTGATAAGTTGTGGATCTTGGTCAAGTCAACCAATTAACATCACCAATGAACAAATTAAAATCAGACTATTAATTTGAATTGGCATAAAGTCCTTTATTTCTAACTCAAGCAATGATTTCTTCCATGTAGATTATTCCCATTTTCACATAAGCAATTTAAAATGGCTGCAACAAACAATAACTCACTCTCACTTAGGTCACTCCTGGAAAAGGAGAAGCTTTTGGGACTAACTTCCTATATTAGGCTAGGAACTTACAAATAGTTCTTAGACAAGAATCCAAGGAGTATGTACTGAATGCTCCTTTACCAGCTGGCCCTCCCGTAGGTCGAGGCATCACCACAGTGATGGTAGAGCAGTAAGACCGGTACGTGAGGGATGACCGAGATGTCTCGTGCCTCATGTTGGGTGCCATGGCTTCTGATCTTCAGAAGCAGTTCATGGATGAGCATGCTATGAGATGATGGATTAGCTTAAAAAGATGTTCTAAGATCAAGCTCGTCAGGAACGTTACTTGACAACTAAGGCACTTTGCATGACTGCAATGGCAGCCGGGACTTCTATTAGCACTCATGTGCTAAAGTTGAAGGCGTATATTGATATACTTGCCTACCTTGGCTTGCTAGTTCTGCAGGACTTAGCAACAGACGTTATTCTCCTGTCACTTCCTAAGTCTCACAACCAATTTATCATGAACTACAATGTACAGGGTCTAGATAAATCGATTGTTGAGCCGCATGGCATGCTCAAGCTTGTTGAGTAGTCTCTTAAGAAGACTCCTGAAGTATTGCTGGTGAACACGGGCAATATGCCCATTGCTAGAGGAAAGGCCAAATCTAAGGCTAAGGCTAAGGGCAAAAAGGTGGTGGCCCAACCTAAAGCAAGGGTTGCTCCTCCTGACAATATTTGCCATAAGTGTCATGAGATGGCGTACTAGAAGAGCTCATGTCCAAAGCTAAGGGAGCAATTGAAGGGCAAAACTGCTATTTTAGATATTTATGTTATGGAGATTATTCTGGCTATTTCTACATCTTGGGTCTTAGACACTGGATGTGGATCTCACATTTGTTCAAATGTGCTAGGTCTAAGAAATAGGAGATTACTAGGATCTGGAGAAGTAGATCTTCAAGTCAGAAATGGTGCTCGGGTTCAGGCCTTGGAGATCGGAGATTATTTCTTAGAGATGCCTAGTGCACTTGTTTTGGAACTAAGAAACTGTTATTTTGTACCTGCGATGCGCAGGAATATTATTTCTGTTTCTTTGTTGAATATTTCTTATTTGATATTTAATACTGGACATGGTAGAATTTCTATGCAATATGGCAATATTATTTATGGAACAACATTTCTTGAAAATGGCTTATATATCCTTGATAAAAAACGTGAAAGTTCAATCTATAACATAAATACTAAAAGGCTTAAACAAAATGAAATTAATCCTACATACATCTGGCACTGTCGACTTGGCCACATAAATGAGAAGCGCATCGCTAGGCTTCACTCTAGTGGAGTACTAGGATCATTTGACATCCAGTCTTATGACACATATGAATCTTGTTTGAGAGGCAAGATGACAAAGGCGCCTTTTAGCAAGACTGCTGAAAGGGCCTTAGAGATATTGGAGTTGATACATTTCGATGTATATGGCCTAATGAGCATTAGTGCTAGATCTAGTTTTCTGTACTTCGTTACCTTCACGGATGACTTCAGCAAATACGGTTACGTGTATCTGATGAAGCATAAGTCTGAGACTCTTCAAAGGTTCAAGGACTTTAAGAACGAAGTAGAAAACCAACTTGGAAAGAAAATAAAAGCACTTCGGTCTGACCAAGGGGGTGAATATTTGAACCAAGAGTTTAACTCGTTTTTGAGAGAGTGTGGGATTGTATCCCAACCCACTCCTCCTAGTCACTCTAGTGGAATGGAGTTTCAAAAAGGAGGAATAGGACCTTACTAGACATGGTCTGCTCGATGATGAGTCATGCAACACTCCCTGTCTCCTTTTAGGGATATGCTTTAGAGACAGCTACTTACATTCTTAATAATACACCAAGCAAGGCAGTTGAGGGAACACAATATGAACTATGGAAGGGCCGAAAGCCCAATGTTTCCTTCTTGAAGATTTGGGCCTGTGATGCACATTTTAAGAAATTGACAAGTGGCAAACTCGAGTCCAAATCTGTCAAGTGCCAGTTTGTGGGTTACCCTAAGGAAACTAAGGGTTATTACTTCTATGATTTGGTGGAAAACAAAGTTTTCATAGCCAGAAATGCAGTCTTCTTGGAGAAAGAATTCCTTTCCAAGAGAGACAGTAGGAGCAATGTTGAACTTTCAAAAGTTCAAGACTCACAAACTCCTGTAGCTAATGTTGAGGATACTTTGGCTATCTAACCAGTGACTCAAGAAATTTAGGAAGTTGAATTGGTTACACAGGCTCTTAGAAGGTCTAGTAGGACACATCATCAACCAGAGAGGTACGGCTTTCTCATGATTGATGATGGGGACCTTATGGTAATTGACCAAAAGGAACCCAAGACCTATCAGGAGGCTGTTGAAAGCCCACACTCAGATCAATGGCGTAAAGCCATGGAGGCTGAGATGCAATCTACGCACGATAACCAAGTATGGAACTTGGTGGATCCACGTTCGGGTGCTAAGGTGATAGGTTGCAAGTGGTGTTTCAAGTTAAAAGCCAACAACACCTTTAAGGGGAGATTGGTGGCAAAAGGATTTAGGCAAGTTCAAGGAATTAACTATTATGAAACCTTTTCACTAGTTTCTATGCTCAAATCCATTAGGATGCTACTAGCCATAGCTGCATGGTACGATTATGAGATATGGTAGATGGACATTAAGATCGCTTTCCTTAATGGAAAGCTACTTGAGGATGTGTACATGGCACAACCTGAGGGTTTTATCGATCCAAAGTATCCTAACCGGGTGTGCAATCTTCAAAGATCCATTTATGGATTAAAGCAGGCATCCAGGTCTTGGAATCAGAGATTCAATTAGGCCATTACAAAATATGGCTTCACACAGAATTCTAATAAGCCATGTGTGTATAAGATGGTTAGTGGGAGCATTTCCACCTTTCTAGTGTTGTATGTTGACAACATCCCTATCATTAGAGGTGAAATACCAACACTGCAAGGGGTTAAGCAATGGTTCAGTAGGTGCTTCACAATGAAGGACTTAAGTGAAGCTGAGACAATCTTAGGGATCGGGATCTACAGAGATAGATCCAGTCGGCTTCTAGGCCTAGGTCAGTCCACGTACATTGACAAGGTTCTGAAAAGATTCAGCATGGACAAGGGAGAGAAAGGATTCTTACCTATGCGCCATGGGTTGAAGCTGAGTAAGAAAGATGGTCCTAAAACAAAGAAGGACCAGGAGAACATGGAAAAGATCCCTTATGCATCTGTTATAGGATCTATCATGTACTCCATGTTATGTATAAGGCCTGATGTCACATTTGCACTAAGTATGACTAACCGATACCAGTCGGACCCTAGGGAGGAACACTGGAAGGTTGTCAAGGCAATCCTGAAGTACCTTAACCGGACTAAGGATGCTTTTTTAATGTATAGAGGTTAAAATGAGCTGGTAGTGTCAGGTTACACTAATGCAAGCTTTGAGAACAATGAGGACGAGAACTATTCACAGTCTGGTTACGTTTTTCTCCTAAATGGCGGTGCCATTAGTTGAAGGCCCTTAAAGTAGGCCACCATTACTGACTCTACAATGGAAGCTGAGTACATAGCTGCATGCGAAGCTGCAAAGGAAGCCGTCTGGATCAAGAAGTTCATAACTGAGTTGGGAGCAGTACCCACTATCATAGACCCAATTGATATTTTCTGTGACAACAACTAGCCGTCACATAAGCTAATGAGCCTTGATCACACAAGAGATCCAAACACATGCTCAGAATGTTTCACCTCATTCGGGAGATCGTGAACAGAGGTGACATATCATTGCAAAGGGTTGCCACCAAGAATAATGTCGCTGATCCATTGAACAAGGTGTTACTGAAGACACAACACAATGGTCATACCAGATCTATAGGAATTAGGATAATGCCCACTTGGAACTAGTGCAAGTGGGAAATTGTTGGTGTGCCTTAGTTCTTAGGGCATTGGATTCTTGTATTTTGTATTATATATTAAGACTCATTGTATGAATACATTATTTTTGTCACATTAATAAAGGTAATTAATCTATTTCATTTATATCTTGTGCTATAATATGAGTAGAGTATCCATTGTTTGATAATCATAGAACCCATCCCAGGTCTGTACTAATAGTGGGAACGAATAGAACCACAGACTTCTATATTCGATGACTGTATGGCAGTTTTGAACTAGCCATTGTACTTGCATAGTCAGACATAAATATAGATACATGTCGTTGACATGGGATTGGATCGATCCGCACAAGAAAGCCACATGGTTGTTGCGTCATAGGTCTTTCTTGAGTAGTTCTCTTTTGTCCTCAGACCAGATTTCACTATATTATCAATATGGAATCCAGTTCACTTTGACATATGCCTAATAGGCTATAAAAGGATGCTAAATACGGGTATGATTAGGTGGACCAGTGAACATATTGATATTGATGATGAAGTGATGGAATAGCCACTCGAGTAACACCGAGATGATATCACTGGCCACTTGATGAGTGGGACTGATAAGTGTATGGCCATACCCAAATAAGTCGGTTGCTTATTTAATTAATCAGTCAACTCAAGATCAAGAAATATAGTAAATAGTAGAATAGGATGACGGACACCATGCCTCTTGTTTATTCATATCGATATTTTTTAGCAAAGGACACTATAAGATTACTACCGGGTGAGTGTCTTCTTAAGACTGCTGCATCTCTGTCTTGATTGGGGGCTGTAATAGTTTGCTAGAACCCACTTACAGTCTGTGGGCCTTGGGCCTACTGCCAACATAAAGACAGCCCATAGGATCGTGCACATAGATCAACTAAGCCGGAACTTATAGATATTGTACATGTAATTATTGTATTTACTTAAGTGTGATTTAATTTTATTTAGGGGTAATTAAAATTTAGCCAAATGGAATTAAATTACATAGTATATACTTTTTAATAAAAGTTTATTTATGTAATTATAATCCTATTGGGCTTGGGTTTAATTAACCTAATTAAAACCCAATTAGACAAGGGGTTTATAAAGGGGCACACTTAAGGAAGAAAACCTAACCCTAACCCTAAGTTTATTGGTGGAAATTTCAGTCCCATTGCAGCCCCAGAATAGCCAAATTTTACAGCAATTAATTCTCCATTCCTTTCGCTTCTTCGGCTAGCACCGGTGCCCGCTCGATAGTTGGTCGTGCACCGGACTTTGGAGATCGCAGTTTCAAGAAATGATTATGCAGCTGTCTTTAGAAGAGACGAATCCGATGAGTTAATCTCTCTTGATTCAAATGTGTTTTTATTCTAATCAATGGTAATCGGACACGATAGGTGGATTCTAGGAAAATTTTAACGGTGTCACTTCCGCTGCACCACGTTATTTTTCTGATAACGAATCCCATCATAATCATAAGAAGAAACTTCATTAGGTCTCTTGGAATAATATATGTAAGAGTAAGAGTGAAGGCGACTTGGGTTTTAAAGACTTAAAGGCTTTCAATCTTGCCTTGTTGGCCAAACATGGTTGGAAGATTATTACTTCTCCCAATTCTTTGTTTTCACAGGTCATGAATGGTAAATATTTCACTTTTTAGAACTTGTCAAAAGCTAGTTGACAATGATTCTTTTAGGGATGGCACAACATTTGTAATGGAAAGGAAATTATTTCTAGAGGTCTTGTATGGTGAATCAGTAATGGACAAGCTGTGTGAATCTTTAATAATCCCTAAATTCCAGGCTATTTCCCTTTTAAAGCTCAACCAAAGAACCAAGGTGTCAATCCTCGGTTGAAAGTACATCATTTAATCAACTCCACTTTGGGAACTTAGGATGTTCCAATTGTTAAGGCATTTGTTCATGAAGATGATGTTAATCATGTTCTCCCCTTACCTATGAGTCTAACAAATGTAGAAGACTCCCTTACTTGGAATTTCTCCAATCTAGGGGTTTATTTAGTCAAATCAAGCTATAGAATTGCTCTCTAAATTACAGTCATTTCATATACTACTAATTTTCAGGATATGTGGAAACTTCTTTATCAAATTGATGTTCTAGATAAAAATCTTTTTGTGGCGATTGCTCTCTAATGGGCTTCCAAAAGGTGTCAATCTTTTGAGAAGAGGTATTCCAATTGCAGGTACTTTCTCTCGGTGGTTCGTTAGACGATTTGTTTCACCTTTTCTTGCTATGTGATTTTTCTCGTGCTTCTTGGCTCATGTCACCTCTGATGCTAAGAACAATAACCTGGAAAGAAATGATTTTGTGACAATTTGGTTAAACCTTATTCTTTTCTTTAACAACACCCTTCTTGTTCATGATTCGGTTCCTTGTGTTGTCTTTATTTTATGGCAGCTTTACAAGGCTAGAAATGCATTGATTTTGAACCAAAAAGCTTTAAACATGGTCACAATTGTTGGGAAGCTACATATCAAGCTACAGAATGGAAAGATTCTCATCTTTCTCGCTACAATTTTCGAGCTCAAGCCTCTCATGGTTCTACTAATAGAGTCTAGCAAATTCTTACTTGGTCGAATCTAGATTTCAGTTGTTTTAAAATTAACGTTGATGATGCTACCCGTTTGGCAGATAATAGTGTTAGGATTTTTCATCGGAAATCACCCGATAAAAGCGGAAGAACGAGGTGATTTCCTCAAATTCGTGTCTAGGGGCAATTGAAGTGAAATTAAAAAACATTAATAATTAACTAGAAGAGAATTGATTCTTACCAAGAATATCTCTTCTAGAGATGGCTGCAGAAATCAAAGGAGACTTCCTTCACGTTCCCATATACGAACGGCTTTGGAACTCAACCCGTGCTAGCGTCAGAATCGGTCAGAAAAGAGGAATATGGCTGCTACACTTTTCGGCTATCCCTTGGTATCTTTTGGCTGAAATTCTTCTAGGTTTTAAAACCTAGATGGCCGAAATTCCCATTGGAAATTTTAGGCCCAATTTCCATTTAATTTCATGTGGCCTTTTCTCCTCTTTAAGTTAAAGTCCGATTTAATTATTTCGGTCCAATTTATTTTCAAATTTAATTTCAATTCAACATGTATGCTATCATATTATACCATATAATATATTACATACATTTAAATTAAAATTAATTTGACCAATTAATTTAACCAAGAAATTAAATTAGACTTTCATGAAATCAAATACATGTAAAGCTATACATGTAAAATATTTCCACCTAGGAAATAATCTCATAGATTAATTCATTGAATTAATTATGAGAAGGCCAATACAAATATTAATTTTATTATTTTGATCAATCCAATTGATCAATATAATATAATTAATATAATCCTCTCTCTCTGGTGTGTATACTCCAAGTATATTGGTGATCCCTTTAGTTCAAGTTCAAACGTTAAATGTGTACGATCCTGTGGGCCCATCTTTATGTTGGCAGTAGGCCTTTGGCCAACAGACTATAGGCGGGCTCTAGCAAGCCACTGCAGTCCCCAATTAAGATGGAAATAGCAGTCCAACTGTAATCATGACCCTGTTGTTTAAACTTGTATATCCCATGTTATTGATATCGGTGTCCAACATAGAGGCATGGATTGATCACCTTCTTTTGTGTCCAGACATTTACTTAATCCCGACTGAACTGATGCTCACAAACAAGTTCCAACTTGTTTGGGTGTGGCCACACTCTTATCGGTTGCATTCATCAAGTGGACGGTGATATCTTCTCAGTGGACTACTGAGTGACATTTCTCTTTTGCATATCCATAGTACTTCCATGCTCAGTGACATAGCCGAATATACCCATACTTGGCACCCTTTTATAGGCCCTTTAGGCGTACACCAAAGTATGCCACTTCACATGCAGCACCATCATATGGTTAGGTCAAAGGATCCATAAAAGTACTACACGAGAATCACTTGTGATACTTTACCATGTGGATTTCTCATTTAGTGGATCTATCCAGTACCATGCCTTTTTTGCATGTACCCATTAACTTGGTTGACATACCATGTCCAACGGCCGGTAAGACACAGGCATACGACCAGGTTAATGATAGTCTCTAGTTCCATTCATTCCCATGACTGGAACTGACTACGAATCTTGTTATGGTCATATCATTTTCCTTATCCATGGTCTTACTGCCAAGTGCATGACACTTGTCAACATGGATAGGGATATGCCCATTGGATACTCTATTTAAAGGACAGCACAAGACATATAATAAATAGATTGATGCCTTTATTTAATGACACAAAAATGTATAATACATAAATCCAATAAATGTACAATACAAATACAAGGTCCAATGCCTTGGGACTAGGGCATATCCAACAATCTCCCACTTGTACTAGTTCTAACCAGGCATGGGCCTAATCCCTATATATCTAGTATGACCCTCGTGCTTGGGCTGAGCCAGGGCCTTGGTCAAAGGATCTGTGACATTATCCTGAGTGTCCACTCTATGTATTGAAATGTCACCCCTCTTAGTGATTTCTTGTATAAGGTGAAACTTCCTGAGTACGTGCTTCATGTTCTTATGTGATCGGGTCTCCTTAGCTTGTGCAACAGCCCCATTGTTGTCACAGAAGATATCAACTGGGTCCTAGATAGTTGATACTACTCCCAACTCAGTGTTAAACTTCCTTATCCACACAACTTCCTTAGCTGCATTACACGCTGTAATGCACTCAGCTTATGTTGTAGAGTCCGTGATGGTTGGTTGCTTTGAGCTCCTCCAGCTTACAGCACCACCATTTAGTAAAAACACGTACCCAGACTATGACTGGTACTCATCCTAGTCGGTCTAGAAGCTCACATCTGTTTACCCAGTAACTGACAGCTCTTCCTGACCTCTATACACTAAGAAGCTATCCTTGACAGCCTTCTAGTGATCCTCCCCAGGATCCTACTGGTACTGGCTCATCATACTTAGTGTAAAGGCGATATCAGGTCTCGTACATAGCATGGAGTACATGATTAATCCTATAGCCGAGGCATATGGGACCAACTTCATGTTCTCCTTGTCCTCCATTGTCTTAGGACAGTTCTTCTTACTAAGTTTCAGCCCATGGCTCATCGGCAAGAAACCTTTCTTGGCCCAATCCATGTTGAATCTTTTCAGAACTTTGTCTATATACGTGGCTTGACTTAGGCCCAGAAGCCGATTGGATCTATCCCTGTAGATCCTGATCCCTAGGATCGTCTCATTTTCTCCTAAGTCCTTCATTGCAAAGCACTTACACAACCACTGCTTTACCCTTTGTAGTGTTGGTATGTCACTTCCAATAATAAGGATGTCATCCACATATAACACTAGGAATGTGATAATGCTCCCACTAATCCTTTTATACACACAAGGCTCATCTTGATTCTGTATGAAGCCGTATTCCTTTATGGCTGCATTGAATCTAAGATTCCAACTTTGGGATGCTTGCTTTAGTCCATAAATGGACCTTTGAAGCTTGCATACCCTCCTAAGATACTCTAGATAGACAAAACCCTCAGGTTGTGTCATGTACACATCCTTAAGTAGCTTTTCGTTAAGGAAAGCGGTTTTGACATCCATTTGCCAGACCTCATAGTTGTACCATGCAGCTATGGCCAGCAAGATCCTAATGGATTTAAGCATAGCGATTGGTGAGAAGGTTTCATTATAGTCTATTCCATGGACTTGTCTGAAACCTTTTGCAACCAGATGCCCCTTGAAGGTGTTGTCATCTTTTAGCATGTAGCACCACTTGCAACCTATCACCTTAGCACCCAGAGGTGGATCAACCAGGCTTCAAACCTATTTATCATACATAGATTGCATCTCTGCCTCCATGGCTTTACACCAATTTACAGACTATGGGCTAGCCATAGCCTCCTGGTAGGTTTTAGGCTCTTCCTCATCAAAGATGAGAAGAGTACGATAATAGGTAAGAAACCCATATCTCTCTGGTTCCCTATGATCCCTACCAGACCTTCTAGGTCCTTGTGTGACCTGGGTCGGTGCTTCCTCCTGTGGAAGCTCCACCCTGGTCTCCAAGTTATCCTCTTCAGGAGTTTGTGAGCTTTGAACTTCCCTGAGTTTTACATTGCTCCTATGTCTTTCTTTGAAATGAAATCCTTTTCTAGAAAGACCCCTTTCCGTGCCACGAACACCTTGTTCTCTGTGGGGTTGTACAAGTAATACCCTTTGGTTTCCCTAGGGTAGCCCACAAATAGACATTTATCAGTTTTGGGTTCTAGCTTGCCCCCAGTCAATCTCTTGACATGTGCATCGCATCCCCAAATCCGCAGGAAAGACACATTGGGTGCCCTACCCGTCCATATCTCATATGGTGTCTTTTCCACTGCCTTAGTCAGAGTATTATTCAAAATGAAAGCCGTTGTCTTGAGAGCGTATCCCCAGAAGCTTATTGGGAGAGAGGCATGACTCATCATTGAGTAGACCATGTCCAACAGGGTCCTATTCCTCGGCTCCAACAGCCCATTTCATTGTGGTGTTCTTGGAGGAGTGAGCTGTGGAACTATTCCATGCTCTCTCAAATATGAGTCAAACTCTAGGCTCATATACTCACCTCCTCGGTCTGATCGAAGGGCTTTGATATTTCTACCTAACTGGTTCTATACTTCATTCCTAAATTCCTTGAATCTATCAAGGGTCTCAGACTTATGCTTCATCAGATAGATATAACCATATCTGCTGAAATCATCCGTGAACGTGCTGAAGTACAGATGTCCACCTCTGGTAGCTATGCTCATAGGCCCACATACGTCTGAATGTATTAGGTCCAATAAACCAGTAGCCCTTTCAGCTTTCTTGCTAAAAGGTGCTTAGTCATTTTGCCTCGTAAACAAGACTCGCACATATCAAGTGACTCCAAGTCAAATGACCCTAGGATTCCAGCTTTGTGAAGCCTAGCTATGCGCTTCTAGTTTGTGTGGCCTAAACGACAATGCCAAAGGTAGATAGGATTAAGTTCGTTAGGCTTTACCCTTTTAGTGTTTATGTTATAGACATGATTGGTTTCATTCAAATCCAGGATATATAGGCCATTATTTTATAGAGCTTCTCCATAAAATAATCCCTCTCTAGATAAACCAATTCTACCATTAGAAATAGTAAAATGAAATCCAGAAATATCCAATACCGACACAGAAATAATATTCCTGCATATGGCAGGTACAAAATAACAATGTTCCAATACTAAAACCAATCCACTATGCATCATGAGGTGATATTCGCCGATCTCTATGGCAGCAGCCCTTGCTCCATTACCGACCCGTAAGTCCATCTCCCCCGATCCCAGTGACCTCCTATTCTTAAGTCCCTACACATTATAACAAATTTGAGAACCACATCCAGTATCTAATACCCAGGATGTTGAAACAGTGAGGTTAATGTCTATGACATAAATACCTGATGAAGATGAACCCTAGGTCTTCTTTTGCTCTCCCAATAGTTTGGGACACGATCTTTTCCAATGCCCTGCCTGCTTGCACCCGAACCAGACATCCTTGGGACTGGCCTTGGGCTGGACCTTGGGCTGGGCCTTAGGCTTCTTAGCCTTGGCTTTCTTAGCCTTGGCCTTAGCCTTTTCCTTGTCATTGCCCTTCGCAAGAGGAGGGTTCCCGTTGTTAACCAGCAGCACCGGCGGAGTCTTCTTGATCGACTGCTCAGTGAGCTTAAGCATCCCATGCAGTTCACTAATAGTACAGTTCATCCCTTGCATATTATAGTTCAAGATGAACTGATTGTAAGAATCTAGTAAGAAAGCAAGGATTGTGTCCACCGCCAACTCCTATGAGATAGGCGATCCAAGATGGACTAAAGTATCCAGATAGCCCTTCATCATGAGCACGTGTGCGCTCACTGATGTCCCAGCCCCCATATTACAGGAGTGGAATGCCTTATTGGTCAGGTACCTTTCTTGATGAGCTTGCTCTTGAAACATCTAATTTAGAGTTGTTATCATAGCATAAGCCTGATGGTCCATGAACTGCTTTTACAGCTCAGGGACCATACACGCCAACATAAGGCATGTCACATCCCTGTTATCCTTCACATGCGCCTCGTATTCCTCCAGCTAAGCAGTTGGTGGATTACGTCCCTGAGGCATAATTGGCACAGGCCTTTCCACCACATACTCCTTTGACTCTTGTCTTAGAACTATTCTTAAGTTCCTAGACCAGTGTAAGAAGTTAGGACCGGAAAGTTTGTCCCTTTCCAGGATAGATTGTAGTGAAAGTGAGTTGTTGTTTGCTATTTAGATTACTACATAAAAAAATTATGAGAGTGTTAATAAAGGACTTACCTTGTTTTTCCCATATTTAATTAATAGTGAATCATATTATTAATTAACTCGAGTTGTTGGGCTCATGGGCTGAGATCCATATTTCATTAAGATATAGCCAGACGAGGGCCTAGAAAAACTATACCCTAATTATTTAGGTAGGAACACTGTCCAATCCCGACCTAGGGACTCTCGGTTTGATGGGCTTGTTGGCAATTACCCATCTATGCTTAGGGCCAGGAGAATCCTACTACCCACACTAAGTCAAAACCTCTATCCAAGTGTGAGAGTAACCAACACTTCAACCCAATACAAAATGACGATACTCCAGTACATCCAATGAGGACATGGTCTACAAATGGTCTATCCTTGGAATAAGGAAGCACTTTTAAACGACTTAGTAATTTCCATTTGGTTATTTAATAACGGGTTACATGCATAGGTAGGTGAAACTGGGTTTGGATCATACATACATACATGTAAATAAATATAAAGCATAATTAAATAAGTAAAATGGACTGCTATGGGCCTATATTACAACCTAATATAATTCTAGTAAACCTATACTAGAAAATACATCAGGTGGGCCTCCTTTTCCTTCCTTCTGGGCTCGCCTCTCCACAGGGCTTCTTCTTTACAAATTTTATAATAAATAAATAAAATAAAATTACATTAAAAAAGAAAACGGTGCACAGGCCGTATTTAGCCAAGAAAGAAAAATTACAACCCAACTTGAATAAGGCCCAATAGCACCCATACATACATTTAATCATACAAAAATGCATCCAATACATCAATTTATAAACATGTTATAATGCATGAATTTAAGCCCATTTCAATTATGTCCAAAGCCATTATTTTGAAATCGTCAATTTTGGCCCATCATGGTTCTAGCCCTTAACAGGCTTTGGGCCTCTAACCCAGGCAGATAACTGCTCCCACTGGAATTGGGAAACCATGAGTCCATATTAGCCGCCTGGGTAATTGTGCCAAAATAACCCGAACCAATTTCAACTAAACCATATTAATTTCCAAAATTAATATCTCATGAATAAAATTAAAAATTTCATCCAAAAAACCATGCGCATTTAAATTACAGAAATTCAAACACACAAAATTTTAAAACCCATTAAAATTTCAAAACTGGGCCCTGGGCCCGAAACCAGCCAAATCCAAAACTGGGCCCAACTAGCTGCAACAGAGTTGCCCTAGCAGCAGCCGCCATTGCCAAGGACAATAGCAGCTGCACAAGCAGCCGTTGCTGCCGAGACAGCAGCAGGCAGCGGCTGCTGCCGCTATTTCCACCGGATACAGCGGCTGCTGGTGGTGATTCCACTGCCGTGTGAGCACAGGTTTTTTCCCGACCTCTATGATGAAAACCTGTTGTTACCTGTTAAACAGATGAATGTGGGTCAGATTTGAGAATGAGCGGAATAATGCCCGGAATGTTCTCAAACGGTCTGAAATTCAGAAGAGTCCTTGATCCGAAACCCCAAGAAGAGTCCATCGAGATTAGGAAACTTAGGTGCACGTGCAGGCTCTATCTAAATTCACATAACTATAGTTTACAGTTGCATGATTGTAGTTTATGGTCGCACAACTGTAGTTTTGACTCAGCAGATTCCTAAATAGGAACGAATTCTATTTTGGCTCGGATTTTGGGCATGATTTGCAGGAATTAGGGCGATCGAAAGAAACAGGAAAAGGCAGAAAACATTAGAATAGGGAGGAATCAATTCTGGAACAGGAGAGAAGGCATTCTAGTGAGAGAAAGAGAGTTTTAGAGAGAGAAAGTGAGAAAAAGTTAAGGGAAAACTAAGAAAAAACCAAAAACACAGAGAGAATACAGAAGAAACACATAGCGTGAGGATTCCTAATCTTACATCATTTAATCAAAACCATTCTCGGGTTTGTTCGGATCAATTTGGGATGTGTGTTCGAGAATTTCTAGTCGTTTGGAGATTCTAGGCGGATTCCGACATCTACATCTGACTCCGGTCATCAAGCATACTGGAACGCAAAATAGGTAAACTCTGAGAGGCCTCAAAACTCGTTTCATGTTGATTTGTGCTTGATTCTGTGTTTAAAAATATTTATACGGAATTCGTGGTTGTTAGATCCCTAACCGGATCCTTGGTCGAGTGGTAACGGATCCTCGGATTTCCAGAATCCCTAGAAATCACCAAAATCGATCAAAACAAGTGATTTTAGAAAACGAAGGGAACCACTGTCGGGCACTATTGCATGGCTGTGACCATTACAGTCGTATGACTGTAAATTATAGTCACACAACTATAATACAGCCGCACGACTGTAGTGACAGGCAAAAGGCAGAATCACGGGACGACCTGCACAGAAGTTGTCGTGTGATGCTGTCTTCAGAATCAAACCTATTGTTGGCATGTTTTCTGCTTTCAGACCATAGATGAATGTTTGGAATTAGGAACCCCCACGAACAGAACCCCAAGTTTTGGGATAACCGACCTATTAAACCGAAGAAATTTGCATGTAATTGAGCCAAACCGTTTTCAAGCACCAAAAACCTACAAGGCGTTTATAAAACCATTTTCCAGGTGTAACTGAGCAAGTCGCCCGGACTTCTCGGTTATCCCCTAAATGCATGTTCCCACTTCCTAAAATCCCCATTCTGTCTTGTATGAGTCCTATATGTGTTTGGAATATAACTGTGGTAACCATTTGTTTTGCAGCTATTATTTTTCTTTATATTTATTGGGATGTATTTCATAGATTAATCGTGTATTCTAGACGACTGTACTTTTTAGATCCTCGGGTATCAAGGTAATTCTAATGGTGAGGATGAGAGCCTTTTTCTTTTTTTTGGGTTGTAATAAGGCCTCTATTTCTTTTTGGTTTATATATGGATGTATGGTTTATATTTCCGCACTTTAATTTTATGCACTTCATTCTTGTCATTTGAATGAGCATGGGCTAGTAGTAAAGGATTAAATTGGGTAGAAAAAGATAATAAGTGAGTAAATTATCATCATATGCACTTTTAAATGGACACAAGCTTAAGGTTGAATAGGTAAGTTGCTCGAACCCTAAATCTCTGGATTAGCTACAGTAGTCTACGCTCGGTAGGGAGCTGTACCGGAATTTCCCGGATGAGCTGATCCGGGTGGCGACTCTGTCACTGATCTTGAAAGTTTCATGGTCTTTAAGTTAATAAAATGGGAAAATGTTTTCTACGAAAGGATTTCCAAAAAGAATCAATGGTCTTCCTAAATAAGAACATCAAACCCCATTTTCAAAATCCAAACATTTCTACTTTTCTTTTTCCCCGGTTCCCGCTTCACCGCGCATTCTAAAAAAGGTTGTCTTCTCACATGCCGGCAGTCCCGTATTAGCGGAAACAGCTCGTGATTTTCACCGAAAAAATAAAACGCAGCCAAGAAAATAAATCACCAAGAAATATAATCCAACAATAGAAAATTAAATCCAACATAAACCTATATGCACTTCAATTTTCAATTGTAAAATTCCAAGGGGAAAATTCACAAACCCCAAACCAAAAAATCCCAAAATGAAAACACCAATTTTAAAAGAAGGGATTCAATCCTATTAATCAATTTCCACGGATCAAAAGCCTGTTCTGATACCACTGTTAAGATTTTTCACCGGAAATCACCCGATAAAAGCGGAAGAAAGCAATGATTTCCTCAAATCCGTGCCCAGGGGCAATTGAAGTGGAAATTAAAAAACATTAATAATTAACTAGAAGAGAATCGATTCTCACCAGGAATATCTCTTCTAGAGATGGCTGCAGAAATCAAAGGAGACTTCCTCCATGTTCCCGTATACGAACTGCTTTGGAACTCAACCCGTGCTAGCGTCAGAATCGATCGGAAGAGAGGAATATGGCTGCTACAATTTTCAGCTATCCCTTGGTATCTTTTGGCCGAAATTCTTCTAGGTTTTAAAACCTAGATGGCCGAAATTCCCATTGGCAATTTTAGGCCCAATTTCCATTTAATTTCATGTGGGCTTTTCTCCTCTTTAAGTCCAAGTCCGATTTAATTCTTTCGGTCCAATTTAATCAACTTTAATTTCAATTCAACATGTATGCTATCATATTATACCATATAATATATTACATACATTTAAATTAAAATTAATTTGACCAATTAATTTAACCGAGGACTTAAATTAGATTTTCATGAAATCAAATACATGTAAACCTATACATGTAAAATAGTTCCACCTAGGAAATAATCTCATAGATTAATTCATTGAATTAATTATGAGAAGGCTAAT
The DNA here is from genome assembly GCA_039660915.1 of Euphorbia tirucalli. NCBI lineage: Eukaryota > Viridiplantae > Streptophyta > Magnoliopsida > Malpighiales > Euphorbiaceae > Euphorbia > Euphorbia tirucalli. The sequence goes on along the minus strand of CM077640.1, from coordinate 32,146,720 downwards.
ACAAATATTAATTTTATTATTTTGATTAATCCAATTGATCTATATAATATAATTAATATAATACTCTCTCTCCGGTGCCTATACTCCAAGTATATTAGTGATCCCTTCAGTTCAAGTTCAGACGTTCAATGTGTACGATCATGTGGGTCCATCTTTATGTTGAAGTAGGCCTTTGGCCCACAGACTGCATGCGGGCTTTAGCAAGTCACTGCAGACCCCAATTAAGATAGAGATAGTAGTCCAACTATAATCATAACCCTGCAGTTTAAACTTATATATCCCATGTCATTGATATCGGTGTCCAATACAGAGGCATGGATTGATCACCCTCTTTTGTGTCCGGACATTTACTTGATCCCGAATGAACTGATGCTCACAAACAAGTTCCAACTTGTTTGGGAGTGGCCACACTCTTATCAGTTGCATTCATCAAGTGGCCGGTGATATCTTCTCAGTGGACTACTGAGTGACATTTCCCTTCTGCATATCCATAGTACTGCCATACTCAGTGACATACCCGAACGTACCCATGCTTGGCTCCCTTTTCCATCCCCTTTAGGTGTCCACCAAAGTATGCCACTTCACATGCAGCACCTGTTGGGATTCGTCACGGGAAACCGACCGATAAAAGCAGAAATACGCGTCAATTTCCTCGAATCCGGTCCCAGGAGCTTAAGATGTGGAAATCAAAAACTTAAAGCATAAAGAGAAGAGTTTCAAAAACTTACCACAAAGTCTCTCTAAGAGACGGATGCGGACTGCAGAAATCAAGTGTAGATTTCCTCCACCGATGCGTACATGAACGGCTCTCGGATCAAAACCCGTGCTAGCGACTCGGATGACAAGAAGAGAGGGAGAGAGGGGCAGCACACTTAAAGAATTATTGATGTCCTATATGAGAAAGAAAATCAATTTCATCCAAGTGAGCTCTCACATTCCTCACCAAAAGAAACATGATGCATAAATTGGCCAAATTTCTTTTCCAAAAAGGAATATAACTCACGGCCAACCCCAAGGTAAGTCATGGCTCATTTTCTTTTTTATTCTCTTTTAACTTGAAGAAAAGAATATCAACACAAGGAAAGCAAAGTCCAACTTTGCTTCATCAAAGTCAAACCTATGACTCATCCATATGACTCACCATTCTAATGATGTAAAGAATGACTCATCCTCTCTTGCCAAAAATGACATTCGGCTAAAAAGAAGAAGAAAATGAAGATGTAATATTTGCTTTTCCATTCTTACCATAAGAATAAACAAAGTATCTAACAAGCAAAGTCCAACTTTGCTTACCAAAAATTCATGCATGACTCACCATCTTCATCATTACTTTTTGTCCAACAAAATGACTCATTCTTATCATCCTTTTCAATGCAAACTTTCGGCCAAATAAAATCCCACTCCATGTGGGCATTTTCATTTTAAGTCTTAAGCCCAATTTTAATTCCTTTGATATAATTAATTTCAAATGCAACTTTACTTTAACATGTATGCTTATATATTATACCATATAATATATTACATACATTTAAATTAAAATTCATTAGACCTAGTAATTTAATCAAGGGATTAAATTAGACATACATAAAATAAGATACATGTAAACCTATACATGTATAATAATATTTCCACCTAGGAAATAATCCCATAAATTAATTCATTGAATTAATTATGAGAAGGCCAAAATAAATATTAATTATATAACTTTGATCAATCCAATTGATTCATATAATATAATTAATAAATCTCTCTCTCTTCAAACGTGTATACTCCAAGTACACAATTAATCCGACTAGTTAAAATCCAGACGTTCAATGTGTACGATCCAATGGGCCCGTCTTTATGTCGGCAGTGGACCAAGGCCCACAGACTGCAGGCAGGCTCTAGCAAGCCACTGCAGCCCCCAATTGAGACGGAGTAAGCAGTCTAACTGAAAACGTAACCCTGTAGTTTGAACTTGTAAATCCCATTTCGCTGATATCGGTGTCCAACACAGAGGCATGGAAGTATCACCCTCTTTGTGTCTGGACATTCACTTGATCCCAAATGAACTGATGCTCACAAACAAGATCCAATCTTATTTGGGTGCGGCCGCACACTTATCAGTAACATTCTTCAAGAGGCCAGTGATATCGTCTCAGTGAATCACTGAGTGACATTCCCTTCTGCATATCCACAGCACCACCATGTTTACTAACACACCCGAACGTACAAATACTTGGCACCCTTTTACAGGCCCGTTAGGCATACACCAAAGTGTGCCACTTCACATGCAGCACCATCATGTGGTCTGGTCAAAGGACTTATACAAGTACTACGCGAGAATCATTTGTGATACTATACCATGTAGATTCCCGTTAAGTGGATCAATCCAGTACCATGCCCTTTTTGCATGTACCCATTAACCTGGTTGACATTCCATGTACTATGACCGGTAAGACACCGCCATACAACCAGGCTAATGATAGTCTTTAGTTCCATTCATTCCCATGATTGGAGCAGACTACGGATAACTTTATGGCCATATCGTTTTCCCTATCCATAGTCTTACTGCCAAGTGCATGACCCTTGACAACATGGATATGGATATGTCCATTGGATACTCTATTTAAAATATAGCACAAGACATATAATAAATAGATTAATGTCTTTATCTCCTTGACATAAATTGTATAATACATAAAGTTTACATTTATGTACAAATGTATTATACAAACACAAGGACCAATGCCTCGGGACTAGGGCATTTCCAACAATCTCCCACTTGCACTAGTACCTACTAGGCATGGGTCTAATCCCTATAGATCTAGTATAACCTTCGTGCATAGGCATAGCCAAGCATGTTGGTCAAAAGATCTGCGACATTGTCTTTGGTGTCCACTCTTTGTAATGAGATGTCACCCCCTCAGCGATTTCTCGCATATAGGTGAAAATCCCTGAGTTCGTGCTTCGTGTGTATGTGTGACCGGGGCACATAGCTTGTGCAACAGCCCCTCGTTGTCACAGAAGATATCAACTGGTGCCCGGATAGTAGATACTATCCCCAGTTCCGTGATAAACTTCTCTATCCACATAGCTTCCCTAGCTGTGTCACACGCTGCAATGTACTCAGTTCCTGTGATAGAAACCACGATGGTCGATTACTTGGAGCCTCTCCAATAATAGCACCACCATTTAGATGAACACATACCTATACTGCGACTTATATTCATCCTGGTCGGTCTGGAAGCTTGTATCAGTGTACCTAGTAACTGACTGCTCTTCCTGACTATCATGCACTAAGAAGCTATCCTTAGTCCGGTTAAGGTACTTCCGGATTGCTTTGACAGCCTACTAGTGATCCACTCAGGATCCGGCTCATCATACTTAGTGCAAAGCCGACATCAGGTCTTGTACATAGCATGGAGTACATGATTGATCCTATAGCCGAATCATATAGAACCAATTCATGTTCTCCCTATCTTGCCTAGTCTTAGGACAGTACTTCTTGCTAAGTTTCAGCTCATGACCCATTGGCAAGAAACCTTTCTTAGCCTGGTCCATGCTGAATCTTTTCAGAACTATGTCTATGTACTTGGCCTGACTTAGGCCTAGAAGCCGATTGGATCTATCCCTGTAGATCCTGATCCCTAGGATCGTCTCAGCTTCGCCTAAGTCCTTCATTGCGAAGCACGTACTCAACCATTACAATTCCCTTGTAGTGTTGGTATGTCGCTTCCAATCAGAAGGATGCCATCCATATATAATACCAGGAAAGTTACTATGCTCCCACTAAACCTCTTATACACACCCTTAAAGGTATTATCGGCCTATAGCTTATAGCACCACTTACAACCTATTACCTTAGCACCCGGAGGTGGGTCAACCAGGTTCCAAACCTGATTATCATACATAGATTGTAAATCCACAACCATGGCAGACAGTGGGCTAGCTATAGCCTACTAGTAGGTTTTGAGCTCCTCTTCGTACAAGACAAAAGAGCGTAATCATCAAAAACAAAAAAAAAAACGATGTTTCTCATGTTCCTGATGATCCCTACCAGACCTTTTAAGTTCTAGTGTGACCTGGGCCAGTGCTTCCACTTGTGGAAGCTCCACCCTGGTCTCCGAGTTATCCTTTTCAGGAATTTGTGAGCTTTGAACTTCCCTGAGTTCAACTTCGCTCCCACTGTCTTTCTTGGAAATAAATCCTTTTCCAAGAAAGACCCCCTTTTGTGCCATGAACACCTTGTCCTCAGCGGGGTTGTAGTAGCTCACAAATAGGCATTAGTCGGTTTTGGGTTCTAGTTTTGCTCACAGTCAATTCTTGACTTGTGCATAACAACCCCAAATCCGTCGGAAAGACACATTGGGCACCTTGCCCATCCATATTCCAAATGGGGTCTTTTCCAAAGCCTTAGTCGGAGTATAATTGAAAATGAGAGCCATTGTCTCAAGAGCGTATCCTTAGAAACTTATTGGGAGAGAGGCATGACTCATCATTTGAGCGGACCATGTCCAACAGGGCCCTACTCCTCCGTTCGGATACCCCATTCCATTGTGGTGTCCCTGGAGGAGAGCAATGGAACTATTCCATGCCCACTCAAAATGAGTCATACACTAGGTTTATATGCTCACCACCTCGGTCCGACCGAATAGCTTTGATATTTCTGCCTAGTTGGTTCTGTACTTTGTTCCTCAATCCCTCGAACCTATCAAGGGTCTCAGACTTATATTTCATTACATATAGGCATAGCCATTTCTGATGAAATCATCTGTAAAGGATACGAAGTATAGATGTTCACCCCTGGTTGCTATGCTTGTCGATCCATATACATCTCAATGCATTAGGTCCAATAAGCTAGCGACCCTTTTAGCCTCCTTGTGAAAAGGTTCTTTAGTCATTTTACCTTATAAACAAGACTCGCATATATCAAGTGACTCCATGTCAAATAATCCTAGGATTCAAGCTATGTGAAGCCTAGCTATGCGCTTCTTGTTTATGTGACCTAAATGACAATGCCAAAGGTAAACCGGATTAAGTTCGTTAGGCTTAACCATTTCCGTATGTATATTATAGACATGATTAGTTTCATTTAGATCCAGGATATAAAAGACATTATTTAACAGAGCTACTCCATAAAATAATTCTTTTCTAGATAAATCCTTTTTACTATTATCAATAGTAAATGTACATCCAAAAATATCCGAAACTGAAACAGAAATAATATTCCTGTACATAACAGGTACAAAATAACATAGTTTTAGTAACAAAACTAATCTACTAGGCATCATAAGCTGGTCCCACTGATCTCTATGGCAGCAACCCTTGGTCCATTTCTGACCCGCAAGTCCACTTGTCCAGATCCCAGTGATCTCCTGTTCCTAAGTCCCTGCACATTACAACGAATGTGAGAACCACATCTAGTATCCAATACATAAGATGTTGAAACAGAGGTTAATGTCTATGACATATATACCTGATGAAGACACGCCCTGCGTCTTACTTTTCTCTCCCAAAAGCTTGGGACACGGTCTTTTCCAATGTCCAGCCTACTTACAACCAAAGCAGACATCCTTGGAACGGGCCTTGGGCTGGGCTTTAGCCTTTTTAGCCTTGGCCTTGGCCTTTGCCTTGCCCTTAGCAAGAGGAGGTTTCCCCTTATTAAGCTCAAGTACCGGCAGAGTCTTCTTGATCGACAGTTCAGCGAGCTGAAGCATCCAATGCAACTCACTAATAGTACGATCCATCCCTTGCTTGTAAAAGTTTAGGATGAATTGATCATAAGAATCCGGTAAAGAAGCCAGGATCGTGCTAACTGCCAGCCCCCGTGAGATAGGCGTTCCGAGATGGGCTAAATGATCCAGATAGCCCTTCATCTTGAGCACATGTTCACTCACAGATGTCCCGGCCCCCATCTTACAGCTGCGGAATGCCGTGTTGATCAGGTACCTTTCCTGATAAGCTTGCTCATAAAACATCTCATTAAGAGTTGTCATCATAGCAAAGGCCTGATGATCCATGAACTGCTTTTGCAATTCAGGAACCATACTAGCCAACATCAGGCATGTCACATCCCGGTTATCTTTTACATGTGCCAAGTATTCCTCCAGCTGGGCAGCCGGTGGATTACTTCCCGTTGGCACAGCCGGTACAGGCTTTTCGAGCACATATTCTTTAGACTCTTGTCTTAGAACTTTCCTTAAGTTCATAGACCAGTCCCAAAAGTTAGGGCCAGAAAGCTTGTCCCATTCCAAGAAAGATCGTAGTGATAAAGTATCATTCGTAGCCATTGGTTTCTACACAGAAAAAAAATTACAAGTGTTAATAAAGGACTTAACATGTTCTTCCCATAATATAATTAATAATGAATCGTGTTATTAATTAACTCGAGTTGTTGGGCTCATGGGTCGAGATCCATATTATATCAAGATATAGCCAGACGAGGGCCTGGAACAACTATACCCCAATTTTCAGGTAGGAACGCCGTCCAATCCCAACCTAGGGACTCTCGGTTTGATGGGTTTGTTGGCACTTACCCATCTGTGCTTAGGACCAGGAACATCCTACCACCCACGCTAAGTCAAAACCTCCATCCAAGTGTTAGAGTAACCAATACTCCAACCCAATACAAAATGACGATACTCCAGTGCATCCAACGAGGGCTGGTCTACAGCTGGCCTATCCCCACTTCGAGTAGGTTGTGAATGAGGGAAGCACTTTTAAGAGACTTAGTAATTACCTTTTGGTTATTAGATTCAATTAATAACGGCTTAGATGCATAAGCGGGTGAAAAAGGGTGAGTATAGCGGGTGAAAAAGGGTTTGTACATACATACTCACATGTAAATAAATAAAGCATAATTAAAAAAAATGAAATGCTATGGGCCAAAATTTACATCCTAATATAATTCTAGTAAACCTATACTAAACCTATACTAGAACGACATTAGGTGGGCCGCATTCTCATCCTTCTAGCACGCCAATCCAATTGGCTTCCTTTTACATAATTTCATAATAAACAAATAAAGTAAAATTACATAGAAAGAAAAACGGCGCGCAGGCCGTATTTACCAAAAGAATATTACAACCCCAATAAATAAGGCCCAAAACATCCATTCAAGCATTTAATCATACATACACGTATCCAATACATACAATTTATAAACATGTTAAATGCATGAATTAATCCCATTTCATATATGTCCATAGCCATTATTTTGAAATCGCCAAATTTTGGCCGATCATGGTTCTAAACCCGTGCGGGCTTTGTGCCTCCAACCTAAGCACAATTGCTCCCAATCCAATTGGGAAACCATGAATTCCAAAATTAGCCGTCCGGGTAATCGTGCCAAGAAAACCCCAACCAATTTCAATTAACCGTATTTATTTCCAAAATAAATATCGCATGAACGAAAATAAATTCCATTCATAAAACATGCGCATAAAAATTTCCAAAATTTAAACACGCACAGTTTTAAAATTAATTAAAATTTTAAAACCCGGCCCGGCCCAAAACAAATCCCGCGAAATCCAAATTCGGGCCCGGCCTGCCTCGCAGCGGCTACTGCCTGTGGCGCCCAGCCCCGCAGGCAGTGGCTGCTGCCCCCGTTTCGACCCGAAACGGTCCGTGATTTTTCCGAGAAAAAAAAATAGCAACATGAAATTAAATCACCAAGAAATAAAATCATGCAATGGAAAAATAAATCTAGCATAAACCTATATGCAAAAAATAAAATGCCATAAACAAGAAAATCACAAATAGAAAATAAAACCTAGCATACACCATATGCAACATGATTTTCCATTTGCAAAATTCAATGGGCAAATCACCAACCCCAAACCAAAAGAATCCCGTCCACAAAAATCTCCAATTTTAAAACACGGGATCCGCCAAGTTAAAGATTTCCATGGATCAAAAGCCGGCTCTGATACCACTGTTGGGATTCGTCACGGGAAACCGACCGATAAAAGCGGAAATACGCGTCAATTTCCTCGAATCCGGTCCCAGGAGCTTAAGATGTGGAAATCAAAAACTTAAAGCATAAAGAGAAGAGTTTCAAAAACTTACCACAAAGTCTCTCTAAGAGACGGATGCGGACTGCAGAAATCAAGTGTAGATTTCCTCCACTGATGCGTACACGAACGGCTCTCGGATCGAAACCCGTGCTAGCGACTCGGATGGAAAGAAGAGAGGGAGAGAGGGGCAGCACACTTAAAGAATTATTGATGTCCTATATTTCTTTCCAAAAGAAATAAAATCAATTTCATCCAAGTGATCTCTCACATTTCTTACCAAAAGAAACATGATGCATAAATTGGCCAAATTTCTTTTCCAAAAAGAAATATAACTCACGGCCAACCCCAAGGTAAGTCATGGCTCATTTTCTTTTTTATTCTCTTTTAACTTAAAGAAAAGAATATCAACACAAGGAAAGCAAAGTCCAACTTTGCTTCATCAAAGTCAAACCTATGACTCATCCATATGACTCACCATTCTAATGATGAAAAGAATGACTCATCCTCTCTTGCCAAAAATGACATTCGGCCAAAAAGAAGAAGAAAATGAAGATGTAATATTTGCTTTTCCATTCTTACTATAAGAATAAACAAAGTATCTAACAAGCAAAGTCCAACTTTGCTTACCAAAAAGTCATGCATGACTCACCATCTTCATCATTACTTTTTGTCCAACAAAATGACTCATTCTTATCATCCCTTTCAATGCAAACTTTCGGCCAAATAAAATCCCACTCCATGTGGGCATTTTCATTTTAAGTCTTAAGCCCAATTTTAATTCCTTTGATATAATTAATTTCAAATGCAACTTTACTTTAACATGTATGCTTATATATTATACCATATAATATATTACATACATTTAAATTAAAATTCATTTGACCTAGTAATTTAATCAAGGGATTAAATTAGACATACATAAAATGAGATACATGTAAACCTATACATGTATAATAATATTTCCACCTAGGAAATAATCCCATAAATTAATTCATTGAATTAATTATGAGAAGGCCAAAATAAATATTAATTATATAACTTTGATCAATCCAATTGATTCATATAATATAATTAATAAATCTCTCTCTCTTCAAACGTGTATACTCCAAGTACATACTTAATCCGACTAGTTAAAATCCAGATGTTCAATGTGTACGATCCAATGGGCCCGTCTTTATGTCGGCAGTGGGCCAAGGCCCACAGACTGCAGGCAGGCTCTAGTAAGCCACTGCAGCCCCCAATTGAGACGGAGTAAGCAGTCTAACTGAAAACGTAGCCCTGTAGTTTGAACTTGTAAATCCCATGTCGCTGATATCGGTGTCCAACACAGAGGCATGGAAGTATCACCCTCTTTGTGTCTGGACATTCACTTGATCCCAAATGAACTGATGCTCACAAACAAGATCCAATCTTGTTTGGGTGCGGCCGCACACTTATCAGTAACATTCTTCAAGAGGCCAGTGATATTGTCTCAGTGAATCACTGAGTGACATTCCCTTCTGCATATCCAGAGCACCGCCCTGTTTACTAACACACCCGAACGTACCCATACTTGGCACCCTTTTACAGGCCCGTTAGGCGTACACCAAAGTGTGCCACTTCACATGCAGCACCATCACATGGTCCGGTCAAAGGACTTATACAAGTACTACGCGAGAATCATTTGTGATACTATACCATGTAGATTCCCGTTAAGTGGATCAATCCAGTACCATGCCCTTTTTGCATGTACCCATTAACCTGGTTGACATTCCATGTACTATGACCAGTAAGGCACCGCCATACAACCAGGCTAATGATAGTCTTTAGTTCCATTCATTCCCATGATTGGAGCAGATTACGGATAACTTTATGGCCATATCGTTTTCCCTATCCATAGTCTTACTGCCAAGTGCATGACACTTGACAACATGGATATGGATATGTCCATTGGATACTCTATTTAAACTATAGCACAAGACATATAATAAATAGATTAATGCCTTTATCTCCTTGACACAAATTGTATAATACATAAAGTTTATATTAATGTACAAATGTATTATACAAACACAAGGACCAATGCCTTGGGACTAGGGCATTTCCAACAGCACCATCATATGGTCAGGTCAAAGGATCCATACAAGTACTACACGAGAATCACTTGTGATACTTTACCATGTGGATATCTCGTTTAGTGGATCTATCCAGTACCATGTCTCTTTTGCATGTACCCATTAACTTGGTTGACATCCTATGTCCAATGGCCGGTAAGACATCATCATACAACCAGGTTAATGATAGTCTCTAGTTTCATTCATTTCCATGACTGGAACAGACTATGGATCTCTTTATGGTCATATTGTTTTCCTTATCCATGGTCCTACTGCCAAGTGCATGATACTTGTTAACATGGATATGGATATGTTCATTGGATACTCTATTTAAAGTAGAGCACAAGACATATAATAAATAGATTAATGCATTTATTCAATGACACAAAAATATATAATACATAAATCCAATAAATGTACAATACAAATACAAAGTCCAATGTCTCGGGACTATAGCATATCCAACAAATAGAAGGACTGCAGGTATTGTTATTAGAAGTCACCTTGGAGTAGTCATCTCTTGCTGGGCTCGGAATTATGCCTAGTCCCTTAGTGGTTGAAGCGCTCACGATTCGAGATAATATGCTTCTAGGCTTTCAATATGGATTGCAACAGATTATTATGAAGGAGATTATGCTTAACTTATAGACTACCCTGGTCTCATCAAATTTATCATTAAAGATGTTAGAAATGTTGTCTCTCACTTTTTTAGGGTTTCTTTTCATGATACATATATAGAGATAATCATTGATAGAACCACATTGAAGGCAGCGGGTCAATTGATCCACTGAAATTTTTTTACATATAAAATATTATTTTTATAAATTTATGATATTGACCTCACCAAATTATGATATTAACTCAATCCTATAAAAATAGTCCTACAAATAATACAAAATTTAAAGAATAACGACCAAATATAAATTTTTACCCCCCTTTAATTGGAATCCTGTCAGCTCCACCGGAGACAAGAGAGCTGCTCATGCCATTGCTAAAAAAGCTATTTATTCTAGAATCTCTTTTTGTAATGATATTGTTACTTATAATTAGCTGATTAATAGCCACCTTTGTAATTCGGAGGCACTCAATTCTCTTGTTAGTGATTAATCTACTTATCTTTTGTTAAAAAAAAGTTAAATTGAAAAAAGATATTAACAACAAATCAGTAATTTAAATAGTGACATTTGTTAAAGAAAAATAGTAGACATTTCGTATAAAATGATCTAACTCGGCAATAGTTATAACTCCACAATTTCCCACTTTTCACACTTTCCAAGTTATATGTTTGTTATATTTTCAAGTTCACCGTACACTTTGTTCTACGTTACTACTTAGATTATGATATCCTTCAAATAATTATTTAGCTTTAAATTATAAATAAATACATTGATTTTAGTTTGTGCTGTCGTAATTCCAAAATAACCTTTATTTTCAATTAATTATTTGGTCATTCTATCTATTTAGATTTATAAACTAGAAGAATACTATTAATGAAGAATTTAGTTTTATTTTTCGTTTTAGCTTTACCTGAGAGTTGGTTATCAGAAAATTTAAAATAACTTATAGTTAATAATTTAACAGTTGAAAAAGATGAAAAATGGCATATTGTTATTTTAGAAATGTATAAATTGACTATTATATTTCGCTATAAGTCAAGATTAATTGTGTAGATTGAGAAAATTATTAGAAGGATTATATTTAATTTTACCTCTATTTCATATTTTTAAGAGTGAAACTTAATTTATACCATTCAAAATGATTTAATTTTCTAATTTTTAAGAATCCATGAAAAAATTTAAGTGGTCATTATTGAAAATTTTGTGGATGCATTGAAAGAAAAGAGTTAAATTACTTACTCTTCGGAAATTAAATCAGAATTGTAGCTTATTTATTATTAAAATGTAAGAAAAATAAAGTAATACATTAAAATCTCTATAAATGAATATTCATGGGACTAGAAAAGAATTATTATTTTATAGAGGTTATTAATTTATTGATAAATTTTATATATATATATATATATATATATATATATAGCAAATTATTTTTAATATTGCAAAATTCAATTCGAGAAATATATGCTCATCGAACAAGAAATTGGTGGTGTTGAAGACATTTATGGATTATAATAAGTTATTTCTAATCTACACTATAGAATTGCCACGAATGTTGAGCATATATATTTTGAATTATTATAGTGAAAATGAAGTTTTAATGGAATCACCTATGGATGAAGAATTGTTCAATAAGTGATGAATTTGCTAGCTAACGACGATAAAAAAAATTCAGTTTTATCATATGTTTTTTCAAAAGAGGCTTTGCTTATCGTAAAGACCTTGCAAAATTATTTGTTTCAATAAGAGAAGAATATACCAAATGTGGTTTATATCTAGTAAAAGTTAAAGATGAAATTAAATTTAATGCGCATGAAAAGAAGAAACAAGTGAATATAAATACATATTTTAGGAAATAATAAAATTTGAAAATAGAAATTATCTAAAAAAAAATGCTTTATTTTACGAATTATATATGTAATTTTTGTATGTATTACTAAATTATTATTTTATATTTTTAGTGGTCCTTAAGGGAATTTTTTAAAATTATTATTTTATGCATTTAATGAAATTATTATTTATCCCATTAATCCAAGTCGGATCGAAAAAAAATATTATTTAATCGAGATTATTAAATTATTGAATGTTAATTTATTGAGGTTTAACTATCAATTACGAGAATTTTGATGGTTTCTAGATTTTAGTTATTAAACTTTTTATTAAACTATTCATGAATTATGAATATATATTTTGAGATTTTAACTAGTGGAACGAACAACCAACAATATAGTTAAACTTGTACAATTTGTTTCCCATGCGTATATTATACGATATATTTTACTATGCGAAACGAAAATTTTACATGTCAATTGTCCATAGATATATAGAGGATAATTAAATTCTTTGTTCATGAAAATGGAGATAATAACATATTAAAAATTTAAACTGTAGTTTCATAAGAAAATAAAATAAAACCACAAACTTTTAATTAACTCTAATATGTGATTAATTATAATTGATATGGTAATATATTACGTAAAATTGCAAAATAAGATTTAACCAATAAAATCCAAAAAATTCAGTACCTCATAATGTGTTTTTTTTTTTTTTAAATATATAAAACATCCATTATTGAATAAATTTATGTAACTATGATGAAATGGGAACATAAATTTGTTTGAACGTATTAAAATAATGAAAAAGTGGAAACAAATAAAAAAAAATAAAAAGGAGGAGAAGTGGGTGGCATTAGCAGTGCAGTGAACAAAGCGAAAGTGGACAAAGAAAAGGTGTTTAACATTAACATATCAATTATCATATGAATTAAGCAGAAAAAATTAAAAAAAAAAGTTGCTGAAGGAAGGCATAAAGGAGCAAAATAGGGAAGAAGATGATATAAAGTAACCATGGTTAGAGACATGCATTAGTACGGAAAACACGGGAATTTAACCATGGTTAAGGATCTCGGTTCAGTTTGCTGATTGTGGTAGAATTTGGCTTCTCCTTGCCTTTGGGGATATATATATATATAATACACAACTAACCCAACAGGATCAGAGCCCAGCCCTTCCATTTTTCATATCATCAATCTATCCATCTGTCTATCTATCTATCTATACATCCATCTCTGCTGACTTACATCAATTGTTGCTTTGACAAATATATATTTTCTTTTTGTTTTAATCTAAATTAATCCTGCTTATTGATTCCTATTTGAATGTTAGCCAGGCTTCGATGTCAAAGCTCACTTATAGTGTAAGTCTCTCTCTATCACTTTGAATTTCCCCCAATTTTGACTTCTTTTTCTTTTTTCTTGTTCTGGGTTTTGTTTTCGAAATGCTTGAATTTTGTGGTATCAATATGAAGGAAGCAAAGCAGAGCGTTGATTTAAGAATTGGGTGAAAAAATGCTAGATCCCTTATCATTCTCTGACCTATTTTTATTGTATCGGCCAAATTCATTTGAATTTCGGAGTCATTCAAGCTGCTTGTCTTTTTTGGTCTTGATCTTCAATTTTTGTCTGAGCCAGACTAGATCTCTCTGTTTTTCCCTTTTTGATTTGGTTAGTTACTAGTTTTGTATTTGAATGAATTAGGATTATTTCTGGTTTATGATTTTTTTCATCTTATTTTTGTCATTTTCCATCTGCTGGATTGAGGGATCTTAATACTTGAAGTGTAGTCCATAAGCTTGAATCCAAACCTTTACTAGGACAGCCTATATCAGGAAATTTTTTCAAATTTCTGAAAGATGTGTAGTATTGAATATGGCCTCTTAAGGATACTGATACTGTTGCATCAACAACTAACCCCTGCTGCTTATAGAGTTGCTTGAGAAATTCATCCTTTTATCTGTTCTTTTACTAATTTGATTTCCTCTTTTGCTTTGGATATACTGCAGGTTAGCTTTTGGGTCTCTTCATCAAGAGTTTAATCTCATCCTTGATCACATCAACACCATATTTATGCACATTTAAGGTAATCAATCTGTCCTTTAATTGTTAGGCAATTTCTCAATTTTATTCATTGGTATGTTCCTTACTCGTTTTCTTTGGATTTTGGAACATTCCTCTCTTGATGCAGCCCAGCGTATTGAAAGAAGAGGGACAACACGCGGTCATTCTTTCATTTTCTCCTCAGAAACTGAACTTCCAATTCATATTGACGAAAAATGGGTCTCTCAAGTCTTCCTGGTCCATCCGAAGGAGTATTATGTGTGATTTTGGTTAACACTGCGTTATCAATCTCCCTTTTCAAAGGGATACTACGATCAATTCTTCATGTTGTTGGCATTCACTTATCTTCTTCTCCGTCGTCATCACCAGCCCCACCATCATCATCATCATCACCAGCGTTTTCATCAGAGTTTGCTGAAGCCCAAACGGAAACATATGATTTTAATATGGGTTCATCGATTTCTTACGTAAATGAATTCAGGAGTAGGAGTCCAGCCACACGATTTGATGCTGTGTGTAGCAACTGTAAACAAGCTGTGCGTGAGTGCTCAGTTTGCTTGACAGAATTTGAGCCAGAATCAGAGATAAACTATTTGGCATGTGGGCATTTTTTCCACAAGTTGTGCTTGGAGAAATGGTTGGATTACTGGAATTTTACATGCCCTCTTTGCAGGTCTCCTGTGATGCCTGAAGAGGAAACAAGATCATGCTTTTGGTGAGAATATTGCCATTGCTGCTTTATTTTCAGGAAAATGTTCATGTACAGCTTGCAGTGTACAGGTACCTTTAATTACTTCGAGTATATTAGACAGCTAGTTGTTGTATACCTGTGTTGTGCACTAGATGATCAAAAATTTTATTGTACATAAATGTGAGGTCTCGGATGTTTGATGCATCTGCTTGACTTTGATCTCAAGTGCCATTCCATTTTCAACTCGCTAGAGAAATGAATTTCTGTTTGTGTCGTCTGCATATTATGATTTGATATGGTGCATTTGTGAACTATTCAGAGGTAGCTTTGTGTATGTTATTAGCTTTTTTGAAGCAGCATGAGAGATTTTGTATGGAATTTGTTGTGATTAGATACGGTTTGCAGAGGTAGAGAAGAGACTGTAAAAGGGACATGTATGAGATTTAGTTTCCTTGTTTCTTTTGTTAACATTTCAGAGCTATTAGGAAATGAGAAGTTATTCTGATAGTATATCATTGGACAGCAAATCTGAGCGGAATTATGCCTTATTTGTTTTGTCAAGTGAATCCAATGAACCGGTTGAAGGTTCATCAAGCATCTTTAGGTGGTTGAGAGGAATTATGCCTATTAGGATATGCATTTCGGAAATGATGAGTATTTGCGGAGATAGCAGCATTCTACTTATCATACATATGCTATAGACATGAAAGTTTGTCGTCATTTTAGAATGAAGATCATGTATGTGTGAAGCAGCGTTTTCTATTCTGTGGATAAAGGGTGTGTTTAACAATTCTACTTGGTTTGGCAGGACCATTTAGTCCAAAAGCCACATATGTCTTTTTGACATGTGTTCGATTTTTGATGTTGACATGTGTGTGTGTGTGTGTGGGTTTTTTTTTTTTTTTTATAATTAAATAATAGTCACAGTTTCGTAAAAAAGGAATAATAGTCATATAGGTCATTTTGAGAAAACTTGACTTCTCTGCCCAATTTAAGGGCCAAATTGGCCCTTTTATCATCCCTTGTTTCGTTTGTTAAAATTAACTGGTTGGTGAGTAGTCAGTTTAATCCACAAGCCAAATCTTGTTTTGAATATCTGGCTGCTGCCGTGTTGTCTTCAAGATTTTGGCTGCCACAAATTCTTTGTTTGCAAGCTTCTTTAGGATTAGGAATGCGTAGACTCAAAGGGAACTTATGTTCAAAACAACCAATATTGCTTTTTTTTTTTTTTTTTTTTTTTTTAAAAAAAAAAAATTTAGAGCTTTATTGCTCCATCTATGCGAATTCCAACAGTGACAACGAGAATCAAACTCAGGTAAACTGATCACAAGAGTCGGATTCTAGCATTTGAACTTGCCGTTTTCTCAAAAAAAAAAAAGAGCACTTACCTCTTAGGCCATTTAAATGGCGCTGTTATAACCTGTTTAAATCACCAAATCACCATCATGTGAATGTAATGAGATTCAAATCAAAAAGACAATCCATGACTAGTCCTCGGTGATATTTTAACTAGTGGTGAAATCAGATTACTTTTGAGAAAAGATGATACAATACTCTTGGAATATATATTACTTTAAGCATAAAATCAACATATATATTTTTATTATGTATAAAAAAAACCTAGCAGCAATTGTTTACCCTTCAACTTTTCAGTAATATGATGGAAATAAAAATATCTCTTTTAAAATAGGGATTCAGTTCTTGGATTTGTTACAAACTTATGTGGAAGTTTAATAGCTTGACTGAAGTTGAATATATGATATTATGAGAAACATATTATTCAGCTACATTCATTAATTATGCTTGGTTATTATCATTTGTAGTTTAACAATAATAGAAAGGCAATAAGTATACGTAAACACACCACAAATTTACTAAAATAATAATTTCATAGTGAACAAATCCTTTTTGGTAAAATCAACATGGAAACTGATAGCAGCCTAAAGATTTTTAATTTTGTTATTCAAGTCTGGTATACTATTAAATTTGTTAATTACTTTCTGAAATAGTTTGAAAAAAAAGAAAAAAAAAAAAAAGAAAAGAAAAATTACTTATTGAGATATAGTAATACCATAACCTAAGATAAGTTCAATATAAAACAAAACGTGATGGCTTAATATATCTGAATTAAGTATGTCATGTCTCTAACTTGGTCCTAATTTTGATCCAAAAATTGAAGGGAAATTGTCAGTTTTACCCTAAATAATAACTTTATTTCAAGCCGTACGTTTAACAATTTACTCAATTACCTTTTTTCTTTAAATTCTTTTATTTAATACTTAATACTTATGTTTTTTTCTTTTTTATGTGCTTTTTTCTTACTAAGGGAAAATGGCTGAAATAGAGAAACCCCGACACCATCATCCCCTCCCCTGTGTCTCCGGCGTCCGTTGCTGCCGGTGCCCGCTGCCCTTTGGTGGTCGTCTTTTCCCCTGTATCTTTCTTGTCTCTTCTGGTTTCGGCGCCTTTGTTGCCGATTTCCTCTCTGCCCAACATCAATTTCTGGTGTTGCCTGCTACTCTGATTCCGGCGACTATTACTATTTTGCTATGGTAACGGTCGATCTTGCGAGGCTCTGTAAATTCTTCCTTCTCTTAATTCTGTTTCCCTTTTTCAATTTTATAAATTGCACCCCCGACATAAATTGTCATAAAGGTAATCGACTTCTTCTTTTATAATCCCAGCCATTGCTTTTTTTTTTTTTTTCAAGTTCATGAGTTTGGATCAATTATTGAAACAGGTATATTAGCCTAGAGAATGAAGAATTGTGTACGCAACTTGGGTTTTTGGATTTTAGGTCATGATTCATAAATTTTTATTTTTTTTAGGTTGTTCGATTATGGATCAAGATGGGTACACTGTAGAAGTTACAGGCCTCTCTCCCAAAACCACTGAGAAGGACCTTTATGAATTTTTTTCTTTCTCAGATTCAATTAAATATGTTGAGATTGTCAGGTATGCCATAATTTTCCCTCAAATTTTGTGTAGTTCATCAGTTGCTGTTGGAAGATTCATTTAATAGATGGATAAAACAGGTCTGGTGAATACGAATGCACCACATTTGTAACATTCAAAAATGCATATTCTCAAGAGACAGCTATCTTGCTAAGTGTAAGTACAGGTTCAATATCTGTTTCTCATTAGCATATGCGTAGTCTCTGCAATTTTGCTCAATTGTGGTTTGGTTGTATGTTTGATGAATAAATTTGTGAAAATAGCAATGTGATTCTATTGTATGGTCCTTTGGTAACACAAGTTCTGAAAAAATGTTCTTAAATTTTGGAACAATGATTACAAGAGATTGCAAAATGGATATAGACTACAATAAGAGTTTTCGTGGTTTTGATTCTTACATTCTGAAGTTAACACAAAATTTCCTTCAACTGTTCTCTAATTGATGTGGTAAGCAGCTTTGCAGAGTAGAAGTTTAAGGGAAGTTAGATGTGATTGTCATTCCATTAATAGTGCTAAGTATGATATTGATTGGACATTTGTGTTTAGTCTCTCTATTTCATCCCACTTTGCTAGAATTTGGACAATATTATGGGTTTCTTCAACGAAGTTGACGTTTCCACTGCTCGTCTGTTGATAGAACTATCTAGCCCTTGTTCTTATCACCATCGGCTTTCTCCATGATTATTTTGTAATGTCATGGTGGTTTAATAATGTAATTTACTAATTTAATTATTGTCTTGCTTTTTTGTGCGTGTGTACGCATTACTTTTGTTACAAAAATTTGTTGGTTAAAATGCAGTTTGATTTTGTGATGTCTCATTATATCTTTTTAATAGCACATAAAAGTGTCAAATCAGCTATATCAGCCACGGGAAGAACAACCAAATCAGCTATATCAGCCACGGGAAGAACAGCTGCAGCAGCAGCGAACACCGTGGTAAACAGCAGCTATTTCTCCAGGGGAGCTCTTTGCATGTCCGATGTGTTGAATCGAGCAGCTAAAGTTGCTGCTGATTTGGGTAGTTGAAATGTTCAGCAGTAATGTCTGTACATCGCATGTAGACTGAGAGTGCAAGCTGATATTTGTATTCTTGTACGATACTTGCCGGTTAATCTATGGATGAAAATGAAAAATAGTTGGTGGTTTCTTGTTATAAATCAATATCTGGATGTTAAAGAAGCCATTTCTTTGAATGGTTTAATTTGCGGATTATTATGTTTTCAAATGTTGTAAGAACTCATTAGCTCTTATTTATATGCTCACATTTTTTTCTACTTATACATTGTTATACATTATACACTTTTTATATAATGTTATATGTTTATGCATTTATTATACATTGTTATACACTCTTTTATACACTGTTTATACACTGTTTATACATTGTTTATACACTGTTATACATTGTTTATACATTATTTATACATTGTTTATACGTTATACATTGTTTATATATTATTTATACATTATTATACATTGTTATACACTGTTTATACACTTCTTATACACTGTTATAGATTGCTTATACATTGTTTATACACTACTTATACATTGCTATACATTATACACTTCTTATACAAATGTTATATGTTCATACACTTATTATACATTGTTATACACTCTTTATACACTGTTTATACATTATTTATACACTGTTATACACTATTTATACATTGTTTATACACTGTTTATACATTGTTTGTACACTATTATACACTATTTATACATTGTTTATACACTTCTTATACACTGTTTATATATTGTTTATACACTACTCATACATTGTTATATATTATACACTTCTTATACAATGTTATATGTTTATACACTTATAATACATTGTTATGTACTGTTTATACACTGTTTATACATTGTTTATACACTGTTATACATTGTTTATACATTGTTTATACACTGTTATACATTCTTTATACATTGTTTATACATTATACACTGTTTATACATTATACACTGTTTATACATTATACATTGTTTATACATTATTTATACACCGTTATACATTGTTATACACTTCTTATACATTGTTATACATTATTATACACTTCTTATATATTATTATACATTATTTATACATCGTTTATATACTTTATACACTGTTTATACACTGTTTATACATTAGTTATACCTTAATTATACCTTAGTTATACCTTAATTATACATTATTTATACATAATTTATACATTGTTTATACACTACTTATACATTGTTATACATTATACACTGTTTATACATTGTTTATACATTATTTATACACTGTTATACACTGTTTATATACTTCTTATACAGTGTTATACATTGCTTATACATTGTTTATACACTTCTTATACACTGTTTATACATTGCTTATACATTGTTTCTACACTACTTATACATTATACACTTCTTATACAATGTTATATGTTTATACACTTATTATACATTGTTATACACTCTTTATACACTGTTTATACATTGTTTATACCCTGTTATACATTGTTTATATATTATTTATACACTGTTTATACATTATACACTGTTTATATATTGTTTATACATTATTTATACATTGTTATACATTGTTATACACTGTTTATATACTTCTTATACACTGTTATACATTACTTATACATTATTATACATTATACACTTTTTATACAATGTTATATGGTTATACATTTATTATACATTGTTATACACTCTTTATACACTGTTTATACACTGTTTATACACTGTTATACATTGTTTATACATTATACACTGTTTATACATTGTTTATGCATTATTTATACATTGTTATATATTGTTATACACTGTTTATACACTTCTTATACATTGTTATACATTATTATACACTTCTTATATATTATTATACATTATTTATACATCATTTATACACTTTATACATTGTTTATACAATCTTTATACCTTAGTTATACCTTAATTATACCTTAAGATATACTATTATAGTGATTATGCCTTAGTTATTCCTTATTTATACCCTATTTATATCTTAAGATACATTATTATATTGATTATACCTTAATTATATCTTAGTTATATCTTAAAATACACTATTACAGTGATTATACATTAGTTTTACCTTAATTATACCTTAGTTATACTTTAAGACACACTATTACTTGATTATACATTAGTTATACCTTAATTATACATTAAGATACACTATTACAGTGTTTATACCTTAGTTATATCTTAATTATACCTTAGTTATACATTAAGATACACTATTACAGTGATTATACTTTAGTTATACCTTAATATACAAAGGCATAATTAGTTATACTTTAGTGAAAAAAATATGTCGGAAAAAATATGTACATATAGACTTTGTTTCGAAGATAAAAAAAATAAAAAAAACTTTCTAAAGTCGCATGACAAAAAAATAAACGGATTGAGAGATAAATGCAAAATTAGATTAAAAATTATAAAAAGAGGAGAGAGAAACGTGGACAAAATAAAGAAGGTATTTTGAAGATTTTGATTTGTGTTTTGTTATTTATTTTGAGAATAATCATGTAAAAACGATAATTTTTGTTTTAGGTATTTTTGAAATTTTGAAAAGTTTTTAAGATATTTATGCAAACTTTTCCTTTTGAGGTAAAAATGTTATATAATGCTAAAAGTTATGTATTTATGTAAAACGTCCAAAGTTGAACATATGTACTGCATCTTAAATCCCTTGTCCATAATTTTAAATCGTTACCTTTGCTTTATGCTTTATATATATATATATATATATATATATATATATATATATATATATATTACATTGTTTTATTTTACATTCAATTGATAAAACATTAAGCGGAATTTTTGTTAATGAACATAAGAGGACAAATTAAATACAGGAGTATGTTAGTGCCTTAATATATCTGAATATTAAAATATGGGTCTATTAGTAGCTATTAGTAGTGATGGTTCAATTATAAGGTTTTTAGTAAAGTAGTAACACGTCAAAAGTTTTTTTTTTTTTTTCAAATAGTGAATGAAATATAATGCAAATATCTTGCCACTTAGTGCACATTAATTAGAACTAGAAAAAATACCCGAAGCAAATTTTTATACATTTTTTTTGTTAATATAGTAAATTATAGAAAAATATTGGGTATTAATTTTTTTACATATAATAATTTTAATTGTTCAAGAGACATAATCAAATATAAATAAATAATGATTCAAATGTTGTTCGTGCAATAAAATATAAAATATAATTGCTCATAATACAAATATTCGTATAGAAAATAAATACGATTGCGAAATTATTAAATCGATTAATTCTTGATAGATGGCGAATCCGATGACTTGTAATTAAAAAAGTGTTATAAAGATTGGCAAACTCATTAAACGATATAATTAAAGTTATTAATGATGTAATTGTAAATGAAATATTAGTAAATAAATAAATTACTTAATCTTTTGTTTTTTTCGTTGATTGATTAGAAGGTGAGTCGTTTTTGAATTCGAAAGCACATCGTGTTGAAGTGGTTGGAGGATGTGTCGATCTTAAATTCTTCAAATGATTTGTTGGAATAGAAAGTAGACTGATAATTTCCTTCTTTATAATTTCAGCATCTTCTTTGAAGATATAAAGAGCCTTAAAAATGATTTGGGAAGGATCTTCTATAGCTTTGCTTAATTGAATCTGGGAAATTTTTTCTATTCTACAAATTTTTGCCTTTGAAGGAGGATTTTGGTACCGTTCCTTAAAAGATGAACTCAAAATATAAGCTTGTACTCCTATCAAATCCTCAGCTACGTTGCAAAAAACAATGAATGGAATGTTTCCAGTTTCATCCTGCATGATATTTTTTATCGATACCTGTTTATAAAATGTGTAATTTTCTTTGAGTTAACATATCACAACGGTAAAACATTTAATTGTTTAATTAGTATCTATATGTTGGGGTTTTCCTGGTATAAAAAAAAATTCAGCGGAAGCATAATAAGATTTATACTCAAACCCGGACCCAAGAATGACCCATTCAGAAAATAGATGAACAACCAAGACTGACTCAACCAAAAAAGGGATTTAAATTATATATATGCCGTCTCTGCAAAAAAAAGATTGATTATAAATTCTTGCGTTTGCGCGAAGAACCTCCACGTTTATGCACACGAACACGTCGGTGTGTTAGCACGGGACGAAAGAGCAGTCTCACTAACTCGCTTTCCTTCGCCGAAATTCCCCCTACCAAAAGGAGAGAGAAAGCGATGATCATATTAGGAAATTAGAACTAATTATGTATTGGTTTTATTTCTTCCTTATTTCTTTTATTCCCTTTTAGTTCTATTTCCCTAAAAGAAAATAACTAGATGGGAAAATAAAAGAAACTAAATAATAAATAAAATAAACCTTATTATTATTCTAATTTCATGATTTAAATAAATAGACCAAATATTTATTTAACATCCCATCTAATAATTAATTTAATTATACCATATAATTAAACTAATTAATTCTCCAAGGGTTTATTTGACCAGGCCTTAACCATAAGGCCTATAAGCCCAAATGCTCTAAATAAATATATATCCAATACGTATTATAACCAGTCTATGACAAACGTGCTTCGATGCTCTATGTGTGCGGTTTTGTGGGTCCGTCTTATGTTAGTATTGGCCCAATAACTCATTAAGCCCACAACCTATAAGTGGGTTCTAGTAAACCGTTATAGTTACCCAAATAAGATAGAAACATCAATCTCAATGGAGAAGATTCCCATGTAGTATACTTACATATCCTATGCCACGTGATATCAGTGTCCTGAAAGAGGCATGGTGAAGTCACCCTCTGTACTGCAACGACATTCCTTGATGCTGAGTAGACTAAAGCTCACAAATAACTAATCACCTAGTGATTACCTTATTTGGGTGTGGCCACACTCTTATTAGTTCTACTCATCAAGAGGCCGGTGATATCAGCCCTTAATTAAGAGAGAGGCAAATCCCTTCACATCACATATAATCCCAGCATGTTCGCTGACATATCCAACCGTGACCCTACTTGGCACCCTATTACGGGCCCAGTAGGTGCACGTCAAAATATAAGATCTAGCACCTAGGTCTGTAGCGATATCAGGTCAAAGGAATAAACATAAGTACTAATTAAGAGCCACCTATGACATAGGAACCATGTAATGCTCTCAAAGAAGATCGATCTAGTATCATGTAACTTAACATGTACCCATGTTGGGATTCGTCATCGGAAAAATAACGTGGCGCAACGAAAATTACACCGTTAAAATTTTCCTAGAATCTACCTATCGTGTCCGATTACCATTGATTGGAATAAAACTAATTTGAATCAAGAGAGATTAACTCACCAGATTCGTCTCTTCTAGAGACTGCTGCTGAATCGTTTCTTGAAACTGCGATCTCTAAAGTTCGGTGCACGACCAGTTATCGAGCGGGAACCGGTGCTAGCCGAAGAAGCGGAAGGAATGGAGAATTAATTGCTGAAAATTGTGGCTGTTTTTGGGGCTACAATAGGGCTGAAATTTCCAGCAATTAATTTAGGTTTAGGCTTTTGTTTTTTACCTTAAGTGTGCCTTATATAGACACCTTGTCTAATTGAGTTTTAAGTTAATTAAACCCAAGCCCACTAGGATTATAATTACAAAATAAACTTTAATTAAAAAGTATATACTATGTAATTTATTCCATTTGGATAAATTTAATTACCCCTAAATAAAATTAAATCACATTTAAGTAAACACAATATATGTATTTAATTTTCCTGCTTAGGAAAATTATTTAATTAATTGTTTACTTTATGTAATTCAGTTAATTGATAAATTAATTAATTAGATTATTAATTAAATTAAATCAACCCAATGTTAATTAATTACCTTGACACCGATGTCAACTAATTAATTAACGCATTTCTTCCAATGTACATTACGTGTACAATTTCGATAAGTTCCGGCTCAGTTGATCTATGTGCGTAATCCTATGGGTCTGTCTTCATGTTGGCAGTAGGTCCAAGGCCCACAGACTGTAAGTGGGTTCTAGCAAACCGTTACAGCCCCTAATTAAGACAGAGATGCAGCAGTCTATTGAAGACACTGACCTAGTAATAATCTCACAGTTTCCTTTGCCAAATGATATCGATATGAATAAACAAGAGGTATGGTGTCCATCATCCTCTTCTGCTGTTTATTATATTTCTTGATCTTGAGTTGACTGATTAATCAAATAAGCAACCTACTTACTTAGGCATGGCCATACACTCATCAGTCCCACTCATCAAGTGGCCAATGATACCATCTCAGTGTTACCCGAGTAGCAATTCCATCACTTCATCATTAATATCAATATGTTCACCAGTCCACCCAATCATACCCATATTTAGCATCCTTTTACAAACCAATTAGGCATCTGTCAAAGTGAACCGGATTCCATAATGATACTATAATGAAATCTGGTCTGAGGACAAAAGAGACCTACTCACAACCATGTGGCTTTCTTGTACGGATCGATCCAGTCCCATGCCAATGACATGTACCTATATTCATGACTGACTATACAAGTACTATGGCTAGTTCAGAACTGCCATACAGTCATCGAATATACAAGTCTATGGTTCTATTCGTTGCCATGATTAGAACAGACCTGGGATAGGCTCTATGATTATCAATCAATGGATACTCTACTCATATTATAGCACAAGATATAAATGAAATATATTAATTGCCTTTATTAATGTGACACAAATAATGTATTCATACAATGAGTCTTAATATATAATACAAAATACAAGAATCCAATGCCCTAAGAACTAGGGCACACAACATACCCATGCCCTTGATTGACAATCCACGTCCATGTTGGTGTGCCCTAGTTCTTAGGGCATTGGATTCTTGCATTTTGTATTATACATTAAGACTCATTGTATAGATACATTATTAGTGTCACATTAATAAAGACAATTAATCTATTTCATTTATATCTTGTGCTATAATATGAGTAGAGTATCCATTGATTGGTAATCATAGAACTTATCCCAGGTCTGTTCTAATCGTGGGAACGTAGAAAATACACCGTTTAAAATTTCCTAGAATCCACCTATTGTGTCCAATTACCATTGATTAGAATAAAACCAAATTGAATCCAAAGAGATTAAATCACCGGATTCGTCTCTTCTAGAGATTGCTGCAGAATCGTTTCTTGAAACTGCAATCTCTAAAGTCCGGTGCACAACCAACTATTGAGCAGGAACCGGTGCTAGCCGAAGACTTGAAGGAATGGAGGATTAATGCTAGGATTTTTGGCTATTTCGGGCTGCTCTTGGTGGCTGAAATTTCCAGCAATAATTAGGGTTGAATTTTGGGTTTTATTCCTTAAGTGTGCCTTATATAGACACCTTGTCTAATTGGGTTTTAATTAGGTTAATTAAACCCAAGTCCACTAGGATTATAATTACATAAACAAACTTTAATTAAAAAGTATATACTATATAATTTAATTCCATTTGGCTAAATTTAATTACCCCTAAATAAAATGAAATCACACTTAAGTAAATACAATACATGTATTTAATTTTCCTACTTAGGAAAATTATTTAATTAATTGTTTACTTTATGTAATTCAATTCATTGATAAATTAATTAATTACATTATGTAAACTTATTGATTAAATTAAATTCAACCCAATGTTTATTAATTACCTTGACACCGAATGTCAATTAATTAATTAACACATTCCTTCCAATGTACATTACATGTACAATTTCTATAAGTTCTGGCTCAGTTGATCTATGTGCATGATCCTATGGGTCTGTCTTTATGTTGGCAGTAGGCCCAAGGCCCACGGACTGTAAGTGGGTTCTAGCAAACCATTACAGCCCCCAATTAAGACAGAGATGCAGTAGTCTTTCGAAGACACTCACCCGGTAGAAATCTCATAGTGTCCTTTGCCTAGGATATCGATATGAATAAACAAGAGGCATGGTGTCCGTCATCCTCTTCTGTTGATTATTATATTTCATGATCTTGAGTTGATTGATTAATCAAATAAGCACCGACTTACTTGGGTATGGCCATACACTTATCAGTCCCACTCATCAAGTGGCCAATGATATCATCTCGGTGTTACCTAAGTGGCAATTCCATCACTTCATCATCAATATCAACATGTTCACCGGTCCACCCAATCATACCCATATTTAGCATCCTTTTACAGACCTGTTAGGCGTATGTCAAAGTGAACCAGATTCCATATTGATATTATAATGAAATCTTGTCTGAGGACAAAAGAGACCTACTCAAGAAAGACCTATGACGCGACAACCATGTGGCTTTCTTGTGCTGATCGATCTAGTCCCATGTCAACGACATGCACCTATATTCATGACTAACTATACAAGTACTATGGCTAGTTAAGAACTACCATACAGTTATCGAATATACAAGTCTGTGGCTCTATTCGTTCCCACGATTAGAACAGACATGGGATAGGTTTTATGATTATCAATCAATGGATATTCTACTTATATTATAGCATAAGATATAAATGAAATAGATTAATTGCCTTTATTAATGTGACATTAATAATGTATCTATACAATGAGTCTTAATGTATAATACAAAATACAAGAATCCAATGCCCTAAGAACTAGGGCACACCAACAATCTTCCACTTGCACTAGTTCCAAGTGGGCGTTGCCCTAATTCCTATAGATCTGGTATAACCGTCGTGCTGTGTCTGCGGCAGTGCTTTGGTCAATGGATCAACGACATTATTCTTGGTGCCAACCCTCTGCAATGATATGTCACCTCTGTTCACAATCTCCCGAATGAGGTGAAACTTTCTGAGCACATGTTTGGATCTCTTATGTGATCGGGGCTCCTTAGCTTGTGCGATGGCCCCGTTGTTGTCACAAAAAACATCAACTGGGCTTAGGATAGTGGGTATTACTCCCAACTCAGTATGAATTTCTTGATCCAAATGGCTTCCTTTGCAGCTTCACATGCAGCTATGTACTCAGCTTCCGTTGTAAAGTCAGCAATGGTGGCCTACTTTGAGGACCTCCAACTAATGGCACCGCCATTCAGGAGAAAAACATAACCAGACTGTGACTGGTTCTCATCCTCATCGGTCTCAAAGCTTGCATTAGTGTAACCTGACACTACCAGCTCATCTTGACCTCCATACACTAAGAAAGCATCCTTAGTCCGATTAAGGTACTTCAGGATTGCCTTGACAACCTTCTAGTGTTCCTCCCCGGGGTCCGACTGGTACTGGCTAGTCATACTTAGTGCAAACACGACATCAGGCCTCGTACATAACATGGAGTACATGATAGATCCAATAACAGATGCATAAGGGATCTTTTCCATGTTCTCCCGGTCCTTCTTTGTTTTAGGACCATCTTTCTTACTCAGCTTCAACCCATGGCGCATAGGCAAGAATCCTTTCTTTGCCTTGTCCATGCTGAATCTTTTCAGAACCTTGTCTATGTACATGTTCTGACTTAGGCCAAGAAGCCAATTGGATCTATCTCTGTAGATCCTGATCCCTAAGATCATCTCAGCTTCGCCTAAGTCCTTCGTTGCGAAGCACCTATCAACCACTGCTTAACCCCTTGCAGTGTTGGTATGTCGCCTCTAATGATAGGGATGTCATCAACATACAGCCCTAGGAAGGTGGAAATGCTCCCACTAACTATCTTATATACACAAGGCTCATCAGAATTCTGTGTGAAGCCATATTCTGTAACGGCCTCATTGAATCTCTGATTCCATGACCTCGATGCTTGCTTCAATCCATAAATGGATCTTTGAAGCTTGCATACCCGGTTTGGATACTTTGGATCGATAAAACCCTTAGGTTGTGCCATGTACACATCCTCGAGTAGCTTTCCATTAAGGAAAGCGGTCTTAACATCCATCTTCCATATCTCATAATTGTACCATGCAGCTATGGCTAGTGGTATCCTAATGGATTTGAGCATAGCAACTGGTGAAAATGTATCATCATAGTTAATTCCTTGAACTTACCTGAATCCTTTTACCACCAATCGCCCCTTGAAGGTGTTGTCGGCCTTTAACTTGAAACACCACTTACAGCCAATCACCTTAGCACCCGGAGGTGGATCCACCAAGTTCCATACTTAGTTATCATGTATAGATTGCATCTCACCCTACATGGCTTTGCGCCATTGATCTGAGTGTGGGCTTTCAATAGCTTCCTGATAGGTCTTGGGCTCCTCTTGGTCAACGACCATAAGGTCCCCATCATCAGTCACGAGAAAGCCGTACATCTCTGGCTGATGATGTGTCCTACCAAACCTTCTAAGGTCCTGTGCAACCGGTTCTGGTTCCTCAATTTCTTAAGTAGTCAGATCAGTTCCTTAAGCATCCTCAGCAGTAGCTGTAGGAGTTTGTGAGTCTTGAACTTCTAAAAGTTCAACATTACTCCCACTGTCTCTCTTGGAAAGGAATTCCTTCTCTATGAAGACTGAATTTTTGGCTATGAAAACTTTGTTTTCCGCATGATCATAGAAGTAAAAACCCTTAGTTTCCTTAGGGTAACCCACAAACCGACACTTGACAGATTTGGACTCAAGTTTGCCACTTGTCAATTTCTTAACATGGGCATCATAGACCCAAATCTTCAAGAAGGAAACATTGGGCTTTCGGCCCTTCCATAGTTTATATGGTGTTCCCTCAACTGCCTTGCTCGGTGTATTATTAAGAATGTAAGCAGCTGTCTCTAAAGCATATCCCCAAAAGGAGACTGGGAGTGTAGGTTGACTCATCATCGAGCGAACCATGTCTAGCAAGGTCCTATTCCTCATTTCTGACACTCTATTCCACTGGGGTGTACCAGGAGGAGTGAGTTAGGATACAATCCCACACTCTCTCAAAAATGAGTCAAACTCTTGGCTCAAATATTCACCCCCTCGGTCAGACCGAAGTGCTTTTGTTTTCTTCCCAAGTTGGTTTTCTACTTCATTCTTAAAGTCCTTGAACCTTTGGAGAGTCTCAGACTTATGCTTTATCAGATACACGTAACCGTATCTGCTGAAGTCATCCATGAAGGTGACGAAGTACAGAAACCATATCTAGCACTAGTGCTCATTGGGCCGCATACATCGGAATGTATTAGCTATAATAGGTCTGAGGCCCTTTCAGCAGTCTTGCTAAAAGTCACCTTTGTCATCTTGCCTCTCAAACAAGATTCACATGTGTCATAAGACTGGATGTCAAATGACCCTAGCACTCCACTAGAGTGAAGCCTAACTATGCGCTTCTTATTTATATGGCCAAGTCGACAATGCCAGATGTAAGTAGGATTAATTTCATTTTGTTTAATCCTTTTAGTATTTATGTTATAGATTGAACTTTCACATTTTAGATCAAGGATATATAAGCCATTTTCAAGAAATGCTATTCCATAAATAATATTACCACATTGCATAGAAATTCTACCATGTCCAATATTAAGTATAAAATAAGAAATATCCAACAAAGAAATGGAAATAATATTCCTAACAGTTTCTTAGTTCCAAAACAAGTCCACTTGGCATCTCCAAGAAATAATCTCCGATCTCCATGGCCTGAACCTGAGCACCATTTCTGACTCGAATATCTACTTCTCTAGATCCTAATAATCTCCTATTTCTTAGACCCTGCACATTTGTACAAATGTGAGATCCACATCCAGTGTCCAAGACCCAAGATGTAGAAATAGCTAGATTAATCTCAACAACATAAATACCTGAAGCAGCAGTTTTGCCCTTCAGTTGCTCCCTTAGCTTTGGACATGAGCTCTTCCAGTGCCCCTTCTCATGACACTCATGGCAAACATCGTCAGGAGGCCACCACCTTTTTGCCCTTAGCCTTGGCCTTTTGAGCCTTAGCCTTGGCCTTAGATTTGGCCTTTCCCTTAGCAATGGATGTATTGCCCTTGTTCACCATCAATAGTTCAGGAGTCTTCTTAAAAGACTGGTCAGTAAGCTTGAGCATGCCATGCAGCTTAACAACCGATTTATCCAACCCTTGCATATGGTAATTCATGATAAACTGGTTGTAAGACTCAGGAAGTGACCTGAGAATAATGTCTGCTGCCAAGTCCTACGAAAATGACGAGCCGAGGTGGGCAAGTGTATCAATATACCCCTTCAACTTTAGCACATGAGTGCTAACAGAAGTCCCAGCTGCCATCACAGTCGTGCAAAGTGCCTTAGTTGTCAGGTAACGTTCCTAATGAGCCTGCTCTTGGAACATCTTTTTAAGCTGATCCATCATCTCATAAGCATGCTGGTCCATGAACTGCTTCTAAAGATCAGAAGCCATGGTAGCCAGCATGAGGCACGAGACATCTCGGTCATCCCTCACGTGTCGGTCATACTGCTCCACCATCTGCAGGAGAGCTGGCTGGTAAAGGAGCATTTAGTACATACTCCTTAGACTCTTATCTAAGAACTATTTGTAAGTTCCTAGCGCAGTCCAGGAAGTTAGTCCCCGAAGGATTCTCCTTCTCTAAGAGTGACCTAAGTGAGAGTGAGTTGTTTGTTGCAGCCATTTAAATTGCTTAAGTGAAATGGGATTATCTACATGGAAGAAATCATTGCTTGAGTTAGAAATAAAGGACTTTTAAGCCAATTCAAATTAGTAATCTGATTTTAATTTGTTTATTGGTGATGTTAATTGGCTGACTTGACCAAGATCCACAACTTATCAATGACTGGCCGAACTAGGGCTCGCTAACCAACCATTGATTCATTTGGTAGGACAACCTATCCAATCCTTCCACGAAGGACTCCTGGTTTGATGGGCTTATTGACACTTTACCCATCTGTGCTTAGGGCCCGCTCTGAGCTAATGCTACCCATGTTGAGTCAAACCACCATTCACATGTTAACCATACCAAGTATCCTAACCCTCGACGGCCCACCGAATACTACAATGTACCCAGCTAGGGCATGGCGCACATTGCAGCATCAATGGGAGGAAGAGGTGTGAATGTGGGAAGCACTTTTAAATGACTCAATATTTTAATTTCCGGATTATAATTAAGTGATACGGCTTAGCATGCATAAACGCGGGTAATAATTTGGTGATCCATACATCCATATTATATGACAAATGTAATAGCATAGTTAATTTAAAATAAATGAGATCCTATGGGCCTTTAATTACATCCTAATGAAAAACTAGATATCCTATCTAATTCTTCATGGGCTGGACTGCAATCCTTTTTGGGCTCCCAGGCCTTCCTCCATACTTGATGCAATTACAACAATTTTGTAAAATAAAATATTCTAAAATTACATCAAAATAAAAAATAAAAAATGGCACGCATGCCATATTTCCCAAAATTAAATTACAACAGATAATAATTTAGGGCCCATAGAACTCAACATCACATTTCAAAGAAAGTACCTATCGTGTACATACATACCAATATGATGCATGATCATGGCATTCCAAATTATAAATATAAATGTTAAGCCGAGTGACTTAGGGTGAAATCGCCAATTTTAACAAATTTGACTAAGGCCCACAAAGGCCCAATGGATAACATCCATAAATGCAAAGTTAACAATTTTGCTCCCACTTGAATTTGGGTTCTCACAAATTTAAAATTTAGCTCTCCCAATTTTAACCGGTGTCACGGTTTATTGGGCCAATTTCATAAAGTCCATATTCAATTTAATATGTAAACAATTAAATTAAATATGCATGCCAACAAAATAAACAATTTAAATACAAATTAATTTAAAAATATTTAATTTAATTTGCATTAGGGCCCGGGATAAAAAAATACCCGTAAAATCCAAAACCTGACCCAAATCCCATGCACGGCGCTGCTGTCCCGATGGGGTAGTAGTGCCGTTACGCGGCAGCGTGCCTGCGGCAGCAACAACCCAGTGGGCTGCTGCCGCTGGATGGAATCGCAACCAGCCCAACAAATTATTATTTTTTTAATAATTCAAACTTATTAAATCATAAAGTATTCCATCAAAAATTAAATAATCAATAAAACAACAATCTTAGACGGAAACCAATTGGGGAAAAATAATCAAAAACCCCAATCCAAAATTCTAGGGTTTATCCAAAACCAAAACCAATTGAACAAAAACCCTAAAATCACAAACTTGAAACCCATTCTTTCTTCAAGAATGTTTTCAAGAACCAATTCTAATCAATCTAATGGACAAAACCTAGGCTTTAATACCACTATTGGGATTCGTCATTGGAAAAATAACGTGGCGCAGCGGAAAATACACCGTTTAAAATTTCCTAGAATCCACTTATCATGTCCAATTACCATTGATTAGAATAAAACCAAATTGAATCAAGAGAGATTAACCCACTGGATTCGTCTCTTCTTGAGATTGCTGCAGAATCGTTTCTCGAAACTGTGATCACCAAAGTCCGGTGCACGACCAACTAGTGAGCGGAAACCGGTGCTAGCTGAAGACACAAAGGAATGGAGGATTAATGCTAGGATTTTCGGCTATTTCGGGCTGCTCTTGGTGGCTGAAATTTCCAGCAATAATTAGGGTTGAATTTTGGGTTTTATTCCTTAAGTGTGCCCTTATATAGACACCTTGTCTAATTGGGTTTTAATTAGGTTAATTAAACCCAAGCCCACTAGGATTATAATTACATAAATAAACTTTAATTAAAAAGTATATACTATGTAATTTAATTCCATTTGGCTAAATTTAATGACCCCTAAATAAAATTAAATCACACTTAAGTACATAGAATACATGTATTTAATTTTCCTACTTAGGAAAATTATTTAATTAGTTGTTTACTTTATGTAATTCAATTAATTGATAAATTAATTAATTACATTATGTAAACTTATTAATTAAATTAAATTCAACCCAATGTTAATTAATTACCTTGACACCGAATGTCAATTAATTAATTAACACATTCCTTCCAATGTACATTATATGTATAATTTCTATAAGTTCCGGCTCAGTTGATCTATGTGCACGATCCTATGGATCTGTCTTTATGTTGGCAGTAGGCCTAAAGCCCACAGATTGTAAGTGGGTTCTAGCAAACCATTACAGCCCCCAATTAAGACAGAGATGCAGCAGTCTTTCGAAGACACTCACCCGGTAGGAATCTCATAGTGTCCTTTGCCTACGATATCGATATGAATAAACAAGAGGCATGGTGTCCGTCATCCTCTTCTATTGTTTATTATATTTCTTGATCTTGAGTTGACTGATTAATCAAATAAGCACGGACTTACTTGGGTATGGCCATACACTTATCAGTTCCACTCATCAAGTGGCCAATGATATCATCTCGGT
The DNA here is from genome assembly GCA_039660915.1 of Euphorbia tirucalli. Classification (NCBI taxonomy): domain Eukaryota; kingdom Viridiplantae; phylum Streptophyta; class Magnoliopsida; order Malpighiales; family Euphorbiaceae; genus Euphorbia; species Euphorbia tirucalli. Next base: position 32,112,170 of record CM077640.1, on the reverse strand, counting down.
GTTACCCGAGTGGCAATTCCATCACTTCATCATCAATATCAACATGTTCATCGGTCCACCCAATCATACCCGTATTTAGCATCCTTTTACAGATCTGTTAGGCGTATGTCAAAGTGAACCGGATTCCATATTGATGTTATAATGAAATCTGGTCTGAGGATAAAAGCGACCTACTCAAGAAAGACCTATGACGCAACAACCATGTGGCTTTCTTGTGCAGATCGATCCAGTCCCATGTCAACGACATGTACCTATATTCATGACTGACTATACAAGTACTATGGCTAGTTAAGAACTGCCATACAGTCATCGAATATACAAGTCTGTGGTTCTATTCGTTCCCACGATTAGAACAGACCTGGGATAGATTTTATGATTATCAATCAATGGATACTCTACTCATATTATAGCACAAGATATAAATGAAATAGATTAATTGCCTTTATTAATGTGACACTAATAATGTATCTATACAATGAGTCTTAATGTATAATACAAAATACAAGAATCCAATGCCCTAAGAACTAGGGCACACTAACAGTCCAATGGTCAGTAAGACACCACCGTACAATCAAGGCTGGTCTTTAGTTATTATCATTCCCATGATATTAATAGACCAGGGATAGCTCTATAACTATGTTATTTCCTTACTCAATGTCTTACTGCTCGGAGAATGTTATCAGCATAAATAGTAAAACAACAGTTATTGGATTCTCCTTGTTTATTAAATGCACAAGAAATATAATAAACAAGATTATGCCTTTTATTTTAACAAAACATCCGATTACATTATGTAGGGACTAGGGCATACACCAACACTGTAAACCAAATAAATTAAGTATTACCAAGGCAAAGGTAGTTTAGCAATGAATCTATGCTTTTTGCAAAAAATTTGGTCATTGGAAACTTGAATTCCACTTTTGCAATCTAGACATGCGCGATACCACCAACCTTTTCATGCATCAGTTTCTTTGATAGTTGCTTTGCATGTGAATTTCATATCCTAATATAAAATCTTAATTTATGACTTCATTTCTAAAGCTTAATAAAAAAAACTTCATAACAAAAAAACCTTTTTTGTGTGAATATCAACTTGTAAAAGCTCTAATAAAGTTTTTCTATTAGTGAATTTTTCAGTTTTGATGTCCAAGAGTTCTTTTTTTTTCAACATTTTTCGATTTGGGAAAAGGAGGATGGATTCTAAGATGGAAAGAAAGAATAATTAGTTTTAGATAAATAGAATTATGTACAAATTATCATAGGATAGATTTTACTTTTTGAATAAAGATGTGATTTCATCAAGTGCTGGATTTATATATATTTTTGTTCCAGCCGAACTGTTGAGAGAGAAGGAATCTAACAAAACAAATTAAACGTAATTAGTAATAATAATTATGTTTTTGAAAAAAAATTTTATTTGGATGTAATAAATAACATTGAATGATGTTGGAAGCATCCCAACAAAGCCTAAAATAACAGGTTTTGAATTTAAAGTGGGAAGAACTTCATTTTAGGGATTATTTCAGCTGCTGTTTCTATAGCAATACTTTCATTTGCTTTCCACTATAGTTATTAGTTAATCTATTTAGAATCTAAAAAGAGTAATGATAAGAGTGTAAGAATTAAACTTATTAAGACAAACCTAGAATTCTTTATTTGAACAATTCTTTTTTGTCACCATATCATGGGTTTGAACTAGTTCAACAAAGTCGATATCTACTACCATCGCATTAGTATCTAATCACAAATGAATAAATATATTTAGTACAATGGAAAAAGAATACTTTATATGTATTAAAAGTCATTATTAATGTTGGTGTGCCCCAGTTCTTAGGGCATTGGATTCTTGTATTTTGTATTATACATTCAGACTCTTTTTATAAATACATTATTTGTGTCACATTAATAAAGGCATTTAATCTATTTCATTTATATCTTGTGCTATAATATGAATAGAGTATCCACTAATTGATAATCATAAAACCTATTCCAAGTCTATTCTAATCGTGGGAACTAATAGAATCACAGAATTGTATATTCGATGACTGTATGATAATTCTTAATTAGCCATAGTTCTTGTATAGTAAGTCATGAATATGGGTACATGTCGTTGACATGGGATTGGACCGATCCGTACAAGAAAGCCACATGGTTGTCACATCATAGGTCTTTCTTGAGTAGGTCTCTTTTGTCCTCAGACCAGATTTCATTATAGTATCAATATGGAATCTGGTTCACTTTTACATATGCCTAACAGGTCCGTAAAAGGATGCTAAATATGGGTATGATTGGGTGGACTGATGAACATATTGATATTGATAACAGGTATGATTGGGTAACACCGAGATGATATCACTAGCCACTTAATGAGTGGGACTGATAAGTGTATGGCCATACCCAAATAAGTTGGTTGCTTATTTGATCAATCAGTCAACTCAAGATCAAGAAATATAATAAACAATAGAAGAGGATGATGGACACCATGCCTCTTGTTTATTCATATCGATATCGTTTGGCAAAGGACACTCTAAGATTACTACTGGGTCAGTGTCTTCAATAAACTGCTGTATCTCTATCTTAATTGGGGGCTGTAACAGTTTGCTAGAACCCACTTACAGTCTGTGGGCCTTGGGGCCTACTGCTAATATAAAGACAGACCCATAGGATCGTGCATATAGATCAACTGAGCCGGAACTTATAGAAATTGTGCATGTAATGTACATTAGAAGGAATGTGTTAATTAATCAGTTGACATTCGGTGTCAAGGTAATTAATTAACATTGGGTTGATTTAATTTAATTAATAAGTTTACATAATGTAATTAATTAATTTATCAATTAATTGAATTACATAAAATAAACAATTAATTAAATAATTTTCCTAAGTAGGAAAATTAAATACATGTATTATATTTACTTAAGTGTGATTTAATTTTATTTACGGGTAATTAAATTTAGCCAAATGGAATCAAATTACATAGTATATACTTTTTAATTAAAGTTTATTTTTGTAATTACAATCCTAATGGGCTTGGGTTTAATGAACCTAATTAAAACCCAATTAGACAAGGAGTCTATATAAGGGCACACTTAAGGAAGAAAACCTAACCCTAACCTATTTTTAATTGCTAAATATGATGTGCATCAAAACTGAAGACAAAGGGAAGAAGGTTCTGAGAGATAAAAAAGATGTAGTTGGGCAGGTCAGAATTGAATTCGGGAACAAAGGTGAATCAGCTGAGAAAGCCGACCCAGAAAATGGAGAACTTGAAGCAGCCATCGAAGCAATCACCAAGGCACTATCAGTTTTAATGAAGTCAAATATGGGTTCTAGGAAGAAGCAGGCAGTCGTGGTGAAGACTCAGGAGGAACTGATGAATGGAGCTGTGAAAGAGCTGGCCAAGCTGATGATGGGGGGAAAGGCGAAGGCGATCGAAGAAAAGCTATCCACTGACCAGAAAAAAGCCCTTGAGGGTAACCTGGGAGACTTGTTTAAAGAAATTGATGATGCTGTAATAGGAGAAGACCCTCTACATGTGGTGGATGACAATTATTTTAATGTATCTGTCTCTTCTGCTTATGATGTAAACAATTCAGCTTATAAGGCACTCAATACAATGAAGTCTATTTCACTTACTTGTGTGATGCTTTTCCGGATGGAACTGTGCCTACATACATACATTCATTTAGTGTCTTTAGCATACATAATGCATCATTGCATGAAATGAATCTAGGGACAGATGATGATCTGAGAATGGTATCCATCTCGAAAGACCTCACGCCTGATGAGAGGAAAGAAATCATAAAAGTATTGCAATCGCCTGGTCCTATGACAACATGCCTGGGGTTAACAAAGAGATTATAGAACATTGAATCTCGACTGATCCGAAAATGAAACCTGTCAAGCAGAAGCTTAGAAGACTCAGACAAGAATGGGTAGAGAAAGTCAAGGAGGAGGTGGCCAAACAGATAAAGGCTAAATTCCTGGAAGTAGAGGAATACCCAGAATGGTTAGCCAACCTCATACTAGTTGCAAAGAAAGATGGTTGAGTCAGGGTTTGTGTGGACTACAGAGTTCTGAACAAGGCATCGCCCAAGGATGACTTCCCACTACCACATATTGATGTTTTGATTGACAGTGCCGCCGGGGTAGCAATGTATTCGTTCATGGACGGATTCTCAGGGTATAATCAGATTTTGATGAATATCGTCAACAAAGTAAAAACAGCCTTCATTATGGAATAGGGGGGTCTATTGCTACAGGGTTATGTTGTTTGGTCTGAAGAACACCGGGGCAACTTATCAATGAGCAGTCACCACACTTCTATATGACATGATCCATAAGGTGGTCGAATTTTATGTAGATGACATGCTAATTAAATCAATGACCCAGGAAGAGCATCCTGCTATCTTGGATAGATTGCTAACTAGGAACGAAAAGTATAACCTCCACCTCAATCCCAAGAAGTATGTGTTTGGGGTAACTTCAGGAAAGCTTCTTAGACATGTAGTAAGCTAGAGAGGAATCGAAATGGATTCGGACAAAATAAAGGCCATCTGAGATATGCCCATATGGAAGACAAAAAAGGAAGGGAGGTCATTTTTTAGGTCACTGCAGTATGTCAGTCAGTTCATCGTGAGATTAATGACAGTCTGCAAACCCATCTTCAAACTCTTGAAGAAGAATCAGCCAGTGAAATGGAACGATCAATGCCAGTTAGCCTTTAACAAGATCAAGGCTTATTTGATGAATCCACTAGTCCTAAAGCCTCCAATGCCGAATAAGCCTTTGTTCCTGTACTTGGCTATCGAAAATGCTTCAGTAGAGGTAATGCTAGTACAAGAACAAGAGGATGGGCATGAACATGCAATCTACTGCTTGAGTAAGAAACTGCTTGATTACGAGACTAGATATACCATGGTGGAAAAGACTTGCACTGCTATGGTGTGGCTGACTAAGAAGTTAAGATATTACTTTCAGTCGTATAAGGTTCAGGCAGTGGCTAAGGTTGACCCAATGAAATACTTTTGCTGAAACCCTGCATTGGCATGAAAACTATCAAGATGGTTACTCTTGTTATCAGAATTTGATATTAAGAATGCAACCAGGAAGACGATCAAAAGAAGAGCTGCAGCAGAATTCTTGGCCAACCAACCTCTAGAATCGGACTATGTCGAGAATTTGGAATTTCAAAATGAACAGCTGGCGGTGGTAGACAAAGAACCAAGCAGATGGATGATGTCTTTTAATGGTGCTGTGAACAAGCACGGTGTAGGTCTGGGAGTAATCATCGGTACACCTGATGGAGAAATCATTCCTCTGGTGAAACGCCTCAAATTTCTAGTAACTAATACTGGAGCATAATATGAAGCTTACCTCTTCGGGATTGATGCCCTAATCACACTAGGGGCACACGAAGTGTTAGTTATTGGAGACTCAGCTTTGGTGATGCGACAGATTGCCGAGGATTAGGAGATAAAAGAAGAGTTACTCCAGCCGTATCTTGAGCTAGTTTGGGACAAGGTGAAAATATTTGGTCCGTGCAAATTCAAGCATGTACCTGGGGAAGAAAATCAGATGGTCGATTCCTTAGCTGTACTCTCATCAATATGGGAAGGACCCCGAAGGCATCCTATACAACTAGTAATCCTAGAAACTGCACAGAACCCTGGTTACCTAACAGTCAATGTTGTAGCAGCAGTGGAAGAACGTCCTTGGTATCATGATATCTTATAGTTCCTTCAGAATGGACAATACCCCAAGACACTAACGGGGTAGATAAGATCTCTCTTCGGAAATTAGTAGCATAGGTCAGGATCTTCGAGAATCGGCTCTTTAAGAGGACCACCAATGGTCTACTCCTGAAATGTTTGACAGAAGAAGAAGCAAAGAAGGTCATGAGACAGATCCACACTGAAACCTATGGGCCGTACATAAATGGGTTAGCCCTGGTGAAGAAAGTATTGAGGCAAGGCTAATTTTGGCTTACCCTATAAGTCAATTGTATCGAAGAAGTGAAAAGATGCCATGAATGCCAAGTGTATGGATATCTCAATCATCTCCCTCCATTCAAACTTCAGATATCATCGACTCCTTGGCCATTTGCTGCTTGAAGGATAAACATCATTAGAGAAATAAGGCCACATGCATCAAATGGGCAGCACTTCATAGTCGTGGTTGTTGACTACTTCTCAAAATGGGTAGAAGCAGAATCATTCACGAATGTTACAGCTAAGTAAATAACTAAATTCATCGAGAAGAACATCTTTACACGGTATGGGATCCTGCATCATGTCATGACTGATAATGGGGTGCTGTTTCAAGGGGTAATAACACAATTGTTCCAAGAAAAAAGGGTTGAACATCATAGATCATCTCTGTATCGCTCGCAAGCTAATAGGGCGACAGAAGTGGCCAACAAGTCTATCAAGAGGATTCTATCAAAAATGGTAGTCACCTACAGAGATTGGGCCAACATGTTGCCATTTGCCTTATGGGGATACAAAACAAGTGTCAAAACTCTTACTGGAGAGACACCATACTCATTGGTCTATGGGATGGAAGCTGTCTTACTAGTGGAAACTGAGATTAGGTCATTGAGGGTGGTCATGGAAGTGCAGTTGCCAGAGTCTGAATGGGTTCAGTCAAGAAATGAGCAGTTGGCGTTGACCGATGAGAAGTGTCTTTGGGCTTTAGATCATTTGTAGATGTACCAGTAGTGAATGGCCAAGGCTTATCACAGTAAAGTTCGTCATCAAAAACACCCATTTAAAGCCAGAGATTTGGTACTTAAGTAGATGAAGCAGACCAATACGGATGTGCAGGGGAAGTTCAAGCCTAACTGGGAAGGTCCTTATATGGTCAAGAAGGTACTTTCAAAGGGTGCTACGAAGATCATGGATATTGACGGAAACAAATTCGTCAACCCTATCAATCAAGACAAGCTCAGGCGGTACTACGTGTAAAAAAAAAAGTCCAATGGATCGAAAACTGAAAAGGCGATTCATGCAAAAATTAAGATAGTCCGATGGATTGAAAACCAAAAAGGTGGTTAGGATAGTGAGGTGAGGACCATCAGCAGGAAAATCTGCAAAGACCGGTTGGTGGCAGTCGTGGATTCGGTCGAGACGAATACCATTACTGATTCTGCTCTCAGCTTCATTTCATCCTTGATATGCATTGTGCTAAAACATTATTAATGAATAAATGAATGAATGATTTGTTCTGTTTGTTTAAATATCCCAAGTCTGCTTGAAATTGAGTTTGTATTATACATATATGGCTGTGCACATTTTCTGTTTACATGCATCTCACTTCAAAAAAAAATTCGATAGACTAAAAACCAAAAGGCGGCCTATGCAAAACTTAGGATACAAATAAAAGTCTGCTAAGTTGAAAACCCAAAAGGGCGGTTCAGGCAAAAATTAAGACAGTCCGATAGGCCAAAAACCATAAAGGGCAGTTTATCCAAAAGTTAGGACACAAAACAAAACACAAGTCACACAACAGCAGGTTCAGGCAATCCTAACTCTTTGTAACCAAGGCATTTCAAGGTTAGCACCTTGCACTCACGGTCAATATATAGAAACAAAATATGCAGAAATGGACCCACGCATGGGCAATATAAGCAAAGTAGCAGGATGAGCCCACATATGGGCTAGATTATCAAAGAAGGAAAAGAGAAGGTATAAGACTGTGCCCCGTCACCCTGACCATCCACTTGGTTCTCATCCCCAGTGCTCTCGTAATAAGCAAACCGCTCCTCTAGTGGGTTGGTGCATGTCTGGAAAGCCTGGTTCATGACCTCGGTCCATAACTTGGCCAACTCTTAAAACTGAACACCAGAAACATCATGTCACATATATGCATACATTCAAAACATACACACACACATGCATACATGCATCAAGACCAACCCAAGTATAGGTACTCACTATCATCATTGGGCTGTCCCTAATTGTGGGCACTCTGAAAGCCGAAATAGTCCGACATTGGGGCATCCCCTGGGCTATAACGTGCAAATTAGAGCCGTGCGGTTTTAAATTTTCTCAATTTTCGTAATTTCCATTTATGCCGATATAATCCCGAGAAGGGTACTCTTTGCTTTTTTACAGGTATCCAAGGGCAAAAAAATCAAGCCGTATTTATTCTTGACCGAAGGGGCAAAAATTTTTGTTTCCAAAATTATCGATCAAGGAATAAATACGCACTCTCGTAACAACTTCAAAATTAGCATCCCTTTGGATCGACTTCAAAAATCAGCTCCCCTTTGGGCCAACTTCAAAATCAGCATCCCTTAGGATTGACTTCAAAAATCAACGCCCCTTTGGGAACTTCAAAAATCATCATCCCTTTGGATCGACTTCAAAAATCAGCATCCCTTTGGATCGACTTCAAAAAATCAGCATCCCTTTGGATCGACTGCGAAATCAGCATCCCTTTGGATCGACTTCAAAATCAGCACCCTTTGGGCCAACCTCAAAACCAGCAACCCTTTGGATCAACTTAAAAAATTAGTATCCCTTTGGATCGACTTTAAAATCAGCATCCCTTTAGATCGACTTCGAAATCAGCATCCCTTTGGATTGACTTCAAAATCAACGCCCTTTGGGCCAACTTCAAAATCAGCATCCCTTTAGATCGACTTCAAAATCAATGCCCTTTGGGCCAACTTCAAAATCAGCGCCCCTTTAGGCCAACTTCAAAATCTAAGTATACAGTGATATCATGGCGCATGCTTCATCAGGAGACATAGTAGGAGTGGCACCCATTTCCATGAGCTGTTTCACTACTGCCTCACGGTGCTTCTTAGATTCCATGAGGAGATGCCAAATACTAGCTCAGGCCGGTGTTCTCTTCAACTGCTCAACCACAACACCATCTTCCTTATCTCTTGGTATATGAATGGCAGTGCCTACGCCTACAACTAGATTACTTCTTCTAGGTGGCATTTGAGGTACTGCATTAGTAGGTTGATAGACCTTACCACTCCTGGTAATGTGCATAACGGGACCATCCTTTGTGATCGGCGTTCCTCTTCCTGTCTCAACTGGGTAAACCGGCTTTGGTTCTTCAAACTCAAAATCTTCATAATAATCATCCATTTTGATGTCGGCCATATCAATTGGACCCTGCCCATTCTTCACTATAGATGTCTGCCCCTTGGCCTCTTCTGCCTTTTCCTCTTCCTCTACTATGACAGCTCAAACACTGATTAGCTTTGATAATATAAGTGAACACACAATTGACCAGCATTCCAGACTGAACCATATTGACTTGGCTCCCAAAATTGCACAACGGGTTCTTCTGAACACTAGGCTTCAAAGAGGGTTCTACAATTTTCCCATCAGTAACTAGCCATTGAATGGATCTTATCAAACTGGTGCATTCGCCTGTGAGATGACCTACTATCACATGGTAGGCGCATAAGTTGTTTTTCTCTGACTCGGATAGAAGAATATAAGGCTTCAAACATTGAAGTAAACCAGCTTTCCTACATTTGGCAAAGATGCAAGGCAAAGGCTCTACCCACGGGTTAGTGAGCCTCTAAGGGTTACTGACTGTCTACCTTGGGCCATCGCAGCCACATCTGCTTCTCGTACTTGTGCCGCTCTCGAAATAGACCCGGCTAGTGTAGTTGTGGAACTACCGCTCTTATAACCTTGTGAATACCCCCAGCCACTTCGATAGGTTCCCATGCTTTATTTATTCCTCTGATCTTCCTCTTCGTACCTCTTAATATGCTTAGCAAACTCAACAACATCATTGAAAGAGTGGAACCTCTTCAACTTCATCTTCTCATTATAAAGTGGTAAGCTACCATCAACCAACTTCACAATAAGGGATTCCAACTTCGACGCCCCGTCTACCAGTACTTGGACATCCATCCATCTCTTATAGTAAGACGAAAAGGATTCATTTAGCTTCTGGCAAATCCTTTCCAAATCTTCTAGAGTTGTCTCCACCTGAGTGTTATAGGCATACTGCTTCACAAATGCCTCAGACAAATCTTCCTATGTGGAGCAGGTATGAATTGGCATCTTCAAATAACACTTAGTAGGAACATCTCTCAAGGTAGTCGGGAACAGATTCAGCACGTGATTCTTTCCAATTCCCAAACTATACATAATCCTCACATAACTGTCCAAGTGAGCCTTTGGTGGACCTTCTCCAGCATACGAGGGTAAGTATTAGCTGAAAGCCTACTGGTAATGGTTCTACTCGTTCTACCATTAGAGTAACTGGGTCAGCACACTTGATGGGATTGTAATGCACCATCTCTTTCAGTTTTGGTAACAAGGCCTCCAAGTCAGAGAATTTTTCTTTGAGACGCTTTTCAGCAGCCATCTCAATTGATGCCTCCCTTGCCCTCACAAAAGCTTTGTCTTCCTCAGACTGGCAGTTAATTTCCCAATAAGGAATGACCACCTTACTACTATCGGGAATGCCTCCTCCGGCTCCATTTGCCACTTGGACCATATTTCTTTCATTTCCAATCAAAGCTGATATTGGCTAAGCGGTCTGACCCCCTTTAGCAGGTATCATAGCTCTCATCTGCTCTCTCAAAGTAGCCTTGAACCGGTCTAAGTTCAGCAGGGCATCCACAAATGTATTCATATCGAAAGGCATTCCTCCACTAGATCCGTCGTGAGCCATATTTGTTCTATTTACTTCTTCCAACATAAATTAACTGTCAATTGGTAAAAAAGGTAACTGTCCCCTAAATTCTTGCTCTAATTCTGACCCTGAACCGTCCCTGATCTCTTCCACGGTGACTGTTTCTGGTTGAACTGACTGAATTGGTTGACCTGACAGATTGGACTCCGTTTTAACCCGCACTAACCATTTTGAAGTTCAACTCCAAACTGCACATTCAGAATAAGGTTAGCATCATGGATGGATGTCATGACTCTAGACACGACGCACTAAGTGACATGTATGGTATGGTCGTGAAATGGTCATGGTTGAATGATGTCTCATGGATGAAAATGGCAATGAGGATGACTTTCTTTGTTTTCATTCTTTTTATTTTGGACGCTCTAAGCATATCTAATGCCATGCGAAAGACCATGAAAGAAGGTTGCATGTGAGACGTCACACGGACAGAGGTTCGGCGCTTTTGGGGCACCTAGTGGATGTCATGAAATGGTCGCGTATGTACTGACACATGGAAAGAGTTTCGATGCTTTGTAGGTCAACAAAGTGATATGAAATGGTCACATGGGGGCCGTCCCATAGACAAAGTTTTGACTCTTTTAGGGCATCCAATGTGAAATGATGTTACAAACAAGTCAAGTGTGAATAGAGACACAGATAGAGGTTTGGCGCTCGTGGAACACCTTGTATGATTCGGTAATGTCATGAAAAGCCCCTATATGTGTGTAGTAATCTGGTACTCATGGACTACCTTAAATGATTCAACAATGTCATGAAGCGATCTGATGTGGATCACGACATATAAGCAAGACTCCGGCATCACCATGACACCAATGATGAATGGATATGATGTCATGTAATGTTGTCTTGTGACCCATCACATGAATATAGACCTAAGACCATTGTGGTCCTCTAGTGAATGACATGGTATAATGGAATGGCCAAGTGCAATCCGGTGCATGGGTAGAATACGGGTAGTTTTGGGACACCCGATATGATATGAAATGAAATGACCCTGATGGGCATTCTCAGAACGTCCTACATTAAATGGAATGAGATGATATGAATGCCTATATCAGACGAAATGCAAGTGGCTGCACGAAGACGTGGTTAGGATGCATGACATACAGGATGATGTTGTGTATGCTTCATGGAAATGTTAACACACGAGATGTATATGGCACACAATTAAAATATCAAGGCTACACAAAGATGTGGTTAGCATCAATGTCATACATATGTTCATGTCTTGAAAATGGCTACATGAAGATGTGGTTAGAATGGCACATGAATGATTATGTGTGCGTGATGTTTCATGTAAAGGTCAAATAAAGCCATCACAGAACAAACTTCAGCACACGCAACAACATACTCACCCTTCCAACCTTATTCCTCCTTTTGATTAGTCCATATTCTTCCTAGGTGTTGGGTCTCTTTAGTACCAATCGAGGATACCAAAGGCGTACTCTCAATGTCCAATTTCATATTTATGTTTTGGTAATCTTAAGGGGAAATTACTAGGTCATTACATATGGGCCAAAGTCAAACCAAGGGTCATACAGGTCCCCGTAGTGAATATACACTCATCCATATAGAACATGAGAGGTTCATGCGATGCTATGAGTGGTTTACCCCTTTGAGTGCCTCTAATCCTGAAGGAAGAGGTAGGTCACCTTCTGACGTAAACCGGGCTGATCAGTGAGTTTGAGGGGTTGAGAAGAAGAAAATGTCATGTTATGCAATTGTGAGTAAAATATGGTCCTATGAACTAGTGAATGACTGCAAACGAGGTTATATTTCAGTAGTTGCCTAAGTTCCTTAATTTTTATAAAAAAACATTTTAAGAAACAGATGTTTGATGATGACCTTTTTGAGAAAAGCAGAACGCGACGAAGCGAACCGAGGAAAAAGAAAGAACTGAATGTTTGATGATTTGAATTGATTTTTTTGGAAAACTCTTTTGTAGAAAATCTTTTCTTTGAATGTGAGTTTTGGGAAAACTGGTTTTGCATTTAAGAAAATCTCGTTTTATTACTTTAAAGATCTCGAAACCTAAATTTCAAGATCAGTGATAGAGTCACCACCCAGATCAGCTCATCCGGGAAATTCTGGTACAGCTCCCTAACGAGCATAGACTATCGTACCTAATCTAGAGATTTAGGGTTCTAGCAACTTACATATTCAACCTTAAGTTTGCATTCATTTACAAGTTCATATGACAATACTTTACTGACTTATTCTCTACCCATTTTATCTTTTCTTATTAGCCCATGCTCATTCAGATGATAGAAATAAATAGCATAAAATAAAGTGCAGAAAAGTAAGGTGAGCGAAAGTGGGCAAAAGATGATGGGCATATTTTGAACCAAAATCTCAAAAACTAAGAAATAGAAAGAAAAAAAAATCAAGTTGCTCTCATCACAAGCAACTGATCTCACAGCCCTTCTTCTCTCTTCAACTTTTTTCTTTCTTTTCTTTTAATCTTCAAAACCGAAACCAAATCCACGGCTCATCTTGATTTCCTTCACCATCTTCATTCCCTTTTTCTTTCACCCTGCAACTTCTTTTTCTTTTCCTCTTGTTCAAAACCAAAAAAAAAAAATGTAAAAAAAAAACCAAATTATCACTTAACACCAGCCTTTAATCCTATACAATTTATTCATGATCTTTCAGACAATTTGGAGCATAAACTAAGCTCAGTTAGACCGGTCAACACTTTGAGGATCGAATCAAAGTCTCCAAACAAAAGCGGATACACATTACAAGGATAATTTCTGAGAGCCATAAATCCCCTCTTATTCATTTCCGACTTGTTTGATTTTGTTTAAGTGCATTTACTGTTGTTTAGGTTTGAAAAATATTTTCTGCAAATTTCAATTTCGAGCCGTACAGCTCATCTTTTAAGCCACATGACTTATCTCTTAGGCCGTATGGCATTGTTCTTTAATAAAAATCTTTTCTAGAATTAATTTTGGACATTTTCTGTAAATTTCAGTTTTAGGCCGTACGGCTCATCTTTTTCGGAGTCTAAAAAAATTGATTTCGAGCATTTTTCTGTAAATTTTAGATTTAGGCCATACGGCTTATCTTCTAGAATCTGTTTTCTTATGATCTAAGACCCTCTAAGAGGGCTAAAATAGCCAAACTCACAAGGAGAAGAAATATTTCTAGAATTTTTATATTTTTCAGCATTTTACGTTATATTATACATGAATGGATTTTGCTAAAAATAACCATTTTGAGTATAAAGGTATTTATATATTTTTTCTAAAATTGATTTTGGGTGATTACATGCTTTATTGGCCTAGATTTAATTTCAAAGAATTTTTAGGATCCACACGAAAAAGATTTCCAATGAATCTCTGAATAACCGACTCACATTGCCTTACTGAATGAACAATATAAAATTGGCAAAATCATTTTCTAAAACTATTTTTCTCCAAATCCAAAAATACAGGGCGTTTATAAAATTGTTTTCTAGGTCTAATCAGGTAAACCTGCTAGGTTTTCCTCGATTATCCCCTAAATGCATGCCCCCGAGCTATCTAGATATCTCATTCTGTCAAATCTGGGTCCAATGTGCTTTTTTATTTATCTGTATTACTAACCTCTGTTGTGCAAGTATATGTATATTAGGTTAGATGAATGTTAGCTTTCTATTTTTAAAGTAATTCATGTAAACTAGGTGATTGTACCCCAGTCCCATTTTTATCAAATGTATCCCCTACGGCAGTTTATTCGATTTGGTTGTAATAATTTTATTTTTATTTTCCAAATTTATTTGCCATTTTCTGAATTTATTTATGGCTTTCCGTATAAGCATATAGTGAATATCTAGGTTTGAACATTGAATAGGGAATCAAATAACAAAAGTGCAAATCGGTATAGTTAAATGCTATTTCATATTAAAACAGAAATAGGTGATTTGTCCGGACTAGATTCTCTGTCTTAAAGTTATAGGATGTTGGGATTTGTCATCAGAAAAATAACGTGGCGCAACAGAAATTACACCGTTTAAAATTTTCCTAGAAACCACATATCGTATCCAATTACCATTGATTGGAATAAAATCAATTTGATCAAGAGAGATACCAAATCCGTCTCTTCTAGAGACTGCTGCAGAATCAACTCTTTAAGTGACCTCCAAAGTCCAGTGCATGACCAACTATCGAGCAAGAACCAGTGCTAGCCAAAAAAGCGGAGAAATGGAAGATTGATAATGGAAATTTTCGGCAAATGGGCTACTATAGGGGGGCTGAAAATTACAACATACAAAATAGGGTTAGGGCTGATTTTTTTTATTCTTAAGTGTGTCTTTTATAAACTCCTTGTCTAATTGGGGTTTGACTAGGTTAATTAAACCCAATCCCACTAGGACTACAATTATACAAATAAACTTTAATTAAAAGTTCATACTATATAATTTAATCCCATTAGATTGAATTTAATTACCCCTAAATTAAAATTAAATCACACTTAAGAAAATACAATACATGTATTTTAATTTTTTTACTTAGGAAAATTATTTAATTAATTATTTACTTTATGTAATTCAATTAATGAATAAATAAATTAATCACATTATGTAAACTTATTAATTAAAGTAAAACAACCCAACGTTAATTAATAACCCTGACACCGAATGTCAACTAATTAATTAACCCATTCCTTCCAATGTACATTACATGTACAATTTCTATAAGTTCCAGCTTAGTTGATCTATGTGCATGATCTTATGGGTTTGTCTTTATATTGGCAGTGAGCCCAAGGCCCACAGACTATAAGTGGGTTCTAGAAAATCATTACAACCCCCAGTTAAGACAGAGATACAGTAATCTTTAGAAGACACTCACACAGTAGTAAACTCATAGTGTCCTTTCCCAAATGACATTGATATGAATAAACAAAAGGCACGGTGTCCGTCATCCTCTTTTGCTGGTTATTATATTTCTTGATCTTGAGTTGACTGATTAATCAAATAAGCTACCAACTTATTTGGGTATGGCCATACACTTATCAGTCTCACTCATTAAGTGGCCAATGATATCATCCTAGTGTTGGATATGCCCTAGTCCCGAGGCATTGGACCTTGTATTTGTATTATACATTTATTGGATTTATGTATTATACTCATTTTGTGTTATTAATAAAGGAATTAATTCATTTATTATATATATCTTGTGCAATATCTTAAATGAAGTATCCAATGGACATATCCATATCCATGATGACAAGTGTCATGCACTTGGCAGTATGACCATGGATAGGGTAAACGATATGACCATGAAGAGATCCGTAGTCTATTCCAGTCATGGGAATGAATGGAACTAGAGACTATCATTAACCTGGTTGTATGGCGGTGTCTTACCGGTCATTTGACATGGGATGTCAACCAAGTTAATGGGTATATGCAAAAAGGGCATGGTACTGGATAGATCCACTAAACGAGAAATCCACATGGTATAGTATCACAAGTGATTCTCGTGTAGTACTTGTATGGATCCTTTGACCTGACCATATGATGGTATCGCATGTGAGGTCGCATACTTAGGGGTACGCCTAAAGGGCCTGTAATAGGGTGCCAAGTATGGGTACTTTCGGGTATGTCACTTAGCATGGCAATGCTATGGATATGCAGAAGAGATTTGTCACTCAGTAGTCCACTGACAAGATATCACTGGCCTCTTAATGAATGTGACTGATAAGAGTATGGCCACACCCAAACAAGTTGAAAATTGTTTGTGACCTTCAGTATATTCGGGATCAAGTAAATGTCTGGACACAAAAGAGAGTGATCAATCCATGCCTCTATGTTGGACACTGATATCAATGACATGAGATATACAAGTTCAAACTACAGGGTTATGATTACAGTTGGACTGCCATCTCCATCTTAATTGGGGGCTGCAGTGGCTTACTAGAGCCCAACTATAGTCTATGGGCCACGGGCCCACTGCCAACATAAAGATGGGCCTACGGGATCGTACACATTGAGTGACTGAACACAGACTTAAGGAATCACCTATATACTTGGAGTATACACTCTGGAGAGAGAGGATATATTAATTATATTATAAAGATCAATTGGATTAATCATAATAATAAAATTAATATTTGATTGGCTTTCTCATAATTAATTGGATTAATTATGAGATTATTTCCTGGGTGGAAATATTCATATGTATAGATTTACATATGAATTTATTTTGTGAAGATCTAATTTTAATTTCATGGATTAAATTAATTAGTCAAACCAATTTTAATTAAATGTAAATAATATGTTACATGGTGTAATATATTATATACATGTGTAAATTAAATTTGGGCTTGAAATTAATTTAAACCAGACCAATTAAAATAGATTTGGGCCTAAAAATGAAAGAAGGAAAAGCCCACACAAAAGGAGCCAATTAGGCCGAAATTCTCCTTGAGAATTTCGGCCACGTAGGGTTAAAATAACCCTAGGTATTTCGGCCACCATGAGTAAAAGCCAGATAACCGATATCACCACCTCTTCCCTCTCCATTGTTTATGTTTTTCCGACGCTAGCACGGGTTGTGTTGGTAAGGCGTTCGTGTACGTGAATGAGGAGGGATTCAACATTGATTCCTGCAGTCTGCATCCATCTCTTGTAGAGATTATCCGGGTAAGAGATTCATCTCTTGTTGATTAAATTTTGTTTTTACAATTTCCATCTCAATTGCTCCTGGGCACAGATTTGAGAAATCACCACGTTCTTCCGCTTTAATCGGGTGATTTCTGGTGACAAATCCCAACAGTGCTATCAGAGCGGGCTTTTGATCCTTGGAAATTGTTAAATTGGTTGCATCCCTTGGTTTTAAAATTGAAGATTTTATTGGGGTTCTTGGATTGGGGTTTATGACTTTTCCCTTTTGATTTTGTACAATAGAAATTGAATTTGCATATAGGTTTATGTTTATTTAATTTTATTGTATGCTTCAGATTCTTGGTGAATTTCTTGATATGGATGCATTTTTCTTTTTAATTTAATTTTATGTTTTAATTTAAAAAAAATTAGGCTGTTCCTGGCGTGAAAGGCTGCCGCCGCTGGCCGCCGCACGCGGCGGGAACAGTGGCAGTAGCCGCTGCCTGCTAATATGCCACTACTGCCGCTGGTTCCAGCAGCTGCCACACGGCAGCAGCTGGCTGCCGCAGAGAGCCGGGCCCAGTGTTTTTGAATTTGGCGGGTTCGAGCCTGAGGCCCAGTTTTGAAATTTTAATTGGTTTTAAAATTTGTGTTTAAATTTTTGCAATTTAAATACGTATGTTTTCTTCAATGAAATTTAATTTTACTCATGTGATATTAATTTTGGAAATTAATATGGTTAATTGAAATTGATTCGGGTAATTTTGGCACAATTACTTGGACGGCTAAAATGGACCCATGGTTTCCCTATTCCAGTGGGAGTAGTTGGACTGCTTGGGCTGGAGGCCCAAAGCCCGTTAAGGGTTAGAACCATGGTGGGCCAAAATTGGCGATTTCAAAATAATGGCTTGGACATAATTGAAATGGGCTTAAATCATGCATTATAACATGCTTATAAATTATATGTATTGGATGCATATGGGTGATTAAATATTTGTATGATTGGATGCTATTGGGCCTTTATTCAAGATGGGTTGTATTTTCTTTTTGGGTAAATACGGCCTGCATGTCATTTTCTTTTTTTAATGTAATTTTATTTTATTTACTTATTATAAAATTTGTAAAAGAAGAAGCCCATGGAGTGGTGAGCCCAAGTGGAGGCGCAAGCCCAGAAGGAAGGAGATGGAGGCCCACCTGATATTGGATTCTAGTATAGGTTTACTAGAAAAATATTAGATGTAATATAGGCCCATAGCAGTCCATTTTACTTAATTATTTAATTATGCTTTATATTTATTTGCATGTGTGAATGTATGATCCAACAGCAAATTTCACCCGCCTTATGTATGTAAACCGTTATTAAATGAATCTAATAACCAAATGGAAATTACTAAGTCGCTTAAAAGTGCTTCCCTCATTCAAAACCAGCTCGAAGTGGGGATAGGCCAGTTGTAGACCTTGCCCTCGCAGGATGCATTGGAGTATCGTCATTTTGTATTGGGTTAGGGCATGGGATACTCTAACACTTGAATGGAGGTTTTGACTTAGCATGGGTAGTAGGATTCTCCTAGCCCTAAGCACAGATGGGTAAGTGCCAACAAGCCCATCAAACCAAGAGTCCTTAGGTTGGGATTGGACGGCGTTCCTACCTAAATAATTAGGGTATAGTTGTACCAGGCCCTCATCTGGCTATATCTTAATGAAATATGGATCTCAGCCTATGAGCCCAACAACTCGGTTTAATTAATAACTTGATTCATTATTAATTATATATGGGAATAACAATGTAAAGTCCTTTATTAACACTCTCAAATGTTTTCTGTGTAGAAACTCTAAAATGGCAAATAACAACTCATTATCACTGCGATCTATCCTAGAGAGGCACAAGCTGTCCGGTCCCAACTTTTTGGACTGGTCTAGGAACTTAAGGATAGTTCTAAGACAAGAGTCCAAAGAGTACGTACTGGAAAGGCCTGTGCTGGCTGGGCCTTAAGGACGTAATCCACCGGCTGCCCAGCTGGAGGAATACGAGGTGCATGTCAAGGATAATAGGGATGTGACATGCCTTATGCTGGCCTGTATGGTCCCCGAACTGCAAAAATAGTTTATGGACCATCAAGCCTATGCTATGATAACAACTCTTAACGACATGTTTCAGGAGCAAGCTCGTCAGGAAAGGTACCTGACCAATAAGGCACTCCACTCCTGTAAGATGGGGGCTGGGACATCTGTGAGTGCACACGTGCTCAAGATGAAGGGCTATTTGGACACATTGGCCCATCTCAGATCGCCCATCTCTTAGGAGTTGGCGGTGGACACAATCCTTGCATCCTTGCTGGATTCTTATGATCAGTTCATCCTGAACTATAACATGCAAGGAATGAACCGTACTGTTAGTGAGCTGCATGGGATGCTCAAGCTTACTGTACAGTCGATCAAAAAGACTCCGCCGGTGCTACTGGTCAACAAGGGGAACCCTCTTCTTGACAAGGGTAAGGCCAAGGAAAAGGCCAAGGCCAAGGCCAAGAAGGCCAAGGCTAAGAAGGCCAAGGCCCAGTAGAAGGCAGGTCCTGAGGATGTCTGTTTCGAGTGCAGACAGGCAGGCCACTGGAAGAGATCGTGTACCAAGCTGATGGGAGAGCAGAGGAGGGGCCAGGGTGCATCCTCATTAGGTATTTATGTTAAAGACATTAACCTTACTGTTTCAACATCCTGGGTATTGGATACCGGATGTGGTTCTCACATTTGTTGCAATATGCAAGGACTTAAGAACAGAAGGTCACTGGGATAGGGGGAGGTGGACTTGCGGGTAGAAAATGGAGCAAGGGTTGCTGCCATAGAGATCGGCGAATATCACCTCATGATGCCTAGTGGATTGGTTTTAAGTTTGGAACAGTGTTATTTTGTACCTACTATGTGCAGGAATATTATTTCGGTTTCCATGTTGGATATTTCTGGATTTTATTTTACTATTTCAAATGGTAGAATTTCTATATCTAGAGGGATTATTTTATGGAGATTCTCTATTAATAATGGCCTATATATCCTGGACTTAAATGAAACCAATCATGTCTATAACATAAACACTAAAAGGGTTAAGCCCAATGAACTTAATCCTGTTTACCTATGGCATTGTCATTTAGGCCACATAAACAACAAGCACATAGCTAGGCTTCACAAAGCTGTAGTCTTTGGGTCATTTGACTTGGAGTCAATTAACATATGTGAGTCATGTTTACGAGGCAAGGTGACTAAAGCGCCTTTTAGAAAGAAGGCTGAAAGGGCCACTAGCTTTTTAGACCTAATACATTCAGACGTATGTGGGCGCATGAGCGCAGCGACCAGAGGTGGACATCTGTACTTTGTCATGTTCATGGATGATTTCAGCAGATATAGCTATGTCTATCTGATGAAACACAAGTCTGAGACCCTTGATAGGTTCAAGGAATTGAGGAACGAGGTATAGAACCAACTAGGCAGAAATATCAAAACCCTTCAGTCAGACCAAGGAGGTGAGTATACGAGCCTAGAGTTTGACTTATATTTGAGAGAGCATGGAATAGTTCCACAGCTCACTCCTCCAAGAACACCATAATGGAATGGGGTGTCCCAACGGAGCAATAAGACCCTGTTGGACATGGTCCGCTCAATGATGAGTCAAGCCTCTCTCCCAATTAGTTTTTGGGGACATGACCTCGAGACAGCTACTCTTATTTTAAATAATACTCCGACTAAGGCAGTGGAAAAGACCCCATATCAGATATGGACAGGCAGAGAGCCCAATATGTCTTTCCTAAGGATTTGGGGATGCGAAGCACATGTCAAGAGATTGACTAGTGGCATGATAGAGCCCAAAACCAATACATGCCTGTTTGTGGGCTACCCTAGGGAAACCAAAGGGTATTACTTCTACAACCCCGCTGAGAACAAGGTGTTTGTGGCAAGGAAGGGGGTCTTTCTAGAAAAGGAATTCCTTTCCAAGAAAGATAGTAGGAGCAATGTTGAACTCAGGGAAGTTCAAGGTCCACACGATCCTGAAGAGGATAACTCGGAGGCCCAGGTGGAGCTTCCACAGGAGGAAGCACCGACTAGGGCCACACAAGGACCTAGAAGGCCTGGTAGGGATCGTCGGGAACCGGAGAGGTATGGTTTCCTCGTCACCGATGATCAAACTCTTCTCATCTGGGATGAGGAAGAACCCAAAACCTACCAGGAGGCTATGGCAAGCGCACAGTCTGCAAATTGGCGTAAAGCCATGGAGGCAGAGATGCAATCTATATACGATAACCAGGTTTGGAACTTGGTTGATCCACCTCCTGGTGCTAAGGTAATAGGTTGCAAGTGGTGCTACAAGCTGAAAGCTGATAATACCTTCAAGGGGCATCTGGTTGTAAAAGGTTTCAGACAAGTCCATGGAATAGACTATGATTAAACTTTTTCACCAGTAGCCATGCTTAAATCCATCAGGATCTTGCTGGCCATAGCTGCATGGTACGACTATGAGGTCTGGCAAATGGATGTCAAAACCGCTTTCCTTAATGGAAAGCTACTCGAGGATGTGTACATGACACAACCTGAGGGTTTTGTTGATCCAGAGTATCCGGGAAGGGTATGCAAACTTCAAAGGTCCATTTATGGACTAAAGCAAGCATCCCAAAGTTGGAATCTTAGGTTCAATGAAGCTATAAAAGAATATAGCTTCATACAGAATCAAGATGAGCCTTGTGTGTATAAAAGGACTAGTGGGAGCATTGTCACATTCCTAGTGCTTTACATAGACGACATCCTACTTATTGGAAGCGACATACCTACACCGCAAGGGGTAAAGCAATGGCTGTGTAAGTGCTTCGCAATGAAGGACTTAGGCGAAGCTAAGATGATCCTAGGGATCAAGATCTATAAGGATAGATCAAATCGGCTTCTAGGCCTAAGTTAGGCCTCATACATAGACAAAGTTCTGAAAAGGTTCAGCATCGACCAGGCTAAAAATGGTTTCTTGCTAATGCGTCATGGGCTAAAACTTAGTAAGAAGAACTGTCCTAAAATAAGGGAGGACAGGGAGAACATGAAATTGGTTCCATATGCTTCGGCTATAGGATCAATTATGTACTCCATGCTATGTACGAGACCTGATGTCGCCTTTGCACTAAGTATGACAAGCCGATACCAGTAGGATCCCGGGGAGAATCACTGGAAGGCTGTCAAGGTGATCCTCAAGTACCTTAACCAGACTAAGGATAGCTTCTTAGTGTATGGAGGTCAAGAAGTGCTATCAGTTACTGGGTACACTGATGCAAGCTTCCAGACCGACCAGGATGAGTACCAGTTGCAGTTTGGGTATGTGTTTTTGCTAAATAGTGGTGCTGTAAGCTGGAGGAGCTCAAAGTAGCCAACCATCGTGGACTCTACAACAGAAGCTGAGTACATCGCGGTGTGTGATGCAGCTAAGGAAGCTATATGGATAAAGAAGTTTATCACTGAGTTGGGAGTAGTACCAACTATCCAGGACCCAGTTGATATCTTCTGTGACAACAATGGGGCCGTTGCACAAGCTAAGGAGCCCCAGTCACACAAGAACACAAAGCACGTGCTCAGAAAGTTTCACCTCATACGAGAGATCACGGAGAGAGGTGACATTGCATTACACAGAGTGCACACTAAGGATAATGTCGCAGATCCTTTGACCAAGGCGCTGGCTCAGCCCAAGCACAAGGGTCATACTAGATCTATGGGGATTAGGCCCATGCCTAGTTGAAACTAGTGCAAGTGGGCGATTGTTGGATATGCCCTAGTCCCGAGGCATTGGACCTTGTATTTGTATTATACATTTATTTGATTTATGTATTATACTCATTTTGTGTTATTAATAAAGGCATTAATTCATTTATTGTATATATCTTATGCAATATCTTAAATGAAGCATCCAATGGACATATCCATATCCATGATCACAAGTGTTATGCACTTGGCAGTAAGACCATGGATAGGGTAAACGATATGACTATAAAGAGATCTGTCGTCTACTCCAGTCATGGGAATGAATGGAACTAGAGACTATCATTAACCTGGTTGTATGGCGGTGTCTTACCGGTCATTGGACATGGGATGTCAACCAAGTTAATGGGTACATGCAAAAAGGGCATGGTACTGGATAGATCCATTAAACGAGAAATCCACATGGTATAGTATCACAAGTGATTCTCGTGTAGTACTTGTATGGATCCTTTGACCTGACCATATGATGGTATCGCATGCGAGGTCGCATACTTACGGGTACGCCTAAAGGGCCTGTAATAGGGTGCCAAGTATGGGTGCTTTCGGGTATGTCACTTAGCATGGCAATGCTATGGATATGCAGAAGGGATTTGTCACTCAGTAGTCCACTGAGAAGATATCACCGGCCTCTTGATGAATGTGACTGATAAGAGTGTGGTCACACCCAAACAAGTTGCAACTTGTTTGTGAGCTTCAGTACATTCGGGATCAAGTATATGTCCAGACACAAAAGAGGGTGATCAATCCATGCCTCTGTGTTGGACACCGATATCAATGACATGGGATATACAAGTTCTTATGATTACAGTTGGACTGCCATCTCCATCTTAATTGGGGGCTGCAGTGGCTTGCTAGAGCCCAACTGCAGTCTGTGAGCCACAGGCCCACTGCAAATATAAAGATGGGCCCATGGGATAGTACACATTGAGCGACTGAACACAGACTTAAGGAATCACTTGTATACTTGGGGTATACACTCTAGAGAGAGAGGATATATTAATTATATTATAAAGATCAATTGGATTGATCATAATAATAAAATTAATATTTGATTGGCTTTCTCATAATTATTATGAGATTATTTCTGGGGTGGAAATATTCATATGTATAGGTTTACATATGAGTTTATTTTGTGAAGATCTAATTTTAATTTCATGGATTAAATTAATTAGTCAAACCAATTTTAATTAAATGTAAATAATATGTTACATGGTGTAATATATTATATACATGTGTAAATTAAATTTGGGCTTGAAATTAATTTAAACCAGATCAATTAAAATAGATTTGGGCCTAAAAATGAAAGAAGGAAAAGCCCACACAAAAGGAGCCAATTAGGCCGAAATTCTCCTTGAGAATTTTAGCCACCTAGGGTTAAAATAACCCTAGGTATTTCGGCCACCATGAGTACAAGCCAGATAGCTGAAATCACCACCTCTTCCCTCTCCATTGTTTGTGTTTTTCCGACGCTAGCAGGGGTTGTGTTCGTAAGGTGTTCGTGTACTTGAACGAGGAGGGATTCTACATTGATTCCTGCAGTCTGCATCCATCTCTTGTGGAGATTATCCGGGTAAGAGATTTATCTCTTGTTGATTAAATTTTTTTTTTACAATTTCCATCTCAATTGCTCCTGGGCATGGATTTGAGGAAATCACCGCGTTCTTCCGCTTTAATCGGGTGATTTCCGGTGACAAATCCCAACACCCAGTGTTATCCGAGTGGCAATTCCATCACTTCATCATCAATATCAATATGTTCACTGGTCCACCCAATCATACCCGTATTTAGCATCCTTTTATAGACCTGTTAGGTGTATGTCAAAGTGAATCAGATTCCATATTTATACTATAATTAAATCTGGACTAAGAACAAAAGAGACCTACTCAAGAAAGACTTATAATTTGAAAACCATGCGTCTTTCTTTTGCGGATCGATCCACTCCCATGTCAATGACATGTACCTATATTCACAATTGACTTTACAAGTACCATGGCTAGTTAAGAAGGACCATACGGTCATCGAGTATACAAATCTGTGATTTTATTAGTTCTCATGACTAGAATAGATTTGGGATATGTTTTATGATTATCAATCAATGGATACTCTATTCATGTTATAGCACAAGATATAAATGAAATAGATTATTGCCTTTATTAATGTGACACAAATGATGTATACATACAAGAAATCTTAATGTACAATACAAAATACAAGAATCCAATGCCCTAAGAACTAGGGCACACCAACATAGGAATCCCTATGGGGCTTGGCTATACCATAATTTCCTAGTAAGAGTTGATCCGGTGGCGACTCCTCTCAACCTTTAACGCAGGAAGAATCGATTTCGTACATTCCTTTGTTTTGCCTTAGTTTCCAAACTCAAAAACCATGTTTTCTAATATAAACCAAGTTTTCTAAAAAATATTCAAAACCCCGGCCCAGTCTCACGACCCGTACCTTCTCAAAGATCATCCACTCATACCATGCCTCTTGCAGGACACCAATATCATTGGCGTAGGATGTATAAGTTAACTACTAGGTTTACATCACAGATAGAATTGATGTTTCTATCTTATTTGGGTAGCTGTAACAGTTTGCTAGAACCCGCTTGTAGTTTGTAGCCCTCGGGGTACTGGGCCTACTGCCAACATAAGATAGACCTACAAGATCGCATACATAGGATGTCTAAATGAGTGTGTCACAGACCATGTGATAAGTATTGGATACATATCATATACTTCGGAAATTTTGGATTTATGAGTTTAACGGTAAAGACTCAATTATATAAATCCTATGAGAGATTTATTTTATTTATACTGTTAATTTATTATTAAGTAATAAATTAATCAATAAAATAAAATTCATATCAAATACTAAATTAGGTTATTTAATTTTTTATTATGATTAATAAAAATCTGGGATATTTATATTAAGATGGGAATTAAAATTGAGGGAGATTTATTTTAAGTTAATTTGAATTTCAAATATTAGATTTTTCTGGGTGGAAAATCTAATTAAGGAAATTAGAATTAATTAAAATAAAACCCCACCTAATTTTTCTCCCAAACCCTGCGTCTCTCTCCCTCTCTTTTCTAGTCTCTCTAAACGTGAAACATAATGAGTTTCTCTCTGTAAAAATCGGCCAAGGGGAGAAAGGAGAAGAAGGATTTTTCGGTCCAATGCTAGCACGCCAACTGATTCTAGAGGCATTCGTGTGCGTGAATGTGGAGGTTCTTCTTCGTGCATAAGTAAGAACTAGAAGTCAATCTTAATCGGAGACGACATAAGTATGGGTTTATCTTTCTTTCTGGTTGAGTCAGTTTTTGATTTTTCTTCTTTAATCTGAGCAATCATTCCTGTTATTGGATTCGAGTGAATTAGAATCGCTTCCACTTCGATTGAAATTTTGATTTACACTAGGAGAATTTCTACACTCTTGTTTTGGTGGCAAGTTTTGTTTCTCTCACTATTATGGTGAGTTTATGTTATTTCGATTATTGTAGGACACTATTTAATTTATCTGGTTTTATTACAAATAAATTGATCTCGATGTAATCTACAATTCGAATTATAAAAGCCAATTTATTTCAAAAAAAAAATAATAGAGTAGTAAAAAAAAGCACATTACAACAATCAGTAATCTCTTAGCAAAACAGCATGGCATTATCTCCAAGGTTGTGAAAACCGGACCGGACTGGCCGGTTCGATCGGTTTTACCGCGAACCGACTATGGGTCCGGTCGGTTTGATTAAAATGGACGATTTGATAAAAAACCAGAGATGACCGGTTCGACCGGTTAAAAACCAGTAAACCGGCGAACCGATCAAAACCGGTTTTGACCATTTTCTATCTTCGGTTTTGATTCGGTTCGGTTTTGTTCGAACCAAACCGAACCGAATCAAAAAATAAACATATAAAATTATAAAAACCAAAATCAAACCAATATACATTCGGTTTGACTTGAACCAAACTGAACTAGTTTTGTTTGGTTCTGGTTCGGTTTGGTTTCAAACCAAAATTTTTCAAATTTTAAAATTTAAATCAATTATCATTAAAATTTAAAATTGATGAAGTTTTAAACCGAACCAAAAAATAAACATATAAAATTATAAAAACCAAAATCAAACCAATATACATTCGGTTTGACTTGAACCAAACTAAATTAGTTTTGTTTGGTTCTGGTTCGGTTTGGTTTCAAACCAAAATTTTTCAAATTTTAAAATTTAAATCAATTATCATTAAAATTTAAAATTGATAAAGTTTTAGGATATTTCATGAAATTATTTTGAGTATTAAATATTTGAAACTTGTGTTTGATGAATTTATAAGCTTATTTATTTTTTAAATAATTTTTTTTTTAAATAATAATCCGGTATAACCACCGGTATTACCCGGTTGAACCGGTTGTACCACGTACCAGTAGCTTCACCGGTTTGATATCCGGTACGGTTATGATAACATTGATTATCTCTCCGACTCTTTGCACTCTTGATTTCACTCGAAAGAATTTATAATAATGGTCAATGTCCTAACTAGTAGATTCCAACGCTTATTACCCAGATAAAAGAGTAAAGTGAGATTGATAATATGATGAGATAATAAGATAGCTTTACTCTTATTTAGCGCTTTATATGGTCTTGAAAATGACTGTTACACTCATGAATGGTCTAACATCTATGGATTATTAATTTGATATTAATTGATTTTAGTAATAGAGTTACATATTGAGAATTAGAAAGCAAACTGAAGCTTATTAATGAGGAGATAATTACTCTATATTGATATTTTTATTATTCAAAAAAATTAAGAAATACATAAATAAGAATGGAAAATTTTGAGATATGTTAAGTAAAATAAACTAAGAGAAAGACTTGATGTTGTTATATATATATATATATATATACAATTTAACATTCGCAAATTTGTGACTATTGAGTTTAAGTAGAAATTTAACGATGCAGATAAAGCTTGATGTTATTGAAACGTTAGTCAGCCCTAAAGGTCTAACGTTGGTCAGCTAGAAGAAAGGCCAAATAGAGCCAAGGTGGTCACGTGATCAACAATAGGTTTAATCTTAATTGTTAATTATTTCTTATTGAACCCAATAATTATAAATTTGGAATGGATAAATTGACAAGGATTTTCTCCAATAGAGAACTAGGTTCTAGTTCTAGAACAGATATGAATTCAATGGAAATAAATATTGCCAAGATAAAAAATGATTTGTTTGGCTGGACTATCCCTAAGCAAGATAATAGTACTATATATTCAATTGGAACTTTTGAATTTTTAACAGATTATTCAATTAAAACTGCAGAACAAAATATAGCAATAAATCAAGAAGATAAAAGTATTCAATTATTTTTAGAAAAGGCAAGTAATGAGCACAAACAAAAGAAATATAAATTTTTACATATTGGATTAGTTCAAATTAAACCATTGTTTATATTAGGATTGGATATTCCAGTTTTGATGTGTTTACGAGATGCTAGACATGTAAACTTTTCAAATTCTTTGCTAGCTATGGCAGAAACTAATTTAGCCAATGGACCAGTATATTTTAATTGCTATCCAAGATTTTCAATTAGTTTATATGACCCAAACATATTAGTTACTTTTAACTTTAATGGTTAAAACAAAGAATTTAGAATTTAAGGATAATGTAAGATCTGTGGCTATAATTTATAGGATATATGATAAAGTTATGACAACTATATTAAATCCTAGGTCTAAAAGAACATTAAAGAGAGATGAAACTATTTTGTTTGAGGCTAATAAAACCCATTCTAATATTCTGATTCCAAAGAGATTAAAATGGAGTGAAACTACTAGGTCAGGAACATGGGATTCGAAAGAAATTTGTGAACCTAAGCCTCTAGAAATAAATAATCAAATGTCAAGAAAAACATAACATAGTGATGGATCAGTAAGAATAGATTTTTCGTCAAGTATGAGTCAGCTAGCTAGGATGTCAGTTTATTCAAATAACAAGCCAACAGCCAATACAAGTAATATCTCTAGATCAAATTCAGTAAGAAATTTAAATTTATCCAGAGTAGATTTTGTTGACTTTGGTTTTGATGATCACAAATTGACATTTAGTTTAAATGAGTTTCTTAATCTCTTTGTGTTAAAGAGCTTTATGAGTTGAGAATTATGCCTTATGAGTTAAAATGTTTTTATAAGTCACTAAAGTACTTTATGCCTTCATAATTCATAGAAATACTTGAAATTATGAGTTAAAGAATAACTCTCTCGGCCACATAAAATCCATAATATAAAGAGTTAATATGGCTTATAAGTTATATTGAAAGATCTTGGTTTATAAGGTTGAAAGATCTTAGCTTATGAGATGAATTTAAATATCTTAGCTTATGAGTTAAAAAGAACTTGGCTTATGGGTTAAAAGGATTTTAGTTTATGAGTTGGATTAAGGAGATCTTAATTTATGTGGTAAAAGATATTGACTTAAGAGATATATATATATTCAGCCATAGTATGCTCACTTTAACTTATGAACTTAACACTATTCCATTAGTCTTAAAGAAAGTGCCTTACTACTTGAGAAATCTTGGCATACTTATGACCTATGTCAAATGGCCACAATTGTGAAATGAGGTTAACAACTTTATTTGCTTATGACTTGAGAAAGACTATCTTTTCATTTTTAAAGAAGTACAAATTGTTATATAGAGGGACCTTATGACTTGAGTTGAAATTGCTTATTGATTGATATCAACGAATATATGGGGTTGACTCTTAAAATCAACAAATTCTTATGGATTAAGAACAATTGACTTTACCACTTATGAAATGAAGCAAATGGTCTTATTACTTGATATCAACATACATCTCTTTGTGAGATGATTCCAACGGCCAAAATATGTTTGTGAATTGAGATCAACACTTATGAAGTGAATCAAACTACCTTATTACTTGAGATCAACATACATCTCTTTGTGAGATGATTCAAACGGCTAAATGGAGTTATTAGTTGAAAACAACATTCACTTCTCCTTATGATGTGAATCAAACAGCCATATGGAAGACTTATCCTATAAAAGGAATGAAGATGAAGAAATGAAAGCAAGGAAAACCAATTAGCAATTCACACATTCTTAAGCATACATTTCTAGTCTTCCAAATTCCCAAAGAGAGAAAAGAGAAAAGAGTTACATTTCTAGTCTTCAAATATTTATACATTCGGGAATTGTATTTTCACACAAGGCTATGTGAAGGGGGTTTGCTTTGTTGGTGGTGTGTTCAACAAAACCTGTAAAAGTTTGGTGCTTGAGCTTCAAAAAACCATCCATAGAGTTTGTTACTTAAGCTCCAAAAAGTAACGGTAGAGGTTTGATACTTAGCCTGTAAAAGTATTGAGTTTGTTACCTGAACTCGCAAAAAATAACACAGGCTTGTTTCCTGCCCGTAAAGGAAACGTCAGTGGAAATCTCAAGCGGTTGGCTTAGGGACTGGACGTAGACCGGTTGGGTCGAACTAGGATAAAATTCGGTGTCTACATTTTTCTATTCCTACTCTCTTTATATTTCATGCTATTTAAATTCCTACAATTTAAATGAATCGCTTTATTATTTAAAGATATTTTTACTAAAGCAATTTTATGTTCACAAGTTTTATTATATTAATTAATTTCGCATTTTTAATAAAATTTGTTTTTGAGAAAGAAACTTGTGTTTCTTTAAAAAGAATTTTCAAAAGAAAGTTTGCAAAAAATTTTATTCGCCCCACAGTACTATTCACCCCCTTCTAGTACTATAACTAGCCATTTGGGACCGTCAATTGGTATCAGAGCCTAACTCTAATCAAAAGAAGTAAAATTCTTAGAGTGATCTCAATATGGCTAGTACCTCAAGGAGTCAAAATGTTTTTATATCTGAGGGATGTTCCATCAACAAGCCTCCACTATTTAATAGAGAAAATTATAGTTTTTGGAAAAACGGAATGAGAATATTTTTGCAGTCAACGGATATTCAAGTCTGGAGAATTGTCAAGTAAGAATATAGTATTCCAACGAAAATTGTTGATGGAGAGTCTGTCCCTGAAGAAGAATGTGAATATGAAAGTGTTGATTGGAATAAAGAAGCTTTAAACTCTAAAGCTATTAATTTATTATACTGCGCTTTAGATATTAATGAGTTTAATCGTGTTTCAGGTTGCACGACTGCAAAGCAAATATGGGACAAGCTAGAAACAACTCATGAAGGAACCAAACAAGTCAAAGATGGAAAGATCAATCTTTACATCACAGAATACGAGTTGTTCAAAGTTGACGGAAAAGAATCAATTGTGGAAATCAACACAAGGTTCACTCTCATTGTGAACAAATTAAAGAATCTTGGCAAGAACTTCACAGATGAGGAACTAATTAGAAAACTAATCAGAACAATGCCGACGTCGTGGGATGCAAAGCTCACAGCTATTGAAGAATCAAAAGATTTAAGTTCATACTCATATGATGAATTTAATGGTTCATTACTCACATATGACATAAAAGTTAAATCTACTACTGATCGTGAGCAGACTGACAGAAGAAAATCTATAGCACTAAAAGCTGCTAGCTCAACTTCAAAAGAATCCACCTCAGATTCAGACAATGATGACAAAGATGATGATGATGAAGCTTTATTGGTGCGAAAATTTAGAAAATTCTAAAGAAACAAAAACAGAAGCAAATCAACTTACAAGAAGCAATTCAACAACCACAAGGTTGATAAGGCAAATAAAGATTCAAAATAGGAAATTACATGTTTTGAATGTAATAAACCTGGTCATTTCAAAGCTGATTGCCCAAAGCTTAAAAATAAGTTTAAGAAAAAGGACAAGAAAGCTATGACAGCAACATAGAGCGTTAGTGATGAATCCATCTCAGATGATGACGATGACTGAAAGCAAGAAAAGGCCCAAATATGCTTCATGGCAAACGATGATTCAGAAAGTTCATCACGTCGATCCAAATGAGGAAGATGAGGTAATTCTACAAACTGTATCTCATAACAATCTTATACAAGAATTTTTTAAAATGCATGATGATAAACTTGAGATAATTGCTAAGTGTAAAGAATATGAAAATAAGCTTTTAGAAAAAGAGTTCAAGAAGCTTTAATTATATAGCAAAGTGAGTTTTCTGGAAAACTCCAATCTCGAACTTATCAGTAAAATATCTCATCTAGAAAAGAAATGTAAAAAGTTAAATTGCACAATTAACAAATTCACTAATGGTGAAAATATGCTAAATGTGATTTTGGATTCCCAAAGAAATCCAAACGATAAAACTGGAATTGGTTATATTGATAGGATACCCCCACAAAATCCCTAAAAACCAATCATGTTTTGCCCTTCCTCCACTTCTACTATACAAACTATATCCCCCAAACCTACACATCAAAAGCATAGTAAAAGTCATAAACCAAACAAAAAAGTTATTCATGCCCAGCATTCACATTTCTCCAAACCAAAAAGTGTGCAATCTTCTAAACTAAACTAGCAACCCTTTTCACAATAGAAGGTTACTCACAAAAACCCACGTAGACCTATATACTCCCAAAAGTCTTATACTTATAGGTCTAAGCAAAAACATAGTTACAAGCCTAAGAGCATACATCGGTTTAACCATGTTTCTTATCACCAAAATCATCCTTCAAAATAAAATCAATCACTTCAATTCAAAAAAAAGAAGGATACATGTTACTACTGTAATCATAAGGGACATGTAATTGGTGATTGCATTTTTCAGAAAGGAAAATTCAAAGGGAAAACTATCTGGGTTCCCAAAGAAAAATATGTCCCAAAGAAAAATATGTCTCTAACCCTAAAGGACCCAACAGTATTTGGGTATGTAAATCCACTTGATTTGTTTTGCAGGTATGTCTAAAGAACACTCTTGAAAATTCAAAGTGGTATATTGATAGCGGATGCTCTAGACATATGACTGGTGATGGAAGATATTTTACTTTCATGAAAAAAGTTAAGGGAGGAGCTGTAAAATTCAAAGATAATCTGGCAGGACGAATCATCGAAAAAGGAATGATGGGAAGCAATCCATGCATTGATGATGTTTCTCTAGTTGATGGATTGAAATTCAATCTTCTAAGTGCGAGTCAACTCTGCGATAAAAACCAAAAGGTAATCTTTGATTCTAAAAAATGTGAAATTGTGGAAGCCAATAATGATAAGACTTTACTTGAAGTTCCTAGAATCGTAAATATATATCTTTTGAATTCAAGTACTCTTACTAATGACCATTGTTTGATTTCATAAGAAGAGGAGAGTTGGTTATGGCATCATAGACTAGGTCATGCTAGCATGCATCTGATTTCAAAACTTTCAAAGAAAGATCTTGTCAAAGGTTTACGCAAAATCCAGTTTGATAAAACTCATATATGTGATGCATGTCAAAGAGGGAAACAAACTAGGAGTTCTTTTAATTCCAAAGGAGTTGTTTCTACCCTAGACCCTTAGAACTACTGCATTTAGACTTGCTTGGTCCGATTCAACCAACAAGCTTAGGAGGCATGAGGTATGCATTAGTCATTGTAGATGACTATTCACAATTTACATGGACATTATTTTTTAGCCAAAAAGATGAAGCTTTTCAACAATTTTCTACCTTATGTAAAAAGCTTCAAAATTTGAAAAACACTTTTATTATAGCTATTAGAAGTGATCATGGAAAAGAATTTGAAAACAGTCTTTTTGAAACGTTTTGCTCTGAGCATGGAATATCTCACAACTTCTCTGCTCCTAGAACTCCTCAACAAAACGGTGTTGTTGAAAGGAAAAATAGGACTTTAGAAGAAATGACAAGAACCATGCTCAATCAAAATAATTTGCCAAAATATTTTTGGGCAAAAGCTATGAACACTGCTTGTTATATTTTAAATCGAGCTTTAATAAGACCTATTTTAAAGAAAACACCATGAGTTATGGAATGGTAGAAAACCTAATATTGGTTATTTTCATCCATTTGGTTGTAAGTGTTTTATTTTCAACAATAAGGAATATCTCTATAAATTTGACTCTAAGTCAGATGAAGGTATTTTCTTTGGATATTCATTGCATAGTAAAGCATTCAGAGTCTTTAACAAAAGAACTCTCACCATCGATGAGTCCATGCATGTAGTGTTTGAAGAAACTAACTCTCTCCCAGATAAAGAATATGAGGATACTCTTCAGATTTTTGACTCACAAGTTGATAACACAAAAAATAATGAAAATGTCCTGCAAAGAGAAAACAACTCTGGTGATCAAAATGAGCATAATGTGCAAGAATTCCATATTCAAGAAAATCCACATGATGATATGCTAAAAGAGTTCAAATATCATAGACATCACTCCAAGGAGAACATTATTGATAATCCTTCTCATAGAGTGATGACCAGGAGACAACTAAAAGAATATTTTTCAAATGTGGTATTTGTCTCCGAAATTGAGCCAAAGACCTTCAATGAAGCTAAAATAAAAGAAAGCTGGATGATGGCTATGCAAGAAGAACTGGATCAATTCAAAAGAAACAATGTCTGGAAGCTCGTTCCAAAACCTAACAATCAGTCAGTGATTGGAACCAAATGGGTTTTTACAAACAAACTGGATGAGTCTGGCAAAGTTATCAGAAACAAAGCCATACTAGTTGCACAAGGATATAACCAGTAAGAAGGAATAGACTATGTTAAAACATTTGCTCCGGTGGCAAGGTTGGAGGCAATCAGAATGCTATGTGCATTTGCGTGCTACAAAGACTTCAAGCTCTATCAAATGGATGTGAAAAGTGCATTCCTCAATGGCTACATCAATTAAGAAGTCTACATTAAGTAACCACCAGGATTTGAAGATTGTCATCATCCTTATCATGTCTACAAGCTAACTAAAGCTTTGTATGGACTAAATAGGCACCGAGAGCATGGTATGAAAGGCTAAGTACATTCTTACTTAAAAAGGGTTTTATTCATGGGAAAGTTGACACAACATTGTTTATAAAGCATGAAAAGAACCATATATTACTTGTTCAAATATATATTGATGATATTATATTTGGTTCCACTAACGATATGTTGTGCCAGAAATTCTCGCAAGAAATTAGTACTGAATTTGAAATATGTATGATGGGCGAGCTGAATTTCTTCCTTGGTCAAATAAAGCAAGTCAAGAAGGAAACATTTATATGCCAATCAAAGTACACTAAAGAACTTATAAAGAAGTATGGAATGGAGAATTCTAGACCAGCAAAAACACCGATGGGTACATCGGTCTCATGAGATGAGGATAAGAAAGGTAAAAGTGTAGACACCAAGAAGTATCGAGGTATGATTGGTTCTATACTCTATTTAACATCTAGTAGACCTGATATACAATTTAATATATGTCTGTGTGCAAGATTTCAAGCCAATCCCAAAGAATCTCACTTAAAGGATATTAACAGAATTCTTAAGTATCTTAACGGTACTTAAGAAATTGGGATTTGGTATCCAAAATGTGAAAACTTTGATCTTATAGGATACAGTGATGCTGATCATGCTGGATGCAAACTAGACAAAAAAAAAAAGTACTTCAGGTAACTGTCAATTTCTGGGAGAAGCACTGGTCTCATGGACAAGTAAAAAGCAGTCAACAGTAGTAATGTCAACACAGAAGCTAAATAAATATCTGCAAGTAGCTGTGTTGCACAAATCCTATGGATGAAACAATATCTCGAAGATTATGGCATAAAGTAAGATCATATCCCTATAAGGTTTGATAATACTAATGCTGTAAATCTAGTAAAGAATCCCATTCAGCATTCAAGAACAAAGCATATTGATATAAAGCATCACTTCATTAGAGATCATATACAAAAAGGTGATGTTTACTTAGACTTTGTTACTACAGATGAGCAAATAGCTGATATTTTCACAAAACGTCTAAGTGAAAACAAATTTAATGAGTTGAGAATAAAAATCGGCATGTTTGCACCGATATATGAATTTAGAACAAGTACTTTCAAGGGTTTATAATTAGGATGCTCTAGATATAAACAGCTGGTTTATAATTTTTCTCTTATCTAATTGCTGCTTTATATTTTTATCTAATCTTATAATTGTCCTGTGACTTGCATGATTCATTCCCTGATATGTGTTGTGACAAAGTGCTTTAAATTACACCTATGCTTCTAATTCAATTCTGCATATGTGCTTATCTATGGTTCTGATGATCAATATTGCCTCAGTTCTCTACTGTTTTGACCAGTAACTTTCTCTTTTTGATGACTTCAAAGGGGGAGAAAGGGTTGACATGTGAGTTGAACATTCTTAAGTACATTTACTTAGGTTGACATGTGAGTTGAACATTCTTAAGTGCATTGACTTAGGTTGACATGTGAGTTGAACATTCTTGAGTACATTGACTTAGGTTGACATATGAGTTGAACATTGTGTTGACCAAGGATTTTTTAGTACATTGACTTGATAATTGGACATATAGACTGGCTTTGGTGATTAATTAAAAACAATCAGAGCCAGTTGACATACTGTGCTGATTGACATGCTGTAGACATTAGTGCTACTTAGGAATACTGATGTATCAACTTAAATAATACATGTTGTGTTGTCATTAGAACTTAAGTTAACATTGATTTGTGAATTGACATTAATTCTTAAAAGATTGTCATGTTGTTGACATCATAGCTGCTGTATTGAACAAGTTGTCACTTGACACTAATGCTTAGGTAAAAGTTGGCATATTAGCTCAAGCTGTTTAGTACATCTGTTGACATTAAAATATAGAAAGGATTGACATGTTATCTACTGTATTGAACAAAATGTTAACACATTAGTGTTTAGTTACAAGTTGACATTAATGTTCTGATATGCTGCCTATGCTAATTTTTTTGACATATTGCTGAGTAAATGGATTGTCATGCCATAATTGTATTGCTAGTATACATGGTGATATGTTGCTGTTAACTGCCTGTAGAATACTTGTGTTGTGTGATAAGAATTGATAAAACTCTTTTTGTTGGCAAAATGCATAAGTAGTGACAATCTATTGCTTGAATCACTTGACTCTATGAACTGCCATAAGGTGTATCACATCTATGCATGATAGTAATATGACTTGTGACTTCCTAGTTTAAAAGTGTCAAAATTAGCTACTTTGAAATATACTTCTGTTTTCTAAGTGCTATGATTTGAATTATCTTTGAGTTTTGAAAAATGATGCAAGAGGATTATATAATATGTGACCTGTAACATGAGCTCTCTACATACATATGGATTATGATGACATGTGGTTTTGTCTATGCTTTACAAGGTCTATGTAAAACTGCTTTATGAGCTCAATTTATCTTGATTTCATGATAACTGCCCATTATATACATTGAAGCTAACTCATGCAGGTTATAACCAATATTACTTAAGTGATGGTTCTTTATTAAGAATGATCCAAATATATGCGTCTTCTCTTAGACCTAAAACTCATATTCAAAAAGATTAATGGGCCTCAAAATGACTTGTCTTAAGGCCCATAACTTTCATACTTTAATGATTATATATTATTTTGGTTGAGAAACAAGATTTTTAATCTCTAAAAATCTCATCTAAAAACAACCATGCACGTATTAAGGGGGAGTCACGTATTAAGGGGGAGCATAAGGAAAATGTTTTAAAAACTATAAAAATGTCAACCCATCAAATTGCAATCATCAAAAAGGGGGAGAATGTTGACTTTGGTTTTGATGATCACAAGTTAACATTTAGTTTAAATGAGTTTCTTAATCTCTTTGCGTTAAAGAGCTTTATGAGTTAAGAATTATTCCTTATGAGTTAAAATGTTTTTATAAGTCACTAAAGTACTTTATGCCTTCATAATTCATAGAAATACTTGAAAAGGCTTATGAGTTAAAGAATAACTCTCTCGGCCATATAAAATCCATAATATAAAGAGTTAATATGGCTTATAAGTTATATTGAAAGATCTTAGTTTATAAGGTTGAAAGATCTTAGCTTATGAGATGAATTTAAATATCTTAGCTTATGAGTTAAAAAGATCTTGGCTTATGGGTTAACAAGATTTTAGCTTATGAGTTGGATTAAAGGGATCTTAACTTATGTGGTAAAAGATATTGACTTAAGAGATAAACGATATATGTATATATATATATATATATATATATATATATATATATATATATATATATATATATATATATATATATATATTGAAGAAAGTGCCTTACTAATTGAGAAATCGTGGCATACTTATGACTTATGTCAAACAGCCATAATTGTGAAATAAGGTTAACAACTTTATTTGCTTATGACTTGAGAAAGACTATCTTTTCATTTTTAAATAAGTACATATATAAAGTGACCTTATGACTTAAGTTGAAAATGCTTATTAATTGATATCAACGGATACATGGGGTTGACTCTTAAAATCAACAAATGCTTATGACTTAAGAACAACTGACTTTACCACTTATGAAATGAAGCAAATGGTCTTATTACTTAAGATCAACATACATCTCTTTATGAGATGATTCAAACGGCCAAAATATGTTTGTGAATTGAGATCAACACTTATGAAGTGAATCAAACGGCCTTATTACTTGAGATCAACATACAGCTCTTTGTAAGATGATTCAAACGGCTAAATGGAGTTTATTAGTTGAGATCAACATTCACTTCTCCTTATATGTGAATCAAACGGCCATATGGAAGACTTATCCTATAAAAGGAATGAAGATGAAGAAATGAAAGCAAAGAAGACCGATTAGCAATTCACACATTCTTAAGCATACATTTCTAGTATTCCAAATTCCCAAAGAGAGAAAAGAGAAAAGAGCTACATTTCTAGTCTTCAAATATTTATACATTTGGAAATTGTATTTTCACATAAGGCTGTGTGAAGGGGGTTTGCTTTATTGGTGGTGTGATCAACAAAGCCTGTAAAAGTTTGGTGCTTGAGCTTTGAAAAAGCATAGGTAGAGTTTGTTACTTAAGCTCCAAAAAGTAACGGTAGAGGTTTGATACTTAGCCTGCAAAAGTATTGAGTTTGTTACTTGAACTCGCAAAAAGTAACACAGGCTTATTTCCTACCCGTAAAGGAAACATTAGTGGAAATTTCAAGCAGTTGGCTTGGGGACTGGACATAGACCGGTTGGGTCGAACCAGGATAAAATTCGGCATTTACATTTTTCTCTTCCTACTCTTTTTATATTTCATGCTATTTAAATTCCTACAATTTAAATGAATCGCTTTATTATTTAAAGTTATTTTTACTAAAGCAATTTTATATTCACAAGTTTTATTATATTAATTAATTTCACATTTTTAATAAAACTTTTTTTTTAGAAAGAAACTTGTGTTTCTTTAAAAAGAATTTTTAAAAGAAAGTTTGCGAAAATTTTTATTTGACCTACAGTACTATTTACCCCCTCTCTAGTACTGTAGCTAGCCATTTGGGATCGTCAGATTTTAGTAAAAATATTCCAAGACATGTTTATATAGAAGAAAAAGACGATGCCTAGATTATTCCAACAAGATCACAGATGGAAGAATTTTCTATTTTGAATAATCATGTATGAATAAATTTCAGATCAATAAAGAGATTTTAAGGCAAGACTTAAAGGCAGATTATAATAAAGAAAAAAAGAGAATGGTATTTTAGTAATTTTTTAGATTTTGAATTAAAACATTTTAGAACTCTTTGGTATGAAGATATGAAAAGATAAGAGGTAAATATTTCATTGTTTCTATGGTTTGAAAATTATTGTAATCAAAATAGTATCGAATCCCCTTTTGAAGGACAAATAAATGTTAACACAAATTGCTAAACTTTGGAAAACAATTAATGAAGAATCTATATTTTCTATACATCCTTCTTTGGAGAGTATAATAATAAAAAATAATGATGAATCATTTATAGGAACTCCTTTTAGGAAAATAGATACAACAGAAAACACTTCGTCTAAGGAAATACAGCAAGTTATTTTACAAAATAATTATTCTAATCAGATTTTACATACTATGTCAGATCAATTGAGCATAGTTGAATCTATAGTCCAGACTCCAAACATAAATTCCAGTTCAAGTTCAAGTTCTAAGAATCAAGCTTCCACTTTTGTACCTACATGTAGTGAAACCCCTTTCTTTAAACCTTTTGAATTTTCGTCAGGAACAAAAAAATTAGACTTAAGAAAGAAGATACAATTTTAGATAAGATAGAGGCAAGACTTGCTCAGTTAAATATTGATACAAAAGAAAAATAAATAATGGTTATAAATAAAGAAGCAGATTTAGAATCAGATGATATTAAGGATTTAGAAGAACAATTCATTCAGAAAAGAAAATTTAATACTTATACCCCTAGGCCAGAAACTAAAAATTATTATCCTAGACCTACACCTCCAGATACTCAATATAACGAAAGAGGAAATACTATTCAAGCTAGATATGATAGAGAATCTTTGTATGAATGGAATATAGATAGTTTAGCAAAATATCAAATTATAAATTTGCTTCAAGAAATGTCCATGGCAGCTACTGCTCATAGATCTAGAAATAATAATGGATTCAAGTAATGCAAGCCCTAGTTTCAGGATTTACAAGATAATTAAAAGGATGGTGGGATTATTACATAACCCCTACAGAAAAACAAAAAATAATTACAGCTGGAAAAGTAGTAATTAATAAAGCAAATAATCAAAGGTCACAAACAGAAGAAGATATAGTGCCAACTTTACTTTTTGTCATTTTAAAGAATTTTGTAGGAGACCCTAAAGTATATCAAGATAGAAGCTCAGAGATACTTCAAAATTTAACCTGTCTACAACTACTAGACTTTAGATGGTATAAAGATTTGTTCTTAACTAAAGTTATAAGTAGAGATAATTGTAATAACTCTTATTAGAAAGAAAGGTTTATTGCAGGATTACCTAAGTTATTTGCTGAAAGAGTTAGAAATAAATTAAAATCAGAATTTGATAATATGATTCCTTACCAAGAGTTAACTTATGGTCAGTTAATCAATTATATAAATAATGAAGGATTAGCAATTTGTTCAGATATGAAGTTTAAAGCAAAATTAAAAAAGGATAATTTGGTAGGAAGAAAAGAATTAGGATCATTTTGTCAGCAATATGGGTATGAACAGATAAAAGCACCTTCATCAAAAAA
The DNA here is from genome assembly GCA_039660915.1 of Euphorbia tirucalli. Taxonomy (NCBI): domain Eukaryota; kingdom Viridiplantae; phylum Streptophyta; class Magnoliopsida; order Malpighiales; family Euphorbiaceae; genus Euphorbia; species Euphorbia tirucalli. The sequence continues at coordinate 32,070,965 of CM077640.1, read as the reverse complement.
TAGGATTAAAACTAAATGAAAGAAATATGGTTATAAGAAAAATTATTATAATTATAGACCTCGAAAAGGAAAAATAAAATTTCAGGAAAAACCTCAGGAACCAATTAAGAATAAATACAAAAAGGGAAAACATAAGAATTATAGAAAAAAATAAAGATATATTAATTTGCTATAAGTGTGGAAAATAGGGACATTACTCAAGAGATTGTAGAGTAAAGAATAAAATAAATAACTTAGATATATCCGAAGACCTGAAAAATGCAATTATGAAAATAATGATTAATGAGACCTCAAAATCTACTACAGAAATTTTAGATTTTTTAGAAAATGATTTAAATAGAATAAGTGATTATGAATCAAGATCATATGAATGTATAGGACCTTGTAAGTGCAGTAAAATTATCTTAATTAAATATATTTTTCTTGACAAATTAATACATTCATTTAAATCATCATTCCTTTGATCATAAATTCTATGCTTAAATTCGTAAAATTCTAATAACAAGGTTAATTTTCCTAATAAAAGACTTTGTTCTTGGTTATTACAAAAATCTAATCCTGAAAGAGCATTAATGAAATGATTTGAAACTTGATTATTTTGAAGTGCTAATGGAAACATGATTATAAACAGTTTTGAATAAATAAAATTAGAATTCTTAAAAGACGAATCTTTCTATTAAATTCTATACAATTGCAAAAACCATCAATATGAAATTCAGCATGTTCATTGATTAAATGATTTCGAAAAGAAATTAATTCATTCTTTAAATTAATTAAATATCTTGAATTAGAAAAGTCTATTAAAGTAAGACTACTAATAAAACTTTTAATAAGACTATTGATAAAACTTTTAATATAGCGACGCATATTACCAAATACCTGATTTATTACTTGAAAATACTTTACAAATGTTTGTTTCTTGAGAAAATTCTGATGAAATCGGACTTTCTTGGATACATAACTTAGGAGGAATTGAAATACAAGAACATGACTTTGAGAATACTAACTGAAGATCTAATGATTTATTATAGATGGAAGTTGATATAACTAAAGGTTTCCTAGAAGTTTCTCTAATCTTTCAAACTTGGGTTTTTTCTGCTCACCTTGATGAATGGTCCTTCTTCTCTTTAAATAATTGGAAGAGATTCTTAAATAATACTTGCATTATTGTTGCTAACTGTAAATATGAAGATTAGCTTTAAACATAGATGGCTCTAATTGCTGAAAGCAGATTCTTTATGAAATAATTGAGACAAAAGATATCATGATAAAATAATTAAGATAAAACGTGTCCGGACGAAACTTTTCTGCTAACTTGATGATGATTTGACAAATACTTGGCCTGTTCTGGAGAAATTGTTGCTGTCTTGAGATAAGGACTTGACCTGTCTGAAAAAATCTTTAAAGTAATGGACTAAGGAATCTAAACTATTCATAAACTGTTCAAATTTTATTTTTTTTACTCTAACTTTTGCTTGGCCTTTTGGGCTAGTGGGTTTTTCTTAATTTTTGCCTAGGCTGCCTTTGCAGGTTTTCAACCCAGCAGCTTATTTATTTATTATATTTCTTTGCCTTAAAATTTACCTGGGCTGCCTTTGTAGGTTTTCAACCTAGCAGGCTTATTTATTTTTTACATTATTACATTTAATAAACTATCAAAATAACAATTCTTGATCACAGTTTTATGTCATCATATGGATCTTGAGAGTCTTGAAAAAGTCTGGTAGTAAATTGTTTTCTTGAAGAAGAAGTGGATGGTTTGGATTTTGATGTTTCTTCTGAATCATTAAATTCTAAGCATGCTTTCTCTAAAATTGATGCAATTTTGGATTCTGTCTTATTTGCTGAAATAAGATTGATTAGTTGTTTTTTATCTTGCTGGAGCTTTGATACTTGAGTAGGAGGACTTGTCAATAATTTTTTTGAACAATATGATTCTACTACTTTTGGAAAAGCTCTTTTCAAAACATATGTATCCCAGAACTTAATTATGTACTTGCGGTAGAGGATTGGGAGGGAAAATTTCCTGTTCTCATGATAGTATATCCATGACATGATCCAAGGAATTGAAACAAGTGAAGCAAATCTAATAACTTTGTCTCACTCGGAATTATCATAAAATTTTAGAAATCTGTCATAACCTTGATTAACAATGGAAGGAAAAATATCTGGAATAGGACTGAAATACTTTGAGCACTTTACAAACTAGTTGGGAAAAATTTCATTAAACTCATGATGAAAGTAGAAAAACCAGGAGTGATTGAAAAATCTCATAAGGAAGATTCTGTACCAAGATAATCATAGTAATTGTATGATTTGAGTAAAGAATAACCTGATAACATTTTTGGGGCAAATGGTCTTTGTCCCCATTCATTAAGGGAAATAACCATAATAATCTTAATTTTACTATAAGAAATTCTACCATTATCCTGAATATGTTGTATTTCTACAGATCTAGAATGTACAAGAATAGCTTTATAATACTCTCTTGTTTTATTTATATATGACTCTATATAATGGAATTCTTGGGGAAAAATATAATTAATGACACACGAAAAACTTTGATTTTCTAACATAAGGACTTCTTCTGGCTCTAAAACTTTAAAAAAATTGTTTAAGAGGATTAGGGGTGTACTGAATAGCACTTTTCTTGGCTGAAGTTGATGGTGGAGGAGAAGAAGGAGAATGTGCAAGAACCGAGGAATATGTGGATGACTTTACTACTAAAGAAAAAGGGACTTGAGGACAAAGACTAGGAGAAGACAAACAACGACAAACTGGGACTAATGGAGAAAATCTATTGGATGAAACTATTTGACTTGACTTACTATCTTGACTTTCTAAAGAGGCGTTTGTTAAAATCTTCTTGTTTGGATTCATTTTCCCTGTAAAAATTTATGAGATAAAAAGTCTGTTAAGTTGTTGTTTTCTCCCTTTATATACCCAATCTCAAAATCAAAATTACTTAGAAGAGTTTGCCATTTAGCAAAAATCTGTTTTGATGTTAGATTTTTAACATCTTTTTCTAACACAAACTTTGCAGACAAACAATCAATCTTGAGTAAAAACCTTTTCATGTAAAGATCATATTCAAATTTTAATATGCATAAAACAATGCTTAAAACTTCCTTTCTAATTGTAGAATAATTTTTCAGAGCTTGATTCCAATTTCCTGAATAAAACATTAATAAATCTTCTTTATTTTTATTAGGTTCCTTTTGTTCAAGTATTTCCTCCAAATCCAATATCTCTTGCATCTGTTTCAACAACAAGATAAGCATCTGGATAAGGGATATTTAAACAAGGCTTTTGATTTTTTCTTTAATTTGCCTAACAATTTTGGTATGTTCTTCTGTCCAAGGTTCTAGATTTTTTTAAAATCTATTATATAATGGCTTATCTTTAATTTCATCTGGGAATTTGGAAGTGAATTCTAAACTCCTATTAATGGGCTTAATAGTTCCTTGATCAATATCATATCCTAAAAATCTTACTTTTGTCTGAAAAAGTTTCATTTTGGGTGCTGAAACAACTAATCCGTTATTATGAATAACATTGTAAAACCTCTTTAAGTGACCATGTGCTGATCAATGGAAGTTGAGTAAATTAAAACATCATCTATGTAAACAATTGAATAATCACTAATCAATCTAAGGATATCATTCATAATATTCTTAAATTTAGAGGTGCAATTTTTAAACCAAATGGCATTATCATTCATAGTGTCCAGACGGCACATTAAATCATGTCTTATATCTATCCGTTTCTTCGATTTGAATTTGCCAAAATCCTGATTTCATGTCAAATTTTGAAAAGATTTTTGCATTATAAAGTTTCTTTAATAAATCTCTCTTATTTGGTATTGGGTACCTAATCCACTGCAAAACTTTGTTTAACAGTTTGTAATTTATTACTAACCTTGGTGTTCCTCTTTCAATTTCGGTTGCATTCATTACATAAAAAGCTGAGCATGACCATGGCGATTTTGAATCTCTAATTAATCTTTTATCTTTTAATTCCTGAATTTCTTTCCTGCAAGTTCTTTCTAACTCTTTTGACATATGTATGAATTTAGACTTAGTGGGAATGTTTCTTTCATCAAAGTCTTTAATATAAGGTAGAGTTACCATATGTTGTTTTCTGTCCCAAAAGGTATTGGGAACTGGAGCACATATATTTCTTGAAAATATTTCTTCAATTTCTTTTAATTTTTTATTTAACATTATTATCTTCTAACTGTATTTCTATCCTTTTTCCTGTTGTCTCTGAAATTAAAAACCTATTTGTTTATGTTTATTCTGGATCAAATTAATGCTACTTTCTAACTGACTAACTCTCTTAGGTAGCATTGGAAAAGCAAATTCAAAGAAAATTTCTTTGTCAAAAACTCTTGTCCTAATTCCATTATCACAACTTGAAAAGGATAAAGCATAGTAATGAAAGGGGCTCCTAAGATTACTCTTGCATCTAAATTCTTGACTAAAACCAAATAAGTTTTATAACAATAACCCTTATTGCAAATTTTTACCTTAGGTAATTTATAATGAATTATCAATTTCCATCCATTTGCTGCACTTAATCTTTCTAAAGTTTTTTCATAATAAGCTGTTGGAATTAATCCTTCTTGAATACAATTTTGATCGGCTCTTGTATCTATAAGGGCTAAAGTTTGGAAATGGTATTCATCTTAAATAACAATATCTAGCTTTACATATCATTTTTAATAATTTACTTTATTAATAATATTAATATATTCGTCATTGGAATCTCGTATATCTTTCTCAGTCTTTAATTCTCTATTATTTTTACTTGAAGATGGAATATTATTTTTCTGTAATGTATTACTTAATCCTACTTTAAAATTTTCTTTTTTTAAAATTCAAACTCTATTTTCTAATTGTGGAATCCTATTTTCTAATTTTTTTAACTTTCTTATTTCTTTATTAAGATTTCTAATTTCTTCTTGAAGGTCTTGAATAAAGCTTTCTTTTGATGCATTAAATCTACTATATATGTCTTTAAGATTGTATGGTTTGAAATTCTCACTTTCTTTTGCACCTATAACATTTTTTAACTTCTGTAAGTGTTCCTTTTATCCTCTGGGTTTTAAATTTTTTCTATCATATTTAAAAAGAATTCTTGTTCATTTCTTAACATATTAATTTTACTACACTTACAAGGTTCTATGCATTCGCATGATCCTGATTCAGTTTCTGATTTATAATGACTTATTCTATTTAATTTATTTTCTGAAAAATCTGAAATTTTTGTACTAGATTTTGAGGTCTCATTAATCATTATTTTCATAATTATATTTTTCAGATATTCGGATACATCTAAGTTATTTATTTTATTCTTTACAATATATATATATATATATATATATATATATATATATATATATTCCAAAATTTTAGGCATGAGTTTATGAATTTTAATTTTGAAAAAAAAAAAGATTAATTGGATATATATTAATAACATACAATAATATATATATATATATAAACAAATCCATACGGATTCCGTCAAAAAAATAAAAAATCATGCGGACAAGAAAAAAAAAGTTACATATCCAAATTCTCTACTTACAATACTGTAGCCTAATATTATTTCAATTGCACTAGATATAGACACTTAAAATAAATGAATATTTTCTAGATTTTTCAAAATTAATAAATTATAAAATTACTTAATTAAAGCAATTAAATTACACAAAATCTACCAATAATATATTTGAAATATACTTTTAGTTTGTATTAACATATGTAGATAATAATACACTTTGTACATATCCTGCTAATATGTTGTCAATATATAGAATGTATACGTGTGGTATTTAAAATCACTAACCAAAATCTAAATATAGTATATTCAAGTTTATATATTTATATATATATATATATATATATATATATATATATATATATTATAGAATAAATCCAAAATTTCAAAAACAAAATATAAATCAATAGTGTAATATATTAACAAAAAATTACAATAGAAATATATACTGTGAATATTTAAAAATAAAAAAACCACAAATATAAAAAATATATTGATAATATTATGAAATATATCTTTTGTGTTAAAACATTATATATATAAACAAAAGAAAGACCACAAATATAAAATGAATATACACAAATATATTGAAAATATCTATCAAATATACTCTCAATGTTTATATATAAAAACAAAAATACATGGATATATTAATATGTGATACAAAACAAATTATCTAATATATCATACTGCTAATAAATACACTAATGATATATCTTTGATATTCTAAAATCACAGAATAAATATTTCTAAATAATTATATACGTTTAATATCCATCAATCAAAGTAGGGAGAAACATTGAATAAAATGTGCATATTTAGAAATATAATTAATGAGATTCAAATAAATACTACAATGGATTTAAGTATAAAATCGTGCCAATTTATAAGTGTGATTTGGCTATCAATTGTAACTTTCAATGGAGACAAAATAATTTTATTGATTTTGAAAGATAAAGTAGAAAATGATTGTAGAATATAGAAAAAAAAATGAGTGTTTTTAAATTGGGAAATGAAGTAAAAAAAGAATGATAATAGAAAAAATTAATAAGAGTTGAATTGCATCCAACCGTTTAAGAATTGAAAACTAAATTTAAAATAGAATTTTATCAAAGAATAAAAAAAGGAAATGAGATGATAATGGAAAGGATAAAAGCTAAATAAATAATGTTTAAAAAAGAGTGTTTTTAAATTGGGAAATGAAGTAAAAAAAAAAAAAAAAAAAGAATGATAATAGAAAAAATTAATAAGAGTTGAATTGCATTAGGGGTGGCAACGGTGCGGGTGCGGGGGCGCGGGAGCATTCTCCACTCCGTCCCCAATGATTGCGAAGGCGGTTTCGGTGATTCCCCATTTAACATTTCAGGGATTTTTTCACCCCCATCCTCGCCCCGCACGGGTGCCTACGGTTATCGGTGAATCCCCGCCCATATCCAATAAATAAAATAAATTAATATTTCGTTATGTTAATAACTATTTTAACATTCAATATCCAAAATACAAATTCTACCACATTACAAATATCGTTTAACATTAAATATCCAAATTACAAAATATATCCAATATTACAAATATTTAAGTTGCAAGTGAAATTTCTTTGAACAACTTGAAATTGAAATCCAAACATTTAAGAGTTAGGACTTGGTATTCATTATATTAAAACATTTAATATATAACTTTGAAGTAAAGTAAATTAATAAGTAACTATTTATAAGTATAATACCTTTTACTTCAACTTCTAACCAACTTTGAAGAAGATAATTTTACAGAGAAATAAAAACAGAAATGGGCTTGGCACTAAATAGGAATTAATATATATATATATATATATATATATAGAGAGAGAGAGAGAGAGAGAGAGAGAGAGAGAGAGAGAGAGATACGGGGTTTATACGAGGATTTATTCGGGAGCGAGGCGGCGATAGTACCCTGCCCCCACGCCCGTTTAAGTACTGGGGGTAAAATAATCCCCACCCCCAATCGGTTATTACATGTGCCTGTCGGTTCGGATCCCCCACGGTTTTCGGGTAATCCCCGCCTCATTGCCACTCCTAAATTGCATCCAACTGTTTAAGAATTGAAAACTAAATTTAAAATAGAATTTTATCAAAGAATAAAAAAAGGAAATGAGATGATAATGGAAAGGATAAAAGCTAAATAAATAATGTTTAATTTTATTTTTAAGAAGACATTTAATATTGTTAATTTTTTTATAATTTACATTTTCTTAATTTTTAGTAAAAATTACATTTAGAACAAATTATAGAATTTCATTTTTAAAATATTGTATGGAATTATTAAGAACCATACATCAATATATATAATCATTTTTAAGCTAACATATTTGGTTTACATATAAAATTATCAATTTTATCAATAAATAAACATCAGTTAAAATAAAAACATAATAAAAGTAATTATTAAATTTGGCATCCCAAATATGCTAACAATGACAACAGAACAAGTAATATAATTTCGACATACAAATGTATCATAAATTATATTAACCAAACAACACTTGTATTCATAATCTTGCTAAACATTAGCTTAATTCCCCATAAAAACTTAATAGGACAGAGGCAATGAAATTAATCACTCTTACCTTTCTATTGGTTGTGATCCAATATTGAATGGTATTTACATCAAAGGCTTGAAGAATCTCTATGAAGAAAGCAAGGGAGCAACCAACAACTGTCCAATGTTTTTTCGAATAAAAAACAAATTAATAACAGTGTAAGAGAAATTACGAATGAAAGTATTAATAAAATACAGCAAAATGAATATTATAGGAGTCGCCACCCGGCTCAGCTCAACCGGGAAATTCTTATGCAGCTGAACCGGACGAGCGGTCGCTACACTATCCAGAGATTCGGGTCCGGACAAGTCCCTTATTTCGTGTCTAATTAAAATAAATATTGCCAACGTTCTCGAATGGTATTTTTTTAAAAAAAAAATCTAAAGTCAATTTCATTGAATATAAAAGGCATACAGCGCGCATACAAATATATAGTACAAAAATAAAGAGAAATAAATATTAATCGGCTTACAACCAAATCGAATAGAAAAATAAAAACACTCGCCTCACTTATACAATCGCCTAGAATACACGAAAATCTAAAAAGAATTACAACCGCCTAAATACACGATTTAATCTATTAAAATACATCAAAAATAAAGATAAAAGAAATTAAAACCTGCAAAATAGAAGGTTAGCACAATTTATATGGCACGCCACAATTAGGACTCAAATAGACAAAAATGAGAAATCAAGAATTGGGGGCATGCATTTAGGGGATAACCGGGTTGGCTCGGCTAGCCGACCCAGTTAGACCTGGAAAATATTTTGAAACGTCCCTGTATTTTTGGTTTTGTGGGAAAATCATTTTTGAAAACAATTTTACCGATTTACATGCATTTTTATGTGTTAAATGGGCCTGTTTTCAGGAGAACTGGGTCTCCGTCGTTGAATTGTTCTAAATGCAAATTTACCAGAAAATTGAATCTATGGTTGTGATGCACACAACAAAATTCATTTTGATGATTTTTGGGGTTTTCTAATTTTTTGGGAATTTTTGGGAATTTTTTATGATTTTTTATGCCTTTTTTAAGAAATTTTTGGGTTTTAAAGTTGAAATTCTGATTCTGAGAACTACAGTGGTACGACTGTAAATTACAGTCATGAAAACTCAACTACAGTCGTACGACTGTTGATGCATGGAATCACTTGGATTTCCTTTGTAGAAACAGTATTTTAAACTGTTTGATGCCCGAATTATGGGAAGTGTACTCTGTGAAACGAACAGCTAAGGAATTGTGGGAATCCTTGGACAAAAAGTATCGGACTGAGGATGCTGGAGCTAAGAAATACTTAGTTGGCCATTTTCTGAATTATAAAATGGTTGATTCCAAATCAGTGGTTAGTCAAGTGCAAGAACTCCAGCTTGTGATTCACAGCATGACTGCTGAAGGAATGGACACTAGTGAACCATTCCAAGTGGCTGCTATTATTGAGAAGTTGCCACCTGGATGGGGAGAGTTCAAGAACTATCTCAAGCACAAACGTAAGGAGATGTCTGTTGAGGATCTTATTGTCCGACTCCGTATAGAGGAGGACAATAGAAAGGCTGAAAGAAAGCTTGGTGTAGCTGTAAATCAAGCTGTGGCTAAAGCCAACGTAGTGGAGGTAAGGAAAGACTCCAAAAAGGCTAATAAGACTGCTGGATCCAAGTCCAAAATGGGACCAAAGGGTGGCATTTCTAAGAAGCCAAAGTTCAATGGGAAATGCTACAATTGCAACAAAATGGGGCACAAGTCCTCTGATTACAGGTTGCCAAAGAAGGTCAACAAGAGTGAGGCCCATGCTGTTGAGGTCATTGCTAAAGATGTTTCTGAAATTGATCTTTGTGCGGTCATTTCTGAAGTCAACATGGTTGACTCGAATTCAAAGGAGTGGTGGCTGGATACTGGTGCTACCCGACATATTTGTGGTGACAAAGAGTCTTTTGCTGGATTGACTCTTACAAAGAAAGGAGAGAAGCTCTATATGGGCAACAGTTCTACTTCGAAGATCAAGGGACATGGTACAGTGATTTTGAAGATGACTTCAGGAAAAGAAGTCAAATTACAAAATGTTTTGTATGTACTAGATATTAGGAAAAATCTTGTCTCTGGAAGCCTCTTAAGTGATCACGGCTTTAAGATGGTTTTTGAATCACAGAAATTTATTTTGTCTAAGGGTGGTATGTATGTGGGGAAGGGCTATGAATTGAATGGCTTGTGGAAATTCAATGCCATTGCTTGTAAGAAAAATTCAATTGATATGAATAAAAATGCCTCTTCTCCTTATATTGTTAAGTCTTCTAGTTTATGGCATGCCAGACTCGGTCATGTTAATTATGATACGTTACGACGTTTAATTAACTTGAATCACATACCCAATTTTCAAATTGATAAATCACATAAATGTGAAATATGCATTGAGACAAAATTGACAAGATCTTCATTTCATACTGTTGAAAGAAATACGGAACCTCTTGATCTAATACACACAGATATTTGTGACTTGAAATACGTTCAATCTAGAGGAGGGAATAAATATTTTATTACCTTCATCGATGATAGCACAAAATATTGTTATGTGTATTTACTTAAAAGTAAAGATGAAGCTTTAGAGAAATTTGTTCTCTATAAGCAAGAAGTAGAAAACCAACTTAATAAAAAGATTAAGGTGGTAAGAAGTGATCGTGGTGGAGAATATGTTGCACCATTTGGTGAGTTTTGCTCCCAACATGGTATTATTCACGAAGTGACACCACCGTACTCTCCTCAATCTAATGGTGTAGCTGAGCGCAAAAATCGTACATTTAAAGAAATGATGAATGCGATGCTCTCTAGTTCAGGGTTACCACAGAACATGTGGGGGGAAGCTATTTTGTCGGCGAATTACCTTTTAAATAAGGTACCACGTAAGAAAATGGACAAAACCCCTTATGAATTATGGAAAGGTAGAAAACCTTCCTATAATTATTTGAAAGTGTGGGGTTGCCTTGCAAAGGTAATGGTTCCATTACCTAAGAGAATGAAGATAGGACCTAAAACTGTGGATTGCATCTTCATTGGATATGCAAAGAACAGTAATGCATATCGATTTCTTGTGTATGAATCTAAAAATCCAGAAATACACAAGAACACAATTCTAGAATCAAAAGATGCATCATTTTTTGAAAATGTGTTTCCATTTAAAGAGGAAAATGAAGGGTCGGGATCTAAACGATCTCGTGAAACTGTTGAAATAGACAGTGAAGAAGATCAAAATGATGATGTTAAATCTGACATAAACGTTCAAGATTCTCAATATGAGAATGTGGCGGACGAAGAGATAGAGCCTAGAAGAAGTAAAAGAGCAAGGATAGAAAAATCTTTTGGTCCTGATTTTCTAACCTATATGCTAGAGGCTGAACCACAGACTTACAATGAAGCTGTAAGTTCTACTGAAAGTCCTTTATGGAAAGAAGCCATAAGGAGTGAGATTGATTCCATTCTTCAAAACCATACATGGGAATTAGTGGATCTTCCTCCCGGAACTAAACCACTAACTTCTAAATGGATTTTTAAACGGAAACTGAAGGCAGATGGAACAATAGATAAGTACAAGGCCCGGTTGGTCATAAAAGGTTATAGACAAAAGGAAGGTCTTGATTACTTTGATACTTATTCTCCTGTGTCGAGAATAACATCCATTAGGATGGTACTTGCAATTGCCGCATTGAGAAATCTAGAGGTACATCAAATGGATGTTAAGACAGCATTCCTGAATGGAGATCTAGAAGAAGAGATCTACATGGAACAACCTGAAGGTTATGTAGCTCCAGATCAGGAAAAGAAGGTGTGTAAGTTGGTAAAGTCCTTATATGGATTAAAACAAGCACCAAAACAGTGGCATAAGAAGTTCGATGATGCCATGACGGCTAGTGGCTATCGAATTAACGAGTGTGACAAATGTATTTATGTCAAAACTACAAATGAAGGATATGTTATCTTATGTTTGTATGTTGATGACATACTCATTGTAGGAAGCAATGAGAATATGGTCAAAAGCACTAAGAATATGTTAAATTCTAAATTTGACATGAAAGACATGGGACTTGCGGATGTTATATTGGGCATTCAAGTAAAAAGATCACCTAATGGTCTCATATTAACGCAGTCACACTACGTGGACAAAATACTGAATAAATTCAGTAAAAATGATTCTGGTATAGCCAGAACACCTATTGATATAAGTCAGTATTTGTCTAAAAATAAAGGTGAAAGCATAGACCAAGTGGAATATGCTAGGATTATAGGCAGTCTAATGTATCTCTCGAGTTGTACGAGACCTGATATTGCTTTCACTGTAAGCAACTTAAGCAGATTCACGAGTAATCCAGGGGAAAGCCATTGGAAGGCTATTGTGAGACTACTAAGATACTTACGATATACTCGGAATTATGGACTGCACTATATGAGAGAACCAGCTGTTCTGGAAGGGTATTCTGATGCTAGCTGGATAGCTGACATTAAGAATTCTAAGGGTACAAGTGGATACGTGTTCACTCTAGGAGGTGGAGCAGTGTCTTGGAAATCTTCAAGACAAATGATTATAACAAGATCCACTATGGAAGCTGAGTTCGTGGCCTTGGATAAAACTGGAGAAGAAGCCGAATGGCTACGAAACTTCTTAGAAGATATTCCAGAATGGCCTAAACCTGTGCCCACAATTTGTATTCATTGTGATAATCAAGCAGCGATTAAACGGGCACAAAATGTCATGTATAACGGTAAGTCAAGACATATGCGTCGTAGACATAACACCATTCGACAACTGATCTCAACAGGAGTTATCTCTATTGATTTTGTAGTATCAAAGGATAACATTGCGGATCCGCTAACCAAAGGTTTAAATCGAGATCAAGTTGATAAGACATCGAAAGGAATGGGACTAAAGCTCATGAATGTATAAGGTGTTGTGTGAAGGAAAACTCAACCTTGTTGACTGGAGATCCCAAGATCTAGGTTCAATGGGACAACCTAATTGCATAGACCTTGTGTGGTCACTGTGGGGGTAACCCTAGACCATTCCTATGATGTAAACAGTGACTAAGTGGATAAGGTTAAGCTATATGAGCTTTTAATGATTCTTTGTGCATCAAGTTGAGCAAAAGAAATCACCTATGTGAGAGTGAAGTGGGGTCGCTTCAAAGGAAACTAATGGGGCTTAGTTGTCCTAAACTCTTGCAGAACCAGGAGATGTCCATGACCATAACGGACATAACCATGAGAACCAAAAAAAAAAAAAAAAAACCGTGTTAAGTTGATATTTGTGTGAGGTATATCATCGTTTACACAAACGGCAGAATAGTTCAAAGACATCGCGTCTACTAGTCAGCCAGTAAAGTAAATATACTTTCACAAGGGAAGGTTCAAAGGTTGTAGCCTACCTATCCTATGCAGATATTGACTGTAGAAACTATCACCACTTCGAATTTTTGAAAATCTCCTTTATTTATTTTCAATTTTCATTCATGTGGGGGATTGTTGGAAATATAGCATTGGACAATTGATTTTTTTTTTGTCAACTTTGAGTGTAAATATTTAACGGAAATGTTACGTTTTGAATAACATGGAATATGTCAATGTATTCTACGTAACACGAGCTTTCCAACGATATATTATACGCTCAAAACGGATTAGAGGTGAATGAGAAATTGAAGTTCAAAGTGAGCTCAATGGAATGGTGAAGGAATGGAGAAATTGGATGAAAAATCCCATATCCCACATGGGTTATGAAGGAAGGGAGAGTTGTGTTTATAAGCTTTGGCACTTTATGGGCTTGTAAGAATTATAAGCATAGAGGCTCTCTCTCGGGCGCGTAGGGGGGGGTGCAAATCCAACGTTCCGGGCTTGGGTTCCAAAGGCCCAATGCGCACCCGCACGATGTGGGCGACGCGAATGCTGCTCCGAAATCGGCCAGCCCGCGCACGGCCCATTTTTAATTCGGCCCGATAATTTTTTCTCCCTTAAAGATCCATTCAAATTCCTAACAGCTCTATTAATTTTGTAACAGCAAAATTAATATGAATAAACACCTTTAATGATACATTATGTGCTATTATTTTCGTAACTCCCTTTGGCAGCCTTAAAAAAAAGGTTTTAATTTCTGGTTTGAAGATGTTCTTGCACGAAAATTCTTCTTCCTCTTTGCAAAAAAATAGAATTCTATTCTTAGACCTCTAGGTTCTGGTGGTGGTTTATTACACGGTTAGAGTTCGATTCTGATTGCGGTTGTATCCTGGGAGACGTATTCTACCTCGACCGAATAAACGTCTTAAGGAGACTGGTTTCAGGCCTCCGCAATAAATCTTTGTTCTTGTGAAAAGGTTGAATAGTATTTTCAATTTCTTTGTTCTTTACTTCAATTGTAATCTCCTGCTTATTATAATATTGCTTATACTGTTGTTTGTACACGGCTGCAATAACGAGGCTAACAAAAACATCATCGTATCCATTATCCAGCATCGATGGAAAACTTTGCAGTGGCAACCATTGTTTACGGCACCACATTTGGGGATAATTGGAACATTAATAAAAATCGTACGCAGATGAGAAGAATTCAAAACAGTTCAAAACAACTGAAAATAACCAAAAAAATGCAATGCCCAATCCATGAAGAAATCTTTGAGAAATTAATGGAGAAGGGAAGCAAAGATAGTAGTAATAGCAGGGAGATTTGCGAAAATAAAACAATTGAAAACCATCTCATAGAGCCATGAAAACAAAAGAAAAAAGTTAAAATGAAAATTCTCTGCAGTGCCTTAAGCTGGTAGCTGTATCGAAAATAGCAAAGAGAAGTAGAGTAAAGATGAAACCCTAAAGATTAACCAGGTAATGACACATCAGCTCTAGCGGTAGAGCATTAGTATATATATAGATTCCAGGTTTGCATTTGCTTCAAGGCCTTGGAAAATGTAATCCCAAATGAATTCTAGTCCTCTAGCTCCCACCCAGAGAGGTGCCAACCTATGCAAAACAGAATCAACAAAAGCTGGTATCTGCAACAGAGATATAATAGTATAGATGAGAGCCAACTTCATTTCAATCAGCAAATCTATTTTACATATCTATCAATCAGCTGGTTATACTTTTTTGGTTATATTTCCTTCAATTCAATCAGCAAACATGAATGACGTCCTCTAATACTATAATTTTGTTTATAGTGTAAGAGTCATCTAAATAATACTATCGAAAACATGAAATAACTTAAAGGAAAATAAAAGATATGACTAGGAGATATAATAAAATTGCTTCATTCTCTTCAGGAGCTAAATTTTACAAATGATATTTCCACCCAAATAAACACTGTCAAATTGAACTCACCAAGTCCAACAACTTGAAAATTATGATTTTGAGAGAACACATAGGGAAAAAGGAAATGAATAGCGATGTGCAAACCATAACTGGTTTGTGAGAAAAAGAATAATAGTTAGAGCATTACCTCAGTGATGGAAGTAGTGCCGCTCAAACCAACTAATTCCTGGGAATTTCATTAGAAATGTCAATGATAGAGCAAGAAGGAAATGAATAACAAATACAATGAAGAGTGACAGTCCAAAATAGGCTAGTTACAGTACTAAGGGGGTGAACAGTGCTGTGGAGTGAATAAAAATTTTTACAAACTTTCTTTAAAAATTCTTATTAAAGAAATGCAATTTCAATTCTTTAAACACAAGTTTTATAAAAATAGAAAATTAATTAAAATATTAAAACTTATGAATATAAATTTGCTTATCTAAAAATTACTTCAAATAATAAAGCTATTAATTTAAATTGCAAGAATTTAAATAATGGAAAATAAAAAGAGAGTAGGGATAGAGGAATGAAAACATCGAATTTTATCCTGATTCGACTCAAACTGTCTACATCCTGTCCCCAAGCCAACCGCTTGAGATTTCCACTAATGTTTCCTTTATGGGCAAGAAACAAGCCTATGTTACTTTTTGCGAGTTCAAGTAACAAACTCAACACTTTTGCAGGTTAAGTATCAAACCTCTACCGTTACTTTTTCAGAGCTTAAGTAACAAAACTCTACCGATGCTTTTTCTAAGCTCAAGCACCAAACTTTTACAGACTTTGTTGATCACACTACCAACAAAGTAAACCCGCTTTCAGGAATATACAATTCCTGAATATATGAATATTTGATCGAAACAATGTAGCTCTTTTCTCTTGACTTTGTTTTCTTTGGGAATTTGGAAGACTAGAGAAATGATGGCTTAAGAGTGTGAGAGTTGAAAATTAGTCTTCTTGCCCTTTAACCTTTGATCTCCATTCCTTTTATAGGGAAAAGAAGGCTCCATGGCCATTTAATTAAGTCATAAAGAGAAATGGTGGTTGATCTCAAGTCATAAGCCAATATAGTTGTTGATCTCAAGTCATAAGGAGACAAGTTCACTTATGTAACCGTTTGTATCACTTCACAAATAGAAATGGTGGTTGATCTCAAGTCATGAGCCAATATAGTTGTTGATCTCAAGTTATAAACCAATATGATTGTTGATCTCAAGTCATAAGAATACTTATGTGGATGTTTGTTTAAAGTCATAAGCACATATGCAAAACTTTTCAGGTGTAAGCCAAGATTTCCCAAGTAATAAAATAGTTAACTTCAAGTCATAAGCCAATGAGTTCAAGTAGTATAACATTTAACTTACAAGCCAATGTCTTTAAGTAATAAAGCAATTGAAGTTAACTCATAAGCTAAAGAGTGTATCCAAAATATTATGTGGCCGAATACACAAGTTTCAACTCATAAGTAGTTTTTGGCTTACAAAAGAATTTTGAAGTCAGAAAGAGAAATACATAAAACTTATGAGCATGAGTTACTTTTATCTTATTATATCAAATGGAATTCTCAACTCATAAAGCTCTTAAAGCTAAGTATTAATTTGAGAAACTCTTTTCATTAAATGTCAACTTGTGATCATCAAAATCGAAGTCAACATTCTCTCCCTTTTTAATGATTGCAAAATGATAGGTTGACATTTCATAACTTATAAAAGAGATGTTTTTAAGTATGTTCCCCCTCAATAAGTGCGCGGTTGTTTTAGATGAGATTTTTAGAGATTAAAAATCTTAGTTTTCAACCGATATAATTTGTGATTGTTAAAAAGAGTAAATCATGGGCTTTATATTGAGGCCTGATATCTTGTGGCCCATTAACAGCTTGAATTTGAGTTTTAGTACTGAATGAAGAGTTTATGTTCAAACTCATGTACCTGCACTCTAGAAGAAATTGTATATAATGTTGAAGCTATTAAAGGTATTGATCACAGCCTGCATAAGTTAGGTTCATTTCACATGATAGGCAGTTTTTATGGAATCAAAATTATTTGAGCTTTTATAGCTTCAATACCAACTGCTCAAGGATTCATTCACAAGATTTCAACAATAAGGGACCTCATAAAGCAGATATATATATATATATATACTAATTTATCTATCATATATGGATAGACACATATACCATGTATAGCTCATATATTAGATGAAACCATATGTCACTAGCACAGTGCATGCTTACATTGTACTAGTCATAATGCATATGCATGTACTTTAAAGCAAAGAGCATACTATTTCGATAAAGCCATAGATCATACTTTTTCAACACATCAACATTCCTATGTTAATTGTATTAACACTTATTCAGTAGTGTATCATATCTCAAGTCCTAATACTCATTAGCTGTAAATAGCAAAGAGTAGTTCAAACCACAGCACACAGAACACAAGTTGAGTTTAGTGAAGTGTTTTAACTTTCTTGTCACAGTAGCTAATTTTGACAATTATAGGCTATGAAGTCATAAATCATGTTCTTAAGTTCATAAATCTCATTTCTATCAGTGTCAACAAATCATGCATCAAACTTTTCAATTGTGTCATATATGCAATACTCCTAATAAAGTATTATGACAGAACATTTGTCAAGTGTTTCATGCATTTTACTTAGGCTATCATATATATCAGCTTATACCAACAGTGTACTGTGTGAAATGACTCAAGCATTTCACTACTCAAGCATTATGTCAATATATATATAACAGAATTATATCAACTCATGTCTCATTTTACATGTATGTGAGCATCAGCACATAAACTGGCAGCCATTATGTCAATTATGTTTTGTCAGCATGTTAAACCATTAACTTTTGTCACACAACAAATATACTATGCAGGCAGCCATCATTTCAGGCACATAGGCATATTTGTCACATATCAACCCTTTTTCTCAGCATCATGTCAACACATATATAGTATCAGTATCAGCACAATGTCAGTCAACACATATATTATACTGCACATATACTACATTGGCAGCCATTATGTTATGTCAACCCTTTTTCTCCCCCTTTGAAATCATCAAAAAGAGAGGTAGGTCTAAATGTGGCAGTCATATCACATGGCATGCATACTTATACAGATAGTTAACAAACTTAGAAACACAAAGATGTGAAGGAGCAGTTCAAAGCATATACACATAAGGAATTGAGTCATGCTAGTCACAAAAGTAGTTATACACAATAGTGCACATTAGTAACATGTGAATAGGACTTAGTTATCTGACAAAATACTAGTTCTCATCAGAAACATGTAGTTGGAAACAGAACTAAGCCATTTGTCAGTAAAAATATTATAAGGTAGTTAAGGAAAAGAGAAAAACCATCAAACATAGTATAAATAGAGAGCATTCATATCCTATTTAGAACTTAATAGATCCAAATAGAACAAAATACCCTTAAAATTGCTAAAACTATTACCATAAACTAATTGTTGACCAACAAAAATTACAGAGTTAAGTTAAGTAGCACCAGAATATTCTTGGAATCATCTCTACAAGTCAACATTAGAGTGCAAACCTTGCTCATGGAAGTGAAGAGGAGGAAGAGGCTACTCCAGACTTGAGGATGCTGGAGATGAGGCTCTTCATTGCATCTATTTGTTCTGACAGATGATTGAGTGTTCCTGTCATTCTTGCCAACTCTATTTCCTTTCCTGCAGTCATATGATGCACTTTCTCCTGGATGTTGAGCAGCTGCATTTGGAGATCCCTGCGGGTTAAGGGGACCTCTGTGTATGCCTTGGAACCCATAAGAGTTTTGGAAGCACTTAATACTTCTAAAATTACCTTGAAGCATGTCTCCAGGGTATATGCAGTTACCCTGTGATAATCTGGTGGGGGGGAGGATTTGCAATGTTTGATGTCATGGGCATAGTTGGGAAGGAAGTGGATCCAAGGATGGTGGAAGGAGGTGATGGTGGATATATACTCAATTAAAATGAGAATAGGTCGGTGGAGGTGGAGAATGGTTCTAAATCATTGAAGTTTTGAGCCATGGTGAAAGTGGGTTGGTAGATTAGAGGTGTTTGCAGGAAGTCTTTACAAAACTCTGGAAGAGTGAATGAGTCAGGCAAAAAATTAGAGCACTTAAAAAAAAACAAAAAAAAAACTCAAAAACTCATAACTTCCTACGGAGCAGGAAAAACAGAACATCCTCAGTATTCCCCGCAGAATTCGTCACATCACTCCCCGGCAAAGTTTCCCATACTATTCCCCAGCGGAGTCTACATAAAGAACACCATCAATTACTTCCCCGCAAAGTCGCCATGTTACTCCTCAGTGTAGTCCACATAAAGAACACCACAATTGTTTCCCCAGTCAAGCTGTCACACTCTTCCCCAGCGGAATCTCTATAAGGAATACTACGATCATTTCCCCAGTAGTCGCCTCACTCCGTCGATAATCACCAAACAATGCCCCAAGAAAAGCAAAATCAACCAGGGGCACAACACATCTCCCCAGCGGAAGACAGAAACGTCCAATAACAAAAAATACATACATGTACATATACATCATCATGCATCCATACATTGCATATATCAATTACTTACATTGCATATATCAATTACTTATCCCTGGCTAGTCTTCATTCTTGATCGAGGGGGCAAAAAATTTTTGTTTAAAAATCTCTCGATCAAGGAATGAAGACTTGCCATTTTAAGTGTAGGAATTCTTCCCCAGCTTAATATCCTCAGCAAATCGGCAGATCCGCCTCGAGTAATGTAAACTCGATATTGGCCCAGATCCGCTCCATTATCTTAACTTTCTCCAGCAAGTCCGCCTCGAGTAATGTAAACTCGGTATTGGTACAGATCCGCTCCATCATCCAAGTCCCCCAGTAGATTCGCCTCGAGTAATGTAAACTCGTCATCGGCCCAGATCAGCTTCATCTATTTCCCCAGGAAAGTTCGCCTCGGGTAACCTAGACCTGGTATCGGCCAATTTCTTCATCAATTTCGCCTCGGGTAACATAGACCCGGTATCGGCTAATTTCACCCATCATTTGCCTTGGGTAACCTAGACCCAGTATCGACCTATCCGGATCAACTTTGCCTCGGGTAACCTAGACCCAGTATCGGCTTATTTCTTTCCCCAGTCTCTCCTCGGGTAACATAGACCAGGTATCGGCTTATCTCATCAGAGGGTTCATTCCAGTGTTCGCGGCGCTTTGATTCGCGCTCTCAAATTCATCATCTCAGATATTAGAAACCTGAATCTAGGTGTCGAATTTGATCACGCGAGGGGCAGCTGTAAGCGCCGGGATTTTCTTAAAAAAAAAAAAGAAAGAAGAGAAGAAAAAATATTCGAAAAAAAAGAAGAAAAAATATTCGAAAAAGAAAAAATATTCGAAAAAAAAAAATTTTACAGTGGTACGACTGTAATTACGGTCACTGTATTATCGGGGCAGGTGCAGAACACCATACCCATGACATAAGAAAGAGGAGGAGAGATTTTAGGCAATTAATGCCTGGATTTTGGAGAGAAAAGAGGGAAAATCAGAGTAGAAAAGGAGGAAAAAAGAGAGAGAAAAGGGGAGATTGGATTTCTGGTGAAAAATTTAGAGAGAGAAGGAGAAAAGAGAGAAGGAAAAGGAAGAAAGAAAAAAACCACAAAAACTCATCTTTTTCCTTTTCTATTTTCTTTAATTCTCGAAATTAAGATTAAAACTTGATAGAAATCCATAGGTTAATAAGTTAACTTCTCAAACAAATTGAAATTTCGGACTAAAACAATCAGAATCCTTTGCAATTTGGATTTTTGGACATAGAGACCCCAACTTCAATTCAAGGGGAAAAGTGCAAATTCTTATGGATTGGAGCGACGCCAGGGGTCAATTTCGACTTGGAGGGACTGCTAAAGGGTAGGCGTCCCGTTTCTCTTTAATTTTGCTTGCTTTCTGGGTGTTAATTGTGATTTTTGTGCATTTTTATCTCATTTTCTACGTTTCTGCTCCTGGAAATCAAGAACAGTCGCACGACTGTTCTTGAATTGATGAACAGTCGTACGACTGTAGTTGATTTCCAGGTAGTTTTATTTTCAGCTTATTTTAAATGAAATTTTGATGAAATCTTGAATTTTCAGCATCTACAGTCGTACGACTGTAGTTGAGTTTTCACGACTGTAATTTACAGTCGTACCACTGTAGTTCTCAGAATCAGAATTTCAACTTTAAAACCCAAAAATTTCTTAAAAAAGGCATAAAAAATCATAAAAAATTCCCAAAAATTCCCAAAAAATTAGAAAACCCCAAAAATCATCAAAATGAATTTTGTTGTGTGCATCACAACCATAGATTCAATTTTCTGGTAAATTTGCATTTAGAACAATTCAACGACGGAGACCCAGTTCTCCTGAAAACAGGCCCATTTAACACATAAAAATGCATGTAAATCGGTAAAATTGTTTTCAAAAATGATTTTCCCACAAAACCAAAAATACAGGGACATTTCAAAATATTTTCCAGGTCTAACTGGGTCGGCTAGCCGAGCCAACCCGGTTATCCCCTAAATGCATGCCCCCAATTCTTGATTTCTCATTTTTGTCTATTTGAGTCCTAATTGTGGCGTGCCATATAAATTGTGCTAACCTTCTATTTTGCAGGTTTTAATTTCTTTTATCTTTATTTTTGATGTATTTTAATAGATTAAATCGTGTATTTAGGCGGTTGTAATTCTTTTTAGATTTTCGTGTATTCTAGGCGATTGTATAAGTGAGGCGAGTGTTTTTATTTTTCTATTCGATTTGGTTGTAAGCCGATTAATATTTATTTCTCTTTATTTTTGTACTATATATTTGTATGCGCGCTGTATGCCTTTTATATTCAATGAAATTGACTTTAGATTTTTTTTTAAAAAAAATACCATTCGAGAACGTTGGCAATATTTATTTTAATTAGACACGAAATAAGGGACTTGTCCGGACCCGAATCTCTGGATAGTGTAGCGACCGCTCGTCCGGTTCAGCTGCATAAGAATTTCCCGGTTGAGCTGAGCCGGGTGGCGACTCCTATAATATTCATCGAGACTTAGGTCTCGGTTCTTTTATTTATTGATTCTATTTATTTTCCAAAACGCGGATTTCCATTCATAAAAACCCCACGCGAGGGAGGGATCCGCCCGAGATCGTGGCGCCCCATT
Source organism: Euphorbia tirucalli (assembly GCA_039660915.1). NCBI lineage: Eukaryota > Viridiplantae > Streptophyta > Magnoliopsida > Malpighiales > Euphorbiaceae > Euphorbia > Euphorbia tirucalli. The sequence goes on along the minus strand of CM077640.1, from coordinate 32,048,334 downwards.
CCGAAGGGAGTTCCGCGTCCCGTCGAAAACGCGTCGTCCGCTCACAGTGGCGACTCCGCTGGGGAGTTCTTAAAAAAAAGTTTTCTTAAAAACTTAAAAGAATTTTGACAAGCCCTGAAAAGTGTCTAATTAAAATAACGTGGATGATTCTCTTTTGGTATTTTATTTGCATTTTTAGTTAGCCATTTTTTTGCATTAGATTAGGTATCCTTTTATAGCCCGGTGGATTGTTGATGTGTGGCCTAAGCTCCTCCTGGTCTTAGGGGCACGAATACGAAACACCACTCATAGCCTCGTACGAACCGCTTCGCTAGGACCCTTGAGTGGGGAGAAGTGAGGAGTATATCTTGTTATGAGAGCCTTGATGTTATCCCGACTTTGACCGAACCGATATAAGCAGCTCTAGTTGGATTCCCTTAGGATACCAAAATAATTGTGTGAATAATAATAATAAAATCGCACCTTCATCACCCCCAGTTGGTGATTGAAGTGAACCCCGCCTAGAACTCGGTTAGAAATTTTTGAGACCGACCGCGTTGGAGGAATAAGGTTGGAAGAATTCGTTTTGCTTGCTATGTGTTCTTCACCATTTTGTGACACATCGCCGACGCATGCATAACATACCATAATCACCATTTTCCATACACATGACATACCATACACAAACATCTTTGTGGATACTAACCCACATTTTTATGCAGCCATTTTGCATTTTATTTCGTGTGTAAAACATTAATTCATTCGCTTGTCATCCATACTAACGATTTCTTTTTCAGCCATAACATTAAACTTGTGTGATTAGCATTTTATTTTTGACATAGCATACATAACATCATTATGTATGTCATGCATCCTAACCCACGTTTTTATGCAGCCATTTACATATTGTGTGACATGTTCATGCACTACATTTCACTTAAATTAAATTAAGGGGCATTTCAAGGACGCCTATCATGACCATCCCATCCCATTTCATAACATATCGGGTACCCAAAATTACCCGTGTTTTGCCAATGCACCGAATTGCATTCGGCCATTCCACCATTATCATTTCATTTAATAAAAGCCACAACGGCCTTAGGCCCATTTTCGTGTAATAATTTACACGATGCATTTCATGACATCATACCCATCTATCATAGACATCATATAACACTGTGGTCCACATCCGACCACTTCATGACATTAATTCACCATTTAAGGTACTCCCCGAGTGCCCGATTAGTATACATATAGGCCCATAACATCACCAAATCATGAAAGGCGTTCCTCGAATGCCGAATCCTTGTCCGTGTTCCTGTTACACGTGACTTTCTCATAACATCATTCCATATCATATGCTCAAAAGCATCAAGACCTTGTCTGTGGGCCCGGCCCATGCGACCATTTCATATCATCTCATAGACCTATAAAGTGTCAAAACTACGTCCGTGTGCCGGTATACACGTGACCATTTCACGAATTCATTAGGTGCCCCAAAGGCACCGAAGTTCTGTCCGTGTGATGGCCCACACGTGACGTTTTTGCATAAACATTGGGTGTTCTTGGAATGCCTCAAAAAAAAAATAATAATAATAATAATAATAAATAAATAATAAAAAGAAACCATTCATATCATCATTCCATACATAATTCCACTCCACGCATCTCAAGCATGTTCAATGTCTCAATTTTCATGTCATATCACGTCATTCATTCACAACCCTAACATCTCATATCTACTCCCAAGCAGAATACACTAGAGCGACCTTGGACAAGATCCCAAGCTTCAAGGGCGGCTAGGAGACAGAGGGTAGTTGAGAGTGACAGCGATTCTGAGTCTGGGGAAGGAGTGAATATGGCAGAATAGACACAGAGCATGGCTGATGTTTTGAGAGATTTCTTCAGGTCGCAGGATTTCCGTGACATGTTAAAGGAAGAGATGAGGGCAGTGGTTAGAGAAGCTGGTGAGACCGGTGGTAGTGGAGCCGGGAAGGAAAAAGAAGCTGAGTCATCCCAACATGGTGGTGATGCTTCAGCTAGCCTTGAAAAGCTGTAGGAGATAGAGGCAGCTATGGAACAGAGGATGAAAGCCAAGTGCTCTGAACTAGATGAAGTTATGGCCCAGTTAAAGAAGGGGGTCAGTATCAGCGCTGAATCCAAGAAAGGGGTGAATGTGGATGCCATGATCAGTAAGGGCATCGAGACATTCCCCATTGGCTTCCAAGTACCGAAGATCCCTACTTACAAAGGGATGGGCTCGCCGGAGGCCCATGTGAATTTATATGCCCGGGTTATGCTAACAGCAGGCGCTACCAAGCAACAATTGATTAATCTTTTCCCCACCACACTGGAGGGAGGTGCTTTGGGATGGTATAACTCACTGTCAGAGGAGGAGCAATCTGATTAGGAAATTTTATCTGCGGCCTTCATCAAATACTACAGCTTCAACACCAAAATCCAGGTGAAGCTGTATGATTTGGAGAGGGTGAAGCAGAAATTCAACGAGCCCTTTGATGAATACTACCAGAGGTGGATGAACAAGATGATCCTCTTAAAGAACCGCCCTGATGAAGACGAGCTTATACAGAAGCTCATTGATGGCAGCAAGGATATTTTCAAGAACAACATGAAATTCCATCCCTTCAAGGAGCTTAGTGAGGTCTATAGCATGGCCATGAAGATAGAAAGGGATGAAGAGGAGAAGCCAGCTGGTCAGAAAGGGGGAAGAAGTACAGGGTATGGTTCAGGGTATAGATCAACCACAGCAGCTGGGTCTGGCAGTGGTTCTGGTTCAGGTTCTAGTGGCAAACAGGGGCAATCATCAGAGGTGAAGCAGGTCGAAGTGGCTACTGTGAATCAGCAGCAAGGCAACTAGAACAGGGGTCCTGGAGGACAAGGCATATCCCCTTGGACTCTTACTTTAGCAAAGATATTTGCTAAGTGTAGGAATGGCGGCCTGTTGCAATCCTTAAGGCCATTTGAGAAGCCATCAGAAGCCGACAAAGATAATTTCTGCACTTATCATGTGGTGACAGGCCACCGAACCAACAACTGCTACAAGCTAAGGGATGCTATCCAGAAGCTCATTGACGGGGGAAAGCTGCAAGAGCCAGCCAAACCCAGCACTAAAACCAACCCCCTACCAGCATTCGAGAAGCGGGTTAACATGGTTCAGTCGGGGTTGCCGGCTAACTTTATATTTGCCCAAGTTCTGCAAGCGCACCCTACGATTCAGGCAGTAGCGGTAGGGGAACCTGAAGTGGAACCCGAGTGTGAAGGGAAGGAGGGATGTAAGGAGATCAAGCCCATAAGTCTAGATGATCTCGACTCTGAAGATGAGTACAAGAATTTGACAGAAGAGAGGCTGTTAAACTCCCAGCTGTTGAGAAGCTGAAGATTTCAGAAGTGCAGCACGTGACCCGAAGTGGAAGGGTATATCAGCCGGTAGATCAGACGAAAGATAAAGCACCGATGACTGGGTCGGGCAGCACTTCAGCACCGGAAAGAGTCGAGAAAGAAGACTTGGTCATTTCCCAATTGAAGAAGACCCCTACACAAGCCAGTTTGTGGCACTTGCTTATGACCTCCAAAGAGCATAGGGAGGCTTTAATGAAGAAACTATCAGAAATTGAAGTCTCCCCTATAGCTTCACCAGAGGCTATGTGCTGCTTGCTAGACAAAGTCCATACTGGAGCTCCTAATATTATTTTCTCTGAGAAAGAGCTACTAGCAGAAGGAAAGGCCCACAACAAGGCTCTTTACATTAGAGCCTATATCATGGATAAGGTGATGCCGTGCGTTATGGTGGATGACGGCTCGGCTCTGAATATATGTCCGCTGAAAATGTTACCTTTTCTAGGCATGAATGAAGAAGTGTTGAAGAGGTCCTCGACAGTCATTCGGGCGTATGATGATTCTAAAAGAACAGTGATAGGGACCTTTGAAACAGAAGTGGAAGTTGGGCCCATCAAGTCCATGGTTGTTTTCACAGTGATCGATATCCCTATCACATTCTCCTTATTGCTTGGAAGGCCCTGGTTCCATCCTTTGGGAGGTGTTCCTTTCACATTGCATCAGAAGATTAAATTCTCTATGAATGACAGGATTGTGACTGTTGAGGCAGATGCCCAGTCGATGGTAGCTGCAGTGGATGAAGGAGTGGTTCCTTTTGGTGGATTCCAAATTGCTGTCATTAAGGAGGAAGAAACCACATATGCCCCTATGGTCCTTTATGAGAACTACATGCCGGAGTGGCTATCCCGATATCTGTGCAAGCTGAACTTTGTCCCGGGAATGGGACTCGGGATTAATTTGCAAGGTGTGCCAGAATTCAAGATCAACTCGGGGAAAGTCAAAGCAGTACGGCCTTGGTTATGTAGAAGGGTCATCCGAGCAGAAGAACCTGAAAAAGGGCAAGAATGGCAGGGCATTGATGAAGCCATTTCTGAAGGCGGGAGAAAGCCTTTACAAGGGCCAAGCTGAACCGGTGCTGGTTGGAAATGTCGAGTACCCTGGCTTTGAGATCTTTGTAGATGTTGTGGATTTTAAGAAAAGCCAGGTAGAGCCAGTAGCCCCTGTAATGATGGAGGAAGCTATTACTGAATCTGAAATTTTGAAAGGAGAATCATCTGAGGTGACAGCAGAAACCATAGAGGTAGCCGAGGAAGAAGATGAAAAAAAGACCTATGCCGAAGCTACAGAAGTGATCTCGGGAGCTTTGACTGCTGCATTAACCAAAGCTTTTGGGAAATCCAAGGAAGGATTTGGCGAAGAACTGATGGCCAAAGTGAACTTAGACTCTGTGGTTGCTGAAATCGCCAAGATTATGGAGAAAGCTAAGGCACAGGTGGCCGAGAAAGCTGCAGTCCCAGATGATGCTCTGGAAGGGAAGATGGAAGCTGATGAAGAACAAGGCCCTCCGCTTGTGGAGGATGAAAATGATTTTGTTGTATCTATTTCTTCCATTTTCAATGTAACTGATGTACTCGATAAAAAGTTCAATGCAATGAAATCCCAGTTTGCTTACTTGTGTGATGTTTATCCTGATAATTCTGTGCATGCATTTAAACCACCATCAAGCATATTTAGCATACATGACACTGCATTGCATGAAATCAATATAAGTACAGATGAAAACCCTAAAATGGTACTCATTTCACACGAGCTTAAATCCGAGGAAGAAAGAGAATTAATAAAAATACTCCAAAAACATATTAAAGCTTTTGCCTGGTCATATGAAGACATGCCAGGTGTGGATACAGAAATAGCAGTGCACAAAATCCCAACGGACCCCAAGTTCAGACCGGTAAAGCAGAAGTTGAGAAGACTAAGACCGGAATGGGCTACGCTGGTGAAAGAAGAAGTGGCCAAACAGATAGACGCCAAGTTTCTCGAAGTGGTGGAGTATATAGAATGGCTAGCCAATATTGTCCCTGTGCCTAAAAAGGATGGAAGGGTCAGAGTATACGTCGACTACAGGGACTTGAACAAGGCCTGCCCTAAGGACAATTTCCCACTACCTCACATTGACGTATTAGTTGATAGTGCAGTAAAAGCGGCAATGTACTCCTTCATGGATGGCTTTTCAGGGTATAACCAGATTCTGATGGATGTGATCGACAAGGTGAAAACATCGTTCATCACAGAGTGGGGTACTTTTTGCTATAAAGTGATGCCTTTTAGATTGAAGAACGCCGGTGCCACTTATCAGAGCGCTGTCACAACTCTGTTGCATGATATGATCCATAAAGAAGTTGAAGTGTATGTCGATGATATGCTTGTTAAATCAGCAACCTGGGAGGAACACCTTATTATCCTGGATAGATTTCTAACACGCATTGGAGAGTACAACTTGCGACTTAACCCCAAGAAGTGTATATTCGGGGTCACATCAGGGAAGTTGTTGGGCCATGTAGTTAGCCAGAGGGGGATAGAAATGGACCCAGATAAAATCAAAGCCATCCAAGATATGCCAGCTCTAAAGACTGAAAAAGAGGTCAGATCATTCCTGGGTTCCTTGCAGTATGTCAGCCGCTTCATAGCCAAGCTAACTTCCACTTGTGAGCCAATCTTCAAGCTATTAAAGAAAGATCAGCCAATTGTGTGGGATGACAAGTGTCAGCTGGCATTCGAGAAGATCAAGGCTTACCTGGTAAAGCCACCAGTGTTGAGCCCTCCAATTCCAGGGAAGCCCCTGATTTTGTATTTGGTAGTTGAAGAATCCTCTATAGGGGCAGTGCTTGCACAAGAACAAGATGGCAAGAAGGAATATCCCATCTATTACCTTAGCAAGAAATTACTGGAGTATGAAACCAAGTACACACTGGTGGAGAAGACATATGTGGCGATGATTTGGTTGACCAAGAAGCTGCGCCACTATTTCCAATCCTACAAGATACAAGCTGTGGCTAAAGTGGATCCAATGAAGTATCTCTATGAAGCACCGGCATTGGTTAGGAAGCTGTCCAGGTGGTTGTTACTTTTGTCTGAATTCGACATTGAGTACATCACAAAGAAAACCATTAAAGGGCGAGCCGTGGCAGAGTTTCTGGCAAATCAACCCCTAGAATTAGATTACACAGAGAACCTGGAATTCCCTGATGAGCAGTTAGCCACGGTGGAAGTGAAAAGATGGGTCATGTGTTTTGATGGGGCAGTGAATAGAAAAGGCACTGGGATCAGGGTACTTATAGCAACACCAGATGGTGAGGTCATTCCTTTATCCAAAAGGCTGATCTTTCCCGTAACCAATAATGGGGCAGAATATGAAGCATGCTTGTTTGTAATGGAAACTTTATTAACCTTAGGAGCAAATGATGTCTTAATTGTCGGTGATTCACTTCTAGTGATCAGGCAAGCTCAGGGTGAGTGGGAACTAAAAGAAGAAGCCATACGGCCTTATTTGGAGCTGCTACAGTTCAGAAAGGGTTTATTCAGCCAGTGTGAATTCAAACATGTCCCCAGGGATGAGAATAAGATGGCTGATGCATTAGCAACTTTGTCCTCCATGTGGGAAAATCCAGAAGGGACACAAGCTCAACCACTGGTTATAGCCACTTCCAGGCATCCTTGCTTCGAAGTGCATGAAGTAATGGAATTATCAGCAGAAGAAAAGCCATGGTTCTTTGACATTTACTGGTATGTTAGGGAGGGAAAGTACCCAAAAGAGGCCAGTGCTGCTGATAAGTTGACATTGAGAAAACTGGCTAGTCAATTCAGAATCTTCGAGGACAAGTTGTATAAAAGAACAGCACATGGAGTTCTTTTGAGGTGTCTAACAGAACAAGAAGCAGAAGATATGATGCAGCAGGTACATGCAGGATCCTGTGGGCCACATATGAATGGACTTGCCATGGCTAGGAAGATCATGAGACAAGGCTACTCTGGATGACGATGCAAGCAGATTGTATAAGAAAAGTGAAGAGATGTCATGAATGTCATATCTATGTAGACATTAGTCATCTTCCTCCACTTGAACTTCAGAATCTAGCGTCTCCTTGGCCGTTTTTAGCATGGGGGATAGACATGATTGGTGAAATTCATCCAGCTGCATCTAATGGGCATAGATTCATAGTTGTGGCAGTTGATTATTTCTCCAAATGGGTCGAAGCGGAATCCTTCACTAATGTTACAGCCAAGCACATGGTCAAGTTCATCCAGAAGAATATCTTCACTCGGTATGGGATTCCTCATCACATAGTAACAGACAATGGAGTACAGTTTCAAGGGGCAACGGCTGAGCTACTTGCAGAACATGGTATTGAACATCATAAGTCTTCCCCATACAGGCCTCAGGCTAATGGTGCAGTAGAAGCAGCTAACAAGGCAATAAAGAAGATCTTATCAAAGATGTTAACCACTTACAGGGATTGGGCTGATAAACTGCCTTATGCTCTTTGGGGTTACAGGACCAGTGTCAAAACACCGACAGGGGAAACTCCTTATGCCTTGGTATATGGAATGGAAGCAGTGTTGCCAGTGGAGATAGAACTCAAGTCACTCAGAGTTGCCCTGGAAGCTCAATTGCCAGAGACTGAATGGGTTCAAGCTAGATATGAGCAGCTGGCTGCACTAGATGAAAGGCGACTAAAGGCACTGGATCACCTGCAGATGTATCAGCGCAGAATGGCTAGAGCCTATAATCGAAATGTGAAATGCTCCAAGTGGCAATTAAAAGCAGGAGATTTGGTTCTAAAGCAACTAAGGCCTTCAAATGTTGATGTTAGGGGCAAGTTCAGACCTAACTGGGAAGGACCCTATGTGGTGAAGAAGGTGTTATCAAAAGGCGCTGTCAGCATCATGGACATGGATGGAAACGAGTTCACCAACCCGATCAACCAAGACAGGCTAAAGCTTTATCATGTATAAAAAAAAAAAAAAAAAAAAAAAGAAGAGAGAGCTCTGCTAGGCTGAAAACTCGAAAAGAGTGGTCTAGGCAAAAGTTAAGACACAAGAGAAAATAATCAGTCGAAAAATCTGAAAAGGACGACTGGTGATGGATTCTGGCTCAGTGTGGAATCTGTACCATTTAGGAACCAACTTGTTTCAAATGTACTCATTTTGACTTCATCAATAAAGTGAAGTGTTTGTTTAAATATATTTGCATGGTTATGACAAATGCACAAACAAAGTTGTCTTGCATAAACACACATTCAAAGAAAGCACTTTGCATTCAACTGATCAATATCATCACATTATTTGGAAAATGAAAATGTATTAAATACGTGCAATTTAAAATCTTTTATCGTCCTCTAAAGTCCAGTTCATCTTCCCAGACGAGCAATAAAGGGTCACAACACCATTTTAGTCAAATCTAAAAAAAAAAAAAAAAAAAAAAAAAGGCTCGCTGAGGTGAAAACCGAAAAGGCACCTCAGGCAAAAATTAGAGCGGCCCGCTAAGCTGAAAACCCATATCGGGCAGTTTAGGCAAAAGTTAGGGCATATGAAAAGCTCGCTAAGGTGAAAACCGAAAAGGCGCCTTAGGCAAAAGTTAGAGCGGCTCGCTGGGCTGAAAACCTAATTTGGGCTACCTAGGCAAAAAATTAGAGCACTTAAAAAAAAAACAAAAAAAAACTCAAAAACTCATAACTTCCTACGGAGCAGGAAAAACAGAACATCCTCAGTATTCCCTGCAGAATTTGTCACATCACTCCCCGGCAAAGTTTCCCATACTATTCCCCAGCGGAGTCTACATAAAGAACACCATCAATTACTTCCCCGCAAAGTCGCCATGTTACTCCTCAGTGTAGTCTACACAAGGAACACCACAATTGTTTCCCCAGTCAAGCTGTCACACTCTTCCCCAGCGGAATCTGTATAAGGAATACTACGATCATTTCCCCAGCAGTCACCTCACTCCGTCGATAATCACCAAACAATGCCCCAAGAAAAGCAAAATCAACCAGGGGCACAACACATCTCCCCAGCTTAAGACAGAAACGTCCAATAACAGAAAATACATACATGTACATATACATCATCATGCATCCATACATTGCATATATCAATTACTTACATTGCATATATCAATTACTTATCCCTGGCTAGTCTTCATTCTTGATCGAGGGGGCAAAAAATTATTGTTTAAAAATCTCTCGATCAAGGAATGAAGACTTGCCATTTTAAGTGCAGGAATTCTTCCCCAGCTTAATATCCTCAGCAAATCGGCAGATCCGCCTCGAGTAATGTAAACTCGGTATTGGCCCAGATCCGCTCCACTATCTCAACTTTCTCCAGCAAGTCCGCCTCGAGTAATGTAAACTCGGTATCGGTACAGATCCGCTCCATCATCCAAGTCCCCCAGCAGATTCGCCTCGAGTAATGTAAACTCGTCATCGGCCCAGATCAGCTTCATCTATTTCCCCAGGAAAGTTCGCCTCGGGTAACCTAGACCTGGTATCGGCCAATTTCTTCATCAATTTCGCCTCGGGTAACATAGACCCGGTATCGGTTAATCTCATTTCCAGCATCGCCTCGGGTAACATAGACCCGGTATCGGCTAATTTCACCCATCATTTGCCTTGGGTAACCTAGACCCAGTATCGGCCTATCCGCATCAACTTTGCCTCGGGTAACCTACACCCAGTATCAGCTTATTTCTTTCCCTAGTCTCGCCTCAGGTAACATAGACCAGGTATCGGCTTATCTCATCAGAGGGTTCATTCCAGTGTTCGCGGAGCTTTGATTCGCGCTCTCAAATTCATCATCTCAGATATTAGAAACCTGAATCTAGGTGTCAAATTTGATCACACGAGGGGCAGCTGTAAGCGCCGGGATTTTCTTAAAAAAAAAAAAAAGAGAAGAAAAAATATTCGAAAAAAAAGAAGAAAAAAAATTCGAAAAAGAAAAAATATTCGAAAAAAAAAAAATTTTACAGTGGTACAACTGTAATTACGGTCGTACGACTGTATTATCGGGGCAGGTGCAGAACACCATACCCATGACATAAGAAAGAGGAGGAGAGATTTTGGGCAATTAATGCCCGGATTTTGGAGAGAAAAGAGGGAAAATCAGAGTAGAAAAGGAGGAAAAAAGAGAGAGAAAAGGGGAGATTGGATTTCTGGTGAAAAATTTAGACAGAGAAGGAGAAAAGAGAGAAGGAAAAGGAAGAAAGAAAAAAACCACAAAAACTCATCTTTTTCCTTTTCTATTTTCTTTAATTCTCGAAATTAAGATTAAAACTTGATAGAAATCCATAGGTTAATAAGTTAACTTCTCAAACAAATTGAAATTTCGGACTAAAACAATCAGAATCCTTTGCAATTTGGATTTGTGGACATAGAGACCCCAACTTCAATTCAAGGGGAAAAGTGCAAATTCTTATGGATTGGAGCGACGCCAGGGGTCAATTTCGACTTGGAGGGACTTCTAAAGGGTAGGCGTCCCGTTTCTCTTTAATTTTGCTTGCTTTCTGGGTGTTAATTGTGATTTTTGTGCATTTTTATCTTATGTTCTGCGTTTCTGCTCCTGGAAATCAAGAACAGTCACACGACTGTTCTTGAATTGATGAACAGTCGTACGACTGTAGTTGATTTCCAGGTGGTTTTATTTTCAGCTTATTTTAAATGAAATTTTGATGAAATCTTGAATTTTCAACATCTACATTCGTACGACTGTAGTTGAGTTTTCATGACTGTAATTTACAGTCGTACCACTGTAGTTCTCAGAATCAGAATTTCACCTTTAAAACCCAAAAAATTCTTAAAAAATGCATAAAAAATCATAAAAAATTCCCAAAAAATCCCAAAAAATTAGAAAACCCCAAAAATCATCAAAATGAATTTTGTTGTGTGCATCACGACCATAGATTCAATTTTCTGGTAAATTTGCATTTAGAACAATTCAACGACGGAGACCCAGTTCTCCTGAAAACAGGCCCATTTAACACATAAAAATGCATGTAAATCGGTAAAATTGTTTTCAATAATGATTTTCCCACAAAACCAAAAATACAGGGACGTTTCAAAATATTTTCCAGGTCTAACTGGGCCGGCTAGCCGAGCCAACCCGGTTATCCCCTAAATGCATGCCCCCAATTCTTGATTTCCCATTTCTGTCTATTTGAGTCCTAATTGTGGCGTGCCATATAAATTGTGCTAACCTTCTATTTTGCAGGTTTTAATTTCTTTTATTTTTATTTTTGATGTATTTTAATAGATTAAATCGTGTATTTAGGCAGTTGTAATTCTTTTTAGATTTTCGTGTATTCTAGGCGATTGTATAAGTGAGGCGAGTGCTTTTATTTTTCTATTCGATTTGGTTGTAAGCCGATTAATATTTATTTCTCTTTATTTTTGTACTATATATTTGTATGCGCGCTGTATGCCTTTTATATTCAATGAAATTGACTTTAGATTTTTTTTTTAAAAAAATACCATTCGAGAACGTTGGCAATATTTATTTTAATTAGACACGAAATAAGGGACTTGTCCGGACCCGAATCTCTGGATAGTGTAGCGACCGCTCGTCCGGTTCAGCTGCATAAGAATTTCCCGGTTGAGCTGAGCCGGGTGGCGACTCCTATAATATTCATCGAGACTTAGGTCTCGGTTCTTTTATTTATTGATTCTATTTATTTTCCAAAACGCGGATTTCCATTCATAAAAACCCCACAAGAGGGAGGGATCCGCCGGAGATCGTGGCGCCCCATTCCGAAAGGGAGTTCCGCGTCCCATCGAAAACGTGTCGTCCGCTCACAAGCTCATAAAGTAAACTTTTTAGCCAAAAAAAATGGACTTAATATATGTATATGTGTGTGTATATATATATATAAACATAAATGCATGTTTGTTACTTCGTTTTCTTTTGAAAAAGAAAATTACTTATTAGTTGAACTTATAAATGTAGTTTGTGACAAAAACATTTTTAATAACCTAATTTTTAATTGTAATATTGATCCGATAGTAAAATTTTAATCAACTTTACGTAACCTAGACTTACAACAAAAATTAGCTATTACTAATTTTGCTTATTTTTGTCACAAAATATTATCTATCATATATCAACATTGACATGCTGATTTTTATTTTTAATTCATTGAACTTATTTTCACTTAGAGCCTTTGTGAAAATATCTGCTATTTGCTCATCTGTTGGAACAAAATCTAAATAAATATCACCTTATTGTGTATGATCTCTAATGCAGTGGTGCTTTATATCAATATGCTTAGTTCTTGAATGCTAAATGGGATTTTTTGTCAGATTTATAGCACTAGTATTATTGCACCTTATTGGTACATGATCATACTTTATGCCATAATCTTTAAGATGTTGTTTCATCCATAGGATTTGTGCAACACAACTTGCAGATATATATTCAGCTTCTGTTGTTGTCATTGCTACTGTTGATGGCTTTTTTCTTGACCATGAAACCAATGCTTCACCTAGAAATTGACAGTTATTTGAAGTACTTTTTCCATCTAGTTTGCATCCAGCATGATTAGCATCACTGGATCCTATAAGATCAAAGTTTTCACATTTTGGATACCAAATCCTAATTTCTTGAGTACCATTTAAATACTTAAGAATTCTGTTAACAGCCTTTAAGTGAGACACTTTGGGATTGGCTTGAAATCTTGCACACAAACATACGTTGAATTGTATATCAGGTCTACTAGATGTTAAATAGAGTAGAGAACTAATCAAACCTCGATATTTCTTGGTATCTACACTTTTACCTTTCTGATCCTCATCTAGAGAGACTGATGCACCCATCGGTGTTTTTGCTGGTTTGGAATTTTCCATTCCATATTTCTTTATGAGTTCTTTAGTATACTTTGATTGGCAAATAAATGTTCCTTTCTTTCCTTGCTTTATTTGAAGGCCAAGGAAGAAATTTAGCTCACCGATCATAGACATTTCAAATTCAATACTCATTTCTTGCGAGAATTCCTTGCACAACTTATCTTTAGTAGAACCAAATATAATATCATCAACATATATTTGAACAAGTAATATATGGTTCTTTTCATGCTTTATAAACAGTGTTGTGTCAACTTTTCCATGAATAAAACCTTTTTCAAGCAAGAATGTACACCATGCTCTTGGTACCTGTTTTAGTCCATACAAAGCTTTAGTTAGCTTGTAGACATAGTCAGGATGATGATAATCTTCAAATCCTAGAGGTTGCTTTACATAGACTTCTTCATTGATGTAGCCATTAAGAAATGCACTTTTCACATCCATGTGATAGAGTTTGAAGTCTTTGTAACAGGCAAATGCACATAGCATTCTGATTGCTTCCAACCTTGCAACTGGAGCAAATGTTTCATCAAGATCTATTCCTTCTTGCTAGTTATATCCTTGTGCAACTAATTTGGCTTTATTTCTTATAACTTTGCCATATTGAACCATTTTGTTTCTAAAAACCTATTTGGTTCCAATTAGTGACTGATTGTTAGGTTTTGGAACGAGCTTCCAGACATTGTTTCTTTTGAATTGATCAAATTCTTCTTCCAAAGCCATCATCTAGCTTTCTTCTATTTCGGCTTCATTGAAGTTCTTTGGCTCAATTTCAAAGACAAATGTCACATTCACAAAATATTCCTTCAGTTGTCTCCTGGTCATTACCCTATGAGAAGGATTATCAATAATGTTTTCTTTGGAGTGATGTCTATGATATTTGAACTCTTTTGGTAGATCATCATGTTGATTTTCTTGAATTTGCAATTCTTGAACATTATGCTCACTTTGATCACCAGAGTTGTTCTCTTTTTGTAGATCGTTTTCATTATTTTTCTACGTTTTCAACCTGCGAGTCAAAAATCTCAAGAGTATCCTCAAATTCTTTATTTGGGGGAGAGTTAGTTTTTAAAAACACTACATGCATGGACTCATCAATGGTGAGAGTTCTTTTGTTAAAGACTCTATATGTTTGCTATACAATGAATACCCCAAGAAAAAACCTTCATCTGACTTAAAGTCAAATTTATTGAGATATTCCTTGTTGTTGAAAATGAAACATTTACAACCAAATGGATGGAAATAACCAATATTAGGTTTTCTACCATTCCATAACTCATATGGTATTTTCTTTAAAATAGGTCTTATCAAAGCTCGATTTAAAATATAACAAGCAGTGTTCATTGCTTCTACCCAAAAATATTTTGGTAAATTATTTTCGTTGAGCATGGTTCTTGTCATTTCTTCTAAAGTCCTATTCTATTTCAACAACACCATTTTGTTGAGGAGTTCTAGGAGCAAAGAAGTTATTTGATATTCCATGCTCAGAGCAAAACGTTTCAAAAAGACTATTTTCAAATTCTTTTCCATGATCACTTCTAATGGCTATTATAGAAGTGTTTTTCAAATTTTGAAGCTTTTTACATAAGGTAGAAAATTGTTGAAAAGTTTCATCTTTTTTACTCAAAAATAATGTTCATGTAAAACGTGAATAGTCATCTACAATAACTAATGCATATCTCATGCCTCCTAAGCTTGTTGGTTGAATCGGACCAAGCAAGTCTAAATGCAGTGGTTCTAAAGGTCTAGAGGTAGAAACAACTCCTTTTGAATTAAAAGAACTTCTAGTTTGTTTCCCTCTTTGACATGCATCACATATATGAGTTTTATCAAACTTGATTTTGGGTAAACCTTTAACAAGTTCTTTCTTTGAAAGCTTTGAAATCAGATGCATGTTGGCATGACCTAGTCTACGATGCTATAACCAACTCTCTTCTTCTTGTGAAATTAAACAATGGTCATTAATAAGAGTACTTGAATTTAAAAGATAAATATTTCCGACTCTAGGAACTTCAAGTAAGGTCTTACCACTATTAGTTTCCATAATTTCAAATTTCTTTGAATCGAAGATCACCTTTTGGTTTTTGTCGTATAGTTGACTTACACTTAGAAGATTGAATTTCAATCCATCAACTAGAGATACTTCATCAATGCATGGATTGTTTCCAATCTTTCCTTTTCCTATGATTCATCCTGTTAGATTATCTCCAAATTTTATTGCACCTCCCTTTACTTGCTTCATGGAAAGTGAAGTATCTTCCATCACTAGTCATATGTCTAGAGCACCCGCTATCAATATACCACTTTGAATTTCCAAAAGTGTTCTTTGGACATACCTACGAGATAAATGAAGTATACTTAGGTACCTAAATACTGTTGGGTGCTTTAGGGTTAGAAACAACATATTTTTCTTTGGGAACCTAGATAGTTTTCCCTTTGTAGTTTCCTTTTCGAAACATACAATCACTAATTACATATCCTGAATGGTTACAATAGTAACATGTGATATTCTTCTTTTTCTTGAAATGATGTGATTGACTGTGTTTTGAGGTATAATGTTGGTGATAAGAAACATAGCCAATTTGATATGAGCTTTTAGGCTTGTAACTATGTTTTTGTTTTGACCCATAAGTATAAGACTTTTGAAAGTATATAGGTCTATATGAGTTTTTGTGAGTAATCTTCTGTTGTGAATAGGGTTGCTTGTGTGGTTTAGAAGACTGCGCTCCTTTTGGTTTGGAGAAATATGTATATTAAGCATGAATAATTTTCTGGTTGGTATTTGATTTAGTTACAGGTTCTTGACTTATATTATGCTTTTGATGTGTAGGTTCGAGGGATTTAGTCTGCATAGTAGAAGTGGAGGAAGGAAAAAATATAATTGATTTTGGGGAATTTGTGGAGGTATCCTATCAGTATAACCAATTCCTGTTCTATCATTTGGATTTCTTTGGGAATCTAAAAGCACATTTAGCATATTTTCACCATTTGTGAATTTGCTAATTGTAGAGTTTAACTTTTCACATTTCTTTTCAAGATGTGATATTTTACTAATAAGTTTGAGATTGGAGTTTTCTAGAAAACTCACTTTACTTTGTAATTCGAGCTTTTCAGCCTCTTTTTCTAAAAGCTTGTTTTCGTACTCTTTACATTTAGCAAGTATATCAAGCTTATCATCGTGCATCTTAAAAAATTCTTGTATAAGATCATTATGAGATAAACTTTGTAGAATTACCTCATCTTCCTCATTTTGATGTTGATGCGATGAACTTTCTACATTATCATTTTCCATGAAGCATATCTGAGCTTTTTCTTACTTCTAGTCATCGTCATCATCAGAACTCGATTCATCACTATAGCTCCATGTTGCCACCATAGCTTTCTTGTCCTTTTTCTTATACCTATTTTTAAGCCTTGGACAATCAGCTTTGAAATGACCTGGTTTATTGCATTCAAAACATGTAGTTTCTTATTTTGAATCTTTCTTGGCTTTATCAACCTTGTTGTTGTTGAACTGCCTCCTTTACGAAGTTTTGTCTCTGTTTTTGCTTCTTAGGAATTTTCTGAATTTTCGCACCAACTGAGCTTCCTCCTCATCTTCTTTGTCATCATTGTCTGAATCGGAAGTGGATTCTTCAGGAGTTGAGCTGACAGCTTTTAGTGCTATAGACTTTTTCTTGTCAATCTGCTCGCGATCAGTGGTACATTTAACTTTCATCTCATATGTGAGTAATGAACCAATAAATTCATCATATGGGTATGCACTTAAATCTTTCGATTCTTTTATTGCTGTGAGCTTTGCATCCTATGAAGTTGGCATTGTTCTGATTAATTTTCTAATCATTTCTTCATCTGTAAAGCTTTTACCAAGATTCTTTAATTTGTTGACAATAAGTGTGAATCTTGTGTTGATTTCTGAAATTGACTCTTTTGCGTCCACCTTGAACAACTCGTATTCTGTGATGTAAAGATTAATCTTTCCATCTTTGACTTGTTTAGTTCTTTCATGAGTTGTTTCAAGTTTATCCCATATTTGCTTTGCTATCGTGCAACCTGAAACATGATTAAACTCATTAATATCTAAAGCACACTGTAATAAATTAATAGGTTTAGAATTTAAAGCTTCTTTGTTCCAATCAGCACTTTCATAATCACTTTCTTCTTTAGGGACAGATTCTCCGTCAACAATTTTTGTTGGAATACTAGGTCCTTCTTTGACAATTCTCCAGACCTGAATATTCGTTGACTGCAAAAAATATTCTCATTCGGTTTTTCCAAAAATTATAATTTTCTCCATTAAATAGTGGAGGCTTGTTGATGGAGCATCCCTCAGATATAAAAACATTTTGACTCCTAGATGTACTAGCCATATTGAGATCACTCTAGGATTTTACTCCTTTAGATTAGAGTCAGGATCTAATACCAATTGACGGTCCCAAATAGGCTAATTACAGTACTAGAGGGGGGGGAATAGTATTGTAGAGCGAATAAAAATTTTCACAAACTTTCTTTAAAATTATTTTTGAAGAAATGCAATTTCAATTCTTTAAACACAAGTTTTATAAAAATGCATAATTAATTAAAATAATAAAACTTATGAATATAAATTTGCTCATCTAAAAATTACTTCAAATAATAAAGCTATTAATTTAAATTGCAAGAATTTAAATAACGGAAAATAAAAAGAGAGTAAGGATAAAGGAATGAAAACACCGAATTTTATCCTGGTTGGACCCAACCGGTCTACGTCCAGTCCCCAAGCCAACCGCTTGAAATTTCCACTAATGTTTCCTTTATGGGCAGGAAACAAGCCTATGTTACTTTTTGCGAGTTCAAGTAACAAACTCAATACATTTGCAGGTTAAGTATCAAACCTCTATCGTTACTTTTTTACAGCTTAAGTAACAAAACTCTACTGATGCTTTTTCTAAGCTCAAGCACCAAACTTTTACAGACTTTGTTGATCACATTACCAACAAAGTAAACCCCCAATCACACTACCAACAAAGTAAATTCCCTTTCACACAGCCTTGTGTAAATATACAATTCCCAAATATATGAATATTTGATCGAAACAATGTAGCTCTTTTCTCTTGACTTTGCTTTCTTTGGGAATTTGGAAGACTAAAGAAATGATTGCTTAAGAGTGTGAGATTTGCAAATTAGTCTTCTTGCCCTTCAACCTTTGATCTCCATTCCTTTTATAGGGAAAAGAAGGCTCCATGGCCATTTGAATTAAGGCATAAAGAGAAATGGTGGTTAATCTCAAGTCATAAGCTAATATAGTTGTTGATCTCAAGTCATAAGCCAATATAGTTGTTAATCTTAAGTCATAAGGAGATAAGTTCACTTATGTAGCCGTTTTATCACTTCACAAATAGAAATGGTGGTTGATCTCAAATCATAAACCAATATAGTTGTTGATCTCAAGTTATAAACCAATATGGTTATTGATCTCAAGTCATAAGAATACTTATGTGGAGGTTTATTTAAAGTCATAAGCATATATACAAAACTTTTCAAGTGTAAACCAAGATTTCCCAAGTAATAAAGTAGTTAACTTCAAGGCATAAGCCAAGGAGTTCAAGTAGTATAACATTTAACTTATAAGCCAATGTCTTTAAGTAATAAAGCAATTGAAGTTAACTCATAAGCTTAAGTGTGTATCTAAAATATTATGTGGCCGAATACACAAGTTTCAACTCATAAGTAGTTTTTGGCTCACAAAAGAATTTTGAAGTCATAAAGAGAAATACATAAAACTTATGAGCATGAGTTACTTTTATCTTATTATATCAAATGGAATTCTTAACTTATAAAGCTCTTAAAGCTAAGTGTTAATTTAAGAAACTCTTTTGATTAAATGTCAACTTGTAATCATTAAAACCGAAGTCAACAAAGAGAAATCAATAAAATTGTATACATAAACCATCAATTGATCCACACTAAATCATCAATTCCCTGTGCCATATTCACTAATCTAACGCAAAGAAAATGCATACATCAACATTAATTTACCTCGTAAAGACTATAGCTATAGATTTCAAAACAGGAACTTTTTTTCCTTCACCTGATGTTAGAAGAGACTAGTGGATAAAAACATTGCATCTGGAAGATGCAGGGTGGGTTCATTGGCATGTATACTACTGAAAATGTGAAAAGTCCAAGCATCCTATCGCTAAAAAAGAAAATATCATGATTATAGACACTGCTCATTTAATAATTGATGAAGTTTCAGAGATGAGTATAAATGCATCAGACGAGCGAGCTAAATGCATGAATAACCATCTGATGGACAACTAACAACAGATATCTGAAAGAGAAACTATAAACAACCAATAACTAGAAGGCATTAACCCAATAAATTTATGCATATGATATCACAGAAATTATAAAAAATTAATTACCAAAATCTTTCAAAATCACATACCAAACTGAGGGATGAAACATTCACATTAACCAAGTGCACTTTGCTCCTTCCCTTGCCAATCATATCTATGGATAACATCATAATAGAAAAATGGAAAAGAATAGAAAAGGCATAACTTCAGTTAGAATTGTTAATGGTAAAGCAAGAAGGAAATGAATTACAAATACAATGAAGAGAAATCGATAAAATTATATACACAAACCATCAACCGATCCACACTAAATTCGAGAGGGCCCATGAGAATCTCATCAATCTCAGCTGCCTCATCCTATGTGCGGTAGGAAATAGAGTCTAGATTTTGAATGCTTCACTAAATCCAAGAGGGCCATAGGCAATTCACTAGATTTCAAAGAAAAGGAACGAATTATCGATCTCTGATTGCATTGAAGAAATGATAAGTTTTTCCAAATCAAGGAATCAAGGATGAGAATCTTGAAAATCAGAATTTTGAATTAGTGGATGTGGGAAGAGAGCAGAGGAGAGAATCAGAAAAAGGATTTGCTCTTCAATTATAAGGAAAAATTAGCAAAGAATAGGAGAAAATTCCACGTCAATTTGAGCGTATTCTAAATGATACGAGTCTGTAGACAAATAGGGTAATTTCTCCATTATGTAAACTAGGACTATTAGGCCACAAGAAGATTGGAGTGGGCTATATTTGCATTCTAACTCTAAGGGCCAATGTAGTATTGTTGTAAGTGAAAGTGTTTTCACTAAAAAATATTGTTTGGGAAAACTGATAAGTGTTTGATAATATTTTTGTAAGAATAACTTTATTCTAATAAGCAGTTTATGAGGCGTTTGGTAAAACTGATGTTCAACATTATATGTGATTTAATTTGACAATATTCTTCAGCTTTGCCTCAGGAAGAATTAAGAGATCCATTCCATCTCATAATGTCTCAAAAACCGGCCTCCTCGGTGGTTGGTCGCCTCAAGAAATATCACAAACTCTTAGCAAGAACCTAAAAAATTTCATAGTAGCAGTGTTAAACCATATATTGCAAAAGTATTGCCATACTTGTAGCATTCTATGAATGTGCACCAAATCGCAAGCAATATACACCAATTAAGTTATGTGTAGAGTTTTATTCAGTTTTATTCTTTCTATTACTATTGATGTAAGAAGTTATCTTTAAAGATGACTCAGCAATCAGCAATGCACTTAAATAAATATTATTGATATTAACATTTGAGCAACCTAACAAAAATTTCCAGTCCTGCTACTTAAAAAAAGTGTCTCTAAATAAATACATATCTTGATCTAGTTTCCATCCCAAATATTACAATAGATCAGCTCAAAATAGACACATTATATCTATTTAAAATTGTAAAGGTTATATGACAGAATATCTAATGATGTTTCTAAAACCTTACCCAAACTCTTTCCACAATAAAAGACAAAGCAATAAAATATTTCCATAGAAAAAGAACAGAAGAAATGTAGATAAACTATAACAAAAATGAATGAAAACTAAAAAGAGAAAAAAAGAAAAAGTAGTTTGTGCTCTAAAGGATTGGCCCTTTCACAGTTGGGAAAAAAATCTCAACTACACCACTACCATCAGATTACAAACATTTTTAATTAACCAGTGAATCTCTCATTCCACACCCATTCACATCAAAATGACAACTTAGTTTAATGGATAATGAATGTAACAAAATAAATAAAGTACCTTCTAGCTATAGCTTTCACAAATAATCCATTTCAAACGGATGAGAACTCCTTGTGAATAAATGAAACAGTAGCACTTCCCCAGGACCCCTTACTAACTAATTAATTATTAATTATTTAGATGAAGTTAAAAAATTAGCACTTCCCAGGAACTCTTGCTAATCAATTAATTAATTGATCAGATCTCTTGCTAACTCAGAGGAAAACAACTTTAAGTTGGATCCCTGACATAACATTATAAGCCAAATGAGTTAACAAGATGCAAAAACGGTGTATTTTTCATAAATTTGTATGGAAAGGAAAGAATATACAATGGCCAGCTAATATTGACTAAAGACTTTGAAGAAAATTGTAAAACAAGACTAAACAGAGACATTAAAATTGTTCCCAATCAAGTGACACCAACCGATGGAGGATAGAATTCCCAAACCAATGAGAATTCAACCCACACCAACTCAAACAGCCAATCGTGCATAAATATAGTACAACAGAGTTAAGAACACCCAACTGCCATTCCCTGCTGCTACTAAGAACATATTCTCATAAGACAACACAGGAACCAAAATAGCATAATACCCAATAAATCTAACTCTAGAACAAACATTTAACATTCACATTACATCCTATAGCTGAAGCATAATCAACAATACATAAAATTTGGACTAGGTTCCTCAGCTAGATTACATATGAGAGAATCTAAAACAAGTAACCATAAAACAAAAACAGAACAAAAGAACAAAATTGCAAACTTGGACAGAGGCATTTAAATTGAAGAAAACAAAAATAGAATCTAAATTGAATGGTTGAAAAGCCAATTTCAAATCATTAATGCTAGAAAAATTGCAAACTTGGATAGAGGCATCGAATAGACACATATGAACTTGAAACTAGATTAAGAGCCACTTACACCGAAATTGATGACTCGATGCACTTGAAAACCCTAGACAAACCAGTAACCACCTAACAACAATTGATACAGCAGATCAAAGGGAAAATCGGCAAATCTGCAACAGCGATGAGTTAAGGAGATTAGAGGACTTAAAGAGAGACGAGTGTGAGCACGGGTTTTTCCCGACCTCGGTGATGAGAATTGGACTTGAAAGTGACCGGAATGTTTCCCGGAGTATCTCAAGCATCCTGAAAACCAAGCCATCCGTGATCCGAAATTCCGAAAAGGTCTCCCGAATCGTTTCCAGGGTTTGGTGTGCACGTCTAATTTTCCAAGTTTCGCCTTGGCTCTCGTTGGAACCGGGCGGCTCTGGCTTTTGAATTAGAGCCGGCCTGCTCTAGTGGACAAAATAAGTTGCTCTGCAAAGCAGAGCAACTTGTCTTCGCAGAAGAAAGGAGAGGCGGAAATTCAGAGATTAGACGGCTCATTTATTGATTGATTGAAAGAAGTGAGGGAGAGATAAAAAAGAGGAATATCTGAAAGGGGAGGAGACTTTTGGCTCTGGTTCTCAAGAAAAGAAAAAAAGAATAAAAAGAAACAGAGAGAAAAGAGAGGCAGGAAAAAGAAAAGAGAAACCGAGAAAGAGAGCTCCCAAACACTCTCGTCAAAACCCTAAACCAATCTCCAAACAATAACAACAAAGTCTATAACCTTTGCTCATTGATTCGGGATCGTTTTGGGTTCGTTTTGGATTGCTTCGGATCGTTCCGGGTCATCATGGGATTCAACCAGTTGAGTCTCCAGGACACATTTCTAGTTTTCAATCCATTTCTTGACGTTCAAAGCACTGGAACAACACCAAGGTAAACTCTGAGAGGCCTTAAACCCGTTTGCATTGTATATTCTGAGCGTTTCCTTCATTTCTGCGATTTTTGGAAACTAGGCTACCCATCATAGTCGTACGGCTGTGTTTTTCATGAACACAGCCGCATGGCTGTGTTCGGGATGAATAGAGAAGGCCAGCTCTGACCCTAGAGCCGCCCGGCTCTATTCCTCAGGGACAGATTTCTAGTCTGTCCCAATCGGCCGAAAACCGTCCGTTTTCCATTTCAAGCTTTCTGTTGTGATCCTTTTCGGCCCAAAATTATCCGTATGTTGTAATATTTTGGTTTTTGGATTTCTGTATATACGGATATTAGGGTTTTCGGTGTTTTCCGGGATTATTTTCGGAGTTTCGGGGTCGTTTCATCCGAATCGGATCCATAGTTAAGCATTAGCGGACCCCCAAACCCTACAAAATCCCCGGAAATACTAAGAACGATTGAAATAATATTTTCACAAATATTTTTGGTGTGTTTATTGCCTAGATGGATTGTATATTTAGGAACCCACACAAATGGAACCCCGAGTTCCGGGATAACAGACCCACAAAAGTGGAAATTTACATGGAACCGAGCCAAATGGTTTTCAAAAATTGTTTTTCAGCACAAAAATCTACAGGGTGTTTCAAAACCGTTTTCCAGGTCTAACCGGTCTGACCGATCGGGTCAACCCGTTACCCCCTAAATGCATGCCCCCGATCCTAAAAATCCCGATTCTGTCCTGATTTGAGTCCTATTTGTATTGTGTTATAAACTGCGCTAACCATCTGTTTTGCAGCATTTATCTTTATTATTTTTGCTGTATTTAATAGATTAATTCGTGTATTTTAAGCGTTTGTAAATTTTTAGATCCTCGTGTATTTAGGCGATTGTAAATGTTAGGACGAGAGTTTTTATCTTTTATTTGATTGGGTTGTATAATCGGCCTTTACTATTTTCCCGTATATTTTGGATGTATGATTTATTTTTCTGCTATTTATTTCCTGCATTTTGCTTTAGCATCGGGCTAATAAAACGAACAAATTAGGGTTAGAAAAGATAATAACTTGAATAAGTATGGCAATATAAATTATAAACTGAATACAAGCTTGAGGTTAAGTAGGTAAGTTGCCCGAACCCTGAATCCCTGGATTAGGTACGATAGTCTGCGCTTGATAGGTACCGGAATTTCCCGGATGAGCTGATTTAGGTGGCGACTCTGTCACTGATCTCGAAATTTAGGTTTCGAGATCTTTAAGTAATAAATCAATAAAACGTTTTCTACAAAAATGAATTTCAAAAAAAATAAATGATTTTTCCTAAAGCAAGATAAACGAAAACCCCTTTTCTTTTCAAAATATCACGAGAACCTAGTTTTCGAAAACCTTGGGCTCGCTTCGGCGTGATCCTCCCTTTAAAAGGTCGTCCGCTCACAACGAGAGTGAAATTAGAACTGAAAGGAACAGAGAATCTCACCATATGCTACGAGAACGAAGGAGGAGTAGTCGATTGGATTTGTGGCAGCTTCGTAAAGATAATAGCATCTCTATGGTAAGAGGTCCAATTTAATTATGGGGATTTTACAAAAACACTTATATTTTGGCACCATATTTCTTTTTTACGTGAAATCTTTGGCAAAAATCTCTTTTTTAACTTTTCAAAATTACTCAAATACATTATTCTACTTTATCCACATTTCTCTCTCTTCTTTTTATAATTTTAATCTAATTTTATATTTATCTCTCAATCCGTTTATTTTTTGGTCATGCGGCTTTAGAAAGTTTTTTTTTTCTTTTTGAAACAAGATCCATATGTATATATTTTTTCCGACATTTGTTTTTTACTGAAGTATAACTAATTATATCTTTGTATTTTAATGTATAATTAAGGTATAACTAAGTTATAATCAATATAATAGTGTATCTTAAGGTATAACTAAGGTACAATTAAGGTATAACTAAGATATAATCACTATAATAGTGTATCTTAAGGTATAATTAAGGTATAACTAAGGTATAATCACTGTAATAGTGTATCTTAAGGTATAATTAAGGTATAACTAAGGTATAATCAATTTAATAGTATATCTTAAGATATAACTAAGGTATAATAAAGGTATAGCTAAGGTATAATTGCTATAATAGTATATCTTAAGGTATAACTAAGGTATAATCACTATAATAGTGTATCTTAAGGTATAACTAAGGTATAATCACTATAATAGTGTATCTTAAGGTATAACTAAGGTATAATCAATGTAATAGAGTATCTTAAGGTATAATTAAGATATAATTAAGCTATAACTAAGGTATAATTATTGTAATACTGTATCTTAAGGTATAACTAAGGTATAATAAATGTAATAGTATATCTTAAGGTATAACTAAGATATAATTAAGGTATAACTAAGGAATTTTCTTCATTTGCTATATTTTTTAAAATCACTTTACATTGAGTAGCAGTTAAGGAGTTAACTAACTGAAATGAATCATCAATTTCCTTAGTGCTTACTGTCAAGTGTATATGGCAATATTTAGTAGAATTAGAAGAATAAATCACAATAATGATTAGGAGGGAAAATAACAAGTACAAAAGTGAAATTGAGATGCCCATTCTGCGACTATGTTGAAGTACCTCCATCTACAATTACACCAATCTTTGGATTTTTTTTCCATTCTGAACCATCATAAATTCCAAACAGAAGCCCCTAGGAGTGGTGCTAATTGATTACATGCATAATTGTATTTTCAACTCCAGAATCAGATATTGGTTAGTTTCATTTTACTATTATTAATTTTTTTTCCATTCTATAAAATACTTGGGTAGAGATGGCCTCTGATTGTTTTTTTGAATTCCTTTTTGTATTCCTTTTATTGTTTTTCTTTTAGCTTCACTTCTTAACATGAACCTTAGCACTGCTTGCTATGAACTTTTGTGAGCTACATTTTCGATACCTTAAGATACTCTATTACATTAATTGTACCTTAGTTATACCTTAAGATACACTATTACAGTGATTATACCTTAGTTATACCTTAATTATATCTTAAGATACACTATTACAGTGATTATACCTTAGTTATACCTTAGTTATACCTTAGTTTTACTTAGAAGTGGCCAAATTGGACCAGAACCAGTCAAATCGGACCGAACCGAATCAAAACCGGTCAAATACTGAACTAGACCGGTGGTTTATAAGAAAAAAAGGTTAAGGTTCAGGGTTATTCATTCTGTAAACCTTTGAACCACCGGTTAACCGACGCTTCAAACTGCCGGTTAACCGGTGGTTTGACTTTTTTTTTTTAAAATTTTTCGTCTCTATAAATACCTTAACCCTCTTTTAATTTTTTCACACAATTCTTTACACTCTCTATTATATCCAATTTTTTCACACTTTCATTTACATTTTACAAGTTATTTTAATATTCTACATTATATTATTTACTAGTTAATTTGTTCATTTACATTTTTTTACAAATCATATTAAATGTGTAAGAGAAATAAATGGTTTATTTTTACAAGTTATATTTTTGTAATAATTTTTATATTATGTAAATTATTAATTGTAAAATAAAAATTATAAGTTGTTTTTCATATTTGAGAAATTATATTATTTTGTTACGTATATTAATAATTTATCAAGAAATGTCTACATCGAAACCACATATAAATTAAATTCTAAATGTTTATTGAAAAGGGTTGAACCTGAACCAGACCGAACCTAAACCTTATCAAACCCTGGCCAAAACCTTATCAAAACCTGAACCTGAACTGGACCGGACCAAACCGGCGGTTCATCCCTTTTGAAGGTTAAGGTTCAGGTTCAAGGATTTCTTGAACCTGAACCGGCAGTTCATGAACCATAGCCACCTCTAGTTTTACCTTAAGAGATACTATTACATTGATTATACCTTAGTTATACCTTAATTATACCTTAAGATACACTATTACAGTGATTATACTTTAGTTATACCTTAATTATACCTTTGTTTTATCTTAAGATACACTATTATATTCATTATACCTTAGTTATACCTTAATTATATCTTAAAATACAAAGATATAATTAGTTATACCTTAGTGGAAAAAAAATATCGGAAAAAATATATACATATGGATCTTGTTTCGAAGAGAAAAAAAAACTTTCTAAAGTCGCATGACAAAAAAACAAATGGATCGAAAGATAAATGCGAAATTAGATTAAAATTATGAAAAGAGGAGAAAGAAATATGGACAAAGTAGACTTATGTATTTGAGTAAATTTGAAAAGTTTGAAAGGGATTTTTCTTAAAAGGAAAATGTATAAAATATATGAATTATGAAAATAAGGCAATTCAATAATTATGAAAAAAAAAAGTAGAAAAGTAATTTTGAAAAAGTAGAATCCCAAAAACAAAACTTCAAACAGAGGTAGTTTTTACAATTTCCCTTTAATTATTGACCAAACCCAATTAATTATTAGGCTTCCAATGGAAAAGGCAAATAATTTCAAAAGCTACGTAATTGTATCTTAAAAAATAAATATTAAAAATATTTAATGTCAAAATATTAATTATAATAATGGTTTTTCTTTCTTTTTTATCCATGGTTTTACTCTCTACCTTATTTTTACCTTTCTCTCTCCCTTGTCCACTATTTTTCTCACTCCTCTTATATAATTAAAAACTAATTTATTCATTTATCTCTATATCTGTTCATTTTTTCATTATTCCATTTTAAAATGTTTTTTTTTTCTTTTCGAAATGAGATCCATTTCCATATATATTTTTTCTTTTTTTTTGTCCTAGTTTTTGGCATTAATATTGCACACAATTTACAAAAACTGATTATATACTGCATGAATATTATAGTTATACTAATATTATATTTTGCAACTTATACAAAAATTATATTAGTTTTATATTGCAATATACTGCAATTATACCGGTTTTATACTGTAAATACTATAATTATACTGGTTTTATATTGCAGTCATACTGCAATTATACTGGTTTTATACTGTGTGCAATATTAGTACAAAAAACGAAAATAAAAAAAGGAAAAAAAATATATGAATATGGGTCTCATTTCGAAGAGAAAATGAAAATGAAAAATACTTTCTAAAACAGAATGATGAAAAAATGAAAGGATAAAAAAATAAATGAAAAATTAGTTTTTAATTATAAAAAAAGAGAGAGAAAAGTAGTGGATAAGGGAAAGAGAAATTTGTTGGAAAGGGAAGTTAGAATTCGTTTAAGAGAATATGACTTATTTATCAAATATGTCATAAATGTAATTTAACAATAGTATTTAAACTAAAAAGTCTAAAATTATAATTAGGTAAAAATTTAAGTGCTCTATCACGTAAAAAAGAAAAATGCTTTTATATTTATTTACCAATCTAAAGATATATGAGATAATTTGTCTTAATTATTTATTACTTGTATTACTTATTTTTATTTATTTCCAAAAATAGGCAAAACAACACTTATACGTTTTTGAATTATATGTGTTTGTATTGTTAAGTCTCTCAAACTCTATTAAACTTCTAAATTTCATAAGAGTTGGAAAAAAGCTACTTTTACCACAGATTTTTATGCACTATAAAAAGATGTGATATAATTTACAAAAAAATGAAAATGTCGAGTTTAATAGATTTTAATTATGAAATTCAGGAGTTTAATAGAACATAAAATAAAAATAAAGGGTTGAATAATACTCACAAAATAAAATATTAAGAAAAGAAGAAATGAACATCTTAATAGTAAAAACATATAAATTTCACTATTTGAAAATTGTATCTTTTTGCTAAAAAAAATTAGCTTTTGTAATAGAAGTCGAATTCAATTGATGCAAAAGATAGAATACTTAAACTAGACATGAGTTTGATTCGGTACAATTCGAGAATTTAAAATTTCCAGAATTGTCTTAGAAGTTGGAGATTTTAAAAATTAAAATCTCCGAAACTATATTGTAAAAAAAATCTCTGGATTGGATTGTATTGAATTTTTGGTACAATCCAATCTGGGAATTCGGGTATTCGATTCCATTATAATAAAGATGGTTATTCAGTTCGAATATTTAGTAACAAACATAAATTATGATATATATTTTTTAATTAACAAAAATATCAAACTATTATATCCACAAAAGTTTTGAATTGTTATTATGGGTAACATAATGAATATAATTAAAGTATTGGATAAATAAAAATAAAAAATATACATTTTTAATAATAAAACACGTAAAACATAATGTACATATTAACAAAATATAACATATATTTTGAAAGATTATTCCTATAATAGTGTATTTATATTATAAAATTTAAATACATATAAAAAGTTCACTTCTTTTAGTCAATATGATTCGGTTCAATTTAATACAATTTGATATGGTTTTCGGTACGAGTATTAAAAAAATTTCAAAAATTGTACTTAATGAAAGTCGATGGTACAATTAGATACGCTTCTATAAAAAAGTCAATGGTTTAATTTAATTTTGGATTTTTTATTTAGATATTTAGTTCAGTTTAAGGTTCTCTAAAAGCCGTACTCAGTCCTAACTTAGATTCTTTTTTTTTTCAGCCCCAAAACCGCGTAGTTTTATAGCTGGAAAGAATCCTAGAGAAGGTTATTAAAAGGGAAATTGTCAATTTTACGCTAAATAATAACTTTATTTCAAGGCGTACTTTTAACAATTTACTCAATTACCTTTTTTCTTTAAATTCTTTTATTTAATACTTAATACTTATGTTTTTTTCTTTTTTACGTACTTTTTTCTTACTAGGGGAAAATGGCAGAAATGGAGAAAACCCAACACCATCATCCCCTACCCTGTGTCTCCGGCGTCCTTTGCTGCTAGTGCCCGCTGCCCTTTGGTGGTCGTCTTCTCCCCTATATCTTTCTTGTCTCTTCTGGCTTCGGCGCTTTTGTTGTCGTTTTCCTCTCTGCCCACCGTTAATTTCTAATGTTGCCTGTTACTCTGATTCTGGCGACTATTACTGTTTTGCTATGGTAACGGTCAATCTTGTGAGGCTGATGGATTCGGTAAAGATTGATGAGAAGGAGGAGGTCATTACCGATTTTGATGATGAGGGAAGGCCAGATTCTGCCCTGTCTGAGATGCAGTGATTGTTGGGGCAATGGATGTCGAACAAAACACTTGTGAGCACCGTTTCAGCTTATTTAGGGTTTTGATGGCAAAAATTTCGCTCTTCTTTTTCTTTTTATTTAGTTTTTTTATGCTTTAATGTCTCATGATACGGTTCTAGCTCGCCGTTCTCAATTGACAGCATCTGTCCGTGAACTTGTGAGAGCTCTGGATGGAAACCGAGGAGGAGCAGCGGGCGGTTCCATTTCAACTTCAATTTGACAAACCCGTCGCTTCGCAGGTTTTCCATATCGCTTTCATTTCATTTATGTGTAAATGGCAGTGTACTTTTACTTGTGTGACTTTCTTTTGTGTCCTTAGATAATGAATTTTTGTCTGTAGATTAAAATTGCAAAATGGAATCCAGAGAAGGATTTGCTGGCCATGGTGACAGAAGATTCTGAGATTGTTCTTCATCGCTTCAATTGGCAAAGGTTATAGACCATTTCCTCTGGTAAAATAGGATTCATGGATGTTTCTTTCTTTCCTAGCCTGGTATTTCTGCTAAGAAGTCTACTACCATTTTAGTTGATAGTTTGAATTGCTTAGTTCTGGTTAATTACGTATTTGCAATGATCTTGCTTCATTTCACTTTCGTTATGAGTTTATATATATCAGTTGCTTTGTCAATGTACGGTGATTGTGAGGGTCCTTTCTTCTATTTATGACCCTTGAAATTAGATTCACAAAATCCAATCAGACAGACAATTTTGAACAACAGAATATAGAGAAATCGTACCAAATAGAGAAGTCCTGCATCCGATGCAATACTACCAAAATAGAAAAGCCATAGTTTCAGATACATGTATTGCCAAAAAATTCACAAGGCCATTAAAGTTTAATTATCTTCATAGAATTTACGGAAGCATGATTGCATAAGTACCTGTGACTAAAGAAGAACATAATTACATGTCGAATTACAAAATTTAGTAGGTGATTAACAAGGTTTAATATATACCATCACCTGTTGAAGGACTTACATCTGCATGTTTTCCATATTGAGATGATGTGCATTTTGAAGTTTCTTTTTGATTGAGAAAAGTTGAGCAACAACATTTCCAATACCCATTCTCTCTTGTGGTGATTCAGCAGAACATGATATTCCTATTTCAAATATCCAAATCAAGCATTCTACCATTGTGTTGCTGAAGTTTGAGATTTCTTATGCTTGAACCAGTTTTGGATCTACAATCTCCAACACCGAATCAGGCAGAGCCCTTTTTACCCCGTGTATTTGCTTCACTACCATATGATGTTAAAGCTGACAAAGTTATTTACCCGTGTGTTTGCTTCACTACCAGATGAAGTTAAAGCTTATGAGCAACTTTCTGAGAAGATGTCTTTGATTCGACAATTTATTAGACCCGAAAATTTATCATGTATTCATGTATAGCGCCAGCTTTTTTACTGTAAGGGGTCTTTTTACTTTAGCTATTGATGTTGAATATTAATCTTTTGTAAAATCATTGTCAGCAGGTGACAAATTGAACTTATTCTTCAATGAAATACACTATTTATACGCTTCTTATACACTGTTTATACATTGTTTATACTCTTATTATTCACTATTATATATTATTATACACTTCTTATATACTATTATACATTGTTTATAAACTGTGTATACATTGTTTATACACTGTTTATACACTTCTTATACACTGTTTATACATTGTTTATACACTTCTTATACATTGTTATAAATTGGTATACACTGTTTATACATTTGTTATACATGGTTATACACTTCTTATATATTACTATACATTGTTTATACATTGTTTATACACTTCTTATACACTGTTTATACACTTCTTATATACTGTTTATAAATTGTTTATACATTATACGCTGTTTATACACTGTTTATACATTATTTATACACTGTTTATACATTGTTATACACTGTTTATACATTTCTTATACACTGTTATACATTGCTTATACATTGTTTATACACTACTTATACATTGTTTATACATTATACACTTCTTATACAATGTTATATGTTTATACATTTATTATACATTGTCATACACTCTTTATACACTATTTATACATTGTTTATACATTGTTTATATGATGTTTATACATTGTTTATACATTATTTATACACTGTTATACATTGTTTATATATTATTTATACATTTTTTATACATTATACACTGTTTATTCATTGTTCATACATTATTTATACACTGTTATACATTTTTAAATACTGTTTATACACTTCTTATACACTGTTAGACATTGCTTATACATTGTTTATACACTACTTATACATTGTTATACATTATACACTTTTTATACAATGTTATATGTTTATATATTTATTATACATTGTTATACACTCTTTTATACACTGTTTATACATTGTTTATACACTGTTATACATTGTTTATACATTGTTTATACATTATACACTGTTTATACATTGTTTATACATCATTTATACACTGTTATACATTGTTATACACTGTTTATACACTTCTTATACACTGTTATACATTGCTTATACATTGTTTATACACTACTTATACATTGTTATACATTATACACTTTTTATACAATGTTATGTGTTTATACATTTATTATACATTGTTATACACTATTTATATATTGTTTATACATTATTTATACACTGTTCTACACTGTTTATACATTATTTATACATTGTTTATACATTATACACTGTTTATACATTGTTATACTGTTTATACACTTCTTATACATTGTTATATATTATTATACACTTCTTATATATTATTATACATTATTTATATATCGTTTTTACACTTTTTACATTGTTTATACACTGTTTATACACTCTTTATATGTTAGTTATACCTTAATTATACCTTAAGATACACTATTCTAGTGAATATACCTTAGTTATTCCTTATTTATACCTTATTTATACCCTAAGATGCATTATTATATTGATTATACCTTAATTATACCTTAGTTATACCTTAAGATACACTATTACAGTGATTATACATTAATTATACCTTAAGATATACTATTACATTGATTATACATTAGTTATACTTTAATTATACATTAAGATACACTATTACAGTGTTTATACCTTAGTTATACCTTAATTATACTTTAGTTATACATTAAGATACACTATTACAGTGATTATACTTTAGTTATACCTTAATTATACCTTAGTTATACATTAATATATAAAAGCATAATTAGTTATACTTTAGTGAAAAAAATATGTCGGAAAAAGTATATACATATGGATTTTGTTTCGAAGATAAATAAAAAATAAAAAAAACTTTCTAAAGTCGCATGACAAAAAAATAAACGGATTGAGAGATAAATGCGAAATTAGATTAAAAAACATAAAAAGAGGAAAGAGAAACGTGGACAAAGTAGAGAAAGTATTTTGGAAATTTTGATTTGTGTTTTGTTGTTTACTTTGTGAATGAATCACGTAAAAATCATAATTTTTGTTTTAGGTATTTTTGAAATTTTGAAAAGTTTTTAAGGTATTTATGCAAACTTTTTCTCTTGAGGTAAAAATATTATATGGTGCCAAATGTTATATATTTATGTAAAATGCCCATATTAAAATCAGCTCGGGATGCTGGGCGGTTGAAATGGCAACCAGCTATTCGCTCGGTTGGTTTAATAAATCAAAACTAAACTGGGAATGTTGCCGGTCGAGCCAGAGAACGGGTTACAGCCCGGTTTGATGCTCATTTTTGCAAAACGATGTACTTTTCGCATAGAAATTAAAGGGAAAAAAACATAAATAAAAACATTTACACAGCACAGAAAAGTCGAAAACCTCACAAAAATTAGAAAACCCCTATGCTTTGTCGATTCAATTGCCTTCCTCTACCTCACTTTCTCTCCAAAATCAAAATAGCCATTTTAGGGTAAGGTACGGCCGCCGGTAAGGACTGTTGCTGCACACCGTTCGCACCGCTTCTGCCGACGCACACCGTCCGCCGCTGCTCTGTGAGTTTCTTCTACTCTGTTTATTTTATGGCTGTTTTTGCTTTTTTTCTTCATCATTCTGAGCTTCTTGATTACTTTGTTGAGGGCTTTTGTTGTTGCTGCGATTGCTTCTTTGCTTGTGTTATTGTGTTCTCTCATTCTGTTCTCGCTTAAATAACACATAAACTTGACAAACTAATAAGACTCTAACTAGTTAACTACCGTCATTTATAAACCTGGGCCATTCTTTAAATTAAATGTGTTAGGTTCATTATTCTGTAAACAGTTCATATTTCGTCTACAGTGGAAGAGGCCTTTGGCTTGTGTGGTATAAATCTTTAAAACGTATGCTCTGCCAGAAAAAATAATCCAATTAAAACTGGTCGGAGAATATCATATTCACTGTAATCACTTTCTTGTTTGTTTCTACTTAATTCTTAGTAACAAACGGCTTGCTACTTGTCTCTGCAACGCACTGCCCTGCAGCTTGCTTGAGTTGGTTCACTTTTGCCTCTGCTTGCAGAGCACCTGTCTAGCTGCCTCACTCTAGCAGAATCAACGTAATTTTAGATTCTATTTTTCGGTCCTGATAAGAGTAATATAAGACAAACTAAATAGGGTTTTGCAAATTTGCTGTGAAATCTAGTGACAATGGCTGCAGAAACGGATATGCCAGAATCAGTAAAGCCCTTTAGAAAGAGGAAAGTGGGGCACAAGAAAGGCTATAAAGCAAAGAAGAAACAAAAACAGTTTCAGGGGATGAAAGAAAGAGTCAAAATGGACCCTAAAATTAAAAAATTGCTTCAAAAGAAGGCACGTGATTACAATTCTGATGATGGTGAGGAACAGATTAAGTATGATGCGGAAGAAGAAAAGGAAGATTTTTTCAAGGATGATGATGATAAGGATTTTGGTATTGAACTTGAAGGATTGGAGCAGGAAGAAGAAGAAGAAGAAGAAGAAGATGGTGAAATTCAGCCAGGAATTACAAAATTGGCAGAGGGTTGTAGAGCATTTAGAATTGCTTTTCAGAGTATTATGGCAAAGACTGTTCCTGATGATTCACTGGTAAGCTAGCTACATTGACCAATCTGATTTACTGTTTTGTTTAAGTTTTTGTCGTGGAGGGAAATGTAAAAACTTTTAGTGAACTTTTAGGGGCCTGTATTATCAGGGCACCAGAAACTTGTAGTGGAGAAGCTTGCTGAAGACGAAACAGGAAAGAAGGTCAAGAGAGAAGCCAAGAAGGAGAAACATCTGGTACTTCACTAGTTCATTTTTCACTTCATTTTATCATTTCGGGGCTACAGTATGTTTTAGACTCATTCGAGTGTTGTTTTTTCTTTGTTTTTCTGCTTAAATCATCATATTTATTCTGGCTTATTCATTTCACATGATAGATGGAAGAGAAGGGGCATGTGAAGCCTGCTAATTATTTAGATACACATGAAAAGTTTCTCATAAGTGTTGCTACAAAAGGAGGTACCGCATTGTATCAGTAGTACTTGTTTTTTGTGTTTCAACTTACTATTGTTGTTTCTCATATTGACGTGTATAATATTTGTTGTTTATGTTACTGGTGTTTCAGTGGTGAAGTTATTTAACGCTGTAAGTTACTTTCTAATATGGTTATTATGTTGCATCCCTTTCATTGCCTTAATTGTTTTATGTAAAGAAAGTTTTTTTTCTTATATTGCTTGCTCTTCCTTTGGCATTGAGACTGACCTTACCTGTTTGATATCTTATTAGGTTAACCGGGCACAGAATGCACAGAAAGGACTGGATCCTTCTAGAACAAAAGATGCAAAAGGTACATGGCATGAGGATTTGAATTCCTTATATTCTTGAATTATCATTTTACTGGTTTTTAATATGATTAAGAATTGTTCTCTTAATAATAGTAAAATGTGCAAGGGGTTGAAAATGTTGCATTCTTGTTGCATACGTTTAGATGTGATGTCATATGCATCTGCCAATTGCACGAGTTTTTGTCGAATCTCTTGCATAGTACTACTCTTCAAAAGCCTTAGTTTTTTGCATTATGAAGAATTGAAGGATTGCTGTTTTTCTTAGCGACATCTAGGAGTTCTTGTAAAAACACTAGCCCTGCTCAATGAGAATATTTACTCCTTTTTTATTCTGTGTTATTTTCATTATGCAAATAAGGGAGGAGCCTATGACATGAAAATCTCACGTTAGCTCTGGCGGAGGTGCTGACATTGGTCACTACCACTGTTGTTAGAATCATACAATTCACGATTCGATACGATTCAGAAATATTTCGATGCGTATCTATAAGTAGAATCGCAATCTGCAGTGAATCCGCCCTGAATCGTATGAATCGATTGTGAATCGGTAGAATTGGTCGATTCATCTGATTCTTCCAGTTCAGGAAATTTGAGAGAGAAAAACTGAAACGTTATTGAACATTTCAAAATTTAGGAAATTAAAGGCTGGATAAGGAATTGAAAGGTTTTTCCTAATTCCTAAATAGGAGATTCCAATAAAATCAAAGCCTGCTATTGATTCAAATGACTTTCCTAAACTAACAAAAAACAAAGTGAACGTGGCTCTTCAAGGTAAGCTTGCATTAGAGCTGCTCCCAACTCTCATAAGGCAAGCTTTATTAATTTAGGTGGGAGAACTACAAAGAAACTTGTCTGCTCTGCTTTTTTTTTTTAGCTTGCATATTACTAGATTTTAACTCTTAGTTATTAGTTTATTAATATGAGATTGCTATTAAATCTATGATGCATATTTTATTTTTATAATATTTTGAATTTGAAGTGAATCTTACGATTCCCGATTCCCGATCCACAAAATTGGGATTTTGATTCCCGATTCGAATCTCGATTCAACAACTATGGTCACTACGTTTGAAAGCACAAATCAGTTCAATAGCACCTGCATCTTATTGCCACTACGTGGCAAATTCCAGCAGTTACATTTTTGTTGTGTGAGAAGTTTTAGCAAAATCCTCATTTTGCTGCTATCAGTGAACTGATTTTGATTTCAGAGTAATGAATTTTATGGGCATGTTGTTAACTATTCTCATACAATGCTACATCATATTGTGTTTGTCTTGAGGATTGTTTCTAGCCTCTTCAGTTGCACTAAATATAAGCTGAACCTTGTCAGTGATCAAGAACCGAAGAAAACAAGCCTTCTTTTCAGAGTTAGGCAAGACACAAGCTGCTGCAGATGCTAAGGTTTGTTGCTTTTTCTACTCTATTGGTAGAGTTCCACCTTTTCATGAAAGAGCTGCCTCAGTGTTCATCAATTCTGATAATGTTTCCAAATTGTTTTATGCATTTCGACATAGATATCCCTGTTTCAAATGTCTTCCTTGTTTCTTTGGTTAAGATGAGCTCTGTACCAAAGTTAATTGCACTAGTGAAATCATCCTTATGATGAAATCACCAATTGTTAAGATGCACAGCTGGACATCAAGTCTGCTTTATGTAGCTCCATGGCATATCTAAGTCATTGAAACATGCAGATGAAGTCAGGCTCGGTGAACATAGAAGGGCCAGCTTGGGCTCCCCTTCGCGATAATTACATGCTCACTAATTCCAAGTTGAAAGATTGGGATAGGAAGCAAGTAAGTGAATATTAATTTCGCAAATTTATCTCCCTTCAAAACCATAGATGACATCTGAAGCTTGTGTAACAAAATTTATTTCATATGATGCAGGATACTGTTGCAGCTGATGATATCGGGAAGATTTCTGAAGACAGTGGTTCTGACGATGATTGATTCTGTAGGATATTAGAGTTTGAATATTTTTGTTCAGAAAAAACAAGTCATATAATTATTTAGGGGTGCACAATCCTTTGGATTTATGAAATAGATTTTCTGAATGTTTCAGCTGAATGGTATTTTTTATGGTCTTAAACCCGGATCGGTCATCTAACCGGTAAAGGGATGGATTCATGAATTTTGGATTAAACTGGATTTAATAAATATATTAAATAATAATATATTTATGTTAACAATATTTATAATATATAAAAATTTGAATATTTTTGTTATAATTTTTTAGATTTAAGGATTTTAAACATAATATAATAATTAAAAAAGTTCGATTATGTAAGATAGTTTATATAGTAAAACTAAAATATCAATTTAATTTAAAATAATTAAAAATTTTTATTTATATTTTATTTTAATTAAAATAATTTTAAAAATAATTATTAATTAAAATAATTTTTTTTAAAAAAAGTATGCTCGAATTGGAAAATTGATCCGGTTTGCGGTTTTTTTTATTCGACCGATTAGTGAGACTGAATGTTAACTGATTTTTTATTAGAATAGAAATTGGTTATAAATTGACCACCGGATTGATCTCTGATTCCGATCAAACCCGATCTGATCGGCTAGCCCAGTCTAGTTTCCACAAAGTCTAGTTCTCTTTTTTATTGTTTTCGCTTGCAGTATTTTTACTCATGCCCTGAAAATCTTCCAATTCTAGAATAACTGAAAACTTCTATCGGTGCAGCTTTATGGTCAATTTCAGACTAGATTTTTCAATTTGTATGTTGAATTCGATTTGTATGTTTCAAAGCTCTGGTTTTTCTCTAAATTTAAGTGTATACTAATGGCTGAGCGTAAATGAATTCGCAATAGTAAAAAGAACTAGGTTTTTTGCACATTACATGAGAACAACCAAAAAACACAGCCACAAAAATACATCTTGTATTTCATTACTAATACATAACAATTCTGTGCTATATGCATGGACTGACAGGGAAAAAGGAAAAGTTACAACTGCATATTTTTTAACCATAAAACTGTTTAAACTAACTCTCAACTATAAACATATAAGTAACATATTCTATACACGTCAAAACGAATAGAACGGAAAAATAGTTACAATTCCGAGATCTTTGGTTCATCATGCTAGAGTTTATCAGTCACAGAGACTGCTTTTCTAGAACCGGCCAAAGCTAAGAGCTAGGTGATTAATATTTGACATTATGAGCTTTGAGCAATTTTATGGCTGCAGAAATAAATATTCTCTTTTCCTATAGAACTGGAGTCCGTTCTTCACAAGGAAAAGAAAATTCGTAGTTAATGCAAGACAAATCAATGTCGTCTTGTTGAGTGATGCCAAAAGATCCGTTCCTTACAGTGATGGAAAGTCGTGCATCTGAATCTTTTATTGGTGAAGTCAAACCCAGCTGTTTCATATCCACCTAATTCTTCTCATCAAGACCTCCTAGGTCCCTGTGATACAATCATAAATCTTGTTATTCCACAAGGAAATCATGCATCAATTCAGCCGGTGTTAGTTAATAATATTCATTCTCTCAAACTAAACCTCGGGTTCTTTCCTTTTTCATTTTTTCGTTTTCGTCTTTAAAAGAATATATAAAAATTGTACTCTCAGCAGCTTCTGGTTTGGTTCAATGGATCATAATCATATGCATCACCAGCTTTGACGAATCTCCCCTTCACACGTCTCCTCACATCAGCCCTTGCCTTCCGGGAAGCATATCTCACTCTCTTCTCGAACCTGTAATGCAATTAACTTTGTCATTAAACATTCATGTAAAACGAAGTAGATAATAATTTGCACATTATTCTGAAAACTGAACCACACTGTATTGCGTGCATTTTAACCATACCTCGGTCTAGCAATGAAAATCTGTATATGTTTATTCAGAATTAGCAGACGTAAATAACATTTGTACATTAATATTACTTCTGTAGAAAAGCTCTAATTCACTAACTCGCAATCAAACATGCAAGAAACCAACTTGATCATCTATACATAAATGCATAAATAAACCTAATTTTTATGAGCAACTTGCTCATCTAGATTTAAGTGCATAAACAAGTCCAGTTCTTATACTGATACCGTATTCGCATATTTGACTTCAATATTATTGCAAAATAAAGGAAATACCGCACGATGTGATTAAAGGAGAAGATATAACATTCTCAATTTCGTTGAGCCACATAAACGTATGTGTAAGTGACTCAAATTGAGAATATTTTGGCTACTACTGTATAGTAAAATAGAAAGGCATTACAGCATACTTACTTCCTTGTCTTCTTTTTTTCCTTGTAACGCAATACAGCATCACTCCGGTTAGCTGACGGGAAGGAGCCCTCGGCACATGGGGGACACCATGGAGGCTCCCCCATTAGAAGCATCGAAGATGCACCACAATCTTGATAATCTGCAGCACTACTGTCTCCGGTCAGGCCAGAGAATGAGAGGCTAGAATGACCTTGCCTTGTTGTAAAACAAAGGATTGGTTCAGTTTTCGCACTCATCATGGAATCAGCAGATGCTGCAGTACTGCAAGCTGGCTGCATTGCATTTCCCATTCCAACTGATGATCCCTGGAGAAACCAAACCGTAAGTATGTCTGTACTCATAATGGCTAACACCACCAGTGTTTCATAGTATACAGGCTGTAAGACGAATACCTCAAACAATTACACTCTATAAATGGATGAGACAGAGAAGGCAAAGGGTTGGACGAGTGGGGCAGGCAAAGATTAAAGAAATTCATAAGAAACATATGTTGAGAATCAAAATACTACCGCTCAAATGTTGCACAAGGCATTTCAACTGTATGTTCACATCCAAAATTAATCAATTAAACTTGCATGATTTATTAGCACTCAAACACAGGGAATTTAGCATTAGGTATTGTGACAAATTATAAATCTTTCCTACTGCCACCATTCAGATATAGCAGAGAGGAGCCACATCTAGAAATAAAGGACAGGAGGAATGGCTGTCACGATATTACACTCAAATCGGTCGACTCAGCAACAGCTTCGTCCCGCAGACATGCACGTCACTAGTATCGGGAATACAAAGAAGCCTACCAAACGATGGAGAAGATTAACACCGACTGAGCTTGGCATACCATAGCTCTTGCTGAAACATATGAAGAAAATTTCATGTGCAGCTATTCCAACTTTATTTTTCCCATCTGAAGGTACGCTGTTCTCAGATTATAGAACTTGTTCTGCTTTCTTCTATGGGCACAATGGGAGGAGGTACATAATCACATGCTTCGGCAGTCAAGGTATTCAGACTCCTTGAATTAAAATAAAAAAGCAAGACTAAAACAACCCTTTTCAGTCTTAAATCATATTTGAAAGGGAAGATCAAGTTCATTTAATCAATGAAGAAAATGGATAAGCAGATGAACAAACCATGAGATCAAGCACAAGAAGCAAACTAATTGAAAGCCTTTCAGACAATATAAAATGATAGTAGAATGAAGAAAGAACCTCAGCAGCCACTGCACCCTGGCAGTTGGACTCAGCACCAGACATGTCCTTTGTGGTAAACAAGCTATCAATTCCGCCATTCTCAAAAAGCTCTTCTGAATTACTGAGGGTAACACCAAAGAGTTCTTCATAATTTTCAAGATTCAAATCAACTTCATCCATATTAAAGTCCTCATAAAGGTCATCATCTTCGCAAACTGCAGGAGCCAAAGTTTCAGGGCAGCGCAACTGCATTTCAACAACTTAAGTTAGAAATATTTTTCAGAAGTATGAGAATAAATCTCAACAATCATGCAAATAAAAGTGTAAGCAAGTATTGGGCATACTCTTCCCTAACAAAATTCAATTCCTCTAAACTTTGCCGTAAATTCCAAAAGCTAAAGTTCAGAGTCCTCCTTAGCAGTTCTCTCAAATCAGATGTCAAAAAAAGATTTTACTTCTCAAAAATATGCCGATCCATCTGATATAAGGGAGATTAAAGTATCTAATACATGGTGGATAAAACACAACCAGAGAAATAACTTCAAGCACCTCAACTTATGCAGTACTTCACACAATGCATATTGCTCTAGGTATGGCAAGAATAATATGCAAAAGCTATCAAAATTAGTAAATTAAAAGAAATTTATGAAATAAGATTGTATAACCTCAGAAATCACCGAAAATTGTTCAATGGAAAGTACATAAATTTCAAAGGAAGATATTTTCAAATATGTTTTATTTCTCATCAACAGGCTACAAATTACATTGTCAAGTGTCAGAGATAATAATAAAAACTATAATTGGGCCTTACCTATCAGCTTAAGCTTTTAGGTCAATTGGTTCCACGACATGGTATCAGAGCCGCTTAGACCTAGAGGTCGAGGGTTCAAATCCTTGTAGCTCCATTTGTTGATTAAAAATTTAACACATGGCAAGGTGGACTTGTGTTGTACACGCTTCAAGCCCAAGGGGCATTCACGTGCGGAGGAGTGTCAGAGATAATAATGAAAACTATAATTGGCCTTCCCTATCAGCTTAAGCTTTTAGGTTAATTGGTTCCATGACATCAAGTAAACTTGTAAAAAGTGAGAAAATTCAAGTAAAATGGCTTAATGATGAAGTTTTTCTAGAAATAACAAAATTAAAAATTCACAATTACTAGTTTTTTCATAAACAGGCACATATAAAAACTGAGGGATTTTAACAAAAGAAATAGAACTTTTCCTGCAATCCAAATTGGAATCATTTAACAGATAGCCTGTCAAGAAAACAAATTGCCTGTAACTGAGCATCGCAGCAAAAAGTTTTAATTAGACCTTCAAGACAATGAAGCCCCATGTACCTTTGGCAGAGGTGCATTAGCAGATCCAGCTGGCTGATCTAGATTGTTTAACACCAATTCTGACATTGAAGAAGTTCCACCACAGCCACTTGATTTTGCTGCTTCACCTGTCCCAGCAACAACAGATAAACTTTGGACAATGGCATTCTTTGGAGAACCCCATGCACTAGCTGTACTCTCTTCAGCTATGCTCATCAACCCCATTTCCTGCTCGCAGGCAGATTCACCAGCAGAAGTGAAGTCTGAAGTAAATGTCCATAATGAAGAAAGCTCATCAGATGATGGACAGCCTGTGTAACAACTGATTGTTTGTCTTTTATGTGTAGGAGTTGAGGTAGAGCTTCCATGGACCGTCCAATCACAATTTTGACAAAGAGAGATTCTCTCTTCGAAACATCTCAATACAGCAGGTTGTGAATTGCATCTCTCACATAAGAAGGTTCTTGAATGACGCCTGGACAAAGCATTTGCAGAATGGA
Organism: Euphorbia tirucalli; assembly: GCA_039660915.1. NCBI lineage: Eukaryota > Viridiplantae > Streptophyta > Magnoliopsida > Malpighiales > Euphorbiaceae > Euphorbia > Euphorbia tirucalli. Next base: position 32,005,108 of record CM077640.1, on the reverse strand, counting down.
CGTTTCTATCACATGATAAACATAAACAAGCTGCATCCGATCGGCAGTACACTGTGGACCTCTGATCACCACAGAAATCACAAATGTAACCCATGTTTAAACTAACAATTCTCTCCAAAATCCAACTAATTCGAAACCAAATCAGATATCAGGTGACAAAAAAAACAGCTTCCTTGTGACACAGCAGAATTCCCTTCTGTTTGACTTTTTATAACCTTCATATAGTACATACAAATTTCAGTGTTAAACGCACAAATAAATACATAAACAGTAGTTTCTTTTTTCCATATGTAGCAAGAGAAAAGGAAAAAAAAAAGGAAATACAGGGTTTACGAGTGTGAGATTCCGTAGTTAAGAAAGTTTCACACAAAACCACGAAAAGAAAAAGCTGCAAATTTATAACTACAAAACAGAGAACTGCACTTTTGACCAATTAAAAGAAAGAATAAAAGCACTTTTCAAGCAGGTATTATTCTTATCTAAAAAAAAAAAAAAAACTCGTCAAAAAAAAGCGAATATGGATTTCAAGCTACAAAGTTCAAAAAAAGAAGTGATAAAACAATATTCCAATCGATGGAGGAGTGTAAACAACGCAATCACATCCAAAGATTAAAAAAAAAAAACAACAAATCAAGAAAAAGACACTAAGAGGATCCAAAATAGCAAGAACAAAAAAAGGCAAAAAAAAAAAAAACGAAACACAATTAATTAACGGGCTACAAGATGTACAAAGAGCAACAAGAGCGAAAACAAATCACTGAAAAAAAAAAATTTCCACCAAGGATCCATGACATACTACTGTGTCCACCTCCAGAACAAAGAACAGAACAATATTCAACAATTCAGTCAGCTAAAAAGCCGAAACAGAAACAGAGAAGAAGAGAAACAGAAAGGAAAAAGGAGGTGAAAAATTACCGTAGAAGAAGCAAGATCTGTGGAATCAAAAAGGAAAGGGAAGAAAAAAAAACAGCAGGAAAGAAGGAACCCTAAGATGAGATGACACACAGGTATCTGGATTCAGTCTGTTTGTGCTAATACTCCTTGTTCTTCTTCTCTCTAAAGCACAAAAAAAATCAAAAGAGAAAAAAAATGGAAAATGGGAAATAAATAAATAAAAAATAAAAATAGAAAGATAGAGATTGGGTGGGTATAGGAAGGGTGACATAAGATGATAAAAAAAAGTGCAAAAGTGTGGGTGGGGAAAGTGGGGCCCTGTCCTTTTCATTTCTCTCTAAAAAGCTCTTTTTGTTAGGCCCTTTTCTCTTTTTTTTTTTTTTAATTTTATTAATGCCACCTGTGTCGGCCTCTCTGCTTATATATCTCAAAAAAGTGCACTAAATAATATTATTTTATTTTTATTTTCGGCTACTCTCAAGCGTGGACAATTCTTTGCCTAATTCTCATTTTCCCATCCCTACCCTTCTTCATAGATTTCTTACTTAAAAAAATAAAAAATAAAATACTAAAAAGTACATCCAGCCAGGTGTTATAGGACAGAAATGGAGGCTCCATCTTCGCCGGACGAAAATTCTCCGCCGTATTAATACGGTGATGAATCTTTTTAAAGGGATTTGAAATCACTGCCTAATCATCAAAATTCATATCATTTAATTTTTTTTTTTTCTATTATAACCAGTGAGATATTTACGTCTTATTCTCTTTAAACCACGTGAATTCTTATTCCTAAATATAATCTGATGATGAAGACATTTTTTTTTAATCGAAAGGTTTAGAATTTGAATTTCATTGGAATTAGATTGTACTCTTTTAATTAAAAATTAAAATCATAAAAAAATTTAATTTTCCAAGTACCATTTCTTCGGTGCCCGTTAAATCCAAAAATTTTGTTATTACTACAAATTAATCTATTTTGCTTACTTATAAAAAAATAATGAGTAAATGTTGATCTGATTTATAAAGTAGTAGCAAATACAAGTATGTTTACCTTCATGTGATTTAATTTTTTAAAAAATAATGATTAATAAAGCAACAGAATCACATGATTGACCTAATAAGTATGTAATGTAATAAAATAATAATTAAAAATTGTTGTAAAAGGTACTTTAGTAGAAGTTGATTCTTGCAGTTTACTTTTTTTTGGGGAAACTTGACGGCCATCAAAAGGAAACTGATTTTGTATTTTCTTGAAACTCTGGAAACCTTAACCTTGTTCGTGTAGGCAAGGCAACTCATTCATTACTCTGCTTCAAATCTATTACTACTATTCCTTTTTCTTTTTTCTTTTTCTTAGCAATAATCAAAGTATTTATTTATTCGAATTAAATGAACTTTTTTTTATGTGTGGTTTTAACTTTTTCAATTTATTCATTTTTATATGATGTTTTATATTAAATTTTTTTTTTTTCAGTTTTATCATTATTTAAACTAAAAAAGGAGCATGGTATTAATGGAAACTATAATATAGTTAAACCATTATAATTAAGAGCAAAGAGAATTTTGACTTTTTTTTAGAGATAAGTATTAGGCAAGATTTATCATTTTAAAAACCTAATTAATTTTTCATTGGTCTTGATGAACAACCTTAAATACAACACAATGAATGGATTGAGTAATATGGTGACTTGAGAACCAAAAATTCTAAGAAATGGCTTAAACTTCAACCTGAAATGAGCAAAAAATGCTAAGACACCGAGTTTTTCCGGTGGGGCATCCTCCGATGTCTTAGCCAGAAAAATAGTAGAAAAAGGGATGAAGAAAACTAAAAGGATCAATAACGGAATCAGTGCAAGGAAAGATGCAAATGATACCTTTTTTAGGGTGATGACTATCCTTTATATAAGAATTCGTCTGATGTTACTATCAGACCTTATGTACGGCTGGCTTCTTATTGGTCAGGCATGATATGGGATTGTACCTTTGCAGGTTTACCTTTCACATATAGGGTTAAATTTGCTTCGGGTTACTTATTTCTTTCGTTGTCTTACTACTCGTCTTACGTATGTCAATCGGGTCCCTATTCGGATACTCTATCTAGTCCGTTTGTTTCATGCTTAGACTGGGTTTTAGCTTTTTCTGACACTTTCTTGATAAAAGAATGATCAAGCATTCCTCAGCCAGTTTCTTACTAGTTAATCCGCATGGTTTGCCTTTTATCCATCACCCCATATTAACATGGATGTTAGCAAGTAATAAAAACAACACAAAGACAATAATGTCTTTCTTTTTTCTCAAAGTATAACATTATGTATTTGGAAAAATTTAATTTTGTGATGACACTGTAAATTTGTAAGAATAATGTGGACTAAACTTTTACAAGTTAATTAAAAGAACATGTGTTTGTACGAATCTATTATTGTTGATTTTTTTTTTTTTAATCTGAAGCCCTGAGAATATGTAAAAATTTGCAAAGAAAATGTGCAAATTGCGGAAATTTGGTAATTTAGAGTAAGATGTGGGAGATGGAAAGCACAAAAGAAGTGAGAACTATTAGTACAGATAAGGCATTTGTACGTAACACATTACAGGCAAGCCAACTAGCCTCTCTCTTCACAACACAAATAGACATGTGAGATTCAACCCCACATAAAGTAACTTGTTTACTTTTTTTTTTTTTTTTTCCCATGCTATTTAATTTTATTTTCTCCAAACTACCCTTATTTTTAATGCATTATTGACACATCACTCCCCATCCTGGCCCGCTATTGCGACCATTATCCTTCCCTTCTTTATTATCATTTTTCTAAGTTTTGATTATCCCATAGATTACAACGTTAAATTAACATTAATAATAAAGTTTGACTTCAGCATCTAACGACCTTTGTTTTGGCAAAATCTAGACTTGTTTTGGCAACCGGTTCAAATCACTAATTTGAATAAATCTTGCCTAAATAGAACATTTATCGAACTGCCTATATTATTTACACACGTTGATTTCGTAATTTCATTTTCAAGTACCATCTTTAATAGGGGTGTCGAAATGGATTATCATATCGTATTTATATCGTATTAATCTACTTTGATAACACGTATAACACTAACACTACCCATTTATTGTAACTGTTAAATATGTCAACTCATTTTCAACACTAACCCGTATAACGTTAACCCTAAATTGCTAATCGTATGTTATACGAATCGTATTATCGTATCACGGCCTATTTTGACAATGCTGTATATAAGTTACATTTATATTTAATCTTTGAATGAATTAAACAGATTATAAACAAATTAACAAGTTGACACTAATACAATTCATTTATTGAACGAATCAATCAAATCAACCTATTTCAACAATAACCCATGTAAGTTTAATCTAATTAACTAAATTTAAGTGTTAAAGTGTCAGGACATGTTTCAACTGCGGTAATCTTTACCAATTCCATTCGTAAAATCGTGAAGTTGAATAAAACTAAATCAAATTTATTCTTCATCAGAGGATTAAATAATTAGTTCAAATAAAATATTATATAATAAAATCCAGAAAATGATAAATTGGGATTAACCAGCGGTTGCTCAAGCCACCGAAAGAGGGAAAACTGGTTGCTTGACAGATCAATTAGTAGCTTCGCGCCACTTGAACCAATAGCAAAACAAGAATCTGCATATCCCAAAAGCGAAAACTAGAATTAAAAGCATTTTATGTCTCAACAATAATAATTCTCAATAGTTGCACATTTAGTATGCAAATTGAATGGTCCACCAAAGACATATACCCAATTGGTCCGCCAATTTAAAAATTTAATGTTGACAGCAACCAAACATTATTCAATAAAAAAAATTATGCTTCACACCAGGTAAAGATTGTAATACAAGCCTATTGGCCCCCCTTTTCCACCATATTCTGCTAACTATAGGAATGAGAAAAATCTCTGCATATAGGTGTATGACCATCCTCAACAACTGCCAAACTAGTAAAATTTATTTCACCTGCTAACTTTAAATCTCAGCAAAAAGAATTATGCAAAACGTAAGACCTTCACTAAATGGATTTTCTTGTAACTGTAATAAAACAATGGAAAACAATATGAACTATAATCAAATTTCCTAATATATTTCTAGGTGAGTCATTTGTATTATATTGGTGAGCAAATTAGCAAAGGGCACCAACTTCAGTCCAGAGTTCAGAGGTAAAGTTTATTTTGCTGAACAAGGCAGAAGCTATCTGTATTATCGAGTCTACAGAAATGAACACCAAACCAAATGCAAAGCGAAGCTGACAGATCTTTGTTCAAGCTGAACTAAGTCACTTTTCATTTGCTCGAGGGGAGCACACCGCTTGGGAGATACACCTGCAAAGCCTTACGATCCTTGAATACCCAGCTCCAAGACCATCAACTGCAGCTGTTATTCTAGACGACACAGACTCCGGAACTGGCATGCATATCCCAGCAAAGGAAGCTTCTAGTTGAGATGGAGCAACTTCTGAAGGATACACCCCACTGCTTCAGAAAAACTCAAATGTCAGACAATCTAATCATTTTGCTTTATAAGGGCATGCATATTAAAAATTTCTATATATATATATATATATATATATATATTACAACACAGCATATGTTACAAGTGGCAACTTTAGCTGTACGGCTAATTCACCAACTAAGTATTTAGTTGTATCTAAGACAAAATAAAATGTTTACTTGCAGTTCAGTAAAATAACAGAACATAAACAGTTCACCAACATAAATATATCACATTTCCAATAACACCTCTTCACCTAAATTATTTAGTTCAATAATTAGGCAACTGAGGTTACCAGTTGATGTCATTGCATCCTCGCTGTTTGGTCTATTACTAACACAACATACATGCACAATGCTTAAAACCAGTGAAAGAAAGTTAATGGAACTGATCTGACTTTGATTTATAATCTTCCGCAATAACCACAACATACTGAGAATAAAAACCAGCCACCTTGTGGTAACGAAAATTTAGTTCTTTTAAAAGCAGAGATTACATCTAAACTGAAGTTCCAACATTCAAGAGCAGATTATGCAAACCAAAAGTCAGCATCACAGAACCCGAGGCATAAACAAACACTTTAAGTTTAACATGCACAGTTGAACTAAATTATGAAGCTACGAGATGATATTCAGCAAAAATTGCATAAACTGAGAAATACCAATTATTGGTTTCAAAGTTGCATATTGAAAGTAAATACATGTGACCTTTGGAACCCACTACCTACGGTATGAGCAAAAAGATCCTCCAATAGTAGAGATGTCAATGCATCCATTATAAATGAGTTTGCAATAGCTCTTGTGAGCAATAAACGGTTCAAACCCATTTACTGAGTCCATAAGGATTGGGACTGGATACCAACCCATTCAATTAAAATTGAATAAGCATTCGCATATTTATAATATTTCTTAAACAAAATTTTGTAACAGTAAGACTTCTACGATTATAGTGTGTGGAACTTTGGACTCATAGGCATTTAGATAATTTCAACATCATATTCTCTAGTTCCTATACTTCATGTGGAGTACTAAAATTATGTACCTACCACATTTTATATGTAATATGTTTAGAAGATAATCTTGGAATTTTTTTCAATTGAACAATAGCAAACTTTTCATAACTGTGAAGAAAAAAAAATTCTAATGTAATAGGGCAATGTGAAACCAGCAAATTTAGCCATATTTGCATCTTCTAAAAGTAGTTTATTTTATTTCTTGTTTGAAATATTAGATAAAGACTTAGATTCTTATTTCAACTGCTCATGCACTATGAAAACATTAAACACAGTAGTGTAACATGAAACAATAGTCTCGTGTACTGAATGTGAAACGTCATTATTTTCATCACAAATCACTTTAAGAATCATGTGAATTTTTTTTTTTTTTTTTTTTTAAAAAAAAAAGAGAGAAACCATTTCTTATGTGTAAAGTAAATCATATTTATTAGTATAAGTTAATTCGACAAATGTGTCGGTTAGCAATTTAGCATTGGTTTAGGTTATGTGGGCATAATATGCATATAAGATTTAAAAGGTCATCAACCTTGACATGGGTGATATACAAACCAACTTGTACAAACTCAACTCATACACGTGAGCCCCTGCATTGGTGAAACTTTCAAGTTGGAATGTGCAACCGCACTACCAGTTCTTACAAGAATGAAGGCATGCTCATACTGGCCCTCAGTAGACAACTTAGCCAGCAGTCAATTAGGTATATCCAAAAATTGATCAAATCAGGATAGTATGCTACTACTAGGAATAATAGAAAAGAATAAGACAATTACCGATTCAAACATGTCAAATCCAGAGTCATCATCATCTTCCAACCAGTGTTGAAATCAATGAAACAAAGCAGCAACTGCAGCTGTTCAACTGGAGAAGAGAAAAACATGAACTTGCTGTTAAATATGGCCTTTTGCATATACTGTAGGAAACCAGGACTACTAATTCAACAGCTGATTAATGGGTAACATCTATTTTCTTGCCATGCAGGGCAGACTACATAAATCTTCAATTAATCAATCACCATTAAGTGGATCTAATAAGTTAATTCTACAGATGACACTACACACATCAAAAGCAAGCTTTTTAAAAATCCAAGAATAAAAAGATTGAGTAACAGGAAGGCCAATGAAGCATATGTAATATGAGCATCCGCAACCCATTAACATCTGTTTATGTAATATGTTGCATATCATATATGTAATATGAGCATCTGCAACCCAAGAACAATGACACATGGTAGATTATACGAGTATGCAACAAGCTACCTTATTTATTAACTGTCACCAATAATTAAGAGGCTTTAGCTTAAAGACAAATTGAGAGGAATCATTTGACACTGCATGTTTTGTCCTAACCAATGACATGTTGGATGAGCAATTATGCGTGTCACTACTTCTTGCACAAATTAACTCAAAATTTTTGTACGGGTATCCACAGACTACTAAACACAGTCAACAATTTTGAGCATCTTAACATGATAGCTACTTTCCTTCTAGTGCAATAAGCCAACAACTATTCCTTTCCATCAAGTGGAAACTACAACCTAGTAAAAACAATTGAGACAACCATTCGCAATATTTCCCATGAGTACTGACAAAGCTGTCACTATTTCCATCGACATCTGGAAATGGTGTTCAGGATTTCGCATGCAAATACAACTCAACATAGATCCAATATAGATTTATTTGTGCATTAGGAATACAATAGACTGAATACCACTTTTTTTCCATATTCAATGCATAATGCTACCATTTCATCTGGTCAAATCCTTTAAACTTGTGAGGTTTTATCATATAACATACAAGAATACAATCTACATAATAACTAACTTCATTTTGTTAATGAACCAATAATGATTGATGCATTTTTTTAGAAACCCAGCATTAACTGTCATTTGTGCATCTGCTATGGTCCAAAGATAACCCAGTCAAATATTAAGGAAAAGAACTTCAACAAGCTTACCTAGAACATTAGGTTGTCAATTCAATATGAAGTTCATAAGCATCTGTGAGTTACCACTGGTTACTTCATTACTAGCAAGCAACAAAATTGCCAATAAGTCGCAACTTGACACCTTTTAGATTTCAAGCATTCAAAGGTTTAAGAACTCTTTATCCAAAGTACTATACACCGTTGCACTTAATATGTACAGAACTATCAACTCAATTTTTAGATTTAGTTCCAATGATGCACATGGTCATTGTACGATCCCAATGGGGCAGAAATTAAAGCGTAAAGAAATACTGGAGCATGAACTGTTACCAGAGGACGAATGAAATCTTGTCTGGATCAAATTTCGAATTTCTACCGATGCTAACTGAACTTCTCCAATCACATCAAACAGATTATATAGAAGTGAACACGTAATCTGCATACCACAAAACTGCATTAGAATGAAAAAAAAAATTGCAAATAGTATTCATGTGCTTAGCTCAGGCAATTAAGTACTTCAAAACCATAAAGCAAAATAAAAAGATGAAGGTTGATGGGAAGAGCTGTACCCCTTGAACCATGGGACCAACAAGCCAAAGCAAAAACAAAAAAGGGTATGATATTGGAGCAACAGAACATCATACAAGACAAAGAAAAAGGCCTTGAGCAAATATATCGCATAGCAATTAAGTGGAAGCTTCTATATTCATAAATACATGTTGTATCAGCAAAGTCCAGAATATACAATATAGAAAAAAAATATAATATAGAACAAAATGCAAAAGTAGACTGATATTTACCTGCGTTTCCTGGGCAAAACTTTTGAAACCAACAAGCTTCTTTGTGGGCCTTGCATTTAAAACCCATGCAAATGCAGTGCAGGCATCCACATTAGGAAAGTTCTAAAGAACACAGAAACACTGATTTTCAGAAATGCGATAGAAAATAAAACTAATCGTACCCCACTGCTAGACTACATTACCTTTGTGATATTAATGTCATCCAAATTGTTTGAAACAAAAACACTAGGAGCAGGGGCATCATTTATCACAAATCTGTATTCCATCACAACAAAAGAGTACAAGCAAGGGCTTAACATGTCAACACAAAGCTCAACAGGTGACTCCATAACAAAAAGGGGGCAAAGTCAACAGAAAAACAACCTTTGGCAGAATAAACCCTGGTAATTAAGAGCGATGCTTCGCTTCAGATTCATAATCCCAAAGTCATCAACTTCCCATAACTGATAAAATAACAGACAAGAAAACTCTCTCGGTAATCAAGGAAACTATATTGCATTTGACCGAGTCATTGAAAGAAAATAAGACCTGCAAATCCTCATGTATAATCTTGCAAGAAGTTTTCTTCTTCAAGTGAACATTTAGCTGTGCAATAATCTCCGAACAGCTTGGTTCTCCTTTCATTTTGAGGTAACTGATGAAAGATTTGGTTAGATTCTTTATTTTCCTATTCAATGCTTCAAACTCGTGCTTCATTGCACCCAACTTTTCCCTGGAAAGCTGCACCATAGCAAAGAACGTAGGTCATGAAACTGAAAGTAAACTCCCTATCCCTCTATTTTGAAACTGATAGATACCTCAAATTTGCTGCTCATATTAGATGTGCATGTAAGATTGTTAACTGTAGAGGCCCTGTTACCAGTCAAAAATAGACATGGTCTATTCAACTTCAGCATCTGAGACTTACGAACTGCTGAGCTCAATTGTTGTAATTTTTTCTGCATACAAAAATAAAGACACATGATCAAAGATGATAAATTTACAAGGAATGTGAAAATATATATATATAAAATAAAAATAAAAATAAAAAATACCAGCACTATCTCACGCTCCATGTACATTAGCTGCAGCCTTGCCTTTTTATATGCCAACTTATAAAGCAACATTTTGGTTTCAGCAACTCTGTGAAGTAATGTCACCAATCAGATCTTCTTTGCACATTTAATTTACAAACAATGACATCAGCAGGAAAAAGCGATCCAGTACATGAAAGTATAACAAGATGAACAGCCACCTGTTATGATTAATTTCACTTGACTGATTCCTCATCTTCTGCAGATAAAAACAGTAAAGCATGGTTAGAAAGCAAATGGTCAGAATAATTTTCTACAATCCTTTCCACTCATTACCTGAGACTGTATTTGGGAATGGAGCATTTCGAAAAACTTAACCTTCTGCAGGTGCAAAACAATATCTTCCAGCCTCGAAAGCTAAAAAAACAGAAAAGAAAGAAAACAACTTTTAGACAACCAGATATAACAAGAACATACACATATCGTGAAAGAAGATATGGAAATAGAGTACCAATTTTACATCAAATTTTTCAGTTAATGGAGAGAGCAATTTCTCTGTATCTTTTGAGAACTTATGCCAAATCTGCATGGTAGAAGCAGAATAAGAAAACAAATGAGAAAATTGAATAAAACAACCAAGCAGATTATCCATTCGCATTGTCACCTCGTGGCTTCGCACATAATGTTTTGGATATCCAATATTTGCTCCATTATCTATATCATTTAATACATGGTTTTAAGGTTAATCCACATTTTATGTTAGCCTCCACTCAAGAAATTTAAAAAACACAAGATCATTTGTCCACCTTTGCCACCATACTGTTGAAAACCTGGATACATGCATGTTATGTAACAAATTAGATTAAAAACATATATACATACATCACTCCAGTGCTTCATCGTCTTGTCACTTCTATTATTCTGTCTTGTATTCTCACGTGCAACAATATATTCCAAATTAGCGTCCTGACTAGTGTGAAGTTCTGGGCTCTTGTTGACCCTCCTATATTTATCAACATCCTCAGCAACTGATTCTTCAAATCTTCTTTTCCTTTCAGAAGGGTTTCCAAGATTTTGTGCAGAAATTCCATCCACATGATTGTCACTATCAACAAGACATTTGGCATTACAGTTGCGAGAGACTATAATCTTCCCTGCAAAGGATTTCACATTCTCACTGTCTGATACCCCATGCTGATCTTTTCTGGAGGGACTATGAGTAGGCTCGCTAATAGGACTCTTAGACATCTCTTTCTTAAAGGGCCTCTGAGTTCAAGATTGCAACAAGTTTAAAGTGTTAAATTTTGTAACCATCTCTCTGATGCCAAAACTATTATAAACATTAACATATAGCCTAGGAATTTGTTGGACCAAAATAGATATTAAACAGACCTCCATGTGCGTGAGAACCCATGACTGCACATGAGAGAGAGAGAGAGACAGAGAGAGAGAGAGAGACAGAGAGAGACAGAGAGAGAGAGAGAGAGATGTGACCTTTGCATTATTCTTAGTTCTCCTATTAATATCGTGGGAAGCTGATGCAGGAGGTGAAGCTTCATTCCATTCCCCAGGAACCTCCTTTTCAGAATGGATAAGACCAGTTGCCACTAGCATATTCCTATCTGGGCTTGCTGGAAGAGTCTTCTGGGCCTTCCTCACCATTGAAGGAGATCTAAAAATTGGGAAAGTTTCAGGTGCATGCTTCAAAACAGTTGAGTAATTTTGCCTGTCATGGAAACTTCCCACTTGATTGAAGTCCACAAAACCATTAAACTCTGGCAGGGATGAGCTAGACTGTCCTCTCTCATCAGCAAAAGATTCCAGTAATACATCAGTCACTACAGTTGAATTACTATTACTAATACCAACAGAAATTTTATCTGGTCCTAAGCTCATGCTGACCAGCTCATCAGGTTGAAGGTCATGCAAGGGGGTGCACTGTTGTTTTGTTGATGAGCATAACATCATCTCCAATGTCTTTCTTGGAGAACAAACAAGCTCATCAGGAAGAATGATTGTGTTGACATAATTTTGATTATCCAATTTGACATCAACCAACGAAGAATCAGATCCAGAAACATTTGCTGTCTTCTGTACAAACTTCTCTGGCACCAAATTATATTGCCTGTTTTTCTTCTGCAATTGACTTAACTGAGAAGGTGAAGCCACTTCTGTCATCAACTGGTTAGCTGCCTCAAAAGAAACATGGGTAGATACAGAAGTCACAGACACCCTATCTTCTGCAAGGCATTTAGTTTGCTCATCCTTGCTCAAGCTACCATATTCCTTTTGTTTTTGAATACCAGCACTATCCACACCATCTGTTCTTTCATGACATCTATCATTAGCATCAACACGAAATAAATGCTTTTCTAGGTTAGCTACAACAGCATCCACATTGTTTCCGTCTACACTCTTACAGCTCTCTTCAGCAACAGCATTGAATGGCAATGTCGATGAAAACTTTGATAATCTGAGTTTTGAACTTTCAATTCGCTCTTTCAGAGCTGAAGCAAGGGGAGAAGGCTCATAAATTAGGAACTTAGAAATACTTTTATTAACAGAGAAAAATTTGTTGCCACTATTTCCCTTGTCTAGAAAAGAATTCGGTTGCTTTGGTGAAGGGGTAACATATGATAAAGGTGCACATGCTTTAGCAGTATCCAGATATATTTCCTGCTGTTTAGCAGACACCGAGGATATGGACCCATGTACAGGAGATTTTTGTTTATCAAATTTCTGATCAATTCCATAATTACCTCTTCTTTTCACATGAGAACTTCCCCTTGGATTTTCCCAAGATTCATGTTGTGCAAATGAAACCAACTGAGGAACTTCACCATTAATACTCTGGACATTGTTAGGGACCTCAACATTTAAGGTATTAATCCCATTTACATGTTTCCCATAGTTGCTTTTCACCTGCAACCCAAATAAGTACTAATATGCATAAGCCGAAGGCTCGATTTCCTAAGAGATTACAGAACACTCAGTGACCGTTCAAGAAAAAGAATATACAAGATTTGCTGCCCATGTGAACATGGCAAGAGATAAACAATGCAAAACTTCATAAAAGTAGCTAGCCAAAACCAGACAAAGGATATTTAGGAAAAAAACTTTAAATGAATTGCCATGTCACATGAGCATTGATAACAAGGCAGCTTTCTGTAAGAAAAGATAATTAGGTAAATGCAACAGATACAAATTGGACAACAGATGCATACAAGTTGCAACAAGAAACACATAAGAGTTAGAATGAAAAATGAATTCAATATGGCAAAAATAATAACAATAATAATAATAATAAAAATCAACCTTCAAAGAGAAAGTTTAAGGATCTTGATAGCACCATAAGTACACAATGAAGGTAACCCAGGTAATTAGTCATACAACTTAGATCTGTAATATACAGTACATAAAACTGGAAAAACCACAAGTACAGGGGAAAATCCAATCCAGAAGAGAAGTCTTACTTTGACCAGTTGATTAGGGGTTTGCATTTGCTGATCAACAAATACATTGGCTGGCGAATCTTCATCTCCACGAGATGAACAACTACTAGCAATCAGATCATCAAGAGGGTTTAAGGAATTGCCATTCAACTCATCCAATTCCATGCAAACAGCAGCTCCCTCAGGAGACAAGTCTAGCTTGCCAACATTTCCTGTACTCTCATATCCACGACCCCTTTGATCAATGTGGTCACCCATATTCTCATCAAACATAGAAATCTCACTCCTCTTGGATGTGTTTTTATTGGGAGAATCAGAAACAGAGACATCCTGTAAATCTTTGCTACTTGCAGCCAAAAGCGCTTCTAATTTAGGAGATAGCTTCTCATAACCATACTTGCGTGGGTTTTCTCCCACAAGACTCATGTCATTTGAATCCCTACCACCACTAACTTTCTCAGAGATAGAAAAACGTGGAACCATCTTTTTCACCTTTGCTAGTACCATGGAACCTCCAGAATCAGAAGGCGTGGTTACCTGGGAAGGAGTTTTCTCTTCCAAAGTGTTTCCTCCAGAATCTGACCTAGCAAGACTACGGTAATGCATTGAAAATACTGTAGAATCCATTGTAACATCATGATTGTCATCCGAGGCAGCAGAATCGGAATGCTGTCCAGGTCTAATAAAACTTGCTGATACAGGTCCAAAAAAGCTGTCTTCTGAAATAGCCAACAGGGAAAAATGCATCAACACTTCACCTTGCAGGAAATTATTTCCTAACTATACATCAAAAGCTAAAAGATTGTTTTGAACCATCTTTAGTTAATGAAATTATAATATAGAGTATATGAAATCTAAGGATCAATTTGTTGACTTAAATAACTTGATAAACAAAAAAAAAAAAAAAAAAAAAAAATGAAATAGCATAATCTCTGATCTCTGATGTTTTCTCATATAATGATCAAATTGGACAATTCTAACTTATGCACTATGTGGATACTGTCTCCTGCATCAAGCAGCCACCTCAACGAGACATGGTTAACCAACCAACAGTCATTTTGCTTATTTTAGCAGCCACTGTATGAAGCACAATAAGCTAATCTAATTTAAGGAACTGAAGGAGAAAGAAAACAAGAAGCGTAGGAAATAGCCGATTCTATCGAAAAAGTTAACAAAATTAAACAAACCATCATTAGAAGTAGCAGACCCGAAAATACTACTTCCAGGAGACGGGGACTCAACCGGCCTCAAAAAGGATCTACTTGCATTGACAATATCTTCATCGTCGTCTTCATCTACATTTGGTGACATTTCTCTAGAATCATCGTTATCAGCAAGGTCCCTAAAAAACCCTAACACTTCCCTCTCCGCCTCAGTGACATTGTCGGAGCTTGG
The DNA here is from genome assembly GCA_039660915.1 of Euphorbia tirucalli. Taxonomy (NCBI): domain Eukaryota; kingdom Viridiplantae; phylum Streptophyta; class Magnoliopsida; order Malpighiales; family Euphorbiaceae; genus Euphorbia; species Euphorbia tirucalli. Next base: position 31,990,092 of record CM077640.1, on the reverse strand, counting down.
CTTCCGGGCGGATGAGTCAGGAGGTGTCTCATAGTCCTCATCACGGTTAAAAATATGTACAGAGGTAATCTCGCGGTCCGCGAAGCTGACCCGGCGCGACCGCTTCTTCTTGAGAGCGATGGTTTCCTCGTCGGTTTCGGTGTTGCAAGGATCCTCAACCGTACGGGGAGGATTTGAAGCCATAATTGCGCGCAGTATAGAGAGAATTGGAGTGAATTTTCAAATTTCGAAGAAAGGTTAATTGGTAGAGAGAAGAGAGAAAACCAGCAAGCAGTTGAGGATGGGATTTTGTGCGGGAAAATACCTGAAGCGTGAATTGAATTGGCTTCCGTTTTTTGGCCTTTCTATTTCCATGTCTGTCCATTAATTTGACCCTTGTTTTCATTTCTCCCTATCTTTGTTTCTAATTATAACACATATGACCCATTTCGGCTACTGCACAATAAATTTTTGGGTTAGCATGGACCACTTCGATATTCGGTTTAAAAATCAACACTAACCAAACCAAAAAGAACCGATCCTTAAAAAAAAAAATTATTCAAATTAAATCAAAATATGTTTTTGGTTCGGTTCAGTTCAAACCAAATTAAATTGAGTCAGTTTAGTTTAAACCGAATAATACCTGTATTTATTTTCTTTTTTCATCCATCCATTCAACTATACTTAATTTCCATGTCTTTATGTATACAAGATTCTCAATATGATTTACATTTTTTTTTAGAGGCCAAACAATTTATTAATTAAAAGGAGATGTAAATTGCCTAGCGATTCGAAGACAACAACGAAATTGGTTAAAACTCCAAATGCCAACAACTATAACCTAACATACTACATAAATAAAAATTAAAACATAAAGGACTAGATATCAATGGTCTTAATTCATTTGCAATATTTTTCTACCCTCAAATTAATTTCACAAAAACGATAAATTTGGATTTTTTACTAACTAATGAACAATAATATATATAAAATTTATTCAAACCAAATATATACGCAGTTCAATTCGGTTTTCGGTTTTTTCGGTTTTGAGCCAATCTAATCCGATCAAACCAGAAATGTAAACTCATTGAAAAACTAAAACCGAACCAAACAAAACTACAATATGGATTGTATTGGTTCGATTTGGATCAGTTTGAATTTTCAGTTTTTTAACTTTGGTTTGGTTTTGCTCTCGCCTAATAAATTTTACCCCTCCACTCTCCACTTTCAATTCGATATATAATAGAGTCGTAATTCTATAGTTACCGAGTTAAAATTAAATTTTAAAATGGGATAATAGACATTTTAACCCCTCAACTTTAGCGTTTTTGGTATTTTAGCTCTTCATAAATCGAAATGCGTTTTAATCTCCCCAGTCTATTGCAAATGAGTTAAATAGACCTTTTTTTTTAACAGTCAATGCAGTTTGACTGTTAACCCCTTAACTGGGGAATGGATGATATTAGTAGCAACCATATGAATTCAAGCATTCACAGGGATGAATTTCGATTTCTCTACATATTCGTCGGATTTGAAATCGATTCTCGGAATTTCTCAAGTCCAAATGAATTACTTAGCTGTTGCTTCTAATCTCGGAAAGGTATTTGGCCGGTCTTCTGGATTGGCTTTGAAGTATTTTCCTTTATCGATTGTTCTATTCATGGCTCCTTTTATGAGATTCTTTGGATATGGCCTTCAGTGGCTTCTCTTACGCAATTTCATCTATTTGCCTTGCATTCTAGTACACATTTTTTCTTTCCCTTGTTTTGATTTTTTCTATTTCTCATTGTTTGATTTTCTCTTCGTTTCTCGCCATCCAAACAATACGCAAAATCCCTTAATTTCATGTCAACTGTTCCGTGGCAAGGAAAAACCAAAAAAAAAAAAATGATTATCTTGATTTGAGCTAAATTTATCGATGTATGAACTATTAATCAATTTGCTTTTTTTATTTCAAGAATTGTTCTGCATTTTCAGTTTTATGTGCAAATTCGGAAAGAAACCATGTGAAAACTATATAACCTACCATATGATTAGCTCTGGTTTGTTGAGGTGGCTTCAATTTCTTTGGCAGTTAAAGTATATTGATTCTTTTTTTTTTATTAATTTTTAAAAATAAAATAAGGCAGAAGAAGGAGCTAGTTTCAATATTGATTCAATGCAAAATATTTCACTGTACTCAAAACAGCCAACCATCACCGCTCCACCTGATCATACCCATATTTAACATCCTTTTATAGACATGTTAAGTGTATGTCAAAGTGAACCGGATCCCATATTGATACTATAATGAAATCTGGTCAGAGGACAAAAGAGACCTACTCAAGAAAGACCTATGACGTGACAACCATGTGGCTTTCTTGTGCGTATCGATCCAGTCCCATGTCAATGACATGTACCTATATTCACGGCTGACTTTACAAGTATATGGCTAGTTAAGAGCTACCATCCTGTCCTCGAATATAAAAGTCTGTGATTCTATTCATTCCCATGATTAGAATAGACTTGGGATATGTTTTATGATTACCAATCAATGGATACTCTATTCATGTTATAGCACAAGATACAAATGGAATAGATTAGATGCCTTTAAATAATGTATACATATAAAGAGTCTTAATTTATAATACAAAATACAAGAATTCAATGCCCTAAGAACTAGGGCACACCAACAGTCTCCCACTTGCACTAGTTCCAAGCAGGCATTTTCCTAATTCCTATAGATCTGGTATGACCGTCGTGCTGTGTCTATAGCAGTGCATTGGTCAATGGGTCAGCGACATTATTCTTGGTGTCAACCCTCTGCAATGATATGTCACCTCTGTACACGATATCGCGAATGAGGTGAAACTTTCTGAGCACGTGTTTGGATCTCTTATGTGACTGGGGCTCCTTACCTTGTGCGATGGCCCTGTTGTTGTCATAGAAAACATCAAATGGGTCCATGATAGTGGGTACTACTCCTAACTCAGTTATGAACTTCTTGATCCAAACGGCTTCCTTTGCAGCATCACAAGCAGCTATGTACTCAGCTTCCATTATAGAGTCAGCAATGGTGGCCTGTTGTAAGAACCTCTAACTAATGGCACCACCATTCAAGAGAAAAACCTAACCAGACTATGGCTAGTTTTCATCCTTATCAGTCTCAAAGCTCACATCAATGTAACCTAAAATTGCCAGCTCATCTTGACCTCCATACATTAAGAAAGCATCCTTAGTCCGATTAAGGTACTTTAGGATTGCCTTGACTGCCTTCCAGTGTTCCTCCCTGGGATCCAACTAGTATCGGCTAGTTATACTTAGTGCAAATGTGACATCAGCCCTCACACACAATATGGAGTGTATGATAGATCCTATAGCAGATGCATAAGGGATCATTTCCATACCCTCCTGGTCCTTCTTTGTTTTAGAACCATCTTTCTTACTCAGCCTCAACCCATGGTGCATAGGCAAGAATCCTTTCTTAGCCTTATCCATGTTGAATCTTTTTAGAATCTTGTCTATGTACGTGGCTTGACTTAGGCTTAGAAGCTGATTGGATCTATCTCTATAAATCCTGATCCCTAAGATCGCTTAAGCTTCACCTAAGTCCTTCATTGCGAAGCATTTACTCAACCACTGCTTAACCCCTTGTAGTGTTGGTATGTAGGGGTGTCAATTCGTGTTTACGGGTCGTGTTCATGTCGTGTTTGGATATTCTGATGACACTTTTAAGTACGACACGAACACGACCAGTTTAAGTTTGACACGATTAATTGAAACACGAACACGACCCATTTAATAAACGGGTAACACGACACGACCCGTTTAACACGATTAATAAAAAAAATCAATTATACGATACCGATATATAACACGACCCGTTTAGCAACCTGACTATAAATATTAGTTAATACCATTAATTAAAATCTAACATCATCCAACAATATAATTAATTATATAAATAAATATTAATAATTTATATTTAATTGATATAATATATACTTACTATATATAATTATTAACTTATTTATATATGCCTAATAAAATATAATAAAATAAACGGGTTACGCGGGTCAGAAACGGGTTATGCAGGTTGACCCATTTACAACACGTTTATTTCGTGTCATAAATGTGTTAACCCGTTTATGACCCAAACCCATTTAACCCCCAACGCAAACCCGCAAAAATGCGGGTCGTGTCGTGTCGTGTCAAAAATTGACACCCCTATTGGTATGTCACCTCTAATGATAAGGATGTCGTACATACAATAATAAGAAGGTGGAAACACTCCGACTAGCCTTTTTATACACACAGGGCTTATCAAAATTCTATGTGAAGCCATATTCTGTAATGGCCTCATTGAATCTCTGATTCCATGAGCTTGATGCTTGGTTCAATCCATAAATGGATCTTTGAAGCTTACATACCCAGTTAGGATACCTTGGATCAGTAAAACCCTCAGGTTGTGTCATGTACACGTCCTCGAGTAGCTTTCCATTATGGAAAGTGGTTTTAACGTCCATCTGCCATATCTCATAATCATACCATACAGCAATGGCCAGTAGCATCCTGATGGATTTTAGCATGACAACTAGTGAAAAGGTTTCATCATAGTCAATTCCTTGAACTTGCTTGAACCTTTTGCCACCAATCGCCCCTTGAAGGTGTTGTCAGCTTTTAACTTAAAACACCACTTGCAACCTATCACCTTAGCACCCAAAGGCGGCTCCACCAAGTTCCATACTTGGTTATTATGCATAGATTGCATCTCAACCTCCATGGTTTTACGCCATTGATCTAAGTGTGGGCTTTCAACAGCCTCTTGATAGGTATTGGGCTCCACTTGATCAATGACCATAAGATCCCCATCATCAGTCATGAGAAAGCCGTATCTCTCTGGCTGATGACGTGTCTTACCAAGCCTTCTAAGTGTTGGGATTCATCACAGGAAAAATAACAGGGCACAGTGGAATATGGCTAGTTAAAATTTTCCTAGAATCCACCTATCGTGTCCGATTACCATTGATTGGAATAAAAACAATATGAAATAAGCTCATTAGTTTTGTCTCTTCTAAAGACTGCTGCAGAATCATTTCTTGAAACTCCGATCTCCAAAGCCTAGTGCATGACCAACTATCAAACGGGAACCGATGCTAGCCGAAGAAGTGAAGGAATGGATGATTACTGCTGGAATTTTTGGCTGCAATTGGGGCCGCTATGGCTGGCCAACTTCTTCCTTAAGCAATTAGGGTTAGAGCTGATTTTTTCTACTTAAAGTGTGCCCTTAGATAGACTCCTTGTCTAATTGGGTTTTAATTAGGTTAATTAAATCTAAGCTCACTAGGATTATAATTACATAAATAAACTTTAATTAAAAGGTTTATACTATGTAATTTAATTCTATTTGGCTGAATTTAATTACCCCTACATAAAATTAAATCACACTTAAATAAATACATTACATGTATTTAATTTTCCTACTGAGGAAAATAATTGAATTAATGATTTACTTTATGTAATTCAATTAATTGATAAATTAATTAATTACATTTTGTAAACTTATTAATTAAATAAAATCAATCAAATATTAATTAATTACCTTGACACCAAATGTCAACTAATTAATTAACACATGCCTTCAAATGTACATTACATGTACAATTTCAATAAGTTCCAGCTCAGTTGATCTATGTGCACGATCCTATGGGTCCGTCTTTATGTTGGTAGTAGGCCCAAGGCCCAAAGACTTTGAGTGGGTTCTAGTAAACCGTTACAGCCCCCAATTAAGATAGAGATATAGTAGATGTTGAAAACACTAACCTAGTAGTAATCTCACAATGTCCTTCGCCAAATGACATCAATATGAATAGACAAGAGGCAAGGTGTCTGTCATCCTATTCTACTGTTTATTATATTTCTTGATCTTGAGGGTACTGATTCATCAAATAAGCTAGCAACTTATTTGGGTATGGCCATACACTTATCAGTCCCACTCATCAAGTGGCCAGTGATATCATCTCGGTGTTACCCGATTGGCAATTCCATCACTTCATCATCAATATCAACATGTTCGTCGGTCCACCAAATCATACCCGTATTTAGCATCCTTTTACAGACTTGTTAGGCATATGTCAAAGTGAACCCGATTCCATATTGATACTATAATGAAATATGGTATGAAGACAAAAGAGACCTACTCAAGAAAGACCTATGACGTGATAACCATGTGGCTTTCTTATACGGATTGATCCAGTCCCATGTCAACAGCATGTACCTATATTCATGACTAACCTTACAAGTTCTATGGCTAGTTAAGAACTATCATACAGTCATCAAATATAGAAGTATGTGATTCTATTCGTTCCCACGATTAGAATAGACTTGGGATATGTTTTATGATTATCAATCAATGGATACTCTACTCTATGTTATAGCACAAGATATTAATGGAATAGATTAGATGTCTTTATTAATGTGACATAAATGATGTATTCATATAATAAATCTTAATGCATAATACAAAATATAAGAATCCACTACCCTATGAACTAGGGTACACCAACAATCTCCCACTTGCACTAGTTCCAAGTAAGCATTTCCCTAATTCCTATAAATCTGGTATGACCATCATGCTGTGTCTGTGGTAGCACCTTGGTCTAGGGGTGAGCAAAACCGAACCGAGAACCAAAAACCGAACCGAACCACGACTGAAAAACCGAACCGAACCGAACCAAACTTTATTTGGTTTGGTTTTGGTTTTATAAAATATAATAGTTTGGTTTTTGGTTCGGTTTTCGGTTTTCGTTAAAAAAATCGAAACTGAACCGAACCGAACCGTAATAGGAAAAAATATTTTTTTAAAATATATATATGTATATAAATAAATTTTATTTGGCATATTATATATTTATATTACTATATAGTTTTTATTTATGAGACTTTAGTAATATACATGTAATATAAATTATTTTTAAGCAATATTTTACATGTAATTTATAAAAAAAAAGGATAATAAAAAATTAAAAAATTAAAATTTTTGTTGATTCGGTTTGAACCGAACCAAACCATAACCGAACCGAACTGATTCGGTTGTTTTTGACCCGAACCATATGAACTTTAGTTTGGCTTTGGTTTTTATTTTTCTTCTACTTTGGTTTTTGGTTCGGTTTGGTTCGGTTCGGTTTTTGAACCGAACCGCGTTTTGCTCACCCCTACCTTGGTCAATGGATCAGCAACATTATTCTTGTTGTCATCCCTCTATAATGACATGTCACCTCTATTCATGATCTCCCAAATGAGGTTAAACTTTCTAAGCACGTGTTTTGATCTCTTAAGTGACCGGGGCTCCTTAGCTTGTGCGATGGCCCCGTTGTTGTCAAAGAAAACATCAACTGGGTCTAAGATAGTGGGTACTACTCCTAACTCAGTTATTAACTTCTTGATCCAAATGGCTTCCTTTGCAGGTTCACATACTGCGATGTACTCAGCTTCCGTTGTAAAGTCAGCAATGGTGGCCTGCTTTGAGGACCTCCAACTAATGGCTCCACCATTCAGGAGAAAAACATAACTAGACTATGACTGGTTTTCATCCTTATTTGTCTCAAAGCTTGCATCAGTGTAACCTGACACTACCAGCTCATCTTGACCTCCATACACTAAGAATGCATCCTTAGTCCGGTTAAGGTACTTCAGGATTGCCTTGACTGCCTTCCAGTGTTTCTCCCCTGGATCCGATTGGTACCGGCTAGTCATACTCAGTGCAAACATGACATCATGCCTCATACACAACATGGAGTATATGACAGATCGTATAGCAGATGCATAAGGGATCTTTTCCATGCTCTCCCTGTCCTTCTTTGTTTTAGGACCATCTTTCTTACTCAGCTTCAACCTATGGCCATAGGCAAGAATCCTTCTCAGCTTGGCCTAAGTCCTTCATTGTGACGCACTTAGTCAACCACTACTTAATCCCTTTTAGTGTTGGTATGTCACCTCCAATAATAAGGATGTCGTCAACATACAGCACTAGGAATGTGGAAATGCTCCCACTAACTATCTTATACACACAGGGCTCATCAGAATTCTGTGTGAAACCATATTCTACAATGGCCTCATTGAATCTCTGATTCCAAGACCTAGATGCCTACTTCAATCCACAAATGGATCTTTGAAGCTTGCATACCCGGTTAGGACACCTTGGATCAATAATACCCTTAGGTTGTGTCATGTACACATCCTCGAGAAGCTTTACATTAAGGAAAGCGGTCTTAATGTCTATCTGCCATGTCTCATAATCGTACCATGTAGCTATGGCCAGTAGTATCCTAATGGATTTCAGCATGGTAGCTAGTGAAAAGGTCCTTAAACTTGCCTGAATCCTTTTGCCACCAATCGCCGCTTGAAGTTGTTGTCGGCTTTTAACTTGAAACACCTTAGCACCTGGAGGTGGATCCACCAAGTTCCATACTTGGTTATCGTGCATAGATTGCATCTCACCCTCCATGGCTTTGCGCGATTGATATGAGTATGGGCTTTTAATAGCCTCCTGACAGGTCATGGGCTCCTCTTGGTCAATGACCATAAGGTCCCCAACATCAGTCACGAGAAAGCCATACATCTCTGGCTAATGATGTGTCCTACCAGACCTTCTAAGATCCTATGTAACCGGTTTAGCTTCCTCAATTTCTTGATTGCTGGTTCGGTTCCCAAAGCATCCTCAGTATTAGTTGGAGGAGTTTGTGAGTCTTGAACTTCTAAAAGATCAACATTACTCTCTCTGTCTCTCTTGGAAAGGAATTCCTTCTCTAAGAAGACTGCATCATGGGTATGAAAACTTTATTTTCTGCCGAATTGTAGAAGTAATAACTCTTAGTTTTCTTAGGGTAACCCATTAACTAGCACTTGATAGATTTGGATTTGAGCTTGCCACTTGTCAATGTCTTGACATGTGCATCATAGCCCTAAATCTTTAAGAAGGAAACATTAGGCTTTCGACCCTTCCATAGTTCATATGGTGTTCCATCAACTCCCTTGCTTGGTGTATTATTAAGTATGGAAGCAGCTGTCTTTAAAGCATATCCCCAAAAGGAGATAGGGAGTGTAGCATGACTCATCATTGAGCGGACCATGTCCAGCAGGGTCCTATTCTTCCTTTCCAACACTCCATTCCACTAGGGTGTACCTAAAAGGGTGAGTTGGGATACAATCCCACACTCTCTCAAGAATAAGTCAAACTCTTAGCTCAGATATTCACCTTTGTGGTCAGACCGAAGTGCTTTTATTTTCTTACCAAGCTGGTTTTCTACTTCATTCTTAAAGTCCTTGAATCTTTAGTTATGCTTCATCAGATACACATAACCGCATCTGCTGAAGTCATCTGTGAAGGTAACGAAGTACAGAAAACCTGATCTAGTACTAGTGCTCATTGGGCCGCATACATTGGAATGTATCATCTCCAATAGCTCTGAGGCTCTTCGTCATCTTGCCTCTTAAATAAGATCCACATGTGTCATAAGACTGAATTTCAAATGACCCTAGCACTCTACTAGAGTGAAGCCTAGCTATGCGCTACAGATTTATGTCGCCAAGTCGACAATGCCAGATGTATGTAGGATTAATTTCAATTTGTTTAATCCTTTTAGTATTTATGTTATAGATTGAACTTTCATGTTTTAAATCAAGGCTATATAAACCATTTTCAAGAAATGTTGTTTCATAAATAATATTGCTGTGAACACGAAATTTTAATTTACAAAAAAAAAAAAAGAAAAAAAAAGAGAGGGCCGTTGACTGTTGACCCACGACTGTAATATATAGTCGTGGGAATTCACTACAGTCGTACGACTGTAGTGTAAGTACAGTCGTACGACTGTACTTTCGGGGGGCAGGTTCTTGCCCATACCTCTTTGACTTAAAAGAGAAGGGAAATCTTGAGCATTTAATGCTCAAGATTTCCGGGTTAGTGAGGTATAAAAGGGGAGAAAATCAGACTTTTGAGGACTTTTGGAAGATAATCAGAATTTTAGAGAGAGAAAGAGGGAGAAAAAGAAAGAAGAGAGAGAAGTAAAAGAGCTTACTTTCTTCTCACATTTTCTCCTTGATTTCTTGTTTTTAATCACTGAAACAAATTAGAAATCTTAGGATAACAATCACACTAACAAACTAAATCATTTCGGACCAAAAACAAACACAAATCCGTGACTTTTCTGGAGTTATTTGGACATTCTTGCAACCTTGACTTTTTAGGGAAAAAGTGCAAATTCACGTGGATTGGTGCGTAGCCAGGGGTCATTCCAGCTGTGGATCGTCACCAAGGAGGTAAACAACCTTTAACTCATCTCATTTTCCAGCTTTCTGGGTGATTTGATTGTGTTTGGTGCATTTTTCTTCAAGTTTTTGCACTTTTATTTCTGGAAAAGTAAGAACAGTCGTACGACTGTTCTTGAAACAAGAACAGAGGCACGACTGTAAATACAGTCGTGCCAAATCCCCTACAGTCGTACGACTGTGCATACTTTTTCAGTTTCAGGGTTTTGTTTTAGGGTTTTTTTTAGCGATTTCTGCCCAGGCCAAGACTACAGTCGCACGACTGTAGTAGACAGTCGTACGACTGTAACTACAGTCGTACGACTGTAGTTCTCGGCTAGGGACAGAAATCCCTAAAAAATCCCTAAAATCCAAAGAAAATCACAAAAAAGAAAAATTTCAAAAAAAAAAAATTTTCATAAAAATCAGAAAATTTCAGAAAATCAGAAAATTTGGAAAACCCAAAAATCATCAAAATGAATTTTGTTGTGCGCATCACGACCTTAGATTTATTTTTCGGCAAATTTGCATTTAGAACAATTCAACGACGGAGACCCGGATCTCCCGAAAACCGACCCACTGTGCATGCTTAATTGTAATAAACCGGAAAAACGTTTTCAAAAAAACAATTTTCTCACAAAACCAAAAATACAGGGACGTTTCAAAAATGGTTTTCCAGGTCCAACCGGGCCGGCCGACCGGGCCGACCCGGTTACCCCCAATTGCATGACCCCGAATTCTAATTTCCCATTTCTGTCTACTTGAATCCTATTTATGCTGTGCCGTATAAATTGTGCTAACCTTTGTTTTGCAGCTGTTATTTTATTTTAATTTTCTTTTTATTTGTATTTAATAGAATTAAATCGTGTATTTAGGCGGTTGTAAATTTTCCGTAGATCCTCGTGTATCCTAGGCGGTTGTATCAGTGAGGCGAGAGTTTTATTTTTCTTTCAATTTGGTTGTAAGCTCCTAAATATTTATTCTTTTTACTTTATATTTTGTATTATTATCTTGTATGCGCGCTGCGTGCATTCTTTTAATGAAAATCAATTTTTAGCAACTTAAAGTGTCGTAACTAGAACATTGACAATAATATTTAAATTAGACACGAAATAAAGGACTTGTCTGGACTCGAATCTCTGAAAAGTGTGGCAGTTCCCGCTTTGGTTCAGCTACACTGTAATTTCCCAGTTGAGCTGAGCCGGGTGGCGACTCCTATACTTTTTATCAAGGTTTAGGTTTCGATTCTTTTTCGAAATAATACGCTTTTCCGAAAACGAATTTCCAAACCAAAAACCCCATGCGAGGGAGGGCCCCGCCCGAAATCGAGGCGCCCCTTCTGAAAGGGAGTCCCGCGTCCCGTCGAAAACGCGTCGTCCGCTCACAGTGGCGACTCCGCTGGGGATTTCTCAAAAGTTTTTCAAAAACTTAAAAGAATTTGACAAGCCTCGAAAAGTGTCTAATTTAAATTAAGTGGATGATTCTTATATGGCACTTTATGCATTTTTGTAGTTAGGCATTTTTTGCATTAAGTTAGGTATCCATTATTTAGCCCGGTGAATTGTTGAAGTGTCGCCTAAGTTCCTCTTGGTCTTAGGGGCACGAATACGAAACACCACCCATAGCCTCGTACGAACCCCTTCGTTCGGACCCTTGAGTGGGGAGAAGTGAGGAGTATATTTTGCTATGGGAGCCTTGATGTTATCCCGACTTTGGACCGAACTCACTTAGGCAACCTTAGTTGGATTCCCTTAGGATACCGAAACAAATTGTGTGAATAAAATAAAATAAAATCCGCCTTCATCATCCCCGGTTGGTGATCGAAGAGAACCCCTCCTAGGACTCGGTTAGAATTTTATCGACCTGACCACGTTTGGAGGAATAAGGTTGGAAGAATACGATCCGTGTGCTAATTGCTACGTGTCTTTTTGTCCTTCCACAACATATCATCATTCACATTCTTCACGAACATAACATACCGCATATAGAGCATTTGTGTGATTCTAACTCACATCTTTTGTACAGCCATTTCCATTCTTTCGCTTGTAAATACATTAATCACTCGCGTGACATTTACACTAACCACATTTTTTGTAGCCATGCATTTTTTTTCTTTGTGTGAAAAATTAATTAATTCACGTACATCATCCGAATGTCATGAGCATTAACCGTTTTATTTTGCAGCCATGGGAAACGCGTGTCATGCATAAAACATTATACGAATCTTGAATAATTCCACAAGGGTCACACACATCACATCACCTACCAAGTAGGAAAGCATTTTACGCACTCCACGAGTGCCGACGAAAATTCATCGCATTTCATTAAATCATTTTAGGCGCTCCACGAGTGCCAACAAAAATTCATCACATTTCATTAAATCATTTTAGGCGCTCCACGAGTGCCGACAAAAATTCATCGCATTTCATTAAATCATTTTAGGCGCTCCACGAGTGCCGACGAAAATTCATCACATTTCATTAAATCATTTTAGGCGCTCCACGAGTGCCGACGAAAATTCATCACATTTCATTAAATCATTTTAGGCGCTCCACGAGTGCCGACAAAAATTCATCGCATTTCATTAAATCATTTTAGGCGTTCCACGAGTGCCGACGAAAATTCATCGCATTTCATTAAATCATTTTAGGCGCTCCACGAGTGCCGACGAAAATTCATCGCATTTCATTAAATCATTTTAGGCTCTCCACGAGTGCCGACGAAAATTCATCGCATTTCATTAAATCATTTTAGGCGCTCCACGAGTGCCGACGAAAATTCATCGCATTTCATTAAATCATTTTAGGCGCTCCACGAGTGCCGACGAAAATTCATCGCATTTCATTAAATCATTTTAGGCGCTCCACGAGTGCCGACGAAAATTCATCGCATTTCATTAAATCATTTTAGGCGCTCCACGAGTGCCGACGAAAATTCATCGCATTTCATTAAATCATTTTAGGCGCTCCACGAGTGCCGACGAAAATTCATCGCATTTCATTAAATCATTTTAGGCGCTCCACGAGTGCCGACGAAAATTCATCGCATTTCATTAAATCATTTTAGGCGCTCCACGAGTGCCGACGAAAATTCATCGCATTTCATTAAATCATTTTAGGCGCTCCACGAGTGCCGACGAAAATTCATCGCATTTCATTAAATCATTTTAGGCGCTCCACGAGTGCCGGCAAAAATTCATCGCATTTCATTAAATCATTTTAGGCGCTCCACGAGTGCCGGCAAAAATTCTTTGCATTTCATTAAATCATTTTCGGTACTCCACGAGGACCGGAAAATTTCATTTCACACATCAAAACGTTTAGGCGCTCCCCGAGCGTCGGAACTCTGCCCGTTCACTAAGAACGCATTAAGATACTCCCCGAGTATTGAAATTCCACTCGCAAGCCAAGCACGAGTTCATTTCATATCATCAAAAGTCCAAGGTGTCTCACGGACACCGACACCTCGACCAAGTGCCATGCTCGTGTCGATCTCACATCACAAAAATCCGAGGCACTCCACGAGTGCCAAAAACTCTGTCCATCCACTAAGGACAATCATATCATTTCACAAAAACCCGAGGTACTCCCCGAGCACCAAGGGTCTCATCCATGCATCTAATGCTTGGATTGCAATATATGCATACATAAATAGGAGTTCATGCATACTTCACCACCCGAAGGGTTAGTTGTTCAAGGTTCGTATTACAAATTCATTTCATACAACATCCACACATCATTCATCCAACACACCATGCATACATGCATATCCCCTAGAGTTCATAACTCTTTGGGTGATCATATTTCACTAACTTTTGTTTGAAATGTTTTGTAGTTTGGCTCCGATCGGGACGACGACTCGTGAGGATAGAGCACAACGATTCATCATCTAGTGAGTCTGAGGAATCTGTTCAGTTTGGGGAGGTTGAAGCGTCATCTGAGTTAAGTGCTGGGTTTTCGTCGGAATTTGAACAATTGCAACAGAGGTTTCAGAATATGGCAATCACACCCGAAGCTGCTGCTGCCATGGTGGCCACCACTGCTCTTCGTGAATTCATGAATTCTGATGAGTTCAAGAATATTATCAAAAGTCAAGTGCAGAGTGCATTGACTTAATCATCTAATCAGCGACCGGAAAGGGCCGCCCGTGAGGAGAGTAGCGGCGGGAGACTGAATGATGGGCAGTCGGACGCTGAAGAAGGCAGGAGGGATAATGCTGAGCGGCCTGTGGAGTCCGCCTTAGAAAGAAAGATGAAGGAGATGGAAGAAACCATAGCGGAGCTGCGTGCCAATTCTAAGGTTCAATCTGCTAAACGTATCGACCCATCCACATTGATAGCAGGAGGGGTTGAAATGCTACCAATAGGCTTCCAAATGCCTAGGATTGCACCATATGTTGGGAAAAGTCCTCCCACGGCCCATCTGAATCAGTATGTGCGGATTATGACCATGGCCGGGCTCACCATGAATCAATTAGTGGGACTGTTCCCCACTACTTTGGAGGGGGGTGCTATCACATGGTACAATAAACAGCCTGAGGGTGTACAAGGCGACTGGGATGCACTGTCCGATGCCTTCATTAAGTACTTCAGTTTCAACACGCAACTGGAGGTCAAACTGCAAGACTTAGAGGCGGTGAGGCAGAGGCCGAATGAGACCTTTTCTGAATATTACCAAAGGTGGATGGATAAGATGATTCTCCTCCATCAGAAGCCATTGGAAGATGAACTGATTGTGAAGCTGATTGATGGGAGCTTGGAGGTTTATAGGAATGTGATGAAGTACCATAAGTTTCAGTCTTTGATAGAACTACATGAGTTGGCTCGCAAGGTTGAGAAGTACGAGATTGACCCGGCTCAGAACAGTTCTGGAGGAGGGTATCGGAGACGCACATATTCCTCGGGGTATAAAAGTAATAACAATCCTGCAGCTTCTTCATCAACGAGTGCTAAGCCAAGTCAGCCGCCTGCACCTGTTAAACAAGTAGAGGTGGCAACAGTTGCACAAGGGTCCAGTCAACAAGCAGCCGGAAAGGGGATCTCTCCTTGGGAGGATTCTTTGGGGCGGATTTTTCTGAAGTGTAGAAATCTGGGCTTCCTCCAAAGTCTGAAACCGTACACGCCTCCGGCTGAGGCAGACAAGAACAACTTTTGCTCCTATCATGTGACTAAGGGGCATCGAACCAACGAGTGCCATGCTTTGAAAAAGGCGATTCAGCTGTTGATTGATGAAAAGAAGATAGAAGCGCCCCGTTCAAAGCCCAATGTTCAGAGTAATCCGCTACCTCAGTTTGAAAGAAGAGTAAACATGGTGCAATCGGGGTTATCTCCTAACTTTGTCTTAGCCCAGATTGTAAGGGCGAATCCCGCGATTCAAGTGGTAGTAGGTGAAGAAGTTGAGTCATCTGTGGAGGAGAGCAAACCTGTGAATTTGGATGATATAGAATTGGATGATGATGTGGATGAATTTGAGTTGATGAGTAGGCCCAAACCTTTGAACCGGACAACACCTGTCTATCCTGTTTGCACCAAGGACGGGATGTATATAAGGAAGGAAGAAGCTCCAGTGAACAATGTCACGAGAAGTGGAAGGGTATATCAACCCGAGCCACAACGGTTGGGGGAGCCGAGTAAGAGGGTAGAAGCACCGGTTCAAGATTATTTGCCTATCAAGGTGAATGAGAAAGAAGACCTGGTAGTGGAGCAACTCAAAAAGATGCCTGCACGTGCATCTGTGTGGCATTTGCTTATGGAGTCCCAAAGACACCGAGCTGCAGTGGTAAAGAAGCTTATGGAAATGGATGCAAACCCATTAATGTCTCCCGAGGAAGTCTGCATGGTGATTGGGAGTACAAGGAGTCAGCAATCTGATAATCCCAGGGGGATCACTTTTACCGAGGATGACTTACCACCGGAAGGCACTAACCACAATCGTGTCTTGTATCTGAAAGTGGAGATGATGGATCAAATTTTGCCCTGTGTGATGGTTGATGACGGCTCAGCATTGAACATCTGCCCTCTGAAAGTTTTACCTAGTCTTCATTTGTTCGAAGAAGCATTATCAAGGTCAAACACAGTGATACGGGCCTACGATGATTCAAAGCGTACCGTGATTGGTACTTTTGAGGCAGAAGTGTCGGTGGGAGAAGTTAAGTCAACCGTGCTGTTCACTGTCATTGATATTCCTGTGACTTTCTCCTTGCTTTTGGGAAGACCTTGGTTTCATGCATTGGGAGGTGTGCCATCAACTTTGCACCAAAAGGTGAAGATTCCGATGGGGGAAAAGATTGTAACTCTTGAGGCAGATGAATCTTCTATGGTGGCTGCTCTGAACTCATCTGAACAACCTTTGACTGGCTTTCAAGTGGCAGTTGTCTCAGAGCATAAGGAGAAAGACTTGACATTTTCTCCATGGATCCATAAGTATTTTCAGAAGCAGAATTTCATTCCGGGAAGGGGGCTAGGAGTCCATCAACAAGGGGTCACAAAGTTTGATATCACTGTGGGCCAGTCACACCGAGGGGGTCTTGGTTACAAAGGTGCCGAAAAGAAGGGAATCCCGGAGACAAAGAAAGTCCATCTCTTGGACACTTTTGTTCGAGCCAGTGGTGGGCCATATGGTGGTAAACCGGAACCGATGGTTATCGATGGGGAAACAGTCCCCGGGTTTGAGATTTTTGCTGATGTTGTTGACTTTTCAAAATATGGGGTTGGCTCAGTGGAAGAAATGCTTAAGCCTGAAGGTGTGAATGAGACCACTCCTCCTCCAACAAGCCAAGCTGAAGTGGTGGCTCCCATCACCCTGGAGGAACAGCCAAAAGAAGATACAGACCCCCTAGTGGACGCCATTACCAAAGCATTTGCTGAATTACTGAAGAAAGGGTTGAAAGAGAGCCCTGTGAAGAAGGAAGCTATTTCAGGACGGGCAGAGTTAGTGGAAAAAGCTGTTGCTGAACTCACCAAAATGATGGCTAAGGGAAAAGCGAAGGTGGGAGAAGATGCCTTATCTGAAGCACAGAAAGAGACTCTTGAAGCTGATTTGGGTGACTTGTTCGAAGAAGAGCCTGCTGACCCGGAAGACCTTGCTACAGAAGACCCTCCGCATGTGGAGGAAGAAAATGATTTCTTTGTAAACTTATCCTATGTACTTGATGTGAACAATTCCGCTTTTAAGGCGATGAATGAAATGAAATCTAACTTTGCTTATTTGTGTGATGTTTTTTCCTAATGGCTCTGTGCATACATGCAATCATTCATTCAATGTGTTCAGCATTTATGACACTGCATTACATGAAATTAATTTGGGCACAATTGAAAATCCTAAAATGGTATCTATCTCTAACGAACTCAATCCTGAAGAAGAGAGAGAATTGACAAAAATACTTAAAAAGCATGTGGGAGTGTTTGCCTGGTCTTACGACGATATGCCGAGGGTTGACAGAGAAATAGCAGAGCACAGAATTCCGATTGACCCTAAGTTCAGTGCAGTAAAGCAGAAGCTTAGGCGTTTACGTCCAGAATGGGCCGAGAAAGTCAAAGAAGAAGTAGCGAAGCAGATAAAGGCCAATTTCCTGGAGGTGGTGGATTACCCTGAATGGTTAGCCAATATAGTCCTAGTTGCCAAGAAGGACGGAAGGGTCCGGGTTTGTGTGGATTACCGGGATTTGAATAAGGCCTCTCCAAAGGATGACTTCCCACTTCCTCACATTGATGTCCTGGTCGACAGTGCAGCAAGGGCAGTTATGTACTCGTTCATGGATGGTTTCTCGGGGTATAACCAGATCTTGATGAATGTCATCGATAAAGTTAAGACAGCCTTCATTACCGAGTGGGGGGTGTACTGCTACAGAGTGATGCCTTTTGGGTTGAAGAATGCTGGGGCAACCTATCAGCTGGCAGTTACGACGTTACTGCACGACATGATCCACAAGGAGGTAGAGGTGTATGTTGATGATATGCTGGTAAAGTCAATAACCCGGGAGGAGCACCCTGCTATCCTGGATAGATTTATGACCAGGATTGAAAAGTACAACCTGCGACTCAATCCAAAGAAATGTGTTTTCGGAGTTGCATCGGGCAAATTGTTGGGGCACATTGTTAGTCAAAAGGGCATTGAGATGGACCCATACAAGATCAAGGCGATTCGAGATATGCCAGCACTAAAGACAGAGAAAGAGGTCAGGTCTTTTCTGGGGTCTCTTCAGTACGTCAGCAGGTTCATTGCTAGATTGACTACAGTCTGTGAACCCATTTTCAAGCTTCTTCGGAAGGAACAACCCATCGTGTGGAATGATCAGTGTCAGGTTGCATTTGATAGGATCAAAGAGTATTTGATTAATCCTCCAGTGTTGAAGCCCCCAACTCTGGGAAGACCTTTGACTCTATACTTAGCCATTGAAGAAACCTCCATAGGGGCAATGTTGGTTCAAGAACAAGATGACAAAAGGGAGCATGCTATTTACTACCTCAGTAAGAAGCTGCTAGATTACGAAACCTGATACACTATCGTGGAGAAGACTTGCACTGCTATGGTCTGGCTTACGAAGAAGTTGAGACACTATTTCCAATCCTACAAAATACAAGCCGTGGCAAAGGTTGATCCAATGAAATACCTCTGTTCTGCCCCATCCTTGACGGGGAAATTGTCCCGGTGGCTGCTTTTGTTATCAGAGTTCGACATCGAGTATGTAACGAAGAAGGTGATCAAAGGAAGAGCGGTGGCTGAGTTCCTGGCCAATCAACCGCTTGAATCTGATTATGTGGAAAACTTGGAATTTCGTGATGAACAGTTGGCCTTCGTAGAAGTGGAGATCCGGAAGTGGATCATGCATTTTGATGGAGCTGTAAACAAGAGAGGGGCGGTCCTCGGAGTAATCATTGTAACTCCTGAAGGAGAGATAATCCCTCTGTCAAAATGGTTGGAATTCCCGGTAACTAACAACGGCGCAGAATATGAAGCTTGTTTGTTTGGCATTGTTGCTCTCATCACATTAGAGGCAAATGATGTGACCATTGTGGGAGATTCGCTGTTGGTAATCCGCCAGGCTACCGGAGAATGGGAAATCAAGGAAGAATCGCTTCGCCCATACTTGGAAACCTTGTGGGAAATGGTAAAGGTATTCGGGCATATCGAATTCAAGCATGTGGCTAGAGATGATAATCAGATGGCGGATTCATTGGCTACCCTATCATCCATGTGGGAAGGACCTCAGAAAGCACCGATGCAGCCTTTGATCCTGGAGACTGCTAGAACACCGTTTCATCATCCTAGCGCGGTCCTGGCTTTAGTTGCAGACGATAAGCCCTGGTACCAAGATATAGCTGACTTTCTGCAGAATGGCCAATACCCTGAAGAAGCAGATGCATCGGATAAGACAACTTTAAGAAAGTTGGCAGCTCAGTTCAGATGGTTTGAGGGACAGCTTTTCAGAAGGACTGCAGATGGATTGTTGTTAAAGTGTCTGATAGAAGCAGAAGCCAAGAAGGTTATGCAAGAAATGCATTCAGGGATCTGTGGCCCACATATGAATGGATTAGCTCTAGCAAAGAAGATCATGAGACAAGGGTACTTCTGGCTCACTATGCAGACTGATTGTGCAGAAGAAGTGAAAAAGTGCCACGATTGCCAGATTTACGGGGACATCAGCCATCTTCCACCTATGGAGTTGCAAAACCTCATGACTCCTTGGCCATTTGCAGTATGGGGCATAGACATAATTGGTGAAATTCGACCTCCCGCATCGAACGGTCACAAATTCATTGTAGTGGCAGTCGATTATTTCTCCAAGTGGGTTGAGGCCGAGTCTTATGTCACGGTCACAGCTGAGAACATGGCTAAGTTCGTGAAGAAGCACATTTTTGCAAGATATGGTGTACCGCATCACGTGGTAACTGATAACGGAGTGCAATTTCAAGGAGCCACAGCTGAGCTATTCGAAGAGTACAATGTGGAACACCGCAAGTCTTCCCCTTATAGGCCACAAGCCAATGGAGCAGTGGAGGCGGCAAATAAGTCCATCAAAAAGATCTTGTCCAAGACCACTTCAACCTACCGAGATTGGGCAGATAGACTACCTTATGCTCTGTGGGGGTATAGAACCAGTGTTAGAACGCCGACTGGAGAAACACCTTATTCGCTGGTTTATGGGATGGAAGCAGTCCTTCCTATTGAAGTGGAGTTGAAGTCACTAAGGATGGTCTTAGAAGCCCAATTGCCTGAAACAGAATGGGTGAAGGCAAGATTTGAGCAGCTGGCTATGGTTGATGAAAGGCGTCTTAAAGCTCTGGGTCATCTGCAGATGTACCACCAAAGGATGGCTAGGGCCTATAATCGGCGGGTTCGTCATCAGAAACAACCTCTGAAAGCGGGAGACCTAGTATTGAAACAGATGAGACCGACCAATACGGATGCGAAGGGCAAATTTAAACCCAACTGGGAAGGGCCGTATGTGGTTAAGAAGGTACTCTCCAAAGGCGCAGTGAAGATCATGGACATGGATGTAATGAGTTCACCAATCCGATTAACCAAGATCATCTCAAACGCTACCACGTAAAAAAAAGAAAAAAAAAAAAAAAAGAAAAAAAAAGCTTGTTAAGTCGAAAACCCGTAAGGGCGACTTAAGCAAAAATTAAGGCAACGAGGGTTAGCTTATCGACCAGAAAACCTGTATGGGATGGTTGATAACAGGAATGAGTTCGTTCGAGATATGTACCAATTTTAAATTTTTCAATTGATGTGATAATTAAATTTCATTAATGAAGTGCGTTGTGCTCAACATATTGCATGAATGTTTGGAGTATGTTACATGATACATTTGTCGAAACATCCAGATAAACAAAGACATTTAAACGCCTAAGTGTGCAATTGCGAATATCATCCAATCGTAAAAAAAAAAAAAAAAAGAAAGGGAAGCCTGTTAAGTCGAAAACCCGCAAGGGCGGCTTAAGCAAAAGTTAAGGTAGAAAAAAAAGAAGGAAGTCTGTTAGGTCGAAAACCCGCAAGGGCGGCTTAAGCAAAAGTTAAGTTAAAAAAAAAAAAATAAGAGATCGCATCAATAATAGAAAAGATGTATATAAATAATAATAATGGTAGCCAATACATGCATAATAATGAAAATCACATTTTTCCTTTTATGCTCTCCTTTTCTTGACAGGAAGTGGTCCCGCGGTCTCAGAAGGAGCCAGCCAGCGGAAAGTCGCACTCTCACGTGCCTCACGGGTCGGTAAATCCTGGATCTCATCCAGCCACTGCTTGTAACGATCATCTGTCTCTGTAGAGGCAAGACAGGCATAATTCAACATCACACGATGGGTATCTCTAGCCCAGCGAAGTCTGATGTGATCTGGCCAAGCAGCAGTATACTCCTCACAATTGGTAACACAAGAGCGCTGAGGAATACCCTGTAGATGACCGTACTGCCGGCAGAGACGACTCGGAGAATAGAATGTCACCCTGGTCTGTCCTAATAACTGCACACCATGTGCCCACATCTCTACAATCACGTGGGTAATCTTCCACCAGGGGCACATCCACCTAATCTGGTCATCAGTCCGGTGAGATAGCCAAACGCCCCACTCATCAGCAGACATATCAGTATAAGAGTCGACGGAGAAGCCTCGTTCCCTGAGATTGGCCGGGTTGTATTTCTTGAAGTTCCCCCTCGGAATCTTAAGAATTGATAACTTCTCCAGCAACCAGATCTGCAGTTGATGGTAAGCAAGGGTTAGCAGCTCATTCGACTTAGAAATACACCAGATAATAAGGAATTTCACCTGGAGCAGTGTGAGGTGAGGGCCAACGTGGAGAACACCATTTGTCTTAGATGCATGCAAGCTAATCAGTGTCTCAGCAAGTGCAAAAGGAGCTGGAGATGCTCCCACAGCCATCTGAGAAATAAGGGAGACAGCCCTGAAGGAGATAACCCCATCACTAGGACCACAGAAATACCGGCTCACCAGTAACAGGCTGACCATGGAGGCCCAACTCATGTGGTCCCTAGGGGCATTGATACACCATCCTAATACGGAGTCCGAGCTCAATCCAGGAAAAGGAGAATCAGTAGCGAATAAAGCTTCCACCTCGGGATTGGGAAGCCCGAATAAGCTCACCAAGGAGGAAATGCTACCAAAAGTGAACTCGGGGACGGCGATGTCCACTCCCTTATGGCAGGGGATATTCAAGATAGCACTGAACTCTTCATATAAGGGGCAGAGCTCTTGGCATGAGAAGCAGAAAACGTTGTCCACTGGATCCCAGAAGCGATAACAGGCATTCAACGACTCGATGTTCCACGAGTGTTTGTAATAGGCCTTGAGATTCCACAACCCGAAAGGCTTCAATTTAAGCCAATCAGAGTCTTGTAATGATTCTAAAAAATTGTAAAAGCCTGGATAAAAAAAAGCAAAAATTGAAGAAGAAAAAGAAGAAGAGTGAATTTCCAAATATCGATGAAACAAAAGCAAATCCAATAATATGAAAAGTGCAATTCACAATATATATAAAAAATCCAATACAAAAGAGTGAAAACTATGAAAACAGTAAATAAGACAAGCAGGACGCTCCAACTAGCTCTTATCCTGCCCCTCATTCTCCTTCTCCTCCTCAGACTCACTCTGATGTGTAGCCCAGTAGGAGTCAAAATCCACCTGCAGACGAGCCATCCCAGCCTGCAGCCTGGCTATCTCGGCCCTCGCCCTTTCCACCTCCTGGTTTGCAGCCTGGGCCTGAGCCATGGAAGAAGCAGCCTCCCGGGCCTGCTCTTGAAACATCTCAACTCGGGACTGCAATCGACAGCATAAATTAGCATCCATACATACATACATATGCATTCATGCATTACATAAATTTTGATACAGGAAACACGGGACACTTACCGCCCAAACGCCATTCTCCCGGACTAAGAAGTCTCCTAGACCCTTGTACCGGTAGGCTATCTCTTCCATATCAGCTCGCCGGACCTGAAAGAACATCAAAGATCAAAAAAAAAAAAAAAAAAAAAAGAAGAAGGAGAGAGACTTACGTGGGTGGTGTCCTCTGGAAAGAACATAGCCAGCTCCTCATGAGGAATGCTCCAGGTCGTATAGGCTTGGGTGCCATCCAACCCTATCAAGGTGAAGCCGGCCCTAAGCTCAGATATCAAGCGACCCTCCACGACACCACTAGCACCGACGGCTTGCGAAGCCGAGGCTGCGGCGCTGCCTACATGGACAGGGTGGGTCCTGTCCTGAACAGGAGTATCCTCTCCGCCCGTACCTACTTCAGCACTCCCGCCGGTCGGGCCACTGGGTTGGGAGGACCTAGTTCCCCTACGTCTCTTCACCTACAAAAAGAATAACAATTCAAAAAAAAAATGAAATATGAATGAATACCTGACGGGGACGAGGAGGAGGAGCCGCTGGAGCGACACCCGCAGCGGGCAGTAAACACTGCTGGATATAAGCGGGGTAATCTCCATCCACAGGGTCTACACTATACCCCTCTCCGAATATCTCGGGGTCTGTCCCGGGATCCGCCAGATGCGGCCAGAAGAGTGCCTGCGGAAGCGGCGGGGGCACAAGCCGGCCAGCTGGACCGTCGACGTGGTCAGAAAGGAAGAGACGATCGCCCAAGTACCACTCCTGGGACATATCGGCAGCGGTCAAAGCGTGCCGAGGACTGAACGAGGAGAGTGATGGCACCCAGATTCTCCCAAGGGTGGTGCCGGATCTGTAGAAGTGCAATAAAAGAAATTCAGTACAGGTAAACAAAAATTATTCAAATTTTCTTACTAACGAATTTTGTTTACTTACCCTCCTCCAGGTCGTGTCGAGCAGACTCTGCCGTACCTCCTCGATGTCACGGGCGGTACCTTGCCACCCCTGCGTCCAGCAACGTAGAACAGTCGCATGAACATCACCCTGGACGTCCCTCAAATTGGGCGGCTCCAGCACGCGATGCTCAAAAGCCCAGATCTGTAGTTATAAAAATAATTATAATACATTTAAAAAAAAATAATAATAATAAAAAAAAACAAAAAGAAAAAAAAAAGAGAGAGAGAGAGAGGCAATACCAGAAGGCCGAACCAGAAGCCCAGGATCTCCTGCTGCGCCCCCCGGGCACACAAATCCAGCTCGTAATACAGCTGCCCTAACGCAGCCCGCGCCCAGTCCAAAGACGGGAAAGCAGCCAAGTCTACCAATGTCGGGAGCAGAGTCAGATTGCAGGTACTCTGTCCAGTGGGGAACAATGTGCAGGACAGGAGGACGAGCACGTAGGCTCTAGTGTACTGCTCCACGTCCTCCTCAGCCAAGACTGCGCGGGTGGCCCAATAAGCCTCCACCCGGGAGCACAAGATCTTCCCCTTTTCAGGGGTGCAGCCAATCAACCTCCGAATATAAGTGTCCGCCTGCTGGTGACGGGTCAAGCTGCAGTTAAAGACGATAGGGGTCCCACTGAACCCAAAGCCTGTGATCGCCACAAAGTCCGAGGGAGTGACGGTGAACTCCCCGATGGGCAGATGGAAGGTGTGGGTAGTGCAAACCCATCTCTCGCACAGGGCCGTCAGCACGGCATGTGTGGTGTGCGGTGTGCTCATGGGCAAAGACAGAACGAAAGACTCTAGCCCTAGGAGCCTAACTCGGGCCCGCACGGGCTCTGGAAGTCGGTCCCACCAGACCCAGGGCAGGGACAGATTCCCGCTGCCAGCAATCCTGTGCGCCTGCAATACGGGGAAGTACAACACACATGCATTCAGATTTTGCATAAAAAAAAAGAGCTACAGTCGTACGACTGTAGTACGCGTTGCACGAGCGTAACTACAGTCGCACGACTCTAGTGCCCACAGTCGTACGACTGTTCATCATTTGCATGAATAGTCGCACGACTGTTCATATACCTGCAGAAAAAATTTGCAATTCGTTTAAATCTTCGTGATTTCTGACTCGATTTTCCTAGTTTCTTGTTTCTATTGACTACAGGGGACTCCTAGCATGCATTCTACTCAATCAATTCAGCCCAGAAAGCAGTAAATCATGCAAATCAATTCCAAAAGTTCAAAAGGAAAAATATTGAAAAACTCAAAATCAAGGCATAGGAATCGAGTACCAACCTGTGTAACGGACAGATGGGAGTCCATTGCCAGCAGAATAGGGATCTCCATCCCGAATCGGATCCCGAAGTGGCCCATATAAAGCGGGTGCCCATATCCTTGGGCGATCCCCACAAAAGCAATCTCATCCGGATTGTTGGGTTCTGGAACCGCGCTGTTTTGGATCTTCTTCAACTTCTTTCCCATTTTCTTCAACATTTTGGACGACTTTTCGAGGATTTGGGTCGGTTTCAGAGAGAAGGAGAGGAAAGGTTTTCGGAAAAATGAGAAAGTGGGAGAGAAAGGGGCGGAAACCGCCCCTTTATTTTTGTCTGCCCGCGAAGTACAGTCGTACGACTGTACTTCGTCTACAGTCGTACGACTGTATTCAAATTTTGAATACAGTCGCACGACTGTAGTGGAAAAAAGGGGGGAAATTTTTGTTTTTTTTAATTTTCTTTCCTATTTATTCCTTAAACCCTATTTTCATTATCTGATGTGTAATTATTCCCCACAGGGGCATTTCAGTAATTTTGCAGGACTAATCCAGTGACGATTAATTTATTTCGATGACGGTCCGCCTCGCCCAAGGGGCACGAAATCCGAGAAAACCATGAAAAATTCACTGTAAGTATAATCACACCAATCACATTTTCAACGCGCCCCACGTGCCGAACCACTCCGGGCCATTACATTCACACAAAAATCATAGTCCCCCACGACTTTAAAAGGGAACCCAAATCCAATTTCAGTCTGTCGGGTGCGCTCAGCCGCACACCATCGTCATGCGTTCACACAAAAATCATAGTCCCCTACGACTTTAAAAGGGAACCAAAAATCCTGTGTCAGTCCGTTGAGTGCGCCAGTCGCACACGACTATCACTTCTCGTATTCACAAATCCGGTCCCGTACGACTATAAAAGGCAACCATGGCACGTATTCCCGTATTTATTCTTGATCAAAGGGGCAAAAATTTTTGTTTCAAAATTATCGATCAAGGAATAAATACGTTCATCAAACATGCATCACATGCATTTTTGGGCTCGGTGTGACAAACCGTACACAGTCTTTTGACTCCAAAAGTCATTTCATCTCGGCGTCATCCTTGCGTGAAAGCCATCGTAGGGAACCGCCCGACTCCAAAAGTCATTTATACTCTCGGTGTCATCCTTATGCAAAAGGCATATGGACCACCTGACTACCAAAGTCACCTGCGAAAACTACCATTGCATATCCGCGATTTCGTGTTCTTTGTCGTGTACCTAAATCCGTTTCGGAAATCGGATTTCAGCTACACGAGGGGCAGCCTGTGAACACGAAATTTTAATTTACAAAAAAAAAAAAAGAGGGCCGTTGACCGTTGACCCACGACTGTAATATACAGTCGTGGGAATTCACTACAGTCGTACGACTGTAGTGTAAGTACAGTCGTACGACTGTACTTTCGGGGGGCAGGTTCTTGCCCATACCTCTTTAACTTAAAAGAGAAGGGAAATCTTGAGCATTTAATGCTCAAGATTTCCGGGTTAGTGAGGTATAAAAGGGGAGAAAATCAGACTTTTGAGGACTTTTGGAAGATAATCAGAATTTTAGAGAGAGAAAGAGGGAGAAAAAGAAAGAAGAGAGAGAAGTAAAAGAGCTTACTTTCTTCTCACATTTTCTCCTTGATTTCTTGTTTTTAATCACTGAAACGAATTAGAAATCTTAGGATAACAATCACACTAACAAACTAAATCATTTCGGACCAAAAACAAACACAAATCCGTGACTTTTCTGGAGTTATTTGGACATTCTTGCAACCTTGACTTTTTGGGGAAAAAGTGCAAATTCACGTGGATTGGTGCGTAGCCAGGGGTCATTCCAGCTGTGGATCGTCACCAAGGAGGTAAACAACCTTTAACTCATCTCATTTTCCAGCTTTTTGGGTGATTTGATTGTGTTTGGTGCATTTTTCTTCAAGTTTTTGCACTTTTATTTCTGGAAAAGTAAGAACAGTCGTACGACTGTTCTTGAAACAAGAACAGAGGCACGACTGTAAATACAGTCGTGCCAAATCCCCTACAGTCGTACGACTGTGCATACTTTTTCAGTTTCAGGGTTTTGTTTTAGGGTTTTTTTTAGCGATTTCTGCCCAGGCCAAGACTACAGTCGCACGACTGTAGTAGACAGTCGTACGATTGTAACTACAGTCGTATGACTGTAGTTCTCGGCCAGGGACAGAAATCCCTAAAACATCCCTAAAATCCAAAGAAAATCACAAAAAAGAAAAATTTCAAAAAAAATTTTTTTCATAAAAATCAGAAAATTTCAGAAAATCAGAAAATTTGGAAAACCCTAAAAATCATCAAAATGAATTTTGTTGTGCGCATCACGACCTTAGATTTATTTTTCGGCAAATTTGCATTTAGAACAATTCAACGACGGAGACCCGGATCTCCCGAAAACTGACCCACTGTGCATGCTTAATTGTAATAAACCGGAAAAACGTTTTCAAAAAAACAATTTTCTCACAAAACCAAAAATACAGGGACGTTTCAAAAATGGTTTTCCAGGTCCAACCGGGCCGATCCGGTTACCCCCAATTGCATGACCCCGAATTCTAATTTCCCATTTCTGTCTACTTGAATCCTATTTATGGTGTGCCGTATAAATTGTGCTAACCTTTGTTTTGCAGCTGTTATTTTATTTTAATTTTCTTTTTATTTGTATTTAATAGAATTAAATCGTGTATTTAGGCGGTTGTAAATTTTCCTTAGATCCTCGTGTATCCTAGGCGGTTGTATCAGTGAGGCGAGAGTTTTATTTTTCTTTCAATTTGGTTGTAAGCTCCTAAATATTTATTCTTTTTACTTTATATTTTGTATTATTATCTTGTATGCGCGCTGCGTGCATTCTTTTAATGAAAATCAATTTTTAGCAACTTAAAGTGTCGTAACTAGAACATTGACAATAATATTTAAATTAGACACGAAATAAAGGACTTGTCCGGACCCGAATCTCTGAAAAGTGTGGCAGTTCGCGCTTTGGTTCAGCTACATTGTAATTTCCCGGTTGAGCTGAGCCGGGTGGCGACTCCTATACTTTTTATCGAGGTTTAGGTCTCGATTCTTTTTCGAAATAATACGCTTTTCCAAAAACGAATTTCCAAACCAAAAACCCCATGCGAGGGAGGGCCCCGCCCGAAATCGAGGCGCCCCTTCCGAAAGGGAGTCCCCCGTCCCGTCGAAAACGCGTCGTCCGCTCACAATTGCCATAATGCATAGAAATTCTACCATGTCTAATATTAAATACAAAACCAGAAATATCCAACAAAGAAACAGAAATAATATTCCTATGCATCGCAGGTACAAAATAACAGTTTCTCAGTTCCAAACAAGTCCACTAGGCATCTCTAAGAAATAATCTCTGATCTCCATGGCCTGAACCCGAGTGCCATTTCCAACTCGAAGATCCATTTCTCCGGATCCTAGAAATCTCCTATTTCTTAGTCCCTACACATTTGAACAAATGTGGGATCCATAACTAATGTCCAAAACCCAAGATGTAGAAATAGCTAGATTAATCTCAACAACATAAATACCTGAAGCAGTAGACTTGCTCTTCATTTGCTCCCTTGGGTTTGGACACGAGCTCTTCCAGTGCCCCTTCTTATGACACTCATGGCAGACATCATCAGGAGAAGAAACCCTTGCTTTGGGGTGGGCCATCACCTCCTTTGTAACATCCCATTTTACTGCATTCATTTGGCATTTGTGCATGATCATTACATATCACAATTAGATAAACTAGAGAAATACATTTGTACTATACATGTTGCTAAATAAGGTAAAAATCAAAAGTACAACACTAGAAATTTAATATGTCTTAAATGTCTAAGGATTTAATCGACTAAATTAAGTCAAGGGATTAAAATGGGTTTTTGGGGGAGATATTTTTGTTAGATATTAAAATCTCTACAGCTTATTATTATTAGTATTATTGTTATTATTATTATTATTAGAGTTATTAGTCAAAGAATGGACAAATGGTCCAATACCATTATGATTTAAAGTCAAATAGACCCATTAGGGAGAGATAAGGATGGAGAGGGTTAATATGGGTCTTGGAAGTGTAAAAAAAATCTAGAGAACTTACAGAAAACATAGAAGAGGAGAAGAAGAAGAAGAAAAGGAATAAGAGAGAAATAGAGAAGTAGAAGGAAGAGGTATGTTCATGTAGTTTGTGATATTAATTTTGTATAACTAGAAATAGAATATGATGTAAAGTAATAAATTGTTAATCTATGAGTTAGGAATATGTCTGCAAAATTTCGTAATTTTTGGACAAATATAGTGAAAGCTAGAATTTTTGAAAGAGGATGTGCTCAAAACTGGATGATCAAAGAAATAGGGTCAGATTCAAAGTTATGCCATAATTGTTTTAGCGTCCTGAAATTTCTAATTTTTGGATATGTTGTTCCCTGATGTGTCTAGTTTAATTAGGAAAAAGAATTAGATTGATCCAATTTGGAGGGATAAAGTTATATTGAAATTACTAGGAACTATTTAGGTAAAACAGTGCAAAAACAGGGTTGGAATGTAAATTTTATAATAATTTGTATAATACTCTGAAAATTATGTGATTTTAATATGATATGTATCTTTGTGTCAGGAGTAAAATAAAATAAGAATTAGATCATTTGGATATATATAGTGTAAGTTACAAATTTTTAAATGTGGTTAGGTCATGGAAACCTATCTATATAAGTGAGGATAGAGTGTTTTCTACAGAAAGGAAAAATATGATGTATTTATATTTGATATGAATTTATATTTTTAGGAGTTGAAAATCTTGAAGATAATCTAGATGAGGGTACTGGCTACCCATGAGGGAATTAACGACTAAGTTGTGAGTATAAACTTGATATGGACTTGCATATGTTGATGAAAATTGTGAATTGATGTATTGATATGTTCGTATGTGTATTGTTGTAATTTGTTGGAAATGAATTTTACGTGGCTTTATGTGTTGAGGTGAACTATTTTTTATATGAGTATATGTGGAATATACGGTGATTACATAGTGTACAAACGTGAAGTGTTGTTTGAATTATTATATGTACTACATGACTCATGTTGAAAGATTTGGGTTAAATGTTATATGTGAAAGTTAGTGTACATAGTTACATGAAAGATTAAGGGCATTGTGACATACCTGACCAAACACTGCAAATACATGGTTCACATGAATTATCTGGACCTAATGGTCAATCACGTGGAATATCTGATTATATGGACCGAAAGGTCAAGTACATGGTTACATGAGCTGGCCAGCAAAATCATTTGATATCTGGTATATGATCCCGGGGCAGTTGTTTGGCTGGTTATGTCACAACAAATAAATAAAATGGATCATTCATTTGCATGTGCTTGGTTGAGTTTGTTGGAATTTGTTTGTGTGAATATGTGTGATTGTAATTCATTGATGGTTTATGCTTACTGAGTAGCGACTCATAAAAATCGCTAATTTTTCCAGCTAGGTGGAGTTGTAGATATAGTTTAAGTTCCTAGAAGGGTAAAGCACGGTAGAAATCATGGATGAAAGGTCGGCCGGCTAAGTTCTATCTCACTCTCTCTCCTCTCATCTTAAGCATGTAGAATAGAAAATTTTGGGTTTGGAACTTTGTATTATAAGTGTGGTTTGAATATGTATAGTAGAACATATACTTGTGTGGTGTACTTGTGGAGTTATGTTAATAAGTAAATGGAGTACATTTTGAAAAAAGAAAAACAAAAAGAAAAAAACAAAATATATGTAATCATAACATCTTCGAATATAGCACAGGAAGTAAGGGGTGTTACATCCTTGCCCTTACCCTTGGCCTTAGATTTGGCCTTTCCCTTAGCAATGGGCATATTACCCTTGTTCACCAGTAGAACTTCATGAGTCTTCTTAAGAGGCTGCTCAGCAAGCTTAAGCATGCCATGCAGCTCAACAACCAATTTATCAAGACCTTGCATGTGGTAGTTCATGATAAATTGGTTGTAAGACTTAGGAAGTGACCCAAGAATAATGTCTGCTGCCAAGTCCTGCGGAACTGGTGAGCTGAGGCGGGCAAGTTTATCAATATACCCCTTCAACTTTAGCACATGAGTGCTAACAGAAGTCCTGGCTGCCAATGCAGTCGTGCAAAGTACCTTAGTGGTCATGTATCGTTCCTGACGAGCCTGATCTTGAAACATCTTTTTAAGCTGATCCATCATCTCATAAGCATGCTACTCCATGAACTGCTTCTGAAGATTAGAAGCCATGGTACCCAGTATAAGGCACGAGACATCTCGGTCATCCCTCATGTGCCGGTCGTACTGCTCCACCATCCTGTGGTGACGCCTCGACCTCCGGGAGGGCCAGCTAGTAAAGGGGCATTCAGTACATTCTCCTTGGATTCTTATCTAAGAACTATTTGTAAGTTCCTAGTCCAATCTAGGAAGTTAGTCCTTGAAAGCTTCTCCTTCTCCAGGAGTGACCTAAGTGAGAGTGAGTTGTTGTTTGTTACAGCCATTATAAATTGCTAATGTGAAATAGGATTATCTACATGGAAGAAATCATTGCTTGAGTTAGAAATAAAGGACTTTTAATCCAATTCAAATTAATAATCTGATTTTAATTTGTTCATTGTTGATGTTAATTGGCTGACTTGATCAATATTCACAACTCCTCAATGACTGGGTGAACTAGGGCTCGCTAACCAACCATTGATTCGTTTGATAGGATAACCTATCCAATCCTTCCACGAAGTACTCTTGATTTGATGGGCTTATTGACAGTTTACCCATCTGTGCTTAGGGCCTACTCTGAGCTAATGCTACCCATGTTGAGTTAAACCACCATTCACATGTTAATCATACCAACTATCCTAACCCTTGATGGCCTACCAAATACTACAATGTACCCAGCTAGGGCATGGCGCATATCGCAGCATCAATGGGAGGAAGAGGTGTGAATGTGGGAAGCATTTTTAAACAACTCAATAGTTTAATTCTCCAGATTAAACTTAAGTGATACAACTTAGCATGCATAAACGCAGGTGATAATTTGGTGATCCATACATCCATATTATATGATAATACAATAGCATACTTAATTTAAAATAATGAGATCCCATGGGCCTTAATTACAACCTAATGAAAAACTAGACAACCTATCTAATTCTCCATTGCGTCGGAATGCAATTCTCCTTGGGCTCCCACCATGGGCTTGCTCCATCTGAGCCTTCCTCTATACTTGATGCAATTATAATAATTTTATTTAAAATAAAATCTATTCAAAAATTACATCAAAATAAAAGAAATGGCACGCAGCCCATATTTCCCAAAATCAAATTACAACCGATAATAATTTAGGGCCTATAGAACTCGACACCATATTTCAAACAAAGTATCTATCATGCACATACATACCAATATAATGCATGATCATGGCATTCCAAATTAAAAATATAAATGTTAAACCAAGTTACTTAGAGTAAAATCGCCAATTCCAACAGATGTGACTAAGACCCAATGGATAACATCCATTGATGAAAAATTAACAATTTTGCTCCCACTTGAATTTGAGTTGTTACAAATTTGAAATTTAGCCCTCCCAATTTAAACCGGTGTCACAGTTTATTGGGCCAATTCTACAAAGCTCATATTCAATTTAATATGCAAGACAATATGCATGCCAACATAATAAACAATTTAAATACAAATTAATTTAAAATAAAACATTTTAATTTAATTTGCATTACGGGCTCGGGTTAAAATTAAAATACCCGCAAAATCCAAAACAGGACCCGAACCCCGCGCAACGGCGCTCCAAAACCATAATAATTTTTTTAAAAACACACACAAAAAAAAAATTCCAGCCAAGAACAAAAATAATCGCAGTAAATAAATCAATAAAATCCGAAATTAAACCTAATCAATAGAAAGAATCGATAAAACAAATCGGGAAAAATTATCAAAACCCGAAAAACCATTCTTGAAACCTATTTTTTCTTCAAGAACACTTTCAAGAATCAAAATCTAATCAATCTAATGGAGAAAACCCAGACTCTGATACGACTGTTGGGATTCATCATGGGAATAATAACAAAGTGCAGTGGAATATGGCCGATTAAAATTTTCCTAGAATCCACCTATCGTGTCCGATTACAATTGATTGGAATAAAAACAATATGAACCAAAAGAGTATAAAGTCGCCAGTTTTGTCTCTTCTAGAGACTTCTGCAGAATCGTTTCTTGAAACTGGGAACTCCAAAGTCTGTTGCACGACCAACTATTGAGTGGGAACCGCTGCTAGCCGAAGAAGCGAAGGAATGGAGAATTACTGTTGGAATTTTCAGCTGTAATTGGGGCTGCTATGGCTGGCCAAATTCTTCCTTAAGCAATTAGGGTTAAGGCTGATTTTTTTTCTACTTAAGTGTTCCCTTACATAGACTCCTTGTCTAATTGGATTTTAATTAGGTTAATTAAACCCAAGCCCACTAAGATTAGGGGTGAGCAAAACCGAACCAATATCCAAAAACCGAAAATCTAAACCAAACCGAACCAAACCAAATCGATCTATTTTATAGTTTGGTTTGGTTTGGTTTTAAGTTATGAAGAAGTTCGGTTCGGTTCGGTTCGGTTTGGTTCGGTTCAAAACCGAAAAAACAAAAAAACTGAAAAATTGGTAAAATATTAAAATTAATTATAAAATTAATATATACTAATTGTAGAGAATTTTAGATATTTTATTGTTTTATAGTTTTATATTGTGATTTTTTTATGCTAATTTATAGTTGTTAAAACTTGAGAGTTGAAAAAAAGAAGAAGAGAATTTTAGTATTTTATTGTGATGTAATAGTATTATTTAGTACTACTGTTTTTTTAAGTTAATTTTTTTGTATTTCTTTTTTTTTTTTAAACAAACTACTTATATAAAATTTTTATTTTGATTTTTTTTAAAAAAATTGATGTTTTTGGTTTGAGCTAATCCAAACCGAACCGAACCAAAATTTAGTTTGGATCGGATTGGTTTATAAAATACAATGTTTTATGGATCGGTTTTTTCGGTTCGGTTCGGTTTTTAAACCGAACCGGTCTATGCTCACCCCTAACTAAGATTATAATTACATAAATAAATTTTAATTAAAAGGTTTATATTATGTAATTTAATTCCATTTGGCTAAATTTAAATACCCCTAAATAAAATTGAATCACACTTAAGTAAATAAATTACATGCATTTAATTTTCCTACTGGGGAAAATAATTTAATTAATTGTTTACTTTATGTAATTCAATTAATTGATAAATTAATTAATTACATTATGTAAACTTATTAATTAAATATAATCAATCCAATATTAATTAATTACCTTGACACCAAATGTCAAATAATTAATTGATGTATTCCTTCCAATGTACATTACATGTACAATTTCAATAAGTTCCAACTTTGTTGATTTATGTGGATGATCCTATGGGTCTATTTTTATGTTGGCAGTAGGCCCAAGGTCCACAGACTATAAGTGGGTTCTAGCAAACCGTTACAAGCCTCAATTAAGACAGAGATAGAGTAGTCTATTGAAGACACTACCCAGTAGTGATATCACAATGTCCTTCACCAAATGACATCGATATGAATAAAGAAGAGGCACGGTGTCTGTCATCCTCTACTGCTGTTTATTATATTTTGTGATCTTGAGTGAACTGATTCATCAAATAAGCTAGGAACTTATTTGGGTATGGCCATACACTTCTCAGTCTCACTCAACAAGTGGCCAGTGATATCATCGCGGTGTTATATGACTGGCAATTCCATCACTTCATCATCAATATCAATATGTTTACGGGTCCATGCTAATCATACTCGTATTTAGCATCCCTTTACAGACCTGTTAGCCGTATGTCAAAGTGAATCGGATTCCACATTGATACTATAATAAAATCTGGTCTGAGGACAAAAGAGACCTACTCAAGAAAGACCTATGACGTGACAACCATGTGGCTTTCTTGTGCGGATCGATCTAGTCCCATGTCAATGACATGTACCTATATTCATAACTGACTTTACAAGTACTATGGCTAGTTAAGAATTACTATACAGTCATCGAATATACAAGTCTATGATTCTATTTATTTCCATGATTATAATAGACTTGGGATATGGTTTATGATTATCAATCAATGGATACTTTACTCCATGTTATAGCACAATATATAAATGGAATAGATTAGATGCCCTTATTAATATGACACAAATGATGTATTCATATAATAAATCTTAATATATAATACAAAATACAAGAATCCAATGCCCTAAGAACTAGGGCATACCAATACTAAGGTCCTGTGTAATCGGTTCCGCTTCCTCAATTTCTTGAGTAGCTATTCCCGAAGCATCCTCAGCAGTAGCTGCAGAAGTTTGTGAGTCTTAAACTTCAAAAAGTTCAACATTACTCCCACTGTCTCTCTTGGAAAGGAATTCCTTCTTCAAGAAGACTGCATTCCTGGCTATGAAAACTTTGTTTTCTACTAGATCGTAAAAGTAATAACCCTTAGTTTCCTTAGGGTAACCCACAAACTGGCACTTGACAGATTTAGACTTGAGCTTGCCATTTGTCAATTTCTTGACATGTGCATCACAGTCCCAAAACTTCAAGAAGGAAACATTGGGCTTTTGGCCCTTCCATAGTTCATATGGTGTTCCCTCAACTGCCTTTCTTGGTGTATTATTAAGCAATTTCCACGGATCAAAAGCCCGCTCTGATACCACTGTTGGGATTTTTAACCGGAAATCACCCGATTAAATGCGGAAGAACATGGTGATTTCCTCAAATCCGTGCTCAGGAGCAATTGAGATGAAAATTGCAAAACATAAAATTTTCAAGAAGAGATTATATTCTTACCAGGAGTATCTCTTTAAGAGATGGCTATAGAAATCAATGTAGATTCCCTCCTCGTTCACATACACGAACGCCTTTAGAACACGACCCGTGCTAGCGTCGGAAATCAAAAACTTTTAGAGAGGGAGATCAGAATTTTGGCTATGGTGTTTTTTCTACCCCCTTGGCCGAAATACCTAGGGTTATTTTAACCCTAGGTGGCCGAAATTCTCCTTGAGAATTTAGGTCCAATTGGCTTCATTTTGTGTGGGCTTTTCCATTTTATTTTTAGACCCAAATCCATTCTAATTCACTTGGTTTAAATTAATTTCAAGCCCAACTTTAATTTTAACATGTATATAATATATTACAACATGTAACATATTATTTACATTTAATTAAAATTGATTTGACTAATTAATTTAATCAATGAAATTAAAATTAGATCTTCACAAAATAAATTTATATGTAAACCTATAAATATGAATATTTCCACCTAGGAAATAATCCCATAAATTAATTCATTGAATTAATAATGAGGCTGCCATGCTAATATTAATTTTATTATTATGATCAATCCAATTGATCTTTATAATACAATTAATATAATCCTCTCTCTCCAGAGTATATACTCCAAGTATACATGTGATTCCTTAAGTCTGTGTTCAGTCGCTCAATGTGTACGATCCCGTGGGCCCATCTTTATGTTGGCAATGAGCCAATGGCCCACAGACTGCAGGCGGGCTCTAGCAAGCCACTGCAGCCCTCAATTAAGATGGAGATGGCAGTCCAACTGTAATCATCACCCTGTAGTTTGAACTTGTATATCCCATGTCATTGACATCGGTGTCCAACACAGAGGCATGGATTGATCAACCTTTTTTGCGTCCGGACATTTACTTGATCCCAAATGTGCTGATGCTCACAAACAAGTTCCAACTTGTTTAGGTGTGGCCACACTCTTATCAGTCACATTCATCAAGAGGTTGGTGATATTTTCTCAGTGGACTACTGAGTGACAAATCCCTTCTGCATATCCATAGCATTGCCATGCTAAGTGACATACCCGAAAGTACCCATACTTGGCAAGCTATTACTGGCCCTTTAGGTGTACCCCTAAGTATGCGACCTCGCATGCAACACCATCATATGGTCAGGTCAAAAGATCCATACAAGTACTGCACGAGAATTACTTGTGATACTATACCATGTAGATTTCTCGTTTAGTAGATCTATCCAGTACCATGCCCCTTTTGCATGTACCCATTAACTTGGTTGACATTCCATGTACAATGACCAGTAAGACACCGCCATACAACCAGGTTAATAGTAGTCTCTGGTTCCATTCATTCCTATGACTGGAACAGACTACGGATCTCTTTATGGTCATATCGTTTACCCTATCCATGGTCTTACTGCCAAGTGCATGACACTTGTCATCATGGATATGGATATGTCCCCTGGATACTTCATTTAAGCTATTGCACAAGATATATATATATATAATAAATGAATTAATGCCTTTATTAATAACACAAAATAAGTATAATACATAAATCCAATAAATGTATAATACAAATACAAGGTCCAATGCCTCGGGACGAGGGCATATCCAACAATCTCCCACTTGCACTAGTTCCAACTAGGCATGGGCCTAATCCTTATAGATCTAGTATGACCCTCGTGCTTGGGCTGAGCTAGCGCCTTGGTTAAAGGATCTGTCACATTATCCTCGGTGTCCACTCTGTGCAATGCAATTTCACCTCTCTCCGCGATTTCTCGTATGAGGTGAAACTTCCTGAGCATGTGCTTTGTGTTCTTATGTGACCAGGGCTCCTTAGCTTATGCAACGGCCCCATTGTTGTCACAGAAGATATCAACTAGGTCTTGGATAGTTGGAACTACTCCTAACTCGGTGATAAACTTCCTTATCCACACAGCTTCCTTAGCTGCATCACACGCCGTGATGTACTCAGCTTCTGTTGTAGAGTTCGCGATGGTTGGCTGCTTTGAGCTCCTCTAGCATACAGCACCACCATTTAGCAAAAACACATACCCAGACTGTGACTGGTACTCATCCTGATCGGTCTGAAAACTTGCATTAGTGTACCCAGTAACTGATAGCACTTCTTGACCTCCATACACCAAAAAACTATCCTTAGTCCGGTTAAGGTACTTGAAGATTGCCTTGACAGCCTTCCAGTGATCCTCCCCCGGATCCTGCCGGTACCGGCTCGTCATACCTAGTGCAAAGGCAACATCAGGTCTTATACATAGCATGGAGTACATAATTGATCCTATAGCCGAAGCATATGGAACCAATTTCATGTTCTCCCTGTCCTCCCTTATCTTAGGACAGCTCTTCTTACTAAGTTTCAGCCCATGACCCATTGGCAAGAAACCTTTCTTAGCCCGGTCCATGCTGAACCTTTTCAGAACTTTGTCTATATATAAGGCCTGACTTAGGCCCAGAAGCCGATTTGATCTATCCCTGTAGATCCTGATCCCTAGGATCATCTCAGCTTCGCCTAAGTCCTTCATTGCGAAGCACTTACACAGTCACTGCTTTACTCCTTGCAGTGTAGGTATGTCGCTTCCAATTAGTAGGATGTCGTCTACATAAAGTACCAGGAATGTGACAATGCTCCCACCAATCCTCTTATACACATAAGGCTCATCTTGATTTTGTATGAAGCCAAATTCCTTTATAGCTTCATTGAATCTAAGATTCCAACTTCGGGATGGTTGCTTTAGTCCATAAATGGACCTTTGAAGTTTGCATACCCTTCCTGGATACTCTGGATCGATAAAACCCTCAGGTTGTGTCATGTACACATCCTCGATAGCTTTCCGTTAAGGAAAGCGGTTTTGACATCCATTTGCCAGACCTCATACTCATACCATGCGGCTATGTCCAGTAAGATCCTGATGGATTTGAGCATGGCTACTGGTGAGAAAGTTTCATCATAGTCTATTCCATGAACTTGTCTGAAACCTTTCGCAACCAGACGCCTCTTGAAGGTATTATCAGCTTTTAGCATGTAGCACCACCTGCAACCAATTACCTTAGCACCCGGAGGTGGATCAACCAAGTTCCAAACCTGGTTATCATACATAGATTGCATCTCTGCCTCCATGGCTTTACTCCAATTTACAGACTGTGGCTTGCCATAGCCTCCTGGTAGTTTTTGGGTTCTTCGTCATCCAAGATGAGAAGAGTTTGATCATCGGTGACGAGGAAACCATACCTCTCTAGTTCTCGACGATCCCTACCAGACCTTCTAGGGCCTTGTATGGCCTGGGTCGGTGCTTCCTCTTGTGGAAGCTCCACCTTGGCCTCCAAGTTATCCTCTTCAGGAGCTTGTGGACTTTGAACTTCCCTGAGTTCAACATTGCTCCCACTATCTTTCTTGGAAAGGAATTCCTTTTCTAGAAAGACCCCCTTTCTTGCCACGAACACCTTGTTCTCGGTGGGGTTGTAGAAGTAATACCCTTTGGTTTCCTTAGGATAGCCCACAAATAGGCATTTATTAGTTTTGGGCTCCAGCTTGCCACTAGTCAATCTCTTGACATGTGCTTTGCATCCCCAAATCCTTAGGAAAGACACATTGGGCTCCTTGCCCGTCCATATCTGATATGGGGTCTTTTCCACTGCCTTTGTCGGAGTATTATTTAAGATAAGAGCAGCTATCTCGAGGGCGTATCCCTAGAAACTTATTGGGAGAGAGGCTTGACTCATCATTGAGCGGACCATGTCTAACAGGGTCCTATTCCTCCGTTCAAACACCCCATTCCTGGAGGAGTGAGCTGTGGAACTATTCCATGCTTTCTTAAATATGAGTCAAACTTTAGGCTCATATACTCACCTCCTCGGTCTGACCGAAGGATTTTGATATTCCTGCCTAGCTGGTTCTGTACTTCGTTCCTAAATTTCTTGAACCTATCAAGGTTCTCAAACTTATGTTTCATCAGATAGACATAGCCATATCTGCTGAAATCATCCGTGAACATGACAAAGTACAGATATCCACCTCTGGTCACTGCGCTCATGGGCCCACATACGTCTGAATGTATTAGGTCCAATAAGCCAGTGGCCCTTTCAGCCTTCTTGCTAAAAGGCGCCTTAGTCATTTTGCCTCATAAACATGACTCGCATATATCAATTGACTCCAAGTCAAATGACCCTAAGACTCCAGCTTTGTGAAGCCTAGCTATGCGCTTCTCGTTTATGTGGCCTAAACGGTAATGCCATAGGTAGACAGTATTAAGTTCATTGGGCTTAATCCTTTTAGTGTTTATGTTATAGACATGATTGGCTTCATTTAAGTCCAGGATATATAGGCCATTATTTAATATAGCATCTCCATAAAATAATCCCTCTCTAGATAAAGAAATTCTACCATTCGAAATAGTAAAATAAAATCCAGAAATATCCAACATGGAAACTGAAATAATATTCCTACACACAGTAGGTACAAAATAACATTGTTCCAAAATCAAAACCAATCCACTAGGCATCATAAGGTGATATTCGCCGATCTTTATGGCAGCAACCCTTGCTCCATTACCGACCCACAAGTCCACCTCCCCCAATCCCAGTGACCTTCTATTCTTAAGTCCCTACACATTGCAACAAATGTGAGAACCACATCCAGTATCCAATACCCAGGATGTTGAAACAGTAAGGTTAATCCATATGACATAAATATCTGACGAAAATGCACCCTGGGTCCTCCTCTGCTCTCCCATTAGCTTGGGACATGATCTCTTCCAATGGACTGCCTGCTTGCACCCGAAACAGACATCCTCGGGACCTGCCTTTTGCTGGGCCTTGGCCTTGGCCTTGTTCCCCTTGTTGACCAGCAACACCGATGGACTCTTCTTGATCGACTGTTCCGTGAGCTTAAGCATCCCATGCAGCTCAGTAACAGTGCGGTTCATCCCTTGCATATTATAGTTCAGGATGAACTGATCATAAGAATCCGGTAAGGATGCAAGGATTGTGTCCACCGCCAACTCTTGAGAGATGGGCGATCAGAGACGGGCCAATGTATCCAAATAGCCCTTCATCTTGAGCACGTGTGCACTCACAGATGTCCCAGCCCCCATCTTACAAGAGTGGAATGCCTTATTGGTCAGTTACCTTTCCTGACGAGCTTGCTCTTGAAACATCTCATTGAGATTTGTTATCATAGCATAGGCTTGATGGTCCATGAAGTGCTTTTGCAGCTTGGGGACCATGCAGGCCAATGTTGGGATTCGTCACGGGAAACCGACTGATAAAAGCGGAAATATGCATCGATTTCCTCGAATCCGGCCCAGGAGCTTAAGATGTGGAAATCAAAAAACTTAAAGCATAAAAGGAGGGTTTCAAAAACTTACCACAAAGTCTCTCTAAGAGACGGATGCGAACTGTAGAAATCATGTGTAGATTTCCTCCACCAATGCGTACACGAACGGCTCTCGAACCGAAACCCGTGCTAGCTACTCGGATGACAAGAAGAGAGGGAGAGAGGGGCTACTCACATTGAGAATTATGGCTGTCCCTTTTTTTCTTTCCAAAAGAAAAATCTATCTATATAAAGATAGAACCAACTTTCTCAAGTATTAGCACCCAATTTCTTTCCAAAAGAAATAATGCATAAAAGTGGGCCTCAATTCTTTCCAAGAGGGAATATATACGGCCAAGCATTCCTATATGTGGATGAGTTAAGTCAAAATCATTCTTCTTAAATCCTTAATAGAAGAATTAAGATGATGGTGAAAAGAGAAGGCAAAGTCCAACTTTGCTACCCCATTTTCAACCTAATGACTCACACCATGAGTCATCACCAACCCATCATCATCTTTTATCCAAAGTTGACTCACCCCTTCACTCCCATATCCAAATTCGGCCAAGGATGGTAAAGAAAGGAGAAGATATTTACTTAAGGAAGCAAAGTCCAACTTTGCAACCAAAATGTCATACCATGACTCACCCTTTTTAATCATCATCTTTTGTTTCAAGAATGACTCATCACTCTTAACACAAAAAGCATGACTCATTACCTTAGCCAAAAATTTCGGCCATCCCACTTTATGTGGGCAATGGCATTTTATGTCTTAAGCCCAATTTGAAAATGCAATTCCAATTTAACATGTATGTATATATATTATGCTATATAATACATTACATACATTTAAATTAAAATTCATTTGACCTAGTAATTTAATCAAGGGATTAAATTAGACATACATAAAATGAGATACATGTAAACCTATACATGTATAATAATATTTCCACCTAGGAAATAAACCTATAAATTAATTCATTGAATTAATTATGAGAAGGCCAAAATAAATATTAATTATATAACTTTGATCAATCCAATTGATTCATATAATATAATTAATATATCTCTCTCTCTTCAAACGTGTATACTCCAAGTACACACTTAATCCGACTAGTTAAAGTCCAGACGTTCAATGTGTACGATCCAATGGGCCCGTCTTTATGTTGGCAGTGGGCCAAGGCCCATAGACTGCAGGCGGGCTCTAGCAAGCCACTGCAGCCCCCAATTAAGACGGAGTAAGCAGTCAAACTGAAAACGTAACCCTGTAGTTTGAACTTGTAAATCCCATGTCGCCGATATCGGTGTCCAACACAGAGGCATGGAAGTATCACCCTCTTTGTGTCTGGACATTTACTTGATCCCAAATGAACTGATGCTCACAAACAAGATCCAATCTTGTTTGGGTGCGGCCGCACACTTATCAGTAACATTCTTCAAGAGGCCAATGATATCGTCTCAGTGAATCACTGAGTGACATTCCCTTCTGCATATCCATAGTACTGCCATGTTCACTAACACACCCGAACGTACCCATACTTGGCACCCTTTTACAGGCCCGTTAGGCATACACCAAAGTGTGCCACTTCACATACAGCACCATCATATGGTCCGGTCAAAGGACTTATACAAGTACTACGCGAGAATCATTTGTGATACTATACCATGTAGATTCCCGTTAAGTGGATCAATCCAGTACCATGCCCTTTTTGCATGTACCCATTAACCTGGTTGACATTCCATGTTCTATGACCGGTAAGACACCGCCATACAACCAGGCTAATGATAGTCTTTAGTTCCATTCATTCCCATGATTGGAGCAGACTACGGATAACTTTATGACCATATCATTTTCCCTATCCATAGTCTTACTGCCAAGTGCATGACACTTGACAACATGGATATGGATATTGGATACTCTATTTAAAATATAGCACAAGACATATAATAAATAGATTAATGCCTTTATCTCCTTGACACAAATTGTATAATACATAAAGTGTACATTAATGTACAAATGTATTATACAAACACAAGGACCAATGCCTCGGGACTAGGGCATTTCCAACAGCCAACATAAGGCATGTCACATCCCTATTATCCTTGACACACACCTCGTATTCCTCCAGCTGGGCAGCCAGTGGATTACGTCCCTGAGGCACAGCTGGTACAGGCCTTTCCAGTATGTACTCTTTAGACTCTTGTCTTAGAACTATTCTTAAGTTCCTAGACCAATCCAAATAGTTGGGACCAGAAAGCTTGTCCCTCTCTAGGATTGATCGCAGTGAAAGTGAGTTGTTATTTGCCATTTTAGAGTTTCTACACAGAAAAACATTTGAGAGTGTTAATAAAGGACTTTACTTTGTTATTCCCATATACAATTAATAATGAATCAAGTTATTAATTAATCCGAGTTGTTGGGCTCATGGGCCGAGATCCATATTTCATTAAGATATAGCCAGACGAGGGTCTGGTACAACTACACCCTAATTATTTAGGTAGGAACGCCGTCCAATCCCAACCTAGGGACTCTCGGTTTGATAGGCTTGTTGGCACTTACCCATCTGTGCTTAGGGTCAGGAGAATCCTACTACCCATGCTAAGTCAAAACCTCCATCCAAGTGTTAGAGTATCCCATACCCTAACCCAATACAAAATGATGATACTCCAGTGTATCCTGCGAGGGCAAGGTCTACAACTGGCCTATCCCCACTTCGAGCTAGTTTTGAATGAGGAAAGCACTTTTAAGCGACTTAGTAATTTCCATTAGGTTATTAGATTCATTTTAATAACGGCTTACATGCATAAGGCGGGTGAAATGTGCTGTTGGATCATACATTCACACATGCAAATAAATATAAAGCATAATTAAATAAATAAGTAAAATGGACTGCTATCCTAATATTATTCTAGTAAACCTATACTAGAAACAAATATCAGGCGGGCCTCCATCTTCTTCCTTCTTGGGCTTGCACCTCCACTTGGGCTCACCACTCCATGGGCTTCTTCTTTTACAAATTTTATAATAAGTAAATTAAAATAAAATTACATTAA
This sequence comes from Euphorbia tirucalli, assembly GCA_039660915.1. Lineage (NCBI taxonomy): Eukaryota > Viridiplantae > Streptophyta > Magnoliopsida > Malpighiales > Euphorbiaceae > Euphorbia > Euphorbia tirucalli. Next base: position 31,945,487 of record CM077640.1, on the reverse strand, counting down.
GAAAAGAACATGCCGTATTTACCCAAAAAGAAAATACAACACATCTTGAATAAGGCCCAATACCATCCAACCATACAAATATTTAATCACACATATGTATCCAATACATAAAATTTGTAAGCATGTTATAATACATGAATTAAACCCATTTCAATTATGTCCAAGCCATTATTTTGAAATTGCCAATTTTGGCCCACCATGGTTCTAGCCCTTAACAGGCTTTGGGCCTCCAGCCCAGGCAGTCTAACTGCTCTCACTGGAATTGGGAAACCATGGGTCCATATTAGCCATCCAGGTAATTTTGCCAAAATTACCCGAACCAATTTCAATTAACCATATTAATTTCCAAAACTAATATCACATGAATAAAATTAAATTTCATTCAAGAAACCATGCGCATTTAAATTGCAAAAATTTAAACACATGAATTTTAAAACCAATTAAAATTTTAAAACTGGGTCCCAGGCCCGAAGCCGCCAAATCCAAAATACTGGGCCCGGCCTGCCGCGGCTAGGGTAACCTAGTTGCCCTAGCAGCAGCCAGTGAAATTTTTTTTTTTAGAAATTAAAAAAATTGCAGCCATAACAAGAATCCACCAAGAAACTCATCCAAACAATAAAAATTAAATAAACATAAACCTATATGCACATTTAATTTCAATTGCAAAAAATCAAAGGGGAAAAATCACAAACCCCAATCCATGAATCCCAAATAAAAAATCTAATTTTAATCCAAGGGATTCAATCCAATTAAGCAATTTCCACGGATCAAAAGCCCGCTCTGATACCACTGTTGGGATTTTTCACCGGAAATCACCCGATTAAATGCGGAAGAACGCGGTGATTTCCTTAAATCCGTGCCCAGGAGCAATTGAGATGAAAATTGCAAAACATAAAATTTTCAAGAAGAGATTAAACTCTTACCAGGAGTATCTCTTTAAGAGATGGCTGCAAAAATCAACGTAGATTCCCTCCTCGTTCACGAACACGAACGACTTTGGAACACGACCCGTGCTAGCATCGGAAATCAAAAACTTTTAGAGAGGGAGATCAGAACTTCGGCTATGGTGTTTTTCTACCCCCTTGGCCGAAATACCTAGGGTTATTTTAACCCTAGGTGGCTGAAATTCTCCTTGAGAATTTCGGCCCAATTGGCTTCATTTTGTGTGGGCTTTTCCATTTTATTTTTAGACCCAAATCTATTCTAATTCACTTGGTGCAAATTAATTTCAAGCCCAACTTTAATTTTAACATGTATATAATATATTACACCATATAACATATTATTTACATTTAATTAAAATTGATTTGATTAATTAATTTAATTCATGAAATTAAAATTAGATCTTCACAAAATAAATTCATATGTAAACCTATACATATGAATATTTCCACCTAGGAAATAATCCCATAAATTAATTCATTGAATTAATTATGAGACTGCCAATGCTAATATTAATTTTATTATTATGATCAATCCAATTGATCTTTATAATATAATTAATATAATCATCTCTCTCCAGAGTGTATACTCCAAGTATACAAGTGATTCCTTAAGTCTGTGTTCAGTCGCTCAATGTGTACGATTCTGTGGACCCATCTTTATGTTGGCAGTGGAACTATGGCCCACAGAATGCCACTGCAGCCCCTAATTAAGATGGAGATGGCAGTCCAACTGTAATCCTAACCCTGTAGTTTGAATTTGTATATCCCATGTCATTGATATCGGTGTCCAACACAGAGGCATGGATTGATCACCCTCTTTTGTGTCCGGACATTTACTTGATCCCAAATGTGCTGATGCTCATAAACAAGTTCCAACTTGTTTGGGTGTGGCCACACTCTTATCAGTCACATTCATCAAGAGGCCGGTGATATCTTCTCAGTGGACTACTGAGTGACAAATCTCTTTTGCATATCTATAGCATTGCCATGCTAAGTGACATACCCGAAAGTACCCATACTTGGCACCTTATTACAGGCCCTTTAGGTGTACCCCTAAGTATGCGACCTCGCATGCAACACCATCACATGGTCAGGTCAAAGGATCCATACAAGTACTACACGAGAATCACTTGTGATACTATACCATGTAGATTTCTCGTTTAGTGGATCTATCCAGTACCATGCCCCTTTTGCATGTACCCATTAACTTGGTTGACATCCCATGTCCAATGACCAGTAAGGCACCGCCATACAACCAGGTTAATGATAGTCTCTGGTTCCATTCATTCCCATGACTGGAACAGACTATGGATCTCTTTATGGTCATATCGTTTACCCTATCCATGGTCTTACTGCCAAATGCATGACACTTGTCATCATGGATATGGATATGTCCATTGGATACTTCATTTAAGATATTGCACAAGATATATATATATATAATAAATGAATTAATGCCTTTATTAATAACACAAAATAAGTATAATACATAAATCCAATAAATTTATAATACAAATACAAGGTCCAATGTCTTGGGACTAGGGCATATCCAACAGTAAGCAGCTATCTCTAAAGCATATCCCTAAAAGGAGACAGGGAGTGTAGCATGACTCATCATCGAGTGGACAATGTCTAGCAGGGTCTTATTCCTCCTTTTCGACACTACATTCCACTGGGGTGTACTAGGAGGAGTGAGTTGGGATACAATCCCACAATCTCTCAAAAACAAGTCAAACTCTTGGCTCAAATATTCACCCCCTCGGTCAGACCGAAGTGTTTTCTTTTATTGCCAAGCTGGTTTTCTACTTCGTTCTTAAAGTCCTTGAATCTCTGAAGAGTCTCAGACTTATGCTTCATCAGATATACGTAACCGTATCTGCTAAAGTCATCTGTGAAGGTAAGTGAAGTATAGAAAACCTAATCTAGCACAAGTGCTCATTGGGTCTCACACATCGGAATGTATAAGCTCTAATAGCTTTGAGGCCCTTTCAGTAGTCTTGCTAAAAGGTGCCTTTGTCATCTTGCCTCCTAAACAAGATTCGTATGTGTCATAAGACTGGATCTCAAATAACCCTAGCACTCCACGTGAGCGAAGCCTAGCTATGTGTTTCTCATTTATGTGGCCACGTTGGCAATGCCAGATGTATGTAGGATTAATTTCATTTTGTTTAATCCTTTTAGTGTTTATGTTATAGATCGAACTTTCACGTTTTTGATCAAGGATATATAAACCATTTTCAAGAAATGCTATTCCATAAACAATATTGCTACATTGTATAGAAATTCTACCATGTCCAATATTAAATATGAAACCAAAAATATCCAATAAAGAAACAGAAATAATATTCCTGCGCATCGCGGGTATAAAATAACAGTTTCTCAATTCTAAAACTAGTCCACTAGGCATCTCCAAGAAATAATTTCAGATCTCCATGGCTTGAACCCAAGCGCCATTTCCAACTTGAAGATCCACTTCCCCAGATCCTAACAATCTCCTATTTCTTAGTCCTTGCACATTTGAAATAATGTGAGAACCACATCCATTATTTAAAACCCAAGATGTAGAAATAGCCAAAGTAATCTCTATGATATAAACACCTGAAGCAACAGACTTGCTCTTCATTTGCACCCTTAGCTTTAGACATGAGCTCTTCTAGTGCCCCTTTTCATGACACTCATGGAAGACATCATCAGGAGAAGCAACCCTTGAGTTAGGGTGGGCCACCATCTTCTTTCCTTTAGCCTTGACCTTTTGGGCCTTAGCCTTGGCCTTTCCCTTAGCAATGGGCGTATTGCCTTGGTTCACCAGTAGAACTTCATGAGTCTTCTTCAGAGATTGCTCAGCAAGCTTGAGCATGCTATGCAGCTCAACAACCGATTTATCAAGACCCTGCATGTGGAAGTTCATGACAAATTGGTTGTAAGACTCAGGAAGTGACCTGAGAATAATGTCCGCTGCCAAGTCCTGCTGAACTAGCGAGCCGAGGCGGGCAAGTGTACCAATGTACCCCTTCAACTTTAGCACATGAGTGATAAAAGAAGTCTCGGCTGCCATTGCAGTCGCTCAAAGTGCCTTCATTGTCACGTAACGTTCTTGACGAGCCTGATCTTGGAACATCTTTTTAAGCTGATCCATCATCTTATAAGCATGCTACTCCATGAACTGCTTTTAAAGATCAAAAGCCATGGTACCCAGCATAAGGCATGAGACATCTCAGTTTTCCCTCATATACCAGTCGTACTGCTCCACCATCGCTGTGGTGACGCCTCAACCTCCTAAAAGGCCAGCTGGTAAAGGAGCATTCAGTACATACTCCTTGGATTCTTGTCTAAGAACTATTTGTATGTTCCATGAAGTTAGTCCCTGAAAGCTTCTCCTTCTCCAGGAGTGACCTAAGTAAGAATGAGTTGTTATTTGTTGCAGTCATTTAAATTCCTATTGTGAAATAGGAATAATCTACATGGAAAAAATAATTTCTTGAGTTAGAAATGAAGGACTTTTAAGCCAATTGCAAATCAATAATCCAATTTTAATTTATTCATTGGTGATGTTTATTGGCTGACTTGACCAAGATCCACAACTCATCAATGATTGGCCGAACTAGGGCTCGCTAACCAACCATTGATTTGTTTGGTAGGATAACCTATCCAATCCTTCCATGAAGGACTCTTGGTTTAATGGGCTTATTGACACTTTACCCATATGTGCTTAGGTCCCGCTCTGAGCTAATGCTACTTATGTTGAGTCAAACCACCATTCACATGTTAACCATACCAAGTATCCTAACCCTCAACGGCTCACCAAATACTACAATGTACCTAGTTAAGGCATGGCGCACATCACAACATCAATGGGAGGAAGAGGTGTGAATGTGGGAAGCACTTTTAAACAACTTAATATTTTAATTCTCCAGATTAAAATTAAGTGATACGGCTTAGCATGTATAAACGAGGGTTATAATCTGGAGATCCATACATTCATATTACATGACAAATGCAATGACATACTTAATTTAAAATAAGAAGATCCTATAGGCCTTAATTGATCCATCTGGCTAGACTGTAATTCTCCATTAGGCCAGACTGCAATTCTCCTTGGGCTCCCACCATGGGCTTGCTCCATCTAGGCCTTCCTCTATACTTGATGCAATTACAATAATTTTATTTAAAATAAAATCTATTTTAAAATTACAAAAAAATAAAAGAAATGGCACGCAGGCCATATTTTCCAAAATCAAATTACATCGATAAGAAATTAGGGCCCATAAAACTCAACACAACATTTCAAACAAAGTACCTGTCCTGTACATACATACCAATATGATGCATGATCATGGCATTCCAAGTTATAAATATAAATGTTAAGCCGAGTTACTTAGAGTGAAATCGCCAATTTCAACAAGTATGACTAAGGCTCGTAAAGGCCCAATGGATAACATCCATTAATGCAAAATTAACAATTTTGCTCCCACTGGAATTCGGGTTGTCACAAATTCAAAATTTAGCTCTCCCAATTCTAAACGATGTCACGGTTTATTGGGCCAATTTCACAAATTATACCATATTCAATTTAATACATAAAGCAATTAAATTAAATATGCATGCCTACATAATAAATAATTTAAATACAAATTAATTCAAAATAAACTTTTTAGTTTAATTTGTATAACAAGCCCGGGATAAAAAAAATACCTGCGAATTTCAAAACGAAACCCGACTAGAAAAATCCAAAACGGACTCGCTACAACCCACAATGGTGCTCCTCCCTATATGCGGCAGGCTGTCCAAGACAGCTCGCTCACCAGGGTGGCACCGCCCAGCAGGCCGTGGGTCGCACAGCCTGCTGGAGTAGGCTATGTGTTGTGCGACCAGCACAACCTGCTGTGGTAGGTTGTGCCGCCGCACATCTGGGCTGTGCGTCCACGCCACCCAACGGCAGCGGTGAACAGCAATAATTTTTTTTTTTTGAAAAAACTAAAAATCACAGCAGCAAGCAGAAGATATCACAGAGACCAACAGTGAAGAAACGGAAACAATCCGATGAATATAAGAGGAATAATTCGATAAAAAACAATTCGGGAAAAATCATTCCAAAAAGCCGAAAACCATTCTTGAAACCTATTCAAGAACACTTTCAAGAACAAATTCCAATCAATCAAATGGACAAAACCTAAGCTCTGATACCTTTGTTGGGATTCATCACGGGAAAAATAATAGGGAGCAGTAAAATTTGGCTGATTAAAATTTCCTAGAATCCATCTATCGTGTCCGATTACCATTGATTGGAAAGAAAAACATTTCAATCAATAGAGATTAAACTCACCAGATTCGTCTCTTCTAGAGACTACTGCAGAATCGATTCTTGAAGCGATCTTGAAAGTTCGGTGCACGATCAACTAACTAGCATGGACCGGCGCTAGCCAAAGAAGCAGAAGGAATTGCACTGAAGAATTCGGCCAAGGGGGATGCTATAGGGGCTGAAATTTTCAGCTTACAAAATAGGGTTCTACCTAATTTTTTATAAGTCTGCCTTATATAGTCTCCTTTTATAATTAGGTTTTAATTAGGTTAATTAAACCCAAGCCCATGAGGATTTCAATTACATACATAAACTTTATATTAAAAGTTCATGCTATATAATTCAATTCCATTTGGCTAAATTTAATTACCCCTAAATAAAATCAAATCACACTTAAATAGATACAACACATGTATTTAATTTTCCTTCTTAGGAAAACAATTTAATCAATTGTTTACTTTATATAATTCAATTAATTGATTACTTAATTAATTACATTACGTAAACTTATTAATTAAATTAAATCAATCTAATGTAAATTAATTACCTTGACACCGAATGTCAACTAACTAATTAATGCATTCCTTCCTATGGACATAACACGTACAAGATCTATAAGTTTCAGCTCAGTTGATCTATGTGCATGATCCTATGGGTCTATCTTTATGTTGGCAGTGGGTCTAAGGCCCACAAACTGTAAGTGGGTTCTAGTAAATCGTTACAGCCCCTAATTAAGATAGAGATACAACAGTCTGTTGAAGACACTCACCCAGTAGTAATCTCATAGTGTCCTTTTCCAAATGACATTAATATGAATAAACAAGAGGCGCGGTATTTATCATCCTCTTCTACTGTTTATTATATTTCTTGATCTTGAGTGAACTGATTAATCAAATAAGCAACCAACTTATTTGGGTATGGCCATACACTTACCAGTCCCACTCATCAAGCGGCCAATGATATCATCTCGGTGTTTCCCCAGTGGTAATTCCATCCCTTCTTCATCAATATCAATATGTTCACCGATCCACACGATCATACCTGTATTTAGCATCCTTTTATAGACTTGTTAGGCATATGTCAAAGTGAATCGGATTCCACATTGATACTATAATGAAACCTGGTCTAAGGACAAAAGAGACCTACTTAAGAAAGACTTAGGACGTGACAATCATATGACTTTCTTTGCGGATCGATCCAGTCCCATGTCAATGACATGTACCTATATTCACGAGTGAATTTTGAAGTACTATGGCTAGTTAAGAGCTACCATACAGTCATCGAATATACAAGTCTGTGATTTTATTCGTTCCCACGATTAGAATAGACTTAGGATATGTTTAATGATTATCAATCAATGGATACTCTATTCATGTTATAGCATAAGATACAAATGGAATAGATTAGATGCCTTTATTAATGTGACACAAATAATGTACACATACAAAGAGTCTTAATGTATAATACAAAATACAAGAATCCAATGCCCTAAGAACTAAGGCACACCAACACTTTGGATCTACTAACCTAAACACAAATTCTTCAAAACAAACCTACAAAACACTATCTTCAATCCATATCCAGTTTTGGTTCGAGAAGATTTTGGTCCTTTTTGGAGCTTGGTTGAATGCATGAAATTTTAAAGATTAGGTTAGAAATCTCCCTCAAATACATAAAGCAAGCTACAAAGGTAACCTATGAGAGGTCTTAAAGTCCATTTATAGCTTTCTAGTCGAGTCTTGGTGTGTTTGGATCTTTGTTTGGTGTTTCTAAGCTTTTTCAAATATCTACCCAGATCTGCAGGGAAGAGCCATACGGCTCTAATCAGAGCTGCGTGGCTCACACCTATAGTCGTATGACTATCACTTTAGAGTCGCACGACCCTTGTCTTTTAAAATCCAAATTTCTCCCACTTGATTTTCTATAATTTCTGCAATACTAAGATCTAAATCCATACGACTCTTAACCTATAGTCATGCAGTTTTTATCATGGTCATACGGTTGAAGTCTTAGGCGTGCGGCTTTAGTTGTTCTGGTCCAAAATTTTTAGTCTATTATTCCGCGTGTGAAAGCCATTTATGGGTGTTTACTACTTTTGGACCTAGATTAAATTCCATGTGAAGTGTAAATCCCCACGAATGGGATTCAAGATTAATCCCAGGATGAACAAACTCACTTGACATATTAAATAATTAAATGGTAAAACCATTTTCTCAAAAACCAATACAGGAACAATTCAAAATGTTTTCCATGTCTAATCAGTGAAACTAGCCAAGTCTCACTGACTATCCCCTCTAGATGCATGATTCGGATACTTTTATGATCTTGTTTTATCATGTTTGAGTCCTAGATGTGATTATCGTGCACTGACGCTTGTTTTGCAGAATTAGATATATGTTTAGCTTTATTTATTCTTTTAGATAAATTCGTGTATTTTAAGCGGTAGTATCCCGATTCCTTGTTTGATCCATCTGTATCCCCTAGAGTAGCTTCTTTGTTTCAGTCTCTAATAATTAATTTATTTGCTATTTTATGTACCCTGCATGAACATCGTATGCCTTAAATTAAAATCAATCTGGTTGTATAAAATGCTATGATCGAATGTTGAAGCGTTTATTTTAATTGGATAATAAGTAAGTGACACATTCAGACCTAGATCTCTCGAAAGTATAATGGTTCTCACTTAGTTCCAGCTATACCCGAATTTTCTGGTTAAGTTGAGCCAAATGGCGACTCCTATACCTTGTTTTCAAGATTTTACTCTCGAATCTTTTACGAATATCATATTTTCCAAAAATTAATTTCCATGTCAATATCATTACTCATCCACTCAAAACCCCAAACAAGCGGCTCACTTCTCAACATGCATTCATTTTTCGTTTCGCGAAAACATCATCTGCTCACAACTTGAAAATGATTGTTGAATGTATGTTTTGTTAAAATGTATGACACGCGATAAACATAGCTGCATAAAAAGGATTTATTGAATGCACATTTATGATTTGAATATTTATGAAAATGAATTTTTTTTTTGTTTCCTACACAAGGAACAGATTATTAGCACATGCACAAATGCACACCCTCCAACCTTATATCTCCACATTGGTCAACACATATCTTTTATAGGAATTAGTTTATTTCCCACCAACAGGGGGTGATAAAAGCATTTCTCTCGAAGTAATCAATGCAATTTATATTTTGGTTATCATAAGGAAAGTTACTATGGTTGTCTATATGGGTTCGGGTCAAAGTCCAAGGTTTAACATCAAGGTTCCTATAGCAAAATTTACTCCTAACTTTTCCCCACTCAAGGGTCTAAACGAAGGGGCTTGTACTAGGCTATGAGTGATGTACCATGTTCGTAATCCTAAGCTCTGGCAGAACATAGGCGGCACTTCAACAGCATATCAGGGTTTAAAAGGTACCTTAAATGTGTGCGAAAAGTGTTTCTAAGTAATATGCATTAAAAGGCATTGAGATAAAACTACTAAAATATTTTGAACCAAAAATTTTCAGTATTTGTTAATTTTGATTTAAAAACTATTCCCCAGCAGAGTTGCCACTGTGAGCAGACCATCCTTTAGAGTGCATAGGTCACGAGGCCGAGCCGAGGTTTTAATGAAATATAGATTTTGGATTTTATAAAATTAGTGAGAAAACTAACAAAACCGATCGATCTCACTAAAAGTGACAAGAGTCGCCACCCGGTTCAGCTCCACTAGCCTATTAGTCAGAGATTTGGGTCCGAACAAATTACCTATTTCTTTTCGATTCAAACTATTTTAACAATTTTATCTCTTTGCCTTTTATATTTCTATGGTTCATTTTAATTTTAATTTTCTACATGCTCATAAAAGAAAAACTGTAAATAAATTCTAAAATTAAATAAATTCATAAAAGTAAATTATTATAACCGATTGAATAATCTAACCTAGGGGATACATTTATATAAAATAGGAATAAGGGTACAAACACCTAAATACACGAAAATCTAACATTTACATTCGCCTAATATACACGAATAATCTAAAAATAAAAGCTAACATATAGCTAACCTAATCTACCTGCAAAACAAATGTTAATGTATGAACAAATATTTACAAATAGAACTCAAATAGACAGAATGGGAAATTCAAATAGCTTAGAGTGTGAATGGGGATAATAAAAAAAATCCGGTAGATTCAATTGATTAGACCTGGAAAATATTTTAAAACGCTATGTTTGTGTCTAAAAAATTTTAGAAAACAATTAATCAGATTAATTATATTTACACATATAAAAATGGGTCAGTTTTCAAGAAATTGGAATTTCAATCATTGCAATGGTCTATAATATGCTTTTAAAATTAAATCTAATACAATTCTAATTTCAAAATCATAGCCGTACGGGGTGTGAAACAATAGTCATACAGCTATAACAACACCCGTGTGGCTCTAGTTTTAAACAGAATAAGCAAATTTCAGAAAATATCAAATCCAAAATTTTGATTTTCAATCCATAGCCGTGCGGATCTAAAGCAAAACCCATACGACTCTTTCGACAGCCGCACGGCTTTGGATTCTCAGAATTACAAAAAACAGAGCATGCCAAATTGAAATGAAATGATGCACCAAATCAATCGAGAAGCAATAAAAATGATTTAAGGCCTCTCAGAATTACCTTTAGAGTGTTTTTTCAGTGTTGATATCAAAGAAAATCAGTTCTTGAAGCTTTAATCCAGGTTCAAAGAACTTGAAACTTTGTGATCCCAAAAGCTTGAATTCTCCAAATTGATTCCAAATTCTAGCAATTCAACCAAAAAATATGTTTTTGAAGGTTTAGATTAGGTTTGAAACTCGAATTTGAGTGGGTTCAACTTGAAATTGTGATTGGATTTGTGATTTCAATTCTTTCCAATTTCCTTCAATTTCCTAGCTCAAACCTCTTCCCTTTTTCTTAATTTTCTTCTGTTGCTGTCAATCCTCTGTAATGAGCTCCCCTCAATCCAAAAGAAGCCTGTAATCCTGTGATTAAGTGGATTTTTTGTCGTCTTCTTCGCAATCTTCGACCTGTCTCTATTTCATGCAATCTGATGACACATCAACAGTCATATGGCTATTTTGTCAACACCTGCACGGCTGTAGTAGCCATAGCCATACGTCTCTTGATTCTTTTCCCGCCCTAATTCTTCAAATTCTTTTAAGTTCAACTTTCAAGTTCGTTTGAATCTGAATCCTCGCTTCTCAAACCGGTTTTAACAGATATTCAAACACAAAGGCTAACTATTTCGTTTTTCATCATAGAGGTCAAAAAATCCTGCGCTCACATCGTCACTGTGATCCAAGCATACAACAACTCCAAGAGACAAGTAATCGGGACCTTTCAAGCTGAAGTAAGTCTGAGATTGATAAAGTCCTTGGTCAATTTCACAGTGTTGGATATCCCATTGACTTTTGCGCTGCTCCTTGGAAGGCCTTGGTTCCATCCACTTAAGCTCTTGGCAAGAAGAATGAATATCAAACTCATGTTAAAAGTGTATAACTCATTTAATTTGCATGTAACATGACATTTACAATGGTTTGAATGGAAATCTTTTTTTTTTTTTAATCTTTGACGTGGTTATAGTAAAGAATAATAAAACTCTTTTTTATACAAGTAGAGAGGACGGTCTATCAAAGATATAATGTTCGAGGCAAATCAAATAGGCCACACACTTTCAATAAAGTTTGATGTTTGTCTTACAATCAAGAGGCTCAATGCGGTAACTATAATCGATCAAGAGTTTAACTATTAAGATTAACTTGAGTAGTTAAAAGCCTAAAAGTTAAGCTAAATATCTTAATTTGGAGTCATATTGTACGCAATAAACTTTAATTGAGAGATAATCCACCTAAAACTAAAAGGATGAATGATAAACAAGAAACGATTAATCAGATTATTAAAAAAAATTGATACATGGCTGAAACTATTAAACTAAAAAAATATGGTCGTTACCATGTTACATTTTCCAGAATAAGAGCATGAAATACTAAATCATGACGTAACTTGCATTTGATGGTGCAGATAAGCATTGTACCGGAAGTCGACATCTATTCAGAGCCACAAGTGAGGTACATTTTCACATAAGCTAGCTTCAGCAACTTTCACCGTTTGTTATCCGTATGAATAAGCTTATCCTTTTCAACACTCCAGCTATTCAAAAGTGGTTTCATAATTCATAATAAAATCTACTATCAGTTGTTTCGAGATATATTCGTCTCACAATGAACATATAATAATAATAATAATAATAATAATAATAATAATAATAATAAATGTATAATTGTTAAAAATCTTATTTCTATTTTTATACAAGGGAATCAAACTCATTGTTCTTGAAATTCAAGTAGACCAGTTTTCTTTGAATTGAATTAGTTTGGATCTTAGATTTAGAAAAGTGTAGCGCTTCCATGTATAAATTAGAATTGTCAAAATACATGTATGAATTATATATAAACTAGGAATGTCAAAATAAATCATAACACGAATCATATAACATGCAAATTTGGTAAATTAAAATTGGATTGATATGGATTAATGTAGGAGTCAACATGTTTAACCTGTGCCTTAAATCATATTAGTATTGACCGACTAATATGTTTATGTTCCGTTTAACTCATACAAAGATTAAACATAAATTTTTTATTTTATGTATAAATGTGTCAATATAAATCGGGACATAATAACACAGATTCGATAACACAGAAGTTAAGCTAATTATGGTTGAAATTATACGGGTTTCTGTCAAAAATGGTTTCATACATTTAATCCGTCCAATAAATGGATAGTATTAATATTGATCTTATACGTGTCACTAGTAGGTTAACATGACACGAAAACCCATTTTCACATCTCTAATATAAATATGAATACACAACAAATCTACCTAAAAGTCTAAAATGGTGCGGTCAACTTATTCTACACTTGGTGGAAAACCAGCCCAACATTTTTGATAGATTCATTGAAACGTCAAATGCCGGAGAGCTTAATTTCCTACCATGTCTGCAATTACATCAAGAATCCCAAAATCTTGAGAAATTGATTTGCCATATATATGCTTCATGTTGTCCGGATAAAGTTTCACAACAACTTGCAGAAGATATGGATCCACGAAATTTTCCAATTAGATGCACCACATTAAATGTGAATTCTCCACCTGTAAAGCTCAAACATCTCAAATCAACCATACAATACTCGCCATGGCTCCTTACTAACCTTAGATGCGTTTGCCGGAGTCCATGTGATTTTTTCCCTCAAAAAGGACAAAGAAATAGTGTTCTCAAGAAGTTTTCCCATCTCATATAGTATCTGCAGAATTAACAATGAGAATAAGCTTCTATATAAAAACTTAACTGTCGCACCATTTTCCTGGCTAAATTATGAACCAAAAGTTTACATCTAAAGTGCATTAATGGTGGTGGAGATTCTAGACTCTTATCACCTACTAAACTCAGAGATATGATGAATGAATACCTCAAGCTCTTCTCCAGCAGCTTTATCTGAAAGGCTGTCACCTCTTTTCCCAATAAGAATTGAAGTTGGCAAGTTCAAGACACGGACCAAGTGCAGAAAGCAGGCTAAAGGTTCATAATGAATTTGCAAGGAAGCTGGTGGCTTTTGTGTTCCAGTAGCAATTGCCCTACTTATCTCGGTTTCTGGACCTATTTGTACACCGTAAAGTGAGACTTTCCCATTGTTTTGTGTCAAGGTTTTGCTCTCCCATTTAAGTTTTGACAAAATCCCGACAAACGGAACTACGAATGTAGGTATTGCCGGCGAAGCATCCCTTATTTGGGTCAAAACTTTGGTAATGGCACAGACCAAGATAGGGGGCTCATATTTTTCCAAAAGTAAAACTGACACCTGTAAAAAGAAAGAGAATCTAAAAAAATGAGAAACCACTATCATAAAATTTGAAATTTAAGTTACACATGATATCAGTTTTGAAATCACAAAAATGTTACTTGAAGTAGTAGTAAAAGTCTATAAGAGAAGGCAAAGGTACAGAAAAATGAAGTGGAACGCAGAGAAATAAATTGAATTAAAAAAAAAAATACCGAATACTATTCCTTGTAGTTGTAGTCATATAAGTCTATAAGAGACGGCAAATATAAAGTTTGGTCATAGAAAGTTGGTCTCTCTGTCCTAAAGATAGCCCGCTGGAGAAAAGTATTCCATGTATTCGATTGTTATTCTACGGGAACTTAGGTCCACCATGGGCTAAGTTATGATACGTATATTAGGTCCAAATGCCTGGACAATGCTATTACGTCCTACAGATTGTGATCGAATTGTGGGTCTAGTGGTGGGTAGATTCCAATTTAGATCAAGCCTATTCTTCTTAGATTTTCTACTTTTGGTAACTTTGATTTCTAGTAGTTGAGGATCATTAGAGAGAACCTCAAATTTCTGGATTTCTTTTAGAAAATAGGAACTTCATACCTGTCAGTTCCTTCAGTTTTTGCTAAATAAATAAGAGTTACACGCAGGAAACTGCGTATGACAAACTACCTAATTCAATCTACTTACAAAGCACACAAAAACTGCTTTTATCCCAGCAGAGATGCACGTACATATATAATAAAACCATACAAATCAAAATACACAAACAACACTAATTAAAATTATAATAATTAATTAATACCCTATAACAACTGCAGAGAATCAGGAGTGCAACATTGTAGTCTCCTACTTAGTCTACATGTTATTCCACACAAAATGACCCCTTCAAGAAAAGCATCGGATCCCATCTAAAGTATTATGAGAGAAATAAATATACTTCATCTAGCAAGACAGACTGCAAGGGCAAATATTCAACAGATTTGGTGGATTCTGCTCAAAATCCAATCTCTGCCCAATAGTTGATGTTCAAACTCATCTGCATCACATATATAACTCTGTTCCTTGAATTTGGGGACCGAAAAACCCACTTCCACCATTCATGCTAAATGTAAATTGTGTAACACATGAATTGATATGAAAAAAAAAATGAGGCACTTGGCTGTCCACCATGTAAAACGCATTGCAGTTTTTCTGTAGTTAGGTTTTTACAATAATAATAAACAGTTAAACAATCAGCCTATCCTACGTGTCCCAGATGAGCTCTTCCAATCACTTGAATAATCTCCACAACAGGGGCATATTTGAATCAATTAAACTCTAAACAACTATAAAAATCTGATAACAGAGAACATAATAGACATGTCTCCGCTGTACATGTGGAATCCGGATCCACCATGACTCTCTAGGGGGACACGTGTCATGTAAAGGTAACAGCTTGAAGGGAGTCCAGTGCCTCCATCCATGTGTAAGGCCGGACAACCCCGCCTTGCGCAGCAAGCACAGTAACGGCCGAGCTCATCCACACCCTAGATGTGTAGAGCATCATTACTTCCTACTTGAACCAATCATGTGAGCCGTACATAACGGCCCAGCAGCATACCCACATAGTTAAGGTATGAGTCTCTCGATTCAGATTTTTCTATTCATTTTCTCTCTCTAAGAACCGACTAACTTAACCATCAGAGAGGCATCGCCGACACCCAGCTCCCTCTAATTTTGTTATCTATTTCAGGCTGGTTACCACTGTATACGGTGGATTCATCCCAGGAGAACATCAAAATCCAACACCAGGCGTTCTAAAGCAGCCCACCATGGTTCATCATGATCCTATAGATGATAGACCTAAAATAAACTTGGTATAACTATACGCGCATCTTTTAACACAAATAAAGCCTGAAACGCCCAATTTTCGCACAGCAAATGTCGTAATAAGCTAAATAAAAACAAAGTACCTGATAATTGCCATCAGTGTCGATGAAATGAATGAAATTGCCATTCGCTTTATGATCTTTGATTCCATAGTGGTCCAATGATAGCTTAAACGATTCTTCTCTGTTAAGCAGAAAAAGGGTATAAAAACATGAAAATGGAGAAGTGAGTGAAAGTAAGAGGGTTGGACTTACAAACGGCGGAAAGAAGAGCTGGGTGGAGGCTGGAGAGCATTAGCTATGGCGATAGAGAATCCATCGGAATCTTTGAAAAGGAGTATAATCTTTGGAGCCACCTTCATAGTTCCCTTCAAGCTTTCTATGGAATTGAATGATGATGCAAAATGACTATAGCAACGCGTTCGCGATACGAGAGCTGGGACTTGGGGGAAAGCGATCGACTAGGGGGCTAAGGCCCCGTTTGGGAGGGCTTTTCCAAACGGGGAAAGGGGCTTTTCTTATAGAAAGCCATAAAAGTTATATGGCAGGTATTTGGTAAAATATATAAATGGAAAAGTTAAGAACACGGAAAGGAGATTTTCTTCCTTTCCGTAAAAGCTCCAAATCGAGGCTAAATCACTTCTTTTTTTTTTTCCTTTAATGCTATCCCATATAATTTATTTATAGTTTTTATAATAATGAAAAGTTTGATATATTTCTAAACGATTTGGTACATCAAGATAAATATGTCCATAATAAAAACTAGATAAATCAAATAATCATTTCTACTTGGATTGAAATAACACAAACTTAATTACTATTAATTACTATATTGTGATATAATAAAAACTTGTTGTAAGAGCAAATATATATGGTGCAATAAAATAAATAAATAAAACAATCTTGCAACCTACATTTATTTGGTTAACCTTTATTGTATATTATATTGACAACCATAAGAACTCTAACTTATTGTATAATATCAAACACATATAATTTTATTTAATTTTGTATATTACATGTTTAAATCTGCAAAGGTTAACAAATCCACATTTTTGTTGTTATTTTGACATGTTAGATGTGTGATTTTCTTGAATGCTACATTTAAAAAACCTTTTTTTTTTTTTTACATTTAAGATAAGTATTTTATTTTAATTTTTATAAATATGAGAATTTTCGAAGATGAAGTGAAAGCAAATCTAATGCAGAATACAAATTATAGCAAACAAAGATCCTAATCTAATGTCATAATGATAATTGGATTAGGCTCATCTCTTGTACCGCTGATAGTAATTGCTCCTATTCCTAATCCTTTAGTATAGCGAAAATAATCTTGTTAACCTTTAGCATAAAGGAAAGAATCTTGTTTGTGTTATCGGTCAAATTACTAGCCACGTTGTTTAGGATAACAATAAGTTTTCACCGTGTATGAATTATTATTATATTATTTAATTAACAAATAATACAAGTCAAATTCTACATGAATTGCTATTGTATTATTTAATTACAATCACGGACGGACTATAATTCTATTATCTCCCATTCGCACATGACGGAAAAGTACAAATATTCAGTCATAGCTTAAGCCAAAGTCTTCTCATATAGACATAACATGTTTCTGTCCTTATCTTCATTCATACAAGTAGATAGACCGTGCGACCAATATACGTCGAGAGTAGTAGCGTTGTACACCTATTAGGGATATTGTGAGCGGACGACCTTA
The DNA here is from genome assembly GCA_039660915.1 of Euphorbia tirucalli. Lineage (NCBI taxonomy): Eukaryota > Viridiplantae > Streptophyta > Magnoliopsida > Malpighiales > Euphorbiaceae > Euphorbia > Euphorbia tirucalli. Next base: position 31,927,793 of record CM077640.1, on the reverse strand, counting down.
AGAGCGGACGAGGCGAAGCGGATCGGGGAGGTTTTGATAAAAGCGTGTGGAGAATTTGTTTTGATGGAAAAACGGGTTTGATGATCTTGCTTAAGAAAACCAGTTGCTATGATCGAAAATCCCTTTTGTAGGAACGTCATTTAGAATGTGAATTTTTGGAAAACTGGTGTTATATTTTAGAAAATCCCGTTTTATTAACTTAGAGACCTCGAAACCCAAATTTTGAGATCAGTGATGGAGTTGCCACCGAATCAGCTCATTCGGGAAATTCTGGTATAGCTCCCTACCAAGTATAGACTGCCATACCGAATCTAGAGATTCAAGGTTCGGGCAACTTACCTATTCAACCTCAAGCTTTCTTTCATTTAATAGTTCATACCACCATATTATATTCACTTATTATCTACCCATTTGATTTTTCATTATTAGCAGATGCTCATTCAAATGACATAAATAAATAGCATAAAATTAAAGTGCAGAAAAGTAAACCATACATCCAAACCCAACAAAAGGATAGAGGCCACTTATTACAACCCAAAAAGAAAAAAACTCTCATCCTCACCTTACAACCGCCTAGATACACGAAAATCTATAAAAAGTACAATCGCCTAAAATATATGCTTTGATCTATTAAATACATCCAAAATAAAATAAAAAGAAAAATAAAAGCTGCAAAACAGATGATTAGCACAATTATATAACAAACACGTATAGGACTCACAATAGGACATAATGGAAAATTTCAGGAGATGGGAGCATACATCTAGGGGATAACCGAAGAGTCCAAGCGACTCACTTGATTAGACCTAGAAACACATTTTAGAAACGCTCTGTAGATTTTTGTGCTTGAAAACAATTTTGAAAAATCATTTGGCTCAATTACATGCAAGTTTCTCCATTTTCAGCGAGTCGGTTATCCCGGAACTCAGGGTTCCATTCGTGTGGGTTCCTAATTCCAACATTCATCTAAGGCATAAAGCTGAAACAAGCCAAAAATAGTTTTGAATTTGAGACTAGAGATAGCATCATGTGACGACGTCTGTGGCAGTCATCCCGAGATTCTGCCTCAGCAACTATAGTCGTGCGGCTATAGCCACTATAGGCATGCGGCTGTAGTGTCCAAAACCCGAATTGGTTTTCTTTCTTTTCATAAATAACTATTTTAACTCGTGTCGATGATTTCTAAGGATTTTGGGGAATCTGGGGTCCGCTAAAGCTGAATTGTGGATCCGATTTAGATTGAATAACCTTGGATTCTGAAATCTAAATCAACAAAACCCAACTCTCACATCAACGTTATCAGAAATCCAAAAATCACAAATTTGAATATAACGGATGTGATTCAACTGAATTAATTCATAACAGAACAATCAAAATGGGAAACTGACTGTATTAAGCTAATTTAGGGCATTTCGGGTTTCTGCCTAGAAGAACATAGTTGTGTGGCTATAGAGGTATAGCGGTCGGGCCCAGTGTTTTTTGGATTTGGCGGGTTTTGGGCCCCGGGCCCAGTTTTGAAATTTTAATTGGTTTTAAAATTCGTGTGTTTAAATTTATGTAATTTAAATGCTTGTAGTTTCTTGAATGAAATTTAATTTTATTCATGTGATATTAATTTTGGAAATTAATATGGTTAATTGAAATTGGTTCGGGTAATTTTGGCACAATTACTTGGACGGCTGAATTGGACCCATGGTTTCCCAATTCCAGTGGGAGCAGTTGGACTGCCTGGGCTCGAGGCCCAAAGCCCGTCAAGGGTTAGAACCATGGTGGGCCAAAATTGACGATTTCAAAATAATGGCTTGGACATAATTGAAATGGGCTTAAATCATGCATTATGACATGCTTATGAAATATATGTATTGGATGCATATGGGTGATTAAATATTTTGTATGATTGGATGCTATTGGGCCTTATTCAAGATGGGTTGCATTTTCTTTTTGGGTAAATACGGCCTGCGTGTTGTTTTTCTTTTTTTAATGTAATTTTATTTTATTCAATTATTATAAAATTTGTAAAAGAAGAAGCCCATGGAGTAGTGAGCCCAAGTGGAGGTGCAAGCCCAGAAGGAAGAAGATGGAGGCCCACCTGATATTGATTTCTAGTATAGATTTACTAGAATAATATTAGGATGTAATATAGGCCCATAGCAATCCATTTTACTTATTTATTTAATTATGCTTTATATTTATATGCATGTATGAATGTATGATCCAATAGCACTTTCACCCGCCTTATGTATGTAAGCCGTTATTAAATGAATCTAATAACCAAATGAAATTACTAAGTCGCTTAAAAGTGCTTCCCTCATTCAAAACCAGCTCGAAGTGGGGATAGGCCAGTTGTAGACCTTGCCTTCGCAGGATACACTGGAGTATCGTCATTTTGTATTGGGTTAGGGTATGGGATACTCTAATACTTGAATAGAGGTTTTGACTTAGCATGGGTAGTAGGACTCTCCTGGCCCTAAGCACAGATGGGTAAGTGCCAACAAGCCCATCAAACCGAGAGTCTCTAGGTTGGGATTGGCCGGCGTTTCTACCTAAATAGTTAGGGTATAGTTGTACCAGACCCTCGTCTGGCTATATCTTGATGAAATATGGATCTCGGCCCATGAGCCCAACAACTCGGTTTAATTAATAACATGATTCATTATTAATTTTATAAGGGAATAACAAAGTAAAGACCTTTATTAACACTCTAAATGTTTTTCTGTGTAGAAACTCTAAATGGCAAATAACAACTCATTATCACTGCGATCGATTCTTGAAAGGGACAAGCTTTTCGGTCCTAACTTTTTGGACTGGTCTAGGAACTTGAGAATAGTTCTAAGACAGGAGTCCAAAGAGTATGTACTGGAGAGGCCTGTACCGGCTGTGCCTCAGGGATGTAATCCACTGGCTGCCCAGCTGGAGGAATACGAGGTGCATGTCAAGGATAATAGGGATGTGACATGCCTAATGTTGGCCTGTATGGTCCCCGAACCGCAAAAACAGTTTATGGACCATCAAGCCTATGCTATGAACAAAACCCAAATCCGAACCAAAAACTTTCATATCATAATCGAGTTAACTCAATCGTATTTGTGTTGATTTCTTGTCGTATTTTTGGGTAACATGCAAAAATATTACGAAGGAAATATTAAAAATTTTAATTATTTATATCGTATCTAAATTAACAATTTAACCATTGTCGACCTAAAATATTGATGCAAAACCTATTTTTTACAAATCTTAACGCATTATTATTTTTATTTTGGATTATGTATTGTTCGTATTTATGTGTCATTTTACTACATCTATTAAGAATGATGCATAAAATTATTGAAAAGTTGTTTTGTGTTTGTGAGTTATATATATATTTAATTACATTTCTTAATGGTGACATGTAAAATTATAGGAAAATATAATAATAAATTTTAAATATCCGTGTTATTTTCAGGTTAGTAAGTCAACCCTAAACCGATACAAAAATTATCGTGTCACTTTCGTGTCAACCCAAAAATGACACATTACCTGTTTAATCAAACATAAACCTACTAAATTCGTGTCATATCAGCAGACCGTATACATAATTAATGAAATACCTAGTCAATTCTTTAGATAAAAAGACGAATTAAACTTCTTCTTCTTATTATTATTATTATTATTATTATTATTATTATTATTATTATTATTATTATTTATCCGCTAGATCAAATATATTTCATGATACAAAAAATTAAAGTAGTTATGAAAGCAGAATTTGAACTAGTGTAGACAATTTTCATGGCAATAAACCTGCGAATCATGAATTCCGGCTGCAGCCTTGCACATAAGGCCACTCCGTCGCAATTTAAAAGAACACATTTTTATTTTAACTCGTTACAAATTTCAGAGAATTATTTTTTTTATAAAAATTAATTTTTTTTTTAATCTTTTAAAACTATTAACATTCTACTAGTTCAATACAAATTTAATTAAAAATTATAATAATTTAATATTCAACCACTTATATTAAAAAATTAAATAAACCTATACTAGAAAAATTATAAATAGAAATTATCCTTCATTTAACTTTGTTATATTTTCATATTTTTTTAAACATATCAAATTGGAACGGACAATCCACCTAATGCCAGAGTAATATATATCGTCTTTATTATTGAAGATCATAGAATTTGCCGAATATATATATTCTACAATGCTAGTTTCCCATTCTACTTGTATCTAGGGCATATATACCATTTTGGCAAAGAAGATAATAGAGAAAGAGCAACAGAATATATTAACTTGAGCAGACACGAGACCCTCTACATAAGAATCTACCGAGTTGTCACGCTCTCTCTCGATAATAACATTATACGAGCACGACATATACAGGAAGCATTAAAAGAAGGCAGCCTTACATAACGTGAAAATAAAGTCCCTTGTACATCTCATCTCATGATGCAAGAGCGAAGCACTCCCTAATAGCTTACAAACAAAAATACTCTAGATCACAGTTCCGCTTGGAATCAAGGCATCCTTGATTACTGTTACTATCCCACTCTTTATGAAATACCCATCTGTTTCCCTTGCTGCTTCTTGCACATTGTCACTATTGATGATCTATTAAAAAAAAAAAAAAAAAGAGAAAATCTTGTTTATAAATAAGGAAATATCAGTTATCAGCATCCTAGCTCTTTCATGGGGTTTAAGCATTTCAAGATAATATTTAAACAGAAAGAAAACAAAAATTGTTAGTTTAAATCTGATTACTATTTATTATATTACCTTCACATTCTCTCCGATTCTAGCGTTCTTGTCAATAATAGCTCTCTTGATATGAGAATTCTTGCCAATACCAATTGGAACACTGCCCTTTGCAGCCAGAAACCTCCTGTCAGCATCAGTCTGGAGAAAGCAATTTTCCAAAAAGAAATCAATTTGAAAGCAATGGCATTGGGAATAGACGCATCAATTCAATCCTAAATACTCTCACCACAAGGAGGGGGAAAAAAAAAAAGAGTAGAAAATTAAACATGCATTTTCAAGGGATGCTACCTCATAATAATCCGCACCCATTAGCAACGTGTCTTCTATGATTGCGCCTTCTGATATGCAAGATCGAAGCCCAACCACAGAGTGGTGAATCTTACAATTCTTTCAAAGGCAAAAAGACAAATTAGAACAAGAGATTATTATAGGATATCATGGAGCTGCATAGATAATAAGCTGAACTATAATTGGCCAAGCCTACTTAGGTTTTTGTTAAATTTTTCTAACCATATACTTACCTTGATAACACAACCCTCCCCAATAACACTATCAGTAACATCAGCATCAAGCATCTTGGATGGAGGTAAATATCGAGGTTGAGTATAAATTGGAGATGAACGGTCATAGAAGCTGGCCAAAGAAGGCCAAGAATATCAGTAAAAGTATTTCAGACAGAACATATTATAAGGTTTAATTAGATTATCCAAAAAATTTCACAAATCAGCCAATCGTTGAAGCCTGATGTAGAGATATGTCAACTAAAATATCAAGCTGAAATCTTGGAGTACATTTAACTACGACTGGAAGCGTACCTGAAATCTGGTATTGGCTTTTTAGTTATGCCAAGATTTGCATTGTAAAATGCCTCAATTGTACCAATATCTTCCCAATAGCCATCATATAGGTAAGCTTGCACCTGCAAATATCATGCAGCATGAACTATTATAAAATTTGAGTTCAAGAAATATTTGAAACAGTAAGAAGAAAATTCTGAAGTTGAAATCTTCACCAAAATACAATCGAGTCCGTAATAGAGAACATTCAAGCTGAATATAGCTAAGTAATCAGCAATAATGCTTAAAATATTTGCTCAACTCGAAAATATTTAAATAATATTGATCAGATTAGTCAACATAGCCTGAGTCAAGAATTTGAATTTAGGACTCCCTAGTCGTGAACAAGACTAAAGATAAGAGGATAAAAGCAAAACGAAAGTTATAAGCAACACTTCAACAGAGTTCGGGCATAAGTTAAGCTTCAACACAGGCGATGGAAAAAAAGAAGTATTTTGTGTGATACGACACAATCCTTAAAACCAATTATTCCTACACTATATGTTGTGAGAAGATCAATTTCAATATGCAAAGATAATGGGATGGTTAATATTTCAGTGACAGTACAAAATACTTCAGAGCATTTATGCATATGCCTATTTGCTACAAGAAGAACTGCTTTTTTCTTATGCCAACTTGCGAGTAAGCATCTGCAAAGACAAAGGAATGAAGTAAACATACTCTCAGTCCGATAGAAGTAGCACCAGGAATAACTTCACTTCCAAAATCATTGGCTCCAGGAAACTTATCCCTTAGCAGATCTAACATCACATTTTTGCTGACAACATATATCCCCATACTAGCAATGAAAGGCATCTCTTTTGCCCTCTCATCATCAAGACCTAAAATCGTAGTATCGACCTACAAGATAACAGGAAAAATAAAAGAATAATTTCCCTGCATCAGTATTGATAAAAATAAAAATAAAAAAAATAAAAAAACTCATTCAAAATAAAGTAATCATCTTTGTAAAGGACCTACCTTCATAGCTTTCAGTTGCTCCCCTTTAGGCTTCTCAGCAAATTCAATTATGCGTCCCTCTTCGTCAATTTTCATCAGGCCAAAGGCAGTTGCACGTTTTTCATCCATTGGTAAAGCAGCCACAGTAATATCTGCATCTGTCTCTCTATGTGCCTGGATAAACCTTTCGTAATCCATCCGATACAAATGATCACCAGCAAGAATCAAGAATTCCAATACATTATGCTCTTCAAATAACCACAAGTACTGTCTGACTGCATCAGCTGTGCCCTGTGATTCATGCAGTTAAATTTCATGAGAGAACACTAGAGACAAAGAAGGAACATGATAACCTGCGAACACATTTATTTAAAAATCTATTATGTAAAAACAAGTTTTTTCTATTAGGTAGGCATTTAAAGCTAAAATCACATACGGAACTTAACATCTTAAATTAGTGGTTTACGATATGTATCATCTCTCAATAAATAAGTTCAGAAATCGGAATTATACTTTTTTTCAGAACGTTCAAGACTCCAACTAGAAACATGTTATTTCATGGGAGAAACTTATAATTGCACAATTTAAAAAACGATATTCAAACAAAAACTTGAACTTCAAAACCTCTCACCAAAGGGACTACAAAGAGTTTCCGGAAAAAATCAGTACCTGGAACCAATTTGGGTTCTCTGGGCTCTGCTGAGCTGCAAGAACTTCAACAAAACCTTCATTTTTGTAGCCACCCATGTTGCTTGCATATGCCCTTGAAAGATGGCGATTAAGAGATGCAGAGTTGAATTGTGTAAGAACATAAATCTTTGATATATTGCTGTTCAAGCAATTGCTCACGGGAATATCAATCAGTCTGTAATTTGCTCCCAAAGGTACAGCAGGTTTCGCCCTCTTCTTGGTAAGAGGATAAAGACGGGTCCCAGCACCACCTCCAAGAATAATTCCCAAGACACTCTATGAGGAATATAAACAGCAAATGATTAGCAATCCTTACTCTAAAAAAGAACTTATATGCATAGGTATTGAGAGGAATCTGTTGCCATCATTTGTTTTCAACCCATTGTTTGGAATAAATTTTATGCAAGAAAAGAACTGAATTTCCTTGTTAGGCATCACTTCAATCCGTTTGCTAAATAATTTCTCTTGTTTGGAAACCATTATGAATATGAAAAAATTAACGAATGAACCTGTCTCACATATTTCTAATAATGCCCTTATTAGGTAGAAACTTTAATCAATTAAAACTCGGGGTATTTTAATAAATGAAATATTGAATAATCTCACAAATCGATCTCATTTCTCAAAAAATATGTCACTTTTGACATGAATCTAATTCTCACACCACAATTTAATCTAAATATGAGAGAATTTCATTGTTTGATTCTTTCAATTCTTTTTGTTTCCAAACATGGAAATCAATTAAAAGAATTCAATTGAATTGAATTTGACGCAATATGAGGTTTCCAAAATAACATTAACCTAATTCTTCGAATACTTCTAACCAATTTTTGTAGCCCACGTACATATATAACAATAACCTCCACGATTGGAACAGGTTGAAAGTTTCGAACTAAAACCTACAAGATTCAAATTTCCCATTTTAATTCAATCCTAATTTCATCTAATAACCTCCACCAATAAAGAGAACCACTTTAAATTCAATCCCTTCACTGTTACATAATCTCACAATCAAGTGTAAGAGCATAAAGGAACACGTGATGACGGGTCAGATCAAGGTATGCTGAGGCAACCATTTTCTAATGACACAATCAGAAACCGTAAATCTAACCTGCATTCTTATCAGAACTAAGAAGTGAAATAACAAGAATAGCCTAGCACATAATGATGCAACAGTGAAATTCACGTAAGAATATTGAAGCATGAGAAAAAGTAGAGATAACACACCGGCCCACCTTGATTTTACGAAGTTTATTCTAAACTAATGAAATCACATCTAAAAGAAAACAATGTCACACCCACAACCAGAAGCTGGCCAAAAGGGATCAATTCACAGTCTAATTACAACGATGTAAACCGTTTCAGCTCAAATTTCAACCAAAAAAAAAAAAAGAATTTAAAAAAACGCAATCATAATTAAATCCAAAAAGATACGGAGTGAACCTAAAAAGAAAAACTCACCCTGCTTGCGTCAGGATCAAGACAAGTTTGCGAATTCTTGGAATCAGAAACCGCTTTAGGAGAAACGATCAACGGAGTCTTCTCACTATAACCAATCGCACGTTGAACGGAAAAAGCCTTAAGACGAATCTTATCACCGGAAAGTTCAGAAGACGAGAAAGACAATTGTCGTAGAGAATTCCTCCGGCTCTGATTGGATGAATTGGAAGATGAAGAAATCGCAGTTGAAGTTGTCGGCACTTTGAGCGCCCCGATCGCGGCCATACTCGCCATTTTGGTCTACAGTATGAAGGTGAAGAAAATCTGCAGCTGCAGGAGTGAGTCCGTGGGGAGTGAAGAAGAAAGAGTTTGTGTGTATATGAGTGAATCTGAGGTAGGAATGTGAATAGATGAGTCCTCGGGAACCGTTTTGTACATTACTTAGAGATGAATTTACGGAAAAGTAAACGTAAAATTGAGGGACAGGGGGCAGACATGGAGGGGTAATATAGGAAAGAAAAAAATTAATGGCGAATGGAGGAGGAGAAAAAATCTAAATGGGGGAAAGGGGATACAATAATGAATTGGTGGTTGTCGTTTAACAATTGGTAGAATTAAGCAACGGTCACATGCTTCTCTCCTTGTTTTTTCTTTCTTTTCACTAGCTTCGCATTCGTAGAATAAATATCAAGGACTGTGGAGGATTTTTAGCACCGTTAGTTTTTTATTAAAATTTAAAATAATGAAAAATGATAACAGCGATACTCGCGTAGAATGTCACGTGCGGTATAATTTTTCTTATATGTCACATTTTTACCCATTATACTACTTATTCCTTTATTTAATTATTCGGTCTCAAAGTTTTAACTCACCCAAGTGTCTAGTCTTTCTCTCTATTTTTGCCGTTAACAATAACGAGAATACAAAACTATCTCTAGCTATAGTTGAAAGCCTTTTTCTTTTTTCTCACTTGTTTATTTCACCCACTACACAACTCGGTTTGATTTAGAAACAAATGGATGAGTATAGAATTCAAGTTTTACATAATTAATTGATGATTTGATTTTTGTTTCAAAACAACACTCATTTGATTATAGATGAAAGAAAATAACACCCATTTGTCTATAGCAGTAATCGGGTATTGCAATTTTTATTATCTCAAATGCATAAATTTAAATTTACTCTAATGCTACTATGTAATTCATTTATAAAGAGGCTAGAATTATTTAGGACAAAAAAACCAAGAGAGTTGTACAGTACAAGTAGAGTTGATGGTAATTTTGCCTTTCAAAATTTATTGGGTGCTTTTACTATTGACTACCATACTCTTTGACAAAATTGCAACAGAGGGACTAAATAGTTGAGTGAGTTAAAGCTTAGACACCTTATAATTAACTAATGGACTAAGTAGTATAATGGGTAAAAATATAGGGGCTAATAAATTATTTACCTTTTTTTACGAACTGTTGGGATTCGTCATTGGAAAAATAACGTGGCGTAGCGGAAAATACACCGCTTAAAATTTCCTAGAATCCATCTATCGTGTCCAATTACCATTGAGTAGAATAAAACCAAATTGAATCAAGAGAGATTAACTCACCGGATTCGTCTCTTCTAGAGACTGCTGCAGAATCATTTCTTGAAAATACGATTTCCAAAGTCCGGTGCACGACCAACTATTGAGCGAGAACCGGTGCTAGCCGAAGACACGAAGGAATGGAGGATTAATGCAGGGATTTTCGGCTGATTTGGGGCTGCTCTTGGTGGCTGAAATTTCCAGCAATTAATTACGATTGAATTAGGGTTTTATTGTTTAAGTGTGCCCTTATATAGACACCTTGTCTAATTGGGTTTTAATTAGGTTAATTAAACCAAAGCCCACTAAGATTATAATTACATAAATAACTTTAATTAAAAAGTATATACTATGTAATTTAATTCTATTTGGCTAAAATTAATTACCCCTAAATAAAATTAAATCACACTTAAGTAAATACAATACACGTATTTAATTTTCCTACTTAGGAAAATTATTTAATTAATTGTTTACTTTATATAATTCAATTAATTAAATTAATTAATTAATTACATTATGTAAACTTATTAATTAAATTAAATTCAACCCAATGTTAATTAATTACCTTGACACCGAATGTCAACTAATTAATTAACGCATTCCTTCCAATGTACATTATATGTACAATTTCTATAAGTTCCGGCTCAGTTGATTTATGTGCACGATCATATGGGTCTGTCTTTATGTTGGCAGTAGGCCCAAGGCCCACAGACTGTAAGTGGGTTCTAGCAAACCATTACAGCCCCCAATTAAGATAGAGATGTAGCAGTCTTTAGAAGACACTCACCCGGTAGTAATCTCATAGTGTCCTTTGCCTAACGATATCGATATGAATAAACAAGAGGCATAGTGTCCGTCATCCTCTTCTGTTGTTTATTATATTTCTTGATCTTGAGTTGACTGATTAATCAAATAAGCAACCAACTTATTTGGGTATGGCCATACACTTATCAGTCCCACTCATCAAGTGGCCAATGATATCATCTCGGTGTTACCCGAGTGGCAATTCTATCACTTCATCATCAACATCAACATGTTCACCGGTCCACCCAATCATACCCATATTTAGCATCCTTTTACAGACCTGTTAGGCGTATGTCAAAGTGAACCGGATTCCATATTGATATTATAATGAAATCTGGTCTGAGGACAAAAGAGACCTACTTAAGAAAAACCTATGATGCGACAACCATGTGGCTTTCTTGTGCGGATCGATCCAGTCCCATGTCAACAACATGTACCTATATTCATGACTGACTATACAAGTACTATGGCTAGTTAAGAACTGCCATATAGTCATTGAATATACAAGTCTGTGGTTCTATTTGTTCCCACGATTAGAACAGACCTGGGATTGGTTTTATGATTATCAATCAATGGATACTCTACTCATATTATAGCACAAGATATAAATGAAATAGATTAATTACCTTTATTAATGTGACACAAACAATGTATTCATACATGGCTCTTAATGTATAATACAAAATACAAGAATCCAATGCCCTAAGAACTAGGGCACACCAACAATCTCCCACTTGCACTAGTTCCAAGTAGGCATTGCCCTAAGTGCAAATGCAACATCAGGCCTCGTACATAACATGGAGTACATGATAGATCCAATAGCAGATGCATAAGGGATCTTTTCCATGTTCTCCCAGTCCTTCTTTGTTTTAGGACCATCTTTCTTACTCAGCTTCAACCCATGGAGCATAGGCAAGAATCCTTTCTTTGCCTTGTCCATGCTGAATCTTTTCACAACCTTGTCTATGTACGTGGCCTGACTTAGGCCTAGAAGCTGATTGGATCTATCTCTATAGATCCTGATCGTTTAGATCGTCTCAGCTTCGCCTAAGTCCTTCATTGCGAAGCACCTACTCAACCACTGCTTAACCCGTTGCAGTGTTGGTATGTCACCTCCAATGATAAGGATGTCGTCAACATACAACACTAGGAAGGTGGAAATGCTCCCACTAACCATCTTATACACACAGGGCCTTTAACTTGAAACACCACTTGCAACTTATCACCTTAGCACCCATAGGTGGATCCACCAAGTTCCATACTTGGTTATCGTGCATAGATTGCATCTCAGCCTCCATGGCTTTGCGCCATTGATCTGAGTGTGGGCTTTCAACAGCCTCCTGATAGGTCTTGGGCTCCTCTTGGTGAACGACATAAGATCCCCATCATCAGTCACGAGAAAGCCATACCTCTCTGGCTGATGACATGTCTTACCAGACCTTCTAAGGTCTTGTGCAATTCTAGCTCTTTAATTTCTTGAGTAGTCAAATAGGTTCCCGAAGCATCCTCAATAGTAGCTGTAGGAGTTTTTGAGTCTTGAACTTCTGAAAGTTCAACATTACTCCCACTGTCTCTCTTGGAATGGAATTCCTTCTCTAAGAAGACTGCATTTCTGGCTATGAAAACTTTGTTTTCGGCCGGATTGTAGAAGTAATAACCCTTAGTTTCCTTAGGGTAACCCACAAACTGGCACTTGACAGATTTGGACTCGAGTTTGCCACTTGTCAATTTCTTAACATGTGCATCATAACCCTGAACCTTCAAGAAGGAAACATTGGGCTTTCGGCCCTTCCATAGTTCATATGGTGTTCCCTCAACTGCCTTGCTTGGTGTATTATTAAGAATGTAAGCAGCTGTCTCTAAAGCATATCCCTAAAAGGAGACAGGGAGTGTAGCATGACTCATCATCGAGTGGACCATGTCAAGCAAGGTCCTATTCCTCCTTTCTGACACTCCATTCCACTGGGGTGTACCAGGAGGAGTGAGTTGGGATACAATCCCAGACTCTCTTAAAAACAAGTCAAACTCTTGGCTCAAGTATTCACCCCCTCGGTCAAACCAAAGTGCTTTTATTTTCTTGCCAAGTTGGTTTTCTACTTCATTCTTAAAGTCCTTGAACCTTTGGAGAGTCTCAGACTTATGCTTCATCAGATACACGTAACCGTATCTGCTGAAGTCATCCGTGAAGGTGACGAAGTACAGAGAACCAGATCTAGCACTAGTGCTTATTGGGCCATATACATCGGAATGTATTAGCTCCAATAGCTCTGAGGCCCTTTCAGCAGTCTTGCTAAAAGGCGCCTTTGTCATCTTGCCTCTCAAACAAGATTCGCATGTGTCATAAGACTGGATGTCAAATGACCCTAGCACTCCACTAGAGTGAAGCTTAGCTATGCGCTTCTCATTTATATGGCCAAGTCGACAATGCCAGATGTAAGTAGGATTAATTTCATTTTGTTTAATCCTTTTAGTAATTATGTTATAGATTGAACTTTCACGTTTTAGATCAAGGATATATAAGCCATTTCCAAGAAATGCTGTTCCATAAATAATATTGCCACATTGCATAGAAATTCTTCCATGTCCAATATTAAATACAAAACCAGAAATATCCAACAAAGAAATGGAAATAATATTCCTGCGCATCGTAGGTACAAAATAACAGTTTCTTAGTTCCAAAACAAGTCCACTAGGCATCTCCAAGAAATAATCTCCGATCTCCATGGCCTGAACCCGAGCATCATTTCTGACTTGAAGATCTACTTCTCCAGATCCTAATAATCTCCTATTTCTTAGACCCTGCACATTTGAACAAATGTGAGATCCACATCCAGTGTCTAAGACCCAAAATGTAGAAATAGCCAGATTAATCTCAACAACATCAATACGTGAAGCAGCAGTTTTGCCCTTCAGTTGTTCCCTTAGCTTTGGACATGAGCTCTTCCAGTGCCCCTTCTCATGACACTCATGGCAGACATCGGTAGGAGAAGCAACCCTTGCTTTAGGTTGGGCCACCACCTTTTTGCCCTTAGCCTTGGCCTTAGATATGGCCTTTCTCTTAGCAATGGATGTATTGCCCTTGTTCAGTAGCAATACTTTAGGAGTCTTCTTAAGAGACTGCTCAACAAGCTTGAGCATGCCATGCAACTCAACTACCGATTTATCCCTTAGATTTGGCCTTTCCCTTAGCAATGGATGTATTGCCCTTGTTCACTAGCAATACTTCAGGAGTCTTCCTAAGAGACTGCTCAACAAGCTTGAGCATGCCATGCAACTCAACTACCGAATTATCCAACCCTTACATATGGTAATTCATGATAAACTGGTTGTAAGACTCAGGAAGTGACCTGAGAATAATGTCTGCTGCCAAGTCCTGCGGAACTGGCGAGCTGAGGCGGGTAAGTGTATCAATATACCCCTTCAACTTTAGCACATGAGTGCTAACAGAAGTCCCAGCTGCCATCACAGTCATGCAAAGTGCCTTAGTTGTCAGGTAACATTCCTAGCGAGCCTGATCTTGGAACATCTTTTTAAGCTGATCCATCATCTCATAAGCATGCTCGTCGATGAACTGGTTCTGAAGATCAGAAGCCATGGTACCCAGCATGAGGCACGAGACATCTCGGTCATCCCTCACATGCCGGTCATACTGCTCCACCATTGCCGTGGTGACGCCTTGACCTGCGGGAGGGCCAGCTGGTAAAGGAGCATTTAATACATACTCCTTAGACTCTTGTCTAAGAACTATTTGTAAGTTCCTAGCCCAGTCTAGGAAGTTAGTCCCCGAAAGCTTCTCCTTCTTCAAAAGTGACCTAAGTGAGAGTGAGTTGTTGTTTGTTGTAGCCATTTAAATTGCTTAATTGAAATGGGATTATCTACATGGAAGAAATCATTGCTTGAGTTAGAAATAAAGGACTTTTAAGCCAATTCAAATTAATAATCCGCTTTTGATTTGTTTGTTGGTGTTGTTAATTGGCTGACTTGACCAAGATCCACAACTTATCAATGACTGGCCGAACTAGGGCTCGCTAACCAACCATTGATTTGTTTGGTAGGACAACCTATCCAATCCTTCCACGAAGGACTCTTGGTTTGATGGGCTTATTGACACTTTACCCATCTGTGCTTAGGGCCCGCTCTGAGCTAATGCTACCCATGTTGAGTCAAACCACCATTCACATGTTAACCATACCAAGTATCCTAACCCTCAACAACGCACCGAATACTATAATATACCGAGCTAGGGTATGGCGCACATTGTAGCATCAATGGGAGGAAGAGGTGTGAATGTGGAAAGCACTTTTAAGCGACTCAATATTTTAATTTCCGGATTATAATTAAGTGATACGGCTTAGCATGCAAAAACGCGGGTAATAATTTGGTGATCCATACATCCATATTATATGACAAATGCAATTGCATACTTAATTTAAAATAAATGAGATCATATGGGCCTTTAATTACAACCTAATGAAAAACTAGATATCCTATCTAATTCTTCATGGGCCGGGCTGCAATCCTTCTTGGGCTCCCACCATGGGCTTGCTCCATCTGGGCCTTCCTCCATACTTGATGCAAATACAACAATTTTGTAAAATAAAATCTATTCTAAAATTAAATCAAAATAAAAAAATGGCACGCAGGCCATATTTCCCAAAATTAAATTACAACCGATAATAATTTAGGGCCCATAGAACTCAACATCACATTTCAAACAAAGTACCTGTCGTGCACATACATACCAATATGATGCATGATCATGGCATTCCAAATTATAAATATAAATGTTAAGCCGAGTTACTTAGGGTGAAATCGCAAATTTTAACAAATGTTACTAAGGCCCATAAAGGCCCAATGGATAACATCCATAAATGCAAAATTCATAATTTTGCTCCCACTTGAATTTGGGTTGTCATAAATTTAAAATTTAGCTCTCCCAATTTTAACCAGTGTCACGGTTTATTGGGCCAATTTCACAAAGTCCATATTCAATTTAATATGCAAACAATTAAATTAAATATGCATGCCAACAAAATAAACAATTTAAATACAAATTAATTTAAAAAAATTTTAATTTGCATTAGGGCCCGGGATAAAAAAATACCCGTAAAATCCAAAACCGGACCCAAAATTCATGTGCGGCGCTGCTGGGACAACAGTGCCGCCACGCGGCAGCCTGCTGCTGCCGCTGGATGGAATCGCAAAATTGCGATTCCATCCAGCCCAACAATATTTTTTTTATTTAATTTCTTAAATCATATACATTCAAGCCAACAAATAAGAATGAATAATCAATAAAAAAATGGATTGAAAACCAATTGGGGAAAAAAAATCAAAAACCCCAATCCAAAATTCTAGGGTTCAACAAAACCAAAACCAATTGAACAAAAACCCTAAAATCACAAACTTGAAACCCATTCTTTCTTCAAGAACGCTTTCAAGAACCAATTCCAACCAACATGAACAACTTGTATTAAGTCTAAAGTGTTGGTGTGCCCTAGTTCTTAGGGCATTGGATTCTTGTATTTTGTATTATACATTAAGAGTCATGTATGAATACATTATTTGTGTCACATTAATAAAGGCAATTAATCTATTTCATTTATATCTTGTGCTATAATATGAGTAGAGTATCCATTGATTGATAATCATAAAACCTATCCCAGGTCTGTTCTAATCATGGGAACGAATAGAACCACAGACTTGTATATTCAATGACTGTATGGTAGTTCTTAACTAGCCATAGTACTTGTATAGTCAGTCATGAATATAGGTACATGTCATTGACATGGGACTGGATCGATCCGCATAAGAAAGCCACATGGTTGTCGCGTCATAGGTCTTTCTTGAGTAGGTCTCTTTTGTCCTTAGACCAGATTTCATTATAATATCAATATGGAATCCGGTTCACTTTGACATACGCTTAACAGGTCTGTAAAAGGATGCTAAATACGGGTATGATTGGGTAGACCGGTGAACATGTTGATATTGATGATGAAGTGATGGAATTGCCACTCGGGTAACACCGAGATGATATCATTGGCCACTTGATGAGTGGGACTGATAAGTGTATGGCCATACCCAAATAAGTTGGTTGCTTATTTGATTAATCAGTCAACTCAAGATCAAGAAATATAATAAACAACAGAAGAGGATGACGGACACCATGCCTCTTGTTTATTCATATCGATATCGTTAGGCAAAGGACACTATGAGATTACTACCGGGTGAGTGTCTTTTAAAGACTGCTGCATCTCTGTCTTAATTGGGGGCTGTAATGGTTTGCTAGAACCCACTTACAGTCTATGGGCCTTGGGCCTACTGCCAACATAAAGACAGACCCATAGGATCGTGCACATTGATCAACTGAGCTGGAACTTATAGAAATTGTACATGTAATGTACATTGGAAGGAATGCGTTAATTAATTAGTTGACATTCCGTGTCAAGGTAATTAATTGACATTGGGTTGAATTTAATTTAATTAATAAGTTTACATAATGTAATTAATTAATTTATCAATTAATTAAATTACATAAAGTAAACAATTAATTAAATAATTTTCCTAAGTAGGAAAATTAAATACATGTATTGTATTAACTTAAGTGTGATTTAATTTTATTTAGGGGTGATTAAATTTAGCCAAATGGAATTAAATTACATAGTATATACTTTTTAATTAAAGTTTATTTATGTAATTATAATCCTAGTGGGCTTGGGTTTAATTAACCTAATTAAAACCCAACTAGACAAGGTGTCTATATAAGGGCACACTTAAAGAAGAAAAACCTAATTCAACTCTAATTAATTGCTGGAAATTTCAGCCACCAATTGCAGCCCCAAAACAGCTGAAAATCCCAGCATTAAACCTCCATTCCTTCGCGTCTTCGGCTAGCACCGGTTCCCACTCAATAGTTGGCCGTGCACCAGACTTTGGAGATCGCAGTTTCAAGAAACGATTATGCAGCAGTCTCTAGAGGAGACGAATCCGGTGAGTTAATCTCTCTTGATTCTTATTTAGTTTTATTCTAATCAATGGTAATTGGACGCGATAGGTAGATTCTAGGAAATTTTAAACGGTGTATTTTCCGCTGCGCTACGTTATTTTTCCAATGACGAATCCCAACAGTGGTATCAGAGCCAGGTTTTGTCCATTATATTGATTGGAATTGGTTCTTGAAAGCGTTCTTGAAGAAAGAATGGGTTTCAAGTTTGTTATTTTAGGGTTTTTATTCAATTGGTTTTGATTTTGATAAACCCTAGAATTTTTGATTGGGGTTTTTGATTATTTTCCCCAATTGGTTTCCATCTTAAAAATTATTGTTTTATTGATTATTTGTTTTTGGATGGATTTTTTTTATGATTAAAAAAAAAGAAAAAAAAGAAAAAAAAGTTATATATTTGTTTTGCTGCAATTTGGAATCGCAAGATTCCAAATTGCAGCTGCTGCAGCATGCAGCAGCTGCTGTCTCCGGACAGCAGAGCCGTGTGTGGGTTTTGGGTCCGGTTTTGGATTCTTCGGGTAATTTTTTATCCCAGACCCTAATGCAAATTAAATTAAATTTTTTAAATTAATTTGTATTTAAATTGTTTATTTTGATGGCATGCATATTTAATTTAATTGTTTGCATATTAAATTGAATATGAACTTTGTGAAATTGGCCCAATAAACCGTGACACCGGTTAAAATTGGGAGAGCTAAATTTTAAATTTGTGACAGCCCAAATTCAAGTGGGAGCAAAATTGTTAATTTTGCATTTATGGATGTTATCCATTGGGCCTTTATGGGCCTTAGTCACATTTGTTAAAATTGGCGATATCACCCTAAGTAACTCGGCTTAACATTTATATTTATAATTTGGAATGCCATGATCATGCATCATATTGGTATGTATGTGCACGACAGGTACTTTGTTTGAAATGTTATGTTGAGTTCTATGGGCCCTAAATTATTATCGGTTGTAATTTAATTTTGGGAAATATGGCCTGCGTGCCATTTTTTTATTTTGATGTAATTTTAGAATAGATTTTATTTTACAAAATTATTGTAATTGCATCAAGTATGGAGGAAGGCCCAAATGGAGCAAGCCCATGGTGGGAGCCCAAGAAGGATTGCAGTCCGACCCATGAAGAATTAGATAGGATATCTAGTTTTTCATTATGTTGTAATTAAAGGCCCATAGGATCTCATTTATTTTAAATTAAGTATGCTATTGCATTTTTCATATAATATGGATGTATGGATCACCAAATTATTACCCGTGTTTATGCATGCTAAGCCGTATCACTTAATTATAATCCGGAAATTAAAATATTGAGTCGCTTAAAAGTGCTTCCCACATTCACACCTCTTCCTCCCATTGATGCTGCAATGTGCGCCATGCCCTAGCTGGGTATATTGTAGTATTCGGCGGGCCGTCGAGGGTTAAGATACTTGGTATGGTTAACATGTGAATGGTGGTTTGACTCAACATGGGTAGCATTAGCTCAGAGCGGGCCCTAAGCACAGATGGGTAAAGTGTCAATAAGCCTATCAAACCAAGAGTCCTTCGTGGAAGGATTGGATAGGTTGTCCTACCAAACGACTCAATGGTTGGTTAGCGAGCCCTAGTTCGGGCAGTCATTGATAAGTTGTGGATCTTGGTCAAGTCAGCCAATTAACAACACCAACAAACAAATTAAAATCGGATTATTAATTTGAATTGGCTTAAAAGTTCTTTATTTCTAACTCAAGCAATGATTTCTTCCATGTAGATAATCCCATTTCAGTTAAGCAATTTAAATGGCGGCAACAAACAATAACTCACTCTCACTTAGGTCACTCTTGGAGAAGGAGAAGCTTTCGGGGACTAACTTCCTGGACTGGGCTAGGAACTTACAAATAGTTCTTAGACAAGAGTCTAAGGAGTATGTACTGAATGCTCCTTTACCAGCTGGCCCTCCTGCAGGTCGAGGCATCACCACGGCGATGGTGGAGCAGTACGATCGGCATGTGAGGGATGACCGAGATGTCTCGTGCCTCATGCTGGGTACCATGGCTTCTGATCTTCAGAAGCAGTTCATGGACGAGCATGCTTATGAGATGATGGATCAACTTAAAAAGATGTTCCAAGATCAGGCTCGTCAGGAACGTTACTTGACAGTTAAGGCACTTTGCACGACTATGATGGCAGCTGGGACTTTTGTTAGCACTCATGTGCTAAAGTTGAAGGGGTATATTGATACACTTGCCCGCCTCGGCTTACCAGTACCACAGGACTTGGCAACAGACATTATTCTCGGGTCACTTCCTGAATCTTACAACCAGTTTATCATGAATTACCATATGCAAGGGTTGGATAAATCGGTTGTTGAGCTGCATGGCATGCTCAAGCTTGCTGAGCAGTCTCTTAAGAAGACTCCTGAAGTATTACTGGTGAACAAGGGCAATACGCCCATTGCTAAGGGAAAGGCCAAATCTAAGGCCAAGGCTAAGGCCCAAAAGGCCAAGGCTAAGGGCAAAAAGGTTGTGGCCCAACCTAAAGCAAGGGTTGCCTCTCCTAACGATGTTTGCCATGAGTGTCATGAGAAGGGGCACTGGAAGAGCTCATGTCCAAAGCTAAGGGAGCAACTGAAGGGCAAAACTGCTGCTTCAGGTATTTATGTTGTTGAGATTAATCTAGCTATTTCTACATCTTGGGTCTTGGACACTGGATGTGGATCTCACATTTGTTCAAATGTGCAGGGTCTAAGAAATAGGAGATTATTAGGATCTGGAGAAGTAGATCTTCGAGTCGGAAATGGTGCTCGGATTTAGGCCATGGAGATCGAAGATTATTTCTTGGAGATGCCTAGTGGACTTGTTTTGGAACTAAGAAACTGTTATTTTATACCTGCGATGCGCAGGAATATTATTTCCGTTTCTTTGTTGGATATTTCTGGTTTTGTATTTAATATTGGACATGGTAGAATTTCTATGCAATGTGGCAATATTATTTATGGAACAGCATTTCTTGAAAATGGCTTATATATCCTTGATCTAAAACGTGAAAGTTCAATCTATAACAAAAATACCAAAAGGATTAAACAAAATGAAATTAATCCTACTTACATCTGGCATTGTCGACTTGGCCATATAAATGAGAAGCGCATAGCTAGGCTTCACTCTAGTGGAGTGCTAGGGTCATTTGACATCCAGCCTTATGACACATGTGAATCTTGTTTGAAAGGCAAGATGACAAAGGCGCCTTTTAGCAAGACTGCTGAAAGGGCCTCAGAGCTATTGGAGCTGGTACATTCCGATGTATGTGGCCCAATGAGCACTAGTGCTAGATTTGGTTTTTTGTACTTTGTCACCTTCACGGATGACTTCAGCAGATACGATTACGTGTATCTGATGAAGCATAAGTCTGAGACTCTCCAAAGGTTCAAGGACTTTAAGAATGAAGTAGAAAACCAACTTGGCAAGAAAATAAAAGTACTTCGATCTGACCGAGGGGGTGAATATTTGAGCCAAGAGTTTGACTCGTTTTGAGAGAGTGTGGGATTGTATCCCAACTCACTCCTCTTGGTACACCCCAGTGGAATGGAGTGTCAGAAAGGAGGAATAGGACCTTACTTGACATGGTCCGCTCGATGATTAGTCATGCTACACTCCCTGTCTCCTTTTGGGGATATGCTTTAGAGACAGCTGCTTACATTCTTAACAATACACCAAGCAAGGCAGTTGAGGGAACACCATATGAACTATGGAAAGGCCGAAAGCCCAATGTTTCCTTCTTGAAGATTTGGGGCTGTGATGCACATGTTAAGAAATTGACAAGTGGCAAACTCGAGTCCAAATCTGTCAAGTGCCAGTTTGTGGGTTACCCTAAGGAAACTAAGGGTTATTACTTCTACGATCCGGTCGAAAACAAAGTTTTCATAGCCAGAAATGCAGTCTTCTTTGAGAAGGAATTCCTTTCCAAGAGAGACAGTGGGAGTAATGTTAAACTTTCAAAAGTTCAAGACTCACAAACTCCTGCAGCTACTGCTGAGGATGCTTCGGGAACCAATCTGACTACTCAAGAAATTGAGGAACCAGAAACTGTTGCACAGGACCTTAGAAGGTCTGGTAGGACATGTCATCAGCCAGAGAGGTACGGCTTTCTCGTGACTGATGATGGGGACCTTATAGTCGTTGACCAAGAAGAGCCCAAGACCTATCAGGAGGCTGTTGAAAGCCCACACTCAGATTAATGGCGCAAAGCCATGGAGGCTGAGATGCAATCTATGCACGATAACCAAGTATGGAACTTGGTAGATCCACCTCTGGGTGCTGAGGTGATAGGTTGCAAGTGGTGTTTCAAGTTAAAGGCCCTGTGTGTATAAGATGGTTAGTGGGAGCGTTTCCACCGTCCTAGTGCTGTATGTTGACGACATCCTTATCATTGGAAGTGACATACCAACACTGCAAGGGGTTAAGCAGTGGTTGAGTAGGTGCTTCGCAATGAAGGACTTAAGCGAAGTTGAGACGATCTTAGGGATCAGGATCTATAGAGATAGATCCAATCGGCTTCTAGGCCTAAGTCAGGCCACGTACATTGACAAGGTTCTAAAAGGATTCAGCATGGACAAGGCAAAGAAAGGATTCTTGCCTATGCGCCATGGGTTGAAGCTGAGTAAGAAAGATGGTCCTAAAACAAAGAAGGACCGGGAGAACATGGAAAAGATCCCTTATGCATCTGCTATTGGATCTATCATGTACTCCATGTTATGTACTAGGCCTGATGTCGTGTTTGCACTAAGTATGACTAGCCGGTACCAGTCGGACCCCGGTGAGGAACACTGGAAGGCAGTCAAGGCAATCTTGAAGTACCTTAACCGGACTAAGGATGCTTTCTTAGTGTATAAAGGTCAAGATGAGCTGGTAGTGTCAGGTTACACTGATGCAAACTTTGAGACCGATGAGGATGAGAACCAGTCACAGTCTGGTTATGTTTCTCTCCTGAATGGTGGTGCCATTAGTTGGAGGTCCTCAAAGCAGGCCACCATTGCTGACTCTACAATGGAAGCTGAGTACATAGCTGCGTGCGAAGCTCAAAGAAAGCCGTTTGGATCAGAAAGTCATAACTGAGTTGGGAGTAGTGCCCACTATCCTAGACCCAGTTGATGTTTTTGTGACAACAACGGGGACCATCGCACAAGCTAAGGTGCCCAGGTCACACAAGAGATCCAAACATGTACTCAGAAAGTTTCACCTCATTCGGGAGATCGTGAACATAGGTGACATATCATTGCAGAGGGTTGACACCAAGAATAATGTCGCTGATCCATTGACCAAAGCGCTGTTGCAGACACAGCACGACGGTTATACCAGATCTATAGGAATTAGGGCAATGCCCACTTGGAACTAGTGCAAGTGGGAGATTGTTGGTGTGCCCTAGTTCTTAGGGCATTGGATTCTTGTATTTTGTATTATACATTAAGAATTATGTATGAATACATTATTTGTGTCACATTAATAAAGGTAATTAATCTATTTCATTTATATCTTGTGCTATAATATGAGTAGAGTATCCATTGATTGATAATCATAAAACCTATCCCAAGTCTGTTCTAATCGTGGGACCGAATAGAACCACAGACTTGTATATTCGATGACTGTATGGTAGTTCTTAACTAGCCATAGTACTTGTATAGTCAGTCATGAATATAAGTACATCTCATTGACATGGGACTGGATCGATCTGCACAAGAAAGCCACATGGTTGTCATGTCATAGGTCTTTCTTGAGTAGGTCTCTTTTGTCCTCAGACCATATTTCATTATAATATCGATATGGAATCCGGTTCACTTTGACATACGCCTAACAGGTCTGTAAAAGGATGCTAAATACGGGTATGATTGGGTGGACCGGTGAACATGTTGATATTGATGATGAAGTGATGGAATTGCCACTCAGGTAACACTGAGATGATATCATTGGCCACTTGATGAGTGGGACTGATAAGTGTATGGCCATACCCAAATAAGTTGGTTGCTTATTTGATTAATCAGTCAACTCAAGATCAAGAAATATAATAAACAACAGAAGAGGATGACGGACACCATGCCTCTTGTTTATTCATATCGATATAGTTACGCAAAGGACACTATGAGATTACTACCGGGTGAGTGTCTTTTAAAGACTGCTGCATCTCTGTCTTAATTGGGGGCTGTAATGGTTTGCTAGAACCCACTTACAGTCTGTGGGCCTTGGGCCTACTGCCAACATAAAGACAGACCCATAAGATCGTGCACATAGATCAACTGAGCTGGAACTTATAGAAATTGTACATGTAATGTACATTGGAAGGAATGCGTTAATTAATTAGTTGACATTCCATGTCAAGGTAATTAATTGACATTGGGTTGAATTTAATTTAATTAATAAGTTTACATAATGTAATTAATTAATTTATCAATTAATTGAATTACATAAAGTAAACAATTAATTAAATAATTTTCCTAAGTAGGAAAATTAAATACATGTATTGTATTAACTTAAGTGTGATTTAATTTTATTTAGGGGTGATTAAATTTAGCCAAATGGAATTAAATTACATAGTATATACTTTTTAATTAAAGTTTATTTATGTAATTATAATCCTAGTGGACTTGGGTTTAATTAACCTAATTAAAACCCAACTAGACAAGGTGTCTATATAAGGGCACACTTAAGGAAGAAAAACCTAATTCAACCCTAATTAATTGCTGGAAATTTCAGCCACCAATTGCAGCCCTAAAACAGCTGAAAATCCCAGTATTAAACCTCCATTCCTTCGCGTCTTCGGCTAGCACCGGTTCCCGCTCAATAGTTGGTCGTGCACCGGACTTTGGAGATCGCAGTTTCAAGAAACGATTCTGCAGCAGTCTGTAGAGGAGACGAATCCGGTGAGTTAATCTCTCTTGATTCTTATTTGGTTTTATTCTAATCAATGGTAATTGGACACGATAGGTAGATTCTAGGAAATTTTAAACGGTGTATTTTCCACTGCGCCACGTTTTTTTTCCAATGACGAATCCCAACATAAAGGCAGAAGCAGTTATGAGTGCACAAGACCGAATCAGACACAGTCGCCCGTTTTGGGGTGTGGAGGCGTGAGATGCCTCCCCCACATTGTTTAGTGGATGAGACTTGGCTAAACATTAACATTTTTTATCGGTCTTATTATTATGGAGTCACCACCCTGGATCAATATTCGAGAAGGTATAGTGATTCCCGAATGATTACTACTCCATATTCAAGTTTAAGAGGTTTTGAGTCTGTGGACCACTACTTATTTGTTCTTCACTTAATTCTTTTGAGACTTTATGTTAAATTGGTTTATATTAATTAATGTCATTTTAGACCCTAATATTGTATATTCATGATTCATGCATTTTAAAGCGGCCATACATTGCAGATCAATAATACAAAGCAAGTAAAGTCCTACTTAAGATTATTACAACCTGTTCGGGGAGAGGGATACATGATAAAAATAATTAGAGGATTACAACTTGAGCGATAAATTTGACAAAGTAAATAAATACAGAAAATAGATACATATACATCCTATAAAATAATACACGGTTAGGCTTGTGCGAGTCTTGCTCATCTTTCGCATAATCAAGTTAAGAGCACATGGACCCATCGTGCATACAGATGCGTGTTTGGTAAATAGAACTCGAACATGAAAAATATGGAAAGTGAGAGATTAGGGAAGTGATTAAGGTATTAATATTAAGGGAATCGATTAGAGCAATTATAGGATCACCTTGATGTGGTTCATGGGATTTCGCATTCAACCACAACGATACCCGAGATAACTCACCATGATGACACATAAACACCCTAACGGACTCATGGAACTGAATATCAACATTTACATACATATTACAACACATCAGATTTGATTTCAATGTTAAAATAATTTTGGGGATGCACACTAGTGGCGAAAACATGTTTTATTAAAGAAAATCGTGAATCCTAACTTAATGTTTAAATTTAGTAAAAAGTACTAATTTCACATTGTTTTACATTTATAGAATTATACAAACAATTAAAAAGGGCAAAGAGAAAGCTTTCGGGATGACTCAAGCCAGATTAGGCTAAGAAGAGATTTTATCCATAGAGAACAGAGCCGTATAGCTCTGTTTTATAGTTGTACGACTCTGTTCTTAGATAAATAGAGCCGTGCAGCTCTGTTCTTGCCCTATTCTTCTGAACAGAGCCTAAATTTGACTTTTAATTTTAATCAATTTTTACAAAGAAAAACTCAACCAATTATGAAATAGACTCAATAATAAAGCGATACACGAGATTTAAGGTCTCTCCAGGGCTTACTATAAGCACGGCATTTTGATTCCCGATTTCAATGATTGTGAAAGGTCTATTTGAATTATTTCTACAACCATAAAGGTCAAGATCAACTCAAGATCCAAGCTCCAATTTAGTGAAAATCTCAAAACTAGGTTTCAAGCCAACGAACTATACCCTTACGAGTTAACATCATAGCCGTATGGCTATAGAACTGTACCCATGTGGATGTACATTATTTTATCTCAAACCTTATCTAATCTTAGATTGGATACAGATTTTAAAGGAGAGAGGGATATAAAAAGAAAGAGATAAGGAGAGAGAGGGGGACGGCCATTTAGGATCTAGAGAGAAGGGATTACGGTAAAGAGAGCTTAAAGAGATGAGGGAAAGAAAAGAGAAAAGGAAGAAGAAAGCTTGAATCTTCTTCTTTATTTTCTTGCTAAAATCTTTGTTATTAGGGCTTAAAATTAATTAGAAACTCTAAGAAAGCACTTCACTGAGTTGTTTAATATGTTTAGAGACTAAAATGAACCATAAATCCATAACATTTTGAGTTGGTTTGTAACTTTAGAGCTTTTGGAGTTCAAGAAAGATTCCTAACAATTCAGAGCTCTTTTACGGTGATTCCAAATTTGTAATGCTATGGATTCACACGTCAAAGATATATTTCTGAGAAACCAATAAATTTTTATCATAACTGTGTTGTTTGAGTATCATTTTGTATGTTTCTTCAACCCTACTCTGTTTATCAATTTCTTATTTCTGTATAGGCTTTACACCCATACGTGTTGGGGTTTTCCCAGTATAAATAAAAAAATTCAGCGGAAGCATAATAAGATTTATACTTAAACTCGAACCTAAGAATAATCCATTTAGAATATATATGAACAACCAGGATTGACTCAATCATAAAGCGGATATAAACAATACCTATGCCATTTTCACAAAAGATTGAATCTGATTTCTTTCATTTGCTTGAAGAACCTCCATGTTCACGCACACGAACACCTCAAGAATGTTAGTTTATGCCCAAGTCCTTATATAGTGTAATCAGATAATTTGTTATAATAAAAGGCATAATCTTGTTTATTATATTTCTTGTGCAATTATTAAATAAAGAGAATCCATTAACTGTTGTTTTACTCATGTATGTCGATAACGTTCTTCAAGTAGTAAGGTCATAAGTAGGGAAAAACACCAGTTATAAAGCTATCTCCAGTTTGTTAAAATCATAGGAATGATTTTAACTAAAGACTAACATGTGTCTTGATTGTATGGTGGTGTTACCAACCATTAGACATATAATGTCAATCATGAACATAGGTAAATGTTAGGTTATATGGTACTGGATCGATCCGTTATGAAAACACCACATGGTTCCTATGTTATAGGTGTTTCTCTGTAGTACTTATATAGGATCCTTTCACCTGATATCACTACAGACCTAGATGCTAGCTCACATACTTTGACGTATGCCTAATGGGTCTTTAACAGGGTGCCATGTATGGGTATGGTTGGGTATGCCAGTGATCATGATAGGGATGTGAGTGATGTGATAGGACTTGCCTCTCTCTTAATTGAGAGTAGATATCACCAGCCACTTGATGAGTGAGATTGAGAAGAGCATAACCATACAAAAATGGCAAACCCATCTAATCATGACGCCAACACCGGTGCGGATTCCATAACTATCGTACTCCGAGACATTCTAAATTTATATGAGTTTAAAAGCATCATCAAGAACCAAGTCTAAGCATCTTTGAGCAATCCCATCGTCAATAGAATGGAGGAACCCAATGGAGGGTTTGGGAATGGCAGTAGACAAAATAGGGATAACGATAGACACTTAGGAGGGGGGGATAGAGAGAGACAAGCTGAGATAGCTGTGAGCACGGGTTTTCCCGACCTATGTGATGAGAACTCTTTGTTACCTCTTTGTTACCTCTGTTAAGCAGTCAGACTCGGAAAAAAGCAAAATGTCACCTGGAACACCTCGAACTTTCCAAAAATCGGGCAATCCTCGATCCGAAGCCCCGAGCAAGGTCCCCCGGGTGATTTTAGGTTTTAGGGTACGTGTTGGTTTTCGTGGATTTTGACCCTGGCTCTACCTAGAGCCGTGCGGCTATAGTTTTCAAACTACAGCCGTGCGGTTCTAGTGGGTTAGTTAAGTTGCTCTGCAAAGCAGAGCAACTTGACTGAAAGGAGCGAAATTTGGCTGAAATTCACAAAAACAAAGACATCACATTTAATTCAAGAAATCATTACAGGGTGTGAGATATTAAAAAAAAGAAAAAAATCAAAGAAAAAGAAACAGATTCAGCAAAGAAATGAAAATAGAAAACTAAGTCTCAGGAAAGAAAAATAGTTACAAAGAGTAAGGAAGAAGAAGAGAGAAAGGGAGGTTGAGTGAAATTGTGATTTCCAAACCCAAACTCGTATCATAATTGTCCTATAACATGTCTAGACCGTTACTCATTCATCCAGATACACTTTTGGATTCATTTCGGATTGGTTCGGATTCATTTTCGGGATTTCGGAATGTTCGAGGATTCGAGGCACATTCTCGCTTTTCAATCCGTTTTGGAATATCCAATACACTGGAATAGCGTCAAGGTAAACTCTGAGAGGCCTTAAACTTGTATTCATTGCATTTTCTGTGTGATCTGTTTTCTTAATTTTCGGAAAACCGGCTACCCGAATATAGCCATGCGGCTCTGTTCTCCAAGAACACAGCCACACGGCTCTATCCCCTTGGAACAGAGCTACGCGGCTCTAACCTCAGAGCCGCATAACTATATTCCTTCTGGGCGAAAACCCGAAAATGCCCGATCTGCTGAAAATAGCCCGTTTCCCATTTTTATGCATTCTGTTAAGATGATTTTCGGCCCGAATACATTCGTACGTTATCAAACTTCAGTTTTCGGATTTCTGTATGTACAGGTGTTAGGTTTTCGGTTTTTCCCGGATTTTATTTCATGAATTTCGAGGTTGTTCGATCTGAACCAGATCCGTAGTCCAGCATCAGCGGACTCCCGAACCCTATAAATTCCTCGGGAAACACCGAAAACGAGCAAAATAGTGATTTTTGAAAAACGAGAAAACTAATTTTAGGTCTGGGTGTTACAGCCGCACGGCTGTAGTTCTTGAGAAGAGACAAAATCGTGGAACGATCCGTACAGACATCGTCGCACGATGCTGTTTTCGGATTCAAGCTGTTTTTGGTGTGTTTACCGCTTTCAGACCCTAGATGTTTGTAAAACTTAGGAAACCTGCACGAACGGAACCCTGAGTTCCGGAATAACAGACCCGCTGAAATATGGAAATTTGCATGAAATCGAGCCAAATAATTTTCTAAAACTGTTTTTAGCGCAAAAATCTACAGGGCATTTCAAAACCGTTTCCAGGTCTAACCGGGCCGGCTGACCGAGCCTACCCGACCCGGTGTGAACGGATGACGTTTTCGATGGGACGCAGACTCTTTCGGAAGGGAGCCTCGAGATCAGGCAAGCCTCCCTCGCGTGGGGTTTTTATGATGAAAATTCATTTTTAGAAAATTAGATTATTTCATAAAAGAATTGAGATCTAAGTTTCAATGAATAGTGTAGGAGTCGCCACCCGGCTCAACTCAACAGGGAAATTTCAATGTAGCTGAACCGAACGGAAGGCCGGTACACTATCCAGAGATCTAGGTCCGGACAAGTCCCTTATTTCGTGTCTAATCAAAATAAATATGGCCAATGTTCATAGATGGTATTTTATAATTCTAAAGTCAATTTTATTAAATAAAAGCATGCAGCGTACACACAAGTCAAAATAAAACAATAAATAAATATCTTATTACAACCCAATTGAATAAAAATAAAAACACTCAACCTCACTTTACAATCGCCTAAAATACACAATTTATCTAAAAAAATACAATCGCCTAAAATACACGAGTTCAGCTATTAAATACATCAAAAATGAAAATAACTAACTAAAAGCTGCAAAACAGAGGGTTATCACAGTTTATAGCACACCATAAATAGAACTCAAGTAGGATAGAATGAGATTTTAAGGAGTTTGGGGGCATGCAATTGGGGGATAACCGGGTTAGCTCGGCTAGCCGGCCCGATTAGACCTAGAAAACATTTTGAAACGTTCCTGTATTTTGGTTTTGTGCTAGAAAATCATTTTGAAAACATTTTATTTTTCCGGTTTACTTTGATGTGAGGTCGATCAGTTTTCGGGAGAACCGGGTCTCCGTCGTGGCATTGTTCTAAATGCAATTATATTGAAAATTAAATCTAGGGTCGTGAATGCACACAACAAAATTCATTTTTGATGATTTTCGGATTTTTCTGAATTTTTATGATTTTTAGGAATTTTTCTGGATTAAAATGGAAATTCTGCCTCTGGTTTGAAGTTACAATCGTGCGACTGTAATCCTTCCGAATGCAGAAAATCGCCAAAATTTATTTAAATGAAAGGAAAATAGCGGGAGAATTCAAGAACACTTGTACGACTGTTCCTCTACACAAGAACAGTCATACGGCTGTTCTTGAATTCCAGAAACAACAAGCCCGAAAATTGAGTTTTTATGCACAAAACACACCAAATCACCCAGAAAAAGTAAGAAAATGAAGGTTAGAAGTATGTTTACCTTTGTGGCACTGGTCCACCGTAGGAATGATCGCTGGAAACACCCCAATCACCTCCAAATTGCTTCCTTTTCCTTGTGTTAAGGTTTTGAAAGTTAAGTCCAAAATCTCCCAAAATGTCAAGGATTTAGAGAGTTTTAAGTCCGAGATTGATTAAGTTTAGAGTGTCCAGTTATTAACCTATTGATTTCTAACAAGTTTTAATCTTAACACTTAAGAATTGAAAGAAAAAGAGGAGGAAAAAAAATTGAGCTTTGTGTTGGTTTTCTTTTCCTCTCCTTTTTCTCCCTCTTCTTTATCAATTTCTCTCTCTAAACTCTCCTAATTTCAGAACCAAAAGTCCCCCTTTTCTTCCTTCTTTTATTTTCTGGTTTCTTACTACCAAAACGGAGCATTAATTGCTCTGAAAATCAGCCCCAATTTTTATGTCACAAGGTATAGGCTGCTGTACCTGCTCTGCAATTACAGTCGTAGTCGTGGGACTGCATTATAGTCATACGACTGTAATGCAGTCCCACGACTGTAACTACAGTCATGGCACAACATGCTTTTTTTTTAAAAGTCTGGAAAATTCCGACGCTTACACCCGGTTACCCCCTAAATGCATGCCCCCATTCCTAAAAATCCCCAATTCTGTCCTGCTATGAGTCCTATTTGTGTTGTGATATAAACTATGCTAACTGTCTATTTTGCAATATTTATTTGCCTTTTTATTACTTTTGATGTAATTAATAGATTAATTCGTGTATTTTAGGCATTTGTAAATTTTTAGATAATCGTGTATCCTGGGCTTGTAATGTGAGGACGAGAGTTTTTATTTTTATTCAATTTAGTTGTATAAGCGGCCTCTATTATTCTTTTGTATATTTCGGATGTATGATTTATTTTTCTACAATTTATTTCTGTCATTTGCTTGGGCATCGACTGATAAATAAACGTAATTGGGTAGAGAAAGATAATAAACTGAATAAATATGGTAATATAAATTATAAACGAATACAAGCTCGAGGTTGAATAGGTAAGTTACCCGAACCCTAAATCTCTGGATTAGGTACAACAATCTACGCTCGGTAGGGAGCTGTACCTAAATTTCCTGGATGAGCCGATCCGGGAGGTGACTCTGTCACTGATCTTGAAATTTAGGTTTCGGGGTCTTTAAGTAATAAAATGGGAAAATGTTTTTCTACAAAACGAATAAATGGTTTTCCCTAAAGCAAGATAAACAAAACCTGCTTTTTCGAAACAAAAAAAAACCTGAAAAAAAAATCCCCCGTTCGCTTCGCAGCGTCCATTTGAAATGTCGTCCGCTCACAGTGGCGACTCTGCTGGCGATGCGAAGTTTCCTAAAACGTTTTTATAAAAACTTAAGGAACTTAGGTAACTACTAAAATATAACCTCGCTTGTAGTCATTTACTAGTTTATAAATACCATATTTAGTCATACCTTGCATATCATAACATTTTCTTCTTCTTAACCTCTCAAATACACTGATCAGCCCAGTTTACTCAAGAAGGTGACCTACCTCTACCGCCAGGATTGGAGGCACCCAACGGGGTAAACCACTCAAAGCACCGCATAACCTTACATCGTGTTCTACGGTAAGGAGTGTATATTCGCTATAGGGATCTATACGACCCTTGGTTTGACTTTAGCCCACATGTAATGGCTTAGCAACTTCTCCTAGGATTACCAAAACATAAAATTGAAATTGGAGAATTGAGTGTACGCCTTTGGTATCCCTCGTTGATGCCAAAGAGATCCAATACCTAGGAAGAATGCGAGACCAATTGAAAGGAGGAATAAGGTTGGAAGGGAGAGCATATTTTTGCTTGTGCTGATGTTTGTTCCGTGGTGATTTTCTTTTTTACTTTTTCATGAAGCATAAAAAATGCATAATCATCCGTGTGCCATTTCTAACCACATTTTCATGCAACCATCTTTAACACATATGCTTATGTATGGCATTTGTGCCAACCACTTCTTCGTGCAGCCACGACATTTTACTCGCATGCCATACATATACATTTCGTGTGCCAACATTTCCATAAAGCATAGACGACATCATCCCGTGTGTCACGCATCCTAACCACATTTCTATAGCCACTTGCATTTTGTGTGACATACACATTCATGCCATTTTATTCCATTCTATCTAATATGGAACGTTCTGAGAATGCCTATCATGACAATTCATTTCATACCATATCAGGTACCCTAAAACTACCCGTAGTCTGCCTGTGCACCGGTTCGCACTTGGCCATTCCACTATATCATATCATTAAATCATTCACTAGAAGATCACAAAGATCTTAGGCCTCATTATGTGGCAAGTCGCACGACAACATAACATTACATTATCTCCATTTCATTTCCATTCGTCGTTGGTGTCACGATGATGCTGAAACCTTATTTGTGTCTCGTAATCCACATCGGACTTGTTTCATGACATTAATAACTCATTAGAGGTACTCCATGAATGCCGGATTATTACGCACATAGGAACATCTCATAACATTACCAATTCCTGCAAGGTGTTCCACCAACGTCGAACCTCTGTCAGTGTCCCTACATACACGTGACTTGTTTACAACATCATTCCATATTTTATGCCCCAAAAGCATCGGAACTCTGTCCGAAGAACGGCTTCCACGTGACCATTTCATGCCA
The DNA here is from genome assembly GCA_039660915.1 of Euphorbia tirucalli. Taxonomy (NCBI): domain Eukaryota; kingdom Viridiplantae; phylum Streptophyta; class Magnoliopsida; order Malpighiales; family Euphorbiaceae; genus Euphorbia; species Euphorbia tirucalli. The sequence continues at coordinate 31,894,142 of CM077640.1, read as the reverse complement.
TTTCATTTTGACCTATAAAGCGTCGAACCTCTTTCCATGTGTTGGTACATGCGCGACCATTTCACAACATCCATTAGGTGCCCCAAAGGTGTCGAACCTCCGTCTATGTGACAGTCCGCACGTGATGATTCTTGCATTGTCTTTTGCATAGTTCTAGGTATTCTCAGAATGTCCAAAATAAAAACAAAGGAAACCACATTCATTATCATTTTCATTCACGAAACATCATCCAACCATGATCATCCCACGATCATACCATACATGCCACTTAGTACATTGTGTCTAGGTCCATGACATTCATCCATGATGCAAACTCTGTGCTGAATTTACAGTTTGGAGTCGAACTTCGAAGTGACTGGTATGAGTCAGAACAGGGACTAGTCAGTCGGTTCAATTTGCTCAGATAGAATCAGTCACCATGGAAGAGGTTAGAGTTAGTTCATATTGAGATTTAGAGCAAGAGTTTGGGGGACAGTTGCCTTCCTTGCCAGTAGATAGTCAGTTTGTGTTGGAAGAAGCAAGCAGAACAGAAATGGCTCAAGACGGGAATGGTGCAAATCCGCACTTTGACATGAATGCATTCATGACTGTTTTTCTGATCAGTTCAAGCTACCATTAGGGAGTAAATGCAGACTGCGGTGACCGCCGCTGTGGGCCAAGCTAGTCAGCAGACCCAAGCCCTAGTCAAAAACCAAGGAAATGTCATTCAGGCGGGTCCTAATTCAAGAAGGAACATCCTTGGCAGCAGTAGGGTGGTCATCCCACCCCGGGAAGTTGATCATCATTCTGAGGAAGATGAGGCCTTTGAAAGGGCTAGGGAGGCATCGATTGAGACAGTCGCTAAAAGGCACCTTAAGGAAAAATTCTCTGATTTTGAAGCACTGTTGCGAAAGGTGAAGGAAATGGCACATTACCATCCTGTTAAATGTGTGGATTCATCTACTTTGTTGGCAGAGGGGGGAGAGAGTTGCTCCCGGTTGGGTTTCCGATGCCCTATTTGCCCCCGTACACTAAGGAAGGTCCTCTGGAAGCTCACTTGGATATCTACGTGAGAATCATGTCTAGCTTGGGGATCGGGAAGGTCAATTTGCTAAATTTGTTCCCAACAACCCTGTGGGGCGCAGCAGCTAAGTGGTATTTGAAGACACGAATCCACACCCACTCCACATTGGAGGATTTGTCAGAGGCATTTGTAAAGCAATATGCCTACAATACTCAAGTTGAAACTACACTAGAAGATTTGGAGAGGATCCGTCAGAGGCCTAATGAATCCTTCTTTGCCTATTACAAGAGGTGGATGGATGTGCAAGTACTGGTAGACGGGGCTCCTAAACTAGAATCTCTCATTGTGAAGTTAGTCGATTGTAGCTTGCCACTATACAAAGAGAAAATGAAGTTGAAAGGTTCCACTCCTTCAGTGATGTTATGGACTTTGCAAAGCGTATCGAGAGATATGAGGAAGAAGAGCAGATAAGTAGACAAAGCCCGGGTGCTTATCGAAGTAATCAGGGGTATACACAAGGGTACAAGGCTAGTAGCTCCATGACTACACCGTTCGGATCTAGTTCGAAACCAGCTCAGTCAACACCTTTAGACCAAGCAACACAAGCGGATGTGGCAGCAGTGACCCAGGGGGGTAACCAAGAACTCTACAAAGGCTCACTAACCCATGGGCTGAACCCTTAGGCCACATTTTTGCCAAATGCAGGAAGGCTGGATTGTTACAAAGTTTGAAGCCCTATGTTCCTCCTTCTGAAGCAGATAAAGACAACTACTGTGCCTACGATGTGACAGTAGGCCACCGCACCAATGATTGCACTCAGCTGATAAAGGCCATTCGTCAGTTGGTCGCTGAGGGAAAGATTGTGGAACCATCCTTGAAGCCGAATGTTCAGAATAATCCCTTACCCAACTTTGGATAGTTTGGGGCACAAACTTTTAAAAGCCGTGATGCCGCTATGACAGAAGACCCTCCACATGTGGAGGACAATAATTGTTTTGATGTACTTGTTTGTTTTGTTTGTTTTGTTATTATTATTGTTACTATTATCTATTATGTGAACAATTCAGCCCATAGGGCATTTAATTCTATGTAATTTGATTTCAATTGCTTGTGCAATATTTTTCGGATGGATCTTTGCATACATACAAACATTCATTTAATGTCTTTAGCATACATGATGCATCATTGCATGAAATGAATCTAGGGATAAATGATGATCCAAAATGGTATCCTTTTTGAAAGATCTCACGCCTGATGAGAGAAAAGAAATTGTGAAGGCACTTCCAAAGCGCACAACAGCCTCCACCTGATCTTGCCGCGACATGCCTGGGGTCGATAGGAAAATTAATGAACGCTAGATTCCAGAGGACTTGAGGAGGAAGTCAGCCAAACATAAATTTAACAGACTCAGACCAGGCAAAGTGGGGGGAGACCACAGCAGGAAAAACTGAAGTCTCCAGAAAAAATAAGACTGCTCATGATAGACAAACATTGGTTCACAGCAATAACCATCATGCACAAAGTGGATGGGAGCAGAGTTATCCATGGGTGTCACAGCCAAAAAAAAAAAAAAAAAAAAGAGACATGTTTGCACAATACAGATGTTCGTGTTCTGTTGAGACCAACAAAAGGCCGTGATTTTAAAGGGCAATAGTGTAGTTGTTTCGGAGTAAAGGGGCTGGGCATCGCTCGTCATCTCTGCGTCATATAAAGCCAACAGAACGACGGAAGCAATCAATTCGTCACAGGGATTCTATACATGTTACTATTTGCCTAGCAGGGACACTGAACTGACGTCAGAGTATGCACCAGAGAAACGCTGTAGCCATCAACTTGTGAGGTAGAAGCGGTCCTACCAGGAAAGACAGGGACCAAGCCGTCAACCCCATAAACCCGGACAGGCTCGGATATCACAAAAAAAAGTTCGGTGGATCAAAAACAAAAAAGGCAGTCCACACAAAAATTAGGACATTCCTATGGACCGAAAACCTAAAAGGCGGTCCATACAAGAGATAGGACAGAGACGCGAGCACCATTGGCTGGAAAATCTGTAAAGACTAGCTGATGGCAGTCATGGATTCGGTCGAGACGGATACCATTACTGATTCTGTTCCTAACTTCATTCCATTTTTGATGAACATTGTGCTAAAACGTTATTAATGAATGAATGGATGAATGCTTGGCTCCGTGCGTTTAAAACATCCACAATTCTATTTGAAATTACATTTGCATCATACATACACGGCCATATACATTTCTTGTTCATTTGCATCGTGTAAAAAAAAAATCCGATAGGCTAAAAACCGAAAGGGGGTCCATGCAAAATTTAAGATACAAATAAAAGTCTGCTGGGTCAAAAACCCGAGAGGGCGGTCCAGGCAAAAGATAAGATAGTCGGATAGACTGAAAACCCACAGGGGTAGTCTATGCAAAAATAAGGGCAAAAAAAAAAAAAAAAAAGAGAAGCATCAGACTGATCTAAATGACAGCAAAGAAAAGAGAATGCATTCAGAACGACAAATCCAACAGAAGAAAGTGACAAAACAAGAAAGGGGAATGAATTTCACAAAATATCACTCCAGTCAATATGCCAGATCAAACAGACATATAAAACAGAAAAGGGACCAAAAACGGGCAAAATGTCCAACAATATGGAGGCCAAGCCCACAGGCGGGCTGTATCAACCTAAACTACGAAAGATGAAAAAGGAAAGGCTACTGCTGTCCCCTGTCAGTCGAATCATCGGCCTCCTCCTTGCTCTCGACCCCACCATTGCCACTAAAGATGCACCGGCCGGTCTCCTAATCATTCTAGTACGAAGGGTCTCATTCATGAATCTCAGATCCACCACGGTCCTCTACAGCTCATCCATCTCTGTCCTCATGCGGGTCTCCTCACGCCAGCATGTGTTGACTATAGCCTGCATCAAAATCAAACAACATGGACATCATGTCATACACATACATGCATTTGAAACATGCATACATGCATGCATATTTATATCGACACAGGTACTTACCGCCATCGCCCCGTTGTCCTGAAGTGAGAGTGACTTGAAGGCAGAGACTGCCTGGTATAGGGCCATCCCCTGTGATACTGAAATCTGCACAAAGAATAGCACACAAGTCAGACCAATGGTGACAGTAAGAGTAAAAAATAAATAGGGGTCACGTGCATTGTGTCAAGAGGTACAGCAGCAGGAGGAGGTTGTTCCTGGAGGAACAGATCAGCCCGGTAAGGCTGCCCAGACTCATTGAGCAGCATGACCCATGGCTCCACCAAGTACACGAGACAGCCTGGAATGGAGCCAGCAGGAGGAAACACCAGGGGCACCGCTGAGGGAATGGGCTCAGTATACCCCATCTCGGCGTCAGTGCCGTACACACCTGCATGAGCTGAAGAACATCCATCTCCTCAGCCGCTGGTGGTTTAGGACCCACGACCCCTGGAACATTTGCCCGATGATGTGCGAGGGCTCTTACCCCTCCCAGAAGACTGAAAAAAAAGAAGGAAGGGTCAACAGACAGCAGAGTAGTTCAGAAAAGCAGAAAGTGAAAGAGAATGAAGACTTACCTGGGCTAGCCCCTCCCCTGCCTGTGCAGATCCGGTGGGAGGAAGGAGCTGCGTACTAACGAACTATGGGTAGTCTCCGACAATAAGTGTGGCCAGAATAGTCCAACTGGAGGTGCAGGTGGGATACTGCACTCTGTAGGGCTAGCACACTAATCAGTAACCCTCTCCCCAAGGTACCACTCCAGGTTGAATAGGCTCTCCATCACGAATCATCGGGGTGTCAGCCTCCTGGCATCCACCACCTCGTGGACCACACAGTATTCCCCCACAACTCCTTTATCAACTGAAATCAGAATGTCAAAAGTCAGTAGATCGAAAAAAAAACAGTTACCTGACTGTAAATATCAAAACATATAAGGAAAAGAAGATGTGTACCTGCTCAAAGCTCATATTAGCCAAGAGTTGGCGACAGATCTAAAGGTCGGTATCCATCTCGCTCCAGCTGTAACCCAGCCACCGCCTCAGCCCGGGGAAGTCTGGGAACTCGGCGTTGGCTGGTATGGCCAGCTTTGGCTGAGGGACGAAGGCGTACTCGTACGCCCAAACTCACAGGAAGGACTATCCATGCGTCCTTCACCTCCCGGTGCTTACCTTGAGCACAGATGTCGAGGCCATAATATAGCTGAGCCAACCCGGCTCGCTCCCAGTTCAATCTCCCTACATCCTCCAACTGTATCAGCGAAAGGAGCATCGCCAAGTTCAGATTGCTCTGGCCTATCGGGAACATCCAGGTACTCAAAGCGTACAATAGAAATTCCCGGGCATAGCACCTTGCATCTCTAGCAGAGAACGTGGAGCCCTCAGGGAGATCGTCTTGCCTGCTCAGCTAATAGTCTTGCAGTGTGCTGCCTTGGACCCGCTTGCCCAAAGGAGACAAGCCGATCAGCATGGCTATAGACTTTGAGCAGAAGTCCCCTCACTCTAGGGTCTGGTTAAACTCAATGGTCCGCCTGCCAAATGATAGCCCAGTAATGGCCATAAAGTCCTCGGGTGTAATGGTAATCTCCCTGATTGGGAAGTGGAAGGTATGGGTGGAATCCATCCACCGCTCCAGTAGCGCCATCAATAAACCCCTACTCATCCGGAGCAGGACCTCACACATAAAGCACATAAACCGGTCCAGCCCGGTGGAGTCAATAATCTCCCTCACCTCGTCGGGGAGTCTCCTGTACCAAACCAGCTCATCAGAAATGGACTCGGCCCCCCCTGTTATGGGTCTGCTTCTATAAAACAATAGACAGGGAGTTTCATAAGTTATTTATATTGTGCATTGCTTGAATAAATTGAATGGAAGCATTGAAATGGAATTAAAACACGAAAAATCCCCCTTTTTTGCCTGAATAGAGCCGCGCGGCTTTGTTCTTGGAAGACAGAGCCGCACGGCTCTGCTCTTCAAACACAGTCACCGCACCAAAAAAGGGAAACCGATGGTTTCACTTCTAAAACCTAGGTTTTACAATTTTTTATCCTAAAATCGATTCTACTCAACTTTAAATCATCAACCAAGGTTTCTAGGGGCATAATCTACTCTAAACATGCATCAATTTCATGTAATTTCAGCTAATTTCATCTACATTGCAGGAATTCAAAAATTGGAGAAAAGGAGAAAAAGTTGGAAAAACTAACCAAATCTTGGACAATATGCATCGATGGCTTGAGAGTCACGAGCACGGGATCATTCATTCTCACCCCGCAATAGGCAACTGTCTCTGGGAACCCATAAACATCCACGGTGGATTCGGTGGGTAGGAAAAATTCCCCCTCGGGTAATACGTATCTGATGTGAGGAGTGGGTTGTACGGGAGTGTTTGGGCAAAGAGCTTTCCGTATTTTCTTTATTTTGGCAGTATTGAATTCTAATGGAGATTTTCAGAGGAGAAGGGAAGAAGAAGAAGAAGATATTATGACTTGTGAGAAATAAGGCTCCCCCCTCTTTTAAAGCCACCTTTTCCCCGCTAGAGCCGCACGGCTCTGACTCCCTAGGTAAACGATTTTTCTCGCCATTCGCAATTTCCGTTTATTCCAATATAATCCCAAGAAGGGTATTTCTCGCTTTCTATAGGTATCTAAGGGCAAAATAACCAAGCCGTATTTATTCTTGATCAAAGGGACAAAAATTTTTGTTTCCAAAATTATCAATCAAGGAATAAATACACGCTTCCAAACTCAATTTCAACGGTATGCTCCACCATAGAGAGCCGATTTCAGCAGCTATACCCAACTTCGTCGGTCCACTCCAGCACACGGAGAGTCAACTTCATCGGTATGCCCCACCACATGGAGAAATAAGCCTTAATAGGTGCTCCACCACACGGAGAAATCAGTCTTATTAGGTGCTCCACCACACAGAGAGTCAACTTCATCAGTATGCTCCACCACACGGAGAAATCAGTCTTATTGGGTGCTCCACCACATGAAGAATCAGATTTTATTGGGCACACTCCACCACAGCGAGTCGTCATCATAGGCGACACTCCACTACAGCGAGTGGACATCATAGGCGACACTCCACCACAGCGAGTCGACATCATGGGCAACACTCCACCACAGCGAGTCGACATCATGGGCGACACTCCACCACAGTGAGTTGAACATCATGGGCACACTCCACCATAGTGAGTAGACCCGAGACTAAAGCCAGTAACCCCAAGTGAGGGGCATTAGGTACTTCTTCTTTTCCTTTCTCACCGCGCTCCTAATTGTGAGACCAAACTAGATTCGGACTCCACAACTTAATCATGAATCAACTTTGATCCCGTGAGGGGTAGCCTGTAAGCACAGGTTTTTCCAACCTCTGTGATGAGAACTCTTTGTTACCTCTGTTAAGCAGTTAGACTCAGAAAAGAGTAGAATGTCCCCTGGAATACCCCCTGGAATGCCTTGAACTTTCCAAAAACCGGGCAATCATCGATCCGAAGCCCCGAGAAAGGTCCCCCGGGTGATTTTAGGGTTTAGGGTGTGCATTGGTTTTCGTGGATTTTGACCTCGGCTCTACCTAGAGCCGCACAGCTGTAGTTTTCAAACTACAGCCGTGTGGCTCTAGTGGGTTAGCCAAGTTGCTCTGCAAAGCAGAGCAACTTGACTGAAAGGAACGAAATTCGGCTAAAATTCACAAAAATGAAGATGGTGCATTTAATTCATGAAATCATTATGGGGTGTGAGATATAAAAAGAAAAGAAAAAAATCAAAGAAAAAGAAACAGATTTGGCAAAGAAATGAAAACAAAAAACTAAGTCTCAAGAAAGAAAAATAGTTACAGAGAGCGAGGAAAAAGAAGAGAGAAAGGGAGGTTGAGTGAAATTGTGATTTCCAAACCCAAACTCGTATCATAATCATCCTATAACACGTCTAGACCGTTACTCATTCATCCGGATACACTTTTGGATTCATTTTGGGTTGGTTCGGATTTGTTTTCAGGATTTCAGAACGTTCGAGGATTCGAGGCACATTCTCACTTTTCAATCTATTTATGAATATCCAATACACTGGAATAGCATCAAGGTAAACTCTGATAGGCCTTAAACTTATGTTCATTGCATTTTCTGTGTGATTTTCCTTTGTTTTCTCAATTTTCAGAAAACTAGTTACCCGAATATAGCCGCGCGACTCTATCCCCTTGGAACAAAGCTAGGCAGCTCTAAACATAGAGCTGCACGGCTATGTTCCTCCTGGGCGAAAACCCGAAAATGCCTGATCCGCCGAAAATAGCCCATTTCCCATTTTTATGCATTCTATGGAGATGTTTTTGGCCCGAATACATTCGTATGTTATCAAACTTTGATTTTCAGATTTATGTACGTACGGGTGTTAGGTTTTGGGTTTTTCCTGGATTTCATTTCCTGAATTTCAAGGTTGTTCGATCCGAAACGGATCCGTCGTCCAGCATCAGTGGACCCCTGAACCCTATAAAATCCTCGAGAAACACCGAAAATGAGAAAAATAGCAATTTTTGAAAAATGAGAAAAAGGAGAAAACCAATTTTGGATCCAGGTGTTACAGCCGTACGGCTGTGTTTTAGAGCCGCACGGCTCTAGTTACAGCCACACGACTATAGTTCCCGAGAAGAGACAGAATCACGGAACGACCCGTACGGACATCGTCGCTGGATGCTGTTTTCGGATTCAAACTGTTTTTGGTGTGTTTACCGCTTTCAGACCCTAGATGTTTGTAAAAATTAGGAAACCCGCATGAACGTAACCCTGAGTTCCAAAATAACAGACCCGTTGAAATATGGAAATTTGCATGAAATCGAGCCAAATAATATTCTAGAACTGTTTTTTAGCATAAAAATCTACATAGCGTTTCAAAACCGTTTTCCAGGTCTAACCAGGCCGGCTAACTGAGCCGACCCGCTTACCCCCTAATTGCATGCCCCCATTCCTAAAAATCCCTAATTCTGTCCTACTGTGAGTCCTACTTGTGTTTGTGATATAAACTATGCTAACCGTCTGTTTTGCAGTATTTATTTGCCTTTTTTATTACTTTTGATGTAATTAATAGATTAATTTGTGTATTTTAGGCGTTTGTAAATTTTTAGATAATCGTGTATCCTAGGCACTTGTAATGTGAGGATGAGAGTTTTTATTTTTATTCAATTTGGTTGTATAAGCGGCCTCTATTATTCTTTTGTATAATTCGGATGTATGATTTATTTTTCTGCAATTTGTTTTTGTCATTTGCTTGGGCATAGGCTGATAAATAAACGTAATTGGGTAGAGAAACATAATAAACTGAATAAATATGGTAATATAAATTGTAAACGAATACAAGCTCGAGGTTGAATACTAAGTTACCTGAACCCTAAATCTCTGGATTAGGTACGGTAGTCTACGCTCGGTAGGGAGCTATACCGGAATTTCCCGGATGAGCTGATCCGGGTGGCGACTCTGTCACTGATCTTGAAATTTAGGTTTCGAGGTCTTTAAGTAATAAAATGGGAAAAATGTTTTTCTACAAAATGAATTTTTAAACAAATAAATGGTTTTCCCTAAAGCAAGATAAAGAAAACCCGCTTTTTTTAAAAAAAAACCCTAAAAAAAACTCCTCGGTTCGCTTCGCAGTGTCCGTTTGAAACGTCGTCCGCTCCCTAGAAAAGAAATGTTGGGAAGAATGTGCAAAGATGGATGAACTAATAGCTGAGATACGTGGGAGCACAAAGGTTAATGCCTCAAAATGCATTGACTTGAGCATCTTAATGGCTGGCGTCATTGAATTACTACCAGTTTGGTTTTCAGATGCTGAGGATTGCCCCGTACATAGGAAAGAGCCCTCCAGTGGCTCATCTCAACTAGTATGTAAGGATTATTATAATGGTGGGCCTGACTATGAATCAGTTGGTAGGACTCTTCCCCACCACACTAGAGGGAGGAGCTATTAATTGGTATAACAAACAACCAGAGAGTGTTTAGGAAGATTGGAACACCTTATCTGATGCTTTTGTGTATTATAGCTTCAATACTCAGCTAGAGGTGAGGTTACAAGACCTTGAGGCCATCAGCAGAAACCGAATGAAACTTTTGCAGAATTCTATCAACAATGGATGGACAAGATGATCCTCCTACATCAAAGACCCTTGGAGGATGAATTGACTGTTAAGTTAATTGATGACAATTTAGAAGTATGCAAGAACAACATGAAGTACCACAAGTTTAACATAGTGGTGGAAGTCCATGAGATGGCCAAAAGGGTTAAGAAGTATGAAATTGAAGTGGTCCAAAATAACCCAAACAATGGATACCGAAGGGGCCGTACATACACCTCAGGATACAAGAGTAATAATTGTCCCGCAACATCTTTCGTAAACACTGCCAAACCTGCTTAGGTAACTGCCCCTGTCAAGTAAGTAGAAATTATGGCAGCAACTTAGGAAGTAGCCCCTCAAGCTTGGAATAGAAGCATTGCCCCATGGGCTGAGTCACTGAGTTGAATATTTGTGATGTACAGAAAGATGGGCTTGTTGGAAAGCCTAAAACCATTTGTGCCTCCTCCCAAGACAATTTCTGCACCTATCATGTGGTGAAAAGTCACTGAACCAATGACTGCTATGGACTGAGAGATGCTATCCAACGGTTGATCACAGAAAGAGAATTGAATAACCTTATCACAAACCTAGTGTTCAGGAAAACCTACTACCAAATTTCAAAGGCCAGGTCAACCTGGTGCAAACTAGACTACCCTCAAACTTCGTCTTTGCCTAGATTATGTAAGTGAACCCCACAGTGCAAACCGTATTAGTTGGCAATAAGTCTGAAGAGGTAGTTGAGCCGGTGACGGCTATTGGAGACAAATTCAAACCACTCAATTTGAAGGATATTGAGCTTGATGATGATTTTGATGAGTTTGAAGTACCTGCTCCAAAATAGGTGTTCCTAGTCAATACTAAGGCGGGGACATGTTTGTGTAAGGAAAATGGTCTGGTCAATTACGTGATGAAAAGAGAAAAGCTTTATCAGCCAAATATTTCTATTCTGTAACCTAAACAAGGGATGGAACCCCCAATCCATGTTCCTCCTCTAGTGCCACCGACTGAGGAAGAGGATCTAGTGGGAGAACAGTTGAAGAGGATGCCAGCGAGAGCGTGTATGGCACCTACTGATAAAGTGCCAAAAACACCAAGCTGTGGTAGTAAAGAAGCTAATAAAAATGAAAGCCACTCCCTTAACATCCCCTGAGGAGGTTTACATGATGATTGGTAAGTCTGGTAGCCCGATGAACCGTCCAACTGAGATTACTTTCAGTGATGCTGACTTACCTCTTGAAGGCGTGAATCATAATAAGGCCCTGTATCTAAAGGTGGAAATCATGGATAGAACAATGCCCTGTGTCATGGTGGATGATGGTTCTGCCCTTAACTGTTGGTGTGCCCTAGTTCTTAGGCATTAGTCTCTTGTTATTTTGTATTATACATTCAGACTCTTTGTATGAATACATTATTTGTTGCATATTAATAAAGGCAATTAATCTATTCCCTTTATATCTTGTGCTATAACATGAATATAATATTCATTGATTAATAATTATAAAGCATATCTCGAGTCTATTCTGATCATGGGAACGAACAGAATTATAGACTTGTATATTCGATGACTGTATGGTAGTTCTTAACTAGCCATAGTACTTGTATAGTTAGTCATGAATATAGGTACACGTCGTTGACATGGGACTGGTTCGATCCGCACAAGAAAGCCATATGGTTGTTACGTCATAGGTCTTTCTTGAGTAGGTCTCTTTTGTCCTCAGACCAGATTTCATTATAGTAACAATATATAATCTCATACACTTTGACATACACCTAACGAGTCTGTAAAAGGATGCTAAATATGGGTGTGATTGGATGGATAGGTGAAGATATTGATACTGATAATGAAGTGATGGAATTGCCACTCGGGTAACACTGAGATGATATCATGAGCCACTTGATGAGTAGGACAGATAAGTGTATGGCCATACCCAAATAAGTTTGTTGCTTATTTGATTAATCAGTTCACTCAAGATCAAGAAATATAATAAACAACATAAGAGGATGACAGTAACTGTGCCTCTTGTTTATTTATATTGATATCATTTGGTAAAAGACACTATGAGATCACTTAAGATCAACAGACTGCTGTATCTCTGTCTTAATTAGGGGCTGTAACGGTTTGATAGAACTTACTTATAGTCTGTGGGCCTTGGGTCCACTGCCAACATAAAGATAGACCCATAGGATCATGCACATAGATGAACAGGTCCGGAACTTTTAGAATATGTACATGTCATGTACATTAGAAGGAATGTGTTAATTAATTAATTGATATTTGGTATCAAGGTGATTAATTAACATAGGGTTGATTTTATTTAATTAATAAGTTTCCACAATGTAATTAATTAAATGATCAATTAATTGAATTACATAAAGTAAACAATTGATTAAATTATTTCCTTAAGGAGGAAAATTAAATACATGTATTGTATTTTCTTAAATGAAATTTTATTTTCGTTAGGGATAATTAAATTTAGCCAAATGGAATTAAACTATATAGTATAAACTTTTAATATAAAGTTTATTTATGTAATGAAATCCTAATGGACTTCAATTAAATTAACCTAAATAAAGCCCATTCATAGAGGGAGATATAAAAGGCTCACTTAAGCAAAATCAACCCTAACCCTAGCCAGGAGAGCAAGGAGAATTTTCGCCACCATAAGAGTAGCCCCTGTGGCCAAATTCTTTCGTGTATTTGATCCATTCCTTTGCTTCTTTGGCTAGCACTAGTTCCCCTTGATAGTTGATCGTGCATCGGACTTTGGAGATCACTTCAAGAATTGATTCTATAGCAGTCTCTAGAAGAGACAAACTTGGTGAGTTTCTAATCTCTCTGGTTCAAATTGTTTTATTCAATCAATGGTAATCAGACACTATTAGGGAGATTCTAGGAAATCTTAAACTGTAATTTCCGCTGCACTAAGTTATTTTTTCGATGATGAATCCGAACATTAACATCTACCCTCTGAAGATTTTACCCTTTCTAGGGATGAGTAAGGATGCATTGCTCAAATCCAACACTGTCATTCGTTCTTATGATGATTCTAAGCACAAAGTGATTGATACGTTTGAAGTGGAAGTAATTGTGGGAGAGGTGAATTCCAAAGTTCTTTTCACTATAATTGACATTCCTGTTATATTCTCTTTGTTATTGGGACATCCATGGTTCCACTCCCTCAGAGGCGGACCATCCACCTGTTGAGAATGCCCTAGTCCCAATGCATTAGTCCTTGTTTTGTATTGTACATTTTGAATCTTTTAAGAGATTAATGTATTATACATTTGTGTTATTAAATAAAGGCATCAATCTATTTATTTTATATCTTGTGCAATATTATAAATAGAGTATCCGATGGTAATATCTATATCCATGTTGATAAGTGTCATGCACTTGGTAGTGAGACCATAGATAGGGAAACGATATAACCATAAAGCCATCCATAGTCTATTCCAGTCATGGGAATGAATGGACCTAAAGACTATCATAACCTTGATTGTGTGGTGGTGTCTTACCAACTATAGAACATGGATTGTTAATCAAGCTTATTGGTACATGTAATGAGGCATGGTACTAGGTAGATCCATTAAACGAGAAATCCACATGGTATAGTATTCCAAGTGATTCTCGTGTAGTACTTATATTAGATCCTTAGACCTGACCATATTATGATCTTGCATGTGATCTCACACACTTTGGTGTACGCCTAAAGGGCCTATAACAGGGTGCCAAGTATGGCTACATTCGGGTGTACCAGTGAGCATGGCAAGGCTATGAATATGCAGAAGGGAATGTCATTTAATGATTCACTGAGAAGATATCACCAGCCACTTGATGAGTGCAACTGATAAGAGTGTGGCCACATGATTAAGTTGGAACTTGTTTGTAAGCATCAGTTCATTTGATATCAAGTTAATGTGCGGACACAAAAGAGGTTGATGACACTATGCCTCTATGTTGGACACTGATATCAGGGACATGGGATATATAAATTAAACTATAGGGTTATGACTTCCGTTAGATTGCTGTCTCCGTCTTAATTGGAGAATGTAATGGCTTGTCAGAGCCCAACTATAGTCCATTGGCCATGGGCCCACTGCCAACATGAAGAGGAGCCCACAGGATCGTACACATTGAACGTCTAAGCTTAAACTAAACGGGTCAACTGTATACTTGGAGTATACTAACTAGAAATGAATTGTTAATTGATTAAATTAATAAGGTCAATTGGATTGATCAAAATAATATAATCAATTTATCAGGTTTCGTTGAATTAATTTGTATAAATTAATTCATGAATTTATTTCCTGGTGGAAATAATTTACATATATAGGTTTATATGTAATTCATTTAAGTAAAGTCAAAATTAATTTATTGGGTTAATTTAATTAGGCAAATTAATTTTAATTTAAATGCTATGTGTTATATTATATGGTTTAATATAATAACATACATGTAAAATTAAAATTGAATTGCAATTATTTTTAACCTATGGTTTTAATTTTGACCTAGGGTTTTAAATGCTACAAATACCTAGTTAAATGAAAGAAAGCCCTAACCCTAATTGCACTATATAGAATTTGGCCAACGAGAATTCTTTGACTGAAAATTTCAGCCATCCCTAGCTTTCTCTCTAAGATTCAGCCTTCGCTAGCATGGGTTCTCGCTCCACAGCTTTTCATGTAGGGGATTATGGAGGAAATCTGCTTTGGTTTCTGTAACCATCTCTAGAAGAGATATTCAAGATGAGAATCAGTTTCTTCCCTTTTGATATTTTGTTGTATTTGATTTCTATTGCGTAAGCTCTTGGGACCGAGTTTGAGAAAGTTTAAATCAGCTTCCGTTGCCAATGGTTGATTTTCAATGAAAAACCCCTACAATGGTATCAAAGCAGGCTTATGATCCATAGAAATCCTTAACAGGATTGAATCCTTGGTTTTAAAATTAGGTATTTTATTTTGGGAATTTGTTTTGGGGTTTATGATTTTTCCCTGATTTGTTTTTTGCAAATAGAAATATGTTTATGCATATTGGTTATATATGATTTAATTTCTGTTTGTTGATCTGTGATTCTTGATGATGTGAGCTGACGACCTTTTTAGTCAAATACGGTGAAGCGATCCAGGGAAAAAGAAAAGTGAAGTGTTTTGATTGATTTGGAAAACGGGTTTATATCTTGCTTAGGAAAACCATTGATTTGTTTTGGAAATCCTTTTGTAGAAAACATTTTCTTAGAATGTGAATTTTTAGAAAACTGGTTTGGCATTTTTAGAAAATCCCATTTTATTACTTAAAGACCTCGAAACCTAAATTTCAAGATCAGTGACAGAGTCGCCACCTAGATCAGCTCATCTGGGAAATTCTGGTACAGCTCCCTACTGAGCGTAGACTACTATACCTAATCCAGAGATTTAGGGTTTGGGCAACTTACCGATTCAACCTCAAGCTTGTATTCATTTATAAATTTGTAGTACCATATTATATTTACTAAATTCTCTACCCATTTTATCTCTTGTTATTAGCCCCGTGCTCATTCAAGTGACATAAATAAATTACATAAAATAAAGTGCAAAAATATAAATCATAAATCCAAAATAAACCAAAAAGAAATAGAGGCCGCTTATTACAACCCAGAAAAAGAAAAAGCTCTCATCCTCACCATTACAATCGCCTAGAATACACGGTCAATCTATAAAATACATCCAAAATAAAAATAAAGAAAAATAAAAGCTGCAAAACAGATGGGTTAGCACAATATAGCACAAACACAAGTAGGACTCATATAAGACAAAATGGGGAATTTATGAAAGTTGGAACATGCATTCAGGGGAGAACCGAGAAGTCCGAGCGACTTGCTCGGTTAGACCTGGAAAACAATTTTAGAAATGCCTTATAGGTTTTATTCTTGAAAACAATTTTCAAAATAGTTTGGCTCAATTACATGCATATTACTTTGGTTTAGTGGGTCGGTTATCCTGAAACTCGGGGTTTCGTTTGTGGGGGTCTTTAATTCCAAACATCCATCTAAGGTCCAAAAGCAGTAAACACATCAAAAACAGTTTCATTCTGAAGACAACATCACGTGACGATGTTCATGTGGGTCATCCCACAATTCTACCTCTTCTCTGTTATTACAGCCGTGCGGCTGTATTTTGGTGAACTACAATCATGTGATTGTATATTACAGTCGCACGACTGTAATATGAAAATTATAGTCGCACGACTGTAATGTTATACCCATAGGACTATAGTGAACAGTGCCCGACAGTGGTTTTCTTTGTTTTCTAAAATCACTTGTTTAAATTGATTTCGATGATTTCTAGAGATTCTGGAAATCCAAGGGTCCGTTAACACTGGACTGAGGATCCGATTATGGATCTAACAAGCACGAATTCTGAGAATAGAAACCAACAAAACCCTAAATCTCACATCCGTATTATTGGAAATCTGAAAACCATGATTTTAGAGTATACAGATGTGATTTGACTGAATTGAAACATGAAAAATCATTTACAATGGGAAAACTGGTTGTATTTGGTCGATTCGGGGCTTTTCGGGCTTCTGCCCAGGAGAATACAGTCGTGCAACTGTACGGCTATATTCCATATAGCTATAGTCGTGCGACTGTAATTATAGTCATGTGACTATAGTTACAGTCGTGCGACTGTAGTTGCACAGATAGTTTTCTAGACAATATTTTTAACATAAAAACGCAACCAAAAATCATAATGAATCGAGTTTTAAGGCCTCTCAGAGTTTACCTTCTTTTACGTTCTAGTGTATTTGATGACCGGAATTAGATTTGGATGTCGGAATCCCCTTAGAACCTCCAAACGTCCAGAAATTCTCGAACACGCATCCCGAATTGACCCGAACAACCCGAGAATGATCTAAACTAGTGATTTGCGACTGTGAATTCTCACACCATGTGTTTCTCCACTGTATTCTCTCTGTGTTTTGGGTTTTTGTTGATTTTTCTTTGTTTTCTCCCACCTTTTCTCTCTAAAGCTCTCTTTTCTCTCATTAGAATGATCTCCCTTTCCTAGAATTGATTCCCCTTCCTTTTCCTTATGTTTCTCCCCCTTTTTCCCTGTTTTTGTTGCCCTAATTCCCTAAATCACGGCCAAAATCTGAGTTAAAATAGAATTATAACCTATTTAGGAATCTACTGGGTCAAAGACTAGAGCCATACGACTCTAACTATAGTCGCGCGACTGTAGTATTATAGTCGTGCAACTATAAACTAAAGTCGTACGACTGTAGTTATCAAACTACAGCCGTGCAGCTTTAGATAGAGCCTGCACGCTTTAGTCATAGCCAACACTCACACTTAAGTTCCCTAATCACTCGATGGACCTTTCTCGGGGTTTCGGATCAAGAACTTTTCTGAATTTCAAGCCGTTTGAGAACACTTCGGGCATTATTCTGCTCATTCTCAAATCTGATTCACGTTCATCTGTCTAACAGGTAATAAAAAGTTTTCATCATAGAGGTCGGGAAAAACCTATGCTTACAGGCTGCCCCTCACGGGATCAAAGTCGACATAATCAGGCTATTGTGCTAGGATCAAGTTTGATCTCGCGATAGAGAGGGCAGTGAGAAAAAGAAAAGGAAAACATACCTGGCGTCGAGCTTGGGAACATATCTCGGGTTAGTGGTGTTTGAGTCTAGTTGATTCAAGGACTTGCTTGCGAAACAAAATTTAGCTTGAGTTGAATTACGTTCAAGGATTTGGTCCGATGTCTATATGAAACAAAATGTTGCTTGAGTTGAATTAATTCAAGGATTTGAAATCTTGCTTGAGTTGAATTGAATTCAAGGACTTGCTCCGATGTCTGTGCAGAACAAAATCTTACTTGAGTTGAATTGGATTCAATGATTTGAAACCTTGCTTGAGTTGAATTGAATTCAAGGATTTGCTCTGATGTCTGTACAGAACAAAATCTTGCTTGAGTTGAGTTGAATTCAAGGATTTGCTCTGATGTCTGTGGGGAACAAAATCTTGCTTTAGTTGAATTGGATTCAAGGTTTTGAAATCTTACTTGAGTTGAATTGAATTAAAGGACTTGCTTCGATGTCTGTGCGGAACAAGATCTAGCTTGAGTTGAATTGATTTAAGGACTTGTTTCAAGGGCTGTGCAAAACAAAATCTAGCTTGATTTGAGTTGATTCAACTCAAGCTAGATGTAGTTCGCACAGTCATTGAATCTTGCTTAAGTTGAATTTGGATTCAAGGATTTGTCCAATTATCTATGCGGAACAAAATCTTGTTTGAGTTGAATTGGATTCAAGGATTTTCTTTGATGTTGGTGTGAAACAAGATCTAGCTTGAGTTGAATTGATTCAAGGAGATGCTCCAATGGCTGTGCGGAACAACGTCTAGCTTGAGTTGATTCAAGGATTGGTCCTTATGTGAAAAGGTAATCTAGCTTGATTTGATTCAAGGACTGGTTTCGACGTGAAACGACAATCTAGCTTGATTTGATTTAAGGACTAGTTTCTACGTGAAACGACATTCTAGCTTGATTTGATTCAAAGACTGGCTCCGACATGAAACAGCAATCTAGCTTAGTGTGAGAGGACGACATTTTTTGGAACACGCGCGGGGAAGCTGGAACCGGGGATTTTCTTTTTGAGTGTGAGTGTGGTTCGAAAACAGGTTTTAATCTTTCTTATGAAAACCTTTCATTTTATTGAAAAAACTCTTTTTGTAGAAAACTTAATTTAAGTGTGAATTTTGGAAAATAGATTTTTAGAAAATCCCAATTTAAACTTAAATATCTCAAAATCTAAATTTTGTGATCAGATACAGAGTCGCCACCCGGATCAGCTCATTTGGGAAATTCCGGTACAACTCCCTACCAAGTGTAGACACAGTACCTGATCCAGAGATTCAGGGTTTAGGCAACACATCTACTAATCCTCAACTTGTTTTCAATTATTATTTCATAATACGATGTAACATTCACTTAATCCTCATGCAAATGACATAAATATAAATCATAAATAAAGTGCAGGAAAAGTAAAGTAATGTCCAAATTATACAACCCGAAAAAAAAAGAAAAACTCTCATCCTCACCATTTACAACCACCTATAATACATGATAATCTAAAAAAGGTACAATCACCTAGATACACGAAATGATCTATTAAATACATCAAAAGAAAAATGAAAAATAAAAAGCTGCATCTAAATACGGTTAGCACAAATTAACAAATCATGCCAAGGACTCACATAAGACAGAATAGGGGTATTTTGGGAAATGGGATCATGCATAGGGGATAACTGAGAAGTCCGGATGACTACTCGATTAGACCTGGAAAAAATTTTATAGAAACGCCTTGTAGATTTTGTGAATAAAAACCAATTTTGAAAGCGGTTTGACTTATTTTACATGTATTTTTCATCTCTTAGTGGACCGGATATCCCAGAACCCAGGGGTTCTGTTCATTAGTGGGCCTAAATTGAATGTCCATCTAGGGTCTGGAAACATAAACACACCAAAAATCCTTTTTGAATCACAAGGAGAAACAAAATTACAAGTTAGAGGCCAAAAGGGGCAAAACTATAATTTTCTTTCATCCACTATAGCCGAGCGGCTGTAGTATGTTACAGCTAAGTGGCTGTAGTGCTCTAGAACCAATAATCCAATTTTCTTTCTCATTTTGAAAATCATTTTGGTGTTTTGATAGTTTCGGGTAATCTGGGGTTTCTGGAAACTTATATAATCCACGAAATAGATCCAGATCGGATCAAACAAATTCAAAAATCCCTAAAAACTTGAAATTATCAAAACTAAATCTCACATCCATCAATCAAAAACCCAAAAACCGTAAATCTAAGCATATGTGGATGTGATCTGACCGATATTATTCATGAAAAATACATTTGATTTGAAAAAGGAAGTGTTTTCCATCGATTTACGGCATTTGGAGCTTCTGCCCTGGAGATTACAACCGAGCGGCTGTAATCAGAAAACTATAGTTGCACCATTATAGGTTATAGCCGCGCCACTGTAGTCATCAGACTACAGCCGAGTGGTTGTAATCAACAGACAGGGCGACTGTAGATGGGTTTTCACTTTCACCTTTAAGAAAAATACAAAAACACATACAACAACACCCAAATCAATATCAAATGAGTTTTTAAGGCCTCTCAAAGCCTATCTTGTTTGCGTTCCAGTGTTGTGGATCACCAAAAATAGATTCGGATACCAAAAAACTCATCGGAATCACGAACAACCCGAAATCATTCACAAATCTCCAAAACTCAAAAGGAACCCCAAATCAACCTGAACTAACACCAAATCAATCAGAATCACTCCTAGATGTGATTCCTCAAAGGACCCTAATGACTTCTATGGATTAAATTCGAGATTAGATTATTTTAGAGTGGATTTAGGGTTTCTTTCTCACTAAACCTAGTTTTCTCTCTCTCCCTTTCAAAATCTCAAAACCTTAGCTCTTTTTCTGGTTGTAGAATGGTCTCCCCTTGACCTCATTTTTGTGTTTTCTTTTTATGTGGCCTATTTAAGTTTGAAAATCCCAGTTTAATGAGGCAAAATACACTCTATTTAGAAAAATATCAAATCTAGTAACTACAGTTGAGCGGCTGTAGTGGCCTATAGCCGAGCAGCTGTAGTTGTGCAAACTATAGCCATGCGGCTATAGGGCACTATAGCTGTGTGGCTATAGGGCACTATTGCAAAACTGGCTATAGTAGCCAGTTTTGCATTTCTCACCTTTTCTCACTTTTCTCTCTGATTCTCTTAAGTGCTCACTCGACCTTCTTCGGGGTTCCGCACCAAGATTTGTTACACTTCTTTGGGTCATCCGAGACATCTCTGATGTCATTCTGGTCATTTTGAATCTGCTTTACATTTATCCGTGAAAAAGGCAACAAAGGCTTTCATCATCGAGGTCGGGAAAAAACCCGTGCTCACAGGCTGCCCCTCGTGTGACCAAAGTCTATTTGGATGGGTGCTTGTGCCTGATTCGAGTTTGGTCTCATGATAGGGAGCACGGTGAGAAGGAAAAGAGGACGTACCTAAGGTTTTCCTTATATTGATCTACTATGATGTTCGTAGGGAGTTGTCTCGATTGATTCGCGAAACAGCAGTCCTTCCTCACTTGATTTTTCAGGGACTTGCTTCGACTCTGTTGTGAAGCATAAGACTTGCCTGAATTGGTTTGATGTTCTCCAGGGACGTGCTTCAACTCCATTGCGAAGCAGAGGACTTTGCCCAGATTGGATTAGTTCTCCAAGGATGTACTTCGACTCCATTGCGAAGCAGAGGACTTTGCCCAGATTGGATTGGTTCTCCAGGGATGTACTTCGACTCCATTGAGAAGCAGAGGACTTTGCCCAGATTGGATTGGTTCTTCTACGTACTTCAGCTCCATTGCGAAGCAGAGGACTTTGCCGGATTGAATTCTCCTTGTCATTTGATGTTCATGAAAGGGAAGGGTATTTTGGTAATTTTGTAGTTGGAAAGTTAGTATCCTTTGGAGGAAGGGTACTTTGGTCATTTAACTTCTCATGGGGCCTATATCACAAAAAGAAATGAGTTTTAGTGACTTGGTTGTTGGGATTTTCACCAGAAAATCACCCGATAAAATGCGGAAGAACGCAATGATTTCCTCAAATCCGTGTCCAGAAGCAATTGATATGAAAATTGTAAAATCAAAAATTTAACTAGAAGAGAATCAATTCTTACTAGGAATATCTCTTCTAGAGATGGCTGCAGAAATCAAACTAGATTCCCTCCATGTTCACGTACACGAACGGCTATCGAACACGACCCGTGCTAGAGATGGAACCAAGAGTTTAAGAGAGGAAGAGGCTGCAATTTTTGGCTGAAAATTTTTCATATATTGGCCAAATTGTTTCCTAGGTTTTAACCTAGGGATGGCCGAAATTTTTAACCCAATTTCGGCCCAATTCCATTCTATTATTTTATGCGGGCTTTTCTTCTTTTAAAGCCCAGGCCAATATTAATTTCTTTGGTCCAATTTATTATCAAACTTAGTTTTATTTAACATGTATCCTTAACATATTATTCCAAATAATATATTCGTACATTTAAATTAAAATTAATTTGATCCATTAGTTATACCATGGAATTAATCTTGACATTCATAAAATAAAGATACATGTAAACCTATACATGTGACATATTTCCACCTAGGAAATAATCTCATACATTAATTATGAGAAGGCCAATGCAAATGTATTAATTTTATTATTATGATCAATACAATTGATGCTTATAATATAATTAATATAATCCTCTCTCTCTGGTGTGTATACTCCAAGTATATAGGTGATCCCTTAAGTCCATGTTCAGACGTTCAATGTGTACGATCCTGTGGGCCCATCTTTATATTGGCAGTGGGCGTTTGGCCTGCAGACTGCAGTTGGGCTCTAGCAAGCCACTGCAGCCCCCAATTAAGATGGAGATGGCAGTCCAACTGAAATCATAACCCTGTAGTTTAAACTTGTATAGCCCATGTCATCGATCTCAATGTCCAACACAGAGGCATGGATTGATCACCCTCTTTTGTGTTCGGACATTTACTTAATCTCGAATGTACTGATGCTCACAAACAAGTTCCAACTTGTTTGGGTGTGGCCACACTCTTATCAGTCACATTCATTAAGAGGCCGGTGATATCTTCTCAGTGGACTACTGAGTGACATATCCCTTCTGCATATCCATAGCACTGCCATGTTTAGTGACATACCCGAAAGTACCCATACTTGACACCCTTTTATAGGCCATTTAGGCGTACCCCAAAGTATACGACTTCACATGCAGCACCATCATATGGCCAGGTCAAAGGATCCATACAAGTACTACACGAGAATCACTTGTGATAATTTGCCATGTGGATTTCTCGTTTAGTGGATCTATCCAGTACCATGCCCTTTTTGCATGTACCCATTAACTTGGTTGACATCCTATGTCCAATGGCAGGTAAGACACCGCCATACAACCGGGTTAATGATAGTCTCTAGTTTCATTCATTCCCATGACTGTAACAAACTATGGATCTCTTTATGGTCATATCGTTTCCCCTATCCATGGTCTTACTTCCAAGTGCATGACACTTGTAAACATGGATATAGATATGTCCATTGGATACTTTATTTAAAATATAGCACAAGATATATAATAAATGAATTAATGCCTTTATTAATCACACAATATATGTATAATACAAGAATCCAATAAATGCACAATACAAATAGGAGGTCCAATGCCTCGGGACTAGGGCATATCCAACATTAGTATCCCTTTTGGTGAGAGAAAAGGGTATTTTGGCCATTTGGTAGCTTGGCGGCTAACAAAAGGGCATTTTGGTCATTTCACCTCTAGTGGAGCTTATGTCACTAGAAAAAGAAATATTTCGATGATTTGGTTTCCCGTGAAGCTTGTGTCACTAAAGGAAAGGTGTTTTAGCCATCTGGTAGTTTGGTTACTAACAGAAGGGTATTTTGGTCATTTCACTTCTGGTAGGGCCTGGTTCACCGAAGGAAAGGATAATAGTGTTTCCCATGAAGCTTGTGTGGCTGGGGAAAGATGCTTTGGTGATTTGAGAAGTTTGATTATCTCTTTTGAAGTTTTGAAGTTGTTTCGGGTGCGTATTCGTTCCTTGATCGATAATTTTGGAAACAAAAATTTTCACCCTTCGATCAAGAATGAATATGGACTGAATATCTTGCCCCTTGATACCTGCAAGACATGAAAAATACCTCTCTCGGGATCAAATTGGCATAAAATAAGCTTTGAGAAAACGAAACAACAAAGACTTTGAAAAATGACGAACTACAGTGGTGCCACTGTAGTGCTATTGCCACGCGGCTATAGTGTTTTTAAAATACAGCCACTTGGCTGTAGTGGTGGGTAAGAGGTGGCTTTTAATAGCCATTGAAATCAACCCCCTGCGGTGGAGCAATACCATTGAAATCAGCTCTCTGTTGTGGAGCAATACCATTGAAATCGGCTTTCTGTGGTGGAGCAATACCATTGAAATCGGCTCTCTGTGATGGAGCAATACCATTGAAATCGGCTCTCTGTGGTGGAGCAATACCATTGAAATCGGTTCTCTATGGTGGAGCTATACCATTGAAGTTGGATCGGGAATGCATATTTATTCCTTGATCGATAGTTTTGGAAACAAAAATTTTTGCCTCTTCGCTCAAGAATAAATACGGCTTGATTGTTTTGCCCTTGGATACCTGCAAAAGGCAAGAGATACCCTTCTCGGGATTATATTGGCATAATTATACCCTTCTCGGGATTATATTGGCATAATTGTGAATTTTGAAAATTAATAAAGGTCTCTTACCTGGGTTTTTGAGGATGCCCTAGTGTCAAGTTATTTCCGCCTTCGGAGCGCTCGCGGTTCGAGACAGCCCGATGATGATAGTGGGTACCTCTACTTAGATTGATCTTCGATGCATGTATGCATGTGTGTATGTATGTTTTGAATATATATATGTATATGTCTTGGATGCATATGCATATGATTATGGTGTTTTTTATGCATTGCTTGGTGCAAACGACGATTAGGATTGAGCGCCGAGAGTCCACTCACTAAATGGCAGAGGCTGACCAGTTGCATTGATGGGTCACCGAGCTAGAGATAATGAGTCAGACCTTTAGAGATCGGATGGATGATTTAGAGGCCCAGATGGAAAAAACGGGTGAGCATATGAGTGAGAACCCGACCGAGGAGCTAGGAGATGACGGAGATGATAATGATGCCAGCTTTGCACCTCCTTAGGCCTATTTCTCCATCTTTCTATTTGTGATGTATTGACCCATTTTTGGGTTACTTCCTTTGACATTTGCACATTTTGGCCCTTGCATGGGTCTTACTTTATGATGTACTTAATGGTTTGAATGATTTGCACATGGTTTATAACATTTACATATTCTATTCATTGAATTGGAGCCCTTGAGTGTATATTCTCTGCCTTTTCATGCTTTTGTTACCCCTCGGTTCAATTTGATTGCATTTGGGACATGTTCCACTGCCTTTAGACTCCATTTTCCTTGAAAAATTGCCCCAGGAACTCATGCCCGTGCGCATATGATCATCAGAAGTCATATAAAGATATAGACAAAGTGTTGTTTGCACTACAGCCACTCCACTATAACGTTACAATCGCCTGGCACATTACAGTCGTGCCTCTGTAGGGCATTACAGCTGCTAGACACCTTAGAGCCGCCCCATACCAAATTAATTTGATTGGCTAAGGAGTCGGACTGACGTCTCTATCCGATGGGTTTGCCCCTGGTGGCATATTTCTGATGTGACAACTGAGACCTGGGCCGGAGGTGTCCAGCTGCTTGGATTGACCCACGTGACTTTCTACTCTCCCCTTCAGCTGTGTAGACAGTATGGTCAGCTACAAGGGGTCCCTCGATCTTTATGCACCACCGATTGTAGAGTGTTTACACCACAGTGGTCTCGACACGTGCAGCGTCAGTGGATGCATCCTATTCGCACCGAGATTCTAGGATATGATGGTACTGTGCCTGTGGAGATGGATGCTCGCTACAGAGTTTAGCTGACTGACCTGATTGCTTGCCTTGCGAGACGTGGACGTGAGGTGCTGACTTTGAGGTACCTTAGTCTTTAGAGGATTAGGGTAATCTGAGCTTGATGCTACTGTATGACTTTTATTTTGTTTTTTATTTTATGTCCTAACTTTTGCATAGGTCGCCCTTTTAGGTTTTCGACCTATCGAACTGTCTTTACTTTTGGTTGAACTGCCCTTTCAGGTTTTCAATTCAGCAGACTTTATTTTATGTCCTAATTTTTGCATAAACCGCCCTTTCCGGTTTTTGATCTATCGGACTATCTTAACTTTTGCCTCAACCGTCCTTCGGGTTTTTGATTCAATAGACTTTTATTTGTATCCTAATTTTTTCATAGACCAGTTTTTAGTCTATCGGATTTTTTTGTACCTTTTTTTTTTACTTGAAGTGAGATGCATGCAAACAAAGAACGTGCACAACCATATATGTGTAATACGAATTCCATTTCAAACAGACTTAGGACATTTAAATGAACATAACAAAGCATTCATTCATTCATTAATTAATAATGTTTTAGCACAATGCTCATCAATGATGAAATGAAACTAAGGACAAAATATGTGATGGTACACGTCTCGACTGAATCCATGCTTGCCACCAACCGGTCTTTATAGATTTTCCAGCCGATAGTCCTTGCCTCTCTGTCCTAATTTTTTTGCATGGATCGCCTTTTCGGTTTTCGACCCATCGGAATGTCCTAACTTTTACATGGATCGCCTTTTTGGTTTTCGACCCATCGGACTTTTTTTTACACATAGTATCCCGTTTTGTCGTGGTCAATAGGGTTGACGACTTGGCGTGTGTCTCCCCTGATAGAACCGCTTCCACCTTGTAGGCTAAAGAGTATGGTGTTTCTCCAGTACATGCTCTGATGCTAGTTCTGTGTCCTTACAAAGAAAATGGTAATTTGTCGACCCCAACTCTGTAGGTAACTACCACTTTGGACGAAATCCCTTTGATGGATTTATTGGCTGCTATTATCGCCCGTTGGCTTGTGAGAGATACGGAGATGGTCTATGATGTTCAACCCTTTATTTTGGAACACCACATTATTACCCCTTAGAATTGTACTCCATCATTGATCATGACATGATGACAGTTTTTTTAGGTTGTGACATTTATATATAACTCTGATTCTACCCACTTTGAGAAATAGTTGACGGTTGTGACCATGGAGTGATGTCTGTTCGACACTAGTGGCCTTACTTTGTTGACACTGTCAATTCCCCATGTTGTGACAACCCTCCTTTTTCTGGTTTGAGTCTATGGAGCTCTTGCTTGGCTGGTTTCGTCTTTGAATCCTTTGGAACTTGGTGTTCAGTAATTTCTCTGTCACCCCAGCACGACACCATACAGCCAGGCAAAGATTTCCATGTGCTTTTGTGGTACTTTTACAATCTTCTTTTCTCTCATCAGGCGTGAGGTCTTTTGAGATGGATATCATTTTCAAGTCATCATCTGTCCTTAGATTCATTTCATGCAATGATACATTATGTATGCTAAAGACATTGAATGAATGTTTATATGTATGTATAGTCCCATCCGAAAAAATATCACAAAAGTAATTGAAATCAAATCGCATTGTATTAAATGTCTTATGGACTGAATTGTTCATATAAAAATAAAAAATAAAAATAGACACATTAAAATGGTTATTATCCTCCACATGCGGAGGGTCTTCTCTAACTGCAACATCCTTGACCTCACTAGCTTGCATACCCGAATCATCCGAAGTTGGGTAAGGGATTACACTGAATGCTCAACTTCAAAGCAGGCTCGACAATCTTTCTATCGGTAACCAACTGCTTGATGGCCCTAATCAATTGGGTGCACTCATTTGTACGGTGGCCTGTCATCATGTGATAAGAACAGAAGTTATCTCTATCCGCCTCAGCTGGAGGCAAAAATGGCCTCAAATTCTGCAATAGCCTAGCCTTTCTACACTTAGCAAAAATTCGGCTTACTAACTCAACCCATGGACTAGTGACCCTTTGAGGAGTTCCCATTTGTCTACCTTGAGCTACAGCAGCCACATTTTCTTCTTGCACTTGTCCGAGGGTTGCGGTTTGAGCCAGTTTTGAACTAGACCCAGCAGATGTGGTTATGGAGTTACCAGCCTTGTAGCACTGTGTATACCCTCGACTGCCTTGATAAGTACCAAAATTCTGCTTATTTTTTTGGTCTTCTCATATCTTTCGATTCGCTTAGCAAATTTGACAACTTCTGTGAAAGCACAGAATCTTTTTGGCTTCATTTTGTCTTTGTATTGAGGCAGGCTTCCATCAACCAACTTTACGATGAGAGACTCTAACTTTGGAGCTCCATCCACTAGCACTTGAACATCCATCTATCTTTTGTAGTAAGATGGAAAGGATTCATTTGGCTTTTGGTGAATCCTCTCTAAATCTTCAAGAGTAGTTTCCACCTGGGTATTGTAAACATATTGTTTCACAAAAGCTTCAGACAGATCCTCCTAAGTAGAACGAGTGTACAAAGGCATCTTCATATACCACTTTACCGTAGCATCTCTTAAAGTAGTTGGGAATAGATTCAAGAGGTGACCTTTCCTAATTCCTATACCTGTCATCAGTCTCACATAACTATCCAAATGGGCTTCCGATGGACCTTCCCCTGTGTAGGGAGGAAGATAGCGCATATGAAAACCAGCTGGAAGCGGCTCTCCTCCATCAGCCATTAAAGTAGCCAGGTCGTCACACTTAATAGGGTAGTGCACCATTTCCTTCAGCTTAGGTAGCATGGCTTCAATGTCAGACAACTTCTGATTGAGACGCTTCTCCACAACAGTCTCAATCGAGGCTTCTCTCATCTTCTCAAAAGCTTCATCGTCTTCAGACTAACGATCAGGCTCCCTATGATTGACAACTCCACCACTTCCACCAGGAAAACTCCCTCCAGCTCCATTCATGACTCGGACAAAGTGTTGTCCTACACTTCCAACCAAAGTTTGAGTCGGGGGAACAGTTTGCATAGAGTTAGCATTCATTACAGCTTACATTTGCTCCCTAAGGGTAGCCTTAAACTCATCAGAATTTAGGAAACTTCTCATGAAAGCTACCATGTCAAAAGGCATATTCCCATTGCTTCCGTTAGCCAATTCTATTCTATCTGCTTCTTCCAACAGAGTCTAATTATCAACCGGTAAAGAAGGCAACTAAATCTTAACCTCCTGATCCGAATCTGACCCTAAATTAACCCCTTCCACGGTGACTGGTTCTGATTCAACTGACTGAGCTGGTTGACTCAGCTCTGACTTGACTCGACTCGAACTAACCACTTTGAGGTTCGACTCCAAACTGTATGTTCAGCATGAGGTTAGAATTTTGGATGGATGTTGTGAAGCTAGACTCGACACACTAAATGGCTGTTGGGATTTTCACTGGAAATCATCCGAATAAATACGAAAGGTCGTGGCTATTTCCTCGAATCCATGCCCAGGAGCAATTGAGATGAAAATTGTTAAATCAAAATTTTATCAAGAAGAGATTAAACTCTTACCAGGAGTATCTCTTCTAGAGATGGCTGTAGAAATCAAGGCAGATTCCCTCCTCGTTCACGTACACGAACGGCTGTGGAATACGACCCGTGCTAGCGTTGGAATCGGAAAACTTTGAGAGAGATAGAGGCAAAATTTCATCTATGGCTTGTTCTATAAGTCTTGGCCGAAATTCCTAGGTCATAACATGATTTAGTGGGCTGAAATTTTGAGTAAAAATTTCAGCCCAAGCTTCCCCATTCTACGCGGGCTCTTTTCTCCTTTTCAAGCCCAATTCAACTTTAATTATTTTGGTCCAATTGATTATCAAACTTAATTTTATTTAACACGTATCCTAACATATTATACCGTATAATATGTTCTGCACATTTAAATTAAAATTAATTTGATCAATTAATTTTACCATGGAATTAAATTTGACAAACGTAAAATTAGGATACATGTAAACTTATACATGTGCAATATTTCCACTTAGGAAATCATCTCATAAATTAATCGAATTAATTATGAGAAGGCCAATTAAATATTAATTTTATTATTACGATCAATCCAATTGATCTTTATAATATAATAAATATGATCCTCTCTCTCTGGTGTGTATACTCCAAGTATACAGGTGATTCCTTAAGTCCATGTTCAGACATTCAATGTGTACGATCCCGTGGGCCCATCTTTATGTTGGCAGTGGCCTATGGCCCACAGACTGTAGGTGGGCTCTAGCAAGCCACCGTAGCCCCCAATTAAGATGGAGATGGTAGTCCAACTATAATCATAATCCTATAGTTTGAACTTGTACATCCCATGTCTTTGATATCGGTGTCCAACACAGAGGCATGGATTGATCACCCTCTTTTGTGTCCGGACATTTACTTGATCCCGAATGTACTGATGCTCATAAACAAGTTCCAACTTGTTTGGGGGTGGCCACACTCTTATCAGTCACATTCATCAATAGGCCGGTGATATCTTCTCAGTGGACTACTGAGTGACATATCCCTTCTGCATATCCATAGTATTGCCATACTTTGTGACATACCCGAAAGTACCTATACTTGGCACCCTATTATAGGCCCTTTAGGCGTACCCCTAAGTATGCGACCTCGCATGCAACACCATAATATGGTCAGGTCAAAGGATCCATACAAGTACTACACGAGAATCACTTGTGATACTATACCATATGGATTTCTCGTTTAGTGGATCTATCCAGTACCATGCCCCTTTTGCATGTACCCATTAACTTGTTTGACATCTCATGTCCAATGACCGGTAAGACACCCCCATACAACCAGGTTAATGATAGTCTCCAGTTCCATTCATTCCTATGACTGGAACAGACTACGGATCTCTTTATGTTCATATTGTTTTCCTTATCCATGGTTTTACTGCCAAGTGCATTACACTTGTCATCATGGATATGGATGTGTCCATTGGATACTTCATTTAAAATATTGCATAAGATATATATAATAAATGAATTAATGCCTTTATTAATGACATTAAATATGTATAATACAGGAATCCAATAAATGTACAATACAAATACAAGGTCCAATGCCTCGGGACTAGGGCATATCCAACAGTGGCGTGTATGGTATGTTCATGTTCATGATTGAATATGTTCCATTGATGGGGATGATGATGAAAATGACCTTTATATTTTAGACGTTCCAAGCATACCCATGCCATACGAAAGACAATGCAGAAATGTCACGTGTGAGCCGTCACACGGATAAAGGTTTGGCGCCTTCGGGGCACCTAGGGGATGTCATGAAATGGTCATATGTGTACCGACACACGGACAGAGGTTCGACGTTTCGCAAGTCAATGAGATGATATGAAGTGGTCATATGGGAGTCATTCCATAAATAGAGTTTCGATGCTTTTATGGCATCTTGGAAAGATTAATCATGTGCTGGAGGGATTGAGAAGAGAAAATGTCATGCTATGCAGTTGTGAATGAGATATCGGATTACGAATTAATAATTAACTACAAGTGAGCATACACTTCAATTGTTGCCTAAGTTCCTTAAGTTTTTATGAAAACTTTTTTAAATAAACCGTTAGTCCCTAGCGGAGTCACCACCGTCAGCAGACGATATTTTTCGGAATGCACATGGGGAAGTGGGAACCGGGGATTTTCTTTTTAAGTGTGAGTGTGGTTCGAAAACAGGTTTTAATCTTTCTTAAGAAACCTTTCATTTTATTGAAAAAACTCTTTTTGTAGAAAAATTAATTTTAAGTGTGAATTTTGGAAAACAGATTCTTAGAAAATCCCAATTTAAACTTAAAGATCTCGAAATCTAAATTTCGTGATTAGATACAGAGTCGTCATCCCAATTAGCTCATCCGGGAAATTCCGGTATAGCTCCCTACCAAGTGTAGACGTAGTATCTGATCTAGAGATTTAGGGTTCAGGCAACACATCTACTAATCTTCAACTTGTTTTCAATTATTATTTCATAATACGATATAACATTCACTTAATTCTACCCATTTTAGTTAATGCTCATGCAAATGATATAAATATAAATCATAAATAAAGTGCAAAAAAACAAAAGTGCGGGAAAAGTAAAGTAATGGCCAAATTATACAACCCGAAAAAAAAAGAAAAACTCTCATCCTCACCATTTACAACCGCCTATAATACACGATAATCTAAAAAAGGTACAACCGCCTAGATACATGGAATGATCTATTAAATACATAAAAAGAAAAATGAAAAATAAAAAGCTGAATCCAAATACGGTTAGCACAAATAAACAAATCATGCCAAGGACTCACATAAGAAAGAATAGGGGTATTTTGGGAAATGGGATCATGCATAGGGGGAAAATTGAGAAGTCCGGACAACTACTCGATTAGACCTGGAAAACATTTTATAGAAACGCCCAGTTGATTTTGTAAATAAAAACCAATTTTGAAAGCGGTTTAGCTCGTTTTACACGCATTTTTCATCTCTTAGTGGGCCAGATATCCCGGAACCCAGGGGTTCCGTTCGTGAGTGGGCCTAAATTGAATGTCAATCTAGTTTTGGAAACATAAACACATAAAAAATCCTTTTTGAATCACAACGAGAAACAAAATAACAAGTTAAAGGCCAAAAGGGGCAAAACTGTAATTCTGTTTCATCAACTACAGCCGAGCGGCTGTAGTATGTTACAGCCATGCCACTGTAGTGGCTGGGGTGGCTGTAACACCTACAGCCAAGTGGCTGTAGTGCTCCAGAACCATTAATCCAGTTTTCTTTCTCGTTTTGAAAATCGTTTTGGTGTTTTGATGGTTTCGGGTAATCTGGGGTTTCTGGAAACTTATAAAATCCGCGAAATAGATCCAGATCGGATCAAAAAAATTTGGAAATCCCTAAAAACCCAAAATCATCAAAACTAAATCTCACATCCATCAATCAAAAACCCAAAAATCGCAAATTGTAGCATATGTGGATGTGATTCGACCGATATTATTCATGAAAAATACATCTGATTTGAAAAAGGAAGTGTTTTCTGCCGATTTAGGGCATCTGGAGCTTCTACCCTGGAGATTTTAGTTGTGAGCGGACGACCTTTTTCTTATTGAAAGAAAGGAACACGGCGAAGCGAACCGGGGAAACCTTTTCGTTCCATTTTGATTTTGGTGGAAAACGGGTTTTGTTTATTTCGGAAAAATCATGGGTTTGGAAATCCCTTTGTAAAAAACATTTTCCCATTTTTAACTTAAAGACCTCAAAACTTAAATTCCAAGATCAGTGATAGAGTCGCCACCCGGATCAGCTCATCTGGGAAATTCTGGTACAGCTCCCTATCAAGGGCAGACTACTGTACCTAATCCAAAGATTTAAGGTTCGGGCAAGTGACTTACTTTAACCTCTAACTTACTTTCACTTTACAGTTTATATTACCATATTTAATTTGCTTTATTATATTTCTCTAACCCCAATTTATGTTTATTTATTTAACCCATGCTTAGGCAAATGACAGAAATTAAAATTGCAGGAAAATAAACCATACATCCAAAATATACAAGAAAATAGTAGAGGCCGATTATACAACCCGATCGAATAAAAGATAAAAACCCTCGTTCTCACATTACAATCGCCTAAGTACACGAGGATTTAAAAATTACAACCGCCTAAAAATACACAAAGTCTATCAATTACATAAAAAATAAAAATAAAAGAAAGATAAATGCTGCAAAACAGACGGCTAGCACAGTTTATATTGCATACACAGATAGGACTCAAATAGGACAGAATTGGGAATTTAGGAAACGGGGCATGTATTTAGGGGGTAACCGGGTCGACCGGATCAGTTAGACTTGGAAAACGGTTTTGAAACGCCCTGTAATTTTTATGCTGAAAAATCATTTTTTGGAAAACAATTGGCTCGGTTACATGTAAATTTCCATTTTTTGTGGGTTTGTTATCTCGGAATCTAGGCTTCCGTTCGTGCGGGTTTCCTAATTCCAACATCCATCTAGGGTCCAAAAAGTAACAAACACATCAAAAACGATTTGAATCTGAAGACAGCATCGCACAACAAATCCAATACGGGTCATTTTGTGACTCTGTTTTCTCTTGGGGATTACAGCCGTGCGGCCGTGATTTGAGCCATGTGGCTATAATTTCCAGGACTCGAAAATGGTTTTCTCAATTTAAAAACATTGTTTTACTCATATTCAGGATTTCCAAAAAATTTCGGTGGAAGCTGGGGTTCCACAAATGCTGGACCATGGATCCGATGTGGATCGAACAACCCAGAATCTAAGAAAAATGAAAATTTAGGAAATCAAAAACCTTGTATCCGTGAGATTGGAAATCTGAAAACCAAACTTTTACAATACACGGACACATCTAGGCCAAGAATGGATTAAGATCAGAAGGAAAACGTGGAAAACGGGTTGATTTCGGGCAAACAGACAGTTTTCAGGAATCTGCCCTTAAAGGACAGAGCCGCCCGGCTCTGTTCATGTTGAACATAGTGTTGTTTTAATGCTTTGAATGTCAAGAAATGGATTGAGAACTTGGAATTTGCCCTAGATATTCAATTGGCCGAATGTTGGGAATTTTCACCGGAAATCACCCGATTAAAGCGGAAGAACGCGATGATTTCCTCAAATCCAGTCCCAGGAGCAATTGAAATGGAAATTGTAAAACATAAAATTCAATAGAAAGAGATCATATTCTTCCCCGGAATATCTCTTTCTAGAGATGGATGAAGACTGCAGAAATCAAATTAAATTCCCTCTTCGTTCCCGTACACAAACGCCTAACGAACACAACCCGTGCTAGCGTAGGAAAAACGAGCAATGGAGAGGAGGCTAGGGTGGAAAATTTCGGCTATGGTGGCTTGTTCACAAGGGGCCAAAATTTCTCCTAGGTTTTTATACCTAGGGTGGTCGAATTCCACTAGGGGAATTTAGGCCCAACTTGGGTCCTTCCATTTTGTGTGGGCTTCCATCTTTTAATTCAGTCCCAATCTAATTTTAACTGTTCTGGTTTAAATTAATTTCAAGCCCAATTTTAATATACCCATGTATTTAATATATTACACCAAGTAATATATTATTTACATTTAAATTAAAATTAGTTTGACCACTTAATTTAATCCATCATATTAAAATCAAATCCTCACAAAATAAAATCATATGTAAACCTATACATATGAATATTTTCACCTAGGAAATAATCTCATAATTAATCCAATTAATTACGACGAGCCAATTGAATATATATTAATTTCATTATTAGAATCAATCCAATTGATCTTTATAATATGGTTAATATATATATACCTCTCTCTCCACAGGGTATACTCCAAGTATACATGTGATTCCTTAAGTCTGTGCTCAGTCATTCTATGTGTACGATCCCGTGGGCCCATCTTTATGTTGGCAGTGGGCCTTTGGTCCACAGACTACAGTTGGGCTCTGGCAAGCCACTGCAGTCCCCAATTAAGATGGAGATGGCAGTCTAACTGTTATCATAACCTTGTAGTTTAAACTTGTACATCCTATGTCATTGATATCGGTGTCTATCACAGAGGCATGGATTGATCACCCTCTTTTGTGTCGGACATTAACTTGATCCCGAATGCACTGAAGCTCACAAATTAGTTCCCACTTGTTTGGGTGTGGCCACACTCTTATCAGTCACATTCATCAAGAGGCCAGTGATATCTTCCCAGTGGACTACTGAGTGACAAATCCTTTCTGCATATCCATAGCATTACCATGCTAAGTGACATACCCGAAAGTACCCATACTTGGCACCCTGTTACAGGCCCTTTAGGCGTACCCCTATGTATGTGACCTCACATGTAACACCATCATATGGTCAGGTCAAAGGATCCATACAAGTACTACACGAGAATCACTTGTGATATTATACCATGTGGATTTCTCATTTAGTGGATCTATCCAGTACCATGCCCCTTATGCATGTACCTATTAACTTGGTTGACATTCCATGTCCAATGACCGGTAAGACACCGCCATACAACCAGGTTAATGATAGTCTCTTGTTCCATTCATTCCCATGACTGGAACAGACTACGGATCTATTTGTGGTCATATCGTTTACCCTATCCATGGTCTTACTGCCAAGTGCATGACACTGGTCATCATGGATATAGATATGTCCATCGGATACTTCATTTAATATATTGCACAAGATAAATATAATAAATGAATTAATGCCTTTATTAATAAC
The DNA here is from genome assembly GCA_039660915.1 of Euphorbia tirucalli. Lineage (NCBI taxonomy): Eukaryota > Viridiplantae > Streptophyta > Magnoliopsida > Malpighiales > Euphorbiaceae > Euphorbia > Euphorbia tirucalli. The sequence continues at coordinate 31,858,213 of CM077640.1, read as the reverse complement.
ACAAATAAGTATAATACATGAATCCAATTAATGTATGATACAAATGCAAAGACCAATGCCTCGGGACTAGGGCATATCCAACAATCTCCCACTTGCACTAGTTCCAACTAGGCATAGGCCTAATCCCTATAGATCTAGTATGACCCTCGTGCTTGGGCTGGGCCAGCGCCTTGGTCAAAGGATCTGCGACATTGTCCTCCATGTCCACTCTGTGCAATGTAATGTCACCTCTCTCCGTGATCTCTCGTATGAGGTGAAACTTTCTGAGCACGTGCTTTGTGTTCTTGTTTGACCGAGGCTCCTTAGCTTGTGCAACAGCCCCATTGTTGTCACAGAAGATATCAACTGGGTCCTGGATAGTTGGCACTACTCCCAACTCATTGATAAACTTCTTCATCTACACAGCTTCCTTAGCCGCAACACACGCAGTGATGTACTCAGCTTCTGTTGTAGAGTCCGCTATGGTTGGCTGCTTTGAGCTCCTCCAGCTTACAACACCACCATTCAGCAAAAATACATACCCAGACTGTGACTGGTACTCATCCTGGTCGGTCTGAAAGCTCGCATCAGTGTACCCAGTAACCGACAGCACTTCCTGACCACCATACACTAAGAAGCTATCCTTAGTCCGGTTAAGGTACTTAAGGATCGCCTTTACAACTTTCCAGTGATCCTTCCCGTGATCCTGCTGGTACCGGCTCGTCATACTCAGTGCAAAGGCGACATCAGGTCTCGTACATAACATGGAGTACATAATTGATCCTATAGCCGAAGCATATGGAACCAATTTCATGTTCTCCCTGTCCTCCCTTGTCTTAGGACAGTGTTTCTTACTAAGTTCAGCCCATGGCCCATTGGCAAGAAACCTTTCTTGGCCCGGTCCATGCTGAACCTTTTTAGAACTTTGTCTATGTACGAGGCCTGACTTAGGCCCAGAAGCCGATTTGATCTATCCCTATAGATCCTGATCCCTAGGATCATTCAGCTTCGCCTAAGTCCTTCATTGCGAAGCACTTACTCAGCCACTGCTTTACCCCTTGCAGTGTAGGTATGTCACTTCCAATGAGTAGGATATCGTCTACATAAAGTACTAAGAATGTGACAATGCTCCCACTAGTCCTCTTATACACACAAGGCTCATCTTGTTTCTGTATGAAGCCATATTCCTTTATGGCCTCATTGAATCTTAGATTCCAACTTCGGGATGCTTGCTTCAGTCCATAAATGGACCTTTGAAGTTTGCATACCCTTCCCGGATACTTTCGATCGACAAAACCCTCAGGTTGTGTCATGTACACATCCTCGAGTAGCTTTCCATTAAGGAAAGTGGTTTTGACATCCATTTGCCAGACTTCATAGTTGTACCATGCGGCTACGGCTAGCAAGATCCTGATGGATTTGAGCATGGCTACTAGTGAGAAAGTTTCATCATAGTCTATTCCATGGACTTGTCTGAAACCTTTCGCAACCAGACGCCCCTTGAAGGTGTTGTAGGCCTTTAGCTTATAGCACCATTTGCAACCTATTACCTTGGCACCCGGAGGTGGATCAACCAAGTTCCAAACTTGGTTATCGTACATAGATTGCATTTCTGCCTCCATGGCTTTACGCCAATTCGCAGATTGTTGGCTAGCCATAGCCTCCTGGTAGGTTTTGGGTTCTTCCTCATCCCAGATGAGAAGAGTCTGATCATCGGTGACGAGGAAACCATACCTCTCCGGTTCCCGACAATCCCTACCAGACCTTCTAGGTTCTAGTGCGGCCTGGGTCGGTGCTTCCCCTTGTGGAAGCTCCACCTGGGCCTCCGAGTTATCCTCTTCAGGAGCTTGTGGACCTTGAGCTTCCCTGAGTTCGACATTGCTCCCACTTTCTTTCTTGGAAAGGAACTCCTTTTCTAGAAAGACCCCCTTTCTTGCCACGAACACCTTGTTCTCGGCGGGTTGTAGAAGTAATACCCTTTGGTTTCCCTAGGGTAGCCCACAAACAGGCATTTATCGGTTTTGGGTTCCAGCTTGCCACTAGTCAATCTCTTGACATGTGCTTCGCATCCCCAAATCCTTAGGAAAGACACATTGGGCTCCTTGCCCGTCCATATCTAATATGGGGTCTTTTCCACTGCCTTAGTCAGAGTATTATTTAAGATAAGAGTTGCTGTCTCGAGGGCGTGTCCCCAGAAACTAATTGGGAGAGAGGCTTGACTCATCATTGAGCGGACCATGTCCAACAGGGTCCTATTCCTCCGTTCGGACACCCCATTCCATTGTGGTGTTCCAGGAGGAGTGAGCTGTGGAACTATTCCATGCTCTCTCAAATATGAGTCAAACTCCAGGCTCATATACTCATCGCCTCGGTCCGACCGAAGGGTTTTGATATTTCTGCCTAGCTGGTTCTATACCTCGTTCCTAAATTCCTTGAACCTATCAAGGGTCTCGGACTTGTGTTTCATCAGATAGACATAGCCATATCTGTTGAAATCATTCATGAATGTGACAAAGTACAGGTGCCCACCTCTGGTCGCTGCGCTCATAGGTCCACATACGTCTGAATGTATTAGGTCCAATAAGCCAGTAGCCCTTTTAGCCTTCTTGCTAAAAGGCGCCTTTGTCATTTTGCCTCGTAAACATGATTCACATGTATCAATTGACTCCAAGTCAAATGACCCCAGGACTCCAGCTTTATGAAGCCTAGCAATGCGCTTCTTATTTATGTGGCCAAGATGACAATGCCATAGGTAGACAGGATTAAGCTCGTTTGGCTTAACCCTTTTTGTGTTTATGTTATAGATGTGATTAGTTTCATTTAAGTCCAGGATATATAGGCCATTATTTAATAGAGCATCTCCATAAAATAATCCCTCTCTAGATATTGAAATTCTACCATTACAAATAGTAAAATAAAATCCAGAAATATCCAACATAGGAACTGAAATAATATTCTTGCACATAGCAGGTACAAAATAACAATGTTCCAAAATTAAAACCAATCCACTAGGCATCATAAGGTGGTATTCGCCGATCTCTATGACAGCAACCCTTGCTCCATTCCCGACCAGCAAGTCCACCTCTCCCGACCCTAGTGACCTTCTGTTCTTAAGTCCCTGCACATTGCAACAAATGTGAGCACCACATCCAGTATCCAATACCCAGGATGTTGAAACAGTAAGGTTAATGTCTATAACATAAATACCTGAAGAGGACGCACCTTGGCCCCTTCTTTGCTCTCCCATCAGCTTGGGACACGATCTCTTCCAATGGCCCGCTTGTCTACACCCGAAACAGACATCTTCAGGACCTGCCTTCTGCTGGGCCTTGGGTTGGGCCTTAGCCTTCTTAGCGTTGGCCTTGGCCTTTTCCTTGGCCTTACCCTTGGCAACAGGAGGGTTCCCCTTGTTGACCAGCAGCACCGGTGGAGTCTTTTTGATCGACTGCTCAGTAAGCTTAAGCATCCCATGCAGCTCACTGACAGTACGGTTCATCCCTTGCATGTTGTAGTTCAGGAGGAACTGATCATAAGAATTCGGTAAGGATGCAAGGATTGTGTCCACTACCAACTCCTGAGAGATAGGCGATCCGAGACGGGCCAAAGTGTCCAAATTGCCCTTCATCTTGAACACGTGTGCGCTCACAGATGTCCCGGCCCCCGTCTTACAAGAGTGGAATGCCTTGTTGGTCAGGTACCTTTCCTGACGAGCTTGCTCTTGAAACATCTCATTTAGAGTTGTTATCATAGCAAAGGCTTGATGGTCTATAAACTGTTTTTGCAGGTCGGGGACCATGCAGGCCAACATTATGCATGTCACATCCCTATTGTCCTTGACATGCGCCTCGTATTCCTCTAGCTGGGCAGCCGGTGGATTATGTCCTTGAGGTGCAGCCGGTACAGGCCTCTCCAGTCCATACTCTTTGTGTTGGGATTTTTCACCGGAAATCACCCGATAAAAGCGGAAGAACGCGGTGATTTCCTCAAATCCAGTCCCAGGAGCAATTGAAGTGGAAATTGAAAAACATAAAATTAAAATGGAAAGAGATTAAAATTTCATACTAGAAAAATCTCTTTTAGAGACGGATGATGACTGCAGAACTCAATTTAGAATTCCTCCACTCTCACGTACACGAACGCTTGGCGAATGCAACCCGTGCTAGCGTCGGAAAAACTGAACAAAGGAGAGGGAAGAGCTATGGAAATTTCGGCTAGGAGGCTATTCACTTAGCTTGGCCGAAATTTTCTAACCCTAGGTATTTATACCTAGGGTTGGCCGAATTCCTCAGGGAATTCTGGCCCATCCTGGCTCCTCTCTATTCTGTGCGGGCTTTCTTGTATTAATCCAGGCCCAGTTTAATTTTAATTAATTTGGTTCAAATTAATTCAAGCCCAATTTTAATATACCCATGTATTTAATATATTACTCCAAGTAATATATTATTTACATCCAAATTAAAATTGGTTTGACATTTAATTTAATCCATCAAATTAAAATTAACTCTACACAAAATAAAATCATATGTAAGCCCATACATATGAATATTTCCACCTAGGAAATAATTTCATAATTAATCCAATTAATTATGAAGAGCCAATTGAATATATTAATTTTATTATTATGATCAATCCAATTGATCTTTATAATACAATTAATATATACACACTTCTCCCTCCATGGTGTATACTCCAAGTATACATGTTATTCCTTAAGTCTGCATTCTATCGTTCTATGTGTACGATCCTGTGGGCCCATCTTTATGTTGGCAGCGGGCCTTTGGCCCGCAGACTACAGTTGGGCTCTAGCAAGCCACTGCAGCCCCCAATTAAGATGGAGATGGCAGTCTAACTGATATCGTAACCCAGTAGTTTAAAATTGTACATCCCATGTCGTTGATATCGGTGTCCAACACAGAGGCATGGATTGATCACCCTCTTTTGTGTTCGGACATTAACTTGATCCCGAATGTACTGATGCTCACAAAAAAGTTCCAACTTGTTTGGGTGTGGCCACACTCTTATCAGTCACATTCATCAAGTGGCCAGTGATATCTTCTCAGTTGGTTACTGAGTGACAAATCCCTTCTGCATATCCATAGTATTACCATGTTCGGTGACATACCCGAAAGCACCCATACTTGGCACCCTATTACAGGCCCTTTAGGCGTACCCCTAAGTATGCGACTTCACATGTAACACCATCATATGGTCAGGTCAAAGGATCCATACAAGTACTACACGAGAATCCATTGTGATACCATACCATGTGGATTACTCGTTTAGTGGATCTATCCAGTACCATGCACCCAGGCATGTACCCATTAACTTGGTTGACATACCATGTCCAATGACCGGTAAGACACCGCCATACAACCAGGTTAATGATAGTCTATTGTTCCATTCATTCCCATGACTGGAACAGACTACGGATCTATTTATGGTCATATCGTTAACCCTATCCATGGTCTTACTGCTAAGTGCATGACACCAGTCGTCATGGATATGGATATGTCCATTGGATACTTCATTCACTATACTGCACAAGATAAATATAATAAATGAATTGATGCCTTTATTAATGACACAAATAAGTACAACACATAAATCCAATAAATGCATAGTACAAATACAAGGACCAATGCCTCGGGACTAGGGCATTTCCAACACTTTGGACTCCTGCCTTAGAACTATTCTCAAGTTCCTAGACCAGTCCAAAAAAGTTAGGACCGGAAAGCTTGTCACTTTCCAGAATTGATCGTAGTGATAAGGTATTGTTGTTTGCCATTTAAGAATTTCTACACAGAAAAACATTTAGAGTGTTAATAAAGGACTTTACTTTGTTGTTCCCATATAAAATTAATAATGAATCAAGTTATTAATTAAACCGAGTTGTTGGGCTCATGGGCCGAGATCCATAGTTCATTAAGATATAGCCAGACGAGGGCCTGGTACAACTATACCCTAATTATTTAGGTCGGAATGCCGTCCAATCCCAACCTAGGGACTCTCGGTTTGATGGGCTTGTTGGCACTTACCCATCTGTGCTTAGGGCCAGGAGAATCCTACTACCCATGCTAAGTCAAAACCTCCATTCAAGTGTTAGAGTATCCCATACCCTAACCCAATACAAAGTGACAATACTCCAGTGTATCCTGCGAGGGCATAGTCTACAACTGGCCTATTCCCACTTCGAGTTGGTTTTGAATGAGGGAAGCACTTTTAAGCGACTTAGTAATTCCATTTGGTTATTAGATTCATTTAATAACGGCTTACATACATAAGGCGGGTGAAATGTGGTTGGATCATACATACATACATGCATATAAATATAAAACATGATTAAATAAATAAGTAAAATGGACTGCTATGGGCCTATATTATATCCTAATATTATTGAAGTAAACCTATACTAGAAAAGAATATCAGGTGGGCCTCCATCTTCTTCCTTCTGGGCTTGCACCTCCACTTGGGCTCACCACTTCATGGGCTTCTTCTTTTTACAAATTTTATAATAAATGAATAAAATAAAATTACATTAAAAGAAAAAAGCGACGCGCAGGCCGTATTTACCCAAAAAGAAAAAATACAACCCATCTTGTACAAGGCCCAATAGCATCCAACCATACAAATATTTAATCATACACATGCATCCAATACATATAATTCATAAGCATGTTATAATGCATGATTTAAGCCCATTTCAATTATGTCAAAGCCATTATATAGAAATCGCCAATTTTGGCCCACCATGGTTCTAACCCTTAACGGGCTTTGGGCCTCCAGCCCAGGTAGTCCAACTGCTCCCACTGGAATTGGGTAACCATGGGTCCAATTCAGCCGTCCAAGTAATTGTGCCAAAATTATCCGAACCAATTTCGATTAACCATGTTAATTTCCAAAATCAATATCACATGAATAAAATAAAATTTCATTCAAGAAACCACACGCATTTAATTGCATAAATTTAAACACACGAATTTTAAAACTAATTAAAATTTCAAAACTGGGCCCCGAGCCCAAAACCCGCCAAATCCAAAAATGCTGGGCCCGGCCCGCTGCGGCTAAGGCAACCGAGTTGCCCTAGGGGCAGCAGCCACTGCCCAGCAGTGGCTGCCGCCTGGCAGCTGCAGCAGGCAGCGGCTGCTGCCACTGCTCCCGCCGCGAGCGGCGGCCGCCGGCGGTAGCCCCGCCCCGGGAGCCAGATTTTTTTTTTAAAACAGAAAAAAATATAAATATAAATCATCCATCAACAACGAATCCACCAAAAATTCCAAAACATGCAATTAAATTAAATAAACACAAACTAATATGCAATTTCAATTTCAATTGTACGAAAATCAAATGGGAAAAATCTTAAACCCAAAACAAGAATCCCAATAAAAAAATCTCCAATTTTAAAACATGGGATTCAACCAATATTAACAATTTCCACAGGCCCACACTGTTGGGATTTTTTGTTGGAGATTGTGCCCTAAGGCCAATATTGGATTATGTAATTTGACTTCTAAGATTAATCTAGTGTAGATTAATATTATCATTTATGTTTGTATGTTAGCATTTATGATAAGTATCCATGAATAAATCGTGTTATTCTAAATATCCCTAGTCGATTGTTATTATGGGAATAATAACAAACTAAGACTAGTGTGAGTAATAATGGATATTCATAAGATGAATATAGTGTATACAGATACAGATTATACTCACGGGTAATATGTTAGAGAACATGTTACTGGAGACCCACTATGAGATCAAGTTCATGGTCATGTGTCACAACTGATCTTGATTATAGTAGTGTCATTAGCTGATTCCTTTGACCTGAGGTCACCATTGATTCCGGGATGAACTTATATTGTGCTTTGACGCAGTCAAACGCTGCTCGTAACAGAGTAGTTATAAAGGCTGTGATTGGGTACGAGATGACTCATGCTTTGGGATGTGAGTGACAGATATGGGATTTTGTCCCTCTCTAACAAGAGAGTGATATCACTGGGCCCCTCGATAAGTAAGACTGTTAAATGCATGGCCGTGCTCAAATAATTGATAGAGTATCAATTGATTTGTCTGGACAGTTTACTTTGAGATCGAGAAAGCATATGATTAATTATATAAGATTGACAAGTGTACCATGTCTTATGATTAATCATGATATCAAAGAGACAAAAGGGAATATGACATTCTATAAATAGGTATTGGATCATTCCAATCATATTAATTGGGTAGTCATAAAGGCTTGCTAGAGTCCGCTTATGACTTATAAGGATATTATGGTAATCTCCTTATTGCCAATTAATATGAACCTATGGGGTCACACACAAAGAGCAAAATGAAGTTCATCTTTTCGGGTATAAATTATTATTGGATAATAATTTATGAATGAGAAAGAGAATAAATATATATATAATGATATATATATATTTATATATATATATGTATATATAAATATTAATATGATTAATATTGCATAAAGTATGCTACATATTATAATTCAATTATATAGAGATATAATTAATTATAATATCAAATATACATATGTGTATGATGGAGAATGGAATTGATTTAATATTAATTGAGATTAATATTAAGTTGTGTGGGTTAATTTATAATTATAACTAATAAGGGTATTAAGTTATAATTATAATTAAGTTTAATGGATATAAAAGGAAGTTTTATAACCTAAAATCTCTAACCCTAGCCTACACATAAGATGCAGATTTTCTGCAGCCTCCAAGGAGCCAGCCGACTTCACCCTTCTCCATCACCCAAGGTTTTCGAAACTTTGGCTTTTTTCCATTCGAAGAAATCGTTCTTCAATCCCGGCGCTAGCACGCGGTGAATGAATTGCTCCGTGTGGATCAACCGTAGAGGGAAGCTACTTTGGTTCCTAATTGATTCAAAACCTACAAAGAATTAAGGTAATTCTTTAACCCTCCTTCCAATTCAATGCAATGTACATGGGTCCTTGGTGGGGATTAATCCTTTTATTTCCGCTGCGTATTGTTTTTGTGCGATTAAATCCCCAACAGTGGTATCAGAGCCACTTGTGCATTGGTTGAATTGGATTTGCTATTTTGATTAGATCAAAATTGCATGTTAGGGTTGTATGATCTTGATTTAGGGTTCTATGTTATTGTGAATAACATTTTTGATTTGATTTGGAAGTTAATCATTATGAATGATTTGTTTTACACTTGATTTGGATCATTTGGGGGCTGAAAATTCTGGGTTCAGCTTGTTGGCACGCCGGCGTGCTGGCATGGCACGGCGTGCCAACTGGAAATTGTTTCCAGAATATGAACCAGAATGGTGGCACGCCGGCGTGCCAACCTTGGCACGGCGTGCCACCTGGGAATTTTCAGAATGGCTTGTTTTTCTGTGCGACGTGCTGTTTGTTTGACAAATGCAACTGAGAAGCAGTTTGGGGGCACGACGGCGTGCTGGATCGGCACGCCGTGCCAACCTGATTGGCACGTCGTGCCAACATGAATGGCACGCCGTGCTCCCTTGATGCTGCAGTGCGCGGAAAAAAATTTTTTGCCTGCGGCGCTTGCTTGGGCTTGGTGTTCTTCGTTTAAGTGTGGAAATTGTTTCTGCATATTTACGATTTTCCAATCAATTATTTATAAATGCAATGAGATTGTGTTTTAGCGTTTTGAACCCTAAATCTTGAAGATTTTATGCATGGTGTTTTGGTATGGTTTTTGGACCCCATGGATGGTTTTGTTTCTTTTGGTTTTATGGATGTAAGGTTTTGTATAAATACGACCTGCGAGTCGTTTGTATTTATGTAATCTTATTTTTCTAGATAAATTGTATAGGATGCAATTTATTATATGTAAATTTATTTTGCTAGAAAGTTGTATAGGATACAATTTTATAAAATATGTAAATCCATGAGATGGTGCCAAGGAACAAAGACGTGAGGACGGATCCAAGGGGTGCGAGAGAGCTGTGACCATGCGATGGTTACAACCACCTAGGAAATGGCCTTATTGATTTTCATATTGGCCTATGAAAATCAATGTAGATAAAACCATACCATAACACGGTTTTGAGTCTGATGCATGCTATATTTATTTTATGCCATGAGATGCCATGTTAATTTATATAGATGCATGTTAGAAATTCATTTGCATGTGATGCAAATGTTAATATATATATATGTAAATGCATGTTTTGATACATTTAAATGCCGTGTGATGCCATGCTAAATATTCAATATGCATGCTTAACATATGTATGACATAGGATGCCATGTTAGTTAATATTAACAAACGTTGATTAATATTAATGCCATGTTAATGTATAAGATACATTTTAATCACAGGATTTTATAAACCCTAAATGAACTTAAGAAGTTTATATTTGCCACCCAATTACGTATAACACTAGTCAAGTACTATGTTCGCATCATGGTAGCCACGCCAAAGCGGGTACGCATGTTGTGACCTTAGCGAAGCGATAATATGAGAAATGGTGATTCTCATTGTGTTGTAATTGGTTTAACAAAGGGTTAATCAAAACGGTGTTTGAGCCCGAGGCAAAGATGAGATGAGTGACATACAATTAAATATGATATATGATATCATGCATCTCATAAATTAGAAGAGTTGCATAATGATGCAATTGGCAATGAAGTGCACATCCAAAATATGTTTAAATGGTTTAAAGCATGATTTTGAGTCTTTGCCTACCGAAATTATATTTAATCATAGGGACATGCCAAAGCAGTGCTATGGTTAAGTATGGATTTTGGATCTTCACCCACTTAAATATTTTAAAGGGTTTTATAATTTAAGTGGGAGCATTTAAATAAAAATCTTTACACGCTTTATTATAGTTATGATTGCTATTACCATGGTCTCGATTGTTATTGAACTTTGAGAATTGTTCTCAAATCAAAAGGAATCATATGTTCTCAATAATCCTTTTGCCCAATGAACCACTAGCAATTGTAACACGAGTATAAAAGATGCTTACTTGAAGCATCGAAGGGACTCTGTTTAAAATTTATTATCTTACACTTGCCACCAATTCTTCCGCACGTGGAAGTTTTACTTGAGGTATATGATACATCACAAATGGAAATGTTCCATCAGTTAGTGAGCAAGAAAAGATAAGTGTTTGAGGCAACATTTTCTCATTGGCCTCCAAAAGGCATTAAGATGTGATCTTGAATTCATTAATTAATAGTCATTGGTGATGAACTATCATTTGAATGACATGGAGAAAATTGTGAATTAGTTGCATAGGATGCAAAAGAATGTTAAGTTATCCATAAAGGATAAGCCCGCCTCGAATTGTGTGCTTATGGTTCAAAAGGAAAAGGATAAAAGGAAGGTCGAAAAGCATAAAGACCGAAAGGTTCGGGTGAAACATGTTTTAAAGGCCAAAGCTGTTGGCATAGAGAGATCTCCAAAAGAAGGGTGTTGCCATTTCTAGAATGAATCGTTCATTAGAATGGAAATAGTAAACTCTGTTTGGAGAACTATAAGAAGATGAAAGGCAGTAAGACTGCTACCTTAAGTATTTATTAATTATTCTACTTTTGTTTCTATATCAAAGGTATTAGATACCAGTTATGGATCTCATATCAGTGGAATATGAAGAATCTTAACTTGAATAGAAACCTTATGAAGGTGAAGGTAGAATACGAATAGGCAAGAGAAGCAAAGGTTGTTACTCGAAGGTTATGAACCTTTTACATAAAAGTTATGAACTTTGGTTAAAGGTTATGAACTTTTACATGTAAGTTATGAACTCTTGTTGCCTATTGAGCTTATTGGCTTAAGTAAACAAATGTTGTTTATTTTATAATTGTGAATTATAAGCTTTATAAAGACATGATTATGAAATACAGATTTACATAATTGTCTTTATATGTGAAGCCCATCTGTAACATAAATACTGTAAGGATCGAATCAAATAGTTTGATTCAACCTATTTTGGCAGTATCGTCTTGGAGGCATAAGCAAAGTCGCATTACGAAACTCCATGAGAATGGACTTTTGGATTCATGAGATTATGAATCATCTTGAATCATGCGAATGTTGTTTATTGTAAAAGATGACAAAAGGTTTTCTTTGCTAAAAGTAGTCAAAGAACAATCGATTTATTAAGCATTATACATGTGGATGTATATGAATTATAAATCAACTGCTAAAGGAGGTTCTAATACTTCATTACTTTCATGGAACTTTTCACTAGATAAGAGTATCTCATGAAACACGAGTTTGGAACTTTTGAAATGTTCAAAAGCTTGTAAAATGAAGTATGAAGTATCTTGACAAGATAGTAAAGTCACTTAGATATGATCCAAGTGCTGAACATTTGAGTCAAGATTTTGACAATCATCTTAGGGGTTGTGGGACTGTCTCACAATTGACTCCTCCAAGTACGCCACAAAGTATGTTGTGTCGAAAAGGGAGTAGTCGAACTCTATACAGATATAGTTCAATCTATGATGAAGTCAAGTTGATCATCGTTTTCTCGAAAATATGCCATTAAAGCAGCTGTGTATATTGTTCCGTCTAAAATAATTCATGAATCAACATATGAGATATGGTTGGGTAAGAGACCCAAGTTGTTTCATTGAATAAGTTTAGGGCTGTAAAGCTTATTTCGAATAAGTTGGCACCTAAATTTAAATGTCGTATTGTGGATTACTCAAAAGGAAAGTAGGAGTTGTTACTCCTGTGTTTCTTTGGGATACAAAGTAGTTGTAGTTAGAAATGGTTTCCCCTTGAAGAGGGAGTTAATTTCTAAAAGAGTTAGTGGGAGTAAAGTACACCTACAAAACTCGTAATTCACAAAGTGACATTAACGTTGAAGAGGAACATGGAAATGGTTTCATGATCATTGTTGAAATTACACAAGTCCAATGAAAGTCTAGTAGAATACGACATGAATAGGAGAGATATGGATTTCTCAAAATCATGATGTAGTTTTACTAGATTGGAATAAGTCTTCTTTTATGAAGAAGCAATGTTAGATTTTGAATCTAATATGTGACTTGATGCTACAAAGGTTGAAGATAAGTCCATGTCTGACAATCAAAGTATAGACTTTGATAAATCTTTTAGAAGATGCATATGCAATGGTTGCAAGTGAGTTTTCAAATTGAAAACCGACATGAATGGTGATCTTCAAACTTATAAAGCACGACTAGTGACAAAAAGGGGTTATAAACAAGTTCATAGTAGTGACTATGAGGATACGAACAAATTCATAGTAGGACTATGATAAAATCCTTTTTCGTCATTAATCATGATCAAGTCAAATTGAGTTCTTGTTGCCACATCCGCATAATATGATTATAAAATATGGCAAATGGATATTAAAATCTGTTTTCTACGTGAAAACATGATTGAGGATGTGTACGTGACACAACCCAAAGTTTTTGGGCATCCAAAGAATTCAAATAGCGTATGCAAGTTTTCAAAGATTCTCATAAGGATCGAAACATGCATCAAATAGTTGGAATCATAGTTTTGATAAAGAAATCAAATGGTTTGATTTTATCAAAAGGATGATGAATCTTGTGTTTCAAAAGGATCAGTGGGAGCATATCGGTATTCCTAATGCTATATGTGGATGACATATGGCTTGTTGGAAATAACATTCTTACCTTGCAAGAAATAAAATCTTGGCTAAGAAAGTAATTTCGGTTAATGTTATAAGCATGACTGCCTGTATTCTTGAAATTGGAATCTATACAGATAGATCTAAAAGAATGTTTTGGCTTAAGTCAAAGCATTGAAAGCGTTCAATGTAAAAGACTTAATAGAAGCTTGCTTATGTTAACTGTGTAAATAGTTGCACATATACAACTGATTGCAATTAGTTGCAATATATCAGTCGAGATCTAGTATTCTCTTAAAAGAGATGTTATGATTTTGAAAGGTTCAAAATAAAACGATATAGCTAAATATCTATAATAGTAGTCAAAGTATATTGTTACATATGATGTAAAGGAAATTTTGGATGAAGAAGTTCATCACAAAATGTTGTGTTTTGTTCTAAGCATTGCTTATCCTGTGAGACTATTGTAGGGACAATAGTTCAATGCGTAAGAACCTTGTATGACACAAGCATATACTTAGGCGTTTCTCACTAATTTAGAGAGGCTGTCTCTAAAAAGAGAGTGAAAATGTGTAAAGTAGCAACGGAAGTGAAAATTAATAATTCACTGACAAAGACTCTCGCACGAATGAATACATGAAAGTCATGTAGGTCAATGGGTATAAGATACATGTATGATTGGCCATAGTGCAAGTGGGAGATTGTTGAAGATTGTGCCCTAAGGCCAATATTGGATTATGTAATTTGACTTCTAAGATTAATCTAGTGTAGATTAATATTATCATTTATGTTTGTATGTTAGCATTTATGATAAGTATCCATGAATAAATCGTGTTATTCTAAATATCCCTAGTCGATTGTTATTATGGGAATAATAACAAACTAAGACTAGTGTGAGTAATAATGGATATTCATAAGATGAATATAGTGTATACAGATACAGATTATACTCACGGGTAATATGTTAGAGAACATGTTACTGGAGACCCACTATGAGATCAAGTTCATGGTCATGTGTCACAACTGATCTTGATTATAGTAGTGTCATTAGCTGATTCCTTTGACCTGAGGTCACCATTGATTCCGGGATGAACTCATATTGTGCTTTGACGCAGTCAAACGCTGCTCGTAACAGAGTAGTTATAAAGGCTGTGATTGGGTACGAGATGACTCATGCTTTGGGATGTGAGTGACAGATATGGGATTTTGTCCCTCTCTAACAAGAGAGTGATATCACTGGGCCCCTCGATAAGTAAGACTGTTAAATGCATGGCCGTGCTCAAATAATTGATAGAGTATCAATTGATTTGTCTGGACAGTTTACTTTGAGATCGAGAAAGCATATGATTAATTATATAAGATTGACAAGTGTACCATGTCTTATGATTAATCATGATATCAAAGAGACAAAAGGGAATATGACATTCTATAAATAGGTATTGGATCATTCCAATCATATTAATTGGGTAGTCATAAAGGCTTGCTAGAGTCCGCTTATGACTTATAAGGATATTATGGTAATCTCCTTATTGCCAATTAATATGAACCTATGGGGTCACACACAAAGAGCAAAATGAAGTTCATCTTTTCGGGTATAAATTATTATTGGATAATAATTTATGAATGAGAAAGAGAATAAATATATATATAATGATATATATATATTTATATATATATATGTATATATAAATATTAATATGATTAATATTGCATAAAGTATGCTACATATTATAATTCAATTATATAGAGATATAATTAATTATAATATCAAATATACATATGTGTATGATGGAGAATGGAATTGATTTAATATTAATTGAGAATTAATATTAAGTTGTGTGGGTTAATTTATAATTATAACTAATAAGGGTATTAAGTTATAATTATAATTAAGTTTAATGGATATAAAAGGAAGTTTTATAACCTAAAATCTCTAACCCTAGCCTACACATAAGATGCAGATTTTCTGCAGCCTCCAAGGAGCCAGCCGACTTCACCCTTCTCCATCACCCAAGGTTTTCGAAACTTTGGCTTTTTTCCATTCGAAGAAATCGTTCTTCAATCCCGGCGCTAGCACGCGGTGAATGAATTGCTCCGTGTGGATCAACCGTAGAGGGAAGCTACTTTGGTTCCTAATTGATTCAAAACCTACAAAGAATTAAGGTAATTCTTTAACCCTCCTTCCAATTCAATGCAATGTACATGGGTCCTTGGTGGGGATTAATCCTTTTATTTCCGCTGCGTATTGTTTTTGTGCGATTAAATCCCCAACAGTGGTATCAGAGCCACTTGTGCATTGGTTGAATTGGATTTGTTATTTTGATTAGATCAAAATTGCATGTTAGGGTTGTATGATCTTGATTTAGGGTTCTATGTTATTGTGAATAACATTTTTGATTTGATTTGGAAGTTAATCATTATGAATGATTTGTTTTACACTTGATTTGGATCATTTGGGGGCTGAAAATTCTGGGTTCAGCTTGTTGGCACGCCGGCGTGCTGGCATGGCACGGCGTGCCAACTGGAAATTGTTTCCAGAATATGAACCAGAATGGTGGCACGCCGGCGTGCCAACCTTGGCACGGCGTGCCACCTGGGAATTTTCAGAATGGCTTGTTTTTCTGCGCGACGTGCTGTTTGTTTGACAAATGCAACTGAGAAGCAGTTTGGGGGCACGACGGCGTGCTGGATCGGCTGGCGGCTGCTGTTTGGGCAGTGGCCGCTGCTGGCGGCTGCACCGCTGCTGCTGCTAGGGCAACTCCGTTGCCCTAGCTGCAGCGGGCCGGGCCCAGTATTTTGGATTTGGCGGGTCTTGGGTCCGGGGCCTAGTTTTGAAATTTTAAATGGTTTTAAAATTCGTGTGTTTAAATTTATGCAATTTAAATGCGTGTGGTTTCTTGAATGAATTTCATTTTCATTCATGTGATATTAATTTTGGAAATTAACATGGTTAATGGAAATTGGTTCGGGTAATTTTGGCACATTTACTTGGACAGCTAAATTGGACCCATGGTTTCCCAATTCCAGTAGGAGCAGTTGGACTGCTTGGGCTGGAGGCCCAAAGCCCGTTAAGGGTTAGAACCATGGTGGGCCAAAATTGGCGATTTCTAATATAATGGCTTGGACATAATTGAAATGGGCTTAAATCATGCATTATAACATGCTTTTGAATTGTATGTATTGGATGCATATGTGTAATTAAATGTTTGTATGGTTGGATGCTATTGGGCCTTTTACAAGATGGGTTGTATTTTTCTTTTTTGGGTAAATACGGCCTGCGTGTCGTTTTTTTTTAATGGAATTTTATTTTATTCATATATTATAAAATTTGTAAAAGAAGAAGCCCATGGAGTGGTGAGCCCAAGTAGAGGTGTAAGCCCAAATGGAGGTGCAAGCCCAGAGGGAAAGGATGGAGGCCCACCTGATATTCACTTCTAGTATAGGTTTACTAGAATAATATTAGGATGTAATATACGCCCATAGCAGTCCATTTTACTTTTACTTAATTATGTTTTATATTCATTTGCATGTATGAATATATGTTCCTATAGCCATTTCACCTGCTTTATGTATGTAAGCCGTTATAATTGAATCTAATAACCAAATGGAATTACGAAGTCGCTTAAAAGTGCTTCTCTCATTCAAAACCGAATCGAGGTGGGAATAGGCCAGTTGTAGACCATGCCCTCGCAGGATACACTGGAGTATTGTCACTTTGTATTGGGTTAGAGTATGGGATACTCTAACACTTGGATGGAGGTTTTGACTTAGTGTGGGTCGTAGGATTCTCCTGGCCCTAAGCACAGATGGTAAGTGCCAACAAGCCCATCAAACCGAAAGTCCCTAGGTTGGGATTGGACGGCGTTCCTACCTAAATAGTTAAGGTGTAGTTGTACTAAACCCTCGTTTGGCTATATCTTAATGAAATATGGATCTCGGCCCATGAGCCCAACAACTCGGTTTAAATTAATAACATGATTCATTATTAATTTTATATGGGAACAACAAAGTAAAGCCCTTTATTAACACTCTAAATGTTTTTCTATGTAGAAACACTCAAATGGCAAACACTAATACCTTATCACTGCGATCCATTCTTGAAAAGGACAAGCTTTCTGGTCCTAACTTTTTAGACTTGTCTAGGAACTTAAGGATAGTTCTAAGACAAGAGTCAAAAGAGTATGTACTGGAAAGGCCTGTGCCGGCTGCGCCTCAAGGACGTAATCCACCGGCTGCCCAGCTGGAGGAATACGAGGCGCATGTCAAGGACAACCGAGATGTGACATGCCTTATGTTTGCCTGCATGGTCCCCGAACTGCAAAAACAGTTTATAGACCACCAAGCCTATGCTATGATAACAACTCTTAACGAGATGTTTCAAGAGCAAGCTCGTCAGGAAAGGTACCTGACCAATAAGGCATTCCACTCTTGTAAGATGGGGGCCGGGACATCTGTGAGCGCACATATGCTCAAGATGAAGGGCTATTTGTACACTTTGGCCCGTCTCGGATCGCCTATCTCTCAAGAGTTGGCGGTGGACACAATCCTCACGTCCTTGCCGGACTCTTATAATCAGTTCATCCTGAACTATAATATGCAAGGGATGAACCGTACTGTCAGTGAGCTGCATGGGATGCTTAAGCTTACTCAGCAGTCGATCAAGAAGACTCCGCCGGTGCTGCTGGTCAACAAGGGAAACCCTCCTCTTGCCAAGGGTAAGGCCAAGGAAAAGGCCAAGGCCAAGGCCAAAAAGGCCAAAGCCAAGAAGGCTAAGGCCCAACCCAAGGCCCAGCAAAAGGCAAGTCCTGAGGATGTCTGTTTCGGGTGCAAACAGGCAGGCCATTGGAAGAGATCGTGTCCCAGGCTGATGGGAGAGCAAAGAAGGGGCCAAGGTGCGTCCTCTTCAGGTATTTATGTTATAGATGTTAACCTTACTATTTCAACATCCTGGGTATTGGATACTGGATGTGGTTCTCACATTTGTTGCAATGTGCAGGGACTTAAGAACAAAAGGTTGCTGGGGTCAGAAGAGGTGGACTTACGGGTCGGGAATGGAGCAAGGGTTGCTGCCATAGAGATCGGCGAATACCACCTTGTGATGCCCAGTGGATTGGTTTTGATTTTAGAACATTTTTACTTTGTACCTGCCATGTGCAGGAATATTATTTCTGTATCAATGTTGGATATTTCTGGATTTAATTTCACTATTTTTAATGGTCGAATTTCAATATCTAGAGAGGGATTATTTTATGGAGATGCTCTATTAAATAATGGCCTGTATATCCTAGACTTAAATGAAACCAATCATATCTATAACATAAACACTAAAAGGGTTAAGCCTAACGAACTTAATCCTGTCTATCTATGGCATTGTCGTCTCGGCCATATAAACAAGAAGCGCATTGCTAGACTTTACAAAGCTGGGGTCCTAGGGTCATTTGACTTGGAGTCGATTGATACATGCGAATCATGTTTACGAGGCAAGATGACAAAGGCGCCTTTTAGCAAGAAGGCTGAAAGGGCCACTGGCTTATTGGACCTAATACATTCATATGTATGTGGACCTATAAGCGCAGCGACTAGAGGTGGGCATCTGTACTTCGTCACGTTCACGGATGATTTCAGCAGATATGGCTATGTCTATCTGATGAAACACAAGTCCGAGACCCTTGATAGGTTCAAGGAATTTAGGAACGAGGTATAGAACCAGCTGGGCAGGAATATCAAAACCCTTCAGTCGGACCGAGGCGGTGAGTATATGAGCCTAGAGTTTGACTCATACTTGAGAGAGCATGGAATAGTTCCACAGCTCACTCCTCCCGGAACACCGTAATGGAATGGGGTGTCTGAACGGAGGAATAGGACCTTGTTAGACATGGTCCGCTCAATGATGAGTCAAGCATCTCTCCCAATTACTTTTTGGGGACACGCCCTCGAGACAGCAGCTCTCATCTTAAACAATACTCCGACTAAGGCAGTGGAAAAGACCCCATATCAGATATGGACGGGCAAGGAGCCCAATGTGTCTTTCCTAAGAATTTGGGGATGCAAGGCACATGTCAAGAAATTGACTAGTGGCAAGCTGGAGCCCAAAACCTATAAATGCCTATTTGTGGGCTTCCCTAGGGAAACCAAAGGGTATTACTTCTACAACCCCGCTGAGAACAAGGTGTTCGTGGCAAGGAAGGGGGTCTTTCTAGAAAAGGAGTTCCTTTCCAAGAAAGATAGTGGGAGCAATGTTGAACTCAGGGAAGTTCAAGGTCCACAAGCTCCTGAAGAGGATAACTCGGAGGCCCAGGTGGAGCTTCTGCAAGTGGAAGCACCGACCCAGGCCACACAAGAACCTAGAAGGTCTGGTAGGGATTGTCGGGAACCGGAGAGGTATGGTTTCCCCGTCACTGATGTTCAAACTCTTCTCATCGGGGATGAAGAAGAACCCAAAACCTACCAAGAGGCTATGGCTAGCCCACATTCTGCGAATTGGCGTAAAGCCATGGAGGCAGAAATGCAATCTATGTACGATAATCAAGTTTGGAACTTGGTTGATCCACCTCCGGGTGCTAAGGTAATAGGTTGCAAGTGGTGCTAAGGTAATAGGTTGCAAGTGGTGCTCTAAGCTAAAAGCTGATAATACCTTCAAGGGGCGTCTGGTTGCAAAAGGTTTCAGACAAGTCCATGGAATAGACTATGATGAAACTTTCTCACCAGTAGCCATGCTCAAATCCATCAGGATACTGCTGGCCATAGCCGCATGGTATGACCATGAGGTATGGCAGATGGATGTCAAAACTGCTTTCCTTAATGGAAAGCTACTCTAGGATGTGTACATAACACAACCTGAGGGTTTTGTCGATCCTAAGTATCCGGGGTAGGGTATGCAAACTTCAAAGGTCCATTTATGGACTGAAGCAAGCGTCCCGTAGTTGGAATCTAAGATTCAATGAGGCTATAAAGGAATATGGCTTCATACAGAATCTAGATGAGCCTTGTGTGTATAAGAGGACTAGTGGGAGCATTGTCACATTCTTGGTACTTTATGTAGACGACATCCTGCTCATTGGAAGAGACATACCTACACTGCAAGGGGTAAAGCAGTGGCTGAGTAAGTGCTTCGCAATGAAGAACTTAGGCGAAGCTGAGATGATCCTAGGGATCAGGATCTACAGGGATAGATTAAATCGGCTTCTGGGCCTAAGTCAGGCTTCGTACATTGACAAAGTTCTGAAAAGGGTCAGCATGGACCTGGCCAAGAAAGGTTTCTTGCCAATGGGCAATGGGCTGAAACTTAGTAAGAAGAACTGTCTTAAAATAAGGGAGGATAGGGAGAACATGAAATTGGTTCCATATGCTTCAGCTATAGGATCAATTATGTACTCCATGTTATGTATGAGACCTGATGTCACCTTTGCACTGACTATGACAAGCCGATACCAGCAGGATCCCGGGGAGGATCATTGGAAAGCTGTCAAAGCAATCCTCAAGTACCTTAACCGGACTAAGGATAGCTTCTTGGTGTATGGTGGTCAGGAAGTACTATCAGTTACTGGGTATACTGATGCAAGCTTCCAGACCGACCAGGATGAGTACCAATCGTAGTCTGGGTATGTATTTTTTCTGAATGGTGGTGCTGTAAGCTAGAGGAGCTCAAAGCAGCCAACTATAGCGGACTCTACAACAGAAGCTGAGTACATCGCTGCGTGTGATGCGGCTAAGGAAGCCGTGTGGATGAAGAAGTTTATCACTGAGTTGGGAGTAGTGCCAACTATCCAGGACCCAGTCGATATCTTCTGTGACAACAATGGGGCTGTTGCACAAGCTAAGGAACCCCGGTCACATAAGAACACAAAGCACGTGCTCAGAAAGTTTCACCTCATACGAGAGATCACGGAGAGAGGTGACATTGCATTGTACAGAGTGGACACCGAGGATAATGTCGCAGATCCGTTGACCAAGGCGCTGGCACAGTCCAAGCACGAGGGTCATACTAGGTCTATAGGGATTAGGCCCATGCCTAGTTGGAACTAGTGCAAGTGGGAGATTGTTGGAAATGCCCTAGTCCCGAGGCATTGGTCCTTGTATTTGTATTATACATTTATTGGATTTAAGTATTATACTCATTTGTGTTATTAATAAAGGCATCAATTCATTTATTATATTTATCTTGTGCAATATATTAAATGAAGTATCCAATGGACATATCTATATCCATGATGACAAGTGTCATGCACTTGGCAGTAAGACCATGGATAGGGTAAACGATATGACCATAAATAGATCCGTAGTCTGTTCCAGTCATGGGAATGAATGGAACAAGAGACTATCATTAACCTGGTTGTATGGCGGTGTCTTACCGGTCATTGGACATGGAATGTCAACCAAGTTAATAGGTACATACATGGGAGCGTGGTACTGGATAGATCCACTAAACGAGCAATCCACATGGTATAGTATCACAAGTGATTCTCGTGTAGTACTTGTATGGATCCTTTGACCTGACCATATGATGGTATTACATGTGAGGTCACATGCTTAGGGGTATGCCTAAAGGGCCTGTAATAGGGTGCCAAGTATGGGTACTTTCGGGTATGTCACCAAGCATGGTAATGCTATGGATATGCAAAAGGGATTTGTCACTTAGTAACCCACTGAGAAGATATCACCGGCCTCTTGATGAATGTGACTGATAAGAGTGTGGCCACACCCAATTAAGTTGGAACTTGTTTGTGAGCTTCAGTACATTCGGCATCAAGTCAATGTCCGACACAAAAGAGGGTGATCAATCCATGCCTCTGTGTTAGACACCGATATCGATGACATGGGATGTACAAGTTTAAACTACAGGGTTATGATAACAGTTAGCCTGCCATCTCCATCTTAATTGGGGGCTACAGTGGCTTGCTAGAGCCCAACTGCAGTTTGCGGGCCAAAGGCCCGCTGCCAACATAAAGATGGGCCCGCGGAATCGTACACATAGAACGACTGAATGCAGACTTAAGGAATTACATGTATGCTTGGAGTATACACTATGGAGAGAGAGGAGTATATATATTAATTATATTATAAAGATCAATTGGATTGATCATAATAATAAAATTAATATATTCTATTGGCTCTTCATAATTAATTAGATTAATTATGAGATTATTTCCTGGGTGGAAATATTCATATGTATAGGTTTACATATGACTTTATTTTGTGTAGATTTAATTTTAATTTGATGGATTAAATTAATTGTTCAAACTAATTTTAATTTAAATGTAAATAATATATTACTTGGTGTAATATATTAAATACATGGGCATATTGAAATTGGGCTTGAAATTAATTTAAACCAGAATAATTAAAATTAGAGTGGGCCCAAATTAAAACAAGAAAGCCCGCACAGAACGAAATGGAGCCAAGCTGGGCCTGAATTCCCCTTGGGGAATTCAACCTAGGGTGAAAATTTCGGCCCCTCCCAACCCTAACACACTAGTGAGCCGAAATCTTCCTAGCCCCCCTCTCTCAATTGTTTTCGTTTTTCCAACGCTAGCACGGGTTGCATTCGTTAAGCGTTCGTGTATAAAAACGAGGAGGAAATCTGCTTTGGTTTCTGCAGTCTTCATCCATCTCTTGAAAGAGATTTTCTGGTAAGAAAATTAATCTCTTTCTATTTATTTTAAAGATTTTCAATTTCCATTTCAATTGCTCCTGGGACTCGATTTGAGGAAATCACCGCTTTCTTCCTCTTTTATCGGGTGATTTCCGGTGAAAAATCCTAACATTAACCCGATGAACTCCAATGCTATAACAGACGTGGTGAAAGACTATGTCGCTTCATCGCGGTTTCGAAAGGCAGTCAAGGAGGAAGCGGCAACAATGTGAAGGGAAATCCTAGGGTGTGATTGGGACAAAGTAGAGAGACTGGCAGCAAGGTGCAATGAGTTGGAAACACAGGTGGCAGAGCTCAAAATAAAAATAAGGGGCATGGCAAGCACAAACTTCAATGTCAATACTGATTAGAAGCAGGATGTCCAGACTGCTGATACTCACTCGCGATACCTTGGAAGGCCCTCTCACCAGAACTTGGGCTCACTGGGGTCGACCAATGAAGGGGAATTGCAAAGGCCTCCTGACACCAGTGCCAACGCTGACCCTGTTCCATGACATATCCAGAACTCACCTCCCGAATATGGCGAAAAAATCACGTCCTCTGGGCCTTGCCCGGTGAACAGGTTATTTGCCATATGTAGAAAGATGGGTTTGCTGCAGAGGGTCCGACCATATGTGGGGCCAGCACCAGAACAAAGGGGTAACTACTGCAGCTATCATGTGATAGCAGGCCACCAGACCGATGAATGTGTCGCTCTACGAAGAAGGATCCAGAAGCTAATCAACGAAGGAAAATTGAGGGTCCCGTCTACCTCTAATAAGTGACTAGGGGCAATTAGGGAGACCGCTAAGGAAGTTCCTTAAACTTCTCAGAGAGAGGAATATGACAAAGAGCTATAAGGTCTGGTTTGATGAGAGTGGGGCAATGACACTGAGGCTGAAGCAGTGACTAGCCGGGGAATGATCAGATGCCATGAAGTCAATACCCTTAGAGGCTTCCTTTTTATAGGAGACTCATTTTGTTTATAAGGTGTATTGAATTCATTTTGAATGTAATACGGTTCATTGTCTTCTTACTTGTGTGGTGATCGCATATACATGGCATTATACATGTATTTGATCATCTAAAATGACATATCCAATATGCATAATATCAAAATGCATGACATCAATCTGAATACCGTAGGTAACCTAAAAGTGAATCTGGTCCTGACCAAACTCTCTCTTGAAAGGTGAGCTTGTGAGATAAATAAATGATATGGTGGCACCACCTCTGCCGACTCATCTGCCGACCCAAATCAGCAAGTACTTACAAATCACAATCCAAGATGCTATTGGTCCTGCCCCAAAGTTTCAATTTGAATAGCAGACATGAGACCTAAACTGTTTCAAGCTAGAAGCTATTATTGAAACTCAAAACAAACCCCAAAATGAAGCCCCAAACCTAATTCCTTACCTAAGAAAGCACCCCATGCCAAAACCCTAAAGCTAAAATTCCAAACTCACCAAAATCTCCAACCCGTGGGGAATTCAAATGGCTTTCATCACCCGTCATGTGGTAAGATGCTGAAGCAGCTCTTGGTTGTAGTGCATATATTATCTTGTTCATGTGACATTCATGTGTACATGACATTCCGCATGCATTGTTCATCCAAAAAGCATATTAAACACACATTACATGTATGAATTTGAATGCAACAGGAGAACCAATAGTTGGCTATGGCTTGGATTTAGTTCTTCAAAAAAAAAAAAGAGAAAGATCGGTGCAGACGTAAGTCTTTCTCCCTTTCATACCATAGCTAACACTGGAGTGTCTCATAGCATTAAATGGTGAGGTGTAATAAGTAATCTCCACTTCCTAATTTCCCATCATGATCAAATTTTTGCACTCTTTCTATGAAAGATTTGAACTTTCCTGTCTTCAAAACCAAAGCTCTTCCCTTCCCTTTTCCAACCTCTTCCACACCTTCAACACCCTTTTTCTTCCGTTTACTCGCGAACCGTAAACACCCGTTTGATGAAATCCCTTTTCATCCTCTTCCCTGAACTGATTCTGTAAAGCCTCATTTTCCACCATCAATGAACCCCAATGCTATCCCGTATTGCATCATCTCATCACCAGAAGGACGACAGGATAAGCAGTTACGGTACTGCCTCAATTAGTCTTTGTTTATCATCAACCTATACCAGCTTGGGGATTCTCTTTCTATCCCGTGCCACTTCTATTCAACCTAAACTCCCAAACAAATTGTTTTGCACCCTCAGATGACAGGAAAGGATTTGATTTCATGACAGAGAGAGGATCTTGTTGGGATTTTTCACAGGAAATCATCCAATAAAAGCGGAAGAACGCGATGATTTCCTCAAATCTGTGCCCAGGAGCAATTGAAATGGGAATTGTAAAAACAAAAATTTAATAGAAAGAGATTATTCTCTTACCCGGAATATCTCTTTCAGAGACGGATGCGGACTGCAGGAATCAATGTAGAATCCCTCCTCGTTCACGTACACGAACACCTAATGAACACTACTCGTGCTAGCGTTGGAAAAACACGAACTAGGGAAAGAAGAGGCTTGAGAATTTCGGCTAGAGTGTTCTTTCTCCTTTGGCCGAATTCACCTAGGGTTAAAAAACCCTGGGTTGGCTGAATTCCCTCAGGGGATTAAGGCCCAGCTTGGCCCCTTCATTTTGTGTGGGCTTCCTACTTTTAATTCAGGCCCAATCTTATTTTAATTAATCTGGTTTTAAATTAATTTCAAGCCCAATTTTAATATACCCATGTATTTAATATATTACACCAAGTAATATATTATTTACATTTATATTAAAATTAGTTTGATAAATTAATTTAATCCATCAAATTAAAATTAGATCTTCACAAAATAAAATCATATGTAAACCTATACATATGAATATTTCCACCTAGGAAATAATCTCATAATTAATCCAATTAATTATGAAGAGCCAATTAAATATATTAATTTTATTATTAGAATCAATCCAATTGATCTTTATAATATAATTAATATATATATACCTCTTTCTCCAGAGTGTATACTCCAAGTATACATGTGATTCCTTAAGTTGGTGTTCAATCGCTCAATGTGTACGATCCCGTGGGCCCATCTTTGTATTGGCAGTAGGCCTTTGGCCCACAGACTGCAGTTGGGATCTAGCAAGCCATTGTAGTCCCCAATTAAGATGGAGATGGCAGTCTAACTGTTATCATAGCCTTATAGTTTAAACCTGTACATCCCATGTCATTGATATCGGTGTCCAACACAGAAGCATGGATTGATCACCCTCTTTTGTGTCCGGACATTAACTTGATCCTGAATGCACTGAAGCTCACAAACAAGTTCCCACTTGTTTGGGTGTGGCCACACTCTTATCAGTCACATTCATCAAGAGGCCAGTGATATCTTTTCAGTGGACTACTGAGTGACAAATCCCTTCTGAATATCCATAGTATTGCCATGCTAAGTGACATACCCAAAAGTACCCATACTTGGCACCCTATTACATGCCCTTTAGGCGTACCCCTAAGTATGCAACCTCACATGCAACACCATTATATGGTCAGGTTAAAGGATCCATACAAGTACTACACGAGAATCACTTGTGATACTATACCATGTGGATTTCTCGTTAAGTGGATCTATCCAGTACCATGCCCTTTATGCATGTACCCATTAACTTGGTTGACATTCCTTGTCCAATGACCGGTAAGACACCGCCATACAACCAGGTTAATGATAGTCTCTTGTTCCATTGATTCCCATGACTAGAACAGACTATGGATCTATTTATGGTCATATCGTTTACCCTATCCATGGTCTTACTGCCAAGTGCATGACACTGGTCATCATGGATATGGATATGTCCATTAGATATTTCATTTAATATATTGCACAAGATAGATATAGAAAATGAATTAATGCCTTTATTAATAACACAAATAAGTATGATACATGAATCCAATAAATGTATGATACAAATACAAGGACCAATGCCTCGGGACTAGGGCATATCCAACAGATCTGAATATAAGTCTGCTTCAGTTGAGCCGGAGATTGCCCATGCACAAACAATTACTGGTGGAACTCCTGGATGAGCACTGCATGAAACAGAATGAGAGTAATAATGAAAAATCAATGCCGACCTTTCATTTCTTATGCCTTCCTCTTGTTTTCAAAGACAAAGTGAACAAAGGGTATGCATTTGTAAATTTCATAAAGCCAAAAGCCGCATGTCAACTTCAGCGGGCAGTTCATAATAAGAGATGACTACTATTCTTGTCTAGCAAAGTCCGCACTCTAGCCTAAGCTATCCTTTAGAGAAAAGAGGAACTGTGAGGCACTTTGAGAGGTCAATATTTGAGTGTGAAAGGGATGATTATCCACTAGTAACATTCAACCCAACTAGAGATGGTGTTAGTGCTAGAATTTCCCATCGAAAAAAAACCACGATAGTCGTACGACTTTGAATACAGCCGTACGACTGTAATCAAACTACAGTCGTACGACTGTAGGTTCTTGGCAGGTGAACCAGCCCATACCCTGAAAACGGAAAAATGGGGGAAAGGGGATGGAGCAATTAATGCTTCGAGATAAAAAGAAAGGACTTTTGGGGGAGTAAAGAAAAAGAAAGAAACACAGAGAGAGAAGGAATTAGAGGAAAAGAGAAGAAGAGAGAAAAAAAAAAACCAAAACTCAAAACCTTCTTCAACTCTTTTCTTCTCAATTTCAGAGTGTTAATGTTTAAAATGAATTAGAAATCATAGGTTAAACTTGACACACGAAATCTAATCATTTCCAAACCACAAACTAGCTTAGAATCCCTAACATTTTGGAGATTTTGGACCAAACTTCCCAACCTTGACTTAAGGAGAAAAAGAGCAAATTTGAGTGGATTGGTGCGTTGCAAGGGGTCAATCCTATGGTGGATCAGCACCTAAGAGGTAAACACTCCTTTTCCCCATTGTTTTTCAGGTTTTCTGGGTGATTGGTTGTGTTTTTTGTGCTTTTTGTTCAAGTTCTGCGTTTTTTGTTTCTGGAAATCAAGAACAGTCGTGCGACTATTCTTGAGTTTGATGAACAGTCGTACGAATGTTCTTAATTTCCAGACGGTTTCTTTTCAGTTTTATTTCAAATAAATTTTGGCGAAATCCTGGGTTTGGATCGCTTACAGTCGCATGACTGTAATTTATAGTTGTACGACTGTAGTTACAGTCACACGACTGTAACACTTTTCCAGAATCAGAATTTCCAGAATAATTTCCAAAAATTTCCAAAAATTCCAAAAAATTCAGAAAAATCCAAAAATCATCAAAATGAATTTTGTTATGTGCATTCACGACCCTAGATTCAATTTTCAGTAAATTGCATTTAAAATAATACCACGACGGAGACCTGATTCTCCCGAAAACCGACCCATCTCACATGTCGAAATCAATTAAACTGGAAAATAAAATGTTTTCCAAAATTGATTTTTCAGCACAAAAATCTATAGGGTGTTTCAAAACTGTTTTCCAGTTCTAACCGGTCCCACTGGTCGGGTCGACCCGGTTACCCCCTAAATGAATGCTCCCTTATTCTAAAATCCTCATTTTGTCCTGATTTGAGTCCTACTTGTGTTTATAATATATATTGCGTTAACCAGTCTGTTTTACAGAATTTATTTTTATTTTGGCTGTATTTAATAGATTAATTCGTGTAATTAGGTGGTTGTATTATTTTTAAATTTTTGTGTACTTATGCGCTTGTAAAAGTGAAGACGAGAGTTTTTATTCTTTATTCAATTTGGTTGTATAATCGGCCTCTATTATTCTTTTGCTTATTTGTGTGGATGATTTAATTTTCCCGCAATTTACTTTATGCATTCTGCCTTAGCATTGGCCTAATAAAAATAAACAAATTTGGTAGAGAAGATAATAAATTGAATAAATATGACTTTATAAATAATAAACGAATACAAACTTGGGGTTAAGTAGGTAAGTTGCCCGAACCCTGAATCTCTGGATTAGGTACAGTAGTCTATGCTCTGTAGGGAGCTGTACCAGAATTTCCCGGATGAGCTGATCCGGGTGGCGACTCTGTCACTGATCTCGAAATTTAGGTTTCGAGGTCTTTAAGTTGTAAAACGTAAAAACGTTTTCTACAAAAGGAATTGCCAAATCAAATTAATAGTTTTCCCAACTCAACATAAACAAAATTTCGTTTTCCACAAATCTCACTCAATTTCTTTCTTTTCTCTTTTCCTTGGTTCGCTTCGCCGGTTTCCGCTTTAAGGTCATCCTCTCACAGTGGCGACTCTGCTGGGGATGTTATTATGTTCCTTAAAATGTTTTTCATAAAAACTTAAAGAACTTAGGCAACTATTGAAATATAACCTCGCTTGTATTCGTTTATCGATTTATAAACATCGTATTTATTCATACCTTTGCATATCATGACATTTTCTTCTTCTCAACCCCTCAAATACACTGTTTTCACCCCAGTTTACCCAAGAAGGTGGCCTACCTCTACCGCCAGGATTGGAGACATCTGACGGGGTAAACCACTCATAGCCCCGCATGACCTTACATTGTGTTCTATGATGGGCAAGTGTTTATTTGCTATGGGAAACTGTACGACCCTTGGTTTTGACTTTGGCCCATATGTAATGGCTTAGTAATTTCCCCCAGGGTTACCAAGACTTAACTCTAAAATTGAACATTGAGCGTGCGCCTTTGGTATCCCCCGTTGATGCCAAAGAGACCCAATACCTAGGAAGAATACAAGACCATTCGAAAGGAGAAATAAGGTTGGAAGGGAGCGCATATTTTTGCATGTGCTAATGTTTGTTCTATGTTGTTTTTCCTTTTCTTTTTACCTTTCATAAAGCATCCAAAATGCATAATCATCTCATGTGCCGTTTTTTATCACGTTTTCATGCAGCTATCTTTAAATACATATGCATATGTGTGACATTTATGCTGACCACATCTTCATGCAGCCACGATATTTTACTCGTATGACATACATATACATCATGTATGCCAACATTTCTATAAAACATACATGACATCATTTCGCATGTCACGCATTCTAACCACATCTTCTTACAGCCATGACATATTATTCGTGTGTCACTTACCCATTTCGTATGTCCACATCCCTATAACATAAACATGACATCATTATGTATGTCATACATCCTAATCACGTTTTCGTGTAGCCATGACATTTTATTTATGCAACATACATATACATTCTGTGTGTTAGCATTTCCATGAAACATAAATGACATCATTTTACGTGTCACATATTCTAACCACGTTTTCCTGCAGCTACTTATATGTTTGTGTGACATACGCATCCATTCCATTTCATTACATTTCACATATTTGGGGACGTTCTAGGAATGACCATCATGATCATTTCATCTCATCCCATGTCGGGTACCCCGAAACTACCCGATTTCCGCCCGTGCACCAGATTGCATTTGGCCATCTTATAAAATATCATATCATTCAATAGTAGACCACAAAGGTCCTAGATTTGCTTCCGTGTGACAATTCACACGATGCCATCACATGACATCACATTCATTCATCATAAGTGTCTGGGTGACACCAAATTCTGTTTGTGCATATTGGTTCATATCGAACCATTTCATAACATTGTGAAATCATTTGAGGTGCTCCCCAGGTACCAGATTAGTACACATATAAGGGCATTCCATAATGTTAACAAACCATACAAGGTGTTCCACGAACACTGAACCTTTGTCCGTGTCCTCAGTGGCACGCGACTTTTCTATAAAATCTTCTCATATCATATGCCTTAAAAGCATCCGAACTTTGTTCGCGGGGCAGTTCCCATGCGACCATTTCACTTCATGCTATTAATCTACAAAGTGTCGAAACTCTACCCGTGTGCCGGCTCACACGTGGCCATTTCACGATAATTCATTAGGTGCCTTAAAAGCGCCGACTTTTTACCCGTGTGATGGTTCACACACGGTCTTTTTTGCATTACTTTTGCATAACATCGGGCATTCTCAGAACATCCAGAATAAGGAATTCATACCCGTTATTGTTTTCATTCATGAAGTATCAAATGCATACAATCATTTGTATGTCATTCATATCATGTTTTGTATAATCATTTCCAAAGCATCAACATTTGTGTAGCATTAATACTAATCATATTCTTTTGCAGCCATGATACATATTCACATGTGCCATACACATATTGTGTTTCCATGAAACATGCAAGGCATTAATTTGTTTGTGTGTCATGTATACTAACCATGCCTTTGTGTCTCTACGATGTTTTATTTGGATGACATAAGCATTCGTTCCTTGCACATGTAAAATCATCTTGCATTCCATGCACCCTAACCACATTTTTCTTCATCCATCTGCATTTTGGATGACATATACATTTTTTCTTTGCACGTATGATATCATCTCGTATGTCATGCATCCTAACCACATCTTCTGCAGCCACTTGCATTATGTGTGACCTATGCATTCACACCATTTCATTCATTACACCTAACAAATGATGTCCCAAGGATGCTCATCATAATCATTTCATTTCATAACAGGTGTCCCAAAGCCACCCCGTGTTTTGCTTGTGCCTTGGTTGCACTGGGTCATTTCTACATTGCATTCATTAGGAGACCACCACGGTCCTAAATATATGATCATGTGGAGGGTCGCATGATAAGCACTACACTACATCTCATCTATCTGTCTGTTCCCGGTGTCATTGGGATACTGAGATCTCGCTTGTGTGTCACGATCCATATCGGATTGCTCATAACATTATCAAGTCATCTAGGGTACTCCATGCGTGCCTAGTTAGTACACATATAGGGGCATTCCATGACAATACTAAATCATGCAAGGCGTTCCACAAACCCGAATCTTTGTCCGTGTCTCAAGTTACATGTGACTTATCTATAACATCATTTCATGTCAGATGCATCAAAAGCATCAGAACTCTGTCTGTATATCGACATACACACGACCATCCCATAACATCCATTAGGTGCCTCAAAAGCATCAGAACTCTGTCGCATGCTAGCTACGTGTGACCATTTCATGACATCCACTAGGTGCTCCTAAGGCACCGAACCTACGCATGTGTGCCGGTTCACACATGGTCTGTTTGCATTGCCTTTTGCATAGCATTGGGGCATCTGCGGAACGTCCAAAATAAATTATAAACAAAATCATACTCATTCATGTCTCCACCCGTTTGACATCATTCAATCACGTCAACCCATGACCGTACATCCCATTCATACATACACATAAGACGCTCCCTGAGCGCCGAAAACTCAGCCTGTGTGCCAAGCACATTATCTCATATCATTTCATCATATAAAAGCCCAAGGTCCTCCTTGAGTGCTGAAAAACCATTCGCATGCCAAGCATTCTGTCCTGTCTCACTTCATATCATGCTTCATAATCCAAGGTGCTCCCTGAATGCTAAAGATTATGTTAGATCATCATACGCATGCACACCACCACACCATTTCAACCCCCTTATAAGCAATGTCTTGCTTTGATCCGTGGACACCTCAATATATCATTTCTTCCCAGGGGCATAACTATGCATCCTATTGCAAGTAATATCTTGCTTCGACCCGTGGACACCCCAGTGTGTCATTCTTCCCGGGGGATAATTATGCATCCGATTGCAAGTAATATCTTGCTTCGATCCGTGGACACCCCAGTGTGTCATTCTTCCTAGGGGCATAACTATGCACCCCATCTTAACTCTCCTCGTAAGTAATATCTTGCTTTGATCCGTGGACACTCCAGTGTGTCATTTCTTCCCGAGGGCATAACTATGCACCCCATTTCAACTTCCCTTGCAAGTAACATCTTGCTTCGATCTGTGGACACCCCAGTGGTGTCATTCTTTCCCGAGGGCATAACTATGCACCCCATTTCAACTTCCCTCGCAAGTAATATCATGCTTCGATCCGTGGACACCCCAGTGTGTCGTTCTTTTCCAGGGGCATAACTATGCACCCTATTGCAAGTACTACTTGCCTCGATCCGTGGACACTCCCGAGTGTCATTTTACCCCTGTGGTGTATATTTATACACCATGTTTTATTTTAGCATGTATCATCCCCACCAGCATCCATTGCATCTGTATGGTTGATCTCCAATAGTATAGCATGACATGACATCACATGACATCACACATTCAATTAATCATCCACACACGTGTTGGGATTCGTCATTGGAAAAATAACATGGCGCAGCGGAAAATACACCATTTAAAATTTCCTAGAATCCACCTATCGTGTCTAATTAACATTGATTAGAATAAAATCAAATAAGAATCAAGAGAGATTAACTCACCGGATTTGTCTCTTCTAGAGACTGTTGCAGAATCGTTACTTGAAACTGCGATCTCCAAAGTCCGGTGCACGACCAACTATTGAGCGAGAACCGGTGCTAGCCGAAGACGCGAAGGAATGGAGGTTTAATGTTAGGATTTTCGGCTGTTTTGGGGCTGCTATTGGTGGCTGAAATTTCCAGCAATTAATTAGAGTTGAATTAGGTTTTTCTTCCTTAAGTGTGCCCTTATATAGACACCTTGTCTAGTTGGGTTTTAATTAGGTTAATTAAACCCAAGCCCACTAGGATTATAATTACATAAATAAACTTTAATTAAAAAGTATATACTATGTAATATAATTCCATTTGGCTAAATTTAATTACCCCTAAATAAAATTAAATCACACTTAAGTTAATACAACACATGTATTTAATTTTCATACTTAGGAAAATTATTTAATTAATTATTTACTTTATGTAATTCAATTAATTGATAAATTAATTAATTACATTATGTAAACTTACTAATTAAATTAAATTCAACCCAATGTCAATTAATTACCTTGGCACCGAATGTCAACTAATTAATTAACGCATTCATTCCAATGTACATTACATGTACAATTTCTATAAGTTCCAGCTCAGTTGATCTATGTGCACGATCCTATGGGTCTGTCTTTATGTTGGCAGTAGGCCCAAGGCCCACAGACTGTAAGTGGGTTCTAGCAAACCATTACAGCCCCTAATTAAGACAGAGATGCAGCAGTCTTTAAAAGACACTCACCCGGTAGTAATCTCATAGTGTCCTTTGCCTAACGATATCGATATGAATAAAAAAGAGGCATGGTGTCTGTCATCCTCTTCTGTTGTTTATTATATTTCTTGATCTTGAGTTGACTGATTAATCAAATAAGCAACCAACTTATTTGGGTATGCCCATACACTTATCAGTCCCACTCATCAAGTGGCCAATGATATCATCTCGGTGTTACCCGAGTGGCAATTCCATCACTTCATCATCAATATCAACATGTTCACCGATCCACCCAATCATACTCGTATTTAGCATCCTTTTACAGACCTTTTAGGCATATGTCAAAGTGAACCGGATTCCATATCGATATTATAATGAAATCTGGTCTGAGGACAAAAGAGACCTACTCAAGAAAGACCTATGACATGACAACCATGTGGCTTTCTTGTGCGGATCGATCCAGTCCCATGTCAATGACATGTACCAATATTCATGACTGACTATACAAGTACTATGGCTAGTTAAGAACTACCATACAGTCATCGAATATACAAGTCTGTGGTTCTATTCGTTCCCACGATTAGAACAGACTTGGGATAGGTTTTATGATTATCAATCAATGGATACTCTACTTATATTATAGCACAAGATATAAATGAAATAGATTAATTGCCTTTATTAATGTGACACAAATAATGTATTCATACATGACTCTTAATGTATAATACAAAATACAAGAATCCAATGCCCTAAGAACTAGGGCACACCAACAATCTCCCACTTGCACTAGTTCCAAGTGGGCATTGCCCTAATTCCTATAGATCTGGTATGACCGTCGTGTTGTGTCTGCAACAGCGCTTTGGTCAATGGATCAGCGACATTATTCTTGGTGTCAACCCTCTGTAATGATATGTCACCTATGTTCACGATCTCCCGAATGAGGTGAAACTTTCTGAGTACATGTTTGGATCTCTTGTGTGACCGGGGCACCTTAGCTTGTGCGATGGTCCCGTTGTTGTCACAAAAAATCAACTGGGTCTAGGATAGTGGGCACTACTCCCAACTCAGTTATGACTTTCTTGATCCAAACAGCTTTCTTTGAGCTTCGCACGCAGCTATGTACTTAGCTTCCATTGTAGAGTCAGCAATGGTGGCTTGCTTTGAGGACCTCCAACTAATGGCACCGCTATTCAGGGGAGAAACATAACCAGACTGTGACTGGTTCTCATCCTCATCGGTCTCAAAGCTTGCATCAATGTAACCTGACACTCCGAGCTCATCTTGACCTCTACACACTAAGAAAGCATCCTTAGTCCGGTTAAGGTACTTCAAGATTGCCTTGACTGCCTTCCAGTGTTCCTCACCGGGGTCCGACTGGTACCGGCTAGTCATACTTAGTGCAAACACGACATCAGGCCTCGTACATAACATGGAGTACATGATAGATCCAATAGCAGATGCATAAGGGATCTTTTCCATGTTCTCCCGGTCCTTCTTTGTTTTAGGACCATCTTTCTTACTCAGCTTCAACCCATGGCGCATAGGCAAGAATCCTTTCTTTGCCTTGTCCATGCTGAATCCTTTTCGAACCTTGTTAATATACGTGGCCTGACTTAGGCCTAGAAGCTGATTGGATCTATCTCTATAGATCCTGATCCCTAAGATCGTCTCAGCTTCGCCTAAGTCCTTCATTGCGAAGCACCTACTCAACCACTGCTTAACCCCTTGCAGTGTTGGTATGTCACTTCCAATGATAAGGATGTCATCAACATACAGCACTAGGACGGTGGAAACGCTCCCACTAACCATCTTATACACACAGGGCCTTTAACTTGAAACACCACTTGCAACCTATCACCTTAGCACACGTAGGTGGATCCACCAAGTTCCATACTTGGTTATCATGCATAGATTGCATCTCAGCCTCCATGGCTTTGCGCCATTGATCTGAGTATGGGCTTTCAACAGCCTCCTGATAGGTCTTGGGCTCTTCTTGGTCAATGACCATAAGGTCCCCATCATCAGTCACGAGAAAGCCGTACCTCTCTGGCTGATGACATGTCCTACCAGACCTTCTGTGGTCCTGTGCAACCGTTTCTGGTTCCTCAATTTCTTGAGTAGTCAGATCAGTTCCCGAAGCATCCTTAGCAGTAGCTGCAGGAGTTTGTGAGTCTTGAACTTCTGAAAGTTCAATATTACTCCCACTGTCTCTCTTGGAAAGGAATTCCTTCTCCAAGAAAACTGCATTTTTGGCTATGAAAACTTTGTTTTCAGCTGGAGCGTAGAAGTAATAACCCTTAGTTTCCTTAGGGTAACCCACAAACTGGCACTAGACAGATTTGGACTCGAGTTTGCCACTTGTCAATTTCTTAACATGTGCATCACAGCCCCAAATCTTCAAGAAGGAAACATTGGGCTTTCAGCCTTTCCATAGTTCATATGGTGTTCCCTCAACTGCCTTGCTTGGTGTATTATTAAGAATGTAAGCAGCTGTCTCTAAAGCATATCCCCAAAAGGAGACAGGGAGTGTAGCATGACTCATCATCGAGCGGACCATGTCAAGTGAGGTCCTATTCCTCCTCTCTGACACTCCATTCCACTGGGGTGTACCAGGAGGAGTGAGTTGGGATACAATCCCAAACTCTCTCAAAAACGAGTCAGACTCTTGGCTCAAATATTCACCCCCTCGGTCAGACAGAAGTGCTTTTATTTTCTTGCCAAGTTGGTTTTCTACTTCATTCTTAAAGTCCTTGAACCTTTGGAGAGTCTCAGACTTATGCTTCATCAGACACACGTAACCGTATCTGCTGAAGTCATCCGTGAAGGTGACGAAGTATAGAAAACCAGATCTAGCACTAGTGCTCATTGGGCCACATACATCGGAATGTATTAGCTCCAATAGCTCAGAGGCCCTTTCAGCAGTCTTGCTAAAAGGCGCCTTTGTCATCTTCCCTCTCAAACAAGATTCGCATGTGTCATAAGACTGGGTGTCAAATGACCCTAGCACTCCACTAGAGTGAAGCCTAGCAATGCGCTTCTCATTTATATGGCTAAGTCGACAATGCCAGATGTAAGTAGGATTAATTTAATTTTGTTTAATCGTTTTAGTATTTATGTTATAGATTGAACTTTCACGTTTTAGATCAAGGATATATAAGCCATTTTTAAGAAATGCTGTTCCATAAATAATATTGCCACATTGCATAGAAATTCTACCATGTCCAATATTAAATACAAAACCAGAAATATCCAATAAAGAAACGGAAATAATATTCCTGCGCATCGCAGGTACAAAATAACAATTTCTTAGTTCCAAAACAAGTCCACTAGGCATCTCCAAGAAATAATCTCCGATCTCCATGGCCTGAACCCGAGCACCATTTCTGACTCGAAGATCTACTTCTCCAGATCCTAATAATCTCCTATTTCTTAGACCCTGCACATTTGAACAAATGTGAGATCCACATCCAGTGTCCAAGACCCAAGATGTAGAAATAGCCAGATTAATCTCAACAACATAAATACCTGAAGCAGCAGTTTTGCCCTTCAGTTGCACCCTTAGCTTTGGACATGAGCTCTTCCAGTGCCCCTTCTCATGACACTCATGGCAAACATCGTCAGGAGAGGCAACCCTTGCTTTAGGTTGGGCCACAACCTTTTTTCCCTTATCCTTGGCCTTAGATTTGGCCTTTCCCTTAGCAATGGGCGTATTGCCCTTGTTCACCAGCAATACTTCACGAGTCTTCTTAAGAGACTGCTCAACAAGCTTGAGCATGCCATGCAGCTCAACAACCGATTTATCCAACCCTTGCATATGGTAATTCATGATAAACTGGTTGTAAGACTCAGGAAGTGGCCCGAGAATAATGTCTGTTGCCAAGTCCTGCGGTACTGGCGAGCCGAGGCGGGCAAGTGTATCAATATACCCCTTCAATTTTAGCACATGAGTGCTAACAGAAGTCCCAGCTGCCATCACAGTCGTGCAAAGTGCCTTAGTTGTCAGGTAACGTTCCTGACGAGCCTGATCTTGGAACATCTTTCTAAGCTGATTCATCATCTCATAAGCATGCTCGTCCATGAACTGCTTCTGAAGATCAGAAGCCATGGTACCCAGTATGAGGCACGAGACATCTCGGTCATCCCTCACATACCGATCGTACTGCTCCACCATCACCGTGGTGATGCCTCGACCTGCAGGAGGGCCAGCTGGTAAAGGAGCATTCAGTACATACTCCTTAGACTCTTGTCTAAGAACTATTTGCAAGTTCCTAGCCCAGTCCAGGAAGTTAGTCCCCGAAAGCTTCTCCTTCTCCAAGAGTGACCTAAGTGAGAGTGAGTTGTTGTTTTTTGCAGCCATTTAAATTGCTTAACTGAAATGGGATTATCTACTTGGAAGAAATCATTGCTTGAGTTAGAAATAAAGGACTTTTAAGCCAATTCAAATTAATAATCCGATTTTAATTTGTTCGTTGGTGTTGTTAATTGGCTGACTTGACCAAGATCCACAACTTATCAATGACTGGCCGAACTAGGGCTCGCTAACCAACCATTGAGTCGTTTGGTAGGATAACCTATCCAATCCTTCCACGAAGGACTCTTGGTTTGATGGGCTTATTGACACTTTACCCATCTGTGCTTAGGGCCCGCTCTGAGCTAATGCTACCCATGTTGAGTCAAACCACCATTCACATGTTAACCATACCAAGTATCTTAACCCTCGACGGCCCGCCGAATACTACAACATACCTAGCTAGGGCATGGCGCACATTGCAGCATCAATGGGAGGAAGAGGTGTGAATGTGGGAAGCACTTTTAAGCGACTCAATATTTTAATTTCCGGATTATAATTAAGTGATACGGCTTAGCATGCATAAATGCGGGTAATAATTTGGTGATCCATACATCCATATTATATGAAAAATGCAATAGCATACTTAATTTAAAATAAATGAGATCCTATGGGCCTTTAATTACAACCTAATGAAAAACTAGATATCCTATCTAATTCTTCATGGGTCGGACTGCAATCCTTCTTGGGCTCCCACCATGGGCTTGCTCCATTTGGGCCTTCCTCCATACTTGATGCAATTACAATAATTTTGTAAAATAAAATCTATTCTAAAATTACATCAAAATAAAAAAATGGTACACAGGCCATATTTCCCAAAATTAAATTACAACCGATAATAATTTAGGGCCCATAGAACTCAACATAACATTTCAAACAAAGTACCTGCCGTGCACATACATACCAATATGATGCATGATCATGGCATTCCAAATTATAAATATAAATTTTAAGCCGAGTTACTTAGGGTGAAATCGTCAATTTTAACAAATGTGACTAAGGCCCATAAAGGCCTAATGGATAACATCCATAAATGCAAAATTAACAATTTTGCTCCTACTTGAATTTGGGTTGTCACAAATTTAAAATTTAGCTCTCCCAATTTTAACCGGTGTCACGGTTTATTGGGCCAATTTCACAAAGTCCATATTCAATTTAATATGCAAACAATTAAATTAAATATGCATGCCAACAAAATAAATAATTTAAACACAAATTAATTTAAAAAATTTAATTTCATTTGCATTAGGGTCCGGAAAAAAAAATACCCGCAAAATCCAAAACCGGACCCGAAACCCACGCGCGGCAGCCTACCGCGGTAGCAGCAGCCAAGTGGGTTGCTGCCGCTGGATGGAATCGCAATTTGTGATTCCATCCAGGCCAAAAAAAAATTTTTTTTTTATTTAAAGTTTTATTTTAATTTCTAAATCATAAACATTCCAGCCAACTAAAGAATGAATAATCAATAAAAAATGGATTGAAAACCAATTGGGGAAAAAAAATCAAAAACCCCAATCCAAAATTCTAGGGTTCAACAAAACCAAAACCAATTGAATAAAAACCCTAAAACCACAAACTTGAAACCCATTCTTTCTTCAAGAACGCTTTCAAGAACCAATTCCAATCAATCTAATGGACAAAACCTAGGCTCTGATACCACTGTTGGGATTCGACAATGGAAAAATAACGTAGCGCAGCGAAAAATACACCATTTAAAATTTCCTAGAATCCACCTATTGTGTCCAATTACCATTGATTAGAATAAAATAAAATAAGAATCAAGAGAGATTAACTCACCGGATTCGTCTCTTCTAGAGACTGCTGCAGAATCGTTACTTGAAACTGCGATCTCCAAAGTCCGGTGCACGACCAACTATTGAGCGGGAACCGGTGCTAGCGGAAGACGCGAAGGAATAGAGGTTTAATGCTGGGATTTTCGGCTATTTTGGGGCTGTTATTGGTGGCTGAAATTTCCAGCAATTAATTAGAGTTGAATTAGGTTTTTCTTCCTTAAGTGTGCCCTTATATAGACACCTTGTCTAGTTGGGTTTTAATTCGGTTAATTAAACCCAAGCCCACTAGGATTATAATTACATAAATAAACTTTAATTAAAAAGTATATACTATGTAATTTAATTCCATTTGGCTAAATTTAATTACCCCTAAATAAAATTAAATCACACTTAAGTTAATACAACACATGTATTTAATTTTCCTACTTAGGAAAATTATTTAATTAATTGTTTACTTTATGTAATTCAATTAATTGATACATTAATTACATTACGTAAACTTATTAATTAAATTAAATTCAACCCAATGTCAATTAATTACCTTGGCACCGAATGTCAACTAATTAATTAACGCATTCCTTCCAATGTAAATTACATGTACAATTTCTATAAGTTCCAGCTCAGTTGATCTATGTGCACGATCCTATGGGTCTGTCTTTATGTTGGCAGTAGGCCCAAGGCCCACAGACTGTAAGTGGGTTCTAGCAAACCATTACAGCCCCCAATTAAGACAGAGATGCAGCAGTCTTTAAAAGACACTCACCCGGTAGTAATCTCATAGTGTCCTTTGCCTAACGATATCGATATATTTTTTGATCTTGAGTTGACTGATTAATCAAATAAGCAACCAACTTATTTGGGTATGGCCATACACTTATCAGTCCCACTCATCAAGTGGCCAATGATATCATCTCGGTGTTACCCCGAGTGGCAATTCCATCACTTCATCATCAATATCAACATGTTCACTGGTCCACCCAATCATACCCCGTATTTAGCATCCCTTTACAGACCTTTTAGGCATATGTCAAAGTGAACCGGATTCCATATCGATATTATAATGAAATCTGGTCTGAGGACAAAAGAGACCTACTCAAGAAAGACCTATGACATGACAACCATGTGGCTTTCTTGTGCGGATCGATCCAGTCCCATGTCAATGACATGTACCTATATT
Source organism: Euphorbia tirucalli (assembly GCA_039660915.1). NCBI lineage: Eukaryota > Viridiplantae > Streptophyta > Magnoliopsida > Malpighiales > Euphorbiaceae > Euphorbia > Euphorbia tirucalli. Next base: position 31,816,638 of record CM077640.1, on the reverse strand, counting down.
CATGACTGACTATACAAGTACTATGGCTAGTTAAGAACTACCATACAGTCATCTAATATACAAGTCTGTGGTTCTATTCGTTCCCACGATTAGAACAGACTTGGGATAGGTTTTATGATTATCAATCAATGGATACTCTACTCATATTATAGCACAAGATATAAATGAAATAGATTAATTGCCTTTATTAATGTGACACAAATAATGTATTCATACATGACTCTTAATGTATAATACGAAATACAAGAATCCAATGCCCTAAGAACTAGGGCACACCAACAACAAGTGCATAACACGTCATGCATATTCATGCATACATAGTTCCCTGTTTGGTATATGGCTACCGACGCTAACAAGTGCTCTTATCAGGAGAAAGGATTTGAGGATGGCCAACCCAAGAAACTTCAACGCCATAACATGAAGTGACATAGTCTTCCATAACAGATGTTATGGAAGACTATGTCGCTTCATCTCAATTCCAAAAGGCAGTTAGGGAGGAAGCAGCAGCAATGCTGAGAGAAATGCTAGGGGATGATCTTGACAGAATAGAAAGGCTAACGGCGAGATGCACTGAGTTGGAAATCCGGGTGGCAGTGCTCGAAGAGAAAATAAGGGACATGGCGAGTGCGGACGGTTGGTGTGCCCTAGTTCTTAGGGCATTGGATTCTTGTATTTTGTATTATACATTAAGAGTCATGTATGAATACATTATTTGTGTCACATTAATAAAGGTAATTAATCTATTTCATTTATATCTTGTGCTATAATATGAGTAGAGTATCCATTGATTGATAATCATAAAACCAATCCCAGGTCTGTTCTAATCGTGGGAACGAATAGAACCACAGACTTGTATATTCGATGACTGTATGGCAGTTCTTAACTAGCCATAGTACTTGTATAGTCAGTCATGAATAAAGGTACATGTCGTTGACATGGGACGTTATCGATCCGCACAAGAAAGTCACATGGTTGTCGCGTCATAGGTCTTTCTTGAGTAGGTCTCTTTTGTCCTCAGACCAGATTTCATTATAATATCAATATGGAATCCGGTTCACTTTGACATACGCCTAACAGGTCTGTAAAAGGATGCTAAATACGGGTATGATTGGGTGGATCAGTGAACATGTTGATATTGATGATGAAGTGATGGAATTGCCACTCGGGTAACACCGAGATGATATCATTGGCCACTTGATGAGTGGGACTGATAAGTGTATGGCCATACCCAAATAAGTTGGTTGCTTATTTGATTAATCAGTCAACTCAAGATCATGAAATATAATAAACAACAGAAGAGGATGACAGACACCATGCCTCTTGTTTATTCATATCGATATCGTTAGGCAAATGACACTATGAGATTACTACCGGGTGAGTGTCTTCTAAAGACTGCTGCATCTCTGTCTTAATTGGGGGCTGTAATGGTTTGCGAGAACCCACTTACAGTCTGTGGGCCTTGGGCCTACTGCCAACATAAAGACAGGCCCATAGGATCGTGCACATAGATCAACTGAGCTGGAACTTATAGAAATTGTATATGTAATATACATTGGAAGGAATGCGTTAATTAATTAGTTGATATTCGGTGTCAAGGTAATCAATTGACATTGGGTTGAATTTAATTTAATTAATAAGTTTACGTAATGTAATTAATTAATTTATCAATTAATTGAATTACATAAAGTAAACAATTAATTAAATAATTTTCCTAAGTAGGAAAATTAAATACATGTGTTGTATTAACTTAAGTGTGATTTAATTTTATTTAGGGGTAATTAAATTTAGCCAAATGGAATTAAATTACATAGTATATACTTTTTAATTAAAGTTTATTTATGTAATTATAATCCTAGTGGGCTTGGGTTTAATTAGCCTAATTAAAACTCAACTAGACAAGATGTCTATATAAGGGCACACTTAAGGAAGAAAAACCTAATTCAACTCTCATTAATTGCTGGAAATTTCAGCCACCAATTACAGCCCCAAAACAACCGAAAATCCCAGCATTAAACCTCCATTCCTTCGCGTCTTCGGCTAGCACCGGTTCCCGCTCAATAGTTGGTCATGCACTGGACTTTGGAGATCGCAGTTTCAAGAAACGATTCTGCAGCAGTCTCTAGAGGAGAAGAATCCGGTGAGTTAATCTCTCTTGATTCTTATTTGATTTTATTCTAATCAATGGTAATTGGACACGATAGGTGGATTCTAGGAAATTTTAAACGGTGTATTTTCCGCTGCGGCACGTTATTTTTCCAATGACGAATCCCAGCAGTGGTATCAAAGCCTAGGTTTTGTCCATTAGATTGATTGGAATTGGTTCTTGAAAGCGTTCTTAAAGAAAGAATGGGTTTCAAGTTTGTTATTTTAGGGTTTTTATTCAATTGGTTTTGGTTTTGATAAACCCTAGAATTTTTGGATTTGGGTTTTTGATTATTTTCCCCAATTGGTTTTGCATCTTAAAAATTATTGTTTTATTGATTATTTAATTTTTGATGGATTTTTTTTTATGATTTAAAAAAAAAAAAAGGTTTTTGGGCTGGATGGAATCACAAATTGCGATTCCATCCAGCGGCAGCAGCTGCTGTATGGCATGCTGCCCAGCAGCATGCCACGCAGCAGCTGGCTGCTGCTGCACCCTTCTGCAGCGGCAGGCTGCCGTGCAGCGGCACTGCTGCCCCGCCGGGACAGCGGCGCCGTGCGCGGGTTTCTGGTCCGGTTTTGGATTTTGCGGGTATTTTTTTATCCTGAACCCTAATGCAAATTAAATTAAATTTTTAAATTAATTTGTGTTTAAATTATTTATTTTGTTGGCATGCATATTTAATTTAATTGTTTGCATATTAAATTGAATATGGACTTTGTGAAATTGGCCCAATAAACCGTGAGACCGGTTAAAATTGGGAGAGCTAAATTTTAAATTTGTGACAACCCAAATTCAAGTGGGAGCAAAATTGTTAATTTTGCATTTATGGATGTTATCCATTGGGCCTTTATGGGCCTTAGTCACATTTGTTAAAATTGGCGATTTCACCCTAAGTAACTCGGCTTAACATTTTTATTTATAATTTGGAATGCCATGATCATGCATCATATTGGTATGTATGTACACGACAGGTACTTTGTTTGAAATGTTATGTTGAGTTCTATGGGTCCTAAATTATTAGCGGTTGTAATTTAATTTTGGGAAATATGGCCTGCGTGCCATTTTTTTTTATTTTGATGTAATTTTAGAATAGATTTTATTTTACAAAATTATTGTAATTGCATCAAGTATGGAGGAAGGCCCAAATGGAGCAAGCCTATGGTGGGAGCCCAAGAAGGATTGCAGTCCGACCCATGAAGAATTAGATAGGATATCTAGTTTTTCATTAGGTTGTAATTAAAGGCACACAGGATCTCATTTATTTTAAATTAAGTATGCTATTGCATTTTTCATATAATATGGATGTATGGATCACCAAATTATTTCCCGCGTTTATGCGTGCTAAGCCGTATCACTTAATTATAATCCGGAAATTAAAATATTGAGTCGCTTAAAAGTGCTTCCCACATTCACACCTCTTCCTCCCATTGATGCTGCAATGTGCGCCATGCCTTAGCTGGGTATGTTGTAGTATTCGGCGGGCCGTCGAGGGTCAAGATACTTGGTATGGTTAACATGTGAATGGTGGTTTGACTCAACATGGGTAGCATTAGCTCAGAGCGGGCCCTAAGCACAGATGGGTAAAGTGTCAATAAGCCCATCAAACCAAGAGTCCTTCGTGGAAGGATTGGATAGGTTATCCTACCAAACGACTCAATGGTTGGTTAGCGAGCCCTAGTTCGGCCAGTCATTGATAAGTTGTGGATCTTGGTCAAGTCAGCCAATTAACAACACCAACAAACAAATTAAAATCGGATTATTAATTTGAATTGGCTTAAAAGTCCTTTATTTCTAACTCAAGCAATGATTTCTTCCATGTAGACAATCCCATTTCAGTTAAGCAATTTAAATGGCTGCAACAAACAACAACTCACTCTCACTTAGGTCACTCTTGGAGAAGGAGAAGCTTTCGGGGACTAACTTCCTGGACTGGGCTAGGAACTTACAAATAGTTCTTAGACAAGAGTCTAAGGAGTATGTACTGAATGCTCCTTTACCAGTTGACCCTCCTGCAGGTCGAGGCATCACCAAGGCGATGGTGGAGCAGTACGATCGGCATGTAAGGGATGACCGAGATGTCTCGTGCCTCATGCTGGGTACCATGGCTTCTGATCTTCAGAAGCAGTTTATGGACGAGCATGCTTATGAGATGATGGATCAGTTTAAAAAGATGTTCCAAGATCAGGCTCGTCAGGAACGTTACCTGACAACTAAGGCACTTTGCACGACTGTGATGGCAGCTGGGACTTCTGTTAGCACTCATGTGCTAAAGTTGAAGGGGTATATTGATACACTTGCCGGCCTCGGCTCGCCAGTACCGCAGGACTTGGCAACAGACATTATTCTCGGGGTCACTTCCTGAGTCTTACAACCAGTTTATCATGAATTACCATATGCAAGGGTTGGATAAATCGGTTGTTGAGCTGCATGGCATGCTCAAGCTTACTGAGCAGTCTCTTAAGAAGACTCCTGAAGTATTGCTGGTGAACAAGGGTAATACGCCCATTGCTAAGGGAAAAGCCAAATCTAAGGCTAAGGCTAAGGCCCAAAAGGCCAAGGCTAAGGGAAAAAAAGGTTGTGGCCCAACCTAAAGCAAGGGTTGCCTCTCCTGACGATGTTTTCCATGAGTGTCATGAGAAGGGGCACTGGAAGAGCTCATGTCCAAAGCTAAGGGAGCAACTGAAGGGCAAAACTGCTGCTTCAGGTATTTATGTTGTTGAGATTAATCTGGCTATTTCTACATCTTGGGTCTTGGACACTGGATATGGATCTCACATTTGTTCAAATGTGCAGGGTCTAAGAAATAGGAGATTATTAGGATCTGGAGAAGTAGATCTTTGAGTCGGAAATGGTGCTCGGGTTTAGGCCATGGGGATCGGAGATTATTTCTTGGAGATGCCTAGTGGACTTGTTTTGGAACTAAGAAACTGTTATTTTGTACCTGCGATGCGCGGGAATATTATTTCCGTTTCTTTGTTGGATATTTCTAGTTTTGTATTTAATATTGGGCATGGTAGAATTTCTATGCAATGTGGCAATATTATTTATGGAACAGCATTTCTTGAAAATGGCTTATATATCCTTGATCTAAAACGTGAAAGTTGAATCTATAACATAAATACCAAAAGGATTAAACAAAATGAAATTAATCCTACGTACATCTGGCATTGTCGACTTGGCCATATAAATGAGAAGCGCATAGCTAGGCTTCACTCTAGTGGAGTGCTAGGGTCATTTGACATCCAACCTTATGACACATGCGAATCTTGTTTGAGAGGCAAGATGACAAAGGCGCCTTTTAGCAAGACTGCTGAAAGGGCCTCAGAGCTATTGGAGCTGGTACATTTCGATGTATGTGGCCCAATGAGCACTAGTGCTAGATCTGGTTTTCTGTACTTCGTCACCTTCACGGATGACTTCAGCAGATACGGTTACGTGTATCTGATGAAGCATAAGTCTGAGACTCTCCAAAGGTTCAAGGACTTTAAGAATGAAGTAGAAAACCAACTTGGCAAGAAAATAAAAGCACTTCGGTCTGACCGAGGGGGTGAATATTTGAGCCAAGAGTTTGACTCGTTTTGAGAGAGTGTGGGATTGTATCCCAACTCACTCCTCCTGGTACACCCCAGTGGAATGGAGTGTCAGAAAGGAGGAATAGGACCTTACTTGACATGGTCCGCTCGATGATGAGTCATGCTACACTCCCTGTCTCCTTTTGGGGATATGCTTTACAGACAGCTGCTTACATTCTTAACAATACACCAAGCAAGGCAGTTGAGGGAACACCATATGAACTATTGAAAGGCCGAAAGCCCAATGTTTCCTTCTTGAAGATTTGGGGCTGTGATGCACATGTTAAGAAATTGACAAGTGGCAAACTCGAGTCCAAATCTGTCAAGTGCCAGTTTGTGGGTTACCCTAAGGAAACTAAGGGTTATTACTTCTATGATCCGGTCGAAAACAAAGTTTTCATAGCCAAAAATGCAGTCTTCTTAGAGAAGGAATTCCTTTCCAAGAGAGACAGTGGGAGTAATATTGAACTTTCAAAAGTTCAAGACTCATAAACTCCTGCAGCTACTGCTGAGGATGCTTCGGGAACCAATCTGACTACTCAAGAAATTGAGGAACCAGAAACGGTTGCACAGGACCTTAGAAGGTCTGGTAGGACATGTCATCAGCCAGAGAGGTACGGCTTTCTCGTGACTGATGATGGGGACCTTATAGTCGTTGACCAAGAAGAGCCCAAGACCTATCAGGAGGCTGTTGAAAGCCCACACTCAGATCAATGGCGCAAAGCCATGGAGGCTGAGATGCAATCTATGCACGATAACCAAGTATGGAACTTGGTAGATCCACCTCTGGGTGCTGAGGTGATAGGTTGCAAGTGGTGTTTCAAGTTAAAGGCCTTGTGTGTATAAGATGGTTAGTGGGAGCGTTTCCACCGTCCTAGTGCTGTATGTTGATGACATCCTTATCATTGGAAGTGACATACCAACAGTGCAAGGGGTTAAGCAGTGGTTGAGTAGGTGCTTCGCAATGAAGGACTTAGGCGAAGCTGAGACGATCTTAGGGACAAGGTTCTAAAAGGATTCAGCATGGACAAGGCAAAAAAAGGATTCTTGCGTATGCGCCATGGATTGAAGCTGAGTAAGAAAGATGGTCCTAAAACAAAGAAGGACCGGGAGAACATGGAAAAGATCCCTTATGCATCTGCTATTGGATCTATCATGTACTCCATGTTATTTACGAGGCCTGATGTCGTGTTTGCACTAAGTATGACTAGCCGGTACCAGTCGAACCCCGGTGAGGAACACTAGAAGGCAGTCAAGGCAATCTTGAAGTACCTTAACCGGACTAAGGATGCTTTCTTAGTGTATAGAGGTCAAGATGAGCTGGTAGTGTCTGGTTACACTGATGCAAGCTTTGAGACCGATGAGGATGAGAACCAATCACAGTCTGGTTATGTTTCTCTCCTAAATGGCAGTGCCATTAGTTAAAGGTCCTCAAAGCAGGCCACCATTGCTGACTCTACAATGGAAGCTGAGTACATAGCTGCATGCGAAGCTCAAAGAAAGCCGTTTGGATCAAGAAAGTCATAACTGAGTTGGGAGTAGTGCCCACTATCCTCGACCCAGTTGATGTTTTTGTGACAACAACGGGGACCATCGCACAAGCTAAGGTGCCCCGGTCACACAAGGGATCCAAACATGTACTCAGAAAGTTTCACCTCATTCGGGAGATCGTGAACATAGGTGACATATCATTGGAGAGGGTTGACACCAAGAATAATGTCGCTAATCCATTGACCAAAGCGCTGTTGCAGACACAGGACGACGGTCATACCAGATCTATAGGAATTAGGGCAATGCCCACTTGGAACTAGTGCAAGTGGGAGATTGTTGGTCTGCCCTAGTTCTTAGGGCATTGGATTCTTGTATTTTGTTTTATACATTAAGAGTCATGTATGAATACATTATTTGTGTCACATTAATAAAGGCAATTAATCTATTTCATTTATATCTTGTGCTATAATATGAGTAGAGTATCCATTGATTGATAATCATAAAACCAATCCCAGGTCTGTTCTAATCGTGGGAACGAATAGAACCACAGACTTGTATATTCGATGACTGTATGGCAGTTCTTAACTAGCCATAGTACTTGTATAGTCAGTCATGAATATAGGTACATGTCGTTGACATGGGACTGGATCGATCCGCACAAGAAAGTCACATGGTTGTCGCGTTATAGGTCTTTCTTGAGTAGGTCTCTTTTGTCCTCAGACCAGATTTCATTATAATATCATTATGGAATCCGGTTCACTTTGACATACGCCTAACAGGTCTGTAAAAGGATGCTAAATACGAGTATGATTGGGTGGATCGGTGAACATGTTGATATTGATGATGAAGTGATGGAATTGCCACTCGGGTAACACCGAGATGATATCATTGGCCACTTGATGAGTGGGACTGATAAGTGTATGGCCATACCCAAATAAGTTGGTTGCTTATTTGATTAATCAGTCAACTCAAGATCAAGAAATATAATAAACAACAGAAGAGGATGACAGACACCATGCCTCTTGTTTATTCATATCGATATCGTTAGGCAAAGGACACTATGAGATTACTACCGGGTGAGTGTCTTCTAAAGACTGCTGCATCTCTGTCTTAATTGGGGGCTGTAATGGTTTGCTAGAACCCACTTACAGTCTGTGGGCCTTGGGCCTACTGCCAACATAAAGACAGACCCATAGGATCGTGCATATAGATCAACTGAGCTGGAACTTATAGAAATTGTACATGTAATGTACATTGGAAGGAATGCGTTAATTAATTAGTTGACATTTGGTGTCAAGGTAATTAATTGACATTGGGTTGAATTTAATTTAATTAATAAGTTTACGTAATTTAATTAATTAATTTATCAATTAATTAAATTACATAAAGGAAACAGTTAATTAAATAATTTTCCTAAGTAGGAAAATTAAATACATGTGTTGTATTAACTTAAGTGTGATTTAATTTTATTTAGGGGTAATTAAATTTAGCCAAATGGAATTAAATTACATAGTATATACTTTTTAATTAAAGTTTATTTATGTAATTATAATCCTAGTGGGCTTGGGTTTAATTAGCCTAATTAAAACCCAACTAGACAAGATGTCTATATAAGGGCACACTTAAGGAAGAAAAACCTAATTCAACTTTAATTAATTGCTGGAAATTTCAGCCACCAATTGCAGCCCCAAAACAGCCGAAAATCCCAGCATTAAACCTCCATTCCTTCGCGTCTTCGGCTAGCACCGGTTCCCGCTCAATAGTTGGTCGTGCACTGGACTTTGGAGATCGCAGTTTCAAGAAACGATTCTGCAGCAGTCTCTAGAGGAGACGAATCCGGTGAGTTAATCTCTCTTGATTCTTATTTGATTTTATTCTGATCAATGGTAATTGGACACGATAGGTGGATTCTAGGAAATTTTAAACGGTGTATTTTCCGCTGCGGCACGTTACTTTTCCAATGACGAATCCCAGTACGGACTCCAATGTTGGTATGGATAAGGAGCAAAACGCCAAAATCACCGACACTCCTCCTCAACACCTCGGAAAGCCCTCTCACCAAAATTTGGGCTTATCGGGGTCGTCTAATGAAGGAGAACCGAAAAGATCTCTAGAGTCCAATGCCAACATTGACTCTGTTTCGTGACAAATCTAGAGTTCGGCTCCCGAAGAAAAATGGGCAGTCGCATCCTCTGGGCCTCGTTCAGTGACTAGACTATTCGCCATCTGTAGAAAGATGAACCTGCTGCAGAGTGTCCAACCATATGTGGCACCAATGGCAGAACAAAAGGGAAACTACTGCAGCTATCATGTAGTAGTAGGCCACCGGACTAATGAATGTGTCGGTCTGCGAAGGAGGATCCAGAAGATGGTCAACGAAGGAAAATTGAGGGTGTCGTCTGCCTCTAACGAGTGACCAGGGGTAATCAAGGAGACCATCAATGAAATTCCTCAGTCCTTCCGGGGAGAGGAATATGATGATGAGCTACAGGGTCTGATCTGACGAAAATGGGGCAATGGTACTGAAGTCGAGGCAGTGACTAGTCAGGGGCAAAAAAAAAAAAGAAACCCCCTCGGAGCTGTCCTTTTTGTAGGGAACTCATTTTTGTTGCCATGGTGTATTAATATCATTTTGAATGCAATGCATTTTATTATCTTCTTACTTATATGGTGATTACATGTATATGGCATTGCGCACGCATCTATCATCTAACATGACATGTCAAACATGCATAATATCAAAATGCATGATATGAATCTGAATACTATAGGGAACCTAAAAGTGAAGCTGGTCCTGAACGAACTCTCTCTTAAAAGGTGAGCTTGTGAGATAAATAAAATGACACGATGGTACCATTTCCGCTAAGACATCTACTGATCCAACTCCGTGATCCTTGCAAAACACTACCAGTCCTGCCCCAGAGCTTCAACTTAAAAGGCACACACAATGCCCAAACCATTCTAAACCAAAAGCCATCTTTGAAACCTGAAATCCTACCCAAAAAAAAAAAACCTTAAAAGCCTCTTAGAGGCAATTAAACCCAAAAAGTCCTCCCGGAGACAAAGCTTTATCCCATATCCAAAGGGGGCACCCCAAGCCAAAACCCAAAAACTAAAACTCCCCACTCACCAAAATTTCCAACCCATGGAGTATTCAAATGGCTTTCATCATCTTCACCACCCATCATGTGTGAAAGACGGAAGCAATTATGGTTGTAGTGCATACATTATCTTGTTCATGTGACATTCATATGTACATGACATTACGAATGCATTGTTCATCCAAAAAGCATATCAAACACACATGACATGCATGAGTTTGAATGCAGCACGAAAACCAACAGATGGTCATGGTTGGAGCTCGGTTAAAAAAAAAATACAGAAAGGGGATCTCGTAGCATTAAAGGGTAATCTTTAGCTCCCGGCATCGTCGGATCCTTCCCTCCTATCTACGAAAGATTTAGAATTTCCTGTCTTCAAAACCAAAGCTCTTCCCCTTTTCATTTCCGATTTCTTCCACACCTTCAACACCCTTTGTCTTCCGTTTACCACCCAAACTACCAACACCTATTTAACCAAACATCTTCTCACCTTATTCTCTGAACTGACCCTGTGAAGCCTTATTTTCCACCATCAATGGCTTCTAATAAGAAGTTGAACCCCAATGCTGTTCCATATTCGCATCATCTTATTGTCCAAAGGGTGACAGGGGCCTATGATGAAGTACTGACTCAATCAGTCTTTGTTTATCATCAACCTGTACCAAATTGGGGATTCTCCTTCTATCCCATACCACTTCTCTTCAACCTGAACCCCCAGACCAAACATTTTGTAACCTCAAACTGACAGGAAAGGCATTGATTTCATGATGAAGAGAGGATTTGAATATAAGCCTACTTCAATTGAGATGGAGTTTGCCAATGTTTAAGCAACCGCTGATGGAACTCCTAAGTAACCACTGTTCTTGCCCAGTAAAATCCACACTATAGCCTATACTGGACTCACCCAGCAAGGGATGGTTCTGTTGAGCAAAAATGTGCTACAAAAAGAAAAAGACTGGCACTCACCCCTATGAACTTCACCAACAGTGTTGGAGCAACCAGGTTTTACAAAGCTTTCAACAATCATGAATGGGATGTTCCCATCAATAGAAATACCTACAAAGCCAGCTGTGCTAATATTCAGGGAAAAGTTGCATTTACCAACCATTTTAAGAACTCAGTCTTCAGCTGCAACAGAAGTGACTACTTACCAGTGGTTCTTTCATTTCCTAGCCATGGTGTGCATTTCTCTAGGGTTGTTGTGGTTCACGAACAAAGGAAAACTACAATTAACTCAAGTCATTCTAAATCAGGCCATACCTTGAAGGACTAAAAGCTGTGTCCATCTTTGGCAATCGTGTGTGAATTGGAATCTCGGGTGAATTGAGATCATGAATTCAATTCCAGACCCTTGGCAATTTCAGTGGTTAATTGACTCCATCTCAGGTGGTCTACTCAACAGAGGCAGTTCCATCTAATGGCCAACTGTACACTTTGGTAACATCCTCAGCGGATCCTCAAAAAAAAAGAAAAAAAAAAGAAAAAGAAAGTGTAATGAAGGTACATTGATCCACACCAAAGCCATGGTTGGAATTTCCTAATGCATTCACATTCATCATGTCATAGATGTTTCATATGTTATTTTGATGTTCAATTTGCATGTGTTATGCCATTGCATGTAAATGTCCATGTTCAGGCCACAGCACACAGCAAACCAGACTTAGTGAAGCATTTCACATCCAAACCCAAACCTCCAATACTTAGGGCAGGTAAAAGAAAAATCAAGAAATATCATCAAAGACAATCCTATAATGATCCCCGGCGGAACCGTCAAGGCGCATCCTCCAATCCTAAGACAAGCCAGTGCTAAGACATCCACTTGACTGGCGCACTCTTATAGACTTGGCCATCATTCAAAAAAAAAAAAAAACCACAACGATCTTCAGCAAGAGAATCTCCAACACGGAAAACCGAAAGGACATGTTGGTAAAAAGAAGAGAGTGACATACAGAGGTAATGTCACTTTTGATTTTCCTATCGCATTCATTCCAATGTCATCATAACGATATTAGGCATGATTGATTTTCTACTTAGATGTTCATATTACATGCATCGTGCCATTGCATATAAACACCCATTAGTAAGTCATTACATCCAAACCGACGATGGCATCAACAAAATTGTCACTACAAATGATAGCTACCAGCTCAGTTGTACCATCCTTAACATAATTATCGCTGGCAAAGTGGTCCCCAGTAGGATCATCCCCATGGGGTCTCCAACAAAATCCTCAGGCGGGTTCCTAGCAAAGCTCCCAATAGAGTCTCCAACAGATCCCAAGCGAGATCAAATGGATCAGAATACTCCCCAGCTGAGTCTTCAGCCAAAACGATCCCTACTGAGTCATTATCCTCAGCAAAGTCATCCGGCAGACATAGTCCCCATAAGAGTTGTCAGGAGTCACAAGTTCACTCCCCAGCATAGTGCAGATACCAAAAATATCATCAGAAGCATCATGACACATGCATACATATGAATCATGCACGTATTCACGCATACATGCATCAAAACACCAACCTCGTGCTGCCTCTTCGCCTCATAGAGGGGACAACACATTATCTTATTCGACCTTGTCGACCCAATGGATAAGGAAGAATGTCTGTTGATGAACTTCTTACCCTAAACAGGTATCTGGGGGTAGAACAATAGACCAATTTGTTCGACCTTTCCACCGCATAGGAGAGGAAGAACATTCATTTCAATCCTGTCACCGCTGGGGCAGGAAAGAAATGCTTATTGAGGTGTTTCTTGCCCTTTACAGGTATTTGGGGGTAAGACAACACCATCCTCGTGCAACCTCTTCGCCTTATAGAAGGGACAACACATTATCTTATTTGACCTTGTCGACCCAATGGACAGGGAAGAATGTCTATTGACGAACTTCTCACCCTTAACAAGTATCTTGGGGCAGAACAATAGACCATCTCGTTCGACCTTTAGCCACAGAGCAGAGGAAGAACATTCATTTCGATCCTGTCACCACTGGGGCAGGAAATAAATGCCTATTGAGGTGTTTCTTGCCCTTAACAGGTATCTGGGGGTAAGACAAAACCAACCTCGTGCTGCCTCTTCGCCTCATAGAGGGGACAGTATATTATTCGACCTTGTCGACCTAATGGACAGGGAAGAATGTCTGTTGATGAACTTCTCGCCTTTAATAGGTATCTGGGGGCAGAACAACAGACCAACTCGTTTGACCTTTCCACCGCATAGGAGAGGAAGAACATTCATTTCAATCCTGTCATCCTAGAGGCAGGAAAGAAATGCCTATTGAGGAGTTTCTTGCCTTTAACAGGGATCTGGGTGCAAGACAACAATCAACCTCGGACTGCTTCTTTGGCGCATAGAAGGGACAGTGCCTTTCACTTCAACCTTGTCGCCACATGGACAACGAAGAAATTCCTATTATGGATTCGCTTGCCTTTAACAGGTATCTAGGGGCAAAGCAATTCAATCGTATTTATTCTTGATCGAGGGGGCAAAAATTTTTGTTTCCAAAACTATCGATCAAGAAATAAATATGCTACTTTGCACCAAAATCACGGACGCGCTCCGCCTCAGTGAGCCAACATCATGGACGTGCTCCGCCTCAGTGAGCCAACATCATGGATGCGCTCTACCTCAGTGAGCTAACATCACGGACGCGCTCCGCCTTAGAGAGCCAACATCACGGACGCGCTCCGCCTCAGAGAGCCAACATCACGGACGTGCTCTGCCTAAGATAGCCAACATCATGGGCGTGCTCCACTGCAGAGAGCCAATATTATGGGCGCGCTCCACCACAGTGAGCCAACTTCATGGGAGAACTTCCCCGCAGTGAGTCTACTTAGAATCACGGCCGGCACCTCCAGCAAAAAATTCCAGGTACGTTTCCTTTTCCTTCCTCACTGCGCTTACAGTCGCGAGACCAAACTCGATCTAGGCTTTAGTGCCCACGATGATCCGACTTTGATCCCGCAAGGGGCAGCTGTTAGTGCCAGAATTTCCCTTCGAAAAAAAAACCACGATAGTCGTACAACTTTGAATACAGTCATACGACTGTAATCAAACTACAGTCATATGACTGTAGTTCGTGGCAGGTGAACCAGCCCATACCCTGAAAACTGAAAAATGAGGGAAAGGGGATGGAGCAATTAATGCTCCAGGATAAAAAGAAAGGAGGTAGAAAGAAGAAAGGACTTTTAGGGGAGTAAAGGAAAAGAAAGAAACACAGAGAGGGAGGGAATTAGAGGAAAAGAGAAGAAGAGAGAAAAGAAAAGCCAAAACTTAAAACCTTCTTCAACTCTTTTCTTCTTAATTTCAGAGCGTTAATGTTTAAAATGAATTAGAAATCATAGGTTAAACTTGACACACGAAATCTAATCATTTCCAGACCACAAACTAGCTCAGAATCCCTAACATTTTGGAGATTTTGGACCAAGCTTCCCAACCTTGACTCAAGGAGAAAAAGAGCAAATTTGAGTGGATTGGTGCATTGCAGGGGTCAATCCTACGGTGGATCAGCGCCTAAGAGGTAAACACTCCTTTTCCCTTATGTTTTTCAGGTTTTCTGGGTGATTGGTTGCGTTTTTTGTGCTTTTTATTCAAGTTCTGTGTTTTCTGTTTCTGGAAATCAAGAACAGTCGTGCGACTGTTCTTGAGTTTGAGGAATAGTCGTACGACTGTAACTACAGTCGTACGAATGTTCTTGATTTCTAGACGGTTTCTTATCAGTTTTATTTCAAATAAATTTTGGCGAAATCCTGGGTTTGGATCGCTTACAGTCGCTCGACTGTAATTTACAATTGTACGACTGTAGTTACAGTCGCACAACTGTAACACTTTTCCACAATCAGAATTTCCAGAATAATTTCTAAAAATTTCCAAAAATTCCAAAAAATTCAGAAAAATCCAAAAATCATCAAAATGAATTCTGTTGTGTGCATTCACGACCCTAGATTCAATTTTTAGTAAATTGCATTTAAAACAATACCACGACGGAGACATGATTCTGCCGAAAACCAATCCGCCTCACATGTCGAAATCAATTAAACCGGAAAATAAAATGTTTTCCAAAATTGATTTTTCAGCACAAAAATCTATAGGGTGTTTCAAAACCGTTTTCCAGTCTAATCGGTCTGACCAGTCGCGTCGACCCGGTTACCCCCCTAAATGCATGCTTCCTTATTCTAAAATCCTCATTCTGTCCTGATTTGAGTCCTACTTGCATTTATAATATATATTGCGCTAACCAGTCTGTTTTGCAGAATTTATTTTTATTTTGTATGTATTTAATAGATTAATTCATGTAATTAGGCGGGTGTATTATTTTTAGATTCTCGTGTACTTAGGCGCTTGTAAAAGTGAGGACAAGATTTTTTATTTTTTATTCAATTTGGTTGTATAATCAGCCTCTATTATTCTTTTGCTTATTTGTGTGGATGATTTAATTTTTCTGCAATTTACTTTATGCATTCTGCCTTAGCATCGGCCTAATAAAAATAAACAAATTGGGTAGAGAAGATAATAAATTGAATAAATATGACTTTATAAATAATAAACGAATACAAACTCGAGGATGAGTAGGTAAGTTGCCCGAACCCTGAATCTCTAGATTAGGTACTGTAGTCTACGCTCGATAGGGAGCAGTACCAGAATTTCTTGGATGAGCTGATCCGGGTGGGGACTCTGTCACTGATCTCGAAATTTAGGTTTCGAGGTCTTTAAGTTATAAAACGTAAGAACGTTTTCTACAAAAGGAATTGCCAAATCAAATTAATAGTTTTCCCAACTCAACATAAACAAAATTTCGTTTTCCACAAATCTCACTCAATTTCTTTCTTTTCTCTTTTCCCCGGTTCCCTCCGCAGCTTCCGCTTTAAGGTCGTCCGCTCACAGATGGTACAAAGGGTTCTGTTGAGCAAAATGCGACAAGGAGAGTAGATAACTGTGACTTGACCCTGTGAGTCCTTGCTTGCGGCGGGTGGTGGGATTCTTTCCCCTGTCTAAAGTAAGAAGCAGATTGGAGTTAACTTCGGTGGAAAAAACAAGCATGATGGTCAAAAATCTACCAAATCAGTTTCAAAGACACGATCTGCTACAAATACTGGTTAGGCGTTGTCTGGAGGAAAACAAGAATAAGTCGAAAGGGAAGTCTGCTCATGATTCCCTCTATTTGCCTGTGGATTTCAAGACCGGGGGAAATTTCAGTTGTGCATCTATGAACTTCACCACCAGTGTTGGAGCAACCAGGACTTACAAAGCTTTCAACAATCATGAATGGGATGAACCCCATCAATAGGAAGTCTTGCAAAGCCTGATGTGCCAATATTCAGGGGAAAGTTGCATTTACCAACCATTTTAAGAACTCAGTCTTCAGCTGCAACAGAAATGACTACTTACCTAGGGTTCTTTCACTTCATAGAGATGGTGTGCTTTACTCTAGGGTTATTGTGATTGGCAGACATAGGGAACCCACAATTAACTCAAGTCACTCTGATTCAGGCCATACCTTGAAGGACTAAAAGCTGTACCCACCTTTGGAGACTGTGCATGAACTGGAATATGGGGTGAATTGAGAAATGAATACAGTCTCAGACCCTTAGAGAATTCAGTGGTTAATTGACTCCATCTCGGGTTGTCTGCTCACAGAGGCGACTCCATCCAGTGATCGGCTGCATACCTTGGTGACCTGCCTTTAACATATCCCCAGTAGAGTCTAAAAAAAAATCCCTCCGATATGGAAAACCGAAAGGACATATTGGTAGCATAAAGGGACATAGATCAAACAAGAGCCACGGGCTGGATTTTCCTAATGTATTCACATTCATCATATCATAAATGTTTCATATTCTGTTTTGATGCTCAATATGCATGTGTCATGCCATTGCATATAAATGTCCATTGTATAGGTTGCTGCACGCAGCAAACCAGATATGATAAAGTGTTTTACAGCCAAACACCAGAACATAAACCTCTAACAATAGGGGCAGGTAAATGCTACACCATTAAGCATTATCAAGAACAATCCTTTCGTAATCCTTGGTGAACATATTGATGTTGGGATTTGTCACCGGAAATCACTTGATTAAAGCAGAACAACGTGGTGATTTCCTCAAATCCGTGCCCAAGAGCAATTGAAATGGAAATTGCAAAAACAAAAATTTAACCAACAAGAGATTGATCTCTTACCCGGTTTATCTCTACAAGAGATGGATGCAGAGTGCAAGAATCAAGGTAGAATCCCTCCTCGTTCATGTATATGAAAGCTTTTCGAACACAACCTGTGCTAGAGTCAGAAAATCATGAACTTTGGAGCTGGAGGGGATGAGAATTTCGGCTATGGTGGCTTGTCTACCTCTTAGCCGAAATACCTAGGGTTGTTTTAACCCTAGGTGGCCGAAATTCTCCGTGAGAATTTCGCCCCA
The DNA here is from genome assembly GCA_039660915.1 of Euphorbia tirucalli. NCBI lineage: Eukaryota > Viridiplantae > Streptophyta > Magnoliopsida > Malpighiales > Euphorbiaceae > Euphorbia > Euphorbia tirucalli. Next base: position 31,798,922 of record CM077640.1, on the reverse strand, counting down.
ATTGGCTCACCATGTGTGGGCTTTTCTTCTTTCATTTTAATCCTAAATCTATTTTAATTTTCTGGTTCAAATTAATTTCAAGCCCAACTTTAATTTGCACATGTATATAATATATTACACCATGTAACATATTATTTACATTTAATTGAAATTGCTTTGACTAATTAATTTAATCCATGAAATTAAAATTAGATCTTCACAAAATGAATTCATATGTAAACCTATACATATGAATATTTCCACCTAGGAAATAATTTCTTAATTAATCCAATTAATTATGAGAATGCCAATCAAATATTAATCTTATTATTATGATCAATCCAGTTGATCGTTACAATACAATTAATATAATCCTCTCTCTCCAGAGTGTATACTCCAAGTATACAAGTGATTTCCTTAAGTCTGTATTCAGTCGCTCAGTGTGTACGATCCCGTGGGCCCATCTTTATGTTGGCAGTGGGCCTGAGGCCCACAGACTGCAGTTGGGCTCTAGCAAGCCACTGCAGCCCCTAATTAAGATGGAGATGGCAGTCCAATTATAATCATAATCCTGTAGTTTGAACTTGTATATCCCATGTCATTGATATCGGTGTCCAACACAGAGGCATGAATTGATCACCCTCTTTTGTGTATGGACATTTACTTGATCCCGAATGTACTGATGCGCACAAACAAGTTCCAACTTGTTTGGGTGTGGCCACACTCTTATCAGTCACATTCATCAAGAGACCGGTGATATTTTCTCAGTGGACTACTGAGTGACAAATCCCTTCTGCATATCCATAGCATTGCCATGCTAAGTGACATACCCGAAAGTACCCATACTTGGCACCTTATTATAGGACCTTTAGGCGTACCCCTAAGTATACGACCTCACATGCAACACCATCATATGGTCAGGTCAAAGGATCCATACAAGTACTACACAAGAATCACTTGTGATACTATACCATGTGGAATTCTCGTTTAGTGGATCTATCCAGTACCATGCCCCTTTTGCATGTACCCATTAACTTGGTTGACATCCCATGTCTAATGACCGGTAAGACACCGCCATACAACTAGGTTAATGATAGTCTTTAGTTCCATTCATTCCCATGACTGGAACAGACTACGGATCTCTTTATGGTCATATCGTTTACCCTATCCATGGTCTTACTGCCAAGTGCATGACACTTGTCATCATGGACATGGATATGTCCATTGGATACTTCATTTAAGATATTGCACAAGATGTATATAATAAATGAATTAATGCCTTTATTAATAACACAAAATGAGTATAATACATAAATCCAATAAATGTATAATACAAATACAAGGTCCAATGCATAGGGCATATCCAACAATTGAGGTGCACTTTCCAACCCTGAGACAGGCCAGTGCGAAAAATCTATTCGGCTGGAGTGCTCACGCAGAATTTTCAGTCCGACCAAACAAAAAAAAACAAAAAGAAGAAAATCCCCAGGAGAACATTTCCAACAGGGAAAACCGAAAGGACGTGTTGGTAACAAGAAAAGAGTGACGTTCAAAGTCAAAGTCAGTTTTACTTTCCCTATCATGCTCATTCTGATGTCATCATAATGATATTCAAAACATTTGATTTTTCGCTTAGATGTTCATATTGCATACAGCATGCCATTGCATGCATCACCCATTAGTAGGGCATTGCTAATGAAATGACTGTCACAGATGGCAACTCCTAGCCCAAGTGCATCGTCCCCGGTAGGGTCTCCAGCAGAATGCAATACAGTATTCAAGGTCTAATTCTCATCCCCCCCAGACAAATAGGCCATCCCTTGACAAAGTGGCCAATAAGTCTGTAGTGTCGGTGTGCCAAATCCTCTAGAGCAATTGATCAGAAGGGTCTGAAGAATGCCAAGGTGGGCAAGCTCGACCTAAAAGCACACCAAAATCTGGGAGAAAGCATCTGTTGATCTCAATCGGGTAGATGAAATGAACGGAATTCAGGGTAAACATAATCCCCGGCACAGACAACTTCTCACGAAATCTAAACAGGTCAGGGTTCCCCCATAAAGTCCCTAGCTAAGACAATCCCCACTAAGGTAGGGTCTCCAGCAGATACCCAGTAGGGTTAAACAGGTCAGGGTTTCCCCAGTAAAGTTCCCGGCTAAGATGATCCCCGCTGAGTTAAGATCCCCCAACAGATCCTCAGTAGGGTCTCCAATCAAGGCAATCCCTATAAAAGATCATTGGAAGTCGCAAGCCTCTTCCCCAGTGTAAGCGCCGGAATTTCAAAAAACAAAAAAAAAAAAAAAAAGAAAAAAGAGTATAGTCGTGCGACTATTGCTACAGTCGTACGACTGTAGTCAAACTACAGTCGTACGACTGTAGATCTACTTATTAAAAGCAGAAAAAGAAAGACAGAGGGGGGGACGAAAAAAAAGGGAGAAAAAGAAAAACGGACAGACAGAGAGAAAGGGAGAAAGAAGAGAAAGAAGAGAAAACCAAAGGAAAAAAGAGGAAATCCTCATCAAAATCCTCAGCATTTTGGAAATCTCTAGAGTCAAATTTCAAACCCTAACTCAAGGAGAAAAGTCCGGATTTTAGTGGATCGGAGCGACGCCAGGGGTCAATCCTACGGTGGACGCACGCCACGGAGGTAAATACCCCTTTTCCTCTCTCTTTTATAAGCTTTCTGGGTGTTTGGTGTGTTTTTGCTGCATTTCTGTCCATTTTTCTGCGTTTCTGCTCCTGGAAATCAAGAACAGTCGTACGACTGTTCTTGGATTGATGAACAGTCGTACGACTGTAGCTACAGTCGTACGACTGTAATTGATTTCAAGGCAATTCTCTTTCCAGCTTGTTTTTAATGAGATTTTGGCAAAACCCTAAATTTTCAGCATCTACAGTCGTACGACTGTAGTTACAGTCGTACGACTGTAGTTGATTTTCCACGACTCTAATTTACAGTCGTACCCCTGTAGTTTTCAGAATCAGAATTTTGCCTTTAAAACCCAAAAATTTCTTAAAAAATTCCCAAAAATTCCCAAAAATTCCCAAAAAATCCCAAAAAATTAGAAAACCCAAAAATCATCAAAATGAATTTTGTTGTGTGCATCACGACCATAGATTTAATTTTTAGTAAAAATTGCATTTAGAACAGTTCAACGACGGAGACCCATTTCTCCTGAAAACCAACCCACTTAAATATATAAAAATACATGTAAACCGGAAAAATTGTTTTCAAAAAGATTTCTTCCACTAAAAACCAAAAATACAGGGACGTTTCAAAATGTTTTCCAGGTCTAACCGGGCTGGCTAGCCGAGCCAACCCGGTTACCCCCTAAATGCATGCCCCCAATTCCTGATTTCCCAATTCTGTCTATTTGAGTCCTAATTGTGGCGTGCTGTATATATTGTGCTAACCCTCGGTTTTGCAGGTTTTAATTTCTTTTTATTTTTATTTTGGATGTAATTTAATAGATTAAATCGTGTATCCTAGGCGGTTGTATTTTTCTAGATTCTCGTGTATATAGGCGATTGTATAAGTGAGGCGAGTGTTTTTATTTTTTTCATTCGATTTGGTTGTAAGCCAATTAATATTTATTTCTTCTTTCTTATTCTTGTATTAAATATTTTGTATGCGCGCTGCATGCCTTTTATATTCAATAAAATGGACTTTAGATTTTGAAATACCATTCGAGAACATTGGCCATATTTTATTTTAATTAGACACGAAATAAGGGACTTGTCCGGACCCGAATCTCTGGATAGTGTAGCGACCGTTCATCCGGTTCAGCTACATAAGAATTTCCCGGTTGAGCTGAGCCGGGTGGCGACTCCTACAATATTCATCGAGGCTTAGGTCTCGGTTCTTTTATGCGTTAATTCTATTCATTTTCCAAAACGCGGATTTTCATTTATAAAAACCCCACGCGAGGGAGGGGCCCGCCCGAGATCGTGGCGCCCCATCCCGAAAGGGAGTCTCGCGTCCCGTCGAAAACGCGTCGTCCGCTCACAGTGGCGACTCCGCTGGGGATTTCTCAAAAAGTTTTCTTAAAAAACTTAAAAGAATTTGACAAGCCCTGAAAAGTGTCTAATTAAAATAACGTGGATGATTCTCTTTTGGTATTTTATTTGCATCTTAGTTAGCCATTTTTGCATTAGATTTAGTATCCATTTATAGCCCGGTGGATTGTTGAAGTGTCGCCTAAGTTCCTCCTGGTCTTAGGGGCACGAATACGAAACACCACTCATAGCCTCGTATGAAACCCTTCGTTCGGACCCTTGAGTGGGGAGAAGTGAGGAGTATATTTTGCTATGGGAACCTTGATTTTTAACCCGACTTGGACTGAACCCATATAGGCAGCCCTAGTTGGATTCCGTTAGGATACCAAAATAATTGTGTGAATAATAATAAAATCGCGCCTTCATCACCCCCGGTTGGTGATTGAAGTGAACCCCGCCTAGGACTCGGTTAGAAATTTTTGAGACCGACCACGTTGGAGGAATAAGGTTGGAAGAATTCGTTTTGCTTGCTATGTGTTTCTCGCCATCTCGTGACACATCGCCGACGCATGCATAACATACCATAATCACCATTTTCCATACATATGACATACCATACACAAACATCTTTGTGTGATACTAACTCACATTTTTTTTATGCAGCCATTTTGCATTTTATTTCGTGTGTAAAACATTAATTCATCCGTTTGCCACTCATACTAACTCTTTCTTTTTCATCCATAACATTAAATTTGTGTGACTAGTATTTTCCACATGGCATACATAACATCATTATGTGTGTCATGTATCCTAACCCACATTTTTATGCAGCCATTTGCATTTTATTTCGTGTAAAACATTAATTCATTTGTTTGTCATTCACACTAACTCTTTCTTTTTCAGCCATAACATTATATTTGTGTGATTGGCATTTTTCACATAGCATACATAACAACATTATGTGTCATGCATCCTAATCCACATTTTTATGCAGCCACGCGCATTTTTGTTTTCGTGTGCAATCATTAAATCATCCGCTTGCCATTCATACTAACCATTTCTTTTTCAGCCATAACATTATATTTGTGTGATTAGTATTTTTCCCATAGCATACATAACACCATTTTGTATGTCATGCATTCTAACCATGTTTTTGTGCAGCCATTTGCATTTTGTATGTCATAGCATTCACGACATATCACCTAAATTAAATTAGGGGCATTCCAAGGACGCCCACCATGATCATATCATTCCATCATGTATCGGGTATCACAAAATACCCGTGCTTCGCCAATGCACCGGATTGCATTCGGCCATTCCACCAAATCATTTCATCCCATAGAGACCACAATGGTCTTAGGTATATTTCCGTGTGACAATCCACATGATGCATTTCATGACATCATATCCATTCATCACAAACATCATATAACACTGTAATCCACACCGGGTTACTTCATGACATTACTATATCATTCAAGGCGCTCCCCGAGTGCCGGATTAATGCGCATGTAGGGGCATTTCATAACATCCCAAATCATGAAAGGTGTTCTCCGAATGCCGAGCTTTTGTCCGTGTCCCCGTCACATGCGACTCTCTCATAACATCATTTCATTTCATACGCTCAAAAGCATCAGAACTCTGTCCATGGGCCGGTCCCATGTGACCACTTCATATTATCTCAAAGACACACAAAGTGTCAAACTCCGTCCGTGTGTCGGTACACACGAGACCATTTCACGAAATTCATTAGGTGCTCAAAAGCACCGAACCTTCATCTGTATGCTGGTCCACACGTGGCATTTTTGCATAACATTGGGTGTTCTTGGGATGTCCAAAAATAAAAATAAAAATAAACACAAAGGGATCATCCTCATTATCTCACGATGTACATCTCATTCATCCATCAAACATTCAAGCACTCCACAACGTTCAAGCATTCCATAAGCACCAAGGACTTCACAGCATACACTCCCGTCATTTAAGTGTTCCAAAAATGCTAGAAACTCCATCAAGCCCTTTAGATTCTCCATAATCATTAGAAACCCTGTCCTTGTGTCCCGCACACCCAAATACCGAAATTCCCCCATGCAAGACAAGCTCTGCACACTTCCTTCCCGTGTAAGATCAGCTCTACACGTATCGCTCTAAACACTACACCTTTTCCCGTGTAAGATCCGCTCTACACGTACCGCTCCAAATCTTCCCGTGCAAGACCAGCTCTGCACGTATCGCATCAAACTCTACCCTTCCTTCCCGTGTAAGATCCGCTCTACACGTATCGCTCTAAACACTACACCTTTTCCCGTGTAAGATCCGCTCTACACGTACCGCTCCAAATCTTCCCGTGCAAGACCAGCTCTGCACGTATCGTTCCAAATTCCCCGTGTAAGACCAGCTCTGCACGTATCGCATCAAACTCTATCCATCCTCCCCGTGTAAGACAAGCTCTACACGTATCGTTCCAAAATTCCCCGTGCAAGACCAGCTCTGCACGTATCGCATCAAACTCTATCCATCCTCCCCGTGTAAGACAAGCTGTGCACGTATCGCTCCAAATTCCCCGTGCAAGACCAGCTCTGCACGCATCGCATCAAATTCCACACATCCTTCCCGTGCAAGACCAGCTCTGCACGTATCGCATCAAACTCTACCCATCCTCCCCGTGCAAGACCAGCTCTGCACGTATCGCATCAAACTCTACACATCCTTCCCGTGCAAGACCAGCTCTGCACGTATCGCTCCAAATTCCCCGTGCAAGACCAGCTCTGCACGTACCGCATCAAATTCCACACATCCTCCCCGTGCAAGACCAGCTCTGCACGTACCGCATCAAATTCCACACATCCTCCCCGTGCAAGACCAGCTCTGCACGTATCGCATCAAACTCTACCCATCCTTCCCGTGCAAGACCAGCTCTGCACGTATCGCTCCAAATTCCCCGTGTAAGATCCGCTCTACACGTATCGCTCTAAACACTACACCTTTTCCCGTGCAAGACCAGCTCTACACGTATCGTTCCAAATCTCCCCGTGCAAGACCAGCTCTGCACGTATCGCATCAAACTCTACCCATCCTTCCCGTGCGAGACCAGCTCTGCACGTATCGCTCCAAATTCCCCGTGTGAGATCCGCTCTACACGTACCGCTCTAAACATTAAACCTCTTCCCGTGTAAGATCCGCTCTACACATACCGCTCTAAACATTAAACCTCTTCCCGTGTAAGATCCGCTCTACACGTACCGTTTTAATCATTAAACCTCTTCCTGTGTAAGATCCGCTCTACACGTACCGCTTTAATCACTACATCTCCTTCCCATGTAAGATCCGCTCTACACGTACCGTTTCAAATGTCAACTCTCCTCCCGTGTAAGATACGCTCTACATGGGAATACTTCGTAAGTATCACCTTGCTTCGATCCGTGGACACTCTGTGTGTCATTTTATCCATGTGGTGTATATTTATATGCCACGCCATACTTCAGCATATAGCTTCATCAACCACATTCATTGCATTTTGCATGTTTCCATTCCTGGCTTTGTGTGCACATGACTAGCTTAGAATTGCATAACATGACATGGCATCACATGACATCATCATTCACGCGTGCATGCATCATATCTCGCATTCATACCTGCATCATCCCTTGACTTGGTATTCTCCGTGCACATGCCCCAGTCGATGCTAACAGATATTTTTATCAGGACAGAAAAGGGAAGGAGTCTCGAGAATGGCTGGCCCAGTGAACTTCAACATTGTAACAGATGTCCTCGATGATTATGTTGCCTCATCGCGATTCCGAAAAGCGGTCAGGGAAGAGGCAGCGGCAATGTTGAAGGAAATGCTAGGAGGTGACCTGGACAAGGTGGAAAAGCTGACAACAAGGTGCTCTGAATTGGAGGCACGTGTGATTGAGCTTGAGGGAGTAATAAGAGGGTTGAATGGTGAAGCAGAATCAATGGCCCCCCTCAAAGCCAACACTAACCTTGATCCACGGCCAACCAGGAGTTCACACCCCAAGGGTGACGGAAGGGGCATATCCCCGTGGCCTTTCTCGCTGAGCCAATTATTTGCCAAATGCAGAAAAGAGGGGCTACTGCAGAGCGTAAAGCCGTATGTGGAGCCGGCACCAGATCAAAAGAACAACTTCTGTACCTATCATGTAACGACGGGTCACCGAACCAATGCTTGCTATATTTTAAGGAAGGAGATCCGGAAGTTAGTTGATGAGGGAAGATTAAAGGTGCCATCCACTACTAATGAGCAACTAGGGGCAAGCAGGGAGACTGGCAAGGAAATTCCTCAAACCTCCCAGGGAGAGGAATATGATGAAGAGCGACAAAGCCTGATCTGACGAGAGTGGGGCAATGACCGGATAAGGAATAGTCGGGCGCTGTGAGATCAATACCTTTAGAGGCTCCTTCTCGTAGGGAACTCATTTTGTTGTAAAGTGTATTGAACTCATTTTGAATGCAATGCATCTTGTTATTTTCTTACTTATGTGGTGATTACATGTATATGGCATTAAGCATGCATTTGATCATCTGAAACGACATGTCCATCACGCATAATATTAAGATCCATGACATCAATCTGAGTCTTGCAGGGAATTTACAAGTGAACCTGACTTTGGTAAAACCCTTTTCTTCAAAAAAAAAAAAAAAAAAGAGAGAGAGAAAGAGAAAAGTCTGCTAAGCAAGCAATGGGATGGTACCATTTCCTTCGAATCAATTGCCAGCCTAGATCAGTGATCCCTATAAACCACGATCCAAAAATGTTGTTGGTCTGCCCTAAAATGTTTTAACTTGGGCAGCCCACAATACACTCAAATCATTCCAAACCAAGGACCATTGCCGAGTTTCAGAGCCGAGCCCCAAAAAGAACCTTTGAGCCTAATTCGTGCTGGAAAGAAGCATCCCACATCAAAAACTAAACCCACCAAAAAGTACCAAGCCCTAAAAATCCAAATGGTCTTCGCCATCCACCGTGCTGTAAAGCTCTGAAGCAGACATTAGTTTTAGTGCATGTATAGTTTTGTTTGTGTGGCATTCATGTGCATATGACATCACACATGCATTGTTCATCCAAAAAGACATATCAAACACGCATGACATTCATGGATCTGAATGCAGCAGGGAAATCGATAGGTGGCTGTGGTTTGGATTTAACTTCTTCAAAAAAAAAAAAAAAAAGAAGCAAGCACCGGTGGAAGACCTCAGCTCTCCCTTACAGTCAAATTTCTGCTCCTGGTCTAAAGTTGCACTCTCTTCAATCATAGAGTCAAACTCTGGTGAGTGCTTGATGAATCTGGGGGCGGCCCACCTATTGCATGAAATGCCGGGGTCGATGAGTTGAGACAATGGAGATAAGTACGTTGTTGCCTGTTCTGAAAAGTTAACTTCGTGCGGTGATAGAGAAGATCAGTGTCTTTACCCAAAGCAGTTCCCTTTTCACTCTCCTCTCTGTCTTCTCCATTTGCCTTCAACACTTTTGTCTCCCCTTTATTATCTTTCCTTCACTTTCATCTTCTATCTTTCATCTTCTCTCTGGAACTTGAGCCTATTCTGTGATTCCATATTTCCTACCTCCAATGGCTCCTAACAAGAAGTTAAACCCCAATGCTACTCCATATTGTATTTTTCCGTATCATCTCATCAGCGGAAGGGCATTGGAGCAGGTGGTTTTGGCGCCGTTTCAATCCGTCTTCGTTTATCATCAACCTGTACCAAATTGGGGATTCCCTTTTAATCCCACGCCATTTCTCTTCGATCTAAACTCCCAGACTAATTATTTAGTACCCTCAGAGAGTGGGAAGGGATTTGATTTGATGATAGATAGAGGATTTGGATATGAATCTGCTTCAAATGAGTTCAACAATGCTGAAAAAGGGGGAAAATGAAATATATAGCTCCGAGATTCCAGAGTAAGAAGAAAATAGTTTCTGTAAGTGAAAAGGAACAACAGTGGTCGCCCAAGAAATTGACTATTGAAGAGACCAAGCTGGATAAAAGAGAGATTGAAGCTAATCTTGGTGGAAAAACGAGCCTGATGATCAGAAATCTACCAAATCAGTTTCAAAGACATAACCTGCTACAAATTCTGGGCAAGCGTTGTCTGGAGGAAAACAAGAATAAGTCCAAAGGGAAGCCTGCTTATGATTTCCTCTATTTGCTTATGGATTTCAAGACTGGAGGAAATTTTGGTTATGCGTTTGTGAACTTCACCGACTATGTTGGGGCAACTTGACTTTGCAAAGCTTTCAACAATCATGAAGGGTATGACACCATCAACAGGAAGGCTTACAAAGTCTACTGTACTTATATTCAAAGGGAAAGTTGCATTTGCCAACCATTTCAAGCATGCAGTCTTCAGGAGCCGTGTCTGAACTGAAATCTGGGGTGAATTGGAAGCATGGAGAATCTAGTGGTCACTTGAATTCATCTCAGATTGTCCATCCACAATAGCAACTCTATCTGGTGATCGAGCAAAAAAAAAAAAAAACAAAAAACAAAAAAAAAAACAAAAAAACAAAAAAAAAAAAAAAAAAAAAAAAACAAAAAAAACAAAAAAAACAAAATAACAACAACTCCAATGTGTAAAACCGAAAGGGCATATTGGTAATTTGAAGGGGCATCAATTAAAACCAGAGCCACATCTTAGATTTTCCCAATGCATCCGCATTCATTATGTCATGAATGTTTTGTATTAAATTTTGGTGTTCAATATGCATTTGTTGTGTTGTCGCATGTCAATGTTCACTTACAGACTACATTGCGCGGCAAACCTTGTCTGCGGAAGTGCTTCACTCCCCAAACACAAATCCTTAATACTCCCCAAACACAAACCTATGATATTAGGGGCAAGTAAAAAACTAAACCATTAGGCATCATCGACAGCATTATCTTCGCGAGTCGCAATGAACATGTCAAGATATATCTTTCCCATCCTAAGACAAACCGTCGCGAAAGGGATCAATGCAGACAAAATGCCCATCACAGAATCTTTCTCAAAAAAAAAAAAAAAAAAAAAAAAGATAGAATTTGCTGACACGGAAAACCGGAAGGACGTGTCGGCAACAGGAGAGGGATGATATACAAAGTTAGAGTCACTGTCACATTCCCTATCATACTCATTTCGGTGTCATCATTGCAATATTGTGCATGTTTAGATTTCCGATCAGATGTTCATCTTGCATGCACCATGCCACTACATATAAACATCTGTCAGTATGACATTGCATCCACGCCCATGGTAATATTGCAGAAGCTCCTGTCATGTGGTATGAAAATGCAAAGTCTCACTCTCATCTTCTTGCTCAATCAAACGGACCATCCACTAGCATGGCTTACTATCCTGATCCACTCAGCACTAACAACGGTTCAGAATATGCAGAGGGTACAGTGGAAAGTCATTCAGGACGGCTAACTCCTCTAATACCTAGATTGGCGTAGTAGTCAGTGGGCCAGGAGACACGTCGGGACAATTGGGCCAGGTCACCTGGGCTACCATCGGGACCAGTCACAAGCCGTGAATTCCATCTCCGGACTCGCATGGATACCAAGAACAAAGCATAAGCCACATGTTGCATGCATACATACATTTAGAACTATACATGCATCCGTACATACATGCATACATTTAAAGTAAACACGTACAATTCATCTGCATATGCATCGCAACCCATCCAAGTGCAGGTATCCACTACCGTCACCAGGTCTCCCCTAAACAAGATCGCTCTCAAAGCAGAGATGGCACAATATCGGGACAGGACAATCAAGTTTCCAAGGGGCAGGGTAATCAAGCCGCATTTATCCTTGATCGAAGGGGCAAATATTTTTGTTTCCAAAATCATCGATCAAGGGATAAATACTCATTCCCCAGCCAACACCAAAATTACCATCCCTAAACCTATTTCCTCTCCTTCGCCTCGGGTAACATAAACCCGATATCGGCCAATCCATAATCCACCTTCCTTTGCCTCGGGTAACATAAACCCGATATCGGCCAATCCATAATCCACCTTCCTTTGCCTCGGGTAACATAAACCCGATATCGGCTTAATTGCAATTCCACTCTCCTTCGCCTCGGGTAACATAAACCCGATATCGGCTTAACCACAATTCCATTTTCCTTTGCCTCGGGGTAACGTAAACCCGATATCGGCTAATCCATAATCCATCTTCCTTTGCCTCGGGTAACATAAACCCGATATCGGCTTAACCACAATTCCATTTTCCTTTGCCTCGGGTAACATAGACCTGATATCGGCTAATCTCTTCATCAATTTCGCCTCGGGTAACATAAACCTGATATCGGCTAATCTCTTCATCAATTTCGCCTCGGGTAACATAGACCTGATATCGGCTAATCTCTTCATCAATTTTGCCTCGGGTAACATAGACCTGATATCGGCTAATCTCTTCATCAATTTTGCCTCGGGTAACATAGACCTAATATCGGCTAATCTCTTCATCAATTTCGCCTCGGGTAACATAGACCTGATATCGGCTAATCTCTTCATCAATTTCGCCTCGGGTAACCTAAACCTGATATCGGCTTATTCCTTCCTCAGCTTTGCCTCGGGTAACATAGACCCGATATCGGCTCATTTCTGCCTCAACATCGCCTCGGGTCATCTAAACCTGATATCGGCTTATTTCCTCATCGGCTTTGCCTCGGGTAACCTAAACCTGATATCGGCTTATTTCCTCATCCGCTTTGCCTCGGGTAACATAGACCTGATATCGGCTTATTCCTTCCCCAGCATCGCCTCGGGTCACCTAAACCTGATATCGGCTTATTTCCTCATCAACTTTGCCTCGGGTAACCTAAACCCAATATCGGCTTACTTCTTCCTCAGCTTTGCCTCGGGTAACCTAAACCTGATATCGGCTTATTTCCTCATCAGCTTTGCCTCGGGTAACCTAAACCCGATATCGGCTTATTTCTTCGTCAGTATCGCCTCGGGTGACCTAGACCTGATATCGGCTTATTTCAACGGAGGGTTCTTTCCTGTATCTGCGGCGCTTTGAGTCGCATTTCTCAAATTCACATCATCTATCCCAGACTAAGTTCAGGTGGTGAATTTGGTCACGCGAGGGGCAGCTGTAAGCGCCGGAATTTCAAAAAACAAAAAAAAAAAAAAAAAAAAAAAAGAGTATAGTCGTACGACTATTGCTACAATCGTACGACTGTAGTCAAACTACAGTCGTACGACTGTAGATCTACTTATTAAAAGCAGAAAAAGAAAGACAGAGGGGGGGACGAAAAAAAAGGGAGAAAAAGAAAAACGGACAGACAGAGAGAAAGGGAGAAAGAAGAGAAAGAAGAGAAAACCAAAGGAAAAAAGAGGAAATCCTCATCAAAATCCTCAGCATTTTGGAAATCTCTAGAGTCAAATTTCAAACCCTAACTCAAGGAGAAAAGTCCGGATTTTAGTGGATCGGAGCGACGCCAGGGGTCAATCCTACGGTGGACGCACGCCACGGAGGTAAATACCCCTTTTCCTCTCTCTTTTATAAGCTTTCTGGGTGTTTGGTGTGTTTTTGCTGCATTTCTGTCCATTTTTCTGCGTTTCTGCTCCTGGAAATCAAGAACAGTCGTACGACTGTTCTTGGATTGATGAACAGTCGTACGACTGTAGCTACAGTCGTACGACTGTAATTGATTTCAAGGAAATTCTCTTTCCAGCTTGTTTTTAATGAGATTTTGGCAAAACCCTAAATTTTCAGCATCTACAGTCGTACGACTGTAGTTACAGTCGTACGACTGTAGTTGATTTTCCACGACTGTAATTTACAGTCGTACCCCTGTAGTTTTCAGAATCAGAATTTTGCCTTTAAAACCCAAAAATTTCTTAAAAAATTCCCAAAAATTCCCAAAAATTCCCAAAAAATCCCAAAAAATTAGAAAACCCAAAAATCATCAAAATGAATTTTGTTGTGTGCATCACGACCATAGATTCAATTTTTAGTAAAAATTGCATTTAGAACAGTTCAACGACGGAGACCCATTTCTCCTGAAAACCAACCCACTTAAATATATAAAAATGCATGTAAACCGGAAAAATTGTTTTCAAAAAGATTTCTTCCACTAAAAACCAAAAATACAGGGACGTTTCAAAATGTTTTCCAGGTCTAACCGGGCTGGCTAGCCGAGCCAACCCGGTTACCCCCTAAATGCATGCCCCCAATTCCTGATTTCCCAATTCTGTCTATTTGAGTCCTAATTGTGGCGTGCTGTATATATTGTGCTAACCCTCGGTTTTGCAGGTTTTAATTTCTTTTTATTTTTATTTTGGATGTAATTTAATAGATTAAATCGTGTATCCTAGGCGGTTGTATTTTTCTAGATTCTCGTGTATATAGGCGATTGTATAAGTGAGGCGAGTGTTTTTATTTTTTCCATTCGATTTGGTTGTAAGCCAATTAATATTTATTTCTTCTTTCTTATTCTTGTATTAAATATTTTGTATGCGCGCTGCATGCCTTTTATATTCAATAAAATGGACTTTAGATTTTGAAATACCATTCGAGAACATTGGCCATATTTTATTTTAATTAGACACGAAATAAGGGACTTGTCCGGACCCGAATCTCTGGATAGTGTAGCGACCGTTCATCCGGTTCAGCTACATAAGAATTTCCCGGTTGAGCTGAGCCGGGTGGCGACTCCTACAATATTCATCGAGGCTTAGGTCTCGGTTCTTTTATGCGTTAATTCTATTCATTTTCCAAAACGCGGATTTTCATTTATAAAAACCCCACGCGAGGGAGGGGCCCGCCCGAGATCGTGGCGCCCCATCCCGAAAGGGAGTCTCGCGTCCCGTCGAAAACGCGTCGTCCGCTCACACCCAGCCTAGCACAGATACCAAGCATAGTAATATAAACATCGTGTCGCATACATGCATATACTCGAATCATAAATGCGTGCACGCGTACATGCATCAAAAAAATCAGTCGTATTTATTCTTGATCAAAGGGGCAAAAATTTTTGTTTCCAAAATTTTCGATCAAAGAATAAATATGTGCTCTTGCATACAATTTTGTTGAGGCACTCATCATCACCATTGGGTCATCTCGAGTCGGAATCCCTCCTGAGACAGAAATGATTTAATCCAGGGGCATCCTCAGAGTCATAGCATGCAAATCAGAGCCCTACGACTCCAAATCCCAGGTATGAAAAATTCTCCAATTATCAGAATCCTTGTTCACGCCAATATAATCCCGAAGAGGGTATTTCTTGCCTTTAACAGGTTCTAGGGGCAAAACAACTCGACCGTATTTATTCTTGATCGGAGGGGCAAAAATTTTTGTTTCCAAAATTGTCGATCAAGGAATAAATATGCGCTCTCGTGTCATTCTTCACGGGCACACTCCACAGCAGCGAGTCGACTTGGAACCACGGCCGGCAACCCTAGCAACAGATGCCAAGTATGTTTCCTTTTCCTTTCTCAGTCTTTCCAAGAAAGGTATTTCTTGCCTTTAATAGGTTCTGGGGGCAAAACAACTCGGCCATACTTATTCTTGATCGAAGGGGCAAAAATTTTTGTTTCCAAAATTGTCAATCAAGGAATAAATATACGGTCTCGTATCATTCTTCACGGGCACACTCTACCGTAGCGAGTCGACTTGGAACCATGGACGACATACCCAGAACCGGATGCCAGGTACGTTTCCACCTTTTCAACCTCTTTGCCACATGAAAGAGGAACTATTAAAGAAATTCCAGTTCGTGCTGCCTCTTTACCACATTGGAGGGACAGTGCATTTTGTTCAACCTTTGCACCATATAGGAAGGGAAGAACAGCCATTTCAACCTCTTTTTGAAGAAATTCCAGTTCATGCTGCCTCTTCACCACATAGGAGGGACAGTACATTTTGTTCAACCTTTCCACCGCATAGGAAGGGAAGAACAGTCATTTCAACCTTTCCGCCATATGAAAGAGGAAGAAATGCCTATTGAAGGAAAATTCCAGTTCGTGCTGCCTCTTCACCACATAGGGGAGACGGTGCATTTCATCGAACCTTTCGGCTACAAAAACCAAATGCCCCTTTGGGCCGACCTTGAAAACCAAATGCCCCCTGGGCCGACCTTGAAAACCAAATGCCTCTAAGCCGATCTCACAAACCAAATGCTCGCAGGGTCGACCTCAAAAACCAAATATCCTTTTGGGCCGACCTCAAAAACCAAATGCCCCCATGGGCCGATCTCGAGAATTAGATGCTCCCTGGGCTGATTACAGGACCAAAGCTGACATCCCCAGCTGGATGTTGCACCTATTCCTCGACGCATAAGGACATGAGGTATGTTTTCTTTTCTTTTCTCACCACGCTCCCAGTCGCAAGACCAAACTCGATCTAGGCCTCCCAGCCGACCATGAGCCGACTTTGGTCCTGCGAGGGGTAGCCTGTGAGCATGAGTTTTTCCCAACATCTATGATGAGAGTTCCTTTGTTACCTATGGAGCAGACGAATTTGAATCGGACTTGAAAGCAACCGGAATGTTTCCCGGAGTATCTCAAACGTCCTGAAAACCAAGCTATCTGCGATCCGAAATCCCTAAAAAGGTCTCTCGAGTGGTTTCTAGGGTTTAGGGTGTGCGTCCGATTTTCAAAATTTTATCCTGGCTCTCGTTAGAACCATATGGCTCTAGCTTTTAAGCTAGAGCCAGGCAGATCTACTGGTCAAAAGAAGTTGCTCTGCAAAGCAGAGCAACTTGTCTTGACAAAAGAAAAGAAAAGCGGGCAAAATTTCAGAAGTCAGGAAGCAGATTGATTGATTGAAATAAGTATGAGAGAGATATATAAAAGAGGGGGGATTTGGCCTTCTCAGAAGGAAAAAAAAAAGAAAAAACAGAGAGAAAAAAAGAAGGCCGAGAAAGAGAGGCCCCATAAACACAAAGATAAAAACCTAAAATCAATCTCCAAACATTGGTGACAAGTTCTACAACCTTTTCTCATTGATTCGGGATCGTTTCGGATTTGTTTCAGATTGTTTCAGATCGTTGCGGTTTTCGGCCGGTTGAGTTACCAGGAAGCATTCCAACCTTTCAATCCATTTCTTGATGTTCAAAGCATCAAAACAACACCAAGGTAAACTCTGAGAGGCCTTTAACCTATTTACATTGTGTTTTCTATGTGTTTTCTTCATTTTTGCAACTTTCAGAAACTAGAATGCCCGAATAGAGCCGTACAGTTGTGTTCTTCATGAACACAGCCACACAGCTTTGTTCATGATGAACAGAGCTGGCCAGCTCTGGCACCCAGAGCCGCCCGGCTCTGTTCTGCAGGGACAAATTCCTGGTTTGTCCCGATCGGCCGAAAACAGTCAGTTTTCCATTTTAAGCATTCTGTCGTGATCATTTTCAGCCCAAATTTATCCGTATGTTGTAATATTTTGGTTTTTAGATTTCTTTACATACGGATATCAGGGTTTTTAGTTTATCTGGGGTTTTATTTCCTGAGTTTCAGGGTTATTTTATCTAAATCAGATCTATAGTCCAGCATTGGCGAACCCCCGAATCCTCTAAAATCCCAGAAAAATATTAAGAACGATTGAAACAATGTTTTCACAAATGTTTTTGGCATGTTTATTAAATTTCGGACACTAGATGATTGAATTTAGGAACTCGCACGAACGGAACCCCTAATTCCGGGATAACATACCCGCTAAATGGAAAAGTTTGCATGAAACCGAGCTAAACAATTTTCTAAAATCTTAGTCAGCACAAAAATCTACAGGGCGTTTTAAAACCGTTTTCAGGTCTAACCGGTCCGACCGGTCTGGCCGACTCGGTTACCCCCTAAATGCATGCCTCCGTTTCCTAAATTCCCAATTCTATCCTACTTAAGTCCTACTTGTGTTTATAATATAAATTGTGTCTAACCATTCTGTTTTGTAGCATTTATTTTTATTATTTTGGCTATATTTAATAGATTCCCATGTAAATTAGGCGGTTGTAATTTTTAGATCCTCGTGTATTTAGGCGATTGTAAATGTAAGGATGAGTGTTTTGTCCTTTTTATTCAATTTTGTTGTATAAGTGGCCTCCTTTATTCTTTTGTATATTTATGTGAATGATTTAATTTCTACAACTTATTTCTGTCATTTGCTTGAGCATGGGCTAGTAAGTTAAACGAAATTGGGTAGGGAAAAGATAATAAATTGAATAAATATGGTTTTATAAAAGATAATCGAATACAAGCTTGAGGTTAAGTAGGTAAGTTGCCCGAACCCTAAATCTCTGGATTAGGTATAGTAGTCTGCGCTTGGTAGGGAGCTGTACCATAATTTCCCGGATGAGCTGATCCGGGTGGCGACTCTGTCGTTGATCTTAAAATTTAGGTTTTGAGGTTTTTAAGTAATAAAACGGGAAAATGTTTTCTACAAAATGAATTTCTAAAACGAACGGATGATTTTCCCTAAAGCAAGATAAGCCAAAACCCGTTTTTCAAATCCAAACCATTCTCTTTTTACCGGTTCAATTCGCCACATTCCGCCCTCGTTTCAGGTTGTCCGCTCATAGGGGTCCATGCAAAAGTCAGGATAGTGAGGTGAGCACCATTAGTGGGAAAATTTGCAAAGACCGGTTGGTGGCAGTCGTGGATTTGGTCGAGACAGATACCATTACTGATTTTGTTCTTAACTTCATTTCATATTTGATGTGTATTGTGCTAAAACATTATTAATGGATGAATGAATGAATGCATTGTTTTATTTGTTTAAATGTCTCAAGTCCATTTGAAATTGAATTCGCATTATGCATATACAGCTGTGCACACTTTCAGTTTCCATGCATCACACTTAAAAAAAAAATCCAATAGACTAAAAACCAAAAGGCGATCTATGCAAAAGTTAGGATGCAAATAAAAGTCTAACGAGTTGAGAACCCAAAAGGGCAATTCAGGAAAAAGTTAAGATAGTCCGATAGGCTGAAAACCCTAAAGGGTGGTATATGCAAAAGTTAGGACACAAAACAAAACGCAAGTCACACAACAACAGGTTCAAGCAATCCTAACTCCCTGCAACTCGAGGCATCTCAAGGTCAACGCCTCGTACTCACGGCCGACATACAGAAACAAAATGTGTAGAAATGGACCCACGCACGGGCAATACAAGCAAAGTAGCAGATGAGCCCACATACGAACTAGATTGTCAAAGAAGTAAAAAAGAAGGTCTAGGATTGAGCCCTGTCACCCTGACCATCCACCTGGTTCTCACCCCCGGTGTCCTCATAATAAGCAAGCCACTCCTTCAGTAGGTTCGTGCACATCTGGAAGGCTTGGTTATTAGCTCTAGATCCGTAGCTAGTCCGACTCACGACTCTAAAAACCAAATGCGGACTGCACCAAAACCAACAGCAAAAACATCATGTCATATACACTAATCCAAATACAGGCACTTACTATCGTCATCGAGCTGTCCCGAATCGTGAGCACTTTGAAAGTGGAAATAGCCTGACATTGGGGCATCCCCTAAGCTATAACATGCAAATCAGAGCTGCACGACTCTAGCTCTCAGGTATGAAAATTTTATCAAATTTTCATGATTTCCATTTATGCCAATATAATCCCGAGAAGGGTACTCTTTGCTTTTTGTAGGCATCCAGGGGCAAAACAATCAAGACGTATTTATTCTTGATTGAAGGGGCAAAAATTTTTGTTTCCAAAATTATCGATTAAGGAATCAATACGCATTCTTAACCCAACTTCAAAATTATTACTCCTAAAGCCAACCTTGAATCAAATCAAGCTAGATTGTTGTTTCGCACAGACATTGAAACCAGTCCTTGAATCAAATCAAGCTAGATTGTTGTTTCGCACAGACATCAGAACCTGTCCTTGAATCAAACCAAGCTAGATTGTTGTTTCCCATTGGAACCAGTCCTTGAATCAACTCAAGTCAAGCTAGATTGCTGTTTCGAATCGGAACCAGTCCTTGAATCAAATCAAATCAAGCTAGATTTCTATTTCGCATCAGAATCAGTCCTTGAATCAACTCAAGCTAGATGTTGTTTAGCATACCCATTGGAACAAGTCCTTGAATCAATTCAATTCAAGCTAGATTTTGTTTCGCACAGACATCGATGCAAGTCCTTGAATCAAATCAACTCAAGCTGGATTTTGTTTTGCACCGACATCGAAACAAGTCCTTGAATCAACCCAACAGAAGATAGATTTTGTTTTGCACCAACATCAAAGCAAGTCCTTGAATCAATTCAACTGAAGCTAGATTTTGTTCGTACCGACATCAGAGTAAGTCTTTGAATCGAATCAACTCAAGCTAGATTTTTTTTCGCACCGACATTGGAACAAGTCCTTGAATCAGTTCAACTCAAGCTAGATCTTATTTCTCACAGACATCGGAGCAAGTCCTTGAATTAGCTCAACTCAGGATATGCTGTTGTTTTGCACAAGCATCAAAACTAGTTCCTGAATCAACTCGACTCAAGCACCACCATCCTGAGGCACGTCCCCCAGCTAGACGCCAGGTACATTTCCTTTTCTTTTTCTCACCGTGCTCTCTATCGTGAGACCAAACTCGATCCTCGCATAATAGCCTGATTATGTTGACTTTGATCCCATAAGGGGTAGCCTGTGAGCACGGGTTTTCCCGACCTCTGTGATGAGAGTCTTATGTTACCTGTTAAGTAGACGAATGTGAATTGGACTTGAGAATGAGCGGGATGTCACCTGGAATGTCTCAAATGCTCCAAAAATTGAACGGTCCTTGATCTGAAACCCCGAGATAAGTCTTTGAGTGATTAGAGGGCTTAGAGGTGAGTGTGGGATTTAGGAAAACCAGCTATAACCGGACGGTTACAATTACAGAGCCGTACGGCTATAACCTCACAGCCGCTTGGCTTGGTTGAGCGGATAGAATTTTTTCTAAATAACCAGAATCAATCTTTGACAGGGAATTGATTTCTTAATTAGTAGGGATTTCCCAAAATTATCTAGGGTCTTAATATCAGAAAAGGAGACAACATAACAAGAAGGGATAAGGCAGAAAAATCAGAAAGAGGAGAATAAAAAAAAACTAAGAATAGAAAAACTAAGAAAGAAAACAAAAGCACAATAAAACCAGAGAAAACACATAAAATAGACTTAGAAAATATAGAAGGAGAGTTCCTGATCATATCTCTTTCATTCAAGGTCTATTCTTGGGTTGTATTCGGATCGATTCGGGGTGCATACTCAAGGATTTGAGAGTGTTCACGGGATTCTAAGCGCATTCTGCCTTTTTGATCCACTTCTAGATGTTAAACACGCTGAAACATCAACAAGGTAAACTTTGAAAGGCCTTAAACTCATCCTTATTTGTTCTGTGTTGTGATTTTTTTTATGTTTTTTTGAATTTCCAGAATTGGCTGTTTGATTACAGCTGTGTGGCTCTAACTAGATCCGAGCAGCTGTAATCCCTTAGAACAGAGCCGAGTAGCTGTAACACTATAGCCGCATAGCTGTGTTCTTCAGGGCAGAAACCCCAAAAGCCCTAAAATCGATCGAAACCAACCAGATTCAATTTTGTTCATTTTGTTATGATTTATTTTGGTCCCAATCACATCCGTTATATTTTGAATTATGGTTTTCGATTTTCATTGAACATTGATGTGAGATTTTTGAATTATTTGGTCTTTAGTTTTTGAGTTTTGGGGTTGTTCGATCCAAACCGGATCCACTATCTAGCTTTAGCGGACCCTAGGTTCCTCAAAGTCCTTAGAAATCATTAAAAATGATCAAAATCATGATTTCTAAAGCAAAAGAAACCAATTTCAGGTTTTGGATACTATAGACATATGGTTGTAGTACTGCAACCGAGTAGTTGTAGTTCTATAATCGAGCGACTCTAACAGAGCTGTACGGCTATAGCTTCTAGAAGGACGCATAATCACGAGATAACCTGCATGGACATCGTCGCATGATACTATCTCTAGAACTAAAACTATTTTTGATGTGTTTACTGCTTTTTGACCTTAGATGGAAGTTTGGAATTAGGAAACCCCCACGAATGGAACCCCGAGTTCTGGGATAACCAACCCACTAAACCGAAGTAATTTGCATGTAATTGAGCCAAATTGTTTTCAAGCCCAAAACCTACAGGGTGTTTCTACAAACGTTTTCCAGGATCTAACCGAGTAAGTCACCCAAACTCCTCGGTTCTCCCCTAAATGTAGTGTTTGTGCTATAACTATGCTAACCAATCTATTTTGCAGCTTTTATTTTTCTTTATTTTTATTTTGGATGTATTTTATAGATTAACCGCGATGCTAGGCGATTGTACTTTTTAGATCTTCGTGTATCTAGGTGGTTGTAATGGTGAGGATGAGAGCTTTGCTCTTTTTGGGTTGTAATAAGTGGCCTCTATTTCTTCTTAGTTTGGTTTTGACGTATGATTTATATTTCTGCAATTTAATTTCATGCAATTTATTTATGTCATTTGAATGAGCATGGGCTAAATAACAAGAGATAAAATGGGTAGAGAATTAAGTGAGTAAAACATGGTCATATGCACTTATAAATTAATACAAGCTTGAGAGTGAATAGGTAAGTTGCCCAAACCCTAAATCTCTGGATTAGGTACAGTAGTCTACAATCGATAGAGAGCTGTACCGGAATTTTTCGGATGAGCTGATCCAGGTGGTGACTCTGTCACTGATCTTGAAATTTAGGTTTCGGGATCTTTAAGTAATAAAATGGGATTTTCTAAAAGATGTAAAACCAGTTTTTTCAAAACTCACATCTAAAGAAAAGGTTTTCTACAAAAAGCAATTTCCAAGCAAATCAATGCTTTTCCTAAGCAAGATGCAAAACCCGTTTTCAAAAATAAAACAAATCCAAAACACTTTCTTTTCTTTTTTCTCCGGTTCGTTTCGCCGCGTTCCACATAAAAGGTCATCCGCTCACAACATCGCATCTTGAGTTCTGGTTAAAGAGAAAAGGAATAGTCCCTAAACCCCTTAAGTTTAACAACCCTAAATGGAAACTCGAGCATCGCTATCATTCTAGGCACTTTGCTTCTTGAAACTCCTTAATCATGTTGGTTTGCCTTAGTTCTTAGGGCATTGGATTCTTGTATTTTGTATTATACATTAAGACTCATTGTAAGAATATATTATTTATGTCACATTAATAAAGGCAATTAATCTATTTCATTTATATCTTGTGCTATAATATGAGTAGAGTATCCATTGATTGATAATCATAAAACCTATCCCAGGTCTGTTCTAATCGTGGGAACGAATAGAACCACAGACTTGTATATTCGATGACTGTATGGCAGTTCTTAACTAGCCATAGTACTTGTATAGTCAGTCATGAATATAGGTACATGTCGTTAACATGGGACTGGATTGATCCATACAAGAAAGCCATATGGTTGTCGCGTCATAGGTCTTTCTTGAATAGGTCTCTTTTGTCCTCAGACCAGATTTCATTATAATATCAATATGGAATCCGGTTCACTTTGACATACACCTACCAGGTCTGTAAAAGGATACTAAATACGGGTATGATTGGGTGGACCGATGAACATGTTGATGTTGATGATGAAGTGATGGAATTGCCACTCGGGTAACATCGAGATGATATCATTAGCCACTTGATGAATGGGGCTGATAAGTGTATGGTCATACCCAAGTAAGTCGGTGCTTATTTGATTAATCAGTCAACTCAAGATCAAGAAATATAATAAACAACAAAAGAGGATGATGGACACCATGCCTCTTGTTTATTCATATCGATATCGTTAGGCAAAGGACATTATGAGATTACTACTGGGTGAGTGCCTTCTACAGACTGTTGCATCTCTATCTTAATTGGGGGCTGTAATGGTTTACTAGAATCCACTTACAGTCTGTGGGCCTATTGCCAATATAAAGACAGACCCATAGGATCGTGCACATAGATCAACTGAGCCGGAACTTATAGAAATTGTACATGTAATGTACATTGGAAGGAATGCGTTAATTAATTAGTTGACATTCGGTGTCAAGGTAATTGATTAACATTGGGTTGAATTTAATTTAATTAATAAGTTTACATAATGTAATTAATTAATTTATCAATTAATTGAATTACATAAAGTAAACAATTAATTAAATAATTTTCCTATGTAGGAAAATTAAATACATGTATTGTATTTATTTAAGTGTGATTTAATTTTATTTAGGGGTAATTAAATTTAGTCAAATGGAATTAAATTACATAGTATATACTTTTTAATTAAAGTTTATTTTTGTAATTATAATCCTAGTGGGCTTGGGTTTAATTAACCTAATTAAAACCCAATTAGATAAGGTGTCTATATAAGGGCACACTTAAGGAAGAAAACCCTAATTCAACCTAATTAATTGCTGGAAATTTCAGCCACCAAGAGTAGCCCCAAAACAGCCAAAAATCCCAACATTAATCATCCATTCCTTCGCGTCTTCGGCTATCACCGATTCCCGCTTAATAGTTGGTCGTGCACCGGACGTTGGAGATCGCAGTTTCAAGAAACTATTCTACAGCAGTCTCTAGAAGAGACGAATCCAGTGAGTTAATCTCTCTTGATTCAATTTGGTTTTATTCTAATCAATGGTAATTGGACACGATAGGTGGATTCTGGGAAATTTTAAACGGTGTATTTTCCGCTGCGCCATATTATTTTTCCAATGACGAATCCCAACAATTCAAAGCTAGCACCAATATACATCACAATTTTGCCATCAACATTCTTACCAATTTTCATAATTGCTTACTTGATATCTTACCCTTTTTATGCTTACATATTTCAAAGTGATCATGAAAATGAGAAGTTCCTAACTTTATAACTCCCACAAGTTTCTTATGGCAATAATTACATATCACTTTCCACTGGCCATTTATCAATTTTTCTTTAAAATGGTTCTAAGCAGCTGATTTTTGAGATCTTTTAGCTTATGGCTCAGCTTCAGCTTCAACCTTAATCACTTTTGCATCCTTTGGAGCTTGCATTTTTGTTGTTTCTATTTGCAAAACAACCATGTTGTCTTTAATTAGTTTATTAACAACTTCATCATGTGCAAGCTTGTCAATTAATTTTTAACTAGCTTCATCCATTTATCACCTAAAAAAAATCAAAATGTTAGTAAGACGGTAAATAATACTGATAATTTTCTCTTAGATAAATTCAAACATGGTTCCACTTCATTGCAATCATTTGTAAATAAAACCTCGATCATAATGAATCCCAAAATTGCAAAGAATAGCCTAATATTAACAGATCAACCATAAAAATAAAATTCAAAAATTAGAAGAGAAAACCCTAATCTTGCCATTCACTAATGAAGCTAGCATGAGAATTGAGAAATTCAAATTAAAGAAAATCTAAGAAACGATTCTGTAGAAGTCTCTAGAAGAGACGACTCTAGTGAGTTAATCTCTCTTGATTGAATTTGGTTTTATTCTAATCAATGGTAATTGGACACGATAGGTGGATTCTATGAAATTTTAAATGGTGTATTTTTAGCTGCACCATATTATTTTTCCAATGACGAATCCCAAAAGTGGTATCAGAGCCTAGGTTTTGTCCATTGGATTGATTGGAATTGGTTCTTGAAAGCGTTCTTAAAGAAAGAATGGGTTTCAAGTTTGTGATTTTAGGGTTTTTACTCAATTGGTTTTGTTTTTGGATGAACCCTAGAATTGTTGTTTAGCATTTTGATTTTTTTTCCCAAATTGGATTCAATCTAGAATTGTATTTTCCAAATTGCAGCTTCTGTTGCTTACCGCAGCAGGCGTTGCTGCCTGCTGCGGCATGCAGCAGCCCATGCCGCGCGTAGTGTTTAGGTCCGGTTTTGGATTTTGCAGGTATTTTTTTTATCCTGGACCCTAATGCAAATTAAATTAATTTTTTTTTAATTTAATTTGTATTTAAATTTTTTATTTTGTTGGCATGCATATTGAATTTAATTGTTTACATATTAAATTGAATATGTGTAAATGCCTAGTTTTCCTTACCTCTATAATGAGAATTCATGTATTACCTGTGAAGCGGACGGACACGAATCAGACTTGAAGACGACCGGAATGTCGCCCGGAGTGTCTCAAACGTTTTGAAAACCAAGCTATCCTCGATCCGAAACCCCCAAGTGATTTTTAGGGTTTAGAGTGAGCGTCAGATTTTCACGAAACTCTGAGAGGCCTTAAACCTGTACACATTGCTTTCTCTCTGCGTTTTTCTTATTTTTGCAACTTTCGGAAACTGGATTACCCGAATACAACTGTACGGCTGTAATTCTCATGAACAGAGTCGGGCGGCTCTGGTACCTAGAGCCGTATGACTATGTTCTGTAGGGGTAGAATCCTGAAACTGCCTTAATCGACTGAAAGTAGCCCGTTTCCATTTTATGCATTCTGTTGTGATCAATTTCGGCCCAAATGCATCTGTATGTCGTAAGATTTTTGGTTTTCGGATTTCTGTACGTACGGACATTAGGGTTTTTGGTTTTTCTCGAGTTTTATTTTCTGAATTTCAGGGTCGTTCGATCCAAACCAAATCTGTATTCCAGCATTGGCGGACCCCTGAACCCTAAAAAAACCTCATGCAACATCGAAAACGAGCAAAACGACATTTTCGACAAACGAGAAAACCATTTTTTCGGGTTCTAAAACCCATAGCCGCACAGCTGTAAATACAACCGCACGGCTGTAATTACAACCGCACGGCTGTAACTACGACCGTATAGCTG
Organism: Euphorbia tirucalli; assembly: GCA_039660915.1. Taxonomy (NCBI): domain Eukaryota; kingdom Viridiplantae; phylum Streptophyta; class Magnoliopsida; order Malpighiales; family Euphorbiaceae; genus Euphorbia; species Euphorbia tirucalli. The sequence continues at coordinate 31,772,236 of CM077640.1, read as the reverse complement.
TAGTTTCCAGAATAAGGCAGAATCACATAACGACCCGTATGGACGTCGTCGCGCGATGCTGTCTTCGAATTCCAACTCTTTTTTATGTATTTACTACATTTTGGACCCTAGATGGATGTCAGTTTTAGAAAACCCACACGAATGGAACCCTAAGTTTTGGGATAACAGACCCTCTAAATGTGGAAATTTGCATGAAACCAGGCCAATTTGCTTTCTAAAAATTGCTTTCTAGCACAAAATTTACAGGGCATTTCAAAACCATTTTCCAGGTCTAACTGGTCCGACCGGTCAGGTCGATCTAGTTACCCCCTAAATGCATGCCCCTGTTCCTGAAATCCTAATTCTGTCCTACCGTGAGTCCTATCTGTGCTTGTAATATAAAATTGTGCTAACCGATTTGTGTTGCAGCATTTATCTTTCTTTTTATTATTTTTACTGTAATTAATAGATTATTTGGTGTATTTTAGGCGGCTGTAATTTTTAGATATTCATGTATTCTAGGCATTGAGGTCGAGAGTTTTTATTTTTATTCGATTTGGTTGTATAAGTGGCCTCTATTATTTTTGTATAACTTGAAGGTATGGTTTATTTTTCCTGCAATTTATTCCTGTCGTTTGTCTGAGCATGGTTAAATACAAAACGAAATTGGGGTTAGCAAAAGATAATAAAGCAAATTAAATATGGTAATATAAACTGTAAAGTGAAAGCAAGCTTGAGGTTAAAGTAAGTCACTTGCCCGAACCCTAAATCTCTGGATTAGGTATAGTAGTCTGCCCTTGGTAGGGAGCTATACCGAAATTTTCTGGATGAGCTGATCCGGGTGGCGACTCGATCACTGATCTTGGAATTTAAGTTTCGATGTCTTTAAGTTAAAGCGGGAAAATGTTTTCTACAAAAGGGGTTTTTCCAAACAAATCTATGATTTTCCTACTCAAGATAAACAAAACCCGTTTTCCAAAATCAAAAAACGAACGAAAATGTTTTTCCTGGTCTGCTTCGCCGTGTTCCGCTTGAAAGGTTGTCCGCTCACAGTGGCGACTCTGCTGGGGAGATAGTTTCTTAAAAAGTTTTCACAAAAACTTAAGGAACTTAGGCAACTACCGATATATTACCTCGCTTGTAGTCACTTCACTAGTTCATAGTACCATATTTATTTGCACCTTGCATATCATGACCTTTTCTTCTTCTCAATCCCTCTAATATATTGATTAGCCCCGTTTACCTAAGAAGGTGGCCTACCTCTTTCACCAGGATTGGAGGCACCCGATGGGGTAAACAACTCATAGCACTGCATGACCTTACATCGTGTTCTACGGTGAGGAGTGTATATTCACTATAGGAACCTGTACAACCCTTGGTTTTTAACTTTGACCCACATATAATGGCTTAGCAACTTCCCCTAGGGTTACCAAAACATAAATTCAAATTGAACATTGAGTGTACACCTTTGGTATCCCTCGCTGATGCCAAAGGGACCCAACACCTAGGGAGAATCCGAGACCAATCGAAAGGAGAAATAAGGTCGGAAGGGAGTGCATATTATTACGTGTGCTAACGTTTGTTCTATGGTGTTTTTATTTCCCCTTTTTCACGAAGCATCAAACATGCATAGCCATTTGTGTGCCATCCTAACCACATCTTATTGCAACCATTTTCGAGCATCAACATATGTGTGATACTAATCACATTTTCGTGCAGCCACGAGATTTTATTTGTATGCCATTTTCATCTCACGTGCGACATTTCCATGAAGCATGCATGACATCATCCCATGTGTCATGCATCTTAACCACATTTTTGTGCAGCCATTTGCATTCTCGTGTGACATACACATTCATGCCATTTCATCCCACCTAATAAAGGATGTTTCAAGTGTGCCCGTCACGATCATTTCATTCCCATAACATATCGGGTATCCTAAAATTACCCGTGTTCTGCCCATGCACCGGATTGCACTTAGCCATTTCACTATACCATGTCATTCATTGTAAGACCACAATGGTTCTAGGTCTATTTCCATGCGACGGCTCACACGATGTCATTACATGGCACCACACTCACTTATCATAGGTGTCATGTGACGCCGGAATCCTGCTTGCACATCGTGGCCCACATCAGGTCACTTCATGACATTGTAAAATCATTCAAGGTATTCCCCGAGTACCGAATTAGTGCACATATAAGAGCATTTCATAGCATTACCTAAATCATGCAAGGTGTTCCCCAAACACCGAACCTCTATCCGTGTCCCCGGTTAAATGTGACTTTTCTGTAACATCATTTCATATCACGTGCCTTAAAAGCATTAGAACTTTGTCTGTGGGATGATCCCCATGCGACCATTTCATTTCATGTCATCGACCTACAAGGTGCTGAAACTCTGCCCATGTGTTGGTACACACGCAGCCATTTCACGATAATTCATTAGGTGCCCCAAAAGGCGCCGAACCTCTGTCAGTGTGGTGGCTCCCACGAGGAATTTTCGCATTATTTTTGCATAACATCGGGCACTCTTGGGGCATCCCAAACAAAAGAAAATCAAACACACAAAGTTCATTCTCATTTTCATTTCCATTCATGAAGCATCATCTAAGCATCATACTTCATGACATCACCTCATTCATTTACCACCCCTAACTCTCCACATGTGATGTAGGACAACACGTATGTGAGACTAGAAAATATCAAAGCTCCACAAAGATAACTCACAAAGTAAGCTGGATCGACCAAGGATAAGGTCTCAGGCTTTGAGGGCTATTGGAGAACAGAGAATAGTAGAAACTGACAGTGAGTCTGATTTTGGAGAGGAAGTGGAAATGGCAAATCCAACACCAAGTCTTGCTGATGCCCTGAAGGATTTCCTGAGATCTTAGGATTTTCGTGACATGCTGAAAGAAGAGATGCGGGCTGTCGTTAGAGAAAGTGGGGAAATCGGAACTAGTAGGCTTGGGAAGGAAAAGGTGGATGAGTCTTCTCAATTTGGGGCTGATGTCTCAGCCAGTGTAGAAAAGCTGCAAGAGATTAAGGCAGCCATGGAAAAGAAAATGAAGGCAAAATACTCGGAGTTGGACGAAGTAGTTGCCGAGCTGAAGAAAGGGGCTAACATTAGCCTGGGCTCCAAGAGGGGCGTGAATGTGGATGCGATGATCAACAAAGGCATTGAGACCTTCCCTATTGGGTTTCAAGTGCCAAAGGTTCCGTCCTATAAGGGGATTGGCTCATTGGAAGCTCATGTGAATCTGTATGCCTGAATAATGCTGACAGCGGGCGCCACCAAACAGCAGTTAATTAACTTCTTCCCAACCACACTAGAAAGGGGAGCTTTGACCTGGTATGATCCCTGTCAAAAGATGTGCAGTCAGACTAGAAGGCCTTGTCTGTGGCTTTCATCAAATATTATAGCTTCAACACCTAGATCCAGGTGAAGCTGTATGACCTGGAAAGGGTTAAGCAAAAGCAGAATGAGTCCTTCGATGCATACTACCATAGATGGATGAATAAGATGATTCTGCTAAAAAACCGCCCTGACGAGGATGAATTAATTCAGAAGTTGATTGATGGTAGTAGGGACATCTTCCTGAACCACATGAAAGTCCACTCCTTTAGCGAGCTCAGTGAAGTGTATAGCATGGCTATGAAAATAGAGAGAGACGAAGAGGAAAAGGTAGTAAGTTATAAGGGTAACAGAGGCTCTGAGTACACTTTCGGGTATCGGTCGACTAATGCAGCTGGGTCAGGTTCTGGTTCTACAAGCAAGAGCGGCCAGGTTTTAGAAAATAAGCAAGCAGGGGTTACCGTTGTGTCCCAGCAGCGGGGAAATCAAAGCAGAAATCACGAAGGCCAGGGCATATCTTCATGGGCTTTCTCCCTAGCTAAGATCTTTGCCAAGTGCAGGAATGGTGGTCTGTTAAGCTCCCTCAAGCCTTTTGAGAAGCCAGCAGAGGAAGATAAGGATAATTTCTGCACCTATCATGTTATGGTGGGACATAGAACCAACAACTATTATAAGGTAAGGGATGCCATCCAAAGGTTGATCGACGAGGGGGAGTTACAGGAGCCTGCCAAACCCAGTACTAAGACTAATCCGCTACTAGCATTTGAAAGACAGGTCAATATGGTGTAGTCGGGGCTACCAGACAACTTCATTTTTGCCTAAGTCCTGCAGGCAAACCCCACTGTGCAGTCTGTGGTGGCCAATGAAGCTGGGGCAAGGTCAGCTTGTGGAGAGTTGACATAGCAGAAAGAAGTGAAGCCTATGAGTCTGGATGATCTGGATTCAGAAGATGGATACAAAGAATATGGCTGTAATGACACAGTTAAGCTACCAGTTGTTGAGAAGTTGAGTGTTCCCGAAGTACAAAATGCAAGGAGTGGCAGGGTTTACCAGCCAATGATCCAACAAAATGAAAAGACTCCAGTGATCGGGTCGGGTAGTATGTCAGTACCAAAGGAAATGGAAAAGGAAGACCTAGTCATCTCATAACTGAAAAAGACCCCAGCACAGGCCAGTCCATGGCACTTATTGCTGACCTCCAAGGAACACAGGGCAGTGCTAGTTAAAAAGCTGTCTAAAATCGAAGTTTCTCCACTTGCATCTTCGGAGGCCATGTGTTGCTTGCTAGACAAGATTCATGTAGGGTCCCTTAACATCGTGTTTTAAGAAAAAGACATACCATAAGGGGGAAGGGCTCACAACAAAGCCCTTTATGTCAAAGTTAATCTCTTGGACTGGGTTATGCCATGTGTGATGGTAGATGATGGATCTGCCCTGAATATATGCCTATTAAAGATTTTGCCATTCCTAGGTCTGAGCGAAAGTCCTCTACTGGGATCAAGGCTTATGATGATTCTAAAAAGACTATGATTGGGACTTTTAAAGCTGAAGTGGAAGTGGGACCGGTCAATTTGACGATCACCTTTACTGTGATTGACATTCCAGTCACCTTCTCTTTGCTGTTGGGGAGGCCATGGTTCCACCCATTGGGGGGTGTTCCTTCAACCTTGCACCAGAAGGTCAAGTTTTCAATAGACAGTGAAGTTGTGAAAGTCGAGGCAGATTCACAGTCTGTGATTACTGCTGTTAGCGAGGAGACCATACCATTCGACAGATTCAAAGATGCCATGGTTAGTGGGGAGGAAATTGTAGATGCTCTGATGGTCATCTACGAGAAATACATGCCAGAATGGTTGTCCAAATACCTTCTCAGGCATGATTTTGCTCCAAGCATGGGACTCGAGGCTAATCTACAAGGGGTACCTGAAATTTAACATTGATTCTGGGAAGCTGAGGCAGTATGGCTTAGGCTACACGGCTGAAGCATCTGAGCAGAAAAGTCTAAAGAAAGGAAAGAATGGTAAACCTATGATGAAGCCATTCATTAAGGCAGGCGAAGAGCTATATAAGGGGCAAGCTGAGCCAGTGAAGATTGGGAATATTGAATGCCCAGGCTTCGAAGTATTTTCTGATGTTGTGGACTTTTAAAAGAGCCAGGAAGAGCCAGTTGCCCCAGTGGCAGTGGAGGAGCCAGTTATTAAGCCTATCTTCTCCTAGGAGAAACCATCTGTGGTAATAGCACAAGTAGTAAAAATGGCCAAGGAGAAAGTGGAAGAGAAAGTCTGTGATGAGTCTGTGAAAGCAAGGCACTGACTGCCGCCTTAGGCAAGGCATTTGAAAAGTTTGAGGAAGGTTCCACTAAGGAGCTGATGACCAAGGCAAGTCTGGATTTTGTGGTTGTTGAAATAGTAGGAATTATGAAGAAAGCCAAGGTACAGGTGGCTGAGATTGAGAAGTCAGCTCTTCCTGCTGAACAGGAGTCTGAAATTGCTGCTGACCTGGACAACATCTTGGAGCTGAGCAAGGATGGAGAAGTTCAAAGCCCTCTGCCTGTAGAGGATAAAAATTCTTTTGTTGTATCTGTTTCTTCTCTTTTCAGTGTGAATGATGTACTTTTTAACAAGTTTAATGCAATGAAATCCTAGTTTGCGTACTTGTGTGATGTTTATCCTGATAATTCTGTGCTTGCATTTGAATCACCATCAAGTATATTTAGCATTCATGACACTGCATTGCATGAAATTAACATAAGTACAGATAAAGATCCCAAAATGGTATTCATTTCGCATGAACTAAAATCCGAAGAAGAGAGAGAATTGATAGAAATACTACAAAAACATGTTAAGGCTTTTGCTTGGCCATATTAGGACATGCCAGGGGTCGACACAAAAATAGTAGTTCACAACATTCCAACAGATCCCAGATTTAGGCCAGTAAAGCAGAAGCTGAGGCAGCTGAGACTAGAATAGGCTGCACTAGTAAAAGAAGAGGTGGCTAATGTTGGGATTCGTCATTGGAAAATAACGTGGCGCAGCGGAAAATACACCGTGTAAAATTTCCTAGAATCCACCAATCGTGTCCAATTACCATTGATTAGAATAAAATCAAATAAGAATCAAGAGAGATTAACTCACCGGATTCGTCTCCTCTAGAGACTGCTGCAGAATCGTTTCTTGAAACTGCGATCTCCAAAGTCCGGTGCACGACCAACTATTAAGCGGGAACCGGTGCTAGCCGAAGACGCGAAGGAATGGAGGTTTAATGCTGGGATTTTCTGCCGTTTTGGGGCTGCTATTGGTGGCTGAAATTTCCAGCAATTAATTAGAGTTGAATTAGGTTTTTCTTCCTTAAGTGTGCCCTTATATAGACACCTTGTCTAGTTGGGTTTTAATTAGGTTAATTAAACCCAAGCCCACTATGATTATAATTACACAAATAAACTTTAAATAAAAAGAATACATTATGTAATTTAATTCCATTTGGCTAAATTTAATTACCCCTAAATAAAATTAAATCACACTTAAGTTAATACAATACATGTATTTAATTTTCCTACTTAGGAAAATTATTTAATTAATTGTTTACTTTATGTAATTCAATTAATTGATAAATTAATTAATTACATTATGTAAACTTATTAATTAAATTAAATTCAACCCAATGTCAATTAATTACCTTGACACCGAATGTCAACTAATTAATTAACGCATTCCTTCCAATGTACATTACATGTACACTTTCTATAAGTTCTAGCTCAGTTGATCTATGTGCACGATCCTATGGGTCTGTCTTTATGTTGGCAGTAGGCCCAAGGCCCATAGACTGTAAGTGGGTTCTAGCAAACCATTACAGCCCCCAATTAAGACATAGATGCAGCAGTCTTTAGAAGACACTCACCCGGTAGTAATCTCATAGTGTCCTTTGCCTACCGATATCGATAAAAATAAACTAGAGGCATGGTGTCTGTCATCCTCTTCTGTTGTTTATTATATTTCTTGATCTTGAGTTGACTGATTAATCAAATAAGCAACCAACTTATTTGGGTATGGCCATACACTTATCAGTCCCACTCATCAAGTGGCCAATGATATCATCTCGGTGTTACCCCGAGTGGCAATTCCATCACTTCATCATCAATATCAACATGTTCACCGGTCCACCCAATCCTACCTGTATTTAGCATCCTTTTACAGACCTGTTAGGCATATGTCAAAGTGAACCGGATTCCATATTGATATTATAATGAAATCTGGTCTGAGGACAAAAGAGACCTACTCAAGAAAGACCTATGACGTGACAACCATGTGACTTTCTTGTGCGGATCGATCCAGTCCCATGTCAATGACATGTACCTATATTCATGACTGACTATACAAGTACTATGGCTAGTTAAGAACTGCCATACAGTCATCGAATATACAAGTCTGTGGTTCTATTCGTCCCCACAATTAGAACAGACCTGGGATAGGTTTTATAATTATCAATCAATGGATACTCTACTCATATTATAGCACAAGATATAAATGAAATAGATTAATTGCCTTTATTAATGTGACACAAATAATGTATTCATACATGACTCTTAATGTATAATACAAAATACAAGAATCCAATGCCCTAAGAACTAGGGCACACCAATAATCTCCCACTTGCACTAGTTCCAAGTGGGCATTGCCTTAATTCCTATAGATCTGGTATGACCGTCGTGCTGTGTCTGCAACAGCGCTTTGGTCAATGGATCAGCGACATTATTCTTGGTGTCGACCCTCTGCAATGATATGTCACCTATGTTCACGATCTCCCGAATGAGGTGAAACTTTCTGAGTACATGTTTGGATCTCTTGTGTGACCGGGGCACCTTAGCTTGTGCGATGGCCCCCGTTGTTGTCACAAAAACATCAACTGGGTCTAGGATAGTGGGCACTACTCCCAACTCAGTTATGACTTTCTTGATCCAAACGGCTTCCTTTGAGCTTTGCACGTAGCTATGTACTCAGCTTCCATTGTAGAGTCAGCAATGGTGGCCTGCTTTGAGGACCTCCAACTAATGGCACCACCATTCAGGAGAAAAACATAACCAGACTGTGACTGGTTCTCATCCTCATCTGCCTCAAAGCTTGCATCAGTGTAACCTGACACTACCAGCTCATCATGACCTCTATACATTAAGAAAGCATCCTTAGTCCGGTTAAGGTACATCAAGATTGCCTTGACTGCCTTCCAGTGTTCCTCACCGGGGTCCGACTGGTGCCGGCTAGTCATACTTAGTGCAAACACGACATCAGGCCTCGTACATAACATGGAGTACATGATAGATCCAATAGCAGATGCATAAGGGATCTTTTCCATGTTCTCCCGGTCCTTCTTTGTTTTAGGACCATCTTCTTACTCAGCTTCAACCCACGGCGCATAGGCAAGAATCCTTTCTTTGCCTTGTCCATGCTGAATCCTTTTAGAACCATGTCAATGTACGTGGCCTGACTTAGGCCTAGAAGCCGATTGGATCCATCTCTGTAGATCCTGATCCCTAAGATCGTCTCAGCTTCGCCTAAGTCCTTCATTGCGAGGCACCTACTCAACTTCTGCTTAACCGCTTGCAGTGTTGGTATGTCACTTCCAATGATAAGGATGTCGTCAACATATTGCACTAGGACGGTGGAAACGCTCCCACTAACCATCTTATACACACAGGGCCTTTAACTTGAAACACCACTTGCAACCTATCACCTTAGCACCCAGAGGTGGATCCACCAAGTTCCATACTTGGTTATCGTGCATAGATTGCATCTCAGCCTCCATGGCTTTGTGCCATTGACCTGAGTGTGGGCTTTCAATAGCCTCTTGATAGGTCTTGGGCTCCCCTTGGTCAACGACCATAAGGTCCCCATCATCAGTCACGAGAAAGCCATACCTCTCTGGCTGATGACATGTCCTACCAGACCTTTTAAGGTCCTGTGCAACCGTTTCTGGTTCCTCAATTTCTTGAGAGTCAGATTGGTTCCCGAAGCATCCTCAGTAGTAGCTGCAGGAGTTTGTGAGTCTTGAACTTCTGACAGTTCTGACAGTTCAACATTACTCCCACTGTCTCTCTTGGAAAGGAATTCCTTCTCCAAGAAGACTACATTTCTGGCTATGAAAACTTTGTTGTCGGCCGGATCGTAGAAGTAATAACCCTTAGTTTCCTTAGGGTAACCCACAAACTGGCACTTGACAGATTTGGACTCGAGTTTGCCACTTGTCAATTTCTTAACATGTGCATCACAGCCTCAAATCTTCAAGAAGGAAACATTGGGCTTTCAGCCTTTCAATAGTTCATATGGTGTTCCCTCAACTGCCTTGCTTGGTGTATTGTTAAGAATGTAAGCAGCTGTCTCTAAAGCATATCCCCAAAAGGAGACAGGGAGTGTAGCATGACTCATCATCGAGCGGACCATGTCAAGTAAGGTCCTATTCCTCCTTTCTGACACTCCATTCCACTGGGGTGTACCAGGAGGAGTGAGTTGGGATACAATCCCACACTCTCTCAAAACGAGTCAAACTCTTAGCTCAAATATTCACCCCCTCGGTCAGACCGAAGTGCTTTTATTTTCTTGCCAAGTTGGTTTTCTACTTCATTCTTAGAGTCCTTGAACCTTTGGAGAGTCTCAGACTTATGCTTCATCCGTATCTGCTGAAGTCATCCGTGAAGGTGACGAAGTATAGAAAACTAGATCTAGCACTAGTGCTCATTGGGCCACATACATCGGAATGTATTAGCTCCAATAGCTCTGAGGCCCTTTCAGCAGTCTTTCTAAAAGGCGCCTTTGTCATCTTGCCTCTCAAACAAGATTCGCATGTGTCATAAGACTGGATGTCAAATGACCCTAGCACTCCACTAGAGTGAAGCCTAGCAATGGGCTTCTCATTTATATGGCCAAGTCGACAATGCCAAATGTAAGTAGGATTAATTTCATTTTGTTTAGGATTAATTTCATTTTGTTTAATCCTTTTAGTATTTATGTTATAGATTGAACTTTCACGTTTTAGATCAAGGATATATAAGCCATTTGTAAGAAATGTTGACGCGATTCCGGTTAAGCGAGATGCAACCGAATGCGAAATTTGCCCGACCGTTCGAAATCAAGTTGAGGTTCACGAATAGATGTGGAAGATGCAGTGGAACTTGATATGAAATTGTAGCAAAATAAAGTTGGCAATAGAAATACCCAATCCAACCACGTGAATGAACAATCAAGTTAATAACTCGATTAACCCAACCTTTCGATTCGTATGATAGAACCTGATATATGGTTTGATTCCTAATCGCCTAGCCTTGACGATTGATCACAATCAAAATAATATGTTAAGAGTTTAAGCCAATCACTCAAATCACTCAACAAAGAAAGAAGAACAAAGTTCTGAATTTTTATTAGCAAAAGCAAAATTGACATGCTGTAAAGAATTCGGCCATAGCCCTTAAATAGGCTTTACAAGCTTTGTCCTACTAAAATAAGGAATACTAACTTAGAAAGGAAAGCTAAAATAAGATAATTCTGAAATAGAAAATAATCCTAAGCTAAAAAGGAAAAATAACTAGAAATCAGCACTTAGTAATCCTTATCCCACAAGGAAAACCTAAATAGACAAGGATTCTTCTTTTACCATGTGTCCAAATGAGTAGATTCGGCCCCCACAACAAATCAGCCCACTCTCGCCATTTGACTTGCACGAAACAGCCTCTTTTTATGAAGATAATATTAATTTAAATTATACTAAGTTCCCAATGGGTTAACACATGTGCCATGCACATGCATGTCCAAAGCTCACTTAATATGACTTAAACCAATTCAGCCTCAAATCACAACCCTGATGGGCTGGTCTTCTTGGGCTTGAATTAAAACCATCAAACGAGTTGAACCATTCCATGCCATCTCACTTGGCCATGGTGCCTCTTGAATGCCTTGGTTATCCCATAAGCGTGCAATCAGTCCATTTAATGCCTCACGCACCCTCTTTGCCTTAGACCTTGTAATAGGCCCACTTGGAATCTTCAAGTCCACGCCATAATCAGCTCCTTGTTCCTTAGCTCCATGCTCTTGCTCTTTAGATCGATCTTTGTTAGAGAGGCTGATCGCGTCATTCCCCTCCTCTTCAAAAGGATTCGTCCTCGAATCGTCATCGCCTACACCAAACAAAGACAAATCAGAAACATTAAACGTAGCATGTACACCATACTCACCCGGAAGGTCTAGTTTGTATGCGTTGTCTCCCACACGCGCCACTACTTGAAACGGCCCATCGCCCCTTGGATGCAACTTGGTTCGCCTTTGGGCGGGGAACCTCTCCTTTCGCATATGAACCCAAACCCAATCACCGGGCGCAAACACCACTTTCGAGCGATGCTTATTGGCTTGGGCGGCGTAGCGCTCATTTGCCTTCTCGATTCGCTGTTTCACTTGTTCATGCAACTTCTTCACCAAATCAGCCTTGCGCTTTCCATCTAAACTCTTTTTCTCATCACAAGGTAAAGGAATTAGATCTAAAGGAGTCAGTGGATTAAAACCATAAACAATTTCAAAAGGTGAAAAAGAAGTAGAAGAATGCACAGCCCTATTGTATGCGAATTCAACGAATGGTACACACTCTTCCCATGACTTTAAATTACTCTTTATAACAGCCCTTAACAACTGACCTAGAGTCCTATTCACGACCTCTGTTTGACCATCAGTTTGGGGATGACAAGATGTAGAGAATAAAAGCTTAGTTCCCAACTTTCCCCATAAGGTCTTCCAAAAGTGACTTAGGAATCTAGTATCACGATCACTCACAATGCTCTTAGGAACTCCATGTAGACGTATAATTTCCCTAAAGAACAAACCAGCAATGTTAGTAGCATCATCAGTTTTATGACATGGTATAAAATGTGCCATCTTAGAAAACCTACATACAACCACAAAAATTGAGTCATTGCCACGCTTCGACCTAGGCAAACCTAACACAAAGTCCATCGAAATATCAATCCACGGTTCACTCGGTACCGGTAGAGGAGTATACAAACCATACGGCCTAGATTTAGACTTAGCTTGTCTACAATTCACGCACTTCGCACATATGTTCTCAACGTCGCGTTTCATGTGCGGCCAATAAAAATGCTCACATAACATGTCTAAAGTCTTAGTCACACCAAAATGTCCCATGAGACCTCCTCCATGAGCCTCACGAACCAGCAAATCACGTAATGAACACTTAGGCAAACACAATTTATTTTCCTTAAATAAAAATCCATCATGCCTATAGAACTTTCCAAACGCACCAGATTCACTCGCTTCAAATATAGACGCAAAATCAACATCAGTTGCATATAAATCTTTAATAAACTCAAATCCAAGCAACTTAGCATGCATCATATTCAATAAACTCACGCGTCTACTCAATGCATCAGCAACAACATTTTCTTTCCCTTTCTTATACCTAATCACATAAGGGAACGTTTCTATGAACTCCATCCACTTGGCATGTCTACGATTCAGCTTATTTTGACTCTTCAAAAATTTCAAGGATTCATGATCAGAATGTATAACAAACTCTTTAGGCCATAAATAGTGTTGCCAAGTCTCTAAAGCTCTAACTAAGGCATACAATTCTTTATCATAAGTAGGGTAATTCAAGGCTGCCCCATTTAATTTTTCACTAAAATACGCTATTGGGCGACCTTCTTGTATTAAAACAGCCCCTATACCAACACCACAAGCATCACATTCAATTTCAAATGTTTTGTCAAAATCCGGCAATGCTAAAACAGGTGCACTAGTAAGTTGTCGTTTTAATGTATCAAATGCAAGTTCTTGTTCCTTACCCCACTTGAACCCAACGTTTTTCTTTATTACCTCAGTCAACGGAGCAGCAATCGAGCTGAAATTCTTGACAAACCGACGGTAGAAGCTCGCCAAGCCATGAAAACTCCGCACTTCAGTAACGGACTTAGGCGTCGGCCACTCTTGAATGGCTTTAACCTTCTCCTCGTCCACTTCAATTCCACGGCCAGAAACTACAAAACCAAGAAACACAACCTTTTCCATACAAAACGTGCACTTAGAAAAGTTAGCGTAAAGCCTTTCTTTTCGAAGCACAAGCAACACAGCTCGTATATGGTGAAGGTGATCAGAATGCGATTTCGAATAGATAAGAATGTCATCAAAATAAACCACAACAAATTTACCTATGAAATCCCTCAAAACATGGTTCATTAAACGCATAAAGGTACTAGGCGCATTAGTTAGCCCAAAAGGCATAACCAGCCATTCATACAAACCATGCTTTGTTTTAAAAGCGGTTTTCCATTCGTCACCTATTTTCATTCTAATCTAATGGTAACCACTTTTTAAATCAATTTTAGTGAAAAGTATAGCCCCACTTAATTCATCCAACATATCATCAAGTCTAGGAATGGGATAGCGATACTTTACCGTAATTTTGTTAACAGCTCTACAATCAACGCACATCCTCCAAGACCCATCCTTTTTCGGTACTAGGATGACCGGAACAGCACACGGACTCATACTTTCACGTACCAACCCTTTAGACATCAGCTCCTCGATTTGCCTTTGAAGCTCCTTCGTCTCCTCTGGATTACTTTTATAGGCTGGTCGGTTAGGAATTGATGCTCCGGGTATGAAATCGATCTGATGTTCTATCCCACGAATTGGTGGCAGTCCACTCGGCATCTCCTCGGGAAAGACATCATCGAACTCCTGCAAAAGAGAAGAAACAACACTCGGAAGAGAGTGGTCAGATTTATTTACAGACAAGCATAAATCTTTACAATAAAATAAAAGCATATTTAGTTTATTAAATTCAGCTTGCTTTACATCCCTCATCTTGGCGTATAGACTTAATCCTTTGGCTTTTGTTACGCCCTTACTTTCTTCTCTCCTCACGTCTCTCTCTCTCAACTCACTTGCCTTTTCACTCACCTCTTCTCTCAACACACCCTTACTGATTTTATCGCTCTTGTTTTCACTCTTCTCAACCTTACCCGATTCCTTACTTGTGGAATTTTGAAGGTGGAGTTGATCTTGATACACTTGAGCGGGAGTCAATGGCATAAGTGTGTATCGTTTGCCATCCTTAACAAGGGTGATCTTATTCAGCTTGCCGTTATGTATGGCCTCTCGGTCAAATTGCCATGGGCGGCCCAAGAGAATGTGGCATGCTTGCATGGGAACGACGTCACAAAGAACCTGGTCATGGTATGCTCCAATTGACAAATTCACTAACACTTGCTTCGTCACCTTTACTTCGTTACTATCATTCAGCCATTGAAGCCGGTATGGCTTGGGGTGACGAATCGTTGGCAGACCCAACTTTTCAACCATGGTGGTGCTAGCAACATTACAACAACTACCGCCATCTACTATAAGGCTACACACCTTATCAAGGACACGACATCGAGCATGAAAAATATTTTCCCTTTGTTCATCAGAAAGTTTTTGTTTAACACTTAACACACGTCTAACAACAAGGGTAACATTTTCGTCTTCAAACTGATCTCCTTGATTTTCAGCGTCATCACAATCTTCTAAGGGTGGCATGCTACTATCAGATTCATATTCATCATCCGTAATGATCTCACCATGCTTTATGACCATTGTGCGTTTATTTGGACAATCACGCATCACATGGCCACGGCCTTGACACTTAAAGCATTTAATATCACGATTACGGGTTTGAGATTCAGAAGCCTTACCTCCACCTTGCGCGACTTCTTTCGGTTTGAAATCTGATTTCGGCTTCGGGGCTGGTGTTGCACCCTTTGAATCCTCACGTTTAAAGCTCGACTTCCAAGGAGTGGAAGAAGAAGAGTTAAAACGCGGCTTACTCTTGCGTCGGAGCTGCTTCTCTATTTTGATGGCTTTATGTAGCAACTCCTCAAAAGTCATGTAGTGCTGGAGGTCTACGGCATCAGCAATGTCCTCATTCAAGCCACTCACAAAACGTGCCATAGTGGCCTCTTCGTTCTCTTGGATATCAGCCCGCATCATTGCCATCTCCAATTCTTTGTGGTAGTCTTCAACACTTCTACTACCTTGCTTCAGCGTTTGCAGTTTGTGGAGAATCTCACGGTGATAGTAGGACAGCACGAAACGCTTTTTCATGATGCGTTTCATCTCGGCCCAAGTCTGAATGGCCGGATCTCCATCTCTTCTCCGGGTCTTTTTATCTTGATCCCACCATATTGCTGCATAGTCGGTTAGCTCGGAAACAACCAATTTTATCTTTTTTTCTTCCGAATAATGGTGAATATCAAATATGGCGTCTACCTTTCTTACCCAATTCAGATAAGCCTCCGGATCGCTTTTACCTTGGAAAGAAGGCATTTTCATCTTTATGGTACCTAGATTACCATCAGCTTGCGATCTCCTCCCGGGACTCCTTCTAGAGTCCTCGTCCGACAAATCAGCCTCGGAATCATTCCTGGACAGATTTCGCCTCCTATGGTGGGGACGGCCGTGATTTTGCTTTTCAAGCTCCATACGCTCCAACCGGTCTTCCAAGTTGTTTATATATTGTTGCATCCTCTCAAATTGTCCTGAAACAGCTTTTCGCAACAATTTTGGGTCCACATTTTCAAAGACGTTGTTTTCGTCTTCTAGGGACATGGTTAGACAGACAGAAATAAAAACACAGATGTAAAAGCAAGAAAAGAAAGAAAATCAGAATAAAAGCAAATAACTCACAATTGGCTCCAATACTCTCTTGTATTATGTTGATTAAGCTCAATGCGTATTAGGCCAAACGAATCAGAATCAAACAGAAGCAAGAAGGCACAAAACGAAAAAAAAGGACGGTTGAATACTAAGAAATCGAAACTGATATGATGGAACGAAACACAATATGAAGCACGAAATACACAGAAGAAGGGTAAAAACGAGTTTCAATCAAAACGAGGGTTTCAATAAAAATTGGGCTAGCTTGTGTGATAAATATGTAGAACACGTGATTCTAGGGCTGCCAATTTGAGTTCAACAAATTTCAGGTTCGTTTAGGGTGAATCTTGAAGTTTCTTGAATTTTAGGTGCCTCTTTCGTGAAGAACAAAGCAAATCAGGTTGTTGGTTCTTGATTTTCACAGATCTGATTTTTTTTTTTTTGTCTCCTTTTTTTTTTTTTTTTTTTTTATATCAGATGTCACACACACAAATCAGAAATTCAGTAATGACGAATCAGCCAAAACGTAGCAGTAATGCGGAACAGAAAGCAAAAAAAACGCAATTTAGAAGTGGGGAAGATGAAAATCACGTAATTCAGCAATTGTGAGATGAGAAACACGAAATTGGTAATGGTAACATGAACACAACACGCAACCAGCAATTTGAGATGGTGAACACGTGGTTTATCACACAAGAGAAGAAAAGATGTAAGTTGAAGAGAAGGAAGAAAAAATTCAGCAACAGAGTGAACCCTAATTTTTCTAGATGCAAAAAGATGAGGAACTCGATGAAAGAAATAATGAAAGAAGAAAAATCAGAATTGACAAACCTCAATTTCGAAACCTTGCTCTGATACCAACTGACGTGATTCCGGTTAAGCGAGATGCAACCGAATGCGAAATTTGCCCGACCGTTCGAAATCAAGTTGAGGTTCACGAATAGATGTGGAAGATGCAGTGGAACTTGATATGAAATTGCAGCAAAATAAAGTTGGCAATAGAAATACCCAATCCAACCACGTGAATGAACAATCAAGTTAATAACTCGATTAACCCAACCTTTCGATTCGTATGATAGAACCTGATATATGGTTTGATTCCTAATCGCCTAGCCTTGACGATTGATCACAATCAAAATAATATGTTAAGAGTTTAAGCCAATCACTCAAATCACTCAACAAAGAAAGAAGAACAAAGTTCTGAATTTTTATTAGCAAAAGCAAAATTGACATGCTGTAAAGAATTCGGCCATAGCCCTTAAATAGGCTTTACAAGCTTTGTCCTACTAAAATAAGGAATACTAACTTAGAAAGGAAAGCTAAAATAAGATAATTCTGAAATAGAAAATAATCCTAAGCTAAAAAGGAAAAATAACTAGAAATCAGCACTTAGTAATCCTTATCCCACAAGGAAAACCTAAATAGACAAGGATTCTTCTTTTACCATGTGTCCAAATGAGTAGATTCGGCCCCCACAACAAATCAGCCCACTCTCGCCATTTGACTTGCACGAAACAGCCTCTTTTTATGAAGATAATATTAATTTAAATTATACTAAGTTCCCAATGGGTTAACACATGTGCCATGCACATGCATGTCCAAAGCTCACTTAATATGACTTAAACCAATTCAGCCTCAAATCACAACCCTGATGGGCTGGTCTTCTTGGGCTTGAATTAAAACCATCAAACGAGTTGAACCATTCCATGCCATCTCACTTGGCCATGGTGCCTCTTGAATGCCTTGGTTATCCCATAAGCGTGCAATCAGTCCATTTAATGCCTCACGCACCCTCTTTGCCTTAGACCTTGTAATAGGCCCACTTGGAATCTTCAAGTCCACGCCATAATCAGCTCCTTGTTCCTTAGCTCCATGCTCTTGCTCTTTAGATCGATCTTTGTTAGAGAGGCTGATCGCGTCAAATGTTGTTCCATAAATAATATTGCCACATTGCATAGAAATTCTACCATGTCCAATATTAAATACAAAACCAGAAATACCCAACAAAGAAACGGAAATAATATTCCTGTGCATCGCAGGTACAAAATAACAGTTTCTTAGTTCCAAAACAAGTCCACTAGGCATCTCCAAGAAATAATCTCCGATCTCCATGGCCTGAACCCGAGCACCATTTCCGACTCGAAGATCTACTTCTCCAGATCCTAATAATCTCCTATTTTCTTAGACCCTGCACATTTGAACAAATGTGAGATCCACATCCAGTGTCCAAGACCCAAGATGTAGAAATAGCCAGATTAATCTCAACAACATAAATACTTGAAGCAGCAGTTTTGCCCTTCAGTTGCTCCCTTAGCTTTGGACATGAGCTCTTCCAGTGCCCCTTCTCATGACACTCATGGCAAACATCATCAGGAGAGGCAACCCTTGCTTTAGGTTTGGCCACCACCTTTTTGCCCTTAGCCTTGGCCTTTTGGGCCTTAGCCTTGGCCTTAGATTTTGCCTTTCCCTTAGCAATGGGTGTATTGCCCTTGTTCACCAGCAATACTTCAGGAGTCTTCTTAAGAGACTGCTCAGCAAGCTTGAGCATGCCATGCAGCTCAACAACCGATTTATCCAACCCTTGCATATGGTAATTCATGATAAACTGGTTGTAAGACTCAGGAAGTGACCCGAGAATAATGTCTGTTGCCAAGTCCTGCGGAACTGGTGAGCCGAGGTGGGCAAGTGTATCAATATACCCCTTCAACTTTAGCATATGAGTGCTAACAGAAGTCCTAGCTACCATCACAGTCGTGCAAAGTGCCTTAGTTGTCAGGTAACGTTCTTGACGAGCCTGATCTTGGAACATCTTTTTAAGCTGATCCATCATCTCATAAGCATGCTCGTCCATGAACTACTTCTGAAGATCAGAAGCCATGGTACCCAGCATGAGGCACAAGACATCTCGGTCATCCCTCACATGCTGATCGTACTGCTCCACCATCGCCGTGGTGATGCCTCGACCTGCGGGAGGGCCAGCTGGTAAAGGAGCATTCAGTACATACTCCTTAGACTCTTGTCTAAGAACTATTTGTAAGTTCCTAGCCCAGTCTAAGAAGTTAGTCCCCGAAAGCTTCTCCTTCTCCAAGAGTGACCTAAGTGAGAGTGAGTTATTGTTTGTTACAGCCATTTAAATTGCTTAACTGAAATAGGATTATCTACATGGAAGAAATCATTGCTTGAGTTAGCAATGAAGGACTTTTAAGCCAATTCAAATTAATAATCCGATTTTAATTTGTTTGTTGGTGTTGTTAATTGGCTGACTTGACCAAGATCCACAACTTATCAATGACTGGCCGAACTAGGGCTCGCTAACCAACCATTGAGTCGTTTGGTAGGACAACCTATCCAATCCTTCCACGAAGGACTCTTGGTTTGATGGGCTTATTGACACTTTACCCATCTGTGCTTAGGGCCCGCTCTGAGCTAATGCTACCCATGTTGAGTCAAACCACCATTCACATGTTAACCATACCAAGTATCTTAACCCTCGATGGCCCACCGAATACTACAATATACCCAGCTAGGGCATGGCGCAAATTGCAGCATCAATGGGAGGAAGAGGTGTGAATGTGGGAAGCACTTTTAAGCGACTCAATATTTTAATTTCCGGATTATAATTAAGTGATACGGCTTAGCATGCATAAACGCGGGTAATAATTTGGTGATCCATACATCCATATTATATGACAAATGCAATAGCATACTTAATTTAAAATAAATGAGATCCTATGGGCCTTTAATTACAACCTAATGAAAAACTAGATATCCTATCTAATTCTTCATGGGCCGGACTGCAATCCTTCTTGGGCTCCCACCATGGGCTTGCTCCGTTTGGGCCTTCCTCCATACTTGATGCAATTACAACAATTTTGAAAATAAAATCTATTCTAAAATTACATCAAAATAAAAAAATGGTACGCAGGCCATATTTCCCAAAATTAAATTACAACCGATAATAATTTAGAGCCCACAGAACTCAACATAACATTTCAAACAAAGTACCTGTCGTGCACATACATACCAATATGATGCATGATCATGGCATTCCAAATTATAAATATAAATGTTAAGCCGAGTTACTTAGGGTGAAATCGCCAATTTTAACAAATGTGACTAAGGCCCATAAAGGCCCAATGGATAACATCCATAAATGCAAAATTAACAATTTTGCTCCCACTTGAATTTGGGTTGTCACAAATTTAAAATTTAGCTCTCCCAATTTTAACCGGTGTCACGGTTTATTGGGCCAATTTCACAAAGTCCATATTCAATTTAATATGCAAACAATTAAATTAAATATGCATGCCAACAAAATAAATAATTTAAACACAAATTAATTAAAAAAAATTTAATTTAATTTGCATTAGGGTCCGGAAAAAAAAATACCCTCAAAATCCAAAACCAGACCCGAAACCCGCGCGCGGCGCCGCTGTCCCAGTGGGGCAGCAGTGCCGCTACACGGCAGCAGCAGCCCAGTGGGCTTCTGCCACTGCAGCAGGCTGCAGCAGCAGCTGCTGCCTGCTGCCGCAGCTACTGCCGCTGGATGGAGTCGCAATTTGAGATTCCATCCAGCCCAAAAAAAATTTTTTTTTATTTAAAGTTTTATTTTAATTTCTAAATCATAAACATTCCAGCCAACTAAAGAATGAATAATCAATAAAAAATGGATTGAAAACCAATTGGGAAAAAAAAAAATCAAAAACCCCAATCCAGAATTCTAGGGTTCAACAAAACCAAAACCAATTGAATAAAAACCCTAAAACCACAAACTTGAAACCCATTCTTTCTTCAAGAACGCTTTCAAGAACCAATTCCAATCAATCTAATGGACAAAACCTAGGCTCTGATACCACTGTTGGGATTCGTCATTGGAAAATAACGTGGCGCAGCGGAAAATACACCGTTTAAAATTTCCTAGAATCTACCTATCGTGTCCAATTGCCATTGATTAGAATAAAATCAAATAAGAATCAAGAGAGATTAACTCACCAGATTCGTCTCCTTTAGAGACTGCTGCAGAATCGTTTCATGAAACTGCGATCTCCAAAGTCCGGTGCACGACCAACTATTGAGCGGGAACCGGTGCTAGCCGAAGCCGCGAAGGAATGGAGGTTTAATGCTGGGATTTTCTACCGTTTTGGGGCTGCTATTGGTGGCTGAAATTTCCAGCAATTAATTAAAGTTGAATTAGGTTTTTCTTCCTTAAGTGTGCCCTTATATAGACACCTTGTCTAGTTGGGTTTTAATTAGGTTAATTAAGCCCAAGCCCACTAGGATTATAATTACACAAATAAACTTTAATTAAAAAGTATATACTATGTAATTTAATTCCATTTGGCTAAATTTAATTACCCCTAAATAAAATTAAATCACACTTAAGTTAATACAATACATGTATTTAATTTTCCTACTTAGGAAAATTATTTAATTAATTGTTTACTTTATGTAATTCAATTAATTGATAAATTAATTAATTACATTATGTAAACTTATTAATTAAATTAAATTCAACCCAATGTCAATTAATTACCTTGACACTGAATGTCAACTAATTAATTAACGCATTCCTTCCAATGTACATTACATGTACACTTTCTATAAGTTCTAGCTCAGTCGATCTATGTGCACGATCCTATGGGTCTGTCTTTATGTTGGCAGTAGGCCCAAGGCCTACAGACTATAAGTGGGTTCTAGTAAACCATTACAGTCCCCAATTAAGACAGAGATGCAGCAGTCTTTAGAAGACACTCACCCGGTAGTAATCTCATAGTGTCCTTTGCCTAGCGATATCGATATAAATAAACAAGAGGCATGGTGTCTGTCATCCTCTTCTGTTGTTTATTATATTTCTTGATCTTGAGTTGACTGATTAATCAAATAAGCAACCAACTTATTTGGGTATGGCCATACACTTATCAGTCCCACTCATCAAGTGGCCAATGATATCATCTCGCTGTTACCCGAGTGGCAATTCCATCACTTCATCATCAATATCAACATGTTCACCGGTCCACCCAATCATACCCGTATTTAGCATCCTTTTACAGACCTGTTAGGCGTATGTCAAAGTGAACCGGATTCCATATTGATATTATAATGAAATCTGGTCTGAGGACAAAAGAGACCTACTCAAGAAAGACCTATGACGTGACAACCATGTGACTTTCTTGTGCGGATCGATCCAGTCCCATATCAATGACATGTACCTATATTCATGACTGACTATACAAGTACTATGGCTAGTTAAGAACTACCATACAGTCATCGAATATATAAGTCTGTGGTTCTATCCGTCCCCACAATTAGAACAGACCTGGGATAGGTTTTATGATTATCAATCAATGGATACTCTACTCATAATATAGCACAAGATATAAATGAAATAGATTAATTGCCTTTATTAATGTGACACAAATAATGTATTCATACATGACTCTTAATGTATAATACAAAATACAAGAATCCAATGCCCTAAGAACTAGGGCACACCAACAGCTAGGCAGATTGAAGCTAAAATCCTCGAGGTGGTAGAATACACAGAGTGGTTAGCCAACATTGTGCCAGTGCCTAAGAAAGATGGAAGGGTCAGGGTGTGTGTCGACTACAGGGACTTGAACAAAGCCTATCCGAAAGATAATTTCCCCTTACCTCACATTGATGTTTTGATAGACAGTGCAGCCAAAGCGGCAATGTATTCCTTCTTGGATGGATTTTCAGGATATAACCAGATCCTAATGGATGTGATCGATAAGGTGAAAACATCTGTCATTACAGAGTGGGGCACATTCTGCTATAGAGTAATGCCTTTTGGGTTGAAAAATGCTGGGGCCACTTACCAAATGGCTGTCACCACATTGTTGCATGACATGATTCATAAGGAATATGCTTGTTAAATCAATGACTCGAGAGGAGCACCCTGCTATCCTGGATAGATTTCTTACACGTATTGGAGAATACAACCTATGTCTTAATCCTAAGAAGTACATATTTAGGGTTATATCAGGAAAACTGCTGGGTCATGTGGTCAGTTAAAGGGGAATAAAGATGGATTCAGACAAAATCAAAGCTATTTGAGATATGCCAGCTCCTAAAATAGAGAAGGAGGTCCGATCATTTCTGGGTTCTTTGCAATATGTCAGCCGTTTCATCGCCCGGTTAACTTCATTGTGTGAACCGATTTTCAAGCTATTGAGGAAAGATCAGCCAATTGTATGGGATGACAGGTGTTAATTAGCTGTTGAAAAGATCAAGGCTTACCTGGTAAATCCACCAGTCCTGAGCCCACCAACTCTAGGAAAGCCTTTGATTTTGTACTTGGCTGTCGAAGACTCCTCTATAGGGGCAATGCTAGCACAAGAGTAGGATTAAAGGAAGGAGTATCCTATCTACTATCTCTGTAAAAAGCTACTAGAATATGAAACCAAGTTCACACTGGTGGAGAAGACATGTGTAGCAATGATCTGGCTAACTAGGAAGTTGCACCGCTACTTTCAGTCATACAAGGTACAAGCCGTGGCTAAAGTGGATATGATGAAATACCTGTATGAAGCACCAGTATTGGATGGAAAATTATCCAGATGGCTACTACTCCTGTCAAAATTCGACATTGAGTACATCACTAGGAAAACTATCAAAGGGCGAGCTGTGGCTAAATTCCTAGCAAATCAGCCACTAGAATCGAACCATGTGGAGGACTTGGAATTTCCCAATCAATGTTGCCTGTAGTAGAAATAAGGAGATGGGTTATGTGCTTCGATGGTGCCATAAACAAAAAAGGTGCTGGAATTGGGGTAACTATAGCAATGCCAGATGGTGAGATTATTCCACTGCCAAAGAGGTTGGACTTTCCCACAACCAACAATGGAGCAGAGTATGAAGCATGTTTATTTAGGATGGAAGCACACTAGGGACAGACAATTTCTTGATTGTTGGGGACTCACTTTTGGTGATCAGGTAGGTACAAGGTGAATGGGATCTAAGAGAGGAAGCCTTACGACCCTACTTAGAGTTGCTACAGTACAGAAGTGGGTTGTTCAGCCGGTGTGAGTTCAGACACGTGCCCCGGGAAGAGAATAAAATGGTGGATGCACTATTGTCCTCTATGTGGGAAGATGTAGAAAAGACACAGATACAACCACTGGTTATAGCAATTTCCAGGCAACCCTGCTTTGATATGCACGAGGTGATGGAGTTAACAGTCGAAGAAAAGTCATGGTTCTTTGACATTTATTAGTATGTGAAGGAGGGAAAGTACCCAGAAGGGGCTAGTACCGCTGATAGAGTTTCATTAAGAAGGTTGGCCAGCCAGTTCAGAATCTTTGAGGATAAGCTATACAAGAGAACTGCGAACGGGGTTCTTCTACGATGCTTGACAGAACAGGAAGCAGAAACAGTAATGCAACAAGTACATACAGGGTCTTGTGGGCCATATATGAATGGGATCACTATGGCTAGAAAAATAATAAGACAAGGATACTTCTGGATGACAATACAGGCCGATTGTGTGAAGGAGGTAAGAAGATGTCACAAGTGCCAAATCTATGCTGATATCAGTCACCTGCCACCACTTGAACTACAAAACTTAACATCTCCTTGGCCGTTCTCAGTGTGGGGGATTGACATGATCGGAGAAATCCATCCTGCAGCTTCTAATGGGCACATATTCATAGTGGTTGCAGTCGATTACTTCTCAAAATGGGTAGAAGCAGAATCCTTCTCCAATGTGACAGCTAAGCAAATGGTTAAGTTCATTCAGAAGAACATTTTCTCTCGATATGGGAACCAATCCCTTCAAATGTATTCATGCTACTTTCATCAATAAAGTGTGATGTTTTGTTTAAATACATTCATATGGTTTTATCAGAATGCATAAACAAAGTTATCTCGCCTAAACATCCATTTAAAGAAAGCACTTTGCATTTAATTGGTTAAAAGACTCGCATTACTTTAACAAGGAAATGTGCTAAATACATGTCATCTGCAATCTTTTCTTATCCTCTAAATCTAACTAATTATTTCTCGAGGTGGCCAGAAATTTCAAAACAAATTCAAGTTCAAATGTCACAGGACTTCAAAAAAAAAGCGCGCTAAGGTGAAAACCGAAAAGGCACCTTAGGCAAAAATTAGAGCAGCTTGCTGAGCTGAAAACCCATGTCGGGCAGTTCAGGTAAAATTTAGAGCACTTCCAGATTCACCATTCCTAGGGGTAGAAAAGTGGAACCATTCCACTATTCCCCAGCAGAAGCCCTTCCGCTATTCTCCAGCGGGGCCCTTTGCACTGTTCCCCAGTGGAACAATCACAAGGAACCTCACCATTTTCTCCCCAGCAGTCATTGGACTTCCCCAATGGCCATTGCATATCCCTGTATATCCTCAGCAGAGGTGCGAGAGTCACATAAAGAATGTACTCCCCAGCTAGAGTCAGTCATAGGCGTGATGTACTTTCCCTAGCCAGAGGCACGACCTGATCTCCCCAGCAAGAGCGTAGCATTTCAAGGCTGGACGAATAGCGAGAAACGCACCTCCCAAAGTCCATTCGCATATGCATACATTGCAACATGGACACACAAGCATTCAAAACACACACATACACATGCATACACGCATCACGACCCATAGGGGTAGGACGATCGACCCGTATTTATTCTTGATCAAAGGGGCAAAAATTTTTGCTCCAAAATTATCGATCAAGGAATAAATATGCATCATCAATGCAACCTCAAAAAACTCAGCAGATCCACCGCGGAAAACATAGACCCGGTGACAGGCCCAGATTGGCTTCTCCTCATAAATCCAGCAGATCGACCGCGGGTAACATAGACCCAGTGACAGGCCCAGATCGACTTCTCCTCATAGATCCTCAGCAGATCTGCCTCGGGTAACCTAGACTCGGTATCAGTCCAGATCGGCTTTATTTCAAATCCTCAGTAGATCCGCCTCGGGTAACCTAGACCAGGTATTGGCCCAGATCGGCTTTATTTCAGATCCTCAGCAGATCCGCCTTGGGTAACCTAGACCTTTATCGGCCAAGGTCGGCTTTATTTCAAATCTTCAGCATATCCGCCTCGGGTAACCAAGACCCGGTATCGGCCCAGATCGGCTCATTTCATCACTAACCTCGCCTCGGGTAACCTAGACCTGGTATCAGCTTATTTCGAATCATCACTGTAACTCAGGTATGTCTTTCTGTCCTTTCATTTATGGCACCGGTATCGGCCCAGATAAGCTCATTTCATCACCAACCTCGCCTCGGGTAACCTAGACCCAGTATCGGCTTATTTCAAATCATCACTGCAACTCAGGTATGTCTTTCTGTCCTTCCGTTTATGGCACTTCAATTCGCATTCTTAAATTCCCCTCAACTAACCTAAACCTGGTATCGAGTATCAAATTTGATCACGCGAGGGGCAACTGTAAGCGTCGGGTTTTCCCGACCTCTATGATGAGAATTCCTGTATTACCTGTGGAGAAGATGGACACGAATCGGACTTAAAGATGATCCAAATGTCACCTGGAGTAACTCAAACGTTCCGAAAACTAAGCTATCCTTGATCCGAAACCCCAGAGGAGGTCCCCCGAATGATTTTTAGGGTTTAGAGTGAGCATCGGATTTTCACAAATTTTGGCTCGGCTCTAATGGGTTCAACCAAGTTGCTCTGCAAAGCAGAGCAACTTGGCTGAACAGAAAGGATTTCAGCCGAAATAGCAGGGATTCAGACAGCTCATTAATTGTTGGAAGTGATTGTGAGTGAGAGGAATGAAAGAAAAAGACAAATCAAATCAGGGGAGAGGTTGACAGTTTTTAGTCTCAAGAAAAACCTAAAGAAAACAAAAAAAAAAGAGGGAGAAAGGAGAGCAGGAAAAACAGAGAGCAAAGGGTGCACCAAGACTAGAAACTTGTGACCAAAATCAATACCAAAACATCAAAGGAAGTTCACTTGACCTTTGCTTAATCATTTGGGATCATTTCGGATTGGTTTTGGATCGGTTTCGGATCATTTTGGTTTCATTTTTGGATCTCGGTCGGTTGAGTATTCAAGGCGAATTTCAAGTTTTCAATCCATTTCTTGATGTTAAACACATCAAAACAACATCAAGGTAAACTCTTAGGGGCCTTAAACCTGTGCACATTGCTTTCTCTCTGCGTTTTTCTTATTTCTGCAACTTTCATAAACTGGATTACCTGAATACAGCTATACGGCTGTAATTCTCATGAAAAGAGCCGCACGACTATGTTCTATAGGCGCAGAATCGCGAAACTGCCTCGATCGGCTGAATGTAGCCTGTTTTCCATTTTATGCATTCTGTTGTGATCAATTTCGGCCTAAATGCGTCCGTATGCTGTAAGATTTTTGATTTTCTAATTTCTATAAGTACGGATATTAGGGTTTTCGGTTTTTCTCGAGTTTTGTTTTCTGAATTTCCAAACTAAATCTGTAGTCCAGCATTAGCGGACCCCCGAACCCTAGAAAAACCTCGGGCAACATCGAAAACGAGCAAAAAGATATTTTCGAAAAACGAGAAAACCATATTTTCGGGTTCTGGAACCCATAGCCGCACGGCTATAATTTGGAGCCGTACGACTGTAGTTTCCAGAATAAGGCAGAGTCACGGAACGACCCGTACGGATGTCGTCGCTTAATGTAGTCTTCGAATTCGAACTCTTTTTTATGTGTTTACTGCATTTTGGACACTAGATGGATGCCAGATTTAGAAAATCCATACGAACAGAACCCTGAGTTCCTGGATAATAGACCCGCTAAATGTGAAAATTTGCATGAAACCGGGCCAAATTGCCTTCTAAAAATTGTTTTCTAGCACAAAATTTACAGGGCGTTTCAAAACCGTTTTCCAAGTCTAACCAGTCTGACTAGTCGGGTCGATCCGATTACCCCTTAAATGCATGCCCCTATTCCTGAAATCCCAATTCTATCCTATTGTGAGTCCTATCTGTGCTTGTAATATAAAATAGTGCTAACCGATTTGTATTACAGCATTTATCTTTCTTTTTATTATTTTTACTGTAATTAATAGATTATTTCGTGTATTCTAGGCGGCAGTAATTTTTAGATATTCATTTATTATAGGTGTTTGTAAAGTGAGGTCGAGAGTTTTTATTTTTATTCGATTTGGTTGTATAAGCGGCCTCTATTATTTTTGTATAACTTGAATGTATGGTTTATTTTTCCTACAATTTATTCCTGTCGTTTGTCTGAGCATGGGTTAAATATAAAACGAAATTGGGGTTAGCAAAAGATAATAAAACCAAATTAAATATGGTAATATAAACTGTGAAGTGAAAGCAACCTTGAGGTTAAAGTAAGTCACTTGCCCGAACCCTAAATCTTTGGATTAGGTACAGTAGTCTGCCCTCGGTAGGGAGCTGTACCAGAATTTCCCGGATGAGCTGATCAGGGTGGCGACTCTGTCACTGATCTTGGAATTTAAGTTTCGAGGTCTTTAAGCTAAAATGGGAAAATGTTTTCTACAAAAGGGATTTTTTCCAAAGAAATCCACGATTTTCGTAATTCAAGATAAACAAAACCTGTTTTCCAAACTCAAAAAACGAACGAAAACGTTTTCCCTGGTTCGCTTCGCCGCATTCCGCTTAAAAGGTCGTCCACTCACAATATGGACTTTGTGAAATTGGCCCAATAAACTCTGACACTGGTTAAAATTAGGAGGGCTAAATTTTAAATTTGTGACAACCCAAATTCAAGTGGGAGAAAAATTGTTAATTTTGCATTTATGGATGTTATCCATTGGGCATTTATGGGCCTTAGTCACATTTGTTAAAATTGGCGATTTCACCCTAAGTAACTCGGCTTAACATTTATATTTATAATTTGGAATGCAATGACCATGCATCATATTGGTATGTATGTGCATGACAGGTACTTTGTTTGAAATGTGATGTTGATTTCTATGGGCCCTAAATTATTATCGGTTGTAAATTGATTTTGGGAAATACGGCCTGCGTGCCATTTCTTTTATTTTGATGTAATTTTAGAATAGATTTATTTAAAATAAGATTTTTGTAATTGCATCAAGTATGGAGGAAGGCCCAGATGGAGCAAGCCCATGGTGGGAGCCCAAGAACAATTGCAGTCCGGCCCATGAAGAATTAGATAGGATATCTAGTTTTTCATTAGGCTATAATGAAAGGCCCATGGGATCTCATTTATTTTATGTTAAGTATGCTATTGCATTTGTCATATCATATGGATGTATGGATCACCAAATTATTACCCGCGATTATGCATGCTAAGCCGTATCACTTAATTTAATCCAGAAATCAAAATATTGAGTCGTTTAAAAGTGCTCCCCACATTCACACCTCTTCCTCCCATTGATGCGGCAATGTACGCCATGCCTTAGCTGGGTACATTGTAGTATTCAATGGGCCATCGAGGGTTAGGATACTTGGTATGGTTAACATGTGAATGGTGGTTTGACTCAACATGGGTAGCATTAGCTCAGAGCAGGCCCTAAGCACAGATGGGTAACATGTCAATAAGGCCATCAAACCAAGAGTCCTTCGTAAAGGGATTAGATAGGTTGTCCTACCAAACGAATCAATGATCGATTAGCGAGCCCTAGTTTGGCCAATCATTGAGGAGTTATGGATCCTGGTCAAGTCAGCCAATTAACATCACCAACGAACAAATTAAAATCGGATTATTAATTTGAATTGGCATAAAGTCCTTTATTTCTAAATCAAGTAATGATTTCTTCCATGTAGATAATCCCATTTCACTTAAGCAATTTAAATGGCTACAACAAGCAACAACTCACTTGTGAGCGGACGACTTTGTAAGGAGAAGGAACACGGAGAAGTGAGTCGGGAGTTTTCAAAAACTGGGTTCTCATGATATTTTGAAAAGAAAAGGGTTTTCATTTATCTTGAATTAGGAAAACCATGGATTTGATTTGGAAATTCATTTGGTAGAAAACTTTTTCCCGATTTATTACTTAAAGACCTCGAAACCTAAATTTCAAGATCAGTGATAGAGTCGCCACCCGGATCAGCTCATTCGGGAAATTCTGTTACAGCTCCCTACTGAGCGCAGACTACTGTACCTAATCCAGAGATTTAGGGTTCGGGCAACTTACCTACTTAACCTCAAGCTTGTATTCGATTTATAATTTATAAAACCATATTTATTCAATTTATTATCTTTCTCTAATCCAATTTCATTTATTTTACTAGCCCGTGCTCAAGCAAAATGCATAAAATAAATTGCAGAAATTTAAATCATTCACACAAATATATAAAAGAATAATAGAGGCCGCTTATACAACCAAATTGAATAAAAAGGAGAAAACTCTTGTCCTCACTTTTACAATCGCCTAGGTACATGAGGATCTAAAAATTTACAAGCGCCTAAATACAAGAATTAATCTATTAAATACAACAAAATTAATAAAAATAAACACTGCAAGACAGATTGGTTAGCACAATTTAAGGCACAACATAAATAGGACTCAAATCAGGATGAAATTGGGATATTTAGGATCGGGGGCATACATTTAGGGGGTAACCGGGTCGACCTGACCGGTCGAACCAGTTAGACCTGGAAAACGTTTTTGAAACGCCCTGTAGATTTTTGTGCCGAAAAAAAATTTTTGAAAACCATTTGCCTCGATTTCATGCAAATTTCCATTTTTATGGGTCTGTTATCCCGGAACTCGGGGTTCCGTTCGTGTGGGTTTCCTAATTTTTACAGCCATCTAAGGTCCAAAAAGCGGTAAACATACTAAAAACAGTCTGAATCCGAAACAGCATCGCGTAATGACATCCGTACGGACCGTTCCGCGATTCAATCTTTTCCAGGAACTACAGCCGCACTGTTGGAAAATAAGGCCAGGGGCTCTGGTTAGAGCCGGCTAGCTCTAACTCATGGTGGACGGCTGTTATACCCGGACCCGAAACCGGTTTTCTTGTTTTTTCGAAAAATCACTACTTTGTTCATTTTCAATGTTTCTCGGAAGATTTTATAGGGCTCAGGGGTCCGCTGATGCTGAACTATGGATCCGAAACGGATCGAACAACCCTGAAACTGAAACATAAAACCCCAAAAAACCGAAAAACCAATATACATACTTCCAAAAATCCGAAAACCGAAACTAGAATGACATACAAATATTCTTGGGCCGAAAAATACCCTAACAGAATGCACGAAATGGAAAACGAACTACTTCCAGCTGATCAGGACAAATCGGGATTCTGTCCCTGAGGAACAAATCCGGACGGCTCTAGGGCCAGAGCCGGCCGGCTCTGTTCATCACGAACACAGCCGTATGGCTATGATGGGCAACCCAGTTTCTGGAAAAATGCAGAATAGAGAAAAATACACAGAAAAATAATGCAAACAGGTTTAAGGCCTCTTAGAATTTACCATGGTGTTGTTCCAGTGTACTGGATATGCAGGAACGGATTGAAAGCTTGGAATTGATGCTGGAAACTCAACTGGCTGAAAACCGCAACAATCCAAAGCAACACGAAACCAACCCAAATGCATCCCTAATTGATAAACAAAGGTTGTAGAACTTGATATTAATGTCTTTAGAATGATATAGGGTTTTAACTTTGATGTTTTGGCTCACTCTTCTTTCCTTTTCTCTCGGTCTCCTTCCTCTCTTTTCTTCTCTACTTTCTTCTCTTTTTTCTCTGTGAAAATGATTTCATTTCTTTTTGGTTACCCCAAAAAAATCCCCCCTGCAAATATGATTTTCTTTCTTTTTATACCTCTCTCTCTCATATCACCTCATTTCATTAAATGGCCGCCTGAAAATACTTTCTGTCAAACCAAGTTGCTCTACTTTGTAGGGCAACTTGGTTTGCCCACTAGAGCCACCCTGCTCTAGTGTGCACTAGAGCCGTACGGCTCTAGTCTAGAGCTGTCCGGCTCTGGGTCAAGAAACTAGAGCCGCCTAGTTCTAGCGAAAGCCGGAGCAAAATTTTAAAAAATCAGACATGCACCCTAAACCCTAGAAATCACTCAGGAGACCTTTCTAGGAGTTTTGGATTACGAATAGCTCATTTTTTAGGATGTTTGAGACAGTCCAGGCAACAATCCGATAGCTTTCGAGCCCAACTCAAGTCTGTCTACTCCGTAGGTAACATATGAACTCTCATCACAGAGGTCGGGAAAAACCCGTGCTCACAGGTTGCCCCTCGCGGGACCAAAGTTGGCTGATGGTGGGCTATGAAGCCTAGAATGAGTTTGGTCTCATGACTGAAAGCGCGGTGAGAAAGGATGAAAAACCGCACCTGATGCCCCTCGTTGAGGGTACAAGGTCATCGACTCACTGTGGTGGAGTGTGCCCGTGATATCGACTCGCTGCGGTG
Source organism: Euphorbia tirucalli (assembly GCA_039660915.1). NCBI lineage: Eukaryota > Viridiplantae > Streptophyta > Magnoliopsida > Malpighiales > Euphorbiaceae > Euphorbia > Euphorbia tirucalli. The sequence goes on along the minus strand of CM077640.1, from coordinate 31,739,862 downwards.
GAGTGTGCCCGTAATGTCGACTCGCTGTGGTGGAGTGTGCCCGTAATGTCGACTCGCTATGGTGGAGTGTGCCCATGATATCGACTCACTGTGGTGGAGCGTGCTCGTGGTGTCGACTCGCTGTGGTGGAGTGTGCCCATGATGTCGACTTGCTGTGGTGTAGTGTGCCCGTGATGTCGACTCGCTATGGTGGAGTGTGCCCGTAAAAATTTTTAATTCTTCTCCTGTGGTGGAGCAACCAAATTGAATTTCTCCTTTTTCCTCCGTGTGGTGGAGTGGACCCTTGAAGTTGAGTCAAAAGCACGTATTTATTCCTTGATTGACAATTTTGGAAACAACAATTTTTGCCCCTTCGATTAAGAATAAATACGGCTTGGGGATTTTTGCCCCTAAATACCTACAAAAGCGAAGAATACACTTCCCGGGATCAAATTGGAATAAGCAAAAATCATGAAAAATCGAGGGAAACACAATACTTGGAGAATCAGAGCCGGGCGGCTCTGTCTTAATGAGACAGAGCCAGCGGCCCAAACATAGAGCTGCCGAGCTCAGGGCTAGAGCCGTACGGTTCTAGTGGGTGGAGATTGAAAGAAATAGAAAGGGGATGTTTTCTTCTTCTGTAACTCTATGTTTCTTTCTTCTTTTTTTCTTCTTTTGCTCTTGCTTATTCTTTGAGAAACTTCTCCACCTCCTTTCAACCAAAATGAGGAAAATGCGAAAGGCTATTCTTCCAAATACTCCCGCACAACCTTCTCCCCACGTGAGATACGTTTTACCCGAAAGGGAATTCTTTTTGCCCACTGAATCTACGGTGACAGTGTACAGGTTACAAGAGACGATTATGTACTGGAATGACCCTGTACCTGTGACTCTGAAGCCGTCTATACACATTATTCAGAATCTAGTTAGTTTTTCCCAAATTCTTCTTTTTCTCCATTTTTTTTTAATTTCTGCAAAAGAGATGAAATTAGACAAAATTACATGAAATTGATGCATGATTAGAGTAGATTTTGCCCCTAGGAATCTCAATTGATGATCTAGAGTTGAATTTTGGGTGAAAAATTGCAAAACCTAGGTTTTAGAAACCAAACTGCCGGTTTTCCAAACAAAGCTGGCCGGCTCAACGTTAGAGCCGGGCGGGTGTGTTCTTCACCCAGCGGCTCTGGTTAAGAACAGAGCTGGCCTGCTGTGGTTAGGGCCGGGCGGCTCTAACCATGGTCGGGCGGCTTTGGTTCGACCAAAACCAAATTTCTGAGTTCTAATTTTGTTTTAAATGCTTCCAATCGATTTATTCATACAATGCATAGCATAAAAAAAATTCATAAAACTCCCTATTTATTATTTTGCAGGCGCGGCCCCATAACCGGGGGGCCGGTTCCATAACTGATGTGCTAGCTTGGTACCGAAAGCTCCCTCATGAGGTGCGGGAGTTGGTTGATTTGACCAGGGTGGACCGGTTCATTTGTTCTATGTGTGAGAATGCACCCTGGACGAGCAAGGGTCTACTGATGGCGCTCTTGGAGAGGTGAATGGATTCCACTCACACTTTTCACTTCCTGATCGAGCAGTTCACCATCATGCTCGAAGACTTCATGGCTGTCACTGGGCTCTCCTTTGGTGGGCACTCCATAGAGTTTAATCAGACTCTAGAGCAAGGAGCTTCAGCCCGAACCTCATCGCCATGTTGATCGGACTGACTCCTTTGGACAAGCGGGTCTAGGGGAGCATACTGTGAGATTATTGGCTGAGTAGGCAGAGGAACCTACCCGAGGGTTCTGTGTTCTCACTTAGGGATGTGAGATGCTATGCTCAGTGTTTCTACTGCATGCCTTGAGGACTCTTCCATTCCCTATAGGTCAGAGCGACCTGAACTTTACAGTACTCCCCTCATTGATACAGTTGGAGGATATAGGGAATCTAAACTGGGGATGAGCTGGGCCGGCTCAGCTGTATTATGGACTCAACATTTGTGCCCACGGGAGGCACCGAGAGGTGAAGGGCACATGGATAGTTCTTCACGTGAGTTATTTTTTTTTCATTGTGCAGATCTAGGCATATGAGTACGTCTTTGTGCCTCAACCTAAACTGGCCATACCGGTCAATGCCGTACTTCCTGATTTCCCCCTGCTGCCGCGATGGTAGGGCTTCGGTTGGAGCGAGGTGGATAACAACCCCTGGATCTACCGCCAGCTCTTAGCGGGTATGACTTTTGAGCAGGTATTACTTTTTTTTTTTTTTACTGTCGTCTACTTTCAGGAGAATCAAGAGCCATGGGGGAATGCTGTGTGGTCCTCTGAGCTGATGGATACTGGGAGGCTGATGCCCAAACGATTTGTGATGGAGAGTCCCGTCAGCTTCGAGTGGTACCTTGGGGAGAGGGTCACCGATTGGCCTGTCAACCCCCAGGAGTGTAGGATCTCGCCTGCACCTCCAGTTAGACTGTTTTGGCTGCATCTACTGCCAGAGGAGGATCACCCAGATCTATTTGGGTCCGGGTACATAGTTATAGGGGACGATGGCGACTACCCCCAGTTCATCAACACACAGCTTCTTCCTCCCACTGGGACTGCACCGCCAGAGGATGCGACAGCTGGGGTATGCACTTGTTCTGCTTTCATCCTTTGCTTGCTTGGATTATTCTGATTTTTGCTGATCTATTTTACAGCCATCTGAGAGGGGTAAGCGCCCTCGCACATCATCGGGCAGATGTTCTAGTGGCCGTGGTCTGGAACTATCGGCGGCCGAGGAGATGGAGGTTCCTCAGCTTATATAGGCATGCTTGGTGCTGACACCGAGGTGGGGTATACTGAGCCGGTTCCTCCGATGGTGCCCCCGATGGTTCCCTCCGCTGGCTTTATTCTAGGCCTTCTGGAGCAGCTAGTGAAGCCTTGGGTGATGTTACATAATAAGGCGGGAGAACTTTATCGAGCAGATCTGCACATTGAGGTGCACCCTCCTCTTGTTACCATTCCTCCTGATGCGACACATGTGAGTATCCCTGCCCCTGATTACTTTCGACCATTCCTGTTGCCACTGGTCTGACCCGTGCACCGCTCTTTATGCAGATTTCAGTGACACAGGGGATGGTTCTATGTCAGGCGACTTCCGCTCTTAGGTACCTCTCGCTTCGGGATAACGAAGCGATGATGGTAAGTATCTGTGTTAAAATGTATGTATGTGTGCATGTATGCTTATGATGTATGTGTATGTATGATGTGATGTCTATGCTATTTTATTCTGATGCAGACTACAGTTGCCGCTCGTCGGCATTAGGAGGCCCGTATAAGGGCGGAGATAGAGGAGATGCAAAGGACCATTGCGGACCTCATATTCATGAACGGGACCCTCCGCACTCAGTTGGACAACTGGCAAGCCGATCGGTGCATCTTTGGCAATGGTGTTGGAGCCAAGGGGGAGGAGGATGATGATTCAACTGACGGGGGATTTGTAGTTTCTATAGTCTTATATTGATGCAGCCCGTCTGTGGGCTTGGATTAGATGTTGTTATGTACATATCTTGTATAGGACTATTGACTGGTGTACTATTTTTGCTGCAGTTTTATGGAATTTCCTCCTTTTTTGTTGATCTAGTACTTTTCCCTTTACTGGACTTGTTTTTCCTGATGGCATTTCATCTTTTTTCTGTGCAGTAAGGAATAGTCAATCGTCTCTACTTCCTGTGCCATTTTGAATGGACCAACTTCGCGACTGCCTCAGGGATTACTGGAGAACATGCAGCTCTTCCAAATGGGCCTTGTTGGTGCCCTATAGTCTACATTCCATACAGTTTTATATGAATCTGCCCCAGAATCGAACCTTTCTGGAGGCTGCAGCTCGGTTCTAGGATCCAATAGATCATGTTTTCTAATTTTTCGGGCAAGAGCTGTGCCCTATGGTGGAAGAATTCGGGGCCATCCTCTTCGCTCTCAGTCCACGTGGAGTCAGGTTAGCTATTCTTGAACCCGAATCAAACAGCCTGTAGACACTTTAGGGGTTATTGGATACGGCACATTTAGACCATTTGCTTCCTGGTGAGGCTACTCCTAAGAGACTTAAGTTGTACGTTGTCATGGATGTGTGTTCTACCCTGGACCCCTCTGCCCCTGGTTGGGCTTTTCTGATGAGTCTGTTGCTGAAGTCCCTCTATCTGTGCGAGTCACAAGATGGAACCTGTTATTGGGATTTGTCACCAGAAATCACCCGATTAAAGCAGAAGAACGCGATGTTTCCTCAAAACCGTGCCCAGGAGCAATTGAGATGGAAATTGGAAAACCAAAATTTAATAGAAGAGATAAACTCTTACCCGGAATATCTCTTTCAGAGATGGTTGCAGACTACAGGAATCAAACTAGAAACCCTCCTCGTTCACGTACACGAACGCCTAACAAACACCACCCATGCTAGCGTCGGAAAACACAAAACTCTAGAGAGAGGAGGCTAGGGAAATTTCGGCTATCACTTCTTTATTTTTTTGGTGGCCGAAATTCCTAGGGTTCATAAACCCTAGGTTGGCCGAAATTCCTAAAGGAATTTTGGCCCAACTTGGCTCTTTCATTTGTGTGGGCTTTCTTTTCTTAATTCAGGCCCAATCTTATTTTAATTAGTCTGTTTTAAATTAATATCAAGCCCAACTTTAATTTACCCATGTATTTAATATATTATTTACATTTAAATTAAAATTAGTTTGACCAATTAATTTAATCCATCAAATTAAAATTAGATCTTCACAAAATAAAATCATATGTTAACCTATACATATGAATATTTTCATCTAGGAAATAATCTCATAATTAATCCAGTTAATTATTAAGAGCCAATCAAATATTAATTTTATCATTATGATTAATCCAATTGATCTTCATAATATAATTAATATATACCTCTCTCTCCAGAGTGTATACTCCAAGTATACATGTGATTCCTTAAGTCAGTGTTCAGTCGCTCAATGTGTACGATCTCATGGGCCCATCTTCATGTTGGCAGTGGGCCTGTGGCCCACAGACTGCAGTTGGGCTCTAGCAAGCCACTGCAGCCCCCAATTAAGATGGAGATGGCAGTCTAACTGTTATCATAACCCTGTAGTTTAAACTTGTACGTCCCATGTCATTGATATCGGTGTCTAACACAGAGGCATGGATTGATCACCCTCTTTTGTGTCAGACATTAACTTGATTCCGAATGCACTGAAGCTCACAAACAAGTTCCCACTTGTTTGTGTGTGGCCACACTCTTATCAGTCGCATTCATTAAGAGGCCGGTGATATCTTCCTAGTGGACTACTGAGTGACAAATCCCTTCTGCATATCCATAGCAATACCATGCTAAGTGACATACCCAAAAGTACCCATACTTGGCACCCTATTACAGGCCCTTTAGGCGTACCCCTAAGTATATGACCTTACATGCAACACCATCATATGGTCAGGTCAAAGGATCCGTACAAGTACTACACGAGAATCACTTGTGACACTATACCATATGGATTTCTTGTTTAGTGGATCTATCCAATACCATGCCCTTTTTACATGTACCTATTAACTTGGTTGACATTCCATGTCCAATGATCGATAAGACACCATCATACAACTAGGTTAATGATAGTCTCCCATTCCATTCATTCCCATGACTAGAACAGACTATGGATCTATTTATGGTCATATCGTTTACCCTATCCATGGTCTTACTGCCAAGTGCATGACACTGGTCATCATGGATATAAATATGTCCATTGGATACTTCATTTAATATATGGCACAAGACCAATATAATAAATGAATTAATCCCTTTATTTGTAACACAAATGAGTATAATACATAAATCCAACAAATGTATGATACAAATATAAGGACCAATGCCTCGGGACTAAGGCATATCCAACAATCTCCCACTTGCACTAGTTCCAACTAGGCATGGGCCTAATCCCTATAGATCTAGTATGACCTTCGTGCTTGGGCTAGGCCAGTGCCTTGGTCAAAGGATCTGTGACATTATCCTCGGTGTCCACTCTGTGCAATGCAATGTCACCTATCTGCACGATCTATCATATGAGGTGAAACTTTCTGAGCACGTGCTTTGTGTTCTTGTGTGACCGGGGCTCCTTAGCTTGTGCAACGGCCCCATTGTTGTCACAGAAGATATCAACTGGGTCCTGAATAGTTGGTACTACTCCCAACTTGGTGATAAACTTCTTCATCCACACAGCTTCCTTAGCCGCATCACACGCAGTGATGTACTCAGCTTCTGTTGTAGAGTCTAAGATGGTTGGCTGCTTTGAGCTCCTCCAGCTTACAGCACCACCATTTAGCAAAAATACATACCCAAACTATGACTGGTACTCATCCTGGTCAGTCTGGAAGCTTGCATCAGTGTACCCAGTAACTGATATCACTTCCTGACCACCATACACTAAGAAGCTATCCTTAGTCCAGTTAAGGTACTTAAGGATTGCCTTGACAGCTTTCCAGTGATCCTCCCTGGGATCCTGCTGGTACCGGCTCATCGTACTTAGTGCAAAGGTGACATCAGGTCTCGTACATAACATGGAGTACATAATTGATCCTATAGCCGAAGCAAATGGAACCAATTTCATGTTATCCCTGTCCTCCCTTATCTTAGGACAGTGCTTCTTACTAAGTTTCAGCCCATGGCCCATTGGCAAGAAACCTTTCTTAGCCCAATCCATGCTTAACCTTTTCATAACTTTGTCTATGTATGAGGCCTGACTTAGGCCCAGAAGCCGATTTGATCTATCCCTATAGATCTTGATCCCTAGGATCATCTCAGCTTCGCCTAAATCCTTCATTGCGAAGCACTTACTCAGCCACTGCTTTACCCCTTGCAGTGTATGTATGTCACTTCCAATGAGTAGGATGTCGTCTACAAATAGTACCAAAAATGTGACAATGCTCCCACTAGTCCTCTTATACACACAAGGCTCATCTTGATTCTGTATGAAGCCATATTCCTTTATAGCTTCATTGAATCTAAGATTCCAACTTTGGGATGCTTGCTTTAGTCCATAAATGGACCTCTGAAGTTTACATACCCTTCCCGGATACTCTGGATCGATAAAACCCTCAGGCTGTGTCATGTACACATCCTTGAGTAGCTTTCCATTAAGGAAAGCGGTTTTGACATCCATTTGCCAGACCTTATAGTCGTACCATACGGCTATGGCTAGCAAGATCCTGATCGATTTGAGCATGGCTACTGGTGAGAAAGTCTCATCATAGTCTATTCCATGGACTTGTCCGAAACCTTTCGCAACCAGACGCCCCTTGAAGGTATTGTTGGCCTTTAGCTTGTAACACCACTTGCAACCTATTACCTTAGCACCCGGAGGTGGATCAACCAAGTTCCAAACCTGGTTATCGTACATAGATTGCATCTCTGCCTCCATGGCTTTACGCCAATTTGCAGACTGTGGGCTTGCCATAGCCTCCTGGTAGGTTTTGGGTTCTTCCTCATCCCAGATGAGAAGAGTTTGATCATCGGTGACGAGGAAACCATACCCCTCCGGTTCCCAACGATCCCTACTAGACCTTCTAGGTCCTTGTGTGGCCTAGGTCGGTGCTTCCTCCTGTGGAAGCTCCACCTGGGCCTCTGAGTTATCCTCTTCAGGAGCTTGTGGACCTTGAACTTTCCTGAGTTCAACATTGCTCCCACTGTCTTTCTCGGAAAGGAACTCCTTTTCTAGAAAGACCCCCTTCCTTGCCACGAACACCTTGTTCTCGGCGGGGTTGTAGAAGTAATACCCTTTGGTTTCCCTAGGGTAGCCCACAAACAGGCATTTATCGGTTTTGGGCTCCAGCTTGCCACTAGTCAATTTCTTGACATGTGCTTCGCATCCCCAAATCCTTAGGAAAGACACATTGGGCTCCCTGCCCGTCCATATCTGATATCGGTCTTTTCCACTGCCTTAGTCGGAGGATTATTTAAGATAAGAGCTGCTGTCTCGAGGGAGTGTCCCCAGAAACTAATTGGGAGAGAGGCTTGACTCATCATTGAGTGGACCATGTCCAACAAGGTCCTATTCCTCCGTTCGGATACCCCATTCCATTGTGGTGTTCCTGGAGGAGTGAGCTATGGAACTATTCCATGCTCTCTCAAATATGAGTCAAACCCTAGGCTCATATACTCACCACCTTGGTCCGACAGAAGGGTTTTGATATTTCTGCCTAGCTGGTTCTGTACGTCGTTCCTAAATTCCTTGAACCTATCAAGGGTCTCAGACTTGTGTTTCATCAGATGGACATAGCCATATCTACTGAAATCATCCGTGAAAGTGACGAAGTACAAGTGTCCACCTCTGGTCGCTGTGCTCATGGGTCCACATACATCTGAATGTATTAGGTCTAACAAGCCAATGGCCCTTTCAGCCTTCTTGCTAAAAGGTGCCTTGGTCATCTTGCCTCGTAAACATGATTCGCATGTATCAATTGACTCTAAGTCAAATGACCCTAAGACTTCAGCTTTGTGAAGCCTAGATATGCGCTTCTCGTTTATGTGGCCAAGAAGACAATGCCATAGGTAGACAAGATTAAGTTCGTTGGGCTTAACCCTTTTAGTGTTTATGTTATAGATATGATTGGTTTCATTTAAGTCCAGGATATATAGGCCATTATTCAATAAAGCATCTCCATAAAATAATCCCTCTCTAGATATAGAAATTCTACCATTAGAAATAGTAAAATAAAATCCAGAAATATCCATCATAGAAACTGAAATAATATTCCTGCATATAGCAGGTACAAAATAACATTGTTCTAAAATCAAAACCAATCCACTAGGCATTACAAGGTGGTATTCGCTGATCTCTATGGTAGCAACCCTTGCTCCATTTCGGACCCGCAAGTCCACCTCTCTCGACCCCAGTGACCTTCTGTTCTTAAGTCCCTGCACATTGCAACAAATGTGAGAACCACATCCAGTATCCAATACCCAGGATGTTGAAACAGTAAGGTTAATGTCTATAACATAAATACCTGAAGAGGATGCACCTTGGCCCCTTCTCTGCTCTCCCATAAGCTTGGGACATTATCTCTTCCAATGGCTCACCTATCTACACCCCAAACAGGCATCCTCAGGACCTGCCTTCTGCTGGGCCTTGGCCTTCTTAACCTTGTCCTTCTTGGCCTTGGCCTTGGCCTTTTTCTTGGTCTTACCCTTGGCAACAAGAGGGTTTCCCTTGTTGACCAGCAGCACCGGTGGAGTCTTTTTGATCGACTGCTCAGTAAGCTTAAGCATCCTATGCAGCTCACTGACAGTGCGGTTCATCCCTTGCATGTTGTAGTTCAGGATGAACTGATCAAAAGAATCCGGCAAGGATGCAAGGATTGTGTCCACCACCAACTCCTAAGAGATGGACGATCCGAGACGGGCTAAAGTGTCCAAATAACCCTTCATCTTGAGCACGTGTGCGCTCACAGATGTCCCAACCCCCAGCTTACAGGAGTGGAATGTTGGAAATGCCCTAGTCCCGAGGCATTGGTCTTTGTGTTTGTATGATACATTTGGTACATTAATGTAAACTTTATGTATTATACAATTTGTGTCAAGGAGATAAAGGCATTAATCTATTTATTATATGTCTTGTGCTATATTTTAAATAGAGTATCCAATGGACATATCCATATCCATGTTGTCAAGTGTGAGGCACTTGGCAGTAAGACTGTGGATAGTGAAAACGATATGACCATAAAGTCATCCGTAGTCTGTTCCAATCATGGGAATGAATGGAACCAAAGACTATCATTAGCCTGGTTGTATGGCGGTGTCTTACCGGTCATAGAACATGGAATGTCAACTAGGTTAATGGGTACATGCAAAAGGGCATGGTACTGGATTGATCCACTTAACGGGAATCTGCATGGTATAGTATCACAAATGATTCTCGTGTAGTACTTGTATAAGTCCTTCGACCGGACCATATGATGGTGCTGCATGCGAGGTGGCACACTTTGGTGTACGCCCAACGGGCCTGTAAAAGGGTGCCAAGTACGGGTACGTTCGGGTGTGTCAGTAAGCATGGCAACACTATGGATATGCAGAAGGGAATGTCACTCAGTGATTCACTGAGACGATATCATCGGCCTCTTGAAGAATGTTACTGATAAGTGTGCGGCCGCACCCAAACAAGATTGGATCTTGTTTGTGAGCATCAGTTCATTCGGTATCAAGTAAAGGTCCAGACACAAAGAGGGTGATACTTCCATGCCTCTGTGTTGGACACCGATATCAGCGACATGGGATTTACAAGTTCAAACTACTGGGTTACGTTTTCAGTTGGACTGCTTACTCCGTCTTAATTGGGGGCTGCAGTGGCTTGCTAGAGCCCGCCTGCAGTCTGTGGGCCTTGGCCCACTGCCAACATAAAGACGGGCCCATTGGATCGTACACATTGAACGTCTGGACTTTAACTAGTCGGATTAAGTGTGTACTTGGAGTATACACATTTGAAGAGAGAGAGATATATTAATTATATTATATGCATCAATTGGATTGATCAAAGTTATATAATTAATATTTATTTTGGCCTACTCATAATTAATTCAATGAATTAATTTATGGGGTTATTTCCTAGGTGGAAATATTATGACATGTATAGGTTTACATGTTTGTCATTTTATGTGTGTCTAATTTAATCCATTGATTAAATTAATAGGTCAAATGAATTTTAAATTTAAATGTATGTAATATGTTACATGGTATCATATATAAGCATACATGTTAAATTAAAGTTGCATTTGATTTAATTAAATCAAAGGAATTAAAAATTGGGCTTAAGGCTTAAAATGAAAATTCCCACATAAGATGAGATGGTGATGGCCGAAATATTGGACCAAAGAAGATGGTGAAAATTGATGAGTCATTTTGTTAAGAATGGATGCATCCCTTTTCTTAATATGGTGAGTCATGTATTTGACTTAAAGGAAGAGAAGTTGGACTTGTCTACCTTGTGGCACCAATTAGAAAGATGGTGAGTCATTCTTGGACAAAAGTTGATGATGGCTTATTAATGGTGGACCAATGGAAGAATGGTGTGTCATTGGTTTGACTTATGGAAAAGCAAAATTGGATTTTGTTTTCATAAGTGCTTATCTTTTACAATTTGGACGTGTGGAAAAAGATGGCAGCATTTTGAATCCCATTCTTGCCGTATATATATTCTTCCTTGGAAGAAATATTTGCCCACTTTTTGCCTTAATTCTTTTGGTAAGAATGAGGTGCCATACTTGGTGAAGGTTGGTTCTATCTTTTGGAAAGATAGATTTTTCTTTTGGAAAGAAAACTTGGACAGCCATATTCCTTCTCTTGTGGGCAGCCCTCTCTCCCTCTCTTCTTGTCATCCGAGTCGCTAGCACGGGTTTCGGTCCGAGATCCGTTCGTGTACGCATAGGTGGAGGAAATCTACACTTGATTTCTGCAGTCTGCATCCGTCTCTTAGAGAGACTTTGTGGTGAGTTTTTGAAACCCTCTTTTCTGCCTTTATGTTTTTTTGATTTCCACATCTTAAGCTCCTGGGCCGGATTCGAGGAAATCGACGCGTCTTTCCGCTTTTATCGGTCGGTTTCCCGTGACGAATCCCAACATGGAATGCCTTATTGGTCAGGTACCTTTCCTGACGAGCTTGCTCCTGAAACAACTCGTTTACCGTTGTTATCATAGCAAAGGCTTGATGGTCTATAAACTGTTTTTGCAGTTCGGGGACCATACAGGCCAACATTAGGCATGTCACATCCCTATTATCCTTGACATGCACCTCGTATTCCTCCAGCTAGGCAGCCAGTGGATTACGTCCCTGAGGCGCAGCTGGTACACGCCTCTCCAGCATATACTCTTTGGACTCCTGTCTTAGAACTATTCTCAAGTTCCTAGACCAGTCCAAAAAGTTAGGACCGGAAAGCTTGTCCCTTTCAAGAATCGATCACAGTGATAATGAGTTGTTATTTGCCATTTAGAGTTTCTACACAGAAAAACATTTAGAGTGTTAATAAAGTTCTTGACTTTGTTATTCCCATATAAAATTAATAATGAATGATGTTATTAATTAAACCGAGTTGTTGGGCTCATGGACCGAGATCCATATTTCATCAAGATATAGCCAGACGAGGGTCTAGTACAACTATACCCTAACTATTTAGGTAGGAACACCGTCCAATCCCAACCTAGGGACTCTCGATTTGATGGGCTTATTGCACTTACCCATCTATGCTTAGTGCCAGGAGAATCCTACTATCCATGCTAAGTCAAAACCTCTATTCAAGTGTTAGAGTATCCCATACCCTAACCCAATACAAAATGACGATACTCCAGTGTATCCTGCGAGGGCAAGGTCTACAACTGGCCTATCCCCACTTCGAGCTGGTTTTGAATAACGGAAGCACTTTTAAGCGACTTAGTAATTTCATTTGGTTATTAGATTCATTTAATAACGGCTTACATACATAAGGCGGGTGAAAGTGCTGTTGGATCATACATTCATACATGCATATAAATATAAAGCATAATTAACTAAATAAGTAAAATGGATTGCTATGGGCCTATATTACATCCTAATATTATTCTAGTAAACCAATACTAGAAATCAATGTCAGGTAGACCTCTATCTTCTTCCTTCTGGGCTTGCACATCCACTTGGGCTCACCACTCCATGGGCTTCTTCTTTTACAAATTTTATAATAATTGAATAAAATAAAATTACATTAAAAAAAGAAAAATGACACGTAGGCCGATTTACCCAAAAAGAAAATACAACCCATCTTGAATAAGGCCCAATAGCATCCAATCATACAAAATATTTAATCACCCATATGCATCCAATACATATAATTCATAAGCATGTTATGATGCATGATTTAAGCCCATTTCAATCATGTCTAAGCCATTATTTTGAAATCGCCAATTTTGGCCCACCATGGTTCTAACCCTTGACGGGCTTTGGGCCTCCAGCCCAGGCAGTCCAACTGCTCGCACTAGAATTGGGAAACCATGGGTCCAATTCAGGGGTCCAAGTAATTGTGCCAAAATTACCCGAACCAATTTCAATTAACCATATTAATTTCCAAAATTAATATCACATGAATAAAATTAAATTTCATTCAAGAAACCACACACATTTAAATTATATAAATTTAAACACACGAATTTTAAAACCAATTAAAATTTCAAAACTGGACCCCGGGCCCAAAACCCACCAAATCCAAAAAACACTGAGCCCGGCCCACTGCGGCTAGGGCAACCAAGTTGCCCTAGTAGCAGCCTGCTGCTCCGGCAGCACCTACCGCCCAGCAGTAGCGGCCACTGCTCCCGCCGCCGGCAGCCCCGCACCCCGGAAACAGCCAGATTTTTTTTTTTATTAAACAGAAAATATTAAATAAAAAAAATATCATGGCATCCAATGACAAGAAATTCACCAAGAATTCCAAAACATACAATTAAATTAAACAAACATAAACCTATATGCATATTCAATTTCAATTGTATAAAAATCAAATGGGAAAAATCTTAAACCCAATCCAAGAACCCCAATAAAAAATCTCCAATTTTAAAACATAGGATTTAACCAAGTTTAACAGTTTCCACGGATCAAAAGCCCGCTCTGATACCACTGTTGGGATCTGTCACCGGAAATCACCCGATTAAAGCGGAAGAACGCGATGATTTCCTCAAATCCGTGCCCAGGAGCAATTAAGATGAAAATTGGAAAAACAAAATTTAATAGAAGAGATAAACTCTTACCCGGAATATCTCTTTTAGAGAAGGTTGCAGACTGCAGGAATCAAACTAGAAACCCTCCTCGTTCACGTACGCGAACGCCTAACGAACACCACCCATGCTAGCGTCGGAAAACACAAAACTCTAGAAAGAGGAGGCTAGGGAAATTTCGGCTATCACTACTTTATTTTTTTGGTGGCCGAAATTCCTAGGGTTCATAAACCCTAGGTTGGCCGAAATTCCTAAAGGAATTTTGGCCCAACTTGGCTCTCTCATTTGTGTGGGCTTCCTTCTCTTAATTCAGGCCCAATCTTATTTTAATTAGCCTGGTTTAAATTAATTTCAAACCCAACTTTAATTTACCCATGTATTTAATATATTACATCAAGCAACATATTATTTACATTTAAATTAAAATAAGTTTGACCAATTAATTTAATCCATCAAATTAAAATTAGATCTTCACAAAATAAAATCATATGTAAACCTATACATATGAATATTTCCACCTAGGAAATAATCTCATAATTAATCAAGTTAATTATGAAGAGCCAATCAAATATTAATTTTATCATTATGATCAATCCAATAGATCTTCATAATATAATTAATACATACCTCTCTCTCTCCAGAGTGTATACTCCAAGTACACATGTGATTCCTTAAGTCAGTGTTCAGTCGCTCAATGTGTACGATCCCGTGGGCCCATCTTTATGTTGGCAGTAGGCCTGTGGCCCACAGACTGCAGTTGGGCTCTAGCAAGCCACTGCAGCCTCCAATTAAGATGGAGATGGCAGTCTAACTGTTATCATAACCCTGTAGTTTGAACTTGTACATCCCATGTCATTGATATCGGTGTCCAACACAGAGGCATGGATTAATCACCCTCTTTTGTGTTAGAACATTAACTTGATCCTGAATGGACTAAAGCTCACAAACAAGTTCCCACTTGTTTGGGTGTGGCCACACTCTTATCAGTCGCATTCATTAAGAGGCTGGTGATATCTTCCCTGTGGACTACTGAGTGACAAATCCCTTCTGCATATCCATAGCATTACCATGCTAAGTGACATACCCGAAAGTACCTATACTTGGCACCCTATTATAGGCCCTTTAGGCGTACCCCTAAGTATGTGACCTTACATGCAACACCATCATATGGTCAGGTCAAAGGATCCATACAAGTACTACACGAGAATCACTTGTGATACTATACCATGTGGATTTCTCGTTTAGTGGATCTATCCAGTACCATGCCCTTTTTACATGTACCCATTAACTTGGTTGACATTCCGTGTCCAATGACCGGTAAGATACCATCATACAACCAGGTTAATGATAGTCTCCCATTCCATTCATTCTCATGACTGGAACAGACTACGGATCTATTTATGGTCATATCGTTTACCCTATCCATGGTCTTACTGCCAAGTGCATGACACTGGTCATCATGGATATAGATATGTCCATTGGATACTTCATTTAATATATTGCACAAGATAAATATAATAAATTAATTAATGCCTTTATTTATAACACAAATGAGTATAATACATAAATCCAATAAATGTATGATACAAATACAAGGACCAATGCCTCAGGACTAGGGCATATCCAACACCTGTGACGTCCGGCTAACCCTGGTGGTGGCCCAGATTGCCGACGGTGCTTCACCCATGGGGGTCATTTTGGCTGAGACCCTGATTTTTCTGGACTCTATCCACTCTGGTCACCTAGTTGAAACATATGGGTGTCCCTTTCTGCTTCAGGTTTGTTCCCAACTTCAAGTTTGATATTCTGATTAAACACGCATTCCACTGATTAATGGTCTTTTCTACAGATTTGGCTATTGGAGAAGCTGAATCTCTTGAGCATTCCTCCACTTCAGCCAAGATATGTCCCGAATCAGTTTTTAGGCCTGTCATATTGAACTTTTGCAGACTTCGCCACACGGACTACAGTGGAATGGCTCAGTTGGCTGAGAGAAAGGACAAACGCATCCATCCGTTGGGTTTACCCCTTGTGGGCAATCTCGTAGGTGACTACGGAGACTTGGGGGGGAGGTGTACAGCTCCTCGGACTCTCCAAGGTGACATTTATTCTCCTGCGTGATTATGCAGACAATACGGGGCAAGTACAAGGGGTGCCTCGTTCCTTGTGCATGACAGAGTGCGAGGAATTCACACGACGGTGGCCTCAACATGTGCAGTAGCAGTGGATGAACCCCATCCGTTTTAAGGATTTGAGGTATGGTGAAATAGCCTCGACGGAGACAGATGGTCATTATGGGGCCTGGATAGCAGACTTAATGACCTGTCCTACAAGACACGAGCGTAAGGTCCTGACCCTGTGGTATCTCGGCTTGTCTATTTCATCCATGCTGATGGAGTTATCACTGGATAACTATTATTTTGATATTTTATTTTATGTCCTTACTTTTGCATAGACTGCCCTCATGGGTTTTCAATCTATCAGACTTTATTTGTATCCTAAATTTTGCATGAACTGCCTTTTGGTTTTCAGTCCATCGGAAAATTTATTTATTTTTTAAATGTATGATGCATGCGAAACATGGAACGTACATAATCGTGAATATATATATATATGCATGTATAACAAAAATCCAATTTCAAGCAAACTCAAGACATTTAAGTGAACAGAAAAAGCATTCATTCATTCATTAATAATGTTTTAGTACAACGTGTATCAATAATGAAATGAAGCTAAGACAAAGTTAAAAATGGTATCCATCTCAACCGAACTGGTGATCGCCACCAGCTGATCTTTGCAGATTTTCCCGCCAATGGTGCCCACCTTTCTGTTTTGACTTCTGTATGGATCGCCTTTTCGGTTTTCGATCCATCGGACTCTCTCTTTCTTTTTTACACGTAGTACTGCCTGAGCTTGTCCTGGTTGATGGGGTTGACGAACTCTTTCCCATCCATATCCATGACCTTATGGCGCCTCTGGAGAGTACCTTCTTTTCCACATACGGACCTTCCCAATTGGGCCTGAATTTCCCCCTTACATCTGTATTGACCTGTTTTGTCTGTTTTAGAACCAAGTCTCTGGCCTTAAGTGGGTGCTTCCGGTGATGGACTCTACTGTTGTAAGCCCTAGCCATTCTCCGTTGATACATCTGTAAGTGATCCAATTCTCGGAGATGCTTTTCATCAATCAGTGCCAACTGCTCATATCTTGATCAAACCCATTCTGATTCTGGCAACTATGCTTCCATAACCACCCTTAGCGACTTGATCTCGGTTTCTACTAGTAGTACGGCTTCCATTCCATAGACTAGGGAGTATGGTGTTTCTCCGATAGGGGTTCTAACACCGGTTCTATAACCCCACAAAGCAAATGGCAGCATATCGGCCCAATCTCTGTAGGTGACCACCATTTTTGATAGAATCTTTTTGATGGATTTATTAGCAGCTTCTACCGCTCCATTAGCTTGTGGACGGTAGGGAGATAATTTATGGTGCTTAATCCCCTTGTCCTGAAACAACTGCGCTGTGACCCCTTGAAATTACACCCCATTATCAGTGATGACATGATGCGGGATCTTGTACCTTATGAAGATACTTTTCTCAATAAACCTAGCCATTTTCTTGGCTGTAACATGAGCAAATGACTCTGGTTCTACCCACTTCGAAAAATAGTCAACCGCCACAACTATAAACTGATATCCATTTGATGCAGACGGCCTTATTTCCTTGATGAGGTCTATCCCCCAAGCAGCAAACAGCCACGGAGTTGCTGATATCTGAAGTTCAAGCAGTGGGAGCTGATTGAGGCCTCCGTGCACTTGACATTCGTGACATCTTTTCACCTCTTCAATACAATCTGCCTACAATGTAAGCCAGAAGTAGCCTTGCCTTAGTACTTTCTTGGCCAATGCTAACCCATTCATATGTGGCCTGCAGGTCCCTGCATGGATTGGCCTCATGACTTCTTTGGCTTCTTTCTCCGTTAGGCATTCCAGAAGCAAGCCGTTGGCGGTTCTCTTGAAGATCTGACCCTCAAATAATCTGAACTGTACCGCTAACCTCGTAAGAGAGATCTTATCTGACTCAACAGCATCTTCAGGGTACTGACCATTCTGAATAAACTATAGAATATCATGATACCAAGGACGTTCCTCCGTCGTTGCTATAACGCTGACCGACAAGTAGGAAGGATTATATGTGACTTCCACTACCATTGGCTGCATAGGATGCTTCCGAGGTTCCTCCCACATTGATGAGAGTATGGCCAAAGAGTTGCCATCTGATTATCTTCCCTCGGCACATGCCTGAACTCTCATAGCCCAAAAGCTTCCACCTTGTCCCAAACCAACTGGAGATACGGTCGGAGTGACTCTTCTTTTACTTCCCATTCGCCGGTGATCTAATGAATCATTAGTGCTGAATCTCCAATTATTAGTGCTTCCAGTGCCCCTAGTGTAATCAGAGAATCAATCCCAAACAGGCAAGCTTCATACTCTACCTCGTTGTTAGTCATCGGGAATTCAAGCTGTTTAGCTAGGGGGATGATTTCTCCATCAGGTGTGCCAATGATCACTCCTAATCCTACCCCATGCTTGTTCATAGCCCCATCGAAGTAATTTATCCATCTGCCCGGTTTTGCATCTATTATAGCCAACTGTTCATCAGGGAACTAAGAATTCTCGACATAATCTAACTCCAGGGGTTGGTTGGCCAAAAATTCTACCATAGCCCTTCCTTTGATTGTCTTCTTAGTCACGTATTCGATGTTGAATTCGGACAGTAGGAGTAGCCATCTTGATAATTTCTCAGTCAGTGCAGGGGTCTGGTTGTAAGCGCCGGAATTTTTCGTCCTAAAAAAATCGAGTGTGTCATACGACTGTAACATACAGTCGTGCGACTGTAATTTTAATCGTGCGACTGTAATTATATTATAGTCATATGACTGTACAATCGAAGCAGGTGCAGAACACCATACCCATGACATAAGAAAAGAAAGGGGAAAAGATAGGCAATTAATGCTCGGTTTTTTAAGCAAAGGCAGGAAAGAGAGAATTGGAAGAAAAAGGGAAGAAAAAGGGACTTTTGACACTGAGAATTTCTGGTCTTAGAGAGAGAGAGAGAGAATTGGAAGAAAAAGGGAAGAAAAAAAAACCACACAAAAACTCCAAGCTTCCTTTTCTCTTCTTTTTCTTGATAATTCTTGAGTGTTTAGATTAAAAATCTATTAGAAATCAATAGGTTAATAATCTGACTCTCTAAACAAATTAAATTTCAGACTAGAAACCTTAAGATTCCCAAGCATTTTGGAGATTTTGGACCCAAACTTCTCAACTTCAATTCAAGGAAAAAGAGCAAATTTTAAGTGGATTAGAGCGACGCCAGGGGGTTAATCCTACGGTGGATAAGTGCTAACAAGGTGAACACTCTTCATTCCCTCCATTTCTCATGCTTTCTGGGTGAATTGGTGTGTTTTTGTGCATTTTTACTCAATTCCCGCATTTTCTGTTTCTATAA
Source organism: Euphorbia tirucalli (assembly GCA_039660915.1). Classification (NCBI taxonomy): domain Eukaryota; kingdom Viridiplantae; phylum Streptophyta; class Magnoliopsida; order Malpighiales; family Euphorbiaceae; genus Euphorbia; species Euphorbia tirucalli. Next base: position 31,720,642 of record CM077640.1, on the reverse strand, counting down.
ATCAAGAACAGTCGTGCGACTGTTCTTGAGTTAATGAACAGTTGTATGACTGTAATTATAGTCGTACGAGTGTTCTTGGTTTCCAACTGATTTCTTTCAGTTTTATTTTAAATAATTTTGGTGAAATTCTGAAGTTGGATTGATTTACAGTCGCACGACTGTAATTACAGTCGTACGACTTTAGTTACAGTTGCACGACTGTAATGCTCGTCCAAGTGCAGAATTTCCAGAATAATCCCTGAAGATTTCTAAAAATCCACAAAAATTCAAACAATAAGAAAATCACCAAAAATGGATTTTGTTGTGTGCATTCACTACCTTAGATTCAATTTTCAGTGCATTTGCATTTAGAACAATGCAACGATGGAGACCCGATTCTCGTAAAAACCGACCCACCTCACATGCTAAAATTAAATTAAACCGGAAAATAAATTGTTTTCAAAATGATTTTCTCACAAAACCAAAAATACAGGGACGTTTCAAAATATTTTCTAGGTTTAATTGGGCCGGCTAGTAGAGCCGACCTGGTTATCCCCCTAATTGCATGTTCCCGAATCCTTAAAATCCTATTCTGTCATGTTTTAAGTCCTATTTGTGGTGTGCCATATATTGTACTAACCCTTTGTTTTGTAGCTTTTTATTTTTATTTTTGACGTATTTAATAGATTTATCTGTGTATCTTAGGCGTTTGTAATTTTTTAGATAAATCGTGTATATTAGGCGATTGTAAAAGTGAGGACGAGAGTTTTTTATTTTTTTTATTCAATTGAGTTGTATAATCGGCCTCTATTATTTTTTGTATATTTTGAATGTATGATTTAATTTCCTGCAATTTATTTCCTGCATTCTGCTTTAGCATGGGATAATTAAAATAAACAAATTGGAGTTAGAGAGAGATAATAAAGCGAATTAGATATGGTAATATGAACAATAAAGTGAAAGCAAGCTAGAGATTAAGTAAGTTATTTGCCCGAACCCTAAATCTCTAGATTAGGTACAACAGTCTGTCCTCGGTAGGGAGCTGTACCGGAATTCCAGGATTAGCTGATCCGGGTGGTGACTCTGTCACTGATCTAGGAATTTAAGTTTCGAGGTCTTTAAGTTAAAAACAGGAAAATGTTTTCTACAAAAGAATTTCCAAGTTAAATTCATAATTTTCTAACTCAAGATAAACGAAACCCGTTTTCCAAAATCAAAGCAAATAAAATAATCTATAATAATCTTCTTTCCCCGGTTCGCTTCATCGCGTCCCGTTTTTTAAAAAGGTCGTCCGCTCACAGTGGCGACTCTGTTGGGGAATAGTTTCTAAAAGTTTTCATAACAACTTAAGGAACTTAGGCAACTACCGAAATAAGACCTCGCTTGCAGTCACTTCACTAGTTCATATTACCATATTTATTTACACATTGCATATCATGACATTTTCTTCTTCTCAATCCCTCCAACACACTTATCAACCCCGGTTTACCCAAGAAGGTGGACTACCTCTTCCACCAGGATTGGAGACACCCGATGGGGTAAACCACTCATAGCCCCGCATGACCTTACATCGTGTTCTACAGTAGGGAAGTGTATACTCGCTATGGGAACCTTTACGACCGGTTTTGACTTTGGCCCACATGTAATGGCCTAGCAACTTTCCTTAGGATTACCAAAACTTAAATTCAAAATGAACATTGAGCATGTGCCTTTGGTATTCCCCGTTGATGCCAAAGAGACCCAAAACCTAGGAAGAATGCGAGACCAATCGAAAGGAGAAATAAGGTTGGAAGGGACCGCATATTTTACGTATGCTGACGGTTGTTCTATGTTGTTTTCTATTTTGACTTTTCACGAAGCATCAAACATGCATAGCTTTTGTGTGCCATACTAACCCACATTTCTAGATAGCCATTTGCATTTTTATTTTCATGTTAAATCATCTGTGTGACATTCACACTAACCTTTTCTTTTACAGCCATAATATTATATTTGTGTGATTAGCATTTTTTCATAAAGCATACACGACATCATTATGCATGTCATGTATTCTAACCACGTTTCTGTGTAGCCATTTGCATCTTGTATTACATAAACATCCATCTCATTTCACTTCATCTAAATTAGGGGCATTCTAAGGACGCCCACCACGATCATATCATTCCATCATATGTCAGGTATCCCAAAATACCTGTGTTCTGCCAATGCGTTGGATTGCATTCGGTCATTCCACTAAATTATCTCATTTAATAAAGACCACAATGGTCCTAGGTCTATTTTCGTGTAACGATTTATACATGTATTTCACGACATCATACCCATTCATCACAAATATCATATAACACTGTGATCCACACTGGGTTACTTCATGACATTACTACATTATTTAAAGTGCTCCCCGAGTGTCGGATTAGTACGCATGTAGGGGCATTTCATAACATCCCAAATCATAGAAGATGTTCCCCAAATGCCGAAACCTCTGTCCGTGTCTCTTTTACATATGACTTTCTTGCAACATCATTTCATATCATATGCTCAAAAGCATAAAAACTCTGTCTAAAGGACAGTCCCATGTGACAATTTCATATCATCTCATAGACCTTAAAAGTGTCGAAACTCTGTTCGTGTGTCGGCACACACGCGACCATATCACAAAAATCATTAGGTGCCTCAAAGGCACCGAACCTCTGTCCATGTGGCGGTCCACACGTGACATTTTTGCATATCATTGGGTGTTCTTGGACTATCCCAAAAAGAAGAAAAAGAATAAAAGAAATCATTCATTCCATCATTTCATTCATAACCTCACTTCATCCATTCATTACAAGCACTTTTAAAGCCTTACCCTTCATGCCACCATGCCAGCCTTACCCTTCATGCCACCATGCCATTCATGCATATCCCTAAGACTTTCTGTATGATGCCTAGCAGAATAAGCTGGAGCGACCTTGGACAAGATCTCAGGCTTTGACGGCCGTTGGGGGACGAAGAGCAATTAAGACAGAAAGTGATTCTGATTCTAGGGAAGAATTAGAGATGGCTAATCCAATATCAGGCCTTGCTGATGTTTTGAAGGATTTTCTAAGATCGTCAGACTTTCGTGATATGCTAAAGGAGGAAGTGCGGGCAGTAGTGAGAGAGGCTGGAGAAACCAGTGGTAGTGGAGCCGGGAAAGAGAAAGAGGCTGAATCATCCCAACAGGGTGGTGATACCTCATCCAGTCTCGAGAAGCTATAAGAAATAGAAGCAGCTATGGAAAGAAAGGTGAAAGCAAAATGCTCTGAATTGGAGGAGGCGGTGGCTCAGTTGAAGAAAGGGGCCAGTGTCAGTGTAGAGTCTAAGAAGGGAGTTAACATTGATGCCATGATCAGCAGGGGCATCGAGACTTTTCCCATCGGATTCCAAAATGCCAAGAGTGCCTTCTTAAAAGGGAATAGGCTCCCCAGAGGCCCAAGTAAATCTCTATGCTTGGGTCATGCTGATGGCGGGTGCTACTAAGCAACAAATGATTAATCTCTTCCAAACTACCTTGGAGGGAGGAGCTTTGGGATGGTACAACTCGTTATCAGAGGAAGAGCAGTCAGATTAGGAGGTTTTGTCAGCAGCCTTTATCAAGTATTACAGTTTCAACAATAAGATTCAGGTGAAGTCGTGTGACTTAGAGCGAACTAAGCAGAAGCCCAATGAGCCTTTTGATGAGTATTACCAGCGGTGGATGACTAAGATGATCCTTCTGAAAAACCACCCAGATGAAGATGAACTGATACAGAAGTTGATCGATGGCAGTAAGGACATCTTCAAAAACAACATGAAATTCCATCCATTCAATGAGCTTAGTGAAGTTTACAATATGGCGATGAAGATTGAGCGAGATGAAGAAGAGAAGGCACCAAGCCATAAGGGTGGAAAAGTTCAGGTTACAGTTCTGGGTATAGATCAACGACTGTAGCCGGGTCTGGTGGCGGTTCTAGCTCAAGTTCGGGTGGAAAAGGAGGGCAGACTTCAGAGGTGAAGCAGGTTGAAGTTGCTACAGCGACCCAGCAACAAGGCAATCAGAGTAGGAATCCAGGAGGTCAGGGCATATCACCTTGGACTCTCCCGTTGGTGAAGATATTTGCTAAGTGCAGAAATGGTGGGTTGCTACAGTCCTTAAGGCCCTTTGAAAAACCTTCTGAGGCAGATAAAGATAATTTATGCACGTATCATGCTGTTGCTGGCCACATGACTAACAATTGCTACAAGCTGAGACATGCCATTTAAAAGCTGATAGATGAAGGGAAACTGTAAGAACCAGCTAAGCCAAGCACGAAGACCAACCCGCTACCGGCATTTGAGGAGCAGGTCAACATGGTGCATTCATGACTGCAGGCTAATTTCATCTTTGCCCAGATCCTTCAAGCAAATCCCGCAATTCAAGCTGTAGCAGCAGAAGAAGCTGAAGTAGAATCAAAACGCGGGAGGAAGGCAAAGCAAAAGGAGATCAAACCAATAAGCTTGAATGATCTTGATTCTGAAGATGAGTATGAAGATTTTGGCAGAGAGGAGCCGGTTAAGACTCTAACCATTGAGAAGTTGAAAGTTCAAGAGGTCCAGAATGTGACCCAGAGTGGTAAGGTGTATCAACCAGCAGATCAGGTGAAGGACAAAGCCCCGATGACTGGGTTGGGTAGTACATCAGCACCGGAGGGAGTTGAGAAAGAAGACCTAGTCATTTCCCAGTTAAAGAAGACTCCTGCACAAGCCAGCCTGTGGCATTTGCTTCTGACTTCTAAGGAGCATAGGGCTGCCTTAGTGAAGAAATTGTTAGAGATTGAAGTCTCCGCTATTGCATCTCTAGAGGCCATGTGCTGTCTGCTGGACAAAGTCCATTCTGGGACTCCTGACATCATTTTTTCTGAGAAAGATCTGTCGGGTGAAGGAAAGGCTCACAACAAGGCCCTTTACATCAAGGCTCATGTGATGGATAAGGTGATGCCATGTGTAATGGTGGATGATGGCTCAGCTCTGAATATATGTCCACTGAAGGTGCTGCCATGTTTGGGCTTGAATAAAGATTTTCTGAAAAAGTCCTCAACAGTAATCCGAGCATACAATGACTCCAAGAGAATAGTGATAGGGACTTTTGAAACTGAAGTAGAGGTTGGACCTGTCAAGTCCATGGTCATTTTCACGGTGATAGATATCCCGATCACCTTCTCCTTACTACTAGGAAGGCCATGGTTCCATCCTCTAGGAGGTGTCCCTTCCACATTGCATCAGAAAATTAAGTTCTCGATAGATGGCGAGATTGTGACTATTGAGGCGGATGCCAATCGGTGATTGCTGCTATAAATGAAGGCGTTGTCCCTTTTGGTGGGTTCCAAGTCGCCATGATCAGGGAAGAGAAAGCTACAAAGGCTTCCATGGTAATCTATGAAAATTATATACCGGAATGGCTGTCCCGCTACTTACATAAATAGAACTTTGTCCCGGGCATGGGACTTGGAATCAATTTGCTAGGAGTACCTGAATTCAATATTGACTCGGGGAAACCAAAGAAGTTTGGCCTTGGCTATACAGAGGAGACATTTAAGCAGAAAAATCCGAGAAGGGGCATGAATGGCAAGGTTATTATGAAGTCATTCCGGAAGGCAGGTGACGAGCTTTACAAGGGCCAAGCCAAACCATTAAGGGTTGGAAATGTTGAATTCCTTAGCTTTGAAGTATTTGCTGATGTTGTTGACTTTAAGAAGAGCTGGGAGGAACCAGTAGCCCCTGTGGTGATAGAAAAGGCAGCTGTTGAATCTGATGTTCTGCAAGGCGAGCTGTTTAAAGAGATAGCAGAAGCAGTAGAGGACACTGAAGAGAAAAATAAAGAGAAAGATGTGATCAAACTGTAGAAGTTATTTCAGGTACATTGACTGCTACCTTAAGCAAGGCATTTGGGAAGACCAAGGAAGGGTTCAGCGAAGAGCTGATGGCCAAGGTGAACCTGGACTCTGTGGTTGCCGAGATTGCCAAGATCATAAAAAGGGCTAAGGCAAAGGTGGCTGAAAAAGAAGCCGAAGCAGCTGCAGACTTGGATTGTGTCCTGAAGATGAAGATGGAAGCTGAAGAACTACAAGGCCCTCTGCCTGTGGAGGATGAAAATGATTTTGTTGTATCTATTTCCTCTATTCTTAGTGTAAACGATGTACTTTATGACAAGTTTAATGCAATGAAATCTCATTTTGCTTACTTGTGCGATGTTTATCCTAATAATTCTATGCATGCATTCGAATCACAATCAAGCATATTTAGCATACATGACACTGCATTGCATGAAATCAACATAAATACAGATGAAAACCCTAAAATGGTATTCATTTCACATGAGCTAAAACCCGAGAAAGTGAGAGAATTAATAAGAATATTACAAAAACATGTTAAAGCTTTTGCTTAGTCATATAAAGACATACCGAGTGTAGACATAGAGATACCAGTGCACAAGATTCCAATAGATCCCAAGTTCAGGCCAGTAAAGCAGAAGCTGAGAAGATTGAGGCTAGAACAGGCTACGCTAGTAAAAGAGGAAGTGGCTAAGCAGATAGGCGCCAAGTTTCTCGAAGTGGTAGAATACACAGAATGGCTAGCCAATATTGTTCCAGTACCTAAGAAGGATGGAAGGGTCAGAGTATAAGTAGACTACAGGGACCTGAATAAAGCATGCCCAAAAGATAACTTTCCACTGCCCCATATTGATGTCCTAGTTGATAGTGCAGCAAAAGCAGTAATGTATTCCTTCATGGATGGCTTTTCAGGGTACAACCAGATCCTGATGGATGTGAATGACAAGGTGAAGACATCCTTCATCACAGAGTGGGGTACCTTCTGCTATAGAGTAATGCCCTTCGGGTTAAAGAATGCTGGAGCCACTTATCAAAGGGCTATTACGACTCTGTTGCATGATATGATCCACAAAGAGCTCGAAGTGTATGTCGATGATATGCTGGTCAAATCAATGACCCGGGAGGAACATCCTGTTATCCTGGATAGATTTCTTACACGTATTGGAGAATACAACTTGCGGCTTAACCCTAAAAAGTGTGTATTCGTAGTCACATCAGGGAAGCTGTTGGGCCATGTAGTCAGCTAGAGGGGAACAGAAATGGACCAGACAAAATTAAAGCCATACGTGATATGCCAGCTCCAAAGACAGAAAAGGAAGTCCGATCATTGCTAGGTTCCTTACAATATGTCAGTCGTTTCATAGCACATTTGCCTTCCACCTGTGAGCCAATCTTTAAGCTACTGAAGAAAGATCAGTCGATTGTGTGGGACGACAGATGTCAGCTGGCATTAGAGAAGATCAAAGCTTATCTGGTAAGCCCGCCAGTCTTGAGCCCACCAATTCCAGGGAAGCCTTTGATCTTGTACTTGGCGGTTGAGGATTCCTCTGTAGGGGCAATGTTAGCACAAGAACAAGATGACAGAAAAGAGTATCCCATTTACTACCTCAGTAAGAAGCTGCTAGAATATGAAACCAAATACACACTGGTGGAGAAGATGTGTGTGGCAATGATCTGACTGACCAAGAAGCTGCGTCATTACTTCTAGTCCTACAAGATACAAGCCGTGGCTAAGGTGGATCCAATGAAGTATCTGTATGAAGTACCGGTGCTAGTCGAAAATTTATCCAGATGGCTGTTACTCTTATCGAAATTTGATATCGAGTACATCACTAAGAAAACCATCAAGGGGTGAGCTGTGGCAGAATTTCTAGCAAATCAGCCTCTGGACTCGGATTACATTGAGAATTTGGAGTTCCGAAATGAACAGTTAGCCATGGTTGAAGTAAAAAGATGGGTTATATGCTTTGATGGTGCAGTGAACAAAAGGGGTGCTGGAATCAACGCCAGATGGTGAAATCATCCCTTTATCAAAGAGATTGAATTTTCCCATAACCAATAACGGGGCAGAATATGAAGCATGCCTATTTGGGATGGAAGCTCTATTGACATTAGGGGCAAATGATGTCTTAATTGTCAAAGACTCACTTTTGGTGATCAGGCAAGCTCAGGGTGAATGGGAGCTGAAAGAAGAAGCCTTACGGCCTTACGGAGCTGCTACAGTTCAGAAGAGAATTATTCGGCCAATGTGAATTCAGACACTTCCCTAGGGATGAAAACAAGATGGCTGATGCACTAGCAACTCTATCCTCTATATGGGAAAATCCAAAAGAAACTCAGGTCCAGCCACTGGTTATAGCAAATTCTAGACAACCCTGCTTCGAAGTACACGAAGTAATGGAGCTAACGGTTGAAGAAAAGCTATGGTTCTTCGATATCTACCAGTATGCGAAGGTAGGAAAATGCCCAGAAGGAGCCAGTGCTGCTGATAAGATGTCATTGAGGAAGCTAGCCAGTCAATTCAGAATCTTTGAAGATAAGCTATACAAGAGAAAGGCAAATGGTATTCTTTAGAGGCGTCTAACAGAGCAAGAAGCAGAAGAAGTGATGCAGCAGGTGCATGCAGGATCTTGTGGGCCACACATGAATGGTCTAGCTATGGCCAGGAAGATAATGAGGCAAGGGTACTTCTGGATGACTGTGCAAGAAGATTGTATAAGAAAAGTGAGGAGATGTCACGAGTGTCAGATCTATGCAGACATCAGTCATCTTCCACCACTTGAACTACAAAATTTGGCGACCCCTTGGCCATTTTCAGCATGGGGGATTGATATTATTGGTGAAATTCATCCAGCTGCATCTAATGGGCACAGATTTATAATGTGGCAGTTGATTACTTTTCCAAATAGGTAGAGGCGGAATCCTTCGCTAATGTAACAGCCAAACAAATGGTCAAGTTCATCCAGAAGAACATCTTTACTCGGTATGGAATTCCCCATCACATAGTGACTAACAACGGAGTGCAGTTTCAAGGGGCAATAGCTGAGTTACTCACAGAACACGGCATTAAGCATCATAAATCTTCTCGATACAGGCCACAAGCTAATGGTGTGTTGAAGCGGCTAATAAGGCGATAAAGAAGATTTTGTCAAAAATGGTGACCACCTGCAGAGATTGGGCTGATAAGCTACCATATGCTCTTTGGGGTTATAGAACCAGTGTTCGAACACCAATGGGAGAAACTCCTTATGCCTTGGTATACGGTATGGAAGCAGTGTTACCAGTGGAAATAGAGCTCAAATCACTTAGAGTTGCCTTGGAAGCTCAGTTACCAGAGGCTAAGTGGGTTCAAGCTAGATATGAGTAGTTGGCGGTGCTAGATGAAAGGCGACTGAAAGCACTGGATTACCTACAGATGTACCAGCGCAGAATGGCCAGAGCCTATAACCGAAATGTGAAGTACTCCAAACTGCAGTTGAAAGCAGGGGACTTAGTTCTAAAACAGTTAAGGCCCTCAAATGTTGATGTCAGAGGCAAGTTCAGACCCAACTGGGAAGGGCCCTGTATCGTGAAAAAGGTGCTATCAAAAGGTGGTGTCAGCATCATGGACATGGATGGAAATGAATTCATCAACCCTATCAACCAAGACCGGCTGAAGCTTTATCATATGTAAAATAATAATAATAATAATAATAATAATAATAATAATAATAATAATAATAATAATAATAATAAATGTCTGCTAGGCTGGAAACTTGAAAAAAGCAGTCTAGGCAAAAATTAAGGCATGAGATAAAATGATCAGTCGGAAAATCTGAAAAAGGACGACTGGTGATGGATTCTGGCTCGGTGTGGAATATGTACCATTTGGGAACCAATCATTTCAAATGTACTCATTTTGTTTTCATCAATAAAGTGAAATATTTGTCTAAATATATTTGTACGGTTATGACAAAATGCATAAACAAAGTTATCATGCTAAAACATCCACTTAAAGAAAAGCACTTTGCATTTAACTGGTCGAACATATAATGCTGTTTAACAATGAAAATGCGCTAAATACATCTAATATGAAATCTTTTATCATCCTCCAAATCTAATTTAGCTTTCCAAAGAGCGAAAGTGATTGTCCAAGAGCTTGCTTTTTCAATCGGTTTTTACTTTAAAAAAAAAAGGAAAAAAAAAAAGAGCTCGCTGGGGTGAAAACCGAAAAGGCCCCGCAGGCAAAAATTAGAGCAGCTCGCTGGGCTGAAAACCCATATTGGGCAACCCAGGCAAAATTTAGGGCACTCCCAAATTCATCAATTACAGGGGTGAAAAGCCAAGTCTTCCCATCATCTCCCCAGCAGGGTTCTCTACATCATAACCCCAACGGAACGTCTACAAAGAACAGTATGATTCTTTTTCCCTAGTCATGCATTCCTAGCAATTATCTCATTTCCCCAGCAGTTCTCACATATGTCTTCAACAAGGGAAAGCCTTATGCAAAGAGTGCCTTCCACCAGCCAGGGGTAAAGCATGCCTTCCCCAGCAGAAAGGAGGGATATCAGTCTTACACAAATAATGAGAAATGCATCAATTAATCTCCATGTGCATATATATCGTTATACATGCATACATAGCATGCACAAATCATTCATCCCCAGCTAGTCTTCATTCTTGATCGAAGGGGCAAAAATTTTGTTCAAAATCTCTCGATTAAGGAATGAAGACTTGCCATTTCAAATGCAGGAACTCATCATCCACAGCTTCACATCTCTAGTAGATCCGACTCGGGTAATGTAAACCCGGTATCGGCCCAGATCGGCTTCATCTCAAGTTCTCCAGCAGATCCGCCTCGGGTAACCTAAACTCGGTATCGGCTCCAGCATCATATCTCCAGCAGATCCACCTTGGGTAACATAAACCCAGCATCAGTCCAGATCAACTTCATTCCAGATCTCCAACAAACTTTGCCTCGGGTAACCTAGACCCGGAATCGAACAATCTGCCTTTCACCTTCCTTTGCCTCAGGTAACCTAAACCCAGTATCGGCTAATCTGCCTTTCACCTTCCTTTGCCTCAGGTAACCTAGACCTGGTATCGGCCAATCCACCTTTCACCTTCCTTTACCTCAGGTAACCTAGACCCGGTATCGGCCAATCCATAATCCACAATACACCTTCCTTCCCCTCAGGTAACCTAGACCTGGTATCGACCTATCCGCATTCCACCTTTCTTGCCTTGGGTGATCTACACCCGGCATTGGCTTATTTCTTCCCCAGCTTCACCTCGGGTAACCTAGACCCAGTATCGGCTTATTTCAATAGTGGGTTCTTTCCAGTGTCTGCAGCGCTTTGATTCGCGCTCTCAAATTCATCATCTCAGGTATTTAAAACCTGGATTCGGGTGTCGAATTTGATCACAGGAGAGGTAGCTATAAGCGCTGGAATTTTTCGTCCTAAAAAAATTGAGTGTGTCACACGACTGTAACATACATTTTGTGTGACTGTAATTAAATTACAGTCCAGTCGTACGACTGTACGATCGGAGCAGGTGCAGAACACCATACCCATGACATAAGAAAAGAGAGGGGAAAAGATGGACAATTAATGCCCGGTTTTTGGTGGAGCAAAGGCAGAAAATAAGAGGAGAAAGAGAAGAAAAGGAAAGGGACTTTTGACACTTAGAATTTCTGGTCTTAGAGAGAGAGAGAATTGGAAGAAAAAGGGAAGAAAAAGAAAACCTCACAAAAACTCCAAGCTTCTTTTTCTCTTCTTTTTCTTGATAATTCTTGAGTGTTTAGATTAAAAATCTATTAGAAATCAATAGGTTAATAATCTGACTCTCTAAACAAATTAAAATTCGGACTAGTAACCTTAAGATTCCTAACTTTAATTCAAGGAAAAAGAGCAAATTTAAGTGGATTGGAGCAACGCCAGGGGTCAATCCTATGGTGGATAAGTTCCAAAAAGATGAACACTCTTCATTCCCTCCATTTCTCATGCTTTTTGGGTGAATTGGTCTGTTTTTATGCATTTTTACTCAATTCCCGCGTTTTCTGTTTCTGGAAATCAAGAACAGTCGTGTGACTGTTCTTAAGTTGATGAACAGTCGTACGACTGTAATTACAGTCGTACAAGTGTTCTTGGTTTCCAGCTGATTTCTTTCAGTTTTATTTTGAATAATTTTGGCGAAATTCTAAAGTTGGATTGATTTACAGTCGCACGACTGTAGTTACAGCCGTATGACTTTAGTTACAGTCGCATGACTGTAATGCTCGTCCAAGAGCAGAATTTCCAGAATAATCCCTAAAGATTTCTAAAAATCCATAAAAATTCAAAAAATCAGAAAATCACCAAAAATGAATTTTGTTGTGTGCATTCACTACCTTAGATTCAATTTTCAGTGCATTTGCATTTAGAACAATGCAACGACGGAGACCCGATTCTCCCGAAAACTGACCCACCTCACATGCTAAAATTAAATTAAACCAGAAAATAAATTGTTTTCAAAATGATTTTCTCACAAAACCAAAAATACAGGGACGTTTCAAAATGTTTTCCAGGTCTAATCGGTCCGGCTAGTCGAGTCGACCCGGTTGTCCCCCTAATTGCATGTTCCCAAATCCTTAAAATCGCATTTTGTCATGTTTTAAGTCCTATTTGTGGCATGCCGTATATTGTGCTAACCCTTTGTTTTGCAGCTTTTTATTTTTATTTTTGATGTATTTAATAGATTTATCTGTGAATCTTAGGCGTTTGTAATTTTTTAGATAAATCATGTATATTAGGCGATTGTAAAAGTGAGGATGAGAGTTTTTTTCTTTTTTTATTCAATTGGGTTGTATAATCGGTCTCTATTATTTTTTTGTATATTTTGAATGTATGATTTAATTTCCCGCAATTTATTTCTTGCATTTTGCTTTAACATCGGATAATTAAAATAAACAGATTTGGAGTTAGAGAAAGATAATAAAGCGAATTAAATATGGCAATATAAACTGTAAAGTGAAAGCAAGCTAGAGGTTAAATAAGTTATTTGCCCGAACCCTAAATCTCTGGATTAGGTACGGCAGTCTGTCCTCGGTAGGGAGCTGTGCCAGAATTCCCGGATAAGCTGATCCGGGTGGTGACTCTGTCACTGATCTCGGGATTTAAGTTTCGAGGTCTTTAAGTTAAAAACGGGAAAATGTTTTCTACAAAAGAATTTCCAAGTTAAATCCATAATTTCCTAACTCAAGATAAACAAAACCCGTTTTCCAAAATCAAACCAAATAAAATAATCTATAATAATCTTCTTTCCCCGGTTTGCTTCGCCGCGTCCCATTTTTTAAAAAGGTTGTCCGCTCACACTGGCATAAATACTTCATCGGGTCAACCTTTGCCACCACCCGAACTCTGTACGACTGGAAGTAATACCTCAACTTCTTGGTCAGCCATACCATAGTGGTATAGGTCTTTTCCACTATAGTACATCTAGCTTCGTAGTTGAGCTGCTTTTTACTCAGGTAGTAGATTGCGTGTTCTCTCCCATATTCTTGTTCTTGAACCAACATTGCCCCTACTGAAGCTTCTTCGATAGCCAAGTACTGGACCAAAGGCTTATTTGGCATCGGAGGCTTTAGGACTGGTGGATTCGCCAAGTAAGTCTTGATTTTGTCGAAGGCTAACTGGCATTGATCATTCCACTCTGTCGGCTGATTTTTCTTTAGGAGCTTGAAGATGGGCTCACAAATTGTAGTCAACCTTGCAATGAACCGGCTGACATATTGTAGCGACCCCAGAAATGATCTGACTTCTTTCTCTGCCTTTGGTGAAGGCATGTCATTAATCACTTTGATTTTATTTGGGTCCATCTCGATTCCTCTCTGACTTACCACATGACCAAGGAGCTTTCCTGAGGTCACCCCGAACACACACTTCTTTGGATTGAGACGGAGGTTGTACTTTTCAACCCTAGTCAGGAATCTGTCCAAGATAGCAGGGTGCACTTCTCGGGTCATCGACTTGACTAGCATATCATTGACATAGACTTCAACCTCTTTGTGAATCATGTCATGCAACAGCATTGTTACGGCCTTTTGGTAGATGGCTCCGGCATTCTTCAGTCTGAACGGCATAACCCTGTGGTAGTAGACTCCTCGCTCCTTGATGAAGGCTATCTTCACCTTGTCGACAATGTCCATGAGGATCTAATTATACCCTGAGAAGCCGTCCATGAATGAATACATTGTGGCCCTGGCGGCACTGTCTATCAGAACATCAATATATGGCAATGGGAAGTCATCCTTGGGGGATGCCTTATTCAGATCTCTATAATCCATGCAGATCCTAACTCTGCCATCCTTTTTAGCAACTGGCACTATGTTGGCCAACCATTCTGGGTATTCCACAACTTCTAGAAACTTGGCTTTTATCTGCTTCGCCACCTCCTCATTGACCTTTTCCGCCCATTCTAGCCTGAGCCTTCTGAGTTTCTGTTTGATAGGCTTCATTTTCAAATCTGTTGGTATTCTGTGTTCTGCAATCTCCCTGTCAACCCCTGGCATATCATCATAAGACCAGGCGAAGGCCTTCGTGCTTTAGGAGCACATCCATAATTTCTCTTCTCTCTTCAGGTGTGAGGTCTTTTGAGACGGATACCATTTTTGGATCATTATCTGTTCCTAGATTCATTTCATGTAATGATGCATCGTGTATGCTAAAAACATTAAATGAATGCTTGTATGTATGCATAGTTCCGTCCGGAAAAACATCACACAAGTAGGCGAAGTCAGATTTCATTGCATTGAAAGCCTTATAGGCTGAGTTATTTACATCAAAGATAGAAAAAGAAGATACATCAAAATGATTTTCACCCTCCACAGGTGGAAGGTCTTCTCCTATCACAACTCCTTTGACCTCCTCGAATAGGTCTCCCAGGTCACCCTGCAGGAACTATTCCTGGTCAGCAGTCCAGTCCTTCTCGATCATCTTTACTTTCCCGACCATCATCAGCTTGGCCAATTCTTTCACAGCCTGGTTTACCAACTCCTCTTGAGTTTTCGGTATAACCGTTGGTTTTGGTTCAGAACTGGCATTGGCTTTCTTCAATGCAGCCAGTGCTTTGGTGATGGCCGTAATGGCTTCCTTAGTTTCGCCACCCTTGGGATTCGATTTTTCAGAAGATTCTCCTTTGTTCCTGAACTCTACTTTAACTTGGCTGACTGCCATCTGTTTTCCTTTTAGAGTTTTCCCCTTGTCATTTTTAGCCTCAGTACTGAGCATGCTGACGACCAGTTCAACTCCGTATTTTCCAAAATGAACGACATCCAAAAAAATTTCAAATCCAGGGAATTGATCTCCGTCAATTTCTACTGGCTCCAAAGCCCCATCATATGCCTTCTCAGACGGACGGACAAAAATATCTACCAGATTCACGGACCTCTTACTCGGCCCGTCTCCTTTCTCTAGGTAGCTGAGTCCATGTTGGCGGTACTTCCCTGGTTCTATATCAAACATGGGGACACCCTATTGTCTCACCCTTAAGCCCTTGCCAAGCTCGAACTTTTGTTTCGCGAAGTACTTATAAATCCATTCTGGAAACTTCAGTCCATCGCCACTTTCTTTTGTCACAACAGCCATTTGGAAACCTGTCATTGGCTACTCCTCAGCATTTAGAGCAGCTACCACTAATGGTTCATCTGCCTCTACAGTCACCACTCTCCCACCTATCAAGAACTTGACTTTTTGGTGCAAAGTGGAAGGTACACCTCCAGGGCAAGGAACTATGGCCTCCCTAGGAGCAAAGAAAATGTAACAAGGATATCGATAACCATGAAAAACACATTTGACTTGACCTCCCCCACTCTGATCTCAGCCTCGAAGGTGCCAATCACTGATCTTCTACTATCATCGTATGCCTTGATTAGCGTGCCAGAATTACCGAGGGCTTCCACTTCGATGCCCGGATAAAGCAAAACTTTTGAAGGGCAAATATTGAGGGCTAAGCCGTCATCAACCATTACACATGGCATGGTCTTATCCATAATCTGCACTCTCAGATAAAGAGCCCTGTTATGATTCACCCCTTCTGGTGTTAGGTCAGATATCCCAAAGCTGATTTCTTGGGCCCTGTTGGCCTTCAAATCAATTCCGCTTATTACAGCACAAACTTCCTCTGGTGACATCATGGGAGTTGCCTCCATTCCCATCAGCTGTTTTACGACCGCCTCACGATGTCTTTTCAATTCCATGAGAAGGTGCCAAATGCTAGCTCGGGCAGGTGTTCTCTTCAGCTGCTCGACAATCGCATCATCCTCCTTATCCTTCGATCCCTGGGTCATACTGCCCGATGCTACAGCAGAATGATTCCTCCTAGGTAATGTTGGGGGAGCCACATTGACAGGTTGGTAAACCCTACCGCTCCTGGTGATATACATGACAGGGCCATCTTTTGTGACCACTGTCCCTTATCTGGTTTCCACCGGATATACCATCTTGGGCTCCTTAAAACCAAAATCTTCATCATCATCATCCAGGTCGATATCATTCAGATCAATGGGACCCTGTCCCCTCTGGACCACTGAGGTCTGCTCTTCAGTTATCTCTGGCTCTGCCTCCTCTACTTTGGCTGTAACCACCTGAACACTCAGGTTGGCCACAATTATCTGTGCAAAAACACTATTGGCTGGGATGCCAGATTGAACCATATTAACCTGGCCCCCAAAATTGGGCAAAGGATTCCTCTGCACATTCAGCTTCAGTACAGGTTCGACAATCTTTCCTTTAGTGACCAGCTTTTGAATGGCCCTTATTAGGCCGGTACACTCATTAGTGTGGTGACCTATCATCACATGGTAAGCATAGTAATTTTCCTTGTCAGCTTTAGCTTGGGGGACATAAGGCTTCAAGCTTTGTAATAGCCAGCCTTTCTGCACTTGGAGAAGATAAGCCCCAAGGATTCGACCCATGGATTGGTGGGCCTCTGAGATGTTCTCGTCTGGCCTCCTTGGGCCACAATTGCCACATCAGCCTCATTCGCTCGGTCTATTATCGCTGCAGTCTGGGTCGGTTTAGAGGTAGACCCCGCCAAAGAGGATGTAGAACCACTAGCCTTGTACCCCTAGGTATATCCACGGCTGCCCCGATAGGTACTCCAACCCTACTTACTCAGCTATTCTTCTTCAGCATACCTCTCAACTCGCTTTGAAAAATCTACCACATCATTGAAGGAATGAAATCTATTCAACTTCATTTTCTCCTTGTAGGTTGGCAAGCTACCATCCACAAGCTTCCCGATAAGGGACTCCAATTTAGGAGTTCCGTCCACTAACACTTGCACATCCATCCACCTCTTGTAATAGGCCGAGAAGGATTCATTAGGCCTCTGGCGGATTCTCTCTAGATCTTCCAATGTGGTTTCAACCTGAGTGTTGTAGGTGTACTGTTTCACAAACACCTCAGACAGATCCTCCCAGGTGGAGCGGGTGTGGATCGGCGTCTTGAGATACCACTTAGCAGCTGCACCTCACAAAGTAGTAGGAAATAGATTCAGTAGATGGACCTTTCCGATCCCCAGGCTAGACATGATTCTGACATAGCTGTCCAAGTGAGCTTCTGGTGGACCTTCCCCAGTGTACGGGGCTAGATAAGGCATCTGAAATCCAACCGGGAGTGGCTCTCCCCCTTCTACAAACAGAGTAGATAGATTTATGCACTTAACAAGCTGATAATGCACCATCTCCTTTAGCTTCGGCAACAGCGCTTCAAAATCAGAAAATTTCTCCTTGAGATGCTTTTCAGCAGCCGTCTCAATCGAAGCCTCCCTGGCTCTTTTAAAGGCCTTGTCTTCCTCAGAATGATGGTTGATTTCCTGAGGTGGGATGACCACTCTGCTACTGCCAGGCACATACCTCTCTGAATTAGGGGCCCCTTGCATAACATTCCCCTCGTTCTCAACTGGGGCCTGGGCTTGCTAGCTAGTCGAACCTACAATGGCAGTCACTGCAGTCTGTACCTGCTCCCTGATAGTCGCTTTAAACTAATCAGAATTCAGAAAAGGCCATCATAAATGCATTCATGTCAAAAGGAGGACTTCCACCATTTCCACCTTGAGCCATCTCAATTCTACTTGCTTCATCCAATACAAACGGACTGTCAACTGGTAGAGAAGGTAACTGTCCCCCAAACTCTTACTCCGAGTCTGAATCTGAGTTGACCCTAACCCCTTCCATTGTGGTTGATTCGGTCTGAACTGACCGAAATGATTGTCCGGACCCTAAAGTGACCCTTTCAAGTCATTTCAAAGTTCGACGCCAAATTATACATTCAGCATAGGGTTAGCATCACGGGTGAATGTTATGATCCTAGACACAAAGTGCCAAGTGATATGGGTGGTATGATTGTGGGATGATCATGATCGAATGATGCTTCAGGAATGAAAATGATAATGAATGTGGTTTCCTTTGTTTTTATTTCGAACATCCCAAGAATTTCCCACAACTATGCAGGAGATAATGTAAACAAACGTCACGTGCAAACTGTCACACGAACAGAGGTTCGGTGCCTTCGGGGCACCTAACGGATGTTATGAAATGGTCACGTATGTACCGACACACAGACAGAGGTTCGACACTTTATAGGTCAAAATGAAATGGCGTGAAATGGTCACATGGGAAACGTTCCTCGGACAGAGATTTAGTGCTTTTGGGGCATCAAGTATGAAATGATGTTGCAACCAAGTCACGTGTGTGCAGGAACATAGACAGAGGTTTGGCGTTCATGGAACACCTTGCATGGATTAGGAATGTTATGGAATATCCCTATATGCATAAAAAATCGGGCACTAGTGAAGTACCTTGAATGAATGATTAATGTCATGAAACAAGTCCGATGCGGACTACGATGCATAAGCAATGTTTTAGTATCACTGTGACATCCATAACAAATAGACACGAAACCAAGATGATAAAATGCCATGTTTTTGTGTGAGTTGTCACACAACCAGACCTAACATCTTTACGATTTCCTAGTGAATGATGCGATGGAATGAATGGTCGAGTGCGAACCAGCACACAGGCGGATTACAGGTAGTTTTGGGTACCTGACATGGTATGAAATGAAATGATCATGATAGGCATTCTCAGAACGTCATTTATTAAATGAAATGGAATGATATGAATGCGAATGTCACACAAAATGCAAGTGGCTACAGAAAAAAGTGGTTAGCGT
This sequence comes from Euphorbia tirucalli, assembly GCA_039660915.1. Classification (NCBI taxonomy): domain Eukaryota; kingdom Viridiplantae; phylum Streptophyta; class Magnoliopsida; order Malpighiales; family Euphorbiaceae; genus Euphorbia; species Euphorbia tirucalli. Next base: position 31,701,603 of record CM077640.1, on the reverse strand, counting down.
GTGTGACATACAAGATGATGTTGTGTATGCTTTATGGAAATGTTGGCACACGAGATGTATATATGGCACGCGAATAAAATGCCATGGATGTACGAAGACGTGGTTAGTATAAATGCCATACATATGCACATGCGAAAGATGGCTACATGAAAACGTGATTAGAAATAGCACAAGAATGACTATGCATTTTGGATGCTTTGTGAAAAGGTAAAAAGAAAATCACCACAGAACAAATGTTAGCACACGCAAAAATATGCTCTCCCTTCCAACCTTATTTCTCCTTACGATTGATCTCGCATTCTTCCTAGGTGTTTGGTCTCTTTGGCATCAACAGGGGATACCAAAGGCGTACACTCAATTATTCAATTTTAGATTTATGTTTTCGTAACCCTAGGGGAAATTACTAAGCCATTACATATGGACCAAAGTCAAACCAAGGGTTGTACAAGCTTCGATAACAAATAAACACTTCCCCATCGTAAAACACGATGTAAGATCATGTGAGGCTATGAGTGGTTTACCCCATCGAGTGTCTCCAATCCTGGTGGTAGAGGTAGGCCACCTTCTTGGGTAAACCGAGGCTAATCAATGTATTTGAGGGGTTGAGAAGAAGAAAATGTCATGATATGCAAAGTATGAATAAATATGGCATTTATAAATCGACAAATGAATACAAGCGAGGTTATATTTCAATAGTTGCCTAAGTTCCTTAAGTTTTTGTGAAAAACTTTTTAAGAAACTCAAAATCCCTAGCAGAGTTGCCACTATGAGTGAACGACCTTTTTAAGGAGAAGGAACGCGGCGAAGCGAGCCAGGGGTTTTCGAAAACTGGGTTCTCGTGATATTTTGAAAAGAAAAGGGTTTTCATTTATCTTGAATTAGGAAAATCATGGATTTGATTTGGAAATTCATTTGGTAGAAACATTTTCCCGATTTATTACTTAAAGACCTCGAAACCTAAATTTCGAGATCAGTGATAGAGTCGCCACCCAGATCAGCTCATCCAGGAAATTCCGGTACAGCTCCCTGATGGGTCCTAGGCGTAGTAGTAAAACTAAACCTAGAAACGCACAACTAAGGCAGTGTACCTATCGTTGACAAGTAATAATTCTGGTTGGTCCAGGTATCGATCCCACAGAGAAAAGAATATTCTGCAAACACTAAACTACTCGGGTTCCTTGCGTGTCCTAGGCGGAACGTAGTTTGGGTTGATTATGTTAACAACTAAACTATCCTACTCCTAGTTGATCTATTCCAGCTTACTTTGCACTTGAGTTTGTGTTATCAATTAGCGGTTTACCGACCTATGAATGTTAATAGGGATGGCTTTATCAATTAATTACAAAAGATGAATTTAACTCAACAATCAACCCTTAGTTATGTTCTTCCGATAATTCAACCTAGCATATCTAGATCTTTTAGGTCCTTAACCAGTTTCCCTTGTTTAGAGGCGGTCTAATTCTAAAGCTCAGAAAATAGGGGCACGTAAGTTCCACAGTGTCGTCAATACTAATGGTTTCCTAGGCGTCAATCTAGGTAATGCCACAAATATGAACTTAATAAATTAAGATCTTATGAGACTAGATATTCATTAAAGGAATTGCATAAAGAAAAGGAATAAAAATTGAAATTAACTTGCAATCAATTGTATTAATCAAGAAAGATGAAACGAATTTAATGTTTACAACCGAACACAATCAAATTGCGGAATCAAAACTAACTTAATCAAATTACAAAAGAGAAGAAGAAAAACTTATGCCCTTTTGGTCCGATTAACCGGATTTCAACGGTGTGAAGATGCTTGGGGTGTACCTCTATAGACGAACTCAAGCCGGAACTAGGAACGTCGCAAAAGGGGAAGATTCTATGTAAAACTACAACCAATCGATGGTTCAAACTCAAAGAAAGCAAATAGTTCAAGCTCAAAACCTCACTACAAGTTTCTGCTCTCACTCAAAAAGACTGGAAAAAGATCCTTTCAAACAAAGAAAATAACCTATTTATACGGCTAGGTTAAAACCAGGAAAAAGAAGAGATGAAAGTAGGGCAACAGCAGGTTTCGGGGCTCGGCACGCCGTGCTGGTGGAGTTGGCACGCCGTGCTGTGCAGAACTGAAGGCGGCACGCTGTGCTACTGGAGGTGGCACGCCGTGCTGTGCGATTTTTGGGGTTGGCACGCCGGGTTGATCTGAGTGGCACGAAAACGTGCCACTCCACTGGACTACTCCTCTTGGCATGCCGGGTTGGCACGCCGTGCCACCCTGATTTTCAGCACTTCGAACTCTTCCTCGCCGCCGATGCTCCAACTTTCGGTCCGGGTCATAATACCTGTCCAAAACAAGCACAAAGAAACATAACGGCACCAACGCCACGGACCATAAAAACAACAAATTAACAAAAATTACAAAAACAACCCTAGAAAACACGAAAAATACTAAAAGTTATAAAAATCTATCCAAAACATAAAAATCACAAAATATTCAAAAACCACACAAACATTCACACAAAAGGCTCTAAAAATTACCGTTCAAACCATGAAATTGCCTAAAAGATAAGGTCAAAAACCGACCTTATCACTCCCTACCGAGCGCAGACTACTATACCTAATCTAGAGATTTAGGGTTCGGGCAACTTACCTACTTAACCTCAAGCTTGTATTCGATTTATAAATCATAAAACCATATTTATTTAATTTATTATCTTTCTCTAACCTAATTTCGTTTATTTTATTAGCTCATGCTCATGCAAAATGTAGAAAATAAATTGCAGAAATTTAAATCATTCCCACAAATATACAAAAGAATAATAGAGGCCGCTTATACAACCAAATTGAATAAAAAGGAGAAAACTCTCGTCCTCACTTTTACAATCGCCTAGGTACACGAGGATCTAAAAATTTACAAGCGCCTAAATACATGAATTAATCTATTAAATACAGCAAAATTAATAAAAATAAATGCTGGAAGACAAATTGGTTAGCAGAATTTACGGCACAACATAAATAGGACTCAAATCAGGACGGAATTGGGATATTTAGGATCGGGGGCATACATTTAGGGGGTAACCGGGTCAACCCGACCTGTCGGACTGGTTAGACCTGGAAAACGGTTTTGAAATGCCTTATAGATTTTTATGCTAGAAAACAATTTTTGAAAACCATTTGGCTCGATTTCATGCAAATTTCCATTTTTATGGGTTTGTTATCTAGAACTCGGGGTTCCGTTCGTGTGGGTTTCCTAATTTTTACAGCCATTTAAGGTCCAAAAAGCGGTAAACACACCAAAAACAGTCTGAATCTGAAAACAACATCACGCAATGATGTCCGTACGAACAGTTCTGCTATTCTGTCTTTTCTAGGAACTACAGCCGCACGGCTGGAAAATAGAGATGGGCAGCTCTGGTTAGAGCTGGCCGGCTCTAACACATGCTGGACGGCTGTAATACCTGGACCCGAAACTGGTTTTATCGTTTTTTCGAAAAATCGCTATTTTGTTCGTTTTCAATGTTTCCTAGAAGATTTTATAGGGTTCGAGGGTCTGTTGATGCTGAACTATGGATTCGAAAAGGATCGAACAACCCCGAAACTAAAATATAAAACCTGAAAAAAATCGAAAAACCAATATCCATACGTCCAAAAATCCGAAAACCAAAACTAGAACGACGTACAAATATTCTTGGGCCAAAAAATACCCTAACAGAATGCACGAAATGGAAAACAGACTACTTTCAGCCGATCGAGACAAATCAAGATTCTATCCCTGAGAAACAGAGCCGGGCGACTCTAGGGCAAGAGCCGGCTGGCTCTGTTCATCACGAACACAGCCGTGTGGCTGTGTTCATGAAGAACACATCCGTATGGCTATGATGGGCAGCCCAGTTTCTGGAAAAATGCAGAACAGAGAAAAACACACAAAAAAATAATGCAAACATGTTTAAGGCCTCTCAGAGTTTACCTTGGTGTTGTTCCAGTGTACTGGATACGCAGGAACGAATTGAAAGCTTGGAATTGATGCTGGAAACTCAACTAGCCAAAAACCGCAACAATCCAAAGCAACCCGAAACCAACCCGAATGAGCCCTGTGTGTATAAGATGGTGTAGATAAACAAAGGTCTTAGAACTTGCTAGTAATGTCTTTCGAATGATGTAAGGTTTTAACTTTGATGTTTTGGCTCACTCTTCTTTCCTTTTCTCTCGGTCTCCTTCCTATCTTTTCTTCTCTGCTTTATTCTCTTTTTTCTTTGTAAAAATGATTTCTTTTCTTTTTGGTTACCCCAAAAAATCCCCCTTCCCCCCCCCCCCCCCCCCGCAGATATGATTTTCTTTCTTTTTATACCTCTCTCTCTCATATCACCTTATTTCATTAAATGGCCGCTTGACTTCTGATTTTGTGCCCGAAAATACTTTCTATCAAACCAACTTGCTCTGCTTTTGTAGGGCAACTTGGTTTGCCCACTAGAACCGCTCAGCTCTAGTGTGCACTAGAGCCGGCCAGCTCTGGCTCAAGAAACCAGAGCTGCTTGGTCTAGCGAAAGCCAAAGCAAAATTTCAAAAAATCAGACATGCACCCTAAAACCTGGAAATCACTTGAGAGACCTTTCCGGGGGTTTCGGATCATGGATAGCTCAGTTTTCAAGATGTTTGAGACATTCCAAGCAATAATCCGATAGCCTTCGAGCCTAACTCAAGTCCGTCTGCTCTATAGGTAACATATGAACTCTCATCACAAAGGTCGGGAAAAATCCGTGCTCACATCACTCTCACTTAGGTCACTCTTAGAGAAGGAGAAGCTTTCGAGGATTAACTTCCTGGACTGGGCTAAGAACGTACAAATAGTTCTTAGACAAGAGTCTAAGGAGTATGTACTGATTGCTCCTTTACTAGCTGGCCCTCCCGTAGGTCGAGGCGTCACCACGGCGATGGTGGAGCAGTAGGACCGGCACGTAAGGGATGACCGAGATGTCTCGTGCCTCATATTGGGTACCATGGCTTCTGACCTTTAGAAGCAGTTCATGGACGAGCATGCTTATCAGATAATGGATCAACTTAAAAAGATGTTCCAAGATTAGGCTCGTCAGGAATGTTATCTGACAACTAAGGCACTTTGCACTACCGCAATGGCATCCGGGACTTCTGTTAGCACTCATGTGCTAAAGTTGAAGGGCTATATTGATACACTTGCTCGCCTCGGCTCGCCAGTTCCGCAGGACTTAGCAGCAGACATTATTCTTGGGTCACTTCTTGAGTCTTACAACCAGTTTATCATGAACTACCATATGCAAGGGTTGGATAAATCGGTTGTTGAGCTACATGGCATGCTTAAGCTTATTGAGCAGTCTCTTAAGAAGAATCCTGAAGTTTTACTAGTGAACAAGGGCAATACACTCATTACTAAGGGAAAGGCCAGATCTAAAGCCAAGGCTAAGGCCCAAAAGGCCAAGGCTAAGGGAAAAAAGGTGGTGGCCCAACCTAAAGCAAGGGTTGCATCTCCTGACGATGTCTGCCATGAGTGTCATGAGAAGGGGCACTGGAAGAGCTCATGTCCAAAGCTAAGGGAGCAACTAAAGGGCAAAACTGCTGCTTCAGGTATTTATGTTGTTGAGATTAATCTGGCTATTTCTACATCTTGGGTCTTGGACACTGGATGTGGATCTCGCATTTGTTCAAATGTGCAAGGTCTATGAAATAGGAGATTACTAGGATCTAGAGAAGTAGATCTTCGAGTCAAAAATGGTGCTCAGGTTCAGGCCATGGAGATCGGAAATTATTTCTTAGAACTGCCTTGTGGACTTGTTTTAGAACTAAGACACTGTTATTTTGTACCTGCGATGTGCAGGAATATTATTTATGTTTCTTTGTTGGATATTTTTGGTTTTGTATTTAATATTGGACATGGTAGAATTTCTATACAATGTGGCAATATTATTTATGGCATAGCATTTCTTGAAAATGGCTTATATATCCTTGATCTAAAATGTGAAAGTTCAATCTATAACATAAATACTAAAAGGATTAAACAAAATGAAATTAATCCTACTTACATCTGGCATTGTCGACTTAGCCATGTAAATGAGAAGCGCATAGCTAGGCTGCACTCTAGTGGAGTGCTAGGGTCATTTGATATCCAGTCTTATGACACATGCGAATCTTGTTTGAGAGGCAAGATGACAAAGGCGCCTTTTAGCAAGACTGCTGAAAGGGCCTCAAAGCTATTGGAGCTAATACATTTCGATGTATGCGGTCCAATGAGCACTAGTGCTACATTTGGTTTTCTGGACTTTGTCACCTTCACAGATGACTTCAGCAGATACGGTTACGTGTATCTAATGAAGCATAAGTCTGAGACTCTTCAAAGGTTCAAGGACTTTAAGAATGAAGTAGAAAACCAACTTGGCAAGAAAAGAAAAGCACTTCGGTCTGACCGAGGGGGTGAATATTTGAGCCAAGAGTTTGACTCGTTTTTTAGAGAATGTGGGATTATATCCCAACTCACTCCTCTTGGTACACCCCAGTGGAATGGAGTGTCAGAAAGGAGGAATAGGACCTTACTAGATATGGTTCGCTCGATGATGAGTCAATCTACACTCCCTGTCTCCTTTTGGGGATATGTTTTAGAGACAGCTGCTTACATTCTTAATAATACACCAAGCAAGGCAGTTGAACACCATATGAACTATGGAAGGGCCGAAAGCCTAATGTTTCCTTCTTAAAGATTTGGGGCTGTGATGTACATGTTAAGAAATTGACAAGTGGCAAACTCGAGTCCAAATCTGTCAAGTGCCAGTTTGTGGGTTACCTTAAGGAAACTAAGGGTTATTACTTCTACGATCAAGTGGAAAACAAAGTTTTCATAGCCAGAAATGCAGTCTTCTTGGAGAAGGAATTCCTTTCCAAGAGAGACAGTGGGAGTAATGTTGAACTTTCAGAAGTTCAAAACTCACAAACTCCTGTAGCTACTACTGAGGATGCTTCAGGAACCGATCTGACTACTCAAGAAATTGAGGAATTAGAACCAGTTGCACAGGACCTTAGAAGATCTGGTAGGACACGTCATCAGCAAGATAGGTACAGCTTCCTCGTGACTGATGATGGGGGCCTTATGGTCGTTGACCAAGAGGAGCCTAAGACTTATCAGGAGGCTATTGAAAGCCCATACTCAGATCAATGGCATAAAGCCATGGAGGCTGAGATGCAATCTATGCATGATAACCAAGTATGGAACTTGGTGGATCCACCTCTGAGTGCTAAGGTGATAGGTTGCAAGTGGTGTTTCAAGTTAAAGGCCGACAACACCTTCAAGGGGCGATTGGTGGCAAAAGAATTGACACAAGTTCAAGGAATTGACTATGATGAAACCTTTTCACCAGTTGCTATGCTCAAATCCATTAGGGTACTACTAGTCATAGCTGCATGGTACGATTATGAGATATGGCAGATGGACATTAAGACTGCTTTCCTTAATGGAAAGCTACTCGAGGATGTGTACATGACACAACTGGAGGGTATTATCGATCCAAAGTATCCAAACTGGGTATGCAAGCTTCAAAGATACATTTATGGGTTAAAGCAAGCATCGAGGTCATGGAATCAGAGATTCAATAAGGCCATTACAGAATATGCCTTCACACATAATCCAAATGAGCCCTGTGTGTATAAGATGGTTAGTGGGGGCATTTCCACCTTCCCAGTGCTATATGTTGATGACATCCTTATCATTGGAGGTGACATACCAACACTGCAAGAGGTTAAGTAGTGGTTGAGTAGGTGCTTCACAATGAAAGACTTAGGCAAAGCTGAGACGATCTTAGGGATTAGGATCTATAGAGATAGATCCAATCGGCTTCTAGGCCTAAGTCAGGCCACGTACATTGACATGGTTCTGAAAGGATTCACCATGGACAAGGCAAAGAAAGGATTCTTGCCTATGCGCCATGGGTTGAAGCTGAGTAAGAAAGATGGTCCTAAAACAAAGAAGGACTGGGAGAGTATGGAAAAGATCCCTTATGCATCTGCTATAGGATCCATCATGTACTCCATGTTATGTATAAGGCCTGATGTCGCGTTCGTACTAAGTATGACTAGCCAGTACCAGTCAGACCCCGGTGAGGAACACTAGAAGGTAGTCAAGGAAATCTTGTAGTACCTTAACCGGACTAAGGATGCTTTCTTAGTGTATGGAGGTCAAGATGAGCTAGTAGTGTCAGCTTACACTGATGCAAGCTTTGAGACCGATGAGGATGAGAACCAGTCACAGTCTGGTTATGTTTTTCTCCTGAATGGCAGTGCCATTAGTTGGAGGTCCTCAAAGCATGCCACTATTGCTGACTCTACAACGGAAGCTGAGTAAATAGTTGCATACGAAGCTGCAAAGGAAGCCGTTTGGATCAAGAAATTCATAACCGAGTTGAAAGTAGTACCCACTATCCTAGACCCAGTTGATGTTTTTTGTGACAACAATGGGGCCATCGTACAAGCTAAGGAGCCCCGGTCATATAAGAGATCCAAACATGTGCTCATTGCAGAGGGTTGACACCAAGAATAATGTCGCTGATCCATTGACCAAAGCGCTACCGCAGACACAGCACGACGGTCATATCACATCTATAGGAATTAGGGCAATGCCCACTTAGAACTAGTGCAAGTGGGAGATTGTTGGTGTGCCCTAGTTCTTAGAGCATTGAATTCTAGTATTTTGTATTATACATTAAGACTCATTGTATGAATACATTATTTGTGTCACATTAATAAAGGCAATTAATCATTTCATATATATCTTGTGCTATAATATGAGTAGAGTATCCATTGATTGATAATCATAAAACCTATCCTAGGTCTATTCTAATCGTAGGAACGAATAGAACTACAGACTTGTATATTTGATGACTGTATGGCAGTTCTTAACTAGCCATAGTACTTGTATAGTCAGTCATGAATATAAGTACATGTCGTTAACATGGGACTGGATCTATCCGCACAAGAAAGCCATATGGTTGTTACGTCATAGGTCTTTCTTGAGTAGGTCTCTTTTATCCTCAGACCAGATTTCATTATAATATTAATATGAGTGGGACTGATAAGTGTATGGCCATACCCAAGTAAGTCGGTGCTTATTTGATTAATTAGTCAACTCAAGATCAAGAAATATAATAAACAACAGAAGAGGATGACGGACACCATGCCTCTTGTTTATTCATATCGATATTGTTAGGCAAAGGACACTATTAGATTACTACCGGGTGAGTGTCTTCTAAAGACTGCTGCATCTCTATCTTAATTGGGGGCTGTAATGGTTTGCTAGAACCCACTTACAGTCTGTGGGCCTACTACCAGCATAAAGACAAACCCATAGGATCGTGCACATAGATCAACTGAGCCGGAACTTATAGAAATTATACATGTAATGTACATTGGAAGGAATGTGTTAATTAATTAGTTAACATTCGGTGTCAAGGTAATTAATTAACATTGGGTTGAATTTAATTTAATTAATAAGTTTACATAATGTAATTAATTAATTAATCAATTAATTGAATTACATAAATTAAACAATTAATTAAATAATTTTCCTAAGTAGGAAAATTAAATACATGTATTATATTTACTTAAGTGTGATTTAATTTTATTTAGAGGTAATGAAATTTAGCCAAATGGAATTAAATTACATAGTATATACTTTTTAATTAAAGTTTATTTATGTAATTATAATTCTAGTGAGCTTGGGTTTAATTAACCTAATTAAAACCAATTAGACAAGGTGTCTATATAAGGGCACACTTAAGGAAGAAAACCCTAATTCCACCTAATTAATTGCTGGAAATTTCGGCCACCAAGAGTAGCCCCAAAACTGCCGAAAATCCCAATATTAATCATCCATTCCTTTGCGTCTTCGGCTAGCACCGGTTCCTGCTTAATAGTTGGTCGTGCACCAGACTTTGGAGATCGCAGTTTCAAGAAACGATTCTGCAGCAGTCTCTAGAAGAGATGAATCCAGTGAGTTAATCTCTCTTATTCAATTTGATTTTATTCTAATCAATGGTAATTGGACACGATAGGTGGATTCTAGGAAATTTTAAACGGTGTATTTTCCACTGCGCCATGTTATTTTTCCAATGACAAATCCCAACAAATCAAACCTAGCACTAATATACATCACAATTTTGCCATCAACATTCTTACCAATTTTCATAATTGCTTACTTGATATCCTTACCCTTCTTATGCTTACATATTTCAAAGTGATCATGAAAATGAGAAGTTCCTAACTTTATAACTCCCACAAGTTTCTTATGGCAATAATTATATATCGCTTTCCACTGGCCATTTATCAATTTTTCTTTAAAATGGTTCTAAGCAGCTGATTTTTGAGATCTTTTAGCTTATGGCTCAACTTCAGCCTCAACCTCAATCACTTTTACATCCTTTGGAGCTTGCACTTTTGTTGTTTCTATTTGCAAAACAACCATGTTGTCTTTAATTAGTTTATTAACAACTTCATCATGTGCAAGCTTGTCAATTAATTTTTGACTAGCTTCATCCATTTATCACCTAACAAAAATCAAAATGTTAGTAAGACGGTAAATAATACTGATAATTTTCTCTTAGATAAATTCAAACATGGTTCCACTACATTGCAATCATTTGTAAATAAAACCTCGATCATAATGAATCCCAAAATTGCAAAGAAAAGCCTAATATTAACAGATCAACCATAAAACTAAAATTCAAAAATTAGAAGAGAAAACCCTAATTTTGCCATTCACTAATCAAGCTAGCATGAGAATTGAGAAACTCAAATTAAAAAAAACCCAAAAAAGCCCCAATTAAAAGAGCATCAATAAAGAGAAAGTGTGGAGATACGAAAGAGAGACATAGATAAAGCAAATGATCTTGATTAAAAGCTTACTCGACATGAGAACAGACGGTGAGACGCGGCTGCAAACGACACGACAGCAAACGGTGCTGCGACAGCAGGAGGCGAAGATCTGAGTGCAAACTCAAGAAATGTAGAAAATGGAAGTGAGGATTGTGAGTAACTGACTATCAATTGAGTGAAGGAGTGAGCGGGTGAGAGAAGAATAAAAATTAAAGTGGAAAAAAGTTATTAAAATAATAAGTGGAAACCCAAAAGTGGCTAGCAAATTGAAATTGAGCTAATTAATATATATATACCCATGGATCGGGGAGATATATCCTCCGTGCCCATCCCCAATATGCTTATGGGAAAAAAATGGCTCCATCCCCCATCCTATGGAGCCTTTTATCGAGGATTCCTCATCCCTATTAGAGCTGATTTTCCATTAGATTTGAGGAATTTCTGACTTGTTTACTACCCTACAAAAAGGAGAGAGAACAAGAGAAATAATATGGTTAAAGGAAGGGGGAGCATTTTTGAGATTTTTGATTTGTTGCGTTCTTTTTTTTTTAAAAAAAAAATAAATAAATGGTCGTATTTTTAAAAATGACAAATGATAGTATTTTGAGAATTAATCAAAATTTTGGAGCTATTTTAGAAAGAATTTTCCTTTTAGATATTTTTGGAAGGATTCTTTAAAATGAGAATATTTTCGTAAAATGCTCTTTTTTATTTGATGTTTGGATCGGTTAATAAAGCCCAGTAAACTAAATATATTCATTCGATTAATTTCATTTGATTTTTTGAAATTGAAAACTATAATTATAATTGCATTGAATTTGATTAACCTAATTTTCTCTTATTCAATTTGCTTTCAATTGGGTGGTGTATTTTTTTTTTTTTCACCCTTAGCAAAAATTAGGAATTTTAGGATGCTTTAATCTTATAATTAAGTCATTTAAAAAAGAAAAAAAAAAAAAGCAAAGAAAATCCTAATAATTAAGTCATACCTAATTGCTTAACATTAAAAAAGTAAAAATAAAAATAAAAGGATGGCTTATTTCAGCAATTGAAGCATGGAAGCGATAGTATAATACAGTGTCAACCGAAGAAGCAACTTTCAACAACCTCACCTTTCTGTAGTTGAAAAAGACAAAGCAATGCATCGAAAGTAAAACCCCCATCAAAATCAAATATCTGTCTTCTCATTGGTTTAAAGAGTTTTCCCCTTTCTCCCAACTAAATCCAACAAAAGTTGCTTCTCCATTCCACAACCAAAGTCAAATGGGATCCCAGTGTTCCTTTCTCTGATCATCTATCTGAGAATGTCCCAACCTCATGTCTCTTACAGGTATATCTCTCATCGTCGTTTCTTTACGTTTTCTTCCGTATACACTTTGGTAATTGCCTTCTCCTTTCTGGGTTTTTATCTATGATAACCCCAATTTGAGTTTCAGTTCATAAAGTTTGCTTCTTTTTCTCTATCTATTTGTCAATGTTTTGGTTGCATTTCTTTCCCCACAAGGGTTTCATGACATTTTTTTGCCATTGATTTATTATCGTTGTTCCGTGGTATTCATGATAACTAAAATTAAGGGGAAAAAAGAACTTTTATCACTGCATAGATCCTTCTGTTGTGAAAGAATAAATGAATATTCTGTGTGCATGCTTAATCAATTGACTTTACTGCCATGGCAGATTATCTTAGGATAAAAAGCTATATCAAGTGGATTGTGTTTTCCTTTTGGATTGGCTAATGCTCTGCTGCCTTTCTGTGTGTAATTTCCAATTTCTTTGGTGTTCTTCCTGTTGCATATCCTTATATGTGCTGAATAACTAAGCAGCTCTGAACTTCATCCCCAGTTATGGATGTGCAAATAATCTGACTGAAAAAGCTATTATTGCCTAAGCATAAAAAATCCTCAAAATGTTTTCGGGTCTATATTCAATGTTACCCACATTATGTTTTCTCTGGCACGATTTCACCCTTCTTCAACTAAATATGGATGAAAATTACCAATGATCTGTAATTTTCAGTTATTATCAACAGACTTCACGACAAAATCCATTAAAAAGGAAAAATGAGTTAGGAAAAAAAGATGAAGCTAACACTGCACCTCGAAAAAGGTTAAGGATTTCATTACGTGTGCTCAAATTAGTTGAGGCCAAACTTGGAGCTTAACCCAAGCTATTATTGTCGAATGGTGTGCTGAACAGTTAGTGTTTTATGTGCAAACTTTGTGTGATTTTGTTATCCTAATATGTACTGAATAGCTAGTGTTGAATTGAAATGAATGTGAAATGTTTAAGCAGCAATATCGATATTATGTAATGTATAGTAAAAGTTTCGGGTGAAGGACATAACATTTATGAAAACCATGCCTTAAATTACTGGCTGAGTTACCAACGTGGATGGGAATACTCAGAGTTGACTGTTCACTTGTCCATTTCATTGAGGTTTGGCAACAAAGAGGACCAAGAAACTCAAAGTTTTATGTTTTCTCAAATTCAGCATTACTATACCCTTACCTCATAAATTATGAGTATCACAGTATAAAGCTCTAATTAATCTCTTAAAGAAGTTTCAAATTTATATATGCTGCCTCCAAGGTATTTATGCATGAAGGAACATATTATGGAATGGGCAAGATGTCAGATTTACAACGCATGCCAGCAACTAATTTATTTATATATTGGTAGACCTTCACATATTCTGATCAGACAAAATTAAAACGAAATATATTAAAACTGAATCCCAAGATCACTTGGTGTTTGATGTGCAAACTTTGAGGGATTTAGTGTAGAATCATTTTCAAGCATGCCTGTGGGTTTAGATGATATACTAATTGCTAAATTGTGGAGAGAAAGGTACACCACTAGGTGATATCTCTGTTGCATTGCTACTTTATCAATATTCTTGTATTTGCATTTTTTTTTCTTGTGATTGCATTCAGGTTAGTTAATGTTTTATTACATCTTATGTAATTCTGTAATGAATGGAAAAAAGGAAAGAATCCATGTAGCGAATCCCAAATATTTGGGAATAAGGCTTACTTTTTGGCCTTCGTGCCAACTGGTATTTTGGAATTCCTGTCATTACAAATTGGGTTTTGTCCTTTTGAAATTAATATAATCTTTTGACCCTTCAGTTCCCTGTTTCTTCTATCTCAAAATTGGAGATCATTGCATAATTTACAATCTTTTGCTTGCAAGTAAGTTTTTAACTGCTTTTTAATGTCTGGTTGTAATGATAATTTAACGTTCTCGGTTCTCCTTTGCAGTTGTGGGTCATGTGGATACCCTTTGAACTTAACATCTCCCAACAGAATCACCTCTGGCATAGATTCTGAATATCAGAAATCTATAAAGAAAGGTCATATCTCCTTCCTTTCTGTTGACCTAAGTCGTTTCACGCAAGTTGATGAGGTAAAGTGTCTGCCTTTGTATTGGGGCCGTTATCGTTCAAAAACTAAACTCCTTTGTCGTAAATGTGGGGTTCATATAGGCTATGGTTATGGAGATTCTTCTGCTCTCTGTGGTTTTGACTCTGCCGCATCATCTAGCCCGGTTTATAAGAAGTTCACAGTAAAGATCCAAGCTTTACAGCCTTCAGAAGAGTGTTAGCAAACTAAATATGGAAAACCATTCAAATGATGGTCTTACCTCCATCATGCACCTTTCCGATGATTGCCTCACTATTATTTTCCAATTTCTTGACTGTAGTTCTGATCGCGAATCATTTGGGTTAACTTGCCATCGCTGGCTTAATATTCAAAACCTAAGCCGCCGATCATTACAATTCCAATGCTCATTCACCATTCACAACATTTTGCTGTTGTCTCAGAGAAGCCCTGAAATTGGCGCCTACGATCTCCATAGGCTGCTCTCCCGTTTTCAGCGTTTAAATCATTTATCTCTGTCTGGTTGCACTGATCTACCTGATTCGGCTTTAATACCATTGCAAATTTATGGTTCACAGTTGCATTTCCTTTATCTGGACTGCTGCTTTGGGCTCACAGACAATGGACTTTCCCTGGTTGCCACTAGTTGTCCATTCCTAACTGTGATTAGTCTTTATAGATGTAATGTAACGGACAGTGGGTTGCGCACTTTAGCTATGAATTGCCCATCTTTGAAGCGAATCAATCTTTCGTACTGCCCACTAGTTTCTGACTGTGGACTCGTAGCAATTTCTCAAGCATGCTCTCAGCTTCTAGCAGTTAAAATATCTTGTTGCAGGTTAATACATGGTATTGGCTTTACCGGGTGCTCGCCAACCTTAGCTTATGTAGATGCTGAA
The DNA here is from genome assembly GCA_039660915.1 of Euphorbia tirucalli. Lineage (NCBI taxonomy): Eukaryota > Viridiplantae > Streptophyta > Magnoliopsida > Malpighiales > Euphorbiaceae > Euphorbia > Euphorbia tirucalli. The sequence goes on along the minus strand of CM077640.1, from coordinate 31,686,455 downwards.
TCATGTAACCTTCAACCGACAGGGATAGCGGGAATTGTTAGTGGTGGCGGGCTCAAATACTTAAACATCTCTGGTATAAGCTTGTCTGTTCCGGGACATGGTTTGGCAGATATCGGTTCTGGCCTTGCCACAAGGCTTAAAATCCTTAACATGCGGATGTGCCGAACTATAGGTGATGAATCCATCGTGGCAATTGCGAAGGGGTGTCCGTTGCTCGAAGAATGGAATCTGGCATTGTGTCATGAAGTTAGAATAGGAGGATGGGAGTCAATTGGATTGAAGTGTAACAAATTGGAGAAACTCCATGTGAATCGGTGCCGGAATCTGTGTGATAGAGGGTTGCAGGCATTGGGAAGAGGTTGCAAAAGGCTGTCAGTTTTGTACATGAGCAAAGGTTCCATATTGTCTCCTGCTGCAGTACTATCCTTTAAATTGTGCAGAGGTAATGTTGAGATCCGGGAAGAAGAAATTATGTGTATAGGACCTGACTGGACAGATGAGATGGGTATGACATGATCCATAAGAGACAATTTGGATGTGTCAATTAAGAGATGGAATTTCCCGTGGAGAATACAGAATTTTGTTAGGCATTGAAATGTTTATTTTATTTCTTCTAATTTCCAACTTATGTTGGGATCTAATTGCTTTGCGAGTGTGATACTTGCCTTGTTTAACTCAACTTTACTTCCCCTGAAATTATTGAGGGAAAACTTGGCTCAAGCTGAGATCAGATATTGCTATACATTCCTAGTCGAAAGTATATTTTACATGTATTTGGCATTTAGATTGCTACAACTGATTTATATGGATTATGGAGTATGGGCCTCAGGAAGAAGTTCAGTATTTAAAATAAAGGGAAATTATCAAAATTACCCTCGTTTTAGGGTTTATTTTAATAGTTTACCTTTTCTTACTTACACTATTATGTTTATTTCTAGATCTAATTCTTCTTTATGCTATTTTCCTCTTTTTCTTCCCAACCAAATATGAAAGAGCGAACTTCAGTTTTGCATTCTACATTTGGACGCAATGCTTCAGTCCTGTGGAACTTCCATTCTTCTCCTCTTCTTCCGTTTTTGCTACTACTGGTGATTCTTTTCCCCTCCAAGTCACCAACAGCATTCTCCTCACTGGTGCTATTGTTGTCTTCCTCTTTCGCTCTCTTCGCCGTCGACCTAGGCGTGTCAAAGAATTGGTATCTTTTCCCTACTCCTACTTCTTGTTCTTGGCTAATGGTTCTTGTTCTTGGCTAATGGGTTCATATTATTTTACCAAGTTTCCGATATTCATGTGTTTCAATTTGGGATTTTGTTGTTGCTTTTCTGTTTGAAATTTTTTTAAGATGTGTTTTGTTTGTGTGTAATTTATTGTTGCTTTTCTGGTTTTGAAATTTTATCCCATCACTACAACCAGAAAAGGAAGAGATTTAATTTTGTAATTTATTATTGCTTTTCTGGTTTTGTAATTTATTGTTGCCGTAATATATATCTCTTCCTTTTCTGGTTTTGAAATTTTCGTTGGCCCTTCACTCTTGAGGTACGACATTATTGCTGTATTGATACACTGGTGCAGCTCATAAATGGAAAATCTTTATCATTATGGGTAAAGTGTAAAAAATGTGTACAATGACAGGCGTGTTAAACTTAAGTTAAATGTCCACCTTTTGTCTATCTGCTCTGCCTGTTCAAATTATCCAATTATAACCTACAAACCATAAAAGACAAGATAAGAACGTAGCTACCTAGCTTAACCACATTTGAGTAGTAATAATTGTCTAGTAATGTTGATACAAAAGCTTTTCTTTATATATATGTAAGAAATTATCGACTAATGCAAATTAGTAATTATTTATATATAGATAAAATAACCAACAAACGTGAGTGGAATCAACACGATGTTTAAGGCAAAAACACCCTATTTTTTCAAGATTATTCTTGATGATGACATTGGAGAAGTGAAGCAGCTTGTCAGTGTCCTTTTCTTCTTTTGCTCTTCTTTCAATATGCATTTGCATATTTTTTTAAGAGCCTGATTTGGGTTTGATTTTCTTGTGAATAGTACCTTTATTTGCATTTTTGTTATGGCACAGGGTATTTCAAGATAGTTTGTGACAAGATATGGAAACTATCTTGCAGGTAAGGTATTCCTTAAGGTCCCAAGTGGAATAGCATTCTACTTGTTTGTAATGTTTCTTTACAAAACTTGGAAACCACTGAAGCTAGAATAAAACAAGTAAAAATGGGTTCTATTATCAGTTTCAAAGAGTTGTAACTTTCCTTCCTTGTTGCAGAAAGTACCGATAAAATTTGTGGTGAAATGTAAGAATCAGAGCATAAATAAGACTATGTTGTAGATTGAGGACAGAGTATGGCCAGTGAAATTACTCAGAACGCAGTAGATGGTACATTTAGATTGTCGGCCAGAATTTCTGCATTTGTCAATGACAATTCTCTTCAAGTTGGAGATGTTGGTGTGTTTGAGTTAATTAATAGTGAAACTCTGCTGCTAAAAGTCTCCATTTTTCGGCAACTTTGATGTAAGCTTATGCTATGTTGGATGGTAATACGGATTAATTGTGGTTTATTTTACTTGATTTGGATAGTAATATCGAGGACTGAGAATATATATATTGCTTCTACTTTCTTTTAAGCAGTATGGAGCTTTGCCATTTTTCATGTCACTAATGGGAATTTTGTAGGTTAAAGCCCTTCTGAAAGAAAAGAAGCTAGAAATGCTGGTTGATCCAAACCTACAGAGCAATTATGTTGATACTGAAGTAGAACAACTGATTCAAGTAGCATTGCTATGCACGCAAAGCTCTCCAATGGAACAACCTAAGATGTCGGAGGTTGTGAGAATGCTTGAAGGTGATGGACTGGCAGAAAGATGGGAGGAGTGCCAAAAGGTAGAGGTGGTACGACAAGAGATAGATTTGGCTCCATCCCGGAGTTTCGAATGGATCCTTAACTCCACTGAGTGTTGGATATGCCCTAGTCCCAAGGAATTGGATCTTGTATTTGTATTGTACATTTATTGAATTTATCTATTATACATATTTTGTGTCATTAAATAAAAGCATTAATCTATTTATTATATACTTTGTGCTATATTTTAAATGGAGTATCCAATGGACATATCCATATCCATGTTGACAAGTGTCATGCACTTGGCAGTAAGACCATGGATAGGGAAAACGATATGACCATAAAGAGATCCATAGTCTGTTCCAGTCATGGGAATGAATGGAACCAGAGACTATCATTAACCTGGTTGTATGGCGATGTCTTATTGGCCATTGGACATGGATGTCAACCAAGTTAATGGGTACATGAAAAAGGGGCATGATACTGGATAGATCCACTAAACGAGAAATCCACATGGTAAAGCATCACTAGTGATTCTCGTGTAGTACTTGTATACATCCTTTGACCTGAACATATGATAGTGGTGCATGCGAAGCCGCATACTTTGGTGTACACCTAAAGGGCCTGTAAAAGTAGGGGTGCACACGGTCGGTTAACCGGTCCATGTAGACTTTTACAAACAGTTAACCGTTTGAATGATTTTTTTAATTTACTAACCATACACTGTCCATTAAATTCGGTTAACCATTAGTCGGTTAACTATTAATTTTGGTCGGTTAACCATTTCTTTAGCGTTAACCATTTACAAAATAGACATTATGATTTTGTTAAATTTATAATATTTGAAACTTCAAATAAATACACCTTAAATCTCAAATGTCAAATAAAAATATAAAATTACAAACCATAGTCTTAATTATTAATTAAAATAACATTTTAACCATAAACTCCAATAATTAAAACATTAATAAAAAAAAATTTCTAAACATAAAAATTGTTGTACAAGATCAAACATTAATTAATGAAATTATTCTTCGCTGTTCGTTTTCAGTGAGTGTGAAATTAAGAATTGAGAGGAGATGGGATTGGAAGGGAGTGGTCTAGACTACTTGGTGTTGTATAGAAAGGAAGTAAAATAACATCAAAGGCCCAAATGTTTCACTTATTATTCATATTACATATATATATATATATATATATATATATATATATATATATATATATATATATATATATATATATATATATATATATATATATATATATATATATATATACACATAATTTTTTAAGAAAAATATTTATAAAAAGTCGGTTAACTGTGAGTCCACATGGACTTTCGATGTAAAAATCTAAACCTAAACTGTAACCATTAATTTTTAAAAATAAAAACTGTACACTAGTCCATCGGTTTCGATTAACCATATTTTTAGCTCGGTTTCAGATCGGTTTCATGGTTTTTCGGTTTTTTTTATACACCCTTATGTAAAAGGGTGCCAAGTATGGGTACGTTCGGGTATGTCACTAAGCATGGCAGTGCTATGGATATGCAGAAGAGATATGTCACTCAGTAGTCCACTGAAAAGATATCACCGGCCTCTTAACGAATATGACTGATAAGAGTTTGGCCACACCTAAACAAGTTGGAACTTGTTTGTGAGCTTCAGTACATTTGGGATCAAGTATATGTCTGGACACAAAAGAAGGTGATCAATCCATGCCTTTGTGTTGGACACCGATATCAATAACATGGGATATACAAGTTTAAACTACATAGTTATGATTTCAGTTGAACTGCCATCTCCATCTTAATTGGGGGCTACAATGGCTTGCTAGAGCCCACCTGCAGTCTGTGGGCCACGGGCCCACTGCCAACATAAAGATGGGCCCACAGGATCGTACACATTGAACCTCTAAACACGGACTTAAGGGATCACTTGTATGCTTGGAGTGTACACACATGAGAGAGAGGATTATATTTATTATATTATAACGATCAATTAGATTGATCAAAATAATAAAATTAATATTTGCATTGGCCTTCTCATAATTAATTCAATGAATTAATTTATGAGATTATTTCCTAGGTGGAAATATTTCACATGTATAGGTTTACGTGTATCTTAATTTTATGAATGTCAAAATTAATTCCATGGTGAAATTAATTGATCAAATTAATTTTAATTTAAATATATGAAACATATTATATGGAATAATATGTTAGAATACATGGTAAATAAAAATTAAGTTTGATAATTAATTAGACCAAAAGAATTAACATTGACCTGGGCTTAAAAAGGAGAAAAGCCCGTGTAAAAATTGAGATGGGATTGGGCCGAAATTTTTGTAAAAAATTACAGGCATCTAGGTTAGCATTTTAACCTAGAGAATTCGGCCATAGCAAGAACACAGCCAAAAATTTCAGCCCCCCCTCTCTCACTTTCGTTCGATCTCATCGCTAGCACGGGTCATGTTCGATAGCCGTTTGTGTACGTGAACGCGGAGGGAATCTATTTTGGTTTCTACAGCCATCTTTAGAAGAGATATCTCTGGTGAGAAATCTATTCTTTTCTATTTGATTTAAAGTTTTACAATTTTCACATCAATTGCTCATGGGCACGGATTTGAAGAAATCACCGCGTTCTTCCACTTTTATCGGGGAATTTCCGGTGAAAAATCCCAACAGTGGTACCAGAGCAGGTTTTTGATCCATGGAAATTGTTAAAATTTGTTTGAATCGCTTGGTTTTGAAATTGGAGATTTTATTTGGGATTCGTGGATTGGGGTTTGTGATTCCTTCCCTTGGATTTCTCAATTGGAAATTCATTTGCATATATGTTTATGTTTATTTAATTTTCTGTTGATTGGATTATATTTCTTGGTGATTTATAATTTTATTGGTTGCAATTTTTTTTGGGAAAAATCATGGGCTGTTTTCGCACATACAGGACTGCCGGCGATGGAAATAGCGGCAGTAGCCGCAGTGGGCTGGGCCCAGTTTTTTTGGATTTGGCGGGTTTCAGGCCCCGGGCCCAGTTTTGAAATTTTGATGGGTTTTAAAATTTCATGTGTTTAAATTCTGTAATTTAAATGCGCATGGTTTCTTGGATGAAATTTTAATTTTATTCATGGGATATTGATTTTGGAGATTAATATGGTTAATTGAAATTGGTTTAGGTTATTTTGGCACAATTACCGAGGCGGCTGATATGGACTCATGGTTTTCCAATTCCAGTGTGAGCAGTTATCTGCCTGGGCTGGAGGCCCAAAGCCCGTTAAGGGCTGGAACCATGATGGGCCAAAATTAGTGATTTCAGAATAATGGCTGTAGACATAATTGAAATGGGCTTAAATTCATGCATTATAACATGCTTATAAATTGATGTATTGGATGCATTTTGTGTGATTAAATGTTTGTATGATTGGATGCTATTGGGCCTTATTTAAGTTGGGTTGTAATTTTTCTTTTTGGGTAAATACGACCTGCGTGCCGTTTTTCTTTGTTAATGTAATTTTATTTTATTTATTTATTATAAAATTTGTAAAGAAGAAGCCCAGTGGAGAGGTGAGCCTAGTGGAGAGGCGAGCCCAGGAGGAAGGAAAAGGAGGCCCACCTGATGTATTTTCTAGTATAGGTTTACTAGAATTATATTAGGTTGTAATATAGGCCTATAGCAGTCCATTTTACTTATTTAATTATGCTTTATATTTATTTGCATGTATGAATGTGTGATCCAAACCCATTCTCACCCGCCTATGTATGTAAGCCGTCATTAAATGAATTTAATAACCGAATGGAAATTACTAAGTCGCTTAAAAGTGCTTCCCTCATTCAAAACCTACTCAAAGTGGGGATAGGCTAGTTGTAGACCATGCCCTCGCTGGATGCACTGGAGTATCGTCATTTTGTATTGGGTTGGAGTATAGGTTACTCTAACACTTGGATGGAGGTTTTGACTTAGCATGGGTAGTAGGATTCTCCTGGCCCTAAGCATAGATGGGTAAGTGCCAACAAGCCCATCAAACCGAGAGTCCCTAGGTTGGGATTGGACGGCGTTCCTACCTAAATAATTAGGGTATAGTTTTTTCCAGGCCCTCGTCTGGCTATATCTTAATGAAATATGGATCTTTGCCCATAAGCCCAACAAATCAGATTAATTAATAACTTGATTTATTATTAATTATATATGGGAAACAAGATAAAGTCCCTTATTAACACTCTTAAAATTTTTCTATGTAGCATTTCAAATGGCAAACAACAATTCACTTTCACTGCGATCTATCCTGGAAAGGGACAAGCTTTCTGGCCCTAACTTCTTAGACTGGTCTATGAACTTAAGGTTAGTTCTAAGATAAGAGTCGAAGGAGCATGTGCTGGAAAGGCCTGTGCAGGCTACGCCTCAAGGACGTAATCCACCAGCTGCCCAGTTGGAGGAATACGAGGTGCATATAAAGGACAATAGGGATGTGACGTGCCTTATGTTGGCATGCATGGTCCCTGCGCTGCAAAAGCAGTTCATAGAACATCAGGCCTATGATATGATAACAACTCAAAATGAGATGTTTCAAGAGCAAGCTCATTAGGAAAGGTACTTGACCAATAAGGCATTCCACTCCTGTAAGATGGGAGCTGAGACATCTGTGAGCGCACCGTGCTCAAGATGAAGGGCTATTTGGATACCTTATCCCGTCTCGGATCGCCTATCTCACAGGAGCTGGCAGTGGACACAAACCTTGCCTCCTTATGGGATTCTTACGATCAGTTCATCCTGAACTATAATATGCAAGGGATGGCCCGTACTATTAGTGAGCTGCATGGGATACTCAAGCTTACTGAATAGTCGATCAAGAAGACTCCACCGGTGCTGCTGGTAAACAAGGGGAGCCCTCCTCTTGTGAATGGCAAAGCCAAGGAAATGGCTAAGGCCAAGGCTAAGAAAGCCAAGGCTAAAAAGCCTAAGGCCTAGGCCAAGGTCCAATTTAAGGCCAGTCCTGAGGACATCTGCTTTGGGTGTAAGCAGGAGGGGCATTGGAAGAGATCGTGTCCTAAACTGTTCGGAGAGTAGAGGAAGACCCAGGGTGTGTCTTCATCAGGTATTTATGTCATAGACATTAACCTCACTGTTTCAACATCCTGGGTATTGGATACTAGATGTGGTTCTCACATTTGTTGCAATATGCAGGGACTTAAGAACAGGAGGTCACTGGGTCTGGGAGAGGTGGACTTGCGGGTCGGTAATGGAGCAAGGGTTGCTACCATAGAGATCGGCGAATATCACTTCATGATGCCTAGTGGATTGGTTTTGATATTGGAACATTGTTACTTTGTACCTGCTATGTGCAGGAGTGTTATTTCTATTTCAGTATTGGATATTTCTGGATTTAATTTTACTATTTCTAATGGTAGAATTGGTTTATCTAGAGAGGGATTATTTTATAGAGAAACTCTATTAAATTATGGCCTATATATCCTAGATTTAAATGAAACCAATCATGTCTATAACATAAACACTATAAGGGTTAAGCTTAATGAACTTAATCATGTCTACCTTTGGCATTGTCGTTTAGGCCACATAAACAAGAAGCGCATTGCTAGGCTCCATAAAGCTGGAATCCTAGGGTCATTTGACTTGGAGTCACTTGATATATGCGAATCATGTTTACGAGGCAAAATGACCAAAGCGCCTTTTAGCAAGAAAGCTGAAAGGGCTACTGGCTTATTGGACCTAATACATTCAGACGTATGTGGGCCCATGAGTGCAGCTACTAGAGGTGGACATCTGTACTTCGTCACGTTCACGGACGATTTCAGCAGATATGGCTATGTCTATCTGATGAAACATAAGTCTAAAACCCTTGATAGGTTCAAGGAATTTAGGAACGAAGTACAAAACCAGCTAGGCAGAAATATTAAAGCCATTCGGTCAGACCAAGGAGGCGAGTATATAAGCCTAGAGTTTGACTCATATTTAAGAGAGCATGGAATAGTTCCACAGCTCACTCCTCCAGGAACACCACAGTGGAATGGGGTGTCTAAACAGAGGAATAGGACCCTGTTGGACATGGTTCGCTCAATGATGACTCATGCCTCTCTCCCAATAAACTTATGGGGACACGCCCTCAAGACAGCCGCTCTCATTTTAAATAATACTCTGACTAAGGCAGTGGAAAAGACCCCATATGAGATATGGACACGCAGGGAGCCCAATGTGTCTTTTCTGTGGATATGGGGATGCGATGCACATGTCAAGATATTAACTGGGGGCAAGCTAAAACCCAAAACTGACAAGTGCCTATTTGTGGGCTGCCCTAGGGAAACCAAAGGGTATTACTTCTACAACCCTGCCGAGAACAAGGTGTTCATGGCAAAGAAGGGGGTCTTTCTAGAAAATGATTTCATTTTCAAGAAAGACAGTGGGAGCAATGTTGAACTCAGGGAAGTTTAAAGCTCACAAGCTCCTGAAAAGGATAACTCAGAGACCAGGGTGGAGCTTCCATAGGAGGAAGCACCAACCCAGGTAACATAAGGACCAAGAAGGTCTGGTAGGGATCATCGGGAATCAGAGAGATATGGTTTTCTTATCACCGATGATCACACTCTTCTCGTCTTTGATGAGGAAGAACCCAAAACCTACCAGGAGGCTATGGCTAGCCCACCGTCTGTAAATTGGCGTAAAGCCATAGAGGTAGAGATGTAATCTATGTACGATAACCAGGTTTGGAACTTGGTTGATCCACCTCTGGCTGCTAAGGTAATAGGTTGCATGTGGTGCTACAAGCTAAAAGCCAACAACACCTTCAAGGGGCGTCTGGTTGCAAAAGGTTTCAGATAAGTCCATGGAATAGACTATGATGAAACCTTCTCTTCGGTCGCCATGCTCAAATCCATTAGGATCTTGCTGGCCATAGCCGCATGGTACGACTATGAGGTCTGGCAGATGGATGTCAAAACCGCTTTCCTTAACGGAAAGCTAGTCGAGGATGTGCACATGACGCAACCAGAGGGTATGCAAACTTCGAAGGTCCATTTATGGACTGAAGCAAGCATCCCGAAGTTGGAATCTTAGATTCAATGAAGCTATAAAGGAATATAGTTTCATACAGAATCAAGATGAGCCTTGTGTGTATAAGAGGATTAATGGGAGCATTATCATATTCTTGGTATTATATATGGATGATATCCTTCTTATTAAAAGTGACATACCAACACTGCAAGGGGCAAAGCAGTGGTTATGTAAGTGCTTCGCAATGAAGGACTTAGGTGAAGCTGAGACGATCTTAAGGATCAGGATCTACAGGGATAGATCCAATCGGCTTCTGGGCCTAAGTCAGGCCACGTACATAGATAAAGTTCTGAAAAGATTTAGCATGGATCGGGCTAAGAAAGGATTCTTACTGATGAGCCATGTGCTGAATGATAAGGTCAGTTTTTGACCTTATCTTTTAGGTAATTTCGTGGTTTAAACGGCAATATTTTAGAGTCCTTTATGTGAATGCTTGCTTGGTCTTGTGTATTTTGCGGTTTTCATGTTTTGATTAGATTTTCATAACTTTTTAGTGTTTTTCATGTTTTTGGGGGTGCTTTTGTAATTTTGGACATTGCATCTTGATTGTGGTCCATTGCTATGGTGTGGTTATGTTTCTTTATGTTTGTTTTGGACAGGCATTGTGACCCGGGTTGAAAGTTGGAGCGATGGCTACGAAGAAGAGATTGAAGTGCTGAAAAGCTAGGTGGCACGGCGTGCCATAATGAGGGCATGGCGTGCCAAAAGATGGAGTCTAGTAGGTCGGCACGACTGCGTGCCAACACCAGCACAGCCTGCCAACCCAAATCTATCCTAGCACGGCGTGCCAACACCAGCACGGCGTGCTGAACATCGGAAAAGTGCTGTTGCCCTACTTTCCTCCTTCCTATTTAGTGGTTTTAGCCTAGCCATATAAATAGGACATTTTCTAAGTTGTATGGATCTTTTGCCAGACTTTTGAATAGAAAGCACAACCTTGTAGCTAGGTTTATTGCTTGAACTCTTTGTTACTTTGAGTTTGAACCTTTAATTGGTAGACGTTTTGCATTGAATCTTCCCCTTTTGCGACGTTCTTGGTTTCGGATTGAGTTCATTTATAGAGGTACACCCCCAAGCATCTTCGCACTGCTGGAATCCGGTTAATCGGACCAAAAGGGCATAAGTTCCTCTTCTTCTCTTTTGTAATTCGATTAGTTAGTTTTTGATTCCTCAATTGATTGTGTTTGGTTGTAAACATTTAATTCTTGTCGTCTTTCTTGATTAATGTAATTGAGTGCAATTTAATTTCAACATTTATGTCTTCTCTTTATGCAATTCCTTTAATGATAATCTAGTCTCATAAGATCTTAACTTATTAAGTTCATATTTGTGGCATTACCTAGATTGACGCCTAGGAAGCCATTAGTATTGACAACACTATGGAATTTACGTGCCCCTATTTTCTGAGCTTTAGAATTAGACTACCTCTAAACGAGGGAAACCGGCTAAGGACCTAAAAGATCTAGACACGCTAGGTTGAATTATTGAAAGAACATAATTAAGGTTTAACTGTTGAGTTAAATTCATCTATTTTAATTAATTGATAAATCCATCACCATTAGCATTCATAGGTCGGTTAAACTGCCAATTGATAACCTGAATTCAAGTGCAAAGTAAGCTGGGATAGATCAACTAGGAGTAGGATAATTTAGTTGTTAGTATAATCACAAACCAAATTTAAGTTCAGCCTAGGACACGTAAGGAACCCGAGTAGTTTAGTGTTTGCAAAATATTTTCTCTGTGGGATCGATACCTGGACCAACCAGAATTATTACTTGTCAACGATAGGTACACTGCCTTAGTTGTGCGACTCTAGGTTTAGTTTCATTACTTCACCTAGGGCCCACCAAGTTTTTGGCGTCATTGCCGGGGCACTTATTTTCCTGCATCATTAAACCAAAGCTCTATCTGCTGATCTAGGTACTGTTTATGTGCATATAGTTATGTAATTTTTCTTTTTGTGGATATCGGTTGTAAATTTTTCGTTATTCTTTTTTTCTCTGTGTGTGTGTGCTTTCTAGCTTACGCAAACTCGTTCTCAGCACCCTGAGCTTTTACCCTATAACCCTGAAATTGAGCATTTTTGTAGCAGGAACCGTAGAGCACAACAAGAGCGAATTGCCCGAATGGATCTTTAGCAACATGAGGAAGAGGAGAGACAGCTATGGGAAAGAGCTGAGCAAGAGTGACTCCAGCGAGAGCGGGGGGAGTTTGAAAGAAGAAGGGGTGGTGATAGAGACAACATGGTCATGACTGACCTAATGGCTCCATATCAACCCCGGAACAGATCCGGAGTGGTTCTCCCAGCCATCACTGCCAATCACTTTGAGTTGAAGTCCAGTATGATCAATTTGATCCAAGGGAATGGGCTGTTCAGTGGTAGAATAAGTGATAACCCCAATGATCACTTAGACCGATTTCTCATGGTGGCCGATACAATCTAAATCGGTGGGGTGCCCCAAGATGTGGTGCGGTTGAAGTTGTTTCCCTTCGCATTATGCAGGGGAGCAATGGAATGGTACAAGTCCTTGAGGCCCGGGTTGGCGACTTCATGGGACCAAATGGAAGAACAATTCTTGGCGTATTACTTTCCACCATCAAAGACGGTTCAGTTAAGGAACGAGATTATGGGATTCCGGCAATTTGGGACCGAGACTCTCAATGAAGCGTGGCAAAGGTTTCAACAGTTGTTGCGGAACTATCCCCACCATGACATGCCGCGATTCACTTAGGTAAGCACGTTTTATCATGGTTTGACACCAACTAACCATGCCATTCTTGATTCTTCTACAGGTGGAGACATTTTTAAGAAGACTGCTACGCAAGCCGAGGAGTTGATCGCGGAGCTGGCTAAGAAGAGTACCTTATGGCAATCTGACATGCCAACAAGGAGTGAGGTTCGGGCTACGGACTCGGGACGCCAAGATGCAGCCATGGACCACGTGAACAAGAAGCTGGACCTGTTGATGTCCCGCTTGAGTTTAAATGCGCCACAATATCAGCTGGTGTTGTGTGTATCGTGTGGAGCGGCGCATCCCGATCAAGAATGTGCATTGGGCGATCCATTCACCCAACTGTCCGAGAATGTAAGTTTTGTGGGAGGAAACCAAAGGTACAATAACTCTAACTCTTACCTGTAAAATTTCAATAATAATAATAATTACAGAAGAAGGTATCAACACCTGAACATGTCTTATGGTAATAACCAAAATGTGTTGAGACCTCCTTCTGGGTTCCATTATGAGCACCATGAGCAGGGGTTAGGTAAGGCCCTATTTGTTGCTAATGACCAACCCCCACAGCAACCTCAACAATCCAAGCAAGATGAGATGGTTTTGTCTTTGTTAAAAGACATCTCGTCTCGGCTTGCCGATAATGAGGCATACAGTAGGGATTTGGGCAAGTAGGTGGCTCAAATGAGTAGGGAGAGGTAGGAAAGACCTTAAGGAGCACTTCCGAGTAAAACTGAGCAAAACCCTAAGGGACATCAATGGGAGACAGCTCAAGCTATGACCTTGCGGAGTGGTAGGCAAGTGGAGAGCCGAGTGCAAAACACTGATATTCCATCCCAACCTACTAAGGTAAGTGAAGAGTCAGGAGAGGTAAGCAACCCCGACTCGATTTCTGAACCCGAACCTAGCACAAATGAAAAGGGGAAAATTTCTGACCCAGTGAGAGCCTATGTGCCTAAACTCCCTTATCCTCAAAGGGAGAAGAAAGATAAACTGGAGCAGAAATATTCCAAATTTCTGGAAGTTTTCAAGAAGTTAGAATTCAATATGCCATTGATTGAGGCTCTCCAAGTGATGCCTTCTTATGCTAAATTCTTTAAAGAACTTCTTGCAGGGAAAAGAAAGCTAGGCGAGGATGAGGTCGTGGCTTTAACAGAGGAATGTTCGGCAATTATCAATAACAAACTTCCACCCAAGCTCAAAGATAGGGGCAGTTTTACTATCCCATGCCGGATAGGAAACTTGGAGATTGCCAAAGCCCTATGTGACTTGGGTGCAAGTATCAATTTGATGCCTCTGTTGTTTTTCAGGAAACTCGGACTGGGAAACCCAAAGCCGACCAATATGACCCTCCAATTGGCAGATAGATCTCTCATGAGGCCAACGGGGGTGGTCGAGGACGTGTTAGTAAAGGTGGACAAGTTTATCTTCCCCGCGGACTTCGTGGTAATGGATATGGAGGAAGATAGCTCGGTGCCCCTCTTGCTTGGAAGGCCATTTCTTGCAACTAGTAGGACATTGATAGATGTCCAAGAAGGTAAGATTATTCTTAGGTTGCACAACGAGGAGGTAAGTTTCAACGTCTATAACTCAATGAAATATCCATTAGATGTTGAAAACTGTAATTTTGTAGACTCCTTTTGTCCTATTGATGCTTGTGTGGTTGAGAATGTGTGCAGTGAACTAGAGTGCATCATAGGAGAAGGCCTAGTTGAAAGTGAGGCGAATGAAGTGTTAGTTGAAGAATGCTCATGGGTGAAGGGACGGTTTGACAAGCTGGATCGTAAAGTCAAGCCTGCACCTAAATCCTCACTGGAGGAACCTCCATCATTGGAGCTCAAAACCCTTCCCCCTAACCTTAAGTATGTTCTTCTGCACCCTTCAAAGGACTTACCAGTTGTAATGTCTTCTTTGTTGACAGGAGAGGAGGAGGACAAGCTACTAGAGGTGCTGAGGAAGCACAAGGGAGCGTTCGGGTGGACAATCCATGACATCGAGGGAATAAGTCCGATGTTTTGCACGCATAGAATCTTTCTGGAAGATGAGGTAAAACCGTGTGCACAGCCTCAGCGTCGGTTGAATCCAAATATGAAAGAGGTGGTAAGAGCCGAGGTGATAAAACTCCTCAAAGCAGGTATCATCTTTCCTATTTCTGATAGTCAGTGGGTGAGTCCGGTTCAATGTGTGCCTAAAAAGGGAGGCACAACGGTAGTGGAAAATGATAAAGGGGAACTAATCCCTACTAGAGCTGTCACGGGTTGGCGCATGTGCATTGATTATAGGAAGTTGAATGACGCCACCCGGAAAGATCATTTTCCATTACCGTTTATTGATCAAATGTTAGAGAGGATGGCCAGGCACGAATATTTTTGTACATTAGATGGGCTATCCGGGTATATGCAAATTCCAGTGGACCATCTCGATCAAGAGAAAACCACGTTTACGTGTCCATATGGGACATTTGCATATAGGCGGAAGCCCTTTGGTTTGTGTAATGCCCCGACCACCTTTCAAAGGTGCATGCTGGCCATTTTTGCTGATATGATTGAGGATTTCATGGAAGTCTTTACTGATGACTTTTCCGTTGTTGGTCATACCTTTGAGTCATGTCTTGGGAATTTGGACCAGGTGCTTCAGAGATGTGAAGACACCAATTTGGCACTTAGTTGGGAGAAGTGTCAATTCATGGTCCGGGATTGCATTGTCTTAGGGCACAAGGTGTCGGGAAAGGGGATTGAGGTCGATCCGGCCAAGATTGGGGTGGTTGAGAAACTACCTCCCCCAAGTTCGGTTAAGTTAGTTAGGAGCTTCTTAGGACATGCGGGCTTTTATAGGCATTTTGTGAAAGACTTTTCTAAGATTGCTAAGCCGTTGACTGAGCTACTCCTAAAGGATGCCCTATTTAATTTCAATGATGAGTGTATGCATGCTTTTAATTTGCTTAAGCGAAAATTGATTGAGGCACCGTCATGGTGAGCCCAAATTGGGAAATCCCTTTTGAACTTATGTGCGATGCGAGCGACATAGCTGTCGGGGCATGTTTAGGTCAGAGGGTGGACAAAATTTTCCACCCAATTTAATATGCTAGTAAGACATTGAACGGTGCTCAAATGAATTACACTGTGACTAAGAAAGAAGTACTAGCTGTTGTTTTTGCTTTCAATAATTTCAGGTCTTACTTGGTCTTATCAAAAGTAATTGTGTATACTGACCATGCTGCTCTTAAGTATTTGTTGGCTAAACAGGATGCAAAGCCTAGGTTGATTCGATGGATTCTACTCCTCCAGGAGTTTGACGTGGAGATTAAGGACAAGAAGGGAGTAGAGAATGTAGTGGCTGACCATTTATCGAGACTACCAAGTGAAGGATCCATATCCTCTCTAGAAGCAGACATTCGTGACACATTTCCGGATGAACAGTTGTGCGGGGTAACCTCTATGCCATGGTTTGTGGACATCGCAAACTTCAAAGTCGGTAACATCCTTCCACCTAATCTCTCACATGCACAGAGACGTAAATTCTTTCATGATGCTAAGGATTATTTTTGGGATGATCCTTACCTTTTTAGATTATGTGCGGACAATGTGATTAGGCGGTGTGTTGCTTATGAGAAGGCTCCCTCCATTATTAGGATGTGTCATGATAGAGAAGCGGGTGGCCATTTTGGACCCGATAGAACCATAGGAAAGATTTTATCTAGTGGGTTTTATCGGCCGACCATGAAACAGGATGTCATTAGCTATATTCGGGCCTGTGATACGTGTCAAAGGACGGGAAATATCTCCCAAAAGAATGAAATGCTTCAACAAGGCATCTTAGTGTGTGAACTTTTTGATGTCTGGGGCATAGATTTCATGGGACCTTTCCCAATATCCCACAACAACCAATACATTCTTGTGGCAGTTGAATATGTGTCTAAGTGGGTAGAAGTTGTCGCCTTACCAACCAATGATGCAAAGGTCGTTGTCAAGTTTCTCAAGAAGAACATTCTTACTAGGTTTGGAACCACAAGGGCTATCATCAGTGATGGGGGATCCCATTTTTGTAATAGACAATTTGACAATCTTTTGCATAAGTATGGAGTTAAGCATAAGGTGGCAACTCCTTACCATCCTCAGACGAGTGGGCAGGTTGAGGTACCGAATAGGGAACTGAAACAAATCTTAGACAAGACGATAGGTAAGTCTAAAGTTAGACGATGCACTATGGGCATATAGGACTGCCTTTAAACGCCTATAGGAATGTCCCCCTACCGCTTAGTCTTCGGTAAATCCTATCATCTACCTGTGGAACTAGAGCACAAGACATATTGGGCTTTAAAATTTCTTAACTTTGATATGGAAGCTACAGGTGAGCTTCAATTAAGGCAACTCATGGAGTTAGATGAGCTTCGGTTGAGTTCGTATGAGAACGCCAAAATCTACAAAGAGAGGACCAAGAAGTGGCATGACCGGCATGTGATAGAGAAAGGTTTCAATCAAGGAGAGTTGGTGCTCTTGTATAACTCCTGGTTGAAACTATTTCTGGGCAAATTGAGAAGTCGGTAGACTGGACCGTTTACCGTGCACAAGGTCTATACCTCCGAGATGGTGGAAATTGAAACTCCGGAGGGAATTCAACAAGTAAACGGGCATCAGTTGAAGCCCTACGTCAGCGGAGGCATGAAGGAGGAGAAGCAAGTCTTACTCCTTTGTGATGTGTAAGCATACCCATGGACGTGGAAGTCGAGCTATTCCGACTATAAACATAGCATGAGGTACATGTACTTCCCTTGTACATTAATTTTTGTGTTGATATGTTTTTGTGTGTTTATATGTATAGGAATAGGTCACTAAGCAAGTCAATCACAGTCTCGATCAAGAGTGTGAAAATATAAAGGATGACAGAATTCCAGGGTGGCACGCCGTGCCATCATTGGCACGTCATGCCAGGATGAGTGTGGGGTTAGCACGTGATGTGCTGGCCTGGCACGTAATCGTGCTAGTCCGCTGGAACCAAAAGAGTGCATTTGAGCAGTTCAGCACGTCGTGCCCCACCATTGGCACGTCATGCCAAAGATGGGGACCAAGACAGCACGAGATGAGTTGATGCAGCATGCGTACGTGCCGACCTACTTTTTGAATGTGAGTTGGTGCAAGGGCAAGCCGCACGCCGTGTCGCCATTTAGCACACCGTGCCACTCAAGAGGATTTCCAGTCAGCACGCCATGCCTAGACTGCATGTCACGTGCCCACTTGGTGGTTCAAAGTGCATTAATGCAAAGGGAGCTAGCACGCTGTGCTGTAATTTGGCACGCCGTGCCAGTCAAAGGATTCTCAGTCGGCATGACGTGCCAAGCCAGCATGCCATCGTGCCGTCCTACTGTTTCCAGGTAAATCTCTATTCTCTGCTCAGCACGTCGTGCAGGTTTTTGGCACAGCGTGCCGAGCGTTTAAAATTCGAAAATTTTAGGTCAAAATTGCCGCCCTATATAAACCCTTTTTTTTCTTTGTTTCAGCCCCTTCTTCTTCTTCCTCACCTTCTCACTCTCTGCAACTGCCCCTTTCTCTCTTTAGAATCAGCCCCCTCCTTCACCCTCGCTCATATTTCCCTTATTCTTCCTTCCCCTCTCACTTTCTTCCTTTCATTTACACCAATTTCTTACTCCCCTACTCCTCTTCAACCGTTATTTTGATCTAGGATTTTGTTTTTGCATAACTCTCCCTGGAACCCAGGTATGAACTCGTGCTTTGTTTTTCCTTTCTTCTCTCTTATTTTTATTGCTTTCTTCTCGCACTTTGAATTTGAATGATTTACTTGCTTAATAGGGTGATTGTATTTAGGTACTTTTCTTTATATGTTCATATTTAGTGGGTTTGTGTTTATATGAGTAGGGTTTAATTGGATATTTCTTCTTTTGTTTTTGATCTTGGTTGTGTTTTGATGGTTGTGCAGTAGTAAGATGAGAAAGAAGATGGTAGCTGATCGGAAGCACGGTTCTTCGCGTCGACCGATAGACCCGTTAATGGAAGCGGTGCCAAATGAAGAACTGCCTCCTGAGCAGCAGATGGGTCCTCTAACTAGCCTCTCAAGGAAGTATAGATGCCATTTCCCTTTTCTCTGTAATGACGAAGGTAAACACTATAAAACTCTTTTTCCTTTAGAGAGTACCCCTTTTCGAACCTTTGATTGGGAGTTTTTGTTCGTGCAAGATAGGTCTGAAGTTGTGCGTGCTAAATTAAACAATCTAGGGTGGTATGCTTTTGTGAGGTCTGCTCCGCCTGTATTTAGAGAGTTGAATTTAGAATTTTATTGAACTTTGAGCTTCAGAACGAACCCCGATACCGGCCTTAGGACCATGACCTTCCGACTATTTGGTGATGAGCATTCTTTAGACATTGAGGGTCTTAAAACTTGCATAGGAATTGAGGGGGATAGTTATAAGTGGCCGGAGGACATGGATGTTAAGAAATTTTGGCGCATTGTGGGTCAAGGAGAATACCAACCTAGGTTCGCCAAAACCTCCCAATTACATGACCCGACCCTGCAATTGATCCACAAATTTGTTTGTTTTAACTTCTCGGGCAAAACTAAAAGTAACCGGGTCAATGCATTTGAGCTATTAATATTGTGGCATGTGCAAAATGATGTTAAGGTGCACATGGGCTTCTTCGTCATGGAAGCCCTATACACCCACCATAACCAACCTAAATCAGAACTCGGGTTAGGGCATATTATAACTTGTATTACATATTTCTTTCATGGTAATACTTGCTATAAGAACCTTTATAGCATCCTTCCGAAGATGCTCTCGAGGGGAATTTTTTCTTGTTCCCATGTTATGGTAGCTGCAGGTGCATCAAGCGCAGGAGGTTCGGGCACGGGTAAGGCCCCTGTGGACGTGGATGCTGATGACGGGGGTAAGGGTGACGAGGATAATGATGACGGTGATGAGGATGAGGAGCAAGTTTCGGTGCGCATGGATTTTATGGAGCGGATTGAAGGGTGGCTGGATGGTATAATCGAGCAGCTGGAAGGTTTGACAGTCCATCAGTTTGTACTCGAAGAGTGGATGAATGCACGCTTTGACCATCAGGAGGCTCAGCTCACCAATTTCGAGGCGTTCGCCTCTCGTTATTGTGTGGCCCAAGGGTGGCCGTATCCACCTCCGCCACCACCGCCCTGACATGTGAGGTAACCCTTTTTCTTTCCCGCTTTATTTTGTTCCTTCTTCCATTGCACTTTTGGAAGTAAGTGCAATCTAAGTGTCGGGTGGGTAAAGGGATCTCTCCCTTTCTTTTGTTTCTTTCTACATTGCACATTTTGGTTTGTTTTATTTCATATGTTTATGTGTGTTTTTGCATGTTTGGATGTTTTGTTATGGTTTTAGTGTCCACATGCATGGTTGGTTTTAGGTGGGCTTTGGTTAGGTTTAGGCTTTAGCTTTTGATGCATGTGGTGTTGGTTTGGTTTATTTTTGGTATGTTAGTGTTTTAGGTTGTTTAAGTGTCAATTGCCGTTTGAGTAACATTGCCTAATCTACCCTCGAAACTAAGTCTTTGTGCTTGGATTGGTAGCAATTAGTTAGAGACATTGGGAGTCGATTGCGAGTCATTAGCTTGTTTGTGCATGATTTTTGATTCTTGATGGTAATCATTGGTTAGATTTGTCATTTAGGTTGCATTAGGGAATTAACCCTCTGCCTCTACTTGCATGATCGAGCTAGGATTACGCCTTGGAACACTGGTTGAGTCACACTACCTAGCACACAACCCCTAGTACACTTGCGAGGATTTGAGCCCTTGGAACCATTTCACATCAGTTCTATTTCTTTGTGAGGGTAAAAGCAATCGTGGCACACTAGATCGTAGAACCCAGATTCGTTTTGCACTTGGCATCGAGAGCTTAGTATGTGGAGACCCTTAGGATTAACCCCTCGACTTAAATGAGCCTAACCCTAACTACTAATTTATCCCTTAGATCACCCAAAGCCACTAAATTAACCTTTTTGACTTAAAAAACCTTCACCAAGCCAAATCTATCATCCTAACTTATTACCATTCACTTTGGTTTTCCTTTCTTACCCTCCTCTCCTAAATCAAGTAATTGGCTAAGTTGTTCATTCATTTTGGGGTCAATCACCATTTGCATTTCAACTATTTCACATCTAGTCCTATGGAAAAATTGTGCTATTTATATATATTTTCAAAAAAAAAAAAAAATCCAAATAGAGTCAATGTGTGTGTGTCCGGCTTCTCTCCTTAAAAGTCGGAGTTTGTAGAGGCATGTCTTGTTTGTCCGGCTCTTGTCTTTAAGCCGGTGTGTGTTCCAATTTTGGTTCATTTGTTTGAATAAGGGATTAGGGCGATCATCTAATTGCCTTGACCTATGTCTTGTCATCTTTTCCCCGTTGGGTTGTGCTTTGGCCGTTGGTTGTGTATAAGGCCTTCTCATTGTTAGTAGAATTTCTTGTTATAAAAAAAAAGAAAAAAAAAAGAAAAAAAAAGAAGGAAAAAAATAGGAAAACAAGCACTCTTAGGACTAGTTTTCAGTTGAAATTGCATGACCCATCTTTAGTACTTAGTCAATTTGCATATATCACTTGATTTGTAGGAGATGTACACCTAAAAACTTCCCTTTTATCAAACCTACCCTAAGCCGTAACATTACAAGCCCCAGGTTCTCTGATTTTGCTCCTTGACCAATGACTTCACCGGGATTGCCATTAGTTCACTATGTGATGTGTGCCATTGTTTGTTTTTGTGTGCTCGTCTGCCTCACCTTGAACTTGAGCGTTAGAGTGACATCTTGTGAGGTGCTTTGTGGTCGTATAAACTCTGCTTGTTCCTTGCCCTTTGACTAGCTAAATCTTATTGGGTTCGGGTATTGAGTGGGGTTGAACCTGGCGCGCCTAGTGTCATTTCGAAAGCGATGTTTTACCTCCTTGAGATTATGAATTTCGTACGGTTAAACCCTTAGTTGGATTTGCAAGTAAAAGCGAGCAATTTTACTCCTTTGTCTTTAGTTTATTTGCTTGAGGACAAACAAGACTTTAAGTGTGGGGTGGTTGATAAGGTCGGTTTTTGACCTTATCTTTTAGGCAATTTCGTGGTTTAAACAGCAATATTTTAGAGTCCTTTGTGTGAATGCTTGCTTGGTCTTGCGTATTTTATGGTTTTCATGTTTTGATTAGATTTCATAACTTTTTAGTGTTTTTCGTGTTTTTGGGGGTGTTTTTGTAATTTTGGACATTGCATCTCGATTGTGGTCCGTTGCTGTAGTCCGGTTATGTTTCTTTATGTTTATTTTGGACAGGCATTGTGACCCGGGCCAAAAGTTGGAGCAATGGCGACGAAGAAGAGATTGAAGTGCTGAAAAGCTAGGTGGCACGGCGTGCCACAATGAGGGCATGGCGTGCCATTCCAGCGTGCCAAAAGATAGAGTCCAGTAGGTCGGCACGACTGCGTGCCAACACCAGCACCGCGTGCCAACCCCAAATCTATCCTAGCACGGCGTGCCAACACCAGCACGGCGTGCCGAACATTAGAAAAGTGCTGTTGCCCTACTTTCCTCCTTCCTGTTTAGTGGTTTTAGCCTAGCCATATAAATAGGACATTTTCTAAGTTGTATGGATCTTTTTCCAGACTTTTGAAGTAGAAAGCACAAACTTGTAGCTAGGTTTATTGCTTGAACTTTTTGTTACTTTGAGTTTGAACCTTTAATTGGTAGAAGTTTTGCCTTGAATCTTCCCCTTTTGCGACGTTCTTGGTTCCGGATTGAGTTCGTTTATAGAGGTACACCCCCAAGCATCTTCACACCGCTGGAATCCGGTTAATCAGACCAAAAGGGCATAAGTTCCTCTTCTTCTCTTTTGTAATTCGATTAGTTAGTTTTTGATTCCTCAATTGATTATGTTTGGTTGTAAACATTGAATTCTTGTCATCTTTCTTGATTAATGCAATTAACTGCAATTTAATTTCAATATTTATATCTTCTCTTTATGCAATTCCTTTAATGATAATCTAGTCTCATAAGATCTTAACTTATTAAGTTCATATTTGTGGCATTACCTAGATTGACGCCTAGGAAACCATTAGTATTGACAACACTGTGGAATTTACGTGCCCCTATTTTCTGAGCTTTAGAATTAGACCGCCTCTAAACAAGGGAAACCGGCTAAGGGCCTAAAAGATCTAGACACACTAGGTTGAATTATTGAAAGAACATAATTAAGGTTTAACTGTTGAGTTAAATTCATCTATTTTAATTAATTGATAAAGCCATCACCGTTAGCATTCATAGGTTGGTTAAACTGCCAATTGATAACCCGAATTCAAGTACAAAGTAAGCTGGGATAGATCAACTAAGAGTAGGATAATTTAGTTGTTAGTATAATCACAAACCAAATTTAAGTTCCGCCTAGGACACGCAAAGAACCCGAGTAGTTTAGTGTTTGTAGAATATTTTCTCTGTAGGATCGATACCTGGACCAACCAGAATTGTTACTTATCAACGATAGGTACACTGCCTTAGTTGTGCGACTCTAGGTTTAGTTTCATTACTTCGCCTAGGGCCCACCACTGAAACTTAGTAAGAAGAATTATCCTAAGACAAGGGAGGATAGGGAGAACATAAAGTTGGTCCTATATGCCTTGGCTATAGGATCAATCATGTACTCTATGCTATGTACAAGACCTGATGTCGCCTTTGCACTAAGTATGATGATCCGGTACTAGTAGGATCCCGGGGAAGATCATTAGAAGGCTGTCAAAGCAATCCTCAAGTACCTTAACCAGACTAAGGACAGCTTCTTAGTGTATGGAGATCAGGAAGAGCTATCAGTTACTGGATATACTAATGCAAGCTTCCAGACCGACCAGGATGAGTACCAGTCGTAGTCTGGGTATGATTTTTTTACTAAATGGTGGCACTATAAGCTGGAGGAGCTCAAAGTAATCGACCATCACGGACTCAACAAGAGAAGCTGAGTACATTGCAGCGTGTGATGCAGCTAAGGAAGCTATGTGGGTAAGGAATTTTATCACTAGTTGGGAGTAGTGCCTACTGTCCAGGACCCAGTTGATATCTTTTGTGACAACAATGGGGCTGTTGCACAAGCTAAGGAGCCCCGGTCACACAAGAACACAAAGCATGTGCTCAAGAAGTTTCACCTCATACGAGAAATCGCCGAGAGGGGTGGCATTTCATTGCATAGAGTGGACACCGAGGATAATGTCACAGATCCTTTGACCAAAGCACTGGCTCAGCCCAAGCACGAGGGTCATACTAGATCTATAAGGATTAGGCCTATGCCTAGTTGGTACTAGTGCAAGTGGGAGATTGTTGGATATGCCCTAGTCCCAAGGTATTAGATCTTGTATTTGTATTGTACATTTATTGAATTTATGTATTATACATATTTTGTATCATTAAATAAAGGCATTAATCTGTTTATTATATACCTTGTGCTATATTTTAAATGGAGTATCCAATGGACATATCCATATCCATGTTGATAAGTGTCATGCACTTAGCAATAAGACCATGGGTTGGGAAAAAGATATGACCATAAAGAGATCCATAGTCTGTTCCAGTCATGGGAATGAATTGAACCAGAGACTATCATTATCCTGGTTGTATGGCGGTGTCTTACCGGCCATTGGACATGGATGTCAACCAAGTTAATGGGTACATGCAAAAGGAGCATGGTACTGGATAGATCCACTAAACAAGAAATCCACATGGTAAACCATCACTAGTGATTCTCGTGTAGTACTTGTATGGATCCTTTGACTTGACCATATGATGGTGGTGCATGCGAAGTTGCATACTTTGGTGTATGCCTAAAGGGCCTGTAAAAGGGTGCTAAGTATGGGTACGTTCGGGTATGTCACTAAGCATGGTAGTGCTATGGATATGCAGAAGGGATATGTCACTCAGTAGTCCACTGAGAAGATATCACCGGCCTCTTGACGAATATGACTGATAAGAGTGTGGCCATACCCAAACAAGTTGGAACTTGTTTATGAGCTTTAGTACATTCGGATCAAGTATATGTCTGGACACAAAAGAGGGTGATCAATCCATGCCTCTGTGTTAGACACCGATATCAATGACATGGGATATACAAGTTTAAACTACAGGGTTATGATTTCAGTTGGACTACCATCTCTATTTTAATTAGAGGCTGTAGTGGCTTGCTAGAGCCCGCCTGCAGTCTGTGGGCCATGGACCCACTGCCAACATAAAGATAGGCCCACAGGATCGTACACATTGAATGTCTGAACGCGGATTTAAGGGATCACCTGTATGCTTGGAGTGTACACACAGGAGAGAGAGGATTATATTAATTATAGTATGACGATCAATTAGATTGATCAAATTAATAAAATTAATATTTACATTGGCCTTCTTATAACTAATGCAATGAATTAATTTATGAGATTATTTCCTAGGTGGAAATATTTCACATGTATAGGTTTACGTGTATCTTAATTTTATGAATGTCAAAAATTAATTCCATGGTGAAATTAATTGATCAAATTAATTTTAATTTAAATGTATGAAACATATTATATGGAATAATATGTTAGAATACATGGTAAATAAAAATTAAGTTTGATAATTAATTGGACCAAAAGAATTAACATTGACCAGGGCTTAAAAAGGAGAAAAGCCCGTGTAAAATTGAGATGGGATTGGGCCGAAATTTTTGTCAAAAATTACAGGCATCTAGGTTAGCATTTTAACCTAGAGAATTCGACCATAGCAAGGAAAAAAACACAAGCCAAAAATTTCAGCCCCCCCTCTCTCACTCTCGTTCGATCTCATTACTAGCACGGGTCGTGTTCGATAGCTATTCGTGTACATGAACGCGGAGGGAATCTATTTTGGTTTCTGCAGTCATCTCTAGAAGAGATATCTCTGGTGAGAAATCTATTCTTTTCTATTTGATTTAAAGTTTCACAATTTTCATATCAATTGCTGCTGGGCACGGATTTGAGGAAATCACTGCGTTCTTCCGCTTTTATCAGGTGATTTCCGATGAAAAATCCCAACGCTGAGAACTACATGCTGTAGAATTTTCTGGTCCAAGATGACATCTTCTTGCACATTGTTATACATTGTTTATACACTTCTTATATATTGTTATACACTGTTTATACATTATTTATACACTATTTGTACATTGTTTATACATTGCTTGTACATTGTTTATACAGTTCTTGTACATTGTTTATACATTGTTTATACACTTATTATACACTGTTATACATTGTTATACACTTCTTATATATTGTTATACATTGTTTATACACTGTTTATTCGTTGTTTATACACTATTTATACACTTCTTATACACTGTTATGCATTGTTTGTACATTGTTTATATATTCTTTATACACTTCTTATACACTGTTATAAATTGTTATACACTGTTTATACACTTCTTATATATTATTATACATTGTTTATACATCATTTATACACTTCTTATACATTGTTATACACTGTTTATACATTGTTTATACACTTCTTATACACTGTTTGTACACTTCTTATACATTGTTATACATTGTCATACACTTCTTATATATTGTTATACACTGTTTATACATTGTTTATACACTGTTTATACACTTCTTATACACTATTATACACTTTTTATATACTGCTTATATATTGTTTATACACTACTTATACACTGTTATACATTATTATACACTTCTTATACAATGTTATATGTTTATACACTTATTATACATTGTTATACGCTCTTTATACACTGCTTATACATTATTATACATTGTTATACACTTCTTATACAATGTTATACATTATACACTTTTTATACACTGCTTATACATTGTTTATACACTACTTATACACCGTTATACATTATTATATACTTCTTATACAATGTTATATGTTTATACACTTATTATACATTGTTATACACTCTTTATACAATGCTTATACATTATTATACGTTTATACACTTATTATACATTGTTATACACTCTTTATACACTGCTTATACATTATTATACATTGTTATACACTATTTATACACTGTTATACATTATTATACACTTCTTATACAATGTTATATGTTTATACACTTATTATACATTGTTTACACTCTTTATACACTGCTTATACATTATTATACATTGTTATACACTTCTTATACATTGTTTATACACTGTTTTTACACTTCTTGTACACTGTTATACACTGTTTATACATTGTTTATACACTTCTTATACACTGTTATACATTGTTATACACTCTTTATACACTGCTTAAACATTATTATACACTGTTTATACATTGTTATACACTCCTTATACACTGTTATACATTTATATATTGTTATGCATTATTTATACGCTGTTTATTCATTGTTTATATACTGTTTATACACTTCTTATACACTGTTATACACTGTTTATATATTGTTTATACACTTCTTATATACTGTTATACATTGTTATACACTGTTTATGCATTTCTTATACATTGTTATACACTTCTTATATATTATTATACATTGTTTATACATAGTTTATGCACTATTTATACATTGTTCATACACTGTTTATACACTTTTTATACACTGTTATACACTATTTATACATTCTTTATACACTGTTTATATATTTATTATACATTGTTATGCACTCTTTATACACTACTTATATATTATTATACACTGTTTATACATTAAGATACACTATTACATTGATTATACCTTAATTGTACCTTAAGATACACTATTCTAGTGATTATACCTTAGTTATTCCTTAGTTATAACCTAAGATACATTATTATATTGATTGTACCTTACTTGTACATTAATTATACCTTAAGATACACTATTATAGTGATTATACCTTTGTTATACCTTAATTATACCTAAAGATACACTCTTTATACACTGCTTAAACATTATTATACACTGTTTATACATTATTATACACTCCTCATACACTGTTATACATTTATATATTGTTATGCATTGTTTATATGCTGTTTATTCATTGTTTATATACTGTTTATACAGTTCTTATACACCGTTATACACTGTTTATATATTGTTTATACACTTCTTATATACTGTTATACATTGTTATACACTGTTTTTACACTTCTTATACATTGTTATACACTTCTTATATATTATTATACATTGTTTATACATAGTTTATACATTGTTCATACACTGTTTATATATTTTTTATACACTGTTATACACTATTTATACATTCTTTATACACTGTTTATACATTTATTATATATTGTTATACACTCTTTATACACTACTTATATATTATTATACACTGTTTATACATTAAGATACACTATTACATTGATTATACCTTAATTATACCTTAAGATATACTATTCTAGTGATTATACTTTAGTTATTCCTTAGTTATACCCTAAGATACATTATTATATTGATTGTACCTTACTTATACATTAATTATACCTTAAGATATACTATTATAGTGATTATACCTTTGTTAAATCTTAATTATACCTTAAGATGCACTATTACATTGATTATACATTAGTTATACCTTAATTATACATTAAGATATACTATGGAGTTTATTTCGAAGATAAAAAAAAAAAATTCTAAAGTTGCAAGATAAAAAAAATAAACGGATTGAGAGATAAATGCAAAATTAGATTAAAAATTATAAAAAAAGGAAAGAGAAACGTGAACAAAATAGATGAGGTATTTTGGAGATTAAGATTTTTTGCTTTTATTGTTTTTTGGGAAAAAATCACGTGAAACATGAATAAGTTTTTTAGGTATTTTTGAAATTTTGGAAAGTTTTTTTATGTATTTATGCAAACTTTTGCTTTATATGTAAAAAAGTTATATGGTGTCAAAAGGTAAGTATTTATGCAAAAAAGCCCTAAAATAAATAATAAATATCACTCCCTGCGTCCTAGAAAAAAACTGCAGTTTAACTACTCAAGTGGTTTAAGAAAAATATAATTAATATGGTTTAACAATAATTTTTTACATATTACTGTTTAATTCTTATTAAATTTGATACTATTAATGAATTTATAGTTTCAAGTATTAATTAATATATATTTTTTTTCTATATTATGTGAATACACTCTATATTAAATATAGACATACTAAGAAGTTAAAAGTTCAATCACAGTTTAAAAATAAAATTGGACTATAAATTGAGATGCACAAAAATTGTCTTTTTAGCATAGAGGAAGTAATTAGTTTTTACTTTCCTTCATAATAGAATTTAAAAGTTTTTTTTTTATTTAGTACAATCGTTGGCTTCCCTTTACGCGCCAAAACAATTTCATTACCTGAGGAGACCTCAAAGTTCAACGGCTCGCAAACCGACTAGAAAGAAACTCCGAATTCCCATTTTCAAGGTTGTCTTTCCTCGACTGAAAAAAGAAAAAGCGAAGATTGATCTTAATACAAGAGGGTTTTGTAGATAAACGCAAAGAGGAAGAACGAAAAGGAAGAGTCTCGTTGCAGATAAAATGCGGCGAAAAGTTTGCTAGCCAATTTAGGTTGCTGGAGAATGCGAAGGTTCCTAAAAAGGAAAAGAACTATTGTTTTTGTTTCTTTAGCTTTTGAATGAATAAAAATCATGGAATTTGCAATTTTAAGCATAAGCACAAAGTGTAAACAAGTCAATTTCCTAGTAAAATCATTAATCATAATAAGACTGATTGATTGACTGGAAGCTAATTTAAATATGTATTTGCTTAATAATTCTAGGAGATTTTGACATTGAAAATGACCAACG
Organism: Euphorbia tirucalli; assembly: GCA_039660915.1. NCBI lineage: Eukaryota > Viridiplantae > Streptophyta > Magnoliopsida > Malpighiales > Euphorbiaceae > Euphorbia > Euphorbia tirucalli. The sequence continues at coordinate 31,657,011 of CM077640.1, read as the reverse complement.
AAATATCATTGTCGACTACAAGAGCAGCATTTTTAGGTTTTTTAGAGAGAAAGCATAAACTGAAAAATTAAGAACTGAATACTGCAAATGCAGTATCCTTGGACACACTTTATTAGAGAACTGTTAATGCCTATATAAATCCATATACTCCATCATATTATTTTGATCAATCTAATTGATCTGTATAATATAATTAATACAATCCTTTCTCTCCGGTGCTTATACTCCAAGTATACAGTTGATCCCTTTAGTCTGAGTTCAGACGTTCAATGTGTATGATCATGTGGGTACATCTTTATCTTGGCAGTGGGCCCTTGGCCCACAGACTGCTGGCGCGCTCTAGCAAGCCACTGCAGCCCCCAATTAAGATGGAGATAGCAGTCCAACTGAAATCATAACCTTGTAGTTTAAACTTGTACATCCCATGTCATTGATATCAGTGTCCAACACAGAAGCATTGATTGATCACCCTCCTTGGTGTTCGGACATTTACTTGATCCGAATGAACTGATGCTCACAAACAAGTTCCAACTTGTTTGGGTGTGACCATACTCTTATCAGTTGTATTCATCAAGAGGTTGGTGATATCTTTTCAGTGGACTACTGAGTGACATTCCCTTCTGCATATCCATAGCGCTGCCATATTCACTGACATACCCGAACGTACCTATACTTGGCACCCTGTTACAGGCCCTTTAGGTGAATACCAAAGTATGCCACTTCACATGTAGCACAATCATATAGTCAGGTCAAATGATCCATACAAGTACTACACGAGAATCACTTGTGATACTTTACCATTTGGATTTCTCATTTAGTGGATCTATCCAGTACCATGCCCCTTTTGCATGTACCCATTAACTTGGTTGACATCCTATATCCAATGACCGATAAGACACCGCCATACAACCAGGCTAATGATAGTCTTTGGTTCCATTCATTCCCATGACTGGAACATACTACAGATCCCTTTATGGTCATATCGTTTTTCCCTAAGTGCATGACACTTGTCAACATGGATACGGATATGTCCATTGGATACTCTATTTAAAACATAGTGCAAGATATATAATAAATAGACTGATGCCTTTATTTAATGACACAAAATGTATAATACATAAATCCAATAAATGTACAATACAAATACAAGGACTAATGCCTCGGGACTAGGGCACATCCAGCATACTGCTAGGAGATGCTCCTAACAAACAAGAGTATGACTTAAGTAATGGATTCTCTATAACTATTAATTGCACAAGAAGTTAATAAAAAATAGATTAATGTGTTTTATTAATTATCAAAAATCCTATTACATTGTTAAAGGGACTAGGGCACACACTAACATGCTGGAGATGAAATTCTTTCTGTCGAGAATTGCTGAATTTCTATCTTTGGTGCAATAAGTCTTCATTCTTTGATCGACAGATTTCGAAACAAAAATATTTGCCCCTTCGATCAAGAATGAAGACTAGCTAGGGAGGATTTGAATTTCCTGTGAACGAATTTTTAATGCATGTTATACATGTATGCATGATAATGAATATGAATATAAACATCAAAGGATACACTTTCAGCTATTATCCAAGCTTGAGATTCTTTGATCTTTTCTTCTGCTGGGGAGTAAATTCTTTATTCAGTGAAATCTTTATTGGAGAATAGACTCAGAATAAAGTTTGAGAAATCTACTGAGATGTAAGATTACTGCTGAGGAAAACTGTGATGTTCTTTATTGCAGTTCTGTTGGGGAATACTAAAAATTTTTATAATTTGCCCCTTGTCAAATGCTATTGGGGAGAAATGAATTTGGAAGTGCTCTAATTTTTGCCTAAACTGCCTAGTATAGGTTTTTAGCTTAGCTAGCTGCTCTAACTTTTGCCTAAGGTGTCTTTTCGATTTTCACCTCAGTGAGTTTTTTTGAAATGAAGTAATGGACCATATGTGTTTTATTTATACAGATCAAAATTTATAAAAAGCTTTATAAAATTCAAGCTAAAATCTCTATCAAAATTTTCAGCGATATAAAAAGAGATAAATCAGATTTAGAGGATAGAAAAGATTTCAAATTGCATATGTTTAATATATTTCCATTATTAAACAGTGTGAGCTTTATAACCAACTAAATGCAAAGTGCTTTCATTCAATGAATGTTCAAACAAAATAACTTTGTTTATTCATTTTGACATTACCATATAAGCAGATTTAAACAAAACGTCACACTTTATTAATGAATTCAACATGAGTACATTTGATAATATCGATCCCAAAATGGTATATATTCCATACAGAACTAGAACCCGTCACCAATCGTTCCTTTTCGGATTTTCCAACTGATCATTTTCTCTTATGTCTTAAGTTTTTCGTAGGCCGCCCTTTTCGGGTTTTTAACCTAGCAGACTTCTCTTTTCTTTTTCATTTCTTTTTCTTTTACACATGATAAAGCTTCAAGTGATCTTGGTTGACTTGATCCATGAATTCATTTCCATCGATATCCATGATTCTGACACCACCTTATGATAACACTTTCTTCACAACATATGGACCTTCCCAATTTGGCTTAAACTTCCTTAGAACATCAACATTTGTAGTTCTCAACTGCTTCTAAACCAAGTCTCCAGCTTTCGACTATTTCTTGTGATACTTCACTCTCTGATTATAAGTTTTAGCCATTTTGCATTGATACATCTGTAAATGATCTAGTGCTTTCAACCTCTTCTCATCCACAGCCGCTAACTGACTGTATCTAGCTTGAATCCATTTAGTTTCTGGTAATTGATCTTCCAAAGGTATTCTAAGTGACTTGAGCTCTACCTCTACTGGTAACACTGCTTCCATACCGTACACCAAAGAATATGGCATTTCTCCTGTTGGTGTTCTAACACTAGTTCTATAACCCCAAAGAGCATATGGCAACTTCCCAGGCCAAGCTCTATAGGTGGCTATCATTTTTGACAAAATCTTCGTTATTGACTTGTTAGCTGCTTCCATTGCATCATTAACTTATGGTTTGTATAGAGAAGATCTATGATGTTCAATGCCATGTTCTGTAAGTAATTCAATTGTTGCCCTTTGAAATTGTACTCCATTAGCACTCACTAAATAATGGGGAATTCCACATCGAGCAACGATGTTTTTCTGCATAAAGTTAGCCATCTTCTTAGTTGTCACACCAGTGAATGACACTACTTCTACCCATTTTGAAAAATAATCAACTGCAACTACTATGAATTTATGCCCATTAGATGCTGCAAGATGAATCTCCTTAATTATATGTATCCTCCAAGTTGAAAATGGCCAAAGAGATGCCAAATTCTATAGGTCAAGTGGTGGTAGATGACTGATATAAACATAGATTTGATATTCATGACATCTTCTTACTTCCTTCACACATTCAGATTGCATTGTTATCCAGAAATACCCCTATCACATTATCTTTCTAGCCAAAGCTACTCCATTCATATGTGATCCATATGATCCCAAATGTACTTGTTGTATCCTTGCTTCTACTTCTTATTTGTCAAACATTTCAAAAGAATTCCATTAACTATTCTCTGGTATAGTTTATCTTTAAAGATTCTGAACTGGTTGGCTAACCTTCTTAATGAAACTTTATTTGCAGTACTAGCTCGTTCTGGATACTTTCCCTCCTTCGTATGCTGGTAAATGTCAAAGAACCATGGCTTTTCTTCAGCTGTTAATTCCATCACTTCATGAACATCAAAACATGGATATCTAGAAATTGCTACAATCAAGGTTGTATTTGTGTTCTTTCTGGATTTTCCCACATAGAAGATAATGTTGCTAGTGCATCAGCCATTTTATTCTCTTCCCTACTAATATGTCTAAATTCATATTGGCCAAATAGCTCTTTTCTATGTTGCAGCAGTTCTAAGTGAGGCCTTAATGCTTCTTCTTGCACCTCTCATTCACCCTGAGCTTGCCTAATCACCAAAAGTGAATCTCCAACAATCAACACATCATTTGCCCTTAGTGATAAAAGAGCTTCCATTCCAAATAAGCATGCTTCGTATTCTATTCCATTATTTGTTATAGGAAAATTCAATCTCTTCGACAACAGAATAACCACACCATCTGGCATTGCTACCATTATACCAATTCCAGCACCTTTCTTATTTGTAGCACCATCAAAGCACATAATCCATCTATTGACTTCTCCCATAGCTAGCTTTTCATCAGGGAACTCTAGATTTTCTACATAATCTGATTCCAAAGGCTGATTTGCTAGAAATTCCGCTACAGCTTGTCCTTTGATGACTTTCTTGGTGACATACTTAATATCAAATTCTGATAAGAGTACCAACCATCTGGATAATTTTCCAACCAACATTGGTGCTTCGTACAAATACTTCATTGGATCAACTTTAACCACAACTTATACTTTTATAAGGATGAAAATAATGCCTTAGCTTCTTCATTAGCCAAACCATCGCTACATGTCTTCTCTACCAGTGTATACTTGGTTTCATAATCCAGTAACTTCTTGCTAAGATAATAGATAAGGTACTCCTTTTTTCCATCTTGCTTTTGTGCAAGCATTGCCCCTTTCAAGGAATCTTCAACTTCCAAATACAAAACTTAGAGGCTTCTTAGGGATTGGGGGACTCAAAATTAGAGGATTTACTAGATAAGCTTTAATCTTTTCAAAGGCCAACTGACACCTATCATCCCATAAAATCGGCTAGTCTTTCTTTAACAACTTGAAAAATGGCTCACAAACTAAAGTCAACCATGCTACAAAACGACTAGGCTAGACATGTGAGTAGATGATCCTAAAAGAGCACAAGCCTCGTGACCAGGTGGGGAGAATTTTAAATAAGGTTTTTATGAAAACAGATTTTATAGTGAGAAAACGAACAAACTCTAATGCTCTCACTAAAAGTGATAGGAGTCGCCACCCAGCTTAGCTCAACCGGAAAATTACCGTACAATTGAGACGAGATACTAGTCACTATACCTTTTAATCAGAGATCGGGTTCAGACAACTCACCTATTTCTTCTCAATTCAAAATGTGTTTAACAGTTTTCTATCAATGCCTTTTATGGTTGATTTTATATTGATTTATTAGCTAATGCTCACGCAGGAGGAATGATAAAATGTTGAAAGTGAAAAATAAATTCAAAAAGCAGTAAATAATTCAAGAAATTTAAAATATATACAAACCAATCAAATGACTATCCTAGGAGATACATTCAGTAAAAATAGATTCGGCAATATAAATTGGTCTATATATAAGATAACTAAAAAATGAAAAGCTAGGCATACATCTATCCTAACATACATCTATATGCATAATAAAGTTAGTGTGGAAATAAATATGTACACATAGGACTCAAATAGACTCATAATAGGGGATTTAGATAGCTCGAGGTGTGAAATGGGAAAATCAAGAAATTCGATAAATTTACCCGATTTGACCTGGAAAGCATTTTGAAACAAGGTATGAAAGGACTGGAAATTCATTTTGAAAATCGTTTTATCCGGTTTATTATTTTCACATTCAAAATATCTTTCTGAAGTCAAGAAACTGGTGTTTCTATTGTTGAATTAATTTATGAAAATAAATAGAAAAATTAAATATAGGTCAAAATGACATGCAAATGTATGAAAAATACACAAAAATGCAATTCTAGATTCAAGCCAACAATCATGCGGGTGTAAGAACAACAACTGTGTGGCTATTAGAATACCTGTACGGCTCTGGTTCTGAATGAGCCAGAGAAATCACTAAAAAATTGAAATTACTAAATTTTGAAATAAACCACAGTTGTATGGCTCTTAGGGCAACAACCATACGGCTATAACAATAGCCGTACAGGTCTCGATATAGCCATGCGGCTCTAGTTTACCAAAAATATAGATAAAATAGAGCAAGATGAAATGAATGCAAAACACACCAATTCAACCCTCGAAAGCTATAAATGGATTTAAGGCCTCTTTAAATCACCTTTTAGTTATTTATACATTGTTCAATTTGGAAGAAAACCGATGCTTGAAGCTTGAATTTGGATTTAAATCAAACTTGAAACTTTGAACCAAAATTTGAAATTCTCCAAATTGAGCTCTGATTTTCACAATTCTAGCAACTAAATAAGTCTTTAAAGACTTGGGTTCGGTTTGGATGATGAATTTGTGGCTGAGTTTAGTGAATTTGTGGTTTTATTGATTGAATTTTGAATTTGTTAAGTTTGAGAGTTTTTGTTCTTGCCTTTGTTTCTTACTTATGATTTCTCTCCTTAATTTCCTTTGTTAGTTGTTAATTTCCTTCCCCTACTGATCTCCCTTTAATCCAAAGGCAAAAACCCTGTAATATAAAGAAATTAGGTGGCAATTTTGTTGTCTCCCCGTAATCCAAACAACTGTCTTCTTCATGTAAGTATTATGGTGATGCATCAACAGCCGTGCGGCTATCTACTCAATAGCCGTATGGCTATTCCAATGGCCATGCAACTCTTGGTGAATTTTAACCCTAACTCTTCAGATTCCTCTCTGTTTCAAGTTTCAAGTTTGTTTAGATCCAAATTCTTTCCTCTCGAATCGACTCTCACACGGAACAATCAGTTAAGATGGGCCATACAGCCCAACTAACCCTTAAGTTAGGCCGTACGGCCCACTGTTAGTTTTTAGTGATTTCTCCCCAGAGATGAGCCGAACGACTCACAATCCACAACAGATAGGCCATACATATTGGTGTGCCCTAGTTCTTAGGGCATTGGATTCTCGTATTTTGTATTATACATTAAGACTCATTGTATGAATACATTATTTATGTTATATTAATAAAGGTAATTAATCTATTTCATTTACATCTTATGCTTTAATATGAGTAGAGTATCCATTGATTGATAATCATAAAACCTATCCCAGGTCTGTTCTAATCGTGGGAGCGAATAGAACCACAGACTTTTATATTTGATGACTGTGTGGCAGTTCTGAACTAGCCATAGTACTTGTATAGTCAGTCATGAATATGGGTACATGTCATTGAGATGGGACTAGATTGATCCACACAAGAAAGCCACATGGTTGTCGCATCATAGGTCTTTCTTGAGTAGGTCTCTTTTATCCTCAGATCAGATTTCATTGTAGTATCAATATGGAATCCGGTTCACTTTGACATAGGCCTAACAGGTCTGTAAAAGGATGCTAAATACGGGTATGATTGGGTGGACCAGTGAACATATTGATATTGATGATGAAGTGATGGAATTGCCACTCGGGTAACACCGAAATGATATCACTGGCCACTTGATGAGTGGGACTAATAAGTGTATTGCCATACCCAAATAAGTTGGTTGCTTCATTGATTAACCTGTCAACTCAAGATCAAGAAATATAATAAATAGCAGAAGAGGATGACGGACACCATGCCTCTTATTTATTCATATCGATATTGTTTGGCAAAGGACACTGTGAGATTACTACTGGGCCAGTGTCTTCAATAGACTACTGCATCTCTGTCTTAATTGGGGGCTGTAACGGTTTGCTAGAAACCACTTACAGTCTGTAAGCCTTGGACCTACTGCTAACATAAAGACAGACCCTTAGGATCGTGCACATAGATCAACTGAGTCGAAACTTATAGGAATTGTACATGTAATGTACATTGGAAGGAATGCATTAATTAATTAGTTAACATTTGGTGTCAAGGTAATTAATTAACATTGGGTTGATTTAATTTAATTAATAAGTTTACATAATGTAATTAATTAATTTATCAATTAATTGAATTACATAAAGAGAGATTCACTCACCAAATTCGTCTCTAGAGACTGCTGCAGAATCGAATCTTTAAGTAAAAATGATCTCCACAATCTGGTGCACGACCAACTATCAAGCGGGAACGAATTCTTAACATATTTTAATGCCTCAAGGTTGGATGCAAATGTTGCCAAAAGACATTGAACACATACACAGATGTGTATAGATAAAATTCAGCATATTTGAATGCTTAAAGGTTAAAAGGGAACGATAACTCATACATAAATGTGTATGTACGAAATTCAACGTATTTGAACACCTATAGGTTTAAAATGCAAAACATAAAGCTTACAAAACAAAGATTTTGTATACAAATGTATACAGAAGAAATTCGGTGTGTTTAAACACTTACAGGTTGGGATATATACACAATGACATGGGAATTCGTGTATAACCATATACACATACCAAATGAATATGGGTAAAAAGAACAGATGATCATGTATATAATGATATATAGATTAGACCTGACATAAAGCCTAATGCCTACTGTAAATGACACACAATGTATATGGCTACACAAAAATGGTTAGTGTATATGACATACAAAATGCACAAATGAAGAATAATTATATGCATAACACTAGTAAACATGACTATGTAACAATGCCACTCAAAGGATTGTTGAATACGGATTCGAAAAAAATGTATGGCACATGAAAAGCATTGCTGAATAAAAGGATTAGTAAACATGGTATCATTTTGGCGTATTTTAGAGATTTAGCGATATTCAGAGATTTGGGGATTTGATGATTTGGGATTTGGGGATTTGTGGAAATCGAGGATTTGTGGATTTAAGATTTGGCGGTTTGGGAAATTTGGTGATTTCAGAAATTTGGCGATTTGGATTTGGTGATTTGGAAATTTGGTAATATGCATTTGGCGATTTGGGAAATATGGTGGTTTTGGGGAATTTAGGAAATTGGTGATTTGGTGATTTAGGGATTTAGGGATTTAGCGGTTTGGAGTTTAGCAATTTCCTGATTTGGGGATTTTGGCTATTTGGGTATTTGTGGTTTTGGGAGTTGGCAATTTAGGTGATGAATGACATTTTGTGAAAATGCACTAATATATGCAAATCAAATGAATTATGAGAATGCAAAAATATAAATTCCTACACAAGTAACAAACAATTAACACACATAAAAGATGTACTCCATTCTGACCTTATATCTCCACATTTGGTCGAGATATTCTTTCCTAGGAGTTGGTTCTCTTTATTAACAACGGAGAATAATAAAGGTCGTCTCTCAACAAGTTAATGCAATTTGCATTTTGGTTTCCTAAGGGAGATTACAACGGTTGCTTAATATATGCCAAGTCAAAAGTCTCGAGTTCACATCAAGGTTCCCATAGCATAATATATTCCTTACTTCTCCCCCTTCAAGGGTACAAATGAAGGGGTTCATACGAGACTATGAGTGATGTACTATTTCGTTGTCCCTAAGACCTAGCAGAACTTAGGCGGCACTTTCAACATCACATCGAGGTTTAAAGGGCATCTAAATAAATGTGTGTACAATATGTTTCTAAGTGATATGCAAATAAAAGGCATTGATATAAAAAGTGTTAAAATATTTTGAATCAAAAATTTTCAATGTTTGTCAATTTTGATTTTGAAAAACCAAATTATCCCTAGTAGAGTTGCCACTGTGAGCGGATGATCCTGATGAGAGACGGGCCTCGCAATCGGGCCGGGAAAATTTAATAGTGAAAACGGATTTTGTTAGTGAGAAAACAAACAAACTCAAATGCTCTCACTAAAAAGTGACAGGAGTCGCTACCCAGCTCAGCTAAACCGGAAAATTGCGGTACAGCCAAAATGAGCTACAACTCACTGTACCTTTTAATCAGAGATTCGGTTCGGACAACTTACCTACTTCTTCTCAATTCAAAATATATTTAACAGTTTATATCAATGCCTTTTATAATTCTACGGTTGATTTTATCTTTATTTTATTAAGTCAATGCTCACACACGAGATGCAGTATTGAAAACTATAAATAAATTCTGAAGCAGTAAATAAATTTGATAAATTTAAAATATACAGATTGATCAAATGACTACCATAGGGGACACAATTATCTCAATAGGGATTCGGGGTACAAATTATGCTTATATACAAATGTCTAAAAATAGAAAGCTAAACATACATCTAACCTAACATACATCTACCTGCAAAACAAAATTAGTACAAATAAATATATAAACATGTAGGACTCACATATACTCCGAATGGGGAATTCCAGATAGCTCGGGATGTGAAACAAGGAAAATCAGGAAATTCGGTAAATTATCCGATTTAACTTGGAAAACGTTTTTAAACGCGGTTTGATGAGACTAGAAATTCATTTAAAAATCAATTATTTTAGTTTCTTATTTCTGCATGCAAAAGTGGGCCGAATTGTAAGAAACTTGTGTTTTCATCATTGGACTGGTTTATAGAAAATTAATGCAAAAATTTAATACTGAAATTAAATAAACACAAAATGTAAATCTAGGTCAAAATGATATACAAAAATAAGAAAAAATTCACAAAAATTAATTCTGGAAAGAAAACTATAGCTGTGCGTATGTAGGGGAACAGTCGTGCGGCTACTGAAATATCTATACGACTCTAGTTTTAAACACAATAGCCAAATGATTGAAAATCTAGAAATCCCTAAAGTTTGAAACAAACAATAGCCGTACGGTTGTAATGCAATAGCCATGCGGCTGCCCAATAGCCATACGGCTGTGGTTCACCAGAAAACACGAAAACAGAGAAAAAATTTAAAAACAATGCAATACATCAAAATTCACCCTACAAAGCTGTAAAAAGGTTTAAAGCCTCTCAGAATTACTTTCAAGATGTCTCTCTAGTGCTCAATTTGAAGAAAATCCAATTCTTGAAGCTTTAATCTAGATTTGAAATTGAAGCCGAAACTTTGAAACCAAGCTTTGAAACCTCCAATTCAGCCCCAATTCTTCAACACCCAGTAACCCAAATGATCTCTAAAGGCTTGATTTAGGTTTGGAGAATTGGTTTTGGTGATTGATTTTAAGGAATTTCAGTTTTGATTGTTGAATTTCAGTTTTTCAAATTTAAGAATTTTTGATAATTTTTTTATAAATTCCTTGCTTGATCTTTATGTTCTTATGATTGTTATTGCTAGTGTCTTTAGCTCCCTTCAATCCAAAACCGTAATGAGGAGTTTAGTGGAGAAATTAGGTGGGATAACGGTGTCAAGCCCCGTTTTCAACAACTGTCCGTTTCATGCAAGAATGTTGGTGATTCATCAACAGCCGTGTGGGTATAGTGCAATAGCGGTATGGTTGTTGACACAATAGCCGTGCGACTGCTCGAATAGCTATGCGGCTGTTGTCTTCAGTCAACCCTAATTCTTCAAATTCTTCTTATTTTCAAGTTTTAAGTTTAGTCAAATTCGAATCTTCGCTTCTCGAATCGACTCCTGAAATGAACCAAAAAGAATATATGACATTCGATACTCTATCATCACTGAGGTCAGGAAAACCAGGTGCTCACAATGGCCTATTTCACAAGACTGATGGGTCGTACGACCCATCTCTGTAGCATAATTAAAAAAATAATTCTCCAAGGCTTGTTGATTACGAGTGCAGAGAATTATTACGGAGGGATTAAAAAGGAAAGGATATTAATTAAGCATAACAAGGATTCACGATCCCCATGGCTCAACATCATCAGCTCCTCCTTCAACCTTTCTTTTACCAAAAGAAAAAAAAACTCACTTTCTTAAATAAAACCTCCATTACCATTTCATTAATGATTCTCCAAGCTTCCAACACCAAAACAGATCCAAATGCAACCTTTTCAAACACCAAAACCCTATTTTGATACTTAAATATCTACGGTTCAAAGTTATCCATAGCTGCATTTTGATTCTTGACGAGTTTCGATTGTTTTCACGAGTTACACTGGATTCAAAGCTTTAAAGAACGGGTTTGGATCATTTCCCAAAAACCTGGATAAACAAGCCAAAGATAATCTCTGAGAGGCAACAAATCCTATCTCATCATTCTTGCATTGTTTGATTTGCCTATGGTTTGTTAAACTCATTGAAAACCGAAATCAGTTTTGCTGTAAATTTTAGAACAGGGACGTACAGCTTATCTTTTAGGCCGCATGATCCATCGTGGGAGAAAGTTCAGCCGCACAGCTCATCACGGCCTATGAGTTCCTTTGATGATTTTCTTTGTTTTTTAGGATTTTTGATTTTATGTATCCGGGAAGAAAATCTCCAATTTCTTAGTTTAATCAATTGATAGACCCCCAAGGGATTGTAAAACTCGAAAGGAGAAAATCCTAAAACGAATTTGATTATGCTCAAATCATAAATAACAACTATTTTCCTTGTCAAATCCGGACCCCAAGGTCTATATTTGACCCATTTTTCGAGTCGCCCGGTTCTAGTAGTCCATTTTCCAGCATAACATTTTATTTATCTCATCATTTATTATTCATTCTTTTTCATAAAAATGATTTTGGGTGTTTATAAGCTTTATGGCCTATCTTTAATTTCGAAGAATTTTTAAGACCCCCACAAAAGGGATTTCCAAATAAATCCCTGGATACCCAACCCATTTCAGCATGCTAAATGAAAAATATAAAATTGGTAAAATTTTATTCCAAAATTTTTTTCTCTGGATCCAAAAATACAATGCGTTTATAAAATTATTTTCCAGGTCTAATCAGGCAAACATGCTAGGTTTTCTCGATTATCCCCGAAATGCATGACCTCGAGCTATCTTGATATCCCATTTTGTCAGATTTGAGTCCAATGTACTTATATTTATCTTTATCACCAACCTCTATTTCATAGGTAGATGTATGTTAGGTTAGATGAATGTTAGCTTTCTATTTTTAGAATATTTCGTGTAAACTAGGCGATTGTACCCCTATCCCATTTTTATCAAATGTATCCCCTATGATATTTTATTCGATTGGGTTGTAATAATTTTATTTTCCGAATATATTTATCGCTTTCTAAATTTATTTATTGCTTTCCGTATGAGCATATAGTAAATATCTATGTTTGAATATTGAATAGGGAATAAAATAACAAAAAGTGCAAATTGGATATAGTTAAAATACTATTTCATAATAAATAAAAAATAAGTGATTTGTCCGGACCATAATCTCTATCTTAAAGGTATAGGAATCTCCATCGGACTTGGCTATAGTAAAATTTCATAGTAAGAATTGAGTCGGGTGGCGACTCCTGGCAACCTTTAAGGCACGAGGAATTGGTTTCGTATGTTCTTTTGTTTTGCCTTATTTTCCAAAAACCCCAAAACCACGTTTTTTTCCCTATTCTGAACCATCCAGTGCCGGCCTCGCGGCCCCGCTGGTTCATCGAGGATTCTCCCGCTCACAGTACCCTCTCTCCCAGGCTGATCTCTTCCTTGACCAGTCGGAGACGGCTCTTTGTCTTTCTGAGCCATATTTCTTATAACTGGTTCCATTGATTTTTGGATGGAAGTCATGAATTCCGGCTAATGCATCATTTCTTTAATAAGCTCTGCATTGCTGCTTGAGGCTGTCATTTCAACTATTTTGATCTTGTAGTCGCTGATATCGTTTCGCTAATACTGTTTCAATATATTATTTTTTATGAATAATTAAAAATGAATGTTGCATTTTTCAAACGAAAAATCTATTTATAAATCAAATAAAATTGATTTGGTTCATAATCAAATTTAGATTTTGATTTGACCTTTTAACTTGGCATTTAGAATCCAATGCCAGTAAAGAATCACCAATTTTATGGTGAAATTTGTTGTTTTGGGCTGATTTTGTCCTAAATGGCGGGTTGGACGTTGTAATTTAATCCATAGTGAATTTAGTTTTGGACTAATTAAACTGAAGGAGTCAAATCCAAAAATACTAATGCAATTTGAGGTTGGCTAACCATTCTCTGTGATGTAAATGATTGGTTTATGTATCTCTTATTCAAATACAACAGAAGTTGTTGAATTCCTTTGGCATATATGAATAGCCAGCTAAGATCAGTCTGCAAAATTAATTAGTCAACATATATATATAATTTAGATTACTTTTAAAATTAATAATTGAGAAGAAATTAAAAGAGCTTACTGGTTCACCTACAGAAATGCCATCATTCTCAGCTGATCAAAACAAGACGAAATTAAATTAAACAAAAAAAGAAAATGTAACATACATTTATGGAAACAAAATTAAAAAAGAAAAAAAAATTGTAGAATGAATTATATGTTAAATTAACACGGGCATCAGTTGTGTAACTAAGATTGAGAGTGGAATAAGAAGTTACTTCATCTGCATATCTGGCTGTATAATAATTTATTCCAATGAAGTCAAATGACCCTTCTATCATAATCGAACCACTCACTCACCATCGGTACACTGTCGTGTTCCACTATTATCTTTACTATCTCGGCTTCTGTATATTGTACTATCCCAAATTTTGTACCCCTTTATGTTTCAGTGCCAACTTCTACTACTGTCTCACTGACCTCTGTTGACGGAAACTGAACTATTGTCGTTGCAGTGGCTGCTGCTGCTGCTATTTCCTCTGGATTTGTGCAAACAAGCCTAGACTCAGTTCTTTTCCACGACTTGACAGCCGAAACAACGAATGTTAGGACCCCGAAATCACATAATGATGCATGATGGACCACATCACAAAACATGGAATGGTATGTGTGAATGATATGTAGTGTATGTTGATTGATGTTATGGCGAATGATCGAACCTCTTAACTACATGTACTAAAGCTACTTGACACCAATAATGATATCCAACATGCACTTGTACCAAAAGAATGGTGGCTGCCGAAGAAGCCATGAATGGGAGCAAGATACTCTTTGCAAATGATTTCTATACACATAGGATTGGCACAAAATTTAAGCCAAATGGACAAATGCTGTGTAGGTGTCCACGGATAGAGACCAGATAATACTTGCGAAAGAATTGCTACAATGTGACAAGGTGTATGAGCTTTCACCGTGGAAAATATGACACCCGAAGTGTCCACGAGTTGAAGCAAGATGGTACTTGCGAAGGCATACTCCCTAGGAACTAAATGACAAGCAGACTTGAACAAAAAATGAGTTTGATGGTGCAATTATAGCATGGATTTAAAATGAGGATTTAAGATAGCACATTCACTACACGGGTTTAAAATGAGGGTTTGATAATGTAACTGTTGGAACTCATCCTAGCTTGAAAACAAAAAAAATTGTGGAAGTAAATGTTTCCAAGCTAGCGTTCAAGCCCAAGACAATAAAGCTAGGTTACGGATCAAAGAGAAAAAAAGGAGAAAAATTGATTTCTCACAAAGCTGTCTTCGCAGAAGAGATTGATTTGACTAAGGGCTCCAATTATCATCCCTCCACTTTCACACATGCAAAATCATCTTGGTGGGACTCGAGTGCTAGCTTTCTAGACCAATGGTTCCTCGTTGATGCCAAAACCATTTTGCTCAAGTGGAGAAGATAGTGAGAATTGTGGCTGGCTATTAACCCATGGGTATTAGGGTTCTCTCTTTACTCTTCATGTATGAAACATAAAAGCAAGATACGCAAAATACCCTCCCTTGTAAAATATCCACCATACTCTACATAAATTATAATTTAGCCAAAATTACCATATGGTAACTTTAAAAAACCATAGAAACCAATTTCCCATCATAGGTTATTTTATTTTATTTGGACTTAACAATTAATCTCATAAAATAAAATAATCCAATAGTCAATAATTAATATGTATCCAATACATATCAATTGGTCCATCATAAAGCCCGCCTAAACTCCTTAGCATGCGATCCTGTAGGCCCATCTATATGTTGGCCATGGGCCTGAAATGACATTCGGCCCATAAGATGTAAGTGGGCTCTAGCAAGCCATTACAACTCCCAATTGGGATGGACATGTCAAAATGAAACCGACATACACCTGAAGTATTCTTATATGATCCTTTACACATATGATATCGGTGTTCTACACAAGGCATGTCACTGTCATTCTTCTAAGTGCTAGGACATTTACTTGACATGTAAGTAGACTAATAAGATCAAATAAATGATTATCCAATAATCATTCCATTTGGGTACAGCCGTACACTACTCAGTCTCACTTGTCAAGAGGCGGGTGATATCATCTCTTCAGGGAAGAGATAGGTAATTCCTTCACATTACTCCCAGTACTAGCATGGTTATCGATATACCGAACATACCCATACTTGGCACCCAGTTACGGGCCCGTTAGGCACACATCAAAGTATATAGGGTCACATCTAGGAGTGTAGTAATATCGGGTCTAAGGATCCAATATAAGCAATACGTGAGAAACACTTATGATACTAGACCATGCAGTATCTGTTGGGATTCATCATCGAAAAATAACATGGCGCAGCGGAAATTACATTGTTAAAATTTACCTAGAATCCACCAATCGTGTCCGATTACCCTTGATTGGAATAAAATCAATTTGAATTAAGAGAGATTCACTCACCAAATTTGTCTCTTCTAGAGGCTACTACAGAATCGAGTCTTTAAGCGGAAACGATCTCCACAATCCGATGCACGACGAACTATCGAGCGGGAACCGGTGCTAACTGAAGAAGCGGAAGGAATGGAGAATTAATGCTCGGATTTTTGGCTATTTTGGGGCTGCAATGGGGCTAAAATTTCCAACAATAAACTTAGGGTTAGGGTTAGGGTTTTCTTCCTTAAGTGTACCCTTATATAGACTCCTTGTCTAATTGGATTTTAATTAGGTTAATTAAACTCAAGCCCACTAGGATTATAATTACATAAATAAACTTTAATTTAAAAGTATATACTATGTAATTTAATTCCACTTGGCTAAATTTAATTACCCCTAAATAAAATTAAATCACACTTAAGAAAATACAATACATGTATTTAATTTTTCTTCTTAGGAAAATAAATTAAATAACTGTTTACTTTATGTAATTCAATTAATTAATTAATTACATTATATAAACTTATTAATTAAATTAAATCAACCCAATGTTAATTAATTACCTTGACACCGAATGTCAACTAATTAATTGACGCATTCCTTCCAATGTACATTTTCTATAAGTTCTGTCTCAATTGATCTATGTGCGCGATCCTATGGGTCTATCTATATGTTGGCAGTAGGCCAAGGCCGACAGACTGTAAGTGGGTTCTAGAAAACCATTACAGCCCCCAATTAAGACAGAGATGCAACAGTCTGTTGAAGACACTGACCCAGTAGTAATCTTAGAGTGTCCTTTGCCAAATGGTATCTATATGAATAAACAGGAGGCATGCTCTCCGTCATCCTCTTCTGCTGTTTATTATATTTCTTGATCTTGAGTTGAGTAATTAATCAAATAAGCAATCGACTTATTTAGGTATGGCCATACACTTATCAGTCCCACTCATCAAGTGGCCAGTGATATCATCTTGGTGTTATCCGAGTGGCAATTCCATCACTTCATCATCAATATCAATATGTTCACTGGTTCACCCAATCATACCCGTATTTAGCATCCTTTTACAGACCTGTTAGGTGTATGTCAAAGTGAACTGGATTCGATAATGATACTATAATGAAATCTTGTCTGAGGGTAAAAGAGACCTACTCAAGAAAGACCTATGACATGACAACCATATGGCTTTCTTGTGCAGATCGATCCAGTCCCATGTCAATGACATGTACCTATATTCATGACTAACTATACAAGTACTATGGCTAGTTAAGAACTATTGTACAGTCATCGAATATATAAGTCTGTGGTTCTTTTTGTTCCCACGATTAGAACAGACCTGGGATAGGTTTTATGATTATCAATCAATGGATACTTTACTCATATTATAGCACATGATATAGATGAAATAGATTAGTTGCCTTTATTAATGTGACACAAATAATGTATTCATACAATGAGTCTGAATCCAATGCCTTAAGAACTAGGGCACACCAATAATTTCCCACTTACACTAGTTCCAAGTGGGCATTGCCCTAATTCCTATAGATCTGGCATGACCATCATGCTGTGTCTGCGGCAACGCCTTGGTCAATGGATCAGTGACAATATTCATGGTGTCAATCCTCTACAATGATATGTAACCTCTGTTCACGATCTCCCGAATGAGGTGAATTTTTCTGAGCACGTGTTTGGATCCTTGTGTGACCGGGGCTCCTTAGATTGTGCTATGGCCCTGTTGTTGTCATAGAAAACATCAACTGGGTCTAGGATAGTGGAAACTACTCCCAACTCAGTTATGAACTTCTTGATCCAAACGGCTCCCTTTGTAGCTTCGCATGTAGCAATGTACTCAGCTTCCATTGTAGAGTCAGCAATGGTGGCCTACTTTGAGGACCTCCAACTAATGGCACCGCCATTCAGGAGAAAAACATAACTAGATTGTGACTGGTTTTCATCCTCATCGGTCTCAAAGCTTGCATCAGTGTAACTTGACACTATCAGCTCGTCTTGACCTAGATGCACTAAGAAAACATCCTTAGTCCGGTTAAGGTACTTCAAGATTGCCTTGACTACCTTCCAGTGTTCCTTATAGGGATTCGACTGGTACCGGCTAGTCATACTTAGTGCAAATGCGACATCGGGCCTCGTACACACCATGGAGTACATGAAAGATCTTATAGTTGATGCATAAGGGATCTTCTCCATGCTCTCCCGTTCCTTCTTTGTCATCTTTCTTACTTAGTTTCAACCCATGGCATATAGGCAAGAATCCTTCCTTTGCCTTGTCCATGCTGAATCTTTTTAGAACCTGTCTATGCACGTGGCCTGACTTAGGCCTAGAAGCCGATTAGATCTATCCCTGTAGATCCTGATCTCTAATCATCTCAGCTTCGCCTAAGTCCTTCATTGCAAAGCACTTACTTAACTATTGCTTAACCCCTTGCAGTGTTGGTATGTCGCCTCCAATTATTAGGATGTCATCAACATAGAGCACTAGGAAGGTGGAAATGCTCCAACTAACCATCTTATACACACAGGGCTCATCAGGATTCTATGTGAAGCCATATTCTGTGATGGCCTCATTGAATCTCTGATTCCATGACCTTGATGCTTGCTTCAATCCATAAATGAATCTTTAAAGCTTGCATACCCAATTAGGATACTTCAGATCGATAAAACCCTTAGGTTGTGCCATGTACACATCCTCGAGTAGCTTTCCATTAAGGAAAGAATTCTTAACATCCATCTGCCATATCTCATAATCATGCCATGCGGCTATGGCTAGTAGTATCCTAATGGATTTGAGCATACCAATTGGTGAAAAGGTTTCATCATAATCAATTCCTTAAACTTGCCTGAATCCTTTTGCCACCAATCGCCCCTTGAAGGTGTTGTCGGCTTTTAACTTGAAACACCACTTGTAACCTATCACCTTAGTACCTAGAGTTGGATCCACCAAGTTCCATACTTGGTTATCGTGCATAGATTGCATCTCAGCCTCCATGGCTTTACGCCATTAATCTGAGTGTGGGCTATCAACAACCTCTTGATAGGTCTTGGGCTCCTCTTGGTCAAGGACAATAAGGTCCCCATCATCAGTCACGAGAAAGCTGTACCTCTCTGGCTGATGACGTGTCCTACCAGATCTTCTAAGGTCCTGTGTAACTAGCTCTGCTTCCTCAATTTCTTGAGTAGCTAGATTGGTTCCCAAAGCATCCTTAGCATTAGCTGTAGGAGTTTGTGAGTCTTGAACTTTAGAAAGTTCAATATTGCTCCCACTGTGTCTCTTGGAATGAATTCCTTCTCCAAGAAGACTGCATTCCTGGCTATGAAAACTTTGTTTTCTGTCGGATCGTAGAAGTAATAACCCTTAGTTTCCTTAGGGTAACCCACAAACTGGCACTTCACAGATTTGGGCTCGGGTTCGCCACTTGTCAATTTATTGACATGTGCATTATAGCCCCAAATCTTTAAGAAGGAAACATTGGGCTTTTGGCCCTTCCATAGTTCATATGGTGTTCCCTTAACTGCCTTGCTTGGTGTATTATTAAGAATATAAGCAGTTGTCTCTAAAGTATATCCCCAAAATGAGACAAGGAGTGTAGCATGACTCATCATTGAGCCGACCATGTCAAGCAAGGTCCTATTCCTCCTTTCTAACACTCCATTCCATTGGGGTGTACCAGGAGGAGTGAGTTGGGATACAATCCCACACTCTCTCAAAAACAAGTTAAACTCTTGGCTCAAATATTCACCCCCTTGGTTAGACCAAAGTACTTTTATTTTCTTACCAAGCTGGTTTCTACTTCGTTCTTAAAGTCCTTGAACCTCTGAAGAGTCTCAGACTTATTCTTCATAAGATACACATAACCATATCTGCTGAAGTCATCCATGAAGGTAACGAAGTCTAGAAAACATGATCTAGCACTAGCGCTCACTAGGCCACATACATTGGAATGTATCAGCTCTAATAGCTCTAAGGCCCTCTTAACAGCCTTGCTAAAAGGCGCCTTTGTCATCTTACCTCATAAACAAGATTCACATGTGTCATAAGACTGGATGTCAAATGACCCTAACACTCCACTAGAGTAAAGCCTAGCTATGAGCTTCTCATTTATATGGCCAAGTCGACAATGCCAGATGTAAGTAGGATTAATTTCATTTTGTTTAATCCTTTTAGTATTTATCTGTAGATTGAACTTTCACATTTTAGATCAATGATATATAAGCCATTTTCAAGAAATGCTATTCCATAAATAATATTGCCACATTGCATAGAAATTCTACCATGTACAATATTAAAAACAGAACCAGAAATATCCAATAAAGAAACAACAATAATATTCTTGTGCATCGTAGGTACAAAATAACAGTTTCTTAGTTCTAAAACAAGTCCACTAGGCATCTCTAAGAAATAATCTATGATCTCTATGGCTTGAACTCGAGCGCCATTTCCGACTCGAAGATCTACTTCTCCAGATCCTAGTAATCTCCTATTTCTTAGACCCTACACATTTGAACAAATATGAGATCCACATCTAGTGTCTATGACCTAAGATGTAGAAATAGCCAGGTTAATCTCAATAACATAAATACCTAAAGCAGCAGCCTTGCTTTTCAATTGCTCCCTTAGCTTTGGACACGACCTCTTCCAGTGCCCCTTCTCATGACATTCATGGTAGACATCTTTAGGAGAAGCAACCTTTGGTTTAGGTTGGGCCACCACCTTCTTGCCTTTAGCCTTGGCCTTAGATTTGGCCTTTCCTTTAGCAATGGGTGTATTGCCCTTGTTCACCAACAGTACTTTGGGAGTCTTCCTAAGAGACTGCTTAGCAAGCTTGAGCATGCCATACAGCTTAACAACCGATTTATCCAACCCTTACATATGGTAGTTCATGATAAACTGGTTGTAAGACTCGAGAAGTGACCCGAGAATAATGTCTGCTGCCAAGCCCTATGGAACTGGCGAGCCAAAACAGGCAAGTGTATCAATATACCCTTTCAACTTTAGCACATGAGTGATTATAGAAGTCCCAACTGCCATCACAGTCGTTCAAAGTGCCTTGGTTGTCAGGTAACATTCCTAACGAGCCTGATCTTGGAACATCTTTTTAAGCTAATCCATCATCTCATAAGCATGCTCGTCCATGAACTGCTTCTGAAAATCAAAAGCTATGGTACCCAGTATAAGGCATGAGACATCTCAGTCATCCCTCACGTGCTGGTCGTACTAATCCACCATCACCGTGGTGACACCTCGACCTGCAAGAGGGCCAGCTGGTAAAGGAGCATTTAGTACATACTCTTTGGACTCTTGTCTAAGAACTATTTGTAAGTTCCTAGCCTAATCCAGAAAGTTAGTCCCCGGAAGCTTCTCCTTCAGGAGTGTCCAAAGTGAGAGTGAGTTGTTGTTTGTTGTAGCCATTTAAATTGCTTATGTGAAAATGAAAATAAATTATATGGAAGAAATCATTGCTTGAGTTAGAAATAAAGGACTTAAGCCAATTCATATTAATAATCTGATTTTAATTTGTTCGTTGGTGATGTTAATTGGCTGACTTGACCAAGATCAACAACTCCTCAATGATTGGCCGAACTAGGGCTCGTTAACAAACCATTGATTTGTTTGGTAGGACAATCTATCCAATCCTTCCACGAAGGACTCTTGGTTTGATGGGCTTTATTGACACTTTATCCATCTGCACTTAGGGCCCGCTCTAAGCTATTGCTACCCATGTTGAGTCAAACCACCATTCATATGTTAACCATACAAAGTATCTTAACCCTCGATGGCCCACCGAATACTACAACGTACTTAGCTAGGGCATGGCACACATTGCAGCATCAATGGGAGGAAGAGGTGTGAATATGGGAAGCACTTTTAAACGACTCAATATTTTAATTTTCGGATTAAAATTAAGTGATACGGCTTAGCATGCATAATTGCAGGTTATAATCTGGTGATCCATACATCCTTATTATATGTCAAATATAATAGCATACTTAATTTAAAATAAATGAGATCCTATGGGCCTTTAATTGCAACCTAATGAAAAACTAGATATCCTATCTAATTCTTCATGGGCTAGACTGTAATCCTTCTTGGGCTCTCACCATGGGCTTGCTCCATCTGTGCCTTCTTCCTTACTTGATGCAATTACAACAATTTTATTTAAAATAAAATCTACTCTAAAATTAAATCAAAATAAAAGAAATGAAAAGCATGCCATATTTCCCAAAATCAAATTACAATCGATAATAATTTAGGGCCCATAGAACTCAACATCACATTTCAAACAAAGTACCTGTCGTATACATACATACCGATATGATGCATGATCATGGCATTCCAAATTATAAATATAAATGTTAAGCCAAGTTACTTAAGGTGAAATCACCAATTTCAACAAATGTGACTAAGGCCATAAAGGCCAATGGATAACATCCATTATGCAAAATTAACAATTTTGCACCCACTGGAATTTGGGTTGTCACAAATTTAAAATTTAGCTCTCCTAATTTTAACCGGTGTCATGGTTTATTGGGCCAATTTCACAAAGTCCATATTCAATTTAATATGCAAAACAATTAAGTTAAATATGCATGCTAACATAATAAATAATTTAAATACAAATTAATTTTAAATAAAAATTTTAATTTAATTTATATTACGGGACCGGGATAAAAAAAAAACCCGTAAAATCTAAAACCAGACCCAAACCCCATGCCTGGATAGCAGCGCTACCACGTAGTAGCCTGCTGCCAGCAGTATCCCACAAGGGGTTGCTGCCTTGCAGCAGCAAGCAGCAACGCCTGTTGCAGCAAGAAGCAGCAACTGCAATTTAGAATCGCAATTTGCGATTCCCAATTGCAGCCCACAATTTAAAAAAAAAAAAAAAAATCGAGCAGCAATAATCCATATACAGTAGCAAAAAAAAAAAAAAAAAAACTGCAACAGAAAAATCAGCAGCAGAAAATAACAATAAACCAATCGGGAAAATGTCAAAACTCGAAAAAAAACTATTCTTGAAACCTATTCTTTCTTCAAGAACACTTTCAAGAATGAATTCCAATCAATCTAATAGACAAAACCTAGGCTCTGAAACCACTATTGGGATTCGTCATCGGAAAATAACGTGGCCCAGCGGAAATTACACCGTTAAAATTTTCCTAGAATCCACCTATCATGTCCAATTACCATTGTTTGGAATAAAATCAATTTGAATCAAGAGAGATTCACTCACCAAATCCGTCTCTTCTAGAGACTGCTATAGAATTGAATCTGTAAGCAGAAACGATCTCCACAATCCGGTGCACGAACAACTATCGAGCAGGAACCAGTGCTAATCGAAGAAGCGGAATGGAGAATTAATTCTAGGATTTTCGGCTATTTTGGGGCTGCAATAGGGGTGAAATTTCCAGCAATAAACTAAGGGTTAGGGTTAGGGTTTTCTTCCTTAAGTGTGCCCTTATATAGGCTTCTAATTAGGTTTTAATTAGGTAAATTAAACCCAACCCCACTAGGATTACAATTACATAAATAAACTTTAATTTAAAAGAATATACTATATAATTTAATTCCATTTGTCTAAATTTAATTACCCCTAAATAAAATTAAATCACACTTAAGAAAATATAATACATGTATTTAATTTTCTTTCTTAGGAAAATAAATTAATTAATTGTTTACTTTCTGTAATTCAATTAATTGATTAATTAATTAATTACATTACATAAACTTATCAATTAAATTAAATCAACCCAATGTTAATTAATTACCTTGACACTGAATGTCAACTAATTAATTAACGCATTCCTTCCAATGTACATTATATGTGCAAGTTCTATAAGTTCTAGCTCAGTTGATCTATGTGCACAATCCTATGGGTCTATCTATATGTTGGTAGTAAGCCCAAGGCCCACAGACTATAAGTGAGTTCTAGCAAACCATTACAATCCCCAATTAAGACAGAGATACAGTAGTCTATTCAAGACACTGACCCAGTAGTAGTCTCAAAGTGTCCTTTGCCAAACGATATCGATATGAATAAACGAGAGGCATGCTCTCCGTCATCCTCTTCTGCTGTTTATTGTATTTCTTGATCTTGAGTTGACTGATTCATCAAATAAGCAATCAACTTATTTGGGTATGGCCATACACTTATCATTCCAGTCATCAAGTGGCCAGTGATATTATCTCGGTGTTACCCGAGTGGTAATTCCATCACTTCATCATCAACATCAATATGTTCACCAATCCACCCAATCATATCCATATTTAGCATCCTTTTATAGACCTGTTAGGCGTATGTCAAAGTGAACCAGATTCCATATTGATACTATAATGAAATCTGGTCTAAGGACAAAAGAGACCTACTCAAGAAAGACCTATGACGTCACAACCATAGGGCTTTCTTGTGCAGATCGATCTAGTCCCATGTCAACGACATGTACCTATAATCATGACTGACTCTAGTAGTACTATGGCTAGTTAAGAACTACCGTATAGTCATCGAATATACAAGTCTGTGTTTCTTTTCGTTCCAACGATTAGAACAGACTTGGGATAGGTTTTATGATTATCAATCAATGGATTCTCTACTCATATTATAGCACAAGACATAGATGAAATAGATTAGTTACCTTTATTAATGTGACACAAATAATGTAGTCATACAATGAGTTTTGATGTATAATACAAAATACAAGAATCCAATACCCTATGAATTAGGGCACACCAACAATGTCCACAAAAGCGGATCAATCCAGTACACTTTTCACTAACATGTACCTATGTCCTTGATAGACTTTTCGACTCCTATGGTCGGTAAGACACCACCCATCCCATAAGGAACATATTATTCTTTAGTTATATTCATTCCCATGATTATAATAGACTCGAGATAGCTTTAAAACTATTTTCTTTAAACTTATGGTCTTGTTCAGTACACGCTATTAAAAAACATGAGTAAACACTAGTTTATGGATTCTCGATATTTATCAATTGCACAAGTAATTAAATAAATATAGTTATGCCTTTTATTAATAAAGAGTAAATGTATTCTTATACATAAAACAAACAGAGTACATCATATAGTGATTAGGGCATAACCCAATAATCTCCCACTTGCATTAATCACTACTGTGCAGGAGTCTAATCCCCATAGATCTAATATGACCATCATGCTTGGACTGTACCAACGCCTTGGTTCTAGGATCAATGATGTTGTCCTTTGAAGCAACCTTGCAAATTCTCACATCCCCTTGGTCGACTATCTCCTGAATGAGATGGAATCTCCTGAGTATGTGCTTGGATATTTGATGTGACCGTGGCTCCTTTGCTTATGTTATGGCTCCATTGTTGTCATAGAAGATGTCAACTAGGTTTAAGATGGAATGAACAACTCCTAACTCAGTGACAAACTTCCTAATCCAAATAGCCTTCTTCACAGCATTCGATGCAACAATATACTTAACTTCTGCTGTGGAATTAGCAATGGTGTCTTGCTTTGAGCTTTTCTAGATTATAGCACCCCTATTCAACATAAATACATAACCAAACTATGATTTGAAGTCATTGCCATCTGTTTGGAAGCTAGCATCAGTGTAACCACAAACTGCAAGCTCTTCCTGACCACCAAACACTAAGAAGCTATCCTTAGTCCTTTTAAGGTACTTGAAGATGGCCTTAACCACGGTCCAATGGGCCTCGACTGGGTCCTATTACAACATCAGGTCAGGTACATAGCATAGCATACATAATGGATCTAATTGCTAAAGCAAATGGAATCGCATTCATGTATTCCCTTTGGTCCCTTGTGGAGGGACAGTCCTTCTTACTTAAAGTAAGACCATGACAAAATGGCAAGAAAACTTTCTTTGCATTTGTCATGTTGTACCTTTCAAGGACTTTGTTTATGTACCTTTCTTGACTCAAGTCTAGAAGCCAAAGAGATCTATCCCTATAGATCCTTATACGCAGTATAGTCTCCGATTCGCCTAAGTAATTCATTGCGAAACATTTTCCCAAACACTTCTTAACACTTAAGAGTGTTGGAATGCCATTTCCAATGAGTAGGATATCATCTACATATAAGATTAGGAATACAACTGTACTCCAACTATGCTCCCACTATGCTCATCTTCATTCTTGGTGAAGCCAAACTCCTTTATCGCTTCATCAAAATGAAGATGCCAACTTTAGGATGCTTGCTTAAGACCACAAATGGATCTTTGCAGGTTGCACACCTGATTAGGATACTTAGGATCAATAAACCCCTCTGGTTTAGCCATGTAAACATCCTCAAGGAGGTTTCCATTAAGGAAAGTATTCTTGATGTCCATCTACCATATCTCATAGTCATACCATGCAGCTATGGCTGGTAGTATCTTAATGGACTTGAGCATTGTAACTGCAGAGAAGGTTTCATCATAATCTATTCCATGGACTTGTTTGAAACCCTTCATTACCAATCATCCTTTGAAGGTGTTGTTAGCCTTCAACTTGATTGCAACTAATAACCTTAGCACCCGGATGTGGATCAACCAAATTCCAAAATTGGTTATCGTACATTGACTGTATCTCAGCTTACATGGCTCCAAGCCATTTGGTTGAGTTGGGGCATGCCATGGCCCCCTAGTTGGTGGTCGACTCTTCCTGATCATATATCAGAAGAATGTTATCATGAGTCATGAGAAATCCGTATCTCTCTAGCTGGTGATGAACCCTACCAGACCTTTTTAGGCCTTGTGTGATTGGAGATTCCTCAACCCTTTGAGAATCTTGCTCAATCTCCAAACTATCCTATTTCAAGAGCTTGTGATTGTAGAATCTCACTGAGTTCAATTGTACTCCCATTTTCTTCCTTTGAGATAAACTCTGTTTCAAGAAAAATAGCTTTTCGAGACACAAAAACTTTGTTCTCATCACGGTTATAGAAATAGTACCCTTTTGTTTCCTTAGGGTACCCCACGAACAAGCACTTGTCAATTTTAGAAGATAGCTTATCCATGCTTAACTTCTTGACATGGCACTCATATCCCCAAATTTGTAAGAAAAACATATTGGCCATCTTGCCCGTCCATATCTCATATGGTGTATTTTCAATTGCTTTACTTGGAGTACGGTTCAGTAGGAACGCAGCTGTTTCTAGGGCATAGCCCAGAATGATACTAGAAGAGTTACATGACTCATCATAGACCTGACCATGTCCAACAGGGTCAGGTAGACATAGCCATACCTGCTGAAGTCATATGTGAAAGTCATAAAGTACTAAAAACCACCTCTAGCACTAGTACTCCTATGCCCATATACATCCGAGTGTATTGGAAGATAGCTTATCCATGCTAAACTTCTTGATGTGGCACTTGCATCCCCAAATTCGTAAGAAAGACATATCGGCCATCTTGCCCCTCCATATCTCATATGGTGTCTTTTTAATTGCTTTAGTTAGTGTACGGTTCAGTAGGAACTTAGGTGTTTTTAAGGCATAACCTAGAATGATACTGGAAGAGCTGCATGACTCATCATAGACCTGACCATATGCAACAAGGTACAGATCCTTCTCTTAGACACTCCATTCCATTGGGCTGTCTCGGGTGGAGTGACTACAAGACTATCCCACACTCTCTAAGGAATGAGTCAAACTCTAGGCTAAGGTACTTGCCACCCCGATTAGATCAAATGTCCTTAATACTTTTGCCTAATTGGTTTTGTACTTTGTTCCTAAACTCTTTGAACTTTTCGAGAGTTTCAGATTTATGCTTCTTCAGGTAGACATAGGCATACCTACTGAAGTCATCTGTGAAAGTCACAAAGTACTGAAAACCACCTCTAGCACTTGTACTCTTGTGCCCACATACATCCAAGTGTATTAGGTCTAATAAGCCCAAAGCCCTTTCACCTTTCTTATTGAATGGGCTTTTGGTCATTTTTCCATGTAGACAAGATTCATATGTTTTATATGACTCCAAGTCAAATGAACCTAGCGCTCCATCCTTGTGAAGCATAGTTATGCATTTCTCATTTATGTGGCCTAAATGACAGTGCCAAAGTATGAAGGGTTCAATTCATTTGGTTTAAAACTTTTAGTATTTATGTTATAAATAGGATTAGATGCATTTAGTTCTAAGATATAGAGACCATTATTTAACTATGCATGACAATAAAAAGTTTCTCCATGAAAGACTTTCATAACATTGTTAGAAATAACAAAATGAAATCCTTCATAATCCAAAGTAGAAATAGATATAATATTCCTGCTCTTGGCAGGTACATATAATAGTTTCTCAAAACTAAAACCAATCCTGTCGGCATCTCCAAGTGGAACTCTCCAACTTCCATAGTTGTAACCTTTGTGCCTTTTCCGACTCTAAGATCCACCTCTCCAGATGCCAATGCCCTTCTACTTCTGAGTCCCTGCACATTTGAACAAATGTGAGTACCAGATCCAGTATCCAATACCCAAGATGTAGAAATAAAAAGTTTCACTTTAATAACATAGATACCTATGTTGGAAGCAGCACCCTTGCTCTTCCTTCGCTCTTCTAGGTGTAGAGGACATTGCCTCTTCCAATGCCTTAGTTGCTGGCAATGAGAGCAGGACTCCTCAGCATGGGCCTTGGCCTTGGGCTTTGGAACAGGATTGGGTTGCTTTCTTTTAGGCACAAAACCCTTCTTGTCTTTAGCAGCAACCTTGGCTTTTTGCTTGCCTTTGCCAATAGGGGCATTCCCTTTGTTTACCAAGAGCACCGGATTGGTCTTCTTGACTGACTGTTTAATAGTCTTAAGCATCCCATGCAACTTTGAAATAGTCTTACTCATCCTTTCCATGTTGTAATGAAGCATAAATTGGTCATAAGACTCTGGTAGAGATGACAAAACAACGTCAATAACCAAGTCCTGTGGGATGGGAGTCCTGAGCCTAGAGAGCGTATCAATATACCTCTTCATCTTTATTACATGAGCACTAACAGATAAGCCCGGTGGCATCTTGCATGTTTATAAAGTCTTAGCTGTCAAAAACCTTTCTTAACGGGTTTGTACCTGGAACAACACCTTGAGATTCTCCATAATAGCATATGGCTCCATGTCCATGAACTGCTGTTGTAGCTTAGAGGTCATGTAGCATCAAACAGGTGACATCTCGAGAGTCCTTCTTGTCTCCTCAAACTGAGCCAGAGCATCTTCACATGCATTCCTTGGCTGTGCTCTAGGTAAGGCCATATCTAGGACATACTCCTTCACTTCCTGTCACAGGACAATCAGAAGATTCTTCAACCATTCCAAGAAGGTAGGTCCAGATAACTTGTCCTTCTTAAGGATAGATCGTAGTGACAAAGCGTTGCTATGGTTTGCCATTTATCTACACATAAAACATTAAGGTTTCGATTAACAAAAATACTTTCGATTTTTCCACTTAATGAAAAAAAAATTCCAACTATACTTATTGTGAGCGGATGACATTTTTGCTGGAACGTGAACTCTCTCGGAAGGGAGCCTCGAGATCGGGCAACCCTCCCTCGCGTGGGGTTTTTATGATGAAAATTCATTTTTAGAAAATTAAATTATTTCATAGAAGAACCGAGACCTAAGTCTCGATAAATAGTGTAGGAGTCGCCAACCGGCTCAGCTCAACCGGGAAATTTCAGTGTAGCTAAACCGAACGAAAGGTCGCTACACTATCTAGAGATCTAGGTCCGGACAAGTCCCCTATTTTGTGTCCAATCAAAATAAAATTGGCCAATGTTCTTTGATGGTAATTTATAATTCTAACTTTCATGTTTATTAAATTAAAGCACACAGCGTACACACAAGTCAAAATAAAACAATAAATAAATATCTTATTACAACCCAATTGAATAAAAATAAAAACTCTCAACCTCACCTTACAAACGCCTAAAATACACGATGATCTAAAAAAAATACAATCGCCTAAAATACACGAGTTAAGCCATTAATTACCTTGAAAATGAAAAATAAAAATAAAATAAAAGCTGTAAAACAGACGGTTAGCACAATTTATAACATACCAAAAATAGGACTCAAGTAGGACAGAATAGGATTTAAGGAGTTCAGGGGCATGCAATTGGGGGATAACCAGATCGGCTCGGCTAGCCAGCCTGATTAGACCTGGAAAACAATTTTGAAACGTCCCTGTATTTTGTTTTATGGGAAAATCATTTTTGAAAATATTTTCTTTTTCGGTTTATTTTAATCTAACATATGAGGTGGGTCTGTTTTCAGGAGATTCGAGTCTCCATCGTTGTATTGTTCTAAATGCAATAACATTAAAAATTAAATCTAAGGTCGTGAATACACACAACAAAATTCGTTTTTGGTGATTTTCTGATTTTTCTGAATTTTTATCATTTTTAGAAATTTTTGTGGATTATTCTGGAAATTCTGCCCTTGGATGGAAGTTACAATCGTGTGACCATAACTACAGTCGTATGACTGTAATTATAGTTGTGCGATTGTGATTTTCTAAAATTGGAGGGATTACAGTCGCACGACTATAATTACAGTCATACAACTATAATTACAGTCGTGCGACTGTAACTACAGTCGTATGACTGTAATTATAGTCATGCGATTGTAATCCCTCCAATTGTAGAAAATCACTAGAATTTTATTCAAATAAAACAAAAGGCCATGGGAAGTCAAGAACCCTCGTACGACTGTTCTTCACCACAAGAACAGTCGTACGGTTGTTCTTGATTTCCAGAAACAGCAAGCCCGAAAATTGGGTTTATATGCACAAAAACACAGCAAAATCACCCAGAAAAAGTAAGAAAATGAAGGTTTGAAGTATGTTTACCTTTGTGGCGCTGATCCACCATAGGATTGACCGCGGGAAATGCCCCAATCACCTCCGAATTGCTTCTTTTTCCTTTGAGCTAAGGTTCCAAAATCAAGTCCAAAATCTCCCAAAATGTCACAGATTTTAATAGGTTTAAGGTCTGAAATTGATTGAGTTTTAAGTGTGAAGTTATTAACCTATGATTTATATCAAGTTTTAAACTTTAACATTCAAGAATCAAAAGAAAAAGAGGAAGAAAAGATTGAGCTTTGTGTTGTATTTTTTTTTCCTCTCCTTTTTCTCTCTTTTCTTTATCAATTCCTCTCTTTAAAAATCCTAAATCCTAAGAACCAAAAAAGCCCTTGTCTCTCCTCTCTTTCCTTCTTTTATTTTCTGGTTTACTTGCTGCAAAATTTGGGCATTTGACTGTAATACAACCCCACGACTGTAATTACATTCGTGGCATTTTTTTTAAGTCTAGAAAATTCCGGCGCTTATAGCTTCCCCTCGCATGATCAAATTCGACACCCAATACCCGGTCTAAAATACCTGAGGTGATGAATTTGAGAGTGCAGATTGAAGCGCCGTAGACACAGGAAAGAAAACATGCAACTGACTTGTTGAAGCCCCACTTTTGTGGTGATGCACTGAGTTGATTGGACGAAATAAGCTGACACCTGGTCTAGGTTACCTGAGGCGAGGATGAAGATGAAATGAGCCGATACCGGGTCTAGGTTACCCGAGGCGGATCTGCTGGCTGATGTGAAATGAAGCCAATCTGGGCTGATACTGAGTCTATGTTAACTGAGGCGGATCTATTGGCAGATGTGGAATGAAGCCGATCTGGGTCGATATCGGGTCTATGTTACCCGAGGCGGCTCTGCTGGAGATCTTGAATGAAGCTGATCTAGGGCGATACCGGGTCTATGTTACCCGAGGCGGATCTGTTGGGATCTTAAATGAAGCCGATCTGGGCCAATACCGGGTCTATGTTACCCGAGGCGGATCTGCTGGGGATGTATCTGTATCGGAGAGAGCGATGACGAGTTTTTGCATTTGAAGTAGCGAGTCTTCATTCCTTGATCGAAAGATTTTGAATTCAATCAAGAATGAAGACTAGCTGGGGATGAAAGCTCTGTGTATGTCATGTATGTATGCATGATGATGCATATGCACGTATATTCTAAAGGATGCATTTCTCGTCATTTGTTTAGTATTGATGCCTCTCCTTTCTGCTAGGGAAGATATGTTTCGCCCCTGGCTGGTGAAAGATACTCCTTACACGAAGCTTTTCTTTGTTGAAAACATATGAGGACTACTGGGGAAATAAGATGACCGTTGGAGAAATGAGATGACTACTGGGGATGCGTGACAACCACTGGGGAAAAGATCGTGGTGTCCCTTCTAAATGTTCTGCTGGGGAGTAATGTGGAGGATCCTGTTGAAATGTTGTAAGGACTCCTGTGGGGAAACAATGGAGAAGTTCTACCCTTCTGCCCTTGTGATTTATGGATCTGGAAGTGCTCTAAATTTTGCCTGGGTTGCCCATTGTAGGCTTTCAGCCCAGTGAGCTTTTTTTTTTTAAGATAAACAAAGGCTGACTAAAATGGCGCCATGACTACTTGTTTCGTCATCCCTCTGGTGACGATATGATGCAAAAAAATGCAGGCCAGTGTAGCTTTTACTCAACTTGATTTCTTTAATGGTCAAGTTCTTGGACAACGACTGTTGCTCTTTGGAAAGATGAATTAGATTGAGAGGATGATAAAAGATTTCAGATTGTATGTATTTAGTACATTTCCCTTGTTAAATAACATGATATGTTCAACCAGTTAAATGCAAAGCGCTTTCCTTAAATAGATGTTTAAGCAAGATAACTTTGTTTATGCATTTGACATAACCATAAAAACATATTTAAACAACCATTCCACTTTATTGATAAAATCAAAATGAGTACATTTGAAAAGATTGGTTCCCAAAATGGTATACACTTCACATAGAGCCAGAATCCATCACCAGTTGTCCCTTTCAGATTTTCCAACTGATCATTTTCTCTCGTGTCTTAACTTTTGCCTACGCCGCTCTTTTTGAGTTTTCAACCTAGCAGACTTTTTTTTAAGACATGATAAAGCTTTAAGCGGTCTTGGTTGACAGGGTTTGTGAACTCATTTCCATCCATGTCAATGATGCTGACACCACCTTTTGATAGCACTTTCTTCACAATATAGGGTCCTTCCTAGTTGGGTCTGAATTTCCCCTTAACATCGACATTTGAAGGCCTCAATTGTTTTAGAACCAAATCCCCTACTTTCAATTACCGCTTAGGGTACTTCACATTCTGGTTATATGCTCTGGCCATTCTGCATTGGTACATCTATAGATGATCCAGTGCTTTCAGGAATTTTTCATCTAGCGTTGCCAACTGTTCGTATCTAGCTTGAGCCTATTCAGTCTCTGGCAATTAAGCTTCCAAGGCTACCCTGAGTGACTTAAGCTCTATTTCGACTAGTGACACTGCTTCCATACCATACACCAAGGCATATAGAGTCTCCCCTATTGGTGTCCTGACACTGGTTTTGTAACCCCCAAGGGTATACGATAGTTTGTCAGCCCAATCTCTGTAAGTGGTTACCATTTTCGATAAGATCTTCTTTATTGCCTTATTAGCTGCTTCCACCATGCCGTTAGCTTGGGGCCTATATGGAGAAGACTTATAGTGCTCAATTCCATGTTCTGCAAGCAATTCAGCTGTTGCCCCTTGGAATTGCACTCCGTTGTCATTCACTATATGATGGGGAATTCCATATCGAGCAAAGATGTTCTTCTGGATGAACTTGACCATCTGCTTAACTGTTACACTAGCGAAGGATTCTGCCTCTACCCATTTTGAGAAGTTATCAACTACCACAACTATGAATCAATGCCAATTAGATGCTACAAGATGAATTTCACCAATCATATCTATTCCCCATGCTGAAAACGGCCAAAGGGATGCCAGATTCTGCAATTCAAGTGGCGGTAGATGACTGATATCAGCATAGCTCTGGCACTTGTGACATCTCCTCACCTTCCTTATACAATCAGCCTACATAGTCATCTAGAAGTATCCCTGTCTTATTATCTTCCTGGCCATAATGAGCCCATTCATGTGTGGCCCGTAGGACCCTGCATGTACCTGCTGCATCATTGTTTCTGCTTCTTGCTCTGTCAGACATCTTAGAAGAACTCCGTTTGTTGTTCTTTTGTATAGCTTATCTTCAAAGATTCTATACTGACTGGCTAGCTTTCTTAATGACACCTCATCAGCAGTACTGGCTCCCTCTGGATATTTTCCTTCCTTCACATACTGATAGATGTCAAAGAACCATGGCTTTTCTTCAGCCGTCAATTCCATTACTTCATGCACTTCAAAACAAGGTTGTCTGGAAGTTTCTATAACCAGTGGTTGTACTTCAGTTTCTTCTGGATTTTCCCACATAGAAGACAGTGTTGCCAATGCATCAGCCATCTTGTTCTCATCCCTGGGGACATGTCTAAATTCACATTGGCTAAATGACCTTTTTCTGTACTATAGTAGCACTAAGTAGGGCCGTAAGGCTTCTTCTTTCAACTCCCATTTGCCTTGATCTTGCCTAATCACTAAAAGTGAATCTCCAACAATCAAGACATCATTCGCTCCTATTGTTAATAAAGCTTCCATCCTGAATAAGCATGCTTCATACTCTGCTCCGTTGTTGGTTATAGGAAAATCCAACCTTTTTGACAAAGGAATGATTTCACCATCCGGTGTCATTATGATTACTCCAATTCCAGCACCTTTTCTATTCACAGCACCATCAAAGCACATAACCCATCTTTTTACTTCTACCATAGCTAATTGCTCATCCAGGAACTCCAAATTCTCTGTGTAATCTGATTCCAGTAGCTGATTTGCTAGAAATTCTGATACGGCTCTCCCTTTAATGGCCTTCTTGGTGATGTACTCAATGTCAAATTCTGACAAAAGCAAAAGCCACCTAGAAAATTTCCAACCAACACTGGTGCTTCATACAGATACTTCATTGGGTCTACATTGGCCATGGCTTGTACCTTGTATGACTGGAAATAATAGCTTTTTGGTCAGCCAGATCATTGCCACACACGTCTTCTCCACTAGTGTGTACTTGGTTTCATACTCTAGTAGCTTCTCACTGAGGTAGTAAATAGGGTGCTCCTTCCTGCCATCTTGTTCTTGCACCAACACTGCCCCTATAAAGGAATCTTCAATAGCCAAATACAAGGTCAAAGGCTTCCCTGGAATTGGTGGGCTCAGAACTGGCGGATTTACTAGATAAGCCTTGATTTTCTCCAACGCCAACTGACATCTGTCATCCCATAGCTCGAATAGATGCATATCACCTTGAGTTGATGCCAATGTATTTGGAGGGAGACACCTATTTATGGTGGGGCCACAAAGCTTCTCTGCCTACGATAACTACCTAGGATGAGTCTATGAAAGAGTTCAAGGCCTACTTTTATCCCAAAAATGCTCAACATGTAGCTAGACGTCAACTTACAGAAATACAACAAACTAGCTCTGTACAAGATTATGCCAGGGCTTATCAAAAGCTTATCTTATAGTGACCTGAAATGCATGAGTATGACAAGTTGTATCACTTCACGAAAGGGCTAAAGCCGTGGGCAAAGAATGAGGTGAACAAAAGGAATGTCCAAGATCATGCTATTGCTATTATGGCAGCAGAGAGCCTAGATGACTTCACAGATAATCCTGGGAAGTGGAAGCAACCTCCTAATTCTAGATCAGAAACTAGACCAAACAAGTGGACGAAGCTGTTGGGTGTGGGAGGTGAATGTAGCAATTCCCCCTTGGAAGGCCGTTCGACTTCATTCTCAGAGGGAAGTTATCGACAAACATGGAGTGAAAGGTGAAATACTCAGTCCAATAACGAGTCAAGTGGCCTATCGGAGAACTTTGTTTCTAAGCAAGCTGCTCTTGAAGTCTAAAACATCCCTTGCTTTATATGTAGGGGACCACACCATATGGCAGAATACCCTCATCGAAGTGCTGTGAATGCTTTGGTTTCAAAACGGATTGAAGAAGGATAAAAAGCAGACACAATGCCTGAAGAGTTAGAGCCTTCGGCCATGGGATCTTTATGGTTCCTTTCAACTCTTGAGAAGCAAGTGAAGTCCATAAGTCAAAGGAAAGAAAAGGGACTGATGTATGTAGAGATGGTCACCAATGGGAAAGCCACTAGGGCCATGATTGACATAAGAGCTACAAATAACTTCATGTCAGGATCTGAGTCCTCTCGGCTAGGTTTATCTGTCAGGAATGAAGGGGGAAGAATCAAAGCTCTCAACTCACCAGCTCGAGAGATACTAGGAGTAGTACATAATGTGCCTTGTAAGTTGGGGCCTTATACAGGCACGATAGGCTTTATAGTGGTGCCAATGGATGACTTTGATGTGGTTCTTGGGATGGACTTCTTCAAGGAGAGTTTCGTTGTTCCAATGGCCTCAACTAGTTGTCTTCTCTTCATGAACCAAAATCCTTGTGTAGTTCTAGTCATAATGAGTCACATATGTGAGAAGAAGTGCATCTCGGTGCTCTAGTTCAAGAAGGGGGTGAAGAGGGGGGGAAAGCTCTTATGTAGTAGTTCTGCTAGCAAGTCATTCAGACGAAGATACTAGCATTCCCAAATTACATGAAGAAGTGATGAAGCAGTTCCAGGACATCATGCCAGAAACCTTGCCGAAGACATTACCATCAAAGAGAGGGGTAGATCATGAGATAGAGTTACTTCCAGGATTGAAGCTGCCAGCGAAGGCTCCCTATAGAATGGCCCCTCCTGAGTGGGCAGAACTTTGAAAGCAGTTGGGAGATCTCTTGGAAGTAGGGTTTATACGAGGTAGATGGGAGTTAGAGACTATGTGTAGATTATAAAGGTCTCAACAAAATCACTATGCACAACATATATCCTATCCCTTTGCTAGTAGACTTGTTCGATCAACTTAGTGGGGTAAAATACTTCACTAAGCTTGATTTGCTCTAGGGATATTACCAGGTACGGGTGAAGGAGGGAGACGTATCCAAAACCACCTGTGTCACCCGGTATGGTTCCTTTGAATTCTTGATTATTCCCTTTGGACTAATGAATGCTCTAGGCTATCTAGATCAATTCATGGTGGTGTATCTAGACAA
The DNA here is from genome assembly GCA_039660915.1 of Euphorbia tirucalli. Taxonomy (NCBI): domain Eukaryota; kingdom Viridiplantae; phylum Streptophyta; class Magnoliopsida; order Malpighiales; family Euphorbiaceae; genus Euphorbia; species Euphorbia tirucalli. Next base: position 31,619,746 of record CM077640.1, on the reverse strand, counting down.
CATCATGGTATACAGTGCCACATTGGAGGAACATAAAGAAGATTTGAAGCTAGTGTTTATGAAGTTGAGGGAGAACTAGCTCTTTCTGAGGCATTGGACCTTTTATTTGTATTGTACATTTAATGGATTTATGTGTTATACATATTTTGTGTTAAATAAAGGCATTAATCCATTTATTATATATCTTGTTATGTGTTTTAAATGGAGTATCCAATGGACATATCCATATCCATGTTGACAAGTGTCATGCACTTGGCAGTAAGACCATGGATAGGGAAAACGATATGACCATAAAGGGATCCGCAGTCTGTTCCAGTCATGGGAATGAATGGAACTAAAGACAATCATTAAGCTGGTTGTATAGCAGTGTCTTACCGGCCATTGGACATGGGATGTCAACCAAGTTAATGGGTACATGCAAAAGGGCATGGTACTGTATAGATCCACTAAACAAGAAATCCACATGGTAAAGCTTCACAAGTGATTCTCGTGTAGTACTTGTATGGATCCTTTCACCTGACCATATGATGTTGCTGCATGTGAAGTGGCATACTTTGGTGTATACCTAAAGGGCCTGTAAAAGGGTGCCAAGTGTGGGTACATTCGGGTATGTCACTAAGCATAGTAGTACTATGGATATGCAAAAGGGAAATGTCACTCAGTAGTCCACTGAGAAGATATCACCGGCCTCTTGATCAATGCAACTGATATGAGTGTGGCCACAACCAAACAAGTTAGAACTTGTTTATGAGCATCAGTTCATTCGGGATCAAGTAAATGTTAGGACACAAAAGAGGGTGATAAATCCATCTCTCTGTGTTGGACACCGATATCAATGACATGGGATATACAAGTTTAAACTACATGGTTATGATTACAGTTGGACTGCCATCTTCATCTTAATTGGGGCCTGCAGTGGCTTGATAGAGCCCGCTTGTAGTCTTTGGGCCATAGTCCCACTGCCAACATAAAGATGGACCCATAGGATCATACACATTGAACGTCTGAACTCGGACTTAAGGGATCACCTGTATACTTGAAGTATACATACCAGAGAGAGAGGATTATATTAATTATATTATAAGGATCAATTGGATTGATCAAAATAATAAAATTAATATTTGCATTGGCCTTCTCAAAATTAATTCAATGAATTGATTCATGAGATTATTTCCTGGTAGGAAATATTTTACATGTACAGGTTTACATGTCTCTTAATTTTATGAAAGTCAAATTTAATTCCATGGTGAAATTAATTGATCAAATTAATTTTCATTTAAATTTATGAAATATATTATATGGTATAATATGTTAAAATACATGTTGAATAAAATTAAATTTGATAATTAATTGGATCAAGAGAATTAATATAGACCTAGGCTTAAAGAGGAGAAAAGCCCGCGTAAAATGAAGAAGGGAATTGGGCCGAAATTTTTGAGAAAAATTTCAGCCCTCTAGGTTAAAAATTAACCTAGAGAATTCGGCCAAGAGATGAATTTTTGAGCAGAAAAATTCAGCTACCAAACTCTCTCTTCTAGTCGATCCTCTCGCTAGCATAGTCGTGTTCGATAACCGTTCGTGCACGTGAACGCAGAGGGAATCAATTTTTGTTTCTGCAGTCATCTCTTGAAGAGATATTCCTGGTGAGAATCAATTTTCTTCAATTTCAATTTTAAAGTTTTATTATTTCCACATCAATTGCTCCTGGGTACGGATTTGAGGGAATCATCGCATTCTTCTGCATTTAATCGGGTGATTTCCGGTGAAAAATCCCAACAGTGGTATCAGAGCCAGGTTTTTGATTCGTGGAAATTGTTAAAATTGGATTGAATCCCGTGGTTTTGAAATTGGTGATTTTGATTTGGGATTCTTGGATTGGGGTTTGTGATTTTTGCCCTTGGACTTTACAATTGAAAATTAATTTACATATAGGTTTATGTTGATTTAATTTTCTATTGATTGGATTATATTTCTTGGTGATTTATTTTCTTGGCTGTATTTTATCTTCCGGTGAAAATCACGGGCTGTTTCCACACATACTGGTCTACTGGCTGCGGAATCGCTGCCGGCAACAGCTGCAAGCAGCGTAAATAGCAGCAACAGCTGCTACCATTGAGTCTAGCAGTGGCTGCTGCTTAGGCAACTCAGTTGCCCTAGTTGCAGCAGGCAGGACCTAGTTTTGGATTTGGCAGGTTTCGGGCTCAGGGCCCAGTTTTGTAATTTTAATGGGTTTTAAAATTTTGTATGTTTAAATTTTGTAATTTAAATGCGCAGGGTTTCTTGGATGAAATTTTTAATTTTATTCATGGGCTATTAATTTTGGAAATTAATATGGTTAATTGAAATTGGTTCGGTTTTTTCTTTGCACAATTACCTGAACGGTTGATATGTACTAATGGTTTCCCAATTCTAATGGGAGCAATTATCTGCCTGGGCTGGAGGCCTAAAGCCTGTTAAGGGTTAGAACTATGATGGGCCAAAATTGGCGATTTCAAAATAATGGCTTTGGACATAATTGAAATGGGCTTAAATTCATGCATTATAACATGCTTATAAATTAATGTATTGGATGCATTTTGTATGATTAAATGTATGTATGTTTGCATGCTATTGGGCCTTATTTAAGATGGGTTGTTATTTTTCTTTTGGGTAAATATAGCCTGTTCGCCGTTTTTCTTTTTTAATGTAATTTTATTTTATTTACTTATTATAAAATTTGTAAAGAAGAAGCCCAGTGGAGAGATGAGCCCAATGGAGAGGTGAGCCCAAAAGGATGGATTAAGGAGGCCCACTTGATGTATTTTCTAGTATAGGTTTACTAGAATTATATTAGGATGTATTATAGGCCCATAGCAGTCCATTTTACTTATTTAATTATGCTTTATATTTATTTGCATGTATGTTTGTATGATCCAAACCCATTCTTACCCACCTATGCATGTAAGCCGTTATTAAATGAATCTAATAACCTAATGGAAATTACTAAGTCATTTAAAAGTGCTTCTCTCATTCAGAACCAACTCAAAGTGGGGATAGGCCAGTTGTAGACCATGCCCTCGCTGGATGCACTAGAGTATCGTCATTTTGTGTTAGGTTAGAGAATTGGTTACTCTAACACTTGGATGGAGGTTTTGACTTAGCATGGGTAGTAGGATTCTCCTGGCCCTAAGCACAGATGGGTAAGTGCCAACAAGCCCATCAAACTGAGAGTCCCTAGGTTGGGATTGGATTGCGTTCCTACCTAAATAATTAAGGTATAGCTTTTTCAGGCCCTCGTCTGGCTATATCTTAATGAAATATGGATCTCAACCTATGGGCCCAACAAGTCAGATTAATTAATAACCTGATACACTATTAATTATATATGGGAAAAAAGATAAAGTCCATTATTAACACTCTTAAAATTTTTTGTGTGTAGAATTTTAAATGGCAATCAACAATTCACTTTCACTGCGATCTATCCTGGAAAGGGACAAGCTTTCCGGTCCTAACTTCTTAGATTGGTCAAGGAAGTTGAGAATAGTTATAAGACAAGAGTCAAAGAAGTATGTACTGGAAAGGCCTGTACTGGCTGCGCCTCAGGGATATAATCCACTAGTTGCCCAGCTGGAGGAATACGAGGAGCATGTAAAGGATAATAGGGATGTGACATGCCTTATGTTGGTGTGTATGGTACTTGAGCTGTAAAGGTAGTTCATGGACGATCAGGCCTATGCTATGATAACAACTCTGAATGAGATGTTTTAGGAGTAAGCTCGTCAGGAAAGGTACCTGACCAATAAGGCATTCCACTCCTGTATGATGGGGGCTGGGCATCTGTGAGCGCACACGTGCTCAAGATGAAGGAATATCTAGATACTTTAGCCCGTCTCAGATCACATATCTCATAGGAGCTGGCGGTGGACACAATCCTTATCCTTACCGGATTCTTATGATTAGTTCATCCTAAACTATAACATGCAAGGGATGAACCGTACTGTTAGTGAGCTACATGGGATGCTTAAGCTTACTAAACAGTCGATCAAAAAGACTTCGCCGATGCTACTGGTAAACAAGGGGAACCCTCCTCTTGTGAAGGGCAAAGCCAAGGAAAAGGCTAAGGCCAAGGCAAAGAAATCTAAGGCCAAGAAGCCAAAGGCCCAGCCCAAGGCCAGTCCTGAGCACATCTGCTTCGGGTGCAAGCATGCGGGGCATTGGAAGAAATCATGTCCCAAACTGTTAGGAGAGCAGAGGAGGACCTAGGGTGCATCTTCATCAGGCATTTATGTCATAGACATTCACCTCACTGTTTCAACATCCTAGGTATTGGATACTAGATATGGTTCTCACATTTGTTGCAATGTGCAGGGACTTAGATCACTGGGATCGGGGAGGTGGACTTGCAGGTCGGTAATGGAGCAAGGGTTGCTGCCATAGAGATCAGCGAATATCACCTCATGATGCCTATTGGATTGGTTTTAATATTGGAACATTGTTATTTTGTACCTGCCATGTGCAGGAATATTATTTCTATTTTAGTATTGGATATTTCTGGATTTAATTTTACCATTTCTAATGGTAGAATTGGTTTATCTAGAGAGGGATTATTTTATGAGAAGATCTATTAAATAATGGCCTATATATCCTGGATTTAAATGAAACAAATCATGTCTATAACGTAAACACTAAAAGGGTTAAGCCTAATGAACTTAATCCTGTCTACCTTTGGCATTGTCGTTTAGGCCACATAAACGAGAAGTGCATAGATAGGCTTCACAAAGCAGGAATCCTAGGGTCATTTGACTTGAGTCACTTGATATATGCGAGTCTTGTTTATGAGGCAAAATGACTAAAGCACCTTTTACCAAGAAAGCTGAAAGGGATACTGGCTTATTAGACCTAATACATTCAGACGTATATGGGCCCATGAGTACAGCTACCAGAGGTGGACCTTTGTACTTCGTCACGTTCATATACTATTTCAGCAGATATGGCTATGTCTATCTGATGAAACATAAGTCTGAGACACTTGATAGGTTCAAGGAATTCAGGAATGAAGTGCAGAACTAGCTAGGTAGAAATATCGAAGCCCTTCGGTCAGATCGAGGAGGCGAGTATATGAGCCTAGAGTTTGACTCCTATTTGAGAGAGCATGGAATAGTTCCACAGCTCACTCCTTTAGGAACACCATAATGGAATGGGGTGTCTGAGAGGAGGAATAGGACCCTGTTGGACATGGTCTACTCAATGATGAGTCATGCCTCTCTCCCAATAAGCTTTTGGGGATACGCTCTCGAGACAGCCGCTCTTATTTTAAATAATACTCCAACTAAGGCAGTGGAAATGACCCCATATGAGATATGGACTGGCAAGGAGCCCAATGTGTCTTTCCTGTGGATTTGGGGATGTGATGCATATGTCAAGAGATTGACTGGGGGCAAGCTAGAACCCAAAACTGACAAGTGCTTGTTTGTGGGCTACCCTAGGGAAGCCAAAGGGTATTACTTCTGCGCCACTCAGAGCAGGTGTTCGTGGCACGGAAGGGGGTCTTTCTAGAAAAGGATTTTATTTCAAAGAAAGACATTGGAAGCAATGTTGAACTCAGGGAAGTTCAAAGCTCACATGCCCCTGAAGAGGATAACTTGGAGACCAGGGTGGAGCTTCCACAGGAGGAAGCACCAACCCAGGTCACACAAGGGCCTAGAAGGTCTGGTAGGGATCGTTGGGAACCAGAGAGATATGGTTTTCTCATCATCGATGATCACACTCTTCTTATCTTTGATGAGGAAGAACCCAAACCCTACCAGGAGGCTATGGCTAGCCCACAGTCTGCGAATTAGCGTAAAGCCATGGAGGCAGAGATGTAATCTATGTACGATAATCAGGTTAGGAACCTGGTTGATCCACCTCCAGGTGCTAAGGTAATAGGTTACAAGTGGTGCTACAAGCTAAAAGCTGACAACACCTTCAAGGGGAATCTGGTTGCAAAAGGTTTCCGGAAAGTCCAAGGAATAGACTATGATGAAACCTTCTCACTAGTCACTATGCTCAAATCCATTAGGATCTTGCTGGCCATAGCCGCATGGTATGACTATGAGGTCTGGCAAATGGATGTCAAAACTGCTTTCTTTATCGGAAAGCTACTTGAGGATGTGTACATGACACGACCTGAGGATTTTCTCGATCCAGAGTATCCTGGGAGGGTATGCAAACTTCAGAGGTCCATTTATGGATTGATGCAAGCATCCCGAAGTTGGAATCTTAGATTCAATGAAGCCATAAAGGAATATGGTTTCATACAGAATCAAGATGAGCCTTGTGTGTATAAAGGGATTAGTGGGAGCATTGTCACATTCCTGGTATTATATATGGATGATATCCTTCTTATTGGAAGTGACATACCAACATTGCAAGCGGTAAAGCAGTGGTTGTGCAAGTGCTTCGCAATGAAGGACTTAGGCAAAGCCGAGACGATCCTAGGGATCAAGATCTACAGGGATAGATCCAATAAGCTTTTGGGCCTAAGTCAGGCCACATACATAGACAAAGTTCTAAAAAGATTCATCATAGATTGGGCCAAGAACGTTTTCTTGTCAATGAGCCATGGGCTCAAACTTAGTAAGACGAAATGTCCTAAGACAAGGGAGGACAGGGAGAACATGAAGTTGGTCCCATATGCCTCGGCTATAGGATCAATCATGTACTCTATGCTATGTACGAGACCTGATGTTGCCTTTGCACTAAGTATGATGAGCCAGTACCAGCAGGATCCCAGGAAGGATCACTGGAAGGCTGTCAAAGCAATCCTCAACTACTTTAACCGGACTAAGGATAGCTTCTTAGTGTATGGAGGTCAGGAAGAGCTATCAGTTACTGGGTATACTAATGCAAGCTTCCAGACCAACTAGGATGAGTACCAGTCACAGTCTGGGTATGTGTTTTTGCTAAATAGTTGTGCTATAAGCTGGAGGAGCTCAAAGCAGCTGACCATTGCGGACTCTATAATAGAAGCTGAGTACATTGCAGCGTGTAATACAGCTAAGGAAGCTATATAGATAAGAAAGTTTATCACTGAGTTGGGAGTAGTACCCACTATCCAAGACCTAGTTGATATCTGTTGTGACAACAATGGGGCTGTTGTACAAGCTAAAGAGCCCCGGTCACACATGAACACAAAGCACGTGCTCAGGAAGTTTCACCTCATATGAGAAATCGACGAGAGAGGTGACATTTCATTACATAGAGTGGACACCAAGGATAATGTCACAAATCCTTTAACTAATGCACTGGCTCAGCCCAAGCACGAGGGTCATACTAGATCTATAGGGATTAGGCTCATGCCTTGTTGGAACTAGTGCAAGTAGGAGATTGCTGGATATGCCCTAGTCCCGAGACATTGGACCTTCTATTTGTATTGTACATTTATTGGATTTATGTATTATGCATATTTTATGTCATTAAATAAAGGCATTAATCTGTTTATTATATATCTTGTGCTGTGTTTCAAATGGAGTATCCAATGGACATATCCATATCCATGTTGACAAGTGTCATGCACTTGGCAGTAAGACCATAGATAGGGAAAATGATATGACCATAAAGGGATCCATAGTCTGTTCCAGTCATGGGAATGAATGGAACTAAAGACAATCATTAAGCTGGTTGTGTAGTGGTGTCCTACCAGCCATTGGACATAGGATGTCAACCAAGTTAATGGGTACATGTAAAAGGGCATGGTACTAGATAGATCCACTAAATAAGAAATCCATATGGTAAAGCTTCACAAGTGATTCTTGTGTAGTACTTGTATAGATCCTTTGACCTGACCATATGATAGTGATGCATATGAAGTGGCATAATTGATGTATGCCTAAAGGGCCTGTAAAAGGGTGCCAAGTATGGGCACGTTCGAGTAGGTCACTAAGCATGGCAGTACTATGAATATGCAGAAAGGAAATGTCACTCAGTAGTCCACTGAGAAGATATCACCGGCCTCTTGATGAATGTAACTAATAAGAGTGTGGCCACACCCAAACAAGTTGGAACATGTTTGCGAGCATCAGTTCATTCAGGATCAAGTAAATATCCAGACACAAAAGAGGGTGATCAATCCATGCCTCTGTGTTGGATACCGATATCAATGACATAGGATATACCAATTTAAACTATAGGGTTATGATTACAGTTGGACTGCCATCTCCATCTTAATTGGGGGTTGCAGTGGCTTGCTAGAGCCCGCTTGTAGTTTGTGGGCTATAGGCCCACTGCCAACATAAAAATAGACCCACAGGATCGTACACATTGAACGTCTGAACTCAGACTTAAGGGATCACCTGTATACTTGGAGTATACACACCGGAGAGATAGGATTATATTAATTATATTATAAGGATCAATTGGATTGATCAAAATAATTAAATTAATATTTGCATTGGCCTTCTCAAAATTAATTCAATGAATTAATTCATGAGATTATTTCCTCATAGGATATATTTTACATGTATAGGTTTACATGTATCTTAATTTTATGAAAGTGAAATTTAATTCCATGGTGAAATTAATTGATCAAATTAATTTTAATTTAAATGTATGAAACATATTATATGGTATAATGTGTTAAAATACAAGTTGAATAAAATTAAATTTGATAAATAATTGGACCAAGATAATTAATATAGACCTGGGCTTAAAGAGGAGAAAAGCCCGCGTAAAATGAAGAAGGGAATTGGGGCGAAATTTTTGAGAAATATTTCAGCCCTCTAGGTTAAAAATTAACCTAGATAATTTGTCCAAGAGATGAATTTTTGAGCAGAAAAATTCAGCCACCAAAATCTATCTTCCGGTCGATCCTCTCGCTAGCACAGGTCGTGTTCGATAGCCGTTCGTGTACGTGAACAAGGAGGGAATCAATTTTGATTTTTGCAGTCATCTCTTGAAGAGATATTCTTGGTGAGAATCTATTCTCTTCAATTTCAATTTTAAAGTTTTCTTATATCCACATCAATTGGTCCTAGGCACGGATTTTAGGAAATTACAGCGTTCTTCCGTATTTAATCTGGTGAAAAATCCCAACATGCCTGCTTTCGACATTAATGCATTTGTAGATGCACTACTGAGATGGGATCAGTTCAAGGCCACCTTGATGGGTCCTAGGCGAAGTAGTAAAACTAAACCTAGAAACACACAATTAAGGCAGTGTACCTATCGTTGACAAGTAATAATTCTAGTTGGTCCAGGTATCGATCCCACAGAGAAAAATATTCTGCAAACACTAAAATACTTGGGTTCCTTGCCTGTCCTAGGCGGAACGTAGTTTTGGGTTGATTATATTAACAACTAAATTATCCTACTCCTAGCTGATCTATTCTAGCTTACTTTGCACTTGAATTTTGTGTTATCAATTGGCGGTTTACCGACCTATGAATGCTAATGGGGATGGCTTTATCAATTAACTACAAAAGATGAATTTAACTCAATAATTAACCCTTAATTATGTTCTTTCGATAATACAACCTAGCGTATCTAGATCTTTTAGGTCCTTAGCCGGTTTCCCTTGTTTAGAGGCGGTCTAATTCTAAAGCTCAGAAAATAGGGGCACGTAAGTTCCACAATGTCGTCAATACTAATGGTTTCCTAGGTGTCAATCTAGGTAATGCCACAAATATGAACTTAATAAATTAAGATCTTATGAGACTAGATTATCATTAAAGGAATTGCATAAAGAAGAGGAATAAAAATTGAAATTAACTTGCAATCAATTGTATTGATTAAGAAAGGTGAAATGAATTCAATGTTTACAGCCAAACACAATCAATTTGCGGAATCAAAAACTAACTTAATCAAATTACAAAAGAGAAGAAGAAAAACTTATGCCCTTTTGGTCTGATTAACCGGATTTCGACAGTGTGAAGATGCTTGGGGTGTACCTTTATAGACGAACTCAAGCCGGAACCAAGAACGTCGCAAAAAGGGAAGATTCTATGTAAAGCTACTACCAATCGATGATTCAAAACTCAAGGAAATCAAATAGTTCAAGCTCAAAACCTCACTACAAGTTTCTGCTCTCACTCTAAAAGTCTAGAAAAAGATCCTCTAAAACTTAGAAAATAACCTATTTATACGGCTAGGTTAAAACCAGGAAAGTAGGGCAACAGCAGGATTTCGGGGCTCGGCACGCCGTGCTGGTGGAAATGGCACGCCGTGCTGTGCAGAATTGAAGGCGACACGCCGTGCTGCTGGAGGTGGCACGCCGTGCCATGTAATTTTGGGGTTGGCACGCCACGCTGGTCTGAGTGGCACGTTTTTATGCCATTCCACTGGATTGCGTCACCTGGCCCGCCAAGTTGGCACGTCGTGCCCTAATTGTGGCACGCCGTGCCACCTTGATTTTCAGCACTTCGAACTCTTCCTTGTCGCCGATGCTCCAACTTCCGGTCCGGGTCATAATACTTGTCCAAAACAAGCATAAAGAAACATAACCGCACCAACGCCACAGACCATAAAAACTACATATTGTCTAAAATTACAAAAATACCCCTAGAAAACATGAAAAATACTAAAAGTTATAAAAATCTATCCAAACATAAAAATCACAAAATACTCAAAAACCACACAAACATTCACACAAAAGACTCTAAAAATTGCCGTTCAAACCATGAAACTGCCTAAAAGATAAGGTCAAAAATCAACCTTATCACACCTTGAGGGAGCAAATGCAAGTGGTGATGCCTACTGAAGGGGATCAGACTGCTCAACCAATTTCGGCTTCGGTCGGAAATGGAGGAAACATGGTCTAATCGGCAAATGGGATCGAGGAAATATTCCCGGCAGTAGTAGGGTGGCCATTCCCCATCGGGAAATTGACAGCCCTTTTGAGGAGGATGAAGCTTTCATGAGAGCAAGGGAGGCCTCAATTGAGAGGGCTGCTGAGAAGCATGTGAAAGAAAAATTCTCTGACTTGGAAGCCCTGCTACCCAAATTGAAGGAGATGGTGCATCACAACCCTGTCAAGTGTGCTGACCCAGCTACTCTGATGGCATAAAGAGGAGAGCCTCTCCCAGTTGGTTTCTAGATGCCTTATCTACCTCCATACATCAGAGAGGGCCCACCAGAAGCTCATTTGGACAGCTACGCAAGAGCTATGTCCAGTCTAGGGATCGGGAAAATCCACCTACTGAACTTATTCCCCACCACTCTAAGGGATGTTGCTGCCAAATGGTATTTGAAGATGCCAATCAATACCTGCTCCACATGGGAAGAATTGTCCAAAGCTTTCATGAAGTAGTATGCTTACAATACGTAGGTGGAAACTACTCTGGAAGACCTGGAAAGCATTTGCCAAAAACCCAACGATTCTTTCTCAGCATACTACAAGAGATGGATGTGTTGGGATTTTTCACCGGAAATCACCCGATAAAAGCAGAAGAACGCGGTGATTTCCTCAAATCCGTGCCAGGAGCAATTGATATGAAAATTGTAAAATAAAAAATTAAACAACAACGAAAATATTTCTCACCCGAGATATCTCTTCTAGAGATGGCTGTAGAAATCAAACTTGATTCCCTCCGTGTTCACGTACACGAACGGCTGTCAAACATGACCCGTGCTAGCAATAAGATCAAGCGAAGAGAGGTTTAGGTGGCTGTAATTTTTAGCTCCTCTTTTTCCTCCTTTCACCAAATTCTCTAGGTCTTAAAATGACCTAGATGGCTGAAATTTTTCACAAAAAATTTCGGCCCAATCCCTCTTAATTCTACGCGAGCTTTTCTCCTTTTAAAGCCCAGTTCAATATTAATTATTTTGGCCCAATTAATAATCAAACTTAATTTTTATTTAACATGTATTCTAACATATTATACCATATAATATGTTCCATACATTTAAATTAAAATTAATGTGATCAATTAATTTCACCATGGAATTAATTTTGACATTCGTAAAATTAAGATACATGTAAACCTATACATGTGACATATTTCCACCTAGGAAATTGTAAGCGCCGGGTTTTCCCGACCTCCAAGATGAGAATTCTTGTATTACCTATGAAGTAGACAGACTCGAATCGGACTTGAAAAAGACCGGATGTCACCCAGAGTATCTCAAACATCCTGAAAACTGAGCTATCCATGATTCGAAACCCTCGGAAAGGTCTCTCAAGTAGTTTTTAGGGTTTAGGGTGCACGTCAGATTTTTGAGAATTTTACCTCGGCTCTTGCTAGAGCCACGCAGCTGTAGCTTAGAGCCGCATGGCTCTAGTACAAACTAGAGCCGGGCGGCTTACAGAAATAAGAGGGGTGAGATTTTAGGAAGTCAGGCAGCACATATAATGTTTGAAATGATGATGAGTGGAGAGTATAAAAAGACAAGAAAAAATCAAATCAGGGGAGGTTTTTCAACCTTAGGCAGAAAAAATCATTTTCCAAGAAATAGAGAAAAAGAAGGCAGAGAAAAGAAAGGAGAGAAACCGAGACACCCAAGGCAAGGAGAAGTGATCCAAACAAAGAAGTTAAGATCTAAAATTAATCCTTAAACATTAATAACAAGTTCCACAACCTTTGCACATTGATTCGGGATTGTTTCGGATTGATTTTTGACTATTTTTTATCTTTTCGGTTTTCAGTCGGTTGAGTATCTAGGGCAAATTCCAAGTTCTTAATCCATTTCTTGACCTTCAAAGATCAAAACAACACCAAGGTAAACTCTAAGAGGCCTTAAACTTGCGTGCATTGCTTTTTCTTTGCATTTTCTTCATTTTTGAAATTTTCGGAATCGAACTTCCCCGAACATAGCCGTATGACTGTGTTCTTCATGAACACAGCCACACGACTGTGATGTTGATGAACAGAGCTAGGTAGCTCTGGTACCCAGAGATGCATGGCTCTGTTCTATAGGGGGCAGATTCCCGAGTTGTCCGGATCAGCCGAAAATAGTCCGTTTTCCATTTTGTGCATTCTGTTGTGATCAATTTCGGCCTAAATTTATCCGTATGTTGTAAATTTTGGTTTTCGGATTTCTGTACATACGGATATTAAGGTTTTCGATTTTTCCCGGGTTATATTTTCTAAGTTTTGGGGTTATTTCGGATCTGTAGTCCAGCATTAGCGGACCCCCAGACCCTATAAAATCCCCGAAAAATATCAAATACGAGCAAAACGACATTTTCACAAAAAATAAGAAAACCAATTTTCTCGGGTTCTAGGAATTATAGCCACACGGCTGTAGTTTCCGGAATAAAGCAAAGCCATGAAATGACCCGCACGGACATTGCCGCGTGGTGCTGTTTTAGAATTTAAATTGTTTTTCGCGTGTTTACTGCAATCTGGACCCTAAATGGATGTTGAATTTAGGAACACCCACACGAATAGAACCCCGAGTTGTGGGATAACAGACCCACTGAAAAGGAAAATTTGCATGAAATTGAGCCAAATAATTTTGTAAAAATTGTTTTCCAGCACAAAAAATACAGGGCGTTTCAAAACCGCTTTCCAGGTCTAACCGATCCGACCGGTCAGGTCGACCCGGTTACCCCCTAAATGCATGCCCCCATTCCTAAAAACCCTAATTCTGTCTTGCTGTGAGTCCTATCTGTATTGTGCCGTAAATTGTGCTAACCAATTTGTTTTGCAACATTTATTTTTGTTTTTGTTATTTTTACTGTAATTAATAGATTATACAGTGTAAATTAGGCGTTTGTAATTTTAGATATTCGTGTCTTCTAGGCGCTTGTAAAGTAAGGTCGAGGGTTTTTATTTTTATTCGATTTGGTTGCATAAGCAGCCTTTATTATTTTTGTATAATCTGGATGCATGGTTTATTTTTCTGTAATTTATTTCTGTCGTTTGTCTGCGCATGGGTTAAATACAAAACGAAATTGGGATAGAGAAAGATAATAAAGCAAATTAAATATGGTAATATAAACTGTAAAGTGAAAGCAGGCTAGAGGTTAAAGTAAGTCACTTGCCCGAACCCTAAATCTCTGGATTAGGTACAATAGTCTACCCTCGGTAGGGAGCTGTACCAGAATTTCCCGGATGAGCTGATCTGGGTGGCGACTCTGTCACTGATTTTGGAATTTAAGTTTTGAGGTCTTTAAGTTAAAATAAGAAAATGTTTTCTACAAAGGGATTTCCAAATCCATGATTTTTCCAAGATAAATAAACCTGTTTTCCAAAAACAAACCAAACGAAAACGTTTTCCCTGGTTCGCTTCGCTGAGTCTCGATTGTTCCCATATCAAAAAAGGTCATCTACTCACAGTGGTGACTCCGCTGGGGAATTTGGTTTCTTAAAAAGTTTTCATAAAAACTTAAGGAACTTAGGCAACTACCAAAATATAACCTTGCTTGCAGTCACTTCACCAGTTCATATTACCATATTTATTTGCACCTTGCATATCATGACATTTTCTTCTTCTTAATCCCTCCAACACACTGAGCAGCCCCGATTTACCCAAGAAGGTGGACTACCTCTTCCGCTAGGATTGGAGACACACCTTACATCGTGTTCTATGTTGAGGAGTGTATATTTGCTATGGGAACCTGTACGACCCTTAGTTTTGACTTTGGCCCACATTTAATGGCTTAGCAACTTCCTCTAGGATTACCAAAACTTAAATTCAAAATTAAACATCAAGTGTGTGCCTTTGGTATCCCCCATTGATGCCAAAGAGACCTAATTCCTAGGAAGAATACAAGACCAATCAAAAGGAGAAATAAGGTCGGAAGGGAGTGCATATTTTTACGTGTGCTAATGTTTGTTCCGTGGTGTTTTCTATTTGACTTTTCATGAAGCATCAAACATGCATAGCTTTCGTGTGCCATTCTAAACCACATCTTTGTGCAGCCATTTTCGAGCATCGACATATGCATGACACTAATCACATCTTCGTGCAGCCACGACATATTTATTTTGTTTGCCATTTACATCTCGCATGCAACATTTCCACGAAGCATACACGATATCATTTCGTCTGCCAGCGTCCTAACCACATCTTCGTGCAGCCACTTGCATTTTTGTGTGACATACACATTCATGTCATTTCATTCCACCTAATAAAGGATGTTCGAAGTGTGTTCCTGACGACCATTTCACTTCATAACATATCAGATATCCCGAAACTACCCGTATTTTGCCTGTGCGCCAGATTGCACTCGGCCATTTCACAAATACCATGTCATTCAATGTAGACCACAATGGTCCTAGATTTATTTCTGTGTGGCTGTTCATATGATGTCATCATATGGCATCATACGCATTCATCATAGGTGTCCCGGTGATGTCGAAATCCTGTTTGCGCATTATAGTTCACATCGGACCATTTCATGACATTGCAAAATCATTTGAGGTACTCCCCGAGTACTAGATTAGTACACATATAGGGGCATTCTATAACATTATCATGTAAGGTGCTCCACGAATGCTGAACCTCTGTTCGTGTCTCTGGTTAGATGTGACTCTTTTTGGTAACACCATCTCATATCACACTGCCTCAAAAGCATCAGAACTCTATCTATGGGATGGTCCCCATGCGACCATTTCATTTCATACCATTTACCTACAAAGCGTCGAAACTCTGCCCGTGTGTGGCACACATACGGCCATTTCACGGTAATTTATTAGGTGCCCCAAAGGCAACGAACGTCTGTCCGTGCGGCAGCTCCCATGAGACATTTTTGCATTATTTTGCATCGCATTGGCCACTCTTGGGACATCCCAAACAAAGGAAATTCAAACATGCAAAGATCATCCTCATTTTCATTTCCATACATGAAGCATCATCCAAGCATCATTCTCCACAACACCACGTCATTCATTTACCATCAATAACTCTTCACTTATGATGTAGAACCATACACACGTGAGACCAGGTGTGAGCAGACGACCTTTTACGAAAAGAACAGGAAAACGAATGTGGCGAAGCAAACCGGGGCAAATGTTCTCGTTATGTTGTGATTTTGGAAAGCGGGTTTTTTTTATCTTGAGTTAGGAAAATCATGGATTTCATTTGAAAATTCCTTTGTAAAAAATATTTTCCCATTTTAACTTAAAGACCTCGAAACTTAAATCCCAAAATCAGTGACAGAGTCACCACCTGGATCAGCTCATCTAGGAATTCCGGTACAACTCCGTACCGAGGACAGACTACTGTACCTAATCCAGAGATTTAGGGTTCGAGCAAGTGACTTACTTAACCTCTAGCTTGCTTTCACTTTACCGTTTATATTACCAGATTTAATTCGCTTATTATCTTTCTTTAACCCCAATTTGTTTATTTTAAATCAGCCGATGCTAAAGCAAAATGCAGAAAATAAATTACAGAAAAATAAAGTATACATCCAAAATGTACAAAGAAATAATAGAGGCCAATTATACAACCTAATCAAATAAAAGATAAAAACCCTCGTCCTCACATTTTAATCACCTAAGTACACAAGGATCTAAAAAAAATTACAACTGCCTAAAAATACATGAAATAATCTATTAAATAGAGTAAAAAAATAAAAATAAAAATAAAAGCTGCAAAGCAAATTAGTTAGCATAATTTATATTGCACACACAGATAGGACTCATATAGGACAGAATTGGGAATTTATGAAACGGAGGTATGCATTTAGGGGGTAATCGGGTCGACCAGATCGGTCAGACCGGTTAGACCTGGAAAATGGTTTTGAAACGCCCTATGATTTTTATGCTGGAAAATCAATTTTTGGAAAACATTTGGCTCGGTTACATGCAAATTTCCATTTTTGTGGGTCTGTTATTCCAGAATCCAAGGTTTCGTTCGTGCGGGTTACTAAATACATAATCCATCTAGGGTCCAAAGTGCAATAAACATACCAAAAGAATTTGTGAAAATTTCATTTTATTCGTTTTCAATATTTTCTGGGGACTTTTTAGGGTTAGGGGATCCGCTAATGCTGGACTATAGATCCGATCCGAATAGAATAACCCCGAAACTCCAAAAATAAAACCCTGGGAAAATTGGAAACCCTAATATCCGTGCGTATAGAAATCTGAAAACCAAAATTTTATAACATGTGGATGGATTTGGGACGAAATCGATCACAATAGAAAGCGCAAAATGGAAAACGAACAGTTTTGGCCGATCAAGATGATTCAAAAATCTATCCCTAAAGAATAAAGTCGGGTGGCTCTGTTCATCATGAACATAGCCATGTGGCTATGTTCATGAAGAACACAGCTATCCAGCTCTATTCGGGCAATTCGGTTTCCGAAAGTTGTAAAAACAAAGAAAACACATAGAAAAGACAAGGTAAACAGGTTTAAGGCCTCTTAGAGTTTACCTTGATGTTGTTTTGATGCTTTGAACATCAAGAAATGGATTGGAAGCTTTGGAATTTGTTTGGAAGTTCAACCGGCCTAAAACCGCAACAATCCGAAACAATCCGAAATGAATCCGGAACAATCCCCAATCGATGAGCAAAGGTTAAGCAACTTGTGTTTAACGTATTTAGATTGATTTTAAGTCTTACTCATTGTGTTTTGGGTTCTCCTCCTTTGGCTTTAGTGTCTCGGTTTCTATCCCTCTTTTTCTCTCTATTTCTTTTTTCCTCTTTTTTTTTTTGGAAAGTGTTTTTCTGCCTTAAGATTGCAAAAGTCTTTCCCTTGATTTGATTTCATTTCTTTTATACCCTTCCCTTCTCATCATTTCAAACATTAAATGGCCGCTTGACTTTCTCTGATTTTACCCCATTTCCCATTCTGCCAAGCCAAGTTGCTCTGCTTTGCAGAGCAACTTGGCTCACCCACTAGAGCCGTACGGCTCTAACGTAAAAGATAGAGCTGTGTGGCTCTAACAAGAGCTGGGGCAAAATTTTAAAAATCAGACGTGCATCCAAAACCCTAGAAACCACTTGGGAGGCCTCTTCGGGGATTTTGGATCTCGGATAACTTGGTTTTCAGGACATTTGAGATACTCCAGGTGACATTCCGGGTGTTTTCAAGTCCGATTCAAGTCCGTTCGCTCCATAGGTAACACTAGAATTCTCATCATAGAGGTCGGGAAAACCCAGAGCTTACAGCTGCTCCTCACGTGATCAAATTCAATACCCAATGCCAGGTTCAGGTTACCTGAGGGGAATTTGAGAATGCGAATGAAAGCGCCGTAAGTGAAAGGAAAGAAAGACATACCTGAGCCGCAACGATGAGTTGGAATAAGCTGATACCGGGTCTAGGTTACTCGAGGCAAAGTTGGTGAGGAAATAAGCCGATACCGGGTCTAGGTTACCCGAGGCATGGTAGGGGAAGAAATAAGACGATACCGGGTCTAGGTTACCCGAGGCAAGGTAGGGGAATAAATAAGCCGATACTGGGTCTAGGTTACCCGAGGCAAGGTTCTGCTGGTGATTTGAATTGGTTTCAAGGATCTAGGATCTTGCTTGAATTGGTTTTCAAGGATTAAGAATCTCGCTTGAAGGAGTTTCAAGGATTCAAAATCTGGCTTGGAGAGGTTTTCAAGGATTAAGAATCTCGCTTGAAGGAGTTTCAAGGATTCCAAATCTAGCTTGGAGAGGTTTTTATCAAGGATTAAGAACCTCGCTTGAAGGAGTTTCAAGGATTTGAAATCTAGCTTGAGTAGGTTTGGTTCAAGAATATTAAATCTTGCTTGAATTGAATAGGTCCAAGGATTTGAGATCTTGCTTGAGGGTTTTCAAGGATTAAGAATCTGGCTTGAAGGAGTTTCAAGGATTCAAAATCTAGCTTGGAGAGGTTTATCAAGGATTAAGAATCTCGCTTGAAGCAGTTTCAAGGATTCAAAATCTAGATTGAGTAGGTGGGACTTTAGGAGTGATAATTTTGGAATCAGGTTGAGAATGAGTATTTATTCCTTAATTGATAATTTTGAAACAAAAATTTTTGCCCCTTCGATCAGGAATAAATACGGCTTGTTTACTTTGCCCCTGGGTACTTGAGATGTTGAGGTTTGGGTCCACCTGACTCTGCCTTGTCTCTTGAGACTTGGTGAATGCCTCAGTGTTGGACTATTTTCTACTTCGGGAGCGATCCTAATTCAGGATGGCCCAACGATAGTGGCAGGTACATGTACCTGTACTGGTTGTGATGCATATATGCAAGTGTGTATATGTTTTGAATGTATGTATATGCATGCTTTAATGTGTGCATGTGCAAATGACACTGGGAGACGCATTCCTCGCTATTCATCCAGTCTTGAAATGCTATGCCCTTGGTGGGGAGATTAGGACGTGCCTCTGGCTAGGGAAGGTACAGCACGTCTGTGGTTGATCTAGTTGGGGAGTAGACTCTTTATGTGCTATGATTCTCGCACCTCTACTGGGGATGTGCGGGGATATGCAATGGCTATTGGGAAAGTCCCATGCCTGTTGGAGGGTTCTGTTGGAGAAGAGTAGAGGAGCTTTTGCTGGGGAATGGTGGAAGGGTTCCACTTTTCTGCCCCTAGGAATGGTGAATCTGGAAAAACTTTAAATTTTGCCTGAACTGCCCGATGTGGGTTTTCAGCTCAGCGAGCTGCTCTAACTTTTGCCTGAGGCACCTTTTCGGTTTTCACCTCAGCGAGCCTCTTTTGAAGGTGCTCTAACTTTTGCCTAAACTGCCTAATATAGGTTTTCAACTTAGCGAGCCGCTCTAATTTTTGCCTGAGGCGTCTTTTCGGTTTTCGCCTCAGCTAGTTCCTCTTTTTTATTTTTGGTGCATGCGACGCATGTGAGCAAAAGACGTGCACAACCATGTATGATGCATGATGTGAATTTAATTCCAAGCAGAATTGGGACATTTAAATGAACAGAGCAAGGCATTCATTCATTCATTCATTGATAATGTTTTAGCATAATGCACATCATAGATGAAATGAAATTAAAAATGGAGTCAGCAATGGTATCCATCTTGACCGAATTCATGACTGCCATCAACTGGTCCTCGTAGATTTTCCCACTGGTGGTGCTCACCTCATCATCCTAACTTTTACATGGATCGTTCTTTCGATTTTCGACCCATCAGACTGTCCTAATTTTTGTGTGGACCTCCTGTTTAGTTTTCGATCCACCGGACCCCTTTTTTTTTTGGCCCGTCTGGGTTGATGGGGTCGACAGCTTGGTCTCTCTTCTCCCTGGTAGCACCATTTCCACCTTGAAGGTCGATGACTACGGTGCCTCCCTAGTGAATGCTCCGATGCCAGTCCAGCGTTTTTTGCAAGGCGAATAATGGTGTGCCAATCCACTTTTGATCAAATTCCTTTGATGGATCTGTTGGCTGCTTCCGTCACCCCACCGGCTAGTGGATGACGTGGAGTTGATGATCGATGCCCCAACCCTTTATTCTGGAACACATGTGATGTTGCCCCTTGAAATCATAGTCTCCTCTTGGTCATGACGAAACACAGAATTCTGTATTATGCATATATGTTCTCCTTTCTACATTTGGGCTCATGTTTTTTTCTTCTTCTTTTTATTATTATTATTATTATTTTTAGGGCTATGGCATCATGGTCAACTCTATTTCCATCCACGTTGGGTGGTTGACAGTCATGGCGGTGGACTGATGTCTATTTGCCATGAATAGTCTTGTTTTTCTACCGACATCAGTTTCTCCTATTGTGGTCTCTCCCCTTTATCTGCTCTGGGTCTGTGGAGTTTTTGCTCAGCTGATTTCACCCTTAAATCCTTCGGAGTCTGGAATTTGGTAACCTCATTGATCCCCATTCATGTCGTGGTAGGATCGGGCAAATCTTGTTATGCGCTTTTGGGTGCTTTGCAATTTCTTCTTTTTTTTTAGGCGTGAAGTCTTTCAAGACGGATACCATTTTTAGGTCATCATTTGTCTTTAAGTTCATTTCATGCAATGATGTGTCATGTATGCTAAAGACATTAAATGAATGTTTGTATGTAGGCATAGTGTTCCATCCAGAAAAATATCGCATAAGTAATTGTAATCAGACTGCATTACATTAAATGCCTCATCGGCTGAGTAGTTCACAAAACAAAAAAGAAAAGAAAAGCATATACATCAAAATGGTTGTCATCCTCCATATGTTGAGGGTCTTCTTTTGCTACTGTATCATCTCTTTAATGGCTTGAACATGCGGATCAATCAAAGCTGTGTAAGGAGTTGTTATGAACACTGGGCTTTAAAGGCAGTTCTACAATCTTTCCTTCAGCGATTAATTGCCGGACAGCCCTCAGTAATTTCATGTAGTCATTCGTGTGGTGCCCCACTGTCACGTGATAAGTACAAAAATTTCCCTTGTTAGTCTCGGCCGGCTTTTCAAACGACTTCGGAGAATTCAATAGACTGCCGTTCCTGCATTTCACAAAAATCTTGGCCAAAGAAAGAGTCTAAGGAGATAGGCCTTGATTTTGCAAATTTCCACCTTGGCCGCCTTGCTGCTGGGACACAACGGAGATTTGAACTAGCTTGTCTTCTGAGAGTTGCCCACTTTTGTCTACAAGGTCGGAACCAGATCCGCTGCTTGATCCAATTGCAGTAGTCGACCTATTCCCGGCACTATACCTGGAGCCTCTATTGCCCCTGTGGCTTACTACCTTTTCCTCTTCATCCCTCTCAATTTTCATGGCCATGCTATACACTTCACTGAGCTCACTAAAGTAGTGGAATTTCATGTTGTTTTTGAAGATGTCCCTACTGCCATCAATCAACTTCTGAACCAGCTTATCCATGTTGAGGCGATTCTTCAGCAGAATCATTTTGTTCATCCACCTCTGGTAATAGGCATCAACGGATTCATTCTGCTGTTGTTTAACCCTTTCCAGGTCATACAGCTTCACTTGGATCTTGGTGTTGAAGCTGTAGTACTTGATGAAGGATGCAGACAAGGCCTCCTAATCTGATTGCACATCTTCAGATAAAGAATTATACCAGCCCAGTGTGCCTCCCTCAAGTGTGGTCGGGAAGAAATTAACCAGCTGCTACTTGGTTGCGCCTGCCGTCAGCATGATTCTGACATGAAGGTTCACATGGGCCTCCGGTGAACCAATCCCCCTGTAGTAAGGAACTTTAGGCACTTGAAATCCAATGGGGAAGGTCTCAATGCCCTTGTTGATCATTGCATCGACATTCACACCTCTCTTAGAGCCCAAACTGATGTTGACCCCTTTCTTCAGCTCGGTTACTACTTCATCTAATTCAGAGTACTTGGCCTTCATTTTCTTTTCCATGGATGCTTCCATCTCTTGCAGCTTCTCCATATTGGCCGAGACATCAGCCCCGTATTGAGAAGACTCATCTACCTTTTCCTTTCCCGGCCTACTGGTTCTGATATCCTCAGTTTCCCTTACAACAACATGCATCTCTTCTTTCAACATGTCACAGAAATCCTGGGATCTCAGCAAAATCCTTCAGGGCATCAGCAAGACTTGGTGTTTGATTAGCCATTTCAACTTCCTCTCCAAAATCAGAATCACTATCAGTCACTACTGTTCTTTATTCCCTAACAGCCCTCTTGGTCGGTCCAGCTTACTTTTTGAACTATCTGTACGGAGCTTTGGTATTTTCTAGCCTCATGTGTGTATGGTCCTACATCATAAGTGGAGAGTTAGAGATGGTAAATGATGACGTTTTATAGAGAATGATGCTTGAATGATGCTTCATGAATGGAAATGGACATGAGAATGAACTTTGTGTGTTTGATTTCCTTTATTTGGAACATCCCAAGAGTGCCCAATGCTGTGTAAAATGATGCAAAAATGTCTCATGGGAGCCGCCGCACAGACCGAGGTTCAGTGCCTTTGGGGCACCTAATGAATTATCGTGAGATGGCTGCATGTGTATCGGTACACGGGCAGAGTTTTGACACTTTGTAGGTTGATATCATGAAGTGAAATGGTCATATGAGGGCTATCCCATGGACAGAATTTTGATGCTTTTGAGGCAAGTGATATGAGATGATGTTACAAAAGAGTCCCATGTACCCGGGGACACGGACAAAGGTTCGGCGTTCATGGAACACCTTGTATGATTTTGATAATGTTATGAAAATGCCCCTATATCTGTGCTAATCTGGTACTTTGGGAGCACCTTAAATGATTTTACAATGTTATGAAATGGTCCGATGTGAACCGTAATGCGCAAACAGGACTTGGCTCCTCCAGGACACCTACGATGGATGAATGTGATGTTATGTGATGACATCGTGTGAATCGCCACACGGAAGTAGACTTGGGATCATTGTGGTCTTCTATTGAATGATATGATATTTGAGAAATGGATGAGTGCAATCCGGTGCACAGACGGAACACGGGTAGTTTTGGGGTACCAGATATGTCATGGAATGAAATGATCGTGAAGGGCACACTTGGAATCATCCTTTTATTAAGTGAGATGAAATGATGTGGATGTGCATGTCATACAAAAAATTCAAGTGGCTGCACAAAAATATGGTTAAAAGGCATGACACACGGAATGATGTCATGTATGTTTCATGGAAATGTCGCACACGATCTGTAAATGGCACACGAATAAAATGTCGTGGCTATACAAAAATGTGATTAGCGTCACACATATGTCGATGTTTGAAAATGGCTGTGTAAAGATGTGGTTAGAATGGCACATGAAAGCTATGCATGTTTGATTCTTCGTGAAAAGTCAAATAGAAAACACCACAGAACAAACGTTAGCACACGCAAAAATATGCGCTCCCTTCCAACCTTTGTCCTCCTTTCGATTGGTCTTGCATTCTTCCTAGGTGTTGGGACTCTTTAGCATCAACGGGGGATACCAAAGGCGTACACTCGATATTCATTTTGAATTTTAAGTTTTGATAATCCTAGGGGAAGTTGCTAAGCCATTACATATGGGCTAAAGTCAGAACCAAGGGTCGTACAGGTTCCCATAGCAAAAATACACTTCCCCACCGTAGAACATAATGTAAGGTCATGCGGTGTTATGAGTGGTTTACCCCGTCGGGTGTCTCCAATCCTGGCGGAAGAGGCAGTCCACCTTCCTAGGTAAACCAGGGCTGATCAGTGTGTTGAAGGGATTGAGAAGAAGAAAATGTCATGATATGCAAGGTGTAAATAAATATGGTAATATGAACTAGTGAAGTGACTGCAAGTGAGGTTTATTTCGCTAAGTTCCTTAAGTTTTTTGTGAAAGCTTTTTAAGAAACTTGTATTCCCCAGCAGAGTCGCCACTATGAGTGAACGACCTTTTTCGAAAAGAACAGGAAAAGGAACACGGTGAAGTAAACCGGGGAAAACGTTTTCGTTATGTTGTGATTTTGGAAAGCGGGTTTTGTTTATCTTGAGTTAGGAAAATTGTGGAATTGATTTGAAAATTCCTTTGTAGAAAACATTTTCCTGTTTTAACTTAAAGACCTCGAAACTTAAATCCCGACATCAGTGACAGAGTCGCCACCCGGATCAGCTCATCCGGGAATTCCGGTACAACTCCCTACGGAGGACAGACTACTATACCTAATCTAGAGATTTAGGGGTCGGGCAAGTGACTTACTTAACCTCTAGCTTGCTTTCGCTTTACCGTTTATATTACCATATTTAATTCGCTTATTATCTTTCTCTAACCCTAATTTGTTTATTTTCAATCAGCCGATGCTAAAGCAAAATGCAGAAAATAAGTTGCAGAAAAATAAAGCATACATCCAAAATGTACAAGGAAATAATAGAGGCCGATTATACAACCCAATCGAATAAAAGATAAAGCCCTCGTCCCCACATTAGAATCGCCTAAGTACACGAGGAACTAAAAAAAAATTACAACCGCCTAAAAATAAACGAAATAATCTATTAAATATAGTAAAAAATAAAAATAAAAATAAAAGCTGCAAAACAAATTAGTTAGCACAATTTATATTGCACACATAGATATGACTCAAATATGACAAAATTGGGAATTTAGGGAACGGGAGTATGCATTTAGGGGGGTAACCGGGTTGAACCGACCGGTCAGACCGGTTAGACCTGGAAAACAGTTTTGAAATGCCCTGTGATTTTTGTGCAGGAAAATCAATTTTTGGAAAACATTTGGCTTGGTTACGTGCAAATTTCCATTTTTGTGGGTCTGTTATTCCGGAATCCAAGGTTCCATTTGTGTGGGTTCCTAAATACACAATCCATCTAGGATCCAAAGTGCAATAAACACACCAAAAACATTTGTGAAAATATCGTTTTATTCGTTTTCAATATTTTTTCGGGTCTTTATAGGGTTCGGGGGTCCGCTAATGCTGGACTATGGATCCGATTCGGATAGAATGACCCCAAAACTCCGAAAATAAAACCCTGGGAAAACCAAAAACCCAAATATCCGTACGAACAGAAATCCAAAAACCAAAATTTTATAACATACGGATGGATTTGGGCCGAAATCGATCACAACAGAAAGCACAAAATGGAAAATGGACTGTTTTCGGCCGATCGAGATGATTCGAAAATTTGTCCCTGAAGAACAGAGCCAGAGGGCTCTGGGAACCAGAGCCGCCTAGCTGTATTTGAGCAATCTAGTTTCCGAAAGTTACAAAAACGAAGAAAACGCATCAAAAAGACAATACAAACAAGTTTAAGGCCTTCCAAAGTTTAACTTGATGTTGTTTTGATGCTTTGAACGTCAAGAAACGGATTGGAAGCTTTGGAATTTGTCTGGAAGTTCAACCGGCCAAAAACCGCAATAATCTGAAATAATCCAAAATGAATCCAGAATAATCCCCAATCGATGAGCAAAGGTTAAGAAACTTGTGTTTAATGTCTTTAGTTTGATTTTAAGTCGTAGTCTTTGTGTTTTGGGTTCTCCTTCTTTGGCTTTATTATCTCGGTTTCTATCCCTCTTTTTCTCTCTGTTTCTTTTTTTCTCTTTTTCTTTGGAAAGTGTTTTTCTGCCTTAAGATTGCAAAAGCCTCTCCCTTAATTTGATTTTTCTTTTCTTTTATACCCTCCCCTTCTCATCATTTCAAACATTAAATGGCAGCCTGACTTTCTCTGATTTTACCCCATTTCTGATTCTGCTGAGCCAAGTTGCTCTGCTTTGCAAAGCAACTTGGCTCACCCACTAGAGCCGTGTGGCTCTAATAAGTGCCTGGGCAAAATTTCAAAAATCAAGTGGGCACCCAAAACCCTAGAAACCACTCGGGAGACCTCTTCTGAGATTTCAGATTGTGGATAGCTTGGTTTTCAGGACATTTGAGATACTCTGGGCAACATTTCGAGTGTTTTCAAGTCCGTTCGCTCCATAGGTAACACTAGAATTCTCATAATAGAGGTCAGGAAAACCCAGCGCCTACACCAGGAAATACCAAAGCTCCGTAAAGACAATTCACAAAGTAAGCTGGATCGACCAAGGACAAGGTCTCAGGCTTTGAGGGCTGTTGGGGAACTGAGAACAGTAGAAACTGATAGTGATTCTGATTTCAAAGAGGAAGTGGAAATGGCTAATCAAACACCAAGTATTGCTGATGCCCTGAAGGATTTCCTAAGATCTTAGGATTTCCGTGACATGCTGAAGGAAGAAATGCAGGCTGTTGTGAGAGAAAGCGGGGAAATCGGAACTAGTAGGCCTGGAAAGGAAAAGGTGGATGAGTCTTCTCAATACGAGGCTGATGTCTCAGCCAGTGTAGAAAAGCTGCAAGAGATTATGGCAGCTATGGAAAAGAAAATGAAGGCTAAGTATTCAGAGTTAGACGAGGTGGTGGCCGAACTGAAGAAAGGGGCCAACATCAGTATGGGCTTCAAAAGGGGAGTGAATGTGGATGCAATGATCAACAAGGGCATTGAGACCTTCCCCATTGGGTTTCAAGTGCCCTTATAAGGGGATTGGTTCACCAGAGGCCCATGTGAACCTCTATGCATGAGTCATGTTAACGGCAGGCGCCACTAAGCAGCAGCTGATTAACTTCTTCCCAACTACACTCGAAGAGGGTGCACTGAGCTGGTATAACTATTTGGCTAAAGATGTGCAATCAGACTGGGAGGCCTTGTCAGCATCCTTCATCAAATATTACAGATTCAACACTAAGATCCAGGTGAAGCTGTATGACGTAGAAAGTGTTAAGCAACAGTAGAATGAATCCTTTGATGCTTACTACTAGAGATGGATGAACAAAATGATTCTACTGAAGAACTGCCCCGATGAGGATGAACTGATTCAAAAGTTGATTGATGGTAGTAGGGACATCTTTTGAAACAATATGCAATTCCACTTTTTCAGTGAGCTCAGCGAAGTGTATAGCATGGCTATGAAAATTGAGAGGGATGAAG
This sequence comes from Euphorbia tirucalli, assembly GCA_039660915.1. Lineage (NCBI taxonomy): Eukaryota > Viridiplantae > Streptophyta > Magnoliopsida > Malpighiales > Euphorbiaceae > Euphorbia > Euphorbia tirucalli. The sequence goes on along the minus strand of CM077640.1, from coordinate 31,592,553 downwards.
AGGAAAAGGAAGCAAGCTACAAGGGCAATAGAGGCTCCTGGTACAGTTTAGGGTATCGATTGACTACTATAGCTGGTTCAAGCAATGGGTCTGAGTCTAGTTCTATAAGTAAAAGTGGATAGTTTTCAGAAAGTAAGCAAGCAGGGGTTGCCGTTGTGAGGCAGCAGCGGGGAAACCAAGGCAGAAATTTAGAAGGCCAGGGTATATCTCCGTGGGCTTTCTCCTTAGCTAAGATCTTTACCAAGTACAGGAATGGCAGTCTGTTATGCTCCCTCAGGCCTTTCGAGAAGCCAATAGAGGAAGATAAAGATAACTTCTGTACCTACCATGTCATGGTGGGACATAGGACCAACAACTGTTATAAACTGAGGGATGCCATTTAGAGGCTGATCGACGAAGGGAAGTTACAGGAGCCTGCCAAGCCCAGTACTAAGACTAATCCTTTGCCAGCATTTGAAAGGCAGGTCAACATGGTACTGTCCAAACTTCCAGCCAATTTCATTTTTGCACAAGTCCTGCAGGCAAATCCCCCGTACAGTCTGTGGTGGCTAGTGAAATTGGAGCAAAGTTTGAATGTGAGAAGTTGACAGAGCAGAAGGAAGTGAAACCTATGATTCTGGATGATCTGGATTCAGAAGATGAATAAGAAGAATATGGCTCTATAGAGATAGTAAAACCGCCAGTCGTGGAGGAGTCGAAAGTTTCTAATGTCCGGAATGTAACAAGGAGCGGTAGGGTATACCAGCTCGTGGTTCAGCAAAGTGACAAGACTCTAGTGACCGGGTAAGGTAGTATGTTAGTGCCAAAAGAAGTAGAAAAAGAAGACCTCGTTATTTCTCAATTGAAAAAGACTCCAGCACAAGCTAGTCTGTGGCATTTGTTTCTAACTTCCAAGGAACACAGAGCAGCACTGGTTAAAAAGCTGTCTGAAATAGAAGTTTCTCCACTTGCATCTCCGGAGACCATATGATGCTTACTGGACAAGATTCATATAGGGTCCCCTGAGATTGTATTTTCCAAAAAAGATTTGCCACAACAAAGCTCTGTATATCAAGGTTAACCTCCTGGACGGAGTTATGCCATGTGTGATGGCGGACGATTGTTGGGATTCGTCATTAGAAAAATAATGTGGCGCAGCGGAAAATACACCGTTTAAAATTTCCTAGAATCCACCTATCGTGTCCAATTACCATTGATTAGAATAAAACCAAATTGAATCAAGAGAGATTAACTCATCGGATTCGTCTATTCTAGAGACTACTGCAGAATCGTTTTCTTGAAACTGCGATCTCCAAAGTCTGGTGCACGACCAACTATTGAGCGGGAACCGGTGCTAGCCGAAGACGCAAAGGAATGGAGGATTAATGCTAGGATTTTCGACTGATTTGGGGCTGCTCTTGGTGGCTGAAATTTCAAGCAATTAATTAGAGTTGAATTAGGTTTTTCCTCCTTAAGTGTGCCCTTATATAGACACCTTGTCTAATTGGGTTTTAATTAGGTTAATTAAACCCAAGCTCACTAGGATTATAATTACATAAATAAACTTTAATTAAAAAGTATATACTATGTAATTTAATTCCATTTGGCTAAATTTAATTACCCCTAAATAAAATTAAATCATACTTAAGTTAATACAGTACATGTATTTAATTTTCCTACTTAGGAAAATTATTTAATTAATTGTTTACTTTATCTAATTCAATTAATTGATAAATTAATTAATTACATTATGTAAACTTATTAATTAAATTAAATTCAACCCAATGTCAATTAATTACCTTGACACCGAAGGTCAACTAATTAATTAACGCATTTCTTCCAATGTACATTACATGTACAATTTCTATAAGTTCCAGCTCAGTTGATCTATGTGCACGATCCTATGGGTCTGTCTTTATGTTGGCAGTAGGTCCACAGACTGTAAGTGGGTTCTACAAACCATTACAGTCCCCAATTAAGATAGAGATGCAGCAGTCTTTAGAAGACACTCACCCGGTTGTAATCTCATAGTGTCCTTTGCCTAATGATATCGATATGAATAAACAAGAGGCATGGTGTCCGTCATCCTCTTCTGTTGTTTATTATATTTCTTGATCTTGAGTTGACTGATTAATCAAAATAAGCAACCAACTTATTTGGGTATGGCCATACACTTATCAGTCCCACTCATCAAGTGGCCAATGATATCATCTCGGTGTTACCCCGAGTGGCAATTCCATCACTTCATCATCAATATCACATTTTCACCTGTCCACCCAATCATACCCGTATTTAGCATCTTTTTACAGACCTGTTAGGCGTATGTCAAAGTGAACTGGATTCCATATTGATATTATAATGAAATCTGGTCTGAGGACAAAAGAGACCTACTCAAGAAAGACCTATGACGCGACAACCATGTGACTTTCATGTGCGGATCGATCCAGTCCCATGTCAACGACATGTACCTATATTCACTATAAAAGTACTATGGCTAGTTAAGAACTACCATACAGTCATCAAATATACAAGTCTGTGGTTCCATTAGTTCCCATGATTAGAACAGACCTGGGATTGGTTTTATGATTATCAATCAATGGATACTCTACTCATATTATAGCACAAGATATAAATGAAATAGATTAATTACCTTTATTAATGTGACATAAATAATGTATTCATACATGGCTCTTAATGTATAATACAAAATATAAGAATCCAATGCCCTAAGAACTAGGGCACACCAACAATCTCCCACTTGCACTAGTTCTAAGTGGGCATTGCCCTAATTCCTGTAGATCTGGTATGACCGTCGTGCTGTGTCTGCTGCAGCGCTTTGGTCAATGGATCAGCGACATTATTCTTGGTGTCAACCCTCTGCAATGATATGTCACCTCTGTTCACGATATCCCGAATGGGGTGAAACTTTATGAGCACATGTTTGGATCTCTTGTGTGACCGGGGCTCCTTAGCTTGTGCAATGGCCCTGTTGTTGTCACAAAAAACATCAACTGGGTCTAGGATAGTAGGTACTACTCCTAACTCGGTTATGAATTTCTTGATCCAAACGACTTCCTTTGCAGCTTCACACGCAGCTATGTACTCAGCTTCCGTTGTAGAGTCAGCAATGGTGGCCTGCTTTGAGGACCTCTAACTAATGGCACCGCCATTCAGGAGAAAAAAAAAAAACCAGATTGTGACTGGTTCTCATCCTCATCGGTCTCAAAGCTTGCATCAGTGTAACCTGACACTACCAGCTCATCTTGACCTCCATACACTAAGAAAGCATCCTTAGTCCGATTAAGGTACTTTAGGATTGCCTTGACAGCCTTCCAGTGTTCCTCCCCGGGGTCTGACTGGTACTAGCTGGTCATACTTAGTGCAAACGCGACATCAGGCCTCGTACATAACATGGAGTACATAATAGATCCAATAGCAGATGCATAAGGGATCTTTTCCATGTTCTCCCAGTCCTTCTTTGTTTTAGGACCATCTTTCTTACTAAGCTTTAACCCATGGCGCATAGGCAAGAATCCTTTCTTTGCCTTATCCATGCTGAATCTTTTCAGAACCTTGTCAATGTACGTGGCCTGACTTAGGCCTAGAATCCGATTGGATCTATCTCTGTAGATCCCAATCCCTAAGATCGTCTCAGCTTCACCTAAGTCCTTCATTGCAAAGCACCTGCTCAACCACTGCTTAACTCCTTGCAGTGTTGGTATGTTGCCTCCAATGATAAGGATGTCGTCAACATACAGCACTAGGAAGGTGGAAACGCTCCCACTAACCATCTTATACACACAGGGCTCATCAGAATTCTGTGTGAAGCCATATCCTGTAATGGCCTCATTGAATCTCTGATTCCATGACCTCGATGCTTGCTTCAATCCATAAATAGATCTTTGAAGCTTGCATACCCAGTTTGGATACTTTAGATCGATAAAACCCTCAGGTTGTGCCATGTACACATCCTCGAGTAGCCTTCCATTAAGGAAAGCAGTCTTAACATCCATCTGCCATATCTCATAATCGTACCATGCAGCTATGGCTAGTAGTATCCTAATGGATTTGAGCATAGCAACTGGTGAAAAGGTTTCATCATAGTCAATTACTTGAACTTACCTGAATCCTTTTGCCACCAATCGCCCCTTGAAGGTGTTGTCGGCCTTTAACTTGAAACACCACTTGCAACTATCACCTTAGCACCCGGAGGTGGATCCACCAAGTTCCATACTTGGTTGTCATGCATAGATTGCATCTCAGCCTCCATGGCTTTGCACCATTGATCTGAGTGTGGGCTTTCAACAGCCTCCTGATAGGTCTTGGGCTCTTCTTGGTCAACGACCATAAGGTCCCCATCATCAGTCGCGAGAAAGCCGTACCTCTTTGGCTGATGACATGTCCTACCAGACCTTCTACGGTCCTATGCAACCGTTTCTGGTTCCTCAATTTCTTGAGTAGTCAGATCGGTTCCCAAAGCATCCTCAGTAGTAGCTGCAGGAGTTTGTGAGTCTTGAACTTCTGACAGTTCAACATTACTCCCACTATCTCTCTTAGAAAGGAATTCCTTCTCCAAGAAGACTACATTGCTGGCTATGAAAACTTTGTTTTCGGCCGGATCGTAGAAGTAATAACCCTTAGTTTCCTTAGGGTAACCCACAAACTGGCACTTGACAGATTTGGACTCGAGTTTGCCACTTGTCAATTTCTTAACATATGCATCACAGCCCCAAATCTTCAAGAAGGAAACATTGGGCTTTCGGCCTTTCCATAGTTCATATGGTGTTCCCTCAACTGCCTTGGTGGTGTATTACTAAGAATGTAAGCAGCTGTCTCTAAAGCATATCCCCAAAAGGAGACAGGGAGTGTAGCATGACTCATCATCGAGCGGACCATGTCAAGTAAGGTCCTATTCCTCCTCTCTGACACTCCATTCCACTGGGTTGTACCAGGAGGAGTGAGTTGGGATATAATCCCACACTCTCTCAAAAACGAGTCAAACTCTTGGCTCAAATATTCACCCCCTCGGTCAGACCGAAGTGCTTTTATTTTCTTGCCAAGTTGGTTTTCTACTTCATTCTTAAAGTCCTTGAACCTTTGGAGAGTCTCAGACTTATGCTTCATCAGATACACGTAACCGTATCTGCTGAAGTCATCCGTGAAGGTGATGAAGTATAGAAAACCAGATCTAGCACTAGTGCTCATTGGGCCACATACATCGGAATGTATTAGCTCCAATAGCTCTGAGGCCCTTTCAGTAGTCTTGCTAAAAGGCGCCTTTGTCATCTTGCCTCTCAAACAAGATTCGCATGTGTCTTAAGACTGGATGTCAAATGACCCTAGCACTCCACTAGAGTGAAGCCTAGCTATGCGCTTCTCATTTATATGGCCAAGTCGACAATGCCAGATGTAAGTAGGATTAATTTCATTTTGTTTAATCCTTTTAGTATTTATGTTATAGATTGAACTTTCACGTTTTAGATCAAGGATATATAAGCCATTTTCAAGAAATGCTGTTCCATAAATAATATTGCCACATTGCATAGAAATTCTACCATGTCCAATATTAAATTCAAAACCAGAAATATCCAACAAAGAAATGGAAATAATATTCCTACTTATCGCAGGTACAAAATAACAGTTTCTTAGTTCCAAAACAAGTCCACTAGGCATCTCCAAGAAATAATCTCCGATCTCCATGGCTTGAACCCGAGCACCATTTCGGACTCGAAGATCTACTTCCCTAGATCCTAATAATCTCCTATTTCTTAGACCCTGCACATTTGAACAAATGTGAGATCCACATCCAGTGTCCAAGACCTAAGATGTAGAAATAGCCAGATTAATCTCAACAATATAAATACCTGAAGCAGCAGTTTTGCCCTTCAGTTGCTCCCTTAGCTTTGGACATGAGCTCTTCTAGTGCCCCTTCTCATGACACTCATTGCAGACATCGTCAGGAGAAGCAACCCTTGCTTTGGGTTGGGCCATCACCTTTTTGCCCATAACCTTGGCCTTAGATTTGGCCTTTCCCTTAGCAATGGATGTACTGCCCTTGTTCACCAGCAATACTTCAGGAGTCTTCTTAAGAGACTGCTCAGCAAGCTTGAGCATGCCATGCAGCTTAACTACCGAGTTATCCAACCCTTGCATATGGTAATTCATGATAAACTGGTTGTAAGACTCAGGAAGTGACCCAAGAAAAATGTCTGCTGCCAAGTCCTGCGGAACTGGCGCGCCGAGGTGGGCAAGTGTATCAATATACCCCTTCAACTTTAGCACATGAGTGCTAACAGAAGTCCCAGCTGCCATCACAGTCGTGCAAAGTGCCTTAATTGTCAAGTAACGTTCGTGACGAGCCTGATCTTGGAACATCTTTTTAAGCTAATCCATCATCTCATAAGCATGCTCGTCCATGAACTGCTTCTGAAGATCAGAAGCCATGGTACCCAACATGAGGCACGAGACATCTCGGTCATCCCTCACATGCCGATCGTACTGCTCCACCATCGTTGTGGTGATGCCTCGACCTGCGGGAGGGCCAGTTGGTAAAGGAGCATTCAGTACATACTCCTTAGACTCTTGTCTAAGAACTATTTGTAAGTTCCTAGCCCAGTCCAGGAAGTTAGTCCCCGAAAGCTTCTCCTTCTCCAAGAGTGACCTAAGTGAGAGTGAGTTGTTGTTTGTTGCAGCCATTTAAATTGCTTAACTGAAATGGGATTATCTACATGGAAGAAATCATTGCTTGAGTTAGAAATAAAGGACTTTTAAGCCAATTCAAATTAATAATCCGATTTTAATTTGTTTGTTGGTGTTGTTAATTGGCTGACTTGACCAAGATCCACAACTTATCAATGACTGGCCGAACTAGGGCTCGCTAACCAACCATTGAGTCGTTTGGTAGGACAACCTATCCAATCCTTTCGTGAAGGACTCTTGGTTTGATGGGCTTATTGACACTTTACCCATCTGTGCTTAGGGCCCGCTCTGAGCTAATGCTACCCATGTTGAGTCAAACCACCATTCACATGTTAACCATACCAAGTATCTTAACCCTCGACGGCCCACCGAATACTACAATATACCCAGCTAGGGCATGGCGGACATTGCAGCATCAATGGGAGGAAGAGGTGTGAATGTGGGAAGCACTTTTAAGCGACTCAATATTTTAATTTCCGGATTATAATTAAGTGATACGGCTTAGCTTGCATAAACGCGGGTAATAATTTGGTGATGCATGCATCCATATTATATGACAAATGCAATAGCATACTTAATTTAAAATAAATGAGATCCTATGGGCCTTTAATTACAACCTAATGAAAAACTAGATATCCTATCTAATTCTTCATGGGCCGGACTGCAATCCTTCTTGGGCTCCTACCATGGGCTTGCTCCATTTGGGCCTTCCTCCATACTTGATGCAATTACAATAATTTTGTAAAATAAAATCTATTCTAAAATTACATCAAAATAAAAAGTGGCACGCAGGCCATATTTCCCAAAATTAAATTACAATCGATAATAATTTAGGGCCCATAAAACTCAACATAATATTTCAAACAAAGTACCTGTCGTGCACATACATACCAATATGATGCATGATCATGGCATTCCAAATTATAAATATAAATGTTAAGCCGAGTTACTTAGGGTGAAATCGCCAATTTTAACAAATGTGACTAAGGCCCATAAAGGCTCAATGGATAACATCCATAAATGCAAAATTAACAATTTTGCTCCCACTTGAATTTGGGTTGTCACAAATTTAAAATTTAGGTCTCCCAATTTTAACCGGTGTCACGGTTTATTGGGCCAATTTCACAAAGTCCATATTCAATTTAATCTGCAAACAATTAAATAAAATATGCATGCTAACAAAATAAATAATTTGAATACAAATTAATTAAAAAAAAATTTAATTTAATTTGCATTAGGGTACGGGATAAAAAAATATCCGCAAAATCCAAAACCGGACCCAAAACCCTCTCGCGGCGCCGCTGTCCCGGCGAGGCAGCAGTGCCGCTGCGTGGCAGCAGCTGCCCAGTGGGCTGCTGCCGCTGGATGGAATCGCAATTTGCGATTCCATCCAGCCCAACATTTTTTTTAATGTTTTATTTAATTTCTAAATCATAAACATTCTAGCCAACAAATAAGAATGAATAATCAATAAAAAATGGATTGAAAACCAATTGGGGGAAAAAAAATCAAAAACCCCAATCCAAAATTCTAAGGTTCAACAAAACCAAAACCAATTGAATAAAAACCCTAAAATAACAAACTTGAAACCCATTCCTTCTTAAAGAACGCTTTCAAGAACCAATTCCAATCAATCTAATGGACAAAACCTAGGCTCTGATACCAATGTTGGGATTCGTCATTGGAAAAATAACGTGGCGCAGCGGAAAATATACTGTTTAAAATTTCCTAGAATCCACCTATCATGTCCAATTACCATTGATTAGAATAAAACCAAATTGAATCAAGAGATATTAACTCACTGGATTCATCTCTTCTAGAAACTGCTGCAGAATCGTTTTCTTGAAACTGCGATCTCCAAAGTCCGGTGCACGACCAACTATTGAGCGGGAACCGGTGCTAGCCGAAGACGCAAAGGAATGGAGGATTAATGCTGGGATTTTCGGCTGATTTGGCGCTGCTCTTGGTGGCTGAAATTTCCAGCAATTAATTAGAGTTGAATTAGGTTTTTCCTCCTTAAGTGTGCCCTTATATAGACACCTTGTCTAATTGGGTTTTAATTAGGTTAATTAAACCCAAGCCCACTAGGATTATAATTACATAAATAAACTTTAATTAAAAAGTATATACTATGTAATTTAATTCCATTTGGCTAAATTTAATTACCTCTAAATAAAATTAAATCAAACTTAAGTTAATACAATACATGTATTTAATTTTCCTACTTAGGAAAATTATTTAATTAATTGTTTACTTTATGTAATTCAATTAATTGATAAATTAATTAATTACATTATGTAAACTTATTAATTAAATTAAATTCAACCCAATGTCAATTAATTACCTTGACACAGAATGTCAACTAATTAATTAACGCATTCCTTCCAATGTACATTACATGTACAATTTCTATAAGTTCCAGCTCAGTTGATCTATGTGCACGATCCTATGGGTCTGTCTTTATGTTGGCAGTAGGCCCAAGGCCCACAGATTGTAAGTGGGTTCTAGCAAACCATTATAGCCCCCAATTAAGACAGAGATGCAGCAGTCTTTAGAAGACACTCACCCGGTTGTAATCTCATAGTGTCCTTTGCCTAACGATATCGATATGAATAAACAAGAGGCATAGTGTCCGTCATCCTCTTCTGTTGTTTATTATATTTCTTGATCTTGAGTTGACTGATTAATCAAATAAGAAACCAACTTATTTGGGTATGGCCATACACTTATCAGTCCCACTCATCAAGTGGCCAATGATATCATCTCGGTGTTACCCGAGTGGCAATTCCATCACTTCATCATCAATATCAACATTTTCACCGGTCCACCCAATCATACCCGTATTTAGCATCCTTTTACAGACCTGTTAGGCTGTATGTCAAAGTGAACAGGATTCCATATTGATATTATAATGAAATCTGGTCTGAGGACAAAAGAGACCTACTCAAGAAAGACCTATGACGCGACAACATGTGACTTTCTTGTGCGGATCGATCCAGTCCATGTCAACGACATGTACCTATATTCATTATAAAATTACTATGGCTTGTTAAGAACTACCATACAGTCATCGAATATACAAGTCTGTGGTTCTATTCATTCCCACGATTAGAACAGACCTGGGATTGGTTTTATGATTGTCAATCAATGGATACTCTACTCATATTATAGCACAAGATATAAATGAAATAGATTAATTACCTTTATTAATGTGACATAAATAATGTATTCATACATGGCTCTTAATGTATAATACAAAATATAAGAATCCAATGCCCTAAGTGCTGGGATTCGTCACGGGAAACCGACCGACAAAGTGCGGAAACACGCGTCGATTTCCTCGAATCCGGGTCCCGGGAGCTTAAGTAGTGAAAATCAAAAACAAAACACAAAGGAGGAGAATAAAGTCTTACCAAGATATCTCTTTAAGAGATAGAAGAAGACTGCAGAAATCAAGGATAGATTTCCTCCACCGATGCGTACACGAACGGCTATCGGACTGAAACCCGTGCTAGCAACTCGGAAATTCAAGAAGAGAGGGAGAGATGGCAGCCAAGAGCACTTGCTTAGAATGAAAATGGTTGAAGCCTTTCATCTAATATCTCTCACCAAGAGGCAAAAAATATCCCACAAAGCAAAGTCAACTATGACTCACCACAAAGTCAACAATGACTCACCACTTTCACTCATTACATTTTGGCTAAAGAATGAGTCATCTCCCTTGTCCAAAGACATAAGGATTCGGCCAAGAGGTGGAAAGGAAATGGGGAAGACACTTGTCTTTAGTCATAATGACCAACTCATAATGACCAACAAATATCCAAGTTGGTAAAGTCCAACTTTACTAACCAAAGTCCACCATGACTCACCCATTTAATCATCACCTTTTGTCCCACCATGACTCATTCTTCTCATCTTAAAAATTCATCATTCTTGCCTTAAACCCACCATGGATTTCGTCCAACATATGATGAAGAAGTGGGCTTACCATTTCAAGCCCAAGTCCACTTTAATTCTTTGGTTTCTATTTGATTTCAAATATCATTGTAATTCAACATGTATGTAAGCATATTGTACCATATGACATGTTACATACCTCTAAATTACAATTAATTTGACACATCAAATGCATCAAGGAATTAAATTAGACACATATAAGATGAGATACATGTAAACCTATACATGTATAAATATTTCCACCTAGGAAATAATCTCATAAATTAATTCATTGAATTAATTAAGAGAATGCCAAAAATAAATATTAATTATATTCTTTTGATCAATCTAATTGACCTAGAAGATAATTAATAAATCTCTCTCTCTTCAAACGTGTATACTCCAAGCACACACTTAATCCGACTAGTTAAAGTCCAGACGTTCAATGTGTACGATCCAATGGGCCCGTCTTTATGTTGGCAGTGGGCCAAGGCCCACAGACTACAGGCGGGCTCTAGCAAGCCACTGTAGCCCCCAATTAAGACGGAGATAGCAGTCAAACTGTCACCGTAACCCTGTAGTTGAACTTGTATGTCCCATGTCACTGATATCGGTGTCCAACACAGAGGCATGGTTGATCACCCTCTATATGTGTCCGGACATTACTTGATCCCAAATGAACTGATACTCACAAACAAGATCTCATCTTGTTTGGGTGTGGCCACACTCTAATCAGTAACATTCATCAAGAGGCCGGTGATATCGTCTCAGTAAAATACTGAGTGACATTCCCTTCTGCATATCCATAGTACTGCCATGCTCACTGACACACCCGAACGTACCCATACTTGGCACCCTTTTACAGGCCCGTTAGGCGTACACCGAAGTGTGCCACTTCACATGCAGCACCATCATATGGTCCGGTCAAAGGACTTATGCAAGTACTACGCGAGAATCAGTTGTGATACTATACCATGTAGATTCCCGTTAAGTGGATCAATCCAGTACCATGCACCCTTTTACATGTACCCATTAACCTGGTTGACATTCCATGTTCTATGACCGGTAAGACACCGCCATACAACCAGGCTAATGATAGTCTTTAGTTCCATTCATTCCCATGATTGGAACAGACTACGGATGACTTTATGGCCATATCGTTTTCCCTATCCATAGTCTTACTGCCAAGTGCCTCACACTTGACAACATGGATATGGATATGTCCATTGGATACTCTATTTAAAATATTGCACAAGACATATAGTAAATAGATTGTTGCCTTTATTTCTTAACACAACTTGTATAATACATGAAGTTCATATAAATGTACAAAAGTATGATACAAAGACAAGGACTAATGCCTCGGGACTAGGGCATTTCCAACAATCTCCCACTTGCACTAGTACCAACCAGGCATGGGCCTAATCCCTATAGATCTGATATGACCCTCGTGCTTGGAATGAGCCAGCACCTTGGTCAAAGGATCTGCGACATTCTCCTCGGTGTCCACTCTGCGTAATGAAATGTCACCCCTCTCAACAATTTCTCGGATGAGGTGAAACTTCCTGAGTACGTGCTTTGAGTTCCTGTGTGACCGGGGCTCCTTAGCTTGTGCAACAGCCCCATTGTTGTCACAGAAGATATCAACCGGTTCCTGGATAGATGATACTATCCCCAGTTCCATGATAAACTTCTTTATCCACACAGCTTCCTTAGCTGTATCACACGCTGCAATGTACTCAGCTTCCGTGATAGAATCTGCAATGGTCGGTTGCTTGGAGCTTCTCCAACTAATAGCACCACCATTAAGCATGAATACGTACCCTGACTGCGACTTATATTCATCCTGGTCGGTCTGGAAGCTTGCATCAGTGTACCCAGTAACTGACAGCTCTTCCTGACCACCATACACTAAAAAGCTATCCTTTGTCCGGTTAAGGTACTTTAGGATTGCTTTGACAGCTTTCCAGTGATCCTCCCCAGGATCTTGCTGGTACCGGCTTGTCATACTTAGTGCAAAGGTGACATCAGGTCTTGTACATAGCATATAGTACATGATTGATCCAATAGCAGAAGCATATGGGATCTCACTCATCTTCTCCCTGTCCTGTTTTGTCTGAGGACAGTTCTTCTTACTAAGTTTCAGCCCGTGACCCATTGGCAAGAATCCTTTCTTAGCCTGGTCCATGCTGAATCTTTTCAGAACCTTGTCTATGTACTTAGTCTGACTCAGGCCTAGAAGCCGATTAGGTCTATCCCTGTAGATCCCGATCCCTAGGATCGTTTCGGCTTCGCCTAAGTCCTTCATTGCGAAGCACTTACACAACCACTGCTTTACCCCAAGCAGTGTTGGTATGTCGCTTCCAATCAGAAGGATGTCATCCACATATAGAACCAGGAATGTTACGATACTCCCACTAATCCTTTTGTACACACAAGGCTCATCTTGATTCTGTATAAAGCCATATTCCTTTATAGCCTCATTGAATCGAAGATTCCAACTTCGGGATGCTTGCCTTAATCCATAAATGGATCTTTGAAGCTTGCATACCCTTTCAGGATACTTTAGATCGACAAAACCCTCAGGTTGTGTCATATACACATCCTCGAGTAACTTTCCGTTCAGGAAAGCAGTTTTAACATCCATCTGCCAGACCTCATAGTCGTACCAAGCGGCTATGGCCAGCAGGATCCTAATGGATTTGAGCATAGCGACTGGTGAGAAAGTTTCATCATAGTCGATTCCATGGACTTGCCTGAAACCTTTCGCTACTAGCCGCCCTTTGAAGGTATTATCTGGCTTCAGCTTGTAGCACCACTTGCAACCTATTACCTTAGCACCCGGAGGTGGATCAACCAGATTCCAAACCTGATTATCGTACATAGATTGCATTTCCGCCTCCATGGCCTTTTGCCAATTTGCGGATAGTGGGCTAGCTATAGCCTCCTGGTAGGTTTTTGGTTCTTCCTCGTCGAAGACAAAAAGAGTGTTATCATCGGTAACAAGAAACCCATATCTCTCAGGTTCCCGACGATCCCTACCAGACCTTCTAGGTCCTTGTGTGACCTGGGCCGGTGCTTCCTCCCGTGGAAGCTCCACCCTGGTCTCCGAGTTCTCCTTTTCAGGAGTTTCTGAGCTTTGAACTTCCCTGAGTTCAACATTACTCCCACTATCTTTCTTGGAAATGAACTCATTTTCAAGAAAGACCCCTTTCCGTGCCACGAACACCTTGTTCTCGGCGGGGTTGTAGAAGTAATACCCTTTGGTTTCCCTAGGGTAGCCCACAAACAGGCATTTGTCAGTTTTGGGTTCTAGTTTGCCCCCAGTCAGTTTCTTGACATGGGCATAACAACCCCAAATCCGTAAGAAAGACACATTGGGCGCCCTGCCCGTCCATATCTCAAATGGGGTCTTTTCTACTACCTTAGTCGGAGTATTATTCAAAATGAGAGCTGCTGTCTCAATAGCATATCCCCAAAAACTTGTTGGGAGAGAGGCATGACTCATCATTGAGCGGACCATGTCTAACAGGGTCCTATTCCTCCGTTCGGACACCCCATTCCATTGTGGTGTTCCTGGAGGAGTGAGCTGTGGAACTATTCCATGCTCTCTCAAGTATGAATCAAATTCTAGGCTCATATACTCGCCACCTCGGTCCGACCGAAGGGCTTTAATATTTCGGCCTAATTGGTTCTGTACTTCGTTCCTAAATTCCTTGAACCGATCAAGTGTTTCAGACTTGTGTTTCATCAGATAGACATAGCCATATCTGCTGAAATCGTCTGTAAAGGTGACGAAGTATAGAAACCCACCCCTGGCAGCAGTGCTCATAGGTCCACATACATCCGAATGTATTAGGTCTAATAAGCCAGTAGCCCTTTCAGCTTTCTTGCTAAAAGGCGCTTTAGTCATTTTACCCCGTAAACAAGATTCACAAATATCAAGTGACTCCAAGTCAAAAGATCCTAGAATTCCAGCTTTGTGGAGTCTAGCTATGCGTTTCTCGTTTATGTGGCCTAAACGACAGTGCCAAAGGTACACAGGATTAAGTTCATTTGGTTTAATCCTTTTAGTATTTATGTTATAGACTTGATTAGTTTCATTTAAATTCAGGATATAAAGGCCATTATTTAATAGAGCATTTCCATAAAATATGCCTTCTCTAGATATAACCATATTACCATTACCAATAGTAAATACATATCCAGAAGTATCCAAAACTGAAACAGAAATAATATTCCTGCACATTGCAGGTACAAAATAACATTGTTCCAGTAACAAAACTAATCCACTAGGCATCTTAAGCTGGTACTCGCCGATCTCAATGGCTGCAACCCTTGCCCCATTCCCGACCCGCAAGTCCACTTCTCCTGATCCCAGTGATCTTCTGTTCCTAAGTCCCTGCACATTACAACAAATGTGAGAACCACATCCAGTATCCAATACCCAAGATGTTGAAACAGTAAGGTTAATGTCTATGACATATATACCTGATGAAGACGCGCCCTGCGCCTTCTTTAGCTCTCCCTGAAGCTTTAGACATGATCGTTTCCAATGTCCCGTCTGCTTGCACCCGAAACAGACATCCTCAGGATGGGCCTTGGGCTGGACCTTGGCCTTCTTAGCTTTGGCTTTCTTGGCCTTAGCTTTAGCCTTTGTCTTAGCCTTGGCCTTTACAAGAGGAGCCTTCCCCTTGTTTACCATAAGTACCGGTGGAGTCTTTTTGACCGACTGTTCCGTAAGCTTAAGCATCCCATGCAGCTCACTAACAGTTTTGTTCATCCCTTGCATGTTGTAATTCAAGATGAACTGATCATAAGACTCCGGCAAGGAAGCCAGGATGGTATCAATCGCCAATTCCTGTGAAATGGGCGACCCGAGACGGGCTAAAGAATCTAAATAGCCCTTCATCTTGAGCACATGAGCGCTCACAGATGTCCCAGTCCCCATTTTGCAGGAATGGAATGCCTTATTCGTCAGGTACCTTTCCTGACGTGCCTGTTCCTGAAACATCTCATTTAGAGTTGTTATCATAGCATAGGCCTCATGGTCCATAAACTGTTTTTGCAGTTCGGGGACCATGCACGCCAGCATAAGGCAAGTAACATCCCGGTTATCCTTTACATGCACCCCGTATTCCTCCAGCTGAGCAGCTGGTGGATTACGCCCAGTAGGTGCGGCCGGTACAGGCCTTTCTAGTACATATTCCTTAGACTCCTGTCTTAGAACTATTCGTAAGTTCCTAGACCAGTCCAGGAAATTAGGACCAGAAAGCTTGTCCTTCTCAAGGATTGTGCGCAGTGATAAAGTGTTATTCGATGCCATTGATTACTACACAGAAAAATAAATGAGTGTTAATAAAGGACTTATAAACATTTTCCCATAATTAATAATGAATCATGTTATTAATAAAACCGAGTTGTTGGGCTCAAGGGCCGAGATCCATATTATATTTAGATATAGCCAGACGAGGGCCTGGAACAACTATACCCAATTTTTAGGTAGGAACGCCGTCCAATCCCAACCTAGGGACTCTCGGTTTGATGGGTCTGTTGGCACTTACCCATCTGTGCTTAGGGCCAGGAACATCCTACTACCCACGCTAAGTCAAAACCTCCATCCAAGTGTTAGAGTAACCTATACTCCAACCCAATACAAAATGACGATACTCCAGTGTATCCAACGAGGGTTGGTCTACGACTGGCCTATCCCCACTTCGAGTAGGTTATGAATGAGGGAAGCACTTTTAAGTGACTTAGTAATTACCATTTGGTTATTCGATTCAATTAATAACGGCTTAGATGCAAAAGCGGGTGAAAAAGGGTTTGTACATACATTCACACATGCAAATAAATACCGCATAATTAAATTAAAGAATGGAATGCAACGGGCCAAAATTTACATCCTAATATCATTCTAGTAAACCTATACTAGAACAGCATCAGGTGGGCCGCCTCCTATTCCTTCTGGGCTCGCCAATCCAATCGGCTCCTTGCTTACATAATTTTAGAATACATATATATAATAAAATTACATAAAAGGAAAACGACACGCAGGTCGTAAACACAAAAGAATATTACAACCCAACATAAATTAGGCCCATATACATCCATCCACATATTCAATCATACATGTAAACCAATACATCATGTATATTATAAGCATGTTAAATGCATGATTTAATCCGATTTCATTTGTCCATAGCCATTATTTTGAAATCGCCAAATTTTGGCCGATCATGGTTCTAAACCCGTGCGGGCTTTGGGTCTCCAACCCAGGTAAAATTGCTCCCAATCTAATTGGGTAACCATGAATTCCAAAATTAGCCGTCCGGGTAATCGTGCCAAGAAAACCCGAACCAATTTCAATTAACCGTATTAATTTCCAAAATTAATATCCCATGAACGAAAAATAAATTCCATTCATAAAACACGCGCATAAAAATTACCAAAATTTAAACAAGCAAAAATTTTAAAATCAATAAAATTTTAAAATCCGGCCCGGCCCAAAAATCCCGCCAAATCCAAAAACGGGCCCGGCCCACCACGCGGGGAGGCTGCTGCCCAGCAGCAGCCCCTGCGGCCAGCAGCAGGCTGCTGCCTGGCGTGCTGCCCAGCAGCACGCCAGCAGCAGCTGGCCGGCAGCAAGCTGCTGCCCCCCACACAACTATTTTTTTTTTTTTTTTTTTTTTTCATGCATAATCAAATAAATACATCAAGAATAAAATCAACAAGTCCAAGAGACATAAAATTAAATCCAAGATGTATAAAATTAAATCAACATGCATAAAAAAAAATAAACAAATTGAAACATACATATTACCTAATATGCAAAAACCATTTCAATTTGAAAAATCAAATGGGGAAAAATATAAAACCCCAAAACCGAAAGAATCCCGATCCATAAAACACCAATTTTAAAACACGGGATCCGCCAAGTTAAAGATTTTCACGAAACAAAAGCCCGCTCTGATACCACTGCTGGGATTCGTCACGGGAAACCGACCGACAAAGTGCGGAAACACGCGTCGATTTCCTCGAATCCGGGTCCCGGGAGCTTAAGTAGTGAAAATCAAAAACAAAACACAAAGGAGGAGAATAAAGTCTTACCAAGATATCTCTTTAAGAGATAGAAGAAGACTGCAGAAATCAAGGATAGATTTCCTCCACCGATGCGTACACGAACGGCTATCGGACTGAAACCCGTGCTAGCAACTCGGAAATTCAAGAAGAGAGGGAGAGATGGCAGCCAAGAGCACTTGCTTAGAATGAAAATGGTTGAAGCCTTTCATCTAATATCTCTCACCAAGAGGCAAAAAATATCCCATAAAGCAAAGTCAACTATGACTCACCACAAAGTCAACAATGACTCACCACTTTCACTCATTACATTTTGGCTAAAGAATGAGTCATCTCCCTTGTCCAAAGACATAAGGATTCGGCCAAGAGGTGGAAAGGAAATGGGGAAGACACTTGTCTTTAGTCATAATGACCAACTCATAATGACCAACAAATATCCAAGTTGGTAAAGTCCAACTTTACTAACCAAAGTCCACCATGACTCACCCATTTAATCATCACCTTTTGTCCCACCATGACTCATTCTTCTCATCTTAAAAATTCATCATTCTTGCCTTAAACCCACCATGGATTTCGTCCAACATATGATGAAGAAGTGGGCTTACCATTTCAAGCCCAAGTCCACTTTAATTCTTTGGTTTCTATTTGATTTCAAATATCATTGTAATTCAACATGTATGTAAGCATATTGTACCATATGACATGTTACATACCTCTAAATTACAATTAATTTGACACATCAAATGCATCAAGGAATTAAATTAGACACATATAAGATGAGATACATGTAAACCTATACATGTATAAATATTTCCACCTAGGAAATAATCTCATAAATTAATTCATTGAATTAATTAAGAGAATGCCAAAAATAAATATTAATTATATTCTTTTGATCAATCTAATTGACCTAGAAGATAATTAATAAATCTCTCTCTCTTCAAACGTGTATACTCCAAGCACACACTTAATCCGACTAGTTAAAGTCCAGACGTTCAATGTGTACGATCCAATGGGCCCGTCTTTATGTTGGCAGTGGGCCAAGGCCCACAGACTACAGGCGGGCTCTAGCAAGCCACTGTAGCCCCCAATTAAGACGGAGATAGCAGTCAAACTGTCACCGTAACCCTGTAGTTGAACTTGTATGTCCCATGTCACTGATATCGGTGTCCAACACAGAGGCATGGTTGATCACCCTCTATATGTGTCCGGACATTACTTGATCCCAAATGAACTGATACTCACAAACAAGATCTCATCTTGTTTGGGTGTGGCCACACTCTAATCAGTAACATTCATCAAGAGGCCGGTGATATCGTCTCAGTAAAATACTGAGTGACATTCCCTTCTGCATATCCATAGTACTGCCATGCTCACTGACACACCCGAACGTACCCATACTTGGCACCCTTTTACAGGCCCGTTAGGCGTACACCGAAGTGTGCCACTTCACATGCAGCACCATCATATGGTCCGGTCAAAGGACTTATGCAAGTACTACGCGAGAATCAGTTGTGATACTATACCATGTAGATTCCCGTTAAGTGGATCAATCCAGTACCATGCACCCTTTTACATGTACCCATTAACCTGGTTGACATTCCATGTTCTATGACCGGTAAGACACCGCCATACAACCAGGCTAATGATAGTCTTTAGTTCCATTCATTCCCATGATTGGAACAGACTACGGATGACTTTATGGCCATATCGTTTTCCCTATCCATAGTCTTACTGCCAAGTGCCTCACACTTGACAACATGGATATGGATATGTCCATTGGATACTCTATTTAAAATATTGCACAAGACATATAGTAAATAGATTGTTGCCTTTATTTCTTAACACAACTTGTATAATACATGAAGTTCATATAAATGTACAAAAGTATGATACAAAGACAAGGACTAATGCCTCGGGACTAGGGCATTTCCAACACTAAGAACTAGGGCACACCAACAACGATGGATCGGCCCTGAACATATGTCCACTAAAGACGTTACCATTCCTGGGTCTAACTGAAGACAGTCTGAAAAAGTCCTCTACTATGATTGGGGCCTATGATGATTCCAAAAGGACTGTAATTGGGACTTTTGAAGCTGAAGTGGATGTGGGGCCGGTCAAGTCAACAGTCACCTTTATTGTGATTGACATCGCAGTCACCTTCTCCTTGCTGTTAGGGAGGCCATAGTTCCACCCATTAGGGGGTGTCCCTTCAACCTTGCACCAGAAGATCAAGTTTTCAGTAGGTAGTGAGGTTGTGACCGTCGAGGCAGATTCTCAGTCCGTGGTTGCTACTGTTAGTGATGAGACCATACCATTCGGCGGATTCCAAGTCGCTATGGTTAGTGAGGAGGAAACTACAGAGACCCCGATGGTTGTCTATGAGAACTATATGCTAGAATGGTTGTCTAAGTACCTTCAGAGGAATAATTTTGTTCCGGGTATGGGACTCAGAGTCAATCTACAGAGGGTGCCCGAATTTAATATCGCTTATGGAAAGCCGAGGCAGTTTGGCTTAGGCTACACAGCAGAGGCATCTGAGAAGAAGGATCTAAAAAGAGGGAAGAATGGCAAGCCCATGATGAAGCCATTCATTAAGGCTGGCGAACAACTATACAAGGGGCAAGCTAAACTAGTAACGGTCGGGAGCACCGAACTCCTAGGCTTCGAGATATTTTTTGATGTTATGGACTTTGAAAATCGGCAGGAGGAGTCAGTTGCACCAGTGATAGTGGAGGAGGCAGTTGTTGAGCCTGTTGTCCCCTAGGAGAAACCATCTGAAGTGATAGCAGAAGTGGTAGAAGTGTCCAAGGAGAAAGCCGAAGAGGAAGTCTATAATGAATCTATGAAAGCAATTTTAGAGGCACTGACTGCCGCCTTAGGCAAGGCATTTGGAAAGTCTGAAGAATGATCCACTATGGATCTGGTGACCAAGGCAAGCCTAGATTCTGTGGTTGCTGAGATAGCAGGTATCATGATAAAAGCCAAGGCACAGGTGGCTGAGATTGAAAAGACTGCTCTTCCTGCTGAGCAAGAGTCTGAAATTGCTGCTGACCTGGACAACATCTTGGAGTTGAGCAAGGATGCTGAAGGAGTTCAAGGCCCTCCGCCTATGGAGAATAAAAATCATTTTGTTGTATCTGTTTCTTCTCTTTTTGATATGAACGATGTACTTTTTAACAAGTTTAATGCAACGAAATCCCAGTTTGCTTACTTGTGTGATGTTTATCCTGATAATTCTATGCATGCATTTGAATCATCATCAAGCATATTTAGCATTCATGACACTACATTGCATGAAATTAACATAAGTACAGATGAAAATCCCAAAATGGTATTCATTTCACACGAACTAGAATCCGAAGAAGAGAGAGAATTGACAAGAATACTATAAAAACATGTTAAGGCTTTCACTTGGTCGTACGAGGACATGCCAAGGGTCGACATAGAAACAACAACTCATAAGATTCCAACGGATCCCAGATTTAGACCAGTAAAGCATAAGTTGAGACGGCTAAGACCAGAATAGGCTGCATTAGTAAAGGAAGAAGTGGCTAAGTAGATTGAAGCTGAGTTCCTCGAGGTGGTGGAATACACAGAATGGTTAGCCAACATTGTGCCAGTGCCTAAGAAAGATGGAAGGGTCAGAGTGTGTGTCGACTATAGGTACTTGAACAAAGCCTGCTCGAAAGATAATTTGCCCTTGCCTCACATTGATGTTTTAATTGACAGTGCAGCCAAGGTAGCCATGTATTCTTTCATGGATGGATTTTCGGGGTGTAACCAGATCTTAATGGATGTAATTGATAAGTTAAAGACATCCTTTATTATAGAATGGGGCACTTTCTGTTACAGAGCAATGCCTTTGGGCTGAAAAATGCAGGGGCCACTTACAAGAGGGCTGTCACAACACTGCTATATGACATGATTCACAAAGAAGTAGAGGTGTATGTTGATGATATGCTTGTTAAATCAGTGACCCAGGAGGAGCACCCTGCTATTCTGGATAGATTTCTTACACGCATTGGACAATACAACCAACGGCTTAATCCCAAGAAATGCATATTTGGGGTTAGATCAGGGAAATTACTGGGTCATGTGGTCAGTCAAAGGGGAATAGAGATGGATCCAGACAAAATCAAAGCTATTCGAGATATGCCAGCCCTTAAAACAGAAAAGGCGGTCCGGTCAGTGTATGAGCCGATTTTCAAGCTAATAAGGAAAGATTAGCCGATTGTATGGGATGACAGGTGTCAGTTGGCTTTCGACAGGATCAAAGCAGACTCCTCTATAGGGGCAATGCTGGTGCAAGAGCAGGACGGGAGGAAGGAGTATCCTATCTACTATCTCAGGAAGAAGCTGCTGGAATACGAAACTAAGTACACACTGGTAGAGAAGACATGTGTAGCAATGATTTGGCTGACTAAGAAGTTGCGCCACTACTTTCAGTCATACAAGGTATAAGCCGTGGCTAAGGTGGATCCGATGAAATATCTGTATGAGGCACCAGTATTGGTTGGAAAATTATCCAGGTGGCTACTACTCCTATCAGAATTCGACATTGAGTACATCACTAGGAAAACTATCAAAGGATGAGCTGTGGTAGAGTTCCTAGCAAATCAGACACTAGAATCGAACTGCGTGGAAAATTTGGTGTTCCAGGATGAGAATTGGCAGTAGTGGAAATGAGGAGATGGGTTATGTGCTTCGAAAGTGCCGTAAACAGAAAGGGTGCTGGAATTGGGGTAATCATAGCAATGCCAGTTGGTGAGATCATTCCACTGTCAAAGAGGTCGGACTTCTCCATAACCAACAATGGAGCAGAATATGAAGCATACTTATACGGAATGGAAGCCCTCCTAACACTAGAGGCAGATAATGTCTTGTTTTTTAGGGATTCACTCTTGGTGATTGGGCAGGCACAAGGCAATTGGGATTTGAGAGAAGAATCCTTACGGCCCTGCTTAGAACTGCTACAGCACAGAAGAGGCTTATTTAACTTGTGCGAGTTTAGACAAGTTCCCAAAGAGGAGAATAAGATGGCGGATGCACCAGCAACATTGTCCTCTATATGGGAAGATCCGGAAAAGACACAGATACAGCTCCTGGTCATAGTAATTTCTAGGCAACCCTGCTTTGATATGCATGAAGTGATGGAGCTAACAGCCGAGGAAAAGCCTTGGTTCTTTGACATATATCAGTATGTGAAAGAGGGAAAGTGTCCAGAAGAAGCTCGCACTAATGATAAGGTTTCATTAAGAAGATTAGGCAACTAGTTCAGAATCTTCAAAGATAAGCTATACAAGAGAACTACAAATTCTAAGATGTTTGATAGAATGAGAGGCTGAAATAATAATGCAGCAAGTACATGCAGGATCCTATGATCTGCATATGAATGGGATCGCTATGGCTAGAAAGATAATGAGACAAGGATACTTCTGGATGACAATGCAGTCTGATTGCGTGAAGGAGTTAAGAAGATGCCACTAATGCCAAATCTATGTTGATATTAGTCATCTGCAACCACTTGAATAACAGAACCTAGCATCTCCTTGGCCATTCTCGGCATGGGGGATTGACATGATCAGAGAAATTCACCCTGCAGCATCTAATGGGCACAGATTCATTGTGGTTGCAGTCGACTATTTCTCAAAATGGGTAGAAGCAGAATCCTTCTCCAATGTGATGGCTAAACAGATGGTTAAGTTCATTCAGAAGAACATCATCTCTCAATATGGAATCCCTCACCATGTAGTGACCGATAACAGAGTGCAATTCCAAGGGGCAATAGCCAAGTTATTTATGGAACATGGCATCGAACATCATAGGTCTTCTCCATATAAACCACAGGCCAATGGTTAAGTTGAGGTGGCCAATAAGTCGATTAAGAAGGTCTTATCAAAGATGGTAATCACCTATAGAGACTGGACTGATAAACTGCCATATGCCCTCTGGGCTACAGGACCAGTGTCGAAACACCAACCGGCGAGACTCCTTACGCCTTGGTGTATAGGATGGAAGCAATGTTGCCAGTGGAAATGGAACTCAAATCCCTCAGAATAGCCTTCAAAGCTCAGCTACCAGAAATGGGGTGCGTTCAAGCTAGATACGAGCAGCTGGCAGCATTAGATGAAAAACGATTGAAAGCACTGGATCATCTATAGATGTATCAAGGCAGAATGGCTCGGGCCTATAATCAGAAGGTGAAGTATCCTAGACGACAGTTGAAAGCCGGGGATCTGATCTGAAATAGTTGATGCCTATAAATGTGGATGCTTGGGGGAAATTCAGGCTGAATTAGGAAGGCCCATATGTTGTGAAGAAAGTGCTATCGAAGGGTGGTGTAAGCATTGCAAACATGGATGGGAATGAATTTGCAAATCCTGTCAACTAAGATTGCCTAAAGCCTTATCATGTTTTTTAAAAAAAAGAAGAAGAGTCTACTAGGTTGAAATCTCGAAAAGGGCGGCCTAGGCACAAGATAAGACACTAGAGAAAATGATCAGTTAGAAAATCCGCAAGGGACGGCTGGTTACGGATTCTGGTTTTGTGTGGAGTGTATACCATTTTGGGAACCAACCTTTTCAAATGTATTCATGTTAATTTCATCAATAAAGTGTGATGTTTTGTTTAAATATGTTTGCATATCTGATGGGTCCTAGGCGAACTAGTGAAACTAAACCTAGAATCGTACAACTAAGGCAGTGTCCTATTGTTGACAAGTAATAATTCTGGTTGGTCCAGGTATCGATCCCACAGAGAAGAATATTCTGCAAACACTAAACTACGCGGGTTCCTTGCGTGTCCTAGGTGGAACTTAATTTTAGGTTTGATTATTCCAACAGCTAAATTACCCTACTCCTAGTTGATCTATCCCAGCTTACTTTGCACTTGAATTTGGGTTATCAATTGGTGGTTCACCGACCTATGCATGCTAATGGAAATGGCTTAATCAATTAACTACAATAGATGAATTTAACTCAACAATCAACCCTTAATTATGCTCTTTCGATAATTCAACCTAGCGTGTCTAGATCTTTTAGGTCCTTAGCCGGTTTCCCTTGTTTAGAGGCGGTCTAATTCTAAAGCTCAGAAAATAGGGGCACGTAAGTTCCACAGTGTCGTCAATACTAATGGTTTCCTAGGCGTCAATCTAGGTAATGCCACAAATATGAACTTAATAAATTAAGATCTTATGAGACTAGATTATCATTAAATGAATTGCATAAAGAAGAGGAATAAAAATTGAAATTAAATTGCAATCAATTGTATTAATCAAGAAAGGTGATACAAATTCAATGTTTACAACCAAACACAATCATTTGCAGAATCAAAAACTAACTTAATCAAATTACAAAAGAGAAGAATAAAAACTTATGCCCTTTTGGTCCGATTAACCGGATTCCAACGGTGTGAAGATGCTTGGGGTGTACCTCTATAGACGAACTTAAGCCGGAACTAAGAACGTCGCAAAAGGGGAAGGTTCTATGAAAAACTACTACCAATTGATGGTTCAAAACTCAAAGAAAACAAATAGTTCAAGCTAAAACCTAGCTACAAGTTTCTGCTCTCACTCTAAAAGTCTGGAAAAAGATACTTGAAACTTAGAAAAAATCCTATTTATACGGCTAGGTTAAAACCAGGAAAAAGAAAAGATGAAAGTTGGGCAACAGCAGAATTCCAGAGCTCGGCACGTCGTGCTGGTGGAAGTGGCACGCCGTGCTGTGCAGAATTGGGGGCGGCACGCCGTGCTGGTGGAGATGGCACGCCGTGCTGTGTAGTTTTGAGGTTGGCACGCTGCACTGGTCTGAGTGGCACGTTTTCGTGCCACTCCACTGGATTGCATCTCTTGGCCCGCCGGATTGGCACGTCGTGCCCTAATTGTGGCACGCCGTGCCACCTTGATTTTCAGCACTTCAAACTCTTCCTTGCCACTGATGCTCCAACTTCCGGTCCGGGTCATAATACCTGTCCAAAACAAGCATAAAGAAACATAACCGCACCAATGCCACGGACCATAAAAACGACATATTGTCCAAAATTACAAAAACAACCTTAGAAAACACGAAAAATACTAAAAGTTATAAAAATCTATCCAAAACATAAAAATCACAAAATACTCAAAAACCACACAAACATTCACACAAAAGACTCTAAAAATTACTGTTCAAATCACGAAATTACCTAAAAGATAAGGTCAAAAACCGACCTTATCAACCTCCGCACACTTAAAGTCTTACTTGTCCTCAAGCAAATAAACTAAAGACAAAGGAGTAAACTTGCTCGCTTTTACTTGCAAATCCAACTAAGGGTTTAACCGTACGAAATTCATAAACTTAAGAAGGTAAAGCATCACTTTCAAAATGACACTAGGCGCACTAGGTTCAAAACCACTCAATACCTGAACCCAACAAAATTTAGCTAGTCAAAGGGCGAGGAACAAACAGAGTTTATACCACCACAAAGCACCTCACAAGATGTCACTCCAACGCTCAAGTTCAAGGTAAGGCGGATGAGCACACAAAAAAAACAATGGCACACATCACATAGTAAACTAATGGCAATCCCGGTGAAGTCATTGGTCAAGGAGCAAAATCAGAGAACCTGGGGCTTATAATGTTAATGCTTGGGGTAGGTTTGATGAAGGGGAAATTTTAGGTATACAACTCCTACGAATCAAGTAAAATATACAAATTGACTAAGAACTAAAGACGGGTCATGCAACATTCAACTCAAAACTAGTCCTAAGAGTGCTTGGTTTGCTAAATATTTTTTTTCTTCTTTTTTTTTTTTGAAATTAACTTGACAAAAAGAAGGCCTTATCCACACCCAATGGCCAAAACACAACTTAATGGGGAAAAGAGAAAAAAAATTACAAGAAATGGGTCAAGGTAATTAGATGATCACCCTAATCCTTTATTCAAACACATGAACTGGAAATGGAACACATATACCGGCTTAAAGATGAAAACCGGACAAACAAGACATGCGTCTACAAACTCCGAATTTCACGAAAAGAGGCCGAACATACACATTGACTCTATTTGGATTTTTGTTTTTGTTGTTTTTTTTTTAAACACAATTTTTCCGTAGGACTAGATGTGAAAGAGTTGAAATGCAAACGGTGATTGACCCCAAAATGAATGAACAACTTAGCCAATTACTTGATTTAGGAGAGGAGGGTGAGAAAGGAAAATCAAAGTCAATGGTAAAAAGTTAGGATGATAGAGTTGGCTTGGTGAAGGTTTTTTAAGTCAAAAAGGTTAATTTAGTGGCTTTGGGTGATCTAAGGGATAATTTGTAGTTAGGGTTAGGCTCATTTAAGTCAAGGGGTTAATCCTAAGGGTCTCCACATATTAAGCTCTCGATGCCAAGTGCAAAACAACACCGGGTTCTACGATCTAGTGTGCCACGATTGTTTTTACCCTCACAAAGAAATAGAACCGATGTGAAATGGTTCCAAAGGCTCAAATTCTCACAAATGTACTAGGGGTTGTATGCTAGGTCGTGTGACTCAACCAATGTTCCAAGGCGTAATCCTAGCTTGATCATGCAAGTAGAGGTAGAGGGTTAATTCCCTAATGCAACCTTAATGACAAATCTAACCAATGGTTACCATCAAGAATCACAAATCACGCACAAACAAGCTAATGACTTGCAAACAACTCCTAGTATCCCTAGCCAATTGCTATCAATCCAAGCACAGAGACTTAGGTTCGAGGGTGGATTAAGCAATGTTATTCAAACGGCAATTGACACATAAACAACCTAAAAACACTATCAAACCAAAAACAAACCAAAACCAACTCCACATGCATTAAAAACTAAAGCATAAATCTAACCAAAAACCAACGCAAAACATCCAAATATGCAAAAACACCAACAAACATACGAAACAAACAATCAAAAAGTGCAATGTAAAAAGAAGCAAAAGAAAGGGAGAAATCCCTTTACCCACCCCACACTTAGATTGCACTTACTTCCAAAAGTGCAATGGAAGAAGGAGCAAACTTAAGCGGGAAAGGAAAAGGGTTACCTCACATATCGGGGGCTGGTGGCGGTGGGTATGGCTACCCTTGGGTTGCACAAAAACAAGAGGCGAACGCCTCAACATTGGCTAGCTGAGCTGCTTGCCTATCAAGGCGCACGTTCATCCGCTGCTCAAGCAGAACCTGATGGACGGTTAAGCCTTCCAGTTGTTCAATTAAGCCATCCAACCATCCTTCGATCTGCCCCATAAAATCCAGGCCCACCAAAACATTCTCCTCATCCTCCTCGCTATCCTCAGCTTCCTCACTCTCGTCCTCCTCATCTACGTCCATAGGAGCCTTTCCCCTACTCGAACCTCCCGCACTCGAAGTACCTGTAGCTGTCACAACATGGGAGCAAGACAAGATTCCCCTCGAAAGCTTCTTGGGGAGGATGCTATCAAGGTTCCTATAACAAGTATTACTATGAAAGAAACACGCAATACAAGTTACAATATGTCCTAACCCTAGTTCGGACTTAGCTCGGTTGTGGTGGTTGTATAAGGCTTCCATGACAAAGAAGCCCATATGCACCTTAATCTCACTATGCACATGCCACAGGATTAAAAGTTCAAATGCATTAACTCGGTTGCTCTCAGTTTTTCCTGAAAAATTAAAACACATAAATTTGTGAATTAATTGCAAGATAGGTCATGAATTTGGGAAGTTTTGGCAAACCTAGATTGGTATACCCCTTGCCCTACCAAGCGCCAAAATTTCTTGGCATCCATATTCTCGGGCCATTTGTAACCATTCCCCTCAATACCTATGCAAGCCTTAAGGCCCTCAACATCTAAAGACCGTTCAGCACCAAAGAGGTGGAATGTCATGCTCCTAAGGCCCGTATCAGGGTTTGTTTTGAAGCTTAAGGTGGAGTAGAATTCGAGGTTCAACTCCCTAAAGACGGGTCGATTAGACTTCACAAACTCATACCACCCTAGACTAGTCAATTTAGCTTTTACCGCCTCCGACCTATCTTGCACAAATAAAAATTCCCAATCGAAAGTTCAAAAGGGGGTGCTTTCTAAAGGAAATAGGGTTTTGTATTTTTTACCTTCATCATCCGAAAGTAAAGGGAATGGGCATTTGTACTTCCTTGAGAGGCTCGTCAAAGGGGCCATCAACTGTTCGGTAGGTAATTCGTCGCGTGGCATCGGTTCCGGTGACGGTTCTATAGGCCGTCGAGACGAACCGTGTCTCCGATCGGCGACGGTCTTCTTCTTCATCCTACAATTGCACAACCATAAAATAAAACAAAGATAAAAAAAAAAAGAACCCAAATCCAAAGAAAACCTACTGTCATAAAAAAAAACCACTAAAAAGAAAAAGAATGCAAAACAATCATCCTATTAAGCAGTCAATCAATCAAAATCAAAGTGAGAAAAAGAACAAACAATAAAAAGAGTAAAAGGAGAACAAAGCATGAATTCATACCTGGTTGCAAGGAAAATGAAGCAAAAGAAAATCCTAGGGCAAAATCAGAGTGGAAGAGAAGGTGAGAGGGAGAAGATGAAGAAGGAAGGGAGAATAACAGTAGATAGGGAGAAGGGGAGAAAGGAAGGAAGGGAGAATAAGAGTAGATAGGGAGAAGGGGAGAAAGGAAGGAAGAAGAAGGGTAGAGAGGGAGAAGGGGAGAGTTGGTTCTAGAGAGAGAAAGTGAAGAGAGAGAGAGAAAGTGAGAAGGTGAGAGAAAGTGAGAAAGAGGAAGAAGAAGAAGAAGAATGATGGGCGGTTACAAAGGGGGGAAGGGGAAAGTGCTTTATATAGGCAGGCGGATTAGACCTAGGATTTAAAAATTTAAATGCTCGGCACGCCGTGCCAAACAATCAGCACGGCGTGCTGAGCAGAGCAAAAACACTTACCTAGAAACAACGTGAGGGCATGCCGGCGTGCTGGCTCGACACATCGTGCAGCCTTGAAAATTGCATATGTGGCACGGCGTGCTCCAATTTTGACACGGTGCGCTGCTCTCTCTTCAACAACTCACTTTAGAAACAGCGCAACGGCACGTTGGCGTGCTGTATTGGCACATCGTGCCGCCTTGAAGACCCTGTAATTGGCACGGCGTGCTGAATGTGGCACGGCGTGCTGCTTGCTTATGCACAATCCTCATTAGAAACAGCATGACGACACGTGGGCGTGCTGTATTGGCACGTCGTGCCACTTTGAAGACCATCACTTTGGCACGGCGTGCTGCTTGTGACACGGCGTGCTAAATTGCTTATTCACAACCCTCTTCCGGAACAGCGGCCTGGCATGATTGCGTGCCACCATGGCACGCCACGTGCTACTTCCAATTTCACCTTGGCACGGCGTGCTGCTTATGACACGGTGTGCCATCCTAAATTCTGCCAACCTTTACTTTTTTCCACATTTTGATCACGATTTTTGATTAACTTGCTTAATTACCTATTCCTACACATAAAAACACACAAAAAAAACATATTAACACAAAAATTAATGTACAAGGGAGGCACACGTACCTCATTGCTATATTTATAGTCGGAGTAGCTTGACTTCTACGTCCACGATTTAGCATTACACATCAAGAAGGAGTAAGACTTGCTTCTCCTCCTTCATTCCTCCGTTGACGTAGGGCTTCAACTGATGCCCGTTTACTTATTGAATTCACTCTGGGGTTTCAATTACCACCATCCCAGAGGGGTAGACCTTATGCACGGTAAACGGCCCCATCCATCGACTTCTCAGTTTGCCCGGAAATAGTTTCAATCGGAAGTTATACAAGAGCTCCAACTCCCCTTGGTTGAAACTCTTTTCTATCACATAAGCATCAATAGGGCAAAAGGAGTCTACAAAATTACAACTTTCAACATCTAATGGATATTTCATTGAGTTATAGACGTTGAAACTTACCTCCTTGTTGTGCAACCTAAGAATAATCTTACCTTCCTGGACATCTATCAGAGTCCTACCGGTTGCAAGAAATGGCCTTCCAAGCAAAAGGGGCACCGAGCTATCTTCCTCCATATCCATTACCACAAAGTCCGCGGGGAAGATAAACTTGTCCACCTTTACTAGCACATCCTCGACCACCCCCTTTGGCCTCGTGAGAGATCTATCCGCCAATTGGAGGGTCATATTGGTTGGCTTTGGGTTTCCCAGTCCGAGTCTCCTGAAAAACGATAGAGGCATCAAATTTATACTTGCACCCAAGTCACATAGGGCATTGGCAATCTCCAAGTTTCCTATCCGGCATGGGATAGTAAAACTGCCCTTATCTTTGAGCTTGGGTGGAAGTTTGTTAGTGATAACATTCCTCTGTTAAAACCACCACTTCATCCTCACCTAGCTTTCGTTTCCCTGCCAGAAGTTTTTTAAAGAATTTAGCATAAGAAGGCATCTCTTGGAGAGCCTCAATCAATGGCAAATTAAATTCTAACTTCTTAAAAATTTCCAGAAAGTTGGAATATTTCTGCCCCAGTTTATCTTTCTTCTCCCTTTGAGGATAAGGGAGTTTAGGCACATAGGCTCTCACTGGGTCAGAAATTTCCCCTTTTTCATTTGTGCTAAGTTCGGGTTCAGAAAGCGAGTCGGGGTTGCTTACCTCACCCGACTCTTCACTTACCTCAGTAGGTTGGGATGGAATATCAGCTTTTTGCACTCGATCCTCCACTTGCCTACCACTTCGTAAGGTTATAGCTTGAGCTGTCTCCCATTGATTACCTTAGGGTTTTTTCAGTTCTACTCGAGAGTGCTCCTTGAGGTCTTTCTTGCCATTCCCTACTCATTTGAGCCACCTGCTTACCCAAATCCCTACAGTATGCCTCATTATCAGCAAGCCGAGACGAGATGTCTTTTAATAAAGACAAAACCGTCTCATCTTGCTTAGACTGTTGAGGTTGCTGTGAGGATTGATCATTAGGAATAAATGGGGCCTTACCTAACCCCTGCTCACGGTGCTCATAATGGAACCCGGAAGGAGGTCTCAACACATTTTGGTTATTACCATAAGACATGTTCGGGTGTTGATACCTTCTTCCGTAATTATTATTATTATTGAAATTTTATGGGTAAGAGTTAGAATTATTATACCTTTGGTTTCCTCCCACAAAACTTACATTTTCGGACGGTTGGGCGAATGGGTCGCCCAATGCACATTCTTAACCAGGATGCTCCGCTCCACATGATACACACAACACCAGCTGGTATTGTGGCCCATTTAAATTCAGGCGGGACATCAACAGGTCCAGCTTCTTGTTCACATGGTCCATGGCTGCATCTTGGGGTCCCAAATCCGCAGCCCGAACCTTATTCCTTGTTGGCGTGTTCGACTGCCACAAGGTACTCTTTCTAGCCAGCTTCGCAATCAACTCCTCGGCTTATGTAGCAGTCTTCTTAAAAATGTCCCCACCTGCAGAAGAATCAATAATGGCACGGTTAGCTGGTGTCAAACCATGATAAAACGTGCTTACCTGAGTAAATCGCGGCATGTCATGGTGGGGACAGTTCCGCAATAATCGTTGAAACCTCTGCCATGCTTCATTAAGAGTCTCAGTCCCAAATTTCCGGAATCCCATGATCTCGTTCCTTAACTGGACCGTTTTTGATGGTGGGAAGTAGTACGCTAAGAACTGCTCTTCCAATTGATCCCATGAAGTCACTGATCCAGGCCTCAAGGACTTATACCATTCCATTGCTCCCCCGCATAATGAGAAGGGAAACAACTTCAACCGCACAGCATCTTGGGGCACCCCACCGATTCGGACTGTATCGGCCACCATGAGAAACCAGTCTAAGTGATCATTGGGGTTGTCACTTATTCCGCCACTGAATAGTCATACTGGACTTCAACTCAAAGTGATTAGCAGTAATGGCTGGAATAACTACTCCGGATCTGTTCCAGGGCCGGTGTGGAGCCATTAGGTGAGTCATGACCATGTTGTCTCTATCACCACCCCTTCTTCTATCAAACTCCTCCCGCTCGCGCCGGAGTCTCTCTTGCTCAGCTCTTTCCAGAAGTTATCTCTCCTCGTCCTCATGTTGCTGATGATCCATTTGGACAATTTGCTCTTGTTGTATTCTACGGTTCCTGCTGCACAAACGTTCAATTTCAGGGTTATAAGGTAAAAGCTCAGGATGCTGAGAACACATTCACATAAGCTGGAAAGCACACACACACCCAAAATAAAAAAAACAAAAATAATAAAAATAAATTGCAACAAATATCCACAGAAAAGAAAAATTATTTAACAATATCCACAAGAATAGTGCCTAGATCAGCAAATAGACCTTTGGTTCAATGATGCAGAAAAATAAATTTCCCTGGCAACGGCGCCAAAAACTTGATGGGTCCTAGGCGAAGTAGTGAAACTAAACCTAGAATCGCACAACTAAGGCAGTGTACCTATCGTTGACAAGTAATAATTCTGGTTGGTCCAGGTATCGATCCCACAGAGAAAAGAATATTCTGCAAACACTAAACTACTCGGGTTCCTTGCGTGTCCTAGGCGGAACTTAATTTTAGGTTTGATTATTCTAACAGCTAAATTATCCTACTCCTAGTTGATCTATCCCAGCTTACTTTGCACTTGAATTTGGGTTATCAATTGGTGGTTTACCGACCTATGAATGCTAATGGAGATGGCTTAATCAATTAACTACAATAGATGAATTTAACTCAGCAATCAACCCTTAATTATGCTCTTTCGATAATTCAACCTAGCGTGTCTAGATCTTTTAGGCCCTTAGCCGGTTTCCCTTGTTTAGAGGCAGTCTAATTCTGAAGCTCAGAAAATAGGGGCACATAAGTTCCACAGTGTCGTCTATACTAATGGTTTCCTAGGCGTCAATCTAGGTAATGCCACAAATATGAACTTAATAAATTAAGATCTTATGAGACTGGATTATCATTAAAGGAATTGCATAAAGAAGAGGAATAAAAATTGAAATTAAATTGCAATCAATTGTATTAATCAAGAAAGGTGATACGAATTCAATGTTTACAACCAAACAATCATTTGCAGAATCAAAAACTAACTTAATCAAATTACAAAAGAGAAGAAGAAAAACTTATGCCCTTTTGGTCCGATTAACCGGATTCCGACGGTGTGAAGATGCTTGGGGTGTACCTCTATAGACGAACTCAAGTCGGAACTAAGAACGTCGCAAAAGGGGAAGGTTCTTTGTAAAACTACTACCAATTGATGGTTCAAAACTCAAAGAAAACAAATAGTTCAAGCTAAAACCTGGCTACAAGTTTCTGCTCTCACTCTAAAAGTCTAGAAAAAGATACTTGAAACTTAGAAAATAACCTATTTATACGGCTAGGTTAAAACCAGGAAAAATAAAAGATGAAAGTAGGGCAACAGCAGAATTCCAGAGCTCGGCACGCCGTGCTGTGCAGAATTAGGGGCGGCACACCATGCTGGTGGAGACGGCACGCCGTGCTGTGTAGTTTTGAGGTTGGCATGCCGCGCTGGTCTGAGTGGCATGTTTTCGTGCCACTCCACTGGATTGCATCTCTTGGCCCGCCGGATTGGCACGCCGTGCCCTAATTGTGGCACTCCGTGCCACCTTGATTTTCAGCACTTTAAACTCTCCCTTACCGCTGATGCTCCAACTTCCGGTCCGGGTCATAATACCTGTCCAAAACAAGCATAAAGAAACATAACCACACGAATACCACGGACCATAAAAACGACATATTGTCCAAAATTACAAAAACAACCCTAGAAAACACGAAAAATACTAAAAGTTATAAAAATCTATCCAAAACATAAAAATCACAAAATACTCAAAAACCACACAAACAGTCACACAAAAGACTCTAAAAATTGCCGTTCAAATCACGAAATTGCCTAAAAGATAAGGTCAAAAACCGACCTTATCAATATCAGGATGCATAAACAAAGTTATCTCGACTAAACATCCATTTAAAGAAAGCACTTTGCATTTAATTGATTAAAAGACTCGCATTACTTTAACAAGAAAATGTGCTAAATACATGCAATCTGCAATCTTTTCTTATCCTCTGAATCTAACTCATCATTTCTCGAGGGGACCAGGAAATTTCAAAGAAAATCTAAATCCAAATGTCACAGGACCCAAAAAAAAAAAAAAGAGAGAGAAAAAGAAGAAGCTCGTTAAGGTGAAAACCGAAAAGGCGCCTTAGTCAAAAGTTAGAGCAGCTCGCTGAGTTGAAAACCCACGTTAGGCAGTTCAGGCAAAATTTAGAGCACTTCCAGATTTTACCATTCCGAGGGGGCAGTAAAATGGAACCCTTCCACCATTCCCCAGTAGAAGCTCTTCTACTATTCTCCAGCAGGATCCCTTGTGCTATTCCCCAGTGGAACCATCATAAAGAACGCCACCACTTTCTCTCCAACAGTCATGGGACTTCCCCGACAGCCATTACATATCCCCAGCAGAAGTGCTAGAATCACATCACATAAAGAATATACTCCCCAGCTAGATCAACCATAGGCGTGATGTACCTTCCCTAGCCAGATGCATTACCCAATCTCTCTAGCAAGGGCATAGCATTTCAAGACTGGACGAATAGCGAGAAATGCATCTCCCAGTGTCATTCACACATGCACACATTGAAACATACAAGTACATACATTCAAAACATACACACACATGCATACATACATCACAACCAACACAGGTACAGGTACCCGCCACCATCGTCGGGCTGTCCCGAATCAGGATCGCTCTCGAAGCAAAAATAGTCCAACACTGGGGCATCCATTGAACCTCAAGATATGAGTTAAAGCCACACGGGTCCAAGCCTCAACATCTCATGTTTCCAAGGGAAAAGCAAACAAGCCGCATTTATTCCTGATCGAAGGGGCAAAAAATATTTGTTTCCAAAATTATCGATCAAGGAATAAATACTCATTCTCAACCTGATTCCAAAGTTATCATTCCTAAAATCCCACCACTCAAGCAAGATTCCCAATCCTTGAAAACCATTCAAGCCAAATTTTGAATCCTTGAAACCCCTTTCAAGCAAGATCCCAATCCTTGAAATCCATCCAAGCTAGATTTCAAAACCTTGAAACTCCTTCAAGCAAGATTCCTAATCCTTGAGAACCGTTGAAGCTAGATTTTGGGTCCTTGAAAACCAATTCAAGCAAGATCCTAGATCCCTGAAACCAATTCAAATCCTCAGCTGATCCACCTCAGGTAACCTAAACCCAGTATCGGTCCAGATCGACTATATTCTAAATCCTCAACAGATCCACCTCGAGTAACCTAAACCCGGTATTGGTCCAGATCGGCTTTACTTCAAATCCCCAGTAAATCCACCTCGGGTAACCTAAACCCGGTATTTGTCCAAATCAGCTTTACTCCAAATCCCCAGCAAATCCACATTGAGTAACCTAAACCCGGTATCGGTCCAGATCAGCTTTACTCCAAATCCCCAGAAGATCCACCTCGGGTAACCTAAACTCGGTATCGGTCCAGATCGGCTTTATTCTAAATCCTCAGTAGATCCACCTCGGGTAACCTAAACCCGGCATCAGTCCAGATTGGCTTTATTTCAAATTCCCAGCAGATCCACCTCGGATAACCTAAACCCGGTATCGGTCCAGATCGGCTTTATTATAGTTCACCATCAACTTCGCCTCGGGTAACATAAACCCAGTATCAAGTTATTCTGACTCATCACTGTAGCTCGGTTATGTCTTTCTATCCTTCTGCTTATGGCACTTCCATTCGCGTTATCGAATTCCCCTAAGGTAACCTAAACCTGATATCAAGTATTGAATTTGATCACGCGAGGGGCAGCTGTAAGTGTCGGGTTTTCCCGACCTCTATAATGAGAATTCCTATATTACCTATAAAGTAGACAGACTCGAATGAGACTTCAAAATGACAAGAATGTCACCCGGAGTATCTCAAATGTCCTGAAAATTGAGCTATCCGCGATCCAAAACCCCCGAAAAGGTCTTCCGAGTGGTTTTTAGGGTTTAGGGTGCATGTCGAATTTTAGAGAATTTTGCCCCAGCTCTTGCTAGAGCCGTGCGACTGTAGTTTTTAAACTACAGCCGTGCAGATGTAGCCTACAGCCACACGACTCTAGCACAAACTAGAGCCGGGCAGGTCTAGTGGGTGAGCCAAGTTGGTCTGCAAAGCAAAGCAACTTGGCTCGATAAAAAGAAGAGGGATGAGATTTTAGGAAGTTAGGCGGCACATTTAATGTTTGAAATAATGATGAGTGGAGAGTATAAAAAGAAAAGAAAAAAATCAAACCAAGGGAGGTTTTTCATTCTTAGGAAGAAAAAATCATTTTCCAACAAACAGAGAAAAAGAAGGCAGAGAAAAGAAAGGAGAGAAACCGAGACAGCCAAGGCAAGGAGAAGTGAGCCAAGGCAAGGAGAAGTGACCCAAACAAAGAAGTTAAGATCTAAAACTAATCCTTAAACATTAATAACAAGTTCCACAACCTTTGCACATTGATTCGGGATTGTTCCGGATTGATTTCGGATTGTTTCGGATCGTTTCGGTTTTCAGCTGGTTTAGTATCCAGGGCAAATTCCAAGTTCTCAATCCGTTTCTGGACGTTCAAATCATCAAAACAACACCAAGGTAAACTCTGAAACGCCTTAAACCTGCGTGCATTGCTTTTTCTTTGCGTTTTCTTCATTTTTGCACTTTTCAGAATTAGACTTGCCCGAGCATAGCCGTACGACTGTGTTCTTCATGAACACAGCCACACGACTATGATGTTGATGAATAGAGCCAGGCGGCTATGGTACCCAGAGCTGCACAGCTCTGCTCTATAGGGGGCAGATTCCCGAGTTGTCCAGATCAGTCGAAAATAGTCCATTTTCCATTTTGTGCATTCTGCTATGATCAATTTCGGCCCAACTTTATCCGTATGTTGTAAAATTTTGGTTTTTGGATTTCTATACATACGGATATTAGGGTTTTTGATTTTTTCCATGTTTTATTTTCTGAGTTTTGGGGTTATTCTATCCGAATCAGATCTATAGTCCAGCATTAGCGGACCCCCGAACCTTATAAAATCCTCGAAAAATATCGAAAACGAGCAAAATGGTATTTTCACAAAAAATAAGAAAACCAATTTTCTTGGGTTCCAGGAATTACAGCCGCACGGCTGTAGTTTCTGGAATAAAATAGAGCCACAAAATGACCCGCACGGACACCGTCGCGCGGTGCTGTTTTGGAATTTAAATTGTTTTTGACGTGTTTATTGCTTTTCGGACCCTAGATGGATGTTGAGTTTAGGAAAACCCACATGAACGGAACCCCGAGTTCTAGGATAACAGACCCATTGAAAAGGAAAATTTGCATGAAATTGAGCCAAATAATTTTCTAAAAATTGTTTTCTAGCACAAAAATTACAGGGCGTTTCAAAACCGCTTTCCAGGTCTAACTAGGCTAAGGGCAAAAAGGTGGTGGCCCAACCTAAAGCAAGGGTTGCTTCTCCTGACGATGTCTGCCATGAGTGTCATGAGAAGGGGCACTGGAAGAGCTCATGTCCAAAGCTAAGGGAGCAACTGAAGGGCAAAACTACTTCTTCATGTATTTATGTTGTTGAGATTAATCTGGCTATTTCTACATCTTGGGTCTTGGATACTAGATGCGGATCTCACATTTGTTCAAATGTGCAGGGTCTAAGAAATAGGAGATTACTAGGATCTGGAGAAGTAGATATTCAAGTCGAAAATGGTGCTCGAGTTCAAGCCATGGAGATCAGAGATTATTTCTTAGAGATGCCTAGTGGACTTGTTTTGGAACTGAGAAACTATTATTTTATACCTGTTATGCGCAAGAATATTATTTCTGTTTCTTTGTTGGATATTTCTGGTTTCAAATTTAATATTGGACATGGTAGAATTTCTATGCAATGTGGCAATATTATTTATGGAAAGCATTTCTTGAAAATGGCTTATATATCCTTGATCTAAAACATGAAAGTTCAATCTATAACATAAATACTAAAAGGATTAAACAAAATGAAATTAATCCTACATACATCTGGCACTATCGACTTGGCCACATAAACGAGAAGCGCATAGCTAGGCTTCATTCTGGTGGAGTGCTAGGGTCATTTGACATCCAGCCTTATGACACATACGAATCTTGTTTGAGAGGCAAGATGATAAAGGCACCTTTTAGCAAGACTGCTGAAAGGGCCTCAGAGCTATTGGAACTAATACATTCTGATGTATGCAGCCCAATGAGTACTAGTGCTAGATCTGGTTTTCTATACTTTGTCACCCTTACGGATGACTTTAGCAGATACGGTTATGTGTATCTAATGAAGCATAAGTCTGAGACTCTCCAAAGGTTCAAAGACTTTAAGAATGAAGTAGAAAACCAACTTTGCAAGAAAATAAAAGCATTTCGATCTGACCGAGGGGGTGAATATTTGAGCCAAGAGTTTGACTTGCTTTTGAGAGAGTGTGGGATTGTATCCCAACTCACTCCTCCTGGAACACCCTAGTGGAATGGAGTGTCAGAAAGGAGGAATACGACCTTGCTAGACATGGTCCGCTCGATGATGAGTCATGCTACACTCCCTGTCTCCTTTTAGGGATATGCTTTAGCGACAGCTACTTACATTCTTAATAATACACCAAGCAAGGCAGTTGAGGGAACACCGTATGAACCATGGAAGGGCCGAAAGCCGAATGTTTCCTTCTTGAAGATTTACGGCTGTGATGCACATGTTAAGAAATTGACAAGTGGCAAACTTGAGTCCAAATCTATCAAGTGCCAGTTTGTGGGTTACCCTAAGGAAACTAAGGGTTATTACTTCTACGATCCGGCAGAAAAAAAAGTTTTCATAGCCAGAAATGCAATCTTCTTGGAGAAGGAATTCCTTTCCAAGAGAGACAGTGGGAACTATTAGAAGTTCAAGACTCACAAACTCCTGCAGCTACTGCTAAGGATGCTTCGGGAATCGATCTGAATACTCAAGAAATTGAGGAACCAGAACCAATTACACAGGACCTTAGAAGGTCTGGTAGGACACGCCATCAGCCAGAGAGGTATAGCTTTCTCGTGACTGATCATGGGGACCTTATAGTTGTTAACCAAGAGGAGCCTAAGATCTATAAGGAGGCTATTGAAAGTCCACACTCAGATCAATGGCACAAAGCCATGGAGGCTGAGATGCAATCTATGCACAATAACCAAGTATGGAACTTGGTGGATCCGCCTCCGGGTGCTAAGGTGATAGGTTGCAAGTGGTGTTTCAAGTTAAAGTCCGACAACACCTTTAAGGGGCGATTGGTGGCAAAAGGATTTAGGCAAATTTAAGGAATTGACTATGATGAAACCTTTTCACTAGTTGCTATGCTCAAATCATTAGGATACTACTAGCCATAGCTGCATGGTACGATTATGAGATATGGCAAATGGATGTTAAGACTGCTTTCCTTAATGGAAAGCTACTCAAGGATGTGTACATGGCACAACCTAAGGGTTTTATCGATCCAAAGTATCCAAACCAAGTATGCAAGTTTCAAAGATCCATTTACAGATTGAAGCAAGCATCAAGGTCATGGAATCAGATATTCAATGAGGCCATTACAGAATATGGCTTCACATAGAATTCTGATGAGCCGTGTGTGTATAAGATGGTTAGTGGGAGTGTTTCCACCTTCCTAGTGTTGTATGTTGGCGACATCCTTATCATTGGAGGCGACATACCAACACTGCAATGGGTTAAGCAGTGGTTGGGTAGGTGCTTTGCAATGAAGGACTTAGGCAAAGCTGAGACAATCTTAGGGATCAAGATCTATAGAGATAGATCCAATCGGCTTCTAGACCTAAGTTAGACCACATACATTGACAAGGTTCGGAAAAGATTCAGCATGGACAAGGCAAAGAAAGGATTCTTGCCTATGCGCCATGGGTTGAAGCTGGGTAAGAAAGATGGTCCTGAAACAAAGAAGGACTGGGAGAGCATGGAAAAGATCCCTTATGCATCTCCTATAGGATCCATCATGTACTCCATGTTATATACAAGGCCTTATGTCATGTTTGCACTAAGTATGATGAGCCGGTACTAGTCGGACCCCGATGAGGAACACTGGAAAGTAGTTAAGGCAATCTTGAAGTACTTAACGGGACTAAGGATGCTTTCTTAGTGTGTGGAGGTCAAGATGAGCTGGTAGTGTCAGGTTACACTGATGCAATCTTTGAGATCGATGAAGATGAGAACCAATCATAGTTTGGTTATGTTTTTCTCCTGAATGGCGGTGCCATTAGTTGGAGGTCCCCAAAGCAGGCCACCATTGTTGACTCTACAATGGAAGCTGAGTACATAGCTGCATGCGAAGCTACAAAGGAAGCAGTTTGGATCAAGAAATTCATTATCGAGTTGGGAGTAGTACCCACTATCCTATACCCAGTTGATGTTTTTTGTGACAACAACGGGACCATCGTACAAGTTAAGGAGCCCCGATCATTTAAGAGATCCAAACATGTGCTCAGAAAATTTCACCTCATTCGGGAGATCGTGAACAGAGGTGACATATCATTGCAGAGGGTTGACACCAAGAATAATGTCACTGATCCATTGACCAAAGCGCTACCATAGACATAGCATGATGGTCATATTAGATCTATAGGAATTAGGGCAATGCCCACCTGGAACTAGTGCAAGTGGGAGATTGTTGGTGTGCCCTAGTTTTCAAGGCATTGGATTCTTGTATTTTGTATTATACATTAAGACTCATTATA
This sequence comes from Euphorbia tirucalli, assembly GCA_039660915.1. Taxonomy (NCBI): domain Eukaryota; kingdom Viridiplantae; phylum Streptophyta; class Magnoliopsida; order Malpighiales; family Euphorbiaceae; genus Euphorbia; species Euphorbia tirucalli. The sequence goes on along the minus strand of CM077640.1, from coordinate 31,551,139 downwards.
TGAATACATTATTTGTGTCACATTAATAAAGCTAATTAATCTATTTCATTTATATCTTGTGCTATAATATGACTATAGTATCCATTGATTGATAATCATAAAACCTATCCCAGGTCTATTCTAATCGTGGGAACGAATAGAACCACAGACTTGTATATTCGATGACTTATGGCAGTTCTTAACTAGCCATATTGCTTTTATATTCAGTCATGAATATAGGTAAACATCGTTGACATGAGACTGGATCGATCTGCATAAGAAAGCCACATGGTTGTCACATCATAGGTCTTTCTTGAGTAGGTCTCTTTTATCCTCAGACCAGATTTCATTATAATATCAATATGGAATCCGGTTCACTTTGACATACACCTAATAGGTCTGTAAAAGAATGATAAATACGGGTATGATTGGGTGGACCAGTGAACATGTTGATATTGATGATGAAGTGATGGAATTGCCACTCGGGTAACACCGAAATGATATCATTGGCCACTTGATGAGTGGGACTGATAAGTGTATAGCCATACCCAAGTAAGTCAGTGCTTATTTGATTAATCTTTCAACTCAAGATCAAGAAATATAATAAACAGCAGAAGAGGATGACAGACACCATGCCTCTTATTTATTCATATCGATATCGTTCGGCAAAGGACACTATGAGATTACTACCGGGTGAGTGGCTTCTAAAGGCTGCTGCATCTTTGTCTTAATTGGGGGTTGTAATGGTTTGCTAGAACCCACTTACAGTCTGTGGGCCTTGGGCCTACTACCAACAAAAAGACAGACCCATAGGATCATGCACATGTTGGATATGCCCTAGTCCTGAGCATTGGTCCTTGTATTTGTATCATACATTAATTGGATTCATGTATTATACTTATTTGTGTTATTAATAAAGGCATTAATTCATTTATTATATTTATCTTGTGCAATATATTAAATGAAGTATCCAATGGACATATCCATATCCATGATGACCAGTGTCATGCACTTGGCAGTAAGACCATGGATAGAGCAAAAGATATGACCATAAATAGATCCGTAGTCTGTTCCAGTCATGAGAATGAATGGAACAAGAGACTATCATTAACCTGGTTGTATGGCGGTGTCTTACCGGTCATTGGACATCGAATGTCAACCACGTTAATGGGTACATGCATAAGGGGCATGGTGCTGGATAGACCCACTTAACGAGAAATCCATATGGTATAGTATCACAAGTGATTCTCGTGTAGTACTTGTATAGATCCTTTGACCTGACCATATGATGGTGTTACATGTGAGGTCACATACTTAGGGGTATGCCTAAAAGGCCTGTAATAAGGTGCCAAATATAGGTACTTTCGGGTATGTCACTTAGCATGGTAATGCTATGGATATGCACAAGGGATTTGTCACTCAGTAGTCCATTGAGAAGATATCACCGGCCTCTTGATGAATACGACTGATAGGAGTGTGGCCACACCCAAAGAAGTGGGAACTTGTTTGTGAGCTTCAGTGCATTCAGGATCAAGTTAATGTCCGGACACAAAAGAGGGTGATCAATCCATGCCTCTGTGTTGGACAACGATATCAATGACATGGGATGTACAAGTTTAAACTACAAGGTTATGATATTAGTTATATTGCCATCTCCATCTTAATTGGGGGCTACAGTGGCTTGCTAGAGCCCAACTACAGTCTGTGGACCAAAGGCCTACTGCCAACATAAAGATGGGCCCACGGGATCGTACACATTGAGCGACTGAACACCGACTTAAGGAATCACATGTATGCTTAGAGTATACACCCTGGAGAGAGAGGTATATATATATATTAATTATATTATAAAGATTAATTGGATTGATCCTAATAATAAAATTAATATATTTAATTGGCTCTTCATAATTAATTGGATTAATTATGAGATTATTTCCTAGGTGGAAATATTCATATGTATAGCTTCACATATGATCTTATTTTGTGAGGATCTAATTTTAAATTAATTGGTCAAACTAACTTTAATTTAAATGTAAATAATATATTACTTGGTGTAATATATTAAATACATGGGTATATTAAAGTTGGGCTTGAAATTAATTTAAACCAGATTGATTAAAATAAGATTGGGCCTGAATTAAAAGAAGGAAGCCCACACAAAATGAATGAGCCAAGCTGGGCCTTAATTCCCTTAGGGAATTCGGCCAACCTAGGGTTTTTAACCCTAGGAGAATTTGGCCAAAAAAGAGGGGAACACACAATAGCCGAAATTCACTAGCCTATCCTCTCAATACTTCGTGTTTTCCAACGTTAGCACGGGTGGTGTTCCTTAGGCGTTCGTGTACGGGAACGAGGAGGGATTCTACATTGATTCCTGCAGTCTGCATCCATCTCTAAAAGAGATATTCCGGGTAAGAAAATTATCTCTTTCTATTAAATTTTTATTTTTCCAATTTCAATTTCAATTGCTCATGGGCACGGATTTGAGGAAATCATCGCATTCTTCCGTTTTTATCGGGTGATTTCCGGTGAAAAATCCCAACAGTGGTATCAGAGCATGCATTTTATCCGTGGAAATTGTTAAAATTGGTTGAAATCCCACGTTTTGAAATTGGAGATTTTTTATTGGGATTCTTGGATTGGGTTTAAGATTTTTCCCATTTGATTGTCATGCAATTGGAATTGAATATGCGTATTGGTTTATGTTTGTTTAATTTAATTGTATGTTTTTGGAATTCTTGGTGAATTTCTTGTTGATGGATGCCTTGATTTTTTTTTATATTTTTTTCTGTTTAAAAAAAAAAATCTGGCTGTTCCCGGGATGCGGGGCTGCCTCTGGCTATATCTTAATGAAATATGGATCTCGGCCCATGAGCCCAACAACTCAGTTTAATTAATAACTTGATTCATTATTAATTTCATATGGGAATAACAAAGTAAAGTCCTTTATTAACACTCTAAATGTTTTTCTGTGTAGAAACTCTAAATGGCGAACAACAATACTTTATCACTGCGATCGATTCTTGAAAGGGACAAGCTTTCCGGTCCTAACTTTTTGGACTCATCTAGGAACTTAAGAATAGTCCTAAGATAGGAGTCCAAAGAGTATGCACTGGAGAGGCCTGTACCAGCTGCGCCTCAAGGACGTAATCCACCGGCTGCCCAGCTGGAGGAATACGAGGTGTATATCAAGGATAATAGGGATGTGACATGCCTAATGTTGGCCTGTATGGTCCCCAAACTGCAAAAACAGTTTATGGACCATCAAGCCTTTGCTATGATAACAACTCTAAACGAGATGTTTCAGGAGCAAGCTCGTCAAGAAAGGTACATGACCAACAAGGCATTCCACTCCTGTAAGATGGGGGCCGGGACATCTGTAAGCGCACACGTGCTTAAGATGAAGGGCTATTTGGACACTTTAGCCTGTCTCGGATTGCCTATCTCTCAAGAGTTGGCAGTGGACACAATCCTAGCATCCTTGCCGGATTCTTATGATCAGTTCATCCTGAACTACAACATGCAAGGGATGAACCGCACTGTCAGTGAGCTGCATGGGATGCTTAAGCTTACTGAGCAGTCGATCAAAAAGACTCCGCCGGTGCTACTGGTCAACAAGGGGAACCCTTCTGTTGCCAAGGGTAAGGCCAAGGAAAAGGCCAAGGCCAAGGCAAAGAAGGCCAAGGCTAAAAAGGCCAAAGCCCAACCCAAGGCCCAACAGAAGGCAGGTCTTGAGGATGTCTATTTCGGGTGTAGACAGGCGGGCCATTGGAAGAGATCATGTCCCAAGCTGATGGGAGAGCAGAGAAGGGGCCAAGGTACGTCCTCTTCAGGTATTTATGTTATAGGCATTAACCTTACTGTTTCAACATACTGGGTATTGGATACTGGATGTGGTTCTCACATTTGTTGCAATGTGCAGGGACTTAAGAACAGAAGGTCACTGGGGTTTGGAGAGGTGAACTTGCGGGTCGGGAATGGAGCAAGGGTTGCTGCCATAGAGATCGGCGAATACCACCTTGTGATGCCTAGTGGATTGGTTTTAATTTTGGAACAATGTTATTTTGTACTGCTATGTGCAGGAATATTATTTCAGTTTCTATGTTGGATATTTTTGGATTCTATTTTACTATTTCTAATGGTAGAATTTCCATATCTAGAAAGGGATTATTTTATGGAGACGCTCTATTAAATAATGGCCTGTATATCCTGGACTTAAATTAAACCAGTCATGTCTATAACATAAACACAAAAGGATTAAGCCCAATGAACTTAATACTGTCTACCTATGGCATTGTCGCCTTGGCCACATAAACAAGAAGCGCATAGCTAGGCTTCACAAAGCTAGAGTCTTAGGGTCATTTGACTTGGAGTCAATTGACACATGCGAATCATGTTTGCGAGGCAAGATGACTAAGGCGCCTTTTAGCAAGAAGGGTGAAAGGGCCACTGGCTTATTAGACCTAATACATTCAGATGTATGTGGACCCATGAGCGCAGCGACCAGAGGTGGGCACCCGTACTTCGTCACATTCACGGACTATTTCAGCAGATATGGCTATGTCTATCTGATGAAACACAAGTCTGAGACCCTTGATAGGTTCAAGGAATTTAGGAACGAGGTACAGAACCGGCTACGCAGAAATATCAAAACCCTTCGGTCAGACCGAGGTGGTGAGTATATGAGCCTAGAGTTTGACTCATATTTGAGAGAGCATGGAATAGTTCCACAGCTCACTCCTCCCGGAACACCACAATGGAATAGGGTGTCCGAACGGAGGAATAGGACCCTGTTGGATATGGTCTGCTCAATGATGAGTCAAGCCTCTCTCCTAATTAGTTTTTGGGCAAGGAGCCCAATGTGTCTTTCCTAAGGATTTTGGGATGCGAAGCACATGTCAAGAAATTGACTGGTGGCAAGCCGGAGCCCAAAACTGATAAATGCCTGTTTGTGGGCTACCCTAGGGAAACCAAAGGGTATTACTTCTACAACCCCACCGAGATCAAGGTGTTCGTGGCAAAGAAGGGGGTCTTTCTAGAAAAGGAGTTCCTTTCCAAGAAAGACAGTGGGAGCAATGTTGAACTCAGGGAACTTCAAGGTCCACAAGCTCCTGAAAAGGATAACTCCAAGGCCCAGGTGGAGCTTCCACAGGAGGAAGTACGGACCCAGGCTGCACAAGGACCTAGAAGGTCTGGTAGGGATCGTCGGGAACCAGAGAGGTATGGTTTCGTCGTCACCGATGATCAAACTCTTCTCATCTGGGATGAGGAAGAAGCCAAAACCAATCAATAGGCTATAGCAAGCCCACAGTCTGCAAATTGGTGCAAAGCCATGGAGGCAGAGATGCAATCTGTTGGAGATTGTGCCCTAAGGCCAATATTGGATTATGTAATTTGACTTCTAAGATTAATCTAGTGTAGATTAATATTATCATTTATGTTTGTATGTTAGCATTTATGATAAGTATCCATGAATAAATCGTGTTATTCTAAATATCCCTAGTCGATTGTTATTATGGGAATAATAACAAACTAAGACTAGTGTGAGTGATAATGGATATTCATAAGATGAATATAGTGTATACAGATACAGATTATACTCACGGGTAATATGTTAGAGAACATGTTACTGGAGACCCACTATGAGATCAAGTTCATGGTTATGTGTCACAACTGATCTTGATTATAGTAGTGTCATTAGCTGATTCCTTTGACCTGAGGTCACCATGGATTCCGGGATGAATTCATGTTGTGCTTTGATGCAGTCAAACGCTGCTTGTAACAGAGTAGTTATAAAGGCTGTGATTGGGTACGATATGACTCATGCCTTGGGATGTGAGTGACAGATATGGGATTTTGTCCCTCTCTATCAAGAGAGCGATATCACTGGGCCCCTCGATAAGTAAGACTGTTAAATGCATGGCCGTGCTCAAATAATTGATAGAGTATCAATTAATTTGTTTAAACAGTTCACTTTGAGATCGAGAAAGCATATGATTAATTTATATAAGATTGACAAGTGTACCATGTCTTATAATTAATCATGATATCAAGAGACAAAAGGGAATATGACACATTCTATAAGTAGGTTTATTGGATTATACCAATCATATGAATTGGGTAGTCATAATGGCTTGCTAGAGTCCGCTTATGACTTATGAGGGCATTATGGTAATTTCCTCATTGCCAATTTATATGATCCTACGGGGTCACACACAAAGAGCAAAATGAGATTCACTTAATTCGGGGATAAATCATTATGAGATAATGATTTATTATTGATGAGAAATTAAATATATATAAAGATATATATTTACATGTATATGTATATACACATGAACATATTAATAAGATTAATATATTTATGGCATAAAGTATGCTATATATATATATATATATATATATATATATATATTATAATTATATTATATGGTGATATAATTAATTATAATATACATTTACGTATATGTGTATATATATATATGTATGTATGTAAATATTAATAAGATTAATATAGCATAAAGTATGCTAATTATATTATATGGAGATATAATTAATTTTACATACATATGAGTATATGATAGAGAATTGACTAAGTTTAATATTAATTGAGAATTAATAAAACTTATGGGGGCTAATTTATAATTATAATTAAGTATGGTATTTAATTATAATTATAAGCTAATATTAGATATAAATACTTGAAAGAATGCAACCCTAGCCACCACCTCAAGGTGTTGCACGAAATAGCAGCCCCATTTTCTCCAAAAATGGCCGAAAATTGCTTTTGGCCAAGAGTGAAAAATATCGATTTTTCACCTTCTCATTCGAAGAACTGTTCTACGATCCCGGCGCTAGCACGCGGTGAGTCAATTGCTCGGTGTGGATCAACCGTAGAGGGAAGCTATTTTGGTTCCTGTATCCAATCCTGCAAAAATTAAGAGGTAATTCTTTAACCCTTCCTTCTAATTCAAATCAATGTACATGGGTCCTTGGTGGGGATTAATCCTTTTATTTCCGCTGCGTATTGTTTTTGTGCGATTAATTCCCAACACAATCTATGTACGATAACCAAGTTTGGAACTTGGTTGATCCACCTCCGAGTGCTATGGTAATAGGTTGCAAGTGGTGCTATAAGCTAAAGGCCGACAATACCTTCAAGGGGCGTCTGGTTGTGAAAGGTTTCAGACAAGTCCATGGAATAGACTATGATGAAGCGTTCTCACCAGTAGCCATGCTCGAATCCATCAGGATCTTGCTAGCCATAGCCGTATGGTACGACTATGAAGTCTGACAAATGGATGTCAAAACCGCTTTCCTTAATGGAAAGCTACTCGAGGATGTGTACATGACACAACCTGAGGGTTTTATCGATCCAGAGTATCTGGGAAGGGTGTGCAAGCTTCAAAGGTCCATTTATGGACTGAAGCAAGCATCCCAAAGTTGGAATCTTAGATTCAATGAGGCTATAAAGGAATATGCCTTCATACAGAATCAAGATGAGCCTTGTGTGTATAAGAGGACAAGTGGGAGCATTGTCACATTTTTGGTTCTTTATGTGGACGACATCCTACTCATTGGAAGCGACATACCTACACTGCAAGCGGTAAAGCAGTGGCTGAGTAAGTGCTTCGCAATGAAGTACTTAGGCGAAGCTGAGATGATCCTAGGGATCAGGATCTACAGGGATAGATCAAATCGGCTTCTGGGCCTAAGTCAGGCCTCGTACATAGACAAAGTTCTGAAAAGGTTCAACATGGACCGGGTTAAGAAAGGTTTCTTGCCAATGGGCCATGGGCTGAAACTTAGTAAGAAGCACTGTCCTAGGACAGGGGAGGACAGGGAGAACATGAAATTGGTTCCATATGCTTCAGCTATAGGATCAATTATGTACTCCATGTTATGTACAAGACCTGATGTCGCCTTTGCACTAAGTATGATGAGATGGTACCAGCAGGATCCCGGGGAGGATCACTAGAAAGCTGTCAAGGCAATCCTTAAGTACCTTAACCGGACTAAGGATAGCTTCTTAGTGTATGGTGGTCAGGCAGTCCTATCAGTTACTGGGTACACTGATGCAAGCTTCCAGACTGACCAGGATGAGTACCAGTCGTAGTCTGGGTATGTATTTTTGCTAAATGGTGGTGCTGTAAGCTAGAGGAGCTCAAAGCAGCCAACCATCACGGACTCTTCAACAGAAGCTGAGTACATCGCTGCGTGTGATGCGGCAAAGGAAGCTGCGTGGATGAAGAAGTTTATCACTGAGTTGGGAGTAGTGCCAACTATCCAGACCCAGTTGATATCTTCTATGACAATAATGGGGCCGTTGTACAAGAACACAAAGCACGTGCTCAGAAAGTTTCACCTCATACGAGAGATCGCAGAGAGAGGTGACATTGCATTGCACAGAGTGGACACCGAGGATAATGTCGCAGATCCTTTGACCAAGGCGCTGGCCAAGCCCAAGCACGAGGGTCATACTAGATCTATAGGGATTAGGCCCATGCCTAGTTAGAACTAGTGCAAGTGGGAGATTGTTGGATATGCCCTAGTCCCGAGGCATTGGTCCTTGTATTTGTATCATACATTAATTGGATTCATGTATTATACTTATTTGTGTTATTAATAAAGGCATTAATTCATTTATTATATTAATCTTATGCAATATATTAAATGAAGTATCCAATGGACATATCCATATCCATGATGACCAGTGTCATGCACTTAGCAGTAAGACCATGGATAGGGTAAACGATATGACCATAAACAGATCCGTAGTCTGTTCCAGTCATGGGAATGAATGGAACAAAAGACTATCATTAACCTGGTTGTATGGCGGTGTCTTACCGGTCATTGGACATGGGATGTCAACCAAGTTAATGGGTACATGCATAAGGGGCATGGTACTGGATAAATCCACTTAACGAGAAATCCATATGGTATAGTATCACAAGTAATTCTCGTGTAGTACTTTTATGGATCCTTTGACCTAACCATATGATGGTGTTGCATGTGAGGTCGCATACTTAGGGTTATTCCTAAAGGGCCTGTAATAGGGTGCCAAGTATGGGTGCTTTCGGGTACGTCACTTAGCATGGCAATGCTATGGATATGGAGAAGGGATTTGTCACTTAGTAGTCCACTGAGAAGATATCACCGGCCTCTTGATGAATGTGACTGATAAGAGTGTGGCCACACCCAAACAAGTTTAGAACTTGTTTGTGAGCTTCAGTACATTCGGGATCAAGTTAATGTCCGGACACAAAAGAGGGTGATCAATCCATGCCTCTGTGTCGGACACCGATATCAATGACATGGGATGTACAAGTTTAAACTACAGGGTTATGATAACAGTTAGACTGGCATCTCCATCTTAATTGGGGGCTGCAGTGGCTTGCAAGAGCCCAACTACAGTTATGGGCCAAAGGCCCACTGCCAACATAATGATGGGCCCACGGGATTGTACACATTGAGCAACTGAACACCAACTTAAGGAATCACATGTATGCTTGAAGTATACACTCCAGAGAAAGAGGTATATATATTAATTATATTATAAAGATCAATTGGATTGATCCTAATAATAAAATTAATATATTTAATTGGCTCTTCATAATTAATTGGATTAATTATGAGATTATTTCCTAGGTGGAAATATTCATATGCATAGGTCTGCATATGATTTTACTTTGTGAAGATCTAATTTTAATTTAATGGATTAAATTAATTGGTAAAACTAATTTTAATTTAAATGTAAATAATATATTACTTGGTGTAATATATTAAATACATGGGTATATTAAAGTTGGGCTTGAAATTAATTTAAACCAGATTAATTAAAATAAGATTGGGCCTGAATTAAAAGAAGAAAGCCCACACAAAATGAATGATCTAAGCTGGGCCTTAATTCCCTTAAGGAATTTGGCTAACCAGGGGTTTTAACCCTAGGAGAATTTCAGCCAACATTAGCGGAACACACCATAGCTGAAATTCACCAATCCTCCTCTCCATAGATCGTGTTTTCTGACGCTAGCACAAGCGGTGTTTGTTAGGCGTTCGTGTACATGAACATGGAGGGATTCTATATTGATTCCTGCAGTCTGCATCCATCTCTGAAATAGATATTCTAGGTAGGAGAATTATCTCTTTCTATTAAATTTTTGCTTTTCCAATTTCCATTTCAATTGCTCCTGAGCATGGATTTGAGGAAATCATCGCGTTCTTCTGCTTTTATCGGATGATTTTCGGTAAAAAATCCCAACAAATTCTTCCTAGGTGTTGGGTCTCTTTGGCATCAATAGGGAACACCAAAGGCGTACACTCAATGTTCAATTTTAATTTTCATGTTTTAGTAATCCTAGGGGAGATTTCTAAGCCATTACATGTGGGCCAAAGTCAAACCAAGACTCCTCACCGTAGAACATGATGTAAGGTCATGCGGTGCTATGACTGGTTTAGCCCTTTGGGTGCCTCCAATCCTATCAGAAGAGGTAGATCACCTTCTTGAGTAAACTGGGCTGATCGGTGTATTTGAGGGGTTGAGAAGAAGAAAATGTCATGATATGCAAGGTATAAATAAATACGTATTTATAAATTAGTAAATGACTACAAGCGAGATTATATTTCAGTAGTTACCTAAGTTCCTTAAGTTCTTTATAAAAATGTTTTAGGAAACTTTTACCCCCAGCAGAGTCGCCACTGTAAGCGGACAACCTTTTAAACGAAACGCGGCAAAGCAAACCGGGAAAAAAGAAAGGAGTAGAAATGTTTGGATTTTGAAAATGGGGTTTGATATCTTTATTCAAGGAAAACTATTAGTTTGTTTAGAAATTCCTTTTGTAGAAAACATTTTCCCATTTTATTACTTAAAGACCTCAAAAACTAAATTTCAAGATCAATGACAAAGTCGCCACCCGGATCAGCTCAGCCGGGAAATTCTGGTACAGCTCCCTACCGAGTGTAGACTGCCATACATAATCCAGAGATTTAGGGTTCGAACAACTTACCTATTCAACCTCGAGCTTGTATTCATTTTTATAATTTATATTACCGTATTTATTCAATTTATTATCTTTCTCTACCTGACTTTGTTTAATTATCAGCCGATGCTCATACAGATGACAGAAATAAATTGCAGAAAAGTAAATCATGCATCCAAATTATACAAAAATAATAGAGGTCGCTTATACAACCAAATTGAATAAAAACAAAAAACTTTCATCCTCACATAACAAGCGCCTAGAATACACAAGTATCTAAAAATTTATAAACGCCTAAAATGCACGAATTAATCTATTAATTACATCAAAAATATTAAAAAGGGAAATAAATGCTGCAAAACAGACGGTTAACACAATTATGTCACAAACACAAATAGGACTCACATAAGATAGAATTGGGACTTTTAGGAACGGGGGCAAGCATTTAGGGGGTAGACAGGTCAACTCGGCCAGTCGACCCGACTAGACTTGGAAAACGGTTTGGAAATGCCCTGTAGATTTTTTGTGCTGGAAAATAATTTTAGAAAACCATTTGGCTCGATTTCATGCAAATTTCTGTAATTCAGCGGGTTTATTATCCTAGAACTCGAGGTTTCGTTCGTGCGGGTTTTCCCCATTTCAAGAACCATCTGGAGTCTAAAAGTGATAAACACACAAAAAATGATTTGATTTTGAAGATAGCATCGTGCGATGATCTCCATGTGGGCTATCCTGCGATTCTGTCCCCTTTCGGGAACTACAGCCATGCAGCTATAATTAGAGCCGTGCGGCTCTAAGATCCACAGCCATGTGGCTGTAACACCCAGAACCCGCAATTGGTTTTCTCGTTTTTCAAAAATAGTTATTGTGAGTGGACGACGCGTTTTCGACGGGACGCGGGACTCCCTTTCGGAATGGGGAGCCACGATCTCGGGCGGATCCCTCCCTCGCGTGGGGTTTTTATAAATTGAAATCAGCGTTTTGGAAAATAAATAGAATTAGTGCATAAAAGAACCGAGACCTAAGTCTCGATGGACGTTGTAGAGTCGCCACCCGGCTCAGCTCAACCGGGAAATTCTTATGTAGCTGAACCGGACGAACGGTCGCTACACTATCCAGAGATTCGGGTCCGGACAAGTCCCTTATTTCGTGTCTAATTAAAATAAATATTGCCAATGTTCTCAAATGGTATTTCAAAATCTAAAGTCCATTTTATTGAATGTAAAAAGCATACAGCGCGCACACAAAATATTTAATACAAAAATAAGGAAAAGGAATAAATATTAATTGGCTTACAACCAAATCGAATGGAAAAATAAAAACTCTCGCCTCACTTGTACAATCGCCTATATACACGAGAATCTAGAAAAATACAACCGCCTAAATACACGATTTAATCTATTAAATTACATCCAAAATAAAAATAAAAAGAAATTAAAACCTGCAAAACCGAGGGTCAGCACAATATATACAGCACGCCACAATTAGGACTCAAATAGACAGAACGGGAAATCAGGAATTGGGGGCATGCATTTAAGGGGTAACCGGGTTGGCTCGGCTAGCCGGCCCGGTTAGACCTGGAAAACATTTTGAAACGTCCCTGTACTTTTGGTTTTTATGGAAAAAATCATTTTTTGAAAAACAATTTTTCCGGTTTACATGCATTTTTATATATTTAAGTGGGTCGGTTTTCAGGAGAAATGGGTCTCCGTTGTTGAATTGTTCTAAATGCAATTTTATTAAAAATTGGATCTATGGTCGTGATGCACACAACAAAATTCATTTTGATGATTTTTGGGGTTTTTTAATTTTTTTGGGAATTTTACAGATAAAAGAGGAAATTCTGATTCTGGAATAATGATTACAGTCGTACGACTGTAGTTTACAGTCGTGCGACTGTAATCGGTCCAGGACCAGAATTTCAGCAAAAACTCGTTTTGAGTCAAAAAACGAAAAAGAAATATCCTGGAAATTAAGAACAGTCGTACGACTGTATATACAGTCGTACGACATTTTTATGAAAACCAAGAACAGTCGTACGACTGTTCTTAATTTCCAGGAACAGAAATACGAAAATGCAGCAAAAAACGCACAAAATTCACTTCAAGTGCCCAGAAAGCAAGGAAAAGTGTAAGGAAAAGAAGTGACTACCTTTTTAGAAGCTATTCCAAGTCGTTTTGACCCCTGGCGTCGCTCCGATCCTAACAAATTTGCACTTTCCCCTTTGGAATGGAGGTTGACAGCTTTTTGTCCAAAATCCAAATTGCAAGGGTTTCTGATGGTTTAAGTCCGAGTTCTTGATTTGGTTATGTAGTTAATTGATTAACCTAGGGATTTCTAACAAATTTTAACCTTAATTTCGGGAGATTAAAGAAAATCAAAGGGGAAGAAAAGTGAGTTTTTGTGGTTTTCTTTTTCTCTCTCTTCTCTTTCTCTCTCTAAGCTTCCTCTCACCAGAAAAATCTCCTCCCTTTTCTCTTCCTTTTTCCTTCTTTTCTACCCTCTTTTTCTCCTTGCTTGCTGCCAACCCGAGCAATTAATGCTCATCCTCTCTTTCTTCCATTTCTGCTGCAGAGGTATGGGCCTTTGCAGATTTTCCGATATTACAGTCGTACGACTTTAATTTTTAAATTACAGTCGTACGACTGTAACAATAGTCGTACGACTATAGTTTTTTTTTTTTTTTTTTTAAGTATAGAAAATTCCGGCGCTTACAGCTGCCCCTCGCGTGATCAAATTCGACATCTAGCTTCGGGTCTATAATACCTGTGATGATGAATTTGAGAGCGTGAATTAAAGCGCCGTGAACACTGGAATGAACCTTCTGATGAGATAGGCCGATACCGAGTTTAGGTTACCCGAGGCGATACTGGGGATAAAATAAGCCGATATCAGGTCTGTGTTACCCGAGGCGAAATTGATGAAAAGATTAGCCGATATCAGGTCTATGTTACCCGAGGCGAGTTGATGAAGAGATTAGCCGATATCAGGTCTATGTTACCCGAGGCGAGTTGATGAAGAGATTAGCCGATATCAGGTCTATGTTACCCGAGGCGAAATTGATGAAGAGATTAGCCGATATCAGGTCTATGTTACCCGAGGCGAAATTGATGAAGAGATTGGCCGATACCGGGTCTAGGTTACCCGAGGCGAACTTGATGAAGAAATTGGCCGATACCGGGTCTATGTTACCCGAGGCGAACTTTACTGGGGAGATAGATGAAGCTGATCTGGGCCGATGCCGAGTCTACATTACTCGAGGCAAATCTGCTAGGGGACTTGGATGATGGAGTGGATCTGGGCCGATACCGAGCTTACATTACTCAAGGCGGACTCACTGGAGAAGGTTGAGATAATAGAGCGGACCTGGGCCGATATCGAGTTTACATTACTCGGGACGGATCTGCTGACTTGCTGAGGATATTGAGCTGGGGATGAATTCCTGCACTTAAAATGGCAAGTCTTCATTCCTTGATCGAGAGATTTTTAAACAAAAATTTTTGCCCCTTCGATCAAGAATGAAGACTAGCCGGGGATAAGTAACTGATATATGCAATGTATGGATGCATGATGATATATATGCACATGTATGTATTTTCTATTATTGGACGTTTTTGTCCTCCGCCGGGGAGATATGTTGTGCCCCTGGTTGATTTTGCTTTTCTTGGGGCATTGTTTGGTGATTATTGACGGAGTGAGGTGATTGCTGGGGAATTGATCGTAGTATTCCTTATAGAGATTCCGCTGGGGAAGAGTGTGACGGCTTGACTGGGGAAACAATTGTGGTGTTCTTTGTGTAGACTACACTGAGGAGTAACATGGCGACTTTGCGGGGAAATAATTGATGGTGTTCTTTATGTAGACTCCGCTGGGGAAATAGTGGGGGAAACTCTGCTGGAGAGTGATGTGACGAATTCTGCGGGAAATACTGAGGATGTTCTGTTTTTCCTGCTTCATGGGAAGTTATGAGTTTTTTTTTTTCTTTTTTTTTTTTTTAGGTGCTCTAATTTTTGCCTGGGTAGCCCAAATCAGGTTTTCAGCCCAGCGAGCTGCTCTAACTTTTGCCTAGGGCGCCTTTTCGGTTTTCGCCTTAGCGAGCTTTTCATATACCCTAACTTTTGCCTAAACTGCCCGATATGGGTTTTCAGCTTAGCGGGCCGCTCTAATTTTTGCCTGAGGTGCCTTTTCGGTTTTCACCTCAGCGAGCAATTTTTTTTTTTTTTTTTTTTCAAATTTGACTAAAATGGTGTTGTGACTCTTTATTGCTCGTTTGGGAAGATGAACTGGACTTTAGAGGACGATAAAAGATTTTGAATTGCACGCATTTAATGCATTTCCATTTGCCTAATAATGTGATGGTATTGATCAGTTGAATGCAAAGTGCTTTCTTTGAATGTGTGTTTATGCAAGACAACTTTGTTTGTGCATTTGTCATAACCATGCAAATATATTTAAACAAACACTTCACTTTATTGATGAAGTCAAAATGAGTACATTTGAAACAAGTTGGTTCCTAAATGGTACAGATTTCACATTGTGCCAGAATCCGTCACCAGTCGTCCTTTTCAGGTTTTCCGACTGATTATTTTCTCTCGTGTCTTAACTTTTGCCTAGACCACTCTTTTCGAGTTTTCAGCCTAACAGACCTCTTTCCTTTTTTTTTTTTTTTTATACATGATAAAGCTTTAGCTTGCCTTGGTTGATCGGGTTGGTGAACACGTTTCCCTCCATGTCCATGATGCTGACAGCGCCTTTTGATAACACCTTCTTCACCACATAGGGTCCTTCCCAGTTAGGTCTGAACTTGCCCCTAACATCAACATTTGAAGGCCTTAGTTGCTTTAGAACCAAATCTCCCGCTTTCAACTGCCGCTTGGAGTATTTCACATTTCGATTATAGGCTCTAGCCATTCTGCGCTGATACATCTGTAGGTGATCCAGTGCCTTTAGTCGCCTTTCATCTAGTGTAGCTAGCTGTTCATATCTAGCTTGAACCCATTCAGTCTCTGGTAATTGAGCTTCCAGGGCAACTCTGAGTGACTTGAGTTCTATCTCCACTGGTAACACTGCTTCCATTCCATATACCAAGGCATAAGGAGTTTCTCCTGTCGGTGTTTTGACACTGGTCCTGTAACCCCAAAGCGCATAAGGTAGTTTATCAGCCCAATCCCAGTAAGTGGTCACCATCTTTGATAAGATCTTCTTTATTGCCTTGTTAGCTGCTTCTACTGCACCATTAGCCTGTGGTCTATATGGAGAGGACTTATGATGTTCAATCCCATGCTCTGCAAATAGCCCAGCTGTTGCCCCTTCAAACTGTACTCCATTATCAGTCACTATATGGTGAGGAATCCCATACCGAGTGAAGATGTTCTTCTGGATGAACTTGACCATGTGCTTGGCTGTCACATTAGTGAAGGATTCTGCTTCGACCCATTTGGAGAAATAATCAACTGCCACAACTATGAATCTATGCCCATTAGATACAGCTGGATGAATTTCAACGATCATGTCTATCCTCCATGCTGAAAACGGCCAAGGAGACGCTAGATTCTGAAGTTCAAGTGGAGGAAGATGACTAATGTCTGCATAGATCTGACATTCATGACATCTCTTCACTTTTCTTATACAATCTGCTTGCATTGTCATCCAGAAATGCCCTTGTCTTATTATCTTCCTAGCCATGGCAAGCCCGTTCATATGTGGCCCACAGGATCCCGCATGTACCTGCTGCATCACGTCTTCTGCTTCTTGTTCTGTTAGACACCTTAAAAGAACTCCATGTGCTGTTCTTTTATACAACTTGTCCTCGAAGATTCTGAATTGACTAGCCAGTTTTCTCAGTGTCAACTTATCAGCAGCACTGGCCTCTTCTGGGTATTTTCCCTCCTTAACATACCGGTAAATGTCAAAGAACCATGGCTTTTCTTCGGCTGATAATTCCATTACTTCATGCACTTTGAAGCAAGGATGCCTGGAAGTGGCTATGACCAGTGGTTGAGCTTGTGTCTCTTCTGGATTTTCCCACATGGAGGACAAAGTAGCTAATGCATCAGCCATCTTATTCTCATCCCTGGGGACATGTCTGAATTCACACTGGCCAAATAAGGTCGTAAGGCTTCTTCTTTTAGTTCCCACTCTCCCTGAGCTTGCCTAACCACTAGAAGTGAGTCTCCAACAATCAGGACGTCATTTGCCCCTAGTGTTAGCAAAGCTTCCATCCCAAATAGGCATGCTTCATACTCTGCCCCGTTATTGGTTATGGGAAAATTCAACCTCTTGGATAAGGGAATGACTTCACGATCTGGCGTTGCTATAAGTACTCCGATCCCAGCACCTTTTCTATTCACTGCCCCATCGAAACACATGACCCACCTTTTCACTTCCACCATGGCTAGTTGCTCATCAGGGAATTCCAGATTCTCTGTGTAATCTGATTCTAGGGGTTGGTTTGCCAGAAACTCTGCCACGGCTTGCCCTTTAATGGTTTTCTTCGTGATGTACTCGATGTCGAACTCAGACAAAAGTAACAACCACCTGGACAGCTTCCCAACCAATGCCGGTGCTTCATAGAGATACTTCATTGGATCCACTTTAGCCACAGCTTGTATCTTGTAGGATTGGAAATAGTGGCGCAGCTTCTTGGTCAACCAGATCATTGCCACACATGTCTTTTCCACCAGTGTATACTTGGTTTCATACTCCAGCAATTTCTTGCTAAGGTAATAGATGGGATACTCCTTCTTGCCATCTTGTTCCTGTACTAGCATTGCCCCTATAGAGGATTCTTCAACTGCCAAATACAAAATCAGAGGCTTCCCTGGAATTGGAAGACTCAACACTGGTGGCTTTACCAGGTAAGCCTTGATCTTCTCGAAGGCCAGCTGACACTTGTCATCCCACACAACCGGCTGATCTTTCCTTAATAGCTTGAAGATTGGCTCACAAGTGGAAGTTAGCTTGGCTATGAAGCGGCTGACATACTGCAAGGAACCCAGGAATGATCTGACCTCCTTTTCAGTCTTTGGAGCTGGCATATCTTGGATGGCTTTGATTTTATCTGGGTCCATTTCTATCCCCCTCTGGCTAACTACATGGCCTAACAACTTCCCTGATGTGACTTCGAATATGCACTTCTTGGGGTTAAGCCGCAAGTTGTACTCTCCAATGCGTGTTAGAAATCTATCCAGGATAACAGGGTGTTGCTCCCAGATCGTTGACTTAACAAGCATATCATCGACATACACTTCAACTTCTTTATGGATCATATCATGTAACAGAGTTGTGACAACCCTCTGATAAGTGGTACCGGCGTTCTTTAATCCAAAAGGCATCACTCTATAGCAGAAAGTACCCCATTCGGTGATGAATGACGTCTTCACCTTGTCAATTTCATCCATCAGGATCTGGTTGTACCCTGAAAAGCCATCCATGAAGGAGTACATTGCCGCTTTTGCTGCACTATCAACTAGGACGTCAATATGTGGCAGTGGAAAGTTATCTTTTGGGCATGCTTTATTCAAGTCCCTGTAGTCAACGCATACTCTGACCCTTCCATCCTTTTTAGGCACGGGGACAATGTTAGCTAGCCATTCCGTATACTCCACCACTTCGAGAAACCTGGCATCTATCTGTTTGGCCACTTCTTCCTTCACCAGTATAGCCCATTCCGGCCTTAGTCTTCTTAACTTCTGCTTTACCGGTCTGAACTTTGGGTCTGTCAGGATTTTGTGCACTGTTATTTCTGTATCTACACCCGGCATGTCTTCATACGACCAGGCGAAAGCTTTGACATGTTTTTGGAGTATTCTTATTAATTCTCTTTCTTCCTCGGATTTAAGCTCGTGTGAAATGAGTACCATTTTAGGGTTTTCATCTGTACTTATATTGATTTCATGCAATGCAGTGTCATGTATGCTAAATATGCTTGATGGTGACTTAAATGCATGCACAAAATTATCAGGATAAACATCACACAAGTAAGCAAACTGAGATTTCATTGCATTGAACTTATCATAAAGTACATCAGTTACATTGAAAATGGAAGAAATAGATACAACAAAATCATCTTCATCCTCCACAGGCGAAGGGCCTTGTTCTTCATCAGCTTCCATCTTCCCTTCTAGAGCATCATCTGGGACTGCAGCTTTCTCTGCTTCTTTTTCGGTCGTCTGTGCCTTAGCTTTCTCCATAATCTTGGTGATTTCAGCAACCACAGAGTCTAAGTTCACTTTGGCCATCAGTTCTTCGCCAAATCCTTCTTTGGATTTTCCAAAAGCTTTGGTTAATGCAGCAGTCAAAGCTCCCGAGATCACTTCTGTAGCTTCAGCAGAGGTCTTCTTTTCATCTTCTTCCTCGGCCACCTCTATGGTTTCTGCTGTCGCCTCAGATGGCTCTCCTTTCAAAATTTCAATAGCTTCCTCCATCATTACAGGGGCTACTGGCTCTTCCTGGCTTTTCTCAAAATCCACAACATCTGCAAAGATCTCAAAGCCAGGGTGCTCGACATTTCCAACCAGCACCGGTTCAGCTTGGCCTTTGTAAAGGCTTTCTCCCGCCTTGAGAAATGGCTTCATCATGACCTTGCCATTTTTGTCCTTTTTCAGATTCTTCTGCTCGGATGACCCCTTTACATAACCAAGGCCATACTGTTTTGACTTTCCCGAGTCGATCTTGAATTCTGGCACACCTTGCAAATTAACCCCGAGTCCCATTCCCGGGACAAAGTTCAGCTTATACAGATATCGGGATAGCCACTCTGGCATGTAGTTCTCATAAAGGACCATAGGGGCATCTGTGGTTCCTTCCTCCTTAATGACAGCAATTTGGAATCCACCAAAAGGAACCACTCCTTCATCCACTGCAGCTACCATCGACTGGGCATCCGCCTCAACAGTCACAATCCTGTCATTCATGGAGAATTTAATCTTCTGATGCAATGTGGAAGGAACACCTCCCAATTGATGGAACCAGGGCCTTCCAAGCAATAGGGAGAATGTGACCGGGATATCGATCACCGTGAAGACAACCATGGACTTGATGGGCCCAACCTCCACTTCCGTTTCGAAGGTCCTTATCACTGTTCTTTTAGAATCGTCATACGCCCGAATGACTGTCGAAGACCTCTTCAACACTTCTTCATTCATGCCTAGAAATGGCAGCATTTTCAGTGGGCAAATATTCAGAGCTGAGCCGTCATCCACCATAACACACGGCATCACCTTATCCATGATATAGGCTCTAATGTAAAGAGCCTTGTTGTGAGCTTTTCCTTCTGCTGGTAGGTCTTTCTCAGAGAAAACAATATTAGGAGTTCCAGCATGGACTTTGTCTAGCAAGCAACACATAGCCTCTGGTGAAGCTATAGGGGAGACTTCAATTTCTGATAGCTAAAGCCTCCCTATGCTCTTTGGAGGTCATAAGCAGATGCCACAAACTAGCTTGTGCAGGGGTCTTCTTTAGTTGGGAAATTACCAAGTCTTCTTTCTCGACTCTTTCCAGTGCCGAAGTACTGCCCGACCCATTCATCGGTGCTTTATCTTTCGTCTGATCTGCCGGCTGATATACCCTTCCACTTCGGGTCACGTGCTGCACTTCTGAAATCTTCAGCTTCTCAACAGCTGGGAGTTTAACAGTCTCTCTTCTGTCAAATTCTTCATACTCATCCTCGGAGTCAAGGTCATCTAGACTTATGGGCTTGATCTCCTTACACCCCTCCTTTTCATCACATTCAGGCTCCACTCCGGGTTCCCCTACCGCCACTGCCTGAATCCTAGGGTTCGCTTGCAGAACTTGGGCAAATGTGAAGTTAGCCGGTAGCCCCGACTGAACCATGTTAACCCGCTTCTCGAATGCTGGTAGTGGGTTAGTTTTAGTGCTAGGCTTAGGTGGTTCTTGCAGCTTTCCCTCGTCGATAAGCTTCTGGATAGCATCCCTTAACTTATAGCAGTTATTGGTCCGGTGGCCTGTCACCACATGATAAGTGCAGAAGTTATCCTTGTCAGCTTCAGGTGGGAACTCAAATGGCCTCAAGGACTGTAGTAAGCCGCCATTCCTACACTTGGCGAATATCTTTGCCAAAGTAAGAGTCCAGGGTGTTATGCCTTGTCCTCCAGGACCCCTATTCTGATTGCCTTGCTGCTGATTCACAGTAGCCACCTCAACCCGCTTCACTTCTGATGACTGCCCCTGCTTGCCACTGACGCCTGAACCAGACCCACTGCCAGACCCAGCTGCTGTGGTTGATCTATACCCTGAACTATACCCTGTACTTCTTCCCCCTTTCTGACCAGCTGGCTTCTCCTCTTCATCCCTTTCTATCTTCATGGCCATGCTATAGACCTCACTAAGCTCCCTGAAGGAATGGAATTTCATGTTGTTCTTAAAGATATCTTTGCTGCCATCAATGAGCTTCTGTATAAGCTCGTCTTCATCAGGGCAGTTCTTTAGGAGGATCATCTTGTTCATCCACCTCTGGTAGTATTCATCAAAGGGCTCGTTGAATTTCTGCTTCACCCTCTCAAAATCATACAGCTTCACCTGGATCTTGGTGTTGAAGCTGTAGTATTTGATGAAGGCAGTAGATAAAATTTCCCAATCAGATTGCTCCTCCTCTAACAGTGAGTTATACCATCCCAAAGCACCTCCCTCTAGTGTGGTAGGGAAAAGATTAATCAATTGTTGCTTTGTAGCGCTTGCTGTTAGCATAACCTGGGCATATAAATTCACATGGGCCTCCGGCGAGCCCATTCCTTTGTAAGTGGGGACTTTCGGCACTTGGAAGCCAATAGGAAATGTCTCGATGCCCCTATTGATCATGGCGTCAACGTTCACCCCCTTCTTGGATTCAGCACTGATCCCGACCCCCTTCTTCAACTTGGCCATGACCTCGTCTAATTCAGAACACTTGGCTTTCATCCTCTGTTCCATAGCTGCCTCTATCTCCTGCAACTTTTCAAGGCTAGCCGAAGCGTCACCACCGTGTTGGGATGACTCAGCTTCTTTTTCCTTCTCGGCTCCACTACCACCGGTCTCACCAGCTTCTCTGACCACTGCCCTCATTTCCTCCTTTAACATGTCGCAAAAATCCTGCGACCTGAAGAAATCTCTCAAAACATCAACCATACTCGGTGTCTGCTCTGCCATATTCACGCCTTCCCCAGTCTCAGAATCACTATCACTCTCGACTACCCTCTGTCTCCTAGCCGCCCTTGAAGCTTGGGATCTTGTCCAAGGTCGCTCCAGTGTATTCTGCTTGGGGTAGACAGGAGGTATTAGGGTCGTGAATGAATGACGTGATATGACATGAAAATTAAGACACTGAACGTGCTTGAGATGCATGGAGTGGAATTATGTATGGAATGATGATATGAATATATATTTTTTATTATTATTATTATTTATTTTTTTTTTTTTCGAGGCATTCCAAGAACACCCAATGTTTATGCAAAAACGTCACGTGTGAGCCATCACACGGACAGAGCTTCGGCGCCTTTGGGGCACCTAATGAATTCGTGAAATGGTCGTGTGTGTACCGGCACACGGACGTAGTTTTGACGCTTTGTAGGTCTATAAGATGATATGAAATGGTCGCATGGGCCGGACCCACAGACAAGGTCTTGATGCTTTTGAGCATATGATATGGGATGATGTTATGAGAAAGTCACGTGCAACAGGAACACGGACAAGGATTCGGCATTCGAGGAACGCCTTTCATGATTTGGTGATTGTTACGAGCCTATATGCATACTAATCGGGCACTCGGGGAGTACCTTAAATGGTGAATTAATGTCATGAAGTGGTCGGATGTGGACCACAGTGTTATATGATGTCTATGATAGATGGGTGTGATGTCATAAAATGCATCGTATACATTATTACACGAACATAGGCCTAAGGCCGTTGTGGCTTTTATTACATGAAATGATATTGGTGGAATGGCCGAATGCAATCCGATGCATTGGCAAAACACGGGTGATTTTGGGTACCCGATATGTTATGAAATGGGATGGGATGGTCATGATAGGCGTCCTTGAAATGCCCATTAATTTAATTTAAGTGAAATGTGGTGAATGAACATGTCACACAATATGTAGATGGCTGCATAAAAACGTGGGTTAGGATGCATGACATACATAATGATGTTATGTATGCTATGTCAAAGATAAAATGCTAATCACACAAGTTTAATGTTATGGCTGAAAAAGAAATCGTTAGTATGGGTGACAAGCGAAAGAATTAATGTTTTACACACGAAATAAAATGCAAAATGGCTGCATAAAAAATGTGGGTTAGTATCACACAAAGATGTTTGTGTATGGTATGTCATGTGTATAGAAAATGGTGATTATGGTATGTTATGCATGCGTCGGCGATGTGTCACGAAACGGTGAAGAACACATAGCAAGCAAACGAATTCTTCTAACCTTATTCCTCCAACGTGGTCGGTCTCAAAAATTTCTAACCGAGTCCTAGGTGGGGTTCACTTCGATCACCAACCGGGGGTGATGAAGGCGCGATTTTATTATTATTCACACAATTATTTCGGTATCCTAAGGGAATCCAACTAGAGCTGCCTATATGGGTTCGGTCAAAGTCGGGATAACATCAAGGCTCTCATAGCAAGATATACTCCTCACTTCTCCCTACTCAAGGGTCCGAACGAAGGGGTTCGTACGAGGCTATGAGTGGTGTTTCGTATTCGTGCCCCTAAGACTAGGAGGAACTTAGGCGACACTTCAACAATCCACCGGGTTATAAAAGGATACCTAATCTAATGCAAGAAATGGCTAACTGAAAATGCAAATAAAATACCAAAAGCGAATCATCCACCTTATTTTAATTAGACACTTTTCAGGGCTTGTCAAATTCTTTTAAGTTTTTGAGAAAACTTTTTAAAGAATTCCCCAGCAGAGTCGCCACTGTGAGAGGACGATGCGTTTTCGACGGGACGCGGGACTCCCTTTCGGAATGGGGCGCCACAATCTCGGGCAGATCCCTCCCTCGCGTGGGGTTTTTATAAATTGAAATCAGCGTTTTGGAAAATAAATAGAATTAGTGCATAAAAGAACCGAGACCTAAGTCTCGATGGACGTTGTAGAGTCGCCACCCGGCTCAGCTCAACCGGGAAATTCTTATGTAGCTGAACCGGACGAACGGTCGCTACACTATCCAGAGATTCGGGTCCAGACAAGTCCCTTATTTCGTGTCTAATTAAAATAAATATTGCCAATGTTCTCAAATGGTATTTCAAAATCTAAAGTCCATTTTATTGAATGTAAAAAGCATACAGCGCGCACACAAAATATTTAATACAAAAATAAGGAAAATGAATAAATATTAATGGGCTTACAATCAAATCGAATGGAAAAATAAAAACTCTCGCCTCACTTGTACAATCGCCTATATACACGAGAATCTAGAAAAATACAACCACCTAAATACACGATTTAATCTATTAAATTACATCCAAAATAAAAATAAAAAGAAATTAAAACCTGCAAAACCGAGGGTCAACACAATATATACAGCACGCCACAATTAGGACTCAAATAGATAGAACGGGAAATCAGGAATTGGGGGCATGCATTTAGGGGGTAACCGGGTTGGCTCGGCTAGCCGGCCCGGTTAGACCTGGAAAACATTTTGAAACGTCCCTGTACTTTTGGTTTTTGTGGAAAAAATCATTTTTTGAAAAACAATTTTTCCGGTTTACATGCATTTTTATATATTTAAGTGGGTCGGTTTTCAGGAGAAATGGGTCTCCGTCCTTGAATTGTTCTAAATGCAATTTTATTAAAAATTGGATCTATGGTCGTGATGCACACAACAAAATTCATTTTGATGATTTTTGGGGTTTTCTAATTTTTTTGGGAATTTTACAGATAAAAGAGGAAATTCTAATTCTGGAATAATGATTACAGTCGTACGACTGTAGTTTACAGTCTTGCGACTGTAATCGGTCCAGGACCAGAATTTCAGCAAAAACTCGTTTTGAGTCAAAAAACGAAAAAGAAATATCCTGGAAATTAAGAACAGTCGTACGACTGTATATACAGTCGTATGACTGTTCATGAAAACAAAGAACAGTCGTACGACTGTTCTTAATTTCCAGGAACAGAAATACTAAAATGCAGCAAAAAACGCACAAAATTCACTTCAAGTGCCCAGAAAGCAAGGAAAAGTGTAAGGAAAAGAAGTGACTACCTTTTTAGAAGCTATTCCAAGTCTTTTTGACCCCTGGCGTCGCTCCGATCCCAACAAATTTGCACTTTCCCCTTTGGAATGGAGGTTGAGAGCTTTTTGTCCAAAATCCAAATTGCAAGGGTTTCTGATGGTTTAAGTCCGAGTTCTTGATTTGGTTATGTAGTTAATTGATTAACCTCGGGATTTCTAACAAATTTTAACCTTAATTTCGGGAGATTAAAGAAAATCAAAGGGGAAGAAAAGTGAGTTTTTGTGGTTTTCTTTTTCTCTCTCTTCTCTTTCTCTCTCTAAGCTTCCTCTCACCAGAAAAATCTCCTCCCTTTTCTCTTCCTTTTTCCTTCTTTTCTACCCTCTTTTTCTGCTTGCTTGCTGCCAACCCGAGCAATTAATGCTCATCCTCTCTTTCTTCCATTTCTGCTGCAAAGGTATGGGCCTTTGCAGATTTTCCGATATTACAGTCGTACGACTGTAATTTTTAAATTACAGTCGTACGACTGTAACAATAGTAGTACGACTATAGTTTTTTTTTTTTTTTTTAGTATAGAAAATTCCAGCGCTTACAGTTATTTTGCTCATTTTCAATGTTTCCTAAGGATTTCTGTAGGGTTAGGGGATCCGCTAGTGCTGGACGATGGATCTGATTTGGATACCCTGAAATCTAGAAAGTAAAATCCATGAAAAGCCAAAAACCTAACACTTGTACATATAGAAATCCGAAAACCACAGTTTAATAATGCACGGATGTATTTAGGCTGAAATAAGCCTCAACAGGATGAACCAAATGGAAAACGGGCTACTTTTGGCCGAATCACGGGCTTTTCAGGTTTCTACCCAGAAGGAACACAGCCGTGCGGCTCTATTGCAAGAGATCATAGCCGTACGATTGTGTTCTAAGGAAATACAGCCGTGCGGCTCTGTCGGGGTAGCCAGTTTCCTAAAATTGAGAAAACAGAGAAGAAAATGCATGAAAACATAATGTACGCAAGTTTAAGGCCTCTCGGAGTTTACTTTGTTGTTGTTCAAGTGTATTGGATAATCAGAAATGGATTGAAAAGCTAGAATGTGACTCGAATCTGCAAACTCTTGAAATTCAAAAAATGAATCCCGAACCAATCTGAAACGAATCCAAAAATGTATCCGGACGAGTGAGCAATGGTTGAGAGTTGTTGTTAGGTGTTTTTAGGTGTGTATTGTTTTTGGTTGCTCGATTTCTCTCTTTCTCTCTTTTCCTCTCGAATTTCTCTGTTTCTTTTTTTTTTCTTTGCCAAAAAATTTCTTTAGACAAAAAAAAATCCCCCTCCCACAATCCGAAAATTTTGGCTTTTATATCTCTCAATCTTTTTAATCATTTCATACATTAAATTGGCCACAAAAATTTCGGCTGAAATGAACAAATCTGTCCCCATTTCAGCCAAGTTGCCTTGCTTTTTCAGAGCAACTTGGCCACCCACTAGAGCCACATGGCTCTAAGTATTAGAGCCGTGTGACTCTAATCCATAGAGCCGTACGGCTCTAATCTACAGCCGTGCGGCAGTAGTTTTTCAACTATAGTTGTGTGGCTCTAAACAAAGCTAGCGTAGACTCCCCTAATTCCTACACTCACCTCTAAACCCATGCTCACAATACGTGTCAAATTGATGCTCACCATATTTTCATGCAGCCATAACATTTTAATCATGTGCCATTTACATCTCGTGTATTGACATTCCCATGAAGCATACAGGAAATCATCCCGTGTGTCATACATCCTAACCACATCTTCATGCAGCCACTTACATCTAGTGTGACATGAGCATTCATATCATATCATCTTATTCCATTAATTAAAGGACATTCTAAGTATGCCCTTCATGAACATCTCATTCCATATTGGATGTCCCGAAACTACCCGTGTCCTGCCCATGCACCGGCTGCAGCAGCCACCCCACTAAACCACTTCATTCATTAGAGGACCACGATGGTCTTAGGTCTATCTTTGTGTGGCGGGTCACATGACACTTTACATGACATC
Source organism: Euphorbia tirucalli (assembly GCA_039660915.1). Taxonomy (NCBI): domain Eukaryota; kingdom Viridiplantae; phylum Streptophyta; class Magnoliopsida; order Malpighiales; family Euphorbiaceae; genus Euphorbia; species Euphorbia tirucalli. The sequence goes on along the minus strand of CM077640.1, from coordinate 31,523,965 downwards.
ATGTCCATTCATCATTGGTGTCATAATGATACCGAAGTCTTGTTTGTGTGCAACGATCTTTATCGGATTGTTCCATGACATAATGACTCATTTGAGGTACTCCACCAGTATTGAAATATTACATATGTAGGAGCATTTCATAACATTGCCAAATCATATAAGGTGTTCCATGAACGCTTGATCTCTATCCGTGTCTCTGTCCACCCGCGACTCATTTGTAACATGATTTCATCCAAGATGCCATAAAAGCATCGAAACTTTGTCCGTGGGACGGCCCCCATGAGACTATTTCATATCATTTCATTGACCTATAATGATTCGAATCTCTGTCTATGTGTCGGCACACACATGACCATTTCATTGCTTCCCCTAGGTGCCCCAAAAGCGCCGAACCTCTGTCAGTGTGATGGCTCACACGCGACCTTCATACATTACATTGGGTATTCTTGGAATGTCCAAAGTAAAAAGAACAAAAAATAAAGAATATCGTCATCATTATCATGCTCATTCATGAGACATCATCCAACCATAGTCATCTCACGATCATACCATACACGTCACATAGTGTGTCGAGTCTAGACTCACGACATCCATCCATGGTTCTGACTTTATGTTAAACGTGCAGTTTGGAGTCGAACCTTAAAGTGATTAGTACGTGTTGAGCCAGAGTCTAATCAGTCAATCCAGTCAATTTAGTCAAAACCGGTAAATAAGGAAAGGGTTAGGGTTGATTCAGATTCAGATTCAGAACATAAATTCGAGGGGCAATTACCTTCTCTACCGGTTGTTAGTCAGTCATTGCTTGAAGAAGTGCATAGAACAAAAATGGCCCAAGATGGATCTAACAAAGGAGTAACTGCTTTCGACATGAATGCATTTATGGATGCGCTACTAGGCTCAGAGAGATTCAAGGCCACCTTAAAGGAATAGATGCAAGTTGTGATGCCTACTGAAGGGGTTCAGAATGCTCAACAAATTTCAACTTTGGTTGGAAATGGAGGAAACATGGTCCAAACACCAAATGGGACTAGAGGACGAAGCATTCATGAGGGCAAGGGAGGCCTCAATTGAGACGGCTACTGAGAAGTGTCTCAAAGGAAAAATTCTCTGATCTTGAAGCTTTATGATAAGGTCGGTTTTTGACCTTATCTTTTAGGCAATTTCGTGGTTTGAACGGCAATTTTTAAAGTCTTTTGTGTGAATGTTTGTGTGGTTTTTGAATATTTTGTGATTTTTTATGTTTTGGATAGTTTTTATAACTTTTAGTATTTTTCGTGTTTTCTAGGGTTGTTTTAGTAATTTTTGTTTATTTGTTGTTTTTATGGTCCGTGGCGTTGGTGCCGTTATGTTTCTTTGTGCTTGTTTTGGGCAGGTATTATGACCCGGACCAGAAGTTGGTGCATCAGCGGCGAGGAAGAGTTCAAAGTGCTGAAAATCAGGGCGGCACGGCGTGCCACAATTAGGGTACGGCGTGCCAACCCGGCGTGCCTGGTTAAGCAGTCCAGTGGAGCGGCACGAAAACGTGCCACTCAGATCAGCGTGGCGTGCCAACCCTAAAATCACACGGCACGGCGTGCCAACTCCAGCAGCACGGTGTGCCGCCTTCAGTTCTGCACAGCACGGCGTGCCGAGCCCCGAAACCTGCTGTTGCCCTACTTTCATCTCTTCTTTTTCCTGGTTTTAACCTAGCCGTATAAATAGGTTATTTTCTATGTTTCAAAGGATCTTTTTCCAGTCTTTTTGAGTGAGAGCAAAAACTTGTAGTGAGGTTTTGAGCTTGAACTATTTGTTTTCTTTGAGTTTGAACCATCGTTTGGTTGTAGTTTTACTTAGAATCTTCCCCTTTTGCGACGTTCCTAGTTCCGACTCGAGTTCGTCTATAGAGGTACACCCCAAGCATCTTCACACCGTCGGAATCCGGTTAATCGGACCAAAAGGGCATAAGTTTTTCTTCTTCTCTTTTGTAATTTGATTAAGTTAGTTTTGATTCCGCAATTTGATTGTGTTCGGTTGTAAACATTAAATTCGTTTCATCTTTCTTGATTAATACAATTGATTGCAAGTTAATTTCAATTTTTATTCCTTTTCTTTATGCAATTCCTTTAACGAATATCTAGTCTCATAAGATCTTAATCTATTAAGTTCATATTTGTGGCATTACCTAGATTGACGCCTAGGAAACCATTAGTATTGACGACACTGTGGAACTTACGTGCCCCTATTTTCTGAGCTTTAGAATTAGACCGCCTCTAAACAAGGGAAACCGGCTAAGGACCTAAAAGATCTAGATACGCTAGGTTGTATTATCGCAAAAGAATAATTAAGGATTAATTGTTGAGTTGAATTCATCTTTTATAGTTAATTGATAAAGCCATCCCCATTAGCATTCATAGGTCGGTAAACTGCCAATTGATAACACAAAACTCAAGTGCAAAGTAAGCTGGAATAGATCAACTAGGAGTAGGATAGTTTAGTTGTTAACATAATCAACCCAAACTACGTTCCGCCTAGGACACGCAAGGAACCCGAGTAGTTTAGTGTTTGCTGATTATTCTTTTCTCTGTGGGATCGATACCTGGACCAACCAGAATTATTACTTGTCAATGATAGGTACACTGCCATAGTTGTGCATTTCTAGGTTTAGTTTTACTACTACGCCTAGGACCCATCAAGTTTTTGGCGCCGTTGCCGGGGAAATTTATATTTCTGCATCATTTAGCAAAAGGTCTATTTGCTGATCTAGGCAACATTTCTGTGCATATAGTTAAATAATTTTTCTTTTCTGTGAATATTTATTACAATTTAGTTTTCTTTAATTTCTGTGTGTGTGAGTTTTCTAGCTTATGCGAACTCGCTCTCAGCATCCTGAGCATTTACCTTATAACCCTGAAATTGAATGTTTGTGTAGCAGGAACCGTAGAGTACGCCAAGATCAGATTGTTCAAATGGAGCATCAGCAGCATGATGACGAGGAGGGACAACTCCGGGAAAGAGTTGAGCAAGAGCAACTCCGGCGAGAGCGGGAGGAGTTTGACAGAAGAAGGGGTGGTGATAGAGATAATATGGTCATGACAGACCTAATGGCTCCATATCGGCCCCGGAACAGATCCGGAGTGGTTATCCCAGCCATCACTGCCAATCAATTCGAGCTGAAGTCCAGTATGATCCATTTGATCCAAAGGAACGGTCTATTCAGTGGCGGAATAAGTGACAACCCCAATGATCACTTAGACCGGTTCCTCATGGTGGCCGATACAGTCCGAATCGGTGGGGTGCCCCAAGATGCTGTGCGGTTGAAGCTGTTCCCCTTTTCACTATGCGGGGGAGCAATGGAATGGTACAAATCCTTGAGGCCCGGATGTTGGGATTTTTCACCGGAAATCACCCGATAAAAGCGGAAGAACGTGGTGATTTCCTCAAATCCAGTCCCAGGAGCAATTGAAGTGGAAATTGAAAAACTTAAAATTAAATGGAAAGGGATTAAATTTCTTACCAGAAAAATCTCTTTCTAGAGATGGATGATGACTGCAGAATTCAATTGAGAATTCCTCCACTCTCACGTACACGAACGCTTGGCGAATGCAACCCGTGCTAGCGTCGGAAATCACGAAACAATAGAGAGGGGGAAGCTAGGAGATTTCGGCTAGAAGGCAAATGCTTGGGGTGGCCGAATTTTTCTAACCCTAGGTATTTATACCTAGGGTTGGCCGAATTCCTCAAGTGGATTCAGGCCCATCTTGGCTCCTGTCTATCCTGTGCGGGCTTCGATGTTTTAATTTAGGCCCAGTCTAATTTTAATTACTTTGGTTTAAATTAAATTCAAGCCCAATCTTAATATATCCATGTATTTAATATATTACTCCAAGTAATATATTATTTACATCTAAATTAAAATTGGTTTGACAATTAATTTAATCCATTAAATTAAAATTAAATCAACACAAAATAAAATCATATGTAAACCCATACATATGAATATTTCCACCTAGGAAATAATATCATAATTAATCCAATTAATTATGAAGAGCCAATTGAATATATTAATTTTATTATTATGACCAATCCAATTGATCTTTATAATATAATTAATATATACACATTTCTCCCTCCATTGTGTATACTCCAAGTATACATGTGATTCCTTAAGTCTGCATTCTATCGTTCTATGTGTACGATCCTGTGGGCCCATCTTTATGTTGGCAGCGGGCCTTTGGCCCGCAGACTGCAGTTGGGCTCTAGCAAGCCACTGCAGCCCCCAATTAAGATGGAGATGGCAGTCTAACTGATATCATAACCCTGTAGTTTAAACTTGTACATCCCATGTCATTGATGTCGGTGTCCAACATAGAGGCATGGATTGATCACCCTCTTTTGTGTTCGGACATTAACTTGATCCCGAATGTACTGATTCTCACAAACGAGTTCCAACTTGTTTGGGTGTGGCCACACTCTTATCAGTCACATTCATCAAGTGGCCGGTGATATCTTCTCAGTTGATTACTGAGTGACAAATCCCTTCTGCATATCCATAGTATTACCATGTTCAATGACATACCCGAAAGCACCCATACTTGGCACCCTATTACAGGCCCTTTAGGCATACCCCTAAGTATGCGACTTCACATGTAACACCATCATATGGTCAGGTCAAAGGATTGATACAAGTACTACACGAGAATCCATTGTGATACCATACCATGTGGATTACTCGTTTAGTGGATCTATCTAGTACCATGCTCCCAGGCATGTACCCATTAACTTGGTTGACATTCCATGTCCAATGACCGGTAAGACACCGCCATACAACCAGGTTAATGATAGTCTGTTGTTCCATTCATTCCCATGACTGGAACAGACTACGGATCTATTTATGGTCATATCGTTAACCCTATCCATGGTCTTACTGCTAAGTGCATGACACTAGTCGTCATGGATATAGATATGTCCATTGGATACTTCATTTACTATACTGCACAAGATAAATATAATAAATGAATTGATGCCTTTATTAATGACACAAATGAGTACAACACATAAATCCAATAAATGTATAGTACAAATACAAGGACCAATGCCTCGGGACTAGGGCATTTCCAACACCGGATCAGTGACATCATGGGACCAATTGGAAGAGCAATTCTTAGCATATTACTTCCCACCATCAAAGACGGTTCAGCTAAGGAACGAGATCATGGGATTCCGGCAATTTGGGACGGAGCCTCTTAATGAAGCATGGCAGAGATTTCAACGGTTGTTACGGAACTGCCCTCACCATGACATGCCGCCTTTCACTCAGGTAAGCACGTTTTATCATGGTTTAACACCAGCTAACCATGCCATTATTGATTCTTCTGCAGGTGGGGACATTTTTAAGAAGACTGCTACACAAGCCGAGGAGTTGATTGCGGAGCTGGCTAGAAAGAGTAACTTATGGTAGTCGGACACGCCAACAAGGAATGAGGTTCGAGCTGCAGATTTGGGACGCCAAGATGCAGCTATGGACCATGTAAACAAGAAGTTGGACCTGTTGATGTCCCGCCTGAACTTAAATGGACCACAATACCAACCGGTGTTGTGTGTATCATGCGGAGCGGAGCATCCCGGGCAAGATTGTGAATTGGGCGACCCATTCGCCCAATCGTCCGAAAACGTAAGTTTTGTGGGAGGAAACCAAAGGTACAATAACTCTAACTCTTATTCACAAAACATCAATAATAATAATAATTACGGAAGAAGGTATCAACACCCGAATATGTCCTATAGTAACAACCAAAATGTGTTGAGACCTCCTTCCGGATTCCATTATGAGCACCGTGAGCAGGGGTTAGGTAAGGCCCCATTTATTCCTAATGATCAATCTCCACAGCAGCCTCAACAATCTAAGCAAGATGAGACGGTTTTGTCATTACTAAAAGACATCTCGTCACGGCTTGCTAATAATGAAGCGTACTGTAGGGATTTGGGTAAGCAGGTGGCTCAATTGAGTAGGGAGAGGCAGGAAAGACCTCAAGGAGCACTTCCGAGTAGAACTGAACAAAACCCTAAGGGTAATCAAAGGGAGACAGCTCAGGTTATAACCCTACGAAGCGGTAGGCAAGTGGAGGACCGGGTGCACAACGCTGATATCCCATCTCAACCTACCGAGGTAAGTGAAGAGTCGGGAGAGGTAAGCAACCCCGATTCGATTTCTGAACCCGAACCTAGCATAAACGAAAAAGGGAAAACTCCTGAACCAGTGAGAGCCTATGTGCCTAAACTTCCTTATCCTCAAAGGGAGAAGAAAGATAAACTGGAGCAGAAATATTCCAAATTCCTTGAGATTTTTAAGAAGTTAGAGTTTAACATGCCGTTAATTGAGGCTCTCAAAGAGATGCCCTCTTATGCTAAATTTTTTAAAGAACTTCTTGCAGGGAAAAGAAAGCTAGGCGAGGATGAAGTGGTGGCTTTGACAGAGGAATGTTCAGCAATTATAACTAACAAACTCCCACCTAAGCTCAAACATAGGGGCAGTTTCACTATTCCATGCCGGATAGGAAACTTGGAGATTGCCAATGCCCTGTGTGACTTAGGTGCGAGTATAAATTTGATGCCTTTGTCGTTTTTCAGGAGACTCGGATTGGGAAACCCAAAGCCAACCAATATGGCCCTCCAATTGGCGGATAGATCCCTCACGAGACCAAAGGGGGTGGTCGAAGATGTGTTAGTAAAGGTGGACAAGTTTATCTTCCCTGCGGATTTTGTGGTAATGGATATGGAGGAAGATAGCTCGGTGCCCCTTCTACTTGGGAGACCTTTTCTCGCGACCGGTAGGACTTTGATAGATGTCCAGAAAGGTAAGATCATTCTTAGGTTGCATAACGAGGAGGTAAGTTTCAATGTCTATAATTCAATGAAATATCCATTAGACGTTGAAAATTGTAACTTTGTGGACTCCTTTTGTCCTATTGATGCTTGTGTGGTTGAGAGTTTGTGCAGTGAACTAGATTGCATCATAGGAGAAGGTCTAGGTGAAAGTGAGGCAAATGCAGTGATTAGTGAGGAATGCTCATGGGTGAAGGGACGGTTTGATAAGCTGGAGCGTGAAGTCAAACCAGCACCTAAATCCTCATTGGAGGAACCTCCATCATTGGAGCTCAAAACCCTTCCCCCTAACCTTAAATATGTTTTTCTGCATCCTCCAAAGGACTTACCCATTGTAATCTCTTCTTTGTTAATAGGAGAGGAGGAAGACAAACTGCTAGAGGTGCTAAGGAAGCACAAGGGAGCATTCGGGTGGACAATCCACGACATCAAGGGAATAAGTCCGACGTTTTGCACACATAGAATTTTTCTGGAAGATGAGGTAAAACCGTGTGCACAGCCTCAGCGTCGGTTGAACCCCAACATGAAGGAAGTGGTAAGAACCGAGGTGATAAAACTCCTCGACGCAGGTATCATCTTCCCTATTTCTGATAGTCAATGGGTGAGTCCGGTCCAATGTGTGCCTAAGAAAGGAGGCACGACGGTAGTGAAAAATGATAAAAGGGAACTAATCCCTACTAGAGCTGTCACGGGTTGGCGTATGTGTATTGATTATAGGAAGTTGAATGACGCCACCCGGAAAGATCATTTTCCATTACCGTTCATTGATCAAATGTTAGAAAGGATGGCCGGGCACAAATATTTTTGTACTTTAGATGGGCTATCCGGTTATATGTAAATTCCTGTGGACCCTCTCGATCAAGAGAAAACCACGTTTACGTGTCCATATGGGACATTTGCATATAGGCGGATGCCTTTTGGATTGTGTAATGCCCCGGCTACCTTTCAAAGATGCATGCTAGCCATTTTTGCTGATATGATTGAGGATTTTATGGAAGTCTTTATGGATGATTTTTCTGTTGTTGGTCATACGTTTGAGTCATGTTTGGGGAATTTGGACCGGGTGCTTCAGAGATGTGAAGACACCAATTTGGCACTTAGTTGGGAGAAGTGGCAATTTATGGTCCGGGATTGCATTGTCTTAGGGCATAAGGTGTCGGGAAAGGGAATCGAGGTCGACTCGGCCAAGATTGAGGTGATTGAGAAACTGCCTCCCCCAAATTCGGTTAAGTTAGTTAGGAGTTTCTTTGGACATGCGGGCTTTTATAGGCGCTTTGTGAAAAACTTTTCTAAAATTGCTAAGCCGTTGACTGAGTTACTCTTAAAGGATGCGCCATTTAATTTCAATGATGAATGTATGTATGCTTTTAATTTGCTTAAACGGAAATTGATTGAGGCACCGGTTATGGTGAGTCCGAATTGGGAAATCCCTTTTGAACTTATGTGCGATGCAAGTGACAATGCTGTTGGGGCATGTTTAGGTCAGAGGGGGAACAAAATTTTTCATCCAATTTATTATGCTAGTAAAACATTAAATGGTGCTCAAATGAATTATACTGTGACTGAGAAAGAATTACTGGCTGTTGTGTTTGCTTTTGATAAGTTCAGGTCTTACTTGGTCTTATCAAAAGTCATTGTGTATACTGACCATGCTGCCCTTAAGTATTTGTTGGCTAAACAGGATGCAAAGCCCAGATTGATTCGATGGATTCTACTCCTCCAGGAGTTTGATGTGGAGATTAAGGATAAGAAAGGAGTAGAGAACGTAGTGGCCGACCATTTGTCAAGACTACCAAGTGAAGGATCCGTATCATCTCCGGAAGCGAACATTCGTGACACATTCCCCGATGAACAGTTGTGTGGGGTAACTTCTATACCATGGTTTGCGGACATCGCAAACTTCAAAGTCGGTAACATTCTCCCACCTAACCTTTCATATGCACAGAGGCGTAAATTCTTTCGTGACGCTAAGGATTATTTTTGGGATGACCCTTATCTTTTTAGATTATGTGCTGATAGTGTGATTAGGCGGTGTGTTGCTTATGAGGAGGTTCCCTCCATTATTGAAATGTGTCATGATAGAGAAGCGGGTGGCCATTTTGGACCCGATAGAACTGTAGGAAAAATCTTATCTAGTGGGTTTTATTGGCCAACCATGAAACAGGATGTCATTAGTTATATTCGAGCCTGTGATGCGTGTCAAAGGACGGGAAATATCTCCCAAAAGAATGAAATGCTCCAACAGGGTATCTTGGTGTGTGAACTTTTTGATGTTTGGGGCATAGATTTCATGGGACCCTTCCCAATATCTCACAACAACCAACACATTCTTGTGGCGGTTGAGTATGTGTCTAAATGGGTAGAAGCTGTCGCTTTACCAACCAACGATGCAAGGGTAGTTGTCAGGTTTCTAAAGAAAAACATTCTTACTAGGTTCGGAACCCCAAGAGCTATCATCAGTGACGGGGGTTCCCATTTTTGTAATAGGCAATTTGACAATCTTTTGCACAAATATGGGGTTAAGCATAAGGTAGCGGCTCCTTACCATCCTCAGATGAGTGGGCAAGTTGAGGTTTCGAATAGGGAACTAAAGCGTATCTTAGAAAAAACGGTAAGTGCATCTAGGAAAGACTGGAGTTTAAGGTTAGACGATGCACTATGGGCATATAGGACTGCTTTTAAGACACCTATAGGGATGTCCCCCTACCGTTTGGTCTTCGGTAAATCTTGTCATCTACCTCTAGAATTAGAGCACAAGGCATATTAGGCTTTAAAATTTCTTAACTTTGATATGCAAGCTGCAGGTGAGCTTCGATTAAGGCAACTCATGGAGCTAGATGAGCTTCGGTTGAGCTCGTATGAAAATGCCAAGATTTACAAGGAGAGGACCAAGAAATGGCATGACCAGCATGTAATAAAGAAAGGTTTCAACCAAGGAGAGTTGGTGCTCTTGTATAACTCCTGGTTGAAACTCTTTCCGGGCAAACTGCGAAGTCGATGGATGGGACCATTTACCGTGCATAAGGTTTACCCCTCCGGGATGGTGGAAATTGAAACCCCGGAGGGAATTCAACAAGTGAATGGGCACCGGTTGAAGCCCTATATCAGCGGAGGAATAAAGGAGGAGAAGTAAGTCTTGCTCCTTCGTGATGTGTAATGCTAAACCGCAGGCGTAGGAGTCGAGCTATTCCAACTATAAACATAGCACTGAGGTACGTATACCTCCCGTGTACATTAGTTTTTACGTTAATATGTTTTTGTGTGTTTTTGTGTGTAGGATTAGGTACTTAAGCAAGTTAATCGAAAGTCATGTTCAAAATGTGAAAAAAGGCAACAGTTGGCAGAATTCATGGTGGCACGCCGTGCCAATACTCCGCACGCCGTGCCAATGTGAAGTTGGGTGTGGCACGTGGCATGCCAAGGTGGCACGAAATCATGCCAGGCTACTGTTCCGGAAGAAAATTGTGCATAAGGATCAGCACGCTGTGCCACATTCAGCACGCCGTGCCAAAGTAATGGTATGCAGGGCGGCACGGCGTGTCATTTCAGCACGCCCACGTGCCGCTGTTCTGTTCCGCGAGAGGTTTGTGAGAAAAAGGTCAGCACGTCGTGTCAAAAATCCGCACGCCGTGCCTATCACTGTTCTGAAGAACAGCACGCTGTGCCAAGTGGGCACGCCAACGTGCCGTCTTTCTGTTCCAAAAAGTGAGTTGCGAGAAAAAGGATCAGCACGCCGTGCCATATGTTCAAATTTCAAGGCAGCACGCCGTGCCGAGGCAGCACGCCGGCGTGCCATCATTCTGTTTCCAGGTAAGTATTTTTAACCCGCTCAGCACGCCGTGCTGAGTGTTTGGCACGGCGTGCCGAGCATTCAAATTTTGAATCCCAAGGGAATTCCACCACCTATTTAATGCTTTCTTTCCCCTTCTCCCCCTTCTCATAACCGCCCACTTCTCCTTCTTCTCCTTCTCCTCTCTCACTTTCTCTCACCTTCTCACTTTCTCTCTCCCCTTTTCACTCTCTCTCTCTAGAACCCATTCTCTCCTTCTCCTTCTCCATTCTTCTTCTTCTTCCTTCCTTTCTCCCCTTCTCCCTATCTTCTCTTACTTTCTTCTTCTTCTTCTTCTTTTTCTTTTTCTTCTTCTTCTCCATCTCATCCCTTTTTCCTCCATTCTTTTGCCCTAGGGTTTTATTTTGTTTCAATTTCCTTGAATCAGGTATGAATTCTTGCTTTATTCTTTCTTTTATTCATTATTCTTATTATTGTTGTTCTTTTTCTCATTTTGGTTTGATGGACTGACTGCTTAATAGGGTTTTATTTTACTTTCTTTTTCTTCTTTAGGGTTTGTATCTTTGACAGTAGTTGTTCTTTGGCTTGTGTTCTTGTGTTTTTGATTCTTGTTTTATTTTATGTTTATGCAATTGTAGGATGAAGAGGAAAACCGTCGCCGATCGGAGACACGGTTCGTCTCGCCAACCCCTGGAACCGTCACCGGAGCCGGTACCACGTGACGCGCCGCCCACCGACCCATTGATGGCCCCGCTGACAAATATATCAAGGAAATACAAATGTCACTTTCCCTTACTTTTAGACGATGAAGGTAAGAAGTACAAAACTTTATTTCCTTTAGAAAGCACTCCATTTCGCACTTTCGATTGGCAATTTCTTTTTGTGCAAGATAGGTCGGAGGGCGTGAAAGCTAAGTTGACTAGTCTAGGGTGGTACGAATTGGTGAAATCTAACCCTCAGGTTTTTAGGGAGCTAAACCTAGAATTTTACTCTACCTTGAGTTTTAAAACCAACCCGGATACGGGCCTTAGAAGCATGACCTTCCGCCTCTTTGGCACTGAGCGAACTTTGGACATTGATGGCCTTAGGGCTTGTATAGGGATTGACGGAAATGGTTACAAATGGCCCGAAAATCTGGATGCCAAGAAATTTTGGCGATTGATAGGGCAAGGGGTTTACCAACCCCGGTTTGCCAAAACCTCCCAAATCCAAGACCCTGTTTTGTAATTAGTTTATAAATTTGTATGCTTTATTTTTTCGGGAAAGACTGAGAGCAACCGGGTTAATGCATTTGAATTGTTGATCCTGTGGCATGTGCATAGTGAAATTAAGGTGCATTTGGGCTTCTTTGTCATGGAAGCTTTATACAATCATCACAACCGAGCTAAGTCCAAACTAGGACTAGGGCATATTGTGACTTGTATTGCATGTTTTTTTCACAGTAATACTTGTTATAGGAACCTCGAGAACATTCTTCCCAAGAAGCTTTCGAAGGGAATCTTGTCTTGTTCCTATATTGGTGCAGCTGCAGGTCCTTCAAGTGCAGGAGGTTCAAGTCGGGGAAAGGCCCCTATGGAAGTCGACGAGGAGGAAGAGCGTGAGGAAGGAGAGGACGGCGAGGAGGACACGGAGAATGTATCGGTGGGGGTAGATTTTATGGGGCAGATTGAAGGACGGTTGGATGGCATTATTGAGCAATTGGAAGGCTTAACCGTCCATCAGGTTCTGCTGGAGCAGCGGCTGAACGCGCCCCTTGATCGGCAAGCAGCTCAGCTCGCCAACGTCGAGGCGTTCGCCTCCCACTACTGTGCCGCCCAAGGGTGGCCGTACCCGCCGCCACCACCACCAGCTCCCGATATGTGAGGTAACCTTTGTCCTTTCCCATTTAGTTTGCTTCTTCTTCCATTGCACTTTTGGAAGTAAGTGCAATCTAAGTGTGGGGTGGGTAAAGGGACTTCTCCCTTTCTTTTTCTTTTTCTTATATTGCACTTTTTGATTGTTTGTTTAGCATGTTTGTTGGTGTTTGTTGGTGTTTTTGCATGATTGGGTGTTTTGTGTTGGTTCTTGGTTAGATTTAGGATTTACTTTTCAATGCATGTGAAGTTGGTTTTGGTTGTTTTGGTTTGTTAGTATTTTTAGGTTGCTTATGTATCAATTGCCGTTTGAATAACATTGCTTAATCCACCCTCGAACCTAAGTCTCTGTGCTTGGATTGATAGCAATTGGCTAGGGATATTAGGAGTTGTTTGCAAGTGATTAGCTTGTTTGTGCGTGGTTTGTGATTCTTGATGGTAACCATTGGTTAGATTGGTCATTTAGGTTGCATTAGGGAATTAGTCCTCTACCCCGACTTGCATGATTGAGCTAGGATTACGCCTTGGAACATTGGTTGAGTCACACGACCTAGCATACAAACCCTAATACACTTGTGCGAATTTGAGCCTTTAGAACCATTTCACATCGGTTCTATTTCTTTGTGAGGGTAAAAACAATCGTGGCACACTAGATCGTAGAACCCGGTGTTGTTTTGCACTTGGCATCGAGAGCTTAATATGTGGAGACCCTTAGGATTAACCCATTGACTTAAATAACCCTAACCCTAACTACTAATTCATCCCTTAGATCACCCATAGCCACTAAATTAACCTTTTTGACTTAAAAAACCTTCACCAAGCCAACTCCATAATCCTAACTTTTTCCCATTTCACTTTGATTTTCCTTTCTCACCCTCCTCTCCTAAATCAAGTAATTGGCTAAGTTGTTCATTCATTTTGGGGTCAATCATCATTTGCATTTCAACTCTTCCATATCTAGTCCTATGGAAAAATTGTGTTAAAAAAAAAAATAATAATAAATAATAAAAAAAAATCCAAATAGAGTCAATGTGTTTGTTCGGTTTCTTTTTGTAAAACTCGGAATTTGTAAACGCCTGTCTTGGTTGTCCGGTTTGCATCTTTAAGCCGGTATTTGTGTTCCATGTTTTGTAATTTTTCATTGGTTGAATAAAGGATTAGGGCGATCATCTAATTGCCTTGATCCATGTCTTGTAATTTTTGTTTTCGTTTTCTCATTAAGTTGTGTTTCGGCCATTGGGTGTGGATAAGGCCTTTCTTTTGTCAAGTTAATTTCAAAAAAAAAAAAAAAAAAAAAAAAAAAAGCAAAGCAAACACTCTTAGGACTAGTTCTGAGTTGAAAGTTGCATGACCCGTCTTTAGTACTTAGTCAATTTGTATATTTTACTTGATTCGTAGGAGTTGTACACCTAAAATTTCCCTTATCAAACCTACCCTAAGCCGTAACATTACAAGCCCCAGGTTCTCTGATTTTGCTCCTTGAACAATGACTTCACCGGGATTGCCATTAGTTCGCTATGTGATGTGTGCCATTGTTTGTTTTTGTGTGCTCATCCGCCTTGCCTTGAACTTGAGCGTTGGAGTGACATCTTGTGAGGTGCTTTGTGGTCGTATAAACTCTGTTTGTTCCTCGCCCTTTGACTAGCTAAATTGTGTTGGGTTTGGGTATTGAGTGGTTTTGAACCTTGTGCACCTAATGTCATTTCAAAGCTGATGCTTTACTTTCTTGAGTTTATGAATCTCATACGGTTAAACCCTTAGTTAGATTTGCAAGTGAAAGCGAGCAAGTTTACTCCTTTGTCTTTAGTTGATTCGCTTGAGGACAAGCAAGACTTTAAGTGTGGGGTGGTTGATAAGGTCGGTTTTTGACCTTATCTTTTAGGCAATTTCGTGGTTTGAACGGCAATTTTTAGAGTCTTTTGTGTGAATGTTTGTGTGGTTTTTGAATATTTTGTGATTTTTTATGTTTTGGATAGTTTTTATAACTTTTAGTATTTTTCGTGTTTTCTAGGGTTGTTTTTGTAATTTTTGTTTATTTGTTGTTTTTATGGTCCGTGGCGTTGGTGCCGTTATGTTTCTTTGTGCTTGTTTTGGACAGGTATTATGACCAGGACCGGAAGTTGGTGCATCAGCAGCGAGGAAGAGTTCAAAGTGCTGAAAATCAGGGCGGCACGGCGTGCCAACCCCGGCGTGCCTGGTTAAGCAGTCCAGTGGAGTGGCACGAAAACGTGCCACTCAGATCAGCGTGGCGTGCCAACCCTAAAATCACATGGCACGGCGTGCCAACTCCAGCAGCATGGCGTGCCGCCTTCAGTTCTGCACAGCACGGCGTGCCAACTCCACCAGCACGGCGTGCCGAGCCCCGAAACCTGCTGTTGCCCTACTTTCATCTCTTCTTTTTCCTGGTTTTAACCTAGCCGTATAAATAGGTTATTTTCTATGTTTCAAAGGATCTTTTTCTAGTCTTTTTGAGTGAGAGCAAAAACTTGTAGTGAGGTTTTGAGCTTGAACTATTTGTTTTCTTTGAGTTTGAACCATCGTTTGGTTGTAGTTTTACTTAGAATCTTCCCCTTTTGCGACGTTCCTAGTTCCGACTCGAGTTCGTCTATAGAGGTACACCCCAAGCATCTTCACACCGTCGGAATCCGGTTAATCGGACCAAAAGGGCATAAGTTTTTCTTCTTCTCTTTTGTAATTTGATTAAGTTAGTTTTGATTCCGCAAATCGATTATGTTTGGTTGTAAACACTGAATTCATTCATCTTTCTTAATTAATACAATTGATTGCAAGTTAATTTCAATTTTTATTCCTTCTTCTTTATGCAATTCCTTTAATGAATGTCTAGTCTCATAAGATCTTAATTTATTAGAGTTCATATTTGTGGCATTACCTAGATTGACACCTAGGAAACCATTAGTATTGACGACACTGTGGAACTTACGTGCCCCTATTTTCTGAGCTTTAGAATTAGACCGCCTCTCAACAAGGGAAATCGGCTAAGGACCTAAAAGATCTAGATACGCTAGGTTGTATTATCGAAAAAGCATAATTAAGGGTTAATTGTTGAGTTGAATTCATCTTTTGTAGTTAATTGATAAAGCCATCCCCATTAGCATTCATAGGTCGGTAAACCGCCAATTGATAACACAAAACTCAAGTGTAAAGTAAGCTGGAATAGATCAACTAGGAGTAGGATAGTTTAGTTGTTAACATAATCAACCCAAACTACGTTCCGCCTAGGACACGCAAGGAACCCGAGTAGTTTAGTGTTTGCAGATTATTCTTTTCTCTGTGGGATCGATACCTGGACCAACCAGAATTATTACTTGTCAACGATAGGTACACTGCCTTAGCTGTGCGTTTCTAGGTTTAGTTTTACTACTATGCCTAGGACCCATCACTTTACTACCCAAGCTAATGGAGATGGTACATTATAGTCCCATCAAGTGTGTAGACCCTACTATCCTGATGGCAGAAAGAGGAGAGCTGCTCCCGGTTGGCTTCCAGATGCTTTATCTCCCTCCACACATCAGAGAGGGCCCATCAGAAGCTCATCTACATAGTTATGTAAGGGTAATGTCTAGTCTGGGGATCGGAAAAATTCACCTGCTAAACTTGTTCCCAACCACATTGAGAGATGCTGCTACTAAATGGTACTTGAAGATGCCAATCCATACTCACCCCACTTGGGAAGATCTGTCCGAAGCTTTTCGTGAAGCAGTACGCCTACAATACCCGAGTGGAAACTACTCTGAAAGATCTAGAAAGGATCAGCCAAAAGCCCAATGAATCCTTCTCTGCTGACTATAAGAGATGGATGGATGTTCAGGTATTGGTAGATAGGGCTTTGAAGTTGGAATCCCTCATTGTGAAGCTAGTCGATGGAAGCTTGCCTTTGTATAAGGAGAAGATGAAGTTGAAGAGGTTCCACTCCTTTGACAATGTGGTTGAGTTTACCAAGCACATTGAGAGGTATGAAGAAGAAGAAGAGCAGAGGAATAAGGAGAACATGGGTACCTATCGAAATGGTCGAGGGTATTGACAAGGCTACAAGAGCAGTACTTCCACAACTATGTCGGCCCGGTCTAGTTAGAGAATGACACAAATGAGAGAAGTAGATGTTACTGCGGTGGCCTAAGACAGGCAGCCAGCAACCCATCAGAGGCTTACTAACCCATAGGCAGAGCCTTTGCCTCGCATATTTGTGAAATGTAGGAAAACGGGTTTACTTCAAAGCTTGAAGACTTATGTTCCTCCGTCTGGGTCAGAGAGAGACAACTTCTGTTCCTACCAAATGACAGTAGGCCATCGCACAGGCGAATGCGCTAGTCTGATAAGAGCCATCCAACGGCTAGTTAGTGAGGGGAAGATTATGGAACCCACCTTAAAGCCCGGTGTTCAGAAGAACCCCTTGTCTAACTTTGGGGGTCAAGTCAATATGGTCCAGTTTGGAATTCTGGCCAACTGTGTGTTTGCTTAGATTATCAAGGCTAATCTGAGTCTGCAAGTAGTTATAGCCGAAGAGGAAGAAGAAAAGGTAGAAGAAGCTAAAGATAGACATTTGTATTAGAGAAGGGGCAGGGTCCAATTGATCTGGCTGACAACAAATTGGATGATGACGATGAGGATTTTGGGTATGAAGAGCCAAAGCTAGTTTACCTAGTTGAGACAAGGAAAAGGATGATGATTATGAAGGATGGTCCTGTCATGCACATCACCAGAAGCGGTAGGGTTTATCAAACTACTAACGTGGTCCCCCAAGTACCATTAAAAAGAAGTAACCCACCTATGGGCGATGGCACTACTGACCCTATGTTAAGAAATAGAGAGGATGATGTTGTAGTGGAGCAGTTGAAGAAAACACCAGCTCGAGCTATCATTTGGCATCTCCTTATGGAATCTAAGAAACACCGTGAGGCAGCGGCGAAACAGCTTATGGAGATGGATGCCAAACCTACCATGTCTCCCGATGAAGTATGTGCCATAATAAGGGGTGTTGACTCAAGAGCTAATCAGGCCCCAAAAATCAGTTTTGAAGTGTCTAACTTAACATCGAAGGGCATGAACCACAACCGGGCCCTGTGCCTAAAAGTTGAAATCATAAATGGAGTGATGCCTTACGTGATGGTCGATGATGGCTCAACCCTGAATATTTACCCTTCTAAAATCTTGCATACTTGGCGAGTAGCATAGAAGCACTCTGCCAGGCTAACAAAGTGATCAAAGCGTGTAACAACAGCAAGAGGACTGTGATTGGAACATTTGAAGCCGAAGTCAGTGTAGGGCAGATTAAGTCAAAGGTGCTTTTCACAGTCTTGACATCCCCGTCACATTCTCTCTACTTCCTGGAAGGCCGTGGTTCCATGCCTTAGGAGGTGTACCATTGACCCTTCACCGGAAAGTGAAGTTCCTAATTAGAGGAAAGGTTGTAACAATGGAAGCTGATGAGCCATCTGTGGTAGCTACTTTGAATGCTGTAGAGCAGTCGATGACTGGATTCCAAGTAGCAGTGATTTCAAAAGAAAGCCGAAATGACCTAAAGTTCCCAGAATGGATCCATAAGTACTTTGCTAAATAGAAGTTTGAGCCTGGGAAAGGATTAGAGGCTAGGCAGCAAGGCATCCCTAAGTTCAACATTGAAGCTGGTAAATACTGTCAACATGGGCTTGGTTACCATGAGGAAAGAAATAAACCAAGCAAGAAGTATGTGAACCTGGTGGACACATTTGTCTGCGCAACTGAAGAAGTGTATAATGGAGCTCCTAAACCAGTGGTAATTGAGGGAGGCCAGATCCTAGGATTTGAGATCTTCTCAGATGTCGTCGACTTCAGTAGATATGGGGTCGAACAAATTGTGAATATGCTGCACACTGGGTCTGAAGATAAAAGGAAGAAGATTCTGAGAAGTCAAGAAGATACTGTTGGCCAGGTCAAGGTAGAATTTGGAAACAAAGGTGAATCGGCTGAGAAGGCTGACTCAAAAAATGGAGAAGTTGAAGCAGCTGTCTAAGCCCTTACTAAGCTACTGTCAGTTTTGATGAAAGCAAACATGGGCTCTAAAAGGCCGTGGTTCCATGCCTTAGGAGGTGTACCATCGACCCTGCACCAGAAAGTGAAGTTCTTAATTAGAGGAAGGGTTGTAACAATTGAAGCTGATGAGCCATCTGTGGTAGCTACTTTGAATGCTATAGAGGCCGATGACTGGATTCCAAGTAGCAGTGATTTCAGATGAAAGCTGGAATGACCTAAAGTTCCTAGAATGGATCCACAAGTACTTTGCTAAATAGAAGTTTGAGACTGGGAAAGGATTAGGGGCTAGGTAGTAAGGCATCCCTAAGTTCAACATTGAAGTTGGCAAGTATTGTCAACACGGGCTTGGTTACTGTGAGGAAAGAAATAAACTAAGCAAGAAGTATGTGAACCTGGTGGACACAGTTGTCCATGCGAATGAAGAATGTACAATGGCGCTCCTAAACTAGTGGTAATTGAGGGAGGCCAACTCCCAGGATTTGAGATCTTCTCGGACATCATCGACTTTAGTAGATATGGGGTCGAACCAGTTGTGAATATACTCCACACTGGGTCTGAAGACAAAAGGAAGATGATCCTGAGAAGTCAAGAAGATATTGTTGCCAAGTCAAGGTAGAATTTGGATATAAAGGTGAATCAATTTAGAAGGCTGACTCAAAAAATAGAGAATTTGAAGCAACTATCGAAGCCCTCACTCAGGCACTGTCAGTTTTGATGAAAGCAAACATGGGCTTTGGAAGGAAGAGGGCACCTATGGTGAAGACTCAGGAGGAACTGATGAGTGAAGCTACAAAGGAGCTGGCCAAGCTGATGATGGCAGGAAAGGCGAAGGCAATCAAAAAGGAGATATCAAATGACTAGAAAGAAGCCCTTAAGGGTGATCTGGGCGATCTATTTGAAGAGGTTGACTATGCTGCGACAGAAAAAGACCCTCCGCATGTGGAGGATGACAATTATTTCAATGTATTTATTTCTTCTATTTACGATGTGAACAATTCAGCCTATAAGGCACTTAATGCAATGAAATCCAATTTTGCTTTCTTGTGTGATGTTTTTTCCGATAGAACTGTGCATACATACAAACATTCATTTAGTGTCTTTAGCATACATGATGCATCATTATATGAAATGAATCTAGGGACATATGATGATCCAAAAATGGTATCCATCTCGAAAGACCTCACGCCTGATGAGAGGAAAGAAATTGCAAAGGTGCTGCAAAAACATGTAAAAGCCTTCGCCTGGTCCTATGACGACATACCTGGGGTTGATAGAGAAATTGCAGAGCATAGAATTCCTATAGATCCAAAAATGAGACCTATCAAGTAGAATCTCAGAAGACTCAGACCAGAATGGACTGAAAAAGTCAAGGAAGAGGTAGCCAAGCAGATAAAGCCAATGGTACTAGAAGTAGTGGAATACCCAGAATGGTTGGCCAACATCGTACCGGTTGCAAAGAAAGACAACAGAGTCAGGTTTTGTGTAGATTACCAGGATCTAAACAAGGCATCACCAAAGGATGACTTCCCACTACCGCACATTGATGTATTGATCGATAGTGTCGCTAGTGTAGCAATGTATTCATTCATGGGTGAATTCTCAGGGTATAATCAGATTCTGATGAACATCGTCAACAAAGTGAAGACAGTCTTCATCACAGAATAGGGAGTCTATGTTGGATATGCCCTAGTCCCGAGGCATTGGTCCTTGTATTTGTATTATACATTTATTGGATTTATGTATTATACTCATTTGTGTTATTAATAAAGGCATTAATTCATTTATTATATATATCTTGTGCATTATATTAAATGAAGTATCCAATGGACATATCCATGTCCATGATGACAAGTGTCATGCACTTGGCAGTAAGACCATGGATAGGGTAAACGATATGACCATAAATAGATCCATGGCCTGTTCCAGTCATAGGAATGAGTGGAACTAGAGACTATCATTAACCTGGTTGTATGGCAGTGTCTTACCGGTTATTGGACATAGGATGTCAACCAATTTAATGGGTACATGTAAAAAGGGCATGGTACTGGATAGATCCACTAAATGAGAAATCCGCATGGTATAGTATCACAAGTGATTCTCGTGTAGTACTTGTAAGGATCCTTTGAGCTGACCATATGATGGTATTGCATGTGAGGTTGCATAAATAGGGGTATGCCTAAAGGGCCTGTCATAGGGTGCCAAGTATGGGTACTTTTGGGTATGTCACTTAGCATGGCAATGCTATGGATATGCAGAAGGGATTTATCACTCAGTAGTCCACTAAGAAGATATCACCGGCCTCTCGATGAATGTGACTGATAAGAGTGTGGCCACACCCAAACAAGTTGAAACTTGTTTTTGAGCTTCAGTACATTCGGGATCAAGTTAATGTCCGGACACAAAAGAGGGTGATCAATCCATGCCTCTGTGTTGGATACCGATATCGATGACATGGGATATACAAGTTTAAACTATGAGGTTATGATATCAGTTGGACTGCTATCTCCATCTTAATTGGGGGCTACAGTGGCTTGCTAGAGCCCAACTGCAGTCTGTGAGCCATATGCCCACTGCCAACATAAATATGGGCCCAGGGGATCGTACGCATTGAGCGACTGAACACTGACTTAAGGAATCACATGTATACTTGGAGTATACACTCTGGAGAGAGAGGAATATATTAATTATATTAAAAAGATCAATTGGATTGATCATAATAATAAAATTAATATTTGCTTGGCTTTCTCATAATTGATTGGATTAATTATGTGATTATTTCCTGGGTAGAAATATTCATATGTATAGGTTTACATATGAATTTATTTTGTGAAGATCTAATTTTAATTTGATGAATTTAGTCAAACCAGTTTTAATTTGAATGTAAATATTATGTTACTTGATATAATATATTAAATACATGGGTAAATTAAAGTTGGGCTTGAGATTAATTTAAACCAGACTAATTAAAATAGATTTGGGCCTAAAATAAAAGAAGGAAGCCCACACAGATGAAGAAGCTAATTGGGCTAACCCTAGGATTTTCGGCCTAAGAGAACACAACACACTGTGGCCGAAATTCTCCTCCTCCCTCTCCAAAGTTTCATGTTTTCTGACACTAGCACGAGTAGTGTGTTAGGCGTTCGTGTATGTGAACGAGGAGGGATTCTAGATTAATTCCTGCAGTCTGCATCCATCTCTTAAAGAGATATTCCAGGTAACAGATTTATCTCTTGTGATTTAATTTTTGTTTTTCCAATTTTCATCTCAATTGCTCCTGGGCACGGATTTGAGGAAATCATCGCGTTCTTTTGCTTTAATCAGGTGATTTCCGGTGACAAATCCCAACAGTTTATTGCTACAGGGTCATGCCTTTTGGGTTGAAGAATGCTGGGGCAAGTTATCAGTGAGCAGTCACTGCACTTCTATATGACATGATCCATAAGGAGGTTGAAGCTTATGTAGACAACATGCTAGTTAAATTGATGACCCGGGAAGAGCATCCCACTATCCTAGATAGATTCCTAACTAGGATTGAAAAGTGCAATCTCTGCCTGAATCCCAAGAAGTGTGTATTTAAGGTAACTTTAGGGAAGCTTCTCTATCATGTAGGAAGCTAGAGAGGAATTGAAATGGATCTAAACAAAATCAAGGCCATTAGAGACATGCCAGCACCGAAGACAGAAAAGGAAGTGAGGTCATTTCTGGGGTCACTACAGTATGTCAGTCAGTTTATTGCAAGATTAACAACAGTCTGCAAGCCTATAGTCAGTTTATTGCAAGATTAACAACAGTCTGCGAGCCTATCTTCAAACTCCTGAAGAAGAATAAGCCAGTGAAATGGAACTATCAATGCCAGCTAGCCTTTGACAGGATTAAGGCCTATTTGATGAATCCACCAATCCTAAAGCCTCCAATGTTGAATAAGCCTTTGCTCGTATACTTGGCTATTGAAGATGCTTCAGTAGGGGTAATGTTAGTTCAAGAGCAAGAAGACGGACGTGAACACACAATCTACTACTTGAGCAAGAAACTGCTTGATTATAAGACAAGATATACTATAGTAGAAAAGACTTGTACTGCTATGGTGTGGCTGACTAAGAAGTTAAGGCATTACTTCCAATCGTATAAGGTCCGGGCAATAGCTAAGGTTGACCCGATGAAGTACTTATGCCAAACCCCTGCATTGGTCAGAAAACTATCAAGATGGTTACTCTTGTTATTAGAATTTGATATTGAGTACGTAATCATGAAGATGATCAAGGGAAGAGTTGTAGTAGAGTTCCTGGCCAACCAGCCTCCAGAATTGGACTATGTAGAGAACTTGGAATTTCCAGATGAATAGCTGGCACTAGTGGAGATAGGATCAAGTAGATGGGTAATGTATTTTGATGATGCTGTGAACAAACACAGTGCAGGATTAGGAGTAATCATTGGTACACCTGATGGAGAAATCATTCCTTTAGCGAAATGCCTTGAGTTCTCAGTGACTAATAATGGGGCAGAATATGAAGCATGCCTCTTTGCAATCAATGCCACATGAAGTGTTAGTTGTTAAAGACTCAACTTTGGTAATTTGTTAGATTACCAGGGATTGGGAGATAAAAGAAGAATCACTCTAGCCATATCTCAAGTTGGTTTGGGAGAAGGTGAAAATATTTAGGCAGTGTGAATTTAGACATGTCCCGAGGGAAGAGAATCAGATGGCCGATTCCTTAGCTACACTCTCATCAATGTGTTAAGAACCTCGAAAACATCCAATACAACCAGTGGTCCTAGAAACTACATAGAACCCTTGCTATCTATCAGTCAATGTTGTGGCAACAATGGAAGAACACCCTTGGTATCATGACATCTTGCAATTCATTCAGAATGGGCAATACCCTAAAGATTCCAGTGGAGTAGATAAGATCTCTTTTCGGAAGTTAGCAATGCAATTCAGAATATTCGAGAATCAGCTCTTCAAGAGAACCGCTAACGGTCTACTCCTGAAATGCTTGACAGAAGAAGAAGCAAAGAAGGTCATGAGATAGATCCATGCGGGAACTTGTGGACTGCACATGAATGGGTTAGCCCTGGCCACGAAAGTGTTAAGGCAAGGTTACTTTTGGCTTACTCTGCAAGCTGATTGTATCAAAGAAGTGAAAAGATGCCATGAGTGCCAAGTGTACGGAGATCTCAATCATCTCCCACCACTCAAACTTCAGCTATCATTGACTCCATAGTTGTTTACTGCTTGGGGGATAGACATCATTGGAGAAATAAGGACTCCTGCATCAAATGGGCACTGCTTCATTGTCATGGCTATTGACTATTTCTCGAAATGTGTAGAGGCCAAATCATTCACGAGTGTTATAGATAAGAAAATGACTAAGTTGAACGAGAAGAACATCTTCGTGCGGTACAGCATCCCCATCATGTTGTGACTGAAAATAGGGTACACTTTCAAGGGGCAACATCATAATTATTCCAAGAAAAAGGAATTAAACATCACAGATCATCTCCATATCACCCGCAAGCCAATGGTGCGGTAGAAGCGGCCAACAAGTCCATCAAGAGGATCTTGTCACAAATGGTAGTCACCTACAGGGATTGGACTAACATGTTGTCATTTGCCTTATAGGGATACAAAACAAGCATCAGAACTCCTACCGAAGAAATGCCATACTCATTGGTCTATGGGATGGAAGTTGTCCTACCAATGGAACCCGAGTTTAGGTCATTAAGGGTAGTCATGGAAGCACAATTGCTGGAATCTGAATGGGTTCAGTCAAGATATGAGCAGTTGCATTGATCGATGAGAAGCTTCTTCAGGTTTTAGATAATTTGCAGATGTATCAGCAACGAATGGCCAGGGCTTATAACAGTAAAGTCTGTCATCAGAAACACCCATTCAAAGCCAAAGATTTGGTACTTAAGCAGATGAAGCAGACCAATACGGATGTGCAAGGGGAGTTCAAGCCTAATGGGGAAGGTCCCTATGTGGTTAAGAAGGTACTTTCAAAGGGCACTGTGAAGATCATGGACATGGACGAAAACAAATTCATCAATCCCATCAACCAAGACAAGCTTAGGTGCTATTACATGTAAAAAAGAAGAGAGAAAGAGAGAGAGTCCAATAGATTAAAAACTGAAAAAGTAGTCCATGCAAAAATTAGGTAGTCCAATGGATTGAAAACCAAAAAAGCGATCCATGTAAAATTTAGGATAGAGAGGTGAGCACCATCAGCGAGAAGATCTGCAAAGATCAGTTGATGGCAGTCGTGGGTTTGATCGAGGCAGATACCATTACTGATTTTGTCCTTAGCTTCATTTCATCTTTGATGTGCATTGTGCTAAAACATTATTAATGAATGAATGAATGAATGCTTTTGTGCTGTTCGTTTAAATGCCCTAACTTTGCTTGAAATTGAATTCGTATTATAGATATATGGCTGTGCACATTCTATGTTTGCATACATCTTGCTTAAAAAAAAATCCGATAGGCTGAAAACCGAAAGGCGATCTATGCAAAAATTAGGACCTAAATAAAAGTCTGTTGATTCGAAAACCCAAAAGGGCAGTTCAGGCAAAAGTTAAGATAGTTTGATACGCCGAAAACCCTAAAGGGCCGTCTATGCAAAAATTAGGATACAAAACAAAATGCAAATCTCACAACATTAGGTTCAAGCGATCCTCATTCCCTACAATCTAAGACATTTCAAGGACAGCGCCTCGCGCTCACAGCCGATATTCCCAAAATAAGATGTATAGAAATGAGCCCATATGCGGATTAGATTGTCAACGATGGAAAAGAGAAGGTCTAGGATTGTGCCCTGTCACCCTGACAACCCGTTTGGTCCTCATCCCCAGTGTTCTGATAATAAGCAAGCCGCTCCTCTGGCAAACTCACTGAATGCCAAATGTGGGCTACGTCAAAACAAATAGAAGAAACATCATGCCACATACATACATACACTCAAAACACACACACACACACATGCATACATGCATCAAGACCAACCTAAGTACAGGTACTCACTATCATTATCGGGCTATCCCAAATCATGGGCACTTTGAAAGCAGAAACAGCCCGACACTGGGCATCCCATGGGCTATAACCTGCAAATTAGAGCCGCACGGCTCTAAATCTCAGGTAAGAGAATTTCTTCAATTCTCATAATTTCCATTTAGGCCAATATAATCCCGAGAAGGGTACTATTCATTTTTTTCAGGTATCTAGGGGCAAATCAATCAAGCCGTATTTATTCTTGATCGAAGGGGCAAAAACCTTTTTTTCCAAAATTATCAATCAAGGAATAAATATGCACTCTTGACACACCCAGCATCCCTTTGGATCAAATTCAAAAATCAGCATCCCTTTGGATTGAATTCAAAAATTAGCATCCTTTTGGATCAAACTTAAAAACCACTGCCCCTTTGGATCGAATTCAAATACCAGTATCCTTTTGGATTGAATTCAAAAACCACCATCCTTTTAATCGAATTCAAAAACCAGCGTCCCTTTGGATCGAATTCAAAAATCAGCATCCTTTTGGATCGAATTCAAAAACCAACATCCCTTTGGATCGAATTCAAAACCAACACCCCTTTGGATCAAATTCAAAAAAAAAAAAAAATCAGCATCCCTTTGGATCGAATTCAAGAATCAGCATCCCTTTGGATCGAACTCAGACATTAGCATGCCTTTGGATCAAATTCAAAACTCAACATCCCTTTGGATCGACTTCACAAATTAGTACCCTAAGAGCCGATTTCAATGGTCTAGTTCCACCAATAGAGAGCCGATTTCAATGTTATATCTCCACCAACAGAGAGCTGATTTCAATGGTATAGCTCTACCAATAGAGAGCCAATTTCAATGGTATAGCTCCACCAACAGAGAGCCAATTTCAAAGGTATAGCTCCACCAACAGTAAGCCAACTTTAAAGGTATAGCTCCACTAAGAGAGTCGACTTCAGAACCAAAGCCAACATCCCTAGCAAGATGTTGCACCTGACTTCCTTAACAAACCAAGGCGTTAGGTATGTTTTCTTTCCTTTTCTCACCATGCTCTTTATCACGAGACCAAACTCAATCCTGGCACAATAGCCTGATTCTGTTGACTTTGATCCTGCGAGGGGTAGCTTGTGAGGATGGGATTATCCTGACCTCTATGATGAAAGCCCTTTGTTACCTGTTAGATAGATGAATATGAATCGGATTTGAGAATGAGCGAAATAAAGCCCAGAATGTTCTCAAATGGCCCAAAATCTGAAACCTCAAGAAAGGTCCATCGAGTGATTAGGAAGCTTAGGTGCATGTGCAGGCTCTATCTAAAGCCGCACGACTATAATTTCATAACTGCAATCACATGACTTTAGTTTACAGTCGCATGATTGTAAGAACTACAGCCGCATCTCATTCGTAATACTATAGTCGCGCGACTATAGTTAGAGCCGTGTTGCTCTAGTCTTTGACTCAGTAGATTCCTAAATAGGCTATAACTCTATTTTTGACTCGGATTTTCTGGGCAGAAATCAAGGAATTAGGACGACCAAAACATAATATGAAAAGGCAGAAAAAAGAGGGAATTAACACAAGAGAAAAACCAGAGAAATAGGAGAGATTGGAGGGAAGGATTCTAGGAAAAGGAGAAAAGCTATATTCTAAGAAACAAGGTAGAAACTAGAGAAAAAGGAGAACCAAATTCACTAAAATAGACTTAGAACATATAAAGGGGGAGTTCCTAATTATATTGCTTTCGTTCGGGGTCTGTTCTCGGGTTGCATTTGGATTAACTCGGGACTCATATTCGAATCTTTGAAGTGTTCATGGGATTCTATGCACGTTCTGCCTTTTTCAATCCACTTCCGGATGTCAAACACACTAGAGCATCATCAAGGTAAACTCTGAGAGACCTTAAACTCATTCCTATTTGATTTGTATTGTGTTTTTTGTGTTTTCTAAAAAATTTCTGAACTGGCTATTTGATTACAGCCGTGTGGTTCTAACTAGAGCTGTGCAGCTGTAATCTCTATGAACAGAGCAGTGCGGTTGTAACACTACAGCCGCACGGGTGTGTTTTTCTGGGCAGAAACTTGAAAAGCCCTAAATTCGACTGAAAGCAACCAGATTCCATTTTATTCCTTTTGTTAAGGTTTATTTTGGTCCCAATCACATTTGTACACTCTAAAATTGTGGTTTTCGAATTTCTAATAATACGGATGTGAGATTTAGGGGTCTTATTGGTCTCTATTCTCAGAATTCATGATTGTTAGATCCATAATCGGATCCTCGGTCTAGTGTTAACGAACCCTCAGGTTTCCAGAATCCCCAGAAATCATCAAAATCGATTTAAACAAGTGATTTTAGAAAACAAAGAAAGCCACTATCGGACACTGTTCACTATTGTCATGTGGGTATAACACTAGAGTCATGTGACTCTAACTACAGTTGTGCGACTGTAATTTTTCAGATTACAGTCGTACGACTATATATTATAGTTGTAAGGCTGTAGTTCACTAAATAGCCGCACGGTTATAGTGACAGGTAGGAGGCAGAATCACGAGATGACCTGAGTAAGTTGCCGGGACTTCTCGGTTATCCCCTAAATGCATGCTCCCTTTTTCGGAGACCCCCATTCTGTCATGTATGTGTCCTATGTGTGTTTGAGATATATCTGTGCTAACCATCTGTTTTGCAGCTTTTCATTTCTTTTTATTTTCATTTTGGATGTATTTTATAGATTAATCGTGTATTCTAGGCGATTATACTTTTTAGACTTTCGTGTATCTAAGCGATTGTAATGGTGAGGATGAGAGCTTTTTCTTTTTCTGGGTTGTAATAAGTGGCCTATATTTCTTTTTGGTTTGTTTGGATGTATGGTTTATATTTCTGCGCTTTACCTTTATGCAATTTATTTATGTCATTTGAATGAGCATGGGCTAAAATATAAAATATAAAATGGGTAGAGAATGATAATAAGTGAGTAAAGTATTATCATATGTACTTATAATTGAATACAAGCTTGAGGTTGAATAGGTAAGTTGCGCAAACCCTAAATCTCTGGATTAGGTACAGTAGTCTACGCTCAGTAGGGAGCTATATCGGAATTTCCCGGATGAGCTGATCCGGGTGGCGACTCTATCACTGATCTCAAAATTTAGGTTTCGAGGTCTTTAAGTTAATAAAACGAGATTTTCTAAAACCACAAAACTAGTTTTCCAAAAAACTCTCATTTAAAGGAAAGGTTTTCTATAAGAGGATTTCCAAAAATCAATGGTTTTCCTAAGCAAGATAAACAACCCCGTTTTTAATCAAATCAAAGACACACTTTTCTATTTCTTTTTCCTCAGTTTGCTTCACCGTGTTCCACCTTCTAAAAGGTCATTTGCTCTAATTGGTTCACATGAGCTGTCGATGATCCCAACCCCTTGTAGACAGGCAACCTGGGCATTTGGAATCCCACGGGGAAGGTCTCGATACCACTATTTACCAAGGTGTCCACATCAAGACACTTTGAGATAGAACCCCCACCTTTCTTCAGTTTTGATATCGCTTCTTCGAACTCTGTAAACTTAGCTTTCAACTGCCTTTCTATCAAGGATCCTCCTTCTGATGCACCTTCCTGCCCAGAGTGACCCCCTTCTTACCTGGACGAGGATGATTCTTTATCTTTCTGTGCCATGTTTCTAACCATGGCTTCCATAGTCCTTATGAATTTTGGAGATTGGAGCATCTTTTTGATGAGTCCTACGCTATTGCTTGATGTGGCCATTTCTGCTATATCAAACCTCCTATTTAGTGATTCATTACTGTCACTGGCTAACTCTGAACCTGACTGATCACCATCTCCTCTCTCTGACTCAAACCACTCTGCCACAACAGATACACTATCTTCCTCTTTTATATACTAAACTATTCCAGGGTCTGTGCTAACCACTGTCCCAACCACCGGTACTAACACTCTATCTATTGGAGACTACACTCATATAGATGTGACTACTGCTACTGCTTTCTTTTTCTGACTCTTACATTCTAATATGCCCTCTGGTCTTTTCCAGGTTATAACTGTCAAAACAACAAACATTAATACTTATGACACGATAGATGACTGACCATAGTGTAGGATGTATGCGTGAAATGTAGGGAATGCCAAATGAGGTTATGTAATGATGGATATTAGACCTCATACCCATATGTATTTGAAATTATATGTTTATGTAGACATACGTGGTAGCTATTAGAGGAACCAATGCACAGAATTGGTACAATCCTGATATCGAATGGTCAAGGGTGCACTGATGCCCCCCGAAATGAGGCAAGACATTGCTTGTGAGATAAGGGACTCCTAGCATGATAAGACATATGATAAAATCAAGAGGGCAATATTATGCATGCTTTAGACTGGAAGGACATGAAACAAACAATATGATCTACACAGGTAAGACCCCGTACAGGTAGGACCTGTTTGTTGGGAAATGAATAATGTGACATCCGCACAGGAAGGACCTACTTACTGGAAGACAAGGAAATGACATCCATATAGGTAGGGCCTGCTTTTTGGGAAATAACGAATATGACATCCATACAGGTAGGACCTACTGACTGGGAAATAAAGAATATGACATCCATACAGTTAGGGCCTGCTTACTGGGAAAAAAAGAATATGACATCCATATAGGTAGGACTTGCTTACTGGGAAATAAAAATATGACATCCATACTGGTAGGGCCTGTTTACGAGTAAATAGAGAATATGACATCCATACAGGTAAGACCTGCTTACTGGGAAATAAAAATATGACATCTATACAAGTAGGACCAGCTTACTGGGAAGAAAAGAATATGACATCCATACAGGTAGGGCCTGCTTACTAGGAAAGGGATAACATGATATTAGTATAAGTAGGACTTGCTTTTAGAGCAAGACACTACTTACAAAAAAGGAATTCATACACGGGTGTGTGAACAACATTTCAATGTATTTGAATGCCTAAGGGTCAGGAGCAAGATGCTACTTGCGATGTCAGACTCGTACACAAGTGTGTACAAATAACATTTTGGTGTATTTGAACACCTAAGGTTCAGGAGCAAGATGCTACTTGTGAAGTTTCTGCTCATACATGAGCATGTATAGATGGAGTTTCGGCACATTTTTGTTGGTGAGCCCTAGTTCTTAGGGCATTGGATTCTTGTATTTTGTATTATACATTAAGACTCATTGTATAAATACATTATTTGTGTCACATTAATAAAGGCAATTAATCTATTTCATTTATATCTTGTGCTATAATATGAGTAGAGTATCCATTGATTGATAATTATAAAACCTATCCCAGGTCTATTATAATCGTGGGAACGAATAGAACCACAGACTTGTATATTCGATGACTGTATGGCAGTTCTTAACTAGCCATAGTACTTGTATAGTCAGTCATGAATATAGGTACATGTCGTAGACATGGGACTGGATGGATCCGCATAAGAAAGCCACGTGGTTGTCACGTTATAGGTCTTTCTTGAGTAGGTCTCTTTTGTCCTCAGACCAGATTTCATTATAATATCGATATGGAATCTGATTCACTTTGACATACGCCTAACAGGTCTATAAAAGGATGCTAAATATGGGTATGATTGGGTGAACCGGTGAACATGTTGATATTGATGATCAAGTGATGAAATTGCTACTCGGGTAACACCGAGATGATATCATTGGCCACTTGATGAGTGGGACTGATAAGTGTATGGCCATACCCAAATAAGTTGGTTGCTTATTTGATTAATCAGTCAACTCAAGATCAAGAAATATAATAAACAACAGAAGAGGATGACAGACACCATGCCTCTTGTTTATTCATATCGATATCGTTAGGCAAAGGACAGTATGAGATTACTACCGGGTGAGTGTCTTCTAAAGATTACTGCATCTCTGTCTTAATTGGGGGCTATAATGGTTTGCTAGAACCCACTTACAGTCTGTGGGCCTTGGGCCTACTGCCAACATAAAGACAGACCCATAGGATCGTGCACATAGATCAACTGAGCTGGAACTTATAGAAATTGTACATGTAATGTACATTGGAAGGAATGCGTTAATTAATTAGTTGACATTCGGTGTCAAGGTAATTAATTGACATTGGGTTGAATTTAATTTAATTAATAAGTTTACATAATGTAATTAATTAATTTATCAATTAATTGAATTACATAAAGTAAACAATTAATTAAATAATTTTCCTAAGTAGGAAAATTAAATACATGTATTGTATTAACTTATTAGGGGTAATTAAATTTAGGGGTAATTAAATTTAGCCAAATGGAATTAAATTACATTGTATATACTTTTTAATTAAAATTTATTTATGTAATTATAATCCTAGTGGGCTTGGGTTTAATTAACCTAATTAGAACCCAATTAGACAAGGTGTCTATAAAAGGGCACACTTAAGGAATAAAAACCTATTTCAACTCTAATTAATTGCTGGAAATTTCAGCCACCAACATCAACCCCAAAACAGCCGAAAATCCCAGCATTAAACCTCCATTCCTTCGCGTCTTCGGCTAGCACCGGTTCTCGCTCAATAGTTGGTCGTGCACCGGACTTTGGAGATCGCAGTTTCAAGTAACAATTCTGCAGCAGTCTCTAGAAGAGACGAATCCGGTGAG
This sequence comes from Euphorbia tirucalli, assembly GCA_039660915.1. Classification (NCBI taxonomy): domain Eukaryota; kingdom Viridiplantae; phylum Streptophyta; class Magnoliopsida; order Malpighiales; family Euphorbiaceae; genus Euphorbia; species Euphorbia tirucalli. The sequence goes on along the minus strand of CM077640.1, from coordinate 31,491,784 downwards.
TTAATCTCTCTTGATTCAAATTGTTTTATTCTAATCAATGGTAATTGGACACAATAGGTGGATTCTAGGAAATTTTAAACGGTGTATTTTCCACTGCCCCACGTTATTTTTCCAATGACGAATCCCAACAGTGGTATCAGAGCCTAGGTTTTGTCCATTAGATTGATTGGAATTGGTTCTTGAAAGCATTCTTGAAGAAAGAGTGGGTTTCAAGTTTGTGATTTTAGGGTTTTTATTCAATTGGTTTTGGTTTTGATAAATCCTAGAATTTTGTTTGGGATTTTTTTTTTCCCCAATTGGTTTCAATCTAGAATTGTATTTTCTTTATTGATAGTTTGATGTTGATGGCTGGATTTTTTTGTGATTTAATAATTAAAAAAAAAGGTTGAATTTTGGGTGGGGGAATCGCAAAAGAATTTTGGGTGAGGGAATCGCAATTTTGCGATTCCCCCACTGCGGCAGCTGGCTGCTGCTGCTGCGCAGCGGTACTGCTGTCCCGCTGGGACAGCAGCGCCACGCGCGGGTGTTGGGATTCGTCACGGGAAACCGACCGATGAAAGCGGAAATACGCGTCGATTTCCTCGAATCCGGCCCAGGAGATAAAGATGTGGAAATCAAAAACTTAAAGCAAAATAAGAGGGTTTCAAAAACTCACCACAAAGTCTCTCTAAGAGACGGATGCAGACTGCAGAAATCAAGTGTAGATTTCCTCCACCGATGCGTACACGAACGGCTCTCGGACCGAAACCCGTGCTAGCGACTCGGATGACAAGAAGAGAGGGAGAGAGGGGCTGCTCACTTTGAGCTTATGGCTGTCCCTTTTTCTTTCCAAAAGAAAAATCTATCTATGCAAAGATAGTACCTATTTACTCAAGTGTGCACCCAATTTCTTTCCAAAAGAAATAATGCATCTAAAAGTGGGCAAAATACATTCCAAGGAAGAATATATATACGGCAAGAATGGGATTCAAAATGCTGCCATCTTTTTCCACAAATCCAAATTGTAAAAGATATGCACTTATGAAAACAAAATCCAATTTTGCTTTTCCATAAGTCAAACCAATGACTCACCATTCTTCCATTGGTCCACCATTAATAAGCCATCATCAACTTTTGTCCAAGAATGACTCACCATCTTTCTAATTGGTGCCACAAGGTAGACAAGTCCAACTTCTCTTCCTTTAAGTCAAATACATAACTCACCATATTAAGAAAAGGGATGCATCCATTCTTAACAAAATGACTCATCAATTTTCACCATCTTCTTTGGTCCAATATTTCGGCCATCACCATCTCATCTTATGTGGGAATTTTCATTTTAAGCCTTAAGCCCAATTTTTAATTCCTTTGATTTAATTAAATTCAAATGCAACTTTAATTTAACATGTATGCTTATATATGATACCATGTACCATATTACATACATTTAAATTAAAATTCATTTGACCTATTAATTTAATCAATGGATTAAATTAGACACACATAAAATGACAAACATGTAAACCTATACATGTCATAATATTTCCACCTAGGAAATAACCCCATAAATTAATTCATTGAATTAATTATGAGTAGGCCAAAATAAATGTTAATTATATAACTTTGATCAATCCTATTGATGCATATAATATAATTAATATATCTCTCTCTCTTCAAACGTGTATACTCCAAGTACACACTTAATCCGACTAGTTAAAGTCCAGACGTTCAATGTGTACGATCCGATGGGCCCATCTTTATGTTGGCAGTGGGCCAAGGCCCACAGACTACAGGCGGGCTCTAGCAAGCCACTGTAGCCCCCAATTAAGACGGAGTAAGCAGTCCAACTGAAAACGTAACCCAATAGTTTGAACTTGTAAATCCCATGTCGCTGATATCGGTGTCCAACACAGAGGCATGGAAGTATCACCCTCCTTGTGTCTGGACCTTGACTTGATACCGAATGAACTGATGCTCACAAACAAGATCCAATCTTGTTTGGGTGCGGCCGCACACTTATCAGTAACATTCTTCAAGAGGTCGATGATATCGTCTCAGTGAATCACTAAGTGACATTCCCTTCTGCATATCCATAGTGCTGCCATGCTTACTGACACACCCGAACGTACCCGTACTTGGCACCCTTTTACAGGCCCGTTGGGCATACACCAAAGTGTGCCACCTCATATGCAGCACCATCTTATGGTCCGGTCGAAGGACTTATACAAGTACTACACGAGAATCATTTGTGATACTATACCATGCAGATTCCCGTTAAGTGGATCAATCCAGTACCATGCCCTTTCTGCATGTACCCATTAACCTAGTTGACATTCCATGTTCTATGACCGGTAAGACACCGCCATACAACCAGGCTAATGATAGTCTTTGGTTCCATTCATTCCCATGATTGGAACAGACTACGGATGACTTTATGGTCATATCGTTTTCACTATCCACAGTCTTACTGCCAAGTGCCTCACACTTGACAACGTGGATATGGAGATGTCCATTGGATACTCTATTTAAAATATAGCACAAGACATATAATAAATAGATTAATGCCTTTATTTCCTTGACACAAATTGTCTAATACATAAAGTTTACATTAATGTACATATGTATTATACAAATACAAGGACCAATGCCTCGGGACTAGGGCATTTCCAACAATCTCCCACTTGCACTAGTACCTACTAGGCATGGGTCTAATCCCTATAGATCTAGTATAACCTTCGTGCAGAGGCATAGCCAAGCATGTTGGTCAAAAGATCTGCGACATTGTCTTTGGTGTCCACTCTTTGTAATGAGATGTCACCCCCTCAGCGATTTCTCGCAATAGGTGAAACTCCCTGAGTTCGTGCTTCGTGTATATGTGTGACCGGGGCACATAGCTTGTGCAACAGCCCCGCGTTGTCACATAAGATATCAACTGGTTACTGGATAGTTGACACTACCCCCAGTTGCATGATACACTTCATTATCCACACAGCTTCCCTAGCTGCTTCACACGTTGCAATGTACTTAGTTCCTGTGATAGAAATCGCGATGGTCTATTACTTGGAGCCTCTCCAACAATAGCACCACCATTTAGCATGAACACATACCTATACTGCGACTTATTTTCATCCTGGTCGGTCTGGAAGCTTGCATCAGTGTACCTAGTAACTGACTGCTCTTCCTAACTTTCATGCACTAAGAAGCTATCCTTAGTCCGGTTAAGGTACTTCAGGATTGCTTTGACAGCCTACCTGTGATCCATTCAGGATCCGGCTCATCATACTTAGTGTAAAGCCGACATCAGGTCTTGTACATAGCATGGAGTACATGATGGATCCTATAGCCGAAGCATACAGAACCAATTCATGTTCTTCCTGTCCTGCCTTGTCTAAGGACAGTTCGTCTTGCTAAGTTTCAGCTCATGACCCATTGGCAAGAAACCTTTCTCAGCCTGGTCCATGCCGAATCTTTTCAGAACTATGTCTATGTACTTGGCCTGACTTAGGCCCAGAAGCCGATTGGATCTAACCCTGTAGATTCTGATCCCTAGGATCATCTCAGCTTCGCCTAAGTCCTTTAGTGCGAAGCACTTACACAACCATTGCTTTACCCTTGCAGTGTTGGTATGTCACTTCCAATGAGAAGGATGCCATCCATTTGTAATACCAGGAGAATTACTATGCTCCCACTAAACCTCTTATACACACCCTTAAAGGTATTGTCGGCCTATAGCTTATAGCACCACTTGCAACCTATTACCTTAGCACCTGGAGGTGAATCAACCAGGTTCCAAACCTGATTACCGTACATAGATTGCCAATCCACCACCATGGCAGACAGTGGGCTAGCTATAGATTTCTAGTAGGTTTTGAGCTCCTCTTCATCCAAGACAAAAGGGGCATAATCATTAGAAACAAAAACCGATGTTTCTCATGTTCCTGATGATCCCTACCAGACCTTTTAGGTCCTTGTGTGACCTGGGCTGGTGCTTTCCCTTTTGGAAGCTTCACCCTGGTCTCCGAGTTATCCTTTTCAGGAGTTTCTGAGCTTTGAACTTCTCTGAGTTCAACATCGCTCCCACTGTCTTTCTTGGAAAGAAACCCCTTTTCAAGAAGGACCCCCTTTCGAGCCATGAACACCTTGTTCTCAGCGGGGTTGTAGAAGTAATACCCTTTGGTTTCCCTAGGGTAGCTCACAAACAGGCATTAGTTGGTTTTGGGTGCTAGTTTTGCTCACAGTCAATTTCTTGACTTGTGCATAACAACCCCAAATCCATAAGAAAGACACATTTAGGCACCCTGCCCGTCCATATTCCAAATGGGGTCTTTCAAAGCCTCAGTCGGAGTATAATTGAAATTGAGAGCCATTGTCTTAAGAGCGTATCCTTTACAACATGTTGGGAGAGAGGCATGACTCATCGTTTGAGCGGACCATGTCCAACAGGGTCCTATTCCTCCATTCGGACACCCCATTCCATTATGGCGTTCCTAGAGGAATGAGCTGTGGAACTATTCCATGCTCTCTCAAAATGAGTCAAACTATAGGCTTATATGCTCACCACCTCGGTCCAACCGAAAGGCTTTGATATTTCTGCCTAGTTAGTTCTGTACTTCGTTCCTCACTCCCTTGAACCTATCAAGGGTCTCAGACTTATATTTCATTAAATAGGCATAGCCATTTCTGATGAAATTGTCTGTGAAGGATATGAAGTATAGATGTTCACCCCTGGCGGTTATGCTTGTCGGTCCATATACATCTCAATGCATTAGGTTCAATAAGCTAGCGACCCTTTTAGCCTCCTTGCTAAAAGGTTCTTTAGTCATTTTACCTTATAAACCAGACTCGCATATATCAAGTGACTCCATGTCAAATGATCCTAGGATTCATGCAATGTGAAGCCTAGCTATGCGCTTCTTGTTTATGTGGCCTAAATGACGATGCCAAAGGTGAACCGGATTAAGTTTGTTAGGCTTAACCCTTTTAAGTATGTATATTATAGACATGATTTGTTTCATTTAGATCCAGGATATAAAAGACATTATTTAATAGAGCTACTCCATAAAATAATTCTTTTCTAGATAAACCCTTTTTACTATGATCAATAGTAAATGTACATCCAGAAATATCCAAAAACTGAAACAGAAATAATATTCCCGTACAAAACAGGTACAAAATAACATAGTTTCAGTAACAAAACTAATATACTAGGCATCATAAGCTGGTCCTGCTGATCTCTATGGCAGCAACCCTTGCTCCATTTCTGACCCGCAAGTCCACTTGTCCCCATCCCAGGAATCTCCTGTTCTTAAGTCCCTGCACATTACAACAAATGTGAGAACCACATCTAGTATCCAATACATAAGATGTTGAAACAGAGGTTAATGTCTATGACATTCATACCTGATGAAGACATGCCCTGCGTCTTCCTTTTCTCTCCCAAAAGCTTGGGACACGATCTTTTCCAATGTCCAGCCTGCTTACAACCGAAGTAGACATCCTTGGAACGGGTCTTGAGCTGGGCTTTAGCCTTTTTAGCCTTGGCTTCCTTAGCCTTGGCCTTGGCCTTTGCCTTGCCTTTAGCAAAAGGAGGTTTCCACTTGTTAACCTCAAGTACCGGCGGAGTCTTCTTGATCGACAGTTCAGCGAGCTCAAGCATCCAATGCAGCTCACTAACAGTACGGTCCATCCCTTGCTTGTAAAATTTTAGGATGAATTGATCATAAGAATCCGGTAAAGAAGCCAGGATCGTGCTAACCGCCAGCCCCCATGAGATAGGCGTTCCGAGACGGGCTAAATTATCCAGATAGCCCTTCATCTTGAGCACGTGTGCACTCACAGATGTCCCGGCTCCCATCTTACAGCTGCGGAATGCCCTTGTGGATCAGGTACCTTTCCTGATAAGCTTGCTCATAAAACATCTCGTTAAGAGTTGTCATTATAGCAAAGGCCTGATGATCCAGGAACTGCTTTTGCAATTCAGGAACCATACTAGCCAACATCAGGCATGTCACATCCTGGTTATCTTTTACATGTGCCAAGTATTCCTCCAGCTGGGCAGCCGATGGATTACTTCCCGTTGGCACAACCGGTACAGGCTTTTCGAGCACATACTCTTTAGACTCTTGTCTTAGAACTTTCCTTAAGTTCATAGACCAGTCCCAAAAGTTAGGGCCAGAAAGCTTGTCCCATTCCAAGAAAGATCACAGTGATAAAGTATCATTCGTAGCCATTGGTTTCTACATAGAAAAATTACGAGTGTTAATAAAGGACTTAACATGTTCTTCCCATATTATAATTAATAATGAATCGTGTTATTAATTAACTCGAGTTGTTGGGCTCATGGGCCGAGATCCATATTATATCAAGATATAGCCAGACGAGGGCCTGGAACAACTATACCCCAATTTTTAGGTAGGAACGCCGTCCAATCCCAACCTAGGGACTCTCGGTTTGATGGGTCTGTTGGCACTTACCCATCTGTGCTTAGGGCCAGGAACATCCTACTACCCACACTAAGTCAAAACCTCCATCCAAGTGTTAGAGTAACCAATACTCCAACCCAATACAAAATGATGATACTCCAGTGCATCCAACGAGGGTTGGTCTACAGCTGGCCTATCCCCACTTCGAGTAGGTTATGAATGAGGGAAGCACTTTTAAGAGACTTAGTAATTACCTTTTGGTTATTAGATTCAATTAATAACGGCTTAGATGCATAGGCGGGTGAAATAGGGTTTGTACATACATTCTCACATGTAAATAAATAAAGCATAATTAAATAAAAATGAAATGCTATGGGCCAAAATTTACATCCTAATATAATTCTAGTAAACCTATACTAGAACGACATCAGGTGGGTCGCATCCTCATCCTTCTCGCACGCCAATCCAATCGGCTTCTTCTTTACATAATTTCATAATATACACATAAAATAAAATTACATAAAAAGAAAATGGCGCGTAGGCCGTATGTACCAAAAGAATATTACAACCCAAATAAATAAGGCCCAAAACATCCATTCATGCATTTAATCATACATACACGTATCCAATACATACAATTTATAAACATGTTAAATGCATGAATTAATCCCATTTCAATATATGTCCAGAGCCATTATTTTGAAATCGCCAAATTTTGGCCGATCATGGTGCTAAACCCGTGCAGGCTTTGGGCCTCCAACCCAGGCAAAAATTGCTCCCAATCCAATTGGGAAACCATGAATTCCAAAATTAGCCATCCGGGTAATCGTGCCAAGAAAACCTGAACCAATTGCAATTAACCGTATTAATTTCTCCAAAATTAATATCGCATGAACGAAATATAAATTCATTCATAAAACATGCGCATAAAATTTCCAAAATTAAACACGCACAATTTTAAAACAATTAAAATTTTAAAACCCCACGCGCATAAAAATTACCAAAATTTAAACACGCATAAGTTTAAAATTTTAAATCCGGCCCGGCCCAAAAAAAAAATCCCGCCAAATCCAAAAACGGGCCCGGCCCGCTGCGCGGAGCAGCCGCGGCGGTGCCGCGCAGCGGCTGCTGCCCAGCAGCAACCCTGCTGCGGGCGTGCAGCAGCTACTGCTGCCCCCGTTTCGACCCGAAACGGTCCGTGATTTTTCCGAAAAAAATAGCAACATGAAATTAAATCACCAAGAAATAAATTTCAACAATGGAAAAAAAAATCTAGCATAAACCTATATGCAAAAAATAAATTTCCATAAACAAGAAAATGACAAATAGAAAACAAACCTAGCATACACCATATGCAACATGATTTTCCATTTGCAAAATTCAACGGGCAAAATCACAAACCCGAAACCAAAAGAATCCCGTCCACAAAAATATCCAATTTTAAAACACGGGATCCGCCAAGTTAACGATTTCCACGGATCAAAAGCCCGCTCTGATACCACTGTTGGGATTCGTCACGGGAAACCGACCGATAAAAGCGGAAATACGCGTCGATTTCCTCGAATCTGGCCCAGGAGCTTAAGATGTGGAAATCAAAAACTTAAAGCAAAATAAGAGGGTTTCAAAAACTCACCACAAAGTCTCTCTAAGAGACGGATGCAGACTGCAGAAATCAAGTGTAGATTTCCTCCACCGATGCGTACACGAACGGCTCTCGGACCGAAACCCATGCTAGCGACTCGGATGACAAGAAGAGAGGGAGAGAGGGGCTGCTCACTTTGAGCTTATGGCTGTCCCTTTTTCTTTCCAAAAGAAAAATCTATCTATGCAAAGATAGTACCCATTTACTCAAGTGTGCACCCAATTTCTTTCCAAAAGAAATAATGCATCTAAAAGTGGGCAAAATACATTCCAAGGAAGAATATATATACGGCAAGAATGGGATTCAAAATGCTGCCATCTTTTTCCACAAATCCAAATTGTAAAAGATATGCACTTATGAAAACAAAATCCAATTTTGCTTTTCCATAAGTCAAACCAATGACTCACCATTCTTCCATTGGTCCACCATTAATAAGCCATCATCAACTTTTGTCCAAGAATGACTCACCATCTTTCTAATTGGTGCCACAAGGTAGACAAGTCCAACTTCTCTTCCTTTAAGTCAAATACATGACTCACCATATTAAGAAAAGGGATGCATCCATTCTTAACAAAATGACTCATCAATTTTCACCATCTTCTTTGGTCCAATATTTCGGCCATCACCATCTCATCTTATGTGGGAATTTTCATTTTAAGCCTTAAGCCCAATTTTTAATTCCTTTGATTTAATTAAATTCAAATGCAACTTTAATTTAACATGTATGCTTATATATGATACCATGTACCATATTACATACATTTAAATTAAAATTCATTTGACCTATTAATTTAATCAATGGATTAAATTAGACACACATAAAATGACAAACATGTAAACCTATACATGTCATAATATTTCCACCTAGGAAATAACCCCATAAATTAATTCATTGAATTAATTATGAGTAGGCCAAAATAAATGTTAATTATATAACTTTGATCAATCCTATTGATGCATATAATATAATTAATATATCTCTCTCTCTTCAAACATGTATACTCCAAGTACACACTTAATCCGACTAGTTAAAGTCCAGACGTTCAATGTGTACGATCCGATGGGCCCATCTTTATGTTGGCAGTGGGCCAAGGCCCACAGACTACAGGCGGGCTCTAGCAAGCCACTGTAGCCCCCAATTAAGACGGAGTAAGCAGTCCAACTGAAAACGTAACCCAGTAGTTTGAACTTGTAAATCCCATGTCGCTGATATCGGTGTCCAACACAGAGGCATGGAAGTATCACCCTCCTTGTGTCTGGACCTTGACTTGATACCGAATGAACTGATGCTCACAAACAAGATCCAATCTTGTTTGGGTGCGGCCGCACACTTATCAGTAACATTCTTCAAGAGGCCGATGATATCGTCTCAGTGAATCACTGAGTGACATTCCCTTCTGCATATCCATAGTGCTGCCATGCTTACAGACACACCCGAACATACCCGTACTTGGCACCCTTTTACAGGCCTGTTGGGCGTACACCAAAGTGTGCCACCTCACATGCAGCACCATCATATGGTCCGGTCGAAGGACTTATACAAGTACTACACGAGAATCATTTGTGATACTATACCATGCAGATTCCCGTTAAGTGGATCAATCCAGTACCATGCCCTTTCTGCATGTACCCATTAACCTAGTTGACATTCCATGTTCTATGACCGGTAAGACACCGCCATACAACCAGGCTAATGATAGTCTTTGGTTCCATTCATTCCCATGATTGGAACAGACTACGGATGACTTTATGGTCATATCGTTTTCACTATCCACAGTCTTACTGCCAAGTGCCTCACACTTGACAACGTGGATATGGAGATGTCCATTGGATACTCTATTTAAAATATAGCACAAGACATATAATAAATAGATTAATGCCTTTATTTCCTTGACACAAATTGTCTAATACATAAAGTTTACATTAATGTACAAATGTATTATACAAATACAAGGACCAATGCCTCGGGACTAGGGCATTTCCAACAGCGGGTTTCGGGTCTGGTTTTGGATTTTACGGGTATTTTTTTATCCTGGACCCTGATGCAAATTAAATTAAATTTTTAAATTAATTTGTGTTTAAATTATTTATTTTGTTGGCATGCATATTTAATTTAATTGTTTGCATATTAAATTGAATATGGACTTTGTGAAATTGGCCCAATAAACCGTGACACCGGTTAAAATTGGGAGAGCTAAATTTTAAATTTGTGACAACCCAAATTCAAGTGGGAGCAAAATTGTTAATTTTGCATTTATGGATGTTATCCATTGGGCCTTTATGGGCCTTAGTCACATTTGTTAAAATTGGCGATTTCACCCTAAGTAACTCGGCTTAACATTTATATTTATAATTTGGAATGCCATGATCATGCATCATATTGGTATGTATGTGCACGACAGGTACTTTGTTTGAAATGTTATGTTGAGTTCTATGGGCCCTAAATTATTATCGGTTGTAATTTAATTTTGGGAAATATGGCCTGCGTGCCTTTTTTTATTTTGATGTAATTTTAGAATAGATTTTATTTTACAAAATTATTGTAATTGCATCAAGTATGGAGGAAGGCCCAAATGGAGCAAGCCCATGGTGGGAGCCCAAGAAGGATTGCAGTCCGGCCCATGAAGAATTAGATAGGATATCTAGTTTTTCATTAGGTTGTAATTAAAGGCCCATAGGATCTTATTTATTTTAAATTAAGTATGCTATTGCATTTGTCATATAATATAGATGTATGGATCACCAAATTATTACCCGCGTTTATGCATGCTAAGCCATATCACTTAATTATAATCCGGAAATTAAAATATTGAGTCGCTTAAAAGTGCTTCCCACATTCACACCTCTTCCTCCTATTGATGCTGCAATGTGTGCCATGCCCTAGCTGGGTATATTGTAGTATTCGGTGGGCCATCGAGGGTTAAGATACTTGGTATGGTTAACATGTGAATGGTGGTTTGACTCAACATGGGTAGCATTAGCTCAGAGCGGGCCCTAAGCACAGATGGGTAAAGTGTCAATAAGCCCATCAAACCAAGAGTCCTTCGTGGAAGGATTGGATAGGTTGTCCTACCAAACGACTCAATGGTTGGTTGGCGAGCCCTAGTTCGGCCAGTCATTGATAAGTTGTGGATCTTGGTTAAGTCAGCCAATTAACAACACCAACAAACAAATTAAAATCGGATTATTAATTTGAATTAGCTTAAAAGTCCTTTATTTCTAACTCAAGCAGTGATTTCTTCCATGTAGATAATCCTATTTCAGTTTAAGCAATTTAAATGGCTGCAACAAACAACAACTCACTCTCACTTAGGTCACTCTTGGAGAAGGAGAAGCTTTCGGGGACTAACTTCCTGGACTGGGCTAGGAACTTACAAATAGTTCTTAGACAAGAGTCTAAGGAGTATGTACTGAATGCTCCTTTACCAGCTGGCCCTCCTGCAGGTCGAGGCATCACCACGGCGATGGTGGAGCAGTACGATCGGCATGTGAGGGATGACCGATATGTCTCGTGCCTCATGCTGGGTACCATGGCTTCTGATCTTCAGAAGCAATTCATGGACGAGCATGCTTATGAGATGATGGATCAGCTTCAAAAGATGTTCCAAGATCAGGATCATCAGGAACGTTACCTGACAACTAAGGCACTTTGCATGACTGTGATGGCAGCTGGGACTTCTGTTAGCACTCATGTGCTAAAGTTGAAGGGGTATATTGATACACTTACCCGCCTCGGCTCGCAAGTTCCGCAGGACTTGGCAACAGACATTATTCTCGGGCCACTTCCTGAGTCTTACAACCAGTTTATCATGAATTACCATATGCAAGGGTTGGATAAATTGGTTGTTGAGATGCAGGGCATGCTCAAGCTTGCTCAGCAGTCTCTTAAGAAGACTCCTGAAGTATTGCTGGTGAACAAGGGCAATATGCCCATTGCTAAGGGAAAGGCCAAATCTAAGGCCAAGGCTAAGGCCTAAAAGGCCAAGGCTAAGGGCAAAAAGGTGGTGGCCCAACCTAAAGCAAGGGTTGCCTCTCCTGACGATGTTTGCCATGAGTGTCATGAGAAGGGGCATTGGAAGAGCTCATGCCCAAAGCTAAGGGAGCAACTGAAGGGCAAAACTGCTGCTTCAGGTATTTATGTTATTGAGATTAATCTGGCTATTTCTACATCTTGGGTCTTGGACACTGGATGTGGATCTCACATTTGTTCAAATGTGCAGGGTCTAAGAAATAGGAGATTATTAGGATCTGGAGAAGTAGATCTTCGAGTCGGAAATGGTGCTCGGGTTCAGGCCATGGAGATCGGAGATTATTTCTTGGAGATGCCTAGTGGACTTGTTTTTTTAACTAAGAAACTGTTATTTTGTACCTGCGATGCGCAGGAATATTATTTCCGTTTCTTTGTTGGATATTTCTGGTTTTGTATTTAATATTAGACATGGTAGAATTTCTATGCAATGTGGCAATATTATTTATGGAACAACATTTCTTGAAAATGGCTTATATATCCTTGATCTAAAACGTGAAAGTTCAATCTATAACATAAATACTAAAAGGATTAAACAAATGAAATTAATCCTACTTACATCTGGCATTGTCGACTTGGCCATATAAATGAGAAGCGCATAGCTAGGCTTCACTCTAGTGGAGTGCTAGGGTCATTTGACATCCAGCCTTATGACACATGCGAATCTTGTTTGAGAGGCAAGATGACAAAGGCGCCTTTTAGCAAGACTAGTGAAAGGGCCTCAGAGCTAATGGAGCTAATACATTTCGATGTATGTGGCCCAATGAGCACTAGTGCTAGATCTGGTTTTCTGTACTTCATCACCTTCACGGATGACTTCAGCAGATACGGTTACGTGTATCTGATGAAGCATAAGTCTGAGACTCTCCAAAGGTTCAAGGACTTTAAGAATGAAGTAGAAAACCAACTTGGCAAGAAAATAAAAGCACTTCGGTCTGACCGACGGGGTGAATATTTGAGCCAAGATTTTGACTCATTTTTGAGAGAGTGTGGGATCATATCCCAACTCACTCCTCCTGGTACACCCCAGTGGAATGGAGTGTCAGAAAGGAGGAATAGGACCTTACTTGACATGGTCCGCTCGATGATGAGTCATGCTACACTCCCTGTCTCCTTTTGGGGATATGCTTTAGAGACAGCTGCTTACATTCTTAATAATACACCAAGCAAGGCAGTTGAGGGAACACCATATGAACTATGGAAAGGCTGAAAGCCCAATGTTTCCTTCTTGAAGATTTGGGGCTGTGATGCACATGTTAAGAAATTGACAAGTGGCAAACTCGAGTCCAAATCTGTCAAGTGCCAGTTTGTGGGTTACCCTAAGGAAACTAAGGGTTATTACTTCTACGATCCGGCAGAAAACAAAGTTTTCATAGCCAGAAATGCAGTCTTCTTGGAGAAGGAATTCCTTTCCAAGAGAGACAGTGGGAGTAATGTTGAACTTTCAGAAGTTCAAGACTCACAAACTCCTGCAACTACTGCTGAGGATGCTTTGGGAACCAATCTGACTACTCAAGAAATTGAAAACCAGAAACGGTTGCACAGGACCTTAGAAAGTCTAGTAGGACATGTCATCAGCCAGAGAGGTACGGCTTTCTCGTGACTGATGATGGGGACCTTATGGTCATTGACCAAGAGGAGCCCAAGACCTATCAGGAGGATGTTGAAAGTCCACACTCAGATCAATGGCGCAAAGCCATGGAAGCTGAGATGCAATCTATGCATGATAACCAAGTATGGAACTTGATGGATCCACCTCCGGGTGCTAAGGTGATAGGTTGCAAGTGGTGTTTCAAGTTAAAGGCCGACAACACCTTCAAGGGGCGATTGGTGGCAAAAGGATTCAAGCAAGTTCAAGGAATTGACTATGATGAAACCTTTTCACCAGTTGTTATGCTCAAATCCATTAGGATACTATTAGCCATAGCTGCATGGTACGATTATGAGATATGGCAGATGGATGTTAAGACCGCTTTCCTTAATGGAAAGCTACTTGAGGATGTGTACATGGCACAACCTGAGGGTTTTATCTATCCAAAGTATCCAAACCGGGTATGCAAGCTTCAAAGATCTATTTATGGATTGAAGCAAGCATCGAGGTCATGGAATCAAATATTCAATGAGGCCATTACAGAATATGGCTTCACACAGAATTCTGATGAGCCCTGTGTGTATAAGATGGTTAGTGGGAGCGTTTCCACCTTCCTAGTGCTGTATGTTGACGACATCCTTATCATTGGAGGCGACATACCACCACTGCAAGGAGTTAAGCAGTGGTTGAGTAGGTGCTTTGCAATGAAGGACTTAGGCAAAGCTGAGACGATCTTAGGGATCAGGATCTACAGAGATAGATCCAATCGGCTTCTAGGCCTAAGTCAGGCCACGTACATTGACAAGGTTCTGAAAAGATTCAGCATGGACAAGGCAAAGAAAGGATTCTTGCCTATGCTCCATGGGTTGAAGCTGAGTAAGAAAGATGGTCCTAAAACAAAGAAGGACCGGGAGAACATGGAAAAGATCCCTTATGCATCTGCTATTGGATCTATCATGTACTCCATGTTATGTATGAGGCCTGATGTCGTGTTTGCACTAAGTATGACAAGCCGGTACCAGTCAGACCCCGGGGAGGAACACTGGAAGGCTGTCAAGGCAATCCTAAAGTACCTTAATCGGACTAAGGATGCTTTCTTAGTGTATGGAGGTCAAGATGAGCTCGTAGAGTCAGGTTACACTGATGCAAGCTTTGAGACCGATGAGGATGAGAACCAGTCACAGTCTGGTTATGTTTTTCTCTTGAATGGCAGTGCCATTAGTTGGAGGTCCTCAAAGCAGGCCACCATTCCTGACTCTAAAACGGAAGCTGAGTACATAGCTGCGTACGAAGCTGTAAAGGAAGTTGTTTGGATCAAGAAATTCATAACTGAGTTGGAAGTAGTACCTACTATCCTAGACCCAGTTGATGTTTTTTGTGACAACAACAGGGCCATCGCACAAGCTAAGGAGCCCCGGTCAAACAAGAGATCCAAACATGTGCTCAGAAAGTTTCACCTCATTCGAGAGATCATGAACAGAGGTGACATATCATTGCAGAGGGTTGACACCAAGAATAATGTCGCTGATCCATTGACTAAAGCACTGCCACAGACACAGCACGACGGTCATACCATGTCTATAGGAATTAGGGCAATGCCCACTTGGAAGTAGTGCAAGTGGGAGATTGTTCGTGTGCCCTAGTTCTTAGGGCATTGGATTCTTGTATTTTGTATTATACATTAAGACTCATTGTATAAATACATTATTTGTGTCACATTAATAAAGGCAATTAATCTATTTCATTTATATCTTGTGCTATAATATGAGTAGAGTATCCATTGATTGATAATCATAAAACCTATCCTAGGTCTGTTATAATCGTGGGAACGAATAGAACCACAGACCTGTATATTCGATGACTGTATGGTAGTTCTTAACTAGCCATAGTACTTGTATAGTCAGTCATGAATATAGGTACATGTCGTAGACATGGGACTGGATCGATCCGCACAAGAAAGCCACATGGTTGTCACGTCATAGGTCTTTCTTGAGTAGGTCTCTTTTGTCCTCAGACCAGATTTCATTATAATATTGATATGGAATCCGATTCACTTTGACGTACGCCTAACGGGTCTGTAAAAGGATGCTAAATATGGGTATGATTGGGTGGACCGGTGAACATGTTGATATTGATGATCAAGTGATGAAATTGCCACTCGGGTAACACCGAGATGATATCATTGGCCACTTGATGAGTGGGACTGATAAGTGTATGGCCATACCCAAATAAGTTGGTTACTTATTTGATTAATCAGTCAACTCAAGATCAAGAAATATAATAAACAACAGAAGAGGATGACGGACATCATGCCTCTTGTTTATTCATATCGATATCGTTAGGCAAAGGACAGTATGAGATTACTACCGGGTGAGTGTCTTCTAAAGACTGCTGCATCTCTGTCTTAATTGGGGGCTGTAATGGTTTGCTAGAACCCACTTACAGTTTGTGGGCCTTAGGCCTACTGCCAACACAAAGACAGACCCATAGGATCGTGCACATAGATCAACTGAGCTGGAACTTATAGAAATTGTACATGTAATGTACATTGGAAGGAATGCATTAATTAATTAGTTGACATTCGGTGTCAAGGTAATTAATTGACATTGGGTTGAATTTAATTTAATTAATAAGTTTACATAATGTAATTAATTAATTTATCAATTAATTGAATTACATAAAGTAAACAGTTAATTAAATAATTTTCCTAAGTAGGAAAATTAAATACAAGTATTGTATTAACTTAAGTGTGATTTAATTTTATTTAGGGGTAATTAAATTTAGCCAAATGGAATTAAATTACATAGTATATACTTTTTAATTAAAATTTATTTATGTAATTATAATCCTGGTGGGCTTGGGTTTAATTAACCTAATTAGAACCCAATTAGACAAGGTGTCTATAAAAGGGCACACTTAAGGAATAAAAACCTAATTCAACTCTAATTAATTGCTGGAAATTTCAGCCAACAACAACAGCCCCAAAACAGCCGAAAATCCCAGCATTAAACCTCCATTCCTTCGCGTCTTCGGCAAGCACCGGTTCCCGCTCAATAGTTGGTCGTGCACCGGACTTTGGAGATCGCAGTTTCAAGTAACGATTCTGCAGCAGTCTCTAGAAGAGACGAATCCGGTGAGTTAATCTCTCTTGATTCAAATTATTTTATTCTAATCAATGGTAATTGGACACGATAGGTGGATTCTAGGAAATTTTAAACGGTGTATTTTTCGCTGCTGTAAGCGCTGGAATTTTCTATACTTAAAAAAAAAAAAAAACTATAGTCGTACGACTATTGTTACAGTCGTACGACTGTAATTTAAAAATTACAGTCATACGACTGTAATGTGGGACAGACTGCAGGAACCCATACCTCTGCAGCAGAAAATGGAGGAGAGAGAGTTTGAGCATTAATTGCTCTGGCTCTGCAGCAAGCAAGCAGGAAAAAAAGAGGATAAAAAAAGAAGAAGAAAGGAGAGAGAGGGGGGTGGAGATTTCTGGTGAAAGAAAACTTAGAGAGAGAAAGAGAAGAGAGAGAAAAAGAAAACCACAAAAAACTCACTTTTCTTCCTCTTTGATTTTCTTTAATTCTCGAAATTAAACCTAAAACTTGTTAGAAACCCCTAGGTTAACCAATTAACTACATAACCAAATCAAGAATTCGGACTAAAACAATCAGAATCCTTTGCAATTTGGATTTTTGGAGAAAAAGCTCCCAACTTCAATTCCAAAGGGGAAAGTGCGAATTTGTTGGGATTGGAGCGACTCCAGGGGTCAAAACGACTTGGAATAGCTTCTAAAAAGGTAGTCACTTCTTTTCCTTACACTTTTCCTAGCTTTCTGGGCGTTTGAAGTGAATTTTGTGTGATTTTTGCTGCATTTTCGTATTTCTGTTCCTGGAAATTAAGAACAGTCTTGGTTTTCATGAACAGTCGTACGACTGTATATACAGTCGTACGACTGTTCTTAATTTCCAGTTGATTTTTCTCAAGTTTTTTTGGTTAAAAATTATTTTTGGAGGAATTCTGATCCTGGAGTGATTACAGTCGCACGACTGTAATCCCTGTTCCAGAATCAGAATTTCAACTTTTATCCGTAAAAATTCCAAAAAAAAATTAGAAAACCCCAAAAATCATCAAAATGAATTTTGTTGTATGCATCACGACCATAGATTCAATTTTCTAGTAAATTTGCATTTAGAACAATTCAACGACGGAGACCCATTTCTCCTGAAAACCGACCCATTTAAATATATAAAAATGCATGTAAACCGGAAAAATTGTTTTCAAAATGATTTTCCCACAAAACCAAAAATACAGGGATATTTCAAAATGTTTTCCAGGTCTAACCGGGCCGGCTAGCCGAGCCAACCCGGTTATCCCCTAAATACACGCCCCCAATTCTTGATTTCCCATTTCTGTCTATTTGAGTCCTAATTGTGGCGTGCTGTATATATTGTGCTAACCCTCTGTTTTGCAGGTTTTAATTTCTTTTTATTTTATTTTTATTTTGGATGTAATTTAATAGATTAAATCGTGTATCCTAGGCGGTTGTATTTTCCTAGATTCTCGTGTATATAGGCGATTGTATAAGTGAGGCGAGAGTTTTTATTTTTCCATTCGATTTGGTTGTAAGCCGGTTAATATTTATTTCTTTTCTTTATGTTTGTATTAAATATTTTGTGTGCGCGTTGTATGCTTTTTATACATTCAATAAAATGGACTTAGATTTTGAAATACCATTCGAGAACATTGACAATATTTATTTTAATTAGACACGAAATAGGGGACTTTTCCGGACCCGAATCTCTGGATAGTGTAGCGGCCGTTCGTCCGGTTCAGCTACATAGGAATTTCCCGGTTGAGCTGAGCCGGGTGGCGACTCTACAATATTCATTGAGACTTAGGTCTCGGTTCTTTTACGTATAAATTCCATTTATTTTCCAAAACGCGGATTTCCATTATAAAAACCCCACGCGAGGGAGGGATCCGCTCGAGATCGTGGCGCGCCATTCCGAAAGGGAGTCCCGCGTCCCGTCGAAAACGCGTCGTCCGCTCACAGTGGCGACTCTGCTGGGGAATTCTTCAAAAAGTTTTCTTAAAAACTTAAAAGAATTTTGGCAAGCCCTGAAAAGTGTCTAATTAAAATAACGTGGATGATTCTCTTTTGGTATTTTATTTGCATTTTTAGTTAGCCATTTTTTGCATTAGATTAAGTATCCTTTTATAGCCCGGTGGATTGTTGAAGTGTCGCCTAAGTTCCTCCTGGTCTTAGGGGCACGAATACGAAACACCACTCATAGCCTCGTACGAACCCCTTCGCTAGGACCCTTGAGTGGGGAGAAGTGAGGAGTATATCTTGCTATGAGAGCCTTGATGTTATCCCGACTTTGACCGAACCCATATAGGCAGCTCTAGTCGGATTCCCTTAGGATACCAAAATAATCGTGTGAATAATAATAAAATCGCGCCTTCATCACGCCCGGTTGGTGATTGAAGTGAACCCCGCCTAGGACTCGGTTAGAAATTTTCAAGACCGACCACGTTGGAGGAATAAGGTTGGAAGAATTCGTTTTGCTTGCTATGTGTTCTTCACCATTTCGTGACACATCGCCGACGCATGCATAACATACCATAATCACCATTTTCCATACACATGACATACCATACACAAACATCTTTGTGTGATACTAACTCACATTTTTTATGCAGCCATTTTGCATTTTATTTTGTGTGTAAAACATTAATTCATTCACTTGTCATCCATACTAACGATTTCTTTTTCAGCCATAACATTAAACTTGTGTGATTAGCATTTTATTTTTGACATAGCATACATAACATCATTATGTATGTCATGCATCCTAACCCACGTTTTTATGCAGCCATTTACATATTGTGTGACATGTTCATTCACTACATTTCACTTAAATTAAATTAATGGGCATTTCAAGGACGCCTATCATGACCATCCCATCCCATTTCATAACATATCGGGTACCCAAAATTACCTGTGTTTTGCCAATGCACCAGATTGCATTCGGCCATTCCACCAATATCATTTCATTTAATAAAAGCCACTACGGCCTTAGGCCCATTTTCGTGTAATAATTTACACGATGCATTTCATGACATCACACCCATCTATCATAGACATCATATAACACTGTGGTCCACATCCGACCACTTCATGACATTAATTCACCATTTAAGGTACTCCCCGAGTGCTCGATTAGTATACATGTAGGCCCATAACATCACCAAATCATGAAAGGTGTTCCTCGAATGCCGAATCCTTGTCCGTGTTCCTGTTACACGTGACTTTCTCATAACATCATTCCATATCATATGCTCAAAAGCATCAAGACCTTGTCTATGGGCCGGCCCATGCGACCATTTCATATCATCTCATAGACCTATAAAGCGTCAAAACTACGTCCGTGTACCAGTACACACGCGACCATTTCACGAACTCATTAGGTGCCCCAAAGGCGCCGAAGTTCTGTCCGTGTGATGGCTCACACGTGACGTTTTTGCATAACCATTGGGTGTTCTTGGAATGCCTCGAAAAAGAAAATAAAATAATAAAAATAATAATAATAAAAAAAATATATATTCATATCATCATTCCATACATAATTCCACTTCATGCATCTCAAGCATGTTCAATGTCTTAATTTTCATGTCATATCACGTCATTCATTCACGACCCTAATATCTCCTACCTACTCCCAAGCAGAATACACTGGAGCGACCTTGGACAAGATCCCAAGCTTCAAGGGCGGCTAGGAGACAAAGGGTGGTCGAGAGTGACAGTGATTCTGAGACTGGGGAAGGCGTGAATATGGCAGAGCAGACACCGAGTATGGCTGATGTTCTAAGAGATTTCTTCAGGTCGCAGGATTTCCGCGACATGTTAAAGGAAGAGATGAGGGCAGTCGTTAGAGAAGCTGGTGAGACCGGTGGTAGTGGAGCCGGGAAGGAAAAAGAAGCTGAGTCATCCCAACATGGTGGTGACGCTTCGGCTAGTCTTGAAAAGCTGCAGGAGATAGAGGCAGCTATGGAACAAAGGATGAAAGCCAAGTGCTCTGAACTAGACGAGGTCATGGCCCAGTTGAAGAAGGGGGTCGGGATCAGTGCTGAATCCAAGAAGGGGGTGAATGTTGACGCCATGATCAGTAGGGGCATCGAGACATTTCCTATTGGCTTCCAAGTGCCGAAAGTCCCCACTTACAAAGGAATGGGCTCACCGGAGGCCCATGTGAATTTATATGCCCGGGTTATGCTGACAGCAGGCGCTACAAAGCAACAATTGATTAATCTTTTCCCTACCACACTGGAGGGAGGTGCTTTGGGATGGTATAACTCACTGTCAGAGGAGGAGCAATCTGACTGGGAAGTATTGTCAGCAGCCTTCATCAAATACTACAGCTTCAACACCAAAATCCAGGTGAAGCTGTATGATTTGGAGAGGGTGAAACAGAAATTCAATGATCCCTTTGACGAAGACTACCAGAGGTGGATGAACAAGATGATCCTCCTAAAGAACCGCCCTGATGAAGACGAGCTTATACAAAAGCTCATTGATGGCAGCAAAGATATCTTCAAGAATAACATGAAGTTCCATTCCTTTAAGGAGCTTAGTGAGGTCTATAGCATGGCCATGAAGATAGAAAGGGATGAAGAGGAGAAGCCAGCTGGTCAGAAAGGGGGAAGAAGTACAGGGTATAGTTCAGGGTATAGATCAACCACAGCAGCTGGGTCTGGCAGTGGGTCTGGTTCAGGTGCCAGTGGCAAGCAGGGGCAGTCATCAGAAGTGAAGCGGGTTGAGGTGGCTACTGTGAATCAACAGCAAGGCAACCAGAATAGGGGTCCTGGAGGACAAGGCATAACACCCTGGACTCTTACTTTGGCAAAGATATTCGCCAAGTGTAGGAATGGTGGCTTACTACAGTCCTTGAGGCCATTTGAGTTCCCACCTGAAGCTGACAAGGATAACTTCTGCACTTATCATGTGGTGACAGGCCACCGGACCAATAACTGCTATAAGCTAAGGGTGTTGGAGATTGTGCCCTAAGGCCAATATTGGATTATGTAATTTGACTTCTAAGATTAATCTAGTGTAGATTAATATTATCATTTATGTTTGTATGTTAGCATTTATGATAAGTATCCATGAATAAATCGTGTTATTCTAAATATCCCTAGTCGATTGTTATTATGGGAATAATAACAAACTAAGACTAGTGTGAGTGATAATGGATATTCATAAGATGAATATAGTGTATACAGATACAGATTATACTCACGGGTAATATGTTAGAGAACATGTTACTGGAGACCCACTATGAGATCAAGTTCATGGTCATGTGTCACAACTGATCTTGATTATAGTAGTGTCATTAGCTGATTCCTTTGACCTGAGGTCACCATTGATTCCGGGATGAACTCATGTTGTGTTTTGACGCAGTCAAACGCTGCTTGTAACAGAGTAGTTATAAAGGCTGTGATTGGGTACAATATGACTCATGCTTTGGGATGTGAGTGACAGATATGGGATTTTGTCCCTCTCTAACAAGAGAGCGATATCACTGGGCCCCTCGATAAGTAAGACTGTTAAATGCATGGCCGTGCTCAAATAAATTGATAATAGTATCAATTGATTTGTCTAAACAGTTTACTTTGAGATCGAGAAAGCATATGATTAATTATATAAGATTGACAAGTGTACCATGTCTTATGATTAATCATGATATCAAAGAGACAAAAGGGAATATGACATTCTATAAATAGGTATTGGATCATTCCAATCATGTTAATTGGGTAGTCGTAATGGCTTGCTAGAGTCCGCTTGTGACCTATAAGGACATTATGGTAATTTCCTTATTGCCAATTAATATGAACCTATGGGGTCACACACAAAGAGCAAAATGAAGTTCATCTTTTCGGGTATAAATTATTATTGGATAATAATTTATGAATGAGAAAGAGAATAAATATATATATAATGATATATATATTTATATATATATATGTATATATAAATATTAATATGATTAATATTGCATAAAGTATGCTACATATTATAATTTAATTATATAGAGATATAATTAATTATAATATCAATATACATATGTGTATGATGGAGAATGGAATTGATTTAATATTAATTGAGAATTAATATTAAGTTGTGTGGGTTAATTTATAATTATAACTAATAAGGGTATTAAGTTATAATTATAATTAAGTTTAATGGATATAAAAGGAAGTTTTATAACCTAAAATCTCTAACCCTAGCCTACACATAAGATGCAGATTTTCTGCAGCCTCCAAGGGGCTAGCCGAAATCTCCCCTTCTCCATCTCCCAAGGTTTTCGAAACTTTGGCTTTTCATTCGAAGAAATCGTTCTTCAATCCCGGCGCTAGCACGCGGTGAATGAATTGCTCTGTGTGGATCAACCGTAGAGGGAAGCTACTTTGGTTCCTAATTGATTCAAAACCTACAAAGAATTAAGGTAATTCTTTAACCCTCCTTCCAATTCAATGCAATGTACATGGGTCCTTGGTGGGGATTAATCCTTTTATTTCCGCTGCGTATTGTTTTTGTGCGATTAAATCCCCAACAGTGGTATCAGAGCCACTTGTGCATTGGTTGAATTGGATTTGTTATTTTGATTAGATCAAAATTGCATGTTAGGGTTGTATGATCTTGATTTAGGGTTCTATGTTATTGTGAATAACATTTTTGATTTGATTTGGAAGTTAATCATTATGAATGATTTGTTTTACACTTGATTTGGATCATTTGGGGGCTGAAAATTCTGGGTTCAGCTTGTTGGCACGCCGGCGTGCTGGCATGGCACGGCGTGCCAACTGGAAATTGTTTCCAGAAAATGAACCAGAATGGTGGCACGGCGGCGTGCCACCTGGGAATTTTCAGAATGGCTTGTTTTTCTGCGCGACGTGCTGTTTGTTTGACAAATGCAACTGAGAAGCAGTTTGGGGGCACGACGGCGTGCTGGATCGGCACGCCGTGCCAACTGATTGGCACGCCGTGCCAACATGAGTGGCACGCCGTGCTCCCTTGATGCTGCGCGCAGCATTGGATGCTGCAGTGCGCGAAAAATTTTTGGGTTTGGTGTTCTTCGTTTAAGTGTGGAAATTGTTTCTACATATTTACGATTTTCCAATCAATTATTTATAAATGCAATGAGATTGTGTTTTAGCGTTTTGAACCCTAAATCTTGAAGATTTTATGCATGGTGTTTTGGTATGGTTTTTTGGACCCCATGGATGGTTTTGTTTCTTTTGGTTTTATAGATGTAAGGTTTTATAAATACGGCCTGCGAGTCGTTTGTATTTATGTAACCTTATTTTTCTAGATAAATTGTATAGGATGCAATTTATTGTTTGTAAATTTTATTTTACTAGAAAATTGTATAGGATGCAATTTTGTAATATATGTAAATCCATGAGATGGTGCCAAGGAACAAAGACATGAAGACGGATCCAAGGGGTGCGGCTTTGCTGTGACCATGCGATGGTTACAACCACCTAGGAAATGACCTGTTGATTTTCATATTGGCCTATGAAAATCAATATAGATAAAACCATACCATAACACGGTTTTGAGTCTTATGCATGTTATATTTATTTTATGCCATAAGATGCCATGTTAATAAATATTGATGCATGTTAAAATGTTTATATATATGTGCAAATGCATGCCTTGTATCATTTAGATGCCATGTGATGCCATGCTAGATTGCATGCTTAACATATGTATGACATAGGATGCCATGCTAATTAGTATTAACAAATGTATGTTTAATATTAATGCCATGAATTGTATGAGATACAATTTAATCACAGGATTTTATAAACCCTAAATAAACTTAATAAGTTTATATTTGCCACCCAATTACGTATAACACTAGTCAAGTACTATGTTCGCATCATGGTATACCGCCAGGGCGGGTACGCATGTTGTGACCTTAGCGAAGCGATAATATGAGAAAAGGTGATTCTCATTGTGTTGTAATTGGTTTAAAAAAGGGTTAATCAAAAAGGTGTTTGAGCCCGAGGCAAAGATGAGATGAGTAACATACAATTAAATATGATATATGATATCATGCATCTCATAAATTAGAAGAGTTGCATAATGATGCAATTGGCAAAGAAGTGCACATCCAAAATATGTTTAAATGGTTTAAAGCATGATTTTGAGTCTTTGCCTACCGAAATTATATTTAATCATAGGGACATGCCAAAGCAGTGCTATGGTTAAGTATGGATTTTGGATCTTCACCCACTTGAATATTTTAAAGGGTTTTATAATTTAAGTGGGAGCATTTAAATAAAAATCTTTACACGCTTTATTATAGTTATGATTGCTATTATCATGGTCTCGATTGTTATTGAACTTTGAGAATTGTTCTCAAATCAAAAGGAATCATATGTTCTCAATAATCCTTTTGCCCAATGAACCACTAGCAATTGTAACACGAGTATAAAAGATGCTTACTTGAAGCATCGAAGGGACTCTGTTTAAAATTTATTATCTTACACTTGCCACCAATTCTTCCGCACGTGGAAGTTTTACTTGAGGTATATGATACATCACAAATGGAAATGTTCCATCAGTTAGTGAGCAAGAAAAGATAAGTGTTTGAGGCAACATTTTCTCATTGGCCTCCAAAAGGCATTAAGATGTGATCTTGAATTCATTATTTGATAGTCATTGGTGATGAACTATCATTTGAATGACATGGGGAAAATTGTGAATTAGTTGCATAGGATGCAAAAGAATGTTAAGTTATCCATAAAGGATAAGCCCGCCTCGAATTGTGTGCTTATGGTTCAAAAGGAAAAGGATAAAAGAAAGGTCGAAAAGCATAAAGACCGAAAGGTTCGGGTGAAAGTGCTTTAAAGGCCAAAGCTGTCGGCATAGAGAGATCTCCAAAAGAAGGGTGTTGCCATTTCTAGAATGAATCGTTCATTAGAATGGAAATAGCAAACTTTGTTTGGAGAACTATAAGAAGATGAAAGGCAGTAAGACTGCTACCTTAAGTATTTATTAACTATTCTACTTTTGTTTCTATATCAAAGGTATTAGATACCAGTTGTGGATCTCATATTAGTAGAATATGATGAATCGCAACTTGAATAGAAACCTTATGAAGGTGAAAGGTAGAATGCGAATAAGCAAGAGAAGCAAAGGTTGTTACTCAAAGGTTATGAACTTTTACATGTGAGTTACGAACTCTTGTTGCCTATTGAACTTGTTGGCTTAAGTAAACAAATGTTGTTTATTTTATAATTGTGAATTATAAACTTTATAAAGACATGATTATGAAATGTAGATTTACATAATTGTCTTTATATGTGGAGCCCATCTGTAACATAAATACTGTAAGGATCGAATCAAATAGTTTGATTCAACCTATTTTGGCAGTGTCGTCTTGGAGACATAAGCAAAGTCGCATTACGAAACTCCATGAGAATGGACTTTTGGATTCATGAGATTATGAATCATCTTGAATCATGCGAATGTTGTTTATTGTAAAAGATGACAAAAGTGGTTCTTTGCTAAAAGTAGTTAAAGAATAATCGATTTATTAAGCATTATACATGTGGATGTATATGAATTATAAATCAACTGCTAAAGGAGGTTTTAATACTTCATTACTTTTATGGAACTTTTCACTAGATAAGAGTATCTAATGAAACACGAGTTTGGAACTTTTGAAGTGTTCAAAAGCTTGTAAAAGGAGTATGAAGCATCTTGACAAGATAGTAAAGTCACTTAGATATGATCCAAGTGGTGAACATTTGAGTCAAGATTTTGACAATCGTCTTAGAGATTGTGGGACTGTCTCACAATTGACTCCTCCAAGTACGCCACAAAGGATGTTATGTCGAAAAGGGAGTAATCGAACTCTATACAGATATAGTTCAATCTATGATGAAGTCAAGTTGATCATTGTTTTCTCGAAAATATGCCATTAAAGCAGCTGTGTATATTGTTCCGTCTAAAACAATTCATGAATCAACATATGAGATATGGTTGGGTAAGAGACCCAAGTTGTTTCATTGAATAAGTTTAGGGCTGTAAAGCTTATTTCGAATAAGTTGGCACCTAAATTTAAATGTCGTATTGTGGATTACTCAAAAGGAAAGTAGGAGTTGTTACTCCTGTGTTTCTTTGGGATACAAAATAGTTGTAGCTAGAAATGGTTTCCCCTTGAAGAGGGAGTTAATTTCTAGAAGAGTTAGTGGGAGTAAAGTACACCTACAAAACTCGGAAT
This sequence comes from Euphorbia tirucalli, assembly GCA_039660915.1. NCBI lineage: Eukaryota > Viridiplantae > Streptophyta > Magnoliopsida > Malpighiales > Euphorbiaceae > Euphorbia > Euphorbia tirucalli. Next base: position 31,464,819 of record CM077640.1, on the reverse strand, counting down.
TCACAAAAGTGACATTAACGTTGAAGAGGAACGTGGAAATGGTTTCATGATCATTGTTGAAATTACACAAGTCCAATGAAAGTCTAGTGGAATACGACATGATTAGGAGAGATATGGATTTCTCAAAATCATGATGTAGTTTTACTAGATTGGAATAAGTCTTCTTTTATGAAGAAGCAATGTTAGATTTTGAATCTAATAAGTGACTTGATGCTACAAAGGTTGAAGATAAGTCCATGTCTGACAATCAAAGTATAGACTTTGATAAATCTTTTAGAAGATGCATATGCAATGGTTGCAAGTGAGTTTTCAAATTGAAAACCGACATGAATGGTGATCTTCAAACTTATAAAGCACGACTAGTGACAAAAAGGGGTTATAAACAAGTTCATAGTAGTGACTATGAGGATATGAACAAATTCATAGTAGGACTATGATAAAATCCTTTTTCGTCATTAATCATGATCAAGTCAAATTGAGTTCTTGTTGCCACATTCGCATAATATGATTATAAAATATGGCAAATGGATATCAAAATCTGTTTTCTACGTGAAAACATGATTGAGGATGTGTACGTGACACAACCCAAAGTTTTTGAGCATCCAAAGAATTCAAATAGCGTATGCAAGTTTCAAAGATTCTTATAAGGATCGAAACATGCATCAAATAGTTGGAATCATAGTTTTGATAAAGAAATCAAATGGTTTGATTTTATCAAAAAGGATGATGAATCTTGTGTTTCAAAAGGATCAGTGGGAGCATATCGGTATTCCTAACGCTATATGTGGATGACATATGGCTTGTTGGAAATAACATTCTTACCTTGCAAGAAGTAAAATCTTGGCTAAGAAAGTAATTTCGGTTAATGTTATAAGCATGACTGCCTGTGTTCTTGAAATTGGAATCTATAGAGATAGATCTAAAAGAATGTTTTGGCTTAAGTCAAAGCATTGAAAGTGTTCAATGTAAAAAGACTTAATAGAAGCTTGCTTATGTTAACTGCACATATACAACTGATTGCAATTAGTTGCAATATATCAGTCGAGATCTAGTATTCTCTTAAAAAGAGATGTTATGATTTTGAAAGGTTCAAAATAAAAACAATATAGCTAAATATCTATAATAGTAGTCAAAGTATATTGTTACATATGATGTAAAAGGAAATTTTGGATGAAGAAGTTCATCACAAAATGTTGTGTTTTGTTCTAAGCATTGCTTATCCTGTGAGACTATTGTAGGGACAATAGTTCAATGCGTAAGAACCCTGTATGACACAAGCATATACTTAGGCGTCTTTCACTAATTTAGAGAGGCTGTCTCTAAAGAAAGAGTGAAAATGTGTAAAGTAGCAACGGAAGCGAAAATTAATAATTCACTGACAAAGACTCCCGCACGAATGAATACATGAAAGTCATGTAGGTCAATGGGTATAAGATACATGTATGATTGGCCATAGTGCAAGTGGGAGATTGTTGGAGATTGTGCCCTAAGGCCAATATTGGATTATGTAATTTGACTTCTAAGATTAATCTAGTGTAGATTAATATTATCATTTATGTTTGTATGTTAGCATTTATGATAAGTATCCATGAATAAATCGTGTTATTCTAAATATCCGTAGTCGATTGTTATTATGGGAATAATAACAAACTAAGACTAGTGTGAGTGATAATGGATATTCATAAGATGAATATAGTGTATACAGATACAGATTATACTCACGGGTAATATGTTAGAGAACATGTTACTGGAGACCCACTATGAGATCAAGTTCATGGTCATGTGTCACAACTGATCTTGATTATAGTAGTGTCATTAGCTGATTCCTTTGACCTGAGGTCACCATTGATTCCGGGATGAACTCATGTTGTGTTTTGACGCAGTCAAACGCTGCTTGTAACAGAGTAGTTATAAAGGCTGTGATTGGGTACAATATGACTCATGCTTTGGGATGTGAGTGACAGATATGGGATTTTGTCCCTCTCTAACAAGAGAGCAATATCACTGGGCCCCTCGATAAGTAAGACTGTTAAATGCATGGCCGTGCTCAAATAAATTGATAATAGTATCAATTGATTTGTCTAAACAGTTTACTTTGAGATCGAGAAAGCATATGATTAATTATATAAGATTGACAAGTGTACCATGTCTTATGATTAATCATGATATCAAAGAGACAAAAGGGAATATGACATTCTATAAATAGGTATTGGATCATTCCAATCATGTTAATTGGGTAGTCGTAATGGCTTGCTAGAGTCCGCTTGTGACCTATAAGGACATTATGGTAATTTCCTTATTGCCAATTAATATGAACCTATGGGGTCACACACAAAGAGCAAAATGAAGTTCATCTTTTCGGGTATAAATTATTATTGGATAATAATTTATGAATGAGAAAGAGAATAAATATATATATAATGATATATATATTTATATATATATATGTATATATAAATATTAATATGATTAATATTGCATAAAGTATGCTACATATTATAATTTAATTATATAGAGATATAATTAATTATAATATCAATATACATATGTGTATGATGGAGAATGGAATTGATTTAATATTAATTGAGAATTAATATTAAGTTGTGTGGGTTAATTTATAATTATAACTAATAAGGGTATTAAGTTATAATTATAATTAAGTTTAATGGATATAAAAGGAAGTTTTATAACCTAAAATCTCTAACCCTAGCCTACACATAAGATGCAGATTTTCTGCAGCCTCCAAGGGGCCAGCCGAAATCTCCCCTTCTCCATCTCCCAAGGTTTTCGAAACTTTGGCTTTTCATTCGAAGAAATCGTTCTTCAATCCCGGCGCTAGCACGCGGTGAATGAATTGCTCTGTGTGGATCAACCGTAGAGGGAAGCTACTTTGGTTCCTAATTGATTCAAAACCTACAAAGAATTAAGGTAATTCTTTAACCCTCCTTCCAATTCAATGCAATGTACATGGGTCCTTGGTGGGGATTAATCCTTTTATTTCCGCTGCGTATTGTTTTTGTGCGATTAAATCCCCAACAAAGGGATGCTATCCAGAAGCTTATCGACGAGGGAAAGCTGCAGGAACCACCTAAGCCTAGCACTAAAACTAACCCACTACCAGCATTTGAGAAGCGGGTTAACATGGTTCAGTCGGGATTGCCGGCTAACTTTATATTTGCCCAAGTTCTGCAAGCGAACCCTACAATTCAGGCAGTGGCGGTAGGGGAACCCGAAGTGGAGCCTAAATGTGAGGAAAAGGAGGGGTGTAAGGAGGTCAAGCCCATAAGTCTGGATGACCTTGACTCCGAAGATGAGTACGAAGAATTTGACAGAAGAGAGGCTGTTAAACTCCCAGCTGTTGAGAAGCTGAAGATTTCAGAAGTGCAGCACGTGACCCGAAGTGGAAGGGTATATCAGCCGGCAGATCAGACGAAAGATAAAGCACCGATGAATGGGTCGGGCAGTACTTCGGCACCGGAAAGAGTCGAGAAAGAAGACTTGGTCATTTCCCAACTGAAGAAGACCCCTGCACAAGCTAGTTTGTGGCATCTGCTTATGACCTCCAAAGAGCATAGGGAGGCTTTAGTGAAGAAGCTATCAGAAATTGAAGTCTCCCCTATAGCTTCACCAGAGGCTATGTGCTGCTTGCTAGACAAAGTCCATGCTAGAGCTCCTAATATTGTTTTCTCTGAGAAAGACCTACCAGCAGAAGGAAAGGCCCATAATAAGGCTCTTTACATTAGAGCCTATATCATGGATAAGGTGATGCCGTGTGTTATGGTGGATGACGGCTCAGCTCTGAATATTTGCCCACTGAAAATGTTACCCTTTTTAGGCATGAATGAAGAAGTGTTGAAGAGGTCCTCGACAGTCATTCGGGCATATGATGATTCTAAAAGAACAGTGATAGGGACCTTCGAAACAGAAGTGGAGGTTGGGCCCATCAAGTCCATGGTTGTCTTCACAGTGATCGATATCCCGGTCACATTCTCCCTATTGCTTGGAAGGCCCTGGTTCCATCCTTTGGGAGGTGTTCCTTCCACATTGCATCAGAAGATTAAATTCTCCATGAATGACAGGATTGTGACTATTGAGGCGGATGCCCAGTCGATGGTAGCTGCAGTGGATGAAGGAGTGGTTCCTTTTGGTGGATTCCAAATTGCTGTCATTAAGGAGGAAGAAACCACAGATGCCCCTATGGTTCTTTATGAGAACTACATGCCGGAGTGGCTATCCCGATATCTGTACAAGCTGAATTTTGTCCCGGGAATGGGACTCGGGATTAATTTGCAAGGTGTGCCAGAATTCAAGATTGACTCGGGAAAGTCAAAGCAGTACGGCCTTGGTTATGTAGAGGGGTCATCCGAGCAGAAGAATCTGAAAAAGGACAAGAATGGCAAGGTCATGATGAAGCCATTTCTGAAGGCAGGAGAAAGCCTTTACAAGGGCCGAGCTGAACCAGTATTTGTCGGAAATGTCGAGTACCCTGGCTTTGAGATCTTTGCAGATGTTGTGGATTTTGAGAAAAGCCAAGAAGAGCCAGTAGCCCCTGTAATGATGGAGGAAGCTATTACTGAATCTGAAATTTTGAAAGGAGAATCATCTGAGGTGACAACAGAAACCATAGAGGTGGCCAAGGAAGAAGATGAAAAGGAGACCTATGCCGAAGCTAAAGAAGTGATCTTGGGAGCTTTGACTGCTGCATTAACCAAAGCTTTCGGGAAATCCAAGGAAGGATTTGGCGAAGAAATGATGGCCAAAGTGAACTTAGACTCTGTGGTTGCTGAAATCGCCAAGATTATGGAGAATGCTAAGGCGCAGCTGGCCGAGAAAGCTGCAGTCCCAGATGATGCTCTGGAAGGAAAGATGGAAGCTGAGGAAGAACAAGGCCCTCCGCCTGTGGAGGATGAAGATGATTTTGTTGTATCTATTTCTTCCATTTTCAATGTAACTGATGTACTTTATGATAAGTTCAATGCAATGAAATCCCAGTTTGCTTACTTGTGTGATGTTTATCCTGATAATTCTGTGCATGCATTTAAATCACCATCAAGCATATTTAGCATACATGACACTGCATTGCATGAAATCAATATAAGTACAGATGAAAACCCTAAAATGGTACTCATTTCACATGAGCTAAAATCCGAGGAAGAAAGAGAATTAATAAGAATACTCCAAAAACATGTTAAAGCTTTCGCCTGGTCATATGAAGACATGCCAGGTGTAGATACAGAAATAGCAGTGCACAAAATCCCAACGGACCCCAAGTTCAGACCGGTAAAGCAGAAGTTGAGAAGACTAAGGCCGGAATGAGCTACACTGGTGAAGGAAGAAGTGGCCAAACAGATAGATGCCAGGTTTCTTGAAGTGGTGGAGTATACGGAATGGCTAGCCAACATCGTCCCCGTGCCTAAAAAGGATGGAAGGGTCAGAGTATGCGTTGACTACAGGGACTTGAATAAAGCCTGCCCTAAGGACGATTTCCCACTACCTCATATTGACGTATTGGTTGATAGTGCAGCAAAAGCGGCAATGTACTCCTTCATGGATGGCTTTTCAGGGTACAACCAGATTCTGATGGATGTGATCGACAAGGTGAAAACATCGTTCATCACAGAATGGGGTACTTTCTGCTACAGAGTGATGCCTTTTGGATTAAAGAATGCCGGTGCCACTTATCAGAGGGCTGTCACAACTCTGTTGCATGATATGATCCATAAAGAAGTTGAAGTGTATGTCGATGATATGCTTGTCAAATCAGCAACCCGGGAGGAACACCCCGTTATCCTGGATAGATTTCTAACACGCATTGGAGAGTACAACTTACGGCTTAACCCCAAGAAGTGTATATTCGGGGTCACATCAGGGAAGCTGTTAGGCCATGTAATCAGCCAGAGGGGAATAGAAATGGACCCAGATAAAATCAAAGCCATCCAAGATATGCCAGCTCCAAAGACAGAAAAGGAAGTCAGATCATTCCTGGGTTCCTTGCAGTATGTCAGCCGCTTCATAGCCAAGCTAACTTCCACTTGTGAGCCAATCTTCAAGCTATTAAAGAAAGATCAGCCGGTTGTGTGGGATGACAAGTGTCAGCTGGCCTTCGAGAAGATCAAGGCTTACCTGGTAAAGCCACCAGTGTTGAGTCCTCCAATTCCAGGGAAGCCCCTGATTTTATACTTGGCAGTTGAAGAATCCTCTATAGGGGCAATGCTAGCACAGGAACAAGATGGCAAGAAGGAGTATCCCATCTATTACCTTAGCAAGAAATTGCTGGAATATGAAACCAAGTACACACTGGTGGAGAAGACATGTGTGGCGATGATTTGGTTGACCAAGAAGCTGCGCCACTATTTCCAGTCCTACAAGATACAAGCTGTGGCTAAAGTGGACCCAATGAAGTACCTCTATGAAGCACCTGCATTGGTTGGGAAGCTGTCCAGGTGGTTGTTACTTTTATCTGAATTTGACATCGAGTACATCACGAAGAAAACCATTAAAGGGCGAGCCGTGGCAGAGTTTCTGGCGAACCAACCCCTAGAATCAGATTACACAGAGAATCTGGAATTCCCTGATGAGCAACTAGCCATGGTGGAAGTGAAAAGGTGGGTCATGTGTTTCGATGGGGCAGTGAATAGAAAAGGTGCTGGGATCGGGGTACTTATAGCAACACCAGATGGTGAGGTCATTCCTCTATCCAAAAGGCTGATCTTTCCCGTAACCAACAATGGGGCGGAATATGAAGCATGCTTATTTGGAATGGAAACTTTATTAATCTTAGGGGCAAATGATGTCTTAATTGTCGGTGACTCACTTCTAGTGATCAGACAAGCTCAGGGTGAATGGGAGCTGAAAGAAGAAGCCTTGAGGCCTTACTTGGAGCTGCTGCAATTTAGAAAAGGTTTATTCGGCCAGTGTGAATTCAGACATATCCCCAGGGATGAGAATAAGATGGCTGATGCATTAGCTACTTTGTCCTCCATGTGGGAAAATCCAGAAGAGACACAAGCTCAACCACTGGTTATAGCCACTTCCAGACATCCTTGCTTCGAAGTGCATGAAGTAATGGAATTATCAGCCGAAGAAAAGCCATGGTTCTTTGACATTTACCGGTATGTTAAGGACGGAAAGTACCCAGAAGAGGCCAGTGCTGCTGATAAGTTGACATTAAGAAAGCTGGCCAGTCAATTCAGAATCTTTGAGGACAAGTTATACAAAAGAACAGCACATGGAGTTCTTTTAAGGTGTCTAACAGAACAAGAAGCAAAAGATGTGATGCAGCAGGTACATGCAGGATCCTGTGGGCCACATATGAATGGACTTGCCATGGCTAAGAAGATCATGAGACAAGGCTACTTCTGGATGATAATGCAAGCAGATTGTATAAGAAAAGTGAAGAGATGTCATGAATGTCAGATCTATGCAGATATTAGTCATCTTCCTCCACTCGAACTTCAGAATCTAGCGTCTCCTTGGCCGTTTTCAGCATGGGGGATAGACATGATTGGTGAAATTCATCCGGCTGCATCTAATGGGCATAGATTCATAGTTGTGGCAGTTGATTATTTCTCCAAATGGGTCGAAGCGGAATCCTTCACTAATGTTACAGCTAAGCACATGGTCAAGTTCATCCAGAGAAATATCTTCACTCGGTATAGGATTCCTCATCACATAGTAACAGACAATGGAGTACAGTTTCAAGGGGCAACGGCTGAGCTACTTGCAGAACATGGTATTGAACATCATAAGTCCTCTCCATATAGACCACAGGCTAATGGTGCAGTGGAAGCAGCTAACAAGGCAATAAAGAAGATCTTATCAAAGATGGTAGCCACTTACAAGGATTGGGCCGATAAACTGCCTTATGCTCTTTAGGGATACAGAACCAGTGTTAGAACGCCGACAGGAGAAACTCCTTATGCCTTGGTATATGGAATGGAAGCGGTGTTACCGGTGGAAATCGAACTCAAGTCACTCAGAGTTGCCCTGGAAGCTCAATTGCCAGAGACTGAATGGGTTCAAGCTAGATATGAGCAGCTGGCTGCACTAGATGAAAGGCGACTAAAGGCACTGGATCACCTGCAGATGTATCAGCGCAGAATGGCTAGAGCCTACAACCGAAATGTGAAATGCTCCAAGCGGCGATTGAAAGCAGGAGATTTGGTTCTAAAGCAACTAAGGCCTTCAAATGTTGATGTTAGGGGCAAGTTCGGACCTAACTGGGAAGGACCCTGTGTGGTGAAGAAGGTGTTATCAAAAGGTGCTGTCAGCATCATGGACATGGATGGAAAAGAGTTCACCAACCCGATCAACCAAGACAGGCTAAAGCTTTATCATGTATAAAAAAAAAAGGGTCTGCTAGGCTGAAAACTCGAAAAGAGCGGTCTAGGCAAAAGTTAAGACACGAGAGAAAATAATCAGCCGGAAAACCTGAAAAGGACGACTGGTGACGGATTTTGGCACAATGTGAAATTAGTACCATTTAGGAACCAACTTATTTCAAATGTTCTCATTTTGACTTCATCAATAAAGTGAAGTGTTTGTTTAAATATATTTACATGGTTATGACAAATGCACAAACAAAGTTGTCTTGCATAAACACACATTCAAAGAAAGCACTTTGCATTCAACTGATCAATATCATCGCATTATTTGACAAATAAAAATGTATCAAATACATGCAATTCAAAATCTTTTATCGTCCTCTAAAGTCTAGTTCATCTTCCTAGACGAGCAATAAAGGGTCACAACGCCATTTAAAAAAAAATGCTCGCTGAGGTGAAAACCGAAAACGCGCCTCAGGCAAAAATTAGAGCGGCCCGCTAAGCTGAAAACCCATATCAGGTAGTTTAGGCAAAAGGTAGGGCATATGAAAAGCTCGCTAAGGCGAAAACCTGATTTGGGCTACCCAGGCAAAAATTAGACCACCTAAAAAAAAAAAAAAACCCATAACTTCCTACGGAGCAGGAAAAACAGAACATCCTCAGTATTCCCCGCAGAATTCGTCACATCACTCTCCAGCAGAGTTTTCCATACTATTCCCCAGCGGAGTCTACATAAAGAACACTATCAATTACTTCTCCGCAAAGTCGCCATGTTACTCCTCAGTGTAGTCTACACAAAGAATACCACAATTGTTTCCCCAGTCAAGCTGTCACACTCTTCCCCAGCGGAATGTGTACAAGGAATACTACGATCATTTCCCCAGCAGTCACCTCGCTTCTTTGATAATCATCAAACGATGCCCCAAGAAGAGCAAAATCAACCAGGGGTACAACATATCTCCCCAGCGGAAGACAGAAGCGTCCAATAACAGAAAATACATACATGTACATATACATCATCACGCATCCATACATCGCATATATCAATTACTTATCCCCAGCTAGTCTTCAATCTTGATCGAAGGGGCAAAAATTTTTGTTTAAAAAAATCTCTCGATCAAGGAACGAAGACCTGCCATTTTAAGTGCAGGAATTCATCCCCAGCTCAATATCCTCAGCAAGTCAGCAGATCCGCCTCGAGTAATGTAAACTCGGCATCGGCTCAGGTCCGCTCCATTATCTAAACTTTCTCCAGCGAGTCCGCCTCGAGTAATGTAGGCTCGGCATAGGCCCAAATCCGCTCCATCATCCATGTTCCCCAGCAGATCCGCCTCGAGTAATGTAAGCTCCGTATCGGCCCAGGTCCACTCCATCATCCCAGTCCCCTAGCAGATTCGCCTCGAGTAATGTAGACTTGGCATCGGCCTAGATCAGCTTCATCTATTTCCCCAGTAAAGTTCGCCTCGGGTAACCTAGACCCGGTATCGGCCAATTTCTTCATCAATTTCGCCTCGGGTAACATAGACCTGGTATCGGCTAATCTTATCTCCAGCATCGCCTCGGGTAACCTAGACCCGGTATCGGCCAATTTCTTCATCAATTTCGCCTCGGGTAACATAGACCTGGTATCGGCTAATCTTATCTCCAGCATCGCCTCGGGTAACCTAGACCCGGTATCGGCCAATTTCTTCATCAATTTCGCCTCGGGTAACATAGACCTGATATCGGCTAATCTCTTCATCAATTTTGCCTCGGGTAACATAGACCTGATATCGGCTAATCACTTCATCAATTCGCCTCGGGTAACCTAGACCCGGTATCGGCTAATCTTTTCATCAATTCGCCTCGGGTAACCTAGACCCGGTATCGACTAATCTTTTCATCAATTTCACATCGGGTAACACAGACCTGATATCGGCTTATTTTATCCCCAGTATCGCCTCGGGTAACCTAAACCCGGTATCGGCCTATCTCATCAGAAGGTTCATTCCGGTGTTCACGGCGCTTTAATTCACGCTCTCAAATTCATCATCACAGGTATTATAGACCCGGAGTTAGATGTCGAATTTGATCACGCGAGGGGCAGCTGTAAGCGCCGGAATTTTCTATACTTAAAAAAAAAAAAAAAACTATAGTCGTACGACTATTGTTACAGTCGTACGACTGTAATGTCGGACAGACTGCAGGAACCCATACCTCTGCAGCAGAAAATGGAGGAGAGAGGTTTGAGCATTAATTGCTCCGGCTCTGCAGCAAGCAAGCAGAAAAAAAAGAGGATAAAAAAAGAAGAAGAAAGGAGAGAGAGGGGGGTGGAGATTCTGGTGAAAGAAAACATAGAGAGAGAAAGAGAAGAGAGAGAAAAAGAAAACCACAAAAAACTCACTTTTCTTCCTCTTTGATTTTCTTTAATTCTCGAAATTAAACCTAAAACTTGTTAGAAACCCCTAGGTTAACCAATTAACTACATAACCAAATCAAGAATTCGGACTAAAACAATCAGAATCCTTTGCAATTTGGATTTTTGGAGAAAAAGCTCCCAACTTCAATTCCAAAGGGGAAAGTGCGAATTTGTTGGGATCGGAGCGACGCCAAGGGTCAAAACGACTTAAATAGCTTCTAAAAAGGTAGTCACTTCTTTTCCTTACACTTTTCCTAGCTTTCTGGGCGTTTGAAGTGAATTTTGTGTGATTTTTGCTGCATTTTCGTATTTCTGTTCCTGGAAATTAAGAACAGTCGTACGACTGTTCTTGGTTTTCATGAACAGTCGTATGACTGTATATACAGTCATACGACTGTTCTTAATTTCCAGTTGATTTTTCTCAAGTTTTTTTGGTTAAAAATTATTTTTGGAGGAATTCTGATCCTGGAGTGATTACAGTCGCACGACTGTAATCCCTATTCCAGAATCAGAATTTCAACTTTTATCCGTAAAAATTCCAAAAAAAAATTAGAAAACCCCAAAAATCATCAAAATGAATTTTGTTGTATGCGTCACGACCATAGATTCAATTTTCTAGTAAATTTGCATTTAGAACAATTCAACGACGGAGACCCATTTCTCCTGAAAACCGACCCATTTAAATATAAAAAAATGCATGTAAACCGGAAAAATTGTTTTCAAAATGATTTTCCTACAAAACCAAAAATACAGGGACGTTTCAAAATGTTTTCCAGGTCTAACCGGGCCGGCTAGCGGAGCTAACCCGGTTATCCCCTAAATGCACGACCCCAATTCTTGATTTCCCATTTCTATCTATTTGAGTCCTAATTGTGGCGTGCTGTATATATTGTGCTAACCCTCTGTTTTGCAGGTTTTAATTTCTTTTTATTTTATTTTTATTTTGGATGTAATTTAATAGATTAAATCGTGTATCCGAGGCGGTTGTATTTTCCTAGATTCTCGTGTATATAGGCGATTATATAAGTGAGGCGAGAGTTTTTATTTTTCCATTCGATTTGGTTGTAAGCCGGTTAATATTTATTTCTTTTCTTTATGATTGTATTAAATATTTTGTGTGCGCGTTGTATGCTTTTTATACATTCAATAAAATGGACTTAGATTTTGAAATACCATTCGAGAACATTGACAATATTTATTTTAATTAGACACGAAATAGGGGACTTGTCCGGACCCGAATCTCTGGATAGTGTAGCGGCCGTTCGTCCGGTTCAGCTACATAGGAAATTCCCGGTTGAGCTGAGCCGGGTGGCGACTCTACAATATTCATCGAGACTTAGGTCTTGGTTCTTTTACGTATAAATTCCATTTATTTTCCAAAACGCGGATTTCCATTATAAAAACCCCACGCAAGGGAGGGATCCGCTCGAGATCGTGGCGCCCCATTCCGAAAGGGAGTCCCGCGTCTCATCGAAAACGCGTCATCCGCTCACAGCTGCGCCACGTTATTTTTCCAATGAAGAATCCCAACAATTTGAACGCCTAAGGATTAAGAGCAGGACACTACTTCCGACGGTATACTGATGCATGAGTGTGTATGGATGGAGTTTTTGTTGGTTTGCCCTCGTTCTTAAGGCATTGGATTCTTGTATTTTGTATTGTACATTAAGACTCTATGTATGTATACATCATTTGTGTCACATGAATAAAGGCAATAAACTAATTCATTTATATCTTGTACTATAAAATGAATAGAGTATCCATTGACTGATAATCATAAAGCCTATCCCAGGTCTCTTCTAATCGTGCGAACGAATATATATTCAATGACTATATTGTAGTTCTTAACTAACCATCGTACTCGTATAGTCAGTCATGAATATAGGTACATGTTGTTGACATGGGATTGGATCGATCCGCATAAGAAAGCCATATGGTTGTCGCGTCATAGGTCTTTCTTGAGTAGGTCTCTTTTATCCTCAGACCAGATTTCATTATAGTATCAATATGAAATCTGATTCACTTTGACATACGCCTAACAGGTTTGTAAAAAGATGCTAAATATGGGTATGATTGGGTGGACAGGTGAACATGTTGATACTGATAATGAAGTGATGGAATTGCCACTCGGATAACACCAAGATGATATCACTGGCCACTTGATGAGTGGGATTGATAAGTGCATGGCCATATGCAAATAAGTTGGTTGCTTATTTGTTTAATCAGTCAACTCAAGATCAAGAAATATAATAAACACCAGAAAAGGATGACGGACACCGTGCCTATTGTTTATTCATATCGATATCGTTTGGCAAAGGACACTCTGAGATTACTACTAGGTCAGTGTCTTCAACAAACTGTTGTATCTCTGTCTTAATTGGGGGCTGCAATGGTTTGCTAGAACCCACTTACAGTCTATGAGCCTTGAGCCTACTGCCAACATAAAGACAGATCCGTAGGACTGTGCATATAGACCAACTGAGCCGAAACTTATAGAAATTGTACATGTAATATACATTAGAAGGAATACATTAATTAATTAGTTGACATTCGGTGTCAAGGTAATAATTAACATTAATTAATATATTTACATAATTTAATTAATTAATTTATCAATTAATTGAATTGCATGAAGTAAACAATTGATTAAATATTTTCCTAAGTCGGAAAATTAAATACATGTACTATATTTACTTAAATGTGATTTAATTTTATTTAGGGGTAATTAAATTTAGCCAAATGGAATTAAATTACATAGTATTTACTTTTTAATTAAAGTTTTTTTATGTAATTATAATCCTAGTGGGCTTGGGTCTAATTAACCTAATTAAAACCCAAGTAGACAAGGAGTCTATATAAGGGCACACTTAAGGAAAAAATCAGCCCTAACCTTAAGGAATAATCTGTAAATTTCAGCCCCTAATACAGCTATAAGCGCTGGGTTTTCCCGACCTCTGTGATGAGAAACCTATGTTACCTGTTAAGCAGATGAACGTGAATTAGACTTGAGAATGAGCGGGATGTCAGCTGGAATGCCTGGAATGCTCTGAAAACCAAACAGTCCTCGATCCAAAACCTTGAGAAAGGTCCTTTAAATGATTTCAGGGCTTAGAGGTGAGTGTAAGATTTAGGGGAATCCATCCTGTCTCTGGTTAGAGCCGCATGGTTGTAGTTTCAAAACTACAACCGCACAGCTCTGATATACAACCAAGTTGTCTGGCAGAAACTAGAACAACTTGGTTGTAGGGGGTGTTGGGCTCAAGAATTGGCCGAATTTTTTGGAGACTAATCAATTTAGAAGTGACTAGAGAGAGAGAGGGCGGACAAAGAGGACAGAATCAGAAAATTAGGGGGGATTCTCACAGAATTGAAAAATCACAAAGGAAAAAAAATAGAGAGGGAAAAGGAAAAGAAAAACAAAGAGAAAGAGAAAAACAGAGAACAGAGAACAGAGGGAGAACAAGTACTAGAAACCAAACATAAACAAACACAGTTGAAACATTAACTGAAGATCCTTAATCGTATCTCATTTGCCCGAATCGTTTTCGGGTCGTTCGGATTGTTTCGGATGGTTTCCGGTATTCAAGGCGCATTCTAACTCCTCAATCCATTTTTGGATGTCAAACACATTGGAACATCAACAAGTAAACTCTGGGAGGCCTTAAACTCATGTTTGTTTGCATTTGTTGTGAATTTCTCAATGTTCATCGAATTTTCGGAATACTGGCAGCCCAGCTAAAGCCGCACGGCTGTGTTCTCTTTGAATATAGCTGCTCGGCTATAGTTCTTTAAAACAGAGCAGCACAGCTATAATACTATAGCCGTATGGCTCTGCTCTTCTGAGCAGAAACAAGAAAAGCCCCAAAACGACCAAAAGCAGTCCGTTTTCCATTTTGTTCATTTCATTATGATCTATTATCCAAACACATCTGTGCACTATCAAAATTTTGGTTTTCGGATTTCTAACTGTGCGGATGTGAGATTTTTGGTTTCCTGGATTTTGGTTTTCTGAAGTTTGGGGTCGTTTGATCCAAATCAGATCTATAGTCCAGCATTAGCGGACCCCTGGGCTCCACGAAAATCCTTATGAAACATCAAAAACTAGCAAAATAGTGATTTTCAAAGTGAGAAAACCAATTTCAGGTTCTGGGTATTACAACTGCACAGCTATAGTGGTTAGAGCTGCACGGCTGTAGTCTCCAAAAGGAGGCAGAATCACTGGACGAACCGCACAAATGTTGTCTCTTGATACTGTCTTCAGAATCAAACTGTTTTTTATGTGTTTATCGTTTTTTGACCCAAGATGTATGTCGGAATTAGGAAACCCACATGAACAGAACCCCAAGTTTCGGGATAACTGACTGGCTAAAAAGGAGAAATTTGCATGAAAAGGAGCCAAATCGTTTTTCAAAACTATTTTCCAGCACAAAACCTATTGGGCGTTTCAAAATCGTTTTCCAGGTCTAGTCGGACCAACTGGCCTAGTTGACCCGGCTATCCCCTAAATGCATACCTCCGCTGCTAAAAACCTAATTATATCCTATTGTGAGTCCTATTCATGTTTATAATATAACTGTACTAACCATCTGTTGGGATTTTTCACCGAAAATCATCTGATAAAAGCGGAAGAACGCGATGATTTCCTCAAATCCAGTCCCAGGAGCAATTGAAGTGGAAATTGTAAAACTTAAAATTAAATAGAAAGAGATTAAATTCTTACCCGAAAAATCTCTTTCAAGAGATGGATGAAGACTACAGAAATCATATTAGATTCCCCCCTCGTTCTCGTACACGAACGCCTAACGAACACCACCCGTGCTAGCGTCGGAAAAATCACAAAATATCGGAGAGGGAGGAGGCTTAGGAATTCGACCAAATGGTGGCTATCACACCAGTGTGTGTTGGCCGAATTCTCCCTGGGGTTTTAACCATAGGGTTTCCAAATTCCCTAATAGGAATTTAGGCCCAGTTTGGCTTCTGTGTCTGTGTGGGCTTCCTACTTTTAATTCAGGCCCAAACCTATTTTAATTAGTCTAGTTTAAATCAATTTCAAGCCCAATTTTAATTAACCCATGTATTTAATAAATTACTCCAAGTAATATATTATTTACACTTAAATTAAAATTAGTTTGACCAATTAATTTAATCCATCAAATTAAAATTAAGTCTTCACAAAACAAATTCATATGTAAACCTATACATATGAATATTTCCACCTAGGAAACAAATTCATAATTAATCCAATTAATTATGTAAAGCCAAATATTAATTTTTATTATAATGATGATCCAATTGATCCTTATAATATAATTAATATATATACACCTCTCTCTCTAGTGTGTATACTCCAAGTATACATGTGATTCCTTAAGTAGGTGTTCAGTCGCTCAATGTGTACGATCCCGTGGGCCCATCTTTGTGTTGGCAGTGGGCCTATGGCCCACAGACTGTAGTTGGGCTCTAGCAAGCCACTGCACCCCCAATTAAGATGGAGATGGCAGTCTAACTGTTATCATAACCCGGTAGTTTAAACTTGTACATCCCATGTCATTGATATCGGTGTCTAACACAGAGGCATGGATTGATCACCCTCTTTTGTGTCGGACATTAACTTGATCCCAAATGCATTAAAGCACACAAACAAGTTCCCACTTGTTTGGGTGTGGCCACACTCTTATCAGTTGCATTCATCAAGAGGCCGGTGATATCTTCCAGTGGACTACTGAGTGACAAATCCCTTCTGCATATCCATAGTATTACCATGCTAAGTGACATACCCGAAAGTACCCATACTTGGCACCCTATTACAGGCCCTTTAGGCGTACCCCTAAGTATGCGACCTCACATGTAACACCATCATATGGTCAGGTCAAAGGATCCATACAAGTACTACACGAGAATCACTTGTGATACTATACCATATGGATTTCTCGTTTACTGGATCTATCTAGTACCATTCCCCTTATGCATGTACCTATTAACTTGGTTGACATTCCATGTCCAATGACCAGTAAGACACCGCCATACAACCAGCGGAGTCTACATAAAGAACACTATCAATTACTTCTCCGCAAAGTCGCCATGTTACTCCTCAGTGTAGTCTACACAAAGAATACCACAATTGTTTCCCCAGTCAAGCTGTCACACTCTTCCCCAGCAGAATCTGTACAAGGAATACTACGATCATTTCCCCAGCAGTCACCTCGCTTCTTTGATAATCATCAAATGATGCCCCAAGAAAAGCAAAATCAACCAGGGGTACAACATATCTCCCCAGCGGAAGACAGAAGCGTCTAATAACAGAAAATACATACATGTACATATACATCATCACGCATCCATACATCGCATATATCAATTACTTATCCCTGTCTAGTCTTCATTCTTGATCGAAGGGGCAAAAATTTTTGTTTAAAAAAATCTCTCGATCAAGGAACGAAGACCTGCCATTTTAAGTGCAGGAATTCATCCCCAGCTCAATATCCTCAGCAAGTCAGCAGATCCGCCTCGAGTAATGTAAACTCGGCATCGGCTCAGGTCCGCTCCATTATCTAAACTTTCTCCAGCGAGTCCGCCTCGAGTAATGTAGGCTCGGCATAGGCCCAAATCCGCTCCATCATCCATGTTCCCCAGCAGATCCGCCTCGAGTAATGTAAGCTCGGTATCGGCCCAGGTCCACTCCATCATCCCAGTCCCCTAGCAGATTCGCCTCGAGTAATGTAGACTTGGCATCGGCCCAGATCAGCTTCATCTATTTCCCCAGTAAAGTTCGCCTCGGGTAACCTAGACCCGGTATCGGCCAATTTCTTCATCAATTTCGCCTCGGGTAACATAGACCTGGTATCGGCTAATCTTATCTCCAGCATCGCCTCGGGTAACCTAGACCCGGTGTCGACCAATTTCTTCATCAATTTCGCCTCGGGTAAAATAGACCTGGTATCGGCTAATCTTATCTCCAGCATCGCCTCGGGTAACCTAGACCCGGTATCGGCCAATTTCTTCATCAATTTCGCCTCGGTTAACATAGACCTGATATCGGCTAATCTCTTCATCAATTTTGCCTCGGGTAACATAGACCTGATATCGGCTAATCTCTTCATCAATTCGCCTCGGGTAACCTAGACCCGGTATCGGCTAATCTTTTCATCAATTCGCCTTGGGTAACCTAGACCCGGTATCGGCTAATCTTTTCATCAATTTCGCCTCGGGTAACACAGACTTGATATCGGCTTATTTTATCCCCAGTATCGCCTCGGGTAACCTAAACCCGGTATCAGCCTATCTCATCAGAAGGTTCATTCCGGTGTTCACGGCGCTTTAATTCACGCTCTCAAATTCATCATCACAGGTATTATAGACCCGGAGCTAGATGTCGAATTTGATCACGCGAGGGGCAGCTGTAAGCGCCGGAATTTTCTATACTTAAAAAAAAAAAAATAACTATAGTCGTACGACTATAGTTACAGTCATACGACTGTAATGTCGGACAGACTGCAGGAACCCATACCTCTGCAGCAGAAAATGGAGGAGAGAGGTTTGAGCATTAATTGCTCCGGCTCTGCAGCAAGCAAGCAGGAAAAAAAAGAGGATAAAAAAAGAAGAAGAAAGGAGAGAGAGGGGGGTGGAGATTTCTGGTGAAAGAAAACTTAGAGAGAGAAAGAGAAGAGAGAGAAAAAGAAAACCACAAAAAACTCACTTTTCTTCCTCTTTGATTTTCTTTAATTCTCGAAATTAAACCTAAAACTTGTTAGAAACCCCTAGGTTAACCAATTAACTACATAACCAAATCAAGAATTCGGACTAAAACAATCAGAATCCTTTGCAATTTGGATTTTTGGAGAAAAAGCTCCCAACTTCAATTCCAAAGGGGAAAGTGCGAATTTGTTGGGATCGGAGCGACGCCAAGGGTCAAAACGACTTAAATAGCTTCTAAAAAGGTAGTCACTTCTTTTCCTTACACTTTTCCTAGCTTTTTGGGCGTTTGAAGTGAATTTTATGTGATTTTTGCTGCATTTTCGTATTTCTGTTCCTGGAAATTAAGAACAGCCGTACGACTGTTCTTGGTTTTCATGAACAGTCGTACGACTGTATATACAGTCGTACGACTGTATATACAGTCGTACGACTGTTCTTAATTTCCAGTTGATTTTTCTCAAGTTTTTTTGGTTAAAAATTATTTTTGGAGGAATTCTGATCCTGGAGTGATTACAGTCGCACGACTGTAAACTACAGTCGTACGACTGTAATCCCTGTTCCAGAATCAGAATTTCAACTTTTATCCGTAAAAATTCCAAAAAAAAATTAGAAAACCCCAAAAATCATCAAAATAAATTTTGTTGTATGCATCACGACCATAGATTCAATTTTCTAGTAAATTTGCATTTAGAACAATTCAACGATGGAGACCCATTTCTCCTGAAAACCGACCCATTTAAATATATAAAAATGCATGTAAACCGGAAAAATTGTTTTCAAAATGATTTTCCCACAAAACCAAAAATACAGGGATGTTTCAAAATGTTTTCCAGGTCTAACCGGGCCGGCTAGCCGAGCCAACCCGGTTATCCCCTAAATGCACGCCCCCAATTCTTGATTTCCCATTTCTATCTATTTGAGTCCTAATTGTGGCGTGCTGTATATATTGTGCTAACCCTCTGTTTTGCAGGTTTTAATTTCTTTTTATTTTATTTTTATTTTGGATGTAATTTAATAGATTAAATCGTGTATCCTAGGCGGTTGTATTTTCCTAGATTCTCGTGTATATAGGCGATTGTATAAGTGAGGCGAGAGTTTTTATTTTTCCATTCGATTTGGTTGTAAGCCGGTTAATTTTTATTTCTTTTCTTTATGTTTGTATTAAATATTTTGTGTGCGCGTTGTATGCTTTTTATACATTCAATAAAATGGACTTAGATTTTGAAATACCATTCGAGAACATTGACAATATTTATTTTAATTAGACACGCAATAGGGGACTTGTCCGGACCCGAATCTCTGGATAGTGTAGCGGCCATTCGTCCGGTTCAGCTACATAGGAATTTCCCGGTTGAGCTGAGCCGGGTGGCGACTCTACAATATTCATCGAGACTTAGGTCTTGGTTCTTTTACGTATAAATTCCATTTATTTTCCAAAACGCGGATTTCCATTATAAAAACCCCACGCGAGGGAGGGATCCGCTCGAGATCGTGGCGCCCCATTCCGAAAGGGAGTCCCGCGTCTCGTCGAAAACGCGTCATCCGCTCACAGCTACGCCATGTTATTTTTCCAATGAAGAATCCCAACAATTTGAACGCCTAAGGATTAAGAGCAGGACACTACTTCCGACGGTATACTCATGCATGAGTGTGTATGGATGGAGTTTTTGTTGGTTTGCCCTAGTTCTTAAGGCATTGGATTCTTGTATTTTGTATTGTACATTAAGACTCTATGTATGTATACATCATTTGTGTCACATGAATAAAGGCAATAAACTAATTCATTTATATCTTGTACTATAAAATGAATAGAGTATCCATTGACTGATAATCATAAAACCTATCCCAGGTCTCTTCTAATCGTGGGAACGAATATATATTCAATGACTATATTGTAGTTCTTAACTAACCATTGTACTCGTATAGTCAGTCATGAATATAGGTACATGTTGTTGACATGGGATTGGATCGATCCGCATAAGAAAGCCATATGGTTGTCGCGTCATAGGTCTTTCTTGAGTAGGTCTCTTTTATCCTCAGACCAGATTTCATTATAGTATCAATATGAAATCTGATTCACTTTGACATACGCCTAACAGGTTTGTAAAAAGATGCTAAATATGGGTATGATTGGGTGGACAGGTGAACATGTTGATACTGATAATGAAGTGATGGAATTGCCACTCGGATAACACCAAGATGATATCACTGGCCACTTGATGAGTGGGATTGATAAGTGCATGGCCATATGCAAATAAGTTGGTTGCTTATTTGTTTAATCAGTCAACTCAAGATCAAGAAATATAATAAACACCAGAAAAGGATGACGGACACCGTGCCTATTGTTTATTCATATCGATATCGTTTGGCAAAGGACACTCTGAGATTACTACTAGGTCAGTGTCTTCAACAAACTGTTGTATCTCTGTCTTAATTGGGGGCTGCAATGGTTTGCTAGAACCCACTTACAGTCTATGAGCCTTGAGCCTACTGCCAACATAAAGACAGATCCGTAGGACTGTGCATATAGACCAACTAAGCCGAAACTTATAGAAATTGTACATGTAATATACATTAGAAGGAATACATTAATTAATTAGTTGACATTCGGTGTCAAGGTAATAATTAACATTAATTAATATATTTACATAATTTAATTAATTAATTTATCAATTAATTGAATTGCATGAAGTAAACAATTGATTAAATATTTTCCTAAGTCGGAAAATTAAATACATGTACTATATTTACTTAAATGTGATTTAATTTTATTTAGGGGTAATTAAATTTAGCCAAATGGAATTAAATTACATAGTATTTACTTTTTAATTAAAGTTTTTTTATGTAATTATAATCCTAGTGGGCTTGGGTCTAATTAACCTAATTAAAACCCAAGTAGACAAGGAGTCTATATAAGGGCACACTTAAGGAAAAAATCAGCCCTAACCTTAAGGAATAATCTGTAAATTTCAACCCCTAATACAGCTATAAGCGCTGGGTTTTCCCGACCTCTGTGATGAGAAACCTATGTTACATGTTAAGCAGATGAACGTGAATTAGACTTGAGAATGAGCGGGATGTCAGCTGGAATGCCTGGAATGCTCTGAAAACCAAACAGTCCTCGATCCAAAACCTTGAGAAAGGTCCTTTAAGTGATTTCAGGGCTTAGAGGTGAGTGTAAGATTTAGGGGAATCCATCCTGTCTCTGGTTAGAGCCGCATGGTTGTAGTTTCAAAACTACAACCGCGCAGCTCTGATGTACAACCAAGTTGTCTGGCAGAAACTAGAACAACTTGGTTGTAGGGGGTGTTGGGCTCAAGAATTGGCCGAATTTTTTGGAGACTAATCAATTTAGAAGTGAGTAGAGAGAGAGAGGGCGGACAAAGAGGACAGAATCAGAAAATTAGGGGGGATTCTCACAGAATTGAAAAATCACAAAGGAAAAAAAATAGAGAGGGAAAAGGAAAAGAAAAACAAAGAGAAAGAGAAAAACAGAGAACAGAGAACAGAAGGAGAACAAGTACTAGAAACCAAACATAAACAAACACAGTTGAAACATTAACTGAAGATCTTTAATCGTATCTCATTCGCCCGGATCATTTTCGGGTCGTTCGGATTGTTTCGGATGGTTTCCGGTATTCAAGGCGCATTTTAACTCCTCAATCCATTTTTGGATGTCAAACACATTGGAACATCAACAAGTAAAACTCTGGGAGGCCTTAAACTCATGTTTGTTTGCATTTGTTGTGAATTTCTCAATGTTCATCGAATTTTCGGAAAACTGGCAGCCCAGCTAAAGCCGCACGGCTGTGTTCTCTTTGAATATAGATGCTCGGCTATAGTTCTTTAAAACAGAGCAGCACAGCTATAATACTATAGCCGTATGGCTCTGCTCTTCTGAGCAGAAACAAGAAAAGCCCCAAAACGACCAAAAGCAGTCCGTTTTCCATTTTGTTCATTTCATTATGATCTATTATCCAAACACATCTGTGCACTATCAAAATTTTGGTTTTCGGATTTCTAACTGTGCGGATGTGAGATTTTTGGTTTCCTGGATTTTGGTTTTCTGAAGTTTGGGGTCGTTTGATCCAAATCAGATCTATAGTCCAGCATTAGCGGACCCCTGGGCTCCACGAAAATCCTTATGAAACATCAAAAACTAGCAAAATAATGATTTTCAAAGCGAGAAAACCAATTTCAGGTTCTGGGTATTACAACTGCACAGCTATAGTGGTTAGAGCTGCACGGCTGTAGTCTCCAAAAGGAGGCAGAATCACTGGACGAACCGCACAAATGTTGTCGCTTGATACTGTCTTCAGAATCAAACTGTTTTTTATGTGTTTATCGTTTTTTAACCCAAGATGTATGTCGGAATTAGGAAACCCACATGAACAGAACCCCAAGTTTTGGGATAACTGACTGGCTAAAAAGGAGAAATTTGCATGAAACGGAGCCAAATCGTTTTTCAAAACTATTTTCCAGCACAAAACCTATAGGGCGTTTCAAAATCGTTTTCCAGGTCTAGGCGGACCAACTGGCCTAGTTGACCCGGCTATCCCCTAAATGCATACCTCCGCTGCTAAAAATCTAATTATATCCTGTTGTGAGTCCTATTCATGTTTATAATATAACTGTACAAACCATCTGTTGGGATTTTTCACCGGAAATCACCTGATAAAAGCGGAAGAACGCGATGATTTCCTCAAATCCAGTCCCAGGAGCAATTGAAGTGGAAATTGTAAAACTTAAAATTAAATAGAAAGAGATTAAATTCTTACCCGAAAAATCTCTTTCAAGAGATGGATGAAGACTGCAGAAATCATATTAGATTCCCTCCTCGTTCTCGTACACAAACGCCTAACGAACACCACCCGTGCTAGCGTCGGAAAAATCACAAAATATCGGAGAGGGAGGAGGCTTAGGAATTCGACCAAATGGTGGCTACCACACCAGTGTGTGTTGGCCGAATTCTCCCTGGGGTTTTAACCCTAGGGTTTCCAAATTCCCTAATAGGAATTTAGGCCCAGTTTGGCTTCTGTGTTTGTGTGGGCTTCCTACTTTTAATTCAGGCCCAAACCTATTTTAATTAGTCTAGTTTAAATCAATTTCAAGCCCAATTTTAATTAACCCATGTATTTAATAAATTACTCCAAGTAACATATTATTTACACTTAAATTAAAATTAGTTTGACCAATTAATTTAATCCATCAAATTAAAATTAAGTCTTCACAAAACAAATTCATATGTAAACCTATACATATGAATATTTCCACCTAGGAAACAAATTCATAATTAATCCAATTAATTATGTAAAGCCAAATATTAATTTTTATTATAATGATGAATCCAATTGATCCTTATAATATAATTAATATATATACACCTCTCTCTCTAGTGTGTATACTCCAAGTATACATGTGATTCCTTAAGTCGGTGTTCAGTCGCTCAATGTGTACGATCCCGTGGGCCCATCTTTATGTTGGCAGTGGGCCTATGGCCCACAGACTGTAGTTGGGCTCTAGCAAGCCACTGCAGCCCCCAATTAAGATGGAGATGGCAGTCTAACTGTTATCATAACCCGGTAGTTTAAACTTGTACATCCCATGTCATTGATATCGGTGTCTAACACAGAGGCATGGATTGATCACCCTTTTTTGTGTCGAACATTAACTTGATCCCAAATGCATTGAAGCTCACAAACAAGTTCCCACTTGTTTGGGTGTGGCCACACTCTTATCAGTTGCATTCATCAAGAGGCCGGTGATATCTTCCAGTGGACTACTGAGTGACAAATCCCTTCTGCATATCCATAGTATTACCATGCTAAGTGACATACCCGAAAGTACCCATACTTGGCACCCTATTACAGGCCCTTTAGGCGTACCCCTAAGTATGCGACCTCACATGTAACACCATCATATGGTCAGGTCAAAGGATCCATACAAGTACTACACGAGAATCACTTGTGATACTATACCATATGGATTTCTCGTTTAGTGGATCTATCTAGTACCATTCCCCTTATGCATGTACCTATTAACTTGGTTGACATTCCATGTCCAATGACCGGTAAGACATCGCCATACAACCAGGTTAATGATAGTCTCTTGTTCCATTCATTCCCATGACTGGAACAGACTACGGATCTATTCATGGTCATATCGTTTACCCTATCCATGGTCTTACTACCAAGTGCATGACACTTGTCATCATGTATATAGATATGTCCATTGGATACTTCATTTAATATATTGCGCAAGATAAATATAATAAATGAATTGATGCCTTTATTAATAACACAAATGAGTATAATACATAAATCCAATAAATGTATAATAAAAATACAAGGACCAATGCCTCGAGACTAGGGCATTTCCAACAATCTCCCACTTACACTAGTTCTAACTAGGCATGGGCCTAATCCCTATAGACCTAGTATGACCCTCGTGCTTGGGCTGAGCCAGCGCCTTGGTCAACGGATCCGCGACATTATCCTCGGTGTCCACTCTATGTAATGCAATGTCACCTCTCTCCACGATTTCTCGTATAAGGTGAAACTTTCTGAGCACGTGCTTTGTGTTCTTGTGTGATCGGGGCTCCTTAGCTTGTGCAACAGCCCCATTGTTGTCACAGAAGATATCAACTGGGTCCTGGATAGTTGGCACTACTCCCAACTCAGTGATAAACTTCTTCATCCATACAGCTTCTTTAGCCGCATCACACGTAGTGATGTACTCAGCTTCTGTTGTAGAGTCCGCTATGGTTGGCTGCTTTGAGCTCCTCCAGCTTACAGCACCACCATTCAACAAAAATACATACCCAGACTGCTACTGGTACTCATCTTGGTCGGTCTAGAAGCTCGCATCAGTGTACCCAGTAACTGACAGCGCTTCCTGACCACCATACACTAAGAAGCTATCCTTAGTCCGGTTAAGGTACTTGAGGATTGCCTTGACAACTTTCCAGTGATCCTCCCCGGGATCCTGCTCGTACCGGCTCATCATACTTAGTGCAAAGGCGACATCAGGTCTCGTACATAACATGGAGTACATAATTGATCCTATAGCCGAAGCATATGGAACCAATTTCATGTTCTCCCTGTCCTCCCTTGTCTTAGGACAGTGCTTCTTACTAAGTTTCAGCCCATGGCCCATTGGCAAGAAACCTTTCTTGGCCCGGTCCTTGCTGAACCTTTTCAGAACTTTGTCTATGTACGAGGCCTGACTTAGGCCCAGAAGCTGATTTGATCTATCCCCGTAGATCCTGATCCCTAGGATCATGTCAACTTCGCCTAAGTCCTTCATTGCGAAGCACTTACTCAGCCACTGCTTTACCCCTTGTAGTGTAGGTATGTCGCTTCCAATGAGTGGATGTCATCCACATAAAGTACCAAGAATGTGACAATGCTCCCACTAGTCTTCTTATACACACAAGGCTAATCTTAATTCTGTATGAAGCCATATTCCTTGATGGCCTCATTGAATCGTAGATTCCAACTTCGGGATGCTTGCTTCAGTCCATAAATGGACCTTTGAAGTTTGCATACCCTCCCTGGATACTTTGGATCGCCAAAACCCTTGGGTTGTGTCATGTACACATCCTCGAGTAGCTTTCCATTAAGGAAAGCGGTTTTGACATCCATCTGCCATACCTCATAGTCATGCCATGCGGCTATGGCCAGTAGTATCCTGATGGATTTGAGCATGGCTACTGGTGAGAAAGTTTCATCATAGTCTATTCCATGGACTTGTCTAAAACGTTTTGCAACCTGACGCCCCTTGAAGGTATTATCAGCTTTTAGCTTGTAGCACCACTTGTAACCTATTACCTTAGCACCCGGAGGTGGATCAACCAAGTTCCAAACTTGGTTATCGTACATAGATTACATTTCTGCCTCCATGGCTTTACGCCAATTCGCAGATTGTGGACTAGCCATAGCCTCCTGGTAGGTTTTGGGTTCTTCCTCATCCCAGATGAGAAGAGTTTGATCATCGGTGACAAGGAAACCATACCTCTCCGGTTCCCGACCATCCCTACCAGACCTTCTAGGTTCTTGTATGGCCTGGGTCGGTGCTTCCCCTTGTGGAAGCTCCACCTGGGCCTCCGAGTTATCCTCTTCAGGAGCTTGTGGACCTTGAACTTCCCTGAGTTCAACATTGCTCCCACTATCTTTCTTGGAAAGGAACTCCCTTTCTAGAAAGACCCCCTTTCTTGCCACGAACACCTTATTCTCGGTGGGGTTGTAGAAGTAATACCCTTTGGTTTCCCTAGGGTAGCCCACAAATAGGCATTTATCGGTTTTGGGCTCTAGCTTGCCACTAGTTAATTTCTTGACATATGCTTCGCATCCCCAAATCTTTAGGAAAGACACATTGGGCTCCTTGCCCGTCCATATCTGATATGGTGTCTTTTCCACTGCCTTAGTCGGAGTATTATTTAAGATGAGAGCTGCTGTCTCGAGGGCGTGTCCCCAGAAACTAATTGGGAGAGAGGCTTGACTCATCATTGAGCGGACCATGTCTAACAGGGTCCTATTCCTCCGTTCGGACACCCCATTCCATTGTGGTGTTCCGGGAGGAGTGAGCTGTGGAACTATTCCATGCTCTCTAAAGTATGAGTCAAAGTCTAGGCTCATATACTCACCGCCTTGGTCCGACTGAAGGGTTTTGATATTCCAGCCTAGCTGGTTCTGTGCCTCGTTCCTAAATTCCTTGAATCTATCAAGGGTCTCGGACTTGTGTTTCATCAGATAGACATAGCCATATCTGTTGGAGATTAATCACACAAAACAAAATACGCAGCGGAAATAAAAACGGATTAATCCCCACCAAGGACCCATGTACATTGCATTGAATTGGAAGGAGGGTTAAAGAATTACCTCTTAATTTTTGCAGGATTGGATACAGGAACCAAAGCAGATTCCCTCTACAGTTGATCCACACCGAGCAATTGACTCACCGCGTGCTAGCGCCGGGATCGTAGAACAGTTCTTCGAATGAGAAGGTGAAAAATTGATATTTTTCACCTTTTGCCAAAAGCATTTTTTCGGCCATTTGATGGAGATTGGGAGGGGGCTGCTGTATCACATCCAACACTACTTATTCTAGGGTTTTTTTTTTCTTTTATTATTAACTTATAATTGTAATTAAATACTATATTTAATTATAATTATAAATTAGCCCCCATAAGTTTTATTAATTCTCAATTAATATTAAACTTAGTCAATTCTCCATCATATACACATATGTATGTAAAATTAATTATATCTCCATATAATATAATTAGCATACTTTATGCTATATTAATCTTATTAATATTTACATACATACATACATATGTATATATACACATATACGTAAATGTATATTATAATTAATTATATCACCATGTAATATAATTATAATATACATATATATATATATAGCATACTTTATGCCATAAATATATTAATCTTATTAATATGTTCATGTGTATATACATATACATGTAAATATATATCTTTATATATATTTAATTTCTCATCAATAATAAATCATTATCTCATAATGATTTATCCCCGAATTAAGTGAATCTCATTTTGCTCTTTGTGTGTGACCCCGTAGGATCATATAAATTGGCAATGAGGAAATTACCATAATGCCCTCATAAGTCATAAGCGGACTCTAGCAAGCCATTATGACTACCCAATTCATATGATTGGTATAATCCAATAAACCTACTTATAGAATGTGTCATATTCCCTTTTGTCTCTTGATATCATGATTAATTATAAGACATGGTACACTTGTCAATCTTATATAAATTAATCATATGCTTTCTCGATCTCAAAGCGGACTGTTTAAACAAATCAATTGATACTCTTATCAATTATTTGAGCACGGCCATGCATATAACAGTCTCACTTATCGAGGGGCCCAGTGATATCGCTCTCTTGATAGAGAGGGACAAAATCCCATATCTGTCACTCACATCCCAAGGCATGAGTCATATCGTACCCAATCACAACCTTTATAACTACTCTGTTACAAGCAGCGTTTGACTGCGTCAAAACACAACATGAATTCATCCCGGAATCCATGGTGACCTCAGGTCAAAGGAATCAGCTAATGACACTACTATAATCAAGATCAGTTGTGACACATAACCATGAACTTGATCTCATAGTGGGTCTCCAGTAACATGTTCTCTAACATATTACCCGTGAGTATAATCTGTATCTGTATACATTATATTCATCTTATGAATATCCATTATCACTCACACTAGTCTTAGTTTGTTATTATTCCCATAATAACAATCGACTAGGGATATTTAGAATAACACGATTTATTCATGGATACTTATCATAAATGCTAACATACAAACATAAATGATAATATTAATCTACACTAGATTAATCTTAGAAGTCAAATTACATAATCCAATATTGGCCTTAGGGCACAATCTCCAACAATCTCCCACTTGCACTATGGCCAATCATACATGTATCTTATACCCATTGACCTACATGACTTTCATGTATTCACTCGTGCAGGAGTCTTTGTCAATGAATTATTAATTTTTGCTTCCGTTGCTACTTTACACATATTCACTCTCTCTTTAGAGACAGCCTCTCTAAATTAGTGAAAAACGCCTAAGTATATGCTTGTGTCATACAAGGTTCTTACGCATTGAACTATTGTCCCTACAATAGTCTCACAGGATAAGCAATGCTTAGAACAAAAACATAAAATTTTGATGAACTTCTTCATCCAAAAATTTCTTTACATCACATGTAACTGTATACTTTGGCTGCTATTATGGATATTTAGCTATAACGTTTTATTTTGAACCTTTCAAAGTCATAACTTCTCTTTTTAAGAGAATACTAGATCTCGACTGATATATTGCAACTAATTGCAATCAGTTGTATATGTGCAACTATTTACACAGTTAACATAAGCAAGCTTCTATTAAGTCTTTTATATTGAACGCTTTCAATGCTTTGACTTAAGCCAAAACATTCTTTTAGATCTATCTGTATAGATTCCAATTTCAAGAATACAGGCAGTCATGCTTATAACATTAACTGAAATTACTTTCTTAGCCAAGATTTTACTTCTTGCAAGGTAAGAATGTTATTTCCAACAAGCCATATGTCATCCACATATAGCATTAGGAATACCGATATGCTCCCACTGATCCTTTTGAAACACAAGATTCATCATCCTTTTGATAAAATCAAACCATTTGATTTCTTTATCAAAACTATGATTCCAACTATTTGATACATGTTTCGATCCTTATGAGAATCTTTGAAAACTTGCATACGCTATTTGAATTCTTTGGATGCTCAAAACTTTGGATTGTGTCACGTACACATCCTCAATCATGTTTTCACGTAAAAAATAGATTTTGATATCCATTTGCCATATTTTATAATCATATTATGGGGATATGGCAACAAGAACTCAATATGACTTGATCATGATTAATGACTAAGGAGGATTTCATCATAGTCCTACTATGAATTTGTTCGTACCCTTATAGTCACTAGTCGTGCTTTATAAGTTTGAAGATCACCATCCATATCGGTTTTCAATTTGAAAACTCACTTGCAACCATTGCATATGCATCTTCTAAAAGACTTATCAAAGTCTATACTTTGATTGTCAGACATGGACTTATCTTCAACCTTTGTAGCATCAAGTCACATATTAGATCCAAAATCTAACATTGCTTCTTCATAGAAGAAGACTTACTTCATCTAGTAAGATTACATCATGATTTTGAGAAATCCATATCTCTCCTAATCATGTCGTATTCCACTAGACTTTCATTGGACTTGTGTAATTTCAACAATGATCATGAAACCATTTCCACGTTCCTCTTCAACGTTAAATGTCACTTTTGTGAATTACGAGTTTTGTAGGTGTACTTTACTCCCACTAACTCTACTAGAAATTAACTCCCTCTTCAAGGGGAAACCATTTCTAGCTACAACTACTTTGTATCCCAAAGAAACACAGGAGTAACAACTCCTACTTTCCTTTTGAGTAATCCACAATACGATATTTAAATTTAGGTGCCAACTTATTCGAAATAAGCTTTACAGCCCTAAACTTATTCAATGAAACAATTTGGGTCTCTTACCCAACCATATCTCATATGTTGATTCATGAATTGTTTTAGACGGAACAATATACACAGCTGCTTTAATGGCATATTTTTGAGAAAACGATGATCAACTTGACTTCATCATAGATTGAACTATATCTGTATAGAGTTCGACTACTCCCTTTTCGACACAACATACTTTGTGGCGTACTTGGAGAAGTCAATTGTGAGACAGTCCCACAATCTCTAAGATGATTGTCAACATCTTGACTCAAATGTTCACCACTTGGATCATATCTAAGTGACTTTACTATCTTGTCAAGATACTTCATACTCCTTTTACAAGCTTTTGAACACTTCAAAAGTTCCAAACTCGTGTTTCATTAGATACTCTTATCTAGTGAAAAGTTCCATAAAAGTAATGAAGTATTAGAACCTCCTTTAGCAGTTGATTTATAATTCATATACATCCACATGTATAATGCTTAATAAATCGATTATTCTTTAACAACTTTTAGCAAAGAAACACTTTTGTCATTTTTTACAATAAGCAACATTCGCATGATTCAAGATGATTCATAATCTCATGAATCCAATTCTCATGGAGTTTCGAAATGCAACTTTGCTTATGTCTCCAAGATGACACAGCCAAAATGGGTTGGATCAAACTATTTGATTCGATCCTTATAGTATTTATGTTACAGATGGGCTCCACATATAAAGACAATTATGTAAATCTACATTTCATAATCATGTCTTTATAAAGTTTATAATTCACAATTATAAAATAAGCAACATTTGTTTACTCAAGTCAACAAGCTCAATAGACAACAAGAGTTCGTAACTCACATGTAAAAGTTCATAACCTTTAACCAAAGTTCATAACTTTCATATAAAAGTTCATAACTTTTATGAAAAGAGGTTCGTAACTTTTAACTTGAAGTTCACAACTTTCATGTAAGAGTTCAGAACCTTCGAGTAGCAACCTTTGCTTCTCTTGTCTATTCACATTCTACCTTTCACCTTCATAAGGTTTCTATTCAAGTTGCGATTCATCATATTCTACTAATATGAGATCCACAACTGGTATCTAATACCTTTGATATAGAAACAAAAGTAGAATAGTTAATAAATACTTAAGGTAGCAGTCTTACTGCCTTTCATCTTCTCATAGTTCTCCAAACAAAGTTTGCTATTTCCATTCTAAAGAACGATTCAATCTAGAAATGGCAACATCCTTCTTTTGGAGATCTCTCTATGCCAACAGCTTTGGCCTTTAAAATACTTTCACCGAAACCCTTTCGGTATTTATACTTTTCGACCCTACTATTATCCTTTTCCTTTTGAACCATAAGCACACAATTCGAGGCGGGCTTATCCTTTATGGATAACTTAACATTCTTTTGCATCTTATGCAACTAATTCACAATTTTCTCCATGTCATTCAAATGATAGTTCATCACCAATGACTATCAAATAATGAATTCAAGATCACATCTTAATGCCTTTTGGATGCCAATGAGAAATTGTTGCCTCAAACACTTATCTTTTCTTGCTCACTAACTGATGGAACATTTCCATTTGTGATGTATCATATACCTCAAGTAAAACTTCCACGTGCGGAAGAATTGGTGGCAAGTGTAAGATAATAAATTTTAAACAGAGTCCCTTCGATGCTTCAAGTAAGCATCTTTTATACTCATGTTACAATTGCTAGTGGTTCATTGGGCAAAAGGATTATTGAGAACATATGATTCCTTTTGATTTGAGAACAATTCTCAAAGTTCAATAACAATCGAGATCATGGTAATAGCAATCATAACTATAATAAAGCGTGTAAAGATTTTTATTTAAATGCTCCCACTTAAATTATAAAACCCTTTAAAATATTTAAGTGGGTGAAGATCCAAAATCCATACTTAACCATAGCACTGCTTTGGCATGTCCCTATGATTAAATATAATTTCGGTAGGCAAAGACTCAAAATCATGCTTTAAACCATTTAAACATATTTTGGATGTGCACTTCTTTGCCAATTGCATCATTATGCAACTCTTCTAATTTATGAGATGCATGATATCATATATCATATTTAATTGTATGTTACTCATCTCATCTTTGCCTCGGGCTCAAACACCGTTTTGATTAACCCTTTGTTAAACCAATTACAACACAATGAGAATCACCATTTCTCATATTATCGCTTCGCTAAGGTCACAACATGCGTACCCGCTTTGGCGTGGCTACCATGATGCGAACATAGTACTTGACTAGTGTTATACGTAATTGGGTGGCAAAAATATAAACTTCATAAGTTTATTTAGGGTTTATTAATTCCTGTGATTAAAATGTATCTCATACAATACATGGCATTAACATTAATCTTTCTAAGTTAATATTAATTCTAGCATGGCATCCAATGTCATACATTCATCTAGCATGCATATTGAATATTTAGCATGGCATCACATGGCATTTAAATGTATCAAAACATGCATTTACATACATATATATTAACATTTGCATCACATGCAAAATAATTTCTAACATGCAGCAATATCTATTAACATGGCATCTTATGGCATAAAATAAATATAACATGCATAAGACTCAAAACCGTGTTATGGTATGGTTTTATCTACATTGATTTTCATAGGCCAATATGAAAATCAACAAGTCATATCCTAGGTGGTTGTAACCATCGTATGGTCACAGCACAGCCGCACCCCTTGGATCCGTCTTACGTCTTTGTTCCTTGGCACCATCTCATGGATTTACATATTTTACAAAATTGCAACCTATACAATTTTTTTTTAGTAAAATAAAATTTACATATTATAAATTGCATCCTATACAATTTATCTAGTAAAATTAAAATTAAAATTTACATAAATACAAACGACTCGCAGGTCGTATTTATATAAAACCATAATAAATAAAATAAAGCATCCGCGGGGTCCAAAGCCATACCATAACACCATGCATAAAATTATCAACAATAATTTTATATCTAAAAATATTTAGGGTTCAAAGTGGTAAAATACAATCACATTGTATTAAGAATTAATTAATTTGGAAAAAAAATTCGTAAATATGCAGAAACAATTTTCCACACTTAAAACGAAAAAGGGGTAAAAACTGTCGGACAGCATGCAAGTCGGGCTTCGCACTGCAGTATCCAATACTGCGCGCAGCCCGACGGGCTGCGCAGCCCATGCTGCGTACGTAGCATGCTGCTTACGCAGCAAGTGCAATTGCAATTGCAATTGCAATTGCAGTTGGGCGCAATTGCAATTGCAATTGCATTGCACCCAAAAGTTATTTTGGGCATTATGCCCAGAATAACGAAAACAGTATTTAATTTTTTTTTTTTTTTTTTTAATATCATTTAATTAATTGAAACAATTTCAATTAAAACCCCATGAATCAAATTCATGATTCCAAAACCCCTTAAACATTCCAAATCATTAACATAAAATCATTCACAATGATTAATCAATAAAATCAAATTTTTATTTTGTTATTCACAATAACATAGAACCCTAAATAAAACATACAAACTCCTAACAACAATTTTGATCCAATCAAAATCATACAAACCCTAACATGCAATTTTGATCCAATCAAAACATAAATCCAATTCAATCAAAATACAAGTGGCTCTGATACCACTGTTGGAGATTAATCACACAAAACAAAATACGCAACGGAAATAAAAACGGATTAATCCCCACCAAGGACCCATGTACATTGCATTGAATTGGAAGGAGGGTTAAAGAATTACCTCTTAATTTTTGCAGGATTGGATACAGGAACCAAAGCAGATTCCCTCTACAGTTGATCCACACCGAGCAATTGACTCACCGCGTGCTAGCGCCGGGATCGTAGAACAGTTCTTCGAATGAGAAGGTGAAAAATTGATATTTTTCACCTTTTGCCAAAAGCATTTTTTCGGCCATTTGATGGAGATTGGGAGGGGGCTGCTGTATCACATCCAACACTACTTATTCTAGGGTTTTTTTTTTCTTTTATTATTAACTTATAATTGTAATTAAATACTATATTTAATTATAATTATAAATTAGCCCCCATAAGTTTTATTAATTCTCAATTAATATTAAACTTAGTCAATTCTCCATCATATACACATATGTATGTAAAATTAATTATATCTCCATATAATATAATTAGCATACTTTATGCTATATTAATCTTATTAATATTTACATACATACATACATATGTATATATACACATATACGTAAATGTATATTATAATTAATTATATCACCATATAATATAATTATAATATACATATATATATATATAGCATACTTTATGCCATAAATATATTAATCTTATTAATATGTTCATGTGTATATACATATACATGTAAATATATATCTTTATATATATTTAATTTCTCATCAATAATAAATCATTATCTCATAATGATTTATCCCCGAATTAAGTGAATCTCATTTTGCTCTTTGTGTGTGACCCCGTAGGATCATATAAATTGGCAATGAGGAAATTACCATAATGCCCTCATAAGTCATAAGCGGACTCTAGCAAGCCATTATGACTACCCAATTCATATGATTGGTATAATCCAATAAACCTACTTATAGAATGTGTCATATTCCCTTTTGTCTCTTGATATCATGATTAATTATAAGACATGGTACACTTGTCAATCTTATATAAATTAATCATATGCTTTCTCGATCTCAAAGCGGACTGTTTAAACAAATCAATTGATACTCTTATCAATTATTTGAGCACGGCCATGCATATAACAGTCTCACTTATCGAGGGGCCCAGTGATATCGCTCTCTTGATAGAGAGGGACAAAATCCCATATCTGTCACTCACATCCCAAGGCATGAGTCATATCGTACCCAATCACAGCCTTTATAACTACTCTGTTACAAGCAGCGTTTGACTGCGTCAAAACACAACATGTATTCATCCCGGAATCCATGGTGACCTCAGGTCAAAGGAATCAGCTAATGACACTACTATAATCAAGATCAGTTGTGACACATAACCATGAACTTGATCTCATAGTGGGTCTCCAGTAACATGTTCTCTAACATATTACCCGTGAGTATAATCTGTATCTGTATACACTATATTCATCTTATGAATATCCATTATCACTCACACTAGTCTTAGTTTGTTATTATTCCCATAATAACAATCGACTAGGGATATTTAGAATAACACGATTTATTCATGGATACTTATCATAAATGCTAACATACAAACATAAATGATAATATTAATCTACACTAGATTAATCTTAGAAGTCAAATTACATAATCCAATATTGGCCTTAGGGCACAATCTCCAACAATATCTGCTGAAATCATCCGTGAACGTGACGAAGTACAGGTGTCCACCTTTGGTCGCTGCGCTCATGGGTCCACATACATCCGAATGTATTAGGTCTAATAAGCCAGTGGCCCTTTCAGCCTTCTTGCTAAAAGGCATCTTAGTCATCTTGCCTCGTAAACATGACTCGCATGTATCAACTGACTCCAAGTCAAATGACCCTAAGACTCCAGCTTTGTGAAGCCTAGCTATACGTTTCTCGTTTATGTGGCTAAGACGACAATGCCATAGGTAGACAGGATTAAGTTCGTTAGGCTTAACCCTTTTAGTGTTTACGTTAAAGACATGATTGGTTTCATTTAAGTCCAGGATATATAGGCCATCATTTAATAGAGCTTCTCCATAAAATAACCCCTCTCTAGATAAAGAAATTCTACCATTAGAAATAGTAAAATTAAATCCAGAAATATCCAACATTGATACAGAAATAATATTCCTGCATGTAGCAGGTACAAAATAACAATGTTCCAAAATTAAAACCAAGCCACTGGGGATCACAAGGTGATATTCGCCGATCTCTATGGCAACAACCCTTGCTCCATTTTTGACCCGCAAGTCCACCTCTCCCGACCCCAATGACCTTCTGTTCTTAAGTCCCTGCACATTGCAACAAATGTGAGAACCACATCCAATATCCAATACCCAGGATGTTGAAACAGTAAGGTTAATGTCTATAACATAAATACCTGAAGAGGACGCACCTTGGCCCCTTCTTTGCTCTCCCATCAGCCTGGGACACGATCTCTTCCATTGGCCCATCTGTCTACACCCGAAACAGACATCCTCAGGACCTACCTTCTGCTGAGCCTTGGGTTGGGCCTTGGCCTTCTTAGCCTTGGCTTTGGCCCTCTCCTTGGCCTTGCCCTTTGCAAGAGGAGGGTTCCCCTTGTTGACCAGCAGCACCGACAGAGTCTTCTTGATCGACTACTCGGTGAGCTTAAGCATCCCATGCAGCTCACTGACAGTGCGGTTCATCCCTTGCATGTTGTAGTTCAGGATGAACTGATCATAAGAATCCGGCAAGGATGCAAGGATTGTGTCCACCGCCAACTCCTGAGAGATAGGCGATCCGAGATGGGCCTAAGTGTCCAAATAGCCCTTCATCTTGAGCACGTGTGCACTCACAGATGTCCCGGCCCCCATCTTACAAGAGTGGAATGCCTTATTGGTCAGGTACCTTTCCTGACGAGCTTGCTCCTGAAACATCTCATTTAGAGTTGTTATCATAGCATAGGCTTGATGGTCCATAAACTGTTTTTGTAGTTCGGGGACCATACAGGCCAACATAAGGCATGTCACATCCCTATTATCCTTGACATGCGCCTCGTATTCCTCCAGCTGGGCAGCCGGTGGATTACGTCCTTGAGGCATAGCTGGTACAGGCCTTTCCAATACATACTCTTTTGACTCTTGTCTTAGAACAATTCTTAAGTTCCTAGACCAGTCCAAAAAGTTAGGACCGAAAAGCTTGTCCTTCTCAAGAATAGATCGCAGTGATAAGGTATTGTTGTTTGCCATTTAAGAGTTTCTACACAGAAAAACATTTAGAGTGTTAATAAAGGACTTTAATTTATTATTCCCATATGAAATTAATAATGAATCATGTTATTAATTTAAACCGAGCTGTTAGGCTTATGGACCGAGATCCATATTTCATCAAGATATAGCCAAACGAGGGTTTGGTACAACTACACCTTAATTATTTAGGTAGGAACGTTGTCCAATCCCAACCTAGGGACTCTCGGTTTGATGGGCTTGTTGGCACTTACCCATCTGTGCTTAGGGCCAAGAGAATCCTACTACCCACGCTAAGTCAAAACCTCCATTCAAATGTTAGAGTATCCCATACTCTAACCCAATACAAAGTGACAATACTCCAGTGTATCCTACGAGGGCATGGTCTACAACTGGCCTATTCCCACTTCGGTTTTGAATGAGGGAAGCACTTTTAAGTGACTTAGTAATTCCATTTGGTTATTAGATTCAATTTATAACGGCTTACATACATAAGGCGGGTGAAATGTTGTTGGATCATACATTCATACATGCTAATGAACATAAAGCATAATTAAATAAAAGTAAAATGGATTTCTATGGGCCTATATTACATCCTAATATTATTCTAGTAAACCTATACTAGAAATAAATATCAGGTGGGCCTCCATCTTTTCCTTCTGGGCTTGCACCTCCACTTTGGCTCACCACTCCATGGGCTTCTTCTAGGGTTCAACAAAACCAAAACCAATTGAATAAAAACCCTAAAATAACAAACTTAAAACCCATTCTTTCTTAAAGAACGCTTTCAAGAACCAATTCCAATCAATCTAATGGACAAAACCTAGGCTCTGATACCACTGTTGGGATTCGTCATTGGAAAAATAACATGGCGCAGCGGAAAATACACCGTTTAAAATTTCCTAGAATCCATCTATCGTGTCCAATTACCATTGATTAGAATAAAATCAAATAAGAATCAAGAGAGATTAACTCACCGGATTCGTCTCCTCTAGAGACTGCTGTAGAATCATTTCTTCAAACTGCGATCTCCAAAGTCCAGTGCACGACCAACTATTGAGCGGGAACCGGTGCTAGCCGAAGATGCGAAGGAATGGAGGATTAATGCTGGGATTTTCGGCTATTTGGGGCTGCTATTGGTGGCTGAAATTTCCAGAAATTAATTAGAGTTGAATTAGGTTTTTCCTCCTTAAGTGTGCCCTTATATAGACACCTTGTCTAATTGGGTTTCAATTAGGTTAATTAAACCCAAGCCCACTAGGATTATAATTACATAAATAAACTTTAATTAGAAGGTATATACTATGTAATTTAATTCCATTTGGCTAAATTTAATTACCCTTAAATAAAATTAAATCACACTTAAGTTAATATAATACATGTATTTAATTTTCCTACTTAGAAAAATTGTTTAATTAATTGTTTACTTTATGTAATTCAATTAATTAATAAATTAATTAATTACATTATGTAAACTTATTAATTAAATTAAATTCAACCTAATGTCAATTAATTACCTTGACATCGAATGTCAACTAATTAATTAACGCATTCCTTTTAATGTACATTACATGTACAATATCTATAAGTTCCAACTCAGTTGATCTATGTGCACGATCCTATGGGTCTGTCTTTATGTTGGCAGTAGGCCCAAGGCCCACGGACTGTAAGTGGGTTCTAGCAAACCATTACAGCCCCCAATTAAGATAGAGATGCAGCAGTCTTTAGAAGACACTCATCCGGTAGTAATCTCATAGTGTCCTTTGCCTAACGATATCGATATGAATAAACAAGAGGCATGGTGTCCGTCATCCTCTTCTGTTGTTTATTATATTTCTTGATCTTGAGTTGACTGATTAATCAAATAAGCAACCAACTTATTTGGGTATAGCCATACACTTATCAGTCCCACTCATCAAGTGGCCAATGATATCATCTCGGTGTTACCCGAGTGGCAATTCCATCACTTGATCATCAATATCAACATGTTCACCGGTCCACCCAATCATACCCATATTTAGCATCCTTTTACAGACCTGTTAGGCGTATGTCGAAGTGAACCGGATTCCATATTGATATTATAATGAAATCTAGTCTGAGGACAAAAGAGACCTACTCAAGAAAGACCTATGACTCGACAACCATGTGGCTTTCTTGTGCGGATCGGTCCAGTCCCATGTCAATGACATGTACCTATATTCATGACTGACTATACAAGTACTATGGCTAGTTAAGAACTACCATACAGTCATCGAATATACAAGTCTGTGGATAGGTTTTATGATTATCAATCAATGGATACTCCACTCATATAATAGCACAAGATATAAATGAAATAGATTAATTGCCTTCATTAATGTGACACAAATAATGTATTCATACAATGGGTCTCAATGTATAAAACAAAATCCAAGAATCCAATGCCTTAAGAACTAGGGCACACCAACAATCTCCCACTTGCACTAGTTCCAAGTGGGCATTGCCCTAATTCCTATAGATCTGGTATGACCGTTGTGCTGTGTCTACAACAACGCTTTGGTCAATGGATCAACGACATTACTCTTGGTGTCAACCCTCTGCAATGATATGTCACCTATGTTCACGATCTCCTAAATGAGGTGAAACTTTCTGAGTACATGTTTGGATCTCTTGTGTGACCAGGGCACCTAAGCTTGTGCGATGGCCCCGTTATTATCACACAAAACATCAACTGGGTCTAGGATAGTGGGCACTACTCCTAACTCAGTTATGACTTTCTTGATCCAAACAGCTTCCTTTGAGCTTTGCACGCAGCTATGTACTCAGCTTCCATTGTAGAGTCAGCAATGGTGGCCTGCTTTAAGGACCTCCAACTGATGGCACCACCATTCAGGAGAAAAACATAACCAGACTGTGACTGGTTCTCATCCTCATCGGTCTCAAAGCTTGCATCAGTGCAACCTGACACTACCAGCTCATCTTGACCTCCATACACTAAGAAAGCATCCTTAGTCCGATTAAGGTACTTTAGGATTGCCTTGACAGCCTTCCAGTGTTCCACCCCGGGGTCCGACTGGTTCCGGCTGGTCATACTTAGTGCAAACGCGACATCAGGCCTTGTACATAACATGAAGTATATGATAGATCCAATAGCATATGCATTAGGGATCTTTTCCATGTTCTTCCAGTCCTTCTTTGCTTTAGGACCATCTTTCTTACTCAGCTTCAACCCATGGCGCATAGGAAAGAATCCTTTCTTTGCCTTGTCCATGCTGAATCTTTTCAAAACATTGTCAATGTACGTGGCCTGACTTAGGCCTTGAAGCCGATTGGATCTATCTCTTTAGATCCTGATCCCTAAGATCATCTTAGCTGCGCCTAAGTCCTTCATTGCGAAGCACCTACTGAACCACTGCTTAACCCTTTGCAGTGTTGGTATGTCACTTCCAATGATAAGGATGTCGTCAACATACAGCACTAGGATGGTGGAAACGCTCCCACTAACCATCTTATACACACAGGGCCTTTAACTTTAAACACCACTTGCAACTTATCACCTTAGCACCCGGAGGTGGATCCACCAAGTTCCATACTTGGTTATCGTGCACAGATTGCATCTCAGCCTCCATGGCTTTCCGCCATTGATCTAAGTGTGGGCTTTCAATAGCCTCTTGATAGGTCTTGGGCTACTCTTGGTCAACGACCATAAGGTCCCCATCATCAGTCATGAGAAAGCCGTACCTCTCTGTCTGATGACGTGTCCTACCAGACCTTCTAAGGTCCTGTGTACCCGGTTCTGTTTCCTTAATTTCTTGAGTAGTTAGATCGATTCCCGAAGCATCCTCAGCAGTAGCTGCAGGAGTTTGTGAGTCTTGAACTTCCGAAAGTTCAATATTACTCCCACTGTCTCTCTTGGAAAGGAATTCCTTCTCCAAGAAGACTGCATTTCTCGCTATGAAAACTTTGTTTTCGGTCAGATCGTAGAAGTAATAACCCTTAGTTTCCTTAGGGTAACCCACAAACTGGCACTTGACAGATTTGGACTCAAGTTTGCCACTTGTCAATTTCTTAACATGTGCATCACAGCCCCAAATCTTCAAGAAGGAAACATTGGGCTTTCGGACTTTCCATAGTTCATATGGTGTTCCCTCAACTGCCTTGCTTGGTGTATTATTAAGAATGTAAGCAGCTGTCTCTAAAGCATATCCCCAAAAGGAGACAGGGAGTGTAGCATGACTCATCATCAAGCGGACCATGTCAAGTAAGGTCCTATTCCTCCTCTCTGACACTCCATTCCACTGGGGTGTACCAGGAGGAGTGAGTTGGGATACAAGCCCACACTCTCTCAAAAACGAGTCAAACTCTTGGCTCAAATATTCACCCCCTCGGTCAGACCGAAGTGCTTTTATTTTCTTGCCAAGTTGGTTTTCTGCTTCATTCTTAAAGTCCTTGAACCTTTGGAGAGTCTCAGACTTATGCTTCATCAGATAAATGTAACCGTATCTACTGAAGTCATCCGTGAAGGTGACGAAGTATAGAAAACCAGATCTAGCACTAGTGCTCATTGGGCCACATACATCAGAATGTATTAGCTCCAATAGCTCTGAGGCCCTTTCAGCAGTCTTGCTAAAAGGCGCCTTTGTCATCTTGCCTCTCAAACAAGATTCGCATGTGTCATAAGACTGGATGTTAAATGAACCTAGCACTCCACTAGAGTGAAGCCTAGCTATGCGGTTCTTATTTATATGGCCAAGTCGACAATGCCAGATGTAAGTAGGATTAATTTCATTTTGTTTAATCCTTTTAGTATTCATGTTGTAGATTAAACTTTCACGTTTTAGATCAAGGATATATAAGCCATTCTCAAGAAATGTTGTTCCATAAATAATATTGCCACATTGCATAGAAATTCTACCATGTCCAATATTAAATACAAAACCAGAAATATCCAACAAAGAAACGGAAATAATATTCCTGCTCATAGCAGGTACAAAATAACAGTTTCTTAGTTCCAAAACAAGTCCACTAGGCATCTCCAAGAAATAATCTCCGATCTCCATGGCCTGAACCCGAGCACCATTTCTGACTCGAAGATCTACTTCCCCAGATCCTAATAATCTCCTATTTCTTAGACCCTGCACATTTGAACAAATGTGAGATCCACATCCAGTGTCCAAGAACCAAGATGTAGAAATAGCCAGATTAATCTCAACAACATAAATACCTGAAGCAGCAGTTTTGCCCTTCAATTGCTCCCTTAGCTTTGGACATGAGCTCTTCCAGTGCCCCTTCTCATGACACTCATGGCAGACATCGTCAGGAGAAGCAACCCTTGCTTTAGGTTGGGCCACCACCATTTTGCCCTTAGCCTTGGCCTTTTGGGCCTTAGCCTTGGCCATAGATTTTGCCATTCCCTTAGCGATGGATGTATTGCCCTTGTTCACCAGCAATACTTCAGGAGTCTTCTTAAGAGACTGCTCAGCAAGCTTGAGCATGCCATGCAGCTCAACTACCGATTTATCCAACCCTTGCATATGGTAATTCATGATAAACTGGTTGTAAGACTCAGGAAGTGACCCCGAGAATAATGTCTGCTGCCAAGTCCTGCGAAACTGGCGAGCCGAGGGGGACAAGTGTATCAATATACCCCTTCAACTTTAGCACATGAGTGCTAACAGAAGTCCCTACTATCATCACAGTCATGCAAAGTGCCTTAGTTGTCAGGTAACGTTCCTGACGAGCCTGATCTTGGAACATCTTTTTAAGCTGATCCATCATCTCATAAGCATGCTCGTCCATGAACTGCTTCTGAAGATCAGAAGCCATGGTACCCAGCATGAGGCGCGAGACATCTCGGTCATCCCTCATATGCCGATCGTACTGCTCCACCATCGCCGTGGTGATGCCTCGACTTGCGGGAGGGCCAACTGGTAAAGGAGCATTCAGTACATACTCCTTAGACTCTTGTCTAAGAACTATTTGTAAGTTCCTAGCCCAGTCCAGGAAGTTAGTCCCCGAAAGCTTCTCCTTCTCCAAGAGTGACCTAAGTGAGAGTGAGTTGTTGTTTGTTGCAGCCATTTAAATTGCTTAACTAAAATGGGATTATCTACATGGAAGAAATCATTGCTTGAGTTAGAAATAAAGGACTTTTAAGCCAATTCAAATTAATAATCCCATTTTAATTTGTTTGTTGGTGTTGTTAATTGGCTGACTTGACCAAGATCCACAACTTATCAATGACTAGCCGAACTGGGGCTCGCTAACGAACCATTGATTCGTTTCGTAGGACAACCTATCCAATCCTTCAACAAAGGACTCTTGGTTTGATGGGCTTATTGACACTTTACCCATCTGTGCTTAGGGCCCGCTCTGAGCTAATGCTACCCATGTTGAGTCAAACCACCATTCACATGTTAACCATACCAAGTATCTTAACCCTCGACGGCCCACCGAATACTACAATATACCCAGCTAGGGCATGGCGCACATTGCAGCATCAATGGGAGGAAGAGGTGTGAATGTGGGAAGTACTTTTAAGCGACTCAATATTTTAATTTCTGGATTATAATTACGTGATACGGCTTAGCATGCGTAAACGCGGGTAATAATTTGGTGATCCATACATCCATATTATATGACAAATGCAATAGCATACTTAATTTAAAATAAATGAGATCCTATGGGCCTTTAATTACAACCTAATGAAAAACTAGATATGCTATCTAATTCTTCATGGGCCAGACTGCAATCCTTCTTGGGCTCCCACCATGGGCTTGCTCCATTTGGGCCTTCCTCCATACTTGATGCAATTAAAATAATTTTGTAAAATAAAATCTATTCTTAATATTACATCAAAATAAAAAAATGGCACGCAGGCAATATTTCCCAAAATTAAATTACAACCGATAATAATTTAGGGCCCATAGAACTCAACATAACATTTCAAACAAAGTACTTGCCGTGCACATACATACCAATATGATGCATGATCATAGCATTCCAAATTATAAATATAAATG
The DNA here is from genome assembly GCA_039660915.1 of Euphorbia tirucalli. Lineage (NCBI taxonomy): Eukaryota > Viridiplantae > Streptophyta > Magnoliopsida > Malpighiales > Euphorbiaceae > Euphorbia > Euphorbia tirucalli. The sequence goes on along the minus strand of CM077640.1, from coordinate 31,420,395 downwards.
TTAAGCCGAGTTACTTAGGGTGAAATCGCCAATTTTAACAAATGTGACTAAGGCCCATAAAGGCCCAATGGATAACATCCATAAATGCAAAATTAACAATTTTGCTCCCACTTGAATTTGGGTTGTCACAAATTTAAAATTTAGTTCTCCCAATTTTAACCGGTGTCACGGTTTATTGGGCCAATTTCACAAAGTCCATATTCAATTTAATATGCAAACAATTAAATTAAATATGCATGCCAACAAAATAAATAATTTAAATACAAATTAATTAAAAAAAATTTAATTCAATTTGCATTTGGGTCCGGGATAAAAAATACCCGCAAAATCCAAAACCGAACCCAAAACCCGCGCGCGGCACCGCTGTCCCAGCGGGACAGCAATGCCGCTGCGCGGTAGCCTGCAGCGGCAGCAGCAGAACAGTGGGCTGCTGCCGCTGCAGCAGCAGCCAGCTGCTGTGGCCAGCAGCTGCTGGCGTTGGCCAGCTGCTGCGCACGCAGCAGCCTGCTGCAGGTGAGGGAATAGCAAATTTGCGATTCCCTTCACCCAAAATCCTATTTCTTTTTTAATAATAAAAAAAATCCATCAAAAATTAAATAATCAATAAAACAATAATTTTTAAGATGGAAACCAATTGGGGAAAATAATAAAAAACCCCAATCCAAAAATTCTAGGGTTTATTAAAACCAAAACCAATTGAATAAAAACTCTAAAATCACAAGATAGAAACCCATTCTTTCTTCAAGAATGCTTTCAAGAACCAATTTCAATCAATCTAATGGACAAAACCTAGGCTCTGATACCACTGTTGGGATTCGTCATTGGAAAAATAACATGGCGCAGCGGAAAATACACCGTTTAAAATTTCCTAGAATCCACCTATCGTGTCCAATTACCATTGATTAGAATAAAATCAAATAAGAATCAAGAGAGATTAACTCACCGGATTCGTCTCCTCTAGAGACTGCTGCAGAATTGTTTCTTGAAACTACGATCTCCAAAGTCCGGTGCACGACCAACTATTGAGCGGGAACCGGTGCTAGCCGAAGATGCGAAGGAATGGAGGATTAATGCTGGGATTTTCGGCTATTTGGGGCTGCTATTGGTGGCTGAAATTTCCAGCAATTAATTAGAGTTGAATTAGGTTTTTCCTCCTTAAGTGTGCCCTTATATAGACACCTTGTCTAATTGGGTTTTAATTAGGTTAATTAAACCCAAGCCCACTAGGATTATAATTACATAAATAAACTTTAATTAAAAAGTATATATTATGTAATTTAATTCCATTTGGCTAAATTTAATTACCCCTAAATAAAATTAAATCACGCTTAAGTTAATACAATACATGTATTTAATTTTCCTACTTAGGAAAATTATTTAATTAATTGTTTACTTTATGTAATTCAATTAATTAATTAATTAATTAATTAAATTATGTAAACTTATTAATTAAATTAAATTCAACCCAATGTCAATTAATTACCTTGACATCGAATGTCAACTAATTAATTAACGCATTCCTTCTAATGTACATTACATGTACAATATCTATAAGTTCCAACTCAGTTGATCTATGTGCACGATCCTATGGGTCTGTCTTTATGTTGGCAGTAGGCCCAAGGCCCACAGACTGTAAGTGGGTTCTAGCAAACCATTACAGCCCCCAATTAAGATAGAGATGCAGCAGTCTTTAGAAGACACTCATCCGGTAGTAATCTCATAGTGTCCTTTGCCTAACGATATCGATATGAATAAACAAGAGGAATGGTGTCCGTCATCCTCTTCTGTTGTTTATTATATTTCTTGATCTTGAGTTGACTGATTAATCAAATAAGCAACCAACTTATTTGGGTATGGCCATACACTTATCAGTCCCACTCATCAAGTGGCCAATGATATCATCTCGGTGTTACCCGAGTGGCAATTCCATCACTTCATCATCAATATCAACATGTTCACCGGTCCACCCAATCATACCCGTATTTAGCATCCTTTTACAAACCTGTTAGGCATATGTCAAAGTGAACCGGATTCCATATTGATATTATAATGAAATCTAGTCTGAGGACAAAACAGACCTACTCAAGAAAGACCTATGACACGACAACCATGTGGCTTTCTTGTGCGGATCGGTCTAGTCCCATGTCAACGACATGTACCTATATTCATGACTGACTATACAAGTACTATGGCTAGTTAAGAACTACCATACAGTCATCGAATATATAAGTCTGTGGTTATATTCGTTCCCACGATTAGAATAGACCTGGGATAGGTTTTATGATTATCAATCAATGGATACTCTACTCATATAATAGCACAAGATATAAATGAAATAGATTAATTGCCTTCATTAATGTGACACAGATAATGCATTCATACAATGGGTCTCAATGTATAAAACAAAATACAAGAATCCAATGCCTTAAGAACTAGGGCACTCCAACATGTATGTCATGCATCCTAACCACGTCTTTGTGTAGCCACTTGCATTTTGTGTGACATGCACATTCATGCCATCTCATTCCATTACAGCTAATAAAGGACATTCTAAGTATGCCCATCACAGTCATTTCATTTCATATCAGGTGTCCTAAAACTACCCGTGTTCGGCCCATGCACCGGTTTGCACTTGGCCATTTCGCTATACCATGTCATTCACTAGAGGACTACAACGGTCTTAGGTCTGTTTTCGTGTGGCGGGTCACACGATATCATTACACGACATCATGCCCATTCATCATTAGTGTCACGGTGATGCCGAAGTCTTACTTGTGCATTGCGATCCGCATCAGATTGTTTCATAACATTGTTGAATCATTTAAGGTGCTCCATGAGTATCGGATTATTACACATATAGGGGCATGTCATGACATTACTACACAAGGTGTTCCACGAATGTCGAACCTTTGTCTGTGTCTCTATTCACACGTGACTTGTTTGTAACATCATGTTATGTTGGATGCCCTAAAAGCGTCAAAATGCTGTCCATGGGGTGGCCCACACGTGACCATTTCATATCACTTCACTGACCTATAAAGCATTGAAGCTCTGTCCATATGTTGGTACATGTGCAACCGCTTCATGACATTCACTAGGTGCCCCAAAAGTGCCGAACCTCTGTCCATGTAATGGTTCACACGTGACCTTCTTGCATTGTCTTTTGCATGGCATTAGGCACTCTAGGGACGTCCAAAATAAAAAGAATGAAAATATAAAGATCATCCTCATTGTCACTCTCATTCATGAAACATCATTCAAGCATCATTCTTCATGTCATCATTTCATTTATTTATTATCCCTAACATTTTCACATGTAATGTAAAATAGTACATACATGAAGAAGAAAGACTGGGCAAAGACTAGAAAGAAAGAAGCTTCACATAGATAGTCTGTTGGGTAAGCTGGATCGACGTAGGATAAGGTCTCAGTCTATGAGGGTGGTTAAGGAAGAAAGAACGGTTGAGTCAAAAGGTGAAACTAAATCTAGTGAAGAAGTTAAGATGGCAAACCAGACACCAAATCTTGCTGATGCTCTAAAAGATTTCTTGAAATCTCAGGATTTTTGTGATATCCTGAAAGAGGAAATGCAGGCTATTGTGAGAGAAAATGGTGAAGCCGGTACCGGTGGCCCTGTAAAAGAGAAAGTGGCCTAATCATCTCATTTTGGGGCTGATATCTCGGCTAGTGTGGAGAAACTACAAGAGATTAAGGCTGCAATGGAAAAGATACTGAAGGCAAAGTACTCAAAGCTAGATGAAGTGGTTGCTGAATTGAAGAAAGGGGCCAGTGTCAGTATGGGCGCTAAGAGGGGTGTAAACATAGATGCCATGATAAACAAAAGCATTAAGACTTTCCCCATTGGGTTTCAAGTGTCAAAAATTACTTCCTACGAGGGAATTGGTTCACTAGTCGCTCATGTGAACCTTTATGCCCGAATCATGCTGACAGCATGTGCCACAAAGCAGCAACTAATCAATTTCTTTCCAACCACACTCGAGGGACGAGCATTGACTTGGTATAGTTCTTTATCTGAGGACATACAGTCAAATTGGGAAGGTTTGACAGCAGCTTTCATTAAGTACTATAGTTTCAACACTAAGATACAAGTGAAGCTATATTACTTGGAAAGAATGAAGTAGAAACCAAATGAATCCTTCGACGAGTACTATCAGAGTGGATGAACAAAATGATCTTATTGAAGAACTACCCCGATGAAGACGACCTAATCCAGAAGCTGATTGATGGCAGTAGTGATGTCTACAGGAACAATATGAAGTTTCATACCTTTAATGAACTCAGTGAGGTTTACATCATGGCCATGAATGTTGAAAGAGATGAAGAAGAGAAGGAAGCAAGCCACAGAGGTGGCAAAAGCTCTAGGTATAGTTTTGGGCATCGATCAATAGCTGCAACTGGATCAGGCAGTGGATCTGGTTCTAGTTCTGCAAGTAAAAGTGGGCAGTTTTCAAAAGTGAAGCAAGTCGAAGTTGCTGCTGTATCTCAGCAACAGGGTAGCCAAGGTAGACATCTGGGAAGTCAAGGCATATCTCCTTGGACTTTATCTTTGGCCAAAATTTTCACGAAGTGCTGGAACGGTGGCCAGTTGAATTCTCTAAAGCCATTTGAGAAGCTGGCCGAGGTAGATAAGGACAACTTCTATACATATCATGTCCTGTGGCACACAAAACTAATAACTATTTCAAACTGAGGGATGCCATTCAGAAGTTGATTGATGAAGGGAAGTTGCAAGAACCTGCAAGGCCCAGTACAAAGACTAATCCATTACCAACATTTGAGAAGCAAGTCAACATGGTACAGTCAAGTTTGCCAGCCAACTTTATTTTTGCTTAGGTCCTACAAACAAATTGCACTGTGCAGTCTGTAGTAGCCAGTGAGACCAAAACAGAGATGGAATGCGGGAAGCTGGCAGAGTGGGAAGGAATAAAGCCAGTGAGCTTGAATGATCTCGAGTTAGAAGATAAATATGAGGAATATGGCTGGGATGAACCAGTTTAACTACCGATTGTTGAAAAATCGAAGGTTCCTGAAGTCCAGAATGTGATGAGAAATGGTAGGGTCTATCAGCCAGCAACTCAGCAGAAAGATAAAGCTCCAGTGACTGGGTCGAGCAGCATATCAATGCAAAAGGAAGTTAAAAAAGAAGATCTGGTCATTTCATAGTTGAAGAAAACTCTGGCTCAGGCCAGTTTATGGCATTTACTATTGGTCTCAAAAAAGCACAGAGCAGTGTTAGTGAAGAAGTTGTCTAAAATTAAGGTTTCCCCGATCGCATCTCTAGAAGCTATATGTTGCTTGTTGGACAAGGTTCATTATGGGTCCCCTGACATTGTGTTTTCTAAGAAAGATCTGCTGAATGGAGGGAGAGCTCATAACAAAGCTCTTTATATCAAAGCCAACATAATGGATAGGGTCATGCCATTTGTAATGGTGGATGATGGGTTGGCTCTAAACATATGTCCATAAAAAATGCTGATATATTTGGGCTTAAGTGAAGACGCTTTGAAGAAGTCTTCAACTGTGATCAGGGCTTACAAAAACTCAAAAAGGACTATGATTGGAATGTTTGAGACTGAGGTGGAAGTTGGACCAGTCAAGTCAATGGTTACTTTCACTGTAATTGATATTCAAGTCACTTTCTCCTTACTGTTGGGAAGGTCATGGTTTCATCTGTTGGGAGGTGTCCCTTCCACATTGCACTAGAAGATAAAGTTCTCAATGGGCAATGAGGTTGTGATAGTTGAAGCTGATTCTCAGCCTATGATTGTTGCTGTGAATGATGAAGTTCTACCATTCAGTGGATTCCAGATCGCCATAGTCAGTGAAGAAGTCACAGATGCTCCAATGGTTATTTATGAGAATTATATGCCAGAGTGGTTGTCCAATTACTTACATAGGCAGAACTTTGTTCCAGGTATGGGGCTTGGTGCTAATCTGTAGGGAATGCCTGAGTTCAACATTGATTCAAGAAAGTCGAAGCAGTTCGGGTTGGGCTACACAGCGGAAGCTTTCGAAAAGAAAATCTGAAGAAGAGGAAGAATGGCAAGCTCATGACGAAGCCATTCATTAATGCTGGTGAATAGCTGTATAAAGGCGAATCGAGCCTGTAAAAGTCAGAAGTGTTGAATACCCAGGTTTCGAAACATTCTTCGATGTGGTGGATTTTGAAAAAAGCCAAGAAAAACCAGTTGCACCTCTGACAGAGGAAGGGATAGTTTTCAAGCCTGTTATCCTCCATAAGGAATCATCTGAAGAGGCAGCAAATACAGTGGAAGTGTCTAACGAAGGAGCTGAGAAAAGATCTGTAATGAACCTGTGGAGGAGATTTTGGAGGCATTGGTTGTCGCCTTAAACAAAGCTTTTGCAAAGACCAAGGAAGGGTGCAAGAAAGGGCTGATGACCGAAGCAAGTCTGGATTCTGTAATTTATGAAATTACGGGAATCATGATGAAGGCTAAGACACGACTGGCTGAGGTTGAGGAGACTGCACTTCCTGCTAAATAAGAGCTGAAATTGCTGCTAGTTTAGACAACATCTTGAAGCTGAACATAAAAGACGAAGAAGTGCAAGGCCCTCCACCTATGGAGGATGAAAATGACTTTGTTGTGTCTGTATCATCTATTTTCAATGTAAACGATGTACTGTATGATAAGTTTAATGCAATGAAATCTCAGTTTGCTTACTTGTGTGATTTTTATCCTGATAACTCTATGCATGCATTTGAATCACCATTGAGCATATTTAGCATTGACACTGCATTGCATGAAATCAACATAGGTATAGATGAAAATCCCAAAATGTTATTTATTTCAAGTGAACTAAAACCCAAGGAAGAGAGAGAGTTGACAAAAGTATTGCAAAAACATGTTAAGGCTTTCACTTGGTCATATGAAGATATACCGGGTGTTGACACAGAAATAGTAGTTCACAAGATTCCAATAAATCCTATATTTAAGCCAGTAAAGCAGAAGCTAAGAAGACTAAGACCAGAATGGGCTACATTGGTAAAGGAAGAAGTGGCCAAGCAGATCGAAACCATGTTCCTCGAAGTGGTGGAGTACATAGAATGGTTAGCCAACATTGTTCCAGTACCTAAGAGGGATGGAAGAGTCAGAGTGTGTGTCGACTATATGGATCTAAGTAAAGCATACCTAAAAGATAACTTCCCCTTACCTCACATTGATGTTTTGATCGATAGCGCAGCTAAGGTAGTGATGTACTCTTTTATGGATGGGTTTTCGAGATATAACCAGATCCTAATGGACATAATTGATAAGGTGAAGACATCATTCAACACAAAGTGGGGCACTTTCTGCTACAGAGTAATGCCCTTCGGATTGAAAAATACTGGGGCCACTTACCAAAGTGTTGTCACAACATTACTGCATGATATGATTCACAAGGAAGTAGAAGTGTACGTCGATGATATGCTTGTTAAATCAATAACCCGAGAAGAGCACCCTGCCAGCCTGGATAGATTTCTCACACGCATTGGGAAGTATAACCTATGACTTAATCCTAAGAAGTGCATACTTGGGGTTACGTCAGGAAAGCTATTGGGTCATGTGGTTAGCTAGAGAGGAATAAAGATGGATCCAAACAAAATCAAGGCCATTCAAGATATGCTAGCTCCTAAAAAAGAATAAGAGTTCCGGTCGTTCTTGGGTTCCTTACAGTATGTCAGTCGATTCATAGCACAGTTGACTTCAGTTTGTGAGCTGATTTTCAAGTTGTTGAGGAAAGATTAGCCGATTATATGGGATGACAGGTGTTAGTTGGCATTTGAGAAGATTAAAGCTTATCTGGTGAATCCGCCAGTTCTGAGCCCACCGATTCCGGGAAAGCCTTTGATTTTGTATATGGCTGTCAAAGATTCCTCCATAGGGGCAGTGCTAGCACAAGAGTAAGATGGAAAGAAGGAGTACCCTATCTATTATCTTAGCAAAAAGCTACTGGAATATGAAAGCAAGTACACACTGGTAGAGAAGACATGTGTGGTGATGATTTGGCTGACTAAAAAGCTGCGTCATTACTTTCAGCCATACAAAGTACATGCCGTGGCCAAGATGGATCCAATGAAGTATCTGCATGAAACACTAGTGTTGGTTGGGAAATTATCTAGATGGCTACTACTCTTTTTAGAATTCGATATTGAGTATGTCACTAAGAAAGTCATCAAGGGGCAAGTTGTGGCAGAATTTTGGGCAAATCAATCGCTAGAATTGGATTATGTGGAGAATCTGGAGTTCCCTAACGAACAGATGGCTATGGTGGAGGTAAAAAGATGGGTTATGTGCTTTGATGGTGCTGTAAACAGAAAGGGTCTTAGAATTGGAGTAATCATAGCGACGCCAGATGGTGAGATTATTCCATTGTCAAAGAGATTGGACTTTCCCATAACTAATAATGGGGCAAAGTATAAAGCATGCTTATTCGGGATGGAAGCTCTCCTGAAACTAGGGGCAAATGGTGTGTTGATTGTTGGAGATTCACTTTTGGTGATTAGGCAATTGCGAGGCAAATGGGATATGAAAGAAGAAGCCTTACAGCCCTACTTAGAACTGCTACAATACAGGAGAGAGTTATTTGGCTAGTGGGAATTTAGACATGTTCCTAGGGAGGAGAATAAAATGGCTAATGTGCTAGCGATATTGTCTTCTATATGGAAGAATCTAGAAAGGACACAAATACAACCTCTGGTTATAGCAATTTCCAGACAACCCTATTTTGATGTGCACGGAGTGATGGAATTAACAGCTAAAGAAAAGCCGTGGTTCTTTGACATTTATCATCATGTGAAAAAAGGGAAGCATCTCGAGGGAGCTAGTACTGCTGATAAGGTTTCATTAAGAAGATTAGCTAGCAAGTTTAGAATCTTTGAAGATGAGCTATACAAGAGAACCACAAATGGAGTTCTTCTAAGGTGTTTGTGTTGGAAATGCGCTAGTCCCGAGGCATTTGTCTTTGTGTTTGTATAATACATTTGTAAATTAATGAAACCAATCATGTCCATAATATACATACTTAAAGGATTAAGCCTAACAAACTTACTCTAGTTTACCTTGGCATTGTCATTTAAGCCACATAAACAAGAAGTGCATAGCTAGGCTTCACAAAGTTTGAATCCTAAGATCACTTGACATGGAGTCACTTGATATATGCGCATCTCGTTTCCGAGGTAAAATGACTAGCGGAAATACGCGTCGATTTCCTCGAATCTGGTCCCAAGAGCTTAAGATGTGGAAATCAAAAACTTAAAGCATAGAAAAGGAAGTTTGAAACACTCACCACAAAGTCTCTCTAAGAGACGGATGCAGACTGTAGGAATCGAAGCCGACTCCCTCCAACATCACGTACACGAACGGCTCTCGGACCCAACCCATGCGAGCGGCTCAGATTAACCAAGAAGAGAGGGAGAGAGGGGCAGCCCAAGATGACTAATATGGCTGTCCTATATTTCTTTCCAAAAGAAATAACAGGTACATATAAAAATGGCATGGTACTAGATCAATCCACTTAATGGGAATCTACATGGTATAGTATCACAAATGATTCTCATGTAGTACTTGTATGGATCCTTAGACCAGACCATATGATGGTGCTGCATGTGAAGTGGCACACTTTGGTGTACACCCAATGGGCCTGTAAAAGGGTACCAAGTACGGGTACGTTCGGGTGTGTCAGTGAGTATGGTAGTACTATGGATATGCAGAAGGGAATGTCACTCAGTGATTCACTGAGACGATATCACCAGCCTCTTGAAGCATGCTACTGATAAGTTTTTTTTGAAAAAATTGAATGATGAAAAGTGATGACTCATGGTGTGAGTAATGGGTTGAAAATTGGAAAGCAAAGTTGGACTTTGTTTACTTTTTCAACTCATCCTTTTTCTTTCTTTTGATGATTAGAAAGAATTTAATGCATCACTTTTCTTCTTAATTTGCTTCACTTTTGGCCGAGATATATATTGTCTTTGGAAGATAATTTGGCCTACTTTTAAGCATATATTTCTTTGGAAAAAGAATGGGTGGATGACTTAAGAGAAATTGTGGTTTTTCTTTTGGAAAGAAAAAAAATACAGCCACTATTTTTCTAGCTTGGCAGCCCACTTTTGGTGCTTTTCTTTTGGAAAGAAAAGTTTCCTCTATCTCTCTCTTCTTGTCATCCGAGTCGCTAGCATGGGTTTTGGTCCGAGAGCCATTCGTGTATGCATCGGTGGAGGAAATCTACACTTGATTTCTGCAGTCCGCATACGTCTCTTAGAGGGACTTTGTGGTAAGTTTTAAACTTTCTCTTTTTGCTTTAGGTTTTTCCTTTCCACATCTTAAGCTCCTGGGACCAGATTCTGGGAAATCGACGTGTATTTCTACTTTTATCGGTCGGTTTCCCATGATGAACCCCAACAGTTTGACGAAACAAGAAGCAAAAGCAGTGATGCAGCAAGTACATGCAAGATCATGTGGATCGCATATGAATGGAGTCACCGTGGTAAGAAAGATAATGAGGCAGTGGTACTTCTGGATGACAATGCAGTCTGATTGTGTGAAGGAGGTGAGAAGATGTTACGAGTGCCAAATCTATGCTAATATCAGTCATCTACCACCACTTGAGCTATAGAATCTGGTATCTCCTTTGCCATTTTCAGCATGGGGGATAGATATGATTGGAGAGATTCATCCCGTGGCATCTAATGGGCATAAATTCATAGTAGTTGCAGTCGACTATTTTTCAAAGTGGGTAGAAGTAGAATCCTTCACCAACGTAACAACTAAGCAAATGGTCAAGTTCATTCAGAAAAACATCATGTTATAGATCTTCTCCATATAGACCACAAGCTAATGGTGTTGTGTAGGTGGCTAACAAGTTAGTAAAGAAGATCTTATCAAAGATGGTAACCACCTACAGGGATTGGGCTAACAAGCTACCATATGCTCTTTGGGGTTATAGAACCAGTGTCAAAACATCAAGTGGGGAAACTCCCTATGCCTTGGTGTATGGTATGGAAGCGGTAATGCCAGTGGAAATGGAGCTCAAGTCACTCGGAATAACCTTGGAAACTCAGTTACCAGAAACTAGATTGGCGCAAGCTAGATATGAGCAATTGGCAGCGTTAGACGAGAAGCGATTGAAAGCACTGGATCGTTTACAAATGTATCAATGCAGAATCGCTAAAGCCTATAATCAAAAAGTGAAGTATCCCAAATGGCAGTTGAAAGCAGGAGATTTGGTTCTAAAATAATTAAGGCCTATAAATGTTGATGTTCGAGGGAAGTTTAGGCCAAATTGGGAGGGCAATATGTTGTGAAGAAAGTGCTGTCAAAAGGTGGTGTCAGCATCATGGACATGGATGGAAATGAATTCGCAAACCCTAGGTTGAAAATTCAAAAAGAAGTCTGCTAGGTCGAAAATTCAAAAAAGGCAGCCTAGGCAAAAACTAAGACATGAGAGAAAATGATCAATTGGAAAATCCAAGAGGGATGACTGGTAACGGATTCTAGTTCTGTATGGAATGTATACCATTTTGGGAACCAATCCTTTCAAATGTACTCATGTTGATTTTAGCAATAAAGTGTAATGTTTGTTTAAATATATTCATATGGTTATGTCAAAATGCATAAACAAAGTTATCTTGTCTGAACATCCATTTAAAGAGAGCACTTTGCATTTAGCTGGTTGTAAGGCTTACATTGTTTAACAATGGAAATGTACCAAATAAATGCAATCTGAAATCTTTTCCCATCCTCCAAATCTAATTTATATTTTCTTGGGGTAGCTGAAAATCTCGAGATAAATCCAAGTTTAAACATCATAAGGCCTTGTGTAATTGTGATCATTATATATGAAGCACGTATGGCAAAAAAAAAAAAAGAATCTCGCTAAGGTGAAAACTAAAAAGGCACCTTAGGCAAAAGTTAGAGTAGCTCGCTAAGCTGAAAACCCACATTGGGTAGTTTAGGCAAAAGTTAGAGCACTTCCAGACTCACTCTTCCTAGGGGCAAAGTGTTTTCATTATTATTCCCCAGCGGAACCATTACAAAGAATATCACAACATATTCCTCAACAGTCATCATATACCCTCAATAGCAATACAAGGATTGTATTGCATGAAGAATGTACTCCCCTAGCTAAAGTCGATTAGAAGCGTGATATATGTTCCCCAACAGAACATGAAGTATGAAGATTGGACAAATAGCAGGAAATACATTCTTTAGGGTCCACATGCATACGCATCATAATGCATACATGCATAACATACATGAAACATTCATCCCCAGCTGGTCTTCATTCTTGATCTAAGGGGAAAAAATTTTTGTTTAAAATCTCTCGATCAAGGAATGAAGACTCATCTTTTCAAATGTAGAAATTCATCAGCTTCCCCACGGTTAAATGTAGACTCGGCATCGGCTTAAATCAGCTTCGTCGTGGGTAAATGTAGACCCGGTATCGGCTCAAAGCAGCTTCGCCGTGGCTAAAGGTGGACCCGGCATCGGCTTAAAGTAGCTTCGTCGCAGGTAAATGCAGACCTGGCATCGGCTTAAATTAGCTTTTGTTGAGATTCATCATCGGAAAAATAATGTGGCGCAGCGGAAAATACAGTGTTTAAAATTTCCTAGAATCCACCTATCATGTCCAATTACCATTGATTAGAATAAAACCAATTTGAATAAAGAGAGATTAACTCATCGGATTCGTCTCTTCTAGAGACAACTGTAGAATCGTTTCTTGAAACTGCGATCTCCAAAGTCCGGTGCATGACCAACTTTTGAGAGGGAACCGGTGCTAGTCGAAGACACGAAGGAATGGAGGATTAATGCTGGGATTTTCGGCTGATTTGGGGCTACTCTTGGTGGCTGAAATTTACAGCAATTAATTAGGGTTGAATTAGGGTTTATTCCTTAAGTGTGCCCTTATATAGGCACCTTGTCTAATTAGGTTTGAATTAGGTTAATTATACCCAAACCCACCAGGATTATATTACATAAATAAACTTTAATTAAAAAGTATATACTATGTAATTTAATTCCATTTGGCTGAATTTATTTACCCCTAAATAAAATTAAATCACACTTAAGTAAATACAATACATTTATTTAATTTTCCTACTTAGGAAAATTATTTAATTAATTGTTTACTTTATGTAATTCAATTAATTGATAAATTAATTAATTACATTATGTAAACTTATTAATTAAATTAAATTCAACCCAATATTAATTAATTACCTTGACACCAAATGTCAACTAATTAATTAACGCATTCCTTCCAATGTACATTACATGTACAATTTCTATAAGTTCCGACTCAGTTGATCTATGTGTATGATCCTATGGGTCTGTCTTTATGTTGGTAGTAGGCCCAAGGCCCACAGAGTGTAAGTGGGTTCTAGCAAACCATTACAACCCCTTATTAAGACACAGATGTAGCAGTCTTTAGAAGACACTCACCTGGTAGTAATCTCATAGTGTCCTTTGCAAAACGATATCGATATGAATAAACAAAAGGCATGGTGTCCGTCATCCTCTTCTGTTGTTTATTATATTTCTTGATCTTGAGTTGACTGATTAATCAAATAAGCACGGACTTACTTGGGTATGGCCATACACTTATCAGTCCCACTCATCAAGTGGCCAATGATATCATCTTGGTGTTACTCGAGTGGCAATTCCATCACTTCATCATCAATATCAACATGTTCACTGGTCCACCCAATCATAACATATTTAGCATCCTTTTATAGACATGTTAGGCGTATGTCAAAGTGAACCAGATTCCATATTGATATTATAATGAAATCTGGTCTGAGGAAAAAAGAAACCTACTCAAGAAAGACCTATGAAGCGACTACCATGTGGCTTTCTTGTGCGGATCGATCTAGTCCCATGTCAACGACATGTACCTATATTCATGACTGACTATACAACTACTATGGCTAGTTAAGAACTGCAATGCAGTCATCGAATATACAAGTCTGTGGTTTTATTCATTCCCACGATTAGAATAGACCTGGGATAGGTTTTATGATTATCAATCAATTGATATTGTACTCATATTATAGCAAAAGATATAAGTGAAATAGATTAATTGCCTTTATTAATGTGACACAAATATGTATTCATACAATGAGTCTTAATGTATAATACAAAATACAAGAATTCAATGCCCTAAGAACTAGGGCACACCAATAGCTTTGCCGTGGGTAAATGTAGACCCGGTATCGGCTCAAAGCAGCTTTTCCATAGGTAAATGTAGACTCAGCATCGGCTTAAATCAGCTTCACTGCGGGTATATGTAGATCCAGTATCGGCTCAAAGCAGCTTCCCCGTGGGTAAATGTAGACTCGGCATCAGCTTAAATCAACTTCGCCGCGGGTAAATGTAGATCCGGTATCGGCTCAAAGTAGCTTTGCCGTAGGTAAATAATAATTAAAAATAAGTGAGCATTAGTAGATTTGTTGCCCGAACCTTGAATCTCTGAATTCGGTACCTCGTCTACACTTGGTAGGGAGCTGTACCAGAATTTCCCGGATGAGATGATCTGGGTGGCGACTCTGTATCTAATTTCAAAATTTAGGTTTCGAGATCTTTAAGTTCAAATTGGGATTTTTCTAAAAACCTATTTTTCTAAAATTCACGCTTACAATTAAGTTTTCTACAAAACGATTGTTCCAATAAAATGGAAGATTTTCTTAAGAAAGATTAAAAACATGTTTTCAAACCACATCATCACACCTTCAAAAAGAAAATCCTCAATTCCCGCTTCTCCACGCGTTCCAAAAAAGGTCGTCCGCTCACAACACTAGTAGGTACGGATGGAGTTTTGGCTTACTTGAATGCCTAAGGTTTAGGAGCAAGGCACTGCTTGCGACGGGGAACTCGTACACGAGTGTGTACGGTTGCTTGTGGAGGCATCTCGTACATGAGTGTGTACGAATGGAGTTTCGGTGTATCTGAACGCCTAAGATTTAGGAGCAACACACTGCTTGCAAGGGTAGAATCATACATAAGTATGTATGGATAGTATTTCAATGTATTTGTATGCCTAGGTTTATTTGCATTGTATGATAAACATTACGGATGAATATATATGCATGACACCAAAATCAGACGTTGTTATGATGATATGCCTAACACTTAATAATGTGAATGTCACATGATGTATATGGCTGCATAAAAGAAGGTTAGAGTGAGCATACATAATGATGATTATGCGCATGTTATGGTAAAAGATGTGCGTAACACAACATATATTATGGCTGCATAGAAGGGTTAGTTGTGTATGCATTGCTGGGATTCGTCACGGGAAACCGACCGACAAAGTGCGGAAACACGCGTCGATTTCCTCGAATCCGGGTCCCGGGAGCTTAAGTAGTGAAAATCAAAAACAAAACACAAAGGAGGAGAATAAAGTCTTACCAAGATATCTCTTTAAGAGATAGAAGAAGACTGCAGAAATCAAGGATAGATTTCCTCCACCGATGCGTACACGAACGGCTATCGGACTGAAACCCGTGCTAGCAACTCGGAAATTCAAGAAGAGAGGGAGAGATGGCAGCCAAGAGCACTTGCTTAGAATGAAAATGGTTGAAGCCTTTAATCTAATATCTCTCACCAAGAGGCAAAAAATATCCCATAAAGCAAAGTCAACTATGACTCACCACAAAGTCAACAATGACTCACCACTTTCACTCATTACATTTTGGCTAAAGAATGAGTCATCTCCCTTGTCCAAAGACATAAGGATTCGGCCAAGAGGTGGAAAGGAAATGGGGAAGACACTTGTCTTTAGTCATAATGACCAACTCATAATGACCAACAAATATCCAAGTTGGTAAAGTCCAACTTTACTAACCAAAGTCCACCATGACTCACCCATTTAATCATCACCTTTTGTCCCACCATGACTCATTCTTCTCATCTTAAAAATTCATCATTCTTGCCTTAAACCCACCATGGATTTCGTCCAACATATGATGAAGAAGTGGGCTTACCATTTCAAGCCCAAGTCCACTTTAATTCTTTGGTTTCTATTTGATTTCAAATATCATTGTAATTCAACATGTATGTAAGCATATTGTACCATATGACATGTTACATACCTCTAAATTACAATTAATTTGACACATCAAATGCATCAAGGAATTAAATTAGACACATATAAGATGAGATACATGTAAACCTATACATGTATAAATATTTCCACCTAGGAAATAATCTCATAAATTAATTCATTGAATTAATTAAGAGAATGCCAAAAATAAATATTAATTATATTCTTTTGATCAATCTAATTGACCTAGAAGATAATTAATAAATCTCTCTCTCTTCAAACGTGTATACTCCAAGCACACACTTAATCCGACTAGTTAAAGTCCAGACGTTCAATGTGTACGATCCAATGGGCCCGTCTTTATGTTGGCAGTGGGCCAAGGCCCACAGACTACAGGCGGGCTCTAGCAAGCCACTGTAGCCCCCAATTAAGACGGAGATAGCAGTCAAACTGTCACCGTAACCCTGTAGTTGAACTTGCATGTCCCATGTCACTGATATCGGTGTCCAACACAGAGGCATGGTTGATCACCCTCTATATGTGTCCGGACATTACTTGATCCCAAATGAACTGATACTCACAAACAAGATCTCATCTTGTTTGGGTGTGGCCACACTCTAATCAGTAACATTCATCAAGAGGCCGGTGATATCGTCTCAGTAAAATACTGAGTGACATTCCCTTCTGCATATCCATAGTACTGCCATGCTCACTGACACACCCGAACATACCCATACTTGGCACCCTTTTACAGGCCCGTTAGGCGTACACCGAAGTGTGCCACTTCACATGCAGCACCATCATATGGTCCGGTCAAAGGACTTATGCAAGTACTACGCGAGAATCAGTTGTGATACTATACCATGTAGATTCCCGTTAAGTGGATCAATCCAGTACCATGCACCCTTTTACATGTACCCATTAACCTGGTTGACATTCCATGTTCTATGACCGGTAAGACACCGCCATACAACCAGGCTAATGATAGTCTTTAGTTCCATTCATTCCCATGATTGGAACAGACTACGGATGACTTTATGGCCATATCGTTTTCCCTATCCATAGTCTTACTGCCAAGTGCCTCACACTTGACAACATGGATATGGATATGTCCATTGGATACTCTATTTAAAATATTGCACAAGACATATAGTAAATAGATTGTTGCCTTTATTTCTTAACACAACTTGTATAATACATGAAGTTCATATAAATGTACAAAAGTATGATACAAAGACAAGGACTAATGCCTCGGGACTAGGGCATTTCCAACAATCTCCCACTTGCACTAGTACCAACTAGGCATGGGCCTAATCCCTATAGATCTGATATGACCCTCGTGCTTGGAATGAGCCAGCACCTTGGTCAAAGGATCTGCGACATTCTCCTCGGTGTCCACTCTGCGTAATGAAATGTCACCCCTCTCAACAATTTCTCGGATGAGGTGAAACTTCCTGAGTACGTGCTTTGAGTTCCTGTGTGACCGGGGCTCCTTAGCTTGTGCAACAGCCCCATTGTTGTCACAGAAGATATCAACCGGTTCCTGGATAGATGATACTATCCCCAGTTCCATGATAAACTTCTTTATCCACACAGCTTCCTTAGCTGTATCACACGCTGCAATGTACTCAGCTTCCGTGATAGAATCTGCAATGGTCGGTTGCTTAGAGCTTCTCCAACTAATAGCACCACCATTAAGCATGAATACATACCCTGACTGCGACTTATATTCATCCTGGTCGGTCTGGAAGCTTGCATCAGTGTACCCAGTAACTGACAGCTCTTCCTGACCACCATACACTAAAAAGCTATCCTTTGTCCGGTTAAGGTACTTGAGGATTGCTTTGACAGCTTTCCAGTGATCCTCCCCAGGATCTTGCTGGTACCGGCTTGTCATACTTAGTGCAAAGGCGACATCAGGTCTTGTACATAGCATAGAGTACATGATTGATCCAATAGCAGAAGCATATGGGATCTCACTCATCTTCTCCCTGTCCTGTTTTGTCTGAGGACAGTTCTTCTTACTAAGTTTTAGCCCGTGACCCATTGGCAAGAATCCTTTCTTAGCCTGGTCCATGCTGAATCTTTTCAGAACCTTGTCTATGTACTTAGTCTGACTCAGGCCTAGAAGCCGATTAGGTCTATCCCTGTAGATCCTGATCCCTAGGATCGTTTCGGCTTCGCCTAAGTCCTTCATTGCGAAGCACTTACACAACCACTGCTTTACCGCAAGCAGTGTTGGTATGTCGCTTCCAATTAGAAGGATGTCATCCACATATAGAACCAGGAATGTTACGATACTCCCACTAATCCTTTTGTACACACAAGGCTCATCTTGATTCTGTATAAAGCCATATTCCTTTATAGCCTCATTGAATCGAAGATTCCAACTTCGGGATGCTTGCTTTAATCCATAAATGGATCTTTGAAGCTTGCATACCCTTTCAGGATACTTTGGATCGACAAAACCCTCAGGTTGTGTCATATACACATCCTCGAGTAACTTTCCGTTCAGGAAAGCAGTTTTGACATCCATCTGCCAGACCTCATAGTCGTACCAAGCGGCTATGGCCAGCAGGATCCTAATGGATTTGAGCATAGCGACTGGTGAGAAAGTTTCATCATAGTCAATTCCATGGACTTGCTTGAAACCTTTCGCTACTAGCCGCCCTTTGAAGGTATTATCTGGCTTCAGCTTGTAGCACCACTTGCAACCTATTACCTTAGCACCCGGAGGTGGATCAACCAGATTCCAAACCTGATTATCGTACATAGATTGCATTTCCGCCTCCATGGCCTTTTGCCAATTTGCGGATAGTGGGCTAGCTATAGCCTCCTGGTAGGTTTTTGGTTCTTCCTCGTCGAAGACAAAAAGAGTGTTATCATCGGTAACAAGAAACCCATATCTCTCAGGTTCCCGACGATCCCTACCAGACCTTCTAGGTCCTTGTGTGACCTGGGCCGGTGCTTCCTCCCGTGGAAGCTCCACCCTGGTCTCCGAGTTATCCTTTTCAGGAGTTTCTGAGCTTTGAACTTCCCTGAGTTCAACATTACTCCCACTATCTTTCTTGGAAATGAACTCATTTTCAAGAAAGACCCCTTTCCGTGCCACGAACACCTTGTTCTCGGCGGGGTTGTAGAAGTAATACCCTTTGGTTTCCCTAGGGTAGCCCACAAACAGGCATTTGTCAGTTTTGGGTTCTAGTTTGCCCCCAGTCAGTTTCTTGACATGGGCATAACAACCCCAAATCCGTAGGAAAGACACATTGGGCGCCCTGCCCGTCCATATCTCAAATGGGGTCTTTTCTACTACCTTAGTCGGAGTATTATTCAAAATGAGAGCTGCTGTCTCAATAGCATATCCCCAAAAACTTGTTGGGAGAGAGGCATGACTCATCATTGAGCGGACCATGTCTAACAGGGTCCTATTCCTCCGTTCGGACACCCCATTCCATTGTGGTGTTCCTGGAGGAGTGAGCTGTGGAACTATTCCATGCTCTCTCAAGTATGAATCAAATTCTAGGCTCATATACTCGCCACCTCGGTCCGACCGAAGGGCTTTAATATTTCGGCCTAATTGGTTCTGTACTTCGTTCCTAAATTCCTTGAACCGATCAAGTGTTTCAGACTTGTGTTTCATCAGATAGACATATCCATATCTGCTGAAATCGTCTGTAAAGGTGATGAAGTATAGAAACCCACCCCTGGCAGCAGTGCTCATAGGTCCACATACATCCGAATGTATTAGGTCTAATAAGCCAGTAGCCCTTTCAGCTTTCTTGCTAAAAGGCGCTTTAGTCATTTTACCCCGTAAACAAGATTCACAAATATCAAGTGACTCCAAGTCAAAAGATCCTAGAATTCCAGCTTTGTGGAGTCTAGCTATGCGTTTCTCGTTTATGTGGCCTAAACGACAGTGCCAAAGGTACACAGAATTAAGTTCATTTGGTTTAATCCTTTTAGTATTTATGTTATAGACTTGATTAATTTCATTTAAATTCAGGATATAAAGGCCATTATTTAATAGAGCATTTCCATAAAATATGCCTTCTCTAGATATAACCATATTACCATTACCAATAGTAAATACATATCCAGAAGTATCCAAAACTGAAACAGAAATAATATTCCTGCACATTGCAGGTACAAAATAACATTGTTCCAGTAACAAAACTAATCCACTAGGCATCTTAAGCTGGTACTCGCCGATCTCAATGGCTGCAACCCTTGCCCCATTCCCGACCCGCAAGTCCACTTCTCCTGATCCCAGTGATCTTCTGTTCCTAAGTCCCTGCACATTACAACAAATGTGAGAACCACATCCAGTATCCAATACCCAAGATGTTGAAACAGTAAGGTTAATGTCTATGACATATATACCTGATGAAGACGCGCCCTGCGCCTTCTTTAGCTCTCCCTGAAGCTTTGGACATGATCGTTTCCAATGTCCCGTCTGCTTGCACCCGAAACAGACATCCTCAGGACGGGCCTTGGGCTGGACCTTGGCCTTCTTAGCTTTGGCTTTCTTGGCCTTAGCTTTAGCCTTTGTCTTAGCCTTGGCCTTTACAAGAGGAGCCTTCCCCTTGTTTACCATAAGTACCGGTGGAGTCTTTTTGACCGACTGTTCCGTAAGCTTAAGCATCCCATGCAGCTCACTAACAGTTTTGTTCATCCCTTGCATGTTGTAATTCAAGATGAACTGATCATAAGACTCCGGCAAGGAAGCCAGGATGGTATCAATCGCCAATTCCTGTGAAATGGGCGACCCGAGACGGGCTAAAGAATCTAAATAGCCCTTCATCTTGAGCACATGAGCGCTCACAGATGTCCCAGTCCCCATTTTGCAGGAATGGAATGCCTTATTCGTCAGGTACCTTTCCTGACGTGCCTGTTCCTGAAACATCTCATTTAGAGTTGTTATCATAGCATAGGCCTCATGGTCCATAAACTGTTTTTGCAATTCGGGGACCATGCACGCCAGCATAAGGCAAGTAACATCCCGGTTATCCTTTACATGCACCCCGTATTCCTCCAGCTGAGCAGCTGGTGGATTACGCCCAGTAGGTGCGGCCGGTACAGGCCTTTCCAGTACATATTCCTTAGACTCCTGTCTTAGAACTATTCGTAAGTTCCTAGACCAGTCCAGGAAATTAGGACCAGAAAGCTTGTCCTTCTCAAGGATAGTGCGCAGTGATAAAGTGTTATTCGATGCCATTGATTACTACACAGAAAAATAATTGAGTGTTAATAAAGGACTTACCAAATTTTTCCCATAAAATTAATAATGAATCATGTTATTAATAAAACCGAGTTGTTGGGCTCATGGGCCGAGATCCATATTATATTAAGATATAGCCAGACGAGGGCCTGGAACAACTATACCCCAATTTTTAGGTAGGAACGCCGTCCAATCCCATCCTAGGGACTCTCGGTTTGATGGGTCTGTTGGCACTTACCCATCTGTGCTTAGGGCCAGGAACATCCTACTACCCACGCTAAGTCAAAACCTCCATCCAAGTGTTAGAGTAACCAATACTCCAACCCAATACAAAATGACGATACTCCAGTGCATCCAACGAGGGTTGGTCTACAACTGGCCTATCCCCACTTCGAGTAGGTTATGAATGAGGGAAGCACTTTTAAGAGACTTAGTAATTACCATTTGGTTATTCGATTCAATTAATAACGGCTTAGATGCAAAAGCGGGTGAAAAAGGGTTTGTACATACATTCACACATGCAAATAAATACCGCATAATTAAATTAAAGAATGGAATGCAACGGGCCAAAATTTACATCCTAATATCATTCTAGTAAACCTATACTAGAACAGCATCAGGTGGGCCGCCTCCTATTCCTTCTGGGCTCGCCAATCCAATCGGCTCCTTGCTTACATAATTTTAGAATACATATATATAATAAAATTACATAAAAGGAAAACGACACGCAGGTCGTAAACACAAAAGAATATTACAACCCAACATAAATTAGGCCCATATACATCCATCCACATATTCAATCATACATGTAAACCAATACATCATGTATATTATAAGCATGTTAAATGCATGATTTAATCCGATTTCATTTGTCCATAGCCATTATTTTGAAATCGCCAAATTTCGGCCGATCATGGTTCTAAACCCGTGCGGGCTTTGGGTCTCCAACCCAGGTAAAATTGCTCCCAATCTAATTGGGTAACCATGAATTCCAAAATTAGCCGTCCGGGTAATCGTGCCAAGAAAACCCGAACCAATTTCAATTAACCGTATTAATTTCCAAAATTAATATCGCATGAACGAAAAATAAATTCCATTCATAAAACACGTGCATAAAAATTACCAAAATTTAAACACGCAAAAATTTTAAAATCAATAAAATTTTAAAATCCGGCCCGGCCCAAAAATCCCGCCAAATCCAAAAACGGGCCCGGCCCACCACGCGGGGAGGCTGCTGCGGCCAGCAGCAGGCTGCTGCCTGGCGTGCTGCCCAGTAGCATGCCAGCAGCAGCTGCTGCTGCCTGGTGTGCTGCCCAGCAGCACGCCAGCAGCAGCAAGCAGCTGCCTGGCGTGCTGCTCAGCAGCACGCCAGCAGCAGCTGGCCGGCAGCAAGCTGCTGCCCCCCACACAACTATTTTTTTTTTTTTTTTTTTCATGCATAATCAAATAAATACATCAAGAATAAAATCAACAAGTCCAAGAGACATAAAATTAAATCCAAGATGTATAAAATTAAATCAACATGCATAAAAAAAAAATAAACAAATTGAAACATACATATTACCTAATATGCAAAAACCATTTCAATTTGAAAAATCAAATGGGGAAAAATATAAAACCCCAAAACCGAAAGAATCCCCGATCCATAAAACACCAATTTTAAAACACGGGATCCACCAAGTTAAAGATTTTCACGAAACAAAAGCTTGCTCTGATACCACTGCTGGGATTCGTCACGGGAAACCGACCGACAAAGTGCGGAAACACGCGTCGATTTCCTCGAATCCGGGTCCCGGGAGCTTAAGTAGTGAAAATCAAAAACAAAACACAAAGGAGGAGAATAAAGTCTTACCAAGATATCTCTTTAAGAGATAGAAGAAGACTGCAGAAATCAAGGATAGATTTCCTCCACTGATGCGTACACGAACGGCTATCGGACTAAAACCCGTGCTAGCAACTCGGAAATTCAAGAAGAGAGGGAGAGATGGCAGCCAAGAGCACTTGCTTAGAATGAAAATGGTTGAAGCCTTTAATCTAATATCTCTCACCAAGAGGCAAAAAATATCCCATAAAGCAAAGTCAACTATGACTCACCACAAAGTCAACAATGACTCACCACTTTCACTCATTACATTTTGGCTAAAGAATGAGTCATCTCCCTTGTCCAAAGACATAAGGATTCGGCCAAGAGGTGGAAAGGAAATGGGGAAGACACTTGTCTTTAGTCATAATGACCAACTCATAATGACCAACAAATATCCAAGTTGGTAAAGTCCAACTTTACTAACCAAAGTCCACCATGACTCACCCATTTAATCATCACCTTTTGTCCCACCATGACTCATTCTTCTCATCTTAAAAATTCATCATTCTTGCCTTAAACCCACCATGGATTTCGTCCAACATATGATGAAGAAGTGGGCTTACCATTTCAAGCCCAAGTCCACTTTAATTCTTTGGTTTCTATTTGATTTCAAATATCATTGTAATTCAACATGTATGTAAGCATATTGTACCATATGACATGTTACATACCTCTAAATTACAATTAATTTGACACATCAAATGCATCAAGGAATTAAATTAGACACATATAAGATGAGATACATGTAAACCTATACATGTATAAATATTTCCACCTAGGAAATAATCTCATAAATTAATTCATTGAATTAATTAAGAGAATGCCAAAAATAAATATTAATTATATTCTTTTGATCAATCTAATTGACCTAGAAGATAATTAATAAATCTCTCTCTCTTCAAACGTGTATACTCCAAGCACACACTTAATCCGACTAGTTAAAGTCCAGACGTTCAATGTGTACGATCCAATGGGCCCGTCTTTATGTTGGCAGTGGGCCAAGGCCCACAGACTACAGGCGGGCTCTAGCAAGCCACTGTAGCCCCCAATTAAGACGGAGATAGCAGTCAAACTGTCACCGTAACCCTGTAGTTGAACTTGCATGTCCCATGTCACTGATATCGGTGTCCAACACAGAGGCATGGTTGATCACCCTCTATATGTGTCCGGACATTACTTGATCCCAAATGAACTGATACTCACAAACAAGATCTCATCTTGTTTGGGTGTGGCCACACTCTAATCAGTAACATTCATCAAGAGGCCGGTGATATCGTCTCAGTAAAATACTGAGTGACATTCCCTTCTGCATATCCATAGTACTGCCATGCTCACTGACACACCCGAACGTACCCATACTTGGCACCCTTTTACAGGCCCGTTAGGCGTACACCGAAGTGTGCCACTTCACATGCAGCACCATCATATGGTCCGGTCAAAGGACTTATGCAAGTACTACGCGAGAATCAGTTGTGATACTATACCATGTAGATTCCCGTTAAGTGGATCAATCCAGTACCATGCACCCTTTTACATGTACCCATTAACCTGGTTGACATTCCATGTTCTATGACCGGTAAGACACCGCCATACAACCAGGCTAATGATAGTCTTTAGTTTCATTCATTCCCATGATTGGAACAGACTACGGATGACTTTATGGCCATATCGTTTTCCCTATCCATAGTCTTACTGCCAAGTGCCTCACACTTGACAACATGGATATGGATATGTCCATTGGATACTCTATTTAAAATATTGCACAAGACATATAGTAAATAGATTGTTGCCTTTATTTCTTAACACAACTTGTATAATACATGAAGTTCATATAAATGTACAAAAGTATGATACAAAGACAAGGACTAATGCCTCGGGACTAGGGCATTTCCAACATGCATGTCACATAAATGATTATGAGTACGTTGTGGTGAAGGATGTGTGTCACACAATATGGCTGCATAAAGGAGTTAGTCACATATACACAGCACATATTTACATGTTTTGTATGAACGGAGTGAAACAAATATAAATCCTGCACGTCGAGCAAACATTTTAGTGCAAGCAAAAGGATACTCACCCTCGAACTTATTTTTCTATGATTTGGTCAATTCAAAAACTACCATAGGAGTTGGGTCTTTTTGTTACCATCAAGGCATAACAAAGGCATCTCTCAAGAATGCAATTTTGAAGTTCTGGATACCCTAAGGGAAAATTACTATAGCTTTCTATATGAGTGAATGGTCACAACAAGGGTAAACATCAAGGTTCCCATAATAATATATACTCCTCACTTCTCCCCAATCAAGGGTCCGAGCGAAGGGGTTCATACTAGGCTACAAGTGATGTACCATATCGGTCTGTCGGCTACACTTCAATAGTACATCTAGGTGAATAAGGTAATTTTTTCGGGAATGTGTATGCATAAGTGCCCGTGATATGATGCGAACAAAAGAGTGCAAATTGGAAAAATTTGATTTTCTGATTTTGGAAATTAAGGCAAGACTAAGGAACATACAAAACCAATTCCTTATGCCTTAAAGGTTGATGGGAGTCGCCACCCAGATGAGCTATTACTGGGAAATTGTGGTATAGCCAAGCCCGGTAGGGATTCCTATACCTTTAAAATAAAGATTCTAGTCCGAACAAATCACTTATTTTAACTTTAATATGAATTGCTTTTAACTACAACCAATTTGCACTCTTTGTCATTTTATTCCCTATTCAATATTTAACCCTAGATATTTACTATATGCTTATACAAAAAGCCATACACAAATTCAGAAAGCGATAAATAAATTCAGAAAGTAAAGAAAATAAATTTATTACAACTCGATCGAATAAACTACCCTAAGGGATACATAAAAAAAATGGGAAAGGGGGGTACAATTGCCTATTTTACAGGAATTATTCTAGAAAAATATAAAGCTAGCAAACATTTAACCTAGCATACATCTACCTGCAAAACAAGGGTTAGTGATACAGATTAATATAAGCACATTGGACTCCAAACAGGACAGAATGAGAAATCTAGATAGCTAAGAGGGCATGCATTTAGGGGATAATCGGGAAAACCTGGTAGGTGTACCCGATTAGACCTAGAAAACAATTTTTATAAACGCACTGTATTTTTGGATCTAGAGAAAATAAATTTAGAAAACAATTTTTGTCAATTTATATTTATTTTTTCGTTTACCATGGCAATGTGGATCGGGTGTCCAGAGATTTATTGGAAACCTCTTTTGTGCAGGTCTTAAAAAACACTTCACAATTAAATCTAGGTCGATATAGCGCATAAACATCCAAAATTCACTTTATAAAAAAATGTATGTACAATGAATAATAGAAGAAATGAATGCTATGCTTATGAAATGAATTTCTGGTACTGCTGGGGTTCGAAAATGGGTTAGTTCTAGATGTCAGGATATAGATCTAACAATAAAAAAATTTTTTATTGTGTGATTTTAACACGTAGAAATTCATTTTAGGGTTTTCTCCTTTTGAATCTTACAATCCGTTGGGGGTCTATCAATTGGTTAGAATGAGAAATCAAAGATTTTCACCCCGGATTCATAAAACTAAAATTCACAGAAAAAAAGGAAAAATTTGAGCGCATGGCTCATAGGTCAAGCTAAGCCGTATGGCCTTGTTCTTAAATTTATAGCAAAATTCTTTTTCGGTTTTGCACAATATAGAGAAATCAAATCATGCATGAATAATGAGATAGGATTGTTGGTGTGCCCTAGATCCAAGGCACTGTTTAGGACATTGTATCGTACTTTAGTTTATTGTACTGTTATACTTTGTTCCTTGTGTTATTGAATAAAAGCATTAATTCATTCAAGTTATGTATCTTGTACTACAGAAACTGTATGAAGTATCCATTGATTGTTAATCATAAAAATTATACCAGAAGCTAATCCAAGTCATGGGAATGACTTGGGTGTAAGCTTTTATATTCAGGATAAATACAGGATCATGTAGGTTGCATGACATGTATGGATATGAATATAGGTACGTGTGGAGAGCACGGGACTTGGTCGATCCGCTTTAGAAAGTACATGGTGGAAGTGTCATTAACCTTTCTATAAATGTAGATCTCTTTTATCTCCAGACCTGATTTCAATACAGTAGATAATGAGGAATCAGATTAAATTTAATATACGCCTAACAGGTCCGTAATTGGATGCCAAATATGGGTATGTTGGTTTAATCAATGAACTCATTACTGCGGGTAGTTGAAGTGATGGGATTACCACTCACTATTAAGTGAGAAGATATCATGGGCCACTTGATGAGTTATAACTGTGAAATGTGTGGCCACACTCAGATAAGCAGGATACTTATCTGTTCAACAGTTTAACACAATATCAAGAAATAGATCAAACTATAAAGGATGACATCACCGTGCCTCTGGTTTGAGATATCGATATGCGATGGTGAGAGATAAATAGAATATCTACAGGGTGGTGCATCTACTAGATGATGGCATTTATCTGTAATCAATTTGGGACTGTAATGGTTTGCTAGAACCCAATTTCAGTTTAAGTTGTATACTTAACCCTAATTGATTCGGACCCTAAGGATCGTGCACAATGAACACTGAGATCAACACTTATTAATTTATACATGATAATGTATAAATTGGAATGATGAACAAGATGTAATAATTATTAATTGATAATTAATAATTAATACTATTTGATTATTTGTTATTAAACAAGTTAATCAAGTTAGTATACAGGAGAGATAAATTAATCGGGTTAATTTATTAAACGATTAATTAATTCTAATTGTATTATGGGTAGTAAATATTTACATTTGAACCTAATTGATGTTAATTGAATCAATTAAATATATTTATATTTTAATTGATTTAATTAAATTAATTGAGAGGTCAATTTACAATTAATTTATTTTAATTGTAATCTTTACCCTAATAGGAATTGGAGTGTGGGTAAAACACCTTAAAAAGAAAAAAAAAAAGTGTTTTAAGAGGAAGAGGCAGCCGTCACTTTTAAAAGGAGAAAAAGGGGTGAGGGGCTAAATTCCTTTCAGGGTTCTTCCATTTGTTTTTTGTTCATTCATTCCGGTCAAAAAGGCTAGCACCGGGTGTAGATTGTTCGAGGTGTTCGTGCACGTGATAAAGGAGGAATCTCAATTGATTTTCTGCCATCCCTAGTGGGGATTCAATGTAAGTTTTTCGAATTAAGTTTCTATTTAGTTTATTTTCTCTTCCATCTACATATTCTCCTGGGACTGGAATTTAGAGAATTGAACCTGGCTTCCGCTGTCTATTCGGTTTGATTTTCGATGATAATTCCCTACAGTGGTATCAGAGCGGGATTATGTTCCGTTGGAAGATTTTTTTTTGGTTTCGTTGTTAATCTTTGATTTTAATGGAACCCTATAACTTGCAATTTTTTTTTTTTTTCCAATTGAAATTTTTGTTAACCTAAAATTAATTTGTTAATTAGTTGTTGGGTTGATGTTGTTTTAATGCATGGATGTATGATTATTCATGGGCTTGATTGGTTATATGATTTGTGTTTTTGTTGTTTAAAAAAAAAAAAAAAAATAATTATGTTTCATGAGAATTGCGATCAACAGTGATCGCAATTCTCATGGCTGCTGCGCAAGCAGCAATATTTTGTTGCTGCTTGCGCAGCAGCTTGTGCTGCCTGCGAAGGCAGCAACAGCTGTTTGCTGCCTTGCGCAGGCAGTTGGGCGGGCTGTAAGTGCAGCCCGTCCCTTTAGTCGGGACGTTTTTTTTTTCGGGTCTGTTTTTTTTTTATGGACCGGATCGTTTTATTTTAATAAATTTTTTTTGTTGTTCCATGCATTTATATGTTAATAGATTTAATTTTCTGTTATATATAAATGAAATTGTTATAATTATGAGATTGAATTAATAGATTGGGGCACCAATGGTATTAATTGGACATTTTAATTTCACTTGAGCAATTTCCAAATTCAAGTGGGAGCAATGATTTAATTCATTGGGCCTTTATGGGCTTAATTACTGGTTGTGAAATTAATAATGGTCTCATGTATAGGATTGGCTTAATAATTGTTATTATTAGGATTGCCATGATCATGCATTATTTTATATTGTTGTTCTAACTCTAATGCAGCAATATGTTTAGAATCCTATGGGCTTTATTTTTCAAGATTGGTTGTAATTTCTATTTAATTATTTAAATTGAAATTAGATCATATGTATAGGCTTTATTTCATTTTATGTAACAAAAGCCGGAGCTGGAGATCCAAATGCATGTGGCGTGGTGGTGGCCCTGAAGACCTATTTTTAATTCATAGTTAAAAATTATAGGTTGTAATTTTTAAAGCCCATAGGATGTCTATTATTATTATTTATTTTATATATTGCTCTCTCTTGTTGGAATATATATTAAAATAAATTGCTGAGTGATCACTTGATTTTTCCTATTAACATGTTTAAGCTAATCAACCTAATTAATCTGTTAAAATAAAAATATCGGGTATTTTATAAGTGCTTTACCTAATTCTCACCTCTTCCTCCCAGGTGGTGCTGCAATGTACGTCATGCCCTAGCTGAGTACATTGTGGTAACTGGTGGGCCGTTGAGGTTTTGGATACTTTTTAAAGTATGGTAAATAAGAGGATGTAGGTTTGACCCGAAGGTGGGGTATCATGGCTAACTGCGGGCCCCTAAGCACGGATGGGTAAAGTGCCAATAGGCCCATCGAACCAAGAGTTCTCTAGGTGGGAGAATTGAGTTGGAAGCTCTACCAAGTATGCCAATAATTGGTTGACAAGCTCTAGCTTGGTCAATTATTAGTAGAACTGTGGATCTTGGTATAACCGTGTCAAAATTAATTCACCAACATAAAATTAATTATGACAGATTATTAATTTGTTTTTTTTGACATATAAAGTCTTTCATTCTTATTCTCTCTTTCTCTCTATTTTCTGTAGAAACTACTTGAACGTAAACCTTAAGAAATGGCAACAAACAACCCTCTTAAACCACTACTTGAGAAAGAAAAGTTGACGGGGACCAACTTTCTTGATTGGGCTAGGGCGGTGCAAATCGTCTTGAGGCACGAGGCAAGAGAGTATGTACTGACAACTGCCATACCCCCTCGTCCTACGGGTAGAAATGCTACTCCACAAGCTATTGAGGAGTATGAAAAGCATGTAAAGGATGACAGAGAGGTGTCTTGTATTATGCTTGGTACCATGTCTGCTGATTTACAGAAGCAGTTCATGAATCAAGGTGCCCGTGAAATGATGAGCAATCTGAAAACTATGTTTGAAGATCAGGCTCGTCAAGAGAGGTACTTGACTACCAAGGCATTATGTAGCACGGTCATGCAGCCGGGTTCTTCTGTCAGTGCACATGTGCTGAAAATGAAGGGCTATGTTGATAGACTGGCTAGTCTCAATGCACCAATGCTTGAGACAACTGCTGTAGACATCATTCTGGGGTCACTTCCAGATTCTTACAACACCTTCATCCTGAACTACAATATGCAGGGTCAGGATAAAACGGTTATGGAGTTGCACGGCATGCTAAAACAAGCCGAGCAGACTATGACCAAGGGTAAGAAGTCTGAAGTGCTGATGGTAAACAAGGGCAAGAAGCCCAGTGGGAGTGGTAAGAACCAGTCTAGGTTCAAGACCAAGGGCAAAAAGGCCCAAGCAAAGGGCAAAAAGCCTTTTAAGCCACACCCATTGGACTTATGCCACGAGTGTGGTGAAAAGGGGCACTGGAAGAGTGCTTGTCCAAAGCTAAGGGGAAATACAAAGAAGAAACAGCAGGCTACTGAATCTTCAGGTATTTATGTTATAGAAATAAACCTTACTATTTCAACATCTTGGGTCTTAGACACTGGATGCGGGTCTCACATTTGTTGCAATGTGCAGGGGCTGAGAAATAGAAGGAAACTGGTTCCAGGTGATGTGGATCTCCGGGTTGGCAATGGTGCTCGAGTCGAGGCCATGGAAGTCGGCGATTATTACTTTGATTTGCCCACAGGGCTAGAACTAGTTTTGAAAGACTGTTATTTTGTACCTGCTATGCGCAGGAATATTATTTCTATTTCATGTTTGGATGATTTGGGATTTTCATTTTATATTGAGCATGGAACTTTTTCTATTAAATGTGGCAATATAAATTATTGTACAGGCGTTCTTCAGAACGGGTTGTATGTTTTAGATACAACAAATCATTCACACATCTATAACATAAATAAAAGGATTAAACAAAATGATATTGATCCTACGTATGTCTGGCACTGTCGTCTTGGGCACATAAACGAGAAACGTATCGCAAAGCTCCACTCAAGTGGTTTGTTAGGGTCATTTGACCTGCAAGCTTTGGATACTTGTGAATCTTGTTTACGTGGCAAGATGGCAAAAGCTCCTTTCACTAAAACAGCTGAAAGGGCTACTGAACTGTTGGGGCTAATACACACTGATGTATGTGGGCCAATGAGTACATGTGCCAGGTCTGGTTACTTATACTTCGTCACGTTCACAGATGACTATAGTCGGTTCGGCTATGTGTATTTGATGAAACACAAATCTGAGACTTTACAAAAGTTCAAGGAATACAAGAACGAAGTAGAGAACCAACTTGACAAAAGGATAAAGATACTCCGGTCTGATAGAGGGGGTGAATATCTGAGTCAAGAGTTTGACGAATTCTTGATAGAGTATGGGATTGTACCTCAACTCACTCCCCCTGGTACACCCCAGTGGAATGGGGTTTCAGAGAGGAGAAATCGGACTTTGCTTGACATGGTCCGCTCAATGATGAGTCAAGCTAATCTCCCTATATCCTTTTGGGGATATGCTTTGGAAACCGCTGCTATTATTTTAAATAATACACCCAGCAAGGCAGTTGAAAGAACACCATATGAACTATGGAAGGGCAGGAAACCCTGTGTGTCTTTCATGAGGATTTGGGGCTGTGATGCCTATGTCAAAAAACTGACTAGTGGCAAACTAGAGTCCAAATCTATAAAATGCCAGTTTGTCGGTTACCCTAAGGAAACTAAGGGTTACTGCTTCTATAACCCAGAAGAGAATAAGGTGTTTGTGGCTCGAAATGGGGTATTCATGGAGAAGGAATTCCTTTCCATGAAAGACAGTGGGAGCAGTATTGAACTTAGAGAAGTTCAAGAACCACAAACTTCTACGGCTGAGGCTGTGGATGCTGAGACAACTGTTTTGGATGTTCAATCAAACGAACAGGCTGAACCAGTTGTACAGGAACCTAGAAGGTCAGGCAGGACACGTCATGAGCCTGAGAGGTATGGTTACCTGGTCACGCATGATGAGGAACTTATGATCATTGAGCATGAAGATCCTCAGTCTTATCGAGAAGCACTGGAAAGTCCACATGCGGATAAATGGCGACAAGCCATGGAATCTGAGATACAATCCATGTACGACAATGAGGTCTGGAGGTTGGTGGATCCACCCCCTGGAGTCAAAGTAGTGGAATGTAAGTGGCTTTTCAAATTGAAAGCTGATAACACCTTCAAGGGGCGACTGGTTGCAAAAGGTTTCAGGCAAATTCATGGCATTGATTATGATGAAACGTTTTCACCAGTGGCTATGCTCAAATCCATAAGGATATTACTTGCCATAGCGGCATGGCACGACTATGAGATATGGCAAATGGATGTCAAAACTGCTTTTCTGAATGGAAAGCTCGAGGAAGAAGTCTATATGGCTCAACCTGAGGGTTTTGTCGATTCGAAATATCCTAACCGGGTTTGCAAACTTCAAAAATCCATTTATGGATTGAAGCAAGCATCACGGTCGTGGAACAAAAGATTCAATGAATCCATAAAAGAGTTTGGTTTCATTCAGAACTCTGATGAGCCCTGTGTGTATAGAAAAGTTAATGGTAGCTCCAACACTTTTCTAGTGTTGTATGTAGATGACATACTTATCATTGGTGGAAACATTTCAGAGTTGCAAGCAACCAAGCAGTGGCTGAATAAATGTTTCTCAATGAAGGACCTTGGAGAAGCCGAAACGATCTTAGGGATCAAGATCTATAGAGATAGATGCAATCGGCTGCTAGGGTTAAGTCAAGCTGGTTACATAGATAAAGTTCTTAAGAGGTTCAACATGGCGAACTCAAAGAAGGGTTTTACCCCGATGCGTCATGGGTTGAAACTGTCTAAAAAGGACTGTCCAAAGACATCAAAGGACAGAAATGACATGATGAGGATTCCTTATGCATCAGCTATAGGATCTATTATGTATGCGATGCTATGTACCAGGCCTGATGTTGCATTTGCCTTGAGTATGACTAGCCGCTTCCAGTCTGATCCAGGAATGGAGCATTGGAAGGCAGTCAAGGCAATTCTGAAGTACTTAAGACGTACTAAGGATCATTTCTTGGTTTATGGCGGTGATGAGGAATTGGTAGTCACAGCATACACTGATGCTGGTTATCAAACTGATCAGGATCAAAAGCAATCCCAGTCGGGTTTCGTTTTCCTCCTCAATGGCGGTGCCATCAGTTGGAAGTCAACTAAGCAACCTACCATCGCCGATTCCACTACAGAATCTGAGTACATTGCTGCTTGTGAGGCTGCAAAAGAGGCAGTCTGGATGAGGAAGTTCATCATGGATCTTGGAGTAGTTCCTTCTATCCAGAATCCTATTACTCTACTGTGTGACAACAATGGGGCTATTGTACAAGCTAAAGAGCCTCAGTCAACAAAGAGGAACCAACATGTGCTCAGGAAATTTCATCTGATTAGAGAGATCATCCAGAGAGGTGATGTACAGATAGAGAGAGTTGACACAGTAAACAATGTCGCTGATCCGATGACCAAAGCTCTTTCTCAAGTAGTGAACGATGGTCATGCACGATCTATTGGGATTAGGGAGATGCCTGCTTGGACCTAGGTCAAGTGCGAGATTGTTGGTGTGCCCTAGATCCAAGGCACTGTTTAGGACATTGTATCGTACTTTAGTTTATTGTACTGTTATACTTTGTTCCTTGTGTTATTGAATAAAAGCATTAATTCATTCAAGTTATGTATCTTGTACTACAGAAACTGTATGAAGTATCCATTGATTGTTAATCATAAAAATTATACCAGAAGCTAATCCAAGTCATGGGAATGACTTGGGTGTAAGCTTTTATATTCAGGATAAATACAGGATCATGTAGGTTGCATGACATGTATGGATATGAATATAGGTACGTGTGGAGAGCACGGGACTTGGTCGATCCGCTTTAGAAAGTACATGGTGGAAGTGTCATTAACCTTTCTATAAATGTAGATCTCTTTTATCTCCAGACCTGATTTCAATACAGTAGATAATGAGGAATCAGATTAAATTTAATATACGCCTAACAGGTCCGTAATTGGATGCCAAATATGGGTATGTTGGTTTAATCAATGAACTCATTACTGCGGGTAGTTGAAGTGATGGGATTACCACTCACTATTAAGTGAGAAGATATCATGGGCCACTTGATGAGTTATAACTGTGAAATGTGTGGCCACACTCAGATAAGCAGGATACTTATCTGTTCAACAGTTTAACACAATATCAAGAAATAGATCAAACTATAAAGGATGACATCACCGTGCCTCTGGTTTGAGATATCGATATGCGATGGTGAGAGATAAATAGAATATCTACAGGGTGGTGCATCTACTAGATGATGGCATTTATCTGTAATCAATTTGGGACTGTAATGGTTTGCTAGAACCCAATTTCAGTTTAAGTTGTATACTTAACCCTAATTGATTCGGACCCTAAGGATCGTGCACAATGAACACTGAGATCAACACTTATTAATTTATACATGATAATGTATAAATTGGAATGATGAACAAGATGTAATAATTATTAATTGATAATTAATAATTAATACTATTTGATTATTTGTTATTAAACAAGTTAATCAAGTTAGTATACAGGAGAGATAAATTAATCGGGTTAATTTATTAAACGATTAATTAATTCTAATTGTATTATGGGTAGTAAATATTTACATTTGAACCTAATTGATGTTAATTGAATCAATTAAATATATTTATATTTTAATTGATTTAATTAAATTAATTGAGAGGTCAATTTACAATTAATTTATTTTAATTGTAATCTTTACCCTAATAGGAATTGGAGTGTGGGTAAAACACCTTAAAAAGAAAAAAAAAAAGTGTTTTAAGAGGAAGAGGCAGCCGTCACTTTTAAAAGGAGAAAAAGGGGTGAGGGGCTAAATTCCTTTCAGGGTTCTTCCATTTGTTTTTTGTTCATTCATTCCGGTCAAAAAGGCTAGCACCGGGTGTAGATTGTTCGAGGTGTTCGTGCACGTGATAAAGGAGGAATCTCAATTGATTTTCTGCCATCCCTAGTGGGGATTCAATGTAAGTTTTTCGAATTAAGTTTCTATTTAGTTTATTTTCTCTTCCATCTACATATTCTCCTGGGACTGGAATTTAGAGAATTGAACCTGGCTTCCGCTGTCTATTCGGTTTGATTTTCGATGATAATTCCCTACAAGGATTTTATGGCCCCTCAGTGATTACCTTTAGCTTGTTTATCCAGATTTTTGGGAAATAATCTGAATCCTTTCCTTGGAGCTTTAAACCAATGTAACTCGTGACTACGAACCGAACCTCACCGAGAAACTGAAATGCAGCCATATATAGCTTTGAACCAAGCTGTTTTATGTATGGAAATGTGGTTTAGTGTTTGAAATGGCTGATTTTGGCTTGGATTTGGTGAATAATATGGAAAAATAGAGGTTTTTAGCTTTGGTTGTCGGGGAAAGAAAAAATGTTGAAGGAGAAGGAGAATAAGGGCCGTGTGATGAAGCCTTGGGTAAGTGTGATTTTTGATCCCCTTTCCTTGCTTAAACTTCTATAATATATTTTCCTTCTTCGTAATTGATATTAGCTTCCTTAAGAAATCATTTTCTATTATGTGCAAGTGGGCAATTCGACCAACCAATTTCTTAAGAAATGGGTCGTATGGCCCATCTGCCCTTTAATTTGGGTCGTGCGGCCTATCTTTTGAGTCGTACGGCTCATGTTCACATCACAACTGTACCCACTTTAAGCAACTCCCTTCCACAGCCTAACCCTTAAAAGTTTGGTTGTGCCTCCTTTTGAATTGGGGCATACAACTCATCTTGTAATGTTGATAAACCTTATTTCGATTTGCGGTCCATTTCGGCATGAGTTACAGTCTGTTCCTTGCACCTTGAGCTGTGCTTCGAACAGTTTCAGATAAAGGATAATAAAAAATCATCATCTTAGAGGTCGGACAAAAGTCCGTGCTCACAATAAGATTGGATCGTACGACCCAAATACACGTGAACAAGGTTGTACGGCTCTACTTCTCTAGAAAGTAAGCCCGTACGGCCTATATTTGGTAGGAAAACAGATTTTTGATTTTTGATTTTAACACAGAGAAATTCATTTTGATGTTGAGAACCTTTGCGGGTCTACCAATGGGTTAGACTCAAGAATCAAAGATTTTCACCCCGAATTCCATAAAATCAAAGATCCTGGAAAACAAGGGAATTTTAGTTGTAAGACTCACAGGCCATCGATGAGTAGTACGGCTTAAATGCCTCTAAAGATAGGCTGTGCAGCGTAAAGATAGGATCAATGACCTAATTTTAAAATTTATATAACTTTATTTTTCAATATTCAGTAGAATAAACGTAGCATAAGCATATCTAACAATTAGGATTGGAACAAATGGATTTTATGGCCTCTTAGAAGTTACCTTTAATATGTTTTTCCAGGGTTTGATTTAGTTATCTGAATTTGACCCTTGAAGCTCAAAACTGATCCTCGAGTGCAAGCCATGTGACGGGTGTCGGAGGGTTTTTCTTATTGAAAACGAGTGTTTGATGGAAAATAGGTTTTGAGAAAAGACAAAATGAAGAGGAACATATGAAACTGATTCCTCATGCCTTGAAGGATGACATGAGTCACCACGCAACTCAGCTCTTACTAGGAAATTGTTGTATAGCTAAGCCCGATAGGGATTCCTTTACCTTTAAGATAGAGATTTTGGTACAGACAAATCACTTATTTCTTCTTTATTTTGAAATAACTTTTAGCTATACCAGATGCACGCTTTTTGTTATTTAATTCCTTATTCAATATTCAACCCTAGTTGTATTACTATATGCTAATATAGAAAGCCGTAAATAAATTCGGAAAGTGATAAATAAATTCCGAAAATAAACTTATTACAAAAGACTAACTTAGGGGTACAATTGATAAAAAGGACTGGGGGTACAAACGCCTAGTGTACACAAAATAATCCAAAAATAGAAAGCTAGCATACATCTAACCTAACATAACTACCTGCAAAATAGATCTTAGCGGTACAAATAATATATATACACATTGGACTCAAATAGGACCAAATGGGATATCAAGATAGCTCGGGATCAGGTATTTAGGGGATAAGCGGGTAAACTCAGCATGTTTACCCCGTTAGACCAGTTTTGAAAACACCCTGTATTTTGTGCTGGAGAAACCAATTTTTAAAATACTTGTACCAATTTATTAGCTTTTAAACATGCAATGGTGGGTGGATATACGGGAATTCATTGAATCACTTTCGTGTGGAGTTAATTACTACACACAAATTAAACTAGGTCAAGAAAGCGATAGTGAGTCAGATATCCAAAAATTCATTGAATCCCTTTCGTGTGGGTTTAATTACTCTGCAGAAATTAAACTAGATCAAGAAAGCAATAAACACATCAAAAAATATATTTTTTTTACAATAATTGACATAAAAATAATAATATTATCAATACTACTACTAATAATAATAATAATAATAATAATAATAATAATATTAACACCAATAATAATAATAATAACAATAATGTTAATATTAATAAAAACCGGTAATAATAAGAATAATAATACATATATCAGTAAAAAAAACGTAATAATAATAAATATACTATTAATACTCATAAGAGTCAATAATAATAATAATAACAGTAATAATAATACACTATAAATACTAATAAAAATAGTAATAGCAATAATAATACTACCAAAATTAATAATAACGTAAAAATAATATTTACACAAACAAAAACAAATTTGATATGAAAGTAACCAAAACACAAACAATAATTAATCCAGAAAGTAATAAAAAGATATAAGGCCTCTCAGAAATTACTTTTATAGTGTATATTCGTGTTTGTTTGGAGATTGTGAGTCGATTCTCGGAGTACCAGTCGGTAGTTTACGTCCCGAATTATCCGAAAGATCACGAACCAAAGATATAGGAATGGGGTTTGAGTTTTGGGTTGTGTGTGATGAAAGTTTAATGGAGAGATTTTTGCTTTATGCGTATTGATTTTTTTTTTTTTTTTTTTTTTTTTTAAGCCAAGAAAAGAGACGAAGCAGAAGATGATCTTGAAGATGATGGCTTTGCTTTCTTTTTCTGCCTTAGTTTTTTCTCCGCCTCCTCCCAAAAAAAAATGAGCCGCACCCCCTCTTTTCTTTGTTTGAGATTATCACTTAAGTTTTTAGCCCCCTCTTTGCCCTCTTTTGCTTCCCCTTTTAATTGGACAATTTTTCTTCCTTTTAATTTTCATTGGACCAACAAACTTCTTCATGATCATCACTTCTTCAAGTTGGCCGCCCACCCTTTCCCCCTTTTTTTTTTTCTTTTTCTTTTCTTTTAATATTATATATTATTATAAAAATATTATTATTATTATTATATATATATATATATATAGATATATAATTAATATCATATATGATTATATATATATGCGGTAGCCAAATTCCGTCTTGGTCCAATTAGATTAGATTTATGGGGAGAAAAAGCCATGCGGTTCCATATAAATTTAGGTTAAAAGTTAGGGGATCTCTCAAACAATTCTTGGATTCTCTCCTAAACTCGTTGAAATCTGACTTTTACTCAGATCATGTTCCTACAAAAATCTCATTGCAAAGGATAATCTTTGGGTTTTCATCACTAAGATCAGAAAAAATCCATGCTTACAAGTATAAAAAGATTAAATTTTCCTGACCTACATAGAAGAAAATTAGCCATCACTATTCCTAGGGCAAGGAATTTAGGCTAACACTAAGCAATTAGGTAGCTCCATTTTTCATCCCATGCTAGCACACCATGCCATTCGGAAGGCATCCATGAGCATGAGAGTGGAGATTCTTCACACACAACAAGATTTTAAATAAATCTTTCTTGCAGGGATGAGATAGGTATGATTTAGATTGCCTTTTGGTTGAGTATTTGCTTTGTATTCGATAATCAATGCAATTTGTTCCTAGAACGAATTCAAGTGCAAAGCATAATCGCTTCCGCTGCGGTTTGAAAATTTTGTTTTGCACCGGGAGAATCCCAACATATTGGTAAAGCGATCATAAGCTTCAAGGTTTGAATATGTCTGGCCTTAAGCGCCTTTGAGAAAGCCTAAGCTAAAGTGTAACCCCAAATAGCTTAGGGCCTAAATTCTAATTCTGTGCAATTGCTGTTGGTGCATGCCCTAGTCTCTAGATGTTGTACTTGGAGTTTTGTGTATTTGTATATATATTTTTTCTTAATATTAATAAAAGACATAATCATATTTATTGAATTACTAGTACAATTAATAAATATTGAGAATCCATAAACTGGTGTTTACTCATGTTTGTTAGTAGCATGTACTAAACGAGTAAGACCATGGGTTTAAAGAACGCGGTTTTAAAGCTATCCTTAGTCTGTTATAATCATGGGAATGGATATAACAAAAGATTAGTATGTACCTTGTGAGATGGGTGGTGTCTTATCGACCATAGGACTTGGAGAGTCAATCAAGGACATAAGTACACGTTAATGAATAATGTACTGGATCGATCTGTTTGTGAGAACACTACATGGTCCAGTGTCATGAGTGTTTCTCATGTATTGCTTATATTGGATCCCTAGACCCTATATTATTAC
Source organism: Euphorbia tirucalli (assembly GCA_039660915.1). Taxonomy (NCBI): domain Eukaryota; kingdom Viridiplantae; phylum Streptophyta; class Magnoliopsida; order Malpighiales; family Euphorbiaceae; genus Euphorbia; species Euphorbia tirucalli. The sequence goes on along the minus strand of CM077640.1, from coordinate 31,380,274 downwards.
ACTCCTGGATGTGACCTTGTATGCTTTGATGTGCGCCTAACAGGTTTGTAACTGGCTGCCAAGTATGGGTACATTGGATATATCGGGAACCATGCTAGGACTGGGATTAATGTGAAGGGATTGCATGTCTCTTCGCAGAAGAGATGATATCATCGTCCTCTTGACAAGTGAGACTAAGTAGTATATGATCGTACCCAAATAAAATGATTATTGAATAATCATTTATTTGATTTTGTCAATTTACTTGGAAGTCAAGTAAATGTCCTAACACATAGAAGGATGACAAAGCCATGCCTTGTGTAGAATATCGATATCAAATGTGCAAGGGATCGTATAAGAATACTACAGGTTTATGCCGGTTTGGTTTTGACATTTTCATCATAATTGGGGGTTGTAACGGCTTGCCAAATCCCACTTACAACTTATGGGTCAAATGTTGTTTCGAGCCATAACCAACATGGACCTACTGGATCGCACACTAAGGAGTTTATGTGGTTTTTGTAATGAACCATTTAATATGTAGGGATTACATATTAATTATTATTGTTGATGGGTTATTTTGTTTTATGGGATTAATTGGTATGAGAATTGGTTATAATGGCTTTTCAAATTAATCGCATGGTAATTTTGGTTAAGTCATTATATTGTAAAGTATGGTTGATATTTTACAAGGAGGGGCATTATGGGTGTCTACCTTTTTATGTTTCATATATAAAGGATGAGATGGAACCCTAATACCTAATTAGACAATTGTGTGCCACCAATTCTTATCTTCCTCCTTCTCTTGTGAGCAAAAAGAGGTTTTGTGAGAGGACGGCTAAGGTGAAAATCCTTTTTTCTCCTCTTTCTTTTTGTAGATCCATAATCTAGCCTTGAGATCTTAGGCATAGATCTTAGTTAGAGAGCGTTTATTCTACAATTAGTGTCATTCTCTTGTCGGAATAGGTTTCTATAATGGTATCAGAACTTACTTGGCTTTGATTATGGATTTTGGGAGTCAGGGTTCATATTTGGCTTTTTTTTATCGAAATGGGTTTTTGAATCAATTTGTTTTTTAGAACCCTAGCTTTATGTTGATTTGATTTCTTGGTTTTTGATTTGTTTTCCCTTCTTTTCCAAATCTGTTTTTAGTGTTTTTGGTGAAGAACAGATTGGTTTTGCTACTGGGTTTTTAGCAGATTTGTGTCCAAAAAACTAGAGCCGTATGGCTGTTGGGAACATCCGCACAGATGTTGACACCGTTAGTGTGTGTCCTAGTCCCTTTGTCAATGTAATGGGATTTTTTTATATTTAATAAAAGACATTAATCTATTTTATTAATTTTTTATGCAATTAATATCTATAAAGTATTAATTAGTTAAGTCATACTCTTATTTGTTAGGAGCATCTCCTAAGAAGTGGGACTAAGAGTAGAGATAACACTTAACTATAAGTATCCCTAGTCTGTTATATCATGAGAATGATACTAACTAAAGACTAGCATGGTCTTTGATTGTATGGTGATGTCCTACCGACCATTGGGCATTGATTGTCAATCAAAGAGATGGGTACAAGTTAGGTTACATGGTATTGATCGATCCACTCAGAGAATTACACTTGACTCCTATAAGACAACTGAATCTCTAGTAGCACTTATATTGGATCCTTAGACCTCATGTTGCTATGGACTCAGGGACGATCTCACATACTTTGACATATGCCTAACGGGCTCGTAACAGAGTCCTAAGTATGTGTATGATTGGGTATGGTAGTGAATTCCTCAGGATCATGAGCAAGGTGAAGGAAAATGCCAATCTCTTAACTGAGATCATAATATCACCGGCCACATGATAAGTGAGACTGAGAAGTGTTTGGCCAAACCCAATACATAATTACTCGATGATTAAGTGATTGAGTTATTCAGTCTACTCGGTATCAAGAAATGTACTTACAACCACAGGGGATGACTTAGTCATGGTATTGACAGTACAGAGATATCCATTGGCATGGGATGTTTATGAAAAAGGCTATAAGGTATATATGTCCAAAAGATATATTTATCTTAATTGGGAGCTATGATGATTTGCTAAAACTCATCTATAGTCTGTAGACCCAAAGGCTTAGGGTCCACTGCCAATATAAAGATGAACCCACCGGATCGCATGCATAGGGTCAAGATTGGATGTTTAGAACAAAAATATATATTTTCGATATATATTTAATAAGAGCAATTGATATATTTATATTGATTTAATTATTTTATGGTACAACAAATAAATCAATTAAAAATAACTAGTCTAAATTGGATTTTGACATTATAAGGAATTAATTATATTTAGATTAATTTATTTTATTGCAATAAGGCTAAAATATAATTATGTCAAAATTGAATTTAGACATAAATTAATTTAAGGGTGCATGAATATTTATATCATAAGGTTTATGGGTTTTAATTAAATTGAAACCCCTGACTAACCTAGAGTATAAATAGCACTTTATTAATTTAATTCTCTTTAGAGAAAGTCTGCAAGAAAAAAGAGACTAAAAATCTCCCATCCCATACACAGTGAATTTCGGCCCTTTTTACGTTTTAGGGTTCGACCATTGTTGCTCTCCGTCTAGCGCTAGCACGCTCTTCCAACCGCTTGAGGCCTGCGTGTGTGAAGGCAGAGATTTCCTACTCAGAAATTTGCATAGAAAGCTTCTTAATCTGGGTAAGATTTAATCTGCTTTCTAGTTGATTCTGGTTCTTCCCAAACCGAATGTTTTTTTGGCTAGATTTGAGTGCAAAACGACCCCTTCTACTGCTCAAAATTTTTATTTTTCACGGTGAAAATCCCTATAGAAACCAACCGCACATCTATGGTTTCTGGTCTTTTGTTGATATCTATCATTTGCTAATAAGAGTTGTACATCTATTATACATCTAACCTAATTCTACCTACTATATAGATGTCAGTACATAAACAAATATAAAGTAGGACTTAAATAGACAGAATGAGGGATTTCGATAGTTCGGGACTTGAATGGTGGAATCCAATAGACCCCGCAGATTCACTTAAGTAGGGCTGGAAAATCTTTTAAAATGCTAAATTTGTGAAAAAATAAGTTTGGAAAACAATTTAATTCTGATAGAAATTGGTTTTTCTATCAGTGTCTTAGTCTATTATAAAGAGTAAAATACAAAACTAGGTCAAAATGCATAAAAAATTTAAACAAACGGAATAAAAATATGATTTTGAGACAAGAGTCGTATGGCTCTTCTTTACAGTCATGCAGTTGTTACTTAAGTCGTACGGCTCTTGTTCCAAATTGCAAAATTCCAAAATCGCTAAATTGCAAGGATGACAATGAATTAAGTAACTAAAGCCATGTGACTTATCTTGTTGTACAATAGAGAGTACGGCTCAATCGTAGCTAAGAATAGAGTTGTACGGCTTTGGTTTCTAAAAATTGTTAAATTTGAAAAACAATGCAAACAACCATAAATCAATCAAGAAAGTTGTAAACAAGATTTCAGGCCGCTCAGAAGTTACCCTTGATTTTTTTTTCCAGCTTTCAGTCCTTAGAAACTAATTAAAAAAGTGAGAATTGAGGATTTAAGAAAGTTTGAGAATTCGAACTCCAAAGCTTGGATTTCACTCTAGTTTAAGCTTCAATCCCGAGATTACCATTCTATGAACTACCCAAAACACTTTAGTATTCTCGTTTGTTGGGTTTAAAGATTGAATTTTGTTATTGGTTATTGGTTGTGGTGATTTCTTTCCACTTTCTCTCATTAGGATCCCCCTTTAATTTTTCCCTGATCTTTTCTTTCAATGTTGATTCCTACCCTTTTTCCATAATCCTTTTCTCTTGTCCATAATATTTTCTTAAGAATTAAGAATCCAAAAAAGGCAAGAGGTTTCTTTCATCAAGTAGGAGGTGTCGAGCTCCCTTCAATCCAAAAATCTGCCCATCGGGTGCCGTATGGCTGAAACTAAATGGTTTAGAGCCGTATGACTCTTCTAGTTAGTGTTGTATGACTCATCTTCTTTTGCCGTTGTGGCTTAACCTTAATGCTCTACTATTTAATCCAAATAATTTGAACGGTCGGTTCAGAAAATGATTTCGTGGTCAAATTCTCAAAGTCGTCAAATCTAATTCTCACTTGGTGAACTGATTTCATTAAAGACCTCAAAGCAATCGATAACCAAATAAAGTTTTATCATCAAGGATGGAAAATCTGGCACTTACAACTAGTGCAGCATTTGTAGGGATTTTCACCATGCAAAACAATAATTTTTTAACAGAAGCAATTGATTTTGCACTCAAATCCAACCCAGGAGACATTCTCATTGGGAAGAAACAGACTCAATCAGAAAGCATTCTTGAATCTTTACCTGAGATATGCTTTCTTTATGAATTTCCAAGCAGGAAATCTCTACCTTAACACACGCAAGCCTCAAACGATTGGATGAGCGTGCTAGCACTAGACCGAGAGCTATAATGGCGGAACCCTAGAAACTACAAGGGGGGCTGAAATTCTCTCTGTACTGGGATGGGAAATTTCATTCTCTTTTTCCTACAAGGAATTAAAGTTATAAGGGGCTATTTATACTCCAGATTATTAGGTTTTTATTAAATTCAACTTTATGCTAAAGTCTTAATCAAATTATAAATCCATAAACCTTACGATATAAAATTGATGCACCCTTAAATTAATTTATGTTAAAATCCAATTTTAACATAAGTATATTTTAGCCTTAATTTATTTATTGCACTATATCATTAATTCCCTATGATGTCAATATCCAATTTTGACAAATTATATTCTAATTAAATTATTTATTATACCATACAATAATCAATTTAATATGAATATAATTTAAATTCCATAAATGTCAAAATCCAATTTTTACTAGTTATATTTTAATTGATTCGTTTATTGTACCATAAAATAATTAAATCAATAAAAATATATTAATTGTTCTTCAATTAAATATATATCCAACATATATTTATGTCCTGAACATCCAATCTTGACCTATGCGTGTGATCTGATAGGTTCATCTTCATTTTGGTAGTGGGTCCCAAACCTTTAGGCTCACAGACTATAGGTGGGTTCTAGCAAACCATTATAACTCCCAATTAAGATGAATATATCTTTTGGACATATATATAGCCTTTTTCTTATACATCCCATGCCTATGGATATTTCTGTAACACTAGTAATATGACTAAGTCATCCCCTATGGCTACAAGTACATTTCATGTTAGTTTTTTTTTCATGTGACACGAATTCCAGCCAAACACTTTTCAATCTCACTCATCAAGTGGCTGGTGATATCACGATCTCATTTAAGAGATTGGCATTTCCCTTTAACTTGCTTATAAACCTTAGGTATTCACTGACATACCCAATCATACACATACTTGGCATTCTATTACGAGCCCGTTAGGCCTATGTCAAAGTATGTGAGATCATCCTATGTCCATAGCAACAACAGGTCTAAGGATCTAATATATGTGCTACCAAATATTCACTTGTCTTATAGGGGTCAAGTGAAATACTCTGAGTAGATCGATCAGTTGTCATGTAACCTAACATGTATCCATCTCTTTAATTAACAATCCATGTCCAATGGTCAGTAGGATACCATCATACAATCAAAGACTATGCTAGTCTTTGGTTAATATCATTCCCATGATATAACAGATTATGAATATTTATAGTTAAGTGTTTACCCTGACTCTCAGTCTTACTGCTAGGAGATGCTCCTAGTAAACAAGAGTATGACTTAACTAATGGATTCTCTATAACTATTAATTGCACAAGAAATTAATAAAATAGATTAATGCCTATTTATCAATTATCAAAAATTCGATTATATTGTCAAAGGGACTAGGGCACACACTAACAGCATAATGTCAGGTCCAACAAATTTTGTATTTCATGTTTTTTTTTTTTTAATAATGTTGCACAAGTGGGTTGCATGTTTGTGGCACGTGTTAGTTTTTTTTTTTTTTTTGGCTTGAGTTCGTGTGACATTGTTCTAGTAGGTTTGACTTGGTGTCGATTTGCTTCGTCATTACTTTGGCTCTAAATCTCAACTAATTAGCAAACTAAAAGTTTAGTGACTTTATCTACACTAATTAAAGTATAGTAACTATAGCCGTACAAATTCCAACTTTCAATGACCGTCAGTTCAATTTACCATTTAGTCGACTAGTTGTTATCATCAAAACTTGATTCAACAAGAAATAAATATGGATGGATTCATATATATATATATATATATATATATATATATATATATATATATATTAGTGGTGACATATATTTTATAGGTTTATCTAGTACTGGTATATATTGGAAGATTGTTGTGACAAATATATATGTAGCTTCTATATATAAGGGTAACATATATATATATATATATATATATATATATATATATATCTATGTAAAAATCCCTAGGGACAAACAATAAAAAATTAAATTATGCTTTTAGTGATTTGAAATTATATATTTATTAAGGAATTTGAAAGCTGAATATCACCAAATATAGCAAAATTTAATAATCTAAACTTTTTCCATAAAAGATATAACGTTATTAAATTTCATTATTAGTAGATAATGAAGTGAGATAGATTAATCCGAAAGTATAAATTGGTTTAGCTTAAAATTAAATTCCATAAGCCTAATTTACCAATATTACCGTTACAATATCAATTTGAGCGAAATCAATTTTTGAAGGTAATGTTATTACATATGTCTCTTTTACCGTATTGAATATTGATAACTTAATACGATTAATACGACCATTTATAACCTGATCGAATTGATATTTTAATTTTGAGATGGACAAATCTCAAACCTGATTGAATTGATATTTTAATTTTAAAATGATTTCTTTTTCTTTTTCTTAGCAAAAAATTTATGTTAGATCTACCATTTTCCAAGCCATAGTAAACTAATTCTCGATAACAAGCAGAGATATCAATTCATTCGAGAGTTGGATTCTTCAAATACTGAATGTTATCTGATATTATAGATAAGTTACATACTTCAGCGTCATTAAATTTATATCAAGTACTTGTATGTGTAGAAAAATTTTTAAATACACTCGTATCCCAAATCAATTGTGTGTCAAACCAATAAGACCATACCACAAAATACATTATAGTATCTAGAATTTATAAATTAAAGTCTAAAAAGGGTCTATAATTTTTAGTTTAGGATATAAAATTTTTATTTTAGGATCAAGAATTATATTTAAAGAAAGAACTCTTAACCTAGTTTTTTCTTATACGTCTTCATCATTTCTAGGAAATAATTTTTTATGAACATTTCTAGAAAATAAAAATTATAAGATAAAACAGGAGAAATTGCTTTTTTTTTTTTTTTTTTCAAATGAAAGAAGTTACCTACCCCGGGTAATAAAATTAAAATTTGAAAGTAACATGATTATTAGCAAAAATTACTAAAAACAGTCCATTGCAGCAGATTATGTAATGAACTAGTTACTGAATTAGGAGTCCAATAGATGATTGCAATAACATTAAATTATGGAATAAGACATAAAAACGTACGTTTTATTTACAGTAGAAACAAATTAAGTGGGGTTAATTCTATATGTAACTGATGCAGCACATGCGTCTACCTTATCTTAAATATTAAAAAATAATAATAGGGAGAAAAATAACATGCATGAATCTCCAGGGTATTAAAATTAGAACCTCAAAATGAGGCTATAAATAGAGGAGCTATACAGACAGCAATAAGCAAACGCAGCAAATTAAAAAAAACAACAAATAAGTAGTGTTGCTAAAATTAGAAATTAAGAAAGAAAGGGAGATGAAAATGGTGGGTTTATGGGTATTATTTGGGTTAATGATTTTGAGTGAAGGGAGCAATATTAATATTGTGAATGATATCACATGTGGAGAAGCCCTAACAGAATTAACGTCTTGTAATCCGTATTTGATAGGAGATGATCCAACACCATCTCCACCTTGTTGTTTGGCTGTCCAAAAAGTGAATCAAGCAGCAACTACTCCTCAAATTCGTAAACAACTATGTGTCTGTTTCAAGGCAGCTGCTCCTAAACTTGGTGTTAAGGCTGATAAGGCTAGGCAACTTCCTAACCTATGCCATGTTGAAGTTCCTGTGGTTATTGATCCCTCAATTAACTGCAACAAGTACCTACAAAAATCTAACTCTATTTTTATGCTTTTCTAATTTGAATTATTATCCATGTTGTTTTAATGTTCTGGTTTTTGTTTGTTGGGTGCAGGATTCCAGCGTGAGTAAATTGGGCAAAAAGCGTGTGAGAGGCGAATGCAGCTGCTTATTACTGCGGATTATTAAATAAACTTTATAGTTTTATGTTTATCTTCTTAGATATATCTATTTATGGATAATATATATGTATTGTACAATATTGACTATCATATTTATGATGAGATAATGAGATATTTGGTAAATGATTCCTTCAATTTCTCTATGTGATTCTTCCTGATGACGAATTCCACTGGTTCTTCTTTTGGGTCTGTTTGGTTCAGTTGTTAGCTAATAGCTGTTACTGTTACTGTTACTGTTACTGTTAGCTGTTTGCTGTTGCAGTAAGCTGTTAGCTGTTAACTAATTAATTGATATCGTTTGGTAAACTTAGTATCAGCTGTTGTTGTTGAAATGTAAAAAGACTAATATAGATATATATTTTATGCCATTATACAATAATTATTCAAAAATAATAATATTATATAAATATTAATAAAAATAATTAGATTATTAAAAAATTTAAAATTAATTTTTATTACACTTCAAAAATTATAATTTTCATTAAATAGCAATTTTATAAGCGTACAAAAATAATTTAAATTATAGTTTCATCTATGTAAAATGCATCAAAATAATATTTTTTTAATTATTAACTAAATTAATATAAATAAATTAAAAAAAAATGAAACTAGCCAAAATAAATTAATTTGAGGAATTGATCTCGCTTAATTTTCAACATTTATAAAGATAAAAAAATTCCATAAAAATCTACATATTCATATAAAAATATAATTTATTATTTTGAAAATGTTAAATTTGTAAAAGCCAAATAATTATAAAAAACTTTTCGTGAAAAAGCTCTAAAAAGATGTTTTTCGTGAAAAACTCTTTTTTCCTGCAGAACAGTTAAAAGTAGCTATTTAAAATTTCTAACTAAACTAATTTTTCTGCTTTTCGGATTGAAAAGCTAAAAGCTACTCCGAAAAGCAGAAACAAACACCCCCCATATCTCTCTCTCTATATATCGATGATAAATAACTACTTTTTTTTTTTTGCAAAATATGTTTAATAAGTGAATAAAAGCAGATCCTAATAATTTTTAGTTAAACTGATATTTCATAATACATTTCTTTCTCATATTTATAATTAATTTGAAAATGAAGTGCGAGATATATATATATATATATATATATATCAAATGTTGAAAGTTTAATTAGTTGGGAATCAAGATAGTTTTTACTTGAGGTTTTTTAGCTCTAGAAATATAGCTCATGTAGTAGAATAGGTATGATTAATATTGGAGTAACTTTTGAACAATTTTGTGTCAATCTCAGGTTAGAGATTTTAATTAGGCAAGTTGTTCTGTGTTTGGATCCTATATATGATTATTGTAATTCTTCTTGTGAGGGTACGGGAGCCATTGCTCGGGACATAAGAACCAAATAAATGAATAAACTTATGGGTTTGACATACATTTGACCTTAAATCTTAAGGTGATAGGTTCACTGATATTTCCCAATTATATATTATTCATTTATCTCATAATTTTTTAATATGGGTTTCCAACTCCACACTTGCCCAACACTTTTATCATTAATTGATCAAGTTATATTAGCCGTTCTACATATATAATCAACTACAATCGATTCAAAATTTTAAACATATTCATTTCTTTATCTTCCCTTTTCCTTTTTTTTTATCACTTTTTGTCTTCTTATTTTCGACAATTTTGTTACAAATCTTTTCTTTAACAATATTAGGATCATTAAGACAAAACAAGGATTGAGTATATGAGAGTTGTTTCAAGTCATTTTAGTATGAGATGGAGGAATTTTCTCGTTCTTGTGTCTTTGTGTTCTTTGAATTTAGTGTTAATTTGTTGATCGTTATTTAGATATGATATTATTGATTGTTCTTGAAATGTTTTATTCCAAATCGAACAGGCTTATTGATTTTCTTTTTCAGATCTTGTTTTTGTGGATTTTTTTGTTCATCGATTTAAGGAAAATGACGATTGGAACTAAAGGATAAAATATCAACAAACCATGGAACAAATTAACCACGTACATGTAAAAAGAAATATAAGATTTGGCAGCAAGAAAACTTTACCTTTAAAGTATAAAAATTATTGCCAACCTTTAGATAATATTAAAAATATTGTTGTGTATTGCTGCTGTAAAATTGTTAAATTTTGTTGCAATCAATGTATTTATGTCAGCAACTTTTATTTATTGACACAAAATGAAGTTTTTACTACCAAATTTTTTTATGCAAATTTTTTTTGTTGTCACAATCTAATACTTCTTGTGGTGTTAGTTTCAAGAATATGCAGCTTTCTTTATAATGAACTATGTCACTTATATCATACCGTTTCTACAAAGTAACGTATTTATGGAATGTTATTTTAATTTTGCATTGATTCCTATCTCTAGTAGTGGTATTTCTATTGGTGAGCCCTAGTTCTTAGGGCATTAAATTCTTGTATTTTGTATTATACATTAAAACTCTTTGTATGTATACATCCTTTGTGTCACATTAATAAAGGCATTTAATCTATTCCATTTATATATTGTGCTATAACATGAATAGAGTATCCATTGATTGATAATCATAAAACATATCCCAAGTCTATTCTAATCATGGGAACGAATAGAATTACAGACTTGTATATTGGATGATTGTATGGGAGTTCTTAACTAACCATAGTACTTGTAAAGTCAGTCATAAATATAGGTACATGAAGTTGACATGGGACTGGATCGATCCGCACAAGAAAGCCACATGATTGTCACATCATAAGTCTTTCTTTAGTAGGACTCTTTTGTCCTCTGACCAGATTTCATTATAGTATCAATATGCAATCTGGTTCACTTTGACATACACCTAATGTTGGGATTCATCACGGGAAACCGACCGATAAAAGCGGAAATACGCGTCGATTTCCTCGAATCCGGCCCAGGAGCTTAAGATGTGGAAATCAAAAACACGAGAATCATTTGTGATACTATACCATGCAGATTCCCGTTAAGTGGATCAATCCAGTACCATGCCCTTTTGCATGTACCCATTAACCTAGTTGACATTCCATGTTCTATGACCGGTAAGACACCGCCATACAACCAGGCTAATGATAGTCTTTGGTTCCATTCATTCCCATGATTGGAACAGACTACGGATGACTTTATGGTCATATCGTTTTCACTATCCACAGTCTTACTGCCAAGTGCCTCACACTTGACAACATGGATATGGATATGTCCATTGGATACTCTATTTAAAATATAGCACAAGACATATAATAAATAGATTAATGCCTTTATCTCCTTGACACAAATTGTATAATACATAAAGTTTACATTAATGTACCAAATGTATCATACAAACACAAAGACCAATGCCTCGGGACTAGGGCATTTCCAACAATTAATAGGTTTGTAAAAGGATGCTAAATATGGGTATGATCAGGTGGACCAGTGAACACATTGATATTGATGATAAAGTGATGGAATTGCCACTCGGGGTAGCACCGAGATGATATCACTTGCCACTTGATGAGTGGGATGATAAGTGTATGGCCATACCCAAATAATGTTGGGAAGGCCCTAGTCCTAATGCATTGGTCTTTGTATTGTATCATACATTTTGTATCTTATAATGAGATTTATGTATTACACATTTGTGTCAATGAATAAAGACATTAGTCTATTTATTATATACATCTTCTGCAATATGTTAAATAGAGTATCCAATCGACATATCCATATCCATGTTGACAAGTGTCATGCACTAGGTAGTAAGACCATGGATAGGGAAAATGATATGATCATAAAGTCATCTGTAGTCTGTTCTAGTCATGGGAATGAATGGAACTAAAGACTATCATAAGCTTGGTTGTATGGCAGTGTCTTACCAGCCATTGGACATGGAATGTCAACCAAGTTCATAGGTACATGCAACGGGGCATAGTACTAGATAGATCCACTAAACGAGAAATCCACATGGTATAGTATCATAAGTGATTCTCGTGTAGTACTTGTAAGCGCTGGGTTTTCCCGACCTCTATGATGAGAATCCCTGTATTACCTGTGGAGTAGACAGACACGAATCGGACTTGAAAATGACCAGAATGTTGCCCGGAGTGTCTCAAACGTCCCAAAAACTGAGCTATCCGCTATTCGAAACCCCTGAGAAGGTCCCCCGAGTGATTTTTAGGGTTTAGGGTGAGCGTCGGATTTTCAAGAATTTCGGCGTGCAGCTATAGTTTTTAAACTACAGCCGGGTGGCTCTAGCATAAACTAGAGCTAGATGGCTCTAGTGGGTTGAGCCAAGTTGCTCTGCAAAGTAGAGCAACTTGGCTCGATAGAAAAGAAATGGGGTGAAATTTTCAGGAGATGCAGGCGGCTCATTTATTGGTTGAAATGATGATGAGTGAAGAGGTATAAAAAGAAAGGAAAATCAAATCGAAAAGGGGGATCTAAGACAAAAACAAATTTCAAGAAAGAAACAGAGAAAAAAAAAGTACAGAGAGAGAGGTAAAGGAACCGAGACATAGAAGCTAAGGAGAAGTGATCCAAACACCCAAATTAAGACCTAAAACTAATCTTCAAACATTAATAAGAAGTTCCTTAATCTTTGCACATTGATTTGGGATCATTTCGGATCGTTTCGGTTTTTAGCCAGTTGAGTATTCAGGGAAAATTCCAAGTTCTCAATATGTTTCTTGACATTCAAAGCATCAAAACAACATCAAGGTAAACTCTGAGAGGCCTTAAACCTATGTACATTCCTTTTTCTTTATGTTTTCTTTATTTTTGCAAATTTCAGAAACCAGATTTTCCCGAACATAGCTGTACGGCTGTGATGGTGATGAACAGAGCCGCACGTCTCTATTCTGCAGAGGTAGATTCCCAAACTGCCTCGATTGGCCGAAAATAGTCATTTTTCATTTTATGCATTCTGTTGTGATCAATTTCGGCCAAGATTCATCTGTATATTGTAAATTTTGGTTTTCGGATTTCTGTATGTACAGATATTAGGGTTTTTGGTTTTTCACGGGTTTTATTTTCTGAGTTTCGGAGTTGTTTAATCTGAATCGGATCCGTAGTCCAGCATTAGCGGACTCCCGAACCCTATAAAATCCCCGGAAAATATCGAAAACCTGCGAAATGGCATTTCAAAAGAAAAATGAGAAAACCTTTTTTTCGGGTTCCGGGAATCACAGCCGCACGGTTGTAATTACCGCCGTGTAGCTATAATTTCCAAAATAAAACAGAGCCGCGAAATGACTCACACAGACATCGTCGCGCGGTGCTGTTTTCGAATTTAAATTATTTTTGGCTTGTTTATTGCTTTCTAGACCCCAGATGGATGTTGAGTTTAGAAAACCCACACAAATGGAACCCTGAGTTCCAGGATAACAGACCTGATGAAAAGGAAAATTTGCATGAAATTGAGCCAAATAATTTTCTAAAAATTGTTTTCCAGCACAAAAATTTACAGGGCGTTTCAAAACCGTTTTCTAGGTCTAACCGGTCGGGCCGGTCCGGTCGACCTGGTTACCCCTTAAATGCATACCCCCGTTCCTGAAATCCCAATTCTATCCTGATTTGTGTCCTATCTGTGTTGTGCCATAAATTATGCTAACCAATTTGTCTTGCAGCATTTATTCTTGTTTTTATTATTTTTACTGTAATTAATAGATTATTCCATGTATCCTAGGCGACTGTAATTTTTTTAGATATTCATGTATTCTAGGCGTTTGTAAAGTGAGGATGAGAGTTTTTATTTTTATTCGATTTGGATTTATAAGTGGCCACTATTATTTTTTTGTATAATTTGGATGTATGGTTTATTTTTTTGTAATTTATTTCTGTCATTTGCCTGAGCATGGATTGATATATATAAATAAACACAAATTGGGTTAGAGAAAGATAATAAAGCAAATTAAAGATGGTAATGTAAACTGTAAAGTGAAAGCTAGCTAGAGGTTAAAGTAAGTCACTTGCCCGAACCCTAAATCTCCGGATTAGGTACAGTAGTCTGCCCTCGGTAGGGAGTTGTACCGGAATTTCCCGGATGAGCTGATCCGGGTGGCGACTCTGTCACTGATCTTGGAATTTAAGTTTCGAGGTCTTTAAGTTAAAATGGGAAAATGTTTTCTACAAAGGGATTTCCAAATCCTTGATTTTTCCAAGATAATCAAACCTTGTTTTCCATCAAAATCAAATCAAAACGAAAACGTATTCCCCGGTTCGCTTTGTCGCGTCCCGCTTTTCATTTCCATCGAAAAAGGTCGTCCACTCATAGTGGAGACTCCGATGGGGAATAATGGTTTCTTAAAAAGTTTTCACAAAAAATCAAGCAACTTAGGTAACTACCGAAACATAACCTCGCTTGCAGTCACTTCACTAGTTCATATTACCATACTTGTTTGCACCTTGCATATTATGACATTTTCTTCTTCTCAATCCTTCAAATACACTGATCAGTCCTGGTTTACCCAAGAAGGTGAACTACCTCTACCGCCAGGATTGGAGACACCTGACGGGATAAACCACTCATAGCACCGTATGACCTTACCTTGTGTTCTATGGTGAGGAGTGTATATTCGCTATGGGAACCTGTACGACCCTTGGTTTTGACTTTGACCCACATGTAATAGCTTAGCAACTTCTCGTAGGATTACCAAAACTTATATTCAAATTGAACATTGAGTTTGCGCCTTTGGTATCCCCCGTTGATGCCAAAGAGACCCAATTCCTAGGAAGAATGCAAGACCAATTGAAAGGAGAAATAAGGTCAGAACAAAGTGCATATTTTTGCGTGTGCTAACGTTTGTTCCATGGTGTTTTCTATTTAACTTTTCACGAAGCATCAAATATGCATGGCTTTCATATGCCATTCTAACCACATCTTTACGTAGCCATTTTCGAACATCGACATATGCATGACACTAATCACATTTTCGTGCAGCCACGACATTTTATTTGTATGCCATTTACATCTCGCGTGCGACATTTTCACAAAGCAGACACGACATCATTTCGTATATCATGCATTTTAACCGCATTTTCATGCATCCACTTGCATTTTCGTGTGTCATACACATCTATATCATTTCATCTCAACTAATAAAGGATGTTCCAAGCGTGTTCCTCATGACCATTTCATTTCATAACATATCGGGTATCCCAAAACCACCCGCGCTCTACCCGTGCACCGGATTGCACTCGGCCATTTCACAAATACCATGTCATTCAATATAGACCGCAATGGTCCTAGATTTATTTTCGTGTGGCAGTTCACATGATGTCATCACATGGCATCATACGCATTCATCATAGGTGTCCCAGTGATGCCAAAATCCTGTTTGGCATTATGGTTCACATCGAACCATTTCATGACATTGTGAAATCATTCAAGGTGCTCCCCGAGCACCAGATTAGTAAACATATAGGTGCATTCCATAACATTATCAAAATCATACAAGGTGTTCCATGAATGTCGAACCTCTATCCGTGTCTCCGGTTACACATGACTCTTTTTGGTAACACCATCTCATATCATTTTGCCTAAGAAGCATCAGAGCTCTGTCCATGGGACGGTCCCCATGTGACCATTTCATTTCATACCATTGACCTACAAGGCGTTGAAACTCTACCCATGTGTCGGCACACATGCGGCCATCTCACTACAATTCATTAGGTGCCCCAAAGGTGCCGAACCTCTGGCCTTGCGGCGGCTCCCACGAGACATTTTTGCATTATTTTGCATAACATTGGGCACTCTTGGGACATCCTAAATAAAGGAAATTCAAACATGCAAAGGTCATCCTCATTTTCATTTCCATCCATGAAGCATCATCCAAGCATCATTCTCCACGACACCACGTCATTCATGTACCATCCCTAACTCTTCACTTATGATGTAGGACCATACACATGTGAGACTAGAAAAGGCCAAAGCTCTATAAAGATAGTACACAGAGTAAGCTGGATCAACCAAGGACAAGGTCTCAGACTTTGAGGGCTGTTGGGGAACAAAAAGCAGTTGAAGCTGATAGTGATTCTGATTCCGGAGAGGAAGTGGAAATGTCCAATCAAACTCCAAATCTTACTGATGCTCTAAAGGACTTCTTAAGATCTCAGGATTTCCGTGACATGCTGAAGGAAGAAATACGGGCTGTTGTAAGAGAGAGTAGGGAAATCAAGACTAGAAGGCCTAGAAAGGAAAATGTGGATGAGTCTTCTCAGTATAGGACTGATGTCTTAGCCAGTGTAGAAAAGCTGCAAGAGATTGAGGCAGCTATGGAAAAGAAAATGAAGGCTAAGTATTTAGAGTTAGACGAGGTAGTGGCTAAACTGAAGAAAGGGGCCAACATCAGTTTGGGCTCCAAAAGGGGAGTGAATGTAGATGCAATGATCAACAAGGGCATTGAGACCTTCCCTATTAGGTTTCAAAAGTCCCTTCCTACAAGGGGATCGGTTCACCGGAGGCCCACATGAACCTTTATGCATGGGTTATGTTGACAGCAGGTGCTACCAAACAGCAGCTAATCAACTTTTTCCTGACCACACTCGAGGGGGGTGCACTGAGCTGGTATAACTCTTTATCTGAAGAAGTGCAATCAGACTAGGAAGCCTTGTCAGCAACATTCATCAGATACTACAGCTTCAACACTAAAATCTAGGTGAAGCTATATGACCAAGAAAGGGTCAAGCAGAAGCCGAATGAGCCCTTTGATGAATATTACCAAAGATGGATGAATAAGATGATTCTGCTGAAAAACCGTCCCGACGAAGATGAATTGATCTAGAAGTTGATTGATGGTAGTAGGGACATCTTGAGAAACAACATGAAATTCCACTCCTTTAGTGAGCTCAGTGAAGTGTATAGCATCGCCATGCAAGTTGAGAGGGATGAAGAGGAAAAGGTAGCAAGCTACAGGGGCAACAAAGGATCCGGGTACAGTTTTGGGTATCGGTCGACTACTGCAACTGGGTTAAGTAGTGGGTCAGGTTCTGGTTCTACAGGCAAGAGTGGACAGTTTACAGAGAATAAGCAAGCAGGGGTTGTTATTGTGTCTCAGTAGCGAGGAAACCCGAGCAGAAATTCAGAAGGCCAAGGTATATCTCTGTGGGCTTTTTCCTTGGCTAAGATCCTTACCAAGTGCAGGAATGGCGGTCTATTAAGCTCTCTCAGGCCTTTCGAGAAACCCACGGAGGAAGACAAAGACAATTTCTATACCTACCATGTCATGGTGGGACATAGAACCAGCAGCTGTCACAGGCTGAAGGTTGCCATACAGAAGTTGATCAACGAAGGGAAGTTATAGGAGCCTGCCAAGCCCAGTACTAAGACTAATCCTTTGCCAGTATTCGAAAGGTAGGTCAATATGGTGCAGTCAGGCCTGCCAGATAACTTCATTTTTGCACAAGTCCTGCAGGCAAATCCCACTGTACAGTCTGTGGTGGCCAGTGGAGCAGGGGCAAAGTCTGATTGTGAGAAGTTGACATAGCAGAAGGGAGTGAAGCCTGTGAGTTTGGATGATCTGGATTCAGAAGATGAATATGAAGAATTTGGCAGTAGTGAGATGGTCAAGCTACCAGTTGTTGGGGAATCAGAAGTTCCTGAAGTACAGAATGTAACAAGGAGTGGTAGGGTTTACCAACCAGTGATTCAGTAGAGTGACAAGGTTCTAGTGACTGGGTCAGGCAGCATGTCAGCACCGTAAGAAGTAGAAAAGGAAGACCTAGTTATTTCATAACTGAAAAAGACTCCAGCATAGGCCAGTCTGTGGCATTTGTTGCTGACTTCCAAGGAACACAGAGCAACACTGGTTAAAAAGCTATCTGAAATAGACGTTTCTCCACTTACATCTCCAGAGAACATGTGCTGCTTCCCGGACAAGATTCATATAGGGTCCCCTGAGATTGTATTTTCTGAAAAAGATTTGCCACACGAGGGGAGAGCTCACAACAAAGCTCTATATGTCAAGGTTAACCTCCTGGACCGAGTTATGCCGTGTGTGATGGTGGATGATGGATCTGCCCTGAACATATTTCCACTAAAGATGTTACCATTCCTGGGTCTGAGTGAAGACAGCTTGAAAAAGTCCTCCACTGTGATTAGGGCCTATGATGATTCCAAAAGGACTGTAATTGGGACTTTTGAAGCTGAAGTGGAAGTGGGACCGGTCAAGTTGACAGTCGCCTTTACTATGATTGACATTCCAGTCACCTTCTCCTTGCTGTTAGGGAGGCCATAGTTCCACCCGTTGGAGGGTGTCCCTTCAACCTTGCACCAGAAGATTAAGTTTTCAGTAGGCAATGAGGTTATGATAATCGAGATGGATTCTCAGTCCGTGATTGCTGCTGTTAATGAGGAGACCATACCATTTCGGCAGATTCCAAGTCGCCATGGTTAGTGAGGAGGAAACTACAGAGGCCCTGATGGTTATCTATGAGAACTATATGCCAGAATGGTTGTCTAAATACCTACGCAGGAATGATTTTGTTTGGGGTATGGGACTCGGAGTCAATCTATAGGGGGTGCCCGAATTTAATATCGATTCTGGAAAGCTGAGGCATTTTGGCTTAGGCTACATAGCAGAGGCATCTGAGAAGAAGGATCTGAAAAGAGAAAAGAATGGCAAGCCCATGATGAAGCCATTCATTAAGGCTGGCAAACAGCTGTACAAGGGGCAAACTAAACTAGTGAAGGTCGGGAGCATCGAACTCCCAGGCTTTGAGATATTTTCTGATGTTGTGGACTTCAAGAAGAGCCAGGAGGAGCTGGTTGCACCAGTGATAGTGGAGGAGGCAGTTGTTCAGCTTGTTGTCACCCAAGAGAAACCACCTGAAGTAATAGTAGAAGCAGTAGAAATGGCCAAGGAGAAGCTGACCGCTGACTGCTGCCTTAGGCAAGGCATTTGAAAAGTCTGAGGAAGGATCCACTAAGGAGCTGATGACCAAGGCAAGCCTGAATTTTGTGGTTGCCGAGATAGCAGGTATCATGATGAAAGCCAAGGCACAGGTGGCTGAGATTAAGAAGACTACTCTTCCTACTGAACAGGATTATGAAATTGCTGCTGACCTGGACAATGTCCTAGAGCTGAGCAAGGATGCTGAAGGAGTTCAAGGCCCTCCACCTTTGGAGGATGAAAATCATTTTGTTGTATCTGTTTCTTCTCTTTTTGATGTGAATGATATAATTTTAACAAGTTTAATGCAATGAAATCCCAGTTTGCTTACGTTTGCAATGTTTATCCTGATAATTCTGTGCATGCATTTGAATCACCATCAAGAATATTTAGCATTCATGACACTGCATTGCATGAAATTAATATAAGTACAGATGAAAACCCTAAAATGGTATTCATTTCACACGAACTAAAATCCAAAGAAGAGAGAGAATTGATAAGAATACTGTAAAAACATGTTAAGGCTTTCGCTTGGTCATACAAAGACATGCCAGGGGTCGACACAGAAATAGTAGTTCATAAGATTCCAACAGATCCCAGATTCAGGCCAGTAAAGCAGAAGTTGAGACGGCTAAGACCAGAATGGGCTGCATTAGTAAAGGAAGAAGTGGCTAAGCAGATTGAAGCAAAGTTCCTCGTGGTGGTGGAATACACAAAATGGTTAGCCCACATTGTTCCGATGCCTAAGAAAGGCGGGAAGGGTCAGAGTGTGTCTCGACTATAGGGATTTGATCAAGGCCTGCCCAAAAGACAATTTTCCCTTACCTCACATCGATGTTTTGATAGATAGCACAGCCAAGGCAGCAATGTACTCTTTCATGGATGGATTTTTAGGGTATAACCATATTTTAATGGATGTAATTGACAATTACATAATGGGGCACTTTCTACTATAGAGTAATGCCTTTTGGATTGAAAAATGCCGAAGCAACTTACCAGAGGGCTGTCACAACATTGCTGCATGATATGATTCATAAAGAAGTGGAGGTGTATGTTGATGATATGCTTGTCAAATCAATGACCCGGCAAGAGCACCCTGCTATTCTGGATAGATTTCTTACACGAATTGGAGATTACAACCTGCGGCTTAACCCTAAGAAATGCATATTTAGGGTTACGTTAGGAAAGCTGTTAGGTCATGTGGTCAGTCAAAGGGGAATAGAGATGGATCTAGACAACATCAAAGCCATTCGAGATATGCCAGCCCCTAAAATAGAGAAGGAGGTCCGGTCATTCTTAGGTTCCTTACAGTATGTCAGACGCTTCATAGCACTGTTAATCTTAGTGTGTGAGTCGATTTTCAAGCTACTAAGGAAAGATCATCCGATTATATGGAATAATAGTTGTCAGCCTTCGAAAAGATCAAAGATTACCTGGTGAATCCACCGGTTCTCAGCCCACCTGTTCCGGGAAAACCCTTGATTTTGTACTTAGCTGTTGAAGACTCCTCTATAGGGGCAATGCTAGCACAAGAGAAGGATGGAAGGAAGGAATAACTTATCTACTATCTCAGTAAGAAGTTGCTAGAATATGAAACCAAGTACACACTGGTAGAGAAGACGTGTGTAGCAATGATCTGGCTAACTAAGAAGTTGCGCCACTACTTTTAGTCATACAAGGTACAAGCCGTGGCTAAGGTGGATCTGATGAAATATCTATATAAGGCACCAGTATTGGTTGGAAAATTATCCAGGTGGGTACTACTCCTGTCAGAATTCGACATTGAGTACATCACTAGGAAAACTATCCAAGGGCGAACTGTGGCAGAATTCCTAGCA
Source organism: Euphorbia tirucalli (assembly GCA_039660915.1). Classification (NCBI taxonomy): domain Eukaryota; kingdom Viridiplantae; phylum Streptophyta; class Magnoliopsida; order Malpighiales; family Euphorbiaceae; genus Euphorbia; species Euphorbia tirucalli. The sequence goes on along the minus strand of CM077640.1, from coordinate 31,359,270 downwards.
AATCAGCCACTAGAATTAGACTGTGTGGAAAATCTAGAGTTCCCGGATGAATAGTTAGCTGTAGTGGAAGTAAGAAGATGGGTTATGTGCTTTGATGGTGCCATAAACAGAAAGGGTGCTGGAATTGGGGTGATCGTAGCAACACCAGATGGTGAGATCATTCCTCTGTCAAAAAGGTTGGACTTCCCTATAACCAACAATGGGGCAGAATATGAAGCATGCTTATTCGGAATGGAAGCTCTCCTAACACTAGGGGCAGAAAATGTCTTGATCGTTGGGGATTCACTCTTGGTGATTAGGTAGGCACAAGGTGACTGGGATTTGAGAGAATAAGCCTTACGGCCCTACTTAAAACTGCTACGGCACAGAAGAGGGTTATTTGACTAATGCGAGTTCAGACATGTTCCTAGGGAGGAATATAAAATGGTAGATGCACTGGCGACACTATCCTCCATGTGGGAAGATCCAGAGAAGACACAGATACAGCCTCTGGTTATAGCAATTTCCAAGCAACCCTACTTTGATATGCATAAAGTGATGAAGTTAACAGCCGAGGAAAAGCCTTGGTTCTTTGACATTTATCGGTATGTGAAAGAGGGAAAGTATTTAGAAGAAGCTAGCACTGCTGATAAGGTTTCATTAAGAAGATTAGCCAGCCAGTTCAAAATCTTCGAGGACAAACTATACAAGAGAACTGCAAATGGGGTTCTTCTAAGATGTTTGGCAGAACGAGAGGCTGAAACAGTAATGCGGCAAGTACATGTAGGGTCCTGCGGGCAGCATATGAATAGGATTGTCATGACTAGAAAGATAATGAGACAGGGATACTTCTGGATGACAATGCAGTCTGATTGTGTGAAGGAGGTAAAAAGATGTCACGAGTGCCAAATTCATGCTGATATTATCCATCTACCACCACTTGAGCTACAGAACCTAGCATCTCCTTAGCCGTTCTTGGTGTGGGGGATTGACATGATCAGAGAAATTCATCCCGCAGCTTCTAATGGGCATAGATTCATAGTGGTTGCAGTCGACTATTTCTCAAAATAGGTAGAAGCAGAATCCTTCTCCAATGTGACAACTAAGTAGATGGTCAAATTCATTTAGAAAAACATCATCTCTTGATACAGAATCCCTCACCATGTAGTGAATGATAACAGGTTGCAATTCCAAGGGGCAACAACCAAGTTATTTACGGAACATGGCATTGAACATTATAGGTCTTCTCCATACAGACCACAGGCCAATGGTACAGTGGAGGCGGCTAACAAGTCGATTAAGAAGATCTTATCAAAGATGGTAACCACCTACAGAGACGGGGCTGATAAACTACCATATGCCCTCTAGGGCTACAGGACCAGTGTCAGAGCACCAACCGGCGAGACTCCTTATGCCTTGGTGTATGGGATGGAAGCAGTGTTGCTAGTGGAAATGGAACTCAAGTCACTCAGAATAACCTTGGAGGCTCAGCTACCAGAAACAAGATGGGTTTAAGATAGGTACGAGCAGTTGGCAGCATTAGATGAGAAGCGGTTGAAAGCACTAGATCATATGTAGGTGTACCGACGCAGAATGGCTAGAGCCTATAATCAGAAAGTGAAGTATCCTAGACGACAGTTGAAAGTGGGGGACCTAGTTCTGAAATAGTTGAGGCCTACAAATGTGGACGCTTGGGGGAAATTTAGACCAAATTGGGAAGGCCCCTATTTTGTGAAGAAAGTGCTATCAAAGGGTGGTGTAAGCATCATGGACATGGACGGGAATGAATTTGCAAATCCAGTCAACCAAGACCGCTTGAAGCCTTACTATGTTTGAAAAAAAAGGAAGTCTGCTAGGTTGAAAACTTGAAAAGAGCGGCCTAGGCAAAAGATAAGACACGAGAGAAAATGATCAGTTGGAAAATCCACAAGGGACGACTGGTGACGGTTTCTGGTTCTGTGTGAAATGTATACCATTTTGGGAACTAATCTTTTCAAATGTACTCATGCTACTTTCATCAATAAAGTGTGATGTTTTGTTTAAATATGCTTGCATGGCTATATCAGAATGCATAAACAAAGTTATCTCACCTAATCATCCATTTAAAGAAAGCACTTTGCATTTAATCGGTTAAAAGACTCGCATTACTTTAACAAGAAAATGTGTTGAATACATGTAATCTGCAATCTTTTCTTATCCTCCAAATCTAATTCATTATCTCTCATGATGGCCAGAAATTTCAAAAAAAATTCAAGTTCAAATGTCATAGGATCTCAGAAAAAATAAAAGAAGAAGGAGCTTGCTAAGGTGAAAACCCAAAAGGTGCCTTAGGCAAAAGTTAGAGCAGCTCGTTGAGCTGAAAACCCACATTGGGTAGTTCAGGCAAAATTTAGAGCACTTCCAGATTCACCATTCCTAGGAGCAGAAAAGTGGAACCCTTCCACCATTCCCCAGCAGAAACTCTTCCACTATTCTCTGGCGGGATCTTTTACACTATTCCATAGTGGAACCACCACAAAGAACATGACCACTTTCTCTCCAGTAGTCATCGGACTTCCCTAACAGCCATTGCATATCCCCCCATATCCCTAGCAGAAGTGTGAGAGTCACATCGCATAAAGAATATACTTCCTAGGTAGATCAGTCATAAGCGTGATGTGCTTTCCCTGGCCGGAGGCATAACCCGATATCCCCAGCGAGAGCGTAGCATTTCAAGGCCAGACGAATAGCTGGAAATGCATCTCCTAGAGTCCATTCACATATGCACACATTGGAACATGCACACACAAGCATTCAAAACATGCACATACATATGCATACATGCATCATGACCAACCCAAGTGCAGGTGTCCAGGGGCAGGACAATCGAGCCATATTGATTCTTGATCGAAGGGGCAAAAATTTTTGTTCCAAAATCATCGATCAAGGAATAAATATGCATCACCAATGCAACCTCAGAAATCCAGCAGATCCACCGCGGGGTAACATAAACCCGGTGACAGGCTCAGGTCGGCTTCACCTTACAAATCCAACAGATCCGCAGCGGGTAACTTAAACCCGGTGACAGGCTTAGATCGGCTTCTCCTAAGAAATCCAGTAGATCCACCACGGGTACTTAAACCTGGTGACAGGCCCAGATCGGCTTTTTCCTCAGAAATCCAGCAGATCCGCTGCGGGTAACACAAACCTTGTGACAGGCCTAGATCACCCTCTCTTCAGAAATCCAGCAGATCCGTCGCAAGTAACATAAACCGGATGTCAAGCTCAGATTTGCCTCCATCTCAACTTCAGTAGATCCAACGCAGGTAACCTAAACCCAGTGTCAGGCCTAGATTTGCTTTAACCTCAAACTTCAGCAAGTCCATCGTCGGTAACCTAAACCCGGTGTCAGACCCAGATTTACTTCAACATCAAGCTTTAGCAAGTCCATCACGGGTAACCTAAACCCGGTGTTAGGCCAAAATTTGCTTCCATCTCAACTTCAGCAGATCTGTAGCGGGTAACATAAACCTGATGTCAGGCCTAGATCAGCTGCAACTCAGGTATGTCTTTCTTTCCTTCCACTTACGGTGCTTCAATTCGCGATCTCAAATTCCCTCATGTAACTTAAACCTGGTATTGGGTATTGAATTTGATGATGCGAGGGGCAGGTGTAAGCGCCGGGTTTTCTTGGCCTCTATGATGAGAATCCCTGTATTACCTACGGAGTAGACGGACATGAATCAGACTTGAAAACAACCAGAATATCACTCAGAGTGTCTCAAATGTCCCGAAAACCGAGCTATCCGTGATCTGAATCAACCAAGAAGGTCCCCCGAGTGATTTTTATAGTTTAGGGTGAGCGTCAAATTTTTATGAATTTCGGCCCAGCTCTTGCCAGAGCGGCGCGGCTCTAGTGGACAGAAAAGGAATGGGGCGAAATTTTCAGGAGATGCAAGCGGCTCATTTATTGGTTGAAATGATGATTAGTGAGGAGGTATAAAAAGAAAGGAAAATTAAATAAAAAAGGGGGATCTTAGACAAAGATGAATTTCAAGAAAGAAACAGAGAAAAAAAAAGCAGAGAAAGAGAGGTAAAGGAACCGAGAGATAGAAGCTACGGAGAAGTGATCCAAACACCCAAATTAAGACCTAAAACTAATCTTTAAACATCAATAGGAATTTCCTTAACCTTTGCACATTGATTTGGGATCGTTTCAGATTGATTTTGGATTGTTTCGGATCGTTTCGGTTTTTGGCCGGTTTAGTATTCAGGGCAAATTCCAAGTTCTCAATCCATTTCTTGATGTTCAAAGCATCAAAACAACATCAAGGTAAACTCTAAGAGGCCTTAAACCTGTGTATATTTCTTTTTCTTCGTGTTTTCTTCATTTTTGCAAATTTCAGAAACCGGATTTTCCCGAACATAGCCGTACGGCTGTGATGGTGATGAATAGAGCCGGGCAGCTCTCGTACCCAGAGCCGCACAGCTCTATTCTGCAAGGGCAGATTCCCGAACTGCCCTGATCGGTCGAAAATAATACGTTTTCCATTTTATGCATTCTTTTGTAATCAATTTCGGCCCAGATTCATCCATACATTGTAAAATTTTGGTTTTCGGATTTTTGAACGTACGAATATTAGGGTTTTTGATTTTTCCTAGGTTTTATTTTCTGAGTTTTGGGGTTGTTTGATCCGAATCGGATCTATACTCCAGCATTAGCAGACCCCTAAACCCTATAAAATCCCCGGAAAATATCAAAAACGAGCGAAATGGCATTTAAAAAAAACGAGAAATTTTTTTTTGGGTTCCGGGAATCATAGCCGCACGGCTGTAATTACCGCCGTGCAGCTGTAATTTCCAGAATAAAACAGAGCCACGAAATGACCCGCATGGATGTCATCGCGCGGTGCTGTTTTCGAATTTAAATTATTTTTGGTGTGTTTACTGCTTTCTGGACCCTAGATGGATGTTGAGTTTAGAAAACCCACACGAACGGAACCCCAAGTTCCGGGATAACAGACCCGCTGAAAAGGAAAATTAGCATGAAATTAAGCAAAATAATTTTCTAAAAATTGTTTTCCAGCACAAAAATTTACAAGGCGTTTAAAAACCGTTTTTCAGGTCTAACCTGTCTGACCAGTCGGGTCGACCCGGTTAGCCCCTAAATGCATGCCCCTGTTCCTGAAATCCCAATTCTATCCTGATTTAAGTCCTATCTGTGTTGTGCTGTAAATTGTGCTAACCAATTTGTCTTGCAGCATTTATTCTTGTTTTTATTATTTTTACTGTAATTAATAGATTATTCCGTGTATCCTAGGCGACTGTAATTTTTTTAGATATTCGCGTATTCTAGGCGTTTGTAAAGTGAGGACGAGAGTTTTTATTCTTATTCGATTTGGATGTATAAGTGGCCTCTATTATTTTTTTCTATAATTTGGATGTATGGTTTATTTTGCTGTAATTTATTTCTGTCATTTGCCTAAGCATGAATTGATATATATAAATAAACACAGATTGGGGTTAGAGAAAGATAATAAAGCAAATTAAATATGGTAATATAAACTGTAAAGTGAAAGCAAGCTAGAGGTTAAAGTATGTCACTTGCCCGAACCCTAAATCTCCGGATTAGGTACAGTAGTCTGCCCTCTGTAGGGAGTTGTACCAGAATTTCCCGGATGAGCTGATCCAGGTGGCGACTCTGTCACTGATCTTGGAATTTAAGTTTCAAGGTCTTTAAGTTAAAATGGGAAAATGTTTTCTACAAAGGGATTTCCAAATCCAGGATTTTTCCAAGATAATCAAAACCCGTTTTCAATCAAAATCAAAACGAAACGAAAACGTTTTCCCCGGTTTGCTTCGCCGCATCCCGCTTTTCATATCCATCGAAAAAGGTCGTCCACTCACAGTACTTGTATGGGTCCTTTGACCTTACCATGTTATGGTATTACATGTGAAGTGACACACATTGGTGTATGCCTAAAGGGCCTATAATAGGGTGCCAAGTATAGGTATGTTTGGGTGTGCCAATGAGCATGGCAAGACTATGAACATGTAGAAGGGAATGTCACTTTGTGAACCACTGAGAAGATATCACCAGCCTCTTGTTGAATGCAACTGATAAGAGTGTGGCCACACCCAAACAAGTTGGAACTTGTTTGTGAGCATTGGTTCATTCGGGTTGAAGTAAATGTCCGGACACAAAAGAGGGTGATGAAACCATGCCTCCGTGTTGGACAGTAATATCAGCAACATGGGATACATAAGTTTAAACTACTGGGTTAAGACTTCCGTTAAACTGTTGTCTCCGTCTTAATTTAGGACTGTAGTGGCTTGCTAGAGCCCGCCTACAGTCTGTGGGCCTTGGGCCCACTACCAACATAAAAACGGGCCCATAGGATCGTACACATAGAATGTCTGAATTTGAATTTGTCGGATCACCCGTATACTTGGAGTATACAGACTAGAGAGAGAAATATTAATTAATTAAATTATAGATCAATTGGATTGATCAATGTAATCTAATTGATACATATATTTTAAGTGGGAATTTATTTCCAAGTGGAAATAAAATACATATATAGGTTTATATGTATTTGAATTAAGTTGAATCTCAATTAATTTATTGGGTCAATTTTAATTGGCATATCAATTTTAATTTAATGACATGTACATTATATAATATGATTTTACATAAATACATGCATGAAAATAAAAATAGACTTGCATTTAATTTACCCATAATAATTAATTTAGATTAAGGGATTTATGGTATTAAAATCCTAACTTAATATCTAATTAAATCAAAGCCTTAAATTAAGGCCTTGATTTGAGCCACGATTGAATTCTCATTAATGAGAATTTCAGACATAATTAGGAAATTAAGGCTGAAATTTTTGGCCAACTGTTTCTCTTTGTTGGGATTCGTCATTGGAAAAATAACGTGGTGCAGTGGAAAATACACCGTTTAAAATTTCCTAAAATCCAACTATCGTGTCCAATTACCATTAACTAGAATAAAACAATTTGAATCAAGAGAGATTAACTCACCGGATTTGTCTCCTCTAGAGACTGCTACAGAATCATTTCTTAAAACTGCAATCTCCAAAGTCCGTTGCACGACCAAGTATTGAGCGGGAACTGGTGCTAGCCGAAGACACTAAGGAATGGATGATTAATGCTGGGATTTTCGGCTGTTTGGGGCTGCTCTTGGTGGCTAAAATTTCCAGTAATAATTAGGGTTGAATTATGGTTTTATTCCTTAAGTGTGCCCTTATATAGACACCTTGTCTAATTGGATTTTAATTAGGTTAATTAAACCCAAGCCCACTAGGATTATAATTATATAAATAAACTATAATTAAAAAGTATATACTATGTAATTTAATTCCATTTGGCTAAATTTAATTACCCCTAAATAAAATTAAATCATACTTAAGTAAACACAATTCATGTATTTAATTTTCCTACTTAGTAAAATTATTTAATTAATTGTTTACTTATGTAATTCAATTAATTGATAAATTAATTAATTACATTATGTAAATTTATTAATTAAATTAAATTCAACCCAATGTTAATTAATTACCTTGACACCGAATGTCAATTAATTAATTCATGCATTTCTTCCAATGTACATTACATGTACAATTTCTATAAGTTCCGGCTCAGTTGATCTATGTACACGATCCTATAGGTCTGTCTTTATATTGGCAGTAGGCCCAAGGCCCACAGACTGTAAGTGGGTTCTAGCAAACCATTACAGCCCCCAATTAAGACAGAGATGTAGCAGTCTTTCGAAGACACTCACCCGGTAGGAATCTCATAGTGTCCTTTGCCTAATAATATCAATATGAATAAACAAGAGGCATGGTGTTCGTCATCCTCTTCTGTTGTTTATTATATTTCTAGATCTTGAGTTGACTTATTAATCAAATAAGCAACCAACTTATTTGGGTATGGCCATACACTTATCAGTCCCACTCATCAAGTGGCCAATGATATTATCTCGGTGTTACCCGAGTGGCAATTCTATCACTTCATCATCAATATCAACATGTTCACCGATCCACCCAATCATTCCCATATTTAGCATCCTTTTACTGACCTGTTAGGTGTATGTCAAAGTGAACCGGATTCCATATTGATATTATAATGAAATCTGGTCTGAGGACAAAAGAGACCTACTCAAGAAAGACCTCTGACGCGACAACCATGTGGCTTTCTTGTGTGGATCGATCCAGTCCCATGTTAACGACATGTACCTAAATTCATGACTGACTATACAAGTACTATAGCTAGTTAAGAACTACCATACAGTCATCGAATATACTAGTTTGTGGTTCTATTCGTTCCCACGATTAGAACAGACCTGGGATAGGTTTTATGATTATCAATCAATGGATTCTCTACTCATATTATAGCACAAGATATAAATGAAATAGATTAATTACCTTTATTAATGTGACATAAATAATGTATTCATACAATGAGTCTTAATGTATAATACAAAATACAAGAATCCAATGCCCTAAGAACTAGGGCACACCAATAATCTCCCACTTGCACTAGTTCCAAGTGGGCATTGCCCATATTCCTATAGATCTGGTATGACCGTCGTGCTGTGTCTGCGGCAGCGCTTTGGTCAATGGATCAGCAACATTATTCTTGGTGTCAACCTTTTGTAATGATATATCACCTCTGTTCACGATCTCCCGAATGAGGTGAAACTTTCTGAGCACATGTTTGGATCTCTTGTGTGACCGGGGCTCCTAGCTAGTGCGATGGCCCCGTTGTTGTCACAAAAAACATCAACTAGGTCTAGGATAGTAGGTACTACTTCCAACTAGGTTATGAATTTCTTGATCCAAACGTCTTCCTTTATAGCTCTGCATGCAGCTATGTACTCAGCTTCCGTTGTAGAGTCAGCAATGCTGGCCTGCTTTGAGGACCTCCAACTAATGGCACCACCATTTAGGAGAAAAACATAACCAGACTATGACTGGTTCTCATCCTCATCGATGTCAAAGCTTGCATCAGTGTAACCTGACACTACCAGCTCATCTTGACCTCCATACACTAAGAAAGCATCCTTAGTCCGATTAAGGTACTTTAGGATTGCCTTGACAGCCTTCCAGTGTTCCTTCCCAAGGTCCGACTGGTACCGGCTTGTCATACTTAGTGCAAACGTGACATCAGGCCTCGTACATAACATGGAGTACATGATAGATCCAACAGCAGATGCATAAGGGATCTTTTCCATGTTCTCTCTGTCCTTCATTGTTTTAGGACCATCTTTCTTGCTCAGCTTCAAACCATGGCGCATAGGCAAGAATCCTTTCTTTGCCTTGTCCATGCTGAATCTTTTTAGAACCTTGTCAATGTACGTAGCCTGACTTAGGCCGAGAATCCGATTAGATCTATCTCTGTAGATTCTGATCCCTAAGATCGTCTGAGCTTCGCCTAAGTCCTTCATTCCGAAGCACCTACTCAACCACTGCTTAACCCCTTGTAGTGTTAGTATGTCACCTCCAATGATAAGGATGTCATCAACATACAACACTAGGAAGGTGGAAACGCTCCCACTAACCATCTTATACACACAGGGCTCATCAGAATTCTGTGTGAAGCCATATTCTGTAATGGCCTCATTGAATCTCTGATTCCATGACCTCGACGCTTGCATTAATCCATAAATAGAGCTTTGAAGCTTGCATACCCGGCTTGGATACTTTGGATCGATAAAACCCTCAGGTTATGCCATGTACACATCCTCGAGTAGCTTTCCATTAAGGAAAGCGGTCTTAACATCCATCTGCCATATCTCATAATTGTACCATGCAGCAATGGCTAGTAGTATCCTAATGGATTTGAGCATAGCAACTGGTGAAAAGGTTTCATCATAGTCAATTCCTTGAACTTGCCTGAATCCTTTTTCCACCAATCGGCCCTTGAAGGTGTTGTCGGCCTGTAACTTGAAACACCACTTGCAACCTAACACCTTAGCACCCGGAGGTGGATCTACCAAGTTCCATACTTGATTATCATGCATAGATTGCATCTGAGCCTCCATGGCTTTGCTCAATTGATCTGAGTGTGGGCTTTCAACAGCCTCCTGATAGGTCTTGGGCTCCTCTTGGTCAACAACCATAAGGTCCCCATCATTAGTCATGAGAAAGCTATACCTCTCTGGCTGACGACGTTTCCTACCAGACCTTCTAAGGTCCTGTGCAACCTTTTCTAGTTCCTCAATTTCTTAAGTAGTCAGATCGGTTCCCGAAGCATCCTTAGCAGTAGCTGCAGAAGTTTGTGAGTCTTGAACTTCTGAAAGTTCAACATCACTCCCACTGTCTCTTTTGGAAAGGAATTCCTTCTCCAAGAAGACTACATTTCTGGCTATGAAAACTTTGTTTTCGGCCGGATCGTAGAAGTAATAACCCTTAGTTTCCTTAGGGTAACCCACAAACTGGCACTTGACAGATTTGGACTCGAGTTTGCCACTTATCAATTTCTTAACATGTGCATCATAGCTCCAAATCTTCAAGAAGGAAACATTAGGCTTTCGGCCCTTCCATAGTTCATATGGTGTTCCCTCAACTGCCTTGCTTGGTGTATTATTAAGAATGTAAGCAGCTGTCTCTAAAGCATACCCCCAAAAGGAGATAGGGAGTGTAGCATGACTCATCATCGAGCGGACCATGTCAAGCAAGGTCCTATTCCTCCTTTCTGACACTCCATTCCACTGGGGTGTACCAGGAGGAGTGAGTTGGGATACAATCCCACACTCTCTCAAAAATGAGTCAAACTCTTGGCTCAAATATTCACCCCCTCGGTCAGACCGAAGTGCTTTTATTTTCTTGCCAAGTTGGTTTTCTACTTCATTCTTAAAGCCTTGAACCTTTGGAGAGTCTCAAACTTATACTTCATCAGATACACGTAATCGTATCTGCTAAAGTCATCCGTGAAGGTGACGAAGTACAGAAAACCAGATCTAGCACTAGTGCTCATTGGGCCACATACATTGGAATGTATTAGCTCCAATAGCTCTGAGGCCCTTTCAGCATTCTTGCTAAAAGGAACCTTTGTCATCTTGTCTCTCAAACAAGATTCGCATCTGTCATAAGACTGGATGTCAAATGACCCTAGCACTCCACTAGAGTGAAGCCTAGCTATGCGCTTCTCATTTATATGGCCAAGTCGACAATGCCAGATGTAAGTAGGATTAATTTCATTTTGTTTAATCCTCTTAGTATTTATGTTATAGATTGAAATTTCATGTTTTAGATCGAGGATATATAAGCCATTTTCAAGAAATGTTGTTCCATAAATAATATTGCCACATTGCATAGAAATTCTACCATGTCCAATATTAAATATGAAACTAGAAATATCCAACAAAGAAACGGAAATAATATTCATGCACATAGCAGGTACAAAATAACAGTTTCTTAGTTCCAAAACAAGTCCACTAGGCATCTCCAAGAAATAATCTTCGATCTCCATGGCCTGAACCTGAGCACCATTTCCGACTCGAAGATCTACTTCTCTAGATCCTAATGATCTCCTATTTCTTAGACCCTGCACATTTGAACAAATGTGAGATCCACATCCAGTGTCCAAGACCCAAGATGTAGAAATAGCCAGATTAATCTCAACAACACAAATACCTGAAGCAGCAGTTTTGCCCTTCAGTTGCTCCCTTAGCTTTGGACATGAGCTCTTCAAGTGCCCCTTCTCATGACACTTATGGCAGACATCATCAGGAGATGCAACCCTTGCTTTAGGTTGGGCCACCACCTTTTTGCCCTTAGCTTTGGCCTTAGATTTGGCCTTTCCCTTAGCAATGGGTGTATTGCCCTTGTTCACCAGCAATACTTCAGGAGTCTTCTTAAGAGACTGCTCAGCAAGCTTGAGCATCCCATGCAGCTCAACAACCGATTTATCCAACCCTTGCATATGATAGCTCATGATAAACTGGTTGTAAGACTCAGGAAATGACCCGAGAATAATGTTTGCTGCCAAGTCCTGCAGAACTGGCATGCCGAGGTGGGCAAGTGTATCAATATGCCCCTTCAACTTTAGCAGATGAGTGCTAACATAAGTCCCTGCTGTCATCACAGTCATGCAAAGTGCCTTAGTTGTCAGGTAACGTTCCTGACGAGCCTGATCTTGGAACATCTTTTTAAGTTGATCCATCATTTCATAAGCATGCTCGTCCATAAACTGCTTTTGAAGATCAGAAGCCATAGTACCCAGCATGAGGCACGAGACATCTCGGTCATCCCTCACATGCAGATCATACTGCTCCACCATCGCCGTGGTGATGCCTCGACCTGCGGGAGGGCTTGCTGGTAAAGGAGTATTCAGTACATACTCCTTGGACTCTTGTCTAAGAACTATTTGTAAGTTCCTAGCCCAGTCTAGGAAGTTAGTCCCCAAAAGCTTCTCCTTCTCCAAGAGTGACCTAAGTGAGAGTGAGTTGTTGTTTGTTGCAGCCATTTAAATTGCTTAAGCGAAATGGGATTATCTACATGGAAGAAATCATTGCTTAAGTTAAACATAAAGGACTTTTAAGCCAATTCAAATTAATAATCCGATTTTAATTTGTTTGTTGGTGATATAAATTGGCTGACTTGACCAAGATCCACAACTTATCAATGACTGGCCGAACTAGGGCTCGCTAACCAACCATTGACAACCTATCCAATCCTTCCATGAAGGACTCTTGGTTTGATGGGCTTATTGACACTTTACCCACTGTGCTTAGGGCCTGCTCTGAGCTAATGCTACCTATGTTGAGTCAAACCACCATTCACATGTTAACCATGCCAAGTATCCTAACCCTCGACTGCCCACCAAATACTACAATGTACCCAGCTAAGGCATGGTGCACATTGTGCCCTAGTTCTTAAGGCATTGGATTCTTGTATTTTGTATTATACATTAAGACTCATTGTATAGATACATTATTAGTGTCACATTAATAAAGGCAATTAATCTATTTTATTTATATCTTGTGCCATAATATGAGTAGAGTATCCATTGATTGATAATCATAAAACCTATCCCAGGTCTGTTCTAATCGTGGGAACGAATAGAACCATAGACTTGTGTATTCGATGACTGTATGGCAGTTCTTAACTAGCCATGGTACTTGTATAGTCAGTCATGAATATAGGTACATGTCGTTGACATGGGACTGGATCGATCCGTACAAGAAAGCCACATGGTTGTCGCATCATAGGTCTTTCTTGAGTAGATCTCTTTTGTCCTTGGACCAGATTTCATTATAATTTCAATATGGAATCCGATTCACTTTGACATACGCCTAACAGGTCTGTAAAAGGATGCTAAATACGAGTATGTATGGGTGGACCGGTGAACATGTTGATATTGATGGGTAACACCGAGATGATATCATTGGCCACTTGATAAGTGGGACTGATAAGTGTATGGCCATACCCAAGTAAGTCGGTGCTTATTTCATTAATCAATCAACTCAAGATCAAGAAATATAATAAGCAACAGAAGAGGATGACATACACCATGCCTATTGTTTATTCATATCGATATCGTTAGGCAAAGAACACTATGAGATTCCGATCGGGTGAGTGTCTACGAAAGACTGTTGCATTTCTGTCTTAATTAGGGGCTGTAATGGTTTGCTAGAACCCACTTACAGTCTATGGGCCTTGGGCCTACTGCCAACATAAAGACAGACCCATAGGATCGTGCACATAGATCAACTGAGCCGGAACTTATAGAAATTGTATATGTAATGTACATTGGAAGGAATGTGTTAATTAATTAATTGACATTCGACGTCAAGGTAATTAATTAACATTGGGTTGAATTTAATTTAATTAATAAGTTTACATCATGTAATTAATTAATTTATCAATTAATTTAACTACATAAAGTAAACAATTAATTAAATAATTTTCCTAAGTAGGAAAATTAAATATATGTATCGTATTTACTTAAGTGTAATTTAATTTTATTTAGGGGTAATTAAATTTAGCCAAATGGAATTAAATTACATAGTTTATACGTTTTAATTAAAGTTTATTTATGTAATTATAATCCTAGTGGGCTTAGGTTTAATTAATCTAATTAAAACCCAATTAGACAAGGTGTCTATATAAGGGCACACTTAAGGAATAAAACCCTAATTCAACCCTAATTAATTGCTGGAAATTTCAGCCACCAAGAGCAGCCCCAAAATAGCCAAAAATCCCAGCATTAATCCTCCATTCCTTTGCGTCTTCGGCTAGCACTGGTTCCAGCTCAATAGTTGGTCGTGCACCGGACTTTGGAGATCACAGTTTCAAGAAATGATTTTGCAGCAGTCTCTAGAAGAGACGAATCCGGTGAGTTAATATCTCTTGATTCAATTTGGTTTTATTCTTAATCAATGGTAATTGGACACGAGAGGTGGATTCTAGGAAATTTTAAACGGTGTATTTTCGCTACACCACGTTATTTTTCCAATGATGAATCCCAACATTCTACTCGATAGACGCTCGGGTACGTAAGAGTGAAGGAAATCGACTTCGGTTTCTGCAGCCATCTCTTGAAGAGATATTGAAAGGTAAGCATTCCATTCTTGATCTTTGGTTTTGTGTTTTTTATTTCCGTTTCAATTGCTCATGGGTCACGAATTTGAGAAAATCAATGCCATCTTTTACTTTAATCGGTTGATTTTCGATGAAAAATCCCCACAGTGGTATCAAAGCGGGCTTTTGATCTGTGAAAATCTTAAATGGTTTGAATCCTATGTTTTGAAATTGATGTTGCTCTTTTGGGATTCTTGGTTTTGGGGTTTGTGATTTTCCCCATTTGATTTTGCTAACTGAAATTAATTTTGCATATTGGTTATGTATGATTTGTTTTCTATTGGATGTATGATTCTTGGTTGAATTTTACTTATTGCTATTTTTCAAAAAAAAAAATCATGAGCTATTTCTGGGCTATGGGGCTGTCGGCAACGGAATCTGTTGTTGGCTGCCGCCATAGCGGCGGCAGCTGCTGCCTGCTGCTATCTTGGCAGCAGCTGTTACAATCCGCAACTTCTGCTACTAAGACCAGTAGTGGCTACTGCTGTGCTAGCAGCATGTCACTACTGGGAAGCCTAGTGGCAATTCTGTTGCGCTAGCAGTATCAGGCAGGGTTGAGTTTTGGATTTGACGGGTTTTCCTGGTCCAGGCCCAGTTTTAATTTTAATGGGTTTTAAAATTTTGTGTGTTAAAATTTCTGCAATTTGAATGCGCATGGATTCTTGAATGAAATTTTAATTTTGTTCATGATATATATTAATTTGGAATTAATATGGTGTAATAAAATTGGTTTGGGTTTTCTTGGTAGGATTACTCAGACAGCGTGATTTGGATTCACAATTTTTCAATTCTAGTGGGAGCAGTATTCTACCTTGGGCTCGAAGCCAAAGGCCGTCAAGGGTTTGAACCGTGATGGGCCGAATTGGCGATTTCTATATAATGGCTAAGTACATAATTAATTGGGATTTATTTCATGCATATTAACATGTATATAAATTAATGTATTGTTCTACATGTTTATGTGAATTTAAATATTTGAATGGATGCTATTGGGCCTTAATTCAATGGGTTGTATTTTTCTTTTGGGTAAATACGGTTTATTTCATTTTATTATTATTATGAAATTAATGTAAAAGAAGCCCATTGGCGAGGCGAGGCGAGCCCAAAAGGAAGGAAGGAGGCCCACCTCGTGTTTTTCAAATATAGGTTTACTAGAATTATATTAGGTTGTAATATAGGCCCATAGCATTCCATTATTTATTTTATTATGCATTTATTTATTTCAATGATATATGGCATGATCCTATCCCATTTCACCTGCTTATGCATCTAAGCCGTTATTAAAATTGAATCTAAACCAAATGGTAATTACTAAGTCACTTAAAAGTGCTTCCCTTATTCAAAACGTACTCGAAGTGGGGATAGGCTAGTTGTAGACTATGCCCTCGCAGGATACACTGGAGTATCATAATTTTTTATTGGGTTGGAGTATTGGTTACTCTAACACTTGGATGGAGGTTTGGACTTAGCATAGGTAGTAGGATTCTCCTGGCCCTGAGCACAGATGGGTAAGTGACAACAAGCCCATCAAACTGAGAGTCCTTAGGTTGGGATTGGATGGTGTTACTACCTAAACAATTAGGGTGTAGTTTTTCCAAGCCTTCGTCTAGCTATATCTTGATGAAATATGGATCTCGGCCTATTAGCCCAACAACTTGACTTAATCAATAACTTGGATTCATTATTAATTAAATATGGGAAAAAGAACTAAGACCTTTATTAATACTCTTTAATTTTTCTGTGTAGTAATCAAATGGCAAATAGTAACTCTTTATCACTGTGTTCGCTCCTCGTGTTGGAAATGCCCTAGTCCCGAGGCATTGGTCCTTGTATTTGTACTATACATTTATTGGATTTATGTGTTGTACTCATTTGTGTCATTAATAAAGGCATCAATTCATTTATTATATTTGTCTTGTGCAGTATAGTAAATGAAGTATCCAATGGACATATCTATATCCATGACGACTAGTGTCATGCACTTAGCAATAAGACCATGGATAGGGTTAACGATATGACCATAAATAGATCCGTAGTCTGTTCCAGTCATGGGAATGAATGGAACAACAGACTATCATTAACCTGGTTGTATGGCGGTGTCTTACCGGTCATTGGACATGGAATGTCAACCAAATTAATGGGTACATGCCTGGGAGCATGGTACTGGATAGATCCACTAAACGAGTAATCCACATGGTATGGTATCACAATGGATTCTCGTGTAGTACTTGTATGGATCCTTTGACCTGACCATATGATGGTGTTACATGTGAAGTCGCATACTTAGGGGTACGCCTAAAGGGCCTGTAATAGGGTGCCAAGTATGGGTGCTTTCGGGTATGTCACTGAACATAGTAATACTATGGATATGCAGAAGGGACTTGTCACTCAGTAACCAACTGAGAAGATATCACCGGCCACTTGATGAATGTGACTGATAAGAGTGTGGCCACACCCAGACAAGTTGGAACTTATTTGTGAGAATCAGTACATTCGGGATCAAGTTAATGTCCGAACACAAAAGAGGGTGATCAATCCATGCCTCTGTGTTGGATACCGATATCAATGACATGGGATGTACAAGTTTAAACTACAGGGTTATGATATCAGTTAGACTGCCATCTCCATCTTAATTGGGGGCTGCAGTGGCTTGCTAGAGCCCAACTGCAGTCTGCGGGCCAAAGGCCAGCTGCCAACATAAAGATGGGCCCAAAGGATCGTACACATAGAACGATAGAATGCAGACTTAAGGAATCACATGTATACTTGGAGTATACACAGTGGAGGGAGAAGCATGTATATATTAATTATATTGTAAGGATCAATTGGATTGGTCATAATAATAAAATTAATATATTCTATTGGCTCTTCATAATTAATTGGATTAATTATGAAATTATTTCCTAGGTGGAAATATTCATATGTATGGGTTTACATATGATTTTATTTTTTGTAGAGTTAATTTTAATTTGATGGATTAAATTAATTGTCGAACCAATTTTAATTTAGATGTAAATAATATATTACTTGGAGTAATATATCAAATACATGGATATATTAAAATTGGGCTTGAAATTAATTTAAACCAAAATAATTAAAATTAGACTGGGCCTAAATTAAAACATGGAAGCCCGCACAGAATAGAGAGGAGCCAAGATGGGCCTGAATTCCCCTTAGAGAATTCGGCCAACCCTAGGTATAAATACCTAGGGTTAGAAATTTCGGCCACCACTAGTTCATACACTACTAGCCGAAATTTCCTAGCTCCCCTCTCCATTGTTTTTGTTTTTCCAACGCTAGCACGGGTTGCATTCGCCAAGCGTTCGTGTACGTGAGAGTGGAGGAATTCTCAATTGAATTCTACAGTCATCATCCATCTCTAGAAAGAGATTTTTCTGGTAAGAAATTTAATCCCTTTCTATTTAATTTTAAGTTTTTCAATTTCCACTTCAATTGCTCTTGGGACTGGATTTGAGGAAATCACCGTGTTCTTCCGCTTTTATCAGGTGATTTCCGGTGAAAAATCCCAACACCTCAAGAGGGACAAACTCTCAGGGCCTAATTTCTTGGATTGGTCTAGGAACTTAAGAATAGTTATAAGACAAGAATCTAAGGAATATGTGCTAGAGAGAGCTGTACCACTTGCACCTACTAGGCATAATCCACTGGCCGCATAGCTGGAGGAATACAAGGTGCATGTAAGGGACAACTCGGATGTGACATACCTTATGTTGGCATGCATAGTCCCTGAGCTGTAAAAGCAGTTCATGGACCAACAAGCATTTGCCATGATAACAACTCTCAATGAGATGTTTTAGGAGCAAGAACGTCAAGAGAGATACTTGACAGCCAAGGCATTCAACTCCTACAAGATGGGGTCTGGGACACCTGTGAGTGCTCACTTGCTCAAGAAGAAGAGCTATCTGGATTTTTTAGCTCGTTAAGGTGCACCTATCTCACAAGATTTGGCGATAGACACTATCCTTGTATCGTTGCCGGACTCTTATGATCAGTTCATCCTAAACTATAACATGCAAGGGCTGAACCGCACTGTTAGTGAGCTGCATAGTATGCTCAACATTGTGGAATAGTGGATTAGGAAGACTCTGCCGGTACTGCTAGTCAACAAGGAGAACCTTCCTCTTACTAAGGGCAAGGAAAAGGTGAAAGCCAAGGCCAAAGCTAGGTAATCTAAGGCCAAGAAGGCTAAGGCCAAGCCCAAGGCTAGTGCCGAGGATGTCTGCTTCTAATGCAAGTAGGCAGGACACTGGAAGAGATCTTGTCCCCAGTTGGGAGAGCAAAAGAAGAGCCAAGGTGTGTCTTCATCAGGTATATATGTCATAGACATAAATCTCACTATTTCTACATCTTGAGTATTGGATAATAGATGTGGTTCTCACATTTGTTGTGATGTGCAAGGACTTAGAAACAAGAGATCAGTGGGATCTAGAGAGGTGGACTTGCAGATCAGAAATGGAGAAAGGGTAGCTACCATAGAGATCAACGAGTACCATCTAATGATGCCTAGTGGATTAGTTTTGATTCTAGAATAATGTTATTTTATACCTGCAATGTGCAGGAATATTTTTTCTATTTCAGTTTTGGACATTCTAGATTTAATTTTACTATTGGTAATAGTAGAATTACTTTATCTAGAGAGGGACTATTTTATGGAGATGCTCTATTAAATAATGGCCTATATATCTTGGATTTAAATGAAACTAATCATGTCTATAACATACATACTAAAAGGGTTTAGCCTAACAAACTTAATCCTGTCTACCTTTAGCATTGTTGTTAGGCCACATAAATGAGAAATGCATAGCTAGGCTTCACAAAGGTGGAATCCTAGGATCATTTGACATGGAGTCACTTGATATATGCGAATCATGTTTACAGGGTAAAATAACTAAAGTGCCTTTCATTAAGAAAGATGAAAGGGCTACTGGATTATTGGGCCTAATACATTCAGACGTATGTGGGCCTATAAGTGTAGCCACCAAAGGTGGACATCTGTACCTTGTCACTTTCACAGATGATTTCAGTAGATATGGCTATGTCTATCTGATGAAACATAAATCTAAGACCCTTGATAGTTTCAAGGAATTTAAAAACGAGGTACAGAACCAACTAGGCAGAAATATTAAAGCCCTTTGCTCAGACCGAGGAGGCGAATATATGAGCCTAGAGTTTGACTCATACTTGAGAGAGCATGGAATCATTACACAGCTCACTCCTCCAGGAATACCACAAAGGAATGGGGTGTCCGAAAGGAGGAATAGGACCTTGTTAGCCATGGTCCGATCGATGATGACTCATGCCTCTATCCCCGTAACATTCCGGGGATACACTCTTGAGATAGCAGCTCTCATTTTGAACAATACTCTGACTAAGGCTATGGAAAAAACCCCATACAAAATATGGATGGGTAAGGCACACAATGTGTCTTTCCTGCAGATTTGGAGCTGTGATGTCCATGTCAAGAGATTGACTGAGCACAAACTAAAACCCAAGACCGATAAATGTCTGTTTATGGGCTACCCTAAGGAAACCAAAGGGTATTACTTCTACAACCCCACCGAGAACAAGGTGTTAATGGCATGAAAGGGGGTCTTTCTTGAAAAGGATTTCATTTCCATGAAAGATAGTGGAGCAATGTTGAACTCAGGGAAGTTCAAAGCACACAAGCTCTTAAAGAGGATCAATCGGAGACTAGGGAGGAGCTTCCACAGGTGGAAGCACCAATCTAGGTCGCACAAGATCATAGGAGGTCTGGTATGGATCATCAGGAACCTGAGAGATATGGGTTTCTTATTACTGATGATCACACTCTTTTAGTCTTTGATAGGGAAGAGCCTAAAACTGACCAGGAGGCCATTGATAGCCCGCAATCTGCTAATTGGCGTAAAGCCATAGAAGTGGAGATGCAATCTATGTATGATAATCATGTTTGGAACCAGGTTGATCCACTTCCTAGTGCTAAGGTCATAAATTGTAAGTGGTGCTACAAGTTGAAGGCCGACAACACCTTCAAGGGGTGGCTGGTTGCAAAAGGTTTCAAACAAGTCTATGGAATAGACTACGATGAAACCTTCTCACCAGTTACTATGCTTAAATCCATAAGGATCCTGCTAGCAATAGCCACTTGGTATGACCATGAGGTTTGGTAGATGGAAGTCAAAAAACACTTCCTTAACGGAAAGCTACTCAAGGATGTGTACATGGCATAACCTGAGGGTGTCGTGGATTTGAAGCATCCGTAAAGGGTTTGCATGCTTCAAAGATCAGCCCAAAGTTGGAATCATAGATTCAATGAAGCCATAAAGGAATACGACTTCTTACAGAATCAAGATGAGGCTTGTGTGTATAAGAAGATTAATGGGAGCATTGTCACTTTTCTAGTGTTATATGTGGACGACATCCTTTTGATTGGAAGTGACATATCAACACTGTAAGGAGTTAAGCAATGGTTGTGTAAGTGCTTTGAAATGATGGACTTAGGTGAAGCTAAAATGATCCTAGGGATCAGGATCTACAGGGATAGACCCAATTGGTTTCTAGGCCCAACTTAGGCCAAGCGCATAGACAAAGTTCTAAAAAGATTTAGCATGGATCAGGCCAAGAAAGGTTTCTTGCCAATGAGCCATGGGCTGAAACTTAGTAAGAAAAACTATTCTAAGACAAGGAAGGATAGAGAGAACATGAAGTTGGTCCCATATGCATCGGCTATAGGATCAATCATGTACTCCATGCCAATGTATGAGACCTGATGTCACCTTTGCACTAAGTATGACGAGTCGATACCAGCAGGATCCCGGCGAGGACCACTGAAAGGCTGTCAAAGCAATCCAAAAGTACCTTAACCAGACTAAGGATAGCTTCTTGTTGTATGGTGGTCAGGAAGAGCTATCAGTGACTGGGTACACTGATGCAAGATTCCAGACCAACGAGGAAGTGTACCAATCGTAGTCTGGGTACGTGTTTTTACTAAATGGTGGTGCTATCAGCTGGAAGAGCTTAAAGCAGTCGACCATTGTCAACTCTACTATAGAAGCTAAATACATTGCTGCATGTGATGCAGCTAAGGAAGCTATGTGGATAAAGAAGTTTATCACTGAATTGGGAGTAGTACCAATTATCCTAGATCTAGTTAATATCTTCTGTGACAATAACGGGGCTATTAAACAAGCTAAGGAGCCTCGATCACATAAGAACACGAAGCACGTACTCAGGAAGTTTCACCTCATATGAGAAATTGCCGAGAGGGGTGACATTTCATTACACAGAGTAGACACAGAGGATAATGTCACAGATCCTTTGACCAAGGCATCGACTCAGCCGAAGCACGAGGGTCATACTAGATCTAATGGGATTAGGCCTATGCCTAATTAGAAATAGTGCAAGTGGGAGATTTTTACGAATGCCCTAGTCCTAAGGCATTGGTCCTTGTATTATATCATACATTTTGTATCTTATAATGAGATTTATGTATTATACATTCATGTCAATGAATAAAGGCATTAATCTATTTATTATATACATCTTATGCAATATTTTAAATATATCCAATGGACATATCCATATCCATGTTGACAAGTGTCATGCACTTGGCAGTAAGACTATGGATAGGGAAAACGATATGACCATAAAGTCATTCGTAGTTTGTTCCAGTCATGGGAATGAATGGAACCAAACACTATCATAAGCTTGGTTGTATGGCAATGTTTTACTGGCCATTAGACATGGAATGTCAATCAAGTTCATGGGTACATGCAACAGGGCATGGTCCTGGATAGATCCACCAAACGAAAAATCCATATGGTATAGTATCACAAGTGCTTCTCGTGTAGTGCTTATATGGATCCTTTAACCTGACCATGTTATGGTCTTGCATGTGAAGTAACACACTTAGGTGTATGCCTAAAGGGCCTGTAACAGGGTGCCAAGTATGGATACGTTTGGGTGTGCTAGTGAGCATGGCAAGAACATGAACATGCAGAAGGGAATGTCACTCAGCAAACCACTGAGAAGATATCACCGACCTCTTGATGAATGCAACTGATAAGAGTATGGCCACACCTAAACAAGTTGGAACTTGTTTGTAAGCATTGGTTCATTCGGGATCAAGTAAATGTCGAGGCACAAAAGAGCGTAGTGACACCATGCCTCTGTGTTGGACACCGATATTAGCAATACGAGATATATAAGTTTAAAGTATAGGGTTAAGACTTCTGTTAGACTATTATCTCGGTCTTAATTTAGGACTATAGTGGATTGCAAGAGCCCGCCTACAGTCTGTGAGCCTTAGATCCACTACCAACATAAAGACGGGCTCACAGGATTGTACATATAGAATGTCTGAGTTTGAACTTGTCGGATCACCTGTATACTTGGAGTATACAGACTGGAGAGAGAAATATTAATTAATTAAATTATAGATCAATTGGATTGATCAATATAATTTGATTGATACATATATTTTAATTGAAAATTTATTTTCAGGTGGAAATAAAATACATATATAGGTTTATCTGTATTTGATTTAAGTTGAATCTCAATTAATTTATTGGGTTAATTTTAATTTAATGACATGTACATTATATGATATGGTTTTATATAAATACATGCATGAAAATTAAAATAGAATTGCATTTAATTTACCCATAATAATTAATTTGGATTAAGGGATTTATGGTATTAAAATCCTAAATTAATATCTAATTAAATCAAAGCCTTAAATTAAGGCCTTGATTTGAGCCATGATTGATTTTCATTAATGAGAATTTTTGCCATAATTAGGAGATTAAGGCTGAAATTTTCTTCTAACTATTACCCTTCTCCTGAGATCTGCCGCTAGCACAGGTTCTACTCGATAGACGTTCGTGTACGTGAGAGTGGAGGAAATTGACTTCGGTTTCTACAGCAGTCTCTTGAAGAGACATTGAAAGGTGAGAATCCCATTTTGGATCCTTTGGTTTTGTGTTTTTTATTTACATTTCAATTGCTCCTGGGTCACGGATTTAAGAAAATCGATGAGAGCTTCTGCTTTAATTGGTTGATTTTCGATAAAAAAATCCTTACAAATAAGTTAGTCACTTATTTGATTAATCAGTCAAGTCAAGATCAAGAAATATAATGAATAGTAGAAGAGGATGATAGACACTGTGCTTCTTGTTTATTCATATTGATATCATTTGGTAAAGGACACTGTGAGATTACAACGGGGTAAGTGTTTTAAATAGACTGCTGTATCTTTGTTTTAATTGGGGGCTGTAACAGTTTGCTAGAACCCACTATTGGGATTCATCATCGGAAAAATAACATGGCACAACAGAATTATATAGTTTAAAATTTCCTAGAATCCACCTATCGTGTCCGATTACCATTGATTGGAACAAAATCAATTTGGATAAAGAGTGATTAAATTCAGCAAATCTGTTTCTTCTAGAAACTGCTGCAAAATTGTTTCTTTAAGCGGTCTCCAAACTTTGGTGCACAACCAACTAACGAGCGGGAACCAGTACTAGCCTAAGAAGCGGAGAAATGGAAAATTGCAGCTATGAAATTCGGCCAAGGGGCTGCTCTAAAGGGGCTGAAATTTACAACTCAATAATTTGGGCTAAAGTGTGCCTTATATAGTCCTTCTATAATTAGGATTCTATTTAGGATAATTAAACCTAAGCCTATTAGGATTTGGATTACATAAATAAACCATATACCAAAAGGTTTATACAATGTAATTTAATTCCATTTAGCAAATTTATTTACCCCTAAATAAAATTAAATCACACGTAAGAAAAATACAATACATGTATTCAATTTTCCTTCTTAGGAAAATAATTTAATTAATTGTCTACTTAATTTTCCAATGTTAATTACTTACCTTGACATCGAATGTCAACTAATTAATTAACGCATTACTTTTAATGTACATTACAAGTACAATTTCTATTTCCAACTCAGTTGATCTACGTGGATGATCCTACGGATCCGTCTTTATGTTGGCAGTAGGCCCAAGGTCCACAGATTGTAAGTGGTTTCTAGCAAACCATTACAGCCCCCAGTTAAGACAGAGATACAGCAATCTCTTGAAGACACTTACTCAATAGTAATCTCACAGTGTCTTTTGTTAAATGACATCGATATGAATAAACAAGAGGCCGAGATCCATATTTCATCAAGTATAGCCAAAGGGTTTGGTACAACTATACCTTAATTATTTAGGTAGGAACCCCGTCCAATCCCAACCTAGGGACTCTCGGTTTGATGGGCTTGTTGGCACTTACCCATCTGTGCTTAGGGCCAGCAGAATCCTACTACCCATACTAAGTCAAAACCTCCATTTAAGTGTTAGAGTATCCCATACTCTAATCCAATACAAAGTGACAATACTCCAGTGTATCCTGCGAGGGCATGGTCTACAACTGGCCTATTCCCACTTCGAGTCGGTTTTGAATGAGGGAAGCACTTTTAAGTGACTTAGTAATTCCATTTGGTTACTAGATTCAATTTATAACGGCTTACAAACATAAGGCGGGTGAAATTGCTGTTGGATCATACATTCATACATGCAAATGAACATAAAGCATAATTAAATAAAAGTAAAATGGATTGCTATGGGCCTATATCACATCCTAATATTATTCTAGTAAACCTATACTAGAAATAAATATCAGGTGGGCCTCCATCTTTTCCTTCTAGGCTTGCACCTCCACTTGGGCTCACCACTCCATGGGCTTCTTCTTTTACAAATTTTATAATAATTGAATAAAATAAAATTACATTAAAAAAGAAAAACGACAAGCAGGGTGTATTTACCCAAAAAGAAAAATACAACCCATCTTGTACAAGGCCCAATAGCATCCAACCATCCAAACATTTAATCATACATATGCATCCAATACATATAATTCATAAGCATGTTATAATGCATGATTTAAGCCCATTTCAATTATGTCCAAGCCATTATATAGAAATCGCCAATTTTGGCCAATCATGGTTCCAACCCTTAACGGGCTTAGGGCCTCCAGCCCAGCCAGTCCAACTGCTCCCACTGGAATTGGGAAACCATGGGTCCAATTCAGCCATCCAAGTAATTGTGCCAAAAGTACCCGAACCAATTTCAATTAACCATATTAATTTCCAAAATTAATATCACATGAATAAAATAAAATTTTATTCAAGAAACCACACGCATTTAAATTGCATAAATTTAAACACACGAATTTTAAAACCAATTAAAATTTCAAAACTGGACCCCAGGCCCAAGACCCGCCAAATCCAAAACACTGGGCCTGGCCTGCTGCAGCTAAGGCAACAGAGTTGCCCTAGCAGCAGCAGCAGTTGCCGCCGTCGCTCCCGCCGCGTGCGGCGGCAGCAGGCGGCGGTTCCGCCGGCGGCGGCCTCGCGCCCCGGGAGCCAGATTTTTTTTATTTAAAACAGAAATAAAAAAATGAATCAACAAATATTGCATCCATCAACAATAAGAAATTCACCATGAATTCCAAAATCATACAATTTAATTAAACTAACATAAACTTATATGCAAATTTAATTTCAATTGTACAAAACAAATGGGAAAAATCTTAAACCCAAACCAAGAACCCCAATAGAAAATCTCCAATTTTAAAACATGGGATTCAACCAATTTTAAAAATTTCCACGGATCAAAAGCCCGCTCTGATACCACTGTTGGGATTTTTCACCGGAAATCACCCCGATAAAAGCGGAAGAACGAGATGATTTCCTCAAATCCAGTCCCAGGAGCAATTGAAGTGGAAATTGTAAAACTTAAAATTAAATAGAAAGAGATTAAATTCTTACCCGAAATATCTCTTTCAAGAGATGGAAGAAGACTACAGAAATCAAATTAGATTCCTTCCTCGTTCTAGTACACGAACGCCTAACGAACACCACCCGTGCTGGCGTCGGAAAAATCACAAAATTTCGGAAAGGGAGGAGGCTTAGGAATTCGGCCAAATGGTGGCTACCACACTGGTGTGTGTTGGCCGAATTCTCCCTGGGGTTTTAACCCTAGGGTTTCCAAATTCCCTAATAGGAATTTAGGCCCAGTTTGGCTTCTATGTCTGTGTGGGCTTCCTACTTTTAATTCAGGCCCAAACCTATTTTAATTAGTCTGGTTTAAATCAATTTCAAGCCCAATTTTAATTAACCCATGTATTTAATATATTACTCCAAGTAACATATTATTTACACTTAAATTAAAATTAGTTTGACCAATTAATTTAATCCATCAAATTAAAATTAAGTCTTCACAAAACAAATTCATATGTAAACCTATACATTTGAATATTTCCATCTAGGAAACAATTTCATAATTAATCCAATTAATTATGTAAAGCCAAATATTAATTTTTATTATAATGATCAATGCAATTGATCCTTATAATATAATTAATATATATACACCTCTCTCTCTAGTGTGTATACTCCAAGTATACATGTGATTCCTTCAGTCGGTGTTCATTCGCTCAATGTGTACGATCCCGTGGGCCCATCTTTATGTTGGCAGTGGGCCTATGGCCCACAGACTGCAGTTAGGCTCTAGCAAGCCACTGCAGACCCCAATTAAGATGGAGATGGCAGTCTAACTGTTATCATAACCCTGTAGTTTAAACTTGTACATCCCATGTCATTGATATCGGTGTCTAACACAGAGGCATGGATTGATCACCCTCTTTTGTGTCGGACATTAACTTGATCCCAAATGCACTGAAGCTCACAAACAAGTTCCCATTTGTTTAGGTGTGGCCACACTCTTATCAGTTGCATTCATTAAGAGGCCGGTGATATCTTCCCAGTGGACTACTGAGTGACAAATCCCTTCTGCATATCCATAGTATTACCATGCTAAGTGACATACCCAAAAGTACCCATACTTGGCACCCTATTATAGGCCCTTTAGGCGTACCCCTAAGTATGTGACCTCATATGTAACACCATCATATGGTCAGGTCAAAGGATCCATACAAGTACTACCCGAGAATGACTTATGATACAATACCATTTGGATTTCTCGTTTAGTGGATCTATCAGTACCATGCCCCTTATGCATGTACCCATTAACTTGGTTGACATTCCATGTCTAATGACCGGTAAGACACTGCCATACAACCAGGTTAATGATAGTCTCTTGTTCCATTCATTAGCATGACTGGAACAGACTACGGATCTATTCATGGTCATATCGTTTACCCTATCCATGGTCTTACTGCCAAGTGCATGACACTTGTCATCATGGATATAGATATGTCCATTGGATACTTCATTTAATATATTGCACAAGATAAATATAATAAATGAATTGATGCCTTTATTAATAACACAAATGAGTATAATACATAAATCCAACAAATGTATAATACAAATACAAGGACCAATGCCTCGGGACTAGGGCATTTCCAACAATCTCCCACTTGTCCACTTGTACTAGTTCCAACTAGGCATGGGCCTAATCCCTATAGACCTAGTATGACCCTCGTGCTTGGGCTGAGCCAGCGCCTTGGTCAACGGATCCGCGACATTATCCTCGGTGTCCACTCTATGTAATGCAATGTGACTTTTCTCCGTGATTTCTCGTATGAGGTGAAACTTTCTGAGCACGTGCTTTGTGTTCTTGTGTGACCGGGGCTCCTTAGCTTGTGCAACAGCCCTATTGTTGTCACAGAAGACATCAACTGGGTCCTGGATAGTTGGCACTACTCCCAACTCAGTGATAAACTTCTTCATCCACACAGCTTCCTTAGCCGCATCACACGCAGCGATGTACTCAGCTTCTGTTGTAGAGTCCGCTATGGTTGGCTGCTTTGAGCTCCTCCAGCTTACAGCACCACCATTCAGCAAAAATACATACCCAGACTGCGACTGGTACTCATCCTGGTCGGTCTGGAAGCTCACATCAGTGTACCCAGTAACTGACAGCACTTCTTAACCACCATACACTAAGAAGCTATCCTTAGTCCAGTTAAGGTACATAAGGATCACCTTGACAGCTTTCCAGTGATCCTCCCTGGGATCCTGCTGGTACCGACTCGTCATACTTAGTACAAAGGTGACATCAGGTCTCGTACATAACATGGAGTACATAATTGATCCTATAGCCGAAGCATATGGAACCAATTTCATGTCCTCCCTTGTCTTAGGACAGTGTTTCTTTCTAAGTTTCAGCCCATGGCCCATTGGTAAGAAACATTTCTTGGCCTGGTCCATGCTGAACCTTTTCAGAACTTTGTCTATGTACGAGGCCTGACTTAGGCCCAGAAGCCGATTTGATCTATCCCTGTAGATCCCGATCCCTAGGATCATCTCAGCTTCGCCTAAGTACTTCATTGTGAAGCACTTACTCAGCCACTGCTTTACCCCTTGCAGTGTGGGTATGTCGCTTCCAATGAGTAGGTTGTCGTCCACATAAAGTACCAAGAATGTGACAATGCTCCCACTAGTCTTCTTATACACACAAGGCTCATCTTGATTCTGTATGAAGCCATATTCCTTTATGGCCTCATTGAATCTTAGATTCCAACTTCGGGATGCTAGCTTTAGTCCATAAATGGACCTTTGAAGTTTGCATACCCTTCCCGGATACTTTGGATCAACAAAATCCTCAGGTTGTGTCATGTACACATCCTCGAGTAGCTTTCCATTAAGGAAAGCGGTTTTGACATCCATCTGCCATACCTCATAGTCATACCATGCGGCTATGGCCAGTGGTATCCTGATGGATTTGAGCTTGGCTACTGGTGAGAAAGTTTCATCATAGTCTATTCCATGGACTTGTCTGAAACCTTTTGCAACCAGACGCCCCTTAAAGGTATTATCAGCTTTTAGCTTGTAGCACCACTTGCAACCTATTACCTTAGCACCCGGAGGTGGATCAACCAAGTTCCAAACTTGGTTATCGTACATAGATTGCATTTCTGCCTCCATGGCTTTACGCCAATTCACAGATTGTGGACTAGCCATAGCCTCCTGGTAGGTTTTGGGTTCTTCCTCATCCTAGATGAGAAGAGTTTGATCATCGGTGACGAGGAAACCATACCTCTCCGGTTCCCGATGATCCCAACCAGACCTTCTAGGTTCTTGTGCGGCCTGGGTCGGTGCTTCCCCTTGTGGAAGCTCCACCTGGGCCTCCGAGTTATCCTCTTCAGGAGCCTGTGGACCTTGAACTTCCCTGAGTTCAACATTGCTCCCACTGTCTTTCTTGGAAAGGAACTCCCTTTCTAGAAAGACCCCCATTCTTGCTACGAACACCTTGTTCTCGGCGGGGTTGTAGAAGTAATACCCTTTGGTTTCCCTAGGGTAGCCCACAAACAGGCATTTATCGGTTTTGGGCTCCAGCTTGCCACTAGTCAATTTCTTGACATGTGCTTCGCATCCCCAAATCATTAGGAAAGACACATTGGGCTCCTTGCCCATCCATATCTAATATGGTGTCTTTTCCACTGCCTTAGTCGGAGTATTATTTAAGATGAGAGCTACTGTCTCGAGGGCGTGTCCCCAGAAACTAATTGGGAGAGAGGCTTGACCCATCATTGAGTGGACCATGTCTAACAGGGTCCTATTCCTCCATTCGGACACCCCATTCCATTGTGGTGTTCCGGGAGGAGTGAGCTGTGGAACTATTCCATGCTCTCTCAAGTATGAGTCAAACTCTAGGCTCATATACTCACCGGCTCAGTCCGACCGAAGGGTTTTGATATTCCTGCCTACTGGTTCTGTACCTCGTTCCTAAATTCCTTGAACCTATCAAGGGTCTCGGACTTGTGTTTCATCAGATAGACATAGCCATATCTGCTGAAATCATCTGTGAACGTGACGAAGTACAGGTGTCCACCTCTGGTCGCTGCGCTCATGGGTCCACATACATCTGAATGTATTAGGTCCAATAAGCCATTGGCCCTTTCAGCCTTCTTGCTAAAAGGTGTCTTAGTCATCTTGCCTCATAAACATGACTTGCATGTATCAATTGACTCCAAGTCAAATGACCCTAAGACTCCAGCTTTGTGAAGCCTAGCTAGCGTTTCTCGTTTATGTGGGCAAGACGACAATGCCATAGGTAGACAGGATTAAGTTCGTTAGGCTTAACCCTTTTAGTGTTTATGTTATAGACATGATTGGTTTCATTTAAGTCCAGGATATATAGGCCATTATTTAATAGAGCTTCTCCATAAAAGAACCCCTCTCTAGATAAAGAAATTCTACCATTAGAAATAGTAAAATTAAATCCAGAAATATCTAACATTGATACAGAAATAATATTCCTCCACATAGCAGGTACAAAATAACAATGTTCCAAAATTAAAACCAATCCGCTGGGCATCACAAGGTGATATTTGCCGATCTCTATGGCAGCAACCCTTGCTCCATTTTCGACCCTTAAGTCCACCTCTCCCGACCCCAATGACCTTCTGTTCTTAAGTCTCTGCACATTGCAACAAATGTGAGAACCACATCTAGTATCCAATACCCAGGATGTTGAAACCGTAAGGTTAATGTCTATAACATAAATACCTGAAGAGGATGCACCTTGGCCCCTTCTTTGCTCTCCCATTAGCCTGGGACATGATATCTTCCAATGGCCCGTCTGTCTGCACCCGAAATAGACATCCTCAGGACCTGCCTTCTGCTGAGCCTTGGGCTGGGCCTTGGCCTTCTTAGCCTTGGCCTTCTTGTCCTTGGCCTTGCCCTTTGCAAGAGGAGGGTTCCCCTTGTTGACCAGCAGCACCGGTGGAGTCTTCTTGATCGACTGCTCGGTGAGCTTAAGCATCCCATGCAGCTCACTGACAGTACGGTTCATCCCTTGCATATTGTAGTTCAGGATGAACTGATCATAAGAATCCGGCAAGGATGCAAGGATTGTTTTCACCTCCAACTCCTGAGAGATAGGCGATCCGAGATGGGCCAAAGTGTCCAAATAGCCCTTCATCTTGAGCACGTGTACACTCACAGATGTCCCGGGCCAGATCTTACAAGAGTGGAATGCCTTATTGGTCAAGTACCTTTCCTGACTAGCTTGCTCCTGAAACATCTCGTTTAGAGTTGTTATCATAGCATAGGCTTGATGGTCCATAAACTATTTTTGCAGTTCGGGGACCATACAGGCCAACATAAGGCATGTCACATCCCTATTATCCTTGACATGCGCATCGTATTCCTCCAGCTGGGCAGCCGGTGGATTACGTCCTTGAGGCGCAGCAGGTACAGGCCTTTCCAGTACATACTCTTTTGACTCTTGTCTTAGAACAATTCTTAAGTTCCTAGACCAGTCCAAAAAGTTAGGACCGGAAAGCTTGTCCTTCTCAAGAATAGATCGCAGTGATAAGGTATTGTTGTTTGCCATTTAAGAGTTTCTACACAGAAAAACATTTAGAGTGTTAATAAAGCACTTTAATTTATTATTCCCATATGAAATTAATAATGAATCATGTTATTAATTTAAACCAAGTTGTTGGGTTCATGGGCCGAGATCCATATTTCATCAAGATATAGCCAAACGAGGGTTTGGTACAACTATACCTTAATTATTTAGGTAGGAACACCGTCCAATCCCAACCTAGGGACTCTCGGTTTGATGGGCTTGTTGGCAATTACCCATCTGTGCTTAGGGCCAGGAGAATCCTACTACCCACACTAAGTCAAAACCTTCATTCAAGTGTTAGAGTATCCCATACTCTAACCCAATACAAAGTGATAATACTCCAGTGTATCCTGCGAGGGCATGGTCTACAACTGGCCAATTCCCACTTCGAGTCGGTTTTGAATGAGGGAAGCACTTTTAAGCGGCTTAGTAATTCCATTTGGTTATTAGATTCAATTTATAACGGCTTACATACATAAGGCGGGTGAAATTGCTATTGGATCATACATTCATACATGCAAATGAACATAAAGCATAATTAAATAAAAGTAAAATGGACTGCTATGGGCCTATATTACATCCTAATATTATTCTAGTAAACCTATACTAGAAATAAATATCAGGTGAGCCTCCATCTTTTCCTTCTGGGCTTGCACCTCCACTTGGGCTCACCACTCCATGGGCTTCTTCTTTTACAAATTTTATAATAATTGAATAAAATCAAATTACATTAAAAAAGAAAAACGACACGCAGGCCATATTTACCCAAAAAGAAAAATACAACCCATCTTGTACAAGGCCCAATAGCATCCAAGCATCCAAACATTTAATCATACATATGCATCCAATACATATAATTCATAAGCATGCTATAATGCATGATTTAAGCCCATTTCAATTATGTCCAAGCCATTATATAGAAATCGCCAATTTTGGCCAACCATGGTTCCAACCCTTAATGGGCTTAGGGCCTCCAGCCCAGGCAGTCCAACTGCTCCTACTGGAATTGGGAAACCACGGGTCCAATTCAACCGTCCAAGTAATTGTGCCAAAATTACCTGAACCAATTTCAATTAACCATATTAATTTCCAAAATTAATATCACATGAATAAAATAAAATTTCATTCAAGAAACCACACGTATTTAAATTGCATAAATTTAAACACACGAATTTTAAAACCAATTAAAATTTCAAAACTGGGCCCCGGGCCTAAGACCCGCCAAATCCAAAACACTGGGCCCGGCCCGCTGCAGCCGTCTAGCGGCTACCCACTGCTACTGCTAGCAGCAGCCCGCTGCTCCGGCAGCAGCTGCCATCCAACGGAAGCGGCTGCTGCTGGCAGCCTCGCACCCCGGGAGCCAGATTTTTTTTTTATTTAAAACAGAAATAAAACAATTAACAAACAAATATTGCATCCATCAACAATAAGAAATTCACCAAGAATTCCAAAATCATACAATTTAATTAAACTAACATAAACCTATATGCAAATTTAATTTCAATTGTACAAAACAAATGGGAAAAATCTTAAACCCAAACCAAGAACCCCAACAGAAAATCTCCAATTTTAAAACATGGGATTCAACCAATTTTAACAATTTCCACAGATCAAAAGCCCGCTCTGATACCACTGTTGGGATTTTTCACCGGAAATCACCCGATAAAAGCGGAAGAACGCGATGATTTCCTCAAATCCAGTCCCAGGAGCAATTGAAGTGGAAATTGTAAAACTTAAAATTAAATAGAAAGAGATTAAATTATTACCCGAAATATCTCTTTCAAGAGATGGAAGAAGACTGTAGAAATCAAATTAGATTGCCTCCTCGTTCTCGTACACGAACGCCTAACGAACACCACTCGTGCTAGCGTTGGAAAAATCGTAAAAGTTCGGAGAGGGAGGAGGCTTAGGAATTCGACCAAATGGTGGCTACCACACTAGTGTGTGTTGGCCGAATTCTCCCTGGGGTTTTAACCCTAGGGTTTCCAAATTCCCTAATGGGAATTTAGGCCCAGTTTGGCTTCTATGTCTGTGTGGGCTTCCTACTTTTAATTCAGGCCCAAACCTATTTTAATTAGTCTGGTTTAAATCAATTTCAAGCCCAATTTTAATTAACCCATGTATTTAATATATTACTCCAAGTAACATATTATTTACACTTAAATTAAAATTAGTTTGACCAATTAATTTAATCCATCAAATTAAAATTAAGTCTTCACAAAACAAATTCATATGTAAACCTATACATATGAATATTTCCACCTAGGAAACAAATTCATAATTAATCCAATTAATTATGTAAAGCCAAATATTAATTTTTATTATAATTAACAATCCAATTGATCCTTATAATATAATTAATATATATACACCTCTCTCTCTAGTGTGAATACTCCAAGTATACATGTGATTCCTTAAGTCGGTGTTTAGTCGCTCAATGTGTACGATCCCGTGGGCCCATCTTTATGTTGGCAGTGGGCCTATAGCCCACAGACTGTAGTTGGGCTCTAGCAAGCTACTGCAGCCCCCAATTAAGATGGAGATGGTAGTCTAATTGTTATCATAACCCTGTTGTTTAAACTTGTACATCCCATGTCATTGATATCGGGGTCTAAAATAGAGGCATGGATTGATCGCCCTCTTTTGTGTCGGACATTAACTTGATCCCGAATGCACTAAAGCTCACAAACAAGTTCCGACTTGTTTGGGTATGGCCGCACTCTTATCAGTTACATTCATCAAGAGGCCGGTGATATCTTCCCAGTGGACTACTGAGTGACAAATCCCTTCTGCATATCCATAGTATTACCATGCTAAGTGTCATACCCGAAAGTACCCATACTTGGCACCCTATTACAGGCCCTTTAGGCATACCCCTAAGTATGCGACCTCACATGTAACACCATCATATGGTCAGGTCAAAGGATCCATACAAGTTCTACATGAGAATCACTTGTGATACTATACCATGTGGATTTCTCGTCTAGTGGATCTATCCAGTACCATGCCCCTTATGCATGTACCCATTAACTTGGTTGACATTCCATGTCCAATGACCGGTAAGACACTACCATACAACCAGGTTAATGATAGTCTCTTGTTCCATTCATTCCCATGACTAGAACAGACTACGGATCTATTCATGGTCATATCGTTTACCCTATCCATGGTCTTACTGCAAGTGCATGACACTTGTCATCATGGATATAGCTATGTCTATTGGATACTTCATTTAATATATTGTACAAGATAAATATAATAAATGAATTGATGCCTTAATTAATAACATAAATGAGTATAATACATAAATCCAGTAAATGTATAATACAAATACAACGACCAATGCCTCGGGACTAGGGCATTTCCCACAGGTATATCTCCTAACTTAGTTATGAACTTCTTGATCTAGACGGCTTCCTTTGCAGCTATTGGATATGCCCTAGTCCCAAGGCATTGGTCCTTGTGTTTGTATCATACATTTGTGTCATTGGATAAAGGCATTAATCTATTTATTATACATCTTGTGCTATGTTTTAAATAGAGTATCCAATAGACATATCCATGTTGCAAAGTGTGATGCACTTGGCAGTAAGACTATGGATAGGGAAAATGATATGACCATAAAGTTATCCATAATTTGTTCCAATCATGGGAATGAATAGAACAAATACTATCATTAGCCTAGTTGTATGGCCTTGTCTTACCGGTCATAGAATATAGGTTGTCAATCAGGTTAATGGGTACATGCAAAGGGCCATCGTACTGGATCGATCCACTAAATGAGAAATCCACATGGTATTGTATCATAAGTGATTCTCATGCAGTACTTGTATGGATCCTTTGACCTGACCATATGATGGTGCTGCATGTGAAATGGCATACTTTGGTGTATGCCTAACGGGCATGTAAAAGGGTGCCAAGTATGGGTACATTTGGGTATGTTAGTGAACATGGCAGTGCTATGGATATGTAGATGGGAATGTCATCCCACTGAGAAGATATCACTGGCCGCTTGATGAATGCAATCGATAAGAGTGTGGCCACACCCTAACAAGTTGGAACTTATTTATGAGCATCATTTCATTTGGGATCAAGTAAATGTCCGGACACAATAGAGGGTGATCAATCCATGCCTCTGTGTTGGACACCGATATCATTGACATGGGATATACGAGTGTAAACTACAAGGTTATGATTACAGTTGGACTGCTTTCTCCATCTTAATTGGGGGCTTTAGTGGCTTACTAGATCCCGCCTGCAGTATGTGGGCCATAAGCCTACTACCAACATAAAGACGGGCCCATTGGATCATACACATTGAACGTCTAGACTTAGACTAAAGGATTTAGTGTGTACTTGGGGTATACATGTGGAAGAGAGAGAGTTACATTAATTAGTGGAAATATTTATACATGTATAGGTTTACATGTATTTCATTTTATATGAGTCTAATTCAATTCCTTGGTTAATTTGATATGTCAAATTAATTTTGATTTAAATGTATGCAATATATTATATGGTATAAAATATAAGCATACATGTTGAATTAAAGTTTATTTGAAATTAAATAAAAACCAAAGAATTAAATGGGCTTGGGCTTGAGAAAAAGAAAGCCCACATGGAATGAGTGTTGGCCAAAATTCATGGCATGAAGGATGATTCATGCTCTTGACCTTCGGTTGCAAAGTTGGACTTTGCTTCTTACAGAAAATGAGATGGTAAAGTGATGGCTCATGGTGGTGAGTCATGGTTTGACCATGAAGTATCAAAGTTGGACTTTGCCTCCTTAGTGCTTATCTTCTTTCTTTTGGTAAGAAATAAGATAAGAAGCTACTTTTCCATCTCATGTGAGCCGCCCCACTTCTCCTCTCTTCTCTTTTTGGAAAATCCGATCCGCTGGCATGGGATTAGTCCGATAGCCGTTCGTGTACGTGACGATGGAGGAACTCTATTTAGATTTTTGCAGTCATCTCTTAAAGAGATTTTCTAGTGACTTCCTAAACTTCCTCTTTATGGCTTTTGGTTTTTGATTTCCACTTCACTAGCTCCTGGGCTCGGATTTGTGGAAATCAATGGAAACTTCCACTTTTATCGGTTGATTTCTAGTGATGAATTCCAACAATGGTATCAGAGCGGGCTTTTGATACATGGAAATCTCTAACTTGGTGAATCCCATGTTTCAAAATTGGAGATTTTATGAATGGGATTTATTTTTGGTTTGGAGTTTTAATATTTTGCATATTGGTTTATGATAGATTTAATTTTCCATTGTTGATTGCATCTTGGTGATTCAATTTCTTGCTGTTTCCTTTTATTTGCTGTAAAAATAAAAAAAAATATTGGTTGGAGGGGTTTTGCCCCATCGCAGCATGCTGCTGCATGCGTAATAGCTGTTTAGGCCCTACAGTGACTGCTGCACGGCATGTTGCTGGGCAACACACTGTGCATCATCATGCTGCAGGCCGCTGCGACAATGGTAGAGCTGCATGCTTCTGGGCAGCACAACGGGCAACAACCTACTACTACTCAATGAGCCAGGCCCAATTTTGGATTTGGCGGGTTTTGTGCCTGGCCTAGTTTTGAAATTTTAATAGGTTTTAAAATTTTGAGTGTTTAAATTTTTGCAATTTAAATGTGCATGGTTTTATGAATGAAATACAATTTTTGTTCTTGTGATATTAATTTTGGAAATTATTATGGTTAATTTAAATTGCATGGTTTTGTGAGATGTTTCAGGAGCAAGCTTGTCAGGAAAGGTACCTGACCAACAATGTATTCCGCTGTTGTAAGATGGGGGCTGGGACATCTGTGAGTGCACACATGCACAAGATGAAGGGCTATTCGGATTCTTTAGCCCAACTTAGATCACTAATCTCAAGGGAGTTGGCAGCTAACATGATCCTGGCTTCCTTACTGGATTATGATCATTTCATCCTGAACTACAACAAGCAAGGGATGAACCGTGCTGTTAGTGAGCTGCATTGGATGCTCAAGCTCACTGAGTTGTCGATCAAGAAGACTCCATTGGTACCAATGGTCAGCAAAGGGAAACCTCCTCTTGCTAAGGGCAGGGCTAAGGAAAAGGCCAAAGTCAAGGCTAAAAAGGCTAAGGCCCAGCCCAAGGCTAGTCCCAAGAATGTCTGCTTTAGGTGCAAGCAAGCTGGACACTGGAAAAGATCGTGTCCCAAGCTTTTGGGAGAGCAAAGCAAGACCCAGGGTGTGTCTTCATCAGGTATAAATGTCATAGACATTTGTTGGGATTCATCACCGGAAATCAACCGATAAAAGCAGAAATATGCGTTGATTTCCTCGAATCAGGGCCCAAGAGCTATTTAAGTTGAAATAAAAAACCAAAGCCATAAAGAGGAAGTTTAGAAACTTACCAGAATAACTCTTCAAGAGATGATTGCAGAAATCTAAACAAACTTCCTCTACCGTCACGTACATGAACGGCTATTGGACAAACCTGGTGCTAGCAGATTGGATTTTCCAAGAAGAGAGGAAGAGGAGAAGTGGGGCGGCCCAAAAGATGAGGTGAAAAGTAGCTTATCCTTTTCTTACCAAAAGAAAGAAGATATATATAAAGGAGGCAAAGTCCAACTTTGCTACTTCATAGTCAAACCATGACTCACTACCATGAGTCATCACTTTTCTTCTCATCTTAATTTTTCAACCTAAAAGTCAAGACAATGACTCATCCTCCATGCCCAAAATTTTGGCCAACAATCATTCCATGTGTCTGAAGCCTAAGCCCATTTAATTCTTTGGTTATTATTTAATTTCAAATAAAACTTTAATTCAGCATGTATGCTTATATATTATACCATATAATATATTACATACATTTAAATTAAAATTAATTTGACCTATCAAATTAACCAAGGAATTAAATTAGACTCACATAAAATGAAATACATGTAAACCTATACATGTAAAAATATTTCCACCTAGGAAATAATCTCATAAATTAATTCATTAACTTAATTATGAGATGGCCTAAATAAATATTAATTATATTATTTTGATCAATCCAATTGATCTATATAATATAATTAATAGAACTCCCTCTCTTCCACATGTATTCTCCAAGTACACACTAAATCCTATAGTCTAGTCCAGACGTTCAACATGTATGATCCAATGAGCCCGTCTTTATGTTGGTAGTGGGCCTATGGCCCACAAACTGTAGGTGGGCTCTAGGAAGCCACTGCATCCCCCAATTAAGACGGAGATAGTAGTCAAACTAGAACCATAACCCTGTAGTTTAAACTTGTATATCCCATGTTCTATGACCAGTAAGATACCCCCATACAACTAGGCTAATGATAGTTAATAGTTCCATTCATTCCCATGATTGGAACAGACTATAGATAACTTTATGGTCATATTGTTTTCCTTATCCATGGTCTTACTACTAAGTGTATCACACTTGACAACATGGATATGGATATGTCCATTGGATATTCTATTTAAAACATAGCACAAGATATATAATAAATAGATTAATGTCATTATTTAATAACAAAAATTGTATAATACATATATCTCACATAAATGTATGATATAAATACATGGACCAATGCCTCGGGACTAGGGCAAATTCAACAATCTCCTACTAGCACTAGTACCAACTAGGCATGGGCCTAATCCTATAGATCTAATATGACCCTCGTGCTTGGGCTGAGCTAGCACCTTGGTCAAGGGATCTACGACATTGTCCTCGGTGTCTGCTGTGTGTAATGAAATGTCACCCCTCTCGGTGATTTCTCGTTTGAGGTGAAACTTCCTAAGTAGGTGCTTCATGTTTCTATGTGACCAAGGCTCCTTAGATTATTATCATAGAAGATATCAACTAGATCCTGGATAGTTGATACTACCATTAGTTCCATGATAAACTTCTTTATCCATATAGCTTCCTTAGCTACATCACACGCTGTAATGTACTCAGCTTATGTGATAGAATCTGCAATGGTCAGTTGCTTAGAGCTACTCCAGTAAACAACACCACCATTTAGCATGAATACATACCCAGACTGTGAATGGTATTCATCCTGGTCGGTCTGGAAGCTTGCATTAGTGTACCTAGTAACTGACAGCTCTTCCTAACCTCCATACACCAAGAGGCTATCCTTAGTCCGGTTAAGGTACTTCAGGATTGCTTTAACAGCCTTTTAGTGATCCTCATTGGGATCCTGCTAGTATCAGGTTGTGCTACTTAGTGCAAAGGTGACATCTAGTCCTCTACATAGCATAGAGTATATGATGGATCCAATAGCTGATTCATATGGGACCAACTTCATGTTCTCCCTGTCCTGCCTTGTCTTAGGACAGTTCCTTTTACTAAGTTTCTGCTCATGGCATAGT
Organism: Euphorbia tirucalli; assembly: GCA_039660915.1. Classification (NCBI taxonomy): domain Eukaryota; kingdom Viridiplantae; phylum Streptophyta; class Magnoliopsida; order Malpighiales; family Euphorbiaceae; genus Euphorbia; species Euphorbia tirucalli. The sequence goes on along the minus strand of CM077640.1, from coordinate 31,318,956 downwards.
GGCAAGAAACCCTTCTTTGCCCGATCCATGCTGAATCTTTTCAGAACTTTGTCTATGTACTTGGCCTAACTTAGGCGTAGAAGCCGATTAGGTCTATCCCTGTAGATCCTGATCCCTGAGATCATCTCAGCCCTGTCTAAGTCCTTCATTGCGAAGTACTTACACAACCACTTTATTACCCCTTGTAGTGTTGGTATGTCGCTTCCAATCAGAACGATGTCATCCACATTTAATACCAAGAATGTTACAATACTCCCATTAATGCTCTTATAAACACAAGGCTCATCTTGATTCTGTATGAAGCCATATTACTTTATGGCCTCATTGAATCTAAGATTCCAACTCCTGGATGCTTGCTTCAATCCATAAATGGACCTTTGAAGCTTGCATACCTTTTTAGGATGCTTTGGATCGATGGTTGTGTCATGTACACATCCTCGAGTAGCTTTCCATTAAGGAAAACGGTTTTGACATCCATCTGCTAGACCTCATAGTCGTACCAAGCGGCTATGGCCAACATGATCCTTATTGATTTGATCATAGCGACTGGTGAGAAAGTTTTATCATAGTCTATTCCATGGACTTGTTTGAAACCTTTCGCTACGAGCCACCCCTTGAAGGTATTGTTGGCCTTTAGCTTATAACACTACTTGCAACCTATCACCTTAGCACATGGAGGTGGTTCAACCAGGTTCCAAACCTGATTATTGTACATAGATTGCATTTCCACCTCCATGGCAATTTGCCAGTAGCAGACAATGAGCTAGCTATAGCCTCCTGGTAGGTTTTGGGATCTTCTTTGTCGAAGAAAAAAGAGGGTGATCATCGGTAACAAGAAACCCATAGCTCTTAGGTTCCCGATGATCCCTACCAGACCTTCTAGGTCCTTGTGTGACCTAGGCTGGTGCTTCTCCTATGGAAGCTCCACCCTGGTCTTCGAATTATCCTTTTCAGGAGTTCCTGAGCTTTAAACTTCCCTAAGTTTAACATTTCTCCCACTATCTTTCTTGGAAATCACGAACACCTTGTTCTCGGTGGGGTGGTAGAAGTCATACCCTTTTGGTTTCCCTAGTGTAGCCCACAAACAGGCATTTGTCGGTTTTGGGTTCTAGTTTTCCCCCATTCAATTTCTTAACATGTGCATAACAGCCCTAAATCCATATGAAAGACACATTGGGCACCCTACCTGTTCATATTTCAAATGGGGTCTTTTCCACAGCCTTAGTCGGAGTATTATTCAGAATAAGAGCTGCTGTCTCAAGAGTGTATCCCTAGTAACTGATTGGGAGAGAGGCATCACTCATCATTGAGTGGATCATGTCCAACAGGGTCCTATCCCTCCGTTCAAACACCCCATCCCATTGTGGCGTTCCTAGAGGAGTGAGCTGTGGAACAATTCCATGCTCTCTCAAATATGAATCAAACTCATATACTTGCTACCTTGATCCGATCGAAGGGCTTTGATATTTATATGATAGACATGATTAGTTTTGTTCAAATCCATGATATAAAGGCCATTATTTAACAGACCTTCTCCATAAAATAATCCTTTTCTAGATAAACCCATTTTACCATTACAAATAGTAAAATCAAATTTAGAAATATCCAAAACTGAAATGGAAATTGCATTCCTGTACATAATGGGTACAAAATAACATTGTTCTAGTATCAAAACTAATCCACTAGGCATCATAAGATGGTACTCACCGATTTCTATGGTAGCAACCCTTGCTCCATTCCCGACTCGCAGGTCCACCTCTCTAAATCCCAGTGATATTCCATTCTTAAGTTCCTACACATTACAACAAATATGAGAACCACATCCAGTATCCAATACCTAGGATGTTGAGACAATAAGGTTAATGTCTATAACATATATACCTAATGAAGACGCACCATGGCTCTTCCTTTGCTCTCCCAAGAGCTTGGGACACGATCTTTTCCAATGTCCAGCCTGCTTGCACCCGAAGCAGACATCCTCGGGACTAGTCTTGGGCTGGGCCTTAGCGTGTTTAGCCTTGGCTTTCTTAGCCTTGGCCTTGGCCTTCATAGCCTTGCCTTCAGCAAAAGGAGGATTCCCCTTGTTGACCATTAGTATCGGTGGAGTCTTCTTGATCGACTGCTCAGTGAGCTTAAGCATCCCATGCAACTCACTAACAGCACGGTTCATCCCTTGCATGTTATAGTTCAGGATGAACTGATCATAAGAATCCGGCAAGGAAACCAGGATCGTGTCAACCTCCAGCTCCTATGAAATAGGCGATCCGAGACAGGATAAAGTATCCAGATAGCCCTTCATCTTAAGCACGTGTGCACTCAAAGATGTCTCAGCCCCCATCTTTCATGAATGGAATGCCTTGTTGGTCAAGTACTTTTCTTGACGAGCTTACTCCTGAAACATCTCATTAAGAGTTGTTATCATAGCAAAGGCTTGATGATCCATGAACTGCTTTTGCAACTCAGGGGCCATACTCGCCAACATCAGGCATGTCATGTCTCGGTTGTCCTTTACATGCACCTCATATTCCTCCAGCTGGGTAGCCGGTGGATTACGTCCTGTAGGTGCAGCCGGTATAGGTCTTTCTAGCACATACTCTTTAGACTCCTGTCTTAGAACTATCCTCAAGTTCCTAGACCAGTCTAAAAAGTTAGGGCTAGAAAGCTTGACCCTTTCTAGGATAGATCACAGTGATAAAGTATTATTCATTGCCATTGGTTACTACACAGAAAAATTTACGAGTGTTAATAAAGGACTTTTCCCATAATATAATTAATAATGAATCATGTTATTAATTAAGTAGAGTTGTTGGGCTCATGGGCCGAGATCCATATTTCATCAAGATATAGCCAGACGAGGACCTGGAAAAACTATACCCCAATTATTTAGGTAGGAGCACCATCCAATCCCAACCTAGGGACTCTCAGTTTGATGGGCCTGTTGGCACTTACCAATCTGTGCTTAGGGCTAGGAGAATCCTACTACCCACGCAAAGTCCAAACCTCCATCCAAGTGTTAGAGTAACCAATACTCCAACCCAATACAAAATGATGATGCTATAGTGCATCCAGCGAGGGCTGGTCTACAACTGGCCTATCCCAACTTCGAGTAGGCTTTGAATGAGGGAAGCACTTTTAAGAGACTTAGTAACTACCTTTTGGTTATTAGATTCAATTAATAACGGCTTAGATGCATTGGCGGGTGAAATGAGATTGGAACATACATTCTTACATGTAAATAAATAAAGCATAATTGAATAAATAATGGGCGGATATGGGCCAAAATTTACAGCCTAATATAATATTCTAGTAAACCTATACTAGAACAACATCAAGTGGGCCATCTCTTCTTTCGTCTGGGCACACCAATCCAATCGGCTTTTTCCTTACATAATTTTACAATAAACAAATAAAACAAAATTACATAAAAAGAAAACAGCACGCAGGTTGTATTTACCCAAAAGAATATTACAACCCAACATAAATACGACCCAATAGCATTCAATCATGCATTTAATCATACACACATGTAAACCAATACATCAAATTATAAACATGTTAAATGCATGAAATTAATCCCATTTCAATATGTACATAGCCATTATTTTGAAATCGCCGAATTTTGGCCCATCATGGTTCTAAGCCCGTATGGGCTTTGGGCCTCTAGCCCAGGCAGAACACTGCTCCCACTGGTAGTGGAAAACCATGAATCCAAATCAGCCGTCCAGGTAATCGTACCAAGAAAATGAACCAATTTTAATTAACCATATTAATTTCCAAAATTAATATCCAATAAACAAAAATTAAATTTCATTCATAAAACCACAAGCATTTAAATTGCAAAAATTTAAACATTCAAAATTTTAAAACCTATTAAAATGTTAAAACTAGGCCCGGCCCAAAACCCCACTAAATCCAATATCAGGCCCGGCCTGCTGCCGGAGGCAGTAGCCTAGCCGTTGCCCAACAACGGCATGCTGCTGACATGCAACAGCAACTGCTACCCAGCAGCGGCATGCTGCAAATGCAGTAACTGCCACCCAGCTGGACTCAGCGGCAGCGGTTACTACCGCTGTTCTCGCGCATATGGCGGCGTCTGGCGGTGGTTCCGCCATCGACATCCCTGTATACGTGAAAACGGCTCGTGATTTTTATAAAAAAATAAAACAACAACAGAATAAAATCACAAATAGAAATTTAAGCCAAGCATAAACCAATATGCAAATAAATTTTCTAATGCAAAATTCAAGGGAAAAATCACCAAACCCCAAACCAAAAAATCCCATCCATAAAAACACCAATTTCAAAACCATGGGATTCACCAAGTTAAAGATTTCCACAGATCAAAAGCCTGCTCTAATACCACTATTGGGATTCTTCATCAGAATTCAACCAATAAAAGCTGAAATACCCGTTGATTTCCTCGAATTCTAGTGTGAGCACAGGTTTTTTCCCAACCTCGATGATGAAAGCCTTTATTACCTTTTCCATGGATAAGTGTGAGACAGATTCACAATGACTAGAATGAAATTGAAGATGTCTCGGATGACCCGAAGAAGTGTAACTAATCTTGGTGTGGAACACCAATGGAGGTCGACTTAGCGCTTAGGAGAACCGGAGAGAAAAGTGAGAAAAAGGTGAGAAATGCAAAACTAACTACTATAGTTGCTCAGCTATAGTGCCTATAGGGGTACGACAGTAGTTTGCACAACTACAGCTGCCCGGCTATAGGCTGCTACAGCCTCTTGGCTATAGTTGCCAGATTTGATTTTCTCCTAAATAGGGTGTATTTCATCTCGTTAATTCGGGATTTCCTACCCTAATTAGGCCATATAAAAAGGAAAACATGAAATTAAGTCATAAAAAGGATAGGTTTTGCAGACATAATAAGGAGAGTGAGCTAGGGTTTTGAAATTTGGAGAAGTTAGATAGAGAAAGAGAGGTATTCAATCCAAAAACCCACCTTTTCAATCCCTTCTTCAATCTAATTCTCACAAAAATGGTTTAGAATCATTAGGTTCCATCTGGTTTTAGGATTTTCATCCAAATACTTGGGGAGATTATGATCAAAAGGGTTTGGATGGGGTTTTAGAGAGAGAAAATTAGGTTTTAGTGAGAAAAAAATCCCTAAATCCAATCTAAAATCATCCAATCTTGAATCTAATCTGTAGAAATCATTAGTGTCCTTTGAGAAATCATATTTGGGAGTGATTCTAATTGATTCAGCATTCCTTTAGGTCAATTTGGGGCTCCGTTTGAGTTTTGGAGATTCGCAGATGATTTCAGGTTGTCCATGATTCTGAGGAGTTTTCTGGCGTCCGAATCTATTTTTGGTGATCTAAAACATTGGAACACAAACAAGGTAGGCTCTAAGAGGCCCTAAAAACTCGTTTGAAATTGATTTGGGAAATCTAGCTATAGCCGCCCCATCTGTTGCTTACAGCCACTTGACTGTAGTCTGATGACTACAGTAGCACGGCTGTAACCTATAGTGGCTTGACTATAGTTGTTTGATTATATACGCTTGGCTATAATCTCAAGGACAGAAACTCCAATTGCCCTAAATTGACCGAAAATACTTTCTTTTTCAAATCAAATGTATTTTTCACGAATAATACCGGTCGAATCATATCCACATATGATTAGATTTGCGGTTTTTAGGTTTTTGATTGATGGATATGAGATTTAGTTTTGTTGATTTTAGGTTTTTAGGGTTTTCTGGATTCCTTCGATCCGATCTGGATCTATTTCGTGGATTTTATAAGTTTCCAGGAACCCCAGATCACCAAAAACCATCAAAACATCAAAACGATTTTCAAAACGAGAAAGAAAATGAATTAGTGTTTTTGGAGCACTACAGCCACTTAGTTGTAGGTGTTACAGTTGCCTTAGCCACTGTAGTGGAGCAGCTGTAGCATACTATAGTGGCTCGACTGTGGTTGACGAAACAGAATTACTTTTTTACCTTTTTGGCCTCTAACTTATCATTTTGTTTCTCCTTTCGATTCAAAAAGGATTTTTGGTGTGTTTATGTTTCCAGACCCAAGATGGATGTTCAATTTAGGCCCACTCATGAGCAGAACCCCCGGGTTCCGGGATATCCGGCCTACTAAAAAATGGAAAATGCATGTAAAATGAGCCAAACCGTTTTCAAAATTAATTTTCATTCACAAAATGTACAAACATTTTATAAAATGTTTTCTAGGTCTAATCAAGTAGTCATCCGAACTTCTCGGTTATCCCCCTATGCATTATCCTGTTTCCCAAAATACCCCTATTCTATCTCATGTGAGTCCTTGATGCGATTTGTATACTTGTGCTAACTGTATTTGGATGCAGCCTTTTATTTTTCATTTTTGATGTATTTAATAGATCATTTCTTGTATCTATGCGATTGTACTTTTTAGATCCCGATGTATCTAGGCAATTGTAATGGTGAGAATGAGAGTTTTTTTCCTTTTTCTGGGTTGTAATAAGGCCTCTATTTCTTTTCTTGGTTTATTTTTGGATGTATGGTTTATATTCCTACACTTTTATTTTTCTACATTTTATTTATGTCATTTGCATGAGCACTAACTAAAATTAAAAGAAGATGAAAATGGGTAGAATTAAGTGAATTCACACTTAAAATTGAGTTTTCTACAAAATGTGTTTTGTCAATAAAATGAAAGGTTTTCTTAAGAAAAATAAGAACATGTTTTCAAAACCACATAATCACTCAAAAAGAAAATCTCCAGTTTCCGCTTCGCCGCGCATTCCGAAAAATGTCATCTGTTCATAGTGGCGACTCTGTTGGGGACTAGCAGTTTCTTTAAAAAAGTTTTCATAAAAACTTATGGAACTTAGGCAATCGTTGAAGTATATCCTCACTTGTAGTCACTTATTAATTCATAATTCGATATCTCATTCACAACCGTATAACATGGCATTTTCTCTTCTCAATCCCTCCAACACATGATTAGCCTAGTTTATTTCCAAAGGTGACGTACCTCTTCCGTTAGGATTGGAGGCACCCGAGGGGGTAAACCACTCATAGCACCGCATGAACCTTACATCACGTTCTACAATGAGGAGTGTATTTTCACTATAGGGACCTATACAACGCTTGGTTTGACTCATACCTTCATGTAATGGCCTAGTAACTTTCCCTTAGGACTACCAAAACATAAATTTGTAAATTGGATTTTGAGAGTGCGCCTTTGTTACCCCTGCTTGGTATCAAAGAGACCCAACACCTAGGTAGAATGTGGGCCAAATCGAATGGAGGAATGAGGTTGGAAGGGAGAGCATATTTGTGTGTCTTTGTGCTAATGTTTGTTTGACCTTGTTTCACCATTTGCATGAGACATCAAACACGCATCATCCGTGTGTCATTTTCTAACCACATTTTTATGCAGCCATTTTTAAGCATTATCATACGTGTGGTATTATACTAACCATATTTTCATGTATCCATGGTCTTCTTCGTGTGCCATATACATTCTGTGTGTTCACATTTCATAATGCATACACGACATCATCTTGTGTGTCATGCATCCTAACCATGTCTTTGTACAGCCACTTGCATTCTGTGTGACATGGGCATTCATCTCATCTCATCCCATCTAAAATGAAAGGATGTTCTAAGTATGCCCTTCACAATCATTTTATCTCATATCGAGATTCCCAAAACTAGTAGTATTCCGCCTGTGCACCAGATTGCACTTGGCCATTTCACTACATCATGCCATTCATTAGAGAACCATGACGGTCCTATTTCCATTTTTGTGTGGTGGGTCACACAATATCATTACATGACATCATCGTTGTTATCATGGAGATGCCGAAACCTTGCTTGTGTGTTGCAATCCACGTTGGACTGTTCCATAACATTGATGATTCATTCGAGGTACTCCACGAGTGCTGAACAATTACATACATGTAAGGCCATTTCATAACATTACCCAGTCATGCAAGGTGTTCCACTATTGGTTTGCCCTAGTTCTTAGGGCATTGGATTCTTGTATTTTGTATTATACATTAAGAGTCATGTACGAATACATTATTTGTGTCACATTAATAAAGACAATTAATCTATTTCATTTATATCTTGTGTTATAATATGAGTAGAGTATCCATTGATTGATAATCATAAAACCCATCCCAGGTCTATTCTAATCGTGGGAACGAATATAACCACAGACTAGTATATTCGATGACTGTATGGTAGTTCTTAACTAGCCATAGTACTTATATAGCCGGTCATGAATATAGATACATGTCGTTGACATGGAACTGGATCGATCCGTACAAGAAAGTCACATGGTTGTCGCGTCATAGGTCTTTCTTGAGTTGGTCTCTTTTGTCCTCAGACTAGATTTCATTATAGTATCAATATGGAATCCAGTTCACTTTGACATATGCCTAACAGGTCTGTAAAAGGATGCTAAATATAGGTATGATTGGGTGGATAGATGAACATATTGATATTGATGATGAAGTGATGGAATTGCCGCTCGGGGTAACACCGAGATGATATCACTGGCCACTTGATGAGTGGGACTGATAAGTGTATGGTCATACCCAAATAAGTTGGTTGCTTATTTGATTAATCAGTCAACTCAAGATCAAGAAATATAATAAACAACAGAAGAGGATGACGGACACCATGTCTCTTGTTTATTCATATCAATATCGTTAGGCAAAGGACACTATGAGATTACTACCGGGTGAGTGTCTTCTAATGACTGCTGAATCTCTATCTTAATTGGGGGCTGTAATGGTTTGCTAGAACCCACTTACAGTCTGTGGGCCTTGGGCCTACTACCAACATAAAGACAGACCCATAGGATCATGCACATAGATCAACTGAGCTGGAACGTAGAGATATTGTGCATGTGATGTACATTGGAAGGAATGAGTTAATTAATTAGTTGACATTTGGTGTCGAGGTAATTAATTAACATTGGGTTGGTTTAATTTAATTAATAAGTTTACATAATGTAATTAATTAATTTATCAATTCATTGAATTACATAAAGCAAAAAATTAATTAAATTATTTTCTTAAGTATGATTTTATTTTAATTAGGGGTAATTAAATCAAGCCATATAGAATTAAATTATATATTATAAATAAGGATTTAAATATGTAATTAAAATCCTAATGGGCTTGGATTTACTTAACCTAATTGGAGTCCATATTGCATAAGGACTAAAAAAAGGCACATTTATCGGAAAAATCACTCTCTTAAACCTAGGCACAAAAAAAATTCGAGCAGCAACAATATCAGCCCCAATAGCCTAATTCTTTGGTGCAATTTCTTCCGTTCTTCTACTAGCATCGGTTCCCGTTCGATAGTTGATCATGCACCGGACTATGGAGATCAATTTTAAGAAACGATTCTGTAGCAGTTTCTAGAAGAGACATAATCTGGTGAGTTCAATCTCTTGATTCAATTTGTTTTTTATTTCAATTAATGGTAATTGGACACAATAGGTGGATTCTAGGAAATTTTAAACGGCGTGTTTTCAGCTGCTCCACGTTATTTTTCTGATGACGAATCCCAACAGTGGTATCAGAGCCTAGGTTTTGTCCATTAGGTTGGTTGGAATTGATTCTTGAAAGCGTTCTTGAAGAAAGAATGGGTTTCAAGTTTTTGATTTTAGGGTTTTTACTCAATTGGTTTTGTTTTTTGATGAACCCTAAAATTATTGTTTGGGGTTTTTTATTTTTTTTCCCCAATTGGTTTTCAATCCATTTTTTATTGATTATTCATTCTTTTTTGTTGGCTGGAAATTTAATGATTGATTAAATAAATAAATAAATAATAATTTATAAGTTGGCCAATATTGGAATTGCAGGGTACGGGTCTGGTTTTGAAATTTGAGGGTATTTTTTATCCAGGGCCCTAATGCAAATTAAATTAATTTTTTAAAATTAATTTTTATTTAAATTGTTTATTTTTTTGGCATGCATAATTAATTTAATTGTTTGCATATTAAATTGAATATGGACTTTGTGAAATTGGCCCAATAAACCATGACACCGGTTAAAATTGGGAGGGTTAAATTTTAAATTTGTGACAACAAAAATTCAAGTGGGAGCAAAATTGTTAATTTTGCATTTATGGATGTTATCCATTGGGCCTTTATGGGCCTTAGTAACATTTGTTAAAATTGGAGATTTCACTCTAAGTAACTCGGCTTAACATTTATATTTATAATTTGGAATGCCATGATCATGCATCATATTGGTATGTATGTGCACGACAGGTACTTTGTTTGAAATGTGATGTTGAGTTCTATAAGCCCTAAATTATTATCGGTTGTAATTTAATTTTGGGAAATATGGCCTGAGTGCCATATTTTTTCATTTTGATGTAATTTTAGAATAAATTTTATTTTATAAAATTATTGTAATTGCATCAAGTACAGAGGAAGGCCCAGATGGAGCAAGCCTATGGTGGGAGCCCAAAAAGGATTGCAGTAAGGCCCATGAAGAATTAGATAGGATATCTAGTTTTTCATTAAGTTGTAATTAAAGGCCCATAGGATCTCATTTATTTTAAATTAAGTATGCTATCGGATTTGTCATATAATATGGATGTATGGATCACCAAATTATTACCCGCGTTTATGCATGCTAAGCTGTATCACTTAATTTTAATTCGGTAATTAAAATATTGAGTCGTTTAAAAGTGTTGCCCACATTCACACCTTTTCCTCCCATTGATGCTGCAATGTGCGCCATGCCCTAGCTGGGTACATTGTAGTATTCGGTGGGCCGTCGAGGGTTAGGATACTTGGTATGGTTAACATGTGAATGGTGGTTTGACTCAACATGGGTAGCATTAGCTCAGAGCGGGCCCCAAGCACAGATGGTGAAGTGCTAATAAGCCCATCAAAGCAAGAGACCTTCATGGAAGGATTGGATAGGTTGTCCTACCAAAAGAATCAATGGTTGGTTAGCGAGCCCTTCGGCCAGTCATTGATAAGTTGTGGGTCTTGGTCAAGTCAGCCAATTAACATCACCAACAAACAAATTAAAGTCGGATTATTAACTTGAATTGGCTTAAAAGTCCTTTATTTCTAACTCAAGCAATGATCTCTTCCATGTAGATAATCCCATTTCACTTAAGCAATTTAAATGGCTGCAACAAACAACAACTCACTCTCACTTAGGTCACTCTTAGAGAAGGATAAGCTTTCGGGGACTAACTTCCTGAGCTGGGCTAGGAACTTACAAATAGTTCTTAGACAATAGTCTAAGGAGTATGTACTGAATGCTCCTTTACCAGCTGGCCCTCCCGCAGGTCGAGGCATCACCACGGCGATGGTGGAGCAGTATGACCGGCACATGAGGGATAACCGAGATGTCTCGTGCCTCATGATGGGTACCATGGTTTCTAATCTTCAGAAGCAGTTCATGGACGAGCATGCTTATGTGATAATGGATCAGCTTAAAAAGATGTTCCAAGATCAGGCTCGTTAGGAACGTTACCTGACAACTAAGGCACCTTTCACGACTGTGATGGCAACTAGGACTTCTATTAGCACTCATGTGCTAATGTTGAAGGGGTATATTGATACACTTACCCGCCTCGGCTCACCAGTCCTGCAGGACTTGGCAGCAGACATTATTCTCGAGTCACTTCCTGAGTCTTACAACCAATTTATCATGAATTATCATATGCAAAGGTTGGATAAATCAATTATTGAGCTGCATGGCATGCTCAAGCTTGATGAGCAGTCTCTTAAAAAGACTCCTGAAGTATAGCTGGTGAACAAGGGCAATGCACCCATTGCTAAAGGAAAGGCCAAATCTAAGGCCAAGGCTAAGGCCCAAAAGACCAAGGCTAAGGGTAAAAAGGTGGTGGCCCAACCTAAAGGAAGGGTTGCTTCTCCTAACGATGTCTGCCATGAGTGTCATGAGAAGGGGCACTGGAAGAGCTCATGTCTAAAGCTAAGGGAGCAACTGAATGGCAAAACTATTGCTTTAGGTATTTATGTTGTTGAGATTAATCTGGCTATTTCTGCATCTTGGGTCTTGGACGCTGGATGTGGCTCTCACATTTGTTCAAATGCGCAGGATCTAAGAAATAGAAGATTAAGGATCTAGAGAAGTAGATCTTCAAGTCCGAAATGGTCCTCGGGTTCAGGCCATGGAGATCGGGGATTATTTCTTGGAGATGCCTAGTGGACTTGTTTTGGAACTAAGAAACTGTTATTTTGTACCTGCGATGCGCAGGAATATTATTTCTGTTTCTTTGTTGGATATTTCTGGTTTCGTATTTAATATTGGACATGGTAGAATTTCTATGCAATGTGGCAATATTATTTATGGAACAACATTTCTTGAAAATGGCTTATATATCCTTGATCTAAAATGTGAAAGTTCAATCTATAACATAAATACTAAAAGGATTAAACAAAATGAAATTAATCCTACTTACATTTGGCATTGTCGACTTGGCCATATAAATGAGAAGCGCATAGCTAGGCTTTACTCTAGTGGAGTGCTAGGGTCATTTGACATCCAGTCTTATGACACATGCGAATCTTGTTTGAGAGGCAAGATGACAAAGGCGCATTTTAGCAAGACTGCTGAAAGGGCCTCAGAGCTATTGGAGCTAATACATTCTGATGTATGTGGCCCAATGAGCACTAGTGCTGGATCTGGTATTCTGTACTTCGTCACCTTCATGGATGACTTCAGCAGATACGGTTACATGTATCTGATGAAGCACAAGTCTAATACTCTCCAAAGGTTCAAGGACTTTAAGAATGAAGTAGAAAACCAACTTGGCAAGAAAATAAAAGCACTTCGGTCTGACCGAAGGGGTGAATATTTGAGCTAAGAGCTTGACTTGTTTTTGAGAGGGTGTGGGATTGTATCCCAACTCACTCCTCCTGGTACACCCCAGTGGAATGGAGTGTCAAAAAGGAGGAATAAGATCTTGTTTGACATGGTCCGCTCGATGATGAGTCATGCTGCACTCCCTATCTCCTTTTGGGGATATGTTTTAGTGACAGCTACTTACATTCTTAATAATACACCAAGCAAGGTAGTTGAGGGAACACCATATGAACTATGGAAGGGCCGAAAGCCTAATGTTTCCTTCTTGAAGATTTGGGGCTATGATGCATATGTTAAGAAATTGACAAGTGGCAAACTCGAGTCCAAATCTGTCAAGTGCCAGTTTGTGGGTTACCCTAAGGAAACTAAGGAAACCGGTTGCATAGTACCATAGAAGGTCTGGTAGGACGCATCATCAACCAGAGAGGTACGGCTTTCTCGTGACTGATGATGGGGACCTTATGGTCGTTGACCAAAAGGAGCCCAAGACCTATCGTGAGGCTATTGAAAGCCCACACTTAGATCAATGGAGCAAAGCCATTAAGGCTGAGATGTAATCTATGCACGATAACCAAGTATGGAACTTAGTGGATCCACCTCCGGGTGCTAAGGTGATAGGTTGCAAGTGGTGTTTCAAGTTAAAAGCCAACGACACCTTCATGGGGTGATTGGTGGTAAAAGGATTCGGGCAAGTTCAAGAAATTAACTATGATGAAACCTTTTCACCAGTTGCTATGCTCAAATCCATTAGGATACTAGTAGCCATAGTTGCATGGTACGATTATGAGATATGGCAGATGGATGTCAAGACTGCTTTCCCTAATGGAAAGCTACTTGAGGATGTGTACATGGCATAGCCTGAGGGTTTTATCAATCCAAATATCCAAGCCAAGTATGTAAACTTCAAAGATCCATTTATGGATTGAACCAAGCATCGAGTTCATGGAATCAGAGATTCAATGAGGCCATTATAGAATATGGCTTCACACAGAATTCTGATGAGCCCTGTGTGTATAAGATGGTTAGTGGGAGCATTTCCACCTTCCTAATGCTGTATGTTGATGACATCCTTATCATTAGAGGCGACATACCAACACTGCAAGGGGTTAAGCAGTGGTTGAGTAGGTGCTTCGCAATGAAGGACTTAGGTGAAGCTGAGATGATATAAGGGATCAGGATCTACAGAGATAGATCCAATCAGCTTCTTCGCCTAAGTTAGGCCATGTACATAGAAAAGGTTCTGAAAAGATTCAGCATGGATAAGGCAAAGAAAGGATTCTTGCCTATGGGCCATGGGTTGAAGTTGAGTAAGAAAGATGGTCCTAAAACAAAGAAGGACAGGGAGAACATGGAAAAGATCCTTTATGCATCTGCTATTGGATCTACCATGTACTCTATGTTATGTACGAGGTCTGATGTCATGTTTGCACTAAGTATGACCAGCCAGTACCAGTCGAACCCCAGGGAGGAACACTGGAAGGTTGTCAAGGAATCCTAAAGTACCTTAATCGGACTAAGGATGCTTTCTTAGTGTATGGAGGTCAAGATGAGCTGGTTGTGTTAGGTTACACTGATGCAATCTTTGAGACCGATAAGGATGAGAACCAGTCACAGTCTGGTTATGTTTTTCTCCTGAATGGTAGTGCCATTAGTTGGAGGTCCTTAAAGCAGGCCACCATTGCTGACTCTACAACGAAAGCTGAGTACATAGCTGCGTTCGAAGCTGCAAAGGAAGCCGTTTGGATCAAGAAATTCATAACAGAGTTGGGAGTACTAGCTACTATCCTAGACCCAGTTGATGTTTTTTGTGACAACAACGGGGCCATCGCACAAGCTAAGGAGCCCCGGTCACACAAGAGATCCAAACATGTGCTCAGAAAGTTTCACCTCATTCGAGAGATCGTGAACAGAGGTGACATATCATTGCAGAGGGTTGACACCAAGAACAATGTCGCTGATACATTGACCAAAGCGCTGCCGCAGACACAGCACGATGGTCATACTAGATCTATAGGAAATGAGGCAATGCCCACTTGGAACTAGTGCAAGTGGGAGATTGTTGGTGTGCCCTAGTTCTTAGGGCATTGGATTCTTGTATTTTGTATTATACATTAAGAGTCATGTATGAATACATTATTTGTGTCACATGAATAAAGGTAATTAATCTATTTCATTTATATCTTATGCTATAATATGAGTAGAGTATCCATTGATTGATAATCATAAAACCCATCCCAGGTCTGTTTTAATCATGGGAACGAATAGAACCACAGACTTGTATATTCAATGACTGTATGGTAGTTCTTAACTAGCCATAGTACTTATATAGTCAGTCATGAATATGTTGGGATTCATCATTGGAAAAATAACGTGGCGCAGTGGAAAGTACATCGTTTAAAATTTCCTAGAATCCACCTATCGTGTCCAATTACCATTGATTAGAATAAAATTAATTTGAATCAAGAGAGATTAACTCACCGGATTCGTCTCTTCTAGAGATTGCTGCAGAATCGTTTCTTGAAACTGCGATCTCCAAAGTTCGGTGCACGACCAACTATTGAGCGGGAACCGGTGCTAGCCGTAGACGTGAAGGAATTGATGATTAATGCTGGGATTTTTGGCTTTTTGGGGCTGCTCTTGGTGGCTGAAATTTCCAGCATTTAATTAGGGTTCAATTAGGTTTTCCTTCCTTAAGTGTGCCCTTATATAGACACCTTGTCTAATTGGGTTTTAATTAGATTTAATTAAACCCAAGCCCACTAGGATTATAATTACATAAATAAACTTTAATTAAAAAGTATATACTATGTAATTTAATTCCATTTGGCTAAATTTAATTACCCCTAAATAAAATTAAATGACACTTAAGTAAATATAATACATATATTGTATTTTCCTACTTAGGAAAATTATTTAATTAATTGTTTACTTTATATAATTCAATTAATTGATAAATTAATTAATTACATTATGTAAACTTATTAATTAAATTAAATTCAACCCAATGTCAATTAATTACCTTGACACCGAATGTCAACTAATTAATTACCACATTCCTTCCAATGTACATTACATGTACAATTTCTATAAGTTCCAGCTCAGTTGATCTATATGCATGATCCTATGGGTCTGTCTTTATGTTGGCAGTAGGCCCAAGGCCCAAAAACTATAAGTGGGTTCTAGCAAACCATTACAGCCCCCAATTAAGCCAGAGATGCAGCAGTCTTTAGAAGACACTCACCCGGTGGTAATCTCATTGTATCCTTTGCCTAACGATATCGATATGAATAAACAAGAGGCATGGTGTCCGTCACCCTCTGCTGTTGGTTATTATATTTATTGATCTTGAGTTGACTGATTAATCAAATAAGCAACCAACTTATTTGGGTATGGCCATACATTTATCAGTCCTACTCATCAAGTGGCCAATGATATCATCTCGGTGTTACCCGAGTGGCAATTCCATTGCTTCATCATCAATATCAGCATGTTCACCGGTCCACCCAATCATACCCGTATTTAGCATCCTTTTACAGACCTATTAGGCGTATGTCAAAGTGAACCAGATTCCATATTGATATTATAATGAAATCTGGTCTGAGGAAAATAGAGACCTACTCAAGAAAGACCTGTGATGCGACAACCATGTGGCTTTCTTATGCAGATCGATCCAGTCCCATGTCAACGACATGTACCTATGTTCATGACTGACTATACAACTACTATGGCTAATTAAGAACTGCCATACAGTCATCGAATATACAAGTCTGTGGTTCTATTCGTTCCCACGATTAGAACAGACCTGGGATATGTTTTATGATTATCAATCAATGGATACTCTACTCATATGATAGCACAAGATATAAATGAAATAGATTAATTGCCTTTATTAATGTGACACAAATAATGTATTCATACATGACTCTTAATGTATAATACAAAATACAAGAATCGAATGCCCTAATAACTAGGACACACCAATAGAATATAGGTACATGTCATTGACATGGGACTGGATCGATCCACAATAGAAAGCCATATGGTTGTCACGTCATAGGTCTTTCTTGAGTAGGTCTCTTTTGTCCTCAGACCAGATTTCATTAGAGTATCAATGTTGAATCCAGTTCACTTTGACATACGCCTAACAGGTCTGTAAAGGGATGCTAAATATGGGTATGATTGGGTGGACAGGTGAACATATTCATATTGATGATGAAGTGATGGAATTGCCACTCAGGTAACACCGAGTTGATATCACTGGCCACTTGATCAGTGGGACTGATAAGTGTATGGCCATACCCAAATAAGTTGGTTGCTTATTTGATTAATCAGTCAACTCAAGATCAAGAAATATAATAAACAACAGAAGAGGATGACGGACACCATACCTCTTGTTTATTCATATCGATATCGTTAGGCAAAGGACACTATGAGATTACTACCGGGTGAGTGTCTTCTAAAGACTGCTGCATCTCTATCTTAATTGGGGGCTATTATGGTACCCACTTATAGTCTGTGGGCCTTGGGCCTACTGCCAACATAAAGACAGACCCATAGGATCATGCACATAGATCAACTAAGCCGGAACGTATAGATATTGTGCATGTGATGTACATTGGAAGGAATGAGTTAATTACTTAGTTGACATTCAGTGTCAAGGTAATTAATTAACATTGGGTTGGTTCAATTTAATTAGTAAGTTTACATAATGTAATTAATTAATTTATCAATTAATTGAATTACATAAAGTAAACAATTAATTAAATTATTTTCTTAAATGTGATTTATTTTAATTAGGGGTAATTAAATCAAGCCATATGGAATTAAATTATATATTATAAATCTTATGGAATAAGGATTTAAATATGTAATTAAAATCCTAATGGGCTTGGGTTTACTTATCCTAATTGGAGTCCATATTGCATAAGGACTATAAAAGGCACATTTTTGGGAAAAATCACTCTCTTAACCCTAGGCACAAAGGAAATTCGGGCAGCAACAATATCAGCCCCAATAGCCGAATTCTTTGGTGCAATTTCTTCCGTTCTTCGACTTGCATCGGTTCTCGTTTGATAGTTAATCGTGCACCGGACTGTGGAGATCAATTTTAAGAAACTATTCTGTAGCAGTCTCTATAAGAGACATAATCTGGTGAGTTCAATCTCTTGATTCAATTTGTTTTTTATTTCAATCAATGGTAATTGGACACGATAGGTGGATTCTAGGAAATTTTAAACAGTGTGTTTTCCGCTGGACCACGTTATTTTTCCGATGAGGAATCAAATGTTGGGATTCGTCACGGGAAACCGACCGATAAAAGCGGAAATACGCGTCGATTTCCTCGAATCCGGCCCAGGAGCTTAAGATGTGGAAATCAAAAACTAAAAGCATAAAAGGAGGGTTTCAAAAACTCACCACAAAGTCTCTCTAAGAGACGGATGCAGACTGCAGAAATCAAGTGTAGATTTCCTCCACCGATGCGTACACGAACGGCTCTCGGACCGAAACCCGTGCTAGCGACTCGGATGACAAGAAGAGAGGGAGAGAGGGCTGCCCACAAGAGGAAATATGGCTGTCCAAATTTCTTTCCAAAAGAAAAATCTATCTAGCCAAAGATAGAACCAAGTTTCTCTCAAGTGTGCATCCAATTTCTTTCCAAAAGAAAAATCCTCCTTAAAGTGGGCAAAAGAAAACCAATTTCTCTTTTTAAAGCACACCCATGATGGACGGCCAAAAGTAGTGTCAAGTTCATGGTGATTATCTCTCATAAAAGAAAAGGAGATGAGATGGAAGAGCAAAGTCCAACTTTGCTACCAATGAGTCAAACTAATGACTCACCATGGTGACTCACCACCATCACTCACCATCACCTTTTCTTCATCTTCATCCATAATACCAAAAAGTCAAGGATATGACTCACCAAGACTCCACAATTCGGCCAAGAGAGGAAAGAGAAAGGGGTGGATATTTTTCTCATCATCATACCATAATAATGACCAAAAAATATCTCATGAAGCAAAGTCCAACTTTGCCACCTAAAGTCATCCATGACTCATCCTTTCCACCATCTTCTTTTGTCTTAAGATGACTCATAATTCTTTCCTTTCCTTGCCCAATATTTCGGCCAACACATCCCACTTAATGTGGGAATTTTTCATTTTAAGCCTTAAGCCCAATTTAAATTCCTTTGATTTAATTAAATACAAATGCAACTTTGGACTTTGCTTCATGAGATATTTTTTGGTCATTATTATGGTATGATGATGAGAAAAATATCCACCCCTTTCTCTGTCCTCTCTTGGCCGAATTGTGGAGTCTTGGTGAGTCATATCCTTGACTTTTTGGTATTATGGATGAAGATGAAGAAAAGGTGATGGTGAGTGATGGTGGTGAGTCACCATGGTGAGTCATTAGTTTGACTCATTGGTAGCAAAGTTGGACTTTGCTCTTCCATCTCATCTCCTTTTCTTTTATGAGAGATAATCACCATGAACTTGACACTACTTTTGGCCGTCCATCATGGGTGTGCTTTAAAAAGAGAAATTGGTTTTCTTTTGCCCACTTTAAGGAGGATTTTTCTTTTGGAAAGAAATTGGATGCACACTTGAGAGAAACTTGGTTCTATCTTTGGCTAGATAGATTTTTCTTTTGGAAAGAAATTTGGACAGCCATATTTCCTCTTGTGGGCAGCCCTCTCTCCCTCTCTTCTTGTCATCCGAGTCGCTAGCACGGGTTTCGGTCCGAGAGCCGTTCGTGTACGCATCGGTGGAGGAAATCTACACTTGATTTCTGCAGTCTGCATCCGTCTCTTAGAGAGACTTTGTGGTGAGTTTTTGAAACCCTCCTTTTATGCTTTTAGTTTTTGATTTCCACATCTTAAGCTCCTGGGCCGGATTCGAGGAAATCGACGCGTATTTCCGCTTTTATCGGTCGGTTTCCCGTGACGAATCCCAACATCAAAACATCCACGAACACCGAAATTCTGTTCGTGTTTCAAGTTGCACGTTACTTGTTTGTGACATCACTTCATCCAAGATGCCATAAAAGCATCGAAGCTCTGTCTATGGAACAGCTCCCATATGACTGCTTCATATCATCTCATTGACCTATGAAGTGTTGAACCTCTGTTCATGTGTTGGTACATATGTGACCATTTCATGACATCCACTAGGTGCCCTGAAGGCGCTGAACCTCTGTCCGTGTAATGGCTCACACGCAACATTTTTGCATTGTCTTTCGTATGGCATGGGGTATGCTTGGAACGTCCAAAATAAAAAGAAGGAAAATATAAAGGTCATTTTCATCATCATCCCCATCTATGAAACATCATTCAATCATGAACACTAACATACCATACACGCCACTTAGTGCGTCGAGTCTAGGTTCACAACATCCATCCAAAATTCTAACCTCATGTTGAACGTACAATTTGGATTCGAACCTCGAAGTAGTTAGTTCATGTCAATTCAGAGCCGAGTCAACCATTTTAGTCAATTGAATCCAAACCAGTCACCATGGAAGGGGTCAATTCAGGGTCAGATTCGGATTGGGAGGTTGAGATTTAGTTGCCTTCTTTACCAGTTGATAGTCAGACTTTGTTGGAAGAAGTAGATAGAATGAAAATGGCTAACGGAAGCAATAGGAATATGCCTTTTGACATGCAGCTTTCATGAGAAGTTTCCTGAATTCTGATGAGTTTAAGGCTACCTTTAGGGAGGAAATGCAAGCTGTAATGAATTCTAACTCTATGTAGACTATTCCACTAACTCAAACTTCAGTTGGAAGCGAAGGACAATAATTTGTCCAAGTGACGAATGGAGCTAGAGGGAGTGTTCCTGGTGGAAATGGTGGAGTTGTCAACCATAAAAAGCCTGATCATCAGTCTGAAGATGATGAAGCTTTTGAGAGGCGAAAGAAGCCTTGATTGAGACTGTTGTGGAGAAGCATCTCAATCAAAAGTTGTCTAACATTGAAGCCATGTTGCCTAAGCTAAGGGAAATGGTGCACTATAACCCTATTAAGTGTGTCGACCCAGCTACTTTGATGGCTGATGGAGGAGAGCCACTTCCAGCTGGTTTTCATATGCCCTATCTTCCTCCCTACATCGAGGAAGGTCCACCAGAAGCCCATTTGGATAGTTATGTGAGACTGATGACAAGTATAGGAATTGGGAAAGGTCACCTCTTGAATCTGTTCCTGACTACTTTAAGGGATGTTGCAGTAAAGTGGTATATGAAGATGCCTTTATACACCCGTTCTACTTGGGAGGACCTATCTAAAGCTTTTGTGAAGCAATATGCTTATAATACCTAGGTGGAAACTACTCTTAAAGATTTAGAGAGAATTTGCCAAAATCCGAATGAAACCTTTCCATCTTACTACAAGAGATGGATGGATGTTCAAGTGATGGTGGATGGAGCTCCAAAGTTAGAGTCTCTCATCGTAAAGTTGGTTGATGGAAGCCTACCTCAATACAAGGACAAAATGAAGCTGAAAATATTTTATGCTTTCACAGAAGTTGTCGAATTTGCTAAGCGATTCGAGAGATATGAGGAGGAAGACCAAAGAAACGATCAGAATTTTGGTGCTTATCAAGGCAGTCGGGGGTATATACAGGGTTACAAGGCTGGTAACTCCACAACCACATCTGTTGAGTCAAGTTCAAAACTGGCTCAAACCGCAACCCTTGGAAAAGTGCAAGAAGCAAATGTGGCTGCTGTAGCTGAAGGTAGACAAACGGGAACTCCTCAAAGGATCACCAACCCATGGGCAGAATCTTTGGCTCATATCTCCGTCAAATGCAGGAAGGCTAGGTTGCTACACAGTCTAAAGCCGTTTTCTCCTCCAGCTGAAGCAAACAAGGGTAACTTCTATTCCTATCATGTGACAGTAGGCCACCATACGAATGATTGCGCTCAGTTAGTAAGGGCCATCCGACAATTGATTGTTGAAGGGAAGATCGTGGAACCACCCTTGAAGCTGAGCATTTAGAGTAATCCCTTGCCCGACATCGGATGATTCAGGTACGCAAGCTATTGAGGTCAAGGATGCTGCAGTTAGAGAAGACCCTCCGCATGTGGAGGATGACAATCAGTTTAATGTTCCTGTTTTTGTTTTCTATTTCATCATGTGAACAATTCAGTCCATAAGACAATTGATGCAATGTGATTTGATTTCAATTACTTGTGTGATGTTTTTCCGAATGGAACTATGCATGCATATAAACATTCATTTAATGTCTTTAGCATACATGATGTATCATTGCATGAAATGAATCTAGGGACGGATGATGACTTGAAAATGATATCCATCTCAAAAGACCTCACACCTGATGTGAAAAAAGAAAATTGCAAAAGTACCACAAAAGCACATGGAAATCTTTGCCTAGCTATACGGTGTCATGCCGGGGTGACAAAGAAATTATCGAACACCAAGTTCCAAAGAATTCGAAGATGAAACTAGCCAAGCAAGAGCTCCACAGACTCAAGCCAGGAAAAGGAGGGTTGTCACAATATGAGGAATTGATAGTGTCGGAAAAATAAAGCTGTCCACGTCGAACGGACAATGATTCATAGTCATGCCCATCAACTACTTCTCAAAGTGGGTAGAAGCGGAGACATATATGAATCTCATAGTAAAAAAAAATGCTTGTGTCCAGGTTCAGAAAAAAGAATGTGTTTACATAGTATGACATCCTGCATCACGTCGGGGCCAATGATGGCCTACAATTCCAAGGAGTAATAACCCGGTGTTCCAGAATAAAGGGGTGGAGCATCATATATCATGTCCATATCTCCCATAAGCCAATGGGGCAATAAAATCGACCGATAAATCCAGCAAAGGGATTCCGTCTAAAATGGTAGTTACCTACAAAGATTAGGTCGATATGTTACCATTTGCCTTGTAAGGACACAGAACTAGCACCGGAGTACCCATTGGAGAAACACCATACTCATTGGTCTACGAGGTGGAAGCAGTTCTACCAGTGGAAGCAAAGACCAAGCCATTAACCCCATTAATCAAGACAAGCTCAAATGACGCCGTGTGTAAAAAAAAATAAAAAGAGTCCGATGGATCGAAAACCGAAAAGGTGATCAATACAAAAGTTAGGACAGTGAGGTGAGCACCATCAGCGGGAAAATCTGCAAAGACTAGTTAGTGGCAGACATGGATTCGGTCGAGACAGATACCATTACTGATTCTGTTCTTAGCTTCATTTCATCTTTGATGTGCATTGTGCCAAAACATTAATAATGAATGAATGAATGCTTTGTTCTGTTCATTTTAATGTCCCAAGTCTGTTTGAAATCGAATTCGTATTACACATATATGGCTGTGCACGTTTTTTATTTGCATGCATCTCACTTCAAGTAAAAAAAGAAGAAGAAGAAGAAGTCCGATAGATTGAAAACCTGAAAGGGCCGTCTATGCAAAAATTAGGACACAAAATAAAGTCTGCTGAATTAAAAACCCGAAAGGACAGTTCAGGCAAAAGTACAGACAGTCCAATAGGCTAAAAACCCGAAAGGGCAGTTCGGGCAAAAGTACAGACAGTCCGATAGGACGAAAACCCGAAAGGGTGACCTATGCAAAAGTTAGGACATAAAATAAAAAACAGAATAAAATTCATACAGTAGCATCAAGCTCAGATAACCCTAATACTCTAAAGACTAAGGTACCTTAAAGTCAGTACCTCAAGTCCACGTCTTGTGGGGCAAGCAATTAGGTCAATCAGCCAAACTCTGTAGCGAGCATCAGTCTCCATAGGCATAGTACCATCATATCTCAGAATCTTGATGTGAATAGGATGCATCCACTGATGCTGCACATGTCGAGGCCACTATGGTGCAAACACTCTGCCCTCGGTGGTGCACAAAGATCGAGGGACCCCCTGTAGCTGACCATACTATCTGTACAGCCAAACGGGAGAGTAGAAAGTTATGTGGGTCAATCCAAGCAGCTGGACACCTCTGGCCCAAGTCTCAGTTGTCACATCAGAAATATCCCACCAGGGGCAGACCCATCGGATAGAGATGTCAATCTGGTTCCTTAGCCAATCAAACCGATTCGGTGTGGGGAGGCTCTAAGGTGTCTGGCAGCTGTAATGCCCTATAAAGGCATGGCTGTAATGTGCCAGGCGGCTGTAATGTTATAGTGGAGCGGCTGTAGTGCAAATAGCACTTTGTCTATATCTTTATATGACTTTTGATGATCATATACACACGGCCATGAGTTCTCGGGGCAACTTTTCAAGGAAAATGAAGTCTAAAGGCACTGGAACGCATCCTAGACCTGATCAGATTAAATCGAGGGGCATTAAAATCATGAAATGGCAGAGAATATACACTCTAAGGCTCAAATTCAATGACTAGAAGATGTAAATATCGTAAACCACGTGTAAATCAATCAAGCCATCAAGTACATCATGAAGCAAGACCTATGCAAGGGCCAGAATATGCAAAATTCAAAGAAAGTAACCCACAAATAGGTTAATACATCACAAGTAGAAAAGTGGAGAAATAGGCCTAAGGAGGTGCAAAGCCGGCATCATCATCATCATCTCCGTCATCTCTTAGCTCCTCGGTAGGGTTCTCGCTCAAGTGCTCACCCGCAAACCACATCTAGGCCTCCAAATCATCCACCCGATCTCTAAAGGTCTGATTCATGATCGAATCGTTGACTCAACTGGTCAACCTCCGCCCTCAAGCGAGTGTACTCACAGTGCTCAATCCCAATCATCGTCTACACCAAGCAAAGCATAAAAAAAATTCACAATCACATGCATATGAATCCAAAACATACATACATTCATACATTTGTACACAAGCATAAAGCCAAATGCAAGTACTTACCTTCAACGCAGAGTTATCCTGAATGGTGAGCACCCTCAATGCAGAAATGGCCTAGCCCACACACATACCCTGCATCACTAGAATCTACAAAGAGCATATTCAAGGGGATCAGTCTATGATAGATAATCAGTAAAAGGACAGAAATAGAGAAAATCAGATATACTTGAACCACTACAGCTGCGCGGCTGTAACATTACAGTGGCACCACTGTAGCTCGTCATTTTGCAAAATCTTTGATCTTTCATTTTTCAATTCTTATTTTATGCCAATTTGATCCTGAGAGAGGTATTTTTCATGTCTTGTAGGTATCAAGGGGAAAGATATTCGGTCCATATTCATTCTCGATTGAAGGGGCAAAAATTTTTGTCAAAATTATCGATCAAGGAACAATACGTACCCGAAACAACTTTAAAACATCAAAAGAGATAATCAAATTTCTCAAATCACCAAAGCATCTTTCCCCAGCAACACAAGATTCATGGGAAGCACTATTATCCTTTCGTTCGGTGACACAGGCCCCACTAAAAGTGAAATGGCCAAAATACCCTTTTGTTAGTAACCAAACTACCAAATGGCCAAGACACCTTTCTTTTAGTGACACAAGCTTCATGGGAAACCAAATCATTGAAATATTTCTTCCTCTAGTGACATAGGCTCCACTAGAGGTGAAATGACCAAAATGTCCTTCGGTTAGCCTCCAAGCTACCAAATGACCAAAATACCCTTTTCCTCACCATGGGGGATACCAAATCACTAAAACTTACTTCTTTTCATGACATAGGCCCCACGAGAAGGAAAAGACCAGAATACCCTTCCTCCAAAGGACACTAACTTTCCAAGCTACAAAATTACCAAAATACGCTTCACTTTCATGAGCATCAATTCATAAGGAGAATTCAATCCGGGTAAAGTCCTCTGCTTCGTAATGGAGTCGAAGCACATCCCTGGAGCACCAATCCAATCTAGGCAAAGTCCTCTGCTTCACAATGGAGTTGAAGCATGTCCCTACAGCACTAATCCGAACTGGACAAAGTCCTTTGCTTCGTAATGCAGTCGAAGCACGTCCCTGGAGCACCAAGCCGATCCGGGTAAAGTCCTCTGCTTTGCAATGGAGCCGAAGCACGTCCCTGGATCACCATTCCAATCTAGGCAAAGTCCTTTACTTTGTAATGGAGTCAGAGCACGTCCCTCGAGCATCAAATCAATCCGAGCAAAGTCCTTTGCTTCGTAATGTAGTCGAAGCACATCCTTGGAAAACCAATCCAATCTAGGCTCGAAGCATGACCCTGGAGAACATCGAATCAGTTTGGGAAAAGTCCTATGCTTCGCAATGGAGTCGAAGTAAGTCCCTGAAAAATCAAGTCGACTTAGGCAAGACCGCTGTTTCGCAAATCAACCGAGACAAGTCCCTACGAACATCATAGTAGGTCAACACGAGGAGAACCCCCAGGTATGTCCTCTTTTCCTTGTCATCGTACTCCCTATCATGATACCAAACTTGAATCGGGAACAAGCACCCGTCTAAGTCGACTTTGGTCACACGAGCGGCAGCTTATGAGCACGGGGTTTTTTCCCGACCTCGATGATGAAAGCCTTTATTACCTTTTTCACAGATAAACGTGAGGTGGATTTAGAACGACTGGAATAACATCAGAGATGTCTCAAATGACCCGAAGAAGTGTAACAAATTTTGGTGCGAAACCCCGAAGAAGGTCAACTGAGCGCTTAAGAGAACTGGAGAGAAAAGTGAGAAAAAGGTGAGAAATGCAAAACTGACTACTATAGCTGCTCAGCTATAGTGCCTATAGCGGCGCTGCTGTAGTTTGCACAACTACAGCCGCCCATCTATAGGCCACTATAGCCGCTCGGCTATAATTGCCAGATTTGATTTTCTCCTAAATAGGGTGTATTTTATCTCATTAATTCAGGATTTCCTACCCTAATTGGGCCATATAAAAAGGAAAACAAAAATTAGGTTGGAAAAGGACAGGATTTTGCAGCCATAATAAGAAGAGAGAGCTACGCTCTTAAAAACTCGTTTGAAATTGATTTGGGTGTTATTATATGTATTTGGTGGTTTTTCAAAAAGCTAGAAGTGGAAATCTAGCTATAGCCGCCCCATCTGTTGCTTACAGCCGCTCGGCTATAGTCTGATGACTACAGTGGTGCGACTGTAATCTATAGTGGCATAGCTATAGTTGTCTAATTATAGCCACTCGGCTATAATCTCAAGGGCAGAAGCTCCAAATGCCCTAAATCGACCAAAAACACTTTCTTTTTCAAATCAAATGTATTTTTCACGAATAATATCGGTCGGATCACATCCATATATGATTAGATTTGTGGTTTTTGGGTTTTTGATTGATGGATGTGAGATTTAATTTTGTTGATTTTGGGTTTTGAGGGTGTTCCGGATTCCTTCGATCTGATCTGGATCTATTTCGTGGATTTTATAAGTTTCTAGAGACCCTATATCACCCGAAACCATCAAAACATCAATACGATTTTCAAATCTAGAAAGAAAACCAAATTAGTGTTTCTAGAGCACTACAGCCACTCAGCTGTAGGTGCTACAGCCACCCCAGCCACTACTGTAGCATACTACAGTGCATCGGCTTTAGTTGAAGAAACAGAATTACAGTCTTGCCTTTTTGCCCTCCAACTCGTAATTTTATTCCCCTTTCGATTCAAAAAGGATTTTTGGTGGGGTTATGTTTCCAGACCCTAGATGGATGTTCAATTTAGGTCCACTCACGAGCAGAACCCCCGGGTTCAGGGATATCCGACCCACTAAGAAATGGAAAATGCTTGTAAAACGAGCCAAATCGTTTTCAAATTTGATTTTCATTCACAAAATCTACAGGGCATTTTATAAAATGTTTTCCAGGTCTACTCGAGTAGTTGTCCAGACTTCTTAGTTATCCCCTCATGCATGATCCCATTTCCTAAAATACCCCTATTCTGTCTCATGTGAGTCCTTGATGCGATTTCTATACTTGTGCTAACTGTATTTGGATGCAGCCTTTTATTTTACATTTTTTATGTATTTAATAGATCATTTCGTGTATATAGGCGATTGTACTTTTTAGATCCTCATGTATCTAGGCAATTATAATGGTAGGATGAGAGCTTTCTTCCTTTTTCTGGGCTGTAATAAGGCCTCTATTTCTTTTCTTGGTTTATTTTTGGATGTATGGTTTATATTCCTGCACTTTTATTTTTCCGCATTTTATTTATATCATTTGCATGAGCACTAACTAAAATTAAAAGAAGATGAAAATGGGTAGAATTAAGTGAATGTTATATTGTGTTATCAAATAATAATTGAAAACATGTTGAGGATTAGTAGATGTGTTGCCCGAACCCTGAATCTCTGGATTAGGTACTGCATCTATACTTGGTAGGGAGCTGTACTGGAATTTCCCGGATGAGCTAATCCGGGTGGCGACTCTGTATCTGATCACGAAATTTAGATTTCAGGATCTTTATGTTTAAATTGGGATTTTCTAAAAAATCTGTTTTCCAAAATTCACACTTAAAATTGAGTTTTCTACAAAATGAGTTTCTCAATAAAATGAAAGGTTTTCTTAAGAAAAATAAAAACCTATTTTCAAAACCACATAATCACTCAAAAAGAAAATCCTCGGTTCCTGCTTCGCCGGGCGTTCTAAAAAATGTCGTCCGCTCACACCGGGTCTAGGAGCTAGTGAAGTGGAAATCAAAAACCAAAGCCATAAAGAGGAATTTTAGAAACTTACCAGAATATCTTTTCAAGAGATTACTGCAGAAATCTAAACAGACTTCATCCACTGTCACGTACACGAATGGCTATTAGGCTAACCCTGTGCTAGTGGATTAGATTTTCCACGAAGAGAGGAAGAGGAGAAGTGGGGCGGCCCAAAAGATGAGGTGAAAAGTAGCTTATCCTTTTCTTACAAAAATAAAGAAGATATATATAAAGGAGGCAAAGTCCAACTTTGCTATTTCATAGTCAGCCCATGACTCACCACCATGAGTCATCACTTTTCTTCTCATCTTAATCCATAAGAAGCAAAGTCCAACTTTGCAACCTAAAAGTCCAAACAATGACTCATCCTCCATGCGCAAAATTTCGACCAACAATCATTCCATGTGGGTTTTCCTTTTCTCAAGCCCAAGCTCATTTAATTCTTTGGTAATTATTTAATTTCAAATAAAAATTTAATTCAACATGTATGCTTATATATTATATCATATAATATATTACATACATTTAAATTAAAATTAATTTGACCTATCAAATTAACTAAGGAATTAAATTAGACTCACAGAAAATGAAATACATGTGAACCTATACATGTAAAAATATTTCCACCTAGGAAATAATCTCATAAATTAATTCATTGAATTAATTATGAAATGGCCTAAATAAATATTAATTATATTATTTTGATCAATCTAATTGATCTATATAATATAATTAATGGAACTCCCTCTCTTCCACATGTATACTCCAAGTACACACTAAATCCTATAGTCTAGTCCAGACGTTCAATATGTAAGATTCGATGGCCCCAACTTTATATTGGCAGTGTGCCTATGGCCCACAGACTGCAGGCAGGCTCTAGCAAGCCACTGCAGTGCCCAATTAAGACAAAGATAGCAGTCAAACAGGAACCATAACCCCGTAGTTTAAACTTGTATATCCCATGTTCTATGACCGGTACGACACCGCCATCCAACCAGGCTAATGATAGTCTTTAGTTCCATTCATTCCCATGATTGGAACAGACTATGGATAACTTATGGTCATATCATTTTCCTTATCCATGGTCTTACTGCCAAGTGCATCACACTTAACAACATGGATATGGATATGTCCATTGGATACTCTATTTAAAACATAGCACAAGATATATAATAAATAGATTAATGCCTTTATTTAATAACACAAATTGTATAATACATATATCTCACATAAATTTATGATACAAATACAAGGACCAATGCCTTGAGACTAACCAATGCAAGTCCAACAACATTAACCTTACTGTTTCAACATCCTAGGTATTGGATACTGGATGTGTTTCTCACATTTGTTGTAATGTGCAAGGACTTAAGAATAGGAGATCACTAGGATCTGGAGAGGTGGACTTGCAAGTCAGAAATGGAGCAAGGGTTGCTGCTATAGAAATCGACAGGCACCATCTTATGATGCCTAGTGGATTAGTTTTGATACTGGAACAATATTATTTTGTACCTGTTGTGTACATGAATATTATTTCAGTTTCAATTTTGGATATTTCTCGATTTGACTTTACTATTTGTAATGGTAAAATAGGTTTATCTAGAAAAGGATTATTTTATGGAGAAGCTGCATTAAATAAGGGCCTTTATATCCTGGATTTGAATGAAACTAATCATGTCTATAATATTAATATCAAAGCCCTTCGATCAGACCAAGGTGGCGAGTATATGAGTCTAGAGTTTGACTCATGTTTGAGAGAGCATGGAATTCTTCCACAGCTCACTCCTCCAGGAGCACCACAATGGAATGGGGTGTCTAAACAGAGGAACAAGACCCTGTCGGACATGGTCTACTCAATCATGAGTGATGCCTCTCTCCCAATAAGCTTCTGGGGATACGCTCTTGAGACAACAGCTCTCATTTTGAATAATACTCTGACTAAAGCTATGGAAAAGACCCCATTTGAAATATGGACAGGCAAGGCGCCCAACGTGTCTTTCTTGCGGATTTGGAGTTGTTATGCACATGTCAAGAAATTGACTAGGGGCAAACTAGAACCTAAAACCGACAAATGCCTGTTTATGGGCTACCCTAGGGAAACCAAAGGGTATTACTTCTACAACCCCACCAAGAACAAGGTGTTCATGGCATGAAAGGGGGTCTTTCTTAAAAAGGAGTTTATTTCCAAGAAAGATAATGGGAGAAATGTTGAACTCAGGGAAGTTTAAAGCTCA
This sequence comes from Euphorbia tirucalli, assembly GCA_039660915.1. Lineage (NCBI taxonomy): Eukaryota > Viridiplantae > Streptophyta > Magnoliopsida > Malpighiales > Euphorbiaceae > Euphorbia > Euphorbia tirucalli. The sequence goes on along the minus strand of CM077640.1, from coordinate 31,288,309 downwards.
CAAACTCCTAAAAAGGATAACTCAAAGACCAGGGTAGAGCTTCCACAAGAGGAAGCATTAACCCAGGTCATGCAAAGACCTAGAAGGTCTGGTAGGGATCATCGAGAACCTGAGAGATAGGGTTTTCTCATTGCCGATGATCATACTCTTTTTGTCTTTGATGAAGAAAAGCCCAAAAAATGCAATCTATGTATGATAATCAGGTTTGGAACCTGGTTGATCCACCTCTGGGTACTAAGGTGATAGGTTGCAAGTGGTGCTATAAGCTAAAGGCCGATAACACCTTCAAGGGGTGGCTTGTTGCAAAAGGTTTCAGACAAGTCCATGGAATAGACTATGATGAAACTTTCTCACCAGTTACTATGCTCAAATCCATAAGGATCCTAGTGGCAATAGCCACTTGGTATGACTATGAGGTCTGGCAGATGGATGTCAAAACTACTTTCCTTTATAGAAAGCTACTCGAGGATGTGTACATGACACAACCTAAGGGTTTTGTCAATCCAAAGCATCCTGAAAAGGTATGCAAGCTTCAAAGGTCCATTTATGGATTGAAGCAAGCATCCTAGAGTTGGAAACAGCCCATGATTTTTCCTAAAAGAAAAATAAATTATAGCTAAAAAAATTTCACCAAGAAATAATCCAACAACAGAAAATTAAATCCAACATAAACCAATATGCACATTAATTTTCGATTGCAAAATCCATGGGGGAAAATCACAAAACTCCAATCCAAAGAATCCCAAATAAAATCATTCAATTTAAAACCAAGGGATTCAACCATGTTAAGCAATTTCCACAGATCAAATGCCTGCTCTGATACCACTATTAGGATTTTTCACCGAAAATCAACCGATAAAGTGGAAACACGTGTTGATTTCCTCAAATCTGTGCCCAGGAGCAATTGATGTGGGAATTGAAAATAGCAAAAAAAAAATTAAATAAATTGAGATTCTCACCAGAAAATCTCTGCAAGAGATGGCTGCAGAAATCGAATCCGACTTCCTCCACGTTCCCGTACATGAACGGCTATAGAGCATGACCCGTGCTAGCAAGAGGATTTTCTGGAAGAGAGAATTTGCTGTCAACAAAATCTCTCTCTTGGCTGAATTCCCTAGGGTATTTTAACCCTAAGAGGCTGAAATTTCTGTCAAAATTTTGGCCCATCTTTCTTTAATTTTTTGCGGGCCTTTTCTTTCTTTTAAAGCCAAAGCTGATTTAATTCTCCCGGTCCAATTTAATTTCAAATTCTATTTTAATTCAACATGTATGTGGATGTATTATATCAGATAATATATCACATACATTTAAATTAAAATTAATTTGACAAATTAATTTACACAAGGAATTAAATTAGACTTTGATAAAATTAAATACATGTACACCTATACATGTAAAATATTTCCACCTAGGAAATAATCTCATAAATTAATTCATTGAATTAATAATGAGAAGGCCAATACAAATATTAATCATATTATTTTGATCAATCTAATTGATCTGTATAATATGATTAATACAATCCTCTCCCTTCGATACGTATACTCCAAGTATATAGTAGATCCCTTTAGTCCGTGTTTAGACGTTCAATGTGTACAATCTTGTGGGCCCATCTTTATATTGGCAGTGGGCCTTTGGCCCATAGACTATAGGCGGGCTCTAGTAAGCCACTGCAGCCCCCAATTAAGATGGAGATAGCAGTCCAACTGAAATCATAATCCTGTAGTTTAAACATGTTCATCCCATGTCATTGATATCGGTGTCCAACATAGAGGCATGGATTGATCACCTTATTTTGTGTCTAGACATTTACTTGATCCCGAATGAACTGATGCTCACAAACAAGTTCCAACTTGTATGGGTGTGGCCACACTCTTATCAGTTGCATTCATCAAGAGGCTGGTGATATCTTCTCAGTGGACTACTGAGTGACATTGGCTTCTGCATATCCATAGTACTGCCATGTTCACTGACACACTCGAACATGCCTATACTTGGCACCCTGTTACAGGCCCTTTAGGCATACACCAAGGTATGCCACTTCACATGTTCAGGTCAAATTATCCATGGAAGTACTACACGAGAATCACTTGTGATACTTTACCATGTGGATTTCCCGTTTAGTGGATCTATCCAGTACCATGCCTCTTTTCCATTTACCTATTAACTTGGTTGACATCCCATGTCCAACGGTCGGTATGACACCTCCATACAAACAAGCTAATAATAGTCTCTAGTTCCATTCATTTCCATGACTAGAATAGACTACGGATCTCTTTATGGTCATATCATTTTCCCTATCCATGGTCTTACTGCCAAGTGCATGACACTTGTCAACATGGATATGGATATGTCTATTGGATACTCTATTTAAAACATAGCACAAGATATATAATTAATAGATTAACGCCTTTATTTAATGACACAAAATGTATAATACATAAATCCAATAAATGTACAATACAAAGACAAGGACCAATGCATCCGGACTAGGGCACATCCAATAGTGCATACCATATCTCTTATTTTTCCTTTGAGCTCCACCACTTTTGCTTCCAATTTGGTACACTTTGCCATCAACCTCTCTACTCAGCCAAAGTCACCCCCTGGCATTTCTCTAGTATTGTTGCTGCTTCCTCCTTGATTGCCTTTCAAAATCATGATGAAGCGACATAATCCTCCACAACATCTATCATGCTGTTAAAGTTCATTGGGTTCGCCATTCTTGAAATTTTACCCCTCCCCACTGATAAGAACACTTGTTAGTGTTGACGGCCATATGCGTGAAGAATCTTAAATAGAGGATGATGTATGCATGAGTGTATAATGTGATGTGTGTGTGTATGAATGGTAAGTCATACATGTAATGTCATGTAATGCCATTTCAAGTTATATTCTTCCAAACCAACCAAATGCATGCAAAATCAAGAACGGGAATGCAGAAATGTAACGAATGCTGCCGAGATGGTCACAGATTAAGGCAAGACATGGCATATAAGTATACATCACATGGATAAAATGACACGCGGGGTGTCATGGATTGAAGCAAGATAATACTTGCAAAGGAACTTGCAAGAAGGTGCATAACTATACACTCGGGGAATAAAATGACATGCGAGGTATCCACAGATCGAAGCCAGATGATACTTATGAAAGAATTTGAAATAAGGTGCATAACTATACACCCGAGGAATAAAATGACACATGGGGTGTCCACAGGTTGAAGCAAGATGATACTTACAAAGGAACTTGAAATAAGGTGCATAACTATACACCCGGGGAATAAAATGACACGTGGGGTGTCCACGAGTCGAAGCAAGATGATACTTGCAAAGGAATTTGAAATACGGTGCAAAACTATACACCCGAGGGAATAAAATGACACACAGGGTGTCCACAGGTCAAAGCAAGATAATACCTATGAAGGAACTCGAAACAGGGTGCATGACTATACACCTGGGGAATAAAATGACACACGGGGTGTCCATGGGTCCAAGCAAGGTGATACTTGCGAGGGAACTCGAAATAGGGTGCATGACTATACACCCAGGGAATAAAATGACACGCAGGTTGTCCACGGGTGAAAGCAAGATGGTACTTATGAAGGAACTTTAAATGAGGTGCATAAATATGCACCTGTGAGCGGACGACGCGTTTTCGACGGGACGCGGGACTCCCTTTCGGAATGGGGCGCCTCGATCTCGGGCGGACCCCTCCCTCGCGTGGGGTTTTTGTAGTGGAAATCCATGTTTTGGAAAATAAATGGAATTAATGCATAAAAGAACCGAGGCCTAAGTCTCGATGGATGTTGTAGAGTCGCCACCCGGCTCAGCTCAACCGGGAAATTCTTATGTAGCTGAACCGGACGAACGGCCACTACACTATCCAGAGATTCGGGTCCGGACAAGTCCCTTATTTCGTGTCTAATTAAAATAAATATTGCCAATGTTCTCGAATGGTATTTCAAAATCTAAAGTCCATTTTATTGAATATAAAAGGCATACAGCGCGCATACAAAATATTTAATACAAAAATATGGAAAAGGAATAAATATTAATCGGCTTACAACCAAATCGAATGGAAAAATAAAAACACTCGCCTCACTTATACAATCGCCTAGAATACACGAAAATCTAAAAAGAATTACAACCGCCTAAATACACGATTTAATCTATTAAATTACATCCAAAATAAAAATAAAAAGAAATTAAAACCTGCAAAACCGAGGGTTAGCACAATATATACAGCACGCCATAATTACGACTCAAATAGACAGAATGGGGAATCAGGAATTGGGGGCATGCATTTAGGGGGTAAACGGATCGGCTCGGCTAGCCGGCCCGACTAGACCTGGAAAATATTTTGAAACGTCCCTGTATTTTTGGTTTTGTGGGAAAATCATTTTGAGAACAATTTTTCCGGTTTACATGCATTTTTACATATTTAAGTGAGTCGGTTTTCAGGAGAACTGGGTCTCCGTCGTTGAATTGTTCTAAATGCAAATTTACCAGAAAATTGAATCTATGGTCGTGATGCACACAACAAAATTCATTTTGACGATTTTTGGGGTTTTCTAATTTTTTTTGGATAAAAGTTGAAATTCTGATTCTGAAATAATGATTACAGTCGTACGACTGTAGTTTACAGTCGTGCGACTATAATCGGTCCAGGACCAGAATTTCAGCAAAAACTCATTTTGAGTCAAAAACGGAAAAGAAATATCCTGGAAATTAAGAACAGTCGTACGACTGTATATACAGTCGTACGACTGTTCATGAAAACTAAGAACAGTCGTCCGACTGTTCTTAATTTCCAGGAACAGAAATACGAAAATGCCGCAAAAATGCCCAAAAATCACTCCAAACACCCAGAAAGAGAGAAAAAGTGTGAGGAAAAGAGGTGACTACCTTTTTAGAAGCTATTCCAAGTCGTTTTGACCCCTGGCGTCGCTCCAATCCACAAGAATTTGCACTTTTCCTCTTGAATTGAAGTTGAGAACTTGTGTCCAAAAATCCAAATTCGCAAGGGATTCTGATTGTTTTAGTCCGAATTCTTGATTTAGTTGTGTAGTTAAGTGATCAACCTCGAGATTTCTAACAAGTTTTTAGCTTGATTTCAAGAATTAAAGAAAATCAAAGAGGAAGAAAGATGAGTATTTTGTGGTTTTTTTTTTCTCTTCTCTTTCTCTCTCTAAATTTTCTTTTTTTCCAGAAAAATCTCCTCCCCCTTTCTTTCTCCTTTTTCTCTTTTTCTACTCTCTGCCTCTACCTTGCTTGCTGCCAAACCCGAGCAATTAATGCTCCTCCTCTTTTTCTTCCATTTCTGCTGCAGAGGTATGGGCCTCTGCAGTCCGCCCGACATTACAGTCGTACGACTGTAATTTTTAAATTACAGTCGTACGACTGTAGCAATAGTCGTACGACTCTCTTCTTTTTTTTTTTTTTTTTTTTAAGTATAGAAAATTCCGGCGCTTACAGCTACCCCTCGCGTGATCAAATTCACCACCTGAACTTAGTCTGGGATAGATGATGTCAATTTGAGAAACGCGACTCAAAGCGCCGCAGACACAGGAAAGAACCCTCTATTGAAATAAGCCGATATCAGGTATAGGTCACCTGAGGCGATACTGGGAAGGAAATAAGCCGATACCAGGTTTATATCACCCGAGGCAATGCTGAGGAAGGAATAAGCCGATATCAGGTTTAGGTTACCCGAGGCGAAATTGATGAAGAGATTAGCCGATATCAGGTCTATGTTACCCGAGGCGAGTTGATGAAGAGATTGGCCGATATCGGGTCTAGGTTACCCGAGGCGAAATTAATGAAGAATTAGCCGATATCAGGTCTATGTTACCCGAGGCGAGTTGATGAAGAGATTGGCCGATATCGGGTCTAGGTTACCCGAGGCGAAATTAATGAAGAAATTAGCCGATATCAGGTCTATGTTACCCAAGGCGATGCTGGAGATAAGATTAGCCGATACCAGGTCTATGTTACCCGAGGCGGTCTTGCTGGGGAAATAGATGAAGCTGATCTGGGCCGATACTGAGTTTACATTACTCGAGGCAGATCTGCTGGAGAGAGTTGAGATAATGGAGCGGACCTGGGCCGATACCGAGTTTACATTACTCGAGGCGGATCTGCTGGAGAGAGTTGAGATAATGGAGCGGACCTGGGCCGATACCGAGTTTACATTACTCGAGGCGGATCTGCTGGAGAGAGTTGAGATAATGGAGCGGACCTGGGCCGATACCGAGTTTACATTACTCGAGGCGGATCTGCTGGAGAGAGTTGAGATAATGGAGCGGACCTGGGCCGATACCGAGTTTACATTACTCGAGGCGGATCTGCTGGAGAGAGTTGAGATAATGGAGCGGACCTGGGCCGATACCGAGTTTACATTACTCGAGGCGGATCTGCTGGGGAGAGTTGAGGATATTGAGCTGGGGATGAATTCCTGCACTTAAAATGGCAAGTCTTCATCCCTTGATCGAGAGATTTTTAAACAAAGATTTTTGCCCCTTCGATCAAGAATGAAGACTAGCCGGGGATAAATAATTGATATATGCAATGTATGGATGCATGTCGATGTATATGTACATGTATGTATTTTCTGTTATTGGATGTTTATGTCCTCTGCTGGGGAGATATGTTGTGCCCCCGGTTGATTTTGCTTTTCTTGGGGCATTGTTTGATGATTATCAAAGAAGCGAGGTGACTGCTGGGGGAATGATCATAGTATTCCTTGTAGAGATTCCGCTGGGGAAGGGTGTGACAACTTGACTGGGGAAACAATTGTGGTGTTCTTTGTGTAGACTACACCAAGAGGAAACAAGGCTGTTTTGCGGGGGAGTAATTGATGGTGTTCTTTATGTAGACTCCGCTGGGGAATAGCATGGGAAACTCTGCTGGAGAGTGATGTGACGAATTCCGCGGGGAATGTTGAGGATGTTCTGTTTTTCTTGCTCTGTGGGGGAGTTATGAGTTTGTGAGTGCTCTAATTTTTGCCTGGGTTGCCCAACTCGGGTTTTCAGCCCAGCGAGCCACTCTAACTTTTGCCTAAGGCGCCTTTTCGGTTTTCGCCTTAGCGAGCTTTTCATATGCCCTAACTTTTGCCTAAACTGCCCAGTGTGGGTTTTCAGCTTAGCGGGCCGCTCTAAATTTTGCCTGAGGTGCCTTTTCGGTTTTCACCTCAGCGAGCTTCTTTTTTTTTTTTTTTTTTTCTTTTTTCTTTTTTTTTTTTTTTTTTTTGACCAGAATGGCGTTGTGACCCTTTATTGCCCGCTTGGGAAGATGGACTGGACTTTAAAGGACAATAAAAGATTTTGCATTGCACGTATTTAATGCACTTTCATTTGTCAAGTAATGCGATGGTATTGATCAGTTGAATGCAAAGCGCTTTCTTTGAATGTGTGTTTATGCAAGACAACTTTGTTTGTGCATTTGTCATAACCATGCAAATATATTTAAACAAACACTTCACTTTATTGATGAAGTCAAAATGAGTACATTTGAAACAGGTTGGTTCCCGAATGGTACAGATTTCACATTAAGTCAGAATCCGTCACCAGTCGTCCTTTTCAGGTTTTCCGGCTGATCATTTTCTCTCGTGTCTTAACTTTTGCCTAGACCGCTCTTTTCGAGTTTTCAGTCTAGCAGATCTCTTTTTTTTTTTTTTTTTTTATACATGATAAAGCTTTAGCCTGTCTTGGTTGATCGGGTTGGTGAACTCGTTTCCATCCATGTCCATGATGCTGACAGCGCCTTTTGATAACACCTTCTTCACCACATAGGGTCCTTCCCAGTTAGGTCTGAACTTGCCCCTAACATCAACATTTGAAGGCCTTAGTTGCTTTAGGACCAAATCTCCCGCTTTCAACTGCCACTTGGAGTATTTCACATTTCGATTATAGGCTCTAGCCATTCTGTGCTGATACATCTGCAGGTGATCCAACGCCTTTAGTCGCCTTTCATCTAGCGCTGCCAATTGTTCATACCTGGCTTGAACCCATTCAGTCTCTGGTAACTGAGCTTCCAAGGCAACTCTAAGTGATCTGAGTTCTATCTCCACTGGCAATACTGCTTCCGTTCCATATACCAAGGCATAAGGAGTTTCTCCTGTCGGTGTTCTGACGCTGGTTCTGTAACCCCAAAGAGCATAAGGCAGTTTATCGGCCCAATCCCTGTAAGTGGTTACCATCTTTGATAAGATCTTCTTTATTGCCTTGTTAGCCGCTTCTACCGCACCATTAGCCTGTGGTCTATACGGAGAGGACTTATGATGTTCAATTCCATGCTCTGCAAATAGCTCAGCTGTTGCCCCTTGAAACTGTACTCCATTATCAGTTACTATGTGGTGAGGAATCCCATACCGAGTGAAGATGTTCTTCTGAATGAACTTGACCATGTGCTTGGCTGTGACATTAGTGAAGGATTCCGCTTCGACCCATTTGGAGAAATAATCAACCGCCACAACTATGAATCTATGCCCATTAGATGCAGCCGGATGAATTTCACCAATCATGTCTATCCCCCATGCTGAAAACGGCCAAGGAGACGCTAAGTTCTGAAGTTCAAGTGGAGGAAGATGACTAATGTCTGCATAGATCTGACATTCATGACATCTCTTCACTTTTCTTATACAGTCTGCTTGCATTGTCATCCAGAAGTAGCCTTGTCTCATGATCTTCCTAGCCATGGCAAGTCCGTTCATATGTGGCCCACAGGATCCCGCATGTACTTGCTGCATCACTTCTTCTGCTTCTTGCTCAGTCAAACATCTTAAAAGAATTCCATGTGCTGTTCTTTTGTATAACTTGTCTTCGAAGATTCTGAATTGACTAGCCAGTTTTCTTAACGTCAACTTATCAACAGCACTGGCCTCTTCTGGGTACTTTCCCTCTTTAACATACCGATAAATGTCAAAGAACCATGGCTTTTCTTCGGCTGATAATTCCATTACTTCATGCACTTCGAAGCAAGGATGCCTGGAAGTGGCTATGACCAGTGGTTGTACTTGTGTCTCTTCTGGATTTTCCCACATGGAGGACAAAGTAGCTAATGCATCAGCCATCTTATTCTCATCCCTGGGGACATGTCTGAATTCACACTGGCCGAATAAACCCTTTCTGAACTGTAGCAGCTCCAAATAAGGCCGTAAAGCTTCTTCTTTTAGTTCCCACTCATCCTGAGCCTGCCTGATCACTAGTAGTGAATCACCGACAATTAAGACATCATTTGCCCCTAGTGTCAATAAAGTCTCCATTCCAAACAAACATGCTTCATATTCCGCCCCATTGTTGGTCACAGGAAAGATCAGCCTTTTGGACAAAGGAATGACCTCACCATCTGGTGTTGCTATAAGCACTCCGATTCCTGCGCCTTTCCTATTTACTGCCCCATCGAAGCACATGACCCATCTTTTCACTTCCACCATGGCTAGCTGCTCATCAGGGAATTCCAGGTTCTCTGTGTAATCTGATTCTAGGGGTTGATTTGCCAGAAATTCTGCCACGGCTCGCCCTTTAACGGTTTTCTTCGTGATGTACTCGATGTCGAATTCAGACAAAAGTAACAACCACCTGGACAACTTCCCAACCAATGCTGGTGCTTCATAGAGGTACTTCATTGGATCCACCTTAGCCACGGCTTGTATCTTGTAGGATTGGAAATAGTGGCGCAGCTTTTTGGTCAACCAAATCATCGCCACACATGTCTTCTCCACCAGTGTGTACTTGGTTTCATACTCCAACAACTTTTTGCTGAGGTAGTAAATGGGATATTCCTTCTTGCCATCTTGTTCTTGTGCAAGCATTGCCCCTATAGAGGATTCTTCAACTGCCAAATATAAAATCAGAGGCTTCCCTGGAATCGGAGGGCTCAACACTGGTGGCTTTACCAGGTAAGCCTTGATCTTCTCCAATGCCAGCTGACACTTGTAATCCCACAAAATTGGCTGATCTTTCTTTAATAGCTTGAAGATTGGCTCACAAGTGGAAGTTAGCTTGGCTATGAAACGGCTGACATACTGCAAGGAACCCAGGAATGATCTGACTTCCTTTTCTGTCTTTGGAGCTGGCATATCTTGGATGGCTTTAATTTTATCTGGGTCCATTTCTATCCCCCTCTGGCTGACTACATGGCCTAACAGCTTTCCTGATGTGACGCCGAATATGCACTTCTTGGGGTTAAGTCGCAAGTTGTACTCTCCAATGCGTGTTAGAAATCTATCCAGGATAACAGGGTGTTCCTCCCGGGTTGCTGATTTAACAAGCATATCATCGACATACACTTCAACTTCTTTATGGATCATATCGTGCAACAGAGTTGTGACAGCCCTCTGATAAGTGGCACCGGCGTTCTTCAATCCAAAAGGCATCACTCTGTAGCAGAAAGTACCCCATTCTGTGATGAACGATGTTTTCACCTTGTCGATCACATCCATCAGAATCTGGTTATATCCTGAAAAACCATCCATGAAGGAGTACATTGCCGCTTTTGCTGCGCTATCAACTAGGACGTCAATATGTGGCAGTGGAAAGTTATCTTTTGGGCATGCTTTATTCAAGTCCCTGTAATCAACGCATACTCTGACCCTTCCATCCTTTTTAGGCACAGGGACAATGTTGGCTAGCCATTCCGTATATTCCACCACTTCAAGAAATCTGGCATCTATCTGTTTGGCCACTTCTTCCTTCACCAGTGTAGCCCATTCCGGCCTTAGTCTTCTCAACTTCTGCTTCACGGGTCTGAACTTGGGGTCCGTTGGGATTTTGTGCACTGCTATTTCTGTATCTACACCCGGCATATCTTCATACGACCAGGCGAAAGCTTTAACATGTTTTTGGAGTATTCTTATTAATTCTCTTTCTTCCTAGGATTTTAGCTCGTGTGAAATGAGTACCATTTTAGGGTTTTCATCTGTACTTATATTGATTTCATGCAATGCAGTGTCATGTATGCTAAATATGCTTGATGGTGATTCAAATGCATGCACAGAATTATCAGGATAAACATCACACAAGTAAGCAAACTGGGATTTCATTGCATTGAACTTATCATAAAGTACATCAGTTACATTGAAAATGGAAGAAATAGATACAACAAAATCATTTTCATCCTCCACAGGCGGAGGGCCTTGTTCTTCATCAGCTTCCATCTTCCCTTCCAGAGCATCATCTGGAACTGCAGCTTTCTCGGCCAGCTGTGCCTTAGCATTCTCCATAACCTTGGCGATTTCAGCAACCACAGAGTCTAAGTTCACTTTGGCCATCAGTTCTTCGCCAAATCCTTCCTTGGATTTCCCGAAAGCTTTGGTTAATGCAGCAGTCAAAGCTCCCGAGATCACTTCTGTAGTTTTAGTGCAGGCTTTCTTTTCATCTTCTTCCTCGGCCACCTCTATGGTTTCTGTTATCACCTCAGATGATTCTCCTTTCAGAATTTCAAATTCAGCAGTTGCTTTTTCTTCCATTACAGGGGCTACTGGCTCTTCCTGGCTTTTCTCAAAATCCACAACATCTGCAAAGATCTCAAAGCTAGGGTGCTCGACATTTCCAACCAGCACCGGTTCAGCTTGGCCTTTGTAAAGGCTTTCTCCTGCCTTCAGAAATGGCTTCATCATGACCTTGCCATTCTTGTCCTTTTTCAGATTCTTCTGCTCGGATGACCCCTCTACATAACCAAGGCCGTACTGCTTTGACTTTCCCGAGTCGATCTTGAATTCTGGCACACCTTGCAAATTAATTCCGAGTCCCATTCCCGGGACAAAATTCAGCTTATACAGATATCGGGATAGCCACTCTGGCATGTAGTTCTCATAAAGGACCATAGGGGCAGCTGTGGTTTCCTCCTCCTTGATGACAGCAATTTGGAATCCACCAAAAGGAACCACTCCTTCGTCCACTGCAGCTACCATCGACTGGGCGTCTGCCTCAACAGTCACAATCCTGTCATTCATAGAGAATTTAATCTTCTGATGCAATGTGGAAGGAACACCTCCCAAAGGATGGAACCAGGGCCTTCTAAGCAATAGAGAGAATGTGACCGGGATATCGATCACTGTGAAGACAACCGTGGACTTGATGGGCCCAACCTCCACTTCTGTTTCGAATGTCCCTATCACTGTTCTCTTAGAATCATCATACGCCCGAATGACTGTTGAGGACTTCTTCAACACTTCTTCATTCATGCCAAGAAATGGTAGCATTTTCAGTGGGCAAATATTCAGAGCTGAGCCGTCATCCACCATAACGCACGGCATCACCTTATCCATGATATGGGCTCTAATGTAAAGAGCCTTGTTGTGAGTTTTTCCTTCTGCTGGTAGGTCTTTCTCAGAGAAAACAATATTAGGAGCTCCAGCATGGACTTTGTCTAGCAAGCAGCACATAGCCTCTGGTGAAGCTATAGGGGAGACTTCAATTTCTGATAGCTTTTTCACTAAAGCCTCCCTATGCTCTTTGGAGGTCATAAGCAAGTGCCACAAACTAGCTTGTGCAGGGGTCTTCTTCAGTTGGGAAATGACCAAGTCCTCTTTCTCGACTCTTTCCGGTGCCGAAGTACTACCCGACCCATTCATCGGTGCTTTATCTTTCGTCTGATCTGCAGGCTGATACACCCTTCCACTTCGGGTCACGTGCTGCACTTCTTGAATTTTCAGCTTTTCAACAACCGGGGGTTTAACAGCTTCTCTTCTGTCAAATTCTTCGTACTCATCTTCGGAGTCAAGATCATCCAGACTTATGGGCTTGATCTCCTTACACCCCTCCCTTTCCTCACATTCAGGCTCCACTTTGGGTTCCCCTACCGCTACTGCTTGAATCGCAGGGTTTGCTTGTAGAACTTGGGCAAATATAAAGTTAGCCGGCAACCCCGACTGAACCATGTTAACCCGCTTCTCGAATGCCGGCAGTGGATTGGTTTTAGTGCTAGGCTTAGGTGGTTCTTGCAGCTTTCCCTCGTCGATAAGCTTCTGGATAGCATCCCTTAGCTTATAGCAGTTATTGGTCCGGTGGCCCGTCACCACATGATAAGTGCAGAAGTTATCCTTGTCAGCTTCAGGTGGGAACTCAAATGGTCTCAAGGACTGTAGCAAGCCACCATTCCTACACTTGGCGAATATCTTTGCCAAAGTAAGAGTCCAGGGTGTTATGCCTTGTCCTCCAGGACCTCTATTCTGGTTGCCTTGCTGCTGATTCACAGTAGCCACCTCAACCCGCTTCACTTCTGATGACTGCCCCTGTTTGCCACTAGAACCTGAACCAGAACCACTGCCAGACCCAGCTGCTGTGGTTGATCTGTACCCTGAACTGTACCCTGTACTTCTTCCCCCTTTCTGACCAGCTGGCTTCTCCTCTTCATCCCTTTCTATCTTCATGGCCATGCTATAGACCTCACTAAGCTCCTTGAAGGAATGGAATTTCATATTGTTCTTGAAGATATCTTTGCTGCCATCAATGAGCTTCTGTATAAGCTCGTCTTCATCAGGGCGGTTCTTTAGGAGGATCATCTTGTTCATCCATCTCTGGTAGTATTCATCGAAGGGCTCATTGAATTTCTGCTTCACCCTCTCCAAGTCATACAGCTTCACCTGGATTTTGGTGTTGAAGCTGTAGTATTTGATGAAGGCAGCAGATAGAATTTCCCAATCAGATTGCTCCTCCTCTGACAGTGAGTTATACCATCCCAAAGCACCTCCCTCCAGTGTGGTGGGGAAAAGATTAATCAATTGTTGCTTGGTAGCACCTGCCGTTAGCATAACCCGGGCATATAAATTCACATGGGCCTCCGGCGAGCCCATTCCTTTGTAAGTGGGGACTTTCGGCACTTGGAAGCCGATAGGAAATGTCTCAATGCCCCTACTGATCATGGCATCAACGTTCACCCCCTTCTTAGATTCAGCACTGATCCCGACCCCCTTCTTCAACTGGGCCATGACCTCGTCCAATTCGGAACACTTTGCCTTCATTTTCTGTTCCATAGCTGCCTCTATCTCCTGAAGCTTTTCAAGACTAGTTGAAGTGTCACCACCATGTTGGGATGACTCAGCTTCTTTTTCTTTCCCGGCTCCGCTACCACCGGTCTCACCAGCTTCTCTAACCACTGCCCTCATTTCTTCCTTTAACATGTCGCGGAAATCCTGCGACCTGAAGAAATCTCTCAGAACATCGGCCATACTCGGTGTCTGCTCTGCCATATTCACTCCTTCCCCAGACTCAGAATCACTATCACTCTCGACTACCCTCTGTCTCCTAGCTGCCCTTGAAGCTTGGGATCTTGTCCATGGTCGCTCCAGTGTGTTCTGCTTGGGAGTAGACAGGAGGTATTAGGGCTGCGAATGAATGACGTGATATGACATGAAAGTTAAGACATTGAACATGCTTGAGATGCATGGAGTGGAATTATGTATGGAATGATGATATGAATGGTTTCTTCTTTTTATTATTATATTTTTTTCTCTTCTTTTTTTTTTCGAGGCATTCCAAGAACACCCAATGTTTATGCAAAAATGTCACGTGTGGGCCATCACACGGACAGAACTTTGGCGCCTTTGGGGCACCTAATGAATTCATGAAATGGTCGCGTGTATACCGGCACACGGACGTAGTTTTGACGCTTTGTAGGTCTATGGGATGATATGAAATGGTCGCATGGGCCGGGCCCACTGACAAGGTCTTGATGCTTTTGAGCATATGGAATGATGTTATAAGAAAGTCACGTGTAACAGGAACACGGACAAGAATTCGGCATTCGAGGAACGCCTTTCATGATTTGGTGATGTTACGGGCCTACATATATGCTAATCGGGCACTCGGGGAGTACCTTAAATGGTGAATTAATGTCATGAAGTGGTCGGATGTGGACCACAATGTTATATGATGTTTATGATGGATGGGTGTGATGTCATTAAATGCATCGTGTAAATTATTACACGAAAATGGGCCTAAGGCCGTAGTGGCTTTTATTAAATGAAATGGAATGGCCGAATGCAATCCGGTGCATTGGCAAAACTCGGGTAATTTTGGGTACCCGATATGTTATGAAATGGGATGGGATGGTCATGATAGGCGTCCTTGAAATGCCCCTTAATTTAATTTAAGTGAAATGCAGTGAATGAACATGTCACACAATATGCAAATGGCTGCATAAAACGTGGGTTAAGATGCATGACATACATAATGATGTTATGTATGCTATGTCAAAAATAAAATGCTAATCACACAAGTTCAATGTTATGGCTGAAAAAGAAACCATTAGTATGGATGACAAGCGAATGAATTGATGTTTTACACACGAAATAAAATGCAAAATGGCTGCATAAAAATGTGGGTTAGTATCACACAAAAATGTTTGTGTATGGTATGTCATGTGTATGGAAAATGGTGATTATGGTATGTTATGCATGCGTTGGCGATGTGTCATGGTGAAGAACACATAGCAAACAAAACGAATTCTTCCAACCTTATTCCTCCAACGTGGTCGGTCTCAAAAATTTCTAACCGAGTCCTAGGCGGGATTCACTTCAATCACCAACCGGGGGTGATGAAGGTGCGATTTTATGATTATTCACACAATTATTTCGGTATCCTAAGGGAATCCAACTAGGGCTGCCTATATGGGTTCGGTCAAAGTCGGGATAACATCGAGGCTCTCATAGCAAGATATACTCCTCACTTCTCCCCACTCAAGGGTCCTAACGAAGGGGTTCGTACGAGGCCATGAGTGGTGTTTCGTATTCGTGCCCCTAAGACCAGGAGGAACTTAGGCGACGCTTCAACAATCCACCGGGCTATAAAGGATACCTAATCTAATGCAAAAATGGCTAACTAAGATGCAAATAAAATACCAAAAGAGAATCATCCACGTTATTTTAATTAGACACTTTTCAGGGCTTGTCAAAATTCTTTTAAGTTTTTTGAGAAAACTTTTTGAGAAACTCTCCCCAGCAGAGTCGCCACTGTGAGCGGACGACGCGTTTTCGACGGGACGCGGGACTCCCTTTCGGAATGGGGCGCCTCGATCTCGGGCGGACCCCTCCCTCGCGTGGGGTTTTTGTAGTGGAAATCCATGTTTTGGAAAATAAATGGAATTAATGCATAAAAGAACCGAGGCCTAAGTCTCGATGGATGTTGTAGAGTCGCCACCCGGCTCAGCTCAACCGGGAAATTCTTATGTAGCTGAACCGGACGAACGGCCGCTACACTATCCAGAGATTCGGGTCCGGACAAGTCCCTTATTTCGTGTCTAATTAAAATAAATATTGCCAATGTTCTCGAATGGTATTTCAAAATCTAAAGTCCATTTTATTGAATATAAAAGGCATACAGCGCGCATACAAAATATTTAATACAAAAATACGGAAAAGGAATAAATATTAATCGGCTTACAACCAAATCGAATGGAAAAATAAAAACACTCGCCTCACTTATACAATCGCCTAGAATACACGAAAATCTAAAAAGAATTACAACCGCCTAAATACACGATTTAATCTATTAAATTACATCCAAAATAAAAATAAAAAGAAATTAAAACCTGCAAAACCGAGGGTTAGCACAATATATACAGCACGCCATAATTACGACTCAAATAGACAGAATGGGGAATCAGGAATTGGGGGCATGCATTTAGGGGGTAACCGGATCGGCTCGGCTAGCCGGCCCGACTAGACCTGGAAAATATTTTGAAACGTCCCTGTATTTTTGGTTTTGTGGGAAAATCATTTTGAGAACAATTTTTCCGGTTTACATGCATTTTTACATATTTAAGTGAGTCGGTTTTCAGGAGAACTGGGTCTCCGTCGTTGAATTGTTCTAAATGCAAATTTACCAGAAAATTGAATCTATGGTCGTGATGCACACAACAAAATTCATTTTGACGATTTTTGGGGTTTTCTAATTTTTTTTGGATAAAAGTTGAAATTCTGATTCTGAAATAATGATTACAGTCGTACGACTGTAGTTTACAGTCGTGCGACTGTAATCGGTCCAGGACCAGAATTTCAGCAAAAACTCATTTTGAGTCAAAAACGGAAAAGAAATATCCTGGAAATTAAGAACAGTCGTACGACTGTATATACAGTCGTACGACTGTTCATGAAAACTAAGAACAGTCGTACGACTGTTCTTAATTTCCAGGAACAGAAATACGAAAATGCCGCAAAAATGCACAAAAATCACTCCAAACACCCAGAAAGCGAGAAAAAGTGTGAGGAAAAGAGGTGACTACCTTTTTAGAAGCTATTCCAAGTCGTTTTGACCCCTGGCGTCGCTCCAATCCACAAGAATTTGCACTTTTCCTCTTGAATTGAAGTTGAGAACTTGTGTCCAAAAATCCAAATTCGCAAGGGATTCTGATTGTTTTAGTCCGAATTCTTGATTTAGTTGTGTAGTTAAGTGATCAACCTAGAGATTTCTAACAAGTTTTTAGCTTGATTTCAAGAATTAAAGAAAATCAAAGAGGAAGAAAGATGAGTATTTTGTGGTTTTTTTTTTCTCTTCTCTTTCTCTCTCTAAATTTTCTTTTTTTCCAGAAAAATCTCCTCCCCCTTTCTTTCTCCTTTTTCTCTTTTTCTACTCTCTGCCTCTACCTTGCTTGCTGCCAAACCCGAGCAATTAATGCTCCTCCTCTTTTTCTTCCATTTCTGCTGCAGAGGTATGGGCCTCTGCAGTCCGCCCAACATTACAGTCGTACGACTGTAATTTTTAAATTACAGTCGTACGACTATAGCAATAGTCGTACGACTCTCTTCTTTTTTTTTTTTTTTTTTTTTTTTTTAAGTATAGAAAATTCCGGCGCTTACAGCACCCAAGGAATAAGATGACACGCGGGGTGTCCACGGGTCGAAGCAAGATGATCCTTGTGAAGGAATTTTATGCTATGGATGTGCTGTTGGGATTCGTCATTGGAAAAATAACGTGGCGCAACGGAAAATACACCGTTTAAAATTTCCTAGAATCCACCTATCGTGTCCAATTACCATTGATTAGAATAAAACAATTTGAATCAAAAGAGATTAACTCACCGGATTCGTCTCTTTTAGAGACTGCTGCAGAATCGTTACTTGAAACTGCGATCTCCAAAGTCCGGTGCACGACCAACTATTGAGCGGGAACCGGTGCTAGCCGAAGACGCGAAGGAATGGAGGTTTAACGCTGGGATTTTCGGCTGTTTTGGGGCTGCTGTTGGTGGCTGAAATTTCCAGCAATTAATTAGAGTTGAATTAGGTTTTTCTTCCTTAAGTGTGCCCTTATATAGACACCTTGTCTAGTTGGGTTTTAATTAGGTTAATTAAACCCAAGCCCACTAGGATTATAATTACATAAATAAACTTTAATTAAAAAGTATATACTATGTAATTTAATTCCATTTGGCTATATTTAATTACCCCTAAATAAAATTAAATCACACTTAAGTTAATACAATACATGTATTTTATTTTCCTACTTTGGAAAATTATTTAATTAATTGTTTACTATATGTAATTCAATTAATTGATAAATTAATTAATTACATATGTAAACTTATTAATTAAATTAAATTCAACCCAATGTCAAATAATTACCTTGACACCGAATGTCAACTAATTAATTAACGCATTCCTTCCAATGTACATTACATGTACAATTTCTATAAGTTCCAGCTCAGTTGATCTATGTGCACGATCCTATGGGTCTGTCTTTATGTTGGCAGTAGGCCCAAGGCCCACAGACTGTAAGTGGGTTCCAGCAAACCATTACAGCCCCCAATTAAGACAAAGATGCAGCAGTCTTTAGAAGACACTCACCCGGTAAGAATCTCATAGTGTCCTTTGCCTAACGATATCGATATGAATAAACAAGAGGCATGGTGTCTGTCATCCTCTTCTGTTGTTTATTATATTTCTTGATCTTGAGTTGACTGATTAATCAAATAAGCAACCAACTTATTTGGGTATGGCGATACACTTATCAGTCCCACTCATCAAGTGGCCAATGATATCATCTCGGTGTCACCCGAGTGGCAATTCCATCACTTCATCATCAATATCAACATGTTCACCGGTCCACCCAATCATACCCATATTTAGCATCCTTTTACAGACCTGTTAGGTGTATGTCAAAGTGAACCGGATTCCATATTGATATTATAATGAAATCTGGTCTGAGGACAAAAGAGACCTACTCAAGAAAGACCTATGACATGACAACCATGTGGCTTTCTTGTGCGGATCGATCCAGTCCCATGTCAACGACATGTACCTATATTCATGACTGACTATACAAGTACTATGGCTAGTTAAGAACTACCATACAGTCATCGAATATACAAGTCTGTGGTTCTATTCGTTCCCACGATTAGAACAGACCTGGGATAGGTTTTATGATTATCAATCAATGGATACTCTACTCATATTATAGCACAAGATATAAATGAAATAGATTAATTGCCTTTATTAATGTGACACAAATAATGTGTTCATACATGACTCTTAATGTATAATACAAAATACAAGAATCCAATGCCCTAAGAACTAGGGCACACCAACAATCTCCCACTTGCACTAGTTCTAAGTGGGAATTGCCCTAATTCCTATAGATCTGGTATGACCGTCGTGCTGTGTCTGCAACAGCGCTTTGGTCAATGGATCAGCGACATTATTCTTGGTGTCAACCCTCTGTAATGATATGTCACCTATGTTCACGATCTCCCGAATGAGGTGAAACTTTCTGAGTACATGTTTGGATCTCTTGTGTGACCGGGGCATCTTAGCTTGTGCGATGGCCCCGTTGTTGTCACAAAAACATCAACTGGGTCTAGGATAATGGGTACTACTCCCAACTCAGTTATGAATTTCTTAATCCAAACGGCTTCCTTTGAGCTTCGCACGCAGCTATGTACTCAGCTTCCATTGTAGAGTCAGCAATGGTGGCCTGTTTTGAGGACCTCCAACTAATGGCACCGCCATTCAAGAGAAAAACATAACCAGACTGTGACTGGTTCTGATCCTCATCGGTCTCAAAGCTTGCATCAGTGTAACCTGACACTACCAGCTCATCTTGACCTCTATACACTAAGAAAGCATCCTTAGTCCGGTTAAGGTACTTTAAGATTGCCTTGACTACCTTCCAGTGTTCCTCACCGGGGTCTGACTGGTACCGGCTAGTCATACTTGGTGCAAACACGACATCAGGCCTCGTACATAACATGGAGTACATGATAGATCCAATAGCAGATGCATAAGGGATCTTTTCCATGTTCTCCCGGTCCTTCTTTGTTTTAGGACCATCTTTCTTACTCAGCTTCAACCCATGGTGCATAGGCAAGAATCCTTTCTTTGCCTTGTCCATGCTGAATCCTTTTAGAACCTTGTCAATGTACGTGGCCTGACTTAGGCCTAGAAGCCGATTGGATCTATCTCTGTAGATCCTGATCCCTAAGATCGTCTCAACTTCGCCTAAGTCCTTCATTGCAAAGCACCTACTCAACCACGGCTTAACTCCTTGCAGTGTTGGTATGTCGCCTCCAATGATAAGGATGTCATCAACATACAGCACTAGGACGGTGGAAACGCTCCCACTAACCATCTTATACACACAGGGCCTTTAACTTGAAACACCACTTGCAACCTATCACCTTAGCACCCAGAGGTGGATCCACCAAGTTCCATACTTGGTTATCATGCATAGATTGCATCTCAGCCTCTATGGCTTTGCACCATTGATCTGAGTGTGGGCTTTCAACAGCCTCCTGATCGGTCTTGGGCTCCTCTTGGTCAACAACCATGAGGTCCCCATCATCAGTCACGAGAAAGCCGTACCTCTCTAGCTGATGACATGTCCTACCAGACCTTCTAAGGTCCTATGCAACCGTTTCTGGTTCCTCAATTTCTTGAGTAGCCAGATCGGTTCTCGAAGCATCCTCAGCAATAGCTGTAGGAGTTTGTGAGTCTTGAACTTCTAAAAGTTCAACGTTACTCCCACTGTCTCTCTTGGAAAGGAATTCCTTCTCCAAGAAGACTGCATTTCTGGCTATGAAAAATTTGTTTTCGGCCGGATCGTAGAAGTAATAACCCTTAGTTTCCTTAGGGTAACCCACAAACTGGAACTTGATAGATTTGGACTCGAGTTTGCCACTTGTCAATTTCTTAACATGTGCATCACAGCCCCAAATCTTCAAGAAGGAAACATTGGGCTTTCAGCCCTTCCATAGTTCATATGGTGTTCCCTCAACTGCTTTGCTTGGTGTATTATTAAGAATGTAAGCAGCTGTCTCTAAAGCATATCCCCAAAAGGAGACAGGGAGTTTAGCATGACTCATCTTCGAGCGGACCATGTCAAGCAAGGTCCTATTCCTCCTTTCTGACACTCCATTCCACTGGGGTGTACCAGGAGGAGTGAGTTGGGATATGATCCCACACTCTCTAAAAAATGAGTCAAAATCTTGGCTTAAATATTCACCCCCTCGGTCAGACGGAAGTGCTTTTATTTTCTTGCCAAGTTGGTTTTCTACTTCATTCTTAAAGTCCTTGAACCTTTGGAGAGTCTCAGACTTATGCTCCATCAGATACACGTAACCGTATCTGCTGAAGTCATCCGTGAAGGTGACGAAGTACAGAAAACCAGATCTAGCACTAGTGCTCATTGGGCCACATACATCGGAATGTATTAGCTCCAATAGCTCTGAGGCCCTTTCAACAGTCTTGCTAAAAGGCTCCTTTGTCATCTTGCCTCTCAAACAAGATTCGCATGTGTCATAACGCTGGATGTCAAATGACCCTAGCACTCCACTAGAGTGAAGCCTAGCTATGCGCTTCTCATTTATATGGCCAAGTCGACAATGCCAGATGTAAGTAGGATTAATTTCATTTTGTTTAATCCTTTTAGTATTTATGTTATAGATTGAACTTTCACGTTTTAGATCAAGGATATATAAGCCATTTTCAAGAAATGTTGTTCCATAAATAATATTGCCACATTGCATAGAAATTCTACCATGTCCAATATTAAATACAAAACCAGAAATATCCAACAAAGAAACGGAAATAATATTCCTGCGCATCGCAGGTACAAAATAACAGTTTCTTAGTTCCAAAACAAGTCCACTAGGCATCTCCAAGAAATAATCTCCGATCTCCATGGCCTGAACCCGAGCACCATTTCCGACTCGAAGATCTACTTCTCCAGATCCTAATAATCTCATATTTCTTAGACCCTGCACATTTGAACAAATGTGAGATCCACATCCAGTGTCCAAGACCCAAGATATAGAAATAGCCAGATTAATCTCAACAACATAAATACTTGAAGCAGTAGTTTTGCCCTTCAGTTGCTCCCTTAGCTTTGGACATGAGCTCTTCCAGTGCCCCTTCTCATGACACTCATGGCAAACATCGTCAGGAGAGGCAACCCTTGCTTTAGGTTGGGCCACCACCTTTTTGCCCTTAGCCTTGGCCTTTTGGGCCTTAGCCTTGGCCTTAGATTTGGCCTTTCTCTTAGCAATGGGCGTATTGCCCTTGTTCACCAGCAATACTTCAGGAGTCTTCTTAAGAGACTGCTCAGCAAGCTTGAGCATGCCATGCAGCTCAACAACCGATTTATCCAACCCTTGCATATGGTAATTCATGATAAACTGGTTGTAAGACTCAGGAAGTGACCCGAGAATAATGTCTGTTGCCAAGTCCTGCAGAACTAGCGAGCCGAGGGGGGCAAGTGTATCAATATACCCCTTCAGCTTTAGCACATGAGTGCTAACAGAAGTCCCAGCTACCATCGCAGTTGTGCAAAGTGCCTTAGTTGTCAGGTAACGTTCCTGACGAGCCTGATCTTGGAACATCTTTTTAAGCTGATCCATCATCTCATAAGCATGCTAGTCCATGAACTGCTTCTGAAGATCAGAAGCCATGGTACCCAGCATGAGGCACGAGACATCTTGGTCATGCCTCACATGCCGATCGTACTGCTCTACCATCACCGTGGTGATGCCTCGACCTGCAGGAGGGCCAGCTGGTAAAGGAGTGTTCAGTACATACTCCTTAGACTCTTGTCTAAGAACTATTTGTAAGTTCCTCGCCCAGTCCAGGAAGTTAGTCCCTGAAAGCTTCTCCTTCTCCAAGAGTGACCTAAGTGAGAGTGAGTTGTTGTTTGTTGCAGCCATTTAAATTGCTTAACTGAAATGGGATTATCTACATGGAAGAAATCATTGCTTGAGTCAGAAATAAAGGACTTTTAAGCTAATTCAAATTAATAATCCGATTTTAATTTGTTTATTGGTGTTGTTAATTGGCTGACTTGACCAAGATCCACAACTTATCAATGACTGGCCGAACTAGGGCTCGCTAACCAACCATTGAGTCATTTGGTAGGACAACCTATCCAATCCTTCCACGGAGGACTCTTGGTTTGATGGGCTTATTGACACTTTACCCATCCGTGCTTAGGGCCCGCTCTAAGCTAATGCTACCCATGTTGAGTCAAACCACCATTCACATGTTAACCATACCAAGTATCTTAACCCTCGACGGCCCACTGAATACTATAATATACCCAGCTAGGGCACGGCGCACATTGCAGCATCAATGGGAGGAAGAGGTGTGAATGTGGGAAGCACTTTTAAGCGACTCAATATTTTAATTTCCGGATTATAATTAAGTGATACGGCTTAGCATGCATAAATGCGGATAATAATTTGGTGATCCATACATCCATATTATATGACAAATGCAATAGCATACTTAATTTAAAATAAATGAGATCCTATGGGCCTTTAATTACAACCTAATGAAAAACTAGATATCCTATCTAATTCTTCATGGG
This sequence comes from Euphorbia tirucalli, assembly GCA_039660915.1. Classification (NCBI taxonomy): domain Eukaryota; kingdom Viridiplantae; phylum Streptophyta; class Magnoliopsida; order Malpighiales; family Euphorbiaceae; genus Euphorbia; species Euphorbia tirucalli. The sequence goes on along the minus strand of CM077640.1, from coordinate 31,264,518 downwards.
CCGGACTGCAATCCTTCTTGGGCTCCCACCATGGGCTTGCTCCATTTGGGCCTTCCTCCATACTTGATGCAATTACAATAATTTTGTAAAATAAAATCTATTCTAAAATTACATCAAAATAAAAACTGGCACGCAGGCCATATTTTCCAAAATTAAATTACAACCGATAATAATTTAGGGCCCATAGAACTCAACATAACATTTCAAACAAAGTACCTGTCGTGCACATACATACCAATATGATGCATGATCATGGCATTCCAAATTATAAATATAAATGTTAAGCCGAGTTACTTAGGGTGAAATTACCAATTTTAACAAATGTGACTAAAGCCCATAAAGGCCCAATGGATAACATCCATAAATGCAAAATTAACAATTTTGCTCCCACTTGAATTTGGGTTGTCACAAATTTAAAATTTAGCTCTCCCAATTTTAACCGGTGTCACGGTTTATTAGGCCAATTTCACAAAGTCTATATTCAATTTAATATGCAAACAATTAAATTAAATATGCATGCCAACAAAATAAATAATTTAAACACAAATTAATTTAAAATTTTAATTTAATTTACATTAGGGTCCGGAATAAAAAAATACTCGCAAAATCCAAAACGGACCCGAACCCCGCCCGCGGCGCTGCTGTCCGGGGACAGCAGCGCTGCCGCACGGCAGCCTGCTGCCAGCAGCAGCCAAGCTGCAGCCTAGCGGCAAGCAGCAGAAGAGCCAAAATTGGAATCGCAATTGTGATTCCAATTTTGGCCAACTAATTATTTTTTTTTTTAAATCATAAACATAAAATTAGTTTCCAGCCAAATATATAATCCATATAGAAAAACAATTTTTGATGAAAACAATTGGGGAAAAATAATCAAAACCCTAATCCAAAATTCTAGGGTTTATCAAAACCAAAACCAATTGAATAAAACCCTAAAACCACAAACTTGAAACCCATTCTTTCTTCAAGAATGCTTTCAAGAACCAATTCCAATCAATAAAATGGACAAAACCTAGGCTCTGATACCACTGTTGGGATTCGTCATTGGAAAAATAACATGGCGCAGTGGAAAATACACCGTTTAAAATTTCCTAGAATCCACCTATCGTGTCCAATTACCATTGATTAGAATAAAACAATTTGAATCAAGAGAGATTAACTCACCGGATTCGACTCTTCTAGAGATTGCTGCAGAATCGTTGCTTGAAACTGCGATCTCCAGAGTCCGGTGCACGACCAACTATTGAGCGGGAACCGGTGCTAGCCGAAGATGCGAAGGAATGGAGGTTTAATGCTGGGATTTTCGGCTGTTTTGGGGCTGCTGTTGGTGGCTGAAATTTCCAGCAATTAATTAGAGTTGAATTAGGTTTTTCTTCCTTAAGTGTGCCCTTATATAAACACCTTGTCTAGTTGGGTTTTAATTAGGTTAATTAAACCCAAGCCCACTAGGATTATAATTACATAAATAAACTTTAATTAAAAAGTATATACTATGTAGTTTAATTCCATTTGGCTAAATTTAATTACCCATAAATAAAATTAAATCACACTTAAGTTAATACAATACATGTATTTTATTTTCCTACTTTGGAAAATTATTTAATTAATTGTTTACTATATGTAATTCAATTAATCGATAAGTTAATTAATTACATTATGTAAACTTATTAATTAAATTAAATTCAACCCAATGTCAATTAATTACCTTGACACCGAATGTCAACTAATTAATTAACGCATTCCTTCCAATGTACATTACATGTACAATTTCTATAAGTTCCAGCTCAGTTGATCTATGTGCACGATCCTATGGGTCTGTCTTTATGTTGGCAGTAGGCTCAAGGCCCACAGACTGTAAGTGGGTTCTAGCAAACCATTACAGCCCCCAATTAAGACAGAGATACAGCAGTCTTTAGAAGACACTCACCCGGTAGTAATCTCATAGTGTCCTTTGCCTAACGATATCGATATGAATAAACAAGAGGCATGGTGTCTGTGATCCTCTTCTGTTGTTTATTATATTTCTTGATCTTGAGTTGACTGATTAATCAAATAAGCAACCAACTTATTTGGGTATGGCCATACATTTATCAGTCCCACTCATCAAGTGGCCAATGATATCATCTCGGTGTCACCTGAGTGGCAATTCCATCACTTCATCATCAATATCAACATGTTCACCGGTCCACCCAATCATACCCATATTTAGCATCCTTTTACAGACCTGTTAGGCGTATGTCAAAGTGAACCGGATTCCATATTGATATTATAATGAAATCTGGTCTGAGGACAAAAGAGACCTACTCAAGAAAGACCTATGACATGACAACCATGTGGCTTTCTTGTGCGGATCGATCCAGTCCTATGTCAACGACATGTACCTATATTCATGACTGACTATACAAGTACTATGGCTAGTTAAGAACTACCATACAGTCATCGAATATACAAGTCTGTGGTTCTATTCGTTCCCACGATTAGAACAGACCTGGGATAGGTTTTATGATTATCAATTAATGGATACTCTACTCATATTATAGCACAAGATATAAATGAAATAGATTAATTGCCTTTATTAATGTGACATAAATAATGTATTCATACTTGACTCTTAATGTATAATACAAAATACAAGAATCCAATGCCCTAAGAACTAGGGCACACCAACATGTGCATATATGTGCGGTACACGGACAAGTTTCGGCACTCGGGGAGCGCCTTGGGTCCTTATGTCATGATATGAAATGAATGTGTGCTTGAAGCACAAGCGGGGTTCCCGCGATCGGGGAGCACCTTGGGTTTTTTATGCTTTGATATGAGATGAGATTCTTTGACCTTTGTGGAACATCAATGCATGAAGTGGGTTTTCAATGCTTATGGAGTGCCTAAATGACTTGGTGCTATGGAATGAAGTTTTCAATGTTTGTGGATCACTTAAATGGATTGATGTACGAAACGGAGTTTCCGATATTCATGGACCACCTAAATGACTTGGCGTGTGAGATGAAGTTTTTGGTGCTCGTGGAGCACCTAAATGGTTTGATGTATGAAGTGTGGTTTTCCATGCTCATGTAGTACCTAAAGATTTTGATGCATGAGTGAGATGTAGGATCGTGAGTTGATCATGATTGAATGATGTCAGATGGATGGAAATGACAATGAGGATGATTTTCTTTGTTTTCATTCTTTTTACTTTGGATGTCTAAGAATATCCAATGCCATGCGAAAGACAATGCAAAAAGGTCGCGTGTGAGCCGTCACACGGACAGAGTCTCAGTGCTTTTGGCACACCTAGTGAATGTCATGAAATGGTCGTGCTTGTACCGACACACGGACAAAGTTTCGACACTTAGTAGGTCAATGAAGTGATATGAAATGGTCACATGAGGGTTGCCCTATGGAAAAAATTTCGATGCTTTTAGGGCATCCGACATGAAATGATGTTACAAACAAGTCACCTGCGAATAGAGACACGGACAGAGGTTTGGCATTCGTGGAATGCCTTGTATGATTTGGTAATGTCATGAAATGCCCCTATATATGTAGTAATCCAGTACCGGTGGAGTACCTCAAATGAGTCATCAATGTCATGGAACAATCCAATGTGGATCGCAACACACAAACAAGGCCACGGCATCATCGCGACACCAATGATGATTGAGCGTGATGTCATGTAATTTTATCATGTCACCAGCCACATGAATATAGACCTAAGACCATTGTGGTCCTCTAGTGAATGACATGGTATAGTGGAATGGCCAAGTGTAATCTAGTGCACGGGACGGGTAGTTTTGGGACACCCGATATGAAATGACCATGATGGGCATTCTCAAAACGTCTTACATTAAATGGAATGAGGTGAGATGATATGAATGTTCATGTCAGACGAGATGCAAATGGCTACACGAAGATGTGGTTAGGATACATGACATACAGGGATGATGTAGTTTATGCTTCATAGGAATGTCAACACATGAAATGTAAATGGCACACAATTAAAATGTCGTGGTTGCACGAAGATGTGGTCAGCATCAATGTCACACATATGCTCATGTCTTGAAAAACGGCTACATGAAAATGTGGTTAGAATGACACACAAATGATTATGCATGTTTGATGCTTCACGAAAAGGTCAAAATAAAACCATCATAGAACAAACGTTAACACACACAACAATATGCTCACCCTTCCAACCTTATTCCTCCTTTCGATTGGCACACATTCTTCCTAGGTGTTGGGTCTCTTTGGTACCAACCGGGGATACCAAAGGCATACTCTCAATGTCTAATTTCATGTTTATGTTTTGGTAATCCTAAGGGGAAGTTACTAGGTCATAACATGTGGGCCAAAGTCAAACAGGTCCTTATAGCGAAAATACACTCCTCCACATAGAATATGAGAGGGTCATGCGATGCTATGAGTGGTTTACCTCTCCAGGTGCCTCCAATATGGGTGGAAGAGGTAAGTAACCTTCTGGAATAAACCGGACTGATCAGTGAGTTTAAGGGGTTGCAAAGAAGAAATGTCATGCTATGCAATTGTGAGTAAAATATGGTACTATGAACTAGTCAATGACTGCAAGCGAGGTTATATTTCAGTAGTTGTCTAAGTTCCTTAAGTTTTTGTAAAAAAATTTTAAGAAACCTTGCATCCCCAGTAAAGTCGCCACTGTAAGCAGATGACCTTTTTGAAAAAGAGAAATGCGGCGAAGCGAACTGGGGAAAAAGGAGAACTTGATTGAAAGTTTTTTGTTGTTTTGAAAAAGGGTTTGTATCTTGCTTAGGAAAACCATTGATTTTTTTTGGAAATCATTTTGTAGAAAACCTTTTCTATGAATGTGAGTTTTGGAAAACTGGTTTTTACATTTTAAAAATCCCATTTCATTGCTTAAAGATCTCGAAACCTAAATTTTAGGATCAGTGACAGAGATGCCACCCAGATCAGCTCATCTGAGAAATTTCGATACAGCTCCCTACCGAGCATAGACTGTCGTACCTAATCTAGAGATTCAAGGTTTGGGTAACTTACCTATCAACCTTAAGCTTGCATTCATTTATAAGTTTATATGACAATATTTTACTCACTTTTATTCTCTACCCATTTTTATCTTTTATTGTTAGCCCATGCTCATTTAGATGATAGGAATAAATAAAGTGCAGGAAAATAAACCATACATCCAAACCAAATGAAAAAATAATAGAGGCTGCTTGTTACAACCCAAAAAGATAAAAAATCTCATCCTCACCAATACAATGGCCTAGATACATGAATATCTAAAAAAAATTACAATCGCCCAGGATACATGAACTGATCTATTAAATACATCCAAAATAAAAATAAAAAGAAATAAAAAGCTGCAAAACAGATGGGTTAGCATAAGTATATCACTAACACAAGTGGGACTCATAATAGGACAGAACGGGGAGTCTCAGGAAATGGGAGCATGCATTTAGGGGGTAACCGAGAAGTCCGGGTGACTTACTCGATTATACCTGGAAAACTATTTTAGAAATGCCCTGTAGGTTTTTGTACTTGAAAACAATTTTGAAAACAATTTGGCTCGATTACATGCAAATTACTTCATGTTGGTGAGTGGGATATCCTAGAACTCCGGGTTCCGTTCATGGGGGTTTCCTATCTCAAACATTCATCTAAGGCCAAAAGCTGTAAACACATCAAAAACAGTTTAATCTTGAAGATAGCATCAAGCGATGACGTCCATGGAAGTCGTCCTGAGATTCTGCCTTCTTCTAGGAACTATAGCCGTGAGGCTATAGCCACTACAGCCATGCGGCTGTAATATCCAGAACCCGAAATTGGTTTTCTTTGCTTTGAAAAGCATTGTTTTAACAGTTTTTAATGATTTCTAAGGACTTCGAAGATCATGGGGGTCTGCTAAAGCTAAACAGTGGATCCAATTTGGATCGAACAACCCCGGACTTCAAAAATCGAAATCAAACAAACCGAAAATCTCACATCAACATTCTAGGAAATTCGAAAACCATAATTTTGAATGTAACAGATGTGATTGGACTGAAATAGTTCATAACAAAATGATCAAAATGGAAAACTAGTTGCTTTTGGTTGATTTAGGGGGTTTCAGGTTTCTACCCAGAAGAACATAGCCATACGCCTATAGTTGTACAGCCGCTCATCTCTGTTCTAAGGGATTGCAGCCGCTCGGCTCTAGCTAGAGCCATATGGCTATAATCAAATAGACAGTTTCAGATTGTTACAAAACACAAAAAAATCACAGCACAAAACAAGTAATTACGAGTTGAAGGCCTCTTAGAATTTGTCTTTTTTATGCTCCAGTGTGTTTGACGACCTGAATTGGATTTGGAAGCTGGAATTCACTTAGAACCTTATGAACATCCCAAAATCCTCAAACACACACCCCAAATCAATCCGAACAATCCTGAGAATGACCCAAACAAGTGGAAGTGTGACTAGGAACTCTCACATTATGTATTTCTAGTCTATATTCTCATTGTGTCTGGTATTTTTCTCCTGGGTTGTCATAGTCTCTCTCTTTTCTCTTTTGTTTTTTGGTTTCTACTCTCTTTGATTTCTCTTTGTTATGTTTTCTATTTTCTGTTGATTACTGTGCCTTCCCTCGATAATTCTCTATGCTGATTTCTAATCTTAAAAACCTAGAACATCTCGGCCAATTTCCCCTAATTAAGGAATCATCCTCCCTGTCAAAGACTAATGCTGGCTATTTAAGAAGTAATTTGACCGCTCGATAGAACTACATAGCTATAATGTTATAGCTGTGCGGCTCTGGTGTTAAAGCTGCACGACTATAGTCTTGAAACTATAGCTGTGCATCTTTAACCAGAGCTGTCACGGATTTTCATAAATCCAACACCCATGTCTAATCCCTCTAATCACTAGAAGGACCTTTTTCAGGGTTTCGGAGCGAGGATTGTTCGATTTTTAGAACGTTTGAGACATTCCAAGTAATATTCCACACCTTCTCAAGTCCAACTCATGTTCGTCTATCTAATAGGTAGCATAGGATTTTCATCACAGAGGTCGGGAAAACGTGTGCTCATAGTTTGATAAGGATCGTTAGGAACCGCATAGATATATGTTTCTCGTTACCAATGATCACACTCTTCTCATCTTCGATGAGGAAGAGCCCAAAACCTACCAGGAGACTATTCCTAACCCATAGTCTACCAACTGGCACAAGGCCCTGGAGGCGAAAACACGATCTATGTAAGATAATCAGGTTTGGAACCTGGTTAATCCACCTCCAGGTGCTAAGGTGATAGGTTGCAAGTGGTGCTACAAGATGAAGGCCGACAATACCTTCAAGGGGCGACTAGTTGCGAAAGGTTTCAGACAAGTCCATGGAATAGATTATGATGAAACTTTCTCACCAGTCGCTATGCTCAAATCCATAAGGACCCTGCTGGCCATAGCCGCTTGGTACGACTAAGAGGTCTGGTATATGGACGTCAAAACTGCTTTCCTTAATGGAAAGCGACTCGAGGATGTTGTTGGGATTCGTCATCAGAAAAATAACGTTGCGCAGTGGAAAATACATCGTTTAAAATTTCCTAGAATCCACGTATCGTGTCCAATTACCATTGATTAGAATAAAACCAATTTGAATCGAGAGAGATTAACTCACCGGATTCGTCTCTTCTAGAGACTGCTGCAGAATCGTTTCTTGAAACTACGATCTCCAAAGTCTGGTGCACGACCAACTATTGAGCGGGAACCGGTGCAAGCTGAAGACACGAAGGAATGTAGGATTAATGCTGGGATTTTCGGCTGATTTGGGCCTGCTCTTGGTGGCTGAAATTTCCAGCAATTAATTAAGGTTGAATTAGCTTTTTTCTTCCTTAAGTGTGCCCTTATATAGACACCTTGTCTAATTGGGTTTTAATTAGGTTAATTAAACGTAAGCCCACTAGAATTATAATTACATAAATAAAATTTAATTAAAAAGTATACATTATGTAATTTAATTCCATTTGGCTAAATTTAATTACCCCTAAATAAAATTAAATCACACTTAAGTAAATACAATACATGTATTTAATTTTCCTACTTAGGAAAATTATTTAATTAATTGTTTACTTTATGTAATTCAATTAATTGATAAATTAATTAATTACATTATGTAAACTTATTAATTAAATTAAATTCAACCCAATGTTAATTAATTACCATGACACCAAATGTCAGCTAATTAATTAACACATTCCTTCCAATGTACATTACATGTACAATTTCTGTAAGTTCCGGCTCAGTTGATTTATGTGCACGATCCTATGGATCTGTCTTCATTTTGGCAGTAGGCCCAAGGCCCACAGACTGTAAGTGGGTTCTAGCAAACCATTATAGCCCCCTATTAAGACAGAGATGCAGCAGTCTTTAGAAGACACTCACCCGGTAGTAATCTCATAGTGTCCTTTGCCTAACGATATCGATATGAATAAACAAGAGGCATGGTGTCCGTCATCCTCTTCTGTTGTTTATTATATTTTTTGATCTTGAGTTGATTGATTAGTCAAATAAGCACCGACTTACTTGGGTGTGGCCATACTCTTATCAGTCCCACTCATCAAGTGGCCAATGATATCATCTCGATGTTAACCAAGTAGCAATTCCATCACTTCATCATCAATGTCAACATGTAAACCAGTCCACCCAATCATACCCGTATTTAGTATCCTTTTACAGACCTGTTAGGCGTATGTCAAAGTGAACCGGATTCCATATTGATATTATAATGAAATCTAGTCTGAGGACAAAAGAGACCAACTCAAGAAAGACCTATGACACGACAACCATGTGGCTTTCTTATGCGGATCGATCCAGTCCTATGTCAACGACATGTACCTATATTCATGACTGACTATACAAGTACTATGGCTAGTTAAGAACTGCCATACAGTCATCGAATATACAAGTCTGTGATTCTATTCGTTCCCACGATTAGAACAGACCTGGGATGGGTTTTATGATTATCAATCAATGGATACTCTACTCATATTATAGCATAAGATATAAATGAAATAGATTAATTACCTTTATTAATGTGACACAATACATGACTCTTAATGTATAATACAAAATACAAGAATCCAATGCCCTAAGAACTAGGGCACACCAACAATCTCCCACATGCACTAGTTGCAAGTGGGCATTGCCCTAATTCCTATAGATCTCATATGACCATCATGCTGTGTGTGTGGTAGCGCTTTAGTCAATGGATCAGTGACATTATTCTTGGTGTCAACCCTCTGCAATGATATGTCACCTCTGTTCACAATCTCTCAAATGAGGTGAAACTTTCTAAGCACATGTTTGGATCTCATATGTGACCAGGGCTCGTTAGCTTGTGCGATGGCCCTTTTATTATCACAGAAAACATTAACTACGTCTAGGATAGTGGGTACTGCTCCTAACTCAGTTATGAACTTTTTAATCCAAACAGTTTCCTTTATTGCTTCGCATGCAACTATGTACTCAGCTTCCGTTGTAGAGTCAGCAATGGTGGCCTGCTCTGAGGAAATCCAACTAATGGCACCACCATTAAGGAGAAAAACATAACCAGACTATGATGGTTCTCATCCTCATCTGTCTCAAAGCTTGCATCAGTGTAACCTGACACTACCAGCTCTTCTTGACCTCCATTCACTAAGTAAGCATCCTTAGTCTGATTAAGGTACTTCAAGATTGCCTTGACAACCTTCCAGTGTTCCTCCCTGGGGTCCGACTGGTATCGGCTAGTCATACTTAGTGCAAACATGACATCAGGCCCCATACATCACATGGAGTACATGATAGATCCAATAGCAGATGCATAAGGGATCTTTTCCATGTTCTCCCAGTCCTTCTTTGTTTCAGGGCCATCTTTCTTACTCAGCTTCAACCCATGGCACATAGGCAAGAATCCTTTCTTTGCCTTGCCCATGCTGAATCTTTTCAAAACCTTGTCAATGTACGTGGCCTGACTTAGGCCAAGAAGTCGATTGTATCTATCTCTATAGATCCTGATCCCTAAGATCATCTCAGCTTCGCCTATATCCTTCATTTCGATGCACCTACTCAACCACTGCTTAACCCCTTCCATTGTTGGTATATTGCCTCTAATGATAAGGATGTCATCAACATACAGCACTAGGAAGGTGGAAACACTCCCACCAACCATCTTATACAAACAGAGCTCATCAGAATTCTGTGTGAAACCATATTCCGGAATGGCTGTTGGGATTTTCACCAGAAATCAACTAAATAAATACGGAACATCGCGACGATTTCCTTGAATCCATTCCCAGGAGCAATTGAGATGAAAATTGTTAAATCAAAAATTTTATCAAGAAGAGATTAAACTCTTACCAGGAGTATCTCTTCTAGAGATGGCTGCAGAAATCAAAGCAGATTCCCTCCTTGTTCACATACACAAACGGCTGTGGAACACGACCCGTGCTAGCGTTGGAATCGGAAAACATTGAGAGAGATCGAGACAAAATTTTGGCTATGGCTTGTTCTATCTATCTTGGCCAACATTCCTAGGTCTTTACTAGACCTAGTGGGGTGAAATTTTGTGTAAAATTTCGGCCCATGCTTCCTCCATTCTACGCGGGCTCTTTTCTCCTTTTCAAGCCCAGTTCAATTTTAATTCTCTTGGTCCAATTGATAATCAAGCTTAATTTTTATTTAACATGTATCCTAACATATTATACCATCTAATATGTTCTATACATTTAAATTAAAATTAATTTGATCAATTAATTTTACTATGGAATTAAATTTGACAAACTTAAAATTAGGATACATGTAAACCTATACATGTGCATTATTTCCACCTAGGAAATAATCTCATAAATTAATATAATTAATTATGAGAAGGCCAATTAAATATTAATTTTATTATTACGATCAATCCAATTAATCTTTATAATATAATCAATATAAACCTCTCTCTCTGGTGAGTATACTCCAAGTACATAGGTGATTCCTTAAGTCCATGTTCAGACATTCAATGTGTACGATCTCGTGGGCCCATCTTTATGTTGGCAGTGGGCCTATGGCCACAGACTGTAGGCAGGCTCTAGCACGCCACTGCAGCCCCTAATTAAGATGGAGATGGCAACCCAACTGTAATCATAACCCTGTAGTTTGAACTTGTATATCCCATATCATTGATATCGGTGTCCAACACAGAGGCATGGATTGATCACCCTCTTTTGTGTCCGGACATTAATTTGATCCCGAATGTACTGATGCTCACAAACAAGTTCTAACTTGTTTGGGTGTGGCCACACTCTTATCAGTCACATTCATCAAGAGGCCAGTGATATCTTCTCAGTGGACTACTGAGTGACAAATCCCTTCTGCATATCCATAGCATTACCATGCTTAGTGACATACCCGAAAGTACCCATACTTGGCACCCTATTACAGACCCTTTAGGCATACCCCTAAGTATGCGACCTTGCTTGCAACACCATCATATGTTCAGGTCAAAGGATCCATACAAGTACTACACGAGAATCACTTGTGATACTATACCATGTGGATTTCTCGTTTAGCAGATCTATCTAGTACCGTGCCCCTTTTTCATGTACCCATTAACTTGGTTGACATCCCATGTCCAACGACTTGTAAGACACTGCCATACAACCAGGTTAATGATAGTCTCTAGTTCTATTCATTCCCATGACTGGAATAGACTATGGATCTCTTTATGGTCATATCGTTTTCCCTATCCATGGTCTTACTGCCAAGTGCATGACACTTGTCATCATAGATATGGATATGTCCATTGGATAATTTATTTAAAATATTGCATAAGATATACGTAATAAATGAATTAATGCCTTTATTAATGACACAAAATATGTATAATACATGAATCCAATAAATGTACAATACAAAACAAGGTCCAATGCCTCGGGACTAGGGCATATCCAATAATCTCCCACTTGCACTAGTTCCAACTAGGCATGGGCCTAATCCCTATCGATCTAGTATGACCCTTATGCTTGGGTTGAGCCAGCACCTTGGTCAAAGGATCTGCGACATTATCCTCGGTGTCCACTCTATGTAATGCAATGTCACTTCTCTCCGCGATTTCTCATATAAGGTGAAACTTCCTGAGCACGTGCTTTGTGTTCTTGTGTGACCGGGGCTCCTTAGCTTGTGCAATGGCACCATTGTTGTCATAGAAGATATCAACTGGGTCTTGGATAGTTGGCACTACTCCCAACTCAGTGATAAACTTCCTTATCCACACAGCTTTCTTAGCTGCATCACACGCTATGATGTACTCAACTTCTGTTGTAGAGTCTGCGATGGTCGGCTGCTTTGAACTCCTCCAGCTTACAGCACCACCATTTAGTAAAAACACGTACCCAGACTGTAACTGGTACTCATCCTGGTCGGTCTGGAAGCTCGCATCATTGTACCTAATGATCGACAGCTCTTCTTAACCTCCATACACCAAGAAGCTATCCTTAGTCCGGTTAAGGTACTTGAGGATTGCTTTGACAGCCTTCCAGTGATCCTCCTCGGGATCCTGCTGGTACTAGCTCATCATACTTAGTGTAAAGGCAACATCAGGTCTCGTACATAGCATGGAGTACATAATTGATCCTATAGCCGAAGCATATGGAACCAATTTCATGCTTTCCTTGTCCTCCCTTGATTTATTATAGTTCTTCTTACTAAGTTTCAGACCATGACCTATTGGCAAGAAACCTTTCTTAGCCTGATCCATGCTGAATCTTTTCAGAACTTTGTCTATGTATGAGGCCTAACTTAGGCCTCGAAGCCGATTTGATCTATCCCTATAGATCCTGATCCCTAAGATCATCTCAGCTTCGCCTAAGTTCTTCATCACGAAGCACTTACATAGCCACTGCTTTACTCCTTGCAGTGTTGGTATGTCTCTTCCAATGAGTTGGATGTCGTCTACATAAAGTACCAGGAATGTGACAATGCTCTCACTAATCCTTTTATACACACAAGGCTCATCTTGATTCTGTATGAAGCTGTATTCCTTTATAGCTTCATTGAATCTAAGATTCCAACTTCGGTATGCTTACTTCAGTCCATAAATGGACCTTTAAAGTTTGTATACCCTACCCAGATACTCTGCATCGATAAAACCCTCAGGTTGTGTCATGTACACATCCTCGAGTAGCTTTCCATTAAGGAAAGTGGTTTTGACATCCATTTACTAGACCTCATAGTCATACCATGTGGCTATGGCCAGTAAGATCCTGATGGATTTAAGCATGGCTACTGGTGAGAAAGTTTCATCATAGTCTATTCCATGGACTTGTCTGAAACCTTTCGCAACCAGATGCCCCTTGAAGGTATTATCGACTTTTAACTTGTAGCACCACTTACAACCTATTATCTTAGCACCCGAAGGTGGATCAACCAAGTTCCAAACCTGGTTATCGTATATAGATTGCATCTCTACCTCCATGGCTTTACGCCAATTTGTAGACTGTGGGCTTGCCATAGCCTCCTGATAGGTTTTAGGTTCTTCCTCATCCAAGACAAAAGAGTTTGATCATCTGTGACGAGGATACCATACCTCTCTGGTTCCCGACGATCCCTACCAGACCTTCTAGGTCCTTGTGTGGCCTAGGTTGGTGCTTCCTCTTGTGGAAGCTCCACCTAGGCCTCCAAGTTATCCTTTTCAAGAGCTTGTGGACTTTGAACTTCCCTGAGTTCAACATTACTTCTACTATCTTTCTTGGAAAGGAATTCCTTTTCTAGAAAGATCCCCTTCCTTGCCATGAACACCTTATTCTCGGTGGGGCTGTAGAAGTAATACCCTTTGGTTTCCCTAGGGTAGCCCACAAACATGCATGTATCGGTTTTGGGGTCTAGCTTGCCACTAGTCAATCTCTTGACATGTGCTCCGCATCCCCAAATCCTTAGGAAAGACACATTAGGCTCACTACCCGTCCATATCTAATATGGGGTCTTTTCCACTGCCTTAGTCGGAGTATTATTTAAAAGAAGAGCGGCTATCTCAAGGGCATGTCCCCAAAGGCTTATTGGGAGAGAGGCATGACTCATAATTGAGCGCACCATGTCCAACAGGGTCCTATTCCTTCATTCGAACACCCCATTCCACTGTGGTCTTCCTGGAGGAGTGAGCTGTGGAACTATTCCATGCTCTCTCAAATATGAGTCAAACTCTAGGCTCATATACTCACCTCCCCGGTCTGACAGAAGGGTTTTGATATTTCTGCCCAGCTGGTTTTGTACTTCATTCCTAAATTCCTTGAACCTATCAAGGGTCTCAGACTTATGTTTCATCGGATAGACATAGCCATATCTGCTAAAATCATCAGTGAACGTGACGAAGTACAGATCTCCACCTCTGGTCGCTGTGCTCATAGGCCCACATACGTCTGAATGTATTAGGTCCAATAAGCCAGTTGTCCTTTTAGCCTTCTTTCTAAAAGGAACCTTAGTCATTTTGCCTCGTAAACATGACTCGCATATATCAATTGACTCCAAGTCAAATGACCCTAGGGCTCCAGCCTTGTGAAGCCTAGCTATACGCTTCTCGTTTATGTGGCCCAAACGAAAATGCCATTGGTAGACAGGATTAAGTTCATTAGGCTTAACCCTTTTAGTGTTTATGTTATAGACATGATTGGTTTCATTTAAATCCAGGATATATAGGCCATTATTTAATAGAGCTTCTCCATAAAATAATCCCTCTCTAGATAAACAAATTCTACCATTTGAAATAGTAAAATTAAATCCAGAGATATCCAACATTGAAACTGAAATAATGTTCCTGCACATAGCAGGTACAAAATAACATTGTTCCAAAATCAAAACCAATAGGCATCATGAGGTGATATTCGCTGATCTCTATGGCAGCAACCCTTTTGTTCTTAAGTCCCTTCACATTGCAACAAATGTGAGAACCACATCCAGTATCCAATTCCCAGGATGTTGAAACAGTAAGGTTAATGTCTATGACATAAATACCTGATGAAGACGCACCCTGGGTCCTCCTCTTCTCTCCCATTAGCTTGGGACACGATCTCTTCCAATGGCCTGCCTGCTTGCACCCAAAACAGACATCCTCGGGATTTGCCTTTTGCTGGACCTTGGGCTGGGCCTTGGCCTTCTTAGCCTTGGCTTTCTTGTCCTTGGCCTTGGCCTTTTCCTTGGCCTTGCCCTTCACAAGAGGAGGGTTCCCCTTGTTGATCAGCAGCACCGATGGAGTCTTCTTGATCGACTGTTTAGTAAGCTTGAGCATCCCATGCAACTCACTAATAGTACGGTTCATCCCTTGCATATTATAGTTCAGGATGAACTGATCGTAAGAATCGAGTAAGGATGCAAGGATTGTGTCCACTGCAAACTCCTGTGAGATGGGAGATCTGAAATGGGCCAAAGTATCTAAACAGCCCTTCATCTTGAGCACGTGTGAACTCACAGATGTCCCAGCCCCCATCTTACAAGAGTGGAATGCCTTATTGGTCAAGTACCTTTCCTGACGAGCTTGCGCCTGAAACATCTCATTAAGAGTTGTTATCATAGCATAGGCCTGATGGTCCATGAACTACTTTTGTAGCTTAGGGACCAAACACGCCAACATAAGGCATGTCACATCCCTATTATCCCTTACATGCACCTCATATTCTTCCAGCAGGGCAACTGGTGGATTACATCCTTGAGGCACAGCTAGCACAGGCCTTTCCAACACGTACTCCTTGGACTCTTGCCTTAGAACTATCTTTGAGTTCCTAGACCAGTCTAAGAAGTTTGGACCAGAAAGGTTGTCCTTCTCTAGGATAGATCGCAGTGAAAGTGTGTTGTTATTTGCCATTTTAGAATTTCTACACAGAAAAATTTAAAAGTGTTAATAAAGGACTTTATTTTTTTCCCATATATAATTAATAATGAATCAACTTATTAATTAATCCGAGTTGTTGGGCTCATGGGCCGAGATCCATATTTCATTAAGATATAGCCAGACGAGGGCTTGGTACAACTATACCCTAATTATTTAGGTAGGAACACCGTCCAATCTCAACCTAGGGACTCTCGGTTTGATGGGCTTATTGGCACTTACCCATCTGTGCTTAGGGCCAGGAGAATCCTACTACCCATGCTAAGTCAAAACGTCCATCCAAGTGTTAGAGTATCCCATACTCTAACCCAATACAAAATGACGATACTCTAGTATATCCTGCGAGAGCAAGGTCTACAACTGGCCTATCCCCACTTCGAGCTGGTTTTGAATGAGGGAAGCACTTTTAAGCGACTTAATAATTTCCATTAGGTTATTAGATTCATTTAATAATGGCTTACATGCATAAGGCAGGTGTAATTGGCTGTTGGATCATACATTCACACATGCAAATAAATATAAAGCATAATCAAATAAATAAGTAAAATGGACTGCTATGGGCCTATATTACATCCTAATATTATTCTAGCAAACCTACACTAAAATTAAATATCAGGTGGGCCTCCATGCCCTTCCTTCTGGGCTTGCACCTCCACTTGGGCTCACCACTCCATTGGGCTTCTTCTTTTACAAATTTTATAATAAATGAATAAAATAAAATTACATTAAAAAAATAAAAATGGTGTGCAGGCTGTATTTACCAAAGAAAAAAAGAAAATACAACCCATCTTGAATTAAGGCCCAATAGCATCCAGCCATACAAACATTTAATCATACATATGCATCTAATACATAAATTTATAAGCATGTTATAATGCATGAATTAAGCCCATTTCAATTATGTCCAAGCCATTATTCTTGAAATCGACAAATCCAGCCCATCATGGTTCTAGCCCTTAACGGGCTTTGGGCCTCCAGCCCAGGCAGTTAACTGCTGCCACTGGAATTGGGAAACCATGAGTCCATATTGGCCATTCGGGGTAATTGTGCCAAAAATAACCAAACCAATTTCAATTAACCATATTAATTTCCAAAATTAATATCCAATGAATAACATTAAAATTTCATTCAAGAAACCATGCGTATTTAAATTGCAAAAATTTAAACACACGAAATTTTAAAACCAATTAAAATTTTAAAACTGGACCCCGGGCCCAAACCCGCCAAATCAAAAAACACTGGGCCCGGCCCGCTGCAGCTAGGGCAACCAAGTTGCCCTAGCAACAGCCACCGCTGCTAGGGGCAGCAGCGGCCACTGCCCAGTAGTGGCAGCAGCTACTGCCGCTGTTTCTGCCACGTGCGGCAGCTGCTGACAGTCCCGCATGCCCAGAAACAGCCTGTGATTTTTTTCCAAGATTAAAAAAATTACAGCCAAACAAAAATTTCACTAAGAAATATATCCATCCAATAAAAATTAAATAAACATAAACCTATACGTAAATTTAATTTCAATTGCAAAAATCAAAGGGGAAAAATCACAAACCCCAATCCAAGAATCCGAAATAAAAAAAAATCCAATTTTAAATCCAAGGGATTCAATCCAATTAAACAATTTTCACGGATCAAAAGCCCGCTCTGATCACTATTGGGATTTTCACCGGAAATCATCAAAATAAATGCAGAAGGTCACGACGATTTCCTCAAATCCGTGCCCAGGAGCAATTGAGATGAAAATTGTTAAATCAAAAATTTTATCAAGAAGAGATTAAACTCTTACCAGGAGTATCTCTTCTAGAGATGGCTGCAGAAATCAAAGCAGATTCCCTCCTCGTTCTCGTACACGAACGGCTGTGGAACACGACCTGTGCTAGCGTTGGAATCGGAAAACTTTGAGAGAGATCGAGACAAAATTTCGACTATGGCTTTTTCTATCTATCTTGGCCGAAATTCCTAGGTCTTTACTTGACCTCGTGGGCTGAAATTTTGTGTAAAATTTTGGCCCATGCTTCCTCCATTCTATGCGGGCTCTTTTCTCCTTTTCAAGCCCAGTTCAATTTTAATTCTCTTGGTCCAATTGATAATCAAACTTAGTTTTTATTTAACATGTATCCTAACATATTATACCATGCTAACATATTATACCATATAATATATTCTATACATTTAAATTAAAATTAATTTGATCAATTAATTTTACCATGGAATTAAATTTGACAAACATAAAATTAGGATACATGTAAACCTATACATGTGCAATATTTCCACCTAGGAAATAATCTCATAAATTAATCTAATTAATTATGAGAAGGCCAATTAAATATTAATTTTATTATTATGATCTTTATAATATAATTAATATAAACCTCTCTCTCTGGTGAGTATACTCCAAGTACACAGGTGATTCCTTAAGTCCATGTTCAAACGTTCAATGTGTATGATCCCGTGGGACCATCTTTATGTTGGCAGTGGGCCTATAGCCTACAGACTGCAGGCAGGCTCTAGCAAGCCACTGTAGCCCCCAATTAAGATGGAGATGGCAATCCAACTATAATCATAACCCTGTAGTTTGAACTTGTATATCCCATGTCATTGATATCGGTATCCAATATAGAGGCATGGATTGATCACCCTCTTTTGTGTCTGGACATTAACTTGATCCCGAATGTACTGATGCTCATAAGCAAGTTCCAACTTGTTTGGGTGTGGCCACAATCTTTTCAGTCACATTCATCAAGAGGCCAGTGATATCTTCTTAGTGGACTACTGAGTGACAAATCCCTTCTGCATATCCATAGCATTACCATGCTTAGTGACATACCCGAAAGTACCCATACTTGGCACCCTATTACAGACCCTTTAGGCATACCCCTAAGTATGCGACCTCGCATTCAACACCATCATATGGTCAGGTCAAAGGATCTATACAAGTACTACACGAGAATCACTTGTGATACTATACCATGTGGATTTCTCGTTTAGCGGATTTATCCAGTACTATGCCCCTTTTTCATGTACCCATTAACTTGGTTGACATCCCATGTCCAATGACCAGTAAGACACTACCATACAACCAAGTTAATGATAGTCTCTAGTTCCATTCATTCCCATGACTGGAACAGACTATGGATCTCTTTATGGTCATAACGTTTTCCCTATCCATGGTCTTACTGCCAAATGATTGACACTTGTCATCATGGATATGGATATGTCCATTGGATACTTCATTTAAAATATTGCACAAGATATATTTAATAAATGAATTAATGCCTTTATTAATGACACAAAATATGTATAATACATGAGTCCAATAAATGTACAATACAAAACAAGGTCCAATGCCTCGGGACTAGGGCATATCCAACAATGGCCTCATTGAATCTCTGATTCCATGACCTTGATGCTTGCTTCAATCCATAAATGGATCTTTGAAGCTTGCATACCCGGTTTTGATACTTTGGATCGATAAAACCCTCAGGTTGTACCATGTACACATCCTTAAGTAGCTTTCCATTAAGGAAAGCGGTCTTAACATCCATCCACCATATCTCATGATCATATAATATCCTAATGGATTTGATCATAGCAACTAGTGAAATGGTTTCATCATAGTCAATTCCTTGAACTTGCCTGAATCCTTCTACCACCAATCACCCCTTGAAGGTGTTGTCGGTCTTTAACTTGAAACACTACTTGCAACCTATCACCTTAGCACCAGGAGGTGGATCCACCATACTTGGTTATCGTGCATAGATTGCATCTCAGCCTCCATGGCTTTGCGCCATTGATCTGAGTGTGGGCTTTCAATAACCTCTTGATAGGTCTTAGGCTCCTCCTGGTCGACGACCATAAGGCCCCCATCATCAATCACGAGAAAGCCGTACCTCTCTAGCTGATGACGTGTCGTACCAGACCTTCTAAGGTCATGTGCAACCGGTTCTTGTTCCTCAATTTCTTGAGTAGTTAGATCGGCTCCCAAAGCATCCTCAGCAGTAGCTGCAGGATTTTACGAGTCTTGAACTTTTAAAAGTTTCACATTACTCCCACTGTCTCTCTTCGGAAGGAATTCCTTCTCCAAGAAGACTGCATTTTTGGCTGTGAAAAATTTGTTTTCTGCCAGATCGTAGAAGTAATGACCCTTAGTTTCCTTAGGGTAACCCACAAACTGGCACTTGACAGGTTTGGACTCGAGTTTGCCACTTGTCAATTTCTTAACATATGCATCATTGCCCTAAATCTTCAAGAAGGAAACATTAGGGTTTCGACCCTTCCATAGTTCTTATGGTGTTCCCTCAACTGCCTTGCTTGGTGTATTATTAAGAATGTATGTGGCTGTCTCTAAAGCATACCCCCAAAAGGAGATAGGGAGTGTAGCATGACTCATCATTGAGCGGACTATGTCTAGCAAGGTCTTATTCCTCCTTTCTAACACTCCATTCCACTGGGGTGTTCCAAGAGGAGTGAGTTGGGATACAATCCCACACTCTCTCAAAAACGAGATGGGTTCCAACACTTGTGGAAGGAACAATGGCCCAACATAGAAGGGACCCATAACTTATGATGCTTGGAAAAAGAAGAACTCTTACTAGCATTATGTTGCTGAGGAGTATGGATAATGATATCATGAGAGAGTTCCAAAGGTATGATCTTACAAAAGACATATGGTCCATAGTTGCTGAATGTTTTAGTGCTACTTCTGTGACTAGGTTGAGGTCACTAACTATCACATTTGGTAGTTATAAGAATCACCTAGATCATACAATGAAGAAGCATCTAAGATAAATGACCAACATGATCACTAAATTAAAGGATGCTACTCTTGTCTTAATCGATGAACAACAGGTTCCAGTTGTGATTCGTTCATTGCCACATAGTTGGGAACACATGAAAGTCCACCGTACTCTTAATGAGAACATTAAAAGTATGGAAGATCCATATGTCATTTAGAACTAAAAGATGATCACCTCAAATCAAATAAGTCAAATATTGATGTGTAGATGATAGGCAATAGTTCATAAGGTGGAAAAGGCAAAAAGATTAAGTTCTAACACAAGGGTGGCAAAGGTAATGCTACCAACAAGATAAAGAGATTCAATTCACATGGAAATGGGAAACATCTACCCAAGAAGAAGAACTTGGAAAAGGTCAAATGCTATAATTGTAGCAAGAGAGGACACTTTGCTTGTTTTTGTATCGAACCTGAAAAGGTAAATCATAATATTGCACCAAAAAGTGCGATAAATGTTTCTAGTTCTATCTTTTTGACTGAAACTTATCCTTTGTAGCATGTAGACTCAGGAGAAATAGACCATGTAGCAAAGGATAGAAACACCTTCATGGAATTTCGATGAATCCCACATGGAGCAAAGTGATATTGGGAACAATTCCAAAAAAGAAGTTAAAGGCATTAGCACATACAAGTTAGTCATGCATGGGGGTTGAGCCTTGTTCCTACATGATATATTATTTGCTCCAGAAATTTGTCAAAATATGATCTCAGTGTTGGCTTTAGTCAAGCATGGATTTCATTTGAACTATGATAAGTGTGGTGTGAAATTGTACTTAAATAATTTTTATTACGGTTGAAGTTTTTTTTTTTCTAGATGGTTTTAGTGTAATGGATTTAGAAAATAATTTAATAAAGTGTGTTTTTCTTTATTTACATCTTCTAATAATGATGGTGAGAATGAAGTGAATCGACATGATAGACTTGGTCAACAAAGAATGAAAAAACTAGTTGTAGGCGCCAGAATTTTAGGGGTTAAAAAAAAAAGAAAAAAAGATATGGTCGTGTGCTATGCATTACAGTCATACGACTATAATTCTACTACCACGGCTGTAATTCTTCAGTCAAAGTCAAATAAGCAACCAAATTTTACAGTCGTCCACCTCTCATTATAATCGTACGATTGTAATTACCAAACATTACAGTCATACGACTGTAGATCCATTTTTTGACATTCTGGCCAAACCCAAAAGGGGAGAGGCATGGGCGATTTCAGAGGCATTAATGCCTCTAATTTCCCCTCCTCTTGGGCTATAAGTAGCATAAGAAAAGGAGGAGAAGGGGTTGGACAAAAATTTGGATTGAAGAAAGCTCAAAAGGGGCATTGAGAGAAGGGAAAAGAAGAGAAGAAATAAAATTTTCTCCTACTCTTTTCTTTTTGATCTTTGTACTGTAATGTTTATAATCGGTAGAAATCCTAGGTTAACAATCTGTCACTCAAAGATAATAAATCCCAAAACTTGAACTTAGCTAAATCTTTGGCTTGTGGAGAATCTTGGACTTTATTTTTGAACCTTAGCATTCAAAGGAAAAGAAGCAATCCGAAGCTAATCTAAGGTGTTTTGTCGACCAAATCAACGGTGGAACTATGCTACAAGGGTAACTACACCTAAAACTAGTATTCTGCTTCGTTTTCTGGGTGTTGTGGTTCATTTTCGTGCATAAAACCAAATGTTTAAGTCTACTGTTTCTGGGTAGGATGAATAGTCGTACGGCTGTAATTATAGTCAAACAACTATAATTATAATCATACAACCATAGTTGGCTCTCCACGGCTGTAAATCCTCCCGCAACTCAGTATAAAACCCAAAAATAAGACTTCTGGTTCTGGGCGTGATGAATAGTCGTACCACTGTTCTTGCTATTTTGACTCTAAATCCTGCCCATCGAAATAATTTCAACCTTTTTTTATCAGAAATGCATTACAACCGTGCGGTTGTAGTTTCTGGTCAGCAATAGAAAATTCGAAAAAATTCAAAAAAATCCCAAAAAAATCGAAAAATCATAAAAATTCATAAAAATAAAAAAAATAAAAAAAAATGAATTTATCTCATGCATCCATGACCTTAGATTTAATTTTTAAAGCTGTCGCATTCAGAACAGAACAACGATGGAGATCCAAATCTCTCGAAAACCGACCCACTTTACATGCTAAATGGAAGTAAACCAGAAAAAGAAACTATTTTCAAAAAACGTATTTTCTCATGAAACAAAAACACAAGAATGTTTGAAAACCATTTTCCAGGTCTGGTCGGGTGAACTAGCTGAGTTTGCCCAACATCCCCTGAATGCATGTCCCCAAATCTCTCATTTTCCCTTTCTGTCTATTTGAGTCCAACTTGTTGCATATATCTGTGCTAACCTTTGTTTTGCAGGGTTTGGTTTATTTATGTTTATTTGTTTATTTTAATTTCAATTCATTAGATACTTGTATAAAATAGGCGATTGTACCCCGATCCCCAAATTATACAAATGTATCCCCTAGGATAGTTTATTTATGATTCAATTAGGTTGTAATAATCAATTTATTCATTTCTTTTTATTTTCGTGTACGCTGCATGATTAAATCAATAAAAATCCACTTTAGAAAGATAAATGCTATCAATGAACATTGGCCAAATTTATTTTGATTAGACATGAAATAAGGGACTTATCCGGACCTAAATCTCTACAAAGTGTAGCTGCCCTTGTCCGGTTCAGCTACATTGTAATTTCCCGGTTGAGCTGAGCTGGGTGGCGACTCTTACACTCTCTATCAAGACTTAGGTCTCGATTCTTTTCAAAATAATTTAATTTTCCAAAACCAAATTTTCATTATAAAAACCCACGCGAGGGAGGGTTGCCTGACATCGCGGCCCCCTTCCAAGGGAGGAAAACGTCGTCCGCTCATAGTGGCAACTCCGCTGGGGAATTCTTAAAAAGTTTTCTTAAAACTTAAAAGAATTTGACAAGCCCTGAAAAATGTCTAATCAAAATAATGTGGATGATTCTTGCATGGTATTTTATCTTTCATTTTAGTTAGACATAATTGCATTAGGTTAAGTATCCAATTTTCAACCCGGTGAATTATTGAAGTGTCACCTATGTTCCTCATGGTCTTAGAGGCATGGATATGAAACACCACCCATAGCCTCGTACATACCCCTTCGTCTGGACCCTTGAGTGGGGAGAAGTGAGGAGTATATTTTGCTATGGGGACTTTGATTTTATCCCCGACTTGGACCAAACTCATGTAGGCAACTTTAGTTGGATTACCTTAAGATACCAAAACAAATTGCATGAATGTTACAATTACGCCTTCATCATCCTCGGTTGATGATCGAAGTGAAACCCTCCTAGGACTCAGTTAGAATTTTCTCAAAAATTAACCACGATTAGAGGAATAAGGTTCGAGGAATACGCTTCGCATGCTATGTGCTACGTGTTTCTCGTTCTTTCATAACAGACCATCATCAACATTTTCCACAAACATGACATGCTACACGCAAAGCATTTGTGTGATACTAACTCAAATCTTTTGTACAGCCACTTGCATTTTTTTTGTGTGTGTGAAAACATTAATCACCCATGTGACATTCATACTAACCACGTTTTTATGCAACCATTTGTATTTCGTGTGACACAAGCATTCATGTCATCTCATCTCATTTAAATTAAGGACGTTCTGAGGATGCCCATCATGGTCATTTCATTTCATAACATATCGGGAGTCCCAAAACTACCCGTGTTCTACCCGTGCACTGGACTACACTCAGCCATTTCACTAGACCATTTCATTCAATAGAGGACTACAATGGTCTTAGGTCTATTTTCGTGTGGCATATCACATGATATCATTACATGGTATCATGTCATTTATAATTGGTGTCATGGTGATGCTGAAGTTCTGTTGGGGTGTTGCGATCCACTCCGAATTGTTGCATGACATTATTGCATCATTTGAGGTATCCACGAGTACTAGATTACTACACATATAAGTGCATTTCATAACATTACCAAATCATGAAATGTGTTCCACGAATGCCGAACCTCTGTCCATGTCCCAAGTTACACGCAACTCATTTGCGATATCACTTCACGTTAGGTGCTCCAAGAAGCGTCAAAATTCTGTCCTCGGGCCGGCGCCCATGTGACCATTTCACTTCATCTCATAGACCTATAAAGTGTCAAAACTCTGTCCGTGTGTCGGCACACATGCGACCATTTCACAAAATCCACTAGGTGCCCCAAAAGTGCCAAACCCCTATCTGTGTGGTGGTCCACACGTGATCTTTTTGCATTATCTCTTGTATGGCATTGGGTGTTCTTGGAACGTCTGAAAAAGGAAAAAAGAAAAAAAATAAAGATCATCCTCATCATCATTTCCCTCATGACATCATTTCATCCATTCATCAAAAATCATCCTTGATGTCTCACTCTTCATGTCACCATTTCATTCAGTCATTGTGCCTGACATTTCCCGTATGATGACAGGCAGAGTAAGGTGGAGTGACCCTGAACAAGGTCACAGACTGCGAGAGAGCATGAGACGAGGAAGACAGTTGTGGCAAGTGAGGAAACAGAATCTGGTGAGGAATTTCAAATGGCCAACCAAATACCTAATGTCGCTGATATCCTGAGAGATTTCCTGAAATCCCAGGAATTCCGTGACATTCTGAAAGAGGAGTTGCGGGCAGTCGCAAGGGAAATTAGTAAAGCTAGCACTAGTGGGATTGAGAAAGAGAGGGCAGCTGAATCATCACAACTTGGAGCTGATGTCTCAGCTAGCATGGAGAAACTACAGGAAATTGAGGCCACAAGGGAGAAAAACTGAAGGCCAAATGTTCAGAACTGGACAAACTGGCTGTGGCATTGAAAAAAGGGGTCAGTATCAGCTTAGACTCCAAGAGGGGAGTGAATGTAGATGCTATGATCAGCAAGGGCATTGAAACTTTCCTCGTCGGGTTTCAAGTGTCGAAGATTCCTTCCTACAATGGGGTTGGTTCACCAAAAGCCCATGTTGCTGATAACATGGGCCATAAAGTAGCAGCTGACTAATTTCTTCCCGACCACCCTTGAAGGGGGGGCTTTGTCTTGGTACAGTTCATTATCGGAGGTGGTGCAGTCGGACTGGGAAGCACTGTCCACAGCTTTCATCAAGTGCTATAGCTTCAACACTAAGATCCAGGTTAAGCTGTATGACTTGGAGAGGATCAAGGAGAAGCCTAATGAATCCTTTGATGAATATTATCAAAGGTTGATGAAATAGATGATCCTGTTGAAGAACCGCCCCGATAAAGATGAGTTGATTCAAAAGTTGATTGATGGTATCTGGGACACCTACAGGAACAACATGAAATTCCATACCTTCAATGAACTCAGCGAGGTCTATAGTACGGCTATGAAAATTGAGAGAGATGAGGAAGAGAAGGCAGTGAACCAAAGGAGTGGTAGAAGCTCCAGGCATGGTTTTGGGTATCGACCAGTGACTACGACTGGATCAGGCAACGGATCTGGTTCCGGCTCTATAGGCAAAAGCGGGCAATTCTTGGAAGATAAGCCAGCTGAAGTTACCGTTGCGTCTCAGCAACGAGTGGCCAAGACGGAAATTTGCGAAATCAGGGCCTATCCCCTTGGACTCTTTCTTTATCCAAGATTTTCGCAAAATACAGGAACAGCGGTTTGTTGAATTCTCTAAAGCCGTTTGAAAAGCCGGACGAGACAAATAAGGGTAATTTCTGTACATATCACGTGACAGTGGGGCACCACACAAATGACTGCATGCAATTAATAAGGCTATCCGACAATTGATTGCTAAAGGAAAGATTATGGAACCACCTTTAAAGCCTAGTTGTAACAACCCGGTCCTAAGAGGGGTGGCGCCGGGGTGGATGGCTTGAGCAAGGAGCGGCCCAGTGAGGGGTGGCGCCGGGGCAAAGAAACTTGAGCAAGGAGCGGCCTGAAGGATGTCGATGGGGGCAGGAATGAACAAATCTATGCCGGAAAGAGAGGGTTTCGAGACTATGCTGGTATAGGACAGTATAGTTAAGAAATGCTAGATTTCGAGACTGCACTGGTATGGGACTGTACAGTTGAGAAAGGGCATAAGAGATTTGATAGGTACTACCTATACCAACAAGATGCATCTTCTTTTCGGTAGCCCATTCCGAAGTAACTTCAAAGTTAAGCATGCTTGACTTGGGGAAATTTCAGGATGGGTGACCTCCTGGGAAGAAATTTCCAGGAAGCATGTGAGTGAGGACAAAGCATGCTGGAAAGACACGTGTTGGTTTATGGGGACAGACGATCAGATCGCGGGTGTTACACTAGTGTTCAGAACAATCCCTTGCCCAACTTTGACTAATCCATGTGTTCAGGCTATTAAAGCTGATGATGTAGCAGCAAGAGAAGACCCTCCATATGTGGAGGATGACAATTACTTTGATGTATGTACTTTTGTTTTCTATTCTATTTTGTGAACAACTCAGCCCACGAGGCATTTAATGTTATGCAATTTGATTTCAATTACTTATGCGATATTTTTCTGGATGGAACATTGTGCATACATACGAACATTCATCTAATGTCTTTAGCATACATGACACATCATTGCATGAAATGAATCTAAAGACAGATGATGACCCAAAAAATGATTTCGGTCTTGAAAGACCACATGCCTAATAAGAGGAAAAGAAATTGCAAAATACCCCAAAAGCACGTGAAGATCTTCGCCTAGTCCTATGATGGTACACCTGGGGGTTGACAAAGGATCGCCGGACATAGAATTCCAAAGAATCTGAAAGACAAGTCCAGCCAAGCAAAAGCTTCACAGACTCAGACCAGAAAACGGGTTATCATAGGATAAGAGATTGATAGCATGGGAGAGACGGGCACTCTTATGCCGAACAGACATTGATTCATGTCATAAATGTCAATTACTCCTTAAAGTGAGTAGAATCGAGGTTATATATGAATGTAAAAAAAAAAGAGTGTGTGGGCCCAAGTTCAGAAAGAAGAATGTATTCGTACTATATGGCATTCTGCACCATATCATGTCCCGTAGCAGAACGCAGGTTCAGGGGACAACATCGCAATTGTTCCAGGATAAAAGAGGTGAGGCATCATACACCACCTCCGTATCACCCGTAAGCCAGCGGGGTGGTATAAGCAGCCAATAAGTCCATCAAAAGGGTGTTGTCAAATATGGCATTTACCTACAGAGATTGGGCTGACACATTACCATTTGCCCCACAAAGAACAAGGAACCAACAGCGAAGCATACACAGGAGAAACATCGTACCCGTTTGTTCCACGAGATGGAAGTGGTTTTAACAGAGGAAACAGAGACTAAGTCATCGACCCTATCAATCAGGAAAAACTCAGGCACTGATACGGCACAAAAAAAAGGTCCGATGGATCAAAAACCGAAAGGACAGTCCATGCAAAAGTTAGGACGGTGAGGTGACGACCACCAATGAGAAAATCTACAAGGACCGGTTGGTGGCAGTCATGGATTCATTTGAGACGAATATAGCTACTGATTCAGTCCTTAACTTCATTTCATTTGTGATATGCATTATGGTAAAACATTATTAATGAATGAATACCATGCTCTATTCATTTAAATATCCCAAGTCTGCTTGAAATTGAATTCATATCATGCATCATATATGGTTGTGCACATTTTCTGCTTATATGCATCTCACTTAAAAAAAAAAAAGCTAGCTGAGGTAAAAACCAAAAAGGCGCCTCAGGCAAAAATTAAAGAAGCTTGCTAAGCTAAAACCTGCTGTGAGTACAGTTTTTTTCCCGACCTCTGTGATGAAATTCATTGTTGACTTTTTCACGGATAAGCGTGAAGCGGATTCGAACCGATCAGAATAATGTCGGAAACGTCCCAGATGACCTAAACGTGTGTGACAAGTTTTGGTACGGAGCCCCAAAAGAATTCTAGTGAGTATTTAAGAAAACCAAAGAAAAACATAAAAAAAAGCAAAATAAGCCAATCTGGTCACTACAGTCACTTGACTGTAGTGCCTACAGCAGCAGTCGCATGACTATAATTACCAGACTTCCTTTTTTTTACCAAAAATCAGCATTTAATTCCGATTTTTAACCAAAACGGGAGATATAAAAGCCTCATATTCGGGGTTAGGGTTAACAAAACGGAGGAGAGGCAGAAATTCAAAGAGTTTTTTAGAGAAAAACATACAAAAACACACAATAACACAGATTTTGGTTTTTCTAGGGTTCTTAAGAAAAATAAAAGGGTTTGATTTAAAAAAAATTCAACGAAACACATAGAAACCATGGTAAGGTGTTTTTAATTATCACTATTCACTCAATCTCTCTTGGGGTTCCGTTCGGGCTTCATTGATCGCACATTTTTCATGTTGTTCGTGACTGCAAAACACTTTCCTGCATCCGAATCCATCTCTGGTGATCCAAACACTAGAATATAGACCAGGTAACATTTTGAAAGGCCTTAAAAATCCATTTTTGTTCATTCTGGGTGTTGTTTATTGATTTTTTTCTAAATTTTTACGATTTCAGAAGTGAATTTTGATTAAAACCACCTCGCTTAAGATCACAGTCGCCCGGCTATAACCAACAGCCGCGTGACTGTGACCTATAGTCGCGTGACTGTAATCTTCTGATTACAGTCCCTCGATTGTAATCTCTGGGGCAGAAGCTCCGAATGCCCCAAAATCAGCCGATAACGCTTCTGTTTTTCGATTAAATGTGTTCTTTATGTTTATTATCGGCCCAATTACATCCCTATATGCTTAGATTCCTGGTTTTCTGATTTTTGATTTATGGATGTAATTTAAAGTTTGGTGATTTTGAGGGATTAGGGATTTCTGGATTTGATTCGATCCGTTTTGAATCCATTTTATTGATTTTAGTATATTTCCAGAAATCCCGGACCCCAAAAATCATTAAATTTGCAAAGCGGTTTTCAAAAACGAGAAAAGAATATTGGAATCAATACTGGAGCATTACAGCCGCGTGGCTGTAAGCTACAGTCGTGTGGCTGTAGTTGAGGCAGAATTACAGTTTTGCCCTTTTGGGTCCCAAACTTGTAATTTTACATCTTTTTACTATTCAAAACTGAATTTTGGCGTGTTTACATTCTTTTTAGACCCTAGATGGATGTTTAACTTAGGCCCACACACGAACGGAACCCCGGGTCGTGGGATACCTGGCCCGCTAAAGTTGGAAAATGCATGTAAATGAGCTAAACCATTTTCAAAATTGGTTTTTCACCCACAAAACCGACAGGGCGTTTCAAAAAACCGTTTTCCAGGTCTAACTAGTCCGACCGGTCGGGTCAACCCGGTTACCCCCTAAATGCATGTCCCCGCTCCTACAAATCCCTATTCTGTCCTATATGAGTCCTTGGTATGATTTATTTACTTGTGCTAACCGTATTTAGATGCAGTTTTATTTTTCTTTATTTTTATTTTTTTATGTATTTTATAGATTATCTCTTGTAATTAGGCGATTGTAATTTCTTAGATTATTGTGTATAGTAGGCGGTTGTAAATGGTGAGGATGAGAGTTTTCTTTTTCCTGGATTGTGTAATTTGGCCTCTGATTTACTTTTCCGCACTTTTATTTTTCCGCACTTTTATTTTTCCGCACTTTATTTTAATATTTATATTTATGTCATTTGCATGAGCTTCGATTAATAATTAAAAGAAGATAAAATGAGTAGAATTAAGTGAATGTAACATAACGTTATGAAATAATAATTAAAAATAAGTGAGGATCAGTAGATTTGTTGCCCGAACCCTGAATCTCTGAATTAGGTACCGCGTCTACACTTGATAGGGAGCTGTACCGGTATTTCTCGGATGAGCTAATCCGGGTGGCGACTCTGTATCTAATTTTGAAATTTAGGTTTCAAGATCTTTTAAGTTCAAATTGGGATTTTCTACAAACCTATTTTTCCAAAATTCACACTTACAATTAAATTTTCTACAAAAGGGTTTTTCCAAATAAAAGGAAAGGTTTTCTTAAAGAAGATTAATGACCCGTTTTCAAAACTCCAACATCACACTTTCAAAAAGCAAATCCCTAGTTCCCGCTTCGCTGCGCGTCCAGTAAAAAATGTCGTCCGCTCATAGTGGCAACTCCGCTGGGATTAACGGTTTCTCTTAAAAGTTTTTTTTCAAAAAATTAAGGAACTTAGGCAACAATCGAAGTGCATCCTCACTTGTAATCAATTATTAAATGATAATTTGATGTTTCATTCACACTTGCATAAGCATGACATTTTCTCTTCTTAAAGCCCTCCAACACTCATTTAAGCCCGAAGGTGACCTACCTCTTATGCTAGGATTGGAGGCACCTAAGGGGGTAAACCAACCATAGCCTCGTACGAACCCCTTCGTTTGGACCCTTGAGTGGGGAGAAGTGAGGAGTATATTTTCTTTATGGGAACCTGTACGACCCTTAGCTTGACTTATACCTTCATTTAATGGCTTAGCAACTTCCCCTTAGGGTTACCAAAATATATATTCAAAAATGGACATTGAGAGTACGCCTTTGGTATCCCCGGTTGATGCCAAAGAGACCCAACACCTAGGAAGAATGCAAGACCAGTCGAATGGAGGAATAAGGTTGGAAGGGTGAGCATGTTTTTGTGCGTGTGCTAACATTTGCTTTGTGGTTGTTTTATTTTTGACCTTGTCATGCAACATAAACACGCATCATCCGTGTGTCATTTCCTAACCACATTTTTATGCAGCCATCTTGGAGCATCATCCTATATGTGTGTTATACTACCACATTTTCATGCAGCCATGACCTTTTTCGTGTGCCATATTCATCTTGTGTGCTCATTGACTCATAAAGCATACACGACATCATCTTATGTGTCATGCATTCTAACCACATTTTTATGCAGCCATTTGCATTCTGTATGACATGGACATTCATATCCTTTCATCCCATCCAAAATGAAGGATGTTCTAAGTATGCCCCTCATTTCATGACATACCGGGAGTCCCCAAGATTACCCGTGTCCGCCGGTGCACCGGATCGTACTTGGCCATTTCATTACATTATTGCACCACTAAAGTGTTGGAGATTGTGCCCTAAGGCCAATATTGGATTATGTAATTTGACTTCTAAGATTAATCTAGTGTAGATTAATATTATCATTTATGTTTGTATGTTAGCATCTATGATAAATATCCATGAATAAATCGTGTTATTCTAAATATCCCTAGTCAATTGTTATTATGGGAATAATAACAAACTAAGACTAGTGTGAGTGATAATGGATATTCATAAGATGAATATAGTGTATACAGATACAGATTATACTCACGGGTAATATGTTAGAGAACATGTTACTGGAGACCCACTATGAGATCAAGTTCATGGTCATGTGTCACAACTGATCTTGATTATAGTAGTGTCATTAGCTGATTCCTTTGACCTGAGGTCACCATTGATTCCAGGATGAATTCATGTTGTGCTTTGACGCAGTCAAACGCTGCTTGTAACAGAGTAGTTATAAAGGCTGTGGTTGGGTACAATATGACTCATGCTTAGGGATGTGAGTGACAGATATGGGATTTTGTCCCTCTCTAACAAGAGAGCGATATCACTGGGCCCCTCGATAAGTAAGACTGTTAAATGCATGGCCGTGCTCAAATAATTGATAAGAGTATCAATTGATTTGTCTGAACAGTTTACTTTGAGATCGAGAAAGCATATGATTAATTATATAAGATTGACAAGTGTACCATGTCTTATGATTAATCTTGATATCAAAGAGACAAAAGGGAATATGACATTCTATAAATAGGTATTGGATCATTCCAATCATATTAATTGGGTAGTCGTAATGGCTTGCTAGAGTCCGCTTGTGACCTATAAGGACATTATGGTAATTTCCTTATTGCCAATTAATATGATCCTATGGGGTCACACACAAGAGCAAAATGAAGTTCATCTTTTCGGGTATAAATTATTATTGGATAATAATTTATGAATGAGAAAGAGAATAAATATATATAGTGATATATATTTATATATATATGTAT
This sequence comes from Euphorbia tirucalli, assembly GCA_039660915.1. Taxonomy (NCBI): domain Eukaryota; kingdom Viridiplantae; phylum Streptophyta; class Magnoliopsida; order Malpighiales; family Euphorbiaceae; genus Euphorbia; species Euphorbia tirucalli. Next base: position 31,231,835 of record CM077640.1, on the reverse strand, counting down.
ATGTGAATATTAATATGATTAATATTGCATAAGGTATGCCACATATTATAATTAAATTATATAGAGATATAATTAATTATAATATTGTATATACATATGTGTATTATGGAGAATTGGTTTGATTTAATATTAATTGAGAATTAATATTAAGTTGTGTGGGTTAATTTATAATTATAACTAATAGGTGTATTAGGTTATAATTATAATTAAGTTAATGGTTATATAAATGGAAATATAACCTAAACCTAAAATAAGAAATTTTTTTCAGCCACACAAAAAGAAGGTGGATTTCGGCAGCCACACAAAAAGGTGAATAGTGGCAGCCGAAATTCTCAAAAAACTCCAAGGAAAAATTTGATTTTTCGCTTTCTCTGTCTCGTTCGAAGAATCGTTCTTCAATCCCGGCGCTAGCACGCGGTGAATGAATTGCTCCATGTGGATCAACCGTAGAGGGAAGCTACTTTGGTTCCTAATTGATTCAAAACCTACAAAGAATTAAGGTAATTCTTTAACCCTCCTTCCAATTCAATGCAATGTACATGGGTCCTTGGTGGGGATTAATCCTTTATTTCCGCTGCGTATTTATTTTATGCGATTAATTTCCCAACAGTGGTATCAGAGCCACTTGTGCATTGGTTGAATTGGATTTGATATTTTGATTGGATCAAAATTGTTGTTAGGGGTTTGTATGTTTTTTATTTAGGGTTCTATGTTATTATGAATAACAATTAAAATTTGATTTTATACATTAATCATTGTGAATATTTTGTTTTAATGATTTGGAATGTTTAAGGGGTTGGTGTCATGAATTTGATTCATGGGTTTTTAATTGAAATTGTTTCAATTAATAAAAAAAAAAAAAAAAAAAAATTGTTTTTTTTTTTCTTTTCTGGGCATGACGCCCAGAAACCAATTTGGGCGTTGATTGCAATTTCAACGCCCATCATTATAAAAAAAAAAAAAAAAAAAAAAAAAAAAAAAAATTAAATACTGTTTTCGTTATTCTGGGCATAATGCCCAGAATAACTTTTGGGTGCAATGCAATTGCAATTGCAATTGCGCCCAACTGCAATTGCAATTGCAATTGCAATTGCACTTGCTGCGTAAGCAGCATGCTGCTTACGCAGCATGGGCTGCGCAGCCCGTCGGGCTGCGCGCAGTATTGGATACTGCAGTGCGAAGCCCGACTTGCATGCTGTCCGACAGTTTTACCCCTTTTTCGTTTTAAGTGTGGAAAATTGTTTCTGCATATTTACGAATTTTTCCAAATTAATTAATTCTAAATACAATGTGATTGTATTTTACCACTTTGAACCCTAAATATTTTAGATATAAAATTATTGTTGATAATTTTATGCATGGTGTTATGGTATGGTTTTGGACCCGTGGATGCTTTATTTTAATTTTATGGTTTTATATAAATACGACCTGCGAGTCGTTTGTATTTATGTAAATTTTAATATTACTAGATAAATTGTATAGGATGCAATTTATCACATGTAAATTTTATTTTACTAGAAAATTGTATAGGATACAATTTTTGTAAAATATGTAAATCCAAGAGCTGGTGCCAAGGAACAAAGACGTGAAGACGGATCCAAGGGGTGCGGCTGTGCTGTGACCATACGATGGTTACAACCACCTAGGATATGACCTGTTGATTTTCATATTGGCCTATGAAAATCAATGTAGATAAAACCATACCATAACACGGTTTTGAGTCTTATGCATGTTATATTTATTTTATGCCATAAGATGCCATGTTAATAAATATTGATGCATGTTAAAATGTTTATATATATGTGCAAATGCATGTTTTGATACATTTAAATGCCATGTGATGCCATGCTAAATATTCAATATGCATGCTAGATGAATGTATGACATTGGATGCCATGCTAGAATTAATATTAACTTAGAAAGATTAATGTTAATGCCATGTATTGTATGAGATACATTTTAATCACAGGAATTAATAAACCCTAAATAAACTTATGAAGTTTATATTTTTGCCACCCAATTACGTATAACACTAGTCAAGTACTATGTTCGCATCATGGTAGCCACGCCAAAGCGGGTACGCATGTTGTGACCTTAGCGAAGCGATAATATGAGAAATGGTGATTCTCATTGTGTTGTAATTGGTTTAACAAAGGGTTAATCAAAACGGTGTTTGAGCCCGAGGCAAAGATGAGATGAGTAACATACAATTAAATATGATATATGATATCATGCATCTCATAAATTAGAAGAGTTGCATAATGATGCAATTGGCAAAGAAGTGCACATCCAAAATATGTTTAAATGGTTTAAAGCATGATTTTGAGTCTTTGCCTACCGAAATTATATTTAATCATAGGGACATGCCAAAGCAGTGCTATGGTTAAGTATGGATTTTGGATCTTCACCCACTTAAATATTTTAAAGGGTTTTATAATTTAAGTGGGAGCATTTAAATAAAAATCTTTACACGCTTTATTATAGTTATGATTGCTATTACCATGATCTCGATTGTTATTGAACTTTGAGAATTGTTCTCAAATCAAAAGGAATCATATGTTCTCAATAATCCTTTTGCCCAATGAACCACTAGCAATTGTAACATGAGTATAAAAGATGCTTACTTGAAGCATCGAAGGGACTCTGTTTAAAATTTATTATCTTACACTTGCCACCAATTCTTCCGCACGTGGAAGTTTTACTTGAGGTATATGATACATCACAAATGGAAATGTTCCATCAGTTAGTGAGCAAGAAAAGATAAGTGTTTGAGGCAACAATTTCTCATTGGCATCGAAAAGGCATTAAGATGTGATCTTGAATTCATTATTTGATAGTCATTGGTGATGAACTATCATTTGAATGACATGGAGAAAATTGTGAATTAGTTGCATAAGATGCAAAAGAATGTTAAGTTATCCATAAAGGATAAGCCCGCCTCGAATTGTGTGCTTATGGTTCAAAAGGAAAAGGATAATAGTAGGGTCGAAAAGTATAAATACCGAAAGGGTTTCGGTGAAAGTATTTTAAAGGCCAAAGCTGTTGGCATAGAGAGATCTCCAAAAGAAGGATGTTGCCAATTCTAGATTGAATCGTTCATTAGAATGGAAATAGCAAACTTTGTTTGGAGAACTATGAGAAGATGAAAGGCAGTAAGACTGCTACCTTAAGTATTTATTAACTATTCTACTTTTGTTTCTATGTCAAAGGTATTAGATACCAGTTGTGGATCTCATATTAGTAGAATATGATGAATCGCAACTTGAATAGAAACCTTATGAAGGTGAAAGGTAGAATGCGAATAGACAAGAGAAGCAAAGGTTGCTACTCGAAGGTTCTGAACTTTTACATGAAAGTTGTGAACTTCAAGTTAAAAGCTACGAACCTCTTTTCATAAAAGTTATGAACTTTTATATGAAAGTTATGAACTTTGGTTAAAGGTTATGAACTTTTACATGTGAGTTACGAACTCTTGTTGTCTATTGAGCTTGTTGGCTTGAGTAAACAAATGTTGTTTATTTTATAATTGTGAATTATAAACTTTATAAAGACATGATTATGAAATGTAGATTTACATAATTGTCTTTATATGTGGAGCCCATCTGTAACATAAATACTGTAAGGATCGAATCAAATAGTTTGATCCAACCCATTTTGGCAGTGTCGTCTTGGAGACATAAGCAAAGTTGCATTTCGAAACTCCATGAGAATGGACTTTTAGATTCATGAGATTATGAATCATCTTGAATCATGCGAATGTTGCTTATTGTAAAAGATGACAAAAGTGTTTCTTTGCTAAAAGTAGTTAAAGAATAATCGATTTATTAAGCATTATACATGTGGATGTACATGAATTATAAATCAACTGCTAAAGGAGGTTCTAATACTTCATTACTTTTATGGAACTTTTCACTAGATAAGAGTATGTAATGAAACATGAGTTTGGAACTTTTGAAGTGTTCAAAAGCTTGTAAAAGGAGTATGAAGTATCTTGACAAGATAGTAAAGTCACTTAGATATGATCCAAGTGGTGAACATTTGAGTCAAGATGTTGACAATCATCTTAGAGATTGTGGGACTGTCTCACAATTGACTTCTCCAAGTACGCCACAAAGTATGTTGTGTCGAAAAGGGAGTAGTCGAACTCTATACAGATATAGTTCAATCTATGATGAAGTCAAGTTGATCATCGTTTTCTCAAAAATATGCCATTAAAGCAGCTGTGTATATTGTTCCGTCTAAAACAATTCATGAATCAACATATGAGATATGGTTGGGTAAGAGACCCAAATTGTTTCATTGAATAAGTTTAGGGCTGTAAAGCTTATTTCGAATAAGTTGGCACCTAAATTTAAATATCGTATTGTGGATTACTCAAAAGGAAAGTAGGAGTTGTTACTCCTGTGTTTCTTTGGGATACAAGTAGTTGTAGCTAGAAATGGTTTCTCCTTGAAGAGGGAGTTAATTTCTAGTAGAGTTAGTGGGAGTAAGGTACATCTACAAAACTCGTAATTCACAAAAGTGACATTTAACGTTGAAGAGGAACGTGGAAATGGTTTCATGATCATTGTTGAAATTACACAAGTCCAATGAAAGTCTAGTGGAATACGACATGATTAGGAGAGATATGGATTTCTCAAAATCATGATGTAACTTTACTAGATGAAGTAAGTCTTCTTTTATGAAGAAGCAATGTTAGATTTTGAATCTAATAAGTGACTTGATGCTACAAAGGTTGAAGATAAGTCCATGTCTGACAATCAAAGTATAGACTTTGATAAATCTTTTAGAAGATGTATATGCAATGGTTGCAAATGAGTTTTCAAATTGAAAACCGACATGGATGGTGATCTTCAAACTTATAAAGCACGACTAGTGACAAAAGGGGTTATAAACAAATTCATAGTAGTGACTATGAGGATACGAACAAATTCATAGTAGGACTATGATGAAATCCTCCTTCATCATTAATCATGATCAAGTCATATTGAGTTCTTGTTGCCATATCCGCATAATATGATTATAAAATATGGCAAATGGATATCAAAATCTGTTTTCTACGTGAAAACATGATTGAGGATGTGTACGTGACACAACCCAAAGTTTTGAGCATTCAAAGAATTTAAGTAGCGTATGCAAGTTTCAAAGATTCTTATAAGAATCAAAACATGCATCAAATAGTTGGAGTCATAGTTTTGATAAAGAAATCAAATGGTTTGATTTTATCAAAAGGATGATGAATCTTGTGTTTCAAAAGGATCAGTGGGAGCATATCGGTATTCCTAATGCTATATGTGGATGACATATTGCTTGTTTGAAATAACATTCTTACCATGCAAGAAGTAAAATCTTGGCTAAGAAAGTAATTTCAATTAATGTTTAAGCAAGGCTGCCTATATTCTTGAAATTAGAATCTATAGAGATAGATCTAAAAGAATGTTTAGGTTTAAGTCAAAGCATTGAAAGCGTTCAATGAGAAAGACTTAAAAGAAGCTTGCTTATGTTAACTGTGTAAATAGTTGCACATATACAACTGATTGCAATTAGTTGCAATATATCAATCGAGATATCGTATTCTCTTAAAAGAGATGTTATGATTTTGAAAGGTTCAAAATAAAACGTTATAGCTAAATATCTATAATAATAGTCAAAGTATATAGCTACATATGATGTAAATTTTGGATGAAGAAGTTCATCAAAATTTTGTTTTTTGTTCTAAGCATTGCTTATCCTGTGAGACTATTGTAGGGACAATAGTTCAATGCGTAAGAACCTTGTATGACACAAGCATATACTTAGGCGTCTTTCACTAAGTTAGAGAGGCTGTCTCTAAAGAGAGAGTAAATATGTGTAAAGTAGCAACGGAAGCGAAAATTAATAATTCATTGACAAAGACTCCTGCACGAGTGAATACATGAAAGTCATGTAGGTCAATGGGTATGAGATACATGTATGATTGGCCATAGTGCAAGTGGGAGATTGTTGGAGATTGTGCCCTAAGGCCAATATTGGATTATGTAATTTGACTTCTAAGATTAATCTAGTGTAGATTAATATTATCATTTATGTTTGTATGTTAGCATCTATGATAAATATCCATGAATAAATCGTGTTATTCTAAATATCCCTAGTCAATTGTTATTATGGGAATAATAACAAACTAAGACTAGTGTGAGTGATAATGGATATTCATAAGATGAATATAGTGTATACAGATACAGATTATACTCACGGGTAATATGTTAGAGAACATGTTACTGGAGACCCACTATGAGATCAAGTTCATGGTCATGTGTCACAACTGATCTTGATTATAGTAGTGTCATTAGCTGATTCCTTTGACCTGAGGTCACCATTGATTCCAGGATGAATTCATGTTGTGCTTTGACGCAGTCAAACGCTGCTTGTAACAGAGTAGTTATAAAGGCTGTGGTTGGGTACAATATGACTCATGCTTAGGGATGTGAGTGACAGATATGGGATTTTGTCCCTCTCTAACAAGAGAGCGATATCACTGGGCCCCTCGATAAGTAAGACTGTTAAATGCATGGCCGTGCTCAAATAATTGATAAGAGTATCAATTGATTTGTCTGAACAGTTTACTTTGAGATCGAGAAAGCATATGATTAATTATATAAGATTGACAAGTGTACCATGTCTTATGATTAATCTTGATATCAAAGAGACAAAAGGGAATATGACATTCTATAAATAGGTATTGGATCATTCCAATCATATTAATTGGGTAGTCGTAATGGCTTGCTAGAGTCCGCTTGTGACCTATAAGGACATTATGGTAATTTCCTTATTGCCAATTAATATGATCCTATGGGGTCACACACAAGAGCAAAATGAAGTTCATCTTTTCGGGTATAAATTATTATTGGATAATAATTTATGAATGAGAAAGAGAATAAATATATATAGTGATATATATTTATATATATATGTATATGTGAATATTAATATGATTAATATTGCATAAGGTATGCCACATATTATAATTAAATTATATAGAGATATAATTAATTATAATATTGTATATACATATGTGTATTATGGAGAATTGGTTTGATTTAATATTAATTGAGAATTAATATTAAGTTGTGTGGGTTAATTTATAATTATAACTAATAGGTGTATTAGGTTATAATTATAATTAAGTTAATGGTTATATAAATGGAAATATAACCTAAACCTAAAATAAGAAATTTTTTTCAGCCACACAAAAAGAAGGTGGATTTCGGCAGCCACACAAAAAGGTGAATAGTGGCAGCCGAAATTCTCAAAAAACTCCAAGGAAAAATTTGATTTTTCGCTTTCTCTGTCTCGTTCGAAGAATCGTTCTTCAATCCCGGCGCTAGCACGCGGTGAATGAATTGCTCCGTGTGGATCAACCGTAGAGGGAAGCTACTTTGGTTCCTAATTGATTCAAAACCTACAAAGAATTAAGGTAATTCTTTAACCCTCCTTCCAATTCAATGCAATGTACATGGGTCCTTGGTGGGGATTAATCCTTTATTTCCGCTGCGTATTTATTTTATGCGATTAATTTCCCAACATAAAGGACCACAACGGTCTTAGGTTTGTGTTTGTGTGGCAGATCACACAACACCATCACATGGCATCACGTCGATTCATCATAGTGTCATGGCGACACTAAAGTCTTACTTGTGTGTCACGATACACATCGTATTGTTTCATAACATTTATGGCCCATTTGAGGTACTCCATGAGTGCTGAATTCGAATTTATTCTAGGACATTTCATAACATGCCTAAATCATGCAAGGTGTTCCATGAACACCGTAATGCTGTCCGTGTCTCTAGTTACACGCGACTTGTTTGCGACATCATTTCATCTAAGATGCAACAAAAGCGTCGAACCTGCGTCTATGGAACAACTCCCCAGCAGGAGCCCTTCCACTTTTCTCCAGCAGGATCATCTGCACTATTCCCCAGCGGAACCATAGCAAAGAACATAACCGCTTTTCTCCCCGGCAGTCATCGTACTTCCTCAACAGTTATCATATGTCCCCAACGAAAATGTAAGAATTACATTGCATAAGGAATGTGTTCCCCCAGCCACGGTCAATCAGCAACGTGACATAGTCCCTCAGCGAGGACATGGAATATCAAGATTGGACAAATAGCGGGAAATGCATCTTCTAAAGTCCATTCGCACATGCATACATTGAAACATATACATACATACATTCAAAACCTACACACACATGCATACATGCATCACGACCAATCCAAGTGCAGGTACCCACCACCATCATCAGGTCATCTCATATCAAGATCACTCTCAAAGCAGAAATAGTCGAACACGGGGGCATCCATTGGGCTTTAAGATACAAATTAGAGCCGTGCGGCCCCAAACCTCAACATCTCAGGTATCCAGGGGCAAAACAATCAAGTCGTATTTATTCTTGATCGAAGGGGCAAAAATTTTTGTTTCCAGAATGATCAATCAAGAAATAAATACTCATTCTCAATCTGATTTCAAAATTATCACTCCTAGAGCCACCCACTCAATTCAAGCAAGATTTCAAATCCTTGAACCCATTCAATTCAAGCAAGATTTCAAATCCTTGAACCCATTCAATTCAAGCAAGATTTCGAATCCTTGAACCCATTCAATTAAAGTAAGATTTCAAATCCTTGAACCCATCCAATTCAAGCAAGATTTCAAATCCTTGAACCCATCCAATTCAATCAAGATTTCAAATCCTTGAACCCATCCAATTCAAGAAAGATTTCAAATCCTTGAACCCATTCAATTCGAGCAAGATTTCAAATCCTTGAACCCATTCAATTCAAGCAAGATTTCAAATCCTTAAACCCATTCAATTCAAGCAAGATTTCCATTTAATTCAAGCAAGATTTCAAATCCTTAAACCCATTCAATTCAAGCAAGATTTCAAATCCTTAAACCCATTCAACACAAGCAACATTTCAAATCCTTGAACCCATATAACTCAAGCAAGATTTCAAATCCTTAAACCTTATTCAATTCAAGCAAGATTTCGAATCTTTGAATCTATCTCAAGCAAGATTATGTTCCACACAGGCATTGGGGCAAATCCTTGAATCTAATTCAATTCAGGCAAGATCGCTGTTTCGTATAGACATCAAATCAGGTCCCTGAATCAAAACTCAACTCAGTTCATCACTGCCTTAGATACAGATAGATCCGGCACAGGCTCATTTCATCCACTCAGCCTCGGGTACAGATAAACCCAGTACAGGTTCATTCCATCACCGCCTCGGATTCAAATAGATCGGGCATAGGATCAGTTCATCCGCTTAACCTCAAGTATAGATAAACCCGATATCAGCTTATATCACATTCATCATCATCATCATCACCTCGAGTACAGATAAACTCGGTATCGGCAAATCATCCTCAGCCTTGGGTACAAATAATGTTGGCGTGCCCTAGTTCTTAGGGCATTGGATTCTTGTATTTTGTATTATACATTAAGAGTCATGTATGAATACATTATTTATGCCACATTAATAAGAGCAATTAAGCTATTTCATTTATATCTTGTGCTATAATATGAGTAGATTATCCATTGATTGATAATCATAAAACCCATCCCAGGTTAGTTCTAATCGTGGGAACGAATAGAACCACAGACTTGTATATTTGATGATTGTATGGTAGTTCTTAACTAGCCATAGTACTTATATAGTCAGTCATGAATATAGGTACATATCATTAACATGGGACTGGATCGATCTGCACAACAAAGCCACATGGTTGTCGCATCATAGGTCTTTCTTGAGTAGGTCTCTTTTGTCCTCAGACCAGATTTCATTATAGTATCAATATGGAATCCAGTTCACTTTGACATACGCCTAATAAGTCTGTAAAAGGATGCTAAATATGGGTATGATTGGGTGAACAGGTGAACATATTGATATTGATGATGAAGTGATGGAATTGCCACTCGGGTAACACCGAGATGATATCACTGGCCACTTGATGAGTGGGACTGATAAGTGTATGGCCATACCCAAATAAGTTGGTTGCTTATTTGATTAATCAATTAGCTCAAGATCAAGAAATATAATAAACAACAGAAGAGGATGACGGACACCATACCTCTTGTTTATTCATATCGATATCGTTAGGCAAAGGACACTACGAGATTACTACCGGGTGAGTGTCTTCTAAAGACTGCTATATCTCTGTCTTAATTGGGGGCTGTAATGGTTTGCTAGAACCCACTTATAATCTGTGGGCCTTAGGCCTACTGCCAACATAAAGACAGACACATAGGATCATGCGTATAGATCAACTGAGCCGGAACGTATAAATATAGTGCATGTGATGAAAATTGGAAGGAATGAGTTAATTAATTAGTTGACATTCGGTGTCGAGGTAATTAATGAACATTGGGTTGGTTTAATTTAATTAATAAGTTTACATAATGTAATTAATTAATTTATCAATTAATTTAGTTACATAAAGTAAACAATTAATTAAATTATTTTCTTAAGTGTGATTTTATTTTAATTAGGGGTAATTAAATCAAGCCATATAGAATTAAATTATATATTATAAATCTTATGGAATAAGGATTTAAATATGTAATTAAAATCCTAATAGGCTTGCGTTTACTTAACCTAATTGGAGTCCATATTGCATAAGGACTATAAAAGGCACATTTATGGGAAAATCACTCTCTTAACCCTAGGCACAAAGGAAATTCGGCCAGCAACAATATCATCCCCAATAGCCGAATTCGTTGGTGCAATTTCTTCCGTTCTTCGACTAGCATCGGTTCCCGTTCGATAGTTGATCTTGCACCGGACTGTGGAGATCAATTTTAAGAAATGATTCTGCAGCAGTCTCTAGAAGAGACATAATCTGGTGAGTTCAATCTATTGATTCAAATTGTTTTTATTTCAATCAATGGTAATTGGACACGATAGGTGGATTATAGGAAATTTTAAACGGTGTATTTTCCGCTGCGTCACATTATTTTTCTGATGACGAATCCCAAGCTTCGTTTATCAGAGCCTAGGTTTTGTCCATTAGATTGATTGGAATTGGTTCTTGAAAGCGTTCTTGAAGAAAGAATGGGTTTCAAGTTTTTGATTTTAGGGTTTTTTTATTCAATTGGTTTTGGTTTTGATAAACCCTAAAATTATTGTTTGGGGTTTTTGATTTGTTTTTTCCCCAAATTGGCTTCCATCTAAAATTGTTTAAGGTTGGCTGGAAATTTTTATGATTTAAGAAAAAAAAAATGTATGTTAGCCAAAATTGGAATTGCAAAAGCAATTCCAATTTGAGGCCATGGCTGCAGCAGCAGCAGACAACTTGCGGTGCTGCTGTCCCCGGACAGCAACGCTCACGTGGGGTTCAGGTCCGGTTTTGGATTTTTCGGATATTTTTTTTTTACCCCGGGCCCTAATGCAAATTAAGTTAAATATTTTTTAAATTAATTTGTATTTAAATTGTTTATTTTGTTGGCATGCATATTTAATTTAATTGTTTGCATATTAAATTGAATATGGACTTTGTGAAATTGGCCCAATAAACTGTGACACCGGTTAAAATTGGGAGAGCTAAATTTTAAATTTGTCACAACCCAAATTCAAGTGGGAGCAAAAATTGTTAACTTTTCATTTATGGATGTTATCCATTGGGCCTTTATGGGCCTTAGTCACATTTGTTAAAATTGGTAATTTCACCCTAAGTAACTCGGCTTAACATTTATATTTATAATTTGGAATGCCATGATCATGCATCATATTGGTATGTATGTGCACGACAGGTATTTTGTTTGAAATGTGATGTTGAGTTCTATGGGCCGTAAATTATTATCGGTTGTAATTTAATTTTAAGAAATATGGCCTGCGTGCCATTTTTTTATTTTGATGTAATTTTAGAATATATTTTATTTTACAAAATTGTTGTAATTGCATCAAGTATAGAGGAAGGCCCAGATGGAGCAAGCCCATGGTGGGAACCCAAGAAGGATTGCAGTCCAGCCCATGAAGAATTAGATAGGATATCTAGTTTTTCAAAGGCCATATGATCTCATTTATTTTAAATTAAGTATGCTATTGCATTTGTCATATAACATCGATATATGGATCACCAAATTATTACCCGCATTTATGCATGCTAAGCCGTATCACTTAATTATAATCCGGAAATTAAAATATTGAGTCGTTTAAAAGTGCTTCCCATATTCACACCTCTTCCTCCCATTGATGCTGCAATGTGCGCCATGCCCTAGCTGGGCACATAGTATTATTCGGTGGGCCGTCAAGGGTTAGGATACTTGGTATGGTTAACATGTGAATGGTGGTTTGACTCAACATAGGTAGCATTAGCTCAGAGCGGGCCCTAAGCACAGATGGGCAAAGTGTCAATAACCCCATCAAACCAAGAGTCCTTCGTGGAAGGATTGGATAGGTTGTCCTACCAAACGAATCAATGGTTGGTTAGCAAGCCTTAGTTCAGCCAGTCATTGATAAGTTGTGGATCTTGGTCAAGTCAGCCAATTAACATCACCAACAAACAAATTAAAATCGGATTATTAATTTGAATTAGCTTAAAAGTCCTTTATTTCTGACTCAAGCAATGATTTCTTCCAAGTAGATAATCCCATTTCACTTAAGCAATTTAAATGGCTGCAACAAACAATAACTCACTCTCACTTAGGTCACTCTTGGAGCAGGAGAAGCTTTTAGGGACTAACTTCCGAGACTAGGCTAGGAACTTACAAATAGTTCTTAGACAAGAGTCCAAGGAGTATATACTGAATGCTCCTTTACCAGCTAGCCCTCCCGTGGGTCGAGGCATCACCACAGCGATGGTGGAGCAGTATGACAGGTATGTGAGGGATGACCAAGATGTCTCGTGCCCCATGCTGGGTACTATGGCTTTTGATCTTCAGAAGCAATTCATGGACGAGCATGCTTATGAGATGATGGATCAGCTTAAAAAGATGTTCCAAGATCAGGCTCGTCAGGAACGTTACCTGATAACTAAGGCACTTTGCACGACTGTGATGGCAGCTGGGACTTCTGTTAGCACTCATGTGCTAAAGTTGAAGGGGTATATTGATACACTTGTTGGATATGCCCTAGTCCCGAGGCATTGGTCCTTATGTTTGTATAATACATTTGTACATTTTGGTGAACTTTATGTATTATACAATTTGTGTCAAGAGATAAAGGCATCAATCTATTTATTATATGTCTTGTGCTATATTTTAAATAGAGTATCCAATGGACATATCCATATCCATGTTGTCAAGTGTGAGGCACTTGGCAGTATGACTGTGGATAGGGAAAACGATATGGCAATAAAGTCATCCGTAGTCTGTTCCAATCATGGGAATGAATGGAACTAAAGACTATCATTATTCGGGTTGTATGGCAGTGTCTTACCGGTCATAGAACATGGAATGTCAACCAGGTTATTGGGTACATGCAAAAAGGGCATGGTACTGGATCGATCCACTTAACGAGAATCTACATGGTATAGTATCACAAATGATTCTCGCGTAGTACTTGTATAAGTCCTTTGACCGGACCATATGATGGTGCTGCATGTGAAGTGGCACACTTTGGTGTACGCCCAATGGGCCTGCAAAAGGGTGCCAAGTACGGGTACGTTCGAGTGTGTCAGTGAGCATGGCAGTACTATGGATATGCAGAAGGGAATGTCTTGGCCGTATATATTATTTCTTGGTTGCCCATATATTTTTGCATTCATTTCTTTCGGTATGAAATGTGTGTGCTCACTTGAAAGAATTGGTTTTATTTTTCTTTTGGAAAGAAAATTTATACAGCCATATTTCTTCTTTTGTACCGCCCCTCTCTCCCTCTCTTCTTGGCTAATCCGAGCCACTAGCACGGGTTGGGTCCGAGAGCCATTCGTGTACGTGACGTTGGAGGGAGTCGGTTTCGATTCTTGCAGTCCACATCTGTCTCTTAGAGAGACTTTGTGGTAAGTTTTCGATCTTTCTCTTTATGCTTTAAGTTTTTAATTTCCACATCTTAAGCTCCTAGGACCGGATTCAAGGAAATAGACACGTATTTCTGCTTTTATCGGTCGGTTTCCTATGACGAATCCCAACAACACTTGTCTGCCTCAGCTCACCAGTTCCGCAGGACTTGGCAGTAGACATTATTCTCGGGTCACTTCCTGAGTCTTACAACCAGTTTATCATGAACTATCATATGCAAGGGTTGGATAAATCGGTTGTTGAGCTACATGGCATGCTCAAGCTTGCTAAGCAGTCTCTTAAGAAGACTCCTGAAGTATTGCTGGTGAACAAGGGCAATACGCCCATTGCTGAGGGAAAGGCCAAATCTAAGGCCAAGGCTAAGGGCAAAAAGGTGGTGGCCCAACCTAAAGCAAGGGTTGCTTCTCCTGATGATGTCTGCCATGAGTTTCATGAAAAGGGGCACTGGAAGAGCTCATGTCCAAAGCTAAGGGAGCAATTGAAGGGCAAAACTGCTGCTTCAGGTATTTATATTGTTGAGATTAATCTGGCTATTTCTACATCTTGAGTCTTAGACACTGGATGTGGATCTCACATTTGTTCAAATGTACAGGGTCTAAGAAATAGGAGATTATTAGGATCTGGAGAAGTAGATCTTCGAGTCTGAAATGGTGCTCGGGTTCAGGCCATGGAGATCAGAGATTATTTCTTGGAGATGCATAGTGGACTTGTTTTGGAACTAAGAAACTGTTATTTTGTACCTGCGATGCACAGGAATATTATTTACATTTCTTTGTTGGATATTTCTGGTTTCATATATAATATTGGACATGGTAGAATTTCTATGCAATGTGGCAATATTATTTATGGAACAGCATTTCTTGAAAATGGCTTATATATCCTTGATCTAAAACGTGAAAGTTCAATCTATAACATAAATACTAAAAGGATTAAACAAAATGAAATTAATCCTACTTATATCTGGCATTGTCGACTTGGCCATATAAATGAGAAGCGCATAGCTAGGCTTCACTCTAGTGGAGTGCTAGGGTCATTTGACATCTAGTCTTATGACATATGCGAATCTTGTTTGAGAGGCAAGATGACAAAGGCACCTTTTAGCAAGACTGCTGAAAAGGCCTCAGAGCTATTGGAGCTAATACATTCCGATGTATGTGGCCCAATGAGCACTAGTGCTAGATCTTGTTTTCTGTACTTCATCACCTTCATGGATGACTTCAGTAGATACAGTTATGTATCTGATGAAGCATAAGTCTGAGACTCTCCAAAGGTTTAAGGACTTTAAGAATGAAGTAGAAAACCAACTTGGCAAGAAAATAAAAGCACTTCGGTCTGACCAAGGGGGTGAATATTTGAGCCAAGAGTTTGACTCGTTTTTGAGAGAGTGTGGGATTGTATCCCAACTCACTCCTCCTGGTACACCCCAATGGAATAGAGTGTCAGAAAGGAGGAATAGAACCTTGCTTGACATGGTCCACTCGATGATGAGTCATGGTACACTCCCTGTCTCCTTTTGGGGATATGCTTTAGAGACAGCTGCTTACATTCTTAATAATACACCAAGCAAGGCAGTTGAGGGAACACCATATGAACTATGGAAGGGCCAAAATCCCAATGTTTCCTTCTTGAAGATTTGGGGCTGTGATGCACATGTTAAGAAATTGACAAGTGGCAAACTCGAGTCCAAATCTGTCAAGTGCCAGTTTGTGGGTTACCCTAAGGAAACTAAGGGTTATTACTTCTATGATCCGGCCGAAAACAAAGTTTTCATAGCCAGAAATGCAGTCTTCTTAGAGAAGGAATTCCTTTCCAAGAGAGACAGTGGGAGTAATGTTGAACTTTCGGAAGTTCAAGACTCACAAACTCCTACTGCTACTGCTGAGGATGCTTCAGGAACCGATCTTACTACTCAAGAAATTGAGGAACCAGAACCAGTTACACAGGACCTTAGAAGGTCTGGTAGGACACGTCATCAGCCAGAAAGGTACGGCTTTCTCGTGACTGATGATGGGGACCTTATGGTCATTGACAAAGAGAAGCCCAAGACCTATAAGGAGGCTGTTGAAAGCCCACACTCAGATCAATGGCATAAAGCCATGGAGGCTGAGATGCAGTCTATGTAAGATAACCAAGTATGGAACTTGGTGGATCCACCTTCAGGTGCTAAGGTGATAGGTTGCAAGTTATGTTTTAAGTTAAAGGCCGACAACACCTTCAAAGGGCGAGTGGTGGTAAAAGGATTCAGGCAAGTTCAAGGAATTGACTATGATGAAACCTTTTCACCAGTTGCTATGCTTAAATCCATTAGGATACTACTAGCCATAGCTACATGGTATGATTATGAGATATGGCAGATGGATGTTAAGACTGCTTTCCTTAATGGAAAGCTACTCGAGGATGTCTACATGCCACAACCTGAGGGTTTTATCGATCCAAAGTATCCAAACCGAGTATGCAAGCTTCAAAGATCTATTTATGGATTGAAGCAAGCATCAAGGTCATGGAATCAGAGATTCAATGAGGTCATTATAGAATATGGCTTCACACAGAATTCTGATGAGCCCTGTGTGTATAAGATGGTTAGTGGGAGCATTTCCACCTTCTTAGTGCTGTATGTTGATGACATCCTTATCATTGGAGACGACATACCAACACTGCAAGGGGTTAAGCAGTGGTTGAGTAAGTGCTTCACAATAAAGGACTTAGGCGAAGCTGAGATGATCTTAAGGATCAGGATCTATAGAGATAGATCCAATCGACTTCAAGGCCTAAGTCAGACCACGTACATTGACAAGGTTCTGAAAAGATTCAGCATGGACAAGGCAAAGAAAGGATTCTTGCCTATGCACCATGGGTTGAAGCTGAGTAAGAAAGATGGTCCTAAAACAAAGAAGGACCAGGAGAACATGGAAAAGATCGCTTATGCATCTGCTATTGGATTTATCATGTACTTCATGTTATGTACGAGGCATAATGTTGCATTTGCACTAAGTATGACCAGTCGGTACCAGTTGGACCCCAGGGAGGAACACTGGAAGGCTGTCAAGGCAATCCTAAAGTATCTTAATTGGACTAAGGATGCTTTCTTAGTGTATAAAGGTCAAGATGCATTGGTATTGTCAGGTTACACTGATGCAAGCTTTGAGACCAATGAGGATAAGAACCAGTCATAGTCTGGTTATGTTTTTCTCTTGAATGGCAGTGCCATTAGTTGGAGGTCCTCAAAGTAGGCCACCATAGCTGACTCTACAACGGAAGCTGAGTACATAGCTGCAAAGGAAGCCGTTTGGATCAAGAAATTCATAACCGAGTTGGGAGCAGTACCTATTATCCTAGACCCAGTTGATGTTTTTTGTGACAACAACGGGCCCATCGCACAAGCTAAGGAGCCTCGATCACACAAGAGATCCAAACATGTGCTCAGAAAGTTTCACCTCATTCGGGAGATCGTGAACAGAGGTGACATATTATTGCAGAGGGTTGACACCAAGAATAATGTCACTGATCCAGTGACCAAAGCGCTACTGTAGACACAACATGACGGTCATGCCAGATCTATAGCAATTAGGGCAATGCCCACTTGGAACTAGTGCAAGTGGGAGATTGTTAGTGTGCCCTAGTTCTTAGGGCATTGGATTCTTGAATTTTGTATTATACATTAAGAGTCATGTATGAATAAATTATTTGTGCCATATTAATAAAGGCAATTAATTTATTTCATTTATATCTTGTGCTATAATATGAGTAGAGTATCCATTGATTGATAATCATAAAACCCATCCCATGTATATTGTAATGGTGGGAACGAATAGAACCACACACTTTTATATTCGATGACTGTATGGTAGTTCTTAACTAGCCATAGAACTTGTATAGTCAGTCACGAATATAGGTACGTGTCGTTGACATGGGACTGGATCGATCTGCACAAGAAAGCCACATGGTTGTCGCTTCATAGGTCTTTCTTGAGTAGGTCTCTTTTGACCTCAGACCAGATTTCATTATAGTATCAATATAGAATCCAGTTCACTTTGACATATGCCTAACAGGTCTATAAAAGGATGCTAAATATGGATTGGGTGGACAGGTGAACATATTGATGATGAAGTGATGGAATTGCCACTCGGGTAACACCGAGATGATATCACTAGGCACTTGATGAGTGGGACTAATAAGTGTATGGCCATACCCAAATAAGTTGGTTGCTTATTTGATTAATTAGTCAACTTAAGATCAAGAAATATAATAAACAATAGAAGAGGATGACGGACACCATGCCTCTTGTTTATTCATATCGATATCGTTAGGTAAAGGACACTATGAGATTACTACCGGGTGAGTGTCTTCTAAAGACTGCTGCATCTCTGTCTTAATTAGGGGCTATAATGGTTTGCTAGAATCCACTTACAGTCTGTGGGCCTTGGGCCTACTGCCAATATAAAGACAGACCCATAGGATCGTGCACATAGATCAACTGAGCGGGAACGTATAGATATTGTGCATGTGATGTACATCGGAAGGAATGAGTTAATTAGTTGACATTCGGTGTTGAGGTAATTAATTAATATTGGGTTGGTTTAATTTAATTAATTAGTTTACATAATGGAATTAATTAATTTATCAATTCATTGAGTTACATAAAGTAAACAATTAATTAAATTATTTTCTTAAGTGTGATTTTATTTTAATTAGGGATAATTAAATCAAGCCATATGGAATTAAATTATATATTATAAATCTTATGGAATAAGGATTTAAATATGTAATTAAAATCCTAATGGGCTTAGGTTTACTTAACCTAATTGGAGTCCATATTGCATAAGGACTATAAAAGGCACATTTATGGGAAAAATCACTCTCTTAACCCTAGGCATAAAGGAAATTCGGCCAGCAACAATATCAGCCCCAATAGCCGAATTCTTTGGTGCAATTTCTTTCGTTCTTCGACTAGCATCAGTTCCTGTTTGATAGTTGATCATGCACCAGACTGTGGAGATCAATTTTAAGAAATGATTCTGCAGCATTCTCTAGAAGAGACATAATCTGGTGAGTTCAATCTCTTGATTCAAATTGTTTTTATTTCAATCAATGGTAATTGGACACGATAGGTGGATTCTAGGAAATTTTAAACGGTGTATTTTCTGTTGCGCCATGTTATTTTTCTGATGACGAATCACAACAGATAAACCTGGTATCAGCTTATCCCAACTTCTCCTCGGGTACAGATAAACCCCGGCATCGGCTTATACCAAATCATCTTTGTAACAATGAGACTTCGACAAGTTAGGTATGTCGTTATTTCCTTACGTTTACGATGCTCCAATTCGCGCTCTCAAATTCATCACCTCAGGTATTTTAGACCTGGAATCGAGTGTCGAATTTGATCACGCGAGGGGCAGCTGTAAGTGCCGAAATTTTCCGGGGTTAAAAAAAAAGAAAAGAAAAAAAGATATGGTCGTGTGCTATGCATTACAGTTGTACGACAATAACTACAATCGTACGGCTGTAATTCTATTACCACGGCTGTAATTTAAATCTTCAGTGAAAGTCAAATAAGCAACCAAATTTTACAGTCACCACCTCTAATTACAGTCGTACGACTGTAATTACCAAACATTACTGTCGTATGACTGTAGATCCGTTTTCTGAAATTTTAGCCATACCCAAAGGGGGAGAGGCATGGGCGATTTTAGAGGCATTAATGCCTCTGATTATCCCTCTTTTTGGGCTTTAAGTAGCAGAAGAAAAGGAGGAGAAGGGGTTGGACAAAAATTTGGATTGAAGAGAGCTCAAAAGGGGAGAGAAGGGAAAAGAAGAGAAGAAATAATATTTTCTCCTACTCTTTTCTTTTGATCATTGTATTGTAAGGTTTAAAATCGGTAGAAATCCTAGGTTAACAATCTATCACTCAAAGATAATAAATCCCAGAACTTGAACTTGGCTAAATCTTTGGCTTGTGGAGAATCTTGGACTTTACTTTTGAACCTTAGCATTCAAACGAAAAGAAGTAATCTGAAGCTAATCTAAGGTGTTTTGCCAGCCAAATCGATGGTGGAATTGCGCTACAATGGTAACTACACCTAAAACTAGTGTTCTGCTTCGTTTTCTGGGTGTTTTGGTTCATTTTCGTGCGTAAAACCAAATATTTAAGTCTACTGTTTCTGGGTAGGATGAACAGCCGTAAGGCTGTAATTATAGTCGCACGACTGTAATTACATTTTTACGATCGTAGTTGGCTCTCCACGGCTGTAAATCCTCCCCGCAACTCAACATAAACCCCAAAAATAAGTCTTCTGGTTCTGGGCGGGATGAACAGTCATACGACTGTAATTACAGTCGCACGACTGTAACTACAGTCGTACCACTATTCTTGGTATTTCGGCTCTAAATCCTACCCATCGAAATAATTTCAACCTTTTTTTAATAAAAAATGCATTGTAGTCACACGACTATAATTACAGTCGCACGACTGTAATTACAACCACGCGGTTTTAGTTTCTGGTCAACAACAGAAAATTCGAAAAAATTCAGAAAAATCCCAAAAAAATCGAAAAATCATAAAAATGCATAAAAATAAAAAAATATCAAAAATGAATTTATCTCATGCATCCATGACCTTAGATTTAATTTTTGAAGCTGTTGCATTTAGAATAGAACAACGACGGCGATCCAAATCTCCCAAAAACCGACCCACTTTACATGCTAAATGAAAGTAAACTGGAAAAAGAAAATATTTTCAAAAAACGTATTTTATCATGAAACAAAAACACAGGAATGTCTTAAAACCATTTTCCATATCTGGTCGGGTGAACTAGCCGAGTTTACCCGACCATCCCCTAAATGCATGTCCCCAAATCTCTCATTTCCCCTTTTTGTCTATTTGAGTCCAACTTATTGCATATATCTGTGCTAACCTTTGTTTTGTAGGGTTTGGTTTATTTATGTTTATTTGTTTATTTTAATTTTAATTAATTAGATACTCGTGTAAAATAGGCGATTCTACCCCGATCCCCAAATTATACAAATGTATCCCCAAGGATAATTTATTTGTGATTCAATTGGGTTGTAATAATCAATTTATTTACTGCTTTTTATTTATGTGTACGCTATATGATTAAATCAATAAAAATCCACTTTAGAAAGATAAAATGCTATCAATGAACATTGGCCAAATTTATTTTGATTAGACATGAAATAAGGGACTTGTCCGGACCTAGATCTCTGGAAAGTGTAGAGGCCCTCGTCCGGTTTAGCTACGCTGCAATTTCCCGGTTGAGCTGAGCTGGGGAGCGACTCTTACACTCTTTATTGAGACTTAGGTCTCGATTCTTTTATAAAATAATTTAATTTTCCAAAACCAAATTTTCATTATAAAAACCCACACGAGGGAGAGTTGCCCGATATCGCGGTCCCCTTTCGAGGGAGGAAAACATCGTCCGCTCACATTAGTAAGGAAGGTTTATTAGGAAACCTAGAAAAGGTAGATATGTCTACTTGTGAACATTATCTAGAGGGAAAACTGCTCGAAAACCATTTGGAAAAGCAAAAAGAGCCAACTTTCGATTCCAATTAATTCATTCTGACATCTGTGGTCCAATGAATGTGAAAGCAAGACATGGTGTTGTCTATTTCATTACATTTATAGACGACTTCACTCGCTATGGATATGTCTTTTTTATTTCTCATAAATTTGAAGCTCAAAAAATATAAAAACTTATTGGAGAATCAATTAGACAGAAAAATAAAAGTTTTACGAACTGATCAAGGTCATGAATAGCTTTCAAATAAGTTCAAAAATTTATGTGATGGAATGGGGATACAACGCCAACTATCTACACACCACAACAAAATGGTGTTGTAGAACAAAGTAATAAGTCTGTTACTACTGTAAGGTTTCTCTCGGTGTAAAATAAAATTTCATATCGCAACTGAAGCGATTCCGTTTTGTGCTCGAATCTATGATAGGAGCGAATTGCTCAGATTATGAAAGAAAACAACAAACTGACTCAACCAAAAAGTAAATTAAATCACACCTATATCGTCCCTGCATTAGAAATTCATTTCAATCTTGCTTTCGCGAAGAATCTCTACCCTCACGTATACGGATGTCTTTCTGAACGGGACGGTGTGCTAGCACGGGATAAAAATTCAAGCTCTCCCCTTAGACCTAGTTGGTCGAAAATCACAATGCTTGGGAGATGTTGGAAATTATGTGCAGGTCACCCTTGATGGGCCCGACCTAGCCCGATTTATTTGGAATGGATAACTATGAAGATAGTCATGCAAATGGGATACAAAAAGGGTGACAATTAAAATAATTCTTAATTCTTTTCGCTCTATGTAAAACGTATTTCCTGTATAAAGGAAAAACACAAAGAAAACTGAAAATCTAAGAATCTTAATCTATCTTTCTATAATTGAATCTTCTCGTTCCTGTGGATCAAAGATTACTTAGAATATCTATAAGAGGTATTTACATTGTGTCTTTAATCTCATAGTTTGTCAATTTAAGGATTAATGTAGTTATGTGAATAATGCATATTTATTGATTTTGGGATATGATTAATTCCGTATTGATTATGTAAAATCAAAAATTATATATCAATTTTCCTGCAGTGCATCTATCCCGTTTCGTATTTTCATTTTTCATTATTTCAATTCGGAGAATGTTTGTAACAATGTTTTAAATTTTAAACCTTAATTAATACCGCCTTTCATAATATCATTTAATTATTGTAGTCATTCCAAAGTGCTCTTTATTTCTCCACATGAAATAAAATAATTTTAATTATCTTTGTCCATCTTGGTCTACTTATTCCACTGATAAAGAAAAGGCAAGCAATCGTGATTCATGCAATAATCATTAGCTTGGGGAATTAAAATATATATATATATATATATATATATATATATATATATATATATATATTGAAAATTACTCTACATATATAATTCATAAAAGGAATGAATTTCTTACTGTATTCATGGTTGATGTCAAAGTTCAAAAATTTGATAAAAATAAAATTTATATTATTTTTTAAAATATATACAATCACAATTTTATAATATGTATAGTAATCTATTCTACTTATTGTAATGAGGTAAATAAAAAATTGATACTTCTGGAACATAACACATTTCTGGAAAACAAATTGAGCTGTGTAATTTTGTTTATTGTTATTATTTTTAGAAATTTTAGTTGCTTTCCGCATAAAGTGCAGTTGACATCTAAGTATTCTCTAATTTTAATTTCAAGCACACCCTTTTCTTTCTTTTGTTCTTCTGTTTTTGATAAATTCCTCTGCAATGACCCAGATGGATCATAAACTTTTATAAACAAAAATTGACGTACTTAATTAATTGTGGGATCGATGATAATTTATTCACACACACACACGCACACGCACACGCACACGCACATATATATATATATATATATATATAGAGTCATCATTCTTTTCTTTAACTCCACGCGGGTAGACTGTGTTGACC
The DNA here is from genome assembly GCA_039660915.1 of Euphorbia tirucalli. Taxonomy (NCBI): domain Eukaryota; kingdom Viridiplantae; phylum Streptophyta; class Magnoliopsida; order Malpighiales; family Euphorbiaceae; genus Euphorbia; species Euphorbia tirucalli. Next base: position 31,208,341 of record CM077640.1, on the reverse strand, counting down.
ATTCTTACATTACACTTTAGTCAGGTCCACAAAAAGAATGACTTTTTTAATTGTTTAAAAATATCATAAAATGTTAAGATAGTTACGTATAAATAATAAAACCATAATTTCATCAATTTAACTATAAATACTTACTTTTTTTTCATGCCATCATATATATATATATATATTGTTGGTTTTTGGTCTTCCCATGATATTTTGGAATGGCAGAGACTAAACTGTAATTTGAGATAAATTACAGGAATCAAATGTGTAATTTGGATCAATCCTATAAATAGATGGAAGTTGGTTATTTCCTTTATAAATAGAGAAGTTGTTTCTCTAATTCATTTACGCGTGAGAAAAAAAAAAGGTCTCAGAGAGAAAAACTTGGAAGACATACTATTTTCGATCGTCAGAAGAATTCACGAAAATAGCTCATACTCTGTGTATTCGTACATACGTAGTAAAGGCAACCTAAACAATCCGGCTTGTTGTGTTGATTGAATTCGCTTCGTAAACTTTTTTCCGTTACATATAAACTATAAGTCCGTTTATATATATTGTTTACAAAATTTGTATATTAGTTGTACGGTTTATGTGTTTTCATTGGTATCAGAGCCGAAAGGTGTTAGGATTCGTCATTGGAAAAATAACGTGGCGCAGTGGAAAATATATCGTTTAAAATTTCCTAGAATCCACCTATCGTGTCCAATTACCATTGATTAGAATAAAATCAATTTGAATCAAGAGAGATTAACTCACCGGATTCGTCTCTTCTAGAGACTGCTGCAGAATCGTTTCTTGAAACTGCGATCTGCAAAGTCTGGTGCACGACCAACTATTGAGCAGGAACCGGTACTAGCCGAAAACGCGAAGGAATGGAGGATTAATGCTTGAATTTTCTGCTATTTGGGGCTGCTATTGGTGGCTGAAATTTCCATCAATTAATTAGGATTGAATTAGGTTTTTCCTCCTTAAGTGTGCGCTTATATAGACACTTTGTCTAATTGGGTTTTAATTAGGTTAATTAAACCCAAGCCCACTAGGATTATAATTATATAAATAAACTTTAATTAATTATAGAATTAAATCATACTATGTAATTTAATTCCATTTGGCTAAATTTAATTACCCCTAAATAAAATTAAATCACACTTAAGTTAATACAATACATGTATTTAATTTTCCTACTTGGGAAAATTATTTAATTAATTGTTTACTTTATGTAATTCAATTAATTGATAAATTAATTAATTACATTATGTAAACTTATTAATTAAATTAAATTCAACCCAATGTTAATTAATTACCTTGACACCGAATGTCAACTAATTAATTAACGCATTCCTTCCAATGTACATTACATGTACAATTTCTATAAGTTCCGGCTCAGTTGATCTATGTGCACGATCCTGTGGGTCTGTCTTTATGTTGGCAGTAGGCCCAAAGTCCACAGACTGTAAGTGGGTTTTAGCAAACCATTACAGCCCCCAATTAAGACAGAGATGCAGCAGTCTTCAGAAGATATTCACCAGGTAGTAATCTCATAGTGTCCTTTACCTAACGATATCGATATGAATAAATAAGAGGCATGGTATCTGTCATCCTCTTCTGTTGTTTATTATATTTCTTGATCTTGAGTTGACTGATTAATCAAATAAGCACCGACTTACTTGGGTATGGCCATACACTTATCAGTCCCACTCATCAAGTGACCAATGATATCATCTTGGTGTTATCCGAGTGGCAATTCCATCACTTTATCATCAATATCAACATGTTCACCGGTCCACCCAATCATACCCGTATTTAGCATCCTTTTACAGACCTGTTAGGCCTATGTCAAAGTGAACCGGATTCCATATTGATATTGTAATGAAATCTGGTCTGAGGACAAAAGAGACCTACTCAAGAAAGACCTCTGACACAACAACCATGTGGCTTTCTTGTGCGGATCGATCCAGTCCCATGTCAACGACATGTACCTATATTCATGACTGACTATACAAGTACTATGGCTAGTTAAGAACTACCATACAGTCATCGAATATACAAGTCTGTGGTTCTATTTGTTCCCACGATTAGAACAGACCTGGGATAGGTTTTATGATTATCAATCAATGGATACTCTACTCATATTATAGCACAAGATATAAATGAAATAGATTAATTGCCTTTATTAAAGTGACACAAATAATGTATTCATACAATGAATCTTAATGTATAATACAAAATACAAGAATCCAATGCCTTAAGAACTAGGGCACACCAACAAAAGGTTTAAAGATTGATGTGTTCAAGTCTTTATTTCTGGTTATCTGTGAATAGAATATGTTTTAGTAGAAATATGTCAAAATTTTTTGTCGGATTTTTGTAATTCTGAGCACACCACTGAAATCAGCACGAAAAATCGAGTCGGAATCTCAATTTTCAAGGCTAACAGAGCCCCGAAAATGCGTCTGGAATTCGTCACAGAGTAGTTGAGAGGAATAGGGATCATGGGACACATGGTGCACAACGATTGGATGGTTTTTTACTGTCGAAAAGCTAAACCGATTGATCCACCAATCGCGTGTCGCCACGTGGACTAGGTCAACCACTTTTGGAACCGTCAAACTCGACACGTGGCAGCCATATGTGTCCACGTGTACCAATAGGTTGATGACACGTGGCAGAGCGGTTGTCAACATGACACGTCGTCAGCCACATCATCACCAGAACCAATCAGGTGATGACATGTGGCATGTATGCCACGTCAACCCAATCACATGTCGCCACGTGGCACATGAATCAACCAACCTTAAAAGGGCACGTGAGGGCACGTGGCAGTAGCTTCCAACGATGCGTGATGATGTGTGGGGGCGTTTCTAGCATCCAAATTTTGTGAAAGTTGTTCCAGAATTAAAATTTGTATCTTTCTTGAATTTTTGGTACATTTTGATGAATTTTTGAAATTCATTTGATGTTTTTAATCAATTTTTAAGCTAAATTTAATAGTATTTATTGTATTTAAATGCTTTATTTATGTTTTAAAATTTCAAGAAAATTTCAGTATATTTATTGTGTATTTATATACTGTTTATTTTTTATAATTGACAAGTTTTTGTTATTTCTATATGTGTTATAGAAATGGCATCTTTCGTGAAAACGGCGAAGGAAATCCAATCTCAGGAGGAGGCAAGGATTATATAAAAACTTAAAGATAAACTTTTCTCGAAATGATATCCTCCATTGGAGAAAGAGGATATTGTTGGAGTGATGGAAAGGTTTAATGCGTTAAACCAAGAGATTCAAGAGCTTGTCTGGAAAGGAGGATTTTCTTCTGGCACTGATCAACTGAAAATGTTAAAGTTTGCGAAAAAGCCTTTTCGTGAAAAACATTTTAATGAATTCTAGTATGGTAAAAACTCTGCATTTCAAGAAGTGGTGGATTCCATTGAAGGCCTAGCTCCTAAGAGGGAGTATGAGTTTCAATGCAAAGTGTTTGTGTTAAATTTGGCTGAAATGGGAGCTAAGTTAGCTCATAAACCTAGAACCATATTACTAAGGAGTAACAAATTGGTTCGTCGTCCCTACCTAGACGCCGCTTTTGAGGGTTTCGAGAACATGCCTAAGGATCTGTACCATAAGTTCATAGAAATGATCCCCGTCACTTCTAAGGTGATTGAGATTGTTGAGCTAGATGGAGAGGATGAGGCAGAGATCGACACTAGTGTCGAGGATGATCCCATGACTCCAGAACATAACCACTGTGTGGAGTATTGGACTGGATCTATGAATAACTCTGGAGATGAAGATTGAGCTCTTCAGTTTTCTTGTTGATTTTGTTTTTTTTTTTAAATTTTTGTTTTGAATGGCTACGTGCTACGAACATATTTTCTTTCAAGTGGTTGTAATTTTTTTTTTTTTCTTACTGTTGGATTTTTTTATATGGTATAATAAATGTTTATTCGTTAAACATTGCTATTTTTGGTTAGTTGTTTTAGTTATTCTAATTTATTTATTTTGAGATTATAACTAAGTGTTATACTACTCATTAGTTTCATACATAAGAGAGCATAAATGTTAAATAACTTAGAATGGAATCTAAAACAAAACTAAAATAGAAATATTTATTATTAGAAATTTAAACCTAATATAGCGTTTGTATTAGCCCGTGTAAATGGTGACTCTATATATTGCGCATAGTGTTCGATTTTATGTGAACCAAACACTATTTTTAGTTTTAAATAATCTTATAATAAATATGGTGTATCGCTTACTCGTTTATGCTACTTTATCTTTAGAATTTTTCAATGGCTGCTTCTAAATCAATAGTTGCTGAACTAAATAAGGACCTTAGACTGAATGGTGACAATTATGAAGTTTGGGCTATGAATGTCCAATACATAATTGAAGAGAAAGAGGCTCTGGATACTCTGGAAAGGATTATGGTTCCTACGGAGGAGGGTAACACCGCTTAAGCAAGGAGGGACCTTAAGGCTTATCAAATTTGGAAGAGGAGGAACTCGTCTACCCCATCATCATGCTTAGTGCGATGGATGATGACATCGCAAAGAGGTTTCACGTATACAACATAGCTAAAGAACTGTGGGATGCTCTTAAGGAGAACTTTGGAGGTGTCTCCATAACAAAACTCCGCCCCTTAAGTATCAAGTTTGATACTTATAAGAAAAGTGCTGACCATACAATGAAAAGGTGTTTGAGAGAAATATCTAACATGATTGCTGAACTTCATGATGCTGGTTATGAGTTGACCGAGGAGCAAAAATTTCAAGCTATGATACGTTCTCTGCCAAATGGGTGGGAGCATATAAAGTTGCATCTCACTCATGCCAAAGACATCACGACCTTTGATTGATGCAGTTCGTCATCTTGAGCTGGAAGAGGACCGTTTGGCTTCTCTTAGTGTGAAATATGAAGTTCACATGGCTAGTTCAAGTTCTGGTTTGAAGTCCAAAAAGAAGAACAAGAGGTTCTTTAAGAAAAAGGAGAAGGGAACGGTAGGCAATGTTCAAGTTCAAAAGAAGCGCAAGAAGAAAGTTAATATTTCTAGGTTGAGATGTTATAATTACAGATAGAAAGGGCATTTTGCAAGAGATTGCAAAGCTCCTAAGGTAAACTTTACCGAATTGTATAATTGTTATACATTTGTTTCAAGTTCTATCTTCCTAACTGAATCTCATCCTTTATGGATTATAGACTCAGGAGCCACAGACCATGTAACAAAGGATCGAGATTCCTTTGTAGAGTTTCGAAGTGTTCCATGGGAAACAAGTTGGATCTATGTGGGTCACAACTCAAAGGAGGAAGTCTTAGGGATTGGATGTTGCCAGCTGGTCTTAAATGGTGGTCGACCACTGTTTCTTGAAGATGTCCTTTATGCTCCTGCAATTCGAAGGAACTTGATAGCTGTTTCTGCCCTTATGAATTTAGGATTCATGTTATCTTTTGAAATGAACAATTTTAGTCTTTTTATGAACAATATCTATTTTGTTGGTGGACATTTGTTGGATGGTTTTATTGTTATGGATTTGGATCCTAATTATGTGTGTAATAATAGTTTTTCTTTTAATGTTAACTCGTCTGTGGATAATGTTAACATTTCAAAAATGTGGCATGTGAGACTTAGTCACATTGGTCAACATCGTTTAGCAAGATTGGCCAAAGTAGGTTTGTTGGCTGATTTATCAAAAATAGATCTCCCAACTTGTGAGAACTGCTTAAAAGGAAAAATGACAAGAAAACCATTTGGTAAAGCTACGTGAGCTAACCAACCATTACAACTAATTCATTCTGACATTTGTGGCTATTCATAGACGACTATACAAGGTATGGTCATGTCTTGATTGCATATAAATCTAAAGCATTAGCATGTTTCAAACGATTTATGGCTCTAGTTGAAAATTAACTAGATAAGAAAATCAAAGCTTTAAGGACCGATCGGGGAAGAGAGTACCTCTCCAAGGAATTTAAAGTTTTATGTGATGAAAAAGGTATAAAACATCAGTTGTCCATACCGAGAACTCCACAACAAAATGGAGCTGCGGAAAGAAGAAACCGAACCCTCTTAAAGATGGTGACGTTTATGATGGCTGAAGCCAATTTGCCTATCTCCTTTTAGGGTGACGCATTGTTGACTACCACATATGTACTCAATAGAGTACCTTCTAAGTCCATTGAAACTATGCCGTATGGAATTGTGGATGAGCCGCAAGCCTAATTTGAACCATTTACGACCATGGGGATGTGCTACCTATGTTCACGACACATCTAGCAAGTATGGAATGCTAGGCCCAAGAGGCAAGAAAGGTATGTTCATAAGATATCCTTATCTCTTAAAAGGATATGTTCTAATGGGAGAGAATGAAAATGGTCAAATAATAGAATTTGAGTCACAAGATGTCACATTCTTAGAGAATGAATTTCTTAAGCTGGGAGAGGTGGATAAGGAATTCACTTTGTTTGAAACTCAAGAGTCTAAAACTTCAGGGTCACTCAATTCGAGTGGGAGGAATGAAGTTGAAGACGTAAGGGAAAGGGAAGAAAATGATATTTTTCAACCTTCACAAGCAGATTTGAGTAATCCTGACCTTAACTTAAGTGATCTTGATTTGAGTGGGAGTCTTGTTCAAAATTCAAGTGTAAATATGGATATAGATCCTAGTGGGAGTGGTCCTAGTGGGAGTTCTACCCAAAGTCTTGATGAATATAAGAGATTTGTTTTTCAAGAAGCAGAACCTCCAAGGTGATCAAAGAGAGGAAATGTTCCACGTCGCTGTCATTTAATTAATAGCGAAGCTTTTTCAATTGTAGCTCAAATTAAAGACTTTCCCACTAACATGAGAGAGTTATTGGTGTCTCCAGCAAAGGAAGAACGGATAAAAGCAATGGAAAGTGAGATGGAGTCAATGAGGGTCAACAAAGTTTGGAACTAGTTGATATACCCAAAGGGCGTAAAGCCATTGGGGATAAGTGGGTGTGAGCAGATGACCTTTTTTTACGAAGAATGGAATACGATGAAGTGGACCGGGGAAAATGTTTTCATTCATTTTGGATTTGGAAAATGGGTTTTGTTTATCTTGAGTTAGGAAAATCATGGATTTATTTGGAAGTTCCTTTGTAGAAAACATTTTTCCGTTTTAACTTAAAGACCTCGAAACTTAAATCCCGAGATCAGTGATAGAGTCGCCACCCGGATCAGCTCATCCTGTAATTCCGGTACAGCTCCCTACCGAGGGTAGACTACTATACCTAATCCAGAGATTTAGGGTTCGGGCAAGTGACTTACTTAACCTCTATCTTGCTTTCACTTTACAGTTTATAGTATCATATTTAATTCACTTTATTATCTTTCTCTATCCCAATTTGTTTATATTAATCAGCCGATGCTAAAGCAAAATGTAGAAAATAAATTGTATAAAAATAAAGCATACATCCAAAATATACGAGAAAATAGTAGAGGCCGATTATACAACCCAATCGAATAAAAGATAAAAACCCTTGTCCTTACTTTACAATCGCCTAAGTACACGAGGATCTAAAAATTACAACTGCCTAAAAATACACAAAATAATCTATTAATTACAGTGAAAATAAAAATAAAAATAAAGCTGCAAAACAAATTGGTTAGCACAATTTATATTGCACACACAGATAGGACTCCAATAGGACAAAATTAGGAATTTAAGAAGCGGGGGCATGCATTTAGGGGGTAACCGGGTCGACCCGACCAGTCGGACCGGTTAGACTTGGAAAACGGTTTTGAAACGCCTTGTAATTTTTGTGCTGAAAAATCATTTTTTGAAAAACAATTAGCTCGATGACATGCAAATTTCCATTTTTTGTGGGTCTGTTATCCCGTAATCCTGGGTTTCTTCGTGTGGGTTCTTAAATACAACATCCATCTAAGGTCTAAAGAGCAATAAAAACACCAAAAACATTTGTGAAAATCCTGTTTTGTTCGTTTTCAATATTTTCTGGGGATTTTATAGGGTTCGGGGGTCCGCTGATGCTGAACTACAGATCCGATTCGGATAAAATAACCCCGTCAGAAAATAAAACCCCGGGAAAACCAAAAACCCTAATATCTGTACGTACAGAAATTTGAAAACCAAAATTTTATAACATACGGATGAATTTGGGCCGAAAATGATCACAACAGAATGCACGAAATGGAGAACGGACTGTTTTTGGCCGATCGGGTGGTGACAGAGTCACCACTCGAATCAACTCATCTGGGAATTCCTGTACAGCTCCCTACCAAAGGTAGACTGCTGTACCTAATCCAGAGATTTAGGGTTTGGGCAATTTGATTTCCGAAAGTTGCAGAGAATGAAGAAAACGCACAGAAAAGACAATGCAAACAGGTTTAAGGCCTTTCAGAGTTTACCTTGATATTGTTTTGATGCTTTGAACATTAAGAAATGGATTGAAAGCTTGGAATTTGCCCTGGAAACTCAACCGGCCGAAAACCAAAATTCGATCCGAAACAACTCGAAATGAATCTGAAATGATCCCAAATCAATGTGTAAAGGTTAAGGAACTTGTATTTAATGTTTTAAGAGTGATTTTAGGTTTTTGTCTTTGTGTTTTTGGGGCCTCTCTTTCTCGGTTTCTATCTCTCTTTCTCTGCTTCTCTTTTTCTCTCTGTATTTGGTTTCAAAGTTCTCTACCCAGGATTACCAACTCCCTCTTTTTTATTTGATTTTTCTCTTTTTAGACTCACCTCACACATATCATTTCAAACATTAAATGGCTACCTGACTTTCTAATTTTGCCCAACTTCTCCTCTACCAAGCCAAGTTGCTCTGCTTTGCAGAGCAACTTGGTTCACCCACTAGAGCGGTACAGCTCTAGTCTAGAGCCGGGGCAAAATTTCGAAAATTAGATGTGCACCCTAAACCCTAGAAACCACTCGGGAGACCCTTTTCGGGGATTTCGGATTACGGATAGCTTGGTTTTTAGTAAGTTTGAGACACTCTGAGCGACATTCCGGTCGCTTTCAAGTCCGATTCAAGTTCGTCTGCTTCACAGGTAATCCAGGAATTCTCATCATAGAGGTCGGGAAAACCCGGCGCTTACAGCTGCCCCTCACGTGATCAAATTCAATACTCGATACTAGGTGTGGGTTACTTGAGGGGAAATTGAGAACGCGAATTGAAGCACCATAAGCAAAAGGAAAGAAAAACATACCTGAGTTGCAGCTGATCTGCTGAAGTTTTGAGGCAGAAGCAAATCTAAGCCTGACACCGGGTTTAGGTTACCCGCGACGGATCTGCTGAAGTTTTGAGGTGGAAGCAAATCTAAGCCTGACACCGGGTTTAGGTTACCCACGATGGATCTGCTGAAGTTTTGAGGTGGAAGCAAATCTAAGCCTGACATTGAGTTCAGGTTACCCGCGATGGATCTGCTGAAGTTTTAAAGTGGAAGCAAATCTAAGCCTGACACCGGGTTTAGGTTACCCGCGATGGATCTGCTGAAGTTTTAAGGAGGAAGCAAATCTAAGCCTGACACCGAGTTTAGGTTACCCTCAATGGATCTACTGAAGTTTAGATGGAAGCAAATATGAGCCTGACACCAGGTTTAAGTTACCCGCGATGGATCTGCTAGGGAAATAAGCCGATACCGGGTCTAGGTTACCCGAGGTAGATCTGCTAGATTCCTAAGGATTTCTAAGGTTGCATAGGTGATGCGTATTCATTCCTTGATCGATAATTTTGGAACAAAAATTTTTGCCCTTAGATCAAGAATAAATACGGTTCGATTGCCCTGCCCTTTGGATACCTACACTTGGGTTGGTCGTGATGCATGTATGCATGTGTATGTACGTGTTTTGAATGCTTGTGTGTGTATGTTGCAATGTATGCATATGCGAATGGTCTCTGGGAAATCATCCTCCGCTATTCATCTGGCATTGAAATGTTACGCTCTTGCTGGGGACATCGAGTCGCGCCTCTAGCTAGGTGAGAGCACAGGTTTTTTGCTGACCTCTGCGATGAAAGTCATTGTTGCCTTCTTCATGGATAAGCATGAAGCGGATTCGAACCAATCGGAATAATGTCAGAAATGTCACGGATGACCCAAATATGTGTGACAAGTCTTGGTATGAAGCCCTGAAGGAATTCCAATAAGTATTTAAGAAGACCGAAGAAAATAATGAAAAATAAGCAAATAAGCCATTCTGATGACTATAGTCGCTCGACTATAGTGCCTACAGCCACGCGACTGTAAACATCAGATTTTCTTTTTGGTCCAAATCAGCATTTTATTCGGTCTTTTTAAGCAAAATAAGCTTATCTGGCCACTACAGTCGCTCGACTATACTGCCTACAGCCGCGTGACTGTAGTCATTACAGTCGCAGTACTGTAATCATCAGACTTCCTTTTTTACCAAAAATCAGCTTTTAATTCTGATTTTTAGCCAAAACGGGAGATATAAAAGTCTCATATCCGGGATTAGGGCTAACAGAACGTAGAAAGAGGTAGAAAATTAAAAGGTTTTGAGAGAAAGACACAAAAAGAGCACACAATAACACTGATTTTGGGATTTTTTTTTTAGGATTTTTAAGAAAAATAAAAGGGTTTGATCTAAAATAACTTAAAAAATTTCAACGAAACACGTAGAAACCATTGTAGGGTGTTGTAAAATCATCATCACTCACTTAATCTCTCTCGGGGTTCCGTTCAGGATTCGTTGATCGCGCATTGTTTGGGTTATTCGTCACTGGAAGACACTTTCTTGCATCCGAATCTATCTCTGGTGATCCAAACACTGGAATACAGACAAGGTAACATTCTGAGAGGCCTTAAAAATCTATTTTTGTTCATTCTGGGTGTTGTTTATTAATTTTTTTTGAATTTTTATGATTTCGGAAGTGAATTTTGATTACAGACGCCTCGCCTAAGATCACAGTCACCCGGATGTAACCTACAGCCGCACGACTGTGACCTATAGTCGCGTGAATGTAATCTTCTGATTACAGTCACTCGACTATAATCTCTGGGGGAGAAGCTCCGAATGCCCCAAAATCGACCGATAACGCTTCCGTTTTTCGATTAAATGTGTTATTTAGGTTTATTATCGGCCCAGTTACATCCTTATATGCTTAGATTCCTGGTTTTCTGAATTTTTATTGATGGATGTAATTTAAAGTTTGGTGATTTTGAGGGATTAGGGATTTCCAGATTTGATTTGATCCGCTTCTAATCCATTTTATTGATTTTAGTACATTTCCAGAAATCCCGGCCCCCCAAAATCATTAATTTGCAAAGTGGTTTTCAAAAACGAGAAAAGAAAATAGGAATCAATTCTGGAGCATTACAGTCGCGCGACTGTAGTTAAGGCAGAATTACAGTTTTGCCATTTTGGGTCCCAAACTTGTAATTTTACACCGTTTTCCTATTCAAAAATGAATTTTGACGTGTTTACATTCTTTTTGGACCCTAGATGAATGTTTAATTTAGGCCCACACACGAACGGGAACCCCGGGTCCCGGGATATCTGGCCCACTAAAGTTGGAAAAATGCATTGAAATGAGCCAAACCATTTTCAAAATTGTTTTTTCACCCGCAAAACCTACAGGGCGTTTCAAAAAACCATTTTCCAGGTCTAACCGGTCCGACCGGTTGGGTCAACCCGGTTACCCCCCTAAATGCATGTCCCCGCTCCTATAAATCCCTATTCTGTCCTATTTGAGTCTTTTGTATGCCTTGATTATTTGTGCTAACCGTATTTAGATGCAGATTTTATTTTTGTTATTTTTCATTTTTAATGTACTTAATAGATTATCTCGTGTAATTAGGCGATTGTAATTTCTTAGATTATCGTGTATAGTAGGCGGTTGTAAATGGTGAGGCTGAGAGTTTTCTTTTTCTTGGGTTGTATAATTTGGCCTCTGATTTACTTTTCCGCACTTTTATTTTTCCGCACTTTATTTTAATATTTATATTTATGTCATTTGCATGAGCATCAATTAATAATTAAAAGAAGATAAAATGAGTAGAATTAAGTGAATGCAACATTACGTTATGAAATAATAATTGAAAATAAGTGAAGATTAGTAGATTTGTTGCCCAAACCCTGAATCTCTGAATTAGGTATCGCGTCTACACTTGGTAGGGAGCTTTACCGGAATTTCCCGGATGAGTTGATCCGGGTGGCGACTCTATATCTAATTTCGAAATTTAGGGTTCGCGATCTTTAAGTTCAAATTGGGATTTTCTAAAAAACCTATTTTTCCAAAATTCACACTTACAATTAAGTTTTCTACAAATGGGTTTTTTTCCAATAAAATGAAAGATTTTCTGAAGAAAGATTAAAGACCCGTTTTCAAACCACATCACCACATCTCAAAAAGAAAATCCCCGGTTCCCTCTTCACCGCACGTCCTGTAAAAACGTCGTCTGCTCACACTAGGGAAAGTATATCACACTTAGGACTAATCTAGATGGGGAGTATATTCTTTATGTGATGTGACTCTTGCACTTTTGTTGGGGATATGTGGGGACATGTAATGGCTGTTAGGGAATTCCGATGACTGCTGGGGAGAAAGTGGTCATGTTCTTTGTGATGGTTCTGCTGGGGATAGTGCAGAGTACCCTGCTGGAGAATAGTAGAAGAGTTTCTGCTGGGAAGTGGTAGAAGGGATCTCCGTTGGGGAATGAAAGTGTCTTCGCTGGGGAATGATGAAAATGTCTCGTCTTTCTGTCCTGAGGAGTGGTGAGTTTGGAAATGCTCCAAATTTTGCCCGAACTACCCGGCGTGGATTTTCAACTCAGCGAGCTGCCCTAATTTTTACCTAAGGTACCTTTTCGGTTTTCACCTTAGCGAGCTCTTTCTTCTTTTTTTTTTTTTCTTTTTTTTTTGGTCCTGTGATATTTGGATTTGGATTTGCTTCGAGATTTCTGATCATTTCGAGAAATGATGAGTTAGATTTGGAGGATAAGAAAAGATTACAGATTACATGTATTTAGCACATTTTCCTGTTAAATGATGTGAGACTTTTAACCAATTAAATGCAAAGTGCTTTCTTTAAATGGATGTTTAGGCGAGATAACTTTGTTTATGCATTCTAAAATAACCATGCGAACATATTAACAAAACATGCACTTTATTGATGAAATTAACATGAGCCCAACCCCGTTTCTGGTAGTTAGTCTTCCAAAGCTACTCTGAGTGATTTGAGTTCCATTTCCACTGGCAACACTGCTTCCATTCCGTACACCAAGGTGTAGGGAGTTTCACCTGTTGGTGTTCTAATGCTGGTTCTGTAACCCCAGAGGGCATATGGCAGTTTGTCAGCCCAGTCTCTGTAGGTGGTTACCATTTTTGACAAAATCTTCTCAATCGACTTGTTAGCCGCCTCCATTGCACCATTAGCCTGTGGTCTATAAGGAGAAGACTTGTGATGTTCAATGCCATTGCCCTTTGAAACTGCACTCCATTGTCAGTCACTGTATGGTGAGGGATTGCATATCGGGAGAAGATGTTCTTCTGAATGCACTTGACCATGTGCTTAGCTGTCACACTGGAGAAGGATTCTGCTTCTACTCACTTCGAAAAATAATCAACGGCAACCACTATGAATCTATTCCTATTAGATGCTGCGGGATGAATTTCGCCGATCATGTCAATCCCCCAAGCCTAGAATGGCCAAGGAGATGCCAAGTTTTATAGTTCAAGCAGTGGTAGATGACTAATATCCGTATAGATTTGGCACTCGTGACATCTTTTTACCTCCTTTACACAATCAGACTGCATTGTCATCCAGAAGTATCCTTGTCTCATTATCTTTCTAGCCATGGCAATCCCATTCATATGCAGTCCACAGGATCCGGCATGTACTTGCTGCATTACAGTTTCTGCTTCTCATTCTGTTAGACATCTTAGAAGAATCCCATTTGCAGTTCTCTTGTATAGCTTATCTTTGAAGATTCTGAACTGGCTGGCTAATCTTCCTAATGAAACCTTATCAGCAATGTTAGCTCCTTCTGGATACTTTCCTTCTTTCTTATACTGATAAATCTAAAAGAACCAGGGCTTTTCCTCAGTTGTTAACTCCATCACTTCATGCATATCGAAGCAGGGTTGCATGGAAATTTCTATGACCAGAGGCTGTATCTGTGTCTTTTCCAGATCTTCCCACATAGAGGACAATGTCGTTAATGCATCCGCCATTTTATTTTCATCTCTAGGAACATGTCTGAACTTGCACTGGTCAAATAACCCTCTTCTATACTGCAGCAGTTCTAAGTAGGGTCGTAAGGGTTCCTCTCTCAAATCCCAGTCGCCTTGTGCCTGCCTAATCACCAAGAGTGAATCCCCAACAATCAAGACATTGTCTGCCCCTAGTGTCAAGAGGGCTTCCATTCCGAATAAGCACGCTTTGTACTCTGCCCCATTGTTGGTTATGGAAAAGTACAAACTCTTCGACAGTGGGATAATCTCGCCATTTGGCATTGCTATTATCACCCCAATTCCAGTACCTTTTCTGTTTACGGCACCATCAAAGCACATAACCCATCTTCTCACTTCTATTATGGCCAAATGTTCATTGGGGAATTCCAGATTCTCCACACGGTCTGATTCTAGTGGCTGTTTTGCTAGGAATTCTGCCATAACTCGCCCTTTGATGGTTTTTCTAGTGATGTACACGATGTCGAATTCTGACAGGAGTAGTAGCCACCTAGATAATTCCCCAACCAACATCGGTGCTTCGTACAAGTATTTCACTGGGTCCACCTTAGCCACCGCTTATATCTTGTATGACTGAAAGTAGTGGCGTAGCTTCTTAGTCAGCCAGATCATTGCTACACATGTCTTCTCCACCACTGTGTACTTGGTTTCATATTCCAGCAGCTTTTTGCTGAGATAATAAATGGGGTACTCCTTCCTCCCATCTTGCTCCTGTGCTAGAATTGACCCTATGGAGGAATCTTAGACAGCTAAGTATAGAATCAAAGGCTTCCCTGGAGTTGGCGGGCTGAGAACTGGTGGATTTACTAGGTAAGCTTTGATATTTTCGAAAGCCAACTGGCACCTGTCATCCCATACAATTGGCTGATCTTTCCTTAACAGCTTGAAAATCGGCTCACACACTGAGGTTAACCGTGCTATGAAACGGCTGACATATTGCAATGAACCCAAGAACGATCAGACCTCCTTTTCTGTTTTAGGAGCTGGCATATCTCGGATGGCTTTGATTTTGTCGGGGTCCATCTCTATTCCTCTCTGGCTAACCACATGACCTAGCAACTTACCTAATGTAACCCCAAATATGCACTTCTTAGGGTTGAGACACAGGTTGTATTCCCCGATGCGTGTAAAGAATCTATCCAGGATAGCAGGTTGCTCCTCCCCGGTCATTGATTTAACAAGCATGTCATCAACATACACTTCCACTTCCTTATGAATCATGTCATGCAGCAACGTTGTGACAGCTCTCTGGTAATTGGCTTTAGCATTTTTCAACCCGAAGGGCATTACCCTGTAGCAGAAGGTGCCCCACTCTGTAATGAAGGATGTTTTCACCTTGTGGATCACATCCATTAAGATCTGGTTATACCCTGAAAATCCATCCATGAAAGAGTACATTGTGGCCTTGGCTACGCCTGTCGATTAAAACATCAATGTGAGGGAAAGGGAAATTATCTTTCAGGCAGGCTTTGTTCAAGTCCCTGTAGTCGACACACACTCTGACCCTTCTGTTTTTCTTAGGCACTGGCACAATGTTGGCTAACCATTCTGTATATTCCACCACCTTGAGAAACTTAGCTTCAATCTGCTTAGCCACTTCCTTTTTTACTAATGCGGCCCATTCTGGTCTTAGCCTCCTTAGCTTCTGCTTTACCAGCTTGAACCTGGGATCTGTTGGAATCTTATGAACTGCTATTTCTGTTTCGACCCCTGGCATGTCTTCATATGACCAAGCGAAAGCCTTAACATGCTTTTGCAGTGTTCTTGTCAATTCTCTCTCTTCTTCGGATTTTAGTTTATGTGAAATGAATACTATTGTGGGGTTTTCATCTGTACTTATGTTAATTTCATGCAATGCGGTGTCATGAATGCTAAATATGCTTGATGGTGATTCAAATACATGCACAAAATTATCAGGATAAACATCACACAAGTAAGCAAACTGGGATTTCATTACATTAAACTTGTTAAAAAGCACATCGTTCACATTAAAAAGAGAAGAAACAGATACAACAAAAGCATTTTCATCCTCCACAGGTGGAGGGCCTTGAACTTCTTCAGCATCCTCGCTCAGCTCCATGATGTTGTCCAGGTCAGCAGCAACTTCAGACTCCTGTTTAGCAGGAATAGTAGTCTTCTCGATCTCAACCACCTGTGCCTTGGCTTTCATCATGATACCTGCTATCTCGGCAACCACAAAATCTAGGCTTGCTCTAGTCATCAGCTCCTTAGTGGACCCTTCCTCAGACTTTTCAAAAGCTTTGCCTAAGGCAACAGTTAGTGCCTCCGATATTGCTTTTATAGATTCATCATAGACTTTTTCTTCAGCTCTCTCCATGGCCACTTCTACTGCTTCTGCCATTACTTCAGATGGTTTCTCTTGTGGGATGACAGGCTTAACAATTGCCTCCTCCACTATCATTGGTGCCACTGGCTCCTCCTAACTCTTTTCAAAGTCCACAACATCAGAAAATATCTCGAAGCCTGGGATTTCGATGCTCCCGACCTTCACTGGTTTAGTTTGCCCCTTGTACAGCTGTTCGCCAGTCTTAATGAATGGCTTCATCATGGGCTTGTTGTTTTTTCCTCTTTTCAGATCTTTCTTCTCAGATGCCTCTGTTGTGTAGCCTAAGCCAAACTGCCTCGGCTTTCTAGAATCAATGTTAAATTCGTGCACCCCCTGTAGATTGGCTCGAGTCCCATGCCTAGAATAAAGTCATGCCTGTGAAGGTATTTGGACAACCATTCTGGCATATAGTTCTTATAGATAACCATCGGAGCCTCTGTAGTTTCCTCCTCACTAACCATGTTGACTTGGAATTCGCCGAATGGTATGGTCTCCTCACTAACAGCAGCAATCATGGACTGAGAATCTGCCTTAACTGTCACAACCTCACCGCCTACTAAAAACTTGATCTTCTGATGCAAGGTCAAAGGGACACCCCCCAACGGGTGGAACCATGGCCTCCCTAACAGCAAGGAGAAGGTGACTGGGATGTCAATCACAGTAAAGTTGACCGTCAATTTGACCAGTCCCACTTCTACTTTAGCGTCAAAGGTCCCAATTACAGTCCTCTTGGAATCATCATAGGCCCTGATCATAGTAGAGGACTTTTTCAAGCTGTCATCACTCAGACCCAAGAATGGTAACATTTTCAATGGACATATGTTCAGGGCAGATCCATCGTCCACCATCACGCATGGCATAACTCGGTCTAGGAGGTTAACCTTGACAAATAGAGCTTTTTTGTGAGCTCTTCCTTTGTGTGGCAAATCTTTTTTAGAAAATACAATCTCAAGGGACCCTCTATGAATCTTGTCCAGTAAGCAACACATGGCCTCTAGAGATGCCAATGGAGAAACTTCGACTTCAGACAGCTTTTTGACTAGCACTGCCCTATGTTCTTTGGAAGTTAGCAACAAGTGCCACAGACTAGCATAAGCTGGAGTCTTTTTCAATTGAGAAATAACCAGGTCTTCTTTTTCTACTTCTTTTGGTGCTGACATACTACCTGACCCGGTCGCTAGAGCCTTGTCACTCTGTTGAACCACCAACTGGTAAACCCTACCACTCCTTGTTATGTTCTGTACTTCGAGAACTTTTGATTCCCCAACAACTGACAACTTAACCATGTCACTACTGCCATATTCTTTATATTCATCTTCTGGGTCCAGGTCATCTAGACTCACAGGCTTCACTTCCTTCTGCTCCGTCGACTTCTCACAATCGGACTTTGCCCTAGCTCCATTAGCCACTACAAACTGTACGGTGGGATTTGCCTACATGACTTGTGGAAAAATGTAGTTGTCTGGTAAGCCCGACTGCACCATATTAACCTGCCTTTAAAATGCTGGCAAAGGGTTAATCTTAGTACTGGGCTTGGCAAGCTCCTACAGCTTCCCTTCATCGATCAACTTCTGTATGGCATCTTTCAGCCTGTGACAGTTGTTGGTTCTATGTCCCACCATGACATGCTAGGTACAGAAATTATCTTTGTCTTCCTCCACGGGCTTCTTGAAAGGCTTGAGAGAGCTTAGCAGACCGCCATTCCTGCACTTGGCAAAGATCTTAGCTAAGGAGAAAGCCCATGGAGATATACCCTGGCCTTCTAAATTTCTGCCTTGGTTTCCCCGCTGCTGAGACACAACAGCTACCCCTGCTTGTTTGGTCTCTGAAAACTGTCCACTTTTACTTGCAGAACCAGACCCAGACCCACTGCTTGACCCAATCGCAGCAGTTGACAGATACTCTGAACTGTACTCGGAGCCTCTGCTGCCTTTTTGGTTTACTGCCCTTTCTTCTTCATCTCTCTCAATTTTCATAGCCATGCTATATACTTCGCTGAGCTCACTAAAAGAGTGGAATTTCATGTTGTTCCTGAAAATATCCTGACTACCATCAATCAACTTTTGAATCAGTTTATCCTCATCGGGGTGGTTCTTCAGCAGAATCATCTTGTTCATCCATCTCTGATAGTATGCATCAAAGGATTCATTAGGCTTCTGCTTAACCTGCTTTAGATCGTACAGCTTCACCTGGATCTTATTATTGAAGCTGTAGTATTTGATCAAAGCCACTGATAAGGCTTCTCAGTCAGATTGTACATTTTCTGCTAGAGAGTTGTACCAATTTAGGGCTCCCCCTTCCAGTGTGGTCGGGAAGAAGTTAACCAGCTGCTATTTAGCAGCACCCGCTGTCAACATTATCTGGGCATATAGATTCACATGAGCTTCTGGGGAGCCAATCCCCTTATAAGAAGGAATCTTCGGCACTTGAAACCCAATAGGGAAGGTCTCAATGCCCTTGTTGATCATTGCATCAACATTCACCCCGCTCTTGGAGCCCAGGCTGATTTTGGCCCCTTTCTTCAGCTTTGCGACTACTTCGTCTAATTCAGAGTACTTGGCCTTCATTTTCTTTTACATGGCTGCTTCCATCTCTTGCAGCTTCTCCACACTGGTTGAGACATCAGCCCCAAATTGAGAGGACTCATCCACCTTTTCCGTTCCAGGCCTACTGGTGCCGGTTTCCCCACTCTCTCTTACAATAGCACGCATTTCTTCCTTCAGCATGTCACAAAAATCCTAAGATCTCAGGAAATCCTTCAGGGCATCAGCAAGACTTGATGTTTGATTGGCCATTTCCACTTCCTCTCTGGAATCAGAATCATTGTCAATTTCTACTGTTCTCTATTCCCCAATAGCCCTCAAAGCCTAAGACCTTGTCCTTGGTCGATCCAGCTTACTCTGTGAACTGTCTTTATAGAGCTTTAGCCTTTTCTAGTCTCACGTGTGTATGGTCCTACATCACAAGTGGAGAGTTAGGGATGGTAGATGAATGACGTGATGCCATGGAGAATGATGCTTGGATAATGCTTCGTGGATGGAGATGGACATGAGAATGAATTTTGTGTGTTCAATTTCTTTTATTCAGGATGTCCTAAAAGTGCCCAATGCTATGCACAATAATGCAAAAATGTCTCGTGGGAGCCGCCACACGGACAGAGGTTCGGCACCTTCGGGGCGCCTAATGAATTGTCGTGAGATGGTCGCATGTGTACCAGCACACGGGCAGAGTTTCGACACTTTGTAAGTCGATGTCATGAAGTGAAATGGTCACATGGGGACCATCCCACAGGCAGAGTTCTGATGCTTTTGAGGCATGTGATATGAGATGGCGTTATAGAAAAGTCGCGTGTAACCAGGGACACGGACAGAGGTTCGGCATTCGTGGAACACCTTACATGATTTGGTAATGTTATGAAATGCCTCTATATGTGTACTAATCCAGTACTTGAGGAGCACCTCGAATGATTTTAGAATGTTATGAAATGGTCTGACGTGAACCATAATGCCCAAACAAGATTTCGACATCACCGGGATGCTTATGATGAATGTGTATGGTGCCATATGATGACATCGCGTGAACTACCAAACGAAAATAGACCTAGGACCATTATGGTCTTATATTGAATGATATGATTTTTGTGAAATGGCTAAGTGTGATCCGATGCACGGGCAGAACACGAGTAGTTTTGGTGTACCCGATATGTCATGGAATGAAATGGTCGTGAGGAACACACTTGGAACATCCTTTATTAGATGAGATGAAATGATATGGATGTGTATGTCACACGAAAATGCAAGTGGCTGTATGAAAATATGGTTAAAATGCATGACACATAGAATGAAGTCATGTATGCATCGTGGAAATGTCGCACAAGAGATGTGAATGGCACACAAATAAAATGTCGTGGATGCACAAAATGTGATTAGCGTCACGCATATGTCGATGTTTGAAAATGGTTGCATAAAGATGTGATTAGAATGGCATGCAAAAGCTATGCATATTCAATGTTTCATGAAAAGTCAAATAGAAAACACCACAGAACAACTGTTAGCACACGCAAAAATATGCGCTCCTTTCCAACCTTATCCCTCCTTTTGATTGGTCTTGCATTCTTCCTAGGTCTCTTTGGCATCAACGGGGGATACGAAAGGTGTACACTTGATGTTCATTTTGAATTTAAGTTTTGGTAATCCTAGGCCAAGTTGCTAAGCCATTACATGTGGGCCAAGGTCAAAACCAAGGGTCGTGCAGGTTCCCATATCGAATATACACTTCCCCACCGTACAACATGATATAAGGTCATGTGGTGCTATGAGTGGTTTACCCCGTCGGGTGTCTCCAATCCTGGCGGAAGAGGTAGTCCACCTTCTTGGGCAAACCGGGGCTGATCAGTGTGTTAGAGGGATTGAGAAGAAGAAAATGTCATGATATGCAAGGTGCAAATAAAAATGGTAATATGAACTAGTGAAGTGACTACAAGCGAGGTTATATTTTGGTAGTTGCCTAAGTTCCTTAAGTTTTTATGAAAACTTTTTAAGAAACCAGAATCCCCAGCAGAGTCAACACTGTGAGCAAACGACCTTTTTTTACGAAAAATGGAATGCGGCAAAGCGGACCGAGGAAACTTTTTCGTTCGTTTTGGATTTGGAAAATGAGTTTTGTTTATCTTGAGTTAGGAAAATCATGGATTTATTTGGAAGTCCCTTTGGAGAAAACATTTTCCAGTTTTAAATTAAAGACCTCGAAACTTAAATCCCGAGATCAGTGACAGAGTCGCCACCCGGATCAGTTCATTCGGGAATTCCGGTACAGCTCCCTACCGAGGGTAGACTACTGTACCTAATCTAGAGATTTAGGGTTCGGGCAAATGACTTACTTAACCTCTATCCTGCTTTCACTTTACAGTTTATATTACCATATTTAATTCGCTTTATTATCTTTCTCTATCCTAATTTGTTTATATTAATCAGCCCATGCTAAAGCAAAATGCAGAAAAATATAGCATACATCCAAAATATACAAGAAAATAGTATAGGCCGATTATGCAACCCAATCGAATAAAAGATAAAAACCCTTATTCTCACTTTACAATCGCCTAAGTACACGAGGATCTAAAAATTACAACCGCTTAAAAATACACAAAATAATTTATTAATTACAGCGAAAATAAAAATAAAAATAAAGCTGCAAAACAAATTGGTTAGCACAACTTATATTGCACACACAGATAGGACTCAAATAGGACATAATTAGGAATTTAGGAAGCGGGGGCATGCATTTAGGGGGTAACCGGGTTGACCCGACCGGTCGGACCGGTTATACCTGGAAAACGGTTTTAAAACGCCCTATAACTTTTGTCCTGAAAAATCATTTTTTGAAAAGCAATTGGCTCGGTTACATGCAAATTTCCATTTTTGTGGGTCTGTTATCTCAGAATCTAGGGTTCCGTTCGTGTGGGTTCTTAAATACAACATCCATCTAGGGTCTAAAGAGCAATAAACACACCAAAAACATTTGTGAAAATACCATTTTGCTCGTTTTCAATATTTTTCGGGGATTTTATAGGGTTCGAGGGTCACTAATGCTAAACTACAGATCCGATTCGGATAAAATTACCCCGGAAACTCAGAAAACAAAACCCTGGGAAAACCAAAAACCCTAATATCCGTACGTACAGAAATCCAAAAACCAAAATTTTATAACATACGGATGAATTTGGGCCAAAAATGATCACAACAGAATGCACAAAATGGAGAATGGACTGTTTTCGGTCGATCGGGATGATTCGAAGATCTGTCTCTACAGAACAGAGCCGGGCAGCTCTAGGTACCAGAGCCGCCAATGCAAACAGGTTTAAGGCCTCTCAGAGTTTACCTTGATGTTGTTTTGATGCTTTGAACATCAAGAAATGGATTGAAAGCTTGGAATTTGTCCTGGAAACTCAACCGACTGAAAACCAAAATTCAATCCTAAACAACCCGAAACAAATTCGAAATGATCCCAAATCAATGTGCAAAGGTTAAGGAACTTGTATTTAATATTTTAAGATTGATTTTAGGTTTTTGTCTTTATGTTTTTGGGGCCTCTCTTTCTCGGTTTCTATCTCTCTTTCTCTGCTTCTCTTTTTCTCTCTGTATTCGGTTTTAA
Source organism: Euphorbia tirucalli (assembly GCA_039660915.1). NCBI lineage: Eukaryota > Viridiplantae > Streptophyta > Magnoliopsida > Malpighiales > Euphorbiaceae > Euphorbia > Euphorbia tirucalli. The sequence goes on along the minus strand of CM077640.1, from coordinate 31,185,665 downwards.
AGTTCTCTGCCTAAGATTACCAAATCCCTCCTTTTTGATTTGATTTTTCTCTTTTTATACTCACCTCACACATATCATTTGAAACATTAAATGGCCACCTGACTTTCTGATTTTACCCAACTTCTCCTCTGTAGAGCAACTTGGTTCACCCACTAGAGCCGCCCGGCTCTAGCAAGAGCCGGGCAAAATTTCAAAAATCGGACGCGCACCCTAAACCCTAGAAACCACTCGTGAGACCTTTTTCGGGGATTTCGGATTATGGATAACTTGGTTTTCAGGAAGTTTGAGACACTCCTGGCGATATTCTGGTTGCTTTCAAGTCCGATTTCAAGTTCGTCTGGTTCACAAGTAATCTAGGAATTCTCATCATAGAGGTCGGGAAAACCCGGGGCTTACAGTGGGTACACACTATTAAGCGATGGATGGTAAGCCTATCCAGATTAAGAGTCGGCTGGTTACGAAGGGGTTCACACAATAGGAGGGAATTGACTATCAGAAGACTTTTCACCTGTTGTCCGTTTTGCATCTATTAGAATAGTACTTGCTTTTGTAGCATGTATGGACCTTGAATTAAATCAAATGGATGTAAAGACTATGCTCTTAAATGGTGAACTGAACGAAGATATCTATCTGGTTCAACCTGAAGGTTTCATTGCCTAGGGTCAAGAACATAAAGTTTATAAGTTGAAGAGATCAATTTATGGCTTTAAGCAGTCTTCAAGACAATGGTATTTTCATTTCCATGAAGCAATAATGTCAATGCAATTTAAGGTGATTAATGCAGACTCGTGTGTCTACATTAAGCGTGAGAACGGAGGGAAGTTTGTCATTCTAACATTATACGTTGATGATATTTTGTTAGCAGGAAATGACATTTCCTTACTTAAGACTTGGTTGTCTTCTAACTTTGAGATGAAGGATCTAGGAGAAGCTACTTACGTTCTTGGGGTTAAAATCTTAAGAGATCGATACAAGAGATTATTGGCTCTTTCACAAGAGACGTATATCAATAAGATCTTAGAATGGTTTGGTAGGGCTAACTGTGATCCTGATCCAACCCCTATTGCTAAAGGTATGCAACTAAATGCAAGTATGTGTCCTACGACTCCAGGAGAGACTAAAAAGATGGAGAGAATTCCTTATAGGTGTGAAATTGGTAGCTTGATATATGCTATGATTTGTACATGACCTGATATAGGTTTTGTGGTTGGTCTCGGAAGTCGATATCAGTCAAATGCAGGTTTAAGGCATTGGGCAGCAGTGAAAAGGATAATAAGATATTTGAAGGGGACTTCAAGTTATTCCCTTTGTTATCAAGGGAAGGATCTGCAGTTAAAGGGATACACAGATGCTGATCATGGAACTGATAAAGACAGGAGAAAGTCCAAGTCTGGGTAGGAAATGGAGCAATTTCCTGGTGTAGCAAGAAATAAACTTGCATGGCATTGTCGACTATGGAGTCGGAATATGTAGCTAGAACAAATGGAGTACAAGAAGCGGTTTGGTTAAAACGCTTCATAGATCTTTTGGATCTATTGCCTAAAGGGAAATGTACTACTACCTATTCCGTTAGCACTACATCGATAGCTTATTCCAGGAACCCTTGTTATCATGGAAAGAGTAAGCATAACGATATAAAATATCATTTTGTTAAAGACAAAGTAGCACATGGTGAAATAAGTTTAGTGCATGTTCCAACTGGGGATATGATTGCAGATTCGTTAACGAAGCCAATAACACCAAATGTTTTTAGTAAACACGTTTTGGAATTTGGCCTTCATGAGTTATAGCAACATGTTTTTGTTTTTGAACTGTTGTAATAACTTTGGTAAATTCTATTGGAATAGAATGTGAGTTATTTTGTTATGTTCAAATTCATTCACTATTTGAAGCGATACACATAGAGCTATTGGGTATAGTTTAGTATGTTGACGAAATACATCTACTCACGTAGATGAATCTTTTACTATGAGCCGTGTGTTCATAGGTAAAAGTATAGATGGAGATGTGAGAAACTCCATATGTGATATGTGAAATATCATTATTTCATTTTTACCGAAAGCTGTCCTGTGAAAGGCTTAAATGTGGACTAAAGGTAATAATGCATAAGCTGCATTTAGAGACTAAATGCTTTCGCATAGTCTTGATAAAACATACGTCCTAAGGGGATTAACACTATCGGATATTTTAGTAATATGTGTAAAAGCCGATCAAGGGATGGAAAGAAGAAAATTGATCTCAACTTTCCTAATATGAGACCCAAATTGAAGCTATAAGTTTCAATTCACCCTTAAGGACTCTTGTAAATAACAAGAAGGGTATGTCTAATTGATTATCTTGATTGGAACCCTAAACCAGGCTGCGTTAGCAATGAGCGGGAATATAAGGACCTTTCAGATAAACATTGGATATATGGTGGAAGGTTATATATAGAGAAGAAGTACATTTTCAGTAACATGTCACTTGTTAATCATATAACACTCGAGCTCAATACTTTTTTGTGGAAAATGTGTGTAGTGTGTATGGATGTTTTCGTGAGATCGAAAGCGAGTCGAAAACTGGTGATCATGGAAAATGAAGTAGGGGGAAGCCGTGTTAAGCTAAAGGTGGAACGATGAAGTAGAACTTCAAAGGTCTAGCCGTTACGTTGACTGGTCCCGCGAATTCGCCGAATGAGAATTGAAAGAAGTATGTGTGTTCATTCGCAATGGAAGTGTGTCTTGTCATGTGCGAGTGGGAGATGTTGGTTTTCAGTCCGCCCATGACATTTTAGAATGGCAGGGACTAAAATATAATTTATGATAAATTATAGGGACCAAATGTATAATTTGGATCAACCCTATAAATAGATGGAAGTTGGTTATTTCTATAAATAGAGAAGTTGTTTCTCTGATTCATTTACGCGTGAGAAAAAGAAAACGTCTCAGAGAGAAAAACTCGGAAAACATACTGCTTTCAATCGTCGGAAGAATTCACAGAAACAACCCGTACTTTGTGTATTAATACATACGTAGGAAAGGCAACCAGAACGATCCGGCTTGTTGTGTTACTTGAATTTGCTTCGTAAACCTTTTTTCGCTACATATAAACTGTACATGTAGTATGGTTTACGAAATCTATACATTAGTTATATGGTTTAGCTGTTTTCATATATATATATATATATATATATATATATATATATATATATATATATATAGGAAAAGCAACCAGAACGATCCGGCTTGTTGTGTTAATTGAATTCACTTCGTAAACCTTTTTCCGCTACATATAAACTGTAAGTCCGTTTATTTATATTATTTACAAAATCTGTTCATTAGTTATACGGTTTATGTGTTTTCATATATATATATATATATATATATATATATATATATAGTTCCTTTCATGACATCAATGTATTTTTTCTTTTATTTGGTGTTTTCGTAGAATTTAGATTAATTGATTAGGTGTGAAAAAATTAATGTTAGATCAACATTTTGATGAGTCAAATATTGAATTTCGATAGTTTTGTTAGTTTTCTATTCAATAAAATTAATTTTATATAATTTTTTTAAAAAATTAATTATAATTTATATGAAACTTGAATTAATTTATTATGTAAATTTTTCTTCTTGTATATAATTATCAACGTCATTTACATGAAAAAAACAAAAATAAATAATTTCAAACAAAATTAAAAACTATGTAATTGTTTAGTTAATGATATATATATATATATGAAGTCATAATTCCATAATCAATACAACGAATGTATAAATTAGTATAAACAGACTTACAGTTTATATGCAATGAAAACTCGTTTATGGAATGGATCTGATCTACGCGAGAATCTAGATTGTTCTGGTTGCCTTTCCTACGAGTGTATGAATACACTGAGTATGGGCTATATCCGTGAATTCTTCCGACGAACGAATAAGTAATTCGTGTTTTATCGGTAGGGACGTTTTCCCCGGGTTTAGAAGGGAATCTCTACGATTCTCCATCGTTTTGAAATAGAGAAACTTCTTCTCTATTTATAGTGGAAATCCCAACTTCCATCTATATATAGGGTCGAACCAAATTACACATTTGGTCCCTGTAATTTACATATAATTACAGTTTAGTCCCTGCCATTCCAAAATGTCATGGGCAGACCAAAAACCAACATCTCCCACTCGCACATGACAAGACACACTTTTATTACGATTGAACACACATACTTCTTTCAGTTCTTGTTCGGCGAATTCATGCGACCAGTCAACATAACGGTTAAACCTTGAAGCTCTCCATCATCGTTCTACCTTTAGCTTAACGTGACTTCCCCCTAGTCCATTTTCCATGATCACTAGTTTTTGACTCACTTTTGATCTCACGAAAACATTCATATACGCTACATACCTTTTCCACGAAAAAGTATTGAGCTCGAGTGTTATATGATTACTAAGTGACATGTTACTGAAAATGTACTTCCTCTCTATAAATAACCTTCTGCCATATGTTCAATGATTATCTGATTGGTCCTTATATGCCCATTCATAGCTAACGAAGCCTAGTTTAGGGTTCCAATCAAGTTAATCATCAAACATACCCTTCTTGTTATTTATAAGAGTCTTTAAGGGTGAACTTGAAACTCATAGTTTCATTTGGGTCTCACATTAGGAAAGTTGAGATCAGTTTTCTTCTTTCCATCCCTTGGTCGGCTTTTATACATATTACTAAAATATGACATAGTGTTAATCCACTTAGGACGTATGTTTTATAAATACTATGCGAAAGCATTCAGTCTCTAAATGCAACTCATACATCAGTACCTCTAGTCCACTTTTAAGCCTTTCACAGGACAGCTTTCGGTATAAATGAAATGATGATATTACACAAAATATCACATATGGAGTATCTCACACTCCCACTTTTACCTATGAACACACAATCATAGTAAAAGATTCATCTATGTGAGTAGATGACATTTCGCCAACATACTAAACTATACTTAATAGCTCTATGTGTATCGCTTTAAATAGTGAATGAATTTGAACACAACAAATAACTCACATTCTATTCCAATAGAATTTGCCAAAGTTATTATAACAGTTCAAAAACAACAACATGTTCCTATAACCTACGAAGACCAAATTCCAAAATGTGTTCACTCAAAACATTTAGAGCTATTGGCTTCGTTAACGAATCTGCAATCATATCACCAGTTGGAACATGCACTAAACTTATTTCTCCTTGTGCTATTTTGTCTTTAACAAAATGATATTTTATATTGATATGCTTGCTTTTTCCATGATAACAAATATTCTTGGAATAAGCTATCGATGCATTGCTGTCAGAATAGATAGTCGTATATTTCCTTTTAGGCAATAGATCCAAAAGATCTATGAAGCGAACCAAACTACTTCTTGTACTGCAGCTACATATACCAACTCCATAGTTGATAATGCCACGCAAGTTTGTTTCTTGCTACACTAGGAAATTGCACCATTTCCTAGAATGAAAATATACCTTGACGTGGACTTCCTCCCGTCTTTATCAATTCCTTGACCAGCATCTGTGTATCCCTTTAATTGCAGATCCTTTCCTTGGTAATAAAGGGAATAATTTAAAGTTCCCTTCAAATATCTCAATATCCTTTTCACTGCTGCCCAATGCTTCATACCTGGATTAGCCGGATAACGGCTTGCGAGACCCACTGCAAAACCTATATCAGGTAGTGTACAAATCATAGCGTACATCAAGCTACCAATTGCACAACTTTAAGGAATTCTCTCCATCCTTTTAGTCTCTTCTGGAGTCGTGGGACACATACTTGCATTCACTTCCGTACCTTATGCAATAGGGGTTGGATCGGGATCACAGTGAGCCATACTAAACCATTCTAAGATCTTATTGATATACGTCTCTTGTGAAAGAGCCAATAATCTCTTAGATCGATCTCTTGAGATCTTAACCTCAAGAATGTAATTAGCTTCTCCTAGATCCTTCATCTCAAAGTTAGAAGACAACTAAGTCTTTACTTTCTTGAGTAAGGAAGTGTCATTTCCTGCTAACAAAATATCATCATCGTATATCATTAGAATGACAAACTTCCCTCCATTTTCACGCTTAATGTAGACACACGAGTCTGCATTAATCACCTTAAATTGCATTGATATAATCGCTTCATAGAAACAAAAATACCACTGTCTTGAAGACTACTTAAGGCCATAAATTGATCTTTTCAACTTACAAACCTTATGTTCTTGACCCTGGACAATGAAACCTTCAGGTTGAACCATATAGATTTCTTTGTTTAGTTTTTCATTTAAGAACGCAGTCTTTACATCCATTTGATGTAATTCAAGGTCCATACATGCTGCAAAAGAACGTACTTTTCTTATAGACGTGAAACGGACAACAGGTGAAAAAGTCTCCTGATAGTCAATTCCTTCCTGTTGTGTAAACCCCTTCGCAACCAGCCGACTCTTAGTCTGGATAGGTTTCCCATCCGCTGATTGCTTTATCGTATCTACCCACTTATTCCCAATGGCTTTACGCCCTTTGGGCAGATCAACTAGTTCCCAAACTTTGTTGATCATTATTGACTCCATCTCACTTTCCATCGCTCTTATCCATTTTTCCTTTGCAGTTGGAATATCTTCAATTTGAGCTACGACCGAGAGTGCTTCGCTATCAATTAAATGATGGCATCGCGGGATATTTCCCCTCTGTGATCATCTTAGAGGTTCTGCTTCTTGATAAACAAATCTCATATATTCATCAAGGTGTTGGGCAGAACTCCCAGTGGGATCTATATCCATAGTCACACTTGAATTTGGAACAAGACTCCCACTCAAATCAAGACCACTCAAGTCAGGGTCAGGATTACTCAAATCCGCTTGTGAAGGTTGAAAAACATCATTCTCTTCCCTTTCCCTTGCGTCTTCAACTTCATTCCTCCCATTCGGATTGAGTGATCCTGAAGTTTCAGACTCTTGAGTTTCAAAGCAAGTGAATTCCTTATCCACTTCTCCCAGCTTAAGAAAATCATTCTCTAAGAATGTGACATCTCGTGACTCAAATTCTGTTATTTGACCATTCTTATTCTCTCCCACTAGAACATATCCTTTGGAGAGATCAAGGTATCTTATAAAGATACCTTTGTTGCCTCTTAGGCCTAGCTTACCATTCTTGCTAGATGTATCATAAACATAGGTAGCACATCCCTATGGTCACAAATGGTTCAAATTGGGTTTGCGACTCGTCCACAATTCACAAGGTGTGGTTTCAACGGATTTAGAAGGTACTCTATTGAGTACATATGTGGCAATCAATAGTGTGTCTCCCCAAAAAGGGAGATAGGCAAATTGGCTTTAGCCAACATAGACCTTACCATCTCTAAGAGGGTTTTGTTTCTTCTTTCTACTACTCCATTTTGTTGTGGAGTCCTAGGTATTGTCAACTTATGTTCAATACCTGTTTCATCACATAAAACTTTAAATTCCTCGGAGAGGTACTCTCTTCCCCTATCGGTCCTTAAAGCTTTGATTCTCTACTCTAATTGATTTGCAACTAGAGCCATAAATCTTTTGAAACATGCTAATGCTTTAGATTTATGTGTAATCAAATAGACATGACCATACTTTATATAGTCGTCCATGAATGTAATGAAATAGTACACACCATGCCTTGCCTGAACATTCATTTGGCCACAAATGTCAGAATGGATTAGTTTCAATGGTTGGTCAGCTCGCGTAGCTTTACCAAATGGTTTTCTTGTCATCTTTCCTTTTAAGCAGCTTTCACAAGGTGGGAGATCTACTTTTGATAAATCAGCTAACAAACCTGCTTTAGCCAATCGTACTAAACGATGTTGACCAATGTGACTAAGTCTTACATGTCACATTTTTGAAATGCTAACATTATCCACAGACGAGTTAACAGTAAAGGAAAAACTATTATGACACACATAATTTGGATCCAAATCCAAAACAATAAAACCATCCAACAAATGTCCACCACTAAAGTAGATATTATTCATAAAGAGACTAAAATTGTTTAATACAAAAGATAACATGAATCCCAAATTTATAAGGGTAGAAACAGATATCAAGTTCCTTCGAATTCCAGGAGCATAGAGGACATACCATTCAAGACCAGCTGACAATAGTCAATCCCTAAGACTTCCTCTTTAGAGTTGTTTCCCACGTATATCCACCTTGTTCCCCGTGGAACACTGCGGAAATCAACAAAAGAATCTCGATCCTTTGTTACGTGGTATGTTACTCCTGACTCTACGATCCATAAAGGACGAGATCTAGTTTGGAAAACGGAACTTGAAACAAATGTATAACACTTATACACTTCGGTAACATTTACCTTAGAAGCTTTGCAATCTTTTGCAAAATGCCCCTTCTGTCGGCGATTGTAACATTTCACCCTAGAAATGTTAAAATCTTTCTTGCCCTTCTTTTGAACAGGAACACTACCCACCGTTCCCTTTACCTTTTTCTTGAAGAACCTCTTGTTCCTCTCCTTGGACTTCAGACCAGGACTTGAACTAGCCATGTGAACCTCAGATTTCAAACTAGGAGAGGCCAGACGGCCCTCTTCCAATTCAAGATGACGAACTACATCGTCAAAGGTCTTAATGTCGTTGGTATAGGTTAGGTGCAACTTCATATGCTCCCACCCAATCGGCAGAGAACATATCACAGCTTGAACTTTCTGCTCCTTAAGAGCATAAATTGCACTAAGCATGTGTTGTATACGTGAAACTTTTTCACGATATCATCATTCATTGCACTAAGCATGGTGATGTGGGCATATGAGTTCTTCCTCTTCTAGGCTTGATAAGCCTCAAGGTCTCTCCTTGCTTGAATGGTGTTACCCTCTTCAGGAGGAACCATAATTCTCTCCAGAGTATCCAGAGCCTTTTGCTTGAATGGTGTTAAGCAACTATTGCTTTTGAAGCAGTCATTGAAAAACCGTTAAAGACAAAGTAGCACTAATAAGTAAGCGATACACCATATTTATTATAAGATCATTTAAAACTAAAAATAGTGTTTGGTTCACGTAAAATCGAACATCCATGCGCAATGCATCGAGTCACCATTTACATAGGCTAATACAAACACCATATTAGGTTTAAATTTCCAATAATAAATATATATTTAGTTTTGTTTTAGATTATATTTTAATTTATTTAACATTTATACTTCTCTTAAGTATAAAACTAATGAGTAATATAACACTTAGTTATAATCTCAAAATAAATAAATTAAAAATAACTAAAACAAATAACCAAAACAGCAATGTTTAACAAATAAACATTTTATAATACCATAAAAATATCCAACATTTAGTCAAAATTACCACCACAATAAAAACTTTTTAGCAAAAAGCCCTTCAATACAAAATTGAAAAACGAAATCAGCAAGAGAAAGAGTGAAAAATGAAGAGCTCAATCTTCATTTCCATCAAGTTGAACTATCTCAATTTCTTTTGAGGTTACTGGGATCATCTCTACGAACTTATAGTAGAGATCCAAAAGCATGTTCTCAACACCCTTAATAACAGCATCCAGACATAGGTGACGAACCAACTTGTTACTTTTAAGTAACTTGGTTCTAGGATTATAGGATAACTTAGCTCCCGCTTCAGCCAAGTTCAACACAAATACTTTGCATTGGGATCCATAATCATGTTTAGGAACTAATCCTTCAATGGAGTCCACTAGTTCGTCAAAATCAGAATTTCTCTAAAACAGAATTTCTTAAAGTCCTTTTCACGAAAAGCCTTTTTTGCAAATTTTAACATTTTTTAATTGATCAGCTCCAAAGGAAAAACCTCATTTCCAGACAAGCTCTTGGATTTCCCGGTTTAACGCATTAAACCGATCCATAACTCTAATAATATTCCCTTCCTTCAACGGGGAATACCGTTTAGAGAAAAGCTCATCTTCAAGTTTTTTTTTTTTTTTGTATAGTCCTCGCCTCCTCTTGAAACTGGATTATTTTCACTGTTACGAACGTTTCCATTTTTATAACATATATAGAAATAACAAAAACTTGTTAATAATCAACCAAAAATCAGTATACAAATACCCAATAAATATACTGAATTTTTTTTGAATTTATTAAACATAAATTAAGTATTTATATACAATAAATACTAGTAAATTTAGTTTAAAATATCAAATGAATTCCAAAAATTCATCACAATATACCAAAAATTCAAGAAAAATGTAAATTTTAATTCTGGAAAAAATTTGACGAAATTTGGACGCCTGAAGCCACCGCACGCACCCACAGGCGCCACCTGTTTCTGTTCCATACGCCTCCACGCGCTCCATAAGGTTTGCTGACTCACATGACACGTGGCAACTTGTGATTCGCGCTGACGTGGCACAATGCCACGTGTCATCACCTGATTGGATCAACGGATGACGTGGATGATGACGTGGCATAGTGATGTGGCACTACCTTGACACATGTCATCATCCTATTGGTCCACAGTGATGACGCGGCAGATGACGTGACAAAATCACAAGTGTTTTGACACGTGGCTACATGCTATTGGTCCACGTGTCTGACACATGGCAGTTGACCGTTTCAGAAGCAGTTGACTTAGACACGTGTCATAACGTGATTGGTTGGACTTTTCAACCATCAGAAAATCAATGAATTGCATCGCCCCACGTGTCTCTGAACCTTAACTTCTCCCAACCGTTTGGAAACAAACTCCACTCGCGGTGGTGGCGCGTGAGGTCCACGCACCGCCTTCCAGGCCTCCGTTGGCTATGAAATTTAACATTCCGACTTGATTTTTCATGGTGATTTCAGTGGTGTGGTCAGATTTTTGAAATTCGGACAAAAAATTTTGACACTTTGTACTGTTGGATTAAATACGGTATCATTTTGACACGGATAACAATGCAAATCCGTATCAAAACGAACAAAAACGAATTCAAAATGAACAGAAACATATTCTTTTCATGGTATATCAGATTTCAATGTTTACGGAATCATTTTGACGTGGATTTCAATATAAATCGGTATCAAAACGAATAAATATGTATTTAAACTAATCAATACGTATTCGAACGAATAAAGAAACGTATTCTTATTCACGGATTTCCATAAACAAAGATATGAACACATCAATTATTCATGGAATACCAGAAAACTAGATTTGAACACATCAATCTATAAACCTTTCGGCTCTAATACTAATGAAGTCATAATTCCATAATCAATACAACGAATGCATAAATTACCATAAACAGAATAAATAAACAGACTTACAGTTTATATGCAGTGTAAACTCGTTCATGGAATGGATTTGATCTACGCGAGAAACCGGATTGTTCTGATTGTCTTTCCTACGAGTGTATGAATACACTGAGTACGGGCTATATTCGTGAATTCTTCCGACGAACGAAGAAGTAATTCAGGTTTTATCGGTAGGGACATTTTCCCCGGGTTTAGAAGGGAATCTCTATGATTCTCCATCGTTTTGAAATAGAGAAACTTCTTCTCTATTTATAGTGGAAATCCCAACTTCCATCTATATATATGGTCGGACCAAATTACACATTTGGTCCCTGTAATTTACACATAATTACAGTTTAGTTCCTACCATTCCAAAATGTCATGGGCGGATCAAAAACCAACAATATATATATATATATATATATATATATATATATATATATATATATATATATATATATATAACATTTATTCTAAAAAGAATACAATATAACATCATTTATATATATATATATAACATTTATTCTAAAAAGAATACAATATAACATCATTTATGTGGTGTTTTGTAAAATTGAAAAAATAATGAATATTATAAATGATAAAACTATTAAATGATATAATTGTTCGATAACATTAAAAAAAATATTGATTGAACAAATACTTAAAAATTTTAAATAGTATTATCGAACAAATTAAAAGCTATAAATACTTATTATATTAATTTTAAGTAAGTTAAGTTATCGAACAACCCCTCAGTTTTTGTTTAAATCATTAATTGTTTTTTAGGTTGAAAAATGAAAAGCAAAACATTGTTTTAAATGTGACACCCAACTCCGAAATATTTTAACCTTTATACTCCTCCTAACATCTCTCGAACCACTCAATAATTTTCTTAAAAAAACACATAAATTTCTCGTTGACATCAATCTACAAATTCTAATATAGAATATTTTCGTATATACCCAAATATCATTACAACTCTATTGATAATAATTTTTTTGAAATTTTTTTTTAATTTAATTAATTAATTTTTTTTAAAAAATAATTTACCATCTATTGTACGGAATTGCACCACTTCATTTGAAATAATTCATTAGGATGTTTAGGGTCCTGCCCCTATTGATTCTTTTTTACAATCACAAATCCTTTGTTTTACTCATCGATCACTCGTTTTGCATAGGTCTATTGCGTAAAATTTAAGAGTAATGTTTACAAAGTATTTGTTGAATTTCAAGCTATGATCAAGCATCAATTTAATGCTGAAAGTAAAAAGTTTCAATCGGATTATGGGAAAAATTTCAAAATTAACTCGTCTTTTTCGAAATGACCTAATTCTTGTTTTATTTTACTCCTAACACATAGGTACACAACATAATAAAATCACAAAGTATAGATCTTACAAAAATAATACCACAAAATACCACATAGGTATTTTACTGATGCTACCTCTAAGACCACAAAAATAATACCACCAATTTCTTCTTTAAATCCTCAAACTCATTCAACTCAGTATACAACTCTTAATTTCAATCCATAATTCGACCATTTATTTGAGAATGCATATGGTTTCTATTTTACTTTCCATAATACTGCTGTCATAAACATGCTGTTTTGAATCATCATTTTGAATAATATATACATATATTTTCTTAGAAAAGAAAATCTTTTCTTTTGCTTCAAATTATAACTATTTTTTTTTTCTATACTAGTATGTCAAGTAATCAAAATTATGAATCCATGTGGAACACCACCAGAAAGAGATGCTTCCACAAAAATCACTTCATCATTTTTTTCGACATTCGCATAAATCATTTTGCTCAATCCACCGGCTTTCACCAATTTCCCATGAAACTTCTCATGTTCCACATTCTTTGAATTTTTTAAAACAGTACATCGTAAATTCAAAATTATTCACGAACATTTACATTATGGAAAATTTAAAACATTTCTCAAAAATCTAGTAAATAAAAACATTTTTCTAATGATAGCCTTGTCATCTCCATATATATATTTGGAACTTACAACACTTGAGTCAGATATAACAGACCAATGCATAATCAATGCAATATACATTGTGACTCATAATATGTGATGTAATTTCATGATGCATGTGTATATGCAATGACAACATCATCTGATTTCAAGGTCAAAGTTTCAAAATATTCAAGAAAAATGCTGTAAAACTCTGGGACTTCATCCCCTGTTTTCTTTTTGTTCTATATATATATATATATATATATATATATATATATATATATATATATATATATTTAATTGGTTAATTTTGTCCAGAGACTTCTCACCGCCTCTTTTATGTTTTTTTTTTAAAATATCTTTCTTTTAGAATTACCTTTTTACCCTTAATATAATATATTTTTACTTTCTAAATTCATCCACACAATTTTTAATTCCTTTCGATTATATCCTTACTGTGCATATAATTTTTACCCCTAGAACTTTCTATTTTTTATATTTCCTTAATATTTCACCCCATATATATATTTCATCGCTGAACTCTATTCTATAAAAATCCTCACATTATAATATCACTTTTTAAATATTAATACTTATTAAATTTTCAGGATGTTACATATATTTTACCTTATATTTTTATTTTTAAACCCTAAATATAAGTAAAATTATGCATTTGCTATAAAATATGCTCATAATTATGAGAAAAAAAGGATGAGTAGTACACAAAATTAATTAAAAAACTATTCACCATAGATATTAAAATTTATTCATACAGCAATTTAGTCCATTTTTCATTTGATAAAGATAAAAGTAAAAATGTCATTGTATATTCAAAACTATAATAGTGACTAAGGAGTATAAATATTTTATAATATAATATCAAACTATTATCTACCGATATAAATATATATATAAAAAAAGGAATTGGTAAAATGGTTTTTAAATTTGAAAGTAGTATTCTGTACAGGGTGAGGACCAAACAGGTGCCCAATGCTTTTATACGAATAAAATTGAAAAAGTTTGCCTAAGCTTTTATACTTTTGTTAATTAGAAATGAGCCACATATTTTAACTCATAATCATAAAGGTAATGATTAAATACTAAATTCTCTAAGTACTTACTAATAATCCGGATTAATTGCTGCATCAATAATTCAACTATTAATTTCTTCAACTCCATCTTTCTATCTTCTGCAACCCTATCAGATCAGTAAAGATCTAGGGTCCTAGGCTAGCTCGGTGGACTTCATTTCCTATGCAACTCAAATAAATCAAAAATCTTTTTTTACCCTCTGTAAAATTTTTTTCAGAAGAGAAAAAAGAAACGGAAAAATAACCGTTTCAGCTCATATATTATTAACTAATTACTTTTTTAGTCTTTATTTTTTTAAAATTTTCTTTTGCATCCTTTTTATACAAAAATATATTTAATTGGATGACAATTGATCCTTTTTTCTTTTAGTTTCAACATATTTAGAAGACAAAATGGTTCATCCAAATAGAATTGGATACCGTTTCGTATAAAAACAAAATAGTCAATTATAATCCAATTGTATATAATTTTCTATAAAATAGAAGTTGAAAATACAATTTTAAAATATAGGTACTAAATGAACAATTAAGTGATAAGAAATCAAACTAAAAGTATATTAGGCTGAAGAAAAACAAGCAATGAAAAAGCCTGTTGAATATTTAATCAATCTGCTTTCTGCTACTGAAAATAAACGTGTACAAGACTTTCTCTCTCTACCTCCATCTCACTCTCAGGCCCTCTCTATATATAGCAAATATTCGAGGTTGCCATATAAAAATCTTGGTTTCTTTCTGCTTAATTTTATTTATTTTTTTTAAAAATTTTGAGAAACAACATTAATATAAACATAACCCTCCTTTCTCTAATGGTTATGGCTGGGGGTTTTTGGGTTGGTGTTTTTGTTGGCATTTTTACTGGTCTTTTGGGTCTAATTTTGAACCATTTCTTGCCTATTTTCTTAAAGCAAAATGTCCCTAGAGGCTCATTTGGGTGGCCATTACTCGGTGAAACTCTTGGTTTTTTAAAGCCTCATTCTTCTAATTCTCTTGGATCCTTTCTTCATTATCACTGCTCTAGGTAATTACAATTAATTATCTCTACTTTGATCGGTTTCTTCCTCTTTTTTTTTGGATAAACTTGATTTTACTATATATATATATATATATTTTTTTTTTTTTGCAGGTATGGTAAAGTGTTTAAGTCCCATTTGTTCTTCTCCCCAACAGTTGTGTCATGTGATCAAGAGCTCAACTACTTCATTCTTCAAAATGAAGGGAAATTATTTGAGTGTAGTTATCCAAAGCCAATTCATGGGATTCTTGGAAACGTTTCGATGCTTGTTGCAGTTGGAGATACTCATAAAAGATTAAGAAACGTTGCTCTTTCTCTTGTCTCCATTACCAAATCAAAACCTGAGTTTCTTAATGATATTGAGAGAATTGCTATTCAAATACTCAATTCTTGGAAGGATAAACAACAAGTCATGTTCTGTGAAGAGGCTAGGAAGGTACCACTTGCTTTTTTCTTTTTCTTTTTTTCCCCCACAGAAATCAGAAATTAATTTTTCTTTATTTTTTCATTTTTTTTAATTTTTTTTTTTTTTTAATTTTTTGGTCACAGTTCACATTTAATGTAATAGTGAAGCAAGTGCTAGGCTTAACACCGGAGGAGCCACAGACAGTACAAATTCTTGAAGATTTTCTTACTTTCATGAAAGGACTAATTTCACTTCCTCTTTATATCCCTGGAACTCCATATGCTAGAGCTGTTCAGGTGCTTCGAAAAATTCAAAAAAATTAATTTAGCTTTAATTCTTTAATTAGCCGGTCAAAGATTGTTTAGACATTTTTAAGTGGATATCTCTCCTGTTAAAATTTGTTATGTGTATATTAATTAATGGTGTGTTTGTTTGAAGAGAAGAGTGAAAAAAAAAAAAAAAAAATCCAACAAAAAGTTGTTGTCATAGCTTTACTTAGCAACAAAAAAGTTGCACGTTATCGTTATAAACTTGTCACCGTAAATATTTAATATCTAAATTTGATAAAATATTGGTGTCATTGATATAATTATGGAAATAACTTTTAAATATGGTTATACAGTAGCAAGTTTTATTTTGTTAAAACTAACAATTTTTTTTTTTTTTTTTTTGTAGTGGAATGAATTGTGATTTACGAAGTATGTGTTTTCTTAAGTAAAAATGATAGTCTTTTTCCACTCTTTTCCTATTCTTTTAACTAAACACAACTTAAGGATCTAAACCTGAGATTTTCCTTTAAACTAAACACAACCGGACTCAAACTCGAAATTTTTAGTATGAAAAAAAAAAAAAAAAATCTACACCAGTGGGTATAAATAATAATTAGATAGGGCATAGGTTGTTTACTTTTTTTTTTTTTTTTGGGCAAGTTAGAGAAAAAGAAAAGCATGTGATCGACTTTTTTTTTTTTGGTTTGTTGACCCTTTTCTTTACAGGCTAGAAGGAGAATATCAACTACTGTCAAAGGCATAATTGAGGAAAGAAGAAAAGATGTTTGTAATTCTAGAAAAAGGAGCAGTGATTTTCTAGAGATACTTCTATGTGTTGATACCTTATCTGAAGATGAAAAAGTTAGTTTTGTTTTGGATTCTCTTTTGGGTGGATATGAAACCACCTCCCTTTTAATGGCTTTGGCTGTTCATTTTTTAGCTCAATCACCCACAGCTTTACTCCAATTAAAGGTAAATTAACTATCCCTTTCCTATGTCCTCTCCTTTTCATTTTATTATAATTAATTAAACATGTTTAATATTCTTAATTACTTCCTTATTTTTGTACTAATTGTGCAGCTAGAGCACGAAAAGATTAGATGCCTGAAGGAGAGAGATGAGTTTTTGAACTGGGAAGATTACAGGAACATGGAATTTACTCAAAATGTGATTGATTTCCCCTTATTTATATTTGCTTTTAGAATGAAGGATCAGTTTGGTGCTTAAAATAAATTGCGGGTATAAATTTAGTTTCACCTTGGCAATTTTCAGAAATTAGTTTAAAAAGATATGCGACACGAAGTAAGTTTTAAAGGAAAAATAAATTTTTAGGGAGCTATCTATTCACCAAGTGTACATTTGGGTGATGACTTGAAATTATATATTTGGAGGCTGACCTATCGAATTATGGTACATTTGGATATTTTCAATATGATTTCCTATATTTAAATCGAATTAAATCTACCATCTTTTTAATAAGTTAGCCTCTAAATATATTAGATTTCTATAAATTAGTCTCAACATGTACCACATATATTTCTATAAGTTAGTCTCTCAAATATGCAATTTCACTTCGTGAACTTACAAATAAGCATTGGTTGGATGGTTAAGTAAAAAAAAAAAAAAAAAGTCATTTTTTCTAAGCATTAGGCCAAATGTTAGGTTTTAGTACACTTTTAGTTTTTATTTTTATTTTTATTTTTAAATGTGTCGTTTTTATCTTCCAGCTATATGCCTATTTGCAATGATTATATACAGCATGATTTTCCTACTTTATTTTTCTTCCATGTATTAATTAAATTCAACTTATATTTGTAGGTCATCAATGAAGCACTAAGATATGGCAACATTGTAAAATTTGTGCACCGAAAGGCTCTTAAAGATGTCAAATTTAGAGGTCGTTAAACAAATATTATATATTTGCTTTTACACTTAATCGTGCAATGCATGCATGCACCTTTTCTTTTTTTTTTTTTTTTTTTTTTCAAATGTAAATATAATTAACATACAACTTTAATTAATATCTATATTAAAATTAAACCAATGATGGCTATTATTTATAATGATTTTTTTTTTTCTTTTCCCCATTTCAGATTACTTAATTCCATCTGGCTGGAAAGTCCTACCTGTTTTCACTGCAGTACATTTAGACCCATCTTTACACACTAGTGCTCTCCAGTTTCATCCATGGAGATGGGAGGTAATTAATTAATTTACTATGGTCAGATCAATAAGAATAGGGCTGTCCTACAAATGGACCATCCTATAATTTTTCCAATTTTTAACATGTTTGTACAGATGTTGGAGTGGACCATTTTGAGTAGGACAAGCTAACTGTTTTAGTTCCTTTTAATCAAGCTAATTAATTAAGAATGTCGATTATCATTATTACATCTAAAATGCAGTCTGATGATCAAACATTGTGTAAGAAATTTACACCTTTTGGTGGAGGAATTAGATGCTGCCCAGGTTCAGATCTTGCCAAGGTTGAAGTTGCATTCTTCCTCCATCACCTTGTTCAAAATTTCAGGTACCATCTTTTTTTTTGGATTAAATTTTTTAATTTAGATTAACAATATTTAATGCTCAAATATTCTTGGTTAATTTATTTTAAAATTTAATTTTTGTATAATTATAGGTGGAGGACAGAAAATGTTGACCAACCAATGGCATATCCATATGTAGAATTTGAAAAAGGGCTGAAGCTAAATTTGGAACCTTATTCAAGCTCCAGTCCAAATCTTCATTAGGCTTTTGGTTTGAAGTTAGTGAATTGGATGAAAACTTTGCCTTAGTAATTAGCCTCATAATGGGCTCTGTTTTTTTTTTTTGTTCACTTATTATTTTAAGTCTTCTTAATCTTGTCTTTTTATTAAAAGGAAAGGTTGTTAATTTCATAATTATCTATATGAGTGTCTTTGTTTCTTTCAATCTTTACTAAATTTTCAGTGGATTGTAATTTTTCAACATATAAATTATTTATATTAATAATCACGATCAATCTCTGCTACCATCATTTGTTGGTGTTGCACCTGTACTCATCACATGGTTTTAATATTATCTTGGATTACAATTGCTCGATTCAATACATGCAGATATTATCCACTTTAATTTACGTATTATATTTTGGGACATGTATTTTAAAACATGTTTAAAGTTATATGTAATTTATTCCATTATAAAAAATAAAAAATTTGGGAGGAAAAAATATAAGAGTTGTTGCACATGCTGCTACTAAGTTGTGATCTTATGTATTTCGCAATTAAATTTGATAAAATTTTGTTGCTATTAATATATAAACGGTAGTAACTTTTGAATATTAATCTTAAATAAACTTTTTGGCAACAAAAATTTTACTGTAAATTGTGTGCTGCCGCATTGAACATAGGAGCTAATTCATTTATGGTTCCACTGTGGTCTTTTATGGTCACACTTTGCTAAGGCTATGTATCTACATGGGTGCCATCTTTGCTCAGACTTTTGCATTTGCGCTGCTAAGTAACATAAAATCTGATCTGAAATTTTATAGCAGGTTTTAAATGAATTGGTCCATATTTTAATTGATGTTACTGCAATGGGAATAGAATCAAAATTGACTGTCATATACTAATATTTGGACCATCAATGGCACAGTCAACTGTGAATTTACAACCAGTCTTATTATGAAATTTGATGCACTTGGAGTACAGCAAATAAAACCCAAACTGGATCTTGAAATGATAACATTTGATATATCAAACAAGTAGTATTTCATCTAAATTAAGGTTAAAATCAGCTGCTTTTATTCAATATTCTTAAACATGGCTGCAATATATTAATATTATAGCCTCAAAGCAGGATTAAATAATTAATCTACTATATTCAATAAAATCCAATGCGCTGATTTTACCATTTTACCGCAATAACACTTCTCACTTGGTGCATGTAACTATCTGACCAAACCAAATCTCCAAAAACATATTTGTTTTTGGCATGAATTTTTCTCCTTTCAAGGGTGACATTGAAGGTCTTCTCTTCGCCAATTCTGCCAAATTTCAGCACCTGTGGTTCAACAGAAATGGAAAACCCAGCTGGATTTATGACATGAACTCTGTAGCTACTAGGCCTACCAACATTTTTAACCCTTCTAGTGACAGTAATTGTGCCATTGAAATTAGGGATTGCGATTGAAGGATAATTGAAATTTGCTAGGGCAATAGGCTTTGGTGGGCATTTGTAGGGAGTATCTGAGAAGGTTAAAATTTGGGTTTCATTGTAGCCTAAGGCACATAAAAAGTTGAGATGATCATTGATGTTTAAGTCATAAACTAGGCCTGGATCCATTGCTTCATTTGGTCTAATATGTCCAGCTCCATAACTGAATGGATCTGCTTTTGAATTTGATGCATTTAGAATTGCTTCCCTGTTATTATCCATTGTTGTTGCTGCAAAATTAAAAGGTACAAATTGTGATTATGAGTTCCATAAGCTCTAACCAAATCAGTTAAAGATGAATTTTACCTCACCGAGCAAACCAATGTTGGTTTCGTGGTAAAAATTTAGCTTAATTTTACTATTTTCTAATGGGGTGTTTGTTATATGGGATAAGAGATGAGATAGGGATTAGGAATCTATATCCCACCTCTTATCCTATGTTTGCTATGGGGATATAGAAAATGAGATAAGTTTTTTTTTTCCCTACTTATCCTCATCATCGTATCTTTGGTCCCCAAAGTATAAGGAGTTGGGATAAGTTTTTTTTAGAATTTACATATTTATCAAACTTAAAAATGTAAAAGACACATTTATTCTCAATTCATCCCTAATTATTTTTAAAATATTTAAGGGTAATATAGTAAAACATATTGTTTTATCCATATCCCTATCCAACATACCAAAGATATTATATATTATCCTTATCTCAATTCTAATATTTATCCCTATCCCTATCTCAACGCTTATCCTTATCTCTATCCCCCATCACATAAGTTTGTTTGGCGATGTAAAATTCATCTTCCTCAATAACCTTACCAGAAAATTCTGAATCTTTAAGAGGTGTGTGTGTCTGTATGAAAGGATAACCTGACTTGATTCGCTTTTGTGTTAAAAAAAAAAAAAAAAAAAAAATGTGTTTAATGTCAGTTAAAGATACGGACCAGTGGTCATAATGGCAGATTTAATGGCAGCGGGAGTCCAAGAAGGATGCAGAGATCGAAGAAGGCCAACAATGCCTGAAACATGCGGACATGACATTGAAGTGCCTGATACTGAATTGAACAGAACTCGTCGAGTGTCGAAATCTTCGTTTGTTGGTCCTTCTGCTTCTGTGTAAGCTGCAATTACACTCACGCCTGGTGCTGTGATGTCAGGCTGAATATATACGAACAAAAATTTATTACCTAACAACCAATTTTTAAAGAAAAATGTGATGCAACAAGGTTAAGGTACGTAGTAAAAACCTTAAGGATTTGAGGGGTAATAGAATTGGGTCCTCTGGATGAAAAAGCTGCCATGAATGGAGCTGGTTTTATCCCTATTTGTGTTTGTGGACGTGTTATATAAGCAATAGGAGACCTGTTAAAACAAAAAAGGATTATTAATTAAATAATAGTGACTGGAAGTAATTAAGAAGATTAATGACCTGTTCGTGTCACTATCCCAAACATATTACATTACAGTTACATGTGTGTTCTCAAACAAGGAATCTGTTGATGTGTCCGCCAATTCTGAAAGCAGACATGTTTAGCAGACCTAATGTGTCTGCCTTGTCCAAAAGCGGACTGAGTCAAAATGATGAACTGTGAGTGGGAGCAAATTTTTCTGTTGTCCACCTATAAGACTAGCGAACCTAACCAAAAGTATCACTAGACAAAAAATTGTTTGATAACCACCACCACATATATGTAATATGTTTGGAACAGTGCCATAAAGGGGTCATTGATCCTAAATCGATAATTACAGATGAGGAGAAATGATCATATATACTTGGTGGAGTTAATGTAAGAAAAGATAGAAAGGCCATTGGTGTAATTGAGATGGGAAGCAGGAAGGACATGAGGATCAGCAAGAATTTCATTCTGGGAAGCAATATCATTGACAAGAACCATGCCTACTGCACCTGCGAGAGCTGCTTCTTCACCTTTGTCTACTCTTGCATTTACTCCTCTTAGGCATACCAAGATCCTTCCTTTTGCCTTTCTCGGATCAAGGCTTCCGTCTTTGCACAGCAGACTGCATTCGTCATCCACATTATTCAGTTATATTATGCTATCCACTTTTTAAGCATTCAGGAATTTTGATAAATACTACGAAAAATAAGAAATTTGGCAGTAGAAATCTTGCTACCTATAGTATAAAAATTATTGCCATAGCTTTAAGCAGAAATGAAAATGCTACTGATATAAAGTTGTGAAAGTATGTAATTATTAATCAAATTTGATAAAGTTTTGCTGTCATTGATATACATGTGGCAAAAAAGTTTAAATATTATTGCTAGATAAACTTTTTGACAGTGCTACAAATTGTTTTGCTTCTAAATCCAACATCTTATAGTGAAACAGACTCCAAGCTAAATGATATGCAAGTTTGAATCCTTACGCATCTTTTACAGATGAATTCACTGCTCTAGCATCTGCAGCGCTTATAATTGGGAAGAACTTGTTCTTTGGCAAGGCATTTCTTGATAAACTTTCACCCTTCAAACAAACAAGAAAAAACAGAACGTGTTAAAAAAAGAAGTTAGTTGTGGTCATAAAATACTCATTCATTCTAATTGAAACAAACAAACGAAGAAACCTTGTACTCGATGTTGTTGCCAAGAATGACATAACTAGAGAATTCTCTGTCCATAGTACTTGCCCCAACAGTGATCTGCCAAGGAGCAAGATTGGAAGCAGTGGAATCAGCAGGACCAGAGTTCCCAGCAGAACAAATCACCACAATTCCATGTTTCACAGCATGAAAAGACCCAATGGCAACACTATCATTAAAGAATTGGGTAGCTTCCCCTCCCAATGAAACAGACAGAACATCAACTCCGTCGCTAATGGCAGCATCAAATGCAGCTACAATGTCTGCATCAAAGCATTCATTCCCTGAAACTGGTGGATAGCAGACTTTGTAAGCTGCAACTCGAGCTTTGGGCGAACCTCCCTTTGCTGTTCCATTGCCAAGCCCAAATACACTGGCGCCTGCTACAAAATTACCCCCTGCTGTTGATAGGGTGTGAGTCCCATGTCCTTCTTTGTCTCTTGGTGTATTAAAGCTGGAATTTAGGTGACCAACCACCGTTTCATAACCTTTGTTGAAGTACCTTGCTCCTATCAGTTTCCTTCATTTTTGCATCCATCAATTTGATAAATTATTATTAAAACCTCAAATTTAGTAAAGGTAAAATGTAATTTTTGGTCCCTTTATATTCAAATTATATGAGAGGGCCGACCTAAACCAGACCATACTCTAGAATGGCTAGCCAGGTACACCTTACCTAAATTTTTTATAGCTTGAATTGGACCTTTGAGATTTACTTTTAAATCCAGCTGTGCGACTAAGTTTTGGATGGACAACCAGTCAAAAAACAAATCTACCATAAATGACTCATTTTGTAATTACTCCTTATAATTCAATCTTTTTCATAAAAGTTTCTACATTTTTCAATTTGATCATAAGTCATCCCTAAAAGACAAATTGAACTGTTAACACATGAGAAGCACTTAACTTATCTGAACTAAAAGACGAACATATTGATTTTCATGCTCTTTTGAATATGAGCATATCTTTGCTTCTTGTTAATAGACTAAAATATATTCACTGTTTTAACTGTGGATAGTTTATGAAGCCTATTGTCTACCGGTAGTAGATTATTAGAAGCACGCCGAGTCAACACTCATATTGATGTTGTACATTTTTATTGGCCGGGAGTATACCACTGACAAATGCTATAATTTTTGGATAGTTTACGCACCTCACTTTTGTTGGAAATTTGACAAATATTGGGTTATGTATTAGTAACCATTTGTCAAATTCGGGCCAAATTATATTATGAAAAGGAAGCGTATTAAATCAAATGATTAGTGTCATTGTATAGTACGTAACGTGAGCTTTCCAACAATATATAATTTACCCAAAACGGACAAGTAGTGAATGAAAAATTGTTGCTAAAAAATGAAATAGAATATTTGGAGAAAATTGGCTCATGTTAATTTATCCCACATGGGAAAAAAAATAAAGAGGGAAATATGTTTATATTGAAACATACTTTTGTAAGGTATTAACTTGTGTAAACCAAAAGATTCTCTCTTGCGCGCACAGTGGGGGCGGCAAATCCTAGCCCCAAGCCATCAAAAGCCCAATACACACTCGCACGACGTGGACGTTGCGAATGCCGAACCGAATTGGGCTACTTCAAATGAAAAATAACTGCAGAATAAATTCTCTTAATAAGAGAATTAATCCAATAAATTCTCTTAATTAGCATATTTCTTTTTGCTCTCCATCAGTTGCAGATACACCAAAAATTCAAAATTCCTTTCCTCCTTCTCTGCAATATGATTTTTTCTAAATACGCTGCTGTTTTTCTTCTTTTATCCGGTGATAGTCCGCTTCACACAGTTGAGTTCGCCTTTGAGACAAATCGCTACTATGGGCAGATAATTATCTTAAGGAAACTATGTTTTTAAACCTCAACTCTACTATTTCTTGGTTGTTAAGGTTGAAAAGTATTTCTAGGTCTTACTTTCTGTTGTTCGATTTATTTTAATTCTGTATTTTATAATCTACAATTTACTTATATAAATAGCATTTTAATTTACTGCTTCTAACAACTTTAGTGTTTGTTACGTACTACTTTTAACCAAATAAAATACATAAGTGATTAAATGTATATATTAAGCCAAGTAACACATATAACAAAGTTTGGATTTTGTGAATTAATAAACTAGTTACCAGTTTCAAGTGCGACCGGATTGAGTCCAAAATCCAACTTTTTGTATTATATTTTGTAACTATAGAGCTAAAGGAAAAATCAATGTGGATAACATAAAATATGATCAACTTGGATCTAAATAAATGCATAAATATGAAGAAACATATTTGGTTCACTTATCAAACTGTGCACTAATTAAGTTTATCAAGAATGGCATCATATTATAATATAAAATGTAGAAATTTCTATGCTCGTCTAATTCTGTCTTGGCTTTAGAGTACAATGTAGCAGAAAGAGTGGGAACTGGAAAGAGGAAAGTCAATATTTTAATCTAATATTTGTATTGTAAAACGGACACTTAATTACTTTCTCGTGCTTTTAGACCTTATCACCATGTATTCAAAACCTATTAAATCTCTTAATTAAGAATTCTACAGTAGCAAGCTAGATTGCAACACCCAAGGCACAAACTGTTACTAGCCCAATTTTTATATGATCTGGTTTTTTTTTTTTTTTTACAATTCAGATTCCCTTTGTGGTATCCATATTTGTTACGGGTGCAAGGCGCACTAAGACGAAAGGGGCCAGACGCGCCTAGGCACAAGACGTAAGGCGCACCTCAGCAACACAAGGAGAGAAAAGCTAAAATATTTTAGCTTTGACTTTTACACTTTTCTGTTCGATATCGTTTTTAAGATTTAACATTAATTGCAGTAGTTTTTCTTAAACTAATCCTTAATTCTACCCGTTTCTTATTTCAAATTAATAATAAAAAAAAAAAAGAATAAGTGATAGTTAAATATGTTGTTCGGGTATATACATCTATCAAACAAATCAAAAGAAAAATGAAAGAAACAAATAATATCGTCAAAATAGACAGTAATTTAATCCCCAACTTTAAGTCTTTTCTAAGCTAATCCCTAATTTCAAGAGTCATTTAAGTCTTTCCTAAATCAATTCCCAATTTTAGGAGCCATTTATGTCTTTTCCATACTAATCCCTCTTTTAACGATTCATTTTTTACAATAATATAAGAAGCTATTTAATTCAAATAAGTAGTTCAAAAAGGAAAACACGCTTTTAAAAACAACCCATATGGCCAGGCACACCACCTGGGTGCGCCTAGTCACTTGAGATGCGCGCCTATGCGACAAAGCCTTGCCGTGGTCTACTGAGATGCTAGGCCATGAGCAGTGAGCACCAAATGCTTGAAGCGTGCCTTTAACATCTATGCTAGTATCTAATCAAAAGGAGACCGAACTCTAAACTTTTTATTTGGAAAGAGAACACCTTTCTAGCACGACGAAGCTGGATGGAGCACATTAATGTTATTAAAACCGGATCACACCAGTTGGTTTGACCGGTTCCAAATTACGAACCGGTTATGGGTCTACTCGGTTTGATAAAAATTTTTGGTTTTTATAAAAAACCAGCAACAATGATTTGATTGGCAGTTGAATCGATAAACGCTGATGAACTGCAATTTAATAATATTTTTAATTAAATGATACTTTGTTTAAAAAATGAACATCCAATTTAATTACTGATTGAACCAGTTTGAACCGGTCGAACCACGAATTGGTAGTCTTACAGGTTCGCTGTACGCTCGTTCGAGAGCATTATTCTGAACTAAATTGATCCAATCTAAAAATGAAACATGATTGCAGTTTGAAAAAGTAGCTAAACTTTGAGATTGATACAAGAAAACAATGGATAGAAAAGAGAAGAAAAACCTGTTGCACTGGAAAGAAGGATCGGAGTCACTTTGACATATTCCTTTCCACTTGGATGGAATCGGTCCATAGCCTTCATCACTAAAGCTTTTTGACTCTGCCCACACGCCTTCCCATTATTCCATTTCACAAAACAAAAACAAAATTTGAAAAATTAAGGTCCCAACTTGACAACCCAACATATATAAGAATGCATATACACATGCTGACTTTTATCCAATTTCTCTAAAACTTTTAAGCTTTAGTTATGATATTCCTTTATGTATGTTTCTGCTCCAGTTTGGTCCATATATGTTCTGCTTTATTAACTGCCTGGTCCTTGCATTTGATTCCTCCATCCCTAATGTTATCCAGCCAAAATTATTTTTTCACTTTGAAGTGTACAAGTTTATTAATTTAATCAACAAGATTAAAAACAAAACTTAATGGGTTTGTCGAGTCAAACATGGACATTTTGAGCATTAAGCTATTCCCTAAATAAATGTTGGCGGCTAGTCAAACTATGACCTACCAAAGCTTTAAAAAACTTGTTTATGGTGAGTTTTGGCAAGCTTTCGTAATTCATTATAATAAATGCCTTTCGCAAGTGGGAATTTAGCACGGCTGAAATCTAATTAGCGTAACTGATTAGATATTTTTAAGTTGGATAGATCATAGTGTTTTGGTTTTATATACCTCATGTGGGATTTGGATAATTTATTACTATCGGATTTTAACTTGAGAGGTGATATCTAATATACACGTAGTATTCATTATTAGATGATTGACATGTGTGTATAATTGATGACATATCAATTATCAAACGATGTATACCACTATAATCTCGGACCACACTAAAAAATTTTCAAATTGAAAACTTCGCTAAAAAAAAAAAAAAAAAAACCAAGGTTTGCCACCAAAAGTGTAATACTTGTTGTTATAACTTTAGATAGCAATAAAAAAATTGTTACATGCTGTTATAAAATTGTGACTATAGATATTTGTTGCAAATATTTGACATAATTTTGCTGCTAAATGTGTTTTTCGACAGCAACTTTTGAATATTACTCCTAAACATTTTTTTTTGGTAGTGATTGTGTGTTCAAAAAACTGAAAGAGTTCATGTTGGATAAATTTTAACTACTCAATGCAAAATGAATGCTTGAACTTTAATTATCTACAAATACATTACTAATTTGTAATTGGAAAAACTTAAACAAATACAATGTAGTTTTACTGATTTGCAATTCGAGGACGATGAAAATTTTTTATAGAAAGGAATCCTATTATTTTAGAAGAAGTTAGCAAAAGAAAAAAAAAGGGTTACTAACATTAAATCATGAAATAGTATTGGACAATTTTGTCCATTTTGAATTGAAATATTTGAAGTCAGTTAATAAAAATACAACAGACTTTAGCGACAACGTTTGAAAATTTTTTAGAAGCGTAAATATTTTTCTAATTAAATAATGATAACAAATTTAAAAAAATCACAACAAAATGAAAAATTTCTTAAAAATGTTTAAATGTTGATGTAAAACACTTTTAAATAATATGAGTAAACTATTGGAATGTTAAATGGATCTCACATTATCATTTTTAACGAAAAAATGTTAGTTATACTTTTTTTGTTAACTTTTGAAACCACGTGACCTAATTTAACGGAAAAAATTTTATCATCCTCGAAATACAAATCAGTGAAATCACATAGTACTTTATTGAAGTTTTCCCTTTTTAATTTTAACAACTAAACATAAACCTTTTTTTTTTTTTTTTTTCAACAGTCGAGATTTTGAACATGAATCTTCACCCTTAATAAAACTTTCACTCCAGGCTTCTCATAATAAATAAAAGTGAGTAGCATCTATTAAGTATGAGAAAATTATGGAATCCATTCAGCAGTGTTCAAATAATTAATTACTAATGTTAGATCTAATGTGAAATAAGTAGGTTTGTTCAATTAATGAAACTGAAATAAGATGAATAGAATAGAAAAAGAGTTTACCGACCAGTATCAAGATTTCCAATGATTATATCTTCACCATATTTAGCTTTCTTCCATATTGAGTTAGAAGGAACTACACTGTCTTTCTCTAGTCCAAGAAAGCTCCATGAATGTGTTGTATGCAGCTTTTTACCCTTGTTCAAGAACACTGATATTACTCTTGGATGCTCTGCATTGTAACACCAAATTTATTAACCCAATAAAAAGAAAACATATTATTATTAAAAAAAAAAAAAAAAAAGAAACAGAGAGAAAACAGAGGAAAATGTCTTACTGGCTATTTGAGCTGCTATTTCATCTTCTAAAATGGCAGCAAAACCATTGATATGCCTTGTGTAGGAGTAAAAAATTACATCTTGGGCGATATCTCGACTGTTAAAAAATCCAGATAATAAAAACACATATAGAACTTGATAAATCAAAAGGAAAAACAGTTGTAATGATTGAAAATTGCATTCGAACCTGCCCAGGAATGATCCAAGGAAATCATAGTGAGACTCTGTAACCAGATTTTGATCAGCGTGAGAAAATTCTGGGCCATGGGTATGTGCTCCCAAGTACACCACATATGACTACCACAAAATAAAACAAATCAAATAAAAATTAAGTTTAATTTTACTCCAATACAAAAATTTATGTGGAGCTAAATCGTGATTATTATTATTTTTCTAATTTTCTTTTTTGAATGCTTACCTTTTTGGAGGCAAATGTGGGTCTCTGAAGTAGAACCAGAAAGAGAAATGATAAGAAGCAACAGATAGGATTTGGTGACTTCATTTCTTACTTGCTATAACTCCTAATAGTAAGTGAAAAAATATGCCCAATTTGCTTCTTCCCCTGTTTTTCTAGGGTCCTTCCTTGCTCTTTATATAATAACCGAACAACAGTTTGACTTAATAGAACCCTTGTAATTTCTTTTTAGGAAAAATGGAGCAATATTTTTTGGGTAGGTTTATTAGATGTTTTACTTTAAGAAGATGTTTTATTTTAAGAAGATGCAAAGATTCAACGAGACAAGGGAAGATGGGGCATAGAGAAAATAAAAAAGAGAGATAGAAAAGAAGAATCTTCTATGGATGAGTATTGGATAAAGCTATTATCAAATCATGAACTGACATATAATGTGCTTTTAATTGATTCCCATTGACGATCTGAAATAGGGTTGTCAAACGGGTGATGGGAGCCCGTCCCCGTTGGGGGCCCGCCCGGACGGGGACGGGGAATCCCCGATTAAAATCCCCGCGGGGCGGGGACGGGGACGAATTTGTTCCCGTTTATTAATCGGGGACGGGGATGGTATTACCCCTACCGGCCCCGCGGGCCCCCGTCCCCGTCCCCGTTTAAAGCCCGCGGGGATCCCCGATAAAATACCCGACTCCCCGTATTAATTTATTTAATTAATATTAGATTATATATTATAAAGTAATTAATAAAATATTGAATTGCTGTGGATTGTAATCTGGACAGGAAATAGAATAGCCCACCTAACAATCCAGCCCAATTGATAAATTAAAAAATGTTATTTGCCCCACCACCCCCCAAACCCACTTCTTCCCCTGCTTCTCTCATTTGTCATTGGTTAATTTTTTCTATTTAATTTTTTACAAAATTTGAAACTTATGAATTTTATATTGCTAATTTGCTAGGTTTCAATTGGAAATTTGGCATGAAAATGAAGATTGGAATTGAAGAAAGGGTCGAAGTTGATGATGTTATTTTATGTTTAATTATTAATTATATATTAATGTATTTGACAATTGAGTTTTAAGAATTTTATGTTTGTATTTTAATGCATATTTGGATAAATTTGTGGGTAAAAATTGAAATTTTACAGGGTTTTTTTTTATAAAATATTAAATTAGCTAAACGGGGATGGGGATCCCCGCGGGGACCCGATTCCCCGCTGGGGACGGGGATGGGATAGGTTTTTATCCCCGATTAATAAACGGGGCGGGGACGGGGATCCCTGATTAATTTGGGGACGGGGATGGGGAATGCAATCCCCGCCCCGCCCCGCCCCGCCCCATTTACAACCCTAATCTGAAATATAAGAGAAATGGATTGGGTCTATTAGAATTGGGGAAGTCTTGGAGCCCTAAATCAATGCAAAATTTTGCCAAATCATATAACTACTATCTTTCAATGGAAAATGGTCTAGTCCTCACTAATATATATTTGTTGTTATTTGATAAGTAATTAATTGATTTTGTACCTAATTTTATTATTGGACAAATCAATTATTATTAAAACTAGCGATTTGAAATAATTATTGTCCGTATGAATCAAAGTTTAAATAAGTATTCCTCGATTCATGTTGAATTTGTACGCAGTAAAAGCCCAACAATGAGTCCATCTTTATCAGAGAAAAAAGGATTTAAAAAAAAAAAAAAAAGGTTGTTTGTATGCATTTCTTCACAAGAATCAGGTTTAACAGTGTCATGTATTTTTTTCACTTGATCCTCGTACGAATTTCAACATTTTCTTCTATTTATCCTTTTAATAATTTACTCATCTTATTTAAAAATTTTCCATCACAATTTGAATATTTTTCTAACAATGATTTTTTTTTTTTTTGTTTTTTTTGGTGATCTTTCAATATTTTTGATTGTTTAATTACAAAAATTCTCGTGGTTCACAAAAATTTTAAAGCTTCGTTACTAGGGCCCATTGTATTCTTATTAACATATAAAATTTTAACACAAAATCAAATGGATGGGATAAATTTTGTGGATAATGATAAAAAAAAACCCCTATGGTTACATGTATTTGCAAATTAATCCAAGAGGCTTGACTTTTTACAAAACAATTCTTGTGATTTTTGTCCGTTAACAAAAAGCAGACTTTCGCCTAACACTGTCAAAAATACTGACGTGGCAAACAGTATATTTGTCCAATTATTATTTTATTAATTGAAAAATAAAAAATATAAATTAACAAATATTTTTTGATTTTTTGATTTTCTTGTCTTTCTTCCCTAGCCTATCTTTTGTCTCCTTGGTCGATCTGACCTCCACCTCACCGCCATCGTCTTCGGTTGTTCCCCTCGTCTCTTCCCTGCAATACTACCATGAAAGCCGTCACAAACAAGCGACTAAATTCTCCATTTTCCCCCTTTTTCAACCAAGCAATTAACTTCGACAGAATGCAAATGGCCAAAAAATTCTAATTACCATCATATATAGAGCATCAAAGTAAATTAATTACTTTATTTCAAAGCATTGGCCCCAAAATAGGCTAAAGACATACTAGAGGGGGGTGAATATTATGTATCACCGAATAATAATTCTTTTATTCAAACCTTTTCGGTAAAAATAGTTTTGCCCAATGTGAGCACAGGTTTTCCCGACCTCTGTGATGAGAACTCTTTGTTACCTTTGTTAAGCAGTCGAACTCAGAAAAGAGCAGAATGTCGCCTGAAACGTCTCGAACTTTCCGAAAACCGGACAATCCTCGATCCGAAACCCCGAGAAAGGTCCCCTGGGTGATTTTAGGGTTTAGGGTGCACGTTGGTTTTTGCGGATTTTGCCCCCGTCTCTAGTAGGTTAGTCAAGTTGCTCTGCAAAGCAAAGCAACTTGATTGAAAGGAGCGAATTCAGCTGAAATTCGCAAAAACGAAGACGGCGCATTTAATTCTCAAAATTATTGCGAGGATGTGAGATATAAAAGGAAATAAAAAATCAAATGAAAGGGGATTGAAAGGAAAAAAAAAAAAAGAAGTCTTCGGCCAAAAAATAGAAACAGAGAAAAAGTTACAGAGAGAAAGAAAAAGAGAGGAAGAAGAAGAGAGAAAGAGAGAAAGGGAAATTGGGATTTTCAAGCCCAAAATTCATACCCTAATCGTCCTATAACTCATCTAGACCATTACTCATTCGTCCGGATACACTTTTGGATTCGTTTCGGATTCGTTTTTCGGGTTTCGGATTCGTTTTCGAGGATTCAAAGCACATTCTCGCTTTTCAATCCGTTTCTGCATATCCAATACAATGGAACATCGTCAAGGTAAACTTTGAGAGGCCTTAAACTTGTGTTCATTGCATTTTCTGTGCGATTTTCCTCTGTTTTCTCAATTTTCGGAAAACCGGATAGACGAATATAGTCGTGCGGCTTTGTTCTCCAAGAACACAGCTGCACGACTCTATCCCCTTGGAACAGAGCTGCGCGGCTCTAACATCAGAGCCGCACGGCTATGTTCCTCCCGGGCAAAAACCCAAAAATGCTCGATCGGTTGAAAATAGCTCATTTTCCATTTTTATGCATTCTGTTGAGATGTTTTTCGGCCTGACTATGTTCGTATGTTATTAAACTTTGGTTTTCGGATTCCTGTACGTTGGATATTAGGTTTTCGGTTTTTCCTGGATTTTATTTTCTGATTTTTGCGGTTGTTCGATCCGAATCGGATCCGTAGTCCAGCACCAGTGGACCCCCGAACCCTATAAAATCCTCGAGAAACATCGAAAACGAGTAAAATAGTGATTTTCGAAAAACAAGAAAACCGATTTCGGGTCCGGGTATTACAGCCGCACGGCTGTGTTTTAGAGCCGCACGGCTCTAGCTACAGCCGCACAAGGCAGAATCGCGAAACGACCTGTACGGACGTCGTCGCACGATGCTGTCTTCGAAATTCAAATTGTTTTTGGTGTGTTTACCACTTTTCAGATCCTAGATGTTTGTAAAAATTAGGAAACCCGCATGAACGGAACCCCGAATTCCGGAATAACAGACCCAATGAAATCTGGAAATTTGCATGAAATCGAGCCAAATAATTTTCTAAAATTATTTTTCAGCACAAAATCTACACGGCGTTTCAAAACCGTTTTCCAGGTCTAACCGGACCGGAGCCGACCCGGTTACCCCCTAAATGCATGCCCCCGTTTCTAAAAATCCCAATTCTGTCCTGCTGTGAGTCCTACTTGTGTTTGTGATATAAATTATGCTAACCGTCTCTTTTGCAGCATTTATTTTCTGTTTTCATTATTTTTGGTGTAATTAATAGATTAATTAGTGTATTTACGCGTTTGTAATTTTTAGATTCTCGTGTATTCTAGGCGCTTGTAATGTGAGGACGAGAGTTTTTATTTTTATTCAATTTGGTTGTATAAGCGACCTCTATTATTCTTTCGTGTAATTTGGATGTATGATTTATTTTTCTGCAATTTATTCCTGTCATTTGCTTGAGCATCGGCTGATAAGTAAACGTAATTGGGTAGAGAAAGATAATAAATTGAATAAATATGGTAATATAAATTGTAAATGAATACAAGCTCGAGGTTGAATAGGTAAGTTACCCGAACCTTAAATCTCTGGATTAGGTATGGCAGTTTGCGCTCGGTAGGGAGCTGTACCGGAATTTCTCGGATGAGCTGATCCAGGTGGTGGCTCTGTCATTGATCTTGAAATTTAGGTTTCGAGGTCTTTAAGTAATAAAATGGGAAAATGTTTTTCTACAAAATGAATTTTTAAACGAATAAATGGATTTCCCTAAAGCAAGATAAACAAAAACCCGCTTTTTCAAAACCAAAAACTCATAAAAAAACCCTCGGTTCGCTTCGCCGCGTCCGTCTGAAATGTCGTCCGCTCATACCCAATGATACGAGTTTTACTAAAAGTGCGAAATTAAATGAATTGTAAAACTTGTGAATATAATTGCTTCGATAAGTTTAGACAATATCTCTAAATGAAACTAATGCTATTAATTTAAATGCTCAGAATGTAAATAGCAATAAGTAAAGAATGTAGAGATGAGACACAATGATTTATACAGGTTCGGCCCAACCGGCCCACTCTTTTCCCAAGCCCATCGCCTGAGATTTTCCACTAAGGATTCCTTTACATGCAAGAACCAAGCCTATGATTTCTTTACGGGCAGAGTTCAAGCCTAATGTTACTTTTCACAAGTTCAAGTAACAAACTCAATACTTTTCTAAGCAAAGTATCAAAACCTCTACCGATACTTTTTACAAGCTCTAGTGTCAAACTTATATGTATTGTTTTATAGCTCAACAACAACTATCCAAATGCTTTTTGCAAGATCAAACACCAAACTTTTACAACTATTGTTTTCAAGCTTAACAACCAAACTATTACCACACTTTTCAAGCTCAAGTGTGAAACTTTACAATTGCTTTGTTGAAATCTCCACAACAAAGCTCTCCCTAACACAAACCCTATTTTGTGAATTACAATGCCATTTTGAATGGATAAAATTGGTTGTATGAGAATTGATGAAGACTAGAATTCTTTGAAAGCTTGTTGGGAAAAGACTCTCTAATGTATGCTTGAATATGTGATTTTAATATTTGTCTTCTCCACTTATGAATGATGGATTTGCTCTCTATTTAAAGATGAAAGAGAAAATATAGCTGTTACTCACAAGCATTAGTGATGGAGCTGTTTGCACAAATCTTTCCAAGAATCTTCAAGCCTCTGAATTGTTGGAAATGCCCTAGTCCCGAGGCATTGGTCCTTGTGTTTGTATAATACATTTGGTACATTAATGTCAACTTTATGTATTATACAATTTGTGTCAAGGAGATAAAGGCATTAATCTATTTATTATCTGTCTTGTGCTATATTTTAAATAGAGTATCCAATGGACATATCCATATCCATGTTGTCAAGTGTGAGGCACTTGGCAGTAAGACTGTGGATAGTGAAAATGATATGACCATAAAGTCATCCGTAGTCTGTTCCAATCATGGGAATGAATGGAACCAAAGACTATCATTAGCCTGGTTGTATGGCGGTGTCTTACCGGTCATAGAACATGGAATGTCAACTAGGTTAATGGGTACATGCAAAAAGGGCATGGTACTGGATTGATCCACTTAACGGGAATCTGCATGGTATAGTATCACAAATGATTCTCGTGTAGTACTTGTATAAGTCCTTCGACCGGACCATATGATGGTGCTGCATGTGAGGTGGCACACTTTGGTGTACGCCCAACGGGCCTGTAAAAGGGTGCCAAGTACGGGTACGTTCGGGTGTGTCAGTAAGCATGGCAGCACTATGGATATGCAGAAGGGAATGTCACTCAGTGATTCACTGAGACGATATCATCGGCCTCTTGAAGAATGTTACTGATAAGTGTGCGGCCGCACCCAAACAAGATTGGATCTTGTTTGTGAGCATCAGTTCATTCGGTATCAAGTCAAGGTCCAGACACAAGGAGGGTGATACTTCCATGCCTCTGTGTTGGACACCGATATCAGCGACATGGGATTTACAAGTTCAAACTACTGGGTTACGTTTTCAGTTGGACTGCTTACTCCATCTTAATTGGGGGCTGCAGTGGCTTGCTAGAGCCCGCCTGCAGTCTGTGGGCCTTGGCCCACTGCCAACATAAAGACGGGCCCATTGGATCGTACACATTGAACGTCTGGACTTTAACTAGTCGGATTAAGTGTGTACTTGGAGTATACACGTTTAAAGAGAGAGAGATATATTAATTATATTATATGCATCAATTGGATTGATCAAAGTGATATAATTAATATTTATTTTGGCCTTCTCATAATTAATTCAATGAATTAATTTATGGGATTATTTCCTAGGTGGAAATATTATGACATGTATAGGTTTACATGTTTGTCATTTTATGTGTGTCTAATTTAAGCCATTGATTCAATTAATAGGTCAAATGCATTTTAATTTAAATGTATGTCATATGTTACTTGGTATCATATGTATACATACATGTCAACTTGGAATTGCATTTGAACTTAATTAAATCAAAGCAAGTCAAATTGGGCTTAAGACATAAAATGACATTCCCCACCTAATGTGGGATGAGATGGCCGAAATTTATGGCTAAGGGATGAGTCATGCCTTTTTGTGTTAAGAGTGATGAGTCATTGAGTGATGAGTCATTCTTGAAACAAAAGATGAATGATTAAAAAGGGTGAGTCATGGTATGACTTTTTGGTTGCAAAGTTGGACTTTGCTTCCTTAAGGAAATATCTTCTCCTTTCTTCCTTCATCCTTGGCCGAATTCAATGCATGGATTTGGGTGAGTATGATGACTCATTCATGGGACAAAATAGCTTGGTGAGTCATGCTTGATAAGGAGGTGATATGTGATGAGTCATTTGATGAGTCATTGGTTTGACTTTATCTATATCATTTCTTTTGGGTTGAAAAATCAGCAATGATTTTTCCTTGGTTTGGCCGACCACTTTGGCTTCTCTTTTGGGGAATAAAAGAAAAGGAGCTTGAGCTATTTTTGCCCACTTTCATGCCTTATTTCTTTTGGAAAGAAATTGGATGCACACTTGAGAGAAACTTGGTTCTATCTTTGGCTAGATAGATTTTTCTTTTAAAAAGAAATTAGGACAGCCATATTTCCTCTTGTGGGCAGCCCTCTCTCCCTCTCTTCTTGTCATCCGAGTCGCTAGCACGGGTTTCGGTCCGAAAGCCGTTCGTGTACGCATCGGTGGAGGAAATCTACACTTGATTTCTGCAGTCTGCATCCGTCTCTTAGAGAGACTTTGTGGTGAGTTTTTGAAACCCTCCTTTTTATGCTTTAAGTTTTTGATTTCCACATCTAAAGCTCCTGGGCCGGATTCGAGGAAATCGACGCGTATTTCCGCTTTCATTGGTCGGTTTCCCGTGACGAATCCCAACAGTGGTATCAGAGCGGGCTTTTGATCCGTGGAAATCTTTAACTTGGCGGATCCCGTGTTTTAAAATTGGCGATTTTTGTGGATGGGATTTATTTTTGGTTTGGGGTTTTTGTGATTTTGCCTCTTGAATTTTGCAAATGGAAAAGTTTTGCATATTGGTTTATGCTTTGTTTATTTTCTATTTGTGAATTGTTTATGGAAATTTTATTTTGCATATAGGTTTATGCTAGATTTATTTTTCCGTTGCATGATTTTATGTCTTGGTGATTTAATTTCATGTTGCTATATTTGTTTCGGAAAAATCACGGACCGTTTCGGGTCGAAACGGGGGCAGCAGCCGCTGCCTGCGGCGCTAGGCGCCACAGGCAGCAGCTGCTGCTGGCTGCTGCTGGCCAGCAGCTGCTGCTGCGCGCCAGCAGCTGCTGCTGGGCAGCAGCCGCTGCGCGGTAGCGGGGCTGCTGCTGGGCAGCAGCGCCGTGGCTGCCCCGCGCGGCGGGCCGGGCCCGTTTTTGGATTTGGCGGGATTTTTTGGGCCGGGCCGGATTTAAAATTTTAAAAATATGCGTGTTTAAATTTTGGTAATTTTTATGCGCGTGGGATTTTAAAATTTTAATTGTTTTTAAACTTGTGCGTGTTTAATTTTGGAAATTTTATGCGCATGTTTTATGAATGAATTTATTTTTCGTTCATGCGATATTTATTTTGGAAATAAATACGGTTAATTGAAATTGGTTCGGGTTTTCTTGGCACGATTACCCGGACGGCTAATTTTGGAATTCATGGTTTCCCAATTGGATTGGGAGCAATTTTGCCTGGATTGGAGGCCCACAGCCCGCACGGGTTTAGAACCATGATTGGCCGAAATTTGGCGATATCAAAATAATGGCTATGGACATATTTGAAATGGGATTAATTCATGCATTTAACATGTTTATAAATTGTTTGTATTGGTTTACATGGATGTATGATTAAATGCATGAATGGATGTTTTGGGCCTTATTTATCTGGGTTGTAATATTCTTTTGGTAAATACGGCCTACGCGCCGTTTTTCTTTTTATGTAATTTTATTTTATTGTTTATTATGAAATTATGTAAAGAAGAAGCCGATTGGATTGGCGTGCTGGAAGGATGAGGATGCGGCCCACCTGATGTCGTTCTAGTATAGGTTTACTAGAATTATATTAGGATGTAAATTTTGGCCCATAGCATTTCATTTTTATTTAATTATGCTTTATTTATTTACATGTGAGAATGTATGTACAAACCCTTTTTCACCCGCCTATGCATCTAAGCCGTTATTAATTGAATCTAATAACCAAAAGGTAATTACTAAGTCTCTTAAAAGTGCTTCCCTCATTCATAACCTACTCGAAGTGGGGATAGGCCAGCTGTAGACCAACCCTCGTTGGATGCACTGGAGTATCGTCATTTTGTATTGGGTTGGAGTATTGGTTACTCTAACACTTGGATGGAGGTTTTGACTTAGCATGGGTAGTAGGATGTTCCTGGCCCTAAGCACAGATGGGTAAGTGCCAACAGACCCATCAAACCGAGAGTCCCTAGGTCGGGATTGGACGGCGTTCCTACCTAAAAATTGGGGTATAGTTGTTCCAGGCCCTCGTCTGGCTATATCTTGATATAATATGGATCTCGGCCCATGAGCCCAACAACTCGAGTTAATTAATAACACGATTCATTATTAATTATAATATATGGGAAGAACAAGTTAAGTCCTTTATTAACACTTGTAAATTTTTCTGTATAGAAACCAATGGCTACGAATGATACTTTATCACTGCGATCTTTCTTGGAATGGGACAAGCTTTCTGGCCCTAACTTTTGGGAATGGTCTATGAACTTAAGGAAAGTTCTAAGACAAGAGTCTAAAGAGTATGTGCTCGAAAAGCCTGTACCGGATGTGCCAAAGGGAAGTAATCCACCGGCTGCCCAGCTGGAGGAATACCTGGCACATGTAAAAGATAACCGGGATGTGACATGCCTGATGTTGGCTAGTATGGTTCCTGAATTGCAAAAGCAGTTCTTGGATCATCAGGCCTTTGCTATAATGACAACTCTTAACGAGATGTTTTATGAGCAAGCTTATCAGGAAAGGTACCTGATCCACAAGGCATTCCGCAGCTGTAAGATGGGAGCCGGGACATCTGTGAGTGCACACGTGCTCAAGATGAAGGGCTATCTGGATAATTTAGCCCGTCTCGGAACTCCTATCTCACGGGGGCTGGCGGTTAGCACGATCCTGGATTCTTTACCGGATTCTTATGATCAATTCATCCTAAAATTTTACAAGCAAGGGATGGACCGTACTGTTAGTGAGCTGCATTGGATGCTTGAGCTCGCTGAACTGTCGATCAAGAAGACTCCGCCGGTACTTGAGGTTAACAAGGGGAAACCTCTTTTCGCTAAAGGCAAGGCAAAGGCCAAGGCCAAGGCTAAGGAAGCCAAGGCTAAAAAGGCTAAAGCCCAGCCCAAGGCCCGTTCCAAGGATGTCTGCTTCGGTTGCAAGCAGGCTGGACATTGGAAAAGATCGTGTCCCAAGCTTTTGGGAGAGAAAAGGAAGACGCAGGGTGTGTCTTCATCAGGTATATATGTCATAGACATTAACCTCTGTTTCAACATCTTATGTATTGGATACTAGATGTGGTTCTCACATTTGTTGAATGTGCAGGGACTTAAGAATAGGAGATCACTGGGATCGGGACAAGTGGACTTGCAGGTCAGAAATGGAGCAAGGGTTGCTGCCATAAAGATCAGCGGGACCAGCTTATGATGCCTAGTAGATTAGTTTTGTTACTGCTGAAACAATGTTATTTTGTACCTGTTATGTACAGGAATATTATTTCTGTTTCGGTTTTGGATATTTCTGGATGTACATTTACTATTGATAATAGTAAAAAGGGTTTATCTAGAAAAGAATTATTTTATGGAGTAGCTCTATTAAATAATGTCTTTTATATCCTGGATCTAAATGAAACTAATCATGTCTATACTATACACACCTAAAGGGTTAAGCCTAATGAACTTAATCCGGTTTACCTTTGGCATTGTCATTTAGGCCACATAAACAAGAAGCGCATAGCTAGGCCTCACATTGCTTGAATCCTAGGATCATTTGACATGGAGTCACTTGATATATGCGAGTCTTGCTTATAAGGTAAAATGACTATAGAACCTTTTAGCAAGGAGGCTAAAAGGGTTGCTAGCTTATTGGACCTAATGCATTGAGATGTATATGGACCGACAAGCATAGCAACCAAGGGTGAACAGCTATACTTCGTATCTTTCACAGACGATTTCATCAGAAATGGCCATGCCTATGTAATGAAATATAAGTCTGAGACCCTTGATAGGTTCAAGGGAGTAAGGAACGAAGTACAGAACTAGGCAGAAATATCCAAGCCTTTCGGTTGGACCGAGGTGGTGAGCATATAAGCCTATAGTTTGACTCATTTTGAGAGAGCATGGAATAGTTCCACAGCTCACTCCTCCAGGAACACCACAATGGAATGGGGTGTCCGAACAGAGGAATAGGACCCTGTTGGACATGGTCCGCTCAAACGATGAGTCATGCCTCTCTCCCTATAAGTTGTAAAGGATACGCTCTTGAGACAATGGCTCTCATTTTCAATTATACTCCGACTAAGGCTTTGGAAAAGACCCCATTTGGAATATGGACGGGCAGGGTGCCTAATGTGTCTTTCTTACGGATTTGGGGTTGTTATGCACAAGTCAAGAAATTGACTGTGAGCAAAACTAGAACCCAAAACCGACTAATGCCTGTTTGTGAGCTACCCTAGGGAAACCAAAGGGTATTACTTCTACGACCCCGCTGAGGACAAGGTGTTCATGGCGCAAAAGGGGGTCCTTCTTGAAAAGGGGTTTCTTTCCAAGAAAGACAGTGGGAGCGATATTGAACTCAGGGAAGTTCAAAGCTCAGAAACTCCGACAAAGGATAACTCGGAGACCAGGGTGAAGCTTCCAAAAGGGGAAGCACCAGCCCAGGTCACACAAGGACCTAAAAGGTCTGGTAGGGATCATCAGGAACATGGAAAACATCGGGTTTTGTTTCTAATGATTACGCTCCTTTTGTCTTGGATGAAGAGGAGCTCAAAACCTACTAGTAGGCTATAGCTAGCCCACTGTCTGCCATGGTGGTGGATTTGCAATCTATGTACGATAATCAGGTTTGGAACCTGGTTGATTCACCTCCAGGTGCTAAGGTAATAGGTGGCAAGTGGTGCTATAAGCTATAGGCCGACAATACCTTTAAGGGTGTGTATAAGAGGTTTAGTGGGAGCATAGTAACTTTCCTGGTATTATATATGGATGGCATCCTTCTGATTGGAAGCGACATACCAACACTACAAGGGAATTGTAATGGTTGTGTAAGTGCTTCGCAATGAAGGACTTAGGCGAAGCTGAGACGATCCTAGGGATCAGTATCTACAGGGTTAGATCCAATCGGCTTCTGGGCCCAAGTCAGGCCAAGTACATAGACTTCGTTCTGAAAAGATTCAGCATGGACCAGGCTAAGAAAGGTTTCTTGCCAAATGGGTCATAAGCTGAAACTTAGCAAGAAGTACTGTCCTAAGACAAGGCAGGATAGGGAGAACATGAATTGGTCCTATATGCGCTTCAGCCATGGGATCAATCATGTACTCCATGCTATGTACAAGACCTAATGTCGCCCATGTGGGTCAGGAAGAGCAGTCAGCTACTAGGTACACTGATGCAAGCTTCCAGACCAGCCAGGATGAATATAAGTCGCCGTATAGGTATATGTTCATGCTAATTGGTGGTGCTATTGTTGGAGAGGCTCCAAGTAATAGACCATCGCGGTTTCTATCATAGGAACTGAGTACATTGCAACGTGTGAAGCAGCTAGGGAAGCTGTGTGGAATATGAAGTTTATCATGCAACTGGGGGTAATGTCAACTATCCAGTAACCAGTTGATATCTTCTGTGACAACGCAGGGCTGTTGCACAAGCTATGTGCCCCGGTCACACATATACACGAAGCACAAACTCAGGGAGTTTCACCTATTGCGAGAAATCGCTGAGGGGGTGACATCTCATTACAAAGAGTGGACACCAAAGACAATGTCGCAGATCTTTTGACCAACATGCTTGGCTATGCCTATGCACGAAGGTTGTACTAGATCTATAGGGATTAGACCCATGCCTAGTAGGTACTAGTGCAAGTGGGAGATTGTTGGAAATGCCCTAGTCCCGAGGCATTGGTCCTTGTGTTTGTATAATACATTTGGTACATTAATGTCAACTTTATGTATTATACAATTTGTGTCAAGGAGATAAAGGCATTAATCTATTTATTATCTGTCTTGTGCTATATTTTAAATAGAGTATCCAATGGACATATCCATATCCATGTTGTCAAGTGTGAGGCACTTGGCAGTAAGACTGTGGATAGTGAAAACGATATGACCATAAAGTCATCCGTAGTCTGTTCCAATCATGGGAATGAATGGAACCAAAGACTATCATTAGCCTGGTTGTATGGCGGTGTCTTACCGGTCATAGAACATGGAATGTCAACTAGGTTAATGGGTACATGCAAAAAGGGCATGGTACTGGATTGATCCACTTAACGGGAATCTGCATGGTATAGTATCACAAATGATTCTCGTGTAGTACTTGTATAAGTCCTTCGACCGGACCATATGATGGTGCTGCATGTGAGGTGGCACACTTTGGTGTACGCCCAACGGGCCTGTAAAAGGGTGCCAAGTACGGGTACGTTCGGGTGTGTCAGTAAGCATGGCAGCACTATGGATATGCAGAAGGGAATGTCACTCAGTGATTCACTGAGACGATATCATCGGCCTCTTGAAGAATGTTACTGATAAGTGTGCGGCTGCACCCAAACAAGATTGGATCTTGTTTGTGAGCATCAGTTCATTCGGTATCAAGTCAAGGTCCAGACACAAGGAGGGTGATACTTCCATGCCTCTGTGTTGGACACCGATATCAGCGACATGGGATTTACAAGTTCAAACTACTGGGTTACGTTTTCAGTTGGACTGCTTACTCCATCTTAATTGGGGGCTGCAATGGCTTGCTAGAGCCCGCCTGCAGTCTGTGGGCCTTGGCCCACTGCCAACATAAAGACGGGCCCATTGGATCGTACACATTGAACGTCTGGACTTTAACTAGTCGGATTAAGTGTGTACTTGGAGTATACACGTTTGAAGAGAGAGAGATATATTAATTATATTATATGCATCAATTGGATTGATCAAAGTGATATAATTAATATTTATTTTGGCCTTCTCATAATTAATTCAATGAATTAATTTATGGGATTATTTCCTAGGTGGAAATATTATGACATGTATAGGTTTACATGTTTGTCATTTTATGTGTGTCTAATTTAAGCCATTGATTCAATTAATAGGTCAAATGCATTTTAATTTAAATGTATGTCATATGTTACTTGGTATCATATGTATACATACATGTCAACTTGGAATTG
Organism: Euphorbia tirucalli; assembly: GCA_039660915.1. Classification (NCBI taxonomy): domain Eukaryota; kingdom Viridiplantae; phylum Streptophyta; class Magnoliopsida; order Malpighiales; family Euphorbiaceae; genus Euphorbia; species Euphorbia tirucalli. The sequence continues at coordinate 31,141,924 of CM077640.1, read as the reverse complement.
CATTTGAACTTAATTAAATCAAAGCAAGTCAAATTGGGCTTAAGACATAAAATGACATTCCCCACCTAATGTGGGATGAGATGGCCGAAATTTATGGCTAAGGGATGAGTCATGCCTTTTTGTGTTAAGAGTGATGAGTCATTGAGTGATGAGTCATTCTTGAAACAAAAGATGAATGATTAAAAAGGGTGAGTCATGGTATGACTTTTTGGTTGCAAAGTTGGACTTTGCTTCCTTAAGGAAATATCTTCTCCTTTCTTCCTTCATCCTTGGCCGAATTAATGCATGGATTTGGGTGAGTATGATGACTCATTCATGGGACAAAATAGCTTGGTGAGTCATGCTTGATAAGGAGGTGATATGTGATGAGTCATTTGATGAGTCATTGGTTTGACTTTATCTATATCATTTCTTTTGGGTTGAAAAATCAGCAATGATTTTTCCTTGGTTTGGCCGACCACTTTGGCTTCTCTTTTGGGGAATAAAAGAAAAGGAGCTTGAGCTATTTTTGCCCACTTTCATGCCTTATTTCTTTTGGAAAGAAATTGGATGCACACTTGAGAGAAACTTGGTTCTATCTTTGGCTAGATAGATTTTTCTTTTAAAAAGAAATTAGGACAGCCATATTTCCTCTTGTGGGCAGCCCTCTCTCCCTCTCTTCTTGTCATCCGAGTCGCTAGCACGGGTTTCGGTCCGAGAGCCGTTCGTGTACGCATCGGTGGAGGAAATCTACACTTGATTTCTGCAGTCTGTATCCTGTTGGAGATTGTGCCCTAAGGCCAATATTGGATTATGTAATTTGACTTCTAAGATTAATCTAGTGTAGATTAATATTATCATTTATGTTTGTATGTTAGCATTTATGATAAGTATCCATGAATAAATCGTGTTATTCTAAATATCCCTAGTCGATTGTTATTATGGGAATAATAACAAACTAAGACTAGTGTGAGTGATAATGGATATTCATAAGATGAATATAGTGTATACAGATACAGATTATACTCATGGGTAATATGTTAGAGAACATGTTACTGGAGACCCACTATGAGATCAAGTTCATGGTTATGTGTCACAACTGATCTTGATTATAGTAGTGTCATTAGCTGATTCCTTTGACCTGAGGTCACCATGGATTCCGGGATGAATTCATGTTGTGCTTTGATGCAGTCAAACGCTGCTTGTAACAGAGTAGTTATAAAGGCTGTGATTGGGTACGATATGACTCATGCCTTGGGATGTGAGTGACAGATATGGGATTTTGTCCCTCTTTATCAAGAGAGCGATATCACTGGGCCCCTCGATAAGTAAGACTGTTAAATGCATGGCCGTGCTCAAATAATTGATAGAGTATCAATTAATTTGTTTAAACAGTTCACTTTGAGATCGAGAAAGCATATGATTAATTTATATAAGATTGACAAGTGTACCATGTCTTATAATTAATCATGATATCAAGAGACAAAAGGGAATATGACACATTCTATAAGTAGGTTTATTGGATTATACCAATCATATGAATTGGGTAGTCATAATGGCTTGCTAGAGTCCGCTTATGACTTATGAGGGCATTATGGTAATTTCCTCATTGCCAATTTATATGATCCTACGGGGTCACACACAAAGAGCAAAATGAGATTCACTTAATTCGGGGATAAATCATTATGAGATAATGATTTATTATTGATGAGAAATTAAATATATATAAAGATATATATTTACATGTATATGTATATACACATGAACATATTAATAAGATTAATATATTTATGGCATAAAGTATGCTATATATATATATATATATATATTATAATTATATTATATGGTGATATAATTAATTATAATATACATTTACGTATATGTGTATATATATATATGTATGTATGTAAATATTAATAAGATTAATATAGCATAAAGTATGCTAATTATATTATATGGAGATATAATTAATTTTACATACATATGAGTATATGATGGAGAATTGACTAAGTTTAATATTAATTGAGAATTAATAAAACTTATGGGGCTAATTTATAATTATAATTAAGTATGGTATTTAATTATAATTATAAGCTAATATTAGATATAAATACTTGAAAGAATGCAACCCTAGCAACCACTCAAGGTGTTGCACGAAATAGCAGCCCCATCTTTGCCCATGTTTTGCCGAAAATTGTTTTTGACAAAAAGGGAAAAATTCCAATTTTCTACCTTCTCATTCGAAGAACTGTTCTACGATCCCGGCGCTAGCACGCGGTGAGTCAATTGCTCGGTGTGGATCAACTGTAGAGGGAATCTGCTTTGGTTCCTGTATCCAATCCTGCAAAATTAAGAGGTAATTCTTTAACCCTTCCTTCTAATTCAAATCAATGTACATGGGTCCTTGGTGGGGATTAATCCTTTTATTTCCGCTGCGTATTGTTTTTGTGCGATTAATCTTTTATGATTCGGGTGTAATATTTTATTACATTGTCTCATATTTGATTACACGGTGTAAAATAGTAAATCAATGACATTGATATATGATTTATAACAATATAATAAAAAATTACATAAAATTAGTATGATATTAGTATAATATTGATATCTGATTAAATAGATTACATTTGTTGACTATTCTCCAAATTTTTTACTTTATTCTATTCTTATTTTATTCTCCAAATTTTTACTCTTCACTTGTTTAATTATTATTATCTTCTCAACTAGACTAGAGTTCAGTTAGATTATGGAATTTTAATGTTCTTGCAAAGATTAAATTTTTTCTATGGCTAGTTAACGCTCAGACTTTATCGATGTTGCGAAACTCGGGCTAACAAATTCGCCATGAGCACTATTGCGTAGGTGAATAAAGTGTGAATGATTGTACTAAGAAATCGCAAGTGAGAAAATTTCCAGGAAAGAGTGGTGAGTCACAAACTGATCATTTAAATACCACACTCCTTAGATAAAATTTTTATAGACATGTAATTTAAAAGCACAATAACCCAGTACAACTATACCCGATAACGACCATTAAATAGAAAAATAAAGAACTCCCGAATTTAATGAGGTTCAACCAATCATGCTTACGTCACCGGACACTACCAAAATATAATTCACTAAAGAAATATTACAAGAGAAAGAAGAAAATTGCCTAAGAAAAAATAGACAATTTTAGGATGCCTTAACTTAAAAGAGAAGGGCTGATTTTATAATTACAAAAATTACCCTCTCCCTTTTGTTTCCTGATGTGGGATTCAAAAAGCAACAAATCTCCACCTTGAATTCTACCTCTTTAAATCTCTTTACAAAATTCAATTTTTGTAATGTCATCAAATGAGCTTTAAAGCGGTCAACTTCAACTTTTAACAACATTGATCAAGTCCAAACATTGTTGCAGCTTAACCGCAGTCACTACTTTTGTTAACATATCAGTAGAATTTTCAATGGTCCAAATCTTCTAGATTTGTACTACACCTTCTTCCAGAACCTCTCATACAAAGTGATAACAAATCGATATGCTTTGTCCATGTATGGTAAAGATGGTTCTTTGCTAATGGATATCACTCTGACTATCACAATGCACTTTGATGTGCTTCTATTAAACCCCAAATTCACCTAGCAGCCCTTGAAGCCTAATTGCCTCCTTCACAACTTCTGTTACTACCATATACTTTGCCTCTGTAGTAGACAAATGGATTATAAAGTAGACTTCTAATTAACTGCTGCCTTTGCAAGAGTGAAAACGCAACCAATATTTGATAGCCGTTTGTCCAAATCACTAGTGTCGGAACCGAACCGACAAGCAAAAAAAAATTAGGTTAATTATATAGTTCACAGTTCGCATGAGAATTTGTTATAACGATTTATTGGTGTGTTTGGGTTAATAATAATATTTTTGTAGAGTCGCCACCAATCGAGTTTTGGTCCGATTGGACATCTTAAATAACCAGAGATTTATATGAGTTCGTTTGCTAATTACGTGTATGGAAGATGATAATCACCCTACCCCGCCCATAATTGGTACTAAAAATCATAAATTATTTTCGTGGGATGTATTTCTTTCATTTTATTTTATATATGCGGATATAATTACATTTTTACTAAAGATAATTCATAATGATGTTTTATTTAAATTAATTTTATTGATTCATATCCATGACATGGACACAAAAATTTATACAAATTTTATATTTATACTTGAATGAAGTATTCATTTTATATCCATAACATGGATATAAAATATACACAAATAAGACATAATACTATTCATATATGAATGTCTACACATGATTATAAAGTATTCATCTATGCTTGAAGGCAAAGTAATGAAAGACTTTATAATATTTGTTATTAAAAAAAATTCAAAGCTCACTTGAAATAAATTTAATGGATATTCTATTTTTGATCATAAAATAAAATTAGTTTTGTCAATATAAAATTATTTTGAATCATATTCCATGACCATAACATAGTCATGAAATATATAAAAAAACTCTAAAGTATGTGAATAAATTTTATTTGTCATTTTTTTTCTATTTTGGAATTTTTAAATTTTATAAACCCCAAATTTTTAATTAATTCCTAACAAGTCTATATGTATATTAGCATGAGAACTAAAAGGGGAAATTAAACTAAAAGATTTAATTTTCGGTTGGGCCTTGAGTTGTTCCTAATCCCATTTTTAAGCCCAAAAACCAAGCATTAGCCCATTTGCTCTTAATCACCTCCACTTAAACTCAAGGAACCGGGCTCTAGCCCATTTATTCTTAATCCATCCACTTAAACTTAAGAAAGCGGACCTTTAACCCAGACCAACCCAAGATATCTACCCATGGGTTATTACCCATCATATAAAAGCCATCCTTTTCTCTTCCAACCCTAAAACCCATTCTCTACACCAGCCTCCATCATCTCTTTCCTTCTCCTCTCTACCTATCCACCGCCTCTCTCTTCCTCAAAACTAAAATCCGACCTCTCTGTACCGATCTCGCCACTCGGTTCTTCGGCCACTCTCTTTCTTTCTTTCGGCAGATCCTAAAACCCATCCCTACCACCGGCCGCTTCTCTCTCTCTCTCGGTCTCGTTCTCGCCGCCGTTAGTTTCTGGTAGTCCGAGCTTCGCTTTTTTTTTTGGCGCTGATCCTTTAGATTTCGTTACTGTCCTCCATCTCTCCGCTATCGACCGATTTCAGGTATTTCCTTTCCTCACTTCATGTTTTTTTTGGCATCGTTTTCCGGTTTCGGTCCGCTCTCTGCCTTTCGGTTTCATTTTTCGGCCTATGCTTGGTTTCTTTCTTCTGAGTTGAGTTTTTTTTTTATTTTGTGTTTTGTTTAAACAAAATTTGGTCTTTTTTGCATGTTGATTAAGATGAAATGTGATTATTTGCATGCGCTGTGCTTAGTTTCTGAACTGGTATTGATTTTGACCATCCATGTTTAGTTTGGGTTTTAGTTGATTTTTAGGTTAGTGATTAATGCTATCCTTTAGTAAGCATAAAATAAAGGAGGAGAGAAAATAATAGAGAAAAAAATGAAATAAATAGATATTTGAACTAATAGGCACCGATATTTGGTATAGACATAGCATGTCTCTACACTGTTGATGAATTTGTATCATACAAGACATTTTGAATATTGCTTTACAAAGAAAAATAGGAGAGATGTATACATGTTACTGCATGTATTGCTTCTGGCTTTGTCAATGGACCATTTTCGAGCTTCTCTAATTTATCTTCTTGCTGGGTATTTCTTTATGCAGGAACTAGTGACATGGGAAGGGTAACTCATCTTTCAACTCCCCATTCCTCTCTTTTTGAAGGAGATCATGAAGACTCCTGGAGGAATAGAAGAGCTGAAAAATAGGACCTCCTCCCAAGAAATAAACCTATGAAAATCAACCCTATATTCTGAACTAAAGGAGAAGCTGAAGAATAAAAATTTTATGTTTCCTTTGTTTCTTCTTCTGCCCTTTTTCCTCATCCCTTTTCTGTGTTGTGGGACTGCCCTTTTATAGGCAAAGAAGGAGCAGTCCCCAAACTTGTAAAATTAGAGAGCTTTTAAGGTTAAAATTGTAATTTTAGTAATTTTGGGTTTTGCCCTATGTGTAATTTTAGGGACTGTTGGGACTATTTCCATTTTTTTATAAATTCTATTTTTTATGTTTGGAATTAATTTTTTTACAATAATGATATTATAATAGTAATGATAATAATTATGATAATAGTAGTAGTAATATAATGGTGATAATAATAATAATTATAACAAAAGGATTAATGAAATAATAGCGATAATAATAGTAACTAAATATTATAAATTAAATGTGTTTATTAGTTTTATGGATATAAAAAAGAAATTATACAGTGAAAAACTAGGTTAGGTAGGACAAAACGGGTATCTACAGTTGCCCCCCTTTGTATAGCTTTAATGATTTAAAGTTATACAAAGTAGTACAAGATAACCGTTTTGGTTAATTATGTTATTGAACAACCATGGCATAGCTGTTCAAATCCTGTTTTGGAGGACATGATTTTCAATTTTGAAAATAAGCGTCATTTTTAAATAATCTCATTCTATATTCTAATAAATTAGAGAATTTATATTTCTAATTGTTAATTCTACTAAGCAAGAGAGAGATTAAAATTTTTTTCCCGTTGATCTTCTTGTGATCAAACTTAAAAAATGAAAACATACGTAATCGAATCGGTACCAAATTTCATTGCAATTGATTGCTTTGCAATTGAATTTTGAAAACATGGTTGACTTTCACGTAATCAAATCTGTATCAAATTTCACCGAAATTGATTGCTTCGCAATTGAATTTTAAAAAGAAAATTGATTTTCACGTAATCAAATTGCATTTTACTGAAATCAATTACTTTGCAATAAGATTTCGCAAGCAGGAAATTGGAATCAATTATCTGGAAATTAAAAACCAAATGAGATCAATCGCTTTTTGATCAAATCTCACAAGCAAGAAATTTGGTATTAATTTTCTAGGAATTAAAATATGAATGAGATAGATCACCTGATGATCAAATCTCACAAACATTAAAATTGGAATCAATTTTCTAGGAATTGAAATCTGAATGAGATAGATTACATGATGATCAAATCCCACAAACATGAAAATTTGGAATCAATTTTCTAGGAACTTAAATCCGAGTGAGATCGATAACATGACGATCAAATCTCACAAATATGAAAATTGGGATCAATTTTCTAGGAATTGAAATCCAAATGAGATCGATCACATGACGACCAAATCTCACGAGCAGGAAATTTGGAATCAATTTTCTAGTAATTGAAATCCAAATGAGATCGATCACGTGACGATCAAAATCTCACAAGCATGAAATTTGGATCAATTTTCTAGGAATTGAAATCGGAATGAGATCGATCATATGATGACCAAATCTCACAAGTAGGAAAATTGGGATCAATTTTCTAGGAATTGAAATCCAAATGAGATAAATCGCTTCACGATCAGATCTCACAAGTAAGAAATTTGGAATCAATTTTCTAGTAACTGAAATCTGAATGAGATAGATCACCTGATGATCAAATCTCACAAACACAAAAATTTGGAATCAATTTTCTAGTAATCGAAATCTGAATGAGATAGATCACCTGACGATCAAATCTCACAAACATGAAATTTGGAATCAATTTTCTAGTAATTGAAATCTGAATGAGATAGATCACATGACCATCAAATCTCACGAGCAGGAAATTTGGAATCAATTTTCTAGTAACTGAAATCTAAATGAGATAGATCACATGACGATCAAATCTCACGAGCAGGAAATTTGGAATCAATTTTCTAGTAACTGAAATCTGAATGAAATAAATCACATGACGATCAAATCTCACGAGCAGGAAATTTGGAATCAATTTTCTAGTAACTAAAATCTGAATGAGATAGATCACCTGATGATCAAATCTCACAAGCATGAAAATTTGAAATCAATTTTCTAGTAATTGAAATCCGAATGAGATAGATCATCTGATGATCAAATCTCACAAACAGGAAATTTGAAATCAATTTTCTAGTAATTGATAACTGAATGAGATAGATCACATTAGGATCAAATCTCACAAACAGGAAATTTGAAATCAATTTTCTAGTAATTGAAATCTGAATGAGATAGATCATCTGATGATCAAATCTCACAAATATGCCGAATGAGATCGATCACATGACGATCAAATCTCACAAACAGGAAATTTGAAATCAATTTTCTAGTAATTGAAATCTGAATGAGATAGATCACCTGACGATCAAATCTCACGAACATGAAAATTGGGATAAATTTTCTAGTAATTGAAATCTGAATGAGATAGATCACATGAAGATCAAATCTCACGAACAGGAAATTTGGAATCAATTTTCTAGTAACTGAAACCGGAATGAGATAGATCACCTGATGATCAAATCTCACAAGCATGAAAATTTGGAATCAATTTTCTAGTAACTGAAACCGGAATGAGATAGATCACCTGAAGATCAAATCTCACAAACATGAAATTTGGAATCAATTTTCTAGGAATTAAAATCCGAATGAGATCGATCACATGACGATCAAATCTCACAAACAGGAAATTTGAAATCAATTTTCTAGTAATTGAAATCTGAATGAGATAGATCGCATGAGGATCAAATCTCACAAACAGGAAATTTGGAATCAATTTTCTAGTAATTGATATCTAAATGAGATAGATCATATTAGGATCAAATCTCACAAGCAGGAAATTTGGAATGAATTTTCTAGTAATTGAAGTCTGAATGAGATAGATCACCTGACGATCAAATCTCACGAACATGAAAATTGGGATAAATTTTCTCGTAATTGAAATTCGAATGAGATCAATCGCTTCACGATCAGATCTCACAAGAAGGAAAATTGGGATCAATTTTCTAGGAATTGAAATCCAAATGAGATCGATCACATGACGATCAAAATCTCACAAACATGAAATTGGACTTAATTTTCTGGGAATTTAAATCCGAATGAGATCAATCGCCTCACGATCAGATCTCATAAGCGAGGAATTAAATTGATTTTTATCAAAGGAATTAATTTATATTTTTTCAAATTTTCATCTTATGGTTATGACATAACCACAAAATTATTGGATGTTCTTTGTGAAATCGACTATGTAGCAGCCGCTTGGTAGATTCAAATTAAAGTGATGGTTTAATTAAATATGAAAGAAAATTCTTGCTAATTTTTGGTGGTTTAATGGTCATCACATGATCATTAAATATGTCTAGAAATCATTATCAAGTTAATTTTCACAATTACGAAGCTACACCTATTAAAGGGAGATAATCGTAGTAAATTGCTAAAGGGAGCTACTCTCAAGAATAAAAATGCTAGCTATTTCAAACCCTAAGAACTATGATCATAAGTGATTTGATTTCAAAGAAGATAGAGTTTGAATCTACAGACTGCATTGCTAAGGGTCCGATTTTTTTAAAAAAAAATTGATTCCTACCTTGAGTGGGTTCAACCAAAAATGGTTCTGTTTTGAAAAATGTTAAATTCTATCTTGACTCAATGGACTATGATCACAACAAGTTAGAATTAAAAAACTTGACCTTCCGAACTCCATCGTTAAAAGTTCGACTCTTGACAAATCGCCTTACTGGATTCTTATCACAATAGTCTTGATTTTGGAAAAAGATTCATTCTAAGAACTCGTCGTTAAGGGTCCAACTTTGAAAAATTCTTGCCTTGATCTCTTGGACTCGAATCATAAGAGGTTTACTCTTTGAAAAATGAAAAGGTTTGACCCCAAAGACTCCGATTGATGGGGTTTGCAAAACAAAGGGTAAAGCTAAATTGTATCAGTCGACTTTTGATAGAATATTGAAATTGGCATGCCCTAGTCAAATTTTAAAAAGGTGGGAATTAACTCGAACCAGTCGAATTTCGAGAAGAGATGAAATTGATCTTTATTTTAATTAAATTTCACAAGACAAAGAATTAATTTTGACTAACATCCAAATTCAGTCGAAAGGAAAATCAACTTTTTATTGATAAAAACCCAAGAGACAAAAAGTGAAATTTGACTGACATCAGTTGAAAGATATGTTTGATGTTTGATTTTGACAAATTTAAACAAGGATATGCTTGTCATTCAATTTTTCAAACATTTTGACATAAAATTTACAACTTTTACAGTTGACATATTTTTTAACAACAAAATGCTAAAAGTAATTGAATAGCATTACGACTACCCTTTAAAATGAGAAGCATATATAATTCTTGTAAAAGATAACTAAGTAATTACAACTACCCTTTAAAAATGTATGATATGATTTTTCTAAAATGTTTTATCAAGTACTGAAAGATAAAAATTGGCTTGAGAAGTAAATGAATAATTTAATTCACAAAATACTTCTTTGGTTCATTCATATATATAACCCAGGAAAAATCAATGTTGGCTTTTTAGGAAGATACTTTGATGACATCAATTATCTTCCTTAGATTTTTGAATATGTATCGTCTTGTGTTTCCAACAAGTCCTTAGAGTACTTTTTGTACTTTGAATGCCCTTGTCTTACAGTGATTATTTCTTCAAACGAATAGGCACAGTTTTTCTCATGTAAATTTTCCTTTCGAAGAGATTGATGCCAGCACTCAAGAGCTCTACACATAGTCCATGCCTTGAGAATCTGTTTTTCTAAATTGAGTAGATCTTGGAAGAATAAATGTGATGGTTTAATCCTTATCTTCTGTTATACTTTGAACAAATTATTTGCAGTAACCTATTCCACTTGCAGCTTGTCTGAGCAAGACCTCGGCGTATATCTATGAACTTTGCCCCCCATTCTTTTGAGTAAGTTGTTGATCCAAAAATTATACATTTTGGTCAAAAGACCTAAATTGCTTGTTGTCCTTAAGCATCTCTTGGTGGAATATGCAAGAATTTCTGGAAAATTATCCATCTCATAGTCCATGAGTAACTATGACATGCATCATTGTTGAACTGCACACATGTCGGAGCATAATTTGTCAACTCATTGTTCAAAGCAGAATATGACACTGGAATTGGAAAATGTTCATTTCTCTTGTTGGCAAGATCATAATTATTCAGTGAATGCACAAAACCATTTAAATGCTTTTATTTTGGGTAAGATTATTAAAGATTGGTGAATGGTGAATTTATCATTCGATAAGGGAAAATAAATGCCTCGCAACTTGGATATTTCGTAATGAGATATATTCGAGAAAGAAATGGGAAGATTTTTAGACAATAAAATCGTATGAAAAATCCAAATGATTACAAAACAAGATAGATTTCAATGCTCAAAATTTTCTGTCGTAGTTTTCTTGTCCATCGGAGCGTATGACTCTGATCCTTATTGGTGGTGACCTTAATTGCCCCCCAATCTTCACTTGCTTTGTTGATGATACTACTCTCACTAACCTAAGTAGTTTTTGACTTTGGGGAATGATATTTCATAGATGCCCCCAATTTAGTGTTGTAACTTTATCCTTTTATCAATGATGTCCTTATTCTTGCACTTTTTATTGGTGGCATCCTTGCAGTTACCCCCAAATTGGTTTCTAATAAAATCCTTACTCCTATTAGCTTGAACTGATTTTGACTTTTATCAGAGACATTTTCATGGTTGCCTCCCAAATTTATTGCATAAGAAGTTCTTACTTTTATCGGCTTGTAATAATTTTGACTTTCATTAGAGGCCTTTACCACAATTGCCCCTAGACTTGTTGTTGATGAAGTCTTTGATCCTATCCATCTATGCTAATCTTGAGTTTCATCGTAGGCTCTTTCTTAGTTGCCCCATTGTCAATTTTGTAATGCCCTCCTCAAATTTCATTTTTAAGGCTTGAATCTACTATTGACACATTACTTGTAAAGGGTCCTGAAATGATTTCTTTTCTTTTCTTTTCTTTTTGTTTTTCTTTTTTTTCTTTTCTTTCTTTTTTTTTCTTTTCTTTTCTTTTTTTTTTCTTTTTTCTTCTATTCAAGATAGATGCAATCAACCCATTTGAATCCGTCCGACTCAATGTGCTTATTTTGCTCTTTACGAATTAGGATATCCCACTTAATTTGCAATGTTGCATTCTAGAATGAAACATTTCTCCTTTTATCACCTTGAGGTATCATCTCTTAGATAATTAAGAAGGAATATGTTGGTTATCTGGCGATCCTGCATTCATCCTTGTTTGCCTTCATCATAACTTGATTTTCTTACTTTTCATATCATGCATTTCTAAACGTTAACAAGATTAATGAATCGAGCTAATTTTTTAAACTATTATGTGCTTATTTTCATGTTCCTCTCCATTAACGAAGACTAACATCATAACTAGAGATCATAATCGGTTTATCGAGTTTACAGGTGAGATGGGTAAAAGGAATAAGAGGGATGTTAAGTGATTCAAGAAAACCAGATGAAACAAAGGTCCCCTAATAGCTTTATTTATTGATCTTATTAAGGCATCAGTGTTGTGATTTTTCACCGGAAATCACCCGATTAAAGCAGAAGAAAGCGATGATTTCCTCAAATCCGTGCCCAGGAGCAATTGAGATGGAAATTGGAAAAACAAAAATTAATAGAAAGAGATAAATCTCTTACCAGGAATATCTCTTCTAAGAGATGGATGCAGATTGCAGGAATCAAACTAGAAACCCTTCTCGTTCACGTACACGAACGCCTAACGAACACCACCCGTGCTAGTGTTGGAAAACACAAACTATGGAGAGGGAGGCTAGGAGAATTTCGGCTATCACTGTGCCTTACTCTCTTGGTCAAAATTCCTAGGGTTGATAAACCCTAGGTTGGCCGAAATTCCTTAAGGAATTTTGGCCCAACTTGGCTCTTTCATTTGTGTGGGCTTCCTTCTCTTAATTCAGGCCCAATCTTATTTTAATTAGTCCGGTTTAAATTAATTTCAAGCCCAACTTTAATTTATCCATGTATTTAATAAATTACACCAAGTAACATATTATTTACATTTAAATTAAAATTAGTTTGACCAATTAATTTAATCCATCAAATTAAAATTAGATCTTCACAAAATAAAATCATATGTAACCCTATACATATGAATATTTCCACCTAGGAAATAATTTCATAATTAATCCAATTAATTATGAAGATCCAATTAAATATATATTAATTTTATTATTATTATCAATCCAATTGATCTTTATAATCTAACCAATATATATACCTCTCTCTCCAGAGTTCATACTCCAAGCATACATGTGATTCTTTAAGTCGGTGTTTAGTCGCTCAATGTGTACGATCCTGTGGGCTCATCTTTATGTTGGCAGTGGGCTTGTGGCCCACAGACTGTAGTTGGGCTCTAGCAAGCCACTGCAGTCCCCAATCAAGATGGAGATGGCAGTCTAACTGTTATCATAACCCTGTAGTTTGAACTTGTATATACCATGTCATTGATATCGGTGTCCAACACAGAGGCATAGATTGATCACCCTCTTTTGTGTCCGGACATTAACTTGATCCTGAATGTACTGAAGCTCACAAACAAGTTCCAACTTGTTTGGGTGTGGCCACACTCTTATCAGTCACATTCATCAGGAGGTCGGTGATATCTTCTCAGTGGATTACTAAGTGACAAATCCCTTCTGCACATCCATAGCATTGCCATGCTAAGTGACATACCCAAAAGCACCCATACTTGGCACCCTATTACAGGCCCTTTAGGCATACCACTAAGTATGCAACCTCACATGCAACACCATCATATGGTCAGGTCAAAGGATCCATACAAGTACTACACGAGAATCACTTGTGATACTATACCATGTGGATTTCTCGTTTAGTGGATCTATCCAGTACCATGCCCCTTATGCATTTACCCATTAACTTGGTTGACATCCCATGTCCAATGACTAGTAAGACACCGCCATACAACCAGGTTAATGATAGTCTCTCATTCCATTCATTCCCATGACAGGAACATACTGCGGATCTATTCATGGTGATATCGTTTACCCTATCCATGGTCTTACTGCCAAGTGCATGACACTGGTCATCATGGATATGGATATGTCCATTGGATACTTCATTTAATAAATTGCACAAGATAAATATGATAAATGAATTAATGCCTTTATTAATAACACAAATAAGTATAATACATAAATCCAATAAATGTATGATACAAATACGAGGACTAATGCCTCGGGACTAGGGCATATCCTACAATCTCCCACTTGCACCAGTTCCAACTAGGCATGGGCCTTATCCCTATAGATCTAGTATGACCCTCATGCTTGGGCTGGGCCAGTGCCTTGGTCAAAGGATCTGCGACATTATCCTCGGTGTCCACTCTGTGCAATGTAATGTCACCTCTCTCCGCGATCTCTCATATGTGGTGAAACTTTCTGAGCACGTGCTTTGTGTTCTTGTGTGACCGGGGCTCCTTAGCTTGTGCAACGACCCCATTGTTGTCATAGAAGATATCAACTGGGTCTTGGATAGTTGGCACTACTCCCAACTCAGTGATAAACTTCTTCATCCACACAGCTTCCTTAGCCGCATCACACGCAGCGATGCACTCAGATTTTGTTGTAAAGTCCGCGATGGTTGGCTGCTTTGAGCTCCTCCAGCTTACAGCACCACCATTTAGCAAAAATACATACCCAGACTGTGACTGGTACTCATCCTGGTTAGTCTGGAAGCTTGCATCAGTGTACCCAGTAACTTATAGCACTTCCTGACCACCATACACTAAGAAGCTATCCTTAGTCCGGTTAAGGTACTTAAGGATTGCCTTGACAGCTTTCCAATGATCCTCCCCAAGATCCTGCTAGTACCGGCTCATCATACTTAGTGCAAAGGTGACATCAGGTCGCGTACATAACATGGAGTACATAATTGATCCTATAGTCGAAGCATATGGAACCAATTTCATGTTCTCCCTGTCCTCCCTTGTCTTAGGACAATGCTTTTTACTAAGTTTTAGCCCATGGCCCATTGGCAAGAAACCTTTCTTAGCCCGGTCCATGCTAAACCTTTTCAGAACTTTGTCTATGTACGAGGCCTGACTTAGGCCTAGAAGCCGATTTGATCTATCCCTATAGATCCTGATCCCTAGGATCATCTCAGCTTTGCCTAAATCCTTCATTGTGAAGCACTTACTCAGCCACTGCTTTACCCCTTGCAGTGTAGGTATGTCGCTTCCAATGAGTAGGATGTTGTCTACATATAGTACCAAAAATGTGACAATGTTCCCACTTGTCCTCTTATGCATACAAGGCTCATCTTGATTCTGTATGAAGCCATATTCCTTTATTGCCTCATTGAATCTAAGATTCCAACTTCGGGATGCTTGCTTTAGTCCATAAATGGACCTTTGAAACTTGTATACCCTTCCCGGATACTCTGGATCGATAAAACCCTCAGGTTGTGTCATGTACACATCCTCGAGTAGCTTTCCATTAAGGGAAGCGGTTTTGACATCCATTTGCCAGACTTCATAATCGTACCATGCGGCTATGGCTAGCAAGATCCTGATGGATTTGAGCATGGCTACTGGTGAGAAAGTCTCATCATAGTCTATTCCATGGACTTGTCTGAAACCTTTCGTAACCAGATGCCCCTTGAAGGTATTGTCGGCCTTTAACTTATAGCACCACTTGCAACGTATTACCTTAGCACCCGGAGATGGATCAACCAAGTTCCAAACCTGGTTATCGTACATAGATTGCATCTCTGCCTCCATGGCTTTACGCCAATTCATAGACTGTGGGCTTGCTATAGCCTCCTGGTAGGTCTTGGGTTCTTCCTCATCCTAGATGAGAAGAGTTTGATCATCGGTGACGAGAAAACCATACCTCTCCGGTTCCCGATGATCCCTACCAGACCTTCTAGGTCTTTATGTAGCCTGGGTCGGTGCTTCCTCCTGTGGAAGCGCCACTTGGGCCTCCGAGTTATCCTCTTCAGGAGCTTGTGGACCTTGAACTTCACAGAGTTCAACATTGCTCCCACTGTCTTTCTTAGAAAGGAACTCCTTTTCTAGAAAGACCCCCTTCCTTGCCACGAACACCTTGTTCTCGGTGGGGTTGTAGAAGTAATACCCTTTGTTTTCCCTAGGGTAGCCCACAAACAGGCATTTATCGGTTTTAGGCTCCAGCTTGCCACTAGTCAATTTCTTGATATGTGCTTCGCATCCCCAAATCCTTAAGAAAGACACATTGGGCTCCCTGCCCATCCATATCTGATATGGGGTCTTTTCCACTGCCTTAGTCGGAGTATTATTTAAGATAAGAGCTACTGTCTCGAGGGCGTGTCCCCAGAAACTAATTGGGAGAAAGGCTTGACTCATCATTGAGCGGATCATGTCCAACAAGGTCCTATTCCTCCGTTCAGACATCCCATTCCATTGTGGCGTTCCAGGAGGAGTGAGCTGTGGAACTATTCCATGCTCTCTCAAATATGAGTCAAACTCTAGGCTCATATACTCACCACCTCGGTCCGACCGAAGGGTTTTGATATTTCTGCCTAGCTGGTTCTGTACCTCGTTCCTAAATTCCTTGAACCTATCAAGGGTCTCAGACTTGTGTTTCATTAGATAGACATAGCCATATCTGCTGAAATCGTCTGTGAACGTGACGAAGTACAAGTGTCCACCACTGGTCACTGCGCTCATGGGTCCATATACATCTGAATGTATTAGGTCTAATAAGCCAGTGGCTCTTTTAGCCTTCTTGCTAAAAGGTGCCTTGGTGATCTTGCCTCGTAAACATGATCCGCATGTATCAATTGACTACAAGTCAAATGACCCTAAGACTCCAGCTTTGTGAAGCCTAGCTATGCGCTTCTCGTTTATGTGGCCACGACGACAATGCCATAGGTAGATAGGATTAAGTTCGTTGGGCTTAACCCTTTTAGCGTTTATGTTATAGACATGATTGGTTTCATTTAAGTCCAGGATATATAGACCATTATTCAATAGAGCATCTCCATAAAATAATCCCTCTCTAGATATATAAATTCTTCCATTAGAAATAGTAAAATAAAATCCAAAAATATCCAACATAGAAACTGAAATAATATTCCTGCACATAGCAGGTACAAAATAACATTGTTCTAAAATTAAAACCAATCCACTAGGCATCACAAGGTGGTATTTGCTGATCTCTATGGCAGCAACTCTTGCTCCATTTCCGACCTGCAAGTCCACCTCTCCTGACCCCAGTGACCTTCTATTCTTAAGTCCCTGCACATTGCAACAAATGTGAGAACCAAATCCAGTATCCAATACCCAGGATGTTGAAACAGTAAGGTTAATGTCTATAACATAAATACCTAAAGAGGATGCACCTCGGCCCCTTCTCTACTCTCCCATCAGCTTAGGACACGATCTCTTCCAATGGCTCGCTTGTCTACACCCGGAACAGACATCCTCAGGACCTGCCTTCTGCTGGGCCTTGGGTTGGACCTTGGCCTTCTTAACCTTGGCCTTCTTGGCCTTGGCCTTGGCCTTTTTCTTGGCCTTACCCTTGGCAACAGGAGGGTTCCCCTTGTTGACCAGCAGCACCGGTAGAGTCTTTTTGATCGACCACTCAGTAAGCTTAAGCATCCCATGCAGCTCGCTGCTACCGTGCGGCAGCCACTGCCCAGCAACAGTAGGCAACGGCCGCTGCCGCCATCGCTCCCTCCGGCAGCCTAGCACCCCGGGAACAGCCAGATTTTTTTTTAAAACAGAAAATATAAATTAAAAAAAATATCATGGCATCCATAAACAAGAAATTCACCAAGAATTCCAAAACATACAATTAAATTAAACAAACATAAACCTATATGCATATTCAATTTCAATTGTATAAAAATCAAATGGGAAAAATCTTAAACCCAAACCAAGAACCCCAATAAAAAATCTCCAATTTTAAACATGAGATTCAACCAATTTTAACAATTTTCACGGATCAAAAAGCCCGCTCTGATACCACTGTTGGGATTTTTCACCGGAAATCACCTGTTAAAGCGGAAGAACGCGATGATTTCCTCAAATCCATGCCCAGCAGCAATTGAGATGGAAATTGGAAAAACAAAAATTAATAAAAAGAGATAAATCTCTTACCAGGAATATCTCTTTCAAGAGATGGATTCAGACTGCAGGAATCAAACTAGAAACCCTCTTCGTTCACGTACACGAATGCCTAACGAACACCACCCGTGCTAGTATTGGAAAACACAAACTATGGAGAGGGAGGCTGGGAGAATTTCGGCAATCACTGTGCCTTACTCTTTTGGCCGAAATTCCTAGGGTTGATAAACCCTAGGTTGGCCGAAATTCCTTAAGGAATTTTGGCCCAACTTGGCTCTTTCATTTGTGTGGGCTTCCTTCTCTTAATTCATGCCCAATCTTATTTTAATTAGTTTGGTTTAAATTAATTTCAAGCCCAACTTTAATTTACCCATGTATTTAATATATTACACCAAGTAACATATTATTTACATTTAAATTAAAATTAGTTTGACCAATTAATTTAATCCATCAAATTAAAATTAGATCTTCACAAAATAAAATCATATGTAAACCTATACATATGAATATTTCCACCTAGGAAATAATTTCATAATTAATCCAATTAATTATGAAGAGCCAATTAAATATATATTAATTTTATTATTATGATCAATCCAATTGATCTTTATAATATAACCAATACATATACCTCTCTCTCCAGAGTGTATACTCTAAGCATACATGTGATTCCTTAAGTCGGTGTTCAGTCGCTCAATGTGTACGATCCTGTGGGCTCATCTTTATATTGGCAGTGGGCCTATGGCCCATAGACAGCAGTTGGGCTCTAGCAAGCCACTGCAGTCCCCAATCAAGATGGAGATGGCAGTCTAACTATTATCATAACCCTGTAGTTTGAACTTGTATATCCCATGTCATTGATATCGGTGTCCAACACCGAGGCATGGATTGATCACCCTCTTTTGTGTCCGGACATTAACTTGATCCCGAATGTACTGAAGCTCACAAACAAGTTCCAACTTGTTTGGGTGTGGCCACACTCTTATCAGTCACATTCATCAAGAGGCCGGTGATATCTTCTCAGTGGATTACTGAGTGACAAATCCCTTCTGCATATCCATAGCGTTGCCATGCTAAGTGACATACCTGAAAGCACCCATACTTAGCACCCTATTACAGGCCCTTTAGGTGTAGCCCTAAGTATGCGACCTCACATGCAACACCATCATATGGTCAGGTCAAAGGATCCATACAAGTACTACACGAGAATCACTTGTGATACTATACCATGTGGATTTCTCGTTTAGTGGATCTATCTAGTACCATGCCCCTTATGCATGTACCCATTAACTTGGTTGACATCCCATGTCCAATGACCGGTAAGACACCGCCACACAACCAGGTTAATGATAGTCTCTCGTTCCATTCATTCCCATGACTAGAACAGACTACGGATCTATTCATGGTCATATCGTTTACCCTATCCATGGTCTTACTGCTAAGTGCATGACACTGGTCATCATTGATATGGATATGTCCATTGGATACTTCATTTAATATATTGCACAAGATAAATATGATAAATGAATTAATGCCTTTATTAATAACACAAATAAGTATAATACATAAATCCAATAAATGTATGATACAAATACGAGGATCAATGCCTCGGGACTAGGGCATATCCAACAATCAGGGCTTGGAAATCTGATTTGAAAATCCTCTTAATTTCAAACACAACGTATTCCTATATATTGCCTGACATATCATCCACAATATCTTCCGAATGTCAAATGTTCACCTTTGCCTATTGATTTTCATACCAATAGTGTAGCTTAGATTAACCTTAACTATTGGAAAGTGACCAAAAAATGGTTTTTTTCTTTGAATTTCTCGCTTGATACTTCGTTTGATTTCTTCGACAACACATTGGAATAAGTAGCCGTCGAAAATTCATTGGATGTGAAAAGTTCTGCTAACCTAGATTTCTAGACTTAAAGTCACTACTTGTTTTCTCCTTTTCCTATAGTTAAGGTACTAAAAATTTGATAAACTTGGTATTCTCCATAAAATTATCCAACTTCTTTTGATTTGACCTTTTGAAAAATGTATATCATCGAGAGATAAACCCTGGATCCGTACAACAATTCTCGTAAAAGATGCTTTTTCTCCCAAAATATTTCAAAATTTTAAATCACCTATTCTCTTCTGGTAAATTCTCACTCCTTCTAAGATTTTCTTCTTATTGTCTTTCAATTTTTAATGAGTTAAGATCTTTCTAGAGGAGTACCCGATGCAATCACATTCTGACTACGGAAGCCATCATCCTCACCATGGTTAATAGCTCACAAGATTGTACACCTTCTTCAAAAAGTATTATGAGCTTCTTTCAAGACCATCATCTATCATTCTCATAAAGAACTCCTTTAGATAGTTTTAAAAACACAAGGATATTCCTTAAAAGACCATGTATTCTTGCAAGGCCGATTATCCTTACTATTTCCACTGCACTAGGCTCCGATGTGATCATTGATGATTGGACATACATCACTCCAAGTGGGAACTTCTTATTAATAAAAAGTTCTCTTGGTAGTGCTATCACCATTAAAAGATCTTAAATTTTATGAGCGCATTCTTCTTAGACCAAAAATAACTAATACTTTCCTTTGAGTATATGATTTTGAGACTTCAAACTTGAATGCTTCATAAGAATTTGATTTCCCCCATATGTATTGCGAGCTTCTTCTCCTAACGTTGCCATATCATATTATATCTTGTCTCAATATCCACATTGACACCTTTTAATCCAATAGACTTTGACAAAAATGAGAGAAAACATAGGCATGCACTTTAACAAATCTGATAATGTATCTATCTATTCTTGTTTCATGGACTGTATTCCTTGACATCCTTTTGATTATGTTCTCCTTTTTTATGAATCTCCCAATTTGCACAACCATACATTGTCGGATGACTGAGTCAAAGTCTTATTAATTCCATTTACATCATCTTGACTGTATCATTTCCTCATTGCTTGTACTTACCATCAAATTCTGATTCCTCATCCTCTCAATCAAATGGTTTTCTTGATTTTTGGTAGAATAGATAAGGTGAATACAAAGAAAGGGCTATATCTCAAAGGGGTATACAAAGGGATATAATGAAAAGGTAGGTAAAGGGCTTAAATGTGTAATCCAAAGAATGCCTTAGTCCTTTCTTCAGTCACAAGTAGTCTAGCATTTCGTTTCGAGGAATAATCAAATAAGTTCTATAGTTTTGCAATTAACCTAATTCATTTATCGAGAAAAATTTAGAAATACATGAATTGGTTATGAAGTAACTTCTCTACAGATGAGTGAGATTGGGCCACCCTACTAACTACTTTCACGGGCATTCACCTTGAACCAATAAGGTGCTTCTTTGTTCCTAGCTCTTTGCTTTGTAGTCCATAATAAAATGATCAACAAATGAAGAATTCACTTCGAGCAATAAAATTTTACCTTGATTCATATATCCATTTCATTTTTCAAATTATTTATTATCTAATAACAAAAATTGGGTATATAAACAAATGATGAAAGGAAAAAAAAAACGAAAAAGAAAAAAGAACCAAGAGCCGAAAGTTAAGGCAGGAGAATTGCACAAAACGATAGAATGCATTCCACTAAATCATTATTATTTTCCTGAGAACATTAAAAACAAAAGCTTTGATTGACAATTTGCTTCCTTAAATCTCGGGCAGAATTTAAGGAGATCCTACTTTTACACAACAGTTGACAAGATTACACATTTCAAAATGTCATTTTAAGATGTGGGATTATCAACTTCTCCAGAGCTGTCTTTTCCTTTTTCTTAATCGCCTCCTTCTTCTCTAGGATTCCAAAGATTATGATCCTTTTGTCCATTAGCTCTTGAACCTTACTTCTGAAGGGCCAACACTCCATGATCGTATGATCCCCAGCTCCCTTGTGGTACTCACATATAATTCTTTTGCTCATACCCGATGGAGAATTTTGTACTTGGACCAAATCAACATTATAAAGTAGCTGAAAAAGCATATGCATAGGCATGCATATTTCTTCAACTTTTGTCTTGAACTGATATTCTTGATCTTCAAAGGTAATTTTATCATTTTCCTCATCGAGTGGAGTATTCTTTTCAAATTTCAACCATCCTGACTTAATAAATAATTGGACCTTCTTCTTAAAACCAATGCAATTTTCAACAATATGCCCTCGAGCTCCAGCATGATACATACAATTAGCATCATGATCATACCAATTTGGATACGGAAGTCTTAGTGGTTCTAAAGGTGATGGACGGACTAAATTCTTTTCGAGGAGGATTGAGTATAATTCTGCATATGACATGGGAATGGGGTCATATCGATCATTCGCCATTTTCCTTTAACGGAGATGTTGTTCCCTTTGACAATTTGCAATGGATGATCTTGTGGAACCTAACTTGGAGAGCCCCTGATCCTTTGACACACCTGATGAATCATTATAATTACTTTTTTAAGGTGCAATCAACAATGTCAATGATGACAAGTTCCCCAGTTCATTTTGCTCTTGTTTATGAGGAGTGTATATACTCTTATGCAGCTCCTCTCCCTTAATGAATTCTAAAAATTTAGCCATCCGAGTCTTCAAATCCGAGAAGCAAGTGATTTGCTTATTTATCTCTTTAATCTCTCTTTGTACTTCCTTTAATTTCTGTGCATTCATGATCTCTGAGCTTGCTTGGGTTCTATATATGAATGAACAAATTAAAAAAAACTAAATCAAGACTTTGAATTTTATCTATTTTGTTTTTTAAAAAAACAACATATAAAAGTCAAAAGTTGAAATGGAATGAATAAAAATATCATATTTTAAACATCACAAAATTTGTACATAAATGTACCCTTATAGATGTATGTTCCTAATTTTAGGTATAAAAACAGATACATCATGCCAAACATTCTTTTAAAGATTCCTCGAGAATTCATTCTTATTATGCAAAATTTCAACTTTATGAAATACTACTTTATGTATAAAGAATTATTCAAAAATCAATGAAAAAAAATCTAATTTTCCTTTTTTTAAAAAAAAAAAATCTTTTAAAAAAATGAGTCAAAGAGTAATATCATCTATCGAGATCCTTTTAGGATCGATTTTCATTGTACATACATACCTCAAGAGAAAGAAATTATCTTTAACTTGTATATTTTCTCCCTCTTTTATAAACATAATACGATACTGTTTATAAAAAAATAATTCTTTTTTCAAAAAATTTGAACATACATGGTGGTAACGACATGTTTAATCACTTCAAAATAAAAAGGAAATGATTTTTGGTCATAAATTAATTGAAACACCAATAAGAAAACAAAGTGAGATATGTACATGAGGAAATATATGAGAACTTTAAAAATTGATGGACTAAACAAAAGCTATTATTGATGTGAAAATAACTCTTACTATTTCTAATAATGACAATCAAAAAATCAAAATATGACTAGGCCATTCACTTATTTCTAGCATAAAATTCGTACATACTATTGAAAAATTATAATAGACATAAAACAAGAGTTGCATAAGTATTATATACAGTAGTATACATATGCCTAAAGTTTTTTTAACTGCCGTTGTTAGGTAGTTACTAATTCTATCAGGTGGATACAAGAATATGTTTCAAGGTCCTTAAGTCTCCTTTTTACTGATGCCATTGCATGGCTAGTAAAGCAGCAACCTAAGGGCTTAGCTAGATTTCTCGCGGTGGCATCCATACTTTATCCTCTCCTACAACCCTAAAATTGGGTAAGATCATAACTGTGAACACGGAATTTTTCCGGGTCTAAAAAAAAGGCCTTGATTACCACGACTGTAATTACAGTCGTGGGTTGTTTGTTACAGTCATATGACTATAACTAAATTACAGTCGTACGATTGTCAAGTCGGGGCAGGTTGCAGAACCCATACCCCTAAAATAAAAAAATGGTGGAAAATCTTGAGCATTTAATGCTCAAGATTTTCCATAAAAGAAGAGAGATAGAGGGGAAGAACGAAGAGAAAAGAAAGGACTTTGGGCAGAGAATGGAGAGAGGAAATATTGGAGAGAGAAATTGGAAAAGAAGAGAGAAGGAAAAGGAGAGAAATACCCAACTCAAGAAAAAATCTCTTTTCCTCTTCTATTTCTTTTGATTCTCTGGGTAAAGCGTAAAATTTTGTTAGAAACCCCTAGGTTAATAATCTAACACTTCAAACAAACTAAATTTCGGACTAGAAACCCTAGGATTCCTCAGCATTTGGAGAAATTGGACCCAAAGCTCCTAACCCCAACTCAAGGAGAAAAGAGCAAATACGTGTGGATTGGAGCGACGCCTGTTGGATATGCCCTAGTCCCGAGGCATTGGTCCTCGTATTCGTATTATACTATTGGATTTATGTATTATACTCATTTGTGTTATCAATAAAGGTATTAATTCATTTATTATATTTATCTTGTGCAATATATTAAATGAAGTATCCAATGGACATATCCATATCCATGATGACAAGTGTTATGCACTTGGCAGTAAGACCATGGATAGGGTAAACGATATGACCATAAATAGATCCATAGTCTGTTCCAGTCATGGGAATGATTGGAACAAGAGACTATCATTAACCTGGTTATATGGCGGTGTCTTACCGGTCATTGGACATGGGATGTTAACCAAGTTAATGGGTACATGCAAAAAGGGCATGGTACTGGATAGATCCACTAAACGAGAAATCCACATGGTATTTTATCACAAGTGATTCTCATGTAGTACTTGTATGGATCCTTTGACCTGACCATATGATGGTGTTGCATATGAGGTCGCATACTTAGGGGTACGCCTAAAGGGCCTGTAATAGGGTGCCAAGTATGGGTACTTTTGGGTATGTCACTTAGCATGGCAATGCTATGGATATGCAGAAGGGATTTGTCACTCAGTAGTCCAGTGAGAAGATATCACCGGCCTCTTGATGAATGTGACTGATAAGAGTGTGGCCACACCCAAATGAGTTGGAACTTGTTTGTGAGCTTCAGTGCATTCGGGATCAAGTTAATGTCCGGACACAAAAGAGAGTGATCAATCCATGCCTCTATGTTGGACACCGATATCGATGACATGGGATATACAAGTTCAAACTATAGGGTTTTGAAAACAGTTAGACTGCCATCTCCATCTTGATTAGGGACTGCAGTGGCTTGCTAGAGCCCAACAGCAGTCTGTGGGCCACAGGCCCACTGCCAACATATAGATAGACCCATGGGATCGTACACATTGAGTGACTAAACACTGACTTAAGGAATCACATGTATACTTGGAGTATACACTCTGGAGAGAGAAGGTATATGTTAATTACATTATAAAGATCAATTGGATTGATCATAATAATAAAATTAATATTTGATTGGCTCTTCATAATTAATTGGATTAATTATGAGATTATTTCCTAGGTGGAAATATTCATATGCATAGGTTTACATATGAATTTATTTTGTGAAGATATAATTTTAATTTGATGGATTAAATTAATTGGTCAAAATAATTTAATTTAAATTTAAATAATATGTTACTTAGAGTAATATATTAAATACATGGGTAAATTAAAATTGGGCTTGAAATTAATTTAAACCAGACTAATTAGAATAGGTTTGGGCCTGAATTAAAAAAAGGAAGCCCACACAGATGAAGGAGCCAGTTTGGGAAAATTCCCTTGGGAATTTCAGCCACCTAGGGTTTAATTACCCTAGGAATTTCGGCCTAAACAGAACTAACACAAACCAGCCAAAATTCTCCTGGCCTCCCTCTCCATAGTTTGTGTTTTCCGATGCCAGCACGGGTGGTGTTCGTTAGGCATTCGTGTATGTGAACGAGGAGGGTTTCTAGTTTGATTCCTGCAGTTTGCATCCATCTCTTGAAAGAGATATTCCTGGTAAGAGATTTATCTCTTTTAATTAAATTTTATTTTTTTCAATTTCCATCTCAATTGCTTCTGGGCACGGATTTGAGGAAATCATCGCGTTCTTCCACTTTAATCGGGTGATTTCCGGTGAAATATCCCAACAGTGGTATTAGAGCGGGCTTTTGATCCGTGGAAATTGTTAAAATTGGTTGAATCCCAAATTTTAATATTGGAGATTTTTTATTGGGATTCTTAGTTTGGGTTTAAAATTTTTCCCATTTGATTTTTATACAATTGAAATTGAATTTGCATATAGGTTTATGTTTGTTTAATTTAATTGTATGTTTGGGAATTCTTGGTGAATTTCTTGTTGTTGGATGCCATGTTAATTTTTTTTATTTAAATTTTCTGTTTATTAAAAAAAAAAAATCTAGCTGTTCCCGAGGTGCGGGGTCACGGCCGCCGGCATTGGCAATTTCTAAATAATGGCTTGGACATAATTGAAATGGGCTTAAATCATGCATTATAACATGCTTATGAATTATATGTATTGGATGCATATGGGTGATTAACTACTTTGTATGATTGGATGCTATTGGGCCTTATTCGAGATGGGTTGTATTTTCTTTTTGGGTAAATACGGCCAGCGTGTCATTTTTCTTTTTTTAATATAATTTTATTTTATGTAATTATTATAAAATTTGTAAAAAAAGAAGAAGCCCGTGGAGTGGTGAGCCCAAGTGAAAGTGCAAGCCCAGAAGGAAGAAGATGGAGGCCCACCTGATATTGTTTTCTAGTATAGGTTTACTAGAATAATATTAGGATGCAATATACGCCCATAGCAGTCCATTTTACTTATTTATTTAATTATGCTTTATATCTATTTGCATGCATGAATGTATGATCCGACAGCTTTTTCACCCGCCTTATATATGCAAGCTGTTATTAAATGAATCTAATAACCAAATGAAATTACTAAGTTGGTTAATAGTTCTACCCTCATTCAAAACCAGCTCAAAGTAGGGATAGGCCAGTTATAGACCATGCCCTCGTAGGATACACTGGAGTATTATCATTTTGTATTGGGTTAGGGTATGGGATACTCTAACACTTGAATGGAGGTTTTGACTGAGCATGGGTAGTAGGATTCTCCTAGCCCTAGGTTGGGATTGGATGGCGTTCCTACCTAAATAGTTAAGGTATAGTTGTACCAGGCCCTCGTCTGGCTATATCTTAATGAAATATGGATCTCGGCCCATGAGCCCAACAACTTGGTTTAATTAATAACTTATTCATTATTAATTATGTACGGGAATAACAAAGTAAAGTCCTTTATTAACACTCTTAAATGTTTTTCTTTGTAGAAACTCTAAATGGCAAATAACAACTCTTTATCACTGCGATCGATTCTTGAAAGGGACAAGCTTTCCGGTCCTAACTTTTTGGACTGGTCTAGGAACTTGAGAATAGTTCTAAGACAGGAGTCTAAAGAGTATGTACTAGAGAGGCCTGTACCGGCTGTGCCTCAAGGACGTAATCCACCGGCTGCCTAGCTAAAGGAATACGAGGTGCATGTCAAGGATAATAGGGATGTGACATGCCTGATGTTGGCCTGTATGGTCCCCGAACTGCAAAAACAGTTTATGGACCATCAAGCCTTTGCTATGATAACAATTCTTAACGAGATGTTTCAAGAGCAAGCCCGTCAGGAAAGGTACCTGACCAACAATGCATTCCACTCTTGTAAGATGGGGACTGGGACATCTGTGAGTGCACACGTGCTTAAGATGAAGGGCTATTTGGACACATTGGCCCATCTCAGATCGCCTATCTCTCAGGAGTTGGCGGTGGACATAATCCTTGCATCCTTACCAGATTCTCACGATCAGTTCATCCTGAACTACAACATGGAAGGGATGAACCGCACTGTTAGTGAGCTACATAGGATGCTCAAGCTCATTGAACAGTCGATCAAGAAGAGTCCGTTGGTGCTGCTAGTCAACAAGGGGAACCCTCCTCTTGCCAAGGGCAAGGCCAAGGAAAAGGCAAAGGCCAAGAGCAAGGCCAAGAAGGCCAAGGCTAAGAAGGTCAAGGCCCAGCCCAAGGTCTAGCAGATGGTAGGTCCTAAGGATGTCTGTTTCGGGTGTAGGAAGGCAGGCCATTGGAAGAGATCGTGTCCCAAGCTGATGGGAGAGCAGAGAAGGGGCCAAGGTGCATCCTCTTCAGGTATTTATGTTATAGACATTAACCTTACTATTTCAACATCCTGGGTATTGGATACTGGATGTGGTTCTCACATTTGTTGCAATGTGCAGGGACATAAGAACAGAAGGTCACTGGGGTTGGGAG
Source organism: Euphorbia tirucalli (assembly GCA_039660915.1). Classification (NCBI taxonomy): domain Eukaryota; kingdom Viridiplantae; phylum Streptophyta; class Magnoliopsida; order Malpighiales; family Euphorbiaceae; genus Euphorbia; species Euphorbia tirucalli. Next base: position 31,113,676 of record CM077640.1, on the reverse strand, counting down.
AGGGACTTGCGGGTCGGAAATGGAGCAAGGGTTGCTGCCATAGAGATCTGCGAATATCACCTTGTGATGCCCAGTGGATTGGTTTTGATTTTAGAACATTGTTATTTTGTACTTGCTATGTGCAGGAATATTATTTCGGTATCAATGTTGGATATTTTTGGATTTCATTTTACTATTTCTAATGGTAGAGTTTCTTTATCTAGAGAGGGATTATTTTATGGAGATGCTCTATTAAATAATGGCCTATATATCCTGGACATAAATGAAACCAATCATGTCTATAACATAAACACTAAAAGGGTTAAGCCTAACGAATTTAATCCTGTCTGCCTATGGCATTGTCGTCTTGGCCACATAAACGAGAAGCGCATAGCTAGGCTCCACAAAGCTGGAGTCTTAGGGTCATTTGACTTGGAGTCAATTGATATATGTGAGTCATGTTTATGAGGCAAGATGACTAAGGCGCCCTTTAGCAAGAAGGCTGAAAGGGTAACTGGCTTATTAGACCTAATACATTCAGATGTATGTGGACCCATAAGCGCAGCAACCAGAGGTGGACACCTGTACTTCGTCACGTTCACGTATGATTTCAGCAGATATGGCTATATCTTTTGATGAAACACAAGTCTGAGACCCTTGATAGGTTCAAGGAATTTAGGAATGAGGTACAGAACCAACTGGGCAGAAATATCAAAACCCTTCGGTCGGACCGAGGAGGTGAGTATATGAGCCTAGAGTTTGACTCATATTTGAGAAAGCATGGAATAGTTCCACAGCTCACTCTTCCGGGAACACCACAATGGAATGGGGTGTCCGAATGGAGGAATAGGACCCTGTTGGACATGGTCCGCTCAATGATGAAGTCTAGCCTCTCTCCCAATTAGTTTCTAGGAACACGCCCTCGAGACAGCAGCTCTCATCTTAAACATACTCTGACTAAGGCAGTGGAAAAGACCCTATATCAGATATGGACAGGCAGGGAGCCCAATATGTCTTTCCTAAGGATTTGGGGATGTGAAGCACATGTCAAGAGATTGACTAGTGGCAAGCTGGAACCCAAAACCTATAAATGCCTATTTGTGGGCTACCCTAGGGAAACCAAAGGGTATTACTTATACAACCCCACCGAGAACAAGGTGTTTGTGGCAAGGAAGGGGGTCTTTCTAGAAAAGGAGTTCCTTTCCAAGAAAGATAGTGGGAGCAATGTTGAACTCAGGGAAGGTCAAGGTCCACAAGCTCCTGAACAGGATAACTCGGAGGCCCAGGTTGAGCTTCCACAGGAGGAACCACCGACCCAGGCCACACAAGGACCTAGGAGGTCTGGTAGGGATCATTAGGAACTAGAGAGGTATGGTTTCCTAGTCACCGATGATCAAACTCTTCTCATCCAGGATGAGGAAGAACCCAAAACCTACCAGGAGGAGATGGCAAGCCCATAGTCTGCGAATTGGCATAAAGCCATGGAGGCAGAGATGCAATTTATGTACGATAAGTAGGTTTGGAACTTGGTTAATCCACCTCCGGGTGCTAAGGTAATAGGGTGCAAGTGGTGCTACAAGCTGAAGGCCAACAATACCTTCAAGGGGCGTCTGGTTGCGAAAGGTTTCAGACAAGTCCATGGAATAGACTATGATGAAACTTTCTCACCAGTAGCCATGCTCAAATCCATCAGGATCTTGCTAGCCATAGCCACATGGTACGACTATGAAGTCTAGCAAATGGATGTCAAAACCGCTTTTCTTAATGGAAAGCTACTCGAGGATGTGCACCTGACACAACCTGAGGGTTTTGTCGATCCAGAGTATCTAGGAAGGATATGCAAGCTTCAAAGGTCCATTTATGGACTTAAGCAAGCATCCTAAAGTTGGAATCTTAGATTCAATGAGGCTATAAAGGAATATGGCTTCATACAGAATCAAGATGAGCCTTGTGTGCATAAGAGGATAAGTGAGAGCATTGTCACATTTTTAGTACTTTATGTAGACGACATCCTACTCATTGGAAGCGACATACCTATGATGCAAGGGGTAAAGCAGTGGCTGAGTAAGTGCTTCGTAATGAAGGACTTAGGCGAAGCTGAGATGATCCTAGGGATCAGGATCTATAGGGATAGATCAAATCGGCTTCTGGGCCTAATTCAGGCCTCATGCATAGACAAATTTCTGAAAAGGTTCAGTATGGACCGGGCTAAGAAAGGTTTCTTACCAATGGGCCATGGGTTGAAACTTAGTAAGAAGAACTGTCGTAAGACAAGGGAGGACAGGGAGAACATGAAATTGGTTCCATATGCTTCAGCTATAGGATCAATTAAGTACTCTATGCTATGTATGAGACCTGATGTTGCCTTTGCACTAAGTATGAAAAGCCGATACCAACATGATCCCGGGGAGGATCACTGGAAGGCTATCAAGGCAATCCTCAAGTACCTTAACCGGACTAAGGATAGCTTCTTAGTGTATAGTGGTCAGGAAGTGCTGTCAGTTACTGGGTACACTGATGCAAGCTTCCAGACCGACCAGGATGAGTACCAGTCGCAGTCTGGGTATGTATTTTTGCTTAATGGTGGTGCTATAAGCTGGAGGAGCTCAAAGCAGCCAACTATCATGGACTCTATAACAGAAGCTGAGTACATCGCGGCGTGTGATGCAGCTAAGGAAGCTGTGTGGATGAAGAAGTTTATCACTGAGTTAGGAGTAGTGCCAACTATCCAGGACCCAGTTGATATCTTTTGTGACAACAATGGGGCCGTTGCACAAGCTAAGGAGCCCCAGTCACACAAGAACAAAAAGCACGTGCTTAGAAGGTTTCACCTCATACGAGAGATCGCGGAGAGAGGTGACATTGCATTACACAGAGTGGACACCGAGGATAATGTCGCAGATCCTTTAACCAAGGTGCTGGCCCAGCCCAAGCACAAGGGTCATACCAGATCTATAGGGATTAGGCCCATGCCTAGTTAGAACTAGTGCAATTGGGAGATTGTTGGATATGCCCTAGTCCTGAGGCATTGGTCCTTGTATTTGTATTATACATTTATTGGATTTATGTATTATACTCACTTGTGTTATCAATAAAGGCATTAATTCATTTATTACATTTATCTTTTGCAATATATTAAATGAAGTATCCAATGGACATATCCATATCCACGATGACAAGTGTCATGCACTTGGCAGTAAGACCATGGATAGGGTAAACGATATGACCATAAATAGATTCGTAGTCTGTTCCAGTCATGGGAATGATTGGAACAAGAGACTATCATTAACCTGGTTGTATGGCAGTGTCTTACCGGTCATTGGATATGGGATGTCAACCAAGTTAATGGGTACATGCAAAAAGGGCATAGTACTGGATAGATCCACTAAACGAGAAATCCACATGGTATAGTATCACAAGTGATTCTCGTGTAGTACTTGCATGGATCCTTTGACCTGACCATATGATGGTGTTGCATGTGAGGTCGCATACTTAGGGGTACACCTAAACGGCCTGTAATAGGGTGCCAAGTATGGGTACTTTCAGGTATGTCACTTAGCATGGCAATGCTATGGATATGCAAAAGGAATTTGTCACTCAATAGTCCACTAAGAAGATATCACCGGCCTCTTGATGAATGTGACTGATAAGAGTGTGGCCACACCCAAACGAGTTGGAACTTGTTTGTGAGCTTCAGTGCATTCGGGATCAAGTTAATATCTGGACATAAAAAAGGGTGATCAATCCATGCCTCTGTGTTGGACACCGATATCGATGACATAGGATATACAAGTTTAAACTACAGGGTTATGATAACAGTTAGACTGCCATCTCCATCTTGATTGGGGGCTGTAGTGCCTCACTAGAGCCCAACTGCAGTCTGTCAGCCACAGGCTGATTGCCAACATGTAGATGGACCCACGGAATCGTACACATTGAGCGACTGAACACTGACTCAAGGAATCACATGTATACTTGGAGTATACACTCTGGAGAGAGAAGGTATATGTTAATTACATTATAAAGATCAATTGGATTGATCATAATAATAAAATTAATATTTGATTGGCTCTTCATAATTAATTGGATTAATTATGATATTATTTCCTAGGTGGAAATATTCATATGCATAGGTTTACATATGAATTTATTTTGTGAAGATCTAATTTTAATTAGAAGGATTAAATTAATTGGTCAAACTAATTTTAATTTAAATGTAAATAATATGTTACTTAGAGTAATATATTAAATACATGGGTAAATTAAAATTGGGCTTGAAATTAATTTAAACCAGACTAATTAAAATAGGTTTGGGCCTGAATTAAAAGAAGGAAGCCCACACAGATGAAGGAGCCAGTTTGGGCGAAAATTCCCTTGGAAATTTCAGCCACCTAGGGTTTAATTACCCTTGGAATTCGGCCTAGAGAGAACTAACACAAGCCAACTGAAATTCTCCTAGCCTCCCTCTCCGTAGTTCGTGTTTTTCGACGCTAGCATGAGTGGTGTTCGTTAGGCGTTCGTGGACGTGAACGAGGAGGGTTTCTAGTTTGATTCTTAAAGTCTGCATCAATCTCTTGAAAGAGATATTCCTGGTAATAGATTTATCTCTTTTAATTAAAATTTGTTTTTTTCAATTTCTATCTCAATTGCTCCTGGGCACGGATTTGAGGAAATCATCGCGTTCTTCCGCTTTAATCGGGTGATTTCCGGTGAAAAATCCTAACAACGCCAGGGGTCAATTCGACGTTGGATAAGCGCCCAAAAGGTAGACACTCCTTTTCCCTTCTCTTTTTCACGCTTTCTGGGTGATTGGTGTGTATTTTTGTGCATCTTTTATTTATTTTCGTATTTCTGTTTCTGAAAATCAAGAACAGTCGTGCGACTGTTCTTTAGTTTGATTAACAGTCGTACGACTGTTCATATAGTCGTACGAGTGTTCTTGATTCCCAGGCATTTTCTCCCAGTTTACTTCAAATAAAATTTTTGCAAAATCCTGATCTTGGACTGCTTACAGTTGCACGACCGTAATTTATAGTCGTACGACTGCAGTTACAGTAGCACGACGGTAACATGTTTCCAGAATCAGAATTTCCATTTTAATCCCCAAAAATTTCCAAAAATCCATAAAAATTTAGAAAAATAAAAAATATCAAAAATGAATTTTGGAGTGTGCATTCACGACCTTAGATTTATTTTTCGGTGTTTTTGCTTTTCGAACAAAACCACGACGGAGACCCGGTTCTCCTGAAAACGGACCCACCTCGTATGCTAAATTCAAATAAATCGGAAAAATGTTTTCCAAATGATTTTCTCACAAAACCAAAATACAGGGATGTTTCAAAACTGTTTTCCAGGTCTAATCGGGCTGGCCACCCCCAAATGCATGCCCCCAAACTCTAAAATTTCCAATTCTATCCAACTTGAGTCCTATGTGTGGTGTGCTATATATCTGTGCTAACAATCTGTTTTGCAACTTTAGTTTCTTTATTTTTATTTTTAATGTATATAATAGATTAATCCGTGTATTTTAGGCGATTGTAAATTTTTCTTAGATTCTTGTGTATTTTAGGCGTTTGTATTGTGAGGCCGAGAGTTTTTATTTTTCTTTCGATTGGGTTGTAAGCCTTTTAAATATTTATTCTTTACTTTTATTTTGTATTATTATGTATGCGTGCCACATGTATTTATTCAATAAAATCAATTCTTAGAAATTTAAAGTGTCATTATAGAACATTGGCCATTTTATTTTGATTAGATATGAAATAAGGGACTTGTCCAAACCTAGATCTCTAAAAAGTGTGGCAGTTCTCACTTTGGTTCAGCTACATTGTAATTTCCCGGTTGAGCTGAGCCGGGTGGCGACTCCTATACTTTTTATCGAGATTTAGGTCTCGATTCTTTTACGAAACAATTAATCTTCTAAAAATGAATTTCTAATCCAAAAACCCCATGCGAGGGAGGGTCCCGCCCGAAATCGTGGCGCCCCTTCCGAAAGGGAGTCTCGCGTTCCGTCGAAAACGTCGTCTGCTCATAATAACATGACCTTTTAGCATACTTTTGATAGTGTTGGGTATATGCATGACAAATATATAATATCAAAAACGACAAAACTCATCATTCGAATACAAAATTAATACATCTACAAGATAATTTACAACATTACATTAGCCTAGCAATTCCCCAGCAGAGTTGCCAACTGTCGGAACCAAACTGACGGGGGAAAAAAATTAGGTTAATTATATAGTTCACAATTCGCATGAGAATTTGTTAAAACGATTTATTGGTGTGTTTGGGTTAATAATAATATTTTTGTAGAGTCGCCACCAATCGAGTTTTGGTCCGATTGGACACCTTAAATAACCACAGATTTATATGAGTTCGTTTGCTAATTACATGTAGGGAAGATGATAATCACCCTACCCCGCCCATAATTGGTACTAAAAATCATAAATTATTTTCCTGGGATGTGTTTCTTTCATTTTATTTTATATATGTGGATGTAATTACATTTTTACTAAAGATAAATTCATAATGATGCTTTATTTAAATTAATTTTATTGATTCATATCCATGACATGGACACAAAAATTTATACAAATTTTATATTTATATTTGAATGAAGTATTCATTTTATATCCAGAACATGGATATAAAATATACACATAGAAGACATAATACTATTCCTACGTGAATGTCTACACATTATTATATAAAGTATTCATCTATGCTTGATGGCAAAGTAATGAAAGACTTTATAATATTTGTTATTAAAACAAATTCAAAGCTCACTCAAAATAAATTTAATGGATATTCTATTTTTGATCATAAAAAAAATTAGTTTTGTCAATATAAAATTATTTTGAATCATATTCCGTGACCATAACATAGTCATGAAATATATAAAAAAACTCTAAAGTATGTGAATAAATTTTATTTGTCATTTTTTTTTTCTATTTTGGAATTTTTAAATTTTATAAACCCCAAATTTTTAATTAATTCCTAACAAGTCTATATGTATTTTAGCATGAGAACTAAAAGGGAAATTAAACTAAAAGATTTAATTTTCGGTTGGGCCTTGAGTAGTTCCTAATCCCATTTTTATGCCCAAAAACCAAGCATTAGCCCATTTGCTCTTAATCACCTCCACTTAAACTCAAGGAACCAGGCTCTAGCCCATTTATTCTTAATCCATCCACTTAAACTCGAGAAACCAGACCTTTATCCCTGACCAACTTGAGATATCTCCCCATGGGTTATTACCCATCATATAAAAGCCATCCTTTTCTCTTCTAACCCTAAAACCCATTCTCCACACCAGCCTCCATCATCTCTTTCCTTCTCCTCTCTACCTATCCACCTCCTCTCTCTTCCTCAAAACTAAAATCCAACCTCTCTGTACCAGCCTCGCCGGTCGGTTCTTCGGCCACTCTTTTTCTTTCTTTCGGCAGATCCTAAAACCCATCCTTACCACTGGCCGCTTCTCTCTCTCTCTCGGTCTCGTTCTCGCCGCCGTTAGTTTCTGGTAGTCTGAGCTTTGTTTTTTTTTTTTGGCGCTGATCCCCTAGATTTCGTTACTGTCCCCCATCTCTCCGCCGTCGACCGATTTCAGGTATTGCCTTTCCTCACTTCATGTTTTTTTTGGCATCGTTTTCCGGTTTCGGTCCACTCTCTGCCTTTCGGTATCATTTTTTGGCCTATGCTTGGTTTCTTTCTTCTGGGTTGAGTTTTTTTTTATGTTGTGTGTTTTTTAAAAAAAAATTTGGTCTCTTTTGCATGTTGATTAAGATGAAATGTGATAATTTGCATGCACTGTGCTTAGTTTCTGAACTGGTATGGATTTTGACCATCCATGTTTAGTTTGGGTTTTAGTTGATTTTTAGGTTAGTGATTAATGCTATCCTTCAATGAGCATAAAATAAAGGAGGAGAGAAAATAATAGAGAAAAAAAATGCAATAAATAGATATTTGAACTAATAGGCACCGATATTTGGTATAGACATAGCATGTCTCTACACAGTTGATGAATCTGTATCATACAAGACTTTTTGTATATTGCTTTACAAAGAAAAATAGGAGAGATGTATACATGTTACTGCCTGTATTGCTTCTGGCTTTGTCAATGGACCATTTTCGAGCTTCTCTAATTTATCTTCTTGCTGGGTATTTCTTTGTGCAGGAACTACTGACACGGGAAGGGTAACTCATCTTTCAACTCCTCGTTCCTCTCTTTTTGAAGGAGATCATGAAGAATCCTGGAGGAATAGAAGAGATGAAAAATAGGACCTCCTCCTAAGAAATAAACCTATGAAAATCAACCCTTTATTCTGAACTAAAGGAGAAGCTGAAGAATAAAAATTTTGTGTTTCCTTTGTTTCTTCTTCTGCCCTTTTTCCTCGTCCCTTTTCTGTGTTGTGGGACTGCCCTTTTATAGGCAAAGGAGGAGCAGTCCCCAAACTTGTAAAATCAGAGAGCTTTTAAGGTTAAAATTGTAATTTTAGTAATTTTGGGTTTTGCCCTATGTGTAATTTTAGGGACTGTTGGGACTATTTCCATTTTTTTTATAAATTCTATTTTTTTATGTTTGGAATTAATTTTTTTTACAATAATGATATTATAATAGTAATGATAATAATTATGATAATAGTAGTAGTAATATAATGGTGATAATAATAATAATTATAACAAAAGGATTAATGAAATAATAGCGACAATAATAGTAACTAAATATTATAAATTAAATGTGTTTATTAGTTTTGTGGATATAAAAACAATAAAATTATATAGTGAAAATCTAGGTTAGGTAGGACAAAACGGGCATCTACAACTAGCATACTGAGAATCATAATATCCAACTGCACATTGACCGTCTTGCTTATCCTATTGAAATGTCAAACCAACATCTATGGTGTTTAAAATATAGCACAAAATCCATTTCACAACTTGCTAATTCTCCTTTCTAGGATCATACATATAACTATTGACAACCCTAAATGCATGTGAAATGTCAAGCCTTATAAACACCATAGCCTATATCAAGCTGCCAATGGTATTTGCATAAATGAATTTTGCCATGTATTCCGGTTATGCTTTATTCTTTGAAGACATAACTGTGATGAGTTTGAAATGAGTAGAAAGAGGAGAACAAACAAGTTTTGTCTTTTCATTCATGCCAAAACGATTAAATACCTTTCTCAGATATTATTTGAGTTAAACAAAGTCTGCCTAACTTCCTATTTTTGCTTATGTCCATGTCAAGAATCTTCTTGCTTCACCTAGATCCTTTATTTTGAACTCCATGTTTAACTAAGTGTTCAACTTCTTAATCGTTGTCAGACTCTTGGAAGCTATCAAAATATCATCAACATAAAGAAAAGGATACATGTAGGATCCATTTTGTAGCTTGCGCAATTACACATAATGATCCTTTCTGCTTCTTGTGTACTTTTGCTCCATCATAGACATTTCAAATCATTTGTACCACTACTTGGGTGATGTTTTAATCTGTACAATGACTTTTCCAGCTTACATACCATGTTCTCTTTGCCAACAACTTTAAATTTGAGTTGAACCATGTAAAGTTCCTCCTCCAAGTTTCCATGTAAAAATGCAGTTTTTACATCCAACTAAACTAGTTCCATATCTAACTATGCTACCAAAGCCAACAAATTCAAATGGAGGAATGTTTTACAACTGGAGAAAAAACTTCATTATAGTACATCACTTACCACCGTTTGAGCGTAGCCTTCAACCACCAGCCTTGCTTTATAGCAAACATCATCCTTGTTAGGAAATGAATCTTTCTTTGCATATACCCAATTGCACCCAATTGTCGTTTTTCCCTTTGGATGATCAGATAGTTTCCATGTCTGATTCTTATAAAGGAACTGCATTTCATCATTCATGGCTTCTGTTCATTTCTCCGCTTTTGAACTTTTCACTGCTTCATTATAAGTGGTAGGAATGTCATCAACTATAATCTGGAATGCGTAAGCAGTTATATCAACATAGTGAGCACATCTTTTGGTTGTTCTCTTTGGCCTACTTAATGCAATTGAGTTAATGTTATTGTAGAGGTTCTTGGGTTGAAACCTCTTCTTTATCTAATTCCTCATCTACCATAGGAGCTTCTGCATCTGCTTCCTTATTTATATGGCTAACTATTTTCCTTTCAAATCCATGTATTTGCTTAACATTTTATGTTGTCACCTCTCTCAACATGGTAGATTCATCAAAGGTAACATCCCCACTAAAGACTATTTTCTTTAACTCTGGGCACCAAAGTCAATATCCTTTCGAAGTGATCCCTATGAAAAATGTTTCCTTACATATGGATCCAATTTCAACTTCTTAACATGGTAATATGGATCAGAACCAAACATTTGTAAGGAATCATAATCTGTAGTGAGACTTCCAAACCATTTCTTGAGTGGCATTTTACCACTAATAGCACTAGGTGGAAGACGGTTAACGAGATGGTAGGAATACAAAACTACTTTAACACAAAATTCTTTGGCCAACTAAGCATTGAACAACATACCCTAAAACCTGTCCAGCAGTGTCTGGTTCATGCGTTTTGCCACCCCATTATGATGTGGTGTATGTTGGAACCTATCTCAACTTGAAAACAAAACAAAACAAAATTGCAAAATCAATGTCATCAAGCTAAGGTTCGTGCCCAAAATCCCAAAGCTAGGTTATGGATCTACCAAAACAAAGATGGAGGAAATTGGATTTCTCACCTAGGTCGTCCTCGCACGAGATTGATTTGACTAAGGGCTTCAGTTGTCGCCCCTTTACATTCCCGCATGTGGAGTCTTCTCAACGGGATTCGAGTGCTAGCTCTTGGACTGATGGTTCCTCCTCTTGTGCCAAAACTCCTTTTGCCCAAGGAAGAATATGATATGGTGTCTAGGTTTAGACCATTGGGTATTTGGGTTTCACATTTTTCTCTTTATGTATGAAACATAAAGTGAAATGCCCTAAATACCCTCTAATGTAAAATATCCATTATACTCTACATGTATTATGATTTAACTAAAGTCACCATATGGTAACTTTGAAAAACCATAAAACCAATTTCTCATCATAGGTTATTTTATTTTATTTGGACTTAATAGTTAATCCCATAAAATAAAATAATCCAATAATTAATATGTATCCAATACATACCAATTGGTCCATCAAAAAGCCAGCCTAAACTCCTAAGCGTGCAATCCTATAGGGCCATCCATATGTTGGTCGTGGGCTCGAAATGACATTCGGCCCATAAGTTGTAAGTACGCTCTAGCAAGCCGTTACAAGCCCCAATTGGGATGGAGATGTCAAAATTAAAACGACATACACCTGTAGTATCCTTATATGATCCTTTGGACATCCGATATCGGTGTCCTATCCTTCTAAGTGTTAGGATATATACTTGAAGTAGATTGATGAGATCAAATAAATGATTATTGAATAATCATTCTATTTGGGTACAACCGTACACTACGCAGTCTCACTTGTCAAGAGGCCGGTGATATCATCTCCTAAGTGAAGAGATAGGTAATTTCTTCACATTACTCCCAGTCACAACATGGTCCTCGACATACCCAACGTATCCATGCTTGGTACCCAGTTACGAGCCCATTAGCCGCACATCAAAGCATACAAGGTCACATCTAGGAGTGTAGGACATTAATGACTCTTGAATGGGACTCGTGCTAGCGAAAAAATTGAACGAAAACCAAGACCAAGCAACCAAAGGGGGCAGCTACAATCTTTGCTAGGTTGGCCTAAATTCCTATATGGCTAGGGTTATGGGGAAATTAGGTTTATGGCTTCCTTATATACTCCTTAGCCTACTCGGATTTTAACTAAAACTATAGGTTTTCTTAATTTAATTAAATTAATTTAACTTGTACAATTAGAATTAAAAAAACCTTATTATAAAATTCTAATCGATACAATTAAATATAATTTTATCAAATTAATATACCCAAAGTTAAATTAAATCAACCTTAATAAATATTAAATCAACCTTAATAAATACATCGTTTGTATTTATATTTCCACCAAGGAAATTTTGTTTTATTTAATTAATTATTTACTACATGTAATTAATTAATCAAATAAAATTAATTTCTCCCTTAATATAATTGAATTAATTATGACATAACCTAATGTCAATAACTCAATTAATTTGGTTTCCGTTCCAATTCTGATTTGTCAATGTTCAGTCGTTTTATGCGTAAGATCCTGTGGGTCCGTCTTTATATTGGCAGTGGATCCAAAGCCCACAGACTATAAGTGGGTTCTAGCAAACCATTATAGCGCCCAATTAAGATGGAGACTTGCAGTCTAATATGAAACATAACCTGGTAGTGATCATGTATATCCCTTGCCAACTGACATCGATATATAAGCAAGAGGCATGGCCCTTGTAGGGAATCGTCACGGGAAAAACTAAACGCAAGGTGGAATACCGATTAAACTTTTCCTCCATTCCAAAGCCCAAGATACATGTGAATTAATAGAATAAAATCAAGAACAGAGAAAAATAAATTTTCTCACCTTGATTGTCTCCTCTAGAGATTGTTGCAGAAACCCAAACGTGTTTCCTCCACAATCCAGTACACGAACGACTCTCGAATGGGACTTGTGCTAGCGAACGGATCGAACGGAAAACCAAGAGAGAACAAAAAGGGGGCTACTATATTTTCTTTAGTGCTGGCCGAATTCCTCTTTGCTAGGGTTGGGTTTAGGGAGAAATTAGGTTAAGGCTTCCTTTTATATACTCATTAGTATACTCCTTAGCCTACTAAGATTTTAATTAAACTATAGGTTATTTAATTTGATTAAATTAATTTCACTTGCACAATTAGAATTAAATAAAACGTTATTATAAAATTCCAATTGACACAATTAAATATAATTTTATCAAATTAATATATCCCAAAGTTAAATTAAAACCAACCTAAATAGATACACCTTTTGTATTTATATTTCCATCAAGGAAATTTTATTTTATTTAATTAATTATTTACTGCATGTAATTAATTAACCAAATAAAATTGATTTCTCTCTTAATATATATTGAATTAATTATGACATAACCTAATATCAATAATTCAATTAATTTGGTTTCCATTCCAATTCCGATTTGCCAACGTTCAGTCGTTCTATACGTATGATCCTGTTGGTCCGTCTTTATGTTGGCAGTGGGGCCAAGGCCCACAGTCTGTAAGTGGATTCTAGCAAACCGTTATAGCCCCCAATTAAGATGAAGACTAGCAGTCTAATGTGAAACATAAATTGGTAGTGATCTTGTATATCCCTTGGCAATTGACATCGATATATAAGCAAGGGGCATGGCCTTATCATCCTCTTATATGCTTATTTATCTCTTGATACTGAGTGGACTGAACCTAACGAATAAGTATCCCAACTTATTCGGGTATGGCCATACACTTCTCAGTCCCACTCATCAAGTGGCCAGTAATGTCATCTTAGGGCATGCTGAATGGCAATTTCGTCAACTTCACTATCAACATCAATATGTTCACTGGCCCACCCAACATACCCATCCTTGGCACCCTGTTACGGGCCCGTTAGGCTTATATCAAAGTGTATGAGATCCCATGTTATGTTATAGCGAAAATCAGGTCTAAGGATAATAGTAAGACCTACCTAAGAAACACCTATGGCGATCGAACCACGTGGTGTTCTCATGGTGGATCGATCCAGTACCATGCAACCCAACATGTACCCATATCATTGACTGACATTGCATGTCCAATGGCCGGTGAGACATCGCCATCCAGTCAAAGATATGCTAGTCTTTGGTTCAATTCATTCCCATAATTAGAACAGACTAGGGATATCTTTATGATTATAACTTTAACTCTACTAAAAGGTCTCATAATCCAATGGCCTACATTGGTTCACTTTAGTATGGTTATAATCACTGGACACTCTATTTACAAATAGCACAAGTTATGAATAAATAGATTCATGCCTTTATTTCAACAAAAAATGTATAATACAAAATATCCAAATATAAAGTATATTACAATAATTATATTACAATAAAAGAACCAATGCCATTTGGACTAGGGCACACCAGCAATCTCTCACTTGCACTAGTTCCAACTAGGTATTGCCCTAATCCCTATAGATCTAGTATGACACTTGTGCTGTGCTTATGGCAGTGCTTTGGTCAACGAATCAGTGACATTGTTCCTGATGTCAACTCTCTGTAGTGAAATGTCTCCTCTATCCACGATCTCTCGGATGAGGTGAAATTTCCTGAGTACGTGTTTAGACTTATTATGTGACCGAGGCTCCTTAGCTTATGCGATGGCCCCGTTGTTGTCACAGAAGACATTCACTGGGTCTAAGATACATGGAACTACTCTTAACTCAGTGATGAACTTCTTCATCAAACAACTTCCTTTACAGCTTCACATGCAGCAATGTGCTCAGCTTCTATAGTAGAATCGGTGATGGTTGGATGTTTCAAGCTCCTCCAACTGATGGCACCTCCATTCAATAAGAAGACATAACCAGAATGTGACTAGTTTTTGTCCTGATCATTTTCAAAGCTTGCGCCAGTGTACCCTAATAATGACAGCTCTTCTTGACCTCCATACACCAAGAAGCTATCCGTAGTCCTGTTAAGGTACTTAAGGATTGCCTTGACTGCAATCCAGTGATCCTCCCCCGGATCTGACTGGTATCGGCTAGTCATACTTAGTGCAAAAGTGACATCAGGTTTCATACATAACATGGAGTACATGGTAGATCCTCTAGCCGAAGCATATGGGATATTCTGCATCTTCTCCCGGTCCTCCTTTGTCTAAAGACCATTGTTCCTACTTAGTTTGAGCCCATGGCGCATAGGCAAGAAACCTTTCTTTGCCTTATCCATGCTAAACCTTTTCAAAACTTTGTCTATGTAAGAGGCCCGACTTAGGCCTAGAAGCCGATTAGATCCTGTAGATCCTGATCCCTAAGATCACCTCAACTTCTCCTAAGTCCTTCATTGCGAAGCACTTACTCAACCATTGCTTAACCCCTTGCAGTGTTGGTATGTCACTTCCAATGAGAAGGATGTCATCTACGTATAGGACAAGGAATGTAGATACACTCCGACTAACCATCTTGTACACAGAGGGCTCATCTGGATTCTGTATGAAGCCATATTCCTTAATAGCCTCTGTGAGCGGATGACATTTTTCACCTCTCTTAGAAGGGAGCCTCGATATCAGGCGACCCTCCCTCACAGGGGTTTTTGTTGAAGAAAAATTCGGTTTTTGGAAAATCAATTCGTAAAAGAACCGAGACCTAAGTCTCGATAGAGAGTGTAAGAGTCACCACCTAGCTTAGCTCAACCGAGAAGTTACAGTGTAGCTAAACCAGACAAAGGCTGCTACACATTCCAGAGATCTAGGTCCGGACAAGTCCCTTATTCCATGTCTAATCAAAATAAAATTGGCCAATGTTCGTTGATGGTATTTTAAATTTCTAAAGTTGATTTTTATTGAATTAAAACACACAACGTACACATAAATAAAAATAAAATAGTAAATAAATAATGGGGCCGTTGCACAAGCTAAGGAGCCCCGGTCACACAAGAACATAAAGCACGTGCTCAGAAAGTTTCACCTCATATGAGAGATCGCGGAGAGAGGTGACATTGCATTGCACAGAGTGGACACCGAGGATAATGTTGCAGATCCTTTAACCAAGGCGCTAGCCCAGCCCAAGCATGAGGGTCATACTAGATCTATAGGGATTAGGCCCATGCCTAGTTGGAACTAGTGCAAGTGGGAGATTGTTGGATATGCCCTAGTCCCGAGGCATTGGTCCTCGTATTTGTATCATACATTTATTGGATTTATGTATTATACTGATTTGTGTTATTAATAAAGGCATTAATTCATTTATCATATTTATCTTGTGCAATATATTAAATGAAGTATCCAATGGACATATCCATATCCATGATGACCAGTGTCATGCACTTGGCAGTAAGACCATGGATAGGGTAAACGATATGACCATGAATACATGCGTAGTCTATTCCAGTCATGGGAATGAATGGAACGAGAGACTATCATTAACCTGGCTGTATGGCGGTGTCTTACCGGTCATTGGACATGGGATGTCAACCAAGTTAATGGGTACATGCATAAGGGGCATGGTACTGGATAGATCCACTAAACGAGAAATCCACATGGTATAGTATTACAAGTGATTCTCGTGTAGTACTTCTATGGATCCTTTGACCTAACCATATGATGGTGTTGCATGTGAGGTCGCATACTTAGGGGTACGCCTAAAGGGCCTGTAATAGGGTGCCAACTATGGGTGCTTTCGGGTATGTCACTTAGCATGGCAACGCTATGGATATGCAGAAGGGATTTGTCACTCAGTAACCCACTGAGAAGATATCACCGGCCTCTTGATGAATGTGACTGATAAGAGTGTGGCCACACCCAAACAAGTTGGAACTTGTTTGTGAGCTTCAGTACATTCGGGATCAAGTTAACGTCCGGACACAAAAGAGGGTGATCAATCCATGCCTCTGTGTTGGACACCGATATCAATGACATGGGATATACAAGTTCAAACTACAGGGTTATGATAACAATTAGACTGCCATCTGCATCTTGATTGGGGACTACAGTGGCTTGCTAGAGCCCAACTGCAGTCTCTGGGCCACAGGCCCACTGCCAACATAAAGATGAGCCCACGGGATCGTACACATTGAGCGACTGAACACCGACTTAAGGAATCATATGTATGCTTGGAGTATACACTCTGGAGAGAGAGGTATATATATTGGTTATATTATAAAGATCAATTGGATTGATCATAATAATAAAATTAATATATATTTAATTGGCTCTTCATAATTAATTGGATTAATTATGAAATTATTTCCTAGGTGGAAATATTAATATGTATGGGTTTACATATGATTTTATTTTGTGAAGATCTAATTTTAATTTGATGGATTAAATTAATTGGTCAAACTAATTTTAATTTAAATATAAATAATATGTTACTTGGTGTAATATATTAAATACATGGGTAAATTAAAGTTGGGCTTGAAATTAATTTAAAACAGACTAATTAAAATAAGATTGGGCCTGAATTAAGAGAAGGAAGCCCACACAAATGAAAGAGCCAAGTTTTCAGCCAAGAGAGTAAGGCACAGTGATAGCCGAAATTCTCCCAGCCTCCCTCTCCATAGTTTGTGTTTTCCAACGCTAGCACGGGTGGTGTTCATTAGGCGTTCGTGTACGTGAACGAAGAGGCTTTCTAGTTTGATTCCTGTAGTCTGCATCCATCTCTTGAAAGAGATATTCCTGGTAAGAGATTTATCTGTTTTTATTAATTTTTGTTTTTCCAATTTCCATCTCAATTGCTCCTGGGCATGGATTTGAGGAAATCATCGTGTTCTTCCGCTTTAATCGGGTGTTTTTCGGTGAAAAATCCCAATAGTGGTATTAGGGCGGGCTTTTTGATCCGTGGAAATTGTTAAAATTGGTTGAATCCCATGTTTTAAAATTGGAGATTTTTTATTGGGGTTCTTGGTTTGGGTTTAAGATTTTTCCCATTTGATTTTTATACAATTGAAATTGAATATGCATATAGGTTTATGTTTGTTTAATTTAATTGTATGTTTTGGAATTCTTGGTGAATTTCTTGTTTATGGATGCCATGATATTTTTTTTATTTTATATTTTCTGTTCAAAAGAAAATCTGGCTGTTCCCGGGGTGCAGGGCTGCTAGCGGTAGCAGTGGCTTCAACGGCCGCTGCGCCAGCAGCAGCGGTAGTTGGTTCCAGCAGCAGCCACTGCTGGACAGCGGCTGCCGGAGCAGTAGGCTGCTGCTGGGCAGTGGCTGCCGCACGGCAGCTGCTAGGCGGCTGCTGCTGCTAGGGCAACTTGCTTGCCCTAGCCGCAGCGGGCCGGGCCCAGTGTTTTTTGGATTTGGCGGGTTTTGGGCCCGGGGCCCAGTTTTAAAATTTTAATTGGTTTTAAAATTCATGTGTTTAAATTTATGTAATTTAAATGCGTATGGTTTCTTGAATGAAATTTTATTTTATTCATGTGATATTAATTTTGGAAATTAATATGGTTAATTGAAATTGGTTCGGGTAATTTTGGCACAATTACTTGGACGGCTGAATTGGACCCATGGTTTCCCAATTCCAATGGGAGCAGTTGGACTACCTGGGCTGGAGGCCCAAAGCCCGTTAAGGGTTAGAACCATGGTGGGCCAAAGTTGGCGATTTCAATATAATGGCTTGGACATAATTGAAACGGGCTTAAATCATGCATTATAACATGCTTATGAATTATATGTATTGGATGCATATGGGTGATTAAATATTTTGTATGGTTGGATGCTATTGGGCCTTATTCAAGATGGGTTGTATTTTCTCATTGGGTAAATACGGCCTGCGTGTCGTTTTTCTTTTTTTAATGTAATTTTATTTTATTCAATTATTATAAAATTTGTAAAAGAAGAAGCCCATGGAGTGGTGCGCCCAAGTGGAGGTGCAAGCCCAGAAGGAAGAAGATGGAGGCCCACCTGATATTGTTTTCTAGTATAGGTTTACTAGAATAATATTAGGATGTAATATAGGCCCATAGCAGTCCATTTTACTTATTTATTTAATTATGCTTTATATTTATTTGCATGTATGAAAGTATGATCCAACCACATTTCACCCGGCTTATGTATGCAAGCCGTTGTTAATTGAATCTAATAACCAAATGAAATTACTAAGTCGCTTAAAAGTGCTTCCCTCATTCAAAACCAGCTCGAAGTAGGGATAGGCCAGTTGTAGACCATGCCCTCGCAGGATACACTGGAGTATTGTCACTTTGTATTGGGTTAGGGTATGGGATACTCTTAAATGTTTTTCTGTGTAGAAAGTCTAAATGGCAAATAACAACACTTTATCACTGCTATCGATTCTTGAAAGGGACAAGCTTTCCGGTCCTAACTTTTTGGACTGGTCTAGGAACTTGAGAATTGTTCTAAGACAGGAGTCCAAAGAGTATGTACTGGAGAGGCCTGTACCGACTGCGCCTCAAGGACGTAATCCACCGGCTGCCCAGCTGGAGGAATACGAGGTGCATGTCAAGGATAATATGGGATGTGACATGCCTAATGTTGGCCTGTATGGTCCCCGAACTGTAAAAAATAGTTTGTGGACCATCAAGCCTTTGCTATGATAACAACTCTAAACGAGATGTTTCAGGAGCAAGCTCGTCAGGAAAGGTACCTGACCAACAAGGCATTCCCCTCTTATAAGATGGGGGCTGGGACATCTGTGAGCGCACACGTGCTCAAGATGAAAGGCTATTTGGACACTTTAGCCCATCTCGGATCGCCCATCTCTCAGGAGTTGGCGGTGGACACAATCCTTGCATCCTTGCCGGATTCTTGGGATCAGTTCATCCTGAACTACAACATGCAAGGGATGAACCGCACTGTCAGTGAGCTGCATGGGATGCTTAAGCTCATTGAGCAGTCGATCAAAAAGACTCCACCAGTGCTGTTGGTCAACAAGGGGAACCCTCCTGTTGCCAAGGGTATGGCCAAGGAAAAGGCCAAGGCCAAGGCCAAGAAGGCCAAAGTTAAGAAGGTCAAGGCCCAACCCGAGGCCCAGCAGAAGGCAGGTCCTGAGGATGTCTATTTCGGGTGTAGACAGGCGGGCCATTGGAAGAGATCATGTCCCAAGCTGATGGGAGAGCAGAGAAGGGGCCAAGGTGCATCCTCTTCAGGTATTTATGTTATAGACATTAGCCTTACTGTTTCAACATCCTGGGTATTGGATACTGGATGTGGTTCTCACATTTTTTGCAATGTGTAGGGGCTTAAGAATAGAAGGTCACTGGGGTCGAGAGAGGTGGAATTGCAGGTCAGAAATGGAGCAAGGGTTGCTGCCATAAAGATCAGTGAATACCACCTTGTGATGCCTAGTGGATTGGTTTTAATTTTAGAACAATGTTATTTTGTACCTACTATGTGCATCAATATTATTTCAGTTTCTATGTTGGATATTTCTGGATTTTATTTTACTATTTCTAATGGTAGAATTTCTATATCTAGAGGGGGATTATTTTATGGAGATGCTCTATTGAATAATGGCCTATATATCCTGGACTTAAATGAAACCAATCATGTCTATAACATAAACGCTAAAAGGGTTAAGCCCAACGAACTTAATCCTGTCTACCTATGGCATTGTCGTCTTGGCCACATAAACGAGAAGCGCATAGCTAGGCTTCACAAAGCTGGAGTCTTAGGGTCATTTGACTTGGAGTCAATTGATACATGCGAATCATGTTTACGAGGCAAGATGACCAAGGTGCCTTTTAGCAAGAAGGCTGAAAGGGCCACTGGCTTAGTGGACCTAATACATTCAGATGTATGTGGACCCATGAGCGCAGTGACCAGAGGTGGACACTTGTACTTTGTCACGTTCACAGACTCTTGGGATTCATCATTGGAAAAAAAACGTGGCGCAGCAGAAAATACACCATTTAAAATTTCCTAGAATCCACCTGCCGTGTCCAATTACCATTGATTAGAATAAAAACAATTTGAATCAAGAGAGATTAACTCCTCGGATTCGTCTCCTCTAGATACTGCTGCAGAATCGTTTCTTGAAATTGCAAACTCCAAAGTCTGGTGCACGACCAACTATTGAGCGGGAACCGGTGCTAGCCGAAGAGGCGAAGGAATGGACGATTAATGCTGGGATTTTTGGCTATTTGGGGCTGCTATTGGTGGCTGAAATTTCCAGCAATTAATTAGAGTTAAATTAGGTTTTTCCTCCTTAAGTGTGCCCTTATATAGACACCTTGTCTAATTAAGTTTTAATTAGGTTAATTAAACCCAAGCCCACTAGGATTATAATTACATAAATAAACTTTAATTAAAAAGTATATACTATGTAATTTAATTCCATTTGCCTAAATTTAATTACCCCTAAATAAAATTAAATCACACTTAAGTTAATATAATACATGTATTTAATTTTCCTACTTAGGAAAATTATTTAATTAATTGTTTACTTTATATAATTCAATTAATTCAATTAATTAATTAATTACATTATGTAAACTTATTAATTAAATTAAATTCAACCCAATATTAATTAATTACCTTGATACCGAATGTCAACTAATTAATTAACGCATTCCTTCCAACCCACAGACTGTAATTGGGTTCTAGCAAACCATTACAGCCCCCAATTAAGACAGAGATGCAGTAGTCTTTAGAAGACACTCACCCGGTAGTAATCTCATAGTGTCCTTTGCCTAACGATATCGATATGAATAAACAAGAGGCATGGTGTCTGTCATCCTCTTCTGTTGTTTATTATATTTCTTGATCTTGAGTTGACTGATTAATCAAATAAGCAACCAACTTATTTGGGTATGGCCATACACTTATCAGTCCCACTCATCAAGTGGCCAATGATATCATCTCAGTGTTACTCGAGTGGCAATTCCATCACTTCATCATCAATATCAACATGTTCACCGGTCCACCCAATCATACTCGTATTTGGCATCCTTTTACAGACTTGTTAGGCGTATGTCAAAGTGAACCGGATTCCATATTGATATTATAATGAAATCTGGTCTGAGGACAAAAGAGACCTACTTAAGAAAGACCTATGACACGACAACTATGTGCCTTTCTTGTGCGGATCGATCCAGTCCCATGTCAACGACATGTACCTATATTCACGACTGACTATACAAGTACTATGGCTAGTTAAGAACTGCCATACAGTCATTGAATATACAAGTCTGTGGTTCTATTTGTTCCCATGATTAGAACAGACCTAGGATAGGTTTTATGATTATCAATCAATGGATACTCTACTCATATTATAGCACAAGATATAAGTGAAATAGATTAATTGCCTTTATTAATGTGACACAAATAATGTATTCATACAATGAGTCTTAATGTATAATACAAAATGCAAGAATCCAATGCCCTAAGAACTAGGGCACACTAACAATCTCCCACTTGCGCTAGTTCCAAGTGGGCATTGCCCTAATTCCTAGATCTGGTATGACCGTCATGCTGTGTCTGCAGTAGCGCTTTGGTCAATGGATCAGCGACATTATTCTTGGTGTCAACCCTTTGCAATGATATGTCACCTCTGTTCACGATCTCCCGAATGAGGTGAAGCTTTCTGAGTACATGTTTGGATCCCTTGTGTGACCGGGGCTCCTTAGCTTGTGCAATGGTCCCATTGTTGTCATAAAAACATCAACTGGGTCTAGGATAGTGGGCACTACTCCCAACTCAGTTATGACTTTCTTAATCCAAACGGCTTCCTTTGAGCTTTGCACGCAGCTATGTACTCAGCTTCCATTGTAGAGTCAGCAACGGTGGCCTGCTTTGAGGACCTCCAACTAATGGTACTGCCATTCAGGAGAAAAACATAACCAGACTGTGACTGGTTCTCATCCTCATCGGTCTCAAAGCTTGCATCAGTGTAACCTGACACTACCAGCTCATCTTGACCTCCATACACTAAGAAAGAATCCTCAGTCCGATAAAGGTACTTTAGGATTGCCTTGACAGCCTTCCAGTGTTCCTCCCCGGGGTCCGACTTGTACCGGCTAGTCATACTTAGTGTAAATGCCACATCAGGCCTCGTACATAACATAGAGTACATGATAGATCCAATAGCAGATGCATAAGGGATCTTTTCCATGTTGTCCGGGTCCTTCTTTGTTTTAGGACCATCTTTCTTACTCAGCTTCAACCCATGGTGCATAGGCAAGAATCCTTTCTTTGCCTTGTCCATGCTGAATCTTTTCAGAACCTTGTCAATGTACGTGGCCTGACTTAGGCCTAGAAGCCGATTGGATCTATCTCTGTAGATCCTGATCCCTAAGATCGTCTCAGCTTTGCCTAAGTCCTTTCTTGCGAACCACCTACTCAACCACTACTTAACCCCTTGCAGTGTTGGTATGTCGCCTCCAATGATAAGGATGTCATCAACATACAGCACTAGGAAGGTGGAAACGCTCACACTAACCATCTTATACACACAAGGCTCATCAGAATTCTGTGTGAAGCCATATTCTATAATGGCCTCATTGAATCTCTGATTCCATGACCTTGATGCCTGCTTCAATCCATAAATGGATCTTTGAAGCTTGCATACCCGGTTTGGATACTTTGGATCGATAAAACCCTCAGGTTGTGCCATGTACACATCCTCGAGTAGCTTTCCATTAAGGAAAGTGGTCTTAACATCCATCTGCCGTATCTCATAATCGTACCATGCAGCTATGGCTAGTAGTATCCTAATGAATTTGAGCATAGCAACTGGTGAAAAGGTTTCATCATAGTCAATTCCTTGAACTTGCCTGAATCCTTTTGCCACCAATCGCCCCTTGAAGGTGTTGTTAGCTTTTAACTTGAAACACCACTTGCAACCTATCACCTTAGCACCCGGAGGTGGATCCACCAAGTTCCATACTTGGTTATCGTGCATAGATTGCATCTTAGCCTCCATGGCTTTGCACCATTGATCTGAGTGTGGGCTTTCAACAGCCTCCTGATAGGTCTTGAGCTCCTTTTGGTCAATGACCATAAGGTCCCCATCATCAGTCACGAGAAAGCCATACCTCTCCGGTTGATGACGTGTCCTACCAGAACTTCTAAGGTCCTGTGCAACCGGTTCTGGTTCCTCAATTTCTTGAGTAGTCAGATCGGTCCCCGAAGCATCCTCAGCAGTAGCTGTAGGAGTTTATGAGTCTTGAACTTCTAAAAGTTCAATATTACTCCTACTGTCTCTCTTGGAAAGGAATTCCTTCTCTAAGAAGACTGCATTTCTGGCTATGAAAACTTAGTTTTCGACCGTTTTGTAGAGGTTATTAGGGTAACCCACAAACTAGCACTTGACAGATTTGGACTTGAGTTTGCCACTTGTCAATTTCTTAACATGTGCATCACAGCCTCAAATCTTCAAGAAGGAAACATTGGGCTTTTGGCCCTTCCATAGTTCATATGGTGTTCCCTCAACTACCTTGCTTAGTGTGTTATTAAGAATGTAAGCAGCTGTCTTTAAAGCATATCCCCAAAAGGAGACAAGGAGTGTAGCATTACTCATCATCGAGTGGACCATGTCAAGCTGTCTACTTTTTGTCAAAGAAGTTTAATCCTTATGAGGCAAACTACTCATTTTTTGAAAGATCCTATTCCTCCTTTCTGACACTCCATTCCACTAGGGTGTACCAGGAGGAGTGAGTTGGGATACTATCCCACGCTCTCTCAAAAACGAGTCAAACGCTTGGCTTAAATATTTACCCCCTCGGTCAGACCGAAGTGCTTTTATTTTCTTGCCAAGTTGGTTTTCTACTTCATTCTTAAAGTCCTTGAACCTTTGGAGAGTCTCGGACTTATGCTTCATCAGATACGTGTAACCGTATCTGCTGAAGTCATCCGTGAAGGTGATGAAGTACAGAAAACCAAATCTAGCACTAGTGCTCATTGGACCACATACATCGGAATGTATTAGCTCCAATAGCTCTGAGGCCCATTTAGCAGTCTTGCTAAAAGGCGCCTTTTTCATCTTGCCTCTCAAACAAGATTCGCATGTGTCATAAGACTGGATGTCAAATGACCCTAGCACTCCACTAGAGTGAAGCCTAGCTATGCGCTTCTCATTTATATGGCCAAGTCGACAATGCCAGATGTAAGTAGGATTAATTTCATTTTGTTTAATCCTTTGAGTATTTATGTTATAGATTGAACTTTCACGTTTTAGATCAAGGATATATAAGCCATTTTCAAGAAATGTTGTTCCATAAATGATATTACCACATTGAATAGAAATTCTACCATGTCCAATATTAAATACGAAACCAGAAATATCCAACAAAGAAACGGAAATAATATTCCTGCACATCGCAGGTACAAGATAACAGTTTCTTAGTTCCAAAACAAGTCCACTAGGCATCTCCAAGAAATAATCTCCGATCTCCATGGCCTCAACCAGAGCACCATTTTTGACTCGAAGATCTACTTCTCCAGATCCTAATAATCTCCTATTTCTTAGACCCTGCACATTTGAACAAATGTGAGATCCACATCCAGTGTCCAAGACCCAAGATGTAGAAATAGCCAGATTAATCTCAACAACATAAATACCTGAAGCAGCAGTTTTGCCCTTCAATTGCTCCCTTAGCTTTGGACATGAGTTCTTCCAGTGCCCCTTCTCATGACACTCATGGCAGACATCGTCAGGAGAAGCAACCTTTGCTTTAGGTTGGGCCACCACCTTTTTGCCCTTAGCCTTGGCCTTAGATTAGGCCTTTCCCTCAGCAATGGATGTATTGCCCTCGTTCACCAGCAATACTTCAGGAGTCTTCTTAAGAGACTGCTCAGCAAGCATGAGCACGCCATGTAGCTCAACTACCGATTTATCCAAGCCTTGCATATGGTAATTCATGATAAACTGGTTGTAAGACTCAGGAAGTGACCCGAGAATAATGTCTGCTGCTAGTCCTGCGGAACTGGCGAGCCGAGGTGGGCAAGTGTATCAATTTACCCTTTCAACTTTAGCAAATGAGTGCTAACAGAAGTCCCAGTTGCCATCACAGTAGTGCAAAGTGCCTTAGTTGTCAGGTAACGTTCCTGATGAGCCTGATCTTGGAACATCTTTTTAAGTTGATCCATCATCTCATAAGCATGCTCGTCCATAAACTGCTTCTGAAGATCAGAAGCCATGGTACCCAGCATGAGGCACGAGACATCTCGGTCATCCCTCACATGCCGATCGTACTGCTACACCATCACCGTGGTGATGCCTTGACCTGCCGGAGGGCTAGCTGGTAAAGGAGCATTCAATACATACTCCTTGGACTCTTGTCTAAGAACTATTTGTAAGTTCCTAGCCTAGTCCAGGAAGTTAGTCCCTGAAAGCTTCTCCTTCTCCAAGAGTGACCTAAGTGAGAGTGAGTTGTTGTTTATTGCAGCCATTTAAATTGCTTAAGTGAAATGGGATTATCTACATGGAAGAAATCATTGCTTGAGTTAGAAATAATGGACTTTTAAGCCAATTCAAATTAATAATCCGATTTTAATTTGTTTGTTGGTTTTGTTAATTGGCTGACTTGACCAAGATCCACATCTTATCAATGACTGGCCAAACTAGGGCTCGCTAACCAACCATTGATTCGTTTGGTAGGACAACCTATCCAATCCTTCCATGAAGGACTCTTGGTTTGATGGGCTTATTGACACTTTATCCGTCTGTGCTTAAGGCCCGCTCTGAGCTAATGCTACCCATGTTGAGTCAAACCACCATTCACATGTTAACCATAGCAAGTATCTTAACCCTCGACGGCCCACCGAATACTGCAATATACCCAGCTAGGGCATGGCGCACATTGCAGCATCAATGGGAGGAAGAGGTGTGAATGTGGGAAGCACTTTTAAGCGACTCAATATTTTAATTTCCGGATTATAATTAAGTGATACGGCTTAGCATGCATAAACGCGGGTAATAATTTGGTGATCCATACATCCATATTATATGACAAATGCAATAGCATACTTAATTTAAAATAAATGAGATCCTATGGGCCTTTAATTACAACCTAATGAAAAACTAGATATCCTATCTAATTCTTCATGGGCCGGACTGCAATCCTTCTTGGGCTCCTACCATGGGCTTTCTCCATCTGGGCCTTCCTCCATACTTGATGCAATTGCAACAATTTCATTTAAAATAAAATTTATTCTAAAATTATCAAAATAAAATAAAAAAATGGCATGCAGGCTATATTTCCCAAAATTAAATTACAACCGATAATAATTTAGGGCCCATAGAACTCAACATAACATTTCAAACAAAGTACCTGTCGTGCACATACATACCAATATGATGCATGATCATGGCATTCCAAATTATAAATATAAATGTTAAGCCAAGTTACTTAGGGTGAAATCGCCAATTTTAATAAATGTGACTAAGGCCCATAAAGGCCCAATGGATAACATCCATAAATGCAAAATTAACAATTTTGCTCCCACTTGAATTTGGGTTGTCACAAATTTAAAATTTAGCTATCCCAATTTTAACCGATGTCACTGTTTATTGGGCCAATTTCACAAAGTCCATATTCAATTTAATATGCAAACAATTAAATTAAATATGCATGCCAACAAAATAAATAATTTAAATACAAATTAATTAAAAAAAAATTTAATTTAATTTGCATTAGGGTCCGAGATAAAAAATACCCGTAAAATCCAAAACCGGACCCAAAACCAGCGTGCGGAACTGCTGTCTAGAGACAGCAGCGCTACCGTGCAGCAGCAACTGCTGCAATTTGGAATCTTGCGATTCCAAATTACAGCAAAACAACTGTATACATTTTTTTCCTTATTTTAATAAATCATAAAAAATATAATCCATCAAAAACTAAATAATCAATAAAACCAACAACTTTAGATGGAAAACCAATTGGGGAAAAAAAAATTAAAAACCCCAATCCAAAATTCCAGGGTTTAACAAAACCAATTGGACAAAAAACCCTAAATTCACAAACTTGAAACCCATTCTTTCTTCAAGAACGCTTTCAAGAACCAATTCCAATCAATCTAATGGACAAAACCTAGGCTCTGATACCACTGTTGGGATTCGTCATTGGAAAAATAACATGGCGCAGCGGAAAATACACCGTTTAAAATTTCTTAGAATCCACCTATCGTGTCCAATTACCATTGATTAGAATAAAAACAATTTGAATCAAGAGAGATTAACTCACTGGATTCATCTCCTCTAGAGACTGCTGCAGAATTGTTTCTTAAAACTGCGATCTCCGAAGTCCGGTGCATGACCAACTATTGAGCGGGAACCGGTGCTAGCCGAAGATGCGAAGGAATGGAGGATTAATGCTAGGATTTTCGGCTATTTGGGGCTGCTATTGGTGGCTGAAATTTCCAGCAATTAATTAGAGTTGAATTAGGTTTTTCCTCCTTAAGTGTGCCCTTATATAGACACCTTGTCTAATTGGGTTTTAATTAGGTCAATTAAACCCAAGCCCACTAGGATTATAATTACATAAATAAACTTTAATTAAAAAGTATATACTATGTAATTTAATTCCATTTGGCTAAATTTAATTACCCCTAAATAAAATTAAATCACACTTAAGTTAATACAATACATGTATTTAATTTTCCTACTTAGGAAAATTATTTAATTAATTGTTTACTTTATGTAATTCAATTAATGAAATAAATTAATTAATTACATTATGTAAACTTATTAATTAAATTAAATTCAACTCAATGTTAATTAATTACCTTGACGCCGAATGTCAACTAATTAATTAACGCATTCCTTCCAATGTACATTACATGTACAATTTCTATAAGTTCCGGCTCAGTTGATCTATGTGCACGATCCTATGGGTATGTCTTTATGTTGGCAGTAGGCCCAAGGCCCATAGACTGTAAGTGGCTTCTAGCAAACCATTACAGCCCCCAATTAAGACAGAGATGCAGCAGTCTTTAGAAGACACTCACCCGGTAGTAATCTCATAGTGTCCTTTGCTAACGATATCGATATGAATAAACAAGAGGCATGGTGTCCGTCATCCTCTTCTGTTGTTTATTATATTTCTTGATCTTGAGTTGACTGATTAATCAAATAAGCAACCAACTTATTTGGGTATGGCCATACACTTATCAGTCCCACTCATCAAGTGGCCAATGATATCATCTCAGTGTTACCCGAGTGGCAATTCCATCACTTCATCATCAATATCAACATGTTCACCGGTCCACCCAATCATACCCGTATTTGGCATCCTTTTACAGACCTGTTAGGCATATGTCAAAGTGAACCGGATTCCATATTGATATTATAATGAAATCTGGTCTGAGGACAAAAGAGACCTACTCAAGAAAGACCTATGACACGACAACTATGAGGCTTTCTTATGCGGATCGATCCAGTCCCATGTCAATGACATGTACCTATATTCATGACTGACTATACAAGTACTATGGCTAGGTAAGAACTGCCATAGAGTCATCGAATATACAAGTCTGTGGTTCTATTCGTTCCCACGACTAGAACAGACCTGGGATAGGTTTTATGATTATCATTCAATGGATACTCTACTCATATTATAGCATATGATATAAATGAAATAGATTAATTGCCTTTATTAATGTGACACAAATAATGTATTCATACAATGAGTCTTAATGTATAATACAAAATACAAGAATCCAATGCCCTAAGAACTAGGGCACACCAACACGGACGATTTTAGCAGATATGGCTATGTCTATCTGATGAAACACAAGTCTGAGGCCCTTGATAGGTTCAAGGAATTTAGAACGAGGTACAAAACCAGCTAGGCAGAAATATCAAAACCCTTTGGTCGGACCGAGGTGGTGAGTATAGGAGCCTAGAGTTTGACTCATATTTGAGAGAGCATGGAATAGTTCCGCAGCTCACTCCTCCTGGAACACCACAATGGAATGGGGTGTCCGAACAGAGGAATAGGACCTTGTTGGACATGGTCCGCTCAATGATGAGTCAAGCATCTCTCCCAATTAGTTTCTAGGGACACGCCCTCCAGACAGCAGCTCTTATCTTAAATAATACTCCGACTAAGGCAGTGGAAAAGACCCCATATCAGATATGGATGGGCAGGGAGCCCAATGTGTCTTTCCTAAGGATTCAGGGATGCAAAGCACATGTCAAGAAATTGAGTAGTGGCAAGCTAGAGCCCAAAATCGATAAATGCCTGTTTGTAGGCTACCCTAGGGAAACCAAAGGGTATTACTTCTACAATCCAGCGTTTTTCAATCCGAAGGGCATTACTCTATAACAGAAAGTGCCCCACTCTGTGATGAATGATGTCTTCACTTTGTCAATTACATCCATCAGGATCTGATTATATCCTGAAAACCCATCCATGAAGAAGTACATTGCTGCTTTTGCTGCACTATCAACCAAGACATCGATGTGAGGCAACGGGAAGTTATCTTTTGGGCATGCCTTATTCGGGTCCCTGTAGTCAACACATACTCTGACCCTTCCATCCTTTTTAGGTACTAGAACGATATTGGCTATCCATTCTGTATACTCCACCACTTCAAGGAATTTGGCTTCTATCTGCTTAGCCACTTCTTCTTTCACCAACGTAGCCCACTCTGGCCTCAATCTTCTCAGTTTCTGCTTCACTGGCTTGAACTTAGGGTCTGTTGGGATCTTGTGAATAGCTATATTCGTGTCTACACCCGGCATGTCCTCGTATGACCAAGCGAAAGCTTTAACATGCTTTTGCAATATTCTTGTTAATTCTCTCTGTTCCTCGGGTTTTAGCTCGTGTGAAATGAATACCATTTTGGGGTTTTTGTCTATACTTATGTTGATTTCATGCAATGCAGTGTCATGAATGCTAAATATGCTTGATGGTGATTCAAATGCATACACAGAATTATCAAGATAAACATCACACAAGTAAGCAAATTGAGATTTCATTACATTGAACTTATTATAGAGTACATAATTCACATTGAAAATGGAAGAAATAGATACAACAAAATCATTTTCATCCTCCACAGGCGGAGGGCCTTGCACTTCTTCAGCTTTCCCATTCAGCTCCAGGACATCATCCAGATTTGCAGCTACTTTAGCTTCTTGCTCAGTAGGAATAGTTGTCTTCTCAATTTCAGCCACCTGAGCCTTAGCCTTCTTCATGATCTCGGATATCTCAGCAACCACAGGATCCAAGTTTACCTTGGTCATCAGCTCCTCTTTGAACCCTTATTTAGACTTCCCAAATGCCTTGCTTAAAGCAGCAGCCAACGCCCCTGAAATTGCTTTTATTGATTCATCACAGACTTTCTCTTTGGTTTTCTGTTTGGGTACCTTCACTACTTTTCCTATCTCTTTAGGTGGCTCATTTTGTAGAACAGTAGACCTAGCAATTACCTCTTCCACCATCATGAGATAAGAAAATATCTCAAAGCCTGGGTATTATGTTCCCGACCCTCACTGGCTCAGCTTGGCCATTATACAGCTCTTCCCCTGCCTTTATGAATGGTTTCATCATAGGCTTGCCGTTCTTGCCCTTCTCTGATTCTTCTGGTCAGATGTTTCTGTTGCATACCCTAGCCCGAATTGTTTTGGTTTTCCCGAGTCAATGTTAAACTCAGGCACCCCTTGCAGGTTAATTCCGAGTCCCATGCCCGGGACAAAGTTCTGCTTATGCAAATATCTGGATAGCCACTCTAGCATATAGTTTTCCTAAATGACCATTGGAGCATTTGTGGCTTCCTCTTTCCCGATCATGGCGATTTGGAATCCGCCAAAAGGTATGACCCCTTCATTTACGGCAGCAATCATGGATTGGGCATCTGCCTCAACAGTAACAATCTCCCCGTTTATCGAGAACTTTATTTTTTGATGTAGAGTAGAAGGGACACCTCCTAATAGGTGGAACCATGGTCTTCCAACACCAGGGAGAAAGTGACCGGGATGTCTATCACAGTGAAAACGACCATTAACTTGACTGGCCCGACCTCCACTTCGGCTTTGAAAGTTCCAATCACTGTTCTTTTGGAGTCATCATATGCCTGGATCACTGTTGAGGACTTCTTTAGGGCACCTTCACTCAAGCCCAAACATGGTAGCATTTTTTATGGACATATGTTCATCGTCGACCCATCATCTACCATCACACATGGCATTACTTTGTCCATAACATGGGCTCTGATATAGAGGGCTTTATTATGAGCCTTTCCCTCGCTGGGCAAATCCTTTTCAGAAAAAACAATGTCGGGAGACCCAGAATGGATCTTATCTAGCAAATAACACATGGCTTCCGGCGATGCAATAGGGGAAACCTCAATTTCTGATAACTTCTTCACTAAGGCCGCTTTGTGCTCCTTGGAAGTCAACAGTAGATGCCACAAACTAGCTTGGGCAGGGGTTTTCTTTAACTGAGAAATAACTAGGTCTTGTCTTTCAACTCCCTCCTATGTTGATGTGCTACCTGACCCAATCATCGGGTTCTTGTCTTTCAATTGGGCCGGTGGTTGATAAACCCTGCCGCTTTGGGTCACATTCGGAACCTCTTGAATTTTCAGCTTTTCGATAACTGGTAGCTTAACTATCTCATCCCCACCAAACTCCTCATATTCATCCTCTGAGTCGAGGTCATTTAAGCTCACCGGCTTGATTTCTTTCTGTTCCGTCTGCCCCAAACATCCTGACTTTGCCTCAGCTTCACCGATTGCTATAGACTATATAGCAGGGTTTGCTTGTAGGACTTGAGCAAAAATGAAATTGGCTGGCAATCCTGAGTGTACCATATTAACCCATTTCTCGAATGCCAGCAATAGGTTTGTTTTTGTACTGGGTTTAGGAGGCTCCTGCAATTTCCCCTCATCAATCAGTTTTTCGATGGCATCCCTCAATTTGTAGCAATTATTGGTTCTATGGCCAGTCATAACATGGTACATGCAGAAATTATCTCTATCCGCATCAACAGGTTTCTCAAATGGTCTCAGGGATTGCAATAAGCCTCCATTTTTGCATTTTGCAAAAATTTTAACTAAAAGGAGAGCCAAGGGGATATACCCTGTTCTCTAGGGTTTCTACTTTGACTGCTTTGTTACTGGGTTACTACGGCAACCTCAACCTACTTTACCTCCAAAGACTGTCCCCCTTTACCTCCAGAACCTGAGCCAGAACCGCTACTAGACCCAGCCGTAGCTATTGACCTGTACCCAAAGCTATATCCTGAACTTCTGCCACCCCTGTGGCTTGTTGCCTTCTCCTCCTCATCATAGCCATACTGTATACCTCACTAAGCTCACTAAAATGGTGGAACTTCATATTGTTCTTGAAGATGTCCCTACTACTGTCAATCAACTTTTGGATCAATTCATCCTCATCAGGGTGGTTTTTTAGCAAGATCATCTTATTCATTGACTTTTGCTTAATTCACTCCAGGTCATATAGCTTCACCTAAATCTTAGTATTGAAGCTGTAGTATTTGATAAAAGCTGCCGATAAAGCCTCCCATTCTGATTGCTCTTCTTCAGATAGAGAATTTTACAAGCTCAATGCTCCTCCCTCGAGTGTAGTCGGGAAGAGGTTGATAAGTTGTTGCTTAGTGGTGCCTGCCGTCAGCATGACTCGTGCATAGAGATTCAGGTGGGCTTCTGGCAAACCCATTCCCTTGTAGGAGGGAACTTTCGGTACTTGAAAGCTAATAGGGAAAGTCTCAATGCCTTTGCTGATCATGGCATCTACATTAACCCCCCTCTTGAAGTCCGAACTGACACTGGCCCTTTTCTTCAGCAAGGCCACAACTTCATCCAATTCTGAATACTTTGCCTTCATTTTCCTCTCCATAGCTAGATCAATTTCTTGCAGCTTCTCCAAACTAGTAGAGGCATCAGCACCTTGCTGAGATGATTCAGCCTCTTTTTCCTTTCCAGCTCCACTAGCACTGGTTTCACTGCTTTCTCTCATAACAACCCACATGTCTTCCTTTAGCATGTCGCGAAAATCCTAAGATCTCAGGAAATCTTTCAGGGCATCAACAAGACTTGGTGTTGGATTAGCAATCTCAAATTCTTCCATCGAATCAGATTCACTTTCTATTTCTACTGCTCTTTGTTCCCCAACAGCCCTCAAAGCCTGAGACCTTGTCCTTGGTCGATCCAGTTTACTCTGCTTGATATCACATGGGAAATGTTAGGGACAATGAATGAATGAAATGGTGAAATGAAGAGTGATACACTAAAGGTGATTTATGATGGATGAATGAAATGATGTTGTGAGTGAAATGATGGTAAGGATGATCTCTATTTATTATTTTTTCCTCTCAGACATTCTAAGAACATCCAATGCCATACAAGAGATAATGCAAAAAGATCAAGTGTGGACCGCCACACGGATAAGGGTTCGGTGCTTTCAGTGCACTTAGTGAATTTTGTGCAATGGTCACGTGTGTACCGACACATGGACAGGGTTTCGATGCTTTGCGGGTCAATGGATGACATGAAATAGTCACATGGAGCCGCAACATGGATAGAGTTCTGATGTTTTTGAGGCATATGATATGAAGTGATGTTATAAGAAAGTCACATGTGACCGGGGATACGGACAGAGGTTCGGTGTTCGGGGAACACCTTTCTTGATTTAGTAATATTATGAAATGGACTTATATGTGTACTAATCTGGCACTCGGGGAGTACCTTGAATGATGTAATAATGTCATGAAATGATCCAATATGGACCACGGTGCACAAATAGGACCCTGGTGTCATGTGACACTTATGATAAATGAGTATGTGTCATGTAATGACATCATGTGAATCGTCACACGGAAATAGACGTAGGACCATTGTGGCCTTATATTGAATGCCATGATATAGTGAAATGGCCGAGTGTAATCCGGTGCACAGGCGGAACACAGGTAGTTTTGGGACTCCCGCTATGTTTTGACATGAAATGACCGTGATGGGCACCCTTGGAATGTCCCTAATTTAAATAAGATGAGATGACATGAATGCTTATGTCACACAAAATGCAAATGGCTGCACAAAAACATGGTTAGGATGCATGACACACATGATGATGTCGTGTATGCTTCGTGAAAAGGCTAACACATGAATATAATGTTATGGCTGTAAAAGAAATGGTTAGTATGAATGTCATACGGATGATTTAATGTTTTCACACACGGAAATAAAATGTAAGTGGCTGCACAAAAGATGTGAGTTAGTATCACACAAATGCTTTGCGTGTATGGTGTGTCATGTTCATGGAAAATGCCGATGATGGTATGTCATGAAAGGACGAGAAACACATAGCACACGAAGCGTATTCCTCTAACCTTATTCCTCTAAACGCGGTCAATTTTTGAAAAAATTCTAACCGAGTCCTAGGAGGGGTTCTCTTCGATCATCAACCAGGGATGATGAAGGCGTAATTTATAGCATTCAGACAATTTATTTTGGTATCCTAAGGGAATCCAACTAAGGTTACCTATATGAGTACGGTCCAAGTTGGGTTAAAATCAAGACTCCAATAGTAAAATATACTCCTCACTTCTCCCCACTTAAGGGTCCAAACGAAGGGGTTTGTACGAGGCTATGGGTGGTGTTTCGTATCCATGCCCCTAAGACCATGAGGAACATAGGCGACACTTCAACAATTCACTGGGCTAAATATTGGATACTTAACCTAATGCAAGAATTTCTAACTAAAAAAAAAGGCAAGCTAAAATACCATGCAAGAATCATCCACCTTATTTTGATTAGACATTTTTCAGGGCTTGTCAAATTCTTTTAATTTTTAAGAAAACTTTTGTAAGAAATCCCCAGTATAGTCGCCACTGTGAGCGGATGATGTTTTTCACCTCTCTCGGAAGGGAGCCTCGATATCGGGTAACCCTCCCTCGTGGGGGTTTTTGTGGAAGAAAAATTTGGTTTTTGGAAAATCAATTCATAAAAGAACCAAGACCTAAGTCTTGATAAAGAGTGTAAGAGTTGCCACCTGGCTCAGCTCAACCGAGAAATTACAGTGCAGTTGAACCAGACAAAGCCTACTACACTTTCCAGAGATCTAGGTCCAGACAAAGTTGATTTTTATTGAATTAAAACACACAGCATACACACAAATAAAAATAAAATAGTAAATAAATAAATTATTACAACCCGATCGAATAAAAATAAAAACTCTCATCCTCACATTACAAGCGCCTAGAATACACGATTATCTAAAAAATTACAATAGCCTAAAATACATGAATTAAACTATTAATTGCATTGAAAATGAAAATAAAAAGAAATTAAAGCTGCAAAACAGATGGTTAGCACAATTTATAGCACACCACAAATAGGCCTCAAATTGGACAGAATTGGGATCTTAGAGAACGGGGGCATGCATTTAGGGGGTAACTAGGTCGGCTTGGCTAGTCGGCCCGATTAGACCTAGAAAATAGTTTTGAAACGTCCCTTTTTTTTTGTTTTCTGAGCAAATACATTTTGAAAACATTTTCTTTTTCCAGTTTACTTTAATTTAGCATGTGAGGTGGGTCGGTTTTTGGGAGATTTGGATCTCCGTTGTTGCATTGTTCTAAGTGCAATAATTTCAAAAATTAAATCTAAGGTCGTGAATACACATAACAAAATTCATTTTGATGATTTTTTGATTTTTCTGAATTTTTATGATCTTTTGGAAATTTTTATGGATTTTCTGCTCCTGGACGAAAATTACAGTCGCCCGGCTATGATTACAACCGTGCGACTGTAATTCTCCCAATTGCAGAAAATTACCAAAATTTATTCAGTGATAGGAAAAGAAGAGGGAATTTTAAAAACATAGTAGCATGACTGTAGCTATGGTCACACGACTGTAATTACAGTCATGCTACTGTTCATAGCCAAAAGAACAGTCGTACGACTGTTCTTAATGCCCAGAAATAGCAGCCCAAAAATGTGGATTTTTATGCACAAAAATGCACCAAAACACCCAGAAAGCGAAGCAAAATAAGGGATTCAAGTGTAATTACCCTTGTGGCGTTGATCCACCGTCGATTTGACCACTGGAGACACCTTGATCGACTCCAAATTGCTTCTCCTCCCTTTGTCTATTAAGGTTTCAAAATGAGTCTGAAATCTCCTAGAAAGTCACATATTTGATTGAGTTATGGATTTAAGATTGATTTAGTTTAGTGAGTCAAGTTATTACTTATCGTTTCTAACAACTTTAAGCTTTATCACACTAAAATTGAAAGAAAAACAGTAGAAGAAAAATGGTGGTTTCCTCTTCTTTTTCGTTCTCTTCTTCTCACTTTCCCTCTCTCCTTCTGTCCAAAAGAAAAGTCCTCCCCTTTCTTCTCTTTCTCCCCTTTATTTTCTCTTACTTGTTGCTGCAAAACCAGGCATTAATTGCCCTTCAAATCACCTCAATTTTTTATTTTTTAGGTATGGGCTTCTGCTACCTGCTACGATTTTACAGTCGTACGACTGTAAATACAGTCACACTGCTGTAACTACAGTCATGTGACGTATTTTTTTTTTAAGTATGAAAAATTCTAGCGCTCACAGCCTCATTGAATCCAGGTTCCAACTCTGAGAAGCTCGCTTCAATCTATAAATGGACCTCTGAAGCTTGCATACCCGGTTAGGATACTTTGGATTGATAAAACCCTCAAGTTGTGTCATGTACACATCCTTGAGTAGCTTTCCATTCAGAAAAGTGGTCTTAACATCCATTTGCCATATCTCATAATCAGAGCATGCAGCTATGGCAAGTAGTATCCTAATGGATTTGAGCATTGCAACTGGTGAGAAGGTTTCATCATAGTCAATTCCCTGGGCTTATCTGAACCCCTTCGTCACTAGTCGCCCTTTGAAGGTGTTGTCAGCCTTTAACTTGAGACACCACTTACAACCGATTACCTTAGCTCCCGGAGGTGGATCATCCAAATTTCAAACTTGGTTATCGTACATCGATTGCATCTTAGCTTCCATGGCTTTATGCCAGTTAGCTAACTGTGGGCTTTCAATAGTCTCTTGGTAGGTCCTGGGTTCTTCTTGGTTAAAGCCTAGAAGATTCCCATCATTAGTCATGAGAAACCCATATCTCTCGGGTTGATGACGGACCCTACCAGACCTTCTAAGGTTCTGTGTGATTGGTTCAGATTCCTCAATTGCTTGAGGTTTTGGTTCGATCTTCGAGCTATCCTGCATAGGTGCTTGTGCATCTTGAACTTCCCTTAGCTTAATATTGCTCCCACTGCCTTTCTTGGAGATAAACTCTTTTTCAAGAAAGACATCCTTTTGTGCTATGAACACCTTTTTCTCAATAGGGTTGTAGAAGTAATATCCCCTTGTTTCCTTAGGGTAACCCACAAACAGGCACTTTTCAGTTTTTGAGTCTAGCTTGCCATTTGTCAATTTCTTGACATAGGCCTCACAACCCCGAATCTGCATGAAAGAGACGTTACGCTCCTTGCCCGTCTATAATTCATATGGCATTTGTTCAACTGCATTACTCGGTGTACGGTTAAGTGTGAATGCAGCTGTCTCTATTGCATATCCCTAGAAGGATGTTGGGAGAGTGGTTTGACTCATCATCAAGCAGACCATGTCCAACAAGGTCCTATTCCTCCTTTCTAATACTCCATTCCATTGGGATGTTCTAGGAGGAGTGATCTGTGAGACTATCCCATACTCTCTTAAGAATGAATCAAACTCTAGGCTCATATATTCGCCACCTCGGTCAGACCAAAGTGCCTTAATAGTTTTGCCTAGTTGATTCTCCACTTTGTTCTTGTACTCCTTGAACCTATCAAGGGTTTCAGACTTGTTCTTCATCAGATAGACATAGCCATATCTACTAAAGTCATCTATGAAAGTAACATAGTATTGAAACCATTTCTTGCACTAGTGCTCATGGGCCAACACACATCAGAGTGTATTAGCACCAATAAGCCCTTGGCCCTCTCAGCTTTCTTGTTGAAAGGCACCTTTGTCATTTTGCCTCTTAAACAAGATTCGCATGTGTCATATAAACCATTATTTAGAAAAGCATTGTCTTTCACAATATTAATTTTTCCAAAACCAATATTGAAAACAAATCCAAAAATATCCAAGATAGAAACTGAAAAAATATTCCTGCACATGGCAGGTACAAAACAACAATCTTTCAAAATCAAAACCAATCTAGTGGGCATCTATTAGGATTCGTCATTGGAAAAATAACGTGGCGCAGCGGAAAATACACCGTTTAAAATTTCCTAGAATCCACCTATCGTGTCCAATTACCATTGATTCGAATAAAACCAAATTGAATCAAGAGAGATTAACTCACCGGATTTGTCTGTTCTAGAGACTACTGTAGAATCGTTTTCTTGAAACTGCGATCTCCAAAGTCCGGTGCACGACCAACTATTGAGCGGGAACCGGTGCTAGCCGAAGACGCAAAGGAATGGAGGTATAATGCTGGGATTTTCGGCTGTTTTGGGGCTGCTATTGGTGGCTGAAATTTCCAGCAATTAATTAGAGTTGAATTGGGTTTTTCCTCCTTAAGTGTGCCCTTATATAGACACCTTGTCTAATTAGGTTTTAATTAGGTTAACTAAACCCAAGCCCACTAGGATTATAATTACATAAATAAACTTTAATTAAAATATATATACTATATAATTTAATTCCATTTGGCTAAATTTAATTTCCCCTAAATAAAATTAAATCACACTTAAGTTAATACAATACATGTATTTAATTTTCCTACTTAGGAAAATTATTTAATTAATTGTTTACTTTATGTAATTCAATTAATTGATAAATTAAATAATTACATTATGTAAACTTATTAATTAAATTAAATTCAACCCAATGTCAATTAATTACCTTGACACCAAATGTCAACTAATTAATTAGCGCATTCCTTCCAATGTACATTACATGTACAATTTCTATAAGTTCCAGCTCAGTTGATCTATGTGCACGATCCTATGGTTTCGTCTTTATGTTGGCAGTAGGCCCAAGGCCCACAGACTGTAAGTGGGTTCTAGAAAACCATTACAGCCCCCAATTAAGACAGAGATGCAGCAGTCTTTAGAAGACACTCACCCGGTAGTAATCTCATAGTGTCCTTTGCCTAACGATATCGATATGAATAAACAAGAGGCATGGTGTCCGTCATCCTTTTCTGTTGT
The DNA here is from genome assembly GCA_039660915.1 of Euphorbia tirucalli. Classification (NCBI taxonomy): domain Eukaryota; kingdom Viridiplantae; phylum Streptophyta; class Magnoliopsida; order Malpighiales; family Euphorbiaceae; genus Euphorbia; species Euphorbia tirucalli. The sequence continues at coordinate 31,073,933 of CM077640.1, read as the reverse complement.
TTATTATATTTCTTGATCTTGAGTTGACTGATTAATCAAATAAGCAACCAACTTATTTGGGTATGGCCATACACTTATCAGTCCCACTCATCAAGTGGCCAATGATATCATCTCGGAGTTACCCGAGTGGCAATTCCATCACTTCATCATCAATATCAACATGTTCACCGGTCCACCCAATCATACCCGTATTTAGCATCCTTTTACAAACCTGTTAGGCATATGTCAAAGTGAACCGGATTCCATATTGATATTATGATGAAATCTAGTCTGAGGACAAAAGAGACCTACTCAAGAAAGACCTATGACGCGACAACCATGTGGCTTTCTTGTGCGGATCAATCCAGTCCCATGTCAACGACATGTACCTATATTCATGACTGGCTATACAAGTATTATGGCTAGTAAAGAACTACCATACAGTCATCGAATATACAAGTCTGTGGTTCTATTCATTCCCACGATTAGAACAGACCTGGGATAGGTTTTATGATTATCAATCAATGGATACTCTACTCATATTATAGCACAAGATATAAATGAAATAGATTAATTGCCTTTATTAACGTGACACAAATAATGTATTCATACAATGAGTCTCAATGTATAATACAAAATACAAGAATCCAATGCCTTGAGAACTAGGGCACACTAACAATCTCCCACTTGCACTAGTTCCAAGTGGGCATTGCCCTAATTCCTATAGATCTGGTATGACCATCGTGCTGTGTCTGCAGCAGCATTTTGGTCAACGGATCAGTGACATTATTCTTGGTGTCAACCCTCTGTAATGATATGTCACCTCTGTTCACGATCTTCTGAATGAGGTGAACCTTTTTGAGTACATGTTTGGATCTCTTGTGTGACCGGGGCTCCTTAGCTTGTGCGATGGCCCCGTTGTTGTCACAAAACATCAACTGGGTCTAGGATAGTGGGTACTACTCCCAACTCAGTTGTGAATTTCATGATCCAAATAGCTTCCTTTGAGCTTCGTACGCAGCTATGTACTCAGCTTCCATTGTAGAGTCAGCAATGGTGACCTGCTTTGAGGACCTTCAACTAATGGCACCGCCATTCAGGAGAAAAACATAACCAGACTGTGACTGGTTCTCATCCTCATCGGTCTCAAAGCTTGCATCAGTGTAACCTGACACTACCAGCTCATCTTGACCTCCATACACTAAGAAAGCATCCTTAGTCCGATTAAGGTACTTTAGGATTGCCTTGACTGCCTTCCAGTGTACCTCACAGGGGTCCGACTGGTGCCGGCTAGTCATCCTTAGTGCAAACACGACATCAGGCCTCGTACATAACATGGAGTACATGATAGATCCAATAGTAGATGCATACGGGATCTTTTCATGTTCTCCCGGTCCTTCTTTGTTTTAGGACCATCTTTCTTACTCAGCTTCAAACCATGGCGCTTAGGAAAGAATCCTTTCTTCGCCTTGTCCATGCTGAATCTTTTCAGAACATTGTTAATGTACGTGACTTGACTTAGGCCTTGAAGCTGATTGGATCTATCTCTGTAGATCCTAATCCCTAAGATCGTCTCAGCATCACCTAAGTCCTTCATTGCAAAGCACCTACTCAAGCACTGCTTAACCCCTTGCAGTGTTGGTATGTCACTTCCAATGATAGGGATGTCGTCAACATACAGCACTAGGATGGTGGAAACACTCCCACTAACCATCTTATACACACAGGGCCTTTAACTTGAAACACCACTTGCAACCTATCACCTTAGCACCCGGAGGTGGATCCACCAAGTTCCATTCTTGGTTATCGTGCATAGATTGCATCTCAGCCTCCATGGCTTTAAGCCATTGATCTGAGTGTGGGCTTCCAACAACCTCCTGATAAGTCTTGGGCTCCTCTTGGTCAACGACCATAAGGTCAACATCATCAGTCATGAGAAAGCCGTACCTCTCTGGCTGATGATGTGTCCTACCAGACCTTCTAAGGTCCTATGCAACCAGTTCTGGTTCCTCAATTTCTTGAGTAGTCCGATCGGTTCCTGAAGCATCCTCAGCAGCAACTGCAGGAGTTTGCGAGTCTTGAACTTCTGAAAGTTCAATATTACTCCCATTGTCTCTCTTGGAAAGGAATTCATTCCCCAAGAAGACTGCATCTCTGGCTATGAAAACTTTGTTTTCGGCTGGATCATAGAAGTAATAACCCTTAGTTTCTTTAGGGTAACCCACAAACTGGCACTTGATAGATTTGGACTTGAGTTTGCCACTTGTCAATTTCTTAACATATGCATCACAGCCCCAAATCTTCAAGAAGGAAACATTGGGCTTTCGGCCTTTCCATAGTTCATATGGTGTTCCCTCAACTGCCTTGCTTGGTGTATTATTAAGAATGTAAGCAGCTGTCTCTAAAGCATATCCCCAAAAGGAGACAGGGAGTGTAGCATGACTCATCATTGAGCGAACCATGTCAAGTAAGGTCCTATTCCTCCTTTTTGACACTCCATTCCACTGGGGTGTACCAGGAGGAGTGAGTTGGGATACAATCCCACACTCTTTCAAAAATGAGTCAAAATCTTGGCTCAAATATTCACCCCCTCGGTCAGACCAAAGTGCTTTTATTTTCTTGCCAAGTTGGTTTTCTACTTCATTCTTAAAGTCCTTGAACCTTTGGAGAGTCTCAGACTTATGCTTCATCAGATACACGAAACCGTATCTGCTAAAGTCATTCGTGAAGGTGACGAAGTATAGAAAACCAGATCTAGCACTAGTGCTCATTGGGCCACATACATCGGAATGTATTAGCTCCAATAGCTCTGAGGCCCTTTCAACCGTCTTGCTAAAAGGCGCCTTTGTCATCTTGCCTCTCAAACAAGGGTCGCATGTGTCATAAGACTGGATGTCAAATGACCCTAGCACTCCACTAGAGTGAAGCCTAGCTATGCGCTTCTTATTTATATGGCCAAGTCGACAATGCCAGATGTAAGTAGGATTAATTTCATTTTGTTTAATCCTTTTAATATTTATGTTATAGATTGAACTTTCACGTTTTAGATCAAGGATATATAAGCCATTTTCAAGAAATGCTGTTCCATAAATAATATTGCCACATTGCATAGAAATTCTACCATGTCCAATATTAAATACGAAACCAGAAATATCCAACAAAGAAACGGAAATAATATTCCTGCACATCGTAGGTACAAAATAACAGTTTCTTAGTTCCAAAACAAGTCCACTAGGCATCTCCAAGAAATAATCTCCGATCTCCATGGCCTGAACCCGAGCACCATTTCCGACTCGAAGATCTACTTCCCCAGATCCTAATGATCTCCTATTTCTTAGACCCTGCACATTTGAACAAATGTGAGATCCACATCCAGTGTCCAAGACCCAAGATGTAGAAATAGCCAGATTAATCTCAACAACATAAATACCTGAAGCAGTAGTTTTGCCCTTCAGTTGCTCCCTTAGCTTTGGACATGAGCTCTTCCAGTGCCCCTTCTCATGACACTCATGGCAGACATCGTCAGGAGAAGCAATCCTTGCTTTAGGTTGGGCCACCACCTTTTTGCCCTTAGCCTTGGCCTTAGATTTGGCCTTTCCCTTAGCAATGGATGTATTGCCCTTGTTTACCAGCAATACTTCAGGAGTCTTCTTAAGAGACTGCTCAACAAGCTTGAGCATGCCATGCAGCTCAACTACCGATTTATCAAACCCTTGCATATGGTAATTCATGATAAACTAGTTGTAAGACTCAGGAAGTGACCTGAGAATAATGTCTATTGCCAAGTCCTGCAGAACTGGCGAGCCGAGGCGGGCAAGTGTATCAATGTACCACTTCAACTTTAGCACATGAGTGCTAACAGAAGTCCCAGCTGCCATCACAGTAGTGCAAAGTGCCTTAGTTGTCAGGTAACGTTCCTGATGAGCCTAATCTTGGAACATCTTTTAAGTTGATCCATCATCTCATAAGCATGCTCACCTATAAAATGCTTCTGAAGATCAGAAGCCATGGTACCTAGCATGAGGCACGAGACATCTCGGTCATCCCTCACATGCTGATCGTACTGCTCCACCATCGCCGTGGTGATGCCTCGACCTGCCGGAGGGCTAGCTGGTAAAGGAGCATTCAGTACATACTCCTTGGACTCTTGTCTAAGAACTATTTGTAAGTTCCTAGCCCAGTCCAGGAAGTTAGTCCCCGAAAGCTTCTCCTTCTCTAAGAGTGACCTAAGTGTTTGTTGTAGCCATTTAAATTGCTTAAGTGAACTGAGATTATCTACATGGAAGAAATCATTGCTTGAGTTAGAAATAAAGGACTTTTAAGCCAATTCAAATTAATAATCTGATTTTAATTTGTTTGTTGGTGTTGTTAATTGGCTGACTTGACCAAGATCCACAACTTATCAATGACTGGCCGAACTAGGGCTCCTAACCAACCATTGATTCATTTGGTAGGACAACCTATCCAATCCTTCCACGAAGGAATTTTGGTTTGATGGGCTTATTGACACTTTACCCATCTGTGCTTAGGGCCCGCTCTGAGCTAATGCTACCCATGTTGAGTCAAACCACCATTCACATGTTAACCATACCAAGTATCTTAACCCTCGATGGCCCACCGAATACTACAATATACCTAGCTAGGGCATGGCGCACATTGCAGCATCAATGGGAGAAAGAGGTGTGAATGTGGGAAGCACTTTTAAGTGACTCAATATTTTAATTTCCGGATTATATTTAAGTGATACGGCTTAGCATGCAAAAACGCGGGTAATAATTTGGTGATCCAAACATCCATATTATATGACAAATGCAACAACATACTTAATTTAAAATAAATGAGATCCTATGGGCCTTTAATTACAACCTAATGAAAAACTAGATGTCCTATCTAATTCTTCATGGGCCGGACTGCAATCCTTCTTGGGCTCCCACCATGGGCTTGCTCCATTTGGGCCTTCCTCCATACTTGATGCAATTACAATAATTTTGTAAAATAAAATCTATTCTAAAATTACATCAAAATAAAAAAATGGCACGCAGGCCATATTTCCCAAAATTAAATTACAACCGATAATAATTTAGGGCCCATAGAACTCAACATAACATTTCAAAGAAAGTACCTGTCGTGCACATACATACCAATATGATGCATGATCATGGCATTCCAAATTATAAATATAAATGTTAAGCCGAGTTATTTAAGGTGAAATAACATCCATAAATGCCAAATTAACAATTTTGCTCCCACTTGAATTTGGGTTGTCACAAATTTAAAATTTAGCTCTCCCAATTTTAACCAGTGTCACGGTTTATTGGGCCAATTTCACAAAGTCCATATTCAATTTAATATGTAAACAATTAAATTAAATATGCATGCCAACAAAATAAATAATTTAAATACAAATTAATTAAAAAAAATTTAATTCAATTTGCATTAGGGTCCGGGATAAAAAAATACCCGCAAAATCCAAAACCGGACCCAAAACCCGCGCAGTGCTGTTGTCTGGGGACAGCAGCGCTGCCGTGCGGCAGCCTGCTGCCAGCAGCTGTTGCGTGCCACAGCAGGCAATTTGCTTGCTGCGGCAAGCAGCAGCGCCCACAATTGGAATCGCAATTGCGATTCCAATTGTGGCCAAACAATAATATTTTTTTTAAATCATAAAAAAAAAAAAAAAATTCCAGCCATCAACATCAATTATCAATACAGAAAATACAATTCTAGATAGAAACCAATTGGGGAAAAAAATAAAACCCCAAACAAAAATTCTAGGGTTCATCAAAACCAAAACCAATTGAATAAAAACCCTAAAATAACAAACTTGAAGCCCATTCTTTCTTCAAGAATGCTTTCAAGAACCAATTCCAATCAATCTAATGGACAAAACCTAGGCTCTGATACCACTGTTGGGATCGTCATTGGAAAAATAACGTGGCGCAGTGGAAAATACACCGTTTAAAATTTCCTAGAATCCACCTATCGTGTCCAATTACCATTGATTCGAATAAAACCAAATTGAATCAAGAAAGATTAACTCACCGGATTTGTCTCTTCTAGAGACTGCTACAGAATCGTTTTCTTGAAACTGCGATCTCCAAAGTCCGGTGCACGACCAACTATTGAGCGAAAACCAGTGCTAGCCGAAGACGCAAAGGAATAGAGGTTTAATGCTGGGATTTTCGGCTGTTTTGGGGCTGCTATTGGTGGCTGAAATTTCCAGCAATTAATTGGAGTTGAATTAGGTTTTTCCTCCTTAAGTGTGCCCTTATATAGACACCTTGTCTAATTGGGTTTTAATTAGGTTAACTAAGCCCAAGCCTACTCGGATTATAATTACATAAATAAACTTTAATTAAAAAATATATACTATGTAATTTAATTCCATTTGGCTAAATTTAATTACCCCTAAATAATATTAAATCACACTTAAGTTAATACAATACATGTATTTAATTTTCCTACTTAGGAAAATTATTTAATTAATTGTTTACTTTATGTAATTCAATTAATTGATAAATTAATTAATTACATTATGTAAACTTATTAATTAAATTAAATTCAACCCAATGTCAATTAATTATCTTGGCACCGAATGTCAACTAATTAATTAACGCATTCCTTCCAATGTACATTACATGTACAATTTCTATAAGTTCTAGCTCAGTTGATCTATATGCACGATCCTATGGGTCTGTCTTTATATTGGCAGTAGGCCCAAGGCCCACAGACTGTAAGTGGGTTCTAGCAAACCATTACAGCCCCCAATTAAGACAGAGATGCAGCAGTCTTTAGAAGACACTCACCCGGTAGTAATCTCATAGTGTCCTTTGCCTAACGATATCAATATGAATAAACAAGAGGCATAGTGTCCGTCATCCTCTTCTATTGTTTATTATATTTCTTGATCTTAAGTTGATTGATTAATCAAATAAGCAACCAACTTATTTGGGTATGGCCATACACTTATCAGTCCCACTCATCAAGTGGCCAATGATATCATCTTGGTGTTACCCGAGTGGCAATTCCATCACTTCATCATCAATATCAACATGTTCACCGGTCCACCCAATCATACCCGTATTTAGCATCCTTTTATAGACCTGTTAGGCATATGTCAAAGTGAACCGGATTCCATATTGATATTATAATGAAATCTGGTCTGAGGACAAAAGAGACCTACTGAAGAAAGACCTATGATGCGACAACCATGTGGCTTTCTTGTGCGGATCGATCCAGTCCCATGTCAATGACATGTACCTATATGCATGACTGACTATACAAGTACTATGGCTAGTTAAGAACTACCATACAGTCATCGAATATATAAGTCTGTAGTTCTATTTGTTCCCACGATTAGAACAGACCTGGGATAGGTTTTATGATTATCAATCAATGGATACTCTACTCATATTATAGCACAAGATATAAATGAAATAGATTAATTGCCTTTATTAATGTGACACAAATAATGTATTCATACAATGAGTCTCAACGTATAATATAAAATACAAGAATCCAATGCCTTGAGAACTAGGGCACACCAACAGCATCTCCAAGTAGAAGTCTCCAATCTCGATGGCAACAACCTTGGTGCCATTCTTGACTCAAAGATCTACTTCTCTAGAGCCCAATAACCTCCTATTTCTTAGTCCCTGTACATTACAACAAATGTGAGAACCACATCCGGTGTCCAACGCCCAAGTTGCCGAAACAGTGAGGTAAACGTTAATAACATATATACCTAAAGAACTACCATGGTTCTTCACTTGCTCTCCCATGAGCCTTGGACATGTCTTTTTTCCAGTGTCCTTTCTGCTTGCATTCGAAGCACATATCCTCGGGAGCAGCCTTAGGCTTGAGTCCTTACTTAGCCTTCTTAGCCTTGGCCTTCTTGGTCTTGGCTTTAGCTTTAGCCTTGCCTTTGCCTTTAATAGCAAGGGTGTTCCCCTTATTTATTAGAAGCACCGGTGGAGTCCTTTTGATAGACTATTCAGTAAGCTTGAGCATTCCATGTAGCTCAGCCACAGTCTTGTCCATTCCCTACATGTTATAGTTCATGATGAACTGATCATAAGACTCAGGGAGGAATCCTAAGATGATGTTTATTGCTAACTTTTACGGGACGAGCGTGCTGAGATGGGCCAATACGTCAATATAGCCCTTCATTTTAAGCATATGGGTGCTCACACATGTCCCAACTGGCATCCTACAGGTGTTGAGTGCCTTAGTTGTGAAGAACCTTTCTTGACATGCCTGATCTTGGTACATCCTTTTGTTGGTGTGCCCTAGTTCTTAGGGCATTGGATTCTTGTATTTTGTATTATACATTAAGAGTCATGTATGAATACATTATTTGTGTCACATTAATAAAGGCAATTAATCTATTTCATTTATATCTTGTGCTATAATATGAGTAGAGTATCCATTGATTGATAATCATAAAACCTATCCCAGGTCTGTTCTAATCGTGGGAATGAATAGAACCACAGACTTGTATATTCGATGAATGTATGGTAGTTCTTAACTAGCCATAGTACTTTTATTGTCAGTCATGAATATAGGTACATGTCATTGACATGGGACTGGATCGATCTGCATAAGAAAGCCACATGGTTGTCATGTCATAGGTCTTTCTTGAGTAGGTCTCTTTTGTCCTCAGACCAGATTTCTTGATAATATCGATATGGAATCCGATTCACTTTGATATACGCCTAACAGGTCTGTAAAAGGATGCTAAATACGGGTATGATTGGGTGGACCGGTGAACATGTTGATATTGATGATGAAGTGATGGAATTGCCACTCGGGTAACACCGAGATGATATCATTGGCCACTTGATGAGTGGGACTGATAAGTGTATGGCCATACCCAAATAAGTTGGTTGCTTATTTGATTAATCAGTCAACTCAAGATCAAGAAATATAATAAACAACAGAAGAGGATGACGGACACTATGCCTCTTGTTTATTCATATCGATATCGTTAGGCAAAGGACACTATGAGATTACTACCGGGTGAGTGTCTTCTAAAGACTGCTGCATCTCTGTCTTAATTGGGGGCTGTAATGGTTTGCTAGAACCCACTTACAGTCTGTGGGCCTTGGGCCTACTGCCAACATAAAGACAGACCCATAGGATCGTGCACATAGATCAACTGAGCTGGAACTTATAGATATTGTACATGTAATGTACATTGGAAGGAATGCGTTAATTAATTAGTTGACATTCGGTGTCAAGGTAATTAATTGACATTGGGTTGAATTTAATTTAATTAATAAGTTTACATAATGTAATTAATTAATTTATCAATTAATTGAATTACATAAAGTAAACAATTAATTAAATAATTTTCCTAAGTAGGAAAATTAAATAAATGTATTGTATTTACTTCAGTGTGATTTAATTTTATTTAGGGGTAATTAAATTTAGCCAAATGGAATTAAATTACATAGTATATACTTTTTAATTAAAGTTTATTTATGTAATTATAATCCTAGTGGGCTTGGGTTTAATTAACCTAAATAAAACCCAATTAGACTAGGTGTCTATATAAGGGCACACTTAAGGAAGAAAAACCTAATTCAACTCTAATTAATTGCTGGAAATTTCAGCCACCAAGTGCAGCTCCAAAACAGCCAAAAATTCCAGCATTAAACCTCCATTCCTTCACGTCTTCGGCTAGCACCGGTTCCCGCTCAATAGTTGGTCGTACACCGGACTTTAGAGATCGCAGTTTCAAAAAACGATTCTGCAGCAGTCTCTAGAAGAGACGAATCCGGTGAGTTAATCTCTCTCGATTCAAATTGATTCTATTCTAATCAATGGTAATTGGACACGATAGGTGGATTCTAGGAAATTTTAAACGGTGTATTTTCCGCTGCGCCACGTTATTTTTCCAATGACGAATCCCAACACCTTTTGAGATCATCCATTATCGCACAGGCTTGACAGTCCATGAACTAGTTTTACAGCTTAGGCACCATCATGCCCAACATAAGGTAAGACACATCTCTATCATCCCTCCTATATAGGTTGTACTCCTCAATTTGAGCTTGAGTAAGCCTCGACCTACAGGCGGTGCGGCCGGTAAGGCCCTATCTAGCACATATTCCTTGAACTCTAGTCTCAACACTATTCTTAGCTGTCGAGCCCAGTCTAGGAAGTTAGGCCCAGATAGTTTCTCCTTTTCAAGGAGTGATCGCAGTGAAAATGAATTACCAACCAATTTAATGATTCTTTTACCCAGAAAAAATTACAGAGCGATTAATAAAGGGCTTTATTATTTTAACCATGTTAATTAAAATCCATTTTAATTAATTTGCTAGCGATGTATGGTTACAAGACCAAGAGCCATATTTCATTAAGAATTGGCCAAGCGGAGGCTTATCAGCCAACCCTTAACTATTTAGGTAGGAACTCCCTCCAATCCCAACCTAGGGACTCTTGGTTTGATGGGCTTATTGGCCCTTACCCATCTGTGCTTAGGGCCAGGAGCTTATCCTGTTGCCTATGTTAAGTCCAACCACCATTCGAGCACTAAGTGTACCCAGTACCTTAACCCTATACAGTAATTGAATAATACAATGCACCCAGTGGAGGCACGACCCACATTGCATTATTCAAAAACCGACAAGGTTCGAATGTGGATAGCACTTTTAATCAACTCAATATTTAATTGGATTGATTAATAACAGCTTAGCATGCATAATCGTGGGTGATTGGAATGGCTAAACATAGCTTCATATATATATATATATATATATATATATATATATATATATATATATATATATATAGACAATTGACATAAGCATAAAATATGTATACAAATAAAAGAGACACTATGGGCCCTATTTTACAATCTAATGAATAACTAGTAAGCCTATACTAGAGATCCACTAGGTGGGCTTGAAACTCCTATTGGGATTGGCACCATTGGGCTTCCTCTCCAATGGCTTGATGCAATTACAATTAAATTTACAAATATAAATTAAATAAAATTACATCAAAATAAAATAAAACGACCCGCGGGTCGTATTTCCCAAAATTAATTTTACAACCCAACTTCATCTAAGGCCCAATAGTGCTCAAATCCATACAAACAAGCATAGAAAATTATAAACACATAACAAATATCAATATACATGCATGTATTAAAATGCATGAACATGGCAATTCCAATTTTTAAATTATTATGTCCAGCCGTTTGTGATATCGCCGATTCTGGCATCCATAACCGATGCCTGATAACGGAACCGAATTAGCCATTCAATTCTGAACTCGTGCCATGGGCCAATTGGACTAATTTCATTAACCAATTTAATTTTAACCAAAAATTAAATTATATCCATGAATTAAATCACACAAGAAACTGCACGAATCCAATTGCGAAAATAAAATCATACGAATTTTAAAACCAATTTAAGAAATTCACATGGGGTCTGAAAAATCAAAATACCCGTAAAAATCCAAATTGGAACTGCACCCCGCTCATCAGCACTGCTCCTTGCAGCAGCAGCAGTAGTAGCTGCGAACCTGCTGCGGCAAGCAGCACAATTGGATCTGTCCAGAAAAACCTTTTTTTTATTAATCAAGCTAGAAAATAAAAACGGATTGGGGAAGAATAATTAAAAAACCCTAAATCACCAAATTAGGGTTCCAAACAAAATTAAATTGAAAACCAATTCAATAAAATCAATTCAAACACCAAGAACCCTAATACCAATCACTCTATTAATCGGAACATGAACCTATGATCTGATACCACTGTAGGGAATTGTCATGGGAAAAATTAAACACAAGGTGGAATATTGATTAAAATTATCCTCGATTCCAAAGCCCAAGATACATATGGATTAATAGAATGAAATCAAGAACAGAGAAAAATAAATTTTCTCACCTTGACAGTCTCCTCTAGAGACTGCTGCAGAAACCCAAATGTGTTTCCTCCACAATTCGGTACATGACCGACTCTCGAACGGGACTCGTGCTAGCAAACGGATCGAACGGAAAACCAAGAGAGAGCAAAAAGGGGGATGCTGTATTTTCTTTAGTGTTGGCGGAATTCCTGTTTGCTAGGGTTGGAGTTAGGGAGAAAATAGGTTAAGGCTTCCTTTTATATACTTCTTAGTATACTCCTTAGCCTACTAGGATTTTAATTAAACTATAGGTTATTTAATTTGATTAAATTAATTTAACTTGTGCAATTAGAATTAAATAAAACCTTATTATAAAATTCCAATTGACACAATTAGATATAATTTTATCAAATTAATATATCCCAAAGTTAAATTAAAACCAATCTAAATAAATACACTTTTGTATTTATATTTCCACCAAGGAAATTTTATTTTATTTAATTAATTATTTACTGCATGTAATTAATTAACCAAATAAAATTGATTTCTCCCTTAATATTTATTGAATTAATTATGACATAACCTAATGTCAATAATTCAATTAATCTGGTTTCCGTTCCAATTCCGATTTGTCAACGTTCTGTCGTTCTATGTGTTGGGATTTTTCACTGGAAATCAACCAGTAAAGAGGAAATATGTGTTGATTTCCTTAAATTCGTGCCCAGGAGCAATTGATATGGAAATTGAAAACAACAAACAAAATTGAATAAATTTAGGTTCTCACCAGAAAATCTCTTTAAGAGATGGCTGTAGAAATCGAATTCGATTTCCTCCATGTTCACGTATACGAATGGCTATAGAACACGACCTGTGCTAGCGAGAGGATCGACCAGAATGAGAGTTTTAGAGGCTGGAAATTTTCTGCTCAAATCTCCCTTAGCTTGGTCGAAAATACACTAGGTTATTTAACCTAGTAGGCAGAAATTCCTATGGGAATTTCTGGCCCAATTTTCACTTTAATCTCATGTGGGCTTTTTCTCCTCTTGCGAGCCCAAGTCCGATTTAATTCTCTGGGTCTAAATTAATTTCATATGTAATTTTAATCCAACATGTATGTCTTCATATTACACCATATAATATATTACATACATTTAAATTAAAATTAATTTGACCAATTAATTTAACCAAGGAATTAAATCAGATTATCATGAAATTGAATACATGTAAACCTATACATGTAAAATATTTCCACCTAGGAAATAATCTCATAAATTAGTTCATTGAATTAATTATGAGAAGTCCAAGACACATATTAATAATATTATTTTGATCAATCCAATTGATCCATATAATACAATTAATATAATCCTCTCTTTCCGGTGCGTATACTCCAAGTATACAGATGATCCTTTTAGTCCGACTTCAGACGTTCAATGTGTATGATCCTGTGGGCTCATCTGTGAGTGGATGACCTTTCGATGGAAAGAAAGCGGGATGTGGCAAAGCGTACCGGGGAAAAGGAAACTTTTGGAAAAATGTGTTTGAATGATGATAAGTGTATTTTATATACTTATTTTGCCTTTGTTTTTATGCTTTAATTGAGTTGATTTTATTTATTTAAGGCATATTTTACTTCTTTTTTATGTATTTTCCTTGTTAGGACACCTAAGAAGAGAATGGAGCTAAAAGTGCATGATAAAGGAGTAAAATTGACTTAAAACAGCCCAAAAGCAGTCCTAAGGCGTGACCATGCCCTGGAAGGTGCTGATTTTGGAGTTTTAAAGCTGATTTGGTGATTTGGGCCTGCGTTCATGATGGGCCAAGGAAAAGCTGCGGGTTTGGTCTCATTGAGGAGAGAACTAGAAGTCTTTTGGCTGAGAAATCTTGATAGCTAATGGACTCCTTGTTAAAGGAGGAATGTTTTCTTTTTTTTGGTAATTCCCTTAAAAGAAGGAAGGGTTTTTAACTCTGAGGAGGATTTTTCTTCCCTTTTTGTTTTAGGAGGGGAGAGTTAGAAATGGAGATTATTCATCATTCAGCAGTTGGGAGAGTTTTAGTTTTTCAGATTTTTATTTTTACTTTCTCTCTTTGGAAGAACGGATTAGGAGAACGTGTTCTTGGGAGCTAGGGTTTGGAGGAGCATTCATCTTTTCATCTCAACGATCCGTACATCAACCCCTTTGATTCTAGTTTTCTCTAAACCTTTCTCTTTACCATGTTTTCTTTAATCCATTTTTGTGTTATTAGTTTAGTGATGAACTAATTCCACCATAACTAAGGATATGGTGGATCTTAGCAATTGTTCCATGTAATTATTTTATGTTCAATGCAATTTCATGTTGGGGAATTAATCGCACAAAACAAAATATGCGCAGCGGAAATAAAAGATTAATCCCCACCAAGGACCCATGTACATTGCATTGAATCGGAAGGAGGGTTAAAGAATTACCTTAATTCTTTGAAGATTGAATCAAGCAGGAACCAAAATAGCTTCCCTCTACGGTTGATCCACACGGAGCAATACGTCCACCGCGTGCTAGCGCCGGGATTGAAGAACGATTCTTCGAACGAGACAGAGAAAGCGAAAAATCAGATTTTTCCTTGGAGTTTTTTTGAGAATTTCGGCTGCCACTATTCCACTTTGGTGTGGCTGCCGAAATCAGTGTTTTTTGTTGTATTAGGATTAGGTTATATATTTCCTTATATATATAACCTAATAAGTTAATTATAATTATACCCTAATACACTTATTAGTTATAATTATAAATTAACCCACACAACTTAATATTAATTCTCAATTAATATTAAGTCAAATCAATTCTCCATAATACACATATGTATATACAATATTATAATTAATTATATCTCTATATAATTTAATTATAATATGTGGCATACCTTATGCAATATTAACCATATTAATATTCACATATACATATATATATAAATATATATCACTATATATATATTCTCTTTCTCATTCATAAATTATTATCCAATAATAATTTATACCCGATAAGATGAACTTCATTTTGCTCTTGTGTGTGACCCCATAGGATCATATTAATTGGCAATAAGGAAATTACCATAATGTCCTTACAGGTCACAAGCGGACTCTAGCAAGCCATTACGACTACCCAATTAATATGATTGGAATGATCCAATACCTATTTATAGAATGTCATATTCCCTTTTGTCTCTTTGATATCAAGATTAATTATAAGACATGGTACACTTGTCAATCTTATATAATTAATCATATGCTTTCTCGATCTCAAAGTAAACTGTTCAGACAAATCAATTGATACTCTTATCAATTATTTGAGCACGGCCATGCATTTAACAGTCTTACTTATCGAGGGGCCCAGTGATATCGCTCTCTTGTTAGAGAGGGACAAAATCCCATATCTGTCACTCACATCCCAAGGCATGAGTCATATCGTACCCAATCACAGCCTTTATAACTACTCTGTTACGAGCAGCGTTTGACTGCGTCAAAGCACAACATGAGTTCATCCCGGAATCAATGGTGACCTCAGGTCAAAGGAATCAGCTAATGACACTACTATAATCAAGATCAGTTGTGACACATGACCATGAACTTGATCTCATAGTGGGTCTCCAGTAACATGTTCTCTAACATATTACCCGTGAGTATAATCTGTATCTGTATACACTATATTCATCTTATGAATATCCATTATCACTCACACTAGTCTTAGTTTGTTATTATTCCCATAATAACAATCGACTAGGGATATTTAGAATAACACGATTTATTCATGGATACTTATCATAAATGCTAACATACAAACATAAATGATAATATTAATCTACACTAGATTAATCTTAGAAGTCAAATTACATAATCCAATATTGGCCTTAGGGCACAATCTCCAACAATCTCCCACTTGCACTATGGCCAATCATACATGTATCTTATACCCATTGACCTACATGACTTTCATGTATTCATTCGTGCGGGAGTCTTTATCAGTGAATTATTAATTTTCGCTTCCGTTGCTACTTTACACATTTTCACTCTTTCTTTAGAGACAGCCTCTCTAAATTAGTGAAAGACGCCTAAGTATATGCTTGTGTCATACAGGGTTCTTACGCATTGAACTATTGTCCCTACAATAGTCTCACAGGATAAGCAATGCTTAGAACAAAACACAAAAATTTTTGATGAACTTCTTCATCCAAAATTTCTTTTACATCATATGTAACAATATACTTTGACTACTATTATAGATATTTAGCTATATTGTTTTATTTTGAACCTTTCAAAATCATAACATCTCTTTTTAAGAGAATACTAGATCTCGACTGATATATTGCAACTAATTGCAATCAGTTGTATATGTGCAGTTAACATAAGCAAGCTTCTATTAAGTCTTTTTACATTGAACGCTTTCAATGCTTTGACTTAAGCCAAAACATTCTTTTAGATCTATCTCTATAGATTCCAATTTCAAGAACACAGGCAGTCATGCTTATAACATTAACCGAAATTACTTTCTTAGCCAAGATTTTACTTCTTGCAAGGTAAGAATGTTATTTCCAACAAGCCATATGTCATCCACATATAGCGTTAGGAATACCGATATGCTCCCACTGATCCTTTTGAAACACAAGATTCATCATCCTTTTGATAAAATCAAACCATTTGATTTCTTTATCAAAACTATGATTCCAACTATTTGATGCATGTTTCGATCCTTATAAGAATCTTTGAAACTTGCATATGCTATTTGAATTCTTTGGATGCTCAAAAACTTTGGGTTGTGTCACGTACACATCCTCAATCATGTTTTCACGTAGAAAACAGATTTTGATATCCATTTGCCATATTTTATAATCATATTATGCGGATGTGGCAACAAGAACTCAATTTGACTTGATCATGGTTAATGACGAAAAAGGATTTTATCATAGTCCTACTATGAATTTGTTCGTATCCTCATAGTCACTACTATGAACTTGTTTATAACCCCTTTTTGTCACTAGTCGTGCTTTATAAGTTTGAAGATCACCATTCATGTCGGTTTTCAATTTGAAAACTCACTTGCAACCATTGCATATGCATCTTCTAAAAGATTTATCAAAGTCTATACTTTGATTGTTAGACATGGACTTATCTTCAACCTTTGTAGCATCAAGTCACTTATTAGATTCAAAATCTAACATTGCTTCTTCATAAAAGAAGACTTATTCCAATTTAGTAAAACTACATCATGATTTTGAGAAATCCATATCTCTCCTAATCATGTCGTATTCCACTAGACTTTCATTGGACTTGTGTAATTTCAACAATGATCATGAAACCATTTCCACGTTCCTCTTCAACGTTAATGTCACTTTGTGAATTCCGAGTTTTGTAGGTGTACTTTACTCCCACTAACTCTTCTAGAAATTAACTCCCTCTTCAAGGGGAAACCATTTCTAGCTACAACTATTTTGTATCCCAAAGAAACACAGGAGTAACAACTCCTACTTTCCTTTTGAGTAATCCACAATACGACATTTAAATTTAGGTGCCAACTTATTCGAAATAAGCTTTACAGCCCTAAACTTATTCAATGAAACAACTTGGGTCTCTTACCCAACCATATCTCATATGTTGATTCATGAATTGTTTTAGACGGAACAATATACACAGCTGCTTTAATGGCATATTTTCGAGAAAACAATGATCAACTTGACTTCATCATAGATTGAACTATATCTGTATAGAGTTCGATTACTCCCTTTTCGACACAACATCCTTTGTGGCGTACTTGGAGGAGTCAATTGTGAGACAGTCCCACAATCTCTAAGACGATTGTCAAAATCTTGACTCAAAAGTTCACCACTTGGATCATATCTAAGTGACTTTACTATCTTGTCAAGATGCTTCATACTCCTTTTACAAGCTTTTGAACACTTCAAAAGTTCCAAACTCGTGTTTCATTAGATACTCTTATCTAGTGAAAAGTTCCATAAAAGTAATGAAGTATTAAAACCTCCTTTAGCAGTTGATTTATAATTCATATACATCCACATGTATAATGCTTAATAAATCGATTATTCTTTAACTACTTTTAGCAAAGAACCACTTTTGTCATCTTTTACAATAAACAACATTCGCATGATTCAAGATGATTCATAATCTCATGAATCCAAAAGTCCATTCTCATGGAGTTTCGTAATGCGACTTTGCTTATGTCTCCAAGACGACACTGCCAAAATAGGTTGAATCAAACTATTTGATTCGATCCTTACAATATTTATGTTACAGATGGGCTCCACATATAAAGACAATTATGTAAATCTACATTTCATAATCATGTCTTTATAAAGTTTATAATTCACAATTATAAAATAAACAACATTTGTTTACTTAAGCCAACAAGTTCAATAGGCAACAAGAGTTCGTAACTCACATGCAAAAGTTCATAACCTTTAACCAAAGTTCATAACTTTTATGTAAAAAGGTTCATAACTTTTAACTTGAAGTTCACAACTTTCATGTAAAAGTTCAAAAACCTTCGAGTAACAACCTTTGCTTCTTTTGCCTATTCGCATTCTACCTTTCACCTTCATAAGGTTTCTATTCAAGTTGTGATTCTTCATATTCTACTAATATGAGATTCACAACGATATCTAATACCTTTTGATATAGAAACAAAAGTAGAATAGTCAATAAATACTTAAGGTAGCAGTCTCACTGCCTTTCATCTTCTTATAGTTCTCCAAACAAAGTTTGCTATTTCTATTCTAATGAACGATTCATTCTAGAAATGGCAACACCCTTCTTTTGGAGATCTCTCTATGCCGACAGCTTTGGTCTTTTAAAACATGTTTCACCCGAACCTTTCGGTCTTTATGCTTTTCGACCTTCCTTTTATCCTTTTCCTTTTGAACCATAAGCACACAATTCGAGGCGGGCTTATCCTTTATGGATAACTTAACATTCTTTTGCATCCTATGCAACTAATTCACAATTTTCCCCATGTCATTCAAATGATAGTTCATCACCAATGACTATCAAATAATGAATTCAAGATCACATCTTAATGCCTTTTGGAGGCCAATGAGAAAATGTTGCCTCAAACACTTATCTTTTCTTGCTCACTAACTGATGGAACATTTCCATTTGTGATGTATCATATACCTCAAGTAAAACTTCCACGTGCGGAAGAATTGGTGGCAAGTGTAAGATAATAAATTTTAAACAGAGTCCCTTCGATGCTTCAAGTAAGCATCTTTTATACTCGTATTACAATTGCTAGTGGTTCATTGGGCAAAAGGATTATTGAGAACATATAATTCCTTTTGATTTGAGAACAATTCTCAAAGTTCAATAACAATCGAGATCATGGTAATAGCAATCATAACTATAATAAAGCATGTAAAGATTTTTATTTAAATGCTCCCACTTAAATTATAAAACCCTTTAAAATATTCAAGTGGGTGAAGATCCAAAATCCATACTTAACCATAGCACTGCTTTGGCATGTCCCTATGATTAAATATAATTTCGGTAGGCAAAGACTCAAAATCATGCTTTAAACCATTTAAACATATTTTGGATGTGCACTTCTTTGCCAATTGCATCATTATGCAACTCTTCTAATTTATGAGATGCATGATATCATATATCATATTTAATTGTATGTTACTCATCTCATCTTTGCCTCGGGCTCAAACACCTTTTTGATTAACCCTTTTTTAAACCAATTACAACACAATGAGAATCACCTTTTCTCATATTATCGCTTCGCTAAGGTCACAACATGCGTACCCGCCCTGGCGGTATACCATGATGCGAACATAGTACTTGACTAGTGTTATACGCAATTGGGTGGCAAATATAAACTTATTAAGTTTATTTAGGGTTTATAAAATCCTGTGATTAAATTGTATCTCATACAATTCATGGCATTAATATTAAACATACATTTGTTAATACTAATTAGCATGGCATCCTATGTCATACATATGTTAAGCATGCAATCTAGCATGGCATCACATGGCATCTAAATGATACAAGGCATGCATTTGCACATATATATAAACATTTTAACATGCATCAATATTTATTAACATGGCATCTTATGGCATAAAATAAATATAACATGCATAAGACTCAAAACCGTGTTATGGTATGGTTTAAATCTACATTGATTTTCATAGGCCAATATGAAAATCAACAAGGTCATATCCTAGGTGGTAGCATCCATCATATGGTAATTGCACCGCCGCACCTCTTGGATCCGCCTTCACGTCTTTGCTTCTTAGTACCATCTCATGGAATTATATTTTACAAAAATTGCAACCTATACAATTTTTCTAGTAAAATAAATTTTACATATCATAAATTGCATCCTATACAATTTATCTAGTAAAATTAAAAATTACATAAATACAAACGACTCGCAGGTCGTATTTATATAAAACCATAATAAATAAAATAAAGCATCCACGGGGTCCAAAACCATACCATAACACCATGCATAAAATTATCAACAATAATTTTACATCTATAAGATTTAGGGTTCAAAAAAC
Source organism: Euphorbia tirucalli (assembly GCA_039660915.1). Lineage (NCBI taxonomy): Eukaryota > Viridiplantae > Streptophyta > Magnoliopsida > Malpighiales > Euphorbiaceae > Euphorbia > Euphorbia tirucalli. The sequence goes on along the minus strand of CM077640.1, from coordinate 31,053,546 downwards.
TAAACACAATCTTATTGTATTTAAAAGAAATTGATTTGAGAAGAAAAGGTATAGAAGACAATTTCTACATGGCAGCACTAAGGGAACACGGCGTGCAAAACCAGTTTGCACGGCGTGCAACACTTGCACGCGGCCATGTTCCTCGCTGTTACTCAGCGCACATGAGAAATTTCCGGTTGCACGCCGTGCAAAACCAGTACACGGCGTGCAACACACATTTGCACGGCATGCAACACTTGCACGCCGGCGAGTTATGCACTGATTCTCAGCTTACGGAAACGATTTCCGACTACACGCCGTGCAAAACCAGTACACGGCGTGCAACACACGTTTGCACGGCGTGCAGTGCCTGCACGCCGGCGTGTTCTGCACTGAAAAACAATTCTGCGTCAATTTGTTCAAAACAACAATTCCCAAATCAATTCCAAAACGTTATTCACAATAACAAAGAACAAATCATTCATAATGATCAACATTGAAATCAAATTTCAATTTGTTATTCACAATAACAAAAGAACCCTAAATCAAAACATACAACCCTTACATGCAATTTTGATCTAATCAAAATAACAAATCCAATTCAACCAATGCACAAGTGGCTCTGATACCACTGTTGGGGAATTAATCGCACAAAACAAAATATGCGCAGCGGAAATAAAAGATTAATCCCCACCAAGGACCCATGTACATTGCATTGAATCGGAAGGAGGGTTAAAGAATTACCTTAATTCTTTGAAGATTGAATCAAGCAGGAACCAAAATAGCTTCCCTCTACGGTTGATCCACACGGAGCAATACGTCCACCGCGTGCTAGCGCCGGGATTGAAGAACGATTCTTCGAACGAGACAGAGAAAGCGAAAAATCAGATTTTTCCTTGGAGTTTTTTTGAGAATTTCGGCTGCCACTATTCCACTTTGGTGTGGCTGCCGAAATCAGTGTTTTTTGTTGTATTAGGATTAGGTTATATATTTCCTTATATATATAACCTAATAAGTTAATTATAATTATACCCTAATACACTTATTAGTTATAATTATAAATTAACCCACACAACTTAATATTAATTCTCAATTAATATTAAGTCAAATCAATTCTCCATAATACACATATGTATATACAATATTATAATTAATTATATCTCTATATAATTTAATTATAATATGTGGCATACCTTATGCAATATTAACCATATTAATATTCACATATACATATATATATAAATATATATCACTATATATATATTCTCTTTCTCATTCATAAATTATTATCCAATAATAATTTATACCCGATAAGATGAACTTCATTTTGCTCTTGTGTGTGACCCCATAGGATCATATTAATTGGCAATAAGGAAATTACCATAATGTCCTTACAGGTCACAAGCGGACTCTAGCAAGCCATTACGACTACCCAATTAATATGATTGGAATGATCCAATACCTATTTATAGAATGTCATATTCCCTTTTGTCTCTTTGATATCAAGATTAATTATAAGACATGGTACACTTGTCAATCTTATATAATTAATCATATGCTTTCTCGATCTCAAAGTAAACTGTTCAGACAAATCAATTGATACTCTTATCAATTATTTGAGCACGGCCATGCATTTAACAGTCTTACTTATCGAGGGGCCCAGTGATATCGCTCTCTTGTTAGAGAGGGACAAAATCCCATATCTGTCACTCACATCCCAAGGCATGAGTCATATCGTACCCAATCACAGCCTTTATAACTACTCTGTTACGAGCAGCGTTTGACTGCGTCAAAGCACAACATGAGTTCATCCCGGAATCAATGGTGACCTCAGGTCAAAGGAATCAGCTAATGACACTACTATAATCAAGATCAGTTGTGACACATGACCATGAACTTGATCTCATAGTGGGTCTCCAGTAACATGTTCTCTAACATATTACCCGTGAGTATAATCTGTATCTGTATACACTATATTCATCTTATGAATATCCATTATCACTCACACTAGTCTTAGTTTGTTATTATTCCCATAATAACAATCGACTAGGGATATTTAGAATAACACGATTTATTCATGGATACTTATCATAAATGCTAACATACAAACATAAATGATAATATTAATCTACACTAGATTAATCTTAGAAGTCAAATTACATAATCCAATATTGGCCTTAGGGCACAATCTCCAACAATCTCCCACTTGCACTATGGCCAATCATACATGTATCTTATACCCATTGACCTACATGACTTTCATGTATTCATTCGTGCGGGAGTCTTTATCAGTGAATTATTAATTTTCGCTTCCGTTGCTACTTTACACATTTTCACTCTTTCTTTAGAGACAGCCTCTCTAAATTAGTGAAAGACGCCTAAGTATATGCTTGTGTCATACAGGGTTCTTACGCATTGAACTATTATCCCTACAATAGTCTCACAGGATAAGCAATGCTTAGAACAAAACACAAAAATTTTTGATGAACTTCTTCATCCAAAATTTCTTTTACATCATATGTAACAATATACTTTGACTACTATTATAGATATTTAGCTATATTGTTTTATTTTGAACCTTTCAAAATCATAACATCTCTTTTTAAGAGAATACTAGATCTCGACTGATATATTGCAACTAATTGCAATCAGTTGTATATGTGCAGTTAACATAAGCAAGCTTCTATTAAGTCTTTTTACATTGAACGCTTTCAATGCTTTGACTTAAGCCAAAACATTCTTTTAGATCTATCTCTATAGATTCCAATTTCAAGAACACAGGCAGTCATGCTTATAACATTAACCGAAATTACTTTCTTAGCCAAGATTTTACTTCTTGCAAGGTAAGAATGTTATTTCCAACAAGCCATATGTCATCCACATATAGCGTTAGGAATACCGATATGCTCCCACTGATCCTTTTGAAACACAAGATTCATCATCCTTTTGATAAAATCAAACCATTTGATTTCTTTATCAAAACTATGATTCCAACTATTTGATGCATGTTTCGATCCTTATAAGAATCTTTGAAACTTGCATACACTATTTGAATTCTTTGGATGCTCAAAAACTTTGGGTTGTGTCACGTACACATCCTCAATCATGTTTTCACGTAGAAAACAGATTTTGATATCCATTTGCCATATTTTATAATCATATTATGCGGATGTGGCAACAAGAACTCAATTTGACTTGATCATGGTTAATGACGAAAAAGGATTTTATCATAGTCCTACTATGAATTTGTTCGTATCCTCATAGTCACTACTATGAACTTGTTTATAACCCCTTTTTGTCACTAGTCGTGCTTTATAAGTTTGAAGATCACCATTCATGTCGGTTTTCAATTTGAAAACTCACTTGCAACCATTGCATATGCATCTTCTAAAAGATTTATCAAAGTCTATACTTTGATTGTTAGACATGGACTTATCTTCAACCTTTGTAGCATCAAGTCACTTATTAGATTCAAAATCTAACATTGCTTCTTCATAAAAGAAGACTTATTCCAATTTAGTAAAACTACATCATGATTTTGAGAAATCCATATCTCTCCTAATCATGTCGTATTCCACTAGACTTTCATTGGACTTGTGTAATTTCAACAATGATCATGAAACCATTTCCACGTTCCTCTTCAACGTTAATGTCACTTTGTGAATTCCGAGTTTTGTAGGTGTACTTTACTCCCACTAACTCTTCTAGAAATTAACTCCCTCTTCAAGGGGAAACCATTTCTAGCTACAACTATTTTGTATCCCAAAGAAACACAGGAGTAACAACTCCTACTTTCCTTTTGAGTAATCCACAATACGACATTTAAATTTAGGTGCCAACTTATTCGAAATAAGCTTTACAGCCCTAAACTTATTCAATGAAACAACTTGGGTCTCTTACCCAACCATATCTCATATGTTGATTCATGAATTGTTTTAGACGGAACAATATACACAGCTGCTTTAATGGCATATTTTCGAGAAAACAATGATCAACTTGACTTCATCATAGATTGAACTATATCTGTATAGAGTTCGATTACTCCCTTTTCGACACAACATCCTTTGTGGCGTACTTGGAGGAGTCAATTGTGAGACAGTCCCACAATCTCTAAGACGATTGTCAAAATCTTGACTCAAAAGTTCACCACTTGGATCATATCTAAGTGACTTTACTATCTTGTCAAGATGCTTCATACTCCTTTTACAAGCTTTTGAACACTTCAAAAGTTCCAAACTCGTGTTTCATTAGATACTCTTATCTAGTGAAAAGTTCCATAAAAGTAATGAAGTATTAAAACCTCCTTTAGCAGTTGATTTATAATTCATATACATCCACATGTATAATGCTTAATAAATCGATTATTCTTTAACTACTTTTAGCAAAGAACCACTTTTGTCATCTTTTACAATAAACAACATTCGCATGATTCAAGATGATTCATAATCTCATGAATCCAAAAGTCCATTCTCATGGAGTTTCGTAATGCGACTTTGCTTATGTCTCCAAGACGACACTGCCAAAATAGGTTGAATCAAACTATTTGATTCGATCCTTACAATATTTATGTTACAGATGGGCTCCACATATAAAGACAATTATGTAAATCTACATTTCATAATCATGTCTTTATAAAGTTTATAATTCACAATTATAAAATAAACAACATTTGTTTACTTAAGCCAACAAGTTCAATAGGCAACAAGAGTTCGTAACTCACATGCAAAAGTTCATAACCTTTAACCAAAGTTCATAACTTTTATGTAAAAAGGTTCATAACTTTTAACTTGAAGTTCACAACTTTCATGTAAAAGTTCAAAAACCTTCGAGTAACAACCTTTGCTTCTTTTGCCTATTCGCATTCTACCTTTCACCTTCATAAGGTTTCTATTCAAGTTGTGATTCTTCATATTCTACTAATATGAGATTCACAACGATATCTAATACCTTTTGATATAGAAACAAAAGTAGAATAGTCAATAAATACTTAAGGTAGCAGTCTCACTGCCTTTCATCTTCTTATAGTTCTCCAAACAAAGTTTGCTATTTCTATTCTAATGAACGATTCATTCTAGAAATGGCAACACCCTTCTTTTGGAGATCTCTCTATGCCGACAGCTTTGGTCTTTTAAAACATGTTTCACCCGAACCTTTCGGTCTTTATGCTTTTCGACCTTCCTTTTATCCTTTTCCTTTTGAACCATAAGCACACAATTCGAGGCGGGCTTATCCTTTATGGATAACTTAACATTCTTTTGCATCCTATGCAACTAATTCACAATTTTCCCCATGTCATTCAAATGATAGTTCATCACCAATGACTATCAAATAATGAATTCAAGATCACATCTTAATGCCTTTTGGAGGCCAATGAGAAAATGTTGCCTCAAACACTTATCTTTTCTTGCCCACTAACTGATGGAACATTTCCATTTGTGATGTATCATATACCTCAAGTAAAACTTCCACGTGCGGAAGAATTGGTGGCAAGTGTAAGATAATAAATTTTAAACAGAGTCCCTTCGATGCTTCAAGTAAGCATCTTTTATACTCGTATTACAATTGCTAGTGGTTCATTGGGCAAAAGGATTATTGAGAACATATAATTCCTTTTGATTTGAGAACAATTCTCAAAGTTTAATAACAATCGAGATCATGGTAATAGCAATCATAACTATAATAAAGCATGTAAAGATTTTTATTTAAATGCTCCCACTTAAATTATAAAACCCTTTAAAATATTCAAGTGGGTGAAGATCCAAAATCCATACTTAACCATAGCACTGCTTTGGCATGTCCCTATGATTAAATATAATTTCGGTAGGCAAAGACTCAAAATCATGCTTTAAACCATTTAAACATATTTTGGATGTGCACTTCTTTGCCAATTGCATCATTATGCAACTCTTCTAATTTATGAGATGCATGATATCATATATCATATTTAATTGTATGTTACTCATCTCATCTTTGCCTCGGGCTCAAACACCTTTTTGATTAACCCTTTTTTAAACCAATTACAACACAATGAGAATCACCTTTTCTCATATTATCGCTTCGCTAAGGTCACAACATGCGTACCCGCCCTGGCGGTATACCATGATGCGAACATAGTACTTGACTAGTGTTATACGCAATTGGGTGGCAAATATAAACTTATTAAGTTTATTTAGGGTTTATAAAATCCTGTGATTAAATTGTATCTCATACAATTCATGGCATTAATATTAAACATACATTTGTTAATACTAATTAGCATGGCATCCTATGTCATACATATGTTAAGCATGCAATCTAGCATGGCATCACATGGCATCTAAATGATACAAGGCATGCATTTGCACATATATATAAACATTTTAACATGCATCAATATTTATTAACATGGCATCTTATGGCATAAAATAAATATAACATGCATAAGACTCAAAACCGTGTTATGGTATGGTTTAAATCTACATTGATTTTCATAGGCCAATATGAAAATCAACAAGGTCATATCCTAGGTGGTAGCATCCATCATATGGTAATTGCACCGCCGCACCTCTTGGATCCGCCTTCACGTCTTTGCTTCTTAGTACCATCTCATGGAATTATATTTTACAAAAATTGCAACCTATACAATTTTTCTAGTAAAATAAATTTTACATATCATAAATTGCATCCTATACAATTTATCTAGTAAAATTAAAAATTACATAAATACAAACGACTCGCAGGTCGTATTTATATAAAACCATAATAAATAAAATAAAGCATCCACGGGGTCCAAAACCATACCATAACACCATGCATAAAATTATCAACAATAATTTTACATCTATAAGATTTAGGGTTCAAAAAACTAAACACAATCTTATTGTATTTAAAAGAAATTGATTTGAGAAGAAAAGGTATAGAAGACAATTTCTACATGGCAGCACTAAGGGAACACGGCGTGCAAAACCAGTTTGCACGGCGTGCAACACTTGCACGCGGCCGTGTTCCTCGCTGTTACTCAGCGCACATGAGAAATTTCCGGTTGCACGCCGTGCAAAACCAGTACACGGCGTGCAACACACATTTGCACGGCATGCAACACTTGCACGCCGGCGAGTTATGCACTGATTCTCAGCTTACGGAAACGATTTCCGACTACACGCCGTGCAAAACCAGTACACGGCGTGCAACACACGTTTGCACGGCGTGCAGTGCCTGCACGCCGGCGTGTTCTGCACTGAAAAACAATTCTGCGTCAATTTGTTCAAAACAACAATTCCCAAATCAATTCCAAAACGTTATTCACAATAACAAAGAACAAATCATTCATAATGATCAACATTGAAATCAAATTTCAATTTGTTATTCACAATAACAAAAGAACCCTAAATCAAAACATACAACCCTTACATGCAATTTTGATCTAATCAAAATAACAAATCCAATTCAACCAATGCACAAGTGGCTCTGATACCACTGTTGGGGAATTAATCGCACAAAACAAAATATGCGCAGCGGAAATAAAAGATTAATCCCCACCAAGGACCCATGTACATTGCATTGAATCGGAAGGAGGGTTAAAGAATTACCTTAATTCTTTGAAGATTGAATCAAGCAGGAACCAAAATAGCTTCCCTCTACGGTTGATCCACACGGAGCAATACGTCCACCGCGTGCTAGCGCCGGGATTGAAGAACGATTCTTCGAACGAGACAGAGAAAGCGAAAAATCAGATTTTTCCTTGGAGTTTTTTTGAGAATTTCGGCTGCCACTATTCCACTTTGGTGTGGCTGCCGAAATCAGTGTTTTTTGTTGTATTAGGATTAGGTTATATATTTCCTTATATATATAACCTAATAAGTTAATTATAATTATACCCTAATACACTTATTAGTTATAATTATAAATTAACCCACACAACTTAATATTAATTCTCAATTAATATTAAGTCAAATCAATTCTCCATAATACACATATGTATATACAATATTATAATTAATTATATCTCTATATAATTTAATTATAATATGTGGCATACCTTATGCAATATTAACCATATTAATATTCACATATACATATATATATAAATATATATCACTATATATATATTCTCTTTCTCATTCATAAATTATTATCCAATAATAATTTATACCCGATAAGATGAACTTCATTTTGCTCTTGTGTGTGACCCCATAGGATCATATTAATTGGCAATAAGGAAATTACCATAATGTCCTTACAGGTCACAAGCGGACTCTAGCAAGCCATTACGACTACCCAATTAATATGATTGGAATGATCCAATACCTATTTATAGAATGTCATATTCCCTTTTGTCTCTTTGATATCAAGATTAATTATAAGACATGGTACACTTGTCAATCTTATATAATTAATCATATGCTTTCTCGATCTCAAAGTAAACTGTTCAGACAAATCAATTGATACTCTTATCAATTATTTGAGCACGGCCATGCATTTAACAGTCTTACTTATCGAGGGGCCCAGTGATATCGCTCTCTTGTTAGAGAGGGACAAAATCCCATATCTGTCACTCACATCCCAAGGCATGAGTCATATCGTACCCAATCACAGCCTTTATAACTACTCTGTTACGAGCAGCGTTTGACTGCGTCAAAGCACAACATGAGTTCATCCCGGAATCAATGGTGACCTCAGGTCAAAGGAATCAGCTAATGACACTACTATAATCAAGATCAGTTGTGACACATGACCATGAACTTGATCTCATAGTGGGTCTCCAGTAACATGTTCTCTAACATATTACCCGTGAGTATAATCTGTATCTGTATACACTATATTCATCTTATGAATATCCATTATCACTCACACTAGTCTTAGTTTGTTATTATTCCCATAATAACAATCGACTAGGGATATTTAGAATAACACGATTTATTCATGGATACTTATCATAAATGCTAACATACAAACATAAATGATAATATTAATCTACACTAGATTAATCTTAGAAGTCAAATTACATAATCCAATATTGGCCTTAGGGCACAATCTCCAACATTTCATTCGTATTATTTTCCAATATTGTGTTGTGTATGTTTAATGCTTTGGACGCGTGACCATCAATTCCAATGTTCATAGTTAATCTATAATTGACCAAAGGACTAGATTAACGGAATCATACAACACGACTTTTGCATGGCCATTGCTCTAGTGGCTCACTAGTTAGTGCTAGGATTTCTTAGACTTAATGCTTTCTTGCTTGACGCTTAGAACTGAGAGGTTTAAGTGTTTAGGTTAAGAATTAGAATTAATAACCCTAACCGGTATTGATTATTTATGGAAATTGCCATTTTAGAATTTAATCGAATTAGTTGCATAATATAAAATATTGCTGCAGTTAATGCTAAGTGAAACCGGACGCCTTAGTTAGCTTCCTCATCGAATTTCTCTTATACAATTTTATTACATTTTTAATTTTAATTTAATTGTTTTTAGCAGTAATTTTAATTCACAATCCAAAATCAAAGATACATTATTTTCTCCGCCTAGATTAATAGAAATCTGGCTATTTTTAGGATTTGCATAAGTTAGTCCTTGTGGGATCAATACTCTACTTACTATATATTACTTGAGCGATGAAGTGCACTTGCTTCTATTAGTGTGTGTATTTATTCACGCATCAAGTTTTTGGCGCTGTTGCCGGGGACTATTTTTATGCGATACTAATTAAAAGGTTTCTTTGATCTAGGTTTTTCTTTCTTTTCTTTTATTTTGTTGATTGTGCATGCTTAGCAGAAGCAGTGGTATTCTTCCTTTACCTATTGACCCTGAAATTGAGAAAACTTGTCGCAGGAACCGGAAGCAAAAGCATGAGGAACGAAGGCAAGCCATGGAAACTGATGAGCAAAGATAAGTTCGGTTGGCCGAGAAAGCGAGACAGTGGCTCCGCATAGACATCAGAATAACTCTAGCATCATTGCTCCACCAATAAATGCGATGAGTTTTGAAATTAAAATTGGGATACTGCAATTGATCAAGCATTATGGCCAATTTGAGGGAGAGCCAGACGAAAATCCAAATGACCATTTGGATAAATTTTTGATGCATGCAGACACTTTTAGATAGGAAGGTGTCTCAACGGATTCTATTCGGATGAAGATCTTTCCATTTTCTCTGAAGGGTAGGGTGCTGGATTGGTTGAAATCTTTGGAGTCGGGGTCAATTAGAACTTGGGACGAGTTGGAAAAGGAATTTCTATCATATTACTTTCCCCCTTCCAAGACAGCAATATTGAGGAATGAGATCACTTCCTTCAGGCAATTTGAGTCGGAAACTTTATTCCCAGCTTGGGAGAGATTCCGAAAACTCCTACGAAATTGTCCTCACCATGACCTACCTAAATGGTAGCAAGTGAGTAATTTCTATAATGGTTTTACCCCTACCAACTGTGCCACCATCGATTCAGCTGCAGGTGGTAACATTTTTAAAAAGACACAAGGGGAAGCATATGAGCTGGTGAATGAACTAACCAAGAAAAGTGATCAGTGGCAGGAGAGAAGCCAAGTGGGAGGAGGCAAGGTGTTTTTGCCATGGAAACTAGGGCAAGTGATCCAATTGTGGCCGAGCTCAGTTGCAAGATGGATTTGATGATGGCTCATCTGAGTTTGAAGCAACCTGCATAAGTCCTTGTGTGTGGGAATTATGGAGGAGATCAATCCGAGTCTTGAATGCCAGTTGGGTGATCCGTTTGAAGAGGACATTGCTAATGTGAGCTATATGGGAACTAACCAGAGCAGATTCCAAAATAACCCTTATAGCGACACATATAATTCAGGGTGGAGAAGTCATCCTAATTTTTCTTACCCAAATCAGCAGAATGTGCTAAAACCTCCACCTGGGTTCAATATGAATGAGCAGAGAAGTTAGCACCACCAACAAGGGCAACAGGCTCCAAGATAGAATTCACAACTTGTTGATCCAGTTTTATCCATTCTAAAAGACATCCAGACTCACCTGGCAAACAACGAGGCGTATGACAGAGATTTGGGAACTCAAGTGGCTCAGTTGAATAGAGGTAGAGAAGAAAGACCTCCTGGTGCTCTCCCTAGTACCACTGAAGCAAACCCGAGGGAACAAGCTCAAGCTATCATTCTTAGGAGTGGGAAAGAGGTAGAAACTCAACCTCCTAAGCAAACATCTCCATCTCTGCAGAAAGGTAAGGAACCAGAAGAGGTAAGTAACTCTAATGATAAATATGATAATGTTGTACCTCTGAGATTATTGGTTGATCCTGTTATTAAACCATATGTGCCTAAATTACCCTTTCCACAAAGGTTAAGGAAAGAAAAAAAAGAATCAACAATACTCTAAATTCCTAGAAATTTTCAAGAAGTTACCCATTAACATACCTTTTGCTGAAGCTCTAGAACAGATGTCTGTTTATGCTAAATTCTTGAAAGATATATTGTCAAAGAAAAGGAAAATAGAGGACAACGAAATAGTTGTTGTGACTGAAGAATGTTCAGCTATTGTCCTTAATAAGCTACCTCCTAAGCTTAAGGATCTAGGGAGTTTTTCTATCCCTTGTACCATTGGTAATTGCACTTTTAAGAGGGCATTATGTGATTTAGGTGCCAGTATTAATTTAATGCCCTTATCTGTTTTCAGGAGATTAGGACTAGGAGATCCAAAGCCAACTAACATGACTCTTCAGTTAGCAAATAGATCTATTGCTCATCCAAAGGGGATAGTTGAGGATGTACTAGTTAAAGTGGATAAATTTATCTTTCCGGCTGATTTTGTGGTTATTGACATGGCAGAAGATGACAAGGTCCCTATTTTGTTGGGTAGGCCCTTCCTAGCAACTGGCAGAACATTGATTGATGTTCAACAAGGGAAGCTAATTCTCAGATTGCAAGATGAAGAAGTAGTCTTCAATGTGTATAATTCACTTAAATACCCTTGCAACGATCATGAAAGTCTTAATTTCCTTGATTCTACTGATGATTGTGTGGAAGGTGTTTTTTGGGAGATGCATTTTTCTGACCCATTAAGGAAGGCTATGGTTAGCCTCTGTTGTGCAAGGTCAGATGATGAAGAGTGGCTAGTTGAGCAAGAAGCACAAGCAATCTTTGATTCCTTTAGTAATAACATGGAAGATTGCTTATGCGCAAAAGACCATTATGAGGCTCTAGATCATGAGGATACACCAAGAGCAAAATCCTCACTTGAAGAAGCTCCTATTTTAGAGATGAAACCTCTTCCCTCTCATCTCAAATATGTGTTTCTTAATCCCCCGTCCTCTTTACTTGTAGTAATTTCTTCCTCTTTGACAGGTGACATGGAGAACAGATTGGTAGAGGTACTAAGAAATCATAAGGGAGCATTCGGGTGGTCAATCACAGATATCAAGGGAATTAGCCCTTCGTTGTGCACACACCGGATTTTCATGGAGGATCAAGTGAAGCCCATAGTGCAACCGCAAAGATGGTTGAACCCAAATATGAAAGAGGTAGTGAAAGCTAAGGTGATCAAACTACTCGATGCAGGTATTATCTATCCCATCTCTGATAGTTCGTGGGTGAGCCCGGTCCAGGTAGTACCTAAAAAAGGTGGAACCACTGTGATGGAAAATGATAAACATGAGTTGATTCTTGTAAGAAAAGTCACTGGTTGGTGAATGTGCATAGATTATAGGAAGTTGAATGAAGCCACCAGAAAAGACCACTTCCCATTACCATTTATTGACCAAATACTCAAATGAATGGCAGGGCATGAGTTTTATTATTGTCTAGATGGTTTATCTGGCTATATGCAAATACCAGTGGACCCCTTGGACCAAGAGAAAACTACTTTCACTTGTCCATATGGTACGTTTGCATATAGGCATATGCCATTCGGGTTGTGTAATGCACCAGCTACATTCCAAAGATGTATGACAGCTATCTTCGGATATGATTAAGGATTTCATGGAAACTTTCATGGATGACTTTTCTATTTTTGGGTCTTCATTTGAAAATTGTATTTATAATCTTAATCTTGTCTTACAAAGATGTGAGGATACTAATTTGGCACTTAGCTGGGAAAAGTGCTAATTTATGGTAAAGGAATGCTTAGTCCTTGGACACAAGGTGTCTAAGAAGGGTATAGAAGTCGATCCGGCCAAGGTAGAGGTGATTGATAAATTGCCGCCATCTACCACTGTCAAGTTGGTGCGTAGCTTCTTGGGTCATGCAGGCTTTTATAGACGATTTATAAAAGATTTTTCAAAAATTGCTAAGCCTTTATCCCAATTGCTGTTGAAAGATGCTATTTTTAATTTTTCTGATGAATGCTTGTATGCCTTTAACGATTTGAAAGAGAGATTAATGAAATCATCGATTATGATAAGTCCAAATTGGACATTACCTTTGAATTGATGTGTGATGCGAGTGATGTGGCTATAGGAGCATGTTTAGGTCAAAGATTAGACAAAATTTTTCAGCCTATTTATTATGCTAGTAAGACTTTGAATGAGGCACAACTAAATTACACTGTCACTGAGAAGGAATTGCTTGCTATTGTGTTTTCATTTGATAAATTCCGTCCTTATTTGGTATTATCTAAGGTTGCTGTTTACACTGACCATGCTGTTATTAAGTATTTGCTAGCAAAGCAGGATACGAAGCCATGATTAATTCAGTGGATCCTACTTCTTCAAGAGTTCCACATCGAAATAAGGGATAAAAAGGGGAGCAAAAATGTTGTTGCAGATCATCTTTCTCGGCTGGACTTTGAGGGGAGAGAGGGTGTTCCCAGCGATGAGATCAAGGAAGTTTTTCCTGATGAAAGGCTCATGGTGGTTTCCTCATCTCCATGGTATGCGGATTTTACTAACTTCCTCGCAGGTAACATCGTTCCCTCTGGTTTTTATTACCAACAAAAACATAAGTTTTTCTCGGATGTGCAACATTATTTGTGGGAGGATCCATATTTATTTAAGATTTGTGGAGACAATACGATTCGTCGTTATGTGCCTGACGAAGAGGTAACCCCTATCTTAACTCTTGGTCACACAAAGGAACCTGGTGGTCACTTATGTCCTACAAGGACTACATCTAAAGTCATGCAATGTGGCTTTTATTGGCCGACTTTATTTCGAGATGCTTTTAATTTTGTTAAATCTTATGATGCATGTCAACGAACTGGTAGTATTTCTTGTAGACATGAGATGCCTCAAAATGGAATTTTAGTTTGTGAACTTTTTGATGTTTGGGGTATCGACTTCATGGGACCGTTCCCTAAGTCCTATAACAATGAATACATACTTGTAGCTGTGGACTATGTGTCTAAATGGGTAGAAGCTGTAGCCTTACTGTAAGCGCTGGAATTTTCTATACTTAAAAAAAAATGGTCGCCACGACTATCATTACAGTTGTGCGACTGTAATTTAAAAATTACAGTCGTACGACTGTAATGTCGGATAGACTGTAGGAACCCATACCTCTGCAGCAGAAATGGAGGAGAGAGAGAGGGAGCATTAATTGCTCCCTTGTTGCAGCAAGCAAAAAAAGAAGGGGCAGAGATAAAAAGAGGAAAAGGAGGAGAAAGAAGGGATTTGGAAAAAAATCTGGTGAAATCTAGAGAGAGAATGAGAAAAGAGATAAAAAAACCACCACAAAAAAATTCATTCTTTTCTCTCCCATTTTCTTTAATTCTCGAAATTAAGCCTAAAACTTGTTAGAAATCTCTAGGTTAATCAGTTAATTTCTCAAACAAATCAAGAATTCAGACCTAAATCATCAGAATCCCTTGCAATTTGGATTTTGGACAAAAAGCTCTCAACTTCATCTCCAAAGGAAAAAGTGCGAATTTGCTGGGATTGGAGCGACGCCAGGGGTCAAAACGACTTGGATTAGCTTCAAAAAAGGTAGACACTTCTTTTCCTTACACTTTTTCTTGCTTTCTGGGTGTTTGAAGTGAGTTTTGTGCGTTCTTTGCTGCATTTTTGTATTTCTATTCCTGGAAATTAAGAACAGTCGTACGACTGTTCTTGGTTTTCATGAACAGTCGTACGACTGTATATACAGTCGTACGACTGTTCTTAATTTCCAGTTGATTTTCTTCAGTTTTTGATTCAGAATGAATTTTTGGTGAAATTCTGATCCTGAACTGATTACAGTCGCACGACTGTAAACTACAGTCGTACGACTGTAATCCTTGTTCCAGAATCAGAATTTCAGCTTTTATCCATAAAAATCCCAAAAAATTAGAAAACCCCAAAAATCATCAAAATGAATTTTGTTGTGTGCATCACGAGCATAGATTCAATTTTCTGGTAAATTTGCATTTAGATCAATTCAACGATGGAGACCAGTTCTCCTGAAAACCGACCCATTTAACATATGAAAAATGCATGTAAACCGGTAAAATTGTTTTCAAATGATTTTCCCACAAAATCAAAAATACAGGGACGTTTCAAAATGTTTTCCAGGTCTAATCGGGCCGGCTTGCCGAGCCAACCCGGTTACCCCCTAAATGCATGCCCCCAATTCTTGATTTCCCAATTCTGTCTATTTAAGTCTTAATTGTGGTGTACCGTATAAATTGTGCTAACCTTTGTTTTGCAGCTTTTATTTATATTTATTTTTAATTTTATTTGTATTTTAATAGAATTAATCGTGTATCCTAGGCGGTTGTATTTTTCTAGATTCTCGTGTATATAGGCGATTGTATCAGTGAGGCGAGTGTTTTTATTTTTCCATTTGATTTGGTTGTAAGCCAATTAATATTTATTTCTTTTCCTTATTTTTGTACTATATATTTGTATGCGCGTTGTATGCCTTTTATATTGAATAAAATTGGCTTTAGATTTTTTTAAAATACCATCCGAGAACATTGGCAATATTTATTTTAATTAGACACGAAATAAGGGACTTGTCCGGACCCGAATCTCTGGATAGTGTAGCGGCCATTCGTCCGGTTTAGCTACATAAGAATTTCCCGATTGAGCTGAGCCGGGTGGCGACTCCTACAATATTCATTGAGACTTAGGTCTCGGTTCTTTTACGTATTAATTCCATTTATTTTCCAAAACGCAGATTTCCATTTACAAAAACCCCACGCGAGGGAGGGGCTCGCCCGAAATCATGGCGCCCCTTCCGAAAGGGAGTCCCGCGTCCCGTCGAAAAAGCGTCGTCCGCTCACACTTACCAACAAATGATGATAGGGTAGTGATTAAATTTCTTAAAAAGAATATTTTCACTCGTTTTGGAACACCTAGGGCAATTATTAGTGATGGAGGAACCCATTTTTGCAACAAACAATTTGACCAGTTTTTTAAGCAAATATGGTGTTACCCATAAAGTAGCTACACCATATCACCCACAAATGAGCGGACAAGTAGAAATATCAAACAGGGAACTTAAGAGCATTTTAGAGAAAACAGTCAGTTCATCTAGGAAGGATTGGTCCCTTAAATTAGATGATGTATTATGGGCATATCGTACTGTATTCAAAACTCCAATTGGCATGTCTCTTTATCGTTTAGTTTTTGGGAAAGCATGTCATTTACCTATTGAATTGGAGCACAAAGCATATTGGGCCCTTAAATTTTTAAACTTTAATATGAAGGCTGTAGGTGAAAAGCGCCTTTTGCAACTCAATGAATTGGATGAATTTCATCTTGGTTCATACTAGAATGCAAAAATTTTTAAGGAAAGACCAAGCAATGGCATGATAAACGATTGCTTAGGCGTGTGTTCAATGTAGGCGACAAAGTGTTGCTTTTCAATTCTCGACTTTGGCTTTTTCCTGGAAAATTAAGGAGTAGATGGTCGCGTCCTTTCGAAATAACTGATGTTTTTCCATCCAGGGCGGTGGAAATTAAGCGGGGTGACGAACCTCCATTTAAGGTCAACGGCCGACGACTCAAGCTCTACGATGGTGGCGACTATGAGGCTCATGCAGTCACCATTTTCCTCTTCGATCCAAATTGAGTTGGAGGGAGTCAAGCTAATTTACTTTAAAAAAGCGCTTTTGGGAGGTAACCTAATTATTTATTTTATTATTGTTATTATTTTATTTTTATTTGTTTTGACCATGTAAATTTTTCGCTTTTGTCGCAGGTTTTGGACTAAGGCGTGACCCATACCCTAGGGACTCCTTACTTCTGTTTTGAAAGGGAATGTGAAACATTAACTAAGGCGTGACCACATCTTAGAAAACTTTTTCAATCAAAAATCGTTTTTTTTTTCTTAGGCATGACCGTACCTTAGTTTATGTGTACTTTTGTTTCTATTATTAGTAAATTTTTTTTTTTTTGGTGAGAAACAGAAGAACAGCATGACCAAGGCGTGGCCATGCCTTGGCCACACCTTACTTCTGTTTCTCTACCCCCTTTCTATTAAAAAAAAATTTTTTTTTCGGTGGGAAACAGACGCACAGCATGACCAAGGCGTGGCCATGCCTTAGCCACGCCACACTTCTGTTTCCCACCTCCTTCTTTCTATCATTTAAAAAAAAATTAATTTTTTTTTAGATCAATTAAACCCATCTACTCCTTTCCTTTCCTCACCTACCCTTTTCTTTTCCTTTTCTTACTTTTTACTTTTTCTTTCAACCGCCATCCTTGCCGCCGTCCACAACCTCGTTGAGCCGCCGCCTGCTTTACTCCACCGACCGTTCGTCCGTCCATCGGTCCGCTGCTCGTCTTTTCTCCATGACCATTGATGGGTCACAAACGCACTCCGTCTGGGTGAAACCCTCCAGCAAAGTAGCATTCCACCGTTCGCCAGCTGCCCCCATCTCCATCGTAGGATGATCAACCGCCATCCTCGCCTCTGTCCGCCCCTATTCCTCCTTCCCTAGATCACCGCCTTCAGCAAATCGGGGATGATGTTCTCCGCCGTCCGCCACCGCCAATTCCACCTCATCGGCCATCCTCCTCCTCTGATGAGTGTTTGATTGTCATGCAGGCCCCAGCTCCAACTTCGGTTCCAACAAGTCCTGCAACCACCAAACCAAAGTCTAATACACATACCACAAAGAGGAAACCCACAGTCTGTGTTCAACCTCCCACACAGCCTAAGAGACACAAGAGGACAGCCATTATCGAACCACCGGAGCCAGAGGAGTTCCCTTCTGAGGCAGAAGAGCCAAATGCTTCACCCCCTCCACCACCATAGCACTCTTCATCACAGGTAACTCGAGTTTGTTCTCGAGTACCCAAAGGTATGAAACTCACTATCCCTGACAAAAAACATTTACATGGTAATTTGACTTTTTCTAGGTCTAAATCATTAGTTTATAAAGACATTAAGAATAGAGAAATAGTTTCTTGTAAATGCATTGATGAGAATGTGCTGATTGAATTTAATTTTGTGGATGAATTTCATGGTTTGATTGATAACATTGGGTGGCAATCTTTCTTCGATTTGAGAAGTCCTGGTTATGTTGAGTTAGTTCGGGAATTTTATTCCACTTTCAAATTCAATAAACTTGACCACTTTACAATTGACACACCCAAGCTAGTTGAGTATCGGTTAGGGGGCAGGGATTTTAAGCAATCAATTATAGAATTCAATGTGTCCTGTGGTTTTATAGATCAGGTTTCCTCTACCACCGATGAGTATAGATCCTCTGCTTTGGATTATTTGGATAGGTGGCCTATGTTTGATGCTTGGAAAGATCTTTCTATTGATCATGTGACTTTTGACCCTAGGAAATCCAAATCCAAGGAGTTAAAAACACCTACCCTCCAGTATATCCAATGATTTTTGGCTTTTGTCTTTTCTGGTAGGAAAGAAGGATCCAGTACTTGTAATAAGGCTGAGTTATTTTTCTTGTGGTGCATGGTTCATAAAGTTAAAGTAAATTTGGGATTTTGGATAATTGGTCAATTTTAGCAGGTTATTTCTTTTGGTAGGCCTTTGATTTTAGGGTCTCTTATAACCCCGTATTGCTGAAAATGAAAAGATCATTGACTTGTCCAATAATTACTTGCATATTGCTTATTCTGTTGCACCCTTAGATATTGCTTGCCTTAAGAGTATGCATATTGTGGAAGTAGGAGTTCCAAATTTCCTGGTTTGGTGGATAGGGAACAGGGCTTGCTCATTTAGAGGTCGCACCCTGCAGAAGGGCAACAAGGCATCCACTAGCTCGGAGCCTCCTGTTGTACCTTTTGTTTCTAATTCTGTTGATTTGCAGGCTGTATTTAGTCTTTTGCAGCAGGTGGTGCGCCAAAACACAAGAATTAAAGCCAATGTTGCTGAACTTTTTCGCATCCAAGGACGTGATCCTCCTTTTCCACCTTCCCTGCATTAAAACTTGGACTTCGGCTTTCGATAACCAGGGGAGTTCTCTCGTTCTAATTCTTTTTCGTTTCAAGTTATTGATTGGTTGATTTACATTAGGGACAATGTAAATTTTAAGTGTGGGGAAGGGACATTGTAAATATTGAGTTGCAAATAGATTTCCTTTTGATGCTTTTATTCCCTCCTTTTGAGCTGCTTTGAGTTCCTTTTCTTTGGTCCTATGTTTGTCACTTGCAACTTAATGCTCCAACTCCTCAAAGCAATGTTTTTGTTTTTCCAAAAAAAAAAAAGAAAAAAAAAGAAAAAAAAAACAAACACAAACACAAACTCTCATTTTACATCTTTCTTGGTTAAGTATGCTTGTTAATAGGGAAGTTTACATTAAATGCAACATGAGGCCCCATTTGATTTGCACCTTTGTAATAATATAGACTTTGGGGTTGAGATGTATCACTTTTAGACAAAGACTTTCTAGGAAGCTTCTTTTTGATTGAGCATAAGTAAAGAGATGAAATAGGCAAATTGTGTGCTTTATTTTGAATTAATCTTGGGGTAATGGAAATTAATTATTTGTACTTAACGAAAATTGACAAAAAGTCAAGAATGGAGATTGGAAATTTATTCTGCTGGCTTCGCTTGCAAGGTGGAGTTATGAATAGTGCTAGTAACCGCTTGATTGAATGTGCTTAGTTGAGTAAGTCGGGTGCATTGTGTTTGCTCCATCTTTGTTATCTGTTCGGAAAGGCTAAGTAACATCTCACGTAAGGTCGAAAATTATAAAGTTAACTAAATGGAATCGATCAATGTATCGTGATATTTCCCCCCAAGAAAATTGTGTGAATTCTAAAGTCCTATTGATCTTTATCTATGTGATTGATTGGGAAGTGACTTAGAAGTTTACTATTTTAGTGATGCAATTCATATTCTGATAGTTAATTGAGTTACTTTGTGTGCATAAGATTAGGGTTAAATGCCAAATTCCTTTGTGACAGCCTTATTGATTGAGTATGCTTGACTTGTGGATGAAAGTGAGGCTGTGGTTTGTGATGTTTTGAAAATCGGTTGTTTGATCTATAATTTTCCTCAATTGTTTTCTAGAGTTGGAGATGTTTTGTTTGCTTGAGGACAAGCAAAGTTTAAGTGTGGGGAAGTTGATAAGTGTATTTTATATACTTATTTTGCCTTTATTTTTGTGCTTTAATTGAGTTGATTTTATTTATTTAAGGTATATTTTACTTCCTTTTTATGTATTTTCCTTGTTAGGACCCCTAAGAAGAGAATGGAGCTAAAAGTGCATGATAAAGGAGCAAAATTGACTTAAAAACAGCCCAGGAGCAGTCCTAAGGCATGACCATGCCCTGGGAGGTACTAATTTTGGAGTTTTAAAGCTGATTTGGTGATTTGGGCCTACGTTCATGATGGGCCAAGGAAAAGCTGCGGGTTTGGTCTCATTGAGGAGAGAATTAGAAGTCTTTTGGCTGAGAAATCTTAATAGCTAATGGACTCCTTGTCAAAGGAGGAATGTTTTCTTTTTTTTGGTAATTCCCTTAAAAGAAGGAAGGGTTTTTGACTCTGAGGAGGACACTTCTTCCCTTTTTGTTTTAGGAGGGGAGAGTTAGAAATGGAGATTATTCATCATTCAGCAGTTGGGAGAGTTTTAGTTTTTCAGATTTTTATTTTTACTTTCTCTCTTTGGAAGAACGGATTGGGAGAACGTGTTCTTGGGAGCTAGGGTTTGGAGGAGCATTCATCTTTTCATCTCAATGATCCGTACATCAATCCCTTTGATTCTAGTTTTCTCTAAACCTTTCTCTTTACGATGTTTTCTTTAATCCATTTTTATGTTATTAGTTTAGTGATGAATTAATTCCACCATAACTAAGGCTATGGTGGATCTTAGCAATTGTTCCATGTAATTATTTTATGTTCAATGCAATTTCATTCATATTATTTTCCAATATTGTGTTGTGTATGTTTAATGCTTTGGATGCGTGACCATCAATTCCAAAGGACTAGATTAACAGAATCATATAACACGACTTTTGTATGACCATTGCTCTAGTGGCTCATTATTTAGTGCTAGGATTTCTTAGACTTAATGCTTTCTTGCTTGACACTTAGAACTGAGAGGTTTAAGTGTTTAGGTTAAGAATTATAATTAATAACCCTAATTGGTATTGATTATTTAAGGAAATCGCCATTTTGGAATTTAATCGAATTAGTTGCATAATATAAAATATTGCTGGAATTAATGCTAAGTAAAACCGGACGCATTAGTTAGCTTCCTCATCGAATTTCTCTTATACAATTTTATTACATTCTTAATTTTAATTTAATTATTTTTAGCAGTAATTTTAATTCATAATCCAAAATCAAAGATACATTATTTTCTCTGCCTAGATTAATAGAAATCCGACTATTTTTAGGATTTGCATAAGTTAGTCCTCGTGGGATCGATACTCTACTTACTATATATTACTTGAGCGACGAAGTGCACTTGCTTCTATTAGTGTGTGTATTTATTCACGCAAATGATGTTTTGGAAAAACGGGATTTTGATTATGTTAAGAAAAACCGTTGATTTGTTTTGGAAATCCCTTTTTGTAGAAAACCTTTTCCCATTTTTAACTTAAAGACCTCAAAACTTAAATTTCAAGATCAGTGGCAGAGTCGCCACCTGGATCAGCTCATCTGGGAATTCCGGTACAGCTCTCTACCGAGGGTAGACTACTGTACCTAATCCAGAGATTTAGGGTTCGGGCAAGTGACTTACTCAACCTCAAGCTTGCTTCACTTTACAATTCATATTACCATATTTTATTTGCTTTATTATCTTTCTCTATCCCAATTTGTATTTATTTACCAGCCGATGCTCAAGCAAATGACATAAATAAATTATCGAAAAATAAACCATGCATCCAAATTAGACAAAAAAAATAATAGAGGCTGCTTATACAACCAAATCGAATAAAAATAAAAACTATCATCCTCACATTACAAGCGCTTAGAATACACGATTATCTAAAAATTTACAAACGCCTAAAATACACGAATTCAATTATTAATTACATTAAAAATGAAAATAAAAAGAAACCGAAAGCTGCAAAATAGACGGTTAGCACAATTTATATCACAACACAAATAGGACTCAGATTGGACAGAATTGGGATATTTAGGAACGGGGGCATGCATTTAGGGGATAACCGAGTCGGCTCGACCAGCCGGCCCGGTTAGACCTGAAAAACGGTTTTGAAACTCCCTGTAGGTTTTATGCCGGAAAACAGTTTTAGAAAATCATTTGGCTCAGTTTCAAGCAAATTTTTCCCTTTAGCGGGTCTGTTATCCCGGAACTCAGGGTTCCGTTCATGTGGGTTTCCTAAATCCAACATCCATCTAGGATCCAAAAAGCAGTAAACACACTAAAAACATTTTGATTCTGAAAACAGCATCGCGCAACGATGTCCGTACGAGTCGCTCCGTGATTCTGTCTCCTTTTGGAGACTACAGCCGTACGGTTGTAATTAGAGCCGTGCGGCTCTAATTACAGTCATGCGACTATAGTTAGAGCTGTACGGCTCTAATTACAGTCATGCGACTATAGTTAGAGCTGTACGGCTCTAATTACAGTCATGCGACTATAGTTTCCAGAACCTGAAAAAATGGTTTTCTCGTTTCGAAAAATGCCGATTCGCTCGATTTCAATGGTTTCTAGAGATTTCTATAGAGTCCAGAGGTTCGCTATTGCTGGATGATAGATCCAATTCGGATTGAACAACCCTAGATTCCAGAAAATAAAAACCACGGAAACCGAGAATCTCACACCCGCATAAATATAAATCCGAAAACCAAAGTTTGATAATGTACGAGTGTGTTTGGGCCAAAAAATATCATGACAAAATGTATAAAATGGAAAACGGACTATTTTCAGCCGATCGGGGTAATTTCGTGTTTCTACCCCTATCGAACACAGCTGTGCAGCTCTGAGTACCAGAGCCGTGCGGCTCTGTTCATGAGAAATACAGTCGTACGGCTGTGTTTATGGAAAACATAGCTGTGCAGCTGTATTCGAGTAGTCAGTATCCAGAAAATTTGAGAAATGAAGAAAAACGCAGAGAAAAAGCAATGTACACATGTTTAAGGCCTCTCAGAGTTTACCTGTTTTGATGTGTTAAACATCAAGCATCGAATTGAAAACCTGAAATTCTCCTGAAACCTCAACCAGCCCAAAAATCCTGGGCCTGTCACCGGGTCTATATTACCTGCGGCAGATCTGTTGAATTTCTGAGGTTGCATTGATGACGCGTATTTATTCCTTGATCAATAATTTTGGAACAAAAATTTTTCCCCTTCGATCAAGAATAAATACAGCTTGATTGTCCTGCCTATGGATACCTGCAAAAAGGCAAAGAGTACCTTTCTTGGGGTTATACTAGCGTGAACAAAATTCTGACAATGGAGAAGTTCTTTATACCTTAGATGTTGAGTTTTGGGTCCATATGGCTCCAATTTGTATCTTAAGGCCCATTGGATGTCCCAGTGTTAGACCCTCTCTGCTTTGAGAGTGATTCCAATGCGGGACGGTCCGTTGATGGTGGTGGGTGCCTGTACTTGGATCGGTCATGATGCATGTATGCATGTGCGTGTATATGTTTTGAATGTTTGTATATGCATGGTTCAATATGTGCATGTGTAAATGGACTCTGGGAGATGCATTTTCCACTATTTGTCCACTCTTGATATCCTATGTTCTTGCTGGGGAGACCGTGTCATGCCTCTAGTTAGGGTAGGTACATCACGCCTATCATTGACCCTAGTTGGGGAGAGTATATTCCTGATATGATGTGGCTCTTGCACCTTCACTGGGGCTATACAATGGCTGTTGGGGGAGTCCAATGACTGCTGGGGAGAAAGTGGTGACATTTTTTGTGATGGTTCTGCTGAGGAGTAGTGTAGAGGATCCTCCTGGAGGAAAGTGGAAGGGCACCCCCTGGGGAATAGTGGAAGAGTTCCACCTTTTTGCTCCTAGGAATAGTGAATCTGGAAGTGCTCTAAATTTTGCTTGAACTGTCCAATATGGGTTTTCAACTCAGTGAATTGCTCTAATTTTTACCTAAGGCACCTTTTCGGTTTTCACCTTAGCGAGCCCCCGCCCCCCTTTTTTTTTGAAGTCCTATGACATTTGAACTTGGATTTGTTTCGACATTTCCGGCTACCTCGACAGATAATGAGTTTGATTCAGAGGATAAGAAAAGATTACAGATTACATGTATTTAATACATTTTCATTATTAAAGTAATGTGAGTCTTTTAACCCTGCACTAAAACTTAGTAAGAAGAATTGTCCTAAGATAAGGGAGGATAGGGAGAACATGAAATTGGTCCCATATACCTCAGCTACAGGTTCAATTATGTACTCCATGCTATGTACGAGACCTGATGTCGCCTTTGCACTAAGTATGATGAGCCGGTACCAGCAAGATCCCGGGGAGGATCACTGGAAGGCTGTCAAAGCGATCCTTAAGTACCTTAACCGGACTAAGGATAACTTCTTAGTGTATGGAGCTTAGGAAGTGCTGTCAGTTACCGGGTATACTGATGCAAGCTTCTAAACTGACCAGAATGAGTACCAGTCACAGTCTGGTTATGTGTTTTTGCTAAATGGTGGTGCTATAAGCTGGAGTAGCTCAAGGCAACCAACCATCGTGGAATCTATAATAGAAGCTGAGTACATCACAGCATGTGATGCAGCTAAGGAAGTTGTGTGGATAAGGAAGTTTATCACTGAGTTGGGAGTAGTACCCACTATCCAGGACCCAGTTGATATCTTCTGTGACAACAATGGGGCTGTTGCACAAGCTAAGGAGCCTCGGTCACATAAGAACACAAAGCATGTGCTCAGGAAGTTTCACCCCATATGAGAAATTGTGGAAAGAGGTGACATTTCACTACATAGAGTGGACACGGAGGATAATGTCATAGATCCATTAACCAAGGCATTGGCTCAGCCTAAGCATGAGGGTTACACTAGATCTATAGGGATTAGGCCCATGCCTAGTTGGAACTAGTGCAAGTGGGAGATTGTTGGAAATGCCCTAGTCCCAAGGCATTGTACCTCGTATTTGTATTGTACATTTATTGGATACATGTATTATACATATTTTATGTCATAAATAAAGGTATTAATTCATTTATCATACATCTTGTGTTGTATTTCAAATGAAGTATCCAATGGACATATCCATATCCATGTTAACAAGTGTCATGCACTTGGAAGTAAGACCACGGATAGGGGAAACGATATGACCATAAATAGATCCGTAGTCTGTTCCAGTCATGGGAATGAATGGAACTAGAGACTATCATTAATTTGGTTGTATGGCAGTGTCTTACCATCCATTGGACATGGAATGTCAACCAAATTAATGGGTACATACAAAAGGGGCATGGTACTGGATAGATCCACTAAACGAGAAATCCACATGGTAAAGCATCACAAGTGATTCTCATGTAGTACTTGTATGGATCCTTTGACTTAAACATATAATGGTACTACATGCAAGGTCACATACTTTGGGGTACGCCTAAAGGGCCTGTAAAAGGATGCCAAGTATGGGTACTTTCGGGTATGTCACTAAGCATGGCAGTGCTATGGCTATGCAGAAGGAATATGTCACTCAGTAGTCTACTGAGAAGATATCACTGGCCTCTTGATGAATGTGACTGATAAGAGTGTGGCCACACCTAAACAAGTTGGATCTTTTTTTATGAGTTTCAGTACATTCGGGATCAAGTAAATGTCTGGAACAAAAGAGGGTGATCAATCCATGCCTTTGTCTTGGACACCGATATCGATGACATGGGAAATACAAGTTTAAACTACAGGGTTATGATTTCAGTTGGACTGCCATCTCCATCTTAATTGGGGGCTGCAGTGGCTTGCTAGAGCCCGCCTGTAATCTGTGGGCCATAGGCCCATTGCCAACATAAAGATGGGCCCACAGGATCGTACACATTGAACGTCTAAACACGGACTTAAGGGATCACCTGTATACTTGGAGTATACACACCAGAGAGAGAGGATTATATAAATTATATTATGAGGATTAATTGGATTGATCATAATGATAAAATTAATATTTGCATTGGCGTTGTCATAATTAATTAAATTAATGTATGAGATTATTTCCTAGGTGGAAATATGTTACAGGTATAAGTTTACATGTATCTTAATTTTATGCGTGTCAAAATTAAATTTCATGGTATAATTAATTGATTAAGTTAATTTTAATTTAAATGTATCAAATGTATTATTTGAAATAATATGTAAAGGATACATGTTAAATAAAATTAAATTTGATAATCAATTGGACCAAGGAAATTTATTTTGGCCTGGGCCTTAAAAGGAGAAAAGCCCGCATAAAATAGAAGAAGGAAACTGGGCCGAAATTGGGTGAAAATTTCGGGCAACCTTAGGGTAAAACCTAGGGAAACAATTCAGCCAAGGAAGGGGAAAGAGATAGCTGGAATTTATAGCCCTTACACACACTCTTTCATTCGATTCCATGGCTAGCACGGGTCGTGTTCTACAGCCGTTCGTGTACGTGAACGTGGAGGGAATCTATTTTGATTTCTGCAGCCATCTCTATAAGAGATATTCCTGGTAAGAATTGATTCTCTTCTAGTTTAATTTTTGAATTTACAATTTTCATATCAATTGCTCCTAGGCACGGATTTGAGGAAATCATCACGTTCTTCCGCTTCTATCGGGTGATTTTCGGTGACAAATCCCAACAAGAACCTATCCTTAGTCTGGTTAAGGTACTTTAGGATTGCTTTAACAGCCTGCTAGTGATCCTCGCCTAGATCTTACTGGTATCGGCTCATCATCCTTAGTGTAAAGGTGACATCAGGTCTCATACATAGCATGGAGTACATGATTGATCCTATAGCCGAGGCATTTGGGACCAACTTCATGTTCTCCCTGTCCTTCCTTGTCTTAGGACAGTTCTTCTTACTAAGTTTCAGCGTATGGCTCATTGGCAAGAAATCTTTCTTGGCCTGATCCATGCTAAATCATTTTAGAACATTGTCTATGTTCATGGCCTGACTTAGGCCTAGAAGCCGATTGGATCTATCCCTGTAGCTCCTGATCCCTAGGATCATCTCAGCCTCGCCTAAGTCCTTCATTATGAAGTACTTACACAACCACTGCTTTACACCTCGCAGTGTTGGTATGTCACTTCCAATAAGAAGGATATCATCCACATATAATACCAGGAAGGTGATAATGCTCCCACTAATCCTTTTATACACACAAGGTGCATCTTGATTCTGTATGAAGCCATATTCCTTTATGGCTTCATTAAATCTATGATTCCAACTTTGGGATGCTTACTTCAGTCAATAAATGGACCTTTGAAGCTTGCATACCCTCACAGGATACTCTAGATCGACAAAACCCTTAGCTTGTGTCATGTACACATCCTCGAGTAGCTTTCCATTAAGGAAAGTGGTTTTGACATCCATCTGCCAGACCTCATAGTCGTACCAAGCAGCTATAGCCAGTAGGATCCTTATGGATTTGAGCATAGCAACCGGTGAGAAAGTTTCATCATAGTCTATTCTATGGACTTGTCTGAAACCTTTCGCAACCAGACACCCCTTGAAGGTGTTGTTAGCTTTTAGCTTGTAGCACTACTTGCAACCTATTACCTTAGCACCCGGAGGTGGATCAACCAGGTTCCAAAACTGATTATCATACATAGATTGCATCTTCGCCTCCATGGCCTTCGCTAGTTGGCAGACTGTGGGCTAGCTATAGCCTCTTGGTAGGGTTTGGGCTCTTCCTCATCAAAGATGAGAAGAGTGTGATCATTGGTGATGAGAAACCCATATCTCTCTGGTTCCCGATGATCCTTACCAAACCTTCCTGTTCCTTGTGTGACTTGGGTCGGTGCTTCTTCCTGTGGAAGTTCCACCTTAGTCCCTGAGTAATCCTCTTCAAGAGTTTGTGAGCTTTGAACTTCCCTGTGTTCAACATTGCTCCCACTGTCTTTCTTGGAAATGAAATCCTTTTCTAGAAAGACCCCCTTTCGTGCCACGAACATGTTATTCTCAGTGGGGTTGTAGAAGTAATATCCTTTGGTTTCCCTAGGGTAGCCCACAAACGGCCATTTGTTGGTTTTGTGTTCTAGTTTGCCCCCATTCAATTTCTTGACATGTGCATCACATCCCTAAATCTATAGAAAAGACACATTGGGTGCCCTGCTTGTCCATATCTCATATGGCATCTTTTCCACT
The DNA here is from genome assembly GCA_039660915.1 of Euphorbia tirucalli. Lineage (NCBI taxonomy): Eukaryota > Viridiplantae > Streptophyta > Magnoliopsida > Malpighiales > Euphorbiaceae > Euphorbia > Euphorbia tirucalli. Next base: position 31,025,009 of record CM077640.1, on the reverse strand, counting down.
ACCTTATTCGGAGTATTATTCAAAATGAGAGCTGTTGTCTCAAGAGCGTATCCCCAGAAGCTTATTAGGAGAGGCATGACTCATCATTGAGTGAACCATGTCCAACAAGGTCCTAGTCCTCCTTTCGGACACGCCATTCCATTGTGGTGTTCCTAGAGGAGTCAGCTGTTGAACAATTCCATGCTCTCTTAAGTATGAGTCAAATTCTAGGCTCATATACTCGCCTCCTCGGTCCAACCGAAGGGCTTGGATATTTCTGCCTAGCTGGTTCTGTACTTTGTTTCGAAATTCCTTGAACTTATCAAGGGTCTTAGACTTATGTTTCATTAGATAGACATAGCCATATCTGTTGAAATCGTCCATGAACATGAAGAAGTATAGATGTTCACCTCTAGTAGCTGCGCTTATGGGCCCACATACATCTGAATGTATTAGGTCCAAAAAGCCAGTAGCCCTTTTAGCTTTCTTGCTAACAAGCACTTTTGTCATTTTGCCTCGTAAAGAAGACTCGCATATATCAAGTGACTCCCAGTCAAATGATCCTAGGATTCCAACTTTGTGAAGCCTAGCTATGCGCTTCTCGTTTATGTGGCCTAAACGACAATGCTAAAGGTAGATAGGATTAAGTTCATTAGGCTTAACCCTTTTAGTATTTATATTATAGACATGATTGGTTTCATTCAAATCCAGGATATATAGGCCATTATTTACTAAAGCTTCTCCATAAAATAACCCCTCTCTAGATAAACCAATTCTACCATTAGAAATAGTAAAATGAAATCTAGAAATATCCAATACTGAAATGGAAATAATATTTTTGCACATTGCAGGTACAAAATAACACTATTCCAATATCAAAACCAATCCACTAGGCATCATAAAGTGGTATTCGCTAATCTCTATGGCAGCAACCCTTGCTCCATTACCAACCCGCAAGTCGACCTCCCCAAATCCCAGTGACCTCCTGTTCTTAAGTCCCTGCACATTCCAACAAATGTGAGAACCACATCTAGTATCCAACACCCAGGATGTTGAAACAATGAGGTTAATGTCTAGACATATATACCTGATGAAGACGTGCCCTGGGTCTTCCTCTGCTCTCCCAATAGTTTGGGACACAATCTCTTCCAATGCCCTGCTTGCATGCACCAGAAATAGACATCCTTAGGACTGGCCTTGGGTTTGGCCTTAGCCTTCTTGGCCTTGGCTTTCTTAGCCTTGGCTTTGGCCTTTTCCTTGGCCTTGCCTTTAGCAAGAGAAGGGTTAAACTTGTTGACCAGTAGTACCAGCGGAGTGTTCTTGATCGATTTCTCAGTGAGTTTGAGCATCCCATACAGCTCAATAACAGTATGGTTCATCCTTTGCATATTATAGTTCAGGATGAACTGATCATAAGAATCTGGTAAGGAAGCTAAGATTGTGTCCACAGCCAACTCTTGTGAGATAGGCGATCTGAGATGGGCTAAAGTATCTAGATAGCCCTTCATCTTGAGCAAGTGTGTGCTCACAGATGTCCCAGCCCCCATCTTACGGGAGTGGAATGCCTTATTGGTCAGGTACCTTTCCTAATGAGCTTACTCTTGAAACATCTCGTTGAGAGTTGTTATCATAGCATAGGGCTGATGGTCCATGAACTGCTTTTGCAGTTCAGGGACTATACACACAAACATAAGGCATGTCACGTGCCAGTTATCCTTCACATGCACCTCGTATTCCTCCAGCTGGGCAACCGGTGGATTACGTCCCATAGGTGTAGCCGGTACAGGCCTTTCTAGTACATACTCCTTTGACTCTTGTCTTAAAACTATTCTCAAGTTCCTAGACCAGTCTAAGAAGTTAGGGCCGGAAAGCTTGTCCCTTTTCAGGATAGATCATAATCAAAGGGAGTTGTTTGTTGCCATTAGATTACTACATAGGAAAAATTTAAGAGTGTTAATAAAGGACTTAACTTGTTTCCCATATTTACTTAATAATGAATCAGGTTATTAATTGACTCAAGTTGTTGGGCTCATGGGCCGAGATCCATATTTCATTAAGATATAGCCAAACGAGGGCCTGGAAACCCTAATTTTTTAGGTAGGAACGTTGTCCAATGCCAACCTAGGGACTCTCGGTTTGATGGGCTTGTTGGCACTTACCCATCTGTGCTTAGGGCCAAGAGAATCTTACTACCCACGCTAAGTCAAAACCTCCATCCAAGTGTCAGAGTAACCAATACTCCAACCCAATACAAAATGACTATACTCCAGTGCATCCAGCAAGGGCATGGTTTACGACTGGCCCATCCCCACTTCTAGTCGGTTTTGAATGAGGGAAGCACTTTTAAGTGACTTAGTAATTTCCTTTTGGTTATTAGATTCATTTTAATAATGGCTTAGATGCATAGGCAGGTGAAATAGGATTTGGATCATACATACATACATGGAAATAAATAAAGCATAATTAAATAAATAAAATGGACTACTATGGGCCTATATTATAGCCTAATATAATTCTAGTAAACCTATACTAGAAAATACATTAGGTAGGCCTCCTCTTCTTCCTTCTAGGATCGCCTCTCTAATGGGCTTCTTCTTTACAAATTTTATAATAAATAAATAAAATAAAATTACATAAAAAAAGGCACGCAGGCCGTATTTACCCAACAAGAAAAAAAATACAACCCAACTCGAGTAAGGCCCAATAGCATCCATACATACATTTAATCATACATCCATGCATCCAATACATGTTATAATGCATGAATTTAAGCGCATTCTGTTATAGGCCCTTTAGGTGTACACCAAAGTATGCCACTTCATATGCAGCACCATCATATGGTCAGGTCAAAGGATCCATACAAGTACTACACGAGAATCACTTATGATACTTTACCATGTGGATTTCTCGTTTAGTGGATCTATCCAGTACCATGCCCCTTTTGCATATACCCATTAACTTGGTTGACATCCCATGTCCAATGGCCAATAAGACATCGCCATACAACCAAGCTAATGATAGTCACTAGTTCCGTTCATTGCCATGACTGGAACAGACTACGGATCTCTTCTTGGTCATATCGTTTTCCCTATCCATGGTCTTACTGCCTAGTACATGACACTTGTCAACATGGATATGGATATGTTCATTGGATGCTCTATTTAAAACATAGCACAAGATATATAATAAATAGATTGATGCCTTTATTTAATTACACAAAATGTATACATAAATCCAATAAATGTATAATACAAATACAAGGACCAATGCCTTAGGACTAGGGCACATCCAACACTATGTGTACGATCCTTTGGGTTCGTCTTTATGTTGGCAGTGGGCTCAAGGTCCACAGACTATAAGTGGGTTCTAGCAAACCGTTACAGCCCCCAATGTGAAACATTACCCGGTAGTGATCTTGTATATACCTTGCCAACTGACATTGATATATAAGCAAGAGGCATGGAGCTATCATCCTCTTATATGCTTATTTATCTCTTGATACTGAGTGGACTGAACCTAATGAATAAGTATTATTTGCGTATGGCCATACACTTGTCAGTCCCACTCATCAAGTGGTAAGTGATGTCATCTCAGGGGACACTGAGTGGCAATTCCATTAGCTTCACTATCAACATCAACATGTTCACTGGCCCACCCAACATACCCATAGTTGGCACCCTGTTATAGGCTTGTTAGGTGTCTATCAAAGTGTATAAGATCCCAAGTTATGTTATAGCGAACATTGGGTCTAAAGATAATAGCAAGACCTACCAGAGAAACACCAATGACAATCAAACCATGTAGTGTTCTCATGGCGGATCGATCCAGTACCATGCAACCCAACCTGTACCCATATCATTGACTTACATTCCATGTCCAATGTCCTGTGAGATGCTGCCATCCAGTCAAGGATATGCTAGTCTTTGGTTCTATTCATTCCCATGATTAGAACAGACTAGGGATATCTTTATGACTATAACTTTAACTCTACTAAAAGGTCTCATAATCCAATGACCTACATTGGTTTACTTTAGTATGGTTATAATCATTGGATACTCTATTTATAAATAGCACAAGATATGAATAAATAGATTCATGGCTTCATTTCAACACAAAATGTATAATACAAAATATCCAAATATAAAGTATATTAAGAACCAATGCCATTTGGACTAGGGCACACCAACAATCTCCCACTTGCACTAGTTCTAACTAGGCATTACCCTAATCCCTATAGATTTATAATGACCCTCGTGTTGTGTCTGTGGCAGCGCCTTGCTGAACGGATCAGTGACATTGTTCCCGGTGTCAACTCTCTACAGTGAAATGTCTCCTCTGTCCTCGATCTCTCGGATGAGGTGAAACTTCCTGAGCATGTGTTTGGACTTCTTATGTGACTGAGGATCCTTACTTGTGCAATGGCCCCGTTATGGTCACAGAAGACATTCACTGGGTCTAGGATAGAGGGAACTACTCCTAACTCAGTGATGAACTTCTTCATCCAAACAACTTCCTTTATAGCTTGACATGAAGCAATGTACTCAGCTTCTATGGTAGAATCAGCGATGGTTGGCTGTTTCAAGCTCCTACAGCTGATGGCACTACCATTCAATAGGAAGACATAACCAGACTACAACTGGTTTTCATCCTGATCGGTCTCGAAACTTGCGTCAGTGTACCTTGACAATGATAGCTCTTCTTGACCTCCATACACCAAGGAGCTATCCTTGGTACTATTAAGGTACTTAAGGATTGCCTTGACTACCATCTAGTGATTCTCCCCAGGATCTAACTGGTATCAGCTAGTCATACTTAGTGCAAAAGTGACTTCAGGTCTCATACATACCAAGGAGTACATGATAGATCCTATAGCCGAAGCATATGGGATCTTTTGCATCTTCTCCCGATCCTCCTTTGTCTTAGGACCATTGTTCTTACTTAGTTTGAGTCCATGGTGCATAGTTAAGAAACCTTTCTTTGCCTTATCATTGCCAAACCTTTTCAGAACTTTGTCTATGTAAGTGGCCTGACTTAGGCCCAGAAGCTAATTGGATCTATCCCTGTAGATCCTGATCCCTGAGATCATCTCAACCTCTCCTAAGTCCTTCATTGCGAAGCACTTACTCAACCACTCCATAACACCTTACAATGTTGGTATGTCACTTTGAATGAGAAGGATGTCATCTACGTATAGGACTAGGAATGTTGATACACTCCTATTAACCATCTTGTACACACAGGGCTCATTTGGATTCTATATGAAGCCATAATCCTTAATAGCCTCATTAAATCTCAGGTTCCAACTCCAAGATGCTTGCTTCAATCCAAAAATGGGCCTTTGAAGCTTGCATTCCCGGTTAGTGTAGGCATTTTTCACTAGAAATCACCCTATAAAAGCAGAGGAACTGGATGGCTGCAGAAATCAGCAGAGACTTCCTCCATGTTCCCGTACATGAATGTTTATGGAACAGGAACCCGTGCTAGCGATTTGGACAATCGGAATCAAGAAAAATTCTTGCTGAAATTTTTCTCTCTACCCACCTAGAGCTGGCTGAAAATTTTCTGTTTGAAATAGTCTTAGCGTTTGGATGAAATTCTGCAATTAATTGGCAGAGTTTCAGCTGAACACAATCACCTACAGTCCTAGAAAAATCAACTCCCTATTTCCCTTATCTTGGCTGAAATTTTCACTGGGTTTTTCAACCAAGTTGGCCGAAATTCCCATGGGATTTTAATGCCCAATTTCATCCATTTAATTTTATGTGGGCTTCCTTCCTTTTGAGCCCATGTCTGCTTTAATTTCTTTGGTCGAATTAAATATCAAATGCAACTTTAGTTCAACCTGTATGTATATATATTATACCATATAATATATTGCATACATTTAAATTAAAATTAATTTGATCAATTAATTTAACCAAGAAATTAAATTAGACTTTCATAAAATTAAATACATGTAAACCTATACATGTAAAGTATTTCCACCAAGGAAATAATCTCATAAATCAATTCATTGAATTAATTATGAGAAGGCCAATGTAAATATTAATTACATTATTTTGATTAATCCAGTTGACCAATGTAATAGAATTAATGAAATACTCTCTCTCCGGTGTGTATACTCCAAGTATACGATTGATCCTTTAAGTTTGAGTTTAGACATTCAATGTGTACGCTCGTGTGAGCCTGTCTTTGTGTTGGCAGTGGGCCTACGGCCCATAGACTGTAGGCGGGCTCTAGCAAGCTACAGTAGCCCCCAATTAAGACGAAGATGGTAGTCCAACTGTGATCAGAACCCAATATTTAAACTCCTATATCCCATGTCATTAATATCGGGGCCCAACATAAAGGCATTGATTGATCACCCACCCTCTTTTATGTCCGAACATTTACTTGAAGCCGAATGAACTAATGCTCACAAACAAGGTCCAACTCATTTGGGTGTGGCCACACTCTTATCAATTGCATTCATCAAGAGGCTGGTGATATCTTCTCAGTGGACTACTGAGTGACATTCCCTTCTGCATATCCATAGCACTACCATGCTCACTGACACACCCAAACGTACCCATACTTGGCACCCTTTTACAGGCCTTTTAGGTGTACACCAAAGTATGCCACTTCACATGCAACACCATCATATGGTCAGGTCAAAGGATCCATACAATAACTACACAAGAATCACTTGTGATACTATACCATGTGGATTTCTTGTTTAGTGGATCTATCTAGTATCATGCCCCTTAGCATGTACCCATTAACTTGGTTGACATCCCATGACTAATGGCCGGTAAGACACCACCATACAACCAGGTTCATGATAGTCTTTGGTTCCATTCATTCCCATGACTAGAACAGAATACAAATAACTTTATGGTCATATCGTTTTCCCTATCCATGGTCTTACTGCCAAGTGCATGACACTTGTCAACATGGATATGGATATGTCCATTGGATACTCTATTTAAAACATAGCACAAGATATATAATAAATAGATATATACCTTTATTTAATGACACAAAATGTATAATACATAAATCCAATAAATGTACAATACAAATACAAGGACCAATGCCTTGGGACTAGGGCATATCCAACAGATAGGATACTTTGGATCAATAAAACCCTTAGGTTGTGTCATGTACATATCCTCGCGTAGCTTTCCATTAAGGAAAGCAGTCTTAACTGTTGAGAATTAATCGCACAAAACAAACATAAAACGCAGCGGAAAAAGATTAATCCCCACCAAGGACCCATGTACATTACATTGAATCGGAAGGAGGGTTAAAGAATTACCTTAATTCTTTGAAGTTTGAATCACTTAGGAACCAAAATAGCTTCCCTCTATGGTTGATCCACACGGAGCAATACGTTCATCGCGTGCTAGCGCCGGGATAGAAGAAACGGTTTCCTCGAATTGAGAGAGAGGCAGAAAATCAAATTTTCTCTTGGCTTGGAGAGGAGAATTTCGGCTGGCTGCTTGGTCTAGTGTGGCTGCCGAATTCTGCTTCTATATCATTATAGGATTTTTTTTAGGTTTTAGGTTTTTATTTCCTTAAATATAAAACCTAATTAGTTAATTATAATTATAACCTAATACACCTATTAGTTATAATTATATATTAACCCACACAATTTAATATTAATTCTCAATTAACATTAAATCAAATCAATTCTCCATAATACACATATGTATATATAATATTATAATTAATTATATCTCTATATAATTAAATTATAATATGTAGCATACTTTATGCAATATTAATCACATTAATATTTATATATACATAAATATATATCACTATATATATATTTATACTCTTTCTCATTCATAAATTATTATCCAATAATAATTTATACCCGATAAGATGAACTTCATTTTGCTCTTGTGTGTGACCCCATAGGTTCATATTAATTGGCAATAAGGAAATTACCATAATGTCCTTATAGGTCACAAGCGGACTCTAGCAAGCCATTACGACTACCCAATTAATATGATTGGAATGATCCAATACCTATTTATAAAATGTCATATTCCCTTTTGTCTCTTTGATATCAAGATTAATTATAAGACATGGTACACTTGTCAATCTTACATAATTAATCATATGCTTTCTCGATCTCAAAGTAAACTGTTCAGACAAATCAATTGATACTCTTATCAATTATTTGAGCACGGCCATGCATTTAACAGTCTTACTTATCGAGGGGCCCAGTGATATTGCTCTCTTGTTAGAGAGGGACAAAATCCCATATCTGTCACTCACATCCCAAAGCATGAGTCATATCGTACCCAACCACAGCCTTTATAACTACTCTGTTACAAGCAGCGTTTGACTGCGTCAAAGCACAACATAAATTCATCCCGGAATCCATGGTGACCTCAGGTCAAAGGAATCAGCTGATGACACTACTATAATCAAGATCAGTTGTGACACGTGACCATGAACTTGATCTTATAGTGGGTCTCCAGCAACATGTCCTCTAACACATTGCCCGTGAGTATAATCTGTATCTGTATACACTATATTCATCTTATGAATATCCATTATCACTCACACTAGTCTTAGTTTGTTATTATTCCCATAATAACAATCGACTAGGGAAATTTAGAATTACACAATTAATTCATGGATACATTATCATAAATACTAACATACAAATATATATGATAAAATAAGTCTTTATTAATGACTTAAGAAGATTGTTTACATAATCCAACATTGGCTTAGGGCACAATCTCTAACAATCTCCCACTTGCCCTAAGTCCAATCTTCAAATGTATCTAATACCCATGGACCTAGCATGACCATCATGTACAGCTTGTGAAAGAGCTTTTGTTAGTGGATCGGCAACATTGTCTTCAGACGCAACTTTGCATATCTTCACATCTCCTCTTGAGATGACTTCTCTTATGTAGTGAAAACGCCGAAGTATATGTTTGGATTTCTGTGACACAGTAGGTTCCTTAGCAAGTGATATTGCCCCATTGTTGTCACACAAGAGGCTCACAGGATTCACTATGCTAGGAACGACACCAAGTTCTTCGATGAACTTCTTGATCCAAACAGCCTCTTGGGCTGCATCTGATGTAGCAATATACTCGGCTTCTGTTGTAGATGCAGCTATCGTGCTTTGCTTAGAACTCTTCCAACTTATCGCACCTCCATTCAGAATGAACACATACCCAGACTGTGACTGCATCTGATCTTGATCGGTTTGGAAACTTGCATCCGTGTAACCATTTACAACAAGATCTTCGTCCGAGCCTCCATATATCAAGAATGTATCTTTAGTTCTTCTCAAGTACTTAAGAATACTCTTGACAGCAGTCCAGTGACTATCACCTGGATCAGACTGATATCTACTTGTCATGCTCAAAGCAAAAGAGACATCTGGCCGAGTACATACCATGGCATACATGATAGATCCTATAGCTGACGCATAAGGAATCTTGTCCATGCGTTGACGTTCTTCAACTGTCACAGGACATTGCTTACGACTAAGCTTTATCCCTTGCCCAATAGGAACATTTCCTTTCTTTGATTGATCCATACTGAACCTTTTCAGTATTTTGTCAATGTATGTACTCTGGCTCAAACCTATCAATCTCTTAGATCTATCTCTATAGATCTTTATTCCAAGAATGTAGGCTGCCTCACCCAAGTCTTTCATAGAAAAACACTTTCCTAGCCAAGATTTTACTTCTTGCAAGGTAGGAATGTGATTTCCTATTAACAATATGTCATCGACATATAGAACTAGGAAAACTATATTACTCCCACTGAACTTCTTGTACACACAAGGCTCATCTTCGTTTTTGATGAAGCCAAACTTTTTGACTGATTCATCAAAACGATGATTCCAACTTCTTGATGCTTGCTTCAAACCATAAATGGCCTTTTGAAGCTTGCATACTTTATCAGGATTCTTTGGATCGACAAAACCTTCAGGCTGTGTCATGTACACATCCTCAACAAGGTTTCCATTTAGGAAAGCTGTTTTGACATCCATTTGCCATATTTCATAGTCATAATATGCTGCTATGGCAACAAGAATTCTGATGGACTTGATCATAGCTACTGGCGAAAAGGTTTCGTCATAGTCTATACCATGAACTTGTCGGTAACCCTTTGCCACTAACCTTGCTTTATAAGTCTGAATATTCCCATCCATGTCCGTTTTCAACTTGAAAACCCATTTGTGCCCTATTGCTTTAGCACCCTTTGGGAGATCAACCAAAGTCCATACTTTGTTGTCGTCCATGGATTGAATTTCTGACTTCATAGCATCAAGCCATTTTTCAGATTCTGAATTAGAGACAGCTTCCATGTACGTGGAAGGTTCATTCTCTTCTAACAGAATCAGATCATTTTCGTTCGTGACGAGAAATCCATATCTCTCGGGCTCATGACGAACTCTACTTGATCTACGTTGGACTTGTGTTGCTGGTTCTGACTCAACAACTTCTTGTGAATCAGGTTGTTGTTCCATTTGAAAACCATTTTCATTTTGGTTATCCAGATTTTCTTGCAGGTGTACTTTACTCCCACTGATTCCTTTGGAAATAAACTCTTTTTCCAGGAATATACCATTCCTAGCAACAAACACTTTGTTTTCACTAGGACTGTAAAAGAAATAACCTTTAGTTTCTTTTGGATAACCTACAAAGTTGCACTTCACAGATTTTGGTGCTAACTTATCTGAAATCAAGTATTTCACATAAGCTTCGCATCCCCAAATCTTGAGAAAAGACAAATTTGGTCTCTTACCAACCCATATCTCATATGGTGTCTTTTCAACTGCCTTTGATGGAACTCGGTTCAGTGTGAATGCCGCTGTTTCAAGTGCATATCCCCAAAAGGATAGAGGAAGACTTGTTTGACTCATCATCGACCGAACCATATCCAATAAAGTACGGTTCCTCCTCTCAGACACACCATTCCACTGTGGTGTACCAGGAGGAGTTAGTTGTGAGACAATCCCACAATTTCTAAGATGATCGTCAAAGTCTTGGCTCAAATATTCACCACCTCGATCAGATCTAAGTGCTTTAATTGTCTTGCCAAGTTGGTTTTGTACTTCATTTTGGAAGGCTTTGAACATTTCAAAGGATTCCGACTTATGCTTCATTAGATATAGATAACCATATCTACTGAAATCATCAGTGAACGTAATGAAGTATTGAAAACCACCTCTAGCAGTTGTGCTCATAGGCCCACATACATCTGTATGTATGAGTTCTAATAAGTCACTAGCCCTTTCACTGTGACTAGTAAAGGGACTCTTGGTCATCTTACCCATTAAACAAGACTCGCAAGTGTCATATGTTTCAAAAACATCTAGACCCAAAATTCCATCTTTATGGAGTTTTGAAATGCGTTTCTCATTAATGTGTCCTAGACGACAGTGCCAGAGATAAGTAGGATTCACAACATTTGTTCTTATCCTTTTGGTATTTATGTTATATACATGCTCATTATAACCTTCACTAAGGTTCAACAAATAAAGACCATCATGTAAATCCGCATTTGCATAAAACAAGTCTTTATTGAAAAGCAATAAGTGATTATTCTCAATAACACATTTAAATCCTTCCTTGTCCAAACATGAAATAGAAATGATGTTCCTAGACAAATTAGGAACAAAATAACAATTATTCAAAGAAAGAACAAGTCCACTTGGCAACTTGAGCTCGTAGCGACCGACTTCATAAGCAGCAACTCTAGCTCCATTCGCCACATGGAATTCTACCTCGCCCTTCTTGAGCTTTCTACTTCCTTTAAGCCCCTGCACATTCATACAAATGTGAGAACCACAACCGGTATCTAATACCCACGAAGTAGAAACAGAAGTAGAATGAAATATTTCAATAACATAAATACCTTGATTAGCGGTCTCACCGCCTCTCTTCTTCCTCAAGTCCTCCAAATAAAGCTTGCAATTTCTGCGCCAATGACCAGGCTGATTGCAGAAATGGCATGTGCCTTCCTTTGGAGGCTTTGCCTTGGTAACAGCTTTGGGCTTCTTTGCATCCTTCCCAAACTCTTTGGGTTTGTTTGCTTTACCCTTCTTCTTCTGGATCCTACCCTTTTGCACCATATGGATCCCTTTGGAGCTTGGCTTCTCTTTTATCGTTACTTCAGCGTTTTTCAGCATCCCATGCAGTTCGCTGACCGTTTTGTCCATATCATTCATGTGATAATTCATGACAAAATGGGAGTAACTCTCGGGAAGAGAATTAAGGATCAAATCCGTTGCCAACTCAGGTCTGAGTGGCGAACCAAGCCTCTCCAACTGATCAATGTACCCTTTCATCTTCAGAACATGGGCACTAACCGAACTCCCTTCGGTCATCTTGCACCCAACCAAAGATCTCAAGGTCTCATACCTTTCCCTTCTCGCTTGCTTTTGGAACATTTCCTTAAGCTCTTGAGACATCTCATATGCCTCAAATGTTTCCAGATCCTTCTGAAGTTCCGGAATCATTGATGCGAGCATCAGGCATTGTACATCAATCTGATCATTTTGATGCTTGTGAAAAGCATCCCTTTCAGCTCTTGAAGCTGTGGTGGGTGGAGGGTTAGCGGGCAAAGGCCCATCCAGAACATACAGCTTTTGCTCTTGCTTGAGAACAATTCTCAAGTTGCGATACCAATCTAGGTAATTGGTTCCGTTCAGTTTATCCTTCTCAAGGATAGATCGAATAGAACCGGGATTGCTTGTGTTGGCCATTTATCTACAACAGAAAATATATGCAAAGTTAATTACATAAGAGAATTAAACTCCCACTAAAATTATAAAACCCTTTAAAATATTTAAGTGGGTAAAAGACCCAAAATCCATACTTAACCATAGCACTGCTTTGGCATGTCCCTATGATTAAATATAATTTCGGTAGACATCACCATGTCAATTACATCATTATGTAACTCTTTTAATTTATGAGATGCATGATATCATATATCATATTTAATTTGCATGTTACTCATCTCATCTTTGCCTCGGGTTCAAAACACCATTTTGATTAACCCTTTGTTAAACCAATTACAACACAATGAGAATCACCATTTCTCATATTATCGCTTCGCTAAGGTCACAACATGCGTACCCGCTTTGGCGTGGCTACCATGATGCGAACATAGTACTTGACTAGTGTTATACGTAATTGGGTGGCAAAAATATAAACTTCATAAGTTTATTTAGGGTTTATTAATTCCTGTGATTAAAATGTATCTCATACAATACATGGCATTAACATTAATCTTTCTAAGTTAATATTAATTCTAGCATGGCATCCAATGTCATACATTCATCTAGCATGCATATTTCATACTTAGCATGGCATCACATGGCATCAAAATATAAAACATGCAATAGACTCGAAAGACCGTGTTATGGTATGGTTTTATCTACATTGATTTTCACAGGCCAATATGAAAATCAACAGGTCATTTCCTAGGTGGTTGTAACCATCGCATGGTCGCAGCACAGCCGCATCCCTTGGATCCGTCTTCACGTCTTTGTTCCTTGGCACCATCTCATGGATTTACATACTTTACAAAATTGTATCCTATACAATTTTCTAGTAAATAAAATTTACAAACAATAAATTGCATCCTATACAATTTATCTAGAAAAATAAGATTACATAAATACAAACGACTCGCAGGCCGTATTTATAAAACCTTACATTCACCAAAACCAAAAGAAAAACAAAAAACATCCAAGGGTCCAAAACCATACCACAACACCATGCATAAAATTATCACAATAATTTTATATCTACAAGATTTAGGGTTCATAAAGGGTAAAATACAATCCTATTGTATTTAGAGTAATTGATTTGAAAATCGTAAATGTGTAGAAACAATTTCCACACATAAACGAAAAACACCAAACCCAACTTCCAGCGATCCAACTCGCTGCTGAGTTGGACGGGGGTACGGGGGCGGTAGCCCCTGTTGCGAAGCAAGCGCCGCAGGCAAAAAAAATTTTCGCGCAAAAACAGCCCCCTCTGAAAATTCCCAGGTGGCACGCCGTGCCAAGGGCGGCACGCCGGCGTGCCAACATGCTGAATCCAAAATTTCACCCCTTTTTCTGATTCAAAACAATTACAACCAAATCATTCACAATGATTCACATTAAAATCAAATTTTAAACATGTTATTCACAATAACATTGAACCCTAAATCAAGAACATACAACCCTAACATGCAATTTTGATCTAATCAAAATAACAAATCCAATTCAACCAATGCACAAGTGGCTCTGATACCACTGTTGAGAATTAATCGCACAAAACAAACATAAAACGCAGCGGAAAAAGATTAATCCCCACCAAGGACCCATGTACATTACATTGAATCGGAAGGAGGGTTAAAGAATTACCTTAATTCTTTGAAGTTTGAATCACTTAGGAACCAAAATAGCTTCCCTCTATGGTTGATCCACACGGAGCAATACGTTCACCGCGTGCTAGCGCCGGGATAGAAGAAACGGTTTCCTCGAATTGAGAGAGAGGCAGAAAATCAAATTTTCTCTTGGCTTGGAGAGGAGAATTTCGGCTGGCTGCTTGGTCTAGTGTGGCTGCCGAATTCTACTTCTATATCATTATAGGATTTTTTTTAGGTTTTAGGTTTTTATTTCCTTAAATATAAAACCTAATTAGTTAATTATAATTATAACCTAATACACCTATTAGTTATAATTATATATTAACCCACACAATTTAATATTAATTCTCAATTAACATTAAATCAAATCAATTCTCCATAATACACATATGTATATATAATATTATAATTAATTATATCTCTATATAATTAAATTATAATATGTAGCATACTTTATGCAATATTAATCACATTAATATTTATATATACATAAATATATATCACTATATATATATTTATACTCTTTCTCATTCATAAATTATTATCCAATAATAATTTATACCCGATAAGATGAACTTCATTTTGCTCTTGTGTGTGACCCCATAGGTTCATATTAATTGGCAATAAGGAAATTACCATAATGTCCTTATAGGTCACAAGCGGACTCTAGCAAGCCATTACGACTACCCAATTAATATGATTGGAATGATCCAATACCTATTTATAAAATGTCATATTCCCTTTTGTCTCTTTGATATCAAGATTAATTATAAGACATGGTACACTTGTCAATCTTACATAATTAATCATATGCTTTCTCGATCTCAAAGTAAACTGTTCAGACAAATCAATTGATACTCTTATCAATTATTTGAGCACGGCCATGCATTTAACAGTCTTACTTATCGAGGGGCCCAGTGATATCGCTCTCTTGTTAGAGAGGGACAAAATCCCATATCTGTCACTCACATCCCAAAGCATGAGTCATATCGTACCCAACCACAGCCTTTATAACTACTCTGTTACAAGCAGCGTTTGACTGCGTCAAAGCACAACATAAATTCATCCCGGAATCCATGGTGACCTCAGGTCAAAGGAATCAGCTGATGACACTACTATAATCAAGATCAGTTGTGACACGTGACCATGAACTTGATCTTATAGTGGGTCTCCAGCAACATGTCCTCTAACACATTGCCCGTGAGTATAATCTGTATCTGTATACACTATATTCATCTTATGAATATCCATTATCACTCACACTAGTCTTAGTTTGTTATTATTCCCATAATAACAATCGACTAGGGAAATTTAGAATTACACAATTAATTCATGGATACATTATCATAAATACTAACATACAAATATATATGATAAAATAAGTCTTTATTAATGACTTAAGAAGATTGTTTACATAATCCAACATTGGCTTAGGCACAATCTCTAACATTAACATCCATCTGCCATATCTCATAATCATACCATACAGCTATGGCAAGTAGTATCCTAATGGATTTGAGCATTGCAACGGGTGAGAAGGTTTCATTAGAGTCAATTCCCTTGACTTTTCCGAAACCCTTCACCACTAATTGCCTTTGAAGGTGTTGTTAGCCTTTAACCTGAAACACCACTTGCAACCGATTACCTTAGCATCCAGAGGTGGATTAACCAAATTCCAAACTTGCTTATCATAAATCGATTACATCTCAGCTTCCATGGCTTTACACTAGTTAGCTGACTATGGGTTTTTAATAGCCTCCTGGTAGGTCCTGGGTTCTTCTTGGTCAAAGACTAGACGATTCCCATCATCGATCATAAGAAACCCATATCTATCAGGATGATGAACCTTACTAGACCTTCTAAGGTCTTGTGTGATCGATTCACATTCCGTAATTGCTTGGGGTTCTAGTTCGATCTCTGAGCCATCTTGTATTGGTGCTTGTGGATCTTGAAATTCCCTGAGCTCAATATTGCTCCCATTGTCTTTCTTGGAGATAACCTCTTTTTTAAGAAAGACACCCTTTTGTGCTATGAACACCTCATTCTCAGTAGGGTTGTAGAAGTAATATCCCCTTGTTTCCTTGGTAACCCACAAACGGGCACTTTTCAGTTTTGGAGTCTAGCTTGCCACCTTAGTCAAACCAAAGTGCCTTAATAGTCTTGCCCAATTGGTTCTCCACTTCATTCTTGTACTCCTTGAACCTATCAAGGGTTTCAGACTTGTTCTTTATTAGATAGACATAGCCATATCTACTGAAGTCGTCTGTGAAAGTAACGAAGTAGTGAAAACCATTTCTAGCACTAGTGCTTATGGGCCCACACACATCCATGTGTATTAGCTCCAAGTCAAAGCGCCTTTGTCATTTTGCCTCTTAAATATGATTTGCATATGTCATAAGACTCCAAGTCAAATGATCCTAGCACTCCACTTTTGTGAAGTCTAGCTATGTGCTTCTCATTTATGTGGCCTAAACGACAGTGCTAGAAGTAAGCAGGATTAAGTTCATTAGGCTTAACTCTCTTAGTGTTTATGTATAGATTGGATTTTTTTGATTTAAGTCTAGGATATACAAACCATTATTTAGAAATGCACTTCCATAAATAATATTGTCTTTCGAAATATCAATTTTTCCAAAACCAATATTAAAAACACATTGAAAAATATCCAAGATAGAAACTGAAATGATATTCCTGCATATGGCAGGTACAAAATAACAATCTTTCAAAATCAAAACCAATCCAATGGGAATCTCCAAGTAGAAGTCTCCAATCTCAATGGCAGCAACCTTAGCTCCATTTCCGACTCGAAGATCTACTTTTTCGGATCCTAGTAACCTCCTATTTGTCAGTTCCTACACATTACAACAAATGTGAGAACCACATCCAGTGTCCAACACCAAAGATGTCAAAACAGTGAGGTTAATGTTAATAACATATATACTTGAAGAACTACCCTGGTTCTTCACTTGCTCTCCCATGAGCCTTGGACATGTCTTTTTCCAATGTCCTTTCTGCTTGCATTCGAAGCATACATCCTCAGGAGTAGCCTAGGGCTTAGGCCCTTGCTTAGCCTTCTTAGCCTTAGCCTTCTTGGCCTTGGCTTTGGCTTTAACCTTGCCTTTGCCCTTCACAGCAGGGGTGTTCCCCTTATTCACTAGCAGCAGTGGTGGAGTCTTTTTGATAGACTGTTCAGCAAGCTTGAGCATTCCATGTAGCTCAGCCAAAGTCTTGTCAATGCCTTGCATGTGATAGTTCATGATGAACTGATCATAAGACTCAAGGAGGGATCCCAAGATGATTTCTATCGCCAACTCCTGTGGGACTAGTGTGCCGAGATGGGCTAATGCCTTGACATAGCCCTTCATATTAAGCATGTGGATGCTCATAGATTTCCCATGTGCCATCTTGCAGGTGTTGAATGCCTTAGTTGTCATGAACCTTTCTTGACGTGCCTGATCTTGGTACATCCTTTTGCTATCATCCATGATCGCATAGGCTTGACAGTCCATGAACTATTTTTACAGCTCAGAAACCATCGTGCCCAACATAAGGCAAGACACATCTCTATCATCCCTCCTATGTAGGTCGTACTCATCAATTTGAGTTTGAGTAACCCCTCGATCTGTAGGTGATGCGGCTGATAAGGCCCTATCTAGTACATATTCCTTGAACTCTTGTCTTAACACAATTCTTATCTGTCAAGCCCAGTCTAGGAAGTTAGGCCCAGATAGTTTCTCCTTTTCGAGGAGTGACCGCAGTGAAAATGAATTACCAGCCATTTTAAGTGATTATCTACACACAAAAATTTGTAGAGTAATTAATAAAGGGCTTTATTATTTTAACCATGTCAAATAACAATCTATTTTAATTAATTTGCTAGTAATGTATGGTTACAAGACCAAGATCCATATTTCATTAAGAATTGGCCAAGCGGAGGCTTGTCAACCAACCCTTAACTATTTAGATAGGAACTCCCTCCAATCCCAACCTAGGGACTCTTGGTTTGATGGGCTTATTGGCACTTGCCCATCTGTACTTAGGGCCAGGAGCTTATCCTACTACCCATATTAAGTCCAACCACCATTCGAGCGCTAAGCGTACCCAGTACCTTAACCCTATACAATAAATGAATAATACAATACACCCAGCGGAGGCATGGCCCACATTGCACTATTGAAAAATGGACAAGGTTCGAATGTAGAAAGCACTTTTAATCGACTCAATATTTAATTGGATTGATTAATAAGCATGCATAATCATAGGTGATTGGAATGGCTTAACATACATTCATTTATATATATATATATATATATATAAGTATAATAAATAAAAGAGACACTATGGGCCCTATTTCACAACCTAATGAATAACTAATAAGCCTATACTAGAGATCCACTGAGCGGGCTTGCAAACTCCTCTTGCGCTTGGCACTAATGGGTTCCTCTCTAATGGCTTGATGCAATTACAATTAAATTTGTAAAATATAAATTGAATAAAAATACATTAAAATTTAATAAAAAGACACGCAGGACGTATTTTCCAACATTAAATTTTACAACCCAAGTTCATCTAAGGCCCAATAGCACTCAAATCCACACAACCAAGCATAGAAACATATATACACATAGCAAATATCAATATATATACATGTATTAAAATGCATGAACATGGCAATTCCAATTTTTAATTAATTATGTCGAGCAGTTTGTGAAATCACCGAGTCTGGCATCCATTACCAATGTCCAGTCATGGACCCGACTTAACGGTCCAATTCTCAACCTGTGTCAAGGGCCAATTGGACCAATTTCATTAACCAATTTAATTTTAACCAAAAATTAAATTATATGCATGAATTAAATTACATAAGAAACCACACGAATCCAATCGCGAAATTAAAATCATGTGAATTTTAAAACCAATTTAAAATTTCACATAGGGTTCGAAAAATCAAAATACCTGTAAAATCCAAATCGAACCCACACTGTGCATATCAGTGCTGTTGTCTGAAGACAGTAGTGCTGCCGTGCTGCAGCCTGCTGCCAGCACCAGACCACAAGGGGCAGCTGCCTCACGGCAGTAGTAATGGCCCAAATTGGAATTGCAATTCCAATTTGGCCAAACATATTATTTATTTATTTATTTTAAATCAAACCAGAAGAAAAAATTGGGGCAAAATAATGAAAACCCCAAATCACCAAATTAGGGTTCCAAATAAAATAAAATCAAACACGAAGAACCCTAATACTAGTCATTCTATTAATCGGAACATGAACCTGTGGTCTGATACCACTGTAGGGAATCATCACGAGGAAAAATTAATGCAAGGAGGAATACCGATTAAAATTTTCCTCTATTCCATAGCCCAAGATTCATGTAGATAAATAGAATGAAACCAATGATGGAAAGAATATTAAATTTTCTCACCTCAGAAACCCAAACATGTTTCCTCCATAATTCAGTGCACGAATGACTCTTGAACGGGACTTATGCTAGCGAACGGATTGAACAAAAACCAAGACCAAGCAACCAAAGGGGGTAGCTACAATCTTTGCTAGGTTGGCCGAAATTCCTATGTGGCTAGAGTTATGGAGAAATTAGGTTTCTGGCTTCCTTATATACTCCTTAGTATACTTCTTAGCCTACTAGGATTTTAATTAAAACTATAAGTTATTTAATTTGATTAAATTAATTTAACTTGTACAATTAGAATTAAAAAAAACCTTATTATAAAATTCCAATTGACATAATTAAATATAATTTTATCAAATTAATATAACCCAAAGTTAAATTAAATCAACCTTAATAAATACATTGTTTGTATGTATATTTCCACCAAGGAAATTTTATTTTATTTAATTAATTATTTAGTACATGTAATTAATTAATCAAATAAAATTAATTTCTCCCTTAATATAATTGAATTAATTATGACACAACCTAATGTCAATAACTCAATTAATTTGGTTTCCGTTCCAATTTTGATTTGTTAACGTTCAGTCGTTTTATGTGTATGATCCTATGAGTCCATCTTTATGTTGGCAGTGGGTTCTAGCAAACCGTTATAGCCTCCAATTAAGACGGAGACTTGCAGTCTAATGTGAAACATAACCGGATAGTGATATTGTAAATCCCTTGCCAACTGACATCGATAAATAAGCAAGAGGCAAGGCCCTATCATCCTCTTATATGCTTATTTATTTCTTGGTACCAAGTGGACTAAACTAATGAATAAGTATCCCAACTTATTTGGGTATAGCCATACACTTGTCAATCCCACTCATTAAGTGGCCAGTGATATCATCTCAGGAGATGTTTATGGCAATTCTGTCAACTTCACTATCAACATCAACATGTTCACTGGCCCACCTAACATACCCATACTTGGAACCCTGTTACGGGACTGTTAGGCATTTATCAAATTGTATGAGATCCCATGTTATGTTACAGCGAGCATCGGGTCTAAGGATAATAACAAGACCTACCTAAGAAACACCTATGAAGATCGAACCATGTGGTGTTCTTGTGGCGGATCGATCCAGTACCATGCAACCCAACATGTACCCATATCATTGACTGACTTTCCATGTCCAATGTCTTGTGAGACGCTGCCATCCAGTCAAGGATATGCTAGTCTTTGGTTTTATTCATTCCCATGATTAGAATAGACTAGGGATATTTTTATGACAATAACTTTAACTCTACTAAAAGGTCTCATAATCCAATGACGTAAATTGTTTTACTTTAGTATGGTTATAATCATTAGATACTCTATTTATAAATAGCATAAGATATGAATAAATAGATTCATGGCTTCATTTCAACACAAAATGTATAATACTGTTATATGCTATGTTTTGCATATTTTGGCTTTGTTTTAGGGGCTTAAATGGGTATATTTATGCATATTCTATGGGCTTTCTACTGTTGTGTGTGTTTTTATATTTGCAGATGCTAAATTGGAGATTTGGGCTATAAAAGCCGATTTGGGCGAGGTTTTATCAATACTAGAGCTGAAGTGTGTTTTTCTGATTTTAACCTTGCCCAAGGCTAAATTTCTTCCGTCAGGGCTGTTCAAAATCTTTTCTAATTACAGGCTGGCAAAAATTGGAGTAGATTAAGGCCCTCATTTGGAGAATTTGGACGTGGATTAAAGAGGCTATTTTGGGAACATCTTTAATTTTTGTGGTCTTTAGGGTCAGATAATTAGGGAAGAGATGTTACTTTTGAGAGGCAGAAAATATAAAAATACAATTTCTTTTCTTAAAAGTTTTATCAACATCAATGAGTAGCTAATTTTCTTCTTTCATCTAGGGGATTCAAGGCTTGGATATATTTGATTATGAAATTGTTCTAAACTTTAATCTTTCAATTTAATTCTCCATATTCTTATTCTTGCTTTAAGAGAGATTCCTCTCTTTTGTTATTTTGTGATTTAAAATTCTTGGCCAGTTGTTTAGATTACAAATTAATGAATTGTTATCAGTGAATAGGATTCATAATCATTCGGTTGATTGTATCTAGAATAATAAAAGGAATAAGAATTTAAACTTAAATCAGTATCACTAAGAATTGGTTGGTTTAGATTAGGCTTTTCTAGAACTTAATGCTTTCAGGAAATTAAATCCTAGCCGCTAAGGAAGGGTTGTTTGTCGAATAAGGAAGTGTTTGAGCCGTGCTAGACAAATTCCACATTAGGAAAAGTTGATCCGGGTGCGCTAAGCTAAGGGTTATAACTAGTCTGGAGGAATTAAATTATTTTTCTCAATCAATGATCAATCCTGTTAATTCCAAGCCGAAGAATTGCCTAGATGAAGTTTCACATTGATTGATTTACTCTATTTTTATATTAAATTTAGTTTTAATTTAGTGTTCGAAAAATTGTTACCTTCTTTAGATTATAGTTTAGTATTAATTCAATCAATCCTCAAACCCCCCCCCCCCCTTTTTTCATTATTTGTTTGTTTTAATTTTATTTGGTATTTAGCAATCATTAATCAAGCATTAACTCCTTAGGGTTCGACCTCGACTTACCTACTGCAAATTCATTTGTGTAAGGTTAAAGTGAGATTTATAAATTTATCTTTGGCGGAATCGACAACCGATCAAATTTTGGCACACCGTCACCGGGGAGTTAATTGAACTTGATTTTGTTTTGCTTTATGACCAGGTCTAAAGTCTATAAAGAACTACTATATGATGCTGAAATTGAGAAAATCATAAGGAGACTTCGAAAGGAAATAAGGCTGAAAAAGGAAGGAGAAAGTTCAAAAATCATATTGAGTGAATCTGAAACTAAAATTTCAGAAAGTTCTTCATGTGAGTCTGAGGAAGAGACTATGGCTAATTTGACTCTTAGAGAACTTCATACTCCACCTGTAGACCAGCAACCCTTTGCATCACTTATCCTAAAATGGATGCAGTTTTTGAGTTAAAATCAGGGCTAATTCATCTGTTGCCAAAGTTCCATGGGATGGAGAGTGAAGATCCTTACATGCATTTGAAGGAGTTTCATGTAGTGTGTTCAGGAATGAAGCCGAATGGGATCAGCGAAGAATTACTCAAATTGAAGGCCTTTCCCTTTTCATTGGCCAACAAAGCAAAGGCTTGGTTGTTTTACTTACCTTCAGGATCAGTCACTACATGGACAGATATGGCAAGATTGTTTTTAGAGAGGTTCTTTCCCGCCTCTAAGGCTGCCACACTTCGTAGAGAAATTAGTGGGATGAAGCAAAAGGATGGAGAGTCACTTTATGATTAGTAGGAGTGTTTCAAATGCTTATGTGAGAGTTATCCACAACATGGGATGACTGAGCAGTCCCTAGTGCAATATTTTTATCAAGGAATGTTGGCTATGGACAGAAGGATGATTGATGCATCTAGTAGAGGCTGTTTGATAAAGAAGACACCTACTGCTGCTTGGGAATTAATTCAAAATGTAGCTGAGAATTCTAGACAGTTTGAAAGGCCTTTTGAACCTACTCGGAGGGTGCATGAAGTGAACACTCATTCTTTTGAAGACAAAATCAACTCCTTAACTACTCTTGTGTGAAGTTTGGTGACTTGAGAAGGGACCCAAGCTATAGTTTATGGCATTTGTGCATTCACGGGTCACACAACTGATTCATGTCCTACTCTTGGGGTAGGATTAGAACAAGCAAATGCTGTTACAGGTTTTGTACATCAGATCAGAGGCGATATGACCCATTTTCTAACACCTACAACCCGGGATGGCATGACCATCCTAACTTCAGTTATGGGAATCATCCTTAACAACAACTCCAACCTCAATTTCAACCAAGAAGCCAACAACCTTCTACTTCAACTCAGAAGCCCGGAATGTCTCTTGATGAAATTATTCATTAATTAGCAACTAATATCCAACAACATCAGCAAGAAACCAAGGCGAGTATTCAAAGCTTAGAGAAGTAGATTAATCAGATAGCAACTTTAGTAAGTGCTTTGGAGTCTAAGGGTAAATTGCCTTCACAAACAATTGATAATCGTTGCCCAAATGCAAGTGCAATAACCCTTAGGAGTGGAAAGGAGCTTCCGGGAGCTGTTGAGAAGAAGGTAAGGATAGCAGAGAAGGAATTAGAGGTTAGAGTGAGAGAAGAAGCTGAAAATTTGGGGGAAAGGAAGGAAGAGGGGTCACTCAAGGATAAGGATGTGAAAGAGGCCTCTCGTATAGTTATTCCACAACCTTTCCCCGAAAGATTTTCAAAGTCTGAGAAGATGAGAGAAGATAAAGACATACTTGAGACTTTTTGAAAGTTTGAGGTAAATATCCCTTTACTTAATGATATTAAACAAATTCCTAGATATGCTAAATTCTTGAAGGAATTTTGTGTTAATAAATCTAAGTTAAAGGGAGTTGAAAAGGTTATGGTAGGAGCCAATATGTCGGCTGTCCTACAGAAAAATTTGCCTCAAAAGTGTAAGGATAGGGGAATGTTTACTATTTCATGTCGTATAGGTAACACCAGCATAAATAGAGCTATGTGTGACTTAAGAGCTTCAATACATGTCATGCCTAAGTCAATTTATGATTCCTTATGTGCTGGCCCCCTAGAAGAGACGAGAGTATTAATACAATTGGCTAATAGAACGCTTGTTTATCCTAAGGGAATCCTAGAGGATGTGTTGGTTCAAGTGAATGACTTAGTGTTTCCTGCTGATTTTTATATCCTAGATATGGAGGACGACAGCTCTCCTAAATCATCTAAAATTTTGCTAGGGAGACCATTTCTTACTAGAGCTAGGACAAAGATAGATGTGCATAAAGGAATTTTGTCCATGGAATTTGATGGGAAAATGGTTAAATTTAATGTTTATGATGCCATGAAATACCTAAATGATATATCTATTGTGTGTGCCATTGATGTAATTGACCTGTTAGCCCAAAATGTTTTTCAAGCTAGTGGTGATGACAGATTGTAGGTCTTTTTGAGCGAAAGTGTTTCTGAGGAAGCACGCGAAGATATTCAGTAAGAGGATGGTTGTTTCACCAATTGCAGAAGGTACCGTTGCTAATTTAAAAATTTTAGAATCTGATGTGCGACAATTGCCTTCCATTTTGCAGGCCTCGAAACTAGAATTGAAGGAACTTCCTCAGCACTTGAAGTATGCATTTCTAGGAGACAACGGAACCCTTCCAGTGATCATTTCGAACAAGTTGGCACTTGAAGAGGAAGAGCAGTTGGTGACTGCTTTGAAGGGCACAAAGTCAGCAATTGGTTGGACTATTACTGATATTAAGGGACTGAGCCCAGCTACTTGTATGCATAAAATCCATTTAGAAGATGATACGGTACCAAAACGACAAGCTCAAAGACATCTAAACCCCACAATGATGGAAGTGGTGAAGAAGGAAATTCCAAAAATGTTGAATGTTGATGTAATCTTCCCAATATCTGATAGCAAGTGGGTAAGCCCAGTTCAAGTGGTTCTAAAGAAGACAGGAGTAACTGTGGTTCAGAATGAGAAGGGTGAAATGGTTCCCACACGAGTCCAAAATGGCTGGAGGGTTTGTATTGATTACCGAAAACTAAACTCTTCCACCTGAAAGGACCATTTTCCACTACCTTTTTTCGATCAGATGCTAGAACGGTTGGCTAGAAAAGGTTTTTACTGCTGCCTTGATGGTTATTTGGGCTTCTATGAAATTCCCATTGCTCCTGGAGATCAAGACAAAACCACCTTCACATGTCTATTCGGCACATTCGCTTTCGGAAGGATGCCATTCGGCCTTTACAACGCACCAGCCACTTTCCAGTGATGTATGATAAGTATTTTTTCTGATTATATGGAAAGTATAACTGAGGTTTTTATGGACGACTTCACGGTTTATCGGAATTCTTTTTTTGAATGCCTAGCTTGTTGGATATGCCCTAGTCCTGAGGCATTGGACCATGTATTTGTATTGTACATTTATTGGATTTATGTATTATACACATTTTGTGTCATTAATAAAGGAATTAATTCATTTACTATATATATCTTGTCCAATAATTTAAATGAAGTATCGATTGGACATATCCATATCCATGATGACAAGTGTCATGCGCTTAGCAGTAAGACCATGGATAGGGAAAACGATAGGACCATCAAGAGATCCGTAGTCTGTTCTAGTCGTTGGAATGAATGGACCTAGAGACTATCATTAACCTGGTTGTATGGCGATGTCTTCCCAGTCATTGGACAGGGGATATCAACCAAGTTAATGGGTACATGCAAAAAGGGCATGGTACTGGATAAATCCACTAAACGAGAAATCTATATGGTATAGTATCACAAGTGATTCTCGTGTAGTACTTGTATGGACCCTTTGACCTGACCATATGATGGTGTTGAATGTAAGGGCACATACTTAGGGGTATGCCTAAAGGGCCTGCAATAGGGTGCCAAGTATGGGTACTTTCAGGTATGTCACTAAGCATGGCAATGCTATGGATATACATAAGGGATTTGTCACTCAGTAGTCCACTGAGAAGATATCACCGGCCTCTTGATGAATGTGACTGATAAGAGTGTGGCCACACCAAAACAAGTTGGAACTTGTTTGTGAGCATCAGTACATTCGGGATCAAGTAAATGTCCAAACACAAAAGAGGGTGATCAATCCATGCCTCTGTGTTGGACACTGGTATCAATGACATGGGATATACAAGTTTAAACTACAGGGTTATGATTACAGTTGGACTGCCATCTCCATCTTAATTGGGGGCTACAGTGGCTTGCTAGAGCCCGCCTATAGTCTATGGGCCATAGGCCCACTGCCAACACAAAGATGAGCCCACGGGATCGTACACATTAAGCGTCTGAACACGGACTTAAGGAATCAACGGTATACTTGGAGTATACATACTGGAGAGAGAGGATTATATTAATTATATTATAAAGATCAATTGGATTGATCATAATAATAAAATTAATATTAGTTTTGGCATTCTCATAATTAATTCAATGAATTAATTTATGAGATTATTTCCTAGGTGGAAATATTTCACATGTATAGGTTTACATGTGTCTTTGTCTTATGAATGTCAAAATTAATTCCATGGTATAATTAATTGTTCAAATTGATTTTAATTTAATTGTCTCAAATATATTATTTGGAATAATATGTTAAAGATACAAGTTAAATGAAATTGGGTTTGATAATTAATTGGACCTAGCAAATTAATATTGGACTGGATTTTAAAAGGAGAAAAGCCCACATGAGACAAGGAAGCAAAATTAGGCTGAAATCTCAAGGAGAATTTCAGCCCACCCTAGGTAAAATACCTAGGGATTTCAGCCAAAAAGGTGAGCACTCCTTCTAGCTGAAATTTGTAGCCTCTCTCTCTCTCTCTAAAGTTTTCGATTTCCAACGCTAGCACGGGTCGTGTTCCAAAGGCCTTCGTGTACGTGAATGAGGAGGGAATCTAAGTTGATTTCTGCAGCCATCTCTAGAAGAGATACTCTTGGTAAGAGTTTAATCTCTTCTTGGTAAAATGTTGATTTTGCAATTTTCATCTTTATTGCTCATGGGCATGGATTTGAGGAAATTGTCCCGATCTTTCGCATTTATTTGGATGATTTCTAGAGAAAATCCCAACATAGCCAACCTTGAGTTGATTTTGCAAAGATGTCTAGAGTCTAACTTGGTTTTGAATTATGAGAAGTGTCATTTTATGGTTGATATGGGATTAATTATGGGACATATTGTGTCATCTAGGGGTATCAAAGTGGATAGGGCTAAAATTGATGTTATTTAGTCCTTACCTTACCCCCGCAAAGTCCAGGAAGCTCATTCTTTTCTTGGCCATGCAGGTTTTTACAGGCAGTTCATACAAGGATTTTCGAAGATTACACAACCCCTGTGTAAATTGCTACAAAAGGATGCAACTTTTGAGTTCAACCAGGATTGCCGGAATGCTTTTGATACACTTAAAGAGAAGCTAACATCAGCTCCCATACTCACTTCACCTGATTGGAACCATCCCTTTGAAATCATGTGTGATGCAAGCAACTATGCTATCGGAGCTGTGCTTGGACAGCGATTCGATAAGAAGCCTCATGTCATTTACTATGCATCAAGGACACTTGACAGTGCTCAGGTCAATTATTCCACCACAGAGAAAGAGCTTTTAGCAGGAGTATTAATGCTAGAGAAGTTCCGGTCTTATTTGTTTGGAGGAAAGGTAGTAGTATATTCTGACCACGCAGCCTTAAGGTATCTGGTAGCAAAGAAGGAAGCAAAACCGCGCTTGATAAGATGGATACTTCTACTCTAGGAGTTTGACCTTGAGATCCGTGACAAAAAGGGCTCTGAGAATCTGGTAGCTGATCACCTCAGTCATCTAGTTTGAGAAACAGAAACGGAGACATTGAAGGAAGAATTTCCTGATAAGAGGTTGTTTCAAGTCAATACACTTATTCCTTGGTATGCTGACTTGGTCAACTTTCTTGTCACAGGTACTATTCCAGATGATCTATCATGTGCAGAAAAGGATAAGCTCAGAAAGGATGCAAGGTATTATGCTTGGGATGAGTTGTATCTCTGGAGATATTGTTCGGATCAAATTATCAGACGATGTATCCTAGATAATGAGGTTCAGTCAGTGTTGAAGTTCTGCCATACTGAAGCTTATGGGGGTCACTTTGGTCCTAAACGTACTTCAAGGAAGGTATTGGAGAATGGGCTATTCTAGCCTACAATTTTTTGGGATGCCTACTTCTATTGTAAGTCGTGTTCAAATTTTCAGAGAATGGGGAATTTAAGTCACAGGGATCAGATGCCTCTCACATCCATTGTATCATGTGAGATATTTGACATTTGGGGGATAGACTTTATGGACCCTTCCCTATTTCCTATGGAAATTTATACATTATATTGGCAGTGGATTATGTTTCGAAGTGGGTAGAGGCGAAGGCCACAAGGAAGGATGACTCTCCAACAGTGGTTCAGTTCATTAAATCACATATCTTTAACCACTTTGGGACACCAAGATTCTGATCAGTGATAGGAGAACACATTTTTGCAACAGAATTCTGGCAAAATTACTTAAGAAATATGGAGTGAGCCACCAAGTCTCAACAGCCTATCACCCGCAGACTAATGGATAGGCTGAGGTTTCCAATCGGGAATTGAAATCTATCTTAAGTAAAATAGTAAACCTGGCTTAAAAGGATTGGAGCATTAAATTAGAAGATGCATTGTGGGCTTATCGGATAGCTTACAAAACACCTATCGGCATGTCTCCCTACCGACTGGTTTTTGGAAAGGCATGCCATCTTCCAGTGGAATTGGAACACAAGGAATTTTGGTCCATCAAGAAGTGCAATGTATCTTATGATGCTGCTGGAGCAGAAAGAAAATTAGAATTAATCGAGCTGGAGGAGCTGAGGAATGAAGCTTATGAAAGTTCAAGGATCTACAAGGATCGCACCAAGAAATTCCATGATAAAATGCTAAGTCGGAAACAATTTGCAGTAGGACAGAAGGTTTTACTTTTCCAATCCTGATTACGGCTATTTCTGGGAAAGTTACATTCTAGGTGGATTGGTCCGTTCCTGGTAGTTCAATTTTATGACCACGGTGCAGTTGAAATTCAAAGCCTGGCTACGGGGTAAAATTTTTAAGGTTAATGGCCACTGAGTCAAACCAATCTACGAGGGCTTTGTATCGGTACATGAGTAAGAGGTTCGGTTGGAAGAGCCCCCTGAGGAGCCCTAAGCCTTAGGAATGGAGGTCTAGCCATAGACAGTAAATAGAGGCGCTTCCGGGAGGCAACCAGATTTAGCCTTGACCAGGGCTAATTTATTTGTTGTCTTTTCTTTTCTTTCAGTTAATTGCCATAACTATCATCTTCAACCTTATGTTTTCTGGGTTTTCCTGCAGACTTTGTTTTTAAATAAAAGGCTTCAAGAAGTCTGGCTATGGAGATTTTGAGAGCTTCAAGGCTTGGCTATGGATATTTCATTCAAAGACCCATTTAATTATTTTATTGGGTTGGATTATTTCAAATGAAGAAGGGTTATATGGGCTTTTATAAGTGGGTTTCAGTTTTAATATCCAAATACTTAAAGTTAAAAATATCTACATTTAACCTACTTCATAATTCCACCTCACATTTTAACTTCCATCTTCTCTAATACCCCACTACCGAAACCCTAGCATCACCATCGCCGCCAGTCCCACCACCGTCTCCAACACCTTCGCTGCTCACATCCGCTACCCGTCCAACTTGTACCCATCTTTTATTCGTCGACCCCACCTTTTATTTCATCTCACCATCGTTCACCATCGGTCAGAACCAGGTCATCTTCTCGCCAGAAGAAACCAGTGCCTTCTACTCTCTCTTCTTTGACGGAGGCTGACACTTCTGCAGAACTATCCCCTGATGGGGAGAATAGTGAGAGCCATACCAAATCTAGCAGCCCAAGCCTAAAACCCAAACAAAAGCAGCAGAAGTTGAGAAAGGGGCAGAGCTCATACCATCCTCCTCCCCCTCTGAAATTCTTGAATCCTACTCACACACAGAGGTATCAAACCATTCTCAACTATCTATTTATTTCAGCTAGAATATTTTCCATTCCTGCCATGAATGAGCTCCATTTGACTGCTAAAGTTTTTCGTTTGCTTACAAATGTTGGGTGGAAGGATTTCTTGCTGAATTTTAATTTCCCTGTGTTTGATTCATTGACTTTGGAATTCTACAGTTCCTTTAATTTTTCTGTTGATAGTGACTTTGATTTGGCTACCCCCGGTTTTGCATTTTCAATTGCTTGGAAGTATGCATAATCTATCTGTTACTTCTTTAAATGTTGGTTTAGGGTTTCTCACTGATGATTTTGTCAAATTGGATGAGTATACGGAGTATTTATGTGATTATCCTGCTGAATTTGATGCTAGTGCCGTTTATTGTGCTTTATGTGAAAATGAGTCTCTGGTGTTTAAGCTTGGAAAATCAAAGGCTAACTTAATTGTCAGTAAACCATTGTGTTACATTCATAGGATTTTAGCCTACCTGTTTTCCGCCAGACATGATGACACCACTGTGATTACAAAGTCTGAGATATTTTTCTTGTGGTGCATGATAGAAAATAAGAAAGTAAATTTGGGTTATCAGGTTACGAGTAAGTTCTGTGCTTTAGTTGCTAACCCCAAGAAGCTATATTTAGGTTCCTGGGTTACGTGTTTAGCTGATCACATGCTTTGTTTTAATACCTAATCTATATCTCTGTGCTGTGTTTGTACATTACCTGCTTTAGATTTAAGATTTCTTGCAAACCTGTGGTTAGTTACCCGCACGATTAGTGGCATATGGTATTTTATGGTTGCAAGATCTTTGGCGCCCTTCAAACCACATAGATTTACTAAGGCCACTACTTCGCGCACGCTGAACCCACCTCAGCCACCTGTCGATGACCGGTTGGGCATTGTTTTATAGCTACTTCAGTGCTTCCAAGCTGACATGTCCACTTACTTCGAGCATGTGGGATTCATTCCTCCCTCCCGTCACCCTTGAGTGTTTCCGGAAGTCACTCCCCTTAGGCAAGCTCTTCCCTTCTTCCATTTTTACTTATCTGTCTGGATCTAGCTTAGTGACAAGCTGTCTTTAAGTGTGGGGATGTTTTTAGGGGCTGTTTTTGGGGTATTTTGAAAAAAAAAGTATAAATCTGTTGGTGAATGCTTAGTTTTGTAATTTGAAATTTTTTTTGACCTTGAGGATGATTTTTGTCTGAGAATGGTTCCCTAGAATTTTGGTATTTAGAGAAGTACTGATCCGAAAGTTTTTTAAAAAAGTTATCAGCTAACAAAATCTGAACTTCAATGTGTGCCATGCATAATAGCTAGAAATTTTTTCGGATTTTCTGTTGTCAAGCCTTAATTTGAATATCGAAATATCAAATTCTTTGCATGAGCTTGAAAATTGCCATCTTGCTTAATTTGGGCTGTGTTAGGGCTTCTTAGGAAATCAAATCGCATTTGTTTCTTTGTTAAAAGGAGGGGATAATAAAAAAAAAGGAGAAAAGAAAGAAAATTTTCTGTTTTATGCTTTGTCAATAAAGGTTCCGCTGGCCAATGCGCCATGAGCTGAGCTAGTAGCCGCCAAGGTTTGTGTTGCCTGAGTAACCGAGTATATGCGGGTCAGAACTAGGTATCTTCATGTAAAAAGGGCTCCTACAACCTGAAGTAAGCAAAATAAAAATAAAGAAAATACATATAATAATAAAGTAAAAGAAAGGAAGAAAATTTTGTGTGTTACTTTTCTATTTTTCCCTCTCTTTTAGCATTGAAATAATTTGTTTGATAGATTCTGAGGATTGTTCTTAGCTTAGCTTCCTATCTGCAAGGTGTGAATTTTGAAAAGTGAAACCTAAATTGATTGAGTGCTTAAATTGTTGTGGCTTGGTAATGGGAATTAAAAATTATTGAAGGCGATTTGTGCTTTGTGTGCATTTTTGAGGGAATGTTTAGTTATTTTGATGGCTTTATTTGAATCTTTTTGGGTCCAATACTTCTCTCTCTTGTTCAAGCAATTTGGGAACTGTTCTTAGGTGAATTGAGCAGGTTTTGATTTTATTCCTTTTGGTCCATACTTGAGGGCAAGCATGGTCTAGGTGTGGGGATGTGTTATATGTTATATTTTGCATATTTTGGCTTTGTTTTAGGGGCTTAAATGGGTATATTTTGGCATATTCTATGGGCTTTCTACTGTTGTGTGTGTTTTTATATTTACAGATGCTAAATTGGAGATTTGGGCTATAAAAGCCGATTTGGGCTAGGTTTTATCAAGATCGGTGCTGAAGTGCATTTTTCCGATTCTAACCTTGCCCAAGGCTAAATTTCTTCCGTCAGGGGCTGTTTAAGAACTTTTCTAATTACGGGCTGGCAAAAATTGGAGCAGATTAAGGCCCTAATTTAGAGAACTTAGACGTGGATTAAAGAGGCTATTTTGTGAACATCTTTAATTTTTGTGGTCTTAGGGTTAGACAATTAGGGGAGAGAGGTTAGTTTTGAGAGGCAGAAAAATATCAGAATACAATTTTTTTTTTTAAGAGTTTTATCAGCATCAATGAGCAGCTAATTTTCTTTCTTCATCTAAGGGATTCAAGGCTTGGATATATTTGATTGTGAGATTGTTCTAAACTTTAATCTTTCAATTTAATTCTCCATATTCTTATTCTTATTTCAAGAGAGATTTCTCTCTTTTGTTATTTTGTGATTTAAAATTGTTGCCCAGTTGTTTAGATTACAAATTAATGAATTGTTATCAGTGAATAGAATTTGTAATCATTCGATTGATTATATCTAGAACAATAAAAGAAATAAGAATTTAAACTTAAATCAATATCACTAAGAATTGGTTGGTTTATATTAGGCTTTTTTAGAACTTAATGCTTTTAGGAAATTAAATCCTAGCCGCTAAGGAAGGGTTGTTTGTCGAATAGGGAAGTGTTTGAGCCATGCTAGACAAATTCCACATTAGGAAAAGTTGATCCGGGTGTGCTAAGCTAAGGGTTATAACTAGTGTGGAGGAATTAAATTATTTTTCTCAATCAATGATCAATCTCGTTAATTCCAAGCTGAAGAATTGCCTAGATGAAGTTTCACATTAATTGATTTACTCTGTTTTTATATTAAATTCAGTTTTAATTTAGTGTTCAAAAAATTGTTAACTTCTTCAGATTATAGTTTAGTATTAATTCAATCAATCCTTAAAACCCCCCTTTTTTTTCATTATTTGTTTGTTTTAATTTTATTTGGTATTTAGCAATCGTTAATCAAGCATTAACTCCTTAGGGTTCAACCTCGACTTACCTACTGCAAATTTATTTGTTTAAGGTTAAAGTGAGATTTATAAATTTATCTTTAACGGAATCGACAACCGATCAAATACAAAATATCCAAATATAAAGTATAATACAATATAAGAACTAATGCCATTTGGATTAGGGCACACTAGCAATTCATTCCCATGATTATAATAGAATAGGGATGAATTTAAAACTATGTTCTATAAACTCATGGTCTTACTCGTTCCGTACACACTACTAACAAACATGAGTGAACACCAGTTTATGGATTCTCAATATTTATTAATTGCACAAGTAATTCAATAAATATGATTATGCCTTTTGTTAAAATAGATGTGAGCGGACGATCTTAGAAGGAAGTATGGGTCTTAAGACCGGGCCGAGGATTTCTTATATTTTTAGAAAACATATTTTTCGGGTTTGGAAAATAATGAGGCAAAATGAAGGAACGTACAAAACCAATTGCTTGTGCCTTAAAGGTTGACAGGAGTCACCACCCGACTTAGCTCTTACCTGGAAATTGTGGTATAGCCAAGCCCGACTGAGATTCCAATACCTTTAAGACAAAAATTCAGGTCCAAAAAAATCACTTTTTGTTATTTTATTCCCTATTCAATATTCAACCCTATCTATTTACTATAAGTGATAAATAAATTCGGAAGATAAAATTATTACAACCCAATCAAATAAACTATCCTAGGGGATATATTTGATTAAAATTGGATGGGGCTACAATCGCCTAATTTACATGAGATATCTAAAAATAGAAAGCTAATATTCATCTAACCTAAAATACATTTACCTGCAAAACTAAGGTTAGTGATACATATAAATATAAGCACATTGGACTCATATCTAACAGAATGGGATATCTAGATAGCTTGGGGGTATGCATTGAGGGGATAATCAGGGAAAAGCCAGTAGGTTTACCTGATTAGACATGGAAAATAATTTTATAAAGGTCCTGTATTGTTGGATCTAAAGAAGACAGCTTTGAAAAATAATTTTGCTAATTTTGTATTTATTATTTCTTATGGCAAATGTGAGTCGGTTATACAGAAATTTATAAAAACCTCTTTGTGTGGGTCCTGAAGGACTCTCCAAAATTAAATATAGGCCGATAAAACGTATAAACACCCAAAACCAATTTTATGAAAAATGTATGCACGATGAATAATAACACAAATGAATTGTATATAATGAAATGAATTTCTAGAACCATAGGGGCCCAAAAACGGGTTAGATCTGGATCTCGGGATCTAGATCAAATGATATAAACAATTTTATTTTTGTGATTTTAAAATGTTGAAATTCAATTTGGGGTTTTCTCCTTTTGAATTTCACGATCCATTGGAGGTCTATCAATTGATTAGACAGGGAAATCAAAGATTTTCACCCCGAATTCATAAAATTAAAAGTCATAGAAATTATGAAAGAATTTCAGCCCACGGCTCATAGGCCATGATGAGCCATGCGGCTCAAATTTTCATCGGGATGGGCCGTACGACTTGTTCTTAAAATTTATAGCAAACTTTTTTGGTTCTTGCATACATAAACAAATCAAACAATGCAAGGATAGAGAGATAGGATTTTATGGCCTCTCTGTTGGGAATGTCCTAGTCCCAAGGCATTGGTCCTTGTTTTGTATCATACATTCTTAGACCATTTATGGATTGATGTATTATACACTTGTGTTAATATATAAAGGCATAATCTATTATATACATGTTGTCAAGTGGCATGCACTTGGCAATGAAACCATGGATAGGGAAATGATATAACCATAAAGTCATCCATAGTCTGTTCTAGTCATGGGAATGAATGGAACATAAGACTAGCATTACCTTGATTGTATGACAATGTCTTATCGGCCATAGTATATGGACTGTTAATAAGGTATATGGGTACATGTAATGGGACATTATACTTGATAGATCCACTAACGAGATATCCACATGGTATAGTATCACAAGTGATTCTCGTGTAGTGCTTATATTGGATCCTTCGACCTGACCATATTATGGAGTTGCATGTGAACTCATACACTTTGATGTATGCCTAAAGGGCCCGTAAAAGGTGTATGGAATTGTCACGAGAAAAATTAAACGCAAGGCAGAATAACGATTAAAATTTTCCTCGATTCCATAGCCCAAGATTCATGTAGATTAATAGAATGAAACCAAGAATGAAAAGAATATTAAATTTTCTCATCTTAACTGTCTCCTCTAAAGATAGCTGTAGAAACCTAAACATTTTTCCTCCACAATCCGGTACACGAATGACTCTTGAACGGGACTTGTCTAGTGAACGAAAACCAAGACCAAGCAACCAAAGGGGACG
Source organism: Euphorbia tirucalli (assembly GCA_039660915.1). Lineage (NCBI taxonomy): Eukaryota > Viridiplantae > Streptophyta > Magnoliopsida > Malpighiales > Euphorbiaceae > Euphorbia > Euphorbia tirucalli. Next base: position 30,988,985 of record CM077640.1, on the reverse strand, counting down.
GCTACAATTTTTAGGTTGGCCGAAATTCCTATGTGGCTAGGGTTAGGGAGAAATTAGGTTAAGGCTTCCTTATATACTCCTTAGTATACTCCTTAGCGTACTAGGATTTTAATTAAAACAATAGGTTATTTATTTGATTAAATTAATTTAACTTGTACAATTAGAATTAAATAAAACCTTATTATAAAATTCCAATTGACACAATTACATATAATTTTTATCAAATTAATATAACCCAAAGTTAAATTAAAATCAACCTTAATAAATACATCCTTTGTATTTATATTTCCACCAAGAAAATTTTATTTTATTTAATTAATTATTTACTACATGTAATCAATTAATCAAATAACATTAATTTCTCCCTTAATATAATTGAATTAATTATGACATAACCTAATCTCAATAACACAATTAATTTGGATTACTGTTCCAATTCCAATTTGTTAACGTTCAGTCGTTTTATGTGTAAGATCGTGTGGATTCGTCTTTATGTTGGCAGTGGGCCCAAAGCCCACAGACTGTAAGTGGGTTTATAGTCCCCAATTAAGATGGAGACTTGTAGTCTAATGTGAAACATAACCCGGTAGTGATCTTGTATATCCCTTACCAACTAACATCGATATTTAAGCAAGAGGCATAGTCCTGTCATCTTCTTATATGCTTATTTAGTTCTTGATATCAAGTGGATTGAACCTAATGAATAAGTATCCCAACTTATTTGGGTATGGCCATACACTTGTCAGTCCCACTCATCATGTGGCCAGTGATATCATCTCAGGGGATGCTGAGTGGCAATTCCATCAACTTCACTATCAATATCAACATGTTCACTGGCCGACCCAACATACCCATACTTGGCACCATATCAAAGTGTATCAGATCCTATGTTATGTTACAATGAACATCAGGTCTAAGGATAATAGCAAGACCTACCTGAGAAACACCTATGACGATCAAACCATGTGGTGTTCTCGTGACTGATCGATCTAGTACCATGCAACCCAACATGTACCCATATCATTGACTGACATTCCATGTCCACTAGCCGATGAGACACCACCGTCTAGTAAAGGATATGCTAGTCTTTGGTTCTTTTCATTCCTATGATTAAAATAGACTAGGGATATCTTGATGACTATAACTTTAACTCTACTAAAAGGTCTCATAATCCAATGACCTACATTGGTTTACTTTAGTATGGTTATAATTATTGGATACTCTATTTATAGATAGCATAAGATATGAATAAGATTCATGCCTTCATTTCAACACAAAATGTATAATACAAAATATCCAAATATAAAGTATAATACAAAAGAGGGTGATAATACAAAATATCCATTGGATACTCTATTTATTTATAAGCATCAGTTCACTCGATATCAAGTGAATGTCCCAACACAAAAGAGGGTGATAATACCATGCCTCTATGTTGGACATCAATATCAATGACATGGGACATATAAGTTATACTACAGGGTTATGAATTTCATTAGATTGTAGGCTACGTCTTGATTAGGGGCTATACTAGAGTCTAACTATAGTCTGTGGGACATGGGCCTATTGCCAACATAAAGACGTAGGGATTTTTCATCTCAAAACGTTCGATTAAAGCGGAAGCTCGAATCATTTTCTCAAATCTATGACCCAGGAGCATTGAAGTGGAAATCAAAACAATAAAACTTGAAAGAGAAGTTTAGATTCTCACCAGGAATATCTCTTTCAGAGTTGGCTGTAGAAACCCAAATTGAAGTCCTCTACAATCCCATACACGAACAACTTCGGAGCGTGAACCCATGCTAGTGTCGGATCAACGGAAGAGAGGGAATTAGGAGTAGAAATTTTCTGCCTTGGAATGCCTTAGGCTAGCCAAAAATTGCAGCTAGGGTTTTTAATCCTCTTGGCCGAAATTCCCATGTGGAATTTTAGGTTTTTAGGGTTTTCATTTTATACGGGTTTTTTTCCCTAAAGCCCAAGTCCAAATATTAATTATTTAGGCTTACTTTTAATTGAAAATTCAATTTTAATGTTTCATGTATTTGAATATATTATACCATATAACATATTACATGCCATTTTAAATTAAAATTAATTTGACCAATTAATTTAACCTAGAAATTAAAATTAGGTCTTTTATAAAATTAAGTACATGTAACCTATACATGTGAAATATTTCCACCGACAAAATAATATCTTAATTTAATTCATTGAATTAATTATAGGAGACCCATTACAAATATTAATTATATTATTTTGATCAATCCAATTAATCTATATAATATAATCAATAGAATCCTCTCTTTCTAGTTGGTATACTCCAAGTATACGGTTGATTTGTTAAGTTCAAGCTCCAACGTTTAATGTGTATGATCCTTTGGGCCTGTCTTTACTTTAGCAGTGGGTCTATGGTCCACAAACTGTAGGCGGGCTCTAGCAAGCCACTACAACCCCCAATTAAGATAGAGATAGCAGTCCAACTGAAATCAAAACCCTGTAGTTTAAACTTGTAAATCTCATGTCATTGATATCAGTGTCCAATACAGAGGCATGGAATAATCACCCTCTTTTGTGTCTGGACATCAACTTAATCCTGACTGAACTGATGCTCACAAACAAGTTGCAACCTGTTTGGGTGTGGCCACACTCTTATCAGTTGCATTCATCAAGTGGCCTATGATATCTTTTCAATAGACTACTGAGTGACATTCCCATCGCATATACATAGTCCTGCCATGTTTACTGACACACCCAAATGTACCCATACTTGGCATCTTGTTACAGGCCCTTTAGGCGTACATCAAAGTGTGTCACTTCACATGCAAGACTATAACATGGTCAGGTCAAAGGACCCATACAAGTACTACACGAGAATCACTTATGATGCTGTACCATGTGGATTTCTCGTTTAGTGGATCTATTAGTACCATGCCCCATTGCATGTACCCATGAACTTGGTTGACATTCCATGTCCAATGGCCAGTAAGACACCGCCATACAACCAAGCTTATGATAGTCTTTGGTTCCATTCATTCCCATGACTGGAACAGACTACGGATGACTTTATGGTCATATCGTTTTTCCTATCCATGGTCTTACTACCAAGTGCATGACACTTGTCAACATGGATATGGATATGTCCATTGAATACTCTATTTATAATATTGCACAAGATGTATATAATAAATAGATTAATGCCTTTATTCATTGACACAAATGTATAACACATAAATCTCATTATAAGATACAAATTATATGATACAATATAAGGACCAATGCCTTCGGAACCAGCACTAAACGGGTCAGTTAAATACTTGGAGTATATTGATGAGAGAGGAGAACTTTATTGATTAAATTATAGATTAGTTGGATTGATCAAATAATATAATCAATAAGAATATGTTTTCATAGAATTAATTTGATAAATTAATTTTATGTGTTTATTTCCTGGAAGGAAATAAAATGTTTATATATATAGGTTTATATATATATTGTCTCCTAAGTGATGGCTGAATAATTATTAGGTTAATTTAATTAGACAAGTTATATTTAATTGGACATGAAATGAATTATATTTAATTGGTTTTGGTTTTGATTTTGTCTTTTTAAGTTCCTGGAACATAGATTCTAGAAAATCTAAATCGGCTTCCATTGCGATTGGTTTGATTTTCCATGATGAATCCCTACACTCTCAGAGATTGCCTTTAGCTTGTTTATCCAGATTTTCAGGCAATGATCCGAATTCGTTCCTTAGAGCTTTAAGCCAATGTAACTCGTGAATACGAACTGAAACTTGTCGAGAAAACAAAATGCAGTCGTATATAGCTTTGAACTGAGGTGTTTTACATATGACAATGATGCTTAGTGTTTGAAATGGTGGGATTTGGCTTGGATTTAGTGCTTGGAAGCTTATGTATATTGTTAATGTCTTCAAGGAAAAAGATGAAAGAGTTGAAAGAGAAGAAGAAGATGTTGAATCTGGAGTAAAGGGCCGTAGGAACCAACCCTTTGGAAAGTGTGATCGTCTAGTTTATTATCCTGACTTTTGCCTTAAAAAACTTGTAATACATCCCCTTGTCTCGTCATTGATGTTAACTTCTTAAGGAATCATTTTCTATTCTATGCAAGTGGGCAATTTGGCCAACTAATTATTTAAGAGAAGGACCGTATTGCCCATCTGCCCTTCAAATTGAGCCATGCAGCCTATCTTTTGAGTTATACAGCTCATATTCGAATCACAGCTATATCGACTTTAAGCAGCTCTCTTCCACGGCTTAACCCTAAAAAGTTAGATCATGCCTCCTTCTAAATTGGGCCATATAGCCCATCCTGTAATGATGACAATCCCTATTTCAATTTTTGGTGGTTTTCAATTCATTTTGACAATAGTTACAGTCCGTTCTTTTCTGTTCGGGCTGTGTTTCAAACAATTTCACATAAAGGATAATAAAAAATCATCATCGTAGAGGTCGAACAAAAATCCGTGCTCACAAGTTACGTCTCATGCAATTAAATTCGGCCCATATCAAGTCTTCGCTGGATATTTTTTTTTGGGCGAATTTAAGTACATGATAGGGAGCTTGGTGAATAAAAGAGAAAGAGGACTGACATTAGGATTGCTGAGTCAAGTCTGAGTTGATATGGAGATCAGGCATGCTTTACTGAACATCATCGTCCTCTAGGTTTGGACTTATCGGGTTAAGTGCTGCCTTTGCGCTGAGGATTAAACTGAATTCCTTGTTCATCTTAAGAAAATGGGATCGCTTTACTGAATGTCCCTACCTTAGATGATTTGGATTTTTTAGATTGATAAAAGCTATGCTCACTGAGGATCAAGCTGGGCTCATCGTTCATCCAAGTAAAGCGGGATCATTTCACTGAACGTCCCTACTTTCGATGATTTGGATTTTTAGGGTTGGGTGATACCTTGCTTGTCATTTATCTAAGTAAAGTGGGATTGTTTCGGTGAATGTCCTTACTTCCGATGATTTGGATTTTTAGGGTTGATCGAAGTTATGCTCACTAGGGATCAAGCTCAGTTCTTTGTCCATCTTAAGAAAGTGGGATTGCTTCACTAAACATCCCTACTTCTGATGATATGGATTTTTTAGGTTGAGCTCTTGTTGACTTAATGGGGACTGGGATCGTGTTGTTGAATCTTGTTGTTTCCCATGATTTGACCCACCGGGGATAACCACCAGGAAGCTTTGTATTGGCATCTTTGTTCCTTGATCTATAATTTTGAAATAAATTTTTGCCCCTTCGATCAAGAACAAAGACGTGAATCATAGTGTTCATGGCTTCACTCTTCTAGGTCTTGCACCTAGATTCCTGTGAAATAAGAAAAGAAAACCTTTCTTGGGGTAATTTGGCGATTTAAAATTAATAATTAAAATTTAGAAATTTAAGTAAGGATGAGCCGTACAGCCTATCTTACTAGGGGAGTGGGGTCATGTGGCTTATGAGTCGGAAAATTGAGTCATACAGCTCATGGCTGCGGTGAAAAAAATCCCTAATATTATCGGTGGGCCGTACGACCCAAATTGAGGACTAGTTAGGCCGTACGACCCATCGTACCAGAATTAAAACCCCTAACTCAGCCATCCCTTTCACATTCTTTTCCTTCTTTTTTCTTCTTTCTTCGTTTTTCTCTCCAAATCAGCCAACCCCTCTTCTCTCTAACTTCATTTTCGGGAGCATGAGGTGTAAGTTACACCATTCCATCTCGTATACACCCCGCCAAGAGGCTCTAGATACTGTGGTTCCATAATACACCCTACCAGAGGGTTCATTCACTCTTCCATTCTTGTCGGTGGAAAGTCTATACGGCATCAAGCTGACAAAGAAGTAGGAGGGCATGTCCCTCGGGAAGGACGTGAGCGCTGTCATCAATATACACGGGCACGCCATCGCCCATTTAGTACATTTTCGCCCAATTTTCCTTTGATTTTCAATTTCCTTTCTTTATTTATTTTTTTATAATTTGGTGAAATTAATTGATTAGAATGCAAGCCTAGGGTTTATTTTATGTGTAGGAATGCTTTAGGGCTGGTTTTTGGTTGGATTTAGGCTTACTTTTGAGAAACTTTCTGGGTCAAAAACCCAAGAACTGATTTGCTAGATAAGATGGGCCATATGGCCTTGTTCATAGGCAATTCAGGCCTATAGCTCATCTTCCCTTGAGTTTTTAGGTTTCTCCACGAACTAAGGATAAGCCGTATGGCTTAAGAAGTTGGGCAATACGGCCCAAAATGGCATGGGATAGGGCCATACGGCTCATCTTTACTTGGAAACAGCCCTTCTTTTTTCGCCCAAAAATTTAATTTTCTTTCAATTTTGAATTGAAATATATACATGTATACGGTTAACTAAATTTAACAAACTTCCCTTTTCTATTGATTTTGTAGACTAGGAAGAAAAACAAGGGTGCTGGATGCTGAGATGGCCTTAAGGACTTCTACGATCATCTCCTGGCCCCGGTGAGGGCGAAGGTCGATGCTACTAGCCTTCAGATTTTAGTTCCGTAGACCCTCCGTTGCACTCCAAGAAAGAGCAAGGTAGAGATTATGGTGCTTGTGGAGCGGCGGATGTACACCATGCATACATTCCACCTACCTACTAGGGAGTTCCCTATTACTCCTTTAGATTTCATTGCTATTACTGGGTTGCACTTCTGAGGCACTAAGATCCAGTTCAATTATGCCTTGAGCACCAGCCATTTCAGTGTTGATACCATGGCCATTCTGCATGGGTACAGGCCTTCCTAGCCCAAGCTACAGTATGGCACCTTGATGGGCTACGGGAAGGGGCATAGTGATACCACCGAGGTGGAGCAGAATCACTATGCCCACTCTTTCCTGCTTTTCCTCTTGTCTGAGGTTCTGTTCCTGACTGGCGGCAACAACATCAACTAGAACGTGTAGCCTACTCTGATCAAACTAGAGAGCCTGAGTGGGTTGGATTAGGGTCTGACTAGACTTGCCCAGATGTACTATGGGCTAGATGTGTATGCTCGGGGCAGTATAAGGAGTTGAAGTGCTACTTGATTATGCTTCTAGTAAGATTTTTGTTCTTTTCTTTGTTCATTTCATTCTTTTTTTAGCAGCAAAATTTTATTTATGTATGTTCTGACTTTGATTTCTTCACAAATATGGGCTTATGAGCATGGACTCTTGAGCCATCCCACATTGGGCAGGGTTAATGGCATCCATATCTTCCCATGGCTCGTCCGATGGATGGTCAGCTGGACCAATATGGAGATGTCTGCGACTAAGTGCTGTACTCAGATGGGCTCTGTGACCTGGAGTGAGGTACAATAAATTCCATCAGTTTTAAACTTTATTCACCAGTTTAGGATCATACCTAAGTTTGAGTTTGATTTGTGTGCATCTGCTTTGGATTATTTAGGTGCCCTTGGGGCGATGTTGCCCACTGGACAGATGCGATGATTGGGGTGTTAGATATGCCCTAGTCCCAAGGCATTGGTCCTTATTTTGTATCATACATTTAGTAACTTGTTATGAGATTTGTGTATTATACAATTTGTGTCAATGAATAAAAGCACTAATCTATTTATTATATACCTTTTGTAATGTTATAAATAGAGTATCTAATGGACATATCCATATCCATGTTGACAAGTGTCATGCACTTGGCAGTAAGACCATGGATAGGGGAAATGATATGACCATAAAGTTATCCAAAGTCTATTCCAGTCATGGGAATGAATGGAACCAAAGACTATCACTAGTTTGGTTGTATGGCAGTGTCTTACCTTTAGACATGGAATGTCAACCAAGTAATTGGGTACATGCAATGGGGCATGGTACTGGATAGATCCACTAAATGAGAAATCAACATGGTATAGTATCACAAGTGATTCTTTTGTAGTACTTGTGTGGATCCTTTGGCCTGACCATGTCATGGTGTTGCATGTGAAGTGACACACTTTGGTGTACACATAAAGGGCCTGTAACAGGGTGCCAAGTATGGGTACATTTGGTGTGTCAGTGAACATAGCAATACTATGGATATGCAGAAGGGAATATCACTCAGTAGTCCACTAAGAAGATATCATCGGCCACTGATAAGAGTGTGGCCACACCCAAACAAGTCGGAACTTGTTTATGAGCATTAGTTCATTCTGGATCAAGTTAATGTCCAGACACAAAAGAGGGTGATTAATCCATGCCTCTATGTTGGACACCGATATCAATGACATAGGATATACAGGTTTAAACAACAGGGTTTCGATTTTAGTTGGACTGCTATCTCCATCTTAATTAGGGGCTATAGTGGCTTGATATAGCCTGCCTATAGTCTGTGGACCATAGGCCCACTGCCAACATAAAGACAAGCCCACAGGATCGTACACTGAATGTCTGAGCTTGGACTAAATGGATCAATCGTATACTTGGTGTATACAAACTGGTGAGAGAGGATTCTATTGATTATATTATATATATCAATTAGATTGATCAAACTAATATAATTAATATTTGTATTGGTTTTCTTCTAATTAATTCAATGAATTAATTTAAGATATTATTTCTTCGGTGGAAATATTTAACATGTGTTTAATTTTATGGAGAGTCTAATTTTAATTCGTAGGTTAAATTAATTGGTCAAATTAATTTTAATTTAAATGACATATAATATATTATATGGTATAATATATTTACATACATAAAAAATAAAAACTAGAGTTGCAATAAAAATAAACCTAAAGAATTGATTTCAAACCTAGGCTTTAATAATCGAAAAGTCCACATAAAATAAAACCAAAGAGGGCCTAAATTCCGCAAGGGAATTTCGGCCAAAAAGGGTGAAAAAAACCCTAGGGAATACATTCTAAGGTAGAGAATTTCAGCCATAAAGATCCCTCTCTTTCGATGATTCGACGCTAGCATGGGTTTCCCACTCCAAAGCAGTTCGTGTACAGATTATGGAGGAGATCAAATTTGATTTTTGTAGCCAGCTTTGAAAGAGATATTCCTGGTGAGAATTTGAATTTTCTTAATTAAATTTTGTTGTTTTGATCTCCATTTCAATTGCTCATGGCTATTGGATTTGAGAAAATGTTCCATAGGGTCACTTTAATCGGGCATTTTGTGATGAAAAATCCCTACAATGGTATCAGAGCGGGCTTTTGATCCGTGGAAATCTTAAACAAGATTGAATCCCTAGTTTTAAAATTTGGTTTTTTGATTTTGGGATTCTTAGATTTGGGGTTTATGATTTTCCCCTTTTGATTTTGCAATCAAAAATTAATTTGCATATTGGTTATGTATGTTTTAATTTTCTGTTGATGTTGGACCTTGGTGATTTGATTTGTTGATTTATTTAAAAAAAATCATGGGCTGCTTTCATGGGTACGGGGCAATCGGTGGCAGAATCCACTGTTGGCCACTACCATAGCAGTGAAAACAGCAACAGCAGCAGCTGCTGCGAAAGCAGCATGCCACTGCTGGGTAGCGGTCGCTGCAAGGCAGCAGATGCTGGGTAGCGGCTGCTACTGCCAAGGCAACTGTGTTACCCTAGCAGCAACGGGCCGGGCCCTATTTTGTATTTGGCGGGTTTTTTTGCTTTGGGCCCAATTTTAAATTTTAATGGGTTTTAAAATTTTGTGTTAAAATTTGTGTAATTTAAATGCGCATGGTTTCTTGAATGAAATTTTATTTTATTCATGAGATATTAATTTTGGAAATTAATATTATGTAATGAAATTGGTTTGGGTTTTCTTAGCATGATTACCTGGATGGCTAATTTGGATTCATGGTTTCCCAAATTCCAGTGGGAGCAGTGTTATGCCTGGGCTAGAGGCCCAAAGCCCGTTAAGGGTTGGAACCATGATGGGCCAAAATTGGCGATTTCTAAATAATGGCTAAGAACATATTCAAATGGGATTAATTTCATGCATTTTAACATGTTTATAAATTGATGTATTGGATTACATGCTTGTGTGATTAAATGTATGAATGGATGCTATTGGGCCCTATTTCAAGACGGGTTGTAGTTCTTTTTAGGTAAATACGGCCTGCGTGTCATTTTCTTTTTTATGAAATTTTATTTTATTTATTTATTATAAAATGTTGTAAAGAAGAAGCCCGTTGGAGAGGCGAGCCCAAAAGGAAGAAAGGAGGCCCACCTGGTGTTTTTCTAGTATAGGTTTACTAGAATTATATTAGGCTGTAATTAGGCCCATAGCATTCCATTATTTATTTAATTATGCTTTTATTTATTTACATGCTTCAATGTCTAATCCAATCTCATTTTCACTCGCCTATGCATCTAAGCCGTTATTAAAATGAATATAATAACCAAAAGAAAATCACTAATTCATTTAAAAGTGCTTCCCTCATTCAAAACCGACTCGAAGTCGGGATAGGCCAGTTGTAGACCATGCCCTCGCAAGATACACTGGAGTATCGTCGTTTTGTATTGGGCAACAGTATTGGTTATGTTGGGATTCGTCATCGGAAAAATAACGTGGCACAGCGGAAAATGCACCGTTTAAAATTTCCTAGAATCCCCCTATCATGTCCAATTACCATTGATTAGAATAAAACCAATTTGAATCAAGAGAGATTAACTCACCGGATTCGTCTCTTCTAAAGACTGCTGCAGAATGGTTTCTTGAAACTTCGATCTACAAAGTCCGATGCACGACCAACTATTAAGCGGGAACCGGTGCCAGCTGAAGACGCGAAGGAATGGAGGATTAATGCTAGGATTTTCGGCTGTTTACGGGCTGCTCTTGGTGGATGAAATTTCCAGCAATTAATTAGGGTTGAATTAGGGTTTTATTGCTTAAGTGTGCCCTTATATAGACACCTGGTCTAATTGGGTTTTAATTAGGTTAATTAAACCCAAGCCCACTAGGATTATAATTACATAAATAAAATTTAATTAAAAAGTATATACTATGTAATTTCATTCCATTTGGCTAAATTTAATTACCCCTAAATAAAATTAAATCACACTTAAGTAAATACAATACATGTATTTAATTTTCCTACTTAGGAAAATTATTTAATTAATTTTTTACTTTATGTAATTCAATTAATTGATAAATTAATTAATTACATTATGTAAACTTATTAATTAAATTAAATTCAACCCAATGCTAATTAATTACCTTGACATCGAATGTTAATTAATTAATGAACACATTCCTTCCAATGTACGTTACATGTACAATTTCTATAAGTTCCGGCTCAGTTGATCTATGTGCATGATCCTATGGGTCTGTCTTTATGTTGGCAGTAGGCACAAGGCCCACAGACTATAAGTGGGTTCTAGCAAACCATTATAGCCCCCAATTAAGACAGAGATGCAGCAGTCTTTCAAAGACACTCACCCAGTAGGAATCTTATAGTGTACTTTGCCTAACGATATCGATATGAATAAACAAGAGGCATGGTGTCCATCATCCTCTTCTATTGTTTATTATATTTCTTGATCTTGAGTTGACTGATTAATCAAATAAGCACCGACTTACTTGGGTATGGCCATACACTTATCAGTCTCATTCATCAAGTGGCCAATGATATCATCTCGGTGTTACCCGAGTGGCAATTCCATCACTTCATCATCAATATCAACATGTTCATCGGTCCACCCAATCATACCCGTATTTAGCATCCTTTTACAGACCTGTTAGGCGTATGTCAAAGTGAACCAGATTCCATATTGATATTATAATGAAATCTGGTCTGAGGACAAAAGAGACCTACTCAAGAAATACCTATGACGCGACAACCATGTGGCTGTCTTGTGCGGATCGATCCAGTCCCATGTCAATGACATGTACATATATTCATGACTAACTATACAAGTACTATGGCTAGTTAAGAACTGCCATACAGTCATCGAATATACAATTCTGTGGTTCTATTTGTTCCCACGATTAGAACAAACCTGGGATAGGCTTTATGATTATCAATCAATGGATACTCTACTCATATTATTGCACAAGATATAGATGAAATAGATTAATTGCCTTTATTAATGTGACAAAAATAATGTATTCATACAATGAGTCTTAATGTATAATACAAGATACAAGAATTCAATGCCCTAAGAACTAGGGCACACTAACAGGTTACTCTAACATTTGGATGGAGGTTTGGACTTAGCAAGGGTAGTAGGATTCTCCTGGCCCTAAGCACAGATAGGTAAATGCCAATAAGCCTATCAAACCGAGAGTCCCTAGGTTGGGATTGGATGGCATTCTTACCTAAATAATTTGGGTATAGTTGTTCCAGGCCTTCATCTGGCTACATCTTGATGAAATATGGATCTCAGCCCATTAGCCCAACAAGTTGACTTCATTAATAACATGATTCATTATTAATTAAATATGGGGAAAACAACTGAGCCCTTTGTTAACACTCTTCATTTTTTCTGTGTAGTAATCAAATGGCAAACAATAATACTCTTTCACTATGATCTATCCTCGAGAGGGACAACCTTTTCGAGCCAAACTTCCTGGATTGGTTTAGGAACTTATGGATAGTTCAAAGACAGGAATGCAAGGAGTACGTGCTGGAAAGGCCTGTATCGCTTACACCTACTGGGCGTAATCCACTAGCTACACAGCCGGAGGAATACGAGGTGCATGTCAAGGATAACCATAACGTGATATGCCTGATGCTGGCATGCATGGTCCCTGAGCTGCAAAAGCATTTCATGAACCATCAAGCCTTTGCTATGATAACAACTCTAAATTAGATGTTTCAGGTGCAAGCTCGTCAAGAGAGATACTTGACCAACAAGGCATTCCACTCCTGCAAGACAAGGGCAGGGACATCTATGAGCGCACACGTGCTTAAGATGAAAGGCTATTTGGATACTTTAGCCCATCTCGATTCACCTATCTCACAGGAATTAAGGGTTGACACTATTGATAAGGTCGGTTTTTGACCTTATCTTTTAGGCAATTTCGTGGATTGAACGGCAATTTTTAGAGTCTTTTGTGTGAATGTTTGTGTGGTTTTTGAGTATTTTGTGATTTTTATGTTTTGGATAGATTTTTATAACTTTTAGTATTTTTCGTGTTTTCTAGGGTTGTTTTTGTAATTTTTGGACAATATGTCGTTTTTATGGTCCGTGGCGTTGGTGCGGTTATGTTTCTTTATACTTGTTTTGGACAGGTATTATGACCCGGACTGGAAGTTGGTGCATCGGCGGCAAGAAAGAGTTTGAAGTGCTGAAAATCAAGGTGGCACGGTGTGCCACAATTAGGGCACCGCGTGCCAATCCAGTGGGCCAAGAGATGCAATCCAGTTGAGTGGCACGAAAACGTGGCACTCAGACTAGTGTGGCGTGCCAACCCCAAAACCACACGGCACGGCGTGCCACCTCCAGCAGCACGGCATGCCACCCCCAATTCTGCACAGCACGGCGTGCCACTTCCACCAGCACGGCGTGCCGAGCTCCGGAATTCTGCTGTTGCCCTACTTTCATCTTTTCTTTTTCCTGGTTTTAACCTAGCCGCATAAATAGGTTATTTTCTGAAGTTTTAAGGATCTTTTTCCAGACTTTTAGAGTGAGAGCAGAAACTTGTAGCGAGGTTTTAGCTTGAACTATTTGTTTTCTTTGAGTTTTGAACCATCAATTGGTAGTAGTTTTACATAGAACCTTCCCCTTTTGCGATGTTCTTGGTTCCTGCTTGGGTTCATCGATAGAGGTACACCCCAAGCATCTTCACACCGTCGAAATCCTGTTAATCAGACCAAAAGGGCATAATTTTTTCTTTTTCTCTTTTGTAATTTGATTAAGTTAGTTTTTTATTCCGCAAATTGATTGTGTTTGGTTGTAAACACTGAATTCGTTTCACCTTTCTTAATTAATACAATTGATTGCAAGTTAATTTCAATTTTTATTCCTTTTCTTTATGCAATTCCTTTAATGATCATCTAGTCTCATAAGATCTTAATTTATTAAGTTCATATTTGTGGCATTACCTAGATTGACGCCTAGGAAACCATTAGTATTGACGACACTGTGGAACTTACGTGCCCCTATTTTCTGAGCTTTAGAATTAGACCGCCTCTAAACAAGGGAAACCGGCTAAGGACCTAAAAGATCTAGACACCCTAGGTTGAATTATCGAAAGAACATAATTAAGGGTTGATTGTTGAGTTAAATTCATCTATTGTAGTTAATTGAATAAGCCATCTCCGTTAGCATTCATAGGTCGGTAAACCGCCAATTGATAACCCAAATTCAAGTACAAAGTAAGCTGGAATAGATCAACTAGGAGTAGGATAATTTAGTTGTTAATATAATCAAACCTAAAACTAGGTTCCGCCTAGGACACGTAAGGAACCCGAGTAGTTTAGTGTTTGCAGAATATTCTTTTCTCTGTGGGATCGATACCTGGACCAACCAGAATTATTACTTGTCAACAATAGGTACACTGCCTTAGTTGTGCGTTTCTAGGTTTAGTTTCAATACTTCGCCTAGGACCCATCAAGTTTTTGGCACCGTTACCGGGGAAATTTATTTTTCTGCATCATTGAGCCAAAAGTCTATTTGCTAATCTAGGCACTATTTCTGTACATATGGTTAAATAATTTTTCTTTTTTATGGATAATTGTTGCAATTTAGTTTTCTTTATTTTCTGTGTGTGTGTGTGTTTTCTAGCTTATGCGAACTCGCTCTCAACACCCCGAGCTTGTACCTTATAACCCTGAAATTGAATGTTTTTGTAGCAGGAATCGCAGAGTACAACAAGAGCAAATTGTCCAAATGGATCATCATCAACAGGACGATGAGGAGAGACAGCTCCGGGAAAGAGATGAGCAAGAGCGACTCCGGCAAGAGCGGGAGGATTTTGATAGAAGAAGGGGTGGTGATAGAGACAACATGGTCATGACTGACCTAATGGCTCCACATCGGCCCCGGAACAGATCCGGAGTGGTTATTCCAGCCATTACTACCAATCACTTTGAGTTGAAGTCCAACATGATCAATTTGATCCAAGGGAACGAACTATTCAGTGGCAGAATAAGTGACAACCCCAATGATCATTTAGACCGGTTTCTCATGGTGGCCGATATAGTCAGACTCGGTGGGGTGCCCCAAGATGCGGTGCGGTTGAAGCTATTTTCCTTTTCATTATGCGGGGGAGCAATGGAATGGTACAAATCCTTGAGGCCCGGATCAGTGACTTCATGGGATCAATTGGAAGAGCAATTCTTAGCATACTACTTCCCACCATCAAAAACGGTCCAGTTAAGGAACGAGATCATGGGATTCCGACAATTTGGGACTGAGACTCTTAATGAAGCATGGCAGAGATTTCAACGGTTATTGCGGAACTGTCCCCACCATGACATGCCGCGATTTACTCAAGTAAGCACGTTTTATCATGGTTTGACACCAGCTAACCGTGCCATTATTGATTCTTCTACAGGTGGGGACATTTTTAAGAAGACTGCTACACAAGTCGAGGAGTTGATTGCAGAGCTGGCTAGGAAGAGTACCTTGTGGTAGTCAGACACGCCAACAAGGAATGAGGTTCGGGCTGCGGATTTGGGATGCCAAGATGCAGCCATAGACCATGTGAACAAGAAGCTGGACCTATTGATGTCCCACCTGAATTTAAATGGGCCACAATACCAGCCGGTGTTGTGTGTATCATGTGGAGCGGAGCATCCCGGGCAAGAATGTGCATTGGGCGACCCATTCGCCCAACTGTCCAAAAAGTTTTGTGGGAGGAAACCAAAGGTACAATAATTCTAACTCTTACCCACAAAATTTCAATAATAATAATAATTACGGAAGAAGGTATCAACACCCAAACATGTCTTATGGTAATAACCAAAACGTGTTGAGACCTCCTTCCGGGTTCCATTATGAGCACCGTGAGCAGGGGTTAGGTAAGGCCCCATTTATTCCTAATGATCAATCCTCACAGCAACCTCAACAGTTTAAGCAAGATGAGACGGTTTTGTCTTTATTAAAAGACATCTCGTCTCGGCTTGCTGATAATGAAGCATACTGTAGGGATTTGGGTAAGCAGGTGGCTCAAATGAGTAGGGAGAGGCAGGAAAGACCTCAGGAGCACTCCCGAGTAGAACTGAAAAAAACCCTAAGGGCAATCAACAGGAGACAGCTCAAGCTATAACCCTACGAAGTGGTAGGCAAGTGGAGGACCGAGTGCAAAACGCTGATATTCCATCCCAACCTACTAAGGTAAGTGAAGAGTCGGGAGAGGTAAGCAACCCCGACTCGCTTTCTGAACCTGAACCTAGCACAAATGAAAAAGGGAAAATTCCTAACCCAGTGAGAGCCTATGTGCCTAAACTTCCTTATCCTCAAAGGGAGAAGAAAGATAAACTAGAGCAGAAATATTCCAGATTCCTGGAAATTTTTAAGAAGTTAGAATTTAATATGCCATTGATTGAGGCTCTTCAAGAGATGCCTTCTTATGCTAAATTCTTTAAAGAACTTCTTGCAGGGAAAAGAAAGCTAGGTGAGGATGAAGTGGTGGTTTTAACAGAGGAATGTTTGGCAATTATCACTAACAAACATCCACCCAAGCTCAAAGATAAGGGCAGTTTTACTATCCCATGCCGGATAGGGAACTTGGAGATTGCCAATGCCCTATGTGACTTGGGTGCAAGTATAAATTTGATGCCTCTATCGTTTTTCAGGAGACTCGGATTAGGAAACCCAAAGCCAACCAATATGACCCTCCAATTGGCGGATAGATCTCTCACGAGACCAAAGGGAGTGGTCGAGGATGTGTTAGTAAAGGTGGACAAGTTTATCTTCCCCACGGACTTTGTGGTAATGGATATGGAGGAAGATAGCTCGGTACCCCTTCTACTTGGAAGACCTTTTCTCCCAACCAGTAGGACTTTGATAGATGTCCAGGAAGGTAAGATTATTCTTAGGTTGCACAACGAGGAGGTAAGTTTCAATGTCTATAACTCAATGAAATATCCATTAGATGTTGAAAATTGTAACTTTGTGGACTCCTTTTGCCCTATTGATGCTTGTGTGGTTGAGAATTTATGCAGTGAACTAGAATGCATCATAGGAGAAGGTCTAAGTGAAAGTGAGGCAAATGAAGTGTTAAGTGAGGAATGCTCATGGGTGAAGGGACGGTTTGATAAGCTAGAGCGTGAAGTCAAGCCGGCACCTAAATCCTCATTGGAGGAACCTCCATCATTGGAGCTCAAAACCCTTCCCCCTAACCTTAAATATGTTTTTTCTGCATCCTCCAAAGGACTTACCCGTTGTAATCTCTTCTTTGTTAACAGGAGAGGAGGAGGACAAGCTGCTAGAGGTGCTAAGGAAGAACAAAGGAGCATTCGGGTGGACAATCCACGACATCAAGGGAATAAGTCCAACGTTTTGCACACATAGAATTTTCCTAGAAGATGAGGTAAAACCGTGTGCACAGCCTCAGCGTCGGTTGAACCCAAACATGATGGAAGTGGTAAGAACCGAGGTGATAAAACTCCTCAACGCAGGTATTATCTTTCCTATTTCTGATAGTCAGTGGGTGAGTCTGGTCCAATGTGTGCCTAAAAAGGGAGGCACGATGGTAGTACAAAATGATAAAGGGGAACTAATCCCTACTACAGCTGTCACGGGTTGGCGTATGTGTATTGATTATAGGAAGTTGAATGACGCCACCCGGAAAGATCATTTTCCATTACCGTTTATTGATCAAATGTTAGAAAGGATGGTCGGGCACGAATATTTTTGTACGTTGGATGGGCTATCCGGGTATATGCAAATTCCAGTGGACCCTCTTCATCAAGAGAAAACCACGTTTACGTGTCCATACGGGACATTTGCATATAGGCGGATGCCTTTTGGGTTGTGTAATGCCCCGGCCACCTTTCAAAGATGCATGCTAGCCATTTTTGCTGATATGATTGAGGATTTTATGGAAGTCTTTATGGATGATTTTTCTGTTGTTGGTCATACGTTTGAGTCATGCTTGGGGAACTTGGACCAGGTGCTTCTGATATGTGAAGACACCAATTTGGTACTTAGTTGGGAGAAGTGTCAATTGATGGTCCGGGATTGCATTGTCTTAGGGCATAAGGTGTCGGGAAAGGGGATCGAGGTCAATCCGGCCAAGATTGAGGTGATTGAGAAACTGTCTCCCCCAAGTTCAGTTAAGTTAATTAGGAGCTTCTTGGGACATGCGGGCTTTTATAGGCGTTTTGTAAAAAATTTTTCTAAGATTGCTAAGCCGTTGACTGAGCTACTCCTAAAGGATGCCCCATTTAATTTCAATGATGAGTGTATGTATGCTTTTAATTTGCTTAAGCAGAAATTGATTGAGGCACCGGTCATGGTGAGTCCGAATTGGGAAATCCCTTTTGAACTTATGTGCAATGAGTGATATAGCTGTTGGGGCATGTTTAGGTCAGAGGGTGAACAAAATTTTTCACCCAATTTACTATGCTAGTAAGACATTAAACGGTGCTCAAATGAATTATACTGTGACTAAGAAAGAATTACTAGCTGTTGTGTTTGCTTTTGATAAGTTCAGGTCTTACTTGGTCTTATCGAAAGTCATTGTGTATACTGACCATGCTGCTCTTAAGTATTTGTTGGCTAAACAGGATGCAAAGCCCAGGTTGATTCGATGGATTCTACTCCTCCAGGAGTTCGATGTGGAGATTAAGGATAAGAAGGGAGTAGAGAACGTAGTGGCCGACCATTTGTCAAGACTACCAAGTGAAGGATCCGTATCCTCTCCGGAAGCGGATATCCGTGACACCTTTCCCGATGAACAGTTGTGTGGGGTAACCCCTATACCATGGTTTACG
Source organism: Euphorbia tirucalli (assembly GCA_039660915.1). Taxonomy (NCBI): domain Eukaryota; kingdom Viridiplantae; phylum Streptophyta; class Magnoliopsida; order Malpighiales; family Euphorbiaceae; genus Euphorbia; species Euphorbia tirucalli. The sequence continues at coordinate 30,970,179 of CM077640.1, read as the reverse complement.
GACATTGCAAACTTCAAAGTCGGTAACATTCTTCCACCTAACCTCTCACATGCACAGAGACGTAAATTCTTTCATGATGCTAAGGATTATTTTTGGGATGACCCTTATCTTTTTAGATTATATGCTGATAATGTGATTAGGCGGTGTGTTGCTTATGAGGAGGTTCCCTCCATTATTGAGATGTGTCATGATAGAGAAGCTGGTGGCCATTTTGGACCCGATAGAACTGTATGAAAAATTTTATCTAGTGGGTTTTATTGGCCAACCATGAAATAGGATGTCATTAGTTATATTCGAGCCTGTGATGCGTGTGGGGAAATATCTCCCAAAAGAATGAAATGCTCCAACAGGGTATCTTGGTGTGTGAACTGTTTGATGTTTGGGGCATAGATTTCATGGGACCCTTCCCAATATCTCACAACAACCAATACATTCTTGTGGCGGTTGAATATGTGTCTAAGTGGGTAGAAGCTGTCGCCTTACCAACCAATGATGCAACGGTCGTTGTCAAGTTTCTAAAGAAAAACATTCTTACTAGGTTTGGAACCCCAAGAGCTATCATTAGTGATGGGGGTTCCCATTTTTGTAATAGGCAATTTGACAATCTTTTGCATAAGTATGGGGTTAAGCATAAGGTAGCAACTCCTTACCATCCTCAGACGAGTGGGCAAGTTGAGGTTTCGAATAGGGAACTAAAACAAATCTTAGAAAAAATGGTAAGTGCATCTAGGAAAGATTGGAGTCTAAGGTTAGACGATGCACTATGTGCTTATAGGACTGCTTTTAAGACACCTATAGGGATGTCCCCTTACCGTTTAGTCTTTGGTAAATCCAATCATCTACCTGTAGAACTAGGGCACAAGGCATATTGGGCTTTAAAATTTCTTAACTTTGATATGCAAGCTGCAGGTGAGCTCCGATTAAGGCAACTCATGGAGCTAGATGAGCTTCGGTTGAGTTCGTATGAGAATGCCAAGCTCTACATGGAGAGGACCAAGAAGTGGCATGACCAGCATGTAACAAAGAAAGGTTTCAACCAAGGGGAGTTGGTGCTCTTGTATAACTCCTGGTTGAAACTCTTTCTGGGCAAAATGAGAAGTCGATGGACGGGGCCGTTTACCGTGCATAAGGTCTACCCCTCCGTGAAGGAGGAGAAGCAAGTCTTACTCCTTCGTGATTTGTAACGCTAAAACGTGGACGTAGAAGTCGAGCTATTCCGACTATAAACATAGCAATGAGGTACGTGTGCCTCCCTTGTACATTAATTTTTGTGTTAATATATATTTTTTTTATGTGTTTTTGTGTGTAGGAGTAGGTAATTAAGCAAGTTAATAAAAAATCGTGATAAAAAATGTGGAAAAAAAGTAAAGGTTGGCAGAATTCAGGATGGCACGCCGTGTCACAAGCAGCACGCCGTGCCAAGGTAAAATTGGAAGTAGAACGTGGCGTGCCATGGTGGCACGCAATCGTGCCAGGCCGCTGTTCCGGAAGAGGGTTGTGAATAAGCAATTCAGCATGCCGTGTCACAAGCAGCACGCCATGCCAAAGTGATGGTCTTCAAAGTGGCACGACGTGCCAATACGGCATGCCCACGTGCCGTCGTGCTGTTTCTAACGAGGGTTGTGCATAAGCAAGCAGCACGCCGTGCCACATTCAGCACGCCGTGCTAATCCAGAGATTTAGGGTTCGGGCAAGTGACTCACTTTAACCTCTAACTTGCTTTCACTTTACAGTTTGTATTACCATATTTAATTCGCTTTATTATCTTTCTCTATCCCAATTTCTTTTTGTATTTAACCTATGGTCAGACAAATGACAGAAATAAAATAAAATTACAGAAAAATAAGCCATGCATCCAGATTATACAAAAATAATAGAGGCCGCTTATACAACCAAATTGAATAAAAAGGAAAACTCTCGTCCTCACTTTACAAAAGCCTAGGATACATGAATATCTAGAAAATTACAAACACCTAATTTGCACGGAATAATTTATTAATTACAGTAAAAATGATAAAAACAAAAATAAATGCTACAAGACAAATTGGTTAGCATAATTTATGGCACAACATAGATAGGACTCAAATCAGGACAGAATTGGGATTTCAGGAATGGGGGCATGCATTTGGGGGATAACCATGTCGACCAGACCGGTCGAACTGGTTAGACCTAGAAAACGGTTTTGAAACGCCCTGTAATTTTTTGTGCTGGAAAAAAATTTTTAGAAAATTATTTGGCTCAATTTAATGAAAATTTTCCTTTTCAGCGGGTCTGTTATCCTGGAACTCAGGGTTCCGTTCGTGTGGGTTTTCTAAACTCAACATCCATCTAAGGTCCAGGAAGCAGCAAACACACTAAAAATAATTTAAATTCAAAAATAGCACCGCACGACGACGTCCATGCTGGTCATTTCGCGGCTCTGTTTTATTCTAGAAATTACAGCCGTGCAGCTGTGATTCCCGGAACCCGGAAAGTGGTTTTCTTGTTTTTTTTTAAAATGCCATTTTGCTTGTTTTCGATATCTTTCAGGGATTTTATAGGGTTCGAGAGTCCGCTATTGCTGGACTAGGGATCCGATTCGGATCGAAAAACCCCAAAATTCCGAAAATAAAACCCTGAAAAAACAAAAAAACCCTAATATCTGTACATACAGAAATCCAAAAATTGATCACAACAGAATGCACAAAATGGAAAACGGACTATTTTCGGTCAATCAGGGCAGTTCGGGAATTTCCCCCTGTAGAACAGAGCTGTGCAGCTCTAGATACCAGAGCCGTCCAGCTCTATTCATCACCATCGCAGCCATACGGCTGTGTTCATGGAGAACACAGCCGTGCAGCTATGTTTAGGAAAGTCCGGTTTCCGAAATTTGCAAAAATGAAGAAAACACAAAGAAAAAGCAATGTACACAGGTTTAAGGCCTCTCAGAGTTTACCTTTATGTTGTTTTGATGCTTTAAACTTCAAGAAATGGATTAAGAACTTGGAATTTGCTTTGAATACTCAATTGGACAAAAATTGAAACGATCCGAAATAATCTGAAATCAATCCAAAACTATCTCGAATCAATGTGCAAAGGTTAAGGAACTTTCTATTGGTGTTTGGAGATTGGTTTTAAGTGTCAATATTAGTCTCTTTGTTTACTCAAGTTCTCGATATCACCTCCCCTTTCTCCGTAAAATTTTTGTTTCTTCAGTTTCCAACTTCTCTGCCTTCGGTTTCCTCTCTTTTTTTTATTTGATTTTCACTTTTCTTTTTATATCTTCCACTCATCATCATTTCAAACAATAAATGAGCCACCTGACTTCCTGAAAATTTTGTGCCTTTTCTTTTCTATCGAGCCAAGTTGCTCTGCATTGCAGAGCAACTTGGCTCAACCCATTAGAGCTGCCCAGCTATAGTTTAAAAACTACAGCCGAGCAGCTCTAGCAAGAGCCGAGCCAAAATTCTCGAAAATTCGACGCTTACCCTAAATCCTAAAAACCACTCGGGGGACCTTGCCGGGGGTTTCGGATCACAGATAGCTCAGTTTTTAGGACGGTTGAGACACTCTAGACGACATTCCAGTCATTTTCATGTCTGATTCGAGTTCGTCTGCTCCACAGGTAATATAGGAATTCTCATCATAGAGGTCGGGAAAACCTGGCGCTTACAGCGAGGAAGCTACCATAGATATCGGTGAGTACCACCTTTTGATGCCTAGTGGATTAGATTTGATTCTGGAACATTGTTTTTTTTTTGTACCTATTATGTGCAGAAATATTATTTGTTTTTCAGTTTTGATATTTCTGGATTTAATTTTACTATTGGTAATGGTAGAATTGGTTTATCTAGAGAGGGATTATTATATGGAGAAGCTTTATTAAATAATGGCCTTTATATCCTGGATTTAAATAAAACTAATCAATTCTATAACATAAATAGTAAAAGGGTTAAGCCTAATGAACTTAATCATGTCTACCTTTGGCATTGTCATTTAGGCCACATAAACAAGAAGCGCATAGCTAGGCTTCACAAAGCTGGAGTCCTAGGATCATTTGACGTGGAGTTGCTTGAAATATATGAGTCTTGTTTACGAGGTAAAATGACTAAGCACCTTTTGGCAAGAAAGCTGAGAGGGCTACTGGCTTATTGGACCTAATACATTCGGTTATATGTGGGTTCATAGCACAGCCACTAGAGGCGGACACCTATACTTCGTCACTTTCACGGATGATTTCAACAGATATGGCTATGTCTATCTGATGAAACATAAATCTGAGGCCCTTGATAGGTTTAAGGAATTTAAGAATGAAGTATAGAACCAACTAGGCAGAAATATCAAAGGCCTTCACTTAGACCGAGGAAGGGAGTATATGAGCCTAGAGTTGGAATCATAACTGATAGAGCATGGAATCATTCCAAAACTCACTCCTACAGGAACACCATAACGGAAAAAGCAGGAACAAGACCTTGTTGGACATGGTCCGCTCAATGATGAGTCACACCTCTCTCCCAATAAGCTTTCGGGGATATGCTTTCGAGACAGCAACTCTCATTTTGAACAATACTCTGATTGAGACTGTGATATGAAATATGGATGGGTAGGATGCCTAATGTGTCTTTCTGTGGATTTGAGGCTATGATACACATGTCAAGAAATTGACTGGGGGTAAACTAGAACCCAAAACCGATAAATGCCTGTTTGTGGGCTACCCTAGGGAAACCAAAGGGTATTACTTCTACAACCCCATCGAGAACAAGGTGTTTGTTGCACGAAAGGGGGTCTTTCTTGAAAAGGATTTTATTTCTAAGAAAGATAGTGGGAGCAATGTTGAACTCAAGGAAGTTTAAAGCACACAAAATCCTGAAGAGGACAACTCAGAGACCAAGGTAGAGCTTCCACAGGAGGAAGCACCAACCTAGGTCACATAAGGACCTAGAAGGTCTGGTAGGGATCGTTAGGAACCTAAGAGATATGGGTTTCTCATTACTGATAATCACACTCTTCTCATCTTCGATGAGGAAGAGCCCAAAACCTACCAGGAGGCTATTGCTAGCCCATAGTCTGCCAACTGGCACAAAGCCATGGAGGCGGAGATGCAATCTATGTATGATAACTAGGTTTGGAACCTGGTTGATCCACCTTCGGGTGCTAAGGTCGTAGGTTGCAAGTGGTGCTACAAGCTGAAGGCCGACAATACCTTTAAGGGGCAGCCAGTTGCGAAAGGTTTCAGACAAGTCCATGGAATAGACTATGATGAAACTTTCTCACCAGTTGCTATGCTCAAATCCATAAGGATCCTACTAGCCAGAGACGCTTGGTACAACTATGAGGTCTGGTAGATGGATGTCAAAACCGCTTTCCTTAATGGAAAGCTACTAATGGATGTGTACATGACACAACCTGAGGGTTTCATCGATCCAAAGCATCCTAGAATGGTATGCAAGCTTCAAAGATCCATTTATGGATTGAAGCAAGCATCCTGAAGTTGGAATCTTAGATTTAATGAAGCTATAAAGGAATACAGCTTCATATAGAATCAAGATAAGCCTTATGTGTATAAGAGGATTAGTGGGAGCATCGTCAGTTTCTTGGTGTTATAAGTTGATGACATCCTTCTGATTGGAAGCTACATACCAACACTGCAAGGAGTAAAGCAATGGTTGTGTAAGTGCTTCATAATGAAGGACTTAGGCAAAGCTGAGATGATCCTAGGGATCAGCATCTACAGGGATAGACCCAATTAGCTTCTGGGGCTAAGTCAAGCCACGTACATAGACAAGGTTCTGAAAAGATTCAGCATAGACCAGGCCAAGAAAGGTTTCTTGCCAATGAGCCATGAGCTAAAACTCAGTAAGAAAAACTATCCTAAGATAAGGAAGACAGGGAGAACATGAAGTTGGTCCCATATGCATCAGCTATAGGATCAATCATGTACTTCATGCTATGTACGAGACCTGATGTCGTCTTTCTACTAAGTATGACGAGCTGATACTAGCAGGATCCCGGTGAGGGCCACTGGAAGGCTGTCAAAGCAATTCTAAAGTACCTTAACCGGACTAAGGATAGCTTCTTAGTGTATAAGGGTCAGGAAGAGCCACCAGTTACAAGGTACACTGATGCAAGCTTCCAGACTGACCAGGATGAATACCTGTAGCAGTCTGGGTATGTATGTTGGATATGCCCTAGTCCTAATGTTGGATGTACCCTAGTCTAGAGGCATCGGTCCTTGTATTTATATTGTACATTTATTGGATTTATGTATTACACATTTTATGTCATTAAACAAAGGCATCAATCTATTTATTATATATCTTGTGCTATGTTTTAGATAGAGTATCCAATGGACATATCAATATCCATGTGGACAGCTGTCATGCACTTGGTAGTAACACCATGGATAGGGAAAACGATATGACCATAAAGAGATCCATAGTCTGTTCCAGTTATGGGAATGAATGGAACCAAAGACTATTGTTAGCTTGATTGTATGGCAGTGTCTTACCGGCAATTAGACATGGGATGTCAACCAAGTTAATGGGTACATGCAAAAGGGGCATTGTTGGAAATGCCCTAGTCCCGAGGCATTGGTCCTTGTGTTTGTATGATACATTTGGTACATTAATGTAAACTTTATGTATTATACAATTTGTGTCAAGGAGATAAAGGCATTAATCTATTTATTATATGTCTTGTGCTATATTTTAAATAGAATATCCAATGGACATATCCATATCCATGTTGTCAAGTGTGAGGCACTTGGCAGTAAGACTGTGGATAGTGAAAACGATATGACCATAAAGTCATCCGTAGTCTGTTCCAATCATGGGAATGAATGGAACCAAAGACTATTATTAGCCTGGTTGTATGGCGGTGTCTTACCGGTCATAGAACATGGAATGTCAACTAGGTTAATGGGTACATGCAAAAAGGGCATGGTACTGGATTGATCCACTTTACGGGAATCTGCATGGTATAGTATCACAAATGATTCTCGTGTAGTACTTGTATAAGTCCTTAGACCGGACCATATGATGGTGCTGCATGTGAAGTGGCACACTTTGGTGTACGCCCAACGGGCCTGTAAAAGGGTGCCAAGTACGGGTACGTTCGGGTGTGTTAGTGAGCATGGCAGCACTATGGATATGCAGAAGGGAATGTCACTCAGTGATTCACTGAGACGATATCATCGGCCTCTTGAAGAATGTTACTGATAAGTGTGCGGCCGCACCCAAACAAGATTGGATCTTGTTTGTGAGCATCAGTTCATTCGGTATCAAGTCAAGGTCCAGACACAAGGAGGGTGATACTTCCATGCCTCTGTGTTGGACACCGATATCAGCGACATGGGATTTACAAGTTCAAACTACTGGGTTACGTTTTCAGTTGGACTGCTTACTCCGTCTTAATTGGGGGCTACAGTGGCTTGCTAGAGCCCGCCTGTAGTCTGTAGGCCTTGGCCCACTGCCAACATAAAGACGGGCCCATCGGATCGTACACATTGAACGTCTGGACTTTAACTAGTCGGATTAAGTGTGTACTTGGAGTATACACGTTTGAAGAGAGAGAGATATATTAATTATACTATATGAATCAATTGGATTGATCATAGTTATATAATTAATATTTATTTTGGCCTTCTCATAATTAATTCAATGAATTAATTTATGGGATTATTTCCTAGGTGGAAATATTTTTATACATGTATAGGTTTACATGTATCTCATTTTATGTATGTCTAATTTAATCCCTTGATGAACTTAATAGGTCAAATGAATTTTAATTTAAATGTATGTAATATATTATATGGGATAATATATAAGCATACATGTTAAAGTAAAGTTGCATTTGAAATTAATTAAATCAAAGGAATTAGAATTGGGCTTAAAGCTTAAAATGAAAAATGCCCACATTAAGTGGGATGTGTTGGCCGAAATTTTGAGCATGGAAAGGGCTAGAAAGATGACTCATTTTGTTGGACAAAAGAGATGATGTAAGTGTGAAGTCATGGAGGACTTTTGGGGTGGCAAAGTTGGACTTTGCTACTTGGATATTTTGGTTAATTCTTATGGTAAGAATGGATAAAACAAAATCATCCCACCATCTTTTCTAGCTTGGCCGAATGTTAAGGCAAGTGATGAGTCAATGATGAGTCATTTTGTTGACAAAATTGAATGATGAAAAGTGATGACTCATGGTGTGAGTCATAGGTTGAAAATTGCTTTGTTTACTTTTCAACTCATCCTTCTTCTTTCTTTTCATCATGACTTGAAATAAATGAAGGGATGACTTTTCTTCTCACTTGTTTTTTTGAATTGGCCGTAGATATACATTCTTATGGTAAGAATGTTTAGTCCTCTTTTCCTTAATGCTCTTTGTTTAGAAGGGAAGAAACAATTGTGAGTGAAGAAACAATTGTGAGAGATAGAGAGTTTGGATTTTTCTTTTGGAAAGAAATTTGGGCAGCCATTACTCCATGCTTGGCCGCCCCTCTCTTCTCTTCTTCTCCCTCTCTTCTTGTCATCCGAGTCGCTAGCACGGGTTTCGGTCCGAGAGCCGTTCGTGTACGTGACGTTGGAGGGAGTCTACTTTGGTTCCTGCAGTCCGCATCCGTCTCTTAGAGAGACTTTGTGGTGAGTTTTGAAACCCTCCTTTTATGCTTTAAGTTTTTGATTTCCACATCTTAAGCTCCTGGGCCGGATTCGAGGAAATCGACGCGTATTTCCGCTTTTATCGGTCGGTTTCCCGTGACGAATCCCAACAGTGGTATCAGAGCGGGCTTTTGATCCGTGGAAATCTTTAACTTGGCGGATCCCGTATTTTAAAATTGGCGATTTTTGGTGGACAGGATTTATTTTTGGTTTGGGGTTTTTGTGATTTTGCCCCTTGAATTTTGCAAATGGAAAAGTTTTGCATATTGGTTTATGCTTTGTTTATTTTTCTATTTGTGTTTTGTTTATGGAAATTTTATTTTGCATATAGGTTTTATGCTAGATTTAATTTCCTATGCATGATTTTATTTCTTGGTGATTTAATTTCATGTTGCTTGTTTTTATGCGGGAAAAAATCACGGACCGTTTCGGGCCGAAACGGAGGCAGCAGCCGCTGCCTGCGGCGCTAGGCGCCACAGGCAGCAGCTGCTGCTGGCTGCTGCTGACGCCAGCAGCAGGGCTGCTACGCGCCAGCAGCTGCTGCTGGGCAGCAGCTGCTGCACGCCAGCAGCAGGCTGCTGCTGGGCAGCAGCCGCTGCGCGGCAGCGGGGCTGCTGCTGGGCAGCAGCGCCGCGGCTGCCCCGCGCGGCGGGCCGGGCCCATTTTTGGATTTGGCGGGATTTTTGGGTCGGGCCGGATTTAAAATTTTAAAAATATGCGTGTTTAAATTTTGGTAATTTTTATACGCGTGGGATTTTAAAATTTTAATTGTTTTAAATTGTGCGTGTTTAATTTTGGAAATTTTATGCGCATGTTTTATGAATGGATTTATTTTTCGTTCATGCGATATTTATTTTGGAAATAAATACGGTTAATTGAAATTGGTTCGGGTTTTCTTGGCACGATTACCCGGACGGCTAATTTTGGAATTCATGGTTTCCCAATTGGATTGGGAGCAATTTTGCCTGGGTTGGAGGCCCAAAGCCCGCACGGGTTTAGAACCATGATCGGCCAAAATTTGGCGATTTCAAAATAATGGCTATGGACATATTTGAAATGGAATTAATTCATGCATTTAACATGTTTATAAATTGTATGTATTGGATACGTGTATGTATGATTAAATGTATGAATGGATGTTTTGGGCCTTATTTATTCGGGTTGTAATATTCTTTTGGTAAATACGGCCTACGCGCCGTTTTTCTTTTATGTAATTTTATTTTATGTGTTTATTATGGAATTATGTAAAGAAGAAGAAGCCGATTGGATTGGCGTGCTAGAAGGATGAGGATGCAGCCCACCTGATGTCGTTCTAGTATAGGTTTACTAGAATTATATTAGGATGTAAATTTTGGCCCATAGCATTTCATTTTTATTTAATTATGCTTTATTTATTTACATGTGAGAATGTATGTACAAACCCTATTTCACCCGCCGATGCATCTAAGCCGTTATTAATTGAATCTAATGACCAAAAGGTAATTACTAAGTCTCTTAAAAGTGCTTCCCTCATTCATAACCTACTCGAAGTGGGGATAGGCCAGCTGTAGACCAACCCTCGTTGGATGCACTGGAGTATCGTCATTTTGTATTGGGTTGGAGTATTGGTTACTCTAACACTTGGATGGAGGTTTTGACTTAGCGTGGGTAGTAGGATGTTCCTGGCCCTAAGCACAGATGGGTAAGTGCCAACAGACCCATCAAACTGAGAGTCCCTAGGTTGGGATTGGACGGCGTTCCTACCTAAAAATTGGGGTATAGTTGTTCCAGGCCCTCGTCTGGCTATATCTTGATATAATATGGATCTCGGCCCATGAGCCCAACAACTCGGTTTAATTAATAACACGATTCATTATTAATTATAATATGGGAAGAACATGTTAAGTCCTTTATTTACACTCATAAATTTTTCTGTGTAGAAACCAATGGCTACGAATGATACTTTATCACTGCGATCTTTCTTGGAATGGGACAAGCTTTCTGGCCCTAACTTTTGGGACTGGTCTATGAACTTAAGGAAAGTTCTAAGACAAGAGTCTAAAGAGTATGTGCTCGAAAAGCCTGTACCGGTTGTGCCAACGGGAAGTAATCCACCGGCTGCCTAGCTGGAGGAATACTTGGCACATGTAAAAGATAACCGGGATGTGACATGCCTGATGTTGGCTAGTATGGTTCCTGAATTGCAAAAGCAGTTCTTGGATCATCAGGCCTTTGCTATAATGACAACTCTTAATGAGATGTTTTATGAGCAAGCTTATCAGGAAAGGTACCTGATCCACAAGGCATTCCGCAGCTGTAAGATGGGAGCCGGGACATCTGTGAGTGCACACGTGCTCAAGATGAAGGGCTATCTGGATAATTTAGCCCGTCTCGGAACTCCTATCTCACGGGGGCTGGCGGTTAGTACGATCCTGGATTCTTTACCGGATTCTTATGATCAATTCATCCTAAACTTTTACAAGCAAGGGATGGACCGTACTGTTAGTGAGCTGCATTGGATGCTTGAGCTCGCTGAACTGTCGATCAAGAAGACTCCGCCGGTACTTGAGGTTAACAAGGGGAAACCTCTTTTCGCTAAAGGCAAGGCAAAGGCCAAGGCCAAGGCTAAGGAAGCCAAGGCTAAAAAGGCTAAAGCCCAGCCCAAGGCCCGTTCCAAGGATGTCTGCTTCGGTTGCAAGCAGGCTGGACATTGGAAAAGATCGTGTCCCAAGCTTTTGGGAGAGAAAAGGAAGACGCAGGGCGTGTCTTCATCAGGTATATATGTCATAGACATTAACCTCTGTTTCAACATCTTATGTATTGGATACTAGATGTGGTTCTCACATTTGTTGAATGTGCAGGGACTTAAGAACAGGAGATCACTGGGATCGGGACAAGTGGACTTGCAGGTCAGAAATGGAGCAAGGGTTGCTGCCATAAAGATCAGCGGGACCAGCTTATGATGCCTAGTAGATTAGTTTTGTTAGTGCTGAAACAATGTTATTTTGTACCTGTTATGTACAGGAATATTATTTCTGTTTCAGTTTTGGATATTTCTGGATGTACATTTACTATTGATAATAGTAAAAAGGGTTTATCTAGAAAAGAATTATTTTATGGAGTAGCTCTATTAAATAATGTCTTTTATATCCTGGATCTAAATGAAACTAATCATGTCTATAATATACATACTTAAAGGGTTAAGCCTAACGAACTTAATCCGGTTTACCTTTGGCATTGTCATTTAGGCCACATAAACAAGAAGCGCATAGCTAGGCTTCACATCGCTTGAATCCTAGGATCATTTGACATGGAGTCACTTGATATATGCGAGTCTGGTTTATAAGGTAAAATGACTAAAGAACCTTTTAGCAAGGAGGCTAAAAGGGTTGCTAGCTTATTGAACCTAATGCATTGAGATGTATATGGACCGACAAGCATAGCAACTAAGGGTGAACATCTATACTTCATATCCTTCACAGACGATCATCAGAAATGGCCATGCCTATTTAATGACTTATAAGTCTGAGACCCTTGATAGGTTCAAGGGAGTAAGGAACGAAGTACAGAACTAGGCAGAAATATCCAAGCCTTTCGGTTGGACCGAGGTGGTGAGCATATAAGCCTATAGTTTGACTCATTTTGAGAGAGCATGGAATAGTTCCATAGCTCACTCCTCCAGGAACACCACAATGGAATAGGGTGTCCGAACGGAGGAATAGGACCCTGTTGGACATGGTCCGCTCAAGCGATAAGTCATGCCTCTCTCCCAACATGTTGTAAAGGATACGCTCTTAAAACAATGGCTCTCAATTTCTATTATACTCCGACTAAGGCTTTGGAAAAGACCCCATTTGGAAAATGGACAGGCAGGGTGCCTAATGTGTCTTTCTTACGGATTTGGGGTTGTTATGCACAAGTCAAGAAATTGACTGTGAGCAAAACTAGAACCCAAAACCGACTAATGCCTGTTTGTGAGCTACCCTAGGGAAACCAAAGGGTATTACTTCTACGATCCCGCTGAGAACAAGGTGTTCATAGCTAAAAAGGGGGTCCTTCTTGAAAAGGGGTTTCTTTCCAAGAAAGACAGTGGGAGCGATGTTGAACTCAGGGAAGTTCAAAGCTCAGAAACTCCTGAAAAGGATAACTCGGAGACCAGGGTGAAGCTTCAAAAAGGGGAAGCACCAGCCCAGGTCACACAAGGACCTAAAAGGTCTGGTAGGGATCATCAGGAACATGGAAAACATCGGGTTTTGTTTCTAATGATTACGCTCCTTTTGTCTTGGACGAAGAGGAGCTCAAAACCTACTAGTAGGCTATAGCTAGCCCACTGTCTGCCATGGTGGTGGATTTGCAATCTATGTACGATAATCAGGTTTGGAACCTGGTTGATTCACCTCCAGGTGCTAAGGTAATAGGTTGCAAGTGGTGCTATAAGCTATAGGCCGACAATACCTTTAAGGGTGTGTATAAGAGGTTTAGTGGGAGCATAGTAACTTTCCTGGTATTATATATGGATGGCATCCTTCTGATTGGAAGCGACATACCAACACTACAAGGGAATTGTAATGGTTGTGTAAGTGCTTCGCAATGAAGGACTTAGGCGAAGCTGAGACGATCCTAGGGATCAGGATCTACAGGGTTAGATCCAATCGGCTGCTAGGCCTAAGTCAGGCCAAGTACATAGACATAGTTCTGAAAAGATTCAGCATGGACCAGGCTGAGAAAGGTTTCTTGCCAATGGGTCATGAGCTGAAACTTAGCAAGAAGTACTGTCCTAAGACAAGGCAGGATAGGGAGAACATGATTTGGTCCTATATGCACTTCGGCTATGGGATCAATCATGTACTCCATGCTATGTACAAGACCTAATGTCGCCCATGAAAGTTAGGAAGAGCAGTCAGTTACTGGGTACACTGATGCAAGCTTCCAGGCCGACCAGGATGAATATAAGTCGCAGTATAGGTATGTGTTCATGCTAAATGGTGGTGCTATTGTTGGAGAGGCTCCAAGTAATAGACCATCGCGGTTTCTATCACAGGAACTGAGTACATTGCAACGTGTGAAGCAGCTAGGGAAGCTGTGTGGATAATGAAGTTAATCATGCAACTGGGGGTAGTGTCAACTATCCAGTAACCAGTTGATATCTTCTGTGACAACGCGGGGCTGTTGCACAAGCTATGTGCCCCGGTCACACATATACACGAAGCACGAACTCAGGGAGTTTCACCTATTGCGAGAAATCGCTGAGGGGGTGACATCTCATTACAAAGAGTGGACACCAAAGACAATGTCGCAGATCTTTTGACCTACATGCTTGGCTATGCCTCTACATGAAGGTTATACTAGATCTATAGGGATTAGACCCATGCCTAGTAGGTACTAGTGCAAGTGGGAGATTGTTGGAAATGCCCTAGTCCCGAGGCATTGGTCCTTGTGTTTGTATGATACATTTGGTACATTAATGTAAACTTTATGTATTATACAATTTGTGTCAAGGAGATAAAGGCATTAATCTATTTATTATATGTCTTGTGCTATATTTTAAATAGAATATCCAATGGACATATCCATATCCATGTTGTCAAGTGTGAGGCACTTGGCAGTAAGACTGTGGATAGTGAAAACGATATGACCATAAAGTCATCCGTAGTCTGTTCCAATCATGGGAATGAATGGAACCAAAGACTATTATTAGCCTGGTTGTATGGCGGTGTCTTACCGGTCATAGAACATGGAATGTCAACTAGGTTAATGGGTACATGCAAAAAGGGCATGGTACTGGATTGATCCACTTTACGGGAATCTGCATGGTATAGTATCACAAATGATTCTCGTGTAGTACTTGTATAAGTCCTTAGACCGGACCATATGATGGTGCTGCATGTGAAGTGGCACACTTTGGTGTACGCCCAACGGGCCTGTAAAAGGGTGCCAAGTACGGGTACGTTCGGGTGTGTTAGTGAGCATGGCAGCACTATGGATATGCAGAAGGGAATGTCACTCAGTGATTCACTGAGACGATATCATCGGCCTCTTGAAGAATGTTACTGATAAGTGTGCGGCCGCACCCAAACAAGATTGGATCTTGTTTGTGAGCATCAGTTCATTCGGTATCAAGTCAAGGTCCAGACACAAGGAGGGTGATACTTCCATGCCTCTGTGTTGGACACCGATATCAGCGACATGGGATTTACAAGTTCAAACTACTGGGTTACGTTTTCAGTTGGACTGCTTACTCCGTCTTAATTGGGGGCTACAGTGGCTTGCTAGAGCCCGCCTGTAGTCTGTAGGCCTTGGCCCACTGCCAACATAAAGACGGGCCCATCGGATCGTACACATTGAACGTCTGGACTTTAACTAGTCGGATTAAGTGTGTACTTGGAGTATACACATTTGAAGAGAGAGAGATATATTAATTATACTATATGAATCAATTGGATTGATCATAGTTATATAATTAATATTTATTTTGGCCTTCTCATAATTAATTCAATGAATTAATTTATGGGATTATTTCCTAGGTGGAAATATTTTTATACATGTATAGGTTTACATGTATCTCATTTTATGTATGTCTAATTTAATCCCTTGATGAACTTAATAGGTCAAATGAATTTTAATTTAAATGTATGTAATATATTATATGGGATAATATATAAGCATACATGTTAAAGTAAAGTTGCATTTGAAATTAATTAAATCAAAGGAATTAGAATTGGGCTTAAAGCTTAAAATGAAAAATGCCCACATTAAGTGGGATGTGTTGGCCGAAATTTTGAGCATGGAAAGGGCTAGAAAGATGACTCATTTTGTTGGACAAAAGAGATGATGTAAGTGTGAAGTCATGGAGGACTTTTGGGGTGGCAAAGTTGGACTTTGCTACTTGGATATTTTGGTTAATTCTTATGGTAAGAATGGATAAAACAAAATCATCCCACCATCTTTTCTAGCTTGGCCGAATGTTAAGGCAAGTGATGAGTCAATGATGAGTCATTTTGTTGACAAAATTGAATGATGAAAAGTGATGACTCATGGTGTGAGTCATAGGTTGAAAATTGCTTTGTTTACTTTTCAACTCATCCTTCTTCTTTCTTTTCATCATGACTTGAAATAAATGAAGGGATGACTTTTCTTCTCACTTGTTTTTTTGAATTGGCCGTAGATATACATTCTTATGGTAAGAATGTTTAGTCCTCTTTTCCTTAATGCTCTTTGTTTAGAAGGGAAGAAACAATTGTGAGTGAAGAAACAATTGTGAGAGATAGAGAGTTTGGATTTTTCTTTTGGAAAGAAATTTGGGCAGCCATTACTCCATGCTTGGCCGCCCCTCTCTTCTCTTCTTCTCCCTCTCTTCTTGTCATCCGAGTCGCTAGCACGGGTTTCGGTCCGAGAGCCGTTCGTGTACGTGACGTTGGAGGGAGTCTACTTTGGTTCCTGCAGTCCGCATCCGTCTCTTAGAGAGACTTTGTGGTGAGTTTTGAAACCCTCCTTTTATGCTTTAAGTTTTTGATTTCCACATCTTAAGCTCTTGGGCCGGATTCGAGGAAATCGACGCGTATTTCCGCTTTTATCGGTCGGTTTCCCGTGACGAATCCCAACAGGCATGGTACTGGATAGATCCACTAAACGAGAAATCCACATGGTATAGTATCATAACTGATTCTCGTGTAGTATTTGTATCGATCCTTTGACCTGACCATATGATGGTGCTGCATGTGAAGTGGCATACTTCGGTGTATGCCTAAAGGGCCTGTAACAGGGTGCCAAGTATGGGTACGTTCAGGTATGTCAGTGAACATTGCAATATTATGGAAATGCAGAAGGGAATGTCACTCAGTAGACCACTAAGAAGATATCACCGGCCTCTTGATGAATGTAACTGATTAGAGTGTGGCCATACCCAAACAAGTTGAAACTTGTTTATGAGCATCAGTTCATTCAGGATCAAGTACATGTCTAGACATAAAAGAGTGTGATCATCCCATGCCTCTATGTTGGACACCGATATCAATGACATGGGATGTACAAGTTTAAACTATAGGGTTGTGATTATAGTTGGACTGCTATCTCCATCTTAATTGGGGACTGCAGTGGTTTGCTAGAGCCCACCTATAGTCTGTGGTCCAAAGGCCCACTGTCAACATAAAGATGGGCCCACAGGATCATACACATTGAATGTTTGAACTCGAACTAAAGGGATCAACAGTATTCTTGGAGTATACGCACTGGAGAGAGAAGATTGTATTAATTATATTATGTAGATCAATTGGATTGATCAAAATAATAAAACTAATATCTGTATTGGCCTTCTCACAATTAATTCAATGAATTAATTCATGTGATTATTTCCTAGGTGGAAATATTTTACATGTATAGGTTTACATGTATTTAATTTTATGAAAGTCTAATTTAATTCCTTGGTTAAATTAATTTGTCAAATTAATTTTAATTTAAATGTATGTAATATATTATATGGTATAATACATTCACATACATGTTGAATTAAAATAAAAATTTGAAATTACATTGGACAGGAAGAATTAAATCAGACTTGGGCTTAAAGGAAAAACGGCCCGCATATAATTAAAGAAGAATGGGCCAAAATTTTAAAGAAAAATTTCAGCCTTCTAGGTTAAAATTGTTGGTGTGCCCTAGTTCTTAAGGCATTGGATTCTTATACATTGTATTATACATTAAGACTCATTGTATGAATACATTATTTGTGTCACATTAATAAAGGCAATTATTCTATTTCATTTATATCTTGTGCTATAATATGAGTAGAGTATCCATTGATTGATAATCATAAAACCTATCCCAGGTCTGTTCTAATCATGGGAACGAATAGAACCACAGACTTGTATATTCGATGACTGTATGGTAGTTCTTAACTAGCCATAGTACTTGTATAGTCAGTCATGAATAAAGGTACATGTTGTTGACATGGAAATGGATCGATCTGCACAAGAAAGCCACATTGTTGTCGCATCATAGGTCTTTCTCAAGTAGGTCTCTTTTATCCTCAGACCAGATTTCATTATAATATCAATATGGAATCCGGTTCACTTTGACATACACCTAACAGGTATGTAAAAGGATGCTAAATACGGGTATGATTGGGTGGACCGGTGAACATGTTGATATTGATGATGAAGTCATGGAATTGCCACTCGGGTAACACTGAGATGATACCATTGGCCAGTTGATGAGTGGGACTGATAAGTGTATGGCCATACCCAAATAAGTTGGTTGCTTATTTGATTAATCAGTCAACTCAAGATCAAGAAATAAAATAAACAACAGAAGAGGATGACGGACACCATGCCTCTTGTTTATTCATATCGATATCGTTAGGCAAAGGACACTATGACATTACTACCAGGTGAGTGTCTTCTAAAGACTGCTGCATCTCTATCTTAATTGGGGGTTGTAATGGTTTACTAGAACCCACTTATAGTCTGTGGGCCTTGGACCTACTGCCAACATAAAGACAGATGCATAGGATCGTGCACATAGATCAACTGAGCTGGAACTTATAGATATTGTACATGTAATGTACATTAGAAGGAATGCGTTAATTAATTAGTTGACATTCGGTGTCAAGGTAATTAATTAACATTGGGTTGAATTTAATTTAATTAATAAGTTTACATAATGTAATTAATTAATTTGTTAATTAATTGAATTACATAAAGTAAACAATTAATTAAATAATTTTCCTAAGTAGGAAAATTAAATACATGTGTTGTATTTACTTAAGTGTGATTTAATTTTATTTAAGGGTAATTAAATTTAGCCAAATGGAATTAAATTACATAGTATATACTTTTTAATTAAAGTTATTTATGTAATTATAATCCTAGTGGGCTTGGGTTTAATTAACCTAATTAAAACCCAATTAGACAAGGTGTCTATATAAGGCCACACTTAAGCAATAAAACCCTAATTCAACCCTAATGATTGCTGGAAATTTTCTGCCACCAATAGCAGCCCCAAACAGCCGAAAATCCCAGCATTAATCATCCATTCCTTCGCGTCTTCAGCTAGCATCGGTTCCTGCTCAATAGTTGGTCGTGCACCGGACTTTGGAGATCGCAGTTTTAAGAAACAATTCTGCAGCAGTCTCTAGTGGAGACGAATCCGGTGAGTTAATCTCTCTTGACTCAATTTGGTTTTATTCTAATCAATGGTAATTGGACACGATAGGTGGATTCTAGGAAATTTTAAACAGTGTATTTTCCGCTGCGCCGCATTCTTTTTCCAATGACAAATCCCAACAGTGGTATCAGAGCCTAGGTATTGTCCATTAGATTGATTAGAATTAGTTCTTGAAAGCGTTCTTAAAGAAAGAATGGGTTTCAAGTTTGTGATTTTAGGGTTTTTGTTCAATTGGTTTCGGTTTTGTTGAACCCTAGAATTTTGGATTGTGGTTTTTGATTTTTTTTCCCCAATTGGTTTTCAATCCATTTTTTTATTGATTATTCATTCTTATTTGTTGGCTAGAATGTTTAGGATTTTAGAAATTAAGTGAAAGAAAAAAAATAGAAAAAAAATAGTTAGTTTGCCAAAATTGGAATCACAATTGCGTGCTGCGGCAAGCAGCAGCAGTGCCACTAGGCAGCAGCCCCTTGTGGGCTGCTGTTGGTAGCAGGCTGCCGCGCGGTAGCACTGCTGTCCCTGGACAGCAGCGTCGCGCGTGGGATTCGGGTCCGGTTTTGGATTTTGCGGGTATTTTTTTATTTCGTACCCTAATGCAAATTAAATTAAAATTTTTTTAAATTAATTTGTATTTAAATTGTTTATTTTGTTGGCATGCATATTTAATTTAATTGTTTGCATATTAAATTGAATATGGACTTTGTGAAATTGGCCCAATAAACCGTGACACCAGTTAAAATTGGGAGAGCAAAATTTTAAATTTGAGACAACCCAAATTCAAGTGGGAGCAAAATTATTGATTTTGCATTTATGGCTGTTATCCATTGGGCCTTTATGGCCCTTAGTCACATTTGTTAAAATTGGCGATTTCACCCTAAGTAACTCGGCTTAACATTTATATTTATAATTTGGAATGCCATGATCATGCATCATATTGGTATGTATGTGCACGATAGGTACTTTGTTTGAAATGTTATGTTGAGTTCTATGGGCCCTAAATTATTATCAGTTGTAATTTAATTTTGGGAAATATGACCTGCGTACCATTTTTTATTTTGATGTAATTTTAGCATAGATTTTATTTTACAAAATTGTTGTAATTGCATTAACTATGGAGGAAGGCCCAGATGGAGCAAGCCCATGGTGGGAGCCCAAGAAGGATTGCAGTCCGGCCCATGAAGAATTAGATAGGATATCTAGTTTTTCATTAGGTTGTAATTAAAGGCCCATAAGATCTCATTTATTTTAAATTAAGTATGCTATTGCATTTGTCATATAATATGGATGTATGGATCACCAGATTATTACGTACGTTTATGCATGCTAAGCCGTATCACTTAATTATAATCCAGAAATTAAAATATTGAGTCATTTAAAAGTGCTTCCCACATTCACCCCTCTTCCTCCCATTGATGCTGTAATGTGCACCATGCCCTAGCTGGGTACATTGTAGTATTCAGTGGCCCGTTGAGGGTTAGGATACTTGGTATGGTTAACATGTGAATGGTGGTTTGACTCAACATGGGTAGCATTAGCTCAGAGCGAGCCCTAAGCACTGATGGATAAAGTGTCAATAAGCCCATTGAACCAAGAGTCCTTCGTGGAAGGATTGGATAGGTTGTCTTACCAAATGAATCAATGGTTGGTTAGCGAGCCGTAGTTCGGCTAGTCATTGATAAGTTGTGGATCTTGGTCAAGTCGGCCAATTGACATCACCAACAAACAAATTAAAATCGGATTATTAATTTGAATTGGCTTAAAAGTCCTTTATTTCTAACTTAAGCAATGATTTCTTCCATGTAGATAACCCCATTTCACTTAAGTAATTTAAATGGCTGCAACAAACAATAACTCACTCTCACTTAGGTCACTCTCGGAGAAGGAGAAGCTTTCGGGGACTAACTTCCTAGACTGGGCTAGGAACTTATAATAGTTCTTAGACAAGAGTCCAAGGAGTATGTACTAAATTCTTCTTTACCAGCTAGCCCTCCCGCAGGTCGAGGCATCCCCCCGGCGATGGTGGAGCAGTACGATCGGCATGTGAGGGATGACCGAGATGTCTCGTGCCTCATGCTGGGTACCATGGCTTCTGATCTTCAGAAGCAGTTTATGGACGAGCATGCTTATGAGATGATGGATCAACTTAAAAAGATGTTCCAAGATCAGGCCCATTCGGAACGTTATCTGACAACTAAGGCACTTTGCACTACTGTGATGGCAGTTGGGACTTCTGTTAGCACTCATGTGCTAAAGTTGAAGGGGTATATTGATACACTTGCCCGCCTCAGCTCGCCAGTTCCACAGGACTTGGAAGCAAACATTATTCTCGGGTCACTTCTTGAGTCTTACAACCAGTTTATCATGAATTACCATATGCAAGGGTTGGATAAATTGGTTGTTGAGCTGCATGGCATGCTCAAGCTTGCTGAGCAGTCTCTTAAGAAGACTCCTGAAGTATTGCTGGTGAATAAGGGCAATACGCCCATTGCTAAGGGAAAGGCCAGATCTAAGGCCAAGGCTAAGGACAAAAAGGTGGTGGCCCAACCTAAAGCAAGGGTTGCTTCTCCTGAGGATGTCTGCCATGAGTGTCATGAGAAGGGGCACTGGAAGAGCTCATGTCCAAAGCTAAGGGAGCAACTTAAGGCAAAACTGCTGCTTCAGGTATTTATGTTGTTGAGATTAATCTGGCTATTTCTACATCTTAGGTCTTGGACACTGGATGTGGATCTCACATTTCTTCAAATGTGCAGTCTAAGAAATAGGAGATTATTAGGATCTGGAGAAGTAGATCTTCGAGTCGGAAATGGTGCTCGGGTAACGGCCATGGAGATCAGAGATTATTTCTTGGAGATGCCTAGTGGACTTGTTTTGGAACTAAGAAACTGTTATTTTGTACCTGCGATGCACAGGAATATTATTTCCATTTCTTTGTTAGATATTTCCGGTTTCGTATTAAATATTGGACATGGTAGAATTTCTATGCAATGTGGCAATATTATTTATGGAACAGTATTTCTTGAAAATGGCTTATATATCCTTGATCTAAAACGTGAAAGTTCAATCTATAACATAAATACTAAAAGGATTAAACAAAATGAAATTAATCCTACTTACATCTGGCATTGTCGACTTGGCCCTATAAATGAGAAGCGCATAGCTAGGCTTCATTCTAGTGGAGTGCTAGGGTCATTTGACATCCAGTCTTATGACACATACGAATCTTATTTGAGAGGCAAGATGACAAAGGCACCTTTTAGCAAGACTGCTGAAAGGGCCTCAGAGCTATTGGAGCTAATACATTCTGATGTTTGTGGCCCAATGAACACTAGTGCTAGATCTAGTTTTCTCTACTTCGTCACCTTCACGGATGACTTCAGTAGATACGGTTACGTGTATCTGATGAAGCATAAGTCTGAGACTCTCCAAAGGTTCAAGGACTTTAAGAATGAACTAGAAAACCAACTTGGCAGGAAAATAAAAGCACTTCGGTCTGACCGAGGGGGTGAATATTTGAACCAAGAGTTTGACTCGTTTTTGAGGGAGTGTGGGATTGTATCCCAACTCACTCCTCCTGGTACACCCCAGTGGAATGGAGTGTCAGAAAGGAGGAATAGGACCTTGCTTGACATGGTCCGCTCGATGATGAGTCATGCTACACTCCCTGTCTCCTTTTAGGGATATGCTTTAGAGACAGCTACTTACATTCTTAATAATACACCAAGCAAGGCAGTTGAGGGAACACCATATGAACTATGGAAGGGCCGAAAGCCCAATGTTTCCTTCTTGAAGAATTGGGGCTGTGATGCACATGTTAAGAAATTGACAAGTGGCAAACTCGAGTCCAAATCTATCAAGTGCCAGTTTGTGGGTTACCCTAAAGAAACTAAGGGTTATTACTTTTACTCTCCGGCCGAAAACAAAGTTTTCATAGCCAGAAATGCAGTCTTCTTGGAGAAGGAGTTCCTTTCCAAGAGAGACAGTGGGAGTAATATTGAACTTTCAGAAGTTCAAGACTCATAAACTCCTGCAGCTACTGCTGAGGATGCTTCAGGAACCGATCTGACTACTCAAGAAATCGAGGAACTAGGACCGGTTGCACAAGACCTTAGAAGGTCTGGTAGGACACATCATCAGCCAGAGAGGTATGGCTTTCTCGCGACTGATGATGGGGACCTTATGGTCGTTGACCAAGAGGAGCCCAAGACCTATCAGGAGGCTGTTGAAAGCCCACACTCAGATCAATGGCGTAAAGCCATGGAGGTTGAGATGCAATCTACACACGATAACCAAGTATGGAACATGGTGGATCCACCTCCGGGTGCTAAGGTGATAGGTTGCAAGTGGTGTTTCAAGTTAAAAGCTGACAACACCTTCAAGGGGCGATTGGTGGCAAAAGGATTTAGGCAATTTCAAGGAATTGATTATGAAGAAACCTTTTCACTAGTTGCTATGCTCAAATCCATTAGGATACTACTAGCCATAGCTGCATGGTGCGATTATGAGATATGGCATATGGATGTTAAGACCGCTTTCCTTAATGGAAAGCTACTCGAGGATGTGTACATGGCACAACCTGAGGGTTTTATCGATCCAAAGTATCCAAACTGGGTATGCAAGCTTCAAAGATCCATTTATGGATTGAAGCAGGCATCAAGGTCATGGAATCAGAGATTCAATAAGGCCATTACAGAATATGGCTTCACAAAGAATTTTGATGAGCCCTATGTGTATAAGATGGTTAGTGGGAGCGTTTCCACCTTCCTAGTGCTGTATGTTGACGACATCCTTATCATTGGAGGCGACATACCAACACTGCAAGGGGTTAAGCAGTGGTTGAGTAGGTGCTTCGCAATGAAGGACTTAGGTGAAGCTGAGACGATCTTAGGGATTAGGATCTACAGAGATAGATCCAATCGGCTTCTAGGCCTAAGTCAGGCCATGTACATTGACAAGATTCTGAAAAGATTCAGCATGGACAAGGCAAAGAAAGGATTCTTGCCTATGCGCTATGGGTTGAAGCTGAGTAAGAAAGATGGTCCTAAAATGAAGAAGGACCAGGAGAACATGGAAAAGATCCCTTATGCATCTGCTATTGGATCTATCATGTACTCCATGTTATGTACGAGGACTGATGTCGCGTTTGCACTAAATATGACCATCCGGTACTAGTCGGACCCCGGGGAGGAACATTGGAAGGCTGTCAAGGCAATCCTAAAGTACCTCAATTGGACTAAGGATGCTTTCTTTGTGTTTGTAGGTCAAGATGAGCTGGTGGTGTCAGGTTACACTGATGCAAGCTTTGAGACCGATGAGGATGATGTTGGTGTGCCTTAGTTCTTAGGGCATTGGATTCTTTTATTTTGTATTATACATTAAGATTCATTGTATGAATATATTATCTGTGTCCCATTAATAAAGGTAATTAATCTATTTCATTTATATCTTGTGCTATAATATGAGGAGAGTATCCATTGATTGATAATCATAAAACCCATCCCAGCTCTGTTCTAATCGTGGGAATTAATAGAACCATAGACTTGTATATTCGATGATTGTATGGCAGTTCTTAACTAGCCATAGTACTTGTATAGTCAGTCATGAATATAGGTACATGTCATTGACATGGGACTAGATCGATCCGCACAAGAAAGCCACATGGTTGTCGCGTCATAGGTCTTTCTTAAGTAGGTCTCTTTTGTCCTCAGACCAGATTTCATTATAATATCAATATGGAATCCGGTTCACTTTGACATATGCCTAACAGGTCTGTAAAAGGATGCTAAATACGGGTATGATTGGGTGGACCAGTGAACATGTTGATATTGATGATGAAGTGATGGAATTGCCACTCGGGTAACACCGAGATGATATCATTGGTCACTTGATGAGTGGGACTGATAAGTGTATGGCCATACCCAAATAAGTTGGTTGCTTATTTGATTAATTAGTCAATTCAAGAACAAGAAATATAATAAACAACAGAAGAGGATGACAGGCATCATGCCTCTTGTTTATTCATATCGATATCGTTAGGCAAAGGACACTATGAGATTACTACCGGGTGAGTGTCTTCTAAAGACTGCTGCATCTCTGTCTTAATTGGGGGCCGTAATGGTTTGCTAGAACTCACTTACAGTCTGTGGGCCTTGGACCTACTGCCAACATAGAGACAGACCCATAGGATTGTGCACATAGATCAACTGAGCTGGAACTTATAGAAATTGTACATGTAATGTAGATTGGAAGGAATTCGTTAATTAATTAGCTGACATTCGGTGTCAAGGTAATTAATTGATATTGGGTTGAATTTAATTTAATTAATAAGTTTACATAATGTAATTAATTAATTTATTAATTAATTGAATTACATAAAGTAAGCAATTAATTAAATAATTTTCCTAAGTAGGAAAATTAAATACATGTGTTGTATTTACTTACATGTGATTTAATTTTATTTAGGGGTAATTAAATTTAGCCAAATGGAATTAAATTACATAGTATATACTTTTTAATTAAAGTTATTTATGTAATTATAATCCTAGTGGGCTTGGGTTTAATTAACCTAATTAAAACCTAATTAGACAAGGTGTCTATATAAGGGCACACTTAAGCAATAAAACCCTAATTCAACCCTAATTATTGCTGGAAATTTTCTGCCACCAAAAGTAGCCCCAAGCAGCCGAAAATCCCAGCATTAATCATCCATTCCTTCGCGTCTTCGGGTAGCACCGGTTCCGACTCAATAGTTAGTCGTGCACCGGACTTTAGAGATCGCAGTTTCAAGAAACGATTCTGCAGTAGTCTCTAGAGGAGACGAATCCGGTGAGTTAATCTCTCTTGATTCAATTTGGTTTTATTCTAATCAATGGTAATTGGACACGATAGGTGGATTCTAGGAAATTTTAAACGGTGTATTTTTCGCTGCGCCACATTATTTTTCCAATGACGAATCCTAACAAAAATACCCTAGATAAGTCAGCCAACATAGGAGAAAATTATATATAGAAAATTCCAGCACCAAAAACTCTCTCATTTGGCCGATCCTCTGGCTAGCACGGGTTGTGTTCTATAGCCGTTCGTATACGGGAACAAGGAGGAAGTCGGTTTCGATTTCTGCAGCCATCTGTTAAAGAGATTTCTGGTGAGAATCTATTCTTCCTCCATTTTGTTTGTTGTTTTCAATTTCCATTTCAATTGCTTCTGGTTCGATTTCTGTAGCCATCTGTTAAAGAGATTTCTGGTGAGAATCTATTCTTCCTCCATTTTGTTTGTTGTTTTCAATTTCCATTTCAGTTGCTCCTGGGCAAGGATTTGAGGAAATCAACGCACATTTCCACTTTATCTGTTGGTTTTCGGTGAAAAATCCCTACACCTAAGGTATTGGTCCTTGTATTTGTATCATACATTTGTACTTTGACATGTAATATATGTATTATACAATTTGTGTCATTAAATAAAGGCATTAATATATTTATTATATATCTTGTGCTAAGTTTTAAATAGAATATCTAATGGAAATATCCATATCCATGTTGACAAGTGTCATGCACTTGGAAATAAGACCATGGATAGGGAAAACGGTATGACCATAAAGTCATCCGTAGAATGTTCCAATCATGGGAATGAATGGAACTAAAGACTATCATTAGCCTAGTTGAATGGCAGTGTCTTTCCGACCATTGAACATAGGATGTTAACCAGGTTAATGGGTACATGGAAAGGGGCATGGTATCGGATAGATCCATTAAATGAGAAATCCACATGGTATAGTATCACAAGTGATTCTCATGTAGTACTTGTATGGATCCCTTGACTTAACCATATGATGGTGTTGCATGTGAAGTGGCATACTTTGGCGTACACCTATAGGGCCTATAAAAGGGTGCCAAGTATGGGTACGTTCGGGTATGTTAGTGAACATGGCAATGCTATGGATATGCAGAAGGGAATGTCATTCAGTAGTCCACTGAGAAGATATCATCGACCTCTTGATGAATGCAACTGATAAGAGTGTGGCCACACCCAAAGAAGTTGGAACTTGTTTGTGAGCATCAGTTCATTCGGGATCAAGTAAATGTCCAGACACAAGCAAGGGTGATCAATCCAGGCCTCTGTGTTGAACACCGATATCAATGACATGGGATATACAAGTTTAAACTACATGGTTATGGTTCCAGTTTGACTGCTATCTCTGTCTTAATTGGGGGCTGCAGTGGCTTACTAGAGCTCGCTTGCAGTCTGTGGGCCATAGGCCCACTGCCAACATAAGATGGGCCCATAGGATCATACACATTGAACATCTGAACTTTAACTAAAAGGATTAAGTGTGTACTTGGAGTATACACACTAGAGAAAGAGTAATCCGTTAATTATATTAAATAGATCGATTGGATTGATCAAAATATTGTAATTAATTTTTGTATAGGCCTTCTTATAATTAATTTAATGAATTAATTTATGAGATTATTTCCTAGGTGGATATATTTTACATGTATAGGTTTACATATATTTAATTTTATGAAAGTCTCATTGAATTCCTTAGTTAAATTAATAGGTCAAATTAATTTTAATTTAAATGAATGTAATATATTATATGGTATAATATATAAGCATACATACTGAATTAAAGTTACATTTGAAATTAAATAAAGCAAAGGAATTAAAATGGACTTGGGCTTAAAAAGGAAAAGCCCACATAGAATTAAATTTGGGTTGGGCCAAATGTTTCAAATAGGAAACTTGCCCACCAAGTTTAGAATCTTGCCCACCAAGTTTGGAATCTTGCCCACCAAGTTTAATTAACTTAGATATTTTGGCTTATATAAGGATAAGGATAAAAAAAAAAAAGAAAAGAAAAGCAAAACCTCATTTTGACTTTTAAGCTTATCCTCTCTTCTCTTCTTCAGTTTCCTAACTGCTAACACATGTTTTAGTTCTAAAGCCGTTCGTGTACATGACCATGGAGGAAGTCTTCTTTGATTTCTGTAGCCATCTCTTAAGAGATATGCTGGTTAGAATCTCACTTTCCTCCTTTTGGTTTTGATTTTTTATTTCCACATCATAAGCTCCTTGGCACAGATTTGAGAAAATCAACACGTTCTTCCGCTTTTATCGGTTGATTTCCAATGAAAAATCACAACAGTGGTATCAGAGCAGGCTTTTGATCAGTGGAAATCTTTAACTTGGTTGGATCCCATGTTTTAAAATCAGTGATTTTGTGATTGGGATTCTTTTTGGTTTGGGGTTTGGTGATTTTCCCCTTTGGTTTTGCTTTTTGAAATTAAATATGCATATAGGTTTATGCTTGATTTAATTTTCTGTTCGTGATTTTGCACCTTGGTGATTTTATTTATTGCTATTTTTTTTGTAAATATCACGGGCTGTTTTCATGGATATGGGGCTGCCAGTGGCGGAATCACCGATGTAGCAGTGGAAACAATGGCAGCAGCAGCTGTACATATAGCTGCTATAGCTGGGACCAACAGGAATAGCTGCTGCCCTTGGCAGCGGGCCGGGCCCTATTTTGGATTTGGCAGGGTTTTTGGGTTGGGCCCAGTTTTAAAATTTTAATTGGTTTTAAAATTTTACGTGTTTAAATTTCTATAATTTAAATGCTTGTGGTTTTAAGAATGAAATTTATTTTTATTCATTGGATATTAATTTTGGAAATTAATATGGTTTATTTGAAATTGGTTCGGGTTTTCTTAGTACGATTACCTGGATGACCGATTTGGATTCATGGTTTCCCAATTCCAGTGGGAGCAGTATTCTGCCTGGGCTGGAGGCCTAAAGCCCATGAGGGCCTAGAACTATGATAGGCAAAAATTGGCGATTTCAAAATAATGGCTATGAATATAATTGAAATGGGATTAATTTCATGCATTTAACATGTTTATAAATTGATGTATTGGTTTACATGGATGTATGATTAAATGTATGAATGGATGCTTTTGGGCCTTATTTATGTTGAGTTGTAGTATTCTTTTGGGTAAATACGGCCTACATGCCGTTTTCATTTTATGTAATTTTATTTTATTTATTTATTGTAAAATTATGTAAAGAAGAAGCCCCTTGGAGAGGCGAGCCCAGAAGGAAGATTTGGAGGCCCACATGATGTTTTTCTAGTATAGGTTTACTACAATTATATTAGGATGTAATTTTGGCCCATTGCAACCCATTATTTATTTAATTATACTTTATTTATTTACCTGTAAGAATGTATGCTCCAATCTCTATTTCACCTGCCTATGCATCTAAGCCATTATTAAATTGAATCTAATAAACAAAAGATAATTACTAAGTCATTTAAAAGTGCTTCCCTCATTCAAAACCTACTCAAAGTGGGGATAGGCTAGTTGTAGACCATGCCCTCACTGGATGCACTGGAGTATTGTCATTTTGTATTGGGTTGGAGTATAGGTTACTTTAACACATGGATGGAGGTTTGGACTTAGTGTGGGTAGTAGGATTCTCCTGGCCGTAAGCACAGATGGGTAAGTGCCAATAAGCCCATCAAACTGAGAGCCCCTAGGTTGGGATTAGATGGTGCTCCTACCTAAATAATTAGGGTATAGTTTTTCCAGGCCCTCGTCTGGCTATATCTTGATGAAATATGGATCTCGGTCCATGAGCCCAACAACTCAAGTTAATTAATAACATGATTCATTATTATGTGGGAAAAAATATAAGTCCTTTACTAATACTCTTTATATTTTTCTGTGTAGTAACCAAATGGCAACGAGTAATACTTTATCACTGCGATCTATCCTAGAAAGGGACAAGCTTTCTGGCCCAAATTGTTGGGATTTGTCACCGGAAATCACCCGATAAAAGCGGAAGAACGCGGTGATTTCCTCAAATCCAGTCCCAGGAGCAATTGAAGTGGAAATTGAAAAACTTAAAATTAAATAGAAAGGGATTAAATTTCTTACCAGAAAAATCTCTTTCTAGAGATGGATGATGACTGCAGAATTCAATGTAGAATCCCTCCACTCTCACGTACACGAACGCTTAACGAATGCAACCCGTGCTAGCGTCGGAAAAACGAAACAATAGAGAGGAGAGGGCTAGAAAATTCAGCTAGGTGTGTAATGCTTAGAGGTGGCCGAAATTTCTAACCCTAGGTATTTATTCCTACGGTTGGCCGAATTCCTTAGGGGAATTCAGGCCCATCTTGGCTCCTGTCTATTCTGTGCGGGCTTCCATGTTTTAATTTAGGCCCAATCTAATTTTAATTATTCTGGTTTAAATTAATTTCAAGCCCAATTTTAATATACCCATGTATTTAATATATTACTCCAAGTAATATATTATTTACATCTAAATTAAAATTAGTTTGACAATTAATTTAATCCATCAAATTAAAATTAGATCTACACAAAATAAAATCATATGTAAACCCATACATATGAATATTTCCACCTAGGAAATAATTTCATAATTAATCCAATTAATTATGAAGAGCCAACTGAATATATTAATTTTATTATTATGACCAATCCAATTGATCTTTATAATATAATTAATATGTACATACTTCTCCCTCCATTGTGTATACTCCAAGTATACATGTGATTCCTTAAGTCTGCATTCTATCGTTCTATGTGTACGATCCCGTGGGCCCATCTTTATGTTGGCAGCGGGCCTTTGGCCCGCAAACTGCAGTTGGGCTCTAGCAAGCCACTGCAGCCCCCAATTAAGATGGAGATGGCAGTCTAAGTGATATCGTAACCCTGTAGTTTAAACTTGTACATCCCATGTCATTGATATCGGTGTTCAACACAGAGGCATGGATTGATCACCCTCTTTTGTGTCCGGACATTAACTTGATCCCGAATGTACTGATGCTCTCAAACAAGTTCCAACTCGTTTGGGTGTGGCCACACTCTTATCAGTCACATTCATCAAGTGGCTGGTGCTATCTTCTCAGTTGGTTACTGAGTGACAAATCCCTTCTGCATATCCATAGTATTACCATGTTCAGTGACATACCAGAAAGCACCCATACTTGGCACCCTATTACAGGCCCTTTAGGCGTACCCCTAAGTATGCGACTTCACATGTAACACCATCATATGGTCAGGTCAAAGGATCCATACAAGTACTACACGAGAATCCATTGTGATACCATACCATGTGGATTACTCGTTTAATGGATCTATCCAGTACCATGCTTCCAGGCATGTACCCATTAACTTGGTTGACATTCCATGTCCAATGACCGGTAAGACACCGCCATACAACCAGGTTAATGATAGTCTGTTGTTCCATTCATTCCCATGACTGGAACAGACTACGGATCTATTTATGGTCATATCATTTACCCTATCCATGGTCTTACTGTTAAGTGCATGACACTTGTCGTCATAGATATAGATATGTCCATTGGATACTTCATTTAATATATTGCACAAGATAGATATAATAAATGAATTGATGCCTTTATTAATAACACAAATGAGTACAACACATGAATCCAATAACTGTATAGTACAAATACAAGGACCAATGCCTCGGGACTAGGGCATTTCCAACACAAACTTCTTAGACTGGTTAGGAACTTGAGGATAGTTCTAAGATAGGAGTCTAAGGAGTATGTGCTAGAAAGTCCTGTACTAGCTGTACCAACGGGTCGTAATCCACCGGCTGCCTAGCTGGAGGAATACGAGGTGCACATTAAGGATAATAGAGACTTGACATGCCTTATGTTGGCATGTATGGTCCATGAGCTACAAAAGTAGTTCATGGACCATCAGGCCTTTGCTATGATAACAACTCTTAACGAGATGTTTCAGGAGCAAGCTCGTCAGGAAAGGTACCTGACCAACAAGGCATTCCACTCCTGTAAGATAGGGGCTGGGACATCTATCAGTGCACACGTGCTCAAGATGAAGGGCTATCTGGATACTTTAGCCCATCTCAGATTGCCTATTTCACAAGAGCTGGTGGTTGACATGATCTTGGATTCCTTACCGGATTCTTATGATCAGTTCAATCCTGAACTGTAACTTGTAAGGGATGAACCGTGCTGTTAGTGAGCTGCATAGGATGCTCAAGCTCAGTGCACAGTCGATCAAGAAGACTCTGCTGGTACTATTGGTCAACAACGAGAAACCTCCTCTTGCTACGGGCGAGGCGAAGGTAAAGGACAAGGCCAAGGCAAAGAAATCCAAGGCTAAAAAGGCTAAGGCCCAGCCCTAGGCTAGTCCCGAGGATGTCTGCTTTTGATGCAAGCAGGATGGACATTGGAAAGGATCGTGTCCCAAGCTCTTAGGAGAGCAAAGGAAGACCCAGGGTGCATCTTCATCAGGTATATATGTTATAGACATTAACCTAACTATTTCAACATCCTGGGTATTGGATACTGGATGTGGTTCTCATATTTGTTGTAATGTGCAGGGACTTAAGAACAGGAGATTATTGGGATATGGAGAGGTGGACTTGCAAGTCGGAAATGGAGCAAGGATTGCTGCCATAGAAATCAGCGAGTACCATCTTATGATGCCTAATGGATTAGTTTTAATACTAGAACAATGTTATTTTGTACCTGCTATGTACAGGAATATTATTTTAGTTTCAGATTTGTATTTTTTTGGATTTGATTTTACTATTTGTAATGGTAAATTTGGTTTATTTGGAAAGGGATTATTTTATGGAGAAGCTTTGTTAAATAATGGACTATATATCCAGGATTTGAATGAAACTAATCATGTCTATAATATAAATATGAAAAGGGTTAAGCCAAACGAACTTAATCCTGTTTACCTTTGGCATTGTCGTTTAGGCCACATAAATGAGAAGCGCATAGCTAGGCTTCACAAAGCTAGAATCCTAGGACCGTTTGACTTGGAGTCACTTGATATATGCGAATCTTGTTTATGAGGTAAAATGACTAAAGCGCCTTTTAGCAAGAAAGCTGAAAGGGCTACTGGCTTATTGGACCTAATACATTCAGACGTAAATGGACCAATGAGTGTAGCTGCCAGGGGTGGATATCTATACTTTGTCACCTTTACAGACGATTTCAACAGATATTGCTATGTCTATCTAATGAAACATAAGTCTGAGACCCTTGATAGGTTCAAGGAATTTATGAATGAAGTACAGAATCAACTAGGCAAAAATATCAAAGCCCTTCAATGAGATCAAGGGGGTGAGTATATGAGCCTAGAGTTTGACTCATATTTGAGAGAGCATGGAATCATTCCACAACTCACTCCTCTAGGAACACCACAATAGAATGGGGTGTCCAAATGGAGGAACAGGACCCTATTGGACATGGTCCACTAAATGATGAGTCTTGTGTCTCTCCCAATTGTTGGGATTCGTCATGGAAAACCGGCCAATAAAAGCGGAAATACACATCGATTTCCTCGAATCCGGTCCCAGGAGCTTAAGATGTGGAAATCAAAAACTTAAAGCATAAAGGAGGGAGTTTAGAAACTTACCATAAAGTCTCTCGAAGAGACGGCGGACTGCAGGAACCAAAGTAGACTCCCTCCAACGTCATATACACGAACGGCTCTCGACCGAAACCCTTGCTAGCGACTCGGATGATTTCAAAGAGAAGGAGAAAGAGAGAAGAAAAGGGGCGGCCAGGCTCAAAGTGATGGCTGTCCCAAAATATTTCTTTCCAAAAGAAATAAAGCAATTTCTCTCTCTCACACTTGATTCTTTCCAAAAGAAACAAAATGCAAAAGTGGGCAAAGAATTTTTTTTCTTCCAAAGAAAACAATTCCTATGGCCAAAAGGTGAAGTAAACTTCATCATTTAATTCTCCTGCTTTGGACCAATAAGAAGATGGTGACTCATACTTGGTGTAAGAAGGGATTTTACCACCTTATGCTCATCCATTTGATTTTTCTTTTAAAGAAAAAAATAAAGGGAAAAGTTACAGCAACAACTATGATTCTTGGCTGTGCATTATTCTTTGTTTTGGGTAGAAAAGAATTTGCCCAATTTTGAATAATGGATTGTTTCTTTTGGAACAAAACTTGGGTGCCCACTTGAAAGAAAAAGAATGAGTCACCCATGTAATGATCAAAATTTCGGCCAACATAAGTCCCACTTCATGTGGGCAGTTTCATTTTAAGACTAAGTCCACTTTTACATCCATTGATTTAATTAATTTCAAATGCAACTTTAATATACCATGTATGCTTATATATGACACCATAATATATTACATACATTTAAATTAAAATTCATTTGACCTATTAATTTAATCAATGGATCAAATTAGACATACATAAAATGAAGAACATGTAAAACTATACATGTAATAATATTTCCACCTAGGAAATAATATCATAAATTAATTCATCGAATTAATTAAGAGAAGGCCAAAATAAATATTAATTATATTATTTTGATCAATCCAAATGATCTATATAATATCATTAATCTCTTCAAACGTGTATACTCCAAGTACACACTTAATCCGACTAGTTAAAGTCCAGACGTTCAATGTGTATGATCCGATGGGCCCGTCTTTATGTTGGCAGTGGGCCAAGGCCCACAGACTATAGGCGGGCTCTAGTAAGCCACTGCAGCCCCTAATTAAGACGGAGATAGCAGTCAAACTTTCACCGTAACCCTGTAGTTTAAACTTGTATGTCCCATGTCACTGATATCAGTGTCCAACACAGAGGTATGGTTGATCACCCTCTATATGTGTCTGGACATTTACTTGATCCCGAATGAACTGATGCTCACAAACAAGATCCAATCTTGTTTGGGTGTGGCCACACTCTTATCAGTAACATTCATCAAGAGGCCGGTGATATCATCGTAGTAAATTACTGAGTGACATTCCCTTCTGCATATCCATAGCACTGCCATGCTCACTGACACAACCGAACGTACCCATACTTGGCACCCTTTTATAGGCCAGGTAGGCGTACACCGAAGTGTGCCACTTCACATGTAGCACCATCATATGGTCCAGTCAAAGGACTTATACAAGTACTACACGAGAATCATTTGTGATACTATACCATGTAGATTCCGGTTAAGTGGATTGGTCTAGTACCATGCCCTTTTTGTATGTACCCATTAACCTGGTTGACATCCCATGTTCTATGACCGGTAAGACACCGCCATACAACCAGGCTAATGATAGTCTTTACTTCCATTCATTCCCATGATTGGAACAGACTACGGATGATTTTATGGCCATACCGTTTTCCCTATCCATAGTCTTACTGCCAAGTGCATGACACTTGACAACATGGATATGGATATGTCCATTGGATACTCTATTTAAAATATATCACAAGACATATAATAAATAGATTAATACCTTTATCTCTTGACAAAAATTGTATAATACATAAAGTTCACATTGATGTACAAATGTATTATACAAACACAAGGACCAATGCCTCAGGACTAGGGCATTTCCAACACCAATAAGTTTCTAGGGATACGCCCTTGAAACAGCTGTTGGGATTCATCGTTGGAAAAATAACGTGGCGCAGTGGAAAATACACCGTTTAAAATTTCATAGAATCCACCTATCGTGTCCAATTACCATTGATTAGAATAAAAGCAATTTGAATCAAGAGAGATTAACTCACCGGATTCGTCTCTTCTAGAGACAGCTGCAGAATCGTTTCTTGAAACTGTGATCTCCAAAGTCAGGTGCACGACCAACTATTGAGTGGGAACCGGTGCTAGCCAAAGACGCAAAGGAATGGAGGATTAATGCTGGGATTTTTAGCTATTTTGGAGCTGTTGTTGGTGGCTGAAATTTCCAGCAATTAGTTAGGGTTGAAACAGGTTTTTCTTCCTTAAGTGTGCCCTTAAATAGACACCTTGTCTAATTGGGTTTTAATTAGGTTAATTAAACCCAAGCCCACTAGGATTATAATTACATAAATAAACTTTAATCAAAAAGTATATACTATGCAATTTAATTCCATTTGGCTAAATTTAATTACCCCTAAATAAAATTAAATCACACTTAAGTAATACAATACATGTATTTAATCTTCCTACTTAGGAAAATTATTTAATTAACTGTTTACTTTATGTAATTCAATTAATTGATAAATTAATTAATTACATTATGTAAACTTATTAATTAAATTAAATTCAACCCAATGTTAATTAATTACCTTGACACTGAATGTCAACTAATTAATTAACACATTCCTTCCAATGTACATTACATGTACAATTTCTATAAGTTCTGACTCAGTTGATCTATGTGCACAATCTTATGGGTCTGTCATTATGGTGGCAATACGCCTAAGGCCCACAGACTATAAGTGGGTCCTACCAAACCATTATAGCCCCCAATTAAGATAGAGATGCAGCAGTCTTTAGAAGACACTCACCCGATAGTAATCTCATAGTGTCCTTTGCCTAACGATATCGATATGAATAAACAAGAGGCATGGTGTCTGTCATCCTCTTCTATTGTTTATTATATTTCTTGATCTTGGGTTGACTGATTAATCAAATAAGCACCGACTTACTTAGGTATGGCCATACACTTATTAGTCTCACTCATCAAGTGGCAATGATATCATCTCGGTGTTACCCGAGTGGCAATTCCATCACTGCATCATCAATATCAACATGTTCACCGGTCCACCCAATCATACATGTATTTAGCATCCTTTTACAGACCTGTTAGACATATGTCAAAGTGAACCGGATTGCATATTGATATTATATTGAAATCTGGTCTGAGGACAAAAGAGACCTATTCAAGAAAGACCTATGAAGCGATAACCATGTGGCTTTCTTATGCAGATCGATCCAGCCCCATATCAACGACATGTACCTATATGCATGACTGACTATACAAGTACTATGGCTAGTTAAGAACTACCATACAGTCATCGAATATACAAGTTGTGGTTCTATTCGTTCCCATGATTAGAACAGACCTGGGATAGGTTTTATGATTATCAATCAATGGATACTCTACTTATATTATAGCACAAGATATAAATGAAATAGATTAATTACCTTTATTAATGTGACACAAATAATGTATTCATACAATGAGTCTTAATGTATAATACAAAATACGAGAATCTAATACCCTAAGAACTGGGGCACACCAACAATCTCCCACTTGCACTAGTTCCAAGTGGGCATTGCACTAATTCTTATAGATCTGATATGACCCTCGTGCTGTGTCTGCGGTAGCACTTTGGTCAATGGATCAATGACATTATTCTTGGTGTCAACCCTCTACAATGATATGTCACCTCTGTTCATGATCTCCCGAATGAGGTGAAACTTTCTGAGCACATGTTTGGATTTCTTGTGTGAACGGGGCTTCTTAGCTTGTGCGATGGCCCTGTTGTTGTCACATAAATTATCAACTGGGTCTAGTATAGCGGGTACTACTCCTAACTCAGTGATGAATTTCTCGATCCAAACGGCTTCCTTTACAGCTTCGCACGCAGCTATGTACTCAGCTTCCGTTGAAGAGTCAGTAATGGTGGCCTGCTTTGAGGACCTCCAACTAATGGTACCACCATTCAGGAGAAAAACATAACTAGACTATGACTGGTTCTCATCCTCATTGGTTCAAAGCTTGCATCGGTGTAACCTGACACTACCAGCTCATCTTGACCTCCATACACTAAGAAAGCATCCTTAGTCCGATTAAGGTACTTTAGGATTGCCTTGATAGCCTTCCAGTTTTCCTCCCCAGGGTTCGACTGGTGCCGGCTAGTCATACTTAGTGAAAACGCGACATCAGGCCCCGTACATAACATGGAGTACATGATAGATCCAATAGAAAATGCATAAGGGATCTTTTCCATGTTCTCCTAATCGTTCTTTGTTTTAGGACCATCTTTCTTACTCAGCTTCAACCCATGGCGCATAGGCAAGAATCCTTTCTTTGCCTTATCCATGCTGAATCTTTTCAGAACCTTGTCAATGTACGTGGCTTGACTTAGGCCTAGAAGCTGATTGGATCTATCTATGTAGATCTTGATCCCTAAGAACGTCTTGGCTTTGCCTAAGTCCTTCATTACAAAGCACCTACTAAACCACAGTTTAATCCCTTGCAGTTTTGGTATGTCGCCTCTATTGATAAGGATGTCATCAATATACAGCACTAGGAAGGTGGAAACGCTCCCACTAACCATCTTATACACACAGGGCTCATCACAATTCTGTGTGAAGCCATATTCCGTAATGGCCTCATTGAATCTCTGATTCCATGACCTCGATGCTTGCTTCAATCCATAAATCGATGAAGCTTGCATACCCGGTTTGGATACTTTGGATCGATAAAACCCTCAGGTTTTGTCACGTACACATCCTCGAGTAGCTTTCCATTAAGGAAAGCAGTCTTAACATCCATCTGCCATATCTCATAATTGTACCATGCATCTATGGCTAGTAGTATCCTAATGGATTTGAGTATAGCAACTGGTGAAAAGGTTTCATCATAGTCAATTCCTTGAACTTGCCTGAATCCTTTTACCATCAATCACCCATTTAAGGTGTTGTTGGGCTTTAACTTGAAACACCACTTGCAACCTATCACCTTAGCACCCGGAGGTGGATCCACCAAGTTCCATACTTGGTTATCGTGCATAGATTGCATCTCAGCCTCTATGGCTTTGCGCCATTGATCTAAGTGTGGGATTTCAATAGCCTCCTGATTGGTCTTGGGCTCCTCTTGGTCAACAACCATAAGGTCCCCATCATCAGTCACGAGAAAGCCATACCTCTCTGGCTGATGACTTGTCCTACCAGACCTTTTAAGGTTCTGTGCAACCGATTCTGGTTCCTTAATTTCTTGAGTAGTCCAATCGGTTCCCAAAGCATTCTCAATAGTAGCTGCAGGAGTTTATGAGTCTTGAACTTCTGAAAGTTCAACATTACTCCCATTGTCTCTCTTGGAAAGGAATTACTTCTCCAAGAAGACTACATTTCTGGCTATGAAAACTTTATTTTCCGCCGGATCATAGAAGTAATAACCCTTAGTTTCCTTAGGGTAACCCACAAACTGGCACTTGACAGATTTGGACTCGAGTTTGCCACTTGTCAATTTCTTAACATGTGCATCACAGCCCCAAATCTTCAAGAAGGAAACATTAGGGCAACTGCCTTGCTTAGTGTATTATTAAGAATGTAAGCGGCTGTCTCTAAAGCATATCCCCAAACGGAAACAAGGAGTGTAGCTTGACTCATTATAGAGTAAACTGTTGGTGTGCCCTAGTTCTTAGGGCATTGGATTCTTGTATTTTGTATTGTACATTAAGAGTCATGTATGAAGAAATTATTTGTGTCACATTAATAAAGACAATTACTCTATTTCATTTATATCTTATGCTATAATATGAGTAGAGTATCCATTGATTGATAATCATAAAACCCATCCCAGGTTTGTTCTAATCGTTGGAACGAATAGAACAATAGACTTGTATATCTATGACTGTATGGTAGTTCTTAACTAGCCATAGTACTTATATAGTCAGTCATGAATATAGGTACATGTCGAAGACATGGGACTGGATCGATCCGCACAAGAAAGCTACATGGTTGTCGCGTCATAGGTCTTTCTTAAGTAGGTCTCTTTTGTCCTCAGACCAGATTTCATTATAGTATCAATATGGAATCCAATTCACTTTGACATATGCCTAACAAGTCTGTAAAAGGATGCTAAATATGGGTATGATTGGGTGGACAGGTGAACATATTGATATTGATGATGAAGTGATGGAATTGCCAGTCGGGTATGTTGGGATTCGTCATTGGAAAAATAACATGGCGCAGCGGAAAATACACCGTTTAAAATTTCCTAGAATTCACCTATCGTGTCCAATTACCATTGATTAGAAAAAAACAATTTGAATCAAGAGAGTTTAACTCACCAGATTCGTCTCCTCTAGAGACTGCTGCAGAATCGTTTCTTTGAAACTGCGATCACCAAAGTCCGGTGCACGACCAACTATTGAGCGGGAACCGGTGCTAGCCGAAGATGCGAAGGAATGGAGGTTTAATGCTGGGATTTTCGGCTATTTTGGGGCTGCTATTGGTGGCTGAAATTTCCAGCAATTAATTAGAATTGAATTAGGTTTTTTCTCCTTAAGTGTGCCCTTATATAGACATCTTGTCTAATTGGGTTTTAATTAGGTTAACTAAACCCAAGCCTACTAGGATTATAATTACATAAATAAACTTTAATTAAAAAGTATATACTATGTAATTTAATTCCATTTGGCTAAATTTAATTACCCCTAAATAAAATTAAATCACACTTAAATTAATATAATACATGTATTTAATTTTCCTACTTAGGAAAATTATTTAATTAATTGTTTACTTTATGTAATTCAATTAATTGATAAATTAATTAATTACATTATGTAAACTTATTAATTAAATTAAATTCAACCCAATGTCAATTAATTACCTTGACACCGAATGTCAAGTAATTAATTAACGCATTCCTTCCAATGTACATTACATGTACAGTTTCTATAAGTTCCAGCTCAGTTGATCTATGTGCACGATCCTATGGGTCTGTCTTTATGTTGGCAGTAGGCCCAAGGCCCACAGACTGTAAGTGGGTTCTAGTAAACCATTACAGCCCCCAATTAAGACAGAGATGCAGCAGTCTTTAGAAGTCACTCACCCCGGTAGTAATCTCATGTTGTCCTTTGCCTAACGATATCGATATGAATAAACAAGAGGCATGGTGTCCGTCATCCTCTTCTGTTGTTTATTATATTTCTTGATCTTGAGTTGACTGATTAATCAAATAAGCAGCCAACTTATTTGGGTATGTCAATACACTTATCAGTCCCACTCATCAAGTGGCCAATGATATCATCTCGGTGTTACCCGAGTGGAAATTCCATCACTTCATCATCAATATCAACATGTTCACCAGTCCACCCAATCATACCTGTATTTAGCATCCTTTTGCAGACCTGTTAGGCGTATGTCAAAGTGAACCGGATTCCATATTGATATTACAATAAAATCTAGCCTGAGGATAAAAGAGACCTACTCAAGAAAGACCTATGACATGACAACCATGTGGCTTTCTTGTGCGAATCGATCCAGTCCCATGTCAATGACATGTACCTATATTCATGACTGACTATACAAGTGCTATGGGTAGTTAAGAACTACCATACAATCATCAAATATACAAGTCTGTGGTTCTATTCGTTCCCACGATTAGAACAGACCTGGGATAGGTATTATGATTATCAATCAATGGATACTCTACTCATATTATAGCACAAGATATAAATGAAATAGATTAATTGCCTTTATTAATGTGACACAAATAATGTATTCATACATGACTCTTAATGTATAATACAAAATACAAGAATCCAATGCCCTAAGAACTAGGGCACACCAACAATGTCCCACTTGCACTAGTTCCAAGTGGGCATTGCCCTAATTCCTATAGATCTGGTATGACCGACGTGCTGTGTCTGCAACAGCGCTTTGGTTAATGGATCAGCGACATTATTCTTGGTGTCAAGCCTCTGCAATGATATGTCACCTATGTTCATGATCTCCCGAATGAGGTGAAACTTTCTAAGTACATGTTTGGATCTCTTGTGTGACCGGGGCACCTTAGCTTGTGCGATGGCCCCGTTGTTGTCACAAAAACATCAACTGGGTCTAGGATAGTGGGCACCACTCCTAACTTAGTTATGACTTTCTTGATCCAAACGGCTTCCTTTGAGCTTTGCACGCAGCTATGTACTCAGCTTCCATTGTAGAGTCAGCAGTGGTGGCCTGCTTTGAGGACCTCCAACTAATGGTACCCCCATTCAGGAGAAAAAAGTAACCAGATTGTGACTGGTTCTGATCCTCATCGGTCTCAAAGCTTGCATCAGCGTAACCTGACACTACTAGCTCATCTTGACCTCTATACACTAAGAAAGCATCCTTAGTCCGGTTAAGGTACTTCAAGATTGCCTTGACTGCCTTCCAGTGTTCCTCACTGGGGTCCGACTGGTATCGGCTAGTCATACTTAGTGCAAACATGACATCAAGCCTCATACATAACATGGAGTACATGATAGATCCAATAGAAGATGCATAAGGGATCTTTTCCATGTTCTCCCGGTCCTTCTTTATTTTAGGACCATCTTTCTTACTCAGCTTCAACCCATGGCGCATAGGTAAGAATCCTTTCTTTGCCTTGTCCATACTGAATCCTTTTAGAACCTTGTCAGTGCACGTGGCCTGACTTAGGCTTAGAAGCCGATTGGAACTATCTCTATAGATCCTGATCCCTAACATCGTCTCAGCTTCGCCTAAGTCCTTCATTGCAAAGCACCTACTCAACCACTGCTTAACTCCTTCCAGTGTTGGTATGTCGTTTCCAATGATAAGGATGTCGTCAACATACAGCACTAGGACGGTGGAAACGCTCCCACTAACCATCTTATACACACAGGGCCTTTAACTTGAAACACCACTTGCAACCTATCACCTTAGCACCCGGAGGTGGATCCACCAAGTTCCATACTTGGGAATCGTGCATAGATTGCATCTCAGCCTCCATGGCTTTACGCCATTGATCTGAGTGTGGGCTTCCAACAGCCTCCTAATAGGTCTTGGGCTCTTCTTGGTCAATGACCATAAGGTCCCCATCATCAGTCACAAGAAAGCCGTACCACTTTGGCTGATGACATGTCCTACCAGTCCTTTTAAGGTCCTGTGCAACCGGTTCTGGTTTCTCAATTTCTTGAGTAGTCAAATCGGTTCCTGAAGCATCCACAGCAGTAGCTGCAGGAGTTTGTGAGTCTTGAACTTCTGAAGGTTCAACATTACTCCCACTGTCTCTCTTGGAAAGGAATTCCTTCTCCAAGAAGACTGCATTTCTGGCTATGAAAACTTTGTTTTCGGCCAGATCGTAGAAGTAATAACCCTTAGTTTCCTTAGGGGAACCCACAAACTGGCACTTGACAAATTTGGACTCGAGTTTGCCACTTGTCAATTTCTTAACATGAGCATCACAGCCCTAAATCTTCAAGAAGGAAACATTGGGCTTTCGGCCTTTCCATGGTTCATATGGTGTTCCCTCAACTGCCTTGCTTGGTGCATTATTAAGAATGTAAGCAGCTGTCTCTAAAGCATATCCCCAAAAGGAGACAGGGAGTGTAGCATGACTCGTCATCGAGCGGACCATGTCAAGTAAGGTCCTATTCCTCCTTTCTGACACACCATTCCACTGGGGTGTACCAGGAGGAGTGAGTTGGGATATAATCCCACACTCTCTCAAAAACAAGTCAAACTCTTGGCTCAAATATTCACCCCCTCGGTCAGACCGAAGTGCTTTTATTTTCTTGCCAAGTTGGTTTTGTACTTCATTCTTAAAGTCCCTGAACCTTTGGAGAGTCTCAGACTTATGCTTCATCAGATACATGTATCCGTATCTGCTGAAGTCATCCATGAAGGTGACGAAGTACAGAAAACCAGATCTAGCACTAGTGCTCATTAGGCCACATACATTGGAATGTATTAGCTTCAATAGCTCTGAGGCCCTTTCAGCAGTCTTGCTAAAAGGCGCCTTTGTCATCTTGCCTCTCAAACAAGATTCGCATGTGTCATAAGGCTGGATGTCAAATGACCCTAGCACTCCACTAGAGTGAAGCCTAGCTATGCGCTTCTCATTTATATGGCCAAGTCGACAATGCCAGATGTAAGTAGGATTAATTTTATTTTGTTTAATCCTTTTAGTATTTATGTTATAGATTGAACTTTCACGTTTTAGATCAAGGATATATAAGCCATTTTCAAGAAATGCTGTTCTATAAATAATATTGCCACATTGCATAGGAATTCTACCATGTCCAATATTAAATACAAAACCAGAAATATCCAACAAAGAAACGGAAATAATATTCCTGCGCATCGCAGGTACAAAATAACAGTTTCTTAGTTCCAAAACGAGTCCACTAGGCATCTCCAAGAAACAATCTCCGATCTCCATGGCCTGAACCCGAGCACCATTTCCGACTCGAAGATCTACTTCTCCAGATCCTAATAATCTCCTATTTCTTAGACCCTGCACATTTGAACAAATGTGAGATCCACATCCAGTGTCCAAGACCCAAGATGTAGAAATAGCCAGATTAATCTCAACAACATAAATACCTGAAGCAGCAGTTTTGCCCTTCAGGTGCTCCCTTAGCTTTGGACATGAGCTCTTCCAGTGCCCCTTCTCATAACACTCATGGCAAACATCGTCAGGAGAAGAAACCCTCGCTTTAGGTTGGGCCACCACCTTTTTGCCCTTAGCCTTGGCCTTTTGGGTCTTAGCCTTGGCCTTAGATTTGGCCTTTCCCTTAGCAATGGGTGTATTGCCCTTGTTCACCAGCAATACTTCAGGAGTCTCCTTAAGAGACTGCTCAGCAAGCTTGCGCATGCCAAGCAGCTCAACAACCGATTTATTCACCCCTTGCATATTGTAATTCATGATAAACTGGTTGTAAGACTCAGGAAGTGACCCGAGAATAATGTCTGTTGCCAAATCCTGCGAAACTGGCGAGCCGAGGTGGGCAAGTGTATAAATATACCCCTTCAACTTTAGCACATGAGTGCTAACAGAAGTCCCAGCTGCCATCACAGTCATGCAAAGTGCCTTAGTTGTTAGGTAACGTTCCTGACGAGCCTGATCTTGGAACATCTTTTTAAGCTGATCCATCATCTTATAAGCATGCTCATCCATGAACTACTTCTGAAGATCAGAAGCCATGGTACCCAACATGAGGCACGAGACATCTCGGTCATCCCTCACGTGCCAGTCATACTTCTCCACCATCGCTGTGGTGATGCCTCGACCTGCGGGAGGGCTAGCTGGTAAAGGAGCATTCAGTACATACTCCTTAGACTCTTGTCTAAGAACTATTT
Organism: Euphorbia tirucalli; assembly: GCA_039660915.1. Classification (NCBI taxonomy): domain Eukaryota; kingdom Viridiplantae; phylum Streptophyta; class Magnoliopsida; order Malpighiales; family Euphorbiaceae; genus Euphorbia; species Euphorbia tirucalli. Next base: position 30,925,534 of record CM077640.1, on the reverse strand, counting down.
GTAAGTTCCTAGCCCAGTCCAGGAAGTTAGTCCCCGAAAGCTTCTCCTTCTCTAAGAGTGACCTAAGTGAGAGTGAGTTGTTGTTTGTTGCAGCCATTTAAATTGCTTGACTGAAATGTGATTATCTACATGGAAGAAATCATTGCATGAGTTAGAAATAAAGGACTTTTAAGCCAATTCAAATTAATAATCCGATTTATTAATTTGTTTGTTGGTGTTGTTAATTGGCTGACTTGACCAAGATCCACAACTTATCAATGACTGGTAGAACTAGGGCTCGCTAACCAACCATTGATTCGTTTGGTAGGACAACCTATCCAATCCTTCCATGAAGGACTCTTGGTTTGATGGGCTTATTGACACTTTACCCATCTGTGCTTAGGGCCCGCTCTGAGCTAATGCTACCCATGTTGAGTCAAACCACCATTCACATGTTAACCATACCAAGTATCTTAACCCTCGACGGCCCATCGAATACTACAATGTACCCAGCTAGGGCATGGCGCACATTGCAGCATCAATGGGAGGAAGAGGTGTGAATGTGGGAAGCACTTTTAAGCGACTCAATATTTTAATTTCTGGATTATAATTAAGTGATACGGCTTAGCATGCATAAACGCGGGTAATAATTTGGTGATCCATACATCCATATTATATGACAAATGTAATAGCATACTTAATTTAAAATAAATGAGATCCTATGGGCCTTTAATTACAACCTAATGAAAAACTAGATATCCTATCTAATTCTTCATGAGCCGGACTGCAATCCTTCTTAGGCTCCCACCATGGGCTTTCTCCATCTGGGCCTTCCTCCATGCTTGATGCAATTACAATAATTTTGTAAAATAAAATCTATTCTAAAATTACATCAAAATAAAAAAATGGCACGCAGGCCATATTCCCAAAATTAAATTACAACCAATAATAATTTAGGGCCCATAGAACTCAACTTAACATTTCAAACAAAGTGCTTGTCGTGCACCTACATACCAATATGATGCATGATCATGGCATTCCAAATTATAAATATAAATGTTAAGCCGAGTTACTTAGGGTGAAATCGCCAATTTTAACAAATGTGACTAAGGCCCATAAAGCCCAATGGATAACATCCATAAATGCAAAATTAACAATTTTGCTCCCATTTGAATTTGGGTTGTCACAAATTTAAAATTTAGCTCTCCTAATTTTAACCGGTGTCACGGTTTATTGGGCCAATTTCACAAAGTCCATATTCAATTTAATATGCAAACAATTAAATTAAATATGCATACCAACAAAATAAAATAATTTAAATACAAATTAATTAAAAAAAATTTAATTTAATTTGCATTAGGGTCCGGGATAAAAAATACCTGCAAAATCCAAAACCAGACCCGAAACCCGAGCGCGGAGCTGCTGTCCCGGCGGGGCAGCAGTACCGCTGCGCGGCAGCCTACCGCTGCGCGGCAGCCTGCCGCTGCAGTAGCAGTTGCTGCTCAAGCAGCAGCCTGCTGCACGCAGTGGGGGAATCGCAAAATTGTGATTCCCTCACCCAAAATTCAACCTTTATTATTATTATTATTATTATTATTATTATTATTATTATTATTATTATTATTATTAAATCATAAAAAAAATTCCAGCCATCAACATCAAATTATCAATAAAGAAAATACAATTCTAGATAGAAACCAATTGGGGAAAAAAATAAAACCCCAAACAAAAATTCTAGGGTTTATGAAAACCAAAACCAATTGAATAAAAACCCTAAAATCACAAACTTGAAACCCATTCTTTCTTCAAGAATGCTTTCAAGAACCAATTTCCAATCAATCTAATGGACAAAACTTAGGCTCTGATACCACTGTTGGGATTCGTCATTGGAAAAATAACGTGGCGCAGTGGAAAATACACCGTTTAAAATTTCCTAGAATCCACCTATCGTGTCCAATTGCCATTGATTAGAAAAAAACAATTTGAATCAAGAGTGTTTAACTCACCAGATTCGTCTCCTCTAGAGACTGCTGCAGAATCGTTTCTTTGAAACTGCGATCACCAAAGTCTGGTACACCACCAACTATTGAGCGGGAACCGGTGCTAGCCGAAGACGCGAAGGAATGGAGGTTTAACGCTGGGATTTTCGGCTGTTTTGGGGCTGCTATTGGTGGCTGAGATTTCCAGCAATTAATTTGAGTTGAATTAGGTTTTTCCTCCTTAAGTGTGCCCATATATAGACACCTTGTCTAATTGGGTTTTAATTAGGCTAACTAAACCCAAGCCTACTAGGATTATAATTACATAAATAAACTTTAATTAAAAAGTATATACTATGTAATTTAATTCCATTTGGCTAAATTTAATTACCCCTAAATAAAATTAAATCACACTTAAGTTAATACAATACATGTATTTAATTTTCCTTCTTAGGAAAATTATTTAATTAATTGTTTACTTTATCAATTAATTAATTACATTATGTAAAATTATTAATTAAATTAAATTCAACCCAATGTCAATTAATTAACATGACACCGAATGTCAACTAATTAATTAACACATTCCTTCCAATGTACATTACATGTACAATTTCTGTAAGTTCCAGCTCAGTTGATCTATGTGCACGATCCTATGGGTCTGTCTTTATGTTGGCAGTAGGCCCAAGGCCCACAGACTGTAAGTGGGTTCTAGCAAACCATTACAGCCCCCAATTAAGACAGAGATGCAGCAGTCTTTAGAAGTCACTCAGCTGGTAGTAATCTCATAGTGTCCTTTGCCTAACGATATCGATATGAATAAACAAGAGGCATGGTGTCTGTCATCCTCTTCTGTTGTTTATTATATTTCTTGATCTTGAGCTGACTGATTAATCAAATAAGCAACCAACTTATTTGGGTATGGCCATACACTTATCAGTCCCACTCATCAAGTGGCCAATGATATCATCTCGGTGTTACCCGAGTGGCAATTCCATCACTTCATCATCAATATCAACATGTTCACCGGTCCACCCAATCATACCCGTATTTAGCATCCTTTTACAGACCTGTTAGGCGTATGTCAAAGTGAACCGGATTCCATATTGATATTATAATAAAATCTGGTCTGAGGACAAAAGAGACCTACTCAAGAAAGACCTATGACATGACAACCATGTGGCTTTCTTGTGCGGATCGATCCAGTCCCATGTCAATGACATGTACCTATATTCATGACTGACATTACAAGTACTATGGCTAGTTAAGAACTACCATACAGTCATCGAATATACAAGTCTGTGGTTCTATTCGTTCCAATGATTAGAACAGACCTGGGATAGGTTTTATGATTATCAATCAATGGATACTCTACTCATATTATAGCACAAGATATAAATGAAACAGATTAATTGCCTTTATTAATGTGACACAAATAATGTATTCATACATGACTCTTAATGTATAATACAAAATACAAGAATCCAATACCCTGAGAACTAGGGCACACCAACAGAGTAACACCGAGATGATATCACTGGCCAATTGATGAGTGGGACTGAAAAGTGTATGGCCATACCCAAATAATTTTGTTGCTTATTTGATTAATTAGTCAACTCAAGATCAAGAAATATAATAAACAATAGAAGAGGATGACGGACACCATGCCTCTTGTATATTCATATCGATATGGTTAGGCAAAGGACACTATGAGATTACTACCGGGTGAGTGTCTTCTAAAGACTGCTGCATCTCTATCTTAATTGGGGGCTGTAATAGTTTGCTAGAACCCACTTACAGTCTGTGGGCCTTGGGCCTACTGCCAACATAAAGACAGACCCATAGGATCGTGCACATAGATCAACTGAGCCGGAACGTATAGATATTGTGCATATGATGTACATTGGAAGGAATGAGTTAATTAATTAGTTGACATTCGGTGTCGAGGTAATTAATATAATTCAATTAATAAGTTAACATAATGTAATTAATTAATTTATCAATTATTTGAATTACATAAAGTAAACAATTAATTAAATTATTTTCTTAAGTGTGATTTTATTTTAATTAGGGGTAATTAAATCAAGCCATATGGAATTAAATTATATATTATAAATTTTATGGGATAAGGAGTTAAATATGTAATTAAAATCCTAATGGGCTTGAGTTTACTTAACCTAATTGGAGTCCATATTGCATAAGGACTATAAAAGGCACATTTATGGGGAAAAATCACCCTCTTAACGCTAGGCACAAAGGAAATTCGGCCAGCAACAATATCAGCCCTAATAGCCGAATTCTTTGGTGCAATTTCTTCCGTTCTTCGACAAGCATCAGTTCCCGTTCGATAGTTGATCGTGCACCGGACTATGGAGATCAATTGTAAGAAACGATTCTGCAGTAGTCTCTATAAGAGACATAATCTGGTGAGTTTAATCTCTTGATCAAATTGTATTTATTTCAATCAATGGTAATTGGACATGATAGGTGGATTCTAGGAAATTTTAAACGGTGTATTTTTCGCTGCACCACGTTATTTTTCCAATTACGAATCTAACAGTGGTATCAGAGCCTAGGTTTTGTCCATTAGATTGATTGGAATTGGTTCTTGAAAGTGTTCTTGAAGAAAGAATGGGTTTCAAGTTTGTGATTTTAGGGTTTTTATTCAATTTGTTTTGGTTTTTTGATAAACCCTAGAATTTTGGATGGGTTGTTTTGATTATTTTTCCCCAGTTGTTTTCAATCTAAAATTGTTTTTCAATATTGACTACATATATTTTTGTTGGTGGAAATATTTTTTATGATTTAATTAAAAAAAAAGGAAAAAAATATTATTTCTGGGTTGCGATTCCCTTCCCCTGGCGCAGCAGGCTTCTGGCCGCAGCACTTGGCTGCTGCCCCACCGAGGCAGCAGCGCCGCGCGTAGGATTTGGGTCCGGTTTTGGATTTTGCGCGAATTTTTTTATCCCGGGCCCTAATGAAAATTAAATTAAATATTTTTAAATTAATTTGTATTTAAATTATTTATTTTGTTGGCATACATGTTTAATTTAATTGTTTGTATATTAAATTGAAAATGGACTTTGTGAAATTGGCCCAATAAACCGTGACACCGGTTAAAATTGGGAGGGCTAAATTTTAAATTTGTGACAACCCAAATTCAAATGGGAGCAAAATTGTTAATTTTTCATTTATGGATGTTATCTATTAGGCCTTTATGGGCCTTAGTCACATTTGTTAAAATTGGTGATTTCACCGTAAGTAACTCAGCTTAAAAATTATATTTATAATTTGGAATGCCATGATCATGCATCATATTGGTATGTATGTGCACGACAGGTACTTTGTTTGAAACGTGATTTGAGTTCTATGGGCCCTAAATTATTATCGGTTGTAATTTAATTTTGGGAAATATGGCCTGCGTGCCATTTTTTTTTATTTTGATGTAATTTTAGAATAGATTTTATTTTACAAAATTGTTGTGATTGCATCAAGTATGGAGGAAGGCCCAGATGGAGCAAGCCCATGGTGGGAGCCCAAGATGGATTGCAGTCCGGCCCATGAAGAATTAGATAGCATATCTAGTTTTTCATTAGGTTGTAATTAAAGGCCCATAGGATCTCATTTATTTTAAATTAAGTATGCTATTACATTTGTCATATAATATGGATGAATGGATCACCAAATTATTACCTGTGTTGATGCATGCTAAGCCGTATCACTTTATTATAATCCGAAAATTAAAATATTGAGTCATTTAAAAGTGCTTCCCACATTCACACCTCTTCCTCCCATTGATGCTGCAATGTGCGCCATGCCCTAGCTGGGTACATTGTAGTATTCGGTGGGCCGTCGAGGGTTAGGATACTTGGTATGGTTAACGTGTGAATGGTGGTTTGACTCAACATGGGTAGCATTAGCTCAGAGCGGGCCCTAAGCACAGATGGGTAAAGTGTCTATAAGCCCATTAAACCAAGAGTCCTTCGTGGATGGATTGGATAGGTTGTCCTACCAAACGAATCAATGGTTGGTTAGCAAGCCCTAGTTCGGCCAGTCATTGATAAGTTGTGGATCTTGGTCAAGTCAGCCAATTAACATCACCAACAAAGAAATTAAAATCGGATTATTAATTTGAATTGGCTTAAAAGTCCTTTATTTCTAACTCAAGCAATGATTTCTTCCATGTAGATAATCCCATTGCACTTAAGCAATTTAAATGGCTGCAACAAACAACAACTCACTCTCACTTAGGTCACTCTTGGAGAAGGAGAAGCTTTCGGGGACTAACTTCCTGGAATGGGCTAGGAACTTACAAATAGTTCTTATACAAGAGTCCAAGGAGTTTGTACTGAATGCTCCTTTACCAGCTGGCCCTCCCACAGGTCGAGGCGTCACCACGATGATGGTGGAGCAGTATGACCAACACGTGAGGGATGATCGAGATGTCTCGTGCCTCATGCTGGGTACCATGGCTTCTGATCTTCAGAAGCAGTTCATGGATGAGCATGCTTATGAGATGATGGATCAGCTTAAAAAAGTGTTCCAAGATCAGGATCGTCAGGAACGTTACCTAACAACTAAGGCACTTTGCATGACTGTGATGGCTGTTGGGACTTCTGTTTGCACTCATGTGCTAAAGTTGAAGGGGTATATTGATACACTTGCCCACCTTGGCTCGCCAGTTCCACAGGACTTGGCAGCAGACATTTTTCTCGGGTCACTTCCTGAGTCTTGCAACTAGTATATCATGAATTACCATATGCAAGGGTTTGATAAATCGGTTGTTGAGCTGCATGGCATGCTCAAGCTTACTGAGCAGCCTCTTAAGAAGACTCCTGAAGTATTGCTGGCGAATAAGGGCAATACGCCCATTGCTAATGGAAAGGCCAAATCTAAGGCCAAGGCTAAGGCCAAAAAGGCCAAGGCTAAGGGAAAAAAGGTGGTGGCCCAACCTAAAGCAAGGGTTGCTTCTCCTGATGATGTCTGCCATGAGTGTCATGAGAAGGGGCACTGGAAGAGCTCATGTCCAAAGCTAAGGGAGAAACTGAAGGGCAAAACTGCTACTTTAGGTATTTATGTTGTTGAGATAAATCTGGCTATTTTTATATCTTGGTTCATGGACACTGGATGTGGATCTCACATTTGTTCAAATGTGCAGGGTCTAAGCAATAGGAGATTATTACGATCTGGAGAAGTAGATCTTTGAGTAAGCTCGGGTTTAAGCCATGGAGAACGGAGATTATTTCTTAGAGATGTCTAGTGGACTTGTTTTGGAACTAAGAAACTGTTATTTTGTACCTGTGATGCGCAAGAATATTATTTCTGTTTCTTTGTTGGATATTTTTGGTTTCGTATTTAATATTTGACATGGTAGAATTTCTATGCAATGTGGCAATATTATTTACGGAACAACATTTCTAGAAAATGGCTTCTATATCCTTGATCTAAAATGTGAAAGTTCAATCTGTAACATAAATACTAAAAGGATTAAACAAAATGAAATTAATCCTACTTACTTCTGGCATTGTCGACTTGGCCATATAAATGAGAAGAACATAGCTAGGCTTCACTCTAGTGGAGTGCTAGGGTCATTTGACATCCAGTCTTATGACACATGCAAATCTTGTTTGAGAGGCAAGATGACAAAGGTGTCTTTTAGCAAGACTGCTGAAAGGGCCTCAGAGCTATTGGAGCTAATACATTCCGATGTATGTGGCCCAATGAGCACTAGTGCTAGATATGGTTTTCTATACTTCGTCACCTTCACGGATGACTTTAGTAGATATGGTTACGTGTATCTGATGAAGCATAAGTCTGAGACTCTCCAAAGGTTCAAGGACCTTAAGAATGAAGTAGAAAACCAACATGGCAAGAAAATAAAAGCACTTTGGTCTGACCGAGGGGGTGAATATTTGAGCCAAGAGTTTGACTCGTTTTTGAGAGAGTATGGGATTGTATCCCAACTCACTCTGCTTGGTACACCCCAGTGCAATGGAGTGTCAGAAAGGAGGAATAGGCCTTGCTTGACATGGTCCGCTCGATGATGAGTCATGCTACACTCCCTGTCTCCTTTTGGGGATATGCTTTAGAGACAGCTGCTTACATTCTTAATAATACACCAAGCAAGGTAGTTGAGGGAACTCCATATGAACTATGGAAGGGCCGAAAGCCCAACGTTTCTCTTTTGAAGATTTGGGGCTGTGATGCACATGTTAAGAAATTGACAAGTGGCAAACTCTAGTCTAAATCTGTCAAGTGCCAGTTTGTGGGTTACCCTAAGGAAACTAAGGGTTATTACTTCTACGATCCGACCGAAAACAAAGTTTTCATAGCCAGAAATGCAGTCTTCTTGTAGAAGGAATTCCTTTCCAAGAGAGACAGTGGGAGTAATGTTGAACTTTCAGAAGTTCAAGACTCACAAACTTCTATAGCTACGGCTAAGGATGCTTCGGGAACCGATCTGACTACTTAAGAAATTGAGGAACTAGGACCGGTTGCACAGGACCTTAGAAGATCTGGTAGGACACGTCCTCAGCCACAGAGGTATGGCTTTCTGGTGACTGATGATGGGGACCTTATGGTCTTTGACCAAGAGGAGCCCAAGACCTATCAGGAGGCTGTTGAAAGCCCACACTTAGATCAATGGCGCAAAGCCATGGAGGTTGAGATGCAATCTATGCACGATAACCAGGTATGGAACTTGTTGGATCCACCTCCGGGTGCTAAGGTGATAGGTTGCAAGTGGTGTTTCAAGTTAAAGGCCGACAACACCTTCAAGGGGTGATTGGTGGCAAAAGGATTCAGGCAAGTTCAAGGAATTGACTATGATGAAACCTTTTCACCAGTTGCTATGCTCAAATCCATTAGGATACTACTAGCCATAGCTGCATGGTATGATTATGAGATGTGGCAGATGGATGTTAAGACCGCTTTCCTTAATGGAAGGCTACTCGAGGATATGTATATAGAACAACCTGAGGGTTTTATCGATCCAAAGTATCCAAACAGGAATGGAAGCTTCAAAGATCCATTTATGGATTGAACCAAGCATCGAGGTCATGGAATCAGAGATTCAATGAGGCCATTACAAAATATGGCTCCACACAGAATTCTGTTGAGCCCTGTGTGTATAAGATGGTTAGTGGGAGCGTTTCCACCATCCTAGTACTGTATGTTGACGACATCCTTATCATTGGAGGTGACATACCAACACTGCAAGGGGTTAAGCAGTGGTTGAGTAGGTGCTTCGCAATGAAGGACTTAGGCAAAGCTGAGACAATCTTAGGGATCAGGATCTACAGAGCTAGACCCAATCGGCTTCTAGGCCTAAGTCAGTTCACGTACATTGACAAGTTTCTGAAAAGATTCATCATGGACAAGGTAAAGATAGTATCCTTGCCTATGCGCCATGGGTTGAAGCTGAGTAAGAAAGATGGTCCTAAAACAAAGAAGGACCGGGAGAACATGGAAAAGATCCCTTGTGCATCTGCTATTGGATCTATCATGTACTCCATGTTATGTACGAGGCCTGATGTTGGGTTTGCACTAAGTATGACCAGCCGGTACCAGTCGGACCCCATGGAGGAACAATGGAAGGCTGTCAAGGCAATCCTAACAGACCTTAATTGGACTAAGGATGCTTTCTTAGTGTATAGAGGTCAAGATGAGCTGGTAGTGTCAGGTTACACTGATGCAAGCTTTGAGACCGATGAGGATGAGAACCAGTCATAGTTTGGTTTTGTTTTTCTCCTTAATGGAGGTGCCATTAGTTGGAGGTCCTCAAAGCAGGCCACCATTGCTGACTCTCCAACGGAAGCTGAGTACATAGCTGCGTGCGAAGTAGGAAAAGCAGCCGTTTGGATCAAGAACTTCATAACCGAGTTGGGAGTAGTACCTACTATCCTAGACCCAGTTGATTTTTTTTGTGACAACAACAGGGCCATCGCACAATCTAAGGAGCCCCGGTCACACAAGAAAGCCAAACATGTGCTCAGAAAGTTTCAACTCATTCGGGAGATCGTGAACAGAGGTGACATATCATTGTAGAGGGTTGACACCAAGAATAATGTCGCTGATCCATTGACCAAAGCACTGCCACAGACACAGCACGACGGTCATGCCAGATCTATATGAATTAGGGCAATGCCCACTTGGAACTAGTGCAAGTGGGAGATTGTTGGTGTGCCCTAGTTCTTAGGGCATTGGATTCTTTTATTTTGTATTATACATTAAGAGTCATGTATGAATACATTATTTGTGTCACAACAATAAAGGCAATTAATCTATTTCATTTATATCTTGTGCTATAATATGTGTAGAGTATCCATTGATTGATAATCATAAAACCCATCCCAGGTCTATTCTAATCCTGGGAACGAATAGAACCACAGACTTGTATATTTACATGTAGGAGGCATGGGACTAGATCGATCCGCACAAGAAAGCCACATGGTTGTCGCGTCATAGGTCTTTCTTGAGTAGGTCTCTTTTGTCCTCAGACTAGATTTCATTATAGTATTAATGTGGAATCCAGTTCACTTTGACATACGCCTAACAAGACTGTAAAACGATGCTAAATATGGGTATGATTGGGTGGATTGGTGAACATATTGATATTGATGATTAAGTGATGGAATTGCCACTCGGGTAACACCGAGATGATATCACTGGCCATTTGATGAGTAGGACTGATAAGTGTATGGCCATACCCAAATAAGTTGGTTGCTTATTTGATTAATCAGTCAACTCAAGATCAAGAAATATAATAAACAACAAAAGAGGATGACGGACACCACGGCTCTTGTTTATTCATATCAATATCATTAGGCAAAGGAGACTATGAGATTACTGTCGGGTGAGTATCTTCTAAAGACTGCTGCATCTCTGTCTTAATTGGGGGATGTAATGGTTTGCTAGAACCCACTTACAGTCAGTGCGTCTTGGGCCTACTGCCAACATAAAGACAGACCCATAGGATTGTGCACATAGATCAACTGAGCCGGAACATATAGATATTGTGCATGTGATGTACATTGGAAGGAATGAGTCATTAATGAGTTAGGTGGATACTAGGAAATTTTAAATGGTGTATTTCCCACTGCGGCACGTTATTTTTCCGATGACGAATCCAACACGAACCATGTCTAGCAAGGTCCTATTCCTCCTTTCTGACACTCCATTCCACTGGGGTGTTCCAGAAGGAGTGAGTTGGGATACAATCCCATACTCTCTCAAAAATGAGTCAAACTATTGGCTCAAATATTCACCCCCTTGATTAGACTGAAGTGTTTTTATTTTCTTGCCAGGTTGGTTTTCTACTTCATTCTTAAAGTCCTTGAACCTTTGGAGAGTCTCAAACTTATGCTTCATCAGATACACGTAACCGTATCTACTGAAGTCATCCGTGAAGGTGACGAAGTACAGAAAACTAGATCTAGCACTACTGCTCATTGGGCCTCATACATCAAAATGTATTAGCTCCAATAGCTCTGAGGCTCTTTCAGCAGTCTTGCTAAAAGGCGCCTTTGTCATCTTGCCTCTCAAACAAGATTCGCATGTGTTATAAGACTGGATCTCAAATGACCCTAACTCCACTAGAGTGAAGCCTACCTATGCGCTTTGCATTTATGTGGCCTAGTCGATAGTGCCAGATATATGTAGGATTAATTTCATTCTTTTTAATCCTTTTAGTATTTATGTAATAGATTGAATTTTCATATTTTAGATCAAGGATATATAAGCCATTTTCAAGAAATGTTGTTCCATAAATAATATTGCCACATTGCATAGAAATTCTACTATGTCCAATATTAAATATGAAACCAGAAATATCCAACAAAGAAACAGAAATAATATTCTTGCGCATCGCAGGTACAAAATAACAGTTTCTTAGTTCCAAAACAAGTCCACTAGGAATCTCTAAGAAATAATCTCCGACCTCCATGGCCTGAACTCGAGCACCATTTCCAACTCGAAGATCTACTTTTCTAGATCCTAGTACTCTCCTATTTCTTGGACCCTGCACATTTGAAAAAATGTGAGATCCACATCCAGTGTCCAAGACCCAAGATGTAGAAATAGCCAGATTAATCTCAACAACATAAATACCTGAAGCAGCAGTTTTGCCCTTTAGTTGCTCCCTTAGCTTTGGACATGAGCTCTTCCAATGCCCCTTCTCATGACACTCATGGCGGACATCATCAGGAGAAGCAACCCTTGCTTTAGTTTGGGCCACCACCTTTTTGCTCTTAGCCTTGTCCTTTTGGGCCTTAGCCTTGGCCTTAGATTTGGCCTTTCCCTTAGCAATGGGCTTATTGCCCTTGTTCACCAGCAAAACTTCAGGAGTGTTCTTAAGAGACTGCTCAGCAAGCTTGAGCATGCCATGCAGCTCAACAACCGATTTATTCAACCCTTGCACATGGTAGTTCATGATAAACTGGTTGTAAGACTCAGGAAGTGACCCGAGAATAATGTCTGCTGCTAAGTCCTGTAGAACTGCCGAGTCAAGGAGGGCAAGTGTTTTAATATACCCCTTCATCTTTAGCACATGAGTGCTAACAGAAGTCCCAGCTGCCATTGCAGTCGTGCAAAGTGCCTTACTTGTTAGGTAACATTCCAGACGAGCCCAACCTTGGAACATCTTTTTAAGTTGATCCATCATCTTATAAACATGCTCATCCATGAACTACTTCTGAAGATCAAAAGCCATGGTACCTAGTACGAGGCATGAGACATCTCGGTCATCCCTCACATGTCGGTCATACTACTCCACCATCATCGTGGTGATGCCTCGACCTGTGGGAGGGCCAGCTGGTAAAGGAGCATTCAGTACATACTCCTTGGACTCTTGTCGAAGAACTATTTGTAAGTTCCTTGCCCAGTCCAGGAAGTTAGTCCCCAAAAGCTTCTCCTTCTCCAATAGTGACCTAAGTGAGAGGGAGTTGTTGTTTGTTGCAGCCATTTAAATTGCTTAAGTGAAATGGGATTATCTACATGAAAGATATCATTTCTTGAGTTAGAAATAAAGGACTTTTAAGCCAATTCAAATTAATAATCCGATTTTAATTTGTTTGTTGGCGATGTTAATTGGCTGACTTGACCAAGATCCACAATTTATCAATGACAAGCCTAACTAGGGCTCGCTAACCAACCATTGATTCGTTTGGTAGGACAACCTATCTAATCCTTCCATGAAGGACTCTTGGTTTGATGGGCTTATTGACACTTTACCTATCTATGCTTAGGGCCCGCTCTGAGCTAATGCTACCATATTGAGTCAAACCACCATTCAAATGTTAACCATACCAAGTATCTTAACCCTTGACGGCCCACCGAATACTACAATGTACCCAACTAGGGCATGGCGCACATTGCAGCACCAATGGGAGGAAGAGGTGTGAATGTGGGAAGCACTTTTAAATGACTCAATATTTTAATTACCGGATTAAAATTAAGTGATACGGCTTAGAATGCATAAACGCGGGTAATAATATGGTGATCCATACATCCATATTATATGACAAATGCAATAGCATACTTAATTTAAAATAAATGAGATCCTATGGGCCTTTAATTACAACCTAATGAACAACTAGATATCCTATCTAATTCTTATGGGTCGGACTGCAATCCTTCTTGGGCTCCCACCATGGGCTTACTCCATCTGGGCCTTCCTCCATACTTGATGCAATTACAACAATTTTATTTGAAATAAAATCTATTCTAAAATTACATCAAAATAAAATAAAAGAAATGGCACGTAGGCCATATTTCCCAAAATCAAATTACAACCGATAATAATTTAGGGCCCATAGAACTCAACATCACATTTCAAACAAAGTACCTATCGTGCACATACATACCAATATGATGCATGATCATGGCATTCCAAATTTTAAATATAAATGTTAAGCCGAATTACTTAGGGTGAAATCGCCAATTTTAACAAATGTGACTAAGGCCCATAAAGGCCTAATGGATAACATCCATAAATGCAAAATTAACAATTTTACTCCCACTTGAATTTGGGTTGTCATAAATTTAAAATTTAGCCCTCCCAATTTTAACCGATATCACGGTTTATTGGGCCAATTTCACAAAATTCATATTTAATTTAATATGCAAACAATTAAATTAAATATGTACGCCAACAAAATAAACAATTTAAATATAAATTAATTTTAAAAAATTTAATTTAATTTGCATTAGGATCCGGGGCAAAAAAATGCCCTCAAAAACAAAACCGGACCCAAACCCCATGCGCGGCGTTGCGCCACAGCTAGCTACTGCAGCTGGATGGAATAGCAAATTACGATTCCATCCAGACAAATTTTTTTTTTTAAACTTATTAAATCATAAAAATAAAATCCAGATATCAAAAAAAAAAAAAAATCAATAAAACAACAATTTTTCTTTATGCAAACCAATTTAAAAAATCTAGGGTTCATGAAAAAAACAAAACCAATTGAATAAGAACCCTAAAAGCACAAACTTGAAATCCATTCTTTCTTCAAGAACGCTTTCAAGAATCAATTCTAATCAATCTAATGGACAAAACCTAGGCTCTGTTACCACTGTTGGGATTCGTCATTGGAAAAATAACGTGGCGTAGTAGAAAATACACCGTTTAAAATTTCCTAGAATCCACCTACCGTGTCCAATTACCATTGATTAAAATAAAAGCAATTTGAATCAAGAGAGATTAACTCACCGGATTTGTCTCTTCTAGCGGGAACCAGTGCTAGCCGAAGACGCGAAGGAATGGAGGATTAATGCTGGGATTTTCAGCTGTTTTACCTCTGCTCTTGGTGGCTGAAATTTTCAGCAATTAATTAGGGTTGAATTAGGTTTTTCTTCCTTAAGTGTGCTCTTATATAGACACCTTGTCTAATTGGGTTTTAATTTGGTTAATTAAACCCAAGCCCACTAGGATTATAATTACATAAATAAACTTTAATTAAAAAGTATATACTATGTAATTTTAATTCCATTTGGCTAAATTTAATTACCCCTAAATAAAATTAAATCACAGTTAAGTAAATACAATACATGTATTTAATTTTCCTACTTAGGAAAATTATTTAATTAATTGTTTACTTTATGTAATTCAATTAATTGATAAATTAATTAATTACATTATGTAAACTTATTAATTAAATTAAATTCAACCCAATGTTAACTAATTACCTTGACACTAAATGTCAACTAATTAATTAACGTATTCCTTCCAATGTACATTACATGTACAATTTCTATGAGTTCCGGCTCAGTTGATTTATATGCACAATCCTATGGGTCTATCTTTATGTTGGCAGTAGGCCTAAGGCCCATAGGCTGTAAGTGGGATCTAGCAAACCATTACAGCCCCTAATTAAGATAGAGATGTACCAGTCTTTAGAAGACACTCACCTGGTAGTAATCTCATAGTGTCCTTTGCCTAACGATATCGATATGAATAAACAAGAGGCATGGTGTCTGTCATCCTCTTCTTTGTTTATTATATTTCTTGATCTTGAGTTGACTGATTAATCAAATAAGCACCGACTTACTTGGGTATGGCCATATACTTATCAGTCCCACTCATCAAGTGGCCAATGATATCATCTCGGTGTTACCCGAGTGACAATTCCATCACTTCATCATCAATATCAACATGTTCATCGGTCCATCTAATCATACCCATATTTAGCATCCTTTTACAGACCTGATAGGCGTATGTCAAAGGGAATCGGATTCCATATTGATATTATAATGAAATCTGGTCTAAGGACAAAAGAGACCTACTCAAGAAAGACCTATGACGCGACAACCATTTTGCTTTCTTGTGCGGATAGATCCAGTCCCATGTCAATGACATGTACCTATATTCATGACTGACTATACAAGTACTATGGCTAGTTAAGAACTGCCATACAGTTATCGAATATACAAGTCTATGGTTCTATTCATTCCCATGATTAGAACAGACCTTGGATAGGTTTTATGATTATCAATCAATGGATACTCTACTCATATTATAGCACAAGATATAAATAAAATAGATTAGTTGCCTTTATTAATGTGACACAAATAATGTATTCATACAATGAGTCTTAATGTATAATACAAAATACAAGAATCCAATGCCCTAAGAACTAGGGCACACCAACAACAGCAACTCTAATTTTGAATAATACTCTGACTAAGGCTGTGGAAAATACCCTGTTAGAAATATGGATAGGCAGGGTGCCCAAATGTGTCTTTCCTATGGATTTGGGGTTGTTATAAACGTGATAAGAAATTGATTGGGGGCAAACTAGAACCCAAAACTGACAAATGCCTGTTTATGGGCTACCCTAGGGAAACCAAAGGGTATTACTTCTACAACGAGAATAAGGTGTTCGTGGCACGAAAAAGGGTCTTTCTTGAAAAGGAGTTTATTTCTAAGAAAGATAGTGGAAGCAATGTTGAACTCAGGGAAGTTCAGGCTCATAAACTCCAGAAGAGTATAACTCAGATACCAGGGTGGAGCTTCCACAGGAGGAAGCACCAGCCCAGGTCATACAAGGACCTAGAAGGTCTAGTAGGGATCATCGAGAACCTAAGAGATATGGGTTTCTCATTATTGATGATCATACTCTTTTTGTCTTCAATGAAGAAGAGTCCAAAACCTACTAGGAGGCTATAGCTAGCTCATTATCTGCCAACTGGCGAAAGGCCATAAAGGTAGAAATGCAATATGTGTACGTTAATTAGGTTTGGAACCTAGTTGATCCACCTCTAGGTGCTAAGGTGATAGGTTGCAAATGGTGCTATAAGCTAAAGGCTGACAATACCTTCAAGGTGTGGCTAGTAGCAAAAGGTTTTAGAAAAGTCCATGGAATAAACTACGATGAAACTTTCTCACCAGTCGTTATGCACAAATCCATAAGGATCCTACTAGCCATAGCAGCTTGGTTCGACTATGAGATATGGTAGATGGATGTAAAAACCACTTGCCTTAATGGAAAGCTACTCAAGGATGTGTACATGACATAGCTTGAGGGTTTTATCGATTCAATGAGGCCCTAAAGGAATGCGGCATCATATAGAATCAAGATGAGCCTTGTGTGTATAAGAGGATTAGTGGGAGCATTGTAACATTCCTGGTATTATATGTGGATGACATCCTTCTGATTGGAAGCGACATACCAACACTGCAAGGCGTAAAGCAGTGGTTGTTTAGGTGCTTCACAATGAAGGACTTAGGTGAAGCTGAGGTGATCCTAAGGATCAGGATCTATAGGGATAGGCCTAATCGGCTTCTTGGCCTAAGTCAGGCCAAGCACATAGACAAAGTTCTAAAAAGATTCATAATGGATCAGGCAAAGAAAAGGTTATTATCGATGAGCCATGGGCTGAAACATATAAGAAGAACTATCCTGAGACAAGCCAGGACAAGGAGAACATGAAGTTGGTCCCATATGCATCAGCTATAGGATCAATCATGTACTCCATGCTATGTACGAGACCTGATGTCGCCTTTGCACTAAGTATGACAAGCCAATATCAGCAGAATCTCGGTGAGGATCACTGGAAGGCTGTCAAAGTAATCCCGAAGTACCTTAGCTAGACTAAGGTTAGCCTCTTGGTGTATGGAGGTTAGGAAGAGCCGTCAATTACTGGGTGAACTGATGCAAGATTCCAAACAGGCCAGGATGAATACCATTCACAATCTGGGTATGTATTCATGCAAAATGGTGGTGCTGTTAGCTGGAGAAGCTCTTAGCAACCAACCATCACAGATTCTATCACAGAAGCTAAGTACATTGCAATGTATGATGCAACTAAGGAAGATGTACGGATAAAGAAGTTTAACTGGGGGTAGTGTCAACTGTCCAGGATCCAGTTGATATCTTCTGTGACAACAATGGGCCTGTTGCACAAGCTAAGAAGCCTGGTCACATAAAAACTCGAAGCACGTACTTAGGAAGTTTCACCTCATACGTGAAATCGTCGAGAGGGGTGACATTTCATTACACAGAGTAGACACCGAGGACACTGTCGCAGATCCTTTGACCAAGGCACTGGCTCAGCCCAAGCACAAGGGTCATATTAGATCTATAGGGATTTGGCCCATGCCTAGTTAGAACTAGTGCTAGTGGGAGATTGTTGGATATGCCCTAGTCCCAAGGCATTGGTCCTTGTATTTGTATCATACATTTATACTTTGACATGTGATATATGTATTATACAATTTGTGTCATTAAATAAAGGCATTATCTATTTATTATATATCTTGTGCTATGTTTTAAATAGAGTATCCAATGGATATATCCATATCCACGTTGACAAGTGTCATGCACTTGGCAGTAAGACCATGGATAGGAAAAACGATATGACCATAAAGTCATCTGTAGTATGTTCCAATCATGGGAATGAATGGAACTAAAGAATATCATTAGCCTAGTTGAATGGCAGTGTCTTACCAGCCATTGAACATGGGATGTCAACTAGGTTAACGGGTACATATAAAGGGGCATGGTACTGGATAGATCCACTAAATGAGAAATCCACATGGTATAGTATCGCAAGTGATTCTTGTGTAGTACTTGTATGGATCCTTTGACCTGAGCATATGATGGTGACGCATGTGAAGTGGCATACTTTGGTGTACGCCTAAAGGGCCTATAAAAGGGTGCCAAGTATGGGTATGTTCGGGTATGTTAGTGAACATGGCTATACTATGGATATGAAGAAGGGAATGTCACTCAGTAGTCCACTAAGAAGATATCAAACGGTTATGCCACGATGCTCTTAAAGTCTATATGCGATGTATAGACTCCTGTAACCATCACCTATTTGCTTACTTGAGTATAAATATAGTTTCTTTCTAAAAAAAAAGAAAGGGAATTCTAAGGTATTGGAGAGGGATTTTTTTTTACTTATTTTTTAACAAGGAAAATTTCTACTCTATCCGACTAGTTCCGGGTTTCTTTTGCAATTCCTTCCATAAGGATTCAGGCCTCTTGATGAATGCAACTGATAAGAGTGTGACCACACCCAAACAAGTTCCAACTTGTTTGTGAGCATTAGTTTATTCGGGATCAAGTAAATGTCCGGATGCAAAACAGGGTGATCAATCCATGCCTCTATGTTGGACACCGATATCAATGACATGGGATATACAAGTTTAAACTACATGGGTTACGGTTCCAGTTTGACTGTTATCTCCATCTTAATTGGGGGCTGTAGTGGCTTCCTAGAGCCCACCTGCAGCCTGTGGGCCATAGGTACACTGCCAACATAAAAATGGGCCCACAGGATCGTACACATTGAACACATTGAATATCTGAACTTTAACAAAAAGGATTAAGTGTGTACTTGGAGTATATACATTGGAGAAAGAGGAATCCGTTAATTATATTATATAGATCGATTGGATTGATCAAAATAATATAATTAATTTTTGTGTAGGCCTTCTTATAGTTAATTCAATGAATTAATTTATGAGATTATTTCCTAGGTGGAAATATTTTACGTGTATTTAATGTTATGAAAGTCTAATTTAATTCCTCAGTTAAATTAATAGGTCAAATTAATTTTAATTTAAATGAATGTAATATATTATATGGTTTAATTTATAAGCATACATGTTGATTAAAGTTACATTTGAAATTAAATAAAACAAAGGAATTAAAATGGACTTGGGCTTAAAAGGGAAAAGCCCACATAGAATTAAATTTGTGTTGGGCAAATGTTTCAAATAAGAAACTTGCCCACCAAATTTGGAAACTTGCCCACCAAATTTGGAAACTTGCCCACCAAGTTTAATTAACTTTGATATTTTGGCCTATATAAGGATAAGGATAAAAAAAAAAGGAAAAACTTTCTTCTTTTTGACTTTTAAGCTTATCCTCTCTTCTCTTCTTTAGTTTCCTAACTACTAGCACAGGTTTTCATTCTAAAGCCATTCGTGTATGTGACCATAGAGGAAGTCTTGTTTGATTTCTGCAGCCATCTCTTATGAGATATACTGGTGAGAATCTAACTTTCCTCCTTTTGGATTTGAGTTTTGATTTGTACATCATAAGCTCCTGGGCACGGATTTGAGGAAATCAACAGGTTCTTCTGCTTTTATTGGTAGATTTTTGGTGAAAATTTCCAACAATGTATTCTTCCTTAATGGTGGTGTTGTAAGCTGGAAGAGCTCCAAGCAATCGACCATTATGGACTCTACTACAAAAGCTTAGTACATTTCAGCATCTGATGTAGCTAAGGAAGCTGTGTGGCTTATGAAGTTTATCACTAAATTAGGAGTAGTACCAACTACCCAGGATCCAGTTGATATCTTTTGTGACAACAACGAGCTGTTGCATAAGCTAAGGTGCCTCGGTCGCACAAGAACATGAAGCACGTGCTCAGGAAGTTTCACCTCATACAAGAAATCACTGAGAGGGGTGACATTTCATTACACAGAGTGGACACCGAGGATAATGTCACAGATCCCTTGACCAAGGCACTAGCGCAGCCCAAGCATGAGGGTCATACTAGATCTACAGGGATTAGGCCCATTTCTCATTGCAACTAGTGCAAGTGGGAGATTGTTGGGTATGCCCTAGTCCCGAGGCATTGGTACTCGTTTTACATCATACATTTTGTAACTTGTTATGAGATTTGTGTATTATACAATTTGTGTCAATGAATAAAGGCATACAATATGTATTATACAATTATAGTATCACAAGTGATTCTCGTGTAGTAGTTGTATGGACCCTTTGACCTGACCATATCATGGTGTTGCATGTGAAGTGACAAACTTTGGTGTACTCCTAAAGGGCTTGTAACAAGGTGCCAAGTATGGGTACGCTTGGGTGTGTCAGTGAACATGGCAATACCATGGATATGCAGAAGGGAATGTCACTCAGTAGTCCACTGAGAAGATATCACTGACCACTTGATGAATGCAACTGATAAGAGTGTGGCCATACCCAAACAAGTTGGAACTTGTCTGTGAGCATCAGTTCATTTGGGATCAAGTTAATGTCCAGACACAAAAGAGGGTGATTAATCCATGCCTCTATGTTGGACACCGATATCAATGACATGGGATATATAGGTTTAAACTACAGGGTTTTGATTTCAGTTGGACTACTGTCTCCGTCTTAATTAGGGGCTGTACTGGCTTGCTAAAGCATGCATACAGTCTATCGACCATAGGTCCACTGCTAACATAAAGACGGGCCCACAGGATCGTACACATTGAATGTTTGAGCTTGAACTAAACGGATCAACCGTATACTTAAAGTATACCAACTGGAAAGAGAGGATTCTATTGATTATATTATATAGATCAATTGGATTGATCAAAATTATATAATTAATATTTGTATTGGCTTAATTAATATTTGTATTGGCTTTCTTATAAATAATTTAATGAATTAATTTAAGATATTATTTCCTTGGTGGAAATACTTCACATGTATAGGTTTACATGTGTTTAAGTTTATGGAAAGTCTAATTTTAATTCGTAGGTTAAATTATTTGGTCAAATTAATTTTAATTTAAATGGCATGTAATATATTATATGGTATAATATATTTACATACATAAAAGTTTAAAATTAGATTTGTAATTAAAATAAACCTAAAGAATTGATTTCAAACCTAGGCTTTAATGAGCGAAAAGCCCATATAAAATAAAACCAAAAGGGGCCTAAATTCCACAAGGGAATTTTGGCCAAAGAGGGTTAAAAAATCCTTCGGAATTTTGGCCAAGGATAAACATTCCAAGGAAGAAAATTTAAGCCACAAAAACCCCTCTCTTCCGATGATTCGACGCTAGCACGGGTTCCCGCTCCATAGCTGTTCGTGTACAGATTGTGGAGGAGATCAAATTTGATTTCTATAGCCATCTCTGAAAGAGATATTCCTGGTGACAATCTGAATTTTCTCAATTAAATTTTGTTGTTTTGATTTCCACTTCAATTGCTCCTGGGTATTGGATTTGAGAAAACGTTCCGTAGTTCCGCTTTAATCGGACATTTTATGATGAACAATCCCTACATGGGGCTTCACGGTTGACTGAGAGGCATCTGGTTATAGAGTCCCCTCATCTTTGTCGTGGTTCTTAGCATACAGGGTCGAGCGATGCTATGGATAACCTAAAGAGGGATTGATTCCTACCTCGCTGCTTATGTGCTTGTTTTGGAGGGCTCACATTTCTGGGGATGAGCAATAGGGCATGTTCGAGGATGGGTATACGACTGTGGGCTCAGACGGTGATTACTGAGACTACATTTCTCAGCATCTGATGCACTCGACTGGTACTCCAATTCCACCACCACCACAGGAATACATTCTTCTTTTCTACTTTTCTGTAACCTTTACTTTCTTGTGGTTTTGCACACACCTTACAACTGTTGGTACCATATGTTTTCAAGAGCCTCCCTAGACTAGTAGGGGAAAGAGACAGATTGATAGGGTAGGTAGTAGCTCAAAATCTAGTAAGTACAACGCATAAACGCTTGTAGTCCTGCAGCCGCAGGTTTAGCCACAGCCTGTTGTTGGCGGTTTTGTCCCTATGGCGAAGGCTGCTCCTCCTATAGGGTGGATCATAGGTTTGCCCCAGTACATCTTTGATAGCTAGCTGTAGCTCTACAATCCCACCGACAGCTTCTATTATCCACAGATAGTACTAGACCCTGCTATGCCGGTTTTGTTTGAGCCAGAGGACACCACCCACGTAAGACTTTGTATCTTTTTGATCATTTGTTCCGTTCTGGCTTTCCTTTGGCTCACTATTTGTGCCTTTTGTTGTTATAGTCACCCATGAGCTTTTATGAGACCTATGCCCGGCTCCTCTCTACCACTCGCGGCTTGCTGATTTGGGACAATATGGCAATGCACGTAGGTTTCTTTAGCTATTAAATTTGTATCTATGCAACACGATATGGTATGAAATGTGATGCAAGTGATTGAATGATATAAATATGTATGCAGACTCAGCAGGAGCAGAAGAGAACCTGTTCTGCATAGTTGGAGGTCTAAGTGGCTTCTTTAGTGTCGGTGTGCCCTAGTTCTTAGGGCATTGGATTCTTGTATTTTTTATTATACATTAAGACTCATTGCATGAATGCATTATTTATGTCACATTAATAAAGGCAATCTGTTTCATTTATATCTTATGCTATCATATGAGTAGAGTATCCATTGATTGATAATCAAAAAACCTATCCCAGGTCTGTTCTAATTATGGGTATAAATAGAACCACAGACTTCTATATTCGATGACTGTATGGCAGTTCTGAACTAGATATAGTACTTGTATAGTCAGTCATGAATATAGGTACATGTCATTGACATGGGACTGGATCGATCTGTACAAGCAAGCCACATGGTTGTCGCGTCATAGGTCTTTCTTGAGTTGGTCTCTTTTGTCCTCGGACTAGATTTCATTATAGTATTAATATGGAATCTGGTTCACTTTGACATACGCTTAATAGGTCTATAAAAGGATGCTAAATATAGGTGTGATAGGGTGGACCAGTGAACAAATCGATATTGATGATGAAGTGGTGGAACTATCACTCGGATAACACTGAGATGATATCATTGGCCACTTGATGAGTGGGATTGATAAGTGTATGGCCATACCCAAGTAAGTCAGTTGCTTATTTGATTAATCAGTCAACTTAAGATCAAGAAATATAATAAACAGCAGAAGAGGATGACATACACCATGCCTCTTGTTTATTCATATCGATATCGTTAGGCACAGGACACTATGAGATTACTACCTGTTAAGTGTCTTCTAAAGACTTCTGCATCTCTATCTTAATTGGGGGCTGTAATGGTTTGCTAGAACCCACTTATAGTCTATGGGCCTTGGGCCTACTACCAACATAAAGACAGACCCATAGGATCGTGCACATAGATCAACTGAGCCGGAACGTATAGATATTGTGCATGTGATGTACATTGGAAGGAATGAGTTAATTAATTAGTTGACATTCAGTGTCGAGGTAATTAATTAACATTGGGTTGGTTTAATTTAGTTAATAAGTTTACATAATGTAATTAATTAATTTATCAATTAATTGAATTACATAAAGTAAACAATTAATTAAATTATTTTCTTAAGTGTGATTTATTTTAATTAGGGGTAATTAAATCAAGCCATATGGAATTAAATTATGTATTATAAATCTTATGGAATAAGGATTTAAATATGTAATTAAAATCCTAATGGGCTTGGGTTTACTTAACCTAATTGGAGTCCATATTGCATAAGGACTATAAAAGGCACATTTATGGGAAAAATCACTCTTTTAACCCAAGGCACAAAGGAAATTCGGCCAGCAACAATATCAGCCCCAATAGCTGAATTCTTTGGTGTAATTTCTTCCGTTCTTCAACTAGCATCGGTTCCCGTTCGATAGTTGATCGTGCACCGGACTGTGGAGATCAATTTTAAGAAACGATTCTGCAGCAGTTTCTAGAAGAGACATAATCTGGTGAGTTCAATCATTGATTCAAATTGTTTTTTTCTAATCAATGGTAATTGGACACGATAGGAGAATTCTACGAAATTTTAAATGGTGTATTTTTTGCTGCACCATGTTATTTTTCCAATGACGAATCCCAACAGTGGTCTCAGAGCCTAGGTTTTGTCGATTAGATTGATTGGAATTGGTTCTTGAAAGCGTTCTTGAAGAAAGAATTGGTTTCAAGTTTGGGTTTCAAGTTTTTGATTTTAGGGTTTTTACTCAATTGGTTTTGTTTTTGGATAAACCCTAGAACTGTTGGATTGGGGTTTTTTATTATTTTTCCCAATTGGTTTCCATCCAAAATTGTTTAGGGTTTTTATTTGGATATTTCTTGGCCGAAAATTTTTATGATTTAAAAAAAAATGTATGTTGGCCAAAATTGGAATCGCAAAAGCGATTCCAATTTGAGGCCATGGCTGCTGCTGCCGCGCGGCTACGTTGCTGTCCCCGCGGCTACGTTGCTGTCCCCGGACAGCATCGCCGCGCATGGGATTTGGGTCTGGTTTTGGATTTTGTGGATATTTTTTTTATCCCTGGCCTTAATGCAAATTAAATTAATTTTTTTTAAAATTAATTTGTATTTAAATTGTTTATTTTGTTGGCATGCATATTTAATTTAATTGTTTACATATTAAATTGAATATGGACTTTGTGAAATTGGCCCAATAAACCGTGACACCGGTTAAAATTGGGAGAGCTAAATTTTAAATTTGTGACAACCCAAATTCAAGTGGGAGCAAAATTGTTAATTTTGCATTTATGGATGTTATCCATTGGGCCTTTATGGGCCTTAGTCACATTTGTTAAAATTGGTGATTTCACCCTCAGTAACTCGGCTTAACATTTATGTTTATAATTTGGAATGCCATGATCATGCATCATATTGGTATGTATGTACATGACAGGTACTTTGTTTGAAATGTGATGTTGAGTTCTATGGGCCCTAAATTATTATCGATTGTAATTTAATTTTGGGAAATATGGCCTGCGTGCCATTTTTTTTATTTTGATTTTTATTTAGAATAGATTTTATTTTACAAAATTGTTGTAATTGCATCAAGTATGGAGGAATGCCCAGATGGAGCAAGCCCATAGTTGGAGCCCAAGAAGGATTGCAGTCCTGCCCATGACGAATTAGATAGGATATCTAGTTTTTCGTTAGGTTGTAATTAAAGGCCTATAGGATCTCATTTATTTTAAATTAAGTATGCTATTGCATTTGTCATATAATATGGATGTATGGATCACCAAATTATTACCTGCGTTTATGCATGCTAAGCCATATCACTTAATTATAATCTGGAAATTAAAATATTGAGTCATTTAAAAGTGCTTCCCACATTCACACCTCTTCCTCCCATTGATGTTGCAATGTGCGCGATGCCCTAGCTGGGTACATTGTAGTATTCGGTGGGCCGTCGAGGGTTATGATACTTGGTATGGTTAACATGTGAATGGTGGTTTGACTCAACATAGGTAGCATTAGCTTAGAGTAGGCCCTAAGCATAGATGGGCAAAGTGTCAATAAGCCCATCAAACCAAAAGTCCTTTATGGAAGGATTGGATAGGTTGTCCTACCAAACGAATCAATGGTTGGTTAGCAAGCCCTAGTTCGGCCAGTCATTGATAAGTTGTGGATCTTGGTCATGTCAGCTAATTAACATCACCAACAAACAAATTAAAATCAGATTATTAATTTGAATTGGCTTAAAAGTCCTTTATTTCTAACTCAAGCAATGATTTCTGCCATGTAGATAATCCCATTTCACTTAAGCAATTTAAATGGCTACAACAAACAACAACTCACTCTCACTTAGGTCACTCTTAGAGAAGGAGAAGCTTTCAGGGATTAACTTCCTGGACTGGGCTAGGAACTTACAAATAGTTCTTAGACAAGAGTCTAAGGAGTATGTACTGAATGCTCCTTGACCAGCTAGCCCTCCCGTAGGTCGAGGCATCACCATGGCGATGGTGGAGCAGTACGATCGGCATGTGAGGGATGACCGAGATGTCTCATGCCTTTTGCTGGGTACCATGGCTTCTAATCTTCAAAAGCAGTTTATGGACGAGCATGCTTATGAGATGATGGATCAACTTAAAAAGATGTTCCAAGATCAGGCTCGTCAGGAACGTTACCTGACAACTAAGCCACTTTGCACGACTGTGATGGCAGCTGGGACTTCTCTTAGCACTCATGTGCTAAAGTTGAAAGGGTATATTGATACATTTGCCCGCCTTGGCTCGTCAGTTCCGTAGGACATGGCAGCAGAGATTATTCCTGGGTCACTTCCTGAGTCCTACAGCCAGTTTATCATGAACTATCATATGCAAGGGTTGGATAAATTAGTTGTTGAGCTGCATGGCATGCTCAAGCTTGCTGAGTAGTCTCTTAAGAAGACTTCTGAAGTATTGCTGGTGAACAAGGGCAATACACCCATTGCTAAGGGAAAGGCCAAGGCTAAGGCCCAAAAGGCCAAGGCTAAGGGCAAAAAGGTGGTGGCCCAACCAAGCAAGGGTTGCATCTCCTAACGATGTCTGCCATGAGTGTCATGAGAAGGGGCACTGGAAGAGCTCATGTCCAAAGCTAAGGGAGCAACTGAAGGGCAAAACTGCTTCTTCAGGTATTTATGTTGTTGAGATTAATCTGCCTATTTCTACATCTTGGGTCTTGGACACTGGATGTGGATCTCACATTTGTTCAAAAGTGCAGCGTCTAAGATATAGGAGATTACTAGGGTCTGGAGAAGTAGATCTTTGAGTCGGAAATGGTTCTCAAGTTCAGGCCATGGAGATTGGAGATTATTTCTTAGAGATGCCTAGTAGACTTGTTTTGGAACTAACAAACTGTTATTTTGTACCTGCAATGCGCAAGAATATTATTTATGTTTCTTTGTTGGATTTTTTGGTTTCGTATTTAATATTGGACATGGTAGAATTTCTATGCAATGTGGCAATATTATTTATGGAACAGCATTTCTTGAAAATGGCTTATATATCCTTGATCTAAAACGTGAAAGTTCAATCTATAACATAAATACTAAAAGGATTCAAAAGAATGAAATTAATCCTACATACATCTGGCGCTGTCGACTTGGCCACATAAACGAGAAGCACATAGCTAGGCTTCACTTTAGTGGAGTTCTAGGGTCATTTGACATCCAGTCTTATGACACATGTGAATCTTGTTTGAGAGGCAAGATGACAAAGGCGCCTTTTAGCAAGACTGCTAAAAGGGCCTCCGAGCTATTGGAGCTAACACATTCCAATTTATGCAGCCCAATGAGCACTAGTGCTAGATCTGGTTTTCTATACTTTGTCACCTTCACGGATGATTTCAGTAGATACGGTTATGTGTATCTAATGAAGCATAAGTCTAAGACTCTCCAAAGGTTCAAGGACTTTAAGAATGAAGTAGAAAACGAACTTGGCAAGAAAATAAAAGCACTTCGGTCTGACCGAGGGGGTGAATATTTGAGACAAGAGTTTGACTCATTTTTGAGAGAGTGTGGGATAGTATCCCAACTCACTCCTCCTGGTACACCCTAGTGGAATGGAGTGTCAGAAAGGAGGAATAGGACCTTGCTAGACATGGTCCGCTCGATGATGAGTCATGCTACACTTCCTGTCTCCTTTTAGGTATATGCTTTTGATACAGATGCTTACATTCTTAATAATACACCAAGCAAGGTAGTTGAGGGAACACCATATTAACTATGGAAGGGCCGAAAGCCCAATGTTTCCTTCTTGAAGATTTAGGGCTGTGATGCACATGTTAAGAAATTTACATGTGGCGAACTCGAGTCTAAATATGTCAAGTGCCAGTTTGTGGGTTACCCTAAGGAAACTAAGGGTTATTACTTCTGTTGAGGATGCTTCGGGAACTGATCTGACTACTCAAGAAATTGAGGAACCAGATTCGGTTGCACAGGACCTTAGAAGGTCTGGTAGGACACGTCATCAGCCAGAGAGGTACGGCTTTCTTATGACTGATGATGGGGACCTTATGGTCGTTGACCAAGAGGAGCCTAAGACCTATCAGGAGGCTGTTGAAAGCCCACACTTAAATCAATAGCATAAAGCCATAGAGGCTGAGATGTAATCTATGCACGATAACCAAGTATGGAACTTGTTGGATCCACCTTCGGGTGCTAAGGTGATAGGTTGTAAGTGGTGTTTCAAGTTAAAGGCCGATAACACCTTCAAGGGGTGATTGGTGGCAAAAGGATTCATGCATGTTCAAGGAATTGACTATGATGAAACCTTTTCACCAGTTGCTATGCTCAAATCCAGTAAGATCCTACTAGCCATAGCTACATGGTATGATTATGAGATATGGCAAAAGGATGTTAAGACTACTTTCCTTAATGGAAAGCTACTCGAGGATGTGTACATGGCACAACTTAAGGGTTTTATCAATCCAAAGTATCCAAACTGGTAATGCAAGCTTCGAAGATCCATTAATGGATTGAAGCAAGCATCGAGGTCATGGAATCAGAGATTTAATAAGGCCATTACAGAATATGGCTTCACATAGAATTCTGATGAGCCCTATGTGTATAAGATGATTAGTGGGAGCGTTTCCACCATCCTAGTGCTGTATATTGACGACATCCTTATCATTGGACGTGACATACCAACACTGCAAGGGGTTAAGTAGTGGTTGAGTAGGTGCTTCGCAATAAAGGACTTGGGCGAAGCTGAGATAATCTTAGGGATCAGGATCTACAGAGATAGATCCAATAAGCTTCTAGGCCTAAGTCAGGCCACATACATTGACAAGGTTCTGAAAAGATTCAGCATGGACAAGGCAAAGAAAGGATTCTTGCCTATACGCTATGGGTTGAAGCTAAGTAAGAAAGATGGTCCTAAAACAAAGAAGGACCGGGAGAACATGGAAAAGATCCCTTATGCATCTGCTTTTGGATCTATCATGTACTGCATGTTATGTACGAGGCCTGATGTCACGTTTGCACTATGTATGACCAGTCGGTACCAGTCGGACCCCGGGGAGGAACACTGGAAGGCTGTCAAGGCAATCCTAAAGTACCTTAATCGGACTAAGGATGCTTTCTTAGTGTATGGAGGTCAAGATGAGCTAGTAGTGTCAGGTTACACTGATGCAAGTTTTGAGACTGATGAGGATGAGAACCAGTCACAGTCTGGTTATGTTTTTCTCCTGAATGGCGGTGCCATTACTTGGAGGTCCTCAAAGCAGGCCACCATTGCCGACTCTACAACGGAAGCTAAGTACATAGCTGCGTGCGAAGCTGTAAAGGAAGCCGTTTGGATCAAGAAATTCATAACTGAGTTGGGAGTAGTACTTACTATCCTAGACCTAGTTGATGTTTTTTGTGACAACAACGGGGCTATCGCACAAGCTAAGGAGCCCCGGTCACACAAGAGATCCAAACATGTGCGTAGAAAGTTTCACCTCATTCAGGAGATCGTGAACAGAGGTGACATGTCATTATAGAGGGTTGACACCAAGAATAATGTCACTAATCCATTGACCAAGGCATTGCCGTAGACACAGCATAACGGTCATACCAGATCTATAGGAATTAGGGCAATGCCCACTTGGAACTAGTGCAAGTGCGAGATTGTTGGTGTGCCCTAGTTCTTAGGGCATTGGATTCTTGTATTTTGTATTATACATTAAGAATCATGTATGAATACATTATTTGTGTCACATTAATAAAGGCAATTAATCTATTTCATTTATATCTTGTGCTATAATATGAGTAGAGTATCCATTGATTGATAATCATAAAACTCATCCCAGGTCTATTCTAATCGTAGGAACGAATAGAACCACAGACTTGTATATTCGATGATTGTATGGTAGTTCTTAACTAGTCATTGTACTTATATAGTCAGTCATGAATATAGGTACATGTCGTTGACATGGGACTGGATTGATCCGCAAAAGAAAGCCACATGGTTGTCGCGTCATAGTTCTTTCTTGAGTAAGTCTCTTTTGTTCTCAGACTAGATTTCATCTTAGTATCAATATGAAATCCAGTTCACTTTGACATATGCCTAACAGGTCTATAAAAGGAGGCTAAATATGGGTATGATTGGGTGGACAGGTGAACATATTGATATTGATGATGAAGTGATGGAATTGACATTCGGGTAACACTGAGATGATATCATTGGCCACTTGATGAGTGGGACTGATAAGTGTATTGCCATACCCAATTAAGTTGGTTGCTTATTTGATTAATCAGTCAACTCAAGATCAAGAAATATAATAAACAACAGAAGAGGATGGCGGACACCATGCCTCTTGTTTATTCATATCGATATCATTAAGCAAAGGACACTATGAGATTACTATCGGGTGAGTGTCTTCTAAAGACTGCTGCATCTCTATCTTAATTGGGGGCTGTAATGGTTTGCTAGAACCCACTTATAGTCTATGGGCCTTGGGCTTACTGCCAACATAAAGACAGACCCATAAGATCGTGCACATAGATCAACTGAGCCGGAACGTATAGATATTGTGCATGTGATGTACATTGGAAGGAATGAGTTAATTAATTAATTGACATTCGGTGTCAAGGTAATTAATTAACATTGGGTTGGTTTAATTTAATTAATAAGTTTACATAATGTAATTAATTAATTTATCTATTAATTGAATTACATAAAGTAAACAATTAATTAAATTATTTTCTTAAGTGTGATTTTATTTTAATTAGGGGTAATTAAATTAAGCCATATGGAATTAAATTATGTATTATAAATCTTATGGAATAAGGATTTAAATATGTAATTAAAATCCTAATGGGCTTGGGTTTACTTAACCTAATTGGAGTCCATATTGCATAAGGACTATAAAAGGCACATTTATGGGAAAAATCACTCTCTTAACCCAAGGCACAAAGGAAATTCGGCCAGCAACAATATCAGCCCCAATAGCCTAATTCTTTGGTGCAATTTCTTCCGTTCTTCTACTAGCATCGGTTCCCGTTCGATAGTTGATCGTGCACCAGACTGTGGAGAACAATTTTAAGAAACGATTCTGCAGCAGTCTCTAGAATAGACATAATCTGGTGAGTTCAATCTCTTGATTCAAATTGTTTTTTTCTAATCAATGGTAATTGGACACGATAGGTGGATTCTAGAAAATTTTAAACGGTGTATTTTCCGCTACGCCACGTTATTTTTCCAATGACAAATCCCAACAAACCAGGTTAATGGGTACATGCAAAGGTGCATGGTACTGGATCGATCCACTATACAAGAAATCCATATGGTATTGTATCATAAGTGATTCTCATGTAGTACTTGTATGGATCCTTTGACCTAACCATATGATGGTGCTACATGAGAAGTGGCATACTTTGGTGTACACCTAACGGGCCTGTAAAAGGGTACCAAGTATGGGTACGTTCGGGTATGTCAATGAACATGGCAGTGTTATGGATATGCAGACGAGAATGTCACTCAGTAGTCCACTGAGAAGATATCACCAGCCTCCTAGTGAATGCAACTGATAAGATTATGGCCAAACCCAAACAAGTTGGAACTTGTATGTGAGCATCAGTTCATTTGGATCATGTAAATGTCCGGACACAATAGAGGGTGATCAATCTATGCCTCTCTGTTGGACACCAATAACAATGACATGTGATATTCGAGTTTAAACTACAGGGTTACGGTTCCAGTTTGACTGCTATCTCCATCTTAATCGGGGATTACAGTGGCTTGCTAGAGCCCACCTGCAGTCTATGGGCCATAGGCCCATGACCAACATAAAGATGGGCCCATCGGATCATACACATTGAACGTCTGGACTTAGACTAAAGGATTAAGTGTGTACTTGGTTGAAGAGATAGAGTTCCATTAATTATATTATATAAATCAATTGGATTGATCAAAATAATATAATTAATATTTATTTACTCCATTTCATAATTAATTAAATGAATTAATTTATGAATTTATTTCCTAGGTGGAAATATTTATACATGTATAGGTTTACATGTATTTCATTTTATGTGAGTCCAATTTAATTCCTTGATTAATTTTATAGGTAAAATTAATTTTAATTTAAATG
This sequence comes from Euphorbia tirucalli, assembly GCA_039660915.1. Taxonomy (NCBI): domain Eukaryota; kingdom Viridiplantae; phylum Streptophyta; class Magnoliopsida; order Malpighiales; family Euphorbiaceae; genus Euphorbia; species Euphorbia tirucalli. Next base: position 30,893,007 of record CM077640.1, on the reverse strand, counting down.
TATCTAATATATTATATGGTATAATGTATAAGCATACATGTTGAATTAAAGTTTTATTTGAAATTAAATAATAACCAAAGAATTAAATGGGCTTGGGCTTGAGAAAAGGAAAGCCCACATGGAATAAGTGTTGCGCGAAATTCATGGCATGAGAGATGAGTCATGCTCTTGACTTTAGATTGTAAAGTTGGACTTTGTTTCTTATTGAAAATGAGATGGTAAAGTGATGACTCATGGTGGTGATTCATGGTTTGACTATGAAGTAGCAAAGTTGGACTTTGCTCCTTGGTGCTTATCTTCTTTCTTTTGGTAAGAAAAATATATATAAAAAGCTACTTTTCCATCTCTTATGAGCTGCCCCTCTTCTCCTCTCTTCTCTTCTTGGAAAATTTGATCCGCTAGCACGGGGTTAATCCGGTAGCCATTCGTGTACGTGATGGTGGAGGAAGTCTGTTTAGATTTCTACTGTCATCTCTTAAAGAGATATTCTGATGAGTTTCTAAACTTCCTCTTTATGGCTTTGGTTTTTGATTTCCACTTCACTAGTTCCTGGGCATGGATTTGAGGGAATCAATGTGTACTTCTGCTTTTATCGATTGATTTCCGGTGACGAATCCCAACAGTGGTATCAGAGCGGGCATTTGATTCATGGAAATCTTTAACTTGGTCAATCCCATGGTTTTAAATTGGAGATTTTATGGATGGGATTTATTTTTGGTCTGGGCTTTTAATATTTATCCCCTTGGATTTTGCTATGGAAAATTAATTTGCATATAGGTTTATGCTAGATTTAATTTTCCATTGTTTATTGCTTCATGGTGATTCAATTTCTTGCTGTTTCCTTTTATTTAAAAAAAAAAATTGGTTGGAGGGGTTTTACCCCTCGGTAGCATGTTGCTACGTACGTAGCAGCAGCAGCAGCATCCCACGTAGCAGCTTACTGCATGCCCTACAACGGCTGCTGTGGGGCGTGCTACCAAATAGCAGCAGCTTCTACATAGCGTGCTACTGGGCTGCACGACATGCAGCAGCGTGCTGCTGGTCACTGCAACAGCTGCTGCACAGCATGCTGCTGCACAGCATGCTGCTAGGCAACAAGCTATGCAACAGCCTGCTGCTGCTCGGGGGGCCGGGCTCGATTTTAGATTTGCCGGGTTTTGGGCCGGCCCTAGTTTTAAAATTTTAATAGGTTTTAAAATTTTACGTGTTTAAATTTTTGCAATTTTGATGCACATGATTTTATGAATGAAATTTAATTTTTGTTCATTGAATTTTAATTTTGGAAATTAATATGGTTAATTGAAATTGGTTCGGGTTTTCTTGGCACGATTACCCAGACGGCTAATTTGGATTCATGGTTTTCTAGTTCCGGTGGGAGCAGTGTTCTGCCTGGGCTGGAGGCCCAAAGCCTATACGGGCTTAGAACCATGATGGGCCAAAATTGGCAATTTCAATATAATGGCTATGGACATAATTGAAATGGGATTAATTTCATGCATTTAACATGTTTATAAATTGATGTATTTGTTTACATGTGTGTATGATTAAATGTATGAATGGATGTTATTGGGCCTTATTTAAGTTGGGTTGTAATATTATTTTGGGTAAATACGGCCTGCATGTCGTTTTCTTTTTATGTAATTTTATTTTATTTGTTTGTTGTAAAATTATGTAAAAAAGAAGCCGATTAGATTGGCGAGCCCAGAAGGATGGAGAGGCGGCCTACCTGATGTTTTTCTAGTATAGGTTTACTAGAATTATATTAGGACTGTAAATTTTGGCCCATGGCAGCCCATTATTTATTTAATTATGCTTTATTTATTTACATGTGAGAATGTATGTTCCAATCTCAATTTCACCCGCCTATGCATCTAAGCCATTATTAGTTGAATCTAATAACCAAAAGGTAAATACTAAGTCTCTTAGTGCTTCCCTCATTCAAAAGCTACTCGAAGTGGGGATAGGCCAGTTATAGACCAGCCCTCATTGGATGCATTGGAGTATCATCATTTTGTATTGGGTTGGAGTATTGGTTACTCTAACACTTGGATTGAGGTTTGGACTTAGTGTGGGTAGTAGGATTCTCCTAGCCCTAAGCACAGATGGGTAAGTGCAAACAGGCCCATCAAACCGAGAGTCCCTAGGTTGGGATCGTACCGTGCTCCTACCTAAATAATTAGGGTATACTTTTTCCAGGCCCTCATCTGGCTATATCTTGATGAAATATGGATCTCGGCCCATGAGCCCAACAACTCGAGTTAATTAATAAAATGATTCATCATTAATTATAATATAGGAAAAATAATATAAGTCCTTTATTAACACTCGTAAATTTTTCTATGTAGTAACTAATGGGAACGAATAATACATTATCACTGCGATCTATCCTAGATAGGGACAAGCTTTCTGGCCCCAACTTTTTGGACTAGTTTGGGAACTTGAGGAAAGTTCTAAGATAGGAGTCTAAAGAGTATGTGCTAAAAAGGCCTGTACCGGCTGCACCTACAGGATGTAATCCACCAGCTGCCCAGCTGGAAGAATACGAGGTGCACATTAAGGATAACCAGGATGTGACATGTATGATGTTGGTGTGTATGGTCCTTGAGCTACAAAAGTAGTTCATGGATCATCAGGCCTTTGCTATGATAACAACTCTTAATAAGATGTTTCAGGAGCAAGCTCGTCAGGAAAGGTACCTGATCAACAAGGCATTCCGCTGCTGTAAGATGGGGGCTGGGACATCTGTGAGTGCACACGTGCTCAAGATGAAGGGCTATCTAGATTCTTTAGCCTGTCTCGGATCACCTATCTCACTAGAGCTGGCGGTTAACATGATCCTAGCTTCCTTACTGGATTGTTATGATCAGTTCATCCTGAACTATAACAAGCAAGGGATGAACCGTATTGTTAGTGAGCTGCATTGGATGCTCATGCTCACTGAGCTGTCGATCAAGAAGACTCCATCGGTACTTATGGTCAACAAGGGGAAACCTTCTCTTGCTAAGGGTAAGGCAAAGGCAATGGTCAAGGCCAAGGCTAAGAAAGCTAGGGCTAAAAAGGCTAAGTCCCAACCTAAGGCCAGTCCCAAGGATATCTGCTTTGGATGCAAGCAGGCTAGACATTGGAAAAGATCATGTCCTAAGCTCTTGGGAGAGCAAAGGAAGACCCATGGCATGTCTTCTTTAGGTATATATGTCATAGACATTAACCTTACTATTTCAACATCCTAGATATTAAATATTGGATGTGGTTCTCACATTTGTTGTAATGTGTAGGGACTTAAGAACAACTGATCAATAGGATCTGGAGAGGTGGACTTGCTAGTCGGAAATGGAGCAAGGGTTGCTGCCATAGAAATCAGCGAGTACCATCTTATGATGCCTAGTGGATTAGTTTTGATACTGGAATAATGTTATTTTGTACCTGTTATGTACAGGAATATTATTTAAGTTTTAGTTTTGGATATTTATGGATTTGATTTTACTATTTGTAATGGTAAAATGGGTTTATCTAGAAAAGGATTATTTTATAGAGAAGCTCTATTAAATAATGGCCTTTATATCCTAGATTTGAATGAAACTAATCATCTCTATAATATAAGGTGGTGAGTATATGAGCCTAGGGTATATGAGCCTAGAGTTTGACTCATATTTGATAGAGCGTGGAATTGTTCCACAGCTCACTCCTTTAGGAACACCACAATGGAATGGGGTGTCCGAACGGAGGAATGGGACCTTATTGGACATGTTCCACTCAATAATGAGCATGCCTCTCTCCCAATCAGTTTATGGGGATACGTTCTTGAGATAGCAGCTCTTATTTTGAATAATACTCACACTAGGGCTGTGGAAAAGACCCCATTTGAAATATGGATGGGCAGGGCGCCCAACATGTCTTTCCTACAGATTTGGGGTCATTATGCACATGTCAAGAAATTGACTGGGGGCAAACTAGAACCTAAAACCGACAAATGCCTGCTTGTGGGCTACCCTAGGGAAACCAAAGGATATTACTTCTACAACCTCGCCGAGAACAAGGTGTTCGTGGCACAAAAAGGGGCCTTTCTTGAAAAGGAGTTTATTTCTAAGAAAGATAGTGGGAGCAATGTTGAACTCAAGGAAGTTCAAAGCTCACAAACTCCTAAAAAGGATAACTCGGAGACCAAGGTGGAGCTTCCACAGGAGGAAGCACCAGCCCAGGTCACACAAGGACCTAGAAGGTCTGGTAGGGATCACCAAGAATCTGAGAGATATGGGTTTCTCATTATCGAATGATCATACTCTTTTTGTCTTTGATGAAAAAGAGCCCAAAACCTACCAGGAGGCTATAGCTAGCCCATTATCTGCCAACTAGCAAAAGGCCATGGAGACAGAAATGCAATCTATGTATGATAATTAGGTTTGGATCCTAGTTGATGCACCTCCGGGTGCTAAGGTGATAGGTTACAAATTGTGCTACAAGCTAAAGGTTGATAATACCTTTAAGGGGCGGCTGGTTGCAAAAGGTTTCAGGCAAGTCCATGGAATAGACTATGATGAAATTTTCTCACCAGTCGCTATGCTCAAATCCATAAGGATCCTGCTGGCCATAGCCGCTTGGTACGACTATGAGGTCTGGCAGTTGGATGTCAAAATTGCTTTCATTAATGGAAAGCTACTCAAGGATGTGTACATGACACATCCTAAGGGTTTTGTCAATCCAGAGCATCCTGAAAAGGTATGCAAGCTTCAAAGGTCAATTTATGGATTGAAGCAAGCATCCAGGAGTTGGAATCTTAGATTCAATGAGGCCATAAAGGAATACAGCTTCATACAGAATCAAGATGAGCCTTGTATGTATAAGAGGATTAGTGGGAGTATTATTACATTCCTGGTATTATATGTGGCTGACATCCTTCTGATTGGAAGCGACATACCAACACTGCAAGGGGTTAAGCAGTGGTTGTGTAAGTGCTTCACAATGAAGGACTTAGGCGAAGCTAAGATGATCCTAGGGATCATGATATACAGGGATAGACCTAATTGGCTTCTGGGCCTTAGTCAGGCCAAGTACAGAAACATTATTCTGAAAAGATTCAGCATGGATCAGGATAAGAAAGGTTTCTTACTGATGAGCCATGGGCTGAAACTTAGTAAGAAGCACTGTCCTAAGATGAGGCAGGACAGGGAGAACATGAAGTTGGTCCCATATGCATTAGCTATAGGATCAATCATGTACTCCATGCTATGAACGAGACCTGATGTCACCTTTGCACTAAGTATGACAAGCCGATATTAGTAGGATCCCAGCGAGGATCACTGGAAGGTTGTCAAAGCAATCCTGAAGTACCTTAACAAGACTAAGGATAGCTTCTTGGTGTATGGAGGTCGGGAAGAGCTGTCAGTTACTAGGTACACTGATGCAAGCTTTTAGACCGACCAGGATGAATACCATTTGTAGTCTGGGTATGTATTCATGCTAAATGGTGGTGCTGTTAGCTGAGTCTATTACAGTGTGTTATGCAGCTAAGGAAGCTGTGGGGATAAAGAAGTTTATCACTGAATTGGGGGTAGTGTCAACTATCTAAGATCCAATTGATATCTTCTGTTACAACAATGGGGCTATTGCATAAGCTAAAGAGCCCCGGACACACCGAAACATGAAGCACGTACTCAGGAAGTTTCACCTCATACGAGAAATCGCCAAGAGGGGTGACATTTCATTACACATAGTGGACACCAAGGACAATGTTGTAGATCCAATAGGTGATGCATATGGGACCGTTTTCAAATTGTCCATGTCCTTACTTGTTTTCGGATAGTTATTCTTACTTAGTTTCAGCCCATGCCTCATTGGTAAGAAACCTTTCTTGGCCTGATACATAGTGAATCTTTTCAAAACTTTGTCTATGTACGTGGCCTGACTTAGGTCCAAAATTTGATTTGATCTATCCCTGTAGATCCTTGTTGGGAATACCCTAGTCCCAAGGCATTGGTCCTTATATTATATCATACATTTTGTATCTTCTAATGAGATTCATGTATTATACATGTTGGATATGCGCTAGTGTTTGTATCATACATTTGTGTCGTTAAATAAAGGCATCAATCTATTCATTATATATCTTATGCTATGTTTTAAATAGAGTATCCAATGGACATATCCATATCCATATTGACAAGTGTCATGCACTTGGCAGTAAGACCATGGATAGGGAAAACGATATCACTATAAAGTTATCTATAGTTTATTCCAATCATTGGAATGAATGGAGCTAAAGACTATCATTAACCTGGTTGAATGGCGGTGACTTACCAGTCATTGAACATATGATGTCAACCAGGTTTATGGGTACATGCAAAGGGGCATGGTACTGGATCAATCCACTAAACGAGAAATCCACATGGTATTGTATCACAAGTGATTCTCATGTAGTACTTGTATGTGTCCTTTGACCTGACCATATGATGGTGTTGTATGTGAATTGGCATACTTTGGTGTATGCCTAATGGGCCTGTAAAAGGGTGCCAAGTATGGGTACATTCGGGTATGTCAGTGAACATGGTAGTGTTATGGATATATAGATGGGAATGTCACTCAGTAGTCCACTGGGAAGATATCACTGGCCTCTTGGTGAATGAAACTAATAAGAATGTGGCCACACCCATACAAGTTGGAACTTGTTTATGAGCATCAGTTCATTCAGGATTAAGTAAATGTATGGACACAATAGAGGGTGATCAATCCATGCCTCTGTGTTGGACACTGATATCAATGACACAGGATATACGAGTTTAAACTATAGGGTTACGGTTCTAGTTTGACTGCTATCTCTATCTTAATTAGGGGCTGCAGTGGCTTACTATGGCCCGCCTACAGTATATGGGCCATAGGCTCATAGCCAACATAAAGACAGGCCCATCGGATCGTACACATTGAATGTCTGGACTTAGACTAAAGGGTTAAGTGTGTACTTGGAGTATACATGTTGAAGAGAGAGATTTCCATTAATTATATTATATAAATCAATTGGATTGATCAAAATAATATAATTAATATTTATTTAGGCCATCTCATAATTGATTCAATGAATTAACTTATGAGATTATTTCCTAGGTGGAAATATTTATACATGTAGGTTTACATGTATTTCATTTTATATGAGTCCAATTTAATTCCTTGGTTAATTTGATAGGTCAAATTAATTTTAATTTAAATGTATGTAATATATTATATGGTATATATATAAGCATACATGTTGAACTAAAGTTTTGTTTGAAATTAAATAATAACCAAAGAATTAAATGGGATTGAGAAAAGGAAAGCCCACATGGAATGAGTGTTGGCCGAAATTCATGGCATGAAGGATGAGTCATGCTGTTGACTTTAGGTTGCAAAGTTGGACTTTGTTTCTTATTGAAAATGAGATGGTAAAGTGATGACTCATGGTGGTGAGTCATGGTTTGACTATGAAGTAGCAAAGTTGGACTTTGCCTCCTTGGTGCTTATCTTCTTTCTTTTGGTAAGGCAAAAATGTATAAAAAGCTACTTTTCCATCTCATATAAGCCTCCCCTCTTCTCCTCTCTTCTCTTCTTGGAAAATTTGATCCGCTAGCATGGGGTTAGTCCGATAGCCGTTCGTGTACGTGATAGTGGAGGAAGTCTGTTTAGATTTCTACAGTCATCTCTTAAAGAGATATTTTGGTGAGTTTCTAAACTTCCTCTTAATGGCTTTGGTTTTTTATTTCCACTTCACTAGCTCCTGGGCCTGGATTTGAGGAAATGAACGCATATTTTCGCTTTTATGGGTTGATTTTCGGTGATGAATCCCAACAATACATTCATGTCAGTGAATAAAGGCATTAATCTATTTATTATATACATCTTGTACAATATTATGAATAGAGTATCCAATGGATATATCCATATTCATGTTGACAAGTGTCATGCACTTGGCAATAAGACCATGAATAAGGAACACGATATGACCATAAAGTCATCCATAGTTTGTTCCAGTCATGGGAATGAATGGAAATAAAGATTATCATAAGCTTGGTTGTATAGCGGCGTGTTACTAGCGATTAGACATGGAATGTCAACCAAGTTCATGGGTACATGCAATGGGGCATGGTATTGGATAGATCCACTAAACGAGAAATCTACATGGTATAGTATTACAAGTGATTCTCGTGTAGTACTTATATGGATCCTTTGACCTGACCACTGTGAGCGGATGACGCATTTTCAATGGGACGCGGGACTCCCTTTCGAAAAGGGCGCCTCGATCTCGGGCGGGGCCCATCCTCGCATGGGGTTTTTGATTAGAAATTCGTTTTTGGAAGATTAATTATTTCTTAAAAGAATAGAGACCTAAATCTCGATAAAAAAGTATAGGAGTCGCCACCCGGCTCAGCTCAACCGGGAAATTACAGTGTAGCTGAACCATAGCGGGAACTGCCACACGTTTCAGAGATCTAGGTTCGGACAAGTCCCTTATTTCATGTCTAATTTAAATATTGTTAGCAAATGTTCTAGTTACGACACTTTAAATTGCTAAGATAAATTTTATTGAATTAATACAAGCGGCGCGTATACATAATAATACAGCAAAAATAAAAAGTAAAAGGAATAAATATTTAGGAGCTTACAACCCAATTAAAAGAAAAATTAAACTCTCGACCTCATGATACAAGCGCCTAAAATACACGAGAATCTAAGAAAAATTTACAATCGCCTAATATACACTGTTTAATCTAATAAATACATTAAAAATGAAAAATAAAGAAATTAAAGCTGCAAAACAAACGGTTAGCACAAATATATAGCACACCACACTTAGGACTCACGTTGGACAGAATTAGGAATTCAAGGATGTTGGAAATGCCCTAGTCCCGAGGCATTGGTCCTTGTGTTTGTATGATACATTTGGTACATTAATGTAAACTTTATGTATTATACAATTTGTGTCAAGGAGATAAAGGCATTAATCTATTTATTATATGTCTTGTGCTATATTTTAAATAGAGTATCCAATGGACATATCCATATCCATGTTGTCAAGTGTGAGGCACTTAGCAGTAAGACTGTGGATAGTGAAAACGATATGACCATAAAGTCATCCGTAGTCTGTTCCAATCATGGGAATGAATGGAACCAAAGACTATCATTAGCCTGGTTGTATGGCGGTGTCTTACCGGTCATAGAACATGGAATGTCAACTAGGTTAATGGGTACATGCAAAAAGGCATGGTACTGGATTGATCCACTTAACGGGAATCTGCATGGTATAGTATCACAAATGATTCTCATGTAGTACTTGTATAAGTCCTTCGACCGGACCATATGATGGTGCTGCATGCGAGGTGGCACACTTTGGTGTACGCCCAACGGGCCTGTAAAAGGGTGCCAAGTACTGGTACGTTCGGGTGTGTCAGTAAGCATGGCAGCACTATGGATATGCAGAAGGGAATGTCACTCAGTGATTCACTGAGACGATATCATCGGCCTCTTGAAGAATGTTACTGATAAGTGTGCGGCCGCACCCAAACAAGATTGGATCTTGTTTGTGAGCATCAGTTCATTCGGTATCAAGTCAAGGTCCAGACACAAGGAGGGTGATACTTCCATGCCTCTGTGTTGGACACCGATATCAGCGACATGGGATTTACAAGTTCCAACTACAGGGTTACGTTTTCAGTTGGACTGCTTACTCCGTCTTAATTGGGGGCTACAGTGGCTTGCTAGAGCCCGCCTGTAGTCTGTGGGCCTTGGCCTACTGCCAACATAAAGACGGGCCCATTGGATCGTACACATTGAACGTCTGGACTTTAACTAGTCGGATTAAGTGTGTACTTGGAGTATACACGTTTGAAGAGAGAGAGATATATTAATTATATTATATGACTCAATTGGATTGATCAAAGTGATATAATTAATATTTATTTTGGCCTTCTCATAATTAATTAAATGAATTAATTTATGGGATTATTTCCTAGGTGGAAATATTCTTATACATGTATAGGTTTACATGTATCTCATTTTATGTATGTCTAATTTAATCCCTTGATTAAATTACTAGGGCAAATGAATTTTAATTTAAATGTATGTAATATATTATATGGTATAATATATATATGCATACATGTTAAATTAAAGTTGCATTTGCAATTAATTAAAACAATGGGATTAAAATTAGGCTTGGGCTTTTAAAGGAATAAAGTCTACATTTAATGGGATATGTTGGCCGAAATTTTGCATGGAATTAGTAAGAATTGTGAGTCATTTTATGGACAAAAATGATGATGACATATTCTTATGGACCAATGAAAGAATGGTGAGTCATTGGTAGGACATATGATGGGGCAAAGTTGGACTTTGCCACCTTGCATCTTGCTTTTCCTTTATGGTAAGGAAATGATGAAGGTGGGATCACCAATCCTTCTTTTGGCCGAATGTTATTGTTGGCAAGAGAGGATGAGTCATTCTTTTCATCATTAGCATGGTGAGTCATATGGATGAGTCATAGGTTTGACTTTGATGAAGCAAAGTTGGACTTTGCTTTCCTTGTGTTGATCTTCTTTTCTTTAAGTGAAAAGAGAATAAAAAATCTGCGAAGACTCACCTTGCTTTGCCGTGGGATATATATCTATTCTTGAAAAGAGATTTGGCCAAGCTTGATGCATTAATTCTTTTGGTAAGAATTAGGTGCACACTTGAGATTATTGGTGCTATCTTTTGGAAACATAGATTTTTCTTTTGGAAAGAAAATAGGGACAGCCATAAATCTCAAAGTGAGCAGCCCTCTCTCCCTCTCTTCTTGTCATCCGAGTCGCTAGCACGGGTTTCGGTCCGAGAGCCGTTCGTGTACGCATCGGTGGAGGAAATCTGCACTTGATTTCTGCAGTCTGCATCCGTCTCTTAGAGAGACTTTTGTGGTGAGTTTTTGAAACCCTCCTTTTTATGCTTTAAGTTTTTGATTTCCACATCTTAAGCTCCTGGGCCGGATTTGAGGAAATCGACGCGTATTTCCGCTTTTATCGGTCGGTTTCCCGTGACGAATCCCAACAGTGGTATCAGAGCAGGCTTTTGATCCGTGGAAATCTTTAAACTTGGCGGATCCCGTGTTTTAAAATTGGCGATTTTGTGGACGGGATTTATTTTTGGTTTGGGGTTTGGTGATTTTTCCCCTTGAATTTTACTTATGGAAAATTTTTTGCATATGGTTTATGCTTTATTTAATTTTCTATTTGTGAATTGTTTATGGAAATTTTATTTTGCATATAGGTTTTATGCTAGATTTAATTTCCTATGCATGATTTTATTTCTTGGTGATTTAATTTCATGTTGCTTTTTTTGTTGCGGGAAAAAATCACGGACCGTTTCGGGGCGAAACGGGGGCAGCAGCCGCTGCCTGCGGCGCTAGGCGCCACAGGCAGCAGCTGCTGCTGGCTGCTGCCTCGGCAGCAGCTGGGCTGCTGCTGGGCAGCAGCTGCTGCTGGGCAGCAGCTGCTGCACGCCAGCAGCAGGGCTGCTGCGCGCAAGCAGCTGCTGCTGGGCAGCAGCTGCTGCACGCCAGCAGCAGGCTGCTGCTGGGCAGCAGCCGCTGCTGCTGGGCAGCAGCCGCTGCGCGGCAGCGGGGCTGCTGCTGGGCAGCAGCGCCGCGGCTGCCCCGCGCGGCGGGCCGGGCCCATTTTTGGATTTGGCGGGATTTTTGGGCCGGGCCGGATTTAAAATTTTAAAAAAAAAATATGCGTGTTTAAATTTTGGTAATTTTTATACGCGTGGGATTTTAAAATTTTAATTGTTTTAAAATTGTGCGTGTTTAATTTTGGAAATTTTATGCGCATGTTTTATGAATGGATTTATTTTTCATTCATGCGATATTTATTTTGGAAATAAATACGGTTAATTGAAATTGGTTCGGGTTTTCTTGGCACGATTACCCGGACGGCTAATTTTGGAATTCATGGTTTCCCAATTGGATTGGGAGCAATTTTGCCTGGGTTGGAGGCCCAAAGCCCGCACGGGTTTAGAACCATGATCGGCCAAAATTTGGCGATTTCAAAATAATGGCTATGGACATATTTGAAATGGGATTAATTCATGCATTTAACATGTTTATAAATTGTATGTATTGGATACGTGTATGTATGATTAAATGCATGAATGGATGTTTTGGGCCTTATTTATTCGGGTTGCAATATTCTTTTGGTAAATACGGCCTACGCGCCGTTTTCTTTTTATGTAATTTTATTTTATGTGATTATTATGGAATTATGTAAAGAAGAAGAAGCCGATTGGATTGGCGTGCTAGAAGGATGAGGATGCAGCCCACCTGATGTCGTTCTAGTATAGGTTTACTAGAATTATATTAGGATGTAAATTTTGGCCCATAGCATTTCATTTTTATTTAATTATGCTTTATTTATTTACATGTGAGAATGTATGTACAAACCCTATTTCACCCGCCTATGCATCTAAGCCGTTATTAATTGAATCTAATAACCAAAAGGTAATTACTAAGTCTCTTAAAAGTGCTTCCCTCATTCATAACCTACTCGAAGTGGGGATAGGCCAGCTGTAGACCAACCCTCGTTGGATGCACTGGAGTATCGTCATTTTGTATTGGGTTGGAGTATTGGTTACTCTAACACTTGGATGGAGGTTTTGACTTAGCGTGGGTAGTAGTATGTTCCTGGCCCTAAGCACAGATGGGTAAGTGCCAACAGACCCATCAAACCGAGAGTCCCTAGGTTGGGATTGGACGGCGTTCCTACCTAAAAATTGGGGTATAGTTGTTCCAGGCCCTCGTCTGGCTATATCTTGATATAATATGGATCTCGGCCCATGAGCCCAACAACTCGAGTTAATTAATAACACGATTCATTATTAATTATAATATGGGAAGAACAAGTTAAGTCCTTTATTAACACTTGTAAATTTTTCTGTGTAGAAACCAATGGCTACGAATGATACTTTATCACTGCGATCTTTCTTGGAATGGGACAAGCTTTCTGGCCCTGACTTTTGGGACTGGTCTATGAACTTAAGGAAAGTTCTAAGACAAGAGTCTAAAGAGTATGTGCTCGAAAAGCCTGTACCGGCTGTGCCAACGGGTAGTAATCCACCGGCTGCCCAGCTAGAGGAATACTTGGCACACGTAAAAGATAACCGGGATGTGACATGCCTGATGTTGGCTAGTATGGTACCTGAATTGCAAAAGTAGTTCTTGGATCATCAGGCCTTTGCTATAATGACAACTCTTAACGAGATGTTTTATGAGCAAGCTTATCAGGAAAGGTACCTGATTCACAAGGCATTCCGCAGCTGTAAGATGGGAGCCGGGACATCTGTGAGTGCACACGTGCTCAAGATGAAGGGCTATCTGGATAATTTAGCCCGTCTCGGAACTCCTATCTCACGGGGGCTGGCGGTTATCACGATCCTGGATTCTTTACCGGATTCTTATGATCAATTCATCCTAAAATTTTACAAGCAAGGGATGGACCGTACTGTTAGTGAGCTGCATTGGATGCTTGAGCTCGCTGAACTGTCGATCAAGAAGAATCCGCCGGTACTTGAGGTTAACAAGGGGAAACCTCCTTTTGCTAAAGGCAAGGGCAAGGCAAAGGCCAAGGCCAAGGCTAAGGAAGCCAAGGCTAAAAAGGCTAAAGCCCAGCCCAAGCCCTGTTCCAAGGATGTCTGCTTCGGTTGTAAGCAGGCTGGACATTGGAAAAGATCGTGTCCCAAGCTTTTGGGAGAGAAAAGGAAGACGCAGGGCGTGTCTTCATCAGGTATATATGTCATAGACATTAACCTCTGTTTCAACATCTTATGTATTGGATACTAGATGTGGTTCTCACATTTGTTGAATGTGCAGGGACTTAAGAACAGGAGATCACTGGGATCGGGACAAGTGGACTTGCGGGTCAGAAATGGAGCAAGGGTTGCTGCCATAGAGATCAGCGGGACCAGCTTATGATGCCTAGTAGATTAGTTTTGTTACTGAAACTATGTTATTTTGTACCTGTTTTGTACAGGAATATTATTTCTGTTTCAGTTTTTGGATATTTCTGGATGTACATTTACTATTGGTAATAGTAAAAAGGGTTTATCTAGAAAAGAATTATTTTATGGAGTAGCTCTGTTAAATAATGTCTTTTATATCCTGGATCTAAATGAAACTAATCATGTCTATAATATACATACTGAATGGGTTAAGCCTAACGAACTTAATCCGATTTACCTTTGGCATTGTTATTTAGGCCACATAAACAAGAAGCGCATAGCTAGGCTTCACATAGCTTGAATCCTAGGATCATTTGACATGGAGTCACTTGATATATGTGAGTCGTGTTTATAAGGTAAAATGACTAAAGAACCTTTTAGCAAGGAGGCTAAAAGGGTCGCTAGCTTATTGGACCTAATGCATTGAGATGTATATGGACCGACAAGCATAGCAACCAAGGGTGAACATCTATACTTCGTCTCCTTCACAGACGATTTCATCCGAAATGGATATGCCTATGTAATGAAATATAAGTCTGAGACCTTGATAGGTTCAAGGGTGTAAGGAACGAAGTACAGAACCAACTAGGCAGAAATATCAAAGCCTTTCGGTTGGACCGAGGTGGTGAGCATATAAGCCTATAGTTTGACTCATTTTGAGAGAGCATGGAATAGTTCCATAGCTCACTCCTCCAGGAACACCACAATGGAATGGGGTGTCCGAACGGAGGAATAGGACCCTGTTGGACATGGTCCGCTCAAAAGATGAGTCATGTATCTCTCCCAATAAGTTTTTAATGGATACGCTCTTAAGACAATGGCTCTTAATTTCAATTATACTCCGACTAAGGCTTTGGAAAAGACCCCATTTGGAATATGGACGGGCAGGGTGCCTAATGTGTCTTTCTTACGGATTTGGGGTTGTTATGCACAAGTCAAGAAATTGACTGTGAGCAAAACTAGCACCCAAAACCGACTATTGCCTGTTTGTGAGCTACCCTAGGGAAACCAAAGGGTATTGCTTCTACAACCCCGCTGAGAACAAGGTGTTCATGGCGCGAAAGGGGGTCCTTCTTGAAAAGGGGTTTCTTTCCAAGAAAGACAGTGGGAGCGATGTTGAACTCAGGGAAGTTCAAAGCTCAGAAACTCCTGAAAAGGATAACTCGGAGACCAGGGTGAAGCTTCGAAAAGGGGAAGCACCAGCCCAGGTCACACAAGGACCTAAAAGGTCTGGTAGGGATCATCAGGAACATGAGAAACATCGGTTTTTGTTTCTAATGATTACGCTCCTTTTGTCTTGGACGAAGAGGAGCTCAAAACCTACTAGTAGGCTATAGCTAGCCCACTGTCTGCCATGGTGGTGGATTTGCAATCTATGTACGGTAATCAGGTTTGGAACCTGGTTGATTCACCTTCAGGTGTTAAGGTAATAGGTTGCAAATGGTGCTATAAGCTATAGGCCGACAATACCTTTAAGGGTGTGTATAAAAGGTTTAGTGGGAGCATAGTAACTTTCCTGGTATTATATATGGATGGCATCCTTCTGATTCGAAGCGACATACCAACACTACAAGGGAATTGTAATGGTTGTGTAAGTGCTTCGCAATGAAGGACTTAGGCGAAGCTGAGACGATCCTAAGGATCAGTATCTACAGGGTTAGATCCAATCGGCTTCTGGGCCCAAGTCAGGCCAAGTACATAGACTTCGTTCTGAAAAGATTCAGCATGGACCAGGCTAAGAAAGGTTTCTTGCCAAATGGGTCATAAGCTGAAACTTAGCAAGAAGTACTGTCCTAAGACAGGGCAGGATAGGGAGAACATGAATTGGTCCTATATGCGCTTCAGCCATGGGATCAATCATGTACTCCATGCTATGTACAAGACCTAACGTCGCCCATGTGGGTCAGGAAGAGCAGTCAGTTACTAGGTACACTGATGCAAGCTTCCAGACCAGCCAGGATGAATATAAGTCGCAGTATAGGTATATGTTCATGCTAAATGGTGGTGCTATTGTTAGAGAGGCTCCAAGTAATAGACCATCGCGGTTTCTATCACAGGAACTGAGTACATTGCAACGTGTGAAGCAGCTAGGGAAGCTGTGTGGATGAAGAAGTTTATCACAAAACTGGGGATAGTATCTACTATCCGGGAACTAGTTGATATCTTCTGTGACAACGCGGGGCTGTTGCACAAGCTATGTGCCCCGGTCACACATATACACGAAGCACGAACTCAGGGAGGTTCACCTATTGCGAGAAATCGCTGAGGGGGTGACATCTCATTGCAAAGAGTGGACACCAAAGACAATGTCGCAGATCTTTTGACCAACATGCTTGGCTATGCCTATGCACGAAGGTTGTACTAGATCTATAGGGATTAGACCCATGCCTAGTAGGTACTAGTGCAAGTGGGAGATTGTTGGAAATGCCCTAGTCCCGAGGCATTGGTCCTTGTGTTTGTATGATACATTTGGTACATTAATGTAAACTTTATGTATTATACAATTTGTGTCAAGGAGATAAAGGCATTAATCTATTTATTATATGTCTTGTGCTATATTTTAAATAGAGTATCCAATGGACATATCCATATCCATGTTGTCAAGTGTGAGGCACTTGGCAGTAAGACTGTGGATAGTGAAAACGATATGACCATAAAGTCATCCGTAGTCTGTTCCAATCATGGGAATGAATGGAACCAAAGACTATCATTAGCCTGGTTGTATGGCGGTGTCTTACCGGTCATAGAACATGGAATGTCAACTAGGTTAATGGGTACATGCAAAAAGGCATGGTACTGGATTGATCCACTTAACGGGAATCTGCATGGTATAGTATCACAAATGATTCTCGTGTAGTACTTGTATAAGTCCTTCGACCGGACCATATGATGGTGCTGCATGCGAGGTGGCACACTTTGGTGTACGCCCAACGGGCCTGTAAAAGGGTGCCAAGTACGGGTACGTTCGGGTGTGTCAGTAAGCATGGCAGCACTATGGATATGCAGAAGGGAATGTCACTCAGTGATTCACTGAGACGATATCATCGGCCTCTTGAAGAATGTTACTGATAAGTGTGCGGCCGCACCCAAACAAGATTGGATCTTGTTTGTGAGCATCAGTTCATTCGGTATCAAGTCAAGGTCCAGACACAAGGAGGGTGATACTTCCATGCCTCTGTGTTGGACACCGATATCAGCGACATGGGATTTACAAGTTCCAACTACAGGGTTACGTTTTCAGTTGGACTGCTTACTCCGTCTTAATTGGGGACTACAGTGGCTTGCTAGAGCCCGCCTGTAGTCTGTGGGCCTTGGCCTACTGCCAACATAAAGACGGGCCCATTGGATCGTACACATTGAACGTCTGGACTTTAACTAGTCGGATTAAGTGTGTACTTGGAGTATACACGTTTGAAGAGAGAGAGATATATTAATTATATTATATGACTCAATTGGATTGATCAAAGTGATATAATTAATATTTATTTTGGCCTTCTCATAATTAATTAAATGAATTAATTTATGGGATTATTTCCTAGGTGGAAATATTCTTATACATGTATAGGTTTACATGTATCTCATTTTATGTATGTCTAATTTAATCCCTTGATTAAATTACTAGGGCAAATGAATTTTAATTTAAATGTATGTAATATATTATATGGTATAATATATATATGCATACATGTTAAATTAAAGTTGCATTTGCAATTAATTAAAACAATGGGATTAAAATTAGGCTTGGGCTTTTAAAGGAATAAAGTCTACATTTAATGGGATATGTTGGCCGAAATTTTGCATGGAATTAGTAAGAATTGTGAGTCATTTTATGGACAAAAATGATGATGACATATTCTTATGGACCAATGAAAGAATGGTGAGTCATTGGTAGGACATATGATGGGGCAAAGTTGGACTTTGCCACCTTGCATCTTGCTTTTCCTTTATGGTAAGGAAATGATGAAGGTGGGATCACCAATCCTTCTTTTGGCCGAATGTTATTGTTGGCAAGAGAGGATGAGTCATTCTTTTCATCATTAGCATGGTGAGTCATATGGATGAGTCATAGGTTTGACTTTGATGAAGCAAAGTTGGACTTTGCTTTCCTTGTGTTGATCTTCTTTTCTTTAAGTGAAAAGAGAATAAAAAATCTGCGAAGACTCACCTTGCTTTGCCGTGGGATATATATCTATTCTTGAAAAGAGATTTGGCCAAGCTTGATGCATTAATTCTTTTGGTAAGAATTAGGTGCACACTTGAGATTATTGGTGCTATCTTTTGGAAAGATAGATTTTTCTTTTGGAAAGAAAATAGGGACAGCCATAAATCTCAAAGTGAGCAGCCCTCTCTCCCTCTCTTCTTGTCATCCGAGTCGCTAGCACGGGTTTCGGTCCGAGAGCCGTTCGTGTACGCATCGGTGGAGGAAATCTGCACTTGATTTCTGCAGTCTGCATCCGTCTCTTAGAGAGACTTTTGTGGTGAGTTTTTGAAACCCTCCTTTTTATGCTTTAAGTTTTTGATTTCCACATCTTAAGCTCCTGGGCCGGATTTGAGGAAATCGACGCGTATTTCCGCTTTTATCGGTCGGTTTCCCGTGACGAATCCCAACAAAGGATTCGGGGTCATGCAATTGGGGGTAACCAGGTTGGCCCGGTCGGCCGGCCCGGTTAGACCTGGAAAATCATTTTGAAACGTCCCTGTATTTTTTATTTTATGAGAAAATCGTTTTTTAAAACATTTTTCCGGTTTATTTTAATTTAGCATACGAGGTGGGTCAGTTTTCGGGAGAACCGGGTCTCCGTCATTGTTTTGTTCTAAATGCAATTTCACCGAAAAATAAATCTAAGGTCGTGAATGCACACTCCAAAATTCATTTTTAATGATTTTTTATATTTCAAGATTGTTTGATTTTTATGAATTTTCTGATTTTTATGAAATTTTTGGGATTTTATGAATTTTTTTTTTTTTTTGGATTTTTAGGGATTTCTGCTTCTGGCCGAGAACTACAGTCGTGCGACTGTAATCATAGTTGTACGACTATAATTACAGTCGTGCGACTGTAGCCCTTACCCGAGGCAGAAATCGCCAAAAAAAAAACATAAAACGAAGGACTAAAACTGAGAAAGTTAAAAACAGTGGTACGACTATATATCAAATGGCACGACTGTAATTACAGTCGTGCCCCTGTTCTTTGTGACAAGAACAGTCATACGACTGTTCTTAATTTTCTAGAAGCAAAAGTGCAAAAATGCACAAAAAACAACTAAATCACCCAGAAAGCTGGAAAATGAGTTAAGTTGAAATGTGTTTACCTCTTTGGTGCCGATCCACAGCTGGAATGACCCCTGGCTACGTACCAATCCACATGAATTTGCTCCTTTTCCTTGAAATGTCAAGGTTGCAAATGAAGTCCAAATATCCTCCAAAAAGCTACGGTTTTGATCTCGTTTTTGTCCAGAGATGAGTTAAATTTCTTGTGTGAAGATTAACCTAGGGTTTCTAGTTCATTTTAATCATTAACACCAGGAAATCAGGAAGAAAAAGGTAGAAGAAAGCAAGGTTTTTTCTCTTTTCTCTCTTCCCTCTTTTTCTTTCTTTTCCTCTCTCTAAATCTGCTCTAACTCTGAAAAAATGGCCAAAAATCCTCTCCTATGACTTCTGCCTTCCTTTTATCTTCTCTCCTGGAAAATGTTAAGGCATTAAATGCCCAAGATTTTCCACCAATTTTTTATTCTTGGGGGTATGGGTTCTGCAACCTGCCCTCGAAAATACAGTCATACGACTGTAACATAAGTACAGTCATACGACTGTAACCAAAACCCCACGACTGTAAATAAAGTCGTGGTTCCAACGGTCAGATTTATTTTATTTTATTTTTTTAAAGCAAAAAATTTCGTGTTCACAACCACATTAAGGTATTGCATGGGAAGTGACACACTTTGGTGTACACCTAAAGGGCCTGTAATAGGGTGCCAATTATGTGTACGTTCGGGTGTGTCAGTGAGCATGGTAAGACTATGAACATGTAAAAGGGAATGTCACTTAGTAAACCTATGAGAAGATATCACTAGCCTCGTGTTGAATGCAACTGATAAGAGCATGGCCACATCCAAACAAGTTGTAACTTGTTTGTGAGCATCAATTTATTCGGGATCAAATAAATATCTGGACACAAAAGAAGGTGATGACACCATGCCTTCGTGTTGGACACCGATATCAGTGACATGGGATATATAAGTTTAACTACAGGGTTAAGACTTTTGTTAGACTATTGTCTCCATCTTAATTGGGGCTTGTAGTAACTTGCTAAAGCCATCCTACAATCTGTGGGCTTTAGGCCCACTGCAAATATAAAGACGGGCCCATAGGATCATACACATAGAATGTCTGAGTTTGAACTTGTCGGATCACCTATATACTTGGAGTATACAGACTGGAGAGATAAATATTAATTAATTAAATTATGGATCAATTGGGTTGATCAATATAATTTAATTGATATATATTTTAATTGGGAATTTATTTCCGAGTGGAAATAAAATACATATATAGGTTTATATGTATTTTGATTTAAGTTGAATCTCAATTAATTTATTGGGTCAATTTTAATTGGCAAATCATATTTAATTTAATGTACATTATATAATATGGTTTTATATAAATACATGCGTGAAAATTAAAATAGAATTGTAATTAATTTTGCCGATAATAATTAATTTGGATAAAAAGATTTATGGCATTAAATCCCAACTTCTAATTAAAATAAAATCTTAAATCAAGGCCTTGATTTGAGCCAAACATTAACTCCCATTAATGAGAATTTCAGCCATAAGAGAAAAGTATAGGATGAAAATTTCGGCCAACCATGGCTCTCCTCTTTTGATCCGCCGCTAGCACGGAATCTACTAGATAGATGTTCGTGGAAGTGAGAGTGTAGGGAATCAATTTTGATTTCTGCAACCGTCTATAGAAGAGACATTGAAAGTGAGAATCTAATTCTTTATCTTTTGTTTTGCATTTTTTATTTCTACTTCAATTACTCCTGGGCCACGGATTTGAGAAAATCGATTCGTGCTTCTGCTTTTATTGGTTGATTTTCTATGAAAAACACCTATAGTCCTGATCCCTAGGATTATCTTGGCTTCGCCTAAGTCCTTCATTGTGAAGCACTTACACAGCCACTGCTTAACCCTTTGTAATGTTGGTATGTCACTTCCAATTAGAAGGATGTCGTCAATGTATAACACCGGAAATGTGACAATGCTACTAGGCAGGAATATAAAAGCCCTTCGCTAGAGTAGACACCAAGGACAATGTCGTAGATCCTTTAACCAAGGCCCTAGCACAGCCAAAGCATGAGGGTCATACTGGATCTATAAGGATTAGGCCTATGCCTGGTTGGAAATAGTGCAAGTGGGAGATTTTTGGGAAATGCCCTAGTCCCAAGGCGCTGGTCATTTATCTATATCACACATTACTTGATCTTTATGGATTAATGTATCATACATTTTTTATATTAAATAAAGGCATAATCTATTTGATTTAACATTGTGTAATGAATGTAAATAGAGTATCCAATTGTCATATCCATATTCATGTTTTCAAGTGTCATGCACTTTGTAGTGAGACCATAAATAGGGAAACGATATGACCGTAAAGCCATCCCTAGTCTGTTCTAATGATGGGAATGAATGAAACATAGGTCTATCATTATCTTGATTTGTATGACGGTGTCTTACTGGCAATAGTACATGGATTGTCAATCAGGTACATGGGTACATGTCATGGGACATGGTAATAGATAAATCCATTAATAAGAAATCCATATGGTATAGTATCACAAGTGATTCTCGTGTAGTACATATGTTGGATCCGTCGACCTGACCGCATTATGGAGTTGCATGTGAACACACAAACTTTGACGTGCTCCTAAAGGGCCTATAAAAGGGAACCAAGTATGGGTATGGTTGGGTGTGTCAATGAGCAAGGCAAGGCCATGAATGTGCAAAAGGGATACGTCACTTGGTGATTCATTGAGAGGATATCAATAGCCCCTTGATGAGTGGGACTAATAAGAGTGTGGCCACACCCAAATAAGTTGGAACTTATTTAGGAGCATGAGTTCACTCAGTATCAAGTAAATGTCCGGACACAAAAGAGCTGATAATACCATGCCTCCATGTTGGACTCTGATATCAATGACATGGGACATATAAGTTATACTACAGGACTACGACTTCCATAGATTACAGTCTCCATCTTAATTGGGGGCTATAGTAGCTTGCTAGAGCCCAACTACAGTCCGTGGGTCATGGGCCCACTGCCAACATAACAACAGGCCCACAGAATCGTCTACATTGAACATCTGAGCCAATACTTCACAGATCACCTATATACTCAGAGTATGTTAACCTGTAAGGAGAGTTATTAATTAAAATCATAGATCAATTGGATTGATCAAAATGATTTAATTAATTGGGATTGATTATTTCATAAGATTAATTGAATGAATTAATTTCCTGGTTGGAAATTAAATTAATATATATATATATGTTTATATATATTATTTCTTAAGTCCAGTCTAATTAATTACTGGTCAAATTCTAATGGACCAATTAATTAACATGTTATAAATTATATCATGTGGTATGATTTAATTAATACACATGAAAATTAAATGAATTGCAAAATTAATTTTAACCTATGGTAAATTAATTAGACCCAGCTTTGATGCGCTATTTAAGTGCGCTTAAGAAAGTCAACTGCTGTTACCTAATTCTCTAGTGAGAAATTCATCACCCCCTCTCCTTTGTTCTCTTGTTCCGACACTAGCATGGGTCTTGGTTCCATAAGTGTTCATGTATGTGAACATGGAGGAAAACCTGTTTGATTTTTAGAGCAGTTTCTAGAAGAGACAAAAAAGGTGAGATCTATATCTATTGTTCTTTTCATTATTTTTTGTTTTGATTTCATCCACATAAGTTCCTAGATTCAGATTCGAGAGAAATGAAAATCGCTTTCACTACGTTATATTCATTTCTTGAGGATGAATCCCAACAGGATTGCATTGGGACTGAGTCCCAAACTTGTCAAAAGGTTAGACCATAAATTGGAATCGTTGACGATTTCATTTTTGGCAAACTATCTAATTTTCAAACTTGGTATTTATTCATGCATTTGGACCAATTTTCAAAATTAATTTCTATTTCAATTTAATTGATGTGAATTATATGTGTATTTTGGTGACATTGCATGTTTTAAGCCAATTTTGTTAAACCTGCAAATTGGATTTTTGTAAGACCAAAGTTTTAAAATTAATCCTTTAAATATTAAGTCTTATGTGCTTTCCACAATTAGACCTTCTCAAGGTGTGGGTTACTCAATGTGGGCCGTGCCAAAGCCGAGTACATTAAGGCATAGGCATTTTACATAAATACATACTTTTTGGCACCATATAAAATTTTTACCTCAAAAGAAAAAGTTTGCATAAATATTGTGAGCACGGGTTTTCCCGACCTCTATGATGAGAGTTCATATGTTACCCTTGGAACAGACGGACTTGAATTGCTCTCGAAAGCTACCGGATTGTTTCTTGGAGTGTCTCAAATGTTCTGAAAACCAAGCGATCCATGATCCGAAACTCCTGAATAGGTCTATTGAAAGGTCTCTAGGGTTTAGGGTGCATGTCTGATTTTTCGACTTTTGCTCTGATTTTCGCTAGAACCAGGCGGCTCTGGTTTCTTGAACCAGAGCCGGCCTCTAGTGCACACTAAAGCCGACCGGCTCTAGTGGGTGTGAGCGGACGACGCGTTTTTGATGGGACGCGGGACTCCCTTTCGGAATGGGGCGCCACGATCTCGGGCGGGCCCCTCCCTCGCGTGGGGTTTTTATAAATGGAAATCCGCGTTTTGGAAAATAAGTAGAATTAATAAATAAAAGAACCGAGACCTAAGTCTCGATGAATATTGTAGAGTCGCCACCCGGCTCAGCTCAACTGGGAAATTCTTATGTAGCTGAACCGGACGAACGGTCGCTACACTATCCAGAGATTCGGGTTTGGACAAGTCCCTTATTTCGTGTCTAATTAAAATAAATATTGCCAATGTTCTCAATGGTATTTCAAAATCTAAAGTCCATTTTATTGAATATAAAAGGCATACAGCGCGCATACAAAATATATAGTACAAAAGTAAAGAGAAATAAATATTAATCGGCTTACAACCAAATCGAATGGAAAAATAAAAACACTCGCCTCACTTTACAAGCGCCTATATACACGAGAATCTAGAAAAATACAATCGCCTAGGATACACGATTTAATCTATTAAATTACATTAAAAATAAAA
Source organism: Euphorbia tirucalli (assembly GCA_039660915.1). Taxonomy (NCBI): domain Eukaryota; kingdom Viridiplantae; phylum Streptophyta; class Magnoliopsida; order Malpighiales; family Euphorbiaceae; genus Euphorbia; species Euphorbia tirucalli. The sequence continues at coordinate 30,868,675 of CM077640.1, read as the reverse complement.
ATAAAAAGAAATTAAAACCTGCAAAACAGAGGGTTAGCACAATTTATATGGCACGCAACAAGTTGGACTCAAGCAGACAGAATTGGGAAATCGAGAATTAGGGGCATGCATTTACGGGATAACCGAGTTGGCTCGGCTAGCCGGCCCGGTTAGACCTGGAAAATATTTTGAAACGTCCCTGTATTTTTGATTTTGTGGAAAGAATCATTTTGAAAACAATTTTTCCGATTTACATGCATTTTTATATATTAAGTGGGTCGGTTTTCGGGAGAAATGGGTCTCCGTCGTTGAATTGTTCTAAATGTAATTTTACTAAAAATTGAATCTATGGTCGTGATGCACACAACAAAATTCATTTTGATGATTTTTAAGGTTTTCTAATTTTTTTGGGATTTTTACGGATAAAAGCTGAAATTCTGATTCTGGAACAAGGATTACAGTCGTACGACTGTAGTTTACAGCCGTGCGACTGTAATCAGTTCAAGGTCAGAATTTCACCAAAAAATCAATTTAAATTAAAATCTGAAGAAAATAAATCTGGAAATTAAGAACGGTCGTACGACTGTATATACAGTCGTACGACTGTTCATGAAAACCAAGAACAGTCGTACGACTGTTCTTAATTTCCAGGAACAGCAATACGAAGATGCAGCAAAAAAAGCACCAAACTCACTTCAGACACCCAGAAAGCAAGAAAAAGTGTAAGGGAAAGAAGTGACTACCTTTTTAGAAGCTATTCCAAGTCGTTTTGACCCCTGGCGTCGCTCCGATCCCAACAAATTCGCACTTTTTCCTTTGGAATGGAAGTTGAGAACTTTTTGCCCAAAATCCAAATTGCAAGGGTTTCTGATGTTTTAAGTCCGAGTTCTTGATTTGGTTATGTAGTTAAGTGATCAACCTAGAGATTTCTAACAAGTTTTAGGTTTAATTTCGAGAATTAAAGAAAATCAAAGAGGAAGAAAATGAGTTTTTCTTGTGGTTTTCTTTTTTTTCTCTCTCTTCTCTTCTCTCTCTCAATTTCTTCTCTCACCAGCAAATCCCTCCTTTTCTCCTTCTTTTTCCTTCTTTTCTACCCTCTTTTTTTTCTGCTTGCTTGCTACCAAACACGAGCAATTAATGCTCATCCTCTCTTTCTTCCATTTCTGCTGCAGAGGTATGGGCCTCTGCAGATTTTCCGATATTACAGTCGTACGACTGTAACAATAGTCGTACGACTATAGATATTTTTTTTTTTTTTAAGTATAGAAAATTTCGGCGCTTACAGCTGCCCCTCGCGTGATCAAATTCGACATCTAGCTCCAGGTCCATAATACCTGTGATGATGAATTTGAGAGCGTGAATCAAAGCGCCGCGAATGCTGGAATGAATCTTCTAATGAGATAGGCCGATACCGGGTTTAGGTTACCCGAGGCGAAATTGATGAAGAGATTAGCCGATATCAGGTCTATGTTACCCGAGGCGAAATTGATGAAGAGATTAGTCGATATCGGGTCTAGGTTACCCGAGGCGAAATTGATGAAGAGATTAGCCGATATCAGGTCTATGTTACCCGAGGTGAAATTGATGAAGAGATTAGCCGATATCGGGTCTATGTTACCCGAGGCGAGTTGATGAAGAGATTGGCAGATATCAGGTCTATGTTACCCGAGGCGAAATGGATTAAGAGATTAGCCGATATCAGGTCTATGTTACCCGAGGCGAACTTTACTGGGAAAATAGATGAAGCTGATCTGGGCCGATACCGAGTTTACATTACTCGAGGCGTATCTGTTAGGGAACTTGGATGATGAAACAGATCTGGGCCGATGCCGAGCTTGCATTGCTCGAGGCGGACTCGCTGGAGAAAGTTGAGATAATGGAGCGGATCTGGGCCGATACCAAGCTTACATTACTCGAGGCGGATCTGCTGACTTGCTGAGGATATTGAGCTGGGGATGAATTCCTGCACTTAAAATGGCAAGTCTTCATTCCTTGATCGAGAGATTTTTAAGCAAAAATTTTTGCCCCTTCGATCAAGAATGAAGACTAGCCGGGGATAAGTAATTGATATATGCAATGTATGGATGCATGTTGATGTATATGTACATGTATGTATTTTCTGTTATTGGACATTTCTGTCTTCCGCTGGGGAGATATGTTGTGCCCCTGGTTGATTTAGCTTTTCTTGGGGCATTGTTTGGTGATTATCGAAGGAACGAGGTGACTGCTGGGGAAATGATCGTAATATTCCTTGTAGAGATTCCATTGGGGAAGAGTGTGACAGCTTGACTGGGGAAACAATTATGGTGTTCTTTGTGTAGACCCCGCCGGGGAATAGTATGGGAAACTCTGCTGGGGAGTGATGTGATGAATTCTGCGGGGAATACTGAGGATGTTCTGTTTTTCCTGCTCCGCTGGAAGTTATGTGTTTTTTTTTTTTTTTTAAGTGCTCTAATTTTTGCCTGGGTTGCCCAAATCAGGTTTTCAGCCCAGCGAGCCGCTCTAACTTTTACCTAAGGCGCCTTTTCGGTTTTCACCTTAGCGAGCTTTTCATACGCCCTAACTTTGCCTAAACCGTCCGATATGGGTTTTCAGCTTAGCAGGCCGCTCTAATTTTTGCCAAAGGTGCCTTTTCGGTTTTCACCTCAGCGAGCATTTTTTTTTTTTTTTTTTTTTTAGATTTGACTAAAATGGTGTTGTAACCCTTTATTGCTCGTCTGGGAAGACAAACTGGACTTTAGAGGATGATAAAAGATTTTGAGTTGCACGTACTTAATACATCTTCATTTGTCAAATAATGTGATGATATTGATCAGTTGAATGCAAAGTGCTTTCTTTGAATGTGTGTTTATGCAAGACAACTTTGTTTGTGCATTTGTCATAACCATGCAAACATATTTAAACAAACACTTCACTTTATTGATGAAGTCAAAATGAGTACATTTGAAACAAGTTGGTTCCTAAATGGTACAGATTCCACACTGAGCCAGGATCCGTCACCAGTCGTCCTTTTCAGGTTTTCCGACTGATTATTTTCTCTCGTGTCTTAATTTTTGCCTAGACCGCTCCTTTCGAGTTTTCAGCCTAGCAGACTCTTTTTTTTTTATACATGATAAAGCTTTAGCCTGTCTTGGTTGATCGGATTGGCGAACTCATTTCCATCCATGTCCATGATGCTGACAGCGCCTTTTGATAACACCTTCTTCACCACATAGGGTCCTTCCTAGTTAGGTCTAAACTTGCCCCTAACATCAACATTTGAAGGCCTTAATTGCTTTATAACCAAATCTCCTGCTTTCAACTGCCGTTTGTGGTATTTCACATTTCGATTATAGGCTCTAGCCATTCTGCGCTGATACATCTGCAGGTGATCCAGTGCCTTTAGTCGCCTTTCATCTAGTGCAGCCAACTGCTCATATCTAGCTTGAACCCATTCAGTCTCTAGCAATTGAGCTTCCAGGGCGACTCTGAGTGACTTGAGTTCTATCTCCACTGGCAATACTGCTTCCATTCCATATACCAAGGCATAAGGAGTTTCTCCTGTCGGCGTTCTGACACTGGTTCTGTAACCCCAAAGAGCATAAGGCAGTTTATCAACCCAATCCCTGTAAGTGGTTACCATCTTTGATAAGATCTTCTTTATTGCCTTGTTAGCTGCTTCTACTGCACCATTAGCCTGTGGTCTATATGGAGAGGACTTATGATGTTCAATTCCATGCTCTGCAAATAGCTCAGCTGTTGCCCCTTGAAACTGTACTCCATTATTAGTTACTATGTGGTGAGGAATCCCATACCGAGTGAAGATGTTCTTCCGGATGAACTTGACCATGTGCTTGGCTGTCACATTAGTGAAGGATTCTGCTTCGACCCATTTGGAGAAATAATCAACTGCTACAACTATGAATCTGTGCCCATTAGATGCAGCTGGATGAATTTCACCAATCATGTCTATCCCCCATGCTGAAAACGGCCAAGGAGACGCTAGATTCTGAAGTTCAAGTGGAGGAAGATGACTAATGTCTGCATAGATCTGACATTCATGACATCTCTTCACTTTTCTTATACAATCTGCTTGCATTGTCATCCAAAAATAGCCTTGTCTCATGATCTTCCTAGCCATGGCAAGCCCATTCATATGTGGCCCACAAGATCCTGCATGTACCTGTTGCATCACATCTTCTGCTTCTTGTTCTGTTAGACACCTTAAAAGAACCCCATGTGCTGTTCTTTTATATAACTCGTCCTCGAAGATTCTGAATAGACTAGCCAATTTTCTCAGTGTCAACTTATCAGCAACACTGGCCTCTTCTGGGTACTTTTCCTCCTTAACATACCGGTAAATGTCAAAGAACCATGGCTTTTCTTCGGTTGATAACTCCATCACTTCGTGCACTTCGAAGCAAGGATGCTTGGAAGTGGCTATGACCAGTGGTTGAGTTTGTGTCTCTTCTGGATTTTCCCACATGGAGGATAAAGTAGCTAATGCATCAGCCATCTTATTCTCATCTCTGGGGACATGTCTGAATTCACACCGGCCGAATAAACTCTTTCTGAACTGTAGCAGCTCCAAATATGGCCGTAAGGCTTCTTCTTTTAGTTCCCACTCTCCCTGAGCTTGCCTGATCACTAGAAGTGAGTCACCAACAATTAAGACATCATTTGCCCCTAAGGTTAGTAAAGTTTCCATTCCAAATAAACATGCTTCATATTCCGCCCCATTATTGGTTACAGGAAAGATCAGCCTTTTGGATAAAGGAATGACCTCACCATCTGGTGTTGCTATAAGTACTCCGTTCCTGCACCTTTTCTATTTACTGCCCCATCGAAACACATGACCCATCTTTTCACTTCCACCATGGCCAACTGTTCATCAGGGAATTCTAGGTTCTCTGTGTAATCTGATTCTAGGGGTTGATTCGCCAGAAACTCTGCCACGGCTCGCCCTTTAATAGTTTTCTTCGTGATGTACTCGATGTCAAATTCAGACAAAAGTAACAACCACCTGGACAGTTTCCCAACCAATGCAGGTGCTTCATAAAGGTACTTCGTTGGGTCCACCTTAGCCGCAGCTTGTATCTTGTAGGATTGGAAATAGTGGCGCAGCTTCTTGGTCAACCAGATCATTGCCACACATGTCTTCTCCACCAGTGTATATTTGGTTTCATACTCCAGCAATTTCTTGCTAAGGTAATAGATAGGATATTCCTTCTTGCCATCTTGCTCTTGTGCTAGCATTGCCCCTATAGAGGATTCTTCAACTGCCAAATACAAAATCAGGGGCTTCCCTGGAATTGGAGGACTCAACACTGGTGGCTTTACCAGGTAAGCCTTGATCTTCTCGAAGGCTAGCCGACACTTGTCATCCCACACAACCGGCTGATCTTTCTTTAATAGCTTGAAGATTGGCTCACAAGTGGAAGTTAGCTTGGCTATGAAGCGACTGACATACTGCAAGGAACCCAGGAATGATCTGACCTCCTTTTCAGTCTTTGGAGCTGGCATATCTTGGATGGCTTTAATTTTATCTGGGTCCATTTCTATCCCCCTCTGGCTGACTACATGGCCTAACAGCTTCCCTGATGTGACGCCGAATATGCACTTCTTGGGATTAAGCCGCAAGTTGTACTCTCCAATGCGTGTTAGAAATCTATCCAGGATAACAGGGTGTTCCTCCCGGATTGTTGATTTAACAAGCATATCATCGACATACACTTCGACTTCTTTATGGATCATATCATGTAATAGAGTTGTGACAGCCCTCTGATAAGTGGCACCGACGTTCTTTAATCCAAAAGGCATCACTCTGTATCAGAAAGTACCCCATTCTGTGATGAATGACGTTTTCACCTTGTCGATCACATCCTTGTATCCCGAGAAACCATCCATGAAGGAGTACATTGCCGCTTTTGCTGCGCTATCAACTAGGACGTCAATATGTGGCAGTGGAAAGTTATCTTTTGGGCATGCTTTGTGTAAGCGCCGGAATTTTCTATACTTAAAAAAAAAAAAAAAAAAAAAATAAAAAAAAAAAATACAGTCGTCACGACTATCATTACAGTCGTACGACTGTAATATCGAAAAAACTGCAGAGGCCCATACCTCTGCAGCAGAAATGGAGGAGAGAGAGTTTGAGCATTAATTGCTCCGGCTCTGCAGCAAGCAAGGTGGAAAAGGAGAGTAGAAAAAGAGGGAAAAGAAGAAGAAAAGAGGAGATTTCTGGTGAAAAGAGAACTTAGAGAGAGAAAGAGAAGAGAGAGAAAAAAGAAAACCACAAAAAAAAAAAAAACTCATCTTCTTCCTCTTTGATTTTCTTCAATTCTCGAAATTAAGCTTAAAATTTGTTAGAAATCCCTAGGTTAATCAATTAACTTCACAACTAAATCAAGAATTCGAACTCAAACCATCAGAATCCCTTGCAATTTGGATTTTTGACAAAAAGCTCTCAACTTCCATTCCAAAGGAGAAAGTGCGAATTTGTTGGGATCGGAGCGACGCCAGGGGTCAAAACGACTTGGAATAGCTTCTAAAAAGGTAGTCACCTCTTTTCCTCCCACTTTTTCTCGCTTTCTGGGTGTTTGGAGTGAATTTTGTGCATTTTTGCTGTATTTTCATATTTCTGTTCCTGGAAATTAAGAACAGTCGTACGATTGTTCTTAGTTTTCATGAACAGTCGTACGACTGTATATACAGTCGTACGACTGTTCTTAATTTCCAGGATATTTCTTTCTCGTTTTTGACTCAAAATGAGTTTTTGCTGAAATTCTGGTCCTGGACCGATTACAGTCGTACGACTGTAATCATTATTCCAGAATCAGAATTTCCTCTTTTATCTGTAAAAATCTTAAAAAAAAAAATTAGAAAACCCCCAAAAATCATCAAAATGAATTTTGTTGTGTGCATCACGACCATAGATTCAATTTTCTGGTAAATTTGCATTTAGAACAATTCAACGACGGAGACCCAGTTCTCCTGAAAACCGACCCACTTAAATATATAAAAATGCATGTAAACCGGAAAAATTGTTTTCAAAACGATTTTCTCACAAAACCAAAAAATACAGGGACGTTTCAAAATGCTTTCCAGGTCTAACCGGACCGGCTAGCTGAGTCGACCCGGTTATCCCCAAATGCATGCCCCCCAATTCCCTGATTTCCCATTCTGTCTGTTTGAGTCCTAATTGTGGCGTGCTGTATATATTGTGCTAACCCTCTGTTTTGCAGGTTTTAATTTCTTTTTTATTTTTATTTTTTATTTTTATTTTTTTTTTATTTTGGATGTAATTTAATAGATTAAATCGTGTATTTAGGCGGTTGTATTTTTCTAGATTCTCGTGTATTCTAGGCGATTGTACAAGTGAGGCGAGAGTTCTTATTTTTCCATTCGATTTGGTTGTAAGCCAATTAATATTTATTTCTTTTCCTTATTTTTGTATTAAATGTTTGTGTGCGCGCTGTATGCTTTTTACATTCAATAAAATGGACTTTAGATTTTGAAATACCATTTGAGAACATTGGCAATATTTATTTTAATTAGACACGAAATAAGGGACTTGTCCAGACCCGAATCTCTGGATAGTGTAGCGGCCGTTCGTCCGGTTCAGCTACATAAGAATTTCCCGGTTGAGCTGAGCCGGGTGGCGACTCTACAATATTCATTGAGACTTAGGTCTCGGTTCTTTTACTTATTAATTCTATTTATTTTTCCAAAACGCGGATTTCCGATTATAAAAACCCCACGCGAGGGAGGGGCCCGCCCGAGATCGTGGCGCCCCATTCCGAAGGGGAGTCCCGCGTCCCGTCGAAAACGCGTCGTTCCGCTCACAGTGGCGACTCTGCTGGGGAATTCTTCAAAAAGTTTTCTTAAAAACTTAAAAGAATTTGACAAGCCCTGAAAAGTGTCTAATTAAAATAAGGCGGATGATTCTCTTTTGGTATTTTATTTGCATCTTAGTTAGCCATTTTTGCATTAGATTTAGTATCCATTTGTAGCCCGGTGGATTGTTGAAGTGTCGCCTAAGTTCCTCCTGGTCTTAGGGGCACGAATACGAAACACCACTCATAGCCTCGTACGAACCCCTTCGTTAGGACCCTTGAGTGGGGAGAAGTGAGGAGTATATCTTGCTATGAGAGCCTTGATGTTAACCCGACTTGGACCGAACCCATGTAGGCAGCTCTAGTTGGATTCCCTTAGGATACCAAAATAATCGTGCGAATAATAATAAAATCGCGCCTTCATCAACCCCGGTTGGTGATCGAAGTGAGCCCCACCTAGGACTCGGTTAGAAATTTTTGAGACCGACCACGTTGGAGGAATAAGGTTGGAGGAATTCGTTTTGCTTGCTATGTGTTTCTCGCCATCTCGTGACACATCACCGATGCATGCATAACATACCATAATCCATACACATGACATACCATACATAAACATTTTTGTGTGATACTAACCCACATTTATATGCAGCCATTTTGCATTTATTTCGTGTGTAAAACATTAATTCATTCGCTTGTCATCCATACTAACGATTTCTTTTTCAGCCATAACATTAAACTTGTGTGATTAGCATTTTATTTTTGACATAGCATACATAACATCATTATGTATGTCATGCATCTTAACCCACATTTTTTGTGTAGCCATTTGCATATTGTGTGACAGGTCCATTCACTACATTTCACTTAAATTAAATTAAGGGGCATTTCAAGGACGCCTATCATGACCATCCCATACCATTTCATAACATATCGGGTACCCAAAGTTACCCGTGTTTTGCCAATGCACCGGATTGCATTCGGCCATTCCACCAATATCATTTCATTTAATAAAAGCCACAACAGCCTTAGGCCCATTTTCGTGTAATAATTTACACGATGCATTTCATGACATCACACCCATCTATCATAAACATCATATAACACTGTGGTCCACATCCGACCACTTCATGACATTAATTCACCGTTCAAGGTACTCCCCGAGTGCCCGATTAGTATACATATAGGCCCATAACATCACCAAATCATGAAAGGCGTTCCTCGAATGCCGAATCCTTGTCCGTGTTCCTGTTATACGTGACTTTCTCATAACATCATTCCATATCATATGCTCAAAAGCATCAAGACCTTGTCTGTGGGCCTGGCCCATGCGACCATTTCATACCATCTCATAGACCTATAAAGAGTCAAAACCATGTCCGTGTGCCGGTATACACGCGACCATTTCATGAATTCATTAGGTGCCCCAAAGGCACCGAAGTTCTGTCCGTGTGATGGCCCACACGTGACATTTTTGCATAAACATTGGGTGTTCTTGCAATGCCTCGAAAAAATATATAATAATAAAAGGGAACCATTCATATCATCATTCCATACATAATTCCACTTCATGCATCTCAAGCATATTCAACGCCTTGACTTTCATGTCATATCACGTCATTCATTCACGACCCTAATATCTCCTACCTACTCCCAAGCAGAATACACTGGAGCGACCTTGGACAAGATCCCAAGCTTCAAGGGCGGCTAGGAGACAGAGGGTAGTCGAGAGTGATAGTGATTCTGAGACTGGGGAAGGCGTGAATATGGCAGAGCAGACACCGAGTATGGCTGATGTTCTGAGAGATTTCTTCAGGTCGCAGGATTTCCGCGACATGTTAAAGGAAGAAATGAGGGCTGTGGTTAGAGAAGCTGGTGAGACCGGTGGTAGTGGAGCCGGGAAGGAAAAAGAAGCTGAATCATCCCAACATGGTGGTGACGCTTCGGCTAGCCTTGAAAAGTTGTAGGAGATAGAGGCAGCTATGGAACAGAGGATGAAAGCCAAGTGTTCTGAATTAGACGAGGTCATGGCCCAGTTGAAGAAGGGGGTCGGGATCAGTGCTGTATCCAAGAAGGGGGTGAACGTTGATGCTATGATTAGTAGGGGCATCGAGACATTTCCTATTGGCTTCCAAGTGCCGAAAGTCCCCACTTACAAAGGAATGGGCTCGCCGGAGGCCCATGTGAATTTATATGCCCGGGTTATGCTAACAGCAGGCGCTACAAAGCAACAATTAATTAATCTTTTCCCCACCACACTGGAGGGAGGTCCTTTGGGATGGTATAACTCACTGTCAGAGGAGGAGCAATCTGATTGGGAAATTTTGTCTACTGCCTTCATCAAATACTACAGCTTCAACACCAAGATCCAGGTGAAGCTGTATGATTTGGAGAGGGTGAAGCAGAAATTCAACGAGCCCTTTGATGAATACTACCAGAGGTGGATGAACAAGATGATCCTCCTAAAGAACCGCCCTGATGAAGATGAGCTTATACAGATGCTCATTGATGGCAGCAAAGATATCTTCAAGAACAACATGAAATTCCATTCCTTCAAGGAGCTTAGTGAGGTCTATAGCATGGCCATGAAGATAGAAAGGGATGAAGAGGAGAAGCCAGCTGGTCAAAAAGGGGGAAGAAGTACAGGGTATAGTTCAGGGTATAGATCAACCACAGCAACTGGGTCTGGCAGTGGGTCTGGTTCAGGTGCCAGTGGAAAGCAGGGGCAGTCATCAGAAGTGAAGCGGGTTGAGGTGGCTACTGTGAATCAGCAGCAAGGCAACCAGAATAGGGGTCCTGGAGGACAAGGCATAACACCCTGGACTCTTACTTTGGCAAAGATATTCGCCAAGTGTAGGAATGGTGGCTTACTACAGTCCTTGAGGCCATTTGAGTTCCCACCTGAAGCCGACAAGGATAACTTCTGCACTTACCATGTGGTGACAGGCCATCGAACCAACAACTGCTACAAGCTAAGGGATGCTATCCGGAAGCTCATTGATGAGGGAAAACTGCAAGAGCCAGCCAAACCCAGCACTAAAACCAATCCACTGCCGGCATTCGAGAAGCGGGTTAACATGGTTCAGTCGGGGTTGCCGGCTAATTTTATATTTGCCCAAGTTTTGCAAGCAAACCCTACGATTCAAGCAGTAGCGGTAGGGGAACCCGAATTAAAACCTGAATGTGAGGAAAAGGAGGGGTGTAAGGAGATCAAGCCCATAAGTCTGGATGATCTTGACTCCGAAGATGAGTACGAAGAATTTGACAGAAGAGAAGCTGTTAAACTTCCAGCTGTTGAGAAGCTGAAGATTTCAGAAGTGCAGCATATGACCCGAAGTGGAAGGGTATATCAGCCGGCAGATCAGATGAAAGATAAAGCACCGATGAATGGGTCGGGAAGTACTTCAGCACCGGAAAGAGTCGAGAAAGAAGACTTGGTCATTTCCCAACTGAAGAAGACCCCTGCACAAGCTAGTTTGTGGCACTTGCTTATGACCTCCAAAGAGCATAGGGAGGCTTTGGTGAAGAAGCTATCAGAAATCGAAGTCTCCCCTATAGCTTCACCAGAGGCAATGTGCTGCTTGCTAGACAAAGTCCATGCTGGAGCTCCTAATATTGTTTTCTCTGAGAAAGACCTACCAGCAGAAGGAAAGGCTCACAACAAGGCTCTTTACATTAGAGCCTATATCATGGATAAGGTGATGCCGTGTGTTATGGTGGATGACGGCTCAGCTCTGAATATTTGCCCGTTGAAAATGCTACCATTTCTAGGCATGAATGAAGAAGTATTGAAGAGGTCCTCAACAGTCATTCGGGCATATGATGATTCTAAAAGAACAGTGATAGGGACCTTCGAAACGGAAGTGGAAGTTGGACCCATCAAGTCCATGGTTATTTTCACAGTGATCGATATCCCGGTCACTTTCTCCTTATTGCTTGGAAGGCCCTGGTTCCATCCTTTGGGAGGTGTTCCTTCCACATTGCATCAGAAGATTAAATTCTCCATGAATGACCAAATTGTGACTGTTGAGGCAGACGCCCAGTCGATGGTAGCTGCAGTGAATAAAGGAGTGGTTCCTTTTGGTGGATTCCAAATTGCTGTCATTAAGGAGGACGAAAACACCAAAGCCCCAATGGTCCTTTATGAGAACTATATGCCAGAGTGGCTATCCCGATATTTGTACAAGCTGAACTTTGTCCCAGGAATGGGACTCGGGATTAATCTGCAAGGTGTGCCAGAATTCAAGATCGACTCGGGGAAGTCAAAGCAGTATGGTCTTGGCTATGTAGAGGGGTCATCCGAGCAGAAGAATCTAAATAAGGGCAAAAATGGCAGGGCCATGATGAAGCCATTTCTGAAGGCGGGAGAAAGCCTTTACAAGGGCCAAGCTGAACCGGTGTTGGTTGGAAATGTCAAGTACCCTGGCTTTGAGATCTTTGCAGATGTTGTGGATTTTGAGAAAAGCCAGGAAGAGCCAGTGGCCCCTGTAATGATAGAGGAAGCAATTGCTGAATCTGATATCCTGAAAGGAGAATCATCTGTAGTGACAGCAGAAACCATAGAGGCGGCCGAGGAAGAAGATGAAAAGAAGACCTATGCCGAAACTACAGAAGTGATCTCGGGAGCTTTGACTGCTGCATTAACCAAAGCTTTCGGGAAATCCAAGGAGGGATTTGGCGAAGAACTGATGGCCAAAGTGAACTTAGACTCTGTGGTTGCTGAAATCGCCAAGATTATGGAAAAAGCTAAGGCACAAGCGACCGAAAAAGAAGCAGAGAAAGCTGCGGTCCCGGATGATGCTCTGGAAGGAAAGATGGAAGCTGATGAAGAACAAGGCCCTCCGCCTGTGGAGGATGAAGATGATTTTGTTGTGTCTATTTCTTCCATTTTCAATGTAACTGATGTACTTTATGATAAGTTCAATGCAATGAAATCCCAGTTTGCTTACTTGTGTGATGTTTATCCTGATAATTCTGTGCATGCATTTGAATCACCATCAAGCATATTTAGCATACATGACACTGCATTGCATGAAATCAATATAAGTACAGATGAAAACCCTAAAATGGTACTCATTTCACACGAGCTAAAATCCGAGGAAGAAAGAGAATTAATAAGAATACTCCAAAAACATGTTAAAGCTTTCGCCTGGTCGTATGAAGACATGCCGGGTGTAGATACAGAAATAGCAGTGCACAAGATCCTAACGGACCCCAAGTTCAGACCGGTAAAGCAGAAGTTGAGAAGACTAAGGCCGAAATGGGCTACACTGGTGAAGGAAGAAGTGGCCAAACAGATAGATGCCAGGTTCCTCGAAGTGGTGGAATATACGGAATGGCTAGCCAACATTGTCCCCGTGCCTAAAAAGGATGGAAGGGTCAGAGTATGTGTTGACTACAGGGACTTGAACAAGGCCTGCCCTAAGGACAATTTCCCACTACCTCACATTGACGTATTGGTTGATAGTGCAGCAAAAGCAGCAATGTACTCATTCATGGATGGCTTCTCGGGATACAATCAGATTTTGATGGATGTGATCGACAAGGTGAAAACATCGTTCATCACAGAGTGGGGTACCTTCTGTTACAGAGTGATGCCTTTCGGGTTGAAGAACGCCGGTGCCACTTATCAGAGGGCTGTCACAACTCTGTTGCATGATATGATCCATAAAGAAGTTGAAATGTATGTCGATGATATGCTTGTTAAATCAGCAACCCGGGAAGAACACCCTGTTATCCTGGATAGATTTCTAACACGCATTGGAGAGTACAACTTGCGACTTAACCCCAAGAAGTGCATATTCGGGGTCACATCAGGAAAGTTGTTGGGCCATGTAGTTAGCCAGAGGGGGATAGAAATGGACCCAGATAAAATCAAAGCCATCCAGGATATGCCAGCTCCAAAGACTGAAAAGGAGGTCAGATCATTCCTGGGTTCCTTGCAGTATGTCAGTCGCTTCATAGCCAAGCTAACTTCCACTTGTGAGCCAATCTTCAAGCTATTAAAGAAAGATCAGCCGGTTGTGTGGGATGACAAGTGTCAGCTGGCCTTCGAGAAGATCAAGGCTTACCTGGTAAAGCCACCAGTGTTGAGTCCTCCAATTCCAGGGAAGCCTCTGATTTTATACTTGGCAGTTGAAGAATCCTCTATAGGGGCAATGCTAGCACAGGAACAAGATGGCAAGAAGGAGTATCCCATCTACTACCTAAGCAAAAAGCTGTTGGAGTATGAAACCAAGTACACACGGGTGGAAAAGACATGCGTGGCGATGATCTGGTTAACCAAGAAGCTGCGCCACTATTTCCAATCCTACAAGATACAAGCTGTGGCTAAAGTGGATCCAATGAAGTATCTCTATGAAGCACCGGCATTGGTTGGGAAGCTGTCCAGGTGGTTATTACTTTTGTCTGAATTCGACATCGAGTACATCACGAAGAAAACCATTAAAGGGCGAGCCGTGGCGGAATTTCTGGTAAACCAGCCCCTAGAATCAGATTACATAGAGAACCTGGAATTCCCTGATGAGCAGTTAGCCATGGTGGAAGTGAAAAGGTGGGTCATGTGCTTCGATGGGGCAGTGAATAGAAAGGGCGCTGGAATTGGAGTACTTATAGCAACGCTAGATGGTGAAGTCATTCCCTTATCCAAGAGGTTGATTTTTCCCATAACCAATAACGGGGCAGAGTATGAAGCATGCCTATTTGGGATGGAAGCTTTGCTAACACTAGGGGCAAATGACATCCTGATTGTTGGAGACTCACTTCTAGTGGTGAGGCAAGCTCAGGGAGAGTGGGAACTAAAAGAAGAAGCCTTACGGCCTTATTTGGAGCTGCTACAGTTCAGAAAAGGTTTATTCGGCCAGTGTGAATTCAGACATGTCCCCAGGGATGAGAATAAGATGGCTGATGCATTAGCTACTTTGTCTTCCATGTGGGAAAATCCAGAAGAGACACAAGTTCAACCACTGGTTATAGCCATTTCCAGGCGTCCTTGCTTCGAAGTGCATGAAGTAATGGAATTATCAGCCGAAGAAAAGCCATGGTTCTTTGACATTTACCGGTATGCTAAGGAAGGAAAGTACCCAGAAGAGGCCAGTGCTGCTAATAAGTTGACACTGAGAAAATTGGCTAGTCAGTTCAGAATCTTCGAGGACAAACTGTATAAAAGGACAGCACAGGGAGTCCTTTTGAGGTGTCTAACTGAGCAAGAAGCAGAAGAGGTGATGCAGCAAGTACATGCAGGGTCCTGTGGGCCACATATGAATGGACTCGCCATGGCTAGGAAGATAATGAGACAAGGGTATTTCTGGATGACGATGCAAGCGGATTGTATAAGAAAAGTGAAGAGATGTCATGAGTGTCAAATCTATGCAGACATTAGTCATCTTCCTCCACTTGAACTTCAGAATCTAGCGTCTCCTTGGCCGTTTTCAGCATGGGGGATAGACATGATTGGTGAAATTCATCCAGCTGCATCTAATGGGCATAGATTCATAGTTGTGGCAGTTGATTATTTTTCCAAATGGGTCGAAGCAGAATCCTTCACTAATGTTACAGCCAAACACATGGTCAAGTTCATCCAGAAGAACATCTTCACTCGGTATGGGATTCCTCACCACATAGTAACAGATAATGGAGTACAGTTTCAAGGGGCAACAGCTGAGCTATTTGCAGAACATGGTATTGAACATTATAAGTCCTCTCCATATAGACCTCAGGCTAATGGCGCAGTAGAAGCAGCTAACAAGGCAATAAAGAAGATCTTATCAAAGATGGTAACCACTTACAGGGATTGGGCTGATAAATTGCCTTATGCTCTTTGGGGTTACAGGACCAGTGTCAGAACACCGACGGGAGAAACTCCTTATGCCTTGGTATATGGAATGGAAGCAGTGTTACCAGTGGAGATAGAACTCAAATCACTCAGAGTTGCCCTGGAAGCTCAATTGCCAGAGACTGAATGGGTTCAAGCTAGATATGAACAGTTGGCAGCATTAGATGAAAGGCGACTAAAAGCACTGGATCACCTGCAAATGTATCAGCGCAGAATGGCTAGAGCCTATAATCGAAATGTGAAATACTCCAAGCGGCAGTTGAAAGCAGGAGATTTGGTTCTAAAGCAACTAAGGCCTTCAAATGTTGATGTTAGGGGCAAGTTCAGACCTAACTGGGAAGGACCCTATGTGGTGAAGAAGGTGTTATCAAAAGGCGCTGTCAGCATCATGGACATGGATGGAAACGAGTTCACCAACCCGATCAACCAAGACAGGCTAAAGCTTTATCATGTATAAAAAAAAAAAAAAAAAAAAGGTCTGCTAGGCTGAAAACTCGAAAAGAGCGGCCTAGGCAAAAGTTAAGACACGAGAGAAAATAATCAGCCGGAAAATCTGAAATGAACGACTGGTGACGGATTCTGGCACAATGTGAAATCTGTACCATTTAGGAACCAACTTGTTTCAAATGTACTCATTTTGACTTCATCAATAAAGTGAAGTGTTTGTTTAAATATATTTGCATGGTTATGACAAATGCACAAACAAAGTTGTCTTGCATAAACATGCATTCAAAGAAAGCACTTTGCATTCAACTGATCAATATCATCACACTAAGTGACGAATGA
This sequence comes from Euphorbia tirucalli, assembly GCA_039660915.1. Classification (NCBI taxonomy): domain Eukaryota; kingdom Viridiplantae; phylum Streptophyta; class Magnoliopsida; order Malpighiales; family Euphorbiaceae; genus Euphorbia; species Euphorbia tirucalli. Next base: position 30,852,268 of record CM077640.1, on the reverse strand, counting down.
AAATGCATTAAATACATGCAATTTAAAGTCTCTTATCGTCCTTTAAAGTCCAGTTCATCTTCCCAGACGAGCAATAAAGAGTTACAACACCATTTTGGGTAAAAAAAAAAAAAAAAAAAAAAAAGCTCGCTGAGGTGAAAACCGAAAAGGCGCCTCAGGCAAAAATTAGAGCGGCCCGCTAAGCTGAAAACCCATATCGGGAAGTTTAGGCAAAAGGTAGGGCATATGAAAAGCTCGCTGAGGCGAAAACCGAAAAGGCGCCTTAGGCAAAAGTTAGAGCGGCTCGCTGGGCTGAAAACCTGATTTGGGCTACCCAGGCAAAAATTAGAGCACCTTAAAAAAAAAAAAAAAAAAAAAAAAAAAAAAAATTTCCACAGAGCAAGAAAAATAGAACATCCTCAGCATTCCCCGCAGAATTCGTCACATCACTCTCCAGCAGAGTTTCCCCAACTATTTCCTCAGTGTAGTCTACACAAAAAAAAAAAACACCACAATTGTTTCCCTAGTTAAGCTGTCACACTCTTCCCCAGCGGAATCTGTATAAGGAATACTACGATCATTTCTCCAGCAGTCACCTCACTCCGTTGATAATCACCAAACAATGCCCCAAGAAAAGCAAAATCGGCCAGGGGCACAACATATCTCCCCAGCGGAAGGACAGAAACATCCAATAACAGAAAATACATACATGTACATATACATCAACATGCATCCATACATTGCATATATCAATTACTTATCCCCGGCTAGTCTTCATTCTTGATCGAAGGGGCAAAAATTTTTTTTCAAAAATCTCTCGATCAAGGAATGAAGACTTGCCATTTTAAGTGCAGGAATTCATCCCCAGCTCAATACCCTCAGCAAGTCAGCAGATCCGCCTCGAGTAATGTAAACTCGGTATCGGCCCAGGTCCGCTCCATTATCTCAACTTTCTCCAGTGAGTCCGCCTCGAGTAATGTAAGCTCGGTATCAGCCCAGATCCATTCTATCATCCAAGTCCCCTAGCAGATTTGCCTCGAGTAATGTAGACTTGGCATCGGCGTAGATCAGCTTTATCTATTTCCTCAGTAAAGTTCGCCTCGGGGTAACATAGACCTGATATCGGCTAATCTCTTCATTAATTTCGCCTCGGGTAACATAGACCTGATATCGGCTAATCTCATCTCCAGCATCGCCTCGGGTAACATAGACCTGATATCGGCTAATCTCTTCATCAATTTCGCCTCGGGTAACATAGACCTGATATCGGCTAATCTCTTCATCAATTTCGCCTCGGGTAACATAGACCTGATATCGGCTAATCTCTTCATCAATTTCGCCTCGTGTAACATAGACCTGATATCGGCTAATCTCTTCATCAATTTCGCCTCGGGTAACATAAACCTGATATCGGCTAATCTCTTCATCAATCTCGCCTCGGGTAACATAGACCTGATATCGGCTAATCTCTTCATCAATCTCGCCTCGGGTAACATAGACCCGATATCGGCTAATCTCTTCATCAATTTCGCCTCGGGTAACATAGACCTGATATCGGCTAATTTCTTCATCAACTCGCCTCGGGTAACCTAGACCTGATATCGGCTTATTTCCTCCCAGTGTCGCCTCGGGTAACCTAGACCCGGTATCGGCCTATCTCATCAGAAGGTTCATTCCAGCGTTCGCGGCGCTTTGATTCACGCTCTCAAATTCATCATCACAGGTATTATAGACCCGGAGCTAGATGTCGAATTTGATCACGCGAGGGGCAGCTGTAAGCGCCGGAATTTTCTATACTTAAAAAAAAAACTAAAAAAAAAACTAAAAAAAAAAAAAAAAAAAACTACAGTCGTCACGACTATCATTACAGTCGTACGACTGTAATATCGGAAAAACTGCAGAGGCCCATACCTCTGCAGCAGAAATGGAGGAGAGAGAGTTTGAGCATTAATTGCTCCGGCTCTGCAGCAAGCAAGGTGGAAAAGGAGAGTAGAAAAAGAGGGAAAAGAAGAAGAAAAGAGGAGATTTCTGGTGAAAAGAGAACTTAGAGAGAGAAAGAGAAGAGAGAGAAAAAAGAAAACCACAAAAAAAAAACTCATCTTCTTCCTCTTTGATTTTCTTCAATTCTCGAAATTAAGCTTAAAATTTGTTAGAAATCCCTAGGTTAATCAATTAACTTCACAACTAAATCAAGAATTCGAACTCAAACCATCAGAATCCCTTGCAATTTGGATTTTTGACAAAAAGCTCTCAACTTCCATTCCAAAGGAGAAAGTGCGAATTTGTTGGGATCGGAGCGACGCCAGGGGTCAAAACGACTTGGAATAGCTTCTAAAAAGGTAGTCACCTCTTTTCCTCCTACTTTTTCTCGCTTTCTGGGTGTTTGGAGTGAATTTTATGCATTTTTGCTGTATTTTCGTATTTTTGTTCCTGGAAATTAAGAACAGTCGTACGATTGTTCTTAGTTTTCATGAACAGTCGTACGACTGTATATACAGTCGTACGACTGTTCTTAATTTCCAGGATATTTCTTTCTCGTTTTTGACTCAAAATGAGTTTTTGCTGAAATTCTGGTCCTGGACCGATTACAGTCGTACGACTATAAACTATAGTCGTACGACTGTAATCATTATTCCAGAATCAGAATTTCCTCTTTTATCTGTAAAAATCTTAAAAAAAAAATTAGAAAACCCCCAAAAATCATCAAAATGAATTTTGTTGTGTGCATCACGACCATAGATTCAATTTTCTGGTAAATTTGCATTTAGAACAATTCAATGACGGAGACCCAGTTCTCCTGAAAACCGACCCACTTAAATATATAAAAATGCATGTAAACCGGAAAAATTGTTTTCAAAACGATTTTCTCACAAAACCAAAAAATACAGGGACGTTTCAAAATGCTTTCCAGGTCTAACCGGACCGGCTAGCCGAGTCGACCCGGTTATCCCCAAATGCATGCCCCCCAATTCCCTGATTTCCCATTCTGTCTGTTCCTAATTGTGGCGTGCTGTATATATTGTGCTAACCCTCTGTTTTGCAGGTTTTAATTTCTTTTTTATTTTTATTTTTATTTTTTATTTTTTATTTTATTTTGGATGTAATTTAATAGATTAAATCGTGTATTTAGGCGGTTGTATTTTTCTAGATTCTCGTGTATTCTAGGCGATTGTACAAGTGAGGCGAGAGTTCTTATTTTTCCATTCGATTTGGTTGTAAGCCAATTAATATTTATTTCTTTTCCTTATTTTTGTATTAAATGTTTTGTGTGCGCGCTGTATGCTTTTTACATTCAATAAAATGGACTTTAGATTTTGAAATACCATTTGAGAACATTGGCAATATTTATTTTAATTAGAAACGAAATAAGGGACTTGTCCGGACCCGAATCTCTGGATAGTGTAGCGGCCGTTCGTCCGGTTCAGCTACATAAGAATTTCCCGGTTGAGCTGAGCCGGGTGGCGACTCTACAATATTCATTGAGACTTAGGTCTCGGTTCTTTTACTTATTAATTCTATTTATTTTTCCAAAACGCGGATTTCCGATTATAAAAACCCCACGCGAGGGAGGGGCCCGCCCGAGATCGTGGCGCCCCATTCCGAAGGGGAGTCCCGCGTCCCGTCGAAAACGCGTCGTCCGCTCACACTTTGTTCAAGTCCCTGTCGTCAACGCACACTCTGACCCTTCCATCCTTTTTAGGTACGGGGACAATGTTGGCTAACCATTCCGTATACTCCACCACTTCGAGGAACCTGGCATCTATCTGTTTGGCCACTTCTTCCTTCACCAGTGTAGCCCATTCCGGCCTTAGTCTTCTCAACTTCTGCTTTACCGGTCTGAACTTGGGGTCCGTTGGGATTTTGTGCACTGCTATTTCTGTATCTACACCCGGCATGTCTTCATACGACCAGGCGAAAGCTTTAACATGTTTTTGGAGTATTCTTATTAACTCTCTTTCTTCCTTGGATTTTAGCTCGTGTGAAATGAGTACCATTTTAGGGTTTTCATCTGTACTTATATTGATTTCATGCAATGCATTGTCATGTATGCTAAATATGCTTGATGGTGATTCGAATGCATGCATAGAATTATCAGGATAAACATCACACAAGTAAGCAAACTGGGATTTCATTGCATTGAACTTATCATAAAGTACATCAGTTACATTGAAAATGGAAGAAATAGATACAACAAAATCATTTTCATCCTCCACAGGCGGAGGGCCTTGTTCTTCATCGGCTTCCATCTTCCCTTCCGGAGCATCACCTGGGACTGCAGCTTTCTCGACCACCTGTGCCTTAGCTTTCTCCATAATCTTGGCGATTTCAGCAACCACAGAGTCTAAGTTCACTTTGCCCATCAGTTCTTCGCCAAATCATTCCTTGGATTTACCAAAAGCTTTGGTCAATGCAGCAGTCAAAGCTCCCGAGATCACTTCTGTAGCTTCAGCATATGTCTTCTTTTCATCTTCTTCCTCGGCCACCTCTATGGTTTCTGCTATCACCTCAGATGATTCTCCTTTCAAAATTTCAAATTCAGTAGTTGCTTTTTCTTCCATTACAGGGGCTACTGGCTCTTCCTTGCTTTTCTCAAAATCCACAACATCTTCAAAGATCTTAAAGCCAGGGTACTTGACATTTCCAACCAGCACCGGTTCAGCTTGGCCCTTGTAAAGGCTTTCTCCCGACTTCAGAAATGGCTTCATCATGGCCCTGCCATTTTTGCCCTTCTTTAGATTCTTCTGCTCGGATGACCCCTCTACATAGCCAAGGCCGTACTACTTCGACTTTCCCGAGTCGATCTTGAATTCTGGCACACCTTGCAAATTAATCCCGAGTCCCATTCCCGGGACAAAGTTCAGCTTGTACAGATATCGGGATAGCCAATCTGGCATGTAGTTCTCATAAAGAACCATAGAGGCATCTGTGGTTTCTTCCTCCTTAATGACAGCAATTTGGAATCCACCAAAAGGAACCACTCCTTCATCCACCGCAGCTACCATCGACTGGGCATCTACCTCAACAGTCACAATTCTGTCATCCATAGAGAATTTAATCTTTTGATGCAATGTGGAAGGAACACCTCCCAAAGGATGGAACCAGGGCCTTCCAAGCAATAAGGAGAATGTGACCGGGATGTCGATCACTGTGAAGATAACCATGGACTTGATGGGCCCAACTTCCACTTCTGTTTCAAAGGTCCCTATCACTGTTCTTTTAAAATCATCATACGCCCGAATGACTGTCGAGGACCTCTTCAACACTTCTTCATTCATGCCTAGAAACGGTAGCATTTTCAGTGGGCAAATGTTAAGAGCCGAGCCGTCATCCACCATAACACACGGCATCACCTTATCCATGATATAGGCTCTAATGTAAAGAGCCTTGTTGTGAGCCTTTCCTTCTGCTGGTAGGTCTTTCTCAGAGAAAACAATATTAGGAGCTCCAGCATGGACTTTGTCTAGCAAGCAGCAGCCTCTGGTGAAGCTATAGGGGAGACTTCAATTTCTGATAGCTTCTTCACTAAAGCCTCCCTATGCTCTTTGGAGGTCATAAGCAAGTGCCATAAACTAGCTTGTGCAGGAGTCTTCTTCAGTTGGGAAATGACCAAATCTTCTTTCTCGACTCTTTCCGGTGCTGAAGTACCACCCGACCCATTCATCGGTGCTTTATCTTTCGTCTGATCCGCCGGCTGATATACCCTTCCACTTCGGGTCACGTGCTGCACTTCTGAAATCTTCAGCTTCTCAACAGCTGGGAGTTTAACAGCCTCTCTTCTGTCAAATTCTTCGTATTCATCTTCGGAGTCAAGGTCATCCAGACTTATGGGCTTGACCTCCTTACACCCCTCCTTTTCCTCACACTTAAGCTCCACTTCAGGTTCCCCTACCGCCACTGCCTGAATCGTAGGGTTCGCTTGCAGAACTTGGGCAAATATGAAGTTAGCCGGCAACCCCGACTGAACCATGTTAACCCGCTTCTCGAATGCCGACAGTGGGTTAGTTTTAGTGCTAGGTTTAGGTGGTTCTTGCAGCTTTCCCTCGTCGATAAGCTTCTGGATAGCATCCCTTAGCTTATAGCAGTTATTGGTCCGGTGGCCTGTCACCACATGATAAGTGCAGAAGTTATCCTTGTCAGCTTCAGGTGGGAACTCAAATGGCCTCAAGGACTGTAGTAAGCCACCATTCCTACACTTGGCGAATATCTTTGCCAAAGTAAGAGTCCAGGGTGTTATGCCTTGTCCTCCAAGACCCCTATTCTGGTTGCCTTGCTGCTGATTTACAATAGCCACCTCAACCCGCTTCACTTCTGATGACTGCCCCTGCTTGCCACTGGTACCTGAACCAGACCCACTGCCAGACCCAACTGATGTGGTTGATCTATACCCTGAACTATACCCTGTACTTCTTCCCCCTTTCTGACCAGCTGGCTTCTCCTCTTCATCCCTTTCTATCTTCATGGCCATGCTATAGACCTCACTAAGCTCCTTGAAGGAATGGAATTTCATGTTGTTCTTGAAGATTTCTTTGCTGCCATCAATGAGCTTCTGTATAAGCTCGTCTTCATCAGGGCGGTTCTTTAGGAGCATCATCTTGTTCATCCACCTCTGGTAGTATTCGTCAAAGGGCTCATTGAATTTCTGCTTCACCCTCTCCAAATCATACAGCTTCACCTGGATCTTAGTGTTGAAGCTGTAGTATTTGATGAAGGCTGCTGACAATGCTTCCCAGTCAGACTGCTCCTCCTCTGACAGTGAGTTATACCATCCCAAAGCACCTCCCTCCAGTGTGGTGGGGAAAAGATTAATCAATTGTTGCTTTGTAGCGCCTGCTGTTAGCATAACCCGAGCATATAAATTCACATGGGCCTCCGGCGAGCCCATTCCTTTGTAAGTGGGGACTTTCGGCACTTAGAAGCCGATAGGAAATGTCTCGATGCCCCTACTGATCATGGCATCAATGTTCACCCCCTTCTTGGATTCAGCACTGATCCCGACCCCCTTCTTCAACTGGGCCATGACCTCGTCTAGTTCAGAACACTTGGCTTTCATCCTCTGTTCCATAGCTACCTCTATCTCCTGCAGCTTTTCAAGGCTAGCCGAAGCGTCACCACCGTGTTGGGATGACTCAGCTTCTTTTTCCTTTCCGGCTCCACTACCACCGGTCTCACCAGCTTCTCTAACCACTGCCCTCATTTCCTCCTTTAACATGTCGCGAAAATCTTACGACCTGAAGAAATCCCTCAAAACATCAGCCATGCTCGGTGTCTGTTCTGCCATATTCACTCCTTCCCCAGTCTCAGAATCACTATCACTCTCGAACACCCTCTGTCTCCTAGCCGCCCTTGAAGCTTGGGATCTTGTCCAAGGTCGCTCCAGTGTATTCTGCTTGGGAGTAGGTGGGAGATATTAGGGTCGTGAATGAATGACGTGATATGACATGAAAATTAAGGCATTGAATATGCTTGAGATGCATGAAGTGGAATTATGTATGGAATGATGATATGAATGGTTCCCTTTTATTATTATATTTTTTTTTCGGGTCATTCCAAGAACACCCAATGTTTATGCAAACATGTCACGTGTGGGCCATCACACGGACAGAACTTCGGCACCTTTGGGGCACCTAATGAATTCATGAAATGGTCACGTGTATACCGGCACACGGACATAGTTTTGACGCTTTATAGGTCTATGAGATGGTATGAAATGGTCGCATGGGCCGGGCCCACAGACAAGGTCTTGATGCTTTTTGAGCATATGATATGGAATGATGTTATGAGAAAGTCACGTGTAACAGGAACACGGACAAGCATTCGGCATTCGAGGAACGCCTTTCATGATTTTGTGATGTTATGAGCCTATATGTATACTAATCGGGCACTCGGGGAGTACCTTAAATGGTGAATTAATGTCGTGAAGTGGTCGGATACGGACCACAATGTTATATGATGTTTATGATGGATGGGTGTGATGTCATGGAATGCATCGTGTAAATTATTACACGAAAATGAGCCTAAGGCCGTTGTGGCTTTTATTGAATGAAATGATATTAGTGGAATGGCCGAATGCAATCCGGTGCATTGGCAAAACTCGGTAATTTTGGATACCCGATATGTTATGAAATGGGATGGGATGGTCATGATAGGCGTCCTTGAAATGCCTTTTAATTTAATTTAATTTAAGTGAAATGTAGTGAATGAACATGTCACACAATATGCAAATGGCTGCACAAAAACGTGGGTTAGGATGCATGACATACATAATGATGTTATGAATGCTATGTCAAAAATAAAATGCTAATCACACAAGTTTAATGTTATGGCTGAAAAAGAAATCGTTAGTATGGATGACAAGCGAATGAATTAATGTGTTACACACGAAATAAAATGCAAAATGGCTGCATAAAAATGTGGGTTAGTATCACACAAAGATGTTTGTGTATGGTATGTCATGTGTATGGAAAATGGTGATTATGGTATGTTATGCATGCGTCGGCGATGTGTCACGAAATGGTGAAGAACACATAGCAAGCAAAACGAATTCTTCCAACCTTATTCCTCCAACGTGGTCGGTTTCAAAAATTTCTAACCGAGTCCTAGGCGGGGTTCACTTCAATCACCAACCGAGGGTGATGAAGGCGCGATTTTATTATTATTCACACAATTATTTTGGTATCCTAAGGGAATCCAACTAGAGCTGCCTATATGGGTTCGGTCAAAGTCGGGATAACATCAAGGCTCTCATAGCAGGATATACTCCTCACTTCTCCCCACTCAAGGGTCCGAACGAAGGGGTTCGTACGAGGCTATGAGTGGTGTTTCGTATTCGTGCCCCTAAGACCAGGAGGAACTTAGGCGACACTTCAACGATCCACCGGGCTATTAAAGGATACCTAATCTAATGCAAGAAATGGCTAACTAAAAAAGCAAATAAAATACCAAAAGAGAATCATCCACGTTATTTTAATTATACACTTTTCAGGGCTTGTCAAAATTCTTTTAAGTTTTTGAAAAACTTTTAAGAATTCCCCAGCAGAGTCGCCACTGTGAGCGGACGACGCGTTTTCAACGGGACGCGGGACTCCCTTTCGGAATGGGGCGCCACGATCTCGGGCGGGCCCCTCCCTCGCGTGGGGTTTTTATAAATGGAAATCCGCGTTTTGGAAAATAAGTAGAATTAATAAATAAAAGAACCGAGACCTAAGTCTCGATGAATATTGTAGAGTCGCCACCCGGCTCAGCTCAACCGGGAAATTCTTATGTAGCTGAACCGGACGAACGGTCGCTACACTATCCAGAGATTCGGGTTCGGACAAGTCCCTTATTTCGTGTCTAATTAAAATAAATATTGCCAATGTTCTCAATGGTATTTCAAAATCTAAAGTCCATTTTATTGAATATAAAAGGCATACAGTGCGCATACAAAATATATAGTACAAAAGTAAAGAGAAGTAAATATTAATCGGCTTACAACCAAATCGAATGGAAAAATAAAAACACTCGCCTCACTTTACAAGCGCCTATATACACGAGAATCTAGAAAAATACAATCGCCTAGGATACACGATTTAATCTATTAAATTACATTAAAAATAAAAATAAAAAAAATTAAAACCTGCAAAACAGAGGGTTAGCACAATTTATATGGCACGCCACAAGTTGGACTCAAGCAGACAGAATTGGGAAATCGAGAATTGGGGGCATGCATTTACGGGATAACCGAGTTGGCTCGGCTAGCCGGCCCGGTTAGACCTGGAAAATATTTTGAAACGTCCCTGTATTTTTGATTTTGTGGAAAGAATCATTTTGAAAACAATTTTTCCGATTTACATGCATTTTTATATATTAAGTGGGTCGGTTTTCGGGAGAAATGGGTCTCCGTCGTTGAATTGTTCTAAATGCAATTTTACTAAAAATTGAATCTATGGTCGTGATGCACACAACAAAATTCATTTTGATGATTTTTAAGGTTTTCTAATTTTTTTGGGATTTTTACGGATAAAAGCTGAAATTCTGATTCTGGAACAAGGATTACAGTCGTACGACTGTAGTTTACAGTCGTGCGACTGTAATCAGTTCAGGGTCAGAATTTCACCAAAAAATCAATTTAAATTAAAATCTGAAGAAAATAAATCTGGAAATTAAGAACGGTCGTACGACTGTATATACAGTCGTACGACTGTTCATGAAAACCAAGAACAGTCGTACGACTGTTCTTAATTTCCAGGAACAGCAATACGAAGATGCAGCAAAAAAAGCACCAAACTCACTTCAGACACCCAGAAAGCAAGAAAAAGTGTAAGGGAAAGAAGTGACTACCTTTTTAGAAGCTATTCCAAGTCGTTTTGACCCCTGGCGTCGCTCCGATCCTAACAAATTCACACTTTTTCCTTTGGAATGGAAGTTGAGAACTTTTTGCCCAAAATCCAAATTGCAAGGGTTTCTGATGTTTTAAGTCCGAGTTCTTGATTTGGTTATGTAGTTAAGTGATCAACCTAGAGATTTCTAACAAGTTTTAGGTTTAATTTCGAGAATTAAAGAAAATCAAAGAGGAAGAAAATGAGTTTTTCTTGTGGTTTTCTTTTTTTTCTCTCTCTTCTCTTCTCTTTCTCAATTTCTTCTCTCACCAGCAAATCCCTCCTTTTCTCCTTCTTTTTCCTTCTTTTCTACCCTCTTTTTTTTCTGCTTGCTTGCTACCAAACACGAGCAATTAATGCTCATCCTCTCTTTCTTCCATTTCTGCTGCAGAGGTATGGGCCTCTGCAGATTTTCCGATATTACAGTCGTACGACTGTAACAATAGTCGTACGACTATAGATATTTTTTTTTTTTTAAGTATAGAAAATTCCGGCGCTTACAGCTGCCCCTCGCGTGATCAAATTCGACATCTAGCTCCAGGTCCATAATACCTGTGATGATGAATTTGAGAGCGTGAATCAAAGCGCCGCGAATGCTGGAATGAATCTTCTAATGAGATAGGCCGATACCGGGTTTAGGTTACCCGAGGCGAAATTGATGAAGAGATTAGCCGATATCAGGTCTATGTTACCCGAGGCGAAATTGATGAAGAGATTAGTCGATATCGGGTCTAGGTTACCCGAGGCGAAATTGATGAAGAGATTAGCCGATATCAGGTCTATGTTACCCGGGGTGAAATTGATGAAGAGATTAGCCGATATCGGGTCTATGTTACCCGAGGCGAGTTGATGAAGAGATTGGCCGATATCAGGTCTATGTTACCCGAGGCGAAATGGATTAAGAGATTAGCCGATATCAGGTCTATGTTACCCGAGGCGAACTTTACTGGGAAAATAGATGAAGCTGATCTGGGCCGATACCGAGTTTACATTACTCGAGGCGTATCTGTTAGGGAACTTGGATGATGAAACAGATCTGGGCCGATGCCGAGCTTGCATTGCTCGAGGCGGACTCGCTGGAGAAAGTTGAGATAATGGAGCGGATCTGGGCCGATACCAAGCTTACATTACTCGAGGCGGATCTGCTGACTTGCTGAGGATATTGAGCTGGGGATGAATTCCTGCACTTAAAATGGCAAGTCTTCATTCCTTGATCGAGAGATTTTTAAGCAAAAATTTTTGCCCCTTCGATCAAGAATGAAGACTAGCCAGGGATAAGTAATTGATATATGCAATGTATGGATGCATGTTGATGTATATGTACATGTATGTATTTTCTGTTATTGGACATTTCTGTCTTCCGCTGGGGAGATATGTTGTGCCCCTGGTTGATTTAGCTTTTCTTGGGGCATTGTTTGGTGATTATCGAAGGAACGAGGTGACTGCTGGGGAAATGATCGTAATATTCCTTGTAGAGATATCATTGGGGAAGAGTGTGACAGCTTGACTGGGGAAACAATTATGGTGTTCTTTGTGTAGACCCCGCCGGGGAATAGTATGGGAAACTCTGCTGGGGAGTGATGTGACGAATTCTGCGGGGAATACTGAGGATGTTCTGTTTTTCCTGCTCCGCTGGAAGTTATGTGTTTTTTTTTTTTTTTTTAAGTGCTCTAATTTTTGCCTGGGTTGCCCAAATCAGGTTTTCAGCCCAGCGAGCCGCTCTAACTTTTACCTAAGGAGCCTTTTCGGTTTTCACCTTAGCGAGCTTTTCATACGCCCTAACTTTGCCTAAACCGTCCGATATGGGTTTTCAGCTTAGCAGGCCGCTCTAATTTTTGCCAAAGGTGCCTTTTCGGTTTTCACCTCAGCGAGCATTATTTTTTTTTTTATTTTTTTTTTTAGATTTGACTAAAATGGTGTTGTAACCCTTTATTGCTCGTCTGGGAAGACGAACTGGACTTTAGAGGACGATAAAAGATTTTGAGTTGCACGTACTTAATACATCTTCATTTGTCAAATAATGTGATGATATTGATCAGTTGAATGCAAAGTGCTTTCTTTGAATGTGTGTTTATGCAAGACAACTTTGTTTGTGCATTTGTCATAACCATGCAAACATATTTAAACAAACACTTCACTTTATTGATGAAGTCAAAATGAGTACATTTGAAACAAGTTGGTTCCTAAATGGTACAGATTCCACACTGAGCCAGGATCCGTCACCAGTCGTCCTTTTCAGGTTTTCCGACTGATTATTTTCTCTCGTGTCTTAATTTTTGCCTAGACCGCTCCTTCTTTTTCCTTCTTTTCTACCCTCTTTTTTTTCTGCTTGCTTGCTGCCAAACCCGAGCAATTAATGCTCATCCTCTCTTTCTTCCATTTCTGCTGCAGAGGTATAGGCCTCTGCAGATTTTCCGATATTACAGTCATACGACTGTAACAATAGTCGTACGACTATAGATTTTTTTTTTTTTTTTTTTTAGTATAGAAAATTCCGGCGCTTACAGTGGGCAAGACAAGTTGCCTTGCAAAGCAAAGCAACTTGTCTCACAGAATGAAGATATGGGCATTTCAGAAACGTCAGGCGGCCATTTAATGCGAGATATGATATGAAAGAAAGAATATAAAAGGAAAGAAAAAAAAAGATCAGGGGGGATTTTCTTTTACAATCTTGAGAGAAAAAAGAGCAGAAGAGAAAAAGAAAGTAGAAAAAAAAGAGAGAAGAAAAGGAAAGAAGAGAGACTGAGACATTACAAGCAATGAGCAGAACCAAACACTAGGGTTAAGACTTGAATCAATGTCGAAACATTAAACTCAAGTTCCATAACCTTTGCTTACTGGTTGGAGATCATTTTGGGTTCATTCTGGCTTGTTTCGGATTGTTGTGGTTCTTGATCAGTTGAGACTCTAGTAACCATTTCAAGCTTTTAACCCGTTCTTGCATATCCAGTACACTGGAAAGACACCAAGGTAAACTCTGAGAGGCCTTAAACCTGCTTACATTGTGTTTTTTGCATGTTTTTCTCTTTTTTAAAATTTTCTGGAAAACAGACTCAACCCATCGTATCCGTATGGCTATGTTCTTCATGAACATAGCCGCACGGCTCTGACCCTAGAGCCGTCCGGCTCTTTTCCTCAGGGACAGATTCCCGATCTGTCCCGAACGGCCGAAAGGAGTCCATTTTTCATTTTATGCCTTTCTGTTTTGATATTTTTAGGCCCAAAAATGTTTATACGTCATTTTAACATCGGTTTTTGGATTTCTGGACGTATGAATATCGGTTTTTGAGGTTTTATATTTCGGTTTCGGGGTTGTTCGATCCATTACGGGTCCATAGTTCAGCATTTGCAGACCCCCGAACATTATAAAATCTAAGGAAAACATCGAAAACAAGCAAAAATACAAATATTTCGGGTCCGGGCATTAGAGCTGCCCAGCGTGGCCCAAATTCGGCCGACTCTAACCAGAGCTGTTCGGCTTTATTTTTAGCCGCGCGGCTTTGATTTCCCGAAAAGACAAAATCACGGAACGACCTGCACGAATGTTGTTGCGCGATGCTATTTTTGGATTCATATTGATTTTAGTGTGTTTACTGCTTTTGGGACCTTAAATGTTTGTGAAAATTAGGAAAACCCACACGAACGAAACCCCAAGTTCTGGGATAACAGACCTGCAAAAGTGGAACTTCGCATGTAACCGAGCCAAAGATTTTCCAAAAACTGATTTTCCAGCACAAAAATTACAAGGCGTTTCATAGCCGTTTTCCAGATCTAATCGGTCTGGCCGGTAGGGTCAACCCGGTTAACCCCTAAAATGCATGCCCCCGCTTCCCAAATCCCAATTTTGTCCTAATTTGAGTCCTACTTGTGTTTATAATATAAATTGTGTTAACCGATCTATTTTGTAGCATTTATTTTTATTTTTATTGTATTTAATAGATTAATCCGTGTACTTAGGCGGTTGTATTTTTAGATCCTTGTGTACCCTAAGCGATTGTAAATGTGAGGACAAGAGATTTTATCTTTTATTCGATTGGGTTGTATAAGCGGCCTTTATTATTCTTTTGTATAATTTGCGTGGATGGTTTAATTTCCTGTAATTTATTTTCTTCATTTCTGCTTTAGCATCATATTAATAAAAATGAACAAATTGGGTTAGAGAAAGATAATAAATTAAACAAGTACAAGCTTAAGGTTAAGTAGGTAAGTTGCCCGAACCCTAAATCTCTCGATTAGGTATAGTACTCTGCGCTCGGTAGGTAGCTATACCAGAATTTCCCGGATGAGCTGATCCGAGTGGCGACTTTGTCACTGATCTTGAGATTTAGGTTTTGAGGTCCTTAAGTTAAAAAAAAATGGGAAAACGTTTTCTACCGAATAAATTTCAAAATGAACGAATGATTTTCCCTAAAACAAGATAAACAAAACCCGCTTTTCCCAAAACATCACTAATAAACAATTTATTTCTTTCTTTCTTTTTCCCTAGTTCGCTTCGCCGCGTTTCTTCTTTCTTAAAAGGTCGTCCGCTCACAGTGGTGACTCTGCCGTGGATAATTTTGTTTCTTAAAAATGTTTTTTCTTAAATAATTAAGGAACTCAGGCAACTATTGAAATATAACCTCACTTGTATTCATTTAATTAATTTATAAACATCATATTTATTCATGCCCTTGCATATCATGACATTTTCTTCTTCTCAACCCCTCAAATACACTGTTTCACCCCGGTTTACCCACGAAGGTGGCCTACCTCTACCGCCAGGATTGGAGACACCCAACGGGGTAAACCACTCATAGCCCCGCATGACCTTTCATCGTGTTCTACGGTGGGGAAGTGTTTATTCGCTATGGGAGCCTATAACCCTTGGTTTGACTTTGTCCTGCATGTAATGGCTTAGTAATTTTCCCTAGGGTTACCAAAACATAAACCTAAAATTTGGACATTTGAGTGTGCGCCTTTGGTATCCCCCGTTGATGCCAAAGAGACCCAACACCTAGGAAGAATGTAAGACCAATCGTTGGAGGAATAAGGTTGCAAAGGAGTGCATTATTGCATGCGCTAACGTTTGTTCACGTTTGTTTGCCTTTCTTTTCGTCTCCTAATACATCATGCATCAAGCATCAAATTCATCATCATTCATGATCACCACTAACCACATTTTGTGCAGCCACATTTAAGGCATGACCACATGCATGCGTGTTTCTAACCACATCTTTTGCAGCCATGTCTATTTTCGTGTGCCATGCACATTTTATGCATCGACATACCCATAATCATACATGCATCACTTCGTATGCCACACTTAACCACGTTTTTATGTAGCCATTTGCATTTGTATGACTCAAGCATGCATCCATCTCATTATGATTAAGGCATCCCGAGAATGCCAAGCGCTTTCATCACATTTCATCTTGGGAGCCCCAAAACTCCTGTTTAATGTTGGTGTATCAGATTGCATCAACTGTTTCACCAAATGCGCCAATTAGAACACCCGAAAAGGGTTTAGGCCTATGATTGTGTAAGTGGAATACACAATTCCATTTCATGACATCATAACCATTTATCGCTGGAATAAAGGAGATTCCGAAAGTCTCATCTCGTGTCGTAATCCGCATTGGATTATTTCATAACATCTCATCAATCATTCAAGGCATTCCATGAGTGCCGAATCTTACATATCTAGTGGCATTTCATGACATTCCTAAATCACGTAAGGCGTTCCATTAATGCCTAACCTTCGTCAGTGTGTTATTGTACACATGATTTGTTTTCATGTACCATAACATGTCTAACGCCCTAAAAGCATCGAAGCTCTGTCCGTGGATCATTTCCAACGTGACCATTCCATATCACCATATTGCTCCTTAAGCACCGAACCTCTGTCCATGTGAAGTGACACACGTGACTTTATTTCATTTTTCATTAAGTGCCCTAAAAGCGCAGAAACTATGTCCGCGTGATGGTTCTTACGCACTCATTATTCATAGCGTTGGACATTCTCGAGAGGCCGGTAATAAAAAAAAAAGCAAAGTAGAGTTCATTAGATGTCATAAGCATGTTCATGCACCCGTTTTCATCCCATCACAATCATCCCACATCCATGCAAAGTGTGGCATTTAGAGAATCGAGTCTCGGTCCATACGATGTCTTTACGCCTAACCTACCATTGAAATGTGTAGTGTGGAATAGAACCTAGAAGCAGTTAGTGAGAGTAGATCAGGAAATCAATCGATCAGAATCGGGCACCATGGCTGAGACCAGAGAAGGATTGGGGTCTGATTCGGAGGAAGAGTTAGGGGATCAATTGCCTTCTTTACCGATTGACAGTTAGTTCTTGCTAGAAGAAGTAGCAGAACCAGAAGAAGAAGTAGCAGAACCAGAAGAAGAAGTAGCAGAACCAGAAATGGCTAACCCAAATGAAGCTAATGTTGGAGGAGTGTCGGTGGAGGATATAGCTGCCATTATGAATGCCTTTCTGACATCTGATCAGTTTAAGGCAACAATCAGAGAGCAAGTGAAGATGGCGATGGCTGAAGAAAAAGAGTTGACCCGATAGGATGGGATTCCGATTCTGAATGGGGGTAGTTTGGGGGCAACTAAACTTGGGATCCGTGGGAAGTTTAGATAAGAATGTGCAAATCGGAGCCAGATCTCAGGGTAATGTGCTTGGAGGAAATGGAGTAGAGGCTGCATTCAGGAATGTAGATAGTCAAACTAAAAAGGAGCCAGCTACCCAAAAAGGCAAAGAGGTATCCATCGAGATGACTATAGAAAGACTCCTGCACCAAAAGTTCCCGAATCTTGATGCGCCATCACCTAAGGCGAGGTCAGGTATGACTCAATGCGCCGATCCGGATGTGCTGATAGGAGAAAATGATCCTCTTCAGGTTGGGTTCCACATGCCTTATATTACTCCCTACACCGGGGAGGGTCCACCAAAAACCCATCTGGATAATTATGTAAGGCTCCTGACGAGCATGGGACTAAATAAGAATCACTTGCTCAATCTTTTCATGACAACCCTCAGAGGTGCAGCGGCTAAATGGTACATGAGAGTCCCCTCACACAGTCGCTCTTCTTGGGAGGACCTCGCTGAGGTTTTCATTAGACAGTATGCACATAACACCCAAGTTGAGATGACCTTGGAAGATTTGGAGAGGATTTGTCAGAAACCCAATGAGAGTTTTGGGGCATATTACTGAAGATGGATGGACATTCAGGTCCTTGTAGATGGAGCCCCGAAGCAAGAATCTTTAATTGTGAAATTGGTAGATGGGAGCCTACCCCTATATCAAGATAAAATGAAGCTAAAGAGGTTCCAAGTCTTCAAAGATGTTATGGAGTATGTGAAGCGTATAGAAAGGTATGAAGAGGAGGTGAAGAGGACCAAGCAGAGTGTAGGGGGATATTAAGGCAACCAAGGGTATGCCTGAGAAAACAAAAGCGGGAGCTTGATACCAGCAGCCACGGGCAGTGGTACTAAGGCAGTTCAGACCACGGCTTCTATTCAAGAACAAGGCACAGAAATAACAGCGATAAATCCGGGTAGACCAGTGGGGACTCCCCAAAGAATCACTAGCCCGTGGGTAGAATCGCCAGGCCAAATTTTCATAAAATGCAGAAAGGTTGGGTTGCTATAAAGTATAAAACCATTTTCTCCTCCATCTGAAGTTGACAAGGATAATTTTTGTGCATACCATGTCATGATAGGGCACCGGACTGTTGGAGATTGTGCCCTAAGGCCAATATTGGATTATGTAATTTGACTTCTAAGATTAATCTAGTGTAGATTAATATTATCATTTATGTTTGTATGTTAGCATTTATGATAAGTATCCATGAATAAATCGTGTTATTCTAAATATCCCTAGTCGATTGTTATTATGGGAATAATAACAAACTAAGACTAGTGTGAGTGATAATGGATATTCATAAGATGAATATAGTGTATACAGATACAGATTATACTCACGGGTAATATGTTAGAGAACATGTTACTGGAGACCCACTATGAGATCAAGTTCATGGTCATGTGTCACAACTGATCTTGATTATAGTAGTGTCATTAGCTGATTCCTTTGACCTGAGGTCACCATGGATTCCGGGATGAATTCATGTTGTGCTTTGACGCAGTCAAACGCTGCTTGTAACAGAGTAGTTATAAAGGCTGTGGTTGGGTACAATATGACTCATGCTTAGGGATGTGAGTGACAGATATGGGATTTTGTCCCTCACTAACAAGAGAGCGATATCACTGGGCCCCTCGATAAGTAAGACTGTTAAATGCATGGCCGTGCTCAAATAATTGATAGAGTATCAATTGATTTGTCTAAACAGTTTACTTTGAGATCGAGAAAGCATATGATTAATTATGTAAGATTGACAAGTGTACCATGTCTTATAATTAATCTTGATATCAAAGAGACAAAAGGGAATATGACATTCTATAAATAGGTATTGGATCATTCCAATCATATTAATTGGGTAGTCGTAATGGCTTGCTAGAGTCCGCTTGTGACCTATAAGGACATTATGGTAATTTCCTTATTGCCAATTAATATGATCCTATGGGGTCACACACAAGAGCAAAATGAAGTTCATCTTAACGGGTATAAATTATTATGAGATAATAATTTATGAATGAGGAAGAGAATAAATATATATATAGTGATATATATTTATGCATGTGTATGTGAATATTAATATGGTTAATATTGCATAAGGTATGCCACATATTATAATTAAATTATATAGAGATATAATTAATTATAATATTGTATATACATATGTGTATTATGGAGAATTGATTTGACTTAATATTAATTGAGAATTAATATTAAGTTGTGTGGGTTAATTTATAATTATAACTAATAAGTGTATTAGGGTATAATTATAATTAACTTATTAGGTTATATATATAAGGAAATAATATAACCTAATTGTAATATATAACAAAACTGATTTCGGCAGCCACACCAAAGGTGAATAGTGGCAGCCGAAATTCTCAAAAAACTCCAAGGAAAAATTTGATTTTTCGCTTTCTCTGTCTCGTTCGAAGAATCGTTCTTCAATCCCGGCGCTAGCACGCGGTGAATGAATTGCTCCGTGTGGATCAACCGTAGAGGGAAGCTATCTTGGTTCCTTTGATTCAATCTTCAAAGAATTAAGGTAATTCTTTAACCCTCCTTCCGATTCAATGCAATGTACATGGGTCCTTGGTGGGGATTAATCCGTTTTTTTTTTTTTTTTTTTTTTTTTTTTTCTTTCCGCTGCGTATTTATTTTGGCGATTAATTCCCAACACGGACAACTGAGTGTACTCAGTTAATCAAAGCTATATGCCAGTTGATTACAAATGGAAAGATAGTCGAGCCCCAATTGAAGCCAAATGCTCAAACGAACCCTCTACCAAACTTCGGGAATCAAGTGAGCATGGTGCAGTCATCCCTCCCTGATAATTTTGTGTTCGCCCAGATTATTAAGGCAAATCCAAGTGTGCAGGTAGTGTCAATTGAACAGGAGGAGAAAAAGAGGGTCAACGCTCAAGCGGTAGCATCTGGAAGTAAGCAGGGTCCATTCAATATAGAAGACATTTAATTGGATGATGATGAAGAGGAAGTTTGCAGGCCTTACGAGATAGTAAAGCTCGTCTACCCGGTTGAGAAAAGAAGTGGAACAGTTGTAGCCAAGGATGGGTCGGTAATGCACATAACGAGGAGTAGAAGGGTTTATCAACCTACGGTTGCAGCACCTCCTGCTCCACCAAGGAGAAATACCACTCTGGTAGAAAATGATGTCATGGATCCCATTCCAAGAATAGGTGAAGAAGATGAAGTGGTGATACAGTTGAAAAGGACTCCAGCGTGTGCTAGTGTTTGGCATTTGCTCATGGAATCAAAGAGGCATCGAGAGGCAGTAGTGAAGCAGCTTATGGAGATGGATGCTTCCCCCACTATGACCCCTAATGAAGTTTGTGCATTAATAAAGGGCATAGATGTGAAGCCTAATAAAGCACTGGAGATCAGTTTTGGAGTATCCGATTTACCACCAGAAGGAGTAAACCATAACAGGGCATTGTATTTGAAAGTAGAAGTCATGGATCGAACGATGCCTTGTGTAATGGTGGATGATGGCTCAACCTTGAATATCTGCTCGGTGCAAGTACTGTAGTATCTGGGGATTAGCCCTGAAGCACTATGTAAGTCTACAACTGTTATAAGGGCCTACGACGATAGTAAACGAACTGTGATTGGAACTTTTGAGGCCAAAGTGAAGGTGGGCGAGGTTAGGTCCAAAGTTATGTTCACTGTGATAGATATTCTAGTCATATTCTCTTTGCTGTTAAGGAGGCCGTGGTTTCATGCTCTTGGTGGGGTACCCTCCACTTTGCATCAGAAGATCAAGTTTCTAATTGGGGAAAAGATAGTGACTGTTGAAGCAGATGAGCCTTCTGTAGTAGCAGCTTTGAAAACTGCAGAGCAGCCTGTCACTGAATTTCAGGTAGCACTCATATCCAATAAGCCTAAATTCCCCAACTGGATCCATAAATATTTTGCCAAGCAAAAGTTTGAGCCTGGAAAAGGGCTATGGGTGAATCAACAAGGTATCCCCGAGTTCAATATCGAAGTTGGCCAATACGGCCGAGCTGGGTTAGGTTATAATAAAGACGCGAAAAGATCTGCAAAGAAGTATGTGAACTTGGTTGATACTTTTGTGCGTGCAACCGAGGAAGTCTACAAGGGAGATTATGAGCCTATCAAGTTTGAAGATAAGGAGATGCTGGGTTTTGAAATCTTTGCTGATGTAGTTGATTATGGAATGTATGGTATGGAGCCGATCATGGGCATGCTGAGATCCAAAGCAAGTGGTAAAGGGAAGGCTATTGTGGAAGAAGCAGCTGAAGTCTAGATTGAGTTCGGGAACAAAGGCGAGTAGTTCCTGAAAGCCGACCTGGTGAAAGGTGAAGTGGAGTTGGCAATTGACACCATTGCCCATGCTCTGTCTGTTTTGATGAAACCAAACAAAGTAGGCGAGGAGGAAAAGTTGAAGGTCGAGAAGGTTCAACAGAAGCTGGTTGAGGAGGCAATGAAAGAATTGACAAAGATTATGATGAAGGGCAAGATAAAGACCCTAGAGGAGAAGCTGTCTGAAGAGTAGAAGAGCAAGCTGGAACGTGGTCTGACGAACCTTTTTGAAGAATGCACTGATAATGAAGACCCTCCGCATGTGGAGGATGAAAACTACTTTAATGTATTTAGTTCTCCTCTTTTTGATGTGAACAATGCTGCCTATGTGGCGTTTAATGCAATGAAATCTGATTTCGCTCACTTGTGTGATGTCTTTCATGATGGAACTGTGCATACATTCAAGCATTCATTTAATGTTTTTAGCATTCATTAAGCATCTTTGCATGAAATAAATCTAGGGACAGAGAATGATCCGAAAATGGTATCCATTTCGAATGAACTCACACCGGATGAGAGAAAAGAGTTAGCAAAAGTACTACTTAAGCATGTAAAGGCATTGGCATGGTCCTATGATGACATGCCCAGGGTAGACAGGCAGATAGCAGAGCATAGAGTTCCCATCGATCCAAAGATCACACCAGTGAAGCAGAAGCTCAGAAGGCTGCATCCAAAATGGGTAGAAAAAGTAAAAGAGGAGGTAGCGAAGCAAATTAAGGCCAAGTTCTTAGAGGTAGTGGAGTACCCTCAATGGTTGGCGAACATCGTACCGGTTGCGAAGAAGGATGGAAGGATCCGGGTTTGTGTGGATTACAGAGAATTGAACAGGGCCTCGCCAAAAGATGACTTCCCGGTTCCACATATTGATATATTGATCGACAGTGCTGCCAGGGCAGCTATGTATTCATTCATGGACGGTTTCTTTGGGTATAACCATATCCTCATGAACATCATTGATAAGGTAAAGATGGCCTTCATCATAGAATGGGGAGTTTTTCTGTTACAGGGTCATGCCGTTTGGGCTGAAGAACGCCGGAGCGACTTATCAACGGGCCGTCACGACACTTTTGCACAATATGATGCACAAAGAGGTAGAGGTGTATGTTGATTATATGCTAGTCAAATCAATGACCCGAGAAGAGCATCCTGCCATCGTAGATAGATTTTTGACTAGGATTGAGAGGTATAATCTACGTCTGAATCCAAAGAAGTGCATGTTTGGAGTAACATCAGGGAAGCTTCTGGGGCACGTTATGAGTTAGAGGGGTATAGAAATGGATCCAAATAAGATCAAAGCCATCAGGGATATGCCGGTGTCTAAAACGGAGAAGAAGGTGAGGTCATTCCTGGGATCACTACAGTATGTTAGCCGGTTCATTGTAAGGCTGACAACGGTCTGTGAGCTGATATTTAAGCTTCTAAAGAAGAACCAGCTGGTAGTATTGAATGAGCAGTGTCAGATGGCATTTGACAAGATTAAAGGCTACTTGATGAATCCTCCAGTTCTGAAACCTCCAGTACTAGGAAAGCCTTTGATCCTCTATTTGGCCATCGAAGATGCGTCGGTTGGGGCAATGCTGGTTCAATAGCGAGAAGATGGTAGGGAGAATGCTATTTATTATTTGAGTAAGAAGTTGCTGGAGTATGAGATTCGATACACAATAGTAGAGAAGAGTTACGATGCAATGGTATGGCTAACAAAGAAGCTCAGGCACTACTTTCAATCTTACAAGATTCAGGCAATGGCCAAGGTCGATCCGATGAAGTATCTATGCCGGACTCCAGCATTAACGGGAAAGCTGTCATGGTGGCTATTATTGTTGTCAGAATTCGACATCGAATACATCACTCGGAAGACCATCAAAGGAAGGGCTGTGGTCGAATTTTCGGCCAATCAACCAGTTGACTCGGATTATGTGGAGAATCTTAAATTTCCAGATGAACAGTTGGCAGTGGTAGAAGCGAAACCAGCCAGATGGGTTATGTACTTTGACAGGGCTATAAATAAGCACGGAGCAGGATTGGGCATGATCATTTGGACACCTGACAAAGAAGTTATTCCCCTAGCAAAAAGGTTGAATTTTCCTGTAACCAACAATAGGGCAGAGTACGAAGCATGTCTATTTGGAATTGATGCCCTGATCACCTTAGGAGCGTATGAAACCCTTATCATCAAAGATTCGGCATTAGTCGTGAAGCAAATCACTAGAGATTGGGAAATTAAAGAAGAGTCCCTTCGCCCCTACCTTGAGACCGTTTGGGAAAGGATCAAAGTCTTTGGGAGCTGTGAATTCAGGCATGTGCCTAGGGAAGAAAATCAGATGGCGGATTCATTGGCCACTTTGTCGTCCATGTGGGAAGGTCCCCAGAAGCAACCAAGTCGGCTAGTAGTGTTGGAGATATCACAAGGTCCTTACTACAGAGTAGAAAAGGTTATGGTGGCTGTGGTAGAAGAACGTCCATGGTATGATGACATTTTATAGTTTCTTCAGAAAGGGTCATACCCTGAAGGTGCCACTGAAGCAGATAAGATTACCCTCCGGAGGTTAGCAGCGCAATTCAGGATCTTTGAGGATCAGCTTTTTAAGCGAACCGCGAATGGGTTACTACTGAAGTGTCTAACCGAGAAAGAAGCCGGAGTGGTGATAGATCAGATTCATACGGGAATGTGCGGCCCGTACATGAGCGGTTTAGCCCTAGCAAAGAAAATTTTGAGACAAGGGTACTTTTGGCTCACACTCCAGGCCGATTGTATTGAAAGGGTGAAAAGGTGCCATGAGTATCAGATATATGGAGACGCTAACCATCTTCCTCCACTCGAACTTCAGATGTCCTCGACTCCCTGGCCGTTCGCTGGTTGGAGGATAGACATTATTGGAGAGATAAGGCCACCGGCATCAAATGGACACCGCTTCATTGTTGTGGCTATAGATTATTTTTCGAAGTGGGTGGAGGCAGAATCTTCTATGAACCTCAAGGCCAAGAAAATGTCTAAGTTCATTAAGAAAAATATCTTCGCCCGATATAGAGTCCCACACCACATGGTAACAGATAATGGTGTTCACTTCCAAGGGGAAAACAGCATAGTTATTTGACGAGAGAGGGGTCGAGCACCATAAGTCTTCACCGTATCGCCCATAAGCCAACGGGGCAGTTACGACAGCCAATAAAAGTATCAAGAAAATTCTGGCTAAGATGGTTGTCATGTATAGGGATTGGGCAGACAAGCTAACTTTCGCTTTGTGGGGGTACAGAACAAGTATCAGGACTCCAACTGGTTAGACACATTACTCATTAGTGTACGGAATGGAGGCTGTATTGCCAGTTGAAACTGAGCTGAAATCCTTAAGAATAATGATGGAGGCACAGATACCTGAATCAGAATGGATGCGGTCACGATACGAACAGTTAGCCCTGATTGATGAAAAGCAACTTCAAGCATTGGATCGTCTGCAGATGTATCAGCAGCGAATGGCCCGGGCTTATAATGGTAGAGTTCACCATCTGAAGCACCCTCTTAAAGCTAGTGATCTTGTGCTCAAACAGATGAAGCAGACTCATACAGATGCGCAAGGGAAGTTCAGACCTAATTGGGAAGGACCGTATGTAGTAAAGAAGGTGCTGTCTAAGGGAGTCATAAAAATTATAGATATGGATGGAAACAAATTTGTCGACACCATCGATCAAGACAAGCTTAAGCGGTACTTTATATATATATATATATATATATATATATATATATATAAAGGGGTACTAAGTCCGGTGGTCTAAAAACCAAAAAGGCGGTCCGCGTAAAAATTAGGACAAGTGAGGAATTCCTATTAGCTAGAAAATCTGTATAGATTGTTCGATAGCAGGTGTGAGTTCAGTCGAAGCGCTACCATTACTATACTTGTCCCTAGTTTTATTTCATTATTGATGTCATTTATGCTAGAATGAATGAATTTATGTTCATTTTCGTTTGATAAACATTCCAAGTTCGCTTAATTTAGTAATCTATTTTGCATAATTGCTCACTCTTATCTTTTGCTCTTCCCGTTCACAAAAAAAAAAGAAAGAAAATAATAATAATAATAATAATAAAATATGGTGGATCGAAAACTGAAAGGCGGTCCATGCAAAATTTAAGATGCGAATAAAAAGTCTGTCGGATTGAAAACCCGAAAGGGCAGTCCAGGCAAAAGTTAAGACAGTCCGATAGATTGAAAACCCGCGAGGGCAGTCTATGCAAAAGTAAGGACATAGAATAAAACAGCAAAATAAATTTTATCCAGCCATAACTTCATACAGCATAAGGGAGACCTACAGGCCGAGATACCTCATGGTTAGGATCCCACACTCGCGCCTTGTAGGACAGGTCACCAACTCAGCTAACCAGGCTCTGTACCAACCATCTGTCTCTGTCGAGGCTATTTCAGCATACCTTAAAACCTCAAAGTGGGTGGGATTCATCCACTGCTGTTGCACGTGCCTGGGCCACTATTGTGTGAAGTCACAGCACTCTGTCATGTATAAAGAATGAGGCACCCCCTGTGCTTGCTCGTATTGTCTACATAATAGTGCAAGAGAATAAAATGTCACCTTGAATAGTCCGAGGAGCTGTACACCTCCTGCCAAAGTCTCTGTAGTCACCTGCGAGATCTCCCACCAGGGACACACCCAGTGGATAGATATGTTTGTTCTTTCCCTCAGCCAATTGTACCATTCTTCTGTAGTTCGTGTCGCAAAGTCTGCAAGTTCTATTCGATGGGCCCAGAAATGTTTTGGAACATATCTCGACTGAGGTAGAGGAGCACTCAGGAGATTCAACTTCTCCAATAGCCAGATCTGCAGAAAAGATGGTCAATCAGTAGCGTACATGTTTCATCATAATGTCAAACTCGAAGTTGAAGGCCAACCTGAAGCAGAAAGGGACATCCATATGTTTTGATCGGATGACCAGAGTGGATAGAATCCAGATGAATCAAGGTCTCAGCTAGGATTATTCCCACAAGTGAAGCACCGTCGGCCATCTAGGCAACCACTGGGATTAAACGGAAATCACAAGTCCCGTCTCTTGACTCACACAGATAAAGGGACATCAACAGTAGACTCATCAGAAAAGCCCAACTAGGGACAGAAGGGTTTAAGGCAAAAAACACGTCCATAACGAGGGATATGTTGAGTCTCTTAGGGGCAGTCTCACCAGGGAGCAGGTTGTCCAAATGTGCTGTATTCAGTAACCCTTGAAGTGTCTGCCGGTTGTCTGAATCGGGGTTAGGAACAGCTAACCTGACTCCACGAGGACAAGGAGCAAAGAGGATGGCCCTGAATTCCTCTACCATCGGGCATAATTCTTGCCCAGAAAAGCAGAAAACGTGGTCCATCGGATCCCAGAATCGGGCTGCAGTCTCCAGAAAGGTCCGATTTAAGGGCACATTCATGAAAAACCGCATGGAATATATACTAAAGGGCGCCAATAAGGCCTAGTTGGAAGTGCGGCATGTTCTCCAGTAGTCCCTGAGGCGGTCACGAAGCTGATCCATCAGAGAGGGCGCGGGAAATAGAATTGAATGGTTACTTTTTTGTATAGAAAATAGATGAAATGCCATCAGTAAAACAGGTTCCAGTAAAGAGAAGATAACAGATCAATAAGAAGGAGGAGGAATTTGCATAGAATATGAACAAAAGTGGTACATCAGTCAGTGGTCACACAATGAAAATATGTACATGTAGACAACGATGTTATATCCTAGCCCACAGGCGGGCTACATAACACAAAAATATAAAAATACAGAAAACAACATCTATGACTATCCCCCCTCAGTCGAGTCATCATCCTCCTCGCCCTCAACTCCGATGCCATCACCAAAGATACGCCAACCGGCCTCCCAGTCATCTAACTGAGTGCGGAGAGTCTCATTCATGAATGTGAGGTCCGTAAGGGTCCTCTGCATCTCCTCCGTCTCCACCCTCGTACGAGCATCCTCGCACCGAAGGGCGGTGAGTGTAGCCTATACCATAAACAATAGGAACATATGTCATGCATACATGTGCATCTGAAGCATACATTCATGCATATGCACTTGTCAACGCAGGTACTTACCGTTAACACTCCATTGTCCCGAAGGAAGAGATTCCTGAGAGCAGAAGTCACCTAGCACAGGGCCATCCCCTGTGTCACTTAAATCTGTACAAAGAACAACACACAAGATTGGATCAGTAGCCGAAACAGTAATCAAAAGAAAGCAGGGGCAGGTATACACACATGTGTCGTGTTAGGAGGAACAACAACAGGAGAAGGGTGTGCCTCGATATGCAGATCTGCTCGATAAAACTCCCCGACTTCATTTTGTAGCATCACCTAAGGCTCCACAAAGTACTTTAGATGTCCTAGGGTGAAGCCAGCAGGAGGAACCACCGGAGGGACCATAGTGGGAATAGGCTCAGTGTACCCTACCTCGATATTGACACTAGGCACACCAGCGTGAGCAGAGGAACCTCCATCTCCTCAGCCACTAGCAGTCCCAGACCTATGACCACTGGAACATCTGCCAGATGAAGAACCTGGATGCTTACCTCTCTCAGATGGCTAAAGAGAAAATAAAGAAAGGAATGGTAAGTGGTAGTCCAGCCTTAAAACAAACGAAAGTTAAAGCAAGAAAAAGAAATACCCCAGCCGGCACATCCTCTGGCAGTGCAGTCTCGATGGGAGGAAGAATCTGTGTGTGGATGAACTATGGGTAGTCACCATCATCTCCCATAACTACATACCCGGACCCAAACAAATCCAGATGATCCTCCTCCGACAACAGATATGGCAAGAACAGCCCAACTAGAGGTGCAGGCAGGATCCTTCATTCCTGGGGTCCAGCACGACAATCAGTGACCCTCTCCTCGAGATACCACTCCAAGCTAACAGGGCTCTCCATGATGAATCATTGGGGGACCAGCCTCTGAGCATTTATAAGCTCTATGGACCATACAGTATTCCCCCACAGCTCCTTGATAACTAAAAAACAGACTATAGTATAAAAAAAGAATGAATAATAATGTTTGAATTGGAAGAATACCTGCTCAAAAGTCATATTCGCCAAAAGCTGGCGACAAACCCAAGGGTCGGTGTCTACCTCACTCCAGCCATAGCCCAACCACCACTGCAACGGGGGGAAGTCAAGAATCACAGCACTAGCCGGTATGGCTAATTTCGGCTGAGTAACAAAGGCGTACTCATACGCCCAAATCTGTACAATAACCAAAAAGTCAGTTAACGAAAAAGGAAGTTAACTCACATGAAGAACTATCCAAGCACCCTTCAACTCCTTGTGCCTCCCGTAGGCACAGACGTCAAGGCCATAGTATAGCTGAGCTAGCCCGGCTCGCCCCCAGCTCAGACTCCCAATATCCTCTAATTGTATCAGTGATGGGAGCACAACAAAGTTCAGGTCGCTCTGACCTATGGGGAATAGCAGAGTGCTCAGGGAAAATAGCAAGAACGCCCGAGTGTAACGTCTCACATTTCTAAGTGGGAATGAAGCACCCTCAGGCAGACTGTCTTGTCTACTCAGCCAATAGTCTCGAAGGGTACTCCTCTAGACCCGCCTTCCTGTGGGACTTAAATTAATCAGCATGGCAATCACGTCTGGCCTGAAGCCTCCTCGCTCCAGCGACTGATTAAAATCTATAGTACGCCCACCGAAGGATAGCCCGGTGATAGCCACAAAATCATCGGGTGTAACGGTGAACTCCCCGATCGGGAAATGGAAAGTATGGGTGGAGTCCATCCACCGCTCTAAGAGTGCCATCAACAACCCCTAGTCGTCTGAGGCGCAGACTCGTACATCAAGCAAACAAACAGGTCCAAATTGGTCGAATCAACCAATTCCCGCACATCATCAGGGAGTCGTCGGTACCAGGACAATGCGTCAGTCACGGAGCCAGCCCCCCGGTTGTTCTGCCGCATCTGCAAAACAATATACAGGGATTTTTATGAGTTGTTTACATTTTGCATTGCATAGATAAATCAATCGGAAGCATTTAAAACAAATTTAAAAGCTCCAAATCTTAGTTTTGGTTGAACCAGAGCTGCCCGACCATGGTTGGAGCAGCCCGGCCCTAACCATAGCCAGCCGGCTCTGTTCTTAACCAGAGCCGTCGGGCCAAGAACACAGATGGCCGGGCTGAGCCGGCCGGCTCTGTTCGGAAAACCGGCAGTTTGGTTCCTAAAACTTAGGTTTTGTGATTTTTCGCCCAAAATTTGATTTTACTCAACTCTAAATCATCAATTGAGTTTCCTAGGGGCAAAATCTACTGTAAACATGCATCAATTTTATATAATTTCAGCTAATTTTGTCAATTTTACAGGAATTCAAAAATAGGGGAAAAGGTAAATTAAAGAAATGAAAACTAACCAAATTTTGCATAATGTGCGCAGATGGCTTCAAAGTCATAGGCACAGGATCATTTCTTCTAACTCCATAATATGGAACTGTCTCTCGTAATACATACACGTCAACTATAGATTCAGTGGGCAGGAAAAATGCCCCTTCGGGTAAAGAATACCTCACATGAGGAGACGGTTGTGTGGGAGCATTTGGAAGAATAGCTCTTTGCATCTTCCTCATTTTGTGCTAAAAGAAATGAAGAAATTTTTCACAGAAGGGAGAAAGTTAAAAGGGAGACAAAGAAAATGACAGGCAGGGGGGGCACCCCCCCCCCCCCTTTCTTTATTCCAAGCTTTAACCTGCTAGAGCTATACGGCTCTAGCTTACATGGCAAGCTAGAGTCGGCCAGCTCTAGCCTTGAGCCGAGCGGCTCTATTTGTGAGGCCCAAGCTCTACCTCAGCAAGGCAGAGCCGCCCGATTCTGATTCTTCAAGTATTGTATTTCCTTTGATTTTTCATGATTTCCACTTATTCCAATTTAATTCCGGGGTGGGTATTACTCAATTTTGCAGGTATCTGGGGGCCAAAAAGCCCCGAGCTGTATTTATTCTTGATCGAAAGGGCAAAAATTTTTGTTTCCAAAATTGTCGATCAAGGAATAAATACGCGCTTTCAACTCAACTTTAACGATCCACTCCACCACACGGAGAAAACAGTATTATTTGGTTGCTCCACCACACGAAGAAGAATTAAAATTACCATGGGTAAACTCCAGCACAGTGAGTCGATACCACGAGCAAACTCCACCACAGTGAGTCGACACCACGGGCAAACTCCACCATAGTGAGTCGACACCACGGGTAAACTCCACCACAGCGAGTCGATATCAGGAGCATACTCCACCACAGCGAGTTGATATTACGGGCACACTCCACCACAGCTAGTCGATATCACAGGAACACTCCCCCACAGCGAGTCTACGACACTATACCTCAACGAAGGGCATCAGGTGTGTTTTCTCATCATTTCTTACTGCGTTCTCGACCGCGAGACCAAACTTGAATCGGACATAAGCTACCTATCTAGTCGACTTTGATCTCGCAAGGGGCAGCCTGTGAGCACGGGTTTTCCTGACCTCTATGATGAGAGTTCATATGTTACCCTTGGAGTAGACGGACTTGAATTGCTCTTGAAAGCGACCGGGTTGTTACCTGGAGTGTCTCAAATGTTCTTAAATCCAAGCGTTCCACGATCCGAAACATCCGAATCGGTCTCTCGAGTGGTCTCTAGGGTTTAAGGTGCATGTCTGATTTTTTGACTTTTGCTCTGATTTTTGCTAGAACTGGGCGGCTTTGGTTTCTTGAACCAGAGCCGTATGGCTCTAGTGCACACTAGAGCCGGTCGGCTCTAGTGGACAAGACAAGTTGCCTTGCAAAGCAAAGCAACTTGTCTCGCAGAATGAAGATATAGGCATTTCAGAAAAGTCAGGTGGCCATTTAATGCGAGATATGATATGAAAGGGAGAATATAAAAGGAAACAAAAAAAAGATCGGGGCGATTTTTTTTTACAATCTTGAGAGAAAAAGGAGTAGAAGAGAGAAAGAAAGAAGAAAAAAAAGAGAGAAGAAAAGGAAAGAAGAGAGACTGAGACATTGCAAGCAATGAGATGAACCAAACACAAGGATTAAGACTTAAATCAATGTCGAAACATTAAACTCAAGTTCCATAACCTTTGCTTACTGGTTGGAGATCATTTCCGGTTCGTTCCGGCTTGTTTCGGATTGTTGTGGTTCTTGATCAGTTGAGACTCTGGCAACCATTTCAAGCTTTTAATCCATTCTTGCATATCCAGTACACTGGAAAGACGCAAAGGTAAACTCTGAGATGCCTTAAACCTGCTTACATTGTGTTTTCTGCATGTTTTTCTCTTTTTTTAAATTTTTCTGAAAAACAGACTCAACCCATCATAGTCGTACGGCTGTGATTGTGAAGAACAGAGCCGGCCGGCTCTAACCCTAGAGCCGCCCGTCTCTGTTCCATAGGGACAGATTCCTGATCTATCCCGAACGGCCGAAAGTAGTCCATTTTCCATTTTATACCTTTCTATTTTGATAGTTTTAGGCCCAAGAATATTTATACGTCATTTTAACATCGATTTTTGGATCTCTGGACGCATGAATATCGGCTTTTCGGTATTTTTTTTTTGGGTTTTATATTTTGGTTTTGGGGTTGTTTGATCCATTACGGGTCCATAGTTCAGCATTTGCGGACCCCCAAACATTATAAAATCTCAGGAAAACATCGAAAACAAGCAAAAATAGAAATCTTTTGAAAAAACGAGAAAACCGGTTTCGGGTCTGGTCATTTCAGCCCCCCAGCGTGGCCCAGAGCCGGTCAGCTCTAACCAGAGCCGTCCGGCTCTATTTTCAGCCATGCGGCTGTGATTTCTGGAAAAGACAGAATCACGAAATGACCTGCACGAACGTTGTTGCGCGATGCTGTTTTCGGATTCAAATTGATTTTTGTGTGTTTACTGCTTTTTGCACCTTAAATGTTTGTGAAAATTAGGAAAACTCACACGAACGGAACCCCAAGTTCCAGGATAACAGACCTACAAAAGTGGAACTTCGCATGCAACCGAGCCAAAGGTTTTCCAAAAACTAATTTTCCTGCATAAAAATGACAAGGCGTTTCAAAACCGTTTTCTAGTTCTCGGTTCGATCGGTCGGGTCAACTCGGTTACCCCCTAAAATGCATGCCCCCGCTTCCCAAATCCCAATTCTGTCCTGATTTGAGTCCTACTTGTGTTTATAATATAAATTGTGTTAACTGATCTGTTTTGCAGTATTTATTTTTATTTTTATTGTATTTAATAGATTAATCCGTGTACTTAGGCGGTTGTATTTTTAGATCCTCGTATACCCTAGGCGATTGTAAATGTGAGGATGAGAGTTTTTATCTTTTATTCGATTGGGTTGTATAATCGGCCTTGATTATTCTTTTGTATAATTTGCGTGTATGGTTTAATTTCCTGTAATTTATTTTCTGCATTTCTGCTTTAGCATCAGATTAATAAAAATAAACAAATTGGGTTAGAGAAAGATCATATATTGAATAAATATGGTTTTATAAATAATAAAGGAGTACAAGCTTGAGGTTAAGTAGGTAAGTTGCCCGAACCATAAATCTCTGGATTAGGTACAGTAGTCTGCGCTCGGTAGGGAGCTGTGCCAGAATTTCTCGGATGAGCTGATCCGGGTGGCGACTCTGCACTAATCTCGAGATTTAGGTTTCGAGGTCTTTAAGTTAAAAAAAATGGGAAAACGTTTTCTACCTAATAAATTTCAAAACAAACAAATGATTTTCCCTAAAACATGATAAACAAAACCCGCTTTTCCTAAAACATCACTAATAAACCATTTATTTCTTTTTTTTTTCTTTTTCTCTTGTTCGCTTTGTCGCGTTCCTTCTTTCTTAAAAGGTCGTCCACTCATAAATACATTAAAAACTTTTCAAAATTTCAAAAATATCTAAAAAACTTATTCCTCTTTTATGTGATTCATCTACAAAATAAACAACAAAAAAAAAAATCAAAATCTCCAAAATACCTTCTCTACTTTGTTCATGTTTCTCTCTCTTCTTTTTATAATTTTTAATCTAATTTTGCATTTATCTCTCAATCCGTTTATTTTTTTGTCATGCGACTTTAGAAAGTTTTTTTTTTATCTTCGAAACAAAATCCATATGTATATACATTTTCCAACATATTTTTTTCACTAAGGT
Organism: Euphorbia tirucalli; assembly: GCA_039660915.1. NCBI lineage: Eukaryota > Viridiplantae > Streptophyta > Magnoliopsida > Malpighiales > Euphorbiaceae > Euphorbia > Euphorbia tirucalli. Next base: position 30,818,822 of record CM077640.1, on the reverse strand, counting down.
ATAACTAATTATACCTTTGTATTTTAAGGTATAACTAAGGTATAACTAAAGTATAACTAAGGTATAATCAATGTAATAGTATAACTAAGGTATAATCAATGTAATAGTGTATAACTAAGGTATAATCAATGTAATAGTGTATCTTAAGGTATAACTAAGGTATAATTAAGGCAACTAAGGTATAAACGTTGTAATAGTGTATCTTAAGGTATAATTAATGTATAACTAATGTATAATCAATGTAATAGTGTACCTTAAGGTATAACTAATGTATAATTAAGGTATAACAAAGGTATAATCACTGTAACAGTGTATCTTAAGGTATAATTAAGACATAAGTAAGGTATAATCAATGTAATAATGTTCTTAGGGTATAAATAAGGAATAACTAAGGTATAATCATTATAATAGTGTATCTTAAGGTATAGTTAAGGTATAATCAATGTAACAGTGTATCTTAAGGTATAAGAAGTGTATAAACAGTGTATAACAATGTATAACAGTGTATAACAACGTATCAAAAGTGTATAACAATGTATAAGAAGTGTATAACAATGTATAAACAATGTATAATAATGTATAAGCGGTGTATAATAATGTATAAGCAGTGTATAAAGAGTGTATAACAATGTATAATAAGTGTATAAACATATAACATTGTACAAGAAGTGTATAATAATGTATAACAGTGTATAAGTAGTGCATAAACAATGTATAAGCAGTGTATAAATGTATAACAGTGTATAACAATGTATAAGAACTGCATAAATGATGTATAAGCAATGTATAAGAAGTGTACAAACAGTGCATAACAATGTATAAGCAGTGTATAAGTAGTGTATAAACAATGTATAATAATGTATAAGAAGTGTATAAAAAATGTATAATAGTGTATAACAAGTGTATAAACAATGTATAAGCAGTGTATAAGAAGTGTATAACAGTGTATTGTTGGGATTCGTCCTCGGAAAAATAACGTGGCGCAGTGGAAAATACACCGTTTAAAATTTCCTAGAATCCACCTATCGTGTCCGATTACCATTGATTAGAATAAAAACAATTTGAATCAAGAGAGATTAACTCACTGGATTTGTCTCTTCTAGAGACTGCTGCAGAATTGTTTCTTGAAACTGCAATCTCCAAAGTCCAGTGCACGACCAACGATTGAGCGGGAACCGGTGCTAGCCGAAGAAGCGGAAGGAATGGAGAATTAATTGCTGTAATTTTCTACTGGTTTTGGGGCTGAAATAGGGCTTAAATTTCTAGCAATAAGTTTTAGGTTACGGTTAGGTTTTCTTCCTTAAGTGTGCCCTTATATAGACACCTTGTCTAATTGGGTTTTAATTAGGTTAATTAAACCCAAGCCCACTAGGATTATAATTAAATAAATAAACTTTAATTAAAAAGTATATACTATGTAATTTAATTTCATTTGGCTAAATTTAATTACCCCTAAATAAAATTAAATCACACTTAAGTAAATACAATACATGTATTTAATTTTCTTACTTAGGAAAATTATTTAATTAATTGTTTACTTTATGTAATTCAATTAATTGATAAATTAATTAATTACATTATGTAAACTTATTAATTGAATTAAATCAACCCAATATTAATTAATTACCTTGACACCGAATGTCAACTAATTAATTAACGCATTCCTTCTAATGTACATTACATGTACAATTTCTATAAGTTCCAGCTCAGTTGATCTATGTGCACAATCCTATGGTTCTGTCTTTATATTAGTAGTAGGCCCAAGTCCCATAGACTGTAAGTGGGTTCTAGCAAACCATTACAGCCCCCAATTTAGATAGAGATGCAGCAGTCTGTTGAAGACATTAACCCAGTAGTAATCTCTCAGTGTCCTTTGCCAAACGATATCGATATGAATAAACAAGAGGCACGGTGTCTGTCATCCTTTTCTGCTGTTTATTATATTTCTTGATCTTGGGTTGACTGATTAATCAAATAAGCAACCAACTTACTTGGGTACGGCCATACATTTTTTAGTCCCACTTATCAAGTGGGCAATGATATCATCTCGGTGTTACCCGAGTGTCAATTCCATCACTTCATCATCAATATCAATATGTTCACTAGCCCACCCAATCATACCCGTATTTAGCATCCTTTTATAGACCTGTTAGCGTATGTGAAAGTGAACCATATTCCATATTAATACTATAATTAAATCTGGTCTGAGGACAAAAGAGACCTACTTAAGAAATGTAACGACCTGAAATTTAGAAATCTCAAATAATATTGTTTGACCTCGTGAACAATATAATTGGAGATAAATTTTGGGTTAAGACAATATTATAGAAGTAATAATTAAGGGTTCAAGTCATGGTGTGAAATAAATATGAGACAAGTTTGACCGACGGTCAAATTTGTACCCGTAATCGGTAAAATTGAAATCCGAAAATTTCTCAAATTAAATATATACAGAAGTGTGATGGCATAATGGATGGTGGAAATAATGAATGTAGTGTATATTATTCGTTTATGGAGTTAAAATACGAGAAAGGGTTAACGAGTTAAGTTGTGACGGGTGTTGTGAAAATTTATTTTTCTTGAAGGACTAAAGTGTAATTTTACACCTCTAAGCCAAATAACATGTCCTCTTTCTTTCTTTCTTTCTTCTTCTTTTTCTTCTTGAGCCATTTCTCACCAATTTTCCTAAAGAAACCGAAATCTTCTCCTTCCTTCAATCCAATTGCAAATTCTTGTTAGAAATTGATGATTAAGCTCATTAAGCTCATCAATTTTATCTATTAAGTCAAGAAAAGAGGGATTTAAAAAAGTTAGGGTTCTTGGTGAATAGTAACCCAAATTTGAGGTAAGTAGAAATTGATGAAATTGAAGCTTTTAAGTTAGGGTTTAAGGTTAATTAAGCATGTTTTATGCATTTGATGGTTTAATTAGGTGTTTTATATCTTGAATCAATTGTGATTGTATATCTTGAATCCATTGTGGTTATGTGTAGAGGAACCAAGGTCAAGTAGGGAAAGAGGAAAAGAGGTAGAAGAAGGCTAGTGAGGGCTTTGATAAGGTTTGTGTACACTAATTTTATTTCTATCTCCTTTTGCTGAAAATTTCAGATTTGAGCACTGTGGATTGTTTGTAACTTTTCTCATGTTTTAAAAGTTTGATTTGGGTGATTCCAATTTCTGTGGATTTTTAAGACATAGAGAAAGATATGTTTAGAAGAAAATTTTGTCAAATTCGATTGTTTTCTGCTTCGAATTCATGGTTGAAGTTGATGCATGAATTCGATTTCTGGGCAGAAATTCTTGGAGTGTGATCTAATTGTCTGCCTATAACTTGGTGTGTATGGCTTGGAATTTCATGATTCGAAATTCCTAATGATCTTAAGATGTAGGGGAACATGTTTGTGATGTTTATTTTGAATTTTTGGGCTGGTTAAAGGTTTGAATTTGGGTTTCCAAATTGATGTTGGAAGCTGTCCTGTTTTTGGATAGAAATAGGTTTGTATTGTATTGTGAAATAAATTGCCATATTGTTTTGATGATATTGTTTTTGGTGATATGATTTTTGGGCTATTGGTTTTATGAAATTGAGTTTAAGCTCTTGTTTGAATTATATAAGATAAATTGTATTGTCCTTAGTATTCAAGTAAAGAATGGGTTCGGATAGATTGGCGCCAATAAAGGGGGGTGCGGTACTGCACAAACAATTGAAGCTTTTGCTTCGGGTTTTGGCCGATATTATGAGATTATTAAGATTATGGATATTTGATTTTGAAGCTTCAGCTTTGTACTTGTGTGAATATTTTATTTTGGAGCTTCGGCTTCGGGCTTGACCGATATGATTGTTATTGGAGCTTTGGCTTCGGGCTTGTCCGCCTCCGTATCCAATTCCTGTTTATATTTTACTTGAGTTACTTGGGCAATAATATGTGATATTATTTTTTTTTGAGATATTTGGATAACTAAAAGTTATGACATTTTAATGAAGCTATATATGGTTTTTGGGTCAATTTTATTTTTTTTGTACTTTTATATATTTAAGTGATTGTTTTTAAAGGAAAAATTGAGTGATTGAATTATATGAAATAAAGTTAGTGTACACCACTAAGCAAAGTTGCTTAGCGTGTAGTTTATTTTTCTACACGTAGTTTTGGAGCTATAGATAGCCTGGACCAGTGGTAGAAGTGGATCAAGTGTGTGCAGAGCAGATAGTGGAAGCGTGCTAAGGTGGATATTTAGTATAATGTATATATATTGGTGAATTGTTGTAATAGTATGGCATGTACTAAATGTTTAGATGTGTAACTTGGAGTTTCATTTGGATACTTTATTTAAAAGCCTTGGAGTTGTGCATGTTTATTCTAAGTATTATAAATTTTTGCGATGTATATATATAACATATGGAAAATGGATGAATAGACCGAATTAATAGATAATATCAGAGTTTAGCAGGTTATTATGAATATAGGGTAATGATTTCATGACATCCTAGGTTATTGGAATGTGACATACATGCTTAGTTTTATTTATAGGGGGTGTTACAAGAAAGACCTATGACGTGACAACCATGTGGTTTTCTTATGCAGATCGATCCAGTCCCATGTCAACGATATGTACCTATATTCATGACTAACTATACAAGTACTATGGCTAGTTTAGAACCGCCATACAGTCATCGAATATACAAGTCTGTGGTTCTATTCTTTCCCACGATTAGAATAGACCTGGGATTGGTTTTATGATTATCAATCAATGGATACTTTACTCATATTATAGCACAAGATATAAATGAAATAGATTAATTGCCTTTATTAAGATGACACAAATGATGTATTCATACAATGGGTCTTAATGTATAATCCAAAATACAAGAATCCAATACCCTAAGAACTAGGGCACACCAACAATCTCCCACTTGAACTAGTTCCAAGTGGGCATTGCCCTAATTCCTATAGATCTGGTATGACCATCGTGCTGTGTCTACGGCAGCGCTTTGGTCAATGGATCAGTGACATTATTCTTGGTGTCAACTCTCTGCAATGATATTTCACCTCTGTTCACGATCTCCCGAATGAGGTGAAACTTTCTAAGCACGTGTTTGGATCTCTTATGTGACAGGGGCTTCTTAGCTTGTGCTATGGCCCCGTTATTGTCACAGAAAAGATCAACTGGGTTTAGGATAGTGGGTACTACTCCTAACTCAGTTATGAACTTCTTGATCTAAACGGCTTCCTTTATAGCTTTGCATGCAGCTATGTACTTAGCTTCCATTGTAGAGTCAGCAATGCTGGCCTGCTTTAAGGACCTCCAACTAATGGCACTGCCATTCAGGAGAAAAACATAACCAGACTGTGACTGGTACTCATCCTCGTCGGTCTCAAAGTTTGCAGCAGTGTAACTTGATACTACCAGCTCATCTTGACCCCCATACACTAAGAAAGCATCCTTAGTCCGGTTAAGGTACTTCAGGATTGCCTTAACATCCTTTCAGTGTTCCTTCCGGGGTCTGACCGGTACCGGCTAGTCATACTTAGTGCAAACATGGCATCATGCCTTGTACATAACATGGAGTACATAATAGATCCAATAGCAGATGCATAAAGGATCTTTTCCATGTTCTCTCAGTTCTTCTTTGTTTTAGGACCATCTTTCTTACTTAGCTTCAACCCATGGCGCATAGGCAAGAATCCTTTCTTTGCCTTGTCCATGTTGAATCTTTTCAAAACCTTGTCAATGTACATGGCCTGACTTAGGCCTAGAAGCCGATTGGATCTATCTCTGTAGATCCTGATCCTTAAGATCGTCTTAGCTTCGCCTAAGTCCTTCATTGCCAAGCACTTACTCAACCACTGCTTAACCCCTTACAATGTTGGTATGTCTGTGAGCGGATGACGTTTCAAATAGACGCGGTGAAGCGAACCGGGAGTTTTTATATGGGTTTTTGGTTTGGAAAAGCAGGTTTTCGTTTATCTTGCTTTAGGGAAACCATTTATTCATTTTAGAAATTCGTTTTGTAGAAAATATTTTCCCCTTTTTATTACTTAAAGACATCGAAACCTAAATTTCAAGATCAGTGACAGAGTCGCCACCCGGATCAGCTCATCCGAGAAATTTAGGTACAGCTCCTTACCGAGCGCAGACTGTCGTACCTTATCCAGAGATTTAGGGTTCAGGTAACTTACCTATTCAACCTCGAGCTTGTATTCGTTTACATTTATATTACCATATTTATTCAATTTATTATCTTTCTCTACCTGATTACGTTTATTTATCAGCTGATGCTCAAGCAAATGATAGAAATAAATTGCAGAAAAATAAATCATACATCCAAATTTACAACCAAATTGAATAAAAATAAAAACTCTCGTGCTCACATTACAAACGCCTAAATACACAAATTAATCTATTAATTACACCAAAAATAATAAAAATGGAGAAATAAATGCTGCAAAACAGACGGTTAGCACAGTTTATATTACAAGCACAAGTATGAGCCACAGCAGGACAGAATTGGGATTTTTAGGAATAGGGGCATGCATTTAGGGGGTAACCGGGTCGACTAGGTCAACCGGCCTGGTTAGTCCTGGAAAATGGTTTTGAAACGCCCTGTAGATTTTGTGCAGAAAAATAATTTTAGAAAATTATTTGGCTCGGTTTCATGCAATTTTCAAGATTTTAGCAGGGTTGTTATTCCAGAATTCGGGGTTCCGTTTGTGCGGGTTTCCTAATTTTTACAAACATCTAGGGTCTGAAAGCAGTAAACACACCAAAAACAGTTTCAATCTAAAAACAGCATCATGCGACGACGTCCATACGGGTCGTTTCGCGATTCTGTTTCTACTCGGTAACTACAGCCGTGCGGCTGTAGCTAGAGCTGTGTGGCTGTAATACTCGGACCCGAAATCAGTTTTCTCGTTTTTCGAAAAATAGCTATTTTGCTCATTTTCGGTGTTTCCCAGGGATTTTATAGGGTTCGAGGTCCGCTGATGCTGGACTACGGATCCGGTTTGAATTGAACAATCCCAAAATCAGAAAAATGAAATTCAGGAAAAATCAAGAACCTAACACCTGTACGTGCAAAAATCCGAAAACTAAAGTTTAATAAAGTACGAATGTATTTAGGCTGAAAAATATCACGATGGAATGCATAAAAATGGAAAACGGGCTATTTTCAGCCGATCGGACATTTTCTAGTTTTCACCTGGGAGGAACATAGCTGTACAGCTCTGAGGTTGGAGTCGTGCAGCTCTGTTCCAAGGGGATAGAGCCGTGCGGCTGTGTTCTTGGAGAATAGGGCCGTACAGCTATATTTAGGTAGCCGGTTTTTCGAAAATTGAGGAAACAAAGGAAGATCGCATAGAAAATGTAATGAACACAAGTTTAAGGCCTCTCAGAGTTTACCTTGATGTCGTTCTAGGGTGTTGGATATTCAGAAATGGATTGAAAAGCAAGAATGTGCTCTGAATCCTCGAACATTCCGAAATCCTAAAAACGAATCCTGAACCAATCCGAAAATGTATCCGGACAAATGAGTAATGGTCTAGACGAGTTATAGGATGATTAGGATATAAGTTTTAGGATTGAAAATTACAATTTCCTTTTCTCTCTTTCTCTCTTCTTCTTCCTCACTCTCTATTTCTATTTTTCTTTGTGTCTTAGTTTTCTTTTGGCTGAAGTCTTCTTTTTTCCAATCCCCCTTTCATTTGATTTTTTATTTCCTTTTATATCTCACATCCCCGCAATGATTTTGAGAATTAAATGCGCCGTCTTCATTTTTGCAAATTTCAGCCAAATTTGCTCCTTTCAGTCAAGTTGCTTTACAGAGCAACTTACCTAACCCACTAGAGCTGCACGACTCTAGTTATGCTAGAGTCATGCAGCTCTAGACCTACAGCCACTCGGCTATAGTTTGAAAATTATAGCCGTGCGGCATTAGGTAGAGCCAGGGTCAAAATTCGCAAAAACTAACGTGCACCCTAAACCGTAAAATCACCTGGGGGACCTTTCTCGGGGTTTCGGATCGAGGATTGGCTGGTTTTTAGAAAGTTCGAGGCATTCCAGGCTACATTCCGCTCTTTTCCGAGGCTGACTGCTTAACAGAGGTAACAAAGAGTTCTCATCACAAAGGTCAGGAAAACCGGTGCTCACAGGTTGCCCATCGCGAGGTCAAAGTCGATTCATGATCAGGCTGTGGAGTCCGAATCGAGTTTGGTCTCACGATTGGAAGCGCGGTGTGAAAGGAAAAGAAGACGTACCTGATGCCCCTCGCTTAGCGGTACTGACTTTGGTCTCGAGTAGACTCGCTGTGGTGGAGTGCGCCCATGATGTTGAACTTGCTGTGGTGGAGTGTCGCCCATGATGTCGACTCACTGTGGCGGAGTATTGCCCATGATGTCGACTCACTGTGGCGGAGTATTGCCCATGATGTCGACTCGCTGTGGTGGAGTGTGCCCAATAAAATCTGATTCTCTATGTGGTGGAGCACCTAATAAGACTGATTTCTTTATGTGGTAGAGCATACTGATGAAGTTGACTCTCTGTGATGGAGTGTGCCCAGTGAATTTGGGTTTGTTGCTGGGATCGGCTCTCTGTGGTGGAACATACCGTTGAAATTGAGTTGAAAGTACGTATTTATTCCTTGATCAACAATTTTGGAAACAAAAATTTTTGCCCCTTTGATCAAGAATGAATACAGCTTGGTTATTTTGCCCTTGGATACCTGCAAAAGGCGAGAAATACCCTTCTCGAGATTACACTGGAATAAACAGAAATTGTGAAAAATCGAGAAAATTGCTTACCTGGGGAGTCAGAGCCGCGCAGCTCTGAGCCGTATGGCTTTAGCGGGGAAGAGGTGGCTTTAGAAGAGGGAGGGGAGCCGACCCTCATTTCTCACGAGTCACAATTTTCTTCTTCTTTTTCTCTTCTCCTCTGAAAATCTCCACTAGAACTCAATACTGCCAAAATGAAGAAAATGCAGAAAGCTCTTCGCCCAAACACTCCCGTACAACCCACTCCTCATGTCAAATATGTGTTACCCGAGGGGAATTTTTCCTATCCACCGAATCCACAATGGACGTGTCTGGACTCCTGGAATTGGTCGCCTACTGCGAGGTTAGGAGGAACGACCCTGTGCCTGTGACTCTCAAGCCATCAACGCATATTGTCCAAGATTTCGTTAGTTTTTCTAACTTTTCCTCCTTTTTTCCTAATTTTTGAATTTCTACAATGTAGGCAAAATTAGGTGAAATTACATGAAATTGATGAATGTTTAGAGTAGATTATACCCCTAGAAACCTTAGTTGATGATTTAAAGTTGATTAGAATCGATTTTATGGTGAAAAATTGCAAAACCTAGGTTTTAGAAGTGAAATTGTTGGTTTCCCCGAAAAGAGCTGCGCGGCTCTGTTCGTGACTCGGCGGCTCTGGTGAAGAACAGAGCCGTGCGGCTCTATCTTCGTAGAACACAGCCGCGTGGCTGTAGCTACAGCCTTGCAGCTCTGTTCAGACAGAAAAGGGGATTCTTTTCATGTTTTAATTTTTTTTCAATGCTTCCATTCAATTTATTTAGGCAATGCATAAAATAAATAACTCATGAAACTCCCTATTTATTGTTTTGCAGGAGCGGACCCATAACTGGGGGGCTGGGTCCATGTTCGATGTGCTGGTTTGGTACAAAAGACTCCCCGACAAGGTGAGGGAGATTGTTGACTCCACCGGGCTAGACTGGTTTGTGTGTTCCATGTGTGAGATCTCGCCCCGGACGAGTAGGGGTTTATTGATGGCGTTACTGGAGCGGTGGATGGATTCCACCCATACCTTCCACTTCCCGATCGGGGAATTTACCATTACACCCGAGGACTTCGTGGCCATCACCGGGCTACCGTTAGATAGGCGTACCATAGAGTTCAACCAGACCCTGACGCGAGGGGGCTTCCGCCTAGAGCTCATTGCCATGATGATCGGCTTGTCTCCTCTAGGCAAGCGGGTCCAAGGCAGCACACTACAGGACTATTGGCTGAGCAGGCAGGACGATCTCCTTGAGAGCTCCACGTTCTCTACTAGAGATGCGAGGTGCTATGCCCGGGCATTTCTATTGTACGCTTTGAGTACCTTGTTATTCCCGATGGGCCGAAGTGATCTGAATCTAGTGGTGCTCCCTTCGCTGATATAGTTGGAGGATGTGGGGAGCTTGAACTGGGGACGAGCTGGGCTGGCTCAACTGTATTACGGCCTAGACATCTGCACCCGGGGGAAGCACCGAGAGTGAAGGGCGCATGGATAGTCCTTCATGTGAGTTGTTGTTGTTGTTGTTTTTGTTTTTGTTTTTTTAACTGACTTCCTCATTGTGCAGGTTTAGGCGTACGAGTACTCCTTCATCCCTCAGCCGAAGTTAGCCATACCAGCCAATGCTGAGTTCCCAGACTTCCCCTGGCTAAGGGGGTGGATGGGTTATGGCTGGAGTGAGATGGACACCGACCCTTAGATCTGCCGCCAACTCTTGGCTAATATGAGCTTTGAGTAGGTACATATCTTCTTTTCCTTATACGTCTTGAGTTTTTACAGTCTGATAACTCTCTCTTTTTTTTCGATCTATTGACTTCTGATGTTTCAATTTCAGTTGGTAAAGAGCCATGGTGTAATGCTGTGTGGTCCTCGAAGTTGGTGGATGCTAAGAGGCTGATGCCCCAATGATTCGTGATGGAGAGCCCATTCAGCCTAGAGTGATATCTCGGGGAGAGGGTTACTGATTGGCGTGCTGGCCCCATAGAGTGTAGGATCCCGCCTGCACCTCTAATTGGACAATTCTGCCCACACTTTTTGTCAGAGGAGGACCATCCGGATCTGTCACATGTGGATATACGGTTATCAGGGACGAGGGAGACTACCTCCTATTCGTCAGTACGCAGCTCCTTCCTCCCACCGAATCTGCACAAGCAGTGGAGGCGCTAGCTAGGCTATGTCTTCATTCTCTTTCCCTTTCTGCTTTTCTTAACCACTCTGCTGTCTGTTGACCCTTCCTTCTTCTCTCTCTTTTTTTTTTAACAATTGTCTGGGAGGGGTAAGTGCCCTTGCACATCATCGGGCAGACGTTCCAGTGGTCGTGGGTCCCAGACCACCAACAGCCGGGGAGATGGAGGTTCCTCAGCTCATGCGGGTGTGTACGGTGCTAAAACTGAGATGGGGTATACAGAGCCCATTCCCTCGGCAGTGCCCCCGGTGGTTCCTCCTACCGGCTTTGTTCTAGGCCGCTTCGAGTACTTGGTGGAGCCGTGGGTCATGCTACTCAACTAGTCTGGGTAGCCTTACCGGGCTGACCTATTCCTCAAGGAATAACCTCCTCCTGCTGTTGTACCTCCTGACACGACGTATATGAGTACTCTTGTCCCTGTTTATTTTTTACTCTTACTGTTGCCACTGGTCTGACTTATGCCCTATTCTTTGTGCAAATTTTGGTATCACAGGGGATGGCTTTGTGCCAGGCAGTCTCTGCCTTCAGGTCACTCTCGCTTCGGGACAACGGAGTGATAGCGTTAAGTACCTGTGTTAATATAAATATGCATGCGTGTATGCCTGTTTCAAATGCATGTATGTATGATGTCCATGTTGTTTGGTTCTGATGCAGGCTACGGTCAACACACGATAGCATGAGGACAGAGATGGATGAGCTGCAGAGGACCGTGGCGGATCTTAGATTCGTGAATGAGACCCTCCGCACTCAGTTGGATGATTGGGAGATCGGCCGGCACGTCTTTGGTGGTTATGGCGGGGCCGAGAGCGAGGAGGAGGCCGATGATTTGACTGATGGGGGACAACAGTAGCCTTTCCTCTTTCATCTTCTGTAGTTTAGATTGATACAGCCTGCCTGTGGGCTTGGACATATTGCCCGTTTGTGGGCCCTTTTTTGTTATATGATTTGTCTGACTTGTCATATTTGACTGTGCTGATATTTTGAGGAATGCATTCCCCTTTTCTGTTCTATTACTTTCTTCTGTTGGATTTGCTTTTCTTCTACTTTCACTCGCTTTTGTCGCTGTCTGAAATGATCTCTGCTTCCCTGAGACTTTATCCCACGATTCTGGGGCTGATTTCGACTGAAAATCAATTCTGGGCAACAAAGCCGCATGGCTCTAGTTTCAAAATTCTATATAAAAGTATATAGTGAGTGCTATTGCAAGATTACAGCCACACGGCTCTGATCAAGCCGCCAAACCGAGACTAGAGCTGCCCCATTATACCAAATCCGCATGACTCTGATTATAGCCGCCCGGCTCTGATTGTATTTCAGCCATTTCTTCTTCTTTCTGTGCTCTTTTCATTGGATCAACTTCGTGACCGTCTCAAAGATTATTGGAGAACCTCCCGCTCTTCCAACTGGGCCTTATTGGCGCCCTATAGCCTACATTCCATGTAATTCTATGTGAATCTGACTCTAAACCAGACCTTTCTGGCGGCTGCAACCAGCTTCTAGGATCCGATGGATCATGTCTTCTAATTTTCTGGGTAAGAGCTTTGCCCCATGGCTGAGGAGTTTAGTGCCATTCTTTGTGTCCCTTACCCATACAGAGTCAGGTTAGCTGTTCTTGAACCCTGTTCAAACAACCTATAGACACTTCAAAGGCTAACTGTACTAGACACGGCATATTTAGACTGCTTGCTTTCTGGCGAGGCTACCCCTAGGAGCTTTAACTTATCTGTCGTTATGGATATGTGTTCTGCCCTGAACACCTCTGCCTCTGGTTGGGCTCCTCTAATGAGTTTGTTGTTGATATCCCTTTATCTGTGTGAGTCGAGAGATGGGACCTGTGATTTTTGATTAGTCTCGGTGGTGGCCCAGATGGCCAACGGTGCTTCACCCATGGGGATTACCTTGGCTGAGACCCTGCTTTATCTGGATTTTGTCAACTTTGGTCACTCGGTTGAGACCAACAGATGTCCCCTTCTACTTCAGGTTTGTCCCTCTCCCATGCTTGACATTCTGACTGATTCTGCACCCATTGATTGGCTATCTTTTGTGCAGATTTGGTTACTGGAGAAGCTGAGTCTCCCGAGTATTCCCCCTCCTCATCCAAGATACACCTCAAAATATTACTGGACCCGACATGTCGAAATTACAGACTTCGCCACCCGAACTATAGAGGAGTGGGTTGCTTGGCTGAGAGGGAGAACGGATGCATCCATCTGCTGGATTTGCCCCTGGTGGGACATTTCGCATGTGACTACGGAGACTTAGGCAGGAGTTGTGCAGCTCCTCGGACTGTCCAAAGTGACATTTTACTCTCCCGCGCGGTTGTGTAGACAATACGGGCAAATACAGGGGGTGCCTTGCTCCTTGTGAATGACTAAGTGCTGAGAATTCACAAAACGGTGGCCCAAACATGTGCAGCGGCAGTGGATGAACCCTATCCGTTCTGAGGTTTTGAGATATGACAATGTAGCTTCGACGGAGACAGATGGTGGTTATAGGGCCTGGCTAGCTGACTCAGTGACCTATCCTACAAGACATGAGCATGAGATCTTGACCCTAAGATATTTCGACTTGTAGGTTCCTTCTGTGTTGTGTGGAGTTATTGTTGGATGATTTTTATTTTGCTATTTTATTTTATGTCCTTATTTTGCATAGACTGCCCTTGCGGGTTTTCAATCTATCGGACTGTCTTAACTTTTCCCTAGACCACCCTTTCGGGTTTTCGACCCAGCAGACTTTTATTTATACCCTAAATTTTGCATGAACCGCCTTTCGGTTTTCAGCCCATTGGATTATCTTTTGTTTTTTTTCTTTTTTTTTTTTGAAATGCGATGCATGCAAAGCATGAAATGTGCAGAAATCATATATATATGTGTATAACAGGAATCCAATTTCAGGTAAACTCAAGACATTTAAGCGAATAGAAAAAGAATTCATTCATTTATTCATTAATAATGTTTTAGCACAATGTGTATCAATAATGAAATGAAGCTAAGAACAGAGTTAACAATGGTATCCATCTTCCCACGACTGCCATCAGCTGGTCTTTGTAGATTTTCCGGCCAATGGTACTCACTTTTCTGTCCTGACTTTTGCATGGATCACCTTTTCAGTTTTCGATCCATCGGACTATCCTAACTTTTGCATGGACTGCCTTTTCGGTTTTCGACCCACTGGACCTTTTTTTTACACATGGTACCGTCTGAGCTTGTCCTAATTGACAGGGTTGACGAACTCGTTCCTGTCCATATCCATGATCTTTACAGTGCCTTTCAAAAATACCCTCTTTACCACATACGGACCTTTAAAATTGGGCCTGAATTTTCCCCTCACGTCTGTGTTGACCTATTTCATTTGCTTTAGCACCAAATCTCTGGGTTTGAGTGGGTGTTTCTGATGGTGAACTTTGCTATTGTAAGCCCTAGCCATTCTCTACTGATACATCTGTAAGTAACCCAGTGCCCGGAGACGCTTCTCGTCAATCAGTGCCAACTGTTCATATCATGATTGAACCCATTCTAATGCTGGTAACTGTGCTTCCATAACCACTCTCAATGACCTAATCTCAGTTTCCACTAGCAAGACAGCTTCCATTTCATAGACTAGGGAGTATGGTGTTTCTCCAGTGATGGTTCTTACACTGGTTTTGTAACCCCATAAAGGAAATGGCAACATATCGGCCCAATCCTTATAGGTGACCACCATTTTTGATAGAATCTTCTTGATGAACTTGTTGGCTACTTCTGTTGCTCCGTTGGCTTGTGGGCGGTATGAGGATGACTTGTGGTGCTCCACCCCCTTATCTTGAAATAATTGTGCCATAGCCCCTTGAAAATAAACCCCATTATCTATGACAACATGGTGCGGAATCCCATACCATGTGAACATACTCTTTTCAATGAATCTGGACATTTTCTTATCCATAACATGTGCAAACGATTCCGCTTCCATCCACTTTGAGAAGTAGTCAATAGCCATAACTATAAATCGTTGTCCGTTTGATGTAGGCGGCCTTATTTCTTTGATGAGATCTATTCCCCAAGTAGCGAATGGCCTCGGAGTCGACGACATCTGAAGTTCAAGCGGTGGGAGATGATTGAGGTCTCCGTACACTTGACAGTCGTGACATCTTTTCACCTCTTTGATACAAACTGCTTGCAGTGTAAGCCAGAAGTAATGCTGCCTTAATACTTTCTTATCCAGGGCTAACCCATTCATGTGTGGCCTGCAAGTTCCTGGGTGGATTTGCCTCATGACTTCCTTAGCTTCTCTTTCCGTTAAGCACTTCAAGAGCAGGTCGTTGGCATTTCTCTTGAAAATCTAACCCTCGCATAGCCTAAACTGTGCTACTAACCTCTTGAGAGAGATCCTATCTGACTCGCTGGCATCTTCAGGGTACTACCCATTCTGAATAAACTATAAAATATCATCATACCAAGGATGTTCCTCCGTCATTGCTATAATACTGACCGACAAGTAGCAAGGATTCTATGAGATCTCAACTACCACTAGTTGCATAGGGTGTCTCCGGGGTTCCTCCCACATTGACAAGAGTGTGGCTAAAGAGTCCACCATCTGATTCTCCCCCCTCGGCACATGTTTGAACTCAAATAGTTTAAATGCTTCCACCTTGTCCCAAACCAACTGGAGATAGAGCGACCCTTCTTTTATCTCCCATTCTCCAGTGATCTAATGAATTACCAATGCTAAATCTCCAATTATCAATGCCTTGTGTGCCCCTAGTGTGTTCAGGGCATCAATCCCGAAGTGGCAAGCTTCATACTCCATCCCGTTGTTAGTCACCGGGAACTCAAGGCGTTTAGCGAGGGGGATGATTTCTCCATCAGGTGTGCCAATGATTACTCCCAGTCCCGCCCCATGCTTGTTTACAGCCCCGTCGAAGTACATTATCCATCTGCTCGTTTCAGTCTCTATTACAACCAGTTGTTCATTAGGGAATTCTAAATTCTCGATATAATCTGACTCCAGAGGTTAGTCGGCCAGAAATTCTGCTATAGCCCTTCCTTTGATCGTCTTCTTAGTCACATATTCAATGTTAAATTCTGAGAAGCAGCCACCTTGATAACTTCCCGGCCAACACGGGGGTCTGGCATAAGTACTTCATCGGATCAACTTTTTCCACTACCTAAACTTTGTACGACTGGAAGTAATGTCTCAATTTCTTAGTCAGCCATACCATAGTAGCATAAGTCTTTGTTGGGATTCGTCATTGGAAAGATAACATGGCGCATCGAAAAATACACCGTTTAAAATTTCCTAGAATCCACCTATCGTGTCCAATTACCATTGATTATAATAAAACCAAATTGAATCAAGAGAGATTAACTCACTGGATTAGTCTCCTCTAGAGATTGCTGCAGAATCGTTTCTTGAAACTGCGATCTCCAAAGTCCGATGCAAGACCAACTATTGAGCGGGAAGCGGTGCTAGCCGAAGAAGCAAAGGAATGAATGATTAATGCTGGGATTTTCGGCTGTTTTGGGGCTGCTTTTGGTGGCTGAAATTTTCAGCAATTAATTAGGGTTGAATTAAGGTTTTATTCCTTAAGTGTGCCCTTATATAGACACCTTATCTAATTGGGTTTTAATTAGGTTAATTAAACCCAAGCCTACTGGGATTATAATTACATAAATAAACTTAATTAAAAAGTATATACTATGTAATTTAATTCCATTTGGCTAAATTTAATTACCCCTAAATGAAATTAAATCACACTTAAGTAAATACAATACATGTATTTAATTTTCCTACTTAGGAAAATTATTTAATTAATTGTTTACTTTATGCAATTCAATTAATTGATAAATTAGTTAATTATATTATGTAAACTTATTAATTAAATTAAATTCAACCCAATGTTAATTAATTACCTTGACACCGAATGTCAATTAATTAACTAACACATTCCTTCCAATGTACATTACATATACAATTTCTATAAGTTCCGGCTTAGTTGATCTATGTGCACGATCCTATGGGTCTGTCTTAAAGTTGGCAGTAGGCCCAAGGCCCATAGACTATAAGTGGGTTCTAGCAAACCATTACAGCCCCCTATTAAGACAGAGATGCAGTAGCCTTTCGAAGACAATTACCTAGTAGGAATCTCATAGTGTCCTTTGCGTAACGATATCGATATGAATAAACAAGAGGCATGGTGTCCGTCATCCTCTTCTGTTGTTTATTATATTTCTTGAGCTTGGGTTGACTGATTAATCAAATAAGCACCGACTTACTTAGGTATGGCCATACACTTATCAGTCCCACTCATCAAGTGGCCAATGATATCATCTCGGTGTTACCCGAGTGGCAATTCCATCACTTCATCATCAATATCAACATGTTCACCGGTTCACCCAATCATACTTGTATTTAGCATCCTTTTATAGACCTATGAGGCGTATGTCAAAGTGAACCGGATTCCATATTGATATTATAATGAAATATGGTCTGAGGACAAAAGAGACCTACTCAAGAAAGACCTATGACGTGACAACCATGTGGCTTTCTTGTGTAGATCGATCCAGTCCCATGTCAACGACATGTACCTATATTCATGACTGACTATACAAGTACAATGGCTAGTTAAGAACTACCATACAATCATCGAATATACAAGTCTGTGCTTCTATTCGTTCCCACGATTAGAAAAGACCTAGGATAGGTTTTATGATTATCAATCAATGGATACTCTACTCATATTATAGCACAAGATATAAATGAAATAGATTAATTACCTTTATTAATATGACACAAATAATGTATTCATATAATGAGTCTTAATGTCTAATACAAAATACAAGAATCCAATGCCCTAAGAACTAGGGCACACCAACAATCTTCCACGTTTATGCATGCTAAGCCGTATCACTTTATTATAATCCGGAAATTAAAATATTGAGTCGTTTAAAAGTGCTTCCCACATTCACACCTCTTCCTCCCATTGATGCTGTAATGTGCGCCATGCCTTAGCGAGGTACATTGTAGTATTTGGTTGGCCATCGAGGGTTAGGATACTCGATATGGTTGACATGTGAATGGTGGTTTGACTCAACATAGGTAGCATTAGCTCAAAGCAGGCCCTAAGCACAGATGGGTAAAGTGTCAATAAGCCCATCAAACCAAGAGTCCTTCGTGGAAGGATTGGATAGGTTGTCCTACCAAACGAATCAATGGTTGGTTAGCGAGCCCTAGTTCGGCCAGTCATTGATAAGTTGTGGATCTTGGTCAAGTCAGCCAATTAACATCACCAAGAAACAAATTAAAATGGGATTATTTATTTGAATTGGCTTAAAAGTCCTTTATTTCTAACTCAAGCAATGATTTCTTCCATGTAGCTAATCCCATTTCACTTAAGCAATTTAAATGGCTACAACAAACAGCAACTCACTCTCACTTAGGTCACTCTTGGAGAAGGAGAAGCTTTCGGGGACTAACTTCCCAGACTGGGCTAGGAACTTACAAATAGTTCTTAGACAAGAGTCTAAGGAGTATGTACTGAATGCTCCTTTACCAGCTGGCCCTCCCAGAGGTCGAGGCGTCACCATGGCAATGGTGGAGAACTATGACCGGCAAGTGAGGGATGACTGTGATGTCTCGTGCCTCATGCTGGGTACCATGGCTCCTGATCTTCAGAAGCAGTTCATGGATGAGCATGTTTATGAGATGATGGATCAGCTTAAAAAGATGTTCCAAGATCAGGCTTGTCAGGAACGTTACCTGACAACTAAGGCACTTTGCACGACTGTGATGGCAGCTGGGTCTTCTGTTAGCACTCATGTGCTAAAGTTGAAGGGGTATATTCATACACTTGCCCACCTCAGCTCGCCAGTTCCGCAGGACTTGGCAGCAGACATTATTCTCGGGTCACTTCCTGAGTCTTAAAACCAGTTTATCATGAACTATCATATGCAAGGGTTTGATAAATCAGTTGTTGAGCTGCATGGCATGCTCAAGCTTGCTGAGTAGTCTCTTAAGAAGACTCCTGAAGTATTGCTGGTGAACAAGGGCAATACGCCCATTGCTAAGGGAAAGGCCAAATCTAAGGCCAAGGCTAAGGCCCAAAAGGCCAAGGCTAAGGGCAAAAAAGTGGTGGCCCAACCTAAAGCAAGGGTTTCTTCTCCTGATGATGTCTGCCATGAGTGTTATAAGAAGGGGCACTGGAAGAGCTCATGTCCAAAGCTAAGGGAGCAACTGAAGGGCAAAACTGCTGCTTTAGTTATTTATGTTGTTGAGATTAATATGGCTATTTCTACATCTTAGGTCTTGGACACTGGATTTGGATCTCACATTTGTTCAAATGTGCAGGGTCTCAGAAATAAGAGATTATTAGGATCTAGAGAAGTAGATCTTTGAGTCGGAAATGGTGCTCGGGTTCAGGCCATGGAGATCGGAGTTTATTTCTTGGAGATGCCTAGTGGACTTGTTTTGGAACTAAGAAACTGTTATTTTGTACCTGCGATGCGCAGGAATATTATTTCCGTTTCTTTATTGGATATTTCTGGTTTCGTATTTAATATTGGACATGGTAGAATTTCTATGCAATGTGGCAATATTATTTATGGAACAACATTTCTTGAAAATGGCTTGTATATCCTTGATCTAAAACGTGAAAGTTCAATCTATAACATAAATACTAAAAGGATTAAACAAAATGAAATTAATCCTACTTACATCTGGCATTGTCGACTTGGCCATATAAATGAGAAGCGCATAGATAGGCTTCACTCTAGTGGAGTGCTAGGGTCATTTGACATCTAATCTCATGACACATGCGAATCTTGTTTGAGAGGCAAGATGACAAAGGCGCCTTTTAGCAAGACTGCTGAAAGGGCCTCAGAGCTATTGGAGCTAATACATTCCGATGTATGTGGCCCAATGACCACTAGTGCTAGATCTAGTTTTCTGTACTTTATCCCCTTCACGGATGACTTCAGCAGATACGGTTACATGTATCTGATGAAGCATAAGTCTGAGACTCTCCAAAGGTTCAAGGACTTTAAGAATGAAGTAGAAAACCAACTTGGCAAGAAAATAAAAGTACTTCGGTCTGACCAAGGGGGTGAATATTTGAGCTACGAGTTTGACTCGTTTTTAAGAGAGTATGGGATTGTATCCCAACTCACTCCTCCTGGTACACCCCAATGGAATGGAGTGTCAGAAAGGAGGAATAGGACCTTGCTTGACATGGTCCCCTCGATCATAAGTCATGCTAAACTCCCTGTCTCCTTTTGGGGATATGCTTTAGAGACAGCTGCTTACATTCTTAATAATACACCAAGCAAGGCAGTTGAGGGAACACCATATGAACTATGGAAGGGCCGAAATCCCAATGTTTCCTTCTTGAAGGTTTAGGGCTGTGATGCACATGTTAAGAAATTGACAAGTGGCAAACTCGAGTCCAAATCTATCAAGTGGTAGTTTGTGGGTTGCCCTAAGGAAACTAAAGGTTATTACTTCTACGTTCCGGCCGAAAACAAAGTTTTCATAGCCAGAAATGCAATCTTCTTGGAGAAGAAATTCCTTTCCAAGAGAGATAGTGGGAGTAATGTTGAACTTTCAGAAGTTCAAGACTCACAAACTCCTGCAGCTACTGCTGAGGATGCTTCGGGAATCGATCTGACTACTCAAGAAATTGAGGAACCAGAAAAGGTTGCATAGGACCTTAAAAGGTATGGTAGGACATGTCATCAGCCAGAGTGGTATGGCTTTCTTATGATGGATGATGGGGACCTTATGGTTGTTGACCAAGAGGAGCCCAAGACCTATCAGGATGCTATTGAAAGCCCACACTCAGATCAATGGTGTAAAGCCATGGAGGTTGAGATGCAATCTATGCAAGATAACCAAGTATGGAACTTGGTGATCCACCTCCGGGTGCTAAGGTGATAGGTTGCAAGTGGTGTTTCAAGTTAAAGGCTGACAACACCTTCAAGGGGTGATTGGTGGCAAAAGGATTCAGGCAAGTTTAAGGAATTGACTATGATGAAACCTTTTCACCAGTTGCTATGCTCAAATCCATTAGGATACTACTAGCCATAGCTGCATGGTACGATTATGAGATATGGCAGATGGATGTTAAGACCGCTTTCCTTAATGGAAAGCTACTCGAGGATGTGTACAAGGTATAACCTAAAGGTTTTAATGATCCAAAGTATCTAAACCGGGTATGCAAGCTTCAAAGATCTATTTATGGATTGAAGCAAGCATCGAAGTCATGGAATCAGAGATTCAATGAGGCCATTACAGAATATGGCTTCACACAGAATTCTGATGAGCCCTGTGTGTATAAGATGGTTAGTGGAGCGTTTCCACCTTCCTAGTGCTGTATGTTGACGACATCTTTATCATTGGAGGCGACATACCAACACTGCAAGGGGTTAAACAGTGATTGAGTAGGTGCTTTACCATGAAGGACTTAGGTGAAGCTGAGATGATCTTAGGGATTAGGATCTACAGAGATAGATCCAATCGACTTCTAGGCCTAAGTCAGGCCACGTACATTGCCAAGGTTCTCAAAAGATTCAGCATGGACAAGGCAAAGAAAGGATTCTTGCCTATGTGCCATGGGTTGAAGCTGAGTAAGAAAGATGGTCCTAAAACAAAGAAGGACCAGGAGAACATGGAAAAGATCCCTTATGCATCTGCTATTGGATCTATCATGTACTCCATGTTATGTACGAGGCCTGATGTCGCATTTGCACTAAGTATGACTAGCCGGTACCAGTCAGACCCAAGGGAGGAACACTAAAAGGCTGTCAAGGCAATCCTGAAGTACCTTAATCGGACTAAGGATGCTTTCTTAGTGTATGGTGGTCAAGATGAGCTGGTAGTGTCAGGTTACACTGATGCAAGCTTTGAGACCGATGAGGATGAGAACCAGTCATAATCTTGTTATGTTTTTCTGCTGAATGGCGGTGCCATTAGTTGGAGGTCCTTAAAGCAGGCCACCGTTGCTGACTCTACAATGTAAGCTAAGTACATGGTTGCATGCAAAGCAACTAAGAAGTTCATAACTGAGTTAGGAGTAGTACCCACTATCCAAGACCTAGTTGATGGTTTTTTTGTGACAACAATAGGGCCATCGCACAAGCTAAGGAGCCCCGGTAACACAAAAGATCCAAACATGTGCTCAGAAAGTTTCACCTCATTCAGGAAATCGTGAACAGAGGTGACATATCATTGTAGAGGGCTGACACCAAGAATAATGTCGCTGATCCATTGACCAAAGCGCTGCCGTAGAAACAGTATGATGGCCATACCAGATCTATAGGAATTAAGGCAATGCCCACTTGGAACTAGTGCAAGTGGGAGATTGTTGGTGTGCCCTAGTTCTTCGGGCATTGGATTCTTGTATTTTGTATTATACATTAAGAGTCATGTATGAATACATTATTCGTGTCACATTGATAAAGGCAATTAATCTGTTTCATTTATATCTTATGCTATAATATGAGTAAAGTATCCATTGATGGATAATCATAAAACCCATCCCAGGTCTGTTCTAATCATGGGAACGAATAGAACCACAGACTTGTATATTCGATGATTGTATGGCAGTTCTTAACTAGCCATTGTACTTGTATAGTCAGTCATGAATATAGGTACATGTCGTTGACATGGGACTGGATCGATCAGCACAAGAAAGCCACATGGTTGTCGCGTCATAGGTCTTTCTTGAGTAGGTCTCTTTTGTCCCTAGACCAGATTTCATTATAGTATAAATATGGAATCCGGTTCACTTTGACATACGCCTAACAGGTCTGTAAAAGGATGCTAAATATGGGTATGATTGGGTGGACGGGTGAACATATTGATATTGATGATGATGTGATGGAATTGCCACTCAGGTAACACCGAAATGATATCACTGGCCACTGTTGCGGATAAAACTACCCCAAAACACAGAAAATAAAATCCCAAGAAATACAAAAAAAACTAATATTCGTACATATAGAAATATAAAAACCAAAATTTTATGTCATACAGATGGATTTGGGCTGAAAATGATTGCAACAAAATGCACAAAATGGAGAACAGATTGTTTTCGGCCGATCAGGACAAACCAGGAGTCTGTCCCTGGAGACCAGAGCTGGCCCGCCGACCGGCTCTATTCTTCATGATCAGAGGCGGCCGGCTCTGTTCATAAAGAACAGAGCCGTACGGCTCTATTTGGGCAATCCGGTTCTGAAATTCACAGAAACAAAGAAAATGCATAGAAAAGACAATGCAAACAGGTTTAAGGCCTCTCAGAGTTTACCTTGATGTTGTTTGGATGCTTTAAACGTCCAAAGAATGGATTGAAAGCTTGGAATGTGTCCTGGGAACTCAATCAGCTGAAAACCACAACGATCCAAAACAACCAGTAACAAATCCGAAACAATCTCCAATCAAGGAGCAAAGGTTATGTAACTTGTTATCAATGTTTGGGGATTGATTTTGGGTCTTAGTCTTGGTGTTTTTGGCTCACCACCTGCTTGGTCTTTCTCTCTTTTCTTTCTTTGCTTCTCTTTTTCTCTCTATTTCTTTCCTTTTCTTTTTTTAAGATTCAAAAGCCCCCCCATTTTTCTTTGATTTCTTTCTTTTTATCACTCTCTCACACACTCATTTTCATCCCATCAAATCAGCCCCATCCCTCTGATTTCGCCCATACCTCTTTCTGGCGAGACAAGTTGCTTTGTTTTACAAGGAAACTTGTCTTGCCCACTAGAGTCGGCCGGCTCTAGTTTGTTCTAGAGCCGGCCGACTCTAGTCTAGAGCTAGCCGGCTCTAGTTTGAAAACTAGAGCCGGGGTAAAATTTCAAAAGTTCAATGCGCACCCTAAACCCTGGAAATCACTCAAGAGACCTTTTCGGGGATTTCAGATCGTGGATAGCTCGATTTTCAGGACGTTTGAGGGACTTCAGGCAACATTCCATGATTTTCAAGTCCAATTCAAGTCCGTTCAGTGCACAGGTAACGCAAGAATTCTCATTATAGAAGTCGAGAAAAACCCGTGCTCATAGGCTGCCCTTCACAGGACCAAAGTCGGTTCATCATGGGCTGAAAAGCCTAGATCGAATTTGGTCTCGTGACTAGGAGCATGATAAGGAAGAAAAAGGAAACGTAACTAGCATTCCTCGCTGGGGGTGCCGGCCGTGGTTCCAAGTCGACTCATCGCGGTGGAGTGTGTCTATGATGTTGGCTCACTGGTGGAACGCATCCGTGATGTTGGCTCATTGAGGCAGAGCGTGTCCATGCTGTTGGCTCATTGAGGCAGAGCGCGTCTGTGATGTTGGCTCTCTGAGGCGGAGTGCGTCCGTAATGTTGGCTCACTGTGGCGGAGCGCGTCCGTAATGTTGGCTCACTGAGGCGAAGCGCGTCCGTGATGTTGTCTCACTATCGCGGAGCACGTCCGTGATGTTGGCTCACTGAGGCAGAGCGCGTCCGTAATGTTAGCTCACTGAGGCGGAGCGCGTCCGTGATGTTGGCTCTCTGAGGCGGAGCGCATCCGTAATGTTGGTGCTAAATAGTGTATTTATTTCTTGATCGACAGTTTTGGAAACAAAAATTTTTGCCCCCTCAATCAAGAATAAATACGATTGAATTTGCTATGCCCCCAGATACCTGTTAAGGGCAAACGACCCCTTCAAAAGACATTTCTTCTATGTCCATGTGACGACAAGGTTGAAACAAGAGAGGCACTGTCCCTTCTATGCACCGAAGAAGCAGTCTGAGGTTGATTGTTGTCTTACACCCAGATACCTATTAAGGGCAAGAAACATCTTCAATATGCATTTTTTTCCTACCTCTGCGATGACAAGATTGAAATGGATGTTCTTCCTCTGCTCTGTGGCGAAAGGTTGAACAAAATGGTCTATTGTTCTGCCCCCAGAGGCAGCATAAGGATGGTGTTGTCTTATCCCTATATACATGTTAAGGGCAAGAAACGTCTTCAATAGGCATTTCTTTCCTACCTCAGCGATGATAGGATTGAAATGGATGTTCTTCCTCTGCTCTGTGGCTAAAGGTTGAACGAAATGGTCTGTTGTTCTGCCCCTAGATACCTGTTAAGGGCGAGAAGTTCGTCAATAGGCATTCTTCTTTATCCATTGTTTCGACAAGGTCAAATAAGATGATGTGCTGTCCCTTCTATGAGGCGAAGAGGCAGCATGAGGATGGTGTTGTGTTAGCTCCAGATACCTGTTAAGGGCAAGAAATGTCTTCAATAGGCATTTCTTTCCTGCCTTTGCGATGACATGATTGAAATGGATGTTCTTCCTCTGCTCTGTGGCTAAAGGTCGAATGAGATGGTCTGTTGTTCTGCCCCCAGATACCTGTTAAGGGCGAGAAGTTCGTCAACAGACATTCTTCCCTGTCCATTGTGTCGACAAGGTCAAATAAGATGATGTGCTATCCCTTCTATAAGGCAAAGAGGCAGCACGAGGATGGTTGTTTTGATGCATGTATGCATGAATGCGTGCATGATTCGTGTGTATGCATGTGTCATGATGCTTCTGATAATATTTTTGGTATCTGCACTATGTTGGGGAGTGAACTTGTGACTCCTGATGACTCCTGTGGGGACTGTGTCTGCCGGATGACTTTGCTGAGGATAATGACTTAATGGGGATCATTTTGGCTGAAGACTCAGCTGGGGAGTATTATGATCCATTTGATCTCGCTATAGATCTATTGGAGACTCTGTGGGGAGCCTTTCTGGGAACCCACCTGAGGATTTTATTGGAGACCCCGTGGGGATGATCCTACTAGGGACCACTCTGCCAGGGATAATTATGTTGGGGATGGTACAACTGAGCCTGTAGCTATCATTTGTAGTGACAATTTCATTGATGCCACCGTGGGTTTGGATGCAATGACCTACTGATGGTTGTTTCTATGCAATGGCACGATGCATGCGATATGAACTTCTAAGCAGAAAATCAAGCATGCATAATATCATTATGATGACATCAGAATGAATGCGATAGGAAAATCAAAAGTGACACTGCCTCTGTATGTCACTCTCTTCTTGTTACCAATACGTCCTTTCGGTTTTTCGTGTAGGAGATTCTCTAGCTGAAGATTGTTTGTTTGTTTTTGTTTTTTTTTAACGATGACCGAGTCTATAAGAGTGCGCCAGCCAAGTGGATCTTTTAGCACTAGCTTGTCTTAGGATTGGAGAATACGGCTTGACGATTTCACCGGGGATCATGATAGGATCGTCCTTGATGATATTTCGTGATTTTTCTTTTACCTGCCCCAAGTATTTGAGGTTTGGGTTTGGATGTGAAATGCTTCATTAAGTCTGGTTCGCTGCGTGCGGTAACCTGAACATGGACATTTACATGCAATGGCATAATGCATGCATATTGAGCATCAAAATAGCATATGAAATGTAACGCCCCAGATATAAGTTGACTTAGTTATGTTGTGATGTGTGCATATGAGTGAGCATTTTTGCATTTAACCGATGTTTTGTATGCTTATAACAATTCGTAGGCTTTGGCCTAATGGTAGAGAGATGTGTTTAATAACTAGAGGTCTAGAGTTCGAACCCAACTTAGCTTAATTTAGTTATTTTCTTTAGGATTTATATTTTTGGTTTGGGAGACATAAAATCGCATAAAATCCGAAATTTACTATTTTATATATCCCTTTTATTTAGTTTGACCAATTCAAATCAGAAACTACCAACTTAGTGGAGCAAATCTCTCCCACTTACCTTTCCTTCATCAAATCAACTTCTATTTCCTATTTAACACTACAAATTTCGAAATTTCCTCTAACCCTAGCTGAAATTTATTCTTTCTCTTCCTCTCTCTTTCACTCAAACCAGCCTTGCATCATTCTTGTGAATTCCGAAATTCCATTGTCTCAGTTGAGGAAATCATTCATCTTTCTGAAGGTAAGGAATCCCAATCGGTTTTATTCCATCTTTTAACTCCTTAGAAACTTGCTAAGAACTTTGTTCTTTTCTGTAATTTTCTGAAGTTTCTTCTCTTTGGGAATCATCGGATTAAGTTCGTGACCTAAATCGAGGAGCACCCTCTCCTAATTTCTGTTTTTACTCTAGTGACCGACCTCACTGCAATCGAGGTAACAAACAAACTCTAATATCGATTTAAAGCTTTCATAGATTGCGTGATAGGTTCCTATTGATTGCATGGTGAGATAATAATCTTGTATATTGAAATTTAAGCATGTATGTTACTGGTATAAAATGATGATAATTAGGTTAAGGGTTGAAAGAAATATGTATATGCATGTTTCGAATGGTTTTATGCTGGAACTGCTCAATTTCAGATTGTACAGGTTGTGGTAATTTTAGCTTTATTTTCGTTATATAACTCCGATTGGCATGATTCAATTTCCTGTGTTTTCCTGAGACATAAGTGTACAAGGTTGTTTTATACTATTTTGGCAAATTCCGTGAGTAAAGTGCTCATATTCCCTATTGAAACTGCCTTATGTGCATTGTGCCGATTTTTCCTGAACTGCTGAATTTCAGATTGTACAGGTTGTGATAATTTTAGCTTTATTTTCGTTATATAACTCCGATTGGCATGATTCAATTTCCTGTGTTTTCCTGAGACATAAGTGTACAAGGTTGTTTTATACTATTTTGGCAAATTCCGTGAGTAAAGTGCTCATATTCCCTATTGAAACTGCCTTATGTGCATTGTGCCGATTTTTCTTGAACTGCTGAATTTCAGATTGTACAGGTTGTGATAATTTTAGCTTTATTTTCGTTATATAACTCCGAATGACATGATTCAACTTTCTGTGTTTTCCTGAGACATAAATGTACAAGGTTTTTTTATACTATTTTGGCAAATTCTGTGAGTAAAGTGCTCGTATTCCCTGTTGAAACTGCCTTATGTGCACTGTGCCGATTTCCTGGAACTGCTGAATTTCAGTTTGTACAGTTTGTGTTGATTATGGCTTTATTTTCTCTCTGTAGCTCCGTTTGCCATGAAATAAAATTCTATGTATTCCTGAAATTCTGATGTTCAATGTTGCTTTATATTATTTTTGCTAAATCAGTGAGTAACACATCTGTTTTGTCTGTTGAAGTCAGACTATGTGCAGTGATCTGAAGTGAATTTACAGATTGCATGTTTTTAGTGTTTCCTTAATATCTTTTGCTATAGGAATCCGAATTGCATGATTTAAGTTGGCGTGTGTTCCTAAGATGTAAGGCTAAATTTACCTTTGTATTGCCATGCTGAATTCTGAGTCTAACCTACTGGAATATTATGTGCAAGTTGAGGCATGAACTATGAATTCTGAAATTGTCACCTTAGGCCTGAATTTATTTTTAATGTGGGTAAAGCATAATTTGATTCTAGAAATTTTGTGCTAGAACTCATGACATGAAATATAATAATTACAAATATGATTTGGTAAATTAATACATATTGGAATTATGAAATTGAGTTTGGGGTAAGTCCTATTTTAATGGCACCTTGTGTTTATTGAGGTATTGTGCTATGTTTTGGGAATAAGACCTATTTTAATGGCACCCTTTTGATATTGGTATGATTATAGTAATTAATTTGAGTTGTAGTGATTTATACAGTTGTGTTTTGGTTAGTTTGGCAAAGTGTTTACCATGTTTGATTGGTAGGCACTAGGACAGCACCCCAAATTCCGAGGTAAGCCCTAGGTTCATGGCACTCGGTGATGTAAGACCTATGTTAATGGCATTATGATGTAAGACCTATGTTCATGGCATTCTGAGGTAAATCCTAGGTTCATGGTACTCAATGTGTTAAGGAGGTAAGTCCTAGGTTCATGGCTCTCCGCAGAGGTAAGCCCTAGGTTCATGGCACTCTGCAGCGTCTGCTGCCAAACTCCCTATAAGCACAAGTGTATAGGTTAATGCAATGAGTTGTACGCATATACATAAGTTGATGTTAATCAACGGTTAAGAATGTAATTGCATGTTAATGTTGATTACAATGTGATTTTGATGCTTGGCTGTGATAGTGAGGTTTGTAAGCTATCTTGTGACTTTGGAATTTGTGTATTAGGAAACTAATAATGGTTATTGTGTAAATGAAATAATGTCATGTTCATGATACAATTCCTTGTTCTAAACGGTTGTATGCATCTAGTTTGTATGACTTGACTTGGAATTTTATTCTTTGATTGATGTTTTGCTACTTGAATGATATGATCTATGTGATATGTGTTGGAGCGGCTTGTTAAACGAGGTACGTTCCCTATTACAAGGATTGTGAGCGTAAGTATGTACACTTGTATGAATGATGATTGTTGTTTATTACCCTTACGGTGCTTGATTAATTAATATAACATATATTTGTGAACTATCGTCATTTTATGCAAACTTTAAATTGATGTTTGGGATTTGTTAGTTACTCGTCACTAAGTGGCGCTGTTGATATTTTCAGATTATGCCGGTGATGATTGAATGATGCCTGACGCCCGTCCTTGGGATTGTGTGGAGGGATTGCTTTGAGTAGACATTAAATAGTTGTTATGAACATTTTAGAATTGAGATTTTCAGATTTTCTAAACTTTTAGGTTTTTGTCATTGAAGTATTATTCGTATTGAATTATTATTTATCACTTAGAATTAAATTTGGGAGTACGTATTTTATGAACACGTGTAGTATTAATCAGAGGCATAATTGGAAGTTTCTTTTATAATGATGTCCTAGACTTTATGTAATGTTTTCCGCCATTGCATGCTAAGAAAGTTAGGGATGTCACATGAAACATTTATGATATGATGAATGTGAATGCATTAGGAAATTCCAACCATGGCTCTAGTGTGGATCAATGTTCCTTCATTACGCTTTTTTTTTTAAGGATCCGCTAGGGATGTTACCAAAGTGTACAGCCGGCCACTGGATGGAACTGCCTTTGTTGAGTAGACCACCTAAGATGGAGTAAATTAACCACTGAAATCTCCAAGGGTCTGGAACAATTGCCGAAGATTCTAATTCACACACAGTTGCCAAAGATGGACACAGCTTTTAGTCCTTCAAGGTATGGCCTGATTCAGAATGACTTGAGTTAATTGTGGTTTCCCTTTGTCCGTGAACCACAATAACCCTAGAGCAACATACACCATGGTTAGGAAATGAAAGAACCACTGGTAAGTAGTCACTTCTATTGCAGCTGAAGACTGAGTTCTTGAAATGGTTGGTTGGTAAATGCAACTTTCCCCTGAATATTAGCACAGCAAGCTTTGCAAGTCTTTCTATTGATCAGAACATCCCATTCATGATTGTTGAAAGTTTGTAAAACTCGGTTGCTCCAACACTGTTGGTGAAGTTCATAGGGGTAGATCTCATTCTCCTCTTCTTCCTAGCACATTTTGCCCATCAGAACCATCTCCTATTGGATTGAGTCCAGTATAGGCTATAGTGTGGATTTTACTATGCGAGAGCAGTGGTTACTTAGGAGTTCCATCAGTGGTTGCTTAAACGTTGGCAAACTCCAGCTCAATTGAAGTAGGCTTATATTCAAATCCTCTCTCTGTCATGAAATCAAGGCCTTTCCTGTCAGTCTAAGGTTACAAAATGTTTGGTCTAGGGGTTTAGGTTGAAGAGAAGTGGCATGGGATAGAAAGAGAATCCCCAATTTGGTACAGGTTGATGATAAACAAAGACTGATTGAGTCAGTACTTTGTCATATGCCTTTGTTACCTTTTTAATAATGAGCTAATGCGAATATGGAATAGCATTGGGGTTCAATTTCTTGTTAGAAGCTATTGATAGTGGAAAATAAGGCTTCACAGGGTCAGTTCAGAGAATAGGGTGAAAAGAGGTTTGGTTAAATTGGTGTTGGTAGTTGGGTGGTAAACGGAAGGCAAAGGGTGTTGAAGGTGTGGAAGAAATTGGAGCAGGAAAGGGGAAGAGCTTTGTTTTTGAAGATAAGAAAATCCGAATCTTTCACAGATAGGAGGGAAGGATCTGACGATGTCGGGAGCTAAAGATTACTCTTTAATGCTATGAGATCCCTTCCCTTTTTTTTGAACCCAAACTATTGCCATCTGTTGGTTTTCCTGCTGCATTCAAACTCATGCATGTCATGTGTGTATGATATGCTTTTTGGATGAACAATGCATGCGTAATGTCATGTACATATGAATGTCACACGAACAAGATAATGTATGCACTACAACCAAAATTGCTTTAGCATTTTGCACATGGCGGGTGATATGGGGGATGAAAACCATTTGAATTTCCCTCAGGTTGGAGATTTTGGTGAGGTTGGGAATTTTAGTTTTATGGTTTTCGCTCGAGATGCCCTCTTGGAATACAAGACCAAGTTTTGCCTCTGGGAGGACTTCTTGGGTTTAATTACCTCTAGGAGGGCTTTTGATTTGGTTTTTCCTCTAGGAGGGCTTTCTTGGTTTGGGTGCCTCAAGGAGGGCCTTTCGGTTTGATTTTGCCTTAAGGAGGGCTTTTTAGGTTTTTTGGGTAGGATTTGGAGTTTCAAAGATGGCTTTTGGTTTAGAAT
The DNA here is from genome assembly GCA_039660915.1 of Euphorbia tirucalli. Lineage (NCBI taxonomy): Eukaryota > Viridiplantae > Streptophyta > Magnoliopsida > Malpighiales > Euphorbiaceae > Euphorbia > Euphorbia tirucalli. Next base: position 30,787,367 of record CM077640.1, on the reverse strand, counting down.
GGTTTGGGTATCATGTGTGCCTTTTAAGTTTAAGCTTTGGGGCAGGATTGGTAGCGTCTTTCAAGGATCACGGAGTTGGTTCAGCAGATGCCTCGGCAGAAGTGGTACCGTTGTATCATTTTATTTATCTCACAAGCTCACCTTTCAAGAAAGAGTTCGTTCAGGACCAGGTTCCCTTTGAGGTTCCCTATAATATTCAGATTGATGTCATGCATTTTGATATTATGCGTGTTTGACATGTCATGTTAGATGATCAAATGCATGCGCAATGCCATATACATGCAATCACCACATAAGTAAGGAGATAACGAAATGCATTGCATTCAACATGATATTAATACACTGTGGCAACAAAAATGGGTTCCCTATAAAATGGACAGCTCCGAGGGTTGTAGTTTTTTTTTTTTTTTTGCCCCCGACTAGTCACTTCCTCGACTTCAGTACCATTGCCCCGTTCTTGTCAGATCAGGCCTTGTAACTCTTTGTCGTATTCCTCTCCCAGGAAGGATAGAGGAATTTCGTTGGTGGTCTCCTTTGCTCACCATTGATCGCTCGCTAGAGGCAGACGGCGCCCTCAATTTTCCTTTGTCAATCAGCTTTTGGATCTTCGTTCGCAGATCGACACATTCATTAGTCCGGTAGCCTGCTACTACATGATAGCTGCAGTAGTTTCCCTATTGTTCTGGTGTTGGTGCCACGTATGGTCGGACACTCTGCAACAGGCCCATCTTTCTGCAGATGGCGAATAGTCTGGTCACTGAACGAGGTCCAGAGGATGTGACTGCCCCTGTGTCTTTGGGAGGTAAACTCTGGATTTGTCGCAAAACAGAGTCAATATTGGTATTGGCCTCTAGAGTCCTTTTCAGTTCTCCTCGATTGGACGACCCCAATAAGCCTAAATTTTGGTGAGAAGGTCTTCTGAGGTGTCGAGAAGGAGTGTCGTTAATTTTGGCGTTCTGCTCCTTGTCAATGCCAACATTGGAGTCCATGCTCGCCATGTCTTTTATTTTCCCTTCGAGCTTTGCCACCCGGTTTCCAGTTCAGTGCACCTCGCCGTCAGCCTCTCTACTCTGTCAAGATCATCCCTCAACATTTATCTTAACATTGCTTCCGCTTCCTCCCTAATTGCCTTTTAGAATTGAGATGAAACGACATAGTCTTCCACCATATCTGCTATGGCGTTGAAGTTCCTTGGGTTGGACATCCTTAAGATCTCTTCCCTTGATGAGAGCACTTGTTAGCGTCTGCAGGCAGATACCAAACAGGGAACTATGTATGCATGATTATGCGTGACGTGTTATGCACGTGTATGTAGATGATGCATTGCATGTGTGATGTCATGTAATGGCATGTCATGCTATACTATTGGAGATCGACCATACAAGTGCAATTGATGTTGGTAGGGATGATGCATGCTAAAATAAAACATGGTGTATAAATATACACCACAGGGATAAAATGACACTCGGGAGTGTCCATGGATCGAGGCAAGTACTACTTGCAATAGGGTGCATAGTTATGCCCCTGGGAAAGAACGACACATTGGGGTGTCCACAAATCGAAGCAAGGTATTACTTGCAAGGGTAGTTGAGATGGGGTGCATAGTTATGCCCCTGGGAAAGAACGACACACTGGGGTGTCCACGGATCGAAGTAAGATATTACTTGCAAGGGTGCATAGCTATGCCCCCCGGGGAGAAATGACACACTGGGGTGTCCACGGATCGAAGCAAGACATTGCTTGCAATAGGGTGCATAGTTATGCCCCGGGAAGAATGACACACCGGGGTCTCCACAGGTCGAAGCAAGATATTACTTACGGAGGAGAGTTGAAATGGTATGGTGGTGTGTATGCGCATGATGATCTAATGTAATCTTCAACACTCAGGGAGCACTTTGGATTATGAAGCATGATATAAAGTGAGACAGGATAGAGTGCTTGGCATGCGCGTGGTTTTTCATCACTCGAGGAGCACCTTGAACCTTTATGTGACAAAATGATAAGAGATACTGTGCTTGGCACACTGGTTGAGTTTCGATGCTCGGGGAGTGCCTTCTATGTTTATGTATGAATGAGATGTAGAGTCATGGGTTGATACAATTGATTGATGTTAGATGGGTGAAGGTAGGAATGAAGATGATTCACCTTATTATATATTTTGGACGTTCCGCGGATGCCCTTATGCTATGCTAAAGGCAATGCAGACAAATCGCATGTGGACCGACACGCGGGTGTAAGTTCTGTGCCTTTGGAGCACCTAGTGGATGTCATGAAATGGTCATGTTTGGCCGACACATGGACAGAGTTCTAATGCTTTTGAGGCACCCAATGGATGTTATGGAATGGTCGTGTGTATGCCGATACGTAGACAGAGTTCTGATGCTTTTGATGCCTTTGTCAGGAAATAATGTACAAACAAGTCACGTGTAACACAGATAAAATTTTGGCATTCATGAAACACCTTACATGATTTAGTAACGTCATGATATGCCCCTATATATGTAGTAATCGGGTATTCATGGAATACCCGAGATGACTTGATAATGTTATAAGCAATCCGATACGGATCGCTACACATAAGTGAGATCTTAGTATCCCAATGACACCGGGAATAGACAGATAGATGAGATGTAGTGTAGTGCTTATCATGGGACCCTCCACATGATCATAGATTTAGGACCGTGGTGGTCTCCTAATGAATGGAATATATAAGGATGGCCGAGTGCAAACCTGAGCACAAATAAAACACGGGTGGCTTTGGGACACCCATTATGAAATGAAATGATAATAACGGGCAACCTTTGGGATGTCCTTTATTTGGATTAATGAGATAAAGTGGTGTGAATGCACATGTCACACAGAATGTAGGTGGCTGTAGAAGATGTGGATAGGATGCATAACATACGAGATGATGCCGTGCAAGCAAGGAATGAATGCATATGTCACCCAAACAAAGCATCATAGCTACACAAAGACGTGATCAGTACACAAAACACGCACACAGATTAATTTCTTGCATGTTTCATGGAAACACAATATGTGTACGGCACATGTGAATATACATCATGGCTGCAGAAGAATGTGGTTAGTATCAATGCTACATAAATGTTGATGCCTTGGGAATGATTATACAGGACATGAGATGATTGTGTGCATTTGATGCTTTGTGAATGAAGACAATAATGGATGTGAATTGTTTATTCCGGACGCTTTAAGAATGCCCGATGTTGTGCAAGAATAATACCAAGACAATCGTATGTGGACCGTCATACGAGTAAAAAGTCGACTCTTTTGGGGCACCTAATGAATTATCGTGAAATGGCCATATGTGAGCCAGCACACGGGCATAGTTTCACCACTTTATGGGTCGATGACATGAAGTGAAATGGTAGCATGGGAACTACCCCACGAACAGAGTTCTGATGCTTTTGAAGCCATGTGATATTAAATGATCCTGCAGGAAAATCGAGTGTAACTTGAGACACGGACAGGGGTTCGGCGTTTGCGGAACACCTTGCATGATTTGATAACATTATGGAATGCCCCTATGTCTGTACTAATCTGGCACCCGGAGAGCGCCTCGAGTGATTTCACAATGTTATGAAATGGTTCGATATGAACCGATATGCACAAACAGGATTTGGCGTCACCCGGACACCTATGATGAATGAATGTGATGTCATGTGATGGCATCATGTGAACTGTCACACGGAAGCAAATCTAGGACCTTTGTGGTCTACTATTGAATGATATTATATTTTGTGAAATGGCCGGGTGCAATCCAGTGCACGGGCAGAAATCGGGTAGTTTTGGGATACTCGATATGAAATGAAATGAAATGATCATGATGGGCATTCTCGGAACATCAGTTATTAAGTGTAATGAAATGATATGGCATGGATGTATATGTTACACAAAATGCAGGTGGTTACAGAAAAATATAATTAATACGCATGACATATAGACTAATATCATGTGTATGCTATGAAGATGTTGGCATACGATATGTATATACATGTTATGCCAAATGAAATGTCATGGCTGCACAAAGACGTGGTTAGGGTGTTGACATACATAATGATGTCATGTTTATGTTATGGAAATGTGGACATACGAAATGGGTAAATAACACATTAATAATATGTCATGGCTATAAGAAGATGTGGTTAGTATGAATGCCATACATATGGATACGTGTTAAAGAAGACTATACAAAAATGCGGTTAAAAATGATACATGGATAAATATGCATGTTAGATGCTTTATGGAAAGATAAATGGGAAATCACCATAGAAAAAACATTAGCACATGCAAAGATATGCTCTCCCTTCCAACCTTGTTTCTCCTTTCGATTGGTCTTGCATTCTTCCTAGATGTTGGGTCTCTTTGGTATCAACGGGGGATACCACTGGTGCACACTCAATGTTCAATTTTTAATTTTATGTTTTGGTAATCCTAGGGGAGATTACTAAGTCATTACATGTGGGCCAAAGCCAGAACCAAGGGTGGTACAGTCTCCCATAGCGAATAAACACTTTCCCACCGTAGAACACGATGTAAGGTCATGCGGGGCTATGAGTGGTTTACCCCGTCGGGTGTCTCCAATCCTGGCGATAGAGGTAGGCCACCATGTTGGGTAAACCAGGGTGAAAATAGTGTATTTGAGGGGTTAAGAAGAACAAAATGTCATGATATGCAAAGGTATGAATAAATATGATGTTTATAAATTGATAAACGAATACAAGCGAGGTTATATTTTAATAGTTGCCTAAGTTCCTTAAGTTTTTGAGAAAAACATTTTTAAGAAACTTTTAAATCCCCAGCAGAGTCGCCACTGTGAGTGAATGACCTTTAAATTAAAGTTTCGTGGCGAAGCGGGCCGGGGGTTTTTTAGAAAACCAAAGAAAGAAAATTAGTTTGAGTGTGAAGTTTTGGAAAACGGTTTTGTTTATCTTGCTTTTACAAGGAAAATCGTTTCATTTAGAAATGCTTTTCGTAGAAAACGTTTTCCCTTTTTACAACTTAAAGACCTCGAAACCTCAATTTCGAGATCAGTGACAGAGTCACCACCCGGATCAGCTCATCTGGGAAATTCCGGTACAGCTCCCTACCGAGCGCAGACTACTGTACCCAATCCAGAGATTCAAGGTTCGAGCAACTTACCTACTTAACCTCAAACTTGTATTCGTTTATTATTTATAAAGTCATATTTATTCAATTTATTATCTTTCTCTAACCCGAATTTGTTTAATTTATTAATCCGATGCTAAGACAAAAATGCATAAAATAAATTGCAGGAAAATAAACCATCCACACAAACGTATAAAAGAATAATAGTGGCCGATTATACAACCAAATTGAAAAAATATAAAAACTCTCATCCTCACTTTACAAATGCCTAAATACACGAGGATCTAAAAATATAATTGCCTAATTACATGAAATAATCAATTAAATACAGCAAAAATAAAAATAAAAGCTGCAAAATAGATTGGTTAGCACAGTTTATATTATAAATACAAATAGGACTCAAATCAAGACAGAATTGGGGGTTTAGGATGTGGGAACATGAATTTAGGGGGTAACCGGGTCGACCCAACCAATCGGACTGATTAGACCTGGAAAACGATTTTGAAACGCCCTGTAATTTTTGTGTTGGAAAATTAATTTTTATAAACCATTTGGCACGGTTTCATGCAAATTGTTGTTTTTGTGGGTCTGTTATCCTAGAACTCCGGGTTCCGTTCATGTGGGTTCCTAAATACGCATTTCATCTAGGGTCCAAAATACAATAAACACACCAAAAACATTTGTAAAAATATTATTTTGTTTGTTTTTAATATTTTCCGGGGACTATATAGGGTTCGGGGGTCCGCTAATGCTGAACTATGGATCCGATTCGGATAAAACTACCCCGAAACTCAGAAAATAAAACCCTGGGAAATACAAAAAACACTAATATCCCTATGTATAGAAATATAAAAACCAAAATTTTATGGCATATGGATGGATTTGGGCCGAAAATGATCACAACAGAATGCACAAAATGGAAAACGGATTGTTTTCGGCCGATCGGGACAAACCGTTAGTCTGTCCCTGGAGAACAGAGCCGGCCAGCTCTGTTCATAAAGAACAGAGCCGTACGGCTCTATTCGGGCAATCCAATTCTGAAATTCACAGAAACAAAGAAAACAAATAGAAAAGACAATGCAAACAGGTTTAAGGCCTCTCAGAGTTTACCTTGATGTTATTTGGATGCTTTAAACGTCCAAAGAATGGATTGAAAGCATGGAATGTGTCCTAGGAACTCAATTGGCTGAAAACCACGATGATCCGAAACAAACCGAGACAAATCTAAAATGATCTCCAATCAATGGGCAAAGGTTAAGTAACTTGTTATCAATGTTTGGGGATTGATTTTGGGTCTTAGTCTTGGTGTTTTTGGCTCACCACCTGCTTGGTCTTTCTCTCTTTTCTTTCTCTGCTTCTCTTTTTCTCTCTATTTCTTTCCTTTTCTTTTTTTAAGATTCAAAAGTCCCCCCCCCCATTTTTCTCTAATTTCTTTCTTTTTATCTCTCTCTCACACACTCATTTTCGTCCCATCAAATCAGCCCCATCCCTCTAATTTCACCCATACCACTCTCTGGCGAGACAAGTTGCTTTGTTTTACAAGGCAACTTGTCTTGCCCACTAGAGTCGGCCGGCTCTAGTTTGTACTAGAGCCGGTCGGCTCTAGTTTGAAAACTATCGCCGTGCGGCTCTAACAAGAGTCGGGGAAAAATTTCAAAAGTCCGACGCGCACCCTAAACCCTGGAAATCACTCGGGAGACCTTTTCAGGGATTTCGGATCACGGATAGCTCGATTTTCAGGACATTTGAGGGACTCCTGGCAACATTCCATCATTTTCAAGTCCAATTCAAGTCCGTTCGATCCACAGGTAAAGCAAGAATTCTCATCATAGAGGTCGGGAAAAACCCGTGCTCACAGTATACCTGACCTCGTAATCAAGCAGTTTCTTGCTCAGGTAGTAGATTGCATGTTCTAGCCTGTCTTCCTATTCTTGAACTAGCATTGCCCCTATTGAAGCATCTTCAATAGCCAAGTACAGGACCAAAGGCTTATTCGGCATTGGAGGCTTCAGGACTGGTGGATTCATCAACTAAGCCTTGATCCTGTTGAAGGCTAACTAACACTGATCATTCCACTTCGCCCACTAGTTCTTCCTTAGGAGCTTAAAGATGGCTTCACAGACCATTGTCAACCTTGTAATGAACCGATTGACATATTGTAGCGATCCCAGACTGCAATCCTTCTTGGGCTCCCACCATGGGCTTACTTCATATGGGCCTTCCTCCATACTTGATGCAATTACAACAATTTTATTTAAAGTAAAATCTATTCTAAAATTACATCAAAATAAATGAAATGGCACGCAGGCTATATTTCCCAAAATCAGATTACAACCAATAATAATTTAGGGCCCCTAGAACTCAACATCACATTTCAAACAAAGTACATGTCGTGCACATACATACCAATATGATACATGATCATGGCATTCCAGATTATAAACATAAATGTTAAGCTGAGTTACTTAGGGTGAAATCGCTAATTTTAACAAATGTGACTAAGGCCCATAAAGGCCTAGTGGATAACATCCATTAATGCAAATTTAATAATTTTGTTCCTACTGGAATTTGGGTTGTCACAAATTTAAAATTTAGCTCTCTCAATTTTAACTGGTGTCACGGTTTATTGGGCCAATTTCACAAAGTCCATATTGAATTTAATATGCAAACAATTAAAATAAATATGCATGCCTACAAAATAAACAATTTAAATACAAATTAAAAAAAATTAATTTAATTTGCATTAGGGTTTGGGATAAAAAAATACCCGCAAAATCCAAAACTGGACTAGAATCCTGCACGCGGCGCTGCTGTTCGGGGACAGCAGTAGTTGCTGCAATTTGGAATCGTAATATATAAACAATGTATAAACAGTATTTAACAATATATAAGAAATGTATAAATAGTGTATAACAATGTATAAGACGTGTATAAACAGTGCATAACAATGTATAATAGTGTATAAGAAGTGTATTAGCAGTGTATAAACAATGTACAACAATATATAAGAAGTGTATAACAATGTATAAAAAGTGTATAAACAGTGTATAACAATGTATAAGTAGTGTATAAGAAGTATATAAACAATGTTTAAACAGTGTATAAACTGACAGACGAAGGCCTAAGCAGCATTTTTTTGGGTGCAAATGAAACCTGTCACGGTAAACCTATGATAGCCCTTACAGAGCTTAAAAATCACATTCCGAAAACATATTGTAATAGTCAATTGGACTCAAGGTCTACCAAAAAATAAAACTACTTATTCCTTTCTTGGACCTATGATCCCTTTTCTTGCTTAACTCACAATCCGGAAACTCATCTGCTACCAGCTCTGCATCAAAACAGTGTATAACGGTGTATAAGAAGTGTATAAATAGTATATAACAAGTGCATAACAGTGTATAAAAATATATAAAAAGTGTATAAACAGTGTAAAACAATGTATAAGCAGTGTATAACAAGTGTATAATAGTGTATAAGTAGTGAATAAGAAGTGTATAAACAATGTATAAATAATGTAATAAACAATGTATAAACAGTGTAATAAACAGTGTATAAACAATGTAGAATAAGTATATAAACAGTGTTCATGTTTATAAATGTATAAACAATGTATAATTAAATTTTAAAAAATAATAAAAAATGGCTCTACAAGCTGTTCATAGTTCAGAGGTGCCAATTCCTGATCAAATTCAACAAAATACAGGCCCAAAGTGCAGTTTAAAAAGATGTATCCCAATAATAAAGTGCAGTCATAAAATGCACTCCTAAAGTGCAGATACAGTCTAAAATTGCAGTCCTAAAGTGCAGATGCAGTCCCAAAATTATAGTCCTAAAATGCAGTCATAATGTGTAAATGCAGTCCCAAAATTGTAGTCCTAAAATGCAGTCCCAAAATTACAGTCCTAAAATTGCTGTCCCAAAATTGCAGATGCAGTCCCAAAATTGTTGTCCCAAAATTGCAGTCCTAAAATGCAGTCCTAAACTGCAGATGCAGTCCCAAAATTGAAATGCAGTTCTAAAAGTGCATATGGAGTCCCAAAATTGTAGTCCTAAAATGCAGTCTTAAAGTGAAGATGCAGTCTAAAAATTGAAATGCAGTCATAAAGTCCAAATGCAGTTCCAAAATTGAAATGCAGTCATAAAGTGCAAATGCAGTTCCAAAATTGAAATGCAGTCCTAAAGTGCAGATGCAGTCGTAAAATGCAGTCTTAAAGTGCATATGCAGTCCCAAAATTGAAATGCAGTCATAAAGTACAAATGCAGTCCCAAAATTACAGTCCTAAAGTGCAGATGCAGTTACAAAATTTGAAATGCAGTCGTGAAGTGCAAATGCAGTCCCAAAATTGAAATGCAGTCCTAAATTGCAGATGCAGTCCCAAAATTGCAGTTTTAAAGTGCAGATGCAGTCTTAAAGTGTAGATGCCATTCCAAAATTGAAATGTAGTCATAAAGTGCAAATCCAGTCCCAAAATTGCAGTCCTAAAGTGCAGTTGCAGTCCCAAAATTGAAATACAGTCCTAATTAAGGTATAATCAATTTAATAGTGTATCTTAAGGTTTATAAGTAAGGTATAATTAAGGTATAACTAAGGTATAATCAATGTAATACTGTATTTTAAGGTATAAGTAACGTATAATTAAGGTATAGCTAAGGTATAATCAATGTAATACTATATCTTAAGGTATAAGTAATGTATAATTAAGGTATAACTAAGTTATAATCAATGTAATAGTGTATCTTAAGGTATAACTAAGGTATAATTAAGGTATAACTAAGGTATAATCACTGTTGTGAGTGGACGACGTTTTCAATGGAACGCGGACTCTCTCGGAAGGGAGCCTCGACATTGGGCAACTCTCCCTCGTGTGGGGTTTTTATGATGAAAATTCATTTTTAGAAAATCAGATTATTTCATAAAAAAACCGAGACCAAAGTCTCGATAAATAGTGTAGGAGTCGCCACCCGGCTTAGCTCAACCTAGAATTTTCAGTGTAGCTGAACCAGTCGAAAGGCTGCTACACTATCCAGAGATCTAGGCCCGGACAAGTCCCCTATTTCGTGTCTAATCAAAATAAAATTCGGCCAATGTTCATAGATGATATTTTAAATTCTAAAGTCCATTTTTATTAAATAAAAGCATGCAGCGTACACAAAAGTCAAAATAAAACAATAAATAAATATCTTATTACAACTCAATTGAATAAAAATAAAAAAACTCTCAACCTCACCTTACAAACGCCTAAAATACACGATGATCTAAAAAAAATACAATTGCCTAAAATATACGGATTAATCTATTAATTACATCCAAAATAAAAATAAAAATAAACTAAAAGCTACAAAACAGAGGGTTAGCAAAGTTTATAGCACACCACAAATAGGACTCAAACAGGATAGAAAGGGATTTTAAGGAATACGGGGGTATGCAATTGGGGGATAACCGGGTTGGCTTAGCTAGCCGGCCCGATTAGGCCTGGAAAACGATTTTGAAACGTCCCTGTATTTTTGGTTTTATGAGAAAATCATTTTGAAAACATTTTATTTTATAATTTATTTTAATTTAGCATGTGATGTGGGTCAGTTTTTGGGAGAATTGGGTCTCCGTCGTAGCATTGTTCTAAATGCAATTATACTGAAAATTAAATCTAGGGTCGTGATTGCACACAACAAAATTCATTTTTGGTGATTTTCTGAGTTTTCTGAATTTTTGGGATTTTAGAGAATTTGTGTGGATTATTCTGGAAATTCTGCCATTGGACGGAAGTTACAGTCGTGCGACTGTAATCCTTCCACTTGTAGAAACTCGCCAAAATTTATTTAAATAAAAGGAAAATAGCGGGGGAATTCAAGAACGCTCGTACGACTGTTCTTCAACACAAGAACAGTAGTACGGCTGATCTTGAATTCCAGAAACAGCAAGCCCAAAAATTATGTTTTTTTATGCACAAAAACACCCCAAATCACCCAGAAAAAGCAACAAAATGAAGGTTTAAAGTATGTTTACCTTTATGGCGCTGATCCACCGTAGGATTGACCACTGGAAACGCCCAATCACCTCCAAATTGCTTCTTTTTCCTTTTGTTAAGGTTCCCAAAACCAAGTCCAAAAATCTCCAAAATGTCAAGGATTTCGAGAATTTTAAGTCCAAAATTGATTATGTTTAGAGTGTCCAGTTATTAACCTCTTGATTTCTAACAAGTTTTAAACTTTAACACCAAAGAATTAAAAGAAAAAGAGGAAAAAGATGGTTTTTGTTTAGTCTTCCTTTTTCTCTCCTTTTTCTCTAATTCTCTCTCAATTTCTCTTCCTAAACTCTTCCAATTTTTCAGAACCAAAAGTCCCCTCCCTTTTCCTCTCTCATTTCCCTCTGAAGCATAAATGCTTCTCTCCCTTTTTCTCTCTCAGGGCATGGGTTGCTATACCTGCCACGACCTTACAGTCGTACGACTATAATTTCAATTGCAGTCACATGACCATAAGGACAGTTGCACTACTGTAACTACAGTCGTGTGATGCAAGTGTAAGCACAGAAATTTTCTATACTTAAAAAAAAAGTATATGGTTGTACGACTGTCCTTACAGTCGTGCAACTGTAATTTAAAAATTACAGTCGTACGACTGTAATATCAGAGCAGTTACAGGAGCTCATACCTCTGCAGCAGAAAAATGGAGGAGAGAGGTGGCGTAATTAATGCGCCGGATGGACAACAAGCAAGCCAGAAAAGCAGAGATAAAAGGAAGGAAAAGAGAGGAGAGAGGACAACTTGATTTTTGGTGAAAAGAGATTAGAGAGAAAGGAGAAAAGAGAGAAGGAAAAGAAAGAACAAAAAAAAAAAAAAAAACCAAAACTCAAAAATTCTTCTTTTCCTCTTTTATTTTCTTTAGTTCTCAGAATTAGGACTAAAACTTGCTAGAAATCTTTAGGTCAATTAATTAACTTCTCAAACAAGTCAAAATCACGGACTTAAATCATCAGAATCAAAATCATTTTGGATTTTTGGAAACAAAGACCTCAACTTCAATTTCAAAGAAAAAGTGCGAATTTGTTTGGATTGGAGCGACGCCAGGGGTCAAATCGACTTGGATTAGCTTCTAAAAAGGTAGACACTCCTTTTCCTTTCACTTTTTCTCGCTTTCTGGGTGTTTGAAGTGAATTTTGTGCATTTTCTGCTGTGTTTTCACGATTCTATTTCTGGGAATTAAGAACAGTCACACGACTGTTCTTGGATTTGATGAACAGTCGTACGACTGTATATACAGTCGTACGAGTGTTCTTAATTTCCAGATTGTTTTTCTTCCGTTTTTGATTCAAAATAAATTTTGGCGAAATCTTGATTCTGGGCCGTTTACAGTCGCACGACTGTAACTCTCGTTACGGAATCAAAATTTCAGCTTTTATCCCCAAAAAAAATTTATAAAAATCCATAAAAATCAGAAAACCCCAAAAATCATCAAAATGAATTTTGTTGTGTGCATTCACAACCGTAGATTCAATTTTCAGTAAAATTACATTTAGAACAATTCAACGACGGAGACCCGGTTCTCCCGAAAACCGACCCACCTTAAATATAAAAATGCATGTAAACTGGAAAAAATTGTTTTCAAAAATGAATTTCTCACAAAACCAAAATACAGGGACGTTTCAAAAAGTTTTCCAGGTCTAACCGGGCCGGCTAGCCGAGCCAACCTGGTTATCCCCTATATGCATGCCCCCAATACTTGATTTCCCAATTCTATCTATTTGAGTCCAACTTGTGGTGTGCCGTATAAATTGTGCTAACCTTTGTTTTGCAGCTTTTATTTATTTATATCTTTATTTTTATTTGTATTTTAATAGAATTAATCATGTATTTTTAGGCGGTTGTAATTATTTTTAGATTCTCATGTATTCTAGGCGATTGTATAAGTGAGGCGAGAGTTTTTTTATTTTTCCAATTCGATTTGGTTGTAGGCCAATTAATATTTATTTCCTTCCTCTATTTTTGTTTTATATATTTGTATACGCGCTGTATGCCTTTTATATTCGATAAAATTGACTTTAGATTTCGAAATACCATTTTGAGAACATTGGCAATATTTACTTTAATTAGACACGAAATAAGGGACTTGTCTGGACCCAAATCTCTGGATAGTGTAGCGACCGTTTGTCCAGTTCAGCTACCTTAAGAATTTCCCGGTTGAGCTGAGCCGGGTGGCGACTCTACAATACCCATCGAGACTTAGGTCTCAGTTCTTTTATGTATTAATTCCATTTATTTTCTAAAAACCCTTTTTCTATTTATAAAAGCCCCACGCGAGGGATGGGCCCACCCGAGATCGAGGTGCCCCTTCCGAAAGGGAGTCTCGTGTCCCGTCGAAAACGTGTCGTCTGCTCACAGCAAGACACTTTTTTTTTTATGAGAATTCCGGCGCTTACAACTGTAATAGTGTATCTTAAGATATAATTAAGATGTTACTAAGGTATAATGAATGTAATAGTGTACCTTAAGGTATAATTAAGGTATAACTAAGGTATAATCAATGTATAACTAAGGTATAATCAATGTATAACTAAGGTATAATCAATGTAATAATAGTGTATCAAAAATGTAATAGTCCCAAAATTGCAGTCCTAAAGTACAGTTGCACTCCCAAATTTGCAGACCTAAAATGAGTCATAAAGTGCAAATGCAGTCCCAAAATTGTAGTCCTAAAGTGCAGATGCAGTGTTAAAATTGAAATGCAGTCCTAAAGTGTAGATGCAGTCCCAAAATTACAGTCCTAAAATACATTCCTATAGTGCAGTCTCAATAATAAAATGCAATCTCAATAATAAAATGCAATCCCATGAGAGAATTAAGAGTTAAACTCAAAATTAATAAGACCCCTAATTAATTAGCTCATCCAAAATTCAAATTCACCAAACATAAAACTTACTAAAAGGAAGCCAATCGGGGCTAGAGGAGAAGCAATCAAAGGTGGAAATGACATTAGAATGAAGATTTCAACCCAGCTGCAATAGAGAGCAATATAAAAGGATGAAGGAGCTGCGGGCAATGATGGAAAAAATAGGTGGAGTTAGCAGTGGACGAAAGGAGAAAGAGCATCGACGATGAGATGGAAACCGTGGATAAACGATGATTAATGATGAAGAAAGTGAAGAAGCGAATATGAAAAGATAGAAAAGAAATAAAAAAACATAAGAAAAGAAGAACTCAAGCAGGAGCATAGAGAAGAATTAGATCTAAAAAAATGTAAAACAGTAAATAATAAAAGGTAAGCCACCAAAAGAAACCCTAAAATTAGGGTAATTTTAACAATTTCCCTTCAGGTATCCATATTATGTAAAGGGTTAAGGGTACTTGGTACGCCTAAACATCTAATTGGTGGTTTGACTTAACATGGGTAGTAGGTGTTGGGATTCGTCACGGGAAACCGACCGATAAAAGCGGAAATACGCGTCGATTTCCTCGAATCCGGCCCAGGAGCTTAAGATGTGGAAATCAAAAACTTAAAGCATAAAAGGAGGGTTTCAAAAACTCACCACAAAGTCTCTCTAAGAGACAGATGCAGACTGCAGAAATCAAGTGTAGATTTCCTCCACCGATGCGTACACGAACGGCTCTCGGACCGAAACCCGTGCTAGCGACTCGGACGACAAGAAGAGAGGGAGAAAGAGAGAAGAAAAAGGCTGCCAAGCAAAGTCCTTATGGCTGTCCAAAATATTTCTTTCCAAAAGAAATAATTCAATCTCTCTCTTTTTCTCACAATTGCTTTTTCTACCAAAGAAAAAACCAAAGTGCAAAAGTGGGCATAAATTCTTTCAAAGAAAGAATGTATACGGCCAAGCATGGAAGAAAATCATGGCTCATCATTTCAATCCATTGAAAATGAGATGGATGAGAATAAAGCAACAAATATCAATTTTGTCACTAAGCATGAGTCACCACTTTCCCATTGGTCAAAAGATGCAAAGTCTCACTTTGCTTCCTTTTTCCCTTTAGTCCAAATGGTGACTCACCCCTCTCATCCCTCCATATTCGGCCAACTAGAAGATTGGTGATCCCACCTTCATCATTTCCTTACCATAAAGGAAAAGCAAGATGCAAGGTGGCAAAGTCCAACTTTTCCCCATCATATGTCATACCAATGACTCACCATTCTTTAATTGGTCCATAAGAATATGTCATCATCATTTTTGTCCATAAAATGACTCACAATTCTTACTAATTCCATGCAAATTTCGGCCAACATATCCCATTAAATGTAGACTTTATTCCTTTAAAAGCCCAAGCCTAATTTTAATCCCATTGATTTAATTAATTTCAAATGCAACTTTAATTTAACATTTATGCATATATATATTATACCATATAATATATATTACATACATGCAAATTAATTTTCATTTGCCCTAGTAATTTAATCAAGGGATCAAATTAGACATACATAAAATGAGATACATGTAAACCTATACATGTATAAGAATATTTCCACCTAGGAAATAAACCCATAAATTAATTCATTGAATTAATTATGAGAAGGCCAAAATAAATATTAATTATATAACTTTGATCAATCCAATTGATGCATATAATATAATTAATATATCTCTCTCTCTTCAAACGTGTATACTCCAAGTACACACTTAATCCGACTAGTTAAAGTCCAGACGTTCAATGTGTACGATCCAATGGGCCCGTCTTTATGTTGGTAGTGGGCCAAGGCCCACAGACTGCAGGCGGGCTCTAGCAAGCCACTGCAGCCCCCAATTAAGACGGAGTAAGCAGTCAAACTGAAAACATAACCCTGTAGTTTGAACTTGTAAATCCCATGTCGCTGATATCGGTGTCCAACATAGAGGCATGGAAGTATCACCCTCTTTGTGTCTGGACCTTTACTTGATACCGAATGAACTGATGCTCACAAACAAGATCCAATCTTGTTTGGGTGCGGCCGTACACTTATCAGTAACATTCATCAAGAGGCCGATGATATCGTCTCAGTGAATCACTGAGTGACATTCCCTTCTGCATATCCATAGTGCTGCCATGCTCACTGACACACCCGAACGTACCCGTACTTGGCACCCTTTTACAGGCCCATTGGGCGTACACCAAAGTGTGCCACTTCACATGCAACACCATCATATGGTCCGGTTGAAGGACTTATACAAGTACTACGAGAGAATCATTTGTGATACTATACCATGTAGATTCCCGTTAAGTGGATCGATCCAGTATCATGTCCTTTTTGCATGTACCCATTAACCTGGTTGACATTCCATGTTCTATGACCGGTAAGACACCGCCATACAACCAGGCTAATGATAGTCTTTAGTTCCATTCATTCCCATGATTGGAGCAGACTACGGATAACTTTATGGCCATATCGTTTTCCCTATCCACAGTCTTACTGCCAAGTGCCTCACACTTGACAACATGGATATGGATATGTCCATTGGATACTCTATTTAAAATATAGCACAAGACATATAATAAATAGATTCATGCCTTTATTTCCTTGACACAAATTGTATAATACATAAAGTTTACATTAATGTACAAATGTATTATACAAACACAAGAACCAATGCCTCGGGACTAGGGCATTTCCAACAATCTCCCACTTGCACTAGTACCTACTAGGCATGGGACTAATCCCTATAGATCTAGTATAACCTTCGTGCATAGGCGTAGCCAAGCATGTTGGTAAGATCTGCGACATTGTCTTTGGTGTCCACTCTTTGTAATGAGATGTCACCCCCTCAGCGATTTCTCGCAATAGGTGAAACTCCCTGAGTTCGTGCTTCGTGTATATGTGTGACTGGGGCACATAGCTTGTGCAACAGCCCCGCGTTGTCACAGAAGATATCAACTGGTTACTGGATAGTTGACACTACCCCCAGTTGCATGATAAACTTCATTATCCACACAGCTTCCCTAGCTGCTTCACACGTTGCAATGTACTCAGTTCCTGTGATAGAAATCGCGATGGTCTATTATTTGGAGCCTCTCCAACAATAGCACCACCAGTTAGCATGAACACATACCTATACTGCGATGTATATTCATCCTGGTCAGTCTGGAAGCTTGCATCAGTGTACCTAGTAACTGACTGCTCTTCCTAACTTTCATGCACTAAGAAGCTATCCTTAGTCCGGTTAAGGTACTTCAGGATTGCTTTGACAGCCTACCTGTGATCCATTCAGGATCCGGCTCATCATACTTAGTGCAAAGCCGACATCAGGTCTTGTACATAGCATGGAGTACATGATTGATCCTATAGCCGAAGCATATAGAACCAATACATGTTCTCCCTATAGTATTTCGCTAAGTTTCAGCTCATGACCCATTGGCAAGAAACCTTTCTTAGCCTGGTCCATGCCGAATCTTTTCAGAACTATGTCTATGTACTTGGCCTGACTTAGGTCTAGAAGCCGATTGGGTCTAACCCTGTAGATCCTGATCCCTAGGATCGTCTCAGCCTCGCCTAAGTCCTTCATTGCTAAGCACTTACACAACCATTGCAATTCCCTTGTAGTGTTGGTATGTCGCTTCCAATCAGAAGGATGCCATCCATATATAATACCAGGAAAGTTACTATGCTCCCAGTAAACCTCTTATACACACCCTGAAAGGTATTGTCGGCCTATAGCTTATAGCACCACTTGCAACCTATTACCTTAGCACCTGGAGGTGAATCAACCAGGTTCCAAACCTGATTATCGTACATAGATTGCAAATCCACCACTATGGCAGACAGTGGGCTAGCTATAGCCTACTAGTAGGTTTTGAGCTCCTCTTCGTCCAAGACAAAAGGAGTGTAATCATTAGAAACAAAACCGATGTTTCTCATGTTCCTGATGATCCCTACCAGACCTTTTAGGTCCTTGTGTGACCTGGGCCGGTGCTTCCCCTTTTGGAAGCTTCACCCTGGTCTCTGAGTTATCCTTTTCAGGAGTTTCTGAGCTTTGAACTTCCCTGAGTTCAACATCGCTCCCACTGTCTTTCTTAGAAAGAAACCCCTTTTCAAGAAGGACCCCCTTTCGCGCCATGAACACCTTGTTCTCAGCGGGGTTGTAGAAGTAATACCCTTTGGTTTCCCTAGGGTAGCTCACAAACAGGCATTAGTCGGTTTTGGGTGCTAGTTTTGCTCACAGTCAATTTCTTGACTTGTGCATAACAACCCCAAATCCGTAAGAAAGACACATTAGGCACCCTGCCCATCTATATTCCAAATGGGGTCTTTTCCAAAGCCTTAGTCGGAGTATAATAGAAAATGAGAGCCATTGTCTCAAGAACGTATCCATTAAAAAAAATTATTTGGAGAGAGGCATGACTCATCATTTGAGCGGACCATGTCCAACAGGGTCCTATTCCTCCGTTCGGACACCGCATTCCATTGTGGTGTTCCTAGAGGAGTGAGCTGTGGAACTATTCCATGCTCTCTCAAAATGAGTCAAATCATAGGCTTATATGCTCACCACCTCGGTCCAACCGAAAGGCTTTGATATTTCTGCCTAGTTAGTTCTGTACTTCGTTCCTCAATCCCTCGAACCTATCAAGGGTCTCAGACTTATCTTTCATTACATAGGCATAGCCATTTCTGATGAAATCGTCTGTGAAGGATACGAAGTATAGATGTTCACCCTTGGTTGCTATGCTTGTCGGTCCATATACATCTCAATGCATTAGGTCCAATAAGCTAGCGACCCTTTTAGCCCCTTTGCTAAAAGGTTCTTTAGTCATTTTACCTTATAAACAAGACTCGCATATATCAAGTGACTCCATGTCAAATGATCCTAGGATTCAAGCTATGTGAAGCCTAGCTATGCGCTTCTTGTTTATGTGGCCTAAATGACAATGCCAAAGGTAAACCGGATTAAGTGTGTTAGGCTTAACCCTTGAAGTATGCATATTATAGACATGATTAGTTTCATTTAGATCCAGGATATAAAAGCCATTATTTAACAGAGCTACTCCATAAAATAATTCTTTTCTAGATAAACCCTTTTTACTATTACCAATAGTAAATGTACATCCAGAAATATCCAAAACTGAAACAGAAATAATATTCCTGTACAAAACAGGTACAAAATAACATAGTTTCAGTAACAAAACTAATCTACTAGGCATCATAAGCTGGTCCTGCTGATCTTTATGGCAGCAACCCTTGCTCCATTTCTGACCCGCAAGTCCACTTGTCCCGATCCCAGTGATCTCTTGTTCTTAAGTCCCTACACATTACAACAAATGTGAGAACCACATCTAATATCTAATACATAAGATGTTGAAACAGAGGTTAATGTCTATGACATATATACCTGATGAAGACACGCCCTGCGTCTTTCTTTTCTCTCCTAAAAGCTTGGGACACGATCTTTTCCAATGTCCAGCCTGCATGCAACCGAAGCAGACATCCTTGGAATGGGCCTTGGGCTGGGCTTTAGCCTTTTTAGCCTTGGCTTCCTTAGCCTTGGCCTTGGCCTTTGCCTTGCCCTTGCCTTTAGCAAAAGGAGGTTTCCCCTTGTTAACCTCAAGTACCGGCGGAGTCTTTTTGATCGACAGTTCAGCAAGCTGAAGCATCCAATGCAGCTCACTAACAGTACGGTCCATCCCTTGCTTGTAAAAGTTTAGGATGAATTGATCATAAAAGTCCGGTAAAGAAGCCAGGATCGTGCTAACCGCCAACCCCCGTGAGATAGGCGTTCCGAGACGGGCTAAATTATCCAGATAGCCCTTCATCTTGAGCAAGTGTGCACTCACAGATGTCCCGACTCCCATCTTACAGCTGCGGAATGCCTTGTGTATCAGGTACCTTTCCTGATAAGCTTGCTCATAAAACATCTCGTTAAGAGTTGTCATCATAGCAAAGGCCTGATGGTCCATGAATTGCTTTTGCCATTCAGGAACCATACTAGCCAACATCAGGCATGTCACATCCCGGTTATCTTTTACATGTGCCAAGTATTCCTCCAGCTGGGCAGCCGGTGGATTACTTCCCGTTGGCACAGCCGGTACAGGCTTTTCGAGCACATACTCTTTAGACTCTTGTCTTAGAACTTTCCTTAAGTTCATAGACCAGTCCCAAAAGTTAGGGCCAGAAAGCTTGTCCCATTCCAAGAAAGATCGCAGTGATAAAGTATCATTCGTAGCCATTGGTTTCTACACAGAAAAATAACGAGTGTAAATAAAGGACTTTACATGTTCTTCCCATATTATAATTAATAATGAATCGTGTTATTAATTAACTCGAGTTGTTGGGCTCATGCGCCGAGATCCATATTATATCAAGATATAGCCAGACGAGGGCCTTGAACAACTATACCCCAATTTTTAGGTAGCATCGCCGTGCAATCCCAACCTAGGGACTCTCGGTTTGATGGGTCTGTTGGCACTTACCCATCTGTGCTTAGGGCCAGGAACATCCTACTACCCACGCTAAGTCAAAACCTCCATCCAAGTGTTAGAGTAACCAATACTCCAACCCAATACAAAATGACGATACTCCAGTGCATCCAACGAGGGTTGGTCTACAGCTGGCCTATCCCCACTTCGAGTAGGTTATGAATAAGGGAAGCACTTTTAAGGGACTTAGTAATTACCTTTTGGTTATTAGATTCATTTAATAACGGCTTAGATGCATAGGCGGGTGAAATAGGGTTTGTACATACATTCTCACATGTAAATAAATAAAGCATAATTAAATAAAAATGAAATGCTATGGGCCAAAATTTACATCCTAATATAATTCTAGTAAACCTATACTAGAACGACATCAGGTGGGCCGCATCCTCATCCTTCTAGCACGCCAATCCAATCGGCTTCTTCTTTACATAATTCCATAATAAACACATAAAATAAAATTACATAAAAAGAAAACGGCGCGTAGGCCGTATTTACCAAAAGAAGATTACAACCCAAATAAATAAGGCCCAAAACATCCATTCATGCATTTAATCATACATACACGTATCCAATACATACAATTTATAAACATATTAAATGCAAGAATTAATCCCATTTCAATATATGTCCATAGCCATTATTTTGAAATCGCCAAATTTTGGCCGATCATGGTTCTAAACCCGTGCGGGCTTTGGGCCTCCAACCCAGGCAAAATGGCTCCCAATCCAATTGGGAAACCATGAATTCCAAAATTGGCAGTCCGGGTAATCGTGCCAAGAAAACCCGAACCAATTTCAATTAACCGTATTTATTTCCAAAATAAATATCGAATGAACGAAAAATAAATTCCATTCATAAATCACGCGCATAAAAATTACCAAAATTTAAACACGCAAAATTTTAAAACCAATTAAAATTTTAAAACCCGGCCCGGCCCAAAACAAATCCCGTGAAATCCAAATCCGGGCCCGGCCCAGCCCGCCGCGCGAGGCAGCCGCGGCGCTGCTGCCCAGCAGCAGCCTGCTGCTGGCGTGCAGCAGCTGCTGCCCCCGTTTCGACCCGAAACGGTCCGTGATTTTTCCGAAACAAATATAGCAACATGAAATTAAATCACCAAGACATAAAATCATGCAACGGAAAAATAAATCTAGGATAATCCTATATGCAAAAAAAAATTTTCCATAAACAATTCACAAATAGAAAATTAAATAAAGCATAAACCATATGCAAATAATTTTCCATAAGTAAAATTCAAGGGGCAAAATCACCAAACCCCAAACCAAAAATAAATCCCGTCCACAAAATCGCCAATTTTAAAACACGGGATCCGCCAAGTTTAAAGATTCCACGGATCAAAAGCCTGCTCTGATACCACTGTTGGGATTCGTCACGGGAAACCGACCGATAAAAGCGGAAATACGCATCGATTTCCTCGAATCCGGCCCAGGAGCTTAAGATGTGGAAATCAAAAACTTAAAGCATAAAAGGAGGGTTTCAAAAACTCACCACAAAGTCTCTCTAAGAGAGGGATGCAGACTGAAGAAATCAAGTGTAGATTTCCTCCACCGATGCGTACACGAACGGCTCTCGGACCGAAACCCGTGCTAGCGACTCGGACGACAAGAAGAGAGGGAGAAAGAGAGAAGAAAAAGGCTGCCAAGCAAAGTCCTTATGGCTGTCCAAAATATTTCTTTCCAAAAGAAATAATTCAATCTCTCTCTTTTTCTCACAATCGCTTTTTCTACCAAAGAAAAAACCAAAGTGCAAAAGTGGGCATAAATTCTTTCAAAGAAAGAATGTATACTGCCAAGCATGGAAGAAAATCATGGCTCATCATTTCAATCCATTGAAAATGAGATGGATGAGAATAAAGCAACAAATATCAATTTTGTCACTAAGCATGAGTCACCACTTTCCCATTGGTCAAAAGATGCAAAGTCTCACTTTGCTTCCTTTTTCCCTTTAGTCCAAATGGTGACTCACCCCTCTCATCCCTCCATATTCGGCCAACTAGAAGATTGGTGATTCCACCTTCATCATTTCCTTACCATAAAGGAAAAGCAAGATGCAAGGTGGCAAAGTCCAACTTTTCCCCATCATATGTCATACCAATGACTCACCATTCTTTAATTGGTCCATAAGAATATGTCATCATCATTTTTGTCCATAAAATGACTCACAATTCTTACTAATTCCATGCAAATTTCGGCCAACATATCCCATTAAATGTAGACTTTATTCCTTTAAAAGCCCAAGCCTAATTTTAATCCCATTGATTTAATTAATTTCAAATGCAACTTTAATTTAACATTTATGCATATATATATTATACCATATAATATATATTACATACATGCAAATTAATTTTCATTTGCCCTAGTAATTTAATCAAGGGATCAAATTAGACATACATAAAATGAGATACATGTAAACCTATACATGTATAAGAATATTTCCACCTAGGAAATAAACCCATAAATTAATTCATTGAATTAATTATGAGAAGGCCAAAATAAATATTAATTATATAACTTTGATCAATCCAATTGATGCATATAATATAATTAATATATCTCTCCCTCTTCAAACGTGTATACTCCAAGTACACACTTAATCCGACTAGTTAAAGTCCAGACGTTCAATGTGTACGATCCAATGGGCCCGTCTCTATGTTGGCAGTGGGCCAAGGCCCACAGACTGCAGGCGGGCTCTAGCAAGCCACTGCAGCCCCCAATTAAGACGGAGTAAGTAGTCAAACTGAAAACGTAACCCTGTAGTTTGAACTTGTAAATCCCATGTCGCTGATATCGGTGTCCAACACAGAGGCATGGAAGTATCACCCTCTTTGTGTCTGGACCTTTACTTGATACCGAATGAACTGATGCTCACAAACAAGATCCAATCTTGTTTAGGTGCGGCCGCACACTTATCAGTAACATTCATCAAGAGGCCGATGATATCGTCTCAGTGAATCACTGAGTGACATTCCCTTCTGCATATCCATAGTGCTGCCATGCTCACTGACACACCCGAACGTACCCGTACTTGGCACCCTTTTACAGGCCCGTTGGGCGTACACCAAAGTGTGCCACTTCACATGCAACACCATCATATGGTCCGGTTGAAGGACTTATACAAGTACTACGCGAGAATCATTTGTGATACTATACCATGTAGATTCCAGTTAAGTGGATCGATCCAGCATCATGTCCTTTTTGCATGTACCCATTAACCTGGTTGACATTCCATGTTCTATGACCGGTAAGACACCGCCATACAACCAGGCTAATGATAGTCTTTAGTTCCATTCATTCCCATGATTGGAGCAGACTACGGATAACTTTATGGCCATATCGTTTTCCCTATCCACAGTCTTACTGCCAAGTGCCTCACACTTGACAACATGGATATGGATATGTCCATTGGATACTCTATTTAAAATATAGCACAAGACATATAATAAATAGATTCATGCCTTTATTTCCTTGACACAAATTGTATAATACATAAAGTTTACATTAATATACAAATGTATTATACAAACACAAGGACCAATGCCTCGGGACTAGGGCATTTCCAACAGTAGGACATATCCTAGCCCTAAGCACAAGTAAGGCCAAGTGCCAATTAGCTCACCAAACCAAGAGTCCCATAGTGGGATTGAGAGGAGTCACTACCTAAATAACTATGGCTTAGGTGTCCAGCTCAGGTTGACAAAGTCATAGTGAAATATGGATTTTGGTCCCACTTCACCTAAATACACTAGCTTGATTTTTCTTGGGATTTTAATCAAAGTGGGAAAATTTTAGTCCTTTTATTTATCCATCCTACATTTCTTTTATGTGTAGATTTTAAATGGCACAACCTCTTAATGGGCATTTTATGCTCAGATACATTTTGGACAAGGAAAAGCTGAATCAATTAAACTTCCTTGACTGGTCCAGAAACCTGAGGATAGTCCTCAGGTAGGAGAGTATGGAGTATGTGATTGATAGGGCAACACCAAGGGAACCCACTAATAGGCATGCCATCTAGAAGGCGGTGGAAGAGTATGACCTATACAGAAGGGATTCCAGGGATGTGACCTACATTATGCTGGCAACCATGGTCCTTGGGCAGCAAGAACAGTTCATGGAAATCTAAGCATTTGCCATCATGGAACATCTAAAGTAGAGGTTCCAGGAACAGGCCCGTTAGGAGAGGTTGCTGACAACAAAGGCCTTTAACCAATGCATGATGGCACTAGGCACTTCTGTGAGCACCCATGTCCTCAAGATGATAAGGTGCTTGGATACTTAATCAGGCCTTAGTGTGTTAGTGCCATAAGAGCTAGCACATAGACACTATCCTCGGATCTCTACCTAAGTCTTTTGGTCCTTTCATCTTGAAATATTATATGCAAGGGATGAATAAGACTGTTTCTAAGTTGCATAGGATATTGAAAGCTATAGTACAAGCGATCAAGAAGACTCATGCGGTTCTTATTGTGAGCAAAGGGAACCACCTTGTTGCTAAGGGAAATGGAAAGGGAAAGGCAAAGCCTAAAGGTAAGAAGCATATTCCTCCAGTCCAACCCCTGCCCTTAGTTAAGGATGTTTACTTCCACTGCAAGTTACCTAGGCCCTGGAAGAGGATCTGTCCTTAATTGTTGGAAGAGCAAAGGAAGAACAATGATGTTGCTTCCATATTAGGTATTTATGTTTGTGCCACAACCCTTACTATTTCAACATCATGGGTATTAGATACTAGATGTGGTTCTCACATTTGTTGTAATGTGTAGGAACTAAGAAATAGGAGGGTGCTAAGATCTAGTGAGGTGGACCTCTGTGTCGGTAATGGGGCAAAGGTTAAAGCCATTGAGATGGGAGAGTGTCATCTGAAGATGCCCAAAGGATTGGCTCTCATTTTGAGAAATTTATATTTGTACCTGCCATGTGCAGAAACATTATTTCTATTTCTTCTTTGGATATCAAAGGATATAATTTTAACATTGGATGTAATATGATTAGTATCTTTCATAATGACATTTTTTATGGCTAGGGGCTTTTAAAAAATGGTCTTTATATCCTTGATTTGTCTAAATCTAATCCTATTTGCAACATAAATACTAAAAGGAGAAAACCTAATGAGTTGAATCCTATATATCTCTAGCACTGTTGTTTGGGTCACATAAATGAGAAATGCATCACTAAGCTCCACCAAAATGGAATCCTTGGCTCATTTGACTTGGAGTCTTATGGAACATGTGAGTCTTGTCTACATGGCAAAATGACTAAATGCCCTTTTAACAAGCAAGCTGAAAGGGCTTCAGGCTTATCGGACCGTATATACTCAGATGTGTGTGGGCCCAAGAGTTCTCCTACCAGAAATGGGTCTTTGTACTTTGTTACCATTATAGATGACTTCAGTAGTTATGGTTATGTCTACCTTATGAAGCATAAATCTGTGGCCCTTGATAGGTTTAAGGATTTTAGGAATCAAGTATAAAACCAATTAGGTAGAAATATCAAAGCCCTACGGTTGGATTGGGGTGATGACTATATGAGCCTAGAATTTGACTTATAATTGAGGGAGTATGGGATAGTCCCTGAACACACTCCTCCTGGAACACCTCAATGGAATGGGATGTCTAAAAGGAGGAATAGGACCCTGTGGGACATCATTCACTCAATAATGAGTCAAGCTGCTTTTACAACATCGTTCTGGTCCTATGCCCCAGAAACTACAGCTTTTATACTGAACCCTACACTGAGTATGGCAATTGAAAAGACACCATATGAACTATGGACTGGTAGTCTTTTCTAAGGATTTAAGGATGTGAGGTCCATCTGTGAGTGGACGACCTTAAAAAAGGGGTGGAATGCTGCAAAGCAAACCGGGAAAAGGAATCCAAGAGGAAAAGGATTGAATTGCATTTTAGGTTTTGGAAAACAGGATTCCTATTATCTTTATTTTAGGAAAACCATCAATTTATTTGGAAATTCCTTTTTGTAGAAAACCTTTTCCCATTTTTTTAACTTAAAAACCTCGAAACTTAAATTCCAAGATCAGTGACAGAGTCGCCACCCAGATCAGCTCATCCAGGAAATTCCGGTACAGCTCCTTACCAAGGGTAAACTACTGTACCTAATCCAGAGATTTAGGATTGAGGCAAGTGACCTACTCAACCTCAAGCTTACTTTCACTTTATAGTTCATATTACCATATTTTATTTTCTTTATTATTTTTCTCTACCCATTTTGTGTTTATTTAGCCCATGCTCAAGCGAATGATAAGAATAAATTATAGAATAAATAAACCATACATCCAAGCAGTTAAAAGAATAAGAATAAAGGCCGCTTATACAACCAGATCGAATAAAGAATAAAAACTCTTGTCCTCACATTACAAATGCCTAGAATACATGAATATCTAGAAAATTACAGTTGCCTAGTTTACACGAAAATTTATCAAAGTACATCCAAAAAATAAAATAAAAGTAATAGAGGCTGCAAAACAAATCGGTTAACACAATTTATATCAGAACACAAATAGCACTCAAATTGGACAGAATTGGGATTTTTAAGGATAGGGAGCATGCATTTAGGGGATAGCCGGGTCAACTCGACCAGTTGACCATGCTGGACCTGAAAAACGGTTTTGAAACACCCTGTAAATTTTTGTGCTAGAAAACTACTTTTGGAAAACAATTGGCTCGATTACATGCAAATTTTTCCATTTTTAGCGGGTCTGTTATCCCAGAACTTAGGGTTCCATTTATGTGGGTTTCCTAGTTCCAACATTCAACTAGGGTCCAAAAGCAGTAAACATGACAAAAACAGTTTGAATCCGAAGACAGCATCGCGTGATGATGTTCGTGCGGGTCGTTCAGCGATTGTCTCCTTCTGGAGATCACAGTCGTATGACTGTAATTAGAGCCGTGCGGCTCTAACAACTACAGTCGTGCGACTGTAATATCCAGAACCCAAAAAATGGTTTTCTCATTTTAAAAATGCCGTTTTGCTCGTTTTTTATATTTCCTAGGGATTTTTGTTGAAACCAGGGATCCGTAAATGCTAAACTATAGATCCATTTTGGATTGAACAGCACCAAATCTCAGAAAAATGGAAATCCAGGAAGCCAAAAATCACGTATCCGTGTAATCAGAAATTCGAAAACCAAAATTTTACAATGCATAGATACATTTAGATCAAAATAGATCATAATCAGAATGGAGAAATGGAAAATGGAATGCTTTCGGCTAATCCGGGCATTTTTAGGTTCTTGCCCCTTGAGGAACACAACCGTGCAGCTGTGTTCATGGAGAACACAGCTGTGCGGCTGTATTCGGGTAATCGGTTTTCTAGAAATTTAAGAAACAGAGAAAAATGCAAAGAAAAAGAAATATAAATAGGTTTAAGGCCTCTTAAAGTTTACCTTGATATTGTTTTAATGTGTTTAATGTCCATAATCGAATTGAAAATTCGAAATGCTTCCTGAATCATCAACCGTCCTGAAATCCCAAAAACGAATCTGAATCAATCCGAAACAAATCCGAAACGGTCCCAATTGAGTAAGTAAAGGTCTAGCAATCCTTCCTTTAGTGCTTAGGTATGCTTTGGTATTAAACTTTAGTTCTCTCCCTCTCACTATTTCTCTCTGTGCTTTGGCCTCTATTCCTCTCTTTCCATTTTTTCTCCTTTTCTTCTGTTTCTCAATTCTGCCTTAAGAAATTCCCTTTTCACTTGATTGATCTTTTTCTATTTATATCTCACACACTCTTAATCATTTCTAACATTAACGAGCCGTTTACTTTTCGTAGGATTTCGGTCGCACTCCTCTGTTCAGTCAAGTTGCTCTGCCTTTGTGGAGCTACTTGGCTGACCCGCTAGAGTCGCACGACTCTAGATGCTAGAGTCGTGTGACTCTAGATCTACTGTCATACGACTCTAGATCTAAAGTCATGTGTCTATAGTTTTACAACTACAGCCGTGCGACTCTAGATAGAGCCGGGGCCAATTCTGCCAAAACCTATGCTCACTTTTAAGCCCTGAAATCACTCGAAGGACCTTTTTTGGGGTTTCAGATTGAGGATAGCTCAGTTTTTAGAGTGTCTGAGATATTTTGGGTGACATTCCGCTCATTCTCAAGTCTGATTCATGTTCGTCTGCTCAATAGGTAATACAGGTTTCTCATCATAGAGGTCGGGAAAACCCGGCGCTTACAACTACCCCTCGCGTGATCAAATTCGACACCCGATACTAGGTTTAAAATACCCGAGGGGAATTTGAGAACGCAAATTAAAGCACCATAAACGGAAAGAACGAAAGACATACTTGACTTGCTGAAGTTTTATTGTTGTAGTGATGATTTGATTTGAGCCGATACCGGGTCTATGTTACCCGAGGTGATGGTTGAAATTGAGCCTGTACCTAATTTATCTGTATCCGAGGTGATGCTGAAGTGAGCCTGTACTGGGTCTACATTACCCAAGGTGATGTTGAGATGAGCCTGTACCGGATTTATCTGTATTCGAGGTGATGGTGGAATGAGCCTGTGCTAGGTCTACATTACCCGAGGCGATGTTGAGATGAGCCTGTACCGGATTTATTTGTATCCGAGGTGACAGTGGAATGAGCCTGTACCAAATTTATCTGTATCGGAGGTGGTGGTGGAATGAGCCTGTACTAGATTTATCTGTATTCGAGGCAAAGTTGATGGAATGAGCCTGTACCGGATTTATCTGTATCTAAGGCGAAGTTGATGGAATGAGCCTGTACCGGATTTATTTGTCTCTGAGGCGGTGGTGATAGAATAAGCCTGTATCAGATTTATCTGTATCCGAGGTGGAGTTGATGGAATGAGCCTGTACCGGGTCTACATTACCCAAGGTGGTGATGAGATCAGCCTGTACTGGATTCATCTATATCCGAGACGAAGTTGATGGAATGAGCCTGTACTGGATTTATCTGTATCCAAGGCATAGTTGATGGAATGAGCTTGTACCGAATTTATCTGTATCCGAGGTGAAGTTGATGAATTTCTACATTTGAAATGGCGAATCTTCATTCCTTGATCGAGAGACTTTGAACAAAAATTTTTGCCCCTTCAATCAAGATTGAAGACTAGCTGGGGATGAATGTTCCATGTATGTTATGCGTGAATGCATGATGATGCATATGTATGCAGACTCTAAAGGATGTGTTTCCTACTACATCCAACCCTGATATCCCACGTTCCTGCTGGGGATGTTGGGGAGACTGTGTCACACCTCTAATTGACTTTTAGCTAAGGGGAACATCCCTTGGGCAGTGTAATCCTTGTAGTCCTGCTGAGGATATGGGACGATTACCGGGGAGAAGGTAGTAATGCTCCTTGCAATGGTTTCGCTAGGGAATAGTGCAGAGGATCCTACTGGGGAATAGTGGAAGGGTTTTTACCACTCTGCCCCTAGGAATGGTGAATCTGGGGAATGGTGCTCTAAGTTTTGCCTGAACTGCCCAATGTGGGTTTTTAGCCCAGTGAGTTGCTCTAACTTTTGCCTAAGGCAGCCTTTTCAGTTTTCACCTTGGCTAGCTTTTTTTTATTTTTTATTTTTTTATTTTTGGGGCTTGTGACATTTAAACTTGGATCTGTTTCGAAACTTTCGGCCTCCTCGAGAAATGATGAGTTAGTTTTGGAGGATAAGGAAAAGATTACAGATTGCATGTGTTTAGCACATTTTCATTATTAAAAAATGCGAGTCTTTTAACCAATTAAATGCAAAGTGCTTTCTTTAAATGGATGTTTAGGCGTGATAACTTTGTTTATGCATTTTGATATAACCATACGAACATATTTAAACAAAACATCACACTTTATTGCTGAAATTAACATGAGTACATTTGAAAAGATTGGTTCCCTTTCTGAACTTAGGCCCACACACTCTTCTTTTTTTTATTGTTTTGACTTTCATAAATAACCCCGACTCTACTCACTTTGAGGAGTAATTGATAGTTATGACCACAAATCAATGTTCATTCAGCATAAGAGGCCCCGTCTCTCCAACGCTATCAATCTCTTATCCAGTGATAACCCGTTTTTTGGTCTGAGTCTGTGGAGCTTCCGCTTGGTTGGACTCGTCTTTCAGATTCTTTGGAATTCTGTGTCCGACGATCCTTTGTCAACCCCTAGGTGTACCATTATAAGACTAGGCGAAGGTCTTGACGTGCTTTTGGGGTATTTTGTAATTTCTTTTCCTCTTATCAAGCATGAGGTATTTTAAGATGGATACCATTTTTGGGTCATCATCTATCTTTAGATTCATTTCATGCAATGATGTGTCATGTATGCTAAAGACATTAGATGAATGTTTGTATGTATGCATAATGTTTCATCCAGAAAAAATATCGCACAAGTAATTGAAATCAAATTGTATTACATTAAATGCCTTGTGGCTGAATTGTTCACAAAATAGAATAGAAAACAAAAGTAGATACATCAAAATAATTGTCGTCCTCCACATACGGAGGGTCTTCTCTTGCTACTGCATCATCAGCTTTAATAGCCTGAACACGTGGATTATTCAAAGCTGGGTAAGGGATTGTTCTGAACACTAGGCTTTAAAGGTGGTTCCACAATCTTTCCTTCAGCAATTAATTGTCGGATAGCCCTTATTAATTGCGTGCAGTCCTTTGGGTAGTGCCCTACTGTCACGTGATATGTATAGAAATTACCCTTGTCTATCAGCCGGCTTTTCAAACTGCTTTAGAGAATTCAACAGACCACCATTCCTGCATTTTGTGAATATCTTGGCCAAGGAAAGAGTCCCAGGGGATAGGCCTTGATTTCTCAAATTTCCATCTTGCCCACCTCGTTGCTGACACACAACAGCAACTTCAGCTGGCTTATCTTCCAAGAATTGCCCGCTTTTGCCTATAGAGCCGGAACTAGATCCGTTGCCTGATCCAGTCGCAGTCACTGATCGATACCCAAAACCATGCCCAGAGCTTCTGCCACTCCTTTGGTTCACTACCTTCTCTTCCTCATCTCTCTTGATTTTCATGGCCATACTGTAGACCTTGCTGAGTTCATTGAAGGTATGGAATTTCATGCTGTTCCTGTAGGTGTCCCTGCTACCATCAATCAATTTTTGAATCAACTCATCTTCATCGGGGTAGTTCTTCAACAAGGTCATCTTATTCATCCACCTTTGATAATATTCATCAAAGGATTCATTAGGCTTCTGCTTGACCCTTTCCAAGTCATATAGCTTTACTTGGATCTTAGTTTTGAAGCTATAGTACTTGATGAAAGATGTTGACAGGCCTTCCCAATTTGATTGCACATCCTTCGATAATGACCTGTACCAGGACAGCTCCCCCTTCAAGGGTGGTCGGGAAGAAGTTAATCAGTTGCTGCTTTATGGCCCTTGTTGTTAGCATGATTCTGGCATAAAGGTTCACAGAGGCTTCTGATGAACCAATCCCCTTGTAGGAAGGAACTTTCGGCACTTGAAACCCGATGGGGAAAGTTTCAATGCCCTTGCTGATCGTAGCATCTACATTCACTCCCCTCTTGGAGTCCAAGCTGATACTAGCCCCCTTTTTCAATGCCGCAGCCAATTCATCTAGTTTCGAACAATTGGCCTTCAATTTCTTATCCATTGCGGCCTCAATTTCCTACAGTTTCTCCACGCTAGCCGAGACATCGGCCCCAAGCTGTGATGATTCGGCTGCCCTCTCCTCTTCGGGCCACTAGTGCCAGCTTCACCAGTTTCCCTTACGACTGCCCGTATCTCCTCTTTCAGAATATCTTCGAAGTCTTGAGATTTCAGGAAATCTCTTAGGATATCAGCGACATTAGGTGTTTGGTTGGCCATTTCAAATTCCTCAACAGATTCTGTTTCCTCACTTGCCACAACTGTCTTCCTCTTCTCACGCTCTCTAGCAGTCTGTGACCTTGTTCAGGGTCACTCCAGCTTACTCTGCTTGTCATCATATAGGAAATGTTAGGGACAACGAGTGAATGAAATGGTGACATGAAGAGTGAGACATCAAGGACGATTTATGATGAATGGATGAAATGATGTCATGAGGGAAATGATGATGAGGATGATTTTTATTTTTTTTTTTATTGTTTTTTCCTTTTTTGGACATTCCAAGAACACCCAATGCCATACAAGAGATAATGCAAAAAGATCACGTGTGGACCACCACATGGACAAGGGTTCAGCTCTTTTGGGGCACCTAGTGGATTTTGTGAAATGGTCGTGTGTGTGCCGACACACGAATAGAGTTTTGACGCTTTGTAGGTCTATGAGATGAAGTGAAATGGTCATGTTGGGGCCGGCCCATGGACGAAATTTTGACGCTTCTTGGAGCACCTTACGTGAAGTGATATTGCAAATGAGTCGCGTGTAACTTGGAACACGGACAGAGGTTCGGCGTTCGTGGAACACCTTTCATGATTTGGTAATGTTATGAAATGCACTTATATGTGTCGTAATCCGGTACTCATAGAGTACCTCAAATGATGCAATAATATCATACAACAATTCGGAGTGGATCACGACACCCCAACAGAACTTCGGCATTGCCATGACACCAATGATAAATGACATGATGCCATGTAATGATATCGTGTGACCTGCCACACAAAAATAGACCTAAGACCATTGTGGTCCTCTATTGAATGAAATGGTCTAGTGAAATGGCTGAGTGCAGTCTGGTGCACAGGGAGAACACGGGTAGTTTTGGGACTCCCGATATGTTATGAAATGAAATGACCATGATGGGCATCCTCGGAACGTCCTTAATTTAAATGAGATGAGATGACATGAATGCTTGTGTCACACAAAATGCAAATGGCTGCACAGAAACATGATTAGGATTCATGACATACATGATGATGTCACATATGCTTCGTGAAAATGTTAGCACACAAATATAATGTTATGGCTGTAACACAAATATAATGTTATGGCTGTAAAAGGAATGGTTAGTATGAATGTCACACGGGTGATTACTATTTTCACACACGAAAAAAAATGCAAGTGGCTATACAAAAGATGTCTATTAGTATCACACAAATGCTTTACTTGTAGCATGTCATGTTAGTGGAAAATGTTGATGATGGTATGTTATAAAGGAATAAGAAACACATAGCACATAGCATGCGAAGCATATTCCTCCAACCTTATTCCTCCAATTGTGGTCAATTTTTGAGAAAATTTTAACCGAGTCCTAGAAAGGGTTCACTTCGATCATCAACCGAGGATGATGAAGGCGTAATTGTAACATTCATGCAATTTGTGTTGGTATCTTAAAGGAATCCAACTAAGGTTGCCTACATGAGTTCTGTCCAAGTCAGGATAAAATCAAGGTCCCCATAGCAAAATGTACTTCTCACTTCTCCCCACTCAAGGGTCCAAACAAAGGGGTACATACGAGGCTATGGGTGGTGTTTCGTATCTGTGCCCCTAAGACCAACAATTCACCGGGTTGAAAATTGGATACTTAACCTAATGTAAGTATGTCTAACTAAAATGCAAGATAAAATGCCATGCAAGAATCATCCACCTTATTTTGATTAGACATTTTTCAGGGCTTATCAAATTCTTTTAAGTTTTTTAGAAAACTTTTGTAAGATATCCCCAGCGGAGTCGCCACTATGAGCGGATGACGTTTTCCTCCCTTGGAAGGGGGCCGCGATGTCGGGCAACCCTCCCTCGCATGGGTTTTTTATAATGAAAATTTGGTTTTGGAAAATTAAATTATTTCATAAAAGAATCGAGACCTAAGTCTCGATAAAAGTTGTAAGAGTCGCCACCCGGCTCAGCTCAACCAGGAAATTATAGCGTAGCTGAACCGGACGAGGGCTTGCTACACTTTCCAGAGATCTAGGTCTGGACAAGTCCCTTATTTCATGTCTAATCAAAATAAATTTGGCCAGTGTTCATTGATAGCATTTTATCTTTCTAAAGTGGATTTTTATTGAATTAATCATGCAGCGTACATGCAAATAAAGAGCAGTAAATAAATTGATTATTACAACCCAATCGAATCACAAATAAACTATCCTACGGGATACATTTGTATAATTTGGGGATTGGGGTACAATTGCCTATTTTACACGAGTATATAATGAATTGAAATTAAATAAACAAATAAACATAAATAAACCAAACCCTGCAAAACAAAGGTTAGCACAGATATATGCAACAAGTTGGACTCAAATACACAGAAAGGGGAAATGGGAGATTTGGGGACATGCATTTAGGGGATGATCAGGCAAACTCGGCTAGTTCACCCGACCAGACCTGGAAAATGGTTTTGAAACATCCCTGTGTTTTTGTTGTATGAGAAAATACGTTTTTAAAAATATTTTCTCTTTTTTCGGTTTACTTCCATTTAGCATGCAAATGTGGGTCGGTTTTTGGGACATTTGGATCTCCATCGTTGTTCTGTTCTAAATGCGACAACTTTAAAAATTAAATCTAAGGTCATGGATGCATGAGATAAATTCATTTTTTATGATTTTATGATTTTTATGATTTTTATCATTTTTCTAATTTTTTGAGATTTTTCTGAATTTTTTTTTTTCGAATTTTCTGTTGCTGACCAGAAACTACAGCCGTGCGGCTGTAATTACAGTCGTGCGAATATAATTACAAAACTAAAATTATTCGATAGGCAAGATTTAGAGCCAAAATAGCAAGAGCAGTACGACTATAGTTACAGTCGTGCGACTGTAATTACAGTCATACGACTATTCATCCCAGAAGACTTATTTTTGGGTTTTATGCTGAGATGCGGGAGGATTTATAGCCATGGAGGGCCAACTACGGTCGTACAACTGTAATTATAGTCGTCGTACGGCTATTCATCTTACCTAGAAACAGCAAACTTAAACATTTGGTTTTAAGCACGAAAATGAACCAAAACACCCAAAAAAAGAAGGAAAACACTAGTTTTAGGTGTAGTTACCCTTGTAGCGCAGTTCCACCATCGATTTGGACTGAAAAACACCTTAGATTAGCTTCAGATTGCTTCCTTTCCTTTGAATGCTAAGGTTCAAAAATAAAGTCCAAGATTCTCCACAAGCCAAGGATTTAACCAAGTTCAACTTCTGGGATTCATTATCTTTGAGTGACAGATTATTAACCTCTGATTTCTACCAATTTTAGCCTCACAATACAATGATTAAAAAGAAAAGAGTAGGAGAAAGTATTTTGTGAATATATCTTCTCTTCTATTCTCTTCTCTCAATGTCACTTTTGTGCTCTCTTCAATCCCAATTCTGTCCAACCCTCTCTCCTCTTATTCTTCTGCTACTTATAGCCATAAGAAGGGGAAATTAGAGGCATTAATGCCTCTGATTTCACCCATACCTCTCCCCTTTTGGGTATGGCCAAAATGTTAGAAAACAGATCTACAGTCGTATGACTATAATGTTTGGTAATTACAGTCATACGACTGTAATGAGAGGTGGATGACTGTAAAATTTGGTTGCTTATTTGACTTTGACTGAAAACTTAAATTATAGCTGTGGTAATAGAATTACAACCGTATAACTGTAGTTACAGTCGTACGATCGTAATGCATAGCATATGACCATATCTTTTTTTTTTATCAAGGCTGGAAAATTCTGGCGCTTACACTCAGCTTCAGAATGTTGTCCAAGTCAGCAGCAATTTCAGACTCTTGTTCAGCAGGAAGAGCAGTCTCCTTAATCTCGGCCACCTTCGCCTTAGCCTTCATCAAGATCCCTGCTATTTCAGTAACCACAGAATTCAAGCTTGCCTTGGTCACCAGTTCCTTCTCGGACCCTTCCTTGGATTTTGTAAAGGCGTTGCTCAGGGTGGCAGCCAGTGCCTACGAAATGCCTTTCACAGAATCATCACAGATCTTCTCTTCAGCATTCTTTTTGGACACTTCCATTGCTTTTATTGTCACTTCCGATGGCTTCTTCTGGAGGATGACAGGCTTAACAACTGGCTCCTCCACTATCAAGGTGCAAATGGCTCTTCCTGGCTCTTTTTAAAATCCACAACATCAGAGAATATCTCAAAAGCTCGGGTATTCAATACTCCCGACATTCAATGGCTCAGATTGTCCCTTGTACAATTGTTCACCAGCCTTAATGAATGGCTTCATCATGGGCTTGCCATTTTTTCCTTTCTTCAGACCCATCTTCTCTGATGCTTCCGCTACATAGCCTAAGCCGAACTGCCTTGACTTTCCAGAATCAATGCTAAATTCGGGCACCCCTTGTAGATTAGCTCTGAGTTCATACCCAGAACAAAATTCTTCTTGTGTAGGTACTTGGACAACCATTCTAGAATATAGTTCTCATAAATTACCATTGGAGCATCTGTGATTTCTTCCTCACCAACCATGGTGATTTGGAATCCGCCGAATGGTATGATCTCTTCGTTAATCACAGCAATCATGGAGTAAGAATCTACCTCAACTATCACATCCTTGTTACCTATTGATAATTTTATCTTCTGGTGCAAAGTTGAAGGGACACCCCCCAACGGGTGAAATCATGGCCTCCCCAACAACAAGGAGAAAGTGACTAGAATATCAATCACAGTAAAAGTGGCCATCGACTTGACCGATCCCACCTTTACCTCAACTTCAAAAGTTCTAATCATAGTCCTTTTTGAATCATCATAAGCCTTGATCACAATGGAGGACTTCTTCAAACTGTCTTCATTCAGTCCCAGATATGGAAGCATATTTGATGGGCATATATTCAGGGCTGATCTGTCATCTACCATCACATGGCATAACTCTATCCATTGTGTTGACTTTGACATACAGAGCTCCGTTGTGAGCCCTTCCTCCTTGTGGTAAATCTTTTTCTGAAAACACAATGTCAGGGGGTCCTATATGAACCTTGTCCAGTAAGCAACACATGGCCTCTAGGGAGGCAATTGGGAAATCTTCAATCTTAGATAGCTTTTTAACTAATGTTTCTCTGTGTTCCTTGGAGGTCAGTAGTAAATGCCAAAGACTGGCCTGAGCTGGAGTCTTCTTCAATTACGAGATGACTAGATCTTCCTTTTCTACTTCCTTCGGCGCTGACATGCTGCCTAATCCAGTCACTAGGGTATTGTCATTCTGCTGAATCACTAGCTGGTAGACACTGCCACTCCTTGTTACATTTCGGACTTCAGGAACTTTTGGCGTCTTAACAACCGGTAGCTTAACAGTCTCATCACAGCTGTATTCTTCATACTCATCTTCTGAATCCAGATCATCCAAACTCATTGGCTTCACCTCTTTCTGCTCTGTCAGCTTTCCACATTCTAACTTTGTCCCAGTTTTATTGGCCACCACAGACTATATGGTGGGGTTTGCCTTCAGGACCTGGGCGAAAATGAAGTTGTCTAGCAACCCCGACTGTACCATGTTGACCTGCCTTTCAAATGCTGGTAATGGATTAGTCTTAGTGTTGGGCTTGGCGAGTTCTTGCAACTTCCCTTCGTTTATCAGCTTCTAGATGGCATCCTTTAGCTTATAACAGTTGTTGGTTCTATGTCCCACCATGACATTATAAGTACAAAAGTTGTCCTTATCCATATCCGCTAGCTTCTCAAACGGCCTAAGAGAGCTCAACATACCGCCGTTCCTACACTTCACAAAGATCTTAGCCAAGGAGAAGGCCCAAGGGGATATGCCTTGACCCTCTGAATTTCTACTTTGGTTTCCTCGTTGCTGAGATACAATGACAACCCCAGCTTGCTTAGTCTCTGAAAACTACCCACCTTTGCTTGCAGAACCAGAACTAGATCCACTGCTCGATCCAGCTGTAGTCGTCGACTGGTACCCAGAACTACACCTGGAACTTCTGCTACCCCTGTGGCTTGCTGTCTTTTCTTCTTCATCTCTCTCAATCTTCATAGCCATGTTGTACACTTTGCTAAGCTCACTAAAAGAATGGAATTTCATATTGTTCCTGAAGATGTCCTTGCTACCATCAATCAACTTTTAGATCAACTCATCTTCGTCAGGGTGGTGTTTCAATAAGATCATCTTGTTCATCCACCTCTGATAATATCCATCCAAGGATTCATTAGGCTTCTGCCTGACCCTTTCCAAGTCGTACAGCTTTACCTAGATCTTAGTGTTGAAGCTGTAGTATTTGATGAAAGCTGCTGACAAAGCTTCCTAGTCTAATTGAACATCTTCAAATAAAGAATTATACTAGCTCAATGCTCCCCCCGAGTGTAGTTAGGAAGAAGTTGATTAGCTGCTGCTTAGTGGCACCTGCCATCAGCATGACTCGTGCATAAAGGTTCACGTGAGCTTCTGGTGAACCAATCCCCTTGTAGGAGGGAACTTTTGGCACTTGAAACCCAATAGGGAAGGTCTTAATGCCCTTGTTTATCATTGCATCCACATTCACACCCCTCTTGGAGCCCAAACTGATATTGGCCCCTTTCTTCAGCTACCACTTTGTGTAACTCTGAGTACTTCGCCTTTATTTTCTTTTCCATCGGTACCTTAATCTCTTGCAGCTTCTCTACACTAGCTGAGACATTAGCCCCATATTGAGAAGATTCAGCCACCTTTTCCTTTCCAGGCCGACTGGTTCCGATTTCCCAACTTTCTCTTATAATGGTCCACATCTCTTCTTTTAGAATGTCACGGAAGTCCTGAGATTTCAGGAAATCCTTCAGAGCATCAGCAATACTTGATGTTTGGTTTGCCATTTCCACTTCCTCCTCTGAATCAGACTCACTTTTTGTTTCTACTATCCTCTGTTCCTTAACAGCCCTCAATGTTTGAGATCTTGTCCTTCGTCGATCCAGCTTCCTCAATGAACTGTCTATGCAGAGCTTTGGTCTTGCCTACTTTCCTACATCACATGTGAAAAGTTAGGGATGATAAATGAATGAAGTGATGGCATGAGGAATGGTGCTAAGATGATGCTTCATGAATGGAAATGAAAATGAGGATGAACTTTTTGTTTTAATTTCCTTTATTTTGGACATCCTAAGAGTGCCCGATGTCATGCAAAAAAAATGCAAAAGGGTCATGTGTGAGCCGCCACAAGGATAGAGGTTTGGCACCTCTAGGGCACCTAATGGATGTCGTGAAATGGCCACGTGTGTACAGTTACACGGGCAGAGTTTCAACACTTTATGGGTCAATGAGATGACATGTAATGGTTGCATAAGGGCTGCCCCATGGACAGAGTTCTGATGCTTTTGAGGCATGTGATATGAGATGATGTTATAACAAAGTCACATGTAACTGGGGACATAGACAGGGGTTTGGCATTGGTTGAACACCTTGCATGATTTAGTAATATTATGAAATGCCCTTATATATGCACTAATCCGGCACTCGGGGAGTACCTTGAGTGATTCCAAAATGTCATGAAATGGTCTGATATAGACCATGATGTGCGAGCAGCATTCTGGCGTCACTGTGACACTTATGATGAACAAGTGTGATGCCATGTAATGACATCACGTGAACCACCAAGTGGAAATAAACCTAGGACCATTGCGGTCTTATTTTGAATCACATGGTGTAGTGAAATGGCCGAGTGCAATCTGGTGCACAGGCGGAACACGAGCAGTTTTGGGATACCCGATATGTTATGAAATGATCATGAGGAGCA
The DNA here is from genome assembly GCA_039660915.1 of Euphorbia tirucalli. Taxonomy (NCBI): domain Eukaryota; kingdom Viridiplantae; phylum Streptophyta; class Magnoliopsida; order Malpighiales; family Euphorbiaceae; genus Euphorbia; species Euphorbia tirucalli. Next base: position 30,747,246 of record CM077640.1, on the reverse strand, counting down.
CACTTGGAACATCCTTCGTTAGGTGGGATGAAATGGCATGAATGTGTATGTCACATGAAAATGCAAATGGCTGCACGAAAATGTGGTTAAAACGCATGACACACAGGATGATCTCGTGTATGGTTTGAGGAAATGTTGCACGCGAGATGTAAATGGCATACAAATAAAATGTCGTGGCTGCACATAAATGAAATTAGTTCAAAAATATGTCGATGCTCGAAAATAGCTATGGAAAGATGTGGTTAGAATGGCACACGAATGATTGTACGTGTTTGATGCTTCGTAAAAGGTCAAATAAAAACACCACAAAACAAACGTTAGCACATATAATAACATGCACTCCCTTCCAACCTTATTCCTCCTTTAGATTGGTCTTGCATTCTTCCTAGGTGTTGGGTCTCTTTGGCATCAACGGGGGATACCAAAGGTGCACACTCAATGTTCAATTTGAATTTACATTTTGGTAATCCTATGGGAGGTTTCTAAGCCATTACATGTGGACCAAAGTAAAAACCAAGGGTCGTACAGGTTCCCATAGTGAATATACAATCCTCACCATAGAACATGCTATAAGGTCATGCGGTGCTACGAGTGGTTTATCGCATCTGGTGCCTCCAATCCTGGCGTAAGAGGTATGTCACCTTCTTGGGTAAACCAGGGTTGATTAGTGTATTAGAGGGATTGAGAAGAAGAAAATGTCATGATATGCAGGTGCAAACAAATATGGTACTATGAACTAGTGAAGTGACTGCAAGCGAGCTTATATTTCAGTAGTTGCCTAAGTTCCTTAAGTTTTTACGAAAACTTTTCAAGAAACCTTTATTCCCCAGTGGAGTCGCCACTATGAGTGGACGACCTTAAAAAGGGGGCAGAACATGGCGAAGCGAACAGGGGAAAAGAAATCCAAGAGGAAAAGGATTGAATTACATTTTGGGTTTTGGAAAACAGGATTCCGACTATCTTTATTTTAGGAAAACCGTTGATTTATTTAGAAATTCCTTTTTATAGAAAACCTTTTCCCATTTTATTAACTTAAAGACCTCGAAACATAAATTCCAAGATCAGTGACAGAGTCGCCACCTGGATGAGCTCATCAGGGAAATTTCGATATAGCTCCCTACCGAGGGTAGACTACTGTACCTAATCCAGAGATTTAGGATTCGGGTAAGTGACCTACTCAACCTCAAGCTTGCTTTCACTTTATAGTTCATATTACCATATTTTATTCGCTTTATCATCTTTCTCTACCCATTTTGTGTTTATTTAGCCCATGCTCAAGCGAATGACAAGAAAAAATTGCAGAATAAATAAACCATATATCCAAGCAGTTAAAAGAATAAGAATAAAGGCTGCTTATACTACCAGATCAAATAAAGAATAAACACTCTTGTCCTCACATTACAAACACCTAGAATACATGAATATCTAGAAAATTACAATCGCCTAGTTTACACGAAAATCTATCAAAGTACATCCAAAAAATAAAACAAAAGCAATAGAGGCTGCAAAATAGATCGGTTAACACAATTTATATCACAACACAAATAGGACTCAAATTAGATAGAATTGGGATTTTTAAGGATGGGGAGCATGCATTTAGGGCATAACCGGGTTGACTCAACCAGTTGACCCGGCTAGACCTGGAAAATGGTTTTAAAATGCCTTGTAATTTTTTATGCTGGAAAACTATTTTTGGAAAACAATTTGCTCGATTACATGCAAATTTTTCCCTGTTTAGCGGGTCTATTATCCCAGAACTTGGGGTTCTGTTCATGTGGGTTTCCTAATTCCAACATTCATCTAGGGTCCAAAAGCAGTAAACATGCCAAAAATAGTTTGAATCCGAACACAGCATCGTGCGACAGCATCCATGCGGGTCGTTCCACGATTCTATCTCCTTATGGAGATTACAGTCGTATGACTATAATTGGAGTCGTGCGGCTCTAACAACTACAGCCGCGCGACTGTAATATCCAAAACCTAAAAAATGGTTTTCTCGTTTTGAAAATGCCGTTTTGCTCATTTTCGGTATTTCCTAGGGATTTTTGTAGAAACCGAGGATCCGTAAATGTAGGACTACGAATCTATTTTGGATCGAACAACCCCGAATCTTAGAAAAACGGAAATCCAGGAAACCAAAAAACACGTATCCACGTAATTAAAAATCCGAAAACCCAAATTTTACAATGCACGGATACATTTAGACCAAAATAGATCATAATCAGAATGGAGAAATGGAAAACAGATTGCTTTCGGCTGATCGGGGCATTTTTGGGTTCTTGCCCCTTTAGGAACACAGCCGTGCAGCTCTAATACTAGAGCCACATGGCTCTGTTTATGTGGAATACAACCGTGTGGTTGTGTTCATGGAGAACACAGCCGTGCGGCTATATTCGGGTAATCGGTTTTCTGGAAATCTGAGAAACAGAGAATAATGCAAAGAAAAAGCAATGTACATAGGTTTAAGGCCTATCAGAGTTTACCTTGATATTGTTTTGATGTGTCTAATGTCCAGAATCGAATCGAAATGTTGAATTGCTTCCCAAATCATCAACCATCCCGAAAACGAATCCGAATCAATCCGAAACGGTCCCAATTGAGTAAGTAAAGTTCTAGCAATCCTTCCTTTAGTGCTTAGGTATTCTTTGGTATTAAACTTTAGTTCTCCCCCTCTCACTATTTCTCTCTGTGCTTCAGCCTCCATTCCTCTCTTTCTTTCTTTTTCTCCTTTTCTTCTATTTCTCAATTCCGCCTTAAGAAATCCCCTTTTCACATGACTGATCTTTTTCTATTTATATCTCACACACTCTTAATCATTTCTAACATTACTAAGCTGTTTAGTTTTCACAGGATTTCAGCCGCCCTCCTCTGTTCAGTTAAGTTGCTCTGCCTTTGTAGAGCAACTTGGCTGACCCCCTAGAGTGGCATGACTGTAGATGTTAGAGTCATGCAACTCTAGATCTACAGTTGTACGACTCTAGATAGAGCCGTGGCCGATTCCACTAAAACCTACGCTCACTTTTAAGCCCTAAAATCACTTTAAGGACCTTTTTCGAGGTTTCGGATTGAGGATAGCTCGGTTTTTGGAGCATCTAAAATATTTCGGGTGACATTCCGCTCGTTCTCAAGTCCGATTCACGTTCTTCTGCTCAACAGGCAATACAGGTTTCTCATCATAGAGATCGGGAAAACCCGATGCTTACACCATGTCATGAAATTGAGTGGGGACAAACTATCCTTAATGACCGACAAGTGCCTATTTGTGGGATACCTTAAGGAAACTATAGGGTACTACTTCTACAACTTGGATGAGAACAAGGTGTTCATATTTAGAAAGGGTGTCTTTCTCGAAAGGGAATTCATTTCCAAGAAAGATAGTGGGAGCAATGTTGAGCTTAGGGAAGTTTGACAACCACAAGTAGGATAATTCGGGGAATGGAATAGATGCTCAAGAAATTGAGCAAGCTGAACCAAACAACACTCTTATGGTCTAGGACCAAGAAGAGCTGTTGTCCTACCAAGAGGCTATGGCTAGCCCCAACTCAGCTGAATGGCTTGGAGCCATGAAAGCTAAAATGCAATCAATGTACGATAACCAAGTTTGTGTTCCTGTGTGCCCTAGTCCCTTTGACAATTTATTCAAATTTTGATAATTAATAAAAGGCATTGATCTATTTTATTAATTTCTTGTGCAATTAATAGTTATAGAATAACCATTAGTTAAGTCATACTCTTGTTTGTTAGGAGCATCTCCTAGCAAATAGGACTGAGAGTAGGGTTAACACTTAACTATAAATATCCCCAATCTGTTATATCATGGGAATAATACTAACTAAAGACTACCATGGTCTTTGATTGCATGGTGGTGTCCTACCAACGATTAGACATGGATTGTCAATTGAAGAGATAGGTACATGTTAGGCTACATGGTACTAGATCTATCCACTTAGAGTATTTCACTTGACCCCTATAAGACAAGAGAAACTCTAGTAGCACTTATATTGGATCCTTAGACCTGATGTTGCTATGGACTTAGGTATGATCTGACATACTTTGACATACGCCTAACGGGCTCATAACAGAGTGCCAAGTATGGGTATTATTGGGTATACCAGTGAATACCTAAGGGTCATAAGCCAGGTGAAGGGAAATGCCAATCTCTTAAATGAGATTATTACATCACCAGCCATTTGATGAGTGAGAATGAGAAGTGCTTGGCCAAGCTTAATACTTATTGGGTGATTAAGTGATTGATGTTCTTCAGTCTACTCGGTATCAAGAAATGTACTTGCAGCCATAGGGGATGACTTCATCATGTTCTAGCAGTACAGAAATATCTAATAGGCATGGATTTATAACAAAAAGGCTATAAGGTATATATATCCAAAAGATATATTCATCTTAATTGGGAGCTATAATGGTTTGCTAGAACCCACCTATAGTCTGTGGGCCCAAAGGTTTAGGGCCCATTGCCAACATAAAGATGAACCTACTGGATCGCACGCATAAGGTCAAGATCGAATGTTTAGGACCTAAATATATATTAGTTATATATTTAATTAAAGGAGCCATTATCATATTTATATTAATTCAATTACTGCATGGTGCAATAAATAAATTAATTAAAATATGACTTGTCAAAATTCATGGGATTGGAATTATATTCATGTTAAATTAATTATTATATGGTACAATAAATAATTTAATTGAATGTAATTTGTCAAAATTGGATTTTGACATAATAGGGAATTAATATATATTTGGGTTAATTTATTTTATTGCGTGGTGCAATAAATAAATTAACGCCAAAATATTATTATGTTAAATTTGGATTTTAACATTAGGATTTAATTTTATTTATATCATAAGGTTGATGGGGATTTAATTGAATTAAATCTTTAACCTAAAGTTTAATTAATTAAACCCTAATTAGCCTACAGTATAAATAGAACACTAGTTCCTTAATTCCCTAACCCTAACACAGATTGCTTCCATCCCATAACATACTAAGAATTTTGGCCAGCACTAGGGTCCCTAGGATTCGGAAATTCTTGCTCCTGGTTCACTGCTAGCACATTCATCCCATCGTTTGAGGCCTGCGTGTGTGAAGATGGAGATTTCTACTTGGAAATTGCTTAGAAAGCTTCAAAATCCAGGTAAGATTTAAATCGCTTTCTGATTGAGTCTATTTGTTCCCAATCTGAATGGGTTCTTAGGCTGGATTTGAGTGCAAATCAACTGCTTCCACTTTTTAAATTTTTATTTTACACGGTGAAAATCCTACAGTTTGGAACTTGGTTGTTCCACCTCCGAGTGCTAAAGTAATTGGTTACAAGTAGTGCTACAAGCTAAAGGACGACAACACCTTCAATGGGCGATTGGTTGCAAAAGGTTTCAAACAGGTCCATAGAATTAACTATGATGAAACCTACTTACCGGTCGCTATGCTCAAATCCATCAGGATATTGCTAGCCATAGCTACATGGTTTGACTTTGAGATATGGAAATGAATGTCAAAACTGCTTTCTGTAATGGAAATCTCCAAGAGGATGTTTACATGGCTCAGCCGAAGGGTTTTGTTGATCCTAAATATCCCAAACTGGTATGCAAACTGCAAAGGTCCATTTATAGGCGTAAGTAGGCATCTCGTAGTTGGAACCTTTGTTTTGATGGAGCTATAAAGCAATATGGCTTTATCAAGAATGAAGATGAGCCTTGTGTGTATAAGAGGATCAGTGGGAGCATGATTACATTTTTTGTCTTATACGTTGATGACATCCTACTTATTGGAAATAATGTCACATCACTGCAAGGGATAAAGTAGTGGCTATGCAAATGTTTCACAATAAATGACTTAGGGGAAGCTGAAATGATACTGGGTATCAAGATCTACACGAACAGATCACTTCGGCTTTTGGGGCTAACTCAGGAAAAGTGCATAAATAAAGTCCTTGCTAGGTTCAACATGACCAATGCTAAGAGCGTTCGCTTACCTATGCGTCATTGGTTGGTCCTGAGAACGAACGACTACCCTTCCAATAAGGAAGAGAGAGAAAGCATGGATGGGATTCCATATGCATCTGCTATTGGATCCATCATGTATGATATGTTATGTACTAGACCTGATGTCTCCCATTCATTGAGTATGACTAGCCGATACCAATAAGATCTAAGTGAATCCCATTGGATAGCAGTCAAAGTAATCCTGAAGTACTCGACAATGACTAAGGATAGCTTTCTAATGCATGGTGCTTAAGAAGGACTTGCAGTCAGTGGTTACACAGATGCAACCTTTCAGATAGACATGTATGACTATAGATCGCAGTCAGGGTTTGTGTTCATGTTCAATGGAGGAGCTATCTGTTGGAAAAGCTCTAAGTAAGATACAGTTGCTGCTTCTACCACAAAAGCTGAGTATATTGCTACCTCAAAAGCTGCAAAGGAAGCTGTTTGGATTAGGAAGTTTCTCACCGAGTTAGGAATTATTCCCTCGATCCTAGACCCAGTTGAGCTCTTCTTTAATAACAATAGGGCCATTGCACAAGCTAAGGAGCCTCGGTCACACCAGAAATCCAAGCACATACTTATGAGATTCCATCTGATTCGGGAGATAGTCGACTGAGGGGATGTTAAGATTTGTAAGGTTGGATTCGATGTTAACATTGCAGATCCCTTAATCAAACAGTTGGCTCAATCTAGCTTTGAGGGTCATGTGAGATCTATGGGGGTTAGACCACTGCACCGTAGTGACTAGCGTAAGTGGGAGATTATTAGTGTGTGCCTTAGTCCCTTTGTCAATATAATTGGATTTTTTATATTTAATAAAAGGCATTAATCTTTTTTTATTAATTTCTTGTACAATTAATAGTTATAAAGTATCCATTAGTTAAGTCATACTCTTGTTTGTTAGGATCATCTCCTAGCAGTAGGACTGAGAGTAGGGTAAACACTTAACTATAAATATTCCTAGTCTGTTATACCATGGGCAAGTACTACCTAAAGACTAGCATGGTCTTTGATTGTATGTTGGTGTCCTATCGACCATTGGCTATGGATTGTCAATTAAAGAGATAGGTACATGTTAGGTTACATGGTACTGGATCGATCCACTTATAGTACTTTACTCGACCCCTATAAAACAAGTAAATCTTTGATAGCTCTTATATTGGATCCTCAGACCTGATGTTGCTATGGACTTAGGGACGATCTCACATACTTTAACATAAGCCTAACTGGGCTCGTAACAGAGTACCAAATTTGGGTATGATTACGTATGCCAGTGAATACCTAAGGCTCATGAGCAAGGTGAAGGGAAATGCCAATCTCTTTAATAAGGTCGTGATCTCACCAGCCACTTGAGGAGTGAGACTAAAAAGTGTTTGGCCAATCACAATAGTTAATTACTACGTGTTTGGCCAATCCCAATAGTTAATTACTAGGTGATTAAGTTATTGAGTTCATCAGTCTACTCGGTATCAAGGAATGTTCTTGCAGCCATAGAGGATGACTTAGTCATGGTAGTAGCAGTACAAAATATCAAAAGAGCATGACATGTCTAAGAAAAAGGCTACAAGGTATATAAGTCTAAAAGATATATTCATCTTAATTTGGGGTAATAATGGGTTGCTAGAACCCATCTATAGTCTTTGGGCCCAAAGGTTTGAGGCCCACTGCCAACATAAAAATAAACTTACCGAATCGCACACATAGGGTCAAGATTGGATGTTTAGGACATAAATATATATTAGATACATATTTAATTGAAGAGCAATTGATATATTTATATTGATTTAATTATTGTTTGGTACAATAAATAAATAAATTAAAATATAACTAGTCAAAATTGGATTTTGACATTTATCGGATTGAAATTATATTCATATTAAATTGATTATTGTATGGTACAATAAATAATATAATTAGAATATAATTTGTCAAAATTGGATTTTGACATCATAGGGAATTAATTATATTTAGATTAATTTATTTTATTGCACAGTGCAACAAATAATTAAGACTAAAATATAATTATGTCAAAATTGGATTTTGACATAAATTCATTTAAGGGTGTATCAATTTTATATCATAAGGTTTATGAGTTTTAATTAAATGAAAAACCTAATTAACCTAGAGTATAAATAGCCCCTTATAACTTTAATTCACGGCAGGAAAAAGAGACTGATATTTCTCATCCCTGTACACAGAGAATTTCAGCTCTCTGTAGGTTCTAAGGTTCAGCCATTATTGCTCTCCGTCTAATGCTAGCATGCTCATCTGATTGTTCGAGACCTGCGTGTGTGAAGGCAGAGATTTCTTGATTAGAAATATGCATAGAAAGCTTCAAAATTAGGATAAGTTTTAAATCGCTTTCTGGTTCAGTCTATTTCTGCCCAATCTAAACGTTTTCTTGTACTGAATTTGAGTGCAAATTAATTATTTCCGTTGAAAAGTTTTTGTTTTGAGGTGCAAAAATCCCTACAAGATGTTGTTTAACCCATATTTAATTATACAGATTTTATTTTGTTTTATTAAGTGTTTTTTATTGATATTTTTATATTATAATCGTCCCCTTTATTAGGGACTATTTGTAATGTTGTCCCTAATATTACCTGAAAACTACTTTGTCCCTAAGCATTCGTCTTCTAAACACATCTTTTTTTGTAGTGATTTGCATACATTAGTACATAATTCATAGTTCATAATTGATATATTAGTAATTTTTATTCACAGTAGTTAAGTTATTTATCGAGTTGTTTTTTTTTTCAATGTACTCAAAAAAATTCTAATTCGAAGAATGATGACAAAAAAATATTTGATAATTTACAAACGGATTCATCAGATTGCTAAATCATTAAATACTAATTATTTGAATAAGAATACATTTGGCTTAAAAGAAACTCGAAGAAGATTTTGAAATAACGTATTCAATCAATTGGTTTTTATTGTGAGTTTTTAAGTCCTAACATCTCCATTTGTTAATATAATTTATCACATTGGGATAAACAGCTGCATTGCACGTGCACATACTTTAATTTCCAAAAACATTTGCTTATAAAACTATATCGAATTATTACCAGTTGATTTCGCGAAAAAACTTAATTAAAACTAATGATATATAAATAAGAAAGAATAAATATTACAAATTGGAGCAAGGAAAAGGATCATCACGAATGCAAACACAGTGAGGCACAATGGTTGGATGACATTGCCAAAAATTAACGGGATTGTTAGTTTCTTTCTTTTCTGCTTTCTTTCCTTCTTTCTCTTTCTTCTACTTTCTTTTCTGCAATATCAGCCACACTTACAACTCTGCATAAGCCATGTTGGCCTTTGGAAGGAAACAAGCCAAATGTGGCCATTTTGTCATCTTCTTCCTCAGTAAACGAGTCAGTTTCACTGGATCTACTCCCACTCCTACTACCTCTATTTGGTTCTTTTCTTTCTCTCCCAAAACTGATTCTACACCTGTACATAACTTTGATTAACTAACTAGATATTTTCTTTTTTGAAATAAATAAAATCATTCAATTCAAAATAAATATTGTTCATTAACTATTTTCTAAAACTCCAATAATAAATTAGGCATAAGTCACTGCAACAAATCATAGTATATGTGACAATAATTTTATCATCACAAAAGTTGTTGTAACAAAAAGCCCATTATCTGTTACAATAAATTTTAAATTATCACAAAAATAAAATTTGTGACAATTTTTTGAAAATTATCGCAAGTAAATAATTGATTTGGTGACAATAAGTTTCTAGTTGTAACTAAACTTGTTGGTTTTAGGTCCACCCATGATATTTTAGAATGGCAGAGACTAAACTATAATTATGTGTAAATTATAGGGACCAAATATGTAATTTAGTCCGACCCTATATATTGATGGAAGTTGGGATTTCCACTATAAATAGAGAAGAAGTTTCTCTATTTCTGGAAGAGATTTGAGAATCGTAGAGATTCTTTCTTGTTCCGGGGAAAACGTCCCTAGGGAGAAAACACGATATACTTCTTCGTTCGTTGGAAGAATTCACGGAGATAGTCCGTACGCAGTGTATTCATAAACTCGTAGGAAAGGCAATCAGAACAATCCGGTTGCCCATGTAGATCAGATCCATTCCATAAACGTGTTTCCGCTGCATATAAACTGTAAGTCCGTGTATTTATTCTGTTTATGGTAATCTATACGTTTGTTGTATAATCATTATGGAATATTGACTTCATTGGTATCAGAGCCGAAAGGTTTATAGATCGATGTATTCAAATCTAGATTTATGGTATTAAGAGGGATTGGGCTGAAATTTTTTGTCAAAAATTTCAGCCATCTAGGTCATGTTTTAACCTAGAATATTCGGCCATAGCAAGTGGTGTACCAGCCAAAAATTTCAGCCCTTCCTCTAACACTCTCATTCGATTCCATCACTAGCATGGGTCGTGTTCGATAGCCGTTCATGTACGTGAACGCAGAGGGAATCAAATTTGATTTCTGCAGCCATCGCTGGAAGAGATATTCCTAGTGAGAATTGATTATCTTCTAATTAAATTTTACGTTTTATAATTTTCACTTCAATTACTGCTGGGCATGGATTTGAGGAAATCACTGCGTTCTTCCGCTTTTATCGGGTGATTTCCGATGAAAAATCCCAACAAGTAATGCGTGTAAAAGTCAACCAAGGGATGGAAAGAAGAAAATTGATCTCAACTTTCCTAATGTGAGACCCAAATGAAACTATAAGTTTCAATTCAGCGTTATAGACTCTAGAAAATAATAAGAAGGGTATGTCTAATTGTTTATTTTGATTGGAACCCCAAACCAGGCTGCGTTAGCAATGAACGGGCATATAGGGACCTTTCAGATAAACATTGGATATGTGGTGGAAGGTTATTTATAGAGAGGAAGTACATTTTCGGTAACATGTCACTTAGTAATCATATAACACTCGAGCTCAATACTTTTTCATGGAAAAGGTATGTAGTGTATATAAATGTTTTCGTGAGATCAAAAGTGAGTCGAAATCTAGTGATCATGGAAAATTGACTAGGGGGAAGTCGCATTAAGCTAAAGGTGGGACGATGAAGAAGAGCTTCAAAGGTTTAACCATTACGTTGACTGGCCGCATGAATTCGCTGAATAAGAATTGAAAGAAGTATGTGTGTTCAATCACAATGAAAGTTTGTCTTGTCATGTGCGAGTGGGAGATGTTGGTTTTAGGTCCGCCCATGATATTTTTGAATGGTAGGGACTAAACTATAATTATGTGTAAATTACAAGGACCAAATGTGTAATTTGGTCCAACCCTATATTAGAGATGGAAGTTGGGATTTCCACTATAAATAGAGAAGAAGTTTCTCATTTTCTGGAAGAGATTTGAGAATCATAGAAATTGTTTGTTGTTCTGGGGAAAACATTCCTAGAGAGAAAACACAATATACTCCTTCGTTCATTGGAAGAATTCATGGAGATAGCCCGTACTCAGTGCATTCATACACTCATAGGAAAGGCAACCAGAACGATCCGGTTTCCCATGTAGATCAGATCCATTCCATAAACGTGTTTGTGAGCATGGGTTTTCCTGACCTCTGTGATGAGAACTCTTTGTTACCTCTATCAAGTAGTCGGACTCAGAAAAAAGCAGAAGGTCACCTGGAACGCCTCGAACACTCTAAAAACCAAGCTATCCTCTAGAAAGGTCCCCCGGGTGATTTTAGGGTTTAGGGTGAGCATCGTTTTTTGCGGAACTGGCCCCGGCTCTATCTAGAGCCGCACGACTATAGTTTTTAAAATAAAGTCGTGCGACAGTAGATCTAGAGCCGCACGGCTCTAGCAGAACTAGAGCTGTGCGGCTCTAGTGGGTCAATCAACTTGCTCTGCACTGAATGAGAGCGAAAACGGCCGAATTCCACAAAAAAGCAAACAGCTCATTAATTCTTGAAATGATTATGGGGTGTGAGATATAAAATCAAAATCAAAAAAGAGGAAAAGAGGGGATTGGCAAAAAAAAAAAAGAAGTTTTGGCCAAAAACAAAAAGAAAAACTAAGTTACAAATAGAAACAGATAGTGAGGAAGAAGAAGAGAGAAAGAAAGGAAGAGAGAAATTGAAATCCAAGCCTAAAACTCGTAGCCTAATCGTCCATAACAAGTCTAGACCATTACTCATTCGTCTGGATACATTTTCGGATTCTTTTCGGATTGGTTTGGAATTTGATTTCGGGATTTTGGAATGTTTCGAGGATTCGAAGCACATTCTCGCTTTTTAATCTGTTTCTGAATATCCTACACACTAGAATAACATCAAGGTAAACTCTAAGAGGTCTTAAACTTGTGTTCATTGCGTTTTCTATTCATTTTTCCTCTGTTTTCTCAATTTTCGAAAAATCGGCTAGCCTAATAGAGCCATACAGCTGTGTTTTCTAATAACACAGCCGTATGGCTATGTTCCCTTGGAACAGAGCCGCACGGCTATGTTCCTCCCGGGCAATGTTGGGATTTGTCACCGGAAATCGACCAATAAAAGCGGAAATACGCGTCGATTTCCTCGAATCCGGTCCCAGGAGCTTAAGTAGTGGAAATCAAAAACACAAAGCATAAGAAAGAAGGTTTTAAAATTTCACCTTAAAGTCTCTCCAAGAGACAGATGATGACTGCAGAAACCAAATTAGATTTCCTCCTTCGTCCCGTACACGAACGGCTCTCGGACTGAAACCCGTGCTAGCGGTTCGGAAAATCAATAAGAGAGAGTGAGGGGAGGCTATGTTGGGCGTCCAAGATAAGTGATTAAAGATATGTAAATTAAACTTTGTTTGAGACATCAAATTAACCAATGGATTAAATATGACATACATAGGATGAAATACATGTAAACCTATACATGCACAAATATTTCCACCTAGGAAATAAACACACAAAATTAATTCTTTGAATTAATTATGTGATGGCCTAAATAAATATTAATCATATTATATTTTGATCAATCCAATTGAGCTATATAATATAATTAATAGATCTCTCTCTCTCTCTTTGACATGTATACACCAAGCACACACTTAATCCGACTAGTTAAAGTCTAGACGTTCAATGTGTACGATCCGATGGGCCCGTCTTTATGTTGGCAGTGAGCTAAGGCCCACAAACTATAGTTGGGCTCTAGCAAGCCATTGTAGCCCCCAATTAAGACAGAGTAAGCAGTCCAACTGAAACTTTAACCCAGTAGTTTAAACTTTTACATCCCATGTCATCGATAGCGGAGTCCAACACAGAGGCATGGTTTGATCACCCTCTATTGTGTCCGAGCATTAACTTGATCCCGAATGCACTGATATTCACAAACAAGTTCCAACTTGTTTGGGTGTGGCCACACTCTTATCAGCTGGATTCATCAAGAGGCCGGTGATATCTTCTCAGTGGAACACTGAGTGACATTCCCATCTGCATATCCATAGCACTGCAATGTTCATTAACATACCCGAACGTACCTGTACTTGGTACCCTTTTACAGGCCCGTTGGGCGTACACCAAAGTATGCCACTTCACATCCAGTACCATCATATGGTCAGGTCAAAGGGTACACTGATGCAAGCTTCCAAACCGACCATGATGAATATAAGTCGCAGTCAGGATATGTATTCATGCTTAATGGTGGTGCTGTAAGCTGGAGAAGCTCCAAGCAACCGACCATAGCGGATTCTATCACAGAAGCTGAGTACATTGCAGCGTGTGATGCAGCTAAGGAAGCTGTATGGATAAAGAAGTTTATCATAGACCAGGCTAAGAAAGGTTTCTTACCAATGGGTCTTGGGCTGAAACTTAGTAAGAAAAATTGTCCTAAAACAAGGCAGGACAGGGAGAACATGAGATTCGTCCCATATGCTTCAGCTATAGGATCAATCATGTATGCCATGCTATGTACAAGACCTGATGTCGCCTTTGCACTAAGTATGACTAGCAGGTACCAGCAAGATCCCGGGGAGGATCACTAGAAAGCTGTCAAAGCAATCCTAAAGTACCTTAACCGGACTAAGGATAGCTTCTTAGTGTATGGAGGTCAGGAAGGCATATCCAACAGGCAAAAACCCGAAGATGCCCGATCAGCCAAAAATAGCTTGTTTTCCATTTTTATGCATTTTGTTGCAATGTTTTTCGGTTCAAACACATTCATACATTATTAAACTTTGGTTTTGGGATTTCTTTACGTACGGGTGTTAGGTTTTCAGTTTTTTTTTTCAGATTTTATTTTCTGAATCTCGGGGTCGTTCGATCCGAACCGGATTCGCAGTCCAGCATTAGCGAACCGCCAAACCCTATAAAATCCTCGGGAAACACTGAAAACGATCAAAATAGTGATTTTCCAAAAACGAGAAAACCATTTTTCGGGTTTTTGTAATTATAGCCACACGGCCATACTTATAGTCACACGGATCTAATTACAGTCGTGCGGCTCTAATTGCAACCGTACAACTGTAGTCTCCAGAAAGAGATAGAATCACGGAACGACCCGTATGGACATCGTTGCGTGATGCTGTCTTCAGATTCAAACTGTTTTGGCCTGTTTAGCGATTTCTGACCCTAGATGTTTGTAAAAATTAGGAAACCCATGAACGAAACCCCAAGTTCCGGAATAACAGACCCGCTGAAATATGGAAATTTGCATGAAATCGAGCCAAATAATTTTCTAAAATTGTTTTTCGGCACAAAATCTACAGGGCATTTCAAAACTGTTTTCCAGGACTAATCGGGCCGGCTGGCCGAGTCAACCCGGTTACCCCCTAAATGCATGCCCCTGTTCCTAAAAATCCCAATTCCATTCTGCTGTGAGTCCTACTTATGCTTGTTATATAAATTGTGCTAACCGTCTATTTTGCAGCATTTATTTTTCTTTTTTTATTATTATTTTTGGTGTAATTAATAGATTAATTCGTATATTTTAGGTGTTTGTAAATTTTTAGATAATCGTGTATTCGAGGCGCTTGTAATGTGAGGGTGAGAGTTTTTATTTTTATTCAATTTGGTTGTATATGCGGCCTCTATTATTCTTTTGTATGATTTCGATGCATGGTTTATTTTTCTGCAATTTATTTCGGTCATTTACTTGAGCATCGGCTGATAAATAAACGAAATTGGGTAGAGAAAGATAATAAATTGAATAAATACGGTAATATAAATTATGAAATGAATACAAGCTCGAGGTTGAATAAACTCATTGCCCGAACCCTAAATCTCTGGATTAGGTACGAGAGTCTATGCTTGGTAGGGAGCTGCACCGGAATTTCCTGGATGAGCTGATCCGGGTGGCGACTCTATCACTGATCTTGAAATTTAGGTTTCGAGGTCTTTAAGTAATAAAATGTGAAAATATTTTCTACAAAAGGAATTTCTAAAAAAAAACAAATGATTTTCCCTAAAGCAAGATAAACAAAACCCATTTTCCATCGAAAACCACAAAAACAACCACTCTCGCTTCCTCGGTTTACTTCATCACGTCCCTCCCTCTTCAGGTCATCCGCTTATAGTGGCAACTCCACTGGGGGCCAAAGTTTCCAAAAATCTTTTTTATGAAAAACTTAAGGAACTTAGACAACTACTGAAATATAACATCGCTTATATTCATTTATTGATTTATAAGTACCGTATTTATTCATACCTTGCATATCATGACATTTTCTTCTTCTCAACCCCTCAAATACACTGATCAGCTCGGTTTACTCAAGAAGATGACCTACCTCTACTGCTAGGATTGGAGGAACCCAATGGGGTAAACCACTCATAGCACCGTATGACCTTACATCATGTTCTACGGTGAGGAGTGTATATTCGCTATGGGAACATTTACGACCCTTGGTTTGACTTTGGCCCACATGTAATGGCTTAGTAACTTCCCCTAGGATTACCAAAACGTAAATTTGAAATTGGATAATCGAGTGTACACCTTTGGTATCCCCCTTTGATATCAAAGCGACCCAACACCTAGGAAGAATGCAAAACCAATCGAAAGGAGAAATAAGGTTGGAAGGGAGAGCATATTTTTGCATGTGCTAACGTTTGTTTCATGGTGATTTTCTTTTTACCTTTTCATGAAGCATCAAACACGCATGAGCATCCATGTGCCATTTTTTAACCACGGTTTTGTGCAGCCATTTTTAACGCATATACATATGTATGGCATTTGTACTAACCACGTCCTCGTGTAGCCACGACATTCTATTTGTGTGCCATATATATACATCTCGTGTGCTATAAAGCATGCACGACATCATCCCGCATGTCATACTAACCACATTTTTCTGTAGCCACTTGCATTTTGTGTGACATACACATTCATGCCATTTCATTCCATTCCATTTAATAAGGGATGTTCTGAGAATGCCTATCATGATCATTTCATTACATACCATATTAGGTACCCCAAAATTAGCCGTAGTCCGCCTGTTCACCGGTTCGCATTTGGCCACTCCACTATATCATATCATTCACTAGAAGATCACAAAGATCTTAGGTCGGGTCATGTGGCAAGTCGCACGACAACATAACATAACATCACCTCCACTTCATGTCCATTCATCATTGGCATCACGGTGATGCCGAAACCTTGCTTCTGTGTCGCAATGCACATCAAAATTGTTTCATGATGTTAATAACTCAATTGAGGTACTCCACAAGTGCTGAATTATTACGCACATAGGAACATTTCATAACTTTACCAATTCATGCAAGGAGTTCCACGAACGCTGAACCTCCGTTCGTGTCCCTACTTACACGTGACTTGTTTGCAACATCATTTCATATTAGGTGCCCCAAAAGCATCAGAACTCTGTCTGTGGAATGGCTTCCACGTGACCACTTCATACCATTTCATGTTGACCTACAAAACGTCGAACCTTTGTCCATGTGTTGGTACACACATGACCATTTCATAACATCCATTAGGTGCCCCAAAGGCACCAAACCTCTGTCCGTGTGATGGTCCACACACGATGATTCTTGCATTGTCTTTCACATAGTTTTGGGCATTCTTGGAAAGTCCAAAATAAAAACAAAGGTAGCCACATTCATTATCATTTTCATTCATGAAACATCATTCGATCACGACCATTCCACAATCATACCATAAATGCCACTTAGTACGTTGTGCCTAGGGTCATGACATTCATCCGTGGTGCTAACCTTGTGCTGAATGTGCAATTTGGAGTCGAACATCAAAACAATTAGTGCGAGTTGAATCTTGTTCCAATCAGTTAGTTCAGTCAGTTCAAACAGAATCAGTCACTGTGGAAGAGGTTAGGGTCAATTCAGATTCAAATTCAGAGTAAGAGTTTGGGGGACAGTTGCCTTCCTTGCCAGTTGACGGTTAGTTTGTGCTGGAAGAAGCAAGCAGAACAGAAATGGCTCAAGATGGAAATGGTGGAAATCTGCCCTTTGATATGAATGCATTCTTGACTGCTTTTCTAAATTCCAATCAGTTCAAAGCTACCATCAGTTAGCAAGTGAAGTATGCAGTGACTTCCGCTGTGGGCCAGACTAGTCAACAAGCCCAAGCCCCAATCAAAAACAAAGGAAATGTCATTCAGGGGGGCCTTAATTCAGGAAGGAACATCTCTGGCAACAGTAGGGTGGTCACCCCGCCCCGAGAAGTTAATCATCATTCTAAGGAAGATGAGGCCTTTGAAAGGGCTAGGGAAGCCTCAATTGAGACAGCTGCTAAAAGGCGCCTTAAGGAAAAATTCTCTTATTTTGAGGCACTGTTGCCAAAGCTGAAGGAAATGGTGCACTACCATCCTGTTAAATGTGTGGTTCCATCTACTTTATTGGCAGAAGAGGGAGAGCCGCTCCCGGTTGGGTTTTAGATGCCGTATTTGCCCTCGTACACTAGGGAAGGTAAGCCGGAAGCTCACTTGGATAGCTATGTGAGAATTATGTCCAGCTCAGAATCGGGAAGGTCCACTTGCTGAATTTGTTCCCAACAACTTTGCGAGGCGCAGTAGCTAAGTGGTATTTGAAGATGCCAATCCATACCCGCTCCACGAGGGAGGATCTGTCAGAGGCATTTATAAAGCAATATGCCTACAATACTAAGGTGGAAACTACACTGGAAGATCTGGAAAGAATTCATCAGAGGCCTAATGAATCTTTCTCTGCATACTACAAGAGATGGATGGATGTGCAACTACTGGTGGACAGGGCTCCTAAGCTGGAATCTCTTATTGTGAAGTTAGTTGATGGTAGCTTATGAAACTAAAGAGGTTCCACTCCTTCAATGATGTTGTGGACTTTGCAAAGCATATCAACAGATACGAAGAAGAAGAAGCACATATAAGTAGGCAAAGCTCGAGCGCTTATTAAGGTAGCCGGGGGTATACAAAAGGGTACAAGGTTGGTATCTCCATGACCACATCATCTGGATCTAGTTCAAAACCAGATCAGTCAGCATCATTAGACCAAGAAACATAAGTGGATGTGGCAATAGTGGCCCAGGGGGGGCAACCAAGAACTCCACAAAGGCTCACTAACCCATGGGCTGTATTTTTGCCAAATGCAGGAAGGCTGGTTTTTTACAAAGTTTGAAGCCCTATGTTCCTCCTTCTGAAGTAGATAAAAACAACTACTGCACCTACCGTGTGACATTAGGCCACCGCACCAATGATTGCACTCAGCTAATAAAGGCCGTTCGTTAGTTGGTCATCGAGGGAAAGATTGTGGAACCGTCCTTGAAGCCGAACGTTCAAAACAATCCCCTACCCAACTTTAGCAAGTCCGGGGCACAAACTTCTGAAAGCCATGATGCCACAATGATGGAAGTCCTTCTGCATGTGGAGGACGATAATCATTCTAAGAACAATTCAGCCCATAGGGCATTTAATTCTATGTAATTTGATCTCGATTACTCGAGCGATATTTTTCGGATGGATCTTTGCATACATACAAACATTCATTTAATGTCTTTAGCATACATGTTGAAATTGAAATTGGATTTGAAATTAAATTGGACCAAGTAAATTAATACAGACCTGGTCTCAAAGAGAAGAAACATGCCCATATAAAATTTAAGAAATTAGGCCTAAAATTCCTAGGGGAATTTCAGCCATCTAGGTTTAAAACCTAGATGAAAATATCAGCCAATACAAGGGGAAAATTGTAGAAAAATTACAGCAGCAAATTCTATCCTTTCGGCGCATCCCATTGCTAGCATGGGTTGAGTTCTATAGCCATTCGTGTACGGGAATATGAAGGAAGTCGGTTTTGATTTCTGCAGCCATCTCTAGAAGAGATATTTTGGGTTAGAAACTATTTCTCTTCTATGAATTTTTTTTGTTTTGATTTCCACCTCAATTGCTCCTGGGCAGGGATTTGAGGAAATCAATGCGTTCTTCTGCTTTATCAGTTGATTTCTGGTGAAAAATCCCTACAACTGTTCTGGTAAGAATCCTAACACTATCCTTTTATTATTGTTTTATTTAACTATGCACTCTTCTACAGATCTGGGCTTATGAGCATAGATTCTTGGTCCAGCCTACCCTAGGTGCGGTAGACGGGGTTGAGAGGCTACCACGCTACTAAGGTGGAGGTAGAGTTAGAGTGATATCATGAGGGACGTCAGGCACATGCAGCAGGAACTCAGAGCTATAACCTAGGACTTGGTATGACAAACACAAACCAAAACACATTAGTTCGAATTTAACTGACCAAAGTTGTGATTCATACCTAATAAATATTTCAATCTTGTCTTCCTATGTGAAACAGGTGAACTTGGATCCATAGGACCATGTCCTGAACCCTCGGATGGTGGCAACCACTGAGGCTTGGGATCATCGGTGATTTATGATGGAGTGTATATGCTTTCAAGAGTGGTACTTGGGAGAAAGGGAGAGAGATTAGAGCTCTGTTACCACTCCTTCTACTAGACCAGTGCCTCCAGAGCTACCCCCCTCCTTGTTCTGGCCCCATATCTGTACTCCAGCTGATCGGCAGAGATTTTTGGAGTTGGGCAGGTTGTCCCTTCAGGGATGGCAGCTATGGCGATTTTAGGGGTTGATTGCTGTCCAAGGCTCCTTGAGTCCTAGTTCCTCACGAGGTTAGTAAACTCATCTTGCAATCTTTAAATTTGATTATCTTGTGTCTCAACTGTGCTTTAACTTGTATTGGCTTTCTTTTCTTTATTGTGTAGAAGAAGGGGAAGAAGAAGGTGTCCACCAAGGAGGGAGAGGATAAGGATATGGAGGACGTCGTTGCAGGAGATGATACCGAGCCTGCTGGGTTGAGGCATTGAGTGAGGCCTAGAACTTAAGGAGCACCACGGCTTGTTGTCCACTATTAGACTCAAAACATCATTATAGTCATACTAGGGCTTCTTGGAGATTTCCAAGATTAAAGGTTTCATAGGTTTCTTCTGTAGTGCATCCTAAATGGATGAAAGTGTTGCTAGAGTGTCTGCCATCTTGTTGTCATCTTTGATTACATGCTTGAATTCACAATGGCCAAACATCTCGATTAGTCATAATATAGACTCCAATATGACTGTAATGACTCTTCTTTAATTTTCCACTCCCTCGTGGCCTAACGAATAACCAACAAAGAATCTCCGATGATCAATACATCATTTACCTTTAGAGTAATCAGTGCATCAATACTGAATAAACATGCCTCGTATTATGCACCATTATTGGTCATAAGGAATTTTAACCGCTTGAAGAGTGGGATTACCTCTCCATTTAGGGTTGTGATGAGGACTCCTAAACCATAACCCCACTTGGTTATGATGCCATTGAAGTACATAGTCCACCTTCTAGGTTCAACTTTGATCATTGTGACCTACTGATCTAGAAACTCTAGGTTTTCCACATATTCTAAATCTAGCGGCTAATTGACCATGAACTTTGCCACTGCTCTACCTTTTATTACTTTCTTGGTCACATATTCGATGTCAAATTCAAAAAATGTCAATAACCACCATGATAGCTTTCCTGCTAATGTTGGTGCTTCATATAGATACTTCATCGGTTCCCCCTTTGTAACAACTTGTATTTTGTAGGACTAGAGTAGTGTCTTAGCTTCTTTGTCAGCCAAACCATAGTTGTGCAAGTCTTTTCAACTATATTTTAGCTGGTTTCATAGTCGAGCAGCTTTTTACTAAGGTAGTAAATAGCATGCTCCTTCTTGTTGTCCTGCTCTTGCACCAGCATTTCCCCTGCTGAGGTCTCTTTAATGGCCAAATACAGGATTAAAGGCTTACCTAGTGTTAGTGTTTCAATATAGGTGGATTCATCAGGTAAGCCTTAATTCAGTCAAATGTGATCTGGCACTAGTCATTCCATACTACTGGCTATTGCTTCTTAATGAGTTTAAAGATGGGTCACAAACTCTAGTCAATCTGGCAATGAACCTGCTGACATATTAGAGTGATCCTAGTAATGATTTGACTTCCTTCACAATCTTTGGTACTAGCATATCTCAGATGGCTTTGATTTTGGGTGGATCCATCTTAATCCCTCCTTGACTGACTATGTACCCCAACAACTTGCCTAAAGTAACTCCAATACACACTTCTTCAGGTTGAGGCAGAGATCCTAGTCATAAATCTATCTAGGATAGTAGGGTGCTCTTCTTGGGTTATGGACTTGACCAACATATCATCGACATACACCTCAACCTCCTTGTGGATCATGTCATGAAGGATTGTGGCAATGACTCTTTGGTGTGTGCCCCATTGAGTAATGAAAGTTTTCTTGACCTTGTCGATAATGTCCATAAGGGTCTGATTGTATCCGGAAAAACTATCCATAAACGAATACATCACTGCTCTAGCTGCACTGTCGATCAATACATCTATGTTCGATAGAGGAAAATCATCTTTTGAGGATGCTTTCTTCAGGTCCCTATATTCAACATAGACTTTGACTCTCCCATGCTTCTTCACAACTGGTACAATGTTGGCCAGCTATTCATACTCCACTACTTCCAAAAACTTGGCTTTGATCTGCTTTGCCACCTCATTCTTAAGTTTTTCTACCCATTTTGGCCTAAGATGTCTGAGCTTCTATTTTACAGGCTTGCACTTAGGATCATTAGAAATTCTATGCTCTATGATCTCCCTATCGACTCCCAGCATATCTTCGTGTGACCAAGCAAATGGCCAAACATGCTTTTCTAAGGCTTTTGTGATTTCTGTCTTTTCTTCATGAATAAGATCATTCAAGGTAGATATCATTTTAGGGTGGTTTTCATCTGTTCCCACATTAATTTTATGCAATGGAGTGTCATATATACTAAACACATTGTATGAATGCTTGAATGTATGCATAAATCCTTTAGGAAAAATATCACATAAGTAAGCGGAATCAGATTTTAATCCATTTAGTGTCTTATAGGTAGAATTGTTCACATCAAAGATAGATGAAATTGATGCAAAGTAGTCATTTTCGTCCTCCACAAGTGAAGGGTCTTCACCATTAGTTGCTATAGCTTCATCAGCTTCTTCTTCAAGTAGGTTGCCCAATTCAGAATTTAGAGCTTTTTTCTGTGCGTCAGAAAGGATAGATTCTCCCATTGTTGCTTTCCCTTTTCTCATCATCTTGGTTAGCTCAGCAAATGCTTCATCAATCAAATTGGTCTATTCCGCAGGCTTCCCTCATGTTGATTCTCTAGTCCCTTCTTTATGAGGGCAGCCAATGCCTTAGAGATAGCATCCACGACCTCATCAATGTCTTCAACCCTTTGGACTTCCCTTGGATTTCTTGCACTAAACAGTAGGGGTGATCATGCTCACTTCTTCTTTTGGCGATTCCACTTGAACGATTGGGGGAACAACTTCCTACTCTTCCGCCATTTCAGCCCTAAGCATACTTTTGATCGGCTCCATTCCATACTTGGAGAAGTCCACTACATCCACAAAAATCTAAAACTTAGGGACTATCACTCCTTTTGCTTCCAATGGCTCGGGTTGCCATCATATGCCCCATTGGTGGCATAGACAAAATTGCCTATTAAGTGCACTACCTTCTACTTGGCCTTGCCTTTCAAGATCTCACCCTTGTAACCGAGGCCACTCTGATGGGTCTGACCCATACCAATATTGATTTAAGTCATACCTTGCTGATTCACACCTAGTCCCTTACCTGGGGTAGACTTCTGCTTTTCCAAATACTTATGAACCTACTCAACAAACATGGCGTCATTATATTTTCCATCAGAGAAAGTAATAACTTGGAACCTGGTGATGGGTTGATCAAAGGCATTTAGTGCAGCAATAATAAAGGGCTTATTAGCCTCGAGGGTCACGAGCTTTCCTCCAACAAGGAACTTGACTTTTTGATGCAGGGTGGAAGGCACACCTCCTAGGGAATGGAACCATTGATGTCCCATCAATAGAGAGGAAGTCACTAAAATATCAATGACCGTGAATAGCACTTTAGACTTGCATCCCAGACTACCACTTCAGCTTTAAAGGTCTCAATCATCATGCGCTTAAAGTTGTTATAATCATGGATCACAGTATTGGACCTTAGGAAGGCTTCTTCACTCATATTTAGACAAGGGAGAATCTTTAGGGGGTAGATATTCAAGGTAGAGCCATCGCCCACCATGACACATGGCATTACCCTGTCCATGATTTCAAGCTTCAGATACAAGCCTTGTTATAGTTTACGCCCTCAAGTGGTAGATCAACATTGATGAAGGTTATCTCTAAAGGACGACTCATTGGGTGGTTGTCATATCATCTTTCATACCTTCTCAGAGAAGTTAAAGGAGTCGCATCCATCTCCATTAGCTTTTTCACCACCCTGCCCAGTGTTTCTAGGATTCCATCAATAAGTGTCAAACACTACCCTTTACGGGCATCCTCTTCAGATGCTCGACTACCAGATCATTCTCTTCAACTGCAATGGCGAGAGAGTTATTATGGACCGGGGTTTCCATCCTAAGTGCTAACTCATTTTGTCGCGGTTGATTAGTTGGTTGGTAAACTCTTCCACTCCTAGTGATATGATTGATCAGCCCATCTTCCTTCCTTAGATACATCCCCGCCTTGGTACAGACTAGGTAAATAGCCTTAGGCTTAAATACCTCCTATTCATCATATGCATCATCCAGCTTGACATCATTAAAAATAATGGGCTTAGGTTCCTTCTCTACCATTACCACTAGCTCAATTGCCCTCCCAACCTCTCCACCTAGTGACATTACTTACACTGTGGGGTTGGCATGGATAATCTGTGTAAATACAAAGTTGGAACGCAGCTCAGTTTATACCATGTTGACCTGACCCCCGAAGTTGGCAACAGATTCTTCTACACACTAGGCTTGGCATTTGGTTCTTGGGTCTTATTCTCTGCCACTAACTACTTGATGGCATCTTGTAGGTGAAGGCAGTCATTTATCCGGTGGCTTCTTGCACAGTGGTAAGTACAAAAATTCTCCTTGTCAATGGTTTCAAGCTCTACAAAAGTCTTAACTTCCTACATCTACCGAATATCCTACTAAAAAATTCAGCCCAAGGTGATATTCCCCTTAAATTGGCTTGGGGGGATGATCCCTAAGCCACTGATGCTATCTATACTTGCTTGACCAATAAGAGTTGTGGTTGCACTACTGTTGTTCTTGTATCCAAGCGTGTAGCTCTAATTACCTCGATATTTGCTACCACTGCGATTGCTCTTTTTATCCTCATCTTCGTACTTCTCAATCTTTTTGGCAAGATTGTACACATCTACGAAAGAGTTGAAGTCATAAAGCTTCATATTGTCATGGTAGTTCTTTAAAGTCCTATCCACAACCTTGATGATCAGTTCAGAATCCCTAGGCCTATGTCCCAATATAACTTGCTTATCCATCCACCTCTTATAGTATTATACAAATGCCTCATTCAAATTCTGCTTTAGTGCCTCTAGATCCTACAGTGTCACTTCAATTTGGGTGTTATAACTATAATGCTTGGTAAAAGCTTTAACCAGTGAATTTCAATCCTTCCTGATATGTACCAGTTGATTGCTAAACCATCTAATAGCACCTTCCTTAAGAGTAGTCAGAAACAAGCCCAACAGTTGATTAGTGGTTAGGACATTCATGGTCATCACCGTCATGTAATTGTCAATATGAGGACTAGGTGGTCCCATTCCTTTTATATGGAGTGAACTTTGGCATCTAGAAACCCGGTGCCAATAGATCAATCCTATCAACCTCAAAGCATTTGGGTCGATGCATTTAATAGTAGGAATTTGCTCCATCTGGCAAAGGTTAGGTAGAAGCTCATCAAGCTCAGAATACTTTTCCCTTAACTTCCTCTTGACTTCTGACTTAGTCGGTACCTCTCTAACCCTTTAAGAGGCATCTCCTTGCTCAAATTAATGATCTCCATCCCTCACCGGAATCTGTCTTTTGATATTCCCATGGTGCACATTCAATTCTACCTGTTTGTTGTGGTTCCCCTAATCTGCAATGGGTTTGGCTTGCCTACTATGATTCCCCTAATCTATAATGGGTTTGGCTTGTCTACTAGTAACGATAATGCCTATAGTAGCCTGTATTTGATTATGGATGTTAGCCTTGAACTCTTCCAAACCCAAAAGGTCCTTAATAGCTACTGCCATAGAAGCCATGATGATTGCAGAGTTCTACTGATTTGTGTGCTATTCGTCCCCCATTTCCACAGTATTTTCTTCAAACATAAATAAATTATCTATTCCCAATGTTTGAGCCAATTCCTCTTGTTCTGAATCCGTCCCTGACTCTACAACCACTAACCTAGACACCACACTGATTGATCTTGACCTGATTCTCTACCTTGGTTGAGGAGCTGTGTAGCCAACTTTGAACAATCTTCCTTCAGGAGGGCAATCCCAAACTACAGAGAGTCACAAAAACATGTTAGCATTATGGATGAATGCATGATAGTCCCCTAACCTAAAGTGGCATACATGTATGTATGGATGATATGATATGACCAATGCATGATATGTGTATGACATCCATGTTCATGAGAGATAAGTGAGGATCTGATGCTCGAGGAGCATGTAAACAAAGGTTCAGTACTCGGGGAGTATTGAAAAGGGTAAACTAGATTCTGTTAATTACAGTTATATACATATAAGTTTGTATATAGACAAAAGGTGATACTAGAAAGCTTTAGAGTCTTAGGATCTAAAACAGTCTAGGGGTTTACATGCATATGAGTCTACACATGGATAGGGTTTTAGTACTCGGGGAGTATCAAATAGGGTTAATTAGATTCAGCTAATTATAGTCATATACATATGAGACAGCATACTGATAGAAATTTGATGCCCTTCAGGCACATGAAGGTGATACTAGAAAGCTTTGAAGTCTTAGGATCTAAAATAGAATAGAGGTTTTGGGTGCATATGAGTCTGCACACGGATTGGTACTCGGGGAATATCGAAGGAACGTCTTTAGAAGACAAGTGAGTGTGTGAATTTCTTGCAATAACTATCGGTTATAGAAGAATAAATGTGTGGTCTTAAAGTTGCATCTAGGGTTTGCCTAAAGATGATCACATATAGGTTTGTTAATGCGGATTCATTTATGCATAAATGACACATGATTATGGCTGCACCAAAATTGTTAGTGTATATGTCACACAAAATGATGTATAAAGTAATGGGATTACTTACACATGAAAATAATGTGTATGGCTACACAAAAATGATGGGTTAGTACCACACAAATGGCATGCAAAGTTTTATAATATGTGATGAAAGAATGATTGTGATGGTATGGTACAGTAACATAAATCACGTAGCACGTAGCATGCGAATGCAAATTTCTGACCTTATTTTTTCATGTGTTCAAATAGTTGATATTCTAACCAAGTCCTGGGTTGAGTTCTCATCAATCATCAATGAGGGATGATAAAGGCGGAACTACATACATATCACACATATCGTTTTGGTATCCTAATGGAAATTACTATAGTTATTTATATGAGTTTGGTTTGAGTCTGGGATAACATTAAGGTCCTAATAGAAAATATATACTCCTCATTTCTCCCCACTTAAGGTTACAGGCAAAGGATTTTGTATGAGGCTATAGGTGGTGTTCCATATCCGTGTCCCTATGACCTGGCAGAATGTAGGTGGCACTTCAATAGTTCACCGGGCTAAAAATGGCACCTTAACCTAATGCTCAAATCTAGCTAATATGCAATGCATATAAAATGCTACAAAATGCTACAAAAAAGTTTGTTGAATCCTTTTTAATTAGATACTTTCAGTGCTCATCAAAATATTTTAGAGTTGAAAAACTTTTTTAAAAGAAATCCCCAACGGAGTCGCCACTATGAGCGGACAACATTTTTATGTACCCGAGGAAGAAAACCGATGAGTTTTTATACATTTGTTTTGTAATAAATGCTGGTAGAATGTTTTATAAATTTTTATAAGTTTGGAAAATAATATTCGTAAAAGATTTGAGACTAAAATCTCGAAGAAAATATATGAGTCACTGTTGGTGTGTCCTAGTTCTTAGGGCATTGGATTCTTGTATTTTGTATTATACATTAAGACTCATTGTATGAATACATTATTTGTGTCACATTAATAAAGGTAATTAATCTATTTCATTTATATCTTGTGCTATAGTGAGTAGAGTATCCATTGATTGGCAATCATAAAACCTATCCTAGGTCTGTTCTAACTATGGGAACGAATAGAACCACAAGCTTGTATATTCGATGACTGTATGGCAATTCTTAACTAGCCATAGTACTTGTATAGTCAGTCATGAATATAGGTATGTGTCGTTGACATGGGACTAGATCGATCCGCACAAGAAAGCCACATGGTTGTTGCGACATAGGTCTTTCTTGAGTAGGTCTTTTCTATCTATAGACCAGATTTCATTATAGTATCAATATGGAATCTGATTCACTTTGACATATTTCTAATAGGTCTATAAAAGGATGCTAAACATGGGTTCGGTGGACCAATGAACATATTGATATTGATAATGAAGTGATGAAATTGCCACTCGGGTAACATCGAGATGATATCATTGGCCACTTTATGGGTGGAACTGATAAGTGTATAGCCATACCCAAATAATTTGGTTGCTTGTTTGATTAATCAGTCAACTCAAGATCAAAAAATATAATAAACAACAAAAGAAGATGACAGACAACGTGCCTCTTGTTTATTCATATCGATATCTTTTAGCAAAGGACACCATGACATTACTTCCTGGTGAGTGTCTTCTAAAGACTATTGTACTTCTATCTTAATTGGGGGCTGTAATGGTTTACTAGAACCCACTTCCAGCCTGTGGGCCTTGGACCTACTGCCAACGTAAAGACAGATCCATAAGATCGTGCACATACATCAATTGAGCCGAAACTTATAGAAATTGTACATGTAATATACATTGGAAGGAATACGTTAATTAATTAGTTGACATTCGGTGTCAAGGTAATTAATTAACATTAGGTTGATTTAATTTAATTAATAAGTTTACATAATGTAATTAATTAATTGAATTGTATAAAGTAGACAATTAATTAAATTATTTTCCTAAGAAGGAAAATTAAAATACATGTATAGTATTTTCTTAAGTGTGATTTTATTTTAATTTAGGGGTAATTAAATTCAGCCTAATGGGATTAAATTATATAGTATGAACTTCTAATTAAAGTTTATTTATATAATTGTAATTCTAGTGGGATTGGGTTTAATTAACCTAGTTAAAACCCAACTAGACAAGGAGTCTATTTAAAGGCACACTTAAGAATAAAAATAAGCCCTAACCCTAATTATTGAGCTATAAATTTCAGCCCCCTTAAAGAATTTTACAGCTGCAATTTTCCATTCCTCCGCTTCTTCGGCTAGCACCGGTTCCTGCTTAATAGTGGTCATGCACCGGACTTTGGAGATAGCAGTATCAAGAAACGATTTTGCAACAGTCTCTAGAAGAGATAGATTTGGTGAGTTTAATGTCTCTTTATCCAAATTGATTTTGTGGTAATAGGACATGATAGGTGGATTCTAGGAAATTTTAAAAGATGTAATTCCTCTGCTCCATGTTATTTTTCTGATGACGAATCCCAACATTCGCCACCCGACTCAATTGAACTAGGAAATTTTTGTACAACCGAAACTAAGTGAGGATCGCTATACCTTCTAGAGATCTAGGTTCGGACGAGTCACTTACTTATTATCTAATTAAAATAATTGCTTCAACAACCAAATCATAGCATTTTATAAGACTAAGTCGGTTTTATTTAGTGCATATGATGTTCAAGCAAGGTACAGAAAGCAGTAAATAAATTAATTATACAGACCAAATCAAATAAACTACCCTAGGGGATGCATATGAATCTAATAGGGAATCAGGGTACGAACACCTAAAATACATAAGTTCATCTAATGGAAGAATAATACTTAAACATATATTTAATCTTGTTGTGAGCATCGGACATATATTTAATCTTGCAGTGAGCATCGAGTTTTCCCGACCTCGATGATGATTAAAATACCATAATGTTATCCATTTTTTCTATTCCTTATCGATTTTAGAAGCAAGGATTCAGATTTAAATGAACTTGAAATGTGAAACCGAGAAGAATCTAAAGAAATAGGGTTAAAATGAGATAAAAGCCGCACGACCATAGGAAGATTCATACGACTATTATGTTAACAGTCGCACAGCTGTCGATGTGTCACCAGCAACCTTGCATGGAGAAGATAGGTGTTTGGATTTTAGGGAGACAAATCATTTTCCACTAAGGTTGAGATTACGGGGTCTTTAGATTGAAGGAAGTTCTGGTAATGGAGGGGAGAAAGAACACAGGAGAAAATTAACAAAAGAAAATCAAATTCTCAAACTTTTGGAAATCTTGAAACTAAGACAATTAAACTACAAATTCAGCAAATTCGGCCACAAAAATCATTGTCCAAACCCAACCTAAACTTTCAGAGACTGATTTAAAGCTTGGCATTGTGGAATTTGGAGCTCAATTTGGAGAATTTGGAGCTTTCGGTTCAAGGTTTCAAGTTTGATTTAAATCCGAATTCAAGCTTTAAACATCAGTTTTCTTTGAAATTGAACACTGGATAAACAACTAAAAGATAATTCTGAGAGGCCTTAAGCCTATTTATCGCTTTTTAGGTTGAATCGGTGTGTTTTTGCATTCATTTCATCTTGCTCTATTTTCCTGCATTTCTAGTAAACTAGAGCTGTACGGATGTAATAAGAGCCGCACGGCTATTGCTATAATAGCACAGCTGTTCCTTTATGAACTGTACGGTTATTGTTTATTTTAGAATTTAGCAAATTCAAATGTTTAGCAATTTCTCTGGCTCATTCAAAACCAGAGCCGTACGGGTGTTATAATATTCACACGGTCGTTGTCCCTACACTCGCACGGCTGTTGTCATGATTCTAGAATTGTATTTTTGTGTATTTTTCATATTTTTGCATGTCATTTTAATTTAGATTTAATTTCTATATTTATTTTCATAAATCGGTTCAATGATAGAAACACTAGTTTATTGATCGCAGACCAATATTTTGTATGTGAAAATAATAAACCGGACAAAACGATTTTCAAAATAAATTTCTAGTCCCATCAAACTGCATTTTAAAATGATTTCCAAGTCAAATTAGGTAAATTTATCAAATTTCCTGATTTTTCCCATTTCACTCCCCGAGCTATCTAAACCCCTCACCTCAGTCTATTTGATTCTTACGTGTATATATTTATTTTGTTTATGTACTAACTTTGTTTTGCAGGTAGATGTATATTAGGATAGATGTATGTCTAGCTTTTCATTTTTATATATTTTGTATATAGACATATTTGTACCCCTGAATCCCTTTTTATACAAATGCATCCCCTAGGTTAGTCATTTGATTGATTTATATATATTAAATTTCCTAAATTTATTTATTGCTTTTTGAATTTTTTATCGCTTTCAACATTTATTATTACTCATGTATGAGCACTGACTAAATAATCAAGATAAAATCAATTGTAGAAATATAAAAGGCATTAATATAAAATTATCGAACACATTTTGAATCGAGAAGAAATAGATGAGTTGTCCAAACTCGGTCTCTGACTAAAAAGGTATAGTGATTCGTAGCTCGTCATGGTTGTACTGTAATTCTCATTTGAGATGAGCTGGGTGGCGACTCCTATCACTTTTAGTGAGAGCGTTCGAGTTTGTTCATTTTTCTCACTATAAAACCCATTTTTCATATAAAATCCCATTAAATTCTCCCAACCCGGTCGCGAGGCCCATGCTTTTTAGGATCATCCTCTCACACCTGCAAAATAGATATTAGTACATGAATAATTGCATTTAGGACCTAACCATGATAGAACGGGATAATAAATGAGTCAAGATCATGCATTTGGGTGGATAGCCAGAGAAACTCAAAAAATCTCATCGACTAGACCTGGAAAACATTTTGAAACATCCCTACATTGATTTTTCATGAAACGATTTTGAAAATGGTTTTACATTAATTATTTTCCATGGAAAATGAGTTGGTTTTCAAGAAACTATGTTTCTATTGTTGTTCTAGTCTGACACATACTTCTAGAATGTAAATCTAAGGTTCAAATGAAATATTCAAAAATCGGTTTTTAATGATTTTGTCCTAAGATGACACCTATGCGGGTGTAGAGGCAACAACCGTGCAGCTATATATCTACACCCGTGATAGTATCAGTTAAAGTCTAGAGCCAAAATTTAAATTTTTAGCTTTCGCGCTACTATTCTGGGATCTAAAGCCATACAGCTGTTGCAACGGCTGCATAGCTCTAGTTCTCAAACTAGAATCCAAAAATAGAGCAATTTTTAAAATGTGCAAATGATGCTTAAAATACAACACAAACTTGTCAAATGCTTCGTTTCTCATATATTTACCCTTGTAGTGTGAATACACAACTTTAGGAATCAAAAATATTTCAAAAGAAGCTTTGATTGAACACCTAAACTTTAACCTCTGAAAGTGGTTTCAAGCTCCAAGTGTTATGATTTTGGTGTCCAGATTAGTCTCTAATCCTATTAAAAACCTTAGTGAAGTGTTTTCCTAAAATTTCTAATCAATTTTAAGCCTAATAACATAGATTGAAGATGAAAACTGAAGAAAAATTTTGGTTTTATTTTCCTTTTCTTCCTTTTTCTTCTCCTCTCTCCCTAAGTTCAAATATCCGAACCCTTAATTCAGAAACTGTTGAATCGTGTTTTGATGATAATAACTTATTTAAAAGTTAACATATAAAAGAAATGGAAAATTATGCTTACTTTAATATTATTACAAAATTATTTTGTAATCAATAAAGAAGTAAAATGTGATTATGAAGAAGATTAAGCAACCATACAAAACCAGCATTTATATAATTCTGATACATTTATGATACAATTCTGATAAATTTATGATACAATTCTGACACTTCACGTATTGTGTTTTATGTATTAATTCCATATTTTTTATCTGTA
This sequence comes from Euphorbia tirucalli, assembly GCA_039660915.1. Lineage (NCBI taxonomy): Eukaryota > Viridiplantae > Streptophyta > Magnoliopsida > Malpighiales > Euphorbiaceae > Euphorbia > Euphorbia tirucalli. The sequence goes on along the minus strand of CM077640.1, from coordinate 30,714,802 downwards.
TTGAGGAATCACCTAAACTGATTTTATTTTTATTGTTATGAAAGCTAAATAAAAGCTAACTATAGAAAAAAAAAATAGAATAAGGTATATTGAATCTATGTCTGCTTGTTGATACATTTTTGATACATTTTTGATACATTTCTGATACATTTTTGATACATTCTAATACATTTTTGATACATTTTATTGTATTAAAACTGTAGAAATAGTTATGTTTGATACATTTCTGATACATTCCTAATACATTTCTGATATATTTATGACGATCCGAAAAAGAAAATAGAATAAGGTATATTGTGTCAATGTTTGTTTATTGATACTCTTTGAAACATTTCTGACACCTTGTGTACTGTGTTTTATGTATTAATCCACATGTTAAAATCTATAATGAGGAATAACCTAAACTAATTTTTTTATTGTTATGAAGGATAAATAAAAGCTAATACATGTGGAATTAATGCATACCTAGTACATAAGTATAATAAATGTATTAGAATTTTATCAGAAATGTAATAGAAAAGTATAAAAATGTATCTTTGATACAGTTCTGATACAGTTCTGACTCATTTTTGATACATTTCTGACAATAAAAAAAATTGAAAAAAATATATACATATGTATCTCGTTTCAAAGATAAAAAAGAAACAAAAAGAACGTGCTAAAGCAGAATGTTGAAAAAATGAACTGTTTGAGAGATAAATGAAAAAAATAGCATTTAATTTACAAAAGAAGAGAGAGAATAAGAGGTATTCGTATGGTATAAGAAGGGGAGTATTTTTGAGATTTTTGATTTTTTTCTCGTTTTTTTTATAACTAAAAGGGTGTATTTTCAACAATTGCAAATGGGAGTATTTTAAAAATGCTGGGTTATGCCCTGGTCCCTATATGATGTACTATGTTTATTTTGTGTATGAGAATACATTTAATCTATATTAATAAAAGGTATAATAATATTTATTGAATTACTTATGCAATCAGTAAATATTGAGAATCCATAGACTAGGGTCCACTCATGTTTGTTAATAGCGTGTACTGAACGAGTAAGACCATGAATTTGAAGAATACAGTTTTAAAGTTATCCCTAGTCTGTTATAATCATGGAAATGAATATAACTAAAGACTAGTATGTTCCTTATGGGACCGGTGGTGTCTTATCAAGGCAATAGGTACATGTTAGTGAACAGTGCACTAGATCGTTCTGCTTGTAAGAACATTACATGGTCTAGTGTCATAAGTGTTTCACACGTATTGCTTATATTGGATCCTTGGACCCGATAGTACTACACTCCTGGATTTGACCTTGTATACTTTGATGTGCACCTAACGACCCGTAATTGGGTGCCAAGTATGGATACGTTGGGTATATCGGGAACCTTGCTAAGAGTGGGAGTAATGTGAAGGAATTGCCTAACTTTTAACTGAAGAGATGATATTACCGGCCTCTTAACGAGTGAGACTGAGTAGTGTACGGCCGCACCTAAATAAAATGATTATTGGATAATCATATATTTGATCTTATCAGTCTACTTAGATATCAAGTACATTTCCTAGCACTTAGAAGGATGACAGTGTCATGCCTTATGTAGGACACCGATATCATATGTGCAAAGGATCATATAAGAATACTACAGGTGTGTGCCATTTTTATTTTGACATCTCCATCCTAACTGGGGGTTGTAACAGCTTGCTAGAGCCCACTTACAACTTATGGACCAAATGTCATTTCGGGCCCATGGCCAACATAGGATGGGCCTACAGGATTGCACACTTAGGACTTTAGATGGGCTTTATGATGGACCAATTAATATGTATTGGATACATATTGATTATTGGATTATTTTATTTTATGGATTAATTGTTAAGTCCAAATAAAATAAAATAACCTATGATGAGAAATTGGGTTTTATGGTTTTTCAAAGTTACCATATGGTGACTTTGGTTAAATCATAGTATATGTAAAGTATAATGGATATTTTATATTAGAAGGTACTTTGGGTATTCTACTTTATGTTTCATACATAAAGAGAAAAATGTAAAACCCTAAGAACTAATGGTCTAAACCTAGCCACCATCTTATCTTCTTCCTTGGGAAAAAGGGGTTTTGGCACAAGTGGAGAAACAGTTGGTCCAAGAGCTAGCACTCGAATCCCGTTGAGAAGACTCCGCATGGGGGAATGTAGAAGGGTGACAAGTGGAGCCCTTAGTCAAATCAATCTAGTGCGTGGAGGGCTTAGGTGAGAAATCCATTCTCTTCCTTTTGTTCTTGGTATATCCATAACCTAGCTTTGGGATTTTAGGCATGAACCCAAGCTTGATAACATTGATTCTGTAATTTTTTTTTTTTAAGCTGGGATAGGTTCCTACAGTGGTATCAGAGCTTCCTTAGCTTTGGTTACGGATTTGGTTGAGTTAGGTTTTATGTTTGATTTGAATTGGTTTTGAATCTTTTGGTTTTTGGGAACCATAGCTTTGGTTTGAATGGATTTATGGCTTTTAAGTTCGTTTTCCCCTATTTTCCATTCTGTTTTCGGTGTTTTGGGTTGGAGAAACGGACTATTCTTGCTAGAAGTTTTTCTGTAGAATCGTGCCTGAAAACCAAAGCTGCATAGTTGTAATGAACACCCGCATTGGTGACACAAAATCTGTATGGCTGTTGCGTAGTGAGCCCCACGACTATGGTTTCTGTGGCGATTTTGGTTTTCTGCCTTTTCAGCGGACTACAGCCGAACGGACATCGATATAGCTGCGTGGCTGTTGTGCACTGAGCTGCACTGCTGTAGAGTCCTGGTTGGCTGAATTTTTTTCTGGTCCACCATGCCAAAGCCGCCAAGAGTCACACGGCTCTAGGCTAAAACCGCACGGCTATTATCTTTAGTTGCATGGCTGTACATCTTCTGTTTTGTACAGTCGCGTGGCTATTGATCTGGGCCCAGATTTTCGGCATTTCTTCTCTCAGGCTTGTTTTCTGGTTTTGCGGGTTTTGTGTGGCCTGGGATGGTGAATTTTAATGTCAGTTTTAAAATTAGCTTATTTAATTATGGCATTGGATGCGCATGGTTTCTTGGTTAAGATTTTATCATATTGGATATGTTAAAATTGAATTTGGTAAAGGAAATTGATTCAAGAGTTTCTGGCCTGAATCTCTGAGTGGCTAACTTGAGTTTTCTCAGTCTCCCTATTCTAGTGGGAGACAATAGGATTGGTCAATGAGATCAAGCCTGTCACAAGGCTTAGACCAAGAATCCCAAAATTGGCAATTTCCATAACGGCTCTGGCAAATAAAATTGGTTAACGTATTCATGCATATTTGTGAGCGCCGAAATTTTCCAGTCCCTAAAAAAAATAAAAATCCCCGAGTCACATGACTGTAATTACAGTCGTACGACTGTAATTACAGTCATGCGACTGTAATTGAAAATTACAGTCGTACGACTGTAGGATCATAGCAGATGCAGCAGCCCATACCCTAAAAGAAAAAAAAAGGAGGCGCGATTTGAGGGGCATTTAATGCGCTCTGTAGCCGGAAACGTAGGGAAGGGGTGAGATAAAAGAAAAGGAAGCAAGAGGACAGAAAAAAAAAGGGGGATTGAAGAGAGAAATTGAAAAGAAGAGAAGGAAAAAGGAGAGAAGAAAAACCCAACCAAAGCATCATCTTCTTCTGCTCTTTTTCTTTTAATTCTGGTGTTGTAAAGCTTAAAACCGGATAGAAATCATAGGTTAAAAACTTGGCACACCAAACATAATCAATTCCAGCCCCTAAACTCACTCAAATCTGTAACACTTAGAGATTTTTGGACTTATTTTGGAACCTTGGCATTATTTTGGAACCTTGACATATAAGGGAAAAGGAGCAATCCGGAACCAATTTAAGGCATTTCCTGCGGTCAAATCAATGGTGGATCTGTGCAACAAGGGTAACTACACTTAAATCCTTTGTTTTGCTTCGCTTTCTAGGTGTTTTGGTTCATTTTTGTCCATAAAATCAATTTTTCTGCTTTGCTATTTCTGGGTAGTAAGAACAGTCGTACGACTGTTCTTGTGGCTATGAACAGTCGCACGATTATTCATAGCCACAAGAACAGTCATACGACTGTATTCAAACTCCCACTGTTATTTTCTTTTATTAAAAAAATTTTGGAGATTTTCTACAAATTGGTGAATTACAGTCGCACAACCGTAGTTACCATTGTACGACTATGGTTATAGTCGCACGACTGTAATTATAGCCGGGTGAATGTAATTTTTGTCCAGAAACAGAAAATCCACAAAAACTCATAAAAATCATAAAAATTCAGAAAAATAAAAAAATCATCAAAAATGAATTTTGTTTTGTGCATTCCACAGCCTTATATTTAATTTTTGAAGTTGTTGGAATTAGAACAATGCAACAACGGAGACCCAAATCTCCCGAAAATCAACCCACGTCATATGCTAAATGAAAGTATACCGGAAAAAGAAAATCTTTTCAAAATGTGTTTTCTCATAAAACAAAATTACAGGAACATTTCGAAACCGTTTTCCAGGTCTAGTCAGGCGAACTAGTCGAGTTCACCACACTATCCCCTAAATGCATGTCCCCAAATCGCTCATTTTCTGGTTCTATCTATTTGAGTCCAACTTGTTGCATATATATCTATGCTAATCTTTGTTTTGTAGGGTTTGGTTTATTTATTTTTATTATTTTATTCGTTTATTTTAATTTCAATCCATTAGATTTTCGTGTAAAATAGGCAATTGTACCCCGATCCCCAAATTATACAAATGTATCGCCTAGGATATTTTATTTGTGATTCGATTAGGTTGTAATAATTTATTTATTTACTGCTTTATTTTTATTTGTATGTACACCGCATGATTCAATCAATAAAAATCAACTTTAGAAATATAAAATATCATCAATGAACATTGGCCAAATTTATTTTGATTAGACATGAAATAAGGTACTTGTCTGGACCTAGATCTCTGGAAAGTGTAGCGGCCCTCGTCCGGTTCAGCTACGCTGTAACTTCCCGGTTGAGCTATGCCTGGTGGTGACTCTTACACTCTCTATCGAGACTTATGCAGGGATTCGTCACGGGAAACCGACCAACAAAAGTCTAGAAACACGCGTCGATTTTCTCGAATCCGGGTCCCGAGAGCTTAAGTAGTGAAAATCAAAAACAAAACACAAAGGAGGAGTATAAATGTCTTACCAAGATATCTCGTAAGAGATAGAAGAAGACTGCAGAAATCAAGTATAGATTTCCTCCACCGATGCGTGCACGAACGGCTCTCGGACTGAAACCCGTGCTAGCGACTCGGAAAATTCAAAAAGAGAGGGAGAGAACAATTTTGGGCAACCAAGAGTACTTGTAGGAGTAAATTGGTAGAATCAAATTTTCCCTTATATATCTTACCAAAGAAGAAGGCAAAATATTCAAGTAAGCAAAGTCATACTTTGCTTACCAAAAAGTCAACCATGACTCACCAATTCACTCATCACAATTTGTCTCAAAATGAGTCATCTTCCTTGCCACATGACATGAAGAATTCGGCCAAGAGGTGATCAAAAGGAGACGGGATATTTTCTCATTTGTCTTTAATCATAATGACCAAGAATATCGAAGTTAGTAAAGTCCAACTTTGCTAACCAAAAGTCCACTATGACTCACCCATTTGATCATTACCTTTTGTCCAACAATGACTCACTCTTCTCATCTTAAAGACTCATCATTCTTTTGACACACATCAAATTAATCAAGGCATTAAAGTAGACACATATAAGATGAGATACATGTAAACCTATACATGTGTAAATATTTCCACCTAGGAAATAATCTCATAAATTAATTCATTGAATTAATTAAGAGAATGCCAAAATAAATATTAAATCCCTGTCTCTTCAAACGTGTATACTCCAAGTACACACTTCCGACTAGTTAAAGTCCAGATGTTCAACGTGTACGATCCGATGGGCTCGTCTTTATGTTGGCAGTGGGCCAAGGCCCACAAACTACAGGCGGGCTCTAGCAAGCCACTGCAACCCCCAATTAAGACGGAGATAGCAGTCAAACTATCACCGTAACCCTGTAGTTGAACTTGTATGTCCCATGTCACTGATATCGGTGTCCAACACAGAGGCATGGTTGATCACCCTCTATATGTGTTCGGACATTACTTGATCCCGAATGAACTGATGCTCACAAACAAGATCTAATCTTGTTTGGGTGTGGCCACACTCTTATCAGTAACATTCATCAAGAGGCTGGTGATATCATCTCAGTAACGTATTGAGTGACATTCCCTTCTGCATATCCATAGTACTACCATGCTCACTGACACACCCGAACGTACCCATACTTGGCACCCTTTTACAGGCCCATTAGGCGTACACCAAAGTGTGCCACTTCACATGCAGCACCATCATATGGTCCGGTCAAAGGACTTATGCAAGTACTACGCGAGAATCATTTGTGATACTATACCATGTAGATTCCCGTTAGGTGGATCAATCCAGTACCATGCCCTTTTTCGCATGTACCCATTAACTTGGTTGACATTCCATGTTCTATGATCGGTAAGACACCGCCATACAACCAGGCTAATGATAGTCTTTAGTTCCATTCATTCCCATGATTGGAACAGACTAGGATGACTTTATGGCCATATCGTTTTCCCTATCCATAGTCTTACTGCCAAGTGCATGACACTTGACAACATGGATATGGAAAAATATAGCATAAGACATATAGTAAATAGATTAATGCCTTTATTTCCTGACACAAATTGTATAATACATAAAGTTCACATTAACGTACAAATGTATGATACAAAGACAAGGACTAATACCTCGGGACTAGGGCATATCTAACAACTTAGGTCTTGGTTCTTTTATGAGATAACCTAATTCTCCAAAACCACATTTTCATCACAAAAACCCCACGTGAGGGAGGGTTGCCCGATATCGAGGCTTCCTTCTGAGAGGGTAAAAAGGTCGTACATTCACAGTGACGACTCCACCGGGGAATTTTTACAATAGTTTTCTTAAAAACTTAAAACAATTTGACAAGCCCTGGAAAATGTCTAATAAAAATAAGGTGGATAGTTCTTGCAAGGTATTTTATCTTGCATTTTAGTTAGACATACTCCCATTAGGTTAAGTATCCAACTTTCAGCCCGGTGAATTGTTGAAGTGTCTCCTATGTTCCTCATGGTCGTAAGGGCACAGATACGAAACGCTACCCATAGCCTTATACGAACCGCTACGTTCGGACCCTTGAGTGGGGAGAAGTGAGGAGTATATTTTGCTATGGGGACCTTGATTTTATCCTGACTTGGACTGAACTCATATAGGCAACTTTAGTTGGATTCCCCTAGGATACCAAAATAAACTGCATGAATGAAAATTACACCTTCATCATCCTCGGTTGATGATCGAAGTGAATCCTTCCTAGGACTTGGTTAGAACTTCTCAAAAATTTATGTTAGAATCTTCTCAGAAATTTACCATGATTGGAGGACTAAGGTTGGAGGAATACGCTTTACATGCTACGTGCTACGTGTTTCTTGTTCCTTCACAACATACTATCATCAACACTTTTCACGAACATGACATGCTACACACAAAGCATTTGTGTGATACTAACTCACATCTTTTGTACAGCCACTTGCACTTTTTGTGTGTAAATACATTAATCACCCATGTGACATTCACATTAACCATATCTTTTTGCAGCCATACATCCCCTCATTGTGTGAAAAGCACTAATTCATGCGCATCACTTGAATGTCATAAGCACTAACCAATTTGTTTTATAGCCATATGGAATGCATGTCATGCATAAAACATTCATGTGGGCCTTGAACAATCCCATAAGGGTCACACACATCACATCACCTACCAAGTAGGAAACCATTTAGGGGCTCCATGAATGCCAAAAATCTCATTTCATACATCGAACTGCTTAGGTGCTCCATAAGCATCGAAAACTTCATCATACCTCAAGCAGTTTAGGTGCTCTATAAGCACCGAAGACCTCATTTCATGCACCAAACCCAAGGCACCCTCGAGCACTGAAACTTTGCCTATATGCCATTCAAACCACGTTTTCGTGCAACCACTTTCAAGACATCCACATATGCATGGAATTTATGCTAACCACATTTTCGTGCAGCCACGACACTTTATTTATGTCCCATGCACATTTACGTCCCGTATGTTGACATTTTCACGGAGCATACACGACATCATCATGTGTGTCATGCATTCTAACCACGTTTTTGTGCAGCCATTTGCATTTTGTGTGACACAAGCATTCATGCCATCTTATCTCATTTAAATTAAGGACGTTCCGAGAATGCCCATCACGGTCATTTCATTTCATAACATATCGGGAGTCCCAAAACTACCCGTGTTCTGCCCGTGCACCGGGCTGTAGTCGGCCATTTCACTAGACCATTTTCATTCAATAGGGGACCACGATGGTCTTAGGTCTATTTTCGTGTGGTAGGTCACATGATATCATTACATGACATAATATCGTTTATCATTGGTGTCATGGTGATCCCGAAGTTCTGTTGGGGTGTCGCGATCCACTCCGGATTGTTGCATGATATTATTGCATCAGTTGAGGTACTCCATGAGTACCAGATTACTACATATACAAGTGCATTTCATAACATTACCAAATCATGAAAGGTGTTCCACGAATGCCGAACCTGTGTCCGTGTCCCAAGTTACACGCGGCTTGTTTATAATATCACATCATGTCACATGCCCTAAAAGCATCAAAACTCTGTCTGTGGGTCGATGCCCACATGACCATTTCACTTCATCTAATAGACCTTCAAAGCGTCAAAAATTCATCCGTGTGTTGGCACACACGCGACTATTTCATGATAGCCACTAGGTGCCCTAAAAGCGCCAAACCCCTGTCCATGTGACGATTCACATGCAACATTCTTGCATTATCATTTGCATGGCATTGGGTATTCTTGGAACATCCAAATAAAAAGAATAAAAACAAAGGAATTCATCATCTTTATCTCATGACATAAATCTCACTCATCCGTCAAATGTTTAAGTGCTCCACAAACACCGAAAAATTCATCTCATGCACTGAGTCATTTAGGTGTTCTAGGAACACTGAAAATTTCATCAAGACCTTTAGGCATCCTGCAGGCATTGGAAACCCATTTCATGCATTGATGTTCCATAACATCAAAAAATATCATCTCATATCACGAAAGTCCAAGGTGTTCTCCGAATACGGAAATTATGTCCATACCCCATGTGCATGTACGCATCCATAACATAAAATATCCTCGTAAGTATCACCTTGCTTTGATCCATGGACATCCTATGTGTCATTTTATCCATATGGTGTATATTTATACGCCATGCTTTACTTTAACATACAACCTCATCAACATCATTCATTGCATTTGCACGTTTCTATTCTTGGCTTTGCATACGCTTGGTTGGTTTGGAATTGCATAACATGAAATGGCATTACATGACATCACATATGCAATTCATCATTCATGCATATACATATCCCATCATGCATTCATGCCTACATCATCCGTGATCTGGTATTCTTCGTGCGCATACTCCCATCAATGCTAACAAGTGTTCTTATCAGGGGGAAAGGGGAAGAATCTCGAGAATGGACAACCCAATGAACTTCAACACCATAACAGATGTCGTGGATGATTATGTGGCTTCGTCACAGTTTCAAAAGGTGGTCAGGGAGGAAGCAGCAACAATGCAAAAGGAAATGCTAGGGGGCAATCTTCATAGGGTAGAAAGACTGACGGCAAGGTGCACATTATTGGAAGCACGGGTGACAAAGTTAGAAGGAAAAATAAAAAGTATGGTGAGCACATATTCTAATGCCAATACTAGCGAGAAGCAGAATGCCCAGATTGCTAACACTCACCCTCAACACCTTGGACGACCCTCTCACCAAGATTCAAGTCTACCAAGGCTAACTAATGAAATAGAACTGAAGAGGCCCCTTAAGACTGATGTCGACACCAATTCCATTCCATGGCATACCAGAAGCTCACTTGCCAAGGGTAGCAGAAAAGGTATATCCCCCTGGCCCTGCTCGTTGAACAGACTATTTACCAAGTGTAGAAAAATGGGTCTACTGCAGAGTGTCAGGCCATACATGGAGCCAACGCCAGGACAAAAGAGTAATTTCTATAGCTATCATGTGATGACAGGTCACCGGACCAACGACTATTCTGCTTTAAGAAAGGAGATCCAAAAGCTAGTCGACGAGGGAGAATTGGAAGCCTCGACCAACTCTGGTAGACGACTTGGGACATCCAAGGAGATCGCCAAGGAGACTTCTCAAACCTTTCAAGGATAAGAATATGATGAAGAACTTCAGGGTCTGGTTTGATAAGAGTGGGACGAGGCACCGAAGCCAAAATGATGACCAATCGAAAAATAATCAGTTTCTCTGAGATCAATATATCTTAGATACTTCCTTCTTGTTGGGGACTCATTTTTCTTGTGAGATGTATTGAACTCATTAGGAATGCAATGAGATTTATTTTCATCTTACTTATGCGATGATTGCATGTACATGGCATTATGCATGCATTTGACCATCTGAAATGACATATTCAACACACATAATATTAAAATGCATGACATCAATCTGAGTATTATAAGGAATCTAAAAGTGAATCTAACTCTGATTGAACCCTGACTTGAAAGGCAAGCTTGCAAGATAAATAAGTAATGGGATGGCATCACCTCCGCTGAGCCATTTGCTGACCTAGATCAATGATCCTTATAAATCACAATCCAAAACGCTATTGGCCTTACCCTAAAGTTTCAACTTAATTAGCACACATAATACCTAAACCATTCCAAACCAAAGGCTATTGTTAAAATTCAAAGTCAAACTCCAAAATAAAGCCTCAAGCCTAGTTCCATACCCAAGAAAGTACCTTATACCAAAACCCTGAAGCTAAAATTCCAAACTCATCGAAAACACCAACCCATAAGAAATTCAAATGACCTTCATCACGTACCATGTAGTAAAACTCTGAAGCAGTGCATGGTTGTAATGCATGCATAATCTTGTTTGTATGACATTCATGTGCACATGACATTACACATGCATTGTTCATCCAAAAGACATATTAAACACACATGAGATGCACGAGTTTGAATGCAGTGGGAAAACCAAGAGGTGGCCGTGGCTTGGATTTAGTTCCTTTAAAAAAAAAGATCAGTGCAGATAGAAGAGTCTTTTTTTCTCATACATGGCCGCTACAGCTAACACTGGAATGTCTCACCATCCCAAATTCCATCACCATCAGATTTTTTTCACCCTTCCTATGAAAGATTTGGAATTTCTTATTTTCAAATAACCTGTAAAGAATTTAGGTCTTCCTGTTTTTAGACCCAAAGCACTTCCCTTCTTAACCTTCATCCGTACCTTCAACACCCTTTCGCTTTTTTTTACATATAAGGCACGAACACTTGTTTGATGAACTACCCCTTTCATCTTCCCTCTAGAACTGATTCTGTGAAACCTTATTCTCTACCCCTAGTGGCTTCTAAAAGACATTAAATCCTAATACTGCCCCATATCACATTTTTCCATGTCATCTCATCACCAGAAAGGTGATGGAGCAAGTGGTCATGGCATTATTTCAATCAGTCTTCGTTTATCATTAATCTGTAACAGATTGGGAATACCTGTGTATCTCGTGACACTCCTATTCAATCTAAACTCCTAGGCTAATTGTTTTGTGCCCTTGGACTGTGAGAAGGGTTTTCTTTCCATAGTAGAGAGAAGATTTGAATATAAGTCTACTTCCATCGAGCTGGATAAGTAATAGTAGAAGTTACCTAAGAACTTGACTATTGAAGGGGCAAAGTTAAACAAGAAAAAGATTGAAGTCAGCTTTGAAGGGAAGACAAGTCTGATGATCAGAAATGTACCCAATTTCTTATACCTTCCTAGTGTTTTCAAAAAACAAACTGAACAAAGGTTATGCATTTGTAAATTTCACAAATAAAAAGGCCGTATGCAAGTTCCAGCGAGTAGTTCACAATGAGAGATGGCCACTTTTCTTGCCCAGTAAGATCTGCACTATAGCCTATGCTAGACTTCAGAGCAAAGAGGAGCTGGTATGGCACTTTGAGGTCAATATTTAAGTGTGAAAGGGATGATTGTTTACCAACAATGTTCATTCCATCAAGGGACGATACAAGGGGTTTAGTTGAGCAAAAGGTGATAAAGAGAAAGTGGAGATTGAATTTAGTCCCTTTCAGGCTGGAAGAAACCCTGGGGGTACACTCATGAACTTCATCAACAGTGTTGGAGCAACCAGGTTTTACAAAGCTTTTAACAATCATGAATGGGAAGACTTGTAAAGCCTGCGATGGTAATAGTCAAGGGAAAGTTGTATTTACCAACCATTTCAAGAACTCAGCATTCAGTTGCTACGAAAGTGACTACTTACTAGTGGTTCTTTCACCTCCTAGGGATGATATGACTTGCTCCAGAGTTATTATGAATTACGGGCATAGACAAACCAAAATTACTCAAGTCATTCTGAGTCAAGCACTACCTTGAAAAGCTATGGCCATCTTCGAGAACTGTGCACGAATTGGAATCTGGGGTGAATTGGAAACATGCATATAGGTTCAAACTCTTGGAGGATCTGGTGGGTAATCAATTGATTCAGTTCAATGCTTAGTTGTACACTTTGACATATGTTAGCACCGAAAAAAAAAAAAAACCTCCAATATGGAAAACTGAAAGGACATATTGGTAATATAGAGGAATGTCAATCATAACCAGAGCACACTTTGGATTTTCCTAATGCATCCACATTCATTATGTCAGAGATGTTTTATATTTATTTTTGATGTTCAATATGCATTCGTCATGTCATTACATGTTAATGTCCATATATGGGTTACAGCACGCAGCAAACCATATCTGATGAAGTGTTTTACATCTTAAATACAAATCTCCAATACTAGGGGCAAGTAAAGGCCACACCACTGGATTTCATTGGCAACAATGTTCTCGGGATTTTTTATGAACATGTCAAAGCACACTTTCCAATCCTAAGACAAGCTAGTGTAAATGCTGGAAATGCCCTAGTCCCGAGGCATTGGTCTTTGCATCTTTTGGACCAATTAGAAGTGGTGACTCACACTTGAAAATATATATCATCATTGCCATAAGGGTTGTTTTTTGGGCCGCCCATCACTTGGTGAATATTTTCTTTTAAAAAAGAAAATTTCAGCTCTCTCTTTTTCTTGCAAGAACATCCGAGTCGCTAGCACGGGTTTCGGTCCGAGAGCCGTTCGTGTACGCATCGGTGGAGGAAATCTATACTTGATTTCTGCAGTCCGCATCCGTCTCTTAGAGAGACTTTGTGGTAAGTTTTTGAAACTCTCCTTTTATGCTTTAAGTTTTTGATTTCCACATCTTAAGCTCCTGGGCCGGATTCGAGGAAATCGACGCGTATTTCCACTTTTATCGGTCGGTTTCCCGTGACGAATCCCAACAGTAAAGGGGTCAACTCGGACGGAATGCTCGCGCAGAATTTTTGGGCCATTCATCCCTTAAAAAAATCACAAAAAGAAAATTTCCGACACTGAAAACTGAGAGGACGTGTTGGTAAAAAGAAGAGGGTGATGTTCAAAGTCAGAGTCACTGTTAATTTCCCTATTGTACTCATTATGATGTCATCATAATGATATTATGCATGTTTGATCTTCTACTTAGATGTTCATATCGCATACATCGTGCCATTACATATAAACATCCATCAATAAGCCATTGCATCCAAACCCATGATAATGGAACTCCTATTATAAGCACCGATACCAGCTTAGAATGTTATACAATACAGAAATATAAAGGTCTAATGCTCACCCTCTTGCTCGAACAGATAGACCATTCCTTGGCAAAGCTTGTGATTCGGATCCACTAAACTTGATAGCACTTCGAAGCATACTACGAATAAAGTGGAAGGATACTCGAGAGGTTCAACTTCTCTAATAACCATATCTGTGTGATAGCCAGTCAATCAGAAAGATGTTGAGACAATCAAACTGAGTCAGCATGGTACAAAAACTTGTCTGAAATCGAGAAGAAGCATCCATGGGTTCTAATCGGGTAGTTAGAATAAACAAAATCCAGATAAATCGGGGCCTTAGCCTAGGCAACCCCCATAGGCGCGATGTTGTAAATCATCTAGGCTACTACTAAGGCTAATCATAAGACACAAAGTTCATCGCCAGACTCGCACAGATACCTAGAACAAAAATAGAATTATCACACCGCATACATGCATACACTTAAATCATACATGCATCCATGTGTACATGTATACGTTTAAAGTGTACACATAATCCATGCGTACATGCATCAAAATCAATCTAAGTACAGGTACTCATCGCTATCATCGGACCATCCTGGATTGGAATCGCTCCTAAAGCAGAAATGGACTAATCCAGGGTTACTCTCAGGGTTACAACAAGTAAATCAGAACTATACGACTCTAAATCTCAGGTATGAGAAATTCCTCAATTGTTAGAATTTTGTTCATGCCAATACAACCCCGAGAAGGGTATTTCTTCCCTTTTGCAGTTGTTTAAAGGCAGAGCAATCGAGCCGTATTTATTGTTGATCGAAGGGGCAAAAATTTTTGTTTCCAAAATTATCGATCAAGGAATAAATACATATCCTTAATGAAACTTCAAAAATTCAGCAGATCCACCTCTGGTAACATAGACCCAGTGTCAGGTTTAGATCGGCTTCACCTTAGAAATTCAGCAGATCCACCTCGGGTAACATAGACCCGGTGTCAGGTTCAGATCAGCTTCAACTCAGAAATTCAGCAGATCCACCTCGGGTAACATAGACCCGGTGTCAGGTTCAAATCGGCTTCACCTCAAAAATTCAGCAGATCCACCTCGGGTAACATAGACCCGGTGTCAAGTTCAGATCGACTTCACCTCAAAAATTCAGCAAATCCACCTCGGGTAACATAGACCTGGTGTCAGGTTCAGAGCGGCTTCACCTCAGAAATTCAGTAGATCCACCTCAGGTAACATAGACCCGATGTCAGGTTCAGATCGGCTTCAACTCAGAAATTCAGCAGATCCACCTCGGGAAACATAGACCTGGTATCAGGTTCAGATCGGCTTCATCTCAGAAATTCAGCAGATCCACCTCGGGTAACATAGACCCGGTGTCAGGTTCAGATCGGCTTCACCTCAGAAATTCAGCATATCCACCGCGGGTAATATAGACCTGGTGTCAGGCCCAGATCAACTTCATCTTGAGGTAATATAGACCCAATATCGGCTCAACTCATCCAATCAACTCAGATCATCATCATGATAGTGAGACTTCAACAAGTCAGATACGTGTTTCTTTTTCTAGTGTGCACGGCGCTTCAATTCGTGTTCTCCAATTCATTACCGTAGGTATTTTTAAACCTGACATTAGGTGTCGAATTTGATCACGTGAAGGGCAGCTGTAAGTGCTAGAATTTTCCAGTCCCTAAAAAAAATCTTTGAGTCACATGACTATAATTACAGTAGTGCGACTGTGATTGACATTACAGTCGTACGACTATAGGATCATAGCAGGTGCAGCAGCCCATACCCTGAAAGAGAAAAAAGGGAGGCATGATTTGAGGGGCATTTGTTGGAAATGCCCTAGTCCCGAGGCATTGGTCCTTGTGTTTGTATGATACATTTGGTACATTAATGTAAACTTTATGTATTATACAATTTGTGTCAAGGAGATAAAGGCATTAATCTATTTATTATATGTCTTGTGCTATATTTTAAATAGAGTATCCAATGGACATATCCATATCCATGTTGTCAAGTGTGAGGCACTTGGCAGTAAGACTGTGGATAGTGAAAACGATATGACCATAAAGTCATCCGTAGTCTGTTCCAATCATGGGAATGAATGGAACCAAAGACTATCATTAGCCTGGTTGTATGGCGGTGTCTTACCGGTCATAGAACATGGAATGTCAACTAGGTTAATGGGTACATGCAAAAAGGGCATGGTACTGGATTGATCCACTTAACGGGAATCTGCATGGTATAGTATCACAAATGATTCTCGTGTAGTACTTGTATAAGTCCTTCGACCGGACCATATGATGGTGCTGCATGTGAGGTGGCACACTTTGGTGTACGCCCAACGGGCCTGTAAAAGGGTGCCAAGTACGGGTACGTTCGGGTGTGTCAGTAAGCATGGCAGCACTATGGATATGCAGAAGGGAATGTCACTCAGTGATTCACTGAGACGATATCATAGGCCTCTTGAAGAATGTTACTGATAAGTGTGCGGCCGCACCCAAACAAGATTAGATCTTGCTTGTGAGCATCAGTTCATTCGGTATCAAGTCAAGGTCCAGACACAAGGAGGGTGATACTTCCATGCCTCTGTGTTGGACACCGATATCAGTGACATGGGATTTACAAGTTCAAACTACTGGGTTACGTTTTCAGTTGGACTGCTTACTCCGTCTTAATTGGGGGCTGCAGTGGCTTGCTAGAGCCCGCCTACAGTCTGTGGGCCTTGGCCCACTGCCAACATAAAGACGGGCCCATTAGATCGTACACATTGAACGTCTGGACTTTAACTAGTCGGATTAAGTGTGTACTTGGAGTATACACGATTGAAGAGAGAGAGATATATTAATTATATTATGTGCATCAATTGGATTGATCAAAGTTATATAATTAATATTTATTTTGGCCTACTCATAATTCATTCAATGAATTAATTTATGGGGTCATTTCCTAGGTGGAAATATTATGACATGTATAGGTTTACATGTTTGTCATTTTATGTGTGTCTAATTTAATCCATTGATTAAATTAATAGGTCAAATGAATTTTTATTTAAATGTATGTAACATGTTACATGGTATCATATATAAGCATACATGTTAAATTAAAGTTGCATTTGAATTTAATTAAATCAAAGGAGTTAAAAATTGGGCTTAAGACATAAAATGACATTCCCCACCTAATGTGGGATGAGATGGCCGAATTTATGGCTAAGGGATGGGTCATGCCTTTTTGTGTTAAGAGTGATGAGTCATTGAGTGATGAGTCATTCTTGGAACAAAAGATGAATGATTAAAAGGGTGAGTCATGGTATGACTTTTTGGTTGCAAAGTTGGACTTTGCTTCCTTAAGGAAATATCTTCTCCTTTCTTCCTTCATCCTTGGCCGAATTCAATGCATGGATTTGGGTGAGTTTGATGACTCATTCATGGGACAAAATAGCTTGATGAGTCATATGATGAGTCATTGGTTTGACTTTATCTATATCATTTCTTTTGGGTTGAAAAATCAGCAATGATTTTTCCTTGGTTTGGCCGACCACTTTGGCTTCTCTTTTGGGGAATAAAAGCAATAGAGCTTGAGCTATTTTGCCCACTTTTGATGCATTAATTCTTTTGGAAAGAATTAGGTGCACACTTGAGAATATTGGTTCTATCTTTTGGAAAGATAGATTTTTCTTTTGGAAAGAAATAGGGACAGCCATAAATCTCAAGTGAGCAGCCCCTCTCTCCCTCTCTTCTTGTGATCCGAGTCGCTAGCACGGGTTTCGGTCTGAGAACCGTTCGTGTACGCATCGGTGGAGGAAATCTACACTTGATTTCTGCAGTCTGCATCCGTCTCTTAGAGAGACTTTGTGGTGAGTTTTTGAAACCCTCCTTTTATGCTTTAAGTTTTTGATTTCCACATCTTAAGCTCCTGGGCCGGATTCGAGGAAATCGACGCGTATTTCCGCTTTTATCGGTCGGTTTCCCGTGACGAATCCCAACAGCATTTAATGTGTTAGAGATTGTGCCCTAAGCCAATGTTGGATTATGTAAACAATCTTCTTAAGTCATTAATAAAGACTTATTTTATCATATATATTTGTATGTTAGTATTTATGATAATGTATCCATGAATTAATTGTGTAATTCTAAATTTCCCTAGTCGATTGTTATTATAGGAATAATAACAAACTAAGACTAGTGTGAGTGATAATGGATATTCATAAGATGAATATAGTGTATACAGATACAGATTATACTCACGGGCAATGTGTTAGAGAACATGTTGCTGGAGACCCACTATAAGATCAAGTTCATGGTCACATGTCACAACTGATCTTGATTATAGTAGTGTCATCAGCTGATTCCTTTGACCTGAGGTCACCATGGATTCCGGGATGAATTCATGTTGTGCTTTGACGCAGTCAAACGCTGCTTGTAACAGAGTAGTTATAAAGGCTGTGGTTGGGTACAATATGACTCATGCTTAGGGATGTGAGTGACAGATATGGGATTTTGTCCCTCTCTAACAAGAGAGCGATATCACTGGGCCCCTCGATAAGTAAGACTGTTAAATGCATGGCCGTGCTCAAATAATTGATAAGAGTATCAATTGATTTGTCTGAACAGTTTACTTTGAGATCGAGAAAGCATATGATTAATTATATAAGATTGACAAGTGTACCATGTCTTATAATTAATCTTGATATCAATGAGACAAAAGGGAATATGACATTCTATAAATAGGTATTGGATCATTCCAATCATATTAATTGGGTAGTCATAATGGCTTGCTAGAGTCCGCTTGTGACCTATAAGGACATTATGGTAATTTCCTTATTGCCAATTAATATGATCCTATGGGGTCACACACAAGAGCAAAATGAAGTTCATCTTATCGGGTATAAATTATTATTGGATAATAATTTATGAATGAGAAAGAGAATAAATATATATAGTGATATATATTTATGTATGTATATATAAATATTAATGTGATTAATATTGCATAAAGTATGCTACATATTATAATTAAATTATATGGAGATATAATTAATTATAATATTATATATACATATATGTATTATGGAGAATTGATTTGATTTAATGTTAATTGAGAATTAATATTAAATTGTGTGGGTTAATATATAATTATAACTAATAGGTGTATTAGGTTATAATTATAATTAACTATTTAGGTTAATTATTTAAGGAAACAATTAACCTAAACCTAATCAATCTCTACACTAATACTATAGCAGATTTTCGGCCAGCCAACACAAGAGAATAGCCAGCCGAAATTCTCCTCTCCAAGCCAAGAGAAAATTTGATTTTCTGCCTCTCTCTCGATTCGAGGAAACCGTTTCTTCTATCCCGGCGCTAGCACGCGGTGAACGTATTGCTCCGTGTGGATCAACCGTAGAGGGAAGCAATTTTGGTTCCTAAGTGATTCAAACTTCAAAGAATTAAGGTAATTCTTTAACCCTCCTTCCGATTCAATGTAATGTACATGGGTCCTTGGTGGGGATTAATCTTTTTTCCGCTGCGTTTTATGTTTGTTTGTGCGATTAATTCCCCAACATAATGCCCTCTGCAGCCAGAAACGTGGGGAGGGGGTGAGATAAAAGAAACGGAAGCAAGAGGACAGAAAAAAAGGGGGGGATTGAAGAGAGAAATTGAAAAGAAGTGAAGCAAAAAGGAGAGAAGAAAAACCCAACCAAAGCATCATCTTCTTCTCCTCTTTTTCTTTTAATTCTGGTGTTGTAAAGCTTAAAACCAGATAGAAATCATAGGTTAAAAACTTGGCACACCAAACATAATCAACTCCAGCCCCTAAACTCACTCAAATCCATAACACTTAGAGATTTTTGGACTTATTTTGGAACCTTGACATATAAGGGAAAAGGAGCAATCCGAAACCAATTTAAGGTGTTTCCAGCGATCAAATAGATCATATCGAGGTGACGAATACCTTAGCCTGGAGTTTGAGTCATTCCTTAGAGAGTGTGGGATAGTCTCACAGCTCATTCCACCCAAGACACCCCAATGGAATGGAGTGTCTGAGAGGAGGAACTGTTGGATATGCCCTAGTCCTGAGGCATTGGTCCTTGTGTTTGTATTATACATTTGTACATTTTATGTAAGATATGTATTATACAATTTGTGTTAATAAATAAAGCCATCAATCTGTTTACTATATGTCTTATGCAATGTTTTAAATAGAGTATCTAATGGACATATCCATATCCATGTTGTCAAGTATGAGGCACTTGGCAGTAAGACTGTGGATAGGGAAAATGATATAACCATAAAGTCATCCGTAGTCTGTTCCAATCATGGGAATGAATGGAACTAAAAACTATCATTAACCTTGGTTGTATGGCGGTGTCTTATCGGTCATAGAACATGGAATGTGAACCAGGTTAATGGGGTATAGTTGATCCAGGCCCTCATCTGGCTATATCTTGATATAATATGGATCTCGGCCCATGAGCCCAAGAACTCGATTTAATTAATAACATGATTCATTATTAATTATATTATGGGAAGAAAAAGATAAGTCCTTTATTAACACTCAATTAATTTTTCTGTGTAGTAACCAATGGCATCGAATAACACTTTATCACTGCGCACTATCCTTGAGAAAGATAAGCTTTCTGGTCTTAATTTCCTGGACTGGTCTAGGAACTTACGGATAGTTCTAAGACATGAGTCTAAGGAATATGTACTGGAAAGACCTGTACCAGCTGCACCTACTGGGAGTAATCCACCAGCTGCTCAGTTGGAGGAATACGGGGTGCATGTGAAGGAAAACCGGGATGTTACTTGCCTTATGTTGGTATGCATGGTCCCCGAACTGCAAAAACAGTTTATGGACCATGAGGCCTTTGCTATGATGACAACTCTAAATGAGATGTTTTAGGAGCAGGCTCATCAGGAAAGGTACCTGACGAATAAGGCATTCCATTCCTGCAAAATGGGGATTGGGACATCTTTGAGCACTCACGTGCTCAAGATGAAGGGCTATTTGGATTCTTTAGCCCGTCTCGGGTTGCCTATTTCACAGCAATTGGCGGTTGATACCATCCTGGCTTCCTTGCTGGAGTCTTATAATCAGTTCATCTTAAATTACAACATGCAAGGAATGAACAAAGCTGTTAGTGAGCTGCATAGGATGCTAAAGCTTACTGAACAGCCGATCAAAAAGACTCCACCGGTACTTATGGTAAACAAGGGGAAGGCTCCTCTTGTAAAGGCCAAGGCTAAGGCAAAGGCTATAGCTAAGGCTAAGAAAGCCAAAGCGAAGAAGGCCAAAGTCCAGCCTAAGGCCCGTCATGAGGATGTCTGTTTCAGGTGCAAGCAGACAAGACATTGGAAAAGATCATGTCCAAAGCTTCTAGGAGAGCAAAAGAAGGCGCAGGGCATGTCTTCATCAGGTATATATGTCATAGACATTAACCTTACTATTTCAACATCTTGGGTATTGGATACCGGATGTGGTTCTCACATTTGTTGTAATGTGTAGGGACTTAGGAACAGAAGATCACTGGGATCAGGAGAAGTGGACTTGCGGGTCGGGAATGGAGCAAGGGTTGCAGCCATTGAGATCGGCGAGTACCAGCTTAGAATACCTAGTGGATTAGTTTTGTTACTGGAACAATGTTATTTTGTACCTGCTATGCGCAGGAATATTATTTCTGTTTCAGTTATGGATACTTTTGGATATGTATTTACTATTAGTAATGGTAAAATGGTTATATCTAGAGAAGGCGTATTTTATGGAAATGCTTTATTAAATAATGGCCTTTATATCCTGGATTTAAATGAAACTAATCAAGTCAATAACATAAATACTAAAAGGATTAAACCAAATGAACTTAATCCTGCATACCTTTGGCATTGTCGTTTAGGCCACATAAATGAGAAACGCATAGCTAGACTCCACAAAGCTGGAATTCAAGGATCTTTGGACTTGAAGACACTTGATATTTGTGAGTCTTGTTTATGGGGTAAAATGACTAAAGCGCCTTTTAGCAAGAAAGCTGAAAGGGCTACTGGCTTATTGGACATAATACATTCGGATGTATGTGGACCTATGAGCACTACTGCCAGGGGTGGGTTTCTATACTTCGTCACCTTAACAGACGATTTCAGTAGATATGGCTATGTCTATCTGATGAAACACAAGTCTGAAACACTTGATCGGTTCAAGGAATTTAGGAACGAAGTACAGAACCAATTAGGCCGAAATATTAAAGCCATTCAGTCAGACCGAGGTGGCGAGTATATGAGCCTAGCATTTGATTCATATTTGAGAGAGCATGGAATAGTTCCACAGCTCACTCCTCCAGGAACACCATAATGGAATGGGGTGTCCGAACGGAGGAATAGGACCCTGTTAGACATGGTCCGCTCAATGATGAGTCATGCTTCTCTCCCAACAAGTTTCTAGGGAAATGCTCTTGAGACAACAGCTCTTATTTTGAATAGTACTCCGACAAAGGCAGTGGAAAAGACCCCATTTGAGATATGGATGGGCAGGTCGCCCAATGTGTCTTTCCTGCAGATTTAGGGTTGTTATGCATATGTCAAGAAATTGACTAGGGGCAAACTGGAACCCAAAACCGATAAATGCCTGTTTGTGGGCTACCCTAGGGAAACCAAAGGGTATTACTTCTACAACCCCACCGAGAATAAGGTGTTCGTGGCATGGAAGGGGGTCTTTCTTGAAAATGAGTTCATTTCCAAGAAAGATAGTGGGAGTAATGTTGAACTCAGGGAAGTTCAAAGCTCAGAAACTCCTGAAAAGGATAACTCGGAGACCAGGGTGGAGCTTCCACAAGAGGAAGCACCAGCCCAGGTCACACAAGGACCTAGAAGGTCTGGTAGGGATCGTCGGGAACCTGAGAGATATAGGTTTCTTGTTACCGATGATAACACTCTTGTTGTCTTCGACGAAGAAGAGCGGAAAACCTACCAGGAGGCTATAGCTAGTCCACTATCCACAAATTGGCAAAAGGCCATGGAGGCGGAAATGCAATCTATGTACGATAATCAGGTTTGGAATCTAGTTGATCCACCTCCGGGTGCTAAGGTAATAGGTTATAAGTGGTGCTACAAGCTTAAGCCAGACAATACCTTCAAGGGGCGGCTAGTAGCGAAAGGTTTTAGGCAAGTCCATGGAATAGACTATGATGAAACTTTCTCACCAGTCACTATGCTCAAATCCATAAGGATCCTGCTAGCCATAGCCGCATGGTACGACGATAAGGTCTGGTAGATGGATGTCAAAACCGCTTTTCTTAATGGATACATGCAAAAAAGGCATGGTAATGGATCGATCCACTTAACGGGAATCCACATGGTATCACATCACATCGGATTCTCGTGTAGCACTTGTATGGATCCTTTGACCTGACCATATGATGGTACTGGATGTGAAGTGGCATACTTTGGTGTATGCCAACGGGCCTGTAAAAGGGTGCCAAGTACGGGTACGTTCGGGTATGTTAATGAACATTGCAGTGCTATGGATATGCAGATGGGAATGTCACTCAGTGTTCCACTGAGAAGATATCACCGGCCTCTTGGTGAATGCAGCTGATAAGAGTGTGGCCACACCCAAACAAGTTGGAACTTATTTGTGACTATCAGTGCATTCGGGATCAAGTTAATGTCCGGACACAATAGAGGGTGATCAAACCATGCCTCTGTGTTGGACTCCGATATCGATGACATGGGATGTACAAGTTTAAGGTACAAGGTTAAAGTTTCAGTTGGACTGCTTACTCTGTCTTAATTGGGGGCTACAGTAGCTTGCTAAAGCCCAACTGTAGTCTGTAGGCCTTAGCTCACTGCCAACATAAAGACGGGCCTATTGAATCATACACATTGAACATCTGGACTTTAACTCGTCGGATTAAGTGTGTACTTGGTGTATACACGTCAAAGAGAGAGAGGTCTATTAATTATATTCTATAGCTCAATTGGATTGATCAAAATATAATATGATTAATATTTATTTAGGCCATCACATAATTAATTCAATGAATCAATTTTGTGTATTTATTTCCTAGGTGGAAATATTGATACATGTATAGGTTTACATGTATGTCATCTTATGGATGTCTAATTTAATCTCTTGGTTAATTTAATGTGTCAAATAAATTTTAAGTTAAATGTATGTTACATATTATATGGAATTAAAATATTATTTGAAATCAATTTAAGCCATCACATAATTAATTCAATGAATCAATTTTGTGTATTTATTTCCTAGGTGGAAATATTGATACATGTATAGGTTTACATGTATGTCATCTTATGGATGTCTAATTTAATCTCTTGGTTAATTTGATGTGTTAAATAAATTTTAATTTAAATGTATGTTACATATTATATGAGATAATATATTACCATACATATGGAATTAAAATATTATTTGAAATCAAATAAAAAAACCAAAGCATTAAATATGGCTTGGGCCTGAATAATTAAAGCCCACATTTGGTGAAGTGTTGGCCGTAATATTTGGGATGGTTTTATGCCATGGAAGGTGAGTCATTAGGGATAAGAAGAATGACTCCTTAAAGGAACAAAAGATGATGATTAATATGGTGAGTCATTGTTTGACTTTGTGGTAGAAAAGTTGGACTTTTCTTTCTTTGATTTTTTTATCTTTCTTTCGGTGATATAAGAGAAAAAAAATCTGCCATATTATCATATCACTTGGACGTCCAACATAGCTCCATACTCTCTCTTTTTTATTTTCCGAACCGCTAGCATGGGTTTCAGTCCGAGAGCCGTTCGTGTACGGGACGAAGGAGGAAATCTAATTTGGTTTTTGCAGTCTTCATCTATCTCTTGGAGAGACTTTAAGGTGAGAATTTAAAACCTACTTCCTTTATGCTTTGTGTTTTTGATTTCCACTACTTAAGCTCCTGGGACCAGATTCGAGGAGATCGACGCGTATTTCCGCTTTTATCGGTCGATTTTCGGTAACGAATCCCAACAGGAACCAGACCCTGTTAGACATGGCCAAGTCTATGATGAGTCATGCAGCTCTTCCAGTATCATTCTGGGGCTATGGCCTAGAGACAACTGCGTTCTTACTAAACCGTACTCCAATTAAAGCAATTGAGAAGACACCATATAGGATATGGAGGGGCAAGGCGTCCAGTATGTCTTTCTTGCGACTTGGGGACGTGAGTGCCACATCAAAAAGTTGAGCGTGGATAAGCTATCTTTCAAAACTGACAAGTGCTTGTTTATGGGGTACCCTAAAGAAACAAAAGGGTACTATTTCTATAACTGTGATAAGAACAAAGTGTTTGTGTCTCAGAAAGCTGTTTTTCTTGAAAAGGAATTTATCTCCAAGAAAGATAGTGGGAGTAGAATTGAACTCAGTGAAGTTCAACAACCACAAACTCTTGAATAGGATAGTTTGGAGATTGAGCAAGATTCTCAAAGAGTTGAGGAATCTGTGTCAATTGTTGGGAATGTCCTTGTCCCAAGGCATGAGTTCTTGTATTGTATTATACATTTTGTATCTTTTAACAAATAATGTGACACAAATTATGTATACATACAAAGAGTCTTAATGTATAATACAAAATACAAGAATCCAATGCCCTAAGAACTAGGGCACACCAACAATAAGGACTTCTACAATCTTGGACAAGAAACTGGTAACATTTTGAAAGTAAAGGGTTTTTCCTTTCAATGCTAACAACTTCTTTGGGCGGCGTGTGAAGATTACTTTTCTCCTAAGACTTGGAGACTTGTGATTCCTTGATATTAATGAGTTTTTTCCAACAATGGCAAAATCCATTTTTTGCACTTTTTGAATTTGAAGTATTATTCATAGCTCAAGTCATGAGTAAATATCCTTATTAAATTTATGAGGACCTTATATTAATTTTAATTCTATTCTCTTAATGCATGAAACCTATTTTTGTTTGCCTAAGTATTTTGTCATCTTCAAAACAATCACCATTAGAGCTTGAACAGTTTCAACTAAGGAAAAAACAAAGAGAGAACTGAAGGAAAAGGCTTAAGGAATAGCCACATAAAGCTAAAACTCAAATCTATATATTATTGTGTTGAATTTTCTAGGGTATGAGTTTTACCCAAAATTTCTTAAAGCACTAAGAACAAAAGCAACCCAAAAGTCAATAAACGATCTTGTTCAGTGAAATTTGCTACACTGGTACCATAATTTTACATTTGCAAAAGAAAATAAAACAATGTAAAACTGTTTCTCTAAGAAGAAGAAGAAGAAGAAGAAACAATAAAAGAAGAACAATAAGCAGTGAAAGTATAATAATAATAATAATAAGAAGAAGAAGAAGAAGAAGAAGAAGAAGAAGAAGAAGAAGAAGCAAACAAATAAAAAGAATAAGAAGATCAAAAAGAAAATGAAAAAGGACAATCCAATAGCGAGCTGGAAGCCTAGAAATGCAAAAGTTTATGTTTAGGTAAGAGTTAGGGACTTAAATATGCGAATAATGAAACAATTATGTAAAATATAATTTAACACTTTCTATTGGTTACAACTTTATATCAGAAAAGACACTAGCGACCACATAATAAAACTCGATTTTGTGTCGTCTCTGTACTCCCTCCAAAATTTTCACCAATCTATAAAAATTTTTCAGTCGACCGTTTGTCGTCTCTATCTTCCCTCCAGAATCTCGCGGAAGCGGGAAATTATTCAATAAACAATATATTGACTGCATATAGAGATAACCAATTTACTCAACCCAATTTCACTTCCATTTAGAGTCGACACTAAATTGTATTGACATATGTCGACTCTAATATACATCGTCCCTAAGTCGAGTCTATTATATAGTTAATTATATGTTGGAGTTTTTAATAACATTGTCATCTCAATTTCATCGATATGTGTTAGAGATAATAATAATAAAAACTATAATTGAACCTTACCTATCAATTTAACCTTTTAGATCAAATGGTTCCATAATATAATATCAGAGTCTCTTAGACCTAGAGGTCAAGAGTTCAAATTCTGGTAGCTCCATTTGTTAATTAAATTAATACATGGCAGGATGGCTCTGTATTGTACATACTTCAATGGGCATTCACGTGCAGAAGAGTGTTAAAGATAACACATGGCAGGATGGCTCTGTGTTGTACATACTTCAATGGGCATAAAAACTATAAATGGATCAGTTTAAATCAGCTTAAACTTTTAGGCCAAATAGTTCCATGACAATATGATGCCTATATAGCAACAAAACATTGTCGACACTAATCAGTGCACCATATATTTATATTTAATTTTCTTGTTCTTTTAGTCCATAAAGCAATCGCGCTTTATATTTATTTACCTTCAAACCTAATTTTCATTTTCAAAAAGAAGACAGCACAAAGTTTTGTTTTTTTTTTTTTCTTTACTTGTCTAAATTAACCTATTAATAGTTGATGTGATTATGTTTATAAATTTCCTTGTGTTTTCACTTTAATCTAATTTTCACTTTAAAAAAGAAGACAGCACAAATTGGATTTTACTGTCTAGTTGATTTTAGATTCCAGCTAGGAGAGATGCTCAGGGGTATGAAAAAATTTTCCAATAATTATTTTTATAGGGGTGTCAAAATAAGTATAGTGTCATAATCATATCATTTGATCTATGTATTCCATAAGATCATATATAATAAAAATGCAATAAAAATGACATTTATGTCAAACGAATCGTGATAGACAGGTTATTTCTATAAACTACGTTAATAAACTAAACTTTAACAACTTCTACGAATAACTTATTGATGATAATATTATTATCTTTACACGACCAGTTGGTAGCCTATACGATCCATCAATTTGATACTAAATAAGCTAACTTCGTCGTTCAAGTTGTAATAATAGTAAAAATTCCTTCCTCTGAATTTAAAATAAGTTATTCTTGTATTTAAATGATCCTCCCATCATAAGCTTGAAAAGCTTAGATAAGAAAATTTTGAAGTTATCAGAAATTGATTTTATCTTGAAATCCACCGTCTAGAATATCAAATCGTGCCCACGGTAGGGCTAGGCTGCTCCTCATAGGCCTTTTTCTTGCTAGCAGCCTAGCTAGCTTGTTTATAAATACTAAAACCATATTCAAACTATACAAATATAATTTTCATACTTGACATTTTAGTAATTTTTATTCATAATTATACATACTTCAATATGTGTTTTCGTATTGATATATTAATACATAAATCCCAATCCATATATTTGTAAGTTTTATTTGCAGTGACGAAGCTAGGTCTTGAGTTTGCTTACTCTAATTTAATCAAAAGAATGATCGCATAAAAGTATGTGATAATTTTCAAACTGATTCTTCCCATTGATAAGTCAAGGAATAATAGTAATTAATTGATAATTAAGAATAAAAAGTAGACCATTTTTCTTTCAGTTTTTTTTTTTTTTTTAAAAAAAAAAGGGTAGACCATTTAATTTTAGTTCTTAATTGAGCGAATGGACGAGAATTGAGAATATATATAGACAAATCTAGGAAACTTCTCAAAGGCCATATTATATTAAGACAAGTTGACTGTATACATACATTGAGGGATTAGAGGTAACAAATTAAAAGTAGTAGCTGCTAAAAAGTATCCAACACAAGTTGAGTTTGTGGGGAAGAATTTATATTTGATTTTGATTAAATCTGTGTATCTACAAGGAGAAGTGAGGAATCTTAATTGTGACTGTAAGTTCTGAATAGAACTATGCATCTTGTGATGAGTAAATCTTTGGCTTAAAAAAAATGAAAAGTTAAATATTTAATATTTTCATGTACTCTTTTAAATAAAATGGTTTTTTGATGTGATATATGAGAAATTCTCGTATCACATCAAGAAATATTTAACTTTAAATATTAAATATTTTATATTTTCATATACTCTAAAAATTTTAATTAAAAGAATGATCACATTTTATGTGATAATTTTTAAACTGATTCTTACCATTCATAAGTCAAGGAATACCAGTAATTAATTGATAATTAAGAATAAAAAGTAGACCATTTTTCTTTCAGTCAAAAAAAAAAAAAAAAAAAAAGAAGTAGACCATTTAATTTTAGTTCTTAATTGAGCGGATGGATGAGAATTGAGAATATATATAGACAAATCCAGGAAACTTCTCAAAGACCATATTATATTAAGACAAGTTGACTGTATACATACATTGAGTGATTAGAGGTAACAAATTAAAAGTAGTAGTTGCTAAAAAGTCTCCAACACAAGCCGAGTTCCTGTGGGGAAGAATTTATGTTTGATTTTGATTAAATTTGTGTATCTACAAGGAGAAGTGGGGAATCTTGATCATGATTGTAAGTTTTGAATAGAACTATACATCTTGTGATGAGTATACCTTTGGCTTAAAAAAGAAAAGTAAAAAGTTAAATATTTAATATTTTCATATACTCTTTTGAATAAAATGGTCTCTTGATGTGATATGAGAAATTCTTAGATCAATTATTCTACTGTTTAAACCTTGACATCATCAATATAATTTCAATACGATATGATGAACCAATGTTGGCAAACTTCAAATTTCAAAAACATTAATTACTGTATATAATATCAAATTAGTATTACCATAAGTTTTTAGATCAGATGATTTTTCGACAAAACTTAATTAAAGAGAAATCTATTTGACCATAATAGAAAGGAAGAAGCAAACATGAGTCAAAGAGCAATCTAATATATATTTTATTTCTCTAAAACTACATGATTTCAATGACAAAATATGTCTCTAATATGAGATATTCTACTGTGCGCCGAGAGTAACTACTTCCGGTCAATCACAAGCTGCCATGTCAGCACATATGCTGATGTGGCAAGCTCTGATTGGTTAGGAATAGTCTACTCCTGGCGCATAACAGTTATTTTCCTCTAATATATAGAGAGTTGAAGGTAAATAGTTACCATACTTGCATGCCTAAAGCAGTATGGGTTACACATAATGATGTGATTTGCAGCTTTTCAGCTAGAAGCAATCTCAACGACTCCTGGTTTTTATCAAAAGTATAATTCTTCAACAAATTAACACTATGATATACAATTAATGATGAATGAATATTAAAAGATGGAGCAACGACAAGGATCTTCATAATAACAAACATAGGGAGGCACAGAGGTTGGGGGACAATGATAATAAATGGGATTGTTAGCTTCATTCTTTTCTTTTTTTTTCTCTTCTGCATCAGCTACACTTACAAGTTCTGCGTAAGCCATATTCGCCTTTGGAAGGAAACAAGCCAAATGAGGCCATTTTGTCATCTTCTTCCTAAGTAAACGAATCAGTTTCACTGGATCTACTCCCGTTCCTACCACCACTATTTCGTTCTTATCTCTCTCTCTCAAAGCTGCTGATTCTACACCTGTACATAACTTTCATTAATTAGATATATATATATATATATATTTTGTAAATAAATTAAATCTTTCAGTTCAAAATATTGACTATTTTAAAACTTCAAATATAAATTAGGAATGAGTACAAAATAAATCATGTAATTTCATGCATTTGTAAAGACAACTATATGGTTTAAAAATTTGTAACAGGAGTCCAGGGGCAGTGAAAGGGGCACCCGTGTGACGCCGGCTCCGATCAGTCGCGGACATATCTAGGGATAGCGGCAAGGGGGCAATGGGCTTTTGCCTCCCCAAGAATTGGCTCTTGGCTCCCACTGCACCTGTCTAAAATTTCTTCCATTTGTAAAAACAAAAATTGTTAGTAAATTAGTTGAAGGGGAATTTTAGTCATATTATCATTTCTTTGGTCTTTAAAATGTTTTTATATATTAAAGAGAGTACAGATAGAAATGAAAAAACCGTTATAGTTTTGTTCTGAATATATGCCACTTATGCAAATTTGCAAGATTTTCAAAAAGATTTATCTTTGCGCATGAAGAAACCTCAGACCTGTATTTGTAGATGCGTAAGATTTGTTTTTGCACTTTTTTGATAAAATTATTTGAAAAGATAATACTAAATTTATGTTTTGTTACCACTTACCATGAATGCTAACAGCAATCTGCAGAGCTTTAGAGCGAGCCTTGTCCCCGTTCATGGATAACTTGATCACCATCTTTTTCTGCACAAAAACAAAGGAATAAAAAAAAATTAAAAAAAAAAGGGACAAATTCAGCATTAATTGATATGTAGAGCATAAATTAAGCTTGATAATGATAATTATGGTATTTGGCCATGTAATTTAATCAGCATATTCTTAGTAGTTACCGTCATGCTGATCGATAGGGACGGATAACCGTAGCGGTAGAGGTGGAGATGATGGAACACTGGATTTATCTAATTTTTAGGTGAGGAAATAATATCGGTTGAGACTTGAGAGTAAGCAATGTTCTCTATTTATAGCCATCGTATACGAGTTAAATAACTTTTTCTTTCTTGTTCAAACTTTTTTTTTTTTTTTTTTTTTGTCACAATTTTAATATTTACCCTTTAAATATAAATTTGACTCATGGACAAAAACATAAAAGGAGTATTACGATATATATATATTAAAGCTTTAGTTCAATAATATGATATTTTTCTGTGGTATAAAATGAACAAATTAGCTTTAAAAGGCAAATATGTATTTAAATTTGTATATATAGAAATATAATTTTAAATAATAATAATAATAATAATAATAATTATTATTATTATTATTATTATTTTAATAATAATTATTATTATAATAATAATTATTATTATTATTATTATTATTATTATTACTATTATTATTATTATTATTATTATTATTACTATTATTATTATTATTACTATTATTATTACTACTACTACTACTACTACTACTATTATTATTATTATTACTACTACTACTACTACTATTGTTATTATTATTATTATTATTATTATTATACACGAATTAAGCTATAAATTACATTGAAAATAAAAATAAAGAAATTAAAGTTATAAAACAAATGGTTAGCACAGTTTATAGTACATCATAAATTGGACTCAAATAGGACAGAATTGGGGATTTTAGAGATCGGGGGCATGCAAATAGGGGATAACCGAGTCGGCTCGGCTCGGCTAGCCGGCCTGATTAGACCTAGAAAACATTTTGAAACGTCCCTGTATTTTGGTTTTGTGAGAAAATCGTTTTCAAAACATTTTTCCGGTTTAATTTAATTTAACATGCGAGGTGGGTCAGTTTTCGGAAGAATCGGGTCTCCGTCATGGTATTGTTCTAAATGCAATTTCACTGAAATTAAATCTAAGGTAGTGAATGCACACAACAAAATTCATTTTTGGTGATTTTCTGATTTTCTGAATTTTTAGGGATTTTTAAAAATTTTTATGGGCTAAACTGGAAATTCTGCCCCTGGACAGATGTTACAGTCGTGCGACTGTAATCCTTCCAGTTTCAGGATTTCGCCAAAATTTTATTCAAAAGAAACTAAATTTAGAGGGAAATCAAGAACACCCATACGACTGTAATTACAGTCGTACGACTGTTCTTCAATACAAGAATATTCGTACGGCTGTTCTTGATTTCCAGAAACAGAATGCGCAAAAATTAAGCTAAAATGCACAAAAAGGCACCAAATCACCCAGAAAGCACAGGAAACTGAAGGATTGAAGTATGTTTACCTCTTTGGCGCTGATCCACCATAGGAATGACCCCTGGCAATGCACCAATCCACTTCAAATTGCCTATTTTCCTTTGAGTTGAGGTTGAGAAGTTGGGTCCAAAATCTCCAAAATGTCAAGGATTCTTAGGGTTTTAAGTCCGAATTTAATTTGGTTTAGAGAGTCAGATTATCAACCTAGGATTTCTAACAGATTTTTAATCCAAATACTTAAGAATTCAGAAGAAAAAGAAGAGAAAAAGCATGCTTAAGTTTTGGTGTTTTCCTTTTTCTTCCACTCTCTCTCTGAAACTCTCTCTCAATGATTTTCTGCCAAAAGTTCTTCTCCCTTGCTTGTTTTCTGCCTCTTATCCTTCTTTGCTTCTGAAAATCAACGAGCATTAATTACTCTGATTTTCCCCCAAATTTTTATTTGAAAGGTATGGGCTCTACAACCCGTTCCGAGTGTACAGTCGTACAACTGTAATTTGAGTTACAGTCGTACGACTGTAACAATACCCCCACGACTGTAATTACAGTCGTGGTAGTCACGGTTTTTTTTTTCAAGGACCCGGAAAATTACGTGTTCACATCATGGATATGGATGGAAACAAATTTGTCAAACCCATCTATTGGAAATGCCCTAGTCCCGAGGCATTGGTCCTTGTATTTGTACTATACATTTATTGGATTTATGTATTATACTCATTTGTGTTATTAATAAAGGCATCAATTCATTTATTATATCTATCTTGTGCAATATATTAAATGAAGTATCTACTGGACATATCTATATCCATGATGACAAGTGTCATGCACTTGGTAGTAAGACCATGGATAGGGTAAACGATATGACCATAAATAGATCCGTAGTCTGTTCTAGTCATGGGAATGAATGGAACTATAGACTATCATTAACCTGGTTGTATGGCGGTGTCTTACCGGTCATTGGACATGGAATGTCAACCAAGTTAATGGATACATGCCTGGAAGCATGGTACTGGATAGATCCATTAAACGAGTAATCCATATGGTATAGTATCACAATGGATTCTCGTGTAGTACTTGTATGGATCCTTTGACCTGACCATATGATGGTGTTACATGTGAAGTCACATGCTTAGGGGTACGCCTAAAGGGCCTGTAATAGGGTGCCAAGTATGGGTACTTTCGGGTATGTCACTAAGCATGGTACTACTATGGATATGCAGAAGGGATTTGTCACTCAGTAGCCCACTGAGAAGATATCACCGGCCTCTTGATGAATGTGACTGATAAGAGTGTGGCCACACCCAAACAAGTTGGAACTTGTTTGTGAGCATCGGTACATTCGGGGATCAAGTTAATGTCCGGACACAAAAGAGGGTGGTCAATCCATGCCTCTGTGTTGGACACCGATATCAATGACATGGGATGTACAAGTTTAAACTACAGGGTTATGATAACAGTTAGACTGCCATCTCCATCTTAATTGGGGGCTGCAGTGGCTTGCTAGAGCCCAACTGCAGTCTGCGGGCCAAAGGCCTGCTGCCAACATAAAGATGGGCCCACGGGATCGTACACATAGAACGACTGAATGCAGACTTAAGGAATCACATGTATACTTGGAGTATACGCTATGGAGAGAGAGGTGAGTATATATTAATTATATTATAAAGATCAATTGGATTGGTCATAATAATAAAATTAATATATTCGATTGGCTCTTCATAATTAATTGGATTAATTATGAGATTATTTCCTAGGTGGAAATATTCATATGTATAGGTTTACATATGATTTTATTTTGTGTAGATTTAATTTTAATTTGATGGATTAAATTAATTGTCAAACTAATTTTAATTTAAATGTAAATAATATATTACTTGGAGTAATGTATTAAATACATGGGTATATTAAAATTGGGCTTGAAAGAATAATTAAAATTAGACTGGGCCCAAATTAAAACAAGGAAGCCCGCACAGATTGGAATGGAGCCAAGCTGGGCCTGAATTCCCCTAAGGGAATTCGGCCACCCTAGGTATAAAACCTAGGGTGAAAATTTCAGCCCTAACCCTAGCTCACACTAGTAGCCGAAATTCTCTAGCCTCCACCTCTCCATTGATTCGTTTTTTCGACACTAGCACGTGTTGCATTCGTTAGGTCGTTCGTGTACGAAAACGAGGAGGAAATCTGCTTTGGTTTCTGCAGTCTTCATCCATCTCTAGAAAGAGATTTTCTGGTAAGAAAATTAATCCCTTTCTTTTTAATTTTAAGTTTTTCAATTTCCATTTCAATTGCTCCTGGGACTGGATTTGAGGAAATCACCGCGTTCCTCCGCTTTTATTGGGTGATTTCCGGTGAAAAATCCCAACAGTGATATCAGAGCGGGCTTTTGATCCGTGGAAATTGATAAATTTGGTTGAATCCCATTTTTGAAATTGGAGGTTTTTTATTGGGATTCATGGTATGGGTTTTATGATTTTTCCCATAGGTTTTATACAATGAAAATTAATTTTTCATATTGGTTTATGTTATTTTAATTTTATTGTATGTTATTGGAATTCTTGGAGGATTGCCTTGTGTTGATGGATGATATTTTTTTTATTCTGTTTAAAAAAAAAAAATCTGCCTACCGGGGTGCGGGGCTGCCGGCGGTGGGAGGCGCGGCGGCAGCCGCTACCCGTGGCGCTGGGCGCCACAGGCAGCGGCTGCTACTTGCTGCTGCGCCGGTAGCAGCAGCCGTGCAAGCAGCTGCTGCCGTAGCAGCGGGCTGCTACTGGGCGGCCACTGCACAGCGGCAGCCACTGCTGGGTAGTGGCTGCCGCACGGCAGCAGCGGGCAGCCGCTAGGCGGCTGCGCCGCAGCTGTTGCTGGGGTGTTGCCCTAGCTGCAGCGGGCCGGGCCCAGTATTTTGGATTTTGTGGGTATTGGGCCCGGGGCCCAGTTTTGAAATTTTAATTGGTTTTAAAATTCGTGTGTTTAAATTTATGTAATTTAAATGCGTATGGTTTCTTGGATGAATTTTAATTTCATTCATATGATATTAATTTTGGAAATTAATATGGTTAATGGAAATTGGTCCGGGTAATTTTGGCACAATTACTTGAACGGCTAAATTGGACCCATGGTTTCCCAATTCCAGTGGGAGCAGTTGGACTGCCTGGGCTGGAGGTCCAAAGCCCGTTAAGGGTTAGAACTATGGTGGGCCAAAATTTGGCGATTTCCTAATAATGGCTTCGACATAATTTAATGGGCTTAAATCATGCATTGTGACATGCTTTTGAATTGTATGTATTGGATGCATATGAATGGTTAAATGTATGTATGATTGGATGCTATTGGGCCTTTTACGAGATGGGTTGTATTTTTCTTTTTGGGTAAATACGGCCTGCGTGTCGTTTTTCTTTTTTAATGTAATTTTATTTTATTCATATATTATAAAATTTGTAAAAGAAGAAGCCCATGGAGTGGTGAGCCCAAGTGGAGGTGCAAGTCCAAATGGAGGTGCAAGCCCAGAAGGAAAAGATGGAGGCCCACCTGATATTCATTTCTAGTATAGGTTTACTAGAATAATATTAGGATGTAATATAGGCCCATAGCAGTCCATTTTACTTTTATTTAATTATGTTTTATATTCATTTGCATGTATGAATGTATGTTCGTTTAGCCTATTCACCCGCTTTATGTATGTAAGCCGTTATAATTGAATCTAATAACCAAATGGAATTACTAAGTCGCTTAAAAGTGCTTCCCTCATTCAAAACCGAATCGAGGTGGGAATAGGCTAGTTGTAGACCATGCCCTCGCAGGATGCATTGGAGTATTGTCACTTTGTATTGGGTTAGAGTATGGGATACTCTAACACTTGGATGGAGGTTTTGACTTGGTGTGGGTAGGAGGATTCTCCTGGCCCTAAGCACAAATGGGTAAGTGCCAACAAGCCCATCAAACCGAGAGTCCCTAGGTTGGGATTGGATGGCGTTTCTACCTAAATAATTAAGGTGTAGTTGTACCAAACCCTCGTTTGGCTACATCTTAATGAAATATGGATCTCGGCCCATGAGCCCAACAACTCGGTTTAAATTAATAACTTGATTCATTATTAATTTTATATGGGAACAACAAAGCAAAGCCCTTTATTAACACTCTAAATGTTTTTCTGTGTAGAAACACCCAAATGGCAAACACAAATACCTTATCACTGCGATCCATTCTAGAAAAGGACAAGCTTTCCGGTCCTAACTTTTTAGACTGGTCTATGAACTTAAGGATAGTTCTAAGACAAGAGTCAAAAGAGTATGTACTGGAAAGGCCTGTGCCGGCTGCACCTCAAGGACGTAATCCACCGGCTACCCAGCTGGAGGAATACGAGGCGCACGTCAAGGACAACCGGGATGTGACATGCCTTATGTTGGCCTGTATGGTCCTTGAACTGCAAAAACAGTTTATGGACCACCAAGCCTATGCTATGATAACAACTCTTAACGAGATGTTTCAAGAGCAAGCTCGTCAGGAAAGGTACCTGACCAATAAGGCATTCCACTCTTGCAAGATGGGGGCCGGGACATCTGTGAGTGCACACGTGCTCAAGATGAAGGGCTATTTGGATACTTTGGCCCATCTCGGATCGCCTATCTCTCAAGAGTTGGCGGTGGACACTATCCTCGCGTCCTTGCCGGATTCTTATGATCAGTTCATCCTGAACTACAATATGTAAGGGATGAACCGTACTGTCAGTGAGCTGCATAGGATGCTTAAGCTTACTGAGCAGTCGATCAAGAAGACTCCGCCGGTGCTGTTGGTCAACAAGGGGAACCCTCCTCTTGCCAAGGGTAAGGCCAAGGAAAAGGCCAAGGCCAAAGCCAAAAAGGCCAAAGCCAAAAAGGCCAAAGCCAAAAAGGCCAAAGCCAAGAAGGCCAAGGCCCAACCTAAGGCCCAGCAGAAGGCAGGTCCTGAGGATGTCTGTTTTGGGTGCAAACAGGCGGGCCATTGGAAGAGATCGTGTCCCAGGCTGATGGGAGAGCAAAGAAGGGGCCAAGGTGTGTCCTCTTCAGGTATTTATGTTATAGATATTAACCTTACTGTTTCAACATCCTGGGTATTGGATACTGGATGTGGTTCTCACATTTGTTGCAATGTGCAGGGACTTAAGAACAGAAGGTTGCTGGGGTCGGGAGATGTGGACTTGCGGGTCGGGAATGGAGCAAGGGTTGCTGCCATAGAGATTGGTGAATACCACCTTGTGATGCCCAGTGGATTGGTTTTGATTTTAGAACATTGTTACTTTGTACCTGCTATATGCAGGAATATTATTTCTGTATCAATGTTGGATATTTCTGGATTTGTTTTCACTATTTCAAATGGTCGAATTTCTATATCTAGAGAGGGATTATTTTATGGAGATGCTCTATTAAATAATAGCCTATATATCCTGGACTTAAATGAAACCAATCATATCTATAACATAAACACTAAAAGGGTTAAGCCTAACGAACTTAATCCAGTCTACCTATGGCATTGTCGTCTTGGCCATATAAACTAGAAGCGCATTGCTAGACTTCACAAAGCTGGAGCCCTAGGGTCATTTAACTTGGAGTCAATTGACGCATGCGAATCATGTTTACGAGGCAAGCTGACAAAGGCGCCTTTTAGCAAGAAGGCTGAAAGGGCCACTGGCTTATTGGACCTGATACATTCAGATGTATGCGGGCCTATGAGCGCAGCGACCAGAGGTGGACATCTGTCCTTCGTCATGTTCACGGATGATTTCAGCAGATATGGCTATGTCTATCTGATGAAACACAAGTCCAAGACCCTTGATAGGTTTAAGGAATTTAGGAACGAGGTACAGAACCAGCTAGGCAGAAATATCAAAACCCTTCGGTCGGACCGAGGTGGTGAGTATATGAGCCTAGAATTTGACTCATACTTGAGAGAGCATGGAATAGTTCCACAGCTCGCTCCTCCTGGAACTCCACAATGGAATGGGGTGTCTGAACGGAGGAATAGGACCTTGTTGGACATGGTCTGCTCGATAATGAGTCAAGCATCTCTCCCAATCAGTTTCTGGGGACATACCCTCGAGACAGCAGCTCTCATCTTAAACAATACTCCGACTAAGGCTGTGGAAAAGACCCCATATCAGATATGGACGGGCAAGGAGCCCAATGTGCCTTTCCTAAGGATTTGGGGATGCGAAGCACATGTCAAGAAATTAACTAGTGGCAAGATGGAGCCCAAAACCGATATATGCCTGTTTGTGGGCTACTCTAGGGAAACCAAAGGGTATTACTTCTACAACCCCGCCGAGAACAAGGTGTTCGTGGCAAGGAAGGGGGTCTTTCTAGAAAAGGAGTTCCTTTCGAAGAAAAATAGTGGGAGCAATGTTGAACTCAGGGAAGTTCAAGGTCCACAAGCTCCTGAAGAGGATAACTCGGAGGCCCAGGTGGAGTTTCACAAGTGGAAGCACCGACCCAGGCCACACAAGAACCTAGAAGGTCTGGTAGGGATCGTCGGGAACCGGAGAGGCATGGTTTCCTCATCACCGATGATCAAACTCCTCTCATCTGGGATGAGGAAGAACCCAAAACCTACCAGGAGGCTATGGGTAGCCCACTGTCTGCAAATTGGCGTAAAGCCATGGAGGCAGAAATGCAATCTATGTACGATAATCAAGTTTGGAACTTGGTTGATCCACCTCCGGGTGCTAAGGTAATAGGTTGCAAGTGGTGTTATAAGCTAAAAGCTGATAATACCTTCAAGGGGTGTCTGGTTGCCAAAGGTTTCAGACAAGTCCACGGAATAGACTATGATGAAACTTTCTCACCAGTAGCCATGCTCAAATCCATCAGGATACTGCTGGCCATAGCCGCATGGTATGACTATGAGGTATGGCAGATGGATGTCAAAACCGCTTTCCTTAATGGAAAGCTACTCGAGGATGTGTACATGACACAACCTGAGGGTTTTGTCGATCCTAAGTATCCAGGAAGGGTATGCAAACTTCAAAGGTCCATTTATGGACTGAAGCAAGCATCTTGTAGTTGGAATCTAAGATTCAATGAGGCTATAAAGGAATATGGCTTCATACAGAATCTAGATGAGCCTTGTGTGTATAAGAGGACTAGTGGGAGCATTGTCACATTCTTGGTACTTTATGTAGATGACATCCTGCTCATTGGAAGCGACATACCTACACTGCAAGGGGTAAAGTAGTGGCTGAGTAAGTGCTTCGCAATGAAGGACTTAGGCGAAGCTGAGATGATCCTAGGGATCAGGATCTACAGGGATAGATCAAATCAGCTTCTGGGCCTAAGTCAGGCTTCGTACATTGACAAAGTTCTGAAAAGATTCAGTATGGACCGGGCCAAGAAAGGTTTCTTGCCAATGGGCCATGGGCTGAAACTTAGTAAGAAGAACTGTCCTAAAACAAGGGAGAACAGGGAGAACATGAAATTGGTTCCATTTGCTTCAGCTATTGGATCAATCATGTACTCCATGTTATGTACGAGACCTGATGTCGCCTTTGCACTAAGTATGACGAGCCGATACCAGCAAGATCCCGGAGAGGATCATTGGAAAGCTGTCAAGGTGATCCTCAAGTACCTTAATCAGACTAAGGATAGCTTCTTAGTGTATGGTAGTCAGGAAGTGCTATCAGTTACTGGGGACACTGATGCGAGCT
Source organism: Euphorbia tirucalli (assembly GCA_039660915.1). Classification (NCBI taxonomy): domain Eukaryota; kingdom Viridiplantae; phylum Streptophyta; class Magnoliopsida; order Malpighiales; family Euphorbiaceae; genus Euphorbia; species Euphorbia tirucalli. The sequence continues at coordinate 30,674,684 of CM077640.1, read as the reverse complement.
TCCAGACAGACCAGGATGAGTACCAGTCGCAGTCTGGGTATGTATTTTTGCTGAATGGTGGTGCTGTAAGCTGGAGGAGCTCAAAGCAGCCAACCATAGCGGACTCTACAACAGAAGCTGAGTACATCGCTGCGTGTGATGCAGCTAAGGAAGCTGTGTGGATGAAGAAGTTTATCACTGAGTTGGGAGTAGTGCTAACTATCCAGGACCCAGTCGATATCTTCTGTGATAATAATGGGGCCGTCGCACAAGCTAAGGAGCCCCGGTCATGCAAGAACACAAAGCACGTGCTCAGAAAGTTTCACCTCATATGAGAGATCGCGGAGAGAGGTGATATTGCATTGCACAAAGTGGACACCGAGGATAATGTCGCAGATACATTGACCAAGGCACTAGCTCAGCCCAAGCATGAGGGTCATACTAGATCTATAGGGATTAGGCCCATGCCTAGTTGGAACTAGTGCAAGTGGGAGATTGTTGGAAATGCCCTAGTCCCGAGGCATTGGTCCTTGTATTTGTACTATACATTTATTGGATTTATGTATTATACTCATTTGTGTTATTAATAAAGGCATCAATTCATTTATTATATCTATCTTGTGCAATATATTAAATGAAGTATCCATTGGACATATCTATATCCATGATGACAAGTGTCATGCACTTGGCAGTAAGACCATGGATAGGGTAAACGATATGACCGTAAATAGATTCGTAGTCTGTTCTAGTCATGGGAATGAATGGAACTATAGACTATCATTAACCTGGTTGTATGGCGGTGTCTTACCGGTCATTGGACATGGAATATCAACCAAATTAATGGGTACATGCCTGGAAGCATGGTACTGGATAGATCCACTAAACGAGTAATCCACATGGTATAGTATCACAATGGATTCTCATGTAGTACTTGTATGGATCCTTTGACCTGACCATATGATGGTGTTGCATGTGAAGTCACATGCTTAGGGGTACGCCTAAAGGGCCTGTAATAGGGTGCCAAGTATGGGTACTTTTGGGTATGTCACTAAGCATGGTAATACTATGGATATGCAGAAGGGATTTGTCACTCAGTAGCCCACTAAGAAGATATCACCGGCCTCTTGATGAATGTGACTGATAAGAGTGTGGCCATACCCAAACAAGTTGGAACTTGTTTGTGAGCATCGGTACATTCGGGATTAAGTTAATGTCCGGACACAAAAGAGGGTGATCAATCCATGCCTCTGTGTTGGACACCGATATCAATGACATGGGATGTACAAGTTTAAACTACAGGGTTATGATAACAGTTAGACTGCCATCTCCATCTTAATTGGGGGCTGCAGTGGCTTGCTAGAGCCCAACTGCACTCTGCGGGCCAAAGGCCTGCTGCCAACATAAAGATGGGCCCACAGGATCGTACACATAGAACGACTGAATGTAGACTTAAGGAATCACATGTATACTTGGAGTATACGCTATGGAGAGAGAGGTGAGTATATATTAATTATATTATAAAGATCAATTGGATTGGTCATAATAATAAAATTAATATATTCGATTAGCTCTTCATAATTAATTGGATTAATTATGAGATTATTTTCTAGGTGGAAATATTCATATGTATAGGTTTACATATGATTTTATTTTGTGTAGATTTAATTTTTATTTGATGGATTAAATTAATTGTCAAACTAATTTTAATTTAAATGTAAATAATATATTACTTGGAGTAATGTATTAAATACATGGGTATATTAAAATTGGGCTTGAAATTAATTTAAACCAGAATAATTAAAATTAGACTGGGCCTAAATTAAAACAAGGAAGCCCGCACAGAATGGAATAGAGCCAAGCTGGGCCTGAATTCCCCTAAGGGAATTCGGCCACCCTAGGTATAAAACCTAGGGTGAAAATTTCGGCCCTAACCCTAGCTCACACTAGTAGCCGAAATTCTCTAGCCTCCACCTCTCCATTGATTCGTTTTTTCGACGCTAGCATGGGTTGCATTCGTTAGGCGTTCGTGTATGAAAACGAGGAGGAAATCTGCTTTGGTTTCTGCAGTCTTCATCCATCTCTAGAAAGAGATTTTCTGGTAAGAAAATTAATCCCTTTCTTTTTAATTTTATGTTTTTCAATTTCCATTTCAATTGCTCCTGGGACTGGATTTGAGGAAATCACCGCATTCCTCCGCTTTTATCGAGTGATTTCCAGTGAAAAATCCCAACACCATCAACCAAGACAAGCTCACGTGATGCTACATGTAAAAAAAAAGAGTTCGATGATCGAAAACCGAAAAAGGCGATCCATGTAAAAATTAGAGCAGTCCGATGGATCAAAAACCAAAAAGGCAGTCCATGCAGAAAGTTAGCACAATGAGGTGAGCACTATCAGCGAGAAAATCTATAAAGACCGGTTGATGGCAGTCATGGATTTGGTCAAGACGGATACCATTACGGATTATGTCCTTAGTTTCATTTCATCTTTGATGTGCATTGTACTAAAAGATGATTAATGAATGAATGAATGCTTTGCTCTGTTCATTTAAATGTCCTGAGTTTGCTTGAAATTGAGTTTGTATTATACGTATATGGTTATATACATTTTCTGTTTGCATACATCTCACTTCTAACAAAAAAAAAAAATCCGATAGATTGAAAACCTGAAAAGGCGACTATGCAAAAATTAGGATAAAAATAAAGTCTGCTGAGTTGAAAACCTAAAAAGGCAGTTCAGGAAAAAATTAAGACAGTCCGATATACCGAAAATCTAAAAAGGCAGTCTACACAAAAGTAAGGACACAAAACAAAACAAAAGTTGCACAGTAGCAGGTTCAGACGATCCTAACACCTTACAACCTGAGATATCTCAAGGCTAATGCCTCGTGCTCACGGCCAATGTACCAAGAGAAAATAGATGTGCAGAGATAGGCCCACAAATGGGCAATACAAGTAGAGTGTCAAACACAGACGAGGAAAAATGTGCTAAAATCCAGAAAGCTAAGCCTATTGGTGGGTTGTCATATCAAGAGAAATAGAAGGAAAGGAGCCTAAGACTGTGCCTCCTCGCCTTGATCATCCACCTAGTTCTCATCCCCGTTGTCCTCATAATAAGTGAGCTGCTCCTCCAGTATGTCCATGCAAATCCAGAAAGTCTGGTTTATGAGCACTAGATCCACGACCCGCCTCTGTAGCCAGTCCAACTTTGACCTTAGATGAGTGGACTCGCGACGTTGAATGCCAAGTGCAGAATACACCAAAACCAACAGCAGAAACATCATGTCACATATATGCATGCACATGAAATGTACACACCCATGCATACATGTATCAATGCTAACTCAAGTACAGGTACTTACTGTCAATGTCATGTTATCCTAAATCATGGGCACTTTGAAAGTAGGAATAGCCTGACACTGGCACATCCCCTCGGCTATAGAGTGCAAATTAGAGCCACATGGCTCTAAATCTCAGGTATTAAGAATTTCTCAATTTTCAGAATGTCCACTTTCGCCTATATAATCCTGAGAAGGGCAAGACCACTGCTTCGCATAGGAACTAAAGTACGTCCCTAAATCAACTCAAATCAGGCTAGACTACTGCTTCACAAAGGAACCGAAGCACGTCCCCAAATTAACTCAAATCAAGCAAGACCACTGCTTCGCAAAGGAACCGAAGTACGTCCCCAAATCAACTTAAATCTGGCTAGACCATTGCTTCACAAAGGAACTGAAGCACATCCCCAAATCAACTCAAATCGAGTAAGACCACTGCTTCACAAAGTAGCCGAGGCATGTCCCCAAATCAACTCAAATCGGGCAATACCACTACTTCGCGAAGGAGCCGAAGCACGTCCCCAAACCAACTAAAATCGGGCAAGACCACTGCTTCACAAAGGAACCAAAGTAAGTCCCCAAATTAACTCAAGTCGGGCAAGACCACTGCTTAGCAAAGGAGCTGAAGTAATTCCCCAAATAACACAGATAAGATTGCTACCTCACATGGAAGCCAAAGCCAGTGCCCAATCAACACTCGCAAGACCACTACTTTGCAAAGTAGTTGAAGTAAGTCCCCAAACAACACGGACAACACCGCTACCTCACATGGAAACCGAGGCAAGTCCCCAATCAACATGGGTAAGACCCCTACCTTGTACAGAAACTGAGGTAAGTCCCTAGAATCAACACGGGCAAGACCACTAATTCGCATAGACCTCGAAACAAGTCCCTGAAGTCAACACCATTCCATCTGTGACACAAGTACCAGTGAGAGCCAACATGAGAAAAACATCAGATACATTTCCTCTTTCTTTTCTCACCGTTCTCCTTATCGTGAGACCAAGCTCGAATCGGGTATAATAGCCTAACCATGAGTCGACCTTAATCCTACGAGGGGTAGCCTATGAGCACTGGTTTTCTCGACCTCTGTGATGAAAATCCTATGTTACCTGTTAGACAGATGAACGTGAGTTGGATGTGAGAATGAGTGAAATGATGCCCAAAATGTTCTCAAACTGTCCGAAAAAAGAATGGTCCTCGACCCAAAACCCCGAGAAAGGTCCTTCGAGTGCTTAGAAAGCTTAGACGTAAGTGTAGGATTTAGGAGAAGCCTTGCTAGCTCTGGCTAGAGTCGCAGGGCTGTAGTTTCATAACTACAGTCATGCAGCTATAGTGTTAGAGTCACACGGCTATAACATTACAGCCATACGGGTCTAACAGTTGACCATGTTACTTCCTAAATAAAACAACCATATCTTTGACCAACAAGTTTAATGCCTTGATTGAAGGATTTAGACTGGGATATGCTAGGGTTTTACACCAAAAACTAAGAGAAATGGGGAGAAAGAGTGGGAGAAGAATAGAGAAAAGAGAGGTTTTAGAGAGAGAAAGAGAGAAAAAAAGTGTGAAAAACCAAAGGAAAATATAAGAAACATAGAGAAAACACTCGGGAAACACATAGGGTGAGAGTTTTTGGTCATCCTATCACTCGTTAGGTTTTTTCTGGGTTTGTTTGAATCGATTCGAGGTTCGTGTTTGAAGTTTCAGGATGTTCATGGGATTCTAAGCACATTATGATGTTTAAATCCACTTCCGGTCATTCAATACACTAGAACACAAAAGGGTAAACTCTGAGAGGCTTTAAACTCTTAATTGATTGCTTTGTGGTATGTGTTTTTTGAGTTTTGTGAAAATCCAGAAACTATATGCATGATTATAGTCTTGCGTATCTAACTAGAGCCGAGCAGCTACAATCCCTTAGAACAGAACCGCGAGGCTGTACATTTATAGCCACACGGCCGTGTTCTTCTGGGCAAAAACCCAAAATGCCCTAAAACAACTGAATACAGTCAGTTTCCCATTTTGGTTGTTTTATTAATTTTGGTCAAGTCACATCGTTATATTCAAAATTATGGTTTTCGAATTTCCGATAATGTTGATGTGAGATTTGGGTTTTATTGATTTCGATTTTTGGAATCTGGGGTTGTTCAATCCAAATCGAATCCTTGGTTCATCTTTAACGGACCCCTAAATTCCACAAAATCCTTAGAAATTATCAAAACGGTTCAAAACAGAGATTTAAAAAAGCAAAGAAAACCAATGCTGGTTCTAGACACTAGAGCCGTACGGCTATAGTGGCTATAGCCGCGTGACTCTAACTAGAGCCGCACGACTGTAGTTGTGGAGGCAGAATCTCGGGATGACTCCCACAAACATCACCGAGTGATGCTGCCTCCGAGTTCAAATTCAAATATATTTTTTATATGTTTAATGCTTTATACCTTAGATGAATGTTGGAATTAGGAACCCACATGAACGAAACCCCGAGTTCTGGGATAACCGAACCACAAAAAGAGAGTGATTTGCATGTAATTGAGCCAAATTGTTTTTCAAATTTGTTTTTAAGCATAAAAACTTAGAGGGCATTTCTAAAATGGTTTTCAGGTCTAATTGAGTAAGTCGCCCAGACTTCTAGGTTACCTGCTAAATGTGTGCTCCCATTTCCTGAAATTCCCCATTCTGTCCTGTTATGAGTCCTATGTGTGTTTGTGATATAATTATGCTAATCGTCTTTTTTGCAGCTTTTACTTTTCTTTTTATTATTTTGGATGTATTGAATAGATCAAATCATGTATTCTAGGCGATTCTACTTTTTATAGATTTTCATGTATTTAGGCGGTTGTAAGGTGAGGATAAGAGTTTTTATCTTTTTGGTTGTAATAAGCGGCCTCTATTCCTTTGTTTGGTTTGGATGTATGGTTTACCTTTCCACACTTTAATTTTATGCTATTTATATATGTAATCTGAATAAGCATGGGCTAACATTAAAAGATAAAATGGGTAGAGATAAATGAATATAATATGGTACCATAAACTATTAAATGAAAACAAGCTTGAGGTTGAATAGGTAAGTTGCCTGAACCCTGAATCTCTAGATCAGATATGGCAATCTACACTTGGTAGGGAGCGATACCGAAATTTCCCGGATTAGCTGATCCGAGTGATGACTCCATCATTGATCTTGAAATTTGGATTTCGAGGTCTTTAAGTTAATAAAACGGGACTTTCAAAAATGTAAAACTAGTTTTCCCAAAACTCACATTCCAAATGATATTTCCTACAAAAGGGATTTTCAATCATATCAACTGGTTTTCTGAAGCAAAATCATCAAACCCGTTTTCTTCATTAAAACAAATTCTACACGCTTACCAAAAACCTCCCCAGTCCGCTTCGCCGTGTCTGTTGGAACGTCGTCCGCTCATAGTGACCTTAAAATAAAATAAAATTGTTACATGATAAATTATCACTGTTAGAATAATGTTATTGTATTTGTATCTAATTGTATTTATGACTTGTAATTAGGTTCTTTTTGTAAAGAATCACCATATAAATAGAATCCCTACACCTCCTCTCATATTGATAGAGTGAGATCTTTCTTTACAAACCCTAGCTTTCATGGTATTAAAGCTCTAGGGCAAAACTGCTGAAAAAGAAAAAAATTTATTGAGCAGCCATGTCCACCACTGGCAACACCACACACAACACTGTCCCTGCTGTCTCTGATACGACATCAATAGCAGACCCGTCGATAATGGCACCTACGGTTGCCGCACCCACATTCACTCATCATCTTCCCTTAAAACTTGATTCTACAAACTATGTTCTTTGGAAAACCCTAATGACACCTATGTTAGCAGGGTGTGATCTCCTCAATCATGTTAACGGTACGACTACAATTCCGACTGAACAGTTAGCCGATAATTCAATCAATCTGGAGTATAAGGTTTGGAGCTGTTGGGATTAGCAAGTGCTGAGTTGGATATTAACTTCAATATCCCCATCAATTCTGCCGCAGGTAGTAGGAGTAAAGACAACTAAAGAGGCATGGGTAAAGCTTGAGAATACCTATGCTTCTGGGTCCAGGGTATAGGTACATGACCTGAGGCAACAATGACACTCATTAAAGAAGGGTATGGAGTCAATTGCAGAGTATATGCAGTGGTCAAAGATAATTTCGGATAGATTGATTTCTTTACAGTATCCAGTCCTTGAAGGGAACTTAGTAGATGCAATACTAGATGGACCAAATGGCCTAAACAGTCCATATCGAGATTTCTGCAGATCTCTAGAAGCTCAGATGATTGTGGTTTTATTTGACGATTTATTTGGTTTATTGTTGATAGAAGAATGTCAACTGAAGAAGGAAAAGAGCCCAGTAGGGGACCTAAATATGGCAGTTGCCCGTATCACGGTGAAGCAGTCATCACCGGTAGGAATGGGGCGTGGCCGTGGACGTCATCAGTAGCATAGTCAGTAGCAGTTCCAGCTCTAGCAGAATTCCTATACCACTGCTGCAGGACAAAGTTAGTATGGTAGACATTTTTTTTTTGCCAAAATCAGCAACCACAGGTAACACAAGCAGCCTCCTTTGAGGTTTCTACTATTGTTTGCCATAATTGCAAGGGGTGAGGACACTATGCAAGGCAATGTCCTTCCCTAAAATTCAATAACTAGAGAAACCCAAACCCACCCGTTTGAAATTACACCACCACCAATCCCAATGATCAAGCCTGGATTATGGATAGTGGAGCAATGCATCACCTTACTTCTAACTTGGGAAATTTAAACCTGCACTTTGAGTATAATGGTCCAGAAGAAGTTCATTTAGGTAATGGTTCTCATCTCTTAGTTTTGGTTCCACTTTTATTCTAGATACTTCTCTTAAATTAGTTAAAGTTTTCCATGTTCCTACTTCCAACTCTAATATGATTTCTATTAGTGCTCTAACCAAAGCTAATGATGCATCTGTTGAGTTTTTTGATAAATTTTTTGTTGTGAAGGACCTAACTTCCAAACAGTTGATTCTACAAGGCCTGAATAAGAATGGTTTATATACTCTTCCATCACAGTTGAAAGCACCAATTTAGTCCCATCTTACCTCCCTGCCCACCTCGCATAAGAGGCTTGGTCATCCTGCTCTATCTATTGTTGGTCGTGTTCTACAGGAGAATAATATTAGATGTTTAGGGAGTAGTTCTGATCACACTAATTTGTTTTAGTTGTGCAGTCAGTAAGAGTTACCATTTGCCTTTTTCTATTTCTGAGTCTATTGTTTTTGGACCATTGGATTTGATTTGTTCAGATTTGTAGGGTCCTGCCCCGGTTCAATCTCGTGATGGTTATTCTTATTGTATATTGTTTTATGATTATTTCAGAAAGTATTTTGGATTTATTTTCTTGAATATAAATCTGATACATTGAATGTGTTTGTGAAGTTTCGTTCTCTTATTGAAAAATACTTTGGTCGCCCTAGTAAAATATTTCACTTAAATAGGGGTGGGGAATTCAAAGCTTTGCAATCTTATTTTTCTGCTAATGGGATTCAACATAAAATGTCGTGTCCCTATACACGTGAATAGAATGGAAATGCTGAAAGAAAACACCGTCATATAATTGAAACTGGTCTGCCTTTGCTAAATCGAGCAAAATTACTGATGTCTTATAGGTCCAATGCCTTTGAAACAACTATCTATCTAATTAATAGAATGCCATCTCCTGTAATTGATTTTGATACTCCCTATTTTCATCTATTCAAAGTTTCACCTGATTATCTCTCGTTGTGTGTCTTTTGTTGTTTGTGCTATCCATATGCATCTCATAAGTTAAATTTTTGTTCTCGTCATTGTGTTTTCATAGGATATAGTCGGGTTCGTAACGGATGTCATTGTTTGGATCCTGTTTCTTGTAAATTTTTTTGTCTCACGTCATTTTGTGTTTGACGAGCAAGTGTTTCCTTATTCGAAGTTATGGAGTTCTTCCATCCATGGTCCAGGCTCTCCACCATCCCTTATGTCGTCCATCACATTACAAACCATTCCCTGTAAAGCCTCTCAATCTTGGCCGAACCTTACACCTGCTCCTCCTCCCCCAGTGCAACTGATCCCACCAAATCTAGCCACACCTACGCCCGTGACTTCCTCACCATCAGACTCACCTCCTACAACTCCAAATAAAACATGACTAGCCTTAACCACACCCGCAATATGCAATAGCCACACTGAACATGCAACCATCACCTGGGTTATCTCTAGTCGTTGACCTATAGGAGTTTGGCCAATTACCAAAGGCTCGAGCTGTTCATACTAAACCTGATCTGAACCGAATGTTGACTCGAGCTCAAGCTTGGAAAATGGCGCCCAGGGTGCTGAACACTAATGTTGATGTTAAGAATCCCACGCCATACACTGAGGCAACCAATAGCTCTCATTAGCGTAAGGCTATGGCTGAGGAATTTTTGGCCATAATTCAGAATGGCACTTGGGAGTTAGTGCTGGTCTCCAGTGCTCAAAATGTAATAGGATACACATGGATGTTCAAAACGAAGTTGAATGCAGATGGGTAGATTGAGCGCTACAAAACGCGTCTCGTTGCAAAAGGGTTTCACCAGTGGCCTGGTATGGATTTTCATGACACCTTTGGCCCTGTGATTAAACCTACTACAATTCATTTGTGCTATCTTTAGTTGCCAGTTTTTCATTGTTTATTACGCATTTGGATGTTTTAAATGCTTTTTTACATGGGTACCTTGATGAACCTGTTTATATGCTACAACCCCTTGGTTTTGTTGACTAATCCTTTCCTAATCATGTGTGTCGATTGAGGAAGTCATTGTATGGATTAAAGCAGTCCCCTCATATGTGGCATAAATGCCTCACTCAGTATTTGGTTGCTTATGGTTTTAAGTGTTCTCGGGCTGATGTTTCCTTGCATTTTTTACAGAAAGGGTCCTTTTTCTTGTTCTGTTGATATATGTTGATGATCTGTTGATTTTGGGAAGTGACAAACAGTAGACTTCTCACTTAATTACAGTCTCAGTTTGCTATAAAAGATTTGGGTCTGGTTCACTATTTTTTGGGTATTGAATTTCATCGACACAAGGGCTCTTTGTTTCTGTCTCAAAAGAAATATATTTCTGATATATTAAAAAGGTCACAGATATGTGATTCCAAGCCTGTTGCAACTCCAGATAGTTCGACTGATAAACTCTCTATCTCTGATGGTTCTTTGTTTGACAATGTGACTCATTATAGGAGTCTGGTTCGTGGCCTGCAATACTGAACTATTACCAGACCTGACATTGCTTATGTGGTGTATAAAGTTGCTTAGTATATGAATGCTCCTACGATTTTACATTAGCAAGCCTTGAAACTTATTTTGCGCTATCTTAAGGCTACTCAGTCGTTTGGTCTCCATTTTCAGCCTCAATCTTCTATTCAACTACATGCCTTTTCTGACTCTAATTGGGCTGGTGATGTCGATGATCATCAGTCTACCTCTGGTTATGGTATTTATCATGGTACCAATCTCATTTCTTAGGCCTTCCAGAAACAACGCAATGTATCTCGTAGCTCTACTGAGGTAGAATATCATACATTAGCTACCACCACTTCTTAGCTTTCCTAGCTCAGCATGCTATTGCTTGAAATTGGTTTTCCATTGCCAAGTGCGCCTACTTTGTGGTGTGACAACTTGAGTGCCACCTACTTGACTGCAAATTCCATCTTTCATACACGAACCAAACACTTAGAGCTTGATTTTCATTTTGTACATGAGCATGTTGCCTCTAAGAAGGTATCAGTCCATTACATCTCCACCAATGACCAGGTTGCTGATATTCTAACCAAACCATTGCCCAGGACCCGTTTTCAAGTACTGCGTGACAAGTTGGCTATGGTTCCCACCCCTACCCAACTTGAGGGGGCGTGTTAGAGTGATGTAATTGTATTTGTATCAAATTGTATTTATATCTTATAGTTAGGTTTCATTATGTAATTGTACAAGGACTCTCTTTGTAAAGAATCACCATATAAATATAATCCCTACATCTCCTCTCACGTTGATAGAGTGAGATCTTTCTTTACAAACCCTAGCTTTCAATTACATGATACATTATTACATTAATTATTATTATTATTATTAATTAAGGTTTCATATTAATGAAGTGAAAGATAAAAATAATAATATTGTCTTTTAATATATAGGATATATTAATTAGATATAGGAATTTAAAAAATATATAAGATAAATCTTTGTATCGATTTTGCAAATGACAATATGCGCGTTCGTAAAGGCACGTTATTAGTCGTGCATTTATTCAACAGTACATTAAAAGTCAATTAATAAAAAAGAAACATGTTTATGCAAGGCCAGTACACTGAACATCTATAGAAGCACCTTTGAGAGGGAGAAAAATCCTAGCAGCCCTCCAAAAAATAAAATTTTTTTTTAGCTCTTCATCTTTAAAGGGGAGAAGGAGGAAGACATCCTCTCCTACTTGTATTCATCTCCATCTTCACCTTTTCTTATTCTTCCTTCTTTTGGTGTGTGTTTTCTTTTTTCTCTTCAAATAATCCACATTCAGCATTTTATTAGTTTCAGTTTCAGAATATCTTCCTTAGTTGTAAATTTGCTGTTGTGCAACACGAATTCGATAGTATTTTATCAATGGGTTGGTCGCCATCTATTAATAGTCAAAGATTCATTCAAATCTTTACATCTTAGATATCCAAATATATCCTTTTTAAGCAAGATTTATCCAAATTTGCTAAATTTATGATGTTATGTGGTAGCTTGGAGTTCTTATTACTTTGGATCCTTAAAAAGAATTGTAGAATTTAGTAAAACGTAGGTTACAATGTAGTTTTGTTATTTTTATTATTTTAGTATCTTCTTTCAGTCTGGTAATAAGTTTTTGTTTCTCTCACTAACATGGTGACTTTATGTTAAGTCGATTATTGTAGGGATTGTTTAAATTATCTTATTTCATTACCGATATATTACTCTTGATATAATCTGTAGTTTAAAAATATATAAAATCACATATATTTCAATATATATATATATATATGTGTGTGTGTGTGTGTGTGTGTGTGTGTGTGTGTGTGTGTGGGGTTATCTTTTCAATGCTTTCCATTTAGCATGTTAATGAGGGAACGTGTGTGTGTGTGGGGGGGGGGGGGGGGGGGGGGGTTTATCTTCTCAATACTTTCCATTTAGCATGTTAATGAGGGAACGAAACATTTATCAAAGGATTCAAAATAATAATAATAACTAGTTTTAAACCCCTGCTTCGCTGGAAAATGAAAGAAAAAGTCTAAATTTTAGAAAGTTGAACGGTTTGTTATTCTAAGTGGATTTACTTTTAATATTTTATTATTATTGTTTTCAAAGATTTTTGATATCATTGAGGGAAAAATTAAAAACAAAAGTAATGCTTGTTTAAATTGAGCCCCCGATTGAAAATTACATTTATAAAATGTTCAAAAGGGAGAAGTAGATGAGAGGAACAGTAACTTAGGAAAGAGAAGATTGCAGGAAAAAGTTTGAGAGACAGAACAGGAGGAGCAGATGGGGAGAACCGTGACTGATGAAGAAGAAGATTGGCTGGGAAAAGAGAATACTACAAGAAAAAATTTGTCCATGCTTTCATCAAATCCAATGGTTGACGCCTTAGTCAAGGAAGAAAAAGACTGACTAGGGAAAGAGAAGACTGCAAAGAAAAATTTGTCTATACTTTGACCAAATCCAACCGTTAACAGCTTAGTGGATGAAAACAAACTAATCTTCATGGTTTTTTGAAAAAGTACATTACATCTAGCCCAAGCCCGACCCATGAACGGTCCATATAATAAATTTTATATGTTAAAAATTCAATTTTATACATATTAAATAATAAATTTTAAAAACACTTTAGCGAAATTCATGTAAAGAAACAATTTATTTAGATGTATACATGATAAAAGGAAACATTAAAAATAGCTATGAAATCATTGTTTTCAAAATTATCCGTAAATTTACATTAGTATACCTATGAATATTTTTTGTTAAAATTGATTTTCAACTATATATATAAAAAAAAAAAAAGCAAAAGAGCCATTTAGAAAAAATAAAAAGAATGTGAAAGAAAAAAAAAACAAAAAAAGGCAAAAAGGAAAAACAAAAACATAGAAGAGGAAATGGAAAGTAAAAGAAAATAAAAAAAAATAAAAAATGGAAGAAAAACTATAAAAGGAAAAATAAAGAAAATCGAAAAAGAAAAAACAAAAGAAAAGAATGGAAGAAAGAAAATAAAAGAAAGAAAAATGGAGAGAAAGGAAAATTGAATCTTTATTTTCTTAAAACTGAAGAAAAATAAATATAAGAAAAAAATAATAATAATAATAATAATTTGTAATAGGTAAAAGAGTGGGGCCCAAATCTTGTTTTGGCTTGTTCTGTAGGACTTTTATTCTCTTCGTTCTTCCTTTCCATTCTTTAATAAATTGACTTGCCCTTGGCACCGGGTCATTTAAGTTTGAAACTTTCAATAGGTTAATTCTTTCCACACGCACAAAAAAAAAAAAAAAAAAATAAAAATAAAAATAAAAATAAAAAATCAAGATTTTCTTCATAAAACAATCAATAAATATCACTATTGAGAAATTATAGAACACACATGCATATTACGTTATTCGTGTATTAAACTAATAAAATTCTGTCACATAATATATTTTAGGTCTAACATTGAAAAACTAACATATAAGATTTATATATAGGGTCTAGAATTATTTAAATAATCAACTATAAAATAAGTAATTAATTAACACAATGTGTCATTTTTCTATTGGTTAAAGTGTGATTTGTCATAATAGTACTGGCTTGGCACATGAATGAAATAGTTTACTAGGTGTATCGCTGTAACTTCTCGTCACTGAGCGAGGAAGTTGACTTGTATATACAAGTTAGAAGAAATATTATTGAATAAGATGGCAAATATATACATGAGTTGGAATTAGGATTGTAAATTAATCTTAATTATGAACCAAAAAGAAATTATATTAAACATTTGGCAAAACGAATCCTAAAGCCTCTTGAATTTTTGCAGATACTAAAATTGGCTTTCTAATCAATTTTTTCAATACATTAATTACAATATGTTTTTGTTTTGATGTTATTCACCCTAGGCATAACATCTTTGCCTCGCATAGGCTGCACTCTTCGTAATTAACTCGTAACATAATTTTGAATGATATATAAGACCAAATCGAAAGTATGGTAGAGATTAATAACTATGATATGTATGCACAAGAAATATGGTTTAAAACCTTTAGTGAACCCCAAAATTTTATACTTTTCTCAAAACTTCGACACAAGCCAATAAATGAATTTTGCAGTTCACACAAGACAAAAAATATTAAATTTGGGTTAATACTATCATAATAGAAAGATTATGTCCTTAATGTGTTGAAAAATAATGTTCAGAGATCAATTGCAAAATTCATAAAAAATTCCGAAGGTTCAGGATGGGTGACTAAATATTTTGATATTTAATATATCATTCTCAAATTCAAACGTTTTTTAACTGATGAAACTTAAAGTTTTAGAAATTAAAAGAGCAATTAAATTCAAGTGTCAATTGGTGATTATTTCTAATTTTTAGTTGGCCTATAACTTTTAATAAAGTTTTGAAAGTAAAACTTAATTATTTTAGTTATTTTAAAACTTTCTAAGATATATAAATATAATAAGATCATATTATTACTAGTACACTACAAAAAAATCTTAGATTTAGTAGTAAAAAAAGTTAATGTACTTAATATGTTAAAAAAATTGATTAGGGATCAATTGTGAAATTCATAAACGTTTTGAGATGTATTTTTTTTAAAACAAAAATCCATCCCACTAGAGCAAATAAAAATAAAAGAGAAATTTATAGAAACAAACTTTAATTTAGTTAATGTTTAATAATTATAATAATAATAGTCAATGTATTGTGTTAATAAGAATTTGAGTCTATGTTCATACCTTATGTTTCAAATTACACAAATTAAAACCAAGTAAACTTACCTCAATTTTGTTTTTATTATCACTTATAAGTCTAACGTTTACTTTATGTTGACTCTTCCATGTAAACGTCCTTCGATGTTCCACATTTTATTTTAATTGAAATTTTTATTTTCCTTGTCCGCCAATCTATAATCTCTCTACATCGATTGACTAACAAATAATTAAAATTAACAGTTGGAACAATATTGGATTTTAGCTCAGGATAATGCTCTCTATGAAAAAAAAAAAAAAAAACTCATTCTAATGGTTGGTTAGGAATAAAACACACTATAGAATTGATTTAACCATTAGTGTTTTCAAAACCGCTAGTTCCGAAATTAGGTTGAAATATTTTCGGAACCAATTAGTAAGTACTCTCCAAATTGGAATTTTCTAGAGACAAAAAAAGATTTAATTATTAATGAATATCATATATAGTTGTGTTTTGTTTCTTAAAAAAAAAATATAGTTGTCATTTGTTTCATTATCAAACAGAAGTTCAGAATTAGACGCTTATGTGACCTCAAAATAAAATAAAATTATTACATGATAAATTATTACATAAATTATTATTATTATTACTATTATTATTATTATTATTAATTATGGTTTCATATTAATGAAGTGAAAGATAAAAATAATAATGTTGTCTTTTAATATATAGGATATATTAATTAGATACAGGAATTTAAAAAATATATAAGATAAATCTTTGTATCGATTTTGGAAATGACACTATGCGCGTTTGGTAAAGACACGTTATTAGTTGTGCATCTATTCAACAGTACATTAAAATCAATTAATAAAAAAGAAATATAGTTAAGTAAGACCAGTATACTGAACATACATAAAAGCACCTTTGAGAGGGAGAAAAAACCCCAGTAGCCCTCCAAAAATTAAATTTTTTTTTAGCTCTTCATCTTTAAGGGGGAGAAGGAGGAGGACATCCTCTCCTACTTGTATTAATCTCCATCTTCACTTTTTCTTATTCTTCCTTCTTTTGGTGTGTGTTTTCTT
The DNA here is from genome assembly GCA_039660915.1 of Euphorbia tirucalli. NCBI lineage: Eukaryota > Viridiplantae > Streptophyta > Magnoliopsida > Malpighiales > Euphorbiaceae > Euphorbia > Euphorbia tirucalli. The sequence goes on along the minus strand of CM077640.1, from coordinate 30,658,324 downwards.
TTTTCACTTAAAATAATCCACATTCAGCATTTTATTAGTTTTAGCTTTAGAATATCTTCATTAGTTGTAAATTTGTTGTTGTACAACACGAATTTGATAGTATTTTATCAATGGGTTGGTCGCCATTTGTTAATAGTCAAAGATTCTGTTGGGATTTTTCACCGGAAATCACCCGATAAAAGCGGAAGAACGCGGTGATTTCCTCAAATCCAGTTCCAGGAGCAATTGAGATGGAAATTAAAAAACTTTAAAATTAAATAGAAAGAGATTAATTTTCTTACCAGAAAATCTCTTTCAAGAGATGGATGATGACTGCAAAATTCAAAGTAGAATCCCTCCTCGTTCACGTACACGAACGCCTCACGAACACCGCACATGCTAGCGTCAAAAATCACAAAATTAGAGAGTGAGGAGGTAGGGAGAATTCGGCCAAAGGGGTGGCTACACACACGTGTGTTGGCCGAATTCCCCTTAGGGTTTTAACCCTAGGGCTTCCAAATTCCCTTGATGGAATTCATGCCCAGTCTGGCTTCAGTGTCTGTGTGGGCTTCCTCCTTTTAATCCAGACCCAAACTTATTTTAATTAGTCTGGTTTAAATCAATTTCAAGCCCAATTTTAATTAACCCATGTATTTAATATATTACTCCAAGTAACATATTATTTACATTTAAATTAAAATTAGTTTGACAAATTAATTTAATCCATCAAATTAAAATTAAGTCTTCACAAAACAAATTCATATGTAAACCTATACATATGAGTATTTCCACCTAGGAAATAATTTCATAATTAATCCAATTAATTATGTGAAGTCAAATATTAATTTTATTATAATAATCAATACAATTGATCCTTTATAATATAATTAATAGATATACTTCTCTCTCTCTAGTGTGCATACTCCAAGTGTACCTGTGATTCTTTAAGTCGGTGTTCAGTCGCTCAATGTGTACGATCCCGTGGGCCCATCTTTATGTTGGCAGCGGGCCTTTTGGCCCGCAGACTACAGTTGGGCTCTAGCAAGCCACTGCAGCCCCCAATTAAGATGGAGATGGCAGTCTAACTGTTATCATAACCCTGTAGTTTAAACTTGTACATCCCATGTCATTGATATCGGTGTCCAACACAGAGGCATGGATTGATCACCCTCTTTTGTGTCCGGACATTAACTTGATCCCGAATGTACTGATGTTCACAAACAAGTTCCAACTTGTTTGGGTGTGGCCACACTCTTACCAGTCACATTCATCAAGAGGCAGGTGATATCTTCTCAGTGGGCTACTGAGTGACAAATCCCTTCTGCATATTCATAGTATTACCATGCTCAGTGACATACCCTAAAGTACCCATAATTGGCACCCTATTACAGGCCCTTTAGGCATACCCCTAAGCATGTGACTTCACATGTAACACCATCATATGGTCAGGTCAAAGGATCCATACAAGTACTACCCGAGAATCCCTTGTGATACTATACCATGTGGATTACTCGTTTAGTGGATCTATCCAGTACCATGCTCCCAGGCATGTACCCATTAACTTGGTTGACATTCCATGTCCAATGACCGGTAAGATACCGCCATACAACCAGGTTAATGATAGTCTCTCGTTCGATTCATTCCCATGACTGGAACAGACTACGGATCTATTTATGGTCATGTCGTTTACCCTATCCATGGTCTTACTGCCAAGTGCATGACATGTCATCATGGATATAGATATGTCCATTGGATACTTCATTTAATATATTGCACAAGATAAATATAATAAATGAATTGATGCCTTTATTAATAACACAAATGAGTATAATACATAAATCCAATAAATGTATAATACAAATACAAGGACCAATGCCTCGGGACTAGGGCATTTCCAACAGATTCATTCATTTCGTTACATTGTAGATATCCAAATATATCCTTTTTAAGCAAGATTTATCCAAATTTGCTAAATTGCATGATGCTTTGTGGTAACTTAGAGTTCTTATTACTTTGGATCCTTAAAAAGAATGGTAGAATTTAGTAAAACGTAGGTTAAAGTGTTGTTTTGTTATTTTTAATATTTTAGTATCTTCTTTCGTTCTAGTGATAAGTTATTGTTTCTCTCACTAACATGGTGACTTTATGTTAGCTTGATTATTGTAGGGATTGTTTAAATTATCTTATTTCATTACCGATGTATTAATCTTGATATAATCTGCAGTTTAAAATATATAAAATTATATATATATATATATATATATATATATATATATATATATATATATATATATATATATATATATATATATATATATATATATATATATATATATATATAGATGCACCTTTGTAGTTATCATTTCAATACTTTCCTTTAGCATGTTAACGGGGGAATGAAACATTTATCAAAGGATTCAAAATAATAATAATAACTAGTTTTAAATCCCTGCTTCACTGGAGAATGAAAGAAAAAGTCTGAATTTCGGAAAGTTGAACGGATTGTTATTCTAAGTGGATTTATTTTCAATATTTTATTATTATTATTTTTAAAGATTTTCGATATCATTGAAGGAAAATTAAAAACAAAAGTAATGGAGGTTTAAATTGAGCCCCCGATCGAAACTTGCATTTATGAAATGTTTAAAAGGGAGAAGCAGATGAGAGGAATGATGACTTACGAAAGAGAAGATTGTAGGAAAAAATTTGAGAGACGGAACCAGAGGAGCAGATGGGGAGAACCGTGCCTGATGAAGGAGAAGATTGACTGGGAAAAGAAAAGACTACAAGGAAAAATTTGTCCATTCTTTAACCAAATCCAATGGCTGACGCCCCAATCGAGGAAGAAAAAGACTGATTGGGGAAAGAGAAGACTGCAAGGAAAAAATTTGTCTATGCTTTGACCAATCTAATGGCTAACAGCCTAGTGGATGAAAACAATCTTAGCTTCATGATTTTTGGAAAAAGCATGTTACGTCCAACCCGAGCCCAACCCATGAACGTGTAAGGATTTTTCATAGAAAATCAACTAATGAAAGTGAAAGCTCCGATCGATTTTCTCAAATTCGTGACCCTAGGAGCAATTGAAGTAGAAATAAAAAACACAAAATAAAAGATAAAGAATTAGATTATCACCTTTCAATGTCTCTTCTAGAGACAGCTGCAGAAACCGAAATCAATTCCCTCCACTCTCACGTACATGAACGTCTATAGAGTAGAACCCCTGCTAGCAGCGGATCAAAAGAGGAGAGCAATGGTTGGCAAAAATTTTAGCCTATGCATTTCTCTTATGGCTGAAATTCTCATTCATGGGAATTAATGCTTGGCTCAAATCAAGGTCTTGATTTAAGGCTTTGGTTTAATTAGCTTTTAAGTTGGGATTGTTTGATGTGCCCTAGTCCCAAGGCATTGGTCCTCGTATTTGTATTATACATTTATTGGATTTATGTATTATATATTTTCTGTCATTGAATAAGGGCATTAATCTATTTATTATATATTATGCTATGTTTTAAATAGAGTATCCAATGGACATATCCATATACATGTTGACAAGTGTCATGCACTTTGCAGTAAGCCCATGGATAGGGAAAATGATATGACCATAAAGAGATCCGTAGTCTGTTCCAATCATGGGAATGAATGGAACCAGAGACTATCATTAGCTTGTTTGTATGGCAGTGTCTTACCGGCCATTGGACATGGGATGTCAACCAAGTTAATGGGTACATGCAAAAGGGGCATGGTACTGGATAGATCCACTCAGCGAGAAATCCAAATGGTAAAGTATCACAAGTGATTCTCGTGTAGTACTTGTATGGATCCTTTGACCTGACCATATGATGGTGCTCATGTGAAGTGGCATACTTTGGTGTACGCCTAAAGGGCCTATGGGTACATTCGAGTATGTCAGTGAACATGGCAGTGCTATAGATATGTAGAAGAGAATGTCACTCAATAGTCCACTGAGAAGATATCACCGGCCTCTTGATGAATGAAACTGATAAGAGTGTGGCCATACCCAAACAAGTTGGAACCTATTTGTGAGCATCAGTTCATTTGGGATCAAGTAAATATCCGGACACAAAAGAGGGTGATCAGGCCATGCCTTTGTATTGGACACCGATATCAATGACATAGGATGTACAAGTTTAAAATACAGGGATATGATTTTAGTTGGACTGCTTTCTCCATCGTAATTGGTGGCTGTAATGGCTTGCTAGAGCCTGCCTACAGTCTGTGGGCCAAAGGCCCACTGCCAACATAAAGATGGGCCCACAGGATCATACACATTGAATGTCTAAACTCAGACTAAAGGGATCAGCTGTATACTTAGAGTATAAGCACCGGAGAGAGAGGACTATATTAATTATATTATACAGATCAATTGGATTAATCAAAATAATATGATTAATATTTGTATTGGCCTTCTTATAATTAATTCAATTAATTAATTTATGAGATTATTTCCTAGGTGGAAAATTTTTACATGTATAGGTTTACATGTGTCTTAATTTTATGAAAGTCTAATTTAATTCCATGGTGAAATTAAATGATCAAATTAATTTTAATTTAAATGTATGAAACATATTATATGGTATAATGTGTTAGAATACATGTTGAATAAAATTAAATTTGATATTTAATTGGACCAAGAGAATTAATATAGACCTGGGCTTAAAGAGGAGAAAAGCCCGCATAAAATTAAGAAAGCAAATGGGTCGAAATTTTGAGGAAAAATTTCGACCTTCTAGGTTAAAAATAACCTAGAGAATTCGGCCAAGACATAAGAAAAATTGGCAGAAAATTCCAGCCACAAAATACTCTCTTCCGGCCGATCCTCTCGCTAGCACGGGTTGTGTTCGATAGCCGTTCATGTACATGAACATGGAGGGAAATCGGTTTCGGTTTCTGCAGCCATCTCTTATAGAGATTTTCTGGTGAGAATCTCCATTCATTTTATTTTGTTTTGTTATTTTTAATTTCCATATCAACTGCTCCTGGGCATGGATTTGAGGAAATCATCATGTTCTTCCACTTTTATCAGGTGATTTCTGGTGAAAAATCCTTACAGTAGTATCAGAGCAGGCTTTTGATCCGTGGAAATTGATTAACAGGATTGAATCCCTTGGTTTTAAATTCGATGATTTTATTTGGGATTCTTTGAATTGGGGTTTTGTGATTTTCCCCATGGATTTTGCAATCGAAAATTAATGTGCATATTGGTTTATATTGGATTTAATTTTCTGTTGTTGGATTATTTCTTGGTGAATTTTCTTTGGCTGTATTTTTTTTTTTTTTGGGCAAAATCACGGGATGTTTCTATGGATACGGGGCTGCAGGAGGCGGAATCGCTGCCGGCAGCCGCCATAGAGGCAGAAACAGCAGCAGCAGTAGCTACGCAAGCAGCAACGGCTGCTGGTGCCCTAGCTACAACGGGCCGGGCCCAGTTTTGGATTTGGCGGGTTTTGGGCCTGGGGCCCAGTTTTGAAATTTTAATGGGTTTTAAAAATTTTGTGTATTTAAATTTTTGTAATTTAAATGTGCATGGTTTCTTGAATGAAATTTTAATTTTATTAATGAGATATTAATTTTGGAAATTAATATGGTTTAATTGAAATTGGTTCAGGTTTTCTTGGCACGATTACCTAGTCAGCTGATATGGACTCATGGTTTCCCAATTCCAGTGGGAACAGTTAATTGCCTGGGCTGGAGGCCCAAAGCCCATTAAGGGCTATAACCATGATGGGCCAAAATTGGCGATTTCAAAATAATGGCTAAGGACATAATGAAATGGGCTTAAATTCATGCATTATAACATGTTTATAAATTGATGTATTGGATGCATGGATGTATGATTAAATGTATGTATGCATGATATTGGGCCTTATTCGAGTTGGGTTGTAATTTATTTTTATGTAGGTAAATACGGCCTGCACGCTGTTTTCTTTTTGATGTGATTTTATTTTATTTATTTATTATAAAATTTGTAAAGAAGAAGCCTAGTGGAGAGGTGAGCCTAGTGGAGAGGCGAGCCCAGAAGGAAGGAAAAGGAGACCCACCTGATGTATTTTCTACTATAGGTTTACTAGAATTATATTAGGTTGTAATATAGGCCCATATCAGTCCATTTTACTTATTTAATTATGTTTTATATTTATTTACATGTATGTCTGTATGATCCAATACCCAGTTTCATCCGCTTATGCATCTAAACCATTGTTAAAATAAATCTAATAACCAAATGGAAATTACTAAGTCATTTAAAAGTGGTTGCCTTATTCAAAACCGACTCAAAGTTGGGATAGGCCAGTTGTAGACCATGCTCTCGCTGGATGCACTGGAGTATTGTCATTTTGTATTGGGTTGGAGTATTGGTTGCTCTGACATTTGGATGGAGGTTTTGACTTAGCATGGGTAGTAGGATTCTCCTGGCCCTAAGCACAGATGGGTAAGTGCCAACAAGCCAATCAAACCGAGAGACCCTAGGTTGGGATTGGACGGTGTTCCTACCTAAATAATTAGGTTATAGTTTTTCCAAGCCCTCTTCTGGCTATATCTTAGTGAAATATGGATCTCGGCCCATAAGCCCAATAACTTGAGTTAATTAATAACCTGATTCATTATTAATTTAATATGGGAAATAAGATAAAGCCCTTTATTAACACTCTTATAATTTTTCTGTGTAGTAATCAATGGCAATAAACAACTCACTTTCACTCCGATCTATCCTGGAAAGGGACAAGCTATCCGGCCCAAACTTCTTAGACTGGTCTAGGAACTTAAGGATATTTCTAAGACAAGAGTTAAAGGAGTATGTGCTGGAAAGGCCTATACCGGCTGCACCTGCGGGACGTAATCCACCTGCTGCCTAGCTGGAGGAATACGAGGTGCATGTGAAGGATAACCGGGATGTAACATGCCTTATGTTGGCGTGTTTGGTCCCTAAGCTGCAAAAGCAGTTCATGGACCATCAGGCCTATGATATGATAACAACTCTAAATGAGATGTTTTAAGAGCAATCTCGTCAAGAAAGGTGCCTGACCAATAAGGCATTACACTCTTATAAGATGGGGGCTGGGACATCTGTGAGCACACACGTGCTCAAGATGAAGGGCTATCTAGATACTTTAGCCCATCTTGGATCGCCTATTTGACAGGAGCTAGTGGTGGACACAATCCTGGCTTGCTTACTGGATTCTTACGATTAGTTCATCCTGAACTATAATATGCAAGGGATGAACCATACTGTTAGTGAGCTGCATGGGATGCTTAAGCTCACTGAGCAGTCGATCAAGAAGACTTCGCTGGTACTGCTGGTCAACAAGGGGAACCCTCCTCTTGCTAAAGGCAAGCCCAAGAAAAAGGCTAAGGCCAAAAAGCCTAAGGCCCAGCCCAAGGCTAGTCTCGAGGATGTCTGCTTCAGGTGCAAGCAGGCAGGGCATTGGAAGAGATCATGTCCCAAACTGTTGGAAAAGTAGAGGAAGACCCAGGGCACGTCTTTATCAGGTATATATGTCATAGAAATTAACCTCACTATTTCAACATCCTGGGTATTGGATACTGGATGTGGTTCTCACATTTGTTGTAATGTGTAGGAACTTAAGAACAGGAGGTCACTAGGATCTGGGGAGGTGGACTTGTAGGTCGGTAATGGAGCAAGGGTTGCTGCCATAGAGATCAGCGAATACCAACTCATGATGCCTAGTGGATTGGTTTTAATATTGGAACATTGTTATTTTGTACCTACAATGTGCAGGAATATTATCTCTGTTTCAGTATTGGATATTTTTGGATTTCATTTTACTATTTCTAATGGTAGAATTGGTTTTTCTAGAGAGGGATTATTTTATGGAGAAGCTCTATTAAATAATGGCCTATTTGTCCTGGATTTGAATGAAACCAATCATGTCCATAATGTAAATACTAAAAGGGTCAAGCCTACCGAACTGAATCCTGTCTACCTTTGGCATTGTCATTTAGGCCATATAAACCAGAAGCATATGGCTAGGCTTCACAAAGTTGGAATCCTAGGGTCATTTGACTTGGAGTCACTTGATATATGCGAGTCTTGTTTACGAGGTAAATTGACTAAAGCACCTTTTAGTAAGAAAGCTGAAAGGGCTACTGGCTTATTGGGCCTAATACATTCAGAAGCATTTGGGCCCACGAGCGTAGCTACCAGAGGTGAAATCTGTACTTCGTCACATTCACGGATGATTTCAGCAGATATGGCTATGTCTATCTGATGAAATATAAGTCTGAGACCCTTAATAGGTTCAAGGAATTTAGGAACGAAGTACAGAACCAACTAGGCAGAAATATCAAAGCCCTTCAATCAGACCGAGGAGGCAAGTATATGAACCTAGACTTTGACTCATATTTGAGAGAGCATGTAATCGTTCCACAGCTCACTCCTCTAGGAACACCACAATGGAATGTGGTGTCTGAATGGAAGAACAGGACCTTGTTGGACATGGTCCGCTCAATGATGAGTCATGCCTTTCTCCCAATAAGCTTATGGGGATACGCTCTTGAGACAGTGGCTCTCATTTTGAATAATACTCCGACTAAGGCAGTGGAAAAGACCCCATGTGAGATATGGACGGTCAGGGAGCCCAATGTGTCTTTCCTGCAAATTTAGGGATGTGATGCACATGTTAAGAGATTGACTGGGGAAAATTAGAACCTAAAATCGACCAATGCCTATTTGTGGGCCACCCTAAGGAAACCAAAGGGTATTACTTCTACAACCCTGCCGAGAACAAGGTGTTCGTGGCATGGAAAGGGGTCTTTCTAGAAAAGGATTTCATTTCCAGGAATGACAGTGGGAGTAATGTTGAACTCAGGGAAGTTCAAAGCTCAAAAACTCTTGAAGAGGATAACTCGGCGACTAGGGTGGAGCTTCCACAAGAGGAAGCATCGACTTAAGTCATACAAGGACCTAGAAGGTTTGGTAGGGATTGTCGGGAACCAGAGAGATATAGGTTTCTCATCACCGATGATCACACTCTTCTTGTCTTTGATGAGGAAGAGCCGAAAACCTACCAGGAGGCTATAGCTAGGCCACAGTCTACCAACTAGCGTAAGGCCATAGAGGCGGAGATGCAATCTACGTACGATAATCAGATTTGGAACCTAGTTGATCCACCTCTGGGTGCTAAGGTAATAGGTTGCAAGTGGTGCTACAAGCTAAAAGCTGACAACACCTCCAAGGGGTGTTTGGTTGCGAAAGGTTTCAGACAAGTCCATGGAATAGACTATGATGAAACTTTCTCACTAGTCGCTATGCTCAAATCCATTAGGATCCTGCTGGCCATAGCCGCTTGGTACTACTATGAGGTCTGGCAGATGGATGTCAAAACCGCTTTCCTTAATGAAAAGCTACTCAAGGATGTGTACATGACACAACCTGAGGGTTTTATCAATCCAGAGTATCTTGGGAGGTCTTGAAGTTAGAATCTTAGATTCAATGAAGCCATAAAGGATTATGGCTACATATAGAATCAAGATGAGCCTTGTGTGTATAAAAGGATTAGTGGGAGCATTGTCACCTTTCTAGTATTATATGTGGATGATATCCTTCTTATTGGAAGCGACATACCAACACTGCAAGGAGTAAAGTAGTGGTTGTGTAAGTGCTTCGCAATGAAGGACTTAGGTGAGGCTGAGATGATCTTAGGGATCAGGATATACAGGGATTGATCCAATTGGCTTCAAGGCCTAAGTCAGGCCACGTACATAGATAAGGTTCTGAAAAGATTCAACATGGATCAAGCAAAAAAAGGTTTCTTGCCAATGAGCCATGGGTTGAACTTAGTAAGAAGAACTGTCCTAAAATAAGGAAGGACACGAAGAACATGAAGTTGGTCCCATATGCCTCGGCGATAGGATCAATCATGTACTCCATGCTATGTACGAGACTTGATGTCGCTTTTGCACTGAGTATGACATACCGATACAAGCAGGATCCTAGCGAGGATCACTGGAAGGCTGTCAAAAAAATCCTAAAGTACCTTAACCGAACTAAGAATAGCTTCTTAGTGTATGGAGGTCAGGAAGAGCTATCAGTTATTGGGTACACTAATGCAAGCTTCCAGACCAATCCGGATGAGTACCAGTCACAGTCTGGGTATGTGTTTATGCTAAATGGTGGTGTTGTAAGCTGGAAAAGCTCCAAGCAACCGACCATCGTGGACTCTACTATAGAAGCTGAGTATATGGTGGCGTGTGATGCAGCTAAGGAAGCTGTATGGATAAAGAAGTTTATCATTGAATTGGGAGTAGTGCCAACTATCCAAGATCCAGTTGACATCTTTTATGACAACAATGGGGCTGTTGCACAAGCCAAGGAGCCCCAGTCACACAAGAACAGAAAGCACGTGCTCAGGAAGTTTCAGCTCATATGAGAAATCACTGAGAGGGGTGACATTTCATTACATAGAGTGGACACCGAGGATAATGCCACAGATCCTTTGACTAAGGTGCTGGCTCAGCCCAAGCACTAGGGTCATACTATATCTATAGGGATTAGGCCCATGCCTAGTTGGAACTAGTGCAAGTGGGAGATTGTTGGATGTGCCCTAGTCCCGAGGCATTGGTCCTCGTATTTGTATTGCACATTTATTGGATTTATGTATTATACATTTTTTTGTCATTGAATGAAAGCATTAATCTATTTACTATATATCTTATGCTTTTAAATAGAGTATCCAATGGACATATCCATATCTCTATTGACAAGTGTCACGCACTTGGCAGTAAGACCATGGATAGGGAAAATGATCAGACCATAAAGAGATCTATAGACTGTTCCAGTCTTGGGAATGAATGGAACTAGAGACTATCATTAGCTTGGTTGTATGGTGGTTTCTTACTAGCCATTGGACATGGGATGTTATGAGCACGGGTTTTTTTTGGACCTCGATGATGAAAGCCTTCATTACATTTTTCACGGATAAGCATAAGGCAGATTTGGGATGACTAAAATGACATTAAAGATATCTCGGATGACCCAAAGAAGTGTAACAAATCTTGGTGTGGAACCCCAAAGAAGTTCGATTGAGCGCTTAAGAGAACCGGAGAGAAAAGTGAGAAAAGATGAGAAATGCAAAAACTAACTACTATAGCCACTTAACTATAGTCCCCATAGGGGCACAGCTGTAGTTTAGGCAACTATAGCTGCAGAACTATAGGTCACTACAGCCGCTCGGCTGTAGTTGCCAGATTTGATTTTCTCTTAAATAGGGTGTATTTTATCTCATTAATTCAGGATTTCAACCTTAATTAGACCATATAAAAGATAAAACTCAAAAATTAGGTCAGGGGGAGACCATTCTATAGCCACAGTTAGAAAAAGAAAGCTAGGGTTTTGGGATTTTAAGAGTTAGAGAGAGAAAATAAGGTTTAGTGAGAAGAAACAACCTAAATCCACTCTAAAATCATTCAAGCTCTAATCTAATCTGTAGAAATCATTAGGGTCCTTTGATGAATCACATCTGGGAGTGATTCTAGTTGATTTGGTGTTCGTTCGGATCGATTTGAGGTTTCGTTCGAGTTTTGGAGCTTCATGAACGATTTCAGGTTATTTGTCATTCTGAGGAGTTTTCCGACATCTGAATCTACTTTTGGTGATCCCAAACACTAGAACAAAAACAAGGTAGGCTCTGAAAGGCCCTAAAAACTCATTTAAAATTGATTTGAGTGTTGTCGTATATGTTTTTGTCTTTTTCTTAAAGCTGGAAGTGAAAACCCAACTATAGCCACCCTGTATGTTGCTTACAGCCACTCGACTGTAGTCTGATGGCTACAGTGGCACGGCTGTAATCTATAGTGGCACAGCTATAGTTCTCTGATTATAGCTACTCGGTTGTAATCTAAAGGGCAGAAGCTCCAAATGCCATAAATCGACCGAGAACACTTCCTTTTTCAAATCAAATGTATTTTCACGAATAATATTGGTCGGATCACATCCACATATAACTAGATTTATGGATTTTGTGATTGATGGATGTGAGATTTAGTTTTGATGATTTCAAGTTTTTAGGATTTTCTGGATTCATTTGATCCGATCCAGATCTATTCCATTGATTTTATAAGTTTCCAGAAACCCTAGATCATCCGAAACCATCAAAGAATCAAAACGATTTTCAAAACAAGAAAGAAAACTGGATTTGTGCTTCTAGAGCACTACAGCCACTCGGCTGTAGATGCTACAGCCTCCTTGGCCACTATAGTGGCATGGCTGTAGCATACTACAGTGGCTCAGCTATAGTTGGTGAAACAGAATTACAAGTTTTCCCCTTTTCGCCTCTAACTTGTAATTTTGTTTCTTCTTTTGATTCAAAAAGGATTTTTGGTATGTTTATGTTACCAAACCCTAGATGGATGTTTAATTTAGCCCACTCATGAACGAAACTCCTAGGTTCTGGGATATCCAGCCCACCAAAAGATGGAAAATGCATGTAAAACGGGCCAAACCGTTTTCAAAATTGGATTTCATTCACAAAATCTACAGGGCGTTTTCACAAAATGTTTTCTAGGTCTAATCGATTAGTCATCCAAACTTCTCGATTATCCCCCTATGCATGATCTCGCTTCCGAAAATACCCCTATTCTGTCTTATATGAGTCATTGGTGTGATTTGTTTACTTGTGCTAAATGTATTTGGATGCAACTTTTTTATTTTTCATTTTTTTGATGTATTTAATAGATCATTCCATGTATCTAGGGGATTGTACCTTTTTTAGATTATCCCCGGTTGATACCAAAGAGACCCAACACCTAGGAAGAATGTGAGACCAATCGAAAGGAGGAACAAGGATGGAAGGGTGAGCATGTTGTTGCGTGTGCTAACATTTGTTCTATGGTGGTTTTATTTTAAGCTTTTACACGAAAAATCGAACACGCATAATATTTTGTGTGCCATTCACACCACATCTTTGTGCAACCATTCTTAAAACATCAGCATATGTGTGACATTAATGCTGACCACATTTTCGTTCAGCCATAACATTTTATTCTTGTGCCAACACATCTCGTGTGTTGACATAAAGCATACATGACATCATCTTGTGTGTCATGCATCATGACAACATCTTTGTATAGCCACTTGCATTTTGTGTGACATGGGCATTCATCTCATCTCAACCCATCTAAAATGAAAGGATATTCTATGTATGCCCTTCCCAATCATTTCATATCATATCAGGAGTCGCAAAACTACCCATATTCCTCTGGTGCACCAGATTGCACTTGGCCATTTCATCATATCATGTCATTCATTAGAGGACCATGACCATCTTAGGTCCATTTTCATGTGGCGGGTCGTACGATATCATTACATGACATCATCATTGGTATCATGGCGATGCTGAAATCTTGCTGGTGTGTCGTGATCCACGTCGAATAGTTCCATAACATTAATGATTCATTCGAGGTACTCCACGAGTGCCAAACTATTACATACATGTAGGGGCATTTCATAACATTACCAAGTCATATAAGATGTTCCACAAATGCCGAAATTCTGTCTGTGTTTCAAGTTACACGTGACTTGTATGTGACATCACTTCATCCAAGATGCCATAAAAGCATCGAAGCTCTGTCTGTGGAATGGCTCACATATGACCACTTCATATCATCTCACTGACCTACGAAGCGTCAAACCTCTATCTGTTTGTTGGTATACATGTGACCACTTCATGACATCCACTAGGTACCCCGAAGGTGCCGAACCTTTGTCCGTGTGACGGCTCATACGCGACATTTTTGCATTGTCTTTCATATGGCATGAGGCATGCTTGGAACGTCCAAAATAAAAAGAAGGAGAATATAAAGGTCATTTTCATCAACATCCTCATCCATGAAACATCATTCAATCATAAACACGAACATACCATACACACCACTTAGCGTGTTCGAGTCTAGGTCCACAACATCCATTCAAAATTCTAACCTTATGTTGAATGTGCACTTTGGAGTCGAACTCAAAGCTGTTAGTTTATGTCGATTCAGAGCCGAGTCAACCAGTTTAGTCGGTTGAATCAGAACCAGTCACCGTGGAAGGGGTTAATTCAGGGTTAGATTCAGATCGGGAGGTTATGGGTCAGTTGCCTTCTTTACCGGTTGATAGTCAAACTTTGTTGGAAGAAGAAGATAGAACAAAAATGGTTGATAGAGACAATGGGAATGTACCTTTTGACATGGCAGCTTTCATGAGAAGCTTTCTGAATTCTGATGAATTTAAGGCTACCCTTAGGGAGCAAATGCAAGCTGTGGTGAATGCTAACCCTATATAGACTATTCCACCGACTCAGACTTCGGTTGGAAGTGAAGGACAACAATTTGTCCAAGTGATGAATGGAGCTGGAAGGAGTATTCCCGACGAAAGTGGTGGAGTTGTTAATCATAGGGAACTGGATAGTCAATCTGAAGAAGATGAGGCCTTCGAGAAGTTGAGAGAAGCCTCAATTGAGACTATTGTGGAGAAGCGTCTCAATTAGAAGTTGTCTGATATTGAAGCCATATTGCCTAAGCTAAAGGAGATGAAGCACTATAACCCTATTAAGTGTGCCGACCCGGCTACTTTGATGGTCTGACGGGGGAGAGCCGCTTCTGACTAGTTTTCATATGCCTTATCTTCTTCCCTATACTGGGAAGGCCCACCGGAAGCCCATTTGGATAGTTATGTGAGACTGATAACAAGTATGGGAATCAGGAAAGGTCACCTCTTGAATCTGTTCCTGACTACTTTAAGGGATGCTGCGGTAAAGTGGTATATGAAGATGCCTTTGTACCCCCGTTTTACTTGGGAGGACCTGTTTGAAGCTTTTATGAAGCAATATGCTTACAATACCCAGGTGGAAACTACTCTTGAAGATTTAGAGAGGATCTGCCAAAAGCTGAATGAATCCTTCCCGGCTTACTATAAAAGGTGGATGGATGTTCAAGTTCTTGTTGATAGGGCCCCGAAGTTGGAGTCACTTATTGTGAAGTTAGTTAATGGTAGTTTGCCTCTGTATAAGGAGAAGATGAAGCTCAAAAGGTTCCACTCTTTCAATGAAGTAGTTGAATTTGCTAAGCATATCGAGCAATACAAAGGGGAAGAGTAGAGGAGTGAGCAGAGCACGGCTACCTATCAAAATAGCCGGGGGCATTTACAAGGTTATAAGGGTAGTAGCTCCACAACTACACCGGCCGAGTCTAGCTCAAGAACAGCACAAGTAAGAGAAGCAGATGTGGTTATAGTGGCCCAAGATAGGTAGTCAGTAGCCCCTTAGAGGCTCACTAACCCATGGGTAGAGCCTTTGCCTCGTGTCTTTACAAAATGTTGGAAGGATGGTTTGCTTCAAAGCTTGAAGCCTTATGTTCCCCCAACCAGGTCAGAGAGAGACAACTTTTGTTCCTACCATGTGATAGTGGGCCATCGCACAGGAAAATGTACCAGTCTGATAAGAGCCATTCAACGGCTAGTTAGTGAGAGGAAGATTGTAGAACCTGCCTTGAAGCCCAGTGTTCAGAAGAACCCTTTGCCTAACTTTAGGGGTCAGGTCAATATGGTCCAGTCCAAAATGCCGGCTAACTACATGTTTTCCCAGATTATCAAGGCTAATCTGAGTGTCCAAGTGGTTATAGCTGAAGAAGAAGAGGAAAAGGTGGAAGAAGCTGAAGGGAAGACCTCCGTAGTAAAGAAGGGACAGGGTCCGATTGATCTGGATGACGCTGAATTGGATGATGACGATGAGGACTTTAGGTATGAAGAGCCAAAGCTAGTATACATGGTAGAGACAAGGAGAGGGACAATGATTGTGAAGGATGGTCTCGTCATACACAGCACCGGAAGCGGAAGGGTCTATCAACCCACCAATGTAGCACCCCAAGCACCATCGAGAAGAAACAAGTGATGGCATTGCTGACCATATGCCAAGAAATAGAGAAGAGGATACTTTGGTCGAACAATTAAAGAGGACACCTACTCGGGCTAGCATTTGGAACCTCCTCATGGAGTCTAAGAGACACCAGGAGGCAGTGGTGAAGCAGTTGATGGAGATGGATTCTAATCCTACCATGTCCCCTGATGCAGTTTGTGCCATGATAAGAGGGGTTGATCTAAAAGCTAACCAGGCCCCGGAGATCAACTTTGGAGTGTTGACTTACCACGAGAGGGCGTAAACCATAACCGGGATCTATACTTAAAAGTTGAAATCATGGACAGGGTGATGCCTTGCGTGATGGTAGATGGTGGCTCAGTTTTGAACATCTACCCTTCTAGAATCCTGCCATATAAGGGGATTAGTACAGAAGCACTCTATCGGTCTAGCACAATGATCAGAGCGTATGACAATAGTAAGAGGACTGTGATAGGAACATTTGAAGCTGAGGTCAGTGTGGGGGAAATCAAATCAAAGGTGATGTTCACAGTCATTAACATCCTGATCACATTCTCCTTACTTCTTGGAAGACCGTGGTTCCATGAGTTATTGACCCTGCACTAAAAAGTGAAGTTCCTGATTAGAGGAAGGGTTGTGACAATTGAAGCTAATGAGCCATCTGCGATAGCTGCTTTGAATGCTGTTGAGCAACCGATGACTAGGTTCTAAGTAGCAGTGGTTTCAGAAGAGAGCAAGAATGAACCAAGGTTGCCAGAGTGGATCCAAAAATACTTCGCCAAGCAGAAGTTTGAACCAAGTAAAGGATTAAAGGCTAGACAGCAAGGCATCCCTAAATTCAACATCAAAGCAGGCAAGTATCGTCAACATGGGCTGGGTTACCATAGGGAAAGAAATAAACCAAGTAAGAAGTATATGAATCTGGTGGACACATTTGTCTGCGCAACTGAAGAAGTGTACAATGGGACTCCTAAACCAATGATAATTGAGGGAGGCCAGCTCCCAGAATTTGAGATCTTCTCGGTCATCATTGACTTCAGCAGATATGGGGTAGAGCTGGTTGTGAATATGCTACACACTAGGTCTGAAGACAAGGGGAAGAAGGTCCTGAAAGAGGATGTAGCTGATCAGATCCGAGTTGAATTCGGGAATAAAGGTGAACCAACTGAGATAGCCGACCCGGAAATAGAGAAGTCGAAGAAGCTGTTGAAGCCCTCACTAAGGCACTGTCAGTCTTGATGAAGGAAAACATGGGCTCTAGGAAGAAGAAGGCACCCATAGTGAAGACTCAAGAGGAGCTGATGAGTGAAGCTATAAAGGAGCTGGCCAAGCTGATGATGGCAGGAAAAGCGAAGACAATCGAAGAGGAGATGTCCGCTGACCAAAAAGAGGCCCTTGAGGGTGATCTGGGAAATCTGTTTGAAGAGATTGATGATGCTAAAATAGAAAAAGGCCCTCCACATGTGGAGGATGACAATGATTTTAATGTATCTATTTCTTTTGTGTATGATGTGAACAATTCAGCCTATAAGGCACTTAATGTAATGAAATCCAATTTTGGTTACTTGTGTGATGTTTTTCCGAATGGAACTGTGCATACATACAAACATTCATTTAGTGTCTTTAGCATACATGATGCATCCTTGCATGAAATGAACCTAGGGACAGATGATGATCCGAAAATGGTATCCCTCTCGAAAGACCTCACACCTGATGAGAGGAAAGAAATTGTTAAACTATTGTAAAAGCACGTGAAAACCTTCGCCTAGTCCTATGACGATATTCCTGGGGTCAACAGAGAGATCGCTGAGCATAGAATTCTGATAGATCTGAAAATGAAAATGGTTAAGCAGAAGCTCAAGAGACTCAGACCTGAATGGGCCAAAAAAGATAAAGGAGAGGTAGCCAAGCAGATAAAAGCAAAGTTCCTAGAAGTGGTGGAATACCCGGAATGGTTGGCCAACATCATACTGGTTGCGAAGAAGGACAACTGATTCAGGGTTTGTGTAGACTATAGGGATCTAAATAAGGCATCGCCCAAGGATGACTTCCCACTACCTCACATTGATGTTTTGATTGACAGTGCCACCAGGGTAGCAATGTATTCATTCATGGATGGATTATCAGGGTATAATAAGATTTTGATTAACATCGTTGACAAGGGAAAGACAGCCTTCATCATAGAATGGGGAGTATACTGCTACAGGGTTATGCCGTTTGGGTTGAAGAACACCTGGGCAACTTACCAGCAAGCTGTCACTGCACTTCTACATGATATGATCCATAAGGAGGTTGAAGTTTATATGGATGACATGCTAGTTAAATTGATGACTTGGGAAGAGCATCCCGCTATCCTAGATAGATTCCTAACTAGGATTGAAAAGTATAACCATTGCTTGAACCCTAAGAAGCCTGTATTTGGGGTAACTTCAGGGAAGCTTCTCGGTCATGTGGTCAGTCAGAGGGGGGATTAAAATGGATCCAGATAAAATTAAAGCCATCAGAGACATGCCTGCACCAAAGACAGAAAAGGAGGTGAGGTCATTCCTGGGATCACTGCAGTATGTTAGTCGGTTCATTGCAAGGTTAACGACAGTCTACGAGCCCATCTTCAAACTCTTGAAGAAGAATTAGCTAGTGAAATTGAATGATCATTGCCAATTGATGAATCCACTAGTCTTAAAGCCTCCAATGCCAAGTAAGCCCTTGGTCCTGTATCTGGCTATTGAAGAAGCTTTGATAAGGTCGGTTTTTGACCTTATCTTTTAGGCAATTTCGTGGTTTAAACGGCAATTTTTTAGAGTCCTTCGTGTGAATGCTTGTTTGATCTTGCGTATTTTGTGATTTTTATGTTTTGGTTAGATTTTCATAACTTTAAGTATTTTTTCGTGTTTTTAGCGGTGTTTTTGTAATTTTGGACAATGCGTCATTTTTTGTGGTCTGTGGCTGTGGTGCGGTTATGTTTCTTTATGTTTGTTTTGGACAGGCATTATGACCCGGACCGAAAGTTGGAGCAGCGGCGGCGAAGAAGAGATTGAAGTGCTGAAAAGCAAGGTGGCACGGCGTGCCGCAATGAGGGCATGACATGCCATTCCAGCGTGACAAAGGACGGAGTCCAGTGGATCGGCATGAATGCATGCCACCACCCAAATCTACCCAGCACAGCATGCCACCACCACCAGAACGGCGTGCCGAGCTCCGGAATTCTATTGTTGCCCTATTTTCCTCCTTCCTGTTCAGTGGTTTTAGCCTAGCCCTATAAATAGGTTATTTTCTAAGTTGTATGGATCTTTTTCCAGACTTTTAAAGTAGAAAGCACAAACTTATAGCTAGGTTTATCGCTTGAACTCTTTGTTTCTTTGAGTTTGAACCCTCAATTGGTAGAAATTTTGCATTGAATCTTTCCCTTTTGCGACGTTCTTGGCTCCGGATTGAGTTCGTCTATTGAGGTATACCCCAAGCATCATCACACCGTCAGAATCCGGTTAATTGGACCAAAAGGGCATAAGTTCCTCTTCTTCTCTTTTGTAATTCGATTAGTTAGTTTTTGATTCCTCAATTGATTATGTTTGGCTGTAAACATTGAATTCTTATCATCTTTCTTGATTAATACAATTGATTGCAATTTAATTTCAATTTTTACACCTTTTCTTTATGCAATTCCTTTAATGATAATTTAGTTTCATAAGATCTTAACTTATTAAGTTCATATTTGTGGCATTACCTAGATTGACGCCTAGGAAACCATTAGTATTGACAACACTGTGGAATTTTTGTGCCCCTATTTTCTGAGCTTTAGAATTAGACCGCCTCTAAACAAGGGAAACCGGCTAAGGACCTAAAAGATCTAGACATGCTAGGTTGAATCATCGAAAGAACATAATTAAGGTTTAATTGTTGAGTGAAATTCATCTATTTTAATTAATTGATAAAGCCATCACCATTAGCATTCATAGATCGGTAAACCGCCAATTGATAACCCGAATTCAAGTGCAAAGTAAGCTGGTATAGATAAACTAGGAGTAGGATAATTTAGTTGTTAGTATAATCACAACCCAAAATTAAGTTCCACCTAGGAGATGCAAGGAACCCGAGTAGTTTAGTGTTTGCAGAATATTTTTCTCTATGGGATCGATACCTGGACCAACCAGAATTATAACTTGTCAACGATAGGTACAATGCCTTAGTTGTGTGACTCTAGGTTTAGTTTCACTACTTCACCTAGGACCCACCAAGTTTTAGGCGCCATTGCCGGGGAGATTTATTTTCCTGCATCATTGAACCAAAGGTCTATTTGCTGATCTAGGTACTGTTTATGTGCATATAGTTATATAATTTTTCTTTTCTGTGGATATTTGTTGCAAATTTTTTTTTATTTTTTTAATTTTTTTTATGTGTGTGTGTGTGCTTTCTAGCTTATGCAAACTCGTTCTCAGCACCCTGAGCTTTTACCCTATAACCCTGAAATTGAGCATTTTTGTAGTAGGAACCGTAGAGCACAACAAAAGCGAATTGTCCAAATGGATCTTCAGCAACATGAGGAAGAGGCGAGACAGCTACCGGAAAGAGCTGAGCAAGAGCAAATCCAGCGAGAGCAGGAGGAGTTTGAGAGAAGAAGGGGTGGTGATAGAGACAAAATGGTCATGACTGACCTAATGGCTCCACATCGACCCCGAAACAGATCCGGAGTGGTTCTCCTAGCCATCACTGCTAATCACTTTGAGTTAAAGTCCAGTATGATCAATTTGATCCAAGGGAACGGGCTGTTCAGTGGCGGAGTAAGTGATAACCCTAATGATCACTTAGACCGGTTTCTCATGATGGCCGATATAGTTTGGATCAGTGGGGTGCCCCAAGATGCGGTGTGGTTGAAGTTGTTTCCCTTCTCATTATGCGGGGGAGCAATGGAATGGTACAAGTCCTTGAGACCCGGGTTAGTGACTTCATGAGATCAATTGGAAGAACAATTCTTAGCATATTACTTCCCACCATCAAAGACGATTCAGTTAAGGAATAAGATTATCGAATTCTGGCAATTTAGGACTGAGACTCTCAACGAAGAGTGGCAAAGGTTTCAACGGTTGTTGCGGAATTGTCCCCACCATGACATGCCACGATTCACTCAGGTAAGCACGTTTTATCATGGTTTGACACTAGCTAACCGTGCCATTATGGATTCTTTTACAAGTGGAGACATTTTTAAGAAGACTGCTACGTAAGCCGCGGAGCTGGCTAGGAAGAGTACCTTGTGGCAGTCGGACATGCCAATAAGGAGTGAGGTTCTGGCTGTGGACCTGGGATGCCAAGATGTAGCCATGGACCTCGTGAACAAGAAGCTGGACCTGTTGATGTCCCGCTTGAGTTTAAATGCGCCACAATACCAGCCAGTGTTGTGTGTACATGTGGAGCGGAGCATCCCGGTCAAGAATGTGCATTGGGCGATCCATTCGCCCAACCGTCTGAGAATGTAAGTTTTGTGGGAGGAAACCAAAGGTACAATAACTCTAACTCTTAGCCACAAAATTTCAATAATAATAACAATTACGGAAGAAAGTATCAACACCCGAACATGTCTTATGGTAATAACCAAAATATGTTGAGACCTCCTTCCGGATTCCATTATGAGCACCGTGAGCAGGGGTTAGGTAAGGCCCCATTTGTTCCTAATGACCAATCCCCATAGCAATCTCAACAATCTAAGTAAGATGAGACGGTTTTATCTTTGTTAAAAGACATCTCGTCTCGGCTTGCTGATAATGAGGCATACTGTAGGGATTTGGGAAAGTAGGTGGCTCAAATGAGTACGAAGAGGCAGGAAAGACCTCAAGGAGCACTCCTGAGTAAAACTGAACAAAACCCTAAGGGACATCAATGGGAGACAGCTCAAGCTATAACCCTACGAAGTGGTAGGCAAGTGGAGGACCAAGTGCAAAACGCTGATATTCCATCCCAACCTACTGAGGTAAGTGGAGAGTCAGGAGAGGTAAGCAACCCCGACTCGATTTCTGAACCCGAACCTAGCACAAATGAAAAGGGGAAAATTCCTGATCCAGTGAGAGCCTATGTGCCTAAACTCCCTTATCCTCAAAAGGAGAAGAAAGATAAACTGGAGCAGAAATATTCCAAATTTCTGGAAATTTTCAAGAAGTTAGAATTCAATATGCCATTGATTGAGGCTCTCCAAGAGATGCCTTCTTATGCTAAATTCTTCAAAGAACTTCTTGCAGGGAAAAGAAAGCTAGGCGAGGACGAAGTGGTGGCTTTAACAGAGGAATGTTCGGCAATTATCACTAACAAACTTCCACCTAAGCTCAAAGATAGGGGCAGTTTTACTATCCCATGCCAGATAGGAAACTTGGAGATTGCCAATGCCCTATGTGACTTGGGTGCAAGTATTAATTTGATGCCTCTATCGTTTTTCAGGAGACTTGGACTGGGAAACCCAAAGCCGACCAACATGAGCCTCCAATTGGTGGATAGATCTCTCACGAGGCCAAAGGGGGTGGTCGAGGACGTGTTAGTAAAGGTGGACAGGTTTATCTTCCCCGCGGACTTTGTGGTAATGGATATGGAGGAAGATAGCTCGGTGCCCCTTTTGCTTGGAAGGCCATTTCTTGCAACCGGTAGGACTTTGATAGATGTCCAGGAAGGTAAGATTATTCTTAGGTTGCACAACGAGGAGGTAAGTTTCAACGTCTATAACTCAATGAAATATCCATTAGATGTTGAAAACTGTAATTTTGTGGACTCCTTTTGTCCTATTGATGCTTGTGTGATTGAGAATATGTGCAGTGAACTAGAGTGCATCATAGGAGAAGGCCTAATTGAAAGTGAGGCGAACGAAGTGTTAGTTGAAGAATGCTCATGGGTGAAGGGACGGTTTGACAAGCTGGAGCGTGAAGTCAAGCCTGCACCTAAATCCTCACTAGAGGAACCTCCATCATTGGAGCTCAAAACCCTTCCCCCTAACCTTAAGTATGTTTTTCTGCATCCTCCAAATGACTTACCGGTTGTAATTTCTTCTTTGTTGACAGGAGAGGAGGAGGACAAGCTACTAGAGGTGCTGAGAAAGCACAAGGGAGCGTTCGGGTGGACAATCCATGACATAAAGGGAATAAGTCTGACATTTTGCATGCATAGAATCTTTCTGGAAGATGAGGTAAAACCGTGTGCATAGCCTCCGCATCGGTTGAACCGAAATATGAAGGAGGTGGTAAGAGCCAAGGTTATAAAACTCCTCAATGCAGGTATCATCTTTCCTATTTCTGATAGTCAATGGGTGAGTCCGGTTCAATGTGTGCCTAAAAAGGGAGGCACAACGGTAGTGGGAAATGATAGAGGGGAACTAATCCCTACTAGAGCTGTCACGGGTTGGTGCATGTGTATTGATTATAGAAAGTTGAATGATGCCACCCGGAAAGATCATTTTCCATTACCGTTTATTGATCAAATGTTAGAGAGGATGACCGGGCACGAATATTTTTGTACGTTAGATAGGCTATCCGGGTATATGCAAATTCCAGTGGACCTCTCGATCAAGAGAAAACCACGTTTACATGTCCATACGGGACATTTGCATATAGGCGGATGCCTTTTGGTTTGTGTAATGCCCCGACCACCTTTCAAAGATGCATGCTGGCCATTTTTGCTGATATGATTGAGGATTTCATGGAAGTCTTTATGGACGATTTTTCCGTTGTTGGTCATACTTTTGAGTCATGTCTTGGGAATTTGGACCAGGAGCTTCAGAGATGTGAAGACACCAATTTGGCACTTAGTTGGGAGAAGTGTCAACTCATGGTCCGGGATTGCATTGTCTTAGGGCACAAGGTGTTGAGAAAGGGGATAGAGGTCAATCCGGCCAAGATTGAGGTGATTCAGAAACTGCCTCCCCCAAGTTCGGTTAAGTTAGTTAAGAGCTTCTTAGGACATGCAGGCTTTTATAGGCATTTTATGAAAGACTTTTCTAAGATTACTAAGCCGTTGGCTGAGCTACTCCTAAAGGATGCCCCATTTAATTTCAATGATGAGTGTATGCATGCTTTTAATTTGCTTAAGCGGAAATTGATTGAGGCACCGGTCATGGTGAGCCCGAATTGGGAAATCCCCTTTGAACTTATGAGCGATGCGAGTGACATAGCTGTTGGGGCATGTTTAGGTCAGAGGGTGGACAAACTTTTCTGCCCAATTTACTATGATAGTAAGACATTGAACGGTGCTCAAATGAATTACACTGTGAGTGAGAAAGAATTACTAGCTGTTGTGTTTGCTTTCGGTAAGTTCGTGTCTTACTTGGTCTTATCAAAAGTAATTATGTACACTGACCATGCTGCTCTTCAGTATTTGTTGGCTAAACAGGATGCAAAGCCCAGGTTGATTCGATGGATTCTACTCCTTTAGGAGTTTGATGTGGAGATTAAGGACAAGAAGGGAGTGGAGAACGTAGTGGCCGACCATTTATCGAGACTGCCAAGTGAAGGATCTGTATCCTCTTCAGAAGCGGACATTCGTGACACATTCCCCGATGAACAGTTGTGTGGGGTAACCTCCATGCCATGGTTTGCAGACATCCCAAACTTCAAAGTCGGTAACATCCTTCCACCTAATCTCTCATATGCACAGAGACGTAAATTCTTTCATGATGCTAAGGATTATTTCTGGGATGATCGTTACCTTCTTAGATTGTGTGCGGACAATGCGATTAGGCGGTGTGTTGCTTATGAGGAGGTTCCCTCCATTATTAGGATGTTTCATGATAGGGAAGTGGGTGGCCATTTCGGACCCGATAGAACCATTGGAAAGATTTTATCTAGTGGGTTTTATTGGCCGACCATGAAACAGGATGTCATTAGCTATATTCGGGCCTGTGATGTGTGTCAAAGGACGGGAAATATCTCCCAAAAGAATGAAATGCTTCAACAAGGTATCTTGGTGTGTGAACTTTTTGATGTCTAGGGTATAGATTTTATGGGACCCTTCCCAATATCCCACAACAACCAATACATTCTTGTGGCAGTTGAATATGTGTCTAAGTGGGTAGAAGCTGTCGCCTTACCAACCAATGATGCAAGGGTCGTTGTCAAGTTTCTAAAGAAAAACATTCTTACTAGGTTTGCAACCCCAAGGGCTATCATCAGTGATGGGGGATCCCATTTTTGTAATAGACCAGTTGACAATCTTTTGCACAAGTATGGGGTTAAGCATAAGGTAGCAACTCCTTACCATCCTCAGACGAGTAGGCAAGTTGAGGTATCGAATAGGGAACTGAAACGAATCTTAGAAAAGACGGTAGGTGCATCTAGGAAAGATTGGAGTCTAAGGTTAGACAATGCACTATGGGCATGTAGGACTGTTTTTAAGATGCCTATAGGAATGTCCCCCCACCACTTAGTCTTCGGTAAATCCTGTCATCTACATGTGGAACTAGAGCACAAGGCATGTTGGGCTTTAAAATTTCTTAACTTTGATATGCAAGCTGTAGGTGAGCTTTGATTAAGGCAACTCATGGAGTTAGATAAGCTTCGGTTGAGTTCGTATGAGAATGCCAAAATCTACAAGGAGAGGACCAAGAAGTGGCACGACCGGCATGTGATAGAGAAAGGTTTCAATCAAGGGCAGTTGGTGGTCTTGTATAACTCCCGGTTGAAACTATTTCCGGGCAAATTGAGAAGTCGGTGGATAGGACCGTTTACCGTGCATAAGGTCCATCCCTCAGGAATGGTGGAAATTGAAACCCTGGAGGGAATTCAACAAGTAAATGGGCATCGGTTGAAGCCCTACGTCAGCGGAGGGGTGAAGGAGGAGAAGCAAGTCTTACTCCTTTGTGATGTGTAATGCATACTCATGGACGTAGAAGTCGAGCTATTCCGACTATAAACATAGCAACGAGGTACGTGTACTTCCCTTGTACATTAATTTTTGTGTTAATATGTTTTTATGTGTTTATGTGTGTAGGAATAGGTCACTAAGCAAGTCAATCACAGTCTCGATAAAAGTGTGAAAATATAAAGGTTGGCGGAATTCTAGGATAGCACGCCGTGCCATCATGGGCACGTCGTGCTAAGATGAGAATGGGGTTAGCACGTGACGTGCTAGCCTGGCACGTAATCATGCTAGCCCGTTGGAACAAAACATGTGTAAGAGCCAAGCCGCACGTCGTGCTGCAATTTAGCACGCCGTGCCAAAGGAAGGATTTTCAAGAGAGCACGATGTGCCAAGCCAGCACGCCATTATAACGTCGTGCTATTTTGAAAGTGGATTGTGCAAGAGCGAGCCGCACACCATGCTGCAATTTAGCACGTTGTGCCAAAGAACGGATTTTTAAGAGAGCACGACGTGCCAAGCCAGCACACCATCATGCCGTCATGCTGTTTCAAAAGTGAGAGCGAGCCGCATGCCGTGCTGTAATGTAGCATGCCGTGCCAATTATAGGGTTTTCAAGATAGCATGACGTGCCAAGCCAGCACGCCATCATGCCGTCGTGCCGTTCCAAGGTAAGTTTCTATGCTCTGCTCAGCACGCCGTGCTGTTTGTTTGGCACGGTATGCTGATCGTTTAAATTTCAAATTTTTAGGTCAAAAATCGCCCGCCTATATAAACCCCTCTTTTGTTTCTCCTCTGTATCAGCCTCCTTCTTCTTCTTCTTCTTATTCTTCTTCTTCTCCTTTCTCACCTTCTCACTCTCTCCCCTTTCTCTCTCTAGAACCAACCCCCTCATTCACCATTTTCTCACCTTCTCACTCTCTATCCTTATTCTTCCTTCCCCTCTCACTTTCTTCCTTTCAACTTCTCTTCAACCGTTATTTTGACCTAGGATTTTTTTTTTGCATCACTCTCCTTGGAACCCAGGTATGAACTCATGCTTTGATTTTCCTTTCTTCTTTTTATTGCTTTCTTCTCTCACTTTGATTTTGGTTGATTTACTTGCTTAATATGGTGATTGTATTTCAATATTTTTCTTTATATGTTCATATTTAGTGGGTTTGTGTATATGTAAGTAGGGTTTAATTGGATTTGTCTTCTGTTGTTTTTGATCTTGGTTGTGTTTTGATGGTTGTGCAATAGTAAGATGAAAAAGAAGACTGTAGTTGATCGGAGGCACGGTTCTTTACGACGGCCCATAGACCCATCATCAGAACCGGTGCCAAACGAAGAATTACCTCCTGAGCAGCAGATGGGTCCTTTAACTAGCCTCTCCAGGAAGTATAAATGCCCTTTCCCTCTTCTCTCTGATGATGAAGGTAAACGCTATAAAACTCTGTTTCCATTAGAGAGTACCCCCTTTCGAACCTTTGATTGGGAATTTTTGTTTGTGCAAGATAGGTCTGAGGCTGTGCGTGCTAAATTAACCAGTCTAAGGTGGTATGATTATGTGAGGTCTAATCCACCTGTATTTAGAGAGTTGAATTTAGAATTCTACTCAACTTTGAGCTTCAAAACGAACCCCGATACCGGCCTTAGGACCATGACCTTCCGCCTATTTGGTGATGAGCACTCTTTAGACATTGAGGGCCTTAAGGCTTGCATAGGAATTGAGGGGGATAGATACAAATGGCCGGAGGATATGGATGCCAAGAAATTTTGGCGTATGGTGGGTTAAGGGGTATACCAACCTAGGTTCACCAAAACCTCCCAATTACATGACCCGATCTTGCAATTAATCCACAAATTTGTGTGTTTTAACTTCTCGGGCAAAACTGAAAGCAATCGGGTCAATGCATTTGAGCTTTTAATACTGTGGCATATGCATAATGATGTTAGGTGCACATGGGCTTCTTCGTCATGGAAGCCCTATACACCCACCATAACCGATCTAAGTCAGAACTCGGGTTAGGGCATATTGTAACTTGTATTGCATGTTTCTTTCGTGGTAATACTTGTTATAAGAACCTCGATAGCATCCTTCCCAAGAAGCTTTCGAGGGGAATTTTGTCTTGTTCCCATGTTATGGCAGCTATAGGTACATCAAGTGCGGGAGGTTCGAGCAGAGGTAAGGCCCCTATGGACATGGATGCTGAGGACGAGGGTAAGGAAGCCGAGGATAATAAGGAGGATGAGGAGCATGTTTTGGCGGGCTTGGATTTTATAGAGCAGATTGAAGGGCGGTTGGATGGTATAATCGAGCAGCTGGAAGGTTTGACCATCCATCAGTTTGTGCTCGAGGAGCGGATGAACGCGCGCCTTGACCGGCAGGCAGCCTAGCTCACCAATGTCGAGGAGTTTGCCTCTCGTTTTTGTGCAGCCCAAGGGTGGCCGTACCCGCCTCCGCCACCACTAGCCCCCGACATGTGAGGTAACCCTTTTCCTTTCCTGCTTTATTTTGTTCCTTCTTCCATTGCACTTTTGGAAGTAAGTGCAATCTAAGTGTGGGGTGGGTAAAGGGATTTCTCCCTTTCTTTTGCTTCTTTCTACATTGCACTTTTTGGTTTGTTTTATTTTGTATGTTTGTATGTGTTTTTGCGTATTTGGATGTTTTGCGTTGGTTTTAGGTGTGCTTTGAGGCTTTAGCTTTTGATGCATGTGGAGTTGGTTTGGTTTATTTTTGGTATGATAGTGTTTTAGGTTGTTTAAGTGTCAATTGCCGTTTGAGTAACATTGCCTAATCTACCCTCGAAACTAAGTCTCTGTGCTTTGATTGGTAGCAATTGGCTAGAGACATTGGGAGTTGATTACGAGTCATTAGCTTGTTTGTGCATGATTTGTGATTCTTGATGGTAATCATTGGTTCGATTTGTCATTCAAATTGCATTAGGGAATTAACCCTCTACCTCGACTTGCATGATCGAGCTAGGATTATGCCTTGGAACATTGGTTGACTCACACAACCTAGCATACAACCCCTAGTACACTTATGAGAATTTGAGCCTTTGGAACCATTTCACATCAGTTCCATTTCTTTGTGAGGGTAAAAACAATCGTGGCACACTAGATCGTAGAACCCGACGTTGTTTTGCACTTGGCATCGAGAGCTTAGTATGTGGAGACCCTTAGGGTTAACCCCTTGACTTAAATGAGCCTAACCCTAACTACTAATTTATCCCTTAGATCACCCAAAGCCACTAAATTAACCTTTTTGACTTAAAAAAACCTTACCAAACCAAATTTATCATCCTAACTTTTTACCATTAACTTTGATTTTCCTTTCTTACCCTCCTCTCCTAAATCAAGTAATTGGCTAAGTTGTTCATTCATGTTGGGGTCAATCACCATTTGCATTTCAACTCTTTTACATCTAGTCCTATGGAAAACTTGTGCTGTATAAATTCAATTTCAAAAAAAAAAAAAATCCAAATAGAGTCAATGTATGTGTCCGGCTTCTTTTCTTAAAAATCGGAGTTTCTAGAAGCATGTCTTGTTTGTTAGGCTCTCGTCTTTAAGCAGATGTGTGTGTTCCATTTTCAGTTCATTTGTTTGAATAAGGGATTAGGGCGATCATCTAATTGCCTTGACCCATGTCTTGTCATCTTTTTCCCCGTTGGGTTGTGCTTTGGTTGTTGGTTGTGTATAAGGCCTTCTCATTGTTATTAGAATTTCTTGTTATATATATATAAAAAATATATATATAGCAAAGCAAGCACTCTTAGGACTAGTTTTGAGTTGAAATTGCATGACCTGTCTTTAGTACTTAGTCAATTTGCATATATCACTTGATTTGTAGGAGTTGTACAGCTAAAAACTTCCCTTTTATCAAACCTACCCTAAGCCGTAACATCACAAGCCCCAGGTTCTCTGATTTTGCTCCTTGACCAATGACTTCATCGGGATTGCCATTAGTTTGCTATGTGATATGTGCCATTGTTTTTTTTTGTGTGCTCGTCCGCCTCACCTTGAACTTGAGCGTTAGAGTGACATCTTGTGAGGTGCTTTGTGGTCGTATAAACTCTGCTTATTCCTTGCCCTTTGACTAGCTAAATTTTGTTGGGTTCGGGTATTGAGTGGTTTTAAACCTGGCGTGCCTAGTGTCATTTCGAAAGCAATGTTTTACCTCCTTGAGTTTATGAATTTCGTACGGTTAAACCCTTAGTTGGATTTGCAAGTAAAAGCGAGCAATTTTACTCCTTTGTCTTTAGTTTATTTGCTTGAGGACAAGCAAGACTTTAAGTGTGGGGTGGTTGATAAGGTCGGTTTTTGACCTTATCTTTTAGGCAATTTCGTGGTTTAAACGGTAATTTTTTAGAGTCCTTTGTGTGAATGCTTGTTTGATCTTGCGTATTTTGTGATTTTTATGTTTTGGTTAGATTTTCATAACTTTTAGTATTTTTTCGTGTTTTTAGGGGTGTTTTTGTAATTTTTTGTGTTTCGTGGCTGTGGTGCAGTTATGTTTCTTTATGTTTGTTTTGGACAGGCATTGTGACCGGGACTGAAAGTTGGAGCGGCGGCGGCGAAGAAGAGATTGAAGTGCTGAAAAGCAAGGTGGCACAGCGTGCCGCAATGAAGGCACGGCGTGCCATTCCAGGGTGCCAAAGGACGGAGTCCAATGGATCTGCACGAATGCGTGCCACCACCAGCAAGGCGTGCCACCCCCCAAATCTACCCAGCACGGCGTACCACCACCACCAGCACGGCGTGTCGAGCTCTGGAATTCTGCTGTTGCCCTACTTTCCTCCTTCCTGTTTAGTGGTTTTAGCCTAGCCCTATAAATAGGTTATTTTCTAAGTTGTATGGATCTTTTTCCAGACTTTTAAAGTAGAAAGCACAAACTTGTAGCTAGGTTTATTGCTTGAACTCTTTGTTTCTTTGAGTTTGATCCCACA
Source organism: Euphorbia tirucalli (assembly GCA_039660915.1). NCBI lineage: Eukaryota > Viridiplantae > Streptophyta > Magnoliopsida > Malpighiales > Euphorbiaceae > Euphorbia > Euphorbia tirucalli. Next base: position 30,627,702 of record CM077640.1, on the reverse strand, counting down.
ATTGGTAGAAGTTTTGCATTGAATCTTCCCCTTTTGCGACATTCTTGGTTCCGGATTGAGTTCGTTCATAGAGGTACACCCTAAGCATCTTCACACCGCCGGAATCTGGTTAATCGGACCAAAAGGGAATAAGTTCCTCTTCTTCTCTTTTGTAATTCGATTAGTTAGTTTTTGATTCCTCAATTGATTATGTTTGGTTGTAAACATTGAATTCTTATCATCTTTCTTGATTACTACAATTGGTTGCAATTTAATTTCAATTTTTACACCTTTTCTTTATGCAATTCCTTTAATGATAATCTAGTCTCATAAGATCTTAACTTATTAAGTTCATATTTGTGGCATTACCTAGATTGACGCCTAGGAAACCATTAGTATTGACAACACTGTGGAATTTACGTGCCCCTATTTTCTCAGTTTTAGAATTAGACCGCCTCTAAACAAGGGAAACCGGTTAAGGACCTAAAAGATCTAGACACGCTAGGTTGAATCATCGAAAGAACATAATTAAGGTTTAATTGTTCAGTTAAATTCATCTATTTTAATTAATTGATAAAGCCATCACCATTAGCATTCATAGGTCGGTAAACTGCCAATTGATAACCCGAATTCAAGTGCAAAGTAAGCTGGGATAGATCAACTAGGAGTAGGATAATTTAGTTGTTAGTACAATCACAACCCAAAATTAAGTTCCGCCTAGGACACGCAAGGAACCCGAGTAGTTTAGTGTTTGCAGAATATTTTTCTCTGTGGGATCGATACCTGGACCAACCAGAATTATAACTTGTCAACGATAGGTACACTGCCTTAGTTGTGTGACTCTAGGTTTAGTTTCACTACTTCACCTAAGACCCACCAAGCTTCAGTAGGGACAATGTTAGTACAAGAACAAGGGGATGGGCATGAACATGCCATCTACTACTTGAGTAAGAAGCTGCTTGATTAAGAGACCAGATAGACTGTAGTAGAGAAGACTTGTACTGCTATGGTGTGGCTGACTAAGAAGTTAAGGCATTACTTCCACTCGTATAAGGTTTAGGCAGTGGCAAAGGTTGACCCGATGAAGTACTTATGCCAAACTCCTGCATTGGCCGGGAAACTATCAAGATGGTTACTCTTGTTATCAGAATTTGATATCGAGTACGTAACTAGAAAGAAAATCAAACGAAGAGCTGTAGCAGAATTCCTGGCCAATCAACCCTTAGAATCGGACTATGTAAAAAATTTAGAATTTCCAGATGAATCGCTGGCTGTGGTGGAAATAGTACTAAGTAGATGGGTGATGTATTTCGACAGTGCTGTGAACAAGCACGGTGCGACTTAGGAGTAATCATCGGTACACCAGATGGAGAAATCATCCCTCTAGCGAAACGCCTTGAGTTCCCAATGACTAATAACAGGGAAGAATATGAAGCTTGTCTCTTCAAAATTGATGCCTTAATCACACTAAGGGCACATGAAGTTTAGTTATCGGAGATTCAGCTTTGGTAATTCGACAGATTAGTGGGGATTGGGAGATAAAAGAAGAATCACTTAGGTCGTATCTTGAATTCAGACATGTCCCAAGGGAATAAAATCAGATGGCAGATTCCTTAGCCACACCCTCATCAATGTGGGAAGAACCTTGAAAGCACCCAATACAGCCAGTGATTTTAGAAATTGCACAGAACCCCTGCTACCTGTCAGTCAATGTTGTAGCAATAGTGGAAGAACATTCTTGGTATTATGACATTTTACAATTCATTCAGAATGGGCAATACCTTGAAGATGCTAGCGGAGCAGATAAGATCTCTCTCCCAAAGTTAGCAGCACAATTTAGAATCTTCGAGAATCAGCTCTTCAAGAGAACCACCAATGGCTTACTCTTGAAATGCCTGATAGAAGAAGAAGCAAAGATGGTCATGAGATAGATCCATGTAGGAACCTATGTACTGCACATGAATGGGTTAGCCCTGGCCAAGAAGGTGATAAGGCAAGGTTACTTTTGGCATACCCTGCAAGCTGATTGTATTGAAGAAGGGGAAAATGAGGTGTTAGTCATTGGGGATTCAGCTTTGGTGATTCGGCAAGTTATCAGAGATTGGGAGATAAAAGAAGAATCGCTCCGGCCCTATCTTGAGATGGTTTGGGAAAGGGCAAAGGTATTCAGCCAGTGTGAATTCTGGCATGTACTGAAGAAGAGAATCAAATGGCAGACTCTTTGGCTACACTGTCATCAATGTGGGAAGGTCCTCGAAAAAAGCTTATACAGCCGGTAATCCTGCAAATTGCTCAAAATCCGTGCTATTCATTAGTCAATGCAGTCGCAACAATTGAAGAACGGCCCTGGTATTATGATATTTTACAGTTCATTCAGATTGGTCAGTACGAAGACACTAATGAGGCTAATAAGGTTTCCCTTCAAAGATTGGCAGCATAGTTTTGGGCATTTGAGAATCAGCTCTTCAAAAGAACAGCTAACGGAGTCCTTCTGAAGTGTCTAACCGAGGAAGGGGCAGTTATGGCTATGAAACAAATACACTCCGAAGCTTGTGGACCGCACATGAATGGGTTGGCCCTGACAAATAAAATATTGAGAAAAGGATACTTTTGGCTCACTCTGCAAGATGATTGTATCAAGGAGGTTAAGAAATGCCATGAATGTCAAGTGTACAGAGACCTCAATCATCTCCCTCTACTCGAACTTCAAGTATCTTTGACTCCGTGGCTGTTCGCTGCTTGGGGTATAGATATCATTGGAGAGATAAGGCCATCCGCCTCAAACAGACACCGATTCATTGTCATGGTGTGAGCACGGGTTTTTCCCCGGTCTCGGTGATGAGCATCATTTGATTACCTGTGGACCAAACGGACTTGAATTGGACTTGAAAACGATGGAATGTTGCCTTGAGTCCATCAAACGTCCTGAAAATCAAGCTATCCGTGATCTGAAACCCTCGGAATGGTCTCCCGAGCAATTTCCAAGGTTTAGGGTGCGCGTCGGACTTTCGAAATTTTGCCCCGGCTCTAGTTTTCAAACTAGAGCCGGCCAGCTCTAACTAGAGCCGCACGGCTCTAGTGCAAACTAGAGTCGGCCGACTCTAGTGGGCAAGACAGATTGCCTTGCAAATTCAGGCAACCTGTCTTGCAGAAGGTATGGGCGAGCTTATTTTCTGAGACGGGCATTTAATGACGTAAAAAGAAAGATGAAAAAGTGGAGATATAAAAATAGAGAGAGAGATTTTGAAAGGGGAGCTTTTGAATCTTAAGAAAGAAAAGGAAAGAAACAAAGAGGAAAAGAGAGACAGAGTGAAAGAAAGAGGTAGAGAGATAGAGAGCCAGTGAGAATCCAAAAACACAAAGTTTAAACCCCAGAAATCAATCTGTTTCTTGACGTTTAAAACATCCAAACAACATCAAGGTAAACTCTAAGAGGCCTTAAACCTGTTTACATTGTCTTTTCTATGCGTTTTCTTTGTTTCTGTGAATTTCAGAACCAGATTGCCCGAATAGAGCCGTTTGTCCCGATCGGCCGAAAACAATCCGTTTTCCATTTTGTGCATTCTGTTGCGATCATTTTCGGCCCAAATCCATCCGTATGCCATAAAATTTTGGTTTTTATATTTCTATACGTATGGATATTAGTTTTTTTTTTGTATTTTCTGGGGTTTTATTTTCTGAGTTTCGGGGTAGTTTTATCTGAATCGGATCCATAGTTCAGCATTGCTGGACCCCCGAACCCTATATAGTCCCCGGAAAATATTAAAAACAAACAAAATAGTATTTTCACAAATGTTTTTGGTGTGTTTATTGTATTTTGGACCCTAGATGAAATGCGTATTTAGGAACCCACATGAACGGAACCCGGAGTTCCAGGATAACTGACCCACAAAAACAGCAATTTGCATGAAACCGAGCCAAATGGTTTCCAAAAATTGATTTTCCAGCACAAAAATTATAGTGCGTTTTAAAACCGATTTCCGTGTCTAATCAGTCAGACCGGCCGGGTCGAACCGGTTACCCCCTAAATGCATACTCCCTTATACTAAAATCCACATTCTGTCCTGATTTGAGTCCTATTAGTATTTGTAATATAAATTGTGCTAACCAATCTGTTTTGCAGCATTTATTTTTATTTTTACTGTATTTTATAGACTAATTCGTGTAAATAGGCGGTTGTATTATTTTTAGATCCTCGTGTATTTAGGCGATTGTAAAGTGAGGACGAGAGTTTTATGTTTTATTCAATTTGGTTGTATAATCGGCCGCTATTATTCTTTTGTATATTTGTGTGAATGGTTTAATTTCCTGCAATTTCTTTTATGCATTTCTACCTTAGCATTGGATTAATAAATTAAATAAGTTGGGTTAGAGAAAGAGAATAAATTGAATAAATATGACTTTATAAACAATAAACGAATACAAACTTGAGGTTAAGTAGGTAAGTTGCTCAAACCCTGAATCTCTGGATTAGGTACAGTAGTCTACGCACGGTAGGAAGCTGTACCAGAATTTTCCGGATGAGCTGATCCGGGTGGCGACTCTGTCACTGATCTCGAAATTTAGGTTTCGAGGTCTTTAAGTTATACAACGTAAAAATGTTTTCTACAAAATGAATTTCAAAATAAATAAACGAATGGTTTTCCCTAAAGTAAGGTAAACAAAACCTCGTTTTCCACAAATCTCATTAAATTTTTTAAAAAATCTTTTTACCCAGTTCGCTTTGCCGTGTTCCGCTTTAAGGTCGTCCGCTCACAGTGGCGACTCTGCTGGGGATGTTTATGTTTCTTAAAATGTTTTTCTTAAAAACTTAAGGAACTTAGGCAACTATTGAAATATAACCTCGCTTGTATTCGTTTATCGATTTATGAACATCATATTTATTCATACCTTTGCATATCATGACATTTTCTTCTTCTCAACCCCTCAAATACACTTATTTCACCCCGGTTTACCCAACAAGGTGGCCTACCTCTACCGCCAGGATTAGAGACACCCGACGGGGTAAACCACTCATAGCCACGCATGACCTTACATCGTGTTCTATGGTGGGGAAGTGTTTATTCGCTGTGGGAAACTGTACGACCCTTTGTTTTGACTTTGCCCCACATGTAATGGCTTAGCAACTTCCCCTAGGGTTACCAAAACATAAATTAAAATTGAACAATGGAGTGTACACCTTTGGTATCCCCTGTTGATGCCAAAGAGACCCAACACCAAGGAAGAATTGCAAGACCAATCGAAAGGAGAAATAAGGTTGGAAGGGAGCATATATTTTTGCGTGTGCTAATGTTTGTTATGTGTTGTTTTTTCCCTTTCTTTTTACCTTTCATAAAGCATCCAAAATGCATAATCATCTCACATACCATTTCTGATCACGTTTTTGTGTAGTCATCTTTAGATACATCGGCATATGTGTGACACTTATGCTGACCACATCTTTGTGCATCCACGATGTTTTACTTGTATGACATACATGTACATCCTGTGTGCCAACTTTTCCATAAAACATACATGACATCATTCCGCATGTCACACATTCTAACCACATCTTCTTACAGCTATGACATATTATTTGTGTGTCATTTACCCATTTCGTATGTCCTCATTTCCATAACATAAACAAGACATCATTATGTATGTCATACGTCCTAACCACGTCTTCGTGTAGTCATGACATTTTATTTGCATAACATATATATACACCTCGTGTGCCAATATTTTCATGACATATACACGACAACAGTCTGTGTGTCACGTGTAATACCCCGAATATTTTAATAATATTTTTCATCATTATTTTTATTAAATAAATTATTCTCATTATTTTAATTTTATGGCATTTAATATTTTTAGGCTTAATTAATTAATTTAATTTAATACCTTAAGCTTATTATATTTAAATGCATCTTTAAACATGATTAAATTTTGTGAATATTTTGGGGTTAGGAAAATTATATATTTTAGGACTAATATATTTAGACATTTCGGCCAACTTGTATTTATCATAATCCCTCTCTATTTAATCCCTCCTTAACCTAATTCACACTCATTCTACAACATAAAGTCCTAACTACACTAAAGCTCATCTCCCCCTCTCCCTTGTGTGTGCAATTCGGCCAAGCATCCCACCTTCCCCTCTCTCAAATTTTCGACCTCCTACCTCTACCACACCCCTTCATTGATTGTTCTCATTGCATACTTGAGGTTTAGAAGCTCAATTCAAGGAAGTTGGTTTTGGGTTTGATTTGCTCCTTGGATTTGGCCATCAACACCTTTAATTCTTCCCTTGGATCATCAATTTGAGCAATAGGACTTAGCAATCAAAGGTAACTACTCTATCCATACTCCTACACTTAGGGTTGAATGGTAGAAATTAGGGCTTTTATGTTTTTTTTTTTATGTTGGAATTGATTAAATTAATTGTAATAACTTGATTGGTATTGCTAGAATTTGAATTGGCATGATTTGTTTACTGATTTTGGTCAATTGGGTTGATAGAATTCGAATTATAGGGCTGGTATGATGATTTAAAAACTTGCACATAAGGTGTTTGATAGAATACCCTTGCTGGACAGCCTGCACAACATTTTTCTAAATTCGTTTTAAATAGGTTATGGTTGTTAGAAACTTCTGAAATTTTTATATGTTTTAGATAACATGTTAAACTGAAAATTCGTAGAAGAAACCATGTCAAAATTCATTGGTTTTCATGTCCTAAAAATTCACCCAAAGCTGTTGCTTGAAACTGCCCCTGATTGTTTTCAGCACTGACCTATAATGTTTGAAAATTCATATCTTTTTGTGTACTTCGAATTTTTTACATGAAACCACTTGTAAAATTTTTCTAAGATTATGAACTACAAAAGTGCTTTATATTTTCTCTTCTAATTATGATGGTAAACTGGGGTTATACTGATTTTAAGATAGTGTAAAATTTGGTGCTCTGTTTCCAGGAATCTGTGATCAGTAATCTTTGGACGCTTTTAACTTTTGGTCTGGTTAATGAATTCATGAAATTCCAGTTGGTATTTGAAGATTATAATGCTATGTTGCTCCCTGAATTATTTCATGATTTTTGGACAAGTGCAACTATTTTATTCTGAATTTTGTTTTCCTGACCTGCTGCCTGCCCTGTTTTCGGGACAGCCTCACTGTTTGGCCTATATTTTTTTGTACACTTATCCGAATGACACGAAACGAATTGCATTTTGTGTGTATTAAATTGAACTTGGTTCCTTAAAATTTTGAGAATTTTTGGAAGAGTTTTCATATGGTTTATACTGTTTTGAAATTCAGGCAGTGGATCTGCCATATTTGGTGTTTTGGATTAAGGATGTTTTTATACCACACTTGGTGGATTTTTGATGAACTGAATTGGTTTATGTGGACACTTGGTCTTTTGGTTTTATATTGAGGAAGAATAGCCTATAATGGCATGTTTTGGACAATTGGTCCTTGGATTTGATGTTGATTTTGGGTTAAGCCTAAAGTGGCACCCTAATGTTGATTTGATGAGATGGGTTTGAAAATTGGTTTTTGATACTCAATTGCATATGGGAGTTGCCGGACTGCGGTTTTTCTGGCATATGGACAGTGTTTCCCTTGTGATATTTTTGACCTCTTCATGGTGCACTTGGCCCATGATGGACTCACTTGACTGCGGTTTTTCTTGTGAGTGGCCCGACCTCTTCATTGGTATTTGTCCAATGATGGACTCTTTCGACTGCGGTTTTTCGATTGAGTGGTCATAGACCTCTTCATTGGTATTTGTCCAATGATGGACCTGCTTGACTGCGGTTTTTCGAGTAGGCGGTCTAGTCGTTCTCATTAGGCGAGTGGACTGCGGTTTTTCCCTCGTAAATGGGAGAGTTGGCCAGCTTAGACTTTTTGATTGATTGTGGGATTAGGGGACTGCGTTTTTTTCCCGAGCGTCCGACCTATTTGCTATTCGTTGGCGATTTTGGATTGAGAAATTGACTGATGAGTTTTATATCCGAGACTGATTTTTTTTATCATGAGATTTTTATACAAATGTTGGTTTGATTTCGTATCATGTTTCTTAATTTAATTAGTTTAAACTCTTTTTCTTCGCTTTACTTTATTCTTGTTTTATTATTTAAACTGTTTTACTCGCTCAGCTTTATTTCAATTTGTTTTTGCCTTATTTTCAAGCTATTCGGTTTTAAGTGTTCGAATATGGACACTGTAGTTACTCGTCACTAAGTGGCGACCATTTTTTTTCAGATTTTGTAGGTACCGATGCCGATGCTTGACGTGTGATTGTTGTGTCGTGATGGGACTTGGGCGAGTGGACGGATTCTTTTTAGGCATTAGCTACTATAGTTGGGCATATTACTAGACTTTATTTCATTTATTCATTTATTGCTTAACAATGGTTTGTAAGGATATTTATTTATTTATTTATTCATTACTTAGCATTTTTAAGGCTCAATTTATATAGTTAGATAGTTGGTTTGCTCGATGATTACCGATCTCGTGCATTGAATTCCGCCTTTGCACGCTTACCGAGGTCGGGGTTGTCTCAGTTGGTATCAGAGCCGAATTTGGTTCCAAAGCTTACAAAGCGTAAGTCACTTGGAACTGAACTAGGAAAATAGGATAGAGACTTAAAACTTTAGCGAGAGTGCTGGGTAGGTGGAAACGGGACGTTACCTGCTTTGTGTACTAATTGCTTATCTGTTCTTACATGTGTGCTTATGTTTGTGCTTTACTTGAATCATTAATTTCAGTATGCCTCCGAGAAGAGCCCCGCGACAGAACCCTGACCGACTCCAGACTTTGGAGGAGGTTGTCATAGCTCTTGCGAATCGTCAGGAGAATCCCCTTCCTCCGCCGCCGCCGCCTCCACCTGCGGTTCCGGCTAATAACCAAACTGTTTTCGATCGCTTCGATAGACACCGACCCCCGATTTATGATGGGAAGCCTGACCCCGTGGTCTTAGAGGAGTGGGTACGAGTGATGAAGAAGCTGTTCGCAGCGACGGGCTGCCCTGCTGAAGAGAAGGTAGCCATTGCCACTTACTATCTCCGAAAGGAAGCTGACAATTGGTGGGGATTGGTGCAAGATGAATGTTTGGCCAATGCTGCCTTCGGCTGGGATCAGTTTGTAGAGAAATTGAAGGATCGCTTCTATCCAAAGGAGCTGAGATGGCAGAAGGGGACTGAATTCCTCCGTTTGACTCAAGGTACTATGACGGTGCAGCAGTACACCGACAAATTTTCTGAATTGGCCCGTTTTGTTCCTACTTTGCTGCCCGATGAGATGGAGAAGGTACAGATGTATGTTAAGGGACTGGACCCCCGCATCAGTAATTTGGTCCTAGTCTCCGGAGCTTCTACCTTTCAAAGAGCGTATGAGGTTGCTCTTAGTGTATCTGCGAAAGTCCAAGAGGAAGACGCCGCTCGACGTGCTAATCTTGTGAAGAGGACTCAGCAGTCTGGTTTTGCTCTTCCGGCTGTCAAGAAGCCGAGGTTTGCGCCTGCAAAAAGAGTCGTTAATGCTTCGGGTACTGATTCTAGGAAGTGCTTTAAATGCCAGAAAGACTACCACCCTGGCAAGAATTGTGACGGATCGGTGGTGAAGTGCTTTTTCTGTAATGGTGAGGGACACCGCTCATTCGCTTGTCCCAAGAACCCTAATGCTACTCAAGTGAGACCCCCTGCTAGACAAGAAGCTCCTGTGCGGAACCGTGTTTACAACATGGAAGAGACTGAGTATGAGGCTGAGGATGATGTCGACGCTAACGTGGTGACAGGTACTATACTTGTGAATTCTTTACCTGCTTTTGTACTTTTCGATACTGGTGCTTCTCTATCTTGTGTCTCTACTGCCTTTGTTAAGAAGGCTAAACTGCAATCTTCTGTGCCTATTAAATCCTTGGTTACCCTCCCGAATGGAGAGAACCTTTCTTGTCGACGTGCCTTTCGAGATGTTCCGATTGTGATAGAGGGAATTGTTTTGACTGCAACTTTGAAGGAACTTCCCTTAGAAGAGTTTGATGTTATCTTGGGCATGGATTGGCTGAAAAAGCACCGTGCTATCTTTTACTGTAGAGATGAGAAGGTGGTATTGAGGGATTCCAAAGGGAAGAGAGTCTCTTACTCGAATGTAAAGTTGAAACCCTCTGTTAAGGTTGTTGCTGCTTTGAGAATGAAGAAGCTTTTTAAGAAGGGGAATGAAGTATTCTTGTGTAGTATCACAGACACCGCTGAAGGGAAAAAGCTTGAGGATATCCCTGTTGTTTGTGATTATCCTGATGTGTTCCCTGATGAGTTACCGGGTATTCCACCTGAAAGGGATGTGGAATTTTCTATTGACCTTGTTCCGGGCACTGCACCAATTTCTAAAGCCCCGTACCGCATGGCTCCGTCCGAAATGTTGGAGCTGAAATCTCAACTCCAAGAATTGATTGATAAGGGCTTTATAAGGCCTAGTGCTTCACCGTGGGGTGCTCCTGTGTTATTTGTGAAGAAGAAGGATGGTAGTATGAGACTGTGCATCGACTACCGAGAGTTGAATAAGGCTACGATCAAGAATAAATATCCTTTGCCTCGGATTGAAGATTTGTTTGATCAGCTGAAGGGTGCTGGAGTGTTCTCTAAGATCGACCTTCGATCCGGTTACCATCAAATACCGGTGAAAAAGGAAGATATTCCGAAGACTGCTTTCCGGACTCGATATGGGCACTATGAGTTCGAGGTCATGCCTTTTGGCTTGACTAATGCCCCCGCTGTGTTCATGGATCAGATGAACAGAACCTTTCATGAGTTGCTAGATGTCTGCGTGGTTGTCTTCATTGACGACATCCTAGTTTACTCGAGGGACGAAGAGGAGCATGTTGTGCACCTTAAAAGGGTGTTGGATATTCTGAGGAAGCAAAAGTGGTACGCTAAGTTGTCAAAGTGTGATTTCTGGTTGAAAGAAGTCGTCTTTTTGGGGCATGTAATCAGTAAGGATGGTGTGAAGGTGGACCCCTCAAAGATTAAGGCAATTGTGGAATGGTCTAGCCCGACCAATGTGACAGAGGTTCGAAGTTTTCTGGGTTTGGCCGGCTACTACCGTCGATTTGTGCATAATTTCTCCCTTATTGCTCAGCCGTTGACTAAGCTATTAAAGAAGAATAGTAAGTTCCGTTGGATCGAGGAATGTGAGAAGGCGTTCCAGTTGTTGAGAGAGAAGTTGACTACTGCTCTTCAAGAAGCTTTTGGTACGAAGCTTAAGTTGAGCACTGCTTTTCATGCTGCTACCGATGGTCAGACTGAGAGGACCATTCAGACACTTGAGGACATGCTCCGCGCTTGTGCATTGGAGTTTCAGAAATCATGGGTTAAGTCATTGAGCTTAGTTGAGTTCTCCTACAACAATAGCTACCATGCGAGCATTCAGATGGCACCATACGAGGCACTTTATGGTCGGAAGTGTCGTAGCCCGATGTGTTGGAGCGACACCAGCGATGCTTTGGTTTTGGGTCCTCAGTTGATTCATGATACAGTTGAGAAGGTCCGAGTGATTCAAGCTAAGATGAAGGCGGCCCAGGATCGTCAGAAATCTTATGCCGACTTGAAGAGGAGACCGATTGAGTTCGCTGTGGGCGACAAGGTTCTTTTGAAGGTCTCGCCTATGAAGGGAGTGTACCGGTTTGGGAAGAAGGGTAAGTTGACACCGAAGTATATTGGACCTTACGAGGTATTGGAGAGGATCGGCGAAGTGGCTTACCGTTTGGCCCTACCGCCCGGAATGGATAAAGTGCACGACGTGTTCCATGTTTCTCAGCTTCGACGATTCATCAGCGACCCGACTCAAGTTATACCCATCGATGCCGTAGAGGTTGAGCCCAATTTGACTTTCGAGGAGAAGCCCGTTCGCATTTTGGACCGTCAAGTTCGAGTTCTCCGAAGAAAGGAAGTGCCTTTAGTGAAAGTTCTGTGGCGCAGTCAGAAGTACGAAGAAGCGACTTGGGAGACGGAAGAAGCGATGCGCGCTAGATACCCCGAGTTATTTAGGGATTAGCTTCCGATGCTGTGATTGTGTTTTGTTTTGTTTGATTGTTCGCTGTGTGACTGTGATGCTTTCTGGTTTTCTGTGGTCCTTGAAGTTTCGAGGACGAAACTTTTCTAAGGGGGAATGATTGTAATACCCCGAATATTTTAATAATATTTTTCATCATTATTTTTATTAAATAAATTATTCTCATTATTTTAATTTTATGGCATTTAATATTTTTAGGCTTAATTAATTAATTTAATTTAATACCTTAAGCTTATTATATTTAAATGCATCTTTAAACATGATTAAATTTTGTGAATATTTTGGGGTTAGGAAAATTATATATTTTAGGACTAATATATTTAGACATTTCGGCCAACTTGTATTTATCATAATCCCTCTCTATTTAATCCCTCCTTAACCTAATTCACACTCATTCTACAACATAAAGTCCTAACTACACTAAAGCTCATCTCCCCCTCTCCCTTGTGTGTGCAATTCGGCCAAGCATCCCACCTTCCCCTCTCTCAAATTTTCGACCTCCTACCTCTACCACACCCCTTCATTGATTGTTCTCATTGCATACTTGAGGTTTAGAAGCTCAATTCAAGGAAGTTGGTTTTGGGTTTGATTTGCTCCTTGGATTTGGCCATCAACACCTTTAATTCTTCCCTTGGATCATCAATTTGAGCAATAGGACTTAGCAATCAAAGGTAACTACTCTATCCATACTCCTACACTTAGGGTTGAATGGTAGAAATTAGGGCTTTTATGTTTTTTTTTTTATGTTGGAATTGATTAAATTAATTGTAATAACTTGATTGGTATTGCTAGAATTTGAATTGGCATGATTTGTTTACTGATTTTGGTCAATTGGGTTGATAGAATTCGAATTATAGGGCTGGTATGATGATTTAAAAACTTGCACATAATGTGTTTGATAGAATACCCTTGCTGGACAGCCTGCACAACATTTTTCTAAATTCGTTTTAAATAGGTTATGGTTCTCAGAAACTTCTGAAATTTTTATATGTTTTAGATAACATGTTAAACTGAAAATTCGTAGAAGAAACCATGTCAAAATTCATTGGTTTTCATGTCCTAAAAATTCACCCAAAGCTGTTGCTTGAAACTGCCCCTGATTGTTTTCAGCACTGACCTATAATGTTTGAAAATTCATATCTTTTTGTGTACTTCGAATTTTTTACATGAAACCACTTGCAAAATTTTTCTAAGATTATGAACTACAAAAGTGCTTTATATTTTCTCTTCTAATTATGATCGTAAACTGGGGTTATACTGATTTTAAGATAGTGTAAAATTTGGTGCTCTGTTTCCAGGAATCTGTGATCAGTAATCTTTGGACGCTTTTAACTTTTGCTCTGGTTAATGAATTCATGAAATTCCAGTTGGTGTTTGAAGATTATAATGCTATGTTGCTCCCTGAATTATTTCATGATTTTTGGACAAGTGCAACTATTTTATTCTGAATTTTGTTTTCCTGACCTGCTGCCTGCCCTGTTTTCGGGACAGCCTCACTGTTTGGCCTATATTTTTTTGTACACTTATCCGAATGACACGAAACGAATTGCATTTTGTGTGTATTAAATTGAACTTGGTTCCTTAAAATTTTGAGAATTTTTGGAAGAGTTTTCATATGGTTTATACTGTTTTGAAATTCAGGCAGTGGATCTGCCATATTTGGTGTTTTGGATTAAGGATGTTTTTATACCACACTTGGTGGATTTTTGATGAACTGAATTGGTTTATGTGGACACTTGGTCTTTTGGTTTTATATTGAGGAAGAATAGCCTATAATGGCATGTTTTGGACAATTGGTCCTTGGATTTGATGTTGATTTTGGGTTAAGCCTAAAGTGGCACCCTAATGTTGATTTGATGAGATGGGTTTGAAAATTGGTTTTTGATACTCGATTGCATATGGGAGTTGCCGGACTGCGGTTTTTCTGGCATATGGACAGTGTTTCCCTTGTGATATTTTTGACCTCTTCATGGTGCACTTGGCCCATGATGGACTCACTTGACTGCGGTTTTTCTTGTGAGTGGTCCGACCTCTTCATTGGTATTTGTCCAATGATGGACTCTTTCGACTGCGGTTTTTCGATTGAGTGGTCATAGACCTCTTCATTGGTATTTGTCCAATGATGGACCTGCTTGACTGCGGTTTTTCGAGTAGGCGGTCTAGTCGTTCTCATTAGGCGAGTGGACTGCGGTTTTTCCCTCGTAAATGGGAGAGTTGGCCAGCTTAGACTTTTTGATTGATTGTGGGATTAGGGGACTGCGTTTTTTTCCCGAGCGTCCGACCTATTTGCTATTCGTTGGCGATTTTGGATTGAGAAATTGACTGATGAGTTTTATATCCGAGACTGATTTTTTTTATCATGAGATTTTTATACAAATGTTGGTTTGATTTCGTATCATGTTTCTTAATTTAATTAGTTTAAACTCTTTTTCTTCGCTTTACTTTATTCTTGTTTTATTATTTAAACTGTTTTACTCGCTCAGCTTTATTTCAATTTGTTTTTGCCTTATTTTCAAGCTATTCGGTTTTAAGTGTTCGAATATGGACACTGTAGTTACTCGTCACTAAGTGGCGACCATTTTTTTTCAGATTTTGTAGGTACCGATGCCGATGCTTGACGTGTGATTGTTGTGTCGTGATGGGACTTGGGCGAGTGGACGGATTCTTTTTAGGCATTAGCTACTATAGTTGGGCATATTACTAGACTTTATTTCATTTATTCATTTATTGCTTAACAATGGTTTGTAAGGATATTTATTTATTTATTTATTCATTACTTAGCATTTTTAAGGCTCAATTTATATAGTTAGATAGTTGGTTTGCTCGATGATTACCGATCTCGTGCATTGAATTCCGCCTTTGCACGCTTACCGAGGTCGGGGTTGTCTCATCACGCATATTAACTAAATTTTTCTACAGCCACTTGCATTTTGTGTAAAATATACATCCATGCCATATCATTTCATTACACCTAATAACTGATGTTCTGAGAATGCCCATCATGATCATTTCATTTCATCCTATGTCGGGTACCACAAAGCTACCTGATTTCTGCCCGTGCACCGGATTGCATTCGGCCATTTCACGAAATATTATATCATTCAATAGTAGACCACAAAGGTCCTAGATTTGCTTCTATGTGATAGTTTCGCGATGCCATCATATGACATCACATTCATTCATCATAGGTGTCCGAGTGATGCCAAATCCTGTTTGTGCATTATGGTTCATATCGAACCATTTCATAATATTGTGAAATCATTCGAGGTGTTCCCTGAGTACCTGATTAGTACACACATAGGGGCATTTCATAACATTATCAAAACCATACAAGTTGTTCCACGAACACTAAACCTTTGTCCATATCTTCTCATATCATATGCCTCCAAAGCATCAGAACTCTGTTCGTGGGACAGTTCCCCTGTGACCATTTCATTTCATGCTATCGACCTACAAAAAATGTCGAAACTTTGCCCGTGTGCTGGTTCACACGTGGCCATTTCACGACAATTCATTAGGCAACTTTTTACTCGTATGACGGTCCACATACGGTTTACTCTATGTTATTCTTGCACAACATCGGGCATTCTTAGAGCGTCCGAAATAAACAATTCACATCCATTATTGTCTTCATTCAAAAAGCATCAAATGCATACAATCATTTGTATGTCATTCATATCCTGTTTTGTATAATCATTTCCAAAGCATCAACATTTGTGTAACATTGATACTAACCATATTCTTCAACAGCTATGATACTCTATTCATATATGCCATACACATATTATGTTAATATTCTCATGAAACATGCAAGGCATTACTTTGTGTGTGTGTTATGTGTGCTACTCACATTTTTCTATAGCCATCTGTATTTTGAGTGACATATGCATTCATTCTTTGCACGCACTACATCACTTTACGTGTCATGCATCCTGATCACATTTGGAGTGACATATGTATTCATTCTTTGCACGCACAACACCGCTTTGTATGTCTTGTATTTTGAGTGACATATGCATTCATTCCTTGCACACATAACATCATCTCATATGTCATGCATCCTAACCACATCCTCTGCAGCCACCTGCATTCTGTGTGACGCGTGAATTCATATCACATCCTAATCACATTTCTTTGTAGCCACCTATATTTTGAGTGACATATGCATTCATTCCTTGCATGCATAAGGTCATCTTGTATGCCATGCACCCTAACCACATTTTTCTTCAGCCATCTGCATTTTGGATGACATATACATTTGTTCTTTGCACGCACGATATCATCTCGTATGTCATGCATCCTAACCACATCTTTTGCAGCCACTTGCATTATGTGTGACATATGCATTCACACCATTTCATTCCATTACACCTAATAGAGGATGTTCCAGGGATGCCCCATCAAGATCATTTCATTTCGTGATGGGTGTCCCAAAGACACCCGTGTTTTGCCTGTGCTCAGGTTTGCACTCGGCCATTCCTCTATATCATTACATTCATTAGGGGACCACAACGGTCCTAGATCTATGATCAGGTGTGGAGTCACATGATAAGCATTACACGACATCTCATCTATCTGTCTGTTCCCGGTGTCATTGGGATACTGAGATCTTGCTTGTATGTCGTGATCCGCATCGGATTGCTCATGACATTATTGAATCATCCAGGGTACTCCATGAGTGCCCGGTTAGTACACATATAGGGCATTCCATGACACTACTAAATCATGCAAAGTGTTCCACGAGAGCCGAATTTTTGTCCATGTCTCAAGTTACACGTGACTTGTTTGTAACATCATTTCATGTCAGATGCATCAAAAGCATCAGAACTCTGTCTGTGTGTGAACACACACACGGCCATTCCATAACATCCATTATATGCCTCAAAAGCATCAGAACTCTATCTAGTGTGTCGGTTGTGCGTGACCACTTCATGACATCCACTAGGTGCCCTAAAAGCACCGAACCTGCACCCGAGTGACGGTGCACACATGGTCTATTTGCATTGCCTTTTTGCATGGCATAGGGGCATCTGCGGAACGTCCGAAATACATTATAATGAAAATCATTCTCATTCATGCTTCCATTTGCCTAACATCATTTTCCTGCATCAACCCATGACCGTACATCTCGTTCATACATAAATAAAAGGTGCTCCTCGAGCGCCGAAACTCAGCCCAGTGCCAAGCACAGTATCTCATATCGTTTTGTCACATAAACGTTCAAAGTGCTCCTCGAGTGCCTAAAAACCATTCGCATGCCAAGCACTCTGTCCTGTCTCACTTCATATCATGCTTTATAATCCAAGGTGCTCCCTGAGTGCTGAAGATTACATTAGATCATCATACGCATATACACCATCATACCATCTTAACTCTCCTTCGCAAGTAATATCTTGCTTCGATCCGTGGACACCCCAATGTGTCATTTCTCCTAGGGGCATAACTATGCACCCTTGCAAGCAATGTCTTGCTTTGACTCTTGGACACCCCAAAGTGTCATTCTTCCCAGGGGCATAACTATGCACCCTATTGGAAGTAATATCTTGCCTCGACCCGTGGACACCCCAGTGTGTCGTTCTTTCCCGGGGGCATAACTATGCACCCCATTTCAACTTCCATTGTAAGTAATATCTTGCTTTGACCTGTGGACACCCTAGTGTGTCATTCTTCCCGGGGCCATAACTATGCACCCCATTTCAACTTCCATTGCAAGTAATATCTTGCATCGATCCGTGGACACCCCAGTGTGTCATTTCTTCCCAGGGGCATAACTATGCACCCTTGCAAGTAATATCTTGCCTCTACCCGTGGACACCCCAGTGTGTCATTTCTTCCCAGGGGCATAACTATGCACCCTTGCAAGTAATATCTTGCTTCGATCCGTGGACACCCTAGTGTGTCATTCTTCCCGAGGGCATAACTATGCACTCCACCTCAACTCTCCTCTGCAAGCAATGCCTTGCTTCGATCTGTGGACACCCTATTGTGTCATTCTTTCCCGGGGGCATAACTATGCACCCTTGCAAGTAATATCTTGCTTCGATCCGTGGACACCCAGTGTGTCATTTCTTATCGGGGGCATAAGTATGCACCCTTGCAAGAAATATCTTGCTTCGATCCGTGGACACCCCAGTGTGTCATTCTTCCCGGGAGCATAACTATGCACCCCATCTCAACTCTCCTTTGCAAGCAATGCCTTGTTTCGATCCGTGGACACCCTAGTGTGTCATTCTTTCCCAGGGGCATAACTATGCACCCTTGCAAGTAGTATCTTGCTTCGATCCGTGGACACCCCAGTGTGTCATTTCTTCCCGAGGGCATAACTATGCACCCTTGCAAGTAAAATCTAGCTTCGATCCGTGGACACCCCAGTGTGCCGTTCTTTCCCAGGGAATAACTATGCACCCTTGCAAGTAATATCTTGATTCGATCCATGGACACCCTAGTGTGTCGTTCTTTCCTCGGGGCATAACTGTGCACTCCATTGCAAGCAATGTTTGCTTCGATTCATGGACACCCCAGTGGGTCGTTCTTTCTTAGGGGCATAACTATGCACGCTATTGCAAGTACTACTTGCCTCGTTCTGTGGACACTCCCGAGTGTCATTTTATCCCTATGGTGTATATTTATACACCATGTTTTATTTTAGCATGCATCATTCCCATCAGCATTCATTGTGTCTGCACGTTTCCCTTCTTCACTTTGCATGCATGTTCATTGGTTCTGAATAGCATTACATGACATAACACATGCAATGCATCATCCACATACATGTGCATAACACGTTATGCATATTCATGCATACATAGTTCCCTACTCATATCTGCCTACCGACGTTAACAAGTGCTCTCATCAGGGGAAGAGATCTTAAGGATGTCCAACCCAAGGAACTTCAACGCCATAGCAGATGTGGTGGAAGACTATGTCACTTCATCTCCATTCCAAAAGGCAGTTAGGGAGGAAGCGGCAGCAATGCTGAGAGAAATGCTGGGGATGATCTTGACAGAGTAGAGAAGCTGACGGCAAGATGTGCTGAACTAGAAACCCGGGCGGCAGAACTCGAAGGGAAAATAAAGGACATGGCGAGCACGGACTCCAATGTTGGTATGGATAAGGAGCAAAATGCCAAAATCACGAACACTCCTTCTCAACACCTCGGGAGGCCCTCTCACCAAAATTTAGGCTTACCGGGGTCGTCCAATGAAGGAGAACTGAAGAGACCTCTTGACACCAATGCCAACATTGACTCTGCTTCGTGACGAATCCAGAGTTTGCCTCCCAAAGACACAGGGGCAATCGCATCCTCTGGACCTCATTCAGTGACCAGACTATTCGCCATCTGTAGAAAGCTGGGCCTGCTACAGAGTGTCCGACCATACGTGGCACCAAGGCCAGAACAAAAAGGAAACTACTGCAGCTATCATGTAGTAGCCGGCCACTAAACGATTGATTGTGTTGGTGTGCGAAGGAGGATCCAGAAACTAGTCGATGGAGGAAAATTAAGGGTGCCATCTGCCTCTAACAAGCGACCAGGGGCAATCAAGGAGACCACGAAGGAAATTCCTCAATCCTCCCAGAGAGAGGAATATAATGAAGAGCTACAGGGTCTGATTTGATGAGAATGGGGCAATGGTATTGAAGTCGAGGCAGTGACTAGTCGGGGGTCAAAAAAAAAAAACTCGGAGCTGTCCTTTTTATAGGGAACTCATTTTGTTGCTACAGTGTATTAAGATCATTTTGAATGCAATGCATTTTGTTATTTTCTTACTTATGTGGTGATTGCATGTATATGGCATTGCGTATGCATTTGATCATCTAACATGACATGTCAAACACGCATAATATCAAAATGCCTAACATCAATCTGACAACTATAGGGAACCTAAAAGCGAACCTGGTCCTGAATAAACTCTCTCTTGAAAGGTAAGCTTGTGGGATAAATAAAATGATACGATGGTACCACTTCTGCCGAGGCATTTGATGATTCAACTCAACAATCCTTGAAAGATACTATCAGTCCTGCCTTAGAGCTTCAACTTAAAAGGCACACACGATGCCCAAACCATTCTAAACCGAAAGCCATCTTTGAAACTCCAAATCCTACCCAAAAAAAAAACCTAAAAGGCTCTCCTTAAGGCAAAATCAAACCGCAAAGCCCTCTTTGAGGCACCCGAACCAAGAAAACCCTCCTAAAGGAAAAACCGAATCAAAAGCCCTCCTTGAGGCAATCACACCCAAAAAAGTCCTCCCGGAGGCAAAATTTGGTCTCATACCCTAAGAGGGCGCCCGAAGCCAAAACCCTAAACCCTAAAGCTAAAACTCACCAACCTCACCAAAATCTCAAACCCATGGGGAATTCAAATGGCTTTCATCATCTTCACCACCCACCATGTGTAAAATGCTGAAACAATTTTGGTTGTAGTGCATACATTATCTTGTTCGCGTGACATTCATATGTACATTACATTACACATGCATTGTTCATCCAAAAAGCATATCAAACACATATGACATGCATGAGTTTAAATGTAGCAGGAAAACCAACAGGTGGCAACCGTTTGGGCATAGTCCTCACCAAAAAAAAAAAAAAGAGGATCTCATGGCATTAAAGGGTAATCTTCAGCTCCCGGCATTGTCAGATTCTTCCCTCCTATTTGTGAAAGATTTGGACTTTCATGTCTTCAAAACCAAAGCTCTCCCCCTTTCCTTTTCCAATTTCTTCCACACCTTTAACACCCTTTGTCTTTCGTTTACCACCAAACGACCAACACGTATTTAACAAAACTTCTTTTCACCCTATTCTTTGAACTGACCCTGTGAAGCCTTATTTTCCACCATCGATGGCTTCTAACAATAAGTTGAACCCCATTGCTGTTCCATATCATATCATCTCATCACCAGAAAGGCAATGGAGCAGATAATCACAACACTGCTCCAATTAGTCTTACTTATCACCAATCTACACCAGCTTGGGGATTCTCTTTCTATCCCGTGCCACTTCTCTTCAACCTAAACCCCCAGACCAAACATTTTGTAATCTCAGACTGATAAGAAAGGCCCTGATTTCATGACAGAGAGAGGATTTGAATATAAGCCTACTTCACTTGAGCTGGAGTTCGCCAATGTTCAAGCAACCGCTGATGGAATTCCTAAGTAACCACTGTTCTTGCCCAATAAAATCCACACTATAGCCAATACTAGACTCAACGCAGCAAGAGATGGTTCTATTCAGCAAAATGTGCTACAAAAAGAAGAAGACAGACTCTCACCCCTATGAACTTCACCAACAGTGTTGGAGCAACCGGGTTTTACAAAGCTTTCAACAATCATGAATGAGATGTTCCCATCAGCAAAAATACCTGCAAAGCCTGACGTGCTAATATTCAGGGGAAAGTTCCATTTACCAACCATTTCAAGAACTCAGTTTTCAGCTGCAACAGAAGTGACTACTTACCAATGGTTCTTTAATTTCCTAGCCATGGTGTGCATTGCTCTAGGGTTATTGTGGTTCACGGACGAAGGAAAACCACAATTAACTCAATTCATTCTGAATTAGGCCATACCTTGAAGGACTAAAAGCTGGGTCCATCTTTGGCAACCGTGTGTGAATTGGAATCTGGGGTGAAATGAGGACATGAATAACAGTTCTAGACCCTTGGAGATTTCAGTGGTTAATTGACTCCATCTCAGGTGGTCTACTCAACAGAGGCAGTTCCATCCAATGGCCGGCTGTACACTTTGGTAACATCCCCAGCGAATTTAAAAAAAAAAGGGTGTAATGAAGGAACATTGATCCACACCAGAGCCATGGTTGGAATTTCCTAATGCATTCACATTCCTCATAGCATAAATGTTTTATATTCTGTTTTGATGTTCAATTTGTAAGTGTTATGCCATTGCATGTAAATGTCCATGTTCAGGCTACAACACGCAGCAAACTAGACTTAATGAATCATTTCACATCCAAACCCAAACCTTTAACACTTGGGGCAGACAAAAGCTGAATCATGAAACATCATCAAGGACAATCCTATCATATCCTCGATGGAATTGTCAAGGCGCATCCTCCAATCCTAAGACAAGCCAGTGCTAAAACATCTGCTTGATTGGCGCACTCCTAGAGACTTGGCCATCATTCCAAAAAAAAACCACTAAACAATCTTCAACGAGAGAATCTCCGACACAAAAGACCGAAAGGACGTGTTGGTAACAAGAAGAGAGTAACATTCAGAATCAGAGTCACTTTTGATTTTCCTATTGCATTCATTCTAATGTCATTATAATGATATCATGCATGCATGGTTTTCTGCTTAGATGTTCATATTGCATGCATAGTGCCACTACATATAAACGCCCATCAGTAGGTCATTGCATCTAAACCCACGATGGCATCAACAAAATTGTCACTACAAATGATAGCTACCGGCTCAGTTGTATCATCCCCAGCTGAGTCTTTAGCCAAAACGATCCCCACTGAGTCATTATCCTCAGCAAAGTCATCCGGTAGGCATAGTCCCCACAGGAGTCATCAAGAGTCACAAGTTCACTCCCCAGCACAGTGCTGATACCAAACATATCATTAAAAGCATCATGACACATGCATACACATGAATCATGCACGCATTTACACATGAATCATGCACGTATTCATGCATACATGTATCAAAACAACCATCCTTATGCTTCCTCTTCGCCTCATAGAGGAGATAGCACATTATCTTATTCGACCTTGTCGACCCAATGGATAGGGAAGAATGTCTGTTGATGAACTTCTCGCCCTGAACAGGTATCTGGGGGCAGAACAACAGACCATTTTGTTCGACCTTTCCACCTCATAGGAGAGGAAGAACATTCATTTCAATCCTATTACCGCTGGGGCAGGAAAGAAATGCCTTTTGAGGAGTTTCTTGCCTTTAACAGGTATCTGGGGGTAAGACAACATCAACCTCGTGCTGCCTCTTTGCCTTATAGAGGGGACAACACATCATCTTATTCGACCCTATCGACCCAATGGACAGGGAAGAATGTCTGTTGATGAACTTTTCGCCCTTAACAGGTATCTAGGGGTAGAACAACAGACCATTTCATTTGATCTTTCCGCCACAGAGGAGAGGAAGAACATTCATTTCCAACCTCGTGCTGCCTTTTTGCTTTATAGAAGGGACAACACATCTCTCATTTGACCTTGTCGACCCAATGGACAAGGAAGAATGTCTGTTGACAAACTACTCGCCCTTAACAGGTATCTGGGGGCAGAACAACAAACCAACTCGTTCGACCTTTAGCCACAAAGCAGAGGAAGAACATCCATTTCGATCCTGTCATCGTAAAGGTAGGAAAGAAATGCCTATTGGAGATATTTCTCACCCTTAACAGGTATCTGGGGGCAAAGCAATTCAATCGTATTTATTCTCGATCGAGGGGGCAAAAATTTTTGTTTCCAAAACTATCGATCAAGAAATAAATACGCTACTTAGTACCAACATCACGGACGCGCTCCGCCTCATAGAGCCCACATCACAGACATGCTCCGTCTCAGTGAGCCAACATCATGAACGCGCTCCGCCTCAGAGAGCCAACATTATGGACGCACTCTGCCTCAGTGAGCCAACATTACGGATGTGCTACGCCTCAGTGAGCCAACATTACGGATGCGCTCCTCCTCAGTGAGCCAACATTACGGGCGTGCTCCATCACAGTGACCCAACGTCACGGACATGCTCCACCACAGTGAGCAAACATCAAGGGCACGCTCCACCACAGTGAGCCAACATTACGGCACGCTCCATTGCGACGAGTCAACTTGGAACCACGGCCGATACCACCAACAAGGGATGCCAGGTACATTTCCTTTTCCTCCCTCACCGCGCTCCCTGTCATGAGACCAAATTTGATCTATGCTCGATAGCCCATGATGATAGGACTTTGATCCCGTGTGGGGTAGCCTGTGAGCATGGGTTTTTCCTCGGTCCCGGTGATGAGCATCCTTTGATTACCTGTGGGCCGAACGAACTTGAATTGGACTTGAAAACGATGGAATGTTGCCTGGAGTCCCTCAAACATCCTGAAAATCGAGCTATCCGTGATCTGAAACCTGCGGAAAGGTCTCCTGAGCTATTTTCAAGGTTTAGGGTGGGCGTTGGACTTTCAAAATTTTGCCCCGGCTCTTGTTAGAGCCGCACGGCTCTAGTTGCCGGCTCTAACTAAAGTTGTATGGCTCTAGTGCTAACTAGAGTTGTCCAACTCTAGTGGGCAACACAGATTGCCTTGCAAATTCAGGCAACCTGTCTTGCAGAAGGTACGGGTGAGCTTATTTTCTGAGATGGGCATTTAATGATGAAAAAAGAAAGATGAAAAAGTGGAGATATAAAAATAGAGAGAGAGAGACTTTGAAAGGGGAGCTTTTGAATCTTAAGAAAGAAAAGGAAAGAAACAATGAGAAAGAGGGAGACAGAGTGAAAGAAAAAGGCAGAGAGATAGAGAGCCAGAGAGAATCCAAAAACACAAAGTTTAAACCCTAGAAATCAATCTCAAGATATTAGCAACAAGTCATATAACCATTGCAGATTGAATCGGATCATTTCGGGTTAGTTTCGGAATTGTTCGGTTTTAGGCCGGTTGGACTTCAAGGGCAAATCCTAAGTTTCCAATCTGTATCTTGACATTTAAACCTATTTACATTGTCTTTTCTGTGTGTTTTCTTTGTTTCTGCAAATTTCGGAATCAGATTGCCCGAATAGAGCCGTACGACTCTGTTCTTTATGAACAGAGCCGGCCGGCTCTGATCATGAAGAACAAAGCTGGTCGGCTCTAATATTAGAGCCGGCCGCCTCTGTTCTCCAAGGACAGACTCCCGTTTGTCCTGATCGGTCGAAAACAATCTGTTTTCCATTCTGTGTATTCAGTTGCAATCATTTTTGGCCCAAATCCATCTGTATGCCATAAAATTTTGGTTTTTATATTTCTATACATATGGATATTAGTGTTTTTTTAATTTCCTAGGGTTTTATTTTCTGAGTTTCGGGGTAGTTTTATCCGAATCGGATCCATAGTTTGGCATTAGTGGACCCCCGAACCCTATATAGTCCCCGAAAAATATTAAAAACAAACAAAATAGTATTGTCATAAATTTTTTGGGTGTGCTTATTGTATTTTGGACCCTAGATGAAATGCGTATTTAGGAACCCACACGAACGAAACCCGGAGTTCTACGATAACCGACCCCGAAAAACAGCAATTTTCATGAAACCGAGCCAAATGGTTTCCAAAAATTGATTTTCCAGCACAAATTACAGGGCATTTTAAAACCGATTTCTAGGTCTAATCGGTCCGACCGGCTGGGTCGAACCGGTTACCTCTTAAATGCATGCTTCTTTATTTTAAAATCCCCATTCTGTCCTGATTTGAGTCCTATTTGTATTTATAATATAAACTGCGCTAACCAATCTGTTTTGTAGCATTTATTTTTATTTTTACTGTATTTTATAGACTAATTCGTGTGAATAGGCGGTTGTATTATTTTTAGATCCGCGTGTATTTAGGCGATTGTAAAGTGAGGACGAGAGTTTTATATTTTATTCAATTTGGTTGTATAATCGGCCTCTATTATTCTTTTGTATATTTGTGTGAATGGTTTAATTTCCTACAATTTCTTTTATGCATTTGTACCTTAGCATCGGATTAATAAATTAAATAAGTTGGGTTAGAGAAAGATAATAAATTGAATAAATATGACTTTATAAACAATAAACAAATACAAACTTGAGGTTAAGTAGGTAAGTTGCCCGAACCCTGAATCTTTGGATTAGGTACAGTAATCTACGCTCGGTATGGAGCTGTACTGGAATTTCCTAGAAGAGTTGATCCGGGTGGCGACTCTGTCACTGATCTCGAAATTTAGGTTTCGAAGTCTTTAAGTTATAAAACATAAAAATGTTCTCTACAAAATGAATTTCAAAATAAATAAACGAATAGTTTTCCCTAAAGTAAGATAAACAAAACCTCGTTTTCCACAAATCTAATTAAATTTTTTTAAAAATCTTTTTCCTCGGTTTGCTTTGCCGTGTTCCGCTTTAAGGTTGTCTGCTCACACATGGTTGTGGATTACTTCTCAAAATGGGTCGAAGCAGAATCGTTTGTGAACGTTACAGCTAAGAAGATGGCCAAATTCATAGAAAAGAACATCTTTGTGAGACATAGGATCCCTCATCATGTTGTGACTGACAATGGGGTATAATTTTAAGGAGTAACAACTCAGTTGTTTCAAGAGAAGGGAGTCGAGCATCACAGATCATCCCCGTATCGCCCACAAGCCAATGGGGTGGTAAAAGCTGCCAATAAGTCTATTAAAAAGATTCTGTCAAAAATGGTAGTGACCTGTAGAGATTGAGCTGACATGTTTCCATTTGCCTCATGGGGATACCGGACGAGCGTTAGAACCCCTACCGGAGAAACACCATACTCACTGGTTTACAGGATGGAGGCTGTCTTTCCAGTAGAGATGGAAGTCAGGTCACTAAGAATAGTTATGGAGGCACACTTACCGGAATCTGATTGGCTCCAGTCGAGACATGAACAGTTGGCACTGATTGATGAAAAGCACCTTTAAGCCCTAGACCGTTTACAGATGTACCAAAAGCGAATGGCTAGGACCTACAACAACAGGGCTAGTCATCAGAAGCCTCCACTTAAGGCAGGAGATTTAGTACTCAAGCAGATGAAATAGACCAATATAGATTTACGGGGGAAATTCAAGCTTTACTGGGAAGGCCTGTATGTAGTCAAGAGGATACTTTCGAAGGGCACTGCAAAGATTATGGACATGGAAATGAATGAATTTGTCAACCCCATCAATCAGGACAAGCTGAAGCACTACTACATTTAAAAAAAAAAGGAAGTCCGATGGGTCAAAAATCGAAAAGGCGACCCATGAAAAAATTAGGACAGAGAGGCGAGGACTATCAGCTGGAAAATCTATAAAGACCGACTGGTGGCAAGCGTGGAATCAGTTGAGACGTATACCATCAATGATTCTGTCCTTAGTTTCATTTCATCATTTGATGTACATTGTGCTAAAACATTATTTATGAATGTTTGATTCTATCCACTTAAATGTCTCGGGTTTAATTGTAATTCAGATTATTTTATGCGTAATTGGCTTTCATATCTCTTGCACATCTCACATCCATAGATTGCACATACATGTAAAAAAAAAAAGTCTACTGAATTGAAAACCCAAAAAGGGCAGTTCAGGCAAAAATAAAGATAGTCCGATAGGCCGAAAACCCAAAAAGGGCTACCTATGCAAAAATTAGGACAAGAAATAAAACAAAATAAAAGTCATATAGTAGTAACCAGCTCTGATTATCCTAATCCTCTAAAGACCGAGGTACCACAAAGTCAGTGCCTCACGTCCACTCCTAGTGGGGCAAGCAATCAGATCTATCAGCCAAGCTCTGTAGCAAGCATCTGTCTCCATAGATGCAACACTTTCATACCTCAGAATCTCGGTGTGAGTACGATGCATCCATTGATGCTGCACATGTCAAGGCCACTGTGGTGTAAACACTCCTCACTCAGTTGTCCACAAAGATCGAGGAACCCCCTGCAGCTGACCATACTGTCTGTATAGCCGAGCGGGAGAGTAGAAAGTCACATAGGTCAACCCTAGCAGCTAGACACCTTCAGCCCAGGTCTCAGTAGTTGCTGGGATTCGTCACGGGAAACCGACCGACAAAGTGCGGAAACACGCGTCGATTTCCTCGAATCCGGGTCCCGGGAGCTTAAGTAGTGAAAATCAAAAACAAAACACAAAGGAGGAGAATAAAGTCTTACCAAGATATCTCTTTAAGAGATAGAAGAAGACTACAGAAATCAAGGATAGATTTCCTCCACCGATGCGTACACGAACGGCTATCGGACTGAAACCCGTGCTAGCAACTCGGAAATTCAAGAAGAGAGGGAGAGATGGCAGCCAAGAGCACTTGCTTAGAATGAAAATGGTTGAAGCCTTTCATCTAATATCTCTCACCAAGAGGCAAAAAATATCCCATAAAGCAAAGTCAACTATGACTCACCACAAAGTCAACAATGACTCACCACTTTCACTCATTACAATTTTTGGCAAAGAATGAGTCACCTCCCTTGTCCAAAGACACAAGGATTCGGCCAAGAGGTGGGAAAAAGATGGGGAAGACACTTGTCTTTAGTCATAATGACCAACACATAATGACCAACAAATATCCAAGTTGGTAAAGTCCAACTTTACTAACCAAAAGTCCACCATGACTCACCCATTTGATCATTACCTTTTGTCCCACCATGACTCATTCTTCTCATCTTAAAATTCATCATTCTTGCCCTAAACCCACCATGAATTTCGGCCAACACATGATGAAGAAGTGGGCTTACCATTTCAAGCCCTAGCCCACATTAATTCTTTGGTTTCTCTTTGATTTCAAATAACATTGTAATTCAATATGTATGTAAGTATATTGTACCATATAATATGTTACATACATCTAAATTACAATTAATTTGACACATCAAATTCATCAAGGAATTAAATTAGACACATATAAGATGAGATACATGTAAACCTATACATGTATAAATATTTCCACCTAGGAAATAATCTCATAAATTAATTCATTGAATTAATTAAGAGAATGCCAAAAATAAATATTAATTATATTCTTTTGATCAATCTAATTGACCTAGAAGATAATTAATAAATCTCTCTCTCTTCAAACGTGTATACTCCAAGCACACACTTAATCCGACTAGTTAAAGTCCAGACGTTCAATGTGTACGATCCAATGGGCCCGTCTTTATGTTGGCAGTGGGCCAAGGCCCACAGACTACAGGCGGGCTCTAGCAAGCCACTGTAGCCCCCAATTAAGACGGAGATAGCAGTCAAACTGTCACCGTAACCCTGTAGTTGAACTTGTATGTCCCATGTCACTGATATCGGTGTCCAACACAGAGGCATGGTTGATCACCCTTTATATGTGTCCGGACATTACTTGATCCCAAATGAACTGATACTCACAAACAAGATCTCATCTTGTTTGGGTGTGGCCACACTCTAATCAGTAACATTCATCAAGAGGCCGGTGATATCGTCTCAGTAAAATACTGAGTGACATTCCCTTCTGCATATCCATAGTACTGCCATGCTCACTGACACACCCGAACGTACCCATACTTGGCACCCTTTTACAGGCCCGTTAGGCGTACACCGAAGTGTGCCACTTCACATGCAGCACCATCATATGGTCCGGTCAAAGGACTTATGCAAGTACTACGCGAGAATCAGTTGTGATACTATACCATGTAGATTCCCGTTAAGTGGATCAATCCAGTACCATGCACCCTTTTACATGTACCCATTAACCTGGTTGACATTCCATGTTCTATGACCGGTAAGACACCGCCATACAACCAGGCTAATGATAGTCTTTAGTTCCATTCATTCCCATGATTGGAACAGACTACGGATGACTTTATGGCCATATCGTTTTCCCTATCCATAGTCTTACTGCCAAGTGCCTCACACTTGACAACATGGATATGGATATGTCCATTGGATACTCTATTTAAAATATTGCACAAGACATATAGTAAATAGATTGTTGCCTTTATTTCTTAACACAACTTGTATAATACATGAAGTTCATATAAATGTACAAAAGTATGATACAAAGACAAGGACTAATGCCTCGGGACTAGGGCATTTCCAACAGTAGTCACATCAGAAATATCCCAGCAAGGACAGACCTATAGTTTGAGGCATCAGTCCTCCTCCTCAGCCAATAAAACAAGTGCTCCATGGACATAAAACTGAAATCTGGAAGCTAGATGCACAGAGATCAGTAACGTTTTGGGGCATATCTCGGATGAGGTGGAGGAGGGCTTAGGAGGCACAACTTCTCCAACAACCAGATCTGCACATAGGTTAGTCAAATAAAAAGGGGTAGTGAATATTTAAATTCAGAAAGTGTGGTACAAAAGCATACCTAGAGCAAAAAAGGGGGATCCATAGCTCTCAATAGGAGAATCAATATGGATAGAATCCAAGTAGATCAGTGTCTCGCAATCCCCCTAGGTGATGCACCCTGAGCCATCTGAGTCACCACCGAGGCTAATCTAAGACTGCAAGTGCCGTCTCGGGACTCGCATAAGTAGACGCCATCAGCAGCAAACTCATCTACGGAGCCCAGCTAGGGGTAGTAGGGGCCAAAGCAAAGCAAAAATAAGCTATAACAGAAAGGCTGAGTCTAGGAGAAGTAGGCCTACCACTAAGTGCACGACCTATACCTGCTACAGTCGGAGCTAATTGACTCAGGAATCCATGAATGTCGCCTGAGTCAGGATCAGGAACATCTAACTGGACCCCTCGAGGGCAGGGAACACAGAGGATAGGATTGAACTCCTCTACCAAGGGGCATAACTTTTAACTAGCAAAGCAAAAGACATGATCCATCGGGTCCCAAAAGCTAGTAGCTACCTTCAAGAAGACCCGGTTTGGAGTCAAAGTAGTGTAGAACCTGATGTACTATAAGCCAAAGGGTGCAAGCAAGGCCCAATTAGAAGAGCGGGTCGTACTATAATAGTCCCGGAGTCGTCCTTGGAGCTGATCCATGATGGAAGGTAATTGAAAGAGGAAGAGAGGCTGAAGAGTGAAATAGGGTGGCTATAGTGTGTGGGGCGGGTATGATGCCTTACAGTGGCGCGGCTATAATGTGCTGGGCAGATGAGATACTTATAGGGGGCGGTTGTACTGAAGAAAAGGCTGAAATTCGATGTGGGATGACTCTAATGTCTTGGGTGGCTATAACCCTATATATCCACGTGGCTGTAGGTCATAGTGGCGTGGCTGTAATGTGCTGGGCGGCTATAGTGGCACAATGGCGTGGTTGTAATGTAGACAACACTTTGCCTATATCTTTATATGATTTCTGATGATTATAGATGCGCGGCCATAGGTTCCAGGGGCTGTTTTCCAAGGAAAATATAGTGTAAAGATCCAGGAACATGTCCTGAACCCAACTAAATTGAACTAGGAAGCAATAAAGACATGGAAATGCAGAGAAATGCACAATTAAAGGCTCCAATTTCAATGGCTAAAAGATGCAAATGTCATATACAATTCATTCAAGCGTCAAGTACATCACAAAGTTAGACCCATGCAAAGGCCATAATGTACAGAGAAACAACCCACAGACGGGTCAATACATCACAAACAGAAAATGGGAAATAGGCCTAAGAAGAGGCAAAGCCAACATCATCATTGTCATCCCCATCATCTGCTAGATCACCAGTCGAGCTCTCACTCACATGCGTACCAACCGATTCCATCTCGGCATCCTAATCGTCTGCCTGGTCTCTAAAAGTCTAGTTCATAACCTCCAACTCGGTGACCCAACGTTGCAACTGGTCATTCTCTGCCCTTAAGTGAGTAGACTTATGGCACTCGATCTCGATCATCGTCTGCACCAAGCAAAGCATGGAGAACACCATAATCATATGCATATACATCCATACATACTTGCATACATCTAGATTTAGATTTAAAGCCAAATATAGATACTTACAGTCAAAGCAGCATAATCCTGGAAGGAGAGCACCCTCACTCTATTGATGGCTTGGCCCATGTACATTCCCTGCATCATTGGGATCTGTAGAGATCACATTCAAAGGGATCAATTCATCAGAAAAAGAGGCGAAATGAAGAACAGCAAAGATACTCACATGTGTGGTGCCTTCAGGAATGGCAATGGAAAAGAATGGTCCTGGAGAAGGAGGTCGGCTTGATAAGACTGTCGGGACTCGTCGAACAACTAAATGGTGCTCTCAATTGGGAATTCAAGCCGACCATGCAAATAGTCAACAGGAGGGGCCTGAGGAGCCTGAAAAGAAGGAATGGGAACATCCTCCGCTCCAATGGTGGAGCCCGCCCCAGTGGCCCGAGTAGACCTAATAGCAGATCTCCTACCTGCCCCCTGACGGATGAAGGTGGGCGTGCACGTCCACCTCTCAAAGATGGTTGAAGTCAATTAAGAAGAGGATGTCGGTAAAAAAAAAGGAAAGGTTTGGAAAATACCCCAGCACCAACATTAGCACTAAATGGAAGTAATTGAGTGATGATGAACTGGCGATAGTTGCCATCCACATTGCCCAACTCATAGCCAGCACCATATAGGTTAGGATGTAGCTCAAGAGATAAAAGGTGAGGTTAGAATAATCCCACCGGTAAAGCAACTGGGATCCTATACGCCTCTGGACCAGAGAGCCAGTCGTGGACCCTCTCACTGAGGTACCACTCTTGCCCAAAGAGGCACTCCATCATAAAGCGTCTTTTCGACAGCGCCTATTCATCAGAAAGCAGTTGAGGCAAGTTATCCGCCTCTCGCCTCCAAGGGGTCTTAATGATCTAGAATCAGTATGTCAGAAAATCCTAAGTCAAAAAAAAAAAAAAGAAAGAAAGAAAGAAAGAAAGAAGAACATACCCCAGTAAATGTCATCTCCCTCAAAGCCTGGCGGCACTCGGCATGGTTTTTATCAATGTCACTCCATACAAACCCCAGCCACCATCTAATACGGGTAAATTTGGCCAACTCGTAGCCATCAGGAACTTGCACTACTGAGGGGGGGAACGAAGCAGTATTCGTAGGCCTAAACCTACAGACGAAGTATGAAAATGGAATCAATAATAATCCAAGAAACGTACACAGGAAAGCAAGATCTTAAGATAAAGGATCCGAGATACTCACGTGTAGCATAATCCAGAAGTCCTTTAGCTCCTTATGAGAGCCTCGAGCACAAAGGTCAAGAGCATAGTAAAGCTGGGCCAAGGCCACTTGACCCCAGTTAGGAGTCCCCATAGACTCTAGGTCAATCAAGCATGGCAACATGGCCAGATTCAAACTACTCCCACCTATGGGGAATAGGAGGGTGGAAAGAGCATGCAGCAGAAAGGCCCTCGCATACCTCCTTTCATCGGGAGCTTGTCCCCTTTTGGAGCTCAGTCTGTCACCTCATCCAGTAATCCCGGAGGCTCCTACATTAGATCCGGCTGTCAGGGGAGTCAATCCCAATAAGCATAGCCACTAACTCCTGGTCGTACCCACTATGTGCAAAAATCTAGTTGAAATGGATCACCTGCCTAGAGAAGGGAAGTCCGGTGATAGCAACAATATCCTCCGGAGTCACCGTATACTCTTCGGATGGGAAATGAAATGTATGGGTGGTGTCCATCCAGCTCTCCAAAAGCGCAGCCAAAAGTCCTCAACTAGTCCAAGGAGTAGTAATGGTTATGCTCCGAATCAATCGCTGTAGACCAGTAGAATTCAATATCTCCTTCACTCCTGCAGGCAGCCGTCTGTACTACTTCAAAGATTCTACAATCGATCTGCTACCGTAATGGCCAAATCTCACCTGCGAAATCAATAATCAAGGAGTTTATAAGCGTTTTAGAATGCATAAACATCATAAAAATCGAAGAAACACCCTTAGAATCTTAAAAAATCGGGCGGCCTTAAGTCTACCAACTATAGCTGCCCGGCTGTAGGAGATCACAGCCGCGCAGTTGTAGTCCTCATTGTTACAACCACATGGCTGTAATCATCTTCTAGGGCGGATGTAACTGGAGAATTTTGGCAAACCACAAATTCGTTCGTTTTTCGGTCAAATCTTATCCTAACTCAACCCAAATCAACAGCTAAGCATCCTAGGGGCATTTTCTACTCAAATCATGCATCAATTTCACCTATTTTCTCTAATTATGTAGAAATTCCAAACTTTGGAAAAAATGGGAAATTCAATAAAATTAACCGGATTCACGAAGGCATGACTCGAAATCTGGAGTTGGATTAGCACTGGAGCGTCGATCTTTACTCCACAGTACTCGTCTTCCTCCTTTAGCCCATAAACACTCTCTGTGGGTTCAAAAGCTAAGGTAAAATTCCCCCCTGGGATAGAAAACCTCATTGGAAAGGTGGGTTCGGCTTGAGGAATGGGTCAGAGGACTCTACGCATCTTTCGCCTCATGATTCCGAAGGTTTGCAAGGGTTTGAAGCAAGAAAGTCACTTAGAGAGGAGAGTGGTTTTTGGCCTCAAGTGAAAAATAATTTGCTATATGTGTTGTGGCCTTTTGAAAGCCACATCTTACCCATCACTATAGCCTAACAGCTGTAGCTTAAAACCATTACAGCTGCGCCGCTGTAGCTTACTATTTTTCAAGATTTCCATTCTTTCATTTTTCAAAACTTATTCTATGCCAATTTGATCCCATGAAAGGTAATGTTCATGTCTTGCAGGTATCAAGGGGCAACATATTCAGCCCATATTCAGCTTATATCCATGATCGAAGGGGCAAAAATTTTTGTTTCCGAAATTATCGATCAAGGAACGAATACTCACTCGGAACAACTTCAAAACATCAAAAGAGATGATCAAGCTTCTCAAATCACAAAGCATCCTTCCCCAGCTATAGAAACTTCGAGGGAAACACTATTACCCTTTTCTTTAGTGACACAGGCCCCAATAGAAGTGAAATGACCAAAATGCCCTTCTGTTAGTAACCAAACTACCAGATGGCCAAAATACCTTTCCTTTAGCAACACAAGCTTCACAGAAAACCAAATCTCCAAAATATGTCTTCCCCTAGATACATAAGCTCCACTAGAGGTGAAATGACCAAAATACCCTTTTGTTAGCCATCAAGCTACCAAATGACCAAAATACCCTTTTTCTCACTAAAAGGGATACCGAACTAATAAAACTCATTTCTTTTCATGACATAAGCCCCACGAGAGGTCAAATGACCAAAGTAGCCTTCCTCAAAATTACCAAAATACCCCTCCCTTTCATGAACATCAAATTACCAAAGTCCTCTGCTTCAAGATGGAGTCGAAGCATGATAATGTCGGTTTTTGACCTTATCGTTTAGGCAATTTCGTGGTTTAAACGGCAATTTTTTTGAGTCCTTTGTGTGAATGCTTGTTTGGTTTTGCGTATTTTGTGATTTTTATGTTTTGGTTGGAATTTGATAACTTTTAGTAATTTTTCGTGTTTTTAGGGGTGTTTTTGTAATTTTGGATAAGGAGTCATTTTTGTGGTCCGTGGCTGTGGTGCGGTTATGTTTCTTTATGTTTGTTTTGGACAGGCATTATGACTCGGACCGAAAGTTGGAGCGACAGCGGCGAAGAAGAGTTTGAAGTGCTGAAAAGCAAGGTGGCACGACGTGCCGCAATGAGGGCACGACATGCCATTCCAGCGTGCCAAGGGATAGAATCCAGTGGATCGGCACGAAGTCGTTCCACCACCCCCAGCACGACATGCCAGCCCCAAATCTACACAGCACGTTGTGCCGCCACCATCAGCACGGCGTGCCGAGCTCTAGAATTCTGCTGTTGCCCTACTTTCATCTTTCCTGTTTAGTGGTTTTAACCTAGCCGTATAAATAGGTTATTTTCTAAGTTGTATGGATCTTTTTCCAGACTTTTAAAGTGTAAAGCACAAACTTGTAGCTAGGTTTATTTGCTTGAACTATTTGTTTCTTTGAGTTTGAACCCTCAATTGGTAGAAGTTTTGCATTGAATCTTCCCCTTTTGCGACGTTCTTGGTTCCAGCTTGAGTTCGTCTATAGAGGTACACCCCAAGCATCTTCACACTGTTGGAATCCGGTTAATCGGACCAAAAGGGCATAAGTTCTTCTTCTTCTCTTTTGTAATTTGATTAGTTAGTTTTTGATTCCTCAATTGATTATGTTTGGTTGTAAACATTGAATTCTTATCATTTTTCTTGATTAATACAATTGATTGCAATTTAATTTCAATTTTTACACCTTTTCTTTTTGCAATTCCTTGAATGATAATCTAGTCTCATAAGATCTTAACTTATTAAGTTCATATTTGTGGCATTACCTAGATTGACACCTAGGAAACCATTAGTATTGACGACACTGTGGAATTTATATGCCCCTATTTTCTGAGCTTTAGAATTAGACCGCCTCTAAACAAGGGAAACCGGCTAAGGACCTAAAAGATCTAGACACGCTAGGTTGAATCATTGGAAGAACATAATTAAGGTTTAATTGTTGAGTTAAGTTTATCTATTTTAATTAATTGATAAAGCCATCACCATTAGCATTCAGAGGTCGGTAGACCGCCAATTGATAACCCAAATTCAAGTGCAAAGTAAGCTGGGATAGATCAACTAGGAGTAGGATAATTTAGTTGTTATTATAATCACAACCCAAAATTAAGTTCCGCCTAGGACATGCAAGGAACCTGAGTAGTTTAGTGTTTGCAGAATATTTTTCTCTGTGGGATCGATACCTAGACCAACAAGAATTATAACTTGTCAACGATAGGTGCACTACCTTAGTTGTGTGACTCTAGGTTTAGTTTCACTACTTCACCTAGGATCCACCAAGTTTTTGGCGTCATTGCCAGGGAAAATTTATTTTCCTGCATCATTGAACCAAAGGTCTATTTGCTGATCTAGGTACTGTTTATGTGCATATAGTTATACAATTCTTCTTTTCTGTGGATATTTGTTACAAATTTTTTTTTATATTTTCTCTGTGTGTGTGTGTGCTTTCTAGCTTATGCGAACTCGTTCTCAGCACCCTGAGCTTTCACCCTATAACCTTGAAATTGAACATTTTTGTAGCAGGAACCATAGAGCACAACAAGAGCAAATTGTCCAAATGGATCTTCAGCAACGTGAGGAAGAGGAGAGACAGCTACGGAAAAGAGCTGAGCAAGAGTGACTCCAGCGAGAGCGGGAGGAGTTTGAAAGAAGAAGGGGTGGTGATAGAGAGAACATGGTCATGACTGACCTAATGGCTCCACATCAACCCCGGAACAGATCCGGAGTGGTTCTCCCAGCCATCACTGCTAATCACTTTGAGTTGAAGTTCAATATGATCAATTTTATCCAAGGGAACGGGCTGTTCAGTGGCGGAATAAGTGATCACCCTAATGATCACTTAGACCGGTTTCTCATGGTGGCCGATACAGTCCGAATCGGTGGGGTGCCCCAAGATGCAGTGCGGTTGAAGTTGTTTCCCTTCTCATTATGCGGGGGAGCAATGGAATGGTACAAGTCCTTGAGACCCGGGTCTGTGACTTCATGCGATCAATTGGAAGAACAATTCTTAGCATATTACTTCCCACCATCAAAGACGATTCAGTTAAGGAACGAGATTATGGGATTCATTCAATTTGGGACTGAGACTCTCAACGAAGCATGGCAAAGGTTTCAACAGTTGTTGCGAAACTGTCCCCACCATGACATGCCGCGATTCACTCAGGTAAGCACGTTTTATCATGGTTTGACACTAGCTAACTGTGCCATTATTGATTCTTCTACAAGTGGAGACATTTTTAAGAAGACTGCTACGCAAGCCGAGGAGTTGATCGCAGAGCTGGCTAGGAAGAGTACCTTATGGCAGTCGGACGTGCCAACAAGGAGTGAGGTTCGGGCTACGGACTTGGGATGCCAAGATGCAGCCATGGACCATGTGAACAAGAAGCTGGACCTGTTGATGTCCCGCTTGAATTTAAATGTGCCACAATATCAGCCGGTGTTGTGTATATCATGTGGAGCGGAGCATCCCGATCAAGAATGTGCATTGGGCGATCCATTCGCCCAACCGTCTGAGAATGTAAGTTTTATGGGAGGAAACCAAAGGTACAATAATTCTAACTCTTACCCATAAAATTTCAATAATAATAACAATTACGGAAGAAGGTATCAACACCCGAACATGTCTTATAATAATAACCAAAATGTGTTGAGACCTCCTTCCGGATTCCATTATGAGCACCGTGAGTAGGGCTTAGGTAAGGCCCCATTTGTTCCTAATGATCATTCCTCACAGCAACCTCAACAGTCTAAGCAAGATG
This sequence comes from Euphorbia tirucalli, assembly GCA_039660915.1. NCBI lineage: Eukaryota > Viridiplantae > Streptophyta > Magnoliopsida > Malpighiales > Euphorbiaceae > Euphorbia > Euphorbia tirucalli. Next base: position 30,589,756 of record CM077640.1, on the reverse strand, counting down.
AGACGGTTTTGTCTTTGTTAAAAGACATCTCATCCCGGCTTGCTGATAATGAGGCATACTGTAGGGATTTGGGCAAGTAGGTGGCTCAAATGAGTAGGGAGAGGTAGGAAAGACCTCAAGGAGCACTCCCGAGTAGAACTGAACAAAACCCAAAGGGACATCAACGGGAGACAACTCAAGCTATAACCCTGCGAAGTGGTAGGCAAGTGGAGGACCGAGTGCAAAACACTGATATTCCATCCCAACCTACTGAGGTAAGTGAAGAGTCGGGAGAGGTAAGCAACCCTGACTCAATTTCTGAACCCGAACCTAGCACTAATGAAAAATGGAATATTCCTGACCCAATGAGAGCCTATGTGCCTAAGCTCCCTTATCCTCAAAGGGAGAAGAAAGATAAACTGGAGCAGAAATATTCCAAATTTCTGGAAATTTTCAAGAAGTTAGAATTTAATATGCCATTGATTGAGGCTCTCCAAGAGATGCCTTCTTATGCTAAATTCTTCAAAGAACTTCTTTCAGGGAAAAGAAAGCTAGGCGAGGACGAAGTGGTGGCTTTAACAGAGGAATGTTCGGCAATTATCACTAACAAACTTCCACCTAAGCTCAAAGATAGGGGTAGTTTTACTATCCCATGCCGGATAGGAAACATGGAGATTGCCAATGCCCTATGTGACTTGGGTGCAAGTATTAATTTGATGCCTCTGTCGTTTTTCAGGAGATTGGACTGGGAAACCCAAAGCCGACCAACATAACCCTCAAATTGGTGGATAGATCTCTCACGAGGTCAAAGAGGGTGGTCGAGGACGTGTTAGTAAAGGTGGACAAGTTTATCTTCCCCAGGGACTTCGTGGTAATGGATGTGGAGGAAGATAGCTCGGTGCCCCTTTTGCTTGGAAGGCCACTTCTTGCAATCGGTAGGACTTTGATAGATGTCCTGGAAGGTAAGATTATTCTTAGGTTGCACAACGAGGAGGTAAGTTTCAATGTCTATAACTCAATGAAATATCCATTAGATGTTAAAAACTGTAATTTAGTAGACTCCTTTTGTCCTATTGATGCTTGTGTAGTTGAGAATGTGTGCAGTGAACTAGAGTGCATCATAGGAGAAGGCCTAATTGAAAGTGTGGCGAACGAAGTGTTAGTTGAAGAATGCTCATGGGGTGAAGGGATGGTTTGACAAGCTAGAGCGTGAAGTCAAGCCTGCACCTAAATCTTCACTGGAGGAACCTCCATCATTGGAGCTCAAAACCCTTCCCCCTAACCTTAAGTATGTTTTTCTGCATCCTCCAAAGGACTTACCAGTTGTAATTTCTTCTTTATTGACAGGAGAGGAGGAGGACAAGCTACTAGAGGTGCTGAGAAAGCACAAGGGACCGTTTGGGTGGATAATCCACGACATAAAGGGAATAAGTCTGACGTTTTCCATGCATAGAATCTTTCTAGAAGATGAGGTAAAGCCGTGTGCACAACCTCAGCATCGCTTGAACCCAAATATGAAGGAAGTGGTAAGAACCGAGGTGATAAAACTCCTGGACGCATGTATCATCTTTCCTATTTCTGATAGTCAGTGGGTGAGTCCGGTTCTATGTGTGCCTAAAAAGGGAGGACAACGGTAGTGGAAAATGATAAAGGGGAACTAATCCCTACTAGAGCTGTCACGGGTTGGCGCATGTGTATTGGTTATAGGAAGTTGAATGATGCCACTCGGAAAGATCATTTTCCATTACCGTTTATTGATCAAATGTTAGAGAGGATGGCCGGGCATGAATATTTTTGTACGTTAGATGGGCTATCCGGGTATATGCAAATTCCAGTCGACCCTCTTGATCAAGAGAAAACCATGTTTACGTGTCCATATGGGACATTTGTATATAGGCGGATGCCTTTTGGTTTGTGTAATGTGTTGGAAATGCCCTAGTCCCGAGGCATTGGTCCTTGTATTTGTATTATACATTTATTGAATTTATGTATTATACTCATTTATGTTATTAATAAAGGCATCAATTCATTTATTATATTTATCTTGTGCAATATATTAAATGAAGTATCCAATGGACATATCTATATCCATGATGACAAGTGTCATGCACTTGGCAGTAAGACCATGGATAGGGTAAACGATATGACCATAAATAGATCCGTAGTCTGTTCCAGTCATGGGAATGAATGGAACAAGAGACTATCATTAGCCTGGTTGTATGGCGGCGTCTTACCGGTCATTGGACATGGAATGTCAACCAAGTTGATGGGTACATGCATGGGGGCATGGTACTGGATAGATCCACTAAACAAGTAATCCACATGGTATAGTATCACAAGTGATTCTCGTGTAGTACTTGTATGGATCCTTTGACCTGACCATATGATGGTGTTACATGTGAGGTCGCATGCTTAGGGGTATGCCTAAAGGGCCTGTAATAGGGTGCCAATTATGGGTACTTTCGGGTATGTCACTTAGCATGGTAATGCTATGGTTATGCAGAAGGGATTTGTCACTCAGTAGTCCACTGGGAAGATATCACCGGCCTCTTGATGAATGTAACTGATAAGAGTGTGGCCACACCCAAACAGGTGGGAACTTGTTTGTGAGCTTCAGTGCATTCGGGATCAAGTTAATGTCCGACACAAAAGAGGGTGATCAATCCATGCCTCTGTGTTAGACACCGATATCAATGACATGGGATGTACAAGTTCAAACTACAGGGTTATGATAACAGTTAGACTGCCATCTCCATCTTAATTGGGGGCTGCAGTGGCTTGCTAGAGCCCAACTGCAGTCTGCGGGCCAAAGGCCCGCTGCCAGCATAGACTTAAGGAATGACATGTATACTTGGAGTACACACTATGGAGAGAGAGGTGTATATATGTTAATTATATTATAAAGATCAATTGGATTGATCCTAATAATAGAATTAATATATTCAATTGGCTCTTCATAATTAATTGGATTAATTATGAGATTATTTCCTAGGTGGAAATATTCATATGTATAGGTTTACATATGATTTTATTTTGTGAAGATTTAATTTTAATTTGATGGATTAAATTAATTGGTCAAACTAATTTTAATTTAAATGTCAATAATATATTACTTGGTGTAATATATTAAATACATGGGTATATTAAAATTGGGCTTGAAATTAATTTAAACCAGAATAATTAAAATTAGACTGGGCCTAAATTAAAATATGGAAGCCCGCATAGATTGAAAAGGAGCCAAGCTGGGCCTGAATTCCCCTAGGGGAATTCGGCCACCCTAGGTATAAAAACCTAGGGTGAAAATTTTGGCCACCTATCACTTAGCCAGATTGTAGCCGAAATTTCCTAGTCCTCTCTCACCATTGTTTTTGTTTTTCCAATGCTAGCACAAGTCGTGTTCGTTAGGCGTTCGTGTACGAAAACGAGGAGGGAATCTAATTTGATTTCTGCAGTCTTCATCCATCTCTTGAAAGAGATATTTCGGGTAAGAATTCAATCTCTTTCTATTTCAATTTTAAGTTTTACAATTTCCACTTCAATTGCTCCTAGGACTGGATTTGAGGAAATCATCGCGTTCTTCCGCTTTTATCGGATGATTTCCGGTGAAAAATCCCAACATAATGCCCCGGCCACCTTTCAAAGATGCATGCTGGCCATTTTTGCTAATATGATTGAGGATTTTATGGAAGTCTTTATGGATGATTTTTCCGTTGGTTGTCATACTTTTTAGTCATGTCTTGGGAATTTGGACCAGGTGCTTCAGAGGTGTGAAGACACCAATTTGGCACTTAGCGAGGAGAAGTGTCAATTTATGGTCCGGGATTGCATTGTCTTAGGGCACAAGGTGTCGGGAAAGGGGATTGAGGTCGATCCGGCCAAGATTGAGGTGATTGAGAAACTGCCTCCCCTAAGTTCGGTTAAGTTAGTTAGGAGCTTCTTAGGACATGCGGGCTTTTATAGGCGCTTTGTGAAAAGCTTTTCGAAGATTGCTAAGTCGTTGACTGAGCTACTCCTAAAGGATGCCCCATTTAATTTCAATGATGAGTGTATGTACGCTTTTAATTCGCTTAAGAGGAAATTGATTGAGGCACCGGTCATGGTGAGTCCGAATTGGGAAATCCCCTTTGAACTTATGTGCGATGCGAGTGACATAGCTGTTGGGGCATATTTAGGTCAGAGGGTGGACAAAATTTTCCCCCAATTTACTATGCTAGTAAGACATTGAATGGTGCTCAAATGAATTACACTGTGACTGAGAAAGAATTACTAGCTATTGTGTTTGCTTTCGATAAGTTCAGGTCTTACTTGTTCTTATTAAAAGTAATTATGTACACTGATCATGCTGCTCTTAAGTATTTGTTGGCTAAATAGGATGCAAAGCCCAGGTTGATTAGATGGATTCTACTCCTCCAGGAGTTTGATGTGGACATTAAGGACAAGAAGGGAGTAGAGAACGTAGTGGCCGACCATTTATCGAGACTACCAAGTGAATGATCCGTATCCTCTCCAGAAGCGGACATTCGTGACACATTCCCTGATGAACAGTTGTGTAGGGTAACCTCTATGCCATGGTTTGTGGACATCGCAAACTTCAAAGTCGATAACATTCTTCCACCTAATCTCTCACATGCACAGAGACGTAAATTCTTTCATGATGCTAAGGATTATTTTTGGGATGACCCTTACCTTTTTAGATTATGTGCGGATAATGTGATTAGGCGGTGTGTTGCTTATGAGGAGGTTCCCTCCATTATTAGGATGTGTTATGATAGAGAAGCGGGTGGCCATTTTGGAATCAATAGAACCATAGGAAAGATTTTATCTAGTGGGTTTTATTGGCCGACCATGAAACAGGATGTCATTAGCTATATTCGGGCCTATGATGCGTGTCAAAGGACGGGAAATATCTCCCAAAAGAATGAAATGCTTCAACAAGGTATCTTGGTGTGTGAACTTTTTGATGTCTGGGGCATAGATTTCATGGGACCCTTCCTAATATCCCACAACAACCAATACATTCTTGTGGCGGTTGAATATGTGTCTAAGTGGGTAGAAGCTGTCGCCTTACCAACCAATGATGCAAGGGTCCTTGTCAAGTTTCTAAAGAAAAACATTCTTACTAGGTTTGGAACCCCAAGGGCTATCATCAGTGATGGGGGATCCCATTTTTGTAATAGACAATTTGATAATCTTTTGCACAAGTATGGGGTTAAGCATAAGGTAGCAACTCCTTACCATCCTCAGACGAGTGGGCAAGTTGAGGTTTCGAATAGGGAACTAAAACGAATCTTAGAAAAAGCGGTAGGTGCATCTAGGAAAGATTGGAGTCTAAGGTTAGACGATGCACTATGGGCATATAGGACTGCTTTTAAGATGCCTATAGGAATGTCCCCCTACCGCTTAGTCTTTGGTAAATCCTGTCATCTACCTGTGGAACTAGAGCATAAGGCATATTAGGCTTTAAAATTTCTTAACTTTGATATGCAAGCTGCAGGTGAGCTTCGATTAAGGCAACTCATGGAGTTACATGAGCTTCGATTGAGTTCGTATGAGAATGCCAAAATCTACAAGGATAGGACCAAGAAGTGGCACGACCGGCATGTGATAGAGAAAGATTTCAACCAAGGGGAGTTGGTGGTCTTGTATAACTCCCGGTTGAAACTTTATCCGGGCAAATTGAGAAGTTGGTGGATGGGACCGTTTACCGTGCATAAGGTCTATCCCTCCGGGGATGGTGGAAATTGAAACCCCGGAGGGAATTCAACAAGTAAACAGGCATCTATTAAAGCCCTGCGTCAGCGGAGGGGTGAAAGAGGAGAGGCAAGTCTTACTCCTTCGTGATGTGTAATGCGTAATCGTGGACGTAGAAGTTGAGCTATTCCGACTATAAACATAGCAATGAGGTACGTGTACTTCCCTTGTACATTAATTTTTGTGTTAATATGTTTTTGTGTGTTTATGTGTGTAGGAATAGGTCACTAAGCAAGTCAATCACAGTCTCAATCAAAGTGTGAAAAAAGCAGAGGTTGGCAGAATTCCGGGATAGCACGTCGTGCCATCATGGGTATGTCGTGCTAAGATTAGAATGAGGTTAGCACGTGACATGCTAGTGTGGCACGTAATCGTGCCAGGCCACTGGAACAAATCACGTGCAAGAGCCAAGACGCACGCCATGCTGTAATTTAGCATGCCGTGCCAAGGGAAGAATTTTCAAGAGAGCACAACGTGCCAACAGAGCACGCCATCGTGCCGTCGCGTTGTTTCTAAAGAGGATTGTGTAAGAGCAAGCAGTATGCCGTGCTGAAATTTAGCACGCCATGCCAAATAAGGGATTTTCAAGAGAGCACAACATGCCAATCCAGCATGCCATCGTGCCCTCACACTGTTTCCAGGTAAGTTTTTATGCTCTGCTCAGCATGCCATGCTGTTTATTAGGCACGGCGTGCCGAGCGTTTAAATTTCGAATTTTTAGGTCAAAAATCGCCTGCCTATATAAACCCTTCTCATATTTCTTCCCTTCTATCTACCCTTCTTCTTCTTATTCTTCTTCTTCTTCTCTCTCACCTTATCACTCTCCCCACTTTCTCTCTCTAGAACCAACCCTCACCTTCTCACTCTCTATCCTTATTCTTCCTTCCCCTCTCACTTTCTTCTTCTCAACTTCTCTTCAACCATTATTTTGACCTAGAATTTTGTTTTGCATCACTCTCCTTGGAACCCAGGTATGAATTCATTCTTTGATCTTCCTTTCTTCTTTTTATTTTTTTCTCTCTCTCTCTTTGATTTTGGTTGATTTAGTTGCTTAATAGGGTGATTGTATTGCGTTATTTTTCTGTATATGTTCATATTTAGTGGGTTTGTATTTATGTAAGTAGGGTTTAATTAGATTTGTCTTCTTTTGTTTTTGATTTTGGTTGTGTTTTGATGGTTGTGCAATAGCAAGATGAAAAAGAAGACTGTAGCTGATCGGAAGCACGGTTCTTCTCGACGGCCCATAGACCCGTCACCGGAACTAATGCCAAACGAAGAATTACCTCCCGAGCAGTAGATGGGCCCTTTATCTAGCCTCTCCAGGAAGTATAAATGCCCTTTCCCTCTTCTCTCTGATGATGAAGGTAAGTGCTACAAAACTCTGTTTCCATTAGATAGTACCCCTTTTCGAACCTTTGATTGGGAATTTTTGTTTGTACAAGAGAGGTCAGAGGCGGTGCATGCTAAATTAACCAGTCTAGGGTGGTATGAGTTTGTGAAGTCTAATCCGCCTATCTTTAGAGAGTTGAACTTAGAATTCTACTCCACTTTAATCTTCAAAACAAACCCCTATACCGGCCTTAGGACCATGACCTTCTGCCTATTTGGTGATGAACACTCTTTAGCTATTGAGGGCCTTAAGGCTTGCATAGGAATTGAGGGGAATAGGTACAAATGGCCGGAGGATATGGATGCCAAGAAATTTTGGCGTATGGTAGGTCAAGGGGTATACCAACCTAGGTTTGCTAAAACCTCCCAATTACATGACCCAATCCTGCAATTAATCCACAAATTTGTGTGTTTTAATTTCTCGAGCAAAACTGAAAGCAACCGGGTCAATGCATTTGAACTTTTAATACTGTGGCATGTGCATAATAATGTTAAGGTGCACATGGGCTTCTTCATCATGGAAGCCCTATACACCCACCATAACATATCTAAGTCAAAACTCGAGTTAGGGCATATTATAACTTGTATTGCATGTTTCTTTTGTAGTAATACTTGTTATAAGAACCTCGATAGCATCCTTCCCAAGAAGCTTTCGAGGGGAATTTTGTCTTGTTCCCATGTTATGGCAGCTGCAGGTACTTCAAGTGCGGGAGGTTCGAGCAAGGGTAAGGCCCCTATGGACGTAGATACTGAGGAAGAGGGTGAGGAAGCTGAGGATAATGAGGAGGATGAGGAGCATGTTTCGGTGGGCCTAGATTTTATGGAGCAGATCAAAGGGTGGTTGGATGGTATAATCGCACAGCTAGAAGGTTTGACTGTCCATCAGTTGGCGCTCGAGGAGCGGATGAACGCGCGCCTTGACCGGCAGGCGGCTCAGCTCGCCAATGTCGAGGTATTCGCCTCTCGTTTTTGTGCAGCCCAAGGGTGGTCGTACCCGCCTCCACCACCACCAGCCCCCGATATGTGAGGTAACCCTTTTCCTTTCCCGCTTTATTTTGTTCTTTCTTCCATTGCACTTTTGGAAGTAAGTACAATCAAAGTGTGGGGTGGGTAAAGGGATTTCTCCCTTTCTTTTACTTCTTTCTACATTGCACGTTTTGGTTGTTTTATTTCATATGTTTGTGTGTGTTTTTGCATATTTGGATGTTTTGTGTTGGTTTTAGGTGTGCTTTGGTTAGATTTAGGCTTTAGCTTTTAATGCATGTGGAGTTGGTTTGGTTTATTTTTGGTATGATAGTGTTTTTAGGTTGTTTATGTGTCAATTGCCATTTGAGTAACATTACTTAATCGACCCTCGAAACTAAGTCTATGTGCTTGGATTGGTAGCAATTGGCTAGGGACATTGGGAGTAGATTACAAGTCATTAGCTTGTTTGTGCATGATTTGTGATTCTTGATGGTAATCATTGGTTAGATTTGTCATTCAGGTTGCACTAGGGAATTAACCCTCTACCTTGACTTGCATGATCGAGCTAGGATTACGCCTTAGAACATTGGTTGAGTCACACGACTTAGCATACAACTCCCAGTACACTTATGAGAATTTGAGCCTTTGGAACCATTTCACATCCGTTCCATTTCTTTGTGAGGGTAAAAACAATCGTGGCACACTAGATCATAGAACTCGGTGTCGTTTTGTACTTGGCTTTGAGAGCTTAGTATGTGGAGACCCTTAGGATTAACCTCTTGACTTAAATAAGCCTAACCCTAACTACTAATTTATCCCTTAGATCACCCAAAGCCACTAAATTAACCTTTTTGACTTAAAAAGCCTTCACCAAGCCAAATCTATCATCCTAACTTTTTACCATTAACTTTAATTTTCCTTTCTTACCCTCCTCTCCTGAATCAAGTAATTGGCTAAGTTGTTCATTCATCTTGGGGTCAATCACCATTTGCATTTCAACTCTTTCACATCTAGTCCTATGGAAAAATTGTGCTGCAATTTAATTTTTTTTTTAAATCCAAATAGAGTCAATGTATGTGTCCGGATTCTTTTCCTAAAAATCGGATTTTGTAGAAGCATGTCTTGTTTGTCCGGCTCTCATCTTTAAGCCAGTGTGTGTGTTCCATTTTCAGTTCATTTGTTTGAATAAGGGATTAGGGCAATCATCTAATTGCCTTGACCCTTGTCTTGTCATATTTTTTTTTCTTTCCCGTTGGGTTGTGCTTTGGCTGTTGGTTGTGGATAAAGCCTTCTCATTATTAGTAGAATTTCTTGTTTAAAAAAAAAATAGCAAAGCAAGCACTCTTAGGACTAGTTTTGAGTTGAAAATTGCATGACCCGTCTTTAGTACTTAGTCAATTTACATATATCACTTGATTTGTAGGAGTTGTATACCTAAAACTTCCCTTTTATCAAACCTACCCTAAGCAGTAACATTACAAGCCCCAGGTTCTCTGATTTTTCTCCTTGACTAATGACTTCATCGAGATTGCCATTAGTTCGCTATGTGATGTGTGCCATTGTTTGTTTTTATGTGCTCGTCCGCCTCACCTTGAACTTGAGCATTAGAGTGACATCTTGTGAGGTGCTTTGTGGTCGTATAAACTCTGCTTGTTCCTCGCCCTTTGACTAGCTAAATTTTGTTGGGTTCGGGTATTGAGTGGTTTTGAACCTGGCGCGCTTAGTGTCATTTCAAAAGTGATGTTTTACCTTCTTGAGTTTATGAATTTCGTATGGTTAAACCCTTAGTTGGATTTGCAAGTAAAAGCGAGCAAGTTTACTCCTTTGTCATTAGTTTATCTGCTTGAGGACAAGCAAGACTTTAAGTGTGGGGTGGTTGATAAGGTCGGTTTTTGAACTTATCTTTTAGGAAATTTCGTAGTTTAAACGGCAATTTTTTAGAGTCCTTTGTGTGAATGCTTGTTTGGTTTTGCGTATTTTGTGATTTTTATGTTTTGGTTGGATTTTCATAACTTTTAGTAATTTTTCGTGTTTTTAGGGGTGTTTTTGTAATTTTAGATAATGCATCATTTTTGTGGTCCGTGGCTGTGGACAAGCATTATGACCCGGACCGAAAGTTGGAGCGATGGCGGGGGAGAAGAGTTTGAAGTGCTGAAAAGCAAGGTGGCACGGCGTGCCGCAATAAGGGCACGGCGTGCCATTCTAGTGTGCCAAGGGACGGAATCCAGTGGATCGACACGAAGTCGTGCCACCACCACCAACACGGCATGCCAGCCCCAAATCTACACAGTACGGCATGCCGCCACCATCAGCACGGCGTGTCATCTTTCCTGTTTAGTGGTTTTAACCTAGCCGTATAAATAGGTTATTTTCTAAGTTGTATGGATCTTTTTCCAGACTTTTAAAGTGTAAAGCACAAACTTGTAGCTAGGTTTATTTGCTTGAACTATTTGTTTCTTTGAGTTTGAACCCTTATTTGGTTGAAGTTTTGCATTGAATCTTCCCCTTTTGCGACGTTCTTGGTTCCGGCTTGAGTTCGTCTATAGCGGTACACTCCAAGCATCTTCACACCGTCAGAATCCGGTTAATTGGACCAAAAGGGCATAAGTTCTTCTTCTTCTCTTTTGTAATTCGATTTGTTAGTTTTTGATTCCTCAATTGATTATGTTTGGTTGTAAAAATTGAATTCTTATCATCTTTCTTGATTAATACAATTGATTGCAATTTAATTTCAATTTTTACACCTTTTCTTTATGCAATTCCTTTAATGATAATATAGCCTCATAAGATCTTAACTTATTAAGTTCATATTTGTGGCATTACCTAGATTGACACCTAGGAAACCATTAGTATTGACAACACTGTGGAATTTACGTGCCCTTATTTTCTGAGCTTTAGAATTAGACCGCCTCTAAGCAAGGGAAACCGGCTAAGGACCTAAAAGATCTAGACACGCTAGGTTGAATCATCAAAAGAACATAATTAAGGTTTAATTGTTGAGTTAAGTTCATCTATTTTAATTAATTGATAAAGCCATCACCATTAGCATTCATAGGTCGGTAAACTGCCAATTGATAACCCGAATTCAAGTGCAAAGTAAGCTAGGATAGATCAACTAGGAGTAGGATAATTTAGTTGTTAGTATAATTACAACCTAAAATTAAGTTCCGCCTAGGACACGCAAGGAACCCAAGTAGTTTAGTGTTTGTAGAATATTTTTCTCTGTGGGATCGATACCTGGACCAACCAGAATTATAACTTGTCAATGATAGGTACATTGCCTTAGTTGTGTGACTCTAGGTTTAGTTTCACTACTTCACCTAGGATCCACCAAAGCACGTCCCTAGGAAATAAATCTAATCTGGGCAAGGTCCTCTGCTTCGCAATGGAGTCGAAGCATGTCCCCGAAGAACTAATCCTATCTAGGCAAAGTCCTGTGCTTCACAATGGAGTCGGAGCATGTCTCTGGAGAACATTGGATCAATTCGAGCAAAGTCCTATCTTCGCAATGGAGTCAAAGTAAGTCCGTGAAGAACCAAGCCAACTTTGGCAAGGCTGCTGTTTCGTGAAACAACTGAGAGAAGTCCCTACAAACATCAGAACAAGTCAACATGAGGAGAACCACCAAGTACATCCTCTTTTCCTTCTCACAATGCTCCCTATCGTGAGACCAAACTTGAATCGGGCACAAACACACGTTTAAGTCGACTTTGGCCATACGAGGGGCAGCCTGTGAGCATGGATTTCTTCTCAACCTCGAAGATGAAAGCTTTTGTTACCTTCTTCATGGATAAGCGTGAGGCGGATTCGGTGCCACTGGAATGATGCCAGAGATATCTTGGATGACCCGAATGTGTGTGACAGGTCTTGGTACGGAACCCTGAAGAAGGTCGAGTGACTGTTTAAGAGAACCAAAGAAAAGAAGTGAAAAAAAGGGTGAATTAGGCAAGTCTGGCTACTACAGCCGCTCGACGATAGTGCCCTACCGCCGCACAGCTGTAGTACAGCCACACAGTTGTAGGCCGCTACAACCGCTTGGCTGTAATGATCAGACTTCCTAATTAGTGCCAAATTAGTCTTTAATTTGGATTTTTAACCTATTTTGGGTCATATAAAAGGAAAGGAAATGAATTAGGTCAAACAGAACAAAATAAAGAGAGATTCTACAATCAAAACAAAAGAAATTAGGGTTTTTAAGAGAGAATAAAGAAAAAAAATCAAAGAATTCAATAAAAATTAACAAAAAAAAAACTTTCATATAATCCATAGAAATGATTAGGGTTCTTGTGAGGATTGGTATTCTTGATTGATTCTAGTTAGATCAGTGCTCATTCGATTTGATTCGGGGTTCCATTTGGGCTTTGGAGGATCAAAGACAATTTTGGGTTGTTCGTGATTTCAAAGGATTTTCTGGCATCCGAATCCATTTTTGGTGATCCAAAACACTTGAACACAGACAAGGTATACTCTAAGAGGCCCTAAAAACTCCTTTTTGATCTGTCCTAGGTGATTTTGTTTATGATTTTGCATTTTTCTCAAATCTGGACGTGAAACCGATTACAGCCGCCCCATATGATGATTATAGCCGTATGTTGGAAATGCCCTAGTCCCGAGGCATTGGTCCTTGTGTTTGTATAATACATTTGTACATTAATGTGAACTTTATGTATTATATAATTTGTGTCAAGGAAATAAAGGCATTAATCTATTTATTATATGTCTTGTGCTATATTTTAAATAGAGTATCCAATGGACATACCCGTATCCAATGGACATATCCATATCCATGTTGTCAAGTGTGAGGCACTTGGCAGTAAGACTGTGGATAGGGAAAACGATATGACCATAGAGTCATCCATAGTCTGTTCCAATCATGGGAATGAATGGAACTAAAGACTATCATCAGCCTGGTTGTATGGCGGTGTCTTACCGGTCATAGAACATGGAATGTCAATCAGGTTAATGGGTACATGCAAAAAGGGCATGGTACTGGATCGATCCATTTAACGGGGAATCTACATGGTATAGTATCACAAATGATTCTCGTGTAGTACTTGTATAAGTCCTTCGACCGGACCATATGATGGTGTTGCATATGAAGTGGCACACTTTGGTGTACGCCCAACGGGCCTGTAAAAGGGTGCCAAGTACGAGTACGTTCGGGTGTGTCAGTGAGCATGGCAGTACTATGGATATGCAGAAGGGAATGTCACTCAATGATTCACTGAGACGATATCACCGGCCTTTTGAAGAATGCTACTGATAAGTGTGCGGCCGCACCCAAACAACATTGGATCTTGTTTGTGAGCATCAGTTCATTCGAGATCAAGTAAATGTCCGGACACAATATGACTAAACACTTTTCATTTCTCATACTCCATAAAAGTTACGGCCAAGTAAAGAAAAAATCATTGCTGATTTTTTCTAACCCAAAAGAAATGATATAGATAAGCCATAAGCAAAAGAAAGCAAAGTCCAACTTGTAATCTCAAAGTCAAACCAATGACTCACCATATGACTCATCACATATCACCTCCTTATCAAGCATGACTCACCAAGCTATTTTGTCCCAAGAATGAGTCATCATACTCATCCAATTCATGCATGAATTTTGGCCAAATAAATCCCACTTCATGTGGGAATTTTCATTTTATGTCTTAAGCCCAATTTGACTTCCTTTGATTTAATTAATTTCAAATGCAATTCCAATTTAACATGTATGTATATATATTATGCTATATAATACATTACATACATTTAAATTATAATTCATTTGATCTCTTAATTTAATCGATGGATTAAATTAGACATACATAAAATGAAATACATGTAAACATATACATGTAATAATATTTTTGTTTCCATCTCTTGGGAAATAAATAGAAGACCTATTTTTTCAATTTTTTGGCCGACCACTTTTGCTCTTCTTTTGGGAATAGAAAAGAAAAGGAGCTTGAGCTATTTTGCCCACTTTTATGCCTTATTTCTTTTGAAAAGAAATTGGGTGCACACTTGAGAAATTTGGTTCTATCTTTGGATAGATAGACATTTCTTTTGGAAAGAAATAGGGATAGCCATAATTCTCAAAGTGAGCAGCCTTCTGTCCCTCTCTTCTTGGAAATCCGAGCCGCTAGCACAGGTTGGGTCCGAGAGCCGTTCGTGTACGTGACGTTGGAGGGAGTCGGCTTCGATTCCTGCAGTCCGCGCATCCCTCTCTTTAAGAGATTTGTCGGGGTAAGTTTCCGAACTTCTCTTTATGGTTTTATGTTTTTGATTTCCACATCTTAAGCTCCTGGGATCGGATTCGAGGAAATCGATGCCTTTTTCGCTTTTATTGGTCGGTTTCCCGTGACGAATCCCAATACCGCACAGCTGTATTACAGCTGCACGGCTATAATCTTACAGTGACGTGGCTGTAATCCTTTGATTACAGCTGCTCAGCTGTAATCTCTAGGGCAGAAGCTCCGAATGCCCCCAAATCAACCGATAACGCTTCCGTTTCAAATCTAATGTGATGTGATATTGGTATGAGAGAAAGCCAAAATCAACTTTAATAAATTTCCCAAGTCTATCAATCAAGGTTGAACTTACAAAAATGAAACAAAGATTGGTGATAGCAAACCAATCCTAAGGTGTTTAAGCGATAATTAAAGGGATTCAAACTTGACACCTTCGATTAAGCAATCTTAGAACCTGAATATTGGATGATTCACAAGTACCTTACCACAATACTTGTTCGTAATCAAGATAAAATTGTAAGAATGAATAACTCGATCTCATAAACTCACAAAATTAAAAATCAGCCCCAGGCTGGAATCTCAACAAAGAGAGAAAAATTTGAATTGTATTAAATTTCATCCCTCCTCTTTAACTATTACATTGGTGTTTAAATAGAAAACTTAAACCTAACCCTACACTGAAAAGGAAAACAAATCCTTGTCGGACTAGGAAAGCTTAAATAAAAACAAATAAGGAAAACATAAAACTAATCCTTATGCAATAAGGATGAAAAACGAAATTCCCTTTTGAGGGTTGTTTATGGGCTGATTTTTAAGCCCAAAACAACTCACTTATGGAAAAAAATAACAATTAAATATGGATACCTAAGCCCAATTCGAAATCCATACATATTCCCTAAGGGTGCCTTAAGTGCTAACACTTAATTGTCCTTATCTCATACATAGAAGTCTAATTAGGCCCAGAAGATTCCTAATGGGCTTGTACATTCCTTACAAATAAGCTATTAAGCTCCATTTTGCACCGAATCCTCCATAAATCAGCATTTGAAAGGATGTTATTATTCTTTGCATCAACCAAACTGATTAGACATGTTAAACCAAAGATCAGGCTATCTCGATTCACATCATTCTCCCTTTCTTCGAAAAGATTCATCCTCGAATCTTGTATGTTCAGATCATAAGGAAGAATTATATCTTCATTCATAAGCTTTCTAACATGCTGATCTTCATGTTCTCCATTTTCACCATAATATTACCTCCAATCTTTTCTCTATCAGGTTGTGCATCTTTGTGGACAAGATATTCAACAAGTTCAGCCTTTTCAACAACACCAGCTTCAGTTTTTTCACCATCACATCCTTCATGATCACCAA
Source organism: Euphorbia tirucalli (assembly GCA_039660915.1). Lineage (NCBI taxonomy): Eukaryota > Viridiplantae > Streptophyta > Magnoliopsida > Malpighiales > Euphorbiaceae > Euphorbia > Euphorbia tirucalli. Next base: position 30,574,059 of record CM077640.1, on the reverse strand, counting down.
TAACTTTCACCTCTTTATTCACTTTAGATTCAGCATCATCATTGCAAGGAATTTCTTCATTGGCTTTCTTTTGCTGTTGTTTGTGCAAATACAACATGTCTTTATATGCTTCTTCATCACATAATGGAAGAATCTTGTACATGTGTCCTTCTAATTTAAGTGAATAACAATTCTTCTCACCATCAAAGATAACATCTCTATGAACTTCCCATGGACAGCCAAGCAATAGATGACAATCTTCCATAGGATGAACATCACATAATATTTCATCTTTGTACCTGTGAGCGGACGACGCGTTTTCGACGGGACGCGGGACTCCCTTTCGGAATGGGGCGCCACGATCTCGGGCGGGCCCCTCCCTCTCGTGGGGTTTTTATAATGGGAATCCGCATTTTGGAAAATGAATAGAATTAACGCATAAAAGAACCGAGACCTAAGTCTCGATGGATGTTGTAGGAGTCGCCACCCGGCTCAGCTCAACCGGGAAATTCTTATGTAGCTGAACCGGATGAACGGCCGCTACACTATCCAGAGATTCGGGTCCGGACAAGTCCCCTATTTTATGTCTAATTAAAATAAATATTGTCAATGTTCTCGAATGGTACTTCAAAAATCTAAAGTCCATTTTATTGAATATAAAAAACATACAACGCGCACACAAAATATTTAATACAAACATAAAGAAAAGAAATAAATATTAATTGGCTTACAACCAAATCGAATGGAAAAATAAAAACTCTCGCCTCACTTGTACAATCGCCTAGAATACACGAAAATCTAAAAATATTTACAACCGCCTAAATACACGATTAATTCTATTAAATTACATCCAAAATAAAAATAAAAAGAAATTAAAACCTGCAAAACAGAGGGTTAGCACAATATATACAGCACGCCACAATTAGGACTCAAATAGACAGAATGGGAAATCAGGAATTGGGGGCATGCATTTAGGGGGTAACCGGGTCGGCTCGGCTAGCCGGCCCGGTTAGACCTGGAAAATATTTTGAAACGTCCCTGTATTTTTGATTTTGTGAGAAAATCATTTTGAAAACAATTTTTCCGGTTTACATGCATTTTTACATATTTAAGTGGGTCGGTTTTCAGGAGAACTGGGTCTCCGTCGTTGAATTGTTCTAAATGCAATTTTACTAAAAATTGAATCTATGGTCGTGATGCACACAACAAAATTCATTTTGATGATTTTTGGGATTTTCTAATTTTTTGGGATTTTTTGGGAATTTTTGGGAATTTTTTGGGGATTTTTATGGACTTTTTATGAAATTTTTGGGTTTTAAAGGTAAAATTCTGATTCTGAAAACTACAGGGGTACGACTGTAAATTTACAGTCGTGGAAAATCAACTACAGTCGTACGACTGTAGATGCTGAAAATTTAGGATTTTGCCAAAATCTCATTAAAAACAAGCTGGAAAGAGAATTGCCTGGAAATCAACTACAGTCGTACGACTGTAGATACAGTCGTACGACTGTTCATCAATCCAAGAACAGTCGTACGACTGTTCTTGATTTCCAGGAGCAGAAACGCAGGAAAATGGACAGAAATGCAGCAAAAACACACCAAACACCCAGAAAGCTTATAAAAGAGAGAGGAAAAGGGGTATTTACCTCCGTGGCGTGCGTCCACCGTAGGATTGACCCCTGGCGTCGCTCCAATCCACTAAAATCTGGACTTTTCTCCTTGAGTTAGGGTTTCAGATTTGACTCCAGAGATTTCCAAGTGCTGAGGATTTTGATGAGGATTTCTTTCTTTTTTCTTTTGGTTTTCTCTTCTTTCTCTTTTTCTCCCTTTTTTCTCTTTCTCTCTGTCTGTCCGTTTTTCTTTCTCTTCTCCTTTTCTTTTTTCGTCCCCCTTTCTCTGTCTTTCTTTTTCTGCTTTTATGGGTAGATCTACAGTCGTACGACTGTAGTTAAACTACAGTCGTACGACTGTAGCAATAGTCGTACGACTATACCTTTTTTTTTTTTTTTTTTTTTTTTTGAAAGTGAAATTCCGGCGCCTACAGCTGCCCCTCGCGTGATCAAATTCACCACTTGAACTTAGTCTGGGGTAGATGATGTGAATTTGAGAAACGCGATTCAAAGCGCCGCAGACACAGGAAAGAACCCTCCGTTGAAATAAGCCGATATCAGGTCTAGGTCACCTGAGGAGATACTGGTGAGCAAATAAGCCGATATCAGGTTTGGGCTACCCGAGGCAAAGCTGATGAAGAAATAAGCCGATATCAGGTTTAGGTTACCCGAGGCAAAGCTGATGAGGAAATAAGACGATATCAGGTTTAGGTGACCCGAGGCAAAGCTAAGGAAGGAATAAGCCGATATCAGGTTTAGGTGACCCGAGGCAAAGCTGATGAGGAAATAAGCCGATATCAGGTTTAGGTGACCCTAGGCGATGCTGAGGAAGGAATAAGCCGATATCAGGTTTAGGTTACCCGAGGCAAAGCTGATGAGGAAACAAGCCGATATCAGGTTTAGGTTACCCGAGGCAAAGCTGATGAGGAAATAGGCCGATATCAGGTCTATGTTACCCGAGGCGAAATTGATGAGGAAATAAGCCGATATCAGGTTTAGGTTACCCGAGGCAAAGTCGATGAGGAAATAAGCCGATATCAGGTTTATATTACCCGAGGCGATGCTGTGGAAGGAATAAGCCGATATTAGGTTTAGGTTACCCGAGGCAAAGCTGATGAAGAAATAAGCCGATATCAGGTTTAGGTTACCCGAGGCAAAGCTAATGAGGAAATAAGCCGATATCAGGTCTATGTTACCCGAGGCAAAGCTAATGAGGAAATAAGCCGATATCAGGTCTATGTTACCCGAGGCGAAATTGATGAAGAGATTAGCCGATATCAGGTCTATGCTACCCGAGGTGAAATTGATGAAGAGATTAGCCGATATCAGGTCTATGTTACCCGAGGCGAAATTGATGAAGATATTAGCCGATATCAGGTCTATGTTACCCGAGGCGAGTTGATGAAGAAATTAGCCGATATCAGGTCTATGTTACCCGAGGCGAGTTGATGAAGAAATTGGCCGATATCAGGTCTATGTTACCCGAGGCGAGTTGATGAAGAGATTAGCCGATATCAGGTCTATGTTACCCGAGGCGAGTTGATGAAGAGATTAGCCGATATCAGGTCTATGTTACCCGAGGCGAGTTGATGAAGAAATTAGCCGATATCAGGTCTATGTTACCCGAGGCGAAATTGATGAGGAAATAAGCCGATATCAGGTTTAGGTTACCTGAGGCAAAGTCGAAGAGGAAATAAGCCGATATCAGGTTTATATTACCCGAGGCGATGCTGTGGAAGGAATAAGCCGATATCAGGTTTAGGTTACCCGAGGCGAAATTGATGAAGAGATTAGCCGATATCAGGTCTATGTTACCCGAGGCAAAGGAAGATGAATTATGGATTGGCCGATATCGGGTTTATGTTACCCGAGGCAAAGGAAAATGGAATGCGGTTAAGCCGATATCGGGTTTATGTTACCCGAGGCAAAGGAAGGTGGATTATGGATTGGCCGATATCGGGTTTATGTTACCCGAGGCAAAGGAATGTGGAGTGAGGATTAGCCGATATCGGGTTTATGTTATCCGAGGCAAAGGAAGGTGGATTATGGATTGGCCGATATCGGGTTTATGTTACCCGAGGCAAAGGAAAATGGAATGCGGTTAAGCCGATATCGGGTTTATGTTACCCGAGGCAAAGGAAGGTGGATTATGGATTGGCCGATATCGGGTTTATGTTACCCGAGGCAAAGGAAAATGGAATGCGGTTAAGCCGATATCGGGTTTATGTTACCCGAGGCAAAGGAAGGTGGATTATGGATTGGCCGATATCGGGTTTATGTTACCCGAGGCAATGGAAAATGGAATGCGGTTAAGCCGATATCGGGTTTATGTTACCCGAGGCAAAGCTAATGAGGAAATAAGCCGATATCAGGTCTATGTTAACCGAGGCGAAATTGATGAAGAGATTAGCCGATATCAGGTCTATGCTACCCGAGGCGAAATTGATGAAGAGATTAGCCGATATCAGGTCTATGTTACCCGAGGCGAAATTGATGAAGAGATTAGCCGATATCAGGTCTATGTTACCCGAGGCGTAATTGATGAAGAAATTAGCCGATATCAGGTCTATGTTACCCGAGGCGAGTTGATGAAGAAATTAGCCGATATCAGGTCTATGTTACCCGAGGCGAGTTGATGAAGAAATTGGCCGATATCAGGTCTATATTACCCGAGGCGAGTTGATGAAGAAATTAGCCGATATCAGGTCTATGTTACCCGAGGCGAGTTGATGAAGAGATTAGCCGATATCAGGTCTATGTTACCCGAGGCGACTTGATGAAGAGATTAGCCGATATCAGGTCTATGTTACCCGAGGCGAGTTGATGAAGAAATTAGCCGATATCAGGTCTATGTTACCCGAGGCGAAATTGATGAGGAAATTAGCCGATATCAGGTCTATGTTACCCGAGGCGAGTTGATGAAGAGATTAGCCGATATCAGGTCTATGTTACCCGAGGCGAGTTGATGAAGAGATTAGCCGATATCAGGTCTATGTTACCCGAGGCGAGTTGATGAAGAAATTAGCCGATATCAGGTCTATGTTACCCGAGGCGAAATTGATGAGGAAATAAGCCGATATCAGGTTTAGGTTACCCGAGGCAAAGTCGATGAGGAAATAAGCCGATATCAGGTTTATATTACCCGAGGCGATGCTGTGGAAGGAATAAGCCGATATCAGGTTTAGGTTACCCGAGGCGAAATTGATGAAGAGATTAGCCGATATCAGGTCTATGTTACCCGAGGCAAAGGAAGATGAATTATGGATTGGCCGATATCGGGTTTATGTTACCCGAGGCAAAGGAAAATGGAATATGGATTTGCAACCATGCATGAACGTAATGAAGTTCGAAATCTTGCTTGAATGAATGGAGAGGAAATAGGTTTAGGGATGGTAATTTGGCGTTGGCTGGGGAATGAGTATTTATCTCTTGATCGATGATTTTGGAAACAAAAATATTTGCCCCTTCGATCAAGGATAAATGCGGCTTGATTACCCCACCCCTTGGAAACTTGATTGTTCTGTCCCGATATTGTGCCATCTCTGCTTTGAGAGCGATCTTGTTTAGGGGAGACCTGGTGACGGTAGTGGATACCTGCACTTGGATGGGTTGCGATGCATATGCACATGAATTGTATGTGTTTACTTTAGACGTATGCATGTATGTACTGATCCACGTATAGTTCTAAATGTATGTATGCATGCAACATGTGGCTTATGCTTTGTTCTTGGTAACCGTGCGAGCCCGGAGACAGAATTCACGACTTGAGACTGGCCCCGATGGTAACCCAGGTGACCTAGTCTGATTGTTCCGGCGTGTCTTCTGACCGACTGAATACTACGCTGACCTAGGTATTAGGGGAGTTGGATATCTTGAGTGACCTTCCACTTTACCCTCTGTATATTCTAAAGTGTTCTCAATGCTGAGCGGATCAGGATAGTAGGCCGTGCCGACGAACAATCCGTTTGATTGAGCAAGAAGATGAGAGTGAGACTTTGCATTTCTGTACCGCATGACAAGAGCTTCTGGGATATTATCACGGGCTTGGATGCAATGTCCTACTGACGGATGTTTATCTGTAATGGCATGGTGCATGCAAGATGAACATCTGATTGGAAATCTAAACATGCACAATATTGCAATGATGACATCCGAATAAGTATAACAGGGAGTATGACAGTGGCTCTGACTTTGTATATCATCCCTCTCCTGTTGCCGACACATCCTTCCGGTTTTCCGTGTCAGCAAATTCTATCTTTTTTTTTTTTTTTTTTTTTTGAGAAAGATTCTGTGATGGGCATTTTGTCTGCATTGATCCCTTTCGCGACGGTTTGTCTTAGGATGGGAAAGATATATCTTGACATGTTCATTGCGACTCGCGAAGATAATGCTGTCGATGATGCCTAATGGTTCAATTTTTTACTTGCCCCTAATATTATAGGTTTGTGTTTGGGGAGTATTAAGGGTTTGTGTTTGGGGAGTGGAAGGGAGTGAAGCACTTCCACAGACGAGGTTTGCTGTGTAATGTAGCCTGTAAGTGAACATTGACATGCAACAACACAACAAATGCATATTGAACACCAAAATTGAATGCAAAACATTCACGACATAATGAATGCGGATGCATTAGGAAAATTTAGAATGTGGCTCTGGTTTTAATTAATGCCCCTTCAAATTACCAATATGCCCTTTCGGTTTTACACATTGGAGGTTTTTTTTTTTTTTTTTACTCGATCACTGGATAGAGTTGTTATTGGGGATGGACAATCTGAGATGAATTCAAGTGACCACTAGATTCTCCATGCTTCCAATTCACCCCAGATTTCAGTTCAAGCATGGCTCCCGAAGACTAAATTCTTGTAATGGTTGGCAAATGCAACTTTCCTTTTGAATATGAGTGCAACAGACTTTGTAAGCTTTCCTGTTGACGGTGTCGTAACCTTCATGATTGTTGAAAGCTTTGTAAAGCCAAGTTGCCCCAACACAGTTGGTGAAGTTCACAAATGCATAACCAAAATTTCCTCCAGTCTTGAAATCCATAGGCAAATAGAGGAAATCATAAGCAGGCTTCCCTTTGGACTTATTCTTGTTTTCCTCCAGACAACGCTTGCCCAGAATTTGTAGCAGGTTATGTCTTTGAAATTGATTTGGTAGATTTCTGATCATCAGGCTCGTTTTTCCACCAAGATTAGCTTCAATCTCTCTTTTATCCAGCTTGGTCTCTTCAATAGTCAATTTCTTGGGCGACCACTGTTGTTCCTTTTCACTTACAGAAACTATTTTCTTCTTACTCTGGAATCTCGGAGCTATATATTTCGTTTTCCCCCTTTTACAGCATTGTTGAACTCATTTGAAGTAGATTAATATCCAAATCCTCTATCTATCATCAAATCAAATCCCTTCCCATTATAATTAGTCTGGGAGTTTAGATTGAAGAGAAATGGCGTAGGATTAAAAGGGTTTCCCCAATTTGGTACAGGTTGATGATAAACGAAGACGGACTGAAACGGCGCCATAACCACCTGCTCCAATGCCCTTCCGCTGATGAGATGATACGGAAAAATACAATATGGAGTAGCATTGGGGTTCAACTTCTTGTTAGGAGCCATTGAAGGTAGGAAATATGGAATCACAGAATCGGCTCAAGTTCCAGAGAGAAGATGAAAGATAGAAGATGAAAGTGAAGGAAATACAATAAAGGGAAGACAAAAGTGTTGAAGGCAAATGGAGAAGACAGAGAGGAGAGTGAAAAGGGAACTGCTTTGGGTAAAGCCACTGATCTTCTCTGTCACCGCACGAAGTTAACTTTTCAGAACAGGCAACAACGTACTTATCTCTATTGTCTCAACTCATTGACCCCGACACTTCATGCAATAGGTGGGCCGCCCCCAGATCCATCAAGCACTCAACAGAGTTTGACTCTATGATTGAAGAGAGTGCAACTTTAGACCAGGAGCAGAAATTTAACTGTAAGGGAGAGCTGAGGTCTTCCACCGGTGCTTGCTTCTCCTTTTTTTTTTTTTTTTTTTTTGAAGAAGTTAAATCCAAACCACAGCCACCTATTGATTTCCCTGCTGCATCCAGATCCATGTATGTCATGCATGTTTGATATGTCTTTTTGGATGAACAATGCATGTGTGATGTCATATGCATATGAATGCCACACAAACAAAACTATACATGCACTAAAACTAATGTCTGCTTCAGAGCTTCACAGCACGGTGGATGGCGAAGGCCATTTGGATTTTTAGGGCTTGGTGCTTTTTGGTGGGTTTGGTTTTTGATGTGGGATGCTTCTTTCCAGCATGAATTAGGCTCAAAGGTTCTTTTTGGGGCTCGGCTCTGAAACTTGGCAATGGTCCTTGGTTTGGAATGATTTGGGTGTATTGTGGGCTGTCCAATTAGGGCAAGACCAACAGCATTTTTGGATCGTGGTTTATAGGGATCACTGATCTAGGCTGGCAATTGATTCGAAGGATATGGTACCATCCCATTGTTTGCTTAGCAGACTTTTCTCTTTCTCACTTTTTTTTCTTCTTTTTTTTTTTTTTTGTTTTGAAGAAAAGGGCTTTATCGAAGTCAGGTTCACTTGTAAATTCCCTGCAAGACTCAGATTGATGTCATGCATCTTAATATTATGCGTGATGGACATGTCGTTTCAGATGATCAAATGCATGCTTAATGCCATATACATGTAATCACCACATAAGTAAGAAAGTAACAAGATGCATTGCATTCAAAATGAGTTCAATACACTTTACAACAAAATGAGTTCCCTACGAGAAGGAGCCTCTAATGGTATTGATCTCACAGCACCCGATTATTCCTTATCCGGTCACTGCCCTACTCTCGTCAGATCAGGATTTGGAGCTCTTCATCATATTCCTCTCCCCGGGAGGTTTGAGGAATTTCCTTGCCAGTCTCCCTGCTTGCCCCTAGTTGCTCATTAGTAGTGGATGGCACCTTTAATCTTCCCTCATCAACTAACTTCCGGATCTCCTTCCTTAAAATATAGCAAGCATTGGTTCGGTGACCCGTTGTTACATGATAGGTACAGAAGTTGTTCTTTTGATCTGGTGCCGGCTCCACATATGGCTTTACGCTCTGCAGTAGCCCCTCTTTTCTGCATTTGGCAAATAATTGGCTCAGCGAGAAAGGCCACGGGGATATGCCCCTTCCGTCACCCTTGGGGTGTGAACTCCTGGTTGGCCGTGGATCAAGGTTAGTGTTGGCTTTGAGGGGGGCCATTGATTCTGCTTCACCATTCAACCCTCTTATTACTCCCTGAAGCTCAATCACACGTGCCTCTAATTCAGAGCACCTTGTTGTCAGTTTTCCCACCTTGTCCAGGTCACCTCCTAGCATTTCTTTCAACATTGCCGCTGCCTCTTCCCTGACCGCCTTTCGGAAGCGCGATGAGGCAACATAATCGTCTAGGACATCCGTTACGGTGTTGAAGTTCACTGGGCCAGCCATTCTCGAGACTCCTTCCCTTTTCTCTGTCCTGATAAAAATACCTGTTAGCATCGACTGGGGCATGTGCACGGAGAATACCAAGTCAAAGGATGATGCAGGTATGAATGCGAGATGTGATGCATGCACGCGTGAATGATGATGTCATGTGATGCCATGTCATGTTATGCAATCCTAAGCTAGTCATGTGCACACAAAGCCAGGAATGGAAACATGCAAAATGCAATGAATGTGGTTGATGAAGCTATATGCTGAAGTATGGCGTGGCATATAAATATACACCACATGGATAAAATGACACACAGGATGTCCACGGATCGAAGCAAGGTGATACTTGCAAAGGATTCCCATGTAGAGCGTATCTTACACGGGAGGAGAGTTGACATTTGAAACGGTACGTGTAGAGCGGATCTTACACGGGAAGGAGATGTAGTGGTTAAAGCGGTACGTGTAGAGCGGATCTTACACGTGAAGAAGTTTAATGATTAAAACGGTACGTGTAGAGTGGATCTTACACGGGAAGAGGTTTAATGATTAAAGCGGTACGTGTAGAGCGGATCTTACACGGGAAGAGGTTTAATGATTAAAACGGTACGTGTAGAGCGGATCTTACACGGGAAGAGGTGTGGTGTTTAGAGCGATACGTGTAGAGCTGATCTTACACGGGGGAAGGAAGTGTAGAGTTTGATGCGGTACGTGCAGAGCTGGTCTTGCACGGGGAATTTTGGAACGATACATGCAGAGCTGGTCTTGCACGGGAAGGATGGATAGAGTTTGATGCGATACGTGCAGAGCTGGTCTTGCACGGGGAATTTGGAACGATACGTGCAGAGCTGGTCTTGCACGGGAAGGATGGGTAGAGTTTGATGCGATACGTGCAGAGCTGGTCTTGCACGGGGAATTTGGAACGATACGTGCAGAGCTGGTCTTGCACGGGAAGGATGGGTAGAGTTTGATGCGATACGTGCAGAGCTGGTCTTGCACGGGGAATTTGGAATGATACGTGTAGAGCTTAGTCTTACACGGGGAGGATATTTTGGTATTTGAGTGTGTGGGACACAAAGATAAGGTTTCTAATGATTATGGAGGACCTAAAGGGCTTGATGGAGTTTCTAGCATCTTTGGAACACTTAAATGACGGTAGTGTATGCTGTGAAGTCCTTGGTGCTTATGGAATGCTTGAACGTTGTGGAGTGCTCGAATGTTTGATGGATGAATGAGATGTACGTCGTGAGATAATGAGGATGATCCCTTTGTGTCTATTTTTATTTTTATTATTTTTTTTATTTTTTTATTTTTATTTTTTTATTTTTATTTTTGGACATCCCAAGAACACCCAATGCTATGCAAAATGTCACGTGTGGACCGCCACATGGATGAGAATTCGGTGCTTTCAAGGCACCTAATGAATTTCGTGAAATGGTCTCGTGCGTACCGACACACAGACGGAGTTTGACACTTTGTGGGTCTATGAGATGATATGAAGTGGTCACATGGGACCGGCCCATGGACAGAGTTCTAATGCTTTTGAGCGTATGAAACGAAATGATGTTATGAGAGAGTCGCGTGTGACGGGGACACGGACAAAAGCTCGGCATTCGGAGAACACCTTTCATGATTTGGGATGTTATGAAATGCCCCTACATATGTACTAATCCGGCACTCGGGGAGCGCCTCGAATGATATAGTAATGTCATGAAGTAACCCAGTGTGGATTACAGTGTTATATGATGTTTGTGATGAGTGGATATGATGTCATGAAATGCATCATGTGGATTGTCACACGGAAATATACCTAGGACCATTGTGGTCTCTATGGGATGAAATGATTTCGTGGAATGGCCGAATGCAATCCGGTGCATTGGCAAACATGAGTATTTTGGGATACCCGATATATGATGGAATGATATGACCGTGGTGGGCGTCCTTGGAATGCCCTTAATTTAATTTAGGTGATATGTCGTGAATGCTATGACATACAAAATGCAAATGGCTGCACAAAAACGTGGTTAGGATGCATGACACACATAATGATGTTATGTATGCTATGTGAAAAATACTAATCACACAAGTATAATGTTATGGCTGAAAAAGAAATGGTTAGTATGAGTGGCAAACGGATGATTTAATGATTGCACACGAAAATAAAAAAATGCATGTGGCTGCATAAAAATGTGGATTAGGATGCATGACACACATAATGATGTTATGTATGCTATGAGAAAAATGCCAATCACACAAATATAATGTTATGGCTGAAAAAGACAGTGTTAGCGTGAATGACAAACAAATGAATTAATGTTTTACACACGAAATAAAATGCACATGGCTGCACAAAAATATGGGTTAGTATCACACGAAGATGTTTGTGTATGATATGTCACATGTATGGAGAATGGTGATTATGGTATGTGATGCACGCGTAAGTAGCAATGGCGATGTGTCACGAGATGGCAAGAAACACATAGCAAGCAAAACGAATTCTTCCAACCTTATTCCTCCAACGTGGTCGGTCTCAAAAATTTCTAACCGAGTCCTAGGTGGGGTTCACTTCAATCACCAACCGGGGGTGATGAAGGCGCGATTTTATTATTATTCACACAATTATTTTGGTATCCTAAGGAAATCCAACTAGGGCTGCCTATATGGGTTCGGTCCAAGTCGGGTTAAAAATCAAGGTTCCCATAGCAAAATATACTCCTCACTTCTCCCCACTCAAGGGTCCGAACGAAGGGGTTCGTACGAGGCTATGAGTGGTGTTTCGTATTCGCGCCCCTAAGACCAGAAGGAACTTAGGCGACACTTCAACAATCCACCGGGCTATAAATGGATACTAAATCTAATGCAAAAATGGCTAACTAAGATGCAAATAAAATACCAAAAGAGAATCATCCGCCTTGTTTTAATTAGACACTTTTCAGGGCTTGTCAATATTCTTTTAAGTTTTTAAGAAAACTTTTTAAAGAAATCCCCAGCAGAGTCGCCACTGTGAGCGGAAGATGCGTTTTCGACGGGACGCGGGACTCCCTTTCGGAATGGGGCGCCACGATCTCGGGCGGGCCCCTCCCTCGCGTGGGGTTTTTATAATGGGAATCCGCGTTTTGGAAAATGAATAGAATTAACGCATAAAAGAACCGAGACCTAAGTCTCGATGGATGTTGTAGGAGTCGCCACCCGGCTCAGCTCAACCGGGAAATTCTTATGTAGCTGAACCGGATGAACGGCCGCTACACTATCCAGAGATTCGGGTCCGGACAAGTCCCCTATTTCGTGTCTAATTAAAATAAATATTGTCAATGTTCTCGAATGGTACTTCAAAAATCTAAAGTCCATTTTATTGAATATAAAAAAATACAACGCGCACACAAAATATTTAATACAAACATAAAGAAAAGAAATAAATATTAATTGGCTTACAACCAAATCGAATGGAAAAATAAAAACTCTCGCCTCACTTGTACAATCGCCTAGAATACACGAAAATCTAAAAATATTTACAACCGCCTAAATACACGATTAATTCTATTAAATTACATCCAAAATAAAAATAAAAAGAAATTAAAACCTGTAAAACAGAGGGTTAGCACAATATATACAGCACGCCACAATTAGGACTCAAATAGACAGAATGGAAAATCAGGAATTGGGGGCATGCATTTAGGGGGTAACCGGGTCGGCTCGGCTAGCCGGCCCGTTTAGATCTAGAAAATATTTTGAAACGTCCTTGTATTTTTGATTTTGTGAGAAAATCATTTTGAAAACAATTTTTCCGGTTTACATGCATTTTTACATATTTAAGTGGGTCGGTTTTCAGGAGAACTGGGTCTCCGTCGTTGAATTGTTCTAAATGCAATTTTACTAAAAATTGAATCTATGGTCGTGATGCACACAACAAAATTTATTTTGATGATTTTTGGGATTTTCTAATTTTTTGGGATTTTTTGGGAATTTTTGGGAATTTTTTGGGGATTTTTAGGGACTTTTTATGAAATTTTTGGGTTTTAAAGGTAAAATTCTGATTCTGAAAACTACAGGGGTACGACTGTAAATTTACAGTCATGGAAAATCAACTACAGTCGTACGACTGTAACTACAGTCGTACGACTGTAGATGCTGAAAATTTAGGATTTTGCCAAAATCTCATTAAAAACAAGCTGGAAAGAGAATTGCCTGGAAATCAACTACAGTCGTACGACTGTATCTACAGTCGTACGACTGTTCATCAATCCAAGAACAGTCGTACGACTGTTCTTGATTTCCAGGAGCAGAAACGCAGGAAAATGGACAGAAATGCAGCAAAAACACACCAAACACCCAGAAAGCTTATAAAAGAGAGAGGAAAAGGGGTATGGCGTGCGTCCACCATAGGATTGACCCCTGGCGTCGCTCCAATCCACTAAAATCTGGACTTTTCTCCTTGAGTTAGGATTTCAGATTTGACTCCAGAGATTTCCAAGTGCTGAGGATTTTGATGAGGATTTCTTTCTTTTTTCTTTTGGTTTTCTCTTCTTTCTCTTTTTCTCCCTTTTTTCTCTTTCTCTCTGTCTGTCCGTTTTTCTTTCTCTTCTCCTTTTTTTTTTCATCCCCCTTTCTCTGTCTTTCTTTTTCTGCTTTTATGGGTAGATCTACAGTCGTACGACTGTAGTTAAACTACAGTCGTACGACTGTAGCAATAGTCGTACGACTATACCTTTTTTTTTTTTTTTTAAAGTGAAATTTCGGCGCTTACAGTACCGACCAATGGAGAATTTTACCACAACTTCCTTATTTATTTCAATATCAAATTTATTTAACGATGGCAAGATATATGGCTTTGGATGGTCAATAAGAGGCAAATTTAATTTCTCTACCAAAGTGGGACTAGCAACGTTTGCAAAATAAGTTCTATGAAGAATCATGCGGCAAACCTTATCATTGACTCGACATCTAGTACGAAAATTAAAACTGAACATGGCGCATAAATAATGAAAGCTCACATTGACAAAGAGATAAGAAAAGAAAAAAAAAAGTATGCAAGATTTAGAGAAAAAAACGCAACAAATGAACCTAAGACACAACTAGAAGCAAATTTAACAAAACTGGAAACAGAATTTCGACTCTAATTTAGAGCAACTTACAAACCGATTATGAAATTGAAGTATTTTGACGTTACTTAGAAAATTTTCTTAGGAATCCAACGGTTTTTATATTGCACAATTCCGAGTTCTATGTACAAAGATATGATGGAAGAAGTAAAAACAGTGCAAAAGATACGGGTTCACTAATAAGAAAAAAAACAAAAAAGAAATTTTTTTTTTCAAACACTAACAGACCTTGAGTGAAGCCAAAGCTCTGATACCAATTGATGTGATATTTGTATGAGAGAAAGCTGAAATCAACTTTAACAAATTTCCCAAGTCTATCAATCAAGGCTGAACTCATAAAAACAAAACAAAGATTGGTGATAGCAAACCAATCCTAAGGTGTTTAAGCGACAATGAACGGAATTCAAACCTGAAACCTTCGATTAAGCAATCTTAGAACCTAAATTTTGGATGATTCACAAGTACCTTACCACAATACTTGTTCATAATCAAGATAAAATTGTAAGAATGAAGAACTCGATCTCACAAACTCACAAAATTAAAAATCAGCCCCGGGCTGGAATCTTAACAAAGAGAGAAAAATCTGAATTGTATTAAATTTCATCTCTCCTCTTTAACAATTACATTGGTGTTTAAATAGAAAACTTAAGCCTAATCCTAAACTGAAAAGGAAAACAAATCCTTGTCGGACTAGGAAAGCTTAAATAAAAACAAATAAGAAAAACTTAAAACAAATCGTCATGCAATAAGGATGAAAAATGAAATTCCCTTTTGAGGGTTGTTTATGGGCTGATTTTTAAGCCCAAAACAACTCACTTATTGAAAAAAAATAACAATTAAATATGGATACCTAAGCCCAATTCAAAATCCATACATATTCCCTAAAGGTGCCTTAAGTGCTAACACTTAATTGTCCTTAGCTCATACGTAGAAGTCTAATTAGGCCCAGAAGATTCCTAATGGGCTTGTACATTCCTCACAAATAAACTATTAAGCTTCATTTTGCACTGAATCCTCCATAAATCAGCATTTGAAAGGATGTTATTATTCTTTGCATCAACCAAACTGATTAGACAAGTTAAACCAAAGAGCAGGCTATCTCGATTCACATCATAATGTGTTTTTCACGAATATTATCGGTCTCATTACATCAATACATGTTTAGATTCACAGTTTTTGGGTTTTTATTGATGGATGTGAGATTGAAATTTGGTGATTTTGAGTTTTTAGGGATTTTCAAACTCGTTTGTTCCGATCCATACCTGTTTTTGTAGAATTTCGTGAGTTTCCAGAAATCCCAGATTGCTCGAAATCATCAAAGTTCTAAAGCGATTTTTAAAATGAGAAAAGAAAACTGAGATTTGATTCTGGAGCACTACAGCTGCTCGGCTGTAGGTGTTACAGCCGTCCTAGCCACTATAGTGGCGCGGCTATGATACCCTACAGCCGGTCGGCTGTAATTTAAGAAGCAAAATTATAGTTTTGGCCTTTTGGGCCTCTAACTTGTAATTTTGTGTCTCCTTTCTATTCAAAATGGATTTTTGGCGTGTTTACATTTTCAGACCATAGATGGATGTTCAATTTAGGCCCACTCATGAACGGAACCCCAGGGTTCTGGGATATCCGGCCCACTAAAAGTTGGAAAGTGCGTGTAAAATGAGCCAAATTATTTTCATTCACAAAAATCCATAGGGCGTTTCATAAAATGTTTTCCAGGTGCAATCAAGTAGTCATCCGGACTCCTCGATTATTCCCTCTATGCATGATCCGGTTTCCCAAAATACCCCCATTCTGTCTGGTGTGAGTCCTAGGTGTGCTTTATTTATTTGTACTAACAGTATTTGGATGCAGCTTTTCTTATTTTTATTTTTCATTTTTGATGTATTTAATATATTATCTCGTGTATCTAGGCGATTGTACTTTTTATATTATCTTGTATTATAGGCGGTTCTAAATGGTGGGGATGAGAGTTTTTCTTTTTCGAGTTGTATAATTTGGCCATTACTTTACTTTTCCTGCACGTTACTTTTCTACACTTTATTTTGTGATTTATATTTTATGTCATTTGTATGGGCATTAACTAAAAATGAAAGTAGATAAAATGGGTAGAACTAAGTGGATGTCATATCATATTATGAAATAATAATTGAAAACAAGTGAGGATTAGTAGAACTACTGCCCGAACCTTGAATCTCTAGATTATGTACTGTGTCTACACTTGGTAAGGAGCTGTACTGAAATTTCTCGGATGAGCTGATCCGGGTGGCAACTCTGTAACTGATCATGAAATTTAGGTTTCGAGATCTTTAAGTTTAAATTGGGATTTCTAAAAAAACCTATTTTCCAAAATCCAGACTTAAAACCAAAATCCAGACTTAAAATCAAGTTTTCTACAAAAAGGGTTTTTCCAATAAAATGAAATGTTTTCTTAAGGAAGATTAAAACCTGTTTTCAAAACCACATATCACCTTAACACCCAAAAAGAAAATCCCCAGTTCCCGCTTCACCGCGCATTCCGAAAAACATCATCCGTTCACAAATTGGTTTGGGGTTTTTTGGCATAATTTCCCGGTTGGCTGATTTGGATTCATGGTTTCCTAATTTTAGTGGGAGTAGTGTTCTGCCTGGGCTAAAGGCCCAAAGCCCAGTAAGGTTAAGAACCATGATGGGACAAAATTGGTGATTTCAAACTAATGACCAAGGATATATTAAAATGGGATTAATTTCATGCATTTTACATGTTTATAAATTGATGTATTGGATCACATGCTTGTGTGATTAAATGTATGAATGGCTGTTGTTGGGCCTTATTTCAAGATGGTTGTATTTTCTTTTTGGGTAATTATGATCTCAGTGTCATTTTTCTTTTTTTTTTTATGTAATTTTATTTTATCTATTTATTATAAAATGATGTAAAGTAGAAGCCCATTGGAGAGGCGAGCCCAGAAGGAAGGAAGGAGGCCTACCTGGTGTTTCTCTAGTATAGGTTTACTAGAATTATATTAGGTTGTAATATAGGCCGATAGCATTCCATTTTTTATTTAATTATGCTTTATTTATTTACATGAATGTATGATCCAAATCCATTTTCACCTGCCTATGCATCTAAGCCGTTATTAAAGTGAATCTAATAACCAAAAGGAAATTACGAAGTCACTTTAAAGTGCTTCCCTCATTCAAAACCGACTCAAAGTGGGAATAGGCCAGTTGTAGACCATGCCCTTGCAGGATACACTGGAGTATCATCATTTTGTATTGGGTTGGAGTAATTGTTACTCTAACACTTGGATGGAGGTTTAGACTTAGCATGGGTAGTAGGATTCTCCTAGCCCTAAGAACAGATGGGCAAGTGCCAACAAGCCCATCAAACCGAGAGTCCCTAGGTTGGGATTGGACACCCTTCCTACCTAAATAATTAGGGTATAGTTTTTCCAGGCCCTCGCCTGGCTATATCTTGATGAAATATGGATCTCGGCACATTAGCCCAACAACTTGAGTTAACTAATAACATGATTCATTATTAATTAAATATGGGGAAAACTAATTAAGACCTTTATTAACGCTCTTTAAATTTTTCTGTATAGTAATTAAATGGCAACGAATAACACATTTTCACTGTGATATATCCTAGAAAGGGACAAGCTTTCCAGGGCTAACTTCTTGGACTAGTCTAGGAACTTGAGGATAGTTCTAAGATAAGAGTCTAAGGATTATGTGCTGGAAAGGCCTGTACCGGTGGCATCAATTGGGTGTAATCCGCCAACTACCCAACTGGAGGAATACGAGGTGCACGTTAAGGATTACTGGGATGTGACATGCCTAATGTTGGCATCTATGGTCCCTGAGCTGTAAAAGCAGTTCATGGACCATCAGGCCGTTGCTATGATAACAACTCTTAATGAGATGTTTCAAGAGCCAGCTCGACAAGGAAGTTTCTTGACCAATAAGGCATTCCACTCCTACAAGATGGGGGCAGGACATACGTGAGCGCACACGTGCTTAAGATGAAGGGCTATTTGGATACTTTAGCCTGTCTCAGATCACCTATCTCGCAAGAGCTAGCAATTGACATGATCCTAGCATCCTTGCTGGATTCTTATCATTAGTTCATCCTGAACTATAGCATGCAAAGGATGAATTGTATTATTACTAAGCTGTATGGGATGCTCAAGCTCACTGAGCAGTCGATCAAGAAGACTCCTTCAGTACTACTGGTCAACAAAGGGAACCCTCCTCTTACTAAGGGCAAGGCCAAGGCCAAGGCTAAGAAGGCAAAGGCCAAGGCCAAGTCCAGTCCTGAGGATGTCTGCTTCCAGTGCAATCAAGCTAGGCATTGGAAGAGATCTTGTCCCCAGCTGTTGGGAGAGCAAAGGAAGAGCCAGGGTGTGTCTTCGTCAGGTGTATATGTCATAGACATAAACCTCATTGTTTCTACATCTTGGGTATTGGATACTGGATGTGGTTCTCACATTTTTTGTAATATGGAGGGACTTAGAAACAGGAGATCACTAGGATCTGGAGAGGTGGACTTGCGGGTCGAAAATGAAGCAAGGGTAGCTATCATAGAGATCGGCAAGTACCATCTATTGATGCCTAGTGGATTAGTTTTGATTCTGGAACATTGTTATTTTGTACCTGCTATGTGCAGGAATATTATTTCTATTTCAGTTTTGGATATTTCTAGATGTAATTTTACTATTGGAAATGGTAGAATCGGTTTACCTACAGAGGGATTATTTTATGGAGAAGCTCTATTAAATAATGGCCTATATATCCCGGATTTAAATGAAACTAATCATGTCTATAATATAAATGCTAAAAGGGTTAAGCCTAATGAACTTAATCATGTTTACCATTGGCATTGTGGTTTAGGCCACATAAACGAGAAGCACATAGCTAGGCCTGACAAAGCTGGAATCCTAGGATCATTGGACATAGAGTCACTTGATATATACGAGTCTTGTTTATATGGTAAAATGACTAAAGCACCTTTTAGTAAGATAGCTAAAAGGGCTACAAGCTTATTCGACCTAATACATTCAGATGTATATGGGCCCATGAGCGCAGCTACTAGAGGTGGACATCTGTACTTTGTCACTTTCACGGATGATTTCAGTAGATATGGCTATGTCTATCTGATGAAACACAAATCTGAAACCCTTGATAGGTTCAAGGAATTTAAGAAAGAAGTACAGAATCAACTAGGCAGAAATATCAAAGCCCTTCACTTAGACCGAGAAGGCGAGTATATGAGCCTAGAGTTTGACTCATATCTGAGAGGGCATGTAATCATTCCACATCTCACTCCTCCAGGAACACGACAATGGAATGGGGTATCTAAATGGAGGAATAAGATCTTCTTGGACATGGTCCACTTAATGATGAGTCATGCCTCTCTCCCAATAAGTTTCTGGGGATACACTCTCGAGACAACAGCTCTCATTTTGAGCAACACTCTGATTAAGGTTGTGGAAAACACCCTATATGAATTATAAATGGGTAGGGTGCCCAATGTGTCTTTCCTACAGATTTGGGGTTGTGATGTACATGTCAAGAAATTGACTGGGGGCAAATTTGAACCCAAAACTAATAAATGCCTATTTCTGGGCTACCCTAAGGAAACCAAAGGTATTACTTCTACAACCTTGCCGAGAACAAGGTGTCCGTGGCATGAAAAAGGGTCTTTCTTGAAAAGGATTTTGTTTCCAATAAAGATAGTGGGAGCAATGTTGAACTCAGGGAAGTTCAAAGCTCAGAAACTCCTGAAGAGAATAACTCGGAGACCAAGGTGGATCTTCCACAGGTGGAAACACCAGCCCAGGTCACACAAGGACCTAAAAGGTTTGGTAGGGATCGTCGGGAACCTGTGAGATATAGGTTTCTCATTACCGATGATCACACTCTTCTTGTCTTTGATGAGAAAGACCCCAAAAACCTATCAGGAGGCTATTGCTAGCCCATAGTCTACCAACTGGAACAAAGCCATAGAGACAGAAATGCAATCTATGTATGATAACTAGGTTTGGAACCTGGTTAATCCACCTCTGGGTGCTAAGGTCATAGGTTACAGGTGGTGCTACAAGCTAAAGGCCGACAATACCTTCAAGGGGCAGCTGGTTGCGAAAGTATTAAGACAAGTCCATGGAATAAATTATGATGAAACTTTCTCACCAGTCATTGTGCTTAAATCCATAAGGATCCTACTGGCAGATGTGAGGAAAGGTATGCAAGCTTCAAAGAACCATTTATGGATTTAAGCAAGCATCCCGCAGTTGGAATCTTAGATTCAATCAAGCCATAAAGGAATACAGCTTCATACATAATCAAGATGAGCCCTGTATGTATAAGAGGATTAGTAGGAGCATTGTAACTTTCTTAGTATTATATGTGGATGACATCCTTCTGATTGGAAGCGACATACCAACACTAGGAGTAAACTAGTGGTTGTGCAAGTGCTTCACAATGAAGGACTTAGATGAAGCTGAGACAATCCTAGGGATCAGGATCTACAGGGATAGACCCAATCGGCTTCTGGGCCTAAGTCAAGCCATGTACATAGATAAGGTTCTGAAAAGATTCAGCATGGATCAGGCAAAGAAAGGTTTCTTGCCAATGAGCCATGTGCTAAAACTTAGTAAGAAAAACTATCCTAAAACAAGGTAGGACAGGGAGAACTTGAAGTTGGTCCTATATGCATCAACTATAGGATCAATCATGTACTCCATGCTATGTATGAGACCTAGTGTCACCTTTGCACTGAGTATGATGAGCCGATACCAACAAGATCCTAGCAAGGATCACTTGAAGGCTGTTAAAGCGAGACTAAGGATAGCTTCTTAGTGTATGAGGGTCAAGAAGAGCTGTCAGTTACTGGGTACACTAATGCAAGCTTCCAGACTGACCAGGATGAATACCAGTTGCAGTTTGGGTATGCATTCTTGCTTACTGGTGGTACTATTAGCTGGAAGAGCTCTAAGGAATCGACCATCGTGGACTCTACTATAGAAGCTGAGTACATTGCAGCATGCGATGCAGCTAAGGAAGCTATGTGGATAAAGAAGTTTATCACTGAATTGGGAGTAGTGCCAACTATCCAGGATCTAGTTGATATCTTCTGTGCAAGCAAAGGAGCCTCGGTCACAAAAGAACACGAAGCACGTACTCAGGAAGTTTCACCTAATATGAGAAATTACCAAGAGGGGTGACATTTCATTACACAGAGTGGACACCGAGGATAATGTCACAGATCCTTTGACCAAGGAGCTGGCTCAGCCCAAGCATGACGATCATACAAGATCTACAGGGATTAGGCCCATGCTTAGTTAGAACTAGTGAAAGTGGGAGATTGTTGGATATGCCCTAGTGCCGAGGCATTGGTCCTTATATTTGTATCATACATTTTTGTTTGTGTACCCTAGTTCTTAGGGCATTGGATTCTTGTATTTTGTATTATACATTAAGACTCATTGTATGAATACATTATTTGTGTCACATTAATTAAGGCAATTAATCTATTTTATTTATATCTTGTGCTATAGTATGAGTAGAGAATCCATTGATTCATAATCATAAAAATTATCCCCCCACATCTATTCTAATCGTGGGAACGAATAGAACCACAGACTTGTTTATTCGATGACTGTATGGCAGTTCTTAATTAGCCATAGTACTTGTGTAGTTAGTCATGAATATAGGTACATGTTGTTGACATAGGACTAGATCGATCCGCACAAGAAATGTTGGTGTGCCCTAGTTCTTAGGGCATTGGATTCTTGTATTTTGTATTATACATTAAGACTCATTTTATGAATACATTATTTGGGTCACATTAATAAAGGCAATTAATCTATTTCATTTATATCTAGTGCTATAATATGAGTAGAGTATTCATTGATTGATAATCAAAAAACCTATCCCAGGTCTGTCCTAATTATGGGAATGAATAGAACCATAGACATGTATATTCGATGACTATAAGGTAGTGCTAAACTAGCTATAGTACTTGTATAGTCAGTCATGAATATAGGTACATGTTGTTGACATGGGACTGGATCGATCCGCACAAGAAAGCCACATGGTTGTCGCATCATAGGTCTTTCTTGAGTAGATCTCTTTTTTCCTCAGACCAGATTTCATTATAGTATCAATATGGAATCTAGTTCACTTTGATATATGCCTAACAAGTTTGTAAAAGGATGCTAAATATGGGTATGATTAGGTGGATCGGTGAACATATTGGTATTGATGACGAAGTGATGGAAATTGCCACTCGGGAAACACCGAGTTGATATCATTGGCCACTTGATGAGTGGGACTGATAAGTGTATGGTCATACCCAAGTAAGTTGGTTGCTTATTTGATTAATCGGTCAAATCACGATCAAGAAATATAATAAACAGTAGAAAAGGATGACAAACACCATGCCTCTTGTTTATTCATATCGATATCTTTTGGCAAAGGACACTATGGGATTACTACCGATTGATTGTCTTGTATAGACTACTGCATCTCTGTCTTAATTGGTGGCTATAACGATTTGCTAGAACCCACTTACAGTCTGTGGACCTTGGGCCTACTGCCAACATAAAGACCGACCCATAGGATCGTGCACATAGATCTACCGAGCCGGAACTTATAGAAATCGTACATTTAATGTACATTGGAAGGAATACATTAATTAATTATTTGACATTCAGTGTCAATGTAATTAATTAACATTGGGATGATTTAATTTAATTAATAAGTTTACATAATGTAATTAATTAATTCATCAATCAATTGAATTACATAAAGTAAACAATTAATTAAATTATTTTCCTAAGTAGGAAAATTAAATACATGTATTGTATTTATTTAAGTGTGATTTAATTTTATTTAGGGGTAATTAAATTTAGCCAAATGGAATTAAATTACATAGTATATACTTTTTAATTAAATTTTATTTATGTAATTATAATCCTAGTGGGCTTGGGTTTAATTAACCTAATTAAAACCCAATTAGACAAGGTGTCTATATAAGGGCACACTTAAGGAAGAAAACCTAACCCTAACCCTATTTTATTTACTTGAAATTTCAGCCCCAAAACAGCCACAATTTACAAAAATTAATTCTCCATTCCTTCCGCTTCTTTGACTAGTACCGGTTCCAACTCGATAGTTGGTCGTGAACCGGACTTTGGAGATCGCAGTTTCAAGAAACGATTCTACAGTAGTCTCTAGAAGAGACAAATCCAGTGAGTTAATCTCTCTTGACTCAAATTGGTATTTATTCCAATCAATAGTAATCGGACATGATAGGTGGATTCCAGGAAAATTTTAACGGTGTAATTTCCGCTGCGCCATGTTTTTTTTCCGACGACAAATCCTACAGTGGTATCAGAGCCTAGGTTTTGTCCATTAGATTGATTGAAATTGGTTCTTAAAAGTGTTCTTGAAGAAAGAATGGGTGTCAAGTTTTTAATTTTAGGGTTCTTACTCAATTGGTTTTGGTTTTTGATTAACCCTAGAATTGTTGTTTGGGGTTTTTGGTTTTTTTTTCCCCAATTGGTTTCAATCTAGAATTGTATTTACTTTATTGATTATTTATATTTTCTTGGTTGGAATTTTTAATGTTTAAAAATAAATAAATAAATAAATAAAGTGGGCAAAAGATGGAAACGCAAATCGTTTGCAGCAGCTGCAGCAACAGCGATGTTGCTGTCCCATCGGGACAGCAGCGCTGACGTGCAGGGGTAGGGTCCGATTTTGGATCTTGCGGGTATTTTTTATCCCGGGCCCTAATTCAAATTAAGTTATATTTTTTTAAAATTAATTTGTATTTAAATTTTTTATTTTTTTGGCATGCATATTTAGTTTAATTGTTTGCATATTAAATTGAATATGGACTTTGTGAAATAGGCCCAATAAACCGTTACACTGGTTAAAATTGGGAGAGCTAAATTTTAAATTTGTAACAACCCAAATTTCAGTGGGAGGAAAATTGTTAATTTTGCATTTATGGATGTTATCCATTGGGCCTTTATGGGCCTTAGTCACATTTGTTAAAATTGGCGATTTCACCCTAAGTAACTCGGCTTAACATTTATATTTATAATTTGGAATGTCATGATCATGTATCATATTGGTATGTATGTGCACGATAGGTACTTTGTTTGAAATGTGATGTTGAGTTCTATAGGCCCTAAATTATCATCGGTTGTAATTTGATTTTGGGAAATATGGCCTGTGTGCCATTTCTTTTATTTTGATGTAATTTTAGCATAAATTTTACTTAAAATAAAATTGCTGTAATTGCATCAAGTATGGAGGGAGGCCCAAATGGAGCAAGCCCATGGTGGGAGCCCAAGAAAGATTGCAGTCCGGCCCATGAAGAATTAGATAGGATATTTAGTTTTTCATTAGGTTGTAATTAAAGGCCCATAAGATCTCATTTATTTTAAATTAAGTATGCTATTGCATTTGTCATATAATATGGATGTATAGATCACCAAATTATTACGCGCGTTTATGCATGCTAAGCCGTATCACTTAATTTTAATCAAGAAATTAAAATATTGAGTTATTTAAAAGTGCTTCCCATATTGACACCTCTTCCTCCCATTGATGCTGCAATGTGCACCATGCCCTAGCAAGCTGCATTGTAGTATTCAATGGGCTGTTGAGGGTTAAGATACTTGGTATGGTTAGCATGTGAATGGTGGTTTGACTCAAAATGGGTAGCATTAGCTCAGAGCGGGCCCTAAGCATAGATGGCTAAAGTGTCAATAAGTCCATCAAACCAAGAGTCCTTCATGGAAGGATTAGATAGGTTGTCCTACCAAACGAGTCAATGGTTGATTAGCAAGCCCTGGTTCGGCCAGTCATTGATAAGTTGTGGATCTTGGTCAAGTCATCCAATTAACATTACCAACGAGCAAATTAAAATTGGATTATTAATTTGAATTGGCAAAAGTCCTTTATTTCTAACTCAAGCAATGATTACTTCCATGTAGATTATTCGCATTTTCACTTAAGCAATTTAAATGGATGCAACAAACGACAACCCACTCTCACTTAGGTCACTCCTCGAGAAGGAGAAGCTTTCAGGGACTAACCTCCTAGATTGGAATAGGAACTTATAAATAATGCTTAGATAAGAGTCCAAGGAGTATGTACTGAATGCTCCTTTACCAGCTTGCCCTCCCGCAGGTCGAGGCATCACCACGGCAATGGTGGAGCAGTACAACCGGCACGTGTGGGATGACCGAGATGTCTTATGCCTCATAGTAGGCACCATGGCTTCTGATCTTCAAAAGCAGTCCATAGATGAGCATGCTTATGAGATGATGGATCAGCTTAAAAAGGTGTTCCAATATTAGGTTTGTCAGGAACGTTACCTAACAACTAAGACACTTTGCACAAGTGCAATGGCATCTGGGACTTCTATTATATTTATACACTTGCCTACCTCGGCTCACCAATTTCATAGGACATGGTAGCAGACATTATTCTCGGGTCACTTCCTGAGTCCTACGACCAGTTTATCATGAACTACCATATGCAAGGGTTGGATAAATCGGTTGTTGAGCTGTATGGCATGCTCAAGCTTGCTGAGAAGTCTCTTAAGAAGACTCCTGAAGTTTTGCTGGTGAACAAGGGCAATACACCTATTGCTATATGAAAGGCTAAATCTAAGGCCAAGGCTAAGGGCAAAAAGGTGGTGGCCCAACCTAAAGCAAGGATTACTTCTCTTGATGATGTCTGCCATAAGTGTCATGAGAAGGGGCACTAAAAGAGCTCATGTCCAAAGCTAAAGGAGCAACTGAAAGGCAATTAATCTATTTCATTTATATCATGTGCTTTAATATGACTAGAGTATCCATTGATTGATAATCATAAAACCTATCCCAGGTCTGTTCTAATCGTGGGAATGAATAGAACCACAGACTTGTATATTCGATGACTGTATTGTAGTTCTGAACTAGCCATAGTACTTGTATAGTTAGTCATGAATATCGCTACATGTCATTGACATGGGACTAGAACGATCCGCACAAGAAAACCACATGGTTGTCGCATCATAGGTCTTTCTTAAGTAGGGCTCTTTTGTCCTCAGACCAGATTTCATTATAGTATCAATATTGAATCCGGTTCACTTTGACATATGCCTAACATGTCTGTAAAAGGATGCTAAATATGGGTATGATTGGGTGGACTGGTGAACAAATTGATATTGATGATGAAGTGATGGAATTTCCACTCGGGTAACACTGAGTTGATATCATTGGCCACTTGATGAGTGGGACTGATAAGTGTATGGCCATACCCAAGTAAGTAAGTTGCTTATTTGATTAATCAGTCAACTCAAGATTAAGAAATATAATAAACAGTAGAAGAGAATGACGGACACCATGCCACTTTTTTATTCATATCGATATCTTTTGGCAAAGAACACTATGAGATTACTATTGGGATTCGTCATTGGAAAGATGACTTGGCGCAGCGGAAAATATACCATTTAAAATTTCCTAGAATCCACCTATCGTGTCCAATTACCATTGATTAGAATAAAATTAATTTGGATCAAGAGAGATTAACTTACCGGATTTGTCTCTTCTAGAGACTGCTGCAGAATCGTTTCTTGAAACTGCGACTCCAAAGTCCGTTGCAAGACCAACTATTGAGCGGGAACGGTGCTAGCCGAAGACGCGAAGGAATGGAAGTTTAATGCTGGGATTTTCGGCTGTTTTGGGGCTGCACTTGGTAGCTGAAATTTCCAGCAATAATTAGGGTTTTATTCTTTAAGTGTGCCCTTATATAGACACCTTGTCTAATTGGGTTTTAATTAGGTTAATTAAACGCAAGTCCACTAGGATTATAATTACATAAATAAACTTTAATTAAAAAGTATATGCTATGTAATTTAATTCCATTTGGCTAAATTTAATTACCCCTAAATATAATTAAATCATACTTAAGTAAATACAATACATGTATTTAATTTTCCTACTGAGGAAAATTAATTAATTAATTGTTTACTTTATGTAATTCAATTAATTGATAAATTAATTCATTACATTATGTGAACTTATTAATTAAATTAAATTCAACCCAATGTTAATTAATTACCTTGACACCAAATGTCAACTAATTAATTAACGCATTCCTTCCAATATACATTACATGTACAATTTCTATAAGTTCCAGCTCAATTGATCTTATGTGCATGATCCTATGGGTCTATCTTTATGTTGGCAGTAGGCCTAAGGCCCACAGACTGTAAGTGGGTTTTAACAAACCATTACAGCCCCTAATTAAGACAGAGATGCAGCAGTCTTTAGAAGATACTCACCCGGTAGTAATCTCATAGTGTCCTTTACCTAACGATATCGATATGAATAAATAAGAGGCATGGTGTTCATCACCCTTTTCTGTTGTTTATTATATTTCTTGATCTTGAGTGGACTGATTAATCAAATAATCAACCAACTTATTTGGGTATGGCCATACACTTATCAGTCACACTCATCAAGTGGCCAATGATATCATCTCGATGTTAACCGAGTGGCAATTCCATCACTTCATCATCAATATCAACATGTTCACCGGTCCACCCAATCATACCCTTATTTAGCATCCTTTTACAAACCTGTTAGGCATATGTCAAAGTGAACCGGATTCCATATTGATATTATAATGAAATCTGGTCTGACGACAAACGAGACCTACTCAAGAAAGACCTATGACGCGACAACCATCTGGCTTTCTTGTGCGGATCGATCTAGTCCCATGTCAACGACATGTACCTATATTCATGACTGACTCTACAGGTACTATGGCTAGTTAAGAACTGCCATACAGTCATCGAATATACAAGTCTGTGGTTCTATTAGTCCCACGATTAGAACAAACCTAGGATAGGTTTTATGATTATCAATCAATGGATACTCTACTCATATTATAGCACAAGATATAAATGAAATAGATTAATTGCCTTTATTGATGTGACACAAATAATGTATTCATACAATAAGTCTTAATGTATAATACAGAATACAAGAATCCAATGCCTTAAGAACTAGGGCACACCAACAATCTCCCACTTGCACTAGTTCTAAGTGGTTATTGCCCTAATTCCTATAGATTTGGTATGACCGTCGTGCTATTTCTACAGCAGTGCTTTGGTGAATGGATGAGCGACATTTTTCTTAGTGTCAACCCTCTGTAATGATATGTCAGCTCTGTTCACGATCTCCCGAATGAGGTGAAACTTTCTAAGTACATGTTTGGATCTCTTATGTGACCGAGGCTCCTTATCTTGTGCGATGGCCCCGTTGTTGTCACAAAAACATCAATTGGGTCTAGGACAGTGGGTACTACTCCTAACTCAGTTATGAATTTCTTGATCCAAATGGCTTCCTTTGAGCTTTGGACGCAGCTATGTACTCAGCTTCCATTGTAGAGTCAGCAAGGGTGGCCTGCTTTGAGGACCTCCAACTAATGGCACCGCCATTCAGGAGCAAAACACAACCAAACTGTGACTGGTTCTCATCCTCATCGGTCTCAAAACTTGCATCAGTGTAACTTGACACTACCAGCTCATTTTGACCCCATACACTAGGAAAGCATCCTTAGTCCGGTTAAGGTACTTCAAGATTGCCTTGACTGCCTTCCAGTGTTCCTTACGGGGGTCCGACTGGTACCGGCTAGTCATACTTAGTGTAAATACGACATCAGGCCTCGTACATAACATGGAGTACATGATAGATCCAATAGGAGATGCATAAGGGATCTTTTCCATGTTCTCCCAGTCCTTCTTTGTTTTAGGACCATCTTTCTTACTCAGCTTCAACCCATGGCGCATAGGCAAGAATCCTTTCATTGCCTTGTCCATGCTGAATCTTTTCAAAACATTGTCAATGTACGTGACCTGACTTAGGCCTAGAAGCTAATTGGATCTATCTCTGTAGATCCTGATCCCTAAGATCGTCTTAGCTTCGCCTAAGTCCTTCATTGCGAAGCACCTACTTAACCACTGCTTAACCCCTTGCAGTGTTGGTATGTCACCTCCAATGATAAGGATGTTGTCAACATACAGTACTAGGATGGTGGAAATGCTCCCACTAACCGTCTTATACACATAGGGCCTTTAACTTGAAACACCACTTGCAACCTATTACCTTAGCACCCGGAGGTGGATCCACCAAGTTCCATACTTGGTTATCGTGCATAGATTGCATCTCAGTCTCCATGGCTTTGCGCGATTAATCTGAGTGTGGGCTTTCAACAGCCTCTTGATAGGTCTTGGGCTCTTCTTGGTCAATGACCATAAGGTCCCCATCATCAGTCATGAGAAAGCCGTACCTCTCTGGCTGATGACATGTCCTACCAGACCTTCTAAGGTCCTGTGCAACCGGTTCTGGTTCCTTAATTTCTTGAGTAGTCAGATCAGTCCCCGAAACATCCTCAGCAGTAGCTGCAGGAGTTTGTGAATCTTGAACTTCTGAAAGTTCAACATTACTCCCACTGTCTCTCTTGGAAAGGAATTCCTTCTCCAAGAAGACTGCATTTCTGGCTATGAAAACTTTGTTTTCAACCGGATCGTAGAAGTAATAACCCTTAGTTTCCTTAGGGTAACCCACAAATTAGCACTTGACAGATTTGGACTCAAGTTTGCCACTTGTCAATTTCTTAACATGTGCATCACGGCCCCAAATCTTCAAGGAAACATTGGGCTTTCGGCCCTTCCATAGTTCATATGGTGTTCCTTTAACTGCCTTGCTTGGTGTATTATTAAGAATGTAAGCAACTATCTCTAAAGCATATCCCCAAAAGGAGACAGGGAGTGTAGCATGACCCATCATCGAGCGGACCATGTCAACCAAGGTCCTATTCCTCCTTTTTGACACTCCATTCCACTGGGGTGTACCAGGAGGAGTGAGCTGGGATACAATGCAACACTCTCTAAAAAATGAGTCAAACTCTTGCTCAAATATTCACACCCTCGGTTAGACCAAAGTGCTTTTATTTTCTTGCCAAGTTGGTTTTCTACTTCATTCTTAAAGTCCTTGAACCTTTAGAGAGTCTCAGACTTATGCTTCATCAGATACACATAACCGTATCTGCTGAAGTCATCCGTGAAGGTGACGAAGTACAGAAAACCAGATCTAGCACTAGTGCTCATTGGACCACATACATCGAAATGTATTAGCTCCAATGGCTCTGAGGCCCTTTCAGCAGTCTTGCTAAAAAGCACCTTTGTCATCTTTCCTCTCAAACAAGATTCGCATGTGTCATAAGACTGGATGTCAAATGACCCTAGAACTCCCTAGAGTGAAGCCTAGCTATGCGCTTCTCATTTATATGGCCAAGTCGACAATGCCAGATGTAAGTAGGATTAATTTCATTTTGTTTAATCTTTTTAGTATTTATGTTATAGATTGAACTTTCACGTTTTAGATCAAGGATGTATAAACCATTTTCAAGAAATGTTGTTCCATAAATAATATTGCCACATTGCATAGAAATTCTACCATGTCCAATATTAAATACGAAACCAAAAATATCCAACAAAGAAACGAAAATAATATTCCTACGCATCGCATTTTCAAAATAACAGTTTCTTAGTTCCAAAACAAGTCCACTAGGCATCTCTAAGAAATAATCTCCAATCTCGATGGCCTGAACCTGAGCACCATTTCCGACTCGAAGATCTACTTCTCTAGATCCAAATAATCTCCTATTTCTTAGACCCTGCATATTTGAACAAATGTGAGATCCATATCTAGTATCCATGACCTAAGATGTAGAAATAGCCTAATTAATTTCAACAACATAAATACCTAAAGCAGCAGTTTTGCCCTTCAGTTGCTCCTTTAGCTTTGGACATGAGCTCTTCCAGTGCCCCTTCTCATGACACGCATGGTAGACATCGTCAGGAGAAGCAACCCCTGCTTTAGGTTGGGCCACCACCTTTTTGCCTTTAGCCTTGGCCTTTTGGGCCTTAGCCTTAGAATTGGCCTTTCCCTTAGCAATGGGCGTATTGCCCTTGATCACCAGTAATACTTCAGGAGTCTTCTTAAGAGACTGCTCAGCAAGCTTGAGCATTCCATGCAGCTCAACAACCAATTTATCCAACCCTTGCATATGGTAATTCATGATAAAATGGTTTTAAGACTTTGGAATTGACCCGAGAATAATGTCTGCTGCCAAGTCCTGCGGAACTGGCGAGCCGAGGCGGGCAAGTGTATCAATACACCCCTTCAACTTTAGCACATGAGTGCTAAGAGAAGTCCCAACTGCCATCATAGTAGTGCAAAGTGCCTTAGTTGTCAGGTAACGTTCCTGACGAGCCTGGTCTTGGAACATCTTTTTAAGTTGATCCATCATCTCATAAGCATGCTCGTCCATAAACTGCTTCTGAAGATCAGAAGCCATGGTACCCAGCTGAGACACCACACATCTCGGTCATCCCTCACATGCCGATCATATTGCTCCACTATCGCCATGGTGATGCCTGGACCTGCGGGAGTGCTAGCTGGTAAAGGAGCATTTTGTACATACTCCTTCAACTCTTGTCTAAGGACTATTTGTAAGTTCCTAGCCCAGTCTAGGAAGTTAGTCCCCGAAAGCTTC
Source organism: Euphorbia tirucalli (assembly GCA_039660915.1). Classification (NCBI taxonomy): domain Eukaryota; kingdom Viridiplantae; phylum Streptophyta; class Magnoliopsida; order Malpighiales; family Euphorbiaceae; genus Euphorbia; species Euphorbia tirucalli. The sequence continues at coordinate 30,542,298 of CM077640.1, read as the reverse complement.
TCCTTCTCCAAGAGTGACCTAAGTGAGAGTGAGTTGTTGTTTGTTGCAGCCATTTAAATTGCTTAAGTGAAATGGGATTATCTACATGGAAGAAATCATTGCTTGAGTTAGAAATAAAGGACTTTTAAGCCAATTCAAATTAATAATCCGATTTTAATTTGTTTGTTGGTGATGTTAATTGGCTGACTTGACCAAGATCCACAACTTATCAATGACTGGCCGAACTAGGGCTCGCTAACCAACCATTGATTCGTTTGGTAGGACAACCTATCCAATCCTTCCATGAAGGACTCTTGGTTTGATGGGCTTATTGACACTTTACCCATCTTTGCTTAAGGCCCGCTCTGAGCTAATGCTACCCATGTTGAGTCAAACCACCATTCACATGTTAACCATACCAAGTATCTTAACCCTCGACGGCCCACTGAATACTACAATGTACCCAGCTAGGGCATGGCGCACATTGCAGCATCAATGGGAGGAAGAGGTGTGAATATGGGAAGCACTTTTAAGTGACTCAATATTATTATTTCCGGATTGTAATTAAGTGATACGGCTTATCATGCATAAACGCGGGTAATAATTTTGTGATCCATATATCCATATTATATGACAAATGCAATAGCATACTTAATTTAAAATAAATGAGATCTTATGGGCCTTTAATTACAACCTAATGAAAAACTAGATATCCTATCTAATTCTTCATGGGTTGGACTGCAAACCTTCTTGGGCTCCCACCATGGGCTTGCTCCATCTTGGGCCTTCCTCCATACTTGATACAATTACAACAATTTTGTAAAATAAAATCTATTCTAAAATTACATCAAAATAAAAAAATGGCACGCATGCCATATTTTGCAAAATTAAATTACAACCTATAATAATTTAGGACCCATAAAACTCAACATAACATTTCAAACAAAGTACCTGTCGTGCAGATACATACCAATACGATGCATGATTATGGTATTTCAAATTATAAATATAAATGTTAAGCAGAGTTTCTTAGTGTGAAATTGCTAATTTTAACAAATGTGACTAAGGCCCATAAAGGCCCAATGGGTAACAACCATAAATGCAAAATTAACAATTTTGTTCCCACTTGAATTTGGGTTGTCACAAATTTAAAATTTAGCCCTCCCAATTTTAACCGGTGTCACGGTTTATTGGGCCAATTTCAGAAAGTTCATATTCAATTTAATATGCAAACAATTAAATTAAATGTGCATGCCAACAAAATAAACAATTTAAATACAAATTAATTTAAAAAAAAATTAATTTAATTTGCATTAGGGTCAGGGATAAAAAATACCCGTAAAATCTAAAACCAGACCCAAAATCTATGCGCGGCAGCCTGTTGCAGGTGAGGGAATCACAAATTTGCGATTCCCTTCACCCAAAATCTTTTTTTTTTTAACTTATTAAATCAATAAAAAAACATCCATCAAACATATCCAAATAAAACCCTAAACAACTTTAGATGGAAACAAATTGGGGAAATAATAAAAAACCCCAATCCAACAATTCTAGGGTTAATCCAAAAACAAAACCAATTGAGTAAAAACCCTAAAATCAAAAAATTGAAACCCATTCTTTCTTCAAGAATGCTTTCAAGAACCAATTCCAATCAATCGAATAGACAAAACCTAGGCTCTGATACCACTGTTGGGATTTGTCATTGGAAAAATAACGTGGCACAGCGGAAAATACACCGTTTAAAATTTCCTAGAATCCACCTATTGTGTTCGATTACCATTAATTAAAATAAAAACCAATTTGAATCAAGAGAGATTAACTCACTGGATTCGTCTCTTCTAGAATCAATTCAATTAATTGATAAATTAATTAATTACATTATGTAAACTTATTAATTAAATTAAATTCAACCCAATGTTAATTAATTACCTTGACACCGAATGTCAACTAATTGATTAACGCATTCCTTCCAATGTACATTACATGTACAATTTCTATAAGTTCCAACTCAGTTGATCTATGTGCACATCCTATGGGTCTGTCTTTATGTTGGAAGTAGGCCCAAGGCCCACAGACTGTAAGTGGGTTCTACCAAACCATTACAGCCCCCAATTAAGACAGAGATGCAGCAGTCTTTAGAAGACACTCACCCAGTAGTAATCTCATAGTGTCCTTTGCATAACGATATCGATATGAATAAATAAGAGGCATGGTGTCCATCATCCTCTTCTGTTGTTTATTATATTTCTTGATCTTGAGTGGACTGATTAATCAAATAAGCAACCAAATTGTTTGGGTATGGCCATACACTTATCAGTCCCACTCATCAAGTGGCCAATGATATCATCTCGGTGTTACCCGAGTGGCAATTCCATCATTTTATCATCAATATCAACATGTTCACCGATCCACCCAATTATACCCTTATTTAGCATCCTTTTACAGACTTGTTAGGTGTATGTCAAAGTGTACCGGATTCCATATTGATATTATAATGAAAGCTGGTCTGAGGACAAAAGAGACCGACTCAAGAAAGACCTATGACGCGACAACCATATGGCTTTCTTGTGCGGATCGATCCAGTCCCATGTCAACGACATGCACCTATATTCATGATACAAGTACTATGGCTAGTTAAGAACTGCCATACAATCATCGAATATACAAGTCTATGGTTCTATTCGTTCCCACGATTAGAACAGACCTAGGATAGGTTTTATGATTATCAATCAATGGATACTCTACTCATATTATGACACAAGATATAAACGAAATAGATTAATTGCCTTTTTTAATGTGACATAAATAATGTATTCATACAATGAGTCTTAATGTATAATACCAAATACAAAAATCCAATGCCTTAAGAACTAGGGCACAAAAACAATTACTACCGGGTGAGTGTCTTCTATAGAATGTTGAATCTCTATCTCAATTGGGGGCTATAACGGTTTGCTAGAATCCACTTATAGTCTGTGGGCCTTGGGCCTACTGCCAACATAAAGACAGACCCATGCGATCATGCACACAGATCAACTGAGCCGGAACTTATAGAAATTGTACATTTAATGTACATTGAAAGGAATGCGTTAATTAATTAGTTGACATTCGGTGTCAAGGTAATTAATCAACATTGGGTTGATTTAATTTAATTAATAAATTTACATAATGTAATTAATTAATTTATCAATCAATTGAATTACATAAAGTAAACAATTAATTAAATAATTTTCCTACGTAGGAAAATTAAATACATGTATTGTATTTACTTAACTGTGATTTAATTTTATTTAGGGGTAATTAAATTTAGCCAAATGAAATTAAATTACATAATATATGCTTTTTAATTAAAGTTTATTTATGTAATTATAATCCTAGTGGGCTTGGGTTTAATTACCCTAATTCAAACCCAATTAGATAAGGTGTCTATATAAGGGCACACCTAAGGAAGAAAACCTAACCGTAACCCTATTTAATTTGCTGGAAATATCACCCCAAAATAGCCACAATTTACAGCAATTAATTCTCCATTCCTTCCACTTCTCCGGCTAGCACCGGTTCCCACTCGATAGTTGGTCGTGCACCGGATTTTGGAGATCGTTGTTTTAGGAAACAATTATGCAGTAGTCTCTAGAAGAGACGAATCCAGTGAGTTAATCTCTCTTGATTCAAATTGGTTTTTATTTTAATTAACGGTAATCGGACACAATAGGTGGATTCTAGGAAAATTTTAACGGTGTAATTTCTGCTGTTGTGAGCATGGGTTTTTTCCCGACCTCTATGATAAAAACCATTTGTTACCTTTTAAACAGATGAAAGTGAGTCAAATTTGAGAATGAGCGGAATAATTCCCAAAATGTTCTTAAATGGCCCGAAATTTGGAAGAGTCCTTGATCCGAAACCCCGAGAAAAGTCCATGGAGAGATTTAGGAAGCTTGCGTGTGCAGGCTCTGTCTCAAGTCACACGACTGTTGTTTATAGTCTCACAACTGTAATAACTACAGTCGCAGGACTATAATGCTACAGTCGCATGACTATAGTTAGAGTCATACGACTCTAGTTTTGACTCAACAGATTCTAAAATAGGAAAGGATTCTATTTTGGCTCGAATTTTAGGCGTGATTTACATGAATTAGGGTGTTAGAACAGAGAACAGAAGAGGTAGAAACATTAAGAAGAGAGGAGGAATCAATTTTGAAAAAAGGGAGATAGCTTTCTAGTGAGAGAAAGTGGGATTTTTAGAGAGGGAAAGGAGAAAAACTAAGGGAAACCTAGGGAAATCAGAACAAAAACACTTAGAAATACGTTGGAACTTTGAGTGATGGTTCGAAATCAGGCTTTCACTCAATCAAAACTATTCTCGGGTTTCATTCGAATTAATCTGGGACACACGTTTGAGAATTTTGGGTCATTTGGAGATTCTAGGGGGATTCCAACGTCCACATCCGACTCTGGTCATCAAGCATACTGGAACACAAAAGCGGTAAAATCTGAGAGGCCTTAAAACTTATTTCATGTTGATTTGTGATTGATTCTATGTTTAAAAATATTTATCCAGAAAACTGTATATGCAAGTACAGTTGCACGACTGTAAGTATAATCGCACGACTATAGTTACAGTCGCATGACTGTAGTTGTCTGGAACACAGTCGGTGTTGGGATTCGTCACGGGAAACCGACCGATAAAAGCGGAAATACGCGTCGATTTCCTCAAATCCGGCCCAGGAGCTTAAGATGTGGAAATCAAAACTTAAAGCATAAAAGGAGGGTTTCAAAAACTCACCACAAAGTCTCTCTAGGAGACGGATGCAGACTGCAGAAATCAAGTGCAGATTTCCTCCACCGATGCGTACACGAACGGCTCTCGGACCGAAACCCGTGCAAGCGACTCGGATGACAAGAAGAGAGGGAGAGAGGGCTGCTCACTTTGAGATTTATGGCTGTCCCTATTTTCTTTCCAAAAGAAAAATCTATCTTTCCAAAAGATAGCACCAATAATCTCAAGTGTGCACCTAATTCTTACCAAAAGAATTAATGCATCAAAAGTGGGCAAAATAGCTCAAGCTTCTTTGCTTTTATTCCCCAAAAGAGAAGCCAAAGTGGTCGGCCAAACCAAGGAAAAATCATTGCTGATTTTTCAACCCAAAGAAATGATATAGATAAAGTCAAACCAATGACTCATCATATGACTCATCACATATCACCTCCTTATCAAGCATGACTCACCAAGCTATTTTGTCCCATGAATGAGTCATCACACTCACCCAAAACCATGCATTGAATTCGGCCAAGGATGAAGGAAGAAAGGAGAAGATATTTCCTTAAGGAAGCCAAGTCCAACTTTGCAACCAAAAAGTCATACCATGACTCACCCTTTTAATCATTCATCTTTTGTTCCAAGAATGACTCATCACTCAATGACTCATCACTCTTAACAAAAAGGCATGACTCATCCCTTAGCCATAAATTTCGGCCATCTCATCCCACATTAGGTGGGGAATGTCATTTTATGTCTTAAGCCCAATTTGACTTCCTTTGATTTAATTAAGTTCAAATGCAATTCCAATTTAACATGTATGTATCTATATATTATGCTATATAATACATTACATACATTTAAATTAAAAACTCATTTGACCTAGTAATTTAATCAAGGGCTTAAATTAGACATACATAAAATGAGATACATGTAAACCTATACATGTATAATAATATTTCCACCTAGGAAATAAACCCATAAATTAATTCATTGAATTAATTATGAGAAGGCCAAAATAATATTAATTATATAACTTTGATCAATCCAATTGATGCATATAATATAATTAATATATCTCTCTCTCTTCAAACGTGTATACTCCAAGTACACACTTAATCCGACTAGTTAAAGTCCAGACGTTCAATGTGTACGATCCAATGGGCCCGTCTTTATGTTGGCAGTGGGCCAAGGCCCACAGACTGCAGGCGGGCTCTAGCAAGCCACTGCAGCCCCCAATTAAGACGGAGTAAGCAGTCCAACTGAAAACGTAACCCAGTAGTTTGAACTTGTAAATCCCATGTCGCTGATATCGGTGTCCAACACAGAGGCATGGAAGTATCACCCTCTTTGTGTCTGGACCTTTACTTGATACCGAATGAACTGATGCTCACAAACAAGATCCAATCTTGTTTGGGTGCGGCCGCACACTTATCAGTAACATTCTTCAAGAGGCCGATGACATCGTCTCAGTGAATCACTGAGTGACATTCCCTTCTGCATATCCATAGTGCTGCCATGCTTACTGACACACCCGAACGTACCCGTACTTAGCACCCTTTTACAGGCCCGTTGGGCGTACACCAAAGTGTGCCACCTCACATGCAGCACCATCATATGGTCCGGTCAAAGGACTTATACAAGTACTACACGAGAATCATTTGTGATACTATACCATGCAGATTCCCGTTAAGTGGATCAATCCAGTACCATGCCCTTTTTGCATGTACCCATTAACCTGGTTGACATTCCATGTTCTATGACCGGTAAGACACCGCCATACAACCAGGCTAATGATAGTCTTTAGTTCCATTCATTCCCATGATTAGAACAGACTACGGATAACTTTATGGTCATATCGTTTTCACTATCCACAGTCTTACTGCCAAGTGCCTCACACTTGACAACATGGATATGGATATGTCCATTGGATACTCTATTTAAAATATAGCACAAGACATATAATAAATAAATTAATGCCTTTATTTCCTTGACACAAATTGTATAATACATAAAGATTACATAAATGTACAAATGTATTATACAAACACAAGGACCAATGCCTCGGGACTAGGGCATTTCCAACAGTCGGGCGATTGTATATTATAGTCACATGATTGTATTCTTCTGGGAAGAAGCCTAAAAACCCCAAATTCGACCAAATACAGCCGATTTTCCATTTTAAGTGATTTTTCATGATTCAATTCGGTCAAATCACATTTGTACACTATAAAATTATGGTTGTCAGATTTCCAATGATACAAATATATGATTTATAGTTTTGTTTGTTTCTATTCATGGAATTCATGGTTGTTAAATCCTTAACTGGATTCTTGGTCTAGTGATAATGGACTCTCAGATTTCCAGATTCTCTAGAAATCATCAAAATCGATCAACACAAGTGATTTTAGAAAATGAAGAGAACCACTATCGGGCACTATTCATTACAGCCATGAGACCATAACTCTATAGTCATTCGACTCTAACTAGAGTCATACGACCATAATCCTTACAGTCGTATGATTATAAATTACTGTCGCACGACCGTAACACAGCCGTATGGCTGTAGTGGCGGGAAGAAGGCAGAATCATGGGAAGACCTACACGGACGTCGTCGTGTGATGCTGTCTTCAGAATCAAATCTGTTTTGACATGTTTACCGCTTTCAGACCATAGATGAATGTTTAGATTTAGGAACCCTCATGAACGGAACACCGAGTTCTGGGATAACTGACCCACTAAATCGAAGAAATCGCATGTAACTAAGCCAAACCATTTTCCAAAACCATTTTCAAGCACAAAAACCTACAGGGCGTTTCTAAAACCGTTTTCCAGGTCTAACTGAGCAAGTCACCCGGACTTCTCGGTTATCCCCTAAATGCATGTTCCCACTTCCTAGAATCCCTATTCTGTCTATGAGTCCCACATGTGTTTGGGATATATCTGTGCTAACTATTTGTTTTGCAGCTTTTATTTTTCTTTATTTTTATTTTAGATGTATTAATCGTGTATTCTAGGTGATTGTATCTTTTAAACCCTCGTGTATTTAGGTGATTCTAATGGTGAGGATGAGAGCCTTTTTCCTTTTTCTGGGTTGTAATAAGGCCTCTATTTCTATTTTGCTTTTTTTTATGTATGGTTTATATCTCCGCACTTTTAATTTTATGTACTTTATTCCTGTCATCTGAATGAGCATGGGCTAGTGTAAAAGATTAAATTAGGTAGAGAAAGATAATAAGTGAGTAAACTATTGTCATATGCACTTATAAATGAATACAAGCTTAAGGTTGAATAGGTAAGTTGCCCGAACACTAAATCTCTGGATTAGGTACAGTAGTCTACGCTCGGTAGGGAGCTGTACCAGAATTTCCAGGATGAGCTGATCCGGGTGGCGACTCTGTCACTGATCTTGGAATTTAACTTTCAAGGTCTTTATGCAATAAAATGGGAAAAGGTTTTCTATGAAAGGATTTCCAAAAAGAATCAATGGTCTTCCTAAATAAGATCATCAAACCCAATTTTCAAAATCCAAGCACTAAACATTCCCACTTCTATTTTTCCCTGGTTTGCTTCGTTGCGTTCTTCTTAAAAGGTCATCCGCTCACAGCTGTGCCATTTTATTTTTCTGATGACGAATCCTACAAGAAAGCCATATGGTTGTCGCGTCATAGGTCTTTCTTGAGTAGGTCTCTTTTGTCCTCATACCAGATTTCATTATAGTATCAATGTGGAATCTGGTTCACTTTGACATATGCCTAACAGGTTTGAAAAAGGATGCTAAATACGGGTATGATTGCGTGGACCGGTGAACATATTGATATTGATGATGAAGTGATGGAATTGCCACTCGAGTAACACCGAGATGATATCACTGGCCACTTGATGAGTAGGACTGATAACTGTATGGCCATACCCAAGTAAGTCGATTGCTTATTTGATTAATCAGTCAACTCAAGATCAAGAATTATAATAAACAACTGAATAGGATGACGGACACCTTGCCTCTTATTTGTTCATATCGATATTGTTTGGCAAAGGACACTATGAGATTACTACCGGGTGATTGTCTTCTATGGACTGCTGCATCTCTGTCTTAATTAGGGGCTATAACGGTTTGCTAGAACCCACTTACAATCTATGGGCCTTGGGCCTACTGCCAACATAAAGACAGACCCATAGGATCGTGCACATAGATCAACTAAGCCGGAGCTTATGGAAATTGTACATGTAATGTACATTGGAAGGAATGCATTAATTAATTAGTTGACATTGGTTGTCAAGGTAATTAATTAATACTGGGTTTATTTAATTTAATTAATAAGTTTACATAATTTAATTAATTAATTTATCAATTAATTGAATTACATAAAGTAAACAATTAATTAAATAATTTTCCTAAGTAGAAAAATTAAATACATGTATTATATTTACTTAAATGTGATTTAATTTTATTTAGGGGTGATTAAATTTAGTCAAATGGAATTAAATTACACAGTATATACTTTTTAATTAAAGTTTATTTATGTAATTATAATCCTAGCGGGCTTGGGTTTAATTAACCTAATTAAAAACCAATTAGGCAAGGTGTCTATATAAGGGCACACCTAAGGAAGAAAACCTAACCCTAACCCTATTTTATTTGCTGGAAATTTTAGCCCCAAAGCAGCCTCAATTTATAGCAATTAATTCTCCAATCCTTCCACTTCTTCGGCTAGCACCGGTTCCCGCTCGATAGTTGGTCGTGCACCAGACTTTGTAGATCGCAGTTTCAGGAAACAATTCTACAACAGTCTTTAGAAGAGACGAATCCAGTGAGTTAATCTCTCTTGATTCAAATTAGCTTTTATTCCAATTAATGGTAATCGGACACGATAGGTGGATTCTAGTTTAATGGTGTAATTTTCACTACGCCACGTTATCTTTCCGATGACGAATCCAATAAGTGGTATCAGAGCCTAGGTTTTGTCCATTAGATTGATTGGAATTGGTTCTTGAAAGCATTCTTGAAGAAAGAATGGGTTTCAAGGACGTGATTTTAGGGTTCTTATTAGATTGGTTTTGTTTGTTATGAACCCTAGAATTATTGGACTAGGGTTTTCGATTATTTTTCCCCAATTGCTTTTCAATCTATATTTTTTATTGATTATTTATTCCTATTTGTTGGCTGGAATTTTAATGATTAAAAAATAATAATAATTGTTTTGGGCCAAGATGGAGTCGCAATTGCGATTCCATCTGCCGCAACAAGCCGCCGCTGCTGCTGCACAGCGGCTGTGAGCACGGGTTTTTTCTTGAGCTCTGTAATGAAAGCCTTTATTACCTTTTCATAGATAAGCATGAGGCAGATTTGGAATTACCAGAACACCGTCGGAGATGTCTCGGGTGACCCGAAGAAGTGTAACAAATCTTGGTGCGGAACCCCAAAGAAGGTTGATTGAGCACTTAAGGGAACCGGAGAGAAAAGTGGGAAAAGGTGAGAAATGTAAAACTAGCTACTATAGCTACTTGGCTATAGTGCCCTATAGGGTGCGGCTGTAGTTTGCATAACTATAGCCACTCAGCTGTAGTTACCAGATTTGATTTTGTCCTAAATAGGGGGCATCTTATCTCATTAATTCGGGATTTTAACCTTAATTAGGCCATATAAAAAGAAAAACACAAAAACTAGGTCAAAAAGAAAAGAGACCATTTTGCAGACAATCAAGAAAAGGCTAGGGTTTTGGTATTCCTTGAGAGATTAGAGAAGGAAAAAAAAACCTAAATTCAATCTAAAATCATCCAAAGCTCTAATCCAATCAGTAGAAACCATTAGGGTCCTATGAGAATTCATATTTTGGGAGTGATTCTGACCAACTTGGTGTTCATTCGGATTGATTTGAGGTTTTGTTCGAGTTTTAGAGAATTGTGAACGATATCGGGTTGTTCGTGATTCTGAGGAGTTTTCTGGCGTCCGAATCTATTTCTGGTGATCCAAAACACTGGAACACAAACAAGGTATACTCTGAGAGGCCCTAAAAACTCATTTCAAATTGATTTGGATGTTGATTGTATGTGTTTTTGTATTGTTCTCCAAGGTGGAAGTGAAAACCCAGCTATACCCGCCCCATTCGTTGCTTATAGCCACTGAGCTATAGTCTGATGACTACAGCCATGCAGCTGTAACCTATAGTGGTACTGCTATAGTTCTCTGATTATAGCTGCTCGGCTGTAATCTCTAGGGTAGAAGCTCCAAGTGCCCTAAATCGACCGAGAACACTTCCTTTTTCAAACCAAATGTGTTTTTCATAAATAATATCGATCGGATCACATCCACATATTATTAGATTTACGATTTTTCGGTTTTTGATTGATGGATGTGATATTTATTTTTGATGATTTTGGGTTGGATTTATTTGATCTGATATGGATCTATTTCATGGATTTCATAAGCTTCCAGAAACCCCAGATTACCTGAAACCATCAAAACACCAAAACAATTTGCAAAACAAGAAAGAAAACTGGATCAGTGCTTCTAAAGCACTATTGCTACTCAGCTATAAATGTTACAGCTGCCCCAGCCACTACAGTGGCATGGCTATAGCATACTACAGTAGCTCGGCTGTAATTGATGAAATATAATTGTAGTGTTGCCCTTTTGGTCTCTAATTTGTAATTTTGTTTCTTTTTTCGATTCAAAAAGGATTTTTTGTGTGTTTATGTTTCCAAACCCTAGATGGATGTTCAATTTAGGCCCACTCACGAATAGAACCCCTGGGTTCCGGGATATCCAGCCCACTAAAAAATGGAAAATGCATGTAAAATAAGCCAAACTGTTTTCAAAATTGATTTCCATTCACAAAATCTACCGGGCGCTTTTACAAAATGTTTTCCAGGACTAATTGAGTAGTCATCCAGACTGCTCGATTATCCCCCTATGTATGACCCCGTTTCCCAAAATACCCCTATTCTGTCTTATGTGAGTCCTTGTGTGGTTTGTTTATTTGTGCTAACCGTATTTGGATGCAGCTATTTATTTTTCATTTTTCTTTCTTTTGATGTATTTAATAGATCATTCCATGTATCTAGGTGGTATTATCTTTTTTAGATTATTGTGCATTATCGGTGGTTGTAAATGGAGAGGATGAGAGTTTTTTTTTCTTTTTCGGGTTGTATCATTTGGCCATCACTTTACTTTTCCTGCACTTTTATTTTTCTGCACTTTATTTGTGGTTTATATTTATGTCATTTGCATGAGAATTAAATAAAATAAAATAAAAAAGATAAAATGGGTATATTTAAGTGAATGTTATATTGTATCATGAACTAATAATTGAAAGCAAGTTGAGGATTAGTAGATGTGTTGCCCGAGCCCTGAATCTCTGGATTAGGTACTGCGTCTACACTTGGTAGGGAGATATACCAGAATTTCTTAGATGAGCTGATCTGGGTGGTGACTTTGTATCTAATCACGAAATTTAGGTTTTGAGATCTTTAAGTTTAAATTGGGATTTTCTAAAAATCTGTTTTCCAAAATTCACACTTAAAATTAAGTTTTCTACAAAATGAGGTTTCTCAATGAAATGAAAGGTTTTCTTAAGAAAGGTTAAAACCCATTTTCAAAACCACATAATCACCCAAAAAGAGAACCCCTGGTTCCTGCTTCACTACGCATTCCGAAAAATGTCGTCCGCGCACAGTGGTGACTTTACTGGGGAATAACAGTTTCTTTAAAAAAAGTTTTTATAAAAACTTAAGGAACTTAGGCAACAATTGAAGTATATCCTCACTTGCAGTCAATTATCAATTCATAATCCGATATCTCATTCGCAACCGCATAGCATGAAATTTTCTATTCTCAATCCCTGCAACACATGATTAGCCCGGTTTATTTCCAAAGGTGACCTACCTCTTCCTCTAGGATTAGAAGCACCCGAGGGGATAAACCACTCATAGCATCACATGAAACTTACATCATGTTCTATGATGAGGAGTGTATTTTCACTATGGGAACCTGTACTACCCTTGGTTTGACTCATACCTTCATGTAATGGCCTAGTAACTTCCCCTTAGGACTACCAAAACATAAATTCATAAATTGGACTTTGAGAGTGCACCTTTGTTACCCCCGGTTCGTATCAAAGAGACACAACACCTAGGAAGAATGTGTGACCAATCGAAAGGAGGAATATGATTAGAAGGGTGAGCATCTTGTTCCATGGTTGTTTAACCTTTGACCCTTACATGCAACATCAAAAACGCATCATCCATGTGTTATTTTCTAACCACATTTTTATGCAGCCATTTTTGAAGCATCACCATAAGTGTGGTATTATTCTAACCATATTTTTGTGCAGCCATAACATTTTATTCATGTGACATCACATCTTGTGTGTTGACATTCCCATAAAGCATACATGACATCATCTTATATGTCATGCATCCTAACCACGTCTTTATGTAGCCACTTGTATTCTGTGTGACATGGGCATTTATCTCATCTCATCCTATCTAAAATGAAAAGGACGTTCTAAGTATACCCTTCATGACCATTTCATTTCATAACATATCGGGTGTCCCAAAACTACCTGTATTCCACTTATGCATCGGATTGCACCTGGCCATTTCACTATATCATGTCATTCATTAGATGACCATGATGGTCTTAGGTCCATTTTTATGTGGTGGGTCACATGATATCATTACATGACATCATCGTTGGTATCATGGAGATGCCAAAACCTTGCTTGTGTGTCGTGATTCACATCAGATTGTTCCTTAACATTGATAATTCATTGAGGTACTTCATAAGTGCCGAATTGCTATACATATAGGGGCATTTCATAACATTACCAAGTCATACAGGGTATTCCACAAATGCTGAAATTCTGTTTGTGTACACGCGACTTGTTTGTGACATCACTTCATCCATATGCCATAAAAGCATCGAAGCTCTGTCTATGGAACGGCTCCCATATGACCACTTCATATCATTTCATTGACCTACAAAGTGTCAAACATCTATTCATGTGTCGGTACACATGTGACCATTTCATGGCATCCAATAAGTGCATGAAGGTGCCGAACCTCTATCCGTGTGACGGCTCACACGTGACATTTTTGCATTGTCTTTCGTATGGTATGTGGTATGCTTGGAATGTCCGAAATAAAAAGAAGGAAAATATAAAGATCATTTTCATCATCATCCCTATCCATGAAACATCATTCAATCGTGAACATGAACATACCATGCATGCCACTTAGTGTGTCAAGTCTAGGTTCACGACATCCATCCGAAATTCTAACCTCATGTTGAATGTTCAGTTTAGAGTCAAATCTCGAAGTGATTAGTTCGTATTGAATCAAAGCTGAGTCAACCAGTTTAGTCAGTTGAATCAGAACGAGTCATTGTGGAAGGGGTCAATTCTGGGTCAGATTCAGATCGAGAGGTTGAGACTCAGTTGCCGTCTTTACCAGTTGATAGTCAAACTTTGTTCGAAGAAGCAAATAGAATAGAAATGGCTGACGGAAACAATAGGAATATGCCTTTTAACATGGCAGCTTTCATGAGAAGTTTCCTGAATTCTGATGAGTTTAAGGCTACCCTTAGAGAGCAAATGCAAGCCGTAATGAGTGCTAACTCTATGCAGACTATTCCACTGACTCAGACTTCGGTTGGAAGCGAAGGACAACATTTTGTCCAAGTGACGAATGGAGCTGGAGGGAGTGTTCCCGGTGGAAGTGGTACAGTTGTCAACCATAAGGAGCCTGATCGTCAGTCTGAAGATGATGAATCATTTAAGAAGGCGAGTGAAGCCACAATTGAGACCGTTGTGGAGAAGCGTCTCAATCAGAAATTATCTGATGTTGAAGCCATGTTGCCCAAGATGAAGGAGATGGTTCACTACAACCCTGTTAAGTGTACTGACCTGGCTACTTTGATGGTTGATGGAGGAGAGCCACTTCCAGCTGGTTTTCATATGCCCTATCTTCCTCCCTCCATCAGGGAAGGCCCATCGAAAGCCCATCTGGATAGTTATGTGAGACTAATGACAAGCATGGGAATCGGGAAAGGTCATCTCTTGAATCTATTCCTGGCTACTTTGAGGGGTGCTGCATCGAAGTGGTATATGAAGATGCCTTTGTACACCCATTCTACGTGGGAGGACCTATCTGAAGCTTTTGTGAAGCAATACGCTTACAACACCTTTGTAAAGACTACTCTTGAAGAATTAGAGAGGATGCATCAAAAGCCGAATGAATCTTTCCCGATTTACTATAAAAGGTGGATGGATGTGCAAGTTCTTGTGGATAGGGCCCCACAGTTGGAGTCGCTCATTGTAAAGCTGGTTGATGGTAGTCTACCCCAGTACAAAGACAAAATGAAACTGAAGAGGTTCCACTCTTTCAATGAAGTGGTCGAATTTGCTAAGCATATCGAGCGATACGTACAAGAGGAGAAAAGGGGTAGATAGAGTTCGGGCTCCTACAGAAGTAATCAGGGGTACTCCCAAGGGTACAAAGGTAGTAGTTCTAAGGCTACCTCAGCCGGGTCTAGTACTAAGACAACTCCGAAAGCAGCCTCGATTGAAATGCAAGAGGCGGATGTGGCGGCTGTGAACCAAGGAAGACAGACTCCTCAAAGGGTCACTAGTCCATGGGCCGAGTCAGGAAGTTGGATTTTTGCCAATTGTAGGAAGGCTAGGCTGTTACAGAGTTTGAGGCCATTTTTGCCTCCAGCTAAGGCAGATAGAGACAATTTGTGTTCTTATCATGTGATCACGGGTCACCGTATGAATGGGTGCTCCTAATTGATTAAGGCCATCAAGCAGTTGGTTACTGATGGAAAGATTGTTGAGCCAGCTTTGAAGCCGAGTGTTCAGAAGAATCCACTACCTACCTTTGGAAGTCAAGTGAATATGGTACAGTCTAGATTGCCAGCTAATTATGTGTTCCCTCAGATTATCAAGGCTAATCCGAGCATACGAGGTATTTTAATGGAGGATGAAAAAAAGTCGGAAGTGGTTGAAGAGCAAATGATGGTAGTAAAAAATAAGGCGGGTCTGATTGATTTGGATGAGATAGAAGTAGATGATAAGTATGAAGACTTTGAGATCCAAGAGCCAAAGCCGGTTTATCTGGTGGAGACAAGAAGGGGGATTGTGATTGAGAAGGATGGGCCCGTAATGCACATTACTAGGAGTGGAAGGGTTTATCAACCCACTAATGTACCACCCTTGGCACCCCCAAGAAGGAATACCATACCTGTGCATAATGATGTTGCCCGATCACCTCCAATGGCCAAAGAAGATGACATGGTAGTTTATCAACCGAAGAGGACACCAGCTCATGCCAGTGTTTGGCACCTACTTATGGAATTAAGGAGGCATTGCGAGGTGGTAGTTAAGCAGTTGATGGAGATGGAGGCCAATCCCACTATGTCCCCGGAAAAGGTATTTGCCATGATTAAGGGAGTGGATTTGAAAGCCAATCCAGCCCCGAAGATCAATTTTGGAGTTGAGGGCCTCCCACCTGAAGGAGCCAATCATAATGGAGCTCTGTACTTGAAGGTTGAAGTCATATATAGGATGATGCCGAGCGTAATGGTGGATGACGGCTAAGCCTTGAACATTTGCCCCTCCAAGATCTTGCCTTATTTGGGGATGAGTACTGAAGCTCTTTATTGGTCTAGCACCGTTTAGGGCCTATGATGATAGCAAAAGGACTGTGATTGGGACTTTTGAAGCTGAAGTCAAGGTGGGTGAAGTTAAGTCAAAGATGATGTTTACTGTGATCCACATTCCTGTCACATTCTCTCTGCTTTTGGGAAGGCCATGGTTCCATACCATAGGAGGAGTGCCCTCAACCTTGCATCAAAAGGTGAAGTTTTTAATTGAAGGGAAGGTTGTGACTGTTGAAGCAGATGAGCCTTCTGTTGTGGCTACCTTAAGTGCTAACGAGCAGCCGATGACTGGTTTTCAAGTGGCGGTGATTATTGATAAGCCGGAATTTCCAGAATGGACAAGTACTTTGCGAAGTAGAATTATGAACCTAGAAAAGGGTTAGGGGCTAAGCAATAAGGTATTCCCAAGTTTAACATTGATGCTAGCAAGTAGCATCAGCTTGGGCTTGGTTATTGCGAGGGGAAGACTAGGCGAGAGAAGAAGCATGTGAACTTGGTGGACACTTTCGTCCGAGCAAATGAATGAGTCTATGATGGGACTCTTGAGCCGGTAGTTGTTGAGCGAGGCCAGCTCCCGGGGTTTGAGATCTTTGCTTATTTAGTGGATTTCAATAAGTATGGAATTAAGCCTATCGTGGGTATGCTATGGACCGGAACCGAAGACGAAGGGAAGGGAGTTCTGAATAAGAGTACAGTTGACCAAGTCAATATTGAGTTTTGAAATAAGGGAGAAGCCTTTGAGAAGACTAATTTGGTGAAAAAAGAAGTTGGCTATGGAAGCTATCTCTAGGGTACTATCCACCTTGATGAAACAGGGTAAGAGTTTAAAGAAGAAAGAGTCACCTGTCGGGAAGACATAAGAAGAGCTCGTAGATGAAGCTGTGAAGGAGCTTACCAAGCTGGTGATGAAAGGTAAGGCTGAACCACTTGAGGAGGAGCTGACCATAAAGCAAAAAGAGGACCTAGAAGATGATCTCGGGTAACTGTTCGAGGAGTTTGATTGTGCTGTTGCTGATGAAGACCCTCCACATGTGGAGGATGGAAATTTTTCTGATGTATCTACTTTTTCAACTTATAATGTGAACAATTCTGCCTACAAGGCCTATAATGCAATAAAGTCTGATTTTGCTTACTTGTGTGATGTTTTTCAGGATGGAACTATGCATACATACAAACCTTCATTTAATGTCTTTGATACATTCATTCATTCTGCCTACAAGGCCTATGATGCATCATTGCATGAAATGAACCTAGGGACAGATGATGATCCAAAGATGGTATCCATCTCGAAAGACCTAATGCTTAATGAGAGAAAAGAACTTGTAAAAATTTTGTAAAAACATGTCAAAGTCTTCGCTTGGTCCTACGACGACGTGCCTGGGGTCGATAGAGATATTGCAGAGCATAGAATCCCGATAGATCCGAAGATGAAAGTGGTTAAGCAGAAGCTCATAAGACTTCAACTAGAATGGGCTGAAAAGGTTAAGGAAGAAGTAGCTAAGCAGATAAAGGCTAAATTCTTGGAAGTAGTAGAGTATCCGGAATGGTTGGCTAATATCGTGCCGGTTGCGAAGAAGGATAGTCAAGTCAGGTGTGTGGATTACAGGGATCTAAATAAGGCATCTCCCAAGGACAACTTCTCGCTCCCGCATATTGATGTTCTGATTGACAGTGCCGCCAGGGCAGTGATGTACTTATCCATGGATGGGTTCTCTGGGTACAACTAGATTCTGATGAATATGATCGACAAAGTAAAAACTGCCTTCATCACAGAGTGGGGGGTTTATCGTTGTAGAGTCATGCCGTTTGGGGTGAAGAATGTCGGGGCAACCTATCAATGAGTAGTTATGACACTTCTGCACGATATGATCCACAAGGAGCTTAAGGTATATGTGGACAATAGTTAGTTTAATGCATGACCCGGGGGAGCACCTTGCTATCTTGGATAGATTTCTAACTGGAATCAAGAAGTACAATCTCTGCCTAAATCCCAAGAAGTGTGTGTTTGGGGTAACTTCTGGAAAACTACTTGGTCATTTATTCAGTCAAAAGGGAATCGAAATGGATCCAGATAAGATCAAGGCCATCAGGGACATGCCGACACCGAAGTTAGAAAAGGAAGTAAGGCTGTTTCTGGGTTCACTACAGTATGTCAGTCATTTTATTGCAATGACAATAGTTTGCAAGCCAGCTTTCAGGCTTCTGAGGAAGAACTAGCTAGTGGAGTGGAATGAGCAGTGTCATATAGCTTTTGACAGAATTAAGGCCTATTTGATGAACCCTCCAGTGTTAAAGCCTCCAACACCGGACAAGCCCCTGATTTTGTACTTGGCTATTGAAGAGACTTTAGTAGGAGCAATGTTGGTACAAGAGCAGGAAGATGGGCGTGGACATGCGATATACTACTTGAGAAAGAAGCTATGGAATATGAGACTAGATATACGATGGTAGAGAAAACCTATGTTGCTATGGTATGGTTGACGAAGAAGCTAAGGCATTACTTCCAGTCATATAAAGTTCAGGCCATAGCCAAAGTGGATCATATGAAATACTTGTGCCAAGCTCCAGTGTTAGCTGGGAAATTGTCGAGATGGTTGCTTTTGTTGTTGTAGTTCGACATAGAGTATGTGACGAAGAAGACAATCAAAAAAAGGGCCGTGGCAAAATTTTTAGCTAATCAGCCGATAGATTCAGATTATGTTGAGAACTTGGAATTTCCTGATGAACAACTGGCAATGGTGGAAGAAGAAGCAAACAGATGGGTGATGTACTTTGATGATGCAGTGAACAAACACGGCGCAGGTTTAGGAGTAATCATTACTTTGGCAAAACAGCTTGACTTTCAAATAACTAATAACAGAGCAGAATATGAAGCTTGCCTATTTGGAATTGATGCTCTGATCACATTAGGGGCAAATCAGGCATTAGTCATCTGGTATTCAGCTTTGGTGATTCGACAGGTTACTAGAGATTGGGAGATAAAAGAAGAATCACTTCTGCCTTTATCTCGAGATGGCTTGGGAAAGGGTGAAAGTATTCAGTCAGTGTGAATTTTGGAATGTGTGAGGGAAGAGAACCATATGGCAGATTCCTTGGCTACACTGTCATAAATGTGGGAAGCCCCCGAAAACAACCAATACAACCAATAATCTTGGAAATTGCTCAAAATCCATGCTATTCATTAGTCAACGCAGTTACAACAACTGAAGAACATCCTTGGTACTATGATATATTATAGTTCATTCAAAATGGTCAGTACCCCGAAGACACTAGTGAGGCAGATAAGGTTTCCCTTCGAAGATTGGCAGCGCAGTTTCAGGTATTTGAGAATCAGCTCCTCAAAGAATAGCCAATGGAGTCCTTCTGAAGTGTACAACAAAGGAAGAGGCAATTAAGGTTATGAGACAAATACACTCTGGAGCTTACGGACCATATATGAATGGGTTGGCCCAGGCAAAGAAGATACTGAGACAAGGATACTTTTGGCTCACTCTATAAGCCAATTGTATCGAGGAAGTTAAGAGGTACCATGAATGACAACTGTACGGAGACCTCAATCATCTCCCTCCACTCAAACTTCAAGTATCCTCGACTTGGTGGCCATTTGAGCTTGGGGTATAGATATCATCAGAGAGATAAGGCCGCCCGCCGAAAACAGACACCGATTCATTGTCGTGGCTGTGGATTACTTCTCGAAATGGGTTAAAGCATAATCATTTGCAAATGTTACAGCTAAGAAGATGACCAAATTCATAGAAACAAACATTTTTATGAGGTATGGGATCCTTCATCACGTCGTGACTGATAACGGGGTACAATTTCAAGGAATAACGGCACAGTTGTTTCAAGAGAAGAGAGTTGAGCATCATAAGTCATCCCTGTATTGCCCACAAGCCAATGCGGTGGTAGAAGCAGCCAATACATCTATTAAGAAGATTCTATCAAAAATGGTAGTGCCCTACAGAGATTGGGCCGACATGTTACCATTTGCCTTGTGGGGATACCGGACGAGCATTAGAACCCTTACCGGAGAAACACCATATTCACTAATTTATGGGATGGAAGCTGTTTTGCCAGTGGAAACAGAAGTCAGGTCATTAAGAGTAGTCATGGAGGCACACTTGCCAGAATATGAATGGCTTCCATCGAGGTATGAACAGTTAGCACTGATTGATGAAAAGTATCTTCAGGCCCTAGATTGATTACATATGTACCAACAGTGAATGGCTAGGACCTATAACAACAGGGTTCGTCATCAGAAACATTCGCTTAAGACAGGGGATTTAGTGCTAAAACAGATGAAGCAGACCAATACGGATACAGGGCAAATTCAAGCCGAACTGGGAAGGTCTGTAATCAAAAAGGTACTTTCAAAGGGTCCCGCAAAGATTATAGACATGGACGGGAATGAATTCGTTAACCCTATTAACCAGGACAAGCTGAAGTGTTATTATGTGTAAAAACAATGGTTCGAAAACTGAAAAGGCAATACATGCAAACGTTAGGACAGTCCGATGGGTCCAAAACCAAAAGGGCGATCCATGCAAAAATTAGGACAAATAGGTAAGGACTGTCAGCTGGGAAATCTGCAAATGCTGGTTGGTGGCAAGCGTGAAGGCTGATGAATATAGATGCGAGGCTATAAGTTCCAGGGGTAGTTTTTCAAGAAAAATGAAGTCTAAAGGCACCAAAACACGTCCCAGGCCCGACCAAATTGAACCAATAGGTAATAAAATCATGAAAAGGCAGAGAATATACACTCAAAGGCTCAAAATTCAATGACTAGAAGATGTAAATGCCATAAATCATGTGTAAATTATTCAAGCTATCAAGTACATCACAAAGTAAGACCAGTGTAAGGGCTAGAATGTGCAAATGTTACAAGAAACAACCCATAGATGGGTTAATACATCACAAGTAAAAAAATGGAGAAATCGGCCTAAAAAGATACAAAGGCAGCATTGTCATCTTTATCTCTGCCATCTCCTAGCACATCAGTCGGGTTCTCACTCATGTCCTCAACCGCAAACCCTATTTGGGCATCCCAATCGTCCACCCGATCTCTGAAGGTGTGATTCATGATCTCCAGCTTGGTGAACTATCATCGCAACTGGTCATTCTCTGCCCTCAAGTGAGCGGACTCACAGCACTCAACCCCAATCATCGTCTACACCAAGCAAAGCATGAAAAATGTCATAATCACATGAATATGCATCCATCCATGCATGCATACATCTAGACACAAGCATAAAGCCAAATGTAGGTACTTACTGTCAAAGCAGAGTTATCCCAGATGGTGAGCGCCCTCAGTGCAGAAATGGAATGGCACATACACATACCCTGCATCACTAGAATCTACAGAGATTATATTCAAAGGGGTTAATCTATGACAAATGATCAGTAAAAGGGGTAAAAATAAACAAAATCAGGGATACTCACATGTGTGGTGCCATCGGGAATGGCTGGAGGAAACGAATGATCACCGAGATAGGGGTCGGCGTGGTAAGACTGCCAAGAATCGTCAAACAACTGAATGGAGCTCTCAATTGGGAACTCGAGCCGACCATGCAGATAATCGGCATCAGGGACCTGAGGAGCCTAAGAAGGAGGAATGGAGCATCCTCCACTCTAGCAGCGAAACCTGCTCCAGCGGTCCGAGCAGAGCCAGAACCAGACCTCCCACCTGCTCCTCTAGTAGATAAGGATGGGCATGCACGTCCACCCCTCGAAGATGGCTGAAGCCAGTTGAGAAGGGGATCTCAGTGAATGATGACTTTAAGCAAGTACAAGACAGAAGAACAGAAAGAGAAAGGTTTGGAAAGTACCCCAGCACCAGCGTCAGTAGTCAGAGGAAGAAGATGAGTGGCAATGAACTAGCGGTAGTCACCATGCACACTACCAGCCCCATATCCAGCTCCGTATAGGTCTGGATGTAGCTCAGAGGATAGGAGGTAAGGCTAGAATAACCCCACTCATAAGGCAGTTGGAATCCTATGCCTCTCGAGCCTAGAGCGCCAATCATGAACCCTCTCGCCGAGGTACCACTCTTCTCCAAAGGGGCACTCCATCACAAAAGCGCCTATTGGACAATGCTTGTGCATCTCGAAGTAGCTAGGGCAAATCATCTCCTTCTCACCTCTAAGGGGTCTTGACAATCTAGAATCAGAAAATCAGGAAGTTCAAAGTTAGAGAAAAAACAGTCATCGGGTAGTGAGTTTGGGGATTCATGAAAGGGCAAGAAGCATACCCCAACAAAGGTCATCTCCCTTAAGAACTGGTGGCACTCATCCTCGTCTTTATCAACATCACTCCAAACAAACCCTAACCACTGTCTCAGATGGGGAAACTCGGCCAACTCATAATCATCAGGGATATGCACCATTGGGGTAAGAGCAAAGCAGTACTCATAGGCCCAAATCTGCAGAAGAAGTATGAAAATGAAGTCAATAACAATTTAGGAAATGTACAAAGGAAAGTAAAATCATAAGATAAAGAGTTCAAGACACTCATATGTAGCACAATCCAAGGGCCTTTTAGCTCCTTTTGAGAGCCTCGAGCATAGAGGTCAAGGGCGTAGTAAAGCTAGGCCAAAGCCACTCGACCCCAGTTGAGAGTCCTCATGGACTCTAGCTCGATCAAGGAGGGTAACACGGCTAAATTCAAGCTGCTGCAGCTCATGGGGAAGAGGAGTGTGGAAAGGGTGTGGAGTAGAAAGACCCTCACATACCATCTCACATCGGTAGCCTCAAAAGTAGTCCCCTCTGAAAGCTAGGCCTGCCGATTCAGCCAATAATCCCTTATACTCTTACATTGAATCCTACTGTCGGGGGACTCAATCCGGATGAGCATTGCTACTAACTCTGGATGGTAGCCACTATGTGCCAAATTCTGATTAAAGCGGATCACCTGTCTAGAGAAAGAAAGCCCGGTGATGGAATGAATGAGTGGTGTCCATCCATCTCTCAAAGAGTACGGCTAAGAGTCCTCGACTCGTGCGAGGGGTGGTGATGGTCATACTCCAAACCAATCAATGCAAGCCTATAGAGTTCACAATCGCCTTCACCCCTTAAGGGAGCCGCCTGTACCATCTCAAGGACTCTGAAATAGATCCGATACCACAATGGCCAGATCTCGCCTGCAAAATCAATGATCAGGGACTTTAGGAGCTTTTTAGAATGCATATTCATTATAAAAATTAAAGAAATACCCGTAGAATCATAAAAGAGAGGGCTGCCTTGAATCTACCAACTACAGCCGCCCAGCTGTAGGGGCTTATAGCTGAGCGGCTATAGTCTTTAAGACTATAGCCGTGCGTCTCTCTAAGAGTACGGCCAAGAGTCCTTAACTCGTGTGAGGGGTGGTGATGGTCATACTCCAAACCAATCGATGCAAGCCTATACAGTTCACAATTGGCTTCACCCCTTGAGGGAGCCGTTTGTACCATCTCAAGGACTCTGAAATAGATCCGATGCCACAATGGCCAGATCTCGCCTGTAAAATTAATGATCAGGGACTTTAGGAGCTTTTTAGAATGCATATGCATCATAAAAATTAAAGAAATACCCGTAGAGTAGCAAAAGAAAGGGCTGCCTCGAATCTACCAACTACAGCTGCCCAGCTGTAGGGGCTTATAGCTGAGCGGCTATAGTCTTTAAGACTATAGCCATGCAGTTATAAGCAACCCCTGGGGCTGCTATAGCTACAAATTTTCAGCCAAACCATAACTATAGCCGCTCAGCTATAAGCAACCCCTGGGGCTACTATAGCTGCAAATTTTCAGCCAAACCATAAATTTGTCCATTTTCGGTTAAATCTTGTTCTATCTCAACCCAAATCAATAATCAAGCATCCTAAGGTCATATTCTACTTAAATCATGCATTAATTTCATCTATTATGGACTAATTTCTCTAATTTTTTAGAAATTCAAAACTTGGAGAAAAGGGAAAATCCAAGAAAACTAATCGAATTCAAGAAGGCATGGCTCGAGAGTTGGACCCGGATAGGTGCTAGAGCATCAATCTTTAATCTGCAGTACTTATCATCCTCTTTTAACCCATAAACACTCTCAGTGGATTCATGGGCTAAAAAGAAATCCCCTTCCAGAATGGAAAATCTCATATAAGGGGAGGGTTGATCAGGAGGAATAGGTCTGAGGACTCTCTGCAACTTTCATCTCATGATTTTGAAGATTTGTAAGGGTTTGGGGCAAAAATCACTAAGAGGAGAAAAGGGCTTTTTAGCCTTGGAAAGTAAGGGTATGGCTGCTAAATGTCTTTGTGGCTATTAAAAGCCACCTCTTAACGACTACTACAGCAGAGCGGCTATAGTTTAAAGACACTACAGCTGTGCGGCTGTAGTATTACAGTGGCACCACTATAGTTTGTTATTTTGGTCTTCATTCTTTCGTTTTCAAAGCTTATTTTATGCCAATTTGATCCCGAGAAAGGTAGTTTTCATGTCTTACTAGTATCAAGGGGCAAGATATTCAGTTCGTATTCATTCTTGATCGAAGGGGCAAAAATTTTTGTTTCCAAAATTATCGATCAAGGAATGCATACGCACCCGAAACAACTTCAAAACATCAAAAGAGGTAATCAAACTTCTCAAATCACCAAAGCATCTTTCCACAGCCACGCAAGCTTCACGGGGAACGCTATTATCATTTCATTCGGTGATGCAGGCCCCATTAGAAGTGAAATGACCAAAATACCCTTCTTTTAGTAACCAAATTTCCAGATGGCTAAAACACCTTTCCTTTAGTGACACCAGCTTCACAGGAAACCAAATCATTGAAATATTTCTTCCCCTAGTGACATAGGCTCCAGTAGAGGATACCAAATCACTAATTTCTTTCCATGACATGGGCCCCACAAGAAGGAAATGCCCAAAATATCCTTCCTCTAAAGGACACCAACTTTCCAAGCTACAAAATTACCAAAATACCCTTTCCTTTCATGAACATCAAATGACAAGGAGAATTCAATCCGAGCAAAGTCCTCTGCTTCACAATGGAGTCAAAGCACGTCCCTGGGGAAACAATCCAATCCGGGCAAAGTCCTCTACTTCACAATGGAGTCAAAGCACATCCTTGGAGAACCAATCCAATCCAAGCAAAGTGCTCTGCTTCACAATGGAGTCAAAGCACATCCCTGGAGAACCAATCAAATCTGGGCAAAGTCCTCTGCTTCGCAATGGAGTCGAAGCACATCCCTGGAGAACATTGAATAAATTCAGGCAATGTCCTATACTTTGCAATAGAGTTGAAGTAAGCCCCTGAAAAATCAAGTTGACTTAGGCAAGAACGCTGTTTCATGAATCAACCGAGAAAAGTCCCTACAGACATTATAGTAGACCAACACGAGGAGAACCCCCAGGTATGTCCTCTTTTCCTTCTCACCGTGCTCCCTATCATGAGACCCAACTTGAATTAGGCACAAGCACCTGTCTAAGTCAACTTTGGTCACACAAGGGACAGCCTGTAAGCATGGGTTTTTTCCCAAACCTCAATGATGAAAACCTTTATTACCTTTTCACAAAAAAGCATCAGGCAGATTTGGAATGACCAGAACGATGTCAAATATGTCTCAGGTGACCCAAAGAAGTGTAACAAATCTTGGTGCAGAACCCCGAAGAAGGTAAATTGAGCGCTTAAAGGAACCAAAGAGAAAAGTGAGAAAAGGTGAGAAATGTAAAACTAGCTACTATAGCCGCTCGGCTATAGTGACCTATATGGGTGCGGCAGTAGTTTGCACAACTATAGCCGCCTAGCTATAGGCCATTACAGCCACTCGGCTGTAGTTACCATATTTGATTTTCTCCTAAATAGGGGGCATCTTATCTCATTAATTCGGGATTTTAACCTTAATTAGGCCATATAAAAAGAAAAACACAAAAATTGGGTTAAAAAGAAGAGAGATCATTCTACAGAAAATCAAGAAAAGGCTAGGGTTTTGGTATTCTTTGAGAGATTAGAGAGAGAAAAAGAAAAAAATACCTTAATTCAATCTAAAATCATCCAAAGCTCTAATCTAATCCTTAGAAACCATTAGAGTCTTGTGAGAATTCATATTTTGGGAGTGATTCTGACCGACTTGGTGTTCATTTGGATCGATTCAGGGTTCTGTTTGAGTTTTAAAGAATTGTAAACGATTTCAGGTTGTTCGTGATTCCGAGGAGTTTTCCGGCGTTCGAATCTATTTCTGGTGATCCAAAACACTGGAGCACAAGTAAGGTATACTCTGAGAGGCCCTAAAAACTAATTTCAAATTGATTTGGATGTTAATTGTATGTGTTTTTGTGCTGGAAGTGAAAACCCAGCCATAGCCGCCCCATTCGTTGCTTACAACCGCTCGGCTGTAGTCTGATGACTACAGTGGTGCAGCTGTAACCTATAGTGCTGCGGTTAGAGTTCTTTGATTATAGCCGCTGGGCTGTAATCTCTAAGGTAAAAGCTCCAAATGCCCTAAATTGACCGAGAACACTTCCTTTTTCAAACCAAATGTGTTTTTCATGAATAATATCGGTCGGATCGCATCCACATATAATTAGATTTACGGGTTTTTGATTGATGGATGTGAGATTTAGTTTTGATGATTTTGGGCTTTTAGGGATTTCGAGATTTGTTTGATCTGATCTGGATCTATTTCGTGGATTTCATAAGCTTTCAGAAACCCCAGATTACCTGAAACCATCAAAACACCAAAACGATTTTCAAAACGAGAAAGAAAACCAGATTAGTAGTTCTGGAGCACTACAGCCGCTCGGCTATAGATGTTACAGCCACCCCAGCCACTACAGTGGCACGGCTGTATCATACTACAATGGCTCGGCTGTAGTTGATGAAACATAATTACAGGTTTGCCCTTTTGGCCTCTAACTTGTAATTTTGTTTCTTCTTTCGCTTCAAAAAGGATTTTTGGTGTGTTTATGTTTCCAGACCCTAGATGGATGTTCAATTTAGACCTAAGATGGAAAATGCATGTAAAATAAGCCAAACTATTTTCTAACTTGATTTTCATTCACAAAATCTACAGGACAAAATGTTTTCCAGGTCTAATTGAGTAGTCGTCTGGAATTCTCGATTATCCCCCTATGTATGATCCCGTTTCCCAAAATACCCTTATTCTGTCTTATGCGAGTCCTTGGTGTGATTTGTTTATTTGTGCTAACCGTATTTGGATGCAGCTTTATTTTTCATTTTTTTTCTTTTGATGCATTTAATAGATCATTCCGTGTATCTAGGTGGTTGCATCTTTTTTAGATTATCGTGTATTATAGGCGGTTGTAAATGGTAAGGATAAGAGTTTTTTTTCTTTTTCGAGTTGTATGATTTGGCCATTACTTTATCTTTCCTGTACTTTATTTATGGTTTATATTTATGTCATTTGCATGAGAATTAAATAAAATAAAAGAAAGATAAAATGGGTAGATTTAAGTGAATGTTATATTGTATCATGAACTAATAATTGAAGCAAGTTGAGGATTAGTAGATGTGTTGCTAGATCCCTGAATCTCTGGATTAGGTACTGCGTCTACACTTGGTAGGAAGCCATACCAGAATTTCCTAGATGAGCTGATCTGGGTGGCGACTCTATATCTGATCACGAAAATTTAGGTTTCAAGATCTTTATGTTTAAATTAGGATTTTCTAAAAATCTGTTTTCCAAAATTCACACTTAAAATTAAGCTTTCTATAAAATGAGTTTTCTCAATGAAATGAGAGGTTTTCTTAAGAAAGGTTAAAACCTGTTTTCAAACCGCATAATCACCGAAAAATAGAAACCCCAGTTCCCGCTTCGCCGCACGTTCCGAAAATGTCATCTGTTCACAGCGGCACTGCTGACCTACGGGGATAGCGGCGTGGGGTTCGGGTCCAGTTTTGGATTTTGTGGGTATGTTTTATCCCGGGCCCTGATGCAAATTAAATTAAAATGTTTTTATTTTGAATTAATCTGTATTTAAATTGTTTATTTTGTTGGCATGCATATTTAATTTAATTGTTTTTCATATTAAATTGAATATGGACTTTGTGAAATTGGCCTAATAAACCGTGACATGGGTTAAAATTAGGAGGGCTAAATTTTAAATTTGTGACAACCCAAATTCAAGTGGGAGCAAAATTGTTAATTTTGCATTTATGGATGTTATCCACTGGTCCTTTATGGGCCTTAGTCACATTTGTTAAAATTGGCGATTTCACCCTAAGTAACTCGGCTTAACATTTATATTTATAATTTGGAATGCCATGATCATGCATCATATTGGCATGTATATGCACGATAGGTACTTTGTTCGAAATGTGATGTTTAGTTTTATGGGCTCTAAATTATTATCGGTTGTAATATGATTTTGGGAAATATGGCTTGCGCGCCATTTCTTTTATTTTGATCTAATTTTGGAATAGATTTTATTTAAAAAAAAATTGTAATTGCATCAAGTATGGAGGAAGGCCCAGATGGAGCAAGCCCATCATGGGAGCCTGAGAAGGATTGCAGTCTGGCCCATGAAGAATTAAATAGGATATCTAGTTTTTCATTAGGTTGTACTTAAAGGCCCATAGGATCTCATTTATTTTAAATTAAGTATGCTTTTGCATTTGTCATATAATATGGATGTATGGATCACAAAATTATTACCTGCGTTTATGCATGCTAAGCCGTATCACTTAATTTTAATTCAGAAATTAAAATATTGAGTCATTTAAAAGTGCTTCCCAAATTCACACCTGTTCCTCCCATTGATACTGCAATGTGCGCCATGCCCTAGCTGAGTACATTGTAATATTCGGTGGGCCGTCGAGGGTTAGGATACTTGGTATGGTTAACATGTGAATGATGGTTTGACTCAACATGGGTAGCATTAGCTCAGAGTGGGCCCTAAGCACAGATGGGAAAAGTGTCAATAAGCCCATCAAACCAAGAGTCCTTCATGGAGGGATTGGATAGGTTGTCCTACCAAATGAATCCATGATCGGTCAACGAGCCCTAGTTTGGCCAATCATTAAGGAGTTGGCATAAATTGAAATCGGATTATTAATTTGAATTGGCATAAAGTCCTTTATTTTTAACTCAAGCAATGATTTCTTCCATGTAGATTATTTCCATTTTCACGTAAGCAATTTAAAATGGCTGCGACAAACAACAACTCACTCTCACTTAGGTCACTCCTAGAGAAGGAGAAGCTTTCATGGACTAACTTCCTAGATTGGGCTAGGAACTTACAAATAGTTCATAGACAAGAATCCAAGGAGTATGTACTAAATGCTCCTTTACTAGCTAGCCCTCCTACAGGTTGAGGCATCACCACGGCGATGGTGGAGCAATACAATCGGCACATAAGGGATGACCGAGATGTCTCGTGCCTCATGCTGGGTACCATGGCTTATTATCTTTAGAAACAGTTCATGGATGAGCATGCTTATGAGATGATGGATCAACTTAAAGAGATGTTCTAAGATCAGGCTCGTCAGGAACGTTACCTGACAACTAAGGCACTTTACACCACTACAATGGCAGCCGGGACTTCTGTTAGTACTCATGTGCTAAAGTTGAAGGGGTATATTGATACACTTGCCCGTCTCAGCTCACTAGTTCCACAGGACTTGGCTGTAGACATTATTCTCAGGTCACTTCTTGAGTCTTACAACCAGTTTATCATGAACTACCATATGCAAGGGTTGGATAAATCGGTTGTTGAGTTGCATGGCATGCTCAAGCTTGCTGAGCAGTCGCTTAAGAAGACTCCTAAAGTATTGCTAGTGAACAAGGGTAGTATGCCCATTGCTATAACAAAGGCCAAATCTAAGGCCAATGCTAAGGGCAAAAAGGTGGTGGCCTAACCTAAAGCAAGGGTTACTTCTCCTGACGATGTCTGCCATGAGTGTCATGAGATGGGGCACTGGAAGAGCTCATGTCCGAAGCTAAGGGAGCAACTGAAGGGCAAAACTGCTGCTTCAGGTATTTATGTTGTTAAGATTAATCTGGCTATTTCTGCATCTTAGGTCTTATACACTAGATGTGGGTCTCACATTTGTTCAAATGTGAAGGGTCTAAGAAATAGGAGATTACTAGGATCTGGAGAAGTAGGTCTTCGAGTCAGAAATGGTGCTCATGTTCAGGCCATGGAGATCAAAGATTATTTCCTAGAGATGCCTAGTGGACTTGTTTTGGAACTAAGAAACTGTTATTTTGTACCTGCGATGTGCAGGAATATTATGTCTAATTCTTTGTTGGATATTTTTGGTTTTGTATTTAATATTGGACATGGTAGAATTTCTATGCAATGTGGCAATATTATTTATGGAACAGCATTTCTTGAAAATGGCTTATATATCCTTGATCTAAAACGTGAAAGTTCATTCTATAACATAAATACTAAAAGGATTAAATCAAATGAAATTAATCCTACATACATCTAGCACTGTCGACTTGGCCACATAAACAAGAAGCGCATAGCTAGGCTTCACTCCAGTGGAGTGCTAGGGTCATTTGACATCCAGTCTTGTGACACAAGTGAATCTTGTTTGAGAGGCAAGATGACAAAGGCGCCTTTTAGTAAGACTGCTGAAAGGGCCTCAGAGCTATTGAAGCTCATACATTTCAATGTATACAGCCCAATGAGCATTAGTGCTAGATCTAATTTTTTGTACTTCATCACCTTCACGGATGACTTCAGTAGATACAGTTACGTGGATCTGATGAAGCATAAGTCTGAGACTCTTCGAAGGTTCAAGGACTTTAAGAATGAAGTAGAAAACCAACTTGGCAAGAAAATAAAAGCACTTCAGTCTGACCGAGGGGGTGAATATTTGAGCCACGAGTTTGACTTGTTTTTTAGAGAGAGTGGGATTGTATCCCAACTCACTTCTCCTGGTGCACCCCAGTGGAATGGAGTATCAGAAAGGAGGAATAGGACCTTGCTAGACATGGTCCGCTTGATGATGAGTCATGCTACACTCCCTGTCTCCTTTTAGGGATATGCTTTAGAGACAGCTGCTTACATTCTTAATAATACACTAAGCAAGGCAGTTGAGGGAACACCATATGAACTATGGAAGGGCCGAAAGCCCAATGTTTCCTTCTTGAAGATTTGGGGCTGTGATGCACATGTTAAGAAATCGACAAGTGGCAAACTCGAGTCTAAATCTATCAAGTGCCAGTTTCTGGGTTACCCTAAGGAAACTAAGTGTTATTACTTCTATAATCCGGCGGAAAACAAAGTTTTCATAGCCAGAAATGTAGTCTACTTAGAGAAGGAATCCTTTCCAAGAGAGATAGTGGGAGTAATGTTGAACTTTCAGAAGTTCAAGACTCACAAACTCCTACAGCTACTACTGAGGATGCTTCGGGAACCGATATGACTACTCAAGAAATTGAGGAACCAGAACCAGTTGCATAGGACCTTAGAAGGTATGGTAAGACACATCATTAGCTAGAGAGGTACAGCTTTCTCATGACTGATGATAGGGACCTTATGGTCGTTGACCAAGAGGAGCCCAAGACCTATCAAGAGGCTGTTGAAAGCCCACACTTAGATCAATGGCATAAAGCTATAGAGGCTGAGATGCAATCTATGCACGATAACCAATTATAGAAATTGGTGGATCCACCTCCGGGTGCTAAGGTGATAGGTTGCAAGTGGTGTTTCAAGTTAAAAGTCAACAACACCTTCAAGGGGCGATTGGTGGCAAAAGGATTTAGGCAAGTTCAAGGAATTGACTATGATGAAACCTTTTCACCAGTTGCTATGCTTAAATCCATTAGGATACTACTAGCAATAGTTGCATGGTATGATTATGAGATATGGTAGATGGATGTTAAGACTGCTTTCCTTAATGGAAAGCTACTCGAGGATGTGTACATGCACAACCTGAGGGTTTTATCGATCTAAAGTATCCAAATGGGGTATGCAAGCTTCAAAGATCCACTTATGGATTGAAGCAAGCATCGAGGTCATGGAATTAGAGATTCAATGAGGCCACTACAAAATATGGCTTCACACAGAATCCTAATAAGCCCTGTGTCTATAAAATGGTTAGTGGGAGTGTTTCCACCTTTCTAGTGCTGTATGTTGATGACATCCATATCAATGGAGGAGACATACCAACACTGCAAGGGGTTGAGCAGTGGTTGAGTAGGTGCTTCGCAATGAAGGACTTAGGTGAAGCTGAAATGATCTTAGGGATCAGGATCTACAGAGATAGAGCCAATCGGCTTCTAGGCCTAAGTCAGGCCACGTACATAAGGTTATGAAAAGATTCACCATGGACAAGGCAAAGAAAGGATTCTTGCCGATGCACTATGGGTTGAAGCTGAGTAAGAAAGATGGTCCTAAAACAAAGAAGGACCGGGAGAGCATGGAAAAGATCCCTTATGAATTTGCTATAGGATCTATCATTTACTCCATGTTATGTACGAGGCCTGATGTTGGGTTTGCACTAAGTATGACTAGCCGGTACCAGTCAGACCCTGGTGAGGTACACTGGAAGGTAGTCAAGGCAATCTTAAAGTACCTTAACCGGACTAAGGATGCTTTCTTAGCTTATGGAGGTCAAGATGAGGTGTTAGTGTCAGGTTACATTGATGTAATCTTTGAGACCGATGAGGATAAGAAACTGTCACAGTCTGGTTATGCTTTTCTCCTAAATGGCAGTGCCATTAGTTGGAGGTCCTCAAAGCAGGCCACCATTGCTGACTCTACAACAGAAGTTGAGTACATCGCTGCATGAGAAGTGGTAAAGGAAGCCGTTTGGATCAAGAAATTCATAACCGAGTTGGGAGTAATACCCACTATCCTAGACCCAGTTGATTTTTTGTGATAATAACAGGGGCCATCGCATAAGCTAAGGAGCCCTGGTCACATAAGAGATGCAAACATATGCTCAGAAAGTTTCTCCTTATTCGAGAGACAGTGAATAGAGGTGACATATCATTACAGAGGGTTGACACCAAGAATAATGTCGTTGATCCATTGACCAAAGTGCTACCGCAGACATAGCACGATGGTCATATCAGATCTATAGGAACTAGGGCTATGCCCACTTGGAACTAGTGCAAGTGGGAGATTGTTGGTGTGCCCTATTTCTTAGGGCATTGGATTCATGTATTTTGTATTATACATTAAGACTCATTATATGAATACATTATTTATGTCACATTAATAAAGAAAATTACTCTATTTCATTTATATCTTGTGCTATAATATGAGTAGAGTATCCATTGATTGATAATCATAAAACCTATCCCAGGTCTGTGTTCTAATTATAGGAACGAATAGAACCATAGACTTGTATATTTGATGACTATATGGCAGTTCTTAACTAGCCATAGTACTTGTATAGTCGGTCATAAATATTGGTACATGTCGTTGACATGGGACTGGATGGATCTGCACAAGAAAGCAACATGGTTGTCGCGTCATAGGTCTTTCTTGAGTAGGTCTCTTTTGTCCTCAGACCAAATTTAATTATAGTATCAATATGGATTTCGATTCACTTTGATATATGCCTAATAGGTCTATAAAAGGATGCTAAATACAAGTATGATTGGGTGGACCAGTGAACATATTGATATTGTTGACGAAGTGATAGAACTGCCACTCGGGTAACACCTAGATGATATCACTGGCCACTTGATGAGTAGGACTGATAAGTGTATGGTCATACCCAAGTAAGTCAGTTTCTTATTTGATTAATTAGTCAACTCAAGATCAAGAAATATAATAAACAGTAGAAAAGGATGATGGACACCATGCCTCTTGTTTATTCATATAGATATCGTTTGGCAAAGGACACTATAAGATTACTACCCAGAGAGTATCTTCTATAGACTGCTGCATCTTTATTTTAATTGGAGGCTGTAACGGTTTGCTAGAACCCACTTACAGTCTGTGGGCCTTAGGCCTACTACCAACATAAAGAGAAACCCATAGGATCGTGCACATAGATCAACTGAGCTGGAGCTTATAGAAATTGTACATGTAATGTACATTGGAAGGAATGCGTTAATTAATTAGTTGACATTCGTTGTCAAGGTAATTAATTAAGATTGGGTTGATTTAATTTAATTCATAAGTTTACATAATGTAATTAATTTATTTATCAATTAATTGAATTACATAAAGTAAACAATTAATTAAATAATTTTCCTAAGTATTTATCAATTAATTGAATTACATAAAGTAAACAATTAATTAAATAATTTTCCTAAGTAGGAAAATTAAATACATGTATTGTATTTACTTAAGTGTGATTTTAATTTGATTTAGGGGTAATTAAATTTAGCCAAATGGAATTAAATTACATAATATATACTTTTTACTTAAAGTTTATTTAAGTAATTATAATCCTAGTGGGCTTGGGTTTAATTAACCTAATGAAAACCTAATTAGACAAGGTGTCTATATAAGGGCACACTTAAGGAAGAAAACCTAAGCCTAACCCTAAATTATTTGCTGGAAATTTAAGCCCCAAAACAGCCACAATTTACAATAATTAAGTCTCCATTCCTTCCGCTTCTTCGGCTAGCACCGGTTCCCGCTCGATAGTTGGTCGTGCACCGGATTGTGGAGATTGTTTCCGCTTAAAGGTTCAATTCTGTAGTAATCTCTAGAAGAGACGGATTTGGTGAGTTAATCTCTCTTGATTGAAATTGATTTTATTCCAATCAATGGTAATTGGACACGATAGGTGGATTCTAGGAAAATTTTTACAGTGTAATTTCCGCTGCGCCACATTATTTTTCTGATGACGAATCCCTACAATTTGTACTTTGTTATAAGATTATGTATTATACTATTTGTGTAATTAAATAAATGCATTAATCTATTTATTATATATCTTGTGCTATGTTATAAATAGAGTATCCAATGGACATATCCATATCCATGTTGAGAAGTTTCATGCACTTGGCAGTGAGACCATGGATAGTGGAAATGATATGACCATAAAGTCATCCATAGCCTTAACAGTCATGGGAATGAATGGAACCAAAGACTATCATTTGCTTGGTTGTGTGGCGGTGTCTTACCGACCATTAGATATGGAATGTCAACCAAGTTAATGGATACATGTAAAGGGGCATTGTACTGGATAGATCCACTAAACGAGAAATCCACATAGTATAATATCACTAGTGATTCTCGTTGTTGGGATTTTTCACGACAAATCAACTGATAAAGCGGAAATACGCGTTGATTTCCTCAAATCCGTGCCCAGGAGCAACTGAAATGGAAATTGAAACAACAAAACAAAATAGAACAAACTGAGATTCTCACCAGAAAATCTCTTTAAGAGATGGCAGCAGAAATCTAATCCGACTTCCTTCACATTCCTGTACACGAACGGCTATAGAACACGACCCGTGCTAGAGGGAGGATTGGCCTAATAAAGAGAAAGGGGGGCTGAAATTTTTCTGCTGTTTCAAGTGTCTATTGGACAAAAATTCTACTAGGGATTTAACCTAGTAGGCCAAATTCCTATATCCTTTATTTTACGTGGGCTTTTCTTCTTTTAAACCCAGGTCCGATTTAATTCTTTAGGTCCAATTTAATTCCAAATATAATTTTAATCCAACATGTATGTCAATATATTATACCATATAATATATTACATATATTTAAATTAAAATTAATTTGACAATTAATTTAACCAAGATATTAAATTAGACTTTCATAAAATAAAACACATGTAAACCTATACATGTAAAATATTTCCACCTAGGAAATAATCTCATAAATTAATTCATTGAATTAATTATAAGAAGGCCAATACAAATATTAATCAAATTATTTTTATCAATCCAATTGATCTGTATAATATAATTAATACAATCCTCTCTCTCCGGTGCGTATACTCCAAGTATACTATTGATCCCTTTAGTCCAAGTTCGGACGTTCAATGTGTATGATCCTGTGGGTCCATCTTTATGTTGGCAGTGAGCCTTTGGCCTAAAGACTGTAGGCAGGCTCTAGCAAGCCACTGTAGTCCCCAATTAAGATGGAGGTAGCAGTCCAACTGAAATCATAACCCTGTAGTTTAAACCTGTACATCCCATATCGTTGATGTCGGTGTCAAGCACAGAGGCATGCATTGATCACCCTCTTTTTTGTCCGAACATTTACTTGATCCCGAATGAACTGATGCTCACAAATAATTTCCAACTTGTTTAGGTGTGGCCACACTCTTATCAATTGCATTCAGCAAGAGGCCGGTGATATATTCTCAGTGGTATACTAAGTGACATTCCCTTCTGCATATCCATAGCATTGCCATGTTCACTGACATACCCGAATGTACCCATACTTGGCACCTTATTACAGGCCCTTTAGGTGTACACTAAAGTATGCCACTTCACATGCAGCACCATCATATGGTTAGGTCAAAGGATCCATACAAGTACTACACGAGAATCACTTGTCATACTTTACCATATGGATTTCTTATTTAGTGGATTTATCCAGTACCATGCCCCTTTTGCATGTACCCATTAACTTGGTTGACATCGCATGTCAATGGTCGGTAAGACTCCGCCATACAAACAAGCTAATAATAGTCTCTAGTTCCATTCATTCCCATGACTGGAACAAGTAGGGAATTGTCATGGGAAAAATTAAACGCTAGGTGGAATACTGATTAAAATTTTTCTCAATTCCAAAGCCCAAGATACATGTAGATTAATAGAATGAAATCAAGAATGGAGAAAAGTAAATTTTCTCACCTTAACTATCTCCTTTAGAGACTGCTGCAGAAACCCAAATGCGTTTCCTCCATAATCCGGTACACGTCTCGAACGGGATTCGTGCTAGTGAATGGATTGAACGAAAACCAAGACAAAAAGCAAAAGGGGGCTGCTGTAATTTTCCGTATTATAGCCGAAAGTTGCTTCTAGGGTTAGGAAGAATTAGGTTAAGGCTTCCTATATATACTCCTTTAGTATATATACTCCTTAGCCTACTAGGATTTTAATTAAAACTATAGATTATTTAATTTGATTTAATTAATTTACCTTATATCATTAGGATTAAATAAAACCATATTATAAAATCCTAATTGATACAATTAAATACAATTTCATCAAATTACAATATCCCAAAGTTAAATTAAAGTCAGCCTTAATAAATACAACCTTTGTATTTTTTATTTCCACCAAGGAAATATTATTTTATTTAATTAATTATTTACTACATGTAATCAATTAATCAAATCAAATAAATTTCTTCCTTTATAATTGCATTAATTATGACATAACCTAATGTTAATAACTAAATTAATTTGGTTCCCGTTCCAATTCCGATTTGTCAATGT
Organism: Euphorbia tirucalli; assembly: GCA_039660915.1. Lineage (NCBI taxonomy): Eukaryota > Viridiplantae > Streptophyta > Magnoliopsida > Malpighiales > Euphorbiaceae > Euphorbia > Euphorbia tirucalli. The sequence goes on along the minus strand of CM077640.1, from coordinate 30,504,602 downwards.
TCAGGCGTTCTATGTGTACGATCCTGTGGGTCCGTCTTTATGTTGGTAGTGGGCCCAAGGCCCACAGACTATAAGTGGGTTCTAGCAAACTGTTATAGTCCCCAATTAAGATGGAGACTTGCAGTCTAATGTGAAACATAACCCGGTAGTGATCTTGTATATCCCTTGCCAACTGACATCGATACATAAGCAAGAGGCATAGCCCTGTCATCCTCTTATATGCTTATTTATCTCTTGATACCGAGTGGATTGAACCTAATGAATAATTATCCCAACTTATTCAGGTATGGCAATACACTTGTCAATCCCACTCATCAAGTGGCCAATAATGTCATCTCAGGGGACGCTGAGTGGCAATTTCGTCAACTTCATTATAAACATCAACATGTTCACCAGCCCACCCAACATACCCATACTTGGCACCCTGTTTATTGACCTGTTAGGCGTATATCAAAGTGTATGAGATCCCATGTTATGTTATAGCGAACATCGAGTGTAAGGATAATAGTAAGACCTACCCGAGAAACAGCTACCAAGTGCATGACACTTGTCAACGTGGATATGAATATGTCCATTGGATACTCTATTTTAAACATAGCACAAGATATATAATAAATAGATTGATGCCTTCATTTAATGACACAAAATGTATAATACATAAATCCAATAAATGTACAATACAAATACAAGAACTAATGCCTTAGGACTAGGGCACATCTAACACTCATTTAGTACTTGTATGGATCCTTTAACTTGATCATATCATGGTGCGGTATGTGAAGTGTCATACTTTGGTCTACGCCTAAAGGGCCTATAACAGGGTGACAAGTATGGGTATGTTCAGGTGTGTCAGTGAACATGGCAATGCTATGGATATGCAGAAGGGAATGTAACTCAGTAGTCCATCGAGAAGACATCATCAGCCACTTGATGAATGAAACTGATAAGAGTGTGGCCACACCAAAATGAGTTGTAACTTATTTGTGAGAATCAGTTTATTCGAGATTAAGTTAATGTCTGGCAACAAAAGAGGGTGATCAATCCATACCTTTGTGTTCGACACCGATATCAATGACATAGGATATACAAGTTTAAACTATAGGGTTTAGATTTCAGTCGGACTGCTATCTCTGTCTTAATTGAGGGTTACAATGGCTTGTGCTGGTATCCCCTAGTCCAAATAGCATTGGTTTTTGTATTGTGTTTGTGAGCACGGGTTTTTTCCCGGTCTCGGTGATGAGAATTCCCTAATGACCTATGGACCGGACGGGCTCGAACGGGCCTTGAAAGTGACCGGAATGCTGCCTGGGGAATCTCAGACGATAGGAAAACTAGGCTACCCACGATCTGAAGCCTCGAAAAGGTCTCTCGAATCATTCCTAGGGTTTGGTCTGCATGTCTAACTTTTCAAAATTCTATCCTGACTCTTGGTTGAACCGGGTGGCTCTGGTTTATTGAACTAGAGCCGGCCGTATGGCTCTAGTGCCAACTAGGGTCGGCCGGATCTAGTGGTCAAGAATAGTTGCTCTACAAAGCAGAGCAACTTATCTTGACAGGCGAGAGTTTTTGGCAGATTTGCTCTGAAGATTTTTGGTCGGCTGATTGATGGAACGAAAGAAGACAGGGAGAGCCAGATAAAAGAAAGAAAAGGAGAGAGAGAAAGGGACTTTTCTGTTCTCAAGCAAAAGACAAAGAGAAAAGAGAAAAAAAAGGCAGAAGGGAGAAAGAAAGGAAAAGGAAGAGAAACCGAGAGGGAGAGCCAATATAACTCCTATAAACACTCTCAAACAACCCAAAATCAATCCTCAAGCATTGAAAACATCACCAACAACCTATACTCCTTGATTCGGGGTTATTTCAGCTTGGTTTTGGATCGTTCTTGGTCATTGAAGGATTTAGTCAATTGAGTTCTAGTGCACATCCCTGAGCTTTTAATTCGTTTCTTGACGTTCCTAGCATCCACACAACAATCTAGGTAAGCTCTGAGAGGCCCTAAAACTTGTCTGCATTGATTTTCAGTGTGTTTCCGTTATTTTGACGAAAATCCAAAACTGGTGCTGCCCATCATAGCTGTACGGCTGTGTTCCTTAGGAACACAACCGGCTGGCTGTGTTTCTGAAGAACAGAGCTAGCTGGCTCTAACCCAGAGTCGGCCGACTCTGTTCCTCAGGTACAGATCCCCGATCTGTCCCAATCGGCCGAAATAGCTTGTTTTCCATTTTGGTTTTTCTGTTGGGATTATTTTCGGCCCGGAATCACCCGTATGAGTTTGTATTTTGATTTTTCAGCTATTGTACGTACAGATATTGGGGTTTTTAGTATTTTCCGGCGTTTATTTTCTGAGTTTCGAGGTACTTTTATCCAAATCGGGTCCATGGTCCAGCATTAGCTGACCCCCGAATTCTAGAAAATCCCCAGAAAATATTGAAAACGAATAAAGTAATATTTTCCAATTGTTTTTGGTGTGTTTATTGCATTTAAAACCATAGATGGTTTGTATATTTAGAAACCCACATGAACGGGACCCCCAGTTCCGGGATAACCGACTCACAAAAATGAAAATTTGCATGAAACCGAGCCAAATGGTTTTCCAAAATTGATTTTCCAGCACAAAAATGACAGGGCATTTCAAAACCGATTTCAAGGTCTAATCGGCTCGACCGGTCGAGTCGAACCGGTTACCCCCTAAATGCATGCTCCCAATCCTAAAATCCCAATTCTGTACGGATTTGAGTCCTACCTGTGTTTATAATATGATTTTTTCTAACCAATTTGTTTTACAGCATTCATTTTTATTTTCGATGCATTTTAATAGACTAATTCGTGTATTTAGGCGGTTGTATTTTTAGATCCTCGTGTACTTAGGCGTTTGTAAAAGTGAGGACGAGAGTTTTTATATTTCTATTCAATTTGGTTGTATAATCGGCCTCCATTATTCTTTTGTATGTTTGTGTGAATGGTTTAATTTCCCGCAATTTATTTTATGCATTTTTGCCTTAGCATCAGACTAATAAACTAAACAATTTGGGTTAGAGAAAGTTAATAAATTCAATAAATATGGTTTTATAAATAATAACCGAATACAAGCATGAGGCTAAGTTCGTAAGTTGCCCGAACCCTAAATCTCTGGAGTAGGTACAGTAGTTTGCGCTCGGTGAGGAGCTGTACCGGAATTTCCCAGATGAGCTAATCCGGGTGGCGACTCTGTCACTGATCTTGAAATTTAGGTTTCGAGGTCTTTAAGTTATAAAACGTAAAAACGGTCTCTAAACAATAAATTTCAAAACAAATAAATCCATGATTTTCCTAAAACAAGATAAACTAAATCCGCTTTTCCAAAAACATCACTAAATCTATTTCTTTCTTTTTCCCCGGTTCGTTTCGCCGCGTCTATTTCATGAAAAGGTTGTCTGCTCACAGTGGTGACTCTGCTGGGGATTTTAGTTTCTTAAAATGTTTTTCTTAAAAACTTAAGGAACTTAGGCAACTATTGAAATATAACCTCGCTTGTATTTGTTAATCGATTTATAAACATCATATTTATTCATATCATTGCATATCATGAAATTTTCTTCTTCTCAACCCCTCGAACACACTGTTTCACCCCGGTTTACCCAATAAGGTGGCCTACCTCTTCTGTCAGGATCGGAGACACCCGACGGGGTAAACCACTCATAGCCCTGCATGACCTTACATCGTGTTCTACAGTGGGGAAGTGTTTATTCGCTATAGGAGCCTGTATGACCCTTAGTTTGACTTTGGCCCACATATAATGGCTTAGTAATTTCCCCTAGGGTTACCAAAACATAAATTAAAATTGAACAATCCAATGTGCGCCTTTGGTATCCCCTATTGATACCAAAGAGACCCAACACCTAGGAAGAATGCGAGACCAATTGAAAGGAGAAATAAGGTTGGAAGGGAGCGCATATTTTTGTGTGCTAACGTTTGTTTGGTGATGAGTTCCTTTTTATTTTCTCACGAAGCATCCAATATACATAACCATTCGCATGCCATTTCTAATCACCCATATGTATGGCATTTATGTTAACCACATCTTCTTACAGCCATAACATTTTATTTGTGTGTCATTTACACATTTTGTACGTCCACATTTCCATAACATAAGCATGACACCATTATGTATGTCATACATCCTAACCACGTTTTTGTGCAGCCATTTGCATTTTGTGTAACATATACATCTATGCCATATCATTTCATTACACCTAATAACCAATGTTCCGAGAATGCCCGTCATGATCATTTCATTTCATTTCATATCGGGTATCCAAAATACCAGTGTTTCGCCCATGCACAGTTTGCAGCTAGCCATTTCACAAATACAATGTCATTCAATATAAGACCATAATGATCTTAGGCCTGTCTCTGTGTGACGGTTCACATGATGCATCACATGACATCATGTTTATCTATAGGTGTCCCGAGGCATAGAAATCCTGTTTAAGCATATCAGTTCACGTCGGACCGCTTCTTAACGTGGTAAAATCATTCGAGGTACTCCACGAGTACCGTGTTAGTACTTACATAGGGGCATTTCATAACATTGTCAAAACCATGCCAGGTGTTCCACCAACACTGAACCTTTGTTCGTGTCCTCAGTGGCACGTGACGTTTCTATAAAATCTTCTCATATCACATGCCTCAAAAGTATCAGAATTTTGTTCGTGGGGCAGTTCCCGTGCGACCATTTCACTTCATGTCATCGACCTACAAAGTGTCGAAATTCTGCTTATGTGTTGGCTCACACATGACTATTTCATGATAATTCATTAGGTGCCCCGAAAGCGCCAACTTACTAGCGTGTGACAGTTCACACACGGTTTTCTTTGCATTATTCTTGCACAGCATCGGGCATTCTTAGAGCATCCAGAATAAATAATTCACATCCATTATTGTCTTCATTCACAAAGCATCAAATGCACATAATCATCTCATGTCTTGTATAATCATTCCCAAGGCATCAACATTTGTGTCGCATTGGTACTAACCACATCCTTCTACAGCCATGATATTTTATTCCCATGTGCCATATACATATTGTGTTAACATTTCCACGAAACATGCAAGGCATTAATTTGTGTGTGTGTTAGATGTACTAATCACGTCTTTGTGTAGCTGTGATGCTTTGTTTGGGTGACATAAGCATTCATTCCTTGCATGCATGACATCACCTCGTATGTCATGCATCCTAACCAACTTTTTCTGCAGCTTTCTACATTTTGCATGACATATACATTTGTTCTTTGCACGCACGACAACATCTCGTATGTCATGCATCCTGACCATATTTTCCTACAGCCACCTGCATTTTGTGTGGATGTGCATGCGCACCATTTCATCCCATTACACCTAATAAAGGATGTTCCAAGGGTGCCCATCATAATCATTTCTTTTCATAACAGGTGCCCCAAAGCCACCTATGTTTTGCGCGTGCCCCAGTTTGCACTCGGCCATCCCTCTATACCATCAAATTCATTAGGAGACCAAAACGGTCTTACATCTAAGTTTGTGTGGGGATTCACATGACAAATGCTTCATTACACCTCGTCCATTTATCATCAATGTCAAGGGGATATCGAGATTTTGCTTGAGTGCCGCTATCCACATCGGATTGTTCATAACATTATCAAATCATCCAGGGTACTTTATGAGTGCCCGGTCACTAGGCATATAAAAGCACTCCATGACATTGTTAAATCATGCAAGGTGTTTCACGAGCACCAAACTTTTGTCTGTGCCTCAAGTTGCACGTGACTTATCTATAACATCATTTCATGTCAGATGCATCAAAAGCAACGGAACTCTGTCTGTGCGTCGGGATACACACGGCCATTCCATAACATCCATTAGGTGTCTCAAAAGCATAAAAAATCTATCCGCGTGCCGGCCACGCGTGACCATTTCATGACATCCACTAGGTGCTCCAAAGGTATCGAACCTATGCCCATGCATGGGATCACACGCGGTCTATTTGCATTGCCTTTTTGCATAGCATAGGGGCATCCGCAGAACGTCTAAAATATATAATGAGGTAAATCATCTTCATTCTTATCCCCACCCGTCTGACATCATTCAATCGCATCAACCCATGACCGTACATCTCATTCATACATAAACACAAGGCGCTCCCTGAGTGCCGAAACTCGGCTCACATACCAAGCACGTTATCTGATGCCATTTCATCACATAAAAGCCTAAGGTGCTACCCGAGCGCCGAAACTCAGCTCACATACCAATCACGTTGTCTCATGCCATTTCATCACATAAAAGCCCAAGGTGCTACCCGAGCGCCAAAACGCCATCCGTGTACCGAGCATACCATTTTGTCTCATCCCATATCATGCATAATAATCCAGGATAATCCCTCACTGCTGACGGTTATGTCAGATCATCATGCGCACACATGCCACCATAGCATTTAACTTCCTTTGCAAGCAATGTCTTGCTTCGACACGTGGACACCCCAGTGTGTCATTCTTCCCAAGGGCATAATTATGCACCCTATCTTAACTTTCCTTTGCAAGTCATTTCTTGCTTCGACCCGTGGAGACCCCAGTGTGTGGTTTCTCCCCAGGGGCATAACTATGCACCCTATCTTAACCTTCCTCAGTAAGCAATGTCTTGCTTCAACCCGTGGACACCCCAGTGTGTCATTCTTCCTAGGGGCATAACTATGCACCCTATCTCAACTTCCCTCGCAAGCAATGTCTTGCTTCGACCCGTGGACACCCCAGTGTGTCATTCTTCCCAGGGGCATAATTATGCACCCTATCTTAACTTTCCTCTGTAAGTCATATCTTGCTTCGACCCGTGGACACCCCAGTGTGTCATTTCTCCCCCAGGGGCATACCTATGCACCCTATCTTAACCTTCCTCCGCAAGCAATGTCTTGCTTCGACCCGTGGACACCCCAATGTGTCATTCTTCCCAGGGGCATAACTATACACCCTATCTCAACTTCCCTCGCAAGCAATGTCTTGCTTCGACCCATGGACACCCCAGTGTGTCATTCTCCCCCAGGGGCATAACTATGCACCCTATTGCAAGTACTACTTGCCTTGATCCCTGGACACTCCCGGTGTCATTCTATCCCTGTGGTGTATATTTATACACCATGTTTTATTTTAGCATGCATCATCCCCACCAGCATCTATTGCATCTGTATGGTCAAACTCCAATAGTATAGCATGACATGGCATTACATGACATCACACATGAAATTCATCATCCACACACATGCGTGCCATGTCATGAATTTATGCATACACTGTTCCCAGTTTGGTATCTGCCTGTCGACACTAATAAGTGCTCTCTTATGGTAAAGGATCTTAAGAATGACTAGCCCATAGAATGTCAATGCCATAGCAGACGTGGTGGAAGACTATGTCGCTTCGCCATAATTCCGAAAGGCAGTTAGGGAGGAAGCGGCAGCAATGTTGAGAGAAATGCTGGGGGATGATCTTGATAGAATAGAAAAGCTGACGGTGAGATGCGCTGAGTTGGAAGCTCAGGTGGTAGAACTCGAAGGGAAAATAAGAGACATGATGAGCACGGACTCCAATGTTGGTATGGATAAGGACCAGAATGCCAAAATTGCCGATACTCCTTCTCGACACCTCGAAAGGTCCTCTCACCAAAATTTGGACTTATCGGGGTCGTCCAATAAAGGAGAACTGAAAAGACCTCTAGAGGCCAATGCCAACATTGACTCTATTCCGTGATAAATCCAGAGTTCACCTCCCGAAGATAGCAGGATAATTACTTCCTCTGGGCCTTGTTCGGTGAATAGACTATTCACCATATGTAGAAGGATGGGTCTCCTGCAGAGTGTCGGACCATATGTGGGGCTAATACCAGAACAGAAGGGTAACTACTGCAGCTATCATGTAGTAGCAGGCCACCGGACCAATGAATGTGTCACTCTGCGAACGAGGATCTAGAGGTTGGTCGACGAGGGAAATTTGAGGGTCCTATTCACCTCCAATAAAAGGCCAAGGGCAATCAAGGAGACCACCAAGGAAAATCCTCAAACTTCTCAGGAAGTGGAATATGATGAAGAGCTACAAGGTCTGATCTAACGAGAACGGGGGCAATGGTACTGAAGTTGAGGCAGTGACTAGTCGGGGGCTAAAAAAAAAAAAAAAAAAACACCAACAACCCTCAGAGTTGTCCTTTTCATAGGGAACACATTTTTTGTTGTTACGGTGTATTAATATCATTTTGAATGCAATGCATTTTGTTATCTCCTTACTTATGTGGTGATTGCATGTATATGGCATTGCGCACGCATTTGATCATCTAACATGACATGTCAAACACGCATAACATCAAAATGCATGACATTAATCTGAAAGCTATAGGAAACTTAAAAGTGAATCTGGACCTATCCACACACTCTCTTGAAAGGTGAGTTGATGAGATAAATAAAATGATACGATGACACCACTTCCGCCGAGACATTTGCTGACTCAACTCAATAATCCTTGAAAGACACTACCAGTCCTACCCTAGAATTTCAATTTAAATGGCACACACGATGCCCAAACTATCCCAAGCCGAAAACCATCTTTTAAACTCTAAATCCTACCCCAAAAAGGGAAAAGTCCTCCTTAAGGCACCCAAACCGAAGAAAGCCCTCCTTGAGGAAAAATCAAATCTAAAAAGCCCTCCTAGAGGCAATTAAACCCAAGAAGTCCTCCTAGCGGCAAAACTTGGTTTCATATCCCAAGAGGGTATTCCATGCCAAAACCCTAAAACTAAAACTCCCTATTCGCCAAAAATCTCCAACCCGTAGGGAATTCAAATGGTTTTCATCACCTTCATCACCCATCATGTGCAAAATTCTGAAGCAATTTTGGTTGTAGTGCATAAATTATCTTGTTCGTGTGACATTCATATGTACATGACATTACGCATGCAATGTTCATCCAAAAAGCATATCAAACACACATGACATGCATGAGTTTGAATGCAGCAGGAAAACCAACAGATGGTCATGGTTGGGGCTCAACTCAAAAAAAAAAAAAAAAAAAAAAAAAAAAAAAAAGAAGAGAACATACAAAAGGGGGATCAGTGCAGACAGGAGTCTTTCTTTCTCTCATGCATGGCCACCCAAACTAACACTGGAATGTCTCATAGCATTAAAGATTAATCTTTAGCTCTCGGTATTGTCAGATCCTTCCCTCTTATCTGTGAGAGATTTGGACTTTCCTGTCTTCAAAATCAAAGCTCTTCCCCTTTCCTTTTCTAATTTCTTCCACACCTTCAACACCCTTTGTCTTTCGTTTACCACCCAAACCACCAACACCTATTTGACAAAACCTCTTTTCACCCTATTCCTTGAACTGATCCTCTGAAGCCTCATTTTCCACCATCAATGGCTTCTAACAAGAAATTGAATCCCAATGTTGTTTCATATTCGCATCATCTCGTTATCAAAAAAGGTAACAAAGGTATGTGACGAAGTACTAACTCAATCAATCTTTGTTTATCATCAACCTGTACCAGATTGGGAATTCTCTTTCTATCCCATGCCACTTCTCTTCAACCTAAACCCCAAGACCAAATATTTCATAACCTCAGACTGACAAGAAAGGCCTTGATTTCATGACAGAGAAAGGATTTGAATATAAGCCTGCTTCAATTGAGCTGGAGTTTGCCACTGCTCAAGCAACTGTTGATGGAACTCCTAAGTGACCAGTGTTCTCATCCAGCAAAATCCACTATAGCCTATGCTGGACTCAACCCAGCAAGAGATGGTTCTATTGAGCAAAAATGTGCTAGGAAGAAAAGGAGACTGACATCTACCCTGTGAACTTCACCAACAGTGTTGGAGCAACCAGGTTTTATAAAGCCTTCAACAATCATGAATGGGATGTTCCCATCAATAGAAAGACTTGCAAAGCCTGTTGTGCTAATATTCAGGGGAAAGTTGCATTTACCACCCATTTCAAGAACTTAGTCTTCAGCTACAACAGAAGTGACTACTTACCAGTAGTTCTTTCATTTCCTAGCCATGGTGTGCATTGCTCTAGGGTTATTGTGGTTCACAGAGAAAGGAAAACCACAATTAACTCAAGTCATTCTGAATGAGGCCATACCTTGAAGGACTAAAAGCTGTGTCCATCATTGGCAACCGTGTGTGAATTGGAATCTGGGGTGAATTGAAGACATGAATACAACCTCCTACCTTAGGAGAATCCAGTGGTTAATTGATCCCATCTCAGATTATCCGCTCTGAAGCCATGGTTGGAATTTCCTAATGCATTTACATTCATCATGTCATAGATGTTTTATATTCTGTTTTGATGTTCAATAAGCTTGTGTTATGCCATTGCATGTAAATGTCCATGTTTAGGCTACAGCACGTAGCAAACCAGACTTAATGAAGCATTTCACATCCAAACCCAAACCTCCAACACTTGGGGCAGGCAAAAGATAAATCACCAAACATCATCAAGGATAATGCTATCATGATCCCGGTGGAATTGTCAAGGCACATCTTCCAATCCCAAGACAACCCAATGCTAAGACATCCACTTGGCTGGCGCACTCTTATAGACTTGGCCATCGTTCATAAAAAAAATGACAACAATCTTCAGCGAGAGAATCTCCAGCAAGGAAAACCGAAAGGACGTATTGTAACAAGAAGAGACTGACATACAGAGGGAGTGTCACTTTTGAGTTTCCTATCACATTCATTCTGATGTCATCATAAGGATACTAGGCATGTTTGATTTTCTGCTTAGATGTTCATATTGCATGCATCGTGCCATTGCATATAAACACCCATCAGTAGGTCATTGCATCCAAAACCATGGTGGCATCAATGAAATTGTCACAACAAATGGCAACTACAGGCTCAATTGTACCATCCTCATTATAATCATCCTCGGCAAAATGATCCCCGATAAGGTCTGCCACAGAGTCTCCAACAATATCCCTAACGGGTTCCCAGCTAAGATTCTTTCCACTAGATCAGAATCTCCAACAGATCTCCCGGTGAGACTAAATGGATCAGAATACTCCCCAGTTGAGTTCTCAGCCAAAACGATCCCCACTAAATCAAAATCCTCGGTAAAGTCATCTGATGGGAACAGTCCCCGTACGAGGCCATCAGGAGTCATAAATTCATCTCCCCAGCATAGTGCAGATACCAAACGTATTATCAAATGCATCATGACGCATGTATGTGCACATTAATCATGCATGCATTCACACATACATGCATCAAACAACCTCAACCATGTTTGCCTTCGATTGAAGGGGTCATCTCGAGAAGAGATCCTTCCTAATTCAGAAAGACCTAACCCAGAGTCACAACATGCAAATTAGAGCCCAACAACTCCGAAATCTCAGGTATGAAAAATTTCTATAATTATCGGAAATTTTTCGTTCACACCAATATTACCCCGAGAAGGGTACTTCTTGCCTTTAACAGGGATCTAGGGGCAAGACAACAATCAACCTTGTGATGCTTCTTTGCCACATAGCAGGGACAACACATCTCTTATTTCGACCTTGTCGCCATATAGATAAGGAAGAATCTCTATTGAAGAACTTCTCGCCTTTAACAGGTATTTGGGGGTAAAACAACAGAACAGCTCATTCAACCTTTTCACCACATAGGGGAGGAAGAACACTCATTTCAACCTTGTTGTCACATGGGCAAGGAAGAAATACCTATTGAATAATCTCTTACCTTTAACAGGGATCTGAGGGCAAGACAACATCAACCACGTGATGCTTCTTCGCCACACAGAGGGGGACAGTACATCATCTTTCATTTCAATCCTGTTGTCACATTGGCAGGAAAGAAATGCCTATTGAGGAGTTTCTTTCCTTTAACAGGGATCTGGGGGCAAGACAACATCAACCACGTGCTGCTTCTTCGCCACACAGAGGGGGACAGTACATCATCTTTCATTTCAATCCTGTTATCACATAGGCAGGAAAGAAATGCCTATTAAGGAGTTTCTTGCTTTTAATAGGGATCTGGGGGCAAGACAACAACCAAGCTCGTGTTGCTTCTTCGCCACACAGAGGGGGATAGTACATCATCTTTCATTTCAATCCTGTCGTCACATGGGCAGGAAAGAAATGCCTATTGAGGAGTTTCTTGCCTTTAATAGGGATCTGAGGGCAAGACAACAGCCAAGCTCGTGCTGCTTCTTCATCACATAAAGGGAGACAGTACATCATCACTTATTTTGACCTTGTCATCACATAGACAGGGAAGAAATGTCTATTGAAGGATTCACTTGCCTTTAATAGGGATCTGGGGGCAAGTCAATACAACCAATCTCGTGCTATCTCTTCATCACATAGGAAGGGACAGTACATCTCTTATTTCAACCTTGTTGTCACATAGACAGGGTTGAAATGTCTGTTGAAGAACTTCTCACCTTTAACAGGTATCTGGGGGCAGAACAACAGAACAGTTTGTTCAACCATTTCGCCATATAGGAGAGGAAGAACACTCATTTCAACCTTGTCATCACACCGGTAAGGAAAAAAATGCCTATTGAAGAATCTCTTGCCTCTAACAGGGATCTGGGGGCAAGACAACATCAACTTCGTGCTGCTTCTTCATCACACAGAGGGAGCCAGTACATCATCTCTTATTTCAACCTTGTCATCATATGGATAGGGAAGAAATGTCTATTGAAGGATTCACCTGCCTTTAACAGGTATCTGGGGGCAAAGTAATTCAATCGTATTTATTCTTGATCGAGGGGGCAAAAATTTTTGTTTCCAAAATTATCGATCAATGACGTCAATTTCATGGGAACTCCACCACACGGAGAAAAACTCCAAGTTTGTGCTGCCTCTTCATTACATAGGAGAGACAGTAAGTTTTATTCAGCCTTCTCACATTGAAAGGAGAAGGAAGAGTCGTACATGCAATACTCGACCACACGGAAAAGAATTGAATCTCTTTACGGACACGCTACGCCACAGAGAGCCAACTTTACAGGAACGCACGACCATAATGAGCCAACATCACGGGCGTGCTCCACCACAGTGAGCCAATACTACGGGCATGCTCCACCACAGTGAGCCAATGTTATGGGAATACTCCCCCGCAGTGAGTTGACTTGGAATCACGGCCGACACCTCCAGTAAGGAACGCTAGGTATGTTTCCTTTTCCTTCCTCACCGCGCTCCCAGTCGGAAGACCAAACTCGATCTAGGCTTTAGAGCCCATGATGATCCGACTTTGATCCCGCGAGGGATAGCCTATGAGCATGGGTTTTTTCCTGGTCTCAGTGATGACAATTCCTTAATTACCTGTGGACCAGACAGGCTCGAACGGGACTTGAAAACGGTCGGAATGCTGCCTGGGGAATCTCAGACAACATGAAAACTAGGCTACCCAAGATCAGAAGCCCTGAAAAGGTCTCCCAAATCATTCCTAGGGTTTGGTCCATATGTTTAACTTTTCAAAATTCTGCCCTGACTCTTGGTTAAACTGGGCGGTTCTGGTTTGTTGAACCAGAGCCAGCTGACTCTAACTAGAGTCGTACGACTTTAGTGCCAACTAGAACCGTACAACTCTAGTGCCAACAAGAGCCGGCCGGCTCTAGTGGTCAAGAATAGTTGCTTTGTAAAGCAGAGCAACTTGTCTTGAAATGCGAGGCAGAGCAACTTATCTTGACAGGCAAGAGTTTTTGGCAGATTTTTTGAAGATTTTTGGTCGGCTGATTGATGGAACCAAAGAAGACAGGGAGTGGTAGATAAAAGAAAGAAAAGGACAGAGAGAAAGGGACTTTTCGGTTCTCAAGCAAAAGACAGAGAGAAAAGAGAAAAAGAAGGCAGAAGGGAGAAAGAAAGGAAAAGGAAGAGAAACCGAGAGGGAGAGCTAATATAACTCCCATAAACACTTTCAAATAACCCAAAATCAATCCTCAAGCATTAACCACATCACCAACAACCTATACTCCTTCATTTGGGATTATTTCGGCTTGGTTTCGGATCATTTTAGGTCGTTAAAGGATTCGGTTGATTGACTTCTAGTGCACATTCCTGAGCTTTCAATCCATTTCTTGACGTTCCTAGCATCCACACAACAATCCAGGTAAGCTCTGAGAGGCCCTAAAACTTGTCTACATTGATTTTCTGTGCGTTTCTGTTATTTTGACGAAAATCTAGAATTGGTGCTGCCCATCATAGCCGTACGGCTGTATTCCTTAGGAACACAACCAGTCGGCCGTGTTTTTGAAGAACAAAGCTGGTCGGCTCTGACCCAGAGTCAGCCGACTCTGTTCCTCGGGGATCTGTCCCATTCGGCCGAAACAGCCCGTTTTCCATTTTGGTTTTTCTGTTGGGATCATTTTCTGCCCGGAATCATCCGTATGAGTTTGTATTTTGATTTTTCGGATATTGTAGGTATGGATACAGGGGTTTTTAGTATTTTCTGAGTTTCGAGGTAGTTTTATCCAAATCGGGTCCATGGTCCAGTATTAGCTGACACCCGAATTCTAGAAAATCCCTAGAAAATATTGAAAATGAATAAAGTAATATTTTCACAAAATTTCTGGTGTGTTTATTACATTTAAAACCATAGATGGTTTGTATATTTACAAACCCACACGAACGGGACCCCGAGTTCCGGGATAACCGACCCACAGAAAAGGAAATTTGCATGAAACCGAGCCAAATGGTTTTCCAAAATTGATTTTCTAGCACAAAAATGACAAGGCATTTCAAAAACGATTTCCAGGTTCAATCGGTCTGACCGGTTGGGTCGAACCGATTACCCCTAAATGCATGCTCCCAATCCTAAAATCCAAATTCTGTCCTGATTTGAGTCCTACCTGTGTTTATAATATGATTTGTGCTAACCAATTTGTTTTGCAACATTCGTTTTTATTTTCGTTGTATTTTAATAAACTAATTCGTGTATTTAGGAAGTTGTATTTCTAGATCCTCGCGTACTTAGGTGTTTGTAAAAGTGAGGACGAGATTTTTTATATTTCTATTCAGTTTGCTTGTATAATCCGCCTCCATCATTCTTTTGTATATTTGTGTGAATGGTTGAATTTCCCACAATTTATTTTATGCATTTTTGTCTTAGCATCAGACTAATAAACTAAACAATTTGGGGTAGAGAAAGATAATAAATTGAATAAATATGGTTTTATAAATAATAAACGAATACAAGCTTGAGGTTAAGTTGGTAAGTTGCCCGAACCCTAAATCTCTGGATTTGGTATAGTAGTCTGCGCTCGGTAGGGAGCTGTACCGAAATTTCCCAGTTGAGCTGATCCGGGTCGTGACTCTATCACTTATCTCGAAATTTAGGTTTCGAGGTCTTTAAGTTAACAAACCTAAAAACGTTTTCTACAAAATAAATTTCAAAACAAATAAATCCATGATTTTCCTAAAACAAGATAAACTAAATCCGCTTTACCCAAAACATCACTAAATCTATTTCTTTCTTTTTTCCCCAGTTTGCTTCGCCGCATATGTTTCACACAAAGGTCGTCTGCTCACAGTGTTGTACTTTATATTTGGATATTTTTTATTATACATTTTATGTTGAAATAAAGGCATGAATCTATTTATTCATATCTTGTGCTATTTATAAATAGAGTATCCAATGATTATAACCATACTAAAGCAAACCAATGTAGGTCATTGGATTGTGAGACCTTTTAGTAGAGTTAAAGTTATAATCATAAAGATATCCCTAGTCTGTTCTAATCATGGGAATAAATAGAACCAAAGACTAGCATATACTTAATTAGATGACGGCGTCTCACCAGCCATTGGACATGGAATGTCAGTCAATGATATGGGTACATGTTGGGTTGCATGGTACTGGATCAATCCGCCACAGGAACACCAAATGGTTCGATCGTCATAAGTGTTTCTCGGGTAGGTCTTGTTATTATCCTTAGACCTGATGTTTATTAAAACATAACATGGGATCTCATACATTTTGATATACTCCTAATGAGCTCGTAACAAGATGCCAAGTATGGGTATGTTGGGTGGGCCAGTGAACATGTTGATGTTGATAGTGAAGCTGACAGAATTGGCACTCAAAGTCCCTTGAGATGACATCATTAGCCACTTGATGAGTGGGAAGTTGGGATACTTATTTGTTAGGTTCAGTCCACTCGATATGAAGAGATAAATAAGCATATAAGAGGATGACAGGGCCATGCCTCTTGCTTATGTATCGCAGTCAGTTGGCAAGGGATATACACGATCACTACCGGGGTTATGTTTCACATTAGACTACAAGTCTCCGTCTTAATTGGGGGCTGTAACGGTTTGCTAGAACCCACTTACAGTCTATGGGCTTTGGATCCACTGCCAACATAAAGACGGACCCACAGGATCATACATATAGAATGACTGAATGTTGACAAATCCGAATTGGAACGGAAACCAAATTAATTAAGTTATTGACATTAGGTTACGTCATAATTAATTCAATTATAAAGGCAGAAATTTATTTTATTTGATTAATTAATTACATGTAGTAAATAATTATTTCAATAAAACAATATTTTCTTGGTGGAAATAAAAAATACAAAGGTTGTATTTATTAAGGCTGACTTTAATTTTACTTTGGGATATTTTAATTTGATGAAATTGTATTTAATTATATCAATTAGGATTTTATAATATGGTTTTATTTAATCATAATGATATAAGGTAAATCAATTAAATCAAATTAAATAATCTATAGTTTTAATTAAAATCCTAGTAGGCTAAGGAGTATATATAGGAAGCCTTAACCTAATTCTCCCTAACCCTAACAAAGAATTTTGTCCAGCAATAATAAAATTATAGCAGCCCCCTTTTTTACTTTCTCTTTGTTTTTGTTCAATCCGTTCGCTAGCACGAGTCTCTTTGATTTTATTGAAATTGGTTTTCAATTTGATTTTGTTTGGAACCTAATTGGTGGTTTAGGATTTTTAATTATTTTTCCCTAATCCATTTTTTTTCTGGTTTGAATTTGAAAAAAACAATAGTTAGCTATTGTTGGCCAAATTGGAATCGTAATTTGCGATTCCAATTTGGCAACAACTGCTGCTTGCCACAGCAGGTATATTACCTATTGTACGGCAGCAGGCTGCTGCCTCCGGACAGCAACACTGGCGTGCGGAGTGCGGATCCGATTTGGATTTTGCGGGTATTTGTTTTGGATCCTATGTGAATTTTTTAAATTGGTTTTAAAGTTTGCATGATTTTATTTTCGCAATTGGATTTATGTGGTTTCTTGTGTGATTTAATTCATGCATAATAATTTAATTTTTGGTTAAAATGAAATTGGTTAATGAAATTGGTCCAACTGACCCTTGGCACGGGTTGAGAATTGGACTGCTAATTCAGGTCTGTGACCAGGCATCGGTTATGGATGGCAGAATCGGCGATTTCACAAACGGCAGGACATAATTAATTAAAATTGGAATTGCCATGTTCATGCATTTTAATACATGTATGTATATTGATATTTGCTATGTGTTTATAATTTTCTATGCTTGGTTGTATGGATTTGAGCACTATTGGGCCTTAGATGAAGTTGGGTTGTAAAATTTAATTTTGGAAAATACGGCCTAAGTGTCGTTTTATTTTATTTTGATGTAATTTTATTTAATTTATATTTTGTAAATTTAATTGCAATTGCATCAAGCCATTGGAGAGGAAGCCCATTGGTGCCAAGCCCCAAAGGAGTTTGCAAGCCCACCCAGTGGATCTCTAGTATAGGCTTAGTAGTTTTTCATTAGGTTGTAAAATAGAGCCCTTAGTGTCTCTTTTATTTATATACATATTTTATGCTTATGTCAATCGATATGCATATGTATGAATGTATGTTTAGCCATTCCAATCACCTGCGATTATGCATGCTAAGCCATTATTAATCAATCTAATTAAACATTGAGTCAATTAAAAATGCTTTCGACATTCGAACCTTGTCCGTGTTTGAATAGTGCAATGTGGGACGTGCCTCTGCTAGGTACATTGTATTATCCAATAACTGTATAGGGTTAAGGTACTGGGTACGCTTAGCACTCGAATGGTGGTCGGACTCAACATGGGCAGTCGGATGAGCTCCGGACCCTAAGCACAGATGGGTAAGTACCAAATAAGCCCATCAAACCAAGAGTCCCTAGGTTGGGATTGGAGGGAGTTCCTACCTAAATAGTTAAGGGTTGATTGACAAGCCTCCGCTTGGCCAATTCTTAATGAAATATGGATCTTGGTCTTGTAACTATGCATCGCCAACAAATTAATTAACATGGATTGTTAATTAAAATGGTTAAAATAATAAAGCCCTTTATTAATCACTCTACAATTTTTCTATGTAGATAATCACTTACAATGGCTGGTAATGCATTTTCACTATGATCAATCCTCGAAAAGGAGAAACTATCTGGGCCTAACTTTCTGGACTGGGCTCGATAGCTAAGAAAAGTGTTGAGACAAGTGTCCAAGGAATATGTAAATTTACCAGCCACCGCCTATAGGTTGAGGGGTTACTCAAGCTCAAATTGAGGAGTACGACCTACATAAGAGGGATGATAGAGATGTGTCTTGCCTTATGTTGGGCACGATGGTGCCTGGGCTGCAAAAAAGTATGGATGATCTCAACAGGATGTACCAAGATCAGGCACGTCAAGAAAGGTTCTTGACAATTAAGGCACTCAACACCTATAGGATGGCAGTTAGGACATCTGTGAAAACCCACCTGCTCAAGATGAAAGGCTATATCGATGTATTGGCCCGTCTCAGCATGCTAGTTCCACAGGAGTTGGCGATAGAAATCATCTTGGGATCCCTCCCTGAGTCTTATGATCAGTTCATCATGAACTATCACATGCAGGGCATGGACAAGACTGTGGCTGAGCTACATAGAATGCTCAAGCTTACTGAATAGTCTGTCAAAAGGACTCCACCGGTCTACTAGTAAACAAGGGGAACACCCCTACTGTGAAGGGTAAAGGCAAGGCTAAAGCTAAAGCCAAGGCCAAGAAGGCCAAGGCTAAGGAGGCTAAGTAGGGCCCAAGCCCAAGGCCGCTCCCGAGGATGTGTGCTTCGAATGCAAGTAGAAAGGACACTGGAAAAAGACATGTCCAAGGCTCGTGGGGAGCAAGTGAAGAACCAGGGTAGTTCTTCAGGTATATATGTTATTGATGTTAACCTCATTGTTTCGACATCTTGGTGTTGAACACTGGATGTGGTTCTCACATTTGTTACAATGTGCAGAGACTAAGAAATAAGAGGTTATTGGGATCACAAAGAATTAGATCTTTAAGTCGAGAATGGTGCTAAGGTTGCTGGCATCGAGATTGGAGACTTCTACTTAGAGATGCCCACTGGATTGCTTTTGATTTTGAAAGACTATTATTTTGTACCTGCCATGTGCAGGAATATTATTTCAGTTTCTGTGTTGGATATTTTTGGATTTGTTTTCAATATTGGTTTTGGAAAGATTGATATTGTGAAAGAAAATATTATTTATTGAAATGCTTTTCTAAATAATGGTTTATATATCCTAGACTTAAATCAAACAATCCAATCTATAACATAAACACTAAAAAGGTTAAGCCCAATGAACTTAATCCTGCTTACTTATGGCACTGTCATTTGGGCCACATAAATGAGAAGTGCATAGCTAGACTTCACAAAAGTGGAGTGTTGGGGTCATTTGACTTGGAGTCTTATGACATATGCTAATCTTGTTTAAGGGGCAAAATGACAAAGGTGCCTTTCAACAAGAAAGCCGAGAGGGCCAAGGGCTTGTTGGAGCTAATACACTCGGATATGTGTGGGCCCATGAGCACTAGTGCTAGAAATGGTTTTCACTACTTCGTTATTTTCACAGAAGACTTCAGCAGATATGGCTATGTCTATCTGATGAAAACAAGTCCGCAGCCTTTAATAGGTTTAAGGAGTACATGAACGAAGTGGAGAACCAACTAGGGAAGACTATTAAGGCACTTCAGACTAACCGAGGTGGCAAGTATATGAGCCTAGAGTTTGATTCATTCTTGAGAGAGTGTGGGATAATCTCACAGCTCACTCCTCCTGGAACACCCCAATGGAATGAAATGTCAGAAAGGAGGAATAGGACCTTGTTGTACATGGTCCTCTCGATGATGAGTCAAACCACTCTTCCAACATCCTTTTGGGTATATATAGGAAGCCTTAACCTAATTCTCCCTAAGCCTAATAGAGAATTTAGGCCAGCAATAATAAAATTATAGCAGCCCCCTTTTTCACTTTCTCTTGGTTTTCGTTTAATCTGTTCATTAGCACAAGTCCCTTTTGAGAGTCGTTCGTGTATCAGATTGTGGAGGAAACGCATTTGGGTTTCTGTAGCAGTCTCTAAAGGAGACAGTTAAGGTGAGAAAATTTGTTTTTCTCCATTCTTGTTTTCATTCTATTAATATACATGTATCTTGGGCTTTGGAATCGAGGAAAATTTTAATCGGTATTCCACCTCGCGTTTAATTTTTCCCATGACAATTCCCTACAGCTTACTAGAGCCCACCTGCAGTCTATGGGCCATAGGCCCACTGCCAACATAAAGACGAGCCTACAGGATCATACACATTGAACGACTGAGCTTGAACTAAACGAGTCAAATGTATACTTGGAGTATATTGACTGGAGAGAGGAATTATTAATTAATTAAATTATAGATTAATTAGATTAATCAGAATAATATAATTAATTTAATTGGGTTTCTATGAAATAATTAAATTAATTAATTCATGAGTTTATTTCCTGTCAGAAATATTTTGCATATATTGGTTATATGTATTTTTTTTAAGTTAGGTTGAATTAATTCATTGGGTGAATTTAATTTAACTAATTAATTTTAATTTAAGTACAATGTATTATATTATACGGTTTAATATAATGAACATAAAAATTAAAATTGAATTGGAATTAAATATTAGCCTATGGTAATTAATTTTGACCGACTCAAAGAAGCAGAAAACCCTAAGCCACTTAGAGTCTTTGTGTTCAGCCAAAACTCTTCCACTTAATAGAAGAATCTTGGCCAAACATAAAAACTAACCAAGACTAAAAATTTTGGCCAGCCCTAAGGAAGAATAGGCAAAAAATTTCAGCAAGAAAAATCCTCTCTTCCGTCGATCCAATCGCTAGCACGGGTTCTAGTTCGATAGCTGTTTGTGTACGGGAACGTGGAGGAGATTGAATTCGTTTTCTGCAGCCATCTCTTATAGAGATATTTCAGGTGAGAATCTAATCTTTCTCATCTTTAATTTTGTTGTTTTTTATTTCCATTTCAATTGCTCCTGCGCACGGATTTTAGAAAATCAATGCGAACTTCCACTTAATTGGTTGATTTTTCTGTGAAAATCCCTTCATGTAGATCCTGATCCCTAGGATCATCTTAGCTTCGCCTAAGTCCTTCATTGCAGAGCACTTACATAACCAATGGTTAACTCCTTGCAATGTTGGTATTTCACTTCCAATCAGCAAGATGTTGTCCATATATAACACCAGAAAAGTGACAATGCTCCCACTAATCTTCTTATACACATAAGGCTCATCTTGATTCTATATGAAGCTGTATTCCTTTTTGGCTTCATTGAATCTAAGATTCCAACTTTGGGATGCTTGCTTCAATCCATAAATGGATCTTTGAAGCTTCCAAACCTTTTCTAGGATGCTTTGGATCGATGAAACCCTCAGGTTGTGCCATGAACACATCCTCGAGTAGCTTCTTGTTAAGGAAAACAGTTTGACATCCATCTGCCAGACCTCATAGTCGTACCAAGCAGCTATAGCCAGTAAGATCCTTATGGATTTGAGCATAGCAACTTGCGAGAATGATGTGAATCGAGATAGCCTGATCTTTGGTTTAACTTGTCTAATCAGTTTTGTTGATGTAAAGAATAATAACATCCTTTCAAATGTTGATTTACGAAGGATTCGGTGCAAAATGAAGCTTAATAGTTGTGAGGAATGTACGAGCCCATTAGGAATCTTCTGGGCCTAATTAGACTTCTACGTACGAGCTAAGGACAATTAAGTGTTAGCACTTAAGGCACCCTTAGGGAATATGTATGGATTTTGAATTAGGCTTAAGTATCCATATTTAGTTGTTATTTTTTTCAATAAGTGAGTTGTTTTGGGCTTAAAAATCAGCCCATAAACAACCCTCAAAAGGGAATTTCGTTTTTCATCCTTATTGCATAAGGATTAGTTTTAAGTTTTCCTTATTTGTTTTTATTTAAGCTTTCCTATTCCGACAAGGATTTGTTTTCCTTTTTAGTTTAGGGTTAGGTTTAAGTTTTCTATTTAAACACCAATGTAATAGTTAAAGAGGGATGGATGAAATTTAATACAATTCTGATTTTTCTCTCTTTGTTGAGATTCCAGCCCGGGGCTGATTTTTAATTTTGTGGGTTTGTGAGATCGAGTTCTTCGTTCTTACAATTTTATCTTGATTATGAACAAGTATTGTGGTAAGGTACTTGTAAATCATCCAACATTCAGGTTCTAAGATTGCTTAATCGAAGGTGTCAGGTTTGAATCCCTTTCATTGTCGCTTAAACACCTTTGGATTGGTTTGCTATCACCCATCTTTGTTTCGTTTTTGTGAGTTCAACCTTGATTGATAGACTTAGGAAATTTATTAAAGTTGATTTCAGCTTTTTCACAACCGATATCACATCAATTGGTATCAGAGCTTTGGCTTCAATCAAGGTCTGTTAGTGTTTTAAAAAAAAAAAAAGATTTCGTTTTTTTTTTTTAGTGAACCCGTATCTTTTGCACTGTTTTTACTTTTTCCATCTTATCTTTGTGTATAGAACTCGGAATTGTGCAATTCAAAAACCGTTGGATTCTTGAGAAAAAGTTCTAAATAACGTTAGAATACTTTAAGTTCAGAATCAATTTGGAAGTTGCCCTAAATTTGAGTCGAAATTATGTTTTGAGTTTTGTTAAATTTGCTTCTAGTTGTGTCTTAGGTTCATCTGTTGCGTTTTTTTCTCTGAATCTTGCATTCTTTTTTTTTTCTTGTCTCTTTGTGAATGTGAGCTTTCATTATTTTATGAGCCATGTTCAATTTTAATTTCCCTACTAGATGTCGAGTCAATGATAAGGTTTGCAACGTGATTCTTCATAGAACTTATTTTGCAAACGTTGCTAGTCTCACTTTGGTAGAGAAATTAAATTTGCCTCTTATTGACCATCCAAAGCCATATATCTTGTCATCATTAAATAAATTTGATATTGAAATAAATAAGCAAGTTGTGGTAAAATTCTCCATTGGTCAGTACAAAGATGAAATATTATGTGATGTCCATCTTATGGAAGATTGTCATCTATTGCTTGGACATCCATGGGAAGTTCATAGAGATGTTATCTTTGATGGTGAGAAGAACTGTTATTCACTTAAATCAGAAGGACGTATGTACAAGATTCTTCCATTATATAATGAAGAAGCTTATAAAGACATGTTGTATTTGCACAAACAACAGCAAAAGAAAGCTAATGAAGAACTTCCTTGCAACGTTGATGCTGAATCTGAAGTGAATAAAGAGGTGAAAGATATTGGTGATCATGAAAGATGTGATGGTGACAAAACTAAAGTTGGTGTTGTTGCAGAGGCTGAACTTGTTGAACATCTTGTCCACAAAGATGCACAACCTGATAGAGAAAAGATTGGAGCTAATATTATGGTGAAACATGGAAAACATGAAGATCAGCATGTTGGAAAGCTTGTGAATGAAGTAGGAGATAATTACCACTTAGAAAAAATTGACATGATTTCAACTAACATACTTGATAATTGTTTGTCTATTGTTTCTTTTCACGATTTTCAGGATATAATTCTTCCTTATGATCTAAACATATAAGATTCGAGGACGAATCTTTTCGAAGAAATGGAGAATGATGTGAATCGAGAAAACCTGATCTTTGGTTTAACTTGTCTAATCAGTTTGGTTGATGCAAAGAATAATAACATCCTTTCAAATGCTGATTTATGGAGGATTCGGTGCAAAATGAAGCTTAATGGTTGTGAGGAATGTACGAGCCCATTAGGAATCTTCTGGGCCTAATTAGACTTCTACGTATGAGCTAAGGACAATTAAGTGTTAGCACTTAAGGCATCCCTAGGGAATATGTATGGATTTCGAATTAGGCTTAGGTATCCATATTTAGTTGTTATTTTTTTCAATAAGTGAGTTGTTTTGGGCTTAAAAATCAGCCCATAAACAACCCTCAAAAGGGAATTTCGTTTTTCATCCTTATTGCATAAGGATTAGTTTTAAGTTTTCCTTATTTGTTTTTATTTAAGCTTTCCTAGTCCGACAAGGATTTGTTTTCCTTTTCAGTTTAGGGTTAGGTTTAAGTTTTCTATTTAAACACCAATGTAATAGTTAAAGAGGGATGGATGAAATTTAATACAATTCTGATTTTTCTCTCTTTGTTGAGATTCTAGCCCGGGGCTGATTTTTAATTTTGTGAGTTTGTGAGATCGAGTTCTTCATTCTTACAATTTTATCTTGATTATGAACAAGTATTGTGGTAAGTTACTTGTGAATCATCCAACATTCAGGTTCTAAGATTGCTTAATCGAAGGTGCCAGATTTGAATCCCTTTCATTGTCGCTTAAACACCTTTGGATTGGTTTGCTATCACCCATCTTTGTTTCATTTTTGTGAGTTCAACCTTGATTGATAGACTTGGGAAATTTATTAAAGTTGATTTTAGCTTTCTCACAGCCGATATCACATCAGAGATGGATTCATTGTAGTCTATTACAGGGACTTGTCTAAAACCTTTTGCAACCAACGGCCCTCGGCCTTCAGCTTGTAGCACCACTTACAACCTATGACCTTAGCACCTAGAGGTGGATCAACTAGGTTCCAAACCTAATTATCGTACATAGATTGCATCTCTACTTCTATGGCTTTATGCTAATTAGCAAATTACAGGCTATCAATGCCCTCCTGGTAGGTTTTGGGCTCTTCCTCATAAAAAACGAGAAGAGTGTGATTGTCAGTAATGAGAAACCCATATCTCTCAGGTTCCCGATGATCCCTACTAGACCTTTTGACTTGGGCTGGTGCTTCCACCTGTGGAAGCTCCTCCCTAGTCTCCAAGTTATCCTCTTCAGGAGCTTGTGGGCTTTAAACTTCCCTGAGTTCAACATTGCTCCCCCTGTCTTTCTTGGAAATGAAATCCTTTTCGAGAAAGACCCCTCTTTCGTGCCATGAACACCTTATTCTCAACGGGGTTGTAGAAGTAATACCCTTTGGTTTCCCTAGGGTAGCCCACAAATAGGTATTTATCGATTTTGAGTTCTAATTTGCTCCCAGTCAATTTCTTGACATGTGTATCATAGCCCCAAATCCGCAGGAAAGACACATTAGGTGCCGTGCCTGTCCATATTTCTTATGGGGTCTTTTCCACAGCCTTAGTTGGAGTATTGTTCAAGAGCTGCTGTCTCAAGAGCGTATCCCTAGAAACTTATGGGGAGAGAGGCATGACTCATCATTGAGTGGACCATGTCCAATAAGGTCTTGTTCCTCCTTTCGGTTACCTCATTCCATTTTGTTGTTCCTGGAGGAGTGAGCTATGGAATGATTCCATTCTCTCTCAGGTATAAGTCAAACTTTAGGCTCCTATACTCGCCTCCTCGGTCTGAGCGAAGGGCTTTGAAATTTCTGCCTAGTTGGTTCTATACTTCGTTGTTTCCTTGAACATATCAAGGGTCTCAAATTTATGTTTCTTCGGATAGACATAGCCATATTTGTTGAAATCATCCGTGAAAGTGATGAAGCACAGATGTCCACCTCTAGTAGCTGTGCTCATGGGCCCACATACGTCCGAATAGGGCTGTACAAATATTAATCGGCCCATTGGCCCAACCCAACCCAATTCGACCCAGCCCTCTACACAATAAAAATTGTGATTTTTTTTTTTGGGTTGGGTTGGGCCGAATTGAAAATAAAAACCCTATAACCCAGTTTTGATAATTCACTCAAATAAATCGAATTAATTCATTCGATTTCTGCCCTTCAGCCTCCTTCCCTCGATTCTTCTCCAACTTCAACCTTCAACAATCGATTTTTCTGCTCTTTCTCTTTGTTGTATTCCGAAACTTCTTCCGGCCTCCACCACCGCACCCTCTTTGTCGGAGCTCGCATTTCAGACTGAGGTATTTTGTCTTTTGTATCTTTGCGCTCTTTCTTGTTATTTTGTGCAAAAATGGAGAGATTGCAGAGTTTGTCAAATCGATTTGCTGATTTTAATTGATTTCTCTGTGATTTTAGTGAGGATAGGTGCTAGATTTTGGAGTTAGGGATCTAATTTTTGATGGGTTTCAGTTTGACGGAGTTGAAAATATCGGATTTTGATATGAATTTTTCCTTTGATTTTGTGAATAATTGAAGCTGAAACACAGAGTTGCAGGTTTATGTGATGGTCGGTTTGTTCTGGTGTTCGGTTCATATCATTTTTTGAAGAATAATCGAATTCGACATGACTACTTAAAAAAAAATCAATTAATTTGTACTTACCACATTTGCCTTGATCCTTGATAGGAGTAACAACGCCTTTCTTTCTCCAATCAATACTAGTTGGTAATTTAGTATCATTTTGATACACAAATAACTTATTCCCAATTGAATTTGAATCTTGCTTATTCCTCTTGTAACCACTACTTAATCCTCTAAATTCTTCATTAGTCAAATCTGCAAATTTGTTAATACTTAGCTTGTATGGTTTCTTCCCAGCAGCATTAAATTCCTCTATGAACTTAACATTATCCTTAAATATTTCAAATCTTCTTTCTTTCTCTTCTTCTTCTTCTTCTTCTTCTTCATAATTTTTCTGGAATTTCGCAATCCACTCTTCATATCTTTCAGCCATGGATGCTTCTGTATTAAGCTTACGAGTAGCAGCTTGATTAACCTACATTGCCAAAATTAATAAAAGGGTACATAGTATTTTTGAAGCCATTACTAATTGTCTTAGTATTTTTTTGTTGGTTGAAGATTTGTATATTTGGGTCTGGTTTATATAATAAATGAAGTTCGAATTTATGTGACAGGGAATTAATTTAATTTTGATTTTATGAGTTTTTTTTTTTTTACCTGAAAATTTGGATTATGAAACATGTAATCAATATGTTTTGGGTGTCAGTTGAATTAGTGTCTTAACTGAGAGTGTCACTCCTTAAACAACTGATGAGATTTAATATATATAAGATTTTAATTTGACACTTTCTTTAGTAATTGTTTATGTTTAAAAAAAATGTACAATTTATATTATTCTTTAAATAAATCGGAATAAATGATATGAACCGAACACCAGAACAAACCGACCAATTTATATTATTCGGTTCAATCAGTTGCTACCATCAGTATAGTTAGCTGCTAATTTTTACTGATCCTAAGACAATGATGGCTGATTGCTAAATAAAGCTAAGAAACAAATATGCAAAACTCAACTGGAATACAGGAAGTCGTGTTAACTTTTCTCATCGCATGTCTTTAAGGTAGAGTGTGTTAGCGATATAGGAAGTTGAATTGATTAGAATTACAACTTATTAACCTAGATGGGAGCATAATTTTTCCATGTTTTTAACTTGACTTGCATATTCATGTAAAGTTATCTGCATTTGGATAAATTTTATGGGATTGAGACTAAATTTTTTCATTTTTCAATTTCAGCTCTGTATTCTTTGAAGTTTTTTGAGTGATGGTAGTATTTGTAAGCTTTTAAATTAAGGTTGGGCTCTTAAATTGGGTTGTTGTTGATTAGCACCTAATATCTAGACAAATTTTCATTTTTATTGGTAAATATGTATATATGTGCATGACTGAATGTAGCCATAACTTGTAAAATTTCCTCCTAATTACTGAAAGGTTATCACCTAGTGGACTAGATATATACAAATAAACACATTAAACATTAATAGTAGCATTGAATGATTGGAGGTTTTCAATTGATTAGATTGGGATTATTAATTGCTCAATCATATCTTTAAATTCAGGATTAAGTAATGTGCATGAAAATTTAAAGAATAACAAATCTATAAATGTTTTTTGCTCATTTGCTAGTTTGAAATTGAGACATGGTTCTTCATTTGCTAGTTTTTCATGTCTTCCTTATTCATGACTATGGGAGAGCAGTGCTGATGCCTCATCACTTCGTGATTTTGGTGGTTGTTTTTGGAGGAGATAATGTTTCTGCTTTTGAACCACAGCACGATTTCATATGGCTCAGCTTTTCGCTTTGTCTTAGATTTTACTGATTCTGTCCCTGTGGGTAATACACATTGGCTTTCCATAAGTAAATATGCAGCCTTCCTGGCTAGTTGCAGTTCACTTACTTGGGTGACCTCTCAATTTATTGATTATCTGGAAAACAACACAAAAAAAATATTTTACTCTTAATACCTATTGATTGGCCTTCTTAATTTTTTTATTTAATTAAATTTAAAACCCTTAATACAGTTCATCTCTTCTCTCTCTGCTTATAATACAAACCTAATCCCTCTTTGCTCTTTTTGTAGGTAACTTGCTTGGCCCAGTTCCCTAACTTGGGCAGACTCGACCTTGCATCCAATAATCTCACTTCAGTTGTGCAAAACAAATTGCAGAGCTTGAAAGGAGTTGAAAATCTTTCTTAACTCACTGTAAGTATCAGTCTATCACTAACAAGTGTACATGCTTCATACTTATCTATTCCCTTTTAGAATATTTACTCTCCATATGCATCCACACATTTGTTTTCTCATGTTAACTCGACTTTATTAACAATAAAATCATTTTATGGTTTTAGATGGAAAATCAAAGTGCTTCATCAACTGCTGATACTGACCTTGAAAAAAATTATTCTAGAAAATCAATTGTATGGGAACATTTTACATTAAAAGAATGTGGGGATAGGGTAAGGGCGTTTTGCAATTACTGTGATAAGAATTATGCATGTGATCATGGAACACATGGTACTAGTAATTTGTGGGTTCATCTGAAAAATCAGTGTCAAAAATGTCCTAGTAGACTTAAGAAAAGAAAGAAAAATGATAACGATGAGTTAGAGGATCATTTTAGTCAAGAAGAAGCTAGGAAGATGCTTGCTGAAATGATAATCAAGGATGAGTTGCCTTTTAGAATTGTAGAAGGGCGTGGATTCATAAGATATTCAAACTATTTAGAACCACGATTAATAATGCCATCTCGTGTGACTGTGGCTAGAGATTGTTTGAAGATCTATGAAAATGAAAAGATGAAACTAAAAAGTGTCTTAAAATCTCATCGTATATGTCTTACAACTGACACTTGGACATCAATTCAAAACTTGAATTATATGTGCTTAACTGCTCATTGGATAGATGGAGAATGGAAGTTGCATAAAAAGATTTTGAACTTTTGTTTAGTTCCTAATCATAAGGGGGAAACGATTGGAAAGATGGTTGAGAGTTGTTTGATAGACTGGGGAATAGATAATATTTTTACTCTCACTGTAGATAATGCAAGTTCAAATGATGGAGCAATTAGATATTTGAAGAAAGAAACTAAGGATTGGAGAGGTACAATCTTAAAGCATGAGTTTATACATGTGAGATGTTGTGCTCACATAATAAACCTTGTAGTTAAGGAGGGTTTAGAAGATGTACATGATTCAATTGTCAAAATTAGGAATGCAGTTAGATATGTGAGATCATCTCCTGCTAGGTTACAAGCATTTAAAATATGTGTAGAGAAAGTCAAAATAGAACACAAAGGTCTCTTATGCCTTGATGTTGAGACTAGGTGGAACTCTACATACAAAATGTTAGAAGTGGCTGAAAAGTTTGAGAAAGCTTTTGGGAGGCTTGAAGGGGATCCTAATTATGATTCTTACTTTGATAATTCTAAGAACTTTGTCCCTCATAAGAAAGAAGACTGGGATATAGCTAGGGTTTTTGTGAAGTTTCTAAAACTTTTTTACACTGTGACATTGAGTTTTTCAGGTTCATTATATATCACATCAAATGCATTCTTTCATGAGCTTATGGCATTGGTTGATAGATTGAATACTTTGATGAAAAGTAATGATGATATCTTAAGTGCTATGGCTACTAAAATGAAGACGAAGCTTGACAAGTATTGGGAAAATGATACAAATTTGAATTTTATATTATTTGTTGCAGTTGTTTTAGACCCGCGCTTTAAGATTGAGTATGTGGGTTTTTGTTTTGATGAGGTCTATGGCGAATATAAGGGCAAGAGAATGAAAGACAGAGTGGAAGAAACATTACATAGATTGTATGCTCATTATTTGATTCATGATTCTAGTAGTATAGGGTTGTATTCAAGTAGTCAAGGTTCTGATGAATTGGATGTGGATGATGTGGAAGATGATCCTGTTATTTCTTTTCAACAAAAGTATTCTAAGCATAGGAAAGGGATACAAAAATTAGAGAGCAAATCAGAGGTTGCTAGATACTTGTCTGAAAGTTGTGAAGAAATTGATGAAAATTTCGATGTTTTAGGATGGTGGAAAACTAATGCTTGCAAATATCCAACCCTTTCTCAAGTAGCTAAAGATGTCTTAGCAATTCCTGTATCTACTGTAGCATCCGAGTCTGCATTTAGCACAGGTGGTCGAATATTAGATCCTTTTAGGAGTTCATTGTTAGCTTTGATGGTGGAAGCACTAGTTTGCTGTCAAAATTGGATGAAATCTACTTCTGCTCCAATTGATCTTCGAGAAGCTGTGGACATAGTGGAGACTTATGAGGAGCTTGAAGAAGGTATTGTATACATAAAAACTGATTTTGGGCAAATATTTTTTGCTTGATTTTCATGTGATGAAAATTGATTTTGTGATTTTCTATTAATTTCAGAATTTGCTCAATTGTGTATGCCATCAGTTCAAGAATAACCGAACAACAAAGCGATTAAGGTTGTTCTTTGTGTTTGTGTTTTGATTGCGATAAGCAAATAACTATAATTACTTATCACTTGCTTTTGCCAATGCCTGGGTTTGTGGTATAGAACCAGTGGAAAGTGCAGTCTCAAGTGGAGGAAAACATGGTAAAGCTATATTATTGCAGTTTCAATGATTTTGGTATATATATAGTACAGTAATAATCTATTAATTGGCATCAATCAAATATATTAGGTAAGATTGCTAATTAACTTTTTTTTTCTGTTGTTGGTTTAGCATATCAGGGGAATTACACTTACTGAAGAAGTGATGATAGGGTTATTGACTTCAATTTATGCACTTCTTAAGCATATAATTTTATTTGTTTTTAAGCTTATGATTCTATTACTTTCTTTTCAATTAGGAAGCATATTTTGTTTACCTCTCTTTTAAACTCTATGTAATAATTAATTAGATGAGTAAATGCTCTCGGAGTATTTTAGAATATCTCAAAAATCATATGTATTATGTATTATCTATAACTTATATTCGTGAATTGAGATGTTATATTTGACTAATTTAAATTTTGCGAACATGTTATATAATTAGATTTTTATTATTTTTGTTACAATGTTATACAATATGCATTTGTGAATGGAATAGTCACATTTGACTAGTTTAAATGCATAGTTAATAACAAATTTATTTTAAATAAAAACAGAAAAGAAAAATTATATAAATATTTGAATTGAAATTTGATCCAACCCATAATCAACCCAACCCATAACACTAAATATTTGGTGGGTTGGGCTGATTTTTACAACCAACCCATGAATTCCTTGTTTTCATGGGTTGGCTTGGGTGATGGCCCAAAACTTATTGGGCCATCCATTGTACAGCCCTACGTCCAAATGTATTAGGTCCAATAAGCCAGTAGCCCTTTTAGCTTTCTTGCTAAAAGGCGCTTAGTCATTTTACCTCGTAACTCGCATATATCAAGTGACTCCTTGACAAATGATCCTAGGATTCCAGCTTTGTGAAGCCTAACTATGCATTTTTTGTTTATGTGGCCTAAACAACAATGCCAAAAGTAGACTGGATTAAGTTCGTTAGGCTTAATCCTTTTAGTATTTACCTTATAGACATGATTAATTTCATTTAAATCTAGGATATAAAGGCCATTATTTAACAGAGCATCTCCATAAAATAATCGCTTTCTAGATAAAGTAATTCTACTATTACCAATAGTAAAATTAAATCCAGAAATATCCAAAACTGAAACAAAAATAATATTCCTGCACATTGCAAGTACAAATGGCCCATTGCATGTACCTATGAACTTGGTTGACATTCCATGTCTAGTGGCCAGTAAGAAACCGCCGTACAACCAAGCTTATGATAGTCTTTGGTTCCACTCATTTCTATGACTGGAACAGACTACGGATGACTTTATGGTCATATCGTTTTCCTATCAATGGTCTTACTGTCAAGTGCATAACACTTGTCAACATGGATATGGATATGTCCATTGCATACTCTATTTATAATATTGCACAATATATATAATAAATAGATTAATGCCTTTATTCATTGACACGAATGTATAATACATAAATCTCATTATAAGATACAAAATGTATGATACAATACAAGGACCAATGCCTTGAGACTTAGGCATTCCCAATAGAACGGTCCATATAATAAATTTTATATGTAAAAAATTCAATTTTATAGGTATTGAATAATAAATTTTAAAAAAATTTTAGCAAAATTCATATAAATAAACAATTTATTTAGATGTATACATGATAAAAGGAAACATTAAAAATAGATATGAAATCATTATTTTCAAAATCATGCGTAAATTTACATAGGTATACATATGAATATTTTTTGTTGAAATTGATTTTCAACTATAAAAAAAGAAAAAGAGCCATTTAGAAAAAAATAAAAACAATGTGAAAGAAAAATAGACAAAAAAGGCAAAAAGGAAAAACAAAAACATAGAAGAGGAAAAAGAAAGTAAAAGAAAATTAAAAAAATATAAAATATAAAAGGAAAAATACATCGAAAAAGAAAAAAGAAAAGTAAAAAAAATGGAAGAAAGAAAATAAAAGAATGAAAAATGCAGAGAAAGGAAAATTAAATCTTTATTTTCTTAAAATTGAAGAAAAATAAATATAAGATAAAATACAAAATAAAAGAAAAAATAATAATAATAATAATAAGTGGGGCCCAAATCTTGTTTCGGCTTGTTCTGTAGGACTTTTACTCTTTTCGTTCTTCTTCCTTTCCATTCTTTAACGAATTGACTTGCCCTTGGCGTCAACTGACCAGGTCATTTAAGTTTGAAACTTTCAATTGGTTAATTCTTTCACAATATATATATATATATTGACCAGGTCATTTAAGTTTGAAACTTTCAATTGGTTAATTCTTTCACAATATATATATATATATATATATATATATATATATATATATATATATATATATATATATTGACCAGGTCATTTAAGTTTGAAACTTTCAATTGGTTAATTCTTTCACTATATATATATATATATATATATATATATATATATATATAAAGATTTTCTACGGAAAACAATCAACAAATGTCACTATTGAGAAATTATAGAATACACCTGTATATATTCGTGTGTATATATATATATATATATATATATAAAGATTTTCTGCAGAAAACAATCAACAAATGTCACTATTGAGAATTATAGAATACAGCTGTATATATTCGTATATTAAACTAAAAAATTCTATCACATAATATATTTTAAGATCTAAGGTTAATAAATTAACATATAAGATTTATATTTTAGTGTTTAGAATTATTTAAATAATCAACTATAAAATAAGTAATTAATTAATATAATGTGTCATTTTTCTATTGGTTAAAATGTGATTTGTCATAATATTACTGGCTTTGTACATGAATGAAATAGTTTACTAGGCGTACTCTGTAACTTCTCGTCACTGAGCTAGAAAGTTGATCTGTAACTTCTCGTCACTGAGCTAGAAAGTTGACTTGTATATGCGAGTTAGAAGAAATATCATTGAATAAGATGACAAATATATACATGAGTTAGAATTAGGATTGAAAATTAATCTTAATTAAAAAAGAAATTATATTAACCATTTGGCAAAACGAATCCTAAAGCCTCTTGAATTTTTGCAGATACTAAAATTGGTTTCTTGATCAATTTTTTCAACACATTAATTACAAGTTGTTTTTGTTTTTATGGTATTCGCCCTAGGCATAACATCTTTGCCTCGCATACGCTGCACTCTTCGTAATTAACACGTAACATAATTTTGAATGATATATAAGACCAAATCGAAAGTATGATAGAGATTCATAGCTATGATATGCATGCATAAGAAATATGGTTTAAAAACTAGTGAACTCCAAAATTTTTTATTTTTCTCAAAACTCTGACACAAGCCAATAAATGAATTTTACAGTTCACACAAGACAAAAAATATTAAATTTGGGTGTATACTATAATAATAGAATATGTCCTTAATGTATTGAAAAATAATGTTCGGAGACCAATTGCAAAATTTATAAAAAATTCCAAAGGTTCAGGATGTGAGGCTAAATATTTTGATATTGCGTATATCATTCTCAAATTCAAACCTTATTTAACTTATGAACCTTAAAGTTTTAGAAATTAAAAAAGAAATTAAATTCAAGTGTCAATTGGTGATCATTTCTAATTTTTAGTTGACCTATAACTTTTAATAAAGTTTTGAAAGTAAAACTTAATTATTTTAATTATTTTAAAACTTTCTAGGATATATAAATATAATAAGATCATATTATTACTAGTACACTACAAGAAATGTTAGATTTAGTAGTAAGAAAAGTAGATCATGTACTTAATGTGTTGAAACAATTGTTTATGGATCAATTGTGAAATTCATAAAAATTTCAGATGTATTTAAAAAAATAATAATAAATCCATCCCACTCGAACAAATAAAAATAAAAGAGAAATTTATAGATACAAACTTTAAGTTAGTTAATGTTTAATAATTATAATAATAATAGTCAATGTATTGTCTTAGTAAGAATTTGAGTCTAAGTTCACACCTTACGTTTCAAATTGCACAAATTAAAACTAACTAAACTTACCTCAAGTTTGTTTTTATTATCGCTTACAAGTCTAACGTTTACTTTCTGTTGACTCTTCTATGTAAACGTCCTTCAAGGTTTTTAATTGAAATTTTTATTTTCCTTGTCCCCCAATCTATAATCTATCTACATCGATTGACTAACAAATAATTAAATTAACAGTTGGAACAATATTGGATTTTCGCCCAGAATAACTCTCTCTATGGATAAAAAAAAAACACACTATGGATCTGATTTAACCATTAGTGTTTTCAAAACCGTCAGTTTCGAAATTAGGTTAAACTATTTTGGCAACCAATAGTATTTTTTTTTTTTTATGTGTGATTTCGGAAGCTGACGCTTCCAAAATCAGATAATTAATAAATTTTTTTCTTTTAAAAATGCAGAGGATTCCCGGACGTGACATGAAGTGACCCGACCGCAGGGTGAGATCGCTTCATGTCAGCAATCTTTGACTCCCAATTTTCAATTTTTTTTAAAGAAGAAAACTACATATAACTACTATTATACTTATTCCGTCATCATCTTTCACTTAATATATATTTTTCCATAATACTGCATATTTCACTCATTTTTCACTCTTACATATTTTTTAACTTATCACATTTTCTCTTCACACAACATTTTTCTCTTCACTCTATATATTATTCATCATCTCTCTCATATTTCACCACACTTTACAAATTCTCTAACTTCTCATTCACAAACAAATTACTGTTAATAAGGTATGAAAATGTAATTATAATCTTAATTAGTTATTTTTTATTTTTTTTTTGTTCTTAATAGTAGAATAAAATTTAATACTTTTATATTTTTTTTCTTATTTTTACAGTAAGTTGCTAGTCTCAGCACCTAAAGGTGTGTAATTTATGAGTTTAATTTTTTAACTTCGTAATTTTATTTTTTATGGTATTCTTAATGGTAGAATTTTCATGTAAAATTGGTAATATAGTTCTATAAAATTTGAAAAAAAACGTATCTAATTAAAATGTATATCAAACAATCAAGTACTCCTTTAATTAATATTTAAAACAATCTTTCAAATATATATATATATATATATATATATATATATATATATATATTACAATAATAATTGAAATCATATTTTAGCAAATATTTTTAATACAAACTAAGTATGTTAAATCCTAATAATAATTAACATAGCAAACATGCATCCATTTTTCTTAATTATTTACATTTGTTTTTTTGAAAAGAAACTCGGATTAGACCAAGAAGAAGCTAAACATCCCAACTAGGTTGGCACCTTTAAGAACCTACACAAGGCCAAACCCGAAAAGAAAAATATATAAATAAAGACCTTGAGAATAGGTCAGAATTACAAAAGAAGATATGCTGGGTTTACAATGATATCAGAAACGGAAAAGGGAAA
This sequence comes from Euphorbia tirucalli, assembly GCA_039660915.1. Lineage (NCBI taxonomy): Eukaryota > Viridiplantae > Streptophyta > Magnoliopsida > Malpighiales > Euphorbiaceae > Euphorbia > Euphorbia tirucalli. The sequence continues at coordinate 30,468,157 of CM077640.1, read as the reverse complement.
ACCTCTAGTTCTAATCTTTACATTGAACCAAGACAAATAAATACTATCAAACAAAATGTCCTCAACAGGGAACACATTCTCAAAAATCTTCCTATTTCTTCTTTTCCAAATATTCCAGCTGATAGTCATCCAAAGAGCTTTGCCGAAGTTCTTCTGATTAGTATTGTTAAAACAACCCAACCATTGCAAGAAAAAATCCGAGGCCGTATTAGGAATAACATAGCAAATTCCGAACCAAGCAAAAAGCGCATTCCAAATTTTTGAACTTTCTGTACAATGCATAATTGCGTGATCTTGTGATTCAGCATTGTCACAGAAAGGGCAAACAGCCTCCTCAACCGACAAAATGTTCAAATGGGCCAAGAAGAGGCGCGAAGGCAAACGGCCATGAGCAAGAGTCCACATAAAAAATTTTACCTTCGGCGTTATGGGCGTATTGTGGACCACAAGAAAGAGGGCAGCAGCTGGAAAATTAGTTTCGTTGCCAAACAAACCATCAATGAAATCTTTGGACTGAAACCGGAACATAATCTTGAGTGACCAGTCCATATAACGGTGTCTTGAGTTAACTATATAAATTATAAATTTAAAAATAAAAAATTGGGAGTAAAACTATATAAAAGTTATAAAATTCGAACTTTTCATTCTAATATACCTTAAAAAAAATTAATAAACAAAAAGATATCATTTTAAAATGATTAACCAGAATCATAATAACATTTATTATTAGGTTACAGATATTATATTAAACTAATAAAAAATATAATATATATTAAAGAGAATAAATAATAAGAAATAATTTTATTTGTATAACCAATATATAAAAATATAGAATTATTGGTGTATGTGTATATACTACACAAAAACTTTTGGAAATATTTTAATTAAATTTAAAAATCAAAAGATAAATTTTTACCAATAATCAAGGGTAATTTTGTCCTTTCATATGCAAAAGTAAAAAAAATGACTAAAAAGTTTATTAAAATAAAACTTAAGAACCTTAAAATCTATCTATCTACTAACTAGTGTAATACATAAAAACCATGAGGACAAATAAATTGTTTAACCTTGTTTTTTTATATAATGACTTTTAGTCATGGTTATTGTCTTATTTCATAACGATCTTTCTATATCTATTCACTAAGAATGATTGTAAAGGTAAAATCGTGCTATATGTCATTTTAAAAAGTTCTGGATTTATGGATCATGGTAGAATTTTCTTTGAAGTTAAAGTTGTAATTCATGTTAATTTTTGCTTTATGTTTATACTCTTTGTTGAGTTCATATTTTTCTGTGTGTAATTTTTTTCTTTTTATGAATTTTATTGTATAGTGATGGAGATAGGGAAGTCTTCTTTGACTATATCTAATTCTTTTTTCATATGGAATAGGCCAATACAAGATATAAATTTGTCAACAAAAAATTTTACTACCAAAAATATAAAAATTGTTGTCATTTCTTTTAGGCATTAACAAAAAAGTCATTGCATGTTACTGCCAAAAGACATGACAACGATTTTGACAAAAATATTACTGCATAATGCATATTGTCATGTCATTTGGAAACACAATTTGACTTAATTTTGCTGCTATTGATATGCATATGGAAGCAACTTTTGCTTGTTGCTGTTAAATAATCTTTTTGGAAGAAAAAGTTTATTCAATTGTGAAACTTTTTACTGTGAAATTTTTTTTTATATATTTTGATAACTAAGAAAATTACGCTTTCTAGGAATATTGTAAAATATCTCTTATTTAAGATATTTTTTTCGTATATTAAGGTAAAAATTTCATTAAAAGATGTGTACATCACATAAAATGATACCAAGTAAAATAAAATACAAAACAACTTGATTACCATCAACATGAAGAACAACCGCTAAGAAAGCTTCACCTAAATAGATTATGCAAGTATTTACGCTGTAAAGATAACGGACGAAGAACAAAAATTTGAATACAAATAATATCTAAGTTGCTACAAACAAATAGATTTTCACAACATAATCGGCCATAGGAAACCGATCTTCGTACCAAAAACAGTTTTGCAAATTCAGGTGCGGGTAACTGGGTACTTCAATCAAATCCTCTGTTTCTGTTACTCTGTTTTGATCTTGAGAAAAATTAGATTACATGATGGAGCAAGTGTTATGATTTGAAGGATAATAGTAAGGGTCCTGAACTGTAATCACTTGGGGACCACAGTAATTATAAGGCCATACCAATTGTGGAACTTCATTAGCTTCTTCTTTCTTTTCTTTATTCTCTCCCGCATCGCTTACACTTACTATCTCAGCATGTCCAATTTTCTTTCTCAGTAAAGTTGCAAGCTCTACTGCATCTACTTCATCCCCTACTATCTCTATCTGGCTCTTGTCATTTCCTCCTAATCCTGCCGATTCTACCCCTGTTCAATTTTACCCATCAACTCAATTTCTCTACTAATTTTAATCAGAACCAAACTGTATTCTTTTCTGTGTTTAAATTTAATTATTACCTGAAATACCAACGGCAATCTTCAAGGCTTTAGATCGGGACTTTTGGCCATTTAGGGAAACCTTTACCACAATCTTTTGCTGCAATTCAACACCAACAATAAAAAAATCCAATCAGAGTTTCAGTTCAACTCAGAAAAGGTAGCAATACTGAAGAAAATATACACACCTTCATATTGTTTGTTAAAATGTCTCTGAGACAACAGAAGAGTGAAGATTTGAAGAACTGATGTTTAGCTTGATTTGAACTTGAAAACGGTAAGTGGTTCGAAGCACGCAATCCGTATTTATAGAGGTGGGTAATTTTCATTTCCTTTAAAAGGAAATAAATAAGAAACCGCAGACGGAAAGAACATAGAAAATGGAAAATTTGAGCCTTTTCTCAATATACAAATAGCCACGTGGCTTCGTTTTTTAAAAAAATTAAGAAATTAAGTTACTGGTGAGGGAAGAAGCTAAGTCTTCTTCCGAGTCAGTGCCCCTATTTAACTATTTCTTTTTCTTTATTCTCACTCGAAACTTCCTCAAATTACATCAATTGCATTTTAAACTCCTCATTAATCATCTATTGTCTCTCTGAACTTAACTAACATCTAGTTTATCATCTCATATTGGCTAAAACTACCTAAATAACCCTCTTAATATTACGTGTCGAGCAAGTGTAATTCAAAGATCGTAATCCTTATCGGAGCAAACTGGATCGGTTTAACTAAGATAATGAGGCAAAAATGAGTCGATTTGGCCAAAATGATGGGGTAAACTGGACATCATAACTAAGATGGGGAGATAAACTGGACGTACTTAAAATTTGAGGTAACAGTAGATAATTGGTGCAAACTTTAAGATATAATTACAACTTGTTAAACCACTAAAATTTTTCATGGCTGGTCTAATTTTTATTATTATATTTAACTGCTTAATTTTTATTTGTCCTGAAAAATTAGAAGTATATCCTTTTGTCGGTTTCAAACCAGTACATATACCATATACGTATAGTTGTTTTTATTCACAAATGAAAGTAATGAGATCACACACCGAGCTGTCAACCACCAAATTAATTAATGGCATTATGTTAATAAAATAATTAAACAAAGGGGAATGATTGTGAGTTCTTTACTATAATAAGGTGATGCATGTATATTATGATCTTTATGATATCATAGAATGGATTTTCTTTTTTATGTTCAAGTTGTTGTAAAGTTTTAATAAATAATAAGTTCGATCGATTAAAAAAAAGCTTTCTAGATCCTTCAAATAAATTAATTGGTTACCATCTAAAGTATTGGTATTGTCTCCAAGTCAATACGTATAGTAAAGTTTTTTTATTCACAGATGAAAGCAATGAAATCAAACACAGAGTTGTCAACCACCAAATTAATTAATGGCATTGAAAGAAACATGATTCTTATTACCATTTTTTTTTTATTTTTTTTTCTTGATGTTCACAGTTCGTATGCCTAGGCGTATGAATGAATTTGTTTTTCTGGATGTTTCCACAAATGAATCATGTAACATACTCTAAACATCCATGGAATATGTTGAGCTATATGCACTTCATTAATAAAATTCAATTATTGTAACAATTATAAATACCAAAATCAGTACATATCTCGAATGAACTCATTCCTGTTATCAATCATCTCGTACATGTTTTCTGGCTGATAAACTACCTCTCATTGCCTTAATTTTTGCTTAAGCCGCCCTTGCGGATTTTCAACTTAACAGATTTTTTTTTTCTTTTTACACATGGTAGCGTTTGAGATGATCCTGGTTGATCGAATTGATAAACTCATTGCCATCCATGTCCATAATCTTTTCTGTGCCTTTGGAGAGTACCTTCTAAACCACATATGACCCTTCCTAATTGGGTTTGAATTTGCCTGTCACATCCGTGTTGGATGGTCTCATCTACTTCAACACCAGATCCCCCGTCTTTAAAGGATATTTCTGATGACGAACTCGTCAATTGTAGGCTCTAGCCATCCTTTGATGGTACATTTGCAGATGATCTAAAGATTTGAAACGCTTCTCATCGACCATAGCTAGTTGTTTGAATCTTGCCTTTACCCATTCTATCTCCGGCAATTGAGCTTCCAGGACAGTCCATAAGGATTGTAGTTCCATTTCAATGGGAAGGACTACCTCGATCCTATAAACCAGCGAATACGGCATTTCCCCTGTCGGTATTCTAACACTGGTTCAGTAACCCCATAAGGCATATGGCACTCTATCTTGTTGGAAATGCCCTAGTCCCGAGGCATTGGTCCTTGTATTTGTACTATACATTTATTGGATTTATGTGTTGTACTCATTTGTGTTATTAATAAAGGCATCAATTCATTTATTATATCTATCTTGTGCAATATATTAAATGAAGTATCCAATGGACATATCTATATCCATGACGACAAGTGTCATGCACTTAACAGTAAGACCATGGATAGGGTAAACGATATGACCATAAATACATCCGTAGTCTGTTCCAGTCATGGGAATGAATGGAACAACAGACTATCATTAACCTGGTTATATGGCGGTGTCTTACCGGTCATTGGACATGGAATGTCAACCAAGTTAATGGGTACATGCCTGGGAGCATGGTACTGGATAGATCCACTAAACGAGTAATCCACATGGTATGGTATCACAATGGATTCTCGTGTAGTACTTGTATGGATCCTTTGACCTAACCATATAATGGTGTTACATGTGAAGTCGCATACTTAGGGGTACGCCTAAAGGGCCTGTAATAGGGTGCCAAGTATGGGTGCTTTCGGGTATGTCACTGAACATGGTAATGCTATGGATATGCAGAAGGGAATTGTCACTCGGTAACCCACTGAAAAGATATCACCGGCCATTTGATGAATGTGACTGATAAGAGTGTGGCCACACCCAAACAAGTTGGAACTTGGTTGTGAGGTTCAGTGCATTCGGGATCAAGTTAATGTCCGGACACAAAAGAGGGTGATCAATCCATGCCTCTGTGTTGGACACCGATATCAATGACATGGGATGTACAAGTTTAAACTACAGGGTTATGATAACAGTTAGACAGCCATCTCCATCTTAATTGGGGGCTGCAGTGGCTTGCTAGAGCCCAACTGCAGTCTGCGGGCCAGAAGGCCCGCTGCCAACATAAAGATGGGCCCACGGGATCGTACACATTGAGCGACTGGACACCGACTTAAAGTATCACAAGTACACTTGGAGTGTACACACTAGAGAGAGAGAAGTATATATATTAATTATATTATAAGGATCAATTGGATTAATCATTATAATAAAATTAATATTTGGCTTCACATAATTAATTGGATTAATTATGAAACTATTTCCTAGGTGGAAATATTCATATGTATAGGTTTACATATGAATTTGTTTTGTGAAGACTTAATTTTAATTTGATGGATTAAATTAATTAGTCAAACTAATTTTAATTTAAATGTAAATAATATATTACTTGGAGTAATATATTAAACACATGGGTTAATTAAAATTGGGCTTGATATTGATTTAGACCAGACTAATTAAAATAAGTTTGGGCCTGAATTAAAAGGAGAAAGCCCACACAGACACAGAAGCCAGACTGGGCCTAAATTCCAACAAGGGAATTGGAAGCCCTAGGGTTAAAAACCCTTAGGGAATTCGGCCAAGGCATGTGAGTGAGCCTCCCCCCTTTGGCCGAATACTCTACCACCTCCTCACTCTCTAATCTTCGTGATTTTTGACGCTAGCACGTGCGGTGTTCGTTAGGCGCTCGTGTACGGGAACGAGGAGGAATTCTACTTTGAATTCTGCAGTCATCATCCATCTTTAGAAAGAGATATTTCTGGTAAGAAATTTAATCCCTTTCTATTTAATTTTAAGTTTTTCAATTTCCATCTCAACTGCTCCTGGGACTGGATTTGAGGAAATCACCGCGTTCTTCCGCTTTTATCGGGTGATTTCCGGTGAAAAATACCAAAGTGGTATCAGAGCGGGCTTTTGATCCGTGGAAATTGATGAATTTGGTTGAATCCCATTTTTGAAATTGGAGGTTTTTTATTGGGATTCATGGTATGGGTTTTATGATTTTTCCCATATGTTTTATACAATGAAAATTAATATTGCATATTGGTTTATGTATTTTAATTTTGTTGTATGTTATTGGAATTCTTGGTGAATTGCTTTGGATGATGGATGGATATTTTTTATTTTAATTTTGTTTTAATTTAAAAAAAAAAAATCTGCCTCCCGTGGTGCGGGGCTGCCGGCGGCGGAATCGCCGCTGGCGGCAGCTGCTGTCGCAGCAGCGGGCTGCTGCAGGCAGTAGCCACTGCTGGGCAGCCGCTGCTACTGCTAGGGCAACTCCGTTGCCCTAGCTGCAGCGGGCCGGGCCCAGTTTTTGGATTTTGCGGGTTTTTTAGTCCGGGGCCCAGTTTTGAAATTTTAATTGGTTTTAAAATTCGTGTGTTTAAATTTATGTAATTTAAATGCGTATGGTTTCTTGGATGATTTAATTTCATTCATGTGATATTAATTTTGGAAATTAATATGTTTAATGGAAATTGGTTCGGGTAATTTTGGCACAATTACTCGGACGGCTAAATTGGACCCATGGTTTCCCAATTCCAGTGGGAACAGTTGGACTGCCTGGGCTGGAGGCCCAAAGCCCGTTAAGGGTTAGAACCATGGTGGGCCAAAATTGGCGATTTCCTAATAATGGCTTTGACATAATTTTAATGGGCTTAAATCATGCATTATGACATGCTTTTGAATTGTATGTATTGGATGCATATGAATGGTTGAATGAATGTATGATTGGATGCTATTGGGCCTTTTACGAGATGGGTTGTATTTTTCTTTTTGGGTAAATACGGCCTGCGTGTCGTTTTTCTTTTTAATGTAATTTTATTTTATTTAAATTAAATATTATAAAATTTGTAAAAGAAGAAGTCCATGGAGTGGTGAGCCCATATGGAGGTGCAAGCCCAAATTGGAGGTGCAAGCCCAGAAAGAGAAGATGGAGGCCCGCCTAATATCTGTTTCTAGTATAGGTTTACTAGAATAATATTAGGATGTAACATAGGCCCATAACAGTCCATTTTAATTTTATTTAATCATGTTTTATATTCATTTGCATGTATGAATGTATGTTCCAATAGCTCATTCACCCGCTTTATGTATGTAAGCCGTTATAATTGAATCTAATAACCAAACGGAATTACTAAGTCGCTTAAAAGTGCTTCCCTCATTCAAAACAGAATCGAAGTGGGAATAGGCCAGTTGTAGACCATGCCCTCGCAGGATGCACTGGAGTATTGTCACTTTGTATTGGGTTAGAGTATGGGATACTCTAACACTTGGATGGAGGTTTTGACTTAGCGTGGGTAGTAGGATTCTCCTGGCCCTAAGCACAGATGGGTAAGTGCCAACAAGCCCATCAAACCGAGAGTCCCTAGGTTGGGATTGGACGGCGTTCCTACCTAAATAATTAAGATGTAGTTGTACCAAACCCTCGTTTGGCTATATCTTAATGAAATATGGATCTCGGCCCATGAGCCCAACAACTCGGTTTAAATTAATAACTTGATTCATTATTAATTTTATATGGGAACAACAAAGCAAAGCCCTTTATTAACACTCTCAATGTTTTTCTGTGTAGAAACACCCAAATGGCAAACACAAATACCTTATCACTGCGATCCATTGTTTATTTTTATGCACTTTACTTTTATGCAATCTATTCTTGTCATTTGAATGAGCACGGGTTAAATAACACAAGATAAAATAGGTAGAGAGATACGTGAATGTAATATGGTAATATAAACTATAAAATGAATGCAAGCTTGAGGTTGAATACGTAAGTTGCCCAGACCCTAAATCTCTGGATTAGGTACAGTAGTCTACGCTTGGTAGGGAGCTATATCGGAATTTCCCAGATGAGCTGATCCAGATGGTGACTTTGTCACTGATTTTGAAATTTAGGTTTCGAGGTCTTTAAGTAATAAAATGGGATTTTCTAAAAATACAAAACCAGTTTTCCAAAAACTTGGACTTAAATAAAAAGTTTTTCTACAAAAGGGATTTCCAAAGAAATCAATGGTTTTCCTAAGCAAGAAATATACGAACCCATTTTCAAAAGCAAAAATCCCAAAAACAAACTTTTCATTTCATTTTTTTTCTCATTTTTTACCGGTTCGCTTCGCTACGTTCTGCTTTCGTTTTCGAAAGGTCGTTCGCTCACACCTGCAGAACAAGTGTAAGTAACATGGTATGTATATATATATATATATATATATATATATATATATATATATATATATATATATATATATATATATATATATATATATATATATATATATATATATATATATATATATATATATATGCACTAGACTCCATCAAGACGACAAGGGATAATAGATAGCTCAAGAAGTGAATGGGGAAAGTCAAGAGAACACGATAGATTGAACCAAATTGACCTGTAAAATGGTTTTGAAATGTTCCTATATTCATTTTTGAGAAAACGGTTTTGAAAATGGTTTTTTGGGTTAATGACTTGACATGTTATGTGAGTCGATTTTCAACATATCAGATCTCTATTATTGATCTAGTTTAACATCAGCTTTGGAAATTAGATCTAAAGTACGTAATAAAATGAAATGTTTAGGAAACATCTTTAAATACATTCTTCCCAAAAATAACAGTCGTATGGATATGGGTAATGGCCCCGACTATTATGACATCCACACGAGTGTTATTTCTAAGTGGGAACTAGGTTCAAAGTTAGCAATTTATTTAGGGATTTTCTGAGTTTTAATGCACGTGAGCCATAGATCTACATTCATATGATCATCAATGCATTCACAGGATTGTTGAGAAGAATTTATAGATTTTTATTTCTGGGCAGGAAACAACAATAAGCAAAAATAGAGTATGTTGAAGAAATGTGTAAAATGATGCTCAAACAACAGAAATATAATAGAAGGTCATTGGTTTCTCGAAAATATACCTTTGAAGCATGAATCCACAGCTTTATGGGTTTGGAAACACCTTAAAAGAGCTCTAGATTATTTGAAATTCGATTGAAGCTCCATAACTCCAAAAACTAGTAAGGATGTCCAAAAGTTACAGATTTGTGATCCCTTTCACTATATAAACCTATTTTTAATCTTAGCTAAGTATTTACTTGTGATTTATAATAGATTTTAAACCCTAATAATAGAGATTCATGTAAGAAAATGAAGAAAAAACTTTAAGTTTGCTCTTTCTCTCAAAACCCAAGTCTAGAGTTCTAAGCTCACAATGACTGTCACTTTCTCTCTTATTATCTCTTTCCTTTTGTATCTCAACCAAATCAAAGACTTAGATCTAATATAGATGCAAGTGAGTGTAATCTATTAGATATCTATATGGTTGCAGCTATGACTGTATGAATGGGGTACTATAATAGTACGACCATTGTGTTATAACTGTATAGATGTGGCTAGTTTAGTTAGAGGCCCTAATCCGATCAATTTAGCAATCTGGAGCTTTATCTTTGAGTTGATCTTTACCTGTGCAGTTGCAGAAACAAATCAAATAAAACTCTTTCATCACTAAAACTCGGGATTACAATATCATGCTCACACTTGGCACGGGTATTTTCATAGGCCTTCCATTTTAATTTTGGCTATAATAGTAACAGTTATCGCCTCATTAGTTTTCAATCCTACAAAAGCCCAAGAAAGAAAAGTGAGTGCGCAAAATAAAATACCTCGAGGAGGCTCGGGACCCGAATAATAGCTATAAATCTCTTCATTAGGATTATACTAAAAACAAATCTTTTCCTTAAAGACACCTCCACCACTGACCGCCAGGACCAATGGCCATGCTCCATGGACCTAAATACACGAAGTTGCTCTTCGTCGCCAAGGGTCAATGGGTAGTTCAATGAAGACGATAATTTTTTTAATGATCATGCTGTAGCAAAGGGTTTGCACCTTCCTGGACTTTGATATAAAAGAAAAACTACTTCCAATCTTTCATGAAGGAAATGTAGTCTTCGAAGAGATAGAAATCTCCCTTTTTGGGTAGGATGTAGTCATCATCACCCAGTTTTGGACTCACAAAATACCCCAAAAGCACTATTAAAAGAGAATCTAAGGTTCTGCACAACTAGTGTAAATGTCACCCCAGGAATTTGGATGGAATTGAGCTAGACAAAAGTCAAAGGCACATGGTATATAACATAAGCCCTTGACCAAGGATATTTAAATCCTGCCTTAATCTAATAAAGTTATATGGAAAAATAACCCAGAGGAGGATAGTGAACTCATTGAGTCTTGCAAGGAAGCATGACTTCATATTTCTTGAGCCAGGAAAAGACTTCTCTTAAAGTCTTCTATATCACACTTGTGGGTCAAGGAAACCATGTCCTCTATACAAGCCTTCCACATGTAGAGTGGATGGGGGAACTCATCAGTACCACGCCACATTTAGCCAGTCATGTCTAAGCTGTACATAATGGCCTGAAAATGATAGCACCCTTAAGGGGTATAAAAGGAAAGAAATGTCCATGTTTAAGGTATCTCTTACTTTCTCTTTCTTCTCTCTACACTGTGTTTCTCCACAAGCAAGATCTCTAACTTCGGTATCAGAATATACCTTTGAGTAATCCATTGTTTTAAGTTTATTGTTGTGAGTGGATGAGGTTTTTCAGGCCTATGGACTCTCTCAGAAGGGAGCCTCGAGATCAGGCAACCCTCCCTCGTGTGGGGTTTTTAGAATGGAAATTTGGTTTTGGAAGAATTGAATTAATTTATAAAAGAACTGAGACCTAAGTCTAAATAAAGTGTGTAGGAGTCGCCACCCGGCTCAGCTCAACCGGGAAATTGCAGTGTAGCTGAAACGGATGAAGGCCGCTATACCTTCCAGAGATCTAGGTCCGGACAAGTGCCCTATTCATGTCTAATCAAAATAAAATTTGGCCAATGTTCATAGATGGTATTTTATAATTCTAAAGTTGGTTTCTATTACATTAAAGCACACAGCATACACACAAATCAAAATAAAAATAAAAAGCGGTGAATAAATAAATTATTACAACCTAATTGAATAAAAAAAAAAAACTCTCAACCTCACCTTACAAGCACCTAAAATACACGAATAATCTAGAAAATTACAATCAGCTAAAATACACGGATAAATCTATTAATTACATCAAAAAATAAAAATAAAAGAAATTAAAAGCTGCAAAACAGATGGTTAGCACAATTTATAGTACACCGCAAACAGGACTCAAGTAGGACAGAATAGGATTTTAAGGAGTTCGGGAGCATACACTTGGGGGATAACTGGGTTGGCTCGCCGGCCCGATTAGACCTGGAAAACAATTTTGAAACATCCTTGTATTTTTGTTTTGTGAGAAAATCATTTTGAAAATGATTTATTGTTCCGGTTTACTTTAATTTAGCATGTGAGGTGGGTCAGTTTTCGGGAGATTCGGGTCTCCGTCGTTGCGTTGTTCTAAATGCAATAACATCAAAAATTAAATCTAAGGTCATGAATGCACACAACAAAATTTATTTTCGGTGCTTTTCTGATTTTTCTGAACTTTTATGATTTTTGAGAATTTTTATGGATTATTCTGGAAATTTTGCTCTTGGACAAAAATTGCAGTCGTGCGGCTATAATTACAACCGTGCGATCATAACTACAGTAGTACGACTGTAATTACAGTCGTGCAACTGTAATTCTTCCATTTGCAAAAAATCACCAAAATTATCAAATGAGAAGAGAAAGCAGGGAAATTTAAGAACAGTTATACGGCTGTTGATTGAATGGTACGACTGTAATTACAGTCGTACCACTGTTCTTTACCATAAGAATAGTCGCACGACGGTTCTTATTTTCCAGCAATAGCGAGTCAAAAATGTGACTTTTATGCATGAAATCACACCAAAACACCCAGAAAAAGCAGTAAAATGAAAGTTTTAGGTGTAATTACCTTTGTGGCATTGATCCACCGGAGGTTTGATCGCTGGAAACACCTCAATCGACTCCAAATTGCTTTTTTTTCCATGTATGCAAAGGTTTCAAAATTTGTCCAAAATTCTCCAAAATGTCACAGACTTTGGTGGATTTGAGGTCTGGAATTGATTTGATTTAGTGTTTCAACTTATTATCCTATGATTTCTATCAAGTTTTAGACTTATCACACTAGAATTACAAGAAAAAGAGGAGAAAAAGATGATGTTTTGTTGGGTTCCCTTTTTCTCTCCTTTTTCCTTCCTTTTCTCTACCAATTTCTCTCTCAAATCTGCCAAATCCTAAGACTCCAAAAGTCCCCCTCTCTCTTCTTCTCTTTCTGCCTTTATTTCCTACCTTTCTTGCTGTAAATTCGGGTATTAATTGCCTTTGAAATCAATCCCCATTTTTTATTTTTAAGGTATGGGCTTCCGCTACCTGCTCCGCATTTACAGTCATACAAATATAATTTTTCAATTACAGTCACACGACTGTAAATACAGTCGCACAACTATAACTATAGTGGTGTGACATAATTTTTTTTTAAGTCTAGAAAATTTCGGTGCTTATAGCTGCCCCTCACATGATCAAATTCAGTACCCAACTCCAGGTCTAAAATATTTGAGGTGACAAATTTGAGAGCATGGATTGGAGCGTCGCAAACCCTGGAAAGAAAGCACAGTTGATCTGGGCCGATACCGGATCTACACATATCAGAGGTGGATCTCCTAAAATGATGAATTTAACATAAGCCGATACTGGGTCTAGGTTACCCGAGGCAAGGTTGGAGATGAAATAAGCCGATATCGGGTCTAGGTTACCTAAGGCAAATTTGGGATCATGGAATGGAGCCGATCTGGGCCGATACTGGGTATATGTTACCCGAGGCGGATGTGCTAGGGATTGTAGAATCAAGCCGATCTGGGCCGATACCGGGTTATGCTACCCGAGGCGGATCTGCTGGGGATATGGAATTAAGCCGATCTGGGCCGATACCAGGTCTATGTTACCTGAGGCAGATCTGCTGGGGATTATGGAATGAAGCCGATCTGGGCCAATATCGGGTCTCTGCTACCCGAGGCGGATCTGCTGGGGATCTCGAATGAAGCTGATCTAGGCTGACACCAGGTCTATGTTACCCGAGGCAGATCTGCTGAGGATCTGGAATGAAGCTGATCTAGGCTGATACCGAGTCTATGTCACCCGAGGCTGATCTGTTAGGGATTCATCTGTTTCCTAGATAGTGATGACGAATTCCTGCATTTGAAATAGCGAGTCTTCATTCCTTAATCGAGAGATTTTGAACAAAAATTTTTGTCCCTTCGATCAAGAATGAAGACTAGCTGGGGATGAATACTCTGTGTATGTTGCGTACGTATGCATGATGATGCGCATGCACATGGATTCTAAAGGATGCATTTCTCATTGTTTGTTTAATATTGATGTTTCTCCTTGCAGCTGGGGAAGGTATGTTTTGCCCCCGGCCGGTGTAAGACATTCTTCACACAGGGCTTTTCCTTGTTAAAAACATATGAGGATTGCTGGGGAAATAAGATGACTGCTGGGGATGCGTGACAACCGCTGGGGAAAAGATCATAGTGTCCCTTGTAAATGTTTTGCAGGGGAGTAATGTCGAGAATCCTACTGGAGGATGCTGTAAAGATTCCTGTGGGGAAATGGTGGAGAGGTTCTATCCTTCTTCCCCTGCGACTTATGAATCTGGAAGTGCTCTAAATTTGCCTGGGTTGCCCAATGTGGGTTTTCAGCCCAGCGAGCTGCTCTAACTTTTGCCTGAGGTGCCTTTTTGTTTTCACCTCAGCGAGCTCTTTTTTTTTTTTAAATTATGACGAACAAAGACCAACTAAAATGGCACCATGACTACTTATCCCGTTATCCTTCTGGTGACGATATAATATAGAAAAGTGTTGTATATAGCAGCATTGGGGTTCAATTTCTTGTTAGAAGATGGCTTGATTTCTTTAACAGTCAAGTTTTTGGGCAACCACTGTTGCTCTTTGGAAAGATGAACTAGATTTAGAGGATGATAAAAGATTTCAGATTTTATGTATTTAGTACATTTTTCTTGTTAAATAACTTGATATGTTCAACCAGTTAAATGCAAGGTGCTTTCCTTGAATGGATGTTTAAGCAGGATAACTTTGTTTATGCATTTGAAATAAGCATACAAATATATTTAAACAAACACTCCACTTTATTGATAAAATCAAAATGAGTACATTTGAAAAGATTGGTTCCCAAAATGGTATACACTCCACACAGAGCCAGAATCCATCACCAGTAGTCCTTTTCAGATTTTCTGACTGATCATTTTCTCTCGTGTCTTAACTTTTGCCTAAGCTGCTCTTTTTGAGTTTTCAACCTAGTAGACCCCCCTTCTTTTTAAGACATGATAAAGCTTTAAGCGGTCTCGGTTGATAGGTTCTGTCCATGTCCATGATGTTGACACCACCTTTTTATAGCACTTTCCTCATAACATAAGGTCCTTCCCAATTAGGCCTGAATTTCCCCCAAACATTGACATTTAAGGGCCTTAATTGCTTCAGAACCAAGTCTCCTGCTTTCAACTGCCGCCTAGGGCACTTCACATTCCGATTATAAGCCCTAGCCATTCTGCGTTGGTACATCTGTAGGTGATCCAGTGCTTTCAGCTGCTTTTCATCTAGCACCGCCAACTACTCATATCTAGCTTGTGCCCATTCAGTCTTTGGTAACTGAGCTTCCAAGGTGACTCTGAGTGACTTGAGCTCTATTTCTACTGATAGTACTACTTCCATACCATATACCAAGGTGTGAGCACGGGTTTTTCTCGAACTCTATGATGAGAGCTCCTTTGTTACCTGTGGAAAAAGACGGACTTGAATAGGACTTGAAAACGACCAGAATGTTGCCCAGAGAATCTCAAACATCCTAAAAACCAACCTATCCGCGATCCAAAATCCTTGAAAAGGTCTCCTAAGCAGTTTCTAGGGTTTAGGGTGCGTATCCGATTTTTGAAATTTCACCCCGGCTCTTATTAGAACCACACGGCTTTAGACTAGAGCCGTACAGCTCTAGTGGAAAAAATCAATAAAAAAAATGAGCAGGGGGGCTCTCAGAAAGAAAAAGGGAGAAGGAAAAAAAAAGAGAAACAAGAGAAAGAGGGAGAAAAGGAGAAGTAGAGGAAGAGAGAAAGAGAGACCGAGAGCTAGAGTCATTCAAAGACTCTGATTAAGACTTAAAACCAATCTCCAAACACTCACAACAAGTCCCATAACCTTTGCTCATTGATTGGGAATTATTTTGGGTTCATTTTGAATTGTTTTGGATCATTTTGGTTTTCAGCCGGTTGAGTTCCTAGGAAGAATTCCAAGCTTTCAATCCATTTCTTGACGTTCAAAGCATCAAAGCAATACCAAGGTAAACTCTGAGAGGCCTTAAACCTGCTTACCTTGTCTTTTCTATGTGTTTTCTTCATTTTTACAATTTTTCGGATTCGGATTGCCCGAATAGAGCCGTATAGCTGTGTTCCTCATGAGCACAGCCGCACGGCACTGTTTTACAGGGACAGATTCCCAGTTTGTCCCGATCGGCAGAAAACAGTTTGTTTTCCATTTTAAGCTTTCTGTTGTGATCCTTTTCAGCCCAAATTTATCCGTATGTTGTAAGATTTTGGTTTTTGGATTTCTGTATGTATAGATATTGGGGTTTTTGGTTTACTCGAGGTTTTATTTCCTAAGTTTCGGGGTTATTTTATCCAAATCGGATCTATAGTCCAGCATTAGCAGACCCTCGAACCCTACAAAATCCCTGGAAATATTAAAGATGATCAAAACAATGTTTCAATAAACGTTTTTGGTGTGTTTATTGCATTTTGGACCCTAGATGATTGAATTTAGGAACCTGCACAAACAGAACCCTGGTGTGAGCACGGGTTTTTCCCGACCTCTATGATGAGAATTCCTGTGTTACCTGTGAAGCATATGTACTTGAATCGGACTTGGAAACAACCAGAATTTTGCCCGAAGAGTCTTAAATGTCATAAAAACCAAGCTATCCTCGATCCAAAACTACCAAAAACGGATCCTCCAAGTGATTTCCAGGGTTTAGTGTACGCACCGGATAGTCGAGATTTCGCCGCAGATCTAGCTAGAACCGGACGGCTCTGGTTTCCGGTTTTCAAACCAGAGCTGTCTAGTTCAAACTAGAGCCAGCTGGCTCTAGTGGGTTAGGCAGGAATCTCCCGTTTTCCCAAAAGCCAGCGAAGTTTGGTAAAAAACGACAAAAAATTCAAATCCGTGCATTAAATAGGGGAAATTATTTTGTCTCCTGGGGGGATTTAAAAAAAAAAAGAGAATCAATAATAATAGAGGGAGGAGACGCAGAAAAAAAAAGAAAGGAAGAAAGAAAAAGGAAAAGAAAAAGAAAGAAAGAGGGAGAGAGATAGAGAGCAAAAGAAGAACCCAAAAACACAAAATCAAAACACTAAAATCAATCTCCAAAGATCCATAACAAGTTACATAACCTTTGCTCATCGATTCGGATCATTTCGAGTTAGTTTCGGAATTGTTCGGTTTTCGGCCGGTTGGACTTTACAGGCAAATCCTAAGTTTCCAATCCATTTCTTGACATTCAAAGCATCAAAACAACATCAAGGTAAACTCTGAGAGGCCTTAAACCTGTTTGTATTGCTTTTTCTGTGCGTTTTCTTTGTTTTTGAAAGTTTTAGAACCGAACTTACCCGAACATAGCCGGCCGGCTCTAGTTCCACAAGAATAGAGCCGGCCGGCTCTAAACCAAAGCTGTACGGCTCTGTTCTTCAGGGACAGCTCCCCGATCTGTCCCGACAAGCCAAAAATAGCCCGTTTTCCATTTATATGCATTCTGATGTGATATATTTCTGCCCAAACTTATCCGTATGTCATAAAATATTTATCTTTGGATTCCTATACATACGGATATTAATATTTTCAAGTTTTCCTGGGTTTATTTTCGAAGTTTCAGGGTTGTTACATCCGAACCGGATCTATAGTCCAGCGTTAGTGGACCCCTGAACTCTATAAGTCCTTGGAAAATATTAAAAACAAATAAAATGAAATTTTAATAAATGTTTTTGGTGTGTTTATTGCGTTTTGGACCCTAGATGGATGTTGAATTTAGGAACCCGCATGAACGGAACCATGGATTCCGGGACAGTAGACACCCGAAAATGAAAATTTGCATGTAACCGAGCCAATTGTCTTCCAAAAATTGGTTTGCCAGCATAAAATTACATGGCGTTTCAAAACCGTTTTCCAGGTCTAACCGGTCCGACCAGTCGGGTCTGTTGGAGATTGTGCCCTAAGGCCAATATTGGATTATGTAATTTGACTTCTAAGATTAATCTAGTGTAGATTAATATTATCATTTATGTTTGTATGTTAGCATTTATGATAAGTATCCATGAATAAATCGTGTTATTCTAAATATCCCTAGTCGATTGTTATTATGGGAATAATAACAAACTAAGACTAGTGTGAGTGATAATGGATATTCATAAGATGAATATAGTGTATACAGATACAGATTATACTCACGGGTAATATGTTAGAGAACATGTTACTGGAGACCCACTATGAGATCAAGTTCATGGTCATGTGTCACAACTGATCTTGATTATAGTAGTGTCATTAGCTGATTCCTTTGACCTGAGGTCACCATTGATTCCGGGATGAACTCATGTTGTGCTTTGACGCAGTCAAACGCTGCTCGTAACAGAGTAGTTATAAAGGCTGTGATTGGGTACGATATGACTCATGCCTTGGGATGTGAGTGACAGATATGGGATTTTGTCCCTCTCTAACAAGAGAGCGATATCACTGGGCCCCTCGATAAGTAAGACTGTTAAATGCATGGCCGTGCTCAAATAAATTGATAATAGTATCAATTGATTTGTCTGGACAGTTTACTTTGAGATCGAGAAAGCATATGATTAATTATATAAGATTGACAAGTGTACCATGTCTTATGATTAATCATGATATCAAAGAGACAAAAGGGAATATGACATTCTATAAATAGGTATTGGATCATTCCAATCATGTTAATTGGGTAGTCGTAATGGCTTGCTAGAGTCCGCTTGTGACCTATAAGGACATTATGGTAATTTCCTTATTGCCAATTAATATGAACCTATGGGGTCACACACAAAGAGCAAAATGAAGTTCATCTTTTCGGGTATAAATTATTATTGGATAATAATTTATGAATGAGAAAGAGAATAAATATATATATAATGATATATATATTTATATATATATATGTATATATAAATATTAATATGATTAATATTGCATAAAGTATGCTACATATTATAATTTAATTATATAGAGATATAATTAATTATAATATCAATATACATATGTGTATGATGGAGAATGGAATTGATTTAATATTAATTGAGAATTAATATTAAGTTGTGTGGGTTAATTTATAATTATAACTAATAAGGGTATTAAGTTATAATTATAATTAAGTTTAATGGATATAAAAGGAAGTTTTATAACCTAAAATCTCTAACCCTAGCCTACACATAAGATGCAGTTTTTCTGCAGCCTCCATGGAGCCAGCCGACTTCACCCTTCTCCTTCACCCAAGGTTTTCGAAACTTTGGCTTTTCCATTCGAAGAAATCGTTCTTCAATCCCGGCGCTAGCACGCGGTGAATGAATTGCTCCGTGTGGATCAACCGTAGAGGGAAGCTACTTTGGTTCCTAATTGATTCAAAACCTACAAAGAATTAAGGTAATTCTTTAACCCTCCTTCCAATTCAATGCAATGTACATGGGTCCTTGGTAGGGATTAATCCTTTTATTTCCGCTGCGTATTGTTTTTGTGCGATTAAATCCCCAACAGGGTCGACCCGGTTATCCCCTAAATGCATGCCCCCATTTCCTAAAATTCCCAATTCTGTCCTAATTTGAGTCCTATTTGTGTGTGCAATATAAACTGTGCTAACCCTCTATTTTGCAGCCTTTTATTTTTATTTTGGATGTATTTAATAGATTTATTCGTGTATTTTAGGCGGTTGTAAAGTGAATTTTTATTTTTATTCGATCGGATTGTAATAATTTAATTATTCGCAGCTTTATTTTTATTTTATCTGTGTGCGCGCAGTATGTTTAATTCAATGCAATGATAATTAATCTTAGAAATTTAAAATATCATCAAAGAACATTGACCAAATTTATTTTGATTAGACGTGAAATAAGGGACTTGTCCGAACCCTGAATCTCTGGATTAGGTACAACAGTCTATACTCTGTAGGGAGCTGTACCGGAATTTCCCGGATGAGCTGATCCGGGTGGCGACTCTGTCACTGATCTCAGGATTTAGGTTTCGAGATCTTTCAAGTAATAAAATGGGAAAATGTTTTCTACAAAATAAATTTCGAAATAAACGAATGGTTTTTCTTAAAGCAAGATAAACGAAACCCGTTTTCCCAATCTTACCCCGAAAACAAAGAAAAGAAGATTTAAAATCTTTTCGTCCGGACTCCCACGTCCGCTTTTCTTTTTCCGAAAAAGGTCGTCAGCTCACAGTGGCGACTCTGTCATTAATCTAGGGATTTAGGTTTCGAGATCTTTCAAAGTGATTAAATGGGAAAATGTTTTCTACAAAAATGAATTTCGAAATAAACGAATGGATTTTCTTAAGTAAGATAAACAAAACCTGTTTTTCCAATCTCACCCCCAAAACTAAGAAGAGAACATTTAAAGTCATTTCTTTTTTCGAAAAAGGTCATCCGCTCACACCTGGATTCCGGGATAACAGGCCTATAAAATGGAAATTTGCATGGAACCTAGCCAAATGGTTTCCAAAAATTGTTTTCCAGTACAAAAATCTACAGGGCATTTCAAAACCGTTTTACAGGTCTAACCGATCTAGCCAATCGGGTCGACCCGATTACCCCTTGAATGCATGCCCCCACTCCTAAAAATCCCAATTCTATCTTGTTGTGAGTCCTATCTGTGTTCATAATAAACTATGCTAACCATTCGGTTTTGCAGCACTTATTTTTATTATTTTGGCTGTATTTAATAAATTCCCGTGTAAATTAGGCAGTTGTAATTTTGAGATCCTCGTGTATCCTAGGCGCTTGTAAAGTGAGGATGAGGGTTTTTATCTTTTATTCAATTGGGTTGTGTAATCGGCCTCTAGTATTTTCTCGTACATTTTGGATGCATGCTTTATTTTTCTGCAATTTATTTTCTGCATTTCGCTTTAGCACCGGCTGATTCAAATAAATGAATTGGGTAGGGAAAAGATAATAAATTTACTAAATACGGTTTTACAAATAATAAATGAATACAAGCTTGAGGTTAAGTAGGTAAGTTGCCCAAACCCTGAATCACTGGATTAGGTACAGCAGTCTACGCTCGGTAGAGAGTTGTACCGGAATTTCCCAGATGAGCTGATTTGGGTGACGACTCTATCACTGATCTCGAAATTTAGGTTTCGAGGTCTTTAAGTAATAAATCAGGGAAACGTTTTCTACAAAACGAATTTCAAAAGAAAAAAAAATGATTTTCCTAAAGCCAGATAAAATAAAACCCGTTTTTCCCAAAACATCACAAAACCCGTTTTCGAAAACTTTCCCTGGTTCGCTTCGTCGCGTCCTGTCTAAGAAAAAGGTCGTCCACTCACAGTGGCGACTCTGCTAGGGACTATAAAAGTTTCTTAAAATTTTTGTTTTCATAAAAACTTAAGGAAGTTAGGCAACTATTGTAATATAACCTTGCTTGTATTCATTTATCGATTTATAAATACCACATTCATTCATACCTTTGCATATCATGACTTTTTCTTCTACTCAACCCCTCAAATACACTGATTAGCCCCGGTTTACTGAAGAAGGTGGCATATCTCTACCGCCAGGATTGGAGACACCCGACGGGGTAAACCACTCAGAGCCCCGCATGACCTTACATCATGTTCTACGGTGGGGAAGTGTTTATTTGCTATGGGAGCCTGTACGAACCTTGGTTTGACTTTGGCCCACATGTAATGGCTTAGTAATTCCCCTAAGATTTCCAAAACATAAATCTAAAATTGAATAATTGAGTGGACGCCTTTGGTATCGCCCGTTGATGCCAAAGAGACCCAACACCTAGGAAGAATGAAAGACCAATCGAAAGGAGAAATAAGGTTGGAAGGGAGTGCATATTTTTGTGTGTGCTAACGTTTGTTCTGTGTTGTTTTTCCTTTTAATTTTTCATAAAGCATCTGAAATGCATAATCACTCGCATGCCATTTCTAATCACGTTTTCGTGCAGCCATCTCTTACATAAACATATGTATGGTATTTGTGCTAACCACGTCTTCATGCAGCCACGACATTTTATTTGCGTGTCATATATACATCCAGTGTGTCGACATTTCCATGAAAACATACACGACATTATTCTGTGTGTCATACATCCTAACCATATCTTTCTGTAACCACTTGCATTTTGTGTGACATACATATTCATGCCATTTCATTCCATTACACCCATTTAGGGACGTTCTAAAAATGCCTATCATGATCATTTCATTTCATCTCATTTCGGGTACCCCAAAGCTACCCGTGGTCCGCCTGTGCACCGGTTCGCATTTGGCCATTCCACTATACTATGTCATTCATCAGAAAATCACAAAGATTTTAGGTCTAGTTGTGTGGTGAGTCACATGACAACATAACATTATATCATCTCCATTTGTTGTTGGTATCACGGTGATGCTGAAAGCTTTCCTTGTGTGTCACAATTCATATCGAAATTGCTTCATGACATTAATAATTCATTCGAGGTGCTCCGTGAGTGCCCAGATTATTACACACATAGGAGCATATCATAATATTACCGAGCCGTGCGAGGCGTTTCGTGAATGCCAAACTTTCATCTGTGTCCCTATTTACACGTGATTTGTTTGCAGTATCACTTCATGTTAGATGCTCCAAAAGCATCAGAGCTCTATCCATTGAACGGCTTCCATGTAACCATGTCATGCCATTTCATTTTGACCTACAAAAGCATTGAAATTTTGTCCGTGTGATGGTGCACATATGACCATTTCATAACACCTATTAGGTGCCCCGAAAGCACCGAGCCTCCATTCGTGTGTCAGCTCTGCACGACTTCTTTTACATTCCCTTTCGCATTACATTGGGTATTCTTAGAATGTATGGAACAAAGAGTCGCATTCGTTATCATTTTCATTCACGAAGCATCCACATACACAATCATTTATGTATCATTATGATCATGTCTTTATGCGGGTACTTTCAAAACATCGACATATGTATGACACTGCCGCTAATCACATTTTCATGTAGTCATTTCCATTTTGTGAGAAATATACATACACGTCATTTCATCTCACCTAATTAGGGACGTGCCGAGTATGCCCTTCACGCTCATCTCATTTCATGACATATCGGGTGATCTAAAATCACCCGTGTTCTACCGATGCACTGGATTGTACTTGGCCATTTCATCATGTCACGCCATCCAGAAGAAGACCACCATGGTCCTAAGTTTGTTTCCGTGTGGCGAATCACATGGCATCATTCCATGGCAATATGCTCATTCATCATAGGTGTCATGATGATGCCGAAATTTTGCTTGCATGTTGTGATCCATACTGGATCATCATTTCATTATTAAATCATTCAAGGTACTCCCCGAGTGCAAGATTAGTATACATATAGGGACATTTTGTGACATTGTCAAATCATGCAAGGTGTTTCCTGAGTTACACATGACATTTCTGTAACATCATTTTATGTCATATACTTCAAAAGCAGTAGAACTCTATTCGTGGGATGGATCCCGTGTGACCATTTCATGCCATTTCATTGACCTATGAAGCGTCAAAACCTTGCTCGTGTGTCGGTACACAAGCGACCATGTAATGATAATTCATTAGGTGCCACAAAGGCATCGAATCTCTATCCATATGACGGCTCACACGTGCCCTTTTTGCATGACATTGGGCACTCTTGGGACATCCAAAACAAAAGAAACCAAAATACAAAGATCATCATCATCATGTTTGTCCCCATTCATGAAACATCAAACACGTGCAATCATCCGTGTGTCATCATGATCACGCCTTTATACAATCATTTGCAAGACATCGACATTTGTATGACATTGACACTAACCACATCCTTGTGCAGCCATGATATTTTGTTCGCGTGCCATACGCACATTGTGTGTTGATATTCCCACGAATCATACAAGACATCACCCTGTGTGTCATATTTGTTCACCATGTCTTTGTGTTGCCACAATATTTTATTTGTGTGGCTTATGCATTCGTTCGTAACATACATGGCATCATCCTGTATGTCATGCATCCTAACCATATTGTTCTGCAGTCACCTACATTTTGTGTCACATACATGTTCATGCCATTTCACTTCATTATGCCTAATAAAGGATGTTCCAAGGATGCCCCATCATGATCATTTCATTTCATAACGGGTGTCTCAAAACAACCCATGTTTTGCCTGTGCTTTGGTTTGTACTCGGCCATTCCTCTATACCATTACATTCACTAGGAGACCACAATAGTCTTAGATCTATTTTCATGCAAGGAGTCACATGAAAAACATTGCACAACATCTCATCCATCCATCATTGGTGTCACAGGGATACCGAGATCTTGCTTGTGCATCGTGATCCACATCAGGTTGCTCATAACATTATCGAATCATCCAGGGTACTCCATGAGTGCTTAATTACTACACATATAGAGGCATTCCATGACATTACTAAATCATGCGAGGTGTTCCATGAACACTGAATCTTTATCTGTGTCTCCAGTTACGCGTGACTCACCAATAACATCATTCAATATTGGATGCCTCAAAAGCATCAGAACTCTGTCCGTGGGATAGTCCTCATGAGACCATTTCATGTTTCCTCATAGATCTGGAAAGGGTCGAAACCTCATCCATGTGTTGGCCACACGTGACCATTTCACGATATCCATTAGGCACCCCGAAGGTACCGAACCCCTGCCCACGTGCCGGTTCACATGCGGGCTCTTTGCATCACCTTTTACATAGCATTAGGGCATCCACAGAACATCCAAAATAAATTAAAAGAACAGAGTCATTTTTCATTTTAGTCTCCATCTGGCTAGCATCATTCAACCATGACTAAGTCACATCTCATTCATACATCAAGTCATTTAGGTGCTTCCTGAGCACCGAAACGCTATTTGTGTGTCTGCCACACCATCTCATTTCATACCATCGCATAAAAACCTCAGGGTGCTCCCTAAGCACCGAAACTCACCCATACACCACACACATACATGCATTCATAGAATACAATTCCTTCGTAAGTCACTACTTGCTTCGACCCATGGACACCCCTGTGTGTCATTTCATTCCCCATGGTGCATAGTTATGTGCCCTATTTCAAATCCTCTTCGCAAGTACTACTTTCTTCAACCCGTGGACACCCCTATGTGTCATTTCATTCCCCAAGGTGCATAGTTATGTGCCCTATTTCAAATCCTCTTCGCAAGTACTACTTGCTTCGATCAGTGGACACCCCGTGTGTCATTTCATTCCTTAGGGTGCATAGTTATGGGCCCTATTTCAAATCCTCTTTGCAAGTACTACTTGAGTCGACTCGTGGACACCCCTGTGTGTCATTTTCCCCAGGGGCAAATGTATGCACCCTATCTTATTTCCTTTGCAAGCAATGTCTTGCTTTGTTCTGTGGACACCCGTGTGTCATTTCATTCCCTGGGTGCATAGTTATGTGCCCTCTTTTAAGTCTTCTCTGCAAGTACTACTTGCTTCGACCCATGGACACCCTAGTGTGTCATTTCCCCCCGGGTGCATAATTATGCACCCTACCTTAATTCCTTTGCAAGTCATATCTTGCTTCGATCCATGGACACCCCAGTGTGTCATTTTTCCCTCGGGTGCATAATTATGAACCCTATCTCAACTCCCTGCAAGTGCTAATTGCTTCGACTCGTGGACACCCCTGTGTGTCATTTGTCCCTGTGGTGTATATTTATACGCCATGCTTTACTTTAGTATGCATTATCCCCAACAGCATTCATTGCATATGCACATTTCCCTTCTTGACTTTACGTACACTTGGTTGGTTCTGAATAGTATAGCATGACATGGCATTACATGACATTGCATGTGCAATTCACCATCCACATACGTACATGTTGCATCGCATACTCATGCATATGTCACTCCCTGTTCGGTATCTGCCACGCATATGCCTGTCGCCACTAACGAGTGCTCTCATCAGGGGCAAAGAATCTTGAGAATGGCCAACCCAAGGAACTTCAACACCATAACAGATGTTATGGAAGACTATGTCGCTTTGTCACGATTTTGAAAGGCAGTCAGAGAGGAAGCGATAGCGATGTTAAGGGAAAGGCTAGGGGATGATCTTGGCAAAATAGAGAAACTGACGGCCAGGTGCACTAAGTTGGAAGCACAGGTGGTAGAGCTTGAAAGAAAAATAAGGGACATGGAAAGCACAGACTCCAATGTTGATACTGATGAGAAGCAGGATGTCTAAATAGCTGATACTCACTCACGACAACTCAAAAGGCCCTCTCACCAGAACTTGGGCTTACCGGGGTCAACCGGTGAAGGAGAATTGAAGGGACCTCTTGACACCAGTGCCAACACTGACCTTGTTCCACGACATATCTGGAGCTCACCTCCTAAAGATAGTGGGGAAATCACATCCTCTGGGCCTCGCTCGGTGAACAGGCTATTTGCCATATGCAGAAGGATAGGTCTGCTGCAGAATGTCAAACCATATGTGGGGCCAACACCAGAACAAAGTGGTAACTACTACAGCTACCATGTGATGGCAAGCCACCGGATCGATGAATGTACCGCTCTACAATGAAGGATCTAGAAGGTAATTGACGAAGGAAAGTTGAGGGTCCCATCTACCTCTAATGAGTGACTCGGGGCAATCAGGGAGACCACCATAAATTCCTCAAACTTCTCAGGGGGAGGAATATGATGAAGAACTACAAGGTCTGGTTTGAAGAGAGTGGGACAATGACACTGAAGCCGAGGCAGTGACTAGTTAGGGCATAGTCAGATGCTATGAAGTCAATACCCTCAGAGGCTCCCTTTTTCTAGGAGACTCATTTTGTGTAAAGTGTATTGAAATCATTTTGAATTCAATATGGTTCATTGTCTCCTTACTTGTGTGGTGATTGCATGTACATGGCATTATGGATGCATTTGATCATCTAACATGACATATCCAATATGCATAATATCAAAATGCATGACATCAATCTGAATACTATAGGGAACCTAAAAGTGAGTCTGGTCCTAACCGAACTCTCTTTTGAAAGGTGAGCTTTTGAAATAAATACATGAAGCGATGACATCACCTTCACATAGTCATTTGCTTATCCAAATCAACAATCCAAGATGCTATTGGCCCTATCCAAAAGTTTTACTTTAAACAACACACATGATACCTGAACGGTTCCGAGCCAAGAGCTATTATTGAGACTCAAAATCAAACCCCAAAATAAAGCCCCGAGCCTAATTCCTGATCCAAGAAGGTACCCCATGCTGAAACCCTAAAGCTAAAATTCCAAAATCTCCAACCCGTGGGGAATTCAAATGGCTTTCATCATCCTCATTACCCATCATGTGGTAAAATGCTGAAGCAGTCTTGGTTGTAGTGCATACATTATCTTCTGCGTGTGACATTCATATGTGCATGACATTACACATGCATTGTTCATCCAAAAAGAGGCATGACATGCATTAATTTGGATGCGGCAGAAAAACCAACAAGTGGCTATGGCTTGCATTTAGTTCCCTAAAAAAAAAAATCGGCGCAGATGGAAGAGTCTTTCCCTCTCATACATGGCCGCCATAGCTGTAAGCGCCGGAATTTTCTATACTTAAAAAAAAAAATTATTATAGTCGTACGACTATTGTTACAGTCGTACGACTGTAATTTAAAATTTACAGTCGTACGACTATAATGTCGGACAGACTGCAGGAACCCATACCTCTGCAGCAGAAATGAAGGAGAGAGAAAGGGAGCATTAATTGCTCCCTTGTTGCAGCAAGCAAGGGGAGGGGGGAGAGATAAAAAGAGAAAAGAAGGAGAAGGAGGGGACTTTTTCTGGTGAAAAAGAAATCTAGAGAGAGAAAGAGAAAAAGAAAACTCATTTGTTCCCCTTGGATTTTCTTTAATCTCTCGAAATCAAGGTTAAAATTTGTTAGAAATCCCTCGGTTAATCAATTAACTTCACAACTAAATCAAGAATTCGAACTTAAACCATCAGAATTCCTTGCAATTTGGATTTTGGACAAAAAACTCTCAACTTCCATTCCAAAGGAGAAAGTGCGAATTTGTTGGGATCGGAGCGACGCCAGGGGTCAAAACGACTTGGAATAGCTTCTAAAAAGGTAGTCACTTCTTTTCCTTACACTTTTCCTCGCTTTCTGGGTGTATGAAGTGAGTTTTGTGCGTTTTTGCTGCATTTTCGTATTTCTGTTCCTGGAAATTAAGAACAGTCGTACGACTGTTCTTGGTTTTCATGAACAGTCGTACGACTGTTCTTAATTTCCAGTCGATTTTTCTTCAGTTTTTGATCCAAAATGAATTTTTGGCGAAATTCTGATCCTGGATTGATTACAGTCGCACGACTGTAAACTACAGTCGTACGACTGTAATCCCTGTTCCAGAATCAGAATTTCAGCCTCATTCCCAAAAATTCCCAAAAAATCCCAAAAAAAAAAAAAAAATTAGAAAACCCCAAAAATCATCAAAATGAATTTTGTTGTGTGCATCACGACCATAGATTCAATTTTCTGGTAAATTTGCATTTAGATCAATTCAACGATGGAGACCCAGTTCTCCTGAAAATCGACCCACTTAATATATAAAAATGCATGTAAACCGAAAAAAAAAATTGTTTTCAAAATGATTTTCCCACAAAACCAAAAATACAGGGACGTTTCAAAATATTTTCCAGGTCTAACCGGGCTGGCTAGCCGAGCCAACCCGGTTACCCCCCTTAATGCATGCCCCCGATTCTTGATTTCCCAATTCTGTCTATTTGAGTCCTAATTGTGGCGTGCCGTATAAATTGTGCTAATCTTTGTTTTGCAGCTTTTATTTATATTTATATTTATTTTTAATTTTATTTGTATTTTAATAGAATTAATCGTGCATCCAAGGCGGTTGTATTTTTCTAGATTATCGTGTATATAGGCGATTGTATAAGTGAGGCGAGTGTTTTTATTTTTCTATTTGATTTGGTTGTAAGCCAATTAATATTTATTTCTTTTCTTTATTTTTGTATTAAATATTTTGTATGCGCGCTGTATGCTTTTTATATTCAATAAAATGGACTTTAGACTTTGAAATATCATTTGAGAATATTGGCAATATTTATTTTAATTAGACACGAAATAAGGGACTTGTCCGGACCCAAATCTCTGGATAGTGTAGCGGCCGTTCGTCCGGTTTAGCTACATAAAAATTTCCCGGTTGAGCTGAGCCGGGTGGCGACTCCTACAATATTCATCGAGACTTAGGTCTCGGTTCTTTTTTAGATTGAATTCCATTTATTTTTCAAAACGCGGATTTCCCCACGCGAGGGAGGGGCCCGCCCGAGATCGAGGCGCCCCATTCCGAAAGGGAGTCCCGTGTCCTGTCGAAAACGCGTCGTCCGCTCACAGTGGCGACTCCGCTGGGGACTTCTTCAAAAAGTTTTCTTAAAAACTTAAAAGAATTTTGGCAAGCCCTGAAAAGTGTCTAATTAAAATAACGTGGATGATTCTCTTTTGGTATTTTATTTGCATTTTTAGTTAGCCATTTTTTGCATTAGATTAGGTATCCTTTTATAGCCCGGTGGATTGTTGAAGTGTCGCCTAAGTTCCTCCTGGTCTTAGGGGCACAAATACAAAACACCACTCATAGCCTCGTACGAACCCCTTCGCTAGGACCCTTGAGTGGGGAGAAGTGAGGAGTATATCTTGCTATGAGAGCCTTGATGTTATCCCGACTTTGACCGAACCCATATAGGCAGCTCTAGTTGGATTCCCTTAGAATACCAAAATAATTGTGTGAATAATAATAAAATCGCGCCTTCATCACCCCCGGTTGGTGATTGAAGTGAACCCCGCCTAGGACTCGGTTAGAAATTTTCGAGACCGACCACGTTGGAGGAATAAGGTTGGAAGAATTCGTTTTGCTTGCTATGTGTTCTTCACCATTTCGTGACACATCGCCGACGCATGCATAACATACCATAATCACCATTTTCCATACACATGACATACCATACACAAACATCTTTGTGTGATACTAACCCACAATTTTTATGCAGCCATTTTGCATTTTATTTCGTGTGTAAAACATTAATTCATTCGCTTGTCATCCATACTAACGATTTCTTTTTCAGCCATAACATTAAACTTGTGTGATTAGCATTTTATTTTTGACATAGCATACACAACATCATTATGTATGTCATGCATCCTAACCCACGTTTTTATGCAGCCATTTACATATTGTGTGACATGTTCATTCACTACATTTCACTTAAATTAAATTAATGGGCATTTCAAGGACGCCCATCATGACCATCCCATCCCATTTCATAACATATCGGGTACCTAAAATTACCCATGTTTTGCCAATGCACCG
The DNA here is from genome assembly GCA_039660915.1 of Euphorbia tirucalli. NCBI lineage: Eukaryota > Viridiplantae > Streptophyta > Magnoliopsida > Malpighiales > Euphorbiaceae > Euphorbia > Euphorbia tirucalli. The sequence continues at coordinate 30,437,957 of CM077640.1, read as the reverse complement.
GATTGCATTCGGCCATTCCACCAATATCATTTCATTTAATAAAAGCCACTACGGCCTTAGGCCCATTTTCGTGTAATAATTTACACGATGCATTTCATGACATCACACCCATCTATCATAGACATCATATAACACTGTGGTCCACATCCGACCACTTCATGACATTAATTCACCATTTAAGGTACTCCCCGAGTGCCCGATTAGTATACATATAGGCCCATAACATCACCAAATCATGAAAGGCGTTCCTCGAATGCCGAATCCTTGTCCATATTCCTGTTACACGTGACTTTCTCATAACATCATTCCATATCATATGCTCAAAAGCATCAAGACCTTGCCTATGGGCCCGGCCCATGCGACCATTTCATATCATCTCATAGACCTATAAAGCGTCAAAACTACGTCCGTGTACCGGTACACAAGCGACCATTTCACGAATTCATTAGGTGCCCCAAAGGCACCGAAGTTCTGTCCGTGTGATGGCTCACACGTGACGTTTTTGCATAAACATTGGGTGTTCTTGGAATGCCTCGAAAAAGAAAAGAAAATAATAAAAAAAAATATAAAAAAATATATTCATATCATCATTCCATACATAATTCCACTCCATGCATCTCAAGCATGTTCAATGTCTTAATTTTCATGTCATATCACGTCATTCATTCACGACCCTAATACCTCCTGTCTACCCCCAAGCAGAATACACTGGAGTGACCTTGGACAAGATCCCAAGCTTCAAGGGCGGCTAGGAGACAGAGGGTAGTTGAGAGTGACAGTGATTCTGAGCCTGGGGAAGGAGTGAATATGGCAGAACAGACACCGAGCATGGCTGATGTTTTGAGAGATTTCTTCAGGTCGTAGGATTTCCGCGACATGTTAAAGGAAGAGATGAGGGCAGTCGTTAGAGAAGCTGGTGAGACCGGTGGTAGTGGAGCCTGGAAGGAAAAAGAAGCTGAGTCATCCCAACATGGTGGTGACGCTTCGGCTAGTCTTGAAAAGCTGCAGGAGATAGAGGCAGCTATGGAATAGAGGATGAAAGCCAAGTGCTCTGAACTAGACGAGGTCATGGCCCAGTTGAAGAAAGGGGTCGGGATCAGTGCTGAATCTAAGAAGGGGGTGAACGTTGATGCCATGATCAGTAGGGGCATCGAGACATTTCCTATTGGCTTCCAAGTGCCGAAAGTCCCCACTTACAATGGAATGGGCTCGCCGGAGGCCCATGTGAATTTATATGCCCGGGTTATGCTGACAGCAGGCGCTACAAAGCAACAATTGATTAATCTTTTCCCCACCACATTGGAGGGAGGTGCTTTGGGATGGTATAACTCACTGTTAGAGGAGGAGCAATCTGACTGGGAGGTATTGTCAGCAGCTTTCATCAAATACTAAAGCTTCAACACCAAAATCCAGGTGAAGCTGTATGATTTGGAGAGGGTGAAACAGAAATTCAATGAGCCCTTTGATGAATACTACCAAAGGTGGATGAACAAGATGATCCTCCTAAAGAACCGCCCTGATGAAGACGAGCTTATACAGAAGCTCATTGATGGCAGCAAGGATATTTTCAAGAACAACATGAAATTCCATCCCTTCAAGGAGCTTAGTGAGGTCTATAGCATGGCCATGAAGATAGAAAGGGATGAAGAGGAGAAGCCAGCTGGTCAGAAAGGGGGAAGAAGTACAGGGTATAGTTCAGGGTATAGATCAACTACAGTAGCTGGGTCTGGTAGTGGTTCTGGTTCAGGTTCTAGTGGCAAACAGGGGCAGTCATCAGAGGTGAAGCAGGTCGAAGTGGCTACTGTGAATCAGCAACAAAGCAACCAGAATAGGGGTCCTGGAGGACAAGGCATATTGCCTTGGACTCCTACTTTGGCAAAGATATTTGCCAAGTGTAGGAATGACGGCCTATTGCAATCCTTAAGGCCATTTGAGAAGCCATCAGAAGCCGACAAAGATAACTTCTGCACTTATCAGGTGGTGACAGGCCACCGAACCAACAACTGCTACAAGCTAAGGGATGCTATCCAGAAGCTCATTGACGAGGGAAGGTTGCAAGAGCCAGCTAAACCTAGCAATAAAACCAATCCACTGCCGACATTCGAGAAGCGGGTTAACATGGTTCAGTCGGGGTTGTCGGCTAACTTTATATTTGCCCAAGTTCTGCAAGCAAACCCTACGATTCAGGCAGTAGCGGTAGGGGAACCCGAAGTGGAACCCGAGTGTGAAGGGAAGGAGGGATGTAAGGAGATCAAGCCCATAAATCTGGATGATCTCGACTCCGAAGATGAGTACGAAGAATTTGACAGAAGAGAGGCTGTTAAACTCCCAGCTGTTGAGAAGCTGAAGATTTCAGAAGTGCAGCACGTGACCCGAAGTGGAAGGGTATATCAGCTGGCAGATCAGATGAAAGATAAAGCACTGATGAATGGGTCGGGCAGTACTTCGGCACCGGAAAGAGTCGAGAAAGAAGACTTGGTAATTTTCCAACTGAAGAAGACCCCTGCACAAGCTAGTTTGTGGCATCTGCTTATGACCTCCAAAGAGCATAGGGAGGCTTTAGTGAAGAAACTATCAGAAATTGAAGTCTCCCCTATAGCTTCACCAGAGGCTATGTGCTGCTTGCTAGACAAAGTCCATGCTGGAGCTCCTAATATTATTTTCTCCGAGAAAGACCTACCAGCAGAAGGAAAGGCCCATAACAAGGCTCTTTACATTAGAGCCCATATCATGGATAAGGTGATGCCGTGCGTCATGGTGGATGACGGCTCGGCTCTGAACATATGCCCGCTGAAAATGTTACCGTTTCTAGGCATGAATGAAGAAGTGTTGAAGAGGTCCTCAATAGTCATTCGGGCGTATGATGATTCTAAAAGAACAGTGATAGGGACCTTCGAAACAGAAGTGGAGGTTGGGCCCATCAAGTCCATGGTTGTCTTCACAGTGATCGATATCCCGGTCACATTCTCCCTATTGCTTGGAAGGCCCTGGTTCCATCCTTTGGGAGGTGTTCCTTCCACATTGCATCAGAAGATTAAATTCTCTATGAATGACAGAATTGTGACTGTTGAGGCAGATGCCCAGTCGATGGTAGCTGCAGTGGATGAAGGAGTGGTTCCTTTTGGTGGATTCCAAATTGCTGTCATTAAGGAGGAAGAAACCACAGATGCCCCTATGGTCCTTTATGAGAACTACATGCCGGAGTGGCTATCCCGACATCTGTACAAGCTGAACTTTTTCCCGGGAATGGGACTCGGGATTAATTTGCAAGGTGTGCCAGAATTCAAGATCGACTCGGGAAAGTCAAAGCAGTACGGCCTTGGTTATGTAGAGGGGTCATCCGAGCAGAAGAATCTGAAAAAGGGCAAGAATGGCAAGGTCATGATGAAGCCATTTCTGAAGGCGGGTGAAAGCCTTTACAAGGGCCAAGCTGAACCGGTGCTGGTTGGAAATGTCGAGTACCCTGGCTTTGAGATCTTTGCAGATGTTGTAGATTTTGAGAAAAGCCAGGAAGGGCCAGTAGCCCCTGTAATAATGGAGGAAGCTATTGCTGAATCTGAAATTTTGAAAGGAGAATCATCTGAGGTGACAGCAGAAACCATAGAGGTGGCCGAGGAAGAAGATGAAAAGAAGGCCTATGCCAAAGCTACAGAAGTGATCTCGGGAGCTTTGACTCCTGCATTAACCAAAGCTTTTGGGAAATCCAAGGAAGGATTTGGTGAAGAACTGATGGCCAAAGTGAACTTAGACTCTGTGGTTGCTGAAATCGCCAAGATTATGGAGAAAGCTAAGGCACAGGTGGCCGGGAAAGCTGCAGTCCCAGATGATGCTCTGGAAGGGAATATGGAAGCTGATGAAGAACAAGGCCCTCCGCCTGTGGAGGATGAAAATGATTTTGTTGTATCTATTTCTTCCATTTTCAATGTAACTGATGTACTCTATGATAAGTTCAATGCAATGAAATCCCAATTTGCATACTTGTGTGATGTTTATCCTGATAATTCTGTGCATGCATTTAAATCACCATCAAGCATATTTAGCATACATGACACTGCATTGCATGAAATCAATATAAGTACAGATGAAAACCCTAAAATGGTATTCATTTCACACGAGCTTAAATCCGAGGAAGAAAGAGAATTAATAAGAATACTCCAAAAACATGTTAAAGCTTTCACCTGGTCGTATGAAGACATGCCGGGTGTAGATACAGAAATAGCAGTGCACAAAATCCCAACGGACCCCAAGTTCAGACCGGTAAAGCAGAAGTTGAGAAGACTAAGGCCGGAATGGGCTACACTGGTGAAGGAAGAAGTGGCCAAACAGATAGATGCCAGGTTTCTCGAAGTGGTGGAGTATACGGAATGGCTAGCCAACATTGTCCCCGTGCCTAAAAAGGATGGAAGGGTCAGAGTATACGTTGACTACAGGGACTTGAATAAAGCATACCCAAAAGATAACTTTCCACTGCCACATATTGACGTCCTAGTTGATAGCGCAGCAAAAGCGGCAATGTACTCCTTCATGGATGGCTTTTCAGGGTACAACCAGATCCTGATGGATGTAATTGACAAGGTGAAGACGTCATTCATCACCGAATGGGGTACTTTCTGCTATAGAGTGATGCCTTTTGGATTAAAGAACGCCGGTGCCACTTATCAGAGGGCTGTCACAACTCTATTGCACGATATGATCCATAAAGAAGTCGAAGTGTATGTCGATGATATGCTTGTTAAATCAACCACCCGGGAGGAACACCCTGTTATCCTGGATAGATTTCTAACACGCATTGGAGAGTACAACTTGCGGCTTAATCCCAAGAAGTGCATATTCGGGGTCACATCAGGGAAGCTGTTAGGCCATGTAGTTATCCAGAGGGGGATAGAAATGGACCAAGATAAAATCAAAGCCATCCAAGATATGCCAGCTCCAAAGACTGAAAAGGAGGTCAGATCATTCCTGGGTTCCTTGTAGTATGTCAGCCGCTTCATAGCCAAGCTAACTTCCACTTGTGAGCCAATCTTCAAGCTATTAAAGAAAGATCAGCCGGTTGTGTGGGATGACAAGTGTCAGCTGGCCTTCGAGAAGATCAAGGCCTACCTGGTAAAGCCACCAGTGTTGAGTCCTCCAATTCCAGGGAAGCCCCTGATTTTGTACTTGGCAGTTGAAGAATCCTCTATAGGGGCAATGCTAGCACAGGAACAAGATGGCAAGAAGGAGTATCCCATCTACTACCTAAGCAAAAAGCTGTTGGAGTATGAAACCAAGTACACAGTGGTGGAAAAGACATGTGTGGCGATGATTTGGTTAACCAAGAAGCTGCGCCACTATTTCCAATCCTACAAGATACAAGCTATGGCTAAGGTGGATCCAATGAAGTACCTCTATGAAGCACCAGCATTGGTTGGGAAGTTGTCCAGGTGGTTGTTACTTTTGTCTGAATTTGACATTGAGTACATCACGAAGAAAACCATTAAAGGGCGGGCCGTGGCAGAGTTTCTGGCAAACCAGCCCCTAGAATCAGATTACACAGAGAACCTGGAATTCCCTGATGAGCAGTTAGCCATGGTGGAAGTGAAAAGGTGGGTCATGTGTTTCGATGGGGCAGTGAATAGAAAAGGCGCTGGGATCGGGGTACTTATAGCAACACCGGATGGTGAGGTCATTCCTTTATCCTAAAGGCTGATCTTTCCCGTAACCAATAATGGGGCGGAATATGAAGCATGCTTGTTTGGAATGGAAACTTTATTAACCTTAGGAGCAAATGATGTCTTAATTGTCGGTGATTCACTTCTAGTGATTAGGCAAGCTCAGGGTGAGTGGGAACTAAAAGAAGAAGCCTTACGGCCTTACTTGGAGCTGCTAAAATTCAGAAAAGACTTATTCGGCCAGTGTGAATTCAGACATGTCCCCAGGGATGAGAATAAGATGGCTGATGCATTAGCTACTTTGTCCTCCATGTGGGAAAATCCAGAAGAGACACAAGCTCAACCACTGGTCATAGCCACTTCCAGGCATCCTTGCTTCGAAGTGCACGAAGTAATGGAATTATCAGTCGAAGAAAAGCCATGGTTCTTTGACATTTACCGGTATGTTAAGGAAGGAAGGTACCCAGAAGAGGCCAGTGCTGCTGATAAGTTGACACTAAGAAAACTGGTTAGTCAATTTAGAATCTTCGAGGACAAGTTATACAAAAGAACAGCACATGGAGTCCTTTTAAGGTGTCTAACAGAACAAGAAGCAGAGGATGTGATGCAGCAGGTACATGCAGGATCCTGTGGGCCACATATGAATGGACTTGCCATGGCTAGGAAGATAATGAGACAAGGGTATTTCTGGATGACAATGCAAGCAGATTGTATAAGAAAAATGAAGAGATGTCATGAATGTCAGATCTATGCAGACATTAGTCATCTTCCTCCACTTGAACTTCAGAATCCAGCGTCTCCTTGGCCGTTTTCAGCATGTGGGATAGACATGATTGGTGAAATTCATCCAGCTGCATCTAATGGGCATAGATTCATAGTTGTGGCAGTTGATTATTTCTCCAAATGGGTCGAAGCGGAATCCTTCACTAATGTTACAGCCAAGCACATGGTCAAGTTCATCCAGAAAAATATCTTCACTCGGTATGGGATTCCTCATCACATAATAACAGACGATGGAGTACAGTTTCAAGGGGCAACGGCTGAGCTATTTGCAGAACATGGTATTGAACATCATAAGTCTTCCCTATACAGGCCTCAGGCTAATGGTGCAGTAGAAGCAGCTAACAAGGAAATAAAGGAGATCTTATCAAAGATGGTGACCACTTACAGGGATTGGGCTGATAACCTACCTTATGCTCTTTGGGGTTATAGGACCAGTGTCAAAACACCGACAGGGGAAACTCCTTATGCCTTGGCATATGGAATGGAAGCAGTATTGCCAGTGGAGATAGAACTCAAGTCACTCAGAGTTGCCCTGGAAGCTCAATTGCCAGAGACTGAATGGGTTCAAGCTAGATATGAGCAGCTGGCAGCATTAGATGAAAGGCGACTAAAAGCACTGGATCACCTGCAGATGTATCAGCGCAGAATGGCTAGAGCCTATAACCGAAATGTGAAGTACTCTAAGAGGCAGTTGAAAGCAGGAGACTTGATTCTAAAGCAACTAAGGCCTGCAAATGTCGATGTTAGGGGCAAGTTCAGACCTAACTGGGAAGGACCCTATGTGGTGAAGAAGTTGTTATCAAAAGGCGCTGTCAGCATCATAGACATGGATGGAAACGAGTTCACCAACCCGATCAACCAAGACAGGCTAAAGCTTTATCATGTATATATATATAAAAAAAAAGAGAGGTCTGCTAGGCTGAAAACTCGAAAAGGGCGGTCTAGGCAAAAGTTAAGACACGAGAGAAAATAATCAGTCGGAAAATCTGAAAAGGACGACTGGTGACGGATTCTGGCATGATGTGAAATATGTGTCATTTAGGAACCAACTTGTTTCAAATGTACTCATTTTGACTTCATCAATAAAGTGAAGTGTTTGTTTAAAGATATTTGCATGGTTATGACAAATGCACAAACAAAGTTGTCTTGCATAAATACACATTCAAAGAAAGCACTTTGCATTCAACTGATCAATATCATCGCATTATTTGACAAATGAAAATGTATCAAATACATACAATTTAAAATCTCTTATCGTCCTCTAAAGTCCAGTTCATCTTCCCAGACGAGTAATAAAGGGTCACAACACCATTTTAGTCAAATCTAAAAAAAAAAAAAAATGCTCGCTGAGGTGAAAACCGAAAAGGCACCTCAGGCAAAAATTAGAGCGGCCCGCTAAGCTGAAAACCCATATCGGGCAGTTTAGGCAAAAGTTAGGGCATATGAAAAGCTCGCTAAGGTGAAAACTGAAAAGGCGCCTTAGGGAAAAGTTAGAGCGGCTCGCTAGGCTAAAAACCTGATTTGGGCTACCCAGGCAAAAATTAGAGCACTTAAAAAAAAAAAAAAAAGCTCATAACTTCCCACGGAGCAGGAAAAACAGAACATCCTCAGTATTCCCCGCAGAATTCGTCACATCACTCTCCAGTAGAGTTTCCCCCACTATTTCCCCAGCGGAATCTACATAAAGAACAACATCAATTATTTCCCTGTAAAGTCTCCATATTACTCCTCAGTGTAGTCTACATAAAGTGTTGGGATTTTTCACCGGAAATCACCCGATAAAAGCGGAAGAACACGGTGATTTCCTCAAATCCAGTCCCAGGAGCAATTGAAGTGGAAATTGAAAAACATAAAATTAAAATGGAAAGAGATTAAAATTTCATACTAGAAAAATCTCTTTTAGAGACGGATGATGACTGCAGAACTCAATTTAGAATTCCTCCACTCTCACGTACACGAACGCTTGGCGAATGCAACCCGTGCTAGCGTCGGAAAAACTGAACAAAGGAGAGGGAAGAGCTATGGAAATTTCGGCTAGGAGGCTATTCACTTAGCTTGGCCGAAATTTTCTAACCCTAGGTATTTATACCTAGGGTTGGCCGAATTCCTCAGGGGATTCTGGCCCATCCTGGCTCCTCTCTATTCTGTGTGGGCTTTCTTGTATTAATCCAGGCCCAGTCTAATTTTAATTAATTTGGTTCAAATTAATTCAAGCCCAATTTTAATATACCCATGTATTTAATATATTACTCCAAGTAATATATTATTTACATCCAAATTAAAATTGGTTTGACATTTAATTTAATCCATCAAATTAAAATTAACTCTACACAAAATAAAATCATATGTAAGCCCATACATATGAATATTTCCACCTAGGAAATAATTTCATAATTAATCCAATTAATTATGAAGAGCCAATTGAATATATTAATTTTATTATTATGATCAATCCAATTGATCTTTATAATACAATTAATATATACACACTTCTCCCTCCATGGTGTATACTCCAAGTATACATGTTATTCCTTAAGTCTGCATTCTATCGTTCTATGTGTACGATCTTGTGGGCCCATCTTTATGTTGGCAGCGGGCCTTTGGCCCGCAGACTACAGTTGGGCTCTAGCAAGCCACTGCAGCCCCCAATTAAGATGGAGATGGCAGTCTAACTGATATCGTAACCCAGTAGTTTAAACTTGTACATCCCATGTCGTTGATATCGGTGTCCAACACAGAGGCATGGATTGATCACCCTCTTTTGTGTTCGGACATTAACTTGATCCCGAATGTACTGATGCTCACAAACAAGTTCCAACTTGTTTGGGTGTGGCCACACTCTTATCAGTCACATTCATCAAGTGGCCAGTGATATCTTCTCAGTTGGTTACTGAGTGACAAATCCCTTCTGCATATCCATAGTATTACCATGTTCGGTGACATACCCGAAAGCACCCATACTTGGCACCCTATTACAGGCCCTTTAGGCGTACCCCTAAGTATGCGACTTCACATGTAACACCATCATATGGTCAGGTCAAAGGATCCATACAAGTACTACACGAGAATCCATTGTGATACCATACCATGTGGATTACTCGTTTAGTGGATCTATCCAGTACCATGCACCCAGGCATGTACCCATTAACTTGGTTGACATACCATGTCCAATGACCGGTAAGACACCGCCATACAACCAGGTTAATGATAGTCTGTTGTTCCATTCATTCCCATGACTGGAACAGACTACGGATCTATTTATGGTCATATCGTTAACCCTATCCATGGTCTTACTGCTAAGTGCATGACACCAGTCGTCATGGATATGGATATGTCCATTGGATACTTCATTCACTATACTGCACAAGATAAATATAATAAATGAATTGATGCCTTTATTAATGACACAAATAAGTACAACACATAAATCCAATAAATGCATAGTACAAATACAAGGACCAATGCCTCGGGACTAGGGCATTTCCAACATAAAGAACACCATAATTGTTTCCCCAGTCAAGCTGTCACACTCTTCCCCAACGGAATCTCTACAAGGAATACTACGATCATTTCCCCAGCAGTCACCTCGCTTTTTTGATAATCATCAAACAATGCCCCAAGAAAAGCAAAATCAACCAGGGGTACAACATATCTCCCCAGCGGAGGACAGAAACGTCCAATAACAGAAAATACATACATGTACATATACATCATCGTGCATCTATACATTACATATATCAATTGCTTATCCCCGGCTAGTCTTCATTCTTGATCGAAGGGGCAAAAATTTTTGTTTAAAAATCTCTCGATCAAGGAATGAAGACTTGCCATTTTAAGTGCAGGAATTCATCCCCAGCTCAATATCCTCAGCAAGTCACCAGATCGCCTCGAGTAATGTAAACTCGGTATCAGCCTAGGTCCGCTCCATTATCCCAACTTTCTCCAGCGAGTCCGCCTCGAGTAATGTAAATTCGGTATCGGCCCAGGTCCGCTCCATTATGTCAACTTTCTCCAGCGAGTCCGCCTCGAGTAATGTAGGCTCGGCATCGACCCAGATCCGCTCCATCATCTAAGTTCCCCAGCAAATCCGCCTCGAGTAATGTAAACTCGGTATCGGCCCAGATCAGCTTCATCTATTTCCCCAATAAAGTTCGCCTCGGGTAACCTAGACCCGGTATCGGCCAATTTCTTCATCAATTTCGCCTCGGGTAACATAGACCCGGTATCGGCTAATCTCATCTCCAGCATCGCCTCGGGTAACCTAGACCCGGTATCGGCCTATCTCATCAGAAGGTTCATTCCAGTGTTCACGGCGCTTTAATTCACGCTCTCAAATTCATCATCACAGGTATTATAGACCCGGAGCTAGATGTCAAATTTGATCACGCGAGGGGCAGCTGTAAGCGCCGGAATTTTCTATACTTTAAAAAAAAAATTATTATAGTCGTACGACTATTGTTACAGTCATACGACTGTAATTTAAAAATTACAGTTGTATGACTGTAATGTCGGACAGACTGCAGGAACCCATACCTCTGCAGCAGAAATGAAGGAGAGAGAAAGGGAGCATTAATTGCTCCCTTGTTGCAGCAAGCAAGGGGAGCGGGGAGAGATAAAAAGAGAAAAAGAAGGAGAAGGAGGGGACTTTTTCTGGTGAAAAAGAAATCTAGAGAGAGAAAGAGAAAGAAAAAAACACAAAAAGAAAACTCATTTCTTCCCCTTGGATTTTCTTTAATCTCTCGAAATCAAGGTTAAAATTTGTTAGAAATCCCTAGGTTAATCAATTAACTTCACAACTAAATCAAGAATTCGAACTTAAACCATCAGAATCCCTTGCAATTTGGATTTTGGACAAAAAACTCTCAACTTCCATTCCAAAGGAGAAAGTGCGAATTTGTTGGGATCGGAGCAACACCAGGGGTCAAAACGACTTGGAATAGCTTCTAAAAAGGTAGTCACTTCTTTTCCTTACACTTTTCCTCGCTTTCTGGGTGTATGAAGTGAGTTTTGTGCGTTTTTGCTGCATTTTTGTATTTCTGTTCCTGGAAATTAAGAACAGTCGTACGACTGTTCTTGGTTTTCATGAACAGTCGTACGACTGTATATACAGTCGTACGACTGTTCTTAATTTCCAGTCGATTTTTCTTCAGTTTTTGATCCAAAATGAATTTTTGGCGAAATTCTGATCCTGGATTGATTACAGTCGCACGACTGTAAACTACAGTCGTACGACTGTAATCCCTGTTCCAGAATCAGAATTTCAGCCTCATTCCCAAAAATTCCCAAAAAATCCCAAAAAAAAAAAATTAGAAAACCCCAAAAATCATCAAAATGAATTTTGTTGTGTGCATCACGACCATAGATTCAATTTTCTGGTAAATTTGCATTTAGATCAATTCAACGATGGAGACCCAGTTCTCCTGAAAACCGACCCACTTAATATATAAAAATGCATGTAAACCAAAAAAAAATTGTTTTCAAAATGATTTTCCCACAAAACCAAAAATACAGGAACGTTTCAAAATATTTTCCAGGTCTAACCGGGCCGGCTAGCCGAGCCAACCCTGTTACCCCCCTTAATGCATGCCCCCGATTCTTGATTTCCCAATTCTGTCTATTTGAGTCCTAATTGTGGCGTGCCGTATAAATTGTGCTAATCTTTGTTTTGCAGCTTTTATTTATATTTATTTTTATTTTTATTTTTATTTGTATTTTAATAGAATTAATCGTGTATCCTAGGCGGTTGTATTTTTCTAGATTATCGTGTATATAGGCGATTGTATAAGTGAGGCGAGTGTTTTTATTTTTCTATTCGATTTGGTTGTAAGCCAATTAATATTTATTTCTTTTCTTTATTTTTGTATTAAATATTTTGTATGCGCGCTGTATGCTTTTTATATTCAATAAAATGGACTTTAGACTTTGAAATATCATTTGAGAACATTGGCAATATTTATTTTAATTAGACACGAAATAAGGGACTTGTCCGGACCCGAATCTCTGGATAGTGTAGCGGCCGTTCGTCCGGTTCAGCTACATAAAAATTTCCCAGTTGAGCTGAGCCGGGTGGCGACTTCTACAATATTCTTCGAGACTTAGGTCTCGGTTCTTTTTAAGATTGAATTCCATTTATTTTTCAAAACGCGGATTTCCGTTCATAAAAACCCCACGCGAGGGAGGGGCCCGCCCGAGATCGAGGCGCCCCATTCCGAAAGGGAGTCCCGCGTCCTGTCGAAAACGCGTCGTCCGCTCACAATAGCTAACACTAAAGTGTCTCATAGCATTAAATGGTGAGGTGTAATAAGTAATCTCCACTTCCCAATTTCCCATCATGATAAGATTTTTCTACTTTCTGTGAAAGATTTGGACTTTTCTATCTTCAAAACCAAAGCTCTTCCCATTACCTTTTCCAACCTCTTCCACACCTTCCTCACCCTCTTTCTTCCATTTGCAAATGAACCACCAAACCACCAACACCTGTTTGATGAAACCCCTATTCATCCTATTCCCTGAACTGATTCTGTGAAACCTTATTTTCTACCATCAACGGCTTCTGACAAGAAATTGAACCCCAATGCTGTTCCATATTGCATCATCTCATCGCCAGGAAAGGTGATGGGGTAGGTGGTTACAATATTGCCTTAATCAGTCTTTACTTATCATCAACCAGTGCCAGATTGGGGATTCTCTTTCTATCCTATGCCACTTCTCTTCAACCTAAACTCCTAGACTAATTACCTTTCATCCTCAGACTACATGAAAGGCTTTGACTTCATGATAGAGAGAGGATCTGAATACAAGTCTGCTTTAGCTGAGCTAGAGATTGCCCATGCATAAGCAGCAATTGGTAGGATTCTTGGATAAGCACTGCATGAAAGAGAACGAGAGTAGCAATAAGAAATCAGTGTCAACCTTTGATTTCTTATGCCTTCCTCTTGTTTTCAAAAACAAAGTGAACAAAGGGTATGCATTTGTAAATTTCACAAACCCAAAAGCCGTATGCCCACTTCAGCGAGCAACTCATAATAAGAAATGACCATCTTCTTATCCAGCAAAGTCTTCACTATGGCCTATACTAGACTTCAGGGAAAAGAGTAGCTGGTGGGGCACTTTGAGAAGGGTTGATTATCCGCCGGTAATATTCAACCCCGCAAAGGATGGTAAAAAAGATTCTGTTGAGCAAAATGTGAGAGGGAAAGGAGAAGACTGGCACTCACCCCTGTGAACTTCACTAATAGTGTTAGAGCAACCAGGTCTTACAAAGCTTTCAAAAATCATGGATGGGATGAACCCCATCAATAGAAAGACCTGTAAAGCCTGTTGTGCTAACATTCAGAGGAAAGTTACATTTACCAACCATTTCAAGAACTCAGTCTTCAATTGCAATAGAAGTGACTACTTACCAGTGGTTCTTTCACCTCCTAAAGATGGTCCCATCTTGAAGGACTGAAAGCTGTACCCACCTTTCGAGACTATGCATGAACTGGAATCTGGGGTGAATTGGGAACATGAATACAGTTCCAGACCCTTGGAGAATTCAGTGGTTCATTAACTTCATCCCTTGGGGACCTGCCCTTAACATGTCCCCAGCGGATCCAAAAAAAAAGTCACTCTGATATGGAAAATCGAAAGGACATATTGGTAGCATGAAGGGACATAGGTCAAACCAAAGCCACGTGTTGGATTTTCCTAATGCATTCACATTCATCATATCATAAATGTTTCATATTCTATTTTGATGTTCAATATGCATGTGTCATGCCATTGCATATAAATGTCTATGTACAAGTTGCCACACGTAGCAAACTAGAAATGATAAAGGGTTTTACAGCCAAACACCAAAACACGAACCTTTAACACTAGGGGCAGGTAAAAGCTACACCGCTAAGCATCATCAAGAACAATCCTTTTGCAATCCTTAGTGAACATGCTGTGATGCACTTTCTAATCCTAAGACAAGCCGGTACAAAGTAGTCTACTCGGCTAGAGTGCTCACGCATAATTTTTAGCACTAAAAAAAAGAAGACAATAATCCCCAGGAGAGAATTTCCAACACGGAAAATCGAAAGGATGTGTTGGTCACAAGAAGAAAGTGACGTTCAGAGCCAGAGTCACTTTTGAATTCCCTATCATATTCATTCTGATGTCATCATAATGAGGCTTCATTTCATCCATGGTATACCAACTATCGACCTTATCACAGTTTGGTATACCAACTATCATTTTGCACATTGTAGTACCCCAACTACCAGGTGAACTCTCGTTGTGGTTTTTTACCTATGACTCCCAATTGACCATGCCATGTCAGCGTGTTGACTAGTGTCAAACTGAAGATGTTGGCCCCATAATATAAATTCCCAAAAATACCCTCCATTGAAATTGAAATTTCTATGTTCCCTCCTTTTTCTTACCCCTTCCTCCCATGTCTGACCGTTTCTCTCTCTTCCTCAACCACTCTCTCTCCTTACTCTCCTCACTCATCGGCATTGTCTCTCTCTCCCTCACTCCTCTCCTCACTCACCGGCGTCGTCTCTCTCTCCCTCACTCCTCTCCTCTCCTTATTCCCCAAAATTTGTTTCACAAGCCCTAAGTTACCTCCTGCAATTTTGCGATTTGCACAGATAAAGCACTATTATTGATTTCCTCTCCTTATTCCCAAAAATATCTTTTGCAAACCCTGAAAATCATCCTTTCCTTCGACTGACCTGTTGCGTTTTTGAGATTTGCAAAGATAAAGCACTGTTGCGATTTTACGATTTCCACCGAATAGAGAACTGTTGTGATTTTATGATTTGTACTGATAGAGTTACCTGTTGGATGAAATATGAGAAAAAGGATTGCAATTTGTGGATAAAATCTACTGGATATACCATGCCCTATTGATTTGGGTTTAATAGGTAGCTTTGAACTTGGAAATGGATGGATTCGGCTGTAATCTTTTGCATTCATAAAAAGTGGATTACCGTTAATCTTCAACATTCTTTTATCCCCTCTCAATGATAAAAGAATCTTAAAAACTCTTATGTAGCTTTGCTGTTAATTTTGTTGCACATTTAAGAGCTTTAAATCAAATGAAATTTGGGGTCTAATGTAAGTGGATCATTTGCTGTGAAAAAGGTGATAGTTGACTCTCAATTTTGTATGCACATTTGCTGTCATAAAGTCGATAGTTGAATCTCAATTTTTGGTGCACATTTGCTGTGATAAAGTCGATAGTAGGTATACCATATTGTGATAAATTCGATAGTTGGTATACCAAAATATCATAAAATCCATAGTTGGTATACCATATTGTGATAAATTCGATAGTTAGTATACCATGGGTGAAATAATTTTTATACTTTGTATACCATGAGTGAAATCATTTTTTTTTAATTATTTTACCGCATACAATAGCACAATGTGCAAATGAATTAACATAATATTCTAAAATTGATTCTAAAATTGTGGAGGCAATGTGTAAATAAATTGCCATAATTTACAAGTGCATTAAGAATACAACATATACAATGTTGGCTATCAGCTACACATGGGCCAATGAATGAAAAGCAAACCAAAGAATATAGGCAAAATTCAAGCATGGACTAGCTGCACCAGTAGCCAACAAATTGGATTTTGAAAGGGATGATGACAAAATGATGATAGCAAAAAGTTACAAATTGTACATAAAGTTACAAACCATACTTGCTAGTTTCATCCTTTGTAATCTACTGAACTACTAACAATGAAATATAAACAAGAGAAATAATTTTGTTGTTCTATAGTTTAAGCAAAATTCCAACAAAATTCCACCATATTTCTACTATATTGTCTTATTTCTTCTCCACTGCCTTTTTGGTGCATTGAAAGTAGCACTTCTTGTAGTTGGCTTCCTAGCAACATTAGGGATGGCATTCAGGACTTGTCTTTGAGTTGCCTGAATTGGCTGACTGGGGCCAACACTAGTGACATTGCTTCCTTAACTGCTAAATGCAATTTAAGTAGGTTAACTTGGCACATATTGATTAGTTCCCTTTTGAAATTGTGTAACATAAAACAAAAGTCAAGATAACTGCTATGTATTCATAATATGCCTAATTCAAAAACAATAGAATGCCATTTACTAGCAGAATAACTGCCAATTAAATTTAACTACCAATTTGCCACAATTTTATACCAATGTAACAACAGGACAACTAACAAACCATATCAATTTTAACTCCTAAACCATAACAATTTGAACTCCCAATTTATATCAAATTAAACTCCCAACTCAGTGACAATTATCTATGAAGAAAAACTTAAATACTTACATCCATCTTAGTGTCTGTTCTCCTGCCCCTGCTCCTCTGGCATTGCTTCCCTTTCCTGCCCCTGCTCCTCTAGCATTGCTTCCCCTTCCTGCCCCTGCTCCTCTAGCATTGCTTCCCCTTCCTGCCCCTGCTCCTCTGCCATTGTTGCCCGTTCCTACCCCTCCTTCTCTGCCAGTGCTTCCCCTTCTAGCATATGCACCCTTAGGACTATTTCCACGGCCTATTCTTATCGTCCTTGCACCTTTACTAGAAAATTCATTTTTCGGATCATCAGTAGTCCTCCTTCTCTTCACCTACATTAAGAAAGTAATTGCAGTAAGTTTCTAATTGTCATTCCCACTACGAATTATAAAAGCTGCAGTTAAATAACTACTTACATTTGGTGTGGTGGATCTCAGTGGTTCTATGCACCTCCTTTTGTTATGGTCTTTGCTACCACAATTGCTGTAAGTCATTTTAACTAGTCCCCTCTTGCTTAACTTCCCTTTCCAGTTGGCTTCTTCTAGTTCTTCAGGCTCCTTTCACCTGGACTTCTTCTTCCTTCCTCTTTTAGTTTTTACTGGTGATTGAGGCACAATTGGCACGACCTCTTCAGGATTAGGCCACTGATCACTCCCATTTGTCGGTTCAATAAAGAAAGTATACACGTTTCGACATATCTCCACTGAATAACACTCAGCTAAGTAATTAACCGTATTCTGGTTGCTGCCAATAATGGCAGCAATTCCATGGCTGCACGGTATCTCTGTCAGTTGCCTGTTGGGATTCGTCATCGGAAAAATAACATGGCACAGTGGAAAATACACCATTTAAAATTTCGTAGAATCCACCTATCGTGTCCAATTACCATTGATTAGAATAAAAACAATTTGAATCAAGAGAGATTAACTCACCGGATTAGTCTCCTCTAGAGACTGCTGCAGAATCGTTTCTTGAAACTGCAATCTCCAAAGTCCGGTGCACGACCAACTATTGAGCGGGAACCGGTGCTAGCTAAAGACGCGTAGGAATGGAGGATAAATGCTGGGATTTTTGGCTATTTGGGGCTGCAATTGGTGGCTGAAATTTCCAGCATTTAATTAGAGCTGAATTAGGTTTTTCTTCCTTAAGTGTGCTCTTAGATAGACACCTTGTCTAATTGGGTTTTAATTAGGTTAATTAAACCCAAGTCCACTAGGATTATAATTACATAAATAAACTTTAATTAAAAAGTATATACTATGTAATTTAATTCCATTTGGCTAAATTTAGTTACCCCTAAATAAAATTAATCACACTTAAGTTAAATAACTACTTAGGAAAATTATTTAATTAATTGTTTACTTTATGTGATTCAATTAATTGATAAATTAGTTAATTACATTATGTAAACTTATTAATTAAATTAAATTCAACCCAATGTCAATTAATTACCTTGACACCGAATGTCAACTAATTAATTAACGCATTCCTCCCAACGTACATTACATGTACAATTTCTATAAGTTCCAGCTCAGTTGATCTATGTGCACGATCCTATGGGTCTGTCTTTATGTTGACAGTAGGCCCAAGGCCGACAGACTGTAAGTGGGTTCTAGCAAATGATTACAGCCCCCAATTAAGACAAAGATGCAGCAGTCTTTAGAAGACACTCACCCGGTAGTAATCTCATGGTGTCCTTTGCCTAACGATATCGATATGAATAAACAAGAGGCATGGTGTCTGTCATCCTCTTCTGTTGTTTATTATATTTCTTGATCTTGAGTTGACTGATTAATCAAATAAGCAACCAACTTATTTGGGTATGGCCATACACTTATCAGTCCCACTCATCAAGTGGCCAATGATATCATCTCGGTGTTACCCCGAGTGGCAATTCCATCACTTCATCATCAATATCAACATGTTCACCGGTCCACCCAATCATACCCATATTTAGCATCCTTTTACAGACCTGTTAGGTGTATGTCAAAGTGAACCGGATACCATATCGATATTATAATGAAATCTGGTCTGAGGACAAAAGAGACCTAATCAAGAAAGACCTATGACGTGACAACCATGTGGCTTTCTTGTGCGGATCGATCCATTCCCATATCAACGACATGTACCTATATTCATGACTGACTATACAAGTACTATGGCTAGTTAATAACTACCATACAGTCATCGAATATACAAGTCTGTGGTTCTATTCGTTCCTACGATTAGAACAGACCTGGGATAGGTTTTATGATTATCAATCAATGGATACTCTACTCATATTATAGCACAAGATATAAATGAAATAGATTAATTGCCTTTATTAATGTGACACAAATAATGTATTCATACAATGAGTCTTAATGTATAATACAAAATACAAGAATCCAATGCCTTAAGAACTAGGGCACACCAACAATCTCCCACTTGCACTAGTTCCAAGTGGGCATTGCCCTAATTCCTATAGATCTGGTATGACCGTCATGCTGTGTCTACAGTAGCATTTCGGTCAATGGATCAATGACATTATTCTTGGTGTCAACCCTCTGCAATGATATGTCACCTCTGTTCATGATCTTCCGAATGAGGTGAAGCTTTCTGAGTACATGTTTGGATCTCTTGTGTAACCGGGGCTCCTTAGCTTGTGCGATGGCCCTGTTGTTGTCACAAAAACATCAACTGGGTTTAGGATAGTGGGTACTACTCCCAACTTAGTTATGAATTTCTTGATCCAAATGGCTTCCTTTGAGCTTCGTACGCAGCTATGTACTCAGCTTCCATTGTAGAGTCAACAATGGTGGCCTGCTTTGAGGACCTTTAACTAATGGCACCGCAATTCAGGAGAAAAACATAACCAGATTGTGACTGGTTCTCATCCTCATCGGTCTCAAAGCTTACATCAGTGTAACCTGACACCACCAGCTCATCTTGACCTCCATACACTAAGAAAGCATCCTTAGTCCGATTAATGTACTTCAGGATTGCCTTGACAGCCTTCCAGTGTTCCTCCCCAGGGTTCGACTAGTACCGGCTGGTCAAACTTAGTGCAAACACGACATCAGGCCTCGTACATAACATGGAGTACATGATAGATCCAATAGCAGATGCATAAGGGATCTTTTCCATGTTCTCCCGATCCTTCTTTGTTTTAGGACCATCTTTCTTACTCAGCTTCAACCCATGGCGCATAGGCAAGAATCCTTTCTTTGCCTTGTCCATGCTGAATCTTTTCAGAATCTTGTCAATGTACGTGGCCCGACTTAGGCCTTAAAGCCGATTGGATCTATCTCTATAGATCCTGATCCCTAAGATCATCTCAGCTTCGCCTAAGTCCTTCATTACGAAGCACCTACTCAACCACTGCTTAACCCCTTGCAGTGTTGGTATGTCACCTCCAATGATAATTATGTCGTCAACATACAGCACTAGGAAGGTGGAAACGCTCCCACTAACCATCTTATACACACAGGGCTCATCAAAATTATGTGTGAAGCCATATTCTGTAATGGCCTCATTGAATCTCTGATTCCATGACCTTGATGCCTGCTTCAATCCATAAATGGATCTTTGAAGCTTGCATACCCGGTTTGGATACTTTGGATCGATAAAACCTTCAGGTTGTGCCATGTACACATCCTCGAGTAGCTTTCCATTAAGGAAAGCGGTCTTAACATCCATCCGCCATATCTCATAATCGTACCATGCAGCTATGGCTAGTAGTATCCTAATGGATTTAAGCATAGCAACTGGTGAAAAGGTTTCATCATAGTCAATTCCTTGAACTTGCCTGGATCCTTTTACCACCAATCGCCCCTTGAAGGTGTTGTCAGCTTTTAACTAGAAACAGCACTTGCAACATATCACCTTAGCACCCGGAGGTGGATCCACCAAGTTCCATACTTGGTTATCGTGCATAGATTGCATCTCAACCTCCATGGCTTTGCACCATTGATCTAAGTGTGGGCTTTCAACAGCCTCCTGATAGGTCTTGGGATCCTCTTGGTCAACAACCATAAGGTCCCCATCATCAGTCACGAGAAAACCGTACCTCTCTAGTTGATAACGTGTCCTACTAGACCTTCTAAGGTCCTATGCAACCGGTTCTGGTTCCTCAAGTTCTTGAGTAGCCAGATCGGTTCCTGAAGCATCCTCAGTAGTAGCTGCAGGAGTTTGTGAGTCTTGAACTTCTGAAAGTTTAATATTACTCCCACTGTCTCTCTTGGTAAGGAATTCCTTCTCCAAGAAGACTGCATTTCTGGCTATGAAAACTTTGTTTTCGGCCGGATCTTAGAAGTAATAACCCTTAGCTTCCTTAGGGTAACCCATAAACCGGCACTTGAAAGATTTGGACTCCAGTTTGCCACTTGTCAATTTCTTAACATGTGCATCACAGCCCCAAATCTTCAAGAAGGAAACATTGGGCATTCGGCCCTTCCATAGTTCATATGGTGTTCCCTCAACTGGCTTGCTGGGTGTATTATTAAGAATATAAGCAGCTGTCTCTAAAGCTTATACCCAAAAGGAGACACGGAGTGTAGCATGACTCATCATCGAGTGGACCATGTCAAGCAAGGTCTTATTCCTCCATTCCACTAGGGTGTACTAGGAGGAGTGAGTTGGGATACAATTGTAAGCACCGGAATTGTCTATACTTAAAAAAAAATAATAATAAAATAAAATAAAATGGTCGCCACGACTATCATTATAGTTGTGCGACTATAATTTAAATATTACAGTCGTACGACTGTAATGTCGGATAGACTGCAGGAACCCATACCTCTGCAGCAGAAATGGAGGAGAGAGAGAGGGAGCATTAATTGCTCCCTTGTTGCAGCAAGCAAGGAAAAAGAGCAGAAGAAAAAAAGAGTAGAAAAGGAAGAAAAAGGGAGAGAAAGGGCAAGTTGGAATTCTGGTGAAGAAATCTAGAGAGAGAAGGAGAAAAGAGAGAAGGAAAAGAAAGAGGTGGAAAACCCACAAAAAATTCATCTTTTCCTCTTCTATTTTCTTTTAATTCTCAGAAATAGGGTCAAAACTTGTTAGAAATCCCTAGTTTAATTAATTAACTTCACAAACAAATCAAGAATTCGGACTTAAATCATCAGAATCCCTTGCAATTTGGATTTTTGGACAAAAAGCTCTCAACTTCCATTCCAAAGGAAAAAAGTACGAATTTGTTAGGATCGGAGCGACGCCAGGGGTCAAAACGACTTGGAATAGCTTCTAAAAGGGTAAACACTCCCTTTCCTTACACTTTTTCTCGCTTTCTGGGTGTTTGAAGTGAGTTTTGTGTGTTTTCTGTTGCATTTTCGTGTTTCTGCTCCTGGAAATTAAGAACAATCGCACGACTGTATATATAGTCGTACGACTGTTCTTAATTTCTAGTTGATTTTCTTCAGTTTTGGTCCAAAATGAATTTTTGATGAAATTTTGATCCTGAACTGATTACAGTCGCACGACTGTAAATTACAGTAGTACGACTGTAATCCTCGTTCTAGAATCAAAATTTCAGCTTTTATCCCTAAAAAATCCAAAAAAAATCAAAAAACCCCAAAGATAATCAAAATGAATTTTGTTATGTGCATCACGACCATAGATTCAATTTTCCGGTAAATTTGCATTTAGAACAATTCAACGACGGAGACCCAGTTCTCCTGAAAACCGACCCATTTAACATATGAAAAATGCATGTAAATCGGTAAAATTGTTTTCAAAATGATTTTCCCACAAAACCAAAAAAAATACAGGGACGTTTCAAAATGTTTTCCAGGTCTAATCGGACCGGCTAGCCGAGCTGACCCGGTTATCCCCTCTATGCATGTCCCCAATTCTTGATTTCCCAATCCTGTCTATTTGAGTCCTAATTGTGGCGTGCCGTATAAATTGTGCTAACCTTTGTTTTGTAGCTTTTATTTATATTTATCTTTAATTTTATTTGTATTTTAATAGAATTAATCGTGTATCCTAGGCGGTTGTATTTTTCTAGATTCTCGTGTATATAGGCGATTGTATAAGTGAGGCGAGAGTTTTTATTTTTCCATTCGATTTGGTTGTAAGCCAATTAATATTTATTTCTTTTCCTTATTTTTGTATTAAATATTTTGTATGTGCACTGTATGCCTTTTATATTAAAAAAAATTGGCTTTAGATTTTGAAATACCATTCGAGAACATTGGCAATATTTATTTTAATTAGACACGAAATAAGGGACTTGTCCGGACCCGAATCTCTGAATAGTGTAGCGGCCGTTCATCCGGTTCAGCTACATAAGAATTTCCCGGTTGAGCTGAGCCAGATGGCGACTCTACAATATTCATCGAGGCTTAGGTCTCGTTTCTTTTATGCATTAATTCCGATTATTTTCCAAAACGCGGATTTCCATTTATAAAAACCCCACGCGAGGGACGAGCCCGCCCGAGATCGTGGCACCCCATTCCGAAAGGGAGTCCTGCATCGTCGAAAACGAGTCGTCCGCTCACAGCGGCAACTCTGCTGGGGAAATCTTAAAAAAGTTTTCTTAAAAACTTAAAAGAATTTTGACAAGCCCTGAAAAGTGTCTAATTAAAATAACGTGGATGATTCTCTTTTGGTATTTTATTTGCATTTTTAGTTTAGCCATTTTTTGCATTAGATTAGGTATCCTTTTATAGCCCGGTGGATTGTTGAAGTGTCGCCTAAGTTCCTCCTGGTCTTAGGGGCACGAATACGAAACACCACACATAGCCTCGTACGAACCCCTTCGTTCGGACCCTTGAGTGGGGAGAAGTGAGGAGTATATCTTGCTATGAGAGCCTTGATGTTATCCCGACTTTGACCGAACCCATATAGGCAGCTCTAGTTGGATTCCCTTAGGATACCAAAATAATTGTGTGAATAATAATAATAAAATCGCGCCTTCATCATCCCCAGTTGGTGATTGAAGTGAACCCCGCCTAGGACTCGGTTAGAAATTTTTGAGACCGACCATGTTGGAGGAATAAGGTTGGAAGAATTTGTTTTGCTTGCTATGTGTTCTTCACCATCTCGTGACACATTGCCAACGCGTGCATAACATACCATAATCACCATTTTCCATACACATGACATACCATACACAAACATCTTTGTGTGATACTAACCCACATTTTTATGCAGCCATTTTGCATTTTATTTCGCGTGTAAAACATTAATTCATTCGCTTGTCATCCATACTAACGATTTCTTTTTCAGCCATAACATTAAACTTGTGTGATTAGCATTTTTTTTTTTGACATAGCATACATAACATCATTATGTATGTCATGCATCCTAACCCACGTTTTTGTGTAGCCATTTGCATATTGTGTGTCATGTTCATTCACTACATTTCACTTAAATTAAATTAAGGGGCATTTCAAGGACGCCTATCATGACCATCCCATTCCATTTCATAACATATCGGGTACCCAAAATTACCCATGTTTTTCCAATGCACCGGATTGCATTTGGCCATTCCATCAAAATCATTTCATTTAATAGTAACCACAACGGTCTTAAGCTCATTTTCGTGTGACAATCCACACGTTGCATTTCATGACATCATATCCATTCATCACAAACATCATACAACACTGTGACCCACATCGGGTTACTTCATGACATTACTATATCATTCAAGGCACTCCCCGAGCGCTGGATTAGTACGCATGTAGGGGCATATCATAATATCCCAAGTCATAAAAGGCGTTCATCGAATGCCAAATTCTTGTCCGTGTCCTTGTTACATGTGACTTTCTCATAACATCATTCCATATCATGTGCTCAAAAGCATCAAAACCTTGTCTGTGGGCCTGGCCCATGCGACCATTTCATATCATCTCATAGACCTATAAAGCGTCAAAACTACGTCCGTGTGCCAGTATACACGTGACCATTAGGTGCCCCAAAGGCGCCGAAGTTCTGTCCGTGTGAT
The DNA here is from genome assembly GCA_039660915.1 of Euphorbia tirucalli. Lineage (NCBI taxonomy): Eukaryota > Viridiplantae > Streptophyta > Magnoliopsida > Malpighiales > Euphorbiaceae > Euphorbia > Euphorbia tirucalli. The sequence goes on along the minus strand of CM077640.1, from coordinate 30,413,346 downwards.
GGCCCACACGTGATGTCTTTGCATAAACATTGGGTGTTCTTGGAATGCCTCAAAAAAAAAAAAAAAAAATAAAAAGAAAACATTCATACCATCATTTCATACATAAACTCATTCCATTCATTTCAAGCATTCTCAATACCTTAATTTTCATGTCACATCACGTCATTCATTCACCACCCTAATATCTCCTATCTACTCCCAAAAGGAATACACTGGAGCGACCTTGGACAAGATCCCAAGCTTGAAGGGTAGCTAGGAGACAGAGGGTAGTCGAGAGTGACAGTGATTCTGAGTCTGGGGAAGGCGTGAATATGGCGGAGCAGACTCCGAGTATGGCTGATGTTCTGAGAGATTTCTTTAGGTCGTACGATTTCCGCGACATGTTAAAGGAAGAAATGAGGGCAGTAGTTAGAGAAGCTGGTGAGACCGGTGGTAGTGGAGCCGGGAAGGAAAAAGAAGCTGAGTCATCTCAACATGGTGGGGATGCTTCGGCTAGCCTGGAAAAGCTGCAGGGGATAGAAGTAGCTATGGAACAGAAGATGAAGGCAAAGTGTTCTGAATTAGACGAGGTCATGGCCCAGTTGAAGAAGGGGGTCGGGATCAGTGCTGAATCCAAGAAGGGGTTGAACATTGATGCCATGATCAGTAGGGGCATCGAGACATTTCCTATCGGCTTCCAAGTGCCGAAGGTCCCCACTTACAAAGGAATGGGCTCGCCGGAGGCCCATGTGAATTTATATGCCCGGGTTATGCTAACAGCAAGCGCTACAAAGCAACAATTGATTAATTTTTTCCCCACCACACTGGAGGGAGGTGCTTTGGGATGGTATAATTCACTGTCAGAGGAGGAGCAATCTGACTGGGAGGTATTGTCAGCAGCCTTCATCAAATACTACAGCTTCAACACCAAAATCCAGGTGAAGTTGTATGATTTGGAGAGGGTGAAGCAGAAATCCAATGAGCCCTTTGACGAATACTACCAGAGGTGGATGAGTAAGATGATCCTCCTAAAGAACCGCCCTGAAGAAGACAAGCTTATACAGAAGCTCATTGATGGTAGCAAGGATATTTTCAAGAACAATATGAAATTCCATCCCTTCAAGGAGCTCAGTGAGGTCTATAGCATGGCCGTGAAGATAGAAAGGGATGAGGAGGAGAAGCCAGCTGGTCAGAAAGGGGGAAGAAGTACGGGGTATAGTTCAGGGTATAGGTCAACCGCCGCAGCTGGGTCTGGTAGTGGTTCTGGTTCAGGTTCCAGTGGCAAACAGGGGCAATCATCAGAGTTTAAGCAGGTCGAAGTGGTTACTGTGAATCAGCAGCAAGGCAACCAGAACAGGGGCCCTGGAGGACAAGGCATATTGCCTTGGACTCTTACTTTAGCAAAGATATTTGCCAAGTGTAGGAATGGCGGCCTGTTGCAATCCTTAAGGCCATTTGAGAGGCCATCAGAAGCCGACAAAGATAACTTCTGCACTTATCATGTGGTGACAGGCCACCGAACCAACAACTGCTACAAGCTAAGGGATGCTATCCAGAAGCTCATTGATGAGGGAAAGCTGCAAGAGCCAGCTAAACCTAGCACTAAAACCAACCCACTTCCGGCATTTGAAAAGCGGGTTAACATGGTTCAGTCTGGGTTGCCGGCTAACTTTATATTTGCCCAAGTTCTGTAAGCGAACCCTACGATTCAGGCAGCGGCGGTAGGGGAACCTGACGTGGAGCCCAAACGTGAGGAAAAGGAGGGATGTAAGGAGATCAAGCCCATAAGTCTGGATGATCTCGACTCCGAAGATGAGTACGAAGAATTTGACAGAAAAGAGGCTGATAAACTCCCAGCTATTGAGAAGCTAAAGATTTCAGAAGTGTAGCACATGACCCAAAGTGGAAGGGTATATCAGCCGGCAGATCAGACGAAAGATAAAGCACCGATGAATGGGTCGGGTAGTACTTCAGCACCGGAAGGAGTCGAGAAAGAAGACTTGGTCATTTCCCAATTGAAGAAGACCCCTGCACAAGCCAGTTTGTGGCATCTGCTTATGACCTCCAAAGAGCATAGGGAGGCTTTAGTGAAGAAGCTATCAGAAATTGAAGTCTCCCCTATAGCTTCACCAAAGACTATGTGCTGCTTGCTAGACAAAGTCCATGCTGGAGCTCCTAATATTGTTTTTTCTGAGAAAGACCTACCAGCAGAAGGAAAGGCCCACAATAAGGCACTTTACATTAGAGCCTATATCATGGATAAGGTGATGCCATGCGTTATGGTGGATGACGGCTCGGCTCTGAATATATGCCCGCTAAAGATGTTACCGTTTCTGGGCATGAATGAAGAAGTGTTGAAAAGGTCCTCGATAGTCATTCCGGCGTATGATAATTCTAAAAGAACAGTGATAGGGACCTTCGAAACAGAAGTGGAGGTTGGGCCCATCAAGTCCATGGTTGTCTTCACAGTGATCGATATTCCGGTCACATTCTCCCTATTGCTTGGAAGGCCCTGGTTCCATCCTTTGGGAGGGGTTCCTTCCACCTTGCATCAGAAGATTAAATTCTCTATGAATGGCAGGATTGTGGCTGTTGAGGCGGACGCCCAGTCGATGGTAGCTGCAGTGGATGAAAGAGTGGTTCCTTTTGGTGGATTCCAAATTGCTGTCATTAAGGAAGAAGAAACCACAGATGCCCCTATGGTCCTTTATGAGAACTACATGCCGGAGTGGCTATCCCGATATCTGTACAAGCTGAACTTTGTCCTGGGAATGGGACTCGGGATTAATTTGCAGGGTGTGCCAGAATTCAAGATCGACTCGGGAAAGTCAAAGCAGTATGGCCTTGGTTATGTATAGGGGTCATCCGAGCAGAAGAATCTGAAAAAGGGCAAGAATGGCAAGGTCATGATGAAGCCATTTCTGAAGGCGGGGGAAAGTCTTTACAAGGGCCAAGTTGAACTGGTGCTAGTTGGAAATGTCGAGTACCCTAGCTTTGAGATTTTTGCAGATGTTGTGGATTTTGAGGAAAGCCAAGAAGAGCCGGTAGCCCCTGAAATGGTAGGAGAAACCATTATTGAATCTGATGTGCTGCAAGGTAAATCACATAAAGCGGTGGAGGTGACAATAAAGGTGGCCGAAGAGAAGGAAGAAAAGAAAACCTGTGCTAAAACTACAAAAATCATCTCAGGTGCTTTGACTGCTGCATTGAACAAAGCTTTTGGAAAGACCAAGCAAGGATTTGGCGAAGAACTGATGGCCAAAGTGAATTTAGACTCTGTGGTCGCTGAAATCACCAAGATTATGGAAAAGGCTAAGGCACAGGCGACCAGGAAAGAAGCAGAGAAAGTTGCAACCCCGGATGATGATCTGGAAGGGAAGATGGAAGCTGATGAAGAGCAAGGCCCTCTGCCTGTGGAGGATGAAAATGATTTTGTTGTATCTATTTCTTCCATTTTCAATGTATCTGATGTACTTTATGATAAGTTCAATGCAATGAAATCCTAGTTTGCTTACTTGTGTGATGTTTATCCTGATAATTCTGTGCATGCATTTGAATCACCATCAAGCATATTTAGCATACATGACACTGCATTGCATGAAATCAATATAAGTACAGATGAAAACCCTAAAATGGTACTCATTTCACACGACCTAAAATCAAAGGAAGAAAGAGAATTAACAAAAATACTCCAAAAACATGTTAAAGCTTTCGCCTGGTCGTATGAAGACATGCCAGATATGGATACAGAAATAGCAGTGCACAAAATCCCAACGGACCCCAAGTTCAGACCGGTAAAGCAGAAGTTAAGAAGACTAAGACCGGAATGGGCTACGCTGGTGAAAGAAGAAGTAGCTAAACAGATAGACGCCAGGTTTCTCGAAGTGGTGGAGTATACAGAATGGCTAGCCAATATTGTCCCTGTGCCTAAAAAGGATGGAAGGGTCAGAGTATGCGTTGATTACAGGGACTTGAATAAAGCATGCCCAAAAGATAACTTTCCACTGCCACATATTGATGTCCTAGTTGATAGCACAGCATGTTGGGATTCGTCAATGGAAAAATAACGTGGCGCAGCGGAAAATACACCATTTAAAATTTCCTAGAATCCACCTATCGTGTCCAATTACCATTGATTAGAATAAAATCAAATAAGAGTCAAGAGAGATTAACTCACCAAATTCGTCTCCTCTAGAGACTGCTGCAGAATCGTTACTTGAAACTACGATCTCCAAATCCGGTGCACGACCAACTATTGAGCGGGAACCGGTGCTAGCTGAAGATGCGAAGGAATGGAGGTTAAATGCTGGGATTTTCGGCTGTTTTGGGGCTGCTATTGGTGGCTGAAATTTCCAGCAATTAATTAGAGTTGAATTAGGTTTTTTATTCCTTAAGACACCTTGTCTAATTGGGTTCTAATTAGGTTAATTAAACCCAAGCCCACTAGGATTATAATTACATAAATAAAATTTAATTAAAAAGTATATACTATGTAATTTAATTCCATTTGGCTAAATTTAATTACCCCTAAATAAAATTAAATCACAGTTAAGTTAATACAATACATGTATTTAATTTTCCTACTTAGGAAAATTATTTAATTAATTGTTTACTTTATGTAATTCAATTAATTGATAAATTAATTAATTACATTATGTAAACTTATTAATTAAATTAAATTCAACCCAATGTCAATTAATTACCTTGACACCGAATGTCAACTAATTAATTAACGCATTCCTTCCAATGTACATTACATGTACAATTTCTATAAGTTCCAGCTCAGTTGATCTATGTGCACGATCCTATGGGTCTGTCTTTATGTTGGCAGTAGGCCCAAGGCCCACAGACTGTAAGTGGGTTCTAGCAAACCATTACAGCTCCCAATTAAGACAAAGATGCAGCAGTCTTTAGAAGACACTCACCCGGTAGTAATCTCATAGTGTCCTTTGCCTAACGATATCGATATGAATAAACAAGAGGCATGGTGTCTGTCATCCTCTTCTGTTGTTTATTATATTTCTTGATCTTGAGCTGACTAATTAATCAAATAAGCAACCAACTTATTTGGGTATGGCCATACACTTATCAGTCCCACTCATCAAGTGGCCAATGATATCATCTCGGTGTCACCCGAGTGGCAATTCCATCATTTCATCATCAATATCAACATGTTCACTGGTCCACCCAATCATACCCGTATTTAGCATCCTTTTACAAACCCGTTAGGCGTATGTCAAAGTGAACCGGATTCCACATTGATATTATAATGAAATCTGGTCTGAGGACAAAAGAGACCTACTCAAGAAAGACCTATGACATGACAACCATGTGGCTTTCTTGTGCGGATCGATCCAGTCCCATGTCAAAGACATGTACCTATATTCATGACTGACTATACAAGTACTATGGCTAGTTAAGAACTACCATACAATCATCGAATATATAAGTTTGTGGTTCTATTCGTTCCCACGATTAGAATAGACTTGGGATAGGTTTTATGATTATCAATCAATGGATACTCTACTCATATTATAGCACAAGATATAAATGAAATAGATTAATTGCCTTTATTAATGTGACACAAATAATGTATTCATACATGACTCTTAATGTATAATACAAAATACAAGAATCCAATGCCCTAAGAACTAGGGCACACCAACACAGCAAAAGCGGCAATGTACTCCTTCATGGATGGCTTCTCGGGATACAACCAGATTCTGATGGATGTGATTGACAAGGTGAAAACGTCATTCATCACAGTATGGGGAACTTTTTGCTACAGAGTGATGCCTTTTGGATTAAAGAACGCAGGTGCCACTTATCAGAGGGCTGTCACAACTCTGTTGCACGATATGATCCATAAAGAAGTTGAAGTGTATGTCGATGATATGCTTGTTAAATCAACAACCCAGGAGGAACACCCTGTTATCCTGGATAGATTTCTAACACGCATTGAAGAGTACAACTTGTGGCTTAACCCCAAGAAGTGCATATTCAGGGTCACATCAGGGAAGTTGTTGGGCCATGTAGTTAGCCAGAGGGGTATAGAAATGGACCCAGATAAAATCAAAGCCATCGAAGATATGCCAGCTCCAATGACTGAAAAGGAGGTCAGATCATTCCTGGGTTCTTTGCAGTATGCAACCGCTTCATAGCCAAGCTAACTTCCACTTGTGAGCCAATCTTCAAGCTATTAAAGAAAGATCAGCCAATTGTGTGGGATGACAAGTGTCAGCTGGCATTCGAGAAGATCAAGGCCTACCTGGTAAAGCCACTAGTGTTGAGTCCTCCAATTCCAGGGAAGCCTCTGATTTTGTATTTGGCAGTTGAAGAGTCCTCTATAGGGGCAATGCTTGCACAGGAACAAGATGGCAAGAAGGAGTATCCCATCTACTACCTTAGCAAGAAATTGTTGGAGTATGAAACCAAGTACACACTGGTGGAAAAGACATGTGTGGCGATGATTTGGTTGACCAAGAAGCTGCGCCACTATTTCCAATCCTACAAGATACAAGCTGTGGCTAAAGTGGATCCAATGAAGTATCTCTATGAAGCACCAGCTTTGGTTGGGAAACTATCCAGGTGGTTGTTACTTTTGTCTGAATTCGACATCGAGTACATCACGAAGAAAACCATTAAAGGGCTAGCCGTGGCAGAGTTCCTGGCAAACCAACCCCTAGAATCTGATTACATAGAGAATCTGGAATTCCCTGATGAGCAACTAGCCATGGTGGAAGTGAAAAGGTGGGCAATGTGCTTCGATGGTGCAGTGAATAGAAAAGGCGCTGGAATCGGGGTACTTATAGCAACACCAGATGGCGAGGTCATTCCTCTATCCAAAAGGCTGATCTTTTCCCGTAACCAATAATGGTGCGGAATATGAAGCATGCTTGTTTGGAATGGAAACTTTATTAGCCTTAGGGGCAAATGATGTCTTAATTGTTGGTGATTCACTTCTGGTGATCAGGCAAGCTCAGGGTGAATGAGAGCTAAAGGAAGAAGCCTTACGGCCTTACTTGGAGCTGCTACAGTTCAGAAAAGATTTATTCGGCTAGTGTGAATTCAGACATGTCCCCAGGGATGAGAATAAGATGGCTGATGCATTAGCTACTTTGTCTTCCATGTGGGAAAATCCAGAAGAGACACAAGTTCAACCACTGGTTATAGCCACTTCCAAACATCCTTGCTTCGAAGTGCGCAAAGTAATGGAATTATCAGTCGAAGAAAAGCCATGGTTCTTTGGCATTTACCGGTATGTTAAGCCATGGCTAGTGCTGCTGATAAGTTGACACTGAGAAAACTGGCTAGTCAATTCAGAATCTTTGAGGATAAGCTGTACAAAAGAACAGCACATGGAGTCCTTTTAAGGTGTTTAACTGAGCAAGAAGCAGAAGAAGTGATGCAACAAGTACATGCAGGGTCCTGTGAGCCACATATGAATGGACTTGCCATGGCTAGGAAGATCATGAGACAAGGGTATTTCTGGATGACAATGCAAGCAGATTGTATAAGAAAAGTGAAGAGATGCCATGAATGTCAGATCTATGCAGACATTAGTCATCTTCCTCCACTCGAACTTCAGAATCTAGCGTCTCCTTGGCCGTTTTCAGCGTGGGGGATAGATATGATTGGTGAAATTCATCCAGCTGCATCTAATGGGCATGATTCAAAGTTGTAGCAGTTGATTATTTCTCCAAATGGGTCGAAGCAGAATCCTTCACTAATGTTACAGCCAAGCACATGGTCAAGTTCATCCAGAATAATATCTTCACTCGGTATGGGATTCCTCATCACATAGTAACTGACAATGGAGTACAGTTTCAAGGGGCAACAGTTGAGCTATTTACAGAACATGGTATTGAACATCATAAGTCCTCTCCATACAGACCTCAGGCTAATGGTGCAGTAGAAGCAGCTAACAAGGCAATAAAGAAGATTTTATAAAAAATGGTAACCACTTACAGGGATTGGGCCGATAAACTGCCTTATGCTCTCTGGGGTTACAGAACCAGTGTCAGAACCCCGACAGGAGAAACTCCTTATGCCTTGGTATATGGAATGGAAGCGGTGTTGCCGGTGGAAATCAAACTCAAGTCACTCAGAGTTGCCCTGGAAGCTCAATTGCCAGAGACTGAATGGGTTCAAGCCAGGTATGAACAGCTGGCTGCACTAGATGAAAGGTGACTAAAGGCACTGGATCACTATGTATCAGTGCAGAATGGCTAGAGCCTATAATCAAAATGTGAAATACTCCAAGCGGCAGTTGAAAGCAGGAGATTTGGTTCTAAAGCAACTAAGGCATTCAAATGTTGATGTTAGGGGCAAGTTCAGACCTAACTGGGAAGGACCCTATGTGGTGAAGAAGGTGTTATCAAAAGGCGCTGTCAGCATCATAAACATGGATTGAAACGAGTTCACTAATCCTATCAACCAAGACAGGCTAAAGCTTTATCATGTGTAAAAAAAAAAAAAAGAGAGTCTGCTAGGCTGAAAACTCGAAAAGAGCGGTCTAGGCAAAAATTAAGACGGGAGAGAAAATGATCAGTCGGAAAATCTGAAAAGGACGACTGGTGATGGATTCTGGCTCAGTGTGGAATCTGTGCCATTTAGGAACCAACTTGTTTCAAATGTACTCATTTTGACTTCATCAATAAAGTGAAGTGTTTGTTTAAATATATTTGCACGGTTATGACAAATGCACAAACAAAGTTGTCTTGCGTAAACACACATTGAAAGAAAGCACGTTGCATTCAACTGATCAATATCATCGCATTATTTGACAAATGAAAATGTATTAAATACATGCAATTTAAAATCTCTTATCGCCCTCTAAAGTCCAGTTCATCTTCCCGAACGAGTAATAAAGGGTCATGACACCATTTTAATCAAAAATAAATAAATAAATAAAATAAAATAAAATGGTCGCCACGACTATCATTACAGTCGTGCGACTGTAATTTAAATATTACAGTCATACGACTGTAATGTCGGACAGACTACAGGAACCCATACCTCTGCAGCAGAAATGGAGGAGAGAGAGAGGGAGCATTAATTGCTCCCTTGTTGCAGCAAGCAAGGAAAAAGAGCAGAAGAAAAAAAGAGTAGAAAAGGAAGAAAAAGGGAGAGAAAGGGCAAGTTCGAATTCTGGTGAAGAAATCTAGAGAGAGAAGGAGAAAAGAGAGAAGGAAAAGAAAGAGGTGGAAAACCCACAAAAAATTCATCTTTTCCTCTTCTATTTTCTTTTAATTCTCAGAAATAAGGTCAAAACTTGTTAGAAATCCCTAGGTTAATCAATTAACTTCACAAACAAATCAAGAATTCGGACTTAAATCATCAGAATCCCTTGCAATTTGGATTTTTGGACAAAAAGCTCTCAACTTCCATTCCAAAGGAAAAAAGTGCGAATTTGTTAGGATCTGTGCGACGCCAGGGGTCAAAACGACTTGGAATAGCTTCTAAAAGGGTAAACACTCCCTTTCCTTACACTTTTTCTCGCTTTCTGGGTGTTTGAAGTGAGTTTTGTGTGTTTTTCTGTTGCATTTTCGTGTTTCTGCTCCTGCAAATTAAGAACAGTCGCACGACTGTTCTTGGTTTTCATGAACAGTCGTACGACTGTATATATAGTCGTACGACTGTTCTTAATTTCCAGTTGATTTTCTTCAGTTTTGGTCCAAAATGAATTTTTGATGAAATTTTGATCCTGAACTAATTACAGTCGCACGGCTGTAAATTACAGTCGTACGACTGTAATCCTCGTTCCAGAATCAAAATTTCAGCTTTTATCCCTAAAAAATCCCAAAAAAATCAGAAAACCCCAAAGATCATCAAAATGAATTTTGTTATGTGCATCACGACCATAGATTCAATTATCCGGTAAATTTGCATTTAGAACAATTCAACGACGGAGACCCAGTTCTCCTGAAAACCGACCCATTTAACATATGAAAAATACATGTAAATCGGTAAAATTGTTTTCAAAATGATTTTCCCACAAAACCAAAAAAAATACAGGGACGTTTCAAAATGTTTTCCAGGTCTACTCGGGCCGGCTAGCCGAGCTGACCCGGTTATCCCCTCTATGCATGTCCCCAATTCTTGATTTCCCAATCCTGTCTATTTGAGTCCTAATTGTGGCGTGCCATATAAATTGTGCTAACATTTGTTTTGCAGCTTTTATTTATATTTATCTTTAATTTTATTTGTATTTTAATAGAATTAATCGTGTATCCTATGTGGTTGTATTTTTCTAGATTCTCGTGTATATAGGCGATTGTATAAGTGAGGCGAGAGTTTTTATTTTTCCATTCGATTTGGTTGTATGCCTTTTATATTAAAAAAAAAAATTGGCTTTAGATTTTGAAATACCATTCGAGAACATTGGCAATATTTATTTTAATTAGACACGAAATAAGAGACTTGTCCGGACCCGAATCTCTAAATAGTGTAGCGGCCGTTCATCCGGTTCAGCTACATAAGATTTTCCCGGTTGAGCTGAGCCGGGTGGCGACTCTACAATATTCATCGAGGCTTAGGTCTCGGTTCTTTTATGCATTAATTCCGATTATTTTCCAAAACGCGGATTTCCATTTATAAAAACCCCACACGAGGGAGGGGCCCGCCCGAGATCGTGGCACCCCATTCCGAAAGGGAGTCCCGCGTCCCATCGAAAACGCGTCGTCCGCTCACAACAATTCCACACTCCCTCAAAAACAAGTCAAACTCTTGGGTCAAATATTCACCCCCTCGGTCAAACCGAAGTGCTTTTATTTTCCTGCCAAGTTGGTTTTCTACTTCATTCTTAAAGTCCTTGAACCTTTGGAGAGTCTCAGACTTATGATTCATTAGATACACGTAACCGTATCTGCTGAAGTCATCCGTGAAGGTGACTGTGAGCAGACGACGCATTTTCGACGGGACGCGGGACTCCCTTTCGGAATGGGGTGCCACGATCTCGGGCGGGCCCCTCCCTCGCGTGGGGTTTTTATAAATGGAAATCCATGTCTTGGAAAATAAATGGAATTAATACGTAAAAGAACCGAGACCTAAGTCTCGATGAATATTGTAGGAGTCGCCACCCGGCTCAGCTCAATCGGGAAATTCTTATGTAGCTGAACCGGACAAACGGCCGCTACACTATCCAGAGATTCGGGTCCGGACAAGTCCCTTATTTCGTGTCTAATTAAAATAAATATAGCCAATGTTCTCGAATGGTATTTCAAAATCTAAAGTCCATTTTATTGAATATAAAAAGCATACAGCGCACACACAAAACATTTAATACAAAAATAAGGAAAAGAAATAAATATTAATTGGCTTACAACCAAATCGAATGGAAAAATAAGAACTCTCGCCTCACTTGTACAATCGCCTATAATACACGAGAATCTAGAAAAATACAACCGCCTAAATACACGATTTAATCTATTAAATTACATCCAAAATAAAAATAAAAAGAAATTAAAACCTGCAAAACCGAGGGTTAGCACAATATATACAGCACGCCACAATTAGGACTCAAATAGACAGAATTGGGAAATCAAGAATCGGGGGCATGCATTTAGGGGGTAACCGGGTCGGCTCGGCTAGCCGGCCCGGTTAGACCTGGAAAACATTTTGAAACGTCCCTGTATTTTTGGTTTTGTGGGAAAATCATTTGAAAACAATTTTTTTTCAGTTTACATGCATTTTCCACATGTTTAAGTGGGTCGGTTTTCAGGAGAAATGGGTCTTCGTCGTTGAATTATTCTAAATGCAATTTCACTAAAATTGAATCTATGGTCGTGATGCACACAACAAAATTCATTTTGATGATTTTTGGGATTTTCTGATTTTTTGGGGTTTTTTGGGAATTTTTGGGGATGAAACTAAAATTCTGATTCTGGAATGGGGATTACAGTCGTACGACTGTTGTTTACAGTCGTGCGACTGTAATCAGTCCAAGACCAGAATTTCGCCAAAAATCATTGAAAATCAAAATCTGAAGAAAATAAATCTGGAAATTAAGAACAGTCGTACGACTGTATATACAGTCGTACGACTGTTCATGAAAACCAAGAACAGTCGTACGACTGTTCTTAATTTCCAGGAACAGAAATACAAAAAATGCAGTAAAAACGCACAAAACTCACTTCAAACACCCAGAAAGCGAGGAAAAGTGTAAGGAAAAGAAGTGACTACCTTTTTAGAAGCTATTCCAAGTCTTTTTGACCCCTGGCGTCGCTCCGATCCCAACAAATTCGCACTTTTCCCTTTGGAATGGAAGTTGAGAGCTTTTTGTCCAAAATCCGAATTGCAAAGGATTCTGATTGTTTTAGTCTGAATTCTTGATTTGGTTATGTAGTTAATTGATTAACCTAGGGGTTTCTAACAAGTTTTAGGTTTAATTTCGAGAATTAAAGAAAATCAAAGAGGAAGAAAAAATGAGTTTTTTTTGTGGTTTTCTTTTTCTCTCTCTTCTCTTTCTCTCTCTAAATTTCCTTTCACCAGAAAAATCCCTCCCCTTTCCTCTCTTCTTTTTCTCTTTTTATCTCTCTCTGGCCTCTCTTGCTTGCTGCAGAGCCGGAGCAATTAATGCTCAACCTCTCTCTCCTCCATTTCTGCTGCAGAGGTATGGGCCTCTGCAGATTTCCCGATATTACAGTCGTACGACTGTAATTTTTAAATTACAGTTGTACGACTGTAACAATAGTCGTACGACTATAGTTTTTTTTTTTTTTTTTTAAGTATAGAAAATTCCGGCGCTTACAGCTGCCCCTCACGTGATCAAATTTGACATCTAGCTCTAGGTCCATAATACCTATGATGATGAATTTGAGAGCGTGAATTAAAGCGCCGTGAACACTGGAATGAACCTTCTGATGAGATAGGCCGATACCGAGTTTAGGTTACCCGAGGCGATACTGGGGATAAAATAAGCTGATATCAGGTCTATGTTACCCGAGGCGAGTTGATGAAGAGATTAGCCGATATTAGGTCTATGTTACCCGAGGCGAAATGATGAAGAGATTAGCCGATATCAGGTCTATGTTACCCGAGGCGAAATGATGAAGAGATTAGCCGATATCAGGTCTATGTTACCCGAGGCGAAATGATGAAGAGATTAGCCGATATCAGGTCTACGTTACCCGAGGCGAAATTGATGAAGAGATTAGCCGATATCAGGTCTAGGTTACCCGAGGCGAAATTGATGAAGAAATTGGCCGATACCGGGTCTATGTTACCCGAGGTGATGCTGGAGATGAAATTAGCTGATACCGGGTCTATGTTACCCGAGGCAAGATTGATGAAGAAATTGGCCGATACCGGGTCTAGGTTACCCGAGGCGATGCTGGAGATAAGATTAGCCGATACCAGTTCTATGTTACCCGAGGCGAAATTGATGAAGAGATTAGCCGATATCAGGTCTATGTTACCCGAGGCGAGTTGATGAAGAGATTAGCTGATATCAGGTCTATGTTACCCGAGGCGGTGCTGGAGATAAGATTAGCCGATACCAGGTCTATGTTACCTGAGGTGAAATTGATGAAGAGATTAGCCGATATCAGGTCTATGTTACCCGAGGCGAAATTGCTGGGGAACTTGGATGATGGAGCGGATCTGGGCCGATGCCGAGCCTACATTACTCTAGGCGGACTCGCTGGAGAAAGTTGAGATAATGGAGCGGACCTGGGCCGATATCGAGTTTCCATTACTCGAGGCGGATCTGCTGACTTGCTGAGGATATTAAGCTGGGGATGAATTCCTGCACTTAAAATGGCAAGTCTTCATTCCTTGATCGAGAGATTTTTAAACAAAAATTTTTGCCCCTTCGATCAAGAATGAAGACTAGCCGGGGATAAGTAATTGATATATGCAATGTATGGATGCATGATGATGTATATGTACATGTATGTATTTTCTGTTATTGGACTTTTCTGTCCTCCACTGAGGAGATATGTTGTGCCTCTGATTGATTCTGCTTTTCTTGGGACATTGTTTGATGATTATCGATGGAGTGAGGTGATTGCTGGGGAAATGATCGTAGTATTCCTTGTAGAGATTCCGCTGGGGAAGAATGTGACAGTTTGACTGGGGAAACAATTGTGCTATTCTTTGTGTAGACTACACTGAGGAGTAACATGGCGACTTTGTGGAGAAGTAATTGATAGTGTTCTTTATGTAGACTCCGCTAGGGAATAGTACGGGAAACTCTGCTGGAGAGTGATGTGACGAATTCTGCGGGGAATACTAAGGATGTTCTGTTTTTCTTTCTGCTCCGTGGGAAGTTATGAGTTTTTTTTTTTTTTTTAGGTGCTCTAATTTTTGCCTGGGTAGCCCAAATCAGGTTTTCAGCCCAGCGAGCCGCTCTAACTTTTGCCTAAGGCGCCTTTTCGGTTTTCGCCTTAGCGAGCTTTTCATATGCCCTACCTTTTGCCTAAACTGCCCGATATGGGTTTTCAGCTTAGCGGGCCGCTCTAATTTTTGTCTGAGGCGCCTTTTCGGTTTTCACCTCAGCGAGCATTTTTTTTTTATTTTACTAAAATGGTGTTGTGACTCTTTATTGCTCGTTTGGGAAGATGAACTGGACTTTAGAGGACGATAAAAGATTTTGAATTGCATGTATTTGATACATCTTCATTTGTCACTTAATGTGATGATATTGATCAGTTGAATGCAAAGTGCTTTCTTTGAATGCGTGTTTTGTTGGGATTCGTCACGGGAAACCGACCGATAAAAGCGGAAAGACGCGTCGATTTCCTCGAATCCGGCCCAGGAGCTTAAGATGTGGAAATCAAAAACATAAAGGCAGAAAAGAGGGTTTCAAAAACTAACCTCAAAGTCTCTCTAAGAGACGGATGCAGACTGCAGAAACCAAGTGCAGGTTTCCTCCACCGATGCGTACACGAACGGCTCTCGGACCGAAACCCGTGCTAGCGGCTCGGATGATTTAAAGAGAGGGAGAGAGAGGCTGCTCACAATAGGAATATATGGCTGTAATTTTCTTTCCGAAAGAAAAATACAATAACCCTAAGTTAGGGCTCTAGATTTCTTTCCAAAAGAAATCTATCCTTAACATAGGCACCACTTTCTTTACCTTAAGAAATCAATTCCTCAAGTGGGCAAAACTAATTCTCCCAAAGAATTATTCAAAAATGGGCAAAGCCTTTCTCTTAAAAGAAGAAGAAAACCTACGGCCAAAACATGGAGTGAAGGACAAAGAAGATGTGTGAAGGAGCAAAGTCCAACTTTGCTACTAAGGAGTCAAACCAATGACTCACCATGGTGACTCACCTAATGACTCACCATCACCTTGTCTTCTTCATCCTACAATTCAGCCAAGAGAGGAAAGAAATGATGGATATTTTTTTTCTCATTAATGATACCACAATAATGACCAAAAATATCTCATGATGCAAAGTCCAACTTTGTCACCTAAAGTCATCCATGACTCATCATTTCTCTTCATCCTCTTTTGTCCAACAATGAGTCACCATTCTCATCAACAATGACTCACCATTCTTGCCCAAAGATGCTATGAATTTCGGCCAACACATCCCACACAATGTGGGCAAAAATCATTTTATGTCTTAAGCCCAATATTAACTCCTTTGATTTAATTAATTTCAAATGCAACTTTACTTTAATATGTATGCTTATATATTATACCATATAATATATTACATACATTTAAATTAAAATTCATTTGACCTATTAATTTAATCAAGGGATTAAATTAGGCATACATAAAATGAGATACATGTAAACCTATACATGTATAATAATATTTCCACCTAGGAAATATTTCCATAAATTAATTCATTGAATTAATTATGGAGGCCAAAATACATATTAATTATATAACTATGATCAATCCAATTGATTCATATAATATAATTAATGAATCTCTCTCTCTTCAAATGTGTATACTCCAAGTACACACTTAATCCGACTAGTTAAAGTCCAGACGTTCAATGTGTACGATCCAATGGGCCCGTCTTTATGTTGGCAGTGGGCCAAGGCCCACAGACTGCAGGCGGGCTCTAGCAAGCCACTGCAGCCCCCAATTAAGACGGAGTAAGCAGTCAAACTGAAAACGTAACCCAGTAGTTTGAACTTGTAAATCCCATGTCGCTGATATCGGTGTCCAACACAGAGGCATGGAAGTATCACCCTCCTTGTGTCTGGACATTTACTTGATACTGAATGAACTGATGCTCACAAACAAGATCCAATCTTGTTTGGGTGCGGCCGCACACTTATCAGTAACATTCTTCAAGAGGCCATTGATATCGTCTCAGTGAATCACTGAGTGACATTCCCTTCTGCATATCCATAGTACTGCCATGCTCATTGACACACCCGAACGTACCCATACTTGGCACCCTTTTACAGGCCCGTTAGGCATACACCAAAGTGTGCCGCTTCACATGCAGCACCATCATATGGTCCGGTCTAAGGACTTATACAAGTACTACACGAGAATCATTTGTGATACTATACCATGTAGATTCCCGTTAAGTGGATCAATCCAGTACCATGCCCTTTTTGCATGTACCCATTAACCTGGTTGACATTCCATGTACTATGACCGGTAAGACACCGCCATACAACCAGACTAATGATAGTCTTTAGTTCCATTCATTCCCATGATTGGAACAGACTACGGAAAACTTCATGGCCATATCGTTCTCCCTATCCATAGTCTTACTGCCAAGTGCCTCACACTTGACAACATGGATATGGATATGTCCATAGGATACTCTATTTAAAATATAGCACAAGACATATAATAAATAGATTAATGCCTTTATTTCCTTAACACTAATTGTATAGTACATAAAGTTCACGTTAATGTACAAATGTATTATACAAACACAAGGACCAATGCCTCGGGACTAGGGCATTTCCAACAATCTCCCACTTGCACTAGTACTTACTAGGCATGGGTCTAATCCCTATAGATCTAGTATAACCTTCGTGCATAGGCATAGCCAAGCATGTTGGTCAAAAGATCTGCGACATTGTCTTTGGTGTCCACTCTTTGTAATGAGATATCACCCCCTCAGCAATTTCTCGCAATAGGTGAAACTCCCTGAGTTCATGCTTCGTGTATATGTGTGACCGGGGCACATAGCTTGTGCAACAGCCCCTCGATGTCACAGAAGATATCAACTGGTTACTGGATAGTAGATACTATCCCCAGTTCCGTGATAAACTTCTCAATCCATATAGCTTCCCTAGCTATGTCACACGTTGCAATGTACTCAGTTCCTGTGATAGAAACCGCGATGGTCAATTACTTGGAGCCTCTCCAACAACAGCACCACCATATGGCATGAACACTTACCTATACTGCGACTTATATTCATCCTGGTCAGTCTGGAAGCTTGCATCAGTGTACCTAGTAACTGACTGCTCTTCCTGACTATCATGCACTAAGAAGCTATCCTTAGTCCGATTAAGGTACTTCAGGATTGCTTTAACAGCCTACCAGTGATCCACTCAGGATCCGGCTTATCATACTTAGTGCAAAGCCGACATCAGGTCTTGTACATAGCATGGAATACATGATTGATCCTCTAGCCGAAGCATGTAGAACCAACTTCATGTTCTCCCTGTCCTGCCTTACCTTAGGGCAGTACTTCTTACTAAGTTTCAGCTTATGACCCATTGGCAAGAAACCTTTCTTAGCCTAGTCCATGCTGAATCTTTTCAGAACTATGTCTATGTACTTGGCCTGACTTAGGCCTGGAAGCCGATTGGATCTATCCCTGTAGATCCTGATCCCTAGGATCGTCTCAGCTTCGCCTAAGTCCTTCATTGTGAAGCACTTACTCAACCATTACAATTCCTTTGTGGTGTTGGTATGTCGCTTCAACTTAGAAGGATGCCATCCCTTTGTTATACCAGGAAAATTACTATGCTCCCACTAAACCTCTTATACACACCCTTAAAGGTATTTTCGGCCTATAGCTTATAGCACCACTTGCAACTATTACCTTAGCACCCGGAGGTGGATCAACCAGGTTCCAAACCTGATTATCGTACATAGATTGCATATCTGCCTCCAAGGCAGACAGTGGGCTAACTATAGCCTACTAGTAGGTTATGTACTCCTCTTTGTCCAAGACAAAATGAGCATAATCATTAGAAACAAGAAACCAATTTTTCTCATGTTCCTGATGATCCCTACCATACCTTTTAGGTCCTTGTGTGACCTGGGCTGGTGCTTCCACCTTTGGAAGCTTCACCCTGGTCTCCGAGTTATCCTTTTCAGGAATTTGTGAGCTTTGAACTTCCCTAAGTTCAACATCGCTCCCACTGTCTTTCTTGGAAAGAAACCCCTTTTCAAGAAGGACCCCCTTTCGCGCCATGAACACCTTGTTCTCAGCGGGGTTGTAGAAGTAATACCCTTTGGTATCCCTAGGGTAGCTCACAAACAGGCATTAGTCGGTTTTGGGTTCTAGTTTTGCTCACAGTCAATTTCTTGACTTGTGCATAACAACCCCAAATCCGCAAGAAAGACACATTAGGCACCCTGCCTGTCCATATTCCAAATGGAGTCTTTCTAAAGCCTTAGTCGGAGTATAATTGAAATTGAGAGCCATTGTCTCAAGAGCGTATCCATTAAAACTTATTGGGAGAGAGGCATGACTCATCGTTTGAGCGGACCATGTCCAACAGGGTCCTATTCCTCCGTTTGGACACCCCACTTCATTGTGGTGTTCATGGAGGAGTGAGCTGTGGAACTATTCCATGCTCTCTCATAATGAGTCAAACAATAGGCTTATATGCTCACCACCTCGGTCCAACCGAAAGGCTTTGATATTTCTGCCTAGTTGGTTCTGTACTTCGTTCCTTAATCCCTTAAACCTATCAAGGGTCTCAGACTTAGATTTCATTACATAGGCGTAGCCATTTCTGATGAAATTGTCTGTGAAGGATACAAAGTATAGATGTTCACCTTTGGTTGCTATGCTTGTCGGTCCATATACATCTCAATGCATTAGGTCCAATAAGCTAGCGACCCTTGTAAAAAGGTTCTTTAGTCATTTTACCTTATAAACAAGACTCGCATATATCAAGTGACTCCATGTCAAGTGATCCTAGGATTCAAGCTATGTGAAGCCTAGCTATGCGTTTCTTATTTATGTGGCCTAAATGACAATGCCAAAGGTAAACCGGATTAAGTTCGTTAGGCTTAACCCTTTAAGTATGTATAGTATAGACATGATTAGTTTCATTTAAATCCAGGATATAAAAGACATTATTTAATAGAGCCACTCCATAAAATAATTCTTTTCTAGATAAACTCTTTTTACTATTAACAATAGTAAATGTACATCCAGAAATATCCAAAACTGAAACAGAAATAATATTCCTGTACAAAACAGGTACAAAATAACATAGTTTCAGTAACAAAACTAATCTACTAGGCATCATAAGCTGGTCCGGCTGATCTCTATGGCAGCAACTCTTGCTCCATTTATGACCGGCAAGTCCACTTGTCCCGATCCCAGTGATCTCCTGTTCTTAAGTCCCTGCACATTACAACAAATGTGAGAACCACATCTAGTATCCAATACATAAGATGTTGAAACAGAGGTTAATGTCTATGACATATATACCTGATGAAGACACGCCTTGCGTCTTCCTTTTCTCTCCCAAAAGCTTGGGACACGATCTTTTCCAATGACCAGCCTGCTTGCAACCGAAGCAGACATCCTTGGAACGGGCCTTGGGCTGGGCTTTAGCCTTTTTAGCCTTGGCTTCCTTAGCCTTGGCCTTGGCCTTTGCCTTGCCCTTGCCTTTAGCAAAAGGAGGTTTCCCCTTGTTAACCTCAAGTACCGGCGGATTCTTCTTGATCGACAGTTCAGCGAGTTCAAGCATCCAATGCAGCTCACCAACAGTACGGTCCATCCCTTGCTTGTAAAAGTTTAGGATGAATTGATCATAAGAATCCGGTAAAGAATCCAGGATTGTACTAACCGCCAGCCCCCGTGAGATAGGAGTTCCGAGACGGGCTAAATTATCCAGATAACCCTTCATCTTGAGCACGTGTGTACTCACAGATGTCCCGGCTCCCATCTTACAGCTGCGGAATGCCTTGTGTATCAGGTACCTTTCCTGATAAGCTTGCTCATAAAACATCTCGTTAAGAGTTGTCATTATAGCAAAGGCCTGATGATCCAGGAACTGCTTTTGCAATTCAGGAACCATACTAGCCAACATCAGGCATGTCACATCCCGGTTATCTTTTACATGTGCCAAGTATTCCTCCAGCTGGGCAGCCGGTGGATTACTTCCCGTTGGCACAGCCGGTACAGGCTTTTTGAGCACATACTCTTTAGACTCTTGTCTTAGAACTTTCCTTAAGTTCATAGACCAGTCCCAAAAGTTAGGGCCAGAAAGCTTGTCCCATTCCAAGAAAGATCGCAGTGATAAAGTATCATTCGTAGCCATTGGTTTCTACACAGAAAAATTACGAGTGTAAATAAAGGACTTAACATGTTCTTCCCATATTATAATTAATAATGAATCGTGTTATTAATTAACTCGAGTTGTTGGGCTCATGGGCCGAGATCCATATTATATCAAGATATAGCCAGACGAGGGCCTGGAACAACTATACCCCAATTTTTAGGTAGGAACGCCGTCCAATCCCAACCTAGGGACTCTCGGTTTGATGGGTCTGTTGGCACTTACCCATCTGTGCTTAGGGCCAGGAACATCCTACTACCCACGCTAAGTCAAAACCTCCATCCAAGTGTTAGAGTAACCAATACTCCAACCCAATACAAAATGACGATACTCCAGTGCATCCAACGAGGGTTGGTCTACAGCTGGCCTATCCCCACTTCGAGTAGGTTATGAATGAGGGAAGCACTTTTAAGAGACTTAGTAATTACCTTTTGGTTATTAGATTCAATTAATAACGGCTTAGATGCATAGGCGGGTGAAATTGGGTTTGTACATACATTCTCACATGTAAATAAATAAAGCATAATTAAATAAAAATGAAATGCTATGGGCCAAAATTTACATCCTAATATAATTCTAGTAAACCTATACTAGAACGACATCAGGTGGGCTGCATCCTCATCCTTCTAGCACGCCAATCCAATCGGCTTCTTCTTCTTTACATAATTCCATCATAAACACATAAAATAAAATTACATAAAAGAAAAACGGCGCGTAGGCCGTATTTACCAAAAGAATATTACAACCCGAATAAATAAGGCCCAAAACATCCATTCATGCATTTAATCATACATACACGTATCCAATACATACAATTTATAAACATGTTAAATGCATGAATTAATCCCATTTCAAATATGTCCATAGCCATTATTTTGAAATCGCCAAATTTTGCCCGATCATGGTTCTAAACCCGTGCGGGCTTTGGGCCTCCAACCCAGGCAAAATTGCTCCCAATCCAATTGGGAAACCATGAATTCCAAAATTAGCCGTCCGGGTAATCGTGCCAAGAAAACCCGAACCAATTTCAATTAACCGTATTTATTTCCAAAATAAATATCGCATGAACGAAAAATAAATCCATTCATAAAACATGCGCATAAAATTTCCAAAATTAAACACGCACAATTTTAAAACAATTAAAATTTTAAAATCCCACGCGTATAAAAATTACCAAAATTTAAACACGCATATTTTTAAAATTTTAAATCCGGCCCGGCCCAAAAAATCCCGCCAAATCCAAAAACGGGCCCGGCCCGCTGCGCGGAGCAGCCGCGGCGCTGCTGCCCAGCAGCAGCCCCGCTGCCGCGCAGCGGCTGCTGCCCAGCAGCAGCCTGCTGCTGGCGTGCAGCAGCTGCTGGCGCGCAGCAGCCCTGCTGCTGGCGTGCAGCAGCTGCTGCCGAGGCAGCAGCCAGCAGCAGCTGCTGCCTGTGGCGCCTAGCGCCGCAGGCAGCGGCTGCTGCCCCCGCTTCGACCCGAAACGGTCCGTGATTTTTCCGCATAAAAACAAGCAACATGAAATTAAATCACCAAGAAATAAAATCATGCATAGGAAATTAAATCTAGCATAAAACCAATATGCAAAATAAAATTTCCATAACAAAAACACAAAAAGGAAAATAAAACCTAGCATACACCATATGCAACATAATTTTCCATTTGCAAATTTCAACGGGCAAAATCACAAACCCGAAACCAAAAGAATCCCGTCCACAAAAATCTCCAATTTTAAAACACGGGATCCACCAAGTTAAAGATTTCCACGGATCAAAAGCCTGCTCTGATACCACTGTTGGGATTCGTCACGGGAAACCGACCGATAAAAGCGGAAAGACGCGTCGATTTCCTCGAATCCGGCCCAGGAGCTTAAGATGTGGAAATCAAAAACATAAAGGCAGAAAAGAGGGTTTCAAAAACTAACCTCAAAGTCTCTCTAAGAGACGGATGCAGACTGCAGAAACCAAGTGCAGGTTTCCTCCACCGATGCGTACACGAACGGCTCTCGGACCGAAACCCGTGCTAGCGGCTCGGATGATTTAAAGAGAGGGAGAGAGAGGCTGCTCACAATAGGAATATATGGCTGTAATTTTCTTTCCGAAAGAAAAATACAATAACCCTAAGTTAGGGCTCTAGATTTCTTTCCAAAAGAAATCTATCCTTAACATAGGCACCACTTTCTTTACCTTAAGAAATCAATTCCTCAAGTGGGCAAAACTAATTCTCCCAAAGAATTATTCAAAAATGGGCAAAGCCTTTCTCTTAAAAGAAGAAGAAAACCTACGGCCAAAACATGGAGTGAAGGACAAAGAAGATGTGTGAAGGAGCAAAGTCCAACTTTGCTACTAAGGAGTCAAACCAATGACTCACCATGGTGACTCACCTAATGACTCACCATCACCTTGTCTTCTTCATCCTACAATTCGGCCAAGAGAGGAAAGAAATGATGGATATTTTTTTTCTCATTAATGATACCACAATAATGACCAAAAATATCTCATGATGCAAAGTCCAACTTTGTCACCTAAAGTCATCCATGACTCATCATTTCTCTTCATCCTCTTTTGTCCAACAATGAGTCACCATTCTCATCAACAATGACTCACCATTCTTGCCCAAAGATGCTATGAATTTCGGCCAACACATCCCACACAATGTGGGCAAAAATCATTTTATGTCTTAAGCCCAATATTAACTCCTTTGATTTAATTAATTTCAAATGCAACTTTACTTTAATATGTATGCTTATATATTATACCATATAATATATTACATACATTTAAATTAAAATTCATTTGACCTATTAATTTAATCAAGGGATTAAATTAGGCATACATAAAATGAGATACATGTAAACCTATACATGTATAATAATATTTCCACCTAGGAAATATTTCCATAAATTAATTCATTGAATTAATTATGGAGGCCAAAATACATATTAATTATATAACTATGATCAATCCAATTGATTCATATAATATAATTAATGAATCTCTCTCTCTTCAAATGTGTATACTCCAAGTACACACTTAATCCGACTAGTTAAAGTCCAGACGTTCAATGTGTACGATCCAATGGGCCCGTCTTTATGTTGGCAGTGAGCCAAGGCCCACAGACTGCAGGCGGGCTCTAGCAAGCCACTGCAGCCCCCAATTAAGACGGAGTAAGCAGTCAAACTGAAAACGTAACCCAGTAGTTTGAACTTGTAAATCCCATGTCGCTGATATCGGTGTCCAACACAGAGGCATGGAAGTATCACCCTCCTTGTGTCTGGACATTTACTTGATACTGAATGAACTGATGCTCACAAACAAGATCCAATCTTGTTTGGGTGCGGCCGCACACTTATCAGTAACATTCTTCAAGAGGCCATTGATATCGTCTCAGTGAATCACTGAGTGACATTCCCTTCTGCATATCCATAGTACTGCCATGCTCATTGACACACCCGAACGTACCCATACTTGGCACCCTTTTACAGGCCCGTTAGGCATACACCAAAGTGTGCCGCTTCACATGCAGCACCATCATATGGTCCGGTCTAAGGACTTATACAAGTACTACACGAGAATCATTTGTGATACTATACCATGTAGATTCCCGTTAAGTGGATCAATCCAGTACCATGCCCTTTTTGCATGTACCCATTAACCTGGTTGACATTCCATGTACTATGACCGGTAAGACACCGCCATACAACCAGACTAATGATAGTCTTTAGTTCCATTCATTCCCATGATTGGAACAGACTACGGAAAACTTCATGGCCATATCGTTCTCCCTATCCATAGTCTTACTGCCAAGTGCCTCACACTTGACAACATGGATATGGATATGTCCATAGGATACTCTATTTAAAATATAGCACAAGACATATAATAAATAGATTAATGCCTTTATTTCCTTAACACTAATTGTATAGTACATAAAGTTCACGTTAATGTACAAATGTATTATACAAACACAAGGACCAATGCCTCGGGACTAGGGCATTTCCAACATGTTTATGCAAGACAACTTTGTTTGTGCATTTGTCATAACCATGCAAATATATTTAAACAAACACTCCACTTTATTGATGAAGTCAAAATGAGTACATTTGAAACAAGTTGATTCCTAAATGATACACATTTCACATTAAGCCAGGATCCGTCACCAGTCGTCCTTTTCAGATTTTCCAACTGATTATTTTCTCTCGTGTCTTAACTTTTGCCTAGATCGCTCTTTTCAAGTTTTCAGCCTAGCAGACCTTTCTCTCTCTTTTTTTTTACACATGATAAAGCTTTAGCCTGTCTTGGTTGATCGGGTTGGTGAATTCGTTTCCATCCATGTCCATGATGCTGACAGCACCTTTTGATAACACCTTCTTCACCACATAGGGTCCTTCCTAGTTAGGTCTGAACTTGCCCCTAATATCAACATTTGAAGGCCTTAGTTGCTTTAGAACCAAATCTCCTACTTTCAACTGCCGTTTGGAGTATTTCACATTTCGATTATAGGCTCTAGCCATTCTGCGCTGATACATCTGCAGGTGATCCAGTGCCTTTAGTAGCCTTTCATCTAGGGCAGCCAGCTGCTCATATCTAGCTTGAACCCATTCAGTCTCTGGCAATTGAGCTTCCAGGGCAACTCTGAGTGACTTGAGTTCGATTTCCACCGGTAACACCGCTTCCATTCCATATACCAAGGCATAAGGAGTTTCTCCTGTCGGTGTTCTGACACTGGTTCTGTAACCCCAGAGAGCATAAGGCAGTTTATCGGCCCAATCTCTGTAAGTGGTTACCATCTTTGATAAGATCTTCTTTATTGCCTTGTTAGCTGCTTCTACTGCACCATTAGCCTGAGGCCTATATGGAGAAGACTTATGATGTTCAATACCATGTTCTGCAAATAGCTCAGCCGTTGCCCCTTGAAACTGTACTCCATTGTCTGTTACTATGTGATGAGGAGTCCCATACCGAGTGAAGATATTCTTCTAGATGAACTTGACCATGTGCTTGGCTGTAACATTAGTGAAGGATTCCGCTTCGACCCATTTGGAGAAATAATCAACTGCCACAACTATGAATCTGTGCCCATTAGATGCAGCTGGATGAATTTCACCAATCATGTCTATCCCCCATGCTGAAAACGGCCAAGGAGACGCTAGATTCTGAAGTTCAAGTGGAGGAAGATGACTAATGTCTGCATAGATTTGACACTCATGACATCTCTTCACTTTTCTTATACAATCTGCTTGCATCGTCATCCAGAAATACCCTTGTCTCATTATCTTCCTAGCCATGGCGAGTCCATTCATATGCGGCCCACAGGATCCTGCATGTACTTGCTGCATCACCTCTTCTGCTTCTTGCTCAGTTAGACACCTCAAAAGGACTCCCTGTGCTGTCCTTTTATACAGTTTATCCTCGAAGATTCTGAATTGTCTAGCCAGTTTTCTTAGTGTCAACTTATCGGCAACACTGGCCTCTTCTGGGTACTTTCCCTCCTTAACATGCCGGTAAAGGTCAAAGAACCATGGCTTTTCTTCGGCTGATAATTCCATTACTTCATGCACTTCGAAGCAAGGATGTCTGGAAGTGGCTATGACCAGTGGTTGAGCTTGTGTCTCTTCTGGATTTTCCCATATGGAGGACAAAGTAGCTAATGCATCAGCCATCTTATTCTCATCCCTGGGGGCGTGTCTGAATTCACACTGGCCGAATAAACTTTTTCTGAACTGTAGCAGCTCCAAATAAGGTCGTAAGGCTTCTTCTTTTAGTTCCCACTCTCCCCGAGCTTGCCTGATCACTAGAAGTGAGTCTCCAACAATCAGGACGTCATTTGCCCCTAGTGTTAGCAAAGCTTCCATCCCAAATAGGCATGCTTCATACTCTACCCCGTTATTGGTTATGGGAAAATTCAACCTCTTGGATAAGGGAATGACTTCACCATCTGGCGTTGCTATAAGTACTCCGATCCCAGCGCCCTTTTTATTCACTGCCCCATCAAAACACATGACCTACCTTTTCACTTCCACCATGGCTAACTGCTCATTAAGGAATTCCAGGTTCTCTGTGTAATCTGATTCTAGGGGCTGGTTTTCCAGAAACTCTGCCACGGCTCGCCCTTTAATGGTTTTCTTCGTGATGTACTCAATGTCGAATTCAGACAAAAGTAACAACCACCTGGATAGCTTCCCAACCAATGCCGGTGCTTCATAGAGATACTTCATTGGATCCACTTTAGCCACAGCTTGTATCTTGTAGGATTGGAAATAGTGGCGCAGTTTCTTGGTCAACCAAATCATCGCCACACATGTCTTCTCCACCAGTGTGTACTTGGTTTCATACTCCAACAGCTTTTTACTAAGGTCGTAGATGGGATACTCCTTCTTGCCATCTTGTTCCTGTGCTAGCATTACCCCTATAGAGGATTCTTCAACTGCCAAATACAAAATCAGAGGCTTCCCTGGAATTGGAGGACTCAACACTGGTGGCTTTACCAGGTAAGCCTTGATCTTCTCGAAGGCCAGCTGACACTTGTCATCCCACACAACCGGCTGATCTTTCTTTAATAGCTTGAAGATTGGCTCACAAGTGGAGGTTAGCTTGGCTATGAAGCGGCTGACATACTGCAAGGAACCCAGGAATGATCTGACCTCCTTTTCAGTCTTTGGAACTGGCATATCTTGGATGGCTTTGATTTTATCTGGGTCCATTTCTATTCCCCTCTGGCTGACCAAATGGCCCAACAGCTTCCCTGATGTGACCCCGAATATGCATTTCTTGGGGTTAAGCCGCAAGTTGTACTCTCCAATGCGTGTTAGAAATCTATCTAGGATAACGGGGTGTTCCTCCCGGGTTGCTGATTTGACAAGCATATCATCGACATACACTTCAACTTCTTTATGGATCATATCGTGCAACAGAGTTGTGACAACCCTCTGATAAGTGGCACCGGCGTTCTTTAATCCAAAAGGCATCACTCTATAGCAAAAAGTACCCCACTCTGTGATGAACGATGTTTTCACCTTGTCGATCACATCCATTAGAATCTGGTTATACCCTGAAAAGCCATCCATGAAGGAGTACATTGCCGCTTTTGCTGCACTATCAACTAGGACATCAATATGTGGCAGTGGAAAGTTATCCTTTGGGCATGCTTTATTCAAGTCCCTGTAGTCAACGCATACTCTGACCCTTCCATCCTTTTTAGGCACGGGGACAATGTTGGCTAGCCATTCTGTATACTCCACCACTTCGAGAAACCTGGCATCTATCTGTTTGGCCACTTCTTCCTTTACCAGTGTAGCCCATTCCAGCCTTAGTCTTCTCAACTTCTGCTTTACCGGTCTGAACTTGGGGTCCGTTGGGATTTTGTGCACTGCTATTTCTGTATCCACACCTGGCATGTCTTCATACGACCAGGCGAAAGCTTTAACATGTTTTTGGAGTATTCTTATTAATTCTCTTTCTTCCTCGGATTTAAGCTCGTGTGAAATGAGTACCATTTTAGGGTTTTCATCTGTACTTATATTGATTTCATGCAATGCAGTCTCACGTATGCTAAATATGCTTGATGGTGATTTAAATGCATGCACAGAATTATCAGGATAAACATCACACAAGTAAGCAAACTGGGATTTCATTGCATTGAACTTATCATAAAGTACATCAGTTACATTGAAAATGGAAGAAATAGATACAACAAAATCATTTTCATCCTCCACAGGCGGAGGGCCTTGTTCTTCCTCAGCTTCCATCTTCCCTTCTAGAGCATCATCTAGGATTGCAGCTTTCTCTGATTCTTGTGCCTTAGCTTTCTCCATAATCTTGGCGATTTCAGCAACCACAGAGTCTAAATTCACTTTGGCCATGAGTTCTTCGTCAAATCCTTGCTTGGCCTTCCCGAAAGCTTTGTTCAATGCAGTAGTCAAAGCATCTGAGATGATTTCTGTAGTTTCAGCACAGGTCTTCTTTTCATCTTCTTCTTCGGCCACCTCTATGGTTTCTGCTATCATCTTAGATGATTCTCCTTTCAAAATGTCAGATCCAGCAGTTGCTTCCTCCACCATTACAGGGGCTACTGGCTCTTCCTGGCTTTTCTCAAAATCCACAACATCTGCAAAGATCTCAAAGCCAGGGCACTCGACATTTCCGACCAACACCGGTTCAGCTTGGCCCTTGTAAAGGTTTTCTCCTGCCTTCAGAAATGGCATCATCATGGCCCTGCCATTCTTGTCCTTTTTCAGATTCTTCTGCTCGGATGACCCCTCTACATAACCAAGGCCGTATTGCTTTGACTTTCCCGAGTCGATCTTGAATTCTGGCACACCTTGCAAATTAATCCCGAGTCCCATTCCCGGGACAAAGTTCAGCTTGCACAGATATCGGGGTAGCCACTCTGGCATGTAGTTCTCATAAAGAACCATAGGGGCATCTGTGGTTTCTTCTTCCGTAATGACAGCAATTTGGAATCCACCAAAAGGAACCACCCCTTCATCCACTGCAACTACCATCGACTGGGCATCCGCCTCAACAGTCACAATCTTGTCATTCATAGAGAATTTAATCTTCTGATGCAATGTGGAAGGAACACCTCCCAAAGGATGGAACCAGGGCCTTCCAAGCAATAGGGAGAATGTGACTGGGATATCGATTACTGTGAAGACAACCATGGACTTGATGGGCCCAACCTCCACTTCTGTTTCAAAGGTCCCTATCACTGTTCTTTTAGAATCGGCATACGCCCGAATGACTGTCGAGGACCTCTTCAACACTTCTTCATTCATGCCTAGAAATGGTAGCATTTTCAGTGGGCAAATATTCAGAGCTGAGCCGTCATCCACCATGACGCACGGCATCACCTTATCCATGATGTTGGCCCTAATGTAAAGAGCCTTGTTGTGAGCCCTTCCTTCCGTTGGTAGGTCTTTCTCAGAGAAAACAATATTAGGAGCTCCAGCATGGACTTTGTCTAGCAAGCAGCACATAGCCTCTGGTGAAGCTATAGGGGAGACTTCAATTTCTGATAGCTTCTTCACTAAAGCCTCCCTATGCTCTTTGGAGGTCATAAGCAAGTGCCACAAACTGGCTTGTGCAGGGGTCTTCTTCAATTGGGAAATGACCAAGTCCTCTTTCTCGAATCTTTCTGGTGTCGAAGTACTGCCCAACCCATTCATCGGTGCTTTATCTTTCGTCTGATCTGCCGGCTGATATACCCTTCCACTTCGGGTCACGTGCTGCACTTCTGAAATCTTCAGCTTCTCAACAGCTGGGAGTTTAACAGCCTCTCTTCTGTCAAATTCTTCGTACTCATCTTCGGAGTCAAGGTCATCTAGACTTATGGGCTTGACCTCCTTACACCCCTCCTTTTCCTCACATTTAGGCTCCACTTCGGATTCCCCTACCGCCACTACCTGAATCGTAGGGATCGCTTGCAGAACTTGGGCAAATATGAAGTTAGCCGGTAACCCCGACTGAACCATGTTAACCCGCTTCTCGAATGCCGGTAGTGGGTTAGTTTTAGTGCTAGGTTTAGGTGGTTCTTGCAGCTTTCCCTCGTCGATAAGCTTCTGGATAGCATCCCTTAGCTTGTAGCAGTTGTTGGTTCGATGGCCCGTCACCACATGGTAAGTGCAGAAGTTATCCTTGTCAGCTTCAGGTGGGAACTCAAATGGCCTCAAGGACTGTAGTAAGCCACCATTCCTACACTTGGTGAATATCTTTGCCAAAGTAAGAGTCCAGGGTGTTATGCCTTGTCCTCCAGGACCCCTATTCTGGTTGCCTTGCTGCTGATTCACAGTAGCCACCTCAACCCGCTTCACTTCTGATGACTGCCCCTACTTGCCACTGGCACCTGAACCAGAACCACTGCCAGAACCAGCTGCTGTAGTTGATCTATACCCTGAACCATACCCTGTACTTCTTCCCCCTTTCTGACCAGCTGGCTTCTCATCTTCATCCCTTTCTATCTTCATGGCCATGCTATAGACCTCACTAAGCTCCTTGAAGGGATGGAATTTCATGTTGTTCTTGAAAATATCCTTGCTGCCATCAATGAGCTTTTGTATAAGCTCGTCTTCATCAGGGCGGTTCTTTAGGAGGATCATCTTGTTCATCCACCTCTGGTAGTATTCATCAAAGGGCTCGTTGAATTTCTGCTTCACCCTCTCCAAATCATACAGCTTCACCTGGATCTTAGTATTGAAGCTGTAGTATTTGATGAAGGCAGCAGATAAAATTTCCCAATCAGATTGCTCCTCCTCTGACAGTGAGTTATACCAACCCAAAGCACCTCATTCCAGTGTGGTGGGGAAAAGATTAATCAATTGTTGCTTTGTAGCGCCTGCTGTTAGCATAACCCGGGCATATAAATTCACATGGGCCTCCGGCGAGCCCATTCCTTTGTAAGTGGGGACTTTTGGCACTTGGAAGCCAATAGGAAATGTCTCGATGCCCCTACTGATCATGGCATCAACGTTCACCCCCTTCTTGGATTCAACACTGATCTCGACCCCCTTCTTCAACTGGGCCATGACCTCGTCTAGTTCAGAGCACTTGGCTTTCATCCTCTGTTCCATGGCCGCTTCTATCTCCTGCAGCTTTTCAAGACTAGCCGAAGCGTCACCACCATGTTGGGATGACTCAGCTTCCTTTTCCTTCCCGGCTCCACTACCACCGGTCTCACCAGCTTCTCTAACGACTGCCCTCATCTCTTCCTTTAACATGTCGCGGAAATCCTGTGACCTGAAGAAATCTCTCAAAACATCAGCCATGCTCGGTGTCTGTTCTGCCATATTCACTCCTTCCCCAGGCTCAGAATCACTGTCACTCTCTACTACCCTCTGTCTCCTAGCCGCCCTTGAAGCTTGGGATCTTGTCCAAGGTCGCTCCAGTGTATTCTGCTTTGGGTAGACAGGAGGTATTAGGGTCGTGAATGAATGACGTGATATGACATGAAAATTAAGACATTGGACGTGCTTGAGATGCATGGAGTGGAATTATGTATGGAATGATGATATGAATATATATTTCTTATTATTATTTATTTTTATTTTTATTTTTATTTTTTTTCGAGGCATTCCAAGAACACCCAATGTTTATGCAAAAATGTCACGTGTGGGCCACCACACGGACAGAACTTCGGTGCCTTTGGGGCACCTAATGAATTCATGAAATGGTCGCGTGTATACCAGCACACGGACATAGTTTTGAGGCTTATAGGTCTATGAGATGGTATGAAATGGTCGCATGGGCCGGGCCCACAGACAAGGTCTTGATGCTTTTGAGCATATGATATGGAATGATGTTATGAGAAAGTCACGTGTAACAGGAACACAGATAAGGATTCGGCATTCGAGGAACACCTTTCATGATTTGGTGATTGTTACGAGCCTATATGTATACTAATCGGGCACTCGGGGAGTACCTTAAATGGTGAATTAATGTCATGAAGTGGTCGGATGTGGACCACAATGTTATATGATGTTTATGATGGATGGGTATGATGTCATGAGATGCATCATGTAAATTACTACACGAAAATGGGCCTAAGGCCGTTGTGGCTTTTATTAAGTGAAATGATATTGGTGGAATGGCCAAATGCAATCCGGTGCATTGGCAAAACACGGGTAATTTTGGGTACCCGATATGTTATGAAATGGGATGGGATGGTCGTGATACGCGTCCTTGAAATGCCCATTAATTTAATTTAAGTGAAATGTAGTGAATGAACATGTCACATAATATGTAAATGGCTGCATAAAAACGTGGGTTAGGATGCATGACATACATAATGATGTTATGTATGCTATGTCAAAAATAAAATGCTAATCACACAAGTTTAATGTTATGGCTGAAAAAGAAATCGTTAGTATGGATGACAAGCGAATGAATTAATGTTTTACACACAAAATAAAATGCAAAATGGCTGCATAAAAAATATGAGTTAGTATCACACGAAGATGTTTGTGTATGGTATGTCATGTGTATGGAGAATGGTGATTATGGCATGTTATGCATGCGTCGGCGATGTGTCACGAAATGGTGAAGAACACATATCAAGCAAAACGAATTCTTCCAACCTTATTCCTCCAACGTGGTCGGTCTCGAAAATTTCTAACCGAGTCCTAGGCGGGGTTCACTTCAATCACCAACCGGGGGTGATGAAGGCGCGATTTTATTATTATTCACACAATTATTTTGGTATCCTAAGGGAATCCAACTAGAGCTGCCTATATGGGTTCGGTCAAAGTCGGGATAACATCAAGGCTCTCATAGCAAGATATACTCCTCACTTCTCCCCACTCAAGGGTCCTAGCGAAGGGGTTCGTACGAGGCTATGAGTGGTGTTTTGTATTCGTGCCCCTAAGACCAGGAGGAACTTAGGTGACACATCAACGATCCACCGGGCTATAAAAGGATACCTAATCTAATGCAAGAAATGGCTAACTAAAAATGCAAATAATAAAATACCAAAAGAGAATCATCCACGTTATTTTAATTAGACACTTTTCAGGGCTTGTCAATATTCTTTTAAGTTTTTAAGAAAACTTTTTGAAGAAATTCCCCAGCGGAGTCGCCACTGTGAGCGGACGACGCGTTTTCGACGGGACGCGGGACTCCCTTTCGGAATGGGGTGCCACGATCTCGGGCGGGCCCCTCCCTCGCGTGGGGTTTTTATAAATGGAAATCCGTGTCTTGGAAAATAAATGGAATTAATACGTAAAAGAACCGAGACCTAAGTCTCGATGAATATTGTAGGAGTCGCCACCCGGCTCAGCTCAACCGGGAAATTCTTATGTAGCTGAACCGGACAAACGGCCGCTACACTATCCAAAGATTCGGGTCCGGACAAGTCCCTTATTTCGTGTCTAATTAAAATAAATATAGCCAATGTTCTCGAATGGTATTTCAAAATCTAAAGTCCATTTTATTGAATATAAAAAGCATACAGCGCGCACACAAAACATTTAATACAAAAATAAGGAAAAGAAATAAATATTAATTGGCTTACAACCAAATCGAATGGAAAAATAAGAACTCTCGCCTCACTTGTACAATCGCCTAGAATACACGAGAATCTAGAAAAATACAACCGCCTAAATACACGATTTAATCTATTAAATTACATCCAAAATAAAAATAAAAAGAAATTAAAACCTGCAAAACCGAGGGTTAGCACAATATATACAGCACGCCACAATTAGGACTCAAATAGACAGAATTGGGAGATCAAGAATCGGGGGCATGCATTTAGGGGGTAACCGGGTCGGCTCGGCTAGCCGGCCCGGTTAGACCTGGAAAACATTTTGAAACGTCCCTGTATTTTTGGTTTTGTGGGAAAATCATTTGAAAACAATTTTTTTTCAGTTTACATGCATTTTCCACATGTTTAAGTGGGTCGGTTTTCAGGAGAAATGGGTCTCCGTCGTTGAATTATTCTAAATGCAATTTCACTAAAATTGAATCTATGGTCGTGATGCACACAACAAAATTCATTTTGATGATTTTTGGGATTTTCTGATTTTTTGGGGTTTTTTGGGAATTTTTGGGGATGAAACTAAAATTCTGATTCTGGAATGGGGATTACAGTCGTACGACTGTAGTTTACAGTCGTGCGACTGTAATCAGTCCAAGACCAGAATTTCGCCAAAAATCATTGAAAATCTAAATCTGAAGAAAATAAATCTGGAAATTAAGAACAGTCGTACGACTGTATATACAGTCGTACGACTGTTCATGAAAACCAAGAACAGTCGTACGATTGTTCTTAATTTCCAGGAACAGAAATACAAAAAATGCAATAAAAACGCACAAAACTCACTTCAAACACCCAGAAAGCGAGGAAAAGTGTAAGGAAAAGAAGTGACTACCTTTTTAGAAGCTATTCCAAGTCGTTTTGACCCCTGGCGTCGCTCCGATCCCAACAAATTCGCACTTTTCCCTTTGGAATGGAAGTTGAGAGCTTTTTGTCCAAAATCCGAATTGCAAAGGATTCTGATTGTTTTAGTCCAAATTCTTGATTTGGTTATGTAGTTAATTGATTAACCTAGGGGTTTCTAACAAGTTTTAGGTTTAATTTCGAGAATTAAAGAAAATCAAAGAGGAAGAAAAATGAGTTTTTTTTTTGTGGTTTTCTTTTTCTCTCTCTTCTCTTTCTCTCTCTAAATTTCCTTTCACCAGAAAAATCCCTCCCCTTTCCTCTCTTCTTTTTCTCTTTTTATCTCTCTCTGGCCTCTCTTGCTTGCTGCAGAGCCGGAGCAATTAATGCTCTACCTCTCTCTCCTCCATTTCTGCTGCAGAGGTATGGGCCTCTGCAGATTTCCCGATATTACAGTCGTACGACTGTAATTTTTAAGTATAGAAAATTCCGGCGCTTACAGTGACGAAGTACAGAAAACTAGATCTAGCACTAGTGCTCATTGGGCCACATACATCGGAATGTATTAGCTCCAATAGCTCTGAGGCCCTTTCAGCCGTCTTGCTAAAAGGTGCCTTTGTCATCTTACCTTTCAAACAAGAATCGCATGTGTCATAAGACTGGATGTCAAATGACCCTAGCACTCCACTAGAGTGAAGCCTAGCTATGCACTTCTCTTTTATATGGCCAAGTCGACAATGCCAGATGTAATTAGGATTAACTTCATCTTGTTTAATCCTTTTAATAGTTATGTTATAGATTGAACTTTCATGTTTTAGATAAAGGATATATAAGCCATTTTCTAGAAATGTTGTTCCATGAATAATATTGCCACATTGCATAGAAATTCTACCATGTCTAATATTAAATACGAAACCAGAAATATCCAACAAAGAAACGGAAATAATATTCCTGCGCATCGCAGGTACAAAATAACAGTTTCTTAGTTCCAAAACAAGTCCACTTAGCAATGGCTGTATTGCCCTTGTTCACCAGCAATACTTCAGGAGTCTTCTTAAGAGACTGCTCAGTAAGTTAGAGCATGCCATGCAGCTCAACAACCGATTTATCCAACCATTGCATATGGTAATTCATGATAAACTGGTTGTAAGACTCTGGAAGTGACCCGAAAATAATGTCTACTGCCAAGTCTTGCGGAACTGGCGAGCCGAGGCGGGCAAGTGTATAACTATACCCCTTCAACTTTAGCACATGAGTGCTAACAGAAGTCCCAACTACCATCACAGTTGTGCAAAGTGCCTTAGTTGTCAGGTAACGTTCCTGACAAGCCTGATCTTGGAACATCTTTTTAAGTTGATCCATCATCTCATAAGCATGCTTGTCCATGAATTGCTTCTGAAGATCAGAAGCCATGGTACCCAGCATGAGGCACGAGGCATCTTGGTCATCCCTCACTTGCCGGTCATACTGCTCCACCATCGCCGAGGTCATGCCTCGACCTGTGGGAGGGCTGGCTGGTAAAGGAGCATTCAGTACATATTCTTTAGACACTTGTTTAAGAACTATTTGTAAATTCCTAGCCCAGTTGAGGAAGTTAGTCCCCGAAAGCTTCTCCTTCTCCAAAAGTGACCTAAGTGAGAGTGAGTTGTTGTTTGTTGAAGCCATGTAAATTGCGTAAGTGAAACGGGATTATCTACATGGAAGAATCATTGCTTGAGTAAGAAATAAAGGACTTTTAAGCCAATTCAAATTAATAATCCAATTTTAATTTCTTTGTTGGTGATGTTAATTGGTTGACTTAACCAAGATCCACAACTTATCAATGACTGGCCGAACTAGGTTCGCTAACCAACCATTGATTCGTTTGGTAGGACAACCCATTGTAAGCGCCGGAATTTTCTATACTTAAAAAAAAAAAAAAAAAAAAAAAAAAGAAGAAGAAGAGAGTCGTACGACTATTGCTACAGTCGTACGACTGTAATGTCGGGCAGACTGCAGAGGCCCATACCTCTGCAGCAGAAATGGAAGAAAAAGAAGGAGGAGCATTAATTGCTCGGGTTTGGCAGCAAGCAAGCAGGAAAAGAAGTGATAAAAAGGAGAAAAAGAAGAGAGGAAAAAAAGAGAGGAGATTTCTGGTGAAAGAAAAACTTAGAGAGAGAAAGAGAAGAGAGAGAAAAAGAAAACCACAAAAAACTCACTTTTCTTCCTCTTTGATTTTCTTCAATTCTCGAAATTAAGCCTAAAACTTGTTAGAAATCTCTAGGTTGATCACTTAACTACACAACTAAATCAAGAACTTGGACTTAAACAATCAGAATCCCTTGCAAATTTGGATTTTTGGACTCAAACTCCCAACTTCCATTCCAAAGGAAAAAGTGCGAATTCGTTGGGATTGGAGCGACGCCAGGGGTCAAAACGACTTGGAATAGCTTCTAAAAAGGTAGTCACTTCCTTTCCTTACACTTTTCCTCGCTTTCTGGGTGTTTGAAGTGAATTTTTGTGCGTTTTTGCTGCAGTTTTGTATTTCTGTTCCTGGAAACTAAGAACAGTCGTACGACTGTTCTTAGCTTTCATGAACAGTCGTACGACTGTATATACAGTCGTACGACTGTTCTTAGTTTCCAGCCAATTTTTCTTCAATTTTGGTCCAAAATGAATTTTTGTTGAAATTTTGATCCTGAATTGATCACAGTCGCACGACTGTAAACTACAGTCGTACGACTGTAATCATTATTTCAGAATCAGAATTTCAGCTTTTATCCGTAAAAAATCCCAAAAAATTAGAAAATCCCGAAAATCGTCAAAATGAATTCTGTTATGTCCATCACGACCGTAGATTTAATTTTCAGTAAATTCGCATTTAGAACAATTTAACGACGGAGACCCAGTTCTCCCGAAAACCGACCCACTTAATATATATGAAAAATGCATGTAAACCGGCAAAATCATTTTCAAATGATTTTTCCCACAAAACCAAAAATACAGGGACGTTTCAAAATGTTTTCCAGGTCTAACCGGGCCGGCTAGCCGAGCCGACCCGGTTACCCCCTAAATGCATGCTCCTAATTCTTGATTTCCCAATTCTGTCTATTTGAGTCCAACTTGTGGCGTGCCGTATATATTGTGCTAACCCTCTGTTTTGCAGGTTTTAATTTCTTTTTATTTTTATTTTTATTTTGGATGTAATTTAATAGATGAAATCGTGTATTCTAGGCGGTTGTATTTTTCTAGATTCTCGTGTATATAGGCGATTGTATAAGTGAGGTGAGTGTTTTTATTTTCCTATTCGATTTGGTTGTAAGCCGATTAATGTTTATCTCTCTTTATTTTCGTATTATATATTTTGTATGTGCGCCGTATGTCTTTTATATTCAATAAAATGGACTTTAGATTTTGAAATACCATTCGAGAACATTGGCCATATTTTATTTTAATTAGACACGAAATAAGGGACTTGTCCGGACCCGAATCTCTGGATAGTGTAGCGGCCGTTCGTCCGGTTCAGCTACATAAGAATTTCCCGGTTGAGCTGAGCCGGGTGGCGACTCCTACAACATCCATCGAGACTTAGGTCTCGGTTCTTTTATGTATTAATTCCATTCATTTTCCAAAACGCGGATTTCCATTCATAAAAACCCCACGCGAGGGAGGGGCCCGCCCGAGATCGTGGCGCCCTATTCCGAAAGGGAGTCCCGCGTCCCGTCGAAAACGCGTCGTCCGCTCACACCTATCCAATCCTTCCACGAAGGACTCTTGGTTTGATGGGCTTATTGACACTTTACCCATCTGTTCTTAGGGCCTGCTCTGAGCTAATGTTACCCATGTTGAGTCAAACCACCATTCACATGTTAACCATACCAAGTATCTTAACCCTCGACGGCCCACTGAATACTATAATGTACCCAGCTAGGGCATGGCGCACATTGCAGCATCAATGGGAGGAAGAGATGTGAATGTGGGAAGCACTTTTAAACGACTCAATATTTTAATTTCCGGATTATAATTAAGTGATACAGCTTAGCATACAAAAACGCGGGTAATAATTTGGTGATCCATACATCCATATTATATGACAAATGCAATAGCATACTTAATTTAAAATAAATGAGATCCTATGGGCCTTTAATTATAACCTAATGAAAAACTAGATGTCCTATCTAATTCTTCATGGGCCGGACTGCAATCCTTCTTGGGCTCCCACCATGGGCTTGCTCCCTCTGGGCCTTCCTCCATACTTGATGCAATTATAATAATCTTGTAAAATAAAATCTATTCTAAAATTACATCAAAATAAAAAAATGGCACGCAGGCCATATTTCCCAAAATTAAATTACAACCGATAATAATTTAGGGCCCATAGAACTCAACATAACATTTCAAACAAAGTACCTGTCATGGGCATACATACCAATATGATGCATGATCATGGCATTCCAAATTATAAATATAAATGTTAAGCCGAGTTACTTAGGGTGAAATTGCCAATTTTAATAAATGTGACTAAGGCCTATAAAGGCCCAATGGATAACATTCATAAATGCAAAATTTAACAATTTTGCTTCCACTTGAATTTGGGTTGTCACAAATTTAAAATTTAGCTCTCCCAATTTTAACCGGTGTAACGGTTTATTGGGCCAATTTCACAAAGTCCATATTCAATTTAATATGCAAACAATTAAATTAAATATGCATGCCAATAAAATAAACAATTTAAATACAAATTAATTTTAAAAAAATTTAATTTAATTTGCATTAGGGTGCGGGATAAAAAAATACCCATAAAATCCAAAACTGAACCCGAATACCGCGCACGGCGCTGCTATCCGGGGACAGCAGCGCTGCAGCACGGTAGCCTGCTGCGGCAAGCAGCAGCAGTGCCAAAATTGGAATCGCAATTGCGATTCCAATTTTGGCCAACTAATTATTATTATTTTTTTTTATAAAATCATAAACAAAATAATTTTTTCCAGCCAAATATATAACTCGTATAGAAAAAAAATTTTAGATGGAAAACAATTGGGGAAAATAATCAAAAACCCCAATCCAAAAATTCTAGGGTATATCAAAAACCAAAACCAATTGAACAAAAACCCTAAAATCACAAACTTGAAACCCACTCTTTACTCAAGAATGCTTTCAAGAACTAATTCCAATCAATCTAATGGACAAAACCTAGGCTCTGACACCACTGTTGGGATTCATCATTGGAAAAATAACGTGGCGCAGCGGAAAATACACCTTTTAAAATTTCATAGAATCCACCTATTGTGTCCAATGACCATTGATTAGAATAAAAACAATTTGAATCAAGAAAGATTAACTCACTGGATTCGTCTCCTCTAGAGATTGATGCAAAATCGTTTCTTGAAACTGCGATCTCCAAAGTCCAGTGCACGACCAACTATTGAGCGGGAACCGGTGCTAGCCGAAGACGCGAAGGAATAGAAGATTAATGCTGGGATTTTCGGCTTTTTGGGGCTGCAATTGGTGGCTGAAATTTCCAGCAATTAATTAGAGTTGAATTAGGTTTTTCTTCCTTAAGTGTGCCCTTATATAGACACCTTGTCTAACTGGGTTTTAATTAGCTTAATTAAACCCAAGCCCACTAGGATTATAATTACATAAATAAACTTTAATTAAAAAGTATATACTATGTAATTTAATTCCATTTGGCTAAATTTAATTACCCCTAAATAAAATTAAATCACACTTAAGTTAATACAATACATGTAATTAATTTTCCTACTTAGGAAAATTATTTAATTAATTGTTTACTTTATGTAATTCAATTAATTGATAAATTAATTAATTACATTATGCAAACTTATTAATTAAATTAAATTCAACCCAATGTCAATTAATTACCTTGACACCGAATGTCAACTAATTAATTAACGCATTCCTTCCAATGTACATTACATGTACAATTTTTATAAGTTCCAGCTCAGTTGATCTATGCGCACAATCCTATGGGTCTGTCTTTATGTTGGAAGTAGTCCCAAGGCCCACAGACTGTAAGTGGGTTCTAGCACACTATTACAGCCTCCAATTAAGACAGAGATGCAGCAGTCTTTAGAAGACACTCACCCAGTAGTAATCTCATAGTGTCCTTTGCCTAACGATATTGATATGAATAAACAAGAGGCATGGTGTCCATCATCCTCTTCTGTTGTTTATTATATTTCTTGATCTTGAGTTGACTGATTAATCAAATAAGCAACCAACTTATTTGGGTATGGCCATACACTTATCAGTCCCACTCATTAAGTGGACAATGATATCATCTCGGTGTTACCCGAGTGCCGATTCCATCACTTCATCATCAATATCAACATGTTCACCGGTCCACCCAATCATACCCATATTTAGCATCCTTTTACAGACTTGTTAGACATATGTCAAAGTGAACTGGATTCCATGTCGATTTTATAATGAAATCTAGTCTGAGGACAAAAGAGACCTACTCAAGAAAGACCTATGACGTGACAACCATGTGGCTTTCTTGTGCGGATCGATCCATTCCATGTCAATGACATGTACCTATATTCATGACTGACTATACAAGTACTATGGCTAGTTAAGAACTACCATACAGTCATCGAATATACAAGTCTGTGGTTCTATTCGTTCCCACGATTAGAACAGACCTGGGATAGGTTTTATGATTATCAATCAATGGATACTCTACTCATATTATAGCACAAGATATAAATGAAATAGATTAATTGCCTTTATTAATGTGACATAAATAATGTATTCATACAATGAGTCTTAATGTATAATACAAAATACAAGATTCCAATGCCTTAAGAACTAGGGCACACCAACATTGCCATCTTCTACAAGTGTAACTTTTGGCTTCCATGTCAACTGTAAACTACTCACCAAACCCTGCACTTGCACTCTTGGA
This sequence comes from Euphorbia tirucalli, assembly GCA_039660915.1. Lineage (NCBI taxonomy): Eukaryota > Viridiplantae > Streptophyta > Magnoliopsida > Malpighiales > Euphorbiaceae > Euphorbia > Euphorbia tirucalli. The sequence goes on along the minus strand of CM077640.1, from coordinate 30,372,125 downwards.
CCTCCAGAATATGTTGGCTCGAAATTGAAAGAGAACTCTCTGTTCTTTCATAGCTTCTTCATTATCTTTGGGCACCACACTGCATCACTGTTCTTCAACATATCATATTTCTTCTTCATTCTTTTCATTAACTTTACTTTAATCAACTCATTCATTGTGATCACCCCTTTATCTCTTGCATCCAAGATGTACTTATTGAAGCACTCACACATATTATTAAGAAGCATATTACATTGTGATATGTCAAAAAATCGAGCCCTCTGCTTAAAAGGTCTTTCCCATAACCATTTTCTTGCTTCAGGGCATTCGTCTTCAATCTTCTTAAGACACTCATCCAATCTGGCTTCATACGGTGCCCTTGCTGCATTCCATAACATGTCCTTTAACTCTTTCCCCTTAAACAAAGTTTTAAAATTTAGTGCATGTGTCGTACACAAATTCTGTGTTCTGCTGATGGGAATAACGTCTCAACTGCATTTATCAGTCCCTGATATGCAAACACATAAATCCACATAAGCAATCATACCCCACTAGATAATTATTCTTTTGTACATGCTATTGTAATAATTATAAGTTAAAAATAATGCAGCTTAATCATTAAGTATTGGAACAATGTACCTTTTGTCTATTTGACATAAAAGTCCAATGTTTGTTGCTGTTGTGAACATGGAATTTTCCGGGTCTAAAAAAAATAGCTTTGATTACCATGACTGTAATTACAGTCGTAGGGTTTCTGTTACCGTCGTACAACTATAACCATATTACAGTCGTACGACTGTCTGTTCGGAGGCAAGTTGCAAAACCCATACCCCCAAAATAAAAAATTGGGGAAAAATCTTGAGCAATTAATGCTCAAGATTTTCTGGGAAAGGAGGGATAAAAAGCCAGAAATCAGAAGAGTGAAGGGAGTTTGGCAGAGAATTGAGGGAAATTTAGAGAGAGAAAGAAGAGAGAAGGGAGAGAAAACAAAAACCAAAAACCCATCCTTTTCTTCAATCATTTCTTTCACAAATCCAGTGCGTTAAGGTGTAAAATGAATTAGAAATCGTAAGTTAATATCAACACACGTAATCTAAATCATCTATGGACAAAAACAAACTCAAATCCATGACTTTTTGGAGGATTTTTGGACCTCATTTGCAACCTTAACAAACCAAGGAAAGTAGCAATTTTACGTGGATTGGTGCATTGTCAGGGGGTCAATCCTACGGTGGACGCACGCCAAAAAGGTAGACACTCCTTTTCCCTTCTCTTTTTCCTGCTTTCTGGGTGTTTTGGCTGATTTTGTGCATTTTTATTCAACTTTGTTCACTTCTGTTTCTGGAAAATTAAGAACAGTTGTACGACTGTTCTTGTCACAAAGAACAGGGGCATGACTGTAATTACAGTCGTGCCATTTCATATATAGTCGTACCACTGTTGTTGAATTTCCTCAATTTTATTTCTTTTCAAAGTTTTAGCGATTTCTGCTTCAGGTAGGAATACAGTCGCAGGACTGTAGTTCTCGGCCAGAAGCAGAAATCCCTAAAATCCAAAAAATTCATAAAACCCAAAAAGTTTCATAAAAATCAGAAAATCCAGAAAAATTAGAAAAATCTTGATAAGTAAAAAATCATCAAAAATGAAATTTAGAGTGTGCATTCACGACCCTAGATTTATTTTTCGATGTTTTTACACTTAGAACAAAACCACGATGGAGACCCGGTTCTCCCGAAAACCGACCCACCTCGTATGCTAAATAAAAGTAAACCGGAAAAATGTTTTCAAGATCGATTTTCTCACAAAACCAAAAATATAGGGACGTTTCAAAATGATTTTCCAGGTCTAACCGGACCGGCCGACCGGGCCGACCCGGTTATCGCCAAATGCATGACCCCAAACTCTAAAATTTTCAATTCTGTCCAACATGAGTCCTATGTGTGGTGCGTTATATATCTATGCTAACAATCTGTTTTGCAGCTTTAATTTCTTTATTTTTATTTTTTATGTATTTAATAGATCAACTCGTGTATTTTAGGCGATTGTATATTTTCTTAGATTCTCGTGTATTTAGGCGTTTGTATTGTGAGGTCGAGAGTTTTATTTTTCCCTTCGATTGGGTTGTAAGCCTCTAAATATTTATTCTTTTACTTTTATTTCTTGTATCATTGTATATGTATGCGCACCGCATGTATTAATTCAATAAAATCTATTTTAGCAATTTAAAGTGTCATAATTAGAACATTGTCCATTTTATTTTTATTAGACATGAAATAAAGGATTTGTCCGAACCAAGATCTCTGAAAAGTGTGGCAGTTCCCGCTTTGGTTCAGCTACACTACAAATTCCCAGTTGAGCTGAGCCGGGTGGCGACTCCTATACTTTTTATCGAGATTTAGGTCTCGATTCTTTTACGAAACAATCCGATTCTTCCAAAAATGAATTTCTAATCCAAAAACCCCACGCGAGGGAGGGCCTCGCCCGAAATCGAGGCACCCATTCCGAAAGGAAGTCTCGTGTCCCGTCGAAAATGCGTCATCCGCTCACAGCTGTCAATCCCCAAATCTTCTGCTAGCAGCTGCAAGAACCAAGTCCATGTCTCTAGAATTTCTGTTTCAGCCATTCCCTATGCAATTGGGAAAATGCAGTCATTTGGGTCAATGCCAACAGCAGACAATAGTTGCCACCAGCCATCTAATCCAATGAAAGGTCTGCATCCTACTTTGAATGCTGATTTTAAAGCATTTAGGTAGACACACAGCCTAACAAACCTTCCATCTTTGAATCTACCAGTAACAGTGCTGCCTGGATTTGATCTCAGCAACTCAGCTCTATACCTACAAAGACATAGAATACAATTAATTAAAACAGAAGACAATGCAATTCAGTGAAATAGTACAATGCAATTAATAAAAACACAGTAAACTCTTACAATGCAATTAAAGATAATTGTATAAAAATTTTACCTATAAATGTTTGCATATTGTGTTCTTTCATCCCCGTTAATCTTTTCATGTACTAAACACTTAGCACGATATGCCTTCATTCTCCCAATCTTCAGCACTTTTTGCCTACTGATATCATCAATTAAAGCACTTATCTTCCAATCAGGATCACTCCCAAAAGCCTCCAAATATCTTTTTACAATCCACTTGAATGTCGTATGGAAGTTGCGGTGCACCTTTGAACATAAGTGTTGGAAATGACTACTCTTCACTTGCATTGTAACATTGTTTTCATCATGGCGATCTTTTCTTGAAGCATAACACCTCCATGGACATTTTTCCCCATCATCTTGTTTTGATTTGCATACTGCCGTGACCTTTTTTTTTGTATTGGTTGGAAACCAAAATCTAAAATCTGTTATTGATGCCATGGTTTCTGCATGCTTCTTTAAACTCCTTTGCATTATTGAATAGCATACCAATTCTGAACTAAGGGTCTTCTAAATCCCTTTGTGCATTGAACTCCAGAAATCTAACCCTTGCTTCATTCTCAGAGTCTGAGCTTACATCTGTGTGAAGTGCATCAGAATCTTCATATTCAGATGAACCTTCCTGTACCTCAAATCTCATACCAGTTTCATAACCAGTATTCCCCATGTTTTCACTAGGCCTCTGTCTGGTAATTGGATTCGATGTCCTAGATTCATCAATCCCATTCATTAAATCTTCATCACCATCTTCAAAAACATAATCAAGATCAACAAAATTCTCTTCATCCAATTACTATTCACCTTCAGCATTCTCATTATCACCCATCTTAGTTTCTACACTATTGTTATCCACATTGCTATCATTAATTGGGGTGCTACAGCCACCAATCTCATGATCCCTAATTTCTTTATCAACAGCAGAAAAGTCATTAATAGTTGGGAAAAATGCATCTACAACATCACTTGTAGGATTATCTAAAAAGTCAGCTTCAACTCCTCTATTAGAACCAAAATTTACACCACTGTCTACATGTACATCACCTACATTTACATCACCAACACTTACATCAACATTTAAATCACCAACATCAACATTCAGCCTTGAGCTACTCCCTATCAACATGCATAAGGGATCTTTTCCATGTTCTCCCTGTCCTTCTTTGTTTTAGGACCATCTTTCTTACTCAGCTTCAACCCATGGTGCATAGACAAGAATCCTTTCTTTGCCTTGTCCATGCTGAATCTTTTCAGAACCTTGTCAATGTACATGGCCTGACTTAGGCCTAGAAGCTGATTTGATCTATCTCTGTAGATCATGATCCCTAAGACTATCTCAGCTTCGCCTAAGTCCTTTATTGCAAAGCACCTACTCAACCACTGCTTAACCCCTTGTAGTGTTGGTATGTCGCCTCCAATGATAAGGATGTCGTCAACATACAGCACTAGGAAAGTGGAAACGCTCCCACTAACCATCTTATACAGACAGGGCTCATCGGAATTCTGTGTGAAGCCATATTCTGTAATGGCCTCATTGAATCTCTGATTCCATGACCATGATGCTTGCTTCAATCCATAAATAGATGTTTGAAGCTTGGATACCTGGTTTGGAAACTTTGGATCGATAAAACCCTCAGGTTGTGCCATGTACACATCCTCATGTAGATTTCCATTAAGGAAAGTGGGCTTAACATCCATCTGCCATATCTCATAATCGTACCATGTAGCTATGGCTAGTAGTATTCTAATGGATTTGAGCATAGCAACTGGTGAAAAGGTTTCATCATAGTCAATTCCTTGAACTTGCCTCAATCCTTTTGCCACCAATCACCCTTTGAAGCTGTTGTCAACCTTTAACTTGAAAAACCACTTGCAACCTATCACCTTAGCCCCCGGAGGTGGATCCACCAAGTTCCATACTTAGTTATCTTGCATAGATTGCATCTCAGCCTCCATGGCTTTGCGCCATTGATCTGAGTGTGGGCTTTCAATAGCCTCCTGATAAGTCTTGGGCTCCTCTTTGTCAATGACCATACGGGCCCCATCATCAGTCACGAGAAAGCCGTACCTTTCTGGTTGATGACGTGTCCTACCAAACCTTCTAAGGTCCTGTGTAATCGGTTCTGGTTCCTCAATTTCTTGAGTAGCCAGATTGGTTCCCGAAGCATCCTCAGAAGTAGCTGCAGTAGTTTGTGAGTCTTAAACTTCTGAAAGTTCAATATTACTCCCACTATCACTCTTGGAAAGGAATTCCTTCTCCAAGAAGACTGCATTTCTGGCCAAGAAAACTTTGTTTTCGGCCAGATCATAGAAGTAATAACCCTTAGTTTCCTTAGGGTAACCTACAAACTGGCACTTGACAGATTTGCACTCGAGTTTGCCACTTGTCAATTGCTTAACATGCGCATCATAGCCCCAAATCTTCAAGAAGGAAACATTAGGCTTTCGGCCCTTCCATAGTTCATATGGTGTTCCCTCAACTGCATTGCTTGGTGTATTATTAAGAATGTAAGCAGCTGTCTCTAAAGCATATCCCCAAAAGGAGACAGGGAGTGTAGCATGACTCATCATCGAGCAGACCATGTCAAGCAAGGTCCTATTCCTTCTTTCTGACACTCCATTCCACTTTGGTGTACCAGGAGGAGTAAGTTGGGATACAATCCCACACTCTCTCAAAAATGAGTCAAACTCTTGGCTTAAATATTCACCACCTCAGTCAGACCGAAGTGCTTTTATTTTTTTACTAAGTTGGTTTTCTAATTCATTCTTAAAGTCCTTGAACCTTTGGAGAGTCTCAGACTTATGCTTCATCAAATACACGTAATCGTATCTGCTGAAGTCATCCGTGAAGGTGACGAAGTACAGAAAACCAGATCTAGCACTAGTGCTCATTGGGCCACATACATCGGAATGTATTAGCTCCAATAGCTTTGAGGCCCTTTCAGCAGTCTTGCTAAAAGGTGCCTTTGTCATCTTGCCTCTCAAACAAGATTCACATGTGTCATAAGACTGGATGTCAAATGACTGATGTAAGTAGGATTAATTTCATTTTGTTTAATCCTTTTAGTATTTATGTTATAGATTGAACTTTCACGTTTTAGATCAAGGATATATAAGCCATTTTCAAGAAATGCTGTTCCATAAATAATATTGCCATATTGCATAGAAATTCTACCATGTCCAATATTAAATACGAAACCAGAAATATCCAACAAAGAAATAGAAATAATATTCCTGCGCATCACAAGTACAAAATAACAGTTTCTTAGTTCCAAAACAAGTCCACTAGGCATCTCCAAGAAATAATCTCCGATCTCTATGGCCTGGACCCGACCACCATTTGTGACTCGAAGATCTACTTCTCCATATCCTAATAATCTCCTATTTCTTTGACCCTGCACATTTGAACAAATGTGAGATCCACATCCAGTGTCCAAGACCCAAGATGTAGAAATAGCCAAATTAATCTTTCAACAACATAAATACTTGAAGCAGCAGTTTTGCCCTTCAGTTGCCCCCTTAGCTTTGGACATGAGCCCTTCTAGTGCCCCTTCTCATGACATTCATGGCAGACATCGTCAGGAGAAGAAACCCTTGCATTAGGTTGGGCCACCACCTTTTTGCCCTTAGCCTTGGCCTTAGATTTGGCCTTTCCTTTAGCAATGGGCGTATTGCCCTTGTTCACTAGCAATACTTCAGGAGTCTTCTTAAGAGACTGCTCAGCAAGCTTAAGCATGCCATGCAGCTCAACAACCGATTTATCCAACCCTTGCATATGATAGTTCATGATAAACTGGTTGTAAGACTCAGGAAGTGACCCTAGAATAATGTCTGCTTCCAAGTCCTGTGGAACTGACGAGCTGAGGCAGTCTAGTGTATCAATATACCCCTTCAACTTTAGTACATGAGTGCTAACAGAAGTCCCAGCTGCCATCACAGTTGTGCAAAGTGCCTTAGTTGTCAAGTAATGTTTCTGACGAGCCTCATCTTGGAACATCTTTTTAAGTTGATCCATCATCTCATAAGCATGCTCGTCCATGAACTGCTTCTGAAGATCAGAAGCCATGGTACCCAGTATGAAGCATAAGACATCTCAGTCATCCCTCACATGAGAAACGTACTGCTCCACCATCACCATGGTGACGCCTCGACCTGCGGGAGGGCTAGCTAGAAATGGACCATTCAGTACATACTCCTTGGACTCTTGTTTAAGAACTATTTGTAAGTTCCTAGCCCAGTCCAGGAAGTTAGTCCCCGAAAGCTTCTCCTTCTCCAAGAGTGACCAAAGTGAGAGTTAGTTGTTGTTTGTTGCAGCCATTTAAATTGCTTAAGTGAAATGGGATTATCTACATGGAAGAAATCATTGCTTGAGTTAGAAATAAAGGACTTTTAAGCCAATTCAAATTAAAAATCCGATTTTAATTTGTTTATTGGTGATGTTAATTGGCTGACTTGACCAAGATCCACAACTTATCAATGACTGGTCGAACTAGGGCTCGCTAACCAACCATTGATTCGTTTGGTAGGACAACCTATCCAATCCTTCCACGAAGGGCTCTTGGTTTGATGGGCTTATTGACACTTTACCCATCTGTGCTTAGGGCCCGCTCTGAGCTAATGCTACCCATGTTGAGTCAAGCCACCATTCAAATGTTAACCCCAAATATCCTAACCCTCGATGGCCCACCGAATACTACAATGTACCCAGCTAGGGCATGGCGCACATTGCAGCATCAATGGGATGAAGAGGTGTGAATGTGGGAAACACTTTTAAACGACTCAATATTTTAATTACCAGATTATAATAAAGTGATACGGCTTAGCATGCATAAACGCAGGTAATAATTTGGTGATCCATACATCCATATTATATGACAAATGCAATAGCATACTTAATTTAAAATAAATGAGATCTTATGGGCCTTTAATTACAACCTAATGAAAAACTAGATATCCTATCTAATTCTTCATGGGCCGGACTGCAATCCTTCTTGGGCTCCCGCCATTGGCTTGCAGCATCTGGGCCTTCCTCCATACTTGATGCAATTACAATAATTTTGTAAAATAAAATCTATTCTAAAATTACATCAAAATAAAAATGGCACGCATAGGGCCCATAGAACTCAACACCACATTTCAAACAAAGTACCTGTCGTGCACATGCATACCAATATGATGCATGATCAAGGCATTCCAAATTATAAATATAAATGTTAAGCCGAGTTACTTAGGGTGAAATCGCCAATTTTAACAAATGTGACTAAGGCCCATAAAGGCCCAATGGATAACATCCATAAATGCAAAATTAACAATTTTGCTCCCACTTGAATTTGGGTTGTCACAAATTTAAAATTTAGCTCTCCCAATTTTAACTGGTGTCACGGTTTATTGGGCCAATTTCACAAAGTCCATATTCAATTTAATATGCAAACAATTAAATTAAATATGCATGCCAACAAAATAAACAATTTAAATGCAAATTAATTTTTTTAAAAAATTAATTTAATTTGTATTAGGGCCCGGAATAAAAAATACCGGCAAAATCAAAAACCGGACCCAAAACTCGTGCGCGGCTCTGCTGTCCCGGCGGGGCAGAAGTACCGCTCTGCTGCAGCAGCAGCCCAATGGGCTACTGCAGGAAATGGGAATCGCAAATTATGCGATTCCCTTCCCCACATCCATTATTTTTTTTAATCAAAACATCAAAAAAAAAAAAAAACAATTCTAACAATCAAATATATTAATTAATCAATAAAACAACAATGTTAGATGGAAACCAATTGGGGAAAATAATCAAAAACCCCAATCCAACAATTCTAGGGTTTATCCAAAAACAAAACCAATTGAGTAAAAACCCTAAAATCAAAAAACTTGAAACCCATTCTTTCTTCAAGAACACTTTCAAGAACCAATACTAATCAATCTAATGGACAAAACCTAGGCTCTGATACCATTGTTGGGATTCGTCATCAGAAAAATAATGTGGCGCAGCGGAAAATGCACCATTTAAAATTTCCTAGAATCCACCTATCGTGTCCAATTACCATTGATTGAAATAAATACAATTTGAATCAAGATATTGAACTCACCAGATTATGTCTCTGCTAGAGACTGCTGCAGAATCGTTTCTTAAAATTGATCTCCATATTCCGGCGCATAATCAACTATCTAACGGGAATAGATGCTAGTCGAAGAACGAAAGAAATTGCATCAAAGAATTCGGCTATTGGGGCTGAGATTGTTGCTAGCCGAATTTGCTTTGTGCCTAGGGTTAAGAGAGTGATTTTTCCCATAAATGTGCCTTTTATAGTCCATATACAATATGGACTCTAATTAGGTTAAGTAAACCCAAGCCTATTAGGATTTTAATTACATATTTAAATCCTTATTCCATAAGATTTATAATATATAATTTAATTCCATATGGCTTGATTTAATTACCCCTAATTAAAATAAAATCACACTTAAGAAAATAATTTAATTAATTGTTTACTTTATGTAATTCAATTAATTGATAAATTAATTAATTACATTATGTAAACTTATTAATTAAATTAAACCAACCCAATGTTAATTAATTACCTCGACACCGAATGTCAACTAATTACTTAACTCATTCCTTTCAATGTACATCACATGCACAATATCTATACATTCTGGCTCAGTTGATCTATGTGCACGATCCTATGGGTCTGTCTTTATGTCGGCAGTTGGCCCAAGGCCCATAGACTGTAAGTGGGTTCTAGCAAACCATTACAGCCCCCAATTAAGACAGAGATGCAGCAGTCTTTAGAAGACACTCACCCGGTAGTAATCTCATAGTGTCCTTTGCCTAACGATATCGATATGAATAAACAAGAGGCATGGTGTCCGTCATCCTTTTTTGTTGTTTATTATATTTCTTGATCTTGAGTTGACTAATTAATCAAATAAGCACTGACTTACTTGGGTATGACCATACACTGATCATTCCCACTCATCAAGTGGCCAATGATATCATCTCGGTGTTAGCCGAGTGGCAATTCCATCACTTCATCATCAATACAAACATGTTCACCGGTCCACCCAATCATACCCGTATTTAGCATCCTTTTATAGACCTGTTAGGCATATTTCAAAGTGAACCAGATTCCATATTGATATTATAATGAAATTTGGTCTGAGGACAAAAGAGACCTACTCAAGAAAGACCTATGACGCGACAACCATGTGGCTTTCTTGTGCGGATCGATCCAGTCCCATGTCAATGACATGTACCTATATTCATGACTGACTATACAAGTCCCATGGATAGTTAAGAACTGCCATACAGTTATCGAATATACAAGTCTGTGTTTCTATTCGTTCTCACGATTAGAACAGACCTGGGATAGGTTTTATGATTATCAATCAATGGATACTCTACTCATATTATAGCACAAGATATAAATGAAATAGATTAATTGCCTTTATTAATGTGACACAAATAATGTATTCATACATGACTCTTAATGTACAATACAAAATACAAGAATCCAATGCCCTAAAAACTAGGGCACACCAACAATACCATGGGTGAAATTAATCCTCGTAATGATATTAAGCATGTTTGATTTTCTGCTTAGATGTTCATATTGCATACAGCATGCCATTGCATGTAAACACACATTAATAGGCATTGCATCGAAACACATGACAGCTCCGATAAGATTACTGCCGTAGATGGTAACTTTTGGCCCAGATGTATAGTCCCCAATAGGGCCGTCCCTAGCACGGTCTCCAATAGAACACAATACAGGATTCAAGGTCTAATTCTTATTCTCCACGCTGAGAAAAATAAGCCATCCCTTGACAAAGTGAGCAATAAGCTTGTAGTGTTGACGTGCCGAACCCGCTAGGGTAATTGAATAGAAGAATCTGAAGAGTACCAGAGTGGGACGAAGCATCCGTTAATCTCAGTCTGGCAGACGGAACGAGCGAAATTTAGGTTAAGTCAATCTCCATTAAGGCAGGGTCTCCAACAGATCCCCAGTAGGATTAAATGGGTCCAAGTTTCCCTATTGCAGTCCCCAGCTAAAATGATCCCCACTAAGTTGAGATCCCCAGTTTATCCCCGGTGGAGGCTCCAGCTAAGACCACCCCCACCGAATCAAAATCCCCAGCTGAGACAATACTCACGGGAGAACATCGGAAGTCACAAGTCCTTTCCCCAACTTAGCATAGATACAAACACAGTAGCATAAACATCATGTCGCATACATGCATATACTCGAATCATACATGCATTCATGCATACATGCGTCAAAGCAACTCACCTGTATTTATTCTTAATCGAAGGGGCAAAAATTTTTGTTTCCAAAATTATCGATCAAAGAATAAATACGCGTTCTTGCATATAATTGTGTTGAAGCACTCATCATCATTATTGGGTTGTCCCGAGTCAGATCTCTCCCAAAGCGGGAATGATTTAATCCAGGGGCACCCTCAGAGTCATAGCATGCAAATCAGAGCCCTATGACTCCAAATCTCAGGTATGAAAATTCTCCAATTATCAGAATGCTCGTTCAAGCAATATAATCCCAAGAGGGGTATTTCTTACCTTTAACAGGTTCTGAGGGCAAAACAACTCTCGTATCAATCTTCACGGGCACATTCCACCGCAGCGAGTTGACTTGGAACCACGGCCGGCATCCCTAGCAACGGATGCCAGGTACATTTCCACCATTTCAACCTCTTTGCCACATAAAAGAGGAAGAAATGCCTATTGAAGGCAAATTCTAGTTCGTGCTGCCTCTTCACCACATAAGAGGGACAGTGCATTTTGTTCAACCTCTTCACCATATAGGAGGGGAAGAATAGCCATTTCAACCTCTTTGCCACATGAAAGAGAAAGAAATGCCTATTGAAGGCAAATTCCAGTTCGTACTGCCTCTTCACCACATAAGAGGGATAGTGCATTTTCTTCAACCTCTTCACCACATAGGAGGGGAAGAATAGCCATTTCAACCTCTTTACCACATGAAAGAGGAAGAAATGCCTATTGAAAGAAAACCCTAGTTTGTGCTGCCTCTTCACCACACAGGAGGGACAGCGCATGTTGTTCAACCTCTTCACCACATAGGAGGGGAAGAACGGCCATCTCAACCTGTTTGCCATATGAAAGAGGAAGAAATGCCTATTGAAGGAAAACCCTAGTCCGTGCTGCCTCTTCACCACATAGAAGGGACAGTGCATTTTGGTCAACCTCTTCACCACATAGGAGGGGAAGAATAGCCATTTCAACCTCTTTGCCACATGAAAAAGGAAGAAATGCCTATTGAAGGCAAATTCTAGTTCGTGCTGCCTCTTCACCACATAGGAGGGACAGCGCATTTTGTTCAACCTCTTCACCACATAGGAGAGGAAGAACAGCCATTTCAATCTCTTTGCCACATAAAAGAGGAAGAAATGCCTATTGAAAGAAAACCCCAGTTCGTGCTGCCTCTTCACCACAAAGGAGCGACAACGCATTTTGTTCAACCTTTTCACCACATAGGAGGGGAAGAATAGCCATTTCAACCTATTTGCCACATGAAATAGGAAGAAATGTCTATTGAAGAAGAAAGAATGTTCCAGATCGTGTTGCCTCTTCACCACATAGGAGAGACGATGCATTTCGTTTAACCTTTTTACTACAAAAACCAAATGCCTCTGAGCCGGCCTCACAAACCAAACGCCCCCTAAGCCAACCTCAAAAACCAAATGCCTTTAGGTGGACCTCAGCAGCCAAACGCCCTCCTAGGCCGGCCATGAAAACCAAATGCCCCTTGGACTTATCTCAAAAATTGAATGCCCCCTGAGCCGACTTCAAAAGCCAAATGCCTTTGAGCCAACCTCAAAAACCAAATGCTTTTGGGCCGACCTCAAAAACCAAATGCCTTTGGGCCGATCTCACAAGCCAAATGCCCTCCTGGGCCGACCATGAAAACCAAATGCCCCCTAGGCCGACTTTAAAAACCAAATGCCCCTAGGCTAACTTCAAAAACCAAATGCCTCTTAGCTGACCTCACAAACCAAACGCCCCCTTGGCCAACCTCAAAAACCAAATGCCTTTGGGCCGACCTCATAAGCCAAATGTCTCTGAGATGACTTCACAAACCAAATGCCCCCGTGGGCCGATTTTAAAAATTGAATGCCCTCTGAGCTGACTTCAGGACTAAGCCGACATCCCCAACTGGATATTGTGCCTACTCCTCGACGTGTCAGGACACCAGGTATGCCTTCTTTTCCTTTCTTACTGCGCTCCTAGTCACAAGACTAAAATCGATCTAGGCTTCCTAACCAACCATGAGCCGACTTTGGTCATGTAAGGGGCAGCCTGTGAGTATGGGTTTTTCCCGACCTTTATGATGAGAGCTCCTTTGTTACCTGTGGAAAAGGATAGACTCGAATAGGACTTGAAAACGATCGAAATGTTGCCTGGAGTATCTCAAACGTCCTAAAAACCAAGCTATCCGTGATCCGAAATCTCCGAAAAGGTCTCCTGAGCTGTTTCTAGTGTTTAGGGTGCGCGTCCGATTCTTGAAATTTCACCCCGGCTCTTGTTAGAACCACACAGCTCTAGTGGACAAAACAAGTTGCTCTTGTCTTGACAGAGGAAAAGAGGGGCGAAAATTTAGAGATGGAACATCTCATTTATTGATTGATGGAAATAGATGAGAGAGGGATATAAAAATCAATCAGAAAAATGAGCAGGGGGGTTCTCAGAAAGAAAAAGGGAGAAGGAAAAAAAAAAGAAAAAAGAGACAGAGGGAGAAAAGGAGAAGTAGAGGAAGAGAGAAAGAGAGACCGAGAGCTACAGTTGTTCAAAGACTCTAATTAAGACTTAAAACCAATCTCCAAACACTCACAACAAGTCCCATAACCTTTGCTCATTGATTGGGAATTATTTCGGGTTCGTTTCGGATTGTTTTGGATCGTTTCGGTTTTCATCCGGTTGAGTTCCTAGGAAGCATTCCAAGCTTTCAATCTATTTCTTGATGTTCAAAGCATCAAAACAACACCAAGGTAAACTCTGAGAGGCCTTAAACCTGTTTGCATTGTCTTTTCTATGCATTTTCTTTATTTTTACAATTTTTGGATTTGTATTGGCCGAATAGAGCGGTACGGCTGTGTTCCTCATGAACACAGCCACATGGCTATGTTCATGATGAATAGAGCCAGCCGGCTCTGGCACCTAGAGCCGCCTGACTCTATTCTGCAGGGATAGATTCCCGGTTTATCCCGATTGGCCGAAAACAGTCTGTTTTCCATTTTAAGCTTTCTGTTGTGATCCTTTTCGGCCCAAATTTATCCATATGTTATAATATTTTGGTTTTTGGATTTCTGTATGTACGGATATCGGGGTTTTTGGTTTATCTAGGGTTTTATTTCCTGAGTTTTGGGGGTTATTTTATCCAAATCGGATCTATAGTCCAGCATTAGCAGACCCCCGAACCATACAAAATCCCCGAAAATATTGAAGACGATCGAAACAATGTTTCAATAAACGTTTTTGGTGTGTTTATTGCATTTGGACCCTAGATGATTGAATTTAGGAACCCGCATGAACGGAACCCTGGATTCCAGGATAACAGACCCACAAAATGGAAATTTGCATGGAACCGAGCCAAATGGTTTCCAAAAATTATTTTCCAGCACAAAAATCTACAAGGCGTTTCAAAACCATTTTCCAGGTCTAACCGGTCCTACCAGTCGAGTCGACCCGGTTACCCCCTGAATGCATGCCCCCGCTGCTAAAAATCCCAATTCTATCTTGTTGTGAGTCCTATCTGTGTTCATAATAAACTGTGCTAACCATTCTATTTTGCAGTACTTATTTTTATTATTTTGGCTGTATTTAATAGATTCCCGTGTAAATTAGGCGGTTGTAATTTTTAGATCCTCGTGTATCCTTAGCGCTTGTAAAGTGAGGACAAGGGATTTTTATCTTTTATTCGATTGGGTTGTATAATCGGCCGGAACTATTTTCTCATATATTTTGGATGCATGCTTTATTTTTCTGCAATTTATTTTCTGCATTTCGCTTTAGCACCGGCTGATTCAAATAAACAAATTGGGTAGGGAAAACATAATAAATTGAATAAATATGGTTTTATAAATAATAAACGAATACAAGCTTGAGGTTAAGTAGGAAAGTTGCCCAAACACTGAATCTCTGGTTTAGGTACAGCAGTTTGCGCTCGGTAGGGAGTTGTACCGGAATTTCCCGAAGAGCTGATCCGGGTGGCGACTCTATCACTGATCTCGAAATTTAGGTTTCGAGGTCTTTAAGTAATAAATCGAGAAAATTTTTTCTATAAAACGAATTTCAAAACAAATAAATGATTTTCCTAAAGCCTCATAAACTAAAACCCCTTTTTCCCAAAACATCACGAAACCCATTTTTGAAAACTTTCCCCGGTTCGCTTTGCCGATTCCCATCTACGAAAAAGGTCGTCTGCTCACACAAGGTACAGGGGGTTTCCCCTATTGGCATTCTGACACTGGTTCTGTAACCCCATAGAGCATACAGCAGTTTGTCAGCCTAATCTCTGTAGGTGGTTACCATTTTCGATAAGATCTTCTTTATCGCCTTATTGGCTGCTTCCACTACACCATTAGCTTGGGGCCTATCTGGAGAAGACTTATGGTGCTTAATGTCATGTTCTACAAGCAACTTAGTTGTTGCCCCTTGGAATTGCACTCCATGTCAGTCACTATATGATGGGGAATTCCGTATCGGGAAAAGATGCTCTTCTGGATGAACTTGACCATCTGTTTAGTTGTTACACTAGCTAAGGATTCTGCCTCCACCCATTTTGAGAAGTAATCAACTACCACAACTATGAATTGATGTCCATTAGATGCTGCAGGATGGATTTCACCAATCATGTCTATCCCCCATGTAGAAAACGGCCCAGGAGACACCAAACTTTGTAGTTCGAGTGGTGGAAGATGACTGATGTCAGCATAGATCTGACACTCGTGACATCTTCTTACTTTCCTTATACAATCAGCCTGCATTGTCATCCAAAAATATCCCTGTCTCATTATCTTCCTCGCCATAGTGAGTCCATTCAAATGTGGCCCGCAGGATCCTACATGTACTTGCTGCATGATCGTTTTTGCTTCTTACTCCATGAGGCACCTCAGAAGAACACCGTTTGCTATTCTTTTGTATAGCCTATCATCAAAAATTCTGAACTGACTGGCTAGCTTTCTTAATGACACCTTATCAGTAGTACTGGCTCCCTCTGGATATTTTCCTTCCCTCACATACAGGTAGATATCAAAGAACCACGGCTTTTCTTCAACTGTCAATTCCATTACTTCATGCACTTCAAAGCAGGGTTGTCTGGAAGTTGCAATAATCAGTGGTTGTACTTGAGTTTCTTCTAGATTTTCCCACATAGAAGATAGTGTTGTTAGCTCACGAGCCATCTTGTTCTCATCTCTGGGGACATGCCTGAATTCGTATTGGCCGAAAAGCTCTTTTCTGTACTATAGCAGCTCCAAGTAGGGCCGTAAGGCTTCTTCTTTCATCTCCCATTCACCTTGAGCTTGTCTAATCACTAAAAGTGAATCTCCAATGATCAAGACATCATTTTCCCCTAGTGTCAACTGAGCTTCCATCCCAAATAAGCATGCTTCATACTCTGCTCCGTTGTTGGTTATAGGAAAATCCAATCTCTTCGACAAAGGAATGATTTCACCGTCCGGTGTTGCTATGATTACCCTGATTCCAGTACCCTTCCTATTCACGGCACCATCGAAGCACATTACCCATCTCTTTACTTGCACCAGGGCCAGCTGTTCATCAGGGAACTCCAAATTCACTGTGTAATCTGATTCCAGCAGCTGATTTGCTAGGAATTCTGCTACAACTCGCCCTTTGATAGTTTTCTTAGTGATGTATTCAATGTAGAACTCTAACAAAAGCAAGAGCCACCTAGATATCTTCCTAACCAACACTAGTGCTTCATACAGATACTTCAGTAGGTCTACTTATTGGATATGCCCTAGTCCCGAGGCATTGGTCTTTGTATTTGTATTATACATTTATTGGATTTATGTATTATACTCATTCGTGTTATTGATAAAGGCATTAATTCATTTATTATATATATCTTCTGCATTGTATTAAATGAAGTATCTAATGGACATATCCACATCCATGATTACAAGTGTCATGCACTTGGCAGTAAGACAATGGATAGGGTAAACGATATGACCAGCAATAGATCCGTAGTCTGTTCCAGTCATGGGAATGAGTGGAACTAGAGACTATCATTAACCTGGTTGTATGGCGGTGTCTTACCGGTCATTGGAAATGGGATGTCAACCAAGTTAATGGGTACATGTAAAAAGGGCATGGTACTGGATAGATCCACTAAACGAGAAATCCACACGGTATAGTATCGCAAGTGATTCTCGTGTAGTACTTGTATGGATCCTTTGACCTTACCATATGATGGCATTGCATGTGAGGTTGCATACTTAGGGGTAAACCTAACAGGCCTATAATAGGGTGCCAAGTATGGGTGCTTTCGGGTATGTCACTTAGCATGGCAATGCTATGGATATGCAGAAGGGATTTGTCACTCAGTAGTCCACTGAGAAGATATCACCGGCCTCTTGATAAGAGTGTGGCCACACCCAAACAAGTTGGAACTTGTTTGTGAGCTTCAGTGCATTCGGGATCAAGTTAATGTCCGTACACAAAAGAGGGTGATCAATCCATGCCTCTGTGTTGGACACCGATATCGATGACATAGGATATACAAGTTTAAACTATAGGGTTATGATATCAGTTGGACTGCCATCTCCATCTTAATTGGGGGCTACAGTGGCTTGCTAGAGCCCAACTGTAGTCTGTGGGCCACTGGCCCACTGCCAACATAAAGATAGGTCCACGGGATCATACACATTGAGCGACTGAACACTGACTTAAGGAATCACATGTATACTTGGAGTATATAATCTGGAGAGAGAGGAATATATACTATGGAGGGAGAGGAATATATTAATTATATTATAAAGATCAATTGGATTGATCATAATAATGAAATTAATATTTGATTGGCTTTCTCATAATTGATTGGATTAATTATGAGATTATTTCCTGGGTGGAAATATTCATATGTATAGGTTTACATATGAATTTATTTTGTGAAGATCTAATTTTAATTTAATGGATTAAATTAATTATTCAGACCAGTTTTAATTTAAATGTGAATAATAAGTTACTTGGTGTAATATATTAAATACATGAGTAAATAAAAATTGGGCTTGAGATTATTTTAAACCAGACTAATTAAAATAGATTTGGGCCTAAAATAAAAGAAGGAAGCCCACACAGATGGAGAAGCCAATTGGGCCGAAATTCTCCTTGAGAATTTCGGCCACCTAGGGTTAAAATAACCCTAGCATCTTCGGCCTAATGCAGACAAGACACTGTGGCCAAAATTCTCCTCTTCCCTCTCCGAAATTCTGTGTTTTCCGACGCTAGCATGGGTAGTGTTCATTAGGTATTCGTGTACGTGAACGAGGAGGGATTCTAGTTTGATTCCTGGAGTCTACATCCATCTCTTAAAGAGATATTCCGGGTAAGAGATTTATCTCTTGTGATTAAATTTTGTTTTTTTTTTGTCAATTTCCATCTCAATTGCTCTTGGGCATGGATATGAGGAAATCATCGCGTTCTTCCGCTTTACGGATGATTTCCGGTGACAAATCCCAACACTACTTTGGCTATGGCCTGCACTTTGTATGACTAGAAGTAATGGCGTAACTTCTTGGTCAGCCAGATCATTGCCACACACGTCTTCTCTACCAGTGTATACATGGTTTCATACTCCAGCAGCTTCTTGCTGAGGTAGTAAATAGGATACTCCTTCCTGCCATTTTGTTTTTGCACCAACATTGCCCCTACGGAGGAATCTTCAACAGCCAAATACAAGATCAAAGGCCTCCCTGGAATTAGTGGGCTCAGAACTGGTGGATTTACTAGATAAGCCTTGATTTTCTCGAACGCCGGCTGACATCTGTCATCCCATACAATCGGTTGATCTTTCTTTAACAGCTTGAAAATTGGCTCACATGTGGAGGTCAATCATGCTATGAAACGACTGACATTCTGTAAGAAGCCCAAGAATGAATGGACTTCCTTCTCTGTTTTTAGAGCTGGCATGTCCCGAATAGCTTTGATTTTATCTGGATCCATTTCTATTTCTCTCTGGCTGACTATATGACCCAATAGCTTCCGTGATGTGACTCCAAATATGCACTTCTTAGAGTTGAGCCACAAGTTATACTCTCCAATGCGTGTAAGGAATCTATCCAGGATAACAGGATGTTCCTCCTGAGTCATTGATTTAACAAGCATATCATCGACATACACCTTGACTTCTTTATGGATCATATCATGAAGCAAAGTTGTGACATCCCTTTGGTAAGTGGGTCCCACGTTCTTCAATCCAAAGGGCATTACTCTATAGCAGAAGGTGCCCCACTCTGTGATGAACGATGTCTTCACTTTATCAATTACATCCATCAGGATCTGGTTGTATCCTGAAAACCCATCCATGAAGGAATACATCGCCGCTTTAGCTGCACTATCGACCAGGACATCGATATGAGGCAGTGGGAAATTATCTTTTGGGCATGCCTTATTTAGATCCCTGTAGTCGATGCATACTCTAACCCTTCCATCCTTTTTAGGTACCGAGACAATATTGGCTAGCCATTCTGTATATTCCTCCACTTCAAGGAACTTGGCTTCGATCTGCTTAGCCACTTCTTCTTTCACCAATGTAACCCACTCTGGCCACAGTCTTCTCAGTTTCTGCTTCACTGACTTGAACTTAGGGTCCGTCGGGATCTTGTTAACTGCTATTTTTGTTTCTACACCTGACATGTCCTCGTATGTGTTGGGATTTGTCACCGGAAATCAATCGATAAAAGCGGAAATACGCATCGATTTCCTTGAATCTGGTCACAGGAGCTTAAGTAGTGGAAATCAAAAACACAAAGCATAAGTAAGAAGGTTTTTATAATCTCACCTTAAAGTATCTCCAAGAGACAGATGAAGACTGCAGAAACCAAATTAGATTTCCTCCTTCGTCCCGCACACGAACGGTTCTAGGACTGAAACCCGTGCTAGCGGTTCGAAAAATCAATAAGAGAGAGTATATAGGCTATGTTGGACGTCTAAGGTGTGATTAATATAGCAGATTTTTTTCTCTTATATCACCAAAAGAAAGATCAAAAAATCAAAGAAAGAAAAGTCCAACTTTTCTACCACAAAGTCAAAACAATGGCTCACCATATTCATCATCACCTTTTGTCCATAAAATGAGTCATTCTTCTTATCCATATGACTCATCTTACTTAGCCAAATCCCACCAAAATTCACGGCCAAACATCTCCAAATATGGGCTTTCAATATCAAAGCCCAAGCCCATATTTAATTCTTTGGTATTTCTTTGATTTCAAATAAAATTTAATTCTACATGTATGTTAATATATTATACCATATAATATGTAACATAGATTTAAATTAAACTTTGTTTGACAGATCAAATTAACCAGTGGATTAAATATGACATACATAGGATGAAATACATGTAAACCTATACAAGTACAAAAATATTTCCACCTAGGAAATAAATACATAAAATTAATTCTTTGAATTAATTAAGTGATGGCCAAAATAAATATTAATAATATTATATTTTGATCAATCCAATTGAGCTATCTAGTATAATTAATAGACCTCTCTCTCTTTGACGTTTTTCCCTAAAGAATTAATATCCCATTTTTCTTCTCATGATGGACAGCGAAATTGGTGAGTCTTTTATGAGATAGCCAAGTCCAACCTTGTATTTCAAAGTCAAAAGCAATGACTCATCTCATATGACTCACCATCATATTAAATGAAAAGAATGACTCATCCTTTCATTAAATGAAAAAACATGACTCATCATCTTTTCATAAATACAAAACCATGACTCATCATCTCTTCTATCTCATGAATAAGTCACCATACTCATCCATATAAGACATAATTTCGGCCAAGCTAAGTCCATTATATGTGGGCTTTTCAATTTCAAGCCCAAGCCCAATTCTAACCCCTTTAATTTAATTAATACCAAATGCAATTTTAATTTAACATGTATGGTTATATATTATACCATATAATATATTACATACATTCAAATTAAAATTAATTTGACCTATTGATTTAATCAAGGGATTAAATTAGACATACATAAAGGAAAAACATGTAAACCTATACATTTAATAATATTTCCACCTAGGAAATAACGAATGGCCAAAATAAATATTAATTATATTATTTGGATCAATCCAATTGACCTATATAATATAATTAATGCATCT
The DNA here is from genome assembly GCA_039660915.1 of Euphorbia tirucalli. Lineage (NCBI taxonomy): Eukaryota > Viridiplantae > Streptophyta > Magnoliopsida > Malpighiales > Euphorbiaceae > Euphorbia > Euphorbia tirucalli. The sequence goes on along the minus strand of CM077640.1, from coordinate 30,350,815 downwards.
CTCTCCCTTCAACGTGTATACTCCAAGTATACACTTAATCCGAATAGTTAAAGTCCAGACGTTCAATGTGTACGATCCGATGGGCCCGTCTTTATGTTGGCAGTAGGCCAAGGCCCACAGACTGTAGGTGGGCTCTAGCAAGCCACTGTAGCTCCCAATTAAGATAGAGTAAGCAGTCCAACTGAAAACGTAACCCAGTAGTTTGAACTTGTAAATCCCATGTCGCTGATATCAGTGTCCAACACAGAGGCATGGTTGATCACCCTTTATATGTGTCAAGACATTTACTTGATCCCGAATGAACTGATGCTCACAAACAAGATCCAATCTTGTTTGGGTGCGGCCACACACTTATCAGTAACATTCTTCAAGAGGCCAATGATATCGTCTCAGTGAATCACTGAGTGACATTCCCTTCTGCATATCCACAGTACTTCCATGCTCACTGACACACCTGAACGTACCCATACTTGGCACCCTTTTACAGGCCCGTTGGGCATACACCAAAGTGTGCCACTTCACATGCAACACCATCATATGGTCTGGTCGAAGGACTTAAACAAGTACTACGCGAGAATCATTTGTGATACTATACCATGTAGATTCCCATTAAGTGGATCAATCCAGTACCATGCCCTTTTTTGCATGTACCCATTACCCTGGTTGACATTCCATGTTTTATGACTGGTAAGGCACCGCCATACAATTAGGATAATGATAGTCTTTGGTTCCATTCATTCCCATGATTGGAACAGACTACGGATGACTTTATGGTCATATCGTTTTCCCTATCCATAGTCTTACTGCCAAGTGCCTCACACTTGACAACATGGATATGGATATGTCCATTGGATACTTTATTTAAAATATAGCATAAGACATATAATAAATAGATTAATGCCTTTATTTCCTTGACACAAATTGGATAATACATAAAGTTTACATTAATGTACAAATGTATTATACAAACACAAGGACCAATGCCTCGGGACTAAGGCATTTCCAACATATACACCAAGTACACATTTAATCTGACTAGTGAAAGTCCAGACATTCAATGTGTACGATCCGATGGGCCTTTCTTTATATTGGCCGTGAGCTAAGGCCCACAGACTACAGTTGGGCTCTAGCAAGCCACTGTAGCCCCCAATTAAGACAGTGTAAGCAGTCCAACTGAAACTGTAACCCTGTAGTTTAAACTTGTACATCCCATGTCATCGATATCGGAGTCCAACACAGAGGCATAGTTTGATCACCCTCTATTGTGTCCAGACATTAACTTGATCCCGAATGCACTGATATTCACAAACAAGTTCCAACTTGTTTGGGTGCGACCACACTCTTATCAGCTGCATTCATCAAGAGGCCGGTGATATCTTCTCAGTGGAACACTAAGAGACATTCCCATCTGCATATCCATAGCACTGCAATGTTCATTGACATACCCAAATGTACCCGTACTTGGCACCCTTTTACAGGCCCGTTGGGCGTACACCAAAGTATGCCACTTCACATCCAGTACCATCATATGGTCCGGTCAAAGGATCCATACAAGTACTACACAAGAATCCGATGTGATGTGATACCATGTGGATTCCCGTTAAGTCGATCGATCCAGTACCATACCCCTTTTGCATGTACCCATTAACCTTGTTGACATTCCATGTTCTATGACCGGTGAGACACCGCCATACAACCAAGGTTAATGATAGTCTTTAGTTCCATTCACTCCCATGATTGGAACAGACTACGGATGACTTTATGGCCATATCGTTTTCCCTATCCACAGTCTTACTGCCAAGTGCCTCACACTTGAGAACATGGATATGGATATGTCCATTGGATACTCTATTTAAAATATTGCAAAAGACATATAATAAGTAGATTGATGCCTTTATTTATTTACACAAATTGTATAATACATATCTTACATAAAATGCACAAATGTATAATACAAACATAAGGACCAATGCCTCAGGACTAGGGCATATCCAACAGTATATGAAGCGAAAGCTTTAACATGTTTTTGCAATATTCTTATAAGTTCTCTCTCTTCCTCGAGTTTTAGCTCATGTGAAATTAATACCATTTTGGGGTTTTCATCTGTACTTTTGTTGATTTCATACAATGCAGTGTCATGGATGCTAAATATGCTTGATGGTGATTCAAATGCAAGCGCAGAATTATAAAGATAAACATCACACAAGTAAGCAAACTGAGATTTCATTGCATTAAACTTGTTATAGAGTACATCATTCACATTGAAAATGGAAGAAATAAATACAACAAAATCATTTTCATCCTCTAGAGGCGGAAGGCCTTACACTTCTTCAGCTTTCCCATTCAGCTCCAGGACATCATCCAGATCTGCAGCTACTTTGGCTTCTTGATCAGCAGGAATAGTGCTCTTCTCAATTTCAGCCACCTATGCCTTAGCCTTCTTCATGATCTTAGCTATCTTAGCAACCACAGAATCAAAGTTTACTTTGGTCATCAGCTCTTCTTCAAACCCTTCTTTAGACTTCCCAAACGCCTTGCTTAAGGCAGCAGTCAGCGCCCCTGAAATTGCTTCTACTGATTCATCACAGACTTTCTCTTTGGTTTTCTGCTTGGGTATCTCCATTGCTTTTGCTATATATTCAGGCAGCTCAATTCACAGAATAGCAGACTTAACAATTATCTCTTCCACCACTATAGGGGCTGCTAGTTCTTCCCGACCCTTCTCATAGTATACGACATCATAAAATATCTTAAAACCTGGTTATTCAATGTTCCCAACCCTTACTGGCTCAGCTTGGCCCTTATACAGCTCTTCTCCTACCTTTATAAATGGTTTCATCATAGGTTTGCCGTTCTTGCTCCTTCTCTGATTCTTCTGGTCAGATGTTTCTTCTGCATACCCTAGCCCAAACTGTTTTGGCTTTCCCGAGTCAATGTTAAACTCAGGCATCCCTTACAAATTAATTTCGAGTCCCATGCCTGAGACAAAGTTCTGCTTATGCAAATATCTGGACAGCCACTTCGGCATATAGTTTTCATAAATGACCATTGGGGCATCCGTGGCATCCTCTTCCCCGACCATGGCGATTTGGAATCCGCCAAATGGTATAACTCCTTCATTTACAGCAGCAATCATAGATTGGGCATTCCCCTTAACAATCACAATCTCACCATTTATTGAGAACTTTATTTCCTGATGCAGAGTAGAGGGGACACCTCCTAATGGGTGGAACCATAGTCTTCCCAACAGCAGGGAGAAAGTGACCAGGATGTCTAGCACAGTGAAAATGACCATGGACTTAACTGGCCTAACCTCCACTTCAGCTTCAAAAGTTCCAATTATAGTTCTTTTCAAATCATCATAGGCCCCAATCATAGTGGAAGACTTTCTCAAACTTTCTTCGCCTAGGCCTAAGAATGGTAGCATTCTTAAGGGACATATATTCAGGGCAGATCCGTCATCTACCATCACACACGGCATAACCCGGTCCATGATGTTGACTTTAATATAAAGGGCCTTATTGTGAGCCCTTCCCCCATGTGGTAGATCTTTCTCGGAAAATACAATGTCAGAGGATCCTATATGAATTTTATCCAATAAGCAGCACATTGCCTCTGGAGAAGCAATCGAAGACACTTCAATTTCAAAGAGCTTTTTAGCCAAAGTTGCTCTGTGCTCCTTGGAAGTTAGTAATAAATGCCACAGACTGGCCTGGGCTCGAGTTTTCTTCAGTTGCAAAATAACCAGATCTTCCTTTTCTACTTCCTTTGGCACTGACATACTGCTTGATCCGGTTTTCTCATTCTGCTGCACTACTGGTTGGTAGACCCTACCACTTCTTGTTACATTTTAAACTTTGGACACCTTTGGCTTTTCTACAACAGGCAGCTTAACGGTCTTATCACAGCCGTACTCTTCATATTCATCCTCTGAATCCAGGTCATCCAAGTTTACAAGCTTCACTTCCCTCTGCTCTATCGGCTTTCCACTTTCTAGCTTCACCTCAACATCATTAGCCACCACAGACTGTACAGTGGGGTTTGCTTGGAGGATTTGAGCAAAGATAAAATTGTCTGGTAACCCCGACTTTACCATTTTGACTTGCCTTTCAAATGTTGGCAGCGGATTATTCTTTGTACTGGGTTTGGTAAGCTCTTGCAGTTTTCCCTCGTTGATAAGCTTTTGGATGGCGTCTCTCAGCTTATAACAATTATTGGTTCTATGTCCTACCATGACATGGTAAGTACAGAAATTGTCTTTATCTTCATCCGCTGGTTTCTCGAATGGCCTGAGAGAACTTAACAGTCCACCATTCCTACAATTAGCAAAAATCTTGGCTAGGGATAAAGCCCAAGGTGAGATGTCGTGACTATTCGGACCTCTACTTTGGTTTCCTCGATGCTGAGACTATTGGGATTTGTCACTGGAATTACCCGATTAAAGTGGAAGAACGCGATGATTTCCTCAAATCCGTGCCCAGGAGCAATTGAGATGGAAATTAGAAAAACAAAAATTTAATCACAAGAGATAAATCTCTTACCCGGAATATCTCTTTAAGAGATGGATGCAGACTGCAGGAATCAATCAAGAATCCCTCCTCGTTCACATACACGAACACCACCTGTGCTAGTGTCGGAAAACACAAAACTTTGGAGAGGAAGGGAGAAGAATTTCGGCTACAGTGTTATTTTTTTTGCTACGCCAAAAATCCTAGGGTTATTTTAACCTTAGGCGGCCAAAATCCTCAAGGAGAACTTTGGCCCAATTAGCTTCTCCTTTTGTATGCGCTTCCATCTTTTATTTCAGGCCCAAACCTATTTTAATTAGTCTGGTTTAAATTAATCTCAAGCCCAACTTTAATTTACCTATGTATTTAATATATTACACCAAGTAACATATTATTTACATTCAAATTAAAATTGGTTTGACTAATTAATTTAATCCATTAAATTAAAATTAGATCTTCACAAAATAAATTCATATGCAAACCTATACATATGAATATTTCCACCTAGCAAATAATATCATAATTAATCCAATTAATTATGAGAAAGCCAATCAAATACTAATTTTATTATTATGATCAATCCAATTGATCTTCACAATATAATTAATATATTCCTCTCTCTCCAGAGTGTATACTCCAAGTACACAGTGATTCCTTAAGTCAGTGTTCAGTCGCTCAATGTGTACGATCCCTTGGGCCCATCTTTATGTTGGCAATGGGCTTGTAGCCCACAGACTGTAGTTGGGCTCTAGCAAGCCACTGCAGCCCCCAATTAAGATGGAGATGGCAGTCCAACTGATATCATAACCCTATAGTTTAAACTTGTATATCCCATGTCATCGATATCGGTGTCTAACACAGAGGCATAGATTGATCACCCTCTTTTGTGTCCGGACATTAACTTGATCCCAATTGTATTGAAGCTCACAAACAAGTTCCAACTTGTTTGGGTGTGGCCACACTCTTATCAGTCACATTCATCAAGAGGCCGGTGATATCTTCTCAGTGGACTAATGAGTGACAAATCCCTTCTGCATATTCATAGCATTGCCATACTAAGTGCCATCATATGGTCAGGTCACTTGTGATACTATACCATGTGGATTTCTCATTTAGTGGATCTATCCGGTACCATGCCCTTTTTACATGTGCCAATTAACTTGGTTGACATCCCATGTCCAATGACCGGTAAGACACCGCCATATAACTAGGTTAATGATAGTCTCTAATTCCACTCATTCCCATGACTGGAATAGACTACGGATCTATTTATGGTCATATCGTTTACCCTATCCATGGTCTTACTACCAAGTGCATGACACTTGTCTTCATGGATATTGATATGTCCATTGGATACTTCATTTAATATACTGCACAAGATAAATATAATAAATGAATTAATGCCTTTATTAATGACACAAAATGAGTATAATACATGAATCCAAGAAATGTATAATGCAATTACAAGGTCCAATGCCTCAGGACTAGGGCATATCCAACAATCTCCCACTTGCACTAGTTCAAACTAGGCATGCGCCTAATCCCTATCGATCTAGTATGACCCTCGTGTTTGGGCAGAGCCAGTGCCTTGGTCAAAGGATCTGTGACATTATCCTCGGTGTCCACTCTGTGCAATGCAATATCACCTCTCTCCGTGATCTCTTGTACGAGGTGAAACTTTCTGAGCATGTGCTTTGTGTTCTTGTGTGACCAGGGCTCCTTTGTTTGTGCAACAGCCCCATTGTTGTCACAGAAGATATCACCTGGGTCCTGGATAGTTCGTACTACTCCTAACTCAGTGATAAACTTCCTCATCCACATAGCTTCCATAGTTGCATCACACGCCGCGATGTACTCAGCTTCTGTTGTAGAGTCCATGATGGTTGGGTGTTTTGAGCTCTTCTAGCTTATAGCACCACCATTTAGCAAAAATACATATCCAGACTATGACTGGTACTCATCCTGATTGGTCTGGAAGCTTACGTCAGTGTACCCAGTAACTGATAGCACTTCCTGACCTCTATACACTAAAAAGCTATCCTTGGTCCGGTTAAGGTACTTGAGGATTGCCTTGACAGCCTTCCAATGATCATGCCCTGGATACTACTGGTACTGGCTCATCATACTTAGTGCAAAGGCGACATCAGGTCTCGTACATAGCATGGAGTACATAATTGATCCCATAGCCAAAGCATATGGAACCAACTTCATATTCTCCTTGTCCTCCCTTGTCTTAGGATAGTTCTTCTTACTAAGTTTCAGCCCATGACCCATTCACAAGAAACCTTTCTTAGCCAGGTCCATGCTGAATCTTATCAGAACTTTAACTATGTATGAGGCCTGACTTAGGCCCAGAAGCCGATTTGATCTATCCTTATAGATCCTGATCCCTAGGATCATCTCAGCTTCGCCTAAGTCCTTCATTGTGAAGCACTTACTCAGCCACTGCTTCACCCCTTGTAGTGTAGCTATGTCGCTTCCAATGAGTAGGATGTCGTCTACGTAAAGTGCCAAAAATGTGACAATGCTCCCACTAGTCCTCTTATACACACAAGCCTCATCTTGAATCTATATGAAGCCATATTCCTTTATAGCTTCATTGAATCTAAGATTCCAACTTCGGGATGCTTGCTTCAGTCCACAAATGGGCCTACAAAGCTTGCATTCCCTTCTCGGATACTCTGGATTGACAAAACCCTCAGGTTGTGTCATGTACACATCCTCGGGTAGCTTTCCATTAAGGAAAGCGGTTTTGACATCCATTTGCCAGACCTCATAGTCATACCATGCAGCTATGGCTAGCAAAATCCTTATGGATTTGAGCATGGCTACTGGTGAGAAAGTCTCATTATAGCCTATTCCATGGACTTGTCTGAAACCTTTCACAACCAGACGCCCCTTGAAGGTATTATAAGCTTTTAGCTTGTAGCACCACTTGCAACCTATTACCTTAGCACCCGGAGGTGGATCGACCAAGTTCCAAACTTAGTTATCATACATAGATTGCATCTCTGCCTCCATGGCTTTATGCTAATTTACAGACTGTGGGCTTGCCATAGCCTCCTGGTAGGTTTTGGGTTCTTCCTCATCCCAGATGAGGAGAGTTGATCATCGGTGATAAGGAAACCATACCTCTCTGGTTCCCGACGATCCCTACTAGACCTTCTAGGTCCTTGTGTGGCCTAGGTCGGTGCTTCCTCCTGTGGAAGCTCCACCTGGGCCTTCAAGTTATCCGCTTCAGGAACTTATGGACCTTGAACTTCCCTGAGTTCAACATTGCTCCCACTATCTTTCATGGAAAGGAACTCCTTTTCTAGAACCCCTTCCTTGCCACGAACACCTTGTTCTCGGTGGGGTTGTAGAAGTAATACCCTTTGGTTTCCTTAGGGTAGCCCACAAACAGGCATTTATTGGTTTTGGGCTCCAGCTTGCCACTAATCAATCTCTTGACATGTGCTTTGCATTCCCAAATCCTTAGAAAAGACACATTGGGCTCCCTGCCCATCCATATCTGATATGGGGTCTTTTCCACTGCCTTAGCTATCTCGAGGGCGTGTCCCCAGAAACTAATTGCGAGAGGGGCTTGACTCATCATTGAGCGGACCATGTCCAACAGGGTCCTATTTCGCCTTTCAGACACCCCATTCCATTGTGGTGTTCCTGGAGGAGTGAGCTGTGGAACTATTCCATGCTCACTCAAATATGAGTCAAACTCTAGGCTCATATACTCGCCTCCTCGGTCTGACCGAAGGGTTTTGATATTTCTGCTTAGCTGGTTCTGTACCTCATTCCTAAATTCCTTGAACCTATCAAGGGTCTCAGACTTATGTTTCATCAGATAGACATAGCCATATCTACTGAAATCATTCGTGAACGTGACGAAGTACAGATGTCCACCTCTGGTCACTGTGCTCATGGGCCCACATATGTCTGAATGTATTAGGTCCAGTAAGCAAGTGGCCGTTTCAACCTTCTTGCTAAAAGTCGCCTTAGTCATCTTGCCTCGTAAACATGACTCGCATATATCAATTGACTCCAAGTCAAAAGACCCTAAGACTCCAGCTTTGTGAAGCCTAGCTATGCGCTTCTCGTTTATGTGGCCAAGACGACAATGCCATATGTAGATAGGATTAAGTTCGTTGGGCTTAACCCTTTTAGTGTTTATGTTATAGACATGATTGGTTTCATTTAAGTCTGGGATATATAGGCCATTATTTAACAGAGCATCTCCATAAAATAATCCCTCTCTGGATAAAGAAATTCTACCATTTGAAATAGTAAAATAAAATCCAGAAATATCCAACATTGAAACTGAAATAATATTCCTGCACATAACAGGTACAAAATAACATTGTTCTAAAATTAAAACCAATCCACTGGGCATCACAGGGTGATATTCGCCGATCTCTATGGCAGCAACCTTTGCTCCATTTCCGACCCCGCAAGTCCACCTCTCCCGACCCCAGTGACTTTTTGTTTTTAATTCCCTGCACATTGCAACAAATGTGAGAACCACATCCAGTATCCAATACCCAGGATGTTGAAACAGTAAGGTTAACATGTATAACATAAATACCTGACGAGGACGCACCCTGGCCCTTCCCCTGCTTTCCCATCAGCTTGGGACATGATCTCTTCTAGTGGCCTGCCTGTCTGCACCCGAAATAGACATCCTCAGGACCTACCTTCTGCTGGGCCTTGGGCTGGGCCATGGCCTTTTTAGCCCTGCCCTTGGCCTTTTCCTTGGCCTTGCCCTTGGTAAGAGGAGGGTTCCCCTTATTGACCAGCAGCACAGGTGGACTCTTCTTGATCGACTGTTCCGTGAGCTTTAGCATCCCATGCAGCTTGGTAACAGTGTGGTTCATCACTTGCATGTTGTATTTCAGGATGAACTGATCGTAAGAATCTGGTAAGGATGCAAGGATTGTGTCCACAGCCAACTCCTGAGAGATGGGCGATCCAAGATGGGCCAATGTATCCAAAAAGCCCTTCATCATGAGCACGTGTGCGCTCACCAATGTGTTGGGATTTTTCACCGGAAATCACCCGATAAATACGGAAGAAAGCGATGATTTCCTCAAATCCAGTCCCAGGAGCAATTGAAATGGAAATTGTAAAAACATAAAAATTCAATAGAAAGAGATCATTCTCTTACCAGGAATATCTCTTCTAGAGATTGATGAAGACTGCAGGAATCAAATTAGAGTCCCTCCTCATTCTCGTACACGAACGCCTAACGAACATGACTCGTGCTAGCATAGGAAAAACGAGCAATGGAGAGAGGGGGCTAGAGTATTCGGCTATGGTGTGGCTTGGTATGCCTTGGCCGAAATTTCCCTAGGTTAAAAACCTAGAATTCCCTTAGGGGAATTTAGGCCCAGCTTGGCTCCTTTATTCTGTGCAGGCTTCCTTCTTTTAATTGAGGCCCAATCTAATTTTAATTATTCTAGTTTAAATTAATATCAAGCCCAATTTTAATATACCCATGTATTTAATATATTACACCAAGTAATATATTATTTACATTTAAATTAAAATTAGTTTGACCAATTAATTTAATCCATCAAATTAAAATTAAATCTTCACAAAATAAAATCATACGTAAACCTATACATATGAATATTTCCACCTAGGAAATAATCTTATAATTAATCCAATTAATTATGAAAAGCCAATTGGATATATATTAATTTTAGTATTAAGATCAATCCAATTGATATTTATAATATGATTGATATATATATACCTCTCTCTCCACAGTGTATACTCCAAGTATACATTGTTGGAAATGCCCTAGTCCCGAGGCATTGGTCCTTGTATTTGTACTATACATTTATAGGATTTATGTGTTGTACTCATTTGTGTCATTAATAAAGGCATCAATTCATTTATCATATTTATCTTGTGCGGTATAGTAAATGAAGTATCCAATGGACATATTTATATCCATGACGACTAGTGTCATGCACTCAGCAGTGAGACCATGGATAGGGTTAACGATATGACCATAAATAGATCCGTAGTCTGTTCCAGTCATGGGAATGAATGGAACAACAGACTATCATTAACCTGGTTGTATGGCGGTGTCTTACCGGTCATTGGACATGGGATGTCAACCAAGTTAATGGGTACATGCCTGGGAGCATGGTACTGGATAGATCCACTAAACGAGTAATCCACATGGTATGGTATCACAATGGATTCTCGTGTAGTACTTGTATGGATCCTTTGACCTGACCATATGATGGTGTTACATGTGAAGTCGCATACTTAGGGGTACGCCTAAAGGGCCTGTAATAGGGTGCCAAGTATGGGTGCTTTCGGGTATGTCACTGAACATGGTAATGCTATGGATATGCAGAAGGGATTTGTCACTCAGTAACCAACTGAGAAGATATCACCGGCCACTTGATGAATGTGACTGATAAGAGTGTGGCCACACCCAAACAAGTTGGAACTTGTTTGTGAGAATCAGTACATTCGGGATCAAGTTAATGTCCGAACACAAAAGAGGGTGATCAATCCATGCCTCTGTGTTGGACACCGATATCAATGACATGGGATGTACAAGTTTAAACTACAGGGTTATGATATCAGTTAGACTGCCATCTCCATCTTAATTGGGGGCTGCAGTGGCTTGCTAGAGCCCAACTGTAGTCTGTGGGCCAAAGGCCCGCTGCCAACATAAAGATGGGCCCACAGGATCGTACACATAGAACGATAGAATGCAGACTTAAGGAATCACTTGTATACTTGGAGTATACACAGTGGAGGGAGAAGCATGTATATATTAATTATATTATAAGGATCAATTGGATTGGTCATAATAATAAAATTAATATATTCTATTGGCTCTTCATAATTAATTGGATTAATTATGAAATTATTTCCTAGGTGGAAATATTCGTATGTATGGGTTTACATATGATTTTATTTTGTGTAGAGTTAATTTTAATTTGATGGATTAAATTAATTGTCAAACTAATTTTAATTTAGATGTAAATAATATATTACTTGGAGTAATATATTAAATACATGGGTATATTAAAATTGGGCTTGAAATTAATTTAAACCAGAATAATTAAAATTAGACTGGGCCTAAATTAAAACATGGAAGCCCGCACAGAATAGAGAGGAGCCAAGATGGGCCTGAATTCCCCTAAGGGAATTCGGCCAACCCTAGGTATAAATACCTAGGGTTAGAAATTTCGGCCAACACATTTTCATTAGCCTCCTAGCCGAAATTTCCAGAGCTTCCCCCTCTATCGTTTTGTGATTTCCGACGCTAGCACGGGTTGCATTCGCCAAGCGTTCGTGTACGTGAGAGTGGAGGAATTCTCTATTGAATTCTGCAGTCATCATCCATCTTTAGAAAGAGATTTTTCTGGTAAGAAATTTAATCCCTTTCTATTTAATTTTAAGTTTTTCAATTTCCACTTCAATTGCTCCTGGGACTGGATTTGAGGAAATCACCGCGTTCTTCCGCTTTTATCGGGTGATTTCCGGTGACAAATCCCAACAGTGGTATCAGAGCAGGCTTTTGATCCGTGGAAATTGATTATTTTGGTTGAATCCCTTTTTGGAATTGGATGTTTTTTGTTTGGGATTCATGGTATGGGTTTTATGATTTTTCCCATATGTTTTGATACAATGAAAATTAATATTGCATATTGGTTTATGTTGTTTTAATTTTATTGTATTATTGTAATTCTTGGTGAATTGCTATGGATGATGATTGGTGAATTTTAATTTTAATTTTTTATTTTTAAAAAAAAAAATCGGCCTCCCGGGGGTGGGGCTGCCGGCGGCGGAATCGCCTCCGGCGGCCGCCGCACGCCGCGGGAGGCGCAGCGGCCGCTGGTTCCAGCAGCAGCCGCTAGGCGGCTGCAGCGGGCCGGGCCCTGTGTTTTGGATTTTGCGGGTATTTTGGGTCCGGGGCCCAGTTTTGAAATTTTAATTGGTTTTAAAATTCGTGTGTTTAAATTTATGTAATTTAAATGCGCATGGTTTCTTGGATGAATTTTATTTCGTTCATGCGATATTAGTTTTGGAAATTAATATGGTTAATGGAAATTGGTTCAGGTAATTTTGGCACAATTACTCGGACGGCTAAATTGGACCCATGGTTTCCCAATTCCAGTGGGAGCAGTTGGACTGCCTGGGCTGGAGGCCCAAAGCCCGTTAAGGGTTAGAACCATGGTGGGCCAAAATTGGCGATTTCCTAATAATGGCTTTGACATAATTTAAATGGGCTTAAATCATGCATTTTGACATGCTTTTGAATTGTATGTATTGGATGCATATGAATGGTTGAATGAATGTATGATTGGATGCTATTGGCCCTTTTTACGAGTTGGGTTGTATTTTTCTTTTGGGTAAATACGGCCTGCGTGTCTTTTTCTTTTAATGTAATTTTATTTTATTTAAATTAAATATTATAAAATTTGTAAAAGAAGAAGCCCATGGAGTGGTGAGCCCAAATGGAGGTGCAAGCCCAAATTGGAGGTGCAAGCCCAGAAGGAGAAGATGGAGGCCCGCCTAATATATGTTTCTAGTATAGGTTTACTAGAATAATATTAGGATGTAATATAGGCCCATAGCAGTCCATTTTAATTTTATTTAATCAATTTTATATTCATTTGCATGTATGAATGTATGTTACACATAGCTCATTCACCCGCTTTATGTATGTAAGCCGTTATAATTGAATCTAATAACCAAACGGAAATTACTAAGTCGCTTAAAAGTGCTTCCCTCATTCAAAACCGAATCGAAGTGGGAATAGGCCAGTTGTAGACCATGCCCTCGCAGGATGCACTGGAGTATTGTAACTTTGTATTGGGTTAGAGTATGGGATACTCTAACACTTGGATGGAGGTTTTGACTTAGCATGGGTAGTAGGATTCTTCTGGCCCTAAGCACAGATGGGTAAGTGCCAACAAGCCCATCAAACCGAGAGTCCCTAGGTTGGGATTGGACGGCGTTCCTACCTAAATAATTAAGATATAGTTGTACCAAACCCTCGTTTGGCTATATCTTAATGAAATATGGATCTCGGCCCATGAGCCCAACAACTCGGTTAAATTAATAACTTGATTCATTATTAATTTTATATGGGAACAACAAAGTAAAGCCCTTTATTAACACTCTAAATGTTTTTCTGTGTAGAAACACCCAAATGGCAAACACTAATACCTTATCACTACGATCGATTCTTGAGAAGGACAAGCTTTCCGGTCCTAACTTTTTAGACTGGTCTAGGAACTTGAGGATAGTTCTAAGATAAGAGTCGAAAGAGTATGTGCTGGAAAGGCCTGTGCCGGCTGCGCCTCAGGGACGTAATCCAACAGCTGCACAGCTAGCGGAATACGAGGCGCACGTTAAGGACAACCGGGATGTGACGTGCCTTATGTTGGCTTGCATGGTCCCCGAATTGCAAAAGCAGTTTATGGACCATCAAGCCTATGCTATGATAACAACTCTTAACGAGATGTTTCAAGAGCAAGCTCGTCAGGAAGGTACCTGACCAATAAGGCATTCCACTCTTGTAAGATGGGGGCCGGGACATCTGTGAGTGCACACGTGCTCAAGATGAAGGGCTACTTGGATACTTTGGCCCGTCTCGGATCGCCTATCTCTCAAGAGTTGGCGGTGGACACAATCCTCGCGTCCTTGCCGGATTCTTATGATCAGTTCATCCTTAACTACAATATGCAAGGGATGAACCGCACTGTCAGTGAGCTGCATGGGATGCTGAAGCTTACTGAGCAGTCGATCAAGAAGACTCCGCCGGTGCTGCTGGTTAACAAGGGGAACGCTCCTCTTGCTAAGGGTAAGGCCAAGGAAAAGGCCAAGGCTAAGGCCAAGAAAGCCAAAGCCAAGAAGGCCAAGGCCCAACCCAAGGGCTAGCAAAAGGCAGGTCCTGAGGACGTCTGTTTCGGGTGCAGACAGGCGGGCCATTGGAAGAGATCGTGTCCCAAGCTGATGGGAGAGCAGAGAAGGGGCCAAGGTGCGTCCTCTTCAGGTATTTATGTTATAGATATTAACCTTACTGTTTCAACATCCTGGGTATTGGATACTGAATGTGGTTCTCACATTTGTTGCAATGTGCAGGGACTTAAGAACAGAAGGTTGCTGGGGTCGGGAGAGGTGGACTTGCGGGTCGGGAATGGAGCAAGGGTTGCTGCCATAGAGATCGGCGAATACCACCTAATGATGCCCAGCGGATTGGTTTTAATTTTAGAACATTGTTACTTTGTACCTGCTATGTGCAGGAATATTATCTCTGTATCAATGTTGGATATTTCTGGATTTGAATTTTCTATTATAAATGGTCGAATTTCTATATCCAGAGAGGGGTTATTTTATGGAGATGCTCTATTAAATAATGGCCTGTATGTCCTGGACTTAAATGAAACCAATCACATCTATAACATAAACACGAAAAGGGTTAAGCCTAACGAACTTAATCCAGTCTACCTATGGCATTGTCGTCTTGGCCATATAAACGAGAAGCGCATAGCTAGGCTTCACAAAGCTGGAGTCCTAGGGTCATTTGACTTGGAGTCAATTGATACATGTGAATCATGTTTAAGAGGCAAGATGACAAAGGCACCTTTTAGCAAAAGGGCTGAAAGGGCCACTGGCTTGTTGGACCTAATACATTCAGATGTATGTGGACCTATGAGCGCAGCAACCAGAGGTGGGCATTTGTACTTCGTCACGTTCACGGATGATTTCAGCAGATATGGCTATGTCTATCTGATGAAACACAAGTCCGAGACCCTTGATAGGTTCAAGGAATTTAGGAACGAGGTACAGAACCAGCTAGGCAGGAATATCAAAACCCTTCAGTCAGATCGAGGCGGTGAGTATATGAGCCTAGAGTTTGACTCATACTTGAGAGAGCATGGAATAGTTCCACAGCTCACTCGTCCCGGAACACCACAATGGAATGGGGTGTCCGAACGGAGGAATAGGACCTTGTTGGACATGGTCCGCTCAATGATGAGTCAAGCATCTCTCCCAATTAGCTTCTGGGGACACGCCCTCGAGACAGCAGCTCTCATATTAAACAATACTCCGACTAAGGCAGTGGAAAAGACCCCATATCAGATATGGACGGGCAAGGAGCCCAACGTGTCTTTCCTAAGGATTTGGGGATGCGAAGCACATGTCAAGAAATTGACTAGTGGCAAGCTGGAGCCCAAAACCGATAAATGCCTGTTTGTGGGCTACCCTAGGGAAACCAAAGGGTATTACTTCTACAACCCCGCCGAGAACAAGGTGTTCGTGGCAAGGAAGGGGGTCTTTCTGGAAAAGGAGTTCCTTTCCAAGAAAGATAGTGGGAGCAACGTTGAACTCAGGGAAGTTCAAGGTCCACAAGCTCCTGAAGAGGATAACTCGGAGGCCCAGGTGGAGCTTCCACAAGTGGAGGCACCGACCCAGGCCACACAAGAACCTAGAAGGTCTGGTAGGGATCGTCGGGAACCGGAGAGGTATGGTTTCCTCGTCACCAATGATCAAACTCTTCTCATCTGGGATGAAGAAGAACCCAAAACCTACCAAGAGGCTATGGCTAGCCCACAGTCTGCAAATTGGCGTAAAGCCATGGAGGCAGAAATGAAATCTATGTACGATAACCAAGTTTGGAACTTGGTTGATCCACCTCCGGGTGCTAAGGTAATAGGTTGCAAGTGGTGCTATAAGCTAAAAGCTGATAATACCTTCAAGGGGTGTCTGGTTGCGAAAGGTTTCAGACAAGTCCATGGGATAGACTATGATGAAACTTTCTCACCAGTAGCCATGCTCAAGTCCATCAGGATACTGCTGGCCATAGCCGCATGGTATGACTATGAAGTATGGCAGATGGATGTCAAAACCGCTTTCCTTAATGGAAAGCTACTCGAGGATGTGTACATGACACAACCTGAGGGTTTTGTTGATCCTAAGTATCCGGGAAGGGTATGCAAACTTCAAAGGTCCATTTATGGACTGAAGCAAGCATCCCGTAGTTGGAATCTAAGATTCAATGAGGCTATAAAGGACTATGGCTTCATACAGAATCTGGATGAGCCTTGTGTGTATAAGAGGACTAGTGGGAGCATTGTCACATTTTTGGTACTTTATGTAGACGACATCCTACTCATTGGAAGCGACATACCTACACTGCAAGGGGTAAAGCAGTGGCTGAGTAAGTGCTTCGCAATGAAGGACTTAGGCGAAGCTGAGATGATCCTAGGGATCAAGATCTATAGGGATAGATCAAATCAGCTTCTGGGCCTAAGTCAGGCTTCGTACATCGACAAAGTTTTGAAAAGATTCAGCATGGACCGGGCCAAGAAAGGTTTCTTGCCAATGGGCCATGGGCTGAAACTTAGTAAGAAGAACTGTCCTAAAACAAGGGAGGACAGGGAGAACATGAAATTGGTTCCATATGCCTCGGCTATTGGATCAATTATGTACTCGATGTTGTGTACGAGACCTGATGTCGCCTTTGCACTGAGTATGACGAGCCGATACCAGCAGGATCCCGGGGAGGATCACTGGAAAGCTGTCAAGGCAATCCTCAAGTACCTTAACCGGACTAAGGATAGCTTCTTGGTGTATGGTGGTCAGGAAGTGCTATCAGTTACTGGGTATACCGATGCAAGCTTCCAGATAGACCAAGATGAGTACCAATCGCAGTCAGGGTATGTATTCTTGCTGAATGGTGGTGCTGTAAGCTGGAGGAGCTCAAAGCAACCAACCATAGCGGACTCTACAACAGAAGCTGAGTACATTGCTGCGTGTGATGCAGCTAAGGAAGCTGTGTGGATGAAGAAGTTTATCACTGAGTTGGGAGTAGTGCCAACTATCCAGGACCCAGTCGATATCTTCTGTGACAACAATGGGGCCGTCGCACAAGCTAAGGAGCCCCGGTCACACAAGAACACAAAGCACGTGCTCAGAAAGTTTCACCTCATACGAGAAATCGTGGAGAGAGGTGACATTGCATTGCACAGAGTGGACACCGAGGATAATGTCGCAGATCCATTGACCAAGGAACTGGCCCAGCCCAAGCATGAGGGTCATCCTAGATCTATAGGGATTAGGCCCATGCCTAGTTGGAGCTAGTGCAAGTGGGAGATTGTTGGAAATGCCCTAGTCCCGAGGCATTAGTCCTTGTATTTGTACTATACATTTATAGGATTTATGTGTTGTACTCATTTGTGTCATTAATAAAGGCATCAATTCATTTATTATATTTATCTTGTGCGGTATAGTAAATGAAGTATCCAATAGACATATCTATATCCATGATGACTAGTGTCATGCACTCAGCAGTGAGACCATGGATAGGGTTAACGATATGACCATAAATAGATCCGTAGTCTGTTCCAGTCATGGGAATGAATGGAACAATAGACTATCATTAACCTGGTTGTATGGCGGTGTCTTACCGGTCATTGGACATGGGATGTCAACCAAGTTAATGGGTACATGCCTGGGAGCATGGTACTGGATAGATCCACTAAACGAGTAATCCACATGGTATGGTATCACAATGGATTCTCGTGTAGTACTTGTATGGATCCTTTGACCTGACCATATGATGGTGTTACATGTGAAGTCGCATACTTAGGGGTACGCCTAAAGGGCCTGTAATAGGGTGCCAAGTATGGGTGCTTTCGGGTATGTCACTGAACATGGTAATGCTATGGATATGCAGAAGGGATTTGTCACTCAGTAACCAACTGAGAAGATATCACCGGCCACTTGATGAATGTGACTGATAAGAGTGTGGCCACACCCAAACAAGTTGGAACTTGTTTGTGAGAATCAGTACATTCGGGATCAAGTTAATGTCCGAACACAAAAGAGGGTGATCAATCCATGCCTCTGTGTTGGACACCGATATCAATGACATGGGATGTACAAGTTTAAACTACAGGGTTATGATATCAGTTAGACTGCCATCTCCATCTTAATTGGGGGCTGCAGTGGCTTGCTAGAGCCCAACTGCAGTCTGTGGGCCAAAGGCCCGCTGCCAACATAAAGATGGGCCCACAGGATCGTACACATAGAACGATAGAATGCAGACTTAAGGAATCACTTGTATACTTGGAGTATACACAGTGGAGGGAGAAGCATGTATATATTAATTATATTATAAGGATCAATTGGATTGGTCATAATAATAAAATTAATATATTCTATTGGCTCTTCATAATTAATTGGATTAATTATGAAATTATTTCCTAGGTGGAAATATTCGTATGTATGGGTTTACATATGATTTTATTTTGTGTAGAGTTAATTTTAATTTTATGGATTAAATTAATTGTCAAACTAATTTTAATTTAGATGTAAATAATATATTACTTGGAGTAATATATTAAATACATGGGTATATTAAAGTTGGGCTTGAAATTAATTTAAACCAGAATAATTAAAATTACACTGGGCCTAAATTAAAACATGGAAGCCCGCACAGAATAGAGAGGAGCCAAGATAGGCCTGAATTCCCCTAAGGGAATTCGGCCAACCCTAGGTATAAATACCTAGGGTTAGAAATTTCGGCCAACACATTTTCATTAGCCTCCTAGCCGAAATTTCCAGAGCTTCCCCCTCTATCGTTTTGTGATTTCCGACGCTAACACGGGTTGCATTCGCCAAGCGTTCGTGTACGTGAGAGTGGAGGAATTCTCTATTGAATTCTGCAGTCATCATCCATCTCTAGAAAGAGATTTTTCTGGTAAGAAATTTAATCCCTTTCTATTTAATTTTAAGTTTTTCAATTTCCACTTCAATTGCTCCTGGGACTGGATTTGAGGAAATCACCGCGTTCTTCCGCTTTTATCGGGTGATTTCCGGTGACAAATCCCAACATACATGTCATTCCTTAAGTCAGTGTTCAGTCGTTCTATATGTACGATCCCGTGGGCCCATCTTTATGTTGGCAGCGGGCCTTTAGCCCGCAGACTGCAATTGGGCTCTAGCAAGCCACTACAGCCCCCAATTAAAATGGAGATGGCAGTCTAACTGTTATCATAACTCTGTAGTTTAAACTTGTACATCCTATGTCATTGATATTGGTGTCCAACACAGAGGCATGGATTGATCACCCTCTTTTGTGTCTGGACATTTACTTGATCCCGAATGCACTGAAGCTCACAAACAAGTTCCCACTTGTTTGGGTGTGGCCACACTCTTATCAGTCACATTCATCAAGAGGCCAGTGATATCTTCCCAGTGGACTACTGGGTGACAAATCCCTTATGCATATCCGTAGCATTACCATGCTAAGTGACATACCCGAAAGTACCCATACTTGGCACCCTATGCGACCTCACATGTAACACCATCATATGGTCAGGTCAAAGGATCCATACAAGTACTACACGAGAATCACTTGTGATACTATACCACGTGGATTTCTCATTTAATGGATCTATCCAGTACCATGCCCCTTATGCATGTACCCATTAACTTGGTTGACACTCTATGTCCAATGACCGGTAAGATACCGCCATACAACCAGGTTAATGATAGTCTCTTGTTCCATTCATTCCCATGACTGGAACAGACTACAGATCTATTTATGGTCATATCGTTTACCCTATCCATGGTCTTACTACCAAGTGCATGACACTGGTCATCATGGATATGGATATGTCCATCGGATACTTCATTTAATATATTGCACAAGATAAATATAATAAATGAATTAATGCCTTTATTAATAACACAAATAAGTATAATACATGAATCCAATTAATGTATGATACAAATGCAAGGACCAATGCCTCCGGACTAGGGCATATCCAACAAGATGTCCTAGCCCCTATCTTACCGGAGTGGAATGCCTTATTGGTCAGGTACCTTTCCTAACGAGCTTGCTCCTGAAATATCTCATTAAGAGTTGTTATCATAGCAAAGGCTTGATGGTCCATAAACTATTTTTGCAGTTCGGGGACCATGCAGGCCAACATAAGGCATGTCACATCCCTATTATCCATGACATGCGTCTCGTATTCCTCCAACTAGGCAGTCGGTGGATTACATCCTTGAGCCGCAGCTGGCACAGGCCTTTCCAGTACGTACTCTTTGGACTCTTATCTTAGAACTATTCTTAGGTTCCTAGACCAGTCCAAAAAGTTGGGACCGAAAAGCTTGTCCCTTTCTAGGATAGATCGCAGTGATAGAGAGTTGTTGTTTGCATTTAAGAGTTTCTACACAGAAAAACATTTTACAGTGTTAGTAAAGGACTTTACTTTATTATTCCCATATATAATTAATAATGAATCAAGTTACTAATTAATCCGAGTTGTTGGGCTCATAGGCCGAGATCCATATGTCATTAAGATATAGCCATATGAGGGCCTGGTACAACTAGACCCTAATTATTTAGGTAGGAACGCCGTCCAATCCCAACCGAGGGACTCTTGGTTTGATGGGCTTGTTGGCACTTACCCATCTGTGCTTAGGGCAAGGAGAATCCTACTACCCATGGTAAGTTAAATCCTCCATTCAAGTGTTAGAGTATCCCATACCCTAACCCAATAAAAAATCACGATACTCCAGTGTATCCTGCGAGGGAAAGGTCTACAACTGGCCTATCCCCACTTCAACCTGGTTTTGAATGAGGGAAGCACTTTTAAGCGACTTAGTAATCTCATTTGGTTATTAGATTCAATCAATAACGGCTTACATACATAAGGCGGGTGAAAAGTGCTGTTGGATCGTACATTCACACATGCAAATAAATATAAAGCATAATTAAATAAATAAGTAAAATGGACTGCTATGGGCCTATATTACATCTTAACATTATTCTAGTAAACCTATACTAGAAACAAATATTAGGTGGGCCTCCATCTTCTTCCTTCTGGGCTTGCACCTCCACTTGGGCTCATCACTCCATGGGCTTCTTCTTTTACAAATTTTATAATAAGTAAATAAAATAAAATTACATTAAAAAGAAAAACAACATACAGGCCGTATTTACCCAATAAAAGGAAATACAACCCATCTCGAATAAGGCCCACTAGCATCCAATCATTCAAAATATTTAATCACCCATATGCATCTAATAAATATAATTCATAAGCATGTTACAATGCATGATTTAAGCCCATTTCAATTATTTCCAAGCCATTATTTTGAAATCGCCAATTTTGGCCCACCATGGTTCTAACCCTTAATGGGATTTGGGCCTCCAGCCCAGGCAGTCCAACTACTCCCACTGGAATTGGGAAACCATGGGTCCAATTCAGTCGTCCAAGTAATTGTGCCAAAATTACCCGAACCAATTTCAATTAACCATATTAATCTTCAAAATTAATATCAAATGAACAAAAATTAAATTTCATTCAAGAAACCATACGCATTTTTTACAGAAATTTAAACACACGAATTTTAAAACCAATTAAAATTCAAAACTGGGCCACAGGCTCAAAAACCCGCAAAATCCAAAAACACTGGTCCCGGCCTGCTGCGCCTAGGGCAACCTAGTTGCCCTAGCAGCAGCCGCCACTGTTAAAGGCAGCAGTGGCGCAGCCGCGCACCGGCAGCCCACTGCCACTGGTGCAACGGCCACTGCTGCTGGTGCACCGGCTGCCGCTGCTGTTCCCGCCGGGAACAGCTAGATTTTTTGTTTTATTAAAACAGAAAATTAAAAAAAAATATGGCATCCACATCAAGAAATTCACCAAGAATCTCAAACATACAATTAAAATAAACAAACATAAACCCATATGCATATCCAATTTCAATTGTACAAAAACAAATGGGAAAAATCTTAAACCCAAACCAAGAACCCAATAAAAAATCTCCTATTTTAAAACAAGGGATTCAACCAATTTTAACAATTTCCATGGGTCAAAAGCCCGCTCTGGTACCACTGTTGGGATTTGTCACTAGAAATCACCCGATTAACGCGGAAGAACGTGATGAATTCCTCAAATCCGTGCCCAGGAGCAATTGAGATGGAAATTGGAAAAATAAACATTTAATCACAAGAGATAAATCTCTTACTTGGAATATCTCTTTAAGAGATGGATGTAGAATGTAGGAATCAATCTAGAATCCCTCCTCGTTCACGTACACGAACGCCTAACGAACACCACCCTTGCTAGCATCGGAAAACACAAAACTTTGGAGAGGAAGGGAGAAGAATTTTGGCCACAGTGTGAGTTTTTTTGCTAGGCCGAAAATCCTAGGGTTATTTTAAGGGTGTGTTCTCTTGAGCTGATTTTTATCAGTTTCAGCTCAGCTCAGCTCCTATCAGCTCAGCTCAGCTCAGTTCAGCTCAGCTCAGCTCCTATCAGCTCAGCTCAGCTCAGCTCAGCTCCTATCAGTTCAGTTCAGCTCAGCTCAGCTCCTATCAGTTCAGTTCAGCTCAGCTCAGCTCCTATCAGCTCAGCTCCAACAAATTAATAATTAAATTAATTTTTAAATTAAATAAAAAAATAAATTAAATAAATTAATAAATTAGTTACAATAAAAATTTTAATAATTTGAAAAATAATTTATAATTATATTTTTCAATTATCCAATAATTTGAATTATTTAACAATTAAAAAATAACAATTAAATTAATTAAATAAAAGTTTTAAATTAATTAAATTAATTAAAAAAATAAAATTTATAGGCATTTTGCTTTAAAATAGCCAATAATGTAACCCATTACAATTCTCTTATTAATAGTAATTTTTAGACCCACATTAATAGTAATTTTTAACTTAGCATATAATGATAATACAAAATAAATAATAATAGAAAATGCATTGGCCTTAAGAAAAGAAAAAAATAAAAAATAAAAAATGAAAGGGAGATAGAGAGAGATTGCAAACGTGGTGATTTAAATATGTATTTTTAAAAATATTTAATATTTATTTTTAAAATATTAAATATTTATCTATATAAATTTTAACTAATAAATTTCTATCAGTTCCTATCAGCTCAGCTCAGCTCCTATCAGCTCAGCTCAGCTCAGCTCAGCTCCTATCAGTTCAGCTCAGCTCAGCTCAGCTCCTATCAGTTCAGCTCAGCTCAGCTCAGCTCAGCTCAGCTCCTATCAGTTCAGCTCAGCTCAGCTCAGCTCCTATCAGCTCAAAAGAACACACCCTAACCCTAGGTGGCTGAAATTCTCAAGGAGAATTTCGGCCCAATCAGCTTCTCCTTTTGTGTGGGCTTCCGTCTTTTATTATAGGCCCAAACCTATTTTAATTAGTCTGGTTTAAATTAATTTCAAGCCCAACTTTAATTTACCCATGTATTTAATATATTACACCAAGTAACATATTATTTACATTCAAATTAAAATTGGATTGACTAATTAATTTAATCCATTAAATTAAAATTAGATCTTCACAAAATAAATTCATATGTAAACCTATACATATGAATATTTCCACCTGGGAAATAATATCATAATTAATCCAATTTATTATGACAAAGACAATCAAATATTAATTTTATCATTATGATCATTCCAATTGATCTTCATAATATAATTAATATATTCCTCTCTCTCTAGAGTGTATACTCCAAGTACACAGTGATTCATTAAGTCAGTGTTCAGTCACTAAATGTGTACGATCCCGTCAGTCCATCTTTATGTTGGCAGTGGGCCTGTGGCCCACAGACTGCAGTTGGGCTCTAGCAAGCCACTGCAGCCCCCCAATTAAGATGGTGATGGCAGTCGAACTGATATCATAACCCTGTAGTTTAAACTTGTATATCACATATCATCGATATCGGTGTCCAACACAAAGGCATGGATTGATCAGCCTCTTTTGTGTCCAGACATTAACTTGATCTGAATGTACTAAAGATCACAAACAAGTTCCAACTTGTTTTGGTGTGGCCAGACTCTTATCAGTCACATTCATCAATAGGCCAGTGATATCTTCTCAATGGACTACTGAGTGACAAATACCTTCTATATATCCATAGCATTGCCATGCTAAGTGACATACCCAAAAGTACCCATACTTGGCACCCTATTACAGGCCCTTTAAGCATACCCCTAAGTATGCAACCTCACATACAGTACCGTCATATGGTCAGGTCATGTTGGAAATGCCCTAGTCCCGAGGCATTGGTCCTTGTATTTGTATTATATATTTATTGGATTTATGTATTATACTCATTTGTGTTATTAATAAAGGCATTAATTCATTTATTATATATATCGTGTGCATTATATTAAATGAAGTATCCAATGGACATATCCACATCCATGATGACAAGTGTCATGCACTTGGCAGTAGACCATGGATAGGGTAAACGATATGACCATAAATAGATCCGTAGGCTGTTCCAGTCATGGGAATGAGTGGAACTAGAGACTATCATTAACCTAGTTGTATAGCGGTGTCTTACCGGTCATTGGATATGGGATGTCAACCAAGTTAATGGGTACACGTAAATGTTAGAGATTGTGCCCTAAGCCAATGTTGGATTATGTAAACAATCTTCTTAAGTCATTAATAAAGACTTATTTTATCATATATATTTGTATGTTAGTATTTATGATAATGTATCCATGAATTAATTGTGTAATTCTAAATTTCCCTAGTCGATTGTTATTATGGGAATAATAACAAACTAAGACTAGTGTGAGTGATAATGGATATTCATGAGATGAATATAGTGTATACAGATACAGATTATACTCACGGGCAATGTGTTAGAGAACATGTTGCTGGAGACCCACTATAAGATCAAGTTCATGGTCACGTGTCACAACTGATCTTGATTATAGTAGTGTCATCAGCTGATTCCTTTGACCTGAGGTCACCATGGATTCCGGGATGAACTCATGTTGTGCTTTGACGCAGTCAAACGCTGCTTGTAACAGAGTAGTTATAAAGGCTGTTGTTGGGTGCAATGTGACTCATGCTTAGGGATGTGAGTGACAGATATGGGATTTTGTCCCTCTCTAACAAGAGAGCGATATCACTGGGCCCCTCGATAAGTAAGACTGTTAAATGCATGGCCGTGCTCAAATAATTGATAAGAGTATCAATTGATTTGTCTGAACAGTTTACTTTGAGATCGAGAAAGCATATGATTAATTATATAAGATTGACAAGTGTACCATGTCTTATAATTAATCTTGATATCAAAGAGACAAAAGGGAATATGACATTCTATAAATAGGTATTGGATCATTCCAATCATATTAATTGGGTAGTCGTAATGGCTTGCTAGAGTCCGCTTGTGACCTATAAGGACATTATGGTAATTTCCTTATTGCCAATTAATATGATCCTATGGGGTCACACACAAGAGCAAAATGAAGTTCATCTTATCGGGTATAAATTATTATTGGATAATAATTTATGAATGAGAAAGAGAATAAATATATATAGTGATATATATTTATGTATGTATATATAAATATTAATGTGATTAATATTACATAAAGTATGCTACATATTATAATTAAATTATATGGAGATATAATTAATTATAATATTATATATACATATATGTATTATGGAGAATTGATTTGATTTAATGTTAATTGAGAATTAATATTAAATTGTGTGGGTTAATATATAATTATAACTAATAGGTGTATTAGGTTATAATTATAGTTAACTATTTAGGTTAATTATTTAAGGAAATAATTGACCTAAACCTAACACAACTCTACACTCCTAAACCTAAAGGAAATTCGGCCACCACACTAAGAAAAGGGGGGGCAGCCGAAATTCCTAGCTCTTCAACACATAGAAAATTTTGATTTTCTGCCTCTCTCTCTCGTTCGAAGAATCGTTCTTCAATCCCGGCGCTAGCACGCGGTGAATCAATTGCTCCGTGTGGATCAACCGTAGAGGGAAGCTAATTTGGTTCCTTTGATTCAAATCCTATAAGAACTAAGAGGTAATTCTTTAACCCTTCCTTCCAATTCAATGCAATATACATGGATCCCTGGCGGGGATTAATCCTTTTCTTTCCGCTGCGTATTTTGTTTTGGTGATTAATCCCCAACAGTGGTATCAGAGCCACTTGTATTTTGATTGAATTGGATTTATGTTTTGATTGGATCAAAATTGCATGTTAGGGTTTGTATGATTTTTTGATTGGATCAAAATTGATGTTAGGGGTTTGTATGTTTTATTTAGGGTTCTATGTTATTGTGAATAACAAAATAAAATTTGATTTTATTGATTAATCATTGTGAATGATTTTATGTTAATGATTTGGAATGTTTAAGGGGTTTTTGGAATCATGAATTTGATTCATGGGTTTTATTGAAATTGTTTCAATTTAATTTAATTAAAACAAAAAAAAAAAAAAAAAAAAAAAAAATATAAGTAAATGTTACTGTTCGTATTCTGGGCATAATGCCCAGAATACTATTTGCGGCAAATTGCAATTGCAAATTGCAATTGCAATTTGCCCTTTGCTGCGCAAGCAGCTTGCTGCGCAAGCAGCATGCTGCTTACGCAGCATGGGCTGCGCGCAGTATGCGCAGCCCGTCCAGCCCGCTGTCCGACAGTTTTTAACCCTTTTTCGTTTTAAGTGTGGAAAATTGTTTCTGCATATTTACGAATTTTTCCAAATTAATTAATTCTAAATACAATGTGATTGTATTTTACCACTTTGAACCCTAAATATTTTTAGATATAAAATTATTGTTGATAATTTTATGCATGGTGTTATGGTATGGTTTTGGACCCCGTGGATGCTTTATTTTATTTATTATGGTTTTATATAAATACGACCTGCGAGTCGTTTGTATTTATGTAAATTTTAAATTTTAATTTTACTAGAAAAATTGTATAGGATGCAATTTATGATATGTAAAATTTATTTTACTAGAAAAATTGTATAGGTTGCAATTTTTTTTGTAAAATATAAATCCATGAGATGGTGCTTGGAAGCAAAGACGTGGAGGCGGATCCAAGAGGCGGTGCAATGACCATGTGATGGATGCTACTACCTAGGATATGACCTTGTTGATTTTCATATTGGCCTATGAAAATCAATGTAGATTTAAACCATACCATAACACGGTTCGAGTCATATGCATGCTTTATTTTATTTAGATGCCATGTGATGCCATGCTAGATATTCTATATGCATGCTAGACAATTGTATGCCATAAGATGCCATGCTAATTAATATTAACAAAAGTATGATTAATATTAATGCCATGAAATTGTATATGATACAATTAACTCACAGGAATTAATAAACCCTAAATAAACTTATGAAGTTTATATTTTTGCCACCCAATTACGTATAACACTTGTCAAGTACTATGTTCGCATCATGGTATACCGCCAGGGCGGGTACGCATGTTGTGACCTTAGCGAAGCAATAATATGAGAAAAGGTGATTCTCATTGTGTTGTAATTGGTTTAACCAAAGGGTTAATCAAAAAGGTGTTTGAGCCCGAGGCAAGGATGAGATGAGTAACATACAAACTAAATATGATATATGATATCATGCATCTCATAAATTAAAAGAGTTACATAATGATGTAATTGAAATGGTGATGTCTACCGAAATTATATTTAATCATAGGGACATGCCAAAGCAGTGCTATGGTTAAGTATGGATTTTGGGTCTTTTACCCACTTAAATATTTTAAAGGGTTTTATAATTTTAGTGGGAGTTTAATTCTCTTATGTAATTAACTTTGCATATATTTTCTGTTGTAGATAAATGGCCAACACAAGCAATCCCGGTTCTATTCGATCTATCCTTGAGAAGGAAAAACTGAACGGAACCAATTACCTAGATTGGTATCGCAACTTGAGAATTGTTCTCAAGCAAGAGCGAAAGCTGTATGTTCTGGATGGGCCTTTGCCCGCTAACCCTCCACCCACCACAGCTTCAAGAGCTGAGAAGGATGCTTTTCACAAGCATCAAAACGATCAGATTGATGTACAATGCCTGATGCTCGCATCAATGATTCCGGAACTTCAGAAGGATCTGGAAACATTTGAGGCATATGAGATGTCTCAAGAGCTTAAGGAAATGTTCCAAAAGCAAGCGAGAAGGGAAAGGTATGAGACCTTGAGATCTTTGGTTGGGTGCAAGATGACCGAAGGGAGTTCGGTTAGTGCCCATGTTCTGAAGATGAAAGGGTACATTGATCAGTTGGAGAGGCTTGGTTCGCCACTCAGACCTGAGTTGGCAACGGATTTGATCCTTAATTCTCTTCCTGAGAGTTACTCCCATTTTGTCATGAATTATCACATGAATGATATGGACAAAACGGTCAGCGAACTGCATGGGATGCTGAAAAACGCTGAAGTAACGATAAAAGAGAAGCCAAGCTCCAAAGGGATCCATATGGTGCAAAAGGGTAGGATCCAGAAGAAGAAGGGTAAAGCAAACAAACCCAAAGAGTTTGGGAAGGATGCAAAGAAGCCCAAAGCTGTTACCAAGGCAAAGCCTCCAAAGGAAGGCACATGCCATTTCTGCAATCAGCCTGGTCATTGGCGCAGAAATTGCAAGCTTTATTTGGAGGACTTGAGGAAGAAGAGAGGCGGTGAGACCGCTAATCAAGGTATTCATGTTATTGAAATACTTCATTCTACTTCTGTTTCTACTTCGTGGGTATTAGATACCGGTTGTGGTTCTCACATTTGTATGAATGTGCAGGGGCTTAGAGGAAGTAGAAAGCTCAAGAAGGGCGAGGTAGAATTCCATGTGGTGAATGGAGCTAGAGTTGCTGCTTATGAAGTCGGTCGCTACGAGCTCAAGTTGCCAAGTGGACTTGTTCTCCTTTTGAATAATTGTTATTTTGTTCCTAATTTGTCTAGGAACATCATTTCTATTTCATGTTTGGACAAGGAAGGATTTAAATGTGTTATTGAGAATAATCACTTATTGCTTTTCAATAAAGACTTGTTTTATGCAAATGCGGATTTACATGATGGTCTTTATTTGTTGAACCTTAGTGAAGGTTATGATGAGCATGTATATAACATAAATACCAAAAGGATAAGAACAAATATTGTGAATCCTACTTATCTCTGGCACTGTCGTCTAGGACACATTAATGAGAAACGCATTTCAAAACTCCATAAAGATGGAATTTTGGGTCTAGATGTTTTTGAAACATATGACACTTGCGAGTCTTGTTTAATGGGTAAGATGACCAAGAGTCCTTTTACTAGTCACAGTGAAAGGGCTAGTGACTTATTAGAACTCATACATACAGATGTATGTGGGCCTATGAGCACAACTGCTAGAGGTGGTTTTCAATACTTCATTACGTTCACTGATGACTTCAGTAGATATGGTTATCTATATCTAATGAAGCATAAGTCGGAATCTTTTGAAATGTTCAAAGCCTTCCAAAATGAAGTACAAAACCAACTTGGCAAGACAATTAAAGCACTTAGATCTGATCGAGGTGGTGAATATTTGAGCCAAGAGTTCGACGATCATCTTAGAAATTGTGGGATTGTCTCACAATTAACTCCTCCTGGTACACCACAGTGGAATGGTGTGTCTGAGAGGAGGAACCGAACTTTATTGGATATGGTTCGGTCTATGATGAGTCAAACAAATCTTCCTCTATCCTTTTGGGGATATGCACTTGAAACAGCGGCATTCACACTGAACCGAGTTCCATCAAAAGCAGTTGAAAAGACACCATATGAGATATGGATTGGTAAGAAACCAAATTTGTCTTTTCTCAAGATTTGGGGATGCGAAGCCTATGTGAAATATTTGATTTCAGATAAGTTATCACCAAAATCTGTGAAATGCAATTTTGTTGGTTATCCAAAGGAAACTAAAGGTTATTTCTTTTACAATCCTAGTGAAAACAAAGTGTTTGTTGCTAAGGGTGGTACATTCCTGGAAAAAGAGTTTATTTCCAAAGGAATCAGTGGGAGTAAAGTACACCTACAAGAAAATATGGATAACCAAGTTGAAAGTGAGTTTCAAATGGAACAACCTGATTCACAAGAAGTTGTTGAGTCAGAACCGATAACACAAGTCCAACGTAGATCAAGTAGAGTTCGTCATGAGCCCGAGAGATATGGATTTCTCGTCACGAACGAAAATGATCTGATTCTGTTAGAAGAAAATGAACCTTCCACGTACATGGAAGCTGTCTCTAATTCAGAATCTGAAAAATGGCTTGATGCTATGAAGTCAGAGATTCAATCCATGGACGACAACAAAGTATGGACTTTGGTTGATCTCCCAAAGGGTGCTAAAGCAATAGGGCACAAATGGGTTTTCAAGTTGAAAACGGACATGGATGGGAATATTCAGACTTATAAAGCAAGGTTAGTGGCAAAGGGTTACCGACAAGTTCATGGTATAGACTATGACGAAACCTTTTCGCCAGTAGCTATGATCAAGTCCATCAGAATTCTTGTTGCCATAGCAGCATATTATGACTATGAAATATGGCAAATGGATGTCAAAACAGCTTTCCTAAATGGAAACCTTGTTGAGGATGTGTACATGACACAGCCTGAAGGTTTTGTCGACCCAAAGAATCCTGATAAAGTATGCAAGCTTCAAAAGGCCATTTATGGTTTGAAGCAAGCATCAAGAAGTTGGAATCATTGTTTTGATGAATCAGTCAAAAAGTTTGGCTTCATCAAAAACGAAGATGAGCCTTGTGTGTACAAGAAGTTCAGTGGGAGTAATATAGTTTTCCTAGTTCTATATGTCGATGACATATTGTTAATAGGAAATCACATTCCTACCTTGCAAGAAGTAAAATCTTGGCTAGGAAAGTGTTTTTCTATGAAAGACTTGGGTGAGGCAGCCTACATTCTTGGAATAAAGATCTATAGAGATAGATCTAAGAGATTGATAGGTTTGAGCCAGAGTACATACATTGACAAAATACTGAAAAGGTTCAGTATGGATCAATCAAAGAAAGGAAATGTTCCTA
Source organism: Euphorbia tirucalli (assembly GCA_039660915.1). Lineage (NCBI taxonomy): Eukaryota > Viridiplantae > Streptophyta > Magnoliopsida > Malpighiales > Euphorbiaceae > Euphorbia > Euphorbia tirucalli. The sequence continues at coordinate 30,319,429 of CM077640.1, read as the reverse complement.
TTGGGCAAGGGATAAAGCTTAGTCGTAAGCAATGTCCTGTGACAGTTGAAGAACGTCAACGCATGGATAAGATTCCTTATGCGTCAGCTATAGGATCTATCATGTATGCCATGGTATGTACTCGGCCAGATGTCTCTTTTGCTTTGAGCATGACAAGTAGATATCAGTCTGATCCAGGTGATAGTCACTGGACTGCTGTCAAGAGTATTCTTAAGTACTTGAGAAGAACTAAAGATACATTCTTGGTATATGGAGGCTCGGACGAAGATCTTGTTGTAAATGGTTACACGGATGCAAGTTTCCAAACTGATCAAGATCAGATGCAGTCACAGTCTGGGTATGTGTTCATTCTGAATGGAGGTGCGATAAGTTGGAAGAGTTCTAAGCAAAGCACGATAGCTGCATCTACAACAGAAGCCGAGTATATTGCTGCATCAGATGCAGCCCAAGAGGCTGTTTGGATCAAGAAGTTCATCGAAGAACTTGGTGTCGTTCCTAGCATAGTGAATCCTGTGAGCCTCTTGTGTGACAACAATGGGGCAATATCACTTGCTAAGGAACCTAGTGTGTCACAGAAATCCAAACATATACTTCGGCGTTTTCACTACATAAGAGAAGTCATCTCAAGAGGAGATGTGAAGATATGCAAAGTTGCGTCTGAAGACAATGTTGCTGATCCACTAACAAAAGCTCTTTCACAAGCTGTACATGATGGTCATACTAGGTCCATGGGTATTAGATACATTTGAAGATTGGACTTAGGGCAAGTGGGAGATTGTTAGAGATTGTGCCCTAAGCCAATGTTGGATTATGTAAACAATCTTCTTAAGTCATTAATAAAGACTTATTTTATCATATATATTTGTATGTTAGTATTTATGATAATGTATCCATGAATTAATTGTGTAATTCTAAATTTCCCTAGTCGATTGTTATTATGGGAATAATAACAAACTAAGACTAGTGTGAGTGATAATGGATATTCATGAGATGAATATAGTGTATACAGATACAGATTATACTCACGGGCAATGTGTTAGAGAACATGTTGCTGGAGACCCACTATAAGATCAAGTTCATGGTCACGTGTCACAACTGATCTTGATTATAGTAGTGTCATCAGCTGATTCCTTTGACCTGAGGTCACCATGGATTCCGGGATGAACTCATGTTGTGCTTTGACGCAGTCAAACGCTGCTTGTAACAGAGTAGTTATAAAGGCTGTTGTTGGGTGCAATGTGACTCATGCTTAGGGATGTGAGTGACAGATATGGGATTTTGTCCCTCTCTAACAAGAGAGCGATATCACTGGGCCCCTCGATAAGTAAGACTGTTAAATGCATGGCCGTGCTCAAATAATTGATAAGAGTATCAATTGATTTGTCTGAACAGTTTACTTTGAGATCGAGAAAGCATATGATTAATTATATAAGATTGACAAGTGTACCATGTCTTATAATTAATCTTGATATCAAAGAGACAAAAGGGAATATGACATTCTATAAATAGGTATTGGATCATTCCAATCATATTAATTGGGTAGTCGTAATGGCTTGCTAGAGTCCGCTTGTGACCTATAAGGACATTATGGTAATTTCCTTATTGCCAATTAATATGATCCTATGGGGTCACACACAAGAGCAAAATGAAGTTCATCTTATCGGGTATAAATTATTATTGGATAATAATTTATGAATGAGAAAGAGAATAAATATATATAGTGATATATATTTATGTATGTATATATAAATATTAATGTGATTAATATTACATAAAGTATGCTACATATTATAATTAAATTATATGGAGATATAATTAATTATAATATTATATATACATATATGTATTATGGAGAATTGATTTGATTTAATGTTAATTGAGAATTAATATTAAATTGTGTGGGTTAATATATAATTATAACTAATAGGTGTATTAGGTTATAATTATAGTTAACTATTTAGGTTAATTATTTAAGGAAATAATTGACCTAAACCTAACACAACTCTACACTCCTAAACCTAAAGGAAATTCGGCCACCACACTAAGAAAAGGGGGGGCAGCCGAAATTCCTAGCTCTTCAACACATAGAAAATTTTGATTTTCTGCCTCTCTCTCTCGTTCGAAGAATCGTTCTTCAATCCCGGCGCTAGCACGCGGTGAATCAATTGCTCCGTGTGGATCAACCGTAGAGGGAAGCTAATTTGGTTCCTTTGATTCAAATCCTATAAGAACTAAGAGGTAATTCTTTAACCCTTCCTTCCAATTCAATGCAATATACATGGATCCCTGGCGGGGATTAATCCTTTTCTTTCCGCTGCGTATTTTGTTTTGGTGATTAATCCCCAACAGTAAAAAGTGTTGGGATTCGTCATTGGAAAAATAACGTGGCGCAGCGGAAAATACACCGTTTAAAATTTCCTAGAATCCACCTATCGTGTCCAATTACCATTGATTAGAATAAAATCAAATAAGAATCAAGAGAGATTAACTCACGGGATTCGTCTCCCCTAGAGGCTGTTGCAGAATCGTTTCTTGAAACTGCGATCTCCAAAGTCCGGTGTATGACCAACTATTGAGCGGGAACCAGTGTTAGCCGAAGACGCGAAGGAATGGAGGTTTAATGCTGGGATTTTTGGCTGTTTTGGGGCTGCTATTGGTGGCTGAAATTTCCAACAATTAATTAGAGTTGAATTAGGTTTTTCTTCCTTAAGTGTGCCCCTATATAGACACCTTGTCTAGTTGGGTTTTAATTAGGTTAATTAAACCCAAGCCCACTAGGATTATAATCACATAAATAAACTTTAATTAAAAAGTATATACTATGTAATTTAATTCCATTTGGCTAAATTTAATTACCCCTAAATAAAATTAAATCACACTTAAGTTAATACAATACATGTATTTAATTTTCCTACTTAGGAAAATTATTTAATTAATTGTTTACATTATGTAATTCAATTAATTGATAAATTAATTAATTACATTATGTAAACTTACTAATTAAATTAAATTCAACCCAATGTCAATTAATTACCTTGACACCGAATGTCAACTAATTAATTAACGCATTCCTTTCAATGTACATTACATGTACAATTTCTATAAGTTCCAGCTCAGTTGATCTATGTGAACGATCCTATGGGTCTGTCTTTATGTTGGCAGTAGGCCCAAGGCCCACAGACTCTAAGTGGGTTCTAGCAAACCATTACAGCCCCCAATTAAGACAGATATGCAGCAGTCTTTAGAAGACACTCACCCGATAGTAATCTCATAGTGTCCTTTGCCTAACGATATCGATATGAATAAACAAGAGGCATGGTGTCTGTCATCCTCTTCTATTGTTTATTATATTTCTTCATCTTGAGTTGACTGATTAATCAAATAAGCAACCAACTTATTTGGGTATGGCCATACACTTATCAGTCCCACTCATCAAGTGGCCAATGATATCATCTTGGTGTCACCTGAGTGGCAATTCCATCACTTCATCATCAATATCAACATGTTCACCGGTCCACCCAATTATACCCGTATTTAGCTTCCTTTTATAGACCTGTTAGGCGTATTTCAAAGTGAACCAGATTCCACATTGATAGTATAATGAAATCTGGTCTGAGGACAAAAGAGACCTCCTCAAGAAAGACCTATAACATGACAACCATGTGGCTTTCTTGTGCGGATCGATCTAGTCCCATGTCAATGACATATACCTATATTCATGACTGACTATACAAGTACTATGGCTAGTTAAGAACTACCATACAATCATCGAATATACAAGTCTGTGGTTCTATTCGTTCCCACGATTAGAACAGACCTGGGATAGGTTTTATGATTATCAATCAATGGATACTCTACTCATATTATAGCACAAGATATAAATGAAATAGATTAATTGCCTTTATTAAATGTATTCATACATGACTCTTAATGTATAATACAAAATACAAGAATCCAATGCCCTAAGAACTAGGGCATACCAACAATCTCCCACTTGCACTAGTTCCAAGTGAGCATTGCCCTAATTCCTAAATATCTGGTATGACCGTCGTGCTGTGTCTGTAATTGCGCTTTGGTCAATGGATCAGCGACATTATTCTTAGTGTCAACCCTCTGCAATGATATGTCACCTATGTTCACGATCTCCAGAATGAGGTGAAACTTTCTGAGTACATGTTTGGATCTCTTATGTGACCGGGGCACCTTAGCTTGTGCGATGGCCCCGTTGTTGTCACCAAAACATCAACTGGGTCTAGGATAGTGGGCACTATTCCCAACTCAGTTATGACTTTCTTGATCCAAACGGCTTCCTTTAAGCTTCGCACGCAGCTATGTACTCAGCTTCCATTGTAGTGTCAGCAATGGTGGCCTGCTTTAAGGACCTCCAACTAATGGCACCGCCATTCAGGAGAAGAACATAACCAGACTGTGACTGGTTCTCATCCTCATCGGTCTCAAAGCTTGCATCAGTGTAACCTGACACTACCAGCTCATCTTGACCTCTATACGTTAAGAAAGCATCCTTAGTCTGGTTAAGGTACTTCAACATTGCCTTGACTGCCTTTCAGTGTTCCTCACCGGGGTCCGACTAGTGCCGGCTAGTCATACTTAGTGCAAAGATGACATGAGGCCTCGTACATAACATGGAGTACATGATAGATCCAATAGCAGATGCATAAGGGATCTTTTCCATGTTCTCCCGGTCCTTCTTTGTTTTAGGACCATCTTTCTTACTCAGCTTCAACCCATGGCGCATAGGCAAGAATCCTTTCTTTGCCTTGTCCATGCTGAATCCTTTTAGAACCTTGTCAATGTACGTGGCCTGACTTAGGCCTAGAAGCTGATTGGATCTATCTCTGTAGATCCTGATCCCTAAGATCGTCTCAGCTTCGCCTAAGTCCTTCATTGCGAAGCACCTACTCAACTACTGCTTAACCGCTTGTAGTGTTGGTATGTCACTTCCAATGATAAGGATGTCGTCAACATACAGCACTAGGACGGTGGAAACGCTCCCACTAACCATCTTATACACACAGGGCCTTTAACTTGAAACACCACTTGCAACCTATCACCTTAGCACCCAGAGGTGGATCCACCAAGTTCCATACTTGGTTATCGTGCATAGATTGCATCTTAGCCTCCATGGCTTTGCGCCATTGACCTGAGTGTGGGCTTTCAACAGCCTCCTGATAGGTCTTGGGCTCCCCTTGGTCAACGACCATAAGGTCCCCATCATCAGTCACGAGAAAGCCATACCTCTCTGGCTGATGACATGTCCTACCAGACCTTCTAAGGTCCTGTGCAACCATTTCTGGTTCCTCAATTTCTTGAGTAGTCAGATTGGTTCCCGAAGCATCCTCAGCAGTAGCTGTAGGAGTTTGTGAGTCTTGAACTTTTGAAAGTTCAACATTACTCTCACTGTCTCTCTTAGAAAGGAATTCCTTCTCCAAGAAGACTACATTTCTGGCTATGAAAACTTTGTTTTCGGCCAGATCGTAGAATTAATAACCCTTAGTTTCCTTAGGGTAACCCACAAACTGTCACTTGACAGATTTGGACTCGAGTTTGCCACTTGTCAATTTCTTAACATGTGCATCACAGCCCCAAATCTTCAAGATGGAAACATTGGGCTTTCGGCCTTTCCATAGTTCATATGGTGTTCCCTCAACTGCCTTGCTTGGTGTATTATTAAGAATGTAAGCAGCTGTCTCTAAAGCATATCCCCAAAAGGAGACAGGGAGTGTAGCATGACTCATCACTGAGCGGACCATGTCAAGTAAGGTCTTATTCCTCCTTTCTGACACTCCATTCCACTGGGGTGTACCAGGAGGAGTGAGTTAGGATACAATCCCACACTCTCTCAAAACGAGTCAAACTCTTGGCTCAAATATTCACCCCCTCGGTCAGACCGAAGTGCTTTTATTTTCTTGCCAAGTTGGTTTTCTACTTCATTCTTAAAGTCCTTGAACCTTTGGAAAGTCTCAGACTTATGCTTCATCAGATACACGTAACCGTATCTGCTAAAGTCATCCGTGAAGGTGATGAAGTACAGAAAACCAGATCTAGCACTAGTGCTCATTGGGCCACATACATCGGAATGTACCAGCTCCAATAGCTCTGAGGCCCTTTCAGTAGTCTTGCTAAAAGGCGCCTTTGTCATCTTGCCTCTCAAACAAGATTCGCATGTGTCATAAGGCTGGATTTCAAATTAGCACTCCACTAGAGTGAAGCCTAGCTATGCGCTTCTCATTTATATGGCCAAGTCGACAATGCCAGATGTAAGTAGGATTAATTTCATTTTGTTTAATCCTTTTAGTATTTATGTTATAGATTGAACTTTCACGTTTTAGATCAAGGATATATAAGCCATTTTCAAGAAATGCTGTTCCATAAATAATATTGCCACATTGCATAGAAATTCTACCATGTCCAATATTAAATACAAAACCAGAAATATCCAACAAAGAAACGGAAATAATATTCCTGCGCATCGTAGGTACAAAATAACAGTTTCTTAGTTCCAAAACAAGTCCACGAGGCATCTCCAAGAAATAATCTCCGATCTCCATGGCCTGAACCAGAGCACCATTTCCGACTCGAAGATCTACTTCTCCAGATCCTAATAATCTCCTATTTCTTAGACCCTGCACATTTGAACAAATGTGACCTGGATGTAGAAATAGCCAGATTAATCTCAACAACATAAATACCTGAAGCAGCAGTTTTGCCCTTCAGTTGCTCCCTTAGCTTTGGACATGAGCTCTTCCAGTGCCCCTTCTTATGACACTCATGGCAAACATCGTCGGGGGAGGCAACCCTTGCTTTAGGTTGGGCCACAACCTTTTTGCCCTTAGCCTTGGCCTTTTGGGCCTTAACCTTGGCCTTAGATTTGGCCTTTCCCTTAGCAATGGGTGTATTGCCCTTGTTCACCAGCAATACTTCACGAGTCTTCTTAAGAGACTGCTCAGCAAGCTTGATCATGCCATGCAGCTCAACAACCGATTGATCCAACCCTTGCATATGGTAATTCATGATAAACTGGTTGTAAGACTCAGGAAGTGACCCAAAAATAATGTCTGTTGCCAAGTACTGCGGTACTAGCGAGCCGAGGCGGGCAAGTGTATCAATATACCCCTTCAACTTTAGCACATGAGTGCTAACAGAAGTCCCATCTACCATCACAGTCGTGCAAAGTGCCTTAGTTGTCAGGTAACATTCCGGACGAGCCTAATCTTGGAACATCTTTTTAAGCTGATCCATCATCTCATAAGCATGCTCGTCCATGAACTGCTTCTGAAGATTAGAAGCCATGGTACCCAGCATGAGGCACGAGACATCTCGGTCATCCCTCACATGCCAATCGTACTGCTCCACCATCGCCGTGGTGATGCCTCGACCTGCAGGAGGGCCAGCTGGTAAAGGAGCATTCAGTACATACTCCTTAGACTCTTGTCTAAGAACTATTTGTAAGTTCCTAGCCCAGTCCAGGAAGTTAGTCCCCGAAAGCTTCTCCTTCTCCTAAAGTGACCTAAGTGAGAGTGAGTTGTTCTTTGTTGCAGCCATTTAATTGCTTAACTGAAATGGGATTATCTACATGGAAGAAATCATTGCTTGAGTTAGAAATAAAGGACTTTTAAGCCAATTCAAATTAATAATCTGATTTTAATTTTTTTGTTGGTGTTGTTAATTGGCTGACTTGACCAAGATCCACAACTTATCAATGACTAGCCGAACTAGGGCTCGCTAACCAACCATTGAGTCGTTTGGTAGGACAACCTATCCAATCCTTCCACGAAGGACTCTTGGTTTGATGGGCTTATTGACACTTTACCCATCTGTGCTTAGGGCCCGCTCTGAGCTAATGCTACCCATGTTGAGTCAAACCACCATTCACATGTTAACCATACCAAGTATCTTAACCCTCGACGGCCCGCCGAATACTACAATATACCCAGCTAGGGCATGGCGCACGTTGCAGCATCAATGGGAGGAAGAGGTGTGAATGTGGGAAGCACTTTTAAGCGACTCAATATTTTAATTTCCGGATTATAATTAAGTGATACGGCTTAGCATGCATAAACGCGGGTAATAATTTGGTGATCCATACATCCATATTATATGAAAAATGCAATAGCATACTTAATTTAAAATAAATGAGATTCTATGGGCCTTTAATTACAACCTAATGAAAAACTAGATATCCTATCTAATTCTTCATGGGTCGGACTGCAATCCTTCTTGGGCTCCCACCATGGGCTTGCTCCATTTGGGCCTTCCTCCATACTTGATGCAATTGCAATAATTTTGTAAAATAAAATCTATTCTAAAATTACATCAAAATAAAAAAATGGCACGCAGGCCATATTTCCCAAAATTAAATTACAACCGATAATAATTTAGGGCCTATAGAACTCAACATAACATTTCCAACAACGTACCTGTCGTGCACATACATACCAATATGATGCATGATCATGGCATTCCAAATTATAAATATAAATGTTAAGCCGAGTTACTTAGGGTGAAATCGCCAATTTTAACAAATGTGACTAAGGCCCATAAAGGCCCAATGGATAACATCCATAAATGCAAAATTAACAATTTTTGCTCCCACTTGAATTTGGGTTGTCACAAATTTAAAATTTAGCTCTCCCAATTTTAACCGGTGTCACGGTTTATTGGGCCAATTTCACAAAGTCCATATTCAATTTAATATGCAAACAATTAAATTAAATATGCATGCCAACAAAATAAATAATTTAAACACAAATTAATTTAAAAAATTTAATTTAATTTGCATTAGGGTCCGGAAAAAAAAAATACCCGCAAAATCCAAAACCGGACCCGAAACCCGCTCGCAGCGCCGCTGCGCGGCAGTAGCAGCAGGCTGCAGCAGCTGCTGCCGCAGCTGCATGCTGCGCCACAGCTGCTGCCGCTGGATGGAATCGCAATTTGCGATTCCATGCAGCCCAAAAAAAATTTTTTTTTATTTAAAGTTTTATTTTAATTTCTAAATCATAAACATTCCAGCCAACAAAAGAATGAATAATCAATAAAAATGGATTGAAAACCAATTGGGGAAAAAAAAATAAAAACCCCAATCCAAAATTCTAGGGCTCAACAAAACCAAAACCAATTGAATAAAAACCTTAAAACCACAAACTTGAAACCCATTCTTTCTTCAAGAACCAATTCCAATCAATCTAATGGACAAAACCTAGGCTCTGATACCACTGTTGGGATTCGTCATTGGAAAAATAACGTGGCGCAGCGGAAAATACACCGTTTAAAATTTCCTAGAATCCACCTATCGTGTCCAATTACCATTGATTAGAATAAAATCAAATAAGAATCAAGAGAGATTAACTCACCGGATTCGTCTCCTCTAGAGACTGCTGCAGAATCGTTTCTTGAAACTGCGATCTCCAAAGTCCAGTGCACGACCAACTATTGAGCGGGAACCGGTGCTAGCCGAAGACGCGAAGGAATGGAGGTTTAATGCTGGGATTTTTGGCTGTTTTGGGGCTGCTATTGGTGGCTGAAATTTCCAGCAATTAATTAGAGTTGAATTAGGTTTTTCTTCCTTAAGTGTGCCCTTATATAGACACCTTATCTAGTTGGGTTTTAATTAGGTTAATTAAACCCAAGCCCAATAGGATTATAATTACATAAATAAACTTTAATTAAAAAGTATATACTATGTAATTTAATTCCATTTGGCTAAATTTAATTACCCCTAAATAAAATTAAATCACACTTAAGTTAATATAATACATGTATTTAATTTTCCTACTTAGGAAAATTATTTAATTAATTGTTTACATTATGTAATTCAATTAATTGATAAATTAATTAATTACATTATGTAAACTTATTAATTAAATTAAATTCAACCCAATGTCAATTAATTACCTTGACACCGAATGTCAACTAATTAATTAACGCATTCCTTTCAATGTACATTACATGTACAATTTCTATAAGTTCCAGCTCAGTTGATCTATGTGCACGATCCTATAGGTCTGTCTCTATGTTGGCAGTAGGCCCAAGGCCCACAGACTGTAAGTGGGTTCTAGCAAACCATTACAGCCCCCAATTAAGACAGAGATGCAGCAGTCTTTAGAAGACACTCACCCGGTAGTAATCTCATAGTGTCCTTTGCCTAACGATATCGATATGAATAAACAAGAGGCATGGTGTCTGTCATCCTCTTCTGTTGTTTATTATATTTCTTGATCTTAAGTTGACTGATTAATCAAATAAGCAACCAACTTATTTGGGTATGGCCATACACTTATCAGTCCCACTCATCAAGTGGCCAATGATATCATCTCGGTGTCACCCGAGTGGCAATTCCATCACTTCATCATCAATATCAACATGTTCACCGGTCCACCCAATCATACCCGTATTTAGCATCCTTTTACAGACCTGTTAGGCGTATGTCAAAGTGAACCGGATTCCACATTGATATTATATTGAAATCTGGTCTGAGGACAAAAGAGACCTACTCAAGAAAGACCTATGACATGATAACCATGTGGCTTTCTTGTGCGGATCGATCCAGTCCCATGTCAATGACATGTACCTATATTCATGACTGACTATACAAGTACTATGGCTAGTTAAGAACTACCATACAATCATCGAATATACAAGTCTGTGGTTCTATTCGTTCCCATGATTAGAACAGACCTGGGATAGGTTTTATGATTATCAATCAATGGATACTCTACTCATATTATAGCACAAGATATAAATGAAATAGATTAATTGCCTTTATTAATGTGACACAAATAATGTATTCATACATGACTCTTAATGTATAATACAAAATACAAGAATCCAATGCCTTAAAAACTAGGGCATACCAACAAAAAGAGCATGGTACTGGATAGATCCACTAAACGAGAAATCCACATGGTATAGTATCACAAGTGATTCTCGTTTAGTACTTGTATGGATCCTTTGACCTGACCATATGATGGTATTGCATGTGAGGTTGCATACTTAGGGGTACACCTAAAGGGCCTGTAATGGAGTGCCGAGTGTCGGTACTTTCGGGTATGTCACTTAGCATGGCAATGCTATGGATATGTAGAAGGGATTTGTCACTCAGTAGTCCACTGAGAAGATATCACCGGCCTCTTAATGAATGTGACTGATAAATGTGTGGCCACACCCAAACAAGTTGGAACTTGTTTGTGAGCTTTAGTACATTCGGGATCAAGTTAATGTCCGGACACAAAAGAGGGTGATCAATCAATGCCTCTGTGTTGGATACCAATATCGATGACATGGGATATACAAGTTTAAACTACAGGGTTATGATATCAGTTGGACTGCCATCTCCATCTTAATTGGGGGCTGCAATGGCTTGCTAGAGCCCAACTGCAATCTGTGGGCCACAGGCCCACTGCCAACATAAAGGTTGGCCCACGGGATCGTACACATTGAGCGACTTAACACTGACTTAAGGAATCACATGTATGCTTGGAGTATACACTCTGGAGAAAGAGGAATATATTAATTATATTATAAAGATCAATTGGATTCATCATAATAATAAAATTAATATTTGATTGGCTTTCTCATAATTGACTGGATTAATTATGAGATTATTTCCTGGGTGGAAATATTCATATGTATAGGTTTACATATGAATTTATTTTGTGAAGATCTAATTTTAATTTGATGGATTAAATTAGTTAGTCAAACCGATTTTAATTTAAATGTAAATAATGTGTTACTTGGTGTAATATATTAAATACATGGGTAAATTAAAGTTGGGCTTGAGATTAATTTAAACCAGACTAATTAAAATAGATTTGGACCTAAAATAAAAGAAAGAAGCCCACACAGATGGAGAATCCAATTGGGCCGAAATTCTACTAGGGAATTTCGGCCACCTAGGGTTAAAATAACCCTAGGATTTTTGGCCTAGGCAGGCACAACACACAGTGGCCGAAATTTTCCTCCTCCCTCTCTAAAGTTCTGTGTTTTCTAACGCTAGCACGAGTAGTGTTCGTTAGGCGTTCGTGTACGTGAACGAGGTGGGATTCTAGATTGATTCCTGCAGTCTGCATCCATCTCTTAAAGAGATATTCCGGGTAAGAGATTTAATTCTTATGATTAAATTTTTGTTTTTCCAATTTCCATCTCAATTGCTCCTAGGCACGGATTTGAGGAAATCGTCACGTTCTTCCGCTTTAATCAGATGATTTCCGGTGACAAATCCCAACAATGGTATCAGAGTGGGCTTTTGATCCGTTGAAATTGTTAAAATTCGTTGAATCCCTTGTTTTAAAATTGGAAATTTTTTTTATTGGGGTTCTTGGTTTGGGTGTAAGATTTTTCCCATTTGATTTTTGTACAATTGAAATTGAATATGCATATAGGTTTATGTTTGTTTAATTTTATTGTATGTATGAGAATTTTTGGTGAATTTCTTGTTTTGGATGTCATGTTCCTTTTATTTAATTTTCTGTTTTAAAAAAAAAAAATCTGGCTGTTCTCGGTGTGCAGGGATGCCGGTGGCAGAATAGCCACCGGCAGCCACCGCACGTGGCGGGAACAGCGGCGGCAGCCGCTGGGTGCCACAAGCAGCAGCTACTGCCTGCTGCTGCACTAGCAGCAGCGGCCGGTCATGCGGCTGCACCGCTGCTGCGTCTAGCAGCGACAGCTGCTGCTAGGGCAACTAAGTTACCCTAGCCGTAGCTGGCCGGGCCTAGTGTTTTTGGATTTGGCGGGTTTTTGGGCCCGGGGCCCAGTTTTGAAATTTTAATTGGTTTTAAAATTCGTGTGTTTAAATTTATGTAATTTAAATTTATATGGTTTCTTGAATGAAATTTTATTTTATTCATGTGATTTAATTTTGGAAATTAACATGGTTAATTGAAATTGGTTCTGGTAATTTTGGCACAATTACTTGGACTGCTGAATTGGACCTATGGTTTCCCAATTCCAGTGGGAGCAGTTGGACTGCCTGGGCTGGAGGCCCAAAGCCCGTTAAGGGTTAGAGCCATGGTGGGCCAAAATTGGCGATTTCAATATAATGGCTTGGACATAATTGAAATAGGCTTAAATCATGCATTGTAACATGCTTATGAATTATATGTATTGGATGCATATGGGTGATTGAATGTTTTGTATGATTCGATGCTATTGGGCCTTATTCAAGATGGGTTGTATTTTCTTTTTGGTAAATATGGCCTGCGCGTCCTTTTTCTTTTAATGTAATTTTATTTTATTTACTTATTATAAAATTTGTAAAAGAAGAAGCCCATGGAGTGGTGAGCCCAAGTGGAGGTGCAAGCCCAGAAGGATGAAGATGGAGGCCCACCTGATATTGGTTTCTAGTATAGGTTTAGTAGAATAATATTAGGATGTAATATAGGCCCACAGCAGTCCATTTTACTTATTTATTTAATTATGCCTTATATTTATTTGCATGTATGAATGTATGATCCAACAGCTTTTTCACCCGCTGTGTGTATGTAAGCCGTCATTAATTGACTCTAATAATGAAATGAAATTACTAAGTCACTTAAAAGTGCTTCCCTCATTCAAAACCAGCTCGAAATAGGGATAGGCCAGTTGTAGACCTTGCCCTCGCAGGATACACTGGAGTATCGTCATTTTGTATTAGGTTAGGGTATGGGATACTCTAACACTTGAATGGAGGTTTTGACTTAGCATGGGTAGTAGGATTCTCCTGGCCCTAAGAATCGATGGGTAAGTGCCAACAAGCCCATCAAACCGAGAGTCCCTAGGTTGGGATTGGACGGCGTTCTTACCTAAATAATTAGGGTATAGTTGTACCAGGCCCTCGTCTGGCTATATCTTAGTGAAATATGGATCTCGGCCCATGAGCCCAAAAACTCAGATTAATTAATAACTTGATTCATTATTAATTATATATGGCAATAACAAAGTAAAGTCCTTTATTAACACTCTAAAATGTTTTTCTGTGTAGAAACTCTAAATGGCAAATAACAACTCATTGTCACTGCGATCAATTCTTAAAAGGGACAAGCTTTCCAGTCCCAACTTTTTGGACTGGTCTAGGAACTTGAGAATAGTTCTAAGACAGGAGTCTAAAGAGTATGTATTGGAAAGGCCTGTACCGGCTGCGCCTCATGGACGTAATCCACCGGCTGCCCAGCTGGAGGAATACGAGATGCATGTCAAGGATAATAGGGATGTGACATGCCTTATGTTGGCCTGCATGGCCCCCAAACTGCAAAAACAATTTATGGAACATCAAGCTTTTGCTATGATAACAACTCTTAATGAGATGTTTCAGGAGCAAGCTCGTCAGGAAAGGTACTAGACAAATAAGGCATTCCACTCCTGTAAGATGGGGGCTGGGACATCTCTGAGTGCACACGTGCTTAAGATGAAGGGCTATTTGGATGCAATGGACCATCTTGGATCGCCCATCTCTCAGGAGTTGGCGGTGGACACAATCCTTGCATCCTTACTGGATTCTTACGATCAATTCATCCTGAACTACAACATGCAAGGGATGAACCGTACTATTAGTGAGCTGCACAGGATGCTCAAGCTTACTGAATAGTGGATCAAGAAGAGTCTGCCGATGCTGTTGGTCAACATGGGGAACCCTCCTCTTGCCAAGGGCAAGGCCAAGGAAAAGGCCAAGGCCCAGCAGAAGGCAGTTCCTGAGGATGTCTATTTCAGGTGTAGGCAGCTAGGCCATTGGAAGAGATCGTGTCCCAAGCTGATGGGAGAGTAGAGAAGGGGCCAAGGTGCATCCTCTTCAGGTATTTATGTTATAGACATTAACCTTATTGTTTCAACATCCTGGGTATTAGATACTAGATGTGGTTCTCACATTTGTTGCAATATGCAGGGACTTAAGAAAAAAAGGTCACTGGGGTCGGAGAGGTGGACTTGCAGGTCGAAAATGGAGCAAGGGTTGCTGCCATAGAGATCGGGGAATACCACCTTGTGATGCCTAGTTGGTTTTAATTTTAGAACATTGTTATTTTGTACCTGCTATGTGCAGGAATATTATTTTGGTATCAATGTTGGATATTTCTGGATTTCATTTTACTATTTCAAATGGTTGAATTTCTTTATCTAGAGGGGGATTATTTTATGGAGTTGCTCTATTAAATAATGGCCTATATATCCTGGACTTAAATGAAACCAATCATGTCTATAACATAAACACTAAAAGGGTTAAGCCCAACAAACTTAATCCTGTCTACCTATGGCATTATCGTCTTGGCCACATAAATGAGAAGCGCATAGCTAGGCTTCACAAAGCTGGAGTCTTAGGGTCATTTGACTTGGAGTCAATTGATATATGCGAGTCATGTTTATGAGGCAAGATGACTAAGGTGCCTTTTAACAAGAAAGCTAAAAGGGCCACTGGCTTATTGGACATAATACGTGCAGATGTATGTGGACCTATAAGCGCAGTGACCAGAGGTGGACATCTGTATTTCATCACATTCACGGATGATTTTAGCAGATATGGCTATGTCTATCTGATGAAACATAAATCTGAGACCCTTGATAGGTTCAAGGAATTTAGGAATGAAGTATAAAACCAGCTAGGCAGGAATATAAAAACCCTTCGGTCAGACCGAGGAGGTGAGTATATAAGCCTAGAGTTTGACTCATACTTGAGAGAGCATGGAATAGTTCCACAGCTCACTCCTCTCGGGACACCACAAGGGAATGGGGTGTCCGAATGGAGGAATAGGACCCTGTTGGACATGGTCTGCTCAATGATGAATCAGGCCTCTCTCCCAATTAGTTTCTGGGGACACGCCCTCTAGATAGTAGCTCTCATCTTAATCAATATTCCGACTAAGGCAGTGGAAAAGATCCCATATCAGATATGGACGGGCAGGGAGCCCAATGTGTCTTTTCTAAGGATTTGGGGATGCGAAGCACATGTCAAGAGATTGACTAGTGGCAAGCTAGAACCCAAAACCAATAAATGCCTGTTTATGGGCTACCCTAGGGAAACCAAAGGGTATTACTTCTACAACCCCGCCGAGAACAAGGTGTTCGTGGAAAGGAAAGGGGGTCTTTCTAGGAAAGGAGTTCCTTTCTGAGAAAGATAGTGGGAGCAATGTTGAACTCAGGGAAGTTCAAGGCCCACAAGCTCCTGAAGAGGATAACTCAGAGGCCCATGTGGAGCTTCCATAGGAGAAAGCACCGACCCAGGCCACACAAGGACCTAGAAGATCTGGTAGGGATCGTCGAGAACTGGAGAGGTATGGTTTCCTCGTCACCGATGATCAAACTCTTCTCATCTGGGATGGGGAGGAACCCAAAACCTACTAGGAGGCTATGACAAGCCCACAGTTTGTAAATTAGCATAAAGCCATAGAGGCAAAGATGCAATCTATGTTCGATAACCAGGTTTGGAACTTGGTTGATCCACCTCCAGGTGCTAAGGTAATAGGTTACAAGTGGTGCTACAAGCTAAAAGTCGATAATACCTTCAAGGGGCATCAGGTCAAAGGATCCATACAAGTACTACACGAGAATCACTTGTGATACTATACCATGTGGATTTCTCGTTTAGTGGATCTATCCGGTACCATGCCCTTTTTATATGTACCCATTAACTTGATTGACATCCCATGTCCAATGACAGGTAAGACACCGCCATACAACCAGGTTACTGATAGTCTCTAGTTCCACTCATTCCCATGACTGGAACAGACTACGGATCTATCTGTGGTCATATCATTCCATGGTCTTACTGCCAAGTGCATGACACTTGTCATCATGGATATTGATATGTCCATTAGATACTTCATTTAATATACTACACAAGATAAATATAATAAATGAATTAACGCTTTTATTACTGACACAAAATGAGTATAATACATGAATCCAATAAATATATAATACAAATACAAGGTCCAATGCCTCGGGACTAGGGCATATCCAACAGAGACACCGCAGCAACCCCAGCTTGCTTAACCTCAGAAACTTGTCCTCCCTTATTTGTAGAACCAAAGTCGGATCCACTGCTCTGCAGTAGTCGATCTATACCCGGAGCTTCTACTTCCCTTATAGCCTGCACTCTTTTCCTCCTCGTCCCTCTCAATTTTCATAGCCATACTGTATACTTCGCTGAGCTCACTAAAAGGGTGGAACTTCATGTTGTTCTTGAAGATGTCCCTACTACCATCAATCAACTTCTGGATCAACTCATCTTCATCAGGGCGATTCTTTAACAAGATCATCTTGTTCATCCACCTTTGATAGTATTCATCAAAGGGCTCGTTTGACTTTTGCTTAACTCTTTCCATGTCGTACAGCTTCACCTGAATCTTGGCATTGAAGCTGTAGTATTTGATAAAGGCCGCCGATAAAGCCTCCTAGTCTGATTGCTCCTCTTCAGATAAAGAATTGTGCCGGCTAAATGCTCCTCCCTCGAGTGTAGTTGGGAAGAGATTGATAAGTTGTTGCTTACTACCGCCTGCCGTCAACATGACCCGGGCATAGAGATTCACATGGGCTTCTGGTGAACCCATTCCCTTGTAGGAGGGAACCTTTGGCACCTGAAAGCCAATAGGAAAAGTTTCAATGCCTTTGCTGATCATGGCATCTACATTTGGAGTCTGAACTGACACTAGCCCCTTTCTTCAGCTGGGCTACAACTTCATCCAATTCTGAATACTTCGCCTTCATTTTTCTTTCCATAGCTACCTCAATTTCTTGTAACTTATCCAAACTAGTCGTGGCATCAGCACCTTGCTGAGATGATTCAGCCTCTTTTTCCTTTCCAGCTCTACTAGTACCGGTTTCACAGGCTTCTCTCATAACAGCCCGCATCTCTTCCTTTGGCATGTCACAGAAATCCTGAGATCTCAGGAAATCCTTCAGGGCATCAGCAAGACTTGGTGTTGGAATGGCCATCTCAAATTCTTCCCCAGAATCAAATTCATTTTCTGTTTCTACTGCTCTTTGTTCCACAACAGCCCTCAGAGCCTAAGATCTAGTCCTAGGTCGCTCCAGTTTACTCTAATTGACATCACGCGGGAAATGTTAGGGACAATGAATGAATGGAATGGTGACATGAAGAGTGATATACTAAAGGTGATTTATGATGAATGAATGAAATGATGTCATAAGTGACGTGATGTTAAGGATGATCTCTATTTATTATTATTTTTTCTCTTTTGGGACATTCCAAGAACACCCAATGCCATGCAAAAGAATATGCAAAAGGATCATGTTTGGACCCAATATAGATAAGGGTTCGGCGCTTTTGGGGCACCTAGTGAATTTTGTGAAATGGTCACGTGTGTGCCGACACAAGGATAGAGTTTCGACGCTTTGTAGGTCTATGAGATAACATGAAATGGTTGCATAGGGGCCACCCTATGGACAGAGTTCTGATGCTTTTGAGGCATGTGATATGAATCGATGTTATAAGAAAGTCACGTCTAACAGGGACATGGATAAAGGTTCGGCGTTTGGGGAACACCTTTTATGATTTAGTGATGTTATGAAATGGACTTATATGTGTACTAATCCAGCACTCGGGGAGTACCTTGAATGATGTAATAATGTCATGAAGTGATCCGATGTGGACCATAGTGTCACATGATTTTTATGATAAATGAGCATGGTGTCATGAAATGCCTCGTGTAAATCGTCACACAGAAATAGACCTAGGACCATTGTGGTCTCTATTGAATGAGAGGATTTGGTGAAATGGCCGAGTGCAATCCAATGCATGAGCAGAACATGGGCAGTTTTGGGACACCGGATATGTTATGAAATGATATGATCATGATGAGCACCCTTGGAATGTCCTCAATTTAAATGAGATGAGATTATATGGATGCTTATGTCACACAAAATGCAAATGGCTCCATAAAATTGTGGTTAGGATGCATGACATACATAATGATGTTGTGTATGCTTTGTGAAAATATGTTAACACAACAATATAATGTTATGGCTACAAAAGAAATAGTTAGTATGAATGGCACATGGATGATTTAATGTATTCACACACGAAAATAAAATGCAAATGGCTGCACAAAAGATGTGAGTTAGTATCACATGAATGCTTTGCGTGTATGGCGTGTCATGTTCATAAAAATGGCAATGATGCACGGGATGGCGAGAAACACATAGCACACAAAACGTGTTCATCTAACCTTATTCCTCCACACGTGGTCAGTCTTTGAAAATTCTAACCGAGTACTAGGAGGGGTTCTCTTTGATCATCAACCGGGGATAATGAAGGCACAATTTATAGCATTCACACAATTTAGTTTGGTATCCTAAGGGAATCCAACTAAGGTTGCCTATATGAGTTCGGTCCAACTCGGGTCAAAATCAAGACCCCCATAGCAAAATATACTCCTCACTTCTCCCCACTCAAGGGTCCAAACGAAGGGGTTCGTATGAGGCAATGAGTGGTGTTTCCTATCCGCACCCTTAAGACCAAGAGGAACATAGGCGACACTTCAACAATTCACAAGGCTAAAATGGGATACTTAACCTAATGCAAAAATGTCTAACTAAAGAATGCAAAATAAAATACCATACAAGAATCATCCACCTTATTTTGATCAGACATTTTTCAGGGCTTGTCAAATTCTTTTAAGTTTTTAGAAAAACTTTTTTAAGAAATCAGCAACGGAGTTGCCACTATGAGCGGACGACATTTTTCAGGCGTACAAACTCTCTCAGAAGGGAGCCTCGAGATCGGGCAACCCTCCCTCGCGTGGGGTTTTTAGAATGGAAATTCGGTTTTGGAAGAATTGAATTAATTCATAAAAGAACCGATACCTAAGTCTCGATAGAGTGTGTAGGAGTCACCACCCGGCTCAGCTCAACCGGGAAATTGCAGTGTAGCTAAACCGGATGAAGGCCGCTACACCTTCCAGAGATCTAGGTCCGGACAAGTCCCCTATTTCATGTCTAATCAAAATAAAATTTGGTCAATGTTCATAGATGGTATTTTATAATTCTAAAGTTAGTTTCTATTAAATTAAAGCACACAGTGTACACACAAATCAAAATAAAAATAAAAAGTAGTGAATAAATAAATTATTACAACCCAATTGAATAAAAAAAAAACTTCAACCTCACCTTATAAGCGCCTAAAATACATGAATAATCTAGAAAATTACAATCGCCTAAAATACACGGATAAATCTATTAATTACATCAAAAAATAAAAATAAAAGAAATTAAAAGTTGCAAAACAGATGGTTAGCACAATTTATAGAACACCACAAATAGGACTCAAGTAAGATAGAATCGGATTTTAAGGAGTTCGGGAGCATACAATTGGGGGATAACCAAGTTGGCTCAGCTAGCCGGCCCGATTAGACCTAGAAAACAATTTTGAAACGTCCCTGTATTTTTGTTTTGTGAGAAAATCATTTTTCCGATTTACTATAATTTAGCATGTTAGGTGGATCGGTTTTTGGGAGATTCAGGTCTCCGTCGTTGCGATGTTCTAAATGCAATTAAATCAAAAGTTAAATCTATGGTCGTGAGTGCGCACAACAAAATTCAGTTTTGGTGATTTTCTGATTTTTTTGAACTTTTATGATATTTGAGAATTTTTATGGATTATTCTGGAAATTCTGCTCTTGGACAAAAATTACAGTCGTGCGACTGTAATTACAACCGTGCGACCGTAACTACAGTCGTACTACTGTAATTACAGTTGTGCAACCTTCTATTTGTAAAAAAAAATTGCCAAAATTATCAAATGAGAAGAGAAAGCGGGGAAATTTAAGAACAGTTATACGACTGTTGATTAAATGATACGACTGTAATTACAGTCGTACCACTATTCTTTACCACAAGAACAGTCGCACGGCTATTCTTATTTTCCAACAACAGCGAGTCAAAAATATGAGTTTTATGCACGAAATCACACCAAAACACCTAGAAAAAGCAACAAAATGAAAGTTTTAGGTGTAATTACCTTTGTGGCACTGATCCACCGTAAGTTTGACTGCTGGAAGCACCTCAATCGACTCCAAATTGTTTCTTTTTCCTTGTATGCAAAGGTTTCAAAAGTTGTCCAAAATTCTCCAAAATGTCACGGATTTTGGTGGATTTGAGGTCTGGAATTGATTTGATTTAGTGTGTCAAGTTATTATCCTATGATTTCTATCAAGTTTTAGACTTATCACTCTAGAATTAAAAGAAAAAAGAGGAGAAAAAGATTAATTTTTGTTGGATTCCTTTTTTCTCTCCTTTTTCCTCCTTTTCCCTACCAATTTCTCTCTCAAATCTGCCAAATCCTAAGAGTCCAAAAGTCCCCCTCTCTTATTCTCTTTCTCCTTTTATTTCCTACCTTTCTTGCTGCAAATTCGGGCATTAATTGCCCTTCAAATCAATCCCCATTTTTTATTTTTAAGGTACGGGCTTCTGCTACCTGCTCCGTATTTACAGTCGTACGACTGTAATTTTTCAATTACAGTCGCACAACTGTAACTATAGTCGTGTGACATAATTTTTTTTTTTAAGTCTGGAAAATTCCGACGCTTCCAATTGTATTGCACTTACACGGGCATGTAGGAAAAATCCTTCCAGTCATTTGGAACGGATCAGTTTGTGGATTCAAGGTTTACAAACATGGTTCATCAAAGGGTTCTCTATTTTTATTTGTTTGAAAACAAGACACCAACGAGGAAGGTACAAGAGCTAAAGGGAACAAATCCGTTCAGAGTTTGGGTCACTACAATGCTAGAGCGAGTCTTTAACTATTAGTCTGAATAGTGAAGAAATTCAACTCCAAGAGAAAAGCTACCGGTCAGTGCTTTCTGTCACAATATTTTAGGACTAGATAATAATAATTTAAAGTATCACAATCCACATTCAATGAATTAGATTAAAATTCAATAAGCTACGATTGATAAAAGAAAAAAAAAAGTTAGCTTCAGAAAACATTATACTTTCAACCGAGTTACAATATAGTTATTAATTTAATTAAGAGGCTAATTAATCTAGGGCACGGTGGATCTAATTAGTTTATTAAATTAAGTGTAATAAGAGGATGAAGTCTCAACTAAACGTTGTAGTGGCACGACCATTTCTCAAATCTAAAATATGACATGCAGCAAAGGTTTTATTTTAGCCGGTATCAATGTGGTCCAAGATCACAGTAGAGGCTCTCGACATACTATTTTCAAATACTAGGGTGAATCATTTATTTGTGCTTTTCCTCATGCTCCAATTTACATATTCTTGGCAGAATTGTTTACAAAAACATGTGGTTCTTCCAGGAAGAAATGTGTAAACCGGTTATCGAATCTTCTAAGGAATTTTCATCTAAATGCTAAGCATTTTTTTTTTATTATTATTAAGAACACTTTTTCGATATGGAAATTTCTTCACACCCAAAACGATATATATTGAGTCACCAATTCCTAATTGATATTGCTCATCACTCCATCATTATTAGGTTATTTTTCATTCCATTCATTCTACAATACTGTAATATAATAATATCAATACATTAAATTACACTTTTTGTAAAATTTTATTTTTTTAATAATTTCATAAAAATAACTCTATACAAATTTGCAAAAAGAAAACCTACCTTCCGTCTTTCTTCTTCCTTCTACTTGCCCATCTTAATTTTTTCATTGGTGTCGATCATATTTTACAATCTGATTGAAGAACTCTAATGAAAATTAGATCGTCACTTTTTTTTTTTTTTTTTTTGATTTATAGTTTTTCAAATTCAGCTCAACAAGAATAATTGTTTTTTGGGTAAATAATTAATTAGTCCCTATATTTTTACATATAAGACTAGTCAGTCCATATGATAATTATATAGTCCCTACGTTTTATTATCATCAACTGTTTAGTTCTTTTAAGGTAAATTAGACTAATAATACCAAAATTACCCTTTATTTTTGAAATCAGAATTCCATATAGATCATACAACGAATGCATAGATTACCATAAATATGATAAATAAACGGACTTACAGTTTATATGCAGCGGAAACTCGTTTATGGAATGGATATAATCTACAAGAGAAACTGGATCGTTCTGGTTGCCTTTCCTACGAGTGTATGAATACATTGAGTACGGGCTATCTCCGTGAATTCTTCCAACGAACGAAGAAGTATATCGCGTTTTCTTCCTGGAGACCTTTTCCCCCGAACCAAAAGGGAATCTCTATGATTCCAACATTTTCATTTGGAAATAGAGAAACTTCTTCTCTATTTATAGTGGAAATCCCAACTTCCATTTATGTATAGGGTCAGACCAAATTACACATTTGGTCCCTGTAATTTACACATAATTACAGTTTAGTCCCTGCTATTCCAAAATGTCATGGGCGGACCAAAAACCAACATCTCCCACTCGCACATGACAAGACATACTTTCATGGCGATTGAACACACATGCTTCTTTCAATTCTTATTCGGCGAATTCACGTGACCAGTCAACGTAAAGGTTAAACCTTTGAAGCTCTCCTTCATTGTTCCACCTTTAGCTTAACGCAACTTCCCCCTAGTCCATTTTCCATTATCACTAGTTTTTGACTCACTTTTGATCTCATGAAAACATTCATATACACTACATACCTTTTCCACGAAAAAGTATTGAGCTCGAGTGTTATATGATTACTAAGTGACATGTTACTGAAAATGTACTTCCTTTCTATAAATAACCTTCCGCCATATGTCTAATGCTTATCTGACTGGTCCTTATATGTTCGTTCATAGCTAACGAAGCCTGGTTTAGGGTCCCAATCAAGTTAATCATCAGACATACCCTTCTTGTTATTTACAAGAGTCCTTAAGGGTGAACTTGAAACTCATAGTTTCATTTGGGTCTCACATTAGGAAAGTTGAGATCAATTTTCTTCTTTCCATCCCTTGGTCAGCTTTTACACATATTACTAAAATATGCCATAGTGTTAATCCACTTAGGACGTATGTTTTATAAACACTATGCGAAAGCATTCAGTCTTTAAATGCAACTCATGCATCAGTACCTTTAGTCCACATTTAAGCCTTTCACAGGACAGCTTTCGGTATAAACGAAATAATGATATTTCACATATCACATATGGAGTTTCTCACACTCCCACTTTTACCTATGAACACATAACTCATAGTAAAAGATTCATCCATGTGAGTAGATGACATTTCGCCAACATACTGAACTATACTCAATAGCTCTATGTGTATCGCTTTAAATAGTGAATGAATTTGAAAACAACAAATAACTCACATTATATTCCAATAGAATTTACCAAACTTATTACAATAGTTCAAAAAAAAAAAACATGTTCCTATAACCTATAAAGACCAAATTCCAAAATGTGTTTACTAAAAACATTTGGAACTATTTGCTTCGTTAACGAATCTGCAATCATATTACCAGTTGGAACATGTACTAAACTTATTTCTCCTTGTGCTACTTTGTCCTTAACAAAATAATATTTTATATCGATATGCTTGCTTTTTCCATGACAACAAGGATTCTTGGAATAAGCTATCAATGCAGTGCCACTGGAATAGATAGTTGTATATTTCCCTTTAGGCAATAGATCCAAAAGATCTATGAAGTGTTTTAACCACCGCTTCTTGTACTACAGCTGCTGTAGCTACATATACCGACTCCATAGTCGATAATGCCACGTAAGTTTGTTTCTTGCTACACTAGGAAATTGCACCATTTCCTAGAGTGAAAATATACCCAGACGTGGACTACCTCCCGTCTTTATCAATTCCATGATCAACATCTGTGTATCCCTTTAACTGCAGATCATTTCCTTGGTAATAAAGGGAATAATTTGAAGTCCCCTTCAAATATCTCAATATCCTTTTCACTGCTGCCAATGCTTCAAATCTGGATTAGCCTTATGAGACCCACCGCAAAACCTATATCAGGTTGTGTACAAATCATAACATACATCAAGCTACCAATTGCACACCTATAAGGTATATTCTCTCCATCCTTTTAGTCTCTTTTGGAGTCGTGGGACACATACTTGCATTCAATTCCGTACCTTTTGCAATAAGGGTTGGATCGGGATCACAATGAGCCATACCAAACCGTTCTAAGATATACGTCTCTTATGAAAGAGCCAATAATCTTTTAGATCGATCTTTTGAGATCTTAATCCCAAGGATGTAATTAGCTTCTCCTAGATCCTTCATCTCAAAGTTAGAAGACAACTACGTCTTTACTTTCTTGAGTAAGGAAGTGTCATTTCCTGCTAACAAAATATCGTCAACGTATAATGTTAGAATGACAAACTTCCCTCCGTTTTCATGCTTACTGTAGAAACATGAGTCTGCATTAATTACCTTAAATTGCATTGGTATAATCACTTCATGAAATGAAAATACCATTGTCTTGAAGACTACTTAAGGCCATAAATTGATCTTTCAACTTACAAACCTTATGTTCTTGTCCCTGGACGATGAAACCTTCTGGTTGAACCATATAGATTTCTTCATTCAATTCATCATTTTAAGAACGCAGTCTTTACATCCATTTGATGTAATTCAAGGTCCATACATGCTATAAAAGCAAGTACTATTCTTATAGACATAAAACGGACAACAGGAGAAAAAGTCTCCTGATAGTCAATTTCTTCCTGTTGTGTAAACCCCTTTGCAACCAGCCGACTCTTAGTCTGGATAGGTTTCCCATCCACTGATTGCTTAATAGTATGTACCCATTTATTCCTAATGGCTTTGTGCCCTTTGGGTAGATCAACTAGTTCCCAAACTTTGTTGATCCTTATTGACTCCATCTTACTTTCCATCGCTTTTATCCATTCTTCCTTTGCTGGAGATTCCAATATCTTCCTCATGTTAGTTGGAATGTCTTCAATTTGAGCTATGATCGAGAAAACTTTGCTATCAACTAAATGATGGCATCGCAGAATATTTCCTCTCTTCGATTGCCTTAGAGGTTCTGCTTCTTGATAAACAAATCTCATATATTCATCAAAATTTTGGGCAGAACTCCCACTGGGATCCATATCCATATTCACACTTGAATTTGGAATAAGACTCCCGCTCAAATCAAGACCACTCAAGTTAGCGTCAGGATTACTCAAATTCCCTTATGAAGGTTGAAAAACATCATTCTCTTCCCTTTCCCTTACATCTTCAACTTCATTCCTCCCACTCAGATTGAGCGATCCTGAAGTTTCAGACTCTTGAGTTTTAAAGAAAGTGAATTCCTTATCCACTTTTCCCAGTTTAAGAAATGCATTCTCTAAGAATGTGACATGTCGTGACTCAAATTCTGTTATTTGACCATTCTCATTCTCTCCCACTAGAACATATCCTTTGGAGAGATCAAGATATCTTATAAAGATACCTTTCTTACCTCTTGCGCCTAGCTTGCCATGCTTGCTAGATGTATCATGAACATAGGTAGCACATCCCTATGGTTGCAAATGGTTCAAATTTGGGCTTGCAGCTCGTCCATAATTCATAAGGTGTGGTTTCAACAGACTTAGAAGGTACTCTATTGAGTACATATGTGGCATTCAATAGTGCGTCTCCCCAAAAGGAGATATGCAAATTGGCTTTAGCCGTCATAGACCTTACCATCTCTAAGAGGGTTCGGTTTCTTCTTTTCGCGACTCCATTTTGTTGTGGAGTCCAAGGTATTTTCAACTGATGTTTAATACCTTTTTCATCATATAAAACGTTAAATTCCTCGGAGAGGTACTCTCTTCCCCAATCGATCCTTAAAGCTTTGATCCTTCTCTCTAATTGATTTTCAACTAGAATCATAAATCGTTTGAAACATGCTAATGCTTCAGATTTATGTGCAATCAAATAGACATGGCCATACCTTATATAGTCATCCATGAATGTAATGAAAGAGTATGCACCATGCCTTGCCCGAACATTCATTGGGCCACAGATGTTAGAATGGATTAGTTGCAATGGTTGGTCAGCTCGCGTAGTTTTGCCAAATGGTTTTCTTGTCATCTTTCCTTTTAAGCAGCTTTCACAAGTTGGGAGATCTATTTTTGATAAATCAGCCAACAAACCTGCTTTAGCCAATCGCACTAAACGATGTTGACCAATGTGACTAAGTCTCGCATGTCACATTTTTGAAATGCTAACATTATCCACGGACAAGTTAACAATAAAGGAAAAACTATTATGACACACATAATTTGGATCCAAATCCAAAACAATAAAACCATCCAACAAATGTCCACCACCAAAGTAGATATTGTTCATAAATAGACTAAAATTGTTCAATTCAAAAGATAATATGAATCCCAAACTCAGAAGGGCAAAAACAGATATCAAGTTCCTTCGAATTCCATAGAGGGCATTTTCAAGAAGCAGTGGTTGCCCACTATTTAAGACCAGCTGACAACCGCTAATCCCAAACCTCTTTAGAGTTGTTTCCCACGTATATCTACCTAGTTCCCCGTGGAACATTGCGGAACTCAACAAAAGAATCTCGATCCTTTGTTACATTTTCTGTTACTCCTGAGTCTATGATCCACAGAGGACGAGATTCAGTTTGGAAAACAGAACTTGAAACAAATGTATAACACTTATACACTTTGGTAACATTTACCTTAGGAGCTATGCATTCTCTTGCAAAATGCCCCTTCTGTCTGCAATCATAACATTTCACCCTAGAAATGTTAAAATCTTTCTTGCCCTTCTTTTGAACTGGAACACCACCCACCATTCTCTTTGCCTTCTTCTTGAAGAACCTCTTGTTCCTCTCCTTGGACTTCAGACCAGGACTTGAACTAGCCATGTGAACCTCAAATTTCACAGTAAGAGAGGCTAAAAGGTCCTCTTCTAGTTCAAGATGACGAACAACATCATCAAAGGCCTTAATGTCATTAACATGAGTGAGTTGCAACTTCATATGCTCCCACCCACTCGGTAGAGAATGTATCACAGCTTGAACTTTCTGCTCCTCAAGAGCATAAATCGCACTAAGCATGTGTTGTCTACGTGAAAATTTTTCACGATATCATCATTCATCGCACTAAGCATGGTGATGTGGGAAGATGAGTTCTTCCTCTTCCAGGCTTTGGTAAGCCTTAAGGTCCCTCTTTGTTTGACCGATGTTAACCTCTTCAGGAGGAACCATAATTCTCTCCAGAGTATCAAGAGCCTGTTGCTCTTCAATTACGTATTGGACTTTCATAGCCCAAACTTTATAATTGTCACCGTTCAAACGAAGGTCCTTATTTAGTTCAGCAACTATTGCTTTTGAAGCATTCATTGAAAAACAGTTAAAGACAAAGTAGTACTAATAAGTAAGCGACACACCACATTTATTAGAAGATCATTTAAAACTAAAAATAGTGTTTGGTTCATGTAAAATCGAACATCCATGTGTAATGCATTGAGTCACCATTTACATAGGCTAATACAAACACCATATTAGGTTTAAATTTCCAATAATAAATATATATTTAGTTTTGTTTTAGATTATATTTTAATTTATTTAACATTTATACTTCTCTTAAGTATAAAACTAAAATATAAAACTTAGTTATAATCTCAAAATAAATAAATTAAAAATTACTAAAACAAATAACCAAAATAGCAATGTTTGACAAATAAACATTTTATTATACCATAAAAAAACATATATCCAACATTTAGTCAAAATTACCACCATAAAAAAAACTTTAGCACAAAGCCCTTCAATACAAAATTGAAATATGAAATCAGCAAGAGAAAGAGTGGAAAAATGAAGAGTCCAATCTTCATTTTCATCAAGTTGAACTATCTCAATTTCTTTTGAGGTGACTGGGATCATCTCTACAAACTTATAGTAGAGATCCAAAAGCATGTTCTCAACACCCTTAATAACAGCATCCAGACATGGGCGACGAACCAACTTGTTACTTCTAAGTAATATGGTTCTAGGATTATAAGATAACTTAGCTCTCGTTTCAGCCAAGTTCAACACAAATACTTTGCATTGGGATCCATAATCCTGTTCAGGAACTAATCCTTCGATGGAGTCCACTTGTTCATCAAATGCAGAATTTTCTCTAAACCAGAATTTCTTAAAGTGCTTTTCACGAAAAGCCTTTTTCGCAAATTTTAACAATTTTAATTGATCAGTTCCAGAGGAAAATCCTCCTTTCCAGACAAGCTCTTGGATTTCCCGGTTTAACACATTAAACCGCTCCATAACTCCAACAATATCCCCTACCTCCAACAGGGAATACCGTTTAGAGAAAAGCTCATCTTCAAGTTTTTGTATAGTCCCCGCCTCCTCTTGAGACTGGATTATTTTCGCCGGTTTTACAAACGTTGCCATTTCTATAACACATATAGAAATAACAAAAACTTGCTAATAATCAACCAAAATTCAGTATATAAATACATAATAAATATACTGAATTTTCTTGAATTTATTAAATATAAATTAAGCATTTATACACAATAAATACTAGTAAATTTAGTTTAAAATATCAAATGAATTCCAAAATTCATCAAAATATACCAAAAATTCAAGAAAAACGTAAATTTTAATTCTGGAAAAAATTTGACGAAATTTGGACGCCGAAGATGACCCCACGCGCCGCCTGAAGCTGTTCCATGCATGGACACATGCCTTCACGTGCTCCAAAGGTTCTGTTGACTCACGTCACACGTGGCAACATGTGATTCGTGCTGACATGGCACACCTACCACGTGTCATCACTTTATTGGATCAACGATGACGTGGCCGATGATGTGTCATGCTGATATGGCACAGCCCTGCCATGTGTCATTACCGTATTGGTCCACTATGATGATGTGGCAGATGATGTGTCGTGCTGACGTGGCGCATTCACAACTGTTTCACCACGTGTCTTCATGCTATTGGTCTACGTGTCCGTCACATGGAGTTTGACCGTTCAAAAAACAGTTGTCTTAGTACACGTGTCAATATTTGATTGGTTGGACTTTTCAACAGTCAGAAATATCACCCAATCGCATTGTACCACGTGTCCCTCATCCAATTTCTCCCAACCGCTTTGGAAACAAACTCCAATCGCAGTGGTGGCACGTGAGGTCCACGCGCCACCTTCCGGGCCTCCGTTGGCCGTGAAATTTGAGATTCCGACTCGATTTTTCGTGCTGATTTCAGTGGTATGATCGGATTTTTGAAATTCTGACAAAAATATTTGACACTTTGTACTGTTGGATATAATACAGTATCATTTTGACACGGATAACAATGTAAATCCGTATCAAAACGAACAAAAACGAATTTAAACGAACAAAAAAACATATTCTTATTCATGGAACATCAGAGATCAAGATTTACGGAATCATTTTGACATGGATATCAATATAAATCTGTATCAAAACGAATAAATACTCATTCAAACGAATAAATACTCATTCAAACGAATAAAGAAACGTATTCTTATTCACGGATTTCCATAAACCAAGATATGAACACATCAATTATTCATGGAATACCAGAAAACCAGATTTGAATACATCAATCTATAAACCTTTCAGCTCTGATATCAATGAAGTCAGAATTCCATATAGATCATATAACGAATATATAGATTACCACAAACATGATAACTAAACGGACTTACAGTTTATATGAAGCGAAAACTCGTTTATGGAATAGATCTGATCTACAGGAGAAACCAGATCATTCTGGTTGCCTTTCCTATGAGTGTATGAATACACTGAGTACAGGCTATCTCCATGAATTATTCCGACGAACGAAGAAGTATGTCGCGTTTTCTTCCGGGAGACCTTTTTCCCCGAACCAGAAGGGAATATCTACGATTCCATCATTTTCTTTTGGAAATAGAGAAACTTCTTCTCTATTTATAGTGGAAATCCCAACTTCCATTTATATATAGGGTCAGACCAAATTACACATTTGGTCCCTATAATTTACACATAATTACAGTTTAATCCCTGCCATTCCAAAATGTCATGGACGGACTAAAATCCAACAATTTTATTTTATAATAATAAAATATATTATTTTTTCTATTTTATATTTTTTTCCCCACAAAATCCTAATATTAATAATATTACTAATATTAATCGATTAATTTTTTAAATTTTATATAATTATATTACTAAACTTTTGGCATACAATTTATTTCATCAAAATAACTAAATAAAAAAATATTTTGCAAAATATAAAATTTGGAGTTAACTATATAAATTATAAATTTAAAAATAAAAAATTGGGAGTAAAACTATATAAAAGTTATAAAATTCGAACTTTTCATTCTAATATACCTTAAAGAAAACATTAATAAACAAAAAGATATTATTTTAAAATGATTAACAAGAATCATAATAACATTTATTGTTAGTTTACAGATATTATATTAAACTAATAAAAAATATAATATATATTAAAGAGAATAAATAATAAGAAATAATTTTATTTGTGTAACCAATATATAAAAATATAGAATTATTGGTGTAAGTGTATATATTACGCAAAAACTTATTGGAAATATTTCAATTAAATTTAAAAATCAAAAGATAAATTTTACCAATAATTAAGGATAATTTTGTCCTTTCATATGCAAAAGTAAAAGAAAGGACTAAAAAGTTTATTGAAATGAAACTTAAGAACCTTAAAATCTATCTATGTACTAACTAGTGTAATATATAAAAACATTAGGACTAATAAATTGTTTAGCCTTGTTTTTTTATGCAATGACTTTTAGTCATGGTTATTGTCTTATTTCATAACGATCTTTTCATATCTATTCACTAAGAATGATTGCAAAGGTAAAATCGTGCTATATGTCATTTTAAAAAGTGCTGGATTTATGGATCATGGTAGAATTTTCTTTGAAGTTAAAGTTGTAATTAATGTTAATTTTTGCTTTATGTTTATACTCTTTGTGGAATTCATATTTTTCTTTGTGTGTAATTTTTTTCTTTTTATGAATTTTTATTGTATAGTGATGGAGATGGGGAAGTCTTCTTTGACTATATCTATTTCTTTTTTCATATGGAATAGGATACAAGATATAAATTTGTCAACAAAAAATTTTGCTGCCAAAAATATAAAAATTGTTGTCATGTCTTTTGGCATCAACAATTACATGTTGCTGCCAAAAGACATGACAACAATTTTGACAAAAATGTTACTGCATATTGCATATTGTCATGTCATTTGGAAACACAATTTGACTTAATTTTGCTGCTATTGACATGCATATGGAAGCAACTTTTGCTTGTTGATGCTAAATAAGCTTTTTGGAAGAAAAAGTTTATGCAATTGTGAAATTTTTTACTATCAAACCTAACATTACTTGTAATGGATATATATACATGCTTTGAATATTTTTTTTATAATGAATTAATTTAATATAGTACTTATAAATAAATTACAAAGTAAAATATTAACTTTTTAGACTTATCGTAAATATATATTTAATTCAATAACAAATATCAACTAAAAATATAGTCCCATAAATTTGTTATGATACTCGTTTTATCACCTAGTAAATATAACTTATGTAAACTTGAAAAGGAAAAACTGTTCATAAATAGTTAAAATACGTAAAATTTTATGTGATGATGTGGTAGTAGTTACGTTTCTGTTTTGCCAACACCCATCGTGCGTCCCTCGAATTTTCTTATTTTTCATAAGTGACTCTCTAATGATTTCTATTTTCAATAAATTGAGTATACAATTATGTTTCTGTTTTAAACGTATCATGAAAGGTTTTGATGGTACTCATCTAGACTTAATAATTTTGTTACTTGTGGACTATAGTTTCGTCACTTGGAGCCTGACATAATTATTACAAACACATGGGATGAAACTATCTATCAGCACCAATGTATTGCTAATATCGAATCACAAGTACTGCTTTGTCGGAAAAAAAAAATTCATAACTCTTTATGTGATAAAACGTAAAATCAAAAGTTTTTTTTAACTTTTTTTTTTAAGAAGAATAAGTCAAACTCAAAAATTGTGAAATTTTTTTTTTATATATTTTGATAACTAAGAAAATTACGCTTTCTAGGAATATTGTAAAATATCTCTTATTTAAGATATTTTTTTGGTATATTAAGGTAAAAATTTCATTAAAAGATGTGTACATCACATAAAATGATACCAAGTAAAATAAAATACAAAACAACTTGATTACCATCAACATGAAGAACAACCGCTAAGAAAGCTTCACCTAAATAGATTATGCAAGTATTTACGCTGTAAAGATAACGGACGAAGAACAAAAATTTGAATACAAATAATATCTAAGTTGCTACAAACAAATAGATTTTCACAACATAATCGGCCATAGGAAACCGATCTTCGTACCAAAAACAGTTTTGCAAATTCAGGTGCGGGTAACTGGGTACTTCAATCAAATCCTCTGTTTCTGTTACTCTGTTTTGATCTTGAGAAAAATTAGATTACATGATGGAGCAAGTGTTATGATTTGAAGGATAATAGTAAGGGTCCTGAACTGTAATCACTTGGGGACCACAGTAATTATAAGGCCATACCAATTGTGGAACTTCATTAGCTTCTTCTTTCTTTTCTTTATTCTCTCCCGCATCGCTTACACTTACTATCTCAGCATGTCCAATTTTCTTTCTCAGTAAAGTTGTAAGCTCTACAGCATCCACTTCATCCCCTACTATCTCTATCTGGCTCTTGTCATTTCCTCCTAATCCTGCCGATTCTACCCCTGTTCAATTTTACTCATCAACTCAATTTCTCTACTAATTTTAATCAGAACCAGACATTATTCTTTTCTGTGTTTAAATTTAATTATTACCTGAAATACCAACAGCAATCTTCAAGGCTTTAGAGCGGGACTTTTGGCCATTTAGGGAAACCTTTACCACAATCTTTTGCTGCAATTCAACACCAACAATAAAAAATTCAATCAGAATTTCAGTTCAACTCAGAAAAGGTAGCAATACTGAAGAAAATTTACACACCTTCATATTGTTTGTTAAAATATCTCTGAGACAACAGAAGAGTGGAGATTTGAAGAGCTGATGTTAGCTTGATTTGAACTTGAAAATGGTAAGTGGTTCGAAGCACGCAATCCGTATTTATAGAGGTGGGTAATTTTTATTTCTTTTAAAAGGAAATAAAGAAGAAACCCCACACGGAAAGAACATAGAAAATGAAAATTTGAGCCTTTTCTCAATATACAAATAGCCACGTGGCTTCGTTTTTAAAAAAATTAAGAAATTAAGTTACTGGTGAGGGAAGAAGCTAAGTCTACTTCCAAGTCAGTGCCCCTATTTAACTATTTCTTTTTCTTTATTGTCACTCGAGACTTCCTCAAATTGCATCAATTGCTTTTTAAAATTAACATCTTAGTTTATCCTCTCGTTTCAGTTAAAACGATCAGAATAACTCCTTTAATACTATTTGTCGAGCAAGTGTAATTCAAAGATCGTAAACTTCTTATTGGGTCAAATTGGATCAGCTTAACCATGATAGTAAAGCAAAAATAGATCGGTTTAGCCAAGATGAAAGGATAAACTGGACATTACAACCAAGATGAAGATATAAACTAAACGTTCTTTAAATTGAAGGTCATAGTAGATGATTGGTCCTAACTTTAAGATGTAATTAGAATTTGTTAAACCATTAAAATTTTTCATGGCTGGTCTAATTTTTATTATTATATTTAACTGCTAAATTTTTATTTGTCCTGAAAAATTAGAAGTATATCCTTTTGTCAGTTTCAAACCAGTACATATACCATATACGTATAGTTTTTTTTTTTTTTTTTATACACAAACGAAAGTAATGAGATCAAACACAGAGTTGTCAACCACCAAATTAATTAATGGCATTATGTTAATAAAATAATTAAACAAAGGGGAATGATTGTGAATTCTTTTGCCCAAACACATATGCGGTCCTTTAAATTTTAATTTTTGAGCTGCTTGGTCTCCTCAACTATTTTAGCGACCTATCCTATCTCTTATCTAAAAGCTAAATACAT
Organism: Euphorbia tirucalli; assembly: GCA_039660915.1. Taxonomy (NCBI): domain Eukaryota; kingdom Viridiplantae; phylum Streptophyta; class Magnoliopsida; order Malpighiales; family Euphorbiaceae; genus Euphorbia; species Euphorbia tirucalli. The sequence continues at coordinate 30,284,481 of CM077640.1, read as the reverse complement.
ACATGGCCCATTGAACTTTAATTTTTGAGCCGCTTGGCCCTCTCAACTATTTTAGCGACTTATCTAACCCCTCATATATTTTAAAGTGATATTTTTAGACACTTAAATACTGATGTGTCTATGACCTGGAGGTAAGAAGTAATATTAATTAAATAGAAGATGATTTCCAGCGTGTGTCTTACATATCTTTAGTGTCAGATGCGTGTAATGCATGATACTTTGTTATGTCTGGTTATGTTCACTCAAAGGTTTAAAAATACCACTTTAAAATAGATGAGGGGTTAAATAGGTTGCTAAAATAGTTGAGGGGGCCAAACGGCTCAAAAATAAAAATTGAAGGGGCTACATATGTGTTTGACCTTTAGATGAGGGGTTAGATGGATCACTAAAATAGTTGAGGGGACCAAGCGGCTCAAAAATTAAAGTTGAAGGGGCCGCTTATATATTTGGCTAATTCTTTACTCTAATAAGGTGATGCATGTATATTATGATCTTTATGATATCATAGAATGGATTTTCATTTTTTTTTTTTTTTTCATGTTCAACTTGTAGTAAAGTTTTTATAAATAATAAGTTCGATTGAAAAAAAAAGCTTTCTGGATCCTTCAAATAAATTAATTGGTTACCATCTAAAGTATTGGTATTGACTCCAAAGTCAATACGCCTTCTAAGTACCTTGAAGTAGAAATAATTAGTTTTGAAGATCAATAATTTATTGTTTGTTCATACTAGTCAATCATCGTAATACTTAGAATATATTACAAAATATGTTTATTTGGATGAATAATTTGTTTCCTACCGTAAAAGAATATAAAAGATAATTAATGTTCATCGTTCTCCAATTATTATAAAATTTGAATTTATATAAAAAAAAATTTCATAATTTGATTTTTCTTTTCTATTGTTCTCTTTGTGATTAAAACATGAAACATAAATAAATAATAAATTAGTTATATATAATTTTAGGGATAAAAGAATTAGCAATTTTAAAATTAATATGGAATTTTCCGTGTATTTAGTGAATTCCAAAAGAATAATATTTGAGACAAAAGTTAAACATGTGAGAAGCTTTCCGTTATAAATTAAAGTTTTCTGTCAATTATTTTAATAATTAACTTTGTTCATTTTTACACTGTGAACTAAACTATTCAACGAAACAAAAGATGGAGACCTTATTATGTATATTGGATACTACAAAGACTAACTACTGTATTAAGTAAGAGTTTAAGGACTAATAAATTTTTTATCCTAGTTTTTAAGGTCTAATACATCTGCTACTGCTAAAGTTGCTATCAATCACCTACTGTTACCGCCAATGTAAGAAACGTCCAGTTTATCACAACGACTCATTTTGCTCTCTCATCTTAGCTAAATCGATCCATTTTGTCCCTTTATCTTGGCTAAACCAACCAAGTTTGCCCCCGATATGGTTTATACTCCTTGAATTACCTAGTTTGCCTCTGATAAGGTTTACGCTTCTTGAATTACACTTGTTTGATATGTAGTATTAAGGGAGGTTATTTGGGTCGATCTAGCAATATAAAAGGGTGAATTGAATATTAACTAAGTTCAGGGTGACTATAGACGATTGAGTTTAATTTTAGGAGGTAATTGATGGATTTGACCAATTTTTAATATATAAATCCAAGTTCCATTTTAATAATTTATTTTCCGTTTTTTATAAAATTTTATAGCTGTAGTGATTTTTATTCTCCGATTAAACCAACCATGCGTTCAACACACGTCGATATATATTTGGACTTTTGATATTCACAGTATGTTTCGTAAAAAAAAAAAAAAAAAAACCTAGGGTGAAATGCAAGTCAATTTATCTTTGGCACTAAAATTTTCAACATAAAAGAAAACTTAATATTCATTTTATCACACTAAAATTATAACTATGATTTTCAGGCCAAGATTACTACAAGAAAATAACATCTCATGGTTTAATCCTAGACAAGTCATGTTAATGTCACATCAATAACATATTATATATAAGAATAATCACTACAAGAAATATTAGATTTAACAATAAGACATTTTACAAAAACAAATTTTATTGTCCAAAAACTATATAAAAGTTATAAAATTCGAACTTTTCATTCTAATATACCTTAAAGAAAACATTAATAAACAAAAAGATATTATTTTAAAATGATTAACAAGAATCATAATAACATTTATTGTTAGTTTACAGATATTATATTAAACTAATAAAAAATATAATATATATTAAAGAGAATAAATAATAAGAAATAATTTTATTTGTGTAACCAATATATAAAAATATAGAATTATTGGTGTAAGTGTATATATTACGCAAAAACTTATTGGAAATATTTCAATTAAATTTAAAAATCAAAAGATAAATTTTACCAATAATTAAGGATAATTTTGTCCTTTCATATGCAAAAGTAAAAGAAAGGACTAAAGAGTTTATTGAAATGAAACTTAAGAACCTTAAAATCTATCTATGTACTAACTAGTGTAATATATAAAAACATTAGGACTAATAAATTGTTTAGCCTTGTTTTTTTATGCAATGACTTTTAGTCATGGTTATTGTCTTATTTCATAACGATCTTTTCATATCTATTCACTAAGACTGATTGCAAAGGTAAAATCGTGCTATATGTCATTTTAAAAAGTGTTGGATTTATGCATCATGGTAGAATTTTCTTTGACGTTAAAGTTGTAATTAATGTTAATTTTTGCTTTATGTTTATACTCTTTGTGGAATTCATATTTTTCTTTGTGTGTAATTTTTTTCTTTTTATGAATTTTTATTGTATAGTGATGGAGATGGGGAAGTCTTCTTTGACTATATCTATTTCTTTTTTCATATGGAATAGGATACAAGATATAAATTTGTCAACAAAAAATTTTGCTGCCAAAAATATAAAAATTGTTGTCATGTCTTTTGGCATCAACAATTACATGTTGCTGCCAAAAGACATGACAACAATTTTGACAAAAATGTTACTGCATATTGCATATTGTCATGTCATTTGGAAACACAATTTGACTTAATTTTGCTGCTATTGACATGCATATGGAAGCAACTTTTGCTTGTTGATGCTAAATAAGCTTTTTGGAAGAAAAAGTTTATGCAATTGTGAAATTTTTTACTATCAAACCTAACATTACTTGTAATGGATATATATACATGCTTTGAATATTTTTTTTATAATGAATTAATTTAATATAGTACTTATAAATAAATTACAAAGTAAAATATTAACTTTTTAGACTTATCGTAAATATATATTTAATTCAATAACAAATATCAACTAAAAATATAGTCCCATAAATTTGTTATGATACTCGTTTTATCACCTAGTAAATATAACTTATGTAAACTTGAAAAGGAAAAACTGTTCATAAATAGTTAAAATACGTAAAATTTTATGTGATGATGTGGTAGTAGTTACGTTTCTGTTTTGCCAACACCCATCGTGCGTCCCTCGAATTTTCTTATTTTTCATAATTGACTCTCTAATGATTTCTATTTTCAATAAATTGAGTATACAATTATGTTTCTGTTTTAAACGTATCATGAAAGGTTTTGATGGTACTCATCTAGACTTAATAATTTTGTTACTTGTGGACTATAGTTTCGTCACTTGGAGCCTGACATAATTATTACAAACACATGGGATGAAACTATCTATCAGCACCAATGTATTGCTAATATCGAATCACAAGTACTGCTTTGTCGAAAAAAAAAAATTCATAACTCTTTATGTGATAAAACGTAAAATCAAAAGTTTTTTTTAACTTTTTTTTTTAAGAAGAATAAGTCAAACTCAAAAATTGTGAAATTTTTTTTTTATATATTTTGATAACTAAGAAAATTACGCTTTCTAGGAATATTGTAAAATATCTCTTATTTAAGATATTTTTTTGGTATATTAAGGTAAAAATTTCATTAAAAGATGTGTACATCACATAAAATGATACCAAGTAAAATAAAATACAAAACAACTTGATTACCATCAACATGAAGAACAACCGCTAAGAAAGCTTCACCTAAATAGATTATGCAAGTATTTACGCTGTAAAGATAACGGACGAAGAACAAAAATTTGAATACAAATAATATCTAAGTTGCTACAAACAAATAGATTTTCACAACATAATCGGCCATAGGAAACCGATCTTCGTACCAAAAACAGTTTTGCAAATTCAGGTGCGGGTAACTGGGTACTTCAATCAAATCCTCTGTTTCTGTTACTCTGTTTTGATCTTGAGAAAAATTAGATTACATGATGGAGCAAGTGTTATGATTTGAAGGATAATAGTAAGGGTCCTGAACTGTAATCACTTGGGGACCACAGTAATTATAAGGCCATACCAATTGTGGAACTTCATTAGCTTCTTCTTTCTTTTCTTTATTCTCTCCCGCATCGCTTACACTTACTATCTCAGCATGTCCAATTTTCTTTCTCAGTAAAGTTGTAAGCTCTACAGCATCCACTTCATCCCCTACTATCTCTATCTGGCTCTTGTCATTTCCTCCTAATCCTGCCGATTCTACCCCTGTTCAATTTTACTCATCAACTCAATTTCTCTACTAATTTTAATCAGAACCAGACATTATTCTTTTCTGTGTTTAAATTTAATTATTACCTGAAATACCAACAGCAATCTTCAAGGCTTTAGAGCGGGACTTTTGGCCATTTAGGGAAACCTTTACCACAATCTTTTGCTGCAATTCAACACCAACAATAAAAAATCCAATCAGAATTTCAGTTCAACTCAGAAAAGGTAGCAATACTGAAGAAAATTTACACACCTTCATATTGTTTGTTAAAATATCTCTGAGACAACAGAAGAGTGGAGATTTGAAGAGCTGATGTTAGCTTGATTTGAACTTGAAAATGGTAAGTGGTTCGAAGCACGCAATCCGTATTTATAGAGGTGGGTAATTTTCATTTCTTTTAAAAGGAAATAAATAAGAAACCCCACACGGAAAGAACATAGAAAATGGAAAATTTGAGCCTTTTCTCGATATACAAATAGCCACGTGGCTTCGTTTTTAAAAAAATTAAGAAATTAAGTTACTGGTGAGGGAAGAAGCTAAGTCTACTTCCAAGTCAGTGCCCCTATTTAACTATTTCTTTTTCTTTATTGTCACTCGGAGGCTCAAATTGCATCAATTGCTTTTTAAAATTAACATCTAGTTATCCTCTCATTTTAGTTAAAACGAACAAAACAACTCCGTTAATGTTACTTGTCGAACAAATATAATTCAAAGATTGTAAATCTCTTATCGGGCTAAACTGGATTGGTTTAACCAAAATGATGAGGTAAAAATGGATCGATTTACCCAAAATTAAAGGGTAAACTGGACGTTATAACCAAGATGAAGAGACAAACTAGACGTTCGTTAAATTGGAGGTCATAATAGATGATTGGTGCTTACTTTAAGATGTAATTAGAACTTGTTAAACCACTAAAATCTTTCATGGCTGGTCCAATTTTTATTATTATATTTAACTGCTCAATTTTTATTTGTCCTGAAAAATTAGAAGTATATCCTTTTGTCAGTTTCAAACCAGTCCATATACGTATAGTTTTTTTTTTTTTTATTCACAAATGAAAGTAATGAGATCAAACACAGAGTTTGTCAACCACCAAATTAATTAATGGCATTATGTTAATAAAATAATTAAACAAAGGGGAACGATTGTGAGTTCTTTCCTATAGTAAGGTGATGCATGTATATTATGATCTTTATGATATCATAGAATGGATTTTCTTTTTTATGTTCAACTTGTAGTAAAGTTTTAATAAATAATAAGTTCAATCGATAAAAAAAAGCTTTCTAGATCCTTCAAATAAATTAATTGGTTACCATCTAAAGTATTGGTATTGACTCCAAGTCAATACGTATATTCACAAATGAAAGTAATGAGGTCAAACACAGAGTTGTCAACCACCAAATTAATTAATGGCATTATGTTAATAAAATAATTAAACAAAGGGGAATGATTGTGAATTCTTTAGGCCAAACACATATACGGCCTTTTAAATTTTAATTTTTGAGCCGATTGATCCCCTTAACTATTTTAGCGACCTATCTAATCTCTCATCTAAAAGCCAACTACATACATGGCCTCTTGAACTTTAATTTTTGAGCCGTTTGGCCATCTCCACTATTTTAGCGACTTATCTAACCCCTCATCTATTTTAAAGTGGTATTTTTAGATACTTAAATGCTGATGTGTCTATGACCTGGAGGTAAGAGGTAATATTAATTAAATAGAAGATGGTTTCCAGCGTGTGTCCTACATATCTTTAGTGTCAGATGCGTGTAATGCATGATACTCTGTTGTGTCTGCTTATGTTCCCTCAAAGGTTTAAAAATACCACTTTAAAATATATGAGGGGTTAGATAGGTTGCTAAAATAGTTGAGGGGGCCAAACGGCTCAAAAATAAAAATTGAAGGGGTTACGTATGTGTTTGACCTTTAGATGAGGGGTTGGATAGATTGCTAAAATAGTTGAGGGGACCAAGCGGCTCAAAAATTAAAGTTGAAGGGGCCGCTTATATATTTGGCCAATTCTTTACTCTAATAAGGTGATGCATGTATATTATGATCTTTATGATATCATAGAATGGATTTTCATTTTTTTTTTTTTTCATGTTCAACTTGTAGTAAAGTTTTAATAAATAATAAGTTCGATAGAAAAAAAAAGCTTTCTGGAGCCTTCAAATAAATTAATTGGTTACCATCTAAAGTATTGGTATTGACTCCAAAGTCAATACGCCTTCTAAGTACCTTGAAGTAGAAATAATTAGTTTTGAAGATCAATAATTTATTGTTTGTTTATACTAGTCAATCATCGTAATACTTAGAATATATTACAAAATATGTTTATTTGGATGAATAATTTGTTTCCTACCGTAAAAGAATATAAAGATAATTAATGTTCATCGTTCTCCAATTATTATAAAATTTGAATTTATATAAAAAAAAATTTCATAATTTGATTTTTCTTTTCTATTGTTCTCTTTGTGATTAAAATCATGAAACATAAATAAATAATAAATTAGTTATATATAATTTTAGGGATAAAAGAATTAGCAATTTTAAAATTAATATGGAATTGTCCGTGAATGTATTTAGTGAATTCCAAAAAATAATAGTTGAGACAAAAGTTAAACATGTGAGAAGCTTTCCGTTATAAATTAAAGTTTTATGTCAATTATCTTAATAATCAACTTTGTTCATTTTTACACTGTGAACTAAACTATTCAACGAAACAAAAGATGGAGACCTTATTATGTATTTTGGATACTACAAAGACTAATTACTGTATTAAGTAAGAGTTCAAGGACTAATAAATTTTTTATCCTAGTTTTTAAGGTCTAATACATCCGCTACTGCTAAAGTTGCTATCAATCACCTACTGTTACCGCCAACGTAAGAAACGTCCAGTTTATCGCCTCGACTTATTTTGCCCTCTCATCTTAGCTAAATCGATCCATTTTGTCCCTTTATCTTGGCTAAACCAACCTAGTTTGCCCCCGATATGGTTTACACTCCTTGAATTACCTAGTTTGCCTCCGATAAGGTTTACGCTTCTTGAATTACACTTGTTTGACATGTAGTATTAAGGGAGGTTATTTGGGTCGATCTAGCTAATATAAAAGGGTAAATTGAACATTAGCTAAGTTCAGAGTGACTATAGACGATTGAGTTCAATTTTAGGAGGTATCCATTTTAATAATTTATTTTCCGTTTTTTATAAAATTTTATAGCTGTAGTGATTTTTATTCTCCGATTAAACCATCCATGCGTTCAACACACGTCGATATATATTTGGACTTTTGGTATTCACAGTATGTTTCGTATCAAAAAAAAAAAAAAAAACCTAGGGTGAAATACAAGTCAATTTATCTTTGGCACTAAAATTTTCAACATAAAAGAAAACTTAATATTCATTTTATCACACTAAAATTATAACTATGATTTTCAGGCCAAGATTACTATAAGAAAATAACATGTCATGGTTTAATTCTAGACAAGTCATGTTAATGTCACATCAATAACATATTATATATAAGAATAATTACTACAAGAAATATTAGATTTAACAGTAAGACATTTTACAAAAACAAATTTTATTGTCCAAAAACTCATCCAATAGTAATATCCAAAAGTTTCTATCATATTTATATAAATGCGAATAACATTATGTCAAATTTTATTTCTAAATACATATAGTAACAATTTTGTAGCAGTAGCATGCAATAACTTTTTTAGATCAATAATTTATATACTTTTGACCGCAAAAATTTTTACAGCAATCTTAATACCTTTTATTAAATATCAAAAAATCTGATTACATTATCAAAGGGACTAGGGCACACACTAACACAATGGAAATCCAAGCCTAGCTAGGTGATCTATGTATCCCTTCATTTTTAGAACATGGGATCCTACATCAACACCTTCAGCCATTTTACAAGCATATAGTGCTTTAGTTATTCCAAACTGATAACTCATATTCATATAGGTATTTTTAGGTTTATTGTAACTTGTGTTTTTAGTTATTTTCGCATTTTTAGTATTAGTTTTATTATGTACTTCCCTAGTTTGTTATTTTATTTTATTTTATCTATTCTTATTAGTGTTATTCTTCTCTTTTAGGTGTTTTGTAGTAGATTTTTGGCTAATTAGGAATGGTGCTAGAAGAGGGATTGTTGGAAGCTGAACTTCAGCTAGATTTTCGGAATAGTTGGAGTCTGTTTTAGCTTCAGAGTTATTTTGCAAAGTTGTGCATCTGTCCGTTAGCTTTCCAGTGCATCTTGAATCGAGCGAATTGTAGCTGTATCAAAGAAGTAGCATGGATTTTTTGCAGCATGTTCTGGTTCTGCGTGTCAACCTATCTTTGTTAACTTTTTCTCTTCTAATTTGGGTATCCTAATTCAGTTAGGAGACTTGGGATAATGTGGTTTATTTTTTTTGAAAAGTCTTTTTCTAGAAGGATTGCTTTTAATAAAGGAGTTTTATTTTAGGAGAGTTTGGGGGGTCTTCGACCAACTTTTCCTGTTTGGGTGAGGAGACCTAGTTTTTTATTAATTAGGAGTCTATATTCTTTGAGGGGGATCGGTTGGTTTTTTGTAGCAGACTGGAGGAGAACGTAAGGGGGATTTTCTCTATAGTTTTTATGAAGATGATGAGCCAAAGGAATTTGGCGAAGACGTCTACTCGGACTTAGAGTTTTTCTTTTCTCTTTCATGTTTCTCTTTATCTTTTCTTTTCGTGTTTTAGATACCATGTGTAGCTAAATTCTCTTATTTAGGGTTTTGATGTAGTACAATTCATTTAAGCTAATGAAAGTATTGTAGTTTTTCTTATTTATTCATGCAATATCTATTATCTTGCTTATTGCTTGCTCTTGTTTGGCCATCAATTGCCTGTTGATAGATTGAAATAGTATAGAGTACCGGGAAGGAATACTATTAAAATCGGAACTAAGATAATTGGTACATAAGTTAGGGTTTGAATGGAAGTAACATAATCTGAATTTATGCGGAGTTTCTTAGATTATTCAAACTTAATGAGTTAATTGTATGTTATTAATCGCTGTTGGGAAATAGGGTTAGTAATATATGTTTAACATTGATGACATATCTCGGGAGAGGGTGTTTTTGAGATAAAATCATTCTCTATTGCTTGAATAATTGAATTGTTTGATTCCACAATACATTAGTTAGCTAAGCATTGTATGAAATCGAAATCCTAGATATTCTCTTTTATCAAATTTACTCTATTTGTTTTATTTGTATTTTCATTTAGTTAGTAGTTTATTATAAATCAATTCAATAATCGCTATCTGCTTTAGTTTGTAGATTTTGTGATTTAGTGTGAAATTAGTAAACAATCCTCGTGGGAGCGATCTCTACTTACACATTATTACTTGATACGATTTTGTGCACTTGCAAATTCTAACATCAAGTTTTTAGCACTGTTGCTGGGGATTTATTTGTTATTAATTTCAACTTTATTTCACCTGATCATTAACTTAAGCATTTCTTCTGATTCTTTAAATTGTTTATGTAGTGTATGCGGAGTTCTAGCAAATCAAAGTTAATTCCATTTAATTCGGAAATTGAGAGGACTTGTAGACAACTAAAAAATCAAAGGAAAGAATGAATTGAATGAGAAGGAGCCAATCATCGGTTGGAGTTAGAATCACAAGAACAAGAATTCAATCGTACTTTTGAGATTTTAACCAAAGGACCAATGATGGCTAATCCATAGAGAGCCATAAGAGATTATACTACACCAACTATAGCTGATAACAACTCGAGAATTATTAGGCTGCGGGTGGAACAAAACTTTGAAATTAAGTAGGCTTTTATCTGGATGATATCCAACACTGTTCAGCTTGGTGGAATGGCAACAGACGACCCTCATGCTCACATTCATAATTTTTTGGAGATATGTGACACCTTCAAATGTAATGGTGTGACACTGAATAAAATTTATTTGAGGTTGTTTCCTTTCTCATTGAAAGATAAAGCAAAAAATAGGATATAGTCCTTAGCAGTGGGTTCCATCACATCTTGGGATGAGTTATCCAAACAATTTCTGGCAAAATTCTTCCCACCTGCAAAGACCGCTAAGTTAAGGAATGATATCACCAGTTTCTAACAGCATAAGATAGAGAGTCTGTATGAAGCTTGGGAGAGTTACAAAGACATCCTAAGAAAATGTCCTCATCATGGTATTCCTGATTGGATGGTTTTCAAACATTCTATAATGGATTAAGTGGATCAACCCGCTTGATGCTTGATTCTTCTACTGGAGGATGTTTCATTGCTAAGAGTCCAAAGGATGACTATGAGCACAGCGATGAGATAGTAACAAACAACTACCAATGGGGAAACGAAAGGGGGTCATCCAAAACAACAGTTGGAGTTCTTGAGATTGATGTTGTCACTACTTTACATGTTAAACTTGATAGTTTAAATAAAAAGCTGGATTCTGTAAATGCTGTAAAAAAAATTTAATGATTTGTGAACTCTGTGCAGGTAATCACAGTATTGGGGAATGTGAATTAAGTGGAGTTGATTCAAATTCCATGACGGAACAAGCAAACTACATCTCTAATAAAGGAAGATAGCAAAACAACCCATATTCGAGCACTTACAATCTTGATTGGAGAAATCACCCAAAATTCTTCTGGAATAACAGCCAAAACATTATCAAAACTCCATCCAAGATTCCAAGCCCAAGAAAGAAAGCAATCACAAGAGGATACAATAGCCTCACTCGCCAATGCAATGAATGCTATGATGCAGCGAATCAATAGCCAAGATGCTTCTATGAAGAAGATGGAGACACAACTTGGACAAATGGCTGAAACATTAAGTAAAAGGGATCAAGGAACCTTGCCAGGTAATACAGTGACTAATCCAAAAGAGCAAGTTCAAGCAATCACATTGAGAAGTGGAAAGCAACTTGAAGAACTTGTTCCAAAGGAGAAGGAGGAACACAAGAAGGAAGAGCAAAAAGAAAAGGAAGCAACCAAGGATGAGCTCGAACCATCTCAACCCAGGATTCCTTACCATTAATGACTGTACAAAGAAAAGGAAATCAAGGATTCAAGAAGTTCTTTGACAGGTTGAAAAAGATTGAGATCAACATTCCTCTAGTTGAGGTATTAGCACAAATGCCTAAATGTGCAAAATACCTGAAGGAGATCATAACAAACAAAAGGAGATTAACAATCTTGGGACAGTAATGATGACTAAAGAATGCAGTTCTATTATTCAAAACAAACTTCCTAATAAAGTGAAAGATTTAGGGAGCTTTACTATTCCATGCATAATTGGTGATATTGAATTTAGCAAAGTTCTTTGTGACCTTGGAGCTAGTATAAATTTAATGCCTTTATCGGTATGTAGGAAATTAGGAATGATAAAGGAGCTTAAATCCACCAATATCTCTCTTTAGTTAGTGAACAAGTCAATTGCCTACCTGAACAGTGTGATAGAAGATCTTGGTGAAGGTTGGAACATTCATATTTCCTGTAGATTTCATTATTCTAGACAGGAAGGAAGACAAAGAAGTGCCACTTATTTTTGGAAGACCATTCCTAGCCACAAGCAAAGCTTTGATAGTATTGGATATGCCCTAGTCCCGAGGCATTGGTCCTTGTATTTGTATCATACATTAATTGGATTCATGTATTATACTTATTTGTGTTATTAATAAAGGCATTAATTCATTTATTATATCTATCTTGTGTAATATATTAAATGAAGTATCCAATGGACATATCCATATCCATGATGACCAGTGTCATGCACTTGGCAGTAAGACCATGGATAGGGTAACCGATATGACCATGAATAGATCCGTAGTCTGTTCCAGTCATGGGAATGAATGGAACAAGAGACTATCATGAACCTGGTTGTATGGCGGTGTTTTACCAGTCATTGGACATAGAATGTCAACCAAGTTAATGGGTACATGCATACGGGGCATGGTACTGGATAGATCCACCTGATGAGAAATCCACATGGCATAGTATCACAAGTGATTCTCGTGTAGTACTTGTATGGATCCTTTGACCTGACCATATGATGGTGTTACATGTGAGGTCGCATACTTAGGGGTATGCCTAAAGGGCCTGTAATAGGGTGCCAAGTATGGGTACTTTCGGGTATGTCACTTAGCATGGTAATGCTATGGATATGCAGAAGGGATTTGTGACTCAGTAGTCCACTGGGAAGATATCACCGGTCTCTTGATGAATGTGACTGATAAGAGTGTGGCCGCACCCAAACAAGTGGGAACTTGGATCAAGTTGACACAAAAGAGGGTGATCCATCCATGCCTCTGTGTTGGACACCGATATCAATGACATGGGATGTACAAGTTTAAACTACAGGGTTATGATATCAGTTTGACTGCCATCTCCATCTTAATTAGGGGCTGCAGTGGCTTACTAGAGCCCAACTGCAGTCTGTGGACCAAAGGCCCACTGCCAATATAAAGATGGGCCCACGGGACTGTACACATTGAGCGACTGAAGACCGACTTAAGGAATCACATGTATGCTTGGAGTATACACTCTGGAGAGAGAGGTATATATATATTAATTATATTATAAAGATCAATTGGATTGATCCTAATAATAAAATTAATATATTTAATTGGCTCTTCATAATTAATTGGATTAATTATGAGATTATTTCCTAGGTGGAAATATTCATATGTATAGGTTCACATATGATCTTGTTTTGTGAAGATCTAATTTTAATTTGATGGATTAAATTAATTGGTCAAACTAACTTTGATTTAAATGTAAATAATAAATTACTTGGTGTAATATATTAAATACATGGGTGTATTAAAGTTGGGCTTGAAATTAATTTAAACCAGATTAATTAAAATAAGATTGGGCCTGAATTAAAAGAAGCAAGTCTACACAAAATGAAGGAGCCAAGCTAGGCCTTAATTCCCTTAGGGAATTTGGCCAACCCAGGGTTTTTAACCCTAGGAGAATTCGGCCAACATGGGGTGCAACAACAATAGCCAAAATTCACAACTCTCTCCTCTCTAGAGTTCATGTTTTTCGACGCTAGCAAGGGTCGTGTTCCTTAGGCGTTCGTGTACGTGAACAAGGATGGATTCTACATTGATTCCTGCAGTCTGCATCCATCTCTGAAAGAGATATTCAGGGTAAGAAAATTATCTCTTTCTATTAAATTTTTATTTTTCCAATTTCCATTTCAATTGCTCTTGGGCACGGATTTGAGGAAATTATTGCGTTCTTCCGCTTTTATCAGGTGATTTCCGGTGAAAAATCCTTACAGTGGTATCAGAGCGGGCTTTTGATCCGTGGAAATTGTTAAAATTGGTTGAATCCCATGTTTTAAAATTGGAGATTTTTTATTGGGGTTCTTGGATTGGGTTTAAGATTTTTCCCATTTGATTTTCATACAATTGGAATTGAATATGCGTATTGGTTTATGTTTGTGTAATTTAATTGTATGTTTTTGGAATTCTTGGTGAATTTCTTGTTGATGGATGCCCTGATTTTTTTTATATATATCTTTTTTCTATTTAAAAAAAAATCTAGCTGTTCTCGGAGTGCGGGGCTGCCGGCAGCGGAATTGCAGCCGGTGGCCGCCGCACGTGGCGGGAGCAGCAGTCGCTGCCTGCTGCTGGGCGGCAGCAGCGGGCAACTTGGTTGCCCTACCCGCAGCAGGCCGGCCCAGTGTTTTTGGATTTGGCGGATTTTGGGCCCGAGGCCTAGTTTTGCATTTTAATTGATTTTGAAATTCGTGTGTTTAAATTTATGTAATTTAAATGCGTGTGGTTTCTTGAATGAATTTTATTTTATTCATGTGATATTAATTTTGGAAATTAATATGGTTAATTGAAATTGGTTCGGGTAAGATTGGCACAATTACTTGGACGGCTGAATTGCACCCATGGTTTCCCAATTCCAGTGGGGGCAGTTGGATTGCCCGGGCTAGAGGCCCAAAGCCTGTTAAGGGTTAGAACCATGGTGGGCCAAAATTGGCGATTTCTATATAATGGCTTGGACATAATTGAAATGGGCTTAAATCATGCATTATAACATGCTTATGAATTATATGTATTGGATGCATATGGGTGATTAAATATTTTGTATGATTGGATGCTATTGGGCCTTATTCAAGATGGGTTGTATTTTCTTTTTTTTTGGGTAAATACGGCCTGTGTGTCGTTTTCTTATTAATGTAATTTTATTTTATTCAATTATTATAAAGTTTGCAAAAGAATAAGCCTATGGAGTGGTGAGCCCAAATGGAGGTGTAAGCCCAGAAGGAAGAAGATGGAGGCCCACCTGATATTGTTTTCTAGTATAGGTTTACTAGAATAATATTAGGATGTAATAAAGGCCCATAGCACTCTATTTTACTTATTTATTTAATTATTCTTTACATTTATATGCATGTATGTATGTATGATCAACCGCATTTCACCCACCTTATGTATGCAAGCCGTTGTTTATTGAATCTAAAAACCAAATGAAATTCTAAGTCGCTGAAAAGTGTTTCCCTCATTCAAAACCGGCTCGAAGTGGGAATAGGCCAGTTGTAGACCATGCCCTCGCTAGATACATTGGAGTATTGTCACTTTGTATTGGGTTAGGGTATGGGATACTCTAACACTTGAATGGAGGTTTTGACTTAGCATGGGTAGTAGGATTCTCCTGGCCCTAAGCACAGATGGATAAGTGCCAACTAGCCCATCAAACTGAGAGTCCCTAGGTTGGGATTGGACGGCGTTCCTACCTAAATAGTTAGGGTATAGTTGTACTAGGCCCTCGTCTGGCTATATCTTAATGAAATATGGATCTCGGCCCATGAGCCCAACAACTCGGTTTAATTAATAACTTGATTCATTATTAATTTCATATGGGAACAACAAAGTAAAGTCCTTTATTAACACTCTAAATGTTTTTCTGTGTAGAAACTCTAAATGGAAAACAACAATACTTTATCACTACGATTGATTCTTGAAAGGGACAAGCTTTCCGGTCCTAACTTTTTGGACTGGTCTAGGAACTTGAGAATAGTTCTAAGACAGGAGTCCAAAGAGTATGTGCTGGAGAGGCCTGTACCGGCTGCACCTCAAGGACGTAATCTACCGGCTGCCCAGCTGGAGGAATACGAGGTGCATGTTAAGGATAATAGAGATGTGACATGCCTAATGTTGGCCTGTATGGTCCCCGAACTACAAAAACAGTTTATGGACCATCAAGCCTTTGCTATGATAACAACTCTAAATGAGATGTTTCAGGAGCAAGCTCGTCAGGAAAGGTACCTGACCAACAAGGCATTCCACTCCTGTAAGATGGGGGCTGGGACATCTGTGAGCGCACACGTGCTGAAGATGAAGGGCTATTTGGACACTGTAGCCCGTCTCGGATCGCCCATCTCTCAGGAGTTGGCGGTGGACACAATCCTAGCATCCTTGCCAGATTCTTATGATCAGTTCATCCTGAACTACAATATGCAAGGGATGAACCGCACTGTCAGTGAGCTGCATGGGATGCTTAAGCTTGCTGAGCAGTTGATAAAAAAGACTCCGCCGGTGCTGCTGGTCAACAAGGGGAACCCTCCTGTTGCCAAGGGTAAGGCCAAGGAAAAGGCCAAAGCCAAGGCCAAAAAGGCCAAGGCTAAGAAGGCCAAGGCCCAACCCAAGGCCCAACAGAAGGCAGGTCCTGAGGATGTCTGTTTCGGGTGTAGACAGGCGGGCCATTGGAAGAGATCATGTCCCAAGCTAATAGGAGTAAAAAGAAGGGGCCAAGGTGCGTCCTCTTCAGGTATTTATGTTGTAGACATTAACCTTACTGTTTCAACATCCTGGGTATTGGCTACTGGATGTGGTTCTCACATTTGTTGCAATGTGCAGGGACTTAAGAACAGAAGGTCACTGGGGTTGGGAGAGGTGGACTTACGGGTCGGGAATGGAGCAAGGGTTGTTGCCATAGAGATCGGCGAATACCACCTTGTGATGCCTAGTGGATTGCTTTTGATTTTAGAACAATGTTATTTTGTACCTGCTATGTGCAAGAATATTATTCTATGTTGGATATTTCTGGATTTTATTTTACTATTTCTAATGGTAGAATTTCAATATCTAGAGAGGGATTATTTTATGGAGATGCTCTATTAAATAATGGCCTATAAATCCTGGACTTAAATGAAACCAATCACGTCTATAACATAAACACAAAAAGGGTTAAGCCAAACGAACTTAATCCTGTCTACCTATGGCATTGTCGTCTCGGCCACATAAACTAAAAGCGCATAGCTAGGCTTCATAAAGTTGGAGTCTTAGGGTCATTTGACTTGGAGTCAATGGATACATGTGAATCATGTTTACGAGGCAAGATGACTAAGGCGCCTTTTAGCAAGAAGGCTGAAAGGGCCACTGGCTTATTGGGCCTAATACATTCAGATGTATGTGGACCTATGAGCGCAGCGACCAGAGGTCGACACCTGTACTTCGTCACATTCATGGACGATTTCAGCAGATATGGCTATGTCTATCTGATGAAACACAAGTCCGAGACCCTTGATAGGTTCAAGGAATTCAGGAACGAGGTACAGAACCAGCTAGGCAGAAATATCAAAACCCTTTGGTCGGACCGAGGTGGTGAGTATATGAGCCTAGAGTTTGACTTATATTTGAGAGAGCATGGAATAGGACCCTGTTGGACATGGTCCGCTCAATGATAAGTCAAGCCTCTCTCCCAATTAGTTTCTGGGGACACGCCCTTGAGACAGCAGCTCTTATCTTAAATAATACTCCGACTAAGGCAGTGGAAAAGACCCCATATCAGATATGGACGGGTAAGGAGCCCAATGTGTCTTTCCTAAGGATTTGGGGATGCGAAGCACATGTCAAGAAATTGACTAGTGGCAAGCTGGAGCCCAAAACCGATAAATGCCTGTTTGTGGGCTACCCTAGGGAAACCAAAGGGTATTACTTCTACAACCCCGCCGAGAACAAGGTGTTCGTGGCAAGGAAGGGGGTCTTTCTAGAAAAGGAGTTCCTTTCCAAGAAAGACAGTGGGAGCAATGTTGAACTCAAGGAAGTTCAAGGTCCACAAGCTCCTGAAGAGGATAACTTGGAGGCCCAGGTGGAGCTTCCACAGGAGGAAGTACCGACCCAGGCCGCACAAGGACCTAGAAGGTCTGGGAGGGATCATCGGGAACCAGAGAGGTATGGTTTCCTCATCACCGATGACAAAACTCTTCTCATCTGGGATGAGGAAGAACCCAAAACCTACCAGGAGGCTATAGCAATCCCACAGTCTGTGAATTGACGCAAAGCCATGAGGCAGAAATGTAATCTATGTACGATAACCAAGTCTGGAACTTGGTTGATCCACCTCCGGGTGCTAAGGTAATAGGTTGCAAGTGGTGCTATAAGCTAAAGGCTGACAATACCTTTAAGGGGCGTCTAGTTGCGAAAGGTTTTAGACAAGTCTATGGAATAGACTATGATGAAACTTTCTCACCAGTAGCCATGCTCAAATCCATCAGGATCTTGCTAGCCATAGCCGCATGGTACGACTATGAAGTCTGGCAGATGGATGTCAGAACTGCTTTCCTTAATGGAAAGCTACTCGAGGATGTGTACATGACACAACCTGAGGGTTTTGTCAATCCAAAGTATCAGGGGAGGGTATGCAAGCTTCAAAGGTCCATTTATGGACTGAAGCAAGCATCCCGAAGTTGGAATCTCAGATTCAATGAGGCTATAAAGGAATATGGCTTCATACAGATTCAAGATGAGCCTTGTGTGTATAAGAGGACTAGTGGGAGCATTGTCACATTCTTGGTACTTTATGTGGATGACATCCTACTCATTGGAAGCGACATACCTACACTGCAAGGGGTAAAGCAGTGGCTGAGTAAGTGCTTCGCAATGAAGGACTTAGGTGAAGCTAAGATGATCCTAGGGATCAGGTTCTATAGGGATAGATCAAATCGGCTTCTAGGCCTAAGTCAGGCCTTGTACATAGACAAAGTTCTGAAAAGGTTCAGCATGGACCAGGCCAAGAAAGGCTTCTTGCCAATGGACCATGGGCTGAAACATAGTAAGAAACACTGTCCTAAGACAAGGGAGGATAGGGAGAACATGAAATTGGTTCCATATGCTCTGGCGATAGGATCAATTATGTACTCCATGTTATGTACGAGACCTGATGTCGCCTTTGCACTGAGTATGACGAGCCGGTACCAGCAGGATCCCGGGGAGGATCACTGGAAAGCTGTCAAGGCAATCCTTAAGTACCTTAACCGGACTAAGGATAGCTTCTTAGTGCATGGTGGTCAGGAAGTGTTGTCAGTTACTGGGTACACTGATGCAAGCTTCCAGACTGACCAGGATGAGTACCAGTCGCAGTCTGGGTATGTATTTTTGCTAAATGGTGGTGCTGTAAGCTAGAGGAGCTCAAAGCAGCCAACCATCGCAGACTCTACAATAGAAGCTGAGTACATTGCTGCGTGTGATACGGCTAAGGAAGCTGTGTGGATGAAGAAGTTTATCACTGAGTTGGGAGTAGTGCCAACTATCTAGGACCCAGTTGATATCTTCTGTGACAACAATGGGGCCATTGCACAAGCTAAGGAGCCCCGGTCACACAAGAGCACAAAGCACGTGCTTAGAAAGTTTCACCTCATACGAGAGATCGCGGAGAGAGGTGACATTGCATTGCACAGAGTGGACACCGAGGATAATGTCGCAGATCCTTTGACCAAGGCGCTGGCCCAGCCCAAGCACGAGGGTCATACTAGATCTATTGGGATTAGGCCGATGCCTAGTTGGAACTAGTGCAAGTGGGAGATTGTTGGATATGCCCTAGTCCCGAGGCATTGGTCCTTGTATTTGTATCATACATTAATTGGATTCATGTATTATACGTATTTGTGTTATTAATAAAGGCATTAATTCATTTATTATATCTATCTTGTGCAATATATTAAATGAAGTATCCAATGGACATATCCTTATCCATGATGACCAGTGTCACGCACTTGGCAGTAAGACCATGGATAGGGTAAACGTATGACCATAAATAGATCCATAGTCTGTTCTAGTCATGCGAATGAATGGAACAAGAAACTATCATTAACCTGGTTGCATGGCGGTGTCTTACCAGTCATTGGACATGGAATGTCAACCAAGTTAATGGGTACATGCATAAGGGGCATGGTACTGGATAGATCCACTTAACGAGAAATCCACATGGTATAGTATCACAAGTGATTCTCGTGTAGTACTTGTATGGATCCTTTGACCTTGCCATATGATGGTGTTACATGTGAGGTCGCATACTTAGGGGTACGCCTAAAGGGCCTGTAATAGGGTGCCAAGTATGGGTACTTTCGGGTATGTCACTTAGCATGGTAATGCTATGGACATGCAGAAGGAATTTGTCACTCAGTAGTCCACTGGGAAGATATCACCGGCCTCTTGATGAATGTGAATGATAAGAGTGTGGCCACACCCAAACAAGTGGGAACTTGTTTGTGAGCTTCAGTGCATTCAGGATCAAGTTAATGTCCGGACACAAAAGAGGGTGATCAATCCATGCCTCTGTGTTGGACATCGATAACGATGACATGGGATATACAAGTTTAAACTATAGGGTTATGATATCAGTTTGACTGCCATCTCCATCTTAATCAGAGGCTGCAGTGGCTTGCTAAAGCCCAACTGTAGTTTGTGGATAGTTCAATTTTCTAAGCATTTGAGATAATCTAGGTGACATTCCGCTCATCCTCAAGTCCAATTCGCATTCGCTTGCTCAACAGGTAATACAGGATTCTCATCATAGAGGTCGGAAAAACCTAGTGCTTACAGTTGCCCCTCGCGTGATCAAATTTGATACTCGATACCTAGTCTAAAATACTTGAGGGGAATCAGAGAATGCAAATTGAAGCACCGTAAATGAGAGAAAAGAAAGACATACCTAACTTGCCGAAGTCTCACTGTTGTAGTGATCATTTGACTTGATTTGAGCTGATATCAGGTCTACATTTACCCGCGGCGAGGATGAAATGAGCCAGAGTCGGGCCTACATTACCCACAGTGATGATATGATGAGCCTGTACTGGGTCTACATTACCTGAGGCGATGATGGAATGAGCCTGTATCGGGTCTACATTACCCGCGGCGATGTTGAGATAAGCCGGTACCAGATTTATTAGTATCTAAGGTGATATTGAGATCAGCCGAAGCCGGGTCTACATTACCCGCGGCGAGGATGGGATGAGCCTGTATCGGGTCTACATTACCCGAGTCGATGTTGAGATAAGCCTATATCAGATTTATCTATATTTGAGGTGATGTTGAGATGAGCCTGTACCGGGTCTACATTACCCGAGGCGATGGTGAAATGAGCCTGTACTGGATTTATCTGTATCCGAGGCGATGATGGAATAGCCTGTACCGGGTCTACATTACCCGAGGTGATGTCGAGATGAGCCTGTACCGAGTCTACATTACCCGAGGTGATGGTGAAATGAGCCTATACCGGATTTATCTGTATCCGAGGTGATGATCGAATGAGCATGTACCAGGTCTACATTACCCGAGGTGATGTTGAGATGAGCCTGTACCGAGTCCACATTACCCAAGGCGATGGTGAAATGAGCCTGTACCGGATTTATCTGTATCCCAGGCGATGATGCAATGAGCCTGTACTAGGTCTACATTACCTGAGGTGATGTTGAGATGAGCCTGTACAGGATTTATCTGTATCTGAGGTGATGTTGAGATGAGCCTGTATCGGGTCTATTTGTACCCGAGGTGAAGTTGCTGGTGAAGCTCATGTAAGCCGATACCAGGTTTATCTGTACCCGAGGCGAAGTTGATGAATTCTTTCATTTGAAATGGTGAGTCTTCATTCCTTGATCGAGAGATTTTGGACAAAAATTTTTGCCCCTTTGATCAAGAATGAAGACTAGCTGGGGATAAGTGTTCTATGCATGTTATCTATGTATGCATGGTGATGCATATGTATGTGGACTCTTAAAGGATGCATTTCCTGCTATGTTCAGCCTTGATATCCCATGTTCTTGCTGGGGAAACTGCGACCCGCCTTTGATTTTTAGCCAGGGGAGTACATCCTTTGGGCAGCGTAATCCTTGTAGCCCTAATAAGGATACATGGTGACTGCTGGGGAGAAAGTGGTGATGTTCTTTGTAACGGTTCCACTGGGAATAGTTTGGATAATCTTACTGGAGAATAGTGGAAAGGTTTTACCACTCTGCCCCTAGAAATAGTGAATCTAAAAGTGTTCTAATTTTTGCCTGAACTGCCCAATGTGGGTTTTCAGTTCAGCAAGCTGCTCTAACTTTTGCCCAAGGCGCCTTTTCGGTTTTCACCTTAGATCTGCTTTAGAATTTTTGGCCACTTCAAGAAATGATGGATTAGATTTAGAGGATAAGAGAAGATTGTAGATGCATGCATTTAGCACATTTTCATTGTTAAATAATGCAAGTCTTTTAACCAATTAAAATGCAAAGTGCTTTCTTTAAATGGATGTTTAGGCAAGATAATGTTGTTTATGCATTTTGACATAACCATACAAATATATTTAAACAAAACATCACACTTTATTGCTGAAATCAATATGAGTACATTTGAAGAGATTGGTCCCCAAAATGGTATACATTCCACACAGAACCAAAATCAGTCACCAGTCATCCCTTTTAGATTTTCCGACTGATCCTTTTCTCTCGTGTCTTAATTTTTGCCTAGGCTGCCCTTTTTGAGTTTTCAACCTAGCAGACTCTTTTTTGTTTCTTTTTGTAAACATGGTAAAGCTTTAGGCGATCTTGGTTGACAGGATTTGCGAATTCATTCCCATCCATATCCATGCTGCTTACACCACCCTTTGATAGCACTTTCTTTACAACATATGGGCCTTCCCAATTTGGCCTAAATTTCCCTCGAGCATCGATGTTTGTAGGCCTTAACTATTTCAGAACCAAATCTCTAGCTTTTAGCTGCTATCTGGGATACTTCACTTTCTGATTATAGGCTTTAGCCATTCTGTGTTGATACATCTACAAATGATCCAGTGCTTTCAACAGCTTTTCATCTAATGCTGCCAATTGCTCGTATCTGGCTTGAACCCATCCTATTTCTGGTAGTTGAGCTTCCAAGGCTATTCTGAGTGACTTGAGTTCTATTTCCATTAGCAATACTGCTTCCATTCCATACACCAAGGCGTAGGGAGTCTCGCCAGTTGGTGTTCTGACACTGGTTCTGTAACCCTAGAGAGCATATGGCAACTTGTCGGTCCAATCTCTGTAGGTGGTCACCATTTTTTATAAGATCTTCTTAATCAACTTATTAGCCACCTCCACTACACCATTGGCCTGTGGTCTATATGGAGAATAGCTATGATGCACGATGCCATATTATGTAAATAGCTTAGCTATTGCCCTTGAAATTGCACCCCGTTATCAGTCACTACATGGTGAGGAATTCCATATCAAGAAAGAATGTTCTTTTGAATGAACTTAACCATGTGCTTAGTTGTCACACTGGAGAAGGATTCTGCTTCCACCCATTTCGAAATATAATCGACCACAACCACTATGAATCTGTACTCGTTAGATGCTGTGGGATGAATTTCTCCAATCATGACTATCCCCCATGCCGAAAACAACCAAGGAGATGCCAAATTCTGTAGTTCAAGTGGTGGCAAATGACTGATATCAGCATAGATTTGGCACTCGTGACATCTTCTAACCTCTTTCACACAATCAGACTGCATTTTCATGTAGAAGTACCCCTGTCCAATTATCTTTCTGGCCATAGCGACCCCATTCATATGCGGCCCGCATGATCCTACATGCACTTACTGCATTGCTGCTTCTGCCTCTTGTTCCTTCAAATACCTTAGAAGGACCCCATTTGTAGTTCTCTTTTATAGCTTATCTTCAAAGATCCTGAATTGGCTGGCTAATCTTCTTAATGAAGCCTTATCAGCAGTACTAGCTCCTTCCGGATACTTTCCCTCCTTCACATACTGGTAAATGTCAATCCTGCATGCACGTACTGCATTGCTGCTTCTGCCTCTTGTTCCTTCAAATACCTTAGAAGGACCCCATTTGTAGTTCTCTTTTATAGCTTATCTTCAAAGATCCTGAATTGGCTGGCTAATCTTCTTAATAAAGCCTTATCAGCAGTACTAGCTCCTTCCGGATACTTTCCCTCCTTCACATACTGGTAAATGTCAAAGAACCACAGCTTTTCTTCAGCTGTTAACTCCATTACCTCGTATATATCAAAGCAGGGTTGCCTGGAAATTACTATAACCAAAGGTTGTATCTGCGTCTTCTCTGGATCTTCCCATATAGAGGACAATGTTGCTAGTGTATCAGCCAATTTCTTCTCCTCCCTGGGAATATGTCTGAACTCGCACTAGCTAAATAACCCTCTTTTGTGTTGCAGCAGTTCTAAATAGGCCATAAAGCTCCTTCTCTCAAATCCCATCTGCCTTGCGCTTGCCTAATCACCAAAAGTGAATCTCTAACAATCAACACATCGCCTACCCCCAGTGTCAGGAGGGCTTCCGTACCAAATAAGCATGCTTCATACTCCACCCCGTTGTTGGTTATGGGGAAGTCCAACCTCTTCGATAACATAATGATCTTACCATCTGGCATCGCTATGATTACCCCAATTCCAGCACTGTTCTGTTTATGGCACCATCGAAGCACATAACCCATCTCCTCACTTCCACTATAGCCAACTGTTTATTAGGGAACTCCAGATTCTCCACAAGATCCGATTCTAACGGCTGATTTTCTAGAAATTCTACTACAGCTTGCCCTTTGATGGTTTTCTTAGTGATGTACTCGATATCGAATTCCGATAAGAGTATAAGCCATCTAGATAATTTCCCAACCAACACTGGTGCCTCATACAAATATTTCATCGGATCCACCTGGGCCACATCTTGTACCATGTATGACTGAAAATACTGGCGCAACTTTTTAGTTAGCAAAATCATTGCTACAAATGTTGTAAGCGCCGGAATTTTCCAGGCTTAAAAAAAAAGAAAAAAAGAGTGTGTTGTGCCACGATTGTAATTACAGTCGTGGCACAACACACTCTTTTTTTTCTTTTCGACTATAATATTGGAGCAGGTACAGCTGCCCATACCTATGAAATAAAAAATTTTGGATTGATGGGAGGGGCAATTAATGCCCGATTCTGAAGCAAGAAACCAGAAAATAACAGGGAGAAAGAGAGGAAAGTAAGAGGCTTTTGAATGCTGAGATTTTAGAAGTTTAGGGAGAGGAATTGATAGAGAAAAGAGAGAAAAAGGAGAGAAAAAGAAAACCAATACAACTCAATCTTTTTGTCCTCTTTTTCTTTTGATTCTTAAGTGTTAAAGTTAAAATTTTGATAGAAATCATAGGTTAATAACTTGACACTTAAAACATAATCAATTTCAGACCTTAAACCAATCAGAATCCGTGACATTTTAGGAGATTTTGGACTTGAGTTTGGAACCTTAACTCAAAGGAAAAAGAAGCAATTTGGAGGTGCTTGGGGCATTTCAACTGTCAATCCTATGGTGAATCAGCGCCACAAAGGTAAACATACTTCAAATCTTCATTTTGTTGCTTTTTCTAGTTGTTTGGTGTGGTTTTGTGCATAAAAACTCCATTTTTGGGCTTGCTGTTTCTGGAAATCAAGAACAACTGTACGACTGTTCTTGTGGTGAAGAACAGTCGTACGATTGTAAGTTGTACGTGTGTTCTTAAATTCCTGCGGCTTTTAGCTTTGTTTGAATAAAATTTTGGCGATCTTTTGCAATTGGACAGATTACAGTAGCACGACTATAATCCTTGTCCAGGGGCAGAATTTCCAGAATAATCCACAAAAGTTCCTAAAAATCTATAAAAATTAAAAAATTCAGAAAATCACCTAAAATGAATTTTGTTGTGTGCATCCACGACCCTAGATTTAATTTTCAGCATAATTGCATTTAGAACAATGCCACGACGGAGACCCGATTCTCCTGAAAACCGACCCACCTCACATGTTAAATTAAAGTAAACCGGAAAATAAAATATTTTCAAAATGATTTTCTCACAAAACTAAAAAATACAGGGACGTTTCAAAATGTTTTCCAGGTCTAACCAGGCCGGCTAATCGAGCAGACCTGGTTATCTCTTTAAATGTATGTTTGATGGGTCCTAGGTGTAGTAGTAAAACTAAACCTAGAAACGCACAACTAAGGCAGTGTACTTATCGTTGACAAGTAATAATTCTGGTTGGTCCAGGTATCGATCCCACAGAGAAAAGAATAATCTGCAAACACTAAACTACTCGGGTTCCTTGCGTGTCCTAGGCGGAACATAGTTTGGGTTGATTATGTTAACAACTAAACTATCCTACTCCTAGTTGATCTATTCCAGCTTACTTTGCACTTGAGTTTTGTGTTATCAATTGGCGGTTTACCGACCTATGAATGCTAATGGGGATGGCTTTATCAATTAACTATAAAAGATGAATTTAACTCAACAATTAATCCTTAATTATGCTCTTTCGATAACACAACCTAGCGTATCTAGATCTTTTAGGTCCTTAGCCGGTTTTCCTTGTTTAGAGGCGGTCTAATTCTAAAGCTCAGAAAATAAGGGCACGTAAGTTCCACAGTGTCGTCAATACTAATGGTTTCCTAGGCGTCAATCTAGGTAATGCCACAGATATGAACTTAATAAATTAAGATCTTATGAGACTAGATATTCATTAAAGGAATTGCATAAAGAAAAGGAATAAAAATTGAAATTAACTTGCAATCAATTGTATTAATTAAGAAAGATGAATGAATTCAGTGTTTACAACCAAACATAATCGATTTGCGGAATCAAAACTAACTTAATCAAATTACAAAAGAGAAGAAGAAAACTTATGCCCTTTTGGTCCGATTAACCGGATTCCGACGGTGTGAAGATGCTTGGGGTGTACCTCTATAGACGAACTCAAGCCGGAACTAGGAACGTCGCAAAAGGGGAAGATTCTATGTAAAACTACAACCAGTCGATGGTTCAAACTCAAAGAAAGCAAATAGTTCAAGCTCAAAACCTCACTAAAAGTTTCTGCTCTCACTCAAAAAGACTGGCAAAAGATCCTTTGAAACATAGAAAATAACCTATTTATACGGCTAGGTTAAAACCAGGAAAAAGAAGAGATGAAAGTAGGGCAACAGCAGGTTTCGGGGCTCGGCACGCCGTGCTGGTGGAGTTGGCACGCCGTGCTGTGCAGAAGTGAAGGCAGCACGCCGTGCTGCTGGAGGTGGCACGCCGTGCCGTGCGAATTTTGGGGTTGGCACGCCGGGTTGATCTGAGTGGCACGTTTTCGTGCCACTCCACTGGACTACTCCTCTAGGCACGCTGGGTTGGCATGCCGTGCCGCCCTGATTTTCAGCACTTTGAACTCTTCCTCGCCGCTAATGCACCAACTTCCGGTCCGGGTCAAAATACCTGTCCAAAACAAGCACAAAGAACATAACGGCACCAACGCCACGGACCATAAAAACAACAAATTAACAAAAATTACAAAAACAACCCTAGAAAACACGAAAAATACTAAAAGTTATAAAAAAATCTACCAAAACATAAAAATCACAAAATATTCAAAAACCACACAAACATTCACGCAAAAGACTCTAAAAATTGCCGTTCAAACCACGAAATTGCCTAAAAGATAAGGTCAAAAACTGACCTTATCAATCACCCCACACTTAAAGTCTTGCTTGTCCTCAAGCGAATCAACTAAAGACAAAGGAGTAAACTTGCTCGCTTTCACTTGCAAAAAACAACTAAGGGTTTAATCGTACGAGATTCATAAACTCAAGAAAGTAAAGCATCAGCTTTGAAATGACATTAGGTGCACAAGGTTCAAAACCACTCAATACCCAAACCCAACACAATTTAGCTAGTCAAAGGGCGAGGAACAAACAGAGTTTATACGACCACAAAGCACCTCACAAGATGTCACTCCAACTCTCAAGTTCAAGGCAAGGCGGATGAGCACACAAAAACAAACAATGGCACACATCACATAGCGAACTAATGGCAATCCCGGTGAAGTCATTGGTCAAGGAGCAAAATCAGAGAACCTGGGGCTTGTAATGTTACGGCTTAGGGTAGGTTTGATAAGGGAAATTTTAGGTGTACAACTCCTACGAATCAAGTAAAATATACAAATTGACTAAGTACTAAAGACGGGTCACGCAACTTTCAACTCAGAAATAGTACTAAGAGTGTTTGCTTTTTTTTTTTTTTTTGAAATTAACTTGACAAAAAGAAGGCCTTATCTACACCCAATGGCCGAAACACAACTTAATGAGAAAACGAAAACAAAAATTACAAGACATGGATCAAGGCAATTAGATGATCGCCCTAATCCTTTATTCAACCAATGAAAAATTACAAAACATGGAACACAAATACCGGTTTAAAGATGCAAACCGGACAATCCAAGACAGGCGTTTACAAACTCCGAGTTTTACAAAAAAAGAAACCGAACAAACACATTGACTCTATTTGGATTTTTTTTTATTTTTTTTATTTTTTTATTTTTATTTTTATTTTATTTTATTTTATTTTATTTTATTTTTTTTAAACACAATTTTTCCATAGGACTAGATATGAAAGAGTTGAAATGCAAATGGTGATTGACCCCAAAATGAATGAACAACTTAGCTAATTACTTGATTTAGGAGAGCAGGGTGAGAAAGGAAAATCAAAGTGAAATGGTAAAAAGTTAGGATTATAGAGTTGGCTTGGTGAAGGTTTTTTAAGTCAAAAAGGTTAATTTAGTGGCTATGGGTGATCTAAGGGATGAATTAGTAGTTAGGGTTAGGGTTATTTAAGTCAAGGGGTTAATCCTAAGGGTCTCCACATATTAAGCTCTCGATGCCAAGTGCAAAACAACACCGGGTTCTACGATCTAGTGTGCCACGATTGTTTTTACCCTCACAAAGAAATAGAACCGATGTGAAATGGTTCTAAAGGCTCAAATTCGCACAAGTGTATTGGGGTTTGTATGCTAGGTCGTGTGTGTTGGAAATGCCCTAGTCCCGAGGCATTGGTCCTTGTGTTTGTATAATACATTTGTACATTAATGTAATCTTTATGTATTATACAATTTGTGTCAAGGAAATAAAGGCATTAATCTATTTATTATATGTCTTGTGCTATATTTTAAATAGAGTATCCAATGGACATATCCATATCCATGTTGTCAAGTGTGAGGCACTTGGCAGTAAGATCATGGATAGGGAAAACGATATGGCCATAAAGTTATCCGTAGTCTGCTCCAATCATGGGAATGAATGGAACTAAAGACTATCATTAGCCTGGTTGTATGGCGGTGTCTTACCGGTCATAGAACATGGAATGTCAATCAGGTTAATGGGTACATGCAAAAAGGGCATGGTACTGGATCGATCCACTTAACGGGAATCTACATGGTATAGTATCACAAATGATTCTCGCGTGGTACTTGTATAAGTCCTTTGACCGGACCATATGATGGTGCTGCATGTGAAGTGGCACACTTTGGTGTACGCCTAACGGGCCTGTAAAAGGGTGCCAAGTATGGGTACGTTCGGGTGTGTTAGTGAACATGGCAGTACCATGGATATGCAGAAGGGAATGTCACTCAGTGATTCACTGAGACGATATCATCGGCCTCTTGAAGAATGTTACTGATAAGTGTGCGGCCGCACCCAAACAAGATTGGATCTTGTTTGTGAGCATCAGTTCATTCGGTATCAAGTAAAGGTCCAGACACAAAGAGGGTGATACTTCCATGCCTCTGTGTTGGACACCGATATCAGCGACATGGGATTTACAAGTTCAAACTACTGGGTTACGTTTTCAGTTTGACTGCTTACTCCGTCTTAATTGGGGGCTGCAGTGGCTTGCTAGAGCCCGCCTGCAGTCTGTGGGCCTTGGCCCACTGCCAACATAAAGACGGGCCCATTGGATCGTACACATTGAACGTCTGGACTTTAACTAGTCGGATTAAGTGTGTACTTGGAGTATACACGTTTGAAGAGAGAGAGATATATTAATTATATTATATGCATCAATTGGATTGATCAAAGTTATATAATTAATATTTATTTTGGCCTTCTCTTAATTAATTCAATGAATTAATTTATGGGATTATTTCCTAGGTGGAAATATTATAATACATGTATAGGTTTACATGTATCTCATTTTATGTATGTCTAATTTAATCCCTTGATTAAATTAATAGGTCAAATGAATTTTAATTTAAATGTATGTAATATATTATATGGAATAATATATAAGCATACATGTTACATTAAAGTTGCATTTGAAATTCATTAAATCAAAGGAATTAAAATTGGGCTTAAGATGTAAAATGAATTGTCCCACATGAATTGGAATTGTGTTGGCCGAAATTTACATGCATTTGGGATAAGAATGTGAGTCATTCTATGGACAAAAATGATGATGACCAATTCTTATGAACCAATAAGAAAATGGTGAGTCATTGGTTTGACTTAAGAAGTGGCAAAGTTGGACTTTGCTCCATTTGATCTTTCCTTAACTTTTGGTAAGAAAGTGGAAAAGATGATGACCATTTCCTTGAGTGTTGGCCGAATCCTTAGCATTTGGATGAGTCATTCTTTTGTCTCTAAGCTAAAGATTGACTTTACTCCTTATGCATTTAAAGGGTGAAAGTGATGTGTCATAGGTTTGACATAGGTTTTATTCTTTTGGAAAAGAAAACAAAACTAATTCATCACTTGTTAATTGATGGCCGTATTATGGCAAGGGAGATGTATGGTGAGTCACCATTTTGGACTAAGAGGTTGCAAAGTTAGACTTTGAATTTTTGGACCAATTAGAAGTGGTGACTCACACTTGAAAAACTATATCATCATTGCCATAAGGGTTGAGCTTGGCCGCCCATCACTTGGTGATATTTTCTTTTGGAAAGAAAATTTCAGCTCTCTCTTTCTCTTGCAATAACATCCGAGTCGCTAGCACGGGTTTCGGTCCGAGAGCCGTTCGGGTACGCATCGGTGGAGGAAATCTACACTTGATTTCTGCAGTCCGCATCCGTCTCTTAGAGAGACTTTGTGGTAAGTTTTTGAAACCCTCCTTTTATGCTTTAAGTTTTTGATTTCCACATCTTAAGCTCCTGGGTCGGATTCGAGGAAATCGGCGCATATTTCCGCTTTTATCGGTCGGTTTCCCGTGACGAATCCCAACAGTGGTATCAGACCAGGCTTTTGATCCGTGGAAATCTTCAACTTGGCGGATCCCGTGTTTTAAAATTGGCGATTTTGTGGACGGGATTTATTTTTGGTTTGGGGTTTGGTGATTTTGCCCCTTGAATTTTACTCATGGAAAATTATTTGCATATAGTTTATGCTTTATGTAATTTTCTATTTGTGATTTTTGT
The DNA here is from genome assembly GCA_039660915.1 of Euphorbia tirucalli. NCBI lineage: Eukaryota > Viridiplantae > Streptophyta > Magnoliopsida > Malpighiales > Euphorbiaceae > Euphorbia > Euphorbia tirucalli. The sequence continues at coordinate 30,253,459 of CM077640.1, read as the reverse complement.
TATGGAAATTTTCTTTTGCATGTAGGTTTTATGCTAGATTTAATTTCCTGTGCATGATTTTATTTCTTGGTGATTTAATTTCATGTTGCTTGTTTTTATGCGGGAAAAAATCACGGACCGTTTCGGGCCGAAACGGGGGCAGCAGCCGCTGCCTGCGGCGCTAGGCGCCACAGGCAGCAGCTGCTGCTGGCTGCTACTGCACGCCAGCAGTCGCTGCTGGGCAGCAGCGCCGCGGCTGCCCCGCGCGGCGGGTCGGGCCCGTTTTTGGATTTGGCAGGATTTTTTGGGCCGGGCCGGATTTAAAATTTTAAAAATATGCGTGTTTAAATTTTGGTAATTTTTATGCGCGTGGGATTTTAAAATTTTAATTGGGTTTTAAAATTGTGCGTGTTTCTTTTTGGAAATTTTATGCGCATGTTTTATGAATGGAATTTATTTTTTGTTCATGCGATATTTATTTTGGAAATAAATACGGTTAATTGAAATTGGTTTGGGTTTTCTTGGCACGATTACCCGGACGGCTAATTTTGGAATTCATGGTTTCCCAATTGGATTGGGAGCAATTTTGCCTGGGTTGGAGGCCCAAAACCTGCACGGGTTTAGAACCATGATCGGCCAAAATTTGGCGATTTCAAAATAATGGCTATGGACATATTATGGAAATGGGATTAATTCATGCATTTAACATGTTTATAAATTGTATGTATTGGTTTACATGTATGTATGATTAAATGCATGAATGGAAGTTTTGGGCCTTATTTATTTGGGTTGTAATATTCTTTTGGTAAATACGGCCTACGCGCCGTTTTCTTTTTATGTAATTTTATTTTATTTGTTTACTATGAAATTATGTAAAGAAGAAGCCGATTGGATTGGCGTGCTAGAAGGATGAGGATGCGGCCCACCTGATGTCGTTCTAGTATAGGTTTACTAGAATTATATTAGGATGTAAATTTTGGCCCATAGCATTTCATTTTTATTTAATTATGCTTTATTTATTTACATGTGAGAATGTATGTACAAACCCTATTTCACCCGCCTATGCATCTAAGCCGTTATTAATTGAATATAATAACCAAAAGGTAATTACTAAGTCTCTTAAAAGTGCTTCCCTCATTCATAACCTACTCGAAGTGGGGATAGGCCAGCTGTAGACCAACCCTCGTTGGATGCACTGGAGTATCGTCATTTTGTATTGGGTTGGAGTATTGGTTACTCTAACACTTGGATGGAGGTTTTGACTTAGTGTGGGTAGTAGGATGTTCCTGGCCCTAAGCACAGATGGGTAAGTGCCAACAGACCCATCAAACCGAGAGTCCCTAGGTTGGGATTGGACGGCGTTCCTACCTAAAAATTGGGGTATAGTTGTTCCAGGCCCTCGTCTGGCTATATCTTGATATAATATGGATCTCGGCCCATGAGCCCAACAACTCGAGTTAATTAATAACACGATTCATTATTAATTATAATATGGGAAGAACATGTTAAGTCCTTTATTAACACTCGTAATTTTTCTATGTAGAAACCAATGGCTACGAATGATACTTTATCACTGCGATCTTTCTTGGAATGGGACAAGCTTTCTGGCCCTAACTTTTGGGACTGGTCTATGAACTTAAGGAAAGTTCTAAGACAAGAGTCTAAAGAGTATGTGCTCGAAAAGCCTGTACCGGCTGTGCCAACGGGAAGTAATCCACCGGCTGCCTAGCTGGAGGAATACTTGGCACATGTAAAAGATAACCGGGATGTAACATGCCTGATGTTGGCTAGTATGGTTCCTGAATTGCAAAAGCAGTTCATGGATCATCAGGCCTTTGCTATGATGACAACTCTAAAAGAGATGTTTTATGAGCAAGCTTATCAGGAAAGGTACCTGATCCACAAGGCATTCCGCAGCTGTAAGATGGGAGCCGGGACATCTATGAGTGCACACGTGCTCAAGATGAAGGGCTCTCTGGATAATTTAGCCCGTCTCGGAACGCCTATCTCACGGGGGCTGGCGGTTAGCACGATCCTGGCTTCTTTACCGGATTCTTATGATCAATTCATCCTAAAAGTTTATAAGCAAGGGATGGACCGGACCGTTAGTGAGCTGCATTGGATGCTTGAGCTCGCTAAACTGTCGATCAAGAAGACTCCGCCGGTACTTGAGGTTAACAAGGGGAAACCTCCTTTTGCTAAAGGCAAGGGCAAGGCAAAGGCCAAGGCCAAGGCTAAGAAAGCCAAGGCTAAAAAGGCTAAAGCCCAGCCCAAGGCCCATTCCAAGGATGTCTGCTTCGGTTGCAAGCAGGCTGGACATTGGAAAAGATCGTGTCCCAAGCTTTTGGGAGAGAAAAGGAAGACGCAGGGCGTGTCTTCATCAGGTATATATGTCATAGACATTAACCTCTGTTTCAACATCTTATGTATTGGATACTAGATGTGGTTCTCATATTTTTTTGTAATGTGCAGGGACTTAAGAACAGGAGATCACTGGGATCGGGACAAGTGGACTTGCGGGTCTAAAATGGAGCAAGGGTTGCTGCCATAGAGATCAGCGGGACCAGCTTATGATGCCTAGTAGATTAGTTTTGTTACTGAAACTATGTTATTTTGTATCTGTTTTGTACAGGAATATTATTTCTGTTTCAGTTTTTGGATATTTCTGGATGTACATTTACTATTGGTAATAGTAAAAAAGGTTTATCTAGAAAAGAATTATTTTATGGAGTTGCTCTGTTAAATAATGTCTTTTATATCCTGGATCTAAATGAAACTAATCATGTCTACAATATACATACGTAAAGGGTTAAGCCTAACGAACTTAATCCGGTTTACCTTTGGCATTGTCATTTAGGCCACATAAACAAGAAGCGCATAGCTAGGCTTCACATAGCTTGAATCCTAGGATCATTTGACATGGAGTCACTTGATATATGCGGGTCTGGTTTATAAGGCAAAATGACTAAAGAACCTTTTAGCAAGGAGGCTACAAGGGTTGCTAGCTTATTGAACCTAATGCATTGAGATGTATATGGACCGACAAGCATAGCAACCAGGGGTGAACATCTATACTTCGTATCCTTCACAGACGATTTCATCAGAAATGGCCATGCCTATTTAATGAAATATAAGTCTGAGACCCTTGATAGGTTCAAGGGAGTAAGGAACGAAGTACAGAACTAGGCAGAAATATTCAAGCCTTTCGGTTGGACCGAGGTGGTGAGCATATAAGCCTATAGTTTGACTCATTTTGAGAGAGCATGGAATAGTTCCACAGCTCACTCCTCCAGGAACACCACAATGATTTGGGGTGTCCGAACAGAGAAAAGGACCCTGTTGGACATGGTCCGCTCAAACGATGAGTCATGCCTCTCTCCCTATAAGTTGTAAAGGATACGCTCTTGAGACAATGGCTCTCATTTTCAATTATACTCCGACTAAGGCTTTGGAAAAGACCCCATTTGGAATATGGACGGGCAGGGTGCCTAATGTGTCTTTCTTACGGATTTGGGGTTGTTATGCACAAGTCAAGAAATTGACTGTGAGCAAAACTAGCACCCAAAACCGACTAATGCCTGTTTGTGAGCAACCCTAGGGAAACCAAAGGGTATTACTTCTACGACCCCGCTGAGAACAAGGCGTTCATGGCTCGAAAGGGGGTCCTTCTTGAAAAGGGGTTTTCTTTCCAAGAAAGACAGTGGGAGCGATATTGAACTTAGGGAAGTTCAAAGCTCAGAAACTCCTAAAAGGATAACTCGGAGACCAGGGTGAAGCTTCCAAAAGGGGAAGCACCAGCCCAGGTCACACAAGGACCTAAAAGGTCTGGTAGGGATCATCAGGAACATGTGAAACATCGGTTTTTGTTTCTAATGATTACGCTCCTTTTGTCTTGGACGAAGAGGAGCTCAAAACCTACTAGTAGGCTATAGCTAGCCCACTGTCTGCCATGGTGGTGGATTTGCAATCTATGTACGATAATCAGGTTTGGAACCTGGTTGATTCACCTCCAGGTGCTAAGGTAATAGGTTGCAAGTGGTGCTGTAAGCTATAGGCCGACAATACCTTTAAGGGTGTGTATAAGAGGTTTAGTGGGAGCATAGTAACTTTCCTGGTATTTTATATGGATGGCATCCTTCTGATTGGAAGCGACATACCAACACTACAAGGGAATTGTAATGGTTGTGTTGTGTAAGTGCTTCGCAATGAAGGACTTAGGCGAAGCTGAGACGATCCTAGGGATCAGGATCTATAGGGTTAGATCCAATCGGCTTCTAGGCCTAAGTCAGGCCAAGTACATAGACTTCGTTCTGAAAAGGTTCAGCATGGACCAGGCTAAGAAAGGTTTCTTGCCAATGGGTCATGAGCTGAAACTTAGCAAGAAGTACTATAGGAAGAACATGAATTGGTTCTATATGCTTTGGCTATAGGATCAATCATGTACTCCATGCCATGTACAAGACCTGATGTCGGCTTTGCACTAAGTATGATTAGCCGGATCCTAAGTGGATCACAGGTAGGCTGTCAAAGCAATCCTGAAGTGCCTTAACCGGACTAAGGATAGCTTCTTAGTGCATGAAAGTTAGGAAGAGCAGTCAGTTACTAGGTACACTGATGCAAGCTTCCAGACCGACCAGGATGAATATAAGTCGTAGCATAGGTATGTGTTCATGCTAAATGGTGGTGCTATTGTTGGAGAGGCTCCAAGTAATAGACCATTGCGATTTCTATCACAGGAGCTGAGTACATTGCAACGTGTGAAGCAGCTAGGGAAGCTGTGTGGATAATGAAGTTTATCATGCAACTGGGGGTAGTGTCAACTATCCAGTAACCAGTTGATATCTTCTGTGACAACGCAAGGCTGTTGCACAAGCTATGTGCCCCGGTCACACATATACACGAAGCACGAACTCAGGGAGTTTCACCTATTGCGAGAAATCGCTGAGGGGGTGACATCTCATTACAAAGAGTGGACACCAAAGACAATGTCGCAGATCTTTTGACCAACATGCTTGGCTATGCCTATGCACGAAGGTTATACTAGATCTATAGGGATTAGACCCATGCCTAGTAGGTACTAGTGCAAGTGGGAGATTGTTGGAAATGCCCTAGTCCCGAGGCATTGGTCCTTGTGTTTGTATAATACATTTGTACATTAATGTAATCTTTATGTATTATACAATTTGTGTCAAGGAAATAAAGGCATTAATCTATTTATTATATGTCTTGTGCTATATTTTAAATAGAGTATCCAATGGACATATCCATATCCATGTTGTCAAGTGTGAGGCACTTGGCAGTAAGACCGTGGATAGGGAAAACGATATGGCCATAAAGTTATCCGTAGTCTGCTCCAATCATGGGAATGAATGGAACTAAAGACTATCATTAGCCTGGTTGTATGGCGGTGTCTTACCGGTCATAGAACATGGAATGTCAATCAGGTTAATGGGTACATGCAAAAAGGGCATGGTACTGGATCGATCCACTTAACGGGAATCTACATGGTATAGTATCACAAATGATTCTCGCGTGGTACTTGTATAAGTCCTTTGACCGGACCATATGATGGTGCTGCATGTGAAGTGGCACACTTTGGTGTACGCCTAACGGGCCTGTAAAAGGGTGCCAAGTATGGGTACGTTCGGGTGTGTTAGTGAACATGGCAGTACCATGGATATGCAGAAGGGAATGTCACTCAGTGATTCACCGAGACGATATCATCGGCCTCTTGAAGAATGTTACTGATAAGTGTGCGGCCGCACCCAAACAAGATTGGATCTTGTTTGTGAGCATCAGTTCATTCGGTATCAAGTAAAGGTCCAGACACAAAGAGGGTGATACTTCCATGCCTCTGTGTTGGACACCGATATCAGCGACATGGGATTTACAAGTTCAAACTACTGGGTTACGTTTTCAGTTTGACTGCTTACTCCGTCTTAATTGGGGGCTGCAGTGGCTTGCTAGAGCCCGCCTACAGTCTGTGGGCCTTGGCCCACTGCCAACATAAAGACGGGCCCATTGGATCGTACACATTGAACGTCTGGACTTTAACTAGTCGGATTAAGTGTGTACTTGGAGTATACACGTTTGAAGAGAGAGAGATATATTAATTATATTATATGCATCAATTGGATTGATCAAAGTTATATAATTAATATTTATTTTGGCCTTCTCTTAATTAATTCAATGAATTAATTTATGGGATTATTTCCTAGGTGGAAATATTATAATACATGTATAGGTTTACATGTATCTCATTTTATGTATGTCTAATTTAATCCCTTGATTAAATTAATAGGTCAAATGAATTTTAATTTAAATGTATGTAATATATTATATGGAATAATATATAAGCATACATGTTACATTAAAGTTGCATTTGAAATTCATTAAATCAAAGGAATTAAAATTGGGCTTAAGATGTAAAATGAATTGTCCCACATGAATTGGAATTGTGTTGGCCGAAATTTACATGCATTTGGGATAAGAATGTGAGTCATTCTATGGACAAAAATGATGATGACCAATTCTTATGAACCAATAAGAAAATGGTGAGTCATTGGTTTGACTTAAGAAGTGGCAAAGTTGGACTTTGCTCCATTTGATCTTTCCTTAACTTTTGGTAAGAAAGTGGAAAAGATGATGACCATTTCCTTGAGTGTTGGCCGAATCCTTAGCATTTGGATGAGTCATTCTTTTGTCTCTAAGCTAAAGATTGACTTTACTCCTTATGCATTTAAAGGGTGAAAGTGATGTGTCATAGGTTTGACATAGGTTTTATTCTTTTGGAAAAGAAAACAAAACTAATTCATCACTTGTTAATTGATGGCCGTATTATGGCAAGGGAGATGTATGGTGAGTCACCATTTTGGACTAAGAGGTTGCAAAGTTAGACTTTGAATTTTTGGACCAATTAGAAGTGGTGACTCACACTTGAAAAACTATATCATCATTGAAGGGTTGAGCTTGGCCACCCATCACTTGGTGATATTTTCTTTTGGAAAGAAAATTTCAGCTCTCTCTTTCTCTTGCAATAACATCCGAGTCGCTAGCACGGGTTTCGGTCCGAGAGCCGTTCGGGTACGCATCGGTGGAGGAAATCTACACTTGATTTCTGCAGTCTGCATCCGTCTCTTAGAGAGACTTTGTGGTAAGTTTTTGAAACCCTCCTTTTATGCTTTAAGTTTTTGATTTCCACATCTTAAGCTCCTGGGCCGGATTCGAGGAAATCGACGCGTATTTCCGCTTTTATCGGTCGGTTTCCCGTGACGAATCCCAACAGTGTGACTCAACCAATGTTCCAAGGCGTAATCCTAGCTCAATCATGCAAGTCGGGGTAGAGGACTAATTCCCTAATGCAACCTAAATGACAAATCTAACCAATGGTTACCATCAAGAATCACAAACCACGCACAAACAAGCTAATGACTTGCAAACAACTCCTAATATCCCTAGCCAATTGCTATCAATCCAAGCACAGAGACTTAGGTTCGAGGGTGGATTAAGCAATGTTATTCAAACGGCAATTGATACATAAGCAACCTAAAAATACTAACAAACCAAAACAACCAAAACCAACTTCACATGCATTGAAAAGTAAAGCCTAGATCTAACCGAAAACCAACACAAAACATCCAATGATGCAAAAACACCAACAAACACCAACAAACATGCTAAACAAACAATCAAAAAGTGCAATATAAGAAGAAGAAAAAGAAAGGAAGAAGTCCCTTTACCCACCCCACACTTAGATTGCACTTACTTCCAAAAGTGCAATGGAAGAAGAAGCAAACTAAATGGGAAAGGACAAAGGTTACCTCACATATCGAGAGCTGGTGGTGGTGGCGGCGGGTACGGCCACCCTTGGGCGGCACAGTAGCGGGAGGCGAACGCCTCAACGTTGGCGAGCTGAGCTGCTTGCCGATCAAGGCACGCGTTTAGCCGCTGCTCCAGCAGAACCTGATGGATGGTTAAGCCTTCCAATTGCTCAATAATGCCATCCAACCGTCCTTCAATCCGCCCCATAAAATCTACCCCCACCGATACATTCTCCGTGTCCTCCTCGCTGTCCTCTCCTTCCTCACTCTCTTCCTCCTCGTCTACTTCCATAGGGGCCTTTCCCCGACTTGAACCTCCTGCACTTGAAGGACCTGCAGCTGCACCAACATAGGAACAAGACAAGATTCCCTTCGAAAGCTTCTTGGGAAGAATGCTCTCGAGGTTCCTATAACAAGTATTACTGTGAAAAAAACATGCAATACAAGTCACAATATGTCCTAACCCTAGTTCGGACTTGGCTCGGTTGTGATGATTGTATAAAGCTTCCATGACAAAGAAGCCCAAATGCACCTTAATTTCACTATGCACATGCCACAGGATCAACAATTCAAATGCATTAACCCGGTTGCTCTCAGTCTTTCCCGAAAAATTAAAGCATACAAATTTATGAACTAATTGCAAAACAGGGTCTTGGATTTGGGAGGTTTTGGCAAACCGGGGTTGGTAAACCCCTTGCCCTATCAATCGCCAAAATTTCTTGGCATCCAGATTTTCGGGCCACTTGTAACCATTCCCGTCAATCCCTATGCAAGCCCTAAGGCCATCAATATCCAAAGTTCGCTCAGTGCCAAAGAGGCGGAAGGTCATGCTTCTAAGGCCCGTATCCGGGTTGGTTTTAAAACTCAAGGTAGAGTAAAATTCTAGGTTTAGCTCCCTAAAGATCGGAGGGTTAGATTTCACAAATTTGTACCACCCTAGACTAGTCAACTTAGCTTTCACTCCCTCCGACCTGTCTTGTACAAAAAGAAATTGCCAATCGAAAGTGTGAAATGGAGTGCTTTCTAAAGGGAATAAAGTTTTGTACTTCTTACCTTCATCGTCCGAAAGTAAGGGAAAGTGACATTTGTATTTCCGTGAGAGATTTGTCAGTGGGGCCATCAATTGTTCGGTGGGCGGCGCGTCACGTGGCACCGGCTCCGGTGACGGTTCCAGGGGTTGGCGAGACAAACCGTGTCTCCGATCGGCGACGGTTTTCCTCTTCATCCTACAATTGCATAAACATAAAAATAAAACAAGAATCAAAAACACAAGAACACAAAGCCAAAGAACATTTACTGTCAAAGATACAAACCCCAAAGAAGAAAAAGAAAGTAAAATAAAACCCTATTAAGCAGTCAATCCATCAAAACCAAAATGAGAAAAAGAACAACAATAATAAGAATAATGAATAAAAGAAAGAATAAAGCAAGAATTCATACCTGATTCAAGGAAATTGAAGCAAAATAAAACCCTAGGGCAAAAGAATGGAGGAAAAGGGATGAGATGGAGAAGAAGAAGAAAAAGAAAAAGAAGAAGAAGAAGAAGAAGAGGAGAGTAAGAGAAGATAGGGAGAAGGTGAGAAAGGAAGGAAGAAGAAGAAGAATGGAGAAGGAGAAGGAGAGAATGGGTTCTAGAGAGAGAGAGTGAAAAGGGGAGAGAGAAAGTGAGAAGGTGAGAGAAAGTGAGAGAGAGGAAGGAGAAGAAGAAGAAGTGGGCGGTTATGAGAAGGGGGGAAAGGGGAAAAAAACATTAAATAGGCGGTGGAATTCCCTTGGGATTCAAAATTTGAACGCTCGGCACGCCGTGCCAAACACTCAGCACGGCGTGCTGAGCAGGTTAAAAACACTTACCTGGAAACAGAATGATGGCACGCCGGCGTTCTGCCTTGGCACGGCGTGCTGCCTTGAAATTTGAACATATGGCATGGCGTGCTGAAGTCTTGACACAGCGTGCTGATCCTTTTTCTCGCAACTCACTTTTTGGAATAGAAAGACGGCACGTTGGCGTGCCAACTTGGCACGGCGTACTGTTCTTCAGAACAGTGATAGGCACGGCGTGCGGATTTTTGACACGGTGTGCTGCATTTTTTCTCACAAACCTCTCGCGGAACAGAACAGCGGCACGCGGACGTGCTAAAATGACACGCCGTGCCGCCCTGCATACCATTACTTTGGCACGGCGTGCTGAATGTGGCACGGCGTGCTGTTTTCTTATGCATAATTTTCTTCCGAAACAGCAGCCTGGCACGATTTCATGCCACCTTGGCACGCCACGTGCTACACCCAACTTCACCTTGGCACGGCGTGCTGAGTAGTGACACGGCGTGCCACCATGAATTCTGCCAACTGTTGCCTTTTTTCACATTTTGAACACGACTTTCGATTAACTTGCTTAAGTACCTAATCCTACACACAAAAACACACAAAAACATATTAACGTGAAAATTAATGTACACGGGAGGTATACGTACCTCAGTGCTATGTTTATAGTCGGAATAGCTTGACTTCTACGCCCGCGATTTAGCATTAAACATCACGAAGGAGCAAGACTTGCTTCTCCTCCTTTATTCCTCCGCTGACATAGGGCACGGTAAATGGTCCCGTCCATCGACTTCACAGTTTGCCCAGAAAGAGTTTCAACCGGGAGTTATACAAGAGCACCAACTCTCCTTGGTTGAAACCTTTCTTTCTTACATGCTGGTCATGCCATTTCTTGGTCCTCTCTTTGTAAATCTTGGCATTCTCATACGAGCTCAACCGAAGCTCATCTAGCTCCATGAGTTGCCTTAATCGAAGCTCACCTGCAGCTTGCATATCAAAGTTAAGAAATTTTAAAGCCCAATATGCCTTGTGCTCTAGTTCTACAGGTAGATGACAGGATTTACCAAAGACCAAACGGTAAGGGGACATCCCTATAGGTGTCTTAAAAGCAGTCCTATATGCCCATAATGCATCGTCTAACCTTAAACTCCAGTCTTTCCTAGATGCACTTACCGTTTTTTCTAAGATGCGTTTTAGTTCCCTATTCGAAACCTCAACTTGCCCACTCGTCTGAGGATGGTAAGGAGTCGCTACCTTATGCTTAACCCCATATTTATGCAAAAGATTGTCAAATTGCCTATTACAAAAATGGGAACCCCCGTCACTGATGATAGCTCTTGGGGTTCCGAACCTAGTAAGAATGTTTTTCTTTAGAAACCTGACAACTACCCTTGCATCGTTGGTTGGTAAAGCGACAGCTTCTACCCATTTAGACACATACTCAACCGCCACAAGAATGTATTGGTTGTTGTGAGATATTGGGAAGGGTCCCATGAAATCTATGCCCCAAACATAAAAAAGTTCACACACCAAGATACCCTGTTGGAGCATTTCATTCTTTTGGGAGATATTTCCCGTCCTTTGACATGCATCACAGGCTCGAATATAACTAATGACATCCTGTTTCATGGTTGGCCAATAAAACCCACTAGATAAGATTTTTCCTACAATTCTATCGGGTCCAAAATGGCCACCCGCTTCTCTATCATGACACATTTCAATAATGGAGGGAACCTCCTCATAAGCAACACACCGCCTAATCACACTATCAGCACATAATCTAAAAAGATAAGGGTCATCCCAAAAATAATCCTTAGTGTCATGAAAGAATTTACGCCTCTGTGCATATGAAAGGTTAGGTGGAAGAATGTTACCGACTTTGAAGTTTGCGATGTCCGCAAACCATGGTATAGAAGTTACCCCACACAACTGTTCATCGGGGAACGTGTCACGAATGTTCGCTTCCGGAGAGGATACGGATCCTTCACTTGGTAGTCTTGACAAATGGTCAGCCACTACGTTCTTTACTCCTTTCTTATCCTTAATCTCCAAATCAAACTCCTGGAGGAGTAGAATCCATCGAATCAATCTGGGCTTTGAATCCTGTTTAGCCAACAAATACTTAAGGGCAGCATGGTCAGTATACACAATGACTTTTGATAAGACCAAGTAAGACCTGAACTTATCAAAAGCAAACACAACAGCCAGTAATTCTTTCTCAGTCACAGTATAATTCATTTGAGCACCATTTAATGTCTTACTAGCATAATAAATTGGGTGAAAAATTTTGTTCACCCTCTGACCTAAACATGCCCCAACAGCATTGTCACTTGCATCGCACATAAGTTCAAAAGGGATTTCCCAATTCGGACTCACCATAACCGGTGCCTCAATCAATTTCCATTTAAGCAAATTAAAAGCATACATACATTCATCATTGAAATTAAATGGGGCATCCTTTAAGAGTAACTCAGTCAACAGCTTAGCAATTTTAGAAAAATTTTTCACAAAGCGCCTATAAAAGCCCGCATGTCCCAAGAAACTCCTAACTAACTTAACCGAACTTGGGGGAGGCAGTTTCTCAATCACCTCAATCTTGGTCGGGTCGACCTCGATTCCCTTTCCCGACACCTTATGCCCTAAGACAATGCAATCCCGGACCATAAATTGACACTTCTCCCAACTAAGTGCCAAATTGGTGTCTTCACATCTCTGAAGCACCCGGTCCAAATTCCCCAAACATGACTCAAACGTATGACCAGCAACAGAAAAATCATCCATAAAGACTTCCATAAAATCCTCAATCATATTAGCAAAAATGGCTAGCATGCATCTTTGAAAGGTAGCCGGGGCATTACACAATCCAAAAGGCATCCGCCTATATGCAAATGTCCCATATGGACACGTAAACGTGGTTTTCTCTTGATCGAGAGGGTCCACTGGAATTTGCATATAACCGGATAGCCCATCTAAAGTACAAAAATATTCGTGCCCGGCCATCCTTTCTAACATTTGGTCAATAAACGGTAATGGGAAATGATCTTTCCGGGTGGCGTCATTCAACTTCCTATAATCAATACACATACGCCAACCCGTGACAGCTCTAGTGGGGATTAGTTCCCCTTTATCATTTTTCACTACCGTCGTGCCTCCTTTCTTAGGCACACATTGGACCGGACTCACCCATTGACTATCAGAAATAGGGAAGATGATACCTGCGTCGAGGAGTTTTATCACCTCGGCTCTTACCACTTCCTTCATGTTGGGGTTCAACCGACGCTGAGGCTGTGCACATGGTTTTACCTCATCTTCCAGAAAAATTCTATGTGTGCAAAACGTCGGACTTATTCCCTTGATGTCGTGGATTGTCCACCCGAATGCTCCTTTGTGCTTCCTTAGCACCTCTAACAGCTTGTCCTCCTCCTCTCCTGTTAACAAAGAAGAGATTACAACGGGTAAGTCCTTTGGAGGATGTAGAAAAACATATTTAAGGTTAGGGGGAAGGGTTTTGAGCTCCAATTATGGAGGTTCCTCCAATGAGGATTTAGGTGCTGGTTTGACTTCACGCTCCAGCTTATCAAACCGTCCCTTCACCCATGAGCATTCCTCACTAATCACTTCATTAGCCTCACTTTCACCTAGACCTTCTCCTATGATGCAATCTAGTTCACTGCACAAACTCTCAACCACACAAGCATCAATAGGACAAAAGGAGTCCACAAAGTTACAATTTTCAACGTCTAACGGATATTTCATTGAATTATAGACATTGAAACTTACCTCCTCATTATGCAACCTAAGAATGATCTTACCTTCCTGGACATCTATCAAAGTCCTACCGGTCGCGAGAAAAGGTCTCCCAAGTAGAAGGGGCACCGAGCTATCTTCCTCCATATCCATTACCACAAAATCCGCAGGGAAGATAAACTTGTCCACCTTTACTAACACATCTTCGACCACCCCCTTTGGTCTCGTGAGGGATCTGTCCGCCAATTGGAGGGTCATATTGGTTGGCTTTGGGTTTCCCAATCCGAGTCTCCTGAAAAATGACAAAGGCATCAAATTTATACTCGCACCTAAGTCACACAGGGCATTGGCAATCTCCAAGTTTCCTATCCGGCATGGAATATTGAAACTGCCCCTATCTTTGAGCTTAGGTGGGAGTTTGTTAGTTATAATTGCTGAACATTCCTCTGTCAAAGCCACCACTTCATCCTCACCTAGCTTTCTTTTCCCTGCAAGAAGTTCTTTAAAAAATTTAGCATAAGAGGGCATCTCTTGGAGAGCCTCAATTAATGGCATGTTAAACTCTAACTTCTTAAAAATCTCAAGGAATTTGGAATATTTCTGCTCCAGTTTATCTTTCTTCTCCCTTTGAGGATAAGGAAGTTTAGGCACACAGGCTCTCACTAGTTTAGGAATTTTCCCTTTTTCGTTTATGCTAGGTTCGGGTTCAGAAATCGAATCGAGGTTGCTTACCTCTCCCGACTCTTCACTTACCTCGGTAGGTTGAGATGGGATATCAGCATTGTGCACCCGGTCCTCCACTTGCCTACTGCTTCGTAGGGTTATAACCTGAGTTGTCTCCCTTTGATTACCCTTAGGGTTTTGTTCAGTTCTACTCGAAAGTGCTCCTTGAGGTCTTTCCTGCCTCTCCTTACTCAATTGAGCCACCTGCTTACCAAGATCCCTACAGTACGCTTCATTATCAGCAAGCCGAGACGAGATGTCTTTTAGTAACGACAAAACCGTCTCATCTTGCTTAGACTGTTGAGGCTGCTGTGGAGATTGATCATTAGGAATAAATGGGGCCTTACCTAGCCCCTGCTCACGGTGCTCATAATGGAATCCGGAAGGAGGTCTCAACACATTTTGGTTGTTACTATAGGACATGTTCGGGTGTTGATACCTTCTTCCGTAATTATTATTATTATTGAAGTTTTGTGAATAAGAGTTAGAGTTATTGTACCTTTGGTTTCCTCCCACAAAACTTACGTTTTCGGACGATTGGGCGAATGGGTCGCCCAATTCACAATCTTGCCCGGGATGCTCCGCTCCACATGATACACACAACACCGGTTGGTATTGTGGCCCATTTAAGTTCAGGCGGGACATCAACAGGTCCAACTTCTTGTTTACATGGTCCATAGCTGCATCTTGGCGTCCCAAATCTGCAGCTCGAACCTCATTCCTTGTTGGCGTGTCCGACTGCCATAAGGTACTCTTTCTAGCCAGCTCCGCAATCAACTCCTCGGCTTGTGTAGCAGTCTTCTTAAAAATGTCCCCACCTGCAGAAGAATCAATAATGGCACGGTTAGCTGGTGTTAAACCATGATAAAACGTGCTTACCTGAGTGAAACGCGGCATGTCATGGTGGGGGCAGTTCCGCAACAACCGTTGAAATCTCTGCCATGCTTCATTAAGAGTCTCCATCCCAAATTGCCGGAATCCCATGATCTCGTTCCTTAGCTGAACCGTCTTTGATGGTGGGAAGTAATATGCTAAGAATTGCTCTTCCAATTGGTCCCATGATGTCACTGATCCGGGCCTCAAGGATTTGTACCATTCCATTGCTCCCCCGCATAGTGAAAAGGGGAACAGCTTCGACCGCACAACATCTTGGGGCACCCCACTGATTCGGACTGTATCGGCCACCATGAGGAACCGGTCTAAGTGATCATTGGGGTTGTCACTTATTCCGCCACTGAATAGACCGTTCCCTTTGATCAAATGGATCATACTGGACTTCAGCTCGAATTGATTGGCAGTGATGGCTGGGATAACCACTCCGGATCTATTCTGGGGCCGATGTGGAGCCATTAGGTCTGTCATGACCATGTTATCTCTATCACCACCCCTTCTTCTGTCAAACTCCTCCCGCTCTCGTCAGAGTTGCTCTTGCTCAACTCTTTCCCGGAGTTGTCTCTCCTCATCATCATGCTACTGATGCTCCATTTGAACAATCTGCTCTTGGCGTACTCTACGGTTCCTACTACGCAAACGTTCAATTTCAGGGTTATAAGGTAAAAGCTCAGGATGCTGAGAGCGAGTTCGCATAAGCTAGAAAAAACACACACACAGAAATTAAAGAAAACTAAATTGTAATAAATATTCACAGAAAAGAAAAATTATTTAACTATATGCACAGAAATGTTGCCTAGATCAGCAAATAGACCTTTTGCTAAATGATGCAGAAATATAAATTTCCCCGGCAACGGTGCCAAAAACTTGATGGGTCCTAGGCGTAGTAGTAAAACTAAACCTAGAAACGCACAACTAAGGCAGTGTACCTATCGTTGACAAGTAATAATTCTGGTTGGTCCAGGTATCGATCCCACAGAGAAAAGAATAATCTGCAAACACTAAACTACTCGGGTTCCTTGCGTGTCCTAGGCGGAACGTAGTTTGGGTTGATTATGTTAACAACTAAACTATCCTACTCCTAGTTGATCTATTCCAGCTTACTTTGCACTTGAGTTTTGTGTTATCAATTGGCGGTTTACCAACCTATGAATGCTAATGGGGATGGCTTTATCAATTAACTACAAAAGATGAATTTAACTCAACAATTAATCCTTAATTATGCTCTTTCGATAACACAACCTAGCGTATCTAGATCTTTTAGGTCCTTAGCCGGTTTTCCTTGTTTAGAGGCGGTCTAATTCTAAAGCTCAGAAAATAAGGGCACGTAAGTTCCACAGTGTCGTCAATACTAATGGTTTCCTAGGCGTCAATCTAGGTAATGGCACAGATATGAACTTAATAAATTAAGATCTTATGAGACTAGATATTCATTAAAGGAATTGCATAAAGAAAAGGAATAAAAATTGAAATTAACTTGCAATCAATTGTATTAATTAAGAAAGATGAATGAATTCAGTGTTTACAACCAAACATAATCGATTTGCGGAATCAAAACTAACTTAATCAAATTATAAAAGAGAAGAAGAAAACTTATGCCCTTTTGGTCCGATTAACCGGATTCCGACGGTGTGAAGATGCTTGGGGTGTACCTCTATAGACGAACTCAAGCCGAAACTAGGAACGTCGCAAAAGGGGAAGATTCTATGTAAAACTACAACCAATCGATGGTTCAAACTCAAAGAAAGCAAATAGTTCAAGCTCAAAACCTCACTAAAAGATTCTGCTCTCACTCAAAAAGACTGGCAAAAGATCCTTTGAAACATAGAAAATAACCTATTTATACGGCTAGGTTAAAACCAGGAAAAAGAAGAGATGAAAGTAGGGCAACAGCAGGTTTCGGGGCTCGGCACGCCGTGCTGGTGGAGTTGGCACGCCGTGCTGTGCAGAAGTGAAGGCGGCACACCGTGCTGCTGGAGGTGGCACGCCGTGCTGTGCGAATTTTGGGGTTGGCACGCCGGGTTGATCTGAGTGGCACGTTTTCGTGCCACTCCACTGGACTACTCCTCTAGGCACGCCGGGTTGGCACACCGTGCCCTAATTGTGGCACGCCGTGCCGCCCTGATTTTCAGCACTTTGAACTCTTCCTCGCCGCTGATGCACCAACTTCCGGTCCGGGTCATAATACCTGTCCAAAACAAGCACAAAGAACATAACGGCACCAACGCCACGGACCATAAAAACAACAAATTAACAAAAATTACAAAAACAACCCTAGAAAACACGAAAAATACTAAAAGTTATAAAAAAATCTATCCAAACCATAAAAATCACAAAATATTCAAAAACCACACAAACATTCACGCAAAAGACTCTAAAAATTGCCGTTCAAACCACGAAATTGCCTAAAAGATAAGGTCAAAAACCGACCTTATCAATGTTCCCAATTTCCAATTTCCTAATTCTGTCCTGTTTGAGTCCTATTTGTGGTGTGCTATAAAATGTGCTAACCGTCTATTTTGCAGCTTTTAGTTTATTTTATTTTTCATTTTGATGTAATTAATAGTTGAATCCGTGTATTTTAGGCGGTTGTATTTTTAGATAAATCGTGTATTCTAGGCGTTTGTAAGGTGAGGACGAGAGTTTTTTTTTTTCATTCGATCGGGTTGTAATAATTTAATTAATCATTTACTGCTTTACTTTTATTTGTGTATGTACGCTGTGTGATTTAATTTAATAAAATTGACTTTAGAATTATAAAATACCATCAAAGAACATTGGCCAATTTTATTTTGATTAGATACGAAATAGGAGACTTGTCCGGACCTAGATCTCTGGATAGTGTGGCGGCCTTCCGTCTGGTTCAGCTATACTGAAATTTCCCGGTTAAGCTGAGTTGGGTGGCGACTCCTACACATTCTATCGAGACTTAGGTCTCGGTTCTTTTATGAAATAATTAATTTACCAAAAATGAATTTCATTACAAAAGCCCCACCTGAGGGAGGGTTGTCCGACCTCGAGGCTCCCTTTCGAGAGAGTCTGCATTCCATCGAAAACGTCGTCTGCTCACAGTGGTGACTTAGGTGGGGATTTCTTACAAAAGGTTTTCTTAAAAACTTAAAAGAATTTGACAAGCCCTAAAAAGTGTCTAATTAAAATAAGGAGGATGATTCTTGTATGGTATTTTATTTTGCATTTTTTAGTTAGACATTTTTGCATTAGGTTAAGTATCCCATTTTAGCCCGGTGAATTGTTGAAGTGTCGCCTATGTTCCTCTTGGTCTTAGGGGCACGGATACGAAACACCACTCATAGCCTCATACGAACCCCTTCGTTCGGACCCTTGAGTGGGCAGAAGTGAGGAGTATATTTTGCTATGGGAGCCTTGATTTTAACCTGACTTGGACCGAACTCATATAGGCAACCTTAGTTGGATTCCCTTAGGATACCAAAATAAATCGTGTGCATAATATAAATCGTGCCTTCATCATCCTCGATTGATGATCGAAGAGAATCCCTCCTAGGACTCGGTTAGAATTTTCAAAGACTGACCACGTTTGGAGGACTAAGGTTGGAAAAATACGCTTCATGTGCTATGTGTTTCTCGCCCTCTCATGACATATCATCATCGCTATTTTCATGAACATGACACACCATACACGCAATGCATTTGTGTGATACTAACTCACATCTTTTGTGCAGCCATTTGCATTTTACTTTTGTGTGTGAGTACATTAAATCATCCGTGTGCCACTCATACTAACTATTTCTTTTGCAGTCATAACATTATATTCATGTGTTAGCATTTTTTACAAAGCATACAGAACATCATTATGTATGTCATGCATCCTAACCACATTTTTGTGCAGCCATTTGCATTTTGTGTGACATAAGCATTCATATCATCTCATCTCATTTAAATTAGGGACATTCTAAGGATGCCCATCACGATCATTGCATTTCATAACATATCAAGAGTCCCAAAATTACCCGTATTCCGCCAATGCACCGGATTGCATTCGGCCATTTCATCAAATCATCTCATTCAATAGAGACCACAATGGTCTTAGGTCTATTTTCGTGTGACGATTTACATAAGGCATTTCATGACACCATGTTCATTTATCATAAATATCGTGGTCCACATCGGATCACTTCATGACATTATTACATTATTCAAGGTACTCCCTGACTGCCGGATTAGTACACATATAAGTCCATTTCATAACATCACCAAATCATAAAAGGTGTTCCCCGAACGTCGAACCTCTGTCTGTGTCCCTGTTACACGTGACTTTCTTATAACATCATTTCATATCACATGCCTCAAAAGCATCAGAACTCTGTCTATGGGGCGGCCCCTATACGACCATTTCATGTCATCTCATAGACCCACAAAGTGTCGAAACTTTATCTGTGTGTCGACACACATGTGACCATTTCACAAAATTCACTAGGTGCCCCAAAAGCGCCGAACCCTTGTCTGTGTGGGGTCCACACGTGATCCTTTTGCATAATCTTTTGCATGGCATTGGGTGTTCTTGGAATGTTCCAAAAGAGAAAAATATAATAATAAAAAGAGATCATCCTCATCATCATTTCACTCATGACATCATTTCATTCATTCATCCTAAGTCATCTTTAGTGTATCACTCTTCATGTCACCATTCCATTCATTCATTGTCCCTAAACATTTCTCGTGTGATGTCAAGCAGAGTAAACTGGAGCGACGTAGGACAAGATCTCAGGCTCTGAAGGTTGTTGGGGAACAAAGAGCAGAAGAAACAGAAAGTGAGTCTGATTCTGGGGAAGAATTTGAGATGACTAATCCAACACCAAGTCTTGCTGATGCCCTGAAGAATTTCCTGAGATCTCAGGATTTGCGTGACATGCTGAAGGAGGAAATGTAGGCTGTTGAGAGAGAAGCCAGGGAAACTGGCGCTAGTGGGGCCGGAAAGGAGAAAGAGGCTGAATCATCCCAGCAGGGTGGTGATACCTCAGCTAGTTTAGAGAAGCTGCAAGAAATTGAGGCAGCTATGGAAAGGAAAATGAAGGCGAAGTATTCTGAGCTGGATGAAGTTGTGGCTATTGGGATTTTTCACCGGAAATCACCCGATAAAAGCGGAAGAACGCGGTGATTTCCTCAAATCCAGTCCCAGGAGCAATTGAAGTGGAAATTGAAAAACATAAAATTAAACAAAAAGAGATTAAAATTTCATACCAGAAAAATCTCTTTCAGAGACGGATGATGACTGCAGAACTCAATTTAGAATTCCTCCACTCTCACGTACACGAACGCTTGGCGAATACAACCCGTGCTAGCGTCGGAAAAACCAAAACAATGGAGAGGGGGGGCTAGGAATTTCGGCTATGAGTGTTCTTGAGCTAGGGTGGCCGAATTCTTCTAACCCTAGGTATTTATACCTAGGGTTGGCCAAATTCCTTAAGGAATTCTGGCCCATCTTGGCTCCTCTTTATTCTGTGCGGGCTTCCATGTTTTAATTTAGGCCCAGTCTAATTTTAATTATTCTGTTTAAATTAATTTCAAGCCCAATTTTAATATACCCATGTATTTAATATATCACTCCAAGTAATATATTATTTACATATAAATTAAAATTAGTTTGACAATTAATTTAATCCATCAAATTAAAATTAACTCTACACAAAATAAAATCATATGTAAACCCATACATACGGATATTTCCACCTAGGAAATAATTTCATAATTAATCCAATTAATTATGAAGAGCCAATAGAATATATTAATTTTATTATTATGACCAATCCAATTGATCCTTATAATATAATTAATATATACATGCTTCTCCCTCCATTGTGTATACTCCAAGTCTACAGGTGATTCCTTAAGTCTGCATTCTATCGTTCTATGTGTACGATCCTGTGGGCCCATCTTTATGTTGGCAGCGGGCCTTTGGCCCGCAGACTGCAGTTGGGCTCTAGCAAGCCACTGCAGCCCCCAATTAAGATGGAGATGGCAGTCTAACTGATATCATAACCCTGTAGTTGAACTTGTACATCCCATGTCATTGATATCGGTGTCCAACACAGAGGCATGGATTGATCACCCTCTTTTGTGTCCGGACATTAACTTGATCCCGAATGTACTGATGCTCACAAACAAGTTCCAACTTGTTTGGGTGTGGCCACACTCTTATCAGTCACATTCATCAAGTGGCCGGTGATATCTTCTCAGTTGGTTACTGAGTGACAAATCCTTTCTGCATATCCACAGTATTACCATGTTCGGTGACATACCCGAAAGCACCCATACTTGGCACCCTATTACAGGCCCTTTAGGCGTACCCCTAAGTATGCGACTTCACATGTAACACCATCATATGGTCAGGTCAAAGGATCCATACAAGTACTACACGAGAATCCATTGTGATACCATACCATGTGGATTGCTCGTTTAGTGGATCTATCCAGTACCATGCTCCCAGGCATGTACCCATTAACTTGGTTGACATTCCATGTCCAATGACCGGTAAGACACCGCCATACAACCAGGTTAATGATAGTCTGTTGTTCCATTCATTCCCATGACTGGAACAGACTACGGATCTATTTATGGTCATATCGTTAACCCTATCCATGGTCTTACTGCTAAGTGTATGACACTAGTCGTCATGGATATGGATATGTCCATTGGATACTTCATTTACTATACTGCACAAGATAAATATAATAAATGAATTGATGCCTTTATTAATGACACAAATAAGTACAACACATAAATCCAATAAATGTATGGTACAAATACAAGGACCAATGCCTCGGGACTAGGGCATTTCCAACAATCTCCCACTTGCACTAGTTCCAACTAGGCATAGGCCTAATCCCTATAGATCTAGTATGACCCTCGTGCTTGGGCTGGGCCAGCGCCTTGGTCAATGGATCTGCGACATTATCCTCGGTGTCCACTCTGTGCAATGCAATGTCACCTCTCTCCGCGATTTCTCGTATGAGGTGAAACTTTCTGAGCACATGCTTTGTGTTCTTGTGTGACCGGGGCTCCTTAGCTTGTGCGACGGCCCCATTGTTGTCACAGAAGATATCGACTGGGTCCTGGATAGTTGGCACTACTCCCAACTCAGTGATAAACTTCTTCATCCACACAGCTTCCTTAGCTGCATCACACGCAGCGATGTACTCAGCTTCTGTTGTAGAGTCCGCTATGGTTGGTTGCTTTGAGCTCCTCCAGCTTACAGCACCACCATTCAGCAAGAATACATACCCTGACTACGATTGGTACTCATCTTGGTCTGTCTGGAAGCTTACATCAGTGTACCCAGTAACTGATAAGACTTCTTGACCACCATACACCAAGAAGCTATCCTTAGTCCGGTTAAGGTACTTGAGGATTGCCTTGACATCTTTCCAGTGATCCTCCCCGGGATCCTGCTGGTATCGGCTCGTCATACTCAGTGTAAAGGCGACATCAGGTCTCGTACACAACATAGAGTACATGATTGATCCAATAGCCGAGGCATATGGAACCAATTTCATGTTCTCCCTGTCCTCCCTTGTTTTAGGACAGTTCTTCTTACTAAGTTTCAGCCCATGGCCCATTGGCAAGAAACCTTTCTTGGCCCGGTCCATGCTGAATCTTTTCAGAACTTTGTCAATGTACGAAGCCTGACTTAGGCCCAGAAGCCGATTTGATCTATCCCTATAGATCCTGATCCTTAGGATCATCTCAGCTTCGCCTAAGTCCTTCATTGCGAAGCACTTACTCAGCCACTGCTTTACCCCTTGCAGTGTAGGTATGTCGCTTCCAATGAGTAGGATGTCGTCTACATACAGTACCAAAAATGTGACAATGCTCCCACTAGTCCTCTTATACACACAAGGCTCATCCAGATTCTGTATGAAACCATATTCCTTTATAGCCTCATTGAATCTTAGATTCCAACTATGGGATGCTTGCTTCAGTCCATAAATGGACCTTTGAAGTTTGCATACCCTTCCCGGATACTTAGGATCGACAAAACCCTCAGGTTGTGTCATGTACACATCCTCGAGTAGCTTTCCATTAAGGAAAGCGGTTTTGACATCCATTTGCCAAACCTCATAGTCATACCATGTGGCTATGGCCAGTAGTATCCTGATGGATTTGAGCATGGCTACTGGTGAGAAAGTTTCATCATAGTCTATCCCATGTACTTGTCTGAAACCTTTCGCAACCAGACGCCCCTTGAAGGTATTATCAGCTTTTAGCTTATAGCACCACTTGCAACCTATTACCTTAGCACCCGGAGGTGGATCAACCAAGTTCCAAACTTGGTTATCGTACATAGATTGCATTTCTGCCTCCATGGCTTTACGCCAATTCGCAGACTGTGGGCTAGCCATAGCCTCTTGGTAGGTTTTGGGTTCTTCTTCATCCCAGATGAGAAGAGTTTGATCATCGGTGACGAGGAAACCATACCTCTCCGGTTCCCGACGATCCCTACCAGACCTTCTAGGTTCTTGTGTGGCCTGGGTCGGTGCCTCCACTTGTGGAAGCTCCACCTGGGCCTCCGAGCTATCCTCTTCAGGAGCTTGTGGACCTTGAACTTCCCTGAGTTCAACGTTGCTCCCACTATCTTTCTTGGAAAGGAACTCCTTTTCCAGAAAGACCCCCTTCCTTGCCACGAACACCTTGTTCTCGGCGGGGTTGTAGAAGTAATACCCTTTGGTTTCCCTAGGGTAGCCCACAAACAGGCATTTATCGGTTTTGGGCTCTAGCTTGCCACTAGTCAATTTCTTGACATGTGCTTCGCATCCCTAAATCCTTAGGAAAGACACATTGGGCTCCTTGCCCATCCATATCTGATATGGGGTCTTTTCCACTGCCTTAGTCGGAGTATTGTTTAAAATGAGAGCTGCTGTCTCGAGGGCGTGTCCCCAGAAACTAATTGGGAGAGTTGCTTGACTCATCATTGAGCGGACCATGTCCAACAAGGTCCTATTCCTCCGGTCGGACACCCCATTCCATTGTGGTGTTCCGGGAGGAGTGAGCTGTGGAACTATTCCATGCTCTCTCAAGTATGAGTCAAACTCTAGGCTCATATACTCACCGCCTCGGTCCGACCGAAGGGCTTTGATATTCCTGCCTAGCTGGTTCTGTACCTCGTTCCTAAATTCCTTGAACCTATCAAGGGTCTCAGACTTGTGTTTCATCAGATAGACGTAGCCATATCTGCTGAAATCATCCGTGAACGTGACGAAGTACAGATGCCCACCTCTGGTTGCTGCGCTCATAGGTCCACATACATCTGAATGTATTAGGTCCAACAAGCAGTGGCCCTTTCAGCTCTTTTGCTAAAAGGCGCCTTTGTCATCTTGCCTCTTAAACATGATTCGCATGTATCAATTGACTCCAAGTCAAATGACCCTAGGACTCCAGCTTTGTGAAGCCTAGCAATGCGCTTCTCGTTTATATGGCCAAGACGACAATGCCATAGGTAGACTGGATTAAGCTCGTTAGGCTTAACCCTTTTCGTGTTTATGTTATAGATGTGATTGGTTTCATTTAAGTCCAGGACAAACAGGCCATTATTTAATAGAGCATCTCCATAAAATAACCCCTCTCTAGATATTGAAATTCGACCATTTATAATAGAAAATTCAAATCCAGACATGTCCAACATTGATACAGAAATGATATTCCTGCACATAGCAGGTACAAAGTAACAGTGTTCCAAAATTAAAACCAATCCGCTGGGCATCAATAGGTGGTATTCGCCGATCTCTATGGCAGCAACCCTTGCTCCATTCCCGACCCGCAAGTCCACCTCACCCGACCCCAGCAACCTTCTGTTCTTAAGTCCCTGCACATTGCAACAAATGTGAGAACCACATCCAGTATCCAATACCCAGGATGTTGAAACAGTAAGGTTAATATCTATAACATAAATACCTGAAGAGGACGCACCTTGGCCCCTTCTCTGCTCTCCCATCAGCTTGGGACACGATCTCTTCCAATGGCCCGCCTGTCTGCACCCGAAACAGACGTCCTCAGGACCTGCCTTTTGCTGGCCTTTGGGTTGGGCCTTGGCCTTCTTGGCTTTGGCCTTTTTGGCTTTAGCCTTGGCCTTTTCCTTGGCCTTACCCTTAGCAAGAGGAGCGTTCCCCTTGTTAACCAGCAGCACCGGTGGAGTCTTCTTGATCGACTGCTCAGTAAGCTTGAGCATCCCATGCAGCTCACTGACAGTACGATTCATCCCTTGCATATTATAGTTAAGGATGAACTGATCATAAGAATCCGGTAAGGATGCCAGGATCGTGTCCACCGCCAACTCTTGAGAGATAGTCGATCCGAGACGGGCCAAAGTATCCAAATAGCCCTTCATCTTGAGCACGTGAGCACTCACAGATGTCCCAGCCCCCATCTTACAAGAGTGGAATGCCTTATTGGTCAGGTACCTTTCCTGACGAGCTTGCTCTTGAAACATCTCATTGAGAGTTGTTATCATAGCATAGGCATGATGGTCCATAAACTGTTTTTGCAGTTCGGGGACCATGCACGCCAACATAAGGCACGTCACATCCCGGTTGTCCTTGACGTGCGCCTCGTATTTCGCTAGCTGTGCAGCCATCGGATTACGTCCCTGAGGCGCAGCCGGCACAGGCCTTTCCAGTACATACTCTTTCGACTCTTGTCTTAGAACTATCCTCAAGTTCCTAGACCAGTCTAAAAAGTTAGGACCGGAAAGCTTGTCCTTCTCAAGAATCGATCGCAGTGATAAGGTATTAGTGTTTGCCATTTGGGTGTTTCTACACAGAAAAACATTTAGAGTGTTAATAAAGGGCTTTACTTTGTTGTTCCCATATAAAATTAATAATGAATCAAGTTATTAATTTAACCGAGTTGTTGGGCTCATGGGCCGAGATCCATATTTCATTAAGATATAGCCAAACGAGGGTTTGGTACAACTACACCTTAACTATTTAGGTAGGAACGCCGTCCAATCCCAACCTAGGGACTCTCGGTTTGATGGGCTTGTTGGCACTTACCCATCTGTGCTTAGGGCCAGGAGAATCCTACTACCCATGCTAAGTCAAAACCTCCATCCAAGTGTTAGAGTATCCCATACTCTAACCCAATACAAAGTGACAATACTCCAGTGCATCCTGCGAGGGCATGGTCTACAACTGGCCTATTCCCACCTCGATTCGGTTTTGGATGAGGGAAGCACTTTTAAGCGACTTAGTAATTTCCATTTGGTTATTAGATTCAATTATAACGGCTTACATACATAAAGCGGGTGAATGAGCTATATGTAACATACATTCATACATGCAAAAGAATATACAAATGATTAAATAAAATAAAATGGACTGCTATGGGCCTATGTTACATCCTAATATAATTCTAGTAAACCTATACTAGAAATACATATTAGGTGGGCCTCCTCCTTCTCCTTCTGGGCTTGCACCTCCATTTGGGCTTGCACCTCCATTTGGGCTTGTACCTCCAATTGGGCTCACCACTCCATGGGCTTCTTCTTTTACAAATTTTATAATATTTAACTTAAATAAAATAAAATTACATTAAAAGAAAACGACACGCAGGCCGTATTTACCCAAAAGAAAAATACAACCCAACTCGTAAAAGGCCCGATAGCATCCAATCATACATTCATTCAACCATACATATGCATCCAATACATACAATTCAAAAGCATGTCAAAATGCATGATTTAAGCCCATTTAAATTATGTCGAAGCCATTATTTGGAAATCGCCAATTTTGGCCCACCATGGTTCTAACCCTTAACGGGCTTTGGGCCTCCAGCCCAGGTAGTCCAACTGCTCCCACTGGAATTGGGAAACCATGGGTCCAATTTAGCCATCCGAGTAATTGTGCCAAAATTACCTGAACCAATTTCCATTAACCACATTAATTTCCAAATTAATGTCACATGAACGAAATTAAAATTCATCCAAGAAACCATGCGCATTTAAATTGCATAAATTTAAACAAACGAATTTTAAAACCAATTAAAATTTCAAAACTGGGCCCCGGACCCAAAAACCCGCAAAATCCAAAAACTGGGCCCGGCCCGCTGCAGCTAGGGCAACAGAGTTGCCCTAGCAGCAGCAGCGGTGCAGCCGCCTAGAGGCTGCCCGCTGCTGCCGTGCGGCAGCCACTGCCCAGCGGCCACTGTCCAGCAGGCAGCGGCCGCGCCTCCCGCCGCGTGCGGCGGCCGGCGGCGGCGATTCTGCCGCTGGCAGCCCCGCCGCCGGGAGGCCGATATTTTTTTTTTTTTTTTTAAAAAAAAAACAGAATTAAATCAATCAATAAAAAAATATCCAATCATCATCCATAGCAATTCACCAAGAATTACAACAATACAATAAAATTAAAACAACATAAACCAATATGCAATATTAATTTTCATTGTATTAAAACACATGGGAAAAATCATAAAAACCCATACCATGAATCCCAATCAAAAAACATCCAATTTCAAAATAGGGTTTCAACCAAATTAATCAATTCCCACGGATCAAAAGCCCGCTCTGATACCACTGTTGGGATTTTTCACCGGAAATCACCCGATAAAAGCGGAAGAACGCGGTGATTTCCTCAAATCCAGTCCCAGGAGCAATTGAAGTGGAAATTGAAAAACATAAAATTAAATAAAAAGAGATTAAAATTTCATACCAGAAAAATCTCTTTCAGAGACGGATGATGACTGCAGAACTCAATTTAGAATTCCTCCACTCTCACGTACACGAACGCTTGGCGAATACAACCCGTGCTAGCGTCGGAAAAACCAAAACAATGGAGAGGGGGGGCTAGGAATTTTGGCTATGAGTGTTCTTGAGCTAGGGTGGCCGAATTCTTCTAACCCTAGGTATTTATACCTAGGGTTGGCCGAATTCCTTAAGGAATTCTGGCCCATCTTGGCTCCTCTTTATTCTGTGCGGGCTTCCATGTTTTAATTTAGGCCCAGTCTAATTTTAATTATTCTGTTTAAATTAATTTCAAGCCCAATTTTAATATACCCATGTATTTAATATATCACTCCAAGTAATATATTATTTACATATAAATTAAAATTAGTTTGACAATTAATTTAATCCATCAAATTAAAATTAACTCTACACAAAATAAAATCATATGTAAACCCATACATACGGATATTTCCACCTAGGAAATAATTTCATAATTAATCCAATTAATTATGAAGAGCCAATAGAATATATTAATTTTATTATTATGACCAATCCAATTGATCCTTATAATATAATTAATATATACATGCTTCTCCCTCCATTGTGTATACTCCAAGTATACAGGTGATTCCTTAAGTCTGCATTCTATCGTTCTATGTGTACGATCCTGTGGGCCCATCTTTATGTTGGCAGCGGGCCTTTGGCCCGCAGACTGCAGTTGGGCTCTAGCAAGCCACTGCAGCCCCCAATTAAGATGGAGATGGCAGTCTAACTGATATCATAACCCTGTAGTTGAACTTGTACATCCCATGTCATTGATATCGGTGTCCAACACAGAGGCATGGATTGATCACCCTCTTTTGTGTCCGGACATTAACTTGATCCCGAATGTACTGATGCTCACAAAAAAGTTCCAACTTGTTTGGGTGTGGCCACACTCTTATCAGTCACATTCATCAAGTGGCCGGTGATATCTTCTCAGTTGGTTACTGAGTGACAAATCCCTTCTGCATATCCATAGTATTACCATGTTCGGTGACATACCCGAAAGCACCCATACTTGGCACCCTATTACAGGCCCTTTAGGCGTACCCCTAAGTATGCGACTTCACATGTAACACCATCATATGGTCAGGTCAAAGGATCCATACAAGTACTACACGAGAATCCATTGTGATACCATACCATGTGGATTGCTCGTTTAGTGGATCTATCCAGTACCATGCTCCCAGGCATGTACCCATTAACTGTTGGGATTCGTCACGGGAAACCGACCGACAAAAGCGGAAATACGCGTCGATTTCCTCGAATCCGGCCCAGGAGCTTAAGATGTGGAAATCAAAAACTAAAAGCATAAAAGGAGGGTTTCAAAAACTCACCACAAAGTCTCTCTAAGAGACGGATGCAGACTGCAGAAATCAAGTGTAGATTCCCTCCAACATCACGTACACGAATGGCTCTCGGACCGAAACCCGTGCTAGCGACTCGGATGACAAGAAGAGAGGGAGAGAGGGGCGGCCCAAGATGAATATGGTTGTCCTCTATTTCTTTCCAAAAGAAATAAAACAAGTAATCAAGTTGGGCTCAAAGTTCTTACCAAAAGAAATTTCTCTCCAAAGTGGGCAAAAATGTTTTCACACCCCCCATCCATAAAAACCATTTTTCCCATCTTATACAAACATGGTGGTCGGCCAAAAGATGAGAGAATGAATTAAATTGCTAAGTCCAACTTTGCAAGTTTTCTAGTCAAACTAATGACTCATCACCCCTTAATTGGTTCATCCAAATGACTCACCAAAAATCTCATCATTATGCATAAAGAAGCAAAGTCTCACTTTGCTTCTTCAAAGTCAAACAATGACTCACTTCTTTATGCATATATTCGGCCAACACCAAGAGAAAAATGGTCATCATCTTTTCCCCTTTCTTACCATAAGTAAAGGAAAGATCAAATGGAGCAGAGTCCAACTTTGCCACTTCTTAGGTCAAACCAATGACTCACCATTTTCTTATTGGTTCATAAGAATTGGTCATCATCATTTTGATCCATAAAATGACTCACATTCTTATCCCAACCTTGCCCACAATTTCGGCCAACACATCCCACTTAATGTGGGCATTTTTCATTTTAAGCCTTAAGCCCAATTTAAATTCCTTTGATTTAATTAAATGCAAATGCAACTTTAATTTAACATGTATGTTTATATATATGATACCATGTAACATATTACATACATTTAAATTAAAATTCATTTGACCTATTAATTAAATCAATGGATTAAATTAGACACACATAAAATGACAAACATGTAAACCTATACATGTCATAATATTTCCACCTAGGAAATAATCCCATAAATTAATTCATTGAATTAATTATGAGAAGGCCAAAATAAATATTAATTATATAACTTTGATCAATCCAATTGATTCATATAATATAATTAATATATCTCTCTCTCTTCAAATGTGTATACTCCAAGTACACACTTAATCCGACTAGTTAAAGTCCAGACGTTCAATGTGTACGATCCGATGGGCCCGTCTTTATGTTGGCAGTGGGCCAAGGCCCACAGACTACAGGCGGGCTCTAGCAAGCCACTGTAGCCCCCAATTAAGACGGAGTAAGCAGTCCAACTGAAAACGTAACCCAGTAGTTTGAACTTGTAAATCCCATGTCGCTGATATCGGTGTCCAACACAGAGGCATGGAAGTATCACCCTCTTTGTGTCTGGACCTTTACTTGATACCGAATGAACTGATGCTCACAAACAAGATCCAATCTTGTTTGGGTGCGGCCGCACACTTATCAGTAACATTCTTCAAGAGGCCGATGATATCGTCTCAGTGAATCACTGAGTGACATTCCCTTCTGCATATCCATAGTGCTGCCATGCTTACTGACACACCCGAACGTACCCGTACTTGGCACCCTTTTACAGGCCCGTTGGGCGTACACCAAAGTGTGCCACCTCGCATGCAGCACCATCATATGGTCCGGTCGAAGGACTTATACAAGTACTACACGAGAATCATTTGTGATACTATACCATGCAGATTCCCGTTAAGTGGATCAATCCAGTACCATGCCCTTTTGCATGTACCCATTAACCTAGTTGACATTCCATGTTCTATGACCGGTAAGACACCGCCATACAACCAGGCTAATGATAGTCTTTGGTTCCATTCATTCCCATGATTGGAACAGACTACGGATGACTTTATGGTCATATCGTTTTCACTATCCACAGTCTTACTGCCAAGTGCCTCACACTTGACAACATGGATATGGATATGTCCATTGGATACTCTATTTAAAATATAGCACAAGACATATAATAAATAGATTAATGCCTTTATCTCCTTGACACAAATTGTATAATACATAAAGTTTACATTAATGTACCAAATGTATCATACAAACACAAAGACCAATGCCTCGGGACTAGGGCATTTCCAACAATCTCCCACTTGCACTAGTACCTACTAGGCATGGGTCTAATCCCTATAGATCTAGTACAACCTTCGTGCATAGGCTTAGCCAAGCATGTTGGTCAAAAGATCTGCGACATTGTCTTTGGTGTCCACTCTTTGCAATGAGATGTCACCCCCTCAGTGATTTCTCGCAATAGGTGAACCTCCCTGAGTTCGTGCTTCGTGTATATGTGTGACCGGGGCACATAGCTTGTGCAACAGCCCCGCGTTGTCACAGAAGATATCAACTGGTTCCCGGATAGTAGATACTATCCCCAGTTTTGTGATAAACTTCTTCATCCACACAGCTTCCCTTGCTGCTTCACACGTTGCAATGTACTCAGTTCCTGTGATAGAAACCACGATGGTCTATTACTTGGAGCCTCTCCAACAATAGCACCACCATTTAGCATGAATATATACCTATACTGCGACTTATATTCATCCTGGCTGGTCTGGAAGCTTGCATCAGTGTACCTAGTAGCTGACTGCTCTTCCTGACCCACATGGGCGACATTAGGTCTTGTACATAGCATGGAGTACATGATTGATCCCATGGCTGAAGCGCATATAGGACCAATTCATGTTCTCCCTATCCTGCCTTGTCTTAGGACAGTACTTCTTGCTAAGTTTCAGCTTATGACCCATTGGCAAGAAACCTTTCTTAGCCTGGTCCATGCTGAATCTTTTCAGAACGAAGTCTATGTACTTGGCCTGACTTAGGCCCAGAAGCCGATTGGATCTAACCCTGTAGATACTGATCCCTAGGATCGTCTCAGCTTCGCCTAAGTCCTTCATTACGAAGCACTTACACAACCATTACAATTCCCTTGTAGTGTTGGTATGTGGCTTCCAATCAGAAGGATGCCATCCATATTTCATACCAGGAAAGTTACTATGCTCCCACTAAACCTCTTATACACACCCTTAAAGGTATTGTCGGCCTATAGCTTATAGCACCACTTGCAACCTATTACCTTAGCACCTGGTTCCAAACCTGATAATCGTACATAGATTGCAAATCCACCACCATGGCAGACAGTGGGCTAGCTATAGCCTACTAGTAGGTTTTGAGCTCCTCTTCGTCCAAGACAAAAAGAGCGTAATCATTAGAAACAAAAACCGATGTTTTCCATGTTCCTGATGATCCCTACCAGACCTTTTAGGTCCTTGTGTGACCTGGGCTGGTGCTTCCCCTTTTGGAAGCTTCACCCTGGTCTCCGAGTTATCCTTTTCAGGAGTTTCTGAGCTTTGAACTTCCCTGAGTTCAATATCGCTCCCACTGTCTTTCTTGGAAAGAAACCCCTTTTCAAGAAGGACCCCCTTTTGCGCCATGAACACCTTGTTCTCAGCGGGGTCGTAGAAGTAATACCCTTTGGTTTCCCTAGGGTAGCTCACAAACAGGCATTGGTCAGTTTTGGGTTCTAGTTTTGCTCACAGTCAATTTCTTGACTTGTGCATAACAACCCCAAATCAGTAAGAAAGACACATTAGGCACCCTGCCCGTCCATATTCCAAATGGGGTCTTTTCCAAAGCCTTAGTCGGAGTATAATAGAAAATGAGAGCCATTGTCTCAAGAGCGTATCCATTAAAAAACTTATTGGGAGAAAGGCATGACTCATCGTTTGAGCGGACCATGTCCAACAGGGTCCTATTCCTCCGTTCGGACACCCCATTCCATTGTGGTGTTCCTGGAGGAGTGAGCTGTGGAACTATTCCATGCTCTCTTAAAATGAGTCAAACTATAGGCTTATATGCTCACCACCTCGGTCCAACCGAAAGGCTTTGATATTTCTGCCTAGTTCTGTACTTCGTTTCTTACTCCCTTGAACCTATCAAGGGTCTCAGACTTATATTTCATTAAATAGGCATGGCCATTTCTGATGAAATCGTCTGTGAAGGATACGAAGTATAGATGTTCACCCCTGGTTGCTATGCTTGTCGGTCCATATACATCTCAATGCATTAGGTTCAATAAGCTAGCAACCCTTTTAGCCTTTTAGTCATTTTACCTTATAAACCAGACTCGCATATATCAAGTGACTCCATGTCAAATGATCCTAGGATTCAAGCAATGTGAAGCCTAGCTATGCACTTCTTGTTTATGTGGCCTAAATGACAATGCCAAAGGTAAACCGGATTAAGTTCGTTAGGCTTAACCCTTTAAGTGTGTATAGTATAGACATGATTAGTTTCATTTAGATCCAGGATATAAAAGACATTATTTAATAGAGCTACTCCATAAAATAATTCTTTTCTAGATAAACCCTTTTTACTATTATTAATAGTAAATGTACATCCAGAAATATCCAAAACCGAAACAGAAATAATATTCCTGTACATAACAGGTACAAAATAACATTGTTTCAGTAGTAACAAAACTAATCTACTAGGCATCATAAGCTGGTCCCGCTGATCTTTATGGCAGCAACCCTTGCTCCATTTCTGACCTGCAAGTCCACTTGTCCCGATCCCAGTGATCTCCTGTTCTTAAGTCCCTGCACATTCAACAAATGTGAGAACCACATCTAGTATCCAATACATAAGATGTTGAAACAGAGGTTAATGTCTATGACATATATACCTGATGAAGACACGCCCTGCGTCTTCCTTTTCTCTCCCAAAAGCTTGGGACACGATCTTTTCCAATGTCCAGCCTGCTTGCAACCGAAGCAGACATCCTTGGAACGGGCCTTGGGCTGGGCTTTAGCCTTTTTAGCCTTGGCTTCCTTAGCCTTGGCCTTGGCCTTTGCCTTGCCTTTAGCGAAAAAAGGTTTCCCCTTGTTAACCTCAAGTACCGGCGGAGTCTTCTTGATCGACAGTTCAGCGAGCTCAAGCATCCAATGCAGCTCACTAACAGTACGGTCCATCCCTTGCTTGTAAAATTTTAGGATGAATTGATCATAAGAATCCGGTAAAGAATCCAGGATCGTGCTAACCGCCAGCCCCCGTGAGATAGGAGTTCCGAGACGGGCTAAATTATCCAGATAGCCCTTCATCTTGAGCACGTGTGCACTCACAGATGTCCCGGCTCCCATCTTACAGCTGCGGAATGCCTTGTGGATCAGGTACCTTTCCTGATAAGCTTGCTCATAATACATCTCATTAAGAGTTATCATTATAGCAAAGGCCTGATGATCCAGGAACTGCTTTTGCAATTCAGGAACCATACTAGCCAACATCAGGCATGTCACATCCCGGTTATCTTTTACATGTGCCAAGTATTCCTCCAGCTGGGCAGCCGGTGGATTACTTCCCATTGGCACAGCCGGTACAGGCTTTTTGAGCACATACTCTTTGGACTCTTGTCTTAGAACTTTCCGTAAGTTCATAGACCAGTCCCAAAAGTTAGGGCCAGAAAGCTTGTCCCATTCCAAGAAAGATCGCAGTGATAAAGTATCATTCGTAGCCATTGGTTTCTACACAGAAAAATTACGAGTGTAAATAAAGGACTTAACATGTTCTTCCCATATAATAATTAAAAATGAAATGCTATGGGCCAAAATTTACATCCTAATATAATTCTAGTAAACCTATACTAGAACGACATCAGGTGGGCTGCATCCTCATCCTTCTAGCACGCCAATCCAATCGGCTTCTTCTTCTTTACATAATTCCATAATAATCACATAAAATTACATAAAAAGAAAACGGCGCGTAGGCCGTATTTACCAAAAGAATATTACAACCCGAATAAATAAGGCCCAAAACATCCATTCATGCATTTAATCATACATACACGTATCCAATACATACAATTTATAAACATGTTAAATGCATGAATTAATTGTTGGGATTCGTCACGGGAAACCGACCGATAAAAGCGGAAAGACGCGTCGATTTCCTCGAATCCGGCCCAGGAGCTTAAGATGTGGAAATCAAAAACATAAAGGCATAAAAGAGGGTTTCAAAAACTAACCTCAAAGTCTCTCTAAGAGACGGATGCAGACTGCAGAAACCAAGTGCAGGTTTCCTCCACCGATGCGTACACGAACGGCTCTCGGACCGAAACCCGTGCTAGCGACTCGGATTATCCAAGAAGAGAGGGAGAAGAAGAGAAGAGAGGGGCGGCCAAGCATAGAGTAATGGCTGCCCAAAATTTCTTTTCAAAAGAAAAAAAACCAAAACCTCTCTCTCACCCCCACCATATATTTCTTTTCAAAACATATAGCATAAGAATTGGCAAACTTTTTCTACCAAAGAAAAAGTCTCTCTACGGCCAAAAAGTGGAGTCAATATTACTTTTCATCATTATTTAATGCTCCTCCTTGCTATCCAATAGAAAGAAGATCATCACAAAAACAAAGTCCAACTTTGCCATGACTCACCCATCCATGATTGGTTTAAATGAATGAGTCACTAAAATAATGATCACAAGGATGACTCATCCTTTCATCCAACATATTCGGCCAAGATAAATGGGTGAAAGCATATCTCTTATTTACTTACTTAAAAGAAAGAAGATATTTGCTTAAGGTAGCAAAGTCCAACTTTGCAACCAAAAAGTCATACCATGACTCACCCATTTCCATCATCATTTTTAGCCAATTCTTACATAAATATTCGGCCAACATAATCCCACTCCATGTGGGCATTATTCATTTTAATGTCCAAGCCCAATTAAGTCCTTTGATTTAATTAATTTCAAATGCAACTTTAATAACCATGTATGCTTATATATTATACCATAATATATTACATACATTTAAATTAAAATTCATTTGACCTATTAATATAATCAATGGATTAAATTAGACATACACAAAATGAAATACATGTAAACCTATACATGGATAAACATTTCCACCTAGGAAATACTCTCATAGATTAATTCATTGAATTAATTATGAGAAGGCCAAAATAAATATTAATTATATAACTTTGATCAATCCATTTGATTCATATAATATAATTAATAAATCTCTCTCTCTTCCAAATGTGTATACTCCAAGTACACACTTAATCCGACTAGTTAAAGTCCAGACGTTCAATGTGTACGATCCAATGGGCCCGTCTTTATGTTGGCAGTAGGCCAAGGCCCACAGACTGCAGGCGGGCTCTAGCAAGCCACTGCAGCCCCCAATTAAGACGGAGTAAGCAGTCAAACTGAAAACGTAACCCTGTAGTTTGAACTTGTAAATCCCATGTCGCTGATATCGGTGTCCAACACAGAGGCATGGAAATATCACCCTCTTTGTGTTTGGACCTTTACTTGATACCGAATGAACTGATGCTCACAAACAAGATCCAATCTTGTTTGGGTGCGGCCGCACACTTATCAGTAACATTCTTCAAGAGGCCGATGATATCGTCTCAGTGAATCACTGAGTGACATTCCCTTCTGCATATCCATAGTGTTGCCATGCTCACTGACACACCCGAACGTACCCGTACTTGGCACCCTTTTACAGGCCCGTTGGGCGTACACCAAAGTGTGCCACTTCACATGCAACACCATCATATGGTCCGGTCGAAGGACTTATACAAGTACTACGCGAGAATCATTTGTGATACTATACCATGCAGATTCCCGTTAAGTGGATCAATCCAGTACCATGCCCATTTTGCATGTACCCATTAACCTAGTTGACATTCCATGTTCTATGACCGGTAAGACACCGCCATACAACCAGGCTAACTATAGTCTTTGGTTCCATTCATTCCCATGATTGGAACAGACTACGGATGACTTTATGGTCATATCGTTTTCACTATCCACAGTCTTACTGCCAAGTGCCTCACACTTGACAACATGGATATGGATATGTCCATTGGATACTCTATTTAACATATAGCACAAGACATATAATAAATAGATTAATGCCTTTATTTCCTTGACACAAATTGTATAATACATAAAGATTACATAAATGTACAAATGTATTATACAAACACAAGGACCAATGCCTCGGGACTAGGGCATTTCCAACAATCTCCCACTTGCACTAGTACTTACTAGGCATGGGTCTAATCCCTATAGATCTAGTATAACCTTCGTGCATAGGCATAGCCAAGCATGTTGGTCAAAAGATCTGCGACATTGTCTTTGGTGTCCACTCTTTGTAATGAGATATCACCCCCTCAGCAATTTCTCACAATAGGTGAAACTCCCTGAGTTCATGCTTCGTGTATATGTGTGACCGGGGCACATAGCTTGTGCAACAGCCCCTCGATGTCACAGAAGATATCAACTGGTTACTGGATAGTAGATACTATCCCCAGTTCCGTGATAAACTTCTCAATCCATATAGCTTCCCTAGCTATGTCACACGTTGCAATGTACTCAGTTCCTGTGATAGAAACCGCGATGGTCAATTACTTGGAGCCTCTCCAACAACAGCACCACCATATGGCATGAACACTTACCTATACTGCGACTTATATTCATCCTGGTCAGTCTGGAAGCTTGCATCAGTGTACCTAGTAACTGACTGCTCTTCCTGACTATCATGCACTAAGAAGCTATCCTTAGTCCGATTAAGGTACTTCAGGATTGCTTTAACAGCCTACCAGTGATCCACTCAGGATCCGGCTTATCATACTTAGTGCAAAGCCGACATCAGGTCTTGTACATAGCATGGAATACATGATTGATCCTCTAGCCGAAGCATGTAGAACCAACTTCATGTTCTCCCTGTCCTGCCTTACCTTAGGGCAGTACTTCTTACTAAGTTTCAGCTTATGACCCATTGGCAAGAAACCTTTCTTAGCCTAGTCCATGCTGAATCTTTTCAGAACTATGTCTATGTACTTGGCCTGACTTAGGCCTGGAAGCCGATTGGATCTATCCCTGTAGATCCTGATCCCTAGGATCGTCTCAGCTTCGCCTAAGTCCTTCATTGTGAAGCACTTACTCAACCATTACAATTCCTTTGTAGTGTTGGTATGTCGCTTCAACTTAGAAGGATGCCATCCCTTTGTTATACCAGGAAAATTACTATGCTCCCACTAAACCTCTTATACACACCCTTAAAGGTATTTTCGGCCTATAGCTTATAGCACCACTTGCAAACTATTACCTTAGCACCCGGAGGTGGATCAACCAGGTTCCAAACCTGATTATCGTACATAGATTGCATATCTGCCTCCAAGGCAGACAGTGGGCTAACTATAGCCTACTAGTAGGTTATGTACTCCTCTTTGTCCAAGACAAAATGAGCATAATCATTAGAAACAAGAAACCAATTTTTCTCATGTTCCTGATGATCCCTACCATACCTTTTAGGTCCTTGTGTGACCTGGGCTGGTGCTTCCGCCTTTGGAAGCTTCACCCTGGTCTCCGAGTTATCCTTTTCAGGAATTTGTGAGCTTTGAACTTCCCTAAGTTCAACATCGCTCCCACTGTCTTTCTTGGAAAGAAACCCCTTTTCAAGAAGGACCCCCTTTCGCGCCATGAACACCTTGTTCTCAGCGGGGTTGTAGAAGTAATACCCTTTGGTATCCCTAGGGTAGCTCACAAACAGGCATTAGTCGGTTTTGGGTTCTAGTTTTGCTCACAGTCAATTTCTTGACTTGTGCATAACAACCCCAAATCCGCAAGAAAGACACATTAGGCACCCTGCCTGTCCATATTCCAAATGGAGTCTTTCTAAAGCCTTAGTCGGAGTATAATTGAAATTGAGAGCCATTGTCTCAAGAGCGTATCCATTAAAACTTATTGGGAGAGAGGCATGACTCATCGTTTGAGCGGACCATGTCCAACAGGGTCCTATTCCTCCGTTTGGACACCCCACTTCATTGTGGTGTTCATGGAGGAGTGAGCTGTGGAACTATTCCATGCTCTCTCATAATGAGTCAAACAATAGGCTTATATGCTCACCACCTCGGTCCAACCGAAAGGCTTTGATATTTCTGCCTAGTTGGTTCTGTACTTCGTTCCTTAATCCCTTAAACCTATCAAGGGTCTCAGACTTAGATTTCATTACATAGGCGTAGCCATTTCTGATGAAATTGTCTGTGAAGGATACGAAGTATAGATGTTCACCTTTGGTTGCTATGCTTGTCGGTCCATATACATCTCAATGCATTAGGTCCAATAAGCTAGCGACCCTTGCAAAAAGGTTCTTTAGTCATTTTACCTTATAAACAAGACTCGCATATATCAAGTGACTCCATGTCAAGTGATCCTAGGATTCAAGCTATGTGAAGCCTAGCTATGCGTTTCTTATTTATGTGGCCTAAATGACAATGCCAAAGGTAAACCGGATTAAGTTCGTTAGGCTTAACCCTTTAAGTATGTATAGTATAGACATGATTAGTTTCATTTAAATCCAGGATATAAAAGACATTATTTAATAGAGCCACTCCATAAAATAATTCTTTTCTAGATAAACCCTTTTTACTATTAACAATAGTAAATGTACATCCAGAAATATCCAAAACTGAAACAGAAATAATATTCCTGTACAAAACAGGTACAAAATAACATAGTTTCAGTAACAAAACTAATCTACTAGGCATCATAAGCTGGTCCGGCTGATCTCTATGGCAGCAACTCTTGCTCCATTTATGACCGGCAAGTCCACTTGTCCCGATCCCAGTGATCTCCTGTTCTTAAGTCCCTGCACATTACAACAAATGTGAGAACCACATCTAGTATCCAATACATAAGATGTTGAAACAGAGGTTAATGTCTATGACATATATACCTGATGAAGACACGCCTTGCGTCTTCCTTTTCTCTCCCAAAAGCTTGGGACACGATCTTTTCCAATGACCAGCCTGCTTGCAACCGAAGCAGACATCCTTGGAACGGGCCTTGGGCTGGGCTTTAGCCTTTTTAGCCTTGGGTTCCTTAGCCTTGGCCTTGGCCTTTGCCTTGCCTTTAGCAAGATGAGGTTTCCCCTTGTTAACCTCAAGTACCGGCGGAGTCTTCTTGATCGACAGTTCAGCGAGCTGAAGCATCCAATGCAGCTCACTAACAGTACGATCCATCCCTTGCTTATAAAACTTTAGGATGAATTGATCATAAGAATCCGGTAAAGAAGCCAGGATCGTGCTAACCGCCAGCCCCCGTGAGATAGGCGTTCCGAGACGGGCTAAATTATCCAGATAGC
Organism: Euphorbia tirucalli; assembly: GCA_039660915.1. NCBI lineage: Eukaryota > Viridiplantae > Streptophyta > Magnoliopsida > Malpighiales > Euphorbiaceae > Euphorbia > Euphorbia tirucalli. The sequence continues at coordinate 30,213,256 of CM077640.1, read as the reverse complement.
CCTTCATCTTGAGCACGTGTGCACTCACAGATGTCCCGGCTCCCATCTTACAGCTGCGGAATGCCTTGTTGATCAGGTACCTTTCCTGATAAGCTTGCTCATAAAACATCTCGTTAAGAGTTGTCATTATAGCAAAGGCCTGATGATCCATGAACTGCTTTTGCAATTCAGGAACCATACTAGCCAACATCAGGCATGTCACATCCCGGTTATCTTTTACATGTGCCAAGTATTCCTCCAGCTGGGCAGCCGGTGGATTACTTCCTGTTGGCACAGCCGGTACAGGCTTTTCGAGCACATACTCTTTGGACTCTTGTCTTAGAACTTTCCTTAAATTCATAGACCAGTCCCAAAGGTTAGGGCCAGAAAGCTTGTCCCATTCCAAGAAAGGTCGCAGTGTTAAAGTATTGTTCGAAGCCATTAGTTTCTACACAGAAAAATAAACGAGTGTAAATAAAGGACTTCACATGTTCTTCCCATATTATAATTAATAATGAATCGTGTTATTAATTAACTCGAGTTGTTGGGCTCATGGGCCGAGATCCATATTATATCAAGATATAGCCAGACGAGGGCCTGGAACAACTATACCCCAATTTTTAGGTAAGAACGCCGTCCAATCCCAACCTAGGGACTCTCGGTTTGATGGGTCTGTTGGCACTTACCCATCTGTGCTTAGGGCCAGGAACATCCTACTACCCACGCTAAGTCAAAACCTCCATCCAAGTGTTAGAGTAACCAATACTCCAACCCAATACAAAATGACGATACTCCAGTGCATCCAACGAGGGTTGGTCTACAGCTGGCCTATCCCCACTTCGAGTAGGTTATGAATGAGGGAAGCACTTTTAAGAGACTTAGTAATTGCCTTTTGGTTATTAGATTCAATTAATAACGGCTTAGATGCATAGGCGGGTGAAAAAGGGTTGGATCATACATTCGTCACATGTAAATAAATAAAGCATAATTAAATAAAAATGAAATGCTATGGGCCAAAATTTACATCCTAATAACATTCTAGTAAACCTATACTAGAACGGCATCAGGTGGGTCGCCTCCTTATCCTTCTGGGCTCGCCAATCCAATCGGCTTCTTCTTTACATAACATCATAATAATTAACTTAAAACAAAATTACATAAAAAAGAAAAACGGCGCGTAGGCCGTATTTACCAAAAGAATATTACAACCCAAATAAATAAGGCCCAAAACATCCATTCATGCATTTAATCATACATACACGTATCCAATACATACAATTTATAAACATGTTAAATGCATGAATTAATCCCATTTCAAATATGTCCATAGCCATTATTTTGAAATCGCCAAATTTTGGCCGATCATGGTTCTAAACCCGTGCGGGCTTTGGGCCTCCAACCCAGGCAAACTTGCTCCCAATCCAATTGGGAAACCATGAATTCCAAAATTAGCCGTCCGGGTAATCGTGCCAAGAAAACCCGAACCAATTTCAATTAACCGTATTTATTTCCAAAATAAATATCGCATGAACGAAAAATAAATCCATTCATAAAACATGCGCATAAAATTTCCAAAATTAAACACGCACAATTGTAAAACCAATTAAAATTTTAAAATCCCACGCGTATAAAAATTACCAAAATTTAAACACGCATATTTTTTTTAAAATTTTAAATCCGGCCCGGCCCAAAAATCCCGCCAAATCCAAAAATGGGCCCGGCCCGGCGCGCGGGGCAGCCGCGGCGCTGCTGCCCAGCAGCAGCCCCGCTGCCGCGCAGCGGCTGCTACCCAGCAGCAGCCTGCTGCTGGCGTGCAGCAGCTGCTGCCCAGCAGCAGCTGCTTGCGCGCAGCAGCCCTGCTGCTGGCGTGCAGCAGCTGCTGCGCAGCAGCAGCTGCTGGCCAGCAGCAGCCCAGCTGCTGCCGAGGCAGCAGCCAGCAGCAGCTGCTGCCTGTGGCGCCTAGCGCCGCAGGCAGCGGCTGCTGCCCCCGTTTCGCCCCGAAACGGTCCGTGATTTTTTCCCGCAACAAAAAAAGCAACATGAAATTAAATCACCAAGAAATAAAATCATGCATAGGAAATTAAATCTAGCATAAAACCTATATGCAAAATAAAATTTCCATAAACAATTCACAAATAGAAAATTAAATAAAGCATAAACCATATGCAAATAATTTTCCATAAGTAAAATTCAAGGGGAAAAATCACCAAACCCCAAACCAAAAATAAATCCCGTCCACAAAATCGCCAATTTTAAAACACGGGATCCGCCAAGTTTAAAGATTTCCACGGATCAAAAGCCTGCTCTGATACCACTGTTGGGATTCGTCACGGGAAACCGACCGATAAAAGCGGAAAGACGCGTCGATTTCCTCGAATCCGGCCCAGGAGCTTAAGATGTGGAAATCAAAAACATAAAGGCATAAAAGAGGGTTTCAAAAACTAACCTCAAAGTCTCTCTAAGAGACGGATGCAGACTGCAGAAACCAAGTGCAGGTTTCCTCCACCGATGCGTACACGAACGGCTCTCGGACCGAAACCCGTGCTAGCGACTCGGATTATCCAAGAAGAGAGGGAGAAGAAGAGAAGAGAGGGGCGGCCAAGCATAGAGTAATGGCTGCCCAAAATTTCTTTTCAAAAGAAAAAAAACCAAAACCTCTCTCTCACCCCCACCATATATTTCTTTTCAAAACATATAGCATAAGAATTGGCAAACTTTTTCTACCAAAGAAAAAGTCTCTCTACGGCCAAAAAGTGGAGTCAATATTACTTTTCATCATTATTTAATGCTCCTCCTTGCTATCCAATAGAAAGAAGATCATCACAAAAACAAAGTCCAACTTTGCCATGACTCACCCATCCATGATTGGTTTAAATGAATGAGTCACTAAAATAATGATCACAAGGATGACTCATCCTTTCATCCAACATATTCGGCCAAGATAAATGGGTGAAAGCATATCTCTTATTTACTTACTTAAAAGAAAGAAGATATTTGCTTAAGGTAGCAAAGTCCAACTTTGCAACCAAAAAGTCATACCATGACTCACCCATTTCCATCATCATTTTTAGCCAATTCTTACATAAATATTCGGCCAACATAATCCCACTCCATGTGGGCATTATTCATTTTAATGTCCAAGCCCAATTAAGTCCTTTGATTTAATTAATTTCAAATGCAACTTTAATAACCATGTATGCTTATATATTATACCATAATATATTACATATATTTAAATTAAAATTCATTTGACCTATTAATATAATCAATGGATTAAATTAGACATACACAAAATGAAATACATGTAAACCTATACATGGATAAACATTTCCACCTAGGAAATACTCTCATAGATTAATTCATTGAATTAATTATGAGAAGGCCAAAATAAATATTAATTATATAACTTTGATCAATCCATTTGATTCATATAATATAATTAATAAATCTCTCTCTCTTCCAAATGTGTATACTCCAAGTACACACTTAATCCGACTAGTTAAAGTCCAGACGTTCAATGTGTACGATCCAATGGGCCCGTCTTTATGTTGGCAGTAGGCCAAGGCCCACAGACTGCAGGCGGGCTCTAGCAAGCCACTGCAGCCCCCAATTAAGACGGAGTAAGCAGTCAAACTGAAAACGTAACCCTGTAGTTTGAACTTGTAAATCCCATGTCGCTGATATCGGTGTCCAACACAGAGGCATGGAAATATCACCCTCTTTGTGTTTGGACCTTTACTTGATACCGAATGAACTGATGCTCACAAACAAGATCCAATCTTGTTTGGGTGCGGCCGCACACTTATCAGTAACATTCTTCAAGAGGCCGATGATATCGTCTCAGTGAATCACTGAGTGACATTCCCTTCTGCATATCCATAGTGTTGCCATGCTCACTGACACACCCGAACGTACCCGTACTTGGCACCCTTTTACAGGCCCATTGGGCGTACACCAAAGTGTGCCACTTCACATGCAACACCATCATATGGTCCGGTCGAAGGACTTATACAAGTACTACGCGAGAATCATTTGTGATACTATACCATGCAGATTCCCGTTAAGTGGATCAATCCAGTACCATGCCCATTTTGCATGTACCCATTAACCTAGTTGACATTCCATGTTCTATGACCGGTAAGACACCGCCATACAACCAGGCTAACGATAGTCTTTGGTTCCATTCATTCCCATGATTGGAACAGACTACGGATGACTTTATGGTCATATCGTTTTCACTATCCACAGTCTTACTGCCAAGTGCCTCACACTTGACAACATGGATATGGATATGTCCATTGGATACTCTATTTAACATATAGCACAAGACATATAATAAATAGATTAATGCCTTTATTTCCTTGACACAAATTGTATAATACATAAAGATTACATAAATGTACAAATGTATTATACAAACACAAGGACCAATGCCTCGGGACTAGGGCATTTCCAACATTAATCCCATTTCAAATATGTCCATAGCCATTATTTTGAAATCGCCAAATTTTGGCCGATCATGGTTCTAAACCCGTGCGGGCTTTGGGCCTCCAACCCAGGCAAAATTGCTCCCAATCCAATTGGGAAACCATGAATTCCAAAATTAGCCGTCCGGGTAATCGTGCCAAGAAAACCCGAACCAATTTCAATTAACCGTATTTATTTCCAAAATAAATATCGCATGAACGAAAAATAAATCCATTCATAAAACATGCGCATAAAATTTCCAAAATTAAACACGCACAATTTTAAAACAATTAAAATTTTAAAATCCCACGCGTATAAAAATTACCAAAATTTAAACACGCATATTTTTAAAATTTTAAATCCGGCCCGGCCCAAAAAATCCCGCCAAATCCAAAAACGGGCCCGGCCCGCTGCGCGGAGCAGCCGCGGCGCTGCTGCCCAGCAGCAGCCCCGCTGCCGCGCAGCGGCTGCTGCCCAGCAGCAGCCTGCTGCTGGCGTGCAGCAGCTGCTGCCCAGCACCAGCTGCTGGCGCGCAGCAGCCCTGCTGCTGGCGTGCAGCAGCTGCTGGCCAGCAGCAGCCCAGCTGCTGCCGAGGCAGCAGCCAGCAGCAGCTGCTGCCTGTGGCGCCTAGCGCCGCAGGCAGCGGCTGCTGCCCCCGTTTCGACCCGAAACGGTCCGTGATTTTTCCGAAACAAAAACAAGCAACATGAAATTAAATCACCAAGAAATAAAATCATGCATAGGAAATTAAATCTAGCATAAAACCTATATGCAAAATAAAATTTCCATAAACAAAACACAAATAGAAAAATAAACAAAGCATAAACCAATATGCAAAACTTTTCCATTTGCAAAATTCAAGGGGCAAAATCACAAAAACCCCAAACCAAAAATAAATCCCGTCCACCATAAATCGCCAATTTTAAAATACGGGATCCGCCAAGTTAAAGATTTCCACGGATCAAAAGCCCGCTCTGATACCACTGTTGGGATTCGTCACGGGAAACCGACCGACAAAAGCGGAAATACGCGTCGATTTCCTCGAATCCGGCCCAGGAGCTTAAGATGTGGAAATCAAAAACTAAAAGCATAAAAGGAGGGTTTCAAAAACTCACCACAAAGTCTCTCTAAGAGACGGATGCAGACTGCAGAAATCAAGTGTAGATTCCCTCCAACATCACGTACACGAACGGCTCTCGGACCGAAACCCGTGCTAGCGACTCGGATGACAAGAAGAGAGGGAGAGAGGGGCGGCCCAAGATGAATATGGTTGTCCTCTATTTCTTTCCAAAAGAAATAAAACAAGTAATCAAGTTGGGCTCAAAGTTCTTACCAAAAGAAATTTCTCTCCAAAGTGGGCAAAAATGTTTTCACACCCCCCATCCATAAAAACCATTTTTCCCATCTTATACAAACATGGTGGTCGGCCAAAAGATGAGAGAATGAATTAAATTGCTAAGTCCAACTTTGCAAGTTTTCTAGTCAAACTAATGACTCATCACCCCTTAATTGGTTCATCCAAATGACTCACCAAAAATCTCATCATTATGCATAAAGAAGCAAAGTCTCACTTTGCTTCTTCAAAGTCAAACAATGACTCACTTCTTTATGCATATATTCGGCCAACACCAAGAGAAAAATGGTCATCATCTTTTCCCCTTTCTTACCATAAGTAAAGGAAAGATCAAATGGAGCAGAGTCCAACTTTGCCACTTCTTAGGTCAAACCAATGACTCACCATTTTCTTATTGGTTCATAAGAATTGGTCATCATCATTTTGATCCATAAAATGACTCACATTCTTATCCCAACCTTGCCCACAATTTCGGCCAACACATCCCACTTAATGTGGGCATTTTTCATTTTAAGCCTTAAGCCCAATTTAAATTCCTTTGATTTAATTAAATGCAAATGCAACTTTAATTTAACATGTATGTTTATATATATGATACCATGTAACATATTACATACATTTAAATTAAAATTCATTTGACCTATTAATTTAATCAATGGATTAAATTAGACACACATAAAATGACAAACATGTAAACCTATACATGTCATAATATTTCCACCTAGGAAATAATCCCATAAATTAATTCATTGAATTAATTATGAGAAGGCCAAAATAAATATTAATTATATAACTTTGATCAATCCAATTGATTCATATAATATAATTAATATATCTCTCTCTCTTCAAATGTGTATACTCCAAGTACACACTTAATCCGACTAGTTAAAGTCCAGACGTTCAATGTGTACGATCCGATGGGCCCGTCTTTATGTTGGCAGTGGGCCAAGGCCCACAGACTACAGGCGGGCTCTAGCAAGCCACTGTAGCCCCCAATTAAGACGGAGTAAGCAGTCCAACTGAAAACGTAACCCAGTAGTTTGAACTTGTAAATCCCATGTCGCTGATATCGGTGTCCAACACAGAGGCATGGAAGTATCACCCACTTTGTGTCTGGACCTTTACTTGATACCGAATGAACTGATGCTCACAAACAAGATCCAATCTTGTTTGGGTGCGGCCGCACACTTATCAGTAACATTCTTCAAGAGGCCGATGATATCGTCTCAGTGAATCACTGAGTGACATTCCCTTCTGCATATCCATAGTGCTGCCATGCTTACTGACACACCCGAACGTACCCGTACTTGGCACCCTTTTACAGGCCCGTTGGGCGTACACCAAAGTGTGTCACCTCGCATGCAGCACCATCATATGGTCCGGTCGAAGGACTTATACAAGTACTACACGAGAATCATTTGTGATACTATACCATGCAGATTCCCGTTAAGTGGATCAATCCAGTACCATGCCCTTTTGCATGTACCCATTAACCTAGTTGACATTCCATGTTCTATGACCGGTAAGACACCGCCATACAACCAGGCTAATGATAGTCTTTGGTTCCATTCATTCCCATGATTGGAACAGACTACGGATGACTTTATGGTCATATCGTTTTCACTATCCACAGTCTTACTGCCAAGTGGCTCACACTTGACAACATGGATATGGATATGTCCATTGGATACTCTATTTAAAATATAGCACAAGACATATAATAAATAGATTAATGCCTTTATCTCCTTGACACAAATTGTATAATACATAAAGTTTACATTAATGTACCAAATGTATCATACAAACACAAAGACCAATGCCTCGGGACTAGGGCATTTCCAACATTAACTTGGTTGACATTCCATGTCCAATGACTGGTAAGACACCGCCATACAACCAGGTTAATGATAGTCTGTTGTTCCATTCATTCCCATGACTGGAACAGACTACGGATCTATTTATGGTCATATCGTTAACCCTATCCATGGTCTTACTGCTAAGTGCATGACACTAGTCGTCATGGATATGGATATGTCCATTGGATACTTCATTTACTATACTGCACAAGATAAATATAATAAATGAATTGATGCCTTTATTAATGACACAAATAAGTACAACACATAAATCCAATAAATGTATGGTACAAATACAAGGACCAATGCCTCGGGACTAGGGCATTTCCAACAGTGGCCCAGCTGAAGAAAGGGGCTAGTGTCAGTTCTGAATCCAAGAAGGCGGTTAATATGGATGCCATGATCAGCAAAGGCATTGATACTTTTCCTATTGGCTTTCAAGTGCACAAGGTTCCTTCTTACAAGGGAATGGGTACACCAGAGGCCCATGTGAATCTCTACGCTTGGGTTATGTTGACGGCAGGCGCCACAAAGCAACAACTGATTAATCTCTTCCTGACTACACTTGAGGGAGGAGCTTTGGGATGGTACAATTCTTATCAGAGGAAGAGCAATCAGACTGGGAGGCTTTATCAGTGGCCTTTATCAAATATTACAGCTTCAACACTAAGATTCAGGTGAAGCTGTATAATTTGGAACGAATTAAGTAAAGGCCCAACAAGCCGTTTGATGAATATTATCAACGATGGATGAACAAGATGATCCTTCTGAGAAACCGCCCTGATGAAGATGAATTGATATAGAAGCTGATTGATGGCAACAGGGACATCTTCAAGAACAATATAAAGTTTCATCCATTTAGTGAGCTTTGTGAAGTATACAGCATGGCCATGAAAATCGAGCGAGATGAGGAAGAGAAAGCAGCAAGCCATAAGGGTGGCAGAAGTTCAGGGTATAGTTTTGGGTACAGATCAACAGCTGTAGCCGGGTCTAGTGGTGGTTCAGGTTCAGGTTCTAGAGGCAAGCAGGGGCAGTCGTCGGAAGTAAAACAGGTCGAGGTCGCCACGGTGACCCAGTAACAAAGCAATTAGAATAGAAACCCAGGAGGACATGGTATATCTACTTGGACTCTCCCATTGGTCAAAATCTTTGCAAAGTGCAGAAATGGAGGGTTGTTGTAGTACTTAAGGCCATTTGAAAAGCCCGCTAATGCAGATAAAGAGAATTTCTGCACGTATCATGGAGTGACTGGCCATAGAACCAATAATTGCTACAAGCTGAGGGATGCTATTTAGAAGTTAATTGATGAAGGGAAATTGCAGGAGCCTCCTAAGCCAGCACGAAGGCATTCGAGAAGCAGGTTAACATGGTACACTCAGGATTGCCAGCTAATTTCATCTTTACTCAGGTCCTTTAGGTGAACCCTGCTATACAGTCTGTAGCAATCGGTGAAGCTAGAGTAGAGTCTGAATTTGAGGCATAGACGGAACAAAAAAAAGATCAAGCCGATAAGCTTGAATGATTCGGAAGACGAATATGAAGAGTTTGGCGGGAATGAGACAGTTGAGCCGCCAGCTATTGAAAAGCTAAAAATTCAAGAGGTTCAGAATGTGACCCGAAGTGGTAGGGTTTATCAACCAGCAACCCAAGTAAAAGACAAGGCCCCGGTAACTGGGTCGTGTAGCACATCAACACAGGAGGGAGTTGAGAAGGAAGACTTAGTCATTTCTCAGTTAAAGAAAACCTCTGCCCAAGCTAGTTTGTGGCATCTACTTTTAACCTCCAAGAAACATATGGCTGCCTTAGTAAAGTAGCTCTCAGAAATTGAAGTGTCTCCCATTGTATCACCGGAAGCCATGTGTTGTTTGTTGGATAAGATCCATTCTGGGTCTCTCGACATTGTCTTTTCAAAAAAAGATCTGCCTAGTGAAGGAAAGGCCCATAATAAGGCCCTTTACATCAGGGCCCATGTGATGGACAAAGTAATGCCATGTGTGATGGTGGACGACGGATCGGCGCTGAACATACATCCATCGAAAATGCTACCATGTTTGGGCTTGAACGAAGACGCTCTGAAGAAGTCTGTAACAGTGATCCGGGCATATGATGACTCCAAAATAACTGTAATTGGGACTTTTAACACTGAAGTGGAGGTTGGGCCAGTCAAGTCAATGGTTGTTTTCACTGTGATAGACATCTCGGTCACTTTCTCCCAACTGTTGGGAAGACCATGGTTCCACCCATTAGGAGGTGTCCCTTCTACTTTGCATCAGAAAATAAAGTTCTCGATAAATGGGGAGATTGTGACAGTTGAGGTAGATGCCCAATCTATGATTGCTGCTGTAAATGAAGGGGTTATACCATTTGGAGGGTTCCAAGTCGCCACGGTCGGGGAAGAGGAAACCACAGATGTTCCAATGGTCATTTATGAAAACTATATGCTGGAGTGGCTGTCCAGGTATTTGCACAAGTAGAATTTTGTTTCGGGCATGGGACTTGGAATCAACCTACAAGGGGTGCCTGAGTTTAACATTGACTCGAGAAAGCCAAAGCAGTTCGGGTTAGGGTACAGAGGAAGCATCTGACCAGAAGAACCTGAGAAGGGGCAAGAACGGCAAGCTTATGATGAAACCATTCCTGAAGGCAGGAGAAGAGCTATACAAGGGCCAGGCTGAACCAGTAAGGGTTAGGAACATTGAATACCCTGGCTTTGAAATATTTTCTGATGTCGTAGACTTTGAGAAAATCCGGGAAGAACCAATAGCCCCCATGGTGGTGGAAGAGGTAGCTGCTAAGTCTGTTGTTCTACAAAGTGAGCAACCCGAAGTGATAGCAGAAGCCGAGGAAGTGCCCAAAGAGAAAGCCTGTGATGAAACCGTAGAAGTAATTTCAGGTGCGCTGTCTGCCGCTTTGAGCAAGGCATTCGGGAAGTCTAAAGAAGGGTTCGGTTAGGAGCTGATGGCCAAAGTAAACTTGGATTCTGTGGTTGCTAAGATGGCCAAGATCATGGAAAAGTCTAAGGCACAGATGGCTGAAAGTGAGGAGACCATTGTTAATACTGAGAAAGAAGTCAAAGCAGCTGTAGATTCGGATGATGCTCTGAAAGTGAAAGTGGAAGCCAAAGCAATGCAAGGCCTTCCGCCTGTGGAGGATGAAAATGATTTTTTTTTTTTTGTATCTATTTCTGCCATTTTCAATGTGAATGATGCACTTTATGACAAGTTTAATGCAATGAAATCTCAGTCTGCTTACTTGTGTGATGTTTATCCTGATAATTCAGTGCATGCATTTGAATCACCATCAAGCATATTTAGCTTTCATGACACTGCATTGCATGAAATCAACATAAGTACAGATGAAAACCCCAGAATGGTATTCATTTCACATGAGTTAAAACCAGAGGAAGAAAGAGAATTAACAAGAATATTACAAAAACATGTTAAAGCTTTTGCCTAGTCGTACGAGGATATACCTGGTATAGACACAGAAATAGCAGTTTATAAGATCTTGACGGACCCTACATTCAAGCCAGTGAAGCAAAAACTGAGAAGGCTGAGGCCAGAGTGGGCTACATTGGTGAAAGAAGAAGTGGCTAAGCAGATAGACGCCATGTTCCTCGAAGTAGTGGAGTATACAAAATGGCTAGCCAACATCATCCTAGTACCTAAAAAGGATGGAAGGGTCAAAGTATGTGTCGACTATAGGGATCTGAATAAGGCATGCCTAAAGGATAATTTTCCACTGCCTCATATCGATGTCTTGGTAGATAGTGCAGCTAAGGTAGTGATGTATTCCTTCATGGATGGATTTTCAGTTTACAACCAGATCCTGATGGATGTAATTGATAAAGTGAAGACATCATTCATTACAGAGTGGGGCATTTTCTGCTACAGAGTAATGCCCTTTGGACTGAAGAACGCTGGAGCCACTTACCAGAGGGCTATCACAACTTTACTGCATGATATGATCCACAAAGAAGTCGAAGTGTATGTCGATGATATGCTTGTTAAATCGTCTACCTGGGAGGAACATCCTGTTATCCTAGATAGATTTCTCACATGCATTGGAGAGTATAACTTGCGACTTAATCCTAAGAAGTGCATATTCGGGGTCACATCAGGGAAACTATTGGGTCATGTAGTCAGCTAGAGAGGAACAGAAATGGACCCAGATAAAATCAAAGCTATTCAGGATATGCCAGCCCCAAAAACATAAAAGGAAGTCTATTCATTCTTGGGCCATTGCAGTACGTCAGTCGTTTCATAGCACGATTGACCTCCACTTGTGAGCCAATTTTCAAGCTATTAAAGAAAGATCAGCCAATTGTGTGGGATGATAGATGTCAGTTGGCATTCAAGAAAATCAAGGCTTATCTGGTAAATTTGCCGGTTCTGAGTCCTCCAATTCTGGGGAAGCCTTTGATCTTGTATTTGGCCATTGAAGATTCCTCTGTAGGGGCAATGTTGTGTAGGAGCAAGGGGACAGGAAAGAGTACCCTATTTACTACCTCAGCAAGAAGCTGCTGGAATATGAAACCAAGTACACATTGGTGGAGAAGACATGTATGGCGATGATCTAGCTGACCAAGAAGCTATGCCATTATTTCCAGTCATATAAAGTGCAGGCCGTGGCTAAAATAGATCCAATAAAGTATTTATACGAAGCACCAGTGTTGGTTGGGAAATTATCTAGGTGGCTGTTACTCTTATCGGAATTTGACATTGAGTACATCACCAAGAAGACCATGAAAGGGTGAGCCATAGCAGAATTTCTAGCAAATCAGCCATTGGAATCAGATTACATGGAGAATTTGGAGTTCTCAGATGAACAGCTTGCCATGGTAGAAATAAAAAGATGGGTGATGTGCTTCGATGGTGCCGTGAACAGAAAGGGTGCTGGAATCGGGGTAATCATAGAAACACCAGACAGTGAAATCATTCATTTGTCAAAGAGATTGGATTTTCCCATAACCAACAATGGAGCAGAGTATGAAGCATGCTTGTTCGGGATGGAAGCTCTATTGACATTAGGGGAAAATGACGTCTTGATCATTGGAGATTCACTTCTAGTGATTAGACAAGCTCAAGGTGAATAGGAGCTAAAAGAAGAAGCCTTACGGCCTTACTTGGAGCTGCTACAGTACAAAAAAGAGCTTTTCAGCCAATGTGAATTTAAACATGTCCCTAGGGATGAGAAAGAGATGGCTGATGTGCTAGCAACACTGTCTTCCATGTGGGAAAATCTAGAAGAAACTCAAGTGCAACCACTGGTAATAGAAACTTCCAGACAACCCTGCTTTGAAGTGCATGAAGTAATGGAATTGACAGCTGAAGAGAAGCCGTGGTTCTTCGATATTTACCAGTATGTGAAGGAAGGGAAATACACAGAGGGATCTAGTACTGCTAATAAGATGTCATTAAGAAAGCTAGCTAGTCAGTTCAGAATTTTTAAAGATAGGCTATACAAAAGAACGACAAATGGTGTTCTTTTGAGGTGCCTGACAGAGCAAGAGGCAGAAACAGTGATGCAGAAGGTACATGCAGGGTCCTGCGGGCCACACATGAATGAACTCACTATTGCCAGGAAGATAATGAGACACAGATACTTTTGAAGGACTATGCAGGCTGATTGTATAAAGAAAGTTAAAAGATGTCATAAGTGTCAGATCGATGCTGACATCAGTCATCTTCCGCCACTTGAATTACAGAATCTGGCATCCCCTTGGCCATTTTCAGCATGGGGGATAGATATGATTGGTGAAATTCATCATATAGCATCTAATGGACACAGATTCATAGTTATGGCAGTTGAATATTTCTCAAAATGGGAGGAGGCAGAATCCTTCGCTAGTGTAACAGCCAAACAGATGGTTAAGTTCATCCAAAAGAACATCTTTGCTCAATATGGAATTCACCATCATATAGTGACTGATAACGGAGAGCAGTTTCAAGGGGCAACAGCTACGCTACTTGTAAAACATGGCATTGAGCACCATAAGTCTTCTCCATATAGGCCCTAGGCTAATGATGCAGTGGAAGCAGCTAATAAGGCGATAAAGAAGATCTTATCAAAGATGGTAACCACTTATAGAGATTGGGCTGACAAGCTTTCGTATGCTCTTTAGGGTTACATAACCAGTGTCAGGACACCAACAGGGGAGACTCCATATGCTTTGGTGTATGGTATGGAAGCAGTGTTACCAGTAGAAATAGAGCTTAAGTCATTGAGGGTTGTCTTGGAAGCTCAGTTGCCAGAGACTGAATGGGCGCAAACTAGATATGAATAGTTGGCAGCAGTAGATGAAAAACACCTGAAAGCACTGGAACATCTACAGATGTACCGGTGCAGAATGGCCAGAGCATATAATAGAAATGTGAAACGCCCTAGGCGACAGCTGAAAGCAAGGGATTTGGTTCTAAAACAATTAAGGCCTTTAAACGTCGATGTTAGGGGAAAATTTAGACCCAACTAGGAAGGGCCCTATGTTGTGAAGAAAGTATTATCAAAAGGTGGTGTTAGCATCATGGACATGGATGGAAATGAGTTTGCAAATCCTGTCAATCAAGACAGCTTAAAGCTTTATCATGTCTAAAAAAAAAGGGTCTGCTAGGTTGAAAACTCAAAAAGAGTTGCCTAGGCTAAAGTTAAGACACAAGAGAAAATGATCAGTCGGAAAATCTGAAAGGGACGACTGGTAACAGATTCTGGCTCTGTGTGGAGTGTATACCATTTTTGGAATTAATCTTTTCAAATGTACTCATTTTGATTTTATCAATAAAGTGAAATATTTGTTTAAATATATTTGTGTGGCTATGTCAAATGCATAAACAAAGTTATCTTGCTTAAACATCCATTTAAGGAAAGTGCTTTACATTTAACTGGTTGAACATATCACGTTATTTAACAATGAAAATGTTTTAAATATGTACAATCTGAAATCTTTTATCATCCTCCCGATCTAATTCATCTTTCCAAAGAGCAGCAGTGGTTGTCCAAGGACTTAATTGTTGAAGAAATCAAACCAGCTTCTAACAAGAAATTGAACCCCGGTGCTGCTACATACAACACTTTTTTGAATTATAAGTCGGTCTTTGTTCATCTTAAAAAAAAACAAAAAGCTCGCTGGGGTGAAATCCTAAAAGGCGTCTCAGGCAAAAATAAGAGCAGCTCGCTGGGGTAAAAACTGAAAAGGTGCCTCAGGAAAAAATTAGAGCAGCTCGCTAGGCAGAAAACCCATATTGGGCAACCCAGGCAAAATTTAGAGCACTTCCAGATTCATAAATCACAAGGGTGAAAAGCAAAGTCTCTCCATCATCTCCCCAGCAGGATTCTCCACATCACTTCCCAGCGGAATATTTATAAGGGATACTACGATCTTTTCCCCACCGATTGTCACGTATCCACATCAGTCATCTTATTTCCCCAGTAGTCCTCATATGTCTTTAACAAGGAAAAGCTTCGTGTAAGGAGTGTCTTCCACCAGCTAGGAGCAGAACATGTCTTCCCCAGCAGAAAGGAGGAACATCAAAATTAAACACACAACGAGAAATGAATCCTTTAGGATCCATATGCACATGCATCATCATGCATGCATATACAGTATACACAGAGCATTCATCCCCAGCCAGTCTTCATTCTGTTGGGATTTTTCACCGGAAATCACCCGATAAAAGCGGAAGAACGTGATGATTTCCTCAAATCTAGTCCCAGGAGCAATTGAAGTGAAAATTATAAAACTTAAAATTTTAATAGAAAGAGATTAAATTCTTACCAGGAATATCTCTTTCTAGAGATGGATGAAGACTGCAGAAATCAAACTAGATTCCCTCCTCGTTTTCGTACACGAACGCCTAACGAACATGACCCATGCTAGCGTTGGAAACACAAAAACCTTTTTGGTGAGAGGGGCTAGGAATTTCAGCTATCACATAATGTGTTAGGGGTGGCCGAAATTTCTAACCCTAGGTATTTATACCTAGGGTGGCCGAATTCCCTTAGGGGAATTCAGGCCCAGTTTGGCTCCTTTAAATTCTGTGCGGGCTTCTATGTTTTAATTCAGGCCCAGTCTAATTTTAATTGTTCTGGTTTAAATTAATTTCAAGCCCAATTTTAATATACCCATGTATTTAATATATTACACCAAGTAATATATTATTTACATTTAAATTAAAATTAGTTTGACCAATTAATTTAATCCATCAAATTAAAATTAAATCTTCACAAAATAAAATCATATGTAAACCTATACATATAAATGTTTCCACCTAGGAAATAATCTCATAATTAATCCAATTAATTATGAAGAGCCAATTGAATATATATTAATTTTATTATTGGGATCAATCCAATTGATCTTTATAATATAATTAACATATATACACCTCTCTCTCCATAGTGTATACTCTAAGTATACATGTGATTCCTTAAGTCTGTGTTCAGTCGTTCTATGTGTACGATACCGTGGGCCCATCTTTATGTTGGCAGCGGGCCTTTAGCCCGCAGACTGCAGTTGGGCTCTAGCAAGCCACTGCAGTCCCCAATTAAGATGGAGATGGCAGTCTAACTGTTATCATAACCCTGTAGTTTAAACTTGTACATCCCATTTCATTGATATCGGTGTCTAACACAGAGGCATTGATTGATCACCCTCTTTTGTGTCGGACATTAACTTGATCCCGAATGCACTGAAGCTCACAAACAAGTTCCCACCTGTTTGGGTGTGGCCACACTCTTATCAGTTACATTCATCAAGCGGCCGGTGATATCTTCCCAGTGGACTACTGAGTGGCAAATCCCTTCTGCATATCCATGGTATCACCATGCTAAGTGACATACCCGAAAGTACCCATACTTGGCACCCTATTACAAGCCCTTTAGGCGTACCCCTAAGCATGCGACCTCACATGTAACACCATCATATGGTCAGGTCAAGGGATCCATACAAGTACTACACGAGAATCACTTGTGATACTATACCATGTGGATTACTCGTTTAGTGGATCTATCTAGTACCATGCCCCCATGCATGTACCCATTAACTTGGTTGACATTCCATGTCCAATGACCGGTAAGACACCGCCATACAACCAGGTTAATGATAGTCTCTTATTCCATTCATTCCCATGACTGGAACAGACTACGGATCTATTTATGGTCACATCGTTTACCCAATCCATGGTCTTACTGCCAAGTGCATGACACTTGTCATCATGGATATAGATATGTCCATTGGATACTCCATTTAATATATTGCACAAGATAAATATAATAAATGAATTTATTCCTTTATTAATAACACAAAAAGTACAATACATAAATCCAATAAATGTGTAGTACAAATACAAGGACCAATGCCTCGGGACTAGGGCATTTCCAACAATCTCCCACTTGCACTAGTTCCAATTAGGCATGGGCCTAATCCCTATAGACCTAGTATGACCCTCATGCTTGGGCTGAGCCAGCGCCTTGGTCAACAGATCTGTGACATTATCCTCGGTGTCCACTTTGTGTAATGCAATGTCACCTCTCTCCGTGATTTCTCGTGTGAGGTGAAACTTTCTGAGCACGTACTTTGTGTTCTTGTGTGACCGGGGCTCCTTAGCTTGTGCGACGGCCCTATTGTTGTCACAAAAGATATCGACTGGGTCCTAGATAGTTGGCACTACTCCCAACTCAGTGATAAACTTCTTTATCCACACAGCTTCCTTAGCCGCATCACACACAGCGATGTACTCAGCTTCTGTTGTAGAGTCCGCTATGGTTGGCTGCTTTGAGCTCCTCCAGCTTACAGTACCACCATTCAGCAAAAATACATACCTATACTGCGACTGGTACTCATCCTGGTTGGTCTAGAAGCTCGCATCAGTATACCCAGTAACTGATAGCTCTTCCTGACAACCATACACTAAAAAGCTATCCTTAGTCCGGTTAAGGTACTTGAGGATCGCCTTGACAGCTTTCTAGTGATCCTCCCCGGGATCCTGCTGGTATCGGCTCGTCATACTCAGTGCAAAGGCGACATCAGGTCTCGTACATAACATTGAGTACATGATTGATCCAATAGCCGAAGCATATGGAACCAATTTCTTATTCTCCCTGTCCTCCCTTGCTTTAGGACAGTGTTTCTTACTAAGTTTCAGCCCATGGCCCATTGGCAAGAATCCTTTCTTAGCCCGGTCCATGCTGAATCTTTTTAGAACTTTGTCAATGTACAAAGCCTAACTTAGGCCCAGAAGCCGATTTGATCTATCCCTGTAGATCTTGATCGCTAGGATCATCTCAGCCTCGCCCAAGTCCTTCATTGTGAAGCACTTACTCAGCCACTGCTTTACCCCTTGCAGTGTAGGTATGTCGCTTCCAATGAGTAGGATGTCGTCTACATAAAGTACCAAGAATGTGACAATGCTCCCACTAGTCCTCTTATACACACAAGGCTCATCTTGATTCTATATGAAGCCATATTCCTTTATGGCCTCATTGAATCTTAGATTCCAACTTCGGGGATGCTTGCTTCAGTCCATAAATGGACCTTTGAAGTTTGCATACCCTTCCCGGATACTTCGGATCGACAAAACCCTCAGGTTGTGTCATGTACACATCCTCGAGTAGCTTTCCATTAAGGAAAGCGGTTTTGACATCCATCTGCCATACCTCATAGTCATACCATGCGACTATAGCCAGTAGTATCCTGATGGATTTGAGCATGGCTACTGGTGAAAAAATTTCATCATAGTCTATTCCATGGACTTGTCTGAAACCTTTTGCAACCAGACGCCCCTTGAAGGTATTATCGGCTTTTAGCTTGTAGCACCACTTGCAACCTATTACCTTAGCACCCGGAGGTCGATCAACCAAGTTCCAAACTTGGTTATCGTACATAGATTGCATTTCTGCCTCCATGGCTTTATGCCAATTCGCAGATTGTGGGCTAGCCATAGCCTCCTGGTAGGTTGTGGGTTCTTCCTCATCCTAGATGAGAAGAGTTTGATCATCGGTGACAAGGAAACAATACCTCTCCGGTTCCCGACGATCCCTACCAGACCTTCTAGGTTCTTGTATGGCCTGGGTCGGTGCTTCTGCTTGTGGAAGCTCCACCTGGGCCTCCGAGTTATCCTCTTCAGGAGCTTATGGACCTTGAACTTTCCTGAGTTCAACATTGCTCCCACTATCTTTCTTGGAAAGGAACTCCTTTTCTAGAAAGACCCCCTTCCTTGCCACGAACACCTTGTTCTTGGCGGGGTTGTAGAAGTAATACCCTTTGGTTTCCCTAGGGTAGCCCACAAATAGGCATTTATTGGTTTTGGGCTCCAGCTTGCCACTAGTCAATTTCTTGACATGTGCTTCGCATCCCCAAATCCTTAGGAAAGACACATTGGGCTCCTTGCCTGTCCATATCTGATATGGGGTCTTTTCCACTGCCTTAGTCGGAGTATTGTTTAAGATGAGAGCTGCTGTCTCGAGGACATGTCCCCAGAAACTAATTGGGAGAGATGCTTGACTCATCATTGAGCGGACCATGTCCAACAAGGTCCTATTCCTCCGTTCGGACACCCCATTCCATTGTGGTGTTCTGGGAGGAGTGAGCTGTGGAACTATTCCGTGCTCTCTCAAGTATGAGTCAAACTCTAGGCTCATATACTCACCGCCTCGGTCCGACCGAAGGGTTTTGATATTCCTGCCTAGCTAGTTCTCTACCTCATTCCTAAATTCCTTGAACCTATCAAGGGTCTTGGACTTGTGTTTCATCAGATAGACATAGCCATATCTGCTTAAATCATCCGTGAACGTGACGAAGTACAGATGCCCACCTCTGGTCGCTGCGCTCATAGGCCCACATACATCTGAATGTATCAGATCCAATAAGCCAGTGGCCCTTTTAGCCTTCTTGTTAAAAGGTGCCTTTGTCATCTTGCCTCGTAAACATGATTCGCATGTATCAATTGACTCCAAGTCAAATGACCCTAGGACTCCAGCTTTGTGAAGTTTAGCAATGCGCTTCTCATTTATATGTCCAAGACGACAATGCCATAGGTAGGCTTAACCCTCTTAGTGTTTATGTTATAGATATGATTGGTTTCATTTAAGTCCAGGATATATAGGCCATTATTTAATAGAGCATCTCCATAAAATAATCCCTCTCTAGATATAGAAATTCGACCATTAGAAATAGTGAAAATAAATCCAGAAATATCCAACATTGATACATAAATAATATTCTTGCACATAGCAGGTACAAAGTAAGAATGTTCTAAAATCAAAACCAATCCACTGAGCATCACAAGGTGGTATTCGCCGATCTCTATGGCAGCAACCCTTGCTCCATTCCCGACCCGCAAGTCCACCTCTCCCGACCCCAGTGACCTTCTGTTCTTAAGTCCCTACACATTACAACAAATGTGAGAACCACATCCAGTATCCAATACCTGGGGATGTTGAAACAGTAAGGTTAATATCTATAACATAAATACCTGAAGAGGACGCACCTTGGACCCTTCTTTGCTCTCCCATCAGCCTGGGACACGATCTCTTCCAATGGCCCGCCTGTCTACACCCGAAATAGACATCTTCAGGACCTGCCTTCTGCTGGGCCTTGGGTTGGGCCTTGGCCTTCTTAGCCTTGGCCTTCTTGGCCTTGGCCTTGGCCGTTTCCTTGGCCTTACCCTTGGCAACAGGGGGGTTCCCCTTATTGACCAGCAGCACCAGCGGAGTCTTTTTGATCAACTGCTCGGTGAGCTTAAGCATCCCATACAGCTCACTGACAGTACTGTTCATCCCTTGCATATTGTAGTTCAGGATGAACTAATCATAAGAATCCAGCAAGGACGCGAGGATTGTGTCCACCACCAACTCTTGAGAGATAGGCTATCCGAGACGGGCCAAAGTGTCCAAATAGCCCTTCATCTTGAGCACGTGTGCACTCATAGATGTCCCGGCCCCCATCTTACAAGAGTGGAATGCCTTATTGGTCAGGTACCTTTCCGGACGAGCTTGCTCCTGAAACATCTTGTTTAGAGTTGTTATCATAGCATAGGCTTGATGGTCCATAAACTGTTTTTGCAGTTCGTGGACCATGCAGGCCAATATAAGGCATGTCACATCCCTATTGTCCTTGACAAACGCCTCGTATTCCTCCAGCTGGGCTGCCGGTGGATTACGTCCTTGAGGCGCAGCCGGCACAGGCCTTTCCAGTACATACTCTTTTGACTCTTATCTTAGAACAATCCTTAAGTTCCTAGACTAGTCTAAAAAGTTAGGACCGGAAAGCTTGTCCTTTTCAAGAATAGATCGCAGTGATAAAGGATTATTGTTTGCCATTTGAGAGTTTTTACACAGAAAAACATTTAGAGTGTTAATAAAGGACTTTAATTATTATTCCCATATAAAATTAATAATGAATCATGTTATTAATTTAAACCGAGTTGTTGGGCTCATGGGCCGAGATCCATATTTCATCAAGATATAGCCAAACGAGGGTTTGGTACAACTATACCTTAATTATTTAGGTAGGAACGCCGTCCAATCCCAACCTAGGGGCTCTCGGTTTGATGGGCTTGTTGGCACTTACCCATCTGTGCTTAGGGCCAGGAGAATCCTACTACCCACGCTAAGTCAAAACCTCAATTCAAGTGTTAGAGTATCCCATACTCTAACCCAATACAAAGTGACAATACTCCAGTGTATCCTGCTAGGGCATGGTCTACAACTGGCCTATTCCCACCTCGAGTCGGTTTTGAATGAGGGAATCACTTTTAAGTGACTTAGTAATTCCATTTGGTTATTAGATTCAATTTATAACGCCTTACATACATAAGGCAAGTGAAATGCTATTGGATCATACATTCATACATGCAAATAAACATAAAGCATAATTAAATAAAAGTAAAATGGATTGCTATGGGCCTATATTACATCCTAATATTATTCTAGTAAACCTATAATAGAAATGAATATCAGGTGGGCCTCCATCTTTTCCTTCTGGGCTTGCACCTCTGTTGGAAATGCCCTAGTCCCGAGGCATTGGTCCTTGTATTTGTACTATACATCTATTGGATTTATGTGTTGTACTCATTTGTGTCATTAATAAAGGCATCAATTCATTTATTATATCTATCTTGTGCAATATATTAAATGAAGTATCCAATGGACATATCTATATCCATGACGACTAGTGTCATGCACTTAGCAGTAAGACCATGGATAGGGTTAATGATATGACCATGAATAGATCCGTAGTCTGTTCCAGTCATGGGAATGAATGGAACAACAGACTATCATTAACCTGGTTGTATGGTGGTGTCTTACCGGTCATTGGACATGGAATGTCAACCAAGTTAATGGGTACATGCCTGGAAGCATGATACTGGATAGATCCACTAAACGAGTAATCCACATGGTATGGTATCACAATGGATTCTCGTGTAGTACTTGTATGGATCCTTTGACCTGACCATATGATGGTGCTACATGTGAAGTCGCATACTTAGGGGTATGCCTAAAGGGCCTGTAATAGGGTGCCAAGTATGGGTGCTTTCGGGTATGTCACTGAACATGGTAATACTATGGATATGCAGAAGGGATTTGTCACTCAGTAACCAACTGAGAAGATATCACCGGCCACTTGATGAATGTGACTGATAAGAGTGTGGCCACACCCAAACAAGTTGGAACTTGTTTGTGAGGTTCAGTGCATTCGGCATCAAGTTAATGTCCGGACACAAAAGAGGGTGATCAATCCATGCCTCTGTGTTGGACACCGATATCAGTGACATGGGATGTACAAGTTTAAACTACAGGGTTATGATATCAGTTAGACTGCCACCTCCATCTTAATTGGGGGCTGCAGTGGCTTGCTAGAGCCCAACTGCAGTCTGCGGGCCAAAGGCCCGCTGCCAACATAAAGATGGGCCCACGGGATCATACACATTGAGCGACTGGACACCGATTTGAAGAATCACTAGTGCACTTGGAGTGTACACTCTAGAGAGAGAGAACTATATATATTGATTATATTATAAGGATCAATTGGATTGATCATTATGATAAAATTAATATTTGGCTTCACATAATTAATTGGATTAATTATGAGATTATTTCCTAGGTGGAAATATTCATATGTATAGGTTTACATATGAATTTGTCTTGTGAAGACTTAATTTTAATTTGATGGATTAAATTAATTAGTCAAACCAATTTTAATCTAAATGTAAATAATATATTGCTTGGAGTAATATATTAAATACGTGGGTTAATTAAAATTGGGCTTGACATTGATTTAGACCAGACTAATTAAAATAAGTTTGGGCCTGAATTGAATGGAGGAAGCCCACACAGACACAGAAGCTAGACTGGGCCCAAATTCCAGCAAGGGAATTTGGAAGCCCTAGGGTTAAAAACCCTAAGGGGAATTTGGCCAAACTACTAGAGCTTTTAGCCTCCTTTGGCCGAATTCTTCTTCTCTCCCTTACTCTCTAATCTTCGTGATTTTTGACGCTAGCACGTGCGGTGTTCGTTAGGCGCTCGTGTACGGGAACGAGGAGGAATTGTATTTTGAATTCTGCAGTCATCATCCATCTCTAGAAAGAGATATTTCTGGTAAGAAATTTAATCCCTTTCTATTTAATTTTTAGTTTTTCAATTTCCACTTCAATTGCTCCTGGGACTGGATTTGAGGAAATCACCGCGTTCTTCCGCTTTTATCGGGTGATTTCCGGTGACAAATCCCAACAGTGGTATCAGAGCGGGCTTTTGATCCGTGGAAATTAATTAATTTGGTTGAATCTCTATTTTGAAATTGGATTTTTTTGATTGGGATTCTTTGTATGGGTTTTATGATTTTTCCCATATGTTTTAATACAATGAAAATTAATATTGCATATTGGTTTACGTTGTTTTAATTTTGTTGTATTATTGGAATTCTTGGTGAATTGCTATGGATGATGGATGGATATTTTTTTTTATTTTAATTCTGTTTTAAATAAAAAAAAAAATCTGCCTCCCGGGGTGCGGGGCGCCGCCGGCGGCAACCGCACGCGGGAGGAGGCGCGGCGGCAGCTGCCACTGGTTGCGGCAGCTGCTGCCACTGGTTGCGGCAGCTGCTACCGCGCAGTAGCAGCGGGCAGCCGCTAGGCGGCTGCAGCGGGCTGGGCCCAGTTTTTGGATTTTGTGGGTTTTTTGGGTCCGGGGCCCAGTTTTGAAATTTTAATTGGTTTTAAAATTCGTGCGTTTAAATTTATGTAATTTAAATGCACATGGTTTCTTGGATGAATTTTATTTCGTTCATGTGATATTAGTTTTGGAAATTAATATGGTTAATGGAAATTGGTTCGGGTAATTTTGGCATAATTACTCAGACGGCTAAATTGGACCCATGGTTTCCCAATTCCAGTGGGAGCAGTTGGACTGCCTGGGCTGGAGGCCCAAAGCCCGTTAAGGGTTAGAACCATGGTGGGCCAAAAAATTGGCGATTTGCTAATAATGGCTTTGACATAATTTAAATGGGCTTAAATCATGCATTATGACATGCTTTTGAATTGTATGTATTGGATGCATATGAATGGTTGAATGAATGTATGATTGGATGCTATTGGGCCTTTTACGAGATGGGTTGTATTTTTCTTTTTGGGTAAATACGGCCTGCGTGTCGTTTTTTTCTTTTTAATGTAATTTTATTTTATTTTTAAATATTATAAAATTTGTAAAAGAAGAAGCCCATGGAGTGGTGAGCCCAAATGGAGGTGCAAGCCCAAATTGGAGGTGCAAGCCCAGAAGGAGAAGATGGAGGCCCGCCTAATATCTGTTTCTAGTATAGGTTTACTAGAATAATATTAGGATGTAATATAGGCCCATAGCAGTCCATTTTAATTTATTTAATCATGTTTTATATTCATTTGCATGTATGAATGTATGTTCAAATAGCTCATTCACCCGCTTTATGTTTGTAAGACGTTATAATTGAATCTAATAACCAAGCGGAAATTACTAAGTCGCTTAAAAGTGCTTCCCTCATTCAAAACCGAATCGAAGTGGGAATAGGCCAGTTGTAGACCATGCCCTCGCAGGATGCACTGGAGTATTGTCACTTTGTATTGGGTTAGAGTATGGGATACTCTAACACTTGGATGGAGGTTTTGACTTAGCGTGGGTAGTAGGATTCTCCTGGCCCTAAGCACAGATGGGTAAGTGCCAATAAGCCCATCAAACCGAGAGTCCCTAGGTTGGGATTGGACGGCGTTCCTACCTAAATAATTAAGGTATAGTTGTACCAAACCCTCGTTTGGCTATATCTTAATGAAATATGGATCTCGGCCCATGAGCCCAACAACTCGATTTAAATTAATAACTTGATTCATTATTAATTTTATATGGGAACAACAAAGCAAAGCCCTTTATTAACACTCTCAATGTTTTTCTGTGTAGAAACACCCAAATGGCAAACACAAATACCTTATCACTGCGATCAATTCTTGAAAAGGACAAGCTTTCCGGTCCTAACTTTTTAGACTGGTCTAGGAACTTGAGGATAGTTCTCAGACAAGAGTTAAAAGAGTATGTGCTGGAAAGGCCTGTGCCGGCTGCGCCTCAGGGACGTAATCCACCAGCTACGCCTCAGGGACGTAATCCACCGGCTGCCCAGCTGGAGGAATACGAGGCGCACGTCAAGGACAACCGGGATGTGACATGCCTTATGTTGGCTTGCATGGTCCCCGAACTGCAAAAACAGCTTATGGACCATCAAGCCTATGCTATGATAACAACTCTTAATGAGATGTTTCAAGAGCAAGCTCGTCAGGAAAGGTACCTGACCAATAAGGCATTCCACTCTTGTAAGATGGGGGCCGGGACATCTGTGAGTGCACACGTGCTCAAGATGAAGGGCTATTTGGATACTTTGGCCCATCTCGGATCGCCTATCTCTCAAGAGTTGGCGGTGGACACAATCCTCGCGTCCTTGCCGGATTCTTATGATCAGTTCATCCTTAACTACAATATGCAAGGGATGAACCGCACTGTCAGTGAGCTGCATGGGATGCTTAAGCTTACTGAGCAGTCGATCAAGAAGACTCCGCCGGTGCTACTGGTTAACAAGGGGAACGCTCCTCTTGCTAAGGGTAAGGCCAAGGAAAAGGCCAAGGCTAAGGCCAAGAAGGCCAAAGCTAAGAAGGCCAAGGCCCAACCTAAGGCCCAGCAGAAGGCAGGTCCTGAGGACGTCTATTTCGGGTGCAGACAGGTGGGCCATTTGAAGAGATCGTGTCCCAAGCTGATGGGAGAGCAAAGAAGGGGCCAAGGTGTGTCCTCTTCAGGTATTTATGTTATAGATATTAACCTTACTGTTTCAACATCCTGGGTATTGGATACTGGATGTGGTTCTCACATTTGTTGCAATGTGCAGGGACTTAAGAACAGAAGGTTGCTGGGGTCGGGAGAGGTGGACTTGCGGGTCGGGAATGGAGCAAGGGTTGCTGCCATAGAGATCGGCGAATACCACCTGATGATGCCCAGTGGATTGGTTTTAATTTTAGAACATTGTTACTTTGTACCTGCTATGTGCAGGAATATTATCTCTGTATCAATGTTGGATATTTCTGGATTTGATTTTACAATAATAAATGGTCGAATTTCTATATCCAGAGAGGGGTTATTTTATGGAGATGCTCTATTAAATAATGGCCTATATATCCTGGACTTAAATGAAACCAATCATATCTATAACATAAACACGAGAAGGGCTAAGCCTAACGAACTTAATCTAGTCTACCTATGGCATTGTCGTCTTTGCCATATAAACGAGAAGTGCATAGCTAGGCTTCACAAAGCTGGAGTCCTAGGGTCATTTGACTTGGAGTCAATTGATACATGCGAATCGTGTTTAAGAGGCAAGATGACAAAGGCGCCTTTTAGCAAAACGGCTGAAAGGGCCACTGGCTTGTTGGACCTAATACATTCAGATGTATGTGGACCTATGAGCGCAGCGACCAGAGGTGGGCATCTGTATTTCGTCACGTTCACGGATGATTTCAGCAGATATGGCTATGTCTATCTGATGAAACACAAGTCCGAGACCCTTGATAGGTTCAAGGAATTTAGGAACGAGGTACAGAACCAGCTAGGCAGGAATATCAATGCCCTTCGGTCGGACCGAGGCGGTGAGTATATAAGCCTAGAGTTTGACTCATACTTGAGAGAGCATGGAATAGTTCCACAGCTCACTCCTCCTGGAACACCACAGTGGAATGGGGTGTCCGAACGGAGGAATAGGACATTGTTGGACATGGTCTGCTCAATGATGAGTCAAGCATCTCTCCCAATTAGTTTCTGGGGACACGCCCTCGAGACAGCAGCTCTCATATTAAACAATACTCCGACTAAGGCAGTGGAAAAGACCCCATATCAGATATGGACGGGTAAGGAGCCCAATGTGTCTTTCCTAAGGATTTGGGGATGCGAAGCACATGTCAAGAAATTGACTAGTGGCAAGCTGGAGCCCAAAACTGATAAATGCCTGTTTGTGGGCTACCCTAGGGAAACCAAAGGGTATTACTTCTACAACCCCGCCGAGAACAAGGTGTTCGTGGCAAGGAAGGGGGTCTTTCTGGAAAAGGAGTTCCTTTCCAAGAAAGATAGTGGGAGCAATGTTGAACTCAGGGAAGTTCAAGGTCCACAAGCTCCTGAAGAGGATAACTCGGAGGCCCAGGTGGAGCTTCCACAAGTGGAAGCACCGACCCAGGCCACACAAGAACCTAGAAGGTCTGGTAGGGATCGTCGGGAACTGGAGAGGTATGGTTTCCTCGTTACCGATGATCAAACTCTTCTCATTTGGGATGAAGAAGAACCAAAAACCGACCAGGAGGCTTTGGCTAGCCCATAGTCTGCAAATTGGTGCAAAGCCATGGAGGCAGAAATGCAATCTATGTACGATAATCAAGTTTGGAAATTGGTTGATCCACCTCTGGGTGCTAAGGTAATAGGTTGCAAGTGGTGCTATAAGCTAAAAGCTGATAATACCTTCAAGGGACGTCTGGTTGCGAAAGGTTTCAGACAAGTCCATGGAATAGACTATGATGACACTTTCTCACCAGTAGCCATGCTCAAGTCCATCAGGATACTACTGGCCATAGCCGCATGGTATGACTATGAGGTATGGCAGATGGATGTCAAAACCGCTTTCCTTAATGGGAAGCTACTCGAGGATGTGTACATGACACAACCTGAGGGTTTTGTCGATACTAAGTATCCGGGAAGGGTATGCAAACTTCAAAGGTCCATTTATGGACTGAAGCAAGCATCCCCGTAGTTGGAATCTAAGATTCAACGAGGCTATAAAGGAATATGGCTTCATACAGAATCTGGATGAGCCTTGTGTGTATAAGAGGACTAGTGGGAGCATTGTCACATTTTTGGTACTTTATGTAGACGACATCCTACTCATTGGAAGCGACATACCTACACTGCAAGGGGTAAAGCAGTGGCTGAGTAAGTGCTTCGCAATGAAGGACTTAGGCGAAGCTGAGATGATCCTAGGGATCAGGATCTATAGGGATAGACCAAATCGGCTTCTGGGCCTAAGTCAGGCTTCATACATTGACAAAGTTCTGAAAAGATTCAGCATGGACCGGGCCAAGAAAGGTTTCTTGCCAATGGGCCATGGGCTGAAACTTAGTAAGAAGAACTGTCCTAAAACAAGGGAGGACAGGGAGAACATGAAATTGGTTCCATATGCTTCGGCTATTGGATCAATCATGTACTCCATGTTATGTACGAGACCTGATGTCGCCTTTGCACTAAGTATGACGAGCCGATACCAGCAGGATCCCGGGGAGGATCACTGGAAAGCTGTCAAGGTGATCCTCAAGTACCTTAACCGGACTAAGGATAGCTTCTTGGTGTATGGTGGTCAGGAAGTGCTATCAGTTACTGGGTATACTGATGCAAGCTTCCAGACAGACCAAGATGAGTACCAATCGCAGTCAGGGTATGTATTCTTGCTGAATGGTGGTGCTGTAAGCTGGAGGAGCTCAAAGTAGCCAACCATAGCGGACTCTACAACAGAAGCTGAGTACATCGCTGCGTGTGATGCAGCTAAGGAAGCTGTGAGCGGACGACGCGTTTTCGACGGGACGCGGGACTCCCTTTCGGAATGGGGCGCCACGATCTCGGGCGGGCCCCTCCCTCGCGTGGGGTTTTTATAAATGGAAATCCGTGTTTTGGAAAATAAATAGAATTAATAAATAAAAGAACCGTGACCTAAGTCTCGATGGATATTGTAGAGTCGCCACCCGGCTCAGCTCAACCGGGAAATTCTTATGTAGCTGAACCGGACGAACGGTCGCTACACTATCCAGAGATTCAGGTCCGGACAAGTCCCTTATTTCGTGTCTAATTAAAATAAAAATTGGTCAATGTTCCCGATGTTGGGATTCGTCACGGGAAACCGACCGACAAAAGCGGAAATACGCGTCGATTTCCTCGAATCCGGCCCAGGAGCTTAAGATGTGGAAATCAAAAACTAAAAGCATAAAAGGAGGGTTTCAAAAACTCACCACAAAGTCTCTCTAAGAGACGGATGCAGACTGCAGAAATCAAGTGTAGATTTCCTCCACCGATGCGTACACGAACGGCTCTCGGACCGAAACCCGTGCTAGCGACTCGGATGACAAGAAGAGAGGGAGAGAGGGCTGCCCACAAGAGGAAATATGGCTGTCCTAATTTCTTTCCAAAAGAAAAATCTATCTAGCCAAAGATAGAACCAAATTTCTCAAGTGTACATCCAATTTCTTTCCAAAAGAAATAATGCATAAAAGTGGGCAAAATTCATACTTTAAAAGAAAACCAATTTCTCTTAAAGCACAAGTGATGGACGGCCAAAAGTGGAGTGAAGTTTATGGTGATTATGTCTCATGAAAGAAAAGGAAATGAGATGGAAGCAAAGTCCAACTTTGCTACCAATGAGTCAAACCAATGACTCACCATGGTGACTCACCACCATCACTCACCATCACCTTTTCTTCATCTTCATCCATAATACCAAAAAGTCAAGAATATGACTCACCAATACTCCAACAATTCGGCCAAAAAGAAGAAGAGAATGAAGATGTCATATTTGTTTACCAAAAAGTCATGCATGACTCACCATCTTCATCATTACTTTTTGTCCAACAAAATGACTCATTCTTATCATCCCTTTCCATGCAAATATTCGGCCAAACCATTTCAAGCCAAGTGGGAATATTCATTTTAAGTTTTTAAGCCCAATTTAATTCCTTTGATTTATTTAAATTCAAATGCAACTTTAATTGAACATGTATGTTTAGATATGATACCATGTAACATATTACATACATTTAAATTAAAATTCATTTGACCTATTAATTTAATCAATGGATTAAATTAGACACACATAAAATGACAAACATGTAAACCTATACATGTCATAATATTTCCACCTAGGAAATAATCCCATAAATTAATTCATTGAATTAATTATGAGAAGGCCAAAATAAATATTAATTATATCACTTTGATCAATCCAATTGATGCATATAATATAATTAATATGTCTCTCTCTCTTCAAACGTGTATACTCCAAGTACACACTTAATCCGACTAGTTAAAGTCCAGACGTTCAATGTGTACGACCCAATGGGCCCGTCTTTATGTTGGCAGTGGGCCAAGGCCCACAGACTGCAGGCGGACTCTAGCAAGCCACTGCAGCCCCCAATTAAGACGGAGTAAGCAGTCCAACTGAAAACGTAACCCTGTAGTTTGAACTTGTAAATCCCATGTCGCTGATATCGGTGTCCAACACAGAGGCATGGAAGTATCACCCTCTTTGTGTCTGGACCTTTACTTAATACCAAATGAACTGATGCTCACAAACAAGATCCAATCTTGTTTGGGTGCGGCCGCACACTTATCAGTAACATTCTTCAAGAGGCCAATGATATCGTCTCAGTGAATCACTGAGTGACATTCCCTTCTGCATATCCATAGTGCTGCCATGCTTACTGACACACCCGAACGTACCCGTACTTGGCACCCTTTTACAGGCCCGTTGGGCGTACACCAAAGTGTGCCACCTCACATGCAGCACCATCATATGGTCCGGTCGAAGGACTTATACAAGTACTACATGAGAATCATTTGTGATACTATACCATGCAGATTCCCGTTAAGTGGATCAATCCAGTACCATGCCCTTTTTGCATGTACCCATTAACCTGGTTGACATTCCATGTTCTATGACCGGTAAGACACCGCCATACAACCAGGCTAACGATAGTCTTTGGTTCCATTCATTCCCATGATTGGAACAGACTACGGATGACTTTATGGTCATATCGTTTTCACTATCCACAGTCTTACTGCCAAGTGCCTCACACTTGACAACATGGATATGGATATGTCCATTGGATACTCTATTTAACATATAGCACAAGACATATAATAAATAGATTAATGCCTTTATTTCCTTGACACAAATTGTATAATACATAAAGTTTACATTAATGTACAAATGTATTATACAAACACAAGGACCAATGCCTCGGGACTAGGGCATTTCCAACAATCTCCCACTTGCACTAGTACCTACTAGGCATGGGTCTAATCCCTATAGATCTAGTATAACCTTCATGTAGAGGCATAGCAAAGCATGTTGGTCAAAAGATCTGCGACATTGTCTTTGGTGTCCACTCTTTGTAATGAGATGTCACCCCCTCAGCGATTTTTCGCAATAGGTGAAACTCCCTGAGTTCGTGCTTCGTGTATATGTGTGACCGGGGCACATAGCTTGTGCAACAGCCCCGCGTTGTCACAGAAGATATCAACTGGTTACTGGATAGTTGACACTACCCCCAGTTGCATGATAAACTTCATTATCCACACAGCTTCCCTAGCTGCTTCACACGTGGCAATGTACTCAGTTCCTGTGATAGAAACCGCGATGGTCTATTACTTGGAGCCTCTCCAACAATAGCACCACCATTTAGCATGAACACATACCTATACTGCGACTTATATTCATCCTGGTCGGTCTGGAAGCTTGCATCAGTGTACCCAGTAACTGACTGCTCTTCCTAACTTTCATGGGTGACATTAGGTCTTGTACATAGCATGGAGTACATGATTGAGCCGACGTGCATATAGGACCAAATCATGTTCTCCCAATCCTGCCTTGTCTTAGGACAGTACTTCTTGCTAAGTTTCAGCTCATGACCCATTGGCAAGAAACCTTTCTCAGCCTGGTCCAGGCTGAATCTTTTTCAGAACTATGTCTATGTACTTGGCCTGACTTAGGCCTAGAAGCCGATTGGATCTAACCCTGTAGATCCTGATCCCTAGGATCGTCTCAGCTTCGCCTAAGTCCTTCATTGCGAAGCACTTACACAACCATTACAATTCCCTTGTAGTGTTGGTATGTCGCTTCCAATCAGAAGGATGCCATCCATATATAATACCAGGAAAGTTACTATGCTCCCACTAAACCTCTTATACACACCCTTAAAGGTATTGTCGGCCTATAGCTTATAGCACCACTTGCAACCTATTACCTTAGCACCTGGAGGTGAATCAACCAGGTTCCAAACCTGATTATCGTACATAGATTGCAAATCCACCACCATGGCAGACAGTGGGCTAGCTATAGCCTACTAGTAGGTTTTGAGCTCCTCTTCGTCCAAAACAAAAGGGGCATAATCATTAGAAACAAAAACCGATGTTTCTCAGGTTTCTGATGATCCCTACCAGACCTTTTAGGTCCTTGTGTGACCTGGGCTGGTGCTTCCCCTTTTGGAAGCTTCACCCTGGTCTCCGAGTTATCCTTTTCAGGAATTTCTGAGCTTTGAACTTCCCTGAGTTCAATATCACTCCCACTGTCTTTCTTGGAAAGAAACCCCTTTTCAAGAAGGACCCCTTTTGCGCCATGAACACCTTGTTCTCAGCGGGGTCGTAGAAGTAATACCCTTTGGTTTCCCTAGGGTAGCTCACAAACAGGCATTAGTCGGTTTTGGGTTCTAGTTTTGCTCACAGTCAATTTCTTGACTTGTGCATAACAACCCCAAATCCGTAAGAAAGACACATTAGGCACCCTGCCCGTCCATATTCCAAATGGGGTCTTTTCCAAAGCCTTAGTCGGAGTATAATAGAAAATGAAAGCCATTGTCTCAAGAGCGTATCCTTTATAACTTATAGGGAGAGAGGTACGACTCATCGTTTGAGCGGACCATGTCCAACAGGGTCCTATTCCTCTGTTCGGACACCCCATTCCATTGTGGTGTTCCTGGAGGAGTGAGCTGTGGAACTATTCCATGCTCTCTCAAAATGAGTCAAACTATAGGCATATATGCTCACCACCTCGGTCCAACCGAAAGGCTTGGATATTTTTGCCTAGGCCTGTACTTCGTTCCTTACTCCCTTGAACCTATCAAGGGTCTCAGACTTATATTTCATTACATAGGCATAGCCATTTCTGATGAAATCGTCTGTGAAGGATATGAAGTATAGATGTTCACCCCTGGTTGCTATGCTTGTCGGTCCATATACATCTCAATGTATTAGGTCCAATAAGCTAGCGACCCTTTTAGCCTCCTTGCTAAAAGGTTCTTTAGTCATTTTACCTATAAACAAGACTCGCATATATCAAGTGACTCCATGTCAAATGATCCTAGGATTCAAGCTCTGTGAAGCCTAGATTTGCGCTTCTTGTTTATATGACAATGACAAAGGTAAACCGGATTAAGTTCGTTAGGCTTAACCCTTTACGTATGTATATTATAGACATGATTAGTTTCATTTATCCAGGATATAAAAGACATTATTTAACAGAGCTACTCCATAAAATAATTCTTTTCTAGATAAACCCTTTTTACTATTATCAATAGTAAATGTACATCCAGAAATATCCAAAACCGAAACAGAAATAATATTCCTGTACATAACAGGTACAAAATAACATTGTTTCAGCAGTAACAAAACTAATCTACTAGGCATCATAAGCTGGTCCCGCTGATCTCTATGGCAGCAACCCTTGCTCCATTTCTGACCCGCAAGTCCACTTGTCCCGATCCCAGTGATCTCCTGTTCTTAAGTCCCTGCACATTGCAACAAATGTGAGAACCACATCTAGTATCCAATACATAAGATGTTGAAACAGAGGTTAATGTCTATGACATTTATACCTGATGAAGACACGCCCTGCGTCTTCCTTTTCTCTCCCAAAAGCTTGGGACACGATCTTTTCCAATGTCCAGCCTGCTTGCAACCGAAGCAGACATCCTTGGAACGGGCCTTGGGCTGGGCTTTAGCCTTTTTAGCCTTGGCTTCCTTAGCCTTGGCCTTGGCCTTTGCCTTGCCTTTAGCAAAAGGAGGTTTCCCCTTGTTAACCTCAAGTACCGGCGGAGTCTTCTTGATCGACAGTTCAGCGAGCTCAAGCATCCAATGCAGCTCACTAACAGTACGGTCCATCCCTTGCTTGTAAAAGTTTAGGATGAATTGATCATAAGAATCCGGTAAAGAATCCAGGATCGTGCTAACCGCCAGCCCCCGTGAGATAGGAGTTCCGAGACGGGCTAAATTATCCAGATAGCCCTTCATCTTGAGCACGTGTGCACTCACAGATGTCCCGGCTCCCATCTTACAGCTGCGGAATGCCTTGTGGATCAGGTACCTTTCCTGATAAGCTTGCTCATAAAACATCTCATTAAGAGTTGTCATTATAGCAAAGGCCTGATGATCCAGGAACTGCTTTTGCAATTCAGGAACCATACTAGCCAACATCAGGCATGTCACATCCCGGTTATCTTTTACATGTGCCAAGTATTCCTCCAGCTGGGCAGCCGGTGGATTACTTCCCATTGGCACAGCCGGTACAGGCTTTTTGAGCACATACTCTTTGGACTCTTGTCTTAGAACTTTCCGTAAGTTCATAGACCAGTCCCAAAAGTTAGGGCCAGAAAGCTTGTCCCATTCCAAGAAAGATCGCAGTGATAAAGTATCATTTGTAGCCATTTGTTTCTACACAGAAGAATTACGAGTGTAAATAAAGGACTTAACATGTTCTTCCCATATATAATTAATAATGAATCGTGTTATTAATTAACTCGAGTTGTTGGGCTCATGGGCCGAGATCCATATTATATCAAGATATAGCCAGACGAGGGCCTGGAACAACTATACCCCAATTTTTAGGTAGGAACGCCGTCCAATCCCAACCTAGGGACTCTCGGTTTGATGGGTCTGTTGGCACTTACCCATCTGTGCTTAGGGCCAGGAACATCCTACTACCCACGCTAAGTCAAAACCACCATCCAAGTGTTAGAGTAACCAATACTCCAACCCAATACAAAATGACGATACTCCAGTGCATCCAACGAGGGTTGGTCTACAGCTGGCCTATCCCCACTTCGAGTAGGTTATGAATGAGGGAAGCACTTTTAAGAGACTTAGTAATTACCTTTTGGTTATTAGATTCAATTAATAACGGCTTAGATGCATAGGCGGGTGAAATTGGGTTTGTACATACATTCTCACATGTAAATAAATAAAGCATAATTAAATAAAAATGAAATGCTATGGGCCAAAATTTACATCCTAATATAATTCTAGTAAACCTATACTAGAACGACATCAGGTGGGCTGCATCCTCATCCTTCTAGCACGCCAATCCAATCGGCTTCTTCTTCTTTACATAATTCCATCATAAACACATAAAATAAAATTACATAAAAGAAAAACGGCGCGTAGGCCGTATTTACCAAAAGAATATTACAACCCGAATAAATAAGGCCCAAAACATCCATTCATGCATTTAATCATACATACACGTATCCAATACATACAATTTATAAACATGTTAAATGCATGAATTAATCCCATTTCAAATATGTCCATAGCCATTATTTTGAAATCGCCAAATTTTGGCCGATCATGGTTCTAAACCCGTGCGGGCTTTGGGCCTCCAACCCAGGCAAAATTGCTCCCAATCCAATTGGGAAACCATGAATTCCAAAATTAGCCGTCCGGGTAATCGTGCCAAGAAAACCCGAACCAATTTCAATTAACCGTATTTATTTCCAAAATAAATATCGCATGAACGAAAAATAAATCCATTCATAAAACATGCGCATAAAATTTCCAAAATTAAACACGCACAATTTTAAAACAATTAAAATTTTAAAATCCCACGCGTATAAAAATTACCAAAATTTAAACACGCATATTTTTAAAATTTTAAATCCGGCCCGGCCCAAAAATCCCGCCAAATCCAAAAACGGGCCCGGCCCGCCGCGCGGGGCAGCCGCGGTGCTGCTGCCCAGCAGCAGCCCCGCTGCCGCGCAGCGGCTGCTGCCCAGCAGCAGCCTGCTGCTGGCGTGCAGCAGCTGCTGCCCAGCAGCAGCTGCTTGCGCGCAGCAGCCCTGCTGCTGGCGTGCAGCAGCTGCTGCCCAGCAGCAGCTGCTGGCCAGCAGCAGCCCAGCTGCTGCCGAGGCAGCAGCCAGCAGCAGCTGCTGCCTGTGGCGCCTAGCGCCGCAGGCAGCGGCTGCTGCCCCCGTTTCGCCCCGAAACGGTCCGTGATTTTTTCCCGCAACAAAAATAGCAACATGAAATTAAATCACCAAGAAATAAAATCATGCATAGGAAATTAAATCTAGCATAAAACCTATATGCAAAATAAAATTTCCATAAACAAAACACAAATAGAAAAATAAACAAAGCATAAACCAATATGCAAAACTTTTCCATTTGCAAAATTCAAGGGGCAAAATCACAAAAACTCCAAACCAAAAATAAATCCCGTCCACCATAAATCGCCAATTTTAAAATACGGGATCCGCCAAGTTAAAGATTTCCACGGATCAAAAGCCCGCTCTGATACCACTGTTGGGATTCGTCACGGGAAACCGACCGACAAAAGCGGAAATACGCGTCGATTTCCTCGAATCCAGCCCAGGAGCTTAAGATGTGGAAATCAAAAACTAAAAGCATAAAAGGAGGGTTTCAAAAACTCACCACAAAGTCTCTCTAAGAGACGGATGCAGACTGCAGAAATCAAGTGTAGATTTCCTCCACCGATGCGTACACGAACGGCTCTCGGACCGAAACCCGTGCTAGCGACTCGGATGACAAGAAGAGAGGGAGAGAGGGCTGCCCACAAGAGGAAATATGGCTGTCCTAATTTCTTTCCAAAAGAAAAATCTATCTAGCCAAAGATAGAACCAAATTTCTCAAGTGTACATCCAATTTCTTTCCAAAAGAAATAATGCATAAAAGTGGGCAAAATTCATACTTTAAAAGAAAACCAATTTCTCTTAAAGCACAAGTGATGGACGGCCAAAAGTGGAGTGAAGTTTATGGTGATTATGTCTCATGAAAGAAAAGGAAATGAGATGGAAGCAAAGTCCAACTTTGCTACCAATGAGTCAAACCAATGACTCACCATGGTGACTCACCACCATCACTCACTATCACCTTTTCTTCATCTTCATCCATAATACCAAAAAGTCAAGAATATGACTCACCAATACTCCAACAATTCGGCCAAAAAGAAGAAGAGAATGAAGATGTGATATTTGTTTACCAAAAAGTCATGCATGACTCACCATCTTCATCATTACTTTTTGTCCAACAAAATGACTCATTCTTATCATCCCTTTCCATGCAAATATTCGGCCAAACCATTCCAAGCCAAGTGGGAATATTCATTTTAAGTTTTTAAGCCCAATTTAATTCCTTTGATTTATTTAAATTCAAATGCAACTTTAATTGAACATGTATGTTTAGATATGATACCATGTAACATATTACATACATTTAAATTAAAATTCATTTGACCTATTAATTTAATCAATGGATTAAATTAGACACACATAAAATGACAAACATGTAAACCTATACATGTCATAATATTTCCACCTAGGAAATAATCCCATAAATTAATTCATTGAATTAATTGTGAGAAGGCCAAAATAAATATTAATTATATCACTTTGATCAATCCAATTGATGCATATAATATAATTAATATGTCTCTCTCTCTTCAAACGTGTATACTCCAAGTACACACTTAACCCGACTAGTTAAAGTCCAGACGTTCAATGTGTACGACCCAATGGGCCCGTCTTTATGTTGGCAGTGGGCCAAGGCCCACAGACTGCAGGCGGACTCTAGCAAGCCACTGCAGCCCCCAATTAAGACGGAGTAAGCAGTCCAACTGAAAACGTAACCCTGTAGTTTGAACTTGTAAATCCCATGTCGCTGATATCGGTGTCCAACACAGAGGCATGGAAGTATCACCCTCTTTGTGTCTGGACCTTTACTTGATACCGAATGAACTGATGCTCACAAACAAGATCCAATCTTGTTTGGGTGCGGCCGAACACTTATCAGTAACATTCTTCAAGAGGCCGATGATATCGTCTCAGTGAATCACTGAGTGACATTCCCTTCTGCATATCCATAGTGCTGCCATGCTTACTGACACACCCGAACGTACCCGTACTTGGCACCCTTTTACAGGCCCGTTGGGCGTACACCAAAGTGTGCCACCTCACATGCAGCACCATCATATGGTCCGGTCGAAGGACTTATACAAGTACTACATGAGAATCATTTGTGATACTATACCATGCAGATTCCCGTTAAGTGGATCAATCCAGTACCATGCCCTTTTTGCATGTACCCATTAACCTGGTTGACATTCCAGGTTCTATGACCGGTAAGACACCGCCATACAACCAGGCTAACGATAGTCTTTGGTTCCATTCATTCCCATGATTGGAACAGACTACGGATGACTTTATGGTCATATCGTTTTCACTATCCACAGTCTTACTGCCAAGTGCCTCACACTTGACAACATGGATATGGATATGTCCATTGGATACTCTATTTAACATATAGCACAAGACATATAATAAATAGATTAATGCCTTTATTTCCTTGACACAAATTGTATAATACATAAAGTTTACATTAATGTACAAATGTATTATACAAACACAAGGACCAATGCCTCGGGACTAGGGCATTTCCAACACCCGAATGGTATTTCAAAATCTAAAGTCCATTTTATTGAGTATAAAAGGCATACAGCACGCATACAAAATATTTAATACAAAAATAGGGAAAAGAAAAGAAATAAATATTAATTGGCTTACAACCAAATCGAATGGAAAAATAAAAACTCTCACCTCACTTATACAATCGCCTAGAATACACGAAAATCTAAAAATAATTACAACCGCCTAAATACACGATTCAATCTATCAAAATACATCAAAAATAAAAATAAAAGAAATTAAAACCTGCAAAACAAAAGATTAGCACAATTTATACGGCACGCCACAAGTTGGACTCAAACAGACAGAATTGGGAAATCGAGAATTGGGGGGCATGCATTTAGGGGATAATCGGGTTGGCTCGGCTAGCCGGCCCGATTAGACCTGGAAAACATTTTGAAACGTCCCTGTATTTTTGGTTTTTAGTAAAAAAAATCATTTTGAAAACAATTTTTCTAGTTTACATGCATTTTTATATATTTAAGTGGGTCGGTTTTCAGGAGAAATGGGTCTCCGTCGTTGAATTGTTCTAAATGCAATTTTACTAAAAATTGAATCTAC
The DNA here is from genome assembly GCA_039660915.1 of Euphorbia tirucalli. Taxonomy (NCBI): domain Eukaryota; kingdom Viridiplantae; phylum Streptophyta; class Magnoliopsida; order Malpighiales; family Euphorbiaceae; genus Euphorbia; species Euphorbia tirucalli. The sequence goes on along the minus strand of CM077640.1, from coordinate 30,173,993 downwards.
GGTCGTGATGCACACAACAAAATTCATTTTGATGATTTTTGGGGTTTTCTAATTTTTTGGGATTTTTACGGATAAAAGCTGAAATTCTGATTCTGGAACAAGGATTACAGTTGTACGACTGTAGTTTACAGTCGTGCGACTGTAATCAGTTCAGGATCAGAATTTCACCAAAATTTCATTCTGAAACAAAAATTGACGAAAATCAACTGGAAATTAAGAACAGTCGTACGACTGTATATACAGTCGTACGACTGTTCATGAAAACCAAGAACAGTCGTACGACTGTTCTTAATTTCCAGGAACAGAAATATAAAAATGCAGCAAAAAACGCACCAAACTCACTTCAAACACCCAGAAAGGAAGAAAAAGTGTAAGGGAAAGAAGTGACTACCTTTTTAGAAGCTATTCCAAGTCGTTTTGACCCCTGGCGTCGCTCCGATCCCAACAAATTCGCACTTTCCCCTTTGGAATGGAAGTTGAGAGCTTTTTGTCCAAAATCCAAATTGCAAAGGATTCTGATTGTTTTAGTCCGAATTCTTGATTTGGTTATGTAGTTAATTGATTAACCTAGGGATTTCTAACAAGTTTTAGGTTTAATTTCGAGAATTAAAGAAAATCAAAGAGGAAGAAAAATGAGTTTTTGTGGTTTTCTTTTTCTCTCTCTTCTCTTTCTCTCTCTAAGCTTCCTCTCACCAGAAAATCCCCCTCCCTTCTCCTTCTTTTTCTCTTTTTATCTCTTTTTTCCTGCTTGCTTGCTGCAGAGCCGGAGCAATTAATGCTCAACCTCTCTCTCCTCCATTTCTGCTGCAGAGGTATGGGTTCCTGCAGTCTGTGCGACATTACAGTCGTACGACTGTAACAATAGTCGTACGACTATAATAATTATTTTTTTTTTAAGTATGAAAAATTCCGGCGCTTACAGCTGCCCCTCGCGTGATCAAATTCAACATCTAGCTCCAGGTCCATAATACCTGTGATGATGAATTTGAGAGCGTGAATCGAAGCACCGCGAACGCTGGAATGAATCTTCTGATGAGATAGGCCGATACCGGGTCTAGGTTACCCGAGGCGAAATTGATGAAGAATTGGCCGATATCGAGTCTAGGTTACCTGAGGCGAAATTGATGAAGAGATTGGCCGATATCGGGTCTAGGTTACCCGAGGCGAAATTGATGAAGAAATTGGCCGATATCGGGTCTAGGTTACCCAAGGCGAACTTTATGAAGAGATTAGCCGATACCGGGTCTATGTTACCCGAGGCGAAATTGATGAAGAGATTAGCCGATATCGGGTCTAGGTTACCCGAGGCAAACTTTACTGGGGAAATAGACGAAGCTGATCTGGGCCGATACCGAGTTTACATTACTCGAGGCGGATCTGCTGGGGAGCTTAGATGATGGAGCGGATCTGGGCCGATGCCGAGCCTACATTACTCGAGGCGGACTCGCTGGAGATAGTTGAGATAATGGAGCGGGCCTGGACCGATACCGAGTTTACATTACTCGAGGCGGATCTGCTGACTTGCCGAGGATATTGAGCTGGGGATGAATTCCTGCACTTAAAATGGCAAGTCTTCGTTCCTTGATCGAGAGATTTTTAAACGAAAATTTTTGCCCCTTCGATCAAGAATGAAGACTAGCCGGGGATAAGTAATTGATATATACAATGTATGGATGCATGATGATGTACATGCACATGTATGTATTTTCTGTTATTGGACGTTTCTGTCTTCCGCTGGGGAGATATGTTTTGCCCCTGGTTGCTTTTCTTGGGGCATTGTGTGGCGATTATCGACGGAGTGAGGTGACTGCTGGGTAAATGATCGTAGTATTCCTTGTACAGATTCCACTGGGGAAGAGTGTGACAGCTTGACTGGGGAAACAATTATGGTGTCGTTTGTGTAGACCCCGCCGGGGAATAGTATGGGAAACTTTACTGGGGAGCGATGTGACGAATTCTGCGGGAAATACTGAGGATGTCCTGTTTTTCCTGCTCCGTGGGAAGTTATGAGTTTTTTTTTTTTTTTTTTTTTTTTAAGTGCTCTAATTTTTGCCTGGGTAGCCCAAATCAGGTTTTCAACCCAGCGAGCCGCTCTAACTTTTGCCTAAGGTGCCTTTTCGGTTTTTACCTTAGCGAGCTTTTCATATGCCCTAATTTTTGCCTAAACTGCCCGATATGGGTTTTCAGCTTAGCGGGCCGCTCTAATTTTTGCCCGAGGTGCCTTTTCGGTTTTCACCTCAGCGAGCATTTTTTTCTTTTTTTTTCTTTTTTTTTTTCAGATTTGACTAAAATGGTGTTGTTTGCTCGTTTGGGAAGATGAACTGGACTTTAGAGGACGATAAAAGATTTTGAATTGCACGTACTTAATACATTTTCATTTGTCAAATAATGTGATGATATTGATCAGTTGAATGCAAAGTGCTTTCTTTGAATGTGTGTTTATGCAAGACAACTTTGTTTGTGCATTTGTTATAACCATGCAAATATATTTAAACAAACACTCCACTTTATTGATGAAGTCAAAATGAGTACATTTGAAACGAGTTGGTTCCTAAATGATACACATTTCACACTGAGCCAGAATCCGTCACCAGTCGTCCTTTTTAGATTTTCCGACTGATTATTTTCTCTCGTGTCTTAATTTTTGCCTAGACCGCTCCTTTCGAGTTTTCAGCCTAGCAGACCTTTTTTTTTTTTTTTATACATGATAAAGCTTTAGCCTGTCTTGGTTGATCGGATTGGCGAACTCATTCCCGTCCATGTCCATAATGCTGACAGGGCCTTTTGATAGCACCTTCTTCACCACATATGGTCCTTCCCAATTGGGTCTAAACTTGCCTTTAACATCAACATTTGAAGGCCTTAGTTGCTTTAGAACCAAGTCTCCTGCTCTCAACTGCCGTTTAGAGTACTTCACATTTGGATTATAGGCTCTAGCCATTCTGCGCTGATACATCTGCAGGTGATCCAGTGCTTTTAGTCGCCTTTCATCTAGTGCAGCCAGCTGCTCATATCTAGCTTGAACCCATTCAGTCTCTGGTAGTTGAGCTTCCAGGGCAACTCTGAGTGACTTGAGTTCTATCTCCATTGGCAATACTGCTTCCATTCCATATATCAAGGCATAAGGAGTTTCTCCTGTCGGTGTTCTGACACTGGTTCTGTAACCCCAGAGAGTATAAGGCAGTTTATCGGCCCAATCCCTGTAAGTGGTTACCATCTTTGATAAGATCTTCTTTATTGCCTTGTTAGTAGCTTCTACTGCACCATTAGCCTGAGGCCTATATGGAGAAGACTTATGGTGTTCAATTCCATGTTCTGCAAATAGCTCAGCCGTTGCCCCTTGAAACTGTACTCCGTTATCAGTTACTATATGATGAGGAATCCCATATCGAGTGAAGATATTCTTCTGGATGAACTTGACCATGTGCTTGGCTGTAACATTAGTGAAGGATTCTGCTTCGACCCACTTGGAGAAATAATCAACTGCCACGACTATGAATCTATGCCCATTAGATGCAGCTGGATGAATTTCACCAATCATGTCTATCCCCCATGCTGAAAACGGCCAAGGAGACACTAGATTCTGAAGTTCGAGTGGAGGAAGATGACTAATGTCTGCATAGATCTGACATTCATGACATCTCTTCACTTTTCTTACATAATCTGCTTGCATCATCATCCAGAAGTAGCCTTGCCTCATGATCTTCCTAGCCATGGCAAGTCCATTCATATGTGGCCCACAGGACCCTGCATGTACTTGCTGCATCACTTCTTCTGCTTCTTGCTCAGTTAGACACCTCAAAAGGACTCCATATGCTGTTCTTTTATACAACTTGTCCTCGAAGATTCTGAATTGACTAACCAGTTTTCTCAGTGTCAACTTATCAGCAGCGCTGGCCTCTTCTGGGTACTTTCCCTCCTTAACATACCGGTAAATGTCAAAGAACCATGGCTTTTCTTCGGCTGATAATTCCATTACTTCATGCACTTCGAAGCAAGGATGCCTGGAAGTGGCTATAACCAGTGGTTGAGCTTGTGTCTCTTCTGGATTTTCCCACATGGAGGACAAAGTTGCTAATGCATCAGCCATCTTATTCTCATCCCTGGGGACATGTCTGAATTCACACTGGCCGAATAAACCTTTCCTGAACTGTAGCAGCTCCAAATAAGGCCGTAAGGCTTCTTCTTTTAGTTCCCACTCACCCTGAGCTTGCCTGATCACTAGAAGTGAATCACCGACAATTAAAACTGTTGGAAATGCCCTAGTCCCGAGGCATTGGTCCTTGTATTTGTACTATACATTTATTGGATTTATGTGTTGTACTCATTTGTGTCATTAATAAAGGCATCAATTCATTTATTATATTTATCTTGTGCAGTATAGTAAATGAAGTATCCAATGGACATATCTATATCCATGACGACTAGTGTCATGCACTTAGCAGTAAGACCATGAATAGGGTTAACGATATGACCATAAATAGATCCGTAGTCTGTTCCAGTCATGGGAATGAATGGAACAACAGACTATCATTAACCTGGTTGTATGGCGGTGTCTTACCGGTCATTGGACATGGAATGTCAACCAAGTTAATGGGTACATGCCTGGGAGCATGGTACTGGATAGATCCACTGAACGAGTAATCCACATGGTATGGTATCACAATGGATTCTCGTGCAGTACTTGTATGGATCCTTTGACCTGACCATATGATGGTGTTACATGTGAAGTCGCATACTTAGGGGTACGCCTAAAGGGCCTGTAATAGGGTGCCAAGTATGGGTGCTTTCGGGTATGTCACTGAACATGGTAACACTATGGATATGCAGAAGGGATTTGTCACTCAGTAACCAACTGAGAAGATATCACCGGCCACTTGATGAATGTGACTGATAAGAGTGTGGCCACACCCAAACAAGTTGGAACTTGTTTGTGAGGTTCAGTGCATTCGGGATCAAGTTAATGTCCGGACACAAAAGAGGGTGATCAATCCATGCCTCTGTGTTGGACACCGATATCAATGACATGGGATGTACAAGTTTAAACTACAGGGTTATGATATCAGTTAGACTGCCATCTCCATCTTAATTGGGGGCTGGAGTGGCTTGCTAGAGCCCAACTGCAGTCTGCGGGCCAAAGGCCCGCTGCCAACATAAAGATGGGCCCACGGGATCGTACACATTGAGCGACTGGACACCGATTTAAAGAATCACTTGTACACTTGGAGTGTACAGTCTAGAGAGAGAGTACTATAAATATTAATTATATTATAAGGATCGGTTGGATTGATCATTATAATAAAATTAATATTTGGCTTCACAAAATTAATTGGATTAATTATGAGATTATTTCCTAGGTGGAAATATTCATATGTATAGGTTTACATATGAATTTGTGTTGTGAAGACTTAATTTTAATTTGATGGATTAAATTAATTAGTCAAACTAATTTTAATTCAAATGTAAATAATATATTACTTGGAGTAATATATTAAATACATGGGTTAATTAAAATTGGGTTTGATATTGATTTAGACCAGACTAATTAAAATAAGCTCGGGCCTGAATTAAAAGGAGGAAGCCCACACAGACACAGAAGCCAGACTGGGCCCAAATTCCAGCAAGGAAAGTTGGAAGCCCTAGGGTTAAAAACCCTAAGGAGAATTCGGCCAACAGACTAGAGCTCCTAGCCCCCACTTGCCCGAATTCTTCTTCCCTCCCTCACTCTCTAATCTTTGTGATTTTTGATGCTAGCACGTGCGGTGTTCGTTAGGCGCTCGTGTACGGGAACGAGGAGGAATTCTATTTTGAATTCTGCAGTCATCATCCATCTCAGAAAGAGATTTTTCTGGTAAGAAATTTTATCCCTTTCTATTTAATTTTTAGTTTTTCAATTTCTACTTCAATTGCTCCTGGGACCGGATTTGAGGAAACACCGCGTTCTTTCGCTTTTATCGGGTGATTTCCGGTGAAAAATCCCAACAGTGGTATCAGAGCGGGCTTTTGATCCGTGGAAATTGATTAATTTGGTTGAATCCCTATTTTGAAATTGGATGTTTTTGATTGGGATTCTTTGTATGGGTTTTATGATTTTTCTCATATGTTTTAATACAATGAAAATTAATATTGCATATTAGTTTATGTTGTTTTAATTTTATTGTATTGTTGTAATTCTTGGTGAATTGCTATTGATGATGAATGGTTATTTTTTTTATTTTAATTCTGTTTTTTTTTTTTTTTTTTAAAAAAAAAATCTGCCTCCTGGGGTGCGGGGCTGCCGCCGGCGGAATCGCCGCCGGTGGCCGCCGCACGCGGCGGGAGGCGCGGCAGCAGCTACCGCTGGGCTGCAGTTGCTGCCGTAGCAGCGGGCTGCTGCTGGGCAGTGGCTGCCGCGCAGCAGCAGCGGGCAGCCGCTAGGCGGCTGCGCCGCTGCTGCTGCTAGGGCAACCTTGTTGCCTTAGCTGCAGCGGGCCGGGCCCAGTTTTTTTGGATTTTGCGGGTATTTTGGGTCTGGGGCCCAGTTTTGAAATTTTAATTAGTTTTAAAATTCGTGTGTTTAAATTTATGTAATTTAAATGCGCATGGTTTCTTGGTTGAATTTTATTTCGTTCATGTGATATTAGTTTTGGAAATTAATATGGTTAATGGAAATTGGTTCGGGTAATTTTGGCACAATTACTCGGACGGCTAAATTGGACCCATTGTTTCCCAATTCCAGTGGGAGCAGTTGGACTGCCTGGGCTGGAGGCCCAAAGCCCGTTAAGGGTTAGAACCATGGTGGGCCAAAATTGGCGATTTCCTAATAATGGCTTTGACATAATTTAAATGGGCTTAAATCATGCATTTTGACATGCTTTTGAGTTGTATGTATTGGATGCATATGAATGGTTGAATGAATGTTTGATTGGATGCTATTGGGCCTTTTACGAGTTGGGTTGTATTTTTTCTTTTGGGTAAATACGGCCTGCGTGTCGTTTTCTTTTAATGTAATTTTATTTTATTTAAATTAAATATTATAAAATTTGTAAAAGAAGAAGACCATGGAGTGGTGAGCCCAAGTGGAGGTGCAAGCCCAGAAGGAGAAGATGGAGGCCCGCCTCATATATGTTTCTAGTATAGGTTTACTAGAATAATATTAGGATGTAATATAGGCCCATAGCAGTCCATTTTAATTTTGTTTAATCATTTTAATATTCATTTGCATGTATGTATGTTTATAGCTCATTCACCCGCTTTATGTATGTAAGCCGTTATAATTGAATCTAGTAACCAAACGGAAATTACTATGTCGCTTAAAAGTGCTTCCCTCATTCAAAACCGAATCGAAGTGGGAATAGGCCAGTTGTAGACCATGCCCTCGCAGGATGCACTGGAGTATTGTCACTTTGTATTGGGTTAGAGTATGGGATACTCTAACACTTGAATGGAGGTTTTGACTTAGCGTGGGTAGTAGGATTCTCCTGGCCCTAAGCACAGATGGGTAAGTGCCAACAAGCCCATCAAACCGAGAGTCCCTAGGTTGGGACTGGACGGCGTTCCTACCTAAATAATTAAGGTATAGTTGTACCAAACCCTCGTTTGGCTATATCTTAATGAAATATGGATCTTGGCCCATGAGCCCAACAACTCGGTTTAAATTAATAACTTGATTCATTATTAATTTTATATGGGAACAACAAAGCAAAGCCCTTTATTAACACTCTAAATGTTTTTCTGTGTAGAAACACCCAAATGGCAAACACTAATACCTTATCACTGCGATCGATTCTTGAGAAGGACAAGCTTTCCGGTCCTAACTTTTTAGACTGGTCTAGGAACTTGAGGATAGTTCTAAGACAAGAGTCGAAAGAGTATGTGCTGGAAAGGCCTGTGCCGGCTGCGCCTCAGGGACGTAATCCAACGGCTGCACAGCTGGCGGAATACGAGGCGCACGTCAAGGACAACCGGGATGTGACGTGCCTTATGTTGGCTTGCATGGTCCCCGAATTGCAAAAGCAGTTTATGGACCACCAAGCCTATGCTATGATAACAACTCTCAATGAGATGTTTCAAGAGCAAGCTCGTCAGGAAAGGTACCTGACCAATAAGGCATTCCACTCTTGTAAGATGGGGGCCGGGACATCTGTGAGTGCACACGTGCTCAAGATGAAGGGCTATTTGGATACTTTGGCCCGTCTCGGATCGCCTATCTCTCAAGAGTTGGCGGTGGACACAATCCTCGCGTCCTTGCCGGATTCTTATGATCAGTTCATCCTTAACTACAATATGCAAGGGATGAACCGCACTGTCAGTGAGCTGCATGGGATGCTTAAGCTTACTGAGTAGTCGATCAAGAAGACTCCGCCGGTGCTGCTGGTTAACAAGGGGAATGCTCCTCTTGCTAAGGGTAAGGCCAAGGAAAAGGCCAAGGCTAAGGCCAAGAAGGCCAAAGCCAAGAAGGCCAAGGCCCAACCCAAGGCCCAGTAGAAGGCAGGTCCTGAGGACGTCTGTTTCGGGTGCAGACAGGTGGGCCATTGGAAGAGATCGTGTCCCAAGCTGATGGGAGAGCAGAGAAGGGGCCAAGGTGCGTCCTCTTCAGGTATTTATGTTATAGATATTAACCTTACTGTTTCAACATCCTGGGTATTGGATACTGGATGTGGTTCTCACATTTGCTGCAATGTGCAGGGACTTAAGAACAGAAGGTTGCTGGGGTCGGGAGAGGTGGACTTACGGGTCGGGAATGGAGCAAGGGTTGCTGCCATAGAGATCGGCGAATACGACCTATTGATGCCCAGCGGATTGGTTTGAATTTTAGAACATTATTACTTTGTACCTGCTATGTGCAGGAATATTATCTCTGTATCAATGTTGGATATTTCTGGATTTGATTTTACTATTATAAATGGTCGAATTTCTATATCCAGAGAGGGATTATTTTATGGAGATGCTCTATTAAATAATGGCCTGTATGTCCTGGACTTAAATGAAACCAATCATATCTATAACATAAAAACGAAAAGGGTTAAGCCTAATGAACTTAATCCAGTCTACCTATGGCATTGTCGTCTTGGCCATATAAACGAGAAGCGCATAGCTAGGCTTCACAAAGCTGGAGTCCTAGGGTCATTTGACTTGGAGTCAATTGATACATGCGAATCATGTTTAAAAGGCAAGATGACAAAGGCGCCTTTTAGCAAAAGGGCTGAAAGGGCCACTGGCTTGTTGGACCTAATACATTCAGATGTATGTGGACCTATGAGCGCAGCAACCAGAGGTGGACATCTGTACTTCGTCACGTTCACGGATGATTTCAGCAGATACGGCTATGTCTATCTAATGAAACACAAGTCTGAGACCCTTGATAGGTTCAAGGAATTTAGGAACGAGGTACAGAACGAGCTAGGCAAGAATATCAAAGCCCTTCGGTCGGACCGAGGTGGTGAGTACATGAGCCTAGAGTTTGACTCATACTTGAGAGAGCATGGAATAGTTCCACAACTCACTCCTCCTGGAACACCACAATGGAATGGGGTGTCCGAACGGAGGAATAGGACCTTGTTGGACATGGTCCGCTCAATGATGAGTCAAGCATCTCTCCCAATTAGCTTCTGGGGACACGCCCTCGAGACAGCAGCTCTCATCTTAAACAATACTCCGACTAAGGAAGTGGAAAAGACCCCATATCAGATATGGACGGGCAAGGAGCCCAATGTGTCTTTCCTAAGGATTTGGGGATGCGAAGTACATGTCAAGAAATTGGCTAGTGGCAAGCTGGAGCCCAAAACCGATAAATGCCTGTTTGTGGGATACCCTAGGGAAACCAAAGGGTATTACTTCTACAACCCCGCCGAGAACAAGGTGTTCGTGGCAAGGAAGAGGGCCTTTCTGGAAAAGGAGTTCCTTTCCAAGAAAGATAGTGGGAGCAACGTTGAACTCAGGGAAGTTCAAGGTCCACAAGCTCCTGAAGAGGATAACTTGGAGGCCCAAATGGAGCTTCCACAAGTGGAAGCACCAACCCAGGCCACACAAGAACCTAGAAGGTCTGGTAGGGATCGTCGAGAACCGGAGAGGTATGGTTTCCTCGTCACCGATGATCAAACTCTTCTCATCTGGGATGAAGAAGAACCTAAAACCTACCAGGAGGCTATGGCTAGCCCACAGTCTGCGAATTGGCGTAAAGCCATGGAGGCAAAAATGCAATCTATGTACGATAATCAAGTTTGGAACTTGGTTGATCCACCTCCGGGTGCCAAGGTAATAGGTTGCAAGTGGTGCTATAAGCTAAAAGCTGATAATACCTTCAAGGGGCGTCTGGTTGCGAAAGGTTTCAGACAAGTCCATGGGATAGACTATGATGAAACTTTCTCACCAGTAGCCATGCTCAAGTCCATCAGGATACTGCTGGCCATAGCCGCATGGTATGACTATGATGTTTGGCAGATGGATGTCAAAACCGCTTTCCTTAATGGGAAGCTACTCGAGGATGTGTACATGACACAACCTGAGGGTTTTGTCGATCCTAAGTATCCGGGAAGGGTATGCAAACTTCAAAGGTCCATTTATGGACTGAAGCAAGCATCCCGTAGTTGGAATCTAAGATTCAATGAGGCTATAAAGGAATATGGCTTCATACAGAATCTAGATGAGCCTTGTGTGTATAAGAGGACTAGTGGGAGCATTGTCACATTTTTGGTACTGTATGTAGACGACATCCTACTCATTGGAAGCGACATACCTACACTGCAAGGGGTAAAGCAGTGGCTGAGTAAGTGCTTCGCAATGAAGGACTTAGGCGAAGCTGAGATGATCCTAGGGATCAGGATCTACAGGGATAGATCAAATCGGCTTCTGGGCCTAAGTCAGGCTTCGTACAGTGACAAAGTTCTGAAAAGATTCAGCATGGACCGGGCCAAGAAAGGTTTCTTGCCAATGGGCCATGGGCTGAAACTTAGTAAGAAGAACTGTCCTAAAACAAGGGAGGACAGGGAGAACATGAAATTGGTTCCATATGCCTCGGCTATTGGATCAATTATGTACTCTATGTTATGTACGAGACCTGATGTCACCTTTGCACTGAGTATGACGAGCCGATACCAGTAGGATCCCGGGGAGGATCACTGGAAAGCTGTCAAGGCAATCCTCAAGTACCTTAACCGGACTAAGGATAGCTTCTTGGTGTATGGTGGTCAGGAAGTGCTATCAGTTACTGGGTATACTAATGCAAGCTTCCAGACAGACCAAGATGAGTACCAATCGCAGTCAGGGTATGTATTCTTGCTGAATGGTGGTGCTGTAAGCTGGAGGAGCTCAAAGCAACCAACCATAGCGGACTTTACAACAGAAGCTGAGTACATAGCTGCGTGTGATGCAGCTAAGGAAGCTGTGTGGATGAAGAAGTTTATCACTGAGTTGGGAGTAGTGCCAACTATCCAGGACCCAGTCGATATCTTCTGTGACAACAATGGGGTCGTCGCACAAGCTAAGGAGCCCCGGTCACACAAGAACACAAAGCACGTGCTCAGAAAGTTTCACCTCATATGAGAAATCACGGAGAGAGGTGACATTGCATTGCACAGAGTGGACACCGAGGATAATGTCGCAGATCCATTGACCAAGGCGCTGGCCCAGCCCAAGCACGAGGGTCATACTAGATCTATAGGGATTAGGCCCATGCCTAGTTGGAACTAGTGCAAGTGGGAGATTGTTGGAAATGCCCTAGTCCCGAGGCATTGGTCCTTGTATTTGTACTATACATCTATTGGATTTATGTGTTGTACTCATTTGTGTCATTAATAAAGGCATCAATTCATTTATTATATTTATCTTGTGCAATATAGTAAATGAAGTATCCAATGGACATATCTATATCCATGACGACTAGTGTCATGCACTTAGCAGTAAGACCATGGATAGGGTTAACGATATGACCATAAATAGATCCGTAGTCTGTTCCAGTCATGGGAATGAATGGAATAACAGACTATCATTAACCTGGTTGTATGGCGGTGTCTTATCGGTCATTGGACATGGAATGTCAACCAAGTTAATGGGTACATGCCTGGGAGCATGGTACTGGATAGATCCACTGAACGAGTAATCCACATGGTATGGTATCACAATGGATTCTCGTGTAGTACTTGTATGGATCCTTTGACCTGACCATATGATGGTGTTACATGTGAAGTCGCATACTTAGGGGTACGCCTAAAGGGCCTGTAATAGGGTGCCAAGTATGGGTGCTTTCGGGTATGTCACTGAACATGATAAAACTATGGATATGCAGAAGGGATTTGTCACTCAGTAACCAACTGAGAAGATATCACCGGCCTCTTGATGAATGTGACTGATAAGAGTGTGACCACACCCAAACAAGTTGGTACTTGTTTGTGAGCATCAGTACATTCGGGATCAAGTTAATGTCCGGACACAAAAGAGGGTGATCAATCCATGCCTCTGTATACTAATCAGGCACTCGGGGAGTACCTTAAATGGTGAATTAATTTCATGAAGTGGTCGGATGTTGACCACAATGTTATATGATGTTTATGATGGATGGGTATGATGTCATGAGATGCATCATGTAAATTATTACACGAAAATGGGCCTAAGGCTGTTGTGGCTTTTATTGAATGAAATGATATTGGTGGAATGGCCGAAAGCAATCCGGTGCATTGACAAAACACAGATAATTTTGGGTACCCGATATGTTATGAAATGGAATGGGATGGTCATGATAGGCGTTCTTTGAAATGCCCCTTAATTTAATTTAATTTAAGTGAAATGCAGTGAATGAACATGTCACACAATATGCAAATGGCTGCACAAAAACGTGGGTTAGGATGTATGACATACATAATGATGTTATGAATGCTATGTCAAAAATAAAATGCTAATCACACAAGTTTAATGTTATGGCTGAAAAAGAAACCGTTAGTATGGATGACAAGCGAATGAATTAATGTTTTACACACGAAATAAAATGCAAAATGGCTGTATAAAAAAAATGGGTTAGTATCACACAAAGATGTTTGTGTATGGTATGTCATGTGTATGGAAAATGGTGATTATGTCATGTTATGCATGCGTCGACGATGTGTCACGAAACGGTGAAGAACACGTAGCAAGCAAAAGCGAATTCTTCCAACCTTATTCCTCCAACGTGGTCGGTCTCAAAAATTTCTAACCGAGTCCTAGGCGGGGTTCACTTCAATCACCAACCGGGGGTGATGAAGGGGCGATTTTATTATCATTATTCACACAATTATTTTGGTATCCTAAGGGAATCCAACTAGGGCTGGCTATATGGGTTCGGTCAAAGTCAGGATAACATCAAGGCTCTCATAGCAAGATATACTCCTCACTTCTCCCCACTCAAGGGTCCGAACGAAGGGGTTCGTACGAGGCTATGAGTGGTGTTTCGTATTCGTGCCCCTAAGACCAGGAGGAACTTAGGCGACACTTCAACAATCCACCGGGTTATAAAAGGATACCTAATCTAATGCAAGAAATGGCTAACTAAAAATGCAAATAAAATACCAAAAGAGAATCATCCGCCTTATTTTAATTAGACACTTTTCAGGGCTTGTCAAATTCTTTTAAGTTTTTAAGAAAACTTTTTAAAGAAATCCCCAGCGGAGTCGCCACTGTGAGCGGACGACGCGTTTTCGACGGGACGCGGGACTCCCTTTCTGAATGGGGTGCCGCGATCTCGGGCGGGCCCCTCCCTCGCGTGGGGTTTTTATAAATGGAAATCCGTGTTTTGGAAAATAAATAGAATTAATAAATAAAAGAACCGAGACCTAAGTCTCGATGGATATTGTAGAGTCGCCACCCGGCTCAGCTCAACCGGGAAATTCTTATGTAGCTGAACCGGACGAACGGTCGCTACACTATCCAGAGATTCAGGTCCGGACAAGTCCCTTATTTCGTGTCTAATTAAAATAAAAATTGGTCAATGTTCCCGAATGGTATTTCAAAATCTAAAGTCCATTTTATTGAGTATAAAAGGCATACAGCGCGCATACAAAATATTTAATACAAAAATAGGGAAAAGAAAAGAAATAAATATTAATTGGCTTACAACCAAATCGAATGGAAAAATAAAAACTCTCACCTCACTTATACAATCGCCTAGAATACACGAAAATCTAAAAATACTTACAACTGCCTAAATACACGATTCAATCTATCAAAATACATCAAAAATAAAAATAAAAGAAATTAAAACCTGCAAAACAAAAGATTAGCACAATTTATACGGCACGCCACAAGTTGGACTCAAACAGACAGAATTGGGAAATCGAGAATTGGGGGGCACGCATTTAGGGGATAATCGGGTTGGCTCGGCTAGCCGGCCCGATTAGACCTGGAAAACATTTTGAAACGTCCCTGTATTTTTGGTTTTTAGTAAAAAAAATCATTTTGAAAACAATTTTTCCGGTTTACATGCATTTTTATATATTTAAGTGGGTCGGTTTTCAGGAGAAATGGGTCTCCGTCGTTGAATTGTTCTAAATGCAATTTTACTAAAAATTGAATCTACGGTCGTGATGCACACAACAAAATTCATTTTAATGATTTTTGGGGTTTTCTAATTTTTTGGGATTTTTACGGATAAAAGCTGAAATTCTGATTCTGGAACAAGGATTACAGTCGTACGACTGTAGTTTACAGTCATGCGACTGTAATCAGTTCAGGATCAGAATTTCACCAAAATTTCATTCTGAAACAAAAACTGACGAAAATCAACTAGAAATTAAGAACAGTCGTACGACTGTATATACAGTCGTACGACTGTTCATGAAAACCAAGAACAGTCGTACGACTGTTCTTAATTTCCAGGAACAGAAATATAAAAATGCAGCAAAAAACGCACCAAACTCACTTCAAACACCCAGAAAGCAAGAAAAAGTGTAAGGGAAAGAAGTGACTACCTTTTTAGAAGCTATTCCAAGTCGTTTTGACCCCAGGCGTCGCTCCGATCCCAATAAATTCGCACTTTCCCCTTTGGAATGGAAGTTGAGAGCTTTTTGTCCAAAATCCAAATTGCAAAGGATTCTGATTGTTTTAGTCCGAATTCTTGATTTGGTTATGTAGTTAATTGATTAACCTAGGATTTATAACAAGTTTTAGGTTTAATTTCGAGAATTAAAGAAAATCAAAGAGGAAGAAAAATGAGTTTTTGTGGTTTTCTTTTTCTCTCTCTTCTCTTTCTCTCTCTAAGCTTCCTCTCACCAGAAAATCCCTCACCCTTCTCCTTCTTTTTCTCTTTTTATCTCTTTTTTCCTGCTTGCTTGCTGCAGAGCCGGAGCAATTAATGCTCAACCTCTCTCTCCTCCATTTCTGCTGCAGAGGTATGGGTTCCTGCAGTCTGTCCGACATTACAGTCGTACGACTGTAATTGTAAATTACAGTCGTACGAATGTAACAATAGTCGTACGACTATAATAATTTTTTTTTTTTTTTAAGTATAGAAAATTTCGGCGCTTACAGAAGCTGTGTGGATGAAGAAGTTTATCACTGAGTTGGGAGTAGTGCCAACTATCCAGGACCCAGTCGATATCTTCTGTGACAACAATGGGGCCGTCGCACAAGCTAAGGAGCCCCGGTCACACAAGAATACAAAGCACGTGCTGAGAAAGTTTCACCTCATACGAGAAATCGCGGAGAGAGGTGACATTGCATTGCACAGAGTGGACACCGAGGATAATGTCGCAGATCCATTGACCAAGGCGCTGGCCCAGCCCAAGCACGAGGGTCATACTAGATCTATAGGGATTAAGCCCATGCCTTGTTGGAACTAGTGCAAGTGGGAGATTGTTGGAAATGCCCTAGTCCCGAGGCATTGGTCCTTGTATTTGTACTATACATCTATTGGATTTATGTGTTGTACTCATTTGTGTCATTAATAAAGGCATCAATTCATTTATTATATCTATCTTGTGGAATATATTAAATGAAGTATCCAATGGACATATCTATATCCATGACGACTAGTGTCATGCACTTAGCAGTAAGACCATGGATAGGGTTAACGATATGACCATGAATAGATCCGTAGTCTGTTCCAGTCATGGGAATGAATGGAACAACAGACTATCATTAACTTGGTTGTATGGCGGTGTCTTACCGGTCATTGGACATGGAATGTCAACCAAGTTAATGGGTACATGCCTGGAAGCATGGTACTGGATAGATCCACTAAACGAGTAATCCACATGGTATGGTATCACAATGGATTCTCGTGTAGTACTTGTATGGATCCTTTGACCTGACCATATGATGGTGTTACATGAAAAGTCGCATACTTAGGGGTACGCCTAAAGGGTCTGTAATAGGGTGCTAAGTATGGGTGCTTTCGGGTATGTCACTGAACATGGTAATACTATGGATATGCAGAAGGGATTTGTCACTTAGTAACCAACTGAGAAGATATCACCGGCCACTTGATGAATGTGACTGATAAGAGTGTGGCCACACCCAAACAAGTTGGAACTTGTTTGTGAGGTTCAGTGCATTCGGGATCAAGTTAATGTCCGGACACAAAAGAGGGTGATCAATCCATGCCTCTGTGTTGGACACCGATATCAGTGACATGGGATGTACAAGTTTAAACTACAGGGTTATGATATCAGTTAGACTGCCATCTCCATCTTAATTGGGGGCTGCAGTGGCTTGCTAGAGCCCAACTGCAGTCTGCGGGCCAAAGGCCCGCTGCCAACATAAAGATGGGCCCACGGGATCGTACACATTGAGCGACTGGACACCGATTTGAAGAATCACTAGTGCACTTAGAGTGTACACTCTAGAGAGAGAGAACTATATATATTGATTATATTGTAAGGATCAATTGGATTGATCATTATGATAAAATTAATATTTGGCTTCACATAATTAATTGGATTAATTATGAGATTATTTCCTAGGTGGAAATATTCATATGTATAGGTTTACATATGAATTTGTCTTGTGAAGACTTAATTTTAATTTGATGGATTAAATTAATTAGTCAAACCAATTTTAATCTAAATGTAAATAATATATTGCTTGGAGTAATATATTAAATACATGGGTTAATTAAAATTGGGCTTGACATTGATTTAGACCAGACTAATTAAAATAAGTTTGGGCCTGAATTAAAAGGAGGAAGCCCACACAGACACAGAAGCTAGACTGGGCCCAAATTTCAGCAAGGGAATTTGGAAGCCCTAGGGTTAAAAACCCTAAGGGGAATTCGGCCAAACTACTAGAGCTTTTAGCCCCCTTTGGCCGAATTCTTCTTCTCTCCCTTACTCTCTAATCTTCGTGATTTTTGACGCTAGCACGTGCGGTGTTCGTTAGGCGCTCGTGTACGGGAACAAGGAGGAATTGTATTTTGAATTCTGCAGTCATCATCCATCTCTAGAAAGAGATATTTCTGGTAAGAAATTTAATCCCTTTCTATTTAATTTTTAGTTTTTCAATTTCCACTTCAATTGCTCCTGGGACTGGATTTGAGGAAATCACCGCGTCCTTCCGCTTTTATCGGGTGATTTCCGGTAACAAATCCCAACAACCTCCACTTGGGCTTGCAACCTCCACTTGGGCTCACCACTCCATAAGCTTCTTCTTTTACAAATTTTATAATATTTGAATAAAATAAAATTACATTAAAAAAAGAAAAACGACACGCAGGCCGTTGTAAGCACCGGGATTTTCTTACAAAAAAAAAAAGGAAAAAAAAAGAAAAGAAAAAATAGAAGAAAAAAAAAGAGAAAAAAAAAAGAAAAAGAAAAAGAAAAAAAATTTGAAAAAGAAAAAAAGAAAAAAAAAATTTCGAAAAAAAAAAATTTTACAGTAGTCGTACCACTGTAATTTAAAAATTACAGTCGTACGACTGTATTATCGAGGCAGGTGCAGAACACCATACCCATGACATAAGAAAGAGGAGGAGAGGATTTTGGGCAATTAATGCCCGGATTTTGGAGAGAAAAGGAAAAAAAAATGAGAGTAGAAAGGAAGTAGAAAAGAGAGAGAGAAGAGAGATTGGATTTATGGTGAAAAATTTAGAGAGAGAAGGAGAAAAGAGAGAAGGAAAAGGAAGAAAGAAAAAACCACAAAAACTCATCTTTTCCTCTTCTATTTTCTTTAATTCTCGAAATTAAGATTAAAACTTGATAGAAATCCATAGGTTAATAAGTTAACTTCTCAAATAAATTGAAATTTCGGACTAAAACAATCAGAATCCTTTGCAATTTGGATTTTTGGACATAAAGCCCCCAACTTCAATTCAAGAGGAAAAGTGCAAATTCTTGTGGATTGGAGCGACGCCAAGGGTCAATTTCGACTTGGAGGGACTTCTAAAGGGTAGGCGCTCCGTTTCTCTTTAATTTTGCTTGCTTTCTGGGTGTTGATTGTGATTTTTGTGCATTTTTATCTCATTTTCTGCGTTTCTGCTTCTGGAAATCAAAAAAGTCGTACGACTGTTCTTGAAATTGATGAACAGTCGTACGACTATAGTTACAGTCGTACGACTATTCTTGATTTCCAGGTGATTTTATTTCCAGCTTGTTTTAAATAAGATTTTGGTGAAATCCTGAATTTTCAGCATTTACAGTCGTACGACTGTAATTACAGTCGTACGACTGTAGTTGAGTTTCCACGACTGTAATTTACAGTCGTACGTTGAGTTTCCACGACTGTAATTTACAGTCGTACCACTGTAGTTCTCAGAATCAGAATTTCACCTTTAAAACCCAAAAATTTCTTAAAAAATCCATAAAAAATCATAAAAAATCCCCAAAAAATCCAAAAAAATCCCAAAAAATTAGAAAACCCCAAAAATCATCAAAATGAATTTTGTTGTATGCATCACGACCATAGATTCAATTTTCTGGTAAATTTGCATTTAGATCAATTCAACGATGGAGACCTAGTTCTCCTGAAAACCGACCCACTTAACATATGAAAAATGCATGTAAACAGGAAAAAATTGTTTTCAAAATATTTTCCAGGTCTAACCGGGCCGGCTAGCCGAGCCAACCCGGTTATCCCCTAAATGCATGCCCCCAATTCTTGATTTCCCATTTCTGTCTATTTGAGTCCTAATTGTGGCGTGCCGTATAAATTGTGCTAACCTTCTGTTTTGCAGGTTTTAATTTCTTTTATTTTCGTTTTTGATGTATTTTAATAGATTAAATCGTGTATTTAGGCGGTTGTAATTATTTTTAGATTTTCGTGTATTCTAGGCGATTGTATAAGTGAGGTGAGAGTTTTTATTTTTCCATTCGATTTGGTTGTAAGCCAATTAATATTTATTTCTTTTCTTTTCCCTATTTTTGTATTAAATATTTTGTATGCGCGCTGTATGCCTTTTATACTCAATAAAATGGACTTTAGATTTTGAAATACCATTTGGGAACATTGACCAATTTTTATTTTAATTAGACACGAAATAAGGGACTTGTCCGGACCTGAATCTCTGGATAGTGTAGCGACCGTTTGTCCGGTTCAGCTGCATAAGAATTTCCCGGTTGAGCTGAGCCGGGTGGCGACTCCTACAATATTCATCGAGACTTAGGTCTCGGTTCTTTTATGTATTGATTCTATTTATTTTTTCCAAAACGTGGATTTTCATTTATAAAAACCCACGCGAGGGAAGGGGCCCACCCGAGATCGAGGCGCCCCTTTCCGAAAGGTAGTCCTGCATCCCGTCGAAAACGCGTCGTCCGCTCACAGCCGTATTTACCCAAAAAGAAAATACAACCCATCTTGTACAAGGCCCAATAGCATCCAACCATACAAACATTTAATCATACATATGCATCCAATACACATAATTCATAAGCATGTTACAATGCATGATTTAAGCCCATTTCAATTATGTCCAAGCCATTATTAAGAAATCGCCCATTTTGGCCCACCATGGTTCTAACCCTTAACGGGCTTTGGGTCTCCAGCCCAGGCAGTCTAACTGCTCCCACTGGAATTGGGAAATCATGGGTCCAATTCAGCCGACCAAGTAATTGTGCCAAAATTACCCGAACCAATTTCAATTAACCATATTAATTTCCAAAATTAATATCACATGAATAAAATAAAATTTCATTCAAGAAACCACACGCATTTAAATTGCATAAATTTAAACACACGAATATTAAAACCAATTAAAATTTCAAAACTGGGCCCTGGGCCCGAAATCCACCAAATCCAAAATTACTGGGCCCGGCCCGCTGCAGCTGCTGTCCAGCAGCAGGCAGCGGCGGCCGCCGGCGGCAGCCCTCACCCTGGGAGCCAGATTTTTTTTTTTTAATAAAACAGAAAAAATATTCAATTCAACAACAAATATCAACCAAATATTCCATCCATTAATCAAAAAGAAATTCACCAAGAATTCCAAAAACATACAATTAAATTAAACTAACATAAACCTATATGCAAATTTAATTTCAATTGAACAAAATAAATGGGAAATATCTTAAACCCAAACCAAGAACCCCAATAAAAAATCTCCAATTTTAAAATATGGGATTCAACCAATTAAACAATTTCCACGGATCAAAAGCCTGCTCTGATACCACTGTTGGGATTTTTCACTGGAAATCACCCGATAAAAGCTGAAGAACGCGATGATTTCCTCAAATCCAGTCCTAAGAGCAATTGAAGTGAAAATTGTAAAACTTAAAATTTTAATAGAAAGAGATTAAATTCTTACCAGTAATATCTCTTTCTAGAGATGGATGAAGACTAAAGAAATCAAACTAGATTCTCTCCTCGTTTTCGTACACGAACGCCTAACGAACACGACCCGTGCTAGCGTTGGAAACACAAAAACCTTTTTGGTGAGAGGGGCTAGGAATTTCAGCTATCACTTGTTGTGTTAGGGGTGGTCGAAATTTCTAACCCTAGGTATTTATACCTAGGGTGGCCGAATTCCCTTAGGGGAATTCAGACCCAGTTTGGCTCCTTTTCATTCTGTGCTGGCTTCCATGTTTTAATTCAGGCCCAGTCTAATTTTAATTGTTCTGGTTTAAATTAATTTCAAGCCCAATTTTAATATACCCATGTATTTAATATATTACACCAAGTAATATATTATTTACATTTAAATTAAAATTAGTTTGACCAATTAATTTAATCCATCAAATTAAAATTAAATCTTCACAAAATAAAATCATATGTAAACCTATACATATGAATGTTTCCACCTAGGAAATAATCTCATAATTAATCCAATTAATTATGAAGAGCCAATTGAATATATATTAATTTTATTATTGGGATCAATCCAATTGATCTTTATAATATAATTAACACATATACACCTCTCTCTCTATAGTGTATACTCCAAGTATACATGTGATTCCTTAAGTCTGTGTTCAGTCGTTCTATGTGTACGATACCGTGAGCCCATCTTTATGTTGGCAGCGGGCCTTTGGCCCACAGACTGCAGTTGGGCTCTAGCAAGCCACTGCAGCCCCCAATGAAGATGGAGATGGCAGTCTAACTGTTATCATAACCCTGTAGTTTAAACTTGTACATCCCATGTCATTGATATCAGTGTCTAACACAAAGGCATGGATTGATCACCCTCTTTTGTGTCGGACATTAACTTGATCCCGAATGCACTGAAGCTCACAAACAAGTTCCCACCTATTTGGGTGTGGCCACATTCTTATCAATTACATTCATCAAGCGGCCGGTGATATCTTCCCAGTGGACTACTGAGTGACAAATCCCTTCTGCATATCCATGGTATCACCATGCTAAGTGACATACCCGAAAGTACCCATACTTGGCACCCTATTACAGGCCCTTTAGGCGTACCCCTAAGCATGCGACCTCACATGTAACACCATCATATGGTCAAAGGATCCATACAAGTACTACACGAGAATCACTTGTGATACTATACCATGTGGATTACTCGTTTAGTGGATCTATCCAGTACCATGCCCCCATGCATGTACCCATTAACTTGGTTGACATTCCATGTCCAATGACCGGTAAGACTGTTGGGATTCGTCACGGGAAACCGACCGATAAAAGCGGAAAAACGCGTCGATTTCCTCGAATCCGGCCCAGGAGCTTAAGATGTGGAAATCAAAAACTTAAAGCATAAAAGGAGGGTTTCAAAAACTCACCACAAAGTCTCTCTAAGAGACGGATGCAGACTGCAGAAATCAAGTGTAGATTCCCTCCACCGATGCGTACACGAACGGCTCTCGGACCGAAACCCGTGCTAGCGACTCGGATGACAAGAAGAGAGGGAGAGAGGGCTGCCCACAAGAGGAAATATGGCTATCCAAATTTCTTTCCAAAAGAAAAATCTATCTAGCCAAAGATAGAACCAAGTTTCTCTCAAGTGTGCATCCAATTTCTTTCCAAAAGAAAAATCCTCCTTCAAGTGGGCAAAAGAAAACCAATTTCTCTTTTTAAAGCACACCCATGATGGACGGCCAAAAGTAGTGTCAAGTTCATGGTGATTATCTCTCATAAAAGAAAAGGAGATGAGATGGAAGAGCAAAGTCCAACTTTGCTACCAATGAGTCAAACTAATGACTCACCATGGTGACTCACCACCATCACTCACCATCACCTTTTCTTCATCTTCATCCATAATACCAAAAAGTCAAGGATATGACTCACCAAGACTCCACAATTCGGCCAAGAGAGGAAAGAGAAAGGGGTGGATATTTTTCTCATCATCATACCATAATAATGACCAAAAAATATCTCATGAAGCAAAGTCCAACTTTGCCACCTAAAGTCATCCATGACTCATCCTTTCCACCATCTTCTTTTGTCTTAAGATGACTCATAATTCTTTCCTTTCCTTGCCCAATATTTCGGCCAACACATCCCACTTAATGTGGGCATTTTTCATTTTAAGCCTTAAGCCCAATTTAAATTCCTTTGATTTAATTAAATGCAAATGCAACTTTAATTTAACATGTATGTTTATATATATGATACCATGTAACATATTACATACATTTAAATTAAAATTCATTTGACCTATTAATTTAATCAATGGATTAAATTAGACACACATAAAATGACAAACATGTAAACCTATACATGTCATAATATTTCCACCTAGGAAATAATCCCATAAATTAATTCATTGAATTAATTATGAGAAGGCCAAAATAAATATTAATTATATAACTTTGATCAATCCAATTAATTCATATAATATAATTAATATATCTCTCTCTTCAAATGTGTATACTCCAAGTACACACTTAATCCGACTAGTTAAAGTCCAGACGTTCAATGTGTACGATCCGATGGGCCCGTCTTTATGTTGGCAGTGGGCCAAGGCCCACAGACTACAGGCGGGCTCTAGCAAGCCACTGTAGCCCCCAATTAAGACGGAGTAAGCAGTCCAACTGAAAACGTAACCCAGTAGTTTGAACTTGTAAATCCCATGTCGCTGATATCGGTGTCCAACACAGAGGCATGGAAGTATCACCCTCTTTGTGTCTGGACCTTTACTTGATACCGAATGAACTGATGCTCACAAACAAGATCCAATCTTGTTTGGGTGCGGCCGCACACTTATCAGTAACATTCTTCAAGAGGCCGATGATATCGTCTCAGTGAATCACTGAGTGACATTCCCTTCTGCATATCCATAGTGCTGCCATGCTTACTGACACACCCGAACGTACCCGTACTTGGCACCCTTTTACAGGCCCGTTGGGCGTACACCAAAGTGTGCCACCTCGCATGCAGCACCATCATATGGTCCGGTCGAAGGACTTATACAAGTACTACACGAGAATCATTTGTGATACTATACCATGCAGATTCCCGTTAAGTGGATCAATCCAGTACCATGCCCTTTTGCATGTACCCATTAACCTAGTTGACATTCCATGTTCTATGACCGGTAAGACACCGCCATACAACCAGGCTAATGACAGTCTTTGGTTCCATTCATTCCCATGATTGGAACAGACTACGGATGACTTTATGGTCATATCGTTTTCACTATCCACAGTCTTACTGCCAAGTGCCTCACACTTGACAACATGGATATGGATATGTCCATTGGATACTCTATTTAAAATATAGCACAAGACATATAATAAATAGATTAATGCCTTTATCTCCTTGACACAAATTGTATAATACATAGAGTTTACATTAATGTACCAAATGTATCATACAAACACAAAGACCAATGCCTCGGGACTAGGGCATTTCCAACAATCTCCCACTTGCACTAGTACCTACTAGGCATGGGTCTAATCCTTATAGATCTAGTACAACCTTCGTGCATAGGCTTAGCCAAGCATGTTGGTCAAAAGATCTGCGACATTGTCTTTGGTGTCCACTCTTTGCAATGAGATGTCACCCCCTCAGCGATTTCTCGCAATAGGTGAACCTCCCTGAGTTCGTGCTTCGTGTATATGTGTGACCGGGGCACATAGCTTGTGCAACAGCCCCGCGTTGTCACAGAAGATATCAACTGGTTCCCGGATAGTAGATACTATCCCCAGTTTTGTGATAAACTTCTTCATCCACACAGCTTCCCTTGCTGCTTCACACGTTGCAATGTACTCAGTTCCTGTGATAGAAACCGCGATGGTCTATTACTTGGAGCCTCTCCAACAATAGCACCACCATTTAGCATGAATATATACCTATACTGCGACTTATATTCATCCTGGCTGGTCTGGAAGCTTGCATCAGTGTACCTAGTAGCTGACTGCTCTTCCTGACCCACATGGGCGACATTAGGTCTTGTACATAGCATGGAGTACATGATTGATCCCATGGCTGAAGCGCATATAGGACCAATTCATGTTCTCCCTATCCTGCCTTGTCTTAGGACAGTACTTCTTGCTAAGTTTCAGCTTATGACCCATTGGCAAGAAACCTTTCTTAGCCTGGTCCATGCTGAATCTTTTCAGAACGAAGTCTATGTACTTGGCCTGACTTAGGCCCAGAAGCCGATTGGATCTAACCCTGTAGATACTGATCCCTAGGATCGTCTCAGCTTCGCCTAAGTCCTTCATTGCGAAGCACTTACACAACCATTACAATTCCCTTGTAGTGTTGGTATGTGGCTTCCAATCAGAAGGATGCCATCCATATTTCATACCAGGAAAGTTACTATGCTCCCACTAAACCTCTTATACACACCCTTAAAGGTATTGTCGGCCTATAGCTTATAGCACCACTTGCAACCTATTACCTTAGCACCTGGTTCCAAACCTGATAATCGTACATAGATTGCAAATCCACCACCATGGCAGACAGTGGGCTAGCTATAGCCTACTAGTAGGTTTTGAGCTCCTCTTCGTCCAAGACAAAAAGAGCGTAATCATTAGAAACAAAAACCGATGTTTTCCATGTTCCTGATGATCCCTACCAGACCTTTTAGGTCCTTGTGTGACCTGGGCTGGTGCTTCCCCTTTTGGAAGCTTCACCCTGGTCCCCGAGTTATCCTTTGTCGGAGTTTCTGAGCTTTGAACTTCCCTGAGTTCAATATCGCTCCCACTGTCTTTCTTGGAAAGAAACCCCTTTTCAAGAAGGACCCCCTTTTGCGCCATGAACACCTTGTCCTCAGCGGGGTCGTAGAAGTAATACCCTTTGGTTTCCCTAGGGTAGCTCACAAACAGGCATTAGTCGGTTTTGGGTTCTAGTTTTGCTCACAGTCAATTTCTTGACTTGTGCATAACAACCCCAAATCCGTAAGAAAGACACATTAGGCACCCTGCCCGTCCATATTCCAAATGGGGTCTTTTCCAAAGCCTTAGTCGGAGTATAGTTGAAAATGAGAGCCATTGTCTCAAGAGCGTATCCTTTACAACTTATAGGGAGAGAGGCATGACTCATCGTTTGAGCGGACCATGTCCAACAGGGTCCTATTCCTCTGTTCGGACACCCCATTCCATTGTGGTGTTCCTGGAGGAGTGAGCTATGGAACTATTCCATGCTCTCTCAAAATGAGTCAAACTATAGGCTTATATGCTCACCACCTCGGTCCAACCGAAAGGCTTGGATATTTCTGCCTAGTTCTGTACTTCGTTCCTTACTCCCTTGAACCTATCAAGGGTCTCAGACTTATATTTCATTACATAGGCATGGCCATTTCTGATGAAATTGTCTGTGAAAGATACGAAGTATAGCTGTTCACCCTTGGTTGCTATGCTTGTCGGTCCATATACATCTCAATGCATTAGGTCCAATAAGCTAGCAACCCTTTTAGCCTCCTTGCTAAAAGGTTCTATAGTCATTTTACCTTATAAGCAAGACTCGCATATATCAAGTGACTCCATGTCAAATGATCCTAGGATTCAAGCAATGTGAGGCCTAGCTATGCGCTTCTTGTTTATGTGGCCTAAATGACAATGCCAAAGGTAAACCGGATTAAGTTCGTTAGGCTTAACCCTTTAGGTGTGTATAGTATAGACATGATTAGTTTCATTTAGATCCAGGATATAAAAGACATTATTTAATAGAGCTACTCCATAAAATAATTCTTTTCTAGATAAACCCTTTTTACTATTATCAATAGTAAATGTACATCCAGAAATATCCAAAACCGAAACAGAAATAATATTCCTGTACATAACAGGTACAAAATAACATTGTTTCAGTAGTAACAAAACTAATCTACTAGGCATCATAAGCTGGTCCCACTGATCTTTATGGCAGCAACCCTTGCTCCATTTCTGACCTGCAAGTCCACTTGTCCCGATCCCAGTGATCTCCTGTTCTTAAGTCCCTGCACATTCAACAAATGTGAGAACCACATCTAGTATCCAATACATAAGATGTTGAAACAGAGGTTAATGTCTATGACATATATACCTGATGAAGACACGCCCTGCGTCTTCCTTTTCTCTCCCAAAAGCTTGGGACACGATCTTTTCCAATGTCCAGCCTGCTTGCAACCGAAGCAGACATCCTTGGAACGGGCCTTGGGCTGGGCTTTAGCCTTTTTAGCCTTGGCTTCCTTAGCCTTGGCCTTGGCCTTTGCCTTGCCTTTAGCGAAAAGAGGTTTCCCCTTGTTAACCTCAAGTACCGGCGGAGTCTTCTTGATCGACAGTTCAGCGAGCTCAAGCATCCAATGCAGCTCACTAACAGTACGGTCCATCCCTTGCTTGTAAAATTTTAGGATGAATTGATCATAAGAATCCGGTAAAGAATCCAGGATCGTGCTAACCGCCAGCCCCCGTGAGATAGGAGTTCCGAGACGGGCTAAATTATCCAGATAGCCCTTCATCTTGAGCACGTGTGCACTCACAGATGTCCCGGCTCCCATCTTACAGCTGCGGAATGCCTTGTGGATCAGGTACCTTTCCTGATAAGCTTGCTCATAAAACATCTCGTTAAGAGTTGTCATTATAGCAAAGGCCTGATGATCCAAGAACTGCTTTTGCAATTCAGGAACCATACTAGCCAACATCAGGCATGTCACATCCCGGTTATCTTTTACATGTGCCAGGTATTCCTCCAGCTGGGCAGCCGGTGGATTACTTCCCTTTGGCACATCCGGTACAGGCTTTTCGAGCACATACTCTTTAGACTCTTGTCTTAGAACTTTCCTTAAGTTCATAGACCAGTCCCAAAAGTTAGGGCCAGAAAGCTTGTCCCATTCCAAGAAAGATCGCAGTGATAAAGTATCATTCGTAGCCATTGGTTTCTACACAGAAAAATTTACAAGTGTAAATAAAGGACTTAACATGTTCTTCCCATATAATAATTAATAATGAATCGTGTTATTAATTAACTCGAGTTGTTGGGCTCATGGGCCGAGATCCATATTATATCAAGATATAGCGAGACGAGGGCCTGGAACAACTATATCACAATTTTTAGGTAGGAACGCCGTCCAATCCCAACCTAGGGACTCTCGGTTTGATGGGTCTGTTGGCACTTACCCATCTGTGCTTAGGGCCAGGAACATCCTACTACCCACGCTAAGTCAAAACCTCCATCCAAGTGTTAGAGTAACCAATACTCCAACCCAATACAAAATGACGATACTCCAGTGCATCCAACGAGGGTTGGTCTACAGCTGGCCTATCCCCACTTCGAGTAGGTTATGAATGAGGGAAGCACTTTTAAGAGACTTAGTAATTACCTGTTGGTTATTAGATTCAATTAATAACGGCTTAGATGCATAGGCGGGTGAAATTGGGTTTGTACATACATTCTCACATGTAAATAAATAAAACATAATTAAATAAAAATGAAATGCTATGGGCCAAAATTTACATCCTAATATAATTCTAGTAAACCTATACTAGAACGACATCAGGTGGGCTGCATCCTCATCCTTCTAGCACGCCAATCCAATCGGCTTCTTCTTCTTTACATAATTCCATAATAAACACATAAAATAAAATTACATAAAAGAAAAACGGCGCGTAGGCCGTATTTACCAAAAGAATATTACAACCCGAATAAATAAGGCCCAAAACATCCATTCATGCATTTAATCATACATACACGTATCCAATACATACAATTTATAAACATGTTAAATGCATGAATTAATCCCATTTCAATAATATGTCCATAGCCATTATTTTGAAATCGCCAAATTTTGGCCGATCATGGTTCTAAACCCGTGCGGGCTTTGGGCCTCCAACCCAGGCAAAATTGCTCCCAATCCAATTGGGAAACCATGAATTCCAAAATTAGCCGTCCGGGTAATCGTGCCAAGAAAACCCGAACCAATTTCAATTAACCGTATTTATTTCCAAAATAAATATCGCATGAACGAAAAATAAATTTCATTCATAAAACATGCGCATAAAATTTCTAAAATTAAACACGCATAATTTTTAAAACAATTGAAATTTTAAAACCCCACGCGTATAAAAATTACCAAAATTTAAACACGCATATTTTTAAAATTTTAAATCCGGCCCGGCCCAAAAATCCCGTCAAATCCAAAAATGGGCCCGGCCCGCCGCGCGGGGCAGCCGCGGCGCTGCTGCCCAGCAGCAGCCCCGCTGCCGCGCAGCGGCTGCTGCCCAGCAGCAGCCTGCTGCTGGCGTGCAGCAGCTGCTTGCGCGCAGCAGCCCTGCTGCTGGCGTGCAGCAGCTGCTGGCCAGCAGCAGCCCAGCTGCTGCCGAGGCAGCAGCCAGCAGCAGCTGCTGCCTGTGGCGCCTAGCGCCGCAGGCAGCGGCTGCTGCCCCCGTTTCGCCCCGAAACGGTCCGTGATTTTTTTCCGCAACAAAAATAGCAACATGAAATTAAATCACCAAGACATAAAATCATGCAACGGAAAAATAAATCTAGCATAAACCTATATGCAAAATAAAATTTCCATAAACAATTCACAAATAGAAAATTACATAAAGCATAAACCATATGCAAATAATTTTCCATAAGTAAAATTCAAGGGGCAAAATCACCAAACCCCAAACCAAAAATAAATCCCGTCCACAAAAATCGCCAATTTTAAAACACGGGATTCGCCAAGTTAAAGATTTCCACGGATCAAAAGCCCGCTCTGATACCACTGTTGGGATTCGTCACGGGAAACCGACCGATAAAAGCGGAAAAACGCGTCGATTTCCTCGAATCCGGCCCAGGAGCTTAAGATGTGGAAATCAAAAACTTAAAGCATAAAAGGAGGGTTTCAAAAACTCACCACAAAGTCTCTCTAAGAGACGGATGCAGACTGCAGAAATCAAGTGTAGATTCCCTCCACCGATGCGTACACGAACGGCTCTCGGACCGAAACCCGTGCTAGCGACTCGGATGACAAGAAGAGAGGGAGAGAGGGCTGCCCACAAGAGGAAATATGGCTGTCCAAATTTCTTTCCAAAAGAAAAATCTATCTAGCCAAAGATAGAACCAAGTTTCTCTCAAGTGTGCATCCAATTTCTTTCCAAAAGAAAAATCCTCCTTCAAGTGGGCAAAAGAAAACCAATTTCTCTTTTTAAAGCACACCCATGATGGACGGCCAAAAGTAGTGTCAAGTTCATGGTGATTATCTCTCATAAAAGAAAAGGAGATGAGATGGAAGAGCAAAGTCCAACTTTGCTACCAATGAGTCAAACTAATGACTCACCATGGTGACTCACCACCATCACTCACCATCACCTTTTCTTCATCTTCATCCATAATACCAAAAAGTCAAGGATATGACTCACCAAGACTCCACAATTCGGCCAAGAGAGGAAAGAGAAAGGGGTGGATATTTTTCTCATCATCATACCATAATAATGACCAAAAAATATCTCATGAAGCAAAGTCCAACTTTGCCACCTAAAGTCATCCATGACTCATCCTTTCCACCATCTTCTTTTGTCTTAAGATGACTCATAATTCTTTCCTTTCCTTGCCCAATATTTCGGCCAACACATCCCACTTAATGTGGGCATTTTTCATTTTAAGCCTTAAGCCCAATTTAAATTCCTTTGATTTAATTAAATGCAAATGCAACTTTAATTTAACATGTATGTTTATATATATGATACCATGTAACATATTACATACATTTAAATTAAAATTCATTTGACCTATTAATTTAATCAATGGATTAAATTAGACACACATAAAATGACAAACATGTAAACCTATACATGTCATAATATTTCCACCTAGGAAATAATCCCATAAATTAATTCATTGAATTAATTATGAGAAGGCCAAAATAAATATTAATTATATAACTTTGATCAATCCAATTAATTCATATAATATAATTAATATATCTCTCTCTCTTCAAATGTGTATACTCCAAGTACACACTTAATCCGACTAGTTAAAGTCCAGACGTTCAATGTGTACGATCCGATGGGCCCGTCTTTATGTTGGCAGTGGGCCAAGGCCCACAGACTACAGGCGGGCTCTAGCAAGCCACTGTAGCCCCCAATTAAGATGGAGTAAGCAGTCCAACTGAAAACGTAACCCAGTAGTTTGAACTTGTAAATCCCATGTCGCTGATATCGGTGTCCAACACAGAGGCATGGAAGTATCACCCTCTTTGTGTCTGGACCTTTACTTGATACCGAATGAACTGATGCTCACAAACAAGATCCAATCTTGTTTGGGTGCGGCCGCACACTTATCAGTAACATTCTTCAAGAGGCCGATGATATCGTCTCAGTGAATCACTGAGTGACATTCCCTTCTGCATATCCATAGTGCTGCCATGCTTACTGACACACCCGAACGTACCCGTACTTGGCACCCTTTTACAGGCCCGTTGGGCGTACACCAAAGTGTGCCACCTCGCATGCAGCACCATCATATGGTCCGGTCGAAGGACTTATACAAGTACTACACGAGAATCATTTGTGATACTATACCATGCAGATTCCCGTTAAGTGGATCAATCCAGTACCATGCCCTTTTGCATGTACCCATTAACCTAGTTGACATTCCATGTTCTATGACCGGTAAGACACCGCCATACAACCAGGCTAATGACAGTCTTTGGTTCCATTCATTCCCATGATTGGAACAGACTACGGATGACTTTATGGTCATATCGTTTTCACTATCCACAGTCTTACTGCCAAGTGCCTCACACTTGACAACATGGATATGGATATGTCCATTGGATACTCTATTTAAAATATAGCACAAGACATATAATAAATAGATTAATGCCTTTATCTCCTTGACACAAATTGTATAATACATAAAGTTTACATTAATGTACCAAATGTATCATACAAACACAAAGACCAATGCCTCGGGACTAGGGCATTTCCAACAAAGACATCACCATACAACCAGGTTAATGATAGTCTCTTGTTCCATTTATTCCCATGACTAGAACAGACTACGGATCTATTTATGGTCATATCGTTTACCCAATCCATAGTCTTACTGCCAAGTACATGACACTCGTCATCATGGATATAGATATGTCCATTGGATATTCCATTTAATATATTGCACAAGATAAATATAATAAATGAATTGATCCCCAGCAGATCCACCTCGGGTAACCTAGACCCGGTATTGGCCCAGATCGGCTTCATCCCACTTCCTCAGTAGATTCGCCTCGGGTAACATAGACCCGGTATCGGCCAAGATAGTCTTCATCCCACTTCCCCAACAGATCCACCTTGAGCAACCTAGTCCTAGTATCGGCCCAGATCGGCTTCATTCCACTTCCCCAGTAGATCCACCTCGGGTAACCTAGACCCGGTATCGGCTTATTTCCCTCCATCCTCGCCTCAGGTAACCTAAACCCGATATCGGCTTATTTCATCTCCATCTTTGCCTCGGGTAACCTAGACCCGGTATCGACTTATTTCATCTTCATCCTCACGTCGGGAAACCTGAACCCGGTATTCGCTTATTTCATCTAATCAATTCAGTGCATCACCACAACAGTGGGGCTTCAACAAGTAAGTTACATGTTTTCTTTCCTGTGTCTGCGCCGCTTCAATCTGCGCTCTTAAATTCATCACCTCATGTATTTTAGACCTGGAGTTGGGTGTCGAATTTGGTCACATGAGGGGCAGTTGTAAGTGCCGAAATTTTCCAAACTAAAAGAAAAGAGTGTGTCATGCCACGACTGTAATTACAGTTGTATGACTTTAATACAGTCGTATGACTGTAATACCGGAGCAGGTACAACAGCCCATACCTATGAAATAAAAAATTTTGGATTGATGGGAGGGGAAATTAATGCCCGATTATGAAGCAAAAAACTAGAAATAAAAGGGAGAAAGAGAGGAAAGTAAGGGGCTTTCTGAATGCTGAGATTTTTGAAGTTTAGGCAGAGGAATTGATAGAGAAACGAGAGAAAAAGGTGAGAAAAAGCAAAACCAATACAACTCAATCTTTTTCTCATCTTTTTCTTTTGATTATTAAGTGTTAAAGTTAAAACTTGATAGAAATCATAGGTTAATAATTTGACACTTAAAACTCAATCAATTTCAGACCTTAAACCAATTAGAATCCGTGACATTTTGGGAGATTTTGAACTTGAGTTTGGAACCTTAACTTAAACGATAAAGAAGCAATTTAGAGGTGCTTGGGGCATTTCCAGCGGTCAATCCTATGGTGGATCTGCGCCACAATGGTAAACATACTTCAAATCTTCATTTTGTTGCTTTTTATGGGTGTTTTGGTGTGATTTGGGGCATAAAAACTCAATTTTTGGGCTTGCTGTTCCTAGAAATCAAGAGCAGCCGTACGACTATTCTTATGGTGAAGAATAGTTGCACGACTGTAATTACAGTCGTACGAGTGTTTTTTAATTCCCGCGGCTTTTAACTTTGTTTGAATAAAATTTTAGCGATTTTCTACAATTGGACAGATTACAGTCGCATGACTGTAACTACAGTCGTACGACTATAATCCTTTTCCAAGGGCAGAGTTTCCAGAATAATCCACAAAAGTTCCTAAAAATGCATAAAAATTCAGAAATTCAGAAAATCACCTAAAATGAATTTTGTTGTGTGCATACACGACCCTAGATTTAATTTTCAGCATAATTGCATTTAGATCAATGCCATGACGGAGAGCCGATTCTCCTGAAAACCGATCCACCTCACAAGTTAAATGAAAGTAAACCAGAAAATAAAAAGTTTTCAAAATGATTTTCTCACAAAGCAAAAAAATACAGGGACGTTTCAAAATATTTTCTAGGTCTAACCGGGCTGGCTAGTCGAGCCGACCTGGTTGTCCCCCTAAATGTATGTTCCCAATTTCCAATTTCCCAATTCTGTCCTGTTTGAGTCCTATTTGTGGTGTTCTATAAAATGTGCTAATCATCTGTTTTGCAGCTTTTAGTTTATTTTATTTTTCATTTTGATGTAATTAATAGTTCAATCCGTGTATTTTAGGTGGTTGTGTTTTTAGATAAATCGTGTATTCTAAGCATTTGTAAGGTGAGGATAAGAGTTTTTGTTTTCATTCGATCGGGTTGTAATAATTTAATTAATCATTTACTGCTTTACTTTTATTTGTGCATGTACGATGTGTGATTTAATTTAATAAAATTGACTTTAGAATTATAAAATAACATCAATGAACATTGGCCAATTTTATTTTGATTATGAAATAGGGGACTTGTCCGGACCTAGATCTCTGAATAGTGTAGCGGCCTTCCGTCTGGTTCAGCTACACTGAAATTTCCCGGTTGAGCTGAGCTGGGTGGCGACTCCTACATATTCTATCAAGACTTAGGTCTCAGTTCTTTTATGAAATAATTAATTTTCCAAAAATGAATTTCATTATAAAAGCCCCACGAGAGGGAGGGTTGCCCGACCTCGAGGCTCCCTTCTGAGAGTGTCCGCGTTCCATCGAAAATGTCGTCCGCTCACACATGTCATCTCTACCAATGTGTACTGGGTTTCATATTCCAACAGCTTTCTGCTAAGATGGTAGATTGGATACTCCTTCCTTCCATCTTGTTCTTGTGCTAGCATTGCCTTTATGGAGGAATCTTCAACACCCAAATACAAAATCTAGGGCATTCCCGTAGTTGGTGGGCTCAGAACCGATAGGTTTACCAGATAAGCTTTAATCCTCTCGAATGCCAACTGACATCTCTCATCCTATGCAATCGGCTGTTCTTTCCTCAACAACTTAAAGATTGGCTGATATACTGAAGTCAACCACGCTATGAAACAGCTAACATACTGCAAGGAACCCAAGAATGATCGAACCTCCTTTTCTGTCTTGGGAGCTGGCATATCTCGAATGGCTTTGATTTTGTCCGGATCCATCTCTATTCCCTTTTGGCTAACCACATGACCCAGCAGCTTCCTTGATGTAACCCCGAATATGCAATTCTTAGGGTTGAGTCACAGGTTATATTCTCCAATGTGTGTAAGAAATCTATCCAGGATGGCAGGGTGCTCTTCCCGTGTCATTAACTTAACAAGCATATCATCGACATACACCTCTACTACTTTGTGAATCATGTCATGCAGCAATGTTGTGACAGCCCTTTGGTAAGTGGCCCCAGCATTTTTCAACCTGAAAGGCATTACTCTGTAGTAGAAAGTGTCCCACTCTGTAATGAATGACGTCTTCACCTTACGAATAACATCCATTAGGATCTGGTTATATCCTAAAAATCCATCCATAAAAGACTACATTACTTCCTTGGCTGTGCTATTGATGAAAACATCAATGTGAGGCAAGGGGAAATTATCTTTCAGGCATGCTTTATTCAGATCTCTGTAGTCGACACTCACTCTAACCCTTCCGTCTTTCTTAGGCACTGGAACAATGTTGGCTAACCATTCTGTGTAGTCCACCACTTCGAGGAACTTAGCCTCGGTCTACTTAGCCACTTCTTCCTTTTCCAATGCAGCACACTATGGTCTCAGCCTTCTTAGCTTCTGCCTTACTGGCTTGAATCTGGGATCTGTTTGAATCTTATGAACTGCTATTCATGTGTCAACCCCCGGCATGTCCTCGTATGACCAAGAGAAAGCCTTAACATGTTTTTGCAGTATTTTTGTCAATTCTCTCTCTTCTTTGGGTTTTAGTTTGTGTGAAATGAATACCATTTTGGGGTATTCATCTATACTTATGTTAATTTCATGCAATGCAGTGTCATGAATGCTAAATATGCTCGATGGTGATTCAAATGCATGCACAGAGTTATCAGGATAAACATCACACAAGTAAGCAAACTGGGATTTCATTACATTGAGCTTATTATAAAGTACATTGTTCACATTAAAAATAGAAGAAACAGATACAACAAAATCATTTTCATCCTTCACAGGTAGAGGACCTTGCACTTCTCCTTTCTCCTTGCTCAGCTTCAGGATGTTGTCCAGGTTAGTAGCAATTTCAGACTCTTATTCAGTAGGAAGAGTAGTCTCCTCAATCTCAGCCACCTGCGCCTTAGCCTTCATCATGATCCCTACTATTTGGCAACCACTGAATTTAGGCTTGCCTTGGTTGTCAGCTCCTTCTTAGACCCTTCCTTAGATTTTGCAGAGACATTGCTTAAGGCATTGACCAGCGCCTCTGAAATTGCTTCCATAGATTCACCACAGATCTTTTCTTCAGCCTTCCCCTTGGTTACTTCCACTGCTTTTGCTATTACTTCAGATGGCTTCTTCTAGGGGATGCCAAGCTTAACAATTGCCTTCTCCACCATCATAGGTGGGACTGGCTCTTCTTGGCTCTTTTTAAAGTCTGCTACATTGGAGAATATATCAAATCTTGGGTACTCAATACTCCCAACCTTCATGAGCTCAACTTGCCCCTTGTACCGCTCTTCACCAGCCTTAATGAACGACTTCATCATGGGTACTCGATACTCCCGACCTTTATGACTTTTCTTCTCAGATGCCCCTGCTATGTAGCCCAGGCCGAACTACCTTAACTTTCCCGAATCAATGTTGAATTCAGGCACTCCCTATAGATTAGCTCTAAGCCCCATACCCAAAACAAAATTCTGCTTGCACAAGTACTTAGACAACCATTCTACCATATAGTTCTCATAAATAACCATCGAAGCATTGGTGGTTTCTTCTTCACTGACCATGGCAATCTGGAATCCGGCGAATGGTATGATCTATTCACTAACAACAGCAATCATGGACTGAGAATCTGCCTCAACCATCACAACCTCATTGCCTATTGATAATTTTATCTTCTGGTGCAAAATGGAAGGGACACCCCCCAATGGATGAAACCATGGTTTCCCCAACAGTAAGGAGAAAGTGACTGGAATGTCAATCACAGTAAAAGCGACTGTTGACTTGATCGGTCCTACTTCCACCTTGGCTTCAAAGGTTTTGATCATAGTCCTCCTCGAGTTGTCGTAAGCCTTGATCATAGTGGAAGACTTCTTCAAAATGTCTGCACTCAATCCCAGATATGGCAACATCTTCGATGGACATATATTCAGAGCTGATCCATCATCTACCATTGCACATGGCATGACCCTATCCATTTTATTGACTTTGACATAAAGAGCTTTGTTGTGAGCCCTTACTCTGTGTGGCCGATCTTTCTCAGAAAACACAATGTCAATGCACCCTGAATGAACCTTGTCCAGCAAGCAGCACATAGCCTCTAGAGAAGCAATTGGGGAAACTTCAATTTCAGACAGCTTTTTGACCAACGCTACCCTATGCTCCTTAGAGGTCAGCAGCAAATGCCACAGACTGGCCTAAGTTAGAGTTTTCTTCAGTTGTGAAATGACCAGATCTTCTTTTTCCATTTCCTTCAGCACTAACATGCTGCCTAATCCAGTCACTGGAGCTTCGTCCTTCTGCTGAATTACTGGTTGACAGACTTTGCCACTCCTCGTCACATTCTAGACTTCGGGAATTTTTGGCTTCTTAATAACCAGTAGCTTAACTATCTCATCACAGCCATATTCTTCATGCTCGTCTTCTGAATCCAGATCATCCAATCTCACTAGTTTCACTTCCTTCTGTTCTATCAGCTTTCCACATTCTAACTTTGTTTCAGTTTCATTGGCCATTATAGACTGTACAGCGGGGTCTGCTTGTAGGACCTGGGCGAAAATGAAGTTGGCTGGCAACCCTGACTATACAATGTTGACCTGCCTCTCAAATGCTGGCAATTGATTATTCTTTGTGCTGGGCTTGATAGGTTCTTGTAACTTCCCTTCGTTAATAAGCTTCTGGATGGCATCCTTCAACTTATAATAGTTGTTGGTTTTGTGTCCTACCATTTTTAGTGTAACTTTTATTATTTACTTGCCTAGTTTGTTTATTTTATTTTATTTATTCTTATCGGTGTTATTCTTCTCTTTTAGGTGTTTTGTAGCAGATTTTTGGCTAATTAGGAATGTTGCTAGAAGAGGGATTGTTCGAAGCTAAACTTCAGCTGGATTTTCGAAATAGTTGGAGATTGTTTTAGCTTCAGAGTTATTCTGTAAAGTTGTGAGCCTGTCCGTTAGCTTTCTAGTGCATCTTGAATAGTGCCAATCGGAGTTGTCTGCAGCATGTTTTGGTTCTGTGGGTCAACCTATCTTTGTTGACATTTTCTCTTCTAATTTGGGCATCCTAATTCACTTAGGAGACTTGGGATAATGTGGTTTATTATTTTGAAAAGTCTTTTTCTAGAAGGATTGCTTTTAATAAAGGAGTTTTAGTTTAGGAGAGTTTGGGGGGTCTTAGAGCAAGTTTTCTTGTTTGGGTGAGGAGACCTAGTTTTTATTAATTAGGAGTCTATATTCTTTGAGGGGGATCAATTGGTCTTCGGCAGCAGACTGGAGGAGCACATAAAGGGGATTTTCTCTGCAGTTTTTGTGAAGACGACGAGATAAAGGAATTTGGCGAAGAAATCTACTCAGACTTAGAGTTTTTCTTTTCTTTTTCATGTTTCTCTTTATCTTTTCTTTTTGTGTTTTAGATACCATGTGTAGCTAAATTCTCTTATCTAAGGTTTTGATGTAGTACAATTCATTTAAGCTAATGAAAGTATTGTAGTTTTTCTTACTTTATTCACACAATATCTATTATCTTACTTATTGCTTGCTCTTATTTGGCCATCAATTGCATGTTGATAGATTGAAATATTGTAGAGTACTGGGAGGGAACACTATTGAAATCAGAACTGAGATAATAAGTACATAAGTTAGGGTTTGAGCGGAAGTAACATAATATTAATTTATGCAGAATTGATAAGTGCTAAAAAGGCACTTATATATGATATAATCTATAAGGAGTTTGTGATGTTTTTACTTATTATATATTAGATTTCATGTTAATATTACTCATTTTTGAAGATTTATTGCTTTTAAAGTCTGAGTATGCAAATATGTGGAATTTAGCTATAAAAGGAAGCAAAAACGAAGAAATTAAAGGAAAGAGACAGATCACGAGCGCGATGTCTATCGCGGTCGCAACCTAGCACATAGGCAGACTTTGACTTTAGCATTTTGCAAAGAAACCCATGTGAATCACGACTGCGGCACTCTGTTACGATCGTGACATACACTCAGCAGCAGTTATTCGATCTTATCCGTTCAGACTTCAACCACCACTATGGATAAAAACAACCCTTCATGAAAAGACACAACATTCTAAGAAGAACCAATAGTATTCAAGAGACACAACTATTCATTGGATCAATACAACCTTTCACAAAGAGACACAAACATTCATTGGATCAACACAATCTTTCATAAAGAGACACAATGCTTCAATGATTATAAATAGAGAAGGAATTCTAGATTTAAAAGAAAAATTGGCAAATGGAAGATACATGTAGT
This sequence comes from Euphorbia tirucalli, assembly GCA_039660915.1. Lineage (NCBI taxonomy): Eukaryota > Viridiplantae > Streptophyta > Magnoliopsida > Malpighiales > Euphorbiaceae > Euphorbia > Euphorbia tirucalli. The sequence continues at coordinate 30,134,866 of CM077640.1, read as the reverse complement.
ATATAAAGTTAGAAAAATAAAGTGTCTAGAGAGTTCGAGTGTTGTTTGTAATATTTAGTATACGTAAAGGGGAGCTTAACGCCAAGGTCCTTGAGTCAAGTATTGTCGCTATATAGAGAAAAGATACCCCAAGGTTGCAATATACCCATAGGCATAAAGGAGTGTTTTATGCCCTTACTTTCTGAAGTCTATTCTTATGCTTTTCCTTTACGAGAGCGTCACACTTGTATATATATTGAATGTTTACAAAATCAATATTGATAAGTTTTCTTATATCTTACTCTTCATTACATGACTAACACAAAGTATGCATTATTAACATAGATTCATAATAAGATATAGAGAAGTTCACATTTTACTTTGTCTTCTTTAGTTAATAAGATATAATAAATTATGATGTATGATTGCTTTGCTTCACTTCGTTAAATTAATTGGAGATCATCTTAATATAGCTTGGCCATTGTGTATTACGACCTTTAGTTATTTTGGCAAAGGTATTCGATAATTTGTCTATGAGTTATTGAATAAAATCTATTTCTTGACATGCCCGTTGAAATAGAACTTATCCGACATACTTCAATCATAGGGATTGAATAGATAATTAATGCATGTGCAACGAATATCTAAGATAAAATGCTTGTATATTTATGTGACTAGATATTAAACAACAACTCAACTCGTAATTAGTACTTTAATTGATTTAACTTGCCATTTACCCAATCCCCCATATCACTTTATAATTCGATACTTTATAAATGCAAAGAAAAACAAACTAAAGTGTACATACATATTCCTCGTGGGATCGATATCATTTATTACTATGTTGCGATTGGTATAATTGCGAGCACTAATTTCTAAATGAATTATTGTTAGAAAAATTATTATCGAAAGCTAAGTAAGAGATGTGTATGAAAAAGCAATAACGTTTTTGGCACCGTTACCGGGGAATAATTGTTATGTCATTTGGTGTTTGTTAAGTATTTGTGGATTATAGAATTTTATTTTATTTTTTGTGGATTATAGAATTTTATTTTATTTTTTTAGTATGTTTATTTTCATTATTAATTTTTGTTATCGAGCGTTTTATTGTAAAAAGAAAGAAAATATGTAAGAAGAAAAATCAGAAGAAATCAGAAGAAGAAATGGATGAACAACCAACGAAGTTGACGGATTATTCCATCCCTAGTCTTAATGGTACATAGGATGGTGTAGTAAGGCCACTTGCTAATGCAAATTCTTTTCAGATTAAAGCTACACTTTTGCAAATGCTTCAAAATAGTATTACTTTTCATGGTTTTCCTAATGAATGTCCTAATGCTCATTTATCTAATTTTCTTGAAATATGTGGTACTTTTAAAATTAATGCGGTTTTAGTTGAAGCAATCAAACTTCGGTTATTTCCTTTTACTTTGAAGGATAAATCGAAGGCTTCATTGAATTTGTTATCTCCGAATCCAATAACAACTTGGGATCAATTAGCCCAAGCATTTTTATATAGGTATTTTCTTTTAGCGAAAACAGCTAAATTAATTAAAAAAATTACTTCATGTACTCAATTTGAAACCAAGTCTTTGTATAAGGCTTGGCAAAGATATAAAGAAATGCAAAGATTATGCCCTCACCATGGTTCGCCTAGCAATATATTAATACAAACTATCTATAATGGGGTTAATCCTGTTACTAGAGGTACTATTGATGCCAAGGCTGGTGGTCTTTAATGTAAAAAACAACCGTAGAGGCTTATGAATTATTAGAAGAAATGGATAGTAATAATAGCATGTGGCCTACTGAAAGGGTACAAGTTCAATCTTCGAATAACTCAAATAGTCCTTCGAGTTCATCGAATTCTGCTGTGAAAGGAGTGCATCATGTTGACTCTATTACTATGTTTCAAGGACAGATTTCTGCTTTAACTCATAAAGTTGATAATTTATCTTTGGGAGTTACATCTCATAATCCTTTTTCTATAATTGGGTTAATCCTGTTACTAGAGGTACTATTGATGCCATGGCCGGTGGTTCTTTAATATGAAAAACAACTGAATAGGCTTATGAATTATTAGAAGAAATGGCTAGTCATAATAGCATGTGGCCTACTGAAAGGGCATAAGTTCAATCTTCGAATAACTTAAATAGTCCTTCTAGTTCATCGAATTCTACTGTGAAAGGAGTGCATCATGTTGACTCCATTACTATGTTACAAGCACAAATTTCTACTTTAACTCGTAAGGTTGATAATTTATCTTTGGGAGTTACATCTCATAATCCTTGTATTGTATGTAGTCAGCAAGGTCATGTTCGTAGTGAATGTAAGGAATTGAATATAGAGGAACAAGTGAATTTTGTCCAAGGGCAAGTTTGCAATAACCTGTATTCAAATACTTATAATCCAGGATATAGAAACCATTCGAATTTCTCTTGGAGAAATAATGAAAACCAAGATCGGATGAATTCTAATTACCAATCGCAAGATAGAATTGGAATGTTGTCATCTAAAATTGATAAGTTTTTAGAAGGAGTTCATGCTAAAGTTAATGATCAAGATGAAAATTTTAAGAAAATGGAGTCTAAATTTGACCAACTTATTAAAAATCACTCACCTTCCCTCCATAATTTGGAGGTTCAGATTGGGCAATTGGCCAATTCCATTCCTTCTCATAATTTCCAAGTAATACGAAAAGAAACCCTAAAGAGCAAGTGAATGTGGTGATATTAAGATCCAATAAGAAGTATGAAAATGTAGATCCTACAAGTCTTAAAACTAACCCAGTGCAGGACAAGACGTTTAAAGATGAAGAAATCATTCAAATTAGAGAAGAGGAAGCGCGGTTTCTAGTCAATCAAATGTCGGTAAGGTTAAGAATGATAATTTTCAACCGAAGCCGCCATTTTCGCATAGGCTAAAAAGGAAAGATCAAGATAAACAATTTCATGACATTGTTAATAAATTAAAAAATCTTCATAGTAATTTATCATTCATCGAAGCTATTAGTCTGATTCTCAGTTATGGTAAATTCTTGAAAGAACTTGTTTCTAAAAAGAAGAGTGTGATCGGATGATGTTTTCACTGTCTCAGAAGGGAGCCTCGATGTCGGGCAACCCTCCATCACGTGGGTTTTTGCCATGAAAATTTGGTTTTGGAAAATTAGGTTATCTCATAAAAGAATCAAAACCTAAGTCTCGATAGAGAGTGTAAGAGTCACCACTTGGCTCAGCTCAACCGGAAAATTGCGGCGTAGCTGAACTGGACGAGGGCCACTACACCTTCGAGAGATCTAGGTTCGGACAAGTCTCTTATTTCATGTCTAATCAAAATAAATTTGGCCAATGTTCATTGATGATATTTTATATTTCTAAAGATGGATTTTTATTGACGAATCATGCAGCGTACACACTAATAAAGATAAAGCAGTAAATAAATAAATTATTACAACCCAATCGAATCACAAATAAACTGTCATAGGGGATACATTTATATAATTTGGGGATCGGGGTATAATTGCCTATTTTACACGAATATCTAACGGATTGAAATTAAAATAAATAAATAAAAATAAATAAAACCAAACCCTGCAAAACAAAGGTTAGCACAAATATAAGCAACAAAGTGGACTCAAATAGACAGAACAGGGAAATTAGAGATTAGGGACATGCATTTAGGGGGGTAGTCGGGTGAAATCGCCTAGTTCGCTCGACTAGACCTGGAAAACAGTTTTGAGACGTCCCTGTGTTTTTGTTTCATGAGAAAATTCATTTTGAAAACATTTTTTTTTCCGGTTTACTTTCATTTAGCATGTGAGGTGGGTCGTTTTTCGGGAGATTTGGATCTCTGTCATTGTTCTGTTCTAAATGCGATAACTTCAAAAATTAAATATAAGGTCATGGATGCATGAGATAAATTCATTTTTGGTGATTTTTTGATTCTTATGCATTTTTATAATTTTCTGTTGCTGACAAGAAACTACAGTCATGCGGCTGTAATTACAGTTGTGCAACTGCAATGCGAATCTGCTCAAGAAAAGGTTAAGATTAATTCAATGGATAGGATTCAAAACCAAGGAGCAAGAATAGTCGTGCGACTATAATTACAGTCGTGTGACTGTAATTACAGCTATACGGCTGTTCATCCTGTCCAGAACCAGAATACTTTTATTTTCGATTTTATGCTGGGGTGACGCAAGATGGGAGGATTTACAGCCGTGGGAACCAACTACAGTCGTACGACCGTATTTATAGTCGCAGGACTGTAATTATGGCCGTATGGCTGTTCATCCTACCCAGAAAACAACAAGTTTACATCTTCAAATTTTATGCATGAAACCAAACCAAAACACACAGAAGACGAAGCAAATCACAAGTTTTAATTGTAATTACCCTTGTAGCGCTAATCCACCGTCAGTTTGGCTCGGAAAATGCTTTGGATTGCCTTCAAATTGCTTCTTCTCCTTTGTGTGTCAAGGTACCAAAATAAAGCCCCAAAAACTCCACAAGTTACTGATTTATGGCTTTGGAATGATTTGTGATTGTTAGGTTAAAACCTATGGTTTCTATCAATTTTTACTTAACAAATACCAGAAATTAAAAGAAAAGAGAAGTAGAAGAAGGTGAGTTTTTTAGTGGTCTTTTTTTTTTCTTTTTAATTTTTAAGAGCTCCCTTCAATCCCAATTTTCTGTCTGATTTTTTTGCCTTTTTTCTCTCCTTTTCTTCTAATCCCTACCCCTTTTGCTTCTCTGGCTGGATGAGGCATTAAATGCCTCTCAAATCACGCCTAATTTTTTATCTTGCGGTATGGGCTATTTCACTTGCTGCGATCCTACAGTCGTACGACTGTAATTTTAAATTACAGCCGTATGATTGTAAATACAGTCACATGACTGTAATTACAGTTTTGTGGCTCAAGTCCTCTTTTTTTTTGGCTGGAAAATTCCTAAACTTACAGCTACCCCTCGCGTGATCAAATTCGACACCAGACGTCAGGTTTAAAATACCTGTGGTGATGAATTTGAGAACGCGAATTGAAGCACCGTGCACACACGAAAAGAAATGCCCAACTGACTTGTTGAAGTCTCACTATCATGATGATGATCTTAGTTGATTGGATGAGTTGAACTGATACCTGGTCTACATTACCCGATGCGAAGCTGATCTGGGCCTGACATCGGGTCTATATTACCAGTGGTGGATCTGCTGAACTTCTAAGATGAAGATAATCTGGGCCTGACATCGGGTCTATATTACCCAAGGCAGATCTACTGCATTTCTGAGATGAAGCTGATCTGGACCTAACACAAGGTCTATGTTACCTAAGGTGGATCTGCTAAAATTTTGAGATGAAGCTGATCTGAACCTGACACCGGGTCTATGTTACCCGAGTTGGATCTGCTAAAGTTCTGAGATGAAGGTGATCTGAACCTGACACCAGGTCTATGTTACCCGAGGTGGATCTGCTAAAATTCAGAGATGAAGCTGATCTGGACCTGACACTGGGTCTATGTTACCCGAGGTGGATCTACTAAAGTTCTGAGATGAAGCTGATCTGAACCCGGCACCGGGTCGATGTTACCTGAGGTTTAAATGAAGATTGTAGTGCTATACATGAAGATTGTATTGCTATAGTGTCTAGTAAAATTCCTACAAAGCTTAATGATCCGGGTAGTTTTACTTTTCCATGTAAATTGGGTGAAGTAGAATTTCCTAGATGTCCATGTGATTTAGGAGCTAGTGTGAATTTAATGGCATTAAATATTTTTAAGAAATTAGGTTTAGAAGAAGATATGAAACGTACTTCTATGATTTTGCAACTTACTAACCAATCTATTAAGAAACCTTTTGGTATTATTGAGGATGTTTTAGTCAAAGTTGATAAATTTATTTTTCCTACGGATTTTGGGATCCTAGATTTTGCTTATGATGAGCAATGTCCGTTGATTCTAGGTAGACCTTTTATGAATACTGGTCGTGCCTTGATTGATGTTTTGGAGGGAAAAGTAATTTTATGCATCGGTGATGATAAAATTGAATTTCACATGGATAAAGCTACTAAATACCCTGTGGATAATGAAGTTTGCATGAAAATTGATGTTATTGATGAGTGTGTTAAAGAAATCTTAGATATAAATGATGATGATGTTGATATGCATGATAAGACTACTGAACATGAGATTGAAATTGTTAAACCTGAATTAATAGACAAAAATAACGGTCCTTTACCCACTTCTGTTGATGTTCCACCTAATATTAAATTGAAAGAGTTATGAAGTCATTTAAGATATGCATTTTTAATGAAAGATGATAAGTTGCCTATAATAATCTCTAATAAACTTATTTTAGACCAAGAAAAGGAATTAATTAAGGTGATTAGAAATAAGATTAGAAGTATAGGTTGGCAAATCTCTGATTTAAAAGGTATAAGTCCTAATGTAGTAATGCATCATATTTATTTAGAAGAAGGTATGTTACCTAAGGGGGATAGACAAAGAAGATTAAATACTAATATGAAAAAGGTAGTTAAGCAAGAAGTGATCAAATTGCTTGATGCCGATATCATATATCTGATTTTTGAATAGTGAATGGGTTAGTCTAATTCAATGTGTGCCTAAAAAGGGTGGTATGACTATAATTAAGAATGAACAAAGAGAAATGGTACCCATAAGAACAACCATTGGTTGGAGAGTGTGTATTGACTATAGAAAGCTAAATTCGGCAACCAGGAAAGATCATTTTCCACTTCCTTTCATTGATCAAATGTCAGAAAGAATTGCTGGACATGCTTTTTATTGTTTTCTAGATGGATTCTTAGGATATTTCCAGATTTTTATACATCCGGATGATCAAGAGAAAACCACTTTTACTTGTCCATATGGAACTTTTTCTTACCGTAGAATGCCTTTTGGTTTATGCAATGCACCTGCTGCATTTCAAAGATGCATGACTTCTATTTTTGGTGATTTTATTAAGGATATTATGGAAGTGTTTATGGATGATTTTTCTGTTTATAGTGATTCGTTTGAGGAATGTTTAGTTCATTTAGATAAAGTTTTCTCTAGATGTGAAGAGTCTAATTTAGTGCTTAATTGGGAAAAATGCTATTTTATGGTTGATGAAGGTATAGTTCTTGGCCATAAGATTAGTGAAAGAGGAATAGAACTTGATAAAGCTAAAACTGACTTAATAGGAAATTTACCTCCACCAACTTCAGTTAAGGGAGTGAGGTCTTTCCTAAGACATGCTGGTTTTTATAGAAGATTTATTAGCAATTTCTTGATAATTAGGAAACCATTGAACAATTTGTTAGTTAAAGATACACCTTTTGTATTTACACCTGAATTTATTAATGCCTTTAATATTCTTAAACAAGCATTAGTTAGTGCACTTATAATCACAAGTCCTGATTGGAACTTGCCATTTGAGATTATGTGTGATGCTAGTGATGTTGTGGTAGGATGTGTTTTAAGTCAAAAGAAAGATAAGAAGTTGCATGTTATTTACTATGCAAGTCATACTCTCTCTTGTGCTCAGTGTAATTATACAACTACAGAAAAAGAGATGTTGGCTATTGTGTTTGCATGTGATAAGTTTAGATCTTACTTGTTAGGTTCTAAAGTTATAATTTATACTGATCATGATGCTTTATGATACTTGTTTGCTAAGAAAGATGCTAAGCCGCACCTCATTTGTTGGGTGTTACTTTTGCAAGAATTTGATTAAGAAATAATAGATAAGAAAGGTTCAGAAAATTTGGTTGCCCATCATCTTTCTAGGTTAGAAGCTGAGAACAGTCTAATTGGTGAATATGATATTATTAATGAAACATTTCCTAATGAGAGTTTAATGTCAGTGCAACATGCTAAGGAACCTTAGTATGTTGACTATGCTAATTACCTCGAAGCCGATGTTACACCATATAACTTAGATGCGAATGCTAGGAGAAAGCTCTCTAATGATGTGAGAAGTTATATTTGGGACAATCCTTATTTGTTTAAGATATGTGATGATAATATTATTTGGAGATGTGTTGATGAGTCAGAATATAAGTCCATTTTATCTCATTGCCATGATAGTGCTTATAGAGGCCATCATACAACAAATAAAACCACTGCTAAAGTGTTGGAGAGTGGATTTTATTGGCCTACTTTGTTTCAATATACTCATTCCTATGTTAATCATTGTGATAAGTCTAAAGAAGGATTCGAAGAAGAGCTGATGACCAAGGTGAACTTGGATTCTATGGTTGCTGAGATAGCCGAGATCATGAAAAGGGCTAAGGCACAGGTGGCTGAAATTGAAAAGATCACTATTCCTGCTGAAAAAGAAGCCGAAGTAGCTACAGATCTGGATGATGACCTGGAGCTGAATGGGAAAGCTGAAGAAGTGCAAGGCCCTCTGCCTATGGAGGATGAAAATGATTTTGTTGTATCTATTTCTTCCATCTTCAATGTGAATGATGTACTGTATAACAAGTTTAATGTAATGAAATCCCAGTTTGCTTACTTGTGTGATGTTTATCCTGATAATTCTGTGCATGCATTTGAATCACCATCAAGCATATTTAGCATTCATAACATTGCATTGCATGAAATCAAGATAGAGACAAATGAAAACCCTAAAATGGTATTCATTTCACATGAGCTAAAACCCAAGGAAGAGAGAGAAATTACAAGAATATTGCAAAAACATATTAAAGCTTTCACGTGATCATACGAGGACATGCCAGGTGTAGACACAGAAATAGCAATTCATAAGATCCCGATGGACCCTAAGTTCAAGCTAGTGAAGCAGAAACTAAGAAGATTGCGGCCAGAATGGGCTACAATGGTGAAAGAAGAAGTGGCCAAGCAGATCGAAGCCAAGTTCCTTGAAGTGGTGGAATATACAGAATGGCTAGCCAATATCGTCCTAGTACCTAAAAAGGATGGAAGGGTCAGATTATGTGTCGATTATAGGGACCTGAATAAGGCATGGCCAAAAGATAACTTTTCGTTGCCTTACATTGATGTCCTGGTTGATAGTGCAGCAAAAGCAGTAATGTACTCCTTCATGGATGGGTTTTCAGGATATAATCAGATCCTGATGGATGTAATTGATAGGGTGAAGACATCATTCATTACAGAGTGGGGCACTTTCTATTAATGCCCTTCAGGTTGAAGAACACTGGAGCCACTTACTAGAGGGCTGTCACAACTTTATTGCATGACATGATCCATAAAGAAGTCAAAGTGTATGTCAATGATATGCTTATTAAATTAATGACCCAGGAGGAGCATCATGCCATCTTGGATATATTTCTTACATGCATTGGAGAGTATAATTTACGACTTAACCCTATGAAGTGCATATTTGGAGTCACATCAAGGAAGCTATTGGGTCATGTAGTCAGCCAGAGAGGAATAGAAATGGACCCAGATAAAATCAAAGCCATTCGAGACATGCCAGCTCCAAAAACAGAGAAGGAAGTTTGCTCATTCTTGGGTTCCTTACAGTACGTCAGTCGCTTCATAGCACGATTGACCTCCACTTGTGAGCCAATTTTCAAGCTATTAATGAAAGATTAGTCGATTGTGTGGGATGAAAGGTGTCAGTTGGCATTTGAGAAAATCAAGGCTTATTTGGTAAATCCGCCAGTTCTGAGCCCACCAATTCCAGGGAAGCCTTTGATCTTGTATTTGGCTATCGAAGATTCCTCTGTAGGGGCAATGTTGGTGCAAGGACAAGATGGCAAGAATCTGCTGGAATATGAAACCAAGTACACACTGGTAGAGAAGACATGTGTGGCGATGATATGGCTGACTAAGAAGCTGCCCTATTACTTCTAGTCATATAAAGTGCAAGCCATGGCCAAGGTGGATCCAATGAAGTATCTGTATGAAGCACCAGTGTTAGTTGGGAAATTATCAGTGGCTTTTGCTTTTGTCAGAGTTCGACATTAAATACAACACTAAGAAAACCATAAAAGGGCAAGCCGTAGCAGAATTTCTAGCAAATCAACTGCTGGAATCAGAATACACAGAGAATTTGGAGTTCCCAGATGAACAATTAGCTATGGTAGAAGTAAAGAGATGGGCTATGTGCTTCGATGGTGCCATGAATAAGAAGAGTGCTGGAATCGGGGTAATAATAGCAACACCAGACGGTGAAATCATTCCTTTGTCGAAGAGATTGGATTTTCCTATAATCAACAACGGAGCAGAGTATGAAGCATGCTTATTTGGAATGGAAGCTCTGTTGACATTATAGGCAAATGATGTCATTGGAGATTCACTTATAGTGATTAGACAAGCTCAAGGTGAATGGGAGTTGAAAAAAGAAGCATTGCGGCCCTACTTGAAGCTGCTACAGTATAGAGAAGAGCTTTTCGGCCAATACAGATTCAGACATGTTCCCAGGGATGAGAACAAGATGGCTGATGTGCTAGCAACACTATCTTCTATGTGGGAAAATCCATAAGAAACTCAAGTACAACCACTGGTAATTGCAACTGCCAGACAACCTTACTTTGAAGTGCACAAAGTAATGGAATTGACAGCTGAGGAAAAGCCGTGGTTCTTTGATATTTGCCAGTATGTGAAGGATGGAAAGTATCCAGAGGGAGCCAGTACCCCTGATAAGGTGTCATTAAGAAACCTAGCCAGTCAGTTCAGAATCTTTGGAGATAGACTATACAAGAGAACAGCAAATGGTGTTCTTTTGAGGTGCCTAATAGAATAGGAGGCAGAAACAGTGATGCAACAAGTACACGCAGGGTCCTACGGTCCACATATGAATGGTGTCGCTATGGCCAGGAAGATAATGAGATAGGGGTACTTCTGGATGACTTTCCAAGCTGATTGTATAAGGAAAGTAAAAAGATGTCACGAGTGCTAGATCTACACTGACATTAGTCATTTGCCACTGCTTGAATTATAGAATTTGGCATCCCCTTGCCCTTTTTTAGCATGGGGGATAGATTTGATTGGTCAAATTCATCCTGTAGCATCTAATGGACACTGATTCATAGTTGTGGTGGTTGATTACTTCTCAAAGTGGGTAGAAGCAAAATCCTTTGCTAGTGTAACAGCCAAGCAAATGGTTATGTTCATTCAGAAGAACATCTTTGCTCGATATGGAATTCCCCATCATATAGTGACTGACAACGGAGTGCAGTTTCAAGGGGCAATAGCTGAGTTGCTTGCAGAACATGGCATTAAGCACCATAAGTCTTCTCCATGTAGGCTCCAAGCTAACGGCACAGTGGAAGCAGCTAATAAGGTGATAAAGAAAATCTTATTGAAAATGGTAACCACCTATAGAGATTGGGCTGACAAACTACCGTATGCTCTTTGGCGTTACAGAACCAGTGTCAGAGCAACAACAGGGGAAACTCCTTATGCCTTGGTATATGGTATGGAAGCAGTATTCTAGTAGAAATAGAGCTTAAGTCACTCAGGGTCGCCCTGGAAGCTTAGTTACCGGAGACTGAATGTGCTCAAGCTAGATACTAGCAGTTGGCAGCGCTAGATGAAAAATGCCTAAAAGCACTTGATCACTTGTAGATGTACCAATGCAAAATTGCGAGAGCCTATAACTGAAATGTGAAATGCCCTAGGCGGTAGTTGAAAGCAGGGGACTTGGTTCTGAAACAATTAAGGCCTTCAAATGTCCATGTTAGGGGGAAATTCAGCCCCACTAGGAAGGGCCTTGTGTTGTGAGGAAAGTGCTATCAAAAGGCGGTATTAGCATCATGGACATGGATGGAAATGAGTTCACAAATCCTATCAACCAAGACCGCTTAAAGCTTTATCATGTTTAAAAAAAAAAGAGAGAGAGAGAAGAAGTCTACTGGGTTGAAAACTCAAAAAGAGTGGCCTAGGCAAAGGTTAAGACAAAGGAGAAAATGATAAGTCGGAAAATCTGAAAGGAACGACTAGTGACAGATTCTGGCTCTGTGTGGCCTGTATACCATTTTAGGAACCAATCTTTTCAAATGTACTCTTTTGATTTTATCAATAAAGTGAAATGTTTGTTTAAATATATTTGTGTGGTTATGTTAAATGCATAAACAAAGTTATCTTGTTTAAACATCCATTTAAGGAAAGCGCTTTGCATTTAACTAGTTGAACATATCACGTTATTTAGAGTAATCCCAGGTTCATATATCGCAGGGGCAGAAGGATAGAACCACTTCACTATTTCCCCACATCCATCTTTACAGCATCCTCCAGTAGGATTCTCCACATTACTCCCCAGTGGAACATTTACAAGGGACACTACGACCCTTCCCCCAGTAGTTGTCGCGCATCCCTAGTAGTCATCTTATTTCTTCAGTAGTCCTCATATGCCTCCAACAAGGAAAAGCTTTATGCAAAGAGTGTCTTCAACCAGCCTGGGCAAAACGTACCTTCCCAAGCAGAAAGGAGAAACATCAATATTAAACAAACAACAAGAAATGCATCCTGTAGGATCCACTTGCATACGCATCATCATTCATACATACACAACATACATAGAGCATTCATCCCCAGCTAGTCTTCATTCTTGAACGAAGGGGGAAAATTTTTGTTCAAAATCTCTCGATCAAAGAACGAAGACTCGCTATTTCAAATTTAGGAATTCGTCATCACTGTCTCGGACACAAATGAATCCCCAGTAGATCTACCTCAGATGACATTGACCCGGTATCGGCCTTGATTGGCTCCATTCTAGTTCATCATCAGCCTCGCCTTGGGTAACCTAGACCCGGTATCGGCTTATTTCATCATGAACCTTGCCTCGGGTAACATAAACCCGGTATCGGCTTATTTCATCATCAACCTCCCCTCGGGTAACCTAGACCCGGTATCGGCTAATTTCATCATCAACCTCACCTCAGGTAACCTAGACCCGGTATCGGCTTATTTCATCATCAACCTCGCCTCAAGTAACATAAACCCGGTATCGACTTATTTCGTCCAATCCCTTAGTGTATCATCACAACAGTGAGACTTCAACAAGTTAGTTGCACGTTTTCTTTCTTACATCTACGGTGCTTCAATCTGTGATCTCAAATTCATCACCTCAGGTATTTTGGACCTCGTATCGGGTGTCAAATTTGATCATGTGAGGGGCAGCTGTAAGCGCCGAAATTTTTCATACTTAAAAAAAAAATTGTCACACGACTGTAGTTACAGTCGTACGACTATAAATGCATAGCAGGTATAGCAGCCCATACCTTAAAATTTACAAAATGGGGGTGATTTGAAGGGCAATTAATGCCCAATTTTGAGCAGCAAGAAAGGCAGAAATAACAGGGAGAAAGAGAGGAAGGAAAGGGGCTTTTGACTTTTGGGATTTTGGCAGATTTTAGGGAGAGAAATGGAGAGAAAGAAGAGAAAGAAAAAGGAGAGGAAAAGAAGGAAAAACCAACTAAGCATCATCTTTTGCTCCTCTTTTTCTTTTATTTCTTAAGTGTTAAAGTTTAAAATCTATTAGAAATTATAGGTTAAAACTTGACACTCCAAACTAAATCAATTCCAGACCTTAAATCTACCCAAAATCCTTGACCTTTTTGAGAAATTTGGAAAACTTTTGGAACCTTAACACACAAGGAAAAAGAAGCAATTTAGAGTCGATTGAGGCGTTTCCAGCGGTGGATCAGCGCCACAAAGGTAATTATACCTCAAACCTTTTATTTCATTGCTTTTTCTAGGTGTTTTGATGTGATTTTGTGCATGAAACTCGTATTTCTAGTTTGCCGTTTCTGGGAAATAAGAACAGTCGCACGATTGTATATATGGCTGTATGAGTGTTCTTGATTTCCCGCGGCTATTAGTTTTATTTGAACAAATTTTGCCGATTTTCTGCAATTGGATGGATTGCAGTCGCACGACTATAATTACAGTCATACGAATGTAGTTATAGTCATACGACTGTAGGTATAGTCGTACGGCTGTAATAATAGCCGGACGACTGTAATTTTCATCCAGGAATAGAATTTCCAGAAAAATCTCTAAAAATTCATAAAAATCATAAAAATTCAGAAAAATCAGAAAAATCATCAAAAATGAATTTTGTTGTGTGCATTCACGGCCTTAGATTTAATTTTTGATGTTATTTCATTTAGAATAACGCAATGACGGACACCCGAATCTCTCAAAAACCGACCCACCTCACATGCTAAATTAAAGTAAACCGGTGTGAGTGGACATCGTTTTCGACGGAACGCGGACTCTCTCGGAAGGGACGCTCGAGATCGGGCAACCCTCCCTCGCGTGGGGTTTTTAAAACATAAATTCATTTTTGGAAAATTAAATTGTTTCATAAAAAAACCGAGACCTAAGTCTCTATAAATAGTGTAGCAGTCGCCACCCGGCTCAGCTCAACCGAGAAATTTCAGTATAGCTGAACCGGACGAAAGGCCGCTTCACTATCTAGAGATCTAGGTCCGGACAAGACCGCTATTTTGTGTCTAATCAAAATAAAATTTGGCCAATGTTCATAGATGGTATTTTAAATTCTAAAGTCTATTTTATTAAATGAAATCATGCAGCGTACACACATAAATAAATAAAAATAAAGCAGTAAATGATTAATTAAATTATTACAACCCCGATCGAAGAAAAATAAAAACTCTCATCCTCATCTTACAAACGCCTAAAATACATGATTTTTCTAAAAAGATACAACCGCCTAAAATACACGGATTAAGCTATTAATTACATCCAAAAATGAAAAAAGAAAATAAAGTAAAAGCTGCAAAACAGACGGTTAGCACATTTTATAGTACACCACAAATAGGACTCCTACAGGATAGAATTGTGAAATTGAAAATTGGGAACATGCATTTAGGAGGATAAACGGGTCGGCTCGACTAGCCGGCCCGATTAGACCTGGAAAACATTTTGAAACGTCCCTGTATTTTTAGTTTTGTGAGAAAATCATTTTGAAAACATTTTATTTTCCAGTTTACTTTAATTTAACATGTGAGGTGGGTCGGTTTTTGGGAGAATCGGGTCTCCATCGTGGCATTGTTCTAAATGCAATTATACTCAAAATTAAATCTAGGATCGTGAATGCACATAACAAAATTCATTTTTGATGATTTTCTGAGTTTCTGAATTTTTATGGATTTTTAGGAATTTTTCTGAATTAAAATGGAAATTCTGCCTCTGGACGGAAGTTACAATTGTGCGACTGTAATCCTTCCAAATGTAGAAAATTGCCAAAATTTTATTTAAATGAAAATAAAAGGAGCGGGAAATCAAGAACACTCGTCGTACGACTGTGATTACAGTCGTATGACTGTTCTTCAACACAAGAACAGTCGTACGGCTGTTCTTGATTTCTAGAAACAGCAAGTCCGAAAATTAAGTTTTCATGCACAAAAACACACCAAATCACCCAGAAAAAGCAAGAAAATGAAGGTTTGAGGTATATTTACCTTTGTGGCGCTGATCCACCGTAGGAATGACAGCTTGAAACGTCCCAATCACCTCCAAATTGCTTCTTTTTCCTTATGTTAAGGTTCCCAAAACCAAGTCCAAAAAATCTACAAAATGTCAAGGATTTAGAGAGTTTAAAGTCCAAAATTGATTAAGTTTAGAGTTTCCAGTTATTAACCTATTGATTTCTAATAAGTTTTAAACTTTAATACCTATGAATTAAAAGAAAAAGAGGTGAACAAGATGGGCTTTTGTTTGGTCTTCACTTTTTTCTCCAATTCTCTCTTAATTTCTCTCTCTAAACTTCTCAAAATTTAGAACCAAAAGCCCCTTCTTTTTCTTTCTTTCTTACTTTTATTTTCCTAGTTTTTTGCTACAAAAACGGAGCATTAATTGCTCCTCTAATCAACCCCAATTTTTTATGTCACAAGGTATGGGGCTGCTGTACCTACTCGACACCTACAGTTGTACGACTGTATTACAGTCGTACGACTGTAATATAGTCCCACGACTGTAATTACAGTCATGGCATGACACATTTTTTTTAAGTCTGAAAAACATCGGCGCTTACAACCGGAAAAAGAAAATGTTTTCAAAATGATTTTCTCATAAAACAAAAATACAAGGACATTTCAAAACTATTTTCCAGGTCTAATCAGGCCGGCTAGTCGAGCCGACCCGGTTATCCCCTAAATGCATGCCCTCGAACTCTAATTTCCCAATTCTATCCAACTTGAGTTCTATTTATGGTGTGCTATAAATTGTGCTAACCATCCATTTTGCAGGTTTTAATTTCTTTTATTTTTATTTTTGATATAATTAATAGATTAATCCGTGTATTTTTGGCAATTGTAATTTTTTAGATCATTCATGTATTTTAGGCGCTTGTAAGGTGAGGTTGAGAGTTTTTATTTTTATTCAATTGGGTTGTAATAATTTATTTATTCACTGCTTTTTATTTTACTTTATTTGTGTGTACGCTGCATGATTTAATTTAATAAAAATTCACTTTAGAAATTTAAAATACCATCTATGAACATTGGCCAAATTTTATTTTGATTAGACATGAAATAAGGGACTTGTCCGGACCTAGATCTCTGGAAAGTGTAGCGGCCTTTATCTGGTTTAGCTACGCAGCCGGGTGGCGACTCCTACACTATCTATTGAGACTTAGGTCTCGGTTCATTTACGAAGCAATTTAATTTTTTGAAAATGAATTTCCATTCCAAAAACCCCACGCGAAGGAGGGTTGCCCGATCTCGAGGCTCCCTTCCGAGAGAGTTGTGCCTGTAAAAACATCGTCCGCTCACAGTGGCGACTCTGTTGGGAACTTCTTACAAAAGTTTTCTTAAAACTTAAAAGAATTTGACAAGCCCTGAAAAGTATCTAATCAAAATAAGGTGGATGATTATTGTATGGGATTTTATTTTGCATTCTTTATTTAGACATTTTTGCATTAGGTTAAGTATCCAATTTTTAGCCCGGTGAATTGTTGAAGTGTCGCCTATGTTCCTCTTGGTCTTAGGGGCACGGATACGAAACACCACCCATAACCTCGTACGAACCCCTTCGTTCGGACCCTTGAGTGGGGAGAAGTGAGGAGTATATTTTGCTATGGGAGCCTTGATTTTAACCCCACTTGGACCGAACTCATATAGGCAACCTTAGTTGGATTCCCTTGGGATACCAAAATAAGTTGCATGAATGCTATAAATTGCACCTTCATCATCCCTATTAAATGATTAAAGAGAAACCCTCCTAGGACTCGGTTAGAATTTTCTCAAAGACTGACCACGTTTGGAGGAATACGTTTCATGTGCTATGTGTTTCTCGTCCTCTCATGACATACCATCATCGCCATTTTCATGAACATGACACACCGTACACGCAAAGCATTTATGTGATACTAACCCACATCTTTTGTGCAGCCACTTACATTTTATTTCTATGTGTGAAAACATTAAATCATCCATGTGACATTCACACTAATCCTTTCTTTTGCAGCCAGAACATTATATTCATGTGTTAGCATTTTCACAAAGCATGCACAACATCATTATTTATGTCATGCCTCCTAACCACATTTTTGTGTAGCCACTTGCATTTTATGTGACATAAGCATTTATGTCATCTCATCTCATTTAAATTAAGGACATTCCAAGGATGCCCATCATGATCATTTCATGCCATAACATGGCGGGAGTCCCAAAACTACCTGTGTTCTACATGTGCACCGGATTGCACTCGGCCATTTCAATGCACCATGACATTCAATATAAGACCACGATGGTCCTAGGTCTATTTCCGTGTGACGGTTCATATCATGTCATTTCATAACAACATACTCATTTATCATAAGCGTCACAGTAATGTCAAAATTCTACTCGCGCATCATGGTTCACATCGAACCATTTCATAACACTGTGAAACCATTTAAGGTACTCTCCGAGTGCCTGATTAGTACACATATAGGGGCATTTCATAACATTACTAAATCATGAAAGGTGTTCCCCGAATGTTGAACCTCTGTCCTTGTCCCCAGTTACACGTGACTTTCTTATAACATCACTTCATATCATATGCCTCAAAAGCATCAGAACTGTGTCCATGGGGCAGCCCCATGCGACCATTTCATGTCATATCATAGACCTGCAAAGCGTCAAAACCCTGTTCATGTGTCGGCACACACGCGACCATTTCGCAAAATTCACTAGGTGCTCCAAAAGCGCCGAACCCTTATCCCTGTGGCGGTCCACACGTGATCTTTTTGCATTATCTCTTGTATGGCATTGAGTGCTCTTGGAATGTCCAAAAAGGATGAAAAAAAATAAATAGAGTTCATCCTTATCATCATTTCACTCACAACATCATTTCATTCATTCATCCTAAATCACCTTTAGTGTATCATTCTTCATGTCACTATTCCATTCATTCATTGTCCCTAAACATTTCCCATGTGATGTCAAGCAGAATAAACTGGATCGACTGAGGACAAGATCTCAAGCTGTGAGGGCTATTGGGGAACAAATAGATGGCCAATCCAACACCAAGTCTTGCTGATGCCTTGAAGGATTTCCTGAGACCTCAGGATTTTCATGACATGCTAAAGGAAGAGATGTGGGCTGTTGTGAGAGAAGCCGGTGAAACCGGTGCTAGTGGAGCTGGAAAGGAGAAGGAGGCTAAATCATCTCAGCAAGGTGTTGATGCCTTTGCTGGTTTGGAGAAGTTGCAAGAAATTGAGGTAGCTATGGAAAGGAAAATGAAGGCGAAGTATTCAGAATTGGATGAAGTTATGGCCCAGCTAAAGAAAGGGGCCAGTGTCAGTTTGGACTCCAAGAGAGGAGTTAATGTAGATGCCATGATCAGTAAAGGCATTGAGACTTTTCCTATTGGCTTTCAAGTATCAAAAGTTCCCTCCTACAAGGGAATGGGTTCACCAAAAGCCCATGTGAATCTCTATGCACGAGTTATGCTGATGGTCGGCGCCACTAAACAACAACTTATCAATCTCTTCCCGACTACACTCGAGGGAGGAGCATTAAGCTGGTACAATTCGTTATCTAAAGAGGAGCAATTGGACTGGGAGATTTTATCGGCGGCTTTCATCAAATACTACAGCTTCAATACCAAGATTCAGGTGAAACTTACGACCTGGAAAAAGTTAAGCAAAATTCAAATGAGCTCTTTGATGAATACTAGCAACGGTGGATGAACAAGATGATCTTACTAAAGAACCACCCCGATGAAGATGAATTGATCCAGAAGTTGATTGACGGTAGTAGGGACATCTTCAAGAACAACATGAAGTTCCACCCTTTCAGTGGGCTCAGCAAAGTATGCAGTATGGCTATGAAAATTGAGCGTGATGAAGAGCAGAAGGCAATAAGCCACATGGGTGGCAGAAGTTCAGGATATAGCTCCGGGTTTAGGTGAACAGCTGCGGCTGGGTCTGGTAGCGGTTCTAGTTCAGGCTCTGGAGGTAAAGGGGTACAGTATTTGGAGGTAAAGCAGGTTAAGGTTGTCACAGTAAGCCAGCAGCAAGGCAGTCAGAGTAGAAACCCCAGAGGATAGGGCATATCCCTTTGGTTTCTCCCCTTAGTTAAAATTTTTGTAAAATGCAGAAATGGAGGCTTGTTGCAGTCTCTGAGACCATTTGAGAAACCTGCTGATGTTAATAAAGATAATTTCTATACATACCATGTTGTGGCTGGCCATAGAAGCAATAATTGTTATAAATTGAGGCACGCCATCCAAAAATTGATTGATGAAGGGAAATTGCAAGAACCTCCTAAACCCGGTACAAAAACCAACCCGTTGTCGGCATTCGAGAAGCGGGTTAATATGGTGCACTCAAGATTGCCAGCCAATTTCATTTTTGCTCAAGTCCTACAGGTGAATCCTACTATACAGTCCATAGCAATCGGTGAAGATGAGGCAGAGTCAGGATGTGTGGGGTAGACAAAACAAAAAGAAATCAAACCGGTGAGCTTGAATGACCTCGACTCAGAGGACGAATATAAGGAGTTTGGTGGGGATGTGATAGTTAAGGCTCCAGTTATGGGAAAGCTAAAAATTCAAGAAGTGCAGAATGTGACCCGAAGCGGCAGGGTTTATCAACCAGCGGTCCAATTGAAAGACAAGCCCCTAGTGACTGGGTCGGGTAGTGCATCAACACAGGAGGGAGTTAAGAAGGAAGACCTGATTATTTTTCAGTTAAAGAAAACCCCTGCCCAAGTTAGTTTGTGGCATCTGCTATTGGTCTCTAAAGAACCCAGAGCGGCCTTAGTGAAGAAGTTGTCAGAAATTGAGGTTTCCCCCATTGCATCACCGAAAGCCATGTGTTGTCTGCTAGATAAGATCCATTCTGGGTCTCCTAACATCGTTTTTTCTAAAAAAGATCTACCCAGCAAGGGGAGGGCTCATAATAAGGCTCTCTACATTAGAGCCCACGTCATGGACAGAGTAATGCCATGTGTGATTGTGGACGATGGGTCAGCACCGAACATATGTCTATTAAAAATGCTACCATGTTTGGGCTTGAGTGAAGATGCCCTAAAGAAGTCCTCAACAGTGATACTGGCATATGATGACTCAAAAAGAACTATAATTGGAGCTTTTAAAGCTGAAGTGGAGGTCAGGCCAGTCAAGTCAATGGTCACTTTCACCGTGATAGACATCCCGGTCACTTTCTCTCTGCTATTGGGAAGACCATGGTTCCACCCATTAGGAGGTGTCCCTTTTACTCTGCATCAGAAAATAAAGTTCTTGATAACTGGTGACATTGTAACTATCGAGGCAGATGCCCAATCCATGATTGCTGCTGTAAATGAAGGAGTTGTACCATTTGGTGGATTCCAAATCACCATGGTCGGGGAAGAGGAAGCCACGGACGCCCTAATGGTCATTTATGAAAACTATATGCCGGAATGGCTATCTAGATATTTGCATTAGCAGAACTTTATCCCAGGCATGGGACTCGGAATTAACTTACAAGGGGTGCTTGAGTTTAACATTGACTCAAGAAAGCCAAAACTGTTCGTGCTAGGGTATGCAGAAGAAACATCTGACCAGATGAATAAGAGAAGGGGCAAGAACGACAAGCTCATAATGAGACTGTTCATGAAGGCAGGAGAAGAGCTATATAAGGGTCAAGCTGAGCCAGTGAGAGTCGGGAGCATTGAATACCCGGGCTTTGAGATATTTTTTGATGTTGTGGACTTTGAGAAGAGCTGTGAAGAACCAGTAGCCCCCGTAGTGGTGGAAGAGGTAATTGCTAAGTTTGCTGTTCTGCAAAATGAGCTGCCCGAAGAGATAGCAAAAGCAGTGAAGATACCTAAGCAGAAAATTGAAGAGAAAGTCTATGGTGAGTCAGTAGAAGCAATTTCAGGGGCACTGGCTGCTGCCTTAAGCAAGGCGTTTGGGAAGTCTAAAGAAGGGTTCGAAGAAGAGCTGATGACCAAGGTGAACTTAGATTCTATGGTTGTTGAGATGGCCGAGATCATGAAAAGGGCTATGGCACAGGTGGCTGAAATTGAGAAGATCACTATTCCTGTTGAACAAGAAGCCGAAGTATCTGTAGATCTGGATGATGACATAGAGCTGAACGGGAAAGCTGAAGAAGTGCAAGGCCCTCTGCCTGGGGAGGATGAAAATAATTTTGTTGTGTCTATTTCTTCCATCTTCAATGTGAATGATGTACTCTATAACAAGTTTAGTGCAATGAAATCCCAGTTTTCTTACTTGTGTGAAGTTTATCCTGATAATTCTGTGCATGCATTTGAATCACCATCAATCATATTTAGCATTCATAACACTGCATTGCATGTCATCAAAATAAGTACAGATGGTAACCATTTCATATGAGCTAAAACCCGAGGAAGAGAGAGAACTTATAGGAATATTGCAAAAACATGTTAAAGCATTCGTGTGGTCATACGAGGACATGCTGGGTGTAGACATAGAAATAGCAATTCACAAGATCCCGACAGACCCTAAGTTCAAGCCAGTGAAGCAGAAACTCAGAAGATTAGGGCCAAAATGGGCTACATTGGTGAAAGAAGAAGTGGCCAAGCAGATCAAAGCCAAGTTCCTTGAAGTGGTGGAATATACAGAATGGCTAGCCAATATCGTCCCAGTACGTAAACAGGATGGAAGGGTCAGAGTATGTGTGGACTACAAGGACCTGAATAAGGCATGCCTAAAAGATAACTTTCCGTTGCCTCACATTGATGTCCTGGTTGATAGTGCAGCAAAAACGGCAATTTACCCCTTCATGGATGGATTTTCAGGATATAATCAGATCCTGATGGACTTAATTGATAAGGTGAAGACATCATTCATTACAGAGTGGAGCACTTTTTGTTAGAGTAATGCCCTTCGGGTTAAAGAATGCTGGAGCCACTTACCAGAGGGCTGTCACAACTTTGCTACATGACACGATCCATAAAGAAGTCGAAGTGTATGTCGGCGATATGCTTTTTAAATCAATGACCCAGGAGGAGCATCCTACCATCCTGGATAGATTTCTTACAAGCATTGGAGAGTATAACTTACGACTCAACCCTAAGAAGTGCATATTTGGAGTCACATCAGGGAAGCAGTTGGGTTATGTAGTCAGCCAGAGAGGAATAGAAATGGACCTAGATAAAATCAAAGCCATTCGAGACATGCTAGCTCCAAAAACAGAGAAGGAAGTTTGCTCATTCTCAGGTTCCTTATAGTACATCAGTCACTTTATAGCACGATTAACCTCCACTTGTAAGCCAATTTTCAAGCTATTAAAGAAATGTCAGCCGATTGTCTGGGATGAAAGGTGTTAGTTAGCATTTTAGAAAATCAAGGCTTATTTGGTAAATCCGCCAGTTCTGAGCCCACCAATTCCAGGGAAGCCTTTGATCTTATATTTGGCTATCGAAGATTCCCCTGTAGGGGCAATGTTGGTGCAAGAACAAGATGGCAGGAAGGAATACCCTATTTACTACCTAAGTAAAAAGCTACCGGAATATGGAACCAAGTACACACTAGTAGAGAAGACATGTGTGGCGATGATCTGGCTGACCAAGAAGCTACGCCATTACTTCTAGTCATATAAAGTTCAAGCCATGGCCAAGGTGGATCCAATGAACTATCTGTATGAAGCATCGGTGTTGGTTGGGAAATTATCTCGGTGGCTTTTGCTTTTGCCAGTGTTCAACATTGAATACATCACTAAGAAAACCATAAAAGGGCGAGCCGTAGCAGAATTTCTAGCAAATCAGCCACTGGAATCAGATTACATAGAGAATTTAGAGTTCCCGGATGAACAATTAGCTATGGTAGAAGTTATGTGCTGTGATGGTGCCATGAATAAGATGGGTGCTGGAATCAGGGTAAGATACTTGATTTTCCTATAACCAACAACGGAGCAGAGTATGAAGCATGCTTATTTGGAATGGAAGCACTATTGACACTAGAGGCAAATGATGTCTTGATCATTAGAGATTCACTTTTAGTGATTAGACAAGCTCAAGGAGAATGGGAGTTGAAAGAAGAAGCATTGCGGCCCTACTTAGAGTTGCTATAGTATAGAAAAGAGCTTTTCGGCCAATACTGATTTAGACATGTCCCCAGGGATGAGAACAAGATGGTTGATACGCTAGCAACACTGTCTTCTATGTGGGAAAATCCAGAAGAAACTCAAGTACAACCACTGGTAATAGCAACTGCTAGACAACCCTCCTTTGAAGTGCATAAAGTAATGGAATTGACAACTGAGGAAAAGCTGTGGTTCTTCGATATTTACCAGTATGTGAAGGAAGGAAAATATCCAAAGGGAGCCAGTACTGCTGATAAGGTGTCATTAAGAAAGCTAGCAAGTCAGTTCATAATCTTTAAAGATAGTCTATACAAGAGAACAACAAATGGTGTTCTTTTGAGGTGCCTGACAGAACAGGAGGCAGAAACAGTGATGCAACAAGGACAAGCAGGTTCCTGCCGTCCACATATGAATGGGCTCGCTATGGCCAGGAAGATAATGTGACAGGGGTACTTCTGGATGACTATGCAAGCTGATTGTATAAGGAAAGTAAAAAGATGTCACGAGTGCCAGATCTATGCTGACATCAGTCATTTGCAACCGCTTGAATTATAGAATTTGTCATCCCCTTGGCCATTTTCAGCATGGGGGATAGATATGATTGGTAAAATTCATCCTGCAGCATCTAATGGACACCGATTCATAGTCATGGTGGTTGATTACTTCTCAAAGTGGGCAGAAGCAGAATCCTTTGCTAGTGTAACAGCCAAGCAAATGGTCAAGTTCATTCAGAAGAACATCTTTGCTCGATATGGAATTCCCCATCATATAATGACTGACAACGAAGTGCAGTTTCAAGGGGCAATAGCTGAGTTGGTTGCAAAACATGGCATTGAGCACCATAAGTCTTGTCCATATTGGCCCCAAACTAATGGCGCAGTGGAAGCAGCTAATAAGGCGATAAAGAAAATCTTATCGAAAATGGTAACCACCTACAGAGATTGGGCTGACAAACTACCGTATGCTCTTTAGGGTTATAGAACCAGTGTTAGAACACCGACAGGGGAAACTCCATATGCCTTGGTATATGGTATGGAAGCAGTATTGCCTTTAGAATTAGAGCTTAAGTCACTCAGGGTTGCCCTGGAAGATTAATTACCAGAGACTGAATGGGCTCAATCTAGATACGAGCAGTTGGCAGTGCTAGATGAAAAACTCCTGAAAGCACTGGATCACTTGTAGATGTACCAACATAGAATGGCCAGAGCCTATAACCGAAATGTGAAATGCCCTAGGCGGCAGTTGAAAGCAGGGGACTTTGTTCTAAAACAATTAAGGCCTTTAAATGTTGATGTCAGGGGGAAATTCAGACCCAACTGGGAAGGGCCCTATGTTGTGAAGAAAGTGCTATCAAAAGGCGGTGTCAGCATCATGGACATGGATGGAAATGAGTTCACAAATCCTACCAACCAAGACCGCTTAAAGCATTATCATGTTTTTTTAAAAAAAAAAAGGGGAGAGAGAAGAAGTCTGCTAGGTTGAAAACTCAAAAAGAAAGGCCTAGGCAAAAGATAAGACACAAGAGAAAATTATTAGTCGGAAAATCTGAAAGCACCGACTGGTGATGGATTTTGGCTCTGTGTGGAGTGTATACCATTTTAGGAACCAATCTGTTCAAATCTACTCATTTTGATTTTATCAATACAGTGAAATGTTTGTTTAAATATATTTGTGTGGTTATTTCAAATGTATAAACAAAGCTATCTTGCTTAAACATCCATTTAAGGAAAGTGCTTTGCATTTAACTGGTTGAACATATCACGTTACTTAGCAATGGAGATGTACTAAATGCATACAATCTAAAATCTTTTATCATCCTCCAAATCTAATTCATCTTTCCAAAGAGCAAAAGTGGTTGTCCAAGAACATGACTGTTGAAGAAATCAAGCCGGTTTCTAACAAGAAATTGAACCCCAATGCTGCTCCGTATGGCATTTTTCTGCATCATATCACCAAAAGGATGACGTGATAAGTTGTCACGATGACATTTTAGTCGGTCTTTGCTCATCCTAAATTTGAAAAAAATAGAGCTCGCTGGGGTGAAAACCCACATTGTGCAACCCAAGCAAAATTTAGAGCAATCCCAGGTTCATAAATTGTAGGGGCAGAAGGATAGAACCACTTCACTATTTCCCGACAGCCATCTTTATAGCATCCTCCTGTAGGATTCTCCACATTACTCCCCAGCAGAACATTTATAAGGGACACTATGACCCTTCCCCTAGCAGTTGTCGCACTTCCCCAGTAGTCATCTTATTTCTTCAACAGTCCTCATATGCCTCCAACAAGGAAAAGCTTTGTGCAAAGAGTGTATTCAACCAGTCGGGGGCAAAATGTACCTTCCCCAATAGAAAGGAGAAACATCAATATTAAACAAACAACAAGAAATGCATCCTTTAGGATCCACATGCATACGCATCATCATGCATATGTACACAACAGATATATAGCATTCATCCCCAGCTAGTCTTCATTCTTGATCGAAGGGGCAAAAATTTTTGTTCAAAATCTCTCGATCAAGGAATGAAGACTCGCTATTTCAAATAGGAATTCATCATCACTATCTCGGACACGGATGAATCCCCAGCAGATCTGCCTCGGGTAACATAGACCTGATATCGGCCTAGATCGGCTCCATTCAGTTCATCATCAACCTCGCCTCGGGTAACCAAGACCCGGTATCGGCTTATTTCATCATCAACCTTGCCTCGGGTAACATAAACCCGGTATCGGCTTATTTCATCATCAACCTTGCCTCGGGTAACTTAGACCCAGTATCGGCTTATTTCATCATCAACCTCGCCTTGGGTAACCTAGACTTAGTATCGGCTTATTTCATCATCAACCTCACCTCGGGTAGCATAAACCCGGTATCGACTTTTTTCGTCCAATCAACTCAGTGCATCATCACAATAGTGAGACTTCAAAAGTCAGTTGCACGTTTTCTTTATTGCGTCTACGGTGCTTCAATCTGTGCTCTCAAATTCATCACCTCAGGTATTTGAGACCTAGTATTGGGTGTCGAATTTAATCACGCGAGGGGCAGCTGTAAGCGTCGGAATTTTTCATACTTTAAAAAAAAAAATTGTCACACGACTGTAGTTACAGTCATGCAACTGTATTTACAATCATGCGACTGCAATTGAAAAGTTGCAATCGTACGACTGTAAATGCGTAGCAGGTACAACAGCCCATACCTTAAAAATTAAAAAATGAGGGTGATTTGAAGGGCAATTAATGCCTAATTTTGAGAAGCAAGAAAAGCAGAAATAAAAGGGAGAAAGAGAGGAAGGAAAGGGGCTTTTGACTCTTGGGATTTTGGCATATATTGGGGAGAGAAATTGAGAGAAAGAAGAAAAAGAAAAAGGTGAGGAAAAGAAGGAAAAACCAACTAAGCATCATCTTTTGCTCCTATTTTTCTTTTAATTCTTGAGTGTTAAAGTTTAAAACCTATTAGAAATCATAGGTTAAAACATGATACTACAAACTAAATCATTTCCAGACCTTAAATCTACCAAAAATCCGTGACATTTTGGAGAATTTTGGACAACTTTTGGAACCTTAACACACAAGGAAAAAGAAGCAATTTGGAGTCGATTAAGGCGTTTCCAGCTGTCAAACCAACGGTGGATCAGCGCCACAAAGGTAATTATACCTCAAACCTTCATTTCGTTGCTTTTTCTGGGTGTGTGAGCAAATGACCTTTTTCATGAAGAAAAGAAAAGTGGACGCGACGAAGTGAACCGGGGAAAACATTTTCGTTCGTTTTGGTTTTGCTGGAAAAGCGGGTTTTGTTTATCTTGAGTTAGGAAAAAACCATTGATTTGATTTGGAAATTCCTTTGTAGAAAACATTTTACTGTCTTTAACTTAAAGACCTCGAAATTAAATTTCAAGATCAGTGACAGAGTCGCCACCCGGATCAGCTCGTCCGGGAAATTCTGGCACAGCTCCTTACCGAGGATAGACTGCTTCCTAATTCAGAGATTTTGGGTTCAGGCAAGTGACTTACTTTAACCTCTAGCTTGCTTTCACTTTACAGTTTATATATATATATATATATTTAATTTGCTTTATTATCTTTTTCTAACCCCAATTTGTTTATTTATTTCAGCCGATGCCAAACCAAAATGCAGAAAATAAATTGCAAAAAAAAAAGCATACATCCAAAATATATAAGAAAATAGTAGAGGCCGATTATACAACCCAATCGAATAAAAAATGGAAAACTCTCATCCTCACTTTACACGCACCTACGGTACACGAATATCTAAAAATTACATCCACCTAGGATACACGGGACAATCTATTAATTACAGCAAAAATAACAAATAAAAATAAAAGCTGCAAAACAAATTGGTTAGCACAATTTATGTTGCACACACAGATAGGACTCAAATAGGAGGGAATTGGGAATTTAGGAAATGGAGGCATGCATTTAGGGGGGTAACCAGGTCAACCCGACCGGTCGGACCGGTTAGACTTGGAAAACGGTTTTGAAATGCCCTATAAATTTTGTGCTGAAAAATCATTTTTGGAAAACAATTGGCTCGGTTACATGCAAATTTCCATTTTTTATGAGTCTGTTATTCCGGAATCCAGGGTTCCATTCGTGCTCGTTCCTAAATTCAACATCCAGCCAGGGTCCAAAGTGCAATAAACACACCAAAAACATTTGTGAAAATACCGTTTTCCTCGTTCTCAATATTTTCCGGGGATTTTATAGGGTTCAGAGGTCCGCTAATGCTGGACTATAGATCCGATTCGGATAAAGTTACCCAGAAACTCAGAAAATAAAACCCCGGGAAAACTGAACACCATAATATTCGTACGTATAGAAATTTGAAAACCAAAATTTTAAAACATAAGAATGAATTTGGTCCAAAATTGATCACAACCAAATGCACAAAATGGAAAACGGACTGTTTTCGACCGATCGGGACGATTTGAAAATCTATCTCTACAGAACAGAGCCAGGCGACTCTGGGCACTAGAGCCGCCTGGCTCTGTTCATCATGAACATAGCCGTACGGCTATGTTCATGAAGAAAACAGTCACGCAGCTCTATTCGGGCAATCCGGTTTCCGAAAGTTGCAAAAATGAAGAAAACGCACAGAAAAGACGATGCAAACAGGTTTAAGGCCTCTTAGAGTTTACCTTGATGTTGTTTTGATGCTTTGAACATCAAAAAATGGATTTAAAGCTTGGAATTTATCCTGGAAGCTCAACCGGCCAAAAACTGAAACAATCTAGAACGAATCCGAAATGATCCCGAATCAAAGAGCAAAGGTTAAGGAACTTGTATTTAATGTTTTAAGATTGAGTTTAGGCTTTAGTCTTTGTGTTTTTGGGGCCTCTCTTTCTCGATTTCTATCTTTCTTTCTCCGCTTCTCTTTTTTCTCTCTGTCTCTTTGAAACTTGGTTTTTTTTTTTGCTCAAGACTCCACCTCCTTTGATTTGATTTTTGCTTTTCTTTTTATACTCTCCTCTCCTCATCATTTCGAACATTAAATGGCTGCCTGACTTTCTGATTTTGCCCCATTTCTCTCCTGTAGAGCCAAGTTGCTCTGCTTTGTAGAGCAACATGGTTCACCCACTAGAGCCAGGGCAAAATTTTGAAAATCGGACGGACACCCTAAACCCTAGAAACCACTCGGGAGACCTTTTTAGGAATTTTGGATCATGGATAGCTTGGTTTTCAGGATGTTTGAGATACTCCGAGCAACATTCCGGGTGTTTTCAAGTCCGTCCGTTCAACAGGTGATACAGGAATTCTCATAATAGAGGTCAGGGTGTTTTGATGTGGTTTTGTGCATAAAACTCATATTTCTGGTTTGCTGTTTCTGGGAAATAAGAACAGCCGTACGACTGTTCTTGTGACAAAGAACAGTCACATGACTGTATATATGGTCGGACCAGTGTTCTTGATTTCCCACGGCTATTAGTTTTATTCGAACAAATTTTGGCCATTTTCTACAACTGGATGGATTATAGTCGTACGGCTGTAATAACAGCCGGACGACTGTAATTTTCGTCAAGGAACAGAATTTCCATGAAAATCCCTAAAAATTCATAAAAATCATTAAAATTCAAAAAAATCAGAAAATCATCAAAAATGAATTTTATTGTGTGCATTCATGACCTTAGATTTAATTTTTGATGTTATTGCATTTAGAACAACGTAACGACGGAGACCCGAATCTCCCAAAAACTGACCCATCTCACATGCTAAATTAAAGTAAACCAGAAAAAGAAAATGTTTTCAAAATGATTTTCTCACAAAACAAAAATACAAGGACGTTTCAGAACTATTTTCCCGGTCTAATTGTGCCGGCTAGCCGAGCCGACCCGGTTATCCCCTAAATGCATGCCCCCGAACTCTAATTTCCCAATTCTATCCAACTTGAGTCCTATTTATGGCATGCTATAAACCATGCTAACCATCTGTTTTATAGGTTTTAGTTTCTCTTATTTTTATTTTTGATGTAATTAATAGATTAATCTGTGTATTTTAGGCAATTGTAATTTTTTAGATCATTCGTGTATTTTAGGCGCTTGTAACGTGAGGTTGAGAGTTTTTATTTTTATTCAATTGGATTGTAACAATTTGTTTATTCATTTCTTTTTATTATACTTTATTTGCGTGTACGCTGCATGATTTAATTTAATAAAAACTCACTTTAGAACTTTAAAATACCATCTATGAACATTGGCCAAATTTTATTTTGATTAGACATGAAATAAGGGACTTGTCCGGACCTAGATCTCTAGAAAGTGTAGCGGCCTTTATCTGGTTCAGCTACGATGTAATTTCCAGGCTGAGCTGAGCCAGATGGCGACTCCTACACTATTTGTCGAGACTTAAGTCTTGGTTCTTTTACAAAGCAATTTAATTTTTCAAAAATGAATTTCCATTCCAAAAACCGCACGCGAGGGAGGGTTGCTCGATCTTGAGGCTCCTTTCTAAGAGAGTTGTGCCCGTAAAAACGTCGTCCGCTCATAGGTTAGTGTTTAGTATATACTATAGTAGAGTAGTGTTAATTTGATGAAATGCATGAAAAGCTGTAATTTGAGTGAATCACGATCGCGACAATTAATCGCGATAGTGACACCTGGATTTTCAGATTTTTGACTTTCAGTTATTTTTGCTTTAAAATGGCTATAATTGGCTTAACTGTCATTCTTATCCATTCTTAACTGTCATATCTGCTTCAAAAGTCATGTCTTTTCATGTTTTCACTATAAATACATATTTTTCCTTTTGAATTTTTACTTTCAAAGTATTAAAACCCTAAGATTACCATACTTTCCAAGTAGAGTTTTCATTCTCAAACCTTTCAAAGTTTTTGCAAATTAACCCATTTTCCCACAAAAAAATGGTGACTCGTGTGAATGGGAGAGTTGATTTGAGGGCTGAGTATGGAGCAACTTTTCCTATCCAAAGCACTCATGAAGGGAAGAGGTATGCTCGATTGAAGAAAATGGATTTTGAAGGGATATTGTTTCTAGATATCTTATTTCTTATTAACAATGATATCCGAGATGTGGTGTTCGGGTAACTATAGTACCTCGGTTGAAGTAAGGCTGGGGCAATGTTATTCCCCTAGAAAGATATTTATGTATTGGAGATGTTATGCACATTCCGGTTTTTCGATAATAGAAGGGTTAGTTTTCTATTTCGCAAAAATGGAGTCGAATATACCGTAGGGTATGACCAAATGTCTGAATGGTTTGGTTTTCCAAAAGAAAACTTGGCTGTTATGCCTTATAGTTTCAAACCAGACAGCATTTGGAGTTCCTTGATAGGTTTGCATTGTTATGTGTTGAGCCATGCTTCAAATAAACTCATTCAAGATTAGGTAATGTTGTACTTGCGCAAGTTCCTTGCACATTCATTGTTTTGCAGGGTAGATAGTTCAATTGTTCATCCCGTTGATCTTTTTGTTTTAGAATGCACATTCAGGGGTACTCCCATTGATTCATGTGACATTCTCTTCAATGCAATTAACAATGCATTGAAGCAAAGATACGGGCTGATTGGTGGTGCAAATATCATGACCACAATATTAATGGGTGTAAGGGGAGAACTTCCTTGTCGTGTTGATTCGACAGCTTGTGTCAATTTCCTTGATGGTATAGTGATGATTCAAGAAGGACTGTCTAGGGCGTCACGTGTTCCTACCTTACATGGAGTACCTTAAGTCTACTCTAAGTCCGGTTGACCCTTATGAATCATTGGCCATTGACGACAAAGGAAAAGACCCAATTGATAACTCTCCGATAATTTGGGAGGATAGCCTAGAACCTACAAGTACAATGCATTGCATGGACCAAAATGGAGAGTTGCAATATGAAGTTAACAATATGCATAGGCACTATTCCAAATGCGTCAAGCACATAAGTCCTAGAAGAATGAAATCCTTTCCTGGGCTAACAATGCTAACTTCACATTCACTCTGTGTTCATCCTTGTCATCTGAGGAGTGATTCTACTTTTATATACACATGTCTATATATATATATATCGAGTGTGGTGAGCTTATATATATGTAATTCTTCTTCTAAGCGTGGTTTTCTTTTCTTATTCCTTATACAAGGAGGTCCTTATGTTCTTCAAGTGTAGGGGAGGGATATGAAGAAGAATATAATATTTGTTGTTGCATAAATAAATATAATGTTTGTTGTTGTTATGTTTTTGCATAAATAAATCTAATTTGGTGTGTGATTTGTAAGTTTTTGTTGTTTTCGTTGAAAATAAGGTTAAAATATCATGAACAATATGAATCATGATCGTGATGCATGTTGCAATCGTGATTGAGCAATTCAAAGAACAAGGAAATAAAGATAAAAGTCATGATCGTGATCATCCACCACGACGCAACTTAAGTGCACAAAAAGGTGAAAATTCTCTGTTTCCAACTCGAGATCATGACATGCGTGTCATGATCGCGACTCAATTTTGCATATGAAATTTTTTTTGGTATTTCGTGTAGATCATGATCTGACATTCGTGCCACGATCATGATCTGGGTGAAAGTGAAACGGTCCATTTTTACATTCAACGAGAATATTGGCTCAAATTTTTAAATTTTTGCCGATTTTATGACCGTTGGAGCAGTAAAAACGTGTTCCTATTGGTTAATAACTATAATTGATTAATATTTTTATTATATTTAATGAATTAAATTGATGAAAGGATGTGTCTTTTGGTGAAATTCACTATAAATAGGGCACCTTTTTCTTTATTTTTACTCACAAATAGTACTCTTCCTTTGCAAATCAGACTACTAACAATTCCTTTCATCTTTAAGTCAATATTTTTTTATCCCAATTCGTAATGAAAAGGAAGGGAGGCAATTCACAAGATTCAAAAACATTGAAATCATCGGTATGTTTTTCCTTGATAAGGTCTTTATGATAAATAATGGAATTCATGATGAAATAAAGAGGTTTTTGAATGTTCTTGGGCTTTCAACATTTGCTTCAATGTTTTTCCCACTAAACCGTGATTGGATTGTGGAGTTGTTGACAACTTTTTGCTATGTGGATAAAAACCAAATGGCTATTATCTTACGTAATGAAGGTAACGAGTACACGGTTGACTATGAAGAGATGACTAATTGGTTTGATTTTCCTATGGAAAGTGAGGGATGGTGTTATCCATTTTCTCAATATAACCCATATGCTTTTTGGAAAAGTATATCCAGGTTAGAGAAATAGTCAGCAAAGAATTTACCAAACCGTTTGATTAAGAGTAATGCGCTTTTGTATTTGAACAAGTATTTGTGCCATTCTATTTTTTACAGGGTGGAAAGCAATAAAGTTCAAACAAAAGACTTATATCTCTTAGATCAAGTCGTGAAGGGAAGAAAAGTGGATTGCATGGATCATATTTGGGAAGGAATTTCTCGAGCAGTAGATTCTAACAAGAAGAAAGTTGGAGGCGGTCATGTAATGACAACCTTAGTTTTTGCCACTAGAGGAGACTTGCCTTACACATTGCAACATGGAGAAAAGGTGCGATTCCTTGATGGGCAACTGATGAAGAATGTTGGATTAGCAAAGGAGATCAATGTAGCTTTCAAATTCACTTCCTATAAAGAGAGAACAAAGAAGATTCTAATTACTTTGGAAGAGGAAGGAGGAGCCGAACCTTCAGATGCACGATCTAGGAACAAGGGGAAGCAAGTGCAAAGGGAAGAAGGAGGAGGTGATGAAGATGATGAAGAGAAGGAGAATGCTAATGAAGAGAAAGAAGCAGAAAATCAAGGTTAGCAACAAGTGCTAACCAAGGTTGAAGCGGTGGAGCAAAATGTCCACCAAGTCCAATAAGAAGTAAAGAAGATGCGGAAGGAGAATGCGTCATTGAAACAAAAGCTTCTCAAGTTCTTTTAATGCCAAAACATTGAGTTTACTCCAAGTGCACTAGGATCACCGGAGGCTTGATTTGGTTTTTTCTATCTTTTTCTTCCTTAATTTATTTTATTTTATGTTTTTAATGTTTTCTAGCTTTTAGTTTGTTGTTGAAAGTTAGTTTATTGTCCTACACATTGAGGGCAATGTGCAATGCAAGTGTAGGGGGATAAAACTAGGATAATTTTAAATTTTTATTTTTATATCATTATCATGTCAAGTATTCCTGCATTTTTATCTTATTTTGTGATTGTCAAAAAGCTTATGACATCTTTTCTATCTTGAGTTGAAGTGTATGATTATGGTAACAGAATCTTTGGATAAGGCAAATGAAGATAATCTCACCTCAAGTTAGCTAATAAGAGGCTTTGATTCTATAAAAGTATGTATATTCAAGTGGTAAAATGTTGAAAAATTGAGTATGTTTATTGTTGAAGTAGTTTGAAAAGAAAACGAAAGAATAAATCCCATAAGTGTTTGGGTATCCATTGGCAATTTTTGTTTAAATGCAATAAGATGCATGATTTTCTACCTTATAAGACTAAGTTTGAAGTGATTGAACTAGGGAAACTAAAGCCATAATATGGTTTAGCATTGTTTAATAAAAGATTAGGGTATTGCAAATTGAGTGTTGAGTGAATAACCAAAGTCTTATGTAAAAAGGGAGAGTGGTATGGAGCATAAAATGCAACCACTAAAAGTCAGATAAAGAATAAAAGAAAAATATTTACTTTTATATAATACAAGAAAAGAAAATTGCAATATGAGTGGTATTAAACGAGATAAAAGGGGAGGTGTGGTATGGAGCGAAACGCAACCACACATGAGTGCTTAGAAAAAATTTAGGTTACCTAAAAATGCTTTGAGAACAATGGCTAAACGTGTGCTAAAATTTGTCCCGAAAAGCTTTCACCGATTTGCTTTGGTTGGTTAAGTAAGTTGAAATTGTGTTGATTAAGGCATGAACATGGTTAAAAGTGTATACAAACTCTACTTACGGTCAATAGTTCTAAGTTAAGCTTAGTAAAACAATCTTTTGGCAATACCTTACTTAAAAAAAGTATAAAGAAGGATATACATATGTGTTGTTAAAATTCAAAAAGCCTTATAATTGCCTTAGAAGTCAAAGGTTGAGACTCTTTATTTTGTGTTTCAAAGACTAATTATATTAAGTCATCACAAGTAAGATGATTAAGAGATTCATATTTTGCTTGAGGACAAGCAAAAGGATAAGTGTAGGGGCTTGATAAGTGCTAAAAAGGCATATATATATATGATATAATCTATAAGGATTCTGCATTGTTTTTACTTATTATATATTAGATTTCACGTTGGTAATACTCGTTTTTGATGATTTACAGTTTTTAAAGTCTGAGTATGCAAATATATGGAATGTAGCTATAAAAGGAAGCAAAAATGAAGAAATTAAAGGAAAGAGACAGATCACGAGCATGATGCCTATCGTGGTCGCGACCTAGCACATAGGCAGACTTTGACTTCAGCATTTTGCAAAGAAACCCGTGTGAATCACGACTGTGACACTCTGTCTTGATCGTGGCATACACTCAGCAGCAGTTATTAGATCTCATCCGTTCGGACTTCAACCACCACTATGGATAAAAACAACCCTTCATGAAAAGACACAACTTTCCCAGAAGAACCAATAGTGTTCAAGAGACATAACCATTCATTGGATCAACACAACCTTTCACAAAGAGACACAACCATTCATTGGATCAACAAATCTTTCACAAAGAGACATAATGTTTCAATGATTATAAATAGAGAAGGAATTCTAGATTTAAAACGAGAGGAAAAATCGGCAAATGGAAGATAACTGTAGTACATAAAGTTGGAAAAATAGAGTGTCTAGAGAGTTCAAGTGTTGTTTGTAATATTTAGTATACGTAAAGGGGAGCCTAACACCAAGGTCCTTGAATCAAGTATTGTCGCTGTATCGAGAAAAGATACCCCGAGGTTGCAATATACCTATAGGTGTAAGGGAGTGTTTTATGCCTAATTACTTTCTTAAGTCTATTCTTATGCTTTTCCTTTATTTGAGCATCACACTTGTATATATATTGACTGTTTATGAAATCAATATCGATAAGTTTTCTTATATCTTACTCTTCATTGCATGACTAATGCCAAGTATGCATTATTAACGTAGATTCATAATAAGATATAGAGAAGTTCGCATTTTACTTTGTCTTGTTTATTTAATAAGATAGAATAAATTATGATGTATGATTGTTTTGCTTCACTTCATTAAATTAATTGGAGATCATCTTAATATAGCTTGGCCATTGTGTATTAAGACCTTTAGTTATTTTGGCAAAGGTATTCGATAATTTGTCTATGAGTTATTGAATAAAATCTATTTCTAGACATGCACGTTGAAATAAAACTTATCCGACATACTCTTATCATAGGGATTGAATAGATAATTAATACATGTGAAATGAATATCTAAGATAAAATGCTTGTATATTTATGTGACTAGATATTAAACAACAACTCAACTCATAACTAGTACTTTAATTGATTTAACTTGCCATTTACCCAATTATCCATATCACTTTATAATTTGATACTCTATAGACACAAAGAAAAACAAACTAAAGTGTACATACACATTCCTCATGGGATCGATATCTTTTATTACTATGTTGTGATTTGTATACTTGCAAGCACTAATCTCTACGTGAAATTATTGTTAGAAAAATTATTGTCGAAAGCTAAGTAAGAGATTTGTACAAAAAAGCAACAGGAGTTTCTTATATGATTCAAACTTAATTAGTTAATTGTATGTTATTAATCACTGCTGGGAAATAAGGTTAGTAATATATGTTTAACATAGATGACATATCTTGGGAGAGAGTGTTTTTGACATAAAATCATTCTCCGTTACTTGAATAATTGCATTTTTTGATTGCACAATACATTAGTTCGCTAAGCATTGTATGAAATCAAAATCCTAGACATTCTCTTCGATCGAATTTACTCTATTTGTTTTATTTGTATTTTCATTTAGTTGGTAGTTTAATATAAATCAATTCAATAATCACTATCTACTTTAGTTTTTAGATTTTGTGATTTAGTGTAAAATTATTACACAATCCTCGTGGGAGCGATCTCTACTTATACTTTATTACTTGATACGATTTTGTGCACTTGCAAATTCTAACATCACAAACCTCAATTTCCTATCTTGCTATTGGAACATTTCCTTCAGTTTGAGGGTCATCTCATAAGCTTCTAAGGATTTCAAATCCTTTCTTGAATCACGATGGTTAGCATAAGGGAGGAGACATCCAAAGATGTTGGGATTCGTCATCGGAAAAATAATGTGGTGCAGCAGAAAATTCACCGTTTAAGATTTCCTAGAATCCACCTATCTTGTCCAATTACGATTGATTAGAATAAAATCAGTTTCAATCAAGAGAGATTACCTCACCGGATTCGTCTCTTCTAGAGACTGCTGCAGAATCGTTTCTTGAAACTGTGATCTCCAAAGTTCGATGCACGACCAACTATTGAGTGGGAACCAGTGCTAGCCGAAGACACGAAGGAATGGAGGATTAATGTTGGGATTTTTGGCTATTTTGGGGCTGCTCTTGGTGGCTGAAATTTCTAGCAATTAATTAGGGTGGAATTAGGGTTTTCTTCCTTAAGTGTGCTCTTATATAGACACCATGTCTAATTGGGTTTTAATTAGGTTAATTAAACCCAAGCCCACACTAGAATTATAATTACAAAAATAAACTTTAATTAAAAGTATATACTATGTAATTTAATTCCATTTGGCTAAATTTAATTACCCCTAAATAAAATTAAATCATACTTAAGTAAATACAATACATGTATTTAATTTTCCTACTTAGGAAAATTATTTAAATAATTGTTTACTTTATGTAATTCAATTAATTGATAAATTAATTAATTACATTATTTAAACTTATTAATTAAATTAAATCAACCCAATGTTAATTAATTACCATGACATCGAAGGTCAACTAATTAATTAACGCATTCCTTCCAATTTACATTACATGCACAATTTCTATAAGTTCCGGCTCAGTTGATCTATGTGAACAATCCTATGGGTCTGTCTTTATGTTGACAGTAGGCCCAAGGCCCATAGACTGTAACTGGGTTTTAGCAAACCATTACAGCCCCCAATTAATACAGAGATGCAGCAGTCTTTAGAAGACACTCACCCGGTAGTAATCTCATAGTGTCCTTTTCCTAACGATATCGATATGAATAAACAAGAGGCATGGTGTCTTTCATCCTCTTCTATTGTTTATTATATTTCTTGATCTTGAGTTGACTGATTAATCAAATAAGCAACCAACTTATTTGGGTATGGCCATACACTTATTAGTCCCACTCATCAAGTGACCAGTGATATCATCTCTGTGTTACCCGAGTGGCAATTCCATCACTTCATCATCAATATCAATATGTTCACCTGTCCACCCAATCATACCCATATTTAGCATCCTTTTATAGACCTATTAGGTGTATGTCAAAGTGAACCGGATTCCATATTGATATTATAATGAAATCTGGTATGAGGATAAAAGAGACCTACTCAAGAAAGACCTATGACGCAACAACCATGTGGATTTCTTTTGCGGATCAATCCAGTCCCATGTCAATGACATGTACCTATATTCATGACTGACTATACAAGTACTATGGCTAGTTAAGAACTGCCATATAGCCATCGAATATACAAGTCTATGGTTCTATTTGTTCCTACGATTAGAACAGACCTGGGATAGGTTTTATGATTATCAATCAATGGATACTCTACTCATATTATAGCACAAGATATAAATGAAATAGATTAATTGGCTTATTAATATGGCACAAATAATGTATTCATACAATGAGTCTTAATATAAAATACAAAATACAAGAATCCAATGCCCTAATAACTAGGGCACACCAACAATCTCCACTTGCACTAGTTCCTAGTGGGCATTGCCCTAGTTCCTATAGATCTAGTATGACCGTTGTGCTATGTCTAAGGCAGCACTTTGGTTAATGGATCAGTGAGATCAATGTTATGTCGCCTCTGTTCATGATCTCCCGAACGAGGTGAAACTCTAAGCACATGTTTGGATCTCTTATGTGACTGGGGCTCCTTAGCTTGTGCGATGGCCATGTTGTTGTCACAAAAAACATCAACTGGGTCTACGATAGTAGGTACTACTCCCAACTCGGTTATGAATTTCTTGATCCAAACGGCTTCCTTTGTAGCTTTGCACGCAGCTATGCTTAGCTGCCATTGTAGAGTTCGCAATATTGGCCTGCTTTGAGGACCTCCAAATATTGGCACCACCATTCAGGAGAAAAACATAACCTAACTATGACTGGTTCTTATCCTCATCGGTCTTAAAGCTTGCATCAGTGTAACCTGACACTACCAGCTCTTCTTGACCTCCATACACCAAGAAAGCATCCTCAGTCCGATTAAGGTACTTCAAGATTGCCTTGACAGCCTTCCAGTGTTCCTCTCTGGGGTCCGACTGGTACCGGCTAGTCATACTTATTGCAAACGTGGCATCAGGCCTCGTACATAACATGGAGTACATGATAGATCCAATAGCAGATGCATAAGGGATCTTTTCCATGTTCTCCTAGTCCTTCTTTGTTTTAGGACCATCTTTCTTACTCAGCTTCGACTGATGGTGCATACGCAAGAATCCTTTCTTTGCCTTGTCCATTCTAAATCTTTTCAGAACATTGTCAATGTACGTGGCCTGAATTAGGCCTAGAAGCGGATTGGATCTATCTCAGTAGATCCTGATCCCTAAGATCGTCTCAGCTTTGCCTAAGTCCTTCATTGTGAAGCGCCTACTCAACCACTACTTAACCCCTTGTATTGTTGGTATGTCACCTCCAATGATAAGGATGTGATCAATATACAACACTAGGAAGGTGGAAATGCTCCCACTAACCATTTTATACACACAGGGCTCATCAGAATTCTGTGTGAAGCCATATTCTCTAATGGCCTCATTGAATCTCTGATTCTATGACCTCGATGCTTGCTTCAATCCATAAATGGATCTTTGAAGCTTGCATACCCGCTTTGGATACTTTGGATCGATAAAACCCTTAGGTTATGTCATGTACATGTCCTCGAGTAGCTTTCCATTAAGGAAAGCAGTTTTAACATCCATCTGCCATATCTCATAATCGTACCATGCAGCTATGGCTAGTAGTATCCTAATGGATTTGAGCATAGCAACTGGTGAAAAGGTTTCATCATAGTCAATTCCTTGAACTTGCCTGAATCCTTTTGCCACCAATCGCCCCCCTTAAAGGTGTTATCGGCCTTTAACTTGAAACACCACTTGCAGTCTATCAGCTTTGCACCTTGAGGTGGATCCACCAATTTCCATACTTGGTTATCATGCATACATTACATCTCAACATCCATGGCTTTATGCCATTCATCTGAGTGTGGGCTTTCAATAGCCTCTTGATAGGTCTTGGGCTCCTCTTGGTCAACGATCATAAGGTCACCATCATCAATCACGAGAAAGCCATACCTCTCTGGCTAATGACGCGTCCTACCAGACCTTCTAAGGTCCTGTGCAACTGGTTTTGGTTCCTTAATTTCTTGAGTAGTCAGATCGGTTCCCGAAGCATCTTCAGTAGTAGTTGCAAGAGTTTGTGGTCTTGAACTTCTAAAAGTTCAACATTACTCCCACAGTCTCTCTTGGAAAGGAATTCCTTCCCTAAGAAGACTGAATTTCTGGGTATGAAAACTTTGTTTTCCACCGAATCATAGAAGTAATAACCCTTAATCTCCTTCGGGTAACCCACAAACTGGCACTTGACAGATTTGGACTCGAGTTTCCCACTTGTCAATTTCTTAACATGTGCATCACAGCCCTAAATCTTCAAGAAGGAAACATTAGGCTTTCGACCCTTCCATAGTTCATATGGTGTTCCCCTAATTGCCTTGCTTGGTGTATTATTAAGAATGTAAGCAGCTGTCTCTAAAGCATATCCCCAAAAGAAGACAGGGAGTGTAGCTTGACTCATCATCGAGCGAACCATGTCTAGCAAGGTCCCATTCCTCCTTTGTGACAATCCATTCCACTAGGGTGTACCAGGAGAAGTGAGTCGGGATACAATCCCACACTCTCTCAAAAATGAGTCAAACTCTTGGCTCAAATATTCACCCCCTTGGTCAGACCAAAGTGCTTTTATTTTCTTACCAAGTTGGTTTTCTACTTCATTCTTAAAGTCCTTAAACCTTTGAAGAGTCTCAGACTTATGCTTCATTAGATACATGTAACCGTATCTGCTGAAGTCACCCGTGAAGGTGACGAAGTACAGAAAACTGGATCTAGCACTGGTGCTCATGGGCCGCATACATCGGAAAGTATCAGCTCCAATAGCTCTGAGGCTCTTTTAGCAGTCTTGCTAAAAGGCACCTTTCTCATCTTACCTCTTAAACCAGATTTGCATGTGTCATAAGACTGGATGTCAAATGACCCTAGCACTCTACTAAAGTGAAGCCTAGCTATGCGCTTCTCATTTATGTGGCCAAGTCGACAGTGCCAAATGTATGCAGGA
The DNA here is from genome assembly GCA_039660915.1 of Euphorbia tirucalli. Lineage (NCBI taxonomy): Eukaryota > Viridiplantae > Streptophyta > Magnoliopsida > Malpighiales > Euphorbiaceae > Euphorbia > Euphorbia tirucalli. The sequence continues at coordinate 30,093,384 of CM077640.1, read as the reverse complement.
TTAATTTCATTATGTTTAATCCCTTTAGTATTTATGTTATAGATTGAACTTTCACGTTTTAGATCAAGGATATATAAGCCATTTTGAAGAAATGATGTTCCATAAATAATATTGCCACATTTCATAGAAATTCTACCATGTCCAATATTAAATACACAACCAGAAATATCCAACAAAGAAACATAAATAATATTCCTGCGCATCATAGGTACAAAATAACAGTTTCTTAGTTCCAAAACAAGTCCACTAGGCATCTCTAAGAAATAATCTCGGATCTCTATGGCCTAAACCCAAGAACCATTTTCGACTCGAAGATCTACTTCTCCAAATCCTAGTAATCTCCTATTTCTTAGACCCTGCACATTTGAACAAATGTGAGATCCATATCTAGTGTCCGAGACCCAAGATGTAGAAATAGCCAGATTAATCTCAACAACATAAATACCTGAAGCAGTAGTTTTTCCCTTTAGTTGCTCCCTTAGCTTTGGACATGAGCCCTTCCAGTGCCTCTTCTCATGACACTCATGGCAGACATCGTCAGGAGAAGCAGCCCTTGCTTTAGGTTGAGCCACCACCTTTTTGCCCTTAGCCTTGGCCTTTTGGGCCTTAACCTTGGCTTTAGATCTAGCCTTTCCCTTAGCAATAGGCGTGTTGCTCTTGTTCACCAACAAAACTCCAGGAGTCTTCTTAACTGACTGCTCAGCAAGCTTGAGCATGCCATGCAGCTTAACAACTAATTTATCCAACCCTTGGATATGGTAATTCATGATAAACTGGTTGTAAGACTCAGGAAGTGACCCCGATAATAATGTCTGCTGCCAAATCCTATGGAACTAGTGAGCCGAGGTAGGCAACTGTATCAATATACTCCTTCAACTTTAGCACATGAGTGCTAACAGAAGTCCCGGCTGCCATTGCAGTCGTGCAAAGTGGCTTAGTTGTCAGGTAACATTCTTGACGAGCCTGATCTTGGAACATCTTTTTAAGCTGATCCATCATCTCATAAGCATGGTCATCCATGAACTACTTCTGAAGATCAGAAGCCATGGTACCCATCATGAGGCATGAGACTTCTTGGTCATCCCTCACATGCCGGTCGTACTGCTCCACCATTGTTGTGGTGACGCCTTGACCTGCGGGATGCCCAGATGGTAAAGAAGCATTCAGCACATACTCCTTAGACTCTTATCTAAGAACTATTTGCAAGTTCCTAGCCCAGTCCAGGAAGTTAGTCCCTGAAAGCTTCTCCTTCTCCAGGAGTGACCTAAGTGAGAGTGAGTTGTTGTTTGTTGTAGGCATTTTAAATTGCTTATGTGAAATGGGATTATCTACATGGAAGAAATCGTTGCTTGAGTTAGAAATAAAGGACTTTTAAGCCAATTCAAATTAATAATCCGATTTTAATTTGTTTGTTGGTGATGTTAATTGGCTAACTTGACCAAGATCCACAACTTATCAATGACTGGCTGAAGTAGGGCTCGCTAACCAACCATTGATTCATTTGGTAGGACAACCTATCCAATCCTTCCACGAAAGACTCTTGGTTTGATGAGCTTATTGACACTTTACCCATCTGTGCTTAAGGCTCGCTCTGATGCTACCCATGTTGAGTCAAACCACCATTCACATGTTCACCATACCAAGTATCCTAACCCTCGACGGCCCACCGAATACTACAATGTACCAAGCTAGGGCAAGGCGCACATTACAGCATCAATGGGAGGAAAAGGTGTGAATGTGGGAAGCACTTTTAAACGACTCAATATTTTAATTTCCAGATTATAATTAAGTGATACGGCTTAGCATGCATAAACGCGAGTAATAACTTGGTGATCCATACATCCATATTATATGACAAATGCAATAGCATACTTAATTTAAAATAAATGAGATCCTATGGGCCTTTAATTACAACCTAATGAAAAACTAGATATCCTATCTAATTCTTCATGGGCCGGACTACAATCCTTCTTGGATTCCCACCAAGGGCTTGCTCCATCTGGGCCTTTCTCCATACTTGATGCAATTACAACAATTTTATCTCAAATAAAATCTATTCTAAAATTACATCAAGATAAAAGAAATGGCACGCAGGCCATATTTCTCAAGATCAAATTACAATCGATAATAATTTAGGGCCCATAGAACTTAACATCACATTCAAACAAAGTACCTGTCGTTCACAAGCATACCAATATGATGCCTGATCATGGCATTCCAAATTATAAATATTAATGTTAAGACAAGTTACTTAGGGTGAAATTGCTAATTTTAACAAATGTGACTATGGCCCAAAAAGGCCCAATGGATAACATCCATAAATGAAAAATTAACAATTTTGCTCCTATTGGAATTTGGGTTGTCACAAATTTAAAATAAAGCTCTCCCAATTTTAACCGGTGTTACGGTTTATTGGGCCAATTTCACAAAGTCCATATTCATTTTAATAAGCAAACAATTAAATTAAATATGCATGCCAACAAAATAAACAATTTAAATACAAATTAATTTAAAAAAATTTAATTTAATTTACATTAGGGTCCGGAAAAAAAATACCCGCAAAATCCAAAACCGAAACCTAACCCCGCGCGCGGGAGCACTACCGCACAGCAGCAGCCCACAATGGCAGCCCAAACTAATATATTCTTTTTATTAAATCATAAAAAAAATCCAGCCATCAAAAAAATAAATAATCAATAAAAACAACAATTTTAGATGGAAACCAATTGGGGAAAAATAATCAAAAACCCCAATCCAAAAATTATAGGGTTCATCAAAAACCAAAACCAATTGAATAAAAAAACCCTAAAATCACAAACTTGAAACCCATTACTTCTTCAAGAATGCTTTTAATAACCAATTCCAATCAATCTAATGGACAAAACCTAGGCTATGATACAACAATTGGGATTTGTGATCGGAAAAATAATTTGGCGAAGCAGAAAATTCACCGTTTAAAATTTTCTAGAATCCACCTATCGTGTCCAAGTACCATTACCTTGAATGGAACAACATACTAGCATTACCTTGATTGTATGGCGGTGTCTTACCTATTGGGATTTTTAACTAGAAATCAAATGATAAAAGCGGAAGAACGTATTGATTTCCTCAAATTCGTGCCCAGGAGCTAGTGATGTGGAAATCAAAAATAAAAACCATGAAGAGGAAGATAGGATTCTTACCAGAAAATCTCTAAAAGAGATGGCTGTAGAAATCAAAAACTGACTTCCTCCACCGTCAAGTACACGAATGGCTTTTGAACTTGACCCGTGCTAGCAGTTAGAAAAACTAAAGAAGAGAAGAGAAGAAAGGAGAAGATAAGCACAAATGAAGCAAAGTGGCTTACTCAACCTTTTCTTCTTATCCCTATCCAATTATATAGGCAAAATATCTAAGATATTAAACTTGGTGGCTAAGTTTTCCTTTAAGAAAATTTGACCCAACCCATATTAGTTCTATATGGGCTTTATCACTTTAAGGCCCAAGTCCATTTAATTCCTTTGGTTTTATTTAATTTCAAATGTAACTTTAATTTAATAATTCCTTTGGTTTTATTTAATTTCAAATGTAACTTTAATTTAATAAGTATGCTTATGTATTATACCATATAATATATTACATACATTTAAATTAAAATTAATTTGACCTATTAATTTAACCGAGAAATTAAATTAGACTTTCATAAAATTAAATACATGTAAACCTATACATGTAAATTTCCAGCTAGGAAATAATCTCATAAATTAATTCATTGAATTAATTACAAGAAAGCTTATACAAAAATTAATTATATTATTTTGATCAATCCAATTGGTCTATATAACATAATTAATAGAACTCTCTTTCTCCAGCGTGTATACTCCAAGTACACACTTAATGCTTTTAGTTAAAGTTCAGACGTTCAATGTGTATGATCCTATGGACCCACCTTTATGTTGGCAGTGGGCTTATGGCCCACAGATTACAGGCGGGCTCTAGCAAGCCACTGCAGCCCCCAATTAAGATGGAGATAGGAGTCCAACTGGAACTGTAACCTTGTAGTTTAAACTTGTATATCGCATGTCATTGATATCGGTGTGCAACACAGAGTCATGGATTGATCACCCTCTATTGTGTCTGGACATTTACTTGATCCCGAATGAACTAATGCTCATAAACAAGTTCCAACTTGTTTAGGTGTGGCCACACTCTTATCAGTTGTATTCATTAAGAGGCTGGTGACATCTTCTCAGTGGACTACTGAGTGATATTCTTTTCTGCATATCCATAGCGTTGGCATATTTACTCACATACCTGAGCATACTCATACTTGGAACCCTTTGATAGGCCCTTTAGGCATACACCAAAGTATGCCACTTCACATGCAGCACCATCATATGGTCAGGTCAAAGGATCCATACAAGTACTACATGAGAATCACTTGTGATACTATGGATTTCTTGTTTAGTGGATCAATCCAGTACCATGCCCCTTTTGCATGTACCTATTAACTTGGTTGTCATCCTATTTCCCATGGCCAGTAAGACACCGCCATACAACCAAGTTAATGATAGTCTTTAGTTCCATTCATTCCCATGATTGTTTGGAACAGACTATGGATGACTTTATGGTCATATCGTTTTCCTTATCCATGGTTTTACTGCCAAGCGCATGACACTTAACAACATGGATATGGATATGTCCATTAGATACTCTATTTAAAACATAGCACAAGGTATTAAAATTTCCAAACTGGGCCCAGCCCAAAAACCCGCCAAATCCAAAACAGGGCCCGGCCCACTGTGGCTATAGCGGTGACCGGCGACGATTCCCATATATGCAAAAACGGTCCATGATTTTCAAAAAAAAAAAATGCAGCAATGAAATAAAACCATAGAAAATTAAAACCAACATAAACCATATGCAAATTAATTTTCTATTGGCAAAAACCAATGGGGAAATCACAAAACCCTAAACCAAAGAATCCCAACCACAAAATCACCAATTTCAAAACAAGGGATTCAACCAAGTTAAAGATTTTCACGTATCAAAAACCTGCTCTGATACCACTATTGGGATTTTTCACCGAAATCAATCGATAAAAGTGAAAGAACGTATTGATTTCCTCAAATCTGTGCCCAGGAGCTAATGATGTGGAAATCAGAAACAAAAACCAGGGAGAGGAAGATAGGATTCTTACGGATAAATCTCTAAAAGAGATAGCTGTAGAAATCAAAAACTGACTTCCTCCACCATCACTTACATGAACGGCTTTTGAATTCAACCTGTGCTAGCAGATAGAAAAACTAAAGAAGAGAAGAGAAGAAAGGAGAAGATAAGCACAAAGGAAGCAAAGTGGCTTACTCAACCTTTTCTTATTGTCCTTATCCAATTATAGAGGCAAAATATCTAAGATATTAAACTTGGTGGCTAAGCTTTCCTTTAAGAAAATTTGGCCCAACCCATATTAATTCTATGTGGGCTTTATCACTTTAAGGCCCAAGTCCATTTAATTCCTTCGGTTTTATTTAATTTCAACTGTAACTTTAATTTAATATGTATGCTTATATATTATACCATATAATGTATTACATACATTTAAATTAAAATTAATTTGACCTATTAATTTAACCTAGAAATTAAATTAGACTTTCATAAAATTAAATACATGTAAATCTGTACATGTAAATTTCCACCTAGGAAATAATCTCATAAATTAGTTCATTGAATTAATTATAAGAAAGCCAATACCAAAATTAATAATATTATTTTCGTCAATCCAATCGATCTATATAATGTAATTAACGAAACTCTCTTTCTCCAGCGTGTATACTCCAAGTAAGCACTTAATCCTTTTAGTTAAAGTTGAGACGTTCAATGTGTACGATCCTGTCGGCCCGTGTTTATGTTGGCAGTGGGCTTATGGCTATAGGCTGCAGGCGGGCTCTAGCAAGCCACTGCAGCCCCCAATTACGATGGAGATAGCAGTCCCACTGGAACCGTAACCCTGTAGTTTAAACTTGTATATCCCATGTCATTGATATTAGTGTCCAACAAAGAGACATGGATTGATCGCCCTTTTTTATGTCTGGACATTTACTTGATCCCGAATTAACTGATGCTCACAAACAAGTTCCAGCTTGTTTGGGTGTGGCCACACTCTTATTAGTTGTATTCATCAAGAGGCTGGTGATATCTTCTAAGTGGAATACTGAGTGACATTCCCTTTTGCATATCCATAGCATTGCCATGTTTACTGACACACCCGAACGTACCCATACTTTGCACCCTTTTATAGGCCCTTTAGGTGTACACCAAAGTATGCCACTTCACATGCAGCACCATCATATGGTCAGGTCAAAGGATCCAGACAAGTACTACACAAGAATCACTTGCCTTGTGTCTTCCTTTTTCTCTCCGAAAAGCTTAGGACATAATCTTTTCCAATGTCAAGTCTGCTTGCACTGAAACAGACATCCTTGGAATGGGCCTTGGGCTGGACTTTAGCCTTTTTAGCCTTGGCTTCCTCATCCTTGGCCTTGGCCTTTGCCTTCCCTTTATCAAGAGGAGGTTTCCCCTTGTTAACCTAAATACCAATGGAGTCTTATTGATCGACAGTTCAGCGAGCTGAAGCATCCAATGCTGTTCAGTAACAGTACGGTCCATCCCTTGCTTGTAAAAGTTCAAGATGAATTGATCATAAGAATCCGGTAAGGAAGCTAGGATCATGTTAACCACGAGCCCCTATAAGATAGGCATTCCGAGACAGGCTAAAATATCTTGAGCACATGTGCACTCACAAATGTCCCAGCCCCCATCTTACAGTTGCGAAATGCCTTCTTGATCAGGTACCTTTCCTGATAAGCTTGCTCATAAAACATCTCGTTAAGAGTTGTCATCATAGCAAAGGCTTGATGATCCATGAACTACTTTTGCAATTCAGGAACCATACACGCCAACATCAAGCATGTCACATCCCAGTTATCCTTTACATGTGCCAAATATTCCTCGAGTTGGGCAGCTGGTGGATTGCTTCCCATTGGCACACCCGGTATAGGCTTTTCTAGCACATACTCTTTAGACTCTTGCCTTAGAACTTTCCTCAAGTTCATAGACCACTCCCAAAAGTTAGGGCCAGAAAGCTTTTCCCGTTCTAGGATAGATCGCAGTGATAAAGTATTATTCGTAGCCATTGGTTACTACACAGAAAAATTTACAAGTATTAATAAAGGACTTAACTTGTTCGTCCCATATTATAATTAATAATGAATCATGTTATTAATTAAACTGAGTTGTTGGGCTCATGGGCCGAGATCCATAATATATCAAGATATAGCCAGACGAGGACCTAGAACAACTATACCACAATTTTTAGGTAGGAACACCGTCCAATCCCAACCTAGGGACTCTCAGTTTGATGGGTCTGTTGGCACTTACCCATTTATGCTTAGGACCAGGAATATCCTACTACCAATGCTAAGTCAAAACCTCGATCCAAGTGTTAGAGTAACCAATACTCCAACCCAATACAAAATGACAATACTCCAGTGCATCCAACGAGGGTTGGTCTATAGCTGGCCTATCCCCACTTGGAGTAGGGATATTCTGGGTAAGAGAATTATCTCTTTCCATTCAATTTTTTTTTTGTTTTACAATTTCCTTTTCAATTGCTCCTGGGCACGGTTTTGAGGAAATCATCGCGTTCTTCCGCTTTTATCGGGTAATTTCCGGTGAAAAATCCCAACAGTGGTATCAGAGCGGGCTTTTGATCCGTGGAAATTGTTAAAATTCATTGAATCCCATGTCTTAAAATTGGAGATTTTTCATTGGGGTTCTTGTTTTGGGTTTAAGATTTTTCCCATTTGATTTTGATACAATTATAATTGAATATGCATATTGGTTTGTGCTGGTTTAATTTAATTGTATGTTTTTGGAATTCTTGGTGGATTTCATGTTGATGGATGTTTTATTTTTGTCTGGTTAAAAAAAAAATCTTGCTGTTCCCGGGGGTGCGGGGCTGCCGGCGACGGAATCGCCGCCAGCGATCGCCGCACGCGGCGGCAACCGCTGCCCGTGGCACTGGGTGCTGCTGCTGCTGGGCAGTGTTTTTGGATTTGGTGGGTTTTTGGGCCCGGGGCCCAGTTTTGAAATTTTAATTGGTTTTAAAATTTGTGTGTCTAAATTTATGTAATTTAAATGCGTGTGGTTTCTTGAATGAAATTTTATTTTATTTATGTGATATTAATTTTGGAAATTAATAAGGTTAATTGAAATTGGTTTGGGTAATTTTGGCACAATTACTTGGACGGCTGAATTGGACCCATGGTTTTCCCGATTCCAGTGGGAGCAGTTGGACTGCCTGGGCTGGAGGCCCAAAGCCCGTGAAGGGTTAGAACCATGGTGGGCCAAAATTGGCAATTTCTATGTAATGGCTTGGACATAATTGAAATGGGCTTAAATCATGCATTATAACATGCTTATGAATTATATGTATTGGATGCATATGGGTGATTAAATATTTTGTATGGTTGGATGCTATGGGTTGTATTTTCTTTTTGGGTAAATACGGCCTGCGTGTCGTTTTCTTTTTAATGTAATTTTATTGTATTCAATTATTATAAAATTTGTAAAAAGAAGAAGCCCATAGAGTGGTGAGCCCAAAGTGGAGGTGCAAGCCCAGAAGGAAGAAGATGGAGGCCCACCTGATATTGTTTTCTAGTAGAGGTTTACTAGAATAATATTAGGATGTAATAAAGGCCCATAGCAGTCCATTTTACTTATTTATTTAATTATGCTTTATATTTATATGCATGTATGAATGTATGATCCAATTGCATTTCACCCGCCTTATGTATGCAAGCCGTTGTTAATTGAATCTAAAAACCAAATGAAATTACTAAGTCGCTTAAAAGTGCTTCCCTCATTCAAAACCGGCTCGAAGTGGGAATAGGCCAGTTGTAGACCATGCCCTCGCAGGATACACTGGAGTATTGTCACTTTGTATTGGGTTAGGGTATGGGATACTCTAACACTTGAATGGAGGTTTTGACTTAGCGTGGGTAGTAAGATTCTCCTAGCCCTAAGCATAGATGGGTAAGTGCCAACAAGCCCATCAAATCGAGAGTCCCTAGGTTGGGATTGGATGGCATTCCTACCTAAATAGTTAAGGTATAGTTGCACCAGGCCCTCATCTGGCTATATCTTGGTGAAATATGGATCTCAGCCCATGAGCCCAACAACTCGGTTTAATTAATAACTTGATTCATTATTAATTTTATAGGGGAGTAACGAAGTAAAGTCCTTTATTAACACTCTTAATGTTTTTCTGTGTAGAAATTCTAAATGGCAAACAACAATACCTTACCACTGCGATCAATTCTTGAGAGGGACAAGCTTTCTGGTCCTAACTTTTTGGACTGGCCGAGGAACTTAAGAATAGTTCTAAGGCAGAAGTCCAAAGAGTATATGTTGGAGAGGCCTGTACCGGCTGCGCCTCAAGGACGTAATCCACCGCCTGCCCAGCTGGAGGAATACGAGGTGCATGTCAAGGATAATAGGGATGTGACATGCCTTATGTTGGCCTCTATGGTCCCCGAACTGGAAAAATAGTTTATGGACCATCAAGCCTTTGCTATGATAACAACTCTAAACGACATGTTTCAGGAGCAAGCTCGTCAGGAAAGGTACCTAATCAACAAGGCATTCCACGCCTGGGTCGGTGCTTCCCCTTGTGGAAGCTCCACCTGGGCCTCCGAGTTATCCTCTTCGGGAGCTTGTGGACCTTGAACTTCCCTGAGTTCAACATTGCTCCAACTGTCTTTCTTGGAAAGGAACTCCTTTTCTAGAAAGACCCCCTTCCTTGCCATGAACACCTTGTTCTCGGCAGGGTTGTAGAAGTAATACCCTTTGGTTTCCCTAGGGTAGCCCACAAACAGGCATTTAGTAGTTTTGGGCTCCAGCTTACCACTAGTCAATCTCTTGACATGTGCTTCACATCCCCAAATCCTTAGGAAAGACACATTGGGCTCCTTGCCCGTCCATATCTGATATGGGGCCTTTTCCACTGTCTTAGTCGGAGTATTATTTAAGATAAGAGCTGCTGTCTCGAGGGCGTGTCCCCAGAAACTAATTGGGAGAGAGGCTTGACTCATCATTGAGCGGACCATGTCCAACAGGGTCCTATTCCTCTGTTCGGACACCCCATTCCATTGTGGTGTTCCGGGAGGAGTGAGCAGTGGAACTATTCCATGCTCTCTCAAATATGAGTCAAACTCCAGGCTCATATACTCACCGCCTCGGTCCGACCGAAGGGTTTTGATATTTCTGCCTAGTTGGTTCTGTACCTCGTTCCTAAATTCCTTGAACCTATCAAGGGTCTCGAACTTGTGTTTCATCAGATAGACATAGCCATATCTGCTGAAATCATCTGTGAACGTGACGAAGTACAGGTGCCCACCTTTGGTTGCTGCGCTCATAGGTCCACATACATCTAAATGTATTAGGTCCGATAAGCCAGTGGCCCTTTCAGCCTTCTTGCTATAAGGCGCCTTTGTCATCTTGCCTCGTAAACATGATTCGCATGTATCAATTGACTCCAAGTCAAATGACCCTAGGACTCCAGCTTTGTGAAGCCTAGCAATGCGCTTCTCGTTTATGTGGCCGAGACGACAATGCCATAGGTTTTATGTTATAGACGTGATTGGTTTCATTTAAGTCCAGGATATATAGGCCATTATTTAATAGAGCATCTCTATAAAATAATCCCTCTCTAGATATTGAAATTCTACCATTAGAAATAGTAAAATAAAATCCAGAAATATCCAACATAGAAACTGAAATAATATTCCTGCACATAGCAGGTACAAAATAACAATGTTCCAAAATTAAAACCAATTCGCTGGGCATCACAAGGTGATATTTGCCGATCTCTATGGCAGCAACCCTTGCTCCATTTCCGACCCGCAAGTCCACCTCTCCTGACCCTAGTGACCTTCTGTTCTTAAGTCCTTGCACATTGCAACAAATGTGAGAACCACATCCAGTATCCAATAGCCGGGATGTTGAAACAGTAAGGTTAATGTCTATAACATAAATACCTGAAGACGACGCACCTTGGCCCCTTCTTTGCTCTCCCATCAGCCTGGGACACTATCTCTTCCAATGGCCTGTCTGTCTGCACCCGAAATAGGCATCCTCAGGACTTCCTTCTACTGAGCCTTGGGTGGGGCCTTGGCCTTCTTGGCCTTGGCTTTGGCCTTCTCCTTGACCTTGCCCTTCGTAAGAGGAGGGTTCCCCTTGTTGGCTAGCAGCACAGGTGGAGTCTTTTTGATCGACTGCTCAGTGAGCTTAAGCATCCTATGCAGCTCACTGACAGTACGGTTCATCCCTTGCATGTTGTAGTTCAGGATGAACTGATCATAAGAATCCGGCAAGGATGCAAGGATTGTGTCCACCGCCAACTCCTGAGAGATAGACGATCCGAGACGGGCCAAAGTGTCCAAATAGCCCTTCATCTTGAGCACGTGTGCGCTCACAGATGTCCCGGCCCCAATCTTACAGGAGTGGAATGCGTTGTGGGTCAGGTACCTTTCCTGACGAGCTTGCTCTTGAAACATCTCATTTAGAGTTGTTATCATAGCAAAGGCTCGATGGTGCATAAATTGTTTTTGTAGTTCGGGGACCATGGAGGCCAACATTAGGCATGTCACATCCCTATTGTCCTTAACATATGCCTCGTATTCCTCCAGCTAGGTAGCTAGTGGATTACGTCCTTGAGGCGCAGCTGACACAGGCCTCTCCAGTACATACTCTTTGGACTCCTGCCTTAGAACTATTCTCAAGTTCCTAGACCAGTCCAAAAATTTAGGACCGGAAAGCTTGTCCCTTTCAAGAATTGATCGCAGTGATAAGGTATTGTTGTTCGCCATTTAAGAATTTCTACACAGAAAAACATTTAGAGTGTCAATAAAGGACTTTACTTTGTTGTTCCCATATAAAATTAATAATGAATCAAGTTATTAATTAAACCGAGTTATTGGGCTCATGGGCCGAGATCCATATTTCATTAAGATATAGCCAGACGATGGCCTGGTACAACTATACCCTAATTATTTAAGTAGGAACGCAGTCCAATCATAACCTAGGGACTCTCGTTTGATGGGCTTGTTGATACTTACCCATCTGTGCTTAGGGCCAAGAGAATCCTACTACCCACGCTAAGTAAAAACCTCCATTCAAGTGTTAGAGTATCCCATACCCTAACCCAATACAAAATGACAATACTCCAGTGTATCCTGCGAGGTCACGGTTACAACTGGTCTATTCCCACTTCGAGTCGGTTTTGAATGAGGGAAGCACTTTTAAGCGACATAGTAATTCCATTTGGTTATTAGATTCATTTAATAACGGCTTACATACATAAGGCGGGTGAAATGTGGTTGGATCATACATGATTAAATAAATAAGTAAAATGGACTGCTATGGGCCTATATTACATCCTAATATTATTCTAGTAAACCTATACTAGAAAAGAATATCAGGTGGGCCTCCTTCTTCTTCCTTCTTGGATTGCACCTCCACTTGGGCTCACCACTCCATGGGCTCCTTCTTTTTACAAATTTTATAATAAATGAATAAAATAAAATTACATTAAAAAGAAAAATGACACGCAGGCCGTATTTACCAAAAAGAAAAATACAACCCATCTTGTACAAGGCCCAATAGCATCCAACCATATAAACATTTAATCATACATATGCATCCAATACATATAATTCATAAGCATGTTATAATGCATGATTTAAGCCCATTTCAATTATGTCCAAGCCATTATACAGAAATCGCCAATTTTGGCCCACCATGGTTTTAACCCTTAACGGGCATTGGGCCTCCAGCCCAGGCAGTCCAACTGCTCCCACTGGAATTGGGAAACCACGGGTCCATTGAAGCCGTCCAAGTAATTGTGCCAAAATTACCCGAACCAATTTCAATTAACCATATTAATTTCCAAAATTAATATCACATGAATAAAATAAAATTTCATTCAAGAAACCACACGCATTTAAATTGCATAAATTTAAACGGATGAATTTTAAAACCAATTAAAATTTCAAAACTGGGCCCCGGGCCCAAAACCAGCCAAATCCAAAAACGCTGGGCCCGGCACGCTGCGACTAGGGCAACCGAGTTGCCCTAGCAGCAGCAGCCGCTGCTAGGGGCAGCAGCGGCTGCCCGCTGCTGTCGTACGGCAGCCACTGCCCAGCAGCAGCCCGATGCTGGAACCAGCGGCTGCTGCTGTTGGCGCAGTAGCAGGCAGCGGCTGCCACAGCCATGTGCGGCGGCCGCCAGCAGCGATTCCACTGCCGGCAGCCCCACCCCGGGAACCAGATTTGTTTTTTAAACCAAAAAAGAAATACAAATCATCCATCAACAACGAATCCACCAAGAATTCCAAACCATACAATTAAATTAAACAAACACAAACCAATATGCATATTCAATTTCAATTGTATGAAAATCAAATGGGAAAAATCTTAAACCCAAAACAAGAATCCCAATAAAAAAATCTCCAATTTTAAAACATGGGATTCAACCAATATTAACAATTTCCAAGAATCAAAAGCCAGCTCTGATACCACTGTTGGGATTTTTCACCGGAAATCACCCGATAAAAGCGGAAGAACGCGATGATTACCTCAAATCCAGTCCCAGGAGCAATTGAAATGGAAATTGTAAAACATAAAATTGAAATTGAAAGAGATCATATTCTTACCTAGAATATCTCTTTCTAGAGATGGATGAAGACCGTAGGAATCAAATTAGAGTCCCTCCTCGTTCTCGTACACGAACGCCTAACGAACACAACCAGTGCTAGCATTGGAAAAACACGAACAATGGAGAGAGGGGCTAGAGGATTCGGCTATGGTGTCTTGTAGTGTTAGGGGCCGAAATTTTTCCTTAGGTTTTTATACCTAGGGTGGCCGAATTCCCCTAGGGGAATTTAGGCCCAGCTTGGCTCCTTTCATTTTGTGTGGGCTTCCATCTTTTAACTCAGGCCCAATCTAATTTTAATTGTTCTAGTTTAAATTAATTTCAAACCCAATTTTAATATACCCATGTATTTAATATATTACACCAAGTAATATATTATTTGCATTTATATTAAAATTAGTTTGACCAATTAATTTAATCCATCAAATTAAAATTAAATCTTCACAAAATAAAATCATATGTAAACCTATACATATGAATATTTCCACCTAGGAAATAATCTCATAATTAATCCAATTAATTACGAAGAGCCAATTGAATATATTAATTTCATTCTTAGAATCAATCCAATTGATCTTTATAATATGGTTAATATATATATACCTCTCTCTCCACAGTGTATACTCCAAGTATACATGTGATTCCTTAAGTCTGTGTTCAGTCGTTTTATGTGTACGATCCCGTGGGCCCATCTTTATGTTGGCAGCGGGCCTTTAGCCCACACACTGCAGTTGGGCTCTAGCAAGCCACTGCAGCCCCCAATTAAGATGGAGATGGCAGTCTAACTGTTATCATAACCATGTAGTTTAAACTTGTACATCTCATGTCATTGATATCGGTGTCCAACACAGAGGCATGGATTGATCACCCTCTTTTGTGTCTAACATTAACTTGATCCCAAATGCACTGAAGCTCACAAACAAGTTCCCACTTGTTTGTGTGTGGCCACACTCTTATCAGTCACATTCATCAAGAGGCCAGTGATATCTTCCCAATGGACTACTAGGTGACAAATCCCTTCTGCATATCCATAGCATTACCATGCCAAATGACATACCAGAAAGTACCCATACTTGGCACCCTATTACAGGCCCTTTAGGCGTACCCCTAAGTATGCGACCTCACATGTAACACCATCATATGGTCAGGTCAAAAGATCCGTACAAGCACCACACGAGAATCACTTGTGATACTATACCATATGGATTTCTCGTTTAGTGGATCTATCTAGTACCATGCCCCTTATGCATGTACCCATTAACTTGGTTGACATTCCATGTCCAATGACCGGTAAGACACCGCCATACAACCAGGTTAATGATAGTCTCTTGTTCCATTCATTCCCATGACTGGAACAGACTACGGATCTATTTATGGTCATATCGTTTACCCTATCCATGGTCTTACTGCCAAGTGTATGACACTCGTCATCATGGATATGGATATGTCCATCGGATACTTCATTTAATATATTACACAAGATAAATATAACAAATGAATTAATGCCTTTATTAATAACACAAATAAGTATAATACATGAATCCAATTAATGTATGATACAAATGCAAGGACCAATGCCTTAGGACTAGGGCATATGCAACACTATGTTAAGACAAGGGAGGACAGAGAGAACCTAAAGTTGGTCCCATACGCCTCGGCTATAGGATCAGTCATGTACTCCATGCTATGTAATGACCTGATGTCACCTTTGCACTATGTATGATGAGCCGGCACCAGCAGGATCCTAGGGAGGATCACTGGAAGGCTCTCAAAGCAATCCTCAAGTACCTTAACCGGACGAAGGATAGCTTCTTGGTGTATAGAGGTTAGGAAGAGTTATCGGTTACTAGGTATACTGATGCAAGCTTCCCCACAGACTAGGATGCGTACCAGTCGCAGTTTAGGTACGCATCTTTGCTAAATAGTGTCTTGTAAGCTGGAGGAGCTCAAAGCAACCGACCGTCGCAGACTCTACAACAGAAGCTGAGTACATTGCAGCGTGTGATGCAGCTAAGGAAAATGTGTGGATAAGGAAGTCTACGCTGAGTTAGGAGTAGTACCTACTATCTAGGACCTAGTTGATATCTTCTGTGACAACAATGGGGCTGTCGCAAAAGCTAAGGAGCCCTAGTCACATAAGAACACAAAGCATGTGCTCAGGAAGTTTCACCTCACCAAGAAGGGTGACATTTCATTGCATAGAGTGGACACCGAAATAATGTCACAGATCCTTTGACCAAGGCACTGGCTCAACCCAAGCACGGGGGTCATACTAGATCTATAGGGATTAGGCCCATGCCTAGTTGGTACTAGTACAATTGGGAGATTGTTGGATATTCCCTAGTCCTGAGGCATTGGACCTTGTATTTGTATTGTACGTTTAATGGATTTATGTATTGTACATATTTTGTATCATTAAATAAAGGTATTGATCTATTTATTATATATCATGTGCTATATCTTAAATGGAGTATCCAATGGACATATCCATATCCATGTTGACAAGTGTCATGCACTTGGCTGTAGGACCATGGGTAGGGAAAATGATATGACCATAAAGAGATCCGTAGTCTGTTCTAGTCATAGGAATGAATGGAACCAGAGACTATCATTAACCCGGTTGTATGGCGGTGTCTTACCGGCCATTGGACATAGGATGTCAACCAAGTTAATGGGTACATGCAAAAGGGTGTTGGGATTTTCACCGGAAATCACCCGATTAAAAGCGAAAGAAAGCGGTGATTTCCTCAAATCTGTGCCCATGAGCAATTGATATGAAAATTGTAAAACTTTAAAATTAAACAAAGGAGAATAAATTTCACACCAAAAATATCTCCTTAAGAGATGGCTGTAGAAATCAAAACTCATTCCCTCCGCGTTCACGTACACGAACTGCTGTAGAACACGACCCATGCTAGCGTGGAGATCAAAAGAGAGAGAAAGAGGGTTAGGGTTTAAAATTTCAGCTATCCCTTGTGTCACTTTGGCCGAATTGTCTCTTAGGTTTTTAACCTAGGGGGCCAAAATTTCTGAAAAAAATTTCGGCCCAATTCCTCATTTATTTTATGCTGGGCCTTTCTCCCTTTTAAAGCCCAGGCCAATGTTAATTCTATTGGTCCAACTAATTATCAAACTTAATTTTTATTTAAAATGTATTCTAACATATTATACCATATAATATGTTTGATACATTTATATTAAAATTAATTTGATCAATTAATTTCACCATTGAATTAATTTTGACATTCGTAAAATAAAGATACATGTGAAATATTTCCATCTAGGAAATAATCTCACAAATTAATTCATCGAATTAATTATGAGAAGGCCAATGCAAATATTAATTTTTTTATTGTTTTGATCAATCCAATTGATCCTTATAATATAATTACTATAATCCTCCCTTTCTGGTGTGCATACTCCAAGTATACAGGTGATCCCTTAAGTCTGTGTTTAGACGTTCAATGTGTACGATCCTGTAGGCCCATCTTTATGTTGGCAGTGGGCCTATGGCCCATAGACTGTAGGCGGGCTCTAACAAGCCACTTCAACCCCCAATTAAGATGGAGATGGCAGTCCAACTGAAATCATAACCCTGTAGTTTAAACTTATATATCCCATGTCATAGATATCGATGTGCAACATAGAGGCATGGATTGTTCACCCTCTTTTGTGTCCAGACATTTACTTGATCCCGAATGAACTGATGCTCACCAACAAGTTCCACCTCATTGTGGGGTGGCCACACTCTTATCAGTTGCATTCATCAAGAGGCCGGTGATATCTTCTCAGTCGACTACTAAGTGACATTTCCTTTCTACATATCCATAGTACTGCCATGCGTAGTGGACATACCTGAACGTACCCACAATTGGCACCCTTTTACAGGCCCTTTAGGTGCACACCAAAGTAGGCGACTTCGCACGTGGTACCATCATATGGTTAGGTCGAAGGATCCATACAAGTACTACCCGAGAATCACTTTTGATGTTTCACCATGTGGATTTCTCGTTTAGTGGATCTATCCAGAACCATGTCCCTTTTGCATGTACCTATTAACTTGGTTGACATCCCATGTCCAATGGCCGGTAAGACACCGCCATACAACCAGGTTAATGATAGTCTCTAGTTCCATTCATTCCCATGATTGGAACAAACTACGGATCTCTTGATAGTCATATCATTTTTCCTATCCATGGTCTTACTGCCAAGTGCATGACACTTGTCAACATGGATATGGATATGACCATTGGATACTCCATTTAAAATACAGCACAAGATATATATAATAAATGGATTAATGCCTTTATTTATGACACAAAATATGTATAATACATGAATCCAACAAAGGGGCATGGTACTGGATAGATCCACTAAACGAGAAATCCACATGTAAAGCATCACGAATGATTCTCATGTAGTACTTGTATGGATCCTTTGACCTGACCATATGATGGTGGTGCATGTGAAGTCCTATATTTTGGTGTACGCCTAAAGGGCCTATAAAAGGGTGCCAAGTATGGGTACGTTCGGGTATGTCACTAAGGATGGCAGTGCTATGGATATGCAGAAGCGATATGTCACTGAGTAGTCCACGGAGAAGATATCACCGGCCTTTTGATGAATGTGACTATAAGAGTGTAGCCACACCCAAATAAGTTGACACTTGTTTGTAAGCATTATTACATTTAGGATCAAGTAAATGTCTGGACACAAAAGTGTTGGAAATGCCCTAGTCCTGAGGCATTGGTCCTTGTGTTTGTATAATACATTTGTACATTAATGTGAACTTTATGTATTATACAATTTGTGGCAAGATATAAAGGCATCAATCTATTTATTATATGTCTTATGCTATATATCCATGTTGCCAAGTGTTATGCACTTGGCAGTAAGACTGTGGATAGGGAAAACCATATGGCCATAAAGTTATCCGTAGTCTGTTCCAATCATGGGAATGAATGGAAGTAAAGACAATCATTAGCCTGGTTGTATGGCAGTGCCTTACCGGTCATAGAGCATGGAATGTCAACCAAGTTAATGGGTATATGCAAAAAGTGTTGGGATTCGTCATTAGAAAAATAACGTGGCGCAGTGGAAAAAACACCTTTTAAAATTTCCTAGAATCCACCTATCGTGTCCAATTACCATTGATTAGAATAAAAACAATTTGAATCAAGAGAGATTAACTCACCGGATTCGTCTCCTCTAGAGACTGCTGCAGAATCGTTTCTTTAAACTGCGATCTCGAAAGTCCGGTGCACGACCAACTATTGAGCGGCAACCGGTGCTTGCCGAAGACACGAAGGAATGGAGGATTAATGCTGGGATTTTCAGCTATTTGGGGCGGCTATTGGTGGCTGAAATTTCCAGCAATTAATTAGAGTTGAATTAGGGTTTTATTCCTTAAGTGTGCCCTTATATAGACACCTTGTCTAATTGGATCTTAATTAGGTTAATTAAACCCAAGCCCACTAGGATTATAATTACATAAATAAACTTTAATTAAAAAGTATATACTCTGTAATTTAATTCCATTTGGCTAAATTTAATTACCCCTAAATAAAATTAAATCACACTTAAGTAAATACAATACATGTATTCAATTTTCCTACTTAGGAAAATTATTTAATTAATTATTTACTTTATGTAATTCAATTAATTAATGAATTAATTAATTACATTATGTAAACTTATTAATTAAATTAAATTCAACCCAATGTCAATTAATTACCTTGGCACCAAATGACAACTAATTAATTAACGCATTCCTTCCAATGTACATTACATGTACAATATCTATAA
The DNA here is from genome assembly GCA_039660915.1 of Euphorbia tirucalli. Taxonomy (NCBI): domain Eukaryota; kingdom Viridiplantae; phylum Streptophyta; class Magnoliopsida; order Malpighiales; family Euphorbiaceae; genus Euphorbia; species Euphorbia tirucalli. The sequence continues at coordinate 30,073,830 of CM077640.1, read as the reverse complement.
GTTCCGGCTCAGTTGATCTATGTGCACAATCCTATGGGTCTGTCTTTATGTTGGCAGTAGGCCCAAGGCCCACAGACTGTAAGTGGGTTCTAGCAAACCATTACAGGCCCCAACTAAGACAGAGATGCAGCAGTCTTTAGAAGACACTCACCCGGTAGTAATCTCAGAGTGTCCTTTGCCTAAAGATATCGATATGAATAAATAAGAGGCATGGTGTCGGTCATCCTTTTCTGTTGTTTATTATATTTCTTGATCTTGAGTTGACTGATTAATCATATAAGCAACCAACTTATTTGGGTATGGCCATACACTTATCAGTCCCACTCATCAAGTGGCCAATAATATCATATCGGTGTTACCCGAATGGCAATTCCATCACTTCATCATCAATATCAACATGTTCACCGGTCCACCCAATCATACCCGTATTTAGCATCCTTTTACAGACCTGTTAGGCATATGTCAAAGTGAACCGGATTCCATATTGATATTATAATGAAATCTGGTTGAGGACAAAAGAGACCTACTCAAGAAAGACCTATGACGCGACAACCATGTGGCTTTCTTGTGTGGACCGATCCAGTCCCATGTCAATGACATGTACCTATATTCATGACTGACTATACAAGTATTACGGCTAGTTAAGAACTGCCATACAGTCATCGAATATACAAGTCTGTGGTTCTATTCGTTCGCACAATCAGAACAGACCTGGGATAGGTTTTATGATTACCAATCTATGAATACTCTACTCATATTATAGCACAAGATATAAATGAAATAGATTAATTACCTTTATTAATGTGACACAAATAATGTATTCATACATGACTTTTAATGTATGATACAAAATACAAGAATCCAATGCCCTAAAAACTAGGGCACACCAGCAATATCCCACTTGCACTAGTTCCAAGTGGGCATTGCCCTAATTCCTATAGATCTGGTATGACCGTCGTGCTGTGTTTGCAACAGCGCTTTGGTTAATGGATCAGCGACATTATTCTTGGTGTCAACCCTCTGCATTGATATGTCACCTATGTTCACGATCTCCCGAATGAGGTGAAACTTTCTGAGTACATGTTTGGATCTCTTGTGTCACCGGGGCTCTTTAGCTTGTGCGATGGCCCCATTGTTGTCACACAAACATCAACTGGGTCTAGGATAGTGGATACTACTCCCAACTCAGTTCTGAATTTCTTAATCTAAATGGCTTCCTTTGTAGCTTTGTAGGTAGCTATGTACTCAACTTCCATTGTAGAGTCAGCAATGGTGGCCTACTTTGAGGACCTCTAACTAATGGCACCACCATTCAGGAGAAAAACATAACCAGACTGTGACTGGTTCTCATCCTCATCGGTCTCAAAGCTTGCATCAGCGTAACCTAACACTACTAGCTCATCTTGACCTCCATACACTAAGAAAGCATCCTTAGTCTGATTAAGGTACTTTAGGATTGCCTTGACAGCCTTCCAGTGTTCCTCCCCAGGGTCCAACTGGTATCGGCTGGTCATACTTAGTGCAAACGCGACATCAGGCCTTGTACATAACATGGAGTACATAATGGATCCAATAGTAGATGCATAAGGGTTCTTTTCCATGTTCTCCCGGTCCTTCTTTGTTTTAGGACCATCTTTCTTACTCAGCTTCAACCCATGGCACATAGGCAAGAATCCTTTCTTTGCCTTGTCCATGCTAAATCTTTTCAGAATCTTGTCAATGTACGTGGCCTGACTTAGGCCTAAAAGCCGATTGGATCTATCTCCGTAGATCCTGATCCCTAAGATCGTCTCAGCTTCGCCTAAGTCCTTCATTGCGAAGCACCTACTCAACCACTGCTTAACCCGTTGCAGTGTTGGTATGTTGCCTCCAATGATAAGGATGTCATCAACATACAGCACTAGGAAGGTGGAAACGCTCCCACTAACCATCTTATACACACAGGGCTCATCAGAATTCTATATGAAGCCATATTCTATCATGGCCTCATTGAATCTCTGATTCCATGATCTTGATGCCTGCTTCAATCCATAAATGGATTTTTGAAGCTTGCATACCCGGTTTGTATACTTTGGATCGATAAAACCCTCGGGTTGTGCCATGTACACATCCTCGAGTAGCTTTCCATTAAGGAAAGAGGTCTTAACATCCATCTACCATATCTCATAATCGTACCATGCAGCTATGGCTAGTAGTATCCTAATGGATTTGAGCATAGCAACTGGTGAAAAGATTTCATCATAGTCAATTCCTTGAACTTGCCTGAATCCTTTTGCCACCAATCGCCCCTTGAAGGTGTTGTCAGCTTTTAACTTGAAACACTACTTGCAACCTATCACCTTAGCACCCGGAGGTGGATCCACCAAGTTCCATACTTGGTTATCGTGCATAGATTCCATCTCAGCCTCCATGGCTTTGCGCCATTGATCTGAGTGTGGGCTGCCAACTGCCTCTTAATAGGTCTTGGGCTCTTCTTGGTCAATGACTATAAGGTCCCCATCATCAGTCATGAGAAAGCCGTACCTCTCTGGCTGATGACATGCCCTACCAGACCTTTTAAGGTCCTATGCAACCGGTTCTGGTTCCTCAATTTCTTGAGTAGTCAGATCGGTTCCTGAAGCATCCTCATCAGTAGCTGCAGGAGTTTGTGAGTCTTGAACTTCTGAAAGTTCAACATTAGTCCCACTGTCTCTCTTGGAATGGAATTCCTTCTCCAAGAAGACTACATTTCTGGCTATGAAAGCTTTGTTTTCGACCGGATCGTAGAAGTAATAACCTTTAGTTTCCTTAGGGTAACCCACAAACTGGCACTTGACAGATTTGGACTCAAGTTTGCCATTTGTCAATTTCTTAACATGTGCATCACTGCCCCAAATCTTCAAGAAGGAAACATTGGGCTTTCGACCCTTCCATAGTTCATATGGTGTTCCCTCAACTACCTTGCTTGGTGTATTATTAAGAATGTAAGCAGCTGTCTCTAAAGCATATCCCCAAAACGAGACAGGGAGTGTAGCATGAGTCATCATCGAGCAGACCATGTCAAGCAAGGTCCTATTCCTCCTTTCTGACACTCCATTCCACTGGGGTGTACCAGGAGGAGTGAGTTGGGATACAATCCCACACTCTCTCAAAAACGAGTCAAACTCTTGGTCAAATATTCACCCCCTCGGTCAGACCAAAGTGCTTTTATTTTCTTGCCAAGTTGGTTTTCTACTTCATTCTTAAAGTCCTTGAACCTTTGGAGAGTCTCAAACTAATGCTTCATCAGATATACGTAACCGTATATGCTGAAGTCATCCGTGAAGGTGACGAAGTATAGAAAACTACATCTAGCACTAGTGCTCATTAGGCCATATACATCGGAATGTATTAGCTCTAATAGCTCTGAGGCCCTTTTAGCCGTCTTGCTAAAAAGTGCCGTTGTCATCTTGCCTCTCAAACAAGATTCGCATGTGTCATAAGACTGGATGTCAAATGACCCTAGCACTCCAATAGAGGGAAGCCTAGCCATGCGCTTCTCATTTATATGGCCCAGTCGACAATGCCAGTTGTAAATAGGATTAATTTCATTTTGTTTAATCCTTTTAGTATTTATGTTATAGATTGAACTTTCACGTTTTAGATCAAGGATATATAAGCCATTTTCAAGAAATGTTGTTCCATAAATAATATTGCCACATTGTATAGAAATTCTACCATGTCCAATATTAAATACGGAACCAGAAATATCCAACAAAGAAACGGAAATAATATTCCTGTGCATTACAGGTACAAAATAACAGTTTCTTAGTTCCAAAACAAGTCCACTAGGCATCTCCAAGAAATAACCTCCGATCCTCATGGCCTCAACTCGAGCACCATTTCCGACTCAAAGATCTACTTCTCTAGATCCTAATAATCTCCCATTTCTTAGACCCTACACATTTGAACAAATGTGAGATCCACATCCAGTGTCCAAGACCCAAAATGTAGAAATAGCTAGATTAATCTCAACAACATAAATACCTGAAGCAGCAGTTTTGCCCTTCAGTTGCTCCCTTAGCTTTGGACATGAGCTCTTCCAGTGCCCCTTCTCATGACACTCATGGCAAACATCATCAAGAGAAGCAACCCTTGCTTTAGGTTGGGCCACCACCTTTTTGCCCTTAGCCTTGGCCTTTTGGGCCTTAGCCTTGGCCTTAGATTTGGCCTTTCCCTTAGCAATGGGCGTATTGCCCTTGTTCACCAGCAATACTTTAGGAGTCTTCTTAAGAGACTGCTTAGTAAGCTTGAGCATGCCATGCAGCTCAACAACCGATTTATCCATCGATATGAATAAACAAGAGGCATGGTGTCCATCATCCTCTTCTGTTGTTTATTATATTTCTTGATCTTGAGTTGACTGATTAATTAAATAAGCAACCAACTTATTTGGGTATGGCCATACACTTATCAGTCCCACTCATTAAGTGGCCAATAATATCATCTCGGTGTTACTCGAGTGGCAATTCCATCACTTCATCATCAATATCAACATGTTCACCGGTCCATCCAATCATACCCGTATTTAGCATCCTTTTACAGACCTGTTAGGTATATGTCAAAGTGAACCGGATTCCATATTGATATTATAATTAAATCTGGTCCGAGGACAAAAGATACCTACTCAAGAAAGACCTATGACGCGACAACCATGTGGCTTTCTCATGCGGATCAATCTAGTCCTATGTCAATGACATGTACCTATATTCATGACTAACTATACAAGTACTATGGCTAGTTAAGAATTGCCATACAGTCATTGAATATACAAGTCTATGGTTCTATTTGTTCCCACGATCAGAACAGACCTGGGATAGGTTTTATGATTATCAATCAATGGATACTCTACTCATATTATAGCACAAGATATAAATGAAATAGATTAATTGCCTTTAATAATGTGACACAAATAATGTATTCATACATGACTCTTAATGTATAATACAAAATACAAGAATCCAATGCCCTAAGAACTAGGGCACACCAATAAAAAGGGCATGGTACTTGATCGATCCACTTAACGGAAATCTACATGGTATAGTATCACAAATGATTCTCGCATAGTACTTGTATAAGTCCTTTAACTAGACCATATGATGGTGCTACATGTGAAGTGGCACACTTTGGTGTACGCCTAATAGGCCTGTAAAAGGGTGCCAAGTATAGGTACGTTCGTGTAGTGAACATGGCAGTGCTGTGGATATGCAGAAGGGAATGTCACTCAGTGATTCACTAAGATGATATCACTGGCCTCTTGAACAATGTTACTGATAAGTGTGCGGCCTCACCCAAACACGATTGGATCTTGTTTGTGAGCATCAGTTCATTCAGTATCAAGTAAAGGTATAGACACAAAGAGGGTGATACTTCCATGCCTCTGTGTTGGACACCGATATTAGTAACATAGGATTTACAAGTTCAAACTACAGGGTTACGATGATAGTTTGACTGCTATCTCCATCTCAATTAGGGGCTGCAGTGGCTTGCTAGAGCCCGCCTGCAGTCTATGGGCCTTGGCCCACTGCCAACATAAAGACGGGCCTATTGGATCATACACATTGAACGTCTAGACTTTAACTAGTCGGATTAAGTGTGTACTTGGAGTATACACGTTTGAAAAGAGAGAGATCCATTAATTATATTATATAGATTAATTGGATTAATCAAAATAATATGATTAATTTTTATTTTGGCATTATCTTAATTAATTCAATGAATTAATTTATGAGAGTTATTTCCTGAGGGGAAATATTATTACATGTATAGATTTACATGTATTTCATTTTATGTGTGTCTAATTTAATCCCTTGATTAAATTAATAGAGCAAATTAATTTTAATTTAAATGTATGTAATATATATTATATGGTATAATGTGTAAATATACATGTTGAATTAAAGTTATATTTTACTTCAATTAAATCAAAGGAATTAATTGGACTTCGACATAAAATGAATAATGCCCACATGGAGTGGGATTATGTTGGCCGAAAATTTATGTGAGAATTGGCTAAAAATGATGACGCATTTTTTAGAAAAAAAATGATGATGGAAATGGGTGAGTCATGGTATGACTTTTTGGTTGCAAAAGTTGGACTTTGCTACCTTAAGAAAATATCTTCTTTCTTTTAAGTAAGAAAACAAGAGATACGTTTTCACCCATCTATCTTGGCCGTATATTGATTTGGGAATGGAATGGTGAGTCATCTTTGGACAAAAGATGATGATGGGTTGGTGATGACTCATGGTGTGAGTCATTAGGTTGAAAATGGGGTAGCAAAGTTGGACTTTGCCTTCTCTTTTCACCATCATCTTTATTCTTCTTTTAAGGATTTTAGAAGAATGACTTTTACTCATCCCTTGAAGTATGCTTGGCCGCCCATCTTTATTAATTTGGAATTAATAAAGTTTGCCCACTTTGTTGCATCATTTTTCTTTTGGAAAGAAATGTGAGAGCTCACTTGGATGAAATTGGTTTTATTTCTTTTGGAAAGAAATATAGGACAGCCATATTTCATTAAGTGTGCCGCCTCTCTCTCCCTCTCTTCTTAAAAATCTGAGCTGCTAGCACAGGTTAGGTCTGATAGTCGTTCGTCTATGCATCGGTGGAGGAAATCTACACTTGATTTCTGCAGTCCGCATCCGTCTCTTAAAGAGACTTTATGGTAAGTTTTTGAACTTTCTCTTTATGCTTTAAGTTTTCGATTTCCACATCTTAAGCTCCTGGGACCGAATTCGAGGAAATCGACGCGTATTTCCGCTTTTATCTGTCGGTTTCCTATGACGAATCCCAACAAAAAGAGGGTGATTAATCCATGCCTCTGTGTTGGACACTGATATCAATGACATGAGATATACAAGTTTAAACTACAGGGTTATGATTTCAGTGGGACTACCATCTCCATCTTAATTGGGGGTTGCAGTGGCTTGCTAGAGCCTGCCTGTAGTCTGTGGACCATAGGCCAACTGCGAACATAAAGATGGACCCACAGGATCATACACATTGAACGTCTGAACAAGGACTTAAGGGATCACCTGTATACTTAGAGTATACACACGAGAGAGAGAGGATTATATTAATTATATTATAAGGATCAATTAGATTGATCAAAATAATAAAATTAATATTTGCATTGGCCTTCTCATAATTAAATCAATGACTTAATCTATGAGATGATTTCCTAGGTGGAAATGTTCCACATGTATCTTAATTTTATGAATGTCAAAATTAATTCCATGGTGAAATTAAATGATCAAATTAATTTTAATTTAAATGTATGAAACATATTATATGGCATAATATGTTAGAATACATGTTGAATAAAAATTAAGTTTGATAATTAATTGGACCAAAAGAATTAACATTGACTTGGGCTTAAAAAGGAGAAAAGCCCACTTGAAATTAAGGGAAGGATTGGGCTGAAATTTTCTCTAGGTTAAAATTAACCTACAGAATTCGACCAAGGTGTAAGGCATTCCAGCTGAAAATTTCAGCCCCCTTTCTCACACTCTTATTCGATTCCAAAGCTAGCAGGGGTCGTGTTCAATAGCCATTTGTGTACGTGAATGCGGAGGGAATCAAATTTGGTTTCTACAGCCATCTCTAGAAGAGATATTCCTAGTGACAATTGATTCTCTTCTAATTAAATTTTAAGTTTTACAATTTTCACTTCAATTGCCCCTGGGCACGGATTTGAGGAAATCATCGCGTTCTTCCACTTTTATCGGGTGATTTCCGGTGAAAAATCCCAACAGTGGTATTAGAGTAGGCTTGTGATCCGTGGAAATTGTTATAATTTATTGAATCCCTTGGTTTTGAAATTGGAGATTTTATTTGGGATTCTTCGATTGGGGTTTGTGATTTTTCCCCTTGGATTTTTCAATTGAAAATTAATTTGCATATAGGTTTATGTTCGTTTAATTTTCTATTGATTGGATTATATTTCTTGGTGATTTATAATTTTGGCTGCAATTTTATTTAAGGAAAATCATGAGCTATTTTCGTGCATACGGGACTGCCGGCAATGGAAAGCTTGTCCCTGTCTAGGATAGATCGCAGTGATAATGTATTACCCGTTGCCATTGGTTACTATATAGAAAAATTTACGAGTGTTAATAAAGGATTTAACTTTGTTTTTCCCATATTATAATTAATAATGAATCATGTTATTAATTAACTTGAGTTGTTAGGCTCATGGGCTGAGATCCATATTTCATCAAGATATAGCCAGACGAGGGCCTAGAAAAACTATACCCCAATTATTTAGGCAAGAACGCCGTCCAATCCAAACCTAGGGACTCTCGGTTTGATGGATCTATTGGCACTTACCCATCTATGCTTAGGGCCAGGAGAATCCTACTACCCACACTAAGTCCAAACCTCCATCCAAGTGTCAGAGTAACCAATACTCCAACCCAATACAAAATGACGATACTCCAGTGCATCCAACAAGGGCTGGTCTACAACTGGCCTATCCCCACTTCGAGTAGGTTTTGAATGAGAGAAGCACTTTTAAGAGACTTAGTAATTACCTTTTGGTTATCAGATTCAATTAATAACGGCTTAGATACACAAGTAGGTGAAATTGAGATTGGAACATACATTCTCATATGTAAATAAATAAAGCATAATTAAATAAATAATGGGTTCATGGGCCAAAATTTATAGTCCTAATATGATTCTAGCAAACCTATACTAGAAAACATCAGGTGGGCCACCTCTCCATTCTTCTGGGCACGCCAATCCAATCGGCTTCTTCTTTACATAATTTTACAGTAAACAAATCAAATAAAATTACATAAAAAGAAAACGGTGCGCAGGCCGTATTTACCCAAAAGAATATTACAACCCAACATAAATAAGGCCCAATTACATCCATTCATACGTTTAATCATACATCATGTAAACCAATACATCAATTGATAAACATGTTAAATGCATGAATTAATCCCATTTTAATTATGTCCATAGCCATTATTTTGAAACTGCAAATTTTGGCCCATCATGGTTCTAAGCCCCGTATGGACTTTAAGCCTCCAGCCCAAGCAAAACACTGCTCCCACCAGAATTGGGAAACCATGAATCCAAATCACTCATCCGGTAAACATGCCAAGAAAACCAAACCAATTTCAAATAACCATATTAATTCCCAAAATTAATATCCAATGAAAAAAAATTAAATTTCATTCATAAAACCATGCGCATTTAAATTACCAAAATTTAAACTCGTAAATATTTTAAAACCTATTAAAATTTTAAAACTGGGCCCAGGCCCAAAACCCGCCAAATCCAAAACAGGGCCCGGCCCAGCTGATGCTGCCCAGCAGTAGCACAACAGCTCCTGTCCTGCAGCAGCTAAGCAGCTGCACAGCAACAGGCAGTGGCTGCTGCCGTTGTCTCTGCCGATATGGCGGCGGCCGGCTGTGATTTTGCCACCAGTAGTCCCGTATTCTGGAAAACAGCCCATGATTTTACAGAAAGCCAAATAAAATAGCAATAAAAAATCACCAATCAATCAATTGAAAAATAAACCAAGAACACATCCAATATTCATAATAATTTTCCAATTGAAAAATCAAGGGGAGCAATCATGAAACCCCACACCGAAAAAAATCCCATCCATAAAAAAAACCAATTTTAAAACCATGGGATTCACCAAGTTTGAGATTTCCACGGATCAAAAGCCCGCTTAGATACCACTGTTGGGATTCGTCACCAGAAATCAACCGATAAAAGCGGAAAACATGCGTTGATTTCCTCGAATCCAGTCCCAGGAGCTAATGAAGTTGAAATCAAAAACCAAAGCCATTAAAAGGAAGTTTAGAAACTTACCCGGAAATCTCTTGAAGAGATGGCTGCAGAAATCAAAATAGATTTCCTCCACTATCACGTACACGAACGACTACCGGACTAACCACATGCTAACGGATCGGATTTTCCAAAAGAAACGAAAGAGAAGAAGGCAGCCCAAAGATGGATGATCATCGCTCGTTCTCTCTCTCCTTTTGTTTCTTTTAAAAGAAATCCTTAAAAGAGAAAGAGAAGATAAGCATACACATAGTAAGCAAAGTCCAACTTTGCTACCCGATAAGTCCAACCATGACTCACCATCTTTCCATTGGTCCACCAAGAAACCCAATCCAACTTTGCTTCCATAAAGTCAAGTGCATGACTCACCATTCTTATCCCTAAGAATTCGGCCAACTCTCCATTTTATGTGGGCTTTAAATTCTTCAAGCCCAAGCCTATTTAATTCTTTGGTTTTATTTAATTTCAAATAAAACTTTAATTCAACATGTATGCTTATATATTATACCATATAATATATTACATACATTTAAATTAAAATTAATTTGACCTATCAAATTAACCAAGTAATTAAATTAGACTCACACAAAATGAGATACATGTAAACCTATACATGTATAAATATTTCCAACTAGGAAATAATCTCATAAGTTCATTCACTGAATTAATTATGAGAAGGCCTAAATAAATATTAATTATATTCTTTTGATCAATCCAATTGATCTATATAATATAATTAATAGATCCCTCTCTTCGGCGTGTATACTCCAAGTACACACTAAATCCTTTAGTCTAGTCCAGATGTTTAATGTGTACGATCCGATGGGCCCCGTCTTTATGTTGGCAGTAGGCTTATGGCCCACAGACTACATGCAGGCTCTAGCAAGCCACTATAGCCCCCAATTAGGATGGAGATAGCAGTCAAACTAGAATCGTAGCCCTGTAGTTTAAACTTGTATATCCCATGTCCTTAATATCGGTATCCAACACAGAGGCATGGATTCCTCACCCTCAATTGTGTTCGGACATTTACTTGATCCCGAATGAACTAATGCTCATAAACAAGTTCCAACTTGTTTGGGTGTGGCCACACTCTTATCAGTTCCATTCATCAAGAGGCCAGTGATATCTTCTCAGTGGACTACTAAGTGACATTCCCATCTGCATATCCATAGCACTGCCATGTTCACTGACATGCCCGAACGTACCCATACTTGGCACCCTTTTACAGGCCCGTTAGGCATACACCAAAGTATGCCACTTCACATGCAGCACCATCATATGGTCAGGTCAAAGGATCTATACAAGTACTACACGAGAATCCCTTGTGATCCAATACCATGTGGATTTCTCGTTTAGTGGATCGATCCAGTACCATGCCCTTTTGCATGTACCCATTAACCTGGTTGACATCCCATGTACTATAACCAGTAAGACACCGTCATATAACCAGGCTAATGATAGTGTTTAGTTCCATTCATTCCCATGATTGGAATAGACTACGGATGACTTTATGGTCATATCGTTTTCCCTATCCATGGTCTTACTGCCAAGTACATGACACTTGACAACATGGATATGGATATGTCCATTGGATACTATATTTTAAACATAGCACAAGATATGTGATAAATAGATTGATGCATTTATTTAATGACACAAATTGTATAATACATATATCTCACATAAATGTATGATGCAAACACAAGGACCAATGCCTCAGGACTAGGGCATATCTAACAAATACATGAAATTAATTTATCAAATTAATTCTATGAAACCCAATTCCTATTGATTATATTATTTGATCAATCGGAATGATTTATAATTCAATCAATAAAGTTCTCCTCTCTTGTCAATATACTCTAAGTATATAACTAACCCGTTAAGTATTGGTTCAGACGTTCAATGTGTACGATCCTGTAGGCCCATCTTTATGTTGGGTAGGCCCATAGCCCATAGACTGTAGTTGGGCTCTAGCAAGCCATTATATGCCCCTATTATGACAGAGACTATAGTCTAACAGAAGTCATAACCATGTAGTATAACTTATATGTCTTATGTCATCGATATCAAAGTCCAACACGAAGGCATGGTATTATCACCCTCTTTTATGTCCAGACATTCACTTTATACCGAGTGAACTGATGCTCATAAATAAGTTTCAACTTATTTGGGTGTGGCCACACTCTAATCAGTTGCACTCATCAAGGGGCCGATGATATCTTCTCAATGAATCATTGAGTGACATATCCCTTCTGCATATTCATGGCTTTGCCATGCTCACTGGCACACCCAACTGTACCATACTTGACACCTTGTTATAGGCCCTTTAGTTAAACATCAAAGTGTGTGAGTTTACATGCAACTCCATAATATGGTCAGGTCAAAGGATCCAATATAAGTACTACAAGAGAATCACTTGTGATACTATACCATGTGGATTTCTCGTTAGTGGATCTATCAAGTACCATGTCCCATTACATGTACCCATGTACCTGATTTACAATCCATGTACAATGGCCAGTAAGACGCCACCATACATCAAGGAAATGCTAGTCTTATGTTCCATTCATTCCCATGACTAGAGCATACTAGGGATGGCCTTATGGTTATATCATTTCCCTATTCATGGTCTCACCGTCAAGTGCATGACACTTGATAACATGAATATAGATATGACCATTGGATACTCTATTTACATTCATTACACAAGTGATAAATCAAATAGACTATGCCTTTATTTTAATAACACAAATGTATAATACATTAATCAATAAAGATCTAGTAATGTATGATACAATTGAAGGACCATTGCCCTGGGACTAGGGCATTTGCGAACAAGTTATTATCATTCTCATGACGCTAATAGGTGAGGGTTAGTTTTATAATTATGTTCTTTCCTTACTCAAGGTCTTGTTTGCCTGAAGAATGTTACCGACATACAAGAGTATAAACACAATTAATAGATTCTTTGTTACTATTAACTGCACAAGAAATTAATAAAACAAATTATGCATTGTATTAATAACACAATGTATGATAGAAAATGAAATACAAGGCCTTGAGACTAGAGCATACACTAACATCATTAAGTTAATATAATCACGGTATCACAGATGTATAATCACAACATATAAGATTATACATATAAGTATTTAAAATGTATAATGAACGCATAATATCACAAAATGTATAATCACGTTATACATGTATCAAAAATGTATAACAACCAACAATGTACATTGTAATAAAACATTTAATAGTTATCAGTGGTTGATTTGTTGTTATATATGTATCTTATACTATTTATACCTTGTTTATACATCTTTTTATACAAAAATTAAAGATAGAAAAGAAAAGATGGAAAAACATATAGATGTAAGCGCCGAAATTTCCCAGCCTCGATAAAAAAGAGAGAGAGAGAGAGAGAGAGAGAGAGTCATACGACTGTAATTACAAAATTACAGTCGTACGACTGTAGGTTTGTAGCAGGTAGCTACAGCCAACAAGGAGAAAAAATGGGGCATGAGTTGAGGGGCATTTAATGCGGATTTCAATCAGAAAAGAGAAGAAGCAAGACTAGAAAATAGGGAAAAGGTTAAGGACAAAGGGGGAGAGATTTTTGGATTGAAGGGAAATCTTAAGATTTAAAGAAAAGAAAAGAAAACCCACCAAAAACATCTTCTTCAACATCTTCTTCCTTTAATTCTTGTGTTTGTGAAGTCAAAAACTAGTAGAAATCATAGGTTTTAACTTAATAAACAACCTCAAATCATTCCAGAACCGTAAATCCGTAACTTGTTGGAATTTTTGGACAAAATTTTGGTACCTTGACATACAAAGGAGGAGGAGTAATTTGGAGCCGATTCTAGGTGCTTTCCGAGCCAAATCGATGGTGGATCAACGCTACAAGGGTAACTACACTTAAAGTGCTCTGCTTCATCTTCTGTGTGTTTTGGTTTGATTTCGTGCATAAAATCAAAATATTTTGCTCTGTTGTTTCCGGGTAGGATGAATAGACGTACGTCTGTAATTATAGTCGTACGACTATAATTACGGTCGTAGAAACTGTATTCAACTCCCACGGCTATCTTCTATCACTTAAATAATTTCATCATTTTTTTTATCAGAAATGAATTAGAGTTGTACGACTGTAATTATAGTCGTACGAATGTAATTACAGCCGTACGACTGTAATCTTTTCATTACGACTGTAGTTTCTGGTCAGTAGCAAAAAATCCAAAAAAATTTTGGAAAAATAAAAAAAAATCATAAAAATCAGAAAATTATCAAAAATGAATTTATCTCATGCATTCATGGCCTTAGATTTAATTTTTGAAGTTATCGCATTTAGAACAGAACAACGACGGAGCTCCAAATCTTCCGAAAACCGACCCACATTTGCATGCTAAATGGAAGTAAACTGCAAAAAGAAAATATTTTCAAAAATGTATTTTCTCATGAACCAAAAACACAGGAACATTTCAAAACTGTTTTCAGGGTCTAGTAGGGTGAACGAGCCGAGTTTACCCGACTATCCCCTAAATGCATGTCCCCAAATCTCTAATCCCCCGTTCTGTCTATTTGGGTCCAACTTGTTGCATATATTTATACTAACCTTTGTTTTGCAGGGTTTGATTTTATTTATTTTTTATTTATTCATTTTAATATTAATTCATTAGATATTCGTGTAATATAGGCGGTTGTATCCTGATCCCCGAATTATATAAATGTATCCCCTATGATAGTTTATTTGTGATTCGATTGGGTTGTAATAATTTATTTATTTACTACTTTTTATTTATGTGTACGCTACATGATTAAATCAATAAAAATCCACCTTAGAAAGATAAAATGCTATCAATGAACATTGGCTGAATTTATTTTGATTAGACATGAAATAAGGGACTTATCCGGATCTTGATCTCTAGAAAGTGTAGCAGCCTTCGTATGGTTCAGTTACGCTGTAATCTCTCGGTTGAGTTAAACCGGGGGTGGCGACTCTTACACCTTCTATCGAGATTTAGGTCTCGATTCTTTTACGGAATAATTTAATTTTCCAAAACCGAACTTTTCATCATAAAAACCCCACGCGAGAGAGGGTTGTCCGATATCGAGGCTCCCTTCCGAGAGAAAAAACACGTCTTCCACTCACAATAGATATGAATTTCATTTTGAGGTGAAAGACAAAAGAAAAAATTTGTCTATAGTCGAATGACGAAAAAATGAACGGATTTAAAGATAAATGACAAAATTAATTTTTAATTATAGAAGAGAAGAGAAAAATAGATAAATTCATGAGAAAAGATCAAAAGTAATAGTAACGTATTAAAACAAGTAAATTTGAAAAAATATGTATGAACAAAAATGAATTTAAAAAAGTATGTATCTAGACAAAAATAAAAAGATGTGGGTTAAATCAAAGTATTCTCAGTAATTTTTTTTTTTTTATTCCGAAATATTTGATCAGAACCAAAAAGTCTAAAAGATATAGATGAGAGAGTTGAAGGAAAAAGTGCTCAGTTTATGCAAAAAAAATAAAAGTCACTATTTGTATAAAAAATGGAAAATAAATTATTAAAATGAAACTTGGATTTATTAAAAATTAATTCAATGTCAAGGTACGTAAAAGGCGTGTTGCCTTGGAGTCAATACCTTCACTTTAGCTGATAATAATAAATTAATTTGTTTGAAGGATCTAGAAATTCAGCTTTTTGATCAATTTAATTAATTTGTTAAAATAAAGTTTGAACACCGAACAACACTGTTCTATGGTATAATGATCATATATAATATCCATTCATAATCTTATTTTAGTAAGAACTCACAATCATTCCCCGTTGTTTAATTTTTTTTATTAATAACTTAATGCCACTAATTAATTTGGTGGTCGTCAACTCTATGTTTGATCTCATTACTTTAATTTGAGAATAAAAGGATATATATCTAATCTTTCATTACAAATAAAAAATTCAGCAGTCACTTATAATCAAATTAAAATTAGACCAGTTTGTGGTTTAACAATATTGCAAAATTCATTCAAAAAAAAATAATAATAATAATAATAATTGTAAAAGTACAGCTGGTGGGAAACGCCATTTGAAGGAGTCTTCGGTGAGAATAAAAACAAAAATTAGTTAAGTAGAGGCATTGACTTGGAAGCAGACTCGGCTTGATTCTCCCCTGGCCCCTAACTTAATTGAATTTCTTAACACTAGACTTTCTTTTTTTTTTTTTTTTTTTTTTTTAATTTATGTAAAAAACCGAAGCTAGGTGGCAACATCTCCCGTTGTATGCTTTAAAATCTAAAAGAATTATTATCTCTTTCAATTTTATATGGTCTACTATTTTTGGTATCAGAGTCCGGTAGAAGTATTATGTGATATTTTTGTTTTGATTTTATATTTGTTAAATTTATACAAAGTAATATGATAGTGAATATTAGTCTTCTTGATGATGAAACTTTGGTCAGCCCTGAAAACGTAGCTTGGTCAGCCATAAGAGCCAATAGAACCAGGTAATCCCAATATGCTTAGGTGGTCATGTTATTCATCAACAGGTTTTAACTAAATTATCGTATTTATGAGTTTAAATTTAACCAGTATAATTGTTAAAAATGAATAGGATAACAAGAATATTTTCTAATCGTAAACTAGGTTCTAGTTCCAGGAATAGTGAAGAACATAGCATTGAACAAGAAATTATTATCTAAAAGAATTATTATCTCTTTCAATTTTATATGGTCTACTATTTTTGGTATCAGAGTCCGGTAGAAGTATTATGTGATATTTTTGTTTTGATTTTATATTTGTTAAATTTATACAAAGTAATATGATAGTGAATATTAGTCTTCTTGATGATGAAACTTTGGTCAGCCCTGAAAACGTAGCTTGGTCAGCCATAAGAGCCAATAGAACCAGGTAATCCCAATATGCTTAGGTGGTCATGTTATTCATCAACAGGTTTTAAC
This sequence comes from Euphorbia tirucalli, assembly GCA_039660915.1. Classification (NCBI taxonomy): domain Eukaryota; kingdom Viridiplantae; phylum Streptophyta; class Magnoliopsida; order Malpighiales; family Euphorbiaceae; genus Euphorbia; species Euphorbia tirucalli. The sequence continues at coordinate 30,057,029 of CM077640.1, read as the reverse complement.
TAAATTATCGTATTTATGAGTTTAAATTTAACCAGTATAATTGTTAAAAATGAATAGGATAACAAGAATATTTTCTAATCGTAAACTAGGTTCTAGTTCCAGGAATAGTGAAGAACATAGCAGTGGCTGCTGCCGTTGTCTCTGCCGATATGGCGGCGGCCGGCTGTGATTTTGCCACCAGTAGTCCCGTATTCTGGAAAACAGCCCATGATTTTACAGAAAGCCAAATAAAATAGCAATAAAAAATCACCAATCAATCAATTGAAAAATAAACCAAGAACACATCCAATATTCATAATAATTTTCCAATTGAAAAATCAAGGGGAGCAATCATGAAACCCCACACCGAAAAAAATCCCATCCATAAAAAAAACCAATTTTAAAACCATGGGATTCACCAAGTTTGAGATTTCCACGGATCAAAAGCCCGCTTAGATACCACTGTTGGGATTCGTCACCAGAAATCAACCGATAAAAGCGGAAAACATGCGTTGATTTCCTCGAATCCAGTCCCAGGAGCTAATGAAGTTGAAATCAAAAACCAAAGCCATTAAAAGGAAGTTTAGAAACTTACCCGGAAATCTCTTGAAGAGATGGCTGCAGAAATCAAAATAGATTTCCTCCACTATCACGTACACGAACGACTACCGGACTAACCACATGCTAACGGATCGGATTTTCCAAAAGAAACGAAAGAGAAGAAGGCAGCCCAAAGATGGATGATCATCGCTCGTTCTCTCTCTCCTTTTGTTTCTTTTAAAAGAAATCCTTAAAAGAGAAAGAGAAGATAAGCATACACATAGTAAGCAAAGTCCAACTTTGCTACCCGATAAGTCCAACCATGACTCACCATCTTTCCATTGGTCCACCAAGAAACCCAATCCAACTTTGCTTCCATAAAGTCAAGTGCATGACTCACCATTCTTATCCCTAAGAATTCGGCCAACTCTCCATTTTATGTGGGCTTTAAATTCTTCAAGCCCAAGCCTATTTAATTCTTTGGTTTTATTTAATTTCAAATAAAACTTTAATTCAACATGTATGCTTATATATTATACCATATAATATATTACATACATTTAAATTAAAATTAATTTGACCTATCAAATTAACCAAGTAATTAAATTAGACTCACACAAAATGAGATACATGTAAACCTATACATGTATAAATATTTCCAACTAGGAAATAATCTCATAAGTTCATTCACTGAATTAATTATGAGAAGGCCTAAATAAATATTAATTATATTCTTTTGATCAATCCAATTGATCTATATAATATAATTAATAGATCCCTCTCTTCGGCGTGTATACTCCAAGTACACACTAAATCCTTTAGTCTAGTCCAGATGTTTAATGTGTACGATCCGATGGGCCCCGTCTTTATGTTGGCAGTAGGCTTATGGCCCACAGACTACATGCAGGCTCTAGCAAGCCACTATAGCCCCCAATTAGGATGGAGATAGCAGTCAAACTAGAATCGTAGCCCTGTAGTTTAAACTTGTATATCCCATGTCCTTAATATCGGTATCCAACACAGAGGCATGGATTCCTCACCCTCAATTGTGTTCGGACATTTACTTGATCCCGAATGAACTAATGCTCATAAACAAGTTCCAACTTGTTTGGGTGTGGCCACACTCTTATCAGTTCCATTCATCAAGAGGCCAGTGATATCTTCTCAGTGGACTACTAAGTGACATTCCCATCTGCATATCCATAGCACTGCCATGTTCACTGACATGCCCGAACGTACCCATACTTGGCACCCTTTTACAGGCCCGTTAGGCATACACCAAAGTATGCCACTTCACATGCAGCACCATCATATGGTCAGGTCAAAGGATCTATACAAGTACTACACGAGAATCCCTTGTGATCCAATACCATGTGGATTTCTCGTTTAGTGGATCGATCCAGTACCATGCCCTTTTGCATGTACCCATTAACCTGGTTGACATCCCATGTACTATAACCAGTAAGACACCGTCATATAACCAGGCTAATGATAGTGTTTAGTTCCATTCATTCCCATGATTGGAATAGACTACGGATGACTTTATGGTCATATCGTTTTCCCTATCCATGGTCTTACTGCCAAGTACATGACACTTGACAACATGGATATGGATATGTCCATTGGATACTATATTTTAAACATAGCACAAGATATGTGATAAATAGATTGATGCATTTATTTAATGACACAAATTGTATAATACATATATCTCACATAAATGTATGATGCAAACACAAGGACCAATGCCTCAGGACTAGGGCATATCTAACAAATACATGAAATTAATTTATCAAATTAATTCTATGAAACCCAATTCCTATTGATTATATTATTTGATCAATCGGAATGATTTATAATTCAATCAATAAAGTTCTCCTCTCTTGTCAATATACTCTAAGTATATAACTAACCCGTTAAGTATTGGTTCAGACGTTCAATGTGTACGATCCTGTAGGCCCATCTTTATGTTGGGTAGGCCCATAGCCCATAGACTGTAGTTGGGCTCTAGCAAGCCATTATATGCCCCTATTATGACAGAGACTATAGTCTAACAGAAGTCATAACCATGTAGTATAACTTATATGTCTTATGTCATCGATATCAAAGTCCAACACGAAGGCATGGTATTATCACCCTCTTTTATGTCCAGACATTCACTTTATACCGAGTGAACTGATGCTCATAAATAAGTTTCAACTTATTTGGGTGTGGCCACACTCTAATCAGTTGCACTCATCAAGGGGCCGATGATATCTTCTCAATGAATCATTGAGTGACATATCCCTTCTGCATATTCATGGCTTTGCCATGCTCACTGGCACACCCAACCGTACCATACTTGACACCTTGTTATAGGCCCTTTAGTTAAACATCAAAGTGTGTGAGTTTACATGCAACTCCATAATATGGTCAGGTCAAAGGATCCAATATAAGTACTACAAGAGAATCACTTGTGATACTATACCATGTGGATTTCTCGTTAGTGGATCTATCAAGTACCATGTCCCATTACATGTACCCATGTACCTGATTTACAATCCATGTACAATGGCCAGTAAGACGCCACCATACATCAAGGAAATGCTAGTCTTATGTTCCATTCATTCCCATGACTAGAGCATACTAGGGATGGCCTTATGGTTATATCATTTCCCTATTCATGGTCTCACCGTCAAGTGCATGACACTTGATAACATGAATATAGATATGACCATTGGATACTCTATTTACATTCATTACACAAGTGATAAATCAAATAGACTATGCCTTTATTTTAATAACACAAATGTATAATACATTAATCAATAAAGATCTAGTAATGTATGATACAATTGAAGGACCATTGCCCTGGGACTAGGGCATTTGCGAACAAGTTATTATCATTCTCATGACGCTAATAGGTGAGGGTTAGTTTTATAATTATGTTCTTTCCTTACTCAAGGTCTTGTTGCCTGAAGAATGTTACCGACATACAAGAGTATAAACACAATTAATAGATTCTTTGTTACTATTAACTGCACAAGAAATTAATAAAACAAATTATGCATTGTATTAATAACACAATGTATGATAGAAAATGAAATACAAGGCCTTGAGACTAGAGCATACACTAACATCATTAAGTTAATATAATCACGGTATCACAGATGTATAATCACAACATATAAGATTATACATATAAGTATTTAAAATGTATAATGAACGCATAATATCACAAAATGTATAATCACGTTATACATGTATCAAAAATGTATAACAACCAACAATGTACATTGTAATAAAACATTTAATAGTTATCAGTGGTTGATTTGTTGTTATATATGTATCTTATACTATTTATACCTTGTTTATACATCTTTTTATACAAAAATTAAAGATAGAAAAGAAAAGATGGAAAAACATATAGATGTAAGCGCCGAAATTTCCCAGCCTCGATAAAAAAGAGAGAGAGAGAGAGAGAGAGAGAGAGTCATACGACTGTAATTACAAAATTACAGTCGTACGACTGTAGGTTTGTAGCAGGTAGCTACAGCCAACAAGGAGAAAAAATGGGGCATGAGTTGAGGGGCATTTAATGCGGATTTCAATCAGAAAAGAGAAGAAGCAAGACTAGAAAATAGGGAAAAGGTTAAGGACAAAGGGGGAGAGATTTTTGGATTGAAGGGAAATCTTAAGATTTAAAGAAAAGAAAAAGAAAACCCACCAAAAACATCTTCTTCAACATCTTCTTCCTTTAATTCTTGTGTTTGTGAAGTCAAAAACTAGTAGAAATCATAGGTTTTAACTTAATAAACAACCTCAAATCATTCCAGAACCGTAAATCCGTAACTTGTTGGAATTTTTGGACAAAATTTTGGTACCTTGACATACAAAGGAGGAGGAGTAATTTGGAGCCGATTCTAGGTGCTTTCCGAGCCAAATCGATGGTGGATCAACGCTACAAGGGTAACTACACTTAAAGTGCTCTGCTTCATCTTCTGTGTGTTTTGGTTTGATTTCGTGCATAAAATCAAAATATTTTGCTCTGTTGTTTCCGGGTAGGATGAATAGACGTACGTCTGTAATTATAGTCGTACGACTATAATTACGGTCGTAGAACTGTATTCAACTCCCACGGCTATCTTCTATCACTTAAATAATTTCATCATTTTTTTTATCAGAAATGAATTAGAGTTGTACGACTGTAATTATAGTCGTACGAATGTAATTACAGCCGTACGACTGTAATCTTTTCATTACGACTGTAGTTTCTGGTCAGTAGCAAAAAATCCAAAAAAATTTTGGAAAAATAAAAAAAAATCATAAAAATCAGAAAATTATCAAAAATGAATTTATCTCATGCATTCATGGCCTTAGATTTAATTTTTGAAGTTATCGCATTTAGAACAGAACAACGACGGAGCTCCAAATCTTCCGAAAACCGACCCACATTTGCATGCTAAATGGAAGTAAACTGCAAAAAGAAAATATTTTCAAAAATGTATTTTCTCATGAACCAAAAACACAGGAACATTTCAAAACTGTTTTCAGGGTCTAGTAGGGTGAACGAGCCGAGTTTACCCGACTATCCCCTAAATGCATGTCCCCAAATCTCTAATCCCCCCGTTCTGTCTATTTGGGTCCAACTTGTTGCATATATTTATACTAACCTTTGTTTTGCAGGGTTTGATTTTATTTATTTTTTATTTATTCATTTTAATATTAATTCATTAGATATTCGTGTAATATAGGCGGTTGTATCCTGATCCCCGAATTATATAAATGTATCCCCTATGATAGTTTATTTGTGATTCGATTGGGTTGTAATAATTTATTTATTTACTACTTTTTATTTATGTGTACGCTACATGATTAAATCAATAAAAATCCACCTTAGAAAGATAAAATGCTATCAATGAACATTGGCTGAATTTATTTTGATTAGACATGAAATAAGGGACTTATCCGGATCTTGATCTCTAGAAAGTGTAGCAGCCTTCGTATGGTTCAGTTACGCTGTAATCTCTCGGTTGAGTTAAACCGGGTGGCGACTCTTACACCTTCTATCGAGATTTAGGTCTCGATTCTTTTACGGAATAATTTAATTTTCCAAAACCGAACTTTTCATCATAAAAACCCCACGCGAGAGAGGGTTGTCCGATATCGAGGCTCCCTTCCGAGAGAAAAAACACGTCTTCCACTCACAATAGATATGAATTTCATTTTGAGGTGAAAGACAAAAGAAAAAATTTGTCTATAGTCGAATGACGAAAAAATGAACGGATTTAAAGATAAATGACAAAATTAATTTTTAATTATAGAAGAGAAGAGAAAAATAGATAAATTCATGAGAAAAGATCAAAAGTAATAGTAACGTATTAAAACAAGTAAATTTGAAAAAATATGTATGAACAAAAATGAATTTAAAAAAGTATGTATCTAGACAAAAATAAAAAGATGTGGGTTAAATCAAAGTATTCTCAGTAATTTTTTTTTTTTTATTCCGAAATATTTGATCAGAACCAAAAAGTCTAAAAGATATAGATGAGAGAGTTGAAGGAAAAAGTGCTCAGTTTATGCAAAAAAAATAAAAGTCACTATTTGTATAAAAAATGGAAAATAAATTATTAAAATGAAACTTGGATTTATTAAAAATTAATTCAATGTCAAGGTACGTAAAAGGCGTGTTGCCTTGGAGTCAATACCTTCACTTTAGCTGATAATAATAAATTAATTTGTTTGAAGGATCTAGAAATTCAGCTTTTTGATCAATTTAATTAATTTGTTAAAATAAAGTTTGAACACCGAACAACACTGTTCTATGGTATAATGATCATATATAATATCCATTCATAATCTTATTTTAGTAAAGAACTCACAATCATTCCCCGTTGTTTAATTTTTTTTATTAATAACTTAATGCCACTAATTAATTTGGTGGTCGTCAACTCTATGTTTGATCTCATTACTTTAATTTGAGAATAAAAGGATATATATCTAATCTTTCATTACAAATAAAAAATTCAGCAGTCACTTATAATCAAATTAAAATTAGACCAGTTTGTGGTTTAACAATATTGCAAAATTCATTCAAAAAAAAATAATAATAATAATAATAATTGTAAAAGTACAGCTGGTGGGAAACGCCATTTGAAGGAGTCTTCGGTGAGAATAAAAACAAAAATTAGTTAAGTAGAGGCATTGACTTGGAAGCAGACTCGGCTTGATTCTCCCCTGGCCCCTAACTTAATTGAATTTCTTAACACTAGACTTTCTTTTTTTTTTTTTTTTTTTTTTTTTAATTTATGTAAAAAACCGAAGCTAGGTGGCAACATCTCCCGTTGTATGCTTTAAAATCTAAAAGAATTATTATCTCTTTCAATTTTATATGGTCTACTATTTTTGGTATCAGAGTCCGGTAGAAGTATTATGTGATATTTTTGTTTTGATTTTATATTTGTTAAATTTATACAAAGTAATATGATAGTGAATATTAGTCTTCTTGATGATGAAACTTTGGTCAGCCCTGAAAACGTAGCTTGGTCAGCCATAAGAGCCAATAGAACCAGGTAATCCCAATATGCTTAGGTGGTCATGTTATTCATCAACAGGTTTTAACTAAATTATCGTATTTATGAGTTTAAATTTAACCAGTATAATTGTTAAAAATGAATAGGATAACAAGAATATTTTCTAATCGTAAACTAGGTTCTAGTTCCAGGAATAGTGAAGAACATAGCATTGAACAAGAAATTATTATCTAAAAGAATTATTATCTCTTTCAATTTTATATGGTCTACTATTTTTGGTATCAGAGTCCGGTAGAAGTATTATGTGATATTTTTGTTTTGATTTTATATTTGTTAAATTTATACAAAGTAATATGATAGTGAATATTAGTCTTCTTGATGATGAAACTTTGGTCAGCCCTGAAAACGTAGCTTGGTCAGCCATAAGAGCCAATAGAACCAGGTAATCCCAATATGCTTAGGTGGTCATGTTATTCATCAACAGGTTTTAACTAAATTATCGTATTTATGAGTTTAAATTTAACCAGTATAATTGTTAAAAATGAATAGGATAACAAGAATATTTTCTAATCGTAAACTAGGTTCTAGTTCCAGGAATAGTGAAGAACATAGCAGTGGCTGCTGCCGTTGTCTCTGCCGATATGGCGGCGGCCGGCTGTGATTTTGCCACCAGTAGTCCCGTATTCTGGAAAACAGCCCATGATTTTACAGAAAGCCAAATAAAATAGCAATAAAAAATCACCAATCAATCAATTGAAAAATAAACCAAGAACACATCCAATATTCATAATAATTTTCCAATTGAAAAATCAAGGGGAGCAATCATGAAACCCCACACCGAAAAAAATCCCATCCATAAAAAAAACCAATTTTAAAACCATGGGATTCACCAAGTTTGAGATTTCCACGGATCAAAAGCCCGCTTAGATACCACTGTTGGGATTCGTCACCAGAAATCAACCGATAAAAGCGGAAAACATGCGTTGATTTCCTCGAATCCAGTCCCAGGAGCTAATGAAGTTGAAATCAAAAACCAAAGCCATTAAAAGGAAGTTTAGAAACTTACCCGGAAATCTCTTGAAGAGATGGCTGCAGAAATCAAAATAGATTTCCTCCACTATCACGTACACGAACGACTACCGGACTAACCACATGCTAACGGATCGGATTTTCCAAAAGAAACGAAAGAGAAGAAGGCAGCCCAAAGATGGATGATCATCGCTCGTTCTCTCTCTCCTTTTGTTTCTTTTAAAAGAAATCCTTAAAAGAGAAAGAGAAGATAAGCATACACATAGTAAGCAAAGTCCAACTTTGCTACCCGATAAGTCCAACCATGACTCACCATCTTTCCATTGGTCCACCAAGAAACCCAATCCAACTTTGCTTCCATAAAGTCAAGTGCATGACTCACCATTCTTATCCCTAAGAATTCGGCCAACTCTCCATTTTATGTGGGCTTTAAATTCTTCAAGCCCAAGCCTATTTAATTCTTTGGTTTTATTTAATTTCAAATAAAACTTTAATTCAACATGTATGCTTATATATTATACCATATAATATATTACATACATTTAAATTAAAATTAATTTGACCTATCAAATTAACCAAGTAATTAAATTAGACTCACACAAAATGAGATACATGTAAACCTATACATGTATAAATATTTCCAACTAGGAAATAATCTCATAAGTTCATTCACTGAATTAATTATGAGAAGGCCTAAATAAATATTAATTATATTCTTTTGATCAATCCAATTGATCTATATAATATAATTAATAGATCCCTCTCTTCGGCGTGTATACTCCAAGTACACACTAAATCCTTTAGTCTAGTCCAGATGTTTAATGTGTACGATCCGATGGGCCCCGTCTTTATGTTGGCAGTAGGCTTATGGCCCACAGACTACATGCAGGCTCTAGCAAGCCACTATAGCCCCCAATTAGGATGGAGATAGCAGTCAAACTAGAATCGTAGCCCTGTAGTTTAAACTTGTATATCCCATGTCCTTAATATCGGTATCCAACACAGAGGCATGGATTCCTCACCCTCAATTGTGTTCGGACATTTACTTGATCCCGAATGAACTAATGCTCATAAACAAGTTCCAACTTGTTTGGGTGTGGCCACACTCTTATCAGTTCCATTCATCAAGAGGCCAGTGATATCTTCTCAGTGGACTACTAAGTGACATTCCCATCTGCATATCCATAGCACTGCCATGTTCACTGACATGCCCGAACGTACCCATACTTGGCACCCTTTTACAGGCCCGTTAGGCATACACCAAAGTATGCCACTTCACATGCAGCACCATCATATGGTCAGGTCAAAGGATCTATACAAGTACTACACGAGAATCCCTTGTGATCCAATACCATGTGGATTTCTCGTTTAGTGGATCGATCCAGTACCATGCCCTTTTGCATGTACCCATTAACCTGGTTGACATCCCATGTACTATAACCAGTAAGACACCGTCATATAACCAGGCTAATGATAGTGTTTAGTTCCATTCATTCCCATGATTGGAATAGACTACGGATGACTTTATGGTCATATCGTTTTCCCTATCCATGGTCTTACTGCCAAGTACATGACACTTGACAACATGGATATGGATATGTCCATTGGATACTATATTTTAAACATAGCACAAGATATGTGATAAATAGATTGATGCATTTATTTAATGACACAAATTGTATAATACATATATCTCACATAAATGTATGATGCAAACACAAGGACCAATGCCTCAGGACTAGGGCATATCTAACAAATACATGAAATTAATTTATCAAATTAATTCTATGAAACCCAATTCCTATTGATTATATTATTTGATCAATCGGAATGATTTATAATTCAATCAATAAAGTTCTCCTCTCTTGTCAATATACTCTAAGTATATAACTAACCCGTTAAGTATTGGTTCAGACGTTCAATGTGTACGATCCTGTAGGCCCATCTTTATGTTGGGTAGGCCCATAGCCCATAGACTGTAGTTGGGCTCTAGCAAGCCATTATATGCCCCTATTATGACAGAGACTATAGTCTAACAGAAGTCATAACCATGTAGTATAACTTATATGTCTTATGTCATCGATATCAAAGTCCAACACGAAGGCATGGTATTATCACCCTCTTTTATGTCCAGACATTCACTTTATACCGAGTGAACTGATGCTCATAAATAAGTTTCAACTTATTTGGGTGTGGCCACACTCTAATCAGTTGCACTCATCAAGGGGCCGATGATATCTTCTCAATGAATCATTGAGTGACATATCCCTTCTGCATATTCATGGCTTTGCCATGCTCACTGGCACACCCAACCGTACCATACTTGACACCTTGTTATAGGCCCTTTAGTTAAACATCAAAGTGTGTGAGTTTACATGCAACTCCATAATATGGTCAGGTCAAAGGATCCAATATAAGTACTACAAGAGAATCACTTGTGATACTATACCATGTGGATTTCTCGTTAGTGGATCTATCAAGTACCATGTCCCATTACATGTACCCATGTACCTGATTTACAATCCATGTACAATGGCCAGTAAGACGCCACCATACATCAAGGAAATGCTAGTCTTATGTTCCATTCATTCCCATGACTAGAGCATACTAGGGATGGCCTTATGGTTATATCATTTCCCTATTCATGGTCTCACCGTCAAGTGCATGACACTTGATAACATGAATATAGATATGACCATTGGATACTCTATTTACATTCATTACACAAGTGATAAATCAAATAGACTATGCCTTTATTTTAATAACACAAATGTATAATACATTAATCAATAAAGATCTAGTAATGTATGATACAATTGAAGGACCATTGCCCTGGGACTAGGGCATTTGCGAACAAGTTATTATCATTCTCATGACGCTAATAGGTGAGGGTTAGTTTTATAATTATGTTCTTTCCTTACTCAAGGTCTTGTTGCCTGAAGAATGTTACCGACATACAAGAGTATAAACACAATTAATAGATTCTTTGTTACTATTAACTGCACAAGAAATTAATAAAACAAATTATGCATTGTATTAATAACACAATGTATGATAGAAAATGAAATACAAGGCCTTGAGACTAGAGCATACACTAACATCATTAAGTTAATATAATCACGGTATCACAGATGTATAATCACAACATATAAGATTATACATATAAGTATTTAAAATGTATAATGAACGCATAATATCACAAAATGTATAATCACGTTATACATGTATCAAAAATGTATAACAACCAACAATGTACATTGTAATAAAACATTTAATAGTTATCAGTGGTTGATTTGTTGTTATATATGTATCTTATACTATTTATACCTTGTTTATACATCTTTTTATACAAAAATTAAAGATAGAAAAGAAAAGATGGAAAAACATATAGATGTAAGCGCCGAAATTTCCCAGCCTCGATAAAAAAGAGAGAGAGAGAGAGAGAGAGAGAGTCATACGACTGTAATTACAAAATTACAGTCGTACGACTGTAGGTTTGTAGCAGGTAGCTACAGCCAACAAGGAGAAAAAATGGGGCATGAGTTGAGGGGCATTTAATGCGGATTTCAATCAGAAAAGAGAAGAAGCAAGACTAGAAAATAGGGAAAAGGTTAAGGACAAAGGGGGAGAAAGATTTTTGGATTGAAGGGAAATCTTAAGATTTAAAGAAAAGAAAAAGAAAACCCACCAAAAACATCTTCTTCAACATCTTCTTCCTTTAATTCTTGTGTTTGTGAAGTCAAAAACTAGTAGAAATCATAGGTTTTAACTTAATAAACAACCTCAAATCATTCCAGAACCGTAAATCCGTAACTTGTTGGAATTTTTGGACAAAATTTTGGTACCTTGACATACAAAGGAGGAGGAGTAATTTGGAGCCGATTCTAGGTGCTTTCCGAGCCAAATCGATGGTGGATCAACGCTACAAGGGTAACTACACTTAAAGTGCTCTGCTTCATCTTCTGTGTGTTTTGGTTTGATTTCGTGCATAAAATCAAAATATTTTGCTCTGTTGTTTCCGGGTAGGATGAATAGACGTACGTCTGTAATTATAGTCGTACGACTATAATTACGGTCGTAGAACTGTATTCAACTCCCACGGCTATCTTCTATCACTTAAATAATTTCATCATTTTTTTTATCAGAAATGAATTAGAGTTGTACGACTGTAATTATAGTCGTACGAATGTAATTACAGCCGTACGACTGTAATCTTTTCAGTACGACTGTAGTTTCTGGTCAGTAGCAAAAAATCCAAAAAAATTTTGGAAAAATAAAAAAAAATCATAAAAATCAGAAAATTATCAAAAATGAATTTATCTCATGCATTCATGGCCTTAGATTTAATTTCTGAAGTTATCGCATTTAGAACAGAACAACAACGGAGCTCCAAATCTTCCGAAAACCGACCCACATTTGCATGCTAAATGGAAGTAAACTGCAAAAAGAAAATATTTTCAAAAATGTATTTTCTCATGAACCAAAAACACAGGAACATTTCAAAACTGTTTTCAGGGTCTAGTAGGGTGAACGAGCCGAGTTTACCCGACTATCCCCTAAATGCATGTCCCCAAATCTCTAATCCCCCCGTTCTGTCTATTTGGGTCCAACTTGTTGCATATATTTATACTAACCTTTGTTTTGCAGGGTTTGATTTTATTTATTTTTTATTTATTCATTTTAATATTAATTCATTAGATATTCGTGTAATATAGGCGGTTGTATCCTGATCCCCGAATTATATAAATGTATCCCCTATGATAGTTTATTTGTGATTCGATTGGGTTGTAATAATTTATTTATTTACTACTTTTTATTTATGTGTACGCTACATGATTAAATCAATAAAAATCCACCTTAGAAAGATAAAATGCTATCAATGAACATTGGCTGAATTTATTTTGATTAGACATGAAATAAGGGACTTATCCGGATCTTGATCTCTAGAAAGTGTAGCAGCCTTCGTATGGTTCAGTTACGCTGTAATCTCTCGGTTGAGCTAAACCGGGTGGCGACTCTTACACCTTCTATCGAGATTTAGGTCTCGATTCTTTTACGGAATAATTTAATTTTCCAAAACCGAACTTTTCATCATAAAAACCCCACGCGAGAGAGGGTTGTCCGATATCGAGGCTCCCTTCCGAGAGAAAAAACACGTCTTCCACTCACAATAGATATGAATTTCATTTTGAGGTGAAAGACAAAAGAAAAAATTTGTCTATAGTCGAATGACGAAAAAATGAACGGATTTAAAGATAAATGACAAAATTAATTTTTAATTATAGAAGAGAAGAGAAAAATAGATAAATTCATGAGAAAAGATCAAAAGTAATAGTAACGTATTAAAACAAGTAAATTTGAAAAAATATGTATGAACAAAAATGAATTTAAAAAAGTATGTATCTAGACAAAAATAAAAAGATGTGGGTTAAATCAAAGTATTCTCAGTAATTTTTTTTTTTTTATTCCGAAATATTTGATCAGAACCAAAAAGTCTAAAAGATATAGATGAGAGAGTTGAAGGAAAAAGTGCTCAGTTTATGCAAAAAAAATAAAAGTCACTATTTGTATAAAAAATGGAAAATAAATTATTAAAATGAAACTTGGATTTATTAAAAATTAATTCAATGTCAAGGTACGTAAAAGGCGTGTTGCCTTGGAGTCAATACCTTCACTTTAGCTGATAATAATAAATTAATTTGTTTGAAGGATCTAGAAATTCAGCTTTTTGATCAATTTAATTAATTTGTTAAAATAAAGTTTGAACACCGAACAACACTGTTCTATGGTATAATGATCATATATAATATCCATTCATAATCTTATTTTAGTAAAGAACTCACAATCATTCCCCGTTGTTTAATTTTTTTTATTAATAACTTAATGCCACTAATTAATTTGGTGGTCGTCAACTCTATGTTTGATCTCATTACTTTAATTTGAGAATAAAAGGATATATATCTAATCTTTCATTACAAATAAAAAATTCAGCAGTCACTTATAATCAAATTAAAATTAGACCAGTTTGTGGTTTAACAATATTGCAAAATTCATTCAAAAAAAAATAATAATAATAATAATAATTGTAAAAGTACAGCTGGTGGGAAACGCCATTTGAAGGAGTCTTCGGTGAGAATAAAAACAAAAATTAGTTAAGTAGAGGCATTGACTTGGAAGCAGACTCGGCTTGATTCTCCCCTGGCCCCTAACTTAATTGAATTTCTTAACACTAGACTTTCTTTTTTTTTTTTTTTTTTTTTTTAATTTATGTAAAAAACCGAAGCTAGGTGGCAACATCTCCCGTTGTATGCTTTAAAATCTAAAAGAATTATTATCTCTTTCAATTTTATATGGTCTACTATTTTTGGTATCAGAGTCCGGTAGAAGTATTATGTGATATTTTTGTTTTGATTTTATATTTGTTAAATTTATACAAAGTAATATGATAGTGAATATTAGTCTTCTTGATGATGAAACTTTGGTCAGCCCTGAAAACGTAGCTTGGTCAGCCATAAGAGCCAATAGAACCAGGTAATCCCAATATGCTTAGGTGGTCATGTTATTCATCAACAGGTTTTAACTAAATTATCGTATTTATGAGTTTAAATTTAACCAGTATAATTGTTAAAAATGAATAGGATAACAAGAATATTTTCTAATCGTAAACTAGGTTCTAGTTCCAGGAATAGTGAAGAACATAGCATTGAACAAGAAATTATTATCTAAAAGAATTATTATCTCTTTCAATTTTATATGGTCTACTATTTTTGGTATCAGAGTCCGGTAGAAGTATTATGTGATATTTTTGTTTTGATTTTATATTTGTTAAATTTATACAAAGTAATATGATAGTGAATATTAGTCTTCTTGATGATGAAACTTTGGTCAGCCCTGAAAACGTAGCTTGGTCAGCCATAAGAGCCAATAGAACCAGGTAATCCCAATATGCTTAGGTGGTCATGTTATTCATCAACAGGTTTTAACTAAATTATCGTATTTATGAGTTTAAATTTAACCAGTATAATTGTTAAAAATGAATAGGATAACAAGAATATTTTCTAATCGTAAACTAGGTTCTAGTTCCAAGAATAGTGAAGAACATAGCAGTGGCTGCTGCCGTTGTCTCTGCCGATATGGCGGCGGCCGGCTGTGATTTTGCCACCAGTAGTCCCGTATTCTGGAAAACAGCCCATGATTTTACAGAAAGCCAAATAAAATAGCAATAAAAAATCACCAATCAATCAATTGAAAAATAAACCAAGAACACATCCAATATTCATAATAATTTTCCAATTGAAAAATCAAGGGGAGCAATCATGAAACCCCACACCGAAAAAAATCCCATCCATAAAAAAAACCAATTTTAAAACCATGGGATTCACCAAGTTTGAGATTTCCACGGATCAAAAGCCCGCTTAGATACCACTGTTGGGATTCGTCACCAGAAATCAACCGATAAAAGCGGAAAACATGCGTTGATTTCCTCGAATCCAGTCCCAGGAGCTAATGAAGTTGAAATCAAAAACCAAAGCCATTAAAAGGAAGTTTAGAAACTTACCCGGAAATCTCTTGAAGAGATGGCTGCAGAAATCAAAATAGATTTCCTCCACTATCACGTACACGAACGACTACCGGACTAACCACATGCTAACGGATCGGATTTTCCAAAAGAAACGAAAGAGAAGAAGGCAGCCCAAAGATGGATGATCATCGCTCGTTCTCTCTCTCCTTTTGTTTCTTTTAAAAGAAATCCTTAAAAGAGAAAGAGAAGATAAGCATACACATAGTAAGCAAAGTCCAACTTTGCTACCCGATAAGTCCAACCATGACTCACCATCTTTCCATTGGTCCACCAAGAAACCCAATCCAACTTTGCTTCCATAAAGTCAAGTGCATGACTCACCATTCTTATCCCTAAGAATTCGGCCAACTCTCCATTTTATGTGGGCTTTAAATTCTCCAAGCCCAAGCCTATTTAATTCTTTGGTTTTATTTAATTTCAAATAAAACTTTAATTCAACATGTATGCTTATATATTATACCATATAATATATTACATACATTTAAATTAAAATTAATTTGACCTATCAAATTAACCAAGTAATTAAATTAGACTCACACAAAATGAGATACATGTAAACCTATACATGTATAAATATTTCCAACTAGGAAATAATCTCATAAGTTCATTCACTGAATTAATTATGAGAAGGCCTAAATAAATATTAATTATATTCTTTTGATCAATCCAATTGATCTATATAATATAATTAATAGATCCCTCTCTTCGGCGTGTATACTCCAAGTACACACTAAATCCTTTAGTCTAGTCCAGATGTTTAATGTGTACGATCCGATGGGCCCGTCTTTATGTTGGCAGTAGGCTTATGGCCCACAGACTACATGCAGGCTCTAGCAAGCCACTATAGCCCCCAATTAGGATGGAGATAGCAGTCAAACTAGAATCGTAGCCCTGTAGTTTAAACTTGTATATCCCATGTCCTTAATATCGGTATCCAACACAGAGGCATGGATTCCTCACCCTCAATTGTGTTCGGACATTTACTTGATCCCGAATGAACTAATGCTCATAAACAAGTTCCAACTTGTTTGGGTGTGGCCACACTCTTATCAGTTCCATTCATCAAGAGGCCAGTGATATCTTCTCAGTGGACTACTAAGTGACATTCCCATCTGCATATCCATAGCACTGCCATGTTCACTGACATGCCCGAACGTACCCATACTTGGCACCCTTTTACAGGCCCGTTAGGCATACACCAAAGTATGCCACTTCACATGCAGCACCATCATATGGTCAGGTCAAAGGATCTATACAAGTACTACACGAGAATCCCTTGTGATCCAATACCATGTGGATTTCTCGTTTAGTGGATCGATCCAGTACCATGCCCTTTTGCATGTACCCATTAACCTGGTTGACATCCCATGTACTATAACCAGTAAGACACCGTCATATAACCAGGCTAATGATAGTGTTTAGTTCCATTCATTCCCATGATTGGAATAGACTACGGATGACTTTATGGTCATATCGTTTTCCCTATCCATGGTCTTACTGCCAAGTACATGACACTTGACAACATGGATATGGATATGTCCATTGGATACTATATTTTAAACATAGCACAAGATATGTGATAAATAGATTGATGCATTTATTTAATGACACAAATTGTATAATACATATATCTCACATAAATGTATGATGCAAACACAAGGACCAATGCCTCAGGACTAGGGCATATCTAACAAATACATGAAATTAATTTATCAAATTAATTCTATGAAACCCAATTCCTATTGATTATATTATTTGATCAATCGGAATGATTTATAATTCAATCAATAAAGTTCTCCTCTCTTGTCAATATACTCTAAGTATATAACTAACCCGTTAAGTATTGGTTCAGACGTTCAATGTGTACGATCCTGTAGGCCCATCTTTATGTTGGGTAGGCCCATAGCCCATAGACTGTAGTTGGGCTCTAGCAAGCCATTATATGCCCCTATTATGACAGAGACTATAGTCTAACAGAAGTCATAACCATGTAGTATAACTTATATGTCTTATGTCATCGATATCAAAGTCCAACACGAAGGCATGGTATTATCACCCTCTTTTATGTCCAGACATTCACTTTATACCGAGTGAACTGATGCTCATAAATAAGTTTCAACTTATTTGGGTGTGGCCACACTCTAATCAGTTGCACTCATCAAGGGGCCGATGATATCTTCTCAATGAATCATTGAGTGACATATCCCTTCTGCATATTCATGGCTTTGCCATGCTCACTGGCACACCCAACCGTACCATACTTGACACCTTGTTATAGGCCCTTTAGTTAAACATCAAAGTGTGTGAGTTTACATGCAACTCCATAATATGGTCAGGTCAAAGGATCCAATATAAGTACTACAAGAGAATCACTTGTGATACTATACCATGTGGATTTCTCGTTAGTGGATCTATCAAGTACCATGTCCCATTACATGTACCCATGTACCTGATTTACAATCCATGTACAATGGCCAGTAAGACGCCACCATACATCAAGGAAATGCTAGTCTTATGTTCCATTCATTCCCATGACTAGAGCATACTAGGGATGGCCTTATGGTTATATCATTTCCCTATTCATGGTCTCACCGTCAAGTGCATGACACTTGATAACATGAATATAGATATGACCATTGGATACTCTATTTACATTCATTACACAAGTGATAAATCAAATAGACTATGCCTTTATTTTAATAACACAAATGTATAATACATTAATCAATAAAGATCTAGTAATGTATGATACAATTGAAGGACCATTGCCCTGGGACTAGGGCATTTGCGAACAAGTTATTATCATTCTCATGACGCTAATAGGTGAGGGTTAGTTTTATAATTATGTTCTTTCCTTACTCAAGGTCTTGTTGCCTGAAGAATGTTACCGACATACAAGAGTATAAACACAATTAATAGATTCTTTGTTACTATTAACTGCACAAGAAATTAATAAAACAAATTATGCATTGTATTAATAACACAATGTATGATAGAAAATGAAATACAAGGCCTTGAGACTAGAGCATACACTAACATCATTAAGTTAATATAATCACGGTATCACAGATGTATAATCACAACATATAAGATTATACATATAAGTATTTAAAATGTATAATGAACGCATAATATCACAAAATGTATAATCACGTTATACATGTATCAAAAATGTATAACAACCAACAATGTACATTGTAATAAAACATTTAATAGTTATCAGTGGTTGATTTGTTGTTATATATGTAT
This sequence comes from Euphorbia tirucalli, assembly GCA_039660915.1. Classification (NCBI taxonomy): domain Eukaryota; kingdom Viridiplantae; phylum Streptophyta; class Magnoliopsida; order Malpighiales; family Euphorbiaceae; genus Euphorbia; species Euphorbia tirucalli. The sequence goes on along the minus strand of CM077640.1, from coordinate 30,038,138 downwards.
CTTATACTATTTATACCTTGTTTATACATCTTTTTATACAAAAATTAAAGATAGAAAAGAAAAGATGGAAAAACATATAGATGTAAGCGCCGAAATTTCCCAGCCTCGATAAAAAAGAGAGAGAGAGAGAGAGAGAGAGAGTCATACGACTGTAATTACAAAATTACAGTCGTACGACTGTAGGTTTGTAGCAGGTAGCTACAGCCAACAAGGAGAAAAAATGGGGCATGAGTTGAGGGGCATTTAATGCGGATTTCAATCAGAAAAGAGAAGAAGCAAGACTAGAAAATAGGGAAAAGGTTAAGGACAAAGGGGGAGAAAGATTTTTGGATTGAAGGGAAATCTTAAGATTTAAAGAAAAGAAAAAGAAAACCCACCAAAAACATCTTCTTCAACATCTTCTTCCTTTAATTCTTGTGTTTGTGAAGTCAAAAACTAGTAGAAATCATAGGTTTTAACTTAATAAACAACCTCAAATCATTCCAGAACCGTAAATCCGTAACTTGTTGGAATTTTTGGACAAAATTTTGGTACCTTGACATACAAAGGAGGAGGAGTAATTTGGAGCCGATTCTAGGTGCTTTCCGAGCCAAATCGATGGTGGATCAACGCTACAAGGGTAACTACACTTAAAGTGCTCTGCTTCATCTTCTGTGTGTTTTGGTTTGATTTCGTGCATAAAATCAAAATATTTTGCTCTGTTGTTTCCGGGTAGGATGAATAGACGTACGTCTGTAATTATAGTCGTACGACTATAATTACGGTCGTAGAACTGTATTCAACTCCCACGGCTATCTTCTATCACTTAAATAATTTCATCATTTTTTTTATCAGAAATGAATTAGAGTTGTACGACTGTAATTATAGTCGTACGAATGTAATTACAGCCGTACGACTGTAATCTTTTCAGTACGACTGTAGTTTCTGGTCAGTAGCAAAAAATCCAAAAAAATTTTGGAAAAATAAAAAAAAATCATAAAAATCAGAAAATTATCAAAAATGAATTTATCTCATGCATTCATGGCCTTAGATTTAATTTCTGAAGTTATCGCATTTAGAACAGAACAACGACGGAGCTCCAAATCTTCCGAAAACCGACCCACATTTGCATGCTAAATGGAAGTAAACTGCAAAAAGAAAATATTTTCAAAAATGTATTTTCTCATGAACCAAAAACACAGGAACATTTCAAAACTGTTTTCAGGGTCTAGTAGGGTGAACGAGCCGAGTTTACCCCACTATCCCCTAAATGCATGTCCCCAAATCTCTAATCCCCCCGTTCTGTCTATTTGGGTCCAACTTGTTGCATATATTTATACTAACCTTTGTTTTGCAGGGTTTGATTTTATTTATTTTTTATTTCTTCATTTTAATATTAATTCATTAGATATTCGTGTAATATAGGCGGTTGTATCCTGATCCCCGAATTATATAAATGTATCCCCTATGATAGTTTATTTGTGATTCGATTGGGTTGTAATAATTTATTTATTTGCTACTTTTTATTTATGTGTACGCTACATGATTAAATCAATAAAAATCCACCTTAGAAAGATAAAATGCTATCAATGAACATTGGCTGAATTTATTTTGATTAGACATGAAATAAGGGACTTATCCGGATCTTGATCTCTAGAAAGTGTAGCAGCCTTCGTATGGTTCAGTTACGCTGTAATCTCTCGGTTGAGCTAAACCGGGTGGCGACTCTTACACCTTCTATCGAGATTTAGGTCTCGATTCTTTTACGGAATAATTTAATTTTCCAAAACCGAACTTTTCATCATAAAAACCCCACGCGAGAGAGGGTTGTCCGATATCGAGGCTCCCTTCCGAGAGAAAAAACACGTCTTCCACTCACAATAGATATGAATTTCATTTTGAGGTGAAAGACAAAAGAAAAAATTTGTCTATAGTCGAATGACGAAAAAATGAACGGATTTAAAGATAAATGACAAAATTAATTTTTAATTATAGAAGAGAAGAGAAAAATAGATAAATTCATGAGAAAAGATCAAAAGTAATAGTAACGTATTAAAACAAGTAAATTTGAAAAAATATGTATGAACAAAAATGAATTTAAAAAAGTATGTATCTAGACAAAAATAAAAAGATGTGGGTTAAATCAAAGTATTCTCAGTAATTTTTTTTTTTTTATTCCGAAATATTTGATCAGAACCAAAAAGTCTAAAAGATATAGATGAGAGAGTTGAAGGAAAAAGTGCTCAGTTTATGCAAAAAAAATAAAAGTCACTATTTGTATAAAAAATGGAAAATAAATTATTAAAATGAAACTTGGATTTATTAAAAATTAATTCAATGTCAAGGTACGTAAAAGGCGTGTTGCCTTGGAGTCAATACCTTCACTTTAGCTGATAATAATAAATTAATTTGTTTGAAGGATCTAGAAATTCAGCTTTTTGATCAATTTAATTAATTTGTTAAAATAAAGTTTGAACACCGAACAACACTGTTCTATGGTATAATGATCATATATAATATCCATTCATAATCTTATTTTAGTAAAGAACTCACAATCATTCCCCGTTGTTTAATTTTTTTTATTAATAACTTAATGCCACTAATTAATTTGGTGGTCGTCAACTCTATGTTTGATCTCATTACTTTAATTTGAGAATAAAAGGATATATATCTAATCTTTCATTACAAATAAAAAATTCAGCAGTCACTTATAATCAAATTAAAATTAGACCAGTTTGTGGTTTAACAATATTGCAAAATTCATTCAAAAAAAAAAAATAATAATAATAATAATTGTAAAAGTACAGCTGGTGGGAAACGCCATTTGAAGGAGTCTTCGGTGAGAATAAAAACAAAAATTAGTTAAGTAGAGGCATTGACTTGGAAGCAGACTCGGCTTGATTCTCCCCTGGCCCCTAACTTAATTGAATTTCTTAACAATAGACTTTCTTTTTTTTTTTTTTAATTTATGTAAAAAACCGAAGCTAGGTGGCAACATCTCCCGTTGTATGCTTTAAAATCTAAAAGAATTATTATCTCTTTCAATTTTATATGGTCTACTATTTTTGGTATCAGAGTCCGGTAGAAGTATTATGTGATATTTTTGTTTTGATTTTATATTTGTTAAATTTATACAAAGTAATATGATAGTGAATATTAGTCTTCTTGATGATAAAACTTTGGTCAGCCCTGAAAACGTAGCTTGGTCAGCCATAAGAGCCAATAGAACCAGGTAATCCCAATATGCTTAGGTGGTCATGTTATTCATCAACAGGTTTTAACTAAATTATCGTATTTATGAGTTTAAATTTAACCAGTATAATTGTTAAAAATGAATAGGATAACAAGAATATTTTCTAATCGTAAACTAGGTTCTAGTTCCAGGAATAGTGAAGAACATAGCATTGAACAAGAAATTAATTCAATGGAAATAAATATTAGTAAAATAGAGAATGATTTATTGGATTGGACTACCAAAACAAGATATTAATATAATTTATTCTGTTGGAACATTTGAATTCTTGATTGATTATGCTATTAAAACTGCTGAGCAAACTGTTGCTATAAATCACGAACATGAAAATATTCAATTATTCTCAGAAAATCCAGTAAAAGAGCATAGATTGAAAAAATATAAATTTTTACATATTAGTTCTGTACAAATTACAATTAAACCTTTATTTAGATTAGGACTTGATATTCCAGTCTTGATGTATTTGCATGATGGAAGGCATATTAATTTTACTAATTCTTTGCTTGCTATAGCTAAAACAAATTTGGCTAATGGACCCGTATATTTTAATTGTTACCCTGATTTTTCTATTAGTTTATTTGATCCGAATATTTTAGATATATTAACTTTGACAGTTAAGACAAAAAATTTAGAATTCAAAGAACATGTTAAATCTGTTGCAATTATTTATAGGATTTTATTATAAAGTGATGACTACCACACTTAATCCAAGATCAAAGAAATGAAACCCTGTTATTTGAAGCAAATAGAGCACATTCCAATATTCAAATACCTAAAAGATTAAATTGGAATGAAATATGTAGATCAAGAACTTGGGATTTAATAGACATTTGTGAACCTAAACCATTAGAAATAAATAATCAAATGTCTAGAATTATTACACACAGTAATGGAACTGTTAGAATAGATTTGACATCTAGTTTAAATCAACCTGCTAGAACTTCTACTTATTCAAATAATAGGCCATTATCTAGTGATAGTACGTTACTTAGATCTAATTCAGAAAGAAATTTTAATTTATCGAGTGTTGATTTTAGTAAAAATATTCCAAGACTTATCTATGAAGAAATTAGAGACGATAATACATTAAGCCCAACCAGAACACAAATGGAAACAATTTCAGGGTTAAATAATCATTAAGATAAACAATGGATAAATTTGAAATTAATAAAGAATTTTTAAGACAAGATTTATATGCTAATTATAACGATGATAGACGTAATTGGTATTTTAATAATTTTACAAAAGAACAATTAAATGAATTTAGAGTTCTTTGGTATAAGAAAATGGAAGATTTAAAAGTAGATATTCCTTTATTTATTTGGTTTGAATTTTATTGTAGGCAAAACAATATAGATTATCCTTTTAGAGAAATTATTGTTAATACTAAAATTGCTAAATTTTGGAAACTACAAATAATTAATCTTTTGCATCTACACATCCACCTTTAGAAGGAATAATAATAAATAATAATGATGAAACATTATTGGAACACATTTTAGGAAAATAGATATTAATGAAAATAATCCATCTAAAGGAATAATGCAAGTAATTTGTCAAAATAATTATTCCAATCAAGTATTAAATATTATCTCAGAACAACTTAATAAAGTAGAATGTGTAGTGCAATCTCCATAAGAATGTGTACCAAAGACTAATCAAGCCTCTACCTCTAGGATAGAAACACAATATTCAAATCTTGTGAATTAGGAATAAAAATTAATTTAAAAGAGGAAGATTCTATATTAAATAAAATTGAAGCTAGATTAGCACAACTAAATATTACGGATAATATGAAAAATAAGCAGGTTTTAGTAATAAATAAAGATTCAAACTCCGGAACTGAAATAAGTGACATAGAAAATTTAGAAAATCAATTTAATCAAAATATAGAATAACAATCTATTCAAAAAATTAAATTTAATATATACACTCCTCTGCCTGGAATAAAAAATTTTTATTCAAGACCAACTCCACCAGATACACAATATGAAGAAAGAAAGGATATGATTCAGGCTAGATATGATGGTGAATTTGTTTGCAAATGGAATATTGATGGTTTACTTAAATATCAAATAATAAATTTATTACAAGAAATGTCAATGGCAGCTACTGCCGCTAGGTCAAAAAATAATTCTCAAATGCAAGTATTACAGGTTTTAGTATCAGGTTTTACTGATTAGTTAAAAGGTTGGTGGAATTATTACGTAACCAAGAAGATAAAAATAAATAATAAATGCAAAGAAAATATTTGTTAAAGAAGAAAATAATATGTTGGTTTTTGGTCCGCCCATGACATTTTGGAATGGCAGGGACTAAACTGTAATTATGTGTAAATTACAGGGACCAAATGTGTAATTTGGTCCGACCCTATATAGAGATGGAAGTTGGGATTTCCACTATAAATAGAGAAGAAGTTTCTCTATTTCAACACGGGTGATGGAATCGTAGAGATTCCCTTTCTATTCCCGGGGAAAACGTCCCTACCGATAAAACACGGATTACTTCTTCGTTCGTCGGAAGAATTCACGGATATAGCCCGTACTCAGTGTATTCATACACTCGTAGGAAAGGCAACCAGAACGATCCGGTTTCTCTCGTAGATCATATCCATTCCATAAACAAGTTTCCGCTGCACATAAACCGTAAGTCTGTTTATTTATTCTGTTTATGGTTATCTATGGAATTCTGACTTCATTGGTATCAGAGCCGAAAGGTTTATAGATTGATGTGTTCGAATCTAGTTTTCTGGTATTCCATGAATATTGATGTGTTCATGTCTTGGTTTATGGAAATCCGTGAATAAGAATGCGTTTCTTTATTCGTTTGAATGCGTATTTATTCGTTTAAATACATATTTGTTCGTTTTGATACGGATTTATATTGAAATCCGCATCAAAAAGATTCCGTAGACATTGAAATCTGAAATTCCATGAAAAGAATATGTTTCTGTCTATTTTGAATTCGTTTTTTTCGTTTCGATATGGATTTACATTGTTATCCGAGTCAAAACGATACCGTATTTGATACAACAGTACAAAGTGTCAAAATTTTTTGTCGGAATTTCATAAATCTGACCACACCACTGAAATCAGCACGAAAAATCGAGTCGGAATGTCAAATTTCACTGCCAATGGAGGCCCGGAAGGCGGCGCATGGACCTCACGCGCCACCACTGCGGCTGGGATTGGCCGCGTGACGGTTGGGGTAGTTTGATTCTGTTGGACACGTGGCGCGACACGATTCGTTAATTTTCTGACGGTTGAAAAGTCCAACCAATCCCATTAAGCCACGTGTCAGACAGTGGACCAATAGAATGTTGCCACGTGTCAAAACAGTTTCGGATTCTGCCACGTCATCGTGACACGTCATCACTGTATACCAATAGTATGGCGACACATGTCAAGGCTTGCCACATCAGCAAGCCACGTCATCATGCACGTCATCAGTTGACCCAATCAGGTGATAACACGTGTCATATGTTCCACGTCAGCGTGAATCACAAGGTGCCACGTGTCACATGAGTCAGCAATACCTATGGAGCGTGTGAGGGCGCGTGTCTGCGCATGTCGGCGCGTGGAGCAGATCCAGATGGCGCGTGTTGGCGCGTGCACTGTTGTCCGGCGTCCAAATTTCGTCAAATTTTTTTCAGAATGAATTTTTACATTTTTCTTGAATTTTTGGCATATTTTGATGAATTTTTGGAATTCATTTGATATTTTAAACTAAATTTACTAGTATTTATTGTGTAAAAATGCTTAATTTATGTTTGATAAATTCAAGAAAATTCAGTATATCTATTGTGTATTTATATACTGATTTTTGGTTGATCATTAACAAGTTTTGGTTATTTCTATATATGTTATAGAAATGAAAACGTTCGTAAAAACGGTGAAAATAATCCAGTCTCACGAGGAGACAAGGACTATCCAAAAACTTGAAGATGAGCTTTTCTTAAATGGTATTCCCCATTGGAGGAAGGGAATATTGTTAGAGTTTTGGAGCGGTTTAATGCGTTAAAACCGGGAAATCCAAGAGCTTGTCTGGCAATGAGATTTTCCTTTGGAATTGATCAATTAAAAAATGTTATAATTTGCGAAAAAAATTCTTTTCGTGAAAAGCACGTTAAGCAATTCTATTTTAGAGAAAATTCTGATTTTGACGAATTAGTGGACTCCATTGATGGATTAGTTCCTGAATAGGATTATGGATCCCAATGCAAAGTGTTTGTGTTGACCTTGGCTAAAACGGGAGCTAAGTTATCTTACAATCCTAGAACCATGTTACTTAGAAGTAACAAGTTGGTTCGTCGCCCTGTCTGGATGCTGTTATTAAGACTGTTGTGAACATGCTTTTGGATCTCTACTATAAGTTCGTAGAGATGATCCCAGTCGCCTCAAAAGAAATTGAGACAATTCCACTCGATGTAAATGAAGATTGCGCTCTTCATTTTTCACTCTTTCTCTTACTGATTTCGTTTTTCAATTTTGTATTGAAGGGCTTTGTGCTAAATTTTTTTTTTTGTGGTAGTAATTTTGACTAAATGTTGGATAATTTTATGGTATTATAAAATGTTTATTTGTTAAACATTGCTGTTTTAGTTATTTGTTTTAGTAATTTTTAATTTATTTATTTTGGGATTATAACAAAGTGTTATATTACTCATTAGTTTTATACTTAAGAGAAGTATAAATTTAAATAAATTAAAATATAATCTAAAACAAAACTAAATATATATTTATTATTGGAAATTTAAACCTAATATGGTGTTTGTATTAGCCTATGTAAATGGTGACTCGATGCATTGCGCATGGATGTTCGATTTTACGTGAACCAAACACTATTTTTAGTTTTAAATGATCTTATAATAAATATGGTGTATCGCTTACTTATTAGTGCTATGTTGTCTTTAACGTTTTTTTTCAATAACTGCTTCAAAAGCAATAGTTGCTTACCTAAATAAGGGACCTTCGTTTGAACGGTGACAATTATAAAGTTTGGGCTATGACAGTCCAATACATAATTGAAGAGCAAGAAGCTCTTGACACTCTGGAGAGAATAATGGTTCCTCCTGCAGAGGGTAACACCGCCCAAACAAAGAGGGACCTTTAGGCTTATCAAGCCTGGAATAGGAAGAAATCATCTGCCCACATCACCATGCTTAGTGCGATGAATGATGATATTGTGAAAAAGTTTCATGTATAAAACACATGCTTAGTACAAATTATGCTCTTGAGGAGCAGAAAGTTCAAGCTGTGATACGTTCTCTGCCGATTGGGTGGGAGCATATGAAGTTGCACCTAACCCATACCAACGACATTAAGACCTTTGACGATGCAGTTCGTCATCTTGAACTGGAAGAGGACCGTTTGGCCTCTCTTAGTATGAAATCTGAGGTTCGCATGGCTAGTTCAAGTCCTGGTCTGAAGTCCAAGGAGAGGAACAAGAGGTTCTTCAAGAAGAAGGCAAAGAGAACGGTAAGCAGTGTTTCCAGTTCAAAAGAAGGGCACGAAAGATTTTAACATTTCTAGGGTGAAATGTTAAAATCGCAGATAGAAGGGGTATTTTGCAAAAGATTGCACAGCTCCTAAGGTAAATATTACCGAATTGTATAAGTGTTATACTTATGTTTTAAGTTCTGTTTTCCTAACTGAATCTCATCCTTTGTGGATTGTAGACTCAGGAGCCACAGACCATGTAACAAAGGATCGTGATTCCTTTGTAGAGTTCCGAAGTGTTCCAAGGGGAACAAAATGGATATACGTGGGAAATAATTCAAGGCAGGAAGTCTTAGGGATTGGCTGTTGTCAGCTGGTCTTGAATGGTGGCCGTCCACTATTCCTTGAAGATGTCCTCTACGCTCCTGGAATACGAAGGAACTTGATATCTGTTTCTGCCCTAATGAATTTATGATTCATTTTGTCTTTTGAATTAAACAGTTTTAGTCTCTATTTGAACAATATTTACTTTGGTGGTGGATATTTAATGAATGGTTTTATTGTATTGGATATAGATCCAAATTATTTGTGTAATAATAGCTTTTCTTTCAATGTTAACTCATCTGTGGATAATGTTAGCATTTCAAAAATGTGGCATGCGAGACTTAGTCACATTGGTCAACATCGTTTAGCACGATTGGCTAAAGCAGGTTTGTTGGCTGATTTATCCAAAGTAGATCTTCCAACTTGTGAAAGCTGCTTAAAAGGAAAGATGACAAGGAAACCGTTTGGTAAAGCTATGCGAGCTGACCACCCATTGCAATTAATCCATTCTGACATCTGTGGCCCAATGAATGTTAGGGCAAGGCATGGTGCGTACTATTTCATTACATTCATAGACGACTATACAAGGTATGGTCATGTCTATTTGATTGCACATAAATCTGAAGCATTAGCATGTTTCAAATGATTAATGAGTCTAGTTGAAAATCAATTAGAGAAGAAAATCAAAGCTTTAAGAACCGATCAGGGAAGAGAGTACCTCTCCGAGGAATTTAAAGTTTTATGTGATGAAAAGGGTATAAAACATCAGTTGACTATACCCAAGACTCCACAACAAAATGGAGTCGCGGAAAGAAGAAACCGAACCCTCTTAGAGATGGTAAGGTCTATGATGGCTGAAGCCAATTTGCCTATCTCCTTTTGGGGAGACGCACTATTGACTGCCACCTATGTACTCAATAGAGTACCTTCTAAGTCCGTAGAAACCACGCCCTATGAATTGTGGACGAGCTGCAAGCCCAATTTGAACCATTTACGACCATGGGGATGTGCTACCTATGTTCATGATACATCTAGCAAGCATGGCAAGCTAGGCCCTAGGGGCAAGAAAGGTATCTTTATAAGATATCCTGATCTCTCCAAAGGATATGTTCTAGTGGGAGAAAATGAGAATGGTCAAATAACAGAATTTGAGTCACGAGATGTCACATTCTTAGAGAATGAATTTCCTAAGCTGGGAGAAGTGGATAAGGAATTCACTTTCTTTGAAACTCAAGAGTCTGAAACTTCAAAATCGCTCAATCCGAGTGGGAGGAATGAAGTTGAAGACATAAGGGAAAGGGAAGAGAATGATGTTTTTCAACCTTCAAGGGAAAGGGAAGAGAATGATGTTTTTCAACCTTCACAAGCAGATTTGAGTAATCCTGACCCTGACTTGAGTAGTCTTGATTTGAGTGGGAGTCTTGTTCTAAGTTCAAGTGTGAATATGGATATAGATCCCAGTGGGAGTGGTCCCAGTGGGAGTTCTGCCCAACACCTTGATGAATATATGCGATTTGTTTACCAAGAAGCAGAACCTCTGAGGTGATCGGAGAGGGGAAACATTCCACGATGCCGTCATTTAGTTGATAGCAAAGTTCTCTCGGTCATAGCTCAAATTGAAGATATTCCAACTAACATACGAGAGTTATTGGAATCCCCAGCGAAAGAAGAATGGATTAAAGCAATGGAAAGTGAAATGGAGTCAATAATGATCAACAAAGTTTGGGAACTAGTTTATCTGCCCAAAGGGCGTAAAGCCATTGGGAATAAGTGGGTACATACGATAAAGCGATCAGCGGATGGGAAACCTATCCAGACTAAGAGTCGGCTGGTTGCGAAGGGGTTTACACAACAGGAAGGAATTGACTATCAAGAGATTTTTCCACCTGCTGTCCGTTTCACGTCTATAAGAATTGTACTTGCTTTTGTAGCATGTATGGACCTTGAATTACGTCAAATGGATGTAAAGACTATGTTCTTAAATGGCAAACTGAACAAAGAAATCTATATGGTTTCATTGTCCAGGGACTAGAACATAAGGTTTGTAAGTTGAAAAGATCAATTTATGGCCTTAAGCAGTCTTCAAGACAATGGTATTTTCGTTTCCATGAAGCGATTATATCAATGCAATTTAAGGCGATTAATGCAGACTTATGTGTCTACATTAAGCGTGAAAACGGAGGGAAGTTTGTCATTCTAACGTTATACGTTGACGATATTTTGTTAGCAGGAAATGACACTTCCTTACTCAAGAAAGTAAAGACTTAGTTGTCTTCTAACTTTGAGATGAAGGATCCAGTAGAAGCTAGTTACATTCTTGAGGTTAAGATTTCAAGAGATCGATCTAAGAGATTATTGGCTTTTTCACAAGAGACGTATATCAATAAGATCTTAGAACGGTTTGGTATGGCTCACTGTGATCCCGATCCAACCCCTATTGCATAAGGTACGGAACTGAATGCAAGTATGTGTCTCACGACTCTAGAAGAGACTAAAAGGATGGACAGAACTCCTTTTAGGTGTGTAATTGGTAGCTTGATGTATGCTATGATTTGTACACGACCTGATATAAGTTTTACGGTAGGTCTCGCAAGCCGTTATCAGGCTAATCCAGGTTTGAAGCATTAGGCAGCAGTGAAAAGGATATTGAGATATTTGAAGGGGACTTCAAATTATTCCCTTTATTACCAAGGAAAGGATCTGCAGTTAAAGGGATACACAGATGCTGATCACGGAACTGATAAAGACGGGAGGTAGTCCACGTCTGGGTATATTTTCATTCTAGGAAATTGTTCAATTTCCTAGTGTAGCAAGAAACAAACTTGTGTGGCACTATCGACTATGGAGTCGGTATCTGTAGCTGCAGTAGCTGCAGTACTAGAAGCGTTTTGGTTCGCTTCATAGATCTTTTGGATCTATTGCCTAAGAGGAAATATACGACTATCTATTCCGACAGCACTGCATCGATAGCTTATTCCAAGAATATTTGTTATCGTGGAAAAAGCAAGCATATCGATATAAAAATATCATTTTGTTAAAGACAAAATAGCACAGAGAGAAATAAGTTTAGTGCATGTTCCAACTGGAGATACGATTGCAGATTCGTTAACGAAGCCAATAGCTCCAAGTGTTTTTAGTAAACACATTTTGGAATTTGGTCTTCGTAGGTTATAGGAAAATGTTGTTGTTTTTGAACTGTTATAATAACTTTGGCAAATTCTATTGGAATAGAATGTGAGTTATTTGTTGTGTTCAAATACATTCACTATTTAAAGCGATACACATAGAGCTATTGAGTATAGTTCAGTATGTTGACGAAATGTCGTCTACTCACATGGATGAATCTTTTACTATGAATTGTGTGTTCATAGGTAAAAGTGGGAGTGTGAGTTACTCCATATGTGATATTTTGCGTAATATCATTATTTCGTTTATACCGAAAGCTGTCCTGTGAAAGGCTTAAAAGTGGACTAGAGGTCTTGATACATGAGTCGTATCCGGAGACTGAATGCTTTCGCATAGTGTTTATCAAACATGCATCCTAAGTGGATTAACACTATGGCATCTTTTAGTAATATGTGTAAAAGCCGACCAAGGGATGGAAAGAAGAAAATTGATCTCAACTTTCCTAATGTGAGACCCAAATGAAACTATGAGTTTCAAGTTCACCCTTAAAAACTCTTGTAAATAACAAGAAGGGTATGTCTGATGATTAACTTGATTTGAACCCTAAACTAGGCTTCGTTAGCTATGAACGGGCATATAAGGACCAGTCAGATAAGCATTAGACATATGGTGGAAGGTTATTTATAGAGAGGAAGTACATTTTCAGTAACATGTCACTTAGTAAACATATAACACTCGAGCTCAATACTTTTTCGTGGAAAAGGTATGTAGTGTATATGAATGTTTTCGTGAGATCAAAAGTGAGTCGAAAACTAGTGATCATGGAAAATGGAATAGGGGGAAGTCACGTTAAGCTAAAGGTGGAACGATGAAGGGGAACTTCAAGGTTTAACAGTTACGTTGACTGGTCGCGTGAATTCGCCGAATAAGAATTGAAAGAAGTGTGTGTGTTCAATCGCAATGAAAGTGTGTCTTGTCATGTGCGAGTGGGAGATGTTGGTTTTTGGTCCGCCCATGACATTTTGGAATGGCAGGGACTAAACTGTAATTATGTGTGAATTACAGGGACCAAATGTGTAATTTGGTCCGACCCTATATATAGATGGAAGTTGGGATTTCCACTATAAATAGAGAAGAAGTTTCTCTATTTCAACACGGATGATGGAATCGTAGAGATTCCCTTTCTATTCCCGGGGAAAACGTCCGTACCGATAAAACACGGATTACTTCTTCGTTCGTCGGAAGAATTCACGGATATAGCCCGTACTCAGTGTATTCATACACTCGTAGGAAAGGCAACCAAGACGATCCGGTTTCTCTTGTAGATCATATCCATTCCATAAACAAGTTTCCGCTACACATAAATCGTAAGTCTGTTTATTTATTCTGTTTATGGTTATCTATGAAATTCTGACTTCATAATAAAAGAATACAAACTGAAGAAGATGATATTATTCCAAATTTATTATTTGCAATATTAAAAGGTTTTGTAGGAAATCCTAGGATTAATCCAGATAGAAATTCTGAAATATTACAAAATTTAACTTGCCCTAAATTTCAAAATTTTCGTTGGTATAAAGATTTATTTTTATCTAAAGTAATGACTGGAGAAGACTATAATAATTCTTATGGGAAAGAAATATTTATTGCTGGACTATCAAAATTATTTACTGATAGAATTAGAGAAAAATTAAGGACAGAATTTAATGGTATTGTCCTATATAATGATTTAACTTATGGTCAATTGATAAATTATATTAATCATGAAGGTTTAATGATTTGTTTTGATATGAAATTTAAGTCTAAATTAAAGAAGGATAATTTAGTAGGAAGAACAGAATTAAGATCTTTTTGTCAACAATATGGTCATGAAACAATTAAAGCTCCATCATCAAAATATAAAATTAAATCTAGAAAGAAAAAATTTGGTTATAAGAAAAAATACTATAAAAAATATAATCAAAACAATAATAAATTTAGTGAATCAAAACCAGTTGTCAAAAATATCTTTAAGAAAAGAAGAGGAAGTTTTAAGAAAAATAAAAAAGATATAGTCATCTGTTATACAGGTGGAAAACAGGATCATTATTCAAGAAAGCTAAACAAAAAATAAATAGTTTGGATATATCAGAAGAATTAAAAAATAAAATTATGAAAATTTTAATGAATGAATCGTCAGACTCAGAATCATAAATATCAGATTATTTAGAAAATGATCTAAATATTATTAGTAATAATGAAAGTGAAACCGAATCAGATAGCTGTGAATGCATAGGAAATTGTAATTGTAATAAAATAAATTTGCTAACCAATGAACAAGAATTTCTTTCAGATTTAATACAAAAAATTGATAATCTTGAGGATAAGAAAATTTATTTGCAAAAATTAAAAAACTATTATTGGAAATAGAGAAATTAAAAACTATACTCCATAGAATTTTAAGGAAATTTATAATAGATTTAATACACCTAGAGAAGTATCTATTAAGGAATTACAAGAAGAAATCAAAAATTTACATAAAGAAATTAATCAATTAAAAACTTTGGAAAATAGAGTTCATATTTTAGAAGAAGAAACTTTTAAAATACAATACAGAAAAATAATGCAAATACACCCTCTACTAGTAATAATGGAAAATGTATTATTATTAATGAACAAAATGATGAAAATTATGTTAATATTATTAATAAAGTTAATTATCAGAAATGGTTGGCAAAATTAGATATTGTAATAGATGATGAATTTCATTTTACTACTTTGGGTTTAATCGATACTGGTGCTGATCAAAATTGTATTCAAGAAGGTTTAATACCCACTAAATACTATGAAAAAACTTCAGAAAAATTAATTTCATCTAACGGATCAAAACTAATAATACATTATAAATTACCAAAAGTTAAAATTTGAAATCAGGAATATTGTTATAAGACTTATTAAATATTAGTCAAAAATTTAAATTCAGGAGTTATATTAGGAACATATTTTATTACAATGCTTTATACATTTATAGTATGCGATAATGGTATTCAAACTCAAATACTAGGAAAAACTATTTTTATTTGAATTTGCATTTCCTATTATTCCAAAAGGAATAGGAAGTATAGAGAGTAGTATTAATCTAATACCAAATAAGTACAAACAAATAAAGTTTTTAGTTGATGAAATTACCGATAAAAGAATTAAGGAACAATTACAGGATAATAATATTAAAATAATAATAAAAGAAATTGAAGAAATGTTTGCTAAAAATGTTTGCACTACCATGTCTAATGCCTTTTAGAATAGGAAACAACACATAGTTAATTTACCTTATATTAAAGATTTTAATGAAAAAGATATTCCAACTAAGGCAAAATCTATTCATATGTCTGAAGAATTAGAAAAAACTTTTAGAAAAGAAATTCAAGGTTTTAAAAGAAAAAGGATTAATTAGAGATTCAAAGTCACCATGGTCTTATTCTCCTTTTTATGTTATGAATGCTGTAGAAATAAAAAGAGAAACTCTTAGGCTGGTAATTAATTACAAATCTTTAAATAAGGTATTACAATGGATTAGGTATCCAATACCTAATAAAAAAGATTTATTAAAAAAATATATATAATGCAAAAATCTATTCAAAATTTGATATGAAATCTAGTTTTTGGCAAATAGGTACTAGTGAACAAGATAGATATAAAACAGGTTTTATTGTACCTTTTGGTCATTATGAATGAAATGTTATGCCATTTGGTTTGAAAAATGCCCATTGTGAATTTCAGAAAGTAATGAATGATATACTTAAGCCAATAAGTAATTATCAATAGTTTTCATAGACTTATTAATATATTCAGAATCAATTGATCAACATATTAGGCATTTGCTGAAATTTTATAATGTTATTCATAATGATGGTTTAGTTGTTTCGGCAATGAAAATGAAATTATTCTAGACTAAAGTAAGATTGTTAGGTTATCACATGGACAAGGGTAAAATTAAGCCAATTAATAGAAGTCTAGAATTTACTTCAAAATTTCTAGATGAAATAAAAGACAAAAAACAATTGCAGAGATTTTTAGGATGTTTAAATTATGTACATGACTTTTTCAAAGACATAGGAAAAATTTGTACACCTTTAAATGATAGATTAAAAAACAATCCTAAACCTTGGATAGAAGAGCATACAAAAATAGTCACATTAATCAAAGAAAAAATTAAGAGTTTACCTTGTTTAAATATTCCACATCCTGATGCATTTTTAATTGTAGAAACAAATACAAGTGATGTTGGATTTGGGAGAATTTTAAAGCAAAGGGAACCTAATAAAAATAAAGAAGATTTGGTTAGATTTTATTCTGGAAATCGGAATCCAGCTCAAAAGAATTATTCAACTATTAAAAAAGAAGTTTTAAGTATTGTTTTATGTATTATGAAATTTGAAAATGATTTATATATGAAAAAATTTCTATTAAGAATTGATTGTTTATCAGCTAAATATGTTTTAGAAAAAGATGTTAAAAACTTGGTTTCAAAACAAATATTTTCTAGATGGCAAGCACTATTAAGCAATTTTGATTTTGAAATTGAATATATTAAAGGCAAAGCAAATTGTTTACCTGATTTTCTATCCCCGCGAATTCTTACAGAGATTATGAAGAAAGTTCTAACCAAGGCCTCCTTGGTAAAGGGTCAGAATAGTCAAAATAATCAAAATAATCTAAACCCTATTTTTACTCCATACAGATTTTCTCTACTTGTTCCAACTCGTCCTAGAACCCCTTATTCAAACTTTCGCCCACAAAGTCCTTTACCCTCATTTTCTTCTGTTTTGACCAAACCTTCCTCTCCTTCTACTTCTTCAAATATTAAGAAAACTGTGAGTCAATATATTCCAAACCCTCTTAGGCAATTTCTTAAAGTCTTAGAACCTGAAGAGGTATTCTTGGTCGAAAACTTTGATTTTTCTAAACTTGTTTCTGAAATTTTTCCTCAAAATTTTCATTACATTAAGTCAGATCCATCTAAGAATAGAGAGTATTATGAATCAATTCTTGTGTAAACTAGTTCTGTTGAAATTGAACATATTCAAGATAATATTAAAGTAAATTACATTAAGGTCAAAATTGTCAAAGTCCTTTCATTAAATGATTGGGATAAAACGGCATTTACTTCAAATGTTTTATCCACAAATCCCTACAAAACCTACAATTATTATGAATATCAAGAAGCTTGGTTCGAAAGCCTTTTTGTTAAGATTTTTTAACCCCTCTTGGTTCTTTTATTTCCATAAAGTTTCAATGGTATTTTTCCAAATTGGTTTATGAGATGGGCCAAATACTATGGTCCTATTCCAGAGATCTTCCCTACTATGGTTACCAAAAGGTATAATAAATTTTTAGAATTTACAATAATGCTGAGCCAGACAAGTTAATAAGATTCGCCAGTATTTTCTCGGTCCCATGGATTCTTTCCTGGATTTATTATTATAAAAAAGAAACCCCATTACCTCTTTTATATAGAGAATTCAGAGCAAAATTTTGGGATAATTATGACACTAGTATAATGAACCTAGAAATTGTTGAAAACTTTTGCTTAAAGAAACTCAATCCAGAAAAATCTCCTATTCAAAAGAGCAAGTTGCAGAAAGACAAAGAAAATTTAATCAAACTTATTTCAGAAGCAAAAACAGAAGAAGAAGTTGCACACATTTTGGCAAAAGCTAGTTCTACATCTAGTGACTCTGATTCAGAATCAAGTTTGTCTATTACAAAGAAAAAGGTTATTTCAAAATTATTTCAGGATAGTCAAGATCCATTTGGAGATTTGAATTATAAAAAATATTCAAAATGTAATATTCTATTTGTAGTAAAAAATGTAAAATTTGATAAAAGAAAAATAAGCCGGCTAAGCTAAAAACCCTTTGTGGCAGCTTAGGCAAAAATTAGGGCTATAGTTTACCTGCTGGACTAATCTTGCAATAGTCCAGGCAACAATAAAGGTAATAATAATAATAATAATAAAAAGTAAGAAAGTAAGAAGCCTGTTGAGTTCTTTTAACTCAATCAGGCAAAATTTAAGGCATAATATTTTAGTTTGGTTTCTTAGTACCTTGTCTAGAAACGTATTCAAAATTGACAGCATCTTTTGACATAACCCAGTCTCTCTCTTGGCATAACAGTTGACAGATGAAAATTGACAGATACAATTATCTTGGTAAAAACGTAAGCAATAATGTTGTAGGGAATCGTCACGGGAAAAAATAATAAACGCGGGGCGGAATACCGATTAAAATTTTCCTCGATTCCAAAGCCCAAGATACATGTAGATTAATAGAATGAAATCAAGAACAGAGAAAAATAAATTTTCTCACCTTAACTGTCTCCTCTAGAGACTGCTGCAGAAATCCAAATGCGTTTCTTCCACAATCCGGTACACGAACGACTCTCGAACGGGACTCATGCTAGCGAACGGATTGAACGAAAACCAAGAGAAAGTCCAAGACGGGGCTGCTGTAATTTTCTTATTGTGGGAGAATTAGGTTAAGGCTTCCTATATATACTCCTTTAGTGTATATACTCCTTAGCCTATATACTCCTTAGCCTACTAGGATTTTAATTAAAACTACAGATTATTTAATTTGATTTAATTGATTTACCTTATATCATTAGGATTAGATAAAACCATATTATAAAATCCTAATTGATACAACTAAATACAATTTCATCAAATTAAAATAATCCAAAGTTAAATTAAAGTCACCCTTAATAATTTTAACCTTTGTATTTTAATTTCCACCAAGAAAATATTATTTTATTTAATTAATTATTTACTACATGTATTTAATTAATCAAATAAAATAAATTTCTCCCTTTAAAATTGAATTAATTATGACATAACCTAATGTCAATAACTCAATTAATTTGGTTTCAGTTCTAATTTCGATTTGTCAACGTTCAGTCGTTCTATGTGTATGATCCTATGGGTTCGTCTTTATGTTAGCAATGGGTCTAAGGCCCACAGACTGTAACTGGGTTCTAGCAAACCATTATAGCCCCCAATTAAGACGGAGACTTGCAGTCTAATGTGAAAACATGACCCGGTAGTGATCTTATATATCCCTTGCCAACTGACATCGATATATAAGCAAGAGGCATGGCCCTGTCATCCTCTTATATGCTTATTTATCTCTTGATATCGAGTGGACTGAACCTAATGAATAAGTATCCCAACTTATTCGGGGTATGGCCACACACTTGTCAGTCCCACTCATCAAGTGGCCAGTGATGTCATCTAAGGGGACGCTGAGTGGCAATTCCGTCAGCTTCACTATCAACATCAACATGTTCACTAGCCCACCCAACATACCCATACTTAGCACCCTATGTTGGATATACCCTAGTCCCGAGGCATTGGTCCTTGTATTTGTATCATACATTAATTGGATTTATGTATTATACTTATTTGTGTTATTAATAAAGGCATTAATTCATTTATTATATCTATCTTGTGCAATATATTTCCAATGGACATATCCATATCCATGATGACCAGTGTCATGCACTTGGCAGTAAGACCATGGATAGGGTAAAAGATATGACCATAAATAGATCCGTAGTCTATTCCAGTCATGCGAACGAATGGAACAAGAGACTATCATTAACCTGGTTGTATGGCGGTGTCTTACCGGTCATTAGACATGAGATGTCAACCAAGTTAATGGGTACATGCATAAGGGGAATGGTACTGGATAGATCCACTTAACGAGAAATCCACATGGTATAGTATCACAAGTGATTCTCGTGTAGTACTTGTATGAATCCTTTGACCTGATCATATGATGGTGTTGTATGTGAGGTTGCATACTTAGAGGTACACCTAAAGGGCCTGTAATAGGGTGCCAAGTATGGGTACTTTTAGGTATGTCACTTTAGCATGGTAATGCTATGGATATGCAGAAGGGATTTGTCACTCAGTAGTCCAGTGAGAAGATATCATCGGCCTCTTGATGAATGTGACTGATAAGAGTGTGGCCACACCCAAACAAGTTTGGAACTTGTTTGTGAGCTTCAGTACATTCGGGATCAAGTTAATGTCCAGACACAAAAGAGGGTGATTAATCCATGCCTCTGTGTCGGACATCGATATCAATGACATGGGATATACAAGTTTAAACTACAGGGTTATGATAACAGTTAGACTACCATCTCCATCTTAATTAGGGGCTGCAGTGGCTTGCTAGAGCCCAACTGCAGTCTGTGGGACAAAGGCCCACTGCCAACACAAAGATGGGCCCACGGGATCGTACACATTGAGCAACCGAACACCGACTTAAGGAATCACATGTATACATGGGGTATACGCTCTGGAGTGAGAGGTATATATATCAATTATATTATAAAGATCAATTGGATTAATCCTAATAATAAAATTAATATATCTTATTGGCTCTTCGTAATTAATTGGATTAATTATGAGATTATTTCCTAGGCGGAAATATTCATATGTATAGGTTTACATATGATTTTATTTTGTGAAGATCTAATTTTAATTTGATGGATTAAATTAATTGGTCAAACTAATTTTAATTTAAATGTAAATAATATATTACTTGGTGTAATATATTAAATACATGGGTATATTAAAGTTGGGCTTGAAATTAATTTAAACCAGATTAATTAAAATAAGATTGGGCTTGAATTAAAAGAAGGAAGCCCGCACAAATAAGGAGCCAAGTTGGACCAAAATTCCCCTAGGGAATTTTGGCCCACCTAGGGTTAAAATAACCCTAGGAATTTCGGCCAAAGGGTGACACACAAGCATAGCCGAAATTTGTCTCTTCCTCCTCTCCATAGTTCGTGTTTTCCGATGCTAGCACAGGTGGTGTTCGTTAGACGTTCATGTACGTGAACGAGGAGAGATTCTATATTGATTCCTACAGTCCTCATCCATCTCTTAAAGAGATATTACGGGTAAGAATATTATCTCTTATGATTAAATTTTGTTTTTTCATTTTCCATTTCAATTGCTCCTAGGCACGGATTTGAGGAAATCATCGCGTTCTTCCGCTTTTATCGGGTGATTTCCGATGAAGAATCCCAACACCCTATTACGGGCCTGTTAGGCGTATATCAAAGTGTATGAGATCCCATGTTATGTTACAATGAACATCAGGTCCAAGGATAATAATAAGACATACCCGAGAAACACCAATGACTATCGAACCATGTGGTGTTCTCGTGGTGGATCGATCCAGTACCATGCTGTTGTGCTGTTTAATACAGTATAAGGAATTTGTATCGTCTATCCCCGGCAATGGTGCCAAAAACCTTATTGCTTGTTTACTAACTCTCTAATTTAGCTTTTGATAATAATTTTTCTAATAATAATTCCACTTAGAGATTAGTGCTCGCAGGTATACGAATCGCAACGTAGTAATAAAAGATATCGATCCCACGATGAATAAGTATGTGCACTTTAGTTTGCTTTTCTTTGCATTTATAGAGTATCGAATTATAAAGTGATATGGAGAACTGGGTAATTGGCAAGTTAAATCAATTAAAGTACTAGTTATAAGTTGAGTTGTCGTTTAATATCTAGTTACATAAATATACAAGCATTTTATCTTATATATTCATTGCACATGCATTAATTATCTATTCAATCCCTATGATAAGCATATGTCGGATTAGTTTCAATGAGCATGTCTAGAAATAGATTTTATTCAATAACTCATAGACAAATTATCGAATACCTTTGCCAAAATAACTAAAGGTCTTAATACACAATGGTTAAGCTATATTAATATGATCTCTAATTAATTTAACAAAGTGAAGCAAAACAATCATACATCATAAATTATTCTATCTTATTCGTCGAACAAGACAAAGTAAAATGCGAACTTCTCTATATCTTATTATGAATCACAATACATACTTGGTCTTAGTCATGCAATGTAAAATAAGAAATCAAAACATACTTGGTGTTAGTCATGCAATGAAGAGTAAGATATAAGAAAAATCATCGATATTGATCTCGTAAATATTCAATACAAATACAAGTGTGACGCTCTCATAAAGGAAAAGCATAAGAATAGACTTAAGAAAGCAATAGTATTCCCGTTTGTCACAAGGGAAACACTCCCTCACGCCTATACGCATATTGCAACCTCGGGGATATCTTTTCCCTATACAACGACAATACTTGATTCAAGGACCTTGGCGTTAGGCTCCCCTTTACGTACACTAAATATTACAAACAACACTTGAACTCTCTAGATACTTTATTTCTCTTACTTTTGCCAATTCTTCCTCTCCCTTTGGCGTCCCATTGGGGCACACCCTGAAATCTGGAATTCCTTCTCTATTTATAAGCATTGAAGCATTGTGTCTCTTTGTGAAAGGTTGTGTTGGTTCATGAAGAGTTGTGTCTCTTTGTAAAGAGCTATGGCTTTTGAATACTATTGGTTCTCTTGGAAAGTTATGTCCTTTATGAAGAGTTATGTCTTTTCATATAGGGTTGTGTCTATCCAAAGTGGTGGTTAAAGTTCCAAGTGGATAAGATTGAAATAACTCCTTCTGAGGGTATGTCACGATCATGATATAGAGTCGCGATCGTGATTCACATGGATTTTTGACAATTTGCTGAAGTCAGGGCTGGGTTGCGCTCGTGACCTGTCTCTTTTCTTTAATCTTTCTTTGTTTTTGCTCCCTTTTATAGCTAAATTCCACATATTTGCATATTTTGTCGTTGAAACTGTAAATCATCAAAAACATGCAATACCAACGTGAAATCTAATATAAAATAAGTAAAAACATCATAAATTCCTTATAGATTATACGACTTTTTCGTATCGAATGGAACGCGGCGAAGCGAACTGGGGAAAACATTTTTCGTTTGGTTTTGATTTTTGTTTGGAAAAGCGTGCTTTGTTTATCTTGAATTAGGAAAAACCATTGATTTGATTTGAAAATTCCTTTGTATAAAACATTTTCCCATTTTAACTTAAAGACCTTAAAACTTAAATCCCGAGATCAATGACAGAGTCGCCACCCGGAAGCTCATCCGGGAATTTTTGGTACAACTCCCAACTGAGGGTAGACTACTGTACCTAATCCAGAGATTTAGGATTCGGGCAAGTGACTTACTCAACCTCAAGCTTGCTTTCACTTTACAGTTTCATGAAGAACATAGCCGCCCGACTCTATTCAGGAAAGTCCGGTCCCGAAAATTACAAAAAGGGAGAAAACACAAAGAAAAAGTAATGTACATAGGTTTAAGGCCTCTCAGAGTTTACCTTGATGTTGTTTTGATGCTTTGAACATCAAGAAACAAATTGAAAGCTTGAAATTTACCCTGGAAGCTCAAACGGTCAAAAACCAAAACGATCCGAAATCAATCCGAAACAATCCCAAATCAATGAGCAAAGGTTAAAGAATTTGTTGTTAATGTTTGAGGATTGATTTTAGGTCTTAACTTTGGTGTTTCTGAGTCCTCAAGCTCTTAGTTTGTTCTCCCCCTATTTCTCTGCTTTTTTTTCCTCTGTGTTCTTCAGTTTTCAAAGTTCTGCCTTAAGATTACTAACCTCTCCCCCTTTTTTAGATTTGATTTTTTTTCTTTTTCTTTTTATACTCTCCACTCATATCATTTCAAACATTTAATGAGCTACCTGCAACTCTGAGAATTCGGCCAACAACTCTTTCTGCCTAGCCAAGTTGCTCTGCTTTATAGAGCAACTTGGCTCACCCACTAGAGCCGCGCGACTCTAGCAAGAGTCGGGGCAAAATTCTCGAAAATCCGATGCTCACCCTAAACCCTAGAAATCACTTGAGAGACCTTCTTAGGGATTTCGGATCACGGATAGCAGTTTTCAGGATGTTTGAGATACTTTGGGCAACATTCCGACCATTTTCAAGTCCGATTCGAGTCCATCTGCTCCACACGTAATACAAGAATTCTCATCATAGAGGTCGGAAAAACTCGGCGCTTACAGCTGCCCCTCGTGTGATCAAATCCAATACCTGATACCAGGTTTAGGTTACTTGAGGGGAATTTGAGAAAGGGAATGAAAGTGACGTAAGCGAAAGAAAAGAAAGACATACCTAACTTGTTAAAGCGCTGTTGTTGTAGTGATGATTGAAACTAAGCCGATACCGGGTCTAGGTTACCTGAGGCGAGGTTGGTGGAGCAGATCTGGACCGATACTGGGTCTCTGTTAGCCGAGGTGGATCTGCTAGAGAAATAAGCCGATACCGGGTCTAGGTTACCCGAGGCAAGGTTGATGATGAAATTAGCCGATACTGGGTTTAGATTACCCGAGGTGGATCTGCTGGTTACCCGAGGCAAGGTTGGTGGTGAAATAAGCCTTGGCAGCTGCTGCGGCAGTAGCTGCTACTTGCCGCAGCAAGCAGCACCGCACACGGGTTTTGGGTCCGGTTTTGGATTTTGCGGGTATTTTTTTTATTCCGGACCCTAATGCAAATTAAATTAAATTTTTTTTCAAATTAATTTGTATTTAAATTGTTTATTTTGTTGGCATGCATATTTAATTTGATTGTTTGCATATTAAATTGAATATGGACTTTGTGAAATTGGCCCAATAAACCGTGACACCGGTAAAAACTGGGAGAGCTAAATTTTAAATTTGTGACAACGCAAATTCAAGTGGGAGCAAAATTGTTAATTTTGCATTTATGGATGTTATCCATTGGGCCTTTATGGGTCTTAGTCACATTTGTTAAAATTGGCGATTTCACCCTAAGTAACTCAGCTTAACATTTATATTTATAATTTGGAATGCCATGATCATCCATATTGATATGTATGTGCACGACAGGTACTTTGTTTGAAATGTTATGTTGAGTTCTATGGGCCATAAATTATTATCGATTGTAATTTAATTTTGGGAAATGTGGCCTGCGTGCCATTTTTTCATTTTTATGTAATTTTAGAATAGATTTTATTTTACAAAATTGTTGCAATTGCATCAAGTATGGAGGAAGGCCCAGATGGAGCAAGCCCATGGTGGGAGCCCAAGAAGGATTGCAGTCTAGCCCATGAAAAATTAGATAGGATATCACTTAATTATAATCCGAAAATTAAAATATTGAGTCGTTTAAAAGTGCTTCCCACATTCACACCTCTTCCTCCCATTGATGCTGCAATGTGCCTTAGCTGGGTACATTGTAGTATTCGGTGGGCCGTCGAGGGTTAGGATACTTGGTATGGTTAACATGTGAATGGTGGTTTGACTCAACATGGGTAGCATTAGCTCAGAGCAGGCCCTAAGCACAGATGGGTAAATTGTCAATAAGCCCATCAAACCAAGAGTCCTTCATGGAAGGATTGGATAGGTTGTCCTACCAAACGAATCAATCGTTGGTTAGCGAGCCCTAGTTCGGCCAGTCATTGATAAGTTGTGGATCTTGGTCAAGTCAGCCAATTAACATCACTAACAAACAAATTAAAATCGGATTATTAATTTGAATTGGCTTAAAAGTCCTTTATTTCTAACTCAAGCAATGATTTCTTTCATATAGATAATCCCATTTCACTTAAGCAATTTAAATGGCTGCAACAAACAATAACTCACTCTCACTTAGGTCACTCTTGGAGAAGGAGAAGCTTTCAGGGACTAACTTCCTAGACTGGGCTAGGAACTTACAAATAGTTCTTTGACAAGAGTACAAGGAGCATGTACTGAATGCTCCTTTACCAGCTAACCATCCCGCAGGTTGAGGCATCACCACAGCGATGGTGGAGCAGTACAATCGGCATGTGAGGGATGACCGAGATGTCTCGTACCTCATGCTGGGTATCATGGCTTCTGATCTTCAAAAGCAGTTTATGGATGAGCATGCTTATGAGATGATGGATCAACTTAAAAAGATGTTCCAAGATCAGGCTCGTTAGAAACGTTACCTGACAACTAAGGCACTTTGCACAACTGCGATGGCAGCTGGGACTTCTATTAGCACTCATGTGCTAAAGTTGAAGGGGTATATTGATACACTTGCCATCCTCGGCTGACCAGTTCTGCAGGACTTGGCAGCAGACATTATTATCGGGTCACTTCCTGAGTCTTACAACTAGTTTATCATGAACTATCATATGCAAGGGTTGGATAAAATAGTTGTTGAGTTGTATGGCATGCTCAAGCTTGCTGAGCAGTCTCTTAAAAAGACTCCTAAAGTATTGCTGGTGAACAAGGGCAATACGCCCATTGCTAAGGGAAAGGCCAAATCTAAGGTTAAGGCTAAGGCCCAAAAAGCCAAGGCTAAGGGAGAAAAGGTGGTGGCCCAACCTAAAGGAAGGGTTGCTTCTCCTAACGATGTCTACCAAGAGTGTCATGAGAAGGGACATTGGAAGAGCCCATGTCCAAAGCTAAGGGAGCAACTGAAGGGCAAAACTGCTGCTTCAGGTATTTATGTTGTTGAGATTAATCTGGCTATTTCTACATCTTAGGTCTTGGACACTAGATGTGGATCTCACATTTGTTCAAATGTGTAGGATCTAAGAAATAGGAGATTATTAGGATCTGGAGAAGTAGATCTTCAAGTCGAAAATGGTGCTCGGGTTCAGGCCATGGAGATCAGAGATTATTTCTTGGAGATGCCTAGTGGACTTGTTTCGAAACTAAGAAATTGTTATTTTGTACCTGCGATGCACAGGAATATTATTTCCATTTCTTTGTTAGATATTTTTGGTTTCGTATTTAATATTGGACATGGTAGAATTTCTATGCAATGTGGCAATATTATTTATGGAACAGTATTTCTTGAAAATGGCTTATATATCCTTGATCTAAAACGTGAAAGTTCAATCTATAACATAAATACTAAAAGGATTAAACAAAATGAAATTAATCATACTTACATCTGGCATTGTCGACTTGGCCATATAAATGAGAAGCGCATAGCTAGGCTTCACTCTAGTGGAGTGCTAGGGTCATTTGACATCCAATCTTATGACACATGCAAATCTTGTTTGAGAGGCAAGATGAGAAAGGCGCCTTTTAGCAAGACTGCTAAAAAGGCCTCAGAGCTATTGGAGCTAATACATTCCGATGTATGAGGTCCAATGAGCACTAGTGCTAGATCTGGTTCTCTGTACTTCGTCACCTTCACGGATGACTTCAACAGATACGGTTACGTGTATCTGATGAAGCATAAGTCTGAGACTCTTCAAAGGTTCAAGGTCTTTAAGAATGAAGTAGAAAACCAACTTCGCAAGAAAATAAAAGCACTTTGGTCTGACCGAGGGGGTGAATATTTGAGCTAAGAGTTTGACTCGTTTTTGAGAGAGTGTGGGAATGTATCCCAACTCACTCCTCCTGGTACACCCCAGTGGAATGGAGTGTCAGAAAGGAGGAATAGGACCTTGCTTGACATGGTCCGCTCGATGATGAGTCATGCTACACTCCCTGTCTCCTTTTGGGGATATGTTTTAGAGACAACTGCTTACATTCTTAATAATACACCAAGCAAGGCAGTTGGGGGAACACCATATGAACTATGGAAGGGCCGAAAGCCTAATGTTTCCTTCTTGAAGATTTGGGGTCGTGATGCACATGTTAAGAAATTGACAAGTGGCAAACTCGAGTCCAAATCTGTCAAGTGCCAGTATGTGGGTTACCCTAAGGAAACTAAGGGTTATTACTTCTACGATCCGGCCGAAAACAAAGCTTTCATAGCCAGAAATACAGTCTTCTTGGAGAAGGAATTCCTTTCCAAGAGAGACAGTGGGAGTAATGTTGAACTTTCAGAAGTTCAAGACTCACAAACTCCTACAGCTACTGCTGAGGATGCTTCGGGAACCGATTTGACTGCTCAAGAAATTGAGGAACCAGAACCTGTTGCATAGGACCTTAGAAGGTCTGGTAGAACACGTCATCAGCCAGAGAGGTACGGCTTTCTCATGACTAATGATGGGGACCTTATGGTCGTTGACCAAGAGGAGCCCGAGACCTATCAGGAGGCTACTGAAAGCCCACACTCAGATCAATGGTGCAAAGCCATGGAGGCTGAGATGTAATCTATGCACGATAACCAAGTATGGAACTTGGTGGATCCACCTCCGGGTGCTAAGGTGATAGGTTGCAAGTGGTGTTTCAAGTTAAAGGCCCTGTGTGTATAAGATGGTTAGTGGGAGCATTTCCACCATCCTAGTGCTGTATGTTGACGACATCCTTATCATTGGAGGTGACATACCAATGCTACAAGGGATTAAGCAGTGGTTGAGCAGGTGCTTCGTAATGAAGGACTTAGGCGATGCTGAGACGATCTTAGGGATCAGGATCTACAGATATAGATCCAATCAGCTTCTAGGCCTAAGTCAGGCCACGTACATTAACAATGTTCTAAAAAGATTCAGCATGGATAAGGCAAAGAAAGGATTCTTGCCTATGCACCATGGGTTGAAGCTGAGTAAGAAAGATCGTCCTAAAACAAAGTAGGACCGGGAGAACATGGAAAAGATCCCTTATGCATCAGCTATTAGATCTATCATGTACTCCATGTTATGTACGAGGCCTGATGTCACGTTTACACTAAGTATGACCAGCCGGTACTAGTCGGACCCTGGGGAGGAACACTGGAAGGCTGTCAAGGCAATCCTAAAGTACCTTAATTGGACTAAGGATGCTTTCTTAGTGTATGGAGGTCAAGATGAGCTGGTAGTGTCAGGTTACACTGATGCAAGCTTTGAGACCGATAAGGATGAGAACTAGTCACAGTTTGGTTATGTTTTTCTCCTGAATGGCGGTGCCATTAGTTAGAGGTCCTTAAGCCAAGCCACCATTGCTGACTCTACAATGGAAGCTGAGTACATAGCTACCTGAAAAGCTGCAAAGGAAGCCATTTGGATCAAGAAATTCATAACTGAGTTGGAAGTAGTACCCACTATCCTAGACCCAGTTGATGTTTGTGTGACAACAACGGGGCCATCGCACAAGCTAAGGAGCCCCGGTCACGCAAGAGATCCAAACATGTACTCAGAAAGTTTCACATCATTTGGGAGATCATGAACATAGGTGACATATCATTGTAGAGGGCTGACACCAAGAATAATGTTGCTGATCCATTGACCAAAGTGCTATTGCAGACACAGCACGACAGTCATACAAGATCTATAGGAATTAGGGCAATGCCCACTTGGAACTAGTGCAAGTGGGAGACTGTTGGTGTGCCCTAGTTCTTAGGGCATTGCATTCTTGTATTTTGTATTATACATTAAGAGTCATGTATGAATACATTATTTATGTCAAATTAATAAAGGCAATTAATCTATTTCATTTATATCTTGTGCTATAATATGAGTAGAGTATCCACTGATTGATAATCATAAAACCTATCCCAGGTCTGTTTTAATCGTGGGAACGAATAGAACCACAGACTTGTATATTCGATGACTGTATGGCAGTTCTTAACTAGCCATAGTACTTGCATAGTCAGTCATGAATATAGGTACAAGTCGTTGACATGGGACTGGATCGATCCGCATAAGAAAGCCACATGGTTATCGCGTCATAGGTCTTTCTTGAGTAGGTCTTTTTTGTGCTCAAACCAAATTTCATTATAATATCAATATGGAATCCAGTTCACTTTGACATACGCCTAACAGGTCTATAAAAGGATGCTAAATACGGGTATGATTGGGTGGACTGGTGAACATGTTTATATTGATGATGAAGTGATGGAATTGCCACTCAGGTAACACCGAGATGATATCATTGGCCACTTGATGAGTGGGACTGATAAGTGTATGGCCATACCCAAATAAGTTGGTTGCTTATTTGATTAATCAGTCAACTCAAGATCAAGAAATATAATGAACAACAGAAGAGGATGATGGACACCATGCCTCTTGTTTATTCATATCGATATCGTTAGGCAAAGGACACTATGAGATTACTACCGGGTGAGTGTCTTCTAAAGACTGCTGCATCTCTGTCTTAATTGGGGGCTGTAATGGTTTGCTAGAAACCACTTACAGTCTGTAGGCCTTGGGCCTACTGCCAACATAAAGACAGACCCATAGGATCGTGCACATAGATCAACTAAGCTGGAACTTATAGATATTGTACATGTAATGTACATTGGAAGGAATGCATTAATTAATTAGTTGACATTCGGTGTCAAGGTAATTAATTAACAATGAGTCGAATTTAATTTAATTAATAAGTTTACATAATGTACTTAATTAATTTATTAATTAATTGAATTACATAAAATAGACAATTAATTAAATAATTTTCCTAAGTAGGAAAATTAAATACATGTATTGTATTTACTTAAGTGTGATTTAATTTTATTTAGGGGTAATTAAATTTTGCCAAATGGAATTAAATTACGTAGTATATACTTTTTAATTAAAGTTTATTTATGTAACTATAATCCTAATGGGCTTGGGTTTAATTAACCTAATTAAAACCCAATTAGACAAGGTGTCTATATAAGGGCACACTTAAGGAAGAAAAACCTAATTCAACCCTAATTATTGCTGGAAATTTTCAGCCAGCAAGAGCAGCCCCAAACAGCCGAAAATCCAAGCATTAGTCATCCATTCCTTCACGTCTTCGCCTGGTACCGGTTCCCGCTCAATAGCTGGTCATGCACCGGACTTTGGAGATCGCAGTTTCAAGAAACGATTCTGCAGCAGTCTCGAAAGGAGATGAATCCGGTTAGTTAATCTCTCTTGATTAAATTTGATTTTATTCTAATCAATGGTAATTGGACATGATAGGTCGATTCTAGGAAATTTTAAACTGTGTATTTTCCGCTGCGCCACCTTATTTTTCCAATGACGAATCCCAACAACCGATATGTTTTATTCTCATTGAAATGGATGGATGCTTCCTCCTAACTCTAAACATTCTTTTGTATCATACTGACCTAGTCTGATTGTTCTAACATTTTCTGATTGATTGACTATCACATAGATCTGGGTATCGGCGAAATTGACCCTCTCGAGTGTCCTTCCACTTTATCCTAGGTACATTCTAAAGTGCTATCAGGCTCAGTGGATCAGGATAACAGGCCGTGCTAAGGGATGGTCCATTTGGTCGAGCTAGAAGCCAAGACTAGACCTTGTATTTCTGTACTGTATAATGCTCCGACCTGGTATCGGTGTTTATAACAGGAGTTCCATTTGCATTATGATGGGCTTGGGTGCAATGTCCTACTGATGGATGTTTATATGTAATGGCACAATGGATGCATGATGAGCATCTAATCAGAAATCCAAACATACATAATATCGCAATGATGACATCGGAATGAGTATAATAGGGAAATTAATAGTGACTTTGACTTTGCATATCACCCCCTTATTGTTACCAACACGTCCTCTCGGTTTTCCATGTCGGAAAATTTTCTTTGTATTTTTTTTGAATGAATGGCTCGAAAATCCTACGATAAACATTTCGTCTGAGTTGATCCCTTTTGCAATAGCTTGTCTTAGGATTGGAAAATGTGCCTCGATATGTTCATCGAAAATTTTAAAGACACTGCTATTTGACGACACCCAGTGGTTCAGCCTTTTACTTGCCCCTAGTATTAGAGCTTTGTATTTGGGGTGTAAAACACTTCAACAGACATGGTTTGCTATGTGATGTAGCCTATATGTGGGCATCGACATGCAATGACATGACAAATGCATATTGAACACGAAAATTGAATACAAAACATTTATGACATAATGAATGTGGATGCATTAGGAAAATCCAAAGGGTGGCTCTGGTTTTGATTGATGCCCCTTCAAATTACCAATATGTCCTTTTCGGTTTTGCACATTGGAGGATTTTTTTTAACGGCGCTAACATATGTCAAACTGAGCATTGAACTGAATCAACTGATTACCCACTCGATCCTCCGAGAGTTTGAACCAATATACATGTTTCCAATTCACCCTAGATCCTAATACACACATAGTTCCTAGAAATGGACTCAACTTTTAATCCATCAGAGTGTGGCCTGATTCAGAATGACTTGAGTTAATTTTGGTTTCCCTATGTCTGCCAACCATAATAGCCCTGTGAAAGGAACACTGGTAAGTAGTCACCTTTGTTGCAGCTGAAGGCTGAGTTCTTGAGACGATTGGTAAATGCAACTTTCCCCCGAATATTGGCACAGTAGGCTTTGCAAGTCTTCCTGTTGATGGTGTTATCCCATTCATGATTGTTGAAAGCTTTGTAAAACCTAATTGCTCCAACACTGTTGGTGAAGTTCATAAATGCTTAACCAAAATTTCCTCCAGTCTTGAAATCGATAGGCAAATAGAGGAAACCATAAGAAGACTTCCCTTTGGACTTATTCTAGTTTTCCTCCAGACAACGCTTGACTAGAATTTGCAGCAAATCATGTCTTTAAAAATGATTTGGTAAATTTTTGATCATCAGGCTTATTTTCCCCTTTTCTCAGCATTGTTGAGCTCATTTGAATCAGACTTATATTCAAATCCTCTCTTTGTCATGAAACCAAAATCTTTCCCACAAACGGAGGGTACAAAATAATTAGTTTACGAGTTTAGATTGAAGAGAAATGGTGCAGGATTAAAAGGTTATCCCCAATTCGGTACAGATTGATGCTAAACAAAGACGAATTGAAACAGCACCATAACCACCAACTCATCCAATGATGGTAGAAACTAAGGTTTCACAGAACCAGTTCAAGAGAGAAGATGAAAGGGGCAACAAACAGAAGAGAAAGGGTGATGGAGGGAAGGATGAAGATAGAGAGGAGTGTGGAAAAGGGAAGTGCTTTGGGTTTGAAGCCGATGAAGTGCATTGTGAGCACGGGTTTTTTCCCGACCTCGGTGATGAAAGCCATTATTACCTTTTTCACGGATAAACATGAAGCGGATTCAGAATGACCGAGATAACGTCAGAAATGTCTCAGGTGACCCGAATGTGTGTAATAAGTCCTGGTATGGAACCCTAAAGGAATTCGAGTGAGTATTTAAGAAAAAAAAAGAAGAGAATGAAAAATAAGTGAAAATAGCATAATCTGGACACTACAGCCGCTCGTCTATAGTGCTATAGCTACACGGCTGTAATACAGTGGTGTAGCTATAATCATCAGATTTCCTTTTTTCTAACAAATAAGCATTTAATCTGGATTTTTTAACTTAAATAGGAGATATAAAAAGATTGTAACCAGATTAAGTTTTAAGGCAGCAGACAAAAAAATAGAGAAGAGAGAATTGAGAGAATTGAGAGAAAACACATACACACTTAGGTTTTTTTTTTTTTTTTTAAGAAAAAAGATTAAAATTGAGTTTTTTAATCCTAAATAATCAAAGAAACCTTAACAAAAATCTGTTTAAATCATCACAACTTTAGAGGGATTAGTTTTCTAGGGACATTCTTAGACCATAATCACTCATTCAATCTCATTCGGGGTTCCATTCGAGCTTCAGAAATCGCACAAGCTTTTGGGTTGTTCATGATTGCAAGGCGTTCCTGGCATCCGAATTCATCCCTAGTGGTC
Source organism: Euphorbia tirucalli (assembly GCA_039660915.1). Classification (NCBI taxonomy): domain Eukaryota; kingdom Viridiplantae; phylum Streptophyta; class Magnoliopsida; order Malpighiales; family Euphorbiaceae; genus Euphorbia; species Euphorbia tirucalli. The sequence goes on along the minus strand of CM077640.1, from coordinate 30,004,559 downwards.
TAAAACACTGGAACACAGACAAGGTACATTCTGAGACGCCTTAAAATTCCCTTTTTCTTTCGTTTTGATTGCTGTTTGTTGGTGTTTTGAAATTTTTTTGCGATTTTGGAAGTGATTTCGATTACAGCCGCCCCGCCTATGATTACAGCTGCTCGGCTATAACCGATAGGGTCGCGGCTGTAATCTACAGGGGTAGAAGTTCCGAATGCCCCAATTCGACCGATAACGCTTCCGTTTTCCAATTAAATGTGTTTTTCATATTTTTTATCGGTCCAATTACATCCGTGTATGCTTAGATTCCCGGTTTTCTTATTTTAATTGATGGATGTGGCTTCATGTTTGGCGATTTCAAGTTTTTAGGGATTTTCAGACTTATTTCGATTCATTTCGGACCCATTTGGTTGAAGTTAGTGTGTTTCCAGAAATCCCAGATTACCCAAAATCGCTAAATTTGCAAAACGATTTTCGAAAACAAGAAAAGAAGGCCGGAACACATTCTGGAGCATTATAGCCGCACGGCTGTAGTTCAAGAGGTAGAATTACAGTTTTGCCCTTTTGGGCCCTAAACTTGTAATTTTGCATCTTTTTCCTATTCAAAACTGAATTTTGGCATGTTTACATTCTTTTGGACCCTAGATTGATGTTTAATTTAGGCCTACTCACGAACGGGATCCCCGGGTCCCGGGATATCCGGCCCGCTAAAAGTTGGAAAATGCATGTAAAATGAGCCAAATGGTTTTCAAAATTGGTTTTTCATCCATAAAACCTACAGGGCGTTTCAAAAAACCGTTTTCCAGGTCTAACTGGGCCGATCGGTCGGGTCGACCCGGTTACCCCTCCTAAATGCATGACCTTGTTTCCTAAAATACCCCCATTCTGTCCTATATGAGTCCTTAGTGTGTTTTATCTACTTGTGTTAATCGTATTTGGATGCAGCTTTTATTTTTCTTTATTTTTATTTTTGGATGTATTTTATAGATTAAATCGTGTATCTAGGCGATTTTAATTTTTTAGATCATCGTGTATTATAGGCGGTTGTAATGGTGAGGATGAGATCTTTTTCTTTTCATGGGTTGTATAATTTGGCCTCTATTTACTTTTCCCGCACTTTTGCTTTTCTACACTTTATTTTGGTATTCATATTTATGTCATTTGCATGAACATTGGTTAATAATAAGAAAGAAAATAAAATGAGTAGAATTAAGTGAATGCAACATCAAATTATGAAATAATAATTAAAGATAAGTGAGGATTAGTAGATATGTTGCCCGAACCCTGAATCTCTGAATTAGGTACCGCGTCTACACTTGGTAGGGAGCTGTACCGGAATTTCCCCGATGAGCTGATCCTGGTGGCGACTCTGTATCTAATTTCGAAATTTAGGTTTCGAGATCTTGAAGTAAATTGGGATTTTCTAAAAACCTATTTTTCCAAAATTCACACTTACAATTAAGTTTTCTACAAAATGAGTATCCCAAATAAAATGAAAGACTTTCTTAAGAAAGATTAAAGACCCGTTTTCAAAATCAAAACATCACACATTTCATTAAGAAAATCTTCGGTTCCCACTTCACTGTGTGTTTTGTAAAACCGTCATCCGCTCATAGTGGTGACTCTGCTAGGGACTAACTATTTCTTTTAAAAGTTTTTATAAAAACTTACGGAACTTAGGCAACAATTGAAGTACATCCTCACTTATAGTCAATTATTAAATCATAATTTAATGTTTCATTCACATTTGCGTAAGCATTACATTTTCTCTTCTTGAATCCCTCTAACACTTGTATAAGCCTGGTTTATCTTCAAAGGTGACCTACCTTTTCCACTAGGATTGGAGGCACTCGAGGGGGTAAACCACTTATAGCCTCGTACAAACCCCTTCGTTTGGACCCTTGAGTGGGGAGAAGTGAGGAGTATATTTTTGCTATGGGAACCTGTATGACCCTTGGCTTGACTCATACCTTCATGTAATGGCCTAGCAATTTCCCCTTAGGGTTACCAAAATATATATTTGAAAATGGACATTGAGAGTGCGCCTTTGGCATCCTCGGTTGATGCCAAAGAGACCCAACACCTAGGAAGAATGTGACACCAATCAAATAGAGGAATAAGGTTGGAAGGGTAAGCATATTGTTGCGTGTGCTATCGTTTGTTCTATGGTGGTTTCATTTTTTACCTTTACATGCAACATCAAACACGCATCATCCATGTGCCATTTTCTAACCACATCTTTATGCAGCCATACGTAAGCATCATTGTACGTGTGGTATTATACTAACCACATTTTCTTGCAGCCATGACATCTTACTCATGTGTCATATACATCTTGTGTGCTTACATTTCATAAAGCATACATGACACCATCTCCTGCGTCATGCATCTTAACCATAGTTTTTGTGTAGCCATTTGCATTCTCTATGACATAGGCATTCATATCATCTCATCCCATCTAAAATAAAGGATGTTCTAAGTATGCCCCTCTTGACATTTCATTTCATGACATATCGGGAGTCCCCAAGATTACCCGTATTCGCCTTTGCACCAAATTGCATTTGGCCATTTCATTACATCATTGCACCATTAGAGGACCATAACGGTCTTAGGCTTGTGTTCGTGTGGCAGACCACACAATACCATTACATAGCATCATGTCCATTCATTATAGTGTCATGGTGACACTAAAGTCTTGTTTGTGTGTCACGATCCATATCGGATTGTTTCATAACATTGAAAATTCATTCAAGGTACTCCACGAGTTCCGAATTAGAACTTATGCTAGTACATTTCATAACATGCCTAAATCATGCAAGGTGTTCCATGAATGCCGAAATGCTGTCCGTGTCTTTAGTTACACGTGACTTGTTTGTGACATCATTTCATCCAAGGTGCAACAAAAGCATCGACCCTCTATCTATGGAATGGTTCCCATATGACCATCATATCATTTCATCAACCTACAAAGCATCGAACCTCTGTCCGTGTGTCGGTACACATGTGACCATTTCATGACATCCGCTAGGTGCCCCACAGGCGCTGAGTTTCTGTCCGTGTGCCGGTCCACACGTGATATTTTTACACTGTCTTTTGCATGGCAATGGGACATGCTAGGAACATCCAAAACAAAAAGAAAGAAAATACAAAAGTCATTTTCATCATCATCTGCACCCATGAAGCATAATCCAAACATGAACATGAACACACCACACGCTCCATTTAGTGTGTCGAGTCTAGGTCCATGACATCCATCCATGACTCTAACCTTATGTTGAATGTCCAGTTTGGAAATGAACCTCAAGGCAGTTAGTTCGTGTTGAGCCAGTGCCAAACCAATCAGTTCAGTCAGTTTGAGTAGGGCCTATCACCATGGAAGGAATCAGCTCAGGGTTGGATTCAGATAGGGAGATCGAAGTTCAGTTGCCTACCCTATCGATTGACAGTCAAGTTTTGTTAGAGGAGATTGACATAGCAGAGATGGCTGATGGAAACAATGTAAACAATGGAAACTTGCCCTTTGACATAGCTGCCTTTATGAGGAGCTTCTTAAGCTCGGATGAGTTCAGGGCTACTCTTGGGGAGTAGTTGCAGGTAGTGATAACCACCCTCCCTATTCAAGTTATTCAACTAGCTCAGACCTCGGTTGAGAATGGGGGACAATAGTTCGTTCAAGTTACTAATGGAACTAGAGGGAGTACCCCTAGTGGAAGTGGCAGAGTTGCCAATCACAGAGAACTTGATCGTCAGTCCGAAGAGGACGAGGCTTTTGAGAAGGTGAGGGAAGCCTCGATTGAGTCGATGCTAGAGAAACGGCTCAACCAAAAATTTTCTGACATAGATGCTATGATGCCCAAGTTGAAGTAGATGGTTCACTTTAATCCTATCAAGTGTGCCGATCCTGCCACATTGGTGGTTGATGTAGAAGGGCCGCTTTCGGCTGGTTTTCATATGTCCTACCTTCCCCCCTACACCGGGTTTAAGCGCCGGAATTTTCTATACTTAAAAAAAAAAAAAGTTTATAGTCGTACGACTATAATTTTAGTCATACGACTGTAATTTAGAAATTACAGTCGTACGACTGTAATGTCGGGAAAATTGCAGAAGCCCATACCTCTGCAGCAAAAAAAGGAGGAAAGAGAGAAGGAGCATTAATTGCTCCGTTTGTTGCAGCAAGCAAGCAAAAATCAGAGAGATAAAAGGAGAAGAAAAAGGAGAAAAGGGACAGGATTGGATTTCTAGTGAAAAAGGGATTTAGAGAGAGAAAGAGAAAGGAGAGAAAGAAGAAAACCACAAAAACTCATTTCTTCCTCTTTTATTTTCTTTAATTCTCGAAATTAAGGTTAAAAGTTGTTAGAAATCCCCAGGTTAATCAATTAACTTCACGACCAAATCAAGAATCCGGACTTAAATCATTAGAATCCCTTGCAATTTGGATTTTTGGACAAAAAGCTCTCAACTTCAACTCCAAAGGAAAAAGTGCGAATTTGTTGGGATCGGAGCGACGCCAGGGGTCAAAACGACTTGGATTAGCTTCTAAAAAGGTAGACACTTCTTTTCCTTATACTTTTTCTCGCTTTCTGGGTGTTTGAAGTGAGTTTTGTCCGTTTTCTGCTGCATTTTCGTATTTCTGTTTCTGGAAATTAAGAACAGTCATATGACTGTTCTTGGTTTTCATGACCAGTCGTACGACTGTATATACAGTCGCACGACTGTTCTTAATTTCCAGTTGATTTTCTTCAGTTTTGGTTGAGAATGAATTTTTGGCGAAATTCTGATCCTGAACTGATTACAGTCGCACGACTGTAAACTACAGTCGTACGACTGTAATCCTTGTTCCAGAATCAGGATTTCAGCTTTTATCCATAAAAAATCCAAAAAAATTAGAAAACCCCAAAAATCATCAAAAATGAATTTTGTTGTGTGCATCTCGACCATAGATTCAATTTTTAGTAAAATTGCATTTAGAACAATTCAACGACGGAGACCCAGTTCTCTCGAAAACCGACCCACCTTAAATATGAAAATGCATGTAAACTGGAAAAATTGTTTTCAAAATGATTTTCCCATAAAACCAAAAATACAGGGACGTTTCAAAATGTTTTCCAGGTCTAACCGGACCGGCTAGCCGAGCCAGCCCGGTTATCCCCTAAATGCATGCCTCCAATTCCTGATTTCCCATTCCGTCTATTTGAGTCCTAATTGTGGCGTGCCATATAAATTGTGCTAACCCTCTGTTTTGCAGCTTTTATTTATATTTATTTTTATTTTTATTTTGGATGTATTTTAATAGAATTAATCATGTATCCTAGGCGGTTGTATTTTTCTAAATTCTCGTGTATATAGGCGATTGTATAAGTGAGGCGAGAGTTTTTATTTTTTCATTCGATTTGGTTGTAAGCCAATTAATATTTATTTCTTTTCCTTATTTTTGTATTAAATATTTTGTATGCGCGCTGCATGTCTTTTTATATTTAATAAAATTGGCTTTAGATTTTGAAGTACCATTCGAGAACATTGGCAATATTTATTTTAATTAGACATGAAATAAGGGACTTGTCTGGACCCGAATCTCTAGATAGTGTAGCGGCCGTTCGTCCGGTTCAGCTACATAAGAATTTCCCGGTTGAGCTGAGCCGAGTGGCGACTCTACAATATCCATCGAGACTTAGGTCTCGGTTCTTTTATGCAATAATTCTATTTATTTTCCAAAACTCGTTTTCTATTTATAAAAACCCCACGCGAGGGAGGGATCCGCTCGAGATCGTGGCGCTCCATTCCGAAAGGGAGTCCCGCGTCCCGTCGAAAATGCGTCGTCCGCTCACAGTGGCGACTCTGCTGGGGATATTCTTAAAAAAGTTTTCTTAAAAACTTAAAAGAATTTTGACAAGCCCTGAAAAGTGTCTAATTAAAATAAGGCGGATGATTCTCTCTTGGTACTTTATTTGCATTTTTTTTAGTTAGCCATTTCTTGCATTAGATTAGGTATCCTTTTATAGCCCGGTTGATTATTGAAGTGTCGCCTAAGTTCCTCCTGGTCTTAGGGGCACGAATACGAAACACCACTCATAGCCTCATACGAACCCCTTCGCTAGGACCCTTGAGTGGGGAGAAGTGAGGAGTATATCTTGCTATGAGAACCTTGATGTTATCTTGACTTTGACCGAACCCATATAGGCAGCTCTAGGTGGATTCCCCTTAGGATACCAAAACAATTATGTGAATAATAATAAAATCGCGCCTTCATCACCCCCGGTTGGTGATCGAAGAGAACCCCACCTAGGACTCGGATAGAAATTTTTGAGATTGACCACGTTGGAGGAATAAGGTTGGAAGAATTTGTTTTGCTTGCTACGTGTTCTTCACCATCTCGTGACACATCGCCGTTGCTACCTACGTGTGCATAACATATCATAATCACCATTTCTATGCATGTGACATATCATACATAAACATTTTTTTGTGATACTAACCCATATTTTTTACAGCCATTTGCATTTTATTTGGTGTGTAAAACATTAATTCATTCGCTTGTCATCCATACTAACAATTTCTTTTTCAGCCATAACATTAAACTTGTGTGATTAGCATTTTATTTTTGACATAGCATACATAACATCATTATGTATGTCACGCATCCTAACCCACGTTTTTGTGCAGCCATTTGCATATTGTGTGACATGTTCATTCACTACATTTCACTTAAATTAAATTAAGGGGCATTTCAAGGACGCCTATCATGACCATCCCATTCCATTTCGTAACATATCGGGTACCCAAAATTACCCGTGTTTTGCCAATGCACCGGATTGCATTCGACCATTCCACCAATATCATTTCATTTAATAAAAGCCACAACAGCCTTAGGCCCATTTTCGTGTAATAATTTACACGGTGCATTTCATGACATCATACCCATCTATCATAGACATCATATAACACTGTGGTCCACATCTGACCACTTTATGACATCAATTCGCCATTTAAGGTACTCCTCGAGTGCCCGATTAGTATACATATAGGCCCATGACATCACCAAATCATGAAAGGCGTTCCTCGAATGCCGAATCCTTGTCTGTGTCCCTGTTACATGTGACTTTCTCATGACACCATATCATGTGCTCAAAAGCACTAAAACCTTGTCCGCGGGCCCGGCCCATGCGACCATTTCATATCATCTCATAGACCTACAAAGCATCAAAACTCTGTCCGTGTGAAAGTATACACGCGACCATTTCACGAATTCATTAGGTGCCCCAAAGGTGCCGAAGTCCTGTATGTGTGACGGTCCACACGTGATGTTTTTGTATAAACATTGGGTGTTCTTGGAATGCCTCGAAAAAAAAATAATAATAAAAAGAAACCATTCATATCATCATTCCATACATAATTCCACTCCATGCATCTCAAGCATGTTCAATGTCTTAATTTTCATGTCATATCACGTCATTCATTCACGACCCTAATATCTCCTATCTACTCCCAAAAAGAATACACTGGAGCGACCTTGGACAAGATCCCAAGCTTCAAGGGCAGCCAAGAGACAGAGGGTAGTTGAGAGTGATAGTGATTCTGAGTCTGGGGAAGGAGTGAATATGGCGGAACAGACACCGAGCATGGCTGATGTTTTGAGAGATTTCTTCAGGTCGCAGGATTTTCGCGATATGTTAAAGGAAGAAATGAGGGCAGTGGTTAGAGAAGCTGGTGAGATCGGTGGTAGTGGAGCCGGGAAGGAAAAAGAAGCTGAGTCGTCCCAACATGGTGGTGACGCTTCAACTAGCCTTGAGAAGCTGCAAGAGATAGAAGCAGCTATGGAACAGAAGATGAAGGCAAAGTGTTCTGAATTAGATGAGGTCATGGCCCAATTAAAGAAGGGGGTCGGTATCAGTGCGGAATCCAAGAAAGGGGTGAACGTTGATGCCATGATCAATAGGGGCATTGAGAAATTTCCTATCGGCTTCCAAGTGCCGAAAGTCCCCACTTACAAAGGAATGGGCTCGCCGGAGGCCCATGTAAATTTATATGCCCGGGTTATGCTAACAGCAGGCGCTACAAAGCAATAATTGATTAATCTTTTCCCCACCACACTGGAGGGAGGTGCTTTGGGATGGTATAACTCACTGTCAGAGGAGGAGCAATCTGACTGGGAGGTATTGTCAGCAGCCTTCATCAAATACTACAGCTTCAACACCAAAATCCAGGTGAAGCTGTATGATTTGGAGAGGGTAAAGCAGAAGTTCAATGAGCCCTTTGACAAATACTACCAGAGGTGGATGAAGAAGATGATCCTCCTGAAGAACCGCCCTGATGAAGACGAGCTCATACAGAAGCTCATTAATGGTAGCAAAGATATCTTCAAGAACAGCATGAAATTCCATTCCTTCAAGGAGCTTAGTGAGGTCTATAGCATGGCCATGAAGATAGAAAGGGATGAAGAGGAGAAGCCAACTGGTCAGAAAGGGGGAAGAAGTACAGGGTATAGTTCAGGGTATAGATCAACCGCAACAGCTGGGTCTGGCAGTGGTTCTGGTTCTGGTTCCAGTGGCAAACAAGGGCAATCATCAGAGGTGAAGCAGGTCGAAGTGGCTACTGTGAATCAGCAGCAAGGCAACCAGAATAGGGGTCTTGGAGGACAAGGCATATCGCCTTGGACTCTTACTTTAGCAAAGATATTTGCCAAGTGTAGGAATGGCGGCCTGTTGCAATCCTTAAGGCCATTTGAGAAGCCATCAGAAGCCGACAAAGATAACTTCTGCACTTATCATGTGGTGATAGGCCACTGAACCAACAACTGCTAAAAGCTAAGGGATGCTATACAGAAGCTTATCGACAAGGGAAAGCTGCAAGAACCACCTAAACCTAGCACTAAAACTAACCCACTACCGGCATTCAAGAAGCGGGTTAACATGGTTCAGTCGGGGTTGCCGGCTAACTTTATATTTGCCCAAGTTCTGCAAGCGAACCCTACGATTCAGGCAGTGGCGGTAGGGGAACCCGAAGTTGAGCTCGAGTGTGAGAAAAAGGAGGGGTGTAAGGAGATCAAGCCCATAAGTCTGGATGACCTTGACTCCGAAGATGAGTACGAGGAATTTGACAAAAGAGAAGCTGTTAAACCACCGGTTATTGAAAAGCTGAAAATTCAAGAAGTGCAGCATGTGACCCGAAGTGGAAGGGTATATCAACTAGCAGATCAGACGAAAGATAAAGCACCGATGAATGGGTCAGGCAGCACTTCGGTACCGAAAGGAGTCGAGAAAGAAGACTTGGTCATTTCCCAGTTGAAGAAGACCCCTGCACAAGCCAGTTTGTGGCATTTGGCTATGACCTCCAAAGAGCATAGGGAGGCTTTAGTGAAGAAGCTATCAGAAATTGAAGTCTCCCCTATAGCTTCACCAGAGGCTATATGCTGCTTGCTAGACAAAGTCCACGCTGGAGCTCCTAATATTGTTTTCTCTGAGAAAGACCTACCTGTAGAAGGAAAGGCCCACAACAAGGCTCTTTACATTAGAGCCTATATCATGGATAAGGTGATGCCGTGTGTTATGGTGGATGACGGCTCGGCTCTGAATATATGCCCGCTGAAAATGTTGCCGTTTCTAGGCATGAATGAAGAAGTGTTGAAGAGGTCCTCGACAGTCATTCGGGCATATGATGATTATAAGAGAACAGTGATAGGGACCTTCAAAATAGAAGTGGAGGTTGGGCCCATCAAGCCATGGTTGTCTTCACAGTGATCGATATCCTGGTCAAATTCTCCCTATTGCTTGGAAGGCCCTGGTTCCATCCTTTAGGAGGTGTTCCTTCCATATTGCATCAGAAGATTAAATTCTCTATGAATGACAGGATTGTGACTGTTGAGGCAGACGCCCAGTCGATGGTAGCTGCAGTGGATGAAGGAGTGGTTCCTTTTGGTGGATTCCAAATTGCTGTCATTAAGGAGGGAGAAACCTCAGATGCCCCTATGGTCCTTTATGAGAATTACATGCCGGAGTAGCTATCCCGATATCTGTACAAGCTGAACTTTGTCCCGGGAATGGGACTCGGGATTAATTTGCAAGGTGTGCTAGAATTCAAGATCGACTCGGGAAAGTCAAAGCAGTACGGCCTTGGTTATGTAGAGGGGTCATCCAAGCAGAAGAATCAGAAAAAGGGCAAGAATGTCAAGGTCATGATGAAGCCATTTCTGAAGGCAGAAGAAAGCCTTTACAAGGGCCAAGCTGAACCAGTGCTGGTTGGAAATGTCGAGCACCGTGGCTTTGAGATCTTTGTAGATGTTGTGGATTTTGAGAAAAGCCAGGAAGAGCCAGTAGCCCCCATAATGATGGAGGAAACAATTGCTGAATCTGAAATTTTGAAAGGAGAATCATCTGAGGTGATAGCAGAAACCATAGAGGTGGCCGAGGAAGAAGATGAAAAGAAGACTTGTGCCGAAACTACAGAAGTGATCTCGGGAGCTCTGACTACTGCATTAACCAAAGCTTTTGGGAAATCCAAGGAAGGATTTGGTGAAGAACTGATGGCCAAAGTGAATTTAGACTCTGTGGTTGCTGAAATCACCAAGATTATGGAGAAAGCTAAGGCACAAGTGGCCGAGAAAGCTACAGTACCAGATGATGCTCTGGAAGGGAAGATGGAAGCTGATGAAGAACAAGGCCCTCCGCCTGTGGAGGATGAAAATGATTTTGTTGTATCTATTTCTTCCATTTTCAATGTAACTGATGTACTTTATGATAAGTTCAATGCAATGAAATCCCAGTTTGCTTACTTGTGTGATGTTTATCCTGATAATTTTGTGCATGCATTTAAATCACCATCAAGCATATTTAGCATACATGACACTGCATTGCATGAAATCAATATAAGTACAGATGAAAACCCTAAAATGGTACTCATTTCACACGAGCTAAAATCCGAGGAAGAAAGAGAATTAATAAGAATACTCCAAAAACATGTTAAAGCTTTCGCCTGGTTGTATGAAGACATGCCGGGTGTAGATACAGAAATAGCAGTGCACAAAATCCCAACGGACCCCAAGTTCAGACCGGTAAAGCAGAAGTTGAGAAGACTAAGACCGGAATGGGCTACGCTGGTGAAAGAAGTAGTGGCCAAGCAGATAGACGCCAAGTTTCTCGAAGTGGTGGAGTATACGGAATGGCTAGCCAATATTGTCCCTGTGCCTAAAAAGGATGGAAGGGTCAGAGTATGCATCGACTACAGGGACTTGAACAAGGCCTGCCCTAAGGAAAATTTCCCACTACCTCACATTGACGTATTGGTTGATAGTGCAGCAAAAGCGGCAATGTACTCCTTCATGGATGGCTTTTCGGGGTATAACCAGATTCTGATGGATGTGATCGACAAGGTGAAAACATCATTCATCACAGAGTGGGGTACTTTCTATTACAGAGTGATGCCTTTCGAGTTGAAGAACGCTAGTGCCACTTATCAGAGGGCTGTCACAACTCTGTTGCATGATATGATCCATAAAGAAGTTGAAGTGTATGTCGATGATATGCTTGTTAAATCAACAACCAGGGAGGAACACCCTGTTATCCTGGATAGATTTTTAACACGCATCGGAGAGTACAATTTGCGACTTAACCCCAAGAAGTACGTATTCGGGGTCACATCTGGGAAGCTGTTGGGCCATGTAGTCAGCCAGAAGGGTATAGAAATGGACCCAGATAAAATAAAAGCCATCCAAGATATGCCAGCTCCTAAGACAGAAAAGGAAGTCAGATCATTCTTGGGTTCCTTACAGTATGTCAGCCGCTTCATAGCACGGTTAACCTCCACTTGTGAACCAATCTTCAAGCTACTAAAGAAAGATCAGCCGGTTATGTGGGATGACAAGTGTCAGCTGGCATTCGAAAAGATCAAGGCTTACCTGGTAAAGCCACCAGTGTTGAGTCCTCCAATTTCAGGGAAGCCTCTAATTTTGTACTTGGCAATTGAAGAATCCTCTATAGGGGCGATGCTAGCACAAGAACAAGATGGCAAGGAGTATCCCATCTACTACCTCAGCAAAAAGCTATTGGAGTATGAAACCAAATACACACTGGTGGAGAAGACGTGTGGCGATGATTTGGTTGACCAAGAAGCTGCGCCACTATTTCCAATCCTACAAGATACAAGCCGTGGCTAAGGTGGATCCAATGAAGTACCTCTATGAAGCACCAGCATTGGTTGGGAAGTTGTCTAGGTGGTTGTTACTTTTGTCTAAATTTGACATCGAGTACATCACGAAGAAAACGATTAAAGGGCGAGCCGTGGCAGAGTTTCTGGCAAATCAACCCCTAGAATCAGATTACACAGAGAACCTGGAATTCCCTGATGAGCAGTTAGCCATGGTGGAAGCGAAAAGATGGGTCATGTGCTTGGATGGGGCAGTGAATAGAAAAGGCGCTGGAATTGGAGTACTTATAGCAACACCGGATGGTGAGGTCATTCCTTTATCCAAAAGGCTGATTTTTCCTATAACCAACAATGGGGCGGAATATGAAGCATGCTTGTTTGGAATGGAAACTTTATTAACCTTAGGGGCAAATGATGTCTTAATTGTTGGTGACTCACTTCTAGTGATCAGGCAAGCTCAGGGTGAATGGGAGCTAAAAGAAGAAGCCTTGTGGCCTTATTTGGAGCTGCTGCAATTCAGAAAAGGTTTATTCGGCCAGTATGAATTTTGACATGTCCCCAGGGATGAGAATAAGATGGCTGATGCATTAGCAACTTTGTCTTCCATGTGGGAAAATCTAGAGGAGACACAAGTTCAACCACTGGTTATAGCCACTTCCAGACAGCCTTGCTTCGAAGTGCACGAAGTGATGGAATTATCAGCTGAAGAAAAACCGTGGTTCTTTAACATCTACCAGTATGTTAAGGAGGGAAAGTATCCCGAAGAGGCCAGTGTTGCTGATAAGTTAACATTAAGAAAGCTGGCCAGTCAATTCAAAATCTTCGAGGACAAGTTATAAAAAAGAACAGCACATGGAGTCCTTTTAAGGTTTCTAGCAGAGCAAGAAGCAGAGAAAGTAATGCAGCAGGTACATGCAGGGTCCTGCGGGCCGCATATGAATGGACTTGCCATGGCCAGAAAGATCATGAGACAATGCTATTTCTGGATGACAATGCAAGCAGACTGCGTAAGAAAAGTGAAGAGATGTCATGAATGTCAGATCTATGCAGACATTAGTCATCTTCCTCCACTCGAACTTCAGAATCTAGCATCTCCTTGGCCGTTTTCAGCATGGGGGATAGATATGATTAGGGAAATTCACCCAACTACATCTAACAGACACAGATTCATAGTAGTGGCAGTTGATTACTTCTCCAAGTGGGTGGAGGCAGAATCCTTTGCCAAGGGGACAGCCAAACACATGGTCAAGTTCATCCAGAAGAACATCTTCACTCGGTATGGGATTCCTCACCACATAGTAACTGACAATGGAGTACAGTTTCAAGGGGCAACAGCTGAGCTATTTGCAGATCATGGAATTGAACACCATAAGTCTTCTCCATACAGGCCTCAGGCTAACGGTGCAGTGGAAGCAGCTAACAAGGCAATAAAGAAGATCTTATCAAAGATGGTAACCACTTACAGGGATTGGGCCGATAAACTGCCTTATGCTCTTTGGGGTTACAGAACCAGTGTCAGAACGCCGACAGGAGAAACTCCTTATGCCTTGGTATATGGAATGGAAGCAGTATTGCCAGTGGAAATAGAACTCAGATCACTTAGAGTTGCCTTGGAAGCTCAGTTACCAGAGACTGAATGGGTTCAAGCTAGGTATGAACAGTTGGTAGCGCTAGATGAAAGGCGATTAAGGGCACTGGATCATCTTCAGATGTACCAGCATAGGATGACCAGAGCATATAATCAGAACGTGAAGTATTCCAAACGGCAGTTGAAGAAGGGTGACTTGGTTCTAAAGCAGTTAAGGCCTTCCAATGTCGATGTTAGGGGCAAGTTCAGACCTAACTGGGAAGGACGCTATGTGGTGAAGAAGGTGTTATCAAAGGGCGCTGTCAGCATCATGGACATGGATGGAAACGAGTTCACTAATCCTATCAACCAGGACAGGCTAAAGCTTTATCATGTGTAAAAAAAAAAGAAAAAAAAGGGAAAGAGGTCTGCTAGGCTGAAAACTCGGAAAGAGCGGTCTAGGCAAAAGTTACGACACGAGAGAAAATAATCAGTCGGAAAACCTGAAAAGGACGACTGGTCATGGATTCTGGCACAATGTGAAATGTGTATCACTTAGGAACCAACTTGTTTCAAATGTACTCATTTTGACTTCATCAATAAAGTGAAATGTTTGTTTAAATATATTTGCATGGTTATGACAAATGCACAAACAAAGTTGTCTTGCATAAACACACATTCAAATAAAGCACTTTGCATTCAACTGCTCAATATCATCGCATTATTTAACAAATGAAAATGTATTAAATACATACAATTTAAAATCTCTTATCATCCTATAAAGTCCAATTCATCTTCCCAAACGAGCAATAAAGGGTCATGACACCATTTTAATCAAATCATAAATAAAAAATAATAAAAAAATAATAAAAAATAAAAAAAATAATAAAAAAAGAGAGAGAGAGAGAAAGCTCGCTGGGGTGAAAACCGAAAAGGCACCTCAGGCAAAAATTAGAGCGGCCCGCTAAGCTGAAAACCCATATCGGGCAGTTTAGGCAAAAGTTAGGGCATATGAAAATCTCGCTAAGGCGAAAACCGAAAAGGCGCCTTAGGCAAAAGTTAGAGCAGCTCGCTGGGCTGAAAACCCGAGTTGGGCAATCCAAGCAAAAATTAGAGCACTTACAAACTCATAACTTCCCCATAAAGCGGGAAAAGCAGAACGTCCTCAGCACTCCCCACAGAATTCGTCACATCATTCCCTGGCAGAGTTTCCCCTACTACTCCCCAGCAGAATCTACATGAAGGACACCATAATTATTTCCCCAATCAAGTCACTACACTCTTCCCCAGCGGAATCTCTACAAGGAATACTACGATCATTTCCCCAGCGGTCACCTCACCCCTTGGATGATCACCAAACAGTGCCCCAAGAAAAGCAAGATCAACCAGGGGCACAACATATCTCCCCAGCGGAAGACAGAAACATCCAATAACAGAAAATACAAACATGTACATATACATCATCATGCATCCATACATTGCATATGTCAATTACTTATCCCCGGCTAGTCTTCATTCTTGATCGAAGGGGCAAAAATTTTTGTTTTAAAATCTCTCGATTAAGGAATGAAGACTTGCCATTTTAAGTGCAGGAATTCATCCCCAGCTTAATATCTTTAGCAAGTCAGTAGATCCGCCTCGAGTAATGTAAACTCGGTATCGGCCTAGGTCCGCTCCATTATCTCAACTTTCCCCAGCGAGTCCGCCTCGAGTAATGTAAACTCGGTATCAGCCCAGATCAGCTTCATCTATTTCCCTAGCAGATCCGCCTCGGGTAACCTAGACCCGGTATCGGCTAATCTCTTCATAACTCGCCTCAGGTAACCTAGACCCGGTATCGGCTAATCTCTTCATCAACTCGCCTCGGGTAACCTAGACCCAGTATCGGCTAATCTCTTCATCAACTCGCCGAGGGTAACCTAGACCCGGTATCGGCTAATCTCTTCATCAACTCGTCTCGGGTGACCTAGACCCGATGTCAGCTTATTTCATCCCCAGTATCGCCTCGGGGTAACTTAGACCGTTCCAGTGTTCCATTCCAGTGTTCGTGGCGCTTTAATTCACGCTCTCAAATTCATCATCACATGTATTATAGACTTGGAGCTAGATGTCGAATTTGATCACGCGAAGGGCAGCTGTAAGCGCCGGAATTTTCCATACTTAAAAAAAAAAAAGTTTATAGTCGTACGACTGTAATGTAGGGAAAATTGCAGAAGCCCATACCTCTGCAGCAGAAAATGGAGGAGAGAGAGAAGGAGCATTAATTGCTCCATTTGTTGCAGCAAGCAAGCAAAAATCAGAGAGATAAAAGGAGAAGAAAAAGGAGAAAAGGGACAGGATTGGATTTCTGGTGAAAAAGGGATTTAGAGAGAGAAAGAGAAAGGAGAGAAAGAAGAAAACCACAAAAACTCATTTCTTCCTCTTTTATTTTCTTTAATTCTCGAAATTAAGGTTAAAACTTGTTAGAAATCCCTAGGTTAATCAATTAACTTCACGACCAAATCAAGAATCCGGACTTAAATCATTAGAATCCCTTGCAATTTGGATTTTTAGACAAAAAGCTCTCAACTTCAACTCCAAAGGAAAAAGTGCGAATTTGTTGGGATCAGAGCGACGCCAGGGGTCAAAACGACTTTGATTAGCTTCGAAAAAGGTAGACACTTCTTTTCCTTATACTGTTTCTCGCTTTCTAGGTGTTTGAAGTGAGTTTTGTCCCTTTTTTGCTGCATTTTCGTATTTCTGTTTCTGGAAATTAAGAACAGTCGTACGACTGTTCTTAATTTCCAGTTGATTTTCTTCAGTTTTGGTTTAGAATGAATTTTTGGCGAAATTCTGATCCTGAACTGATTACAGTCGCACGACTGTAAACTACAGTCGTACGACTGTAATCCTTATTCCAGAATCAGGATTTCAGCTTTTATCCGTAAAAAATCCAAAAAAATTAGAAAACCCCAAAAATCATCCAAAATGAATTTTGTTGTGTGCATCTCGACCATAGATTCAATTTTTAGTAAAATTGCATTTAGAACAATTCAACGATGGAGACCCAGTTCTCCCGAAAACCGACCCACCTTAAATATCAAAATGTATGTAAATTGGAAAAATTGTTTTCAAAATGATTTTCCCACAAAACCAAAAATACAGGGACGTTTCAAAATGTTTTCCAGGTCTAACCAGACGGGCTAGCCGAGCCAGCCCGGTTATCCCCTAAATGCATACCCCCAATTCTGTCTATTTGAGTCCTATTTGTGGTGTGCCGTATAAATTGCTCCGAGGGATCCGCTCACAGCGGGGAAGGACCACCAGAAGCCTATTTGGATAGCTACATGAGGTTGATGACTAGCATGGGGATTGGAAAAGGTCATCTTTTGAACTTATTTCCTGCTACTCTGAGGGGCACTACAGCAAAGTGGTACATGAAGATGCCCCTGTATACCCGTTCCACCTAGGATGACTTAGCTGATGCCTTCGTGAAGTAATATGCCTACAACACCCAGGTTGAGACAACTCTCGAGGATCTAGAGAGAATCCGCTAGAAGCCGAACGAGTCTTTCCCGGCTTATTACAAATGGTGGATGGATGTGTAGGTTTTGGTGGATGAGGCACCGAAGTTGGAGTCTTTGATTGTGAAGCTTGTGGATGGTAGCCTTCCCCAATATAAGGACAAGATGAAGCTCAAGAGTTTCCATTCCTTTAATAAGGTGGTGGAATTTGCCAAGCATATCGAATGATACGAGGAAGAAGAGTAGAGGGGCAGACAGAGTTCAGGCTCCTACAGAAACAATCAGGGGTACTCTCAAGGGCACAAAAGTGGTAGTTCTAAGGCTACTGCAGTGGGATCTAGTTCAAAGGCGACACCAAAAGCAGCCTCTATTGAAGCGGAGGAGGTAGAAGTGGCTGTTGTGAATCAGGGGAGGCCAAGCGTTCAGAGAATTACCAGTCCCTGGGCCGAATCAGTTAGTCGAATCTTTGCCAAGTGTAAGGCTGGGTTGTTACAAAGTTGTGAGCGGACGACGCATTTTCGACGGAATGCGAGACTCCCTATAGGAAGGGGCTTCTCGATCTCGGGTGGGCCCCTCCCTCGCGTGGGGTTTTTAAGAATGGAAAACGGGTTTTTTGGAAAATAAATGGAATTAATGCAAAACAGAGCCAAGACCTAAGTCTGGATGAATATTGTAGAGTCGCCACCCGGCTCAGCTCAACCGAGAAATTCTTATGTAGCTGAACTGGACGAACGGTCACTACACTATCCAGAGATTTGGGTCTGGACAAGTCCCTTATTTCATGTCCAATTAAAATAAATATTGCCAATGTTCTCAAATGGTATTTCAAAATCTAAAGTCAATTTTATTGAATATAAAAGGCATACAGTGCGCATACAAATGTATAATACAAAAATAAAGAAAAATAAATATTAATTGGCTTACAACCAAATCGAATGGAAAAAAAAAACTCTCGCCTCACTTATACAATCACCTAGAATACACGAGAATCTAAAAATATTTACAATCGCCTAAATACACGATTAATTCTATTAAAATATGAATAAAAATAAAAATAAAATAAAATAGAAGTTGCAAAATAAAGGTTAGCACAATTTATACGGCACACCACAAATAGGACTCAAATAGACAGAATTGGGGGCATGCATATGGGGGGTAACCGGGTTGGCTCGGCCAGCCGGCCAGTTTAGACCTAGAAAACATTTTGAAACGTCCCTGTATTTTTGGTTTTGTGGGAAAATCATTTTTGAAAACAATTTTACCTATTTACATGCATTTTTATGTATTAGGTGGGTCGGTTATCGGGAGAACCGGGTCTCCATCGTGGCATTGTTCTAAATGCAATTTTACTGAAAATTGAATCTATGGTCGTGAATGCACACAACGAAATTCATTTTGATGATTTTCTAATTTTTATGATTTTTTATGAACTTTTAGAAAATTTTATGGGTAAAAACTGAAATTCTGATTCTGGATCAAGGGTTATAGTCGTGCGATTGTAACTATAGTCATGCGACTGTAAACAGTTCAGAATCAAGATTTTGCCAAAATTTTATTTTGAATCAAAATTGAAGAAAAACTACCTAGAATTTAAGAACACTCGTACGACTGTATATACAGTCGTACGACCGTTCATCAAATGCAAGAACAGTCGTGCGACTGTTCTTAATTTCCAGAAACAGAAGGACGAAAATGCAGTAGAAAGTGCATAAAATTCAATCCAAACACCCAGAAAGCGAGAAAAAGAGTAAGAAAAGGAAGTGTCTACCTTTTTAGAAGCTATCCAAGTCGTTTTGACCCCTGGTGTCGCTCCAATCCTAACAAATTCGCACTTTTGCTTTGAAAATTGAAGTTGAGGACTTCATGTCCAAAAATCCAAATTGTAAGGGATTCTAATGATTTAAGTTCGGATTTTTTAGTTGGTTGTGAAGTTAATTGATTAACCAAGGGAATTCTAACAAGTTTTAGCTTTAATCCTAACGAATTCGAAAGAAATAGAAGAGAAAAAGAGGATTCTTGAGCAAGCTTTTCTTTCCCCTTTTTCTTGTCTCTTTCCTTCTCTTCTCTCTCTAATTTTCCACCAGAAATCCAATTGTCGCTTCTCTCCTCCCTTTCCTCTCTTTTATCTCTGATTTTTTCGGCTTGCTTGCTGCAACAATGGAGCAATTAATGCTCCTTCTCTCTCCTCCATTTTCTGCTGCAGAGGTATGGGCTCCTGTAATTTTTCCGACATTACAGTCGTACGACTGTAATTTTTAAATTACAGTCGCATGACTGTAAGGACAGTCGTACGACCGTACTTCTTCTTTTTTTTTAAGTATAGAAAATTCCAGTGCTTACAAAAGTTTGAGGCCGTTCTCACCTCCAGCTGAGGCAGATAAAGATAATTTTTGTTCTTACCATGTGATGGTGGGTCACCGTACAAACGAGTGCACACAGCTAATTAAAGCCATCAAGCAGCTGGTCATGGATGGCAAGATAGTAGAGCCAGCTTTGAAGCCGAACGTGCAGAAAAATCCAATTCCCACCTTTGGAGGTCAGGTGAACATGGTGCAGTCGCGTCTTCCAGCCAATTATGTTTGCCCAAATGATTAAGGTGAGTCCGAGCTTGCAAGCTATGTTAGTGGAAAGGGAGGAAGAGCCAGAGGTGGTTAAAGAGCAGACTTTGGCAGTGAAAGATAAGACGGGTCCCATTGATTTGGATGAAATTGAAGTAGAGGACGAATATGATGAGTTTGAAGTACAAGAGTCGAAGCCTGTTTACTCGGTGGAGATGAAGAGGGGGACCGTAACAGAGAAAGATGGGTCGGTGATGCACATCACAAGAAGCTGTAGGGTTTATCAACCCACTAATGTACCACCTCCGGCACCCCTAAGAAGGAACACTACATCGGTGCAGAATGATATGGTCTGATCACCTCCAGTGGACAAGGAGGAAGACATGGTGGTGGACCAGCTGAAGAGGACACCGACTCGTGCCAGTGTGTGGCACTTACTCATATAGTCAAAGAGGCACCGAGAGGTAGTGGTTAAACAATTGATGGAGATGGATGCCAACCTTACTATGGCCCCCGACAAAGTGTGTGCAATGATTAGGGGAGTGGATTTAAAGGCCAACAGGGCCTTGGAGATCAGATTTGGGGTAGAAGACCTCCACTTGAAGGGGTTAATGACAACAAGGCTCTGTACTTAAGGGTTGAAGTCATGGATAAAGTGATGCCGAGTGTGATGGTGGATGACAGCTCTACTTTGAACATCTATCCTTCTCAGATCCTGCCTTTCTTAGGGGTGAGTACTGAAGCTCTTTGCTGGTCCAACACCGTAATTAGAGCTTATGATGATAGCAAGAGAGCTGTGTTGGGAACCTTTAAGACTAAAGTCAAAGTAGGGGAGGTTAAGTCAAAAGTACTTTTTACCATGATCGATATTCCTGTCACCTTCTCTCTGCTATTAGGGAGACCATGGTTCCATGCTCTAGGAGGAGTTCCATCGACCTTACATCAGAAGGTGAAGTTTTTGATCAAGGGAAAAGTAGTAACTGTTGAAGCAAATGAACCTTCTGTTGTAGCTGCATTGAGTGCTATCGAACAGCCAATGACGGGGTTTTAGGTCGTTGTGATCTTTGACAACCTGGAGTTTCCGGACTGGATTCACAGGTACTTCGCCAAGCAGAACTATGAACCGGGTAAAGGGTTAGGGGCTAAACAATAAGGTGTCCTTGAATTCAATATTGAAGCCGGCAAGTACCGTCAATTTGGGCTGGGGTATCATGAGGGAAGGCCTGCGCAAGAGCGAAAATGTGTGAACTTGGTGGACACTTTCATTCGGGCCACATAATCAGTGTATGACGGGACTCCTGAGCCCATAACCATTGAGGGAATTCAGCTTTCAGGATTTGAAATTTTTGCTGATGTGTTTGATTTCAGCAAGTATAGAATTAGGCCAGTCGTGAGCATGCTGCAAGCCAGAGCTAGGGATGAAAGCAAGGAGGTTCAGAATCAAAAAGCTGTTGATCAAGTTAGGGTTGAATTCAGAGAAAAGGGAGAAGCCTTTAAGAAGACTGACCTGGTGAGAGGCGAGATGGAAGTGGCCATGGGGGCCATCACAAGAGCATTATTTGTTGGGATATATCACTAGAAATCATCCGATTAAAGCGAAAGAACGCGATGATTTCCTCAAATCCGTGCCCAGGAGCAATTGAGATGGAAATTGAAAAACATAAAATTTAATCACAAGAGATAAATCTCTTACCCCGGAATATCTCTTTAAGAGATGGATGCAGACTGCAGGAATCAAACTAGAATCCCTCCTTGTTCATGTAGACGAACGCCTAATGAACACTACCTGTGCTAGCGTCAAAAAACACAGAACTTTGGAGAGGGAGGAGGAGAATTTCAGCCACAGTGTCTCGTCTGCATTAGGCCGAAAATCCTAGGGTTATTTTAACCCTAGGTGGCTGAAATTCCCAAGGAGAATTTTGGCCCAATTGGTTTCTCCATCTGTGTGGGCTTCCTTCTTTTATTTTAGGCCAAATCTATTTTAATTAGTCTGGTTTAAACTAATCTCAAGCCCAACTTTAATTTACCCATGTATTTAATATATTACACCAAGTAACATATTATTTACATTTAAATTAAAACTACTTCTACTAATTAATTTAATCCATCAAATTAAAATTAGATCTTCACAAAATAAATTCATATGTAAACCTATACATATGAATATTTCCACCCAGGAAATAATCTCATAATTAATCTAATCAATTATAAGAAAGCCAATCAAATCTTAATTTTATTATTATGATCAATCCAATTGATCTTTATAATATAATTAATATATTCCTCTCTCTACAGAGTGTATACTCTAAGTATAAATGTGATTCCTTAAGTCAGTGTTTAGTCGCTCAATGTGTACGATCCCGTGGGCCCATCTTTATGTTGGCAGTGGGCCAGTGGCCCACAGAATGCAGTTGGGCTCTAGCAAGCCACTGCAGCCCCTAATTAAGATGAAGATGGTAGTCCAACTAATATCATAACCCTGTAGTTTAAACTTGTATATCCCATGTCATCGATATCGATGTCCAACATAGAGGCATGGATTGATCACCCTCTTTTGTGTTCGGACGTTAACTTGATCCCGAATGTACTGAAGCTCATAAACAAGTTCCAACTTGTTTGGGTGTTGCCACACTCTTATCAGTCACATTCATCAAGAGGCCGGTGATATCTTCTTAGTGGATTACTGAGTGACAAATCCCTTCTGCATATCCATAGCATTGCCATGCTAAGTGACATACCCAAAAGTACCCATACTTGGCACCCTATTACAGGCCCTTCAGGCATACCCCTAAGTATGCAAACTCACATGCAATACCATCATATGGTCAGGTCAAAGGATCCATACAAGTACTACACGAGAATCACTTATGAAACTATACCATGTGGATTTCTCTTTTAGTGGATCTATCCAGTACCATGCCCTTTTTACATGTACCCATTAACTTGGTTGACATCCCATGTTCAATGACTGATAAGACATCGCCATACAACCAGGTTAATGATAGTCTGTAGTTCCACTCATTCCTATGACTGAAATAGACTACGGATCTATTTATGGTCATATCGTTTACCCTATCCATGGTCTTACTACTAAGTGCATGACACTTGTCATCATGGATGTGGATATGTCCATTGGATACTTCATTTAATATAATTCACAAGATATATATAATAAATGAATTAATGCCTTTATTAATAACACGAATGTGTACAATACATAAATCCAATACATGTATAATACAAGTACAAGGACCAATGCCTCGGGACTAAGGCATATCCAGCAATCTCCCACTTGCACTAGTTCCAACTAAGCATGGGCCTAATCCCTATAGATGTAGTATGACCCTCATGCTTGGGTTGGGCCAGTGCCTTGGTCAAAGGACCTTTGACATTATCCTCGGTGTCTACTCTGTGCAATGCAATGTCACCTCTCTCCGCGATCTCTCATATGAGGTGAAACTTTCTGAGCACGTGCTTTGTGTTCTTGTGTGACCGGGGCTCCTTAGCTTGTGCAACGGTCCCATTATTGTCACAGAAGATATCAACTGGGTCCTGGATAGTTGGTACTACTCCTAACTCAGTGATAAACTTCCTCATCCACACAGCTTCCTTAGCTGCATCACATGCCGTGATGTACTCAGCTTCTGTTGTAGAGTCCGTGATGGTTGGCTGCTTTGAGCTCCTCCAGCTTACAACACCACCATTTAGCAAAAATACATACCCAGACTACGAATGGTACTCATCCTGGTTGGTCTGGAAGCTTGCATCAGTGTACCCCATAACTGATAGCACTTCCTGACCACCATACACGAGGAAGCTGTCCTTAGTCCGGTTAAGGTACTTGAGGATTGCTTGACAGCCTTCCAGTGATCCTCCTCGGGATCCTGTTGGTACCAGCTCATCATACTTAGTGCAAAGGCGACATCAAGTCTTGTACATAGCATGGAGTACATAATTGATCCTATAGCTGAAGCATATGGTCACACGAGGGGAAATCTGTGAGCACGGGTTTTTTCCCAACCTCGGTGATGAAAGCCATTATTACCTTTTTCATGGATAAACGTGAAGCGGATTCGGAATGACCGGGATGATGTCAGAAATATCTTAAGTTACCCGAATGTGTGTGATAAGTCTTGGTATGGAACCACGAAGGAATTCGAGTGAGTATTTAAGAAAACTGAAAAAGACAATGAAAAATAAGTGAAAATGGCATAATCTAGACACTACAGCCGCGCGGCTGTAATATAGTGGCTCGAATGTAATCATCAGATTTCTTTTTTTTCTAATAAATCAACATTTAATTTGGATTTTTTAACCTAAATAGGAGATATAAAAAGATTGTAACTGGATGAGGGTTTAAGGCAGCAGACAAAAAAATAGAGAAAAGAGAATTGTGAGAATTGATAGAAAACACATACACACTTAGATTTTTTTTTTCTTTTGTGAAAAAATATTAAAATTGAGTGTTTTAATCCTAAATAATCAAAGAAACCTTAACAAAAATCTGTTTAAATCATCACAACTTTAGAGGGATTAGTTTTCTAGGGACATTCTTAGACCTTAATCACTCATTCAATCTCGTTCGGGGTTCCATTCGGGCTTTGAAAATCGCATAAGCTTTTGGGTTGTTCGTGATTGCAAGGCGTTGTCGACATCCAAATTCATCCCTGGTGGTCCAAAACACTGGAACACATACAAGGTACATTCTGAGAGGCCTTAAAATTCCCTTTTTCTTTTGTTTTGATTACTGTTTGTTGGTGTTTTGGAATTTTTTGCAATTTTGGAAGTGATTTTGATTACAGCTGCCCCACCTATGATTATAGCCGCTCGGCTGTAACCTACAGCCACGTGGCTGTAACCTATAGGGGCGTGGGTGTAATTTATAGGGGCAAAAGCTCCAAATGCCCCAAATCAACTGATAACCCTTTTGTTTTCCAATTAAATTTGTTTTTCATGTTTATTATCGGTCCAATTACATCCATGTATGCTTGGATTCCCAGTTTTCTCATTTTTATTGATGGATGTGACTTCAAGTTTGATGATTTTGAGTTTTTAGGGATTTCTGGACTTATTTCGATCCGTTTCGGATCTGTTTGGTTGAAGTTAGTGTGTTTCTAGAAATCCCAGATTACCCGAAATCACTAAATTTGCAAAACGATTTTCAAAAATGAGAAAAGAAGGCCAGAACACTTTCAAGAGCATGGCTATAGGTGCTATAGCCACGCGGCTGTAGTTCAGGAGGTAGAATTATAGTTTTGCCCTTTTAGGCCCCAACTTGTAATTTTCTATCTTTTTCCTATTCAAAACTGAATTTTGGCGTGTTTACATTCTTTTAGACCCTAGATGGATGTTTAATTTAGGCCCACTCATGAACTGGATCCCTGGATCCTGGGATATCCAGCACGCTAAAAGCTGGAAAATGAATGTAAAATGAGCCAAATGGTTTTCAAAATTTATTTTTCATCCATAAAACCTACAGGGCGTTTCAAAAAACCGTTTTCCATGTATAACCAGGCTGACCAATCGGGTCGACCCGGTTACCCCTTCTAAATGAATGACCCGTTTCCTAAAATACCCCCATTCTGTCCTATATGTGTCCTTGGTGTGTTTTATCTACTTGTGCTAACCGTATTTGGACGCAGCTTTTATTTTTCTTTATTTTTATTTTTGGATGTATTTTATAGATTAAATCGTGTATCTAGGCGATTGTAATTTTTTAGATCGTCATGTATTATAGGCAGTTGTAATGGTGAGGATGAGAGCTTTTTCTTTTCATGGGTTCTATAATTTGGCCTCTATTTACTTTTCCCGTACTTTTACTTTTCTGCACTTTATTTTGGTATTTATATTTATGTCATTTGCATGAACATTGGTTAATAATAAGAAAGAAAATAAAATGAGTAGAATTAAGTGAATGCAACATCATATTATGAAATAATAATTAAAGATAAGTGAGAATTAGTAGATATTTTGCCCGAACCCTGAATCTCTGAATTAGGTACCGCGTCTGTTGGAAATGCCATAGTCCCAAAGCATTGGTCCTTGTGTTTGTATGATACATTTGAACATTCATATGAACTTTATGTCTTATACAATTTGTGTCAAGAGATAGCGGCATTAATCTATTTATTATATGTCTTGTGCTATATTTTAAATAGAGTATCCAATGGACATATCCATATCCATGTTGTCAAGTGTCATGCACTTGGCAGTAAGACTATGGATAGGGAAAATGATATGGCCATAAAGTCATCCGTAGTCTGTTCCAATCATGGGAATGAATGGAACTAAAGACTATCATTAGCCTAGTTGTATGGCAGTGTCTTACCGGTCATAGAACATGGAATGTCAACCGGGTTAATGGGTACATGCAAAAAGGGCATGGTACTGGATCGATCCACTTAACGGGAATCTACATGGTATTGTATCACAAATGATTCTCGTGTAGTAGTTGTGTATAAGTCCTTTGACCGGACCATATGATGGTGCTGCATGTGAAGTGGCACACTTTGATGTACGCCTAACGGGCATATAAAAGGGTGCCAAGTATGGGTACGTTCGGGTGTGTTAGTGAACATGGCGGTGGTATGGATATGCTGAAGGGAATGTCACTCAATGATTCACTGAGACGATATCACTGGCCTCTTGAAGAATGTTACTGATAAGTGTACGGCCGCACCCAAACAAGATTGGATCTTGTTTGTGAGCATAAGTTCATTCGGGATCAAGTAAATGTCCAGACACAAAGAGGGTGATACTTCCATGCCTCTGTGTTGGACACCGATATCAGCGACATGGGATTTACAAGTTCAAACTACAGGGTTACGTTTTCCGTTAGACTGCTTACTCTGTCTCAATTGGGGGCTATAATGGTTTGGTAGAGCCCGCCTGTAGTCTATGGGCCTTGGCCCACTGCCAACATAAAGATGGGCCCATTAGATCGTACACATTGAACGTCTGGACTTTAACTAGTCGGATTAAGTGTGTACTTGGAGTATACACATTTGAAGAGAGAGAGATTTATTAATTATATTATATAGATCAATTGGGTTGATCAGAATAATATACTTAATATTTATTTTGGCCTTCTCTTACTTTATTCAATGAATGAATTGATGGGATTATTTCCTAGGTGGAAATATTATTATACATGTATAGGTTTACACGTATCTCACTCTGTTAAATAATGTCTTTTATATCCTGGATCTGAATGAAACTAATCATGTCTATAATATACATACGTAAAGGGTTAAGCCTAATGAACTTAATTCGGTTTACCTTTGGCTTTGTCGTTTAGGCCACATAAATGAGAAGCGCATAGCTAGGCTTCGCAAAGTTTGAACCCTAGGATAATTTGACACGGAGTCACTTGATATATGCGAGTCTCGTTTATGAGGTAAAATGACTAAAGAGCCACAAGCTTACTGGATCTAATACATTCAGATGTCTGTGGACCTATGAGCAAAGCAACCAGGGGTGAACATCTATACTTCATCTCCTTCACAGGCAATTTCATTAGATATAGCTATGCCTATTTAATGAAATATTAGTCTGAGACCCTTGATAGGTTCGAAGGATTTCGGAATGAAGCACAGAACCCACTAGGCAGAAATATCAACGCCATTCGGTTGGACCGAGGTGGTGAGCATATAAACCTAGTGTATGACTCATTTTAAGTGGGCATGGAATAGTTCCATTGCTCACTCCTCCAGGGACACAACAATGGAATGGGGTGTCCGAACGGAGGAATAGGACCTTGTTGGACATGGTCCGCTCAAACGATGAGTTATGCCTCTCTCTCCTAATAAGTTGTAAAGGATACGCTCTTGAGACAATGGCTCTCATTTTCAATTATACTCCAACTAAGGCTTTGGAAAAGACCCCATTTGGAATATGGACGGGCAGGGTGCCCAATGTGTCTTTCCAACGGATTTGGGGTTGTTATGCATAAGTCAAGAAATTGACTGTGAGCAAAACTAGAACCCAAAACCGACTAATGCCTGTTTGTGAGCTACCCTAGGGAAACCAAAGGGTATTACTTCTACAACCCCGCTGAGAATAAGGTGTTCATGGCACAAAAGGGGGTCTTTTTTGAAAAAGGATTTATTTCCAAGAAAGACAGTGGGAGCGATGTTGAACTCAGGGAAGTTCAAAGCTCAGAAACTACTAAAAAGGATAACTCAGAGACCAGGGTGAAGCTTCCAAAGGTGGAAGCACCAGCCCAGGTCACACAAGGACCTAAAAGGTCTGGTAGGGATCATCAAGAACATGAGAAACATCGTTTTTTTTGTTTCTAATGATTACGCTCCTTTTGTCTTGGACGAAGAGGAGCTCAAAACCTACCAGTAGGCTATAGCTAGCCCATTGTCTGCCATGGTGGCAGATATGCAATCTATGTACATTAATCAGTTTTGGAAATTGGTTGATCCACCTCTAAGTGCTAAGGTAATAGGTTGCAAGTGGTTCCATAAGCTATAGGTGTTAGGATTTTTCACCGGAAATCACCCAATAAAAGCAGAAGAACGCGGTGATTTCCTCAAATCCGGCCCCAGGAGCAATTGAAATGGAAATTGAAAAACTTTAAAATAAATAGAAAGAGATTAATTTTCTTACCAGAAAATCTCTTTCAAGAGATGCATGAAGACTGCAGAAACCAAAGCAGATTTCCTCCTCGTTTTCGTACACGAACGCCTAACGAATGCAACCCGTGCTAACGTTGGAAAAACGAAACAATGGAAGAGAGGAGGCTAGGAATTTCGGCTAGCTTGTGTGTTAGGGTTAGGGGCCGAAATTTTCACCCTAGGTTTTATTCCTAGGGTGGCCAAATTCCCCTAGGGGAATTCAGGCCCAGCTTGGCTCCATTTCATTATGTGCGGGCTTCCTTGTTTTAATTTGGGCCTAGTCTAATTTTAATTATTCTGGTTTAAATTAATTTCAAGCCCAATTTTAATATACCCATGTATTTAATATATTACTCCAAGTAATATATTATTTACATTTAAATTAAAATTAGTTTGACCAATTAATTTAATCCATCGAATTAAAATTAAATCTTCACAAAATAAAATCATATGTAAACCTATACATATGAATATTTCCACCTAGGAAATAATTTCATAATTAATCCAATTAATTATGAAGAGCCAATCGAACATATATTAATTTTATTATTAGGATCAATCCAATTGATCTTTATAATATTATTAATATATATACACCTCTCTTTCCATAGTGTATACTCCAAGTACACATGTGATTCCTTAAGTCTGCATTCAGTCGTTCTATGTGTACGATCCCGTGGGCCCATCTTTATGTTCGCAGCGGGCCTTTGGCCCGCAGACTGCAGTTGGGCTCTAGCAAGCCACTGCGGCCCCTAATTAAGATGGAGATGGCAGTCTAACTGTTATCATGACCCTGTAGTTTAAACTTGTACATCCCATGTCATTGATATCGGTGTCCAACACAGAGGCATGGATTGATCACCCTCTTTTGTGTCCGGACATTAACTTGATCCCGAATGTACTGAAGTTCACAAACAAGTTCCAACTTGTTTGGGTGTGGCCACACTCTTATCAATCACATTCATCAAGAGGCCGGTGATATCTTCTCAATGGGCTACTGAGTGACAAATCCCTTCTGCATATCCATAGTATTACCATGCTCAGTGACATACCCGAAAGTACCCATACTTGGCACCCTATTACAGGCCCTTTAGGCGTACCCCTAAGCACGTGACTTTACATGTAACACCATCATATGGTCAGGTCAAAGGATCCATATAAGTACTACATGAGAATCACTTGTGATACTATACCATGTGGATTACTCGTTTACTGGATTTATCCAGTACCATGCTCCCAGGCATGTACCCATTAACTTGGTTGACATTCCATGTCCAATGACCGGTAAGACACCGCCATACAACCAGGTTAATGATAGTCTCTTGTTCCATTCATTCCCATGACTGGAATAGACTACGGATCTATTTATGGTCATATCGTTTACCCTATCCATGGTCTTACTGCCAAGTGCATGACACTTGTCATCATGGATATAGATATGTCCATTGGATACTTCATTTAATATATTGCACAAGATACATATAATAAATGAATTGATGCCTTTATTAATAACACAAATGAGTATAATACATGAATCCAATAAATGTATAATACAAATACAAGGACCGATGCCTCGAGACTAGGGCATATCCAACAATCTCCCACTTGCTCTAGTTCCAACTAAGCATGGGCCTAATCCCTATAGACCTAGTATGACCCTCGTGCTTGGGCTGAGCCAGCTCCTTGGTCAATGGATCTGCGACATTATCCTCGGTGTCCACTCTGTGCAATGCGATGTCACCTCTCTCCGCGATCTCTCGTATGAGTTGAAACTTTCTGAGCACGTGCTTTGTGTTCTTGTATGACCGGGGCTCCTTGGCTTGTGCAACAGCCCCATTGTTGTCAAAGAGGATATCAACTGGGTCCTGGATAGTTGGCACTACTCCCAACTCAGTGATAAACTTCTTCATCCACACAGCTTTTTTAGCTGCATCACACACAGCGATGTACTCAGCTTCTATTGTAGAGTCCGCTATGGTTGGCTGCTTTGAGCTCCTCCAACTTACAGCACCACCATTCCACAAAAAACACATACCCAGACTGCGATTGGTACTCATCCTAGTCGGTCTGGAAGCTTGCATCAGTATACCCAGTAACTGATAGCACTTCCTGACCACCATACACTAAGAAGCTATCCTTAGTCCGGTTAAGGTACTTGAGGATCGCTTTGACAGCTTTCCAGTGATCCTACCCGGGATCCTGCTGGTATCGGCTCGTCATACTTAGTGCAAAGGCGACATCAGGTCTCGTACATAACATGGAGTACATAATTGATCCTATAGCTGAAGCATATGGAACCAATTTCATGTTCTCCCTGTCCTCCCTTGTTTTAGCACAGTTGTTCTTACTAAGTTTTAGCCCATGGCCCATTGGCAAGAAACCTTTCTTGGCCCGGTCCATGCTGAACCTTTTCAGAACTTTGTCAATGTACGAAGCCTGACTTAGGCCCAAAAGCCGATTTGATCTATCCCTGTAGATCCTGATCCCTAGGATCATCTCAGCTTCGCCTAAGTCCTTCATTGCGAAGCACTTACTCAGCCACCGCTTTAGCCCTTGCAGTGTAGGTATGTCGCTTCTAATGAGCAGGATGTCGTCTACATAAAGTACCAAGAATGTGACAATGCTCCCACTTGTCCTCTTATACACACAAGGCTCATCTAGATTCTATATGAAGCCATATTCCTTTATGGCCTCATTGAATCTTAGATTCTAACTACGGGACGCTTGCTTTAGTCCATAAATGGACCTTTGAAGTTTGCATACCCTACACGGATACTTAGGATCGACAAAACCCTCAGGTTGTGTCATGTACACATCCTCGAGTAGCTTTCCATTAAGGAAACGGTTTTGACATCCATCTGCCATACCTCATAGTCATACCATACGGCTATGGCCAGTAGTATCCTGATGGATTTGAGCATGGCTACTGGTGAAAAAGTTTCATCATAGTCTATTCCATGGACTTGTCTGAAACCTTTTGCAACCAGACACCCTTTGAAGGTATTATCAACTTTTGGCTTGTAGCACCACTTGCAACCTATTACCTTAGCACCCAGAGGTGGATCAACCAAGTTCCAAACTTGGTTATCGTACATAGATTGCATTTCTGCCTCCATGGCTTTGTGCCAATTTACAGACTGTGGGCTAGCCATAGCCTCCTGGTAGGTTTTGGGTTCTTCCTCATCCCAGATGAGAAGAGTTTGATCATCGGTGATGAGGAAACCATACCTCTCCAGTTCCCGATGATCCCTACCAGACCTTCTAGGTTCTTGTGTGGCCTGGGTCAGTGCTTCCACTTGTGGAAGCTCCACCTGGGCCTCCGATTTATCCTCTTTAAGAGCTTGTGGACCCTGAACTTCTCTGAGTTCAACATTTCTCCCACTATCTTTCTTGGAAAGGAACTCCTTTTCTAGAAAGACCCCCTTCCTTGCCACGAACACCTTGTTCTCGGTGGGGTTGTAGAACTAATACCCTTTGGTTTCCCTAGGGTAGCCCACAAATAGGCATTTATCGGTTTTGGGCTCCAGCTTGCCACTAGTCAATTTCTTGACATGTGCTTCGCATCCCCAAATCCTTAGGAAAGACACATTGGGCTCCTTGCCCGTCCATATCTGATATGGGGTCTTTTCCATAGCCTTAGTCAGAGTATTGTTTAAGATGAGAGCCGCTGTCTCGAGGGTGTGTCCCCAGAAACTAGTTGGGAGAGATGCTTGACTCATCATTGAGCGGACCATGTCCAACAAGGTCCTATTCCTCCGTTCGGACACCCCATTCCATTGTGGTGTTCCGGGAGGAGTGAGCTGTGGAACTATTCCATGCTCTCTCAAGTATGAGTCAAACTCTAGGCTCATATACTCACCGCCTCGGTCCGACCGAAGGGTTTTGATATTCCTGCCTAGCTGGTTCTGTACCTCGTTCCTAAATTCCTTAAACCTATCAAGGGTCTCAGACTTGTGTTTCATCAGATAGACATAGCCATATCTGATGAAATCATCCGTGAACGTGATGAAGTATAGATGTCCACCTCTGGTCGCTGCGCTTATAGGTCCACATACATCTGAATGTATTAGGTCCAATAAGCCAGTGGCCCTTTCAGCCTTCTTGCTAAAAGGTACCTTTGTCATCTTGCCTCGTAAACATGATTCGCATGTATCAATTGACTCCAAGTCAAATGACCCTAGGACTCCAGCTCTGTGAAGTCTAGCAATGTGCTTCTCGTTTATATGGCCGAGACGATAATGCCATAGGTAGAAAGGATTAAATGCGTTAGGCTTAACCCTTTTAGTGTTTATGTTATAGATATGATTGGTTTTGTTTAAGTCCAGGATATATAGGCCATTATTTAATAGAGCATCTCCATAAAATAATCCCTCTCGAGATATTGAAATTCGATCATTAAAAATAGTGAAATTAAATCCAGAAATATCCAACATTGATACAGAAATAATATTCCTGCACATGGCAGGTACAAAGTAACAATGTTCTAAAATCAAAACCAATCCACTGGGCATCATAAGGTGATATTCGCCGATCTCTATGGCAGCAACCCTTGCTCCATTTCCGACCCGCAAGTCCACCTCTCCCGACCCCAGCAACCTTCTGTTCTTAAGTCCCTGCACATTGCAACAAATGTGAGAACCACATCCAGTATCCAATACCCAGGATGTTGAAACAGTAAGGTTAACATCTATAACATAAATACCTAAAGAGGATGCACCTTGGCCCCTTCTTTGCTCTCCCATCAGCCTGGGACATGATCTCTTCCAATGGCCCGCCTGTTTGCACCCAAAACAGACATCCTCAGGACCTGCCTTCTGCTGGGCCTTGGGTTGGGCCTTGGTCTTCTTGGCTTTGGCCTTTTTGGCCTTGGCCTTGGCCTTTTCCTTGGCCTTACCCTTGGCAAGAGGAGGGTTCCCCTTGTTGACCAGCAGCACCGGTGGAGTCTTCTTGATCGACTGCTCAGTAAGCTTAAGCATCCCATACAGCTCACTGACAGTACGGTTCATCCCTTGCATATTGTAGTTCAAGATGAATTGATCATAAGAATCAGGTAAGGATATGAGGATTATGTCCACTGCCAACTCTTGAGAGATAGGCGATCCGAGACAGGCCAAAGTATCCAAATAGCCCTTCATCTTGAGCACGTGTGCACTCACAGATGTCCCGGCCCCCATCTTACAAGAGTGGAATGCCTTATTGGTCAGGTACCTTTCCTGACGAGCTTGCTCTTGAAACATCTCATTAAGAGTTGTTATCATAGCATAGGCTTGGTGGTCCATAAACTGTTTTTGCAGTTCGGGGACCATGAGGCCAACATAAGGCATGTCACATCCCGGTTGTCCTTGACTTGCTCCTTATATTCCTCCAGCTGGGAAGCCGGTGGATTACGTCCTTGAGGCACAGCGGGTACAGGCCTTTCCAGTACATACTCTTTTGACTCTTGTCTTAGAACTATCCTTAAGTTCCTAGACCATTTAAAAGGTTAGGACCGGAAAGGTTGTCCTTTTCAAGAATGGATCGCAGTGATAAGGTATTAGTGTTTGCCATTTGAGTGTTTCTACACAGAAAAACATTTAGAGTGTCAATAAAGGGCTTTACTTTGTTGTTCCCATATAAACTTAATAATGAATCAAGTTATTAATTTAAACCGAGTTGTTGGGCTCATGGACCGAGATCCATATTTCATTAAGATATAGCCAAACGAGGGTTTGGTACAACTACACCTTAACTATTTAGGTAGGAACGTTGTCCAATCCCAACCTAGGGACTCTCAGTTTGATGGGCTTGTTGGCACTAACCCATCTTTGCTTAGGGCCAGGAGAATCCTACTACTAAGTCAAAACCTCCATCCAAGTGTTAGAGTATCCCATACTCTAACCCAATACAAAGTGACAATACTCCAGTGTATCCTATGAGGGCATGGTCTACAACTGGCCTATTCCCACCTCGATTCAGTGTTGAATGAGGGAAGCACTTTTAAGCAACCTAGTAATTCCACTTGGTTATTAGATTCAATTATAACGGCTTACATACATAAATCGGGTGAATAGGCTATTGGAACATGCATTCATACATACAAATGAATATAAAACATAATTAAATAAAAGTAAAATGGACTGCTATGGGCCTATATTACATCCTAACATTATTCTAGTAAACCTATACTAGAAGTGAATATCAGGTGGGCCTCCATCTTTTCCCTCTGGGCTTGCACCTCCATTTGGGCTTGCACCTCCACTTGGGCTCACCACTCCACGGGCTTTTTCTTTTACAAATTTTATAATATATGAATAAAATAAAATTACTTTAAAAAAAAGAAAAACGACACGCAGGCTGTATTCACCCAAAAAGAAAAGTACAACCCATCTTGTAAAAGGCCCAATAGCATCCAATCATACAAACATTTAATTACACATATGTATCCAATACATACAATTCAAAAACATGTTATAATGCATGATTTAAGCCCATTTCAATTATGTCCAAGCCATTATATTAGAAATTACCAATTTTGGCCCACCATGGTTCTAACCCTGAACGGGCTTTGGGCCTCCAGCCCAGGTAGTCCGGCTGCTCCCACTGGAATTGGGAAACCACGGGTCCAATTTAGCCGTCCAAGTAATTGTGCCAAAATTACCCGAACCAATTTCCATTAACCATATTAATTTCCAAAATTAATATCACATGAACGAGAATAAAATTCATTCAAGAAACCATACGCATTTAAATTACATAAATTTAAACACACGAATTTTTAAACCAATTAAAATTTCAAAACTGGGCCCCGGGCCCAAGACCCGCCAAATCCAAAATACTGGGCCCGGCTCGTTGCAGCTAGGGCAACTGGGTTGCCCTAGCAGCAGCAGCGGTGGAGCCGCCTAGCGGCTGCTGGCTGCTGCCATGCGGCAGCTACTGCCCAGCAGTGGCTGCCACCAGCAGCGGCACTGTCGCTGTGCAGTGGCCGCCCAGCGGCTACTGCCTAGCAGCAGCCCCGCACCCTGGGAGCCTGATTTTTTTTTAAAAACAGAATAAATAATAATAAAAAAAATCACCATCCATCAACACAAGGCAATTCACCAAGAATTCCAATAACATACAACAAAATTAAACTAACATAAACCTATATGCAAATTTAATTTTCATTGTATAAAACATATGAGAAAAATCATAAACCCATACCAAGAACCCCAATAAAAAAAAAATCTCCAATTTCAAAATTGGGATTCAACCAATATTATCAATTTCCATGGATCAAAAGCCCGCTCTGATACCACTGTTAGGATTTTTCACCAGAAATCACCCGATAAAAGCGGAAGAACACGGTGATTTCCTCAAATCCGGCCCCAGGAGCAATTGAAATGGAAATTGAAAAACTTTAAAATAAATAGAAAGAGATTAATTTTCTTACCAGAAAATCTCTTTCAAGAGATGCATGAAGACTGCAGAAACCAAAGCAGATTTCCTCCTCGTTTTCGTACATGAACGCCCAACGAATGCAACCCGTGCTAGCGTTGGAAAAACGAAACAATGAAAGAGAGGAGGCTAGGAATTTCGGCTAGCTTGTGTGTTAAGGTTAGGGGCCGAAATTTTCACCCTAGGTTTTATACCTAGGGTGGCCGAATTCCCCTAGGGGAATTCAGGCCCAGCTTGGCTCCATTTCATTCTATGCGGGCTTCCTTGTTTTAATTTGGGCCCAGTCTAATTTAAATTATTTTGGTTTAAATTAATTTCAAGCCCAATTTTAATATACCCATGTATTTAATATATTACTCCAAGTAATATATTATTTACATTTAAATTAAAATTAGTTTGACCAATTAATTTAATCCATTGAATTAAAATTAAATCTTCACAAAATAAAATCATATGTAAACCTATATATATGAATATTTCCACCTAGGAAATCATTTCATAATTAATCCAATTAATTATGAAGAGCCAATCGAACATATATTAATTTTATTATTAGGATCAATCCAATTGATCTTTATAATATTATTAATATATATACACCTCTCTTTCCATAGTGTATACTCCAAGTACACATGTGATTCCTTAAGTCTGCATTTAGTCGTTCTATGTG
This sequence comes from Euphorbia tirucalli, assembly GCA_039660915.1. Taxonomy (NCBI): domain Eukaryota; kingdom Viridiplantae; phylum Streptophyta; class Magnoliopsida; order Malpighiales; family Euphorbiaceae; genus Euphorbia; species Euphorbia tirucalli. The sequence continues at coordinate 29,968,101 of CM077640.1, read as the reverse complement.
TACGATCCCGTGGGCCCATCTTTATGTTGGCAGCGGGCCTTTGGGCTCTAGCAAGCCACTGCAGCCCCCAATTAAGATGGAGATGGCAGTCTAACTGTTATCATGACCCTGTTGTTTAAACTTGTACATCCCATGTCATTGATATCGGTGTCCAACACAGAGGCATGGATTGATCACCCTCTTTTGTGTCTGGACATTAACTTGATCCCGAATGTACTGAAGCTCACAAACAAGTTCCAACTTGTTTGGGTGTGGCCACACTCTTATCAGTCACATTCATCAAGAGGCCGGTGATATCTTCTCAGTGGGCTACTGAGTGACAAATCCCTTCTGCATATCCATAGTATTACCATGCTCAGTGACATACCCAAAAGTACCCATACTTGGCACCCTATTACAGGCCCTTTAGGCGTACCCCTAAGCACGTGACTTCACATGTAACACCATCATATGGTCAGGTCAAAGGATCCATACAAGTACTACACGAGAATCACTTGTGACACTATACCATGTGGATTACTCGTTTAGTGGATCTATCCAATACCATGCTCCCCGGCATGTACCCATTAACTTGGTTGACATTCCATGTCCAATGACCGGTAAGACACCGCTATACAACCAGGTTAATGACAGTCTCTTGTTCCATTCATTCCCATGACTGGAACAGACTACGGTTCTATTTATGGTCATATCGTTTACCCTATCCATGGTCTTACTACCAAGTGCATGACACCTGTCATCATGGATATAGATATGTCCATTGGATACTTCATTTAATATCTTGCACAAGATAAATATAATAAATGAATTGATGCCTTTATTAATAACACAAATGAGTATAATACATGAATCCAATAAATGTATAATACAAATACAAGGACCGATGCCTCGGGACTAGGGCATATCCAACAGTAGGCCGACAATACCTTTAAGCGTGTGTATAAGAGGTTTAGTGGGAGCATAGTAACTTTCTTGGTATTATTTATGGGTGGCATACTTCTGATTGGAAGCGACATACCAACACTGCAAGGGTAAAGCAATGGTTGTGTAAGTGCTTCACAATGAAGGACTTAGGCGAAGCTGAGACGATCCTAGGGATCATGATCTACAACGATAGATCCAATCAGCTTCCAGGCCTAAGTTAGGCTAAGTACATAGACATAGTTCTGAAAAGATTTAGCATGGACCAGGCTAAGAAAGGTTTCTTGCCAATGGGTCATGAGCTGAAACTTAGCAAGAAGAACTGTCCTAAGTGAAGGTAGGACAGGGAGAACATGAAATGGTTCTATATGCTTCAGCTATAGGATCAATCATGTACTCCATGCTATGTACGAGACCTGATGTCGCCTTTGTACTAAGTCTGATAAGCCGGATCCTGAGTGGATCACTGGTAAGCTGTCAAAGTAATCCTGAAGTACCTTAACCGGACTTAGGATAGCTTCTTAGTACATACAGGTCACGAAGAGCTGTCAGTTACTAGGTACACTGATGCAAGCTTCCAGAGCGACCAGCATGAATACCAGTCGCAGTCAAGGTATGTATTCATGCTAAATGGTGGTGCTATTGTTGGAGAGTCTCCAAGTAATCGACCATCGTGGTTTCTATCACAGGACCTGAGTACATTGCAACATGCAACACAGCTAGGGAAGCTGTGTGGATAAAGAAGTTTATCATGGAACTGGGGATAGTATCTACTATCCGGGAACCAGTTGATATCTTCTGTGATAATGAGGGGCGGTTGCACAAGCTATATGCCCCGGTCACACATATACACGAAGCACGAACTCAGGGAGTTTCACCTATTGCGAGAAATCGTGGAAGGGGTGACATCTCATTACATAGAGTGGACACCAAAGACAATATAGCAGATCTTTTGACCAATGCACTTGGCTATGCCTACGCATGAAGGTTATACTAGATCTATAGGGATTAGACCCATGCCTAGTAGGTACTAGTGCAAGTGGGAGATTGTTGGAAATGCCCTAGTCCCGAGGCATTGGTCCTTGTGTTTGTATGATACATTTGAACATTCATATGAACTTTATGTCTTAGACAATTTGTGTCAAGAGATAAAGGCATTAATCTATGATTTTATATGTCTTGTACTATATTTTAAATAGAGTATCCAATGGACATATCCATATCCATGTTGTCAAGTGTGAGCACTTGGCAGTAAGATTATGGATAGGGAAAACGATATGGCCATAAAGTCATCCGTAGTCTATTCCAATCATGGGAATGAATGGAACTAAATACTATCATTAGCCTGGTTGTATGGCAGTGTCTTACCGGTCATAGAACATGGAATGTCAACCAGGTTAATGGGTACATGCAAAAAGGGCATGGTACTGGATCGATCCACTTAACGGGAATCTACATGGTATTGTATCACAAATGATTCTCGTGTAGTACTTGTGTATAAGTCCTTTGACCGGACCATATGATGTTGCTGGATGTGAAGTGGCACACTTTGGTGTACGCCTAACGGGCCTGTAAAAGGGTGCCAAATATGGGTACGTTCGAGTGTGTTAGTGAACATGGCGGTGCTATAGATAAGCAGAAGGGAATGTCACTCAGTGATTCACTGAGACGATATCACTAGCCTCTTGAAGAATGTTGCTGATAAGTGTGCGGCCGCACCCAAACAAGGTTGGATCTTGTTTGTGAGCATCAGTTCATTCGGGATCAAGTAAATGTCCAGACACAAAGAGGGTGATACTTCCATGCCTTTGTGTTGGACACCGATATCAGCGACATGGGATTTACAAGTTCAAACTACAGGGTTACGTTTTCAGTTAGAATGCTTACTCGATCTCAATTGGGGGCTGCAGTGGCTTACTAGAGCCCGCCTACAGTCTGTGGGCCTTGGCCCACTGCCAATATAAAGATGGGCCCATTGGATCGTACACATTGAACGTCTGGACTTTAACTAGTCGGATTAAGTGTGTACTTGGAGTATACACGTTTGAAGAGAGAGAGATTTATTAATTATATTATATAGATCAGTAGGGTTGATCAAAATAATATACTTAATATTTATTTTGGCCTTCTCTTACTTTATTCAATGAATGAATTTATGGGATTATTTCCTAGGTGGAAATATTATTATACATACATAGGTTTACATGTATCTCATTTTACGTATGTCTAATTTAATCCCTTGATTAAATTAATAGGTCAAATGAACTTAATTTAAATGTATGTAACATATTATATGGTATAATATATAAGCATACATGTTACATTAAAGTTGCATTTGAAATTAATTAAATCAAAGGAATTAAAATTGGGCTTAGGATGTAAAATGAATATTCCCACATGAATTGGAATTGTGTTGGCCGAAATTTTCATGCATTTGGGATGAGAATGTGAGTCATTTTATCGACAAAAATGATGATGACCAATTCTTATGAACTAATAAGAAAATGGTGAGTCATTGGTTTGACTTAAGAAGTGGCAAAGTTGGACTTTGCTCCATTTGATCTTTCCTTTACTTTTGGTAAGAAAAGTGGAAAAGATGATGACCATTTCTTTTGGTGTTGGCCGAATTGTGTGCATAAAGAAGTGAGTCATTGTTTGACGTTGAAGTAGCAAAGTGAGACTTTGCTTCTTATGCATAATGATGAGATTTTTGGTGAGTCATTTTGGATGAACCAATTAAGGGGTAATGCGTCATTAGTTTGACAAGTGAAGTTGCAAAGTTGGACTTAGCAATTTCTTCATCATCTCCCATCTTTTGGCCGTCCCACATATGTATGAAATTGGGGAAATGGTTTTTGCTTTTAAGAGTAATAACATTTTGCCCACTTTTGAGGTTTTTTTTTTTGGTAAGAAACTTGAGCCCAACTTGATAACTTGGTTTATTTCTTTTGGAAAGAAATATAGGACAGCCATATTAGTCATCTTGGGCGCCCCTCTCTCCCTCTCTTCTTGTCATCCGAGTCGCTACCATGGGTTTCGGTCCGAGAGCCGTTCGTGTACGCATTGGTGGAGGAAATCTACACTTGATTTCTGCAGTCCGCATCCGTCTCTTAGAGAGACTTTGTGATAAGTTTATGAAACTCTCCTTTTATGCTTTTAGTTTTTGATTTCCATATCTTGAGCTCCTAGGACCGGATTCCAGGAAATCGAAGCGTATTTCCGCTTTTATCGTTGGGTTTCCCATGACGAATCCCAACAGTGTCTACACTTGGTAGGGAGCTGTACCGGAATTTCCCGGATGAGCTGATCTGGGTGGCAACTCTGTATCTAATTTCAAAATTTAGGTTTCCAGATCTTTAAGTTAAATTGGGATTTGCTAAAAACCTATTTTTCCAAAATTAACACTTACAATTAAGTTTTCTACAAAATGAGTATCCCAAATAAAATGAAAGATTTTCTTAAGAAAGATTAAAGACCCATTTTCAAAATCAAAACGTCACACATTTCAAAAAGAAAATCCCCGGTTCCCGGTTCATCACGCTTTTCGTAAAAGCGTCGTCCGCTCACATGCATCATACCTTACCATTCAATGCTATGAGACACTCCGATGTTAGCTATGGCGGCCATGTATTAGAGAAACTATGCTATCTGCACTTATCTTTCTTTGCTCTTTTTTCGAAAAAACTGAATCCAAGTCACAACCAACTCTTGATTTTTCCTTTCTGCATGTCATGTGTGTTTAATATGCATTTTGGATGAACAATGCATGCGTAATGTCATGTACATGTGAATGCCACACAATCAGGATAATACATGACAGGTGATGAAGATGATTCGAATTTCTTAGGGGTTGGTGCTTTTAATGAGCATGGGCTTTTGGCTGCACGGTTCTAGTACGAGGTACTTTCTTGGGTATGGGGTTAGGCTTGAAGCATCATTCTGGGAATCGGCTCTGAATTTTAGCAATAGTCTTTGATTCAGAATGATTATTATGCGGGTTGCTTAAGTTGAAACTTTAGGGTAGGGCCAACAACATTTTGGATTGTGATTTGTAAGGATCATTGATCTAGGTCGGCAATCGACTCGGCAGAAGTGGTGCCATCCCATTACTTATTTTGCAGATTTACTTTTTCAAGAAAGGGTTCAATCAGAGTTAGATCCACTTTTAGATTCCCTACAACACTCAGATTGATGTTATGTATCTTAATATTACATGTGTTGGATATGTCGTTTCAGATGATCAAATGCATGCATAATGCCATCTGCATGCAATCACCACATAAGTAAGAAAATAACAAGACACATTATATTCAAAACAAGTTCAATACACTTTACAACAAAATGCGTTCCCTATGAGAAAGAAGCCTCTAAGGGTATCGATCTCATAGCATCTGACCATTCCTCATCCAGTCACTGCCTAAGCTTTAGTGTTATTGCCCCACTCTCATCAAACAAGACCTTGTAGTTCTTCATCGTATTCTTCCCCCTGAAAAGTCTGAGAAATTTCCTTAGCAATCTCTTTGATTACCTCCAGTCGCTTATTATTAGTAGATGGGACTCTTAACCTTCCCTCATCGACTAGCTTCTGGATCTCCTTTCTTAAAGAAGAGTAGATGTTGGTTCAGTGACCCGTCATCACATGATAGATGTGGAAGTTGTTCTTTTGATCTGGTGCTAGATCTACATACAGCCTGATGCTTTGCAGCAGTCCCTCCTTTCTACATTTGGCAAATAATTTGTGCAACGAAATAGGCCATGAAGATATGCCTTGTCCGTCACCCTTGGGGAGTCGATTCCTAGTTTGTTGCAGAACAAAATCAGTATTGGCCTCGAGGGGCACCTTCAGTTCCACTTCATTGGTCAGCCCTCTTATTTTTCCTTTGAGCTTTGCCACATGTGCTTCCAATTCAGTGCACCTTACCGTCAATTTTTTTACCCCATCAGGATCACCCCCTAGCATCTCTTTCGGCATGGTCGATGCCTCTTCCCTGACCGCCTTTCAAAACCATGATGAAGCGACATAATCATCCATGACATTTGTGATAGTGTTGACGTTCATTGGGCTAACCATTCTCGAGACTCTTTCCCTTTCTCCCCTGATAAAACCACCCATTAGCATTGACCGGGGCATACACATGAAAAATACCAAATCAATGCATTAGATGAAGATTTTTAGTGCTTGTGTAGCATCTAAATGTTTGATAATAAGATGTACATTATGAGATAATGAGGATGAATTCCCTTGTTTTTATTCTTTTGATTTTGGACGTTCCATGAATACCCAATGCTATGCAAAAACAATGCAAAGAAGATCATGTGTGGCCGCCACACGGGCAGAGGTTCGGTGCTTTTGGGGTACCTAATGAATTGTCATGAAATGGAACATGTGTACCGACACACGGGTAGAGTTTTGACATTTTGTAGGTCAATGAATGAAATGAAATGGTCACATAGGGGCCACCCCACAGATAGAGTTTTAATGCTTTTGAGGCGATATGAGATGATGTTATAGAAAAGTCGCTTGTAGTTCGAGATGCGGACAGAGATTTGGCATTCATGGAACACCTTGCATGATTTTGATAATGTTATGAAATGCCCCTATATGCATACTAATCTGGTACTCGGGGAGCACCTCGAATAATTCACAATGTCGTGAAATGGTTCGATGTGAACCATAATGCACAAACAGGAGTTCGGCATCACCGGGACACCTATGACGAGTGTTTATGATGCCATGTGATGACACCGTGTGAGCCACCATGTGGAAATAAATCTAAGACCATTGTGGACTATATTGATTGTCATGATATTTGTGAGATGGCCGAGTCGGGTAGTTTTGGGGTACCCGATATGTTATGGAATGAAATGATCATGAAGGGCGCACTTGGAATCATCCTTTATTAAGTGGAATGAAATGATATGGATGTGTATGTCACACAAAAGTGCAAGTGTCTGCATGAAAATGTGGTTAAAATGCATGACACACAGAATGATGTCGTGTATGTTTCGTGGAAATGTTGAACGGAAGATGTAAATGGTACACGAATAAAATGTCGTGGCTGCACAAAAATGTGATTAGTGTCACGCATATGTCAATGTTTGAAAATGGCTGTATGAAGATGTGGTTAGAATTGTTGGTGTGCCCTAGTTCTTAAGGCATTGGATTAAGATTCTTGTATTTTGTATTATACATTAAGACTCATTGTATGAATACATTATTTGTGTCGCATTAATAAAGGCAAGTAATCTATTTCATTTATATCTTGTGCTATAATATGAGTAGAGTATCCATTGATTGATAATCATAAAACCTATCCCAGGTCTGTTCTAATCGTGAGAACGAATAGAACTACAGACTTGTATATTCGATTACTATATGGCAGTTCTTAACTAGCCATAGTACTTGTATAGTCAGACATGAATATAGGTACATGTCGTTGACATGGGACTGGATCGATCCGCACAGGAAAGCCACATGGTTCTCACTTCATAGGTCTTTCTTGAGTAGGTCTCTTTTGTCCTCAGACCAGATTTCATTATAATATCAATATGGAATCCAGTTCACTTTGACATATGCCTAACAGGTCTGTAAAAGGATGCTAAATATGGGTATGATTGGGTGGACCGATGAACATGTTGATATTGATGATGAAGTGATGGAATTGCCACTCGGGTAACACCGAGATGATATCATTAGCCATTTGATAAGTGGGACTAATAAGTGTATGGCCATACCCAATTAAGTTGGTTGCTTATTTGATTAATCAGTCAACTCAAGATCAAGAAATATAATAAACAACAGAAGAGGATGACGGACACCATGCCTCTTGTTTATTCATATCGATATCGTTAGGCAAAGGACACTTGGGATAACTACCGAGTGAGTGTCTTCTAAAGATTGCTGCATCTCTGTCTTAATTGGGGGCTGTAATGGTTTGCTAGAACCCACATACAGTCTATGGGCCTTGGGCCTACTGCCAACATAAAGACAGACCCATAGGATTATGCACATAGATCAACTAAGCCGGAACTTATAGAAATTGTACATGTAATGTACATTGAAAGGAATGTGTTAATTAATTAATTGACATTCGGTGTCAAGGTAATTAATTAACATTGGGTTGAATTTAATTTGATTAATAATTTTACATAATGTAATTAATTAATTAATCAATTAATTGAATTACAAAAGTAAACAATTAATTAAATAATTTTCCGAAGTAGGAAAATTAAATACATGTATTGTATTAACTTAAGTGTGATTTAATTTTATTTAGGGGTAATTAAATTTAGCCAAATGGAATTAAATTACATAGTATATACTTTTTAATTAAAGTTTATTTATGTAATTATAATCCTAGCGGGCTTGGGTTTAATTAACCTAATTAAAACCCAATTAGACAAGGTGTCTATATAAGGGCACACTTAAGTAGGAAAAACCTAATTCAACTATAATTAATTGCTGGAAATTTCAGCCACCAATAGCAGCCCCGAATAGCCAAAAATCCCAGCATTAATCCTCCATTCCTTCGCGTCTTCGGCTAGCATCGGCTCCCACTCAATAGTTGGTCGTGCATCGGACTTTGGAGATCGCAGTTTCAAGAAACGATTCTGCAGCAGTCTCTAGAGGAGACGAATCCGGTGAGTTAATCTCTCTTGATTCAAATTGTTTTATTCTAATCAATGGTAATTGGACACGAAAGGTAGATTCTAGGTAAATTTAAATGGTGGATTTTCCGCTGGACCACGTTATTTTTCCAATGATGAATCCCAACAGTGGTATCAGAGCCTTGGTTTTATCCATTAGATTTATTAGAATTGGTTCTTGAAAGCATTCTTGAAGAAAGAATGGGTTTCAAGTTTGTGATTTTAGGGTTTTTTTTGTTGAATTGGTTTTGTTTTTGGATAAACCCTAGAATTGTTGGATTCGGGTTTTTGATTATTTTCCCTAATTGGTTTCCATCTAAAGTTGTTTAGGGTTTTATTTGGATATTTTTGATGGATGTTTTTTTTTTAATGATTTAATAAGTTAAAAAAAAAAGAGATTTTGGGTGAAGGGAATCGCAAATTTGCGATTCCCTCACCTGCAACCGTAGCAGCTGGCTGCTGCTGCAGCGCGGCGGCACTGCTGCCCTAGGGACAGCAGTGCCACGCGTAGATTTTTTGTTCGGTTTTGGATTTTGCGGGTAATTTTTTATCCCGGACCCTAATACAAATTAAATTAATTTTTTTTAAATTAATTTGTATTTAAATTGTTTATTTTGTTGGCATGCATATTTAATTTTATTGTTTGCATATTAAATTGAATATGGACTTTATGAAATTGGCCCAATAAACCGTGACACCGGTTAAAATTAGGAGAGCTAAATTTTAAATTTGTGACAAACCAAATTCAAGTGGAAGCAAAATTGTTAATTTTGCATTTATGGATGTTATCCATTGGGCCTTTATGGGCCTTAGTCACATTTGTTAAAATTGGCGATTTCACCCTAAGTAACTCGGCTTAACATTTATATTTGTAATTTGGAATGCCATTATCATGCATCATATTGGTATGTATGTGCATGACAGGTACTTTGTTTGTAATGTGATGTTGAGTTCTATGGGCCCTAAATTATTATCGGTTGTAATTTAATTTTGGGAAATATGGCCTGCATGCCATTTTTTTATTTTGATGTAATTTTAGAATAGATTTTATTTTACAAAATTATTGTAATTGCATCAAGTATGGAGGAAGGCCTAGATGGAGAAAGCCCATGGTGGGAGCCCAAGAAGGATTGCAGTCCGGCCCATGAAGAATTAGATAGGACATCTAGTTTTTCATTAGGTTGAAATTAAAGGCCCATAGGATCTCATTTATTTTAAATTATGTATGCTATTGCATTTGTCATATAATATGGATGTATGGATCACCAAATTATTAGCTGCATTTTTGCATGCTAAGCCGTATCACTTAATTATGATCCGGAAATTAAAATATTGTATCGTTTAAAAGTGCTTCCCACATTCACACCTCTTCCTCCCATTGATGCTGCAATGTGTGCCATGCCCTAGCTGGGTACATTATAGTATTCAGTGGGCCGTCGAGGGTTAGGATACTTGGTATGGTTAACATGTGAATGGTGGTTTGACTCAACATGGGTAGCATTAGCTCAGACCGGGCCCTAAGCATAGATGGGTAAAGTGTCAATAAGCCCATCAAACCAAGAGTCCTTTGTGGAAGGATTGGATAGGTTGTCCTACCAAACGAATCAATGGTTGGTTAGCGAGCCCTAGTTCGGCCAGCCATTGATAAGTTGTGGATCTTGGTTAAGTCAGCCAATTAATATCACCAACAAACAAATTCAAATTGCATTATTAATTTGAATTGGCTTAAAAGTCCTTTATTTCTAACTCAAGCAATGATTTCTTCCATGTAGATAATCCAATTTCACTTAAGCAATTTAAATGGCTGTAACAAACAACAACTCACTCTCACTTAGGTCACTCTTAGAGAAGGAGAAGCTTTCAGGGACTAACTTCCTGGACTAGGCTAGGAACATACAAATAGTTCTTAGACAAGAGTCCAATGAGTATGTACTAAATTCTCCTTTACCAGCTAGCCCTCCCGCAGGTCGAGGCATCACCACAGCGATGGTGGAGCTGTATGATCGGCATGTGAGGGATGACCGAGATGTCTCATACCTCATGCTGGGTACCATGGCTTCTGATCTTCAGAAGCAGTTTATGGACGACCATGCTTATGAGATGATGGATCAACTTAAAAAGATGTTCCAAGATCAGGCTAGTCAGGAACGTTACCTGACAACTAAGGAACTTTGCACTACTGTGATGGCAGCTGGGACTTCTGTTAGCACTCACGTGCTAAAGTTGAAGGGGTATATTGATACACTTGCCCACCTCGGCTCGCCATTTCCACAGGACTTGGCAGCAGACATTATTCTCGGGTCACTTCTTGAGTCTTACAACTAGTTTATCATGAATTACCATATGCAAGGGTTGGATAAAATGGTTGTTGAGCTGTATGGCATACTCAAGCTTGCTGAGCAGTCTCTTGAGAAGACTCCTAAAGTATTGCTGGTGAACAAGGGCAATATGTCCATTGCTAAGGGAAAGGCCAAATCTAAGGCCAAGGCTAAGGGCAAAAAGGTGGTGGCCCAACTTAAAGCAAGGTTTGCTTCTCCTGATGATGTCTACCATGAGTGTCATGAGAAGGGACATTGGAAGAGCTCATGTCCAAAGCTAAGGGAGCAACTGAAGGACAAAACTGCTGCTTCAGGTATTTATGTTGTTGAGATTAATTTGGCTATTTTTACACCTTGGGTTTTGGACACTGGATGTGGATCTCGCAATTGTTCAAATGTGCAGGTTCTAAGAAATAGGAGATTATTAGGATCTGGAGAAGTAGATCTTCGAGTCCGAAATGGTGCTCGGGTTGAGGCCATGAAGATCGGAGATTATTTCTTGGAGATGCCTAGTGGACTTGTTTTGGAACTAAGAAACTGTTATTTTGTACCTGCGATGCGCAGGAATATTATTTCCGTTTCTTTGTTGGATATTTCTGGTTTCGTATTTAATATTGGACTTGGTAGAATTTCTATGCAATGTGGCAATATTATTTATGGAACAACATTTCTTGAAAATGGCGTATATATCCTTGATCTAAAACGTGAAAGTTCAATCTATAACATAAATACTAAAAGGATTAAACAAAATGAAATTAATCCTGCTTACATCTGGCATTATCGACTTGGCTATATAAATGAGAAGCGCATAGCTAGGCTTCACTCTAGTGGAGTGCTAGGGTCATTTGACATCCATTCTTATGACATATGCGAATCTTGTTTGAGAGGCAAGATGACAAAGGTGCCTTTTAGCAAGACAGCTGAAAGGGCCTCAGAGCTATTGGAGCTAATACATTCCGATGTATGTAGCCCAATGAGCACTAGTGCTAGATCTGGTTTTCTGTACTTCGTCACCTTCACGGATAACTTCAGCAGATATGGTTATGTGTATCTAAGGTTCAAGGACTTTAAGAATGAAGTAGAAAACTGACTTGGCACGAAAATAAAAGCACTTCGGTTTGACCGAGGGGGTGAATATTTGAGCCAAGAGTTTGACTCGTTTTTGAGAGAGTGTGGGATTGTATCCCAACTCACTCCTCCTGGTACACCCCAGTGGAATGGAGTGTCAGAAGGGAGGAATAGGACCTTGCTTGACATGGTCCGCTCGATGATGAGTCATGCTACACTCCCTGTCTCCTTTTGGGGATATGCTTTAGAGACAGCTGCTTTCATTCTTAATAATACACCAAGCAAGGCAGTTGAGGGAACACCATATGAACTATGGAAGGGCCGAAAGCCCAACGTTTCCTTCTTGGAGATTTGGGGCTGTGATGCACATGTTAAGAAATTGACAAGTGGCAAACTCGATTCCAAATCTATCAAGTGCCAGTTTGTGGGTTACCCTAAGGAAACTAAGGGTTATTACTTCTATGATCCGGCCGAAAACAAAGTTTTCTTAGCCAGAAATGCAGTCTTCTTGAAGAAGGAATTCCTTTCCAAGAGAGACAGTGGGAGTAATATTGAACTTTCAGAAGTTCATTACTCACAAACTCCTACAGCTACTGCTAAGGATGCTTCGGGAATCGATCTGACTACTCAAGAAATTGAGGAACCAGAACCGGTTGCACATGACCTTAGAAAGTCTGGTAGCACATGTCATTAGCCAGAGAAGTACGGCTTTCTCGTGACTGATGATGGGGACCTTATGGTCGTTGACTAAAAGGAGCCCGAGACCTATCAAGAGGCCGTTGAAAGCCACACTCAGATCAGTGGTGCAAAGGCATGGAGGCTAAGATGCAATCTATGTACGATAACCAAGTATGGAACTTGGTGGATCCACCTCCGGGTGCTAAGGTGATAGGTTGCATGTGGTGTTTCAAGTTAAAGGCCTTATGTGTATAAGATGGTTAGTGGGAGCATTTCCACCATCCTAGTGCTGTATGTTGATGACATCCTTATCATTGGAGGCGAGATACCAACACTGCAAGGGGTTAAGCAGTGGTTGAGTAGGTGCTTCGCAATGAAGGACTTAGGTAAAGCTGAGACGATCTTAGGGATCAGGATCTACAAAGATAGATCCAATCGGCTTCTAGGCCTAAGTCAGGCCACGCACATTAACAAGGTTCTGAAAAGATTCAGCATGGACAAGGCAAAGAAAGGATTCTTGCCAATGCACCATGGGTTGAAGCTGAGTAAGAAAGATGGTCCTAAAACAAAGAAGGACTGGGAGAACATGGAAAAGATCACTTATGCATCTGCTATTAGATCTATCATGTACTCCATGTTATGTACGAGGCCTGATGTCATGTTTGCACTAAGTATGACCAGCCGGTACCAGTCGGAAGGAACACTGGAAGGCTGTCAAGGTAATCCTAAAGTACCTTAGTCGGACTAAGGATGCTTTCTTAGTGTATGGAGGTCAAGATGAGCTGGTAGTGTCAGGTTACACTGATGCAAGCTTTGAGACTGATGAGGATGAGAACCAGTCACAGTCTGGTTATGTTTTTCTCCTGAATGGCGGTGCCATTAGTTGGAGGTCCTCAAAGCAGGCCACCATTGCTGACTCTACAATGGAAGCTGAGTACATAGCTGCGTGCGAATCTCAAAGGAAGCCATTTGGATCAAGAAATTCATAACTGAGTTGGGAGTAGTGCCCCCTATCCTAGACCCAGTTGATGTTTTTGTGACAACAACGGGGCCATCGCACAAGCTAAGGAGCCCCGGTCACACAAGCGATCCAAACATGTACTCAGAAAGCTTCACCTCATTCGGGAGATCGTGAACAGAGGTGACATATCATTGCAGAGGGTTGACACCAAGAATAATGTCACTAATCCTTTGACCAAAGTGCTGCTACAGACACAGCACGACGGTTATACCAGATCTATAGGAATTAGGGCAATGCCCACTTGGAACTAGTGCAAGTGGGAGATTGTTGGTGTGCCCTAGTTCTTAGGGCATTGGATTCTTTTATTTTGTATTATACATTAAGAGTCATGTATGAATACATTATTTGTGTCACATTAATAAAGGCAGTTAATCTATTTCATTTATATCTTGTGCTATAATATGAGTAGAGTATCCATTGATTGATAATCATAAAACCTATCCCAGGTCAGTTCTAATCGTGGGAACGAATAGAACCACAGACTTGTATATTCGATGACTGTATGGTAGTTCTTAACTAGCCATAGTACTTGTATAGTCAGTCATGAATATAGGTACATGTCATTGACATGGGACTGGATCGATCCGCACAAGAAAGCCACATGGTTGTCGCGTTACAAGTCTTTCTTGAGTAGGTCTCTTTTGTCCTCAGTCCAGATTTCATTATAATATTAATATGGAATCCAGTTCACTTTGAATACTCCTAACAGGTCTGTAAAAGGATGCTAAATATGGGTATGATTGGGTGGACCGGTGAACATGTTGATATTGATGCTGAAGTGATGGAATTGCCACTAAGGTAACATCGAGATGATATCATTGGCCACTTGATGAGTGGGACTGATAAGTGTATGGCCATACCCAAATAAATTGGTTGCTTATTTGATTAATCAGTCAACTCAAGATCAAGAAATATAATAAACAACAGAAGAAGATGACGGACACCATGCCTCTTGTTTATTCATATCGATATCGTTAGGCAAAGGACACTATAAGAGTCCTACTGGGTGAGTGTCTTTTAAAGATTGCTGCATCTCTATCTTAATTGGGGGCTGTAATGGTTTGCTAGAATCCACTTACAGTCTGTGGGCCTTGGGCCTACTGACAACATAAAGACAGACCCATAGGATCGTGCACATAGATCAACTGAGCTGGAACTTATAGAAATTGTACATGTAACGTACATTGGAAGGAATGTGTTAATTAATTAATTGACATTCGGTGTGAAGGTAATTAATTAACATTGGGTTTAATTTAATTTAATTAATAAGTTTACATAATTTAATTAATTAATTTATCAATTAATTGAATTATATAAAGTAACAATTAATTAAATAATTTTCCTAAGTAGGAAAATTAAATACATGTATTGTATTAACTTAAGTGTGATTTAATTTTATTTAGGGGTAATTAAATTTAGCCAAATGGAATTAAATTATATAGTATATACTTTTTAATTAAAGTTTATTTATGTAAATAATCCTAGTGGGCTTGGATTTAATTAACCTAATTAAAACCCAATTAGACAAGGTGTCTGTATAAGGGCACACTTAAGGAGGAAAAACCTAATTCAAATCTAATTAATTGCTGGAAGTTTTAGCCACCAATAGCAGCCCCAAATAGCCGAAAGTCCCAGCATTAATTCCATTCCTTCGCGTCTTCTGCTAGCACCGGTTTCCACTCAATAGTTGGTCATGGACCGGACTTTGGAGACCGCAGTTTCAAGAAACGATTCTGCAGCAGTCTCTAGAGGAGACGAATCCGGTGAGTTAATCTCTCTTGATTGAAATTGTTTTATTCTAATCAATGGTAATTGGACACGATAGGTGGATTCTAGGAAATTTTAAACGGTGTATTTTCTGCTGCGCCACGTTATTTTTCCAATGACGAATCCCAACAAGAATGGCACATGAAAGCTATGCATGTTTGATGCTTTGTGAAAAGTTAAATAAAAAACACCACAGAACAAATGTTAGCACATGAAAAAATATGTGCAGCCTTCCTACCTTATTTCTCCTTTCGATTGTTCTTGCATTCTTCCTAGGTGTTAGGTCTCTCTGGCATCAACGGGCGATACCAAAGGTGCACACTCAATGTTCATTTTGAATTTAAGTTTTGGTAAACCTAAGGAAAGTTGCTAAGTCATTACATGTGGGCCAAAGTCAAAACCAAGGGTCGTATAGGTTCCCATAGTGAATATACACTCCTCACCGTAGAACACGATGTAAGGTCATGCGGTGCTATGAATGGTTTACCACGTCGAGTGTCTCCAATCCGGGTGGAAGAGGTAGTCCACCTTCTTGGGTAATCCATTGACCAGTGTGTTGGAGGGATTGAGAAGAAGAAAATGTCATGATATGCAAGGTGCAAACAAATATGGTAATATGAACTAGTGAAGTGATTACAAGCGAGGTTTTATTTCGGTCAATGCCTAAGTTCCTTATGTTTTTGTGAAAACCTTTTTAAGAAACCAAAATCCCCAGCAGAGTAGCCACTGTGAGCGGATGACCATTTTCGTACCGAATGGAATGCGGCGAAGCGAAACAGGGAAAACGTTTTTTGTTTGGTTTTATTTTTTGTTTATAAAAGCGGGTTTTGTTTATTTGAATTAGGAAAAACCATTGATTTGATGTGAAAATTCCTTTGTAGAAAACATTTTTCCATTTTAACTTAAAGACCTCGAAACTTAAATCCCGAGATCAGTGACAGAGTCGCCACCCGGATCAACTCATCCGGGAAATTCTGGTACAACTCCATACCGAGGGTAGAATACTGTACCTAATCCAGAGATTTAGGGTTCGGGCAAGAGACTTACTCAACCTCAAGCTTGCTTTCACTTTACATTTTATATTACAATATTTAATTTGCTTTATTATCTTTCTCTATCCCATTTTTTTTTAATTAGCCGATGCTAAAGCAAAATGCAGAAAATAAATTGCAAAAAAAATAAAACATACATTCAAAATATACAAGGAAATAGTAGAGGCCGATTATACAACCCAATCGAATAAAAGATAAAAACCATTGTCCTCACATTACAATCGCCTAAGTACACAAGGATCTAAAAATTACAACCGCCTAAAAATACACAAAATCTATCAGTTACATAAAAAATGAAAATAAAAGAAAGATAAATGTAGCAAAACAGACGGTTAACACAGTTTATATTGCACACACAGATAGGACTCAAATATGGCAGAATTTGGGGAATTTAGGAAACGTGGGCATGCACCCAGGGGGTAACCGGGTCGACCTGACAGGTCAGACCGATTAGATCTGGAAAACAGTTTTGAAACACCTAGTAATTTTTGTGTTGAAAAATCATTTTTTGGAAAACAGTTGGCTCGGTTACGTGCAAAATTCCATTTTTTTGTGGGTCTATTATCCCGAACTCCAGGGTTCCGTTCATGTGGGTTTCCTAATTCCAACATCCATCTAGGGTCCAAAAAGCAATAAACACACCAAAAATAATTTAAATCCGAAAACAACACTGCTTGACGATGTCCATATGTGTCATTTCGCGGCTCTGTTTTATTCCAGAAATTACAGTCGTACGGCTGTAATTCCTGGAACCCGAGAAAATTGGTTTTCTTATTTTTGTGAAAATACAATTTTGCACGTTTTCAATATTTTCTGGGGACTTTATAGGGTTCGAGGGTCCGGAAATGCAGGACTACATATCCCATTCGGATAAAATGACCCCGAAACTCAGAAAATAAAACCAGGCAAAAACCAAAAACCATAAGATCCGTACCTACAGAAATCCGGAAACCAAAATTTTATAACATACGGATAAATTTGGGCCCAAATTGATCACAACAGAATGTACAAAATGGAAAATGGACTGTTTTAGGCCGATTGGGACAAATCGGGAATCTGTCCCTATAAAACAGTGCCGTGCGGCTCTGGGTACTAGAGTCGCCCGGCTCTATTCACGAAAGTCCGGTTCTGAAAATTACAAAAATGATGAAAACACGAAGAAAAAGCAATGTATACAGGTTTAAGGCCTCTCAGAGTTTACCTTGATGTTGTTTTGATGCTTTGAACTGTTGGGATTCGTCATTGGAAAAATAACATGGCGCAGCGGAAAATACACCGTTTAAAATTTCCTAGAATCCACCTATCGTGTCCAATTGCCATTAATTAGAATAAAACAATTTGAATCAAGAGAGTTTAACTCACCAGATTCGTCTTTTCTAGAGACTGCTGTAGAATCGTTTCTTGAAACTGCGATCTCCAAAGTTCGGTGCACGATCAACTATTGAGCGGGAACCGGTGCTAGCCGAAGACACGAAGGAATGGAGGTTTGATGCTGGGATTTTGGGCTGTTTTGGGGCTGCTATTGGTGGCTGAAATTTCCAACAATTAATTAGAGTTGAATTAGGGTTTTATTCCTTAAGTGTGCCCTTTTATAGACACCTTGTCTAATTGGGTTCTAATTAGGTTAATTAAACCCAAACCCACTAGGATTATAATTACAGAAATAAACTTTAATTAAAAAGTATATACCATGTAATTTAATTCCATTTGGCTAAATTTAATTATCCCTAAATAAAATTAAATCACACTTAAAGAAATACAACACATGTATTTAATTCTCCTACTTAGGAAAATTATTTAATTAATTGTTTACTTTATGTAATTCAATTAATTAAATAAATTAATTAATTACATTGTGTAAACTTATTAATTAAATTCAATTCAACCCAATGTTAATTAATTACCTTGACACTAAATGTCAACTAATTAATTAACGCATGCCTTCCAATGTACAATTTCTATAAGTTCCGGCTCAGTTGATCTATGTGCACGATCCTATGGGTCTGTCTTTATGTTGGCAGTAGGCCCAAGGCCCACATACTGTAAGTGGGTTCTAGCAAACCATTACAGCCCCCAATTAAGAAAGAGATGCAGCAGTCTTTAGAAGACACTCACCCGGTAGTAATCTCATAGTGTCCTTATTAATGTGACACAAATAATGTGTTCATACTTGACTCTTAATGTATAATACAAAATAAAAGAATCCAATGCCCTAAGAACTAGGGCACACCAACAATCTCCCACTTGCACTAGTTCTAAGTGGGCATTGCCCTAATTCCTATAGATCTGGTACGACTGTTGGGCTGTGTCTGCAATAGTGCTTTGGTTAATGGATCAGCGACATTATTCTTGGTGTCAACCCTCTGCAATGATATGTCACCTATGTTCACGGCCTCCAGAATGAGGTGAAACTTTCTGAGTACATGTTTGGATCTCTTGTGTGACCGGGGAACCTTAGCTTGTGCGATGGCCCCGTTGTTGTCACAAAAACATCAACTGGGTCTAGGATAGTGGGCACTACTCCCAACTCAGTTATGACTTTCTTGATCCAAACGGCTTCCTTTAAGCTTTGCACACAGCTATGTACTCAGCTTCCATTGTAGAGTCAGCAATGGTGGCCTGCTTTGAGGACCTCCAACTAATGGCACCACCATTCATGAGAAAAACATAGCCAGAATGTGACTCGTTCTCATCCTCATTGGTCTTAAAGCTTTCATCAGTGTATCTTGACACTACCAGCTCATCTTGACCTCTATACACTAAGAAAGCATCCTTAGTCCGGTTAAGGTACTTCAAGATTGCCTTGACTGCCTTCCAGTGTTCCTCACCGGGGTTCAACTGGTACCGACTAGTCATACTTAGTGCAAACACGACATCAGGCCTCGTACATAACATGGAGTACATGATAGATCCAAAAGCATATGCATAAGGGATCTTTTCCATGTTCTCCCGGTCCTTTGTTTTAGGACCATCTTTCTTACTCAGCTTCAACCCATGGCACTAGGCAAGAATCCTTTCTTTGCCTTATCCATGCTGAATCCTTTTAGAACCTTGTCAATGTATGTGGCCTGACTTAAGCCTAGAAGCCGATTGGAAGGATCTCTGTAGATCCTGATCCCTAAGATCGTCTCAACTTAGCCTAAGTTCTTCATTGCAAAGCACTTACTCAACCACTGCTTAACTCCTTGCAGTGTTGGTATGTCACCTCCAATGATAAGGATGTCGTCAACATACAGCACTAGGATGGTGGAAACGCTCCCACTAACCATCTTATACACACAGGGCCTTCAACTTGAAACACCACTTGCAACTTATCACCTTAGCACCCGGAGGTGGATCCACCAAGTTCCATACTTGGTTATCGTGCATAGATTGCATCTCAGCCTCCATGGCTTTACGCCATTGATCTGAGTTTGGGCTTCCAACAGCCTCCTGATAGGTCATGGGCTCCTCTCGGTCAACGACCATAAGGTCTCCATCATCAGTCACGAGAAAGCTGTACCTTTCAGGCTGATGACATGTCCTACCAGAACATCTATGGTCCTGTGCAACCGTTTCTGGTTCCTCAATTTCTTGAGTAGTCAGATCGGTTCCCAAAGCATCCTCAGCAGTAGCTGCAGGAGTTTATGAGTCTTGAACTTCTGAAAGTTCAACATTACTCCCACTGTCTCTCTTGGAAAGGAATTCCTTCTCCAAGAAGATTGCATTTCTGGCTTTGAAAACTTTGTTTTCGGCCGGATCGTAGAAGTAATAACCCTTAGTTTCCTTAGGGTAACCCAGAAACTGGCACTTGACAGATTTGGACTCGAGTTTGCCACTTGTCAATTTCTTAACATGTGCATCACAGCCCCAAATCTTCAAGAAGGAAACATTGGGCTTTCGGCCTTTCCATAGTTCATATGGTGTTCCCTCAACTACCTTGCTTGGTGTATTATTAAGAATGTAAGCAGCTGTCTCTAGAGCATATCCCCAAAAGGAGGCAGTGAGTGTAGCATGACTCATCATCGAGCGGACCATGTCAAGTAAGGTCCTATTCCTCCTTTTTGACACTCCATTCCACTGGGGTGTACCAGGAGGAGTGACTTGGGATACAATCCCACACTCTCTCAAAAGTGAGTAAAAATCTTGGCTCAAATATTCACCCCCTCGGTCAGACCGAAGTGCTTTTATTTTCTTACCAAGTTGGTTTTCTACTTCATTTTTAAAGTACTTGAAACTTTGCAGAGTCTCAGATTTATGCTTCATCAGATACACGTGACCGTATCTGCTGAAGTCATCCGTGAAGGTGACGAAGTACAGAAAACCAAATCTAGCACCAGTGCTCATTGGGCCACATACATCGGAATGTATTAGCTCCAATAGCTCTGAGGCCCTTTCAGTAGTCTTGCTAAAAGGCGCCTTTGTCATCTTGCCTCTCAAACAAGATTCGCATGTGTCATAAGACTGGATGTCAAATGACCCTAGCACTCCACTAGAGTGAAGCCTAGGTCTGCGCTTCTCATTTATATGGCCAAGTCGACAATGCCAGATGTAAGTAGGATTAATTTCATTTTGTTTAATCCTTTTAGTATTTATGTTATAGATTGAACTTTCACGTTTTAGGTTAAGGATATATAAGCCATTTTCAAGAAATGCTGTTCCATAAATAATATTGCCACATTGCATAGAAATTCTACCATTTCCAATATTAAATACAAAGCCAGAAATATCCAACAAAGAAACGGAAATAATATTCCTGCGCATCGCAGGTACAAAATAACAGTTTCTTAGTTCCAAAACATGTCCACTAGGCATCACCAAGAAATTATCTCCGATCTCCATGGCCTGAACCCGAGCACCATTTCCGACTCGAAGATCTACTTCCCTAGATCCTAATAATCTTCTATTTCTTAAACCCTACACATTTGAACAAATGTGAGATCCACATCCAGTGTCCAAGACCCAAGATGTAGAAATAGCCAGATTATTCTCAACAACATAAATACCTGAAGCAGCAGTTTTGCCCTTCAGTTGCTCCCTTAGCTTTGGACATCAGCTCTTCCAGTGCCCCTTCTCATGACACTCATGGCAGACATCGTTAGGAGAAGCAACCCTTGCTTTAGGTTGGGCCACCACCTTTTTGCCCTTAGCCTTGGCCTTTTGGGCCTTAGCCTTGGCCTTACATTTGGCCTTACATTTGGCCTTTCCCTTAGCAATGGATGTATTGCCCTTGTTCACCAGCAATACTTTAGGAGTCTTCTTGAGAGACTGCTCAACAAGCTTGAGCATGCCATGCAGCTCAACTACCGATTTATCCAACCCTTGCATATGAAAATTCATGATAAACTCGTTGTAAGACTCAGGAAGTGACCCAAGAATAATGTCTGCTGCCAAGTCCTGCGGAACTGGCCAGCCGAGGCGGGCAAGTGTATCAATATACCCCTTCAACTTTAGCACATGAGTGCTAACAGAAGTCCCAGCTGCCATCACAGTCGTGCAAAGTGCCTTAGTTGTCAGGTAACGTTCCTGACGAGCTTGATCTTGGAACATCTTTTTAAGCTGATCCATCATCTCATAAACATGCTCGTCCATGAATTGCTTTTGAAGATCAAAAGCCATGGTACCCAGCATGAGGCACGAGACATCTCGGTCATCCCTCACGTGCCGGTCATACTGCTGCACCATCGCCGTGGTCACGCCACGACCTGCAGGAGGGCTAGATGGTAAAGGAGCATTCAGTACATACTCCTTAGACTCTTGTCTAAGAACTATTTGTAAGTTCCTAGCCCAGTCCAGGAAGTTAGTCCCCGAAAGCTTCTCCTTCTCCAAGAGTGACCTAAGTGAGAGTGAGTTGTTGCTTGTTACAGCCATTTAAATTGCTTAACTGAAATGGGATTATCTACATGGAAGAAATCATTGTTTGAGTTAGAAATAAAGGACTTTTAAGCCAATTCAAATTAATAATCTGATTTTAATTTGTTTGTTGGTGATGTTAATTGGCTGAGTTGACTAAGATCCACAACTTATCAATGACTGGCCAAACTAGGGCTCGCTAACCAACCATTGATTCGTTTGGTAGGACAACCTATCCAATCCTTCCACAAAGGACTCTTGGTTTGATGGGCTTATTGACACTTTACCCACCTGTGCTTAGGGCCCGCACTAAGCTAATGCTACCCATGTTGAGTCAAACCACCATTCACATGTTAAGCATACCAAGTATCTTAACCCTCGACGGCCCACCGAATACTACAATATACCCAGCTAGGGCATGGCGCATATTGCAGCATCAATGGGAGGAAGAGGTGTGAATGTGGGAAGCATTTTTAAGCGACTCAATATTTTAATTTCCAGATTATAATAAAGTGATACGGCTTAGCATGCATAAAAGCGGGTAATAATTTGGTGATCCATACATCCATATTATATGACAAATGCAATAGCATACTTAATTTAAAATAAATAAGATCCTATGGGCCTTTAATTACAACCTAATGAAAAACTAGATGTCCTATCTAATTCTTCATGGGCCGGACTGCAATCCTTCTTGGGCTCCTACCATGGGCTTGCTCCATTTGGGCCTTCCTCCATGCTTGATGCAATTACAATAATTTTGTAATATAAAATCTATTCTAAAATTACATCAAAATAAAAAATGAAAAATGGCACGCAGGCTATATTTCCCAAAATTAAATTACAACCGATAATAATTTATGGCCCATAGAACTCAACATAACATTTCAAACAAAGTACCTGTCGTGCACATACATACCAATATGATGCATGATCATGGCATTCCAAATTATAAATATAAATGTTAAGCCGAGTTACTTAGGGTGAAATCGCCAATTTTAACAAATGTGACTAAGGCCCATAAAGGCCCAATGGATAACATCCATAAATGCAAAATTAACAATTTTGCTCCCACTTGAATTTGGGTTGTCACAAATTTAAAATTTAGCTCTCCCAATTTTAACTGGTGTCACTGTTTATTGGGCCAATTTCATAAAGTCCATATTCAATTTAATATGCAAACAATTACATTAAATATGCATGCCAACAAAATAAACAATTTAAATACAAATTAATTTAAAAAAAAATTAATTTAATTTGCATTAGGGTCCAGGATAAAAATACCCACAAAATCCAAAACCGGAACCCAATCCCGCGCGCGACAGCCTGCTGCTAGCAGCCAAGCTGCGGCAAGTGGCAGCAGCCCACAATTGGAATCGCAAAATTGCGATTCCAATTGTGAACAATTATTTTTTTTGTATATAAATCATAAAATTAAAATTTCCAGCCAAAAAAATTTAACCAAAACCCTAGACAATTTTAGATGGAAACCAATTGGGGAAAAATAATCAAAATCCCCAATCCAACAATTCTAGTGTTCATCCAAAAACAAAACCATTTGAATAAAAAACCCTAAAATGACAAACTTGAAACCCATTCTTTCTTCAAGAACGCTTTCAAGGACCAATTCCAACCAATCTAATGGACAAAACCAAGGCTCTGATACCACTGTTGGGATTCAACAATGGAAAAATAACATGGTGCAGTGGAAAATACACCGTTTAAAATTTCATAGAATCCACCTATCGTGTCCAACTACCAATGATTAGAGTAAAAACAATTTGAATCAAGAGAGATTAACTCACAGGATTCGTCTCCTCTAGAGACTACTGCAAAATCTTTTCTTTAAATTACGATCTCCAAAGTTCGGTGCACGACCAACTACTGAGCGGAAAACGGTGCTAGTCGAAGACGCGAAGGAATGGAGGATTAATGCTGGGATTTTCGGCTAATTGGGGCTGCTATTGGTGGCTGAAATTTCCTGCAATTACTTAGAGTTGAATTAGGCTTTTCCTCCTTAAGTGTGCCCTTATATCGACATCTTGTCTAATTGGGTTTTAATTAGGTTAATTAAACCCAAGCCCACTAGGATTGTAATTACATAAATAAACTTTAATTAAAAAGTATATACTATGTAATTTTATTCCATTTGGCTAAATTTAATTACCCCTAAATAAAATTAAATCACACTTAAGTTAATACAATACATGTATTTAATTTTCTACTTAGCAAAATTATTTATTTAATTGTTTACTTTATGTAATTCAATTAAATGATAAATCAATTAATTACATTATGTAAACTTATTAATTAAATTAAATTCAGCCCAATGTCAATTAATTACATTGACACCGAATGTCAACTAATAATTAATGCATTCCTTCCAATGTATATTACATGTACAATTTCTATCAGTTCCAGCTCATTTGATCTATGTGCACGATCCTATGGGTCTGTCTTTATGTTGGCAGTAGGCCTAAGGCCCACAGACTGTAAGTGGGTTCTAGCAAACCATTACAGCCCCCAATTAAGATAGAGTGCAGTAGTCTTTAGAAGACACTCACCCGGTAGTAATCTCATAGTGTCATTTGCCTAACGATATCGATATGAATAAACAAGAGGCATGGTGTCTGTCATCCTTTTATGTTGTTTATTATATTTCTTGATCTTGAGTTGATTGCTTAATCAAATAAGCAACCACCTTATTTAGGTATGGCCATACACTTATCAGTCCCACTCATCAAGTGGCCAATGATATCATCTCGGTGTTACCTGAGTGGCAATTCCATCACTTCATCATGAATATCAACATGTTCACCGGTCCACCCAATCATACCTGTATTTAGCATCCTTTTACAGACTCGTTAGGCATATGTCAAAGTGAACCGGATTCCATATTGATATTATAATGAAATCTGGTCTGAGGACAAAAGTGACCTACTCAAGAAAGACCTCTTACGTGGCAACCATGTGCCTTTCTTGTGCGCATCGATCTAGTTCCATGCCAATGACATGTACCTATATTCATGACTGACTACACAAGTACTATGGCTAGTTAAGAACTGCCATACAGTCATCGAATATACAAGTCTGTGGTTCTATTCATTCCCATGATTAGAATAGACTTGGGATAGGTTTTATGATTATCAATCAATGGATACTCTACTCATATTATAGCACAAGATATAAATGAAATAGATTAATTGCCATTAATAATGTGACACAAATAATGTATTCATACAATGAGTCTTAATGTATAATACAAAACACAAGAATCAAATGCCCTAAGAACTAGGGCACACCAACGAAGCACATTGTTCTGTCTCATCCAATATCGTGCTTCATAATCCAAGGTGCTCCCTGAGTGCTGAAGATTATATGAGATCATCATGCATACACACCACCATAGCAGTTAATCCCTTTGCAAGTCATATATTGCTTCAATCCGTGGACACCCTAGTGTGTCATTTCTGTTGGGATTCATCATTGAAAAAATAACATGGCGCAGCAGAAACTACACCGTTTAAAATTTCCTAGAATCCACCTATCGTGTCCAATTGCCATTGATTAGAATAAAACCAAATTGAATCAAGAGAGATTGACTCACCGGATTCGTCTCTTCTAGAGACTGCTGCAAAATCGTTTCTTGAAACTGCGATCTCCAAAGTTCGGTGCACAACCAACTATTGAGTGGGAACCAGTGCTTGCCGAAGAAGTGAAGGGATGGAGGATTAATGCTGGGATTTTTGGCTATTTGGGGCTGCTCTTGGTGGCTGAAATATCCAGCAATAATTATGGTTGAATTAGGGTTTTATTCCTTATAGACGCCTTGTCTAATTGGGTTTTAATTAGGTTAATTAAACCCAAGCCCACTAGGATTATAATTACATAAATAAACTTTAATTAAAAAGTATATACTATGTAATTTAATTCCATTTGGCTGAATTTAATTACCCCTAAATAAAATTAAATCACACTTAAGTAAATACAATACATGTATTTAATTTTCCTCCTTTGGAAAATTATTTAATTAGTTGTTTACTTTTGCAATTCAATTAATTGATGAATTAATTATTTCAATTATGTAAACTTAATAATTAAATTAAATTCAACCCAATGTTAATTAATTACCTTAACACCGAATGTTAATTAATTAATTAACACATTCCTTCCCATATACATTACATGTACAATTTCTATAACTTCCAGCTCAGTTGATCTATGTGCAAGATCCTATGGGTCTGTCTTTATGTTGGCAGTAGGCCTAAGGCCCACAGACTATAAATGGGTTCTGGTAAACTCTTACAGACCCCAATTAAGACAGAGATGCAGCAGTCTTTAGAAGACACTCACCTGGTAGTAATCTTATAGTGTCCTTTGCCTAACGATATCGATATGAATAAACAAAAGGCATGGTGTCTGTCATCGTCTTTTGTTGTTTATTATATTTCTTGATCTTGAGTTGATTGATTAATCAAATAAGCAACCAACTTATTTAGGTATGGCCATACCCTTATCAGTCCCATTCATCATGTGGCTAATGATATTATCTCGGTGTTACCCGAGTGGCAATTCCATCATTTCATAATCAATATCAACATGTTCACCGGTCCACCCAATCATAACCATATTTAGCATCCTTTTACAGACCTGTTAGGCGTATGTCAAAGTGAACCGGATTCCATATTGATATTATAATGAAATCTGGTCTGAGGACAAAAGAGACCTACCCAAGAAAGACCTCTGACGCGACAACCATATGGCTTTCTTGTGCGGATCAATCCAGTCCCATGCCAACGACATGTACCTATATTCATGACTGACTACACAAGTACTATGGCTAGTTAAGAACTACCATATAGTCATCGAATATACAAGTCTATGGTTCTATTCATTCCCACGATTAGAACAGACCGGGGATAGGTTTTATGATTATCAATCAATGGATACTCTACTCATATTATAGCACAAGATATAAATGAAATAGATTAATATCCTTTATTAATGTGACACAAATAATTTATTCATACAATGAGACTTACTGTATAATACAAAATACAAGAATTTAATGCCCTAAGAATTAGGGCACACCAACAAAGCACACTGTTCTGTCTCATCCCATATCGTGCTTCATAATCCAAGATGCTCCCTGAGTGCAGTTAATCCCTTTGCAAGTCATATCTTGCTTCAATCCGTGGACACCCTAGTGTGTCATTTCTGTTGGGATTCATCATTGAAAAAATAACATGGCGCAGCAGAAAATACACCGTTTAAAATTTCCTAGAATCCACCTATCGTGTCCAATTACCATTGATTAGGATAAAACCAAATTGAATCAAGAGAGATTGACTCACCGGATTCGTCTCTTCTAGAGACTGCTGCAAAATCGTTTCTTGAAACTACGACCTCCAAAGTACGGTGCACAACCAACTATTGAGCGGGAACCGGTGCTTGCCGAAGACGTGAAGGAATGGAGGATTAATGCTGGGATTTTTGGCTATTTGGGGCTGCCCTTGGTGGCTGAAATATCCAGCAATAATTAGGGTTGAATTAGGGTTTTATTTCTTAAGTGTGCTCTTATATAGACACCTTGTCTAATTGGGTTTTAATTAGGTTAATTAAACCCAAGCCCACTAGGATTATAATTACATAAATAAACTTTAATTAAAAAGTATATACTATGTAATTTAATTCCATTTGGCTGAATTTAATTGCCCCTAAATAAAATTAAATCACACTTAAGTAAATACAATACATGTATTTAATTTTCCTACTTTGGAAAATTTTTTAATTAGTTGTTTACTTTTGCAATTCAATTAATTGATGAATTAATTAATTAAATTATGTAAACTTATTAATTAAATTAAATTCAACCCAATGTTAATTAATTACCTTGACACCGAATGTTAAGTAATTAATTAACACATTCCTTCCCACGTACATTACATGTACAATTTCTATAAGTTCCAGCTCAGTTGATCTATGTGCAAGATCTTATGGGTCTGTCTTTATGTTGGCAGTAGGCCTAAGGCCCACAGACTGTAAGTGGGTTCTAGCAAACCCTTACAGACCCCAATTAAGACAGAGATGCAGCAATCTTTAGAAGACACTCACCCGGTAGTAATCTCATAGTGTCCTTTGCCTAACGATATCGATATGAATAAACAAGAGGCATGGTGTCTGTCATCGTCTTTTGTTGTTTATTATATTTCTTGATCTTGAGTTGATTGATTAATCAAATAAGCAACCAACTTATTTAGGTATGGCCATACCCTTATAAGTCCCACTCATCAAGTGGCTAATGATATTATCTCGGTGTTACCCGAGTGGCAATTCCATCATTTCATAATCAATATCAACATGTTCACCGGTCCACCCAATCATAACCATATTTAGCATCCTTTTACAGACCTGTTAGGCGTATGCCAAAGTGAACCGGATCCATATTGATATTATAATGAAATTTGGTCTGAGGACAAAAGAGACCTACTCAAGAAAGACCTCTGACGCGACAACCATATGGTTTTCTTGTGCAGATCGATCCAGTCCCATGCCAACGACATGTACCTATATTCATGACCGACTACACAAGTACTATGGCTAGTTAAGAACTACCATACAGTCATCGAATATACAAGTCTATGGTTCTATTCGTTCCCACGATTAGAACAGACCGGGGATAGGTTTTATGATTATCAATCAATGGATACTCTACTCATATTATAGCACAAGATATAAATGAAATAGATTAATTGCCTTTATTAATGTGACA
The DNA here is from genome assembly GCA_039660915.1 of Euphorbia tirucalli. NCBI lineage: Eukaryota > Viridiplantae > Streptophyta > Magnoliopsida > Malpighiales > Euphorbiaceae > Euphorbia > Euphorbia tirucalli. The sequence continues at coordinate 29,939,025 of CM077640.1, read as the reverse complement.
CAAATAATTTATTCATACAATGAGACTTAATGTATAATACAAAATACAAGAGTTCAATGCCCTAAGAATTAGGGCACACCAACAAAGCACACTGTTCTGTCTCATCCCATATCGTGCTTCATAATCCAAGATGCTCCCTGAGTGCTGAAGATTATGTGAGATCATCATGCACACATACCACCATAGCAATTAATCCCTTTTGCAAGTCATATCTTGCTTCGATCCATGGACACCATAGTGTGTCATTTATGTTGGGATTCGTCATTGAAAAAATAACATGGCACAGCAAAAAATACACCGTTTAAAATTTCCTAGAATCCACCTATCGTGTCCAATTACCATTGATTAGAATAAAACCAAATTGAATCAAGAGAGATTAACTCACCAGATTCATCTCTTCTAGAGGCTGCTGCAAAATCGTTTCTTGAAACTGCGATCTCCAAAGTTCGGTGCACAACCAACTATTAAGCGGGAACCAGTGCTTGTCGAAGACGCGAAGGAATGGAGGATTAATGCTGGGATTTTTGGCTATTTGGGGCAGCTCTTGGTGGCTGAAATTTCCAGCAATAATTAGGGTTGAATCAGGGTTTTATTCCTTAAGTGTCCCCTTATATAGACACCTTGTCTAATTGGGTTTTAATTAGGTTAATTAAACCCAAGCCCACTAGGATTATAATTACATAAATAAACTTTAATTAAAAAGTATATACTATGTAATTAAATTCCATTTGGCTGAATTTAATTACCCCTAAATAAAATTAAATCACACTTAAGTAAATACAATACATGTATTTAATTTTCCTACTTCGGAAAATTATTTAATTAATTGTTTACTTTTGTAATTCAATTAATTGATTAATTAATTAATTAATTGCATTATGCAAACTTATTAATTAAATTAAATTCCACCCAATGTTAATTAATTACCTTGACACCGAATGTCAATTAATTAATTAACACATTCCTTCCAATGTACATTACATGTACAATTTCTATCAGTTCCTGCTCAGTTGATCTATGTGCACGATCCTATAGGTCTGTCTTTATGTTGGCAGTAGGCCTAAGGCCCACAGACTGTAAGTGGTTTCTAGCAAACCATTACAGCCCCCAATTAAGACAGAGATGCAGCAGTCTTTAGAAGGCACTCACCCGGTAGTAATCTCATAGTGTCCTTTGCCTAACGATTTCGATATGAATAAACAAGAGGCATGGTGTCTGTCATCCACTTCTGTTGTTTATTATATTTCTTGATCTTGAGTTGATTGATTAATCAAATAAGCAACCAACTTATCTAGGTATGGCCATGCACTTATCAGTCCCACTCATCAAGTGGCTAATGATATTATCTCGGTGTTACCCGAGTGGCAATTCCATCACTTCATAATCAATATCAACATGTTCACTGGTCCACCCAATCATACCCATATTTAGCATCCTTTTACAGACTTGTTAGGCGTATGTCAAAGTGAACCGGATTCCATATTGATATTATAATGAAATCTGGTCTGAGGACAAAAGAGACCTACTCAAGAAAGACCTCTGACGCGACAACCATATGGCTTTCTTGTGCGGATCGATCTAGTCCCATGCCAATGACAACCTATATTCATGACTGACTACACAAGTACTATGGCTAGTTAAGAACTACCATATAGTCATCGAATATATAAGTCTGTGGTTCTATTCGTTCCCATGATTAGAATAGACCTGGGATAGGTTTTACGATTATGAATCAATTGATACTCTACTCATATTATAGCCCAAGATATAAATGAAATAGATTAATTGCCTTTATTAATGTGACACACATAATGTATTCATACAATGAGTCTTAATGTATAAGAAAAAAGACAAGAATCCAATGCCCTAAGAACTAGGGCACACCAACAATCTCTCACTTGCACTAGTTCCAAGTGGGGTATTGCCCTAATTCCTATAGATATGGTGTGACCGTCGTGCTGTTTCTGCGACAGTGCTTTGGTCAATGGATCAGCGACATTATTCTTGGTGTCAACCCCCTGCAATGATATGTCAACTCTGTTAATGATATCCTGAATGAGGTGTAACTTTCTGAGCACATGTTTGGATCTCTTGTGTGACCAGGACTCCTTAGCTTGTACGATGGCCCTGTTCTTGTCACAAAAAACATCAACTAGGTCTGGGATAGTTGGTACTACTCCCAACTTGATTATGAATTTCTTGATCCAAACGGCTTCCTTTGTAGCTTCGCATGCAGCTATGTACTCAGCTTCCGTTGTATAGTCAGCAACGGTGGCCTGCTTTGAGGACCTCCAACTAATGGAATCGCCATTCAGGAGAAAAACATAACCTGACACTACCAGCTCATCTTGACCTCCATACACTAAAAAAGCATCCTTAGTCCAATTAAGGTACTTTAGGATTGCCTTGACAGCCTTCCAGTGTTCCTCCCTAGGGTCCGACTAGTACCGGCTGGTCATACTTAGTGCAAATGTGACATCAGGCCTCGTACACAACATGGAGTATATGATAGATCCAATAGCAGATGCATAAGGGATCTTTTCCATGTTCTCTTAGTCCTTCTTTGTTTTTAGGACCATCTTTCTTACTCAGCTTCAACCCATGGCGCATAGGCAAGAATCCTTTCTTTGCCTTGTCCATGCTGAATCTTTTCAGAACCTTGTCAATGTACATGGCCTGACTTAGGCCTAGAAGCCGATTGGATCTATCTCTATAGATCCTAATCCCTAAGATCATCTCAGCTTTGCCTAAGTCCTTCATTGCGAAGCACGTTATCAACCATTGCTTAACCCCTTGCAGTGTTGGTATGTCGCCTCCAATGATAAGGACGTCGTCAACATACAGCACTAGGAAGGTGGAAACGCTCCACTAACCATCTTATGCACACAGGGCTCATCAGAATTCTGTGTGAAGCCATATTCTGTAATGGCCTCATTGAATTTTGATTCCATGACGTCGATGCTTGCTTTAATCCATAAATAGATCTTTGAAGCTTGCATACCCGGTTTGGATACTTTGGATCGATAAAACCCTTAGGTTGTGCCATGTACACATCCTCGAGTAGCATTCCATTAAGGAAAGCGGTCTTAACATCCATCTTCCATATCTCATAATTGTACCATGCAGCTATGGCTAGTAGTATCCTAATGGATTTGAGCATAGCAACTGGTGAAAAGGTTTCATCATAGTCAATTCCTTAAAATTACCTGAATCCTTTTGCCACCAATCGCCCCTTGAAGATGTTGTCAGCCTTTAACTTGAAACACCACTTGCAACCTATCACCTTAGCACCCGGAGGTGGATCCACCAATTTCCATACTTGGTTATCTTACATAGATTGCATCTCAACCTCCATGGCTTTGCACTATTGATCTAAGTGTGGGCTTTTAACAGCCTCCTGATAGGTATTGGGCTCCTCTTGGTCAAAGACCATAAGGTCCCCATCATCAGTCACGAGAAAGCCGTACCTCTCTGGCTGATGATGTGTCCTACCAGACCTTTTAAGGTCCTGTGCAACCTTTTCTGGTTCCTCAATTTGTTGAGTAGTCAGATCGGTTCCCGAAGCATCCTCAGCAGTAGCTGCAGGACTTTGTGAGTCTTGAACTTCTGTAAGTTCAACATTACTCCCACTGTCTCTCTTGGAAAGGAATTCCTTCTCCAAGAAGACTGCATTTCTAGCTATGAAAATTTGTTTTCGGCTGGATTGTAGAAGTAATAACCCTTAGTATCCTTAGGGTAACCCACAAACTGGCACTTGACAGATTTGGACTCGAGTTTGCCACTTGTCAATTTCTTAACATGTGCATCACAGCCCCAGATCATCAAGAAGGAAACATTGGGCTTTTGGCCTTCCATAGTTCATATGGTGTTCCCTCAACTGCCTTGCTTGGTGTAATATTAAGAATGTAAGCAGCTATCTCTAAAGCATATCCCCAAAAGGAGACAGGGAGTGTAGCATGACTCATTATCGAGCAGACCATGTCAAGCAAGGTCCTATTCGTCCTTTCTGACACTCCATTCCACTAGGGTGTACCAAGAGGAGTGAGTTGGGATACAATCCCACACTCTCTAAAAAACGAGTCAAACTCTTGGCTCAAATATTCACTCATTTGGTCAGACAAAAGTGCTTTTATTTTCTTGCCAAGTTGGTTTTCTACTTCATTCTTAAAGTCCTTGAACCTTTGGAGAGTCTCAGACTTATGCTTCATCAGATACCCGTAACCGTATCTGCTGAAGTCATCCGTGAAGGTGACGAAGTACAGAAAACTAGATCTAGCACTAGTGCTCATTAGGCCACATACATCAGAATGTATTAGCTCCAATAGCTCTGCGGCCCTTTCTGCAGACTTGCTAAAAGGCGACTTTGTCATCTTGCTTCTCAAACAAGATTCGCATGTGTCATAAGACTGGATGTCAAATGACCCTAGCACTCCACTAGAGTGAAGCCTAGCTATGTTCATTTATATGGCCAAGTTGACAATGCCAGATGTAAGTAGGATTAATTTCATTTTGTTTAATCCTTTGTTATAGATTGAACTTTCACAGTTTAGATCAAGGATATATAAGCCATTTTCAAGAAATGCTGTTCCATAAATAATATTGCCACATTGCATAGAAATTCTATCATGTCCAATATTAAATACGAAACCAGAAATATCCAACAAAGAAACAGAAATAATATTCCTAAGCATCACAGGTACAAAATAGTAGTTTTTTAGTTCCAAAACAAGTCCACTAGGCATCTCTAATAAATAATCTCTGATCTCTATGGCCTGAACCCGAGCACCATTTCCGACTCGAAGATCTACTTCTCCAGATCCTAATAATCTACTATTTCTTAGATCCTTCACATTTGAACAAATGTGAGATCCACATCCAGTGTCCAAGACTCAAGATGTAGAAATAGCCAGATTAATATCAACAACGTAAATACCTGAAGCAGCAGTTTTCCCCTTCAGTTGCTCCCTTACCTTTGGATATGAACTCTTCTAGTGCCTCTTCTCATGACACTCATGGCAGACATCGTTAGGAGAAGCAACCCTTGCTTTAGGTTGGGCCACCACCTTTTTACCGTTAGCCTTGGCCTTAGATTTGGCATTTCCCTTAGCAATGGATGTATTGCCCTTGTTCACCAGTAATACTTCAGGAGTCTTCTTAAGAGACTGCTCAGCAAGCTTGAGAATGCCATGCAGCTCTACAACCGATTTATCCAACACTTGCATACGATAATTCATGATAAACTGGTTGTAAGACTGTGGAAGTGACTCGAGAATAATGTTTGCTGCCAAGTCCTGTGGAACTGGCGAGCTGAGGCGGGGACGTGTATCAATATACCCCTTCAACTTTGGCACATGAGTGCTAACAGAAGTCCCAGCTACCATCACAGTCGTGCAAAGTGCCTTAGTTGTCAGGTAACGTTCCTGATGAGCCTGATCTTGGAACATCTTTTTAAGTTGATCCATCATCTCATAAGCATGCTCGTCAATAAACTGCTTCTGAAGCTCAGAAGCCATGTTACCCAGCATGAGGCATGAGACATCTAGGTCATCCCTCACATACCCATCGTACTGCTCCACCATCGCCGTGGTGGTGCCTCGACCTGCGGGAGGGCTAGCTAGTAAATGAGCATTCAGTACATACTCCTTGGACTCTTGTCTAAGAACAATTTGTAAGTTCCTAGCCCAGTCCAGGAAGTTAGTCCCCGAAAGCTTCTCCTTCTCCAAGAGTGACCTAAGTGAGAGTGAGTTGTTGTGTTGCAGCCATTTAAATTGTTCAAGTGAAATGGGATTATCTACATGGAAGAAATCATTGCTTGAGTTAGAAATAAAGGACTTTTAAGCCAATTCAATTTAATAATCCAATTTTAATTTGTTTGTTGGTGAGGTTAATTGGTTGACTTGACCAAGATGCACAACTTATCAATGACTGGCAGAACTAGGGCTCGCTAACCAACCATTGATTCGTTTGGTAGGACAACCTATCCAATCCTTCCATGAATGACTCTTGGTTTGATGGGCTTATTAACACTTTACCCATCTGTGCTTAGGGCCCGCTCTAAGCTAATACTACCTATGTTGAGTCAAACCACCATTCACATGTTAACCATACCAAGTATCTTAACCCTCGACGGCCCACTAAGTACTACAATGTACCCATCTAGGGCATGGGGCACATTGCAGCATCAAGGGGAGGAAGAGGTGTGAATGTGGGAAGCACTTTTAAGCGACTCAATATTTTAATTTCCAGATTACAATTAAGTGATACGGCATAGCATGCATAAACGCGGGTAATAATTTGGTGATCTATACATCCATATTATATGACAAATGCAATAGCATACTTAATTTAAAATAAATGAGATCCTATGGGCCTTTAATTACAACCTAATGAAAAACTAGATATCCTATCTAATTCTTCATGGGCTGGACTGCAATCCTTCTTTAGCTCCCACCATGGGCTTGCTCCATCTGGGCCTTCCTCCATCATTGATGCAATTACAACAATTTCATTTAAAATAAAATCTGTTCTAAAATTACATCAAAATAAAATAAATGAAAACATGACACGCAGGCCATATTTCTCAAAATTAATTACAACCGATAATAATTTAGGGCCCATAGAACTCAACATCACATTTCAAACAAAGTACCTGTCGTGCACATACATACAAATATGATGCATGATCATGGCATTCCAAATTATAAATATAAATGTTGAGCTGAGTTATTTAGGTTGAAATCGCCAATTTTAACAAATGTGACTAAGGCCCATAAAGGACCAATGGATAACATCCATAAATGCAAAATTAACAATTTTGCTCCCACTTGAATTTGGGTTGTCAAAAATTTAAAATTTAGCTCTCCCAATTTTATCCGGTGTCACGGTTTATTGGGCCAATTTCACAAAGTCCATATTCAATTTAATATGCAAACAATTCCAATGCCAAAAAAATAAACAATTTAAATACAAATTAATTTAAAAAAATTTAATTTAATTTTTATTAGGGTCCGGGACAAAAAATACCTGTAAAATCCAAAACCGGACCCAAAACCCGCACACGGCGCTGTTGTCCGGGGACAGCAGCGCTGCCCAGCGGTAGCCTGCTGGCTGCTGCCACGTAGCAGCCATGCTGCGGTAAGGGGCAGCAGCGTTTGGCCACAATTGGAATCGCAAAATGCGATTCCAATTTTGGCCAAACCAACATATTATTTTTTTTTTAATCAAAACATAAAAAAAAAAATTCCAACCATCAAACATATTAATTAATCAATAAAACAACAATGTTAGATGGAAACCAATTGGGGAAAATAATAAAAAAAAACCCAAATCCAACAATTCTAGGGTTTTTTCAAAAACAAAACCAATTGAGTAAAAACCCTATAATCACAAACTTGAAACCCAGTCTTTCTTCAAGAATGCTTTCAAGATCCAATTCCAATTAATCTAATGGACAAAATCTAGGCTCTGATACCACTGTTGCGATTCATCATTGGAAAAATAACGTGGCACAGTGGAAAATACACCATTTAAAATTTCTTAGAATCCACCTATCGTGTCCAATTACCGTTGATTAGAATAAAACCAAATAGAATCAAGAGAGATTAACTCACCAGATCCGTCTCTTCTAGAGACTGCTGCATAATCATTTATTGAAACTGCGGATCTCCAAAGTCCGGTGCACAACCACCTATTGAGCTGGAACCGGTGCTAGCCGAAGTCATGAAGGAATGGAGGATTAATGATAGGATTTTCAGCTATTTGGGGCTACTCTTGGTGGCTGAAATTTCCAGCAATAATTAAGGTTGAATTAGGGTTTTAATTAGGTTAATTAAACCCAGCCCACTAGGATTAGAATTACATAAATAAACTTTAATTAAAAAGTATATACTATGTAATTTAATTCCATTTGGCTAAATTTAATTACCCCTAAATAAAATTAAATCACACTTAAGTTAATACAATACATGTATTCAATTTTCCTACTTAGGAAAATTATTTAATTAATTGTTTACTTTATGTAATTCAATTAATTGATAAATTAATTAATTACATTATGTAAACTTATTAATTAAATTAAATTCAACCCAATGTCAATTAATTACCTTAACACGGAATGTCAACTAATTAATTACCGCATTCCTTCCAATGTACATTACATGCACAATTTCTATAAGTTCCAGCTCAGTTGATCTATGTGCACGATCCTATGGGTCTGTCTTTATGTTGGCAGTAGGCCCAAGGCCCACAGACTGTAAGTGGGTTCTAGCAAACCATTACAGCCCCTAATTAAGGCAGAGATGTGGTAGTCTTTAGAAGACACTCACCCGGTAGTAATCTCACAGTGTCCTTTGCCTAACGATATCGATATGAATAAATAAGAGGCATGGTGTCCGTCATCCTCTTTTGTTGTTTATTATATTTCTTGATCTTGAGTTGACTGATTAATCAGATAAGCAACCAACTTATTTGGGTATGGCCATACACTTATCAGTCCCACTCATCAAGTGGCCAATGATATCATCTCGGTGTTACCCGAGTGGCAATTCCATCACTTCATCATCAATATCAACATGTTCACCGGTCCACCCAATCATACCCGTATTTAGCATCCTTTTACAGACCTGTTAGGTGTATGTCAAAGTGAACCGGATTCCATATTGATATTATCATGAAATCTGGTCTGAGGACAAAAGGGACCTACTCAAGAAAGACCTATGACGTGACAACCATGTGGCTTTCTTGTGCAAATCATTCCAGTCCCATGTCAACGACATGTACCTATATTCATGACTGACTATACAAGTACTATGGCTAGTTAAGAACTACCATACAATCATCAAATATACAAGTCTGTGGTTCTATTTGTTCCCACGATTAGAACAGACCTGGGATAGGTTTTATGATTATCAATTAGTGGATACTCTACTCATATTATAGCACAAGATATAAATGAAATAGATTAATTGCCTTTATTAATGTGACACAAATAATGTATTCATACAATGAGTCTTAATGTATAATACAAAATACAAGAATCCAATGCCCTAAGAACTAGGGCATACCAACATCATGTAGTAGCAGGCCACCGGACTAATGAATGTGTCGGTCTACAAAGGAGGATCCAGAAGCTGGTCGACGAAGGAAAATTGAGGGTTCCGTCTACCTCTAATAAATGATCAGGTGCAATCAAGGAGACCACCAACGAAATTCCTCTATCCTCCCATGGAGAAGAATATGATGAATAGCTCCATTGCTCGCTCCTCTAGTAACACCACAACGGAATGGGGTGTACAAATGGAGGAACAGGACCCTGTTGGACATGGTCCGCTTAATAATGAGTCATAATTCTCTCCCAATAAGTTTTTAAGGATACACTCTTGAGACAATGGCTCTCATTTTCAATTATACTCTTACTAAGGCTACGGAAAAGACCCCATTGGAATATGGATGGGCAGGGCACCCAATGTGTCTTTCCTACAGATTTGGGGTTGTTATGCACAAGTCAAGAATTTGACTATGAGCAAAACTAGAACCCAAAACCGATTAATGCCTGTTTATGAGCTACCCTAGGGAAACCAAAGGGTATTACTCCTACAACCCCACTCAGAACAAGGTGTTCATGGAACGAAAAAGGGTCCTTCATGAAAAGGGGTTTCTTTCCAAGAAAGACAGTGGGAGCAATGTTGAACTTATGGAAGTTTAAAGCTCACAAACTCCAGAAAAGGATACCTCGGAGACTAAGGTAAAGCTTCCAAAGGTGGAAGCAGCCTAGGTATCACAAGGATCTAAAAGGTTGGGTAGGGGTCATTGGGAACATGAGAAATATGGGTTTCTTATTTCCGATGATTACACTCTTTTCGTCTTGGATGAAGAGGAGCTCGAAACCTACCATAAGCTATAGCTAGCCCACTGCCTGCCATGGAGGCGGATATGCAATCTATGTACGATAATTAGGTTTGGAACCTGGTTGATCCACCTCCGGGTGCTAAGGTAATAGGTTGCAAGTGGTGCTATAAGCTATAGGCTGACAATACCTTTAAGGGTGTGTATAAGAGGTTTAGTGGGAGCACAGTAACTTTCCTGGTATTATATATGGGTGGCATCCTTTTGATTGGAAGTGACGTACCAACACTACAAGGGTAAAGTAATGGTTCAGTAGGTGCTTCGCAATGAAGGACTTAGGTGAAGCTGAGACGATCCTAAGGATCAGGATCTATAGTTAGATCCAATCGACTTCTAGGCCTAAGTCAGGCCAAGTACATAGACATAGTTCTGAAAAGATTCAGCATGGACCAGGCTGAGAAAGGTTTCTTGCCAATGGGTCGTGGGCTAAAACTTGTTAAGATGAACTGTCCTAAGATAAGGTAGGGTAGAGAGAACACAAAATTGGTTCTATATGCTTCGGCTATAGGGTTAATCATGTACTCCATGCTATGTATATGACCTAATGTTGCCTTTGCACTAAGTATGACGAGTCAGATCCCTGGTGGATCACTAGAAGGCTGTCAAAGCAATCCTGAAGTACCTTAACTAGACTTAGGATAGCTTTTTAATGCACGAAGGTCGGGAAGAGCTATCAGTTACTTGGTACATTGATGCAAGCTTCTAGACCGACCAGGCTGAATATCAGTCGCAGTATAGGTATGTATTCATGCTAAATGGTGATGCTGTTGTTGGAGAGGCTCCAAGTGACCGACCATCGCGGTTTCTATCATAGGACCTGTGTACATTGCAGCGTGTGAAGTAGCTAGGGAAGCTATGTGGATAAAGAAGTTTATCACAAAAATGGGGGTAGTGTCTATTATCTGGGAACTAGTTGATATCTTTTGTGACAACGAAGGCCTGTTGCACAAGCGATGTGCCCCGATCACACATATACACGAAGCACGAACTTAGGACGTTTCACCTAATGCGAGAAATCACCGAGAGGGTGACATCTCATTACAAAGAGTGGACACCAAGGACAATGCCGCAGATCTTTTGACCAACACGCTCGGCTATGCCTATGCACGCCGGTTATACTAGATCTATAGCAATTAGACCCATGCCTAGCAGGTACTAGTGCAAATGGGAGATTGTTGGAAATACCCTAGTCCCGAGGCATTGGTCCTTGTGTTTGGATTATATATTTGTACATTAGTTGAACTTTATGTATTATACAATTTGTGTCAATAGATAAAGGCATTAATCTATTTATTATATGTCTTATGCTATATTTTAAATAGAGTATCCAATGGATATATCCATATCCATGTTGTCAAGTGTCACGCACTTGGCAGTAAGACTATGGATAAGGAAAACGATATGGCCATAAAGTCATTCGTAGTCTGTCTAATCATGGGAATGAATGGAACTAAAGACTATCATTAGCCTGGTTATATGGCGATGTCTTACCGGTCATAGAACATGGGATGCCAACCAAGTTAATGGGTACATGCAAAAAGGGCATGGTACTAGATCGATCCACTTAACGGGAATCTACATGGTATAGTATCACAAATGATTCTCTTTTAGTACTTGTATAAGTCCTTTGACTGGACCATATGATAGTGCTACATGTGAAGTGGCACACTTTGGTGTATGCCTAAAGGGCCTATAAAAGGGTGCCAAGTATGGGTACATTCGGGTGTATTAGTGAGCATGGCAGTGCTATGGATATGCAGAAGGGAATGTCACTCAGTAATTTACTGAGACGATATCACAGGCCTCTTGATGAATGTTACTGATAAGAGTGTGGCCACACCCAAACAAGATTGGATCTTGTTTGTGAGCATCAGTTCATTCGGGATCAAGTAAATGTCCAGACACATATATAGGGTGATACTTCCATACCTCTGTGTTGGACACCGATATCAGTGACATGGGACATGTAAGTTCAAACTATAAGGTTACGGTGACAGTTTGACTGCTATCTCAGTCTTAATTGGGGGCTGCAGTGGCTTGCAAGAGCTCGCCTATAGTCTGTGGGTCTTGGCCCACTGCCAACATAAAGACGGGCCCATCGGATCGTACACATTGAACGTCTAGACTTTAACTAGTCGGATTATGTGTGTACTTCGAGTATACACATATAAAGAGAGAGAGATTTATTAATTATACTATATAGATCAATTGGAATGATCAAAATAATATAATTAATATTTATTTCAGCCATCACATAATTAATTCAATGAATTAGTTTGTGAGATTTTTTCCTAGGTGGAAATATTTATACATGTATAGGTTTACATGTATCTCGTCTTATGTGTGTCTGAGTTAATTCCTTGACTAATTTGATGTATCAAATTAATTTTAATTTAAATGTATGTAACATACTATATGGTATAATATACTTACATACATGTTGAATTAAAATCTTATTTGAAATGAAATAAAAACCAAAGAATTAAAATGGGCTTCGGCTTGAAATGGAAAGCCCACACTTTCATCATGTCTTGGCTGAAATTTTTGGTGGACTTTAGGACAAGAATGATGAGTTATTAAGATGAGAAGAGTGAGTCATTGTTGGAAAAAAGGTAATGATCAAATGGGTGAGTCATGGTTGACTTTTGGCTTAGCAAAGTTGGACTTTATTAACATGGATCTTTATGGTCATTATGATTGTAAGAAAAATGAGAAAAATATCCCATCCATTTGGATCACCTCTTGGCCGAAATCTTCATGACATTTGGCAAGGAAAGATGACTCACTTTTGAGACAAAATGTGACAAGTGAATTGGTGAGTCATGGTTGACTTTTTGGTAAGCAAAGTGTGACTTTGCTAACTTGGATATTTTTCCTTCTTCTTGTTGTAAGATATATAAGGGAAAAATTAATCCTACCCATTCACTCTTACAAGATTGGGCTGAAAGTTTTATTCTTTTGGAAGGAATATAATTTGCCCACTTTTGGCGCTCATTTCTTATGGTAAGAAATTGTTTGCCCACTTGAGAAAATTGGATCTATCTTTTAGAAAGATATATATATTTCTTTTGGAAAGAAATATGGGTGAACCATAAGTTTTAAGTGGGCAGCCCCTTCTCACTTCCTCTTCTTTGAAATTGTCCAAGTCGCTGGCACGGGTTTCAGTCCGAGAGCTGTTCGTGTACGTGACGTTCGAGGGAGTCTACTTTGATTCCTACAGTCCGCATCCGTCTCTTTGAGAGACTTTGTGGTAAGTTTTTTATACTCTCTCCTTTGTTCTTTAAGTTTTTTGATTTCCACATCTTAACCTCCTAGGACCGAATTCGAGGAAATCGATGCATATTTTCGCTTTTATTGGTCGGTTTCCCGTGACGAATCCTAACAGTGTATAAACAATGTATAACAGTGTATAAGAAGTGTATAAATAGTGTATAAACAAAGTCTAAACAGCATATAACAATATATAAGAAGCATATAAACAATGTATAAGAAGTGTATAAATAGTGTATAACCAATGTATAAATAGTGTATAACAATATAAGTGCAGTCCCAAAATTGCAGTCCTAAAATGCAGTCATAAAGTGCAAATGCAGTCCCAAGATTATAGTCCTAAAATGCAGTCATAAAGTACAAATGTAGTCCCAAAATTGCAGTCCTAAAATATAGTCCTAAATGTTGGGATTCATCATTGGAAAAATAGTGTGGCGCAGCAGAAAATACACCGTTTAAAATTTCCTAGAATCCACCTATTGTGTCCAATTACCATTGATTAGAATAAAACCAATTTGAATCAAGAGCTATTAACCTACCGGATTCATCTCTTCTAGAGACTGCTGCAGAATCGTTACTTGAAACTATGTTCTCCAAAGTCCGGTGCACGACCAACTATTGAGCGGGAACCGGTGCTAGCCGAAGATGCGAAGGAATAGATGATTAATGCTAGGAATTTCGGCTGTTTTGTTGGGATTCGTCATTGGAAAAATAACATGGTGTAGCGAAAGTACACCATTTAAAATTTCCTAGAATCCACCTATCATGTCCAATTACCATTGATTAGAATAAAAACAATTTGAATCAAGAGAGATTAACTCACCGGATTCGTCTCCTTTAGAGACTGCTGCAGAATCGTTTCTTGAAACTGGGATCTCCAAAGACCAGTACGCGACCAACTATTGAGCGAGAATCGGTGCTAGCTGAAGACGTGAAGGAATAGATGATTAATGCTGGGATTTTCAACTCTTTTGGGCTACTATTGGTGGCTGAAATTTTCAGAAATTAATTAGGATTTAGGGTTTATTCCTTAAGTGTGCCCTTATATAGACACCTTGTCTAATTGGGTTTTAATTAGGTTAGTTAAACGTAAGCCCACTAGGATTATAATTACATAAATAAACTTTAATTAAAAAGTATAAACTATGTAATTTAATTCCATTTGGCTAAATTTAATTACCCATAAATAAAATTAAATCACACTTAAGTAAATACAATACATGTATTCAATTTTCCTACTTAGAAAAACTATTTAATTAATTGTTTACTTTATGTAATTTAATTAATTGACAAATTAATTAATTAAATTATGTAAACTTATTAATTAAATTAAATTCAATCCAATGTTAATTAATTACCTTGACACCGAATGTCAATTAATTAATTAACACATTCCATCCAATGTACATTACATGTACAATTTCTATCAGTTCCGGCTCAGTTGATCTATGTGCACGACCCTATAGGTCTGTCTTTATGTTGGTAGTAGGCCCAAGGCTCACAAACTGTAAGTGGGTTCTAGCAAACCATTATAGCCCCCAACTAAGACAGAGATGCAGCACTCTTGCGAAGACACTCACCCCGTAGGAATCTCATACTGTCTTTTGCCTAGCGATATCGATATGAATAAAAAGAGGCACGGTGTCCGTCATCCTCTTCTGTTGTTTAGTGTATTTCTTGATCTTAAGTTGACTGATTAATCAAATAGGCATCAACTTACTTGGGTATGGCCATACACTTATCAGTCCCACTCATCAAGTGGCCAATGATATCATCTCGGGGTTACCCGAGTGGCAATTCCATCACTTCATCATCATGATCAACATGTTCATCGATCCACAAAATCATACCCATATGTAGCATCCTTTTATAGACTAGCTAGGCGTATGTCAAAGTGAACCAGATTCCATATTGATATTATAATGAAATCTGGTCTGAGGACAAAAGAGACCTACTCAAGAAAGACCTATGACATAATAGCCATGTGGCTTTCATTTGTGGATCAATCCAGTCCCATGTCAACGACATGTACCTATATTCATGACTGACTATACAAGTACTATGGCTAGTTAAGAACTGCCATACAGTCATCGAATATACAAGTCTGTGGTTCTATTTGTTCCCACGATTAGAACAGACCTGGGTTAGGTTTTGTGATTATCAATCAATGGATACTCTACATATATTATAACACAAGATATAAATGAAATAGATTAATTGCCTTTATTAATGTGACACAAATAATGTATTCATACAATAAGTCTTAATATATACTACAAAATACAAGAATCCAATGCCCTAGGAACTAGGGCACACCAACAATCTCCCACTTGCACTAGTTCTAAGTGGGCATTGCCCTAATTCCTATAGATCTGGTATGACTGTCATGCTGTGTCTGTGGCAGTGCTTTGGTCAATGGATCACGGACATTATTCTTGGTGTCAACCCTCTGCAATTATATGTCACCTCTGTTCACGATCTCCCGAATGAGATGAAACTTTCTGAGCACATGTTTGGATCTCTTGTGTGACCGGGTCTCCTTAGCTTGTGCGATCGCCCCATTGTTGTCACAAAAAACATCAACTGGGTCTAGGATAGTGGGTACTACTCCTAACTCAGTTATGAATTTCTTGATCCAAACGGCTTCCTTTGCAGCTTCGCACGCAGCTATGTGCTCAACTTCCATTGTAGAGTCAGTAATGGTGGCCTTCTTTGAGGACCTCCAACTAATGGCATCGCCATTTAGGAGAAAAACTTAACCAGACTGTGACTGGTTCTCATCCTAATCGGTCTTAAAGCTTGCATTAGTGTAACCTGACACTACCAGCTCATCTTGACCTCCATACACTATGAAAGCTCATCTTGACCTCCATACACTAAGAAAGCATACTTAGTCCTATTAAGGTACTTCAGGATTGCCTTGACAGCCTTCCAATGTTCCTCCCCGGGGTCTGACTGGTACCGGCTAGTCATACATAGTGCAAACACTACATTAGGCCTCGTACATAACATGGAGTACATGATAGATCCAATAGCAGTTGCATAAGGGATCTTTTCATGTTCTCCTGGTCCTTCTTTGTTTTAAGACCATCTTTCTTACTTAGCTTCAACCCATGGTGCATAGGTAAGAATCCTTTCTTTGGCTTGTCAATGCTGAATCTTCTCAGAACCTTGTCAATGTACGTGGCTTGACTTAGGCCTAGAAGCCGATTTGATTTATCTTTGTTGATCCTGATCCCTAAGATCATCTCAGCTTTTCCTAAGTCCTTCATTGCAAAGCACCTACTTAACCACTACTTAACCCCTTGTAGTGTTGGTATATTGCCTCCAATGATAAGGATGTCATCAACATACAGCACTAGGTAACGCTCCCACTAACCATCTTACACACACAGGGCTCATCAGAATTCTATGTGAAGCCATATTCCGTAATGGCCTCATTAAATCTCTGATTCCATGACCTTGATGCTTGCTTCAATCCATAAATGGATCTTTGAAGCTTGCATACCAGGTTTCGATACTTTGGATTGATAAAACCCTCAGGTTACGCCATGTACACATCCTTAAGTAGCTTTCCATTAAGGAAAGCGGCCTTAGCATCCATCTGCCATATCTCATAATCATACCATGCAGCTATGGCTGATACTATCCTAATGGATTTGAGCATAGCAACTAGTGAACTTGCCTGAATCCTTTTGCCACCAATCACCCATTGAAGGTGTTGTTGGCCTTTAACTTGAAACACCACTTGCAACATATCACCTTTAAACCCAGAGGTGGATCCACCAAGTTCCATACATGGTTATGGTGCATAGATTGCATGTCAGCCTCCATGGCTTTGCACCATTGATCTGAGTGTGGGCTTTCAACAGCCTCCTGATAGGTCTTGGGCTCCTCTTGATCAATGACCATAAGGTCCCCATCATCAGTCACGAGAAAGCCGTACCTCTCTGGCTGATGATGTGTCCTACCAGACCTTCTAAGGTCCAGTGTAACCGGTTCTGGTTCCTTAATTTCTTGAGTAGTCAGATCAGTTCCCGAAGCATCCTCAGCAGTAGCTGCAGGAGTTTGTGAGTCTTGAACTTCTGAAAGTTCTACATTACTCCCACTGTCTCTCTTGGAAAGGAATTCCTTCTCCAAGAAGACTACATTTCTGGCTATGAAAACTTTGTTTTCCACCAGATCATAGATGTAATAACCCTTAGTTTCCTTAGGGTAAGCCACAAACTGGCACTTGATAGATTTGGACTCGGGTTTGCCACTTGTTAATTTCTTAACATGTGCATCACAGCCCTAAATCTTCAAGAAAGAAACATTGGGCTTTTAGCCCTTCCATAGCTCATATGGTGTTCCATCAACTGCCTTGCTTGGTGTATTATTAAGAATGTAAGCAGCTGTCTTTAAAGCATATCCCCAAAAGGAGACTGGAAGTGTAGCTTGACTCATCATCGAGCGAACCATGTCTAGCAAGGTCCTATTCCTCCTTTCTGACCCTCCATTCCACTAGGGTGTACCAGGAGGAATGAGTTGGGATACAATCCCACACTCTCTCAAAATGAGTCTAAATCTTGGCTCAAATATTCACCCCCTCGGTCAGACCGATGTGCTTTTATTTTCTTGCCAAGTTGTTTTCTACTTTATTCTTAAAGTCCTTGAACTTTTGGAGAGTCTCAGACTTATGCTTCATCAGATACACGTAACTGTATTTGCTGAAGTCATTCGTGAAGGTGACGAAGTATAGAAAACGAGATCTAGCACTAGTGCTCATTGGGCCTCATACATTGGAATGTATCAGCTCTAGTAGCTTTGAGGCCCATTCAGCAGTCTTGCTAAAAGGCGCCTTTGTCATCTTGCCTCTCAAACAAGATTCGCATGTGTCATAAGACTGGATGTCAAATGACCCTAGCACTCCACTGCAGTGAAGCCTAGCTATGTGCTTCTCATTTATATGGCCAAGTCGACAATGCCATATGTAAGTAGGATTAATTTCATTCTATTTAATCCTTTTATTATTTATGTTATAGATTGAACTTTCACGTTTTAGATCAAGGATACATAAGCCATTTTCAAGAAATGCTGTTCCATAAATAATATTGCCACATTGCATAGAAATTCTACATGTCCAATATCAAAAACGAAACCAGAAATATCCAACAAAGAAACAAAAATAATATTCCTGCGCATCGCAGGTACAAAATAATAGTTTCTTAGTTCCAAAACAAGTACACTAGGCATCTCTAAGAAATGATCTCTGATCTCCATAGCCTAAACTCGAGCACCATTTCCAACTCAAAGATCTACTTCTCCAGATCCTAGTAATCTCATATTTCTTAGACCCTGCACATTTGAACAAATGTGAGATCCACATCCAATGTCCAAGACCTAAGATGTAGAAATAGCCAGATTAATCTCAACAACATAAATACCTGAAGTAGTAGTTTTGCCCTTCAGTTGCTCCCTTAGCTTTGGACATGAGCTCTTCCAATGCCCCTTCTCATGACACTCATGGTAGACATCATTAGGAGAAGCAACCCTTGCTTTAGGTTAGGCCACCACTGTTTTGCCCTTAGCCTTGGCCTTAGATTTGGCCTTTCCCTTAGCAATGGGTGT
Source organism: Euphorbia tirucalli (assembly GCA_039660915.1). Lineage (NCBI taxonomy): Eukaryota > Viridiplantae > Streptophyta > Magnoliopsida > Malpighiales > Euphorbiaceae > Euphorbia > Euphorbia tirucalli. The sequence goes on along the minus strand of CM077640.1, from coordinate 29,920,242 downwards.
ATTGCCCTTGTTTACCAATAATACTTCAGGAGTCTTCTTAAGAGACTGCTCAGCAAGCTTGAGCATGCCATGTAGCTCAACAACCAAGAGTGACATAAGTGAGAGTGAGTTGTTGTTTGTTGCAGCCATTTAAATTGCTTAAGTGAAATGGGATTATCTACATGGAAGAAATCATTGCTTGAGTAAGAAATAAAGGACTTTTAAGCCAATTCAAATTAATAATCCGATTTCAATTTGTTTGTTAGTGATGCTAATTGGCTAACTTGACCATGATCCACAACTTATCGATGACTGGCCGAACTAGGGCTCGCTAACTAACCATTGATTCATTTGGTAGGACAACCTATCCAATCCTTCCATGAAGGATTCTTGGTTTGATGGGCTTATTGACACTTTACCCATCTGTGCTTAGGGCCTGCTCTGAGCTAATGCTACCCATGTTGAGTCAATCCACCATTCACATGTTAACCATACCAAGTATCCTAACCCTCGACGGCCCACTAAATACTATAATGTACCCAGCTATGGCATGGCGCACATTGCAGCATCAATGGGAGGAAGAGGTGTGAATGTGGGAAGCACTTTTAAATGACTCAATATTTTAATTTCCGGATTATAATTAAGTGATACGGCTTAGCATGCATAAACGCGGGCAATAATTTGGTGATCCATACACCCATATTATATGACAAATAAATGAGATCCTATGGGCCTTTAATTACAACCTAATGAAAAGCTAGATATCCTATCTAATTCTTCATGGGTCGGACTGCCCACCATGGGTGTGCCACCTTGCTTTTAAGCACTTCAAACTCTTCTTCGCCGCCGTTGCTCCAACTTTCGGTCCGGGTCATAATGCCTCTCCAAAACAAACATAAAGAAACATAACCGCACCACAGCCACAGACCACAAAAATGATGCTTTATCCAAAATTACAAAAACATCCCTAAAAAATACGAAAAATACTAAAAGTTATAAAAATTTAACCAAAACATGAAAATCACAAAATACGCAAAACCAAACAAGCATTCACACAAAGGACTCTAAAAAAAATTGCCGTTTAAACCACGAAATTGCCTAAAAGATAAGGTCAAAAACCGACCTTATCAGGATACCCTATTTAAAATATAGCACAAGGTATATAATAAATAGAATGATGCCTTTATTTAATGGCCCAAATTGTATAATACATATATCTCACATAAAAGTATGATACAGATACAAGGACCAATGCCTCGAGACTAGGGCATATCCAACAATCTCCCATTAGCACTAATACCAACTAGGCATGGGCCTAATCCTTATAGATCTAATATGACCCTCATGTTTTGGCTGAGCCAGCACCTTAGTCAAGAGATCTGCGACATTGTCCTTGGCGTCCACTCTGTGTAATGAAATGTCACCCCTCTTGGTGATTTCTCGCATGTGGTGTAACTTCCTGAGAATGTGCTTTATGTTTCAGTATGACCAGGGCTCCTTAGCATGTGTAATAGCCCCAGTATTGTCACAAAAGATATCAACTAGATCCTGGATAGTTGACACTACCCCGAGTTCCATGATAAACTTCTTTATCCATACAGCTACCTTGGTTGCATCACACACTGTAATGTACTCAGCTTCTGTGATAGAATCCATGATGGTTGATTGCTTGGAGCTATTCCAACTAACAGCACCACCATTTAGCATTAATACATACTACAAATGGTATCCATCCTGGTCGGTCTGGAAGCTTGCATCAGTGTACCGAGTAATTGAAAGCTCTTCCTTACCTTCATGGACTAAGAGGCTATCCTTAGTCTGGTTAAGGTACTTCAGAATTGCCATGATAGCCATACAGTGATCCGCATCGAGATCTTGATAGTATGGGCTTGTCATACATAGTGCAAAGGTGACATCAAGTGTTGTACATAGGATGAAGTACATGATTGATCCTATAACTGATGCATATGGGATCACCTTCATATTCTCCCTGTCCTACCTAGCCTTAGGACGATTCTTCTTACTAAGTTTCAACCCATGGGTCAAAGAAACCTTTCTTTGCCTAAACCATGATGAATCTTTTTAGAACTTTGTCTATGTACTTGGCCCGACTTAGGCCCAGAAGCTGATTAGGTCTATCCTTGTAGATCCTGATCCCTAGGATCATCTCAGCTTCGCCTAAGTCCTTCATTGAAAAGCACTTACTCAACCATTGTATCAACCCCTGTAGTGTTGGTATGTCGCTTCCAATCAGAAGGATGTCATTCACATATAATACTAGGAATGTTACAATGCTCCCACTGATCCTTTTATACACACAAAGCTCATCTTGATTCTATATGAAGCTGTAATCCTTTATGGCCTTATTTAATCTAAGATTCCAACTCCTAGATGCTTGCTTCAATCCATAAATGGACCTTTGAAGCTTACATACCTTTTTAGGATCCTTTGGTTTGACAAAACCCTCAAGCTGTGTCATGTACACATCCTCGAGTAGCTTTCCATTAAGGAAAGCGGTTTTGACATCCATCTACCAGACCTATGGCTAGCAGGATCCTTATGGATTTGAGCATAGCGACTGGTGAGAAAGTTTCATCATAGTTTATACCATGGAATTGTCTAAAACCTTTCGATACCTGCTACCCCTTGAAGGTATTGTTGGCCATTAGCTTAAAGTACCACTTGTAACCTATCACCTTAGCACTTAGAGGTGGATCAACTAGGTTCCAAACCTAGCTATCGTACATAGATTTCATTCTGCCTCCATGGCCTTATGCTAGTTGGCAGACAGTGGGCTAGCTATAGCCTCCTGGTAGCTTTTGGGCTCTTCTTCATCGAAGACAAAAAGAGTGTAATCATTGGTAATAAGAAACCCATATCTCTCAGATTCCGAACGATCCCTACCAGTCCTTTTTGGTCCTTGTGTGACCAGGGCTGTGCTTCCTCCTATGGAAGCTCCACCCTGGTCTCCGAGTTATCCTTTTTAGGAGTTTGTTAGCTTTGGATTTCCCTAAGTTCAACATTGCTCCCACTATCTTTCTTGGAAATAAACTCCTTTTTAAGAAAGACCCCCTTTCATGCCACGAACACCTAGTTCTCGGTAGGGTTGTAGAAGTAATACCCTTGATTGGGTAACCCACAAACAGGCATTTGTTGGTTTTGGGTTTTAGTTTGGCCCTAGTCCTTTCTTGACATGTGCATAACAATCCCAAAATCCATAGGAAAGACACATTGGGCACCCTGCCTGTCCATATTTCCAATAGGGTCTTTTCCATAGCCTTAGTCGGAGTATTATTCAAAATGAGAGCTACTGTCTCAAGTGTGTATCCTTAGAAACTTATTAGGAGAGAGGCATGACTCATCATTGAGCAGACCATGTCTAATAGGGTCCTGTTCCCCCGTTCGAGCACCTCATTCCATTGTGGTGTTCCTAAAGGAGTGAGTCATGGAACAATTCCATGCTCTCTTAAAGTCCAATGTTTCTTTCTCTAAATTCAGAAACCATGACTCATCACTATGTCTCTTCTCATTATCCACCAAAAGAAGGTGATGGACGGCCAAAATTGTGGTGAATTCATTCATCCTACTTTCTTACCGAAAGAAAATAACAAATGCCTAAAGGAAGTAAAGTCTAACTTTGCTGCCTTACAAGTCAAAGAATGACTCGCCACTTCTCTTTTGTCCATAAGAATGAGTCACCATTCGTATCACCAAAGAATGACTCATCCTTCTTATCCATCATAGAATTTGGCCATGGCACCATTTTATGTGGGCTTTTAATTTTCTAGCCGAAGCCCATTTAATTCTTTGGTTTTTATTTAATTTCAAATTAAATTTTAATTAAATATGTATGCATATATATTATACCATATAATATATTACATATATTTAAATTAAAATTCACTTGACCTATTAAATTAACCAAGGTATTAAATTAGACAAGCACAAAATGAAATACATGTAAACCTATACACGTAAAATTATTTCCACCAAGGAAATAATCTCATAAATTAATTCATTGAATTAATTATGAGAAGGCCTAACTAAATATTAATCATATTATTTTGATCAATCCAATTGATCTATATAATATAACTAATGGTCATCACACTCTTTTCAAATGTGCCTACTGCAAGTACACACTTAATCCCTTAGTCTACGTCCAAACGTTCAATGTGTGTGATCCGATGGGCCCGTCTTTATGTTGGCAGTGGCCTATGGCCCACAGAGTGCAGGCGAGCTCTAGCAAGCCACTACAACCCCCAATTAAGATGGAGATAGCAATCAAAGTGGAATTGTAACCCTGTAGTTTAAACTCGTATATCCCATGCCATTGATATCGGTGTCCAACACAGAGGCATGGATTGATCACCCTCTCTTGTGTCCAAACATTTACTTGATCCCAAATGAACTGATTCTGACAAACAAGATCCAACTTGTTTGGATGTGGCCACACTCTTATCAGTTGCATTCATTATGAGGCTGGTGATATCTTCTCAATATACTACCGAGTGACATTCCCTTATGCATATCCATATTGCCACGTTCACTGACATAGCCGAATGTACCCATACTTGGCACTATTTTATAGGCCTGTTAGGCATCCACCAACATATGCCACTTTGCATGCAGCACCATCATATAGTTAGGTCAAGTGATCCTTACAAGTACTACACAAGAATCACTTGTGATACTATAGCATATGGATTCCTGTTAAGTGGATCGATCCAGTACCATGCCCTTTTTGCATGTACCCAACACCTAGTTGACATTCCATGTTCTATGACCAGTAAGACGCTGCCATACAACCAGGCTAATGATAGTCTTTAGTACCATTCATTCCCATGATTGGAAAAGACTACGGATATCTTTATGGTCATATCGTTTTCCCTATCCATAGTCTTATTGCCAAGTGCCTCACACTTGACAACATGGATATGGATATGTCCATTGGATACTCTATTTAAAACATGACACAAGGTATATAATAAATAGATTGATGCCTTTATTTAATGACACAAATTGTATAATACATATATCTCACATAAATGTATGATACAAATACAAGGACTAGTACCTCGGGACTAGGTGTATCCAATAATAATCAGATTCTGATGGATGCAATTGATATGGTTAAGACATCATTCAATACAGATGCTATAGAGTCATGCCCTTCGGATTGAAAAATGCTGGAGCCACTTATCAAACGGCTATAACAACATTGCTGCATGATATGATTCACAAGGAAGTAGAGGTGTATGTCGATGATATGCTTGTTAAATCAATGACACGGGGGAAGAGCATCCTGCCATCCTGGATAGATTTCTTCCATGTATTGGGGAGTATAATTTATGACATAATCCCAAGAAGTGAATATTTGGGGTAACGTGAGGAAAGCTACTGGGTCATATGGTTAGACAGAGAGGAATAGAGATGGATCCAGACAAAATCAAGGCTGTTCGAGATATGTCAGCTCCTAAAATCGAAAAGGAGGTCCAGTCATTCTTGGGTTCCTTATAGTATGTCAATTGTTTCAAAGAACGATTGACTTTAATTTATGAGCTGATTTTCAAGTTGTTGAAGAAAGATTAGCCGATTGTATGGGTTGACAGATGTCAGTTGGCATTTAAAAAGATTAAACCTTATCTGGTAAATTTGCCAATTTTGATCCCGCCAATTCCGAGAAAGCCTTTGACTTTGTATTTGGCTATTTAAGATTCCTTCATAGGGGCAATGCTAGCACAAGAGCAAGATGGAAAGAAGGAGTACCCCATCTACTATCTTACCAAAAAGCTGGTGGAATATGAAACCAAGTACATACTAGTAGAGAAGACATGTGTGGCGATGATTTGGCTAACTAAGAAGCTACGGCATTACTTTCAGTCCTACAAAGTACAAGCCATGGCCAAGGTGGATCCAATGAAGTATCTATATGAAGCACCGGTGTTGGTTGGGAAATTATCTAGATGGCTACTACTCTTATCAGAATTCGATATTGAGTACATCACCAAGAAAGTTATCAAAGCGCAAGCTGTGGCAGAATTTTTGGTGAATCAACCGCTAGAATCAGATTATATGGAGAATCTGGAGTTCCCTGACGAACAGCTAGCTGTGGTGGATGGTGCCATAAACAAAAAGGGTGCTGGAATTGGAGTAATCATAGTGATACCAGATGGTGAGATTATTCCATTGTCAATGAGATTGGACTTCCCCATAACTGATAATGGGGCAGAGTATGAAGCATATTATTTAAGATGGCAGCTCTTCTGGTGCTAGGGGCAAATGATGTGTTAATTGTTGGAGATTCACTTTTGGTGATTAGGAAAGTGTAAGGCGAATGGGCTATGAAAGAAGAAGCCTTGCGGCCCTACTTACAACTGTTGTAATACAGAAGAGAGTTATTTGGCTATGAGCGGACGACCTTTCAATGGAAAGAAAGCGGGACGCGACGAAGCGAACCGGGGAAAAGATAACTCTTGGAAAATGTGGTTTTCGGATTACGTCTTGGTTTTGAAAAATGGGATTTTGATTATCTTTGAAAAAACTGTCGATTTGTTTTGGAAATCTCTTTTTGTAGAAAACCTTTTCCCATTTTTAACTTAAAGACCTCAAAACTTAAATTCCAAGATCAGGGATAGAGTCGCCACCCGGATCAGCTCCTCCGGGAAATTCCGGTACAGCTCCCGACCGAGGGTAGGCTACCGTACCTAATCCAAAGATTTAGGGTTCGGGCAATTGACTTACTTAACCTTTAGCTCGCTTTCACTTTACAATTCATATTACCATATTTTATTTGCTTTATTATCTTTCTCTAACCCTAATTTGTATTTGTATTCATTTAACAATGCCCAAGCAAATGATAGAAATAAATGCCAAAAAATTAAACCATGCATCCAAAATACATAAAAAATAATAGAGGTCGCTTATACAACCAGATCGAATAAAAATAAAGAGCTCTCGTCCTCACTTTTACAAACGCCTAAAATGCACGAATATCTAGAAAATTACAGCCGCCTAAAAATACAACAAAATTTATTAATTACACCAAAATAATAAAAAGGGAAAATAAATGCCGCAAAACAAATGGTCAGCATAATTTATATCACACCATAAAATAGGACTCAAATTGGACAGAATTGGGATTTTTAGGAACGGGGGCATGCATTTAGGGGGTAGCCGGGTCGGCTCGGCTAGCCAGCCAGATTAGACCTGGAAAATAGTTTTGAGATGTCCCAGTAATTTTTTAAGCTGGAAAACAATTTTAGAAAATTATTTGGCTCAATTTCATGTAAATTTTCCGTTTAGCGGGTTTGTTATCCCGGAACATAGGGTTCCGTTTATGCGGGTTTCCTAAATCCAACATCCATCTAGTGTCCAAAAAGCAATAAAAACACCAAAAACAATTTGAAACCAAAAATAGCATCGCACGATGATGTTCGTATAGGTTGTCTCACGATTCTGTTTCTATCTGGAAGTCACAGCAGTACGGCTGTAGTTACAGCCATACGGCTGTAATTAGAGCCGTGCAGCTCTAAATTACAGCCGTGCAGCTATGACTTCCAGAACCCAAAAAATGGTTTTCTCATTTTTGAAAATGATGTTTTGCTCGTTTTCGATGTTTCCCGAGGATTTTATAAGGTTCAGGGGTCAGCAAATGCTAGACTACGGATCCAATTCCGATCTAAAAACCCCGAGATTTAGAAAATAAAACCCGGAAAAAAAATGAAAACCTAATACCCATATGTACAGAAATCCGAAAACTAAAGTTTTACAACATACGGATGTATTTGGGCTGAAATAGATCATAATAGAATGCATAAATGGAAAACGTACTATTTTCGGCCGATCGGGGCAGTTTCAGTACTTCATTGTATGAAATTTCCTATTTAATTACATTTGCTAGAACCCACTTACAGTCTATGGGCCTTGGGCCTACTGCCAACATAAAGACAGACCCATAGGATCGTGCATATAGATCAACTAAGCCAGCACTTATAGAAATTGTACATGTAATGCACATTGGAAGGAATGCGTTAATTAATTAGTTGACATTCGGTGTCAAGGTAATTAATTAACATTGGGTTGAATTTAATTTAATTAATAAGTTTACATAATGTAATTAATTAATTTATCAATTAATTGAATTACATAAAGTAAACAATTAATTAAACAAATTTCCTAAGTAGGAAAATTAATTACATGTATTGTATTTACTTAAGTGTGATTTAATTTTATTTAGGGGAAATTAAATTGAGCCAAACATAATTAAATTACATAGTATATACTTTTTAGTTAAAGTTTATTTATGTAATTATAATCCTAGTAGGCTAGGGTTTAATTAACCTAATTAAAACCCAATGAGACAAGGTGTCTATGTTAGGGCACACTTAAGGAAGAAAACCCTAATTCAACCCTAATTAATTGCTGGAAATTTCGGCCGCCAATAGCAGCCCCAAAACATATTGGTATGCCCTAGTTCTTAGGGCATTGGATTCTTGTATTTTGTAGTATACATTAAGACTCATTGTACGAATACATTATTTGTGTCACATTAATAAAGGCAATTAATCTATTTCATTTATATATTATGCTATAATATGAGTAGAGTATCCATTGATTGATAATCATAAAACCTATCCCAGGTTTGTTCTAATCGTGGGAACGAATAGAACCACAGACTTTTGTATTCGATGACTATATGATAGTTCTTAACTAGCCATAGTACTTGTATAGTTACTCATGAATATAGGTACATGTCGTTGACATGGGACTGGATCGATCCGCACAAGAAAGCCACATGGTTGTCCTGTCAGAGGTCTTTCTTGAGTTGGTCTCTTTTGTCCTCAGACAAGATTTCATTATAATATCAATATGGAATCCGATTCAGTTTGACATACACCTAACAGGTCTGTAAAAGGATGCTAAATACGGGTATGATTGGGTGGACCAATGAACATGTTGATATTGATGATGAAGTGATGGAATTGCCACTCGTGTAACACCGAGATGATATCATTGGCCACTTGATGAGTGGGACTGATAAGTGTATGGCTATACCTAAGTTAGTTGGTGCTTATTTGATTAATCAGTTAACTCAAGATCAAGAAATATAATAAACAACAAAAGAGGATGACGGACACCATGGCTCTTATTTATTCATATCGATATCGTTAGGCAAAGGACACTATGAGATTCCTACCGAATGAGTGTCTTCAAAACACTACTGCATCTCTATCTTAATTGGGGGCTGTAATGGTTTGCTAGAACCCGCTTAAAGTCTGTGGGCCTTGGGCCTACTGCCAACATAAAGACAGACCCATAGGATCGTGCATATAGATCAACTGAGCCAGAACTTATAGAAATTGTACATGTAATGTACATTGGAAGGAATGTGTTAATTAATTAATTGACATTCGGTGTCAAGGTAATTAATTAACATTGGGTTGAATTTAATTTAATTAATAAGTTTACATAATGTAATTAATTAATTTATCAATTAATTGAATTACATAAAGTAAACAATTAATTAAATAATTTTCCTAAGTAGGAAAATTAAATACATGTATTGTATTTACTTAAGTGTGATTTAATTTTATTCAGGGGTAATTAAATTTAGCCAAATGGAATTAAATTACATAGTATATAATTTTTAATTAAAGTTTATTTATGTAATTATAATCCTAGTGGGCTTGGGTTTAGTTAACCTAATTAAAACCCAATTAGACAAGGTGTCAATATAAGGGCACACTGAAGGAATGAAACCCTAATTCAATCCTAATTAATTTCTGGAAATTTCAGCCGCCAATAGCAGCCCCAAACAGCCGAAAATCCCAGCATTAGTCATCTATTCCTTCGCATCTTCGGCTAGCACCGGTTCCCGCTCAATAGTTGGTCACACACCGGACTTTGGAGATCACAGTTTCAAGAAATGATTCTGCAACAGTCTCTAGAGGAGATGAATTCGGTGAGTTAATCTCTCTTGATTCAAATTGTTTTTATTCTAGTCAATGGTAATTGGTCACGAAAGGTGGATTCTAGGAAATTTTAAATGCTGTTTTTTCGCTGCGTCACGTTATTTTTCCAATGATGAATCCCAACAATGGTATCACAGCCTAGGCTTTGTCCATTAGATTGGTTGGAATTGATTCTTGAAAGCGTTCTTGAAGAAAGAATGGGTTTCAAGTTTTTGATTTTAGGGTTTTTACTCATTTGGTTTTGTTTTTGGATGAACCATAGAATTGTCGTTTGGGGTTTTTGATTTTTTTTCCCTAATTGGTTTCAATCTAGAATTGTATTTTCTTTATTGATTATTTATTTTTTCTACGGCTGGAATTTTTTTATGATTTAAGAAAATAAAAAAAAATTATAAGTTGGCCAAAAGTGGAATCACAATTGCGATTCCAGTTTTGGCGCTGCCGGATTTCGGTCCGGTTTTGGATTTTGCGGGTATTTTTTTATCCCGGACCCTTATGCAAATTAAATTAAATTTTTCAAAATTAATTTTTATTTAAATTGGTTATTTTGTCGGCATGCATATCTAATTTAATTGTTTTTTAAATTGAATGGAGCAAGCCCATGGTGGGAGCCCAAGAAGGATTGCAGTCCAGCCCATGAAGAATCAGATAGGATATCTAGTTTTTCATTAGGTTTTAATTAAAGGCCCATAGATCTCATTTATTTTAAATTAAGTATGCTATTGCATTTGTCATATAATATGGGTGTATGGATCACCAGATTATTGCCCGCGTTTATGCATGCTAAGCCGTATCACTTAATTATAATCCAGAAATTAAAATATTGAGTCGTTTAAAAGTGCTTCCCACATTCACAACTCTTCCTCCCATTGATGTTGCAATGTGCGACAAGCCCTAGCTGGGTACATTGTAGTATTCGGTGGGCCGTCGAGGGTTAGGATACTTGGTATGGTTAACATGTGAATGGTGGATTGACTCAACATGGGTAGCATTAGCTCAGAGCGGGCCCTAAGCACAGATGGGTAAAGTGTCAATAAGCCCATCAAACCAAGAGTCCTTTGTCGAAGGATTGGATAGGTTGTCCTACCAAACGAATCAATAGTTGGTTAGCGAGCCCTAGTTCGGCAAGTCATTGATAAGTTGTGGATCTTGGTCAAGTCAGCCAATTAACATTACCAACAAACAAATTAAATTCGGATTATTAATCTGAATTGGCTTAAAAGTCCTTTATTTCTAACTCAAGCAATTATTTCTTCCATGTAGATAATCCCATTTCATTTAAGCAATTTAAATGGCTGCAACAAACAACAACTCACTCTCACTTAGGTCACTCTTGGAGGAGGAGAAGCTTCCGGGGACTAACTACCTGGATTGGGCTAGGAACTTACAAATAGTTCTTACACAAGAGTCTAAGGAGTATGTACTGAATGCTCCTTTACCAGCTGGCCCTCCCGCAGGTCGAGGCATCACCATGGCGATGGTGGAGAAGTATGATCGGCATGTGAGGGATGACCGAGATGTCTCGTGCCTCATGCTGGGTACCATGGCTTCTGATCTTCAGAAGTAGTTCATGGACGAGCATGCTTATGAGATGATGGATCAGCTTAAAAAGATGTTCCAAGATCAGGCTCGTCAAGAACGTTACCTGACAACTAAGGCACTTTGCACGACTGTGATGGCAGCTGGGACTTCTGTTAGCACTCATGTGCTAAAGTTGAAGGGGTATATTGATACACTTGCCCGCCTCAGCTCGCCAGTTTCGCAGGACTTGGCAGCAGACATTATTCTCGGGTCACTTCCTGAGTCTTACAACCAGTTTATCATGAATTACCATATGCAAGGGTTGGATAAATCGATAGTTGAGCTGCATGGCATGCTCAAGCTTGCTGAGTAGTCTCTTAAGAAGACTCCTGAAGTATTGCTGGTGAACAAGGGCAATACATCCATTGCTAAGGGAAAGGCCAAATCTAAGGCCAAGGCTAAGGCCTAAAAGGCCAAGGCTGAGGGAAAAAAGGTGGTGGCCCAACCTAAAGCAAGGGTTACTTCTCCAAACAATGTCTGCCATGAGTATCATGAGGAGGGGCACTGGAAGAGCTCATGTCCAAAGCTAAGGGAGCAATTGAAGGGCAAAACTGCTGCTTTAGGTATTTATGTTGTTGAGATTAATCTGGCTATTTCTACATCTTGGGTCTTAGACACTGGATGTGGATCTCACATTTGTTCAAATATGCAGGGTCTAAGAAATAGGAGATTATTAGGATATGGAGAAGTAGATCTTCAAGTCAGAAATGGTGCTCGGGTTGAGGCCATGGAGATCGGAGATTATTTCTTGGAGATGCCTAGTGGACTTGTTTTGGAACTAAGAAACTGTTATTTTGTACCTACGATGCGTAGGAATATTATTTCCGTTTCTTTGTTGGATATTTTTGGTTTTGTATTTAATATTGGACATGGTAGAATTTCTATGCAATGTGGCAATATTATTTATGGAACAACATTTCTTGAAAATGGCTTATATTTCCTTGATCTAAAACGTGAAAGTTCAATTTATAACATAAATACTAAAAGGATTAAACAAAATGAAATTAATCCTACTTACATCTGGCATTGTCGACTTGGCCATATAAATGAGAAGCGCATAGCTAGGCTTCACTCTAGTGGAGTGCTAGGGTAATTTGACATCCAGTCTTATGACACATGCGAATCTTGTTTGAGAGGCAAGATGACAAAGGCGCCTTTTAGTAAGACGGCTGAAAGAGCCTCAGAGCTATTGGAGCTAATACATTCTGATGTATGTGGCCCAATGAGCACTAGTGCTAGATCTAGTTTTCTGTACTTCGTCACCTTCATAAATGACTTCAGCAGATACGGTTACGTGTATCTGATGAAGCATAAGTCTGAGACTCTCCAAAGCTTCAAGGACTTTAAGAATGAAGTAGAAAACCAACTTGGCAAGAAAATAAAGGCACTTCAGTCTTACTGAAGGGGTGAATATTTGAGCCAAGAGTTTGACTCATTTTTGAAAGATTGTGGGATCGTATCCCAACTCACTCCTCCCGGTACACCTTAGTGGAATGGAGTGTCAGAAAGGAGGAAGTGGACCTTGCTTGACGTGGTCCGCTTGATGATGAGTCATGCTACACTCCCTGTCTCCTTTTGGGGATGCTTTAGAGACAGCTGCTTACATTCTTAATAATACACCAAGCAAGGTAGTTGAGGGAACACCATTATGAACTATGGAAGGGCCCGAAAGCCCAATGTTTCCTTCTTGAAGATTTGGGACTGTGATGCACATGTTAAGAAATTGACAAGTGGCAAACTCGAGTCCAAATCTGTCAAGTGCCAGTTTGTGGGTTACCCTAAGGAAACTAAGGGTTATTACTTCTACGATCCGGCCGAAAACAAAGTTTTCATAGCCAAAAATGCCGTCTTCTTGGAGAAGGAATTCCTTTCCAAGAGAGACAGTGGGAGTAATGTTGAACTTTCAGAAGTTCAAGACTCACAAACTCCTACAGCTACTGCCGAGGATGCTTCGGGAACTGATTTGACTACTCAAGAAATTGAGGAACCAGAACCGGTTGCACAGGACCTTAAAAGGACTGGTAGGACATGTCATCAGCCAGAGAGGTACGGCTTTCTCGTGACTGATGATGGGGACCTTGTGGTCGTTGTCCAAGAAGAGCCCAAGACCTATCAGGAGGCTATTGGAAGCCCACACTCAGATCAATGGCGTAAAGCCATGGAGGCTAAGATGCAATCTATGCACAATAACCAAGTATAGAACTTGGTGGATCCACCTCCGGGTGCTAAGGTGATAGTTTGTAAGTGGTGTTTCAAGTTAAAGGCCCTGTGTGCATAAGATGGTTAGTGGGAGCATTTCCACCGTCCTAGTGCTGTATGTTGACGACATCCTTATCATTTGAAGTGACATACCAACACTACAAGGGGTTAAGCAGTGGTTGAGTAGGTGCTTCATAATGAAGGACTTAGGTGAAGCTGAGACGATCTTAGGGATTAGGATCTACAGAGACAGATCCAATCGGCTTTAAGGCCTAAGTCAGGTCACGTACATTGACAATGTTCTGAAAAGATTCAGCATGGACAAGGCAAAGAAAGGATTCTTTCCTAAGCGCCATGGGTTGAAGCTGAGTAAGAAAGATGGTCCTAAAACAAAGAAGGACTGGGACAACATGAAAAGATCCCTTATGCATCTGCTATTGGATCTATAATTTACTCCATGTTATGTACGAGGCCTGATGTCGTGTTTGCACTAAGTATGACTAGTCGGCACTAGTCGGACCCCTATGAGGTACACTAGAAGGCAGTCAAGGCAATCCTAAACTACCTTAATCGGACTAAGGATGCTTTCTTAGTGTATGGAGGTCAAGATGAGCTAGTAGTGTCAGGTTACACTAATGCAAGCTTTCAGACCGATGAGGATGAGAACCAGTCATAGTCTGGTTATGTTTTTCTCCTGAATGGCGGTGCCATTAGCTGAAGGTCCTCAAAGCAGGCCACCATTGCTGACCCTACAATGGAAGCTGAGTACATAGCTGCGTACAAAGCTCAAAGGAAGCCGTTTGGATCAAGAAATTCATAACTGATGTTTTTGTGACATCAACGGGGCCATCGCACAAGCTAAGGAGCCCCGGTCACACAAGAGATCTAAAAATGTACTCAGAAAAGTTCACATCATTTGGAAGATAGTGAACAGAGGTGACATACCATTGCAGAGGGTTGACACCAAGAATAATGTTGCTGATCCATTGACCAAAGTGCTGCTGCAGAAACAGCACGACGGTCATACCAGATCTATAGGAATGAGGGCAATGCCCACTTGGAACTAATGCAAGTGGGAGATTGTTGGTGCGCCCTAGTTCTTAAGGCATTGGATTCTTGTATTTTGTATTATACATTAAGACTCATTTTATGAATACATTATTTGTGTCACATTAATAAAGGCAATTAATCTATTTCATTTATATCTTGTGCTATAATATGAGTAGAGTATCCATTGATTGATAATCATAAAACCTATCCCAGGTCTGTTTTAATCGTAGGAACAAATAGATCCACAGACTTGTATATTTGATGACTGTACGGTAGTTCTTAACTAGCCATAGCACTTGTATAGTCAGTAATGAATATAGGTACATGTCTTTGACATGGGACTAGATCGATCCGCACAAGAAAGCCACATGGTTGTCCCGTCATAGGTCTTTCTTGAGTAGGTCTCTTTTGTCCTTAGACCAGATTTCATTATAATATCGATATGGAATGTGATTCACTTTGACATACGCCTAACAGGTCTGTAAAAGGATGCTAAATACAGGTATGATTGGGTGGACTAGTGAACATGTTGATATTGATGATGAAGTGATGGAATTGCCACTCTGGTAACACCGAGATGATATCATTAGCCACTTGATGAGTGGGACTGATAAGTGTATGGCCATACCCAAATAAGTTGGTTGATTATTTGATTAATCAGTCAACTCAAGATCAAGAAATATAATAAACAATAGAAGAGGATGACGGACACCATGTCTCTTGTTTATTCATATCGATATCGTTAGGCAAAGGACAGTATGAGATTACTACCGGGTGAGTGTCTTCTAAAGACTGCTGCATCTCTGTCTTAATTGGGGGCTGTAATGGTTTGCTAGAACCCACTTACAGTCTGTGGGCCTTGGCCTACTGCCAACATAAAGATTGACCCATAGGATCGTGCACATAGATCAACTGAGCTGGAACTTATAGAAATTGTACATGTAATGTACATTGGAAGGAATGCGTTAATTAATTAGTTGACATTCGGTGTCAAGGTAATTAATTGACATTGGGTTGAATTTAATTTAATTAATAAGTTTACATAATGTAATTAATTAATTTATCAATTAATTGAATTACATAAAGTAAACAATTAATTAAATAATTTTCCTAAGTAGGAAAATTACATACATGTATTGTATTAACTTAAGTGTGATTTAATTTTATTTAGGGGTAATTAAATTTAGCCAAATGGAATTAAATTACATAGTATATAATTTTTAATTAAAGTTTATTTATGTAATTATAATCCTAGTAGGCTTGGGTTTAATTAACCTAATTAAAACCCAATTAGATAAGGTGTCTAAATAAGGGCACACTTAAGGACGAAAAACCTAATTCAACTCTAATTAATTGCTGGAAATTTCAGCCACCAAGTGCAGCCCCAAAATAGCCGAAAATCCCAGCATTAAACCTCCATTCCTTCGCGTCTTCGGCTAGCACTGGTTCCCGCTCAATAGTTGGTCGTGCACCGGACTTTGGAAATCGCAGTTTCAAGAAACGATTCTGCAGCAGTCTTTAGAAGAGACGAATCTAGTGAGTTAATCTCTCTTGATTCAAATTGATTTTATTCTAATCAATGGTAATTGGACACGATAGGTGGATTCTAGGAAATTTTAAACGGTATATTTTCCACTATGCCACGTTATTTTTCCAATGACGAATCCCAACATTCTACTCCTTCAGGAGTTTGATGAGGAGATTAAGGACAAGAAGGGAGTAGAGAACATAGTGGCTGACCATTTATCAAGACTACCAATTGAAGGATCAGTATCCTCTCCAGAAGCGGACATTCATGACACATTCCCCGATGAACAATTTTGTGAGGTAACCTCTATGCCGTGGTTTGCGGACATCGCAAACTTCAAAGTCGGTAACATTCTTCCACCTAACCTCTCACATGCATAGAGACGTAAGTTCTTTCATGATGCTAAGGATTATTTTTGGGATGACCTTTACCTTTTTAGATCATGGGCGGATAATGTGATTAGGCGGTGTGTTGCTTATGAGGAGGTTCCCTCCATTGTTAAGATGTGTCATGATAGAGAAGCGGGTGGCCATTTTGGACCCGATAGAACTGTAGGAAAAATTTTATCTAGTGGGTTTTATTGGCCGACCATGAAACAGGGTGTCATTAGCTATATTCGGGCCTGTGATGCGTGTCAAAGGACGGGAAATATCTCCCAAAAGAATGAAATGCTCCAACAGGGTATCTTGGTGTGTGAACTTTTTGATGTCTGGGGCATAGATTTCATAGGGCCCTTCCCAATATCCCACAACAACCAATACATTCTTGTGGCGGTTGAATATGTGTCTAAGTGGGTAGAAGCTGTCGCCTTACCAACCAATGATGCAAGGGTTATTGTCAAGTTTCTAGAGAAAAACATTCTTACTAGGTTTGGAACCCCAAGGGCTATCATCAGTGATGGGGGTTCCCATTTTTGTAATAGACAATTTGACAATCTTTTGCACAAGTATAGGGTTAAGCATAAGGTAGCAACTCCTTACCATCCTCAGACGAGTGGGCAAGTTGAGGTTTCGAATAGGGAACTAAAACGAATCTTAGAAAAGATGGTACGTGCATCTAGGAAAGATTGGAGTCTAAGGTTAGACGATGCATTATGGGCATATAGGACTGCTTTTAAGATGCCTATAGTGTTGGTGTGCCCTAGTTCTTAGGGCATTGGATTCTTGTATTTTGTATTATACATTAAGACTCATTTTATAAATATATTATTTGTGTCACATAAATAAAGGCAATTAATCTATTTCATTTATATCTTGTGCTATAATATGAGTAGAGTATCCATTGATTGATAATCATAAAACCTATCCCAGGTCTGTTCTAATCGTGGGAACAAATAGAACCACAGACTTGTATATTCGATGACTGTATGGTAGTTCTTAACTAGCCATAGTACTTGTATAGTCAGTCATGAATATAGGTACATGTCGTTGAAAGCCACATGGTTGCCACGTCATAGGTCTTTCTTGAGTAGGTCTCTTTTGTCCTCAGACCAGATTTCATTATAATATCGATATGGAATCCGGTTCACTTTGACATACGCCTAACAGGTCTGTAAAAGGATGCTAAATACGGGTATGATTGGGTGGACCGTTGAACATGTTGATATTGATCATGAAGTGATGGAATTGCCACTCGGGTAACACTGAGATGATATTGGCCACTTGATGAGTGGGACTGATGAGTGTATGGCCATACCCAAATAAGTTGGATGCTTATTTGATTAATCAGTCAACTCAAGATCAAGAAATATAATAAACAACAGAAGAGGATGACGGACACCATGCCTCTTGTTTATTCACATCGATATCGTTAGGCAAAGGACAGTATGAGATTACTACCGGGTGAGTGTCTTCTAAAGACTGCTGCATCTCTGTCTTAATTGGGGGCTGTAATGGTTTGCTAGAACCCACTTACAGTTTGTGGGCCTTGGGCCTACTGCCAACATAAAGACAGACCCATAGGATCGTGCTCATAGATCAACTAAGCTGGAACTTATAGAAATTGTACATGTAATGTACATTGGAAGGAATGCGTTAATTAATTAGTTGACATTCGGTGTCAAGGTAATTAATTGACATTGGGTTGAATTTAATTTAATTAATAAGTTTACATAATGTAATTAATTAATTTATCAATTAATTGAATTACATAAAGTAAACAATTAATTAAATAATTTTCCTAAATAGGAAAATTAAATACATGTATTGTATTAACTTAAGTGTGATTTAATTTTATTTAGGGGTAATTAAATTTAGCCAAATGGAATTAAATTACATAGTATATACTTTTTAATTAAAGTTTATTTATGTAATTATAATCCTAGTGGGCTTGGGTTTAATTAACCTAATTAGAACCTTATTAGACAAGGTGTCTATAAAAGGGCACACTTAAGGAATAAAAACCTAATTCAACTCTAATTAATTGCTGGAAATTTCAGCCACCAATAGCAGCCCCAAAACAGCCGAAAATCCCAGCATTAAACCTCCATTCCTTCGCGTCTTCGGCTAGCACCGGTTCCCGCTCAATAGTTGGTCGTGCACCGGACTTTGGAGATCGCAGTTTCAAGAAACGATTCTGCAGCAGTCTCTAGAGGAGACTAATCCGGTGAGTTCATCTCTCTTGATTCTTATTTGATTTTATTCTAATCAATGGTAATTAGACACGATAGGTGGATTCTAGGAAATTTTAAACGGTGTATTTTCCGCTGCGCCACGTTATTTTTCCAATGACGAATCCCAACAGTGGTATCAAAGCCTAGGTTTTGTCCATTAGATTGATTGGAATTGGTTCTTGAAAGCATTCTTGAAGAAAGAATGGGTTTCAAGTTTGTGATTTTAGGGTTTTTATTTAATTGGTTTTGGTTTTGATAAACCCTAGAATTTTTGGATTGGGGTTTTTGATTATTTTCTCCAATTGGTTTCCATCTTAAAAATTATTATTTTATTGATTATTTAATTTTGATGGATTTTTTTATGATTAAAAAAAAAAAAGATTTTGGGCTGGATGGAATCGCAAATTGCGATTCCATCTAGCGGCAGCAGCTGCTGCAGCCTGCTGCGCAGCGGCACTGCTGCCCTGCCGGGACAGCAGCGCCGTGCGCGGGTTTTGGGTCCGGTTTTGGATTTTGCGGGTATTTTTTTTATCCCGGACCCTAATACAAATTAAATTAATTTTTTTTTTTAAATTAATTTGTGTTTAAATTATTTATTGTGTTGGCATGCATATTTAATTTAATTGTTTGCATATTAAATTGAATATGGACTTTGTCAAATTGGCCCAATAAACCGTGACACCGGTTAAAATTGGGAGAGCTAAATTTTAAATTTGTGACAACCCAAATTCAAGTGGGAGCAAAATTGTTAATTTTGCATTTATGGATGTTATCCATTGGGCCTTTATGGGCCTTAATCACATTTGTTAAAATTGGCGATTTCATCCTAAGTAACTCGGCCTAAAATTTATATTTATAATTTGGAATGCCATGATCATGCATCATATTGGTATGTATGTGCACGACAGGTACTTTGTTTGAAATGTTATGTTGAGTTCTATGGGCCCTAAATTATTATCGGTTGTAATTTAATTTTGGGAAATATGGCCTGCGTGCCATTTTTTATTTTATTTTGATGTAATTTTAGAATAGATTTTATTTTACAAAATTATTGTAATTGCATCAAGTATAGAGGAAGGCCCAAATGGAGCAAGCCCATGGCGGGAGCCCAAGAAGGATTGCAGTCCGGCCCATGAAGAATTAGATAGGATATCTAGTTTTTCATTAGGTTGTAATTAAAGGCCCATAGGATCTCATTTATTTTAAATTAAGTATGCGATTGCATTTGTCATATAATATGGATGTATGGATCACCAAATTATTACCCGCGTTTATGCATGCTAAGCCATATCACTTAATTATAATCCGGAAATTAAAATATTGAGTCGCTTAAAAGTGCATCCCACATTCACACCTCTTCTCCCCATTGATGCTGCAATGTGCGCCATGCCCTAGCTGGGTATATTGTAGTATTCGGTGGGCCGTCGAGGGTTAAGATACTTGGTATGGTTAACATGTGAATGGTGGTTTGACTCAACATGGGTAGCATTAGCTCAGAGCGGGCCCTAAGCACAGATGGGTAAAGTGTCAATAAGCCCATCAAACCAAGAGTCCTTCGTGGAAGGATTGGATAGGTTGTCCTACCAAACGACTCAATGGTTGGTTAGCGAGCCCTAGTTCGGCCAGTCATTGATAAGTTGTGGATCTTGGTCAAGTCAGCCAATTAACAACACCAACAAACAAAGTAAATCGGATTATTAATTTGAATTGGCTTAAAAGTCCTTTATTTCTAACTCAAGCAATGATTTCTTCCATGTAGATAATCCCATTTCAGTTAAGCAATTTAAATGGCTGCAACAAACAACAACTCACTCTCACTTAGGTCACTCTTGGAGAAGGAGAAGCTTTCGGGGACTAACTTCCTGGACTGGGCTAGGAACTTACAAATAGTTCTTAGACAAGAGTCTAAGGAGTATGTACTGAATGCTCCTTTACCAGCTGGCCCTCCTGCAGGTCGAGGCATCACCACGGCGATGGTGGAGCAATACGATCGGCATGTGAGGGATGACCGAGATGTCTCGTGCCTCATGCTGGGTACCATGGCTTCTGATCTTTAGAAGCAATTCATGGACGAGCATGCTTATGAGATGGTGGATCAGCTTAAAAATTGTTGGAAATGCCCTAGTCCCGAGGCATTGGTCCTTGTGTTTGTATAATACATTTGTACATTTATGTAATCTTTATGTATTATACAATTTGTGTCAAGGAAATAAAGGCATTAATCTATTTATTATATGTCTTGTGCTATATGTTAAATAGAGTATCCAATGGACATATCCATATCCATGTTGTCAAGTGTGAGGCACTTGGCAGTAAGACTGTGGATAGTGAAAACGATATGACCATAAAGTCATCCGTAGTCTGTTCCAATCATGGGAATGAATGGAACCAAAGACTATCGTTAGCCTGGTTGTATGGCGGTGTCTTACCGGTCATAGAACATGGAATGTCAACTAGGTTAATGGGTACATGCAAAATGGGCATGGTACTGGATTGATCCACTTAACGGGAATCTGCATGGTATAGTATCACAAATGATTCTCGTGTAGTGCTTGTATAAGTCCTTAGACCGGACCATATGATGGTGCTGCATGTGAGGTGGCACACTTTGGTGTACGCCCAACGGGCCTGTAAAAGGGTGCCAAGTACGGGTACGTTCGGGTGTGTCAGTGAGCATGGCAGCACTATGGATATGCAGAAGGGAATGTCACTCAGTGATTCACTGAGACGATATCATCGGCCTCTTGAAGAATGTTACTGATAAGTGTGCGGCCGCACCCAAACAAGATTGGATCTTGTTTGTGAGCATCAGTTCATTCGGTATCAAGTCAAGGTCCAGACACAAGGAGGGTGATACTTCCATGCCTCAGTGTTGGACACCGATATCAGTGACATGGGATTTACAAGTTCAAACTACTGGGTTACGTTTTCAGTTGGACTGCTTACTCCGTCTTAATTGGGGGCTACAGTGGCTTGCTAGAGCCCGCCTGTAGTCTGTGGGCCTTGGCCCACTGCCAACATAAAGACGGGCCCATTGGATCGTACACATTGAACGTCTGGACTTTAACTAGTCGGATTAAGTGTGTACTTGGAGTATACACATTTGAAGAGAGAGAGATATATTAATTATATTATATGCATCAATTGGATTGATCAAAGTTATATATAATTAATATTTATTTTGGCCTACTCATAATTAATTCAATGAATTAATTTATGGGGTTATTTCCTAGGTGGAAATATTATGACATGTATAGGTTTACATGTTTGTCATTTTATGTGTGTCTAATTTAATCCATTGATTAAATTAATAGGTCAAATGAATTTTAAATTTAAATGTATGTAATATGTTACATGGTATCATATATAAGCATACATGTTAAATTAAAGTTGCATTTGATTTA
This sequence comes from Euphorbia tirucalli, assembly GCA_039660915.1. Lineage (NCBI taxonomy): Eukaryota > Viridiplantae > Streptophyta > Magnoliopsida > Malpighiales > Euphorbiaceae > Euphorbia > Euphorbia tirucalli. The sequence continues at coordinate 29,897,916 of CM077640.1, read as the reverse complement.
ATTAAATCAAAGGAATTAAAAATTGGGCTTAAGGCTTAAAATGAAAATTCCCACATAAGATGAGATGGTGATGGCCGAAATATTGGACCAAAGAAGATGGTGAAAATTGATGAGTCATTTTGTTAAGAATGGATGCATCCCTTTTCTTAATATGGTGAGTCATGTATTTGACTTAAAGGAAGAGAAGTTGGACTTGTCTACCTTGTGGCACCAATTAGAAAGATGGTGAGTCATTCTTGGACAAAAGTTGATGATGGCTTATTAATGGTGGACCAATGGAAGAATGGTGAGTCATTGGTTTGACTTATGGAAAAGCAAAATTGGATTTTGTTTTCATAAGTGCATATCTTTTACCATTTGGATTTGTGGAAAAAGATGGCAGCATTTTGAATCCCATTCTTGCCGTATATATATTCTTCCTTGGAATGTATTTTGCCCACTTTTTAGATGCCTTAATTCTTTTGGTAAGAATTAGGTGCACACTTAAGATTATTGGTGCTATCTTTTGGAAAGATAGATTTTTCTTTTGGAAAGAAAATAGGGACAGCCATAAATCTCAAAGTGAGCAGCCCTCTCTCCCTCTCTTCTTGTCATCCGAGTCGCTAGCACGGGTTTCGGTCCGAGAGCCGTTCGTGTACGCATCGGTGGAGGAAATCTGCACTTGATTTCTGCAGTCTGCATCCGTCTCTTAGAGAGACTTTGTGGTGAGTTTTTGAAACCCTCCTTTTATGCTTTAAGTTTTTGATTTCCACATCTTAAGCTCCTGGGCCGGATTCGAGGAAATCGACGCGTATTTCCGCTTTTATCGGTCGGTTTCCCATGACGAATCCCAACAGTGGTATCAGAGCGGGCTTTTGATCCGTGGAAATCTTTAAACTTGGCGGATCCCGTGTTTTAAAATTGGCGATTTTGTGGACGGGATTTATTTTTGGTTTGGGGTTTGGTGATTTTTCCCCTTGAATTTTACTTATGGAAAATTTTATGCATATGGTTTATGCTTTATTTAATTTTCTATTTGTGAATTGTTTATGGAAATTTTATTTTGCATATAGGTTTTATGCTAGATTTAATTTCCTATGCATGATTTTATTTCTTGGTGATTTAATTTCATGTTGCTTGTTTTTATGCGGGAAAAAATCACGGACCGTTTCGGGCCGAAACGGGGGCAGCAGCCGCTGCCTGCGGCGCTAGGCGCCACAGGCAGCAGCTGCTGCTGGCTGCTGCCTCGGCAGCAGCTGGGCTGCTGCTGGCCAGCAGCTGCTGCTGGGCAGCAGCTGCTGCACGCCAGCAGCAGGGCTGCTGCGCGCCAGCAGCTGCTGCTGGGCAGCAGCTGCTGCACGCCAGCAGCAGGCTGCTGCTGGGCAGCAGCCGCTGCGCGGCAGCGGGGCTGCTGCTGGGCAGCAGCGCCGCGGCTGCCCCGCGCGGCGGGCCGGGCCCGTTTTTGGATTTGGCGGGATTTTTTGGGCCGGGCCGGTTTTAAAATTTTAAAAATATGCGTGTTTAAATTTTGGTAATTTTTATGCGCGTGGGGTTTTAAAATTTTAATTGTTTTTAAACTTGTGCGTGTTTAATTTTGGAAATTTTATGCGCATGTTTTTATGAATGGAATTTATTTTCGTTCATGCGATATTTATTTTTGGAAATAAATACGGTTAATTGAAATTGGTTCGGGTTTTCTTGGCACGATTACCCGGACGGCTAATTTTGGAATTCATGGTTTCCCAATTGGATTGGGAGCAATTTTGCCTGGGTTGGAGGCCCAAAGCCCGCACGGGTTTAGAACCATGATCGGCCAAAATTTGGCGATTTCAAAATAATGGCTATGGACATAATTGAAATGGGATTAATTCATGCATTTAACATGTTTATAAATTGTATGTATTGGATACGTGTATGTATGATTAAATGCATGAATGGATGTTTTGGGCCTTATTTATTTGGGTTGTAATATTCTTTTGGTAAATACGGCCTACGCGCCGTTTTCTTTTTATGTAATTTTATTTTATGTGTATATTATGAAATTATGTAAAGAAGAAGCCGATTGGATTGGCGTGCTAGAAGGATGAGGATGCGGCCCACCTGATGTCGTTCTAGTATAGGTTTACTAGAATTATATTAGGATGTAAATTTTGGCCCATAGCATTTCATTTTATTTAATTATGCTTTATTTATTTACATGTGAGAATGTATGTACAAACCCTTTTTCACCCGCCTATGCATCTAAGCCGTTATTAATTGAATCTAATAACCAAGAGGTAATTACTAAGTCTCTTAAAAGTGCTTCCCTCATTCATAACCTACTCGAAGTGGGGATAGGCCAGCTGTAGACCAACCCTCGTTGGATGCACTGGAGTATTGTCATTTTGTATTGGGTTGGAGTATTGGTTACTCTAACACTTGGATGGAGGTTTTGACTTAGCGTGGGTAGTAGGATGTTCCTGGCCCTAAGCACAGATGGGTAAGTGCCAACAGACCCATCAAACCGAGAGTCCCTAGGTTGGGATTGGACGGCGTTCCTACCTAAAAATTGGGATATAGTTGTTCCAGGCCCTCGTCTGGCTATATCTTGATATAATATGGATCTCGGCCCATGAGCCCAACAACTCGACTTAATTAATAACACGATTCATTATTAATTGTAATATGGGAAGAACATGTTAAGTCCTTTATTTACACTCGTATTTTTCTGTGTAGAAACCAATGGCTACGAATGATACTTTATCACTGCGATCTTTCTTGGAATGGGACAAGCTTTCTGGCCCTAACTTTTGGGACTGGTCTATGAACTTAAGGAAAGTTCTAAGACAAGAGTCTAAAGAGTATGTGCTCAAAAAGCCTGTACCGGATGTGCCAACGGGAAGTAATCCACCGGCTGCCCAGCTGGAGGAATACCTGGCACATGTAAAAGATAACCGGGATGTGACATGCCTGATGTTGGCTAGTATGGTTCCTGAATTGCAAAAACAGTTCTTGGATCATCAGGCCTTTGCTATAATGACAACTCTCAATGAGATGTTTTATGAGCAAGCTTATCAGGAAAGGTACCTGATCCACAAGGCAGTCCGCAGCTGTAAGATGGGAGCCGGGACATCTGTGAGTGCACACGTGCTCAAGATGAAGGGCTATCTGGATAATTTAGCCCGTCTCGGAACTCCTATCTCACGGGGGCTGGCGGTTAGCACGATCCTGGATTCTTTACCGGATTCTTATGATCAATTCATCCTAAAATTTTGCAAGCAAGGGATGGACCGTACTGTTAGTGAGCTGCATTGGATGCTTGAGCTCGCTGAACTGTCGATCAAGAAGAATCCGCCGGTACTTGAGGTTAACAAGGGGAAACCTCCTTTTGCTAAAGGCAAGGGCAAGGCAAAGGCCAAGGCCAAGGCTAAGGAAGCCAAGGCTAAAAAGGCTAAAGCCCAGCCCAAGCCCTGTTCCAAGGATGTCTGTTTCGGTTGCAAGCAGGCTGGACATTGGAAAAGATCGTGTCCCAAGCTTTTGGGAGAGAAAAGGAAGACGCAGGGCGTGTCTTCATCAGGTATATATGTCATAGACATTAACCTCTGTTTCAACATCTTATGTATTGGATACTAGATGTGGTTCTCACATTTGTTGAATGTGCAGGGACTTAAGAACAAGAGATCACTGGGATCGGGACAAGTGGACTTGCAGGTCAGAAATGGAGCAAGGGTTGCTGCCATAGAGATCAGCGGGACCAGCTTATGATGCCTAGTAGATTAGTTTTGTTACTGAAACTCTGTTATTTTGTACCTATTTTGTACAGGAATATTATTTCTGTTTCAGTTTTTGGATATTTCTGGATGTACATTTACTATTGGTAATAGTAAAAAGGGTTTATCTAGAAAAGAATTATTTTATGGAGTAGCTCCGTTAAATAATGTCTTTTATATCCTGGATAAATGAAACTAATCATGTCTATAATATACATACGTAAAGGGTTAAGCCTAACGAACTTAATCCGGTTTACCTTTGTCATTGTCATATAAACAAGAAGCGCATTTCTAGGCTTCACAGAGCTTGAATCCTAGGATCATTTGACATGGAGTCACTTGATATATGCGAGTCTTGTTTATAGGTAAAATGACTAAAGAACCTTTTAGCAAGGAGGCTGAAAGGGTCGCTAGCTTATTGGACCTAATGCATTAAGATGTATATGGACCGACAAGCATAGCAACCAGGGGTGAACATCTATACTTCATATCCTTCACAGACGATTTCATCAGAAATGGCTATGCCTATGTAATGAAATATAAGTCTGGGACCCTTGATAGGTTCAAGGGAGTAAGGAACGAAGTACAGAACTAGGCAGAAATATCCAAGCCTTTCGGTTGGACCGAGGTGGTGAGCATATATGCCTATAGTTTGACTCATTTTGAGAGAGCATGGAATAGTTCCACAGCTCACTCCTCCAGGAACACCACAATGGAATGGGGTGTCCGAACAGAGGAATAGGACCCTGTTGGACATGGTCCGCTCAAACGATGAGTCATACCTCTCTCCCTATAAGTTATAAAGGATACGCTCTTGAGACAATGGCTTTCATTTTCTATTATACTCTGACTAAGGCTTTGGAAAAGACCCCATTTGGAATATGGACGGGCAGAGTGCCTAATGTGTCTTTCTTACGGATTTGGGGTTGTTATGCACAAGTCAAGAAATTGACTGTGAGCAAAACTAGAACCCAAAACCGACTAATGCCTGTTTGTGAGCTACCCTAGGGAAACCAAAGGGTATTACTTCTACGACCCCGCTGAGAACAAGGTGTTCATGGCGCAAAAGGGGTCCTTCTTGAAAAGGGGTTTCTTTCCAAGAAAGACAGTGGGAGTGATATTGAACTCAGGGAAGTTCAAAGCTCAGAAATTCCTGAAAAAGGATAACTCGGAGACCAGGGTGAAGCTTCCAAAAGGGGAAGCACCAGCCCAGGTCACACAAGGACCTAAAAGGTCTGGTAGGGATCATCAGAAACCTGAGAAACATTGGTTTTTGTTTCTAATGATTACGCTCTTTTTGTCTTGGACGAAGAGGAGCTCAAAACCTACTAGTAGGCTATAGCTAGCCCACTGTCTGCCATGGTGGTGGATTTGCAATCTATGTACGATAATCAGGTTTGGAACCTGGTTGATTCACCTCCAGGTGCTAAGGTAATAGGTTGCAAGTGGTGCTAGAAGCTATAGGCCGACAATACCTTTAAGGTGTGTATAAGAGGTTTAGTGGGAGCATAGTAACTTTCCTGGTATTATATATGGATGGCATCCTTCTGATTGGAAGCGACATACCAACACTACAAGGGAATTGTAATGGTTGTGTAAGTGCTTCGCAATGAAGGACTTAGGCGAAGCTGAGACGATCCTAGGGATCAGTATCTACAGGGTTAGATCCAATCGGCTTCTGGGCCCAAGTCAGGCCAAGTACATAGACTTCGTTCTGAAAAGATTCAGCATGGACCAGGCTAAGAAAGGTTTCTTGCCAAATGGGTCATAAGCTGAAACTTAGCAACAAGTACTGTCCTAAGACAAGGCAGGATAAGGAGAACATGAATTGGTCCTATATGCGCTTCAGCCATGGGATCAATCATGTACTCCATGCTATGTACAAGACCTAATGTCGCCCATGTGGGTCAGGAAGAGCAGTCAGCTACTAGGTACACTGATGCAAGCTTCCAGACCAGCCAGGATGAATATAAGTCGCAGTATAGGTATATGTTCATGCTAAATGGTGGTGCTATTGTTGGAGAGGCTCCAAGTCATAGACCATCGCGGTTTCTATCACAGGAACTGAGTACATTGCAACGTGTGAAGCAGCTAGGGAAGCTGTGTGGATGAAGAAGTTTATCACAAAACTGGGGATAGTATCTACTATCCGGGAACCAGTTGATATCTTCTGTGACAACGCGGGGCTGTTGCACAAGCTATGTGCCTCGGTCACACATATACACGAAGCACGAACTCAGGGAGTTTCACCTATTGCGAGAAATCGCTGAGGGGGTGACATCTCATTACAAAGAGTGGACACCAAAGACAATGTCGCAGATCTTTTGACCAACATGCTTGGCTACGCCTATGCACGGAGGTTATACTAGATCTATAGGGATTAGACCCATGCCTAGTAGGTACTAGTGCAAGTGGGAGATTGTTGGAAATGCCCTAGTCCCGAGGCATTGGTCCTTGTGTTTGTATAATACATTTGTACATTTATGTAATCTTTATGTATTATACAATTTGTGTCAAGGAAATAAAGGCATTAATCTATTTATTATATGTCTTGTGCTATATGTTAAATAGAGTATCCAATGGACATATCCATATCCATGTTGTCAAGTGTGAGGCACTTGGCAGTAAGACTGTGGATAGTGAAAACGATATGACCATAAAGTCATCCGTAGTCTGTTCCAATCATGGGAATGAATGGAACCAAAGACTATCGTTAGCCTGGTTGTATGGCGGTGTCTTACCGGTCATAGAACATGGAATGTCAACTAGGTTAATGGGTACATGCAAAATGGGCATGGTACTGGATTGATCCACTTAACGGGAATCTGCATGGTATAGTATCACAAATGATTCTCGTGTAGTGCTTGTATAAGTCCTTAGACCGGACCATATGATGGTGCTGCATGTGAGGTGGCACACTTTGGTGTACGCCCAACGGGCCTGTAAAAGGGTGCCAAGTACGGGTACGTTCGGGTGTGTCAGTGAGCATGGCAGCACTATGGATATGCAGAAGGGAATGTCACTCAGTGATTCACTGAGACGATATCATCGGCCTCTTGAAGAATGTTACTGATAAGTGTGCGGCCGCACCCAAACAAGATTGGATCTTGTTTGTGAGCATCAGTTCATTCGGTATCAAGTCAAGGTCCAGACACAAGGAGGGTGATACTTCCATGCCTCAGTGTTGGACACCGATATCAGTGACATGGGATTTACAAGTTCAAACTACTGGGTTACGTTTTCAGTTGGACTGCTTACTCCGTCTTAATTGGGGGCTACAGTGGCTTGCTAGAGCCCGCCTGTAGTCTGTGGGCCTTGGCCCACTGCCAACATAAAGACGGGCCCATTGGATCGTACACATTGAACGTCTGGACTTTAACTAGTCGGATTAAGTGTGTACTTGGAGTATACACATTTGAAGAGAGAGAGATATATTAATTATATTATATGCATCAATTGGATTGATCAAAGTTATATATAATTAATATTTATTTTGGCCTACTCATAATTAATTCAATGAATTAATTTATGGGGTTATTTCCTAGGTGGAAATATTATGACATGTATAGGTTTACATGTTTGTCATTTTATGTGTGTCTAATTTAATCCATTGATTAAATTAATAGGTCAAATGAATTTTAAATTTAAATGTATGTAATATGTTACATGGTATCATATATAAGCATACATGTTAAATTAAAGTTGCATTTGATTTAATTAAATCAAAGGAATTAAAAATTGGGCTTAAGGCTTAAAATGAAAATTCCCACTTAAGATGAGATGGTGATGGCCGAAATATTGGACCAAAGAAGATGGTGAAAATTGATGAGTCATTTTGTTAAGAATGGATGCATCCCTTTTCTTAATATGGTGAGTCATGTATTTGACTTAAAGGAAGAGAAGTTGGACTTGTCTACCTTGTGGCACCAATTAGAAAGATGGTGAGTCATTCTTGGACAAAAGTTGATGATGGCTTATTAATGGTGGACCAATGGAAGAATGGTGAGTCATTGGTTTGACTTATGGAAAAGCAAAATTGGATTTTGTTTTCATAAGTGCATATCTTTTACCATTTGGATTTGTGGAAAAAGATGGCAGCATTTTGAATCCCATTCTTGCCGTATATATATTCTTCCTTGGAATGTATTTTGCCCACTTTTTAGATGCCTTAATTCTTTTGGTAAGAATTAGGTGCACACTTAAGATTATTGGTGCTATCTTTTGGAAAGATAGATTTTTCTTTTGGAAAGAAAATAGGGACAGCCATAAATCTCAAAGTGAGCAGCCCTCTCTCCCTCTCTTCTTGTCATCCGAGTCGCTAGCACGGGTTTCGGTCCGAGAGGAAATCTGCACTTGATTTCTGCAGTCTGCATCCGTCTCTTAGAGAGACTTTGTGGTGAGTTTTTGAAACCCTCCTTTTATGCTTTAAGTTTTTGATTTCCACATCTTAAGCTCCTGGGCCGGATTCGAGGAAATCGACGCGTATTTCCGCTTTTATCGGTCGGTTTCCCATGACGAATCCCAACAGTGGTATCAGAGCGGGCTTTTGATCCGTGGAAATCTTTAAACTTGGCGGATCCCGTGTTTTAAAATTGGCGATTTTGTGGACGGGATTTATTTTTGGTTTGGGGTTTGGTGATTTTTCCCCTTGAATTTTACTTATGGAAAATTTTATGCATATGGTTTATGCTTTATTTAATTTTCTATTTGTGAATTGTTTATGGAAATTTTATTTTGCATATAGGTTTTATGCTAGATTTAATTTCCTATGCATGATTTTATTTCTTGGTGATTTAATTTCATGTTGCTTGTTTTTATGCGGGAAAAAATCACGGACCGTTTCGGGCCGAAACGGGGGCAGCAGCCGCTGCCTGCGGCGCTAGGCGCCACAGGCAGCAGCTGCTGCTGGCTGCTGCCTCGGCAGCAGCTGGGCTGCTGCTGGCCAGCAGCTGCTGCTGGGCAGCAGCTGCTGCACGCCAGCAGCAGGGCTGCTGCGCGCCAGCAGCTGCTGCTGGGCAGCAGCTGCTGCACGCCAGCAGCAGGCTGCTGCTGGGCAGCAGCCGCTGCGCGGCAGCGGGGCTGCTGCTGGGCAGCAGCGCCGCGGCTGCCCCGCGCGGCGGGCCGGGCCCGTTTTTGGATTTGGCGGGATTTTTTGGGCCGGGCCGGTTTTAAAATTTTAAAAATATGCGTGTTTAAATTTTGGTAATTTTTATGCGCGTGGGGTTTTAAAATTTTAATTGTTTTTAAACTTGTGCGTGTTTAATTTTGGAAATTTTATGCGCATGTTTTTATGAATGGAATTTATTTTCGTTCATGCAATATTTATTTTTGGAAATAAATACGGTTAATTGAAATTGGTTCGGGTTTTCTTGGCACGATTACCCGGACGGCTAATTTTGGAATTCATGGTTTCCCAATTGGATTGGGAGCAATTTTGCCTGGGTTGGAGGCCCAAAGCCCGCACGGGTTTAGAACCATGATCGGCCAAAATTTGGCGATTTCAAAATAATGGCTATGGACATAATTGAAATGGGATTAATTCATGCATTTAACATGTTTATAAATTGTATGTATTGGATACGTGTATGTATGATTAAATGCATGAATGGATGTTTTGGGCCTTATTTATTTGGGTTGTAATATTCTTTTGGTAAATACGGCCTACGCGCCGTTTTCTTTTTATGTAATTTTATTTTATGTGTATATTATGAAATTATGTAAAGAAGAAGCCGATTGGATTGGCGTGCTAGAAGGATGAGGATGCGGCCCACCTGATGTCGTTCTAGTATAGGTTTACTAGAATTATATTAGGATGTAAATTTTGGCCCATAGCATTTCATTTTATTTAATTATGCTTTATTTATTTACATGTGAGAATGTATGTACAAACCCTTTTTCACCCGCCTATGCATCTAAGCCGTTATTAATTGAATCTAATAACCAAGAGGTAATTACTAAGTCTCTTAAAAGTGCTTCCCTCATTCATAACCTACTCGAAGTGGGGATAGGCCAGCTGTAGACCAACCCTCGTTGGATGCACTGGAGTATTGTCATTTTGTATTGGGTTGGAGTATTGGTTACTCTAACACTTGGATGGAGGTTTTGACTTAGCGTGGGTAGTAGGATGTTCCTGGCCCTAAGCACAGATGGGTAAGTGCCAACAGACCCATCAAACCGAGAGTCCCTAGGTTGGGATTGGACGGCGTTCCTACCTAAAAATTGGGATATAGTTGTTCCAGGCCCTCGTCTGGCTATATCTTGATATAATATGGATCTCGGCCCATGAGCCCAACAACTCGACTTAATTAATAACACGATTCATTATTAATTGTAATATGGGAAGAACATGTTAAGTCCTTTATTTACACTCGTATTTTTCTGTGTAGAAACCAATGGCTACGAATGATACTTTATCACTGCGATCTTTCTTGGAATGGGACAAGCTTTCTGGCCCTAACTTTTGGGACTGGTCTATGAACTTAAGGAAAGTTCTAAGACAAGAGTCTAAAGAGTATGTGCTCAAAAAGCCTGTACCGGATGTGCCAACGGGAAGTAATCCACCGGCTGCCCAGCTGGAGGAATACCTGGCACATGTAAAAGATAACCGGGATGTGACATGCCTGATGTTGGCTAGTATGGTTCCTGAATTGCAAAAACAGTTCTTGGATCATCAGGCCTTTGCTATAATGACAACTCTCAATGAGATGTTTTATGAGCAAGCTTATCAGGAAAGGTACCTGATCCACAAGGCAGTCCGCAGCTGTAAGATGGGAGCCGGGACATCTGTGAGTGCACACGTGCTCAAGATGAAGGGCTATCTGGATAATTTAGCCCGTCTCGGAACTCCTATCTCACGGGGGCTGGCGGTTAGCACGATCCTGGATTCTTTACCGGATTCTTATGATCAATTCATCCTAAAATTTTACAAGCAAGGGATGGACCGTACTGTTAGTGAGCTGCATTGGATGCTTGAGCTCGCTGAACTGTCGATCAAGAAGAATCCGCCGGTACTTGAGGTTAACAAGGGGAAACCTCCTTTTGCTAAAGGCAAGGGCAAGGCAAAGGCCAAGGCCAAGGCTAAGGAAGCCAAGGCTAAAAAGGCTAAAGCCCAGCCCAAGCCCTGTTCCAAGGATGTCTGTTTCGGTTGCAAGCAGGCTGGACATTGGAAAAGATCGTGTCCCAAGCTTTTGGGAGAGAAAAGGAAGACGCAGGGCGTGTCTTCATCAGGTATATATGTCATAGACATTAACCTCTGTTTCAACATCTTATGTATTGGATACTAGATGTGGTTCTCACATTTGTTGAATGTGCAGGGACTTAAGAACAAGAGATCACTGGGATCGGGACAAGTGGACTTGCAGGTCAGAAATGGAGCAAGGGTTGCTGCCATAGAGATCAGCGGGACCAGCTTATGATGCCTAGTAGATTAGTTTTGTTACTGAAACTCTGTTATTTTGTACCTATTTTGTACAGGAATATTATTTCTGTTTCAGTTTTTGGATATTTCTGGATGTACATTTACTATTGGTAATAGTAAAAAGGGTTTATCTAGAAAAGAATTATTTTATGGAGTAGCTCCGTTAAATAATGTCTTTTATATCCTGGATAAATGAAACTAATCATGTCTATAATATACATACGTAAAGGGTTAAGCCTAACGAACTTAATCCGGTTTACCTTTGTCATTGTCATATAAACAAGAAGCGCATTTCTAGGCTTCACAGAGCTTGAATCCTAGGATCATTTGACATGGAGTCACTTGATATATGCGAGTCTTGTTTATAGGTAAAATGACTAAAGAACCTTTTAGCAAGGAGGCTGAAAGGGTCGCTAGCTTATTGGACCTAATGCATTGAGATGTATATGGACCGACAAGCATAGCAACCAGGGGTGAACATCTATACTTCATATCCTTCACAGACGATTTCATCAGAAATGGCTATGCCTATGTAATGAAATATAAGTCTGGGACCCTTGATAGGTTCAAGGGAGTAAGGAACGAAGTACAGAACTAGGCAGAAATATCCAAGCCTTTCGGTTGGACCGAGGTGGTGAGCATATATGCCTATAGTTTGACTCATTTTGAGAGAGCATGGAATAGTTCCACAGCTCACTCCTCCAGGAACACCACAATGGAATGGGGTGTCCGAACAGAGGAATAGGACCCTGTTGGACATGGTCCGCTCAAACGATGAGTCATACCTCTCTCCCTATAAGTTATAAAGGATACGCTCTTGAGACAATGGCTTTCATTTTCTATTATACTCTGACTAAGGCTTTGGAAAAGACCCCATTTGGAATATGGACGGGCAGAGTGCCTAATGTGTCTTTCTTACGGATTTGGGGTTGTTATGCACAAGTCAAGAAATTGACTGTGAGCAAAACTAGAACCCAAAACCGACTAATGCCTGTTTGTGAGCTACCCTAGGGAAACCAAAGGGTATTACTTCTACGACCCCGCTGAGAACAAGGTGTTCATGGCGCAAAAGGGGTCCTTCTTGAAAAGGGGTTTCTTTCCAAGAAAGACAGTGGGAGTGATATTGAACTCAGGGAAGTTCAAAGCTCAGAAATTCCTGAAAAGGATAACTCGGAGACCAGGGTGAAGCTTCCAAAAGGGGAAGCACCAGCCCAGGTCACACAAGGACCTAAAAGGTCTGGTAGGGATCATCAGAAACCTGAGAAACATTGGTTTTTGTTTCTAATGATTACGCTCTTTTTGTCTTGGACGAAGAGGAGCTCAAAACCTACTAGTAGGCTATAGCTAGCCCACTGTCTGCCATGGTGGTGGATTTGCAATCTATGTACGATAATCAGGTTTGGAACCTGGTTGATTCACCTCCAGGTGCTAAGGTAATAGGTTGCAAGTGGTGCTAGAAGCTATAGGCCGACAATACCTTTAAGGTGTGTATAAGAGGTTTAGTGGGAGCATAGTAACTTTCCTGGTATTATATATGGATGGCATCCTTCTGATTGGAAGCGACATACCAACACTACAAGGGAATTGTAATGGTTGTGTAAGTGCTTCGCAATGAAGGACTTAGGCGAAGCTGAGATGATCCTAGGGATCAGTATCTACAGGGTTAGATCCAATCGGCTTCTGGGCCCAAGTCAGGCCAAGTACATAGACTTCGTTCTGAAAAGATTCAGCATGGACCAGGCTAAGAAAGGTTTCTTGCCAAATGGGTCATAAGCTGAAACTTAGCAACAAGTACTGTCCTAAGACAAGGCAGGATAAGGAGAACATGAATTGGTCCTATATGCGCTTCAGCCATGGGATCAATCATGTACTCCATGCTATGTACAAGACCTAATGTCGCCCATGTGGGTCAGGAAGAGCAGTCAGCTACTAGGTACACTGATGCAAGCTTCCAGACCAGCCAGGATGAATATAAGTCGCAGTATAGGTATATGTTCATGCTAAATGGTGGTGCTATTGTTGGAGAGGCTCCAAGTCATAGACCATCGCGGTTTCTATCACAGGAACTGAGTACATTGCAACGTGTGAAGCAGCTAGGGAAGCTGTGTGGATGAAGAAGTTTATCACAAAACTGGGGATAGTATCTACTATCCGGGAACCAGTTGATATCTTCTGTGACAACGCGGGGCTGTTGCACAAGCTATGTGCCTCGGTCACACATATACACGAAGCACGAACTCAGGGAGTTTCACCTATTGCGAGAAATCGCTGAGGGGGTGACATCTCATTACAAAGAGTGGACACCAAAGACAATGTCGCAGATCTTTTGACCAACATGCTTGGCTACGCCTATGCACGGAGGTTATACTAGATCTATAGGGATTAGACCCATGCCTAGTAGGTACTAGTGCAAGTGGGAGATTGTTGGAAATGCCCTAGTCCCGAGGCATTGGTCCTTGTGTTTGTATAATACATTTGTACATTTATGTAATCTTTATGTATTATACAATTTGTGTCAAGGAAATAAAGGCATTAATCTATTTATTATATGTCTTGTGCTATATGTTAAATAGAGTATCCAATGGACATATCCATATCCATGTTGTCAAGTGTGAGGCACTTGGCAGTAAGACTGTGGATAGTGAAAACGATATGACCATAAAGTCATCCGTAGTCTGTTCCAATCATGGGAATGAATGGAACCAAAGACTATCGTTAGCCTGGTTGTATGGCGGTGTCTTACCGGTCATAGAACATGGAATGTCAACTAGGTTAATGGGTACATGCAAAATGGGCATGGTACTGGATTGATCCACTTAACGGGAATCTGCATGGTATAGTATCACAAATGATTCTCGTGTAGTGCTTGTATAAGTCCTTAGACCGGACCATATGATGGTGCTGCATGTGAGGTGGCACACTTTGGTGTACGCCCAACGGGCCTGTAAAAGGGTGCCAAGTACGGGTACGTTCGGGTGTGTCAGTGAGCATGGCAGCACTATGGATATGCAGAAGGGAATGTCACTCAGTGATTCACTGAGACGATATCATCGGCCTCTTGAAGAATGTTACTGATAAGTGTGCGGCCGCACCCAAACAAGATTGGATCTTGTTTGTGAGCATCAGTTCATTCGGTATCAAGTCAAGGTCCAGACACAAGGAGGGTGATACTTCCATGCCTCAGTGTTGGACACCGATATCAGTGACATGGGATTTACAAGTTCAAACTACTGGGTTACGTTTTCAGTTGGACTGCTTACTCCGTCTTAATTGGGGGCTACAGTGGCTTGCTAGAGCCCGCCTGTAGTCTGTGGGCCTTGGCCCACTGCCAACATAAAGACGGGCCCATTGGATCGTACACATTGAACGTCTGGACTTTAACTAGTCGGATTAAGTGTGTACTTGGAGTATACACATTTGAAGAGAGAGAGATATATTAATTATATTATATGCATCAATTGGATTGATCAAAGTTATATATAATTAATATTTATTTTGGCCTACTCATAATTAATTCAATGAATTAATTTATGGGGTTATTTCCTAGGTGGAAATATTATGACATGTATAGGTTTACATGTTTGTCATTTTATGTGTGTCTAATTTAATCCATTGATTAAATTAATAGGTCAAATGAATTTTAAATTTAAATGTATGTAATATGTTACATGGTATCATATATAAGCATACATGTTAAATTAAAGTTGCATTTGATTTAATTAAATCAAAGGAATTAAAAATTGGGCTTAAGGCTTAAAATGAAAATTCCCACATAAGATGAGATGGTGATGGCCGAAATATTGGACCAAAGAAGATGGTGAAAATTGATGAGTCATTTTGTTAAGAATGGATGCATCCCTTTTCTTAATATGGTGAGTCATGTATTTGACTTAAAGGAAGAGAAGTTGGACTTGTCTACCTTGTGGCACCAATTAGAAAGATGGTGAGTCATTCTTGGACAAAAGTTGATGATGGCTTATTAATGGTGGACCAATGGAAGAATGGTGAGTCATTGGTTTGACTTATGGAAAAGCAAAATTGGATTTTGTTTTCATAAGTGCATATCTTTTACCATTTGGATTTGTGGAAAAAGATGGCAGCATTTTGAATCCCATTCTTGCCGTATATATATTCTTCCTTGGAATGTATTTTGCCCACTTTTTAGATGCCTTAATTCTTTTGGTAAGAATTAGGTGCACACTTAAGATTATTGGTGCTATCTTTTGGAAAGATAGATTTTTCTTTTGGAAAGAAAATAGGGACAGCCATAAATCTCAAAGTGAGCAGCCCTCTCTCCCTCTCTTCTTGTCATCCGAGTCGCTAGCACGGGTTTCGGTCCGAGAGCCGTTCGTGTACGCATCGGTGGAGGAAATCTGCACTTGATTTCTGCAGTCTGCATCCGTCTCTTAGAGAGACTTTGTGGTGAGTTTTTGAAACCCTCCTTTTATGCTTTAAGTTTTTGATTTCCACATCTTAAGCTCCTGGGCCGGATTTGAGGAAATCGACGCGTATTTCCGCTTTTATCAGTCGGTTTCCCGTGACGAATCCCAACAGAAAGATGTTCCAAGATCAGGCTCGTCAGGAACATTACCTGACAACTAAGGCACTTTGCACGACTGTGATGGCAGCTGGGACTTCTGTTAGCACTCATGTGCTAAAGTTGAAGGGGTATATTGATACACTTGCCCGCCTCAGCTCGCCAGTTCCACAGGACTTGGCAATAGACATTATTCTCGGGTCACTTCCTGAGTCTTACAACCAGTTTGTCATGAATTACCATATGCAAGGGTTGGATAAATCGGTTGTTGAGCTGCATGGCATGCTCAAGCTTGCTGAGCAGTCTCTTAAGAAGACTCCTGAAGTATTGCTGGTGAACAAGGGCAATACGCCCATTGCTAAGGGAAAGGCCAAATCTAAGGCCAAGGCTAAGGGCAAAAAGGTGGTGGCCCAACCTAAAGCAAGGGTTGCCTCTCCTAACGATGTTTGCCATGAGTGTCATGAGAAGGGGCACTGGAAGAGGTCATGTCCAAAGCTAAGGGAGCAACTGAAGGGTAAAACTGCTGCTTCAGGTATTTATGTTGTTGAGATTAATCTGGCTATTTCTACATCTTGGGTCTTGGACACTGGATGTGGATCTCACATTTGTTCAAATGTGCATGGTCTAAGAAATAGGAGATTATTAGGATCTGGAGAAGTAGATCTTCGCGTCGGAAATGGTGCTCTGGTTTAGGCCATGGAGATCGGAGATTATTTCTTGGAGATGCCTAGTGGACTTGTTTTGGAACTAAGAAACTGTTATTTTGTACCTGCGATGCGCAGGAATATTATTTCCGTTTCTTTGTTGGATATTTCTGGTTTTGTATTTAATATTGGACATGGTAGAATTTATATGCAATGTGGCAATATTATTTATGGAACAGCATTTCTTGAAAATGGCTTATATATCCTTGATCTGAAACGTGAAAGTTCAATCTATAATATAAATACTAAAAGGATTAAACAAAATGAAATTAATCCTACTTACATCTGGCATTGTCGACTTGGCTATATAAATGAGAATCGCATAGCTAGGCTTCACTTTAGTGGAGTGCTAGGGTCATTTGACATCCAGCCTTATGACACATGCGAATCTTGTTTGAGAGGCAAGATGACAAAAGCGCCTTTTAGCAAGACTGCTGAAAGGGACTCAGAGCTATTGGAGCTAATACATTCCGATGTATGTGGCCCAATGAGCACTAGTGCTAGATCTGGTTTTCTATACTTCGTCACCTTCACGGATGACTTCAGCAGATACGGTTACGTGTATCTGATGAAGCATAAGTTTGAGACTCTCCAAAGGTTCAAGGACTTTAAGAATGAAGTAGAAAACCAACTTGGCAAGAAAATAAAAGCACTTCGGTCTGACTGAGGGGGTGAATATTTGAGCCAAGATTTTGACTCGTTTTTGAGAGAGTGTGGGATCATATCCTAACTCACCCCTCCTGGTACACCCTAGTGGAATGGAGTGTCAGAAAGGACGAATAGGACCTTACTTGACATGGTCCGCTCGATGATGAGTCATGCTATACTCCCTGTCTCCTTTTGGGGATATGCTTTAGAGACAGCTGCTTACATTCTTAATAATACACCAAGCAAGGCAGTTGAGGGAACACCATATGAACTATGGAAAGGCCGAAAGCCCAATGTTTCCTTCTTGAAGATTTGGGGCTGTGATGCACATGTTAAGAAATTGACAAGTGGCAAACTCGAGTCCAAATCTGTCAAGTGCCAGTTTGTGGGTTACCCTAAGGAAACTAAGGGTTATTACTTCTACGGTCCGGCCGAAAACAAAGTTTTCATAGCCAGAAATGCAGTCTTCTTGGAGAAGGAATTCCTTTCCAAGAGAGACAATGGGAGTAATGTTGAACTTTCAGAAGTTCAAGACTCACAAACTCCTGCAGCTACTGCTAAGGATGCTTTGGGAACCAATCTGACTACTCAAGAAATTGAGAAACCAGAAACGGTTGCATAGGACCTTAGAAGGTCTGGTAGGACATGTCATCAGCCAGAGAGGTACGGCTTTCTCGTGACTGATGATGGGGAGCTTATGGTCATTGACCAAGAGGAGCCCAAGACCTATCAGGATGCTATTGAAAGCCCACACTCAGATCAATGGCGCAAAGCCATGGAGGCTGAGATGCAATCTATGCATGATAACCAAGTATGGAACTTGGTCGATCCACCTCCGGGTGCTAAGGTGATAGGTTGCAAGTGGTGTTTCAAGTTAAAGGCCGACAACACCTTCAAGGGGCGATTGGTGGCAAAAGGATTCAAGCAAGTTCTAGGAATTGACTATGATGAAAACTTTTCACCAGTTGCTATGCTCAAATCCATTAGGATACTACTAGCCATAGCTGCATGGTACGATTATGAGATATGGCAGATGGATGTTAAGACCGCTTTCCTTAATGGAAAGCTACTCGAGGATGTGTACATGGCACAACCTAAGGGTTTTATCGATCCAAAGTATCCAAAGCGGGTATGCAAGCTTCAAAGATCTATTTATGGATTGAAGCAAGCATCGAGGTCATGGAATCAGAGATTCAATGAGGCCATTACAGAATATGGCTTCACACAGAATTCTGATGAGCCCTGTGTGTATAAGATGGTTAGTGGGAGCGTTTCCACCTTCCTAGTGCTGTATGTTGACGACATCCTTATCATTGGAGGCGACATACCAACAATGCAAGGAGTTAAGCAGTGGTTGAGTAGGTGCTTTGTAATGAAGGACTTAGGCGAAGCTAAGACGATCTTAGGGATTAGGATCTACAGAGATAGATCCAATCGGCTTCTAGGCCTAAGTCAGGCCACGTACATTGACAAGGTTCTGAAAAGATTCAACATGGACAAGGCAAAGAAAGGATTCTTGCCTATGCGCCATGGGTTGAAGCTGAGTAAGAAAGATGGTCCTAAAACAAAGAAGGACCGGGAGAACATGGAAAAGATCCCTTATGCATCTGCTATTGGATCTATCATGTACTCCATGTTATGTACGAGGCCTGATGTCGCGTTTGCACTAAGTATGACCAGCCGGTACCAGTCAGACCCCGGGGAGGAACACTGGAAGGCTGTCAAGGCAATCCTAAAGTACCTTAATCTGACTAAGAATGCTTTCTTAGTGTATGGAGGTCAAGATGAGCTCGTAGTGTCAGGTTACACTGATGCAAGCTTTGAGACCGATGAGGATGAGAACCAGTCACAGTCTGGTTATGTTTTTCTCTTGAATGGCGGTGCCATTAGTTGGAGGTCCTCAAAGTAGGCCACCATTGCTGACTCTACAACGGAAGCTGAGTACATAGCTACGTGCGAAGCTGCAAAGGAAGCCGTTTGGATCAAGAAATTCATAACCGAGTTGGGAGTAGTACCTACTATCCTAGACCCAGTTGATGTTTTTTGTGACAACAGCGGGGCCATCGTACAAGCTAAGGAGCCCCGGTCACACAAGAGATCCAAACATGTGCTCAGAAAGTTTCACCTCATTCGGGAGATCGTGAACAGAGGTGACGTATCATTGCAGAGGGTTGACACCAAGAATAATGTTGCTGATCCATTGACTAAAGTGCTGCCACAGACACAACACGACGGTCATACCAGATCTATAGGAATTAGGGAAATGCCCACTTGGAACTAGTGCAAGTGGGAGATTGTTGGTGTGCCCTAGTTCTTAGGGCATTGGATTCTTGTATTTTTTATTATACATTAAGACTCATTGTATAAATACATTATTTGTGTCACATTAATAAAGGCAATTAATCTATTTCATTTATATCTTGTGCTATAATATGAGTAGAGTATCCATTGATTGATAATCATAAAACCTATCCCAGGACTGTTCTAATCGTGGGAACGAATAGAACCACATACTTGTATATTCGATGACTGTATGGTAGTTCTTAACTAGCCATAGTACTTGTATAGTCAGTCATGAATATAGGTACATGTCGTTGATATGGGACTGGATCGATCCGCACAAGAAAGCCACTTGGTTGTCACGTCATAGGTCTTTCTTGAGTAGGTCTCTTTTGTCCTCAGACCAGATTTCATTATAATATCGATATGGAATCCGGTTCACTTTGACATACACCTAACAGGTCTGTAAAAGGATGCTAAATACGGGTATGATTGGGTGGACCGGTAAACATGTTGATATTGATGATGAAGTGATGGAATTGCCACTCGGGTAACACTGAGATGATATCATTGGCCACTTGATGAGTGGGACTGATAAGTGTATGGCCATACCCAAATAAGTTGGTTGCTTATTTGATTAATCAGTCAACTCAAGATCAAGAAATATAATAAACAACAGAAGAGGCTGACGGACACCATGCCTCTTGTTTATTCATATCGATATCGTTAGGCAAAGGACAGTATGAGATTACTACCGGGTGAGTGTCTTCTAAAGACTGCTGCATGTCTGTCTTAATGGGGGGCTGTAATGGTTTCCTAGAACCCACTTACAGTCTGTGGGCTTTGGGCCTACTGCCAACATAAAGACAGACCCATAGGATCGTGCACATAGATCAACTGAGCTGGAACTTATAGAAATTGTACATGTAATGTACATTGGAAGGAATGCGTTAATTAATTAGTTGACATTCGGTGTCAAGGTAATTAATTGACATTGGGTTGAATTTAATTTAATTAATAAGTTTACATAATGTAATTAATTAATTTATCAATTAATTGAATTACATAAAGTAAACAATTAATTAAATAATTTTTGTAAGTAGGAAAATTAAATACATGTATTGTATTAACTTAAGTGTGATTTAATTTTATTTAGGGGTAATTAAATTTAGCCAAATGGAATTAAATTACATAGTATATACTTTTTAATTAAAGTTTATTTATGTAATTATAATCCTAGGGGGCTTGGGTTTAATTAACCTAATTAGAACCCAATTAGACAAGGTGTCTATAAAAGGGCACACTTAAGGAATAAAAACCTAATTCAACTCTAATTAATTGCTGGAAATTTCAGCCACCAATAGCAGCCCCAAAACAGCCGAAAATCCCAGCATTAAACCTCCATTCCTTCGCGTCTTCGGCTAGCACTGGTTCCCGCTCAATAGTTGGTCGTGCACCAGACTTTGGAGATCGTAGTTTCAAGAAACGATTATGCAGCAGTCTCTAGAGGAGACGAATCCGGTGAGTTCATCTCTCTTGATTCTTATTTGATTTTATTCTAATCAATGGTAATTGGACACGATAGGTGGATTCTAGGAAATTTTAAACGGTGTATTTTCCACTACGCCACGTTATTTTTCCAATGACGAATCCCAACATACAGGAATGTCCCCCTACCGCTTAGTCTTCGGTAAATCTTGTCATCTACCTGTGGAACTAGAGCACAAGGCATATTGGGCTTTAAAATTCCTTAACTTTGATATGCAAGCTGCAGGTGAGCTTCGAGTAAGGCAACTCATGGAGTTAGATGTGCTTCGATTGAGTTCGTATGAGAATGCTAAAATCTACAAGGAGAGGACTAAGAAGTGGCACGACCGGCATGTGATAAAGAAAGGTTTCAATCAAGGGGAGTTGGTGCTCTTGTATAACTCCCAGTTGAAACTATTTCCGGGCAAATTAAGAAGTTGGTGGACGGGGCCGTTTACCGTGCACAAGGACTATCCCACCGGGATCGTGGAAATTGAAACCCCGGAGGGAATTCAACAAGTAAACGGGCATCGATTGAAGCCCTACGTCAGCGGAGGAGTGAAGGAGGAGAAGCAAGTCTTACTCCTTTGTGATGTGTAATGTGTATTCTTGGATGTAGAAGTCGAGCTATCCCAACTATAAACATAGCAAAAAGGTACGTGTACTTCCCTTGTACATTAATTTTTTGTGTTAATATGTTTTTGTGTGTTTTTGTGTGTAGGAATAGGTCACTAAGTAAGTTAATCACAAGTCTTGAACAAAGTGTGAAAAAAAAAAGTAAAGGTTGGCAGGATTCAGGATGGCACGCCGTGCCACCATGGGCACGTGGTGCCAAGGTGAAAATGGGGTAGCACGTGACGTGCTAGTGTGGCACGCAATCGTGCCAAGCTGCTGCATCAAATCGCATGCAAGAGCCAAGCAGCACCCCGTGCCGTCATTTCGCACGCCATGCCAAACGAAGAATTTTCAAGATGGCACGACGTGCCAATACAGCACTCCAACGTGCCGTTGTGCTGTTCCGAAAGAGGATTGTGCTAAAGCAGCAGCACGCCGTGCCAAAGAAGGGATTTCCAAAGGAGCATGACGTGCCAACACAGCAAGCCGTCGTGCCGTCGTGCTGTTTCTAAAGTGATTTGTTGCAAGAGCGATCCGCACGCCGTGCTGTATTGTAGCACACCGTGCCGTTTATAGAGTTTTCAAAATAGCACGACGTGCCAAGCCAGCACGCCGTCGTGCCCTCACGCTGTTTCCAGGAAAGTTTCCATGCACTGCTCAACACGCCGTGCTGTTTGTTTGGCACGGCTTGCCGAGCGTTTAAATTTCAAATTTTAGGTCAAATTCGCCCGCCTCTATATAAACCATTCTCTTCTTTCTTTCTTTGTAACCGCCCCACCACTTCTTCTTCTTCTTCTTCTTCTTCTTCTACTTCTTTCTCACTTTCTCTCTCTAGAACCAACCCTCACCTTCTCCCTCTCTAACCTTATTCTTCCTTCCCTTCTCATTTTTTTTCCTCTCAACTTCTCTTTAACTATTATTTTGACCTAGGATTTTATTTTGCATCAGTCTCCTTGCAACCAGGTATGAATTCATGCTGTGATTTTCCTTTATTCTTTTTATTGTTTTTTCTTTTTCTCACTTTGATTTCGGTTGATTCACTGCTTAATAGGGTGATTGTACTGCATTCTTTTTCTTTATATGTTCATATTTAGTGGTTTGTATTTATGAAAGTAGGGTTTCTTTGGCTTTGATTTCTTTTGTTTTTGATTTTTGTTGTGTTTTTATGGTTGTGCAATAGTAAGATGAAGAAGAAGACTGTAGCTGATCGGAGGCACGGTTCTTCACAACGGCCCATAGACCTATCACCGGAACCGGTGCCAAGCGAAGAATTAGCTCCCGAAGAGCAGATGGCCCCTTTAACTAGCCTCTCCAGGAAGTATAAATGCCCCTTCCCTCTCCTTTCTGATGATGAAGGTAAACGATACAAAACTCTGTTTCCATTAGAAAGTACCCCCTTTCGAACCTTCGATTGGGAATTTTTGTTTGTGCAAGATAGGTCAGAGGCTGTACGTGCTAAATTAACTAATCTAGGATGGTATGAGTTTGTGAAGTCTAATTCACCTGTCTTTAGGTAGTTGAACTTAGAATTCTACTCCACTTTAAGCTTCAAAACTAACCCCGATATTGGCCTTAGGACCATGACCTTCCGCTTATTTAGTGATGAACACTCTTTAGATATTGAAGGCCTTAAGGCTTGTATAGGAATTAAGGGTAATAGTTACAAATGGCCGGAGAATATGGATGCCAAGAAATTTTGGCGTATGGTAGGTTAAGGGGTATACCAACCTAGGTTTGCTAAAACATCCCAAATACATGACCCTATCCTGCAATTAATCCACAAATTTGTGTGTTTTAATTTTTCGGGCAAAACTGAAAGCAACCGAGTCAATGCATTTGAACTTTTAATACTGTGGCATGTGCATAATGATGTTAAGGTGCACATGGGCTTCTTCATCATGGAAGCCCTATACAACCACCACAATAGATCTAAGTCAGAACTAGGGTTAGGACATATTGTAACTTGTATTGCGTGCTTCTTTCGTGGTAATACTTGTTATAAGAACCTCGATGGCATCCTTCCCAAGAAGCTTTCAAGGGGAATTTTGTCTTGCTCCCATGTTATGGCAGCTGTAGGTACTTCAAGTGCGGGAGGTTCGAGTAGGGGTAAGGCCCCTATGGACATAGATGATGAGGACGAGGGTGAGGAAGCTGAGGATAACGAGGAGCGTGAGGAGAATGTTTCGGTGGCTCTGGATTTTATGGGGCGGATCGAAGGGCGGTTGGATGGTATAATTGAACAACTGGAGGGTTTAACCCTCCATTAGCTTATGCTTGAGGAGCGGATGAATGCGCGCCTTGATAGGCAAGCAGCTCAGGTCGCCAATGTCGAGGCGTTCGCCTCTCGTTTTTGTGCATCCCAAGGGTGGCCGTACCCG
The DNA here is from genome assembly GCA_039660915.1 of Euphorbia tirucalli. NCBI lineage: Eukaryota > Viridiplantae > Streptophyta > Magnoliopsida > Malpighiales > Euphorbiaceae > Euphorbia > Euphorbia tirucalli. The sequence continues at coordinate 29,874,082 of CM077640.1, read as the reverse complement.
CCGCTGCCACCACTAGCCCCCGATATGTGAGGTAACCCTTTTCCTTTCCCGCTTTATTTTGCTCCTTCTTCCATTGCACTTTTGGAAGTAAGTGCAATCTAAGTGTGGGGTGGGTAAAGGGATTTCTTCCTTTCTTTTGCTTCTTTTTACATTGCACTTTTTGGTTGTTTTATTTCATATGTTTGTTTGTGTTTTTGCGTATTTGGATGTTTTGCGTTGGTTTTTGGTTAGATTTAGGCTTTGGCTTTTAATGCATGTGGAGTTGGTTATGGTTTGTTTTTGGTATGATAGTGTTTTTAGGTTGTTTATGTGTCAATTACTGTTTGAGTAACATTGCTTAATCTACCCTCGAAACTAAGTCTCTGTGCTTGGATTGGTAGCAATTGGCTAGGGACACTGGGAGTTGATTGCAAGTCATTAGCTTGTTTGTGCGTGATTTGTGATTCTTAATGGTAACCATTGGTTAGATTTGTCATTAAGGTTGCACTAGGGAATTAACCCTCTACAAAGATATCCGTAGTCTGTTCCAATCATAGGAATGAATGGAACTAAAGACTATTATTAGCCTGGTTGTATGGCAGCGTCTTACCGGTCATAGAACATGGAATGTCAACCATGTAATAGGTATATGCAAAAAGGGCATGGTACTGTATCGATCCACTTAACTGGAATCCACATGGTATAGTATCACAAGTGATTCTCATGTAGTACATGGATGGATTCTTTGACCTGACCATATGATGGTGGTGTATGTTAAGTGGCATACTTTGCTGTACGCCTAACGGGCCTATAAAAGGGTCCCAAGTATGGGTACATTTGGGTATGTCAGTTAACATGGCAATGCTATAGATATGCAGAAGGGAATGTCACTTAGTAGTCTACTGAGAAGATATTATCAACCTCTTGATGAATGCAACTGATAAGAGTATGGCCACACCCAAACAAGTTTGATCTTGTCTATGAGAATGAGTTCATTCGGGATCATGTTAATGTCTAGACACAAAAGAGGGTGATCAATTCATGTCCCTGTGTTGGACACTGATATCAATGGCATAGGATATATGAGTTTAAAATACAAGGTTACGATTCCAGTTTAACTGCTATCTCCGTCTTAATTGGGAGCTGTAGTGGCTTGCTCGAGCCCGCCCATAGTATATGGGCCATAGGCCCACTGCCAATATAAAGATGGGCCCATCGGATGTACACATTGAACGTTTGGACTTAGACTAAAGGATTAAGCGTGTAGTTGGAGAATACACGATTGAAGAGAGAGACATCCATTAATTATATTATATAGATCAAAATAATATGATTAATATTTAGTTAGGCCTTCTCATAATTAATTCAATGAAATAATTTATGAGATTATTTCCTAGGTGGAAATAATTTTACATGTATGGGTTTACATGTATTTCATTTTGTGCTTATCTAATTTAATACCTTGGTTAATTTAATAGGTTAAATGAAGTTTAATTAAAATGTATGTAATAGATTATATGGTATAATCTATATGCATATCTGTTGAATTAAAATTTAATTTGAAATTAAATAAAAACCAAAGAATTTAATGAGATTGGGCTAGAAAATTAAAAGCCCACATAAGATGGTGCCATAGCCGAATTCTATGATGGATGAGAAAGATCATTCATTCTTTGGTGATAAGAATGGTACTCACTCTTATGGACAAAAGAGAAGTGGTGAGTCATTACTTTACTTGTAAGGTAGCAAAGGCAAAGTTAGACTTTGCTTCCTTTAGGCATTTATTATTTTCTTTTCGTAAGAAAGTAGGATGAATGAATTCACCACAATTTTGGCCATCCATCACCTTCTTTTGGTGGATATTGAGAGGAGATAAAGTGATGAGTCATGGTTTTTGACTTTAGAGAAAGAAAAATTGGACTTTGCTTTCTTGGTTTTGATTATTATCCCATCCTTTTGGTGAAAAATAATTAACCCACTTATCACTTCTTTGGCCGCCCACTTCATGAATTTCTTTTGGTAAGAAAAGTTTGAGCTACTTGCACTGTCTCCTGTGTTTTTAGAAAAATTCTATCCGCTAGCACGAGGTTAGTCTGATAGGAGTTCGTGTACGTGACGGTGGAGGAAGTCTACTTAGAATTCTTCAGTCTGCAGCCATCTTTTAAAAGATATTCTGGTGAGTATCAAAACGTCCTCCTAATGGTTATAATTTTTTAATTTCCACATCACTAGCTCCTCGGCCCGGATTCGAGGAAATCGACACGAACTTCCAATTTTATCGGTTGATTTACCGTGATGAATCCCAACAATTATACCCTAAAAATCCATCCATAAAAGAGTACATTGCTGCTTTAGCTACACTATCGATCAAAACATTATTGTGAGGTAAAGGGAAGTTATCTTTCGGATATGCTTTATTCAGATCCCTATAGTCGACACTCACTCTGACTCTTCCATCCTTCTTAGGTACAGGAACAATGTTGGCTAACCATTCTGTGTTCTCCATCACTTCGAGGAACTTGGCTTCGATCTGCTTAGCCACTTCTTCCTTTACCAATGTAGCCCATTCTAGTCTCAGCTTTCTTACCTTCTGCTTTACTAGCTTGAATCTAGGATCCATAGGAATCATGTGAACTACTATTTCTGTGTCGACTCCTGGCATATCTTTGTATGACCAAGCGAAAGCCTTAACATGTTTTTGTAATACTTTTGTCAATTCTCTCTCTTCCTCAGGTTTTAGTTCGCGTGAAATATGCACCATTTTGGGATTTCCATCTGTACTTCTATTGATTTCATGCAATGCCGTGTCATGAATGCTAAATGTGCTTGATGGGGATTCAAATACATGCATAAAGTTATCAGGATAAACATCGTATAAGTAAGCAAACTGAGATTTCATTACATTAAACTTATCATAGAGTACATCGTTTACATTGAAAATAGACGATATGGATACAACAAAGTCATTTTCATCCTCTACAACTGGAGGACCTTGCACTTCTTCTTCTTCCTTATTCAGCTTCAAGATGTTGTCTAAATCAGCAGCAATTTCAGACTCTTGTTTAGCAGAAAGAATAGTCTCCTCAACCTCAGCCAATTGTGCCTTAGCCTTCTTCACAATTCCTGTAATTTCAGAAACTATAGAATTCAGGCTTGCTTTAGTCATCAGCTTCTTCTTGTACCTTTCCTTGGTCTTTGCAAAAGCATTGTTCAGGGTGACAACCAACACCTTTGAAATCACCTCCACAGATTCATTACGGATCTTTTTCTCAGCTCCTTCCTTAGACACTTCCACTGTATTTGCTGCCTTTTCAGATGACTCCTTCTAGAGTTTAACAGGCTTGAAAACTATCTCCTCTATCACATAAGTGATTGGTTCTTCTTGGCTTTTTTCAGAATCCACCACATCGGAGAATATTTCAAAACCCGAGTATTCAACATTTCTGACTTTCATAAGCACGGCTTGCCCTTTATATAGCTCTTCACAAACATTAATGAATAGCTTCATCATAAGCTTGTCACTCTTTCCCTTCTTCAGATTTTTCTTTTTGGATGTTTTTGCTGTGTAACCCAACTCAAATTGTTTCGACTTTCCTAAATCTATGTTGAATTCAGGCACTCCCTGTAGATTACCTGTAAGCCCCATACCTGAAACAAAGTTCTGCTTGTGCAAGTAATTGGACAACCACTCCGGCATATAATTCTCATAAATAATCATTAAGGCATCTGTGACTTCTTCTTTACTGACCACGGTGATCTAGAATCTACCGAATGGTAGAACTTCTTCATTCACAGTAGGAATCATAGAATGAGAATCCACTTCAACTGTCACAACCTTGTTGCTCATTGAGAACTTTATCTTCTGGTATGTGGAAGGGACACCCCTAACGGATGAAACCATGGCCTTCCCAACAGTAAGGAGAAAGTGACTAGAATATCGATTACAGTGAAAGTAACCATTGACTTGACTGGTCCTACTCCCACCTTAGCCTCAAATGTTCCCATCACAGTCCTTTTTCAGTCATCATAAACTCTAGTCAGAGTTAAAGACTTCTTCACAGCATCTTCACTTAAGCCCAGATACAGCGGCATTTTCGATGGACAAGTATTCAGAGCTGACCCAGCATCCACCATTACACATGGCATGACCCTATCCATTATGTTAGCTTTGACATAAAGAGCTTAGTTTTGGGCTCTTCCTCCATTCGATAGATCTTTCTCAGAGAAAAAAATGTCAGGGGACTCAGAATGAACCTTGTCCAACAAGCAACTCATAGCTTCTGGAGATGTAATCGGGGAAACTTCAACTTCAGACAACTTCTTCACTAATACTGCTCTATGCTCCTTTGAGACTAACAGCAAATGCCATAAACTAGCCTGAGCTGGAGTTTTCTTCAACTATGAAATGATCAGATCTTCTTTTTCAACTTCCTTCTACGTTGATACACTGCTTGATCTGGTCACTGGAACCTTATCTTTCTACTGCGTTGCTGGCTGATAGGCCCTCTCACTTCTCGTCGTATTTTGGACTTTAGGAATTTTTGGTTTTTCAACAACCTGTAGTTTAACTGATTCATCCCAGTCATATTCCTCATATTCATCTTCTGAATCAAGATCATTCAAGCTCACTGGCTTTATTTCTTTTCATTCCATCGGCTTCCCACATTCTATCTCTGTTTTGACTTCACCAGCTACTACAGACTGCATAATGGGATTTGCTTATAAGATCTGAGCAAAAATAAAATTGGCTGGCAACCCCGACTGTACCATGTTGTCTTACTTCTCAAATGTTGGCAATGGATTAGTCTTTGTGTTGGGCTTTGCAGGTTTTTGCAACTTCGCTTCATCTATCAACTTCTGAATAGCATCTGTCAGCTTAAAATAGTTGTTAGTTCTGTGTCCAACTATGACATGATATGTACAGAAGTTGTCCTTATCTGCATCAGCTGGCTTCTCAAATGGCTTTAGAGAATTCAATAGGTCACTGTTCCTCCAGTTTACAAAAATCCTAGCCAAAGATAAAGTCCAAGGAGATATGCCTTGACTTCCCATATTTCTATCTTGACTACCTTGTTGCTGAGATACAGCGGTAACTTCAGCTTGCTTTACTTCTAAAAACTGCCTAATTTTACATGTGGAACTAGAACCATATCCACTGCCTGACATAGTTGTAGTTGTTGATCGATACCTAGAGCTTCTGCCACCTCTGTGGCTTACTACCCTCTTTTCTTTGGCTCTTTCAACCTTTATTGCCATGCTGTAAACCCCATTGAGCTCATTGAAAGTATGAAACTCCATATTATTCCTATAGACATTCTTGCTGCCATCGATCAGCTTCTGGATTAGTTCATCTTCATCAGGGTTGTTCTTCAATATGATCATTTTGTTCATCCACCTGTGATAGTACTCGTCAAAGGATTCATTTGGTTTCTGCTTGATTCTTTCCAAGTCATACAGCTTCACTTGGATCTTGGTGTTGAAACTATAATACTTGATAAAAGCTGCCAACAAAGCTTCCCGATTGGACTGTACATCCTCAGAAAATGAACTATACTAAGACGAAGCTCCTCCTTCAAGTGTGGTCGAAAGGAAATTGATCAATTGTTGCTTCATATCACCCGCTGTCAACATGATCCGGGCATAGAGGTTCACATGAGCTACCGGTGAATCGACACCTTTATAAGACACAAACTTTGGCACTTGAAACCTAATGGGGAAAGTTTCAATGCCTTGGTTTATCATGGCATCAACATTCATGCTCCTCTTAGAGCCCATACAAATACTGGCCCCTTTCTTCAACTCAGTGACCACTTCATTTAGTTCTGAGTACTTTGACTACAACTTCTTTTCCATTGCAACCTCAATCTCCTGAAGCTTATTCACGTCAGTAGAAATATCATCCCTATACTGGGATGATTCAATTACCTTCTCCTTCCCTGGTCTAACTACATCGTTATCCACCCCTTCTTTCACAACAGCTCTTAATTCTTCCTTCAGGATGTGACAAAAATCCTGTGACTTGTGGAAGTCTTTTAGTACATTAGCCCTGTTCAATGTTGGGATAGCCATCATAAATTCCTTAACAGACTTTGCTTCACTTTTTGCCGCAACCGTCCTCTCTTTCTCAACCTCCTTCGCAGATTGAGACCTTGTTTGACGTCACTCCAGCTTTCTCAGCGGATTGCTTAATTGTAGTTTGCGAAGCTCCTTTCTACCATGTTCTTACTATTTCACATTATACATGAAACATTAGGGATGGTTCATGATGAATGAATGAAATGACAACACAAGGTGAATTACACAAATAAAGGGATGGATGAATGAGTGTAGGTATGTATATTTAATATGGAATCTTATAAATATGTATAGAGCTGCTGAGTTAGCTCGACAAGTTGTAGAACAACTTCTTGAACCTAAAAGAGAACCAGAAAATAGGATGCCTCATCTTAATGAGCACTATATTGTTAATGCTGAAAGTCCTAGTCTTGACTTACATAACAAGCCAAATCTCGAAGGGCTAGCGTTTAGCATTATGATTCCAGATGAAGGAAACAACATGTTTAAAATTAAAGCTTTTATGATCCAAATGTTTGAAATTAAAGCTTCTTTGATCCAAATGTTTGAAATCTAGCATTATGTCTAATATTAGGGTTCTTGGTATTTGATTTGATTTGATTGAAATTGGTTTTCAATTTGATTTTATTTGGGACCCTAATTTGGTGATTTGGCATTTTAATTACTTTTCCCCAATTTGTTTTCTTTTTTTACATTTTTCTGGTTTTATTTTTTTTAAGAAAAAAATAAAAAATAAAATAGATGTTTAGCCAAATTGGAATCGTAATTTTGGCCATTGCTGCTGCTTACCAAAGCAGGTATAAACCTGCTGCGGCACGCAGCAGCTGTTGCCATGAGGTAGCAGCTCCTTGTGGGCTGCTGCTAGCAGCAGGCTGCTGTGCGGCAGCATTGTTGTCTCTGGACAGCAGCGTTGACATGCGGTGTACAGGTTCGATTTGGATTTTTATGGGTATTTTGATTTTTCGGACCCTATGTGAATTTTTAAATTGGTTTTAAAATTTGCATGATTTTATTCTCGCGATTGGATTCGTGTGGTTTTCTTGTGTGATTTAATTCATGCATATAATTTAATATTTTGTTTAAAATTAAATTGGTTAATGAAATTGTTCCAATTGGCCCTTGGCACGGGTTGAGAAGTGGACGGTTAATTCAAGTCCAAGACCAGGCATTGGTTGTGGATGCCAAAATCAGCGATTTCACAAACTGCTGGATATAATTAATTAAAAAATTGGAATTTCCATGTTCACGCATTTTAATAAATGTATATATATTGATATTTGCTATGTGTATATATGTTTCTATGCTTGCTTGTGTGGATTTGAGCGTTATTGAGCCTTAGATGAAGTTGGGTTGTAAAATTTAATTTTGAGAAATACGGCCTGCGTGTCGTTTTATTTTATTTTGATGTAATTTTATTTAAGTTATATTTTGTAAATTTGATTGTTATTGCATCAAGCCATTACAGAGGAAGCCCATTGGTGCCAAGCCCATGAGGAGTTTGTAAGCCTGCCTAGTGGATCTCTAGTATAGGCTTACTAGTTATTCATTAGATTATAAGATAGGGACCATAATGTCTCTTTTATTTACATACATATTTTATACTTATGTCAGTTGTATAAATATATGCATGAATGTATGTAAAGCCATTCCAATCACTCGCAATTATGCATGCTAAGCCGTTATTAATCAATCTAATTAAATATTGAGTCGATTAAAAGTCATTTCCACATTCGAACCTTGTTGGATTTTGAAGAGTGCAATATGGGTCGTGCCTCCATCGAGTGCATTGTATTATTCATTTACTGTATAGGGTTAAGGTACTTGGTATGCTTAGCCCTCAAATGGTGGTTAGAGTTAATGTGGATAGTAGGATAAGCTCTTGGACCTAAGCACAGATGGGTAAGTGCCAACAAGCCTATCAAACCAAGAGTCCCTAGGTTGGGATTGGAGGGAGTTCTACCGACATAGTTAAGGGTTGGTTGACAAGCCTCCGCTTGTCCAATTCTTAATGAAATATGGATCTTGGTCTTGTAACCATATATTACCAGCACATTAATTAAAATGGATTGTTAATTAACATGGTTAAAATAATAAAGCCCTTTATTAATCACTCTACAAATTTTTTTGTGTAGATAATCACTTAAAATGGTTGGTAATTCATTTTCAATACGATCACTCCTCGAAAAGGAGAAACTATTTGGGCTAACTTCCTAGACTGGGCTTGGCAGCTAAGAATAGTGTTTAGACAAGAGTCCAAGGAATATATGCTAGATAGGAACTTACAGACCGCACCACCTACAGGTTGAGGGGTTACTCAAGCTCAAATTTAGGAGTACGTCGTGCATAGGAGGGATGATAGAGATTTGTCTTGCCTTATGTTGGGCACGATGGTTCCTGAGCTGCAAAAATAGTTCATGGACTGTCAAGCCTATGCGATCATGGATGATCTTAAAAGGATGTACCAAGATCAAGCACGTCAAGTAAGGTTCTTGAGGACTAAGGCACTCAACACCTGTAAGATGGCAGCTGGGACATCTGTAAGCACCCACGTGCTTAAGATAAAGGGCTATATCGATGCATTAGCCCGTCTTGGCACTCCAGTCCCAGAGGAGTTGGTGATAGACATCATCTTTATATCCCCCCTTGAGTCTTATGATCAGTTCATTATGAACTATAACACGTAGGGCATGGACAAGACTATGGCTAAGCTACATGGAATGCTCAAGCTTGCTGAACAGTCTGCCAAAAAGACTTCACCAGTGCTGTTAGTGTACAAGGGGAACAACCCTACTGTGAAGGGCAAAGGCAAGGCTAAAAAGGCTAAGCAAGGGCCCAATCCTAAGGCCGCTTCTGAGGATGTATGCTTCCAATGCAAGTAGAAAGGACACTGGAAATAGACCTGTCCAAGGCTCATGGAAGAGCAAGTGAAGAACCAGGGGTAGTGCGAGCACGGGTTTTTTCCCGACCTCGATGATGAAAGCCTTTATTACTTTCCTCACAGATAAACGTGAGGCTAATTCGAAACCACCGAAATGGCGTTATACTTGTCTCAGATGACCTGAAGAAGTGTAACAAGTCTTGATGCGGAACCCCAAAGAAGGTCTAGTGAGCACTTAAGAGAACCAGAGAGAAAGTGAGAAAAAGGGTGAGAAATGCAAAACTGGCTACTATAGCCGCTCGGCTATAATGCTATAGCCGTGCGGCTGTAGTGCTATAGACGTGCGGTAATAGTTTGCTCAACTACAGCCGCCCAGCTATAGGCCATTACAACCACTCAGCTGTAGTTACCAGATTTAATTTTCTTTCCTAAATAAGTGAATTTTGCCATTAATTCGGGATTTTAACCTTCAATCGGATCATATGAAAAGCTAGATGTAGAATTAGGTCAGAGACAGACTCCATTCTACAATCAATTAGGAGAATTAGGGTTTTTCAGAACTTATAAAGAGAAAGAGAGAAAAAAAAATCAATCTAATTCATGAAAAAACTTTAATCTAATCCATACAAATTATTAAGGTCCTGGAGAATTAACGTCTGGGTGATTCTGTTCAATTTGGTATTCACTCGGTTTGATTCGGGGATTCGTTCGAGCTTTGGAGAATCATGGGCGATTTCAGGTTGTTCGTGATTCTAAGGCGTTTTCCAGCGTCCAAATCCTTTTTTTGTGATCCAAAACACTGGAACACAGACAAGTTATACTTTGAGAGACCCTAAAAACTCGTTTCGAATTATTTTGGGTGTTAATTGTATGTGATTTTGTGTTTTTTTAAAACTGGAACTGAAATCCAGCTATAGCCGCCCTGTCTATTGATTATAGCCGCTCGGCTATACTACAACCATGTAGCTGTAACCTTATAGTGGCACGGCTATAGTCTTCTGATTATAGCCACTCAGCTATAATCTCCAGTGTAGAAGCTCCGAATGCCCTAAATCGATCGATAACACTTCTGTTTTCAAAATTAAATGTGTTTTTCATGATTATTATCAATCAAACCACATCCACATATGATTATATTCACGGTTTTTGAGTTTTTGATTGATGGATGTGGGATTGAATGTTGATGTTTTCAGGTTTTTAGGGATTTCCAGACTCGTTTGATTCGATCTAGATCTATTTTATGGAATTTTATGAGTTTCCAGAAGCCCCAGATCACTCGAAACCATCAAAGTTCTAAAACGGTTTTTCAAAACGAGAAGGAAAACCGACTCGTTGATTCTGGAGCATTACAACCGCTCAGCTGTAGGTGTTACAGCCACCCTAGCCACTACAGTGGCGTAGCTGTGATACCCTACAGCCGCTCGGCTGTAGTTTGAGAAGCAGAATTACAGTTTTGCCCTTTTTGGCCTCTAACTTGTAATTTTGCCTCTCTTCTAACTTGTAATTTTGCCTCTCTTTTCGATTCAAAGATTTTTTTTTTTGTGTTTACGTTTCAAACCCTGGATGGATGTTAAATTTAGGATTATTCACAAACGGAACTCCTGGGTTTCGGGATATCTGGTCCACTAAAAGATAAAATATGCATGTAAAACGAGCCAAACTGTTTTCAAAATTGATTTTCATTCACAAAATCTACGGGGCATTTCTATAAAATATTTTCTAGGTCTAATCAACTAGTCATCCAGACTTCTCGATTATCTCCCTATGCATGATCCTGTTTCCCAAAATACCCCTATTCTGTCCTACATGAGTCCTTTGTGTGATTTGTTTATTTGTGCTAACCGTATATGGATGCATCTTTTTATTTTCATTTTTATTTTTGATGTATTTAAAAGATTATTTCGTGCATCTAGGCAATTGTACTTTTTAGATTATTGTTTATTATAGGCGGTTGTAAATGGTGGGGATGAGAGTTTTTCTTTTTCGGGTTGTATAATTTGGCCATTACTTTACTTTTCCTGCACTTTTATTTTTCTGTAGTTCATTTATATTTATGTCATTTTGTATGAGCATTAACTAAAATTAAAAGAAGATAAAATGGGTAGAATTAAATGAATGTCCTATTGTATTATGAAATAGTAATTAAAAACAAGTTGAGGATTAGTAGATGTGTTGTCCGAACCCTGAATCTCTGGATCAGGTATTGCGTCTGCACTTGGTAGGGAGCTATACCGGAATTTACCGGTTGAGTTGATCCGAGTGGCAACTCTGTATTTGATCATGAAATTTAGGTTTCGAGGTCTCTAAGTTTAAATTGGGATTTTCTAAAAATCTATTTTCCAAAGTTCACACTTAAAATTAAAGTTTTCTATAAGATGAGTTTTCCCAATAAAATGAAAGGTTTCCGCAAGAGAGATTAAAAGACGTTGTCAAAACCAAACACAAAAAGAAAATCCCTGGTTCCCGCATCACCGTGCGTTCCAAAAAATGTCATCCACTCACAATGGTGACTCTACTGGGGATTAACGGGTTCTTTAAAAAAGTTTTCATAAAAACTTAAGGAACTTAGGCAACAATTGAAGTATGTCTCACTTGTAGTCAATTAGTAATTCATAATCTGATATCTCATTCACAACCACATAGCATGACATTTTCTCTTCTTAAATCCCTCCAACACATGATTAGCCCTGTTTATTTCAAAAGGTGACCTACCTCTTCCGCTAGGATTGGAGGCACCTGAGGGGGTAAACCACTCATACCACCTCATGAACCTTACATCATGTTCTATGATGGGGAGTGTATTTTCACTATGGGAACCTGTACGACCCTTGATTTGACTCATACCCATATGTAATGACCTAGTAACTTTCCCTTAGGGTCACCAAAACATATATTTGAAATTGGACATCGAGAGTATGCCTTTGGTATCCCCAGTTGATGGCAAAGAGACCCAATACCTAGGAAGAATGCGAGACCAATCGAATAGAGGAATAAGGTTGGAAGGGTGAGCATGTTGTTGCATGTGCTAATGTTTGTTCCATGGTTGTTTTTCCTTTGACCTTTACATGCAACATCAAACATGCATCATCCATGTTTCCTTTTCTAACCAAGTTTTTGTGAAGCCATTTGGAAGCATCATCATACGTGTGCTATTATCCTAACCATATTTTTGTGCAGCTATAACATTTTATTTGTGTACCATATACATTATGTGTGTTCACATTTCATAAAGCATACACGACATCATCTTGTGTGTCATGCATCCTAACCAAGTCTTTGTTCAGCCACTTGCATTCTGTATGACATGGGCATTCATCTCATCTCATCCCATCTAAAATGAAAGTATGTTCTAAGTTTGCCCTTCATAATCATTTCATCTCATATTGGGAGTCCCAAAATTACCCGTATTCTGCTTGTGCACCGGGTTGCACTTGGCAATTCCACTATATCATGTCATTCCTTAGAGGACCACAACAGTCTTAGGTTTATACTCGTGTGGCGGGTCACACAACATCATTACATGGCATCATGTCCATTCATCATTGGTGTTATGGGGCGTCAAAATCTTACTTGTGTGTCGCGATCCATTTCAGATTGTTCCATAACATTAATGATTCATTCGAGGTACTCCACGAGTGCCGAACTAGTACTCATGTTAGGACATTTCATAACATTACCAAGTCATACAAGGTGCTCCATGAACACCGAAATCCTGTCCATGTATCGAGTTACACACGACTTTGTTTGTGACATCACTTCATCCAAGATGTCATAAAAGCATCGAAACTCTGTCTATGGAACGGCTCCCATATGACCACTTCATATCATCTCATTGACCTACAAAGCGTCGAACCTCTGTCCATGTGTCGGTATATATGTGACCATTTCATAACATCCATTAGGCGCCCTGAAGGTGCCGAACCTTTATCCATGTGACGGCTCACATGCGACATTTTTGCATTGTCGTTCGTATGGCATAGGGTATACTTAGAACGTCCAAAATAAAAAGAAGGAAAATATAAAGGTCATTTTCACCATCATCCCCATTGTAAACGCCGGAATTTTCCATACTTAAAAAAAATAAAAAATTTGTGCCACGACTGTAATTACAGTTGTGGGGCTGTATTACAGTCGTACGACTGTATTATCGGAGCAGGTACAGCATCCCATACCTTGTGAATTAAAAAATGGGAGATGATTTGAGAGCAATTAATGCTCGGATTTTGCAGCAAGAAAGCAGCAAATAAAAGGGAAGAAGAGAGGAAAGAGAAAGGACTTTTTGATCTTTGAAGATTTTGAGAGAAATTGGAGAAAAAGATAGAAAACGGAGAGAAAAAGTGAAAACCAAACCAAGACATATTTTTCTCCTCTTTTTCTTTTAATTCTTGAGTGTTAAAGTTTAAAATCTATTAGAAATCATAGGTTAATAACTTGGCACTTCAAATTCAATCAATTTCGAACTTTAAACTCTCTAAATCCGTGACATTTTGCGAAGATTCTGGGCTACTTTCAAAATCTTTGCATACAAGGGAAAAGAAGCAATTTGGAGGGGATTGGGGTGTTTCCAGTTGTCAATCCTACGGTGGATCAGCTCCACAAAGGTAAATGTACTTTAAACCCTCATTTTCTTGCTTTTTCTGGGTGATTTTGTGTGATTTTGTGCATAAAAACTCAATTTTCCGGCTTACTGTTTTTGGACATCAAGAACAGCCGTACGACTGTTCTTGTGGTGAAGAACAGTCGTACGACTGTATATACAGTGGTACGAGTGTTCTTGATTTCCCGCTGCTTTTACTTTTATTTGAATAAATTTTGGCAATTTTCTGCATTTGGGTGATCTACAGTCGCACGACTAAAATTACAGTCGTACGACTGTAGTTACACTCGCCCGGCTATAATTACAGCCGCATGATTGTAATCCTCGTCCAGGGGCAGAATTTCCAGAAAAATCCACAAAAATTCCCAAAAATCATAAAAATTCAGAAAAATCAGAAGATCATCAAAATTGAATTTTGTTGTGTGCATTCACGACCCTATATTTAATTTTTAGTATAATTGCATTTAGAACAATGCCACAATGGAGTCCTGATTCTCCCAAAAACCGACCCACCTAAAATGTTAAATTAATATAAACCGAAAAATAAAATGTTTTCAAAATGATTTTCTCACAAAACCAAAAATACAGGGACGTTTCAAAATCATTTTCCAGGTCTAATCGGGCTGGCTAGCCGAGCCGACCCGGTTATCCCCACTAAATGCATGTTTCCAATTTCCAATTTCCCAATTCTGTCCTGTCTGAGTCCTATTTGTGGTGTGCCATAAATTGTGCTAACCATCTATTTTGCAGCTTTTAGTTAGTTTTATTTCTTTTTTTTTATGTATTTAATAGTTGAACTCGTGTATTTTAGGCGATAGTATTTTTTAGATAAGTCGTGTATTCTAGGCGATTGTAATGTGAGGCTGAGGGTTTTTATTTTTATTCAATCGGGTTGTAATAATTTAATTACTCAATACTTTATTTTTATCTGTGCGTATGCTGTGTGCTTTAATTTAATTCAATAAAAGCCAATCTTAGAAATTTAAAATACCATCTATGAACATTGGCCGTATTTATTTTGATTAGACACGAAATAAGGGACTTGTCCGGACTTACATCTCTGGGTAGTGTAGCGGCCTTCTGTCCGGTTCAGCTACACTAAAATTTCCCGATTGAGCTGGGCCAGGTGGCGACTCCTACACATTCTATCGAGACTTAGGTCTCGGTTCTTTTATGAATTAATTTAGCTTTTCCGAAATCAAATTTCCATCTTAAAAACCCCACGCGAGGGAGGGTTGCCCGATCTCAAGGCTCCCTTCTGAGAGAGTCCGCGTTCCGTCGAAAACGTCGTCTGCTCACACCTATCCATGAAACACCATTCAATCATGAATATGAACATAAACATACCATACACACCACTTAGTGTGTCAAGTCTAGGTCCGCAGCATCCATCCGAGATTCTAACCTCACGTTGAATGTGCAGTTTGGAGTCGAACCTCGAAGAGGTTAGTTCGTGTCGAGTTAGAGCCGAGTCAACTAGTTTTGTCAGTTGAATCAGAACAAGTCACCGTGGAAGGGGTCTATTCGGGGTTAGATTTGGATCAGGAGGTTGAGACTTAGTTGCCCTCTTTACCCATTGATAGTCAGACTTTATTGGAAGAGGCGGATAGAACAGAAATGGCTGACAAAAATAATGGAAATGCACCTTTTGACATGGTAGCATTCATGAGAAGTTTTCAGAGTTAGGATGAATTTAAGGCTACCCTTAGGGAGCAAATGCAGGTTGTAATGAATGCTACTCCTACTCAGAATTTTCCACCGACTTAGACTTCGGTTGGAAGCTGAGGACAACACTTTGTCCAAGTGACGAATAGAGTTAGAGGGAGTGTTCTCTGTGGAAGTGGTGGAATTGTCAACCATAGGGAGCCTGATCATCAATCTGAAGACGATGAAGCTTTTGAGAAGGTGAGAGAAGCCTCAATTGAGACTGTTGCAGAGAAGAGTCTCGATCAGAAGTTGTTGGACATTGAAGCCATGCTACCTAAGCAGAAGGAAATGGTGCACTATAACCTTGTTAAGTGTGTCAACCCAGCTACTTTGATGGCTAACAAAGAAGAGCTGCTTCCGGCTGGTTTTCATATGCCTTATCTTCCTCCCTACACCGGGGAAGGCCCATCGGAAGCCCATTTGGATAGTTATGTAAGACTGATGACGAGCATAGGAATCGGAAAAGGTCACCTCTTGAATCTATTCCCCCTACTTTTAGGGATGCTGCGACAAAGTGGTATATGAAGATGCCTTTGTACACCCGTTCTACTTGGGAGGACCTGTCTAAAGCTGTTGTGAAGCAATATGGTTACAATACCCAGGTGGAAACTACTCTTGAAGACTTAGAGAGGATCTACGAAAGGTGGAATGAACCCTTTCCATCTTACTACAAGAGATGGATGGATGTTCAAGTGCTGGTGGATGGAACTCCAAAGTTTGAGTCTCTCATTGTGAAATTGGTTAATGGAAGCCTGCCTCAATACAACGACAAAATGAAGCTGAAGAGGTTCTACTCTTTCAATGAAGTTGAGGAATTTGCTAAGCGAATCGAGAGATATGATGAGGAAGACCAAAGAAACAAGTAGAAGTTTGGTACTTGTTACGGTAGTCGGGAGTATACACAGGGCTACAAGGCTGGTAACTCCGCAACCATATCTGCTGGGTCTAAACCGGCTCAAACTGCAACCCTTGGATAGATGTAAGAAGCGAATGTGGCTGCTATAGCTCAAGGTAGATAGTTGGGAACTCCTCAAAGGATCACCAACCCATGGACGGAATCTTTGTCTTGTGTCTACGCCAAATGGAGAAAGACTAGTTTGTTGCAGAGTCTGAAGCCATTTTCTCTACCAGCTGAGGCAGATAAAGATAACTTCTATTCTTATCACGTGATGATGGGTCACCATATGAATGAGTGTGCCTAGTTGATTAGGGCTATCAAGCAGTTGATCATTGATGGAAAGAATATCGAGCTGGCTTTGAAGCCTAGTGTTTAGAGTAATCCCTTACCTAACCTCGGATGATTCGGGTGCACAAGCCATTGAGCACCATGATGCTGCAATTAAATAAGACCCTCTGCATATGGAGGATGGTTGTCATTTTGATGTTTTAGTTTGTTTTATTTTTATTATTTTTATCATTTATCATGTGAACAATTCAGCCCTTAAGGTGTTTAATTTAATAGAATTTGATTTCAATTACCTGTGTGATATTTTTTGGATGGAACTTTGCATGCATACAAACATTCATTTAATGCTTTTAACGCACATGATGCATCAATGCATGAAATGGATCTAGGGATAGATGATAACCTAAAAATGATATCTGCCTCGAAAGACTTCATGCCTGATAAGAGAAAAGAAAATGGCAAAAGAACCACAAAAGCACATGAAAATCTTCGCCTAGCTGTACGGTGTCATGGGGGGTTGACAGAGATATTACCGAACACCAAGTTCCAAAGGATTCAAAGACAAAACCAGCCAAGTAGGAACTGTATAGACTCGAACCAGAAATAAGAGGGTTATCACAACGTTAAGGATTGCCTTGACTGCCATCTAGTGATCCTCCCCAGGATCTGATTGGTATCAGCTAGTGATACTGAGTGCAAAAGTTACATCAGGTCTCGTACATAACATGGAGTACATGATAGATCCTATAGCCAAAGCATATGGGATCTTTTACATCTTCTCCCAGTCCTCCTTTGTCTTAGGACCATTGTTCCTACTTAGTTTGAGCCCATGGCGTATAGGTAAGAAACCTTTCTTTTCCTTATCCATGGTAAACCTTTTCAGAACCTTGTCCATGTAAGAGGCCTAACTTAAGCCCAGAAGCCGGTTGGATCTATCCCTGTAGATCCTGATCCCCAAGATCATCTCAACTTCTCCTAAGTCCTTCATTGCGAAGCAATTACTCAACCACTACTTGACCCCTTGCAGTGTTGGTATGTCGCTTCCAATGAGAAGGATGTCATCTATGTATAAGACTAGGAATGTAGATACACTCCCACTAACCATCTTGTACACACAGGGCTCTTCTGGATTCTGTATGAAGCCATATTCCTTAATAGCCTCATTAAATCTCAAGTTCCAACTCCAAGAAGCTTGCTTCAATCCATAAATGGACCTCTAAAGCTTGCAAACCCGGTTAGGATATTTTGGATCGATAAAACCCTCAGGTTGTGTCATGTACACATCCTTGAGTAGCTTTCCATTTAGAAAAGCGGTCTTAACATCCACCTGCCATATCTCATAATCGTACCATACAGCTATGGCAAGTAGTATCCTAATGGATTTGAGCATTGCAACTGGTGAGAAGGTTTCATCAAAGTCAATTCCCTGGACTTGTCTGAAACCCTTCGTCACCAATCGCCCTTTGAAGGTGTTATCAGCCTTTAACTTGAAATACCACTCCTAACCGATTACCTTAGCACCTGAAGGTGGATCAACTAAATTCCAAACTTGGTTATCGTACATCGATTGCATCTCAGCTTCCATGGCTTTACGCCAGTTAGCTGAATGTCGGCTTTCAATAGCCTTTTGGTAGGTCTTGGGTTCTTTTTGGTCAAAGACTAGAAGATTCCCATCATCGGTTATGAGAAACCCATATCTCTCAGCTTGATGATGGACCCTACCAGACCTTCTAAGGTCCTGTGTGATCGGTTCAGATTCCTCAATTACTTGAGGTTCTGGTTTGATTTCTGAGTTATCCTGTATAGGTGCTTGTGGATCTTGAACTTCCCTTAGCTCAATATTGCTCCCAATGTCTTTCTTGGAGATGAACTCTTTTTCAAGAAACACACCCTTTCGTGCTATGAACACCTTGTTCTCAGCAAGGTTGTGGAAGTAATATCCCCTTATTTCCTTTGGGTAACCCACTAATAGGCACTTTTTGGTTTTGGAGTCATGCTTGCCACTTGTCAATTTCTTGACATGGGCCTTACAACCCCAAATCCTTATGAAAGAGATGTTGGGCTTCTTGCCCATCCATAGTTCATATGTCATCTTTTCAACTGCCTTACTCTGTGTACGGCTAAGTGTGAATGCAACTGTCTCTATTGCATATCCCCAAAAGGATGTTGGGAGAATGGTTTGACTCATCATCGAGTGGACCATGTCCAACAAGGTCCTATTCCTCCTTTTTGACACTCCATTCCATTGGGGTGTCCCAGGAGGAGTGAGCTGTTGTTGGGATTTTCACCGGAAATCACCCGATAAGATGCGGAAGAACACGATGACTTCCTTAAATCCGTGTCCAGGAGCAATTGATATGAAAATTGAAAAATAAAAAATTTAACTAGAAGAGAATCAATTCTTACTAGGAATATCTCTTCTACAGATGGTTGCAAAAATCAAACTAGATTCCCTCCGCGTTCATGTACACGAACGGCTAACAAACACAACCCGTGCTAACGATGGAATCAAGGTTTGAAAGAGGATGGAGGCTGCAATTTTCTGCTATTCTTTTCCACCCCCTTGGCCGAATTGTTTCCTAGGGTTTTAACCTAGGGTTGGCCGAAATTTTTCACCCAATTTCGGTCCAATTCCATTCTTCTATTTTATACGGGCTTTTCTCCTTTTAAAGCCCTAACCGATATTAATTTCCTTGGTCCAATTTATTATCAAACTTAATTTTATTTAACATGTATCTTTAACATATCATTCCAAATAATATATTTAATACATTTAAATTAAAATTAATTTGATCAACTAATTATACCATGGAATCAATTTTGACATGCATAAAATAAAGATACATGTAAACCTATACATGTGAAATATTTTCACCTAGGAAATAATCTCATAAATTAATTTAATTAATTATGAGAAGGCCAATACAAATATTAATTTTATTATTATGATCAACCCAATTGATCTTTATAATATAATTAATATAATCCTCTCTCTCCGGTGTGTATACTCCAAGTATACAGGAGTGGGCTTATGGGCCACAGACTGTGGGCCCATCTTTATGTTGGCAGTGGGCTTATGGCCCACAGACTGCAGGCGGGCTCTAACAAGCCACTACAGCCCCCAATTAAGATGGAGATGGCAATCCAACTGAAATCATAACCCTGTAGTTTACACTCGTATATCCCATGTCATCGATATCGGTGTCCAACACAGAGGCATGGATTGATCACCCTCTTTTGTGTCCGAACATTTACTTAATCCCAAATGTAATGATGCTCACAAATAAGTTCCAACTTGTTTGGGTATGGCCACACTCTTTTCAGTCGCATTCATCAAGAGGCTGGTGATATCTTCTCAGTGGACTACTGAGTGACATATCCCTTCTGCATATCCATAGTACTGCGATGCTCAGAGACATACCCGAACGTACCCATACTTGGTACCCTTTTACAGGCCCTTTAGGTGTACACCAAAGTATGCGACTTTGCATCCAGCACCATCATATGGTCAGGTCAAAGGATCCATACAAGTACTACACGAGAATCACTTGTGATACTTTACCATGTGGATTTCTCATTAAGTGGATCTATCCAGTACCATGCCCTTTTAGCATGTACCCATTAAATTGGTTGACATCCCATGTCCAATGGCCAGTAAGACACTGCCATACAACCAGGTTAATGATAGTCTCTAGTTCCATTCATTCCCATGACTAGAACAGACTACGGATCTCTTTATGGTCATATTGTTTCCCCTATCCATGGTTTTACTTCCAAGTGCATGACACTTGTTAACATGGATATGGATATGTCCATTGGATACTTCATTTAAAATACAACACCAAATATATAATAAATGAATTAATGCCTTTATTAATGACACAATCTATGTATAATACAAGAATCCAATAAATGTACAATACAAATACGAGGTCCAATGCCTCGGGACTAGGGGATATCCAACAGCTTTGAGATTATCCCACACTCTCTCAAGAATGAATCAAACTCTAGGCTCATGTCTTAATAGTCTTGCCTAGTTGGTTCTCCACTGTGTTCTTGTACTCCTTGAACCTATCAAGGGTTTTAGACTTCTTCTTCATCAGATAGACATAGCCATATATGCGGAAGTCATCTGTGAAAGTAACAAAGTAGTGAAAAACATTTCTAGCACTAGTGCTCATGGGCCCACACACATCCGAGTGTATTAGCTCCAACAAGCCCTTGGCCCTCTCAGCTTTCTTATGGAAAGGTGCCTTTATCATTTTACCTCTTAAACAAGATTCACATGTGTCATAAAGTTGGTGTGCCCTAGTTCTTAGGGCATTAGATTCTTGTATTTTGTATTATACATCAAGACTCATTGTATGAATACATTATTTGTGTCATATTAATAAAGGCAATTAATCTATTTCATTTATATCTTGTGCTATAATATGAGTAGAGTATCCACTAATTGATAATCATAAAACCTATCCTAGGTCTGTTCTAATCATGGGAACAAATAGAACCACAGACTTGTATATTTGATGACTATACGGTAGTTCTTAACAAATCATAGTACTTGTATAGTTAGTCATGAATATAGGTGCATGTCGTTGACATGGGACTGGATCGATCCGCACAAGAAAGCCACATGGTTGTCGTGTCATAGGTCTTTCTTGAGCAGGTCTCTTTTGTCCTCAGACCATATTTCATTATAGTATCAATATGGAATCCGGTTCACTTTGACATACACCTATAAGATCTGTAAAAGGATGCTAAATACGGGTATGATTGGGTGGACCGGTGAACATGTTGATATTGATGATGAAGTGATGGAATTGTCACTCGGGTAACACTGAGATGATATCATTGGCCGCTTGATAAGTGGGACTGATAAGTGTATGGTCATACCCAAGTAAGTCACTGCTTATTTAATTAATCAGTCAACTCAAGATCAGGAAATATAATAAACAACAGAAGAGGATGATAGACACCATGCCTCATGTTTATTCATATCAATATAATTAGGCAAAGGATACTATGAGATTACTACCGAGTGAGTGTCTTCTATATATTGCTACATCTCAGTCTTAATTGGTGGCTGTAATGGTTTGTTAGAACCCACTTACAGTCCGTGGGGCTTGGGCCTACTCCCAACATAAAGACAGACCCATAGGATCGTGCAGATAGAACAACTGAGCCGGAACTTATAGAAATTGTACATGGAATGTGCATTGGAAGGAATGTGTTAATTAATTAGTTGACATTCAGTATCAAGGTAATTAATTAACATTGGGTTGAATTTAATTTAATTAATAAGTCTACATAATGTAATTAATTAATTTATCAATTAATTGAATTACATAAAGTAAACAATTAATTAAATAATTTTCCTAAGCAGGAAAATTAAATACATGTATTGTATTTACTTAAGTGTGGTTTAATTTTATTTGGGGGTAATTAAATTACATGGTATTTACTTTTTAATTAAAGTTTATTTATGTAATTATAATTCTGGTGGGCTTGGTTTTAATTAACCTAATTAAAACATAATTAGACAAGGTGTCTATATAAGGGCACGCTTAAGGAAGAAAAACCTAATTCAACCCTAATTAATTGCTGAAAATTTCATCCACCAATAGCAGCCCCAAAACAGCCGAAAATCCCAGCATTAATCCTCCATTCATTTGCGTCTTCGACTATCACAAGTTCCCGCTCAATAGTTGGTTATGCACCGAACTTTAGAGATCGCAGTTTCAAGAAACTATTCTACAACAGTCTCTAGAAGAGACAAATCCAGTGAGTTAATCTCTCATGATTCAAATTGGTTATATTTTAATCAATGACGATTGGACACGATATGTGGAATCTTGGAAATTTTAAATGGTGTAGTTTCCGCTGCGCCACGTTATTTTTCCGATGATGAATCCTAATAGTGGTATCAGACCCTAGGTTTTCTCCATTAGATTGATTGGAATTGGTTCTTGAAAGCATTCATGAAGAAAGAATGGGTTTCAAGTTTGTGATTTCAGGGTTCTTACTCAATTGGTTTTTTTTATGAACCCTAGAATTATTGTTTTGGGTTTTTTATTTTTTTTCCAAAATTGGTTTCCGTCTAAAATTATTGTTTTATCGATTATTTTTTTTTTATGGATGTATTTTTTTATGATTTAATAAGAAATTAAAATTAAAAAAAAAGTTAATTTTTGGATGAGGGAATCTACAGCAGGCAACTATGTGCGTAGTAGCTACTACCGCATGGCATGCAGCAACTGGCTGCTACTACGGCAGGCTGCCGTGCCCGGGGTTCGGGTCGGGCTTTGGATTTTACGGGTATTTTTTTTATCCCGGGCCCGTAATGCAAATTAAATTAAAATTTTTTTTTTGGATTAATTTGTATTAGAATTGTTTATTTTGTTGGCATCATATTTAATTTAATTGTTTGCATATTGAATTGAATATGGACTTTGTGAAATTGGCCCAATAAAGCGTGACACCGGGAGGGCTAAATTTTAAATTTGTAACAACCCAAATTCAGGAGCAAAGTTGTCAATTTTGCATTAATGGATGTTATCCATTGGGCCTTAGTCACATTTGTTAAAATTGGCAATTTCACCCTAAGTAACTCGGCTTAAAATTTATATTTTTATTTGGAATACCATGATCATGCATCATATTGGTATGTATGTGCACGGTAGGTACTTTGTTTGAAATGTGATGTTGGGTTCTATGGGCCCTTAATTCTTATCGGTTGTAATTTGATTTTGGGAAATATGGCCTGCGTGCCATTTCTTTTACTTTGATGTAATTTTAGAATAAATTGTTGTAATTGCATCAAGTATGGAGGAAGGCCCTGATGGAGCAAGCCCATGGTAGGAGCCCAAGAAGGATTGCAGTCCGGTCGATGAAGAATTCGATAGGATATAAAGTTTTTCATTAGGTTGTAATTAAAGGCCCATAGGATCTCATTTATTTTAAATTAAGTATGTTATTCCATTTGACATATAATATGGATGTATGGTACACCAGATTATAGCCCACGTTTATGCATGCTAAGCCGTATCACTTAATTTTAATCCGGAAATTAAAATATTGAGTCTTTTAAAAGTGCTTCCCACATTCACACCTCTTCCTCCCATTGATGCTGCAAGGTACGCCATGCCCTAGCTAGGTACATTATAGTATTCGGTGGGCCGTCGAGGGTTAATATACTTGGTATGGTTAACATGTGAATGGCAGTTTGACTTAACATATGTAGCATTAGCTCAGAGCAAGCCCTAAGCACAGGTGGGTAAAGTGTCAATAAGCCCATCAAACCAAGAGTCCTTTGTGGAAGGATTGGATAGGTTGTCCTACCAATCGAATCAATGGTTGGTTAGAGAGCCCTAGTTCGGCCAGTGATTGATATATTATGGATCTTGGTCGAGTTAGCCAATTAACATCACCAACAAACAAATTAAAATCAGATTATTAATTTGAATTGGCTTAAAAGTCCTTTATTTCTAACTCAAGCATTGATTTCTTCCTTGTAGGTAATCCCATTTCATATTAGCAATTTAAAATGGCGGTAATAAACAACAACTCACTCTCAATTAGGTCACTCCTGGAGCAGAAGAAGATTTTAGGGACTAACTTCCTGGACTAGGCTAGGAACTTCCAAATAGTTCATAGACAAGAGTCCAAGGAGTATGTACTGAATGCTCCTTTACCAGCTAGCCCTCCTGTAGGTCGAGCCATCACAACAGTGATGGTGGATCAGTACGACCGACACATGAGGGATGACCGAGATGTCTTGTGCGTTATGCTAGGTAGCATGGCTTCTGATCTTCAGAAACAGTTCATGGATGAGCATGCTTATAAGATGATGGATCAGCTTAAAAATATGTTCCAAGAATAGGCTCGTCAGGAAAGTTACCTGACAACTAAGGCACTTTGCACGACTACAATGGTAGCCAGGACTTCTCTTAGCACTCATGTGCTAAATTTGAAGGGGTATATTGATACACTTGCCCGCCTCGGTTTGCCAGTTCCGCATGACTTGGGTCAATTCCTAAGTCTTACAACTAGTTTATCATGAACTACAATATGTAAGGGTTGGATAAATCGGTTGCTGAGCTGCATGGCATGCTCAAGTTTGTTGAGCAGTCTCTTAAGAAGACTCCTAAAGTTATGCTGGTGAATAAGGACAATACGCCTATTGCTAAGGGAAACGCCAAATCTAAGGCCAAGGCTAAGGGCAAAAAGGTGGTGGCCTAACCTAAAGCATGGGTTGCTTCTCCTGACGATGTCTGCCATGAGTGTCATGTGAAGGGAACTAGAAGAGCTCATGTCCAAAGCAAAGGGAGCAACTGAAGGGCAAAACTGCTGCTTCAGGTATTTATGTTGTTGAGATTAATCTGACTGTTTCTACGTCTTGGGTCTTAGACACTGGATGTGGATCTCATATTTGTTCAAATGTGCAGAGTCAGAAATGGTGCTTGGGTTCAGGCCATAGAGATCAGAGATTATTTCTTAGATATGCCTAGTGGCCTTGTTTTGGAACTAAGAAACTGTTATTTTGTACCTGTGAAGTGTAGGAATATTATTTCTGTTTCTTTGTTGGATATTTCTGGTTTCGTACTCAATATTGGACATGGTAGAAGTTTTATGCAATGTAGCAATATTATTTGTGGAACAGCATTTCTTGAAAATGGCTTATATATCCTTGATTTAAAACATGAAAGTTCAATTTATAATATAAATACTTAAAGGATTAAGTAAAATGAAATTAATCCTACTTACATCTGGCACTGTTGACTTAGCCACATAAATGAGAAGCGTATAGCTAGGCTACACTCTAGTCGAGTGCTACGGTCATTTGACATCTAGCCTTATGACATATGCGAATCTTATTTTAGCAAGACTGCTGAAAGGGCCTCAAAGCTACTGGAGTTAATACATTCCAATGTATGCGGCCTAATAAGCACTAGTGCTAGATCTGGTTTTTCTATACTTCATTACCTTCACGGATGACTTCAGCAGATACGGTTACATGTACCTAATGAAGCATAAGTCTGAGACTCTTCAAAGGTTCAATGACTTTAAGAATGAAGTAGAAGACCAACTTGGAAAGAAAATAAGAAGACCAACTTGGAAAGAAAATAAAAGCACTCTGGTCTGACCAAAAGGGTGAATATTTAAGCCAAGAGTTTGGCTTGTTTTTGAGAGAGTGTGGGATTGTATCCCAACTACTCCTCCTGGAACACCCCAGTGGATTGGAGTGTCAGAAAGGAGGAATAGGACTTTGCTAGACATGGTCCATTAGGGGATATGCTTTAGGGACAGTTGCTTACATTCTTAATAATACACCAAGCAAGGCAGTTGAGGGAACAACATATGAACTATGAAGGGCTGAAAGCCCAATGTTTCCTTCTTAAAGATTTGGGGCTATGATGCACATGTTAAGAAATTGACAAGCGACAAACTCAAGTCCAAATCTTCTAAGTGCTAGTTTATGGGTTACCCTAAGGAAACTAAGGGTTATTACTTCCAAGATCCGGCAGAAAACAAAGTTTTTATGGCTAGAAATGCAATCTTCTTGAAGAAGGAATTCCTTTCCAAGAGAGATAGTGGGAGTAATGTTGAACTTTTAGAAGTTCAAGACTCACAAACTCCTGTATTTCTGATAGGTGGATTCTAGGAAATTTTAAATTGTGTATTTTCCGCTGCGCCACGTTATTTTTCCAATGACGAATCCCAATAATCATCTCGGTGTTACCCTAGTGACAATTCCATCACTTCATCATCAATATCAATATGTTCACTTGTCCACCCAATCATACATATATTTAGTATTGTATTTACTTAAGTGTGATTTAATTTTATTTAGGGGTAATTAAATTTATAACATAAATACTCAAATGATTAAACAAAATGAAACAAATCCTACTCACATCTGGCATTGTCGAATTGGCCATATAAATGAGAAGCGCATAGCTAGGATTCACTATAGTGGAGTGCTAGGGTCATTTGACATCCAATCTTATGACACATGCAAATCTTGTTTGAGAGGCAAGATGACAAAGGCGCCTTTTAGCAAGACTGCTGAAAGGGCCTTAAAGCTATTGGAGCTAATACATTCCGATGTATGTGGCCCAATGAGCACTAGTGCTAGATCTGGTTTTCTGTACTTCGTCACCTTCATGGATGACTTCAGCAGATACGGTTACGTGTATCTGATGAAGCATAAGTCTAAGACTCTCCAAAGGTTCAAGGACTTTAAGAATAAAGTAGAAAACCAACTTGGCAAGAAAATAAAAGCACTTCGGTGTGACCAAGGGGGTGAATATTTGAGCCAAGAGTTTGACTTGTTTTTTAGAGACTGTGGGGTTGTATCCCAACTCACTCCTTCAGGTAAACCCCAGTGGAATGGAGTGTCAGAAAGGATGAATAGGACCTTGCTTGACATGGTCCGCTCGATGATGAGTCATGCTACACTCCTTATCTTCTTTTGGGGATATGCTTTAGAGACAGCTGCTTACATTCTTAATAATACACCAAGCAAGGTAGTTGAGGGAACACCATATGAACTATGGAAGGCACAAAAGCCTAATGTTTCCTTCTTGAAGATTTGGGGCTGTGATGCACATGTTAAGAAATTGACAAGTGGCAAACTCGAGTCCAAATCTATCAAGTACCTGTTTGTGGGTTACCCTAAGGAAACTAAGGGTTATTACTTCTACGATCCGACCGAAAACAAAGTTTTCATAGCCAGAAATGCAGTCTTCTTGGAGAAGGAATTCCTTTCCAAGAGAGACAATGGGAGTTATGTTGAGCTTTCAGAAGTTCAAGACTCACAAACTCCTGCAGCTATTGCTGAGGATGCTTTGGGAACCGATCTAACTACTCAAGAAATTGAGGAACCAAAACCGGTTGCACAGGACCTTAGAAGGTCAGGTAGGATAGGTCATCAACTAGAGAGGTACGGCTTTCTCAGGACTGATGATGGGGACCTTATGGTTGTTGACCGAGAGGAGCCCAAGACCTATCAGAAGTGTTGGAAATGCCCTAGTCCCGAGGCATTGGTCCTTGTATTTGTACTACACATTTATTGGATTTATGTATTGTACTATTTGTGTTATTAATAAAGGCATCAATTCATTTATTATATTTATCTTGTGCAATATATTAAATGGAGTATCCAATGGACATATCTATATCTATGATGACAAGTGTCATGCACTTGGCAGTAAGATCATGGATTGGGTAAACGATATGATCATAGTAAGATCATCCTCTTATATGCTTATTTATCTCTTGATATCGAGTAGACTGAACCTAACGAATAAGTATCCCAACTTATTTGGGTATGGCCATACACTTTTCAGTCCCACTCATCAAGTGGCCAGTGATGTCATCTTAGGGGACGCTGAGTGGCAATTCCATTAGCTTCACTATCAACATCTACATATTCACTGGCCCATCAAACATACCCATACTTGGCACCTTGTTATGGGCCCGGTAGGCATATATCAAAGTGTATGAGATCCCATGTCAAGTTACAATGAACATCAGGTCTAAGGATAATAACAAGACCTACCAGAGAAACACCTATGACGATCGAACCATGTGGTGTTCTCGTGGCGGATCGATCCAATACGATGCAACCCAACATGTACCCATATCATTGATTGACATTCCATATCCAATGGCCAGTGAGAAACTGCCATCCAGTCAAGGATATGCTAGTCTTTGGTCCTATTAATTCCCATGATTAGAACATACTAGGGATATCTTTATGATTATAACTTTAACTCTACTAAAAGGTCTCATAATCCAATGGACTACATTGGTTCACTTTAGTATGATTATAATCATTGGATACTCTATTTACAAATGTATAATACAAAATATCTAATATAAAGTATAATACAATACAAGAACCAATGCCATTTGGACTAGGGCACACCAGTAGGAATGTCATTTTAGTTTCTGTCTTGGATATTTCTGTTGGTGTGCCCTAGTTCTTAGGGCATTGAATTCTTGTATTTTGTATTATACATTAAGACTCATTGTATGAATGCATTATTTGTGTCACATTAATAAAGGTAATTAATCTATTTCATTTATATCTTATGCTATAATATGAGTAGAGTATCCATTGATTGATAATTATAAAACCTATCCCAGGTCTATTCTAATCGTGGGAACGAATAGAACCACAGACTTGTATATTCGATGACTGTATGACAGTTTTGAACTAGCCATAGTACTTGTATAGCCAGTCATGAATATAGGTACATGTTGTTGACATGGGACTGGATCGATCTGCATAAGAAAGCCACATGGTTGTCGCGTCATAGGTCTTTCTTGAGTAGGTCTCTTTTGTCCTCAGACCAGATTTCATTATAGTGTCAATATGGAATCCGGTTCAGTTTGACATATGCCTAACAGGTCTGTAAAAGGATGCTAAATATGTGTATGATTTGGTGGACCGGTGAACCTATTGATATTGATGATGAAGTGATGGAATTGCCACTCAGGTAACACTGAGATGATATCATTGGCCACTTGATGAGCAGGACTAATAAGTGTATGGCCATACCCAACTAAGTTGGTTTCTTATTTGATTAATCAATCAACTCAAGATCAAGAAATTTAATAAATATCAGGAGAGGATGGCAGACACCATGCCTCTTGTTTATTCATATCGATATGGTTTGGCAAAGGACACTGTGAGATTACTATTGGGTCAGTGTCTTCAACAGACTACTGCATCTCTGTCTCAATTGGGGGCTGTAATGGTTTGCTAGATCCCACTTATATTCATGGGCCTTGGGCCTACTGCCAACATAAAGACAGACCTATAGGATCATGCACATAGGTCAACTGAGCTGGAACTTATAGAAATTGTACATGCAATGTGCATTGGAAGGAATGCGTTAATTAATTAGTTGACATTTGGTGTCAAGGTAATTAATTAACATTGGGTTGATTTAATTTAATTGCTAAGTTTATATAATGTAATTAATTAATTGAATTACATAAAGTAAACGATTAATTAAATAATTTTCCTAAGTAGGAAAATTAAATACATGTATTGTATTTACTTAAATGTGATTTAATTTATCTAGGGGTAGTTAAATTTAGCCAAATGAAATTAAATTACATAGTATGTACTTTTTAATTAATGTTTATTTATATAATTATAATCCTAGTGGGTTTTGGTTTCATTAACCAAATTAAAACCCAATTAGACAAGGTGTCTATATAAGGGCACACTTAAGGAAGAAAACCAACCCTAACCCTAAAATTTTTTGATAGAGATTTCAACCCCAAAACAGCCACAATTTACAGCAATTAAGTCTCCATTCCTTTAGGTTCTTTAGCTAGCACCGGTTCCCGCTTGATAGTTAGTTGTGCACTGGATTGTGGAGATCATTTTTGCTTAAAGATTCAATTCTGCAGCAGTCTCTAGAAGGGAT
Organism: Euphorbia tirucalli; assembly: GCA_039660915.1. Lineage (NCBI taxonomy): Eukaryota > Viridiplantae > Streptophyta > Magnoliopsida > Malpighiales > Euphorbiaceae > Euphorbia > Euphorbia tirucalli. The sequence goes on along the minus strand of CM077640.1, from coordinate 29,844,215 downwards.
GGATTTGGTGAGTGAATCTCTCATGAGTCAAATTGCTTTTATTCGAATCAATGGTAATCGGACACAATAGGTGGATACTAGGAAATTTTAAACAGTGTATTTTCCGCTGCGCCTTATTATTTTTCCAATGATGAATCCCAACAGTTGTATCATAGCCTAGGTTTTGTCCATTAGATTGATTGGAATTGGTTCTTGAAAGCATTCTTGAAGAAAGAATGGGTTTCAAGTTTGTGATTTTAGGGTCCTTAGGTATATTTATATATAAATATATATGGAAATGGCTGAATATATATATATATATATATATATATATATATATATATATATATATACATGTATAAGAAACTTTCATGTCATAAGCATTTATGAGATGAGCAAGTATTGATTATTAAGCTTTTAATCTCATATTTTAAACAGTGTTTTTTCTGCTACGCCCTGTTATTTTTCCGATGACGAATCCCAACAGTGGTATCATAGCCTAGGTTTTGTCCATTATATTGATTGGAATTGGTTCTTGAAAGCATTCTTGAAGAAAGAATGGGTTTCAAGTTTGTGATTTTAGGGTCCTTAGGTATATTTATATATAAATATATATGGAAGTAGCTGAATATATATATATATATACATGTATGAGAAACTTTCAATTCATAAGCATTTATGAGATGAGCAAGTATTGATTATTAAGCTTTTAATCTCATATGCTTTTGATATGAATGTATATATATAATTTCTTTTCTTCTTCAAGATGGATAAATGGAATGTGAGTTGCTGTTTTAACTTATAAGCCAAATATAAAAAACATTTTACCTTATGTAACTCGTTATTTTAAAAATGTCAATTGTGATAATCAAAACTAAACTCAACAATGGTAATTTTGGCCCACTACCAACATGTGGATGAACCTAAAGGATCGTACACATTCAATTCTGGGTAGATTCATGTTAGACATACATATTTATTGCATATACATATTATTTATTGGTGCACTTATCAGGTTGCTTTTTTTTTTAGGCTTAAATGGTTTAGGTCCAAGTAAAATAACCAAGCCCATATCTAATTAAAATATCTTGGATATTTAGGTTAGATCAAATGAGAGTTATTATGGTATTTAATGTCTTTTAAATCAGATTTGAAAAGATATTAACTTAATTTATTAAATATTTTTCCAAGTGGGAAAAGGATTAATAGAGTTTTCACCTAGACATAGCTCTCTTCTCTCTCTCTTTTCTCTCTAAGTTAAAATGTGATTTGCATAGGCTTTAGGGCTAGAATTTTGGCTAGACTTAGAGAAAGAGAAGTGTGTACAATTTGGTTTAGAGCTAGCACTCAATCTCCTCGAAACGCCTTCATGTGTGTGAGCGTAGAGGAGGGACATTTGAATCTCTTGTCAATTCTTACCAATAGTCAGTATTTTACATTTTCCCAGAGATCCCACCATCGGATTTTTGTGAAATATTAACTAAAGGTTCCTGACATCTGTGGCTCGATTGTGAACTATGGAGACAGGATTTTGAGATTCGGTGGTGGTCTAACGATTCATATCAGATTATTGCTTGAAAAACTTTTAAGTACGGGACTGCTAAGGTGAGGCTTTAATCCTTTTTGTTTTATGTTTTTTATTGCATAATCTGAGCATGTATCCTAGACACGGACCCTAGAATTTTTGAATTGGGGTTTTTGATTATTTTTCCGCAATTGGTTTCCATCTAAAATTGTTGTTATATTGATTATTTATTTTATTTGATGGCCTTTTTCTTATGAATTTATTATAAAAAAAAAATATAATGTCGGCAAAAGATGGAATCGCATTTGCGATTCCATCTCTTGCCATGGGCCATAGTTGGCTGCTGCTGCAGCCTGCTACAGTGACACTGCTGCACCGTCGAGATAGCAGCGCTGCGCACGAGGTTCGGGTTCGGTTTTGGATTTTGTGGGTATTTTTTTATCCCGGACCCTAAAACAAATTAAATTATTTTTTTAAAATTAATTTATATTTAAATTGTTTATTTTGTTGTCATACATGTTTAATTTAACTGTTTTGCATATTAAATTGAATATGGACTTTGTGAAATTGGTCCAATAAACCATGGCACCGGTTAAAACTAGGAGAGATAAATTTTAAATTTGTGACAACCCAAATTCAAGTGGGAGCAAAATTGTTATTTTTGCATTAAACGATGTAATCCATTGGGCCTTTATAGGCCTTAGTCACATTTGTTAAAATTGGTGATTTCACCCTAAGTAACTCAGCCTAACATTTATATTTATAATTTGGAATGCCGTGATCATGCATCATATTGGTATGTTTGTGCATGATAGGTATTTTGTTTGAAATGTGATGTTGAGTTTTTGTGGGCTCTGACTTATTATCAGTTGTAATTTGATTTTGGGAAATATGGCCTGCGTGCCATTTCTTTTATTTTGATGTAATTTTAGAATAGATTTTATTTAAAATGAAATTGTTGTAATTGCATCAAGTATGGAGGAAGGTCCACATGGAACAAGCCCATGGTGGGAGCCCAAGAAGGATTGCAGTCTGGCCCACGAAGAATTAGATAGGATATCTAGTTTTTTAGTAGGTTGTAATTAAAGGCCCATAGGATCTCGTTTTTTTAAACTAAGTACGCTATTTGCATTTGTCATAAAATATGGATGTATGGATCACCAAATTATTACCCATGTTTATGCATGTTATGCCGTATCACTTAATTTTAATCCAGAAATTAAAATATTGTGTCATTTAAAAGTGCTTTCCACATTCACACCTCTTCCTCCCATTTTAAGCACAGATGCGTAAAGTGTCAATAAGCCCATCAAACCAAGAGTCCTTCATGGAAGGATTGGATAGGTTATCCTACCAAACGAATCAATGGTTGGTTAGCGAGCCCTAGTTCAGCTAATCATCAAGGAGTTGTGGATGTTGGTCAAGTCAACCAATTAACATCACCAGCAAACAAATTAAAATCGGATTATTAATTTGAATTGGCAAAAGTCCTTTATCTCTAACTTAAGCAATGATTTCTTCCATGTAGATAATCCTATTTCACATTAGCAACTTAAAATGGCTGCAACAAACAACAACTTACTGTCACTTAGGTCACTCCTGGAGAAGGAGAAGCTTTCGGGGACAAACTTCATAGACTGGGCTAGGTACTTACAAATAGTTCTTAGACAAGAGTCCAAGGAGTATGTAGTGAATTCCCCTTTACCAATTGGCCCTTCCGCAGGTCGAGGCATCACCATGGCGATGGTGGAGCAGTATGACCGGCATGTAAGGGATGACCGAGATATCTCGTGCCTGATGCTGGGTACCATGGCTTCTGATCTTTAGAAGCAGTTCATGGATGAGCATGCTTATGAGATGATGGATCAGCTTAAAAAGAAGTTCCAAGATCAGGCTGGTCAGGAATGTTACCTGACAACTTAGGCACTTTGCACGACTACAATGGTAGCCGGGACTTCTGTTATCACTCATGTGCTAAAGTTGAAGGGGTATATTGATACACTTGCTGGCCTCAGCTCACTAGTTCCACAGGACTTGGCAGCAGACATTATTCTCGGGTCACTTCTTGAGTCTTAAAACTATTTTATCATGAACTAACATATGCAACGGTTGGATAAATTGGTTGTTGAGCTGCATGACATGCTCAAGCTTGCTAAGCAGTCTCTTAAGAAGACTCCTGAAGTATTGATGGTGAACAAGGGCAATACGCCCATTGCTAGCCAAATCTAAGGCAAAGGCTAAGGCCTAAAAGGCCAAGGCTAACGGCGAAAAGGTGGTGGCCCAACCTAAAGCGAGGAATGGGCATATTGCCACCACCTTTTTGCCCTTAGCCTTGGCCTTTTGGGCCTTAGTCTTGGCCTTTTGGGCCTTAGTCTACCATGAGTGTCATGAGAAGGGGCACTGGAAGACCTCATGTCTAAAGCTAAGGGAGCAACTGAAAGGCCAAATTGTTGCTTTAGGTATTTATGTTGTTAAGATTAATCTAGCCATTTCTACGTATTGGGTCTTGGATACTGGATGTGGATCTCACATTTGTTCAAATGTGCAGGGTCTAAGAAATAGGAGATTACTAAGATCTAGAGAAGTAGACCTTCGAGTCTGAAATGGTGCTCGGGTTCAAGCAATGAAGATCAGAGATTATTTCTTGGAGATGCCTAGTGGACTAGTTTTAGAATTAAGAAACTGTTATTTATTACCTATGATGTGCATGAATATTATTTCCGTTTCTTTGTTAGATATTTCTGTTTTTATATTTAATATTAGACATGGTAGAATTGCTATGCAATATGGCAATATTATTTATGGAACAACATTTCTTGAAAATGGCTTATATATCCTTGATCTAAAACCTAAAAGTTCAATCTGTAACATAAATACAAAAAGGATTAAACAAAATGAAATTAATCCTACTTACATCTGGCATTGTCAACTTGGCCAAATAAATGAGAAGCACATAGCTAGGCTTTACTCTAGTAGAGTGCTAGGGTCATTGACATCCAGTATTATGACACATGCGAATCTTGTCTGAAAGGCAAGATGACAAAGGTGCCTTTTAGCAAGACTGCTAAAAGGGCCCCAGAGCTATTAGAGCTGATACATTCTGATGTATGCGGCCTAATGATCACTAGTGCTAGATCTAGTTTTCTATACTTCATCACGTTCACGGATGACTTCAACATATACGGTTACGTGTTTCTGATGAAGCATAAGTCTGAGACTACTCAAAGGTTCAAGGACTTTAAGAATGAAATAGAAAACTAACTTGGCAAGAAAATAAAAGCACTTCCGTCTGACTGAAGGGGTGATTATTTGAGCCAAGAGTTTGACTCATTTTTGAGAGAGTATGGGATTGTATCCCAACTCAGTCCTCCTGGAACACCCCAAAGGAATGGAGTGTGAAAAAGGAGGAATAGGACATTGCTAGACATGGTCCAGTCGATGATGAGTCCTGCAATAATCCCTATCTCCATTTGGGGATATGCTTTAGAGACAACTACTTACATTCTTAATAATACACCAAGCAAGGCAGTTAGGGAACACATATGAACTATTGAAGGGCCGAAAGCCCAATATTTCTTTCTTGAAGATTTGGGGCTATGATGCTCAAGTTAAGAAATTGATAAGTGGCAAACTCGAGTCCAAATCTATCAAGTGCCAGTTTGTGGGTTACCCTATGGAAACTAAGGGTTATTACTTCTATGATACGGCAGAAAACAAAGTTCTCATAGCTATAAATGCAGTCTTCTTGGAGAAGGAATTCCTTTCCAAGAGAGACAGTGGGAGTAACGTTGAAATTTTAGAAGTTCAAGACTTACAAACTCCTGCAGCTACTGCTGAGGGTGCTTTGGGAACCAATCTGACTACTCAAGAAATTGAGGCAACAGAACCTGTTACACAGGACCTTAGAAGGTCTAGTAGGACACATCATCAACTAGAGAGGTACAACTTTCTTGTGACTAATGACGGGGACCTTATTGTCATTGACCAAGAGGAGCCTAAGACCTATCAGGAGGCTATTAAAAGCCCACACTCATATCAATGGTGCAAAGCCATGGAGGATGAGATGCAATCTATGCAGGATAACCAAGTATGGAATTTGGTGGATCCACCTGCAGATGCTAAGGTGATAGGTTGCAAGTGGTGTTTCTAGTTAAAGGCCGACAACACCATCAAGAGGCGATTGGTGGCAAAAGGATTCAGGCAAGTTCAAGAAATTGACAATGGTGAAACCTTTTCACCATTTGCTATGCTCAGATCCATTAGGATACTACTAGCCATAGCTGTATGGTATGATTATGAGATATGGCACATGGATGTTAAGACCACTTTCCTTAATGGAAAGCAACTCAAGGATGTGTACATAAATGGATCGAAGCAAGCATCAAGGTCATGGAATTAGAGATTTAATAAGACCATTATGGAATATGATTTCACACAGAATTCTGTTGAGCCTTGTATGTATAAGATGGTTAGCTGGAGCGTTTCCACCTTCCTAGTGCTATATGTTGACGACATCCTTATCATTGGAGGCGACATACCAACAATGCAAAGGGTTAAGTTGTAACGCCCCAGATATAAGTTGACTTAGTTATGTTGTGATGTGTGCATATGAGTGAGCATTTTTGCATTTAACCGATGTTTTGTATGCTTATAACAATTCGTAGGCTTTGGCCTAGCGGTAGATAGTCCTGACTAATAACTAGAGGTCTAGAGTTCGAACCCAACTTAGCTTAATTTGGTTATTTTTTTTTTTAGGATTTATATTTTTTGTTTGGGAGACATAAAATCCGAAATTTATTATTGCATATATCCCTTTTTATTTAGTTTGACCAATTCAAATCAGAAACTACCAACTTAGTGGAGCAAATCTCGCCCACTTACCTTTCCTCCATCAAATCAACTTCTATTTCCTATTTAACACTACAAATTTCAGAATTCCTCTAACCCTAGCCGAAATTTGTTCTTTCTCTTCCTCTCTCTTTCACTTAAACCAGCCTTGCATCATTCTTGTGAATTCCGAAATTCCATTGTCTCAGTTGAGGAAATCATTCATCTTTCTGAAGGTAAGGAATCCCAATCGGTTTTATTCCATCTTTTAACTCCTTAGAAACTTGCTAAGAACTTTGTTCTTTTCTGTAATTTTCTGAAGTTTCTTCTCTTTGGGAATCATCGGATTAAGTTCGTGACCTAAATCGAGGAGCACCCTCTCCTAATTTCTGTTTTTATTCTAGTGACCAATCTCACTGCAATCGAGGTAACAACTAAACCCTAAATGTCGGTTCGAAATTTATATAGGATGTATGGTAGATGAATTTGATCCTAGGTTGTATTATTACTGAAATTATTGTTGAGACATGAATGTATATGATATTGGTGTAAGAAATTGCTTTTAGGTTAAAAGATTGGTAGAAATATGAAAATACATGTGATTGAGTCGAAATTGGTAAGCTGCTGTATTTTCAGAATTGACTGTTTATGGTAATTATGGCATAACTTCCGTTATATAACTCCGATTGGCATAATTCAACTTTCTGTGTTTTCCTGAGATATAGGTGTACAAGGTTGTTTTACATTATTTTGGAAAATTCCGTGAGTAAAGTGCTCATATTCCCTATTGAAACTGCCTTATCTGCATTGTGCCGATTTTTCTTGAACTGCTGAATTTCAGATTGTACAGGTTGTGATAATTTTAGCTTTATTTTCGTTATATAACTCCGATTGGCATGATTCAACTTTCTGTGTTTTCCTGAGACATAAATGTACAAGGTTGTTTTATACTATTTTGGCAAATTCTGTGAGTAAAGTGCTCGTATTCCCTGTTGAAACTGCCTTATGTGCACTGTGCCGATTTCCTGGAACTGCTGAATTTCAGTTTGTACAGTTTGTGTTGATTATGGCTTTATTTTCTCTCTGTAGCTCCGTTTGCCATGAAACAAAATTCTATGTATTCCTGAAATTCTGATGTTCAATGTTGCTTTATATTATTTTTGCTAAATCAGTGAGTAACACATCTGTTTTGTCTGTTGAAGTCAGACTATGTGCAGTAATCTGAAGTGAATTTACAGATTGCATGTTTTTAGTGTTTCCTTAATATCTTTTGCTATAGGAATCCGAATTGCATGATTTAAGTTGGCGTGTGTTCCTAAGATGTAAGGCTAAATTTACCTTTGTATTGCCATGCTGAATTCTGAGTCTAACCTACTGGAATATTATATGCAAGTTGAGGCATGAACTATGAATTCTGAAATTTTCACCTTAGGCCTTGAACTGATTTTTTTAATGTGTGCAAAGCATAATTTGATTCTAGGAATTTATGCTAGAACTCTTGACATGAAATCTAATAATTACATATATGGTTTGGTAAATTTAATACATGTTGGAATTATGAAATCGAGTTTGGGGTAAGTCCTATTTTTTTTATGGCACCATGTGTTTATTGATGTATCAGATTATGTTTTGGGGTAAGTCCTATTTTAATGGCACCTTATGGTTATTGAATTGGTTGGGATAAGTCCTATGTTAAAGGCACCTTTTGAATATTGATATAATTATGATAATTAAATTGGTGTTTGTAGTGGCATATACTCTGGTGTCTTGGTTAGTTTGGCTAAGTGTTTTCCATGTTTGATTGGTTGACACTAGGACAGCGCCCTTTGTTTCGAGGTAAGTCCCTTCGTTGGCACTCAGAGAGGTAAATCCCTTCGTGGTACTCTAATTTATTTTATTTTTGAGGTAAGTCCCTTCGTTGGCACTCTGTGAGGTAAGTCCCTTCGTTGGCACTCTGAGGTAAATCCCTTCGTGGTACTCTTTTCTTATTGATAAGGGGGTAAGTCCCGTTGTGGTTCCCCGAAGCGTCTGAGCCGAACTCTCTAAGGACATAGGTGTATAGGTCAATACAAATGATTTATACGCGTATACCACAAAATTAATAAAGGTTAAGGTATAATTGAGTTGATGTCAATTTTGTGATGAAGTACTTTGATTTGGGATGTTGGTATGTATTTGTATGTACATGACTTATCTTGGAAATCTGAATTTTGATGATGTTGATTATCCACTTGGAATGTTTTGTACTATTATTTGAAATAGATAATTATGTGATATGCTGAACTTGAACTTTATATGTTGTATGTGATGCAGCTAACAAATAAGGGTAAGATCCCTGATACATGATTGTTACTATGAGAATTATGCATGCTTGTATAAATTGATAAATTTGCTTTCTATTAATCATGATGAAGTATACTTAAGTAATGTAACATGAAATTTATGATCTGTCATCTTCCTATGTGAACTTTGAATTGATGTTTGGGATTTATTAGTTACTCGTCACTAAGTGGCGCTGTTGATATTTTCAGATTTTGCCGGTGCAGAATAGGAGATGCCTGATGTCTGTTCTCGGGGATTGTGTGGAGAGTTTCCGTCATGTTATTTTATCATCTATTCGTAGTTATGGATGTTCAAAGATTTATTTATTTAATTTTTTTTTTTTTTTTTTTTTTACTCCGTTATATTACCTTTTGAAATACCTATTTATGTTAAATTACTGTTTTTGAAATGGAAATTTTCGAGTACTCATTTATGATTATGTTATTTTAAAGATAAAAAGGAAGTTTTGAAAATGATGACCTAAACTTTATGTAATGTTTCCGCCATTGCATGCTTGCAAAAGTTAGGGTTGTCACAGTTGGTATCAGAGCCCGCGTTGGTTCCGAGGCTTTGGTAGCATAAGTCACTTGGAACCAAAACTCAGAATCCTAGGATAGAGATTTTTGAACGTAGAAGTGAGATGCATGGGTAGGTAGAATGGGTTTATCTGCTTTGAATTGTTTGTTTTCTATTACTTGCTATATGTATAACATGATTAGATCCAACCTAGAACCAAAATTTTAGAATGCCTCCACGTAGAGATTCCGTTCGCGATGACTCTCCTCAGCGACGTATGCGGCTGTTGGAAGATGCCATGCTCGCTATGGCTTAAAGAAATCCAAATAACCAAACTGTCTTCGATCGCATTGCTCGTCATCGACCCCCAACTTATGAAGGATCTTCCGACCCGGTGGTGCTAAGGAACCAGGAAGGGAGAATGGTTTCCTATTCAAGTATTAAATTGAAACCGGGAGTGAAGATGGTCTCGGCCATGAAGTTGAAGAAAATGGCGATGAAGGGTGAGGAAGTATTCCTGTGTCGAATAAAGGATACCTCGGAAGAACTGAAGATCGAGGATATTCCTATTGTTCGAGAATATGCGGATGTGTTTCCTGATGAACTGCCAGGGATTCCACCAGGAAGGGATGTAGAATTTGCCATCGACCTAATTCCGGGGTCAGCTCCAATCTCTAAAGCTCCTTATCGGATGGCTCCCTCGGAGATGCGAGAATTGAAGACCCAGTTGCAAGAACTTGTTGATAAGGGTTTTATTAGACCCAGCGTGTCACCTTGGGGTGCTCCGGTACTCTTTGTCAAGAAGAAGGATGGAAGCATGCGATTATGTATTGACTACCGTGAGTTGAATAAGGTGACCATCAAGAATAAATATCCCCTGCCAAGAATTGAAGATTTGTTTGATCAATTGAAAGGTGCAGGTGTGTTCTCTAAGATCGATCTGAGATCCGGCTATCATCAGATTCCGGTAAAAGAAGACGACATTCAGAAGACTGCCTTCCGGACAAGGTATGGGCACTATGAATTCGAAGTAATGCCCTTCGGTCTCACTAACGCACCAGCAGTGTTTATGGATCAGATGAACCGAACCTTCCACGAGCTCCTTGATGTGTGTGTTGTGGTATTCATTGATGATATCTTAGTATATTCGAAGAATGAAGAGGAGCATGCTAAGCATCTCAAAATGGTGTTGAAAGTATTAAGAGAGCAGAAGTGGTACGCCAAGTTCTCTAAGTGTGAGTTTTGGCTTGGAGAGGTGGCTTTTCTAGGCCATGTGATTACCAAAGAAGGTGTGAAGGTGGACCCGGCAAAGATTAAAGCCGTTCTTGAATGGTCCAGTCCTACTAATGTGACCGAAGTAAGAAGTTTTCTTGGTCTTGCTGGATACTACAGAAGGTTTGTGCACAACTTTTCAATTATTGCACGACCTTTGACTCAGTTGATGAAGAAGGACTGTAGGTTTCAATGGACTGCAGAATGTGAAGAAGCATTCCAGATATTAAAAGAGAGACTTACTTCAGCCCCAGTTCTTGCATTGCCGACTGACGGAGTAGAGTATGAAGTGTTCAGTGATGCTTCCAAGTACGGACTTGGGTGTGTACTTATGCAGTTGGGAAAAGTGATTGCCTATGCTTCAAGGCAATTGAGGGTTCATGAAAGGAACTACCCGACTCACGATTTGGAGTTAGCTGCGGTGGTGTTTGCTCTTAAAATTTGGCGCCATTACTTGTATGGTGTGCCGTGCAAGATATACACCGATCATAAGAGCCTCAAATATATTTTCACCCAGAAAGAACTAAACATGCGACAGAGACGTTGGTTAGAGCTTATCAAGGATTATGACTTAACCTTGGAGTATAAAGAAGGAAAGGCAAACAGAGTCGCAGATGCATTGAGCAGAAAGAGCATCCATTCGGTGAACTTCATGAAAAGACTTCCTATTGATCTTTGCAAGGAGTTTAGCAAGTTGGAAATTGAAGTGGTCCCGAGAGGAGTGGTTCGGGCGAGTTTAAATGCAATCAGTGTGGAACCAGTATTGTTTGTAGAATTGAAAGAGAAGCAGTTGAGTTATCCTGTACTTCAGAAGATTCGTGCAGCGAAGGAGCAGGGTAATGCTGTAGATTTTGAGATTCTTGCAGATGGGAGTATGAAATTTAAAGGCCGATGGTGTGTGCCTAATGATTCAATGTTGAAAGAGCAGATCTTAAGTGAAGCTCATTGCACTCCCTACTCTGTGCATCCGGGAGGTGCGAAATTGTACAAAGATTTGAAGATGCAGTTTTGGTGGCCTAGAATGAAGAAAGAGGTAGCTGAGTTTGTGGCCCGGTGCTTGACTTGTCAAAAGGTGAAAATTGAGCATCAGAGGCCTGGGGGATTATTGCAGCCCTTGGCTATTCCAGCATGGAAGTTTGACTCGGTTTCTATGGACTTTGTGTCGGGTTTACCAAAGGTTACTAATGGTTTAGACACAGTGTGGGTTGTTATAGACCGTTTGACCAAGGTGGCTCGGTTTATTCCTATGAAGAAGACCTGGTCTATGGAGCAGTTAGCTGAGGCATATGCGAGTGAAATTATAAGGCTACATGGTGTGCCTAGGGAGATTGTGTCAGATCGTGACCCACGGTTCTTGTCACATTTTTGGACATCATTGCAAGAAGCTTTGGGCACTAGGTTGAAGTTGAGTACAGCTTTTCATGCTGCTACAGATGGACAGACGGAGAGGACAATCCAAACCTTAGAGGATATGTTGCGGTCATGTGCTCTTGACTTCCAGAAATCTTGGGTGAAATGTCTGAGTTTGGTAGAGTTCTCCTATAACAATAGCTATCACGCTAGTATCCGTATGGCCCCGTATGAAGCCCTCTATGGGAGGAAATGTCGTAGTCCGACATGCTGGGATGACATTAGTGACACATTGGTGTTGGGTCCGGAATTGATTCGGGATACAGTTGAGAAGGTGAAGGTGATTCAGGCGAATATGAAGGCTGCCCAGGATCGTCAGAAGTCTTATGCAGATCTCAAGAGAAGACCTCTTACCTTCGAAGTCGGTAGCAAGGTATTGCTGAAAGTATCTCCTATGAAGGGAGTGATGAGGTTCGGCAAGAGAGGCAAGCTCAGTCCCAAGTATATTGGTCCATATGAAGTGCTTGAAAGGATTGGGGAAGTTGCATATCGGTTGGCTCTACCACCGGAATTGGCAAAAGTTCATAATGTATTCCATGTTTCACAGCTACGAAGATATGTGAGCGACCCTTCTCACGTTGTTGCTGTGGATTCGGTGGAGGTGGAACCCAATTTGACATATGAGGAGAAGCCTGTTCAGATCCTCGACCGTCAGGTTCGCAAACTCAGGAGAAAAGAGATGCCTTTGGTAAAGGTGCTTTGGCGTAGCCAGAAGTTTGAAGAGGCTACTTGGGAGCTAGAAGAGACCATGAGATCCAAATATCCGGAATTGTTTGCAACTAATCAAGGTTAGAACCTAGCTTACTCTTTTGTCCTTGAGTTTCGAGGGCGAAACTTTTTGTTAGTGGGAAGGATTGTAACGCCCCAGATATAAGTTGACTTAGTTATGTTGTGATGTGTGCATATGAGTGAGCATTTTTGCATTTAACCGATGTTTTGTATGCTTATAACAATTCGTAGGCTTTGGCCTAGCGGTAGATAGTCCTGACTAATAACTAGAGGTCTAGAGTTCGAACCCAACTTAGCTTAATTTGGTTATTTTTTTTTTTAGGATTTATATTTTTTGTTTGGGAGACATAAAATCCGAAATTTATTATTGCATATATCCCTTTTTATTTAGTTTGACAAATTCAAATCAGAAACTACCAACTTAGTGGAGCAAATCTCGCCCACTTACCTTTCCTCCATCAAATCAACTTCTATTTCCTATTTAACACTACAAATTTCAGAATTCCTCTAACCCTAGCCGAAATTTGTTCTTTCTCTTCCTCTCTCTTTCACTTAAACCAGCCTTGCATCATTCTTGTGAATTCCGAAATTCCATTGTCTCAGTTGAGGAAATCATTCATCTTTCTGAAGGTAAGGAATCCCAATCGGTTTTATTCCATCTTTTAACTCCTTAGAAACTTGCTAAGAACTTTGTTCTTTTCTGTAATTTTCTGAAGTTTCTTCTCTTTGGGAATCATCGGATTAAGTTCGTGACCTAAATCGAGGAGCACCCTCTCCTAATTTCTGTTTTTATTCTAGTGACCGATCTCACTGCAATCGAGGTAACAACTAAACCCTAAATGTCGGTTCGAAATTTATATAGGATGTATGGTAGATGAATTTGATCCTAGGTTGTATTATTACTGAAATTATTGTTGAGACATGAATGTATATGATATTGGTGTAAGAAATTGCTTTTAGGTTAAAAGATTGGTAGAAATATGAAAATACATGTGATTGAGTCGAAATTGGTAAGCTGCTGTATTTTCAGAATTGACTGTTTATGGTAATTATGGCATAACTTCCGTTATATAACTCCGATTGGCATAATTCAACTTTCTGTGTTTTCCTGAGATATAGGTGTACAAGGTTGTTTTACATTATTTTGGAAAATTCCGTGAGTAAAGTGCTCATATTCCCTATTGAAACTGCCTTATCTGCATTGTGCCGATTTTTCTTGAACTGCTGAATTTCAGATTGTACAGGTTGTGATAATTTTAGCTTTATTTTCGTTATATAACTCCGATTGGCATGATTCAACTTTCTGTGTTTTCCTGAGACATAAATGTACAAGGTTGTTTTATACTATTTTGGCAAATTCTGTGAGTAAAGTGCTCGTATTCCCTGTTGAAACTGCCTTATGTGCACTGTGCCGATTTCCTGGAACTGCTGAATTTCAGTTTGTACAGTTTGTGTTGATTATGGCTTTATTTTCTCTCTGTAGCTCCGTTTGCCATGAAACAAAATTCTATGTATTCCTGAAATTCTGATGTTCAATGTTTCTTTATATTATTTTTGCTAAATCAGTGAGTAACACATCTGTTTTGTCTGTTGAAGTCAGACTATGTGCAGTGATCTGAAGTGAATTTACAGATTGCATGTTTTTAGTGTTTCCTTAATATCTTTTGCTATAGGAATCCGAATTGCATGATTTAAGTTGGCGTGTGTTCCTAAGATGTAAGGCTAAATTTACCTTTGTATTGCCATGCTGAATTCTGAGTCTAACCTACTGGAATATTATATGCAAGTTGAGGCATGAACTATGAATTCTGAAATTTTCACCTTAGGCCTTGAACTGATTTTTTTAATGTGTGCAAAGCATAATTTGATTCTAGGAATTTATGCTAGAACTCTTGACATGAAATCTAATAATTACATATATGGTTTGGTAAATTTAATACATGTTGGAATTATGAAATCGAGTTTGGGGTAAGTCCTATTTTTTTTATGGCACCATGTGTTTATTGATGTATCAGATTATGTTTTGGGGTAAGTCCTATTTTAATGGCACCTTATGGTTATTGAATTGGTTGGGATAAGTCCTATGTTAAAGGCACCTTTTGAATATTGATATAATTATGATAATTAAATTGGTGTTTGTAGTGGCATATACTCTGGTGTCTTGGTTAGTTTGGCTAAGTGTTTTCCATGTTTGATTGGTTGACACTAGGACAGCGCCCTTTGTTTCGAGGTAAGTCCCTTCGTTGGCACTCAGAGAGGTAAATCCCTTCGTGGTACTCTAATTTATTTTATTTTTGAGGTAAGTCCCTTCGTTGGCACTCTGTGAGGTAAGTCCCTTCGTTGGCACTCTGAGGTAAATCCCTTCGTGGTACTCTTTTCTTATTGATAAGGGGGTAAGTCCCGTTGTGGTTCCCCGAAGCGTCTGAGCCGAACTCTCTAAGGACATAGGTGTATAGGTCAATACAAATGATTTATACGCGTATACCACAAAATTAATAAAGGTTAAGGTATAATTGAGTTGATGTCAATTTTGTGATGAAGTACTTTGATTTGGGATGTTGGTATGTATTTGTATGTACATGACTTATCTTGGAAATCTGAATTTTGATGATATTGATTATCCACTTGGAATGTTTTGTACTATTATTTGAAATAGATAATTATGTGATATGCTGAACTTGAACTTTATATGTTGTATGTGATGCAGCTAACAAATAAGGGTAAGATCCCTGATACATGATTGTTACTATGAGAATTATGCATGCTTGTATAAATTGATAAATTTGCTTTCTATTAATCATGATGAAGTATACTTAAGTAATGTAACATGAAATTTATGATCTGTCATCTTCCTATGTGAACTTTCAATTGATGTTTGGGATTTATTAGTTACTCGTCACTAAGTGGCGCTGTTGATATTTTCAGATTTTGCCGGTGCAGAATAGGAGATGCCTGATGTCTGTTCTCGGGGATTGTGTGGAGAGTTTCCGTCATGTTATTTTATCATCTATTCGTAGTTATGGATGTTCAAAGATTTATTTATTTATTTATTATTTTTTTTTTTTTTACTCCGTTATATTACCTTTTGAAATACCTATTTATGTTAAATTACTGTTTTTGAAATGGAAATTTTCGAGTACTCATTTATGATTATGTTATTTTAAAGATAAAAAGGAAGTTTTGAAAATGATGACCTAAACTTTATGTAATGTTTCCGCCATTGCATGCTTGCAAAAGTTAGGGTTGTCACATAAGTAGTGGTTGAGCAAGTGCTACGCAATGAAGGACTTAGGCATAGCTGAGATGATCTTAGGGATTAAGATCTATAGAGATAGATCTAATCGGCATCCGGGCCTAATTCAGGCCATATACATTGACAAGGTTCTGAAAAGATTTTGCATGGACAAGGCAAAGAAAGGATTCTTGCCTATACGCCATGGGTTGAAGCTGAGTAGGAAAGACGGTCCTAAAACAAAAAAGGACAGGGAGAGCATGGAAAAGATCCCTTATGCATCTACTATAGGATCTATCATGTACTCCATGTTATGTACAAGGCCTAATGTCGTGTTTGCACTAAGTATGAAGAGCCAGTACCAGTCGGACCCCGGGGAGGAACACTAGAAGGCTGTCAAAGCAATCCTGAAGTACCTTAACTGGACTAAGGATGCTTTGTTAGTGTATGGAGGTCAAGATGAGTTGGTAGTTTCAGGTTCCACTGATGCAAGCTTCGAGACCGATGAGGATGAGAACCAGTCACAGTCTGGTTATGTTTTTCTCCTGAATGGCGGTGCCATTAGTTGGAGGTCCTCAAAGTAGGCCACCATTGCTGACTTTACAATGGAAGCTGAGTACATAGTTGTATGCGAATCTGTAAAGGAAGCCATTTGGATCAAGAAGTTCATAACTAAGTTGGGAGTAGTACCCACTATCCTAGACTCAGTTGATGTTTTTTGTGACAACAATGGTGCCATCACACAAGCCAAGGAGCCCTGGTCACACAAGAGATCCAAACACATGCTCAGAAAGTTTCACCTCATTCGGGAGATAGTGAACAAAGGTGACACATCGTTGCAAAGGGTTGACAGCAAGTATAATGTCATTGATCCGTTGACCAAGGTGCTTTCGCAAACACAGCACAATGGTCATACCAGATCCATAGGAATTAGGGCAGTGCCCACTTGGAACTAGTGCAAGTGGGAGATTGTTGGTGTGCCCTAGTTCTTAGGGCATTGGATTCTTGTATTTTGTATTATACATTAAGACTCATTGTTTGAATACAGTATTTGTGTCACATTAATGAAGGCAATTAATCTATTTCATTTATATCTTATGCTATAATATGAGTAGAGTATCCATTGATTGATAATCATAAAACCTATCTTAGGTCTGTTCTAATCGTAGTAACGAATAGAACCACAGACATTTACATTCGATGACTGTATGGCATTTTTGAACTAGTCATAGTACTTGTATAGTCAGTCATGAATATTGGTACATGTCGTTGACATGGGACTAGATCGATCTGCACAAGAAAGCCACATGGTTGTTGCGTCATAGGTCTTTCTTGAGTAGGTCTCTTTTGTCCTCAAACCATATTTCATTATAGTGTCAATATAGAATCTGGTTCACTTTGACATACACCTGATAGGTCTACAAAAGGATGCTAAATACTGGTATGATTGGGTGTACCGGTGAACATATTGATATTGATGATGAAGTGATCGAATTGCCACTCGGGTAACACTGAGATGATATCACTAGACACTTGATGAGTGGGACTGATATGTGTATAGCCATATCCAAGTAAGTCGGTTGCTTATTTGATTAATCAGTCAACTCAATATTAAGAAATATAATAAACAACAGAAGAGGATGACAGACACCATGCCTCTTGTTTATTTATATCGATAACGTTTGGCAAAGGACACTGTGAGATTACTACAAGGTCAGTGTCTTCAACAGACTGCTGCATCTCTATCTTAATTGGGGGCTATAATGGTTTGATAGAACCCACTTACAGTCATGGGCCTTGGGCCTACTGCCAACATAAAGATAGACCCATAGCATCATGCACATAGATCAACTGAGCCGGAACTTGTAGAAATTGTACATGCAATGTACATTGGAAGGAATGTGTTAATTAATTAGTTGACATTCGGTGTCAAGGTAATTAATTAATATTGGGTTGATTTAATTTAATTAATAAGTTTACATAATGTAATTAATTAATTTATAAATTAATTGAATTACATAAAGTAAACAATTAATTAATTAATTTTCCTGAGTTGGAAAATTAATGTATTGTATTTACTTAAATGTGATTTAATTTTATCTAGGGGTAATTAAATTTAGCCAAACAAAGTTAAATTACATCGTATATACTTTTTAATTAAAGTTTATTTATATAATTATAATCCAAGTGGGCTTGGGTTTAATTAACCTAATTAAAATCCAATTAGACAAGTGGTCTATATAAGGGCACACTTAAGGAAGAAAACCAACCCTAACCCTAAAATTTTTTGTTGGAAATTTCAGCCCCAAAACAGCCACAATTTACAGCAATTAAGTCTCCATTCCTTCCGCTTCTTCAGCTAGCATCGGTTCCCGTTCGATAGTTAGTCTTGCATCGGATTGTGGAGATCATTTCCGCTTAAAAATTTGATTTTGTGGCAGTCTCTAGAAGAGACGGATTTGGTGAGTGAATCTCTCTTGATTCAAATTGATTTTATTCCAATCAACGGTAATCGGACACGATAGGTGGATTCTAGGAAATTTTAAACAGTGTATTTTCCGCTGCGCCACGTTATTTTTCCGATGACGAATCCCAACAATTTCTGGATTTGTTTTTAATATTGGTTTCGGAAAAAATAATATTTTGGAAGATAATATTATTTATGGAACTGCATTTCTAAATAATGGTTTGTATACACTAGACTTAAATAAAAACAATCCAATCTATAACAAAAACACTAAGAGGGTTAAGCCCATTGAACTTAATCTTGCTTACTTCTGGCACTGTCGTTTAGGCCACATAAATGAGAAGCTCATTGCTAGACTTCACAAAAGTGGAGTGCTAGGGTAATTTGACTTGGAGTCTTATGAAACATGCAAAACTTGTTTAAAAGGCAAAATGACAAAGGTGCCTTTCAACAAGAAAGCTGAGAGGGCCAAGGGTTTATTGGAGCTAATACAATCAGATGTGTGTGAGCCCATGAGCACTAGTGCTAGAAATGGTTTTCACTACTTCATTACTTTCACAGTCTGAAACCCTTCATAGGTTCAAGGAGTACAACAACGAAGTGGAGAACCAACTAGTCAAGACTATTAAGGCACTTGGGTCTAACCGAGGCGGCGAATATATGAGCCTAGAGTTTGATTCATTCTTGAGAGAGTGTGGATTATCTCACAGCTCACTCCTCCTAGAACACCCCAATGGAATGGAGTGTCAGAAAGGAGTAGTAGGACCTTGTTGGAAATGGTCCACTTGATGATGAGTTAAACCACTCTCCCAACATCCTTTTGGGGATATGCATTAGTGACAACTGCATTCACACTTAACTATACACCAAGTAAGGCAATTGAAAAGATGCCATATGAACTATGGATGGGCAAGGAGCCCAACGTCTCTTTCATGAGGATTTGGGGTTACGAGGCCCATGTCAAGAAATTGACAAGTGGTAAGCTGGACTCCAAAATCGAAAAGTGCCTGTTTGTGGGTTACCCCAAGGAAACAAGGGGATATTACTTCTACAAGAAAGATAGCGGGAGCAATATTAAGCCTAGGGAAGTTCAAGATCCATAATTACCTATACAAGATAGCTCAGAGATTGAACCAGAGCCTCAAGCAATTGAAGAATCCGAACCGATCACACAGGACCTTAGAAAGTCTTGTAGGTTCGTCATCAACCTGAGAGATATGGGTTTCTCGTGACCGATGATGGTAATCTTCTAGTTTTTGAATAAGAAGAACCCAGGAGCTACCAGGACGTTATTGAGAGCCCACAGTCAGTTAACTGGCATAAAGCCATGGATGTTGACATGCAATCAATGTATGATAACCAGGTTTGCAATTTGGTTGATCCACCTCCGAGTACTAAGGTAATCGGTTGCAAGTGGTGTTTCAAGTTAAAGGCTGACAACACCTTCAAAGGGCAATTCGTGGCGAATGGTTTTAGACAAGTCCAGGGAATTGACTATGATGAAACCTTCTCACCAGTTGCAATGCTCAAGTCCATTAGGATACTACTTGCCATAACTACATGGTATGATTATGAGAAATAGCAAATGGATGTTAAAACCGCTTTTTTGAATGGAAAGCTACTCAAGGATGTGTACATGACACAACATGAGGGTTTTATTCATCCAAAGTATCCTATCCGGGTATGCAAGCTTCAAAGGTCCATTTATGGATTGAAGCAAGCTTCTTGGAGTTGAAACCTAAGATTCAATGAAGCTAATAAGGAATATGGCTTCATACAGAATCCAGATGAGCCATGTGTGTATAAGATGGTTAGTGGGAGTGTATCAACATTTGTAGCCCTATACGTAGATGACATCCTTCTTATTGGAATCGACATACCGATACTGCAAGGAGTTAAGCAGTGGTTGAGTAAGTGCTTCACAATGAAGGACTTAGGAGAAGGTAAGATTATCTTAGGGATCAGAATCTATAGGGATAGATCCAATCAGCTTCTGGGCCTAAGTCAGGCCTCTTACATAGACAAAGTTCTAAAAAGGTTTGGCATGGATGAGGCAAAGAAAGGTTTCTTACCTATGTGCCTTAGACTCAAACTAAGTAGGAACAACAGTCCTAAGAAAAAGGAGGACCGGGACAAGATGCAAAAGATCCCATATGCTTTGGCTATCGGATCTATTATGTACTCCATGTTATGTACGAGACCTGATGTCACTTTTTCACTAAGTATGACTAGCCGATTCCAGTCAGATCCCGGGGAGGATCACTAGACGGCAGTCAAGGAAATCCTTAAGTACCTTAACAGGACTAAGGATAGCTTCGTAGTGTATAGAGGTTAAGAAGAGCTGTCATTGTCAGGATACACTGAGGTAAGCTTTGAGACTGATCAGGATGAAAACTAGTGGCAGTCTGGTTATGTCTTCCTATTGAATGACGGTGCCATCAGCTCGAAGAGCTTGAAACAGCCAACCATCACTGATACTACCATAGAAGCTGCATACATTGCTCTACATGTGAAGCTGCAAAGGAAGCTTTTTGGATGAAGAAGTTCATCACCGAGTTAGGAGTAGTTCCATCTATCCTAAACCTAATGAATGTTTTCTATAATAATAGGGCCATCGCACAAGCTAAGGAGGCCTGGTCATATCAGAAGTCCAAACATGTACTTAGGAAGTTTCACCTCATCCAAGAGATCATGGACAGAGGAGACATTTCACTGTAGAGATGTGACACCAGAACAATGTCGCTGATCTGGTGACCAAGGCACTGCCAAAGACATAGCACGAGGGTCATACTAGATCTATATGGATTAGGGTAATGCCTTGTTGAAACTGGTGCAAGTGGGAGATTGCTGGTGTGCCCTAGTCCAAATGGCATTGGTTCTTGTATTGTATCATACTTTATATTTGGATATTTTGTATTATACATTTTATGTTGAAATGAAGGCATCAATCTATTTATTCATATCTTGTGCTATTTATAAATAGAGTATCCAATGATTATAACCATACTAAAGTAAACCAATGTAGGTAATTGGATTATGAGACCTTTTAGTAAAGTTAAAGTTCTAGTCATAAAGATATCCCTAGTCTGTTCTAATCATAGGAATGAATAGAACCAAAGACTAGCATGTCCTTGACTAGATGCCAGCATCTCATCGGTCATTAGACATGGAATGTCGGTTAATGATATGGGTACATGTTGGGTTGCATGGTACTGAATCGATCCTTCATGGGAACACCACATGGTTCGATCGTCATAGGTGTTTCTCATGTAGGTCTTGCTATTATCCTTAGACCCGATGTTCATTGTAACATAACATGGGTTCTCATACACATTGTGTTGGAAATGCCCTAGTCCCGAGGCATTGGTCCTTGCATTTGTATCATACATTGATTGGATTCATGTATTATACTTATTTGTGTTATTAATAAAGGCATCAATTCATTTATTATATTTATCTTGTGCAATATATTAAATGAAGTATCCAATGGACATATCTATATCCACGATGACAAGTGTCATTCACTTGGCAGTAAGACCATCGATAGGGTAAACGGTATGACCATCAATAGATCCGTAGTTTGTTCCAGTCATGGGAATGAATGGAACAAGAGACTATCATTAACCTGGTTGTATTGCGGTGTCTTACCGGTCATTGGACATGGAATGTCAACCAAGTTAATGGGTACATGCATGGGGGCATGGTACTGTATAGATCCACTAAACGAGTAATCCATATGGTATAGTATCACAAGTGATTCTCGTGTAATACTTGTATGGATCCTTTGACCTGACCATATAATGGTGTTACATGTGAGGTCACATGCTTAGGGGTACGCCTAAAGGGCCTGTAACAGGGTGCCAAGTATGGATACTTTCGGGTATGTCACTTAGCATGGTAATACTATGGATATGCAGAAGGGATTTGTCACTCAGTAGTCCACTGGGAAGATATCACCGGCCTCTTGATGAATGTAACTGATAAGAGTGTGGCCACACCCAAATAGGTGGGAACTTGTTTGTGAGCTTCAGTGCATTCGGGATCAAGTTAATGTCCGACACAAAAGAGGGTGATCAATCCATGCCTCTGTGTTAGACACTGATATCAATGACATGGGATGTACAAGTTTAAACTACAGGGTTATGATAACAGTTAGACTGCCATCTCCATCTTAATTGGGGGCTGCAGTGGCTTGCTAGAGCCCAACTGCAGTCTGCGGGCCAAAGGCCCGCTGCCAACATAAAGATGGGCCTACGGGATCGTACATATTGACCGACTGAACACCGACTTAAGGAATCACAGGTATACTTGGAGTATACACACTAGAGAGAGAGGAGTATATATATTAATTATATTATAAGGATCGGTTGGATTGATCATTATAATAAAATTAATATTTGGCTTCACATAATTAATTAGATTAATTATGAAATTATTTCCTAGGTGGAAATATTCATATGTATAGGTTCACATATGAATTTGTTTTGTGAAGACTTAATTTTAATTTGATGGATTAAATTAATTGGTCAAACTAATTTTAATTTAAATGTAAATAATATGTTACTTGGAGTAATATATTAAATACATGGGTTAATTAAAATTGGGCTTGAAATTGATTTAAACCAGACTAATTAAAATAAGTTTGGGCTTGAATTAAAAGGAGGAAGCCCACACAGACACTGAAGCTAGACTGGGCCTAAATTCCAACAAGGGAATTTGGAAACCCTAGGGTTAAAACCCTAGGGAGGAATTCGGGCAACACACATGTGTGTGTAGCCACCGTCTTGGCCGAATTCTCTCAACCTCCTCCCTCTCTGAATTTTTATGATTTTCTATGCTAGCACGGGTGGTGTTCGTTAGGCGCTCGTGTATGTGAACGAGGAGGGATTTTGCTTTGATTCCTGTGGTCTCCATCCATCTCTAGAAAGAGATATTCTTGGTAAGAATTTAATCTCTTTCTATTATAATTTTAAGTTTTACAATTTTCACTTCAATTGCTCCTGGGACTGGATTTGAGGAAATCATCGCGTTCTTCCGCTTTTATTGGGTGATTTCGGGTGAAAAATCCCAACACATTGATATACGCCTAACTGGCCCATAACAGGGTGCCAAGTATGGGTATGTTGGGTGGGCCATTGAACATATTGATGTTGATAGTGAAGTTGACAGAATTGCCATTCAGCATCCCGTGAGATGATATCACTGGCCACTTGATGAGTGGGACTGACAAGTGTACGGCCATACCCGAATAAGTTGGGATACTTATTCATTAGGTTCAGTCCACTCGATATCAAGAAATAAATAAGCAAATAAGAGGATGATAGGGGCATGCTTCTTGCTTATATATCGATGTCAGTTGGCACGGGATATACAAGATCACTACTGGGTTATGTTTCATATTAGACTATAAGTCACTGTCTTTAATTAGGAGCTGTAACAGTTTACTAGAACCCACTTAAGGTCTGTGGGCTTTGGGCCCACTACCAACATAAAGACGGACCCACATGATCGTACACGTAGAACGATTGAACATTGACAAATTGGAATTGGAATGGAAACCAAATTAATTGAGTTATTGACATTAGGTTATGTCATAATTAATTCAATTGTATTAAGGGATAAATTAATTTATTTGATTAATTAATTAAATGTAGTAAATAAGTAATTAAATAAAACAAAATTTCCTTGGTGGAAATATAAATACAAAGGATGCATGCATTTATTAAGGTTGATTTTAATTTAACTTTGGGTTATATTAATTTGATAAAATTATATTAAATTGTGTCATTTGAAATTTTATAATAAGGTTTTATTTAATTCTAATTATACAAGTTAAATTAATTTAATCAAATTAAATAACCTATAGTTTTAATTATAATCCTAGTAGGTTAAGGAGTATACTAAGGAGTATATAAGGAAGCCTTAAATTTAATTTCTCCCTAACCCTAGCCACGTAGAAATTTCGGCCAACCTAGAAAATTGTAGCCATCCCTTTGGTTGCTTGGTCTTGGTTTTCATTAAATCCGTTCGCTAGCATGAGTCTTGTTCAGGAGTCGTTTGTGTATCAGATTGTGGAGGAAACACGTTTGGGTTTCTGCAGCAGTTTCTAGAGGAGACAGTTATGGTGAGAAAATTTAATATTCTTTCCGCTGTGGGTTTCATTCTGTTAATCTATATGAATCTTGGGCTATGGAATCGAGGATAATTTTAATCGATATTCCGCCTTGCATTTAATTTTTCCCGTGATGATTTCCAACACTGGAATGATCTTCCAATTAGAACACTACATGGTCAAGTGTCATAAGTGGCTTTCATGTAATGGTTATATGGCTCCTTAGACTTGAAATTGCTATGCTTCTAGAAAAGAACTCACATCCTTAGACTTGAAATTGCTATGCTTCTAGAAAAGAACTCACATACTTTAATGTGTGCCTAACGAGTCCATAACTAGGTGCCAAGTATGGGTATGATTGGATATGACAAGAATCATGCTAAGGACCATAAGCAATGTGTTGGAATTGCCATTCTCTTAATTGAGAATAGACATCACCGGCCGCTTGATGAATGAGACTGAGAAGCATGTGGCCACACCCAAATGAAGTAATGTATACTTAATTACTTATTTCAATTTTTCAGTTCAGTTGGAAACAAGAAAGTCTTAGCACTTAATGATGGTAATGGGACCATGTCTGATGCTAGACTCTGATATCACAACAAGGGATCATATAAGATTATTATTAGGAATACGTAAGCATCACATTGACATTCATCTAACATTGACTAGTTGTAATGACTTGCTAGTGTCCACTTACAACTTGTGGGCAAAAAGGTGTTTTGGGTGACTGCCAATATTAGATGGACCTAAATGATCACACATTATAAAGTCTGGATGAATTTATCATGGACTATTTATATGTAATAGGTACATATAATATTTGATGTGTAATGGGTTACTTTATCTTATAGGCTTAAATTTTTTAAGGCCTAATACAATAAACTAAGCACAAATGTGAGTGATTATTTTTGTCTATAAAATATCACTATGTAGTAATTATTTTATTTGATGACAGGAATAAAATATCTAAGATATCCATATAAAAAATATCTAAATATTTTAAGGACACTATTGCTTGATTCTTTTGGTAAGAGAAAGGAAAAAATCTCACTCCCACCCTAGCTGTCTTACCCGCCTGCTCTCTCTCTCTTTGGTCTCTCCGGTTCAAAAATGAAAGTGATAGGAAGAGAATATTTCAGCCTTGAAGGGGGACTTTGATACACCATTCATGTGGTGCTAGCACATGATTCAATCTAAGAGGCTTCAGTGTGTGAAACTATAAAGTGGATCCATGCAAAGGCAGTACTAAAATAGAGTCAGATACGGTGAGGCTCTAATCTTCTCTTTTTTTTTTTTATTCTTTTCATTTTCTATAATTTGTCATCATCTTGGGCATGAAATCTAGCAGCAAACAAGGCTGCCACTGCTAAAATTTTTGTTTATGATTGAGATGATTCCTGACAGTGGTATCAGAGCGGTTATTTTCACATGATATATTGAGTGTGGTTAGGATTATTAGGGTGTCTCGCCTGTGTGTAGCATTGCATGGTGATGCCATGCGTAGTGCACAAGGTAACACCTTGCGGGGTGCTACTGGTGGGGGAGAGACACACTACGATGCATGTTGTTTGCACACTGCACACTGCAACATGCGCAACCGGCCACGGGGCTCTATTGGGTGTGCGACAAAGGCTGCATGTGATTTTATTTTGGCATATGGGCCCCTTATTTTTAGGGGTTGTAATTTATTTTTGCAGCCTGCGTGTCACTGTTTAAATTTAATTGTATTAAATACGACATGTGTGCAACCTTTATTTTGTTGTAACTTTGTTTCAATAGTTTAGAATAAAGTAAGCCTTATAATGAAGATGGAGCCCATTAGAGATGAAGTGCAGAAAATGGTGAGCCTAGAGATAGTGGTACCAGTCAGCCCAAATTGGAGGAGTAAGACCTTGTGCAGGTTTTGTAGTTTTCCAATTTAGGTTGTAATAGTGGGTCCATGGAATGTCAAGTTTCATACAATTTTATGCATGCTTTAATGTATGATTAAAACCTGTTTACCATATTGCCCGTGAACTACGCAATTAATCCCAAAATATTAAGGGGTTTTTACATAAATACTTACCTTTTGACACTATATAACTTTTTTACATACAAATCAAAAGTTTACATAAATACATAAAAAACTTTCCAAAATTTCAAAAATACCTAAAAAACTTATTCCTGTTTTACGTGAATTTTGCCCAAAAAACAACAAAAGTAAAAAATCATAATCTCCAAAATATATCCTCTAATTTGTCCACGTTTCTCTCTCCTTTTTTATAATTTTAAATCTAATTTTATATTTATCTCTCAATCCGTTTATTTTTTTGTCATCCGACTTTAGAAAGTTTTTTTTATTTTTTTTTTATCTTCGAAACAAAGTCTATATGTATATACTTTTTCCGATATATTTTTTTCACTAAAGTATAACTAATTATGCCTTTGTATATTAAGGTATAACTAAGGTATAATTAAAGTATAATCACTGTAATTGTGTATCTTAATCTATAACTAAGGTATAATTAAAGTATAACTAAGGTATAAACACTGTAATAGTGTATCTTAATGTATAATTAAGGTATAACTAATGTATAATCGATGTAATAGTGTATCTTAAGGTATAACTAAGGTATAACTAAGGTATAATTAAGGTATAACTAATGTATAATTACTGTAATAGTATATCTTAAGGTATAATTACGGTATAACTAAGGTATAATTACTGTAATAGTGTATCTTAAGGTATAATTAAGGTATAAAAAAGGTATAATCACTGTAATAGCGAATCTTAAGGTATAATTAATGTATAAGTAACGTATAATCAATATAATAATGTATCTTAGGGTATAAATAGGGTATAAATAAGGAATAACTAAGGTATAATCACTAGAATAGTGTATCTTAAGGTATAATTAAGGTATAATCAATGTAATATTGTATCTTAATATATAAATAATGTATAATAATGTATAAGCAGTGTATAAAGAAAGTATAACAATGTATACTAAGTGTATAAACATTGTATAACAATGTATAACTAATGTATAATAATATATAAGAAGGTATAACAATGTATAACAAGTGTATAAACAGTATATAACAATGTATAAACAGTGTATAAATAGTGTATAAACAATGTATAAAGTGTATAAACAATGCATAAATTACGTATAATAATAAATAAGAAGTGTATAATAATGTATAACAATGTATAAGAAGTGTATAAACAGTGTATAACAATGTATAACAGATTATAAATAATGTATAAACAATGTATAAACAGTGTATAATGTATAAACAATGTATAAATAATGTATAAAAAATCTATAACAGTGTATAAACAGTGTATAAACAATGTATAAATAATGTATAATAAATGTATAAACAGTGTATAATGTATAAACAATGTATAAATAATCTATAACAGTGTATAAACAGTGTATAAACAATGTATAAATAATGTATAAACAATGTATAAACAGTGTATAAAGAGTGTATAACAATGTATAAGTAGTGTATAAATAATATATAAACAATGTATAAACAGTGTATAAAGAGTGTATAAATAATGTATAATAAGTGTATAAACATATAACATTGTATAAGAAGTGTATAATGTATAACAATATATAAGTAGTGTATAAACAATGTATAAGCAGTGTATAAACAGTGTATAACAATGTATAAGAAGTGTATAAGAAGTGTATAAATAGTGTATAATAATGTATAAGTAGTGTATAAGAAGTGTATAAACAGTGTATAATAATGTATAAGTAGTGTATAGCAATGTATAATAAGTGTATAAACATATAACAGTGTAAAAGTAGTGTATAAACAATGTATAAGCAGTGTATAAAAAATATATAAGCAGTGTATAATAACTGTATAAATGGTGTATAAGCAGTGTATAATAACTGTATAAATGGTGTATAAGCAGTGTATAAGAAGTGTATACAGTGTATAACAATGTATAAGCAGTGTATAAGAAGTGTATAACAGTGTATAACAATGTATAAGAAGTGTATAAAAAGTGTATAAACAGTGTATAATAATGTATAAGCAGTATATAACAATGTATAATAAGTGTATAAACATATAACATTGTATAAGAAGTGTATAACAATGTATAATAGCATATAAGAAGTGTATAAATACATTAGGAACAAAAGGACCTAATCTAAATTACAAGATAATACTAATGTTGCAAAATTACAGCTCAAGCCAAAATCATCAGATTTTGTGCATTCAGGTTACTTAAATGTTGGAAGTTGGCCATCGTTGCCAAATATTGTTCTTGTCACTGGCATATGGAGTTCCAGGGATATAAAGAGGAAGTGAAATTAATCCCTTCATGAAAGTAAGAAAATCTTCAAGAATTTGTACTGTCTGTGGCTCCTCCGGTGTTAAGCCTAGCACTTGCTTCACTATTACATTAAATGTGAGCTGTGCCCAAAAAATTAAAAAAAAAAATCAAGAAAAATTAATTTCTGATTTCTTTGGGGGAAAAAAAAAAAAAGAAAAAAGCAAGTGGTACCTTCCTAGCCTCTTCACAGAACATGACTTCTTGTTTATCCTTCCCAGTATTAAGTAATTGAATAGCAATTCTATCAATATCATTAAGAAACTCAGGTTTTGATTTGGTAATGGAGACAAGAGAAAGAGCAACTTTTCTTAATCTTTTATGAGTATCTCCAACTGCAATAAGCATCGAAACATTTCCAAGAATCCCATGAATTGGCTTTGGATAACTACACTCAAATAATTTTCCTTCATTTTGAAGAATGAAGTAGCTGAGCTCTTGATCACATGACACAACTGTTGGGGAGAAGAACAAATGGGACTTAAACACTTTACCATACCTGCAATATATATATATATATATATATATATATATATATATATATAGTAAAATCAAGTTTATCCACAAAAAAAAAGACTAAGAAACCGATCAAAGTAGAGATAATTAATTATAATTACCTAGAGCAGTGATAATGAAGAAAGGATCCAAGAAAATTACATAAAGGAAAGTGACATATCAAGTTGGCCATTGTTGCCAAATAGTAAGAAGCCAGTGACATATCCAAAATTCAGGAATCATAACAAGATTATGAAGCATCAATGTGCTATATTCTATACATTTGTTTGACTGAATCTCACACTGAATATCAGCAAGAACTGCCTCAATAGCTTCTCAACAGTCCCAAAGGAACTCAACATATCAAATGCGTGAAGCTTCAGTCATCTAATCAAGTCATTTGCATCACATGACAAGCAATTGAAATAGATGCATAAGCTGATGTATGGTCGCAGTTTCTGGGTATGACAAATAGTCAAATTTTATGATAAGAAAATTTGACAAATAATCAAATTATATTCACCAGTCATATTATCTGACACAAGAAGCATTCAATGGAAGAACAAAAGATTGGGATCAACATTTCCAGCAGAAAATGTCTTACAGTTTTGAAACAAGGCAAGTAAAAGTGCCTATTTGATAATAATGGAATAATTAGTAAAAAGCACTTTGGTAATTATGCGGCAATTAGGCAAATAAAAAATCCAAAATTGATCATCATCGTATCAGCATAAAAAATATGCTCAAGAAAAGAGTTGATTTGAACATTAACCTTACAACTCTCCCACCACAAGTTTTACATCCATTCAGAACCAACTCTAAATGATCATTAATTCATTAAGAATTCAAACTCCTAAAATCTAATATATCTACTGCAACTATCACTACTACTAGTGCTGCAATTCCTACACTTTTGATTACTTTGGAACCCTAAATTGCAACACAAACACACGGCAGAAGGAGGAGAAGAAGAAGAAGAAGAAGAATAATCAGCAGCCGCCATTAATGTATACGTAAACTGCTGATAATTATTTTCTTTCTTCATCATCATCTGCTCATTAAATTTAGCACAATCAGAAGCTTGATTTGGATTCTGATTGAGATTGTGATTAAGATCAAACGGTAGCCCAATGTTTTGATTGAAAAAGTGCATTGCACTTTTGCACTTTTTCCAATTAATCAACTAGTATTCACCAGTCATATCAGGTTCATATCAAATATAGGCGGAGGGAGGGGGTCCACGGGTGTGCCGTTGCACCCCCGGTCACCGGACTCTTCCCTTAGAATACTATCGGAATCAGTATTCACAATTGAATTGTTGAAAACTCCAAAAGAGGAGCAGAATTACAGAAGGAAAATTTACCTGGTTTGGAGATGGAAATGGACAGGGTGAGAGACAGAGAGAGGCGGCTTTTACATGGGAGGGAGGAAAGAGGGAAAAGACGAGACTGTAATTAAGGGAAATCGGCAACAAAGGCGCCGAAACCAGAAGAGACAAGAAAGATACAGGGGAGAAGACGACCACCGAAGGGCAGCGGGCACCGGCAGCAAAGGACGCCGGAGACACAGGGGAGGGGATGATGGTGTCGGGGTTTCCCTTAGTAAGAAAAAAGAACGTAAAAAAGAAAAAAAAATAAGCATTAAGTATTAAATAAAAGAATTTAAAGAAAAAAGGTAATTGAGTAAATTGTTAAACGTACGCCTGGAAATAAAGTTATTCTTTAGGGTAAAACTGACAATTTCCCAAATATTAAGTTGTCAAAGGGCCTTCCACACTCGAACCTTGTTAAGGCATCAATCATCCAACCGTGGGCCATGCCAAAGCCAGGTGTGCTGATCTATCTTTGTGAGCTAAGGGACATTAATACTCATTTGGTGGTTTGACTTAACATGGGTAGTAGGACAGCCTTGGCCCGAGGCACAGGTGGGAAAGTACCAATAATCTCACCAAACCAAGAGTCACATATGATGTGGATTGGAAATAGTTTCCTACCTAAATAACTAAGGTTTAGGTGTACAGGCTCAACTTGACTAAGTCTTGGCTAAATATGAATCTCAGCCCATTACTTGTAACTAAGTTGAAATTGAATAAGGGTTTTAATTCAAATAATGGGGTAATAATAAAACTTTTATTAATTAAAACTTTACTCTCTCCTGTGTAGATTAAATGGCAAACATAATCACAAACACTTTCTCACTGCGATCTATACTCGAAAGGATAAACTATTTGGGACAAATTTATTGGACTAGTCTAGAAACCCAAGAATAATTCTCAAACAAGAGTACACGAAATATGTAATAGATAGGGTTTTACTACGAGCACTAGCCTGTACTTCCACTATCGATGTCATAGAGGCATGTGAGCTACACAAGGACCCTAGGGATGTCACTTGCTTAACGTTGGCAATTATACTCCTTGAGCTATAAAAGTAGTTCATGGACAAGGAAACACTTTTCATCATGGGGCATCTCGAGGAGATGTTCCACGAGCAGGCCTGTTGTGAGTGGACGATGTTTTTAGTGAAAGCGAGTGCTGCGAAGCGGGTTACTATAAGGTTTTTATTGATAGATAATATTATTATGAAAGTTCGTTTTGGAAAATAATATTCATAAAAGATTCAAGACCAAAATATCAAAAATATATAGGAGTCATCACTGGCTTAGCTCTACGGAGAAATTCGGGTACAACTAAAACTAGGTGAGGGTTGATATACCTTTCAGAGATCTAGATTCAACGAATCACTTATTGCTATCTAATTAAAATAAATACTTCAACCGTCAATTGTAGCATTTTATAGAACTAAGCCAAATTTTATTTTAGAGCACACAGTGCCATGCAAGGTATATAAAGCAGCAAATAAATTAATACCGAATCACATAAGCTATGTTAGGGGATACATGTGAATCAAATGGCGGATCAGGATACAATTGCCTAAAATACATGAAAATTTAATTATACATCTGCCTAAAATACCAAAATTTATCTAAAAAATAAAGCAAAACATACATTTATTATTGTGAAATATATGTTAATGCATGAATAATCACATTTAAGACCCAAGTTTGACAAAACTGGATAATAAAATGATCAGAATCATGCATTTTCAAGGGATAGCCAGGGAAAGTCGGCAAGTTTCATCAGCTAGACCTGGAAAATGTTTCAAAACATCCTTGTATTGATTTTTGAGAAAATGGTTTGGAAATGATTTTACCGGTTTAATCTTTTATCATACAAAGTGAGTCGGTTATTAGAGGATTTGGTTCACTGTCATTATTCTGTTTAAATGAATGCTTCTAGAAAGTAAATCTAAGGTTCAAGTGTCATGAAGTGCTTGAAAACTGATTTCTAGTGATACTATCCTAAGCCAACACCCATGCCGGTGTGTATTCAAGAGTTGTGTAGCTCTATATTACGCCCGTGTGGGTGTCACTTCTAGACCAAGGGCTAAATTTTGAATTTTGGCAGTTTTACTACTTTTTCTAGGCTTCAGAGCCGTACGACTCTTACATTCAAACTAGTCCAAGTGTTATGACAGCTGTGCGGCTCTCAAATATAGACCAGAAAACTATAACATAGTATTTCAAAAATATACAATTGATGTTCAAAGTACAACACAAACAAGTTAAATGCTTTCGGTTTCTAAGATATTTACCCTTGATGCGTGAATCTACAACTTTAGGTGTTAAAAATTTCACCATAAGGGTTCCCGTTGGACACTATGAACTTCAATCTCCAAACACACACCAATGTTCCAAATGTTATGGTTTTAGTGATCAAGTTAGTCTCTAAAACCTACTAAGTTAGTTTTTTCCTAAGGTTTTCTAAGCAATAAAGAAACAACATTGGATTGCTTTCTTTTTCTCCCTCTTTTCTCTCTTATTCTTTCTAATATTCTTCAACCAACCCCTTCTTCATATTTTGGTTCCCTTTATATAGGCAGAGAAGGGCTTTTACGCTGTCCAATTCTAAAACAAAGGGTCATAGTTCTGTTAGGGATTGTGACACGTGCGGGTCTAGATTTCCAGCCATTCATTATCTGGCCGACAACCATGGGACTATTAAAGCTGTAGTACTTTGCTTAATTTCTACTCCAGTATTGGGCTTTGGTAGCATTCATTATACACTTATGGCCATTCTAAGAATAATTCCCCTTTCATCTAGAAATAAATCCAAGACTTAAATTTCAATTGATTGGAGCCTCGATCTTGAGCTAACTTTGCCTCCTACAACTATGGAAGGAACAAATTGATTCATCATTACAGGCTACCCCTCGTGCATCTAAATTAAAGGTTCCCAGGTTTACCAAACCTCACAATGAGTTTAGATGCACAATAGAGAGTGTGGTGAGTATTGATAGTGGAAAATACTTGCTGCTAGTGTTGGCTGAGTGACAAGGTTATGGAGAGGTAGAGGTGGCTTTGAGACGCCTATTGGGAATGCCCCAGTCCCATTTATGGATTGATGTATTATACACTTGTGTTAATATATAAAGGCATAATCTATTTGGTTTATATCTTATGCAATAAATGTAAATAGAGTATCCAATGGTGATATCTATATCCATGACGTTAAGTGTCATTCACTTGGAAGTGAGACCATGGATAGGGAAATGATATAACCACAAAGCCATCCACAGTCGATTCCAGTCATGGGAAAGAATATAACATAAGACTAGCATTATCTTGATTGTATGATGGTGTCTTACTGGCCATAGTACATGGACTGTCAATCAGGTATATGGGTACATGTAATGGGACATAGTACTAAATAGATCCACTTATGAGAAATCTACATGGTATAGTATCATAAGTTATTCTTATGTAGTACTTATATTGGATCCTTCGACCTGACCACATCATGGAGTTGCATATGAAGTCACACACTTCGACGTGCGCCTGGAGGGCTTGTAATAAGGTGCCAAGTATGGGTGCGGTTGGGTGTCCTAGTTAGCATGGTAAAGCCATGAATTTGTAGAAGGGATATGTCACATAATGATTTATTGAGAAGATATGACCGGTCCCTTGATGAGTGTAATTGATAAGAGTGTGGCCACACCTAAATGAGTTGGAACTTATTTTTGAGCATCAATTCACTTACTATTAAGTGAATGTCTGGACACAAAAGAGGGTGATAATACCATGCCTCTTTGTTGGACTTCGATATCAATGACATAGGACATATAAGTAATACTACAGGGTTACAACTTCTGTTAGACTGTAGTTTCCATCTTAATTAGGGGCTATAGTGGCATGCTAGAGCCCAACTACAGTCTATCGGCATGGGCCTACTACAAACATAAAGACGGGCCCACAAGATTGTACGCATTGGATGTCTGAACCAGCATTTAACGGGTCAGCTATATACTTAGAGTATATTGACATGAAAGGAAGAATTTATTGATTAAATTATGGAACAATTGGATTGATAAAGAATAATATAATCAATTTTCATTGGGTTCCATGAAATTAATTTGATAAATTAATTTTACACTTATATTTCCTGGGAGGAAATATAATTAATATACATATAGGTTAAATATATTACCTCTAGAGGAAACTTGTAAGGTGAGATCAAAGTCATTTATTCTGAACTTTGATTTTTGATTTCATTTTCATAAGCTCCTGGGCATGGATACTAGAAAATCTAAATCGACTTCCACTGCCATTGGTTTGATTTTCCATGATGAATCCCAACAATATCGAATCAGTAGAAATTCATACCTTCATCAACAATTTTGGAAATAAAAATATTTACCCCATCGATAAAGAATGAATGTTGAAGTGAAGCTGGTTATGAGGTGCCGAGATAAGATGCCGAGAAGCTGGCTGTGAGATGCTGAAACTGTGCCAATACGATGCCGAATTGGTGTCTATGAGATGCCAAATTAGTGGCTATGACATACCGAGGAGTTGGCTATGACATGCAAAATTAGTGGCTATGAGATGCCTAGAAGCTGGCTGTGAGATGCCGAATTGGTTGGCTACAAAGTGTTGATAAAGGGATGGCTATGAGATTTTGAATTAATGGCTATGAGATGTCGAATTGGTGGCTATGAGATGCCAAGGAAATGGCTATGAGATGCCTAGAAGTTGGCTGTGAGATGCCGAATTGGTTGGCTGTGAAGTGTCGATAAAGGGATGGATACGAGATTTTGAATTGATGGCTATGAGATGTCGAATTGGTGGCTATGAGATGCCAAGGAAATGGATATGAGATGTTGATAAAGAGGTGGCTATGAGATTTTGAATAACTTGATTTTCTGTATGTTATTGAATATCAAGAAATAACAAAAGATGTTCTCATTCAATTGGACACTGGGTTGCACAAAGTAAATGTTGCATTGCTCCAACCCTACAAAGTCAAAAAGTAAATTTTTGGAAAAAAAGGTTAGTGTTCTAATAAAGAGGCTTGAGACCAAAATAAATGAAACACGCTAAAGAGAATGTGGGTCAACACCCATGCATGTGTTTAATTAACACACGTGCAGGTGTGGCCACATAACCTGTGCAGCTTAGTCAACACCTACACGGGTGTCAAGGCAAGGCATAAATGGGTACATAGAGGGTAGAAATAGTTCACACTTCTAACTTAAAAAAATTAGAATTCTCTCAACCCTTTTCTCCTTCAAAACTCGATGTTCACCCCAAATCTTCACAAAAATGTGGAAGAAACAAGATAAGAGGCTTTTAAGGTGCCCGAAAGGTTGATTCAGGCTGGAAAGGAACCTCAAGATTTGCCTAAAGTCTCCATTGCAGATGGATTTGGGTTGAGTTGGGACACCAATCAATTGGGAATTTCATTTAGCCATGATGTCTGTGAGTGGATGATGTTTTACATGGAGAAGCAAGCCGCTACATTTTTTTTATGTTTTGTTATATAAATATAATAGGAAATTCATTTTGGAAAAAAATGTTCATAAAAGATATGAGATTATTGAATCATGTTTCGATGATAACAACAACTTGGAAAAGTTGACATATATGCTACGTAGAAATATCATATTTGCTTTAATATTATAACAATTATGTTGTAATTAATAAAGAAGTAAAATATGATTTTGAAGAAGATGAAGCTACATCAACAAAGATGGATATCAACTAGTCTTGCAAGTAGAAGCTTGAGCATCAGGAGATCAAATGTTCATTATATGTCAACGTGATCAAAAGTAATCATTGCTTTACAAGCTAAGAAAGCTTGGGATATGACTTTCAAAATCTCTAACTATCATATTTGCTTCAAAAGGTTGAAATGACATTAAGAGCTTTAAGTCTCATTGATTAGAAGAGGGGTGAACTCTCTGGCAATATCCCTGGTTATATACATCACTTTCAGAGCTGCATGTCTATTCTTGTATAAGAACTCAAAGGCTTACAAACAGCTATAATGTTTTCAAGACCTGGAAGCAATGATCATATATTGATCAGGAGTTCAATACAACTGCCATATTCCTCTTATGAGCTTGAAGGCAACCGTCATAATCTTGCTTAAGAGCTACAATTGTCATAATTCCTTCAGGAGTTGAATGCAACAGCCATATTATGATTAAGAGTTGTAACCAACAGCTACTCCATCTCTGGAAGATCTTTTCAACACCTATAAAAGCAAAAAAGATTCAAATTATAAAGTGGGAGACTTCAAGCAACATTCACACATTCAATCTATTATTTTCAAGTCTTCCATAATTCCTTCAAAGAAAAAAAGGAAGAGAAAGCTTCATCCTTGTTTACATTCAAATATTTAAATTTGAGGGAATTGTATTTTCACATAAGGTTGTGTGAAAAGGCTTTACTTTGTTGACATTGTGATCAATAAAGTTTGTAAAAGTTTGGTACTTGAGCTGTGAAAAAGCATCAGGAAAAGTTTGGTATTTGAGCTTGTAAAAAATACCAGATAAGTTTGGTGCTTGAGCTTTGAAAAAGCATCGGAAGAGTTTTGTTACTTGAGTTAAAAAAAAAGTAACAGTAGAGGCTTGATACTTAGCCTGCAAAAGTATTGAGTTTGTTACTTGAACCCGTAAAAAGTAATACATGCTTGTTTCTTGCCTGTAAAAGAAACCATAGTGGAAAATGTCAAGTGGTTGGCTTGGGGACTACTCGTAGACCAGTTGGTCGAACAAGTATAAATCTCGTTGTCTTCAATTCTCTATCACTACACTCTTTATATTTATTACTATTTAAATTTCCATAATTTAAATTAATAGCATTTTTATTTGAAGACAATTTTATTTAGTCAAGCATATTTATATTCATAAGTTTTACTATTTCCACATTACTATAAAACTTGTGTATATTGCAAGAAAATTGTTTTTCTTCAAAAAGAACTTTCCAAAAGAGTTTACGAAAATTTTTATTTGGTATACAATACTATTCACCCCCATTCTAGTACTATAACTAGCCTATTTGGGACCGTTAGAGATGAAATCTCGAAAACAAGGTATAGGATACGCCACTTGGCCTAGTTCTACTAGGAATTTCAGGTACAGTCGAAATCAAGGGACAACCGCCATACCTTCCTGAGATCTAAGTCTAGACGAGTCACTTACTTATTATCTAATTAAAATGAATGTTTCAACAATCAAATTGTAGCATGACATTTATGAAAGGTACATAAAGCGGTAAATAAATTAATTATACAAACCGAATGAAATGAGCCACCTTAGGAGATACATATGAATCAAACAAGGAATCAGGATACAATTGTCTAAAATACACAAGTTCATCTAAAATAATAAATAAAAGTAAACATACATCTAATCTTGCAAAACATGCATTACTAAACGAATAATCATATCAAAGTTGGGATCATGCACTTAGAAGGGATAGCAAGGGTAACTTGACAAATTTCATTAACTAGACTTGGAAATCATTTTGGAATGTCCCTGTATTCATTTTTTAGAAAACGATTTACTAGTTACTTATTTAACATGTCAAGTGAGTTGGTTCAACCCAGGATTAACCTTAAGTCTTATTGATGGGGGTTTTATAATTTGCATGGAATTTTAATGTAAGTCAAAAAGCAGTAAACACCCATAAACGGTTTTGATAAGCAAGATAACAGACTGAAAAATCCTGGACCAGAACAACTAGATTCGTATGGCTACACTAAAAGCCAAACATATGTGGGCTAGCAGCCATATGGCTATGGCAATAACCGCACGGATATTGATCTTGTATATGCAAAAAATGCTGAAACTCAACTTCTTGAAATCTAGGTTTTCAAGACAAGAGCCATATGAATTATATGATAGCCATGCGGCTGAAATAGAGTGTCATGCATCTCTTGTTGGAGCTGTACGGCTCTAGATTTGAAGAATGCATAAGTGCTAAAAATCAATTTGAAGAAAAAGTGGGTTTTGAGACAAGAACCATATGGCTCTTAGGTTAGAGCTGTAAGGCTCTAGTGGGGAGTTGTTTGGCTCTAGTTTGAACGGTACGGCTCTTTCGTGCCTATGAATAGAGTCGTGGGGCTCTCACTTGCAAATCTGTGCAAATTTTCTGAAAAGCTTAAAAATAGCAAATAAATGTCCAAACACACCAAGACTCGAGTAGAAAGCTATAAATGGACTTTAAGACCTCTTAGAGGTTACCTTTGTAACGTGCTTTATGTATTTGAGCGAGATTACTGATTCGATCTTTGGAATTTCAACCGAATTAAACCAAGCTCTAAAATGACCCAAGATGCTTCTCGAACCTAAAACAAACTCTGGAAGATTAAGTTTTTGGTTTGACTTGTATTTACATAGTTTTTATTTCTAGTTTTGTGTGTTTCGGGAGGTGGTTTATGGATTAGCTTATGACCTTTTCCTTTGCTTTACTCTTTTTTCAGAGCTCTTTTCAATCCAAAATCACTTTCTAGACTGAAAATGGTCTCCCCTCCTTCCTCGTTCAAATTGTCCTTTTATATCCATAAAATCTAAAATTTTCATTTCCAAGAAAAAGTCATGGACTATTGGATCAGAACCATGTGGCTCTTGTGTTGCTAGTTGCACGACTATTGTAACAGCCCCATGGCTGTTGACACAATGTCCGTTTCAGGTGTTGACACAACACTCATGCAGCTGTTGATGCAACACCCATGCGAGTGTTGACCCTGATCCATGGTTTTGCTTAGTTTTAGTTTCGGTTATGAGCTCGCTTAAATCTGATTTTCATTCCTTAGACCGAGTACATAAAGAATATTCCTCTAAAGGATAATCGAATGGTTATCATCACTGAAGCCAGAAAAATCCGTGCTCATAAGCTGCTGCTCGTGCATCTAAATTCATGTGTAACGGGCTTAACATGTCCCATCATGAGTTTGGATGCACGATATGTTGGGATTCTTCCTCGAAAAATGAATTGGAAGCAATGGAAGCCATTTTTATTTTTCTCAAATCTATAACTAGGAACTTAAGTGGATGAAATCAAAATCAAAATTGAAAGAGAATATAGGGTTTAAATCTTACCTTTTATGTCTCTTCTAGATACTGTTGAAGAACCAAGATAGATTCCTTCCGCATTCACATACACGAATGCCTTTAGAACTAGAACTCGTGCTAGCGTCACATCGAGAGGTCAAGGGAGAGGGGGGGCTGATTTTTCTCACTAGGGAATTAGGTTAGAGTGTTGACTTTCTTAAGTGCGTTTATATAGTGTTTAAACCCTAAGTCTAATTAATTTACTGTAAGTTAAAATTAATTTCCAATTGATTTAATTCTTTATGCATATAAATCAAATCATACCATATGATATAATTTATATCATGTAAATTAAATACAATTGGTCAATTAATATTGGCCCAATACTAATTAGACTTAACTTAAGAAATATTATATAATAAACCTATATATATGTATTAACTTAATTTCCAACCAGGAAATTAATTCATAAAATTAATTAATTCAATTAATTCTATGAAATAATCAATTCCAATTAATTAAATTATTTTGATCAATCCAACTAATATATATTAATTACTTTCCCTGCAAGGCAATATACTCCAAGTATATAAGTGATCCATTGTGTGCTGGTTCAGATGTTCAATGTGTACGATCTTGTGGGCCTGTCTTTATGTTGGCAGTGGGCCTGTTGCAGTTGGGCTCTACAAGCCACTACAGTCCCTAATTAAAATGGAGGCTTTAGTCTAATGGAAGTCGTAACCCTGTAGTGTAACTTATATGTCCCATGTCATAGATATCGGAGTCCAACATGGAGGCATGGTATTATCACCCTCTTTTACGTCCGGATATTTACTTGATACCTAGTGAACTAATGCTCTCAAATAAGTTCCAGCTTATTTAGGTGTGGCCACACTCTTATCAGTTCCACTCATCAATAGGCCAGTGATATCTTCTCAGCTAATCACTGTGTGACATATCCCTTCTGCACATTCATGGTCTTGGCATGCTGATTGATACACCCAACCATACCTACACTTGCCACCCTCATACAGGCTCGTTAGGCACACGTCAAAGTGTGTGAGTTCACATGCAATTCCAAAATGTGGTTAGGTTGAAGGATCTAAAATAACTACTACACGAGAATCACTTATGATACTGTACTATGTGAATTTCTCGTTAGTGGATCTATCCATTACCGTGTCCTATTACATGACCCATGTACCTGATTAACAATCCATGTACTATGGCCGGTAAGACATTGCCACACAATCAAGGTAGTGCTAGTTAGATGTTCTATTCATTCCCATGATTATAACAGACTAGGGATGGCTTAGTGGCTATATCGTTTCCCTATTCATAGTCTCACTGCCAAGTGCATGACACTTAATAACATGAATATAGATATGACCATTGGATACTCTATTTACATTCATTGTAAAGATAAATTAAATAGATTATTCCTTCATTAAACAACATGAATGTATAATACATTAATCCATGAAAGGTCCAATAATGTATGATACATAACAAGGACCAATGCTTTGGGACTAGGGCATTTCCCAAAACGATAGAGAGCACGGTGAGTATAGAAAAAAACGTGCCTATCTCTTGTTGGGAATGTCCTAGTCCGAAGGCATTAGTCCTTGTATTGTATTGTACATTTTGGATCTTTTATGGATTAATGTATTATACAATTGTGTTGAAAAATAAAGGAATAATCTATCTGTTTTATATATTGTGCAATATTATAAATAGTGTAAGGATTTTTCCTCAAAAATCAACCGATAAAAGTGGAAGCTCGCATTGATTTTGTCAAATCCGTGACTCAGGAGCAATTGAGATGGAAATGAAAAACAAAAAACCAAAAGATAAAGAATGAGATTCTCACCTTTTAATGTCTCTTCTAGAGACAGCTGCAGAAACTAAAATCGATTCCCTCCACCTATTTGTTTTATATATTATGCAATATTATAAATAGTGTAAGGATTTTTCATCAAAAATCAACCGATTTAAGCGGAAGCTCGCATCGATTTTGTCAAATCTGTGACTCAGGAGCAATTGAGAGGGAAATCAAAAACACAAAATCAAAAGATAAAGAATGAGATTCTCACATTTCAATGTCTCTTCTTGAGACAGCTGCAGAAACTGAAATCGATTCCCTCCACTCTCACATACACAAACATCTGTTGAGCAGAACCTGTGCTAGTGGTGGATCAAAAGTTAGGAGAAGATCTAACCA
This sequence comes from Euphorbia tirucalli, assembly GCA_039660915.1. Lineage (NCBI taxonomy): Eukaryota > Viridiplantae > Streptophyta > Magnoliopsida > Malpighiales > Euphorbiaceae > Euphorbia > Euphorbia tirucalli. The sequence goes on along the minus strand of CM077640.1, from coordinate 29,802,366 downwards.
CCATGGCTGAAAATTTCAGCCTATTAAAACACTTATGGCTGAAATTCCTATTAAGGAATAAGCTCTATTTTTGGCTTAAATTAGGGCCTTAATTATTGGCTTGAGTAAATCTGTTTCCATAAATGGAATTAATACCGATAATTCCATAAATCCTAATTAATTAGTATGGGTTAAATTATAATCAGTTCTAATTTAATTTCTATGCATGTATTCATATAATGTCATACTATGTAAGATACATGTCATTTAAATTAAATTGATTTTTCGATTAGAATTAACCCAACAAATTAATTTATGTATTGACTAGAAACAATTACATATAAACCTATATATGTATTAAATTTCCTCCAGGAAATTTATTCATAAGTTAATTTATTTAAATCAACTTTATGCAACCCAGTAAAATATAAATATATATCAATTAAATTATATTGATCAATCCAATTGATCTTTTATTTCTCCAATCTGTATACTCCAAGTATTTGGGTGATCCGACAAGTTCAAACTACATTATATGTGTATGATCCTATAAGCCTGTCTTTTATGTTAATAGTGGGCCCAAGGCCCACAGACTATAGGTGGGCTCTAGCAAGCCGCTACAGCTCCCAATTAAGATGGAGATAGCAGTCTAACTAAAGTCTTAACCCAGTAGTTAAACTTATATGTGTCCCATGTCATTGATATCAGTGTCCAACATGGAGGCATGGTGTCATCACCCTCTTTTGTATCCGGACATTTACTTGATACTAAATGAACTAATGCTCACAAACAAGTTCCAACTTGTTTGGGTGTGGCCACAATCTTATCAGTTGCATTGATATAGAGACCGGTGATATCTTCTCAGTGGTTTACTAAGTGACATTCCCTTCTGCATGTTCATAGTCTTGCCATGCTCACTAGCAAATATGAACGTACCCATACCTGGCACCCTGTTACAGGCCATTTAGGTGTACACCAAAGTGTGCCACTTCATATGCAAGACCATAACATAGTCAGGTCAAAGGATCCATATAAGTACTACACGAGAATCACTTGTGATACTATACCATGTGGATTTCTCATTTAGTGGATCTGTCTAGTTCCATGCCCTATTGCATATACCCATGAACTTGGTTGACATTCCATGTCTAATGGCTGCAAGACATAGCCGTACAACTAAGCTTATGATAGTCTTTGGTTCCATTGATTCCCATGACTAGTATAGACTATAGATGACTTTATGGTCATATCATTTTCCCCATCCATGGTCTTACTGCCAAGTGCATAACACTTGTCATCATGGATATGGATATGTCCATTGGATACTCTATTTATAATATTGCACAAGAAGTATATAATAAATAGATTAATGCCTTTATTCATTGACATGAATGTATAATACACTAATCTCATTATAAGATACAAATTTTATTATACAATACAAGGACCAATGTCTTAGGACTAGGGCATTCCCAACAATCTCCCACTTGCACTAGTTCCAACTAGGCATGGGCCTAATGCCTATAGATCTAGTATAACCTACGTGCTTGGGCTAAGACAACACTTTGGTCAAAGGATCTGTGACATTATCCTCGGTGTCTGCTTTGTGTAATGAAATGTCACTCCACTCGGCGATTTCTTGTATGAGTTGAAACTTCCTGAGTACGTGCATCATGTTCTTATGTGACCGAGGCTCCTTAGCTTATGCAACAGCCCCGTTGTTGTTATAGAAGATGTCAACTAGGTCTATGATAGTTGGTACTACTCCCAATTCAGTGATAAACTTCTTTATCCACACAACTTCCTTAGCTACATCACACACTATAATGTACTCAGCTTCTGCAGTACAGTAGACAATGGTCAGGTACTTTGAGCTCTTCCAGCTGATAGCACCACCATTAAGCAACAATGCATACCCAGATTGCGATTGGTACTCATCCTACTTGATTTTGAAGCTTTCATTAGTGTACCCAATCACTGATATCTCTTTATGACCACCATACACTAAGAAGCTATCCTTAGCCCTGTTAAGGTACTTTAGGATTGCTTTGATACCATTCCCGTGCTCCTCGCTGGGATCCTGCTAGTATCGGCTCATCATTCTTAGTGCAAAGGTGACATCATGTCTCATACATAGCATGGAGTACATGGCTGATCCTATGGCCGATGCATATGGGACCGACTTCATGTTCTCTTTGTCCTTCCTTGTCTTAGGATAATTTTTCTTACTAAGTTTCAGCCCATGGCTCATTGGCAAGAAACCTTTCTTAGCCTGATCCACGCTAAATCTTTTCAGAACTTTATCTACGTACTTGGCCTGACTTAGGCCTAGAAGCTGATTGGGTCTATCCCTATAGATCTTGATCCCTAGGATCGTTTCAGCTTTGCCTAAGTTCTTCATTGCAAAGCACTTACCCAACCACTGCTTGACTCCTTGAAGTGTTGGTATATCGCTTTTAATCAGAAGGATGTCATTCACATATAACACTAGAAAATTGACAATGCTCCCACTAATCTTCTTATACACATTATGCTCATCTTGATTCTGTATGAAGCCATATCCTTAATGGTTTCATTGAATATAAGATTCCAACTTTCGGATGCTTGCTTCAATCCATAAATGGATCTTTGAAGTTTACAAACCCTTCTAGGATGCTCTGGCCAGCAGGATACTTATGGATTTGAGCATAGCAACTGGTGAGAAGGTTTCATCGTAGTCTATGCCATGGACTTATTTTAAGCCTTTTGCAAACAGCCACCCTTTAAAGGTGTTGTCGACCTTCAACTTGTAGCACCACTTAGAACCTATGATCTTAGCACCCGGAGGTGGATCAACTAGGTTCCAAGCCAGATTATCATACATAGATTGCATCTCTGCTTCCACGGCTTTACTGTTGGATATGCCCTAGTCCTGAGGCATTGGTCCTTGTATTTATATCATACATTAATTGGATTTATGTATTATACTTATTTGTGTTATTAATAAAGGCATTAATTCATTTATTATATCTATCTTGTGCAATATATTAAATGAAGTATCCAATGGATATGTCCATATCCATGATGACCAGTGTCATGCACTTGGTAGTAAGACCATGGATAGGGTAGAAGATATGACCATAAATAGATCCATTGTCTGTTTCAGTCATGGGAATGAATGGAACAAGAGACTATCATTAACCTGGTTGTATGGTGGTGTCTTACCAGTCATTGGACATGGGATGTCAACCAAGTTAATGGGTACATGCATAAGGGGCATGGTACTAGATAGATCCACTTAACAAGAAATCCACATGGTATAGTATATCAAGTGATTCTGGTGTAGTACTTGTATGAATCCTTTAACCTGGCCATATGATGGTGTTGCATGTGAGATCGCATACTTAGGGGTATGCCTAAAGGGCCTGTAATAGGGTGCCAAGTATGGGTACTTTCGGGTATGTCACTTAGCATGGTAATGCTATGGATATGCAGAAGGGATTTGTCACTCAGTAGTCCACTGAGAAGATATCACCGGCCTCTTGATGAATGTGACTGATAAGAGTGTGGCCACACCCAAACAAGTTTGGAACTTGTTTGTGAGCTTCAGTACATTTGGGATCAAGTTAATGTCCGGACACAAAAGAGGGTGATCAATCCATGCCTCTATGTCGGACACCGATATCAATGACATGGGATATACAAGTTTAAACTACAGGGTTATGATAACAGTTAGACTGCCATCTCCATCTTAATTGGTGGCTGCTGTGGCTTGCTAGAGCCCAACTGCAGTCTGTGGGACAAAGGCCCACTGCCAACATAAAGATGGGCCCATGGGATCGTACACATTGAGCGACTGAACACCGACTTAAGGAATGACATGTATACTTGGAGTATACGCTCTGGAGTGAGAGGTATATATATTAATTATATTATAAAGATCAATTGGATTGATCCTAATAATAAAATTAATATATCTTATTGGCTCTTCATAATTAATTGGATTAATTATGAGACTATTTCCTAGGCGGAAATATTCATATGTATAGGTTTACATATGATTTTATTTTGTGAAGATCTAATTTTAATTTGATGGATTAAATTAATTGGTGAAACTAATTTTAATTTAAATGTAAATAATATATTACTTGGTGTAATATATTAAATACATGGGTATATTAAAGTTGGGCTTGAAATTAATTTAAACCAGATTAATTAAAATAAGATTAGGCCTGAATTAAAAGAAGGAAGCCCGCACAAATAAGGAGCCATGTTGGACCAAAATTCCCGTAGGGAATTTCGGCCCACCTAGGGTTACCCTAGGAATTTCGGCCAAATTGCCACACAAAAACATAGCCGAAATTTGTCTCTTCCTCTTATCCATAGTTCGTGTTTTCCGACGCTAGCACGGGTAGTGTTCGTTAGGCGTTCGTGTCCGTGACCGAGGAGGGATTCTATATTGATTCCTGCAGTCTGCATCCATCTCTTAAAGAGATATTACGGGTAAGAATATTATCTCTTGTGATTAAATTTTGTTTTTTTCAATTTCCATTTCAATTGCTCCTGGGCACGGATTTGAGAAAATCATCGAGTTCTTCCGCTTTTATCGGGTGATTTCCGGTGAAAAATCCCAACATTTATGCCAATTAGCAGATTGTGGGCTATCAATGGCCTGCTAGAAGGTTTTGGGCTCTTCCTCATCAAAGATGAGAAGAGTGTGATCATCAATAATGAGAAACCCATATCTCTCAGGTTCCTAATGATCCCTACCAAACCTTCTAGGTTCTTGTGGGACCTAGGTTGGTGCTTCCATTTATGGAAGCTCCTCCTTAGTCTTCGAGTTATCCTTTCAGGAGCTTGTGTGCTTTGAACTTCCATGAGTTCAACATTGCTCCCATTGTCTTTCTTGGAAATGAAATCCTTTTCAAGAAAGACCCCTTTTTGTGCCACAAACACCTTGTTGTTGGCTGGTTATAAAAGTAATAGCCTTTTGTTTCCTTAGGGGTAACCCACAAATAGGCATTTATTGGTCTTGGGTTTTAGTTTGCCCCAGTCAATCTCCTGACATGTGCATCATAGCTCCAAATCCATAGGAAAGACACATTAGGCACCTTGCCCCTCCATATTTCATATGGGGTCTTTTGCACTGCTTTAGTTAGAGTATTGTTTAAAATGAAAGCTACTATCTCAAGAGTGTATCCCCAGAATGTTATTGGGAGAGAAGCATGACTCATCATTGAGTAGACCATGTCTAACAAGGTGCTATTCCTCCTTTCGGACACCCCATTGTTGGTGTGCCCTAGTTCTTAAGGCATTGGATTCTTGTATTTTGTATTATACATTCAAACTCTTTGTACAAATATATTATTTATGTCATATTAATAAATGCATTTAATCTATTTCATTTATATCTTGGGTTGTAATATGAATAGAGTATCCATTGATTGATAATCATAAAACCTATCCTAAGTCTATTCTAATCGTGGGAACGAATAGAATCACAGACTTGTATATTCGATGACTATATGACAGTTCTTATCTAGCCATAGTACTTGTATAGTCAGTCATGAATATGGGTACATGTCATTGATATGGGACTGGATCGATCCGCATAAGAAAGCCACATGGTTGTCACATCATAGGTCTTTCTTGAGTAGGTCCCATTTGTCCTATGGCCAGATTTCATTATATTATTAATGTGGAATCCAGTTCACTTTGACATATGCCTACTAGGTCTGTAAAAGGATGCTAAATACGGGTATGATTGGGTGGACTAGTGAACATATTGATATTGATAATGAAGTGATGGAATTGCCACTCGGGTAACACCGAGATGATATCATTAGCCACTTGATGAGTGGGACTGATACGTGTCTGGCGATACCCAAATAAGTTGGTTGCTTATTTGATTAATCAGTCAACTCAGGATCAAGAAATATACTAAACAACAGAAGAGGATGACAGACACCATGCCTCTTCTTTATTCATATCAATATCATTTGGCAAATGACACTCTGAGATCACTACTGGGTCGGTGTCTTCAATAGACTGCTGTATTTCTTTCTTAATTGGGGGCTGTAATGGTTTGCTATAACCCACTTACAGTCTCTGGGCCTTGGGCCTACTGCCGACATAAAGATAGACCCATAGGATTGTGCATGTAGATCAACTTAGCAGGACCTTATAGTAATTGTACATGTAATGTACATTGGAAGGAATGCGTTAATTAATTAGTTGACATTCGGTGTTAAGGTAATTAATTATCACTGGGTTGATTTAATTTAATTAATAAGTTTACATAATGTGATTAGTTAATTTATCAATTAATTGAATTACATAAAGTAAACAATTAAGTAAATAATTTTTCTAAGTAGGAAAATTAACTACATGTATTGTTTTTACTTAAATGTGATTTAATTTTATTTAGGGTAATTAAATTTAGCCAAATGGAATTAAAGTACGTAGTATATACTTTTTAATTAAAGTTTCTTTATGTAATTATAATCGTTGTGGGCTTGGGTTTAATTAACCTAATTAAAACCCAATTAGATAAAGAGTCTATATAAGGGCACACTTAAGGAAGAAAACCGAACCCTAACATATTTTAATTGTTGGAATTTTCAACCCACCTAAAATAGCCCCTTTGGCCAAAATTTCCGGCATTAATCTTCCCGTCCTCCACTTCTTCGGCATTGATAGTTGGTCATGCATCGGACTTTGGAGGTCGCTTAAAGAGTTGATTCTGCAGCAGTCTCAAGAAGACATGAATTTGGTGAGTGAATCTCTCTTAATTCAAAATGTATTTTATTTCAATCAATGGTAATTGGACACGATAGGTGGATTCTAGGAAAATTTTAAATGGTGTAACTCCGCTGCGCCACGTTAATTTTCCGATGACAAATCCCAACAGTGTTATCAGTGCTTAGGTTTTATCCATTAGATTGATTGGAATTCATTCTTGATTGTGTTCTTGAAGAAATAATAGGTTTGAAAAATGGTTTTTCGGGTGTTGATAAAATTTCCCCGATTGCTTTTATCTTTTTTTTTTTTTCCTGCTGTGATTTTTTTGCTGCTAATTAATTTATTGTTGTTGTATTATTGATGCTGTGTTTTTTTTTATTATGTTATAAAAAAAATGTTTTGGGTAAAATATGGAATCACAATTTGCGATTCCATTCGTGGCCGCTTGCAGCAGCTGCTGCAGCGCGGGAGTGCGGGGTTTGAGTCTAGTTTTACATTTTGTGGGTATTTTTTATCCTGGGCCCGTTATGAAAATTAAATTAAATGTTTTATATTAAATTAGTTTGTATTTAATTTGTTTATTATGTTGGCATGCATATTTAATTTAATTGTTTTTCATATTAAATTAAATATGGACTTTGTGAAATTGGCCCAATAAACCATAGCATCGGTTAAAATTAGGAGGGCTAAATTTTAAAATTGTGACATCCCAAATTCTAATGGTAGCAAAATTATTAATTTTGCATTAATGGATGTTATCCATTGGGCCTTTATGGGCCTTAGTCACATTTGTTAAAATTGGCGATTTCACCATAAATAACTCGGCTTAACATTTATATTTATAATTTGGAATCCCATCATCATGCATCATATTGATATATATATGGACGATAGGTACTTTGTTTGATATATGATGTTCAGTTCTATGGGCCCTAAATTATTATCAGTTGTAATTTGATTTTGGAAAATATGGCCTTCGTGCCAATTCTTTTATTTTGATGTAATTTCAGAATAGATTTTATTTTAAATAAAATTGTTGTAATTGCATCAAGTATGGAGGAAGGCTCAGGTGATCATGCATGCTAAGCCGTATCACTCAATTTCAAACCAAAAATTAAAATATTGAGTTGTTTAAAAGTGCTTCCCACATTCACACCTCTTCCTCCCGTAGATGCTGCGATGTGCGCCATGCCCTAGCTAGGTACATTGTAGTATTCGATGGGCTATTGAGGGTAAGGATACTTGGTATGGTTAACATGTGAATGGTGATTTGAATCAACATGGGTAGAATTAGCTCCGAGCGGGACCTAAGCATAGATGGGTAAAGTTTTAATACGCCCATCAAACCAAGAGTTCTTTATGGAAGGATTGGATTGGTTGTCCTACCAAACAAACCAATGGTTGGTTAGCGAGCTCTAGCTCGGTCAGTCATTGATAAGTTGTGGATCTTGGTCAAGTCAACTAATTAACATCAGTAGTCAACAAATTAAAATCGGATTATTAATTTGAATTGGCATAAAGTCCTTTATTTCTAACTCAAGCAATGATTTCTTCCATGTAGATTATTCCCATTTTCACTTAAGCAATTTAAATGGCTACAACAAACAATAACTCACTCTCACTTAGACCACTCCTGGAGAAGGAGAAGCTTTTGGGGACTAACTTCCTGGATTGGGCTAGGAACTTACAAATAGTTCTTAGACAAGAATCCAAGGAGTATCTGCTGAATGCTCCTTTACCAACTGGCCCTCCCACAGGTCGAGGCGTCACCACAGTGATGGTGGAGTAGTACCACCGGCACGTGAGGGCTGACTGAGATGTCTCGTGCCTCATGCTAGGTACCATGGCTTCTGATCTTCAGAAGCAGTTCATGGATGAGCATGCTTATGAGATGATGGATCAGCTTAAAAAGATGTTCCAAGATCAGGCTTGCTAAGAACATTACCTTACAACTAGGACACTTTGAGCGACTGCAATGGAAGTTGGGACATCTGTTAGCACTCATGTGCTAAAGTTGAAGGGCTATATTGATACAATTGCCCATCTCAGCTCCGCAGTTCTACAGGACTTGGCAGCAAACATTATTCTCGGGTCACTTCTTAAGTCTTACAACCAATTTATCATGAACTACCATATGCAAGGGTTGGATAAATCGGTTGTTGAGCTGCATGGCATGCTAAAGCTTGATGACCAGTCTCTTAAGAAGACTCTTGAAGTTCTACTAGTGAACAAGGGCAACACACCCAATGCTAATGGAAAGGCTAAGTATAAGGACAAAGATAAGGCCTAAAAGGCCAAGGCTAAGGCTAAGAAGGCGGTGGCCTACCTTAAAGCAAGGGTTGCTTCTCTTGATGATATCTACCATGAGTGTTAAGAAAAGTAGAACTAGAAGAGCTCGTGTCCAAAGCTAAGGGAGCTATTGAAGGGCAAAACTGCTACTTTAGGTAATTATGTTATTGAGATGAATCTAGCTATTTCTACATCTTGGGTCTTGGAAACTGGATGAATCTGACATTTGTTCAAATGCACAGGGTCTGAGAAATAGGAGATTACTAGGATCTGGAGAAGTAAATCTTTGAGTTGGAAATGGTGCTCGGGTTCAGGCCATGGAGAGTGGAGATTATTGCTTAGAGATGCCTAGTGGACTAGTTTTAAAATTAAGAAACTATTACTTTGTACTTGCGATGCGCAGGAATATTATATTTGTTTCTTTGTTGGATATTTCTAGTTTTGTATTTAATATTGGACATGGTAGAATTTCTATACAATGTGGAAATATTATTTATGGAACAGCATTTCTTGAAAATGGTTTATATATCCTTGATCTAAAACGTGAAAGTTCAATCTATAACATAAATATTAAAAGGATTGAACATAATGAAATTAATCCTACATACATCTGGCACTGTTGACCTGGCCACATAAACGAGAAGCACATAGCTAGGATTCACTTTAGTGTAGTGCTAGGGTCATTTGACATCTAGTCTTATGATGGATGCGAATATTGTTTGAGAGGTAAGATGACAAAAGTGCCTTTCAACAAGACTTCTGAAAGGGCCTTAGAGCTATTAGAGCTGATACATTCCAATGTATGCGGCCCAATGAGCACTAGTGCTAGATCCAGTTTTCTATACTTTGTCACCTTCATGGATGACTTCACCAGATACGGTTATGTATATCTGATGAAGCATAAGTCTAAGATTATTCAAAGGTTCAAGGACTTTAAGAACAAAGTAGAAAACCAACTTGGAAAGAAAATAAAAGTACTTTGGTCTGACTGAGATGGTGAATTTTTAAGCCAAGAATTTGACTGGTTTTTGAGAGAGTGGGGATTGTATCCCAACTCACTCCTTCCGGTACACCCCAATGAATTGAGTGTCAGAAAGGAGGAATAGGACCTCGCTAGATATGGTCTACTTAATGACGAGTCATGCTACACTCCCTGTCTCCTTTTGGGGATATGCTTTAGAGATAGCTGCTTACATACTTAATAATACACCAAACAAGGCAGTTGAGCGAATGCCATATGAACTATGGAAGGGTTGAAAGCCAAATGTTTTCTTCTTGAAGATTTAGGGTTGTGATGCACATCAAGAAATTGACTAGTGGCAAACTTGAGTCCAAATCTATCAAGTGCCAGTTTGCGGGTTACCCTGAGGAAACTAAGGGTTATTACTTCTACGATCCAGTAGAAAACAAAGTTTTCATAGCTAGGAATGCATTCTTCTTGGAGAAGGAATTCCTTTCCAATATAGATAATGGGAGCAATGTTGAACTTTCTGAAGCCCAAGACTTACAAACTCCTATAGGTAATACTAAGGATGCTTTAGGAACCGAACCAGGGACTCAAGAAACTGAGGAAGCTGAACCGGTTACATTGGAACTTAGAAGGTCTAGTAGGACATGTCATCAGCTATAGAGGTACGGCTTTCTCATAACTAGTGATGGGAACCTTATGGTTATTGACCAAGAGGAGCCCAAGACCTATCAGGAGGCTATTGAAAGCCCACACTCAAATCAATAGCCTAAAGCCATGGAGGCTGAGATGCAATTTATGCACTATAACCATGTATAGAGCCTGGTGGATCCACCTCTGTGTGCTAAGGTGATAGGCTACAAGTAGTGTTTGAAGTTAAAAGCCGACAACACCTTCAAGGGGTGATTGGTGGCAAAAGGATTCAGGCAAGTTCAAGGAATTGACTATGATGAAACCTTTTCACCAGTTGCTACGCTCAAATCCATTAGGATACTACTAGCCATAGCTGTATGGTATGATTATGAGATATGGCAGATGGACATTAATAAAGCTTTCCTTAATGGAAAGCTACTCGAGGTTGTGTACATGGCACAACCTGAGGGTTTTATCGATCCGAAGTATCCTAACCAGGTATGTAAGCTTCAAAGATCCATTTATGGATTGAAGCAGGCATCTAGGTCCTGGAATCAAAGATTCAAGGCCATTACAAAATATGGCTTCAAAGAAAATTCTAATGAGCCTTGTGTGTATAAGATGGTTAGTGGGAGCATTTCCACCTTCATAGTCCAGTATATTGATGACATCCTTATCATTGGAGGCGACATACCAACACTGCATGGGGTTAAGTAGTGTTTCAATAAGTGCTTCATAATGAAGGACTTAGGTGAAACTAAGATGGTCTTAGGGATTAGGATCTACAGAGATAGATCCAGTCAGCTTCTAGGCCGGAGTCAGGCCACGTACATTGACAAGGATCTGAAAAGATTTAGCATGGAAAAGGTAAAGAAAGTATTCTTACCTTTGTGCCATAGGTTGAAGCTGAGTAAGAAAGATGGTCCTAAAACAAAGAAGGACTGATAGAACATGGAAAAGATCCCTTATACATCTACTATAGGATCTATCATGTACCCCCTGTTATGTAAAAGGCCTGATGTCGCGTTTGACTAAGTATGACTAGGCAGTACTAGTCGGACCCTGGGGAGGAACACTGGAAGGCTGTCAAAGCAATCTTGAAGTACCTTAACCAGACTAAGGATGCTTTCTTAGTGTATGGAGGTCAAGATGAGCTAGTAGTGTCAGGTTACAATGATGCAAGCTTTGAGACCGATGAGGATGAGTACCAGTCATAGTTTGGTTATGTTTTTCTCCTAAATGGCGATGTCATTAGTTGGAGGTCCTCAAAGTAGGCTACCACTACTAACACTACAATGGAAGCTGAATACATAGCTGTATGCGAAGCTGCAAAGGAAGCCGTTTGGATCAAGAAGTTCATAACTAAGTTAGGAGCAGCACCCACTATCCTAGACCCAGTTGATGTTCTCTATGACAACAACGGGGCCATCGCACAAGCTAAGGAGACCTGGTCAGAAAGTTACACCTTATTCAGGATATCGTGAATAGAGGTGACATATGATTGGAGTGGGTTGACACCAAGAATAATGTCGATGATCTGTTGACCAAGGTGCCGCTATAGACACAGCATAATGGTCATACTAGATCTATAGGAATTAGGGCAATTCCCACTTGGAACTAGTGCAAGTGGCAGATTGTTGGTGTGCCCTAGTTCTTAGGCCATTGGATTCTTGTATTTTGAATTATACATTTAGACTCTTTGTATAAGTACATTATTTATGTCACATTAATAAAGGCATTTAATCTATTTCATTTATATCTTGTGCTATAATATGAATAGAGTATCCATTGATTGATAATTACAAAACCTATCCAAAGTCTATTCTAATAATGGGAACGAATAAAATCACAGACTTGTATATTCGATGACTGTATTATTGTTCTTAACCAGCCATAGTACTTGTATAGTTAGTCATGAATATGGGTACATGTAGTTGACATAGGACTGGATCAATTCGCAGAAGAAAGCCACAAGGTTGTCACATCATAGTTCTTTCTTGAGTAGTTCTCTTTTGTCCTTAGACCATATTTCATTATAGTATCAATATGGAATCCGATTCACTTTGACAGATGCCTAACAGGTCTGGAAAAGGATGCTAAATACGAGGATGATTGGGTGGATCGGTGAACATATTGATATTGATAATGAAGTGATCGAATTGCCACTCAGGTAACACCGAGATGATATCACTGGCCACTTGATGAATGGGACTGATAAGTGGATGGCCATACCCAAATAAGTTGGTTGCTTATTTGATTAATCAATCAACTCAATATCAAGAAGTATAATAAACAATAGAAGAGGATGACGGACACCATGCATCTTGTTTATTCATATCGATATCGTTTGGCAAAGGACACTCTGAGATTACTATTGCGTCAGTGTCTTCAACAGACTACAGTATCTTTGTCATAATTGGGTGCTCTAACGGTTTACTAGAATCCACTTATAGTCTGTGGGCCTTGGTCCTGCTGCCAACATAAAAACAGACACATAGGATCATGTGCATTGATCAACTGAGCTGGATCTTATACAAATTTTACATGTAATGTACATTGGAAGGAATGCATTAATTAAGTAGTTGATATTCAGTGTCAAGGTAATTAATTAACATGAGGTTGATTTAATTTAATTAATAAATTTACATAATGTAATTAATTAATTTGTCAATTAATTGAAATATATAAAGTAAACAATTAATTAAATAATTTTTATAAGTTGGACAATTAAATACATGTATTGTATATACTTAAGTGTGATTTAATTTTATTTAGGGGTAATTGAATTTGGTCAAATGGAATTAAATTACATAGTATAAAATGTTTAATTAAAGTTTATTTATGTAATTATAATTCTAGTGGGCTTGGGTTTAATTAACATAATTAAAACCCAATTAGATAAGGTGTCTATATAAACACACACTTAAGGAAGCTAGGATCATGTCAACCGCCAGCTTTTGTGAGATAAGCGATCTGAGATGGGCTAAAGTATCTAGATAGCCCTTCATCTTAAGCACGTGTGTGCTTACAGATGTCCCAGCCCCCATCTTACTGGAGTGGAATGCCTTGTTGGTCAGGTACCTTTCCTGACGATCTTGCTCCTAAAACATCTCATTAAGAGTTGTTATCATAGTGAAGGCCTGATGGTCCATGAAATGCTTTTGCAGCTTAGGGGCCATACACACCAACATAAGGCACTTCACATACCAGTTATCCTTTACGTGCACCTCGTATTCCTCCAGCTGGGCATGTGGTGGATTACACCCCGTTGGTGCAACCGGTACAAGCCTTTCTAGCATATACTCTTTAGACTCCTATCTTAGAACTATCCTCACGTTCCTAGACAAGTCCAAAAAGTTAGGGCCAGAAAGTTTGTCACTTTCCAGGATTGATCTTAGTGAAAGTGAATTATTCACTGCCATTTGGTTATGCTGGTGTGCCCTAGTCCAAATGGCATTAGTTCTTGTGTTGTATTATACTTTATATTTGGATATTTTGTATTACACATTTTGTGTTGAAATAAAGGCATGAATCTATTTATTCATGTGTTGTGCTATTTGTAAATACAGTATCTAATGATTATAGCCATACTAAAGTGAACCAATGTAGTCAATTGGATTATGAGACCTTTTAGTGGAGTTAAAGTTATAATCATAAAGATATCCCTAATCTGCTCTAATCATGGGAATGAATAGAACCAAAGACTAGCATATCCTTGACTGGATGGCGGTGTCTCACCAGCCATTAGACATGAACTGTTAGTCAATCATATGGGTACATGCTGGGTTGCATGGTACTAGATCGATCCACCACGAGACCACATGGTTCAATCGTCATAGGTGTTTCTCGGGTAGGTCTTGTTATTATCCTTAGACCTAATGTTCATTGTAACATAACATGGGATCTCATACACTTTGATATATGCCTAACGGGCCCGTAACGGGATGCTATGTATAGGCATGTTGGGTGGGCCATTGAACATGTTGATGTTGATAGTGAAGCTGACGGAATTGCCACTCAGCGTCCCCTGAGATGACGCCACTGGCATTTGATGAGTGGGAGTAATAAATTTATGGCCATACCCGAATAAGTTGGGATACTTATTCATTAGGTTCAGTCCACTCGATATCAAGAGATAAATAAGCATATAAGAGGATCACAGGGCCATGCCTCTTGCATATATATCGATGTCAGTTGGCAAGGGATATATAAGATCACTACCGGGTTATGTTTCACATTACATTGCAAGTCTCCATCTTAATTGGGGGCTATAATGGTTAACTAGAACCCACTTACAGTCTGTAGGCAATGGGCCCACTGCCAACATAAAGATGGACCCACAAGATCTTACACATAGAATGACTAAACGTCGACAAATCAGAATTAGAATGAAAACCAAATTAATTGAGTTATTGACATTAGGTTATGTCATAGTTAATTCAATTATCAAGGGAAAAATTTATTTTATTTGATTAATTAATTACATGTAGTAAATAATTAATTAAATAAAATATTATTTCCTTGGTGGAAATAAAAAAATACAATGGTTGTATTTATTAAGGGTGGCTTTAATTTAACTTTGGGTTATTTTAATTTGATGAAATTGTATTTAATTTTATCAATTAGGATTTTATAATATGGTTTTATTTAATCCTAATGATATAAGGTAAATCAATTAAATCAAATTAAATAATTTATAGTTTTAATTTAAGTCGTAGTAGGCTAAGGAGTATATATACTAAAGAAGTATATATAGGAAGCCTTAACCTAATTCTCACTAACCCTAATAGAGAATTTTCAGCCACAATAAGAAAAATTACAACAGCCCCCTTTTGGATTTTCCATTGGTTTTCGTTCAATCTGTTCGCTAGCACGAGTCCCGTTTGATAGTTTCGTGTACCGGATTGTGGAGGAAATGCGTTTGGGTTTCTGCAGCAGTCTCTAGAGTAGACAGTTAAGGTGAGAAAATTTATTTTCCCCGGTCTTGATTTCATTCTGTTAATCTACATGTATTTTGGGGTTTGGAATCGAGGAAAATTTTAATTGGTATTCTGCCTTGCGTTTAATCTTTCCTGTGACGATTCCCTACAGTGTATCAGAGCATAGGTTCATATTCTGATTAATAGAGTGATTGGTATTAGGGTTCTTGGTGTTTGATTTAATTTATTGAATTGGTTTTCAATTTAATTTTGTTTGGAACCCTAATTCGTGTTTTGGGGTTTTAATTTTTTTCCCCAAAGTTTTTTATATTAGTTGAATTGATTAAAAAAAAAAAAACTATTTTGGCCAGATTGGAATCACAATTTGTGATTCCAATCCAGCCTTAATTTGGGCTGCTACCGCAACAGGTATTTAACCTGCTGCGGTAAGCAGCTGCTGCTGCACGGCACCACTGCTGTCTCCGGACAGCAACGCTGATGCATAGGTGCTGATCCAATTTGGATTTTGTGGGTATTTTTTTTCCCAGACCCTATGTGAATAATTTAAATTGGTTTTGAAATTTGCATGATTTTATTTTCGCGATTGGATTCGTGTAGTTTCTTGTGTGATTTAATTCATGCGTAGAATTTAATTTTTTGGTTAAAATTACATTGGTCCAAATGGCCCTTGGCACGGATTTAGAATTTGACGGCTAATTCGAGTCCGTCACCGGGCATTGGTTATGGATGCCAGAATCGGCGATTTCACAAACGGCTAGACATAATTAATTAAAATTGGAAGTACCATGTTCATGCATTTTAATACATGTATGTATATTGATATTTGCTATGTGTTTATAATTATCTATGCTTGGTTGTATGGATTTGAGTATTATTGGGCCTTAGATGAAGTTGGGTTGTAAAATTTAATTTTGGGAAATACGGCCTGCGAGTCATTTTATTTTATTTTGATGTAATTTTACTTAGTTTATATTTTCTAAATTTAATTATAATTGCATCAAGCCATTGGAGAGGAAGCCCATTGGTGCCAAGACCAAGAGGAGTTTGCAAACCCACCCAGTGGATCTCTAGTATAGGTTTACTTGTTATTCATTAGGTTGTAAAATAGGGTCCATAGTGTCTCTTTTATTTATATACATATTTTATGCTTATGTTAATTGTATATACATATGTATGAATGTATGTTTAGCCATTCTAGTCACCCGTGATTATGCGTGCCAAGCCATTATTAATTAATCCAATTAAATATTGAGTTGATTAAAAGTGCTTTCCACATTCAAACCTTATCGGTTTTTCAATAGTGCAATGTGGGTCGTGCCTCTACCAGGTACATTGTATTATTTAATTACTGTACAGGGTTATGGTACTGGGTACACTTAGCACTCGAGTGGTGGTTGGACTCAACATGGGTAGTGTGAGCAGACGACGTTTTGCAACTCTCTCGGAAGGGAGCCTCGATGTCGGGCAACCCTCCCTCACGTGGGTTTTTGTGATGAAAATGTGGTTTTGGAAAATTAAATTATTTCGTAAAAGAACCGAGACCTAAGTCACGATAGAGAGTGTAGGAGTCGCCACCCAGTTCAGCTCAACAGGGAAATTGCAGTGTAGCTGAACTGGATAAAGGCCGCTACACTTTCTAGAGATCTAGGTCCGTACAAGTCCCTTATTTCATGTCTAATCAAAATAAAATTAGCCAATGTTCATTATGATATTTTAAATTTCTAAGATGGATTTTTATTGAAATAAACATGCAGTGTACACACAAATGAAAAAAAGAAGTAATTAAATAAATTATTAGAACCCAATCGAATGAAAACAAAAACTATCGTCCTCACATTACACGAGAATCTAAAAATTACAATGGCCAAAAATACACGAATTAATCTATAAATTACATAAAAAAAATGAAAATAAAAAGAAATTAAAGCTGCAAAACAGATGGTTGGCACAATTTACGGCACACCACAAATAGGACTCAAATTGGACAGAATTGGGATTTTAGAGAATGAGGGCGTGCATTTAGGGGTTAACCGGGATCGGCTCGGCTAGCCAGCCAGCCCGATTAGACCTGGAAAGCAGTTTTGAAACGTCCCTGTATTTTTGTTTTGTGAGAAAATACATTTTGGAAACATTTTCTTTTTCCGGTTTATTTTAATTTAGAATGTGAGGTGGGTCGGTTTTTGGCAGATTCGGGTCTCCGTCGTTGCATTGTTCTAAATGCAATAACTTCAAAAATTAAATCTAAGGTCGTGAATGCACACAACAAAATTCATTATTGATGATTTTCTGAATTTTCTGAATTTTTGTGATTTTTGGGAATTTTTATGGATTATTCTGGATATTCTACCGCTGGACGAGAATTATAGTCGCCCTGCTGTAATTACCACCGTGCGACTGTAACTACAGTCGTATGACTGGAATTACAGTCATGCAACTATAATTCATCCAAATGCAGAAAATCGCCAAAATTTTATTCAGTCAAAACCAATAGCCGCCGGAATTTACGAATAGTCATACGACTGTAGCTATGGTCGCACGACTGTAATTACAGTCGTGCGACTGTTCATAGTGTGCGACTGTTCATAGCCAAAAGAAAAGTCATACAGCTGTTCTTAATACCCAGAAACAGCAGCCCGAGAATATGAGTTTTATGCATGAAATCAAACCCAAACACCCAGAAAAAGCAACAAAATGAAAGTTTTAGGTGTAATTACCTTTGTAGCACTGATCCACCGTCGGTTTGACATAAATTGCTCCAAACACCATAAATTGCTCCAAATTACTCCTTTCTCCTTGTGTGTAAGGTTCCAAAAGTTGTCCAAAAGTCTCTAAAAAGTCACGGATTTTAATGAATTAAAAGTTTGAAATCGATTAAATTTGGTGTGTCAAGTTTCAACCCATTGATTTCTAGCCGGTTTCTAACCAGTGTGTCAAGTTTGAAAAGATGGTGCTTGGTTGAGTTTTCCCTTTTTCTCTCCTTTTTCCTTCTCTTCTTCCTTTGAATTTCTCTCTCTAAAATCTGCAAAAAAAAAAAAAAAAAATCCCTTCCTTTCTTTCTTTCTTTCTTTCCCTTTTATTTGGTCTTGCTTGCTGTTGAGACATAGGCATTAATTGCCCTTCAAATCACCTCCATTTTTAATTCTCAAGGTATGGGTTGCTGTACCTGCTACGCATTTACATTTGTATGATTTTAATTTTTTATTATAGTTGTACGACTGTAAATAAAATCGTGTGACATAATTTTTTTTAAGTATGAAAAATTCCGGCAGTTACAGTTGCCCCTCACGTGATCAAATTTGACACCTGACTCCAGGTCTGAAATACCTGAGGTGATGAATTTAAGAGCACAAATTGAAGCATCGTACATGCAAGAAAGAAAACATGAAACTAACATGTTGAAGACTCACTGTCGTGATGATGCACTGGGTTGACTGGATGAAATAAGCGGATACCGGGTCTACATTACCCAAGGCGAGGTTAAAGATGAAATAAGCCGATACCGGGTCTAGGTTACCCAAAGTGAGGTTGAAGATGAAATAAGCCGATACCGGGTCTAGGTTACCGGAGGCGAGGTGGAGGATGAAATAAGCCGACACCAGGTCTAGGTTACCCGAGGCGAGGTCTGCTGGGAATCTAGAATGAAGCCGATCTGGGCCAATACTAGGTCTATTTTACCCAAGGTGGATCTGCTGGGGATTTAGAATGAAGCCGATCTGGGCCGATACGGGGTCTATGTTACCCGAGGTAGATTTGCTGGGATCTGGAATGAAGCCGATCTAGGCCGATACCGAGTTAATGTTACCCGAGGTGGATCTGCTGGGGATTTATCCATGCCTGAGACAGTGATGATGAATTCCTACATTTGAAATAGCGAGTCTTCATTCCTTGATCGAGAGATTTTGAACAAAAATTTTTTCCCCTTCGATCAAGAATGAAGACTAGCTGGGGATGAATGCTCTGTGTATGTTGTGTATGTATGCATGATTATGTATATGCACATGGATCCTAAAGGATGCATTTCTTGTTGTTTGTTTAATATTGTTGTTTCTCCTTTTTGCTGGGGACGGTATGTTTTGCCCTCAGCTGGCAAAAGATATTCTCTGCATAAAGCTTTTCACTGTTGAAGATATATGAGGACTGCTGAAGAAATGAGATAACTGCTGGGGATACGTGACAGCTGCCAGGGAAAGGCTCGTAGTGTCCCTTGTAAATATACCATTAGGAAATAATGTGGAGAATCCTGCTGGAGGATATTATAAAGATTCCTGTAGGAAAACGGTGGAGAGGTTCTATCCTTTTGCCCCTGTGATTTATGAATCTGGAAGTGCTCTAAATTTTGCCGGGGTTGCCTAATGTGGGTTTTCAGCCCAGTGAGCTGCTCTAACTTTTGCCTGAGGAGCCTTTTCGTTTTTCACCTTAGCAAGCTTTTTTTTTTCTCTTGTTTTTCCAAGTTTATGATGAACAAAGACCGAATGAAATGGCACTGTGCCTACTTGTCCCATCATCCTTCTGGTGATTATATGATGTAAAAAAAGGCTATATAGAGCAATACTGCATTCTAATTTCTTGTTATAATCCATTGACGGTAGAAAATAAGGTTTCATAGAATCAATCCAAGAGAACGGATGAAAGGAGCAACTTATTATGCCAGTGTAGCTTTTACTCAGCTTGATTTCTTCAATAGTCCAGTTCTTGGACAACCATTGTTGCTCTTTGGAAAGATGAATTAGATTTGGTGGGTGATAAAAGATATTGTATGTATTTAGTACATTTTCATTTTTAAATAACGTGATATGTTCAACCAGTTAAATGCAAAGCACTTTCCTTAAATGGGTGTTTAAGCAAGATAACTTTGATTATGCATTTGACATAACCACACAAATATATTTAAACAAACATTTCACTTCATTGATAAAATCAAGATGAGCACATTTGAAAAGATTGGTTCCTAAAATGGTATACGCTCCACACAGAACCAGAATCCGTCACCAGTTGTCCCTTTCAGATTTTCTGACTAATCATTTTCTCTCGTGTCTTAACTTTTACCTAGACTGCTCTTTTTCAGTTTTCAGCCTAGCAGACTTGTTGTTTTTTTTTTATTTACACATGGTAAAGCTTTAAGCGGTCTTGGTTGACAGGATTTGTGAACTCATTTCCATCCATGTCCATGATGCTGACACCACCTTTTGATAGCACTTTCTTCATAACATAGGGCCCTTCCTAATTGGGTCTGAACTTTCCCCGAACTTCGACATTTGAAGGCCTTAATTGTTTTAAAACAAAATCTCCTGCTTTCAACTGCCGCCTGGGGCACTTCACATTCCGGTTATAGGCTCTGGCCATTCTACATTAGTACATCTATAAATGATCCAGTGCTTTCAGCCGCTCTTCATCTAGCGCTGCTAACTGGTCGTATCTAGCTTGAGCCCACTCAGTCTCTGGTAACTGAGCTTCCAAGGTGACTCTAAGTGACTTGAGCTCTATTTCTACTGGCAATGCTGCTTCCATACCATACACCAAGGCATAGGGGGTTTCCTCTGTTGGCGTTCTAACACTGGTTCTATAACCCCAAAGAGCATAAGGTAGTTTGTCAGCCCAATCTCTGTAGGTAGTTACCATTTTTTATAAGATCTTCTTTATCGCTTTATTGGCTGCTTCTACCACGCCGTTAGCTTGGGGCCTATATGGAGAAGACTTATGGTGCTCGATGCCATGTTCTGTAAATAGCTCAGCTGTTGCCCCTTGAAACTGCACTCTGTTGTCAGTCACTACATGGTGGGGAATTCCATATCGAGCAAAGATGTTCTTTTGGATGAACTTAACCATCTGCTTGGCTGTTACACTAGCGAAGGATTCTGCTTCTACCCATTTTGAGAAGTAATCAACGGCCACAACTATGAATCGATGCCCATTGGATGCTACAGGGTGAATTTCACCAATCATATCTATCCCCCACGCTGAAAATGGCCAAGGGGATGCCAAATTCTGTAGTTCGAGTGGTGAAAGATGATTGATGTCAATATAGATCTGACACTTGTAATATCTTCTTACTTTCCTTATACAATCAGCTTGCATGGTCATCCAGAAATACCCCTGTCTCATTATCTTCCTGGGTATAGCGATTCCATTCATATATGGGCCGCAGGACCATGCATGCACCTGCTGCATCACTGTTTCTACCTCTTGCTCTGTTAGGCACCTCAAAAGAACACCATGTGTTGTTCTCTTGTATAGTCTATCTTCAAAGATTCTGAACTGACTAGCTAGCTTTCTTAATGACACCCTATCAATGGTACTGGCTCCCTCTGGATATTTTCCTTCCTTCACATACTGGTAAATATTGAAGAACCATGGCTTTTCTTCAACTGCCAATTCCATTACTTCGTGCACTTCAAAGTAGGGTCGTCTGGAAGCTGCCATAACTAGTGGTTGTACTTGAGTTTCTTCTAGATTTTCCCATATAAAAGACAGTGTTGCTAGTGCATCAGCCATCTTGTTCTCATCCTTAGGGACATGTGTAAATTCATATTGGCCAAATAACTCTTTTCTATACTGTAGCAGCTCCAAGTAAGGCCGTAAGGCTTCTTCTTTCAACTCCCATTCACCTTGAGCTTGCCTAATCACTAAAAGTGAATCTCCAATGATCAAGACATCATTTGCCTCTAGTGTCAATAGAAATTCTATCCCAAATAAGCATGCTTCATATTCTGCTCTGTTATTGGTTATAGGAAAATCAAACATCTTTGACAAAGGAATGATTTCACCATCCGGTGTCGCTATGATTACCCCAATTGCAGCACGTTTTCTATTCACGGCACCATCAAAGCACATAACCAATCTCTTTAGTTCCACCATGGATAAATGTTCATCCGAAAACTCCAAGTTCTTTGTTTAATCTGCTTCCAGCAGCTGATTTGCTAGAAATTATGCTACGGCTCTCCCTTTGATGGTTTTCTTAGTGATGTATTCAATGTCGAACTCTAAAAAAAGCAAGAGCCACCTAGATAACTTCCCAACTAGCACAGGTGCTTCATAAAGATACTTCATCAGATCCACTTTGTCCACGGCTTGCACTTTGTATGACTTGAAGCAATGGCGTAACTTCTTGGCCAGCAAGATCATTGCAGCACATGTCTTTTCTACCAGTGTGTACTTGGTTTCATACTCCAACAGCTTCTTGATGAGGTAGTAAATAGGGTACTCCTTCCTGCTATCTTGTTCTTGCACTAACATTGCCCCTACGGAGGAATCATCAACAGCCAAATATAAGATCAAAGGCTTCCCTTGAATTGGTGGGCTCAAAACTGGTGGATTTACCAGATAACCCTTGATTTTCTTGAATGCCAACTAACATCTGTCATCCCACACAATTGGCTAATCTTTCCTTAACAGCTTGAAGATTGGCTCACAAGTGGAGGTCAATCGTGCTATGAAATGACTAACGTACTGTAAGGAGCCCAAGAATGAACGGACTTCCTTCTTTGTTTTTGGAGCTGGCATGTCTCGAATAGCTTTGATTTTATCTGGCTCCATTTCTATTCCTCTCTGGCTGACTACATAACCCAGCAGCCTTCTTGATGTGACTCTGAATATGCACTTCTTAGGGTTGAGTCGCAAGTTATACTCTCCAATGCATGTAAGAAGTCTATCCAGGAAAATAGGATGTTCCTCCTGGGTCACTGATTTACCAAGCATATCATCGACATGCACTTTGACTTCTTTATGGATCGTATCCTGCAACAAAGTTGTGGTAGCCCTTTGGTAAGTGGCTCCAACATTTGTCAACCTGAAGGGCATTACTCTATAACAGAAGGCACCCCACTCTGTGATGAATGACATCTTAACTTTGTCAATTACGTCCATCAGGATCTGATTATACCCTGAAAACCCATCCATGAAGGAGTGCATTGCTGCTTTTGCTGCACTATCAACCAGGACATTGATATGAGGTAGTGAGAAATTATCTTTTGGGAATGCCTTATTTAGATCCCTATAGTCGACATATACTCTGACCCTTCCATCCTTTTTAGGTACTGGAACAATGTTGGCTCTGTTGGGATTCGTCACGGGAAACCGACCGATAAAAGTGGAAATACGCGTCAATTTCCTTGAATCTGGCCCAGGAGCTTAAGATGTCAAAATCAAAAACTTAAAACCACAAAAAGAAGTTCAAAAACTTACCCAGCAAATCTCTTAAAGAGATGGATACGGACTGCAGGAATCAAAGCAGACTCCCTCCAATGTCACGTACACGAACGGCTCTCGGACCCAACCCGTGCTAGCGGCTTGGATTTTCGAAGAAGAGAGGGAGAGAGGGACGGCCCAAGGTGAATACTATGGCTGTCCTATTTACTTTCCAAAAGCAAATACCATATATCTCAAGTTGGGTTTCAAATTTCTTACCAGAAGAAATAAGGCATAAAGGTGGGCAAAATTATTTCCTTCCTAAGAAAAAATCTCACGGCCAAGAATGGAATTAAAATACTGGCATCTTTTTTTTTGTACCTCAAAAAAATGTAAAAGATATGCACTTATGAAAACAAAATCCAATTTTGCTTTCTCATAAGTCAAACCAATGACTCACCATTCTTCCATTGGTCCACCATGAATAAGCCATCATCAACTTTTGTCCAAGAATGACTCACCATCTTTCTAATTGGTGCCACAAGGTAGACAAGTCCAACTTCTCTTCCTTTAAGTCAAATACATGACTCACCACATTAACACAAAAATGATGGATCCATTCTTAACAAAAAGACTCATCAATTTTTTGCCCAGAGGATGCCATAAATTTCGGCCAAACCAAGTCCAACTCATGTGGGCTTTTTTTCATTTTAAGATTAAGCCAAATTTTACATCCTTTGATTGAATTAATTTCAAATGCAACTTTAATAAACCATGTATGCTTATATATTAGACCATAATATATTACATACATGTAAATTAAAATTCATTTGACCTATTAATTTAATCAATGGATTAAATTAGACATACATAAAATGAAATACATGTAAACCTATACATGTATAAATAATTCCACCTAGGAAATAATCTCCTAAATTAATTCATTGAATTAATTAAGAGAATGCCGAAATAAATATTAATTATAATATATTGATCAATCCAATTGGCCTATATAATATAATTCATAAGTCTCTCTCTCTTCAAATGTGTATACTCCAAGTACACACTTAATCCAACTTATTAAAGTCCAGACATTCAATGTGTACGATCCGATGGGCCCGTGTTTATGTTGGCAGTGAGCTAATGCCCACAGACTGCAGGCGGGCTCTAGCAAGCCATTGCAGCCCCCAATTAAGATGGAGATAGCAATCAAACTGTCACCGTAGCCCAGTAGTTTGAACTTGTACATCCCATGACATCTCATTACAAAGAGTGGACACCAATGACAATGTCGCAGATCTTTTGACCAACATGCTTGGCTATGCCTATGCACGAAGGTTGTACTAGATCTATAGGGATTAGACCCATGCCTAGTAGGTACTATTGCAAGTGGGAGATTGTTGGAAATGCCCTAGTCCCGAGGCATTGGTCCTTGTGTTTGTATAATACATTTGTACATTAATGTAAACTTTATGTATTATACAATTTGTGTCAAGGAAATAAAGGCATTAATCTATTTATTATATGTCTTGTGCTATATTTTAAATAGAGTATCCAATGGACATATCCATATCCATGTTGTTAAGTGTGAGGCACTTGGCAGTAAGACTGTGGATAGGAAAAACGATATGGCCATAAAGTCATCCGTAGTCTGTTCCAATCATGGGAATGAATGGAACTAAAGACTATCATTAGCCTGGTTGTATGGCGGTGTCTTACCGGTCATAGAACATGGCATGTCAACCAGGTTAATGGGTATATGCAAAAAGGGCATGGTACTGGATCGATCCACTTAACGGGAATCTACATTGTATAGTATCACAAATGATTCTCGTGTAGTACTTGCATAAGTCCTTCGACCGGACCATATAATGGTGTTGCATGTGAAGTGGCACACTTTGGTGTACGCCCAACGGGCCTGTAAAAGGGTGCCAAGTACGGGTACGTTCGGGGTATGTCAGTGAGCATGGCAGTACGATGGATATGGAGAAGGGAATGTCACTCAGTGATTCACTGAGACGATATCACCGGCCTCTTGAAGAATGCTACTGATGAGTGTGCGACCGCACCCAACCAAGATTGGATCTTGTTTGTGAGCATCAGTTCATTCGGGATCAAGTAGATGTCTGGACACAATAGAGGGTGATACTTCCATGCCTTTGTGTTGGACAATGATATCCCCCTCAATGATTTCTCGTAATAGGTGAAAATCCCTAAGTACGTGCATCGTGTTTAAGTGTGACTGGGGCACTTAGCTCATGCAACAGCCCCATCGTTGTCACTAAAGATATCAACCGGTTCCTAGATAGTAGATACTACCCCCAGTTCCATGATAAACTTCATTATCCACACAGCTTCCCTAGCTGCTTCACACGTTGCTATGTACTCAGTTCCTGTGATAGAAACCGCGATGGTCGATTACTTGGAGCCTCTCCAACAATAGTACCACCATTTAGCATGAATACATACTTAGACTGCAGTTGTTATTCATCCTGGTCTATCTGGAAGCTTGCATCAGTGTACCTAGTAACTGACAGCACTTCCTGATCTTCATAGGTGACATCAGGTCTTGTACATAGCATGGAGTACATGATTGATCCCATAGCCGAAGCATATAGGACCAACTTCATGTTCTCCCTGTCCTGCCTTGCCTTAGGATAGTACTTCTTACTAAGTTTCAGCCCATGACACATTGGCAAGAAACCTTTCTTAGCATGGTCAATGCTGAATCTTTTCAGAACTATGTCTATGTACTTGGCCCGACTCAGGCCTAAAAGCCGATTGGATCTATCCTTCTAGATCTTGATCCCTAGGATCGTCTCAGCTTCGCCTAAGTCCTTCATTACGAAGCACTTACTCAACCATTACAATGCCCTTGTAGTGTTGGTATGTCGCTTCCAATCAGAAGGATGCCATCCATATATAATACCAGGAATGTTACTATGCCCCTACTAAACCTCTTATACACACCCTTAAAGGTATTGTCGGCCTATAGCTTATAGCACCACTTGCAACCTATTACCTTCGCACCCAGAGGTGGATCAACCAGGTTCCAAACCTGATTATCGTACATAGATTGCATATCTGCCTCCAAGGCAGACAGTCGGCTAGCTATAGCCTACTAGAAGGTTTTGAGCTCCTTTTTGTTCTAGACAAAATGAGCGTAATCATTGGAAATGAGAAACCCATATTTCTCATGCTCCCGACGACCCCTACCAGACCTTCTTGGTTTTTGTATGACCTGGGGTGGTGCTTCCACCTTTTGATGCTCCACCCTGGTCTCCGAACTATCCTTTTTAGGAGTTTCTGAGCTATGAACTTCCCTGAGTTCAATATCGCTCTCACTGTCTTTCTTGGAAATAAACCCCTTTTCAAGAAGGACCCCCTTTTACGTCATGAACACCTTGTTCTCAACGGGGTTGTAGAAGTAATACCCTTTGGTTTCCCTAGGGTAGCTCATAAACAGGCATTAGTCGGTTTTGGGTGCTAGTTTTGCTCACAGTCAATTTCTTGACTTGTGCATCACAACCCCAAATCCGTAAGAAAGACACATTAGGCACCCTGCCCATCCATATTCCAAATGGGGTCTTTTCCAAAGCCTTAGTCAGAGTATAATTGAAAATGAGAGCCATGGTCTCAAGAGCGTATCCTTTACAACTTATTGGGAGAGAGGCATAACTCATCATTTGAGCGGACCATGTCCAACAGGGTCCTATTCCTCCGTTCGGACACCCCATTCCATTATGGTGTCCCTGGAGGAGTGAGCAATGGAACTATTCCATGCCCACTCAAAATGAGTCATACACTAGGTTTATATGCTCACCATCTCGGTCCGATCGAATGGCTTAATATGTCTTCCTAGTTGTTTCTATACTTCGTTCCTAAAACCTTCGAACCTATCAAGGGTCTCAAACTAATATTTCTTTAGATAGGCATAGCCATATCTGCTGAAATCATCTGTGAAGGAGACAAAGTATAGATGTTCACCCCTGGTTGCTATGCTTATCGGTCCATATACATTTCAATGCATTAGGTCCAATAAGCTAGCGGCCCTTTCAGCCTCCTTGCTAAAAGTTTCTTTAGTCATTTTACCTTATAAACAAGACTCGCATATATCAAGTGACTCCATGTCAAATGATCCTAGGATTCATGCTATATGAAGCCTAGCTATGCGCTTCTTGTTTATGTGGCCTAAATGACAATACCAAAGGTAAACTGGATTAAGTTCATTAGGCATAACCCTTTAAGTATGTATATTATAGACATGATTAGTTTCATTTAGATCCAGGATATAAAAGACAATATTTAATAGAGCTACTCCATAAAATAATTCTTTTCTAGATAAAGCCTTTTTACTATTACCAATAGTAAATGTACATCCAGAAATACCCAAAACTGAAACAGAAATAATATTCCTGTACAAAACAGGTACAAAATAACATAGTTTCAGTAACAAAACTAATCTACTAGGCATCATAAGCTGGTCCTGCTGATCTCTATGGCAGCAACCCTTGCTCCATTTCTGACCCGCAAGTCCACTTGTCCCGATCCCAGTAATCTCCTGTTCTTAAGTCCCTGCACATTACAACAAATGTGAGAACCACATCTAGTATCCAATACATAAGATGTTGAAATAGAGGTTAATGTCTATGACATATATACCTGATGAAGACCCTGCGTCTTCCTTTTCTCTCCCAAAAGCTTGGGACACGATCTTTTCCAATGTCCAGCCTGCTTACAACCGAAGCAGACATCCTTGGAACGGGCCTTGGGCTGGGCTTTAGCCTTTTTAGCCTTGGCTTCCTTAGCCTTGGCCTTTGCCTTGCCTTTAGCAAGAGAAGGTTTCCCCTTGTTAACCTCAAGTAGCAGCGGAGTCTTCTTGAGCGACAATTCAGCGAGCTGAAGCATCGCAGCTCACTAACAGTACGGTCCATCCCTTGCTTGTAAAAGTTTAGGATGAATTGATCATAAGAATCCAGTAAAGCAGCCAGGATCGTGTTAACCACCAGTCCCCGTGAGATAGGCATTCCGAGACGAGCTAAATTATCTAGATAGCCCTTCATCTTGAGCACGTGTGCACTCACAGATGTCCCGGCTCCCATCTTACAGCTGCAGAATGCCTTATGGATCAGGTACCTTTCCTGATAAGCTTGCTCATAAAACATCTCATCAAGAGTTGTCATCATAGCAAAGGCCTGATGATCCATGAACTGCTTTTGTAATTCAGGAACCATACTAGCCAACATCTGGCATGTCACATCCCGGTTATCTTTTACATGTGCCAAGTATTCCTCCAGCGGGCAGCCAGTGGATTACTTCCCGTTGGCACAGCCGGTACAGGCTTTTCGAGCACATACTCTTTAGACTGTTGTCTTAGAACTTTCCTTAAGTTCATAGACCAGTCCCAAAAGTTAGGGCTAGAAAGCTTGTCCCATTCCAAGAAAGATCGCAGTGATAAAGTATCACTCGTAGCCATTGGTTACTACATAGAAAAATTTACGAGTGTTAATAAAGGACTTAACTTGTTCTTCCCATGATATAATTAATAATGAATGATGTTATTAATTAACTCGAGTTGTTGGGCTCATGGGCCAAGATCCATATTATATCAAGATATAGCCAGACGAGGGCCTGGAACAACTATACCCCAATTTTTAGGTAGGAACGCCGTCCAATCCCAACCTAGGGACTCTCAGTTTGATGGGTCTGTTGGCACTTACCCATCTGTGCTTAGGGCCTGGAACAACTATACCCCAATTTTTAGGTAGGAATGCCGTCCAATCCCAGCCTAGGGAGTCTCGGTTTGATGGGTCTGTTGTCACTCATCCAGATCTGCAGCTACTTTGGCTTCTTGTCCAGCAGGAATAGTGGTCTTCTCAATTTCAGCCACCTGTGCCTTAGCCTTCTTCATGATCTCGGCTATCTCAGCAACCATAGAATCCAAGTTTATCTTGGTCATCAACTCCTCTTCAAACCCTTCTTTAGACTTCCCAAACGCCTTGCTTAAAGTAGTAGTCAGCGCCCCCGAAATTGCTTCCACTGATTCATCACAGACTTTCTCTTTAGTTTTCTGCTTGGGTACCTTCACTGCTCTTGCTATCTCTTCTGGCGGCTCATTTGCAAAACAGTAGACTTAGCAATTACCTCTTCCACCACTACGGGGGCTGCTGGTTCTTCTCGACTATTCTTAAAGTCTACAACATCAGAAAATATCTCAAAGCCCGGGTATTCAATGTTCCCGACCTTCACTGGCTCAACTTGGCCATTGTACAGCTCTTCTCCTACCTTTATAAAGGGTTTCATCATAGGTTTGCTGTTCTTGTCCATTCTCTGATTCTTCTGGTCAGATGTTTCTTCTGCATACCCTAGCCCGAACTATTTTGGCCTTTCTGAGTCAATGTTAAACTCAGGCACCCCGTGTAGATTGATTCCGAGTCCTATGCATGGGACAAAGTTATGCTTATGCAAATATCTGGATATCCAGTCCAGCATATAGTTTCATAAATGATGATTGGAGAGTCTGTTGCTTCCTCTTCCCCGACCATGGTGATTTGGAATCCGCCGAATGGTATGACTCCTTCATTTACGGCAGCAATCATGGATTGGGCATCCACCTCAACAGTCACAATCTCCCTTTTTATCGAGAACTTTATTTTCTGATGTAGAGTAGAGGGGATACCTCCTAATGGGTGGAACCATGGTCTTCCCAACACCAAGGAGAAAGTGACCGGGATGTCTATCATAGTGAAAACGATCATTAACTTGACTGGCCTAACCTCCACTTTAGTTTCAAAAGTTTGAATTACTGTTCTTTTGGAGTCATCATACGCTCGGATCACTATTGAGGACTTCTTTAGGGCATCTTCACTCAAGCCCAAACATGGTAGCATTTTTAATGGACAAATGTTCAGCACTGACCCATCATCTACCATCACACATGGCATTACTTTATCCATAACATGGGCTCTGATGTAGAGGGCTTTATTATGAGCCTTTCCCTGGCTAGGCAGATCTTTTTCAGAAAAAACGATATTAGGAGACCCAGAATGGATCTTATCTAGTAGACAACACATGGCTTCTGGTGATGCAATAGGGGAAACCTCGATTTCCGACAACTTCTTCACTAAGGCTGCTTTGTGCTCCTTGGAGCTCAATAGCAGATGCCACAAAATAGCTTCGGTAGGGGTTTTATTTAAATGAGAAATGACCAGGTCTTCCTTCTCAACTCCCTCATGTGTTGATGTGCTATCCGACCCAGTCATCAGGGCCTTGTCTTTCAATTGGGCCGCTGGTTGATAAACCCTGCCGCTTCGGGTCACATTCTGCACTTCTTAAATTTTCAGCTTTTCTATAATAGGAGGCTTGACTGTCTCATCCCCTCCAAACTCCTCGTATTTGTCCTCCGAGTCTAGGTCATTTAAACTCACCGACTTCATTTCTTTTTGTTTTGTCTACCCTACACATGCTGACTCTACCTCAGCTTCACCGATCGCTACGGACTGTATAGTAGGATTTGCCTATAGGACTTGAGCAAAAATGAAATTGGCTAGCAATCCTGAGTGTACCATATTAACTAGCTTCTCGAATGCTGGCAATAGGTTAGTCTTTGTACTGGGTTTAGGAGGATCTTGCAATTTCCCCTCATCAATCAGTTTTTGGATGGCGTCCCTCAATTTGTAGCAATTATTGGTGCTGTGGCTAGTCACAACATGGTATGTGCAGAAATTATCTTTATTCGCATCAATAGGTTTCTCAAATGATCTCAGGGACTGCAACAAGCCTCCATTTCTGCACTTTGCAAAAATTTTAACTAAGGGGAGAGCCCAAGGGGATATACCCTCTCCTCCAGGGTTTCTACTTTGACTGCTTTGCTGCTGGGTTACTGCGGCAACCTCAACTTGCTTTACCTCCAAAGTTTGTCCCCCTTTACCTACAGAAATTGAGTTAGAACCGCTACCAAACACGCCTGCAGCTATTGACCCGAACCCGGAGCCATATCCTGAACTTCTGCCACCCCTATGGCTTGTTGTCTTCTCCTCCTCATCATGCTCAATTTTCATAGCCATATTGTATACCTCGCTGAGCTCACTGAAAGGGTGGAACTTCATGTTGTTCTTAAAGATGTCCCTACTACCGTCAATCAACTTCTAGATCAATTCAGCTTCATCAGGGTGGTTTTTAGCAAAATCATCTTGTTCATCCACCTTTGATTGTATTCATCAAAGGGCTCATTCGACTTTTGCTTAATTCTATCTAGGTCATACAGCTTCACCTGAATCTTGGTATTAAAGTTGCGGTATTTGATAAAAGCTGCTGATAAAGTCTCCCAGTCTGATTACTCTTCTTCAGATAAAGAATTGTACCAGCTCAATGCTCCTCCCTCGAGTGTAGTCAGGAAGAGATTGATAAGTAATTGCTTAATGGCACCCCCTGTCAGCATAACTCGTGCATAGAGATTCACGTGGGCTTCTAGCGAACCCATCCCCTTGTAGGAGGGAACTTTCGGCACTTGAAAGCCAATAGGAAAAGTCTTAATTCCTTTGCTGATCATAGTATCTACATTAACTCCTCTATTGGAGTCCGAACTGACATTGGCAGCTTTCTTCAGCTGGGCCACAACTTCATCCAATTCTGAATACTTCGCCTTCATTTTCCTTTCCATAGCTGCCTCAATCTCTTACAGCTTCTCCAAACTAGCCGAGGCATCAGCACCTTGCTGAGATGATTCAGCCTCCTTTTCCTTTCCAGCTCCACTAGCACGGGTTTCATCGACTTCTCTCACAATAGCCCACATCTCTTCCTTTAGTATGTCATGGAAATCCTGTGATCTCAAGAAATCCTTCAGGGCATCAGCATGACTTGGTGTTGGGTTGGCCATCTCAAATTCTTCCCTGGAATCAGATTCACTTTCCATTTCTACTGTTCTTTGTTCCTCAACAGCCCTCAAAGTCTGAGACCTTGTTCTCAGTCGATCCAGTTTTCTCTGCTTGACATCACACGGGAAATGTTAGGGACAATGAATGAATGGAATGGTGACATGAAGAGTGATAGACCTGGAAAACAGTTTTGAAACATCCCTGTATTTTTGTTTTGTGAGAAAATACATTTTGAAAACATTTTCTTTTTCCGGTTTACTTTAATTTAGCATGCGAGGTAGGTCGGTTTTTGAGAGATTCAGGTCTCCACCGTTGCATTGTTCTAAATACAATAACTTCAAAAATTAAATCTAAGGTCATGAATGCACACAACAAAATTCATTTTTGATGATTTTTTGAGTTTTATAAATTTTTGTGATTTTTGGGAATTTTTATGGATTATTATGGATATTCTGCCCCTGGACGAGAATTACAATCGCCTGACTGTAACTACAGCCATGCGACTGTGTTTACAGTCGTACGACTATAATTCATCCAAATGCAGAAAATCACCAAAATTTTATTCAGTTAAAACAGATAGCCGCAGGAATTTGAGAATAGTCGCACGACTGTAATTATAGTCGTGCGACTATTCATAGCCAAAAGAACAGTCATATGGTTGTTCTTAATACCCAGGAATAGCATCCCGAAAATACGAGTTTTATGCACGAATTCAAACCAAAACACCTAAAAAAAGCAACAAACTAAAAGTTTTAGGTGTAATTATCTTTGTAGCGCTGATCCACCGTCGGTTTGACCGCTGGAAACACCTTAAATTGCTCCAAATTACTCCTTTCTCCTTGTGTTCTAAGGTTCTAAAAGTTGTCCAAAAGTCTCCAAGAATTCACGGATTTTAATGAATTAAGAGTTTGAAATTGATTAAATTTGGTGTGTCAAGTTTCAACCTATTGATTTCTAACCGGTTTTAACTTTACTACACCAGAATTAAAAGAAAAAAAGGAGAAAAAGATGTTGCTTGGTTGAGTTTTCCCTTTTTCTCCACTTTTTCCTTCTCTTCTTCCTTTCAATTTCTGTCTAAAATCTACCAAAAAAAAAAAAAATCCCTTCCTTTCTTTCTTTCTTTCCCTTTTGCCTTGCTTGTTGTTGAGACACGGGCATTAATTGCCCTTCAAATCACCTCCATTTTTTAATTCTTAAGGTATGGGGTGCTGTACCTGCTACGCATTTACAGTCGTATGACTGTAATTTATTATTACAGTCATACGACTATAAATACAGTTGCACGACTGTAATTACAGCCATATGACATAATTTTTTTTAAGTATGTAAAATTTCGGCGTTTACAGGTGGTAGGATAGCCTCCTAGCACTAAGCACATATGGGTAAGTAAACCCATCAAACCAAGAGTCCCTAGGTTGGGATTGGAGGGAGTTCCTACCTAAATAGTTAAGGGTTGGTTGATAAGCCTCCGCTTGGCCAATTCTTAATGAAATATAGATCTTGGTCTTGTAACCATACATCGCCAGCAAATTAATTAATATGGTTAAAATAATAAAGCCCTTTATTAATCACTCTACAATTTTTCTGTGTACATAATCACTTAAAATGGCTGGTAATTCATTTTCACTGCGATGACACCTCAAAAAGGAGAAACTATCTGGGCCTAACTTCCTATCCAGGGCTTGACAGCTAAGATTAGTGTTGAGACAAGAGTCCAAGGAATATGTGCTAGATAGGGCCTTACTGGCCGCACCGCCTGTAGGTCGAGGGGTTACTCAAGCTCAAATTGAGGGGTACGACCTGCATATATTTGATTATAAGGTAAAAAAGTTTTGAGATCATTCACATATGTTGACCTTATATTTGACCGTAGGATGAAATACTTTTGAGAACTATTTCGGCAAGTTATGTACACATATATTAATCTCATGTTTGATTATGGGGGAGTTGTTTTTAAGATCATTTCAGTTACTGACCTCATGTTTGCTTATGAGGTGATACACTTGCAGAACAATCGGCCACAATGTGAACTCATGTAATGATGGAGATTTGAGATATCTTTAAGTACAACATGTGACATTACAACTTAAGTATGTAACCTTAGCTACGTAAGTCTTCATCCATAAGATCACATGTGTCAACACGATATCTCAAAAGATCAACCTATATCTTTAAGCTACAATTTTCAAACTAACGTTACATTTGCTTCTCACTTTTCAAAATTTGTCACATGTCTTTTATAAGAAAGGAACTTACCTATACTTTGCTTTATGGCCTTATTAAGATATGTATCAAAAGTACAAATGGCCATAAAATCTTGTGAGATCAACGGCTATATTCCTTTCTTATGCTTATCACTTTTCTCCATGAAATGAAATAAATGGCCATATGACTTGAAGACAATGATCATCTCTTGTATCTAACGGCTACAATCTTCATTGGCTTATAAAAAGGAAGAAGAAAAATATTTGAAGGTGTGGAAGACAATTCAAGAAACATTCATACTTAAGCTTTTCAACTCATAGTCTTCCATATTCCTAAAAGAGTTCAAAGAGAGAAGGAGAAATATTGTTTCATTTACATATTCACATATTTGGGAAGTGTATTTTCACACAAGGTTGTGTGAGGGGGTTTTGCTTTGTTGGTGGTTGATCAACAAAGGTTGTAAAAGTTTGGTGCTTGAGCTTCGAAAAAGCATCGGTAGAGTTTGTTACTTAAGCTCCAAAAAGTAACAGTATAGGTTTGATACGGAGCCTGCAAAAGTATTGAGTTTGTTACTTGAACTCAGAAAAAGTAACATAGGCTTGTTTCCTACCCGTAAAGGAAATGTTAGTGGAAATCTCAAGCGGTTGGCTTGGGGACCGGATGTAGAACGGTTGGGTCGAACCAGGATAAAATTATGCGTCTACAATTTTCTATCTCTACTCTCTTATTATTTTATTTCTTGCGATTTTAATTAATTGCTTTAATACTTAAAGTTATTCTACCAAGGCACTTTTATATTCACAAGTTTTATTACAGTTTTAATTATGCATTTTTAATAAAACTTGTTTTTGAAAAAGAAACTTGTGTTTCGATGAAAAGTTTTTTTTTAAAGAGTCTGCAAATTTTTATTCTGTCCTACAGTACTATTCACCCCTCTTTAGTACTGTAACTAGCCGTTTGGGACCACTGATTGTCAGCAGACTAATGAAAGAAAGTTTATTGCACTAAAAGCTGCCATTCCAATTCCTAAAGAATCCACCTCCGATTTAGACAATGAGGATAATGAAGATGATGATGAAGCCCTGTTGATGTTAAAATTCAGAAGATTCTTAAGAAACAAAAATAGAGGCAAAACATCTTATAGGAGGCAATTTAATATAAACAAGGCTGATAAAGCAAAGAAAGATTTAAAATAGGAAATTACATATTTTCAATTGTAATAAACCTGGTCATTTCAAAGCCGGTTGTCCAAAGCTAAAAAACAAATTTATGAAGAAGGACAAGAAAGCTATGGTAGCAACTTGGAGCGACAGTGATGAATCCAGCTCCGATGATGTTGAGGATCAAAAGCAAGAGAAAGACCAAATATGCTTCATGGCAAATGATGATTCAACAAAATCATCACATCAAGATCAAAATGAGGAAGATGAGGTAATTCTACAAACTTTTTCTCATAATGATGTTCTACAAGAATTCTTTAGAATGTATGATGATAAACTTGAGATAAATGCTAAGTGTAAAGAATATGAAAATAAGCTCTTAGAAAAAGAATCTGAGAATCTTGAACTTCAGAGCAAAGTGAGTTTTCTAGAAAACTCCAATCTTGAACCTATCAGTAAGTTATCTCACTTAGAAAAGAAATGTGAGCAATTAGATTGCACTATTAGCAAATTCACTAATGGTGAAAATATACTAAATGTGATTTTGGATTCCCAGAGAAATCTAAATGTTAAATTTGGTATTGGTTATAATGATAGGATACCCCCACAAAATCCTCAGAAACCTATCATATTTTGCCCCTCCTCCACTTCTACTATGCAAACTATATCCCCTGAACCTACGCTTCAGAAGCATAGTAAAATTCACAAACCAAACCAGAAAGATATACATGTCCAACACTCACATTTCTCCAAGCCAAAAAGGGTGCATTTTGTGAAACCAAACCAACAATTTCTTTCACAACAAAAGATTGCACATAAGAACCCACATAGGCCTACAGTCTCTCAAAAAGTTCACAAATATAGGCCTAAACAACAACATAGTTACGAGTCTAAACGTTTACATAAATTTAACTATGTTTCTTATCACCAAAATCATCTTTCAAAACACAATTAATCATATCAAGTTAAGAAAAAGAAGGATGTTACATGTTACCATTGTAACCATAAGGGATATGTAATTGGTGATTGCATCTTTAGAAAGGGAGAATACAAAGGGAAAACTATCTGGGTTCCCAAAGATAAAAATGCTTCTAACCCTAAAGGACCCAACAGTATTTGGGTACCTAAATCTACTTAACTTGTTTTGTAGGTATGTCTAAAGAACACTCTTTGAGACTCAAAGTGGTATATTGAATAGCGGATGCTCTAGACATGTGACTGGTGATGGAAGATATTTTACTTCCATGAAACAAGTTAAAGGAGGAACTGTAAAGTTCGGAGATAATCTAGTAGGATAGATTATCAGAAAAGGAAAGATTGGAAATAATCGATGCATTGATGAGGTTTTCTGTAGTCGATGGATTAAAATTCAATCTTCTAAGTGTGAGTTAACTCTGTGACAAAAATCAATAGGTAATCATTGATTCTAATAAATGTGAAATTGTAGAGCTGATAGTGGTATGACTCTACTTGAAGTTCCTAGAATAGGAAATATTTATCAATTAAATTCAAGTACCCTTACCAATGATCACTGCTTAATTTCATAAGAGAAAGAGAGTTGGTTATGACATCGTAGACTAGGTCATGCTAGCATGCATCTTATTTCAAAGCTTTCTAAGAAAGATCTTGTTAAAAGTTTACCAAAAATCAAGTTTGATAAAACTTATATATGTGATGCATGCCAAAGAGGGAAACGAACCAGAAGTTCTTTTAGTTCTAAAGGAGTTATTTCTACCTCTAGACCCCTAGATCTACTACATTTAGACTTGCTTAGTCCAATTCAACCAACAAGCTTAGGTGGCATGAGATAAGCATTAGTCATTGCAGATGACTACACATGTTTTACATGGAGATTGTTTTCTAGTAAAAAAGATGAAGCTGTTCAACAATTTTCTACCTTGTGCAAAAAGCTTCAGAATTTGAAAAACACTTCTATTATAGCTATTAGAAGTGATCATAGAAAAGAATTTGAAAATAGTCTTTTTAAAATGTTTTGCTCTGAGCATGGAATATCTCACAACTTCCGGCTCCTAGAACTCCTCAACCAAATGGTGTTGTTGAAATGAAAAATAGGACTTTAAATGAAAAGACAAGGACCATGCTCAATGAAAATAATTTACCAAAATATTTTTGGGCAGAAGCTATGAACACTGCATGTTATATTTTAAATCAAGCTTTAATAAGACCCATTTTAAAGAAAACACCATATGAGTTATGAAATGGTAGAAAACCCAATATTGGTTATTTCCATCCATTCGGTTGTAAGTGTTTTGTTTTTAACAAGGAATATCTTAATAAATTTGAATCTAAGTCAGATGAAGGTATTTTCTTGGGATATTCATTGCATAGCAAAGCATTTAGAGTCTTTAATAAAAGAAATCTCACCATTGATGAGTCCATGCATGTTGTGTTTAAAGAAACTAACTCTCTCCCAGACAAAGAATCTGAGGATACTCTTGAGATTTTTGACTCGCAGGATGAACACACAGAAAATAATAAAAGTGCTTGGCAAAAAGAAAACACTTCTAGTGATCAAAATGAGCATAATTGCAAGAATTGAAGATTTAAGAAGATCAACATGATGATCTCCCAAAAGATTTCAAATATCACAAATATCACTCCAAGGAAAAGATTATTGATGATCCCTTTCATAGATTAATGAACTGGAGATAATTAAAAGAGATCTCTACTATTTGTCTATAAAGTTAAGCTAAAAAGGTAAATTGAAGTCAAAACCACAACAAGTCAAGGAGATCAAGTGGAAGAATATTAAGGTAATTTCTAAAGACTATTCTGAATAACAAATGAGAAGAGAAAAACATTTTCAATGAGTAATATTGTGTGACAAAACAAGTTAATTTAGTGATTTTCAATTGTAAGTCTAGGTTACGTAAAATTGATAAAAATTTTACTATTGGATTAAGATTACAATTAAGAATTACAAATGTCCTTGTCACAAAATATATAGTCAATAAATGAATCTCAAAAGAAATATGCATATATATATATATATATATGTTTCTTTTAAGGGCTTAAAAGATTGGACCATTATTCTTTGGGCCACATAA
The DNA here is from genome assembly GCA_039660915.1 of Euphorbia tirucalli. Lineage (NCBI taxonomy): Eukaryota > Viridiplantae > Streptophyta > Magnoliopsida > Malpighiales > Euphorbiaceae > Euphorbia > Euphorbia tirucalli. The sequence continues at coordinate 29,763,405 of CM077640.1, read as the reverse complement.
CTTAAAGCCCATGTTTATAAGCAAAGGAAGGAAGAAATGAAACCAAAGGAAGAAGGATCCAAGAACCAAATTTTTCCTTTCCAAAATGACACAGCATCAACTCAGGTGCCAACCCTTCTTTACATACCGAAATCATTCCTACCTCTATCTCTACTTCCTCACTAAATCAAAAAACTCGAAAAGACCACTCTCCAAAATCAAAAATCCTTACCCAACTCTTCTGTAAAAACATACCTCAACCTCGAACTCTCTGCCAATCTTAAAACCTTTATCAAACGACAATGAAGCATTGCTCTAATAAAACTATCAACAAAGCTTCATGCTCATTTGACATTAGAAAAGATGAAGAGAAAGAGTGAATATTCATAATTCACAGGTGTGAGCGGACGACCTAAAATGCAAACGCAGGACGTGGCGAAGTGAACTGGGGAAAAAAAAGGGGGATCAAAGAAAAGAATGGCGTTTTTGGGTTTTTGGAAAAAGGAATTTTGATTATCTTGTTTTAGGAAAATAGTTGATTTGTTTGAAAATCCCTTTATAGAAAACCTTTTCCCAATTTATTAACTTAAAGACCTCGAAACTTAAATTCCAAGATCAATGATAGAGTTGCCACCTGGATCAGCTCATCCGGGAGATTCCGGTATAGCTCCCTACCAAGGGTAGACTACTGTACCTCATCTAGAGATTTAGGGTTCGGACAAGTAACCTATTCAACCTCAAGCTTGCTTTCACTTTATAGTTCATATTACCATATTTTATTCACTTAATTATCTTTCTCTATCCATTTTTATGTTCATATTTATTTAACCCATGCTCATACGAATGATAGAAATAAAATTACAGAATATATAAACCATGCATCCAAGCAGTTCAAAAGAATAAAAATAGAGGCCGCTTATACAACCAAATCGAATGAATAATAAAAGCTCTCGTCCTCACATTACAAATGCCTACAATACACGAGGATCTAAAAATTACAACCACCCAAAATACACGGATCAATCTATTAATTACATCAAAAATAATAAAAAGGGAAATAAATGCTGCAAAACAGACGGTTAGCATAATTATCACATAAACACAAATAGGACTCATATAAGATAGAATGGGGATTTTTAGGAATGGGTGCATACATTTAGGGGGGTAGCCGGGCCGACTTGGCTAATTGACCCTACTAGACCTCGAAAATAGTTTTGAAATGCCCTGTAAATTTTTGTGTTGGAAAACTAATTTTGGAAAACAATTAGCTCGGTTACATGCAAATTTTCCTTTTTAGCGGGTCTGTTATCCCGGAACTCAGGGTTCTGTTTGTGCGGGTCTCCTAAATCCAACATCCATCTAGGGTCCAAAAGAAGTAAACACGCCAAAAACAGTTTGGATCAGAAGATAGCATCGAGCGACGACATTTGTACGGGTCGTTCCATGATTTTGTCTCCTTATGGAGACTACAGCAATGCGGGTCTAACAACCATAGCCAAGCGGCTGTAACACCCAGAACCCGAAAAATAGTTTCCTCATTTTGAAAATACTGTTTTATTCGTTGTTAGTGTTTCCTAAGGATTTCCATGGAAGCCGGGGGTCCACGAATGCCGGAATATGGATCCAAATTGGATCGACCAACCTCGAATCACGGAAAAAACCGAAATCTAGGAAACCAAAAGCCTCATATCTGTGCAATCAGAAACCCAAAAACCAAAATTTTACAATACATAAATACATTTGGACCGAAATGGATCATAATCATAATGATAAAATGGAAAACGGACTGCTTTCATCCGATCTGGGCATTTTCGGGTTTTTACCCCTAAGGAACACAGCCATGCAACTGTAATACTATAGCCGCACGATTCTGTTCTTATGGGACACAGCTGTGCAGCTGTGTTCAAAGCAAACACAGTCATGCAGCTATATTCAAGCAATCAGTTTTCTGGAAAATTTGCAAAATAGAGGAAAATGAAAAGAAAAAGCAATGAACACAGGTTTAAGGTCTCTTAGAGTTTATTGTTTTGGTGTGTTTGACGTCTAGGATCAAATTGAGAAGTCAAAATGCTGCTTGAATCCTCAAACATCCCAAAATTCTGAAAACGAATACGAATCAATACGAAACCAATCTGAAATGTCTCCAATCTAGAATGGAATGGTCATGAGTTCTCCCTTAATGCTTTGGTATTGTGTTTTTGGTATTGTTTTGGGTCTCTCCCTTTCCTTCGTTGTGTCTGCTTTTCGGCCCTCTCCCTTACTTTCTCTCTTTTCCAATTTCTGATTTTTTCCTAGAATTGCTCCCCCCCTCTTTGATTCGAATTTTTTCTTTTTATATCCCCCTTTCGCTTTTGTCAAATCCTACATTAATGAGCCTCCCTTCCATTTGGCCGAAATCATAATCTCAGCCCCCAATTCAAACAAGTTGTTCTGCTTTTATAGGGCAACTTGGCTGCCCAGCAGAGCTGTACGGCTCTAAGTGCTAGAACCATATGGCTCTCAATCTACAATAGTGCAGCTATAGTTTTGAAACTATAGCCGTGCAGCTCTAAACAAAGTCAGGGCTGATTCTGTCCAAACCCTACACTCACCTCTAAGCCCTAAAATCACTCAAAGGACCTTTCTCGGGGTTTCGGATTAAGGATAGGTTGGTTTCGAAGCATTTGGGATACTCTAAGTGACATTCCGCATGTCCTCAAGTCCAATTCATGTCCGTCTACTCAACATGTAATATAGGATTCTTATCATAGAGGTCGGGAAAACCCAGCGCTTACAGCTGCCCCTCGCGTGATCAAATTCGATAACCGATACCAGGTCTAAGATACCTGAGGGGAATTTGAGAACACAAATTGAAGCACCATAAACGTAAGGAAAGAAAGACGTACCTGACTTGCTGAAGTTTCATTGTTGCAGTGATGATTTGATTTTATTTGAGCTGATATTGGGTCTACATTTACCCGTGGTGAAGATGAAATGAGCCAGAGCCGGGTCTACATTACCCGCGGTGATGATAGGATGAGCCTGTATCGGGTCTACATTACTCGAGGCGATGTTGAGATGAGCCTATATTGGGTCTACATTACCCGAGGCGATGATGGGATGAGCCTGTACCGGGTATACATTACCTGAGGCTAGGATGAAATGAGCCCAAACTGGTTCTACATTACCTGCGGCGATGATAGGATGAGCCTATACCGGGTCTACATAACCCTAGGTGATGATGGAATAAGCCTGTACCTGGTCTATATTACCCCGGGTGATGTTGAGATAAGCCTGTAACGGATTTATCTGTATCCGAGGTGATGATCGAATGAGCCTGTACCGGGTCTACATTACTCGAGGTGATGTTGAGATGAGCCTGTACCGGGTCTACATTATTCGAGGCGATGGTGAAATAAGCCTATATCGGATTTACCTGTATCTGAGGCGATGATGGAATGAGCCTGTACCGGGTCTACATTACCCGAGGCGATGTTGAGATGAGCCTGTACTGGGTCTACATTACCCAAGGTGATGGTGAAATAAGCTTGTACTGGATTTATCTGTATCCAAGGTGATGATGGAATGAGCCTGTACCGGGTCTACATTACCCAATGCGATGTTGAGATGAGATAAGCCAGTGCCGGATCTATCTGTACCCAAGACTGAGTGGATGAAATAAGCCTGTGCCGGATTTATCTGTACCTGAGGCTGAGTGGATGAAATGAGCCTGTGCCGGATCTATCTGTACCGGAGGCTGAGTTACTGGTGAAGCTGATATAAGCCGATACCAGGTTTATCTGTACCCGAGGCAAAGTTGATGAATTTCTGCATTTGAAATTATAAGTGTTCATTCCTTGATTGAGAGATGTTGAACAAAAATTTTTACCCCTTCGATCAGGAATGAAGACTAGCTGGGTATAAGTGTTCCATGTATGTTATGCATGTATGCATGATGATGCATATGCATGCAGATTCTAAAGGATGTGTTTCTTGCTATGTCCAGCCTTGATATCCCATGTTCTTGCTGGGGAAACTATGTCACACCTCTGATTGACTTTTGGCCAGGGGAGTACATCCTTTGGGCAGTGTAATCCTTGTAGTCTGTTCGAGGATACGTGATGGCTACCAGGGAGAAAGTGGTGATGTTCCTTGTGACGGTTTCACTAGGGAATGGTGCGGATGATCCTATTGGAGAGATGGCGGGAAGGCTTTATCACTCTGCCCCTAGGAATAGTGAATTTGCAAGTGCTCTAATTTTTGCATGAACTGCCCAATGTGGGTTTTCAGCTTAGCGAGCTGCTCTAACTTTTCCCTAAGGCGCCTTTTTGGTTTTTACCTTAGCGAGCCCCTCCCCCCCACCCCTTTTTTTTTACATGAGGTCTTGTTAATTTTAAAGTTGGATCTATTTCAAAATTTTCGGCCACCTTAAGAACTGGTGAGTTAGATTCGGAGGATGAGAGAAGATTGTATGTTGCATAAATTTAGCACATTTTAATTGTTGGGTGATATGACTCTTTTAATTAATTAAAAGCAAGGTGCTTTTTGTAAATGGATGTTTATGCAAGATAACATTGTTTATGCATTTTGACATAACCATATGAATATATTTAAACAAAACATCACACTTTATTGCTGAGATCAACATGAGTACATTTGAAAAGGTTGGTTCCCAAAATTATATACATTCCACATAGAACCAAAATCCATCATCAGTCGTCCCTTTCAGATTTTCCGACTGAACATTTTCTCTCGTGTCTTAATTTTTTCCTAGGCCGCCCTTTTTAAGTTTTTAACCTAGCAGACTTTGCTTTTTTTTTTTTCAAACATGGTAAAGCTTCAGGTGATCTTAGTTGATAGGATTTGTGAATTCATTCCCATCCATGTCCATGATGCTTACACCACCCTTCGATAGCACTTTCTTTAAAACGTACGGGCCTTCCCAATTTGGCCTAAATTTCCCTTGTACATCAACGCTTTGTAGGCCTCAACTGTTTCAGAACCAAATTCATTGCTTTCATTTGTCGTCTAGGATACTTCACTTTCTGATTATAGGCTTTAGCCTTTCTGCGTTGATACATCTGCAAATGACCAGTGCTTTCAACTGCTTTTCATTTAATGCTGCCAATTGCTCATATCTAGCTTGAACCGATCTTGTTTTTGGTAGCTGAGCTTCCAAGGCTATTCTGAGTGACTTGAGTTCCATTTCCACTAGCAATATTACTTCCATCCCATACATCCAGGCGTAAGGAGTCTCGCTAGTCAGTGTTCTAACAATGGTTCTGTAACCCTAAAGAGCATACGGTAGCTTGTCAGCCCAATCTCTATAGGTGGTCTCCATCTTTGATAAGATCTTCTTAATCAACTTGTTAGCCACCACCACTGCACCATTAGCCTGTGGTCTATATGGAGAAGACCTATGATGTTTGATTCCATGTTTTGCGAATAGCTTAGCTGTTGCCCATTGAAATTGTACCCCGTTATAAGTCACTACATGGTGTAGGATTCCATATCGAGAAAGGATGTTCTTTTAAATGAACTTAACCATCTACTTAGTTGTCACACTAGAGAAGTATTCTACTTCCACCCATTTTGAGCAATAATCAGCTGCAACCACTATGAATCTATGCCATTTCGATGCTGCAGGATGAATTTCTCCAACCATGTCTATCCTCCATGCTGAAAATGGACAAGGAGACGCTAGGTTTTATAGCTCAAGTGGCGGCAAATGACTGATATCAGCATATATTTGACATTCATGACAACTTCTTACCTCCTTCACATAATGAGACTGCATTGTCATCCAGAAGTATCCCTGTCTTATTATCTTTCTAGCAATAGTGACCCCATTCTTATGCGTCCCGCAGGATCCCGCATGTACTTGCTGCATTGCTGTTTCTGCTTCTTGTTCTATCAATCACCTTAGAAGAACTGTTGGGATTTGTCACCGGAAATCACCCGATAAAAGCGGAAGAACGCGGTGATTTCCTCAAATCCAGTCCCAGGAGCAATTGAAGTGGAAATTGAAAAACATAAAATTAAATAAAAAGAGATTAAAATTTCATACCAGAAAAAATCTCTTTCAGAGACGGATGATGACTGCAGAACTCAATTTAGAATTCCTCCACTCTCACGTACACGAACGCTTGGCGAATACAACCCGTGCTAGCATCGGAAAAACCAAAACAATGGAGAGAGGGGGCTAGGAATTTCGGCTATGAGTGTTCTTGAGCTAGGGTGGCCGAATTCTTCTAACCCTAGGTATTTATAGCTAGGGTTGGCCGAATTCCTTAAGGAATTCTGGCCCATCTTGGCTCCTCTTTATTCTGTGCGGGCTTCCATGTTTTAATTTAGGCCCAGTCTAATTTTAATTATTCTGTTTAAATTAATTTCAAGCCCAATTTTAATATACCCATGTATTTAATATATCACTCCAAGTAATATATTATTTACATATAAATTAAAATTAGTTTGACAATTAATTTAATCCATCAAATTAAAATTAACTCTACACAAAATAAAATCATATATAAACCCATACATACGGATATTTCCACCTAGGAAATAATTTCATAATTAATCCAATTAATTATGAAGAGCCAATAGAATATATTAATTTTATTATTATGACCAATCCAATTGATCCTTATAATATAATTAATATATACATGCTTCTCCCTCCATTGTGTATACTCCAAGTATACAGGTGATTCCTTAAGTCTGCATTCTATCGTTCTATGTGTACGATCCTGTGGGCCCATCTTTATGTTGGCAGCGGGCCTTTGGCCCGCAGACTGCAGTTGGGCTCTAGCAAGCCACTGCAGCCCCCAATTAAGATGGAGATGGCAGTCTAACTGATATCATAACCCTGTAGTTGAACTTGTACATCCCATGTCATTGATATCGGTGTCCAACACAGAGGCATGGATTGATCACCCTCTTTTGTGTCCGGACATTAACTTGATCCCGAATGTACTGATGCTCACAAACAAGTTCCAACTTGTTTGGGTGTGGCCACACTCTTATCAGTCACATTCATCAAGTGGCCGGTGATATCTTCTCAGTTGGTTACTGAGTGACAAATCCCTTCTGCATATCCATAGTATTACCATGTTCGGTGACATACCCGAAAGCACCCATACTTGGCACCCTATTACAGGCCCTTTAGGCGTACCCCTAAGTATGCGACTTCACATGTAACACCATCATATGGTCAGGTTAAAGGATCCATACAAGTACTACACGAGAATCCATTGTGATACCATACCATGTGGATTGCTCGTTTAGTGGATCTATCCAGTACCATGCTCCCAGGCATGTACCCATTAACTTGGTTGACATTCCATGTCCAATGACCGGTAAGACACCGCCATACAACCAGGTTAATGATAGTCTGTTGTTCCATTCATTCCCATGACTGGAACAGACTACGGATCTATTTATGGTCATATCGTTAACCCTATCCATGGTCTTACTGCTAAGTGCATGACACTAGTCGTCATGGATATGGATATGTCCATTGGATACTTCATTTACTATACTACACAAGATAAATATAATAAATGAATTGATGCCTTTATTAATGACACAAATAAGTACAACACATAAATCCAATAAATGTATGGTACAAATACAAGGACCAATGCCTCGGGACTAGGGCATTTCCAACAATCTCCCACTTGCACTAGTTCCAACTAGGCATAGGCCTAATCCCTATAGATCTAGTATGACCCTCGTGCTTGGGCTGGGCCAGCGCCTTGGTCAATGGATCTGCGACATTATCCTCGGTGTCCACTCTGTGCAATGTAATGTCACCTCTCTCCGCGATTTCTCGTATGAGGTGAAACTTTCTGAGCACATACTTTGTGTTCTTATGTGACCGGGGCTCCTTAGCTTGTGCGACGGCCCCATTGTTGTCACAGAAGATATCGACTGGGTCCTGGATAGTTGGCACTACTCCCAACTCAGTGATAAACTTCTTCATCCACACAGCTTCCTTAGCTGCATCACGCGCAGCGATGTACTCAGCTTCTGTTGTAGAGTCCGCTATGGTTGGTTACTTTGAGCTCCTCCAGCTTACAGCACCACCATTCAGCAAGAATACATACCCTGACTGCGATTGGTACTCATCTTGGTCTGTCTGGAAGCTTGCATCAGTGTACCCAGTAACTGATAAGACTTCTTGACCACCATACACCAAGAAGCTATCCTTAGTCCGGTTAAGGTACTTGAGGATTGCCTTGACAGCTTTCCAGTGATCCTCCCCGAGATCCTGCTGGTATCGGCTCGTCATACTCAGTGCAAAGGCGACATCAGGTCTCGTACACAACATAGAGTACATGATTGATCCAATAGCCGAGGCATATGGAACCAATTTCATGTTCTCCCTGTCCTCCCTTGTTTTAGGACAGTTCTTCTTACTAAGTTTCAGCCCATGGCCCATTGGCAAGAAACCTTTCTTGGCCCGGTCCATGCTGAATCTTTTCAGAACTTTGTCAATGTACGAAGCCTGACTTAGGCCCAGAAGCCGATTTGATCTATCCCTATAGATCCTGATCCCTAGGATCATCTCAGCTTCGCCTAAGTCCTTCATTGCGAAGCACTTACTCAGCCACTGCTTTACCCCTTGCAGTGTAGGTATGTCGCTTCCAATGAGTAGGATGTCGTCTACATACAGTACCAAAAATGTGACAATGCTCCCACTAGTCCTCTTATACACACAAGGCTCATCCAGATTCTGTATGAAGCCATATTCCTTTATAGCCTCATTGAATCTTAGATTCCAACTATGGGATGCTTGCTTCAGTCCATAAATGGACCTTTGAAGTTTGCATACCCTTCCCGGATACTTAGGATCGACAAACCCCTCAGGTTGTGTCATGTACACATCCTCGAGTAGCTTTCCATTAAGGAAAGTGGTTTTGACATCCATTTGCCATACCTCATAGTCATACCATGCGGCTATGGCCAGTAGTATCCTGATGGATTTGAGCATGGCTACTGGTGAGAAAGTTTCATCATAGTCTATCCCATGTACTTGTCTGAAACCTTTCGCAACCAGACGCCCCTTGAAGGTATTATCAGCTTTTAGCTTATAGCACCACTTGCAACCTATTACCTTAGCACCCGAAGGTGGATCAACCAAGTTCCAAACTTGGTTATCGTACATAGATTGCATTTCTGCCTCCATGGCTTTACGCCAATTCGTAGACTGTGGGCTAGCCATAGCCTCTTGGTAGGTTTTGGGTTCTTCTTCATCCCAGATGAGAAGAGTTTGATCATCGGTGACGAGGAAACCATACCTCTCCGGTTCCCGACGATCCCTACCGGACCTTCTAGGTTCTTGTGTGGCCTGGGTCGGTGCCTCCACTTGTCGAAGCTCCACCTGGGCCTCTGAGCTATCCTCTTCAGGAGCTTGTGGACCTTGAACTTCCCTGAGTTCAACGTTGCTCCCACTATCTTTCTTGGAAAGGAACTCCTTTTCCAGAAAGACCCCCTTCCTTGCCACGAACACCTTGTTCTCGGTGGGGTTGTAGAAGTAATACCCTTTGGTTTCCCTAGGGTAGCCCACAAACAGGCATTTATCGGTTTTGGGCTCTAGCTTGCCACTAGTTAATTTCTTGACATGTGCTTTGCATCCCCAAATCCTTAGGAAAGACACATTGGGCTCCTTGCCTGTCCATATCTGATATGGGGTCTTTTCCACCGCCTTAGTCGGAGTATTGTTTAAAATGAGAGCTGCTGTCTCGAGGGCGTGTCCCCAGAAACTAATTGGGAGAGTTGCTTGACTCATCATTGAGCGGACCATGTCCAACAAGGTCCTATTCCTCCGTTCGGACACCCCATTCCATTGTGGTGTTCCGGGAGGAGTGAGCTGTGGAACTATTCCATGCTCTCTCAAGTATGAGTCAAACTCTAAGCTCATATACTCACCGCCTCGGTCCGACCGAAGGGCTTTGATATTCCTGCCTAGCTGGTTCTGTACCTCGTTCCTAAATTCCTTGAACCTATCAAGGGTCTCGGACTTATGTTTCATCAGATAGACGTAGCCATATCTGCTGAAATCATCCGTGAACGTGACGAAGTATAGATGCCCACCTCTGGTTGCTGCGCTCATAGGTCCACATACATCTGAATGTATTAGGTCCAACAAGCCAGTGGCCCTTTCAGCTCTTTTGCTAAAAGGCGCCTTTGTCATCTTGCCTCTTAAACATGATTCGCATGTATCAATTGACTCCAAGTCAAATGACCCTAGGACTCCAGCTTTGTGAAGCCTAGCAATGCGCTTCTCGTTTATATGGCCAAGACGACAATGCCATAGGTAGACTGGATTAAGCTCGTTAGGCTTAACCCTTTTCGTGTTTATGTTATAGATGTGATTGGTTTCATTTAAGTCCAGGACATACAGGCCATTATTTAATAGAGCATCTCCATAAAATAACCCCTCTCTAGATATTGAAATTCGACCATTTATAATAGAAAATTCAAATCCAGACATGTCCAACATTGATACAGAAATGATATTCCTGCACATAGCAGGTACAAATTAACAATGTTCCAAAATTAAAACCAATCCGCTGGGCATCAATAGGTGGTATTCGCCGATCTCTATGGCAGCAACCCTTGCTCCATTCCCGACCCGCAAGTCCACCTCACCCGACCCCAGCAACCTTCTATTCTTAAGTCCCTGCACATTGCAACAAATGTGAGAACCACATCCAGTATCCAATACCCAGGATGTTGAAACAGTAAGGTTAATATCTATAACATAAATACCTGAAGAGGACGCACCTTGGCCCCTTCTCTGCTCTCCCATCAGCTTAGGACACGATCTCTTCCAATGGCCCGCCTGTCTGCACCCGAAACAGACGTCCTCAGGACCTGCCTTTTGCTGGCCTTTGGGTTGGGCCTTGGCCTTCTTGGCTTTGGCCTTTTTGGCTTTAGCCTTGGCCTTTTCCTTGGCCTTACCCTTAGCAAGAGGAGCGTTCCCCTTGTTAACCAGCAGCACCGGCGGAGTCTTCTTGATCGACTGCTCAGTAAGCTTGAGCATCCCATGCAGCTCACTGACAGTACGGTTCATCCCTTGCATATTATAGTTAAGGATGAACTGATCATAAGAATCCGGTAAGGATGCCAGGATCGTGTCCACCACCAACTCTTAAGAGATAGGCGATCCGAGACGGGCCAAAGTATCCAAATAGCCCTTCATCTTGAGCACGTGAGCACTCACAGATGTCCCAGCCCCCATCTTATAAGAGTGGAATGCCTTATTGGTCAGGTACCTTTCCTGATGAGCTTGCTCTTGAAACATCTCATTGAGAGTTGTTATCATAGCATAGGCTTGATGGTCCATAAACTGTTTTTGCAGTTCGGGGACCATGCACGCCAACATAAGGCACGTCACATCCCGGTTGTCCTTGATGTGCGCCTCGTATTCCGCTAGCTGTGCAGCCGTCGGATTACGTCCCTGAGGCGCAGCCGGCACAGGCCTTTCCAGTACATACTCTTTCGACTCTTGTCTTAGAACTATCCTCAAGTTCCTAGACCAGTCTAAAAAGTTAGGACCGGAAAGCTTGTCCTTCTCAAGAATCGATCGCAGTGATAAGGTATTAGTGTTTGCCATTTGGGTGTTTCTACATAGAAAAACATTTAGAGTGTTAATAAAGGGCTTTACTTTGTTGTTCCCATATAAAATTAATAATGAATCAAGTTATTAATTTAACCGAGTTGTTGGGCTCATGGGCCGAGATCCATATTTCATTAAGATATAGCGAAACGAGGGTTTGGTACAACTACACCTTAACTATTTAGGTAGGAACGCCGTCCAATCCCAACCTAGGGACTCTCGGTTTGATGGGCTTGTTGGCACTTACCCATCTGTGCTTAGGGCCAGGAGAATCCTACTACCCATGCTAAGTCAAAAGCTCCATCCAAGTGTTAGAGTATCCCATACTCTAACCCAATACAAAGTGACAATACTCCAGTGCATCCTGCGAAGGCATGGTCTACAACTGGCCTATTCCCACCTCGATTCGGTTTTGGATGAGGGAAGCACTTTTAAGCGACTTAGTAATTTCAATTTTGTTATTAGATTCAATTATAACGGCTTACATACATAAAGCGGGTGAATGAGCTATATGTAACATACATTCATACATGCAAAAGAATATACAAATGATTAAATAAAATAAAATGGACTGCTATGGGCCTATGTTACATCCTAATATAATTCTAGTAAACCCATACTAGAAATACATATTAGGTGGGCCTCCTCCTTCTCCTTCTGGGCTTGCACCTCCATTTGGGCTTGTACCTCCAATTGGGCTCACCACTCCATGGGCTTCTTCTTTTACAAATTTTATAATATTTAACTTAAAAAAAATAAAATTACATTAAAAAAAAACGACACGCAGGCCGTATTTACCCAAAAGAAAAATACAACCCAACTCGTAAAAGGCCCAATAGCATCCAATCATACATTCATTCAACCATACATATGCATCCAATACATACAATTCAAAAGCATGTCAAAATGCATGATTTAAGCCCATTTAAATTATGTCGAAGCCATTATTTGGAAATCGCCAATTTTGGCCCACCATGGTTCTAACCCTTAACGGGCTTTGGGCCTCCAGCCCAGGCAGTCCAACTGCTCCCACTGGAATTGGGAAACCATGGGTCCAATTTAGCCGTCCGAGTAATTGTGCCAAAATTACCCGAACCAATTTCCATTAACCACATTAATTTCCAAATTCATGTCACATGAATGAAATTAAAATTCATCCAAGAAACCATGCGCATTTAAATTGCATAAATTTAAACACACGAATTTTAAAACCAATTAAAATTTCAAAACTGGGCCCCGGACCCAAAACCCGCAAAATCCAAAAACTGGGCCCGGCCCGCTGCAGCCGCTAGGCGGCTGCACCGCTGCTACCGTGCGGCAGCCACTGCCCAGCAGTGGCTGCCGCTGTGCAGTGGCCGCCCAGCGGCCGCTGCCTGTGGCGCCCAGCGCCATGGGCAGCGGCCGCCGGAGGCGATTCCGCCGCCGGCAGCCCCGCCGCCGGGAGGCCGATTTTTTTTTTTTTAAAAAAAAAACAGAATTAAATCAATCCAAAAAAATATCCAATCATCATCCATAACAATTCACCAAGAATTACAACAATACAATAAAATTAAAACAAACATAAACCAATATGCAATATTAATTTTCATTGTATTAAAACACATGGGAAAAATCATAAAAACCCATACCATGAATCCCAATCAAAAAACATCCAATTTCAAAATAGGGATTCAACCAAATTAATCAATTCCCACGGATCAAAAGCCTGCTCTGATACCACTGTTGGGATTTGTCACCGGAAATCACCCGATAAAAGCGGAAGAACGCGGTGATTTCCTCAAATCCAGTCCCAGGAGCAATTGAAGTGGAAATTGAAAAACATAAAATTAAATAAAAAGAGATTAAAATTTCATACCAGAAAAAATCTCTTTCAGAGACGGATGATGACTGCAGAACTCAATTTAGAATTCCTCCACTCTCACGTACACGAACGCTTGGCGAATACAACCCGTGCTAGCGTCGGAAAAACCAAAACAATGGAGAGAGGGGGCCAGGAATTTCGGCTATGAGTGTTCTTGAGCTAGGGTGGCCGAATTCTTCTAACCCTAGGTATTTATACCTAGGGTTGGCCGAATTCCTTAAGGAATTCTGGCCCATCTTGGCTCCTCTTTATTCTGTGCGGGCTTCCATGTTTTAATTTAGGCCCAGTCTAATTTTAATTATTCTGTTTAAATTAATTTCAAGCCCAATTTTAATATACCCATGTATTTAATATATCACTCCAAGTAATATATTATTTACATATAAATTAAAATTAGTTTGACAATTAATTTAATCCATCAAATTAAAATTAACTCTACACAAAATAAAATCATATGTAAACCCATACATACGGATATTTCCACCTAGGAAATAATTTCATAATTAATCCAATTAATTATGAAGAGCCAATAGAATATATTAATTTTATTATTATGACCAATCCAATTGATCCTTATAATATAATTAATATATACATGCTTCTCCCTCCATTGTGTATACTCCAAGTATACAGGTGATTCCTTAAGTCTGCATTCTATCGTTCTATGTGTACGATCCTGTGGGCCCATCTTTATGTTGGCAGCGGGCCTTTGGCCCGCAGACTGCAGTTGGGCTCTAGCAAGCCACTGCAGCCCCCAATTAAGATGGAGATGGCAGTCTAACTGATATCATAACCCTGTAGTTGAACTTGTACATCCCATGTCATTGATATCGGTGTCCAACACAGAGGCATGGATTGATCACCCTCTTTTGTGTTCGGACATTAACTTGATCCCGAATGTACTGATGCTCACAAACAAGTTCCAACTTGTTTAGGTGTGGCCACACTCTTATCAGTCACATTCATCAAGTGGCCGGTGATATCTTCTCAGTTGGTTACTGAGTGACAAATCCCTTCTGCATATCCATAGTATTACCATGTTCGGTGACATACCCGAAAGCACCCATACTTGGCACCCTATTACAGGCCCTTTAGGCGTACCCCTAAGTATGCGACTTCACATGTAACAGCATCATATGGTCAGGTCAAAGGATCCATACAAGTACTACACGAGAATCCATTGTGATACCATACCATGTGGATTATTCGTTTAGTGGATCTATCCAGTACCATGCTCCCAGGCATGTACCTATTAACTTGGTTGACATTCCATGTCCAATGACCGGTAAGACACCGCCATACAACCAGGTTAATGATAGTCTGTTGTTCCATTCATTCCCATGACTGGAACAGACTACGGATCTATTTATGGTCATATCGTTAACCCTATCCATGGTCTTACTGCTAAGTGCATGACACTAGTCGTCATGGATATGGATATGTCCATTGGATACTTCATTTACTATACTGCATAAGATAAATATAATAAATGAATTGATGCCTTTATTAATGACACAAATAAGTACAACACATAAATCCAATAAATGTATGGTACAAATACAAGGACCAATGCCTCGGGACTAGGGCATTTCCAACAAGAACACCATTTGCATTTCTCTTATATAGCATATCTTCAAAGATTCTAAATTGGCTGGCCAATCTTCTTAATGAAGCCGTATCAGTAGTACTAGCTCCTTTCGGATACTTTCCCTCCTTCACATACTGATAAATGTCAAAGAACCACGGCTTTTCTTCAGCTATTAACTCCATTACCTCGTGCATATCAAAGCAGGGTTGCCTGGAAATTGCTATAAACAAAGGTTATATCTGTGTCTTCTCTGGATCTTCCCACATAGAGGACAATGTTGCTAGTGCATCATCCATTTTCTTCTCCTCCCTGGGAACATGTCTGAACTCACACTGGCCAAATAGCTCTCTTCTATATTGTAGCAGCTCTTAGTAGGGCCGTAAGGCTTCTTCTCTCAAATCCCATTCGCCCTGTGCTTGCCTAATCACCAAAAGTGAATCTCCAACAAGCAACACATTGTCTGCTCCTAGTGTCAAGAGGGCTTCTATCCCGAATAAACATGCTTCATACTCTGCCCCATAGTTAGTTATGGGAAAGTCCAATCTTTTCAACAACGGAATGATCTCACCATCTGGCGTTGCTATGATTACCCCAATTCCAGTAGCCTTTCTATTTACAGCACCATCGAAGCACATAACCCATCTCCTTACTTCCACTATAGCTAGTTGTTCATCAGGGAACTCCAGATTCTCCACACGATCTGATTCTAACGGCTGATTTACCAAAAATTCTGCCACAGCTCGCCCTTTGATGGTTTTCTTAGTGATGTACTCAAAATCAAATTTTGATAAGAGTAGCAGCCATCTAGATAACTTCCCAAGCAACACTGGTGCCTTATACAAATATTTCATCGGATCCACCTTAGCCACGGCTTGTACCCTGTACGACTAAAAGTAGTGGCATAACTTCATAGTTAGCCAAATCATTGCTACACATGTCTTCTCCACCAGCGTGTACTTGGTTTCATATTCTAGCAGCTTTTTACTAAGATAGTAGATAGGATACTCCTTCCTTCCATCTTGTTTTTGTGCTAGAATTGCCCCTATAGAGGAATCCTCAATAGCCAAATACAAAATCAAGGGCTTTCCCAGAGTTCATGGGCTCAGAACCGGTGGGTTTACCAGATAAGCTTTGATCTTCTAGAATGCCAATTGACACCTGTCATCCCATGTAATCAGCTGATCTTTCCTTAACAACTGGAAAATCAGCTCACACACTGACGTTAACCATGCTATGAAACAACTGACATACTGTAAGGAACCCAAGAATGACCGGACCTCCTTTTCTATCTTAGGAGCTGCCATGTCTCGAATGGCTTTGATTTTGTCTGGATCCATCTCTATTCCCCTTTGGCTAATAATATGACCAAGTAGCTTCCCTGATGTAACCTCGAATATGCACTTCTTGGGATTAAGTCGCAAGTTATACTCTCCAATGCATGTAAGAAATCTATCCAGGATAGCAGGGTGCTCTTCCCAGGTCATTGATTTAACAAGTATATCATCGACATACACCTCTACTACTTTGTGAATCATGTCATGTAGCAATGTTGTGATAGCCCTTTGGTAAGTGGCCACAGCATTTTTCAATCTGAAAGGCATTACTCTATAGCAGAACGTGCCCCACTTAGTAATGAATGACGTCTTCACCTTGTCATCTACATCCATTAAGATCTAGTTATATCCCGAAAACCCATCTGTAAAAGAGCACATCACTGCCTTAGCTACGCTATCCATCAAAACATCAATGTGAGCAAGGGGAAATTATCTTTCCGGCATGCTTTGTTCAAATCCCTATAGTCGACACACACTGTGACCCTTTCGTCTTTCTTAGGCACTGGAACGATTTTGGCTAACCATTCTGTGTACTCCACCAACTTATGGAACTTAGCTTTGATCTGCTTAGCCACTTCTTCTTTTACCAATGCAGCCCATTATGGTCTCAGCCTTCTTAGTTTCTGCTTTACTAGCCTGAATCTAGGATTTGTTGGAATCTTGTGAACTACTATTTCTGTGTCGACCCCCGACATGCCTTAACAAGTTTTTACAGTATTTTTTTCAATTCTCTCTCTTCTTTGGGTTTTAGTTTTTGTCAAATGAATCACATTTTGGGATTCTCATTTGTACTTATGTTAATTTCATGCAATGCAATGTCATAAATGCTAAAATGCCTGATGGTGATTCAAATGCATGCATAGAGTTATCAGGATAAACATTGCACAAATAAGCAAACTGGGATTTCATTGCAATGAACTTATTGTAAAGTGCATCGTTCACATTGAAAATAGAAGAAACAGATACCACAAAATCATTTCCATCCTCCATAGGCGGAGGGCCTTGCACTTCTTCATTATCCTTGCTCAGCTTCAAGATGTTTTCCCGGTCAGCAGCAATTTCAGACTCTTGTTTAGTAGGAAGAGCAGTCTCCTTAATCCTAGCCACCTGCGCCTTAGCCTTCATCATTATTCCTGCTATTTTAGCGACCACAAAATTCAGACTTGCCTTGTTCCTCGGCTCTTTCTCGCACCCTTCCTTGGATTTTGCAAAGGCATTGCTTAAGGCGGCGGCCAGCGCCTCTAAAATTGCTTCCACAGATTCTTCATAGATCCTCTCCTCAGATTTCTCCTTGGGCACCTCCAATACTTTTGCTATCACTTCAGATGGCTCCTTTTGGGGGATGACAGGCTTAACAACTGCCTCCTCCGCTGTCATAGGTGCAACTGGCTCTTCTCAGCTCTCTTCAAAGTCCACTACATCAGAGAATATCTCGAAGCCCGGGTACTTGATAATTTTGACTTTTATTGGCTCAGCTTGCCCCTTATACAGCTCTTCACCAGGCTTAATGAATGGCTTCATCATGGGCTTGCCATTCTTTTCTTTCTTCAAACCCTTCTTTTCAGATGTTCCTGCTATGTAGCCTAAGCTGAATTGCCTTGACTTTCCCAAGTCAATGTTGAATTCGGGCATCCCTTGTCGATTAGCTCCGAGTCCTATACCCGAAACAAAATTCTGTTTGTGCAGGTACTTGGACAACCATTCTAGCATATAATTCATATAGATGACCATTAGAGCATCTGTGGCTTCTTCTTCACTGACCATGGCAATCTGGAACCTGCCGAATGGTATGGTCTCTTCACTCACAGCAACGATCATGGACTGGGAATCTGCCTCAATTGTCACAAACTCATTGCCTATTGAGAATTTTATCTACTGGTGCAGTGTGGAAAGGACGCCTCCCAACGGATGAAACCATGGCCTCCGCAATAGCAAAGAGAAAGTGACTGGAATGTCAATCATAGTAAAAGTGATTGTCGACTTGACCAGTCCTACTTCCACCTCAGCTTCAAAGGTTTCGATCACAGTCCTTTTTGAGTCATCGTAAGCCTTGATCACGATGGAAGACTTCTTCTAAGCATCTTCACTCAATCCCAGGTATGGCAACATCTTCAATGGAAATATATTCAGAGCTGATCCATCATCTATCATTACACATGGTATGACCCTATCCATTATATTAACTTTGACATCAAGAGCTTTGTTGTGGGCCCTTCCTTTGTGTGGCAAATCCTTTTCGGAGAACACAATGTCAGGGGACCCTGAATGAACCTTATCCAATAAGTAGCACATAGCCTCTGGAGAAGCAATTTGGGAAACCTCAATTTTAGATAGCTTTTTAACCAATGCTGCTCTGTGCTCCTTGGAGGTCACAGCAAAGGCCACAAATTGGCCTGAGCTAGAGTTTTCTTCAGTTGTGAAATGAGAGATCTTCTTTTTCCACTTCCTTCGGCACTGACATGCTGCCTGATCCAGTCACTGGAGCCTTATCCTTCTGCTGAGTTACTGGCTGATAGACTCTGCCACTCCTTGTCACATTCTGGACTTCGAGAACTATTGGCTTCTCAACAACTGGTAGCTTAACTGTCTCATCACAGCCGTATTCTTCATACTCATCTTCCGAATCCAGATCATCCAATCTCGCTGGTTTTTCTACTCTGTCAGCTTTCCACATTCTAACTTTGTTTCAGTTTTAATGGCCACTATAGACTGTATGGTGGGATTTGCTTGTAGGACCTGGATGAGAATGAAGTTAACTGGCAACCCTGACTGTACTATGTTGACCTACCTCTCAAAAGCTGGCAATGGATTAGTCTTTGTGCTGGGCTTGGCAGGTTCTTGTAACATACCTTCGTCAATTAGCTACTGGATGGCATCCTTCAACTTGTAACAGTTGCTAGTTCTGTGCCCTACCATGATGTGATGGGTATAGAAGTTGTCCTTATCAACATCCATTGGCTTCTCAAATGGCCTTAGAGAGTTCAACATGCCACCGTTCCTACACTTCGCAAAAATCTTAGCCAAGGAGAAAGTCCAAGGGGATATGCCTTGACCCTCTGGATTTCTACTTTGGCTTCCTCGTTGCTGAGACACTGCGGCAACCCAGCTTGCTTAATTTCTAAAAACTGCCCGCTTTTACTCATAGAACTAGAACCAGACCTACTGCTTGGGCCAGTTGTAGTCACAGACCGGTAACCAGAGCTTCTGCTACCCCTATGGCTTCCTGCCTTCTCTTCATCATCCCTCTCAATCTTCATAGTCATGTTGTACACCTCACTGAGTTCATTGACAGAATGAAATTTCATACTATTTCTATAGATATCCCTGCTATCGTCAATAAGTTTTTAGATCAGCTCGTTTTCATTGGGGCAGTTCTTCAACAGAATCATTTTTTTCATCCACCTCTGATAGCAATCATCAAAGGATTCATTTGGCTTTTGCTTAATTCTGTCCAAGTCGTACAGCTTCACTTAGATCTTGGTGTTGAAGCTGTAGTACTTGATGAAACCTGCTGGCAGAGCTTCCCAGTCTGATAGCACATCTTCAGATAAAGAATTACAACAAGTTAATGCTCCCCCTTCAAGTGTGGTTGGGAAGAAGTTGATTAGCTGCTGCTTTGTTGCACCCGTTGTCAGCATGATTCGGGCATAAAGGTTCACATGAGCTTCCAGTGAACCAATCCCTTTGTAGGAAGCAACTTTAAGCACTTGGAACCCAATCGGGAAAGTTTCAATGCCTTTGTTTATCATGGCGTCTACATTCACGCCCCTTTTATAACCCAAACTGATATTGGCCCCTTTCTTCAGCTCGGTGACCACGTCGTCTAGCTTTCCATTGCCACCACAATCTCCTATAGCTTTTCCACACTAGCTAAGACATCAGCCCAAAACTGAGAAGATTCAGCCACCTTTTTCTTTCCAGGCCCACTAGTTCCGACTTCACCACCTTCTCTTACAACAGCCGGCATCTCTTCTTTTAGGATATCATGAAAATCCTGAGATTTTAGGAAATCCTTTAGAACATCAGCAAGATTTCGTGTCTGGTTTGCCATTTCCACTTCCTCCCCGGATTCAGACTCACTTTCTGTTTCTACTGTCCTTTCTTCCTCAAGCCCTTAAGGTCTACGATCTTGTCCTTCGTCAATCCAGCCTTCTTAAAGAACTGTCTATACAAAACTTTGATCTTTTCTAGTCTCATGTACGTACTCTTTTACGTCACATGTGAAAAGTTAGGGATAATAAATGAGGAAGTAATGACAAGAAGATTGATGCTTGAACGATGCTTCGTGGATGGGAATGAAAATGGGGATGATCTTTGTATTTTGAATTCCTTTATTTTGGATGTCCCAAGAGTGCCCAATGCTATACAAAAGATAATGCAAGAATGTCATGTGTGGGCCATCACACGGACAGAGGTTCAGCTCCTTCGGGGCACCTAGTGAATGTCGTGAAATGGTCGCGTGTGTACTGACACACGGGCAGAGTTTCGATGCTTTATGGGTCAATGAGATGACATGAAATGGTCACATGGGGGTCATCCCATGGATAGAGTTTTGATGCTTTTGAGGCATGTGACATGAGATGATGTTATAGAAAAGTCACATATGACTCGGAACACGGATAGGGGTTCAGCGTTCGTGGAACACCTTGCATGATTTGACAATATTATGAAATGCCCCTATATGTGCAATAATCCTGTACTTGGGGAGTACCTCGAATGATTTAACAATGTTATGCTTAATGTGGACCACGACGCGCTAGTAGCACTTTGGCGTCACCGTGACACCTATGATGAATGAGTATGATGCCATGTAATGACATCGTGTGACCCACCACACGAAAATAGAACTAGGACCATTGTGGTCTTCTACTGCATGACATGGTATAGTGAAATGGCCAAATGCAATCCAGCACACTGGCAGAACATGGGTAGTTTTGGGATACCCGACATGTTATGAAATGAAATGATCATGAAGAGAACACTTGGAACGCCTTTTATTAGGTGGGATGAGATGGTCTGAATGCCTATGTCATACAGAATGCAAGTGGCTACACGAAAATGTGGTTAGGGCATATGACATGCGGATGATGTCATGTATGCTTTGTGAAAATGTCACACACAGGATGTATATGACATACCAATAAAACGTCGTGGCTGCACGAAAATGTGGTTAGCATAAATGTCATACATATACACATGTGTTTGAAAATGGCTGGGTAGTTTTGGCATACTCGACATGTTATGAAATGAAATGATCATGAAGGGAACACTTGGAACTCCTTTTATTAGGTGGGATGAGATGGTATGAATGCCTATGTAATACAAAATGCATGTTGCTACCCGAAAATGTGGTTAGGGCATATGACATATGGATGATGTATGTCATGTATGCTTTGTGAAAATGTCACACACGGGGTGTATATGGCATACGAATAAAATGTCGTGGTTGCACGAAAATGTGGTTAGCATAAATGTCATACATTTGCACATGTGTTTGAAAATTGCTGCATAAAAATCTGGTTAGAATGGCACGCGAATGGTTATGCTTGTTTAATGCTTGGTGGAAAGGTAAAAAACAAAACCACCATGGAACAAACGTTAGCACATGTAAAGAATATGCTCTCCCTTCCAACCTTATTTCTCCTTTCGAATGGTCTCGCATTCTTCCTAGGTGTTGGGTCTCTTTGGCATCAACAAGGGATACCAAAGGTGTACACTCAATGTCCAATTTTGAATTTATTTTTTGGTAAACCTAATGGAAGTTGCTAAGTCATTACATGTGGGCCAAAGTCAAAACCAAGGGTCGTACAGGCTCCCATAGCGAATATACACTTCTCACCGTAGAACACGATGTAAGGTCATGTGATGCTATAAGTGGTTTACCCTGTCGAGTGCCTCCAATCCTGGTGGAAGAGGTAGGTCACCTTCTGAGGTAAACCGAGATTGATCAATGTGTTGGAGGGATTGAGAAGAAGAAAATGTCATGATATGCAGGCGCAAACAAATATGGTCTCATGAACTAGTAAAGTGACTGCAAGCGAGGTTATATTTCAGTGGTTGCCTAAGTTCCTTAAGTTTTTTTATGAAAACTTTTTAAGAAACCTTACATCCCCAGCAGAGTCGCCGCTATGAGCGGACGACCTAAAAGGTGAATGCAGGACTTGGCAAAGTGAACCGGGGAAACAAAAAGGGATCTGAAAAACGAATGGCATTTTTGGGTTTTTGGAAAATGGGATTTTGAATATCTTATTTTAGGAAAATTGTTGATTTGTTTCAAAATCCCTTTAGAGAAAACCTTTTCCCATTTTATTAACTTAAATACCTCGAAATTTAAATTCCAAGATCAGCGATAGAGTCACCACCCGGATCAGCTCATCCGGGAATTTCTGGTACGGTGCCCTACCAAGGGTAGACTACTGTACCTAATCTAGAGATTTAAGGTTCGAGCAAGTAACCTATTCAACCTTAAGCTTGCTTTCACTTTATAGTTCATATCACCATATTTTGTTTGCTTTATTATATTTGTCTATCCATTTTTGTGTTTGTATTTATTTTACCCATGCTAATATAAATGACCGAAATAAATTGCAGAATAAATAAACCATGCATCCAAGCACTTCAAAAGAATAAAAATAGAGGCCACATATACAAGCAAATCAAATAAAGAATAAAAGCTCAAGGGCCTAGAATACATGAGGATCTAAACATTACAACCGCCTAAAATACACGGATCAATCTATTAATTACCTCAAAAATAATAAAAAGGGAAATAAATACTGCAAAGCAGATGGTTAGAACAATTATCGCACAAACACAAATAGGACTCATATAAGATAGAATGGGGATTTTTAGGAATGGGGACATACATTTAGGGGGGTAGCCAGGCCGACTCGGCTAGTTGACTCGACTAGACCTGGAAATAGTTTTGAAATGCCCTGTAAATTTTTGCGCTGGAAAACTATTTTTGGAAACAATTGGCTCGTTACATGCAAATTTTCCTTTTTAGTGGGTATGTTATCCCAGAACTTAGGGTTATGGTCATGTGGGTCTCCAAATTCCAACATGCATATAGGGTGCAAAAGCAGTAAACATGTCAAAAACAGTTCGAATCCAAAGACAGCATCGCGCGGCGACATCGGTATAGGTCGTTCTGCGATTTTGTCTCCTTCTAAGGACTATAGTTGTGCGGCTGTGGTTAGAGCCACACAGCTCTAAGAACCATAGCCAAGCGGCTGTAACACCCAAAACCCAAAAAATAGTTTTCTCATTTTGAAAATACCGTTTTGCTCGTTTTCATTGTTTCCTAAGGATTTCCGTGGAAGCCGGGGGTCCGCGTATGCTGGACTGTGGATCCGATTTGCATCAAACAACCCCAAATCTCAGAAAAAACCAAAATCCAAGAAACTGAAAACCTCATATCTGTGTAATCAGAAACCTAGAAACCAAAATTTTACAATACATGGATACATTTGAACCAAAATGGATCATAATCCAAATGATAAAATGGAAAACGGACTGCTTTCGATAGATCGGGGCATTTTCGAGTTTTTGCCCCTGAGGAACACAGCTGTGTGGCTGTAATACTACAACGGCACTACTCTATTCTTATAGGATACAGCCATATGGCTATATTTAGGCAACAGTTTTCCAGAAAATTTGCAAAGCAGAGGAAAATGCAAAGAAATAGTAATGAACACAAGTTTAAGGCCTCTCAGAGTTTACCTTGCTATTGTTTTGATGTGTTTGACGTATAGAATCGAATTGTGAAGTCAAAATGCTCCTTGAATCCTCAAACGTCCCGAAATTCCAATAATGAATCTGAATCAATCTGAAATGGATCCAATCCAGTGTGGAATGGTCAAGAGCTCTCCCTTAATTCTTTGGTATTGTGTTTTTGGTATAGTTTTGGGTCCTCCCTTCCCTTCTTTGTCTCTGTTTTTCGGCCCTCTCCCTCACTTTCTCTCTTTTCCAATTTCTGATTTTTGCCTAGAATTGCTCTTCCCTCTTTGATCCATAATTTTTCTTTTTACATCCCCCTCTCTCTTTTGTCAAATCCTACATTAATGAGCCTCTCTTCCTTTCGGCTGAAATCATAATCTCAGGCCCCATTTTCAGCCAAGTTGCTCTGCTTTTGTAGGGTAACTTAGCTGCCCACTAGAGCCGTGTGGCTCTAAGTGCTAGAGCCATGCGGCTCTAGATCTACAACCACATAGCTGTAGTTTTGAAACTATAGCCGTGTGGCTCTAGACAGAGCCGGGGCCGATTCCGCCAAAACCCTACATTCATCTCTAAGCCCTAAAATCACTCAAAGGACCTTTCTTGGGGTTTTGGATTGAGGATAGCTCTGTTTTCAGAGTGTTTGAGATACTCCAGGTGGCATTTCGCACATCCTCAAGTCCAATTCACTTCTGTCTGCTCAACAGGTAATATAGGATTCTCATTATAGAGGTCGGGAAAACTCGGCGCTTACAACATGATGAATTTACACCAAAAAAAAGAAAAAGTAGTCAATAGATGATGCATACCCATAGAAATCGACAATTTCCAAAATCATTTCAGTCAGAGAAACAAGACAAGGGCACCATCACATCTATCTAAAATCTCAACAAGGTAATCCTTTTTATTTTGATGGGTTTATTAAAGAAAGAGTAAGATGTAGAAAAGTGGACTGGGAATCTCTGAAGCAGAATGATAAGCCATTTGTTTGGTACATTAAAGCTCAAAAATGGGAAAATTTTTTGAGTATTAATGAACTGATTTTTGATTCACTTGTCACTGAATTCTATGGCACACTCACTTGTTTACGAAACAGAGATTATAAAGTGATAATACAAGGGATGAAGCTACCTGTTAATGAGAAAAATTATTGGTGAGGTATTTTATTTACCTGTTGAAGGTGTTAGAATAGATAGATTCCCTACTCCAATGACTCTAGGCAAATACAATGCTGCTAAATTTATCTCTGAACTATTTAAAATCCCTACGGGTCACTTAATACCCTGGTCTGAGCTTGACTCAGGATACTTAGGAGAGAGGATTTTCGAATCCTACAGATGATGATCTCTGCTTGTTTTGTCCTGCAAAAGGCAAGTCTTGCCAATATAAGTAGTTTTAGTCTTTGCTTTATTTGGCACCTTGCAAGTTACACTAAAATCAACCTTCCCTACATAATTTTGAACCATATGACCTATGTCAAGAACAACTCTGCTCTGCCTTATAGCATGATACTCTCTAAATTCTTCACTAACTTCAATGTATCCAAGGTTGGACTTATTCCATCCTTTGTAAGCCCCAGGTCAACAATCAACAAGTCAAATATTGATAGAATGTTGAAAGCCAGTTCTCACAAAAGCCAAATTCCAACCAATCTTGCAAAAGTTGTCAATATCTCTAAAAATCCTCAAGAAGTTTAGAAACCACTCCTTCAAAGCTTCTGCTCACTAAAACTATAGCTAAGCAGAAGAAAGGGACATGAGAAGGAAAGTGTACAGTGTCAGAACATGTTACTAAATAGGAGAGAGAGAAAGAAGCTTTAAGGTCATGTCAAAAAGAAGGAGATGTCTTTGGATCCTTGGCTACACTGATCAGTGAAGAAGACATGACACTTAGACCTGAAACCAATTCAAATCAAAGCACTTCTCAAATTCCCTCCCTGAATGCTTTTTCAACTTATTCATTCTTCCAGAGTTCTATAAAGCTAGCTGGGAACCTCCACCATTTCATCAACCTTCCTTCATCATGGATGAAAAATTTACTCAACTAGAACCCTTCACTACTTCTTCCAGTCAAACTACTTTCCCACTAAGCATTTGTCCACCATCTCCTCCTTCTATGCTTGAATCCAGTTCTTGCCCAACACTGCCATTTAACTCAAATCCACCTCCACCTCCACTTGACTACCATAGAGTGACAGCATACACCTTGGAGACATGTTTTAGAGATATCTCAAAAGTCCTGAGTGCCTCAAAATCACTCATGGGATCAAAGACCTATACAAAAGTTCCCTCTGCCTTAAGAGATCTTCATATGCAATTATTCAACACCCAAGAAAAATTTCATCACATGATTACTGGTATGGAGATGGAGCTAGCCATAATGACAGGGGCTATCAATCACTTGTTAGATCAGGTAGAAGCAATGAAAAGTCTTATTTCCACCATCATAAAATCAGGAGTACCCTTCTCTTCCTCCTTCGATCGTCCATGATCAAGGTTTGCATCCTAACACCTCAGAAGATGTTGACATTGCAGAGAGAATCTATTATACAAATTTGGTCTCTCTCATCTTCCTCTGCAACTTTTGGTCAACCACTGGTTATTCATTTTAGCTAGTCTTTAGTTCTGACAGGAGTATTTTGGTCTATTTGGATCTGTTAAGTTCTAAATAGGGTATGAATGCTCTCTGAAAAAATATCTACATTATATGTTATGGACTGTATTATCTTTTGGATTATACTAGTTTACAGTTTCTAGTTTGTCACTACTTCCATTTGTGCTGATAATTGCTCTATGTCCTGCTACTGGTGACTTACTGTGCTGATGATTACCCTCTGTGCTGGTAATTGGTATATAACTTGCATGAAATGGCTTGATCTTTACTATGATGATCATTACTTTGTACTCTACACTTGTGTGCTATGCCTTGGTCTATGATATATTGTTCCTATGTTGATCATCACTTTGTGCTGAACTCGTATGATAGATTTGTATGATGTATGTTATGCCCTGCATCTTTTATGTGTTGCTCATTACACTATGCTGCTGATTACTCTGCGATGACACTGTTGTGATAATGGTAATGCTTACTTTGTGACTCACATTTTCACTGTGCTGTGCTGTGCTTGATCTTTACAATATTGATCCTTATTGTGCTGATCACTATCCTGTGATAATGATTACTATGAGACTTTCATCTTATCTATTAGGCTTTATCTGTGTGAGTTTCTGTTATGAGCTATTTTGATGATCATAGTATGCCTTCACCCTCTCTTTTTGATGATTTCAAAGGGGAAGAAAGTTTGAGATGAGTTTGACATTTTATGAAGATTATCTGATCTCTTATAGAGATGTTTGACACTTATGGTAGAATGATGACAATGTTTGAGTCAGCATGATTCCATATACTTAAGTAGAAAGTTTGAGATAGCATGGCAAATAGATCATAGTGTTGAGTTTAGGATGATATGCTTTTTGTGTTGAAGAATAGTCACCATGATGGCATCTTGGCTGACTTAGGATGAAAACACTATGTTTACTATATTTGCTGCTTGACTAAACTATTGGTCTTTAGCTAGAATATTGACTTAAGCTGATTAGTGCACTCATTGAAACTAGGAAGATTTGAAATGCTAGAATTGAGTGTTAATCACATTGGCATGCTTTTTTATCACATTCTTGAATGACATGCCTATGATGCCAAACTTATGAGAATAATGCTTGACCCTGCTGACATATCTGAAGTAGTATACTTTTGAGTTACATGCTTAAGTTTCAATGCTTATGAGATAAAAGTTTTGGTAATCCATATTTGCTCAAAGCATAAATGGCTTATCACTTGAAATTTTTTATATTTCAGCCATACATATATAGATGTTCAAAGTTGACCTAATATTATCTTATGACTTGAAAGATTCAAAGATCCTTTTGGCATATATATATATACTTACAATGTGGACCCCATATTTGATTATAAGGTAAAAAAGTTTTGAGATCATACACATATGTTGACCTTATATTTGACCATGGGATGAAATACTTTTGAGAACTATTTCGGCAACTTATGTACACATATATTGATATCATGTTTGATTATGGGGTGAGTTGTTTTTAAGATCATTTCATTTATTGACCTCATGTTAGCTTATGAGGTGATACACTTGAAGAACAATTCGGCCACAATGTGAACTCATGTGATGAAAAAGATTTGAGATATCTTTAAGTACCACATGTGACATTATAACCTAAGTTTGTAACCTTAGCTATGTAAGTCTTCATCCTTAAGATCACATGTGTCAAAACCATATCTCAAAAGATCAACCTATATCTTTAAGCTACGGTTTTGAAACTAAGGTTACATTTGCTTCTCACTTTTCAAAATTTATCACATGTCTTTTATAAGAAAGGAACTCACTTATACTTTGCTTTATGGCCTTATTAAGATATGTATCAAAAGTACAAATGGCCATAAAATCTTGTGAGATCAACGGCTATATTCCTTTCTTATGGTTATCACTTGAACTCATTCTTCTTCATGAAATGAAACAAAAAGCCATATGACTTGAAGACAACAGTCATCTCTTGTATCTAATGGCTACAATCTTCATTGGCGCATAAAAAGGAAGAAGAAAAAGATTTGAAGGTGTGGAAGACAATTCAAGAAACATTCATAGTTAAGCTTTCAACTCATAGTCTTCCATATTCCCAAAAGAGTTCAAAGAGAGAAGGAGAAATATTGTTTCATTCACATATTCAAATATTTGGAAAGTGTATTTTCACACAAGGTTGTGTGAAGGGGGTTTTGCTTTGTTGGTGGTTGATCAACAAAGGTTGTAAAAGTTTGGTGCTTGAGCTTTGAAAAAGCATCAGTAGAGTTCATTACTTAAGCTCCAAAAAGTAACACTATTGGTTTGATACTGAGCCTGTAAAAGTATTGAGTTTGTTACTTGAACTCGGAAAAAGTAACATAGGCTTCTTTCCTGCCCGTAAAGGAAACATTAGTGCAAATCTCAAGCGGTTGGCTTAGGGACTGGATGTTGACCGGTTGGGTCGAACCAGGATAAAATTCTACATCAAAAACTTTCTATCCCTACTCTCTTATTATTTTATGCAATTTAATTTCTTGTGATTTAAATTAATTGCTTTAGTACTTAAAGTTATTTTTACCAAGGCAATTTTATATTCACAAGTTTTATTATAGTTTTAATTCTACACTTTTAATAAAACTTGTTTTTGAAAAAGAAACTTGTGTTTCTATAAAAAGTTTTTTTTAAGAGAGTCTACCAATTTTTACTTTGCCCTACAGTACTAATCACCCCCCCTCTGGTACTGTAACTAGCCGTTTGGGACCGTCAAAGGATAAAGAAAAGATTCCACAATCACTTGAAAAAAAATCATCAACTCCATGCCAAAAAATATATCCTAAATGTATAAAGATTGTATCAAACTTGTACCTAAAATGTATCAGAAATGTATCACAAAATGAATCAGACTAGAATTATAAAATGTATCAGACTTATATCAAGATGTATCACAAATTTATCAGAAATGTAATAGAAATGTATCATAACATATATCAGACTAGTATCATAAAATGTATCAGACTTGAATCAGAAGTGGATCACAAATGTATCAGACTTGTATCAAAAGTATGCAAGAAATGTATCATAAAATGTACCAGACTAGCATCATAAAATGTATCAAACTTATATACAAATGTATTAGAATTGTACCACTACTGTATCAAGAATATATTAGGTATCTAACAGAAATGTAGTAGAAGTCTATCAGAAACGTATCCGAAATGTATCAGAAAAAAAATCTTACCAATCACTCTGTTGAGGTACATTATCAACAACACAACATCAAGTGGATAAAAATGATCCTTCCCAAAGTACTCCTCAGACTCGAAAATGTTAGGCCTTGAACAAAAAATCTCAAACTTCTCTATGAAATAAGGAAGCAGGGTTGCATACTCATTAGTAGAGTCATATGTCATATGAAAACCAGCCCTTTCCTTTAATGAATCATAGATATACATGTTGGATATGCCCTAGTCCCCGAGGTATTGGACCTTGTATTTGTATTATACATTTATTGGATTCATGTATTATACTCATTTAGTGTTATTAATAAAGGCATTAATTCATTTAATATATATCTTGTGCAATATATTAAATGAAGTATCCAATGGACATATCCATATCCGTGATGACGAGTGTCATGCACTTGGCAGTAAGACAAGGATAGGGTAAACGATATGACCATAAAGACATCCGTAGTCTGTTCCAGTCATAGGAATGGATGGAACTAGAGACTATCATTAACCTAGTTGTATGGCGATGTCTTACAGGTCATTGGACATGGGATGTCAACCAAGTTAATGGGTACACGTAAAAAGGGCATGGTACTGGATAGATCCACTAAATGAGAAATCCACATGGTATAGTATCACAAGTGATTCTCATGTAGCACTGGTATGGATCCTTTAACCTGACCATATAATGGTATTGCATGTGAGGTTGCATACTTAGGGGTACGCCTAAAGGGCCTGTAATAGTGTGCCAAGTATGGGTAATTTTGGGTATGTCACTTAGCATGGCAATGCTGTGGATATGTAGAAGGGATTTGTCACTAAGTAGTCCACTGAGAAGATATCATCGGCCTCTTGATGAATGTGACTGATAAGAGTGTGGCCACATCCAAACAAGTTGGAACTTGTTCGTGAGCTTCAGTACATTTAGGATCAAGTTAATGTCCGGACACAAAAGAGGGTGATCAATCCATGCCTTTGTGTTGGACATCGATATCGATGACATGGGATACATAAGTTCAAAGTATAGGGTTATGATAATAGTTAGACTGCCGTCTCCATCTTAACTGGGGGCTGCAGTGGCTTGCTAGAGCCCAACTGTAGTATGTAGGCCACAGGCCCACTGCCAACATAAAGATGGGCCCACGGGATTATACACATTGAGCGACTGAACACTAACTTAAGGAATCACATGTATACTTGGAGTATACACTCTGGAGAAAGAGGAACATTTATTAATTATATTATAAAGATCAATTGGATTGGTCATAATAATAAAATTAATATTTGATTGGCTTCCTCATAATTGATTGGATTAATTATGAGATTATTTCCTTGATGGAAATATTCATATGTATAGGTTTACATATCAATTTATTTTGTGAAGATCTAATTTTAATTTAATGGATTAAATTAATTAGTCAAACTAATTTTAATTTGAATGTAAATAATATGTTACTTGGTGTAATATATTAAATACATGGGTAAATTAAAGTTGGGCTTGAAATTAATTTAAACCAGACTAATTAAAATAGGTTTGGGCCTGAAATAAAAGATGGAAGCCCACACAAAAGGAGAAGATAATTGGGCCGAAATTCTCTTTCAGAATTTCGGCCACCTAGGGTTAAAATAACCCTAGGAATTTTGGCCTAGGAGGACATGACTGTGTGGCCACAATTCTCCTTCCTACCTCTCCAAAGTTTTTGTGTTTTCCAGTGCTAGCACGGGTTGTGTTCGTAAGGCCTTCGTGTACATGAAGAAGGAGGGATTCTAATTTGATTCCTGCAGTCTGCATCCATCTCTTGTTATTAAATTTTTATTTTTACAATTTCCATCACAATTGCTCCTGGGCATGGATTTGAGGAAATCACCACGTTCTTCCGCTTTAATCGGTTAATTTCTGGTGACAAGTCCCAACAGTGGTATCACAACGGGCTTTTGATCCGTGGAAATTTTTAAAATTGGTTGAATCCCTTGTTTTAAAATTGGAGATTTTTTCATTGGGGTTCCTGGTTTGGGTTTAAGATTTTTCCCATTTGATTTTGTACAATTGAGATTGAATATGCATATTGGTTTATGTTCGTTTAATTTAATTGTATATTTGAGATTCTTGGTGAATTTCTTGCTATGGATGCCATGTTTTTTATTATATGATTTTCTGTTTTATATAATATATATATATGGCTATTACCGGCGTGCAGGGCTGCTGGTGGCGGAATTGCAGCCGGCGGCTTCTGCACGACGCGGGAACAGCGGCGGCAGCCACTGCCTGCTGCTGCTGTGCAAGCAGCAGTGGCCGCTGCTAGACAGCAACTGCCACTGCTGGGCGGTAGCCACTGCTCGGCAGTGGTTACCGCACGACTGCATCGCTGCTGCCTCTAGCAGTGGCAGCTGCTACTAGGGAAACTAGGTTGCCTTAGCTGCAGCGGGTCGGGCCCAGTGGTTTTGGATTTGGCAGGTTTTTGGAGCCGAGGCCCAGCTTTGAAATTTTAATTGGTTTTAGAATTTGTGTGTTTAAATTTCTGTAATTTAAATGCGTATGGTTTCTTGAATGAAATTTAATTTTATTCATGTGATATTAATTTTGGAAATTAATGTTGTTAATTGAAATTGGTTTGGGTAATTTTGGCACAATTACTTGAAAGACTGAATTGGACCCATGGTTTCCCAATTCTAGTGGGAGCATTTGGACTGCCTTGGCTGGAGGCCCAAAGCCTGTTAAGGTTTAGAACCATGGTGGGCCAAAATTGTTGATTTCATAATAATCGCTTGGACATTAATGAAATGGGCTTGAATCATGCATTATAACATGCTTATGAATTATATGTATTGGATGCATATGGGTGATTAAATATTTTGTATGATTGGATGCTATTGGGCCTTATTCGAGATGGGTTGTATTTTCTTTTTTTGGGTAAATATGGCCTGTGTGTCGTTATTTCTTTTTAAAGTAATTTTATTTTATTCACTTATTATAAAATCTGTAAAAGAAAAAGCCCATGGAGTGGTGAGCCCAAGTGGAGGTGCAAGCCCAGAAGGAAGATGATGGACGCCCACCTGATATTGGATTCTAGTATAGGTTTACTGGAATAATATTAGGATGTAATATAGGCCTATAGCAGTCCATTTTACTTATTTATTTAATTATGCTATATATTTATTTGCATGTGTGAATGTATGATTCAACAGCTTTTTCACCCGCCTTATGTATGGAAGCCGTTATTAATTGAATCTAATAACCAAATGAAATTACTAAGTCGCTTAAAAGTGCTTCCCTTATTCAAAACCAGCTTGGAGTGGGGATAGGTCAGTTGTAGACCTTGCCCTCGCAGGATATACTGGAGTATCGTCATTTTGTATTGGATTAGGGTATGAGATACTCTAACACTTGAATGGAGGTTTTGACTTAGCATGGGTAGTAGGATTCTCCTGGCCCAAAGCATAGATGAGTAAGTGCCAACAAGTCCATCAAACCAAGAGTCCCTAGGTTGGGATTGGATGGTGTTCCTACCTAAATAATTAGGGTATAGTTCTACCAGGCCCTCGTCTGGCCATATCTTAATGAAATATGTATCTCGGCCCATGAGCCCAACAACTCAGTTTAATTAATAACTTGATTCATTATTAATTATATATGGGAATAACAAAGTAAAGTCCTTTGTTAACACTCTAAAATGTTTTTCTCTGTAGAAACGCTTAAATGGTAAACAACAACTCATTATCACTGCGATCAATCCTAGAAAGGGACAAGCTTTCCGGTCCCAACTTTTTGGATTGGTCTAGGAACCTAAGAATAGTTCTAAGACAAGAGTCCAAAGAGTACATACTGGAAAGGCCTGTGCCAGCTACGCCTCAATGACGTAATCCACCGGCTGCCTAGCTAGAGGAATACGAGACGCATGTCAAGGATAATAGGGATGTGACATGCCTTCTATTGGCCTGCATGGTCCCCGAACTATAAAAAAAGTTTATGGACCATCAAGCCTATGCTATGATAACAACTCTCAATGAGATGTTTCAGGAGCAAGCTCGTCAAGAAAGGTACCTGATCAATAAGGCATTCCACTCCTGTAAGATGGGGGCTGGGACATCTGTGAGCGCACACGTGCTCAAGATGAAGGGCTATTTGGATACATTGGCCCGTCTCGGATCGCCCATCTCTCAGGAGTTGGCAATGGACACAATCCTTGCATCCTTGCCGGATTCTTATGATCAGTTCATCCTAAACTACAACATGTATGGGATGAACCGTACTGTTACTGAGCTGCATGGAATGCTAAAGCTCACAGAACAGTCGATCAAGAACAGTCCACCGGTGCTGCTGGTGAACAAGGGGAACCCTCCTCTTGCCAAGGGCAAGGCCAAGGAAAAGGCCAAGGCCAAGGCCAAAAAGGCCAAGGCTAAGAAGGCCAAGGCCCAGCAGAAGGCAGGTCCCAAGGATGTCTGTTTCGGGTGCAGACAAGCAGGCCATTGGAAGAGATCGTGTCCCATGGTGCATCCTAATTAGTTATTTATGTCATAGACATTAACCTTACTGTTTCAACATCCCAGGTATTGGATACTGGATGTGGTTCTCACATTTGTTGTAATGTTCAGAGACTTAAGAACAGAAGGTCACTGGGATCAAGAGAGGTGGACTTGCGGGTCAGCAATGGAGCAAGGGTTGCTGCCATAGAGATCGGCGAATATCACCTCATTATGCCTAGTGCACCTTGTGATGCCTAGTGGATTGGTTTTAATTTTGGAACAATGTTATTTTGTACCTGCCATATGCAAGAATATTATTTCAGTTTCCTTGTTGGATATTTCTAGATTTTATTTTACAATTTCGCATGGTAGAATTTCTATATCTAGAGTGGGGTTATTTTATGGAGATGCTCTTTTAAATAATGGCCTATATATCCTGGACTCAAATGAAACCAATCATGTCTATAACATAAACGCTAAAAGGGATAAGCCAAATGAACTTAATCTTGTCTACCTATGGCATTGTCGTTTAGGCCACATAAACGAGAAGCGCATAACTAGGCTTCACAAAGCTGGAGTCTTAGGGTCATTTGACTTGGAGTCAATTGATATATGTGAGTCATGTTTATGAGGGAAAATGACTAAGGTGCCTTTTAGCAAGAAGGCTGAAAGGGCCATTGGCTTATTGGACCTAATACATTCAGATGTATGTGGACCTATGAGCGCAGCGACCAGAGGTGGACATCTGTATTTTGTCACATTCACGGATGATTTCTGCAGATATGGCTATGTCTATCTGATGAAACATAAATCTAAGACCCTTGATAGGTTCAAGGAATTTAGGAACGAAGTACAGAACTAGCTAGGTAAGAATATCAAAACCCTTCGGTCAGACTGAGGAGGTCAGTATATGAGCCTAGAGTTTGACTCATACATGAGAGAGCATGGAATAGTTTCACAGCTCACTCCTCCCGAAACACCATAATGGAATGGGGTGTCCGAACGGAGGAATAGGACCCTGTTAGACATGGTCCGCTCAATAATGACTCAAGCCTCTCTCCTAATCAATTTATGGGGACACGCCCTCGAGACAACAGCTCTCATCTTAAATAATACTCCGACCAAGGCAGTGGAAAAGACCCCATATCAGATATGGACAGGCAGGGAGCCCAATGTGTCTTTCCTAAGTATTTGGGGATGCGAAACACATGTCAAGAGATTGACTAGTGGCAAGCTAGAGCCCAAAACTGATAAATGCCTATTTGTGGGCTACCCTAGGGAAACCAAGGGGTATTACTTCTACAACCTTGCCAAGAACAAGGTGTTCGTGACAAGAAAGGGGGTCTTTTTAGAAAAGTAGTTCCTTTCCAAGAAAGATAGTGGGAGCAATGTTGAACTCAGGGAAGTTCAAGGTCGACAAGCTCCTGAAGTGGATAACTCGGAGGCCCAGGTGGAGCTTCCACAGGAGGAAGCACCGACCCAGGCCACACAAGGACCTAGAAGGTCTGGTAGGGATCGTTGGGAACCGGAGAGGTATTGTTTCCTCGTCACCGATGATCAAACTCTTCTCATTTGGGATGAGGAAGAACCCAAAACCTACCAGGAGGCTATGGCAAGCCCACAGTCTGCAAATTGGCATAAACCCATGGAGGCAGATATGCAATCTATGTACGATAACTAGGTTTGGAACTTGGTTGATCCACCTCCGGGTGCTAAGGTAATTGGTTGTAAGTGGTGCTCCAAGCTAAAAGCTAACAATACCTTAAAAGGGCGTCTGGTTGCGAAAGGTTTCAGACAAGTCCATGGAATAGACTCTGATGAGACTTTCTCACCAACAGTCATGCTCAAATCCATCAGGATCTTGCTAGCCATAGCCGCATGGTACGACTATGAGGTCTGGTAAATGGATGTCAAAATAGCTTTCCTTAATGGAAAGCTACTTGAGGATGTGTACATGACACAACCTAAGGATTTTGTCAATCTAGAGTAAAGGGTATGTAAGCTTCAAAGCTCCATTTATGGACTGAAGGAAGCATCCCAAAGTTGGAATCTTAGATTCAATGAAGCTATAAAGGAATATGGCTTCATATAGAATCAAGATGAGCCTTGTGTGTATGAGAGGACTAATGGGAGCATTGTCACATTCTTGGAACTTTACATAGATGACATCCTACTCATTGGAAGCGACATACCTACACTGCAAGGGGTAAAGCAGTGGCTGAGTAAGTGCTTCGCAATGAAGGACTGGGCGAATCTGAGATGATATTGGGGATCAGGATCTATAGGGATAGATCAAATCGGCTTCTGGGCCTAAGTCAGGCATCATACATAGACAAAGTTCTGAAAAGGTTCAGCATGGACCGGGCTAAGAAAGGTTTCTTTCCAATGGGTCATGAGCTAAAAACTCAGTAAGAAGAACTGTCCTAAGACAAGGGAGGACAGGGAGAACATGAAATTGGTTCCATATGCTTTGGCTATAGGATTAATTATGTACTCCATGCTATGTACAAGATCTGATGTCGCCTTTGCACTAAGTATGATGAGCTGGTACCAGCAGGATCCCTGGGAGGATCATTGGAAGGCTGTCAAGGCAATCCTTAAGTACCTTAACCGGACTAAGGATAGCTTCTTAGTGTATGGAGGTCAGGAAGTGCTATCAGTTACCAGGTACACTGATGCGAGCTTTCAGACCGACCAGGATGAGTACCAGTCACAGTCTGGGTATGTATTTTTGCTAAATGGTGTGCTGTAAGCTAGAGGAGCTCAAAGCAGCCAACCATCGAGGACTCTACAACAGAAGCTGAGTACATCACGGCGTGTGATGCAGCTAAGGAAGCTATCTGGATGAAGAAGTTTATCATTGAGTTAGGAGTAGTACCAACTATCCAGGACCCAGTTGATATCTTCTGTGACAATAATGGGGCCGTTGCACAAGCTAAGGAGCCCCGGTCACACAAGAACACAAAGCACGTGTTCAAAAAGTTTCACCTTACACGAGAGATAGCGAAGAGAGGTGACATTGCATTGCACAGAGTGGACACCGAGGATAATGTCATAGATCCTTTGACCAAGGCGCTGGCTCAGCCCAAGCATGAGGATCATACTAGATCGATAGGGATTAGGCCCATGCCTAGTTGGAACTAGTGCAAGTGGGACATTGTTGGATATGCCCTAGTCCCGAGGCATTGGACCTTGTATTTGTATTATAAATTTATTGGATTCATGTATGATACTCATTTAGTGTTATTAATAAAGGCATTAATTCATTTATTATATATCTTGTGCAATATATTAAATGAAGTATCCAATGGACATATCCATATCCATGATGACGAGTGTCATGCACTTGGCAGTAAGACCATGGATAGGGTAAACGATATGACCATAAAGACATCCGTAGTCTGTTGCAGTCATGGGATTGAATGAACTAAAGACTATCATTAACCTGGTTGTATGGCGGTGTCTTACCGGTCATTGGAGATGGGATGTCAACCAAGTTAATAGGTACATGTAAAAAGGGCATGGTACTGGATAGATCCACTAAACGAGAAATCCACATGGTATAGTATCACAAGTGATTCTCATGTAATACTTGTATAGATCCTTTGACCTGACCATTTGATGGTATTGCATGTGAGGTTGCATACTTAGGGGTACACCTAAAGAGCCTGTAATAGGGTGCCAAGTATGGTTACTTTCGGGTATGTCACTTAGCATGGCAATGCTATGGATATACAGAAGGGATTTGTCACTCGGTAGTCCACTAAGAAGATATCACCGGTCTCTTGATGAATGTGACTGATAAGAGTGTGGCCACACCTAAACAAGTTGGAACTTGTTTATGAGCTTCAGTACATTCAGGATCAAGTTAATGTCCAGACACAAAAGAGGATGATCAATCCATGCCTCTGTGTTGGACACCGATATCGATGACATGGGATACACAAGTTCAAACTACAGGGTTATGATAACAGTTAGACTGCTATCTCCATCTTAATTGGGGGCTGCAGTGGCTTGCTAGAACCCAACTGCAGTCTATGGGCTATAGGCCCACTGCCAACATAAAGATGGGCCCACGGGATCGTACACATTGAGCGATTGAACACTGACTTGACGAATCACATGTATACTTGGAGTATACACTTTGGAGAAAGAGGAACATATATTAATTATATTACAAATATAATTGGATTGATCTTAATAATAAAATTAATATTTGATTGGCTTCCTCATAATTGATTGGATTAATTATGAGATTATTTCCTGGATGGAAATATTCACATGTATAG
Organism: Euphorbia tirucalli; assembly: GCA_039660915.1. Taxonomy (NCBI): domain Eukaryota; kingdom Viridiplantae; phylum Streptophyta; class Magnoliopsida; order Malpighiales; family Euphorbiaceae; genus Euphorbia; species Euphorbia tirucalli. The sequence continues at coordinate 29,724,755 of CM077640.1, read as the reverse complement.
GTTTACATATGAATTTATTTTGTAAAGATCTAATTTTAACTTATTAGATTAAATTATTTAGTCAAACCAGTTTTAATTTGAATGTAAATAATATGTTACTTGCTGTAATATTTTAAATACATGGGTAAATTAAAGTTGGGCTTGAAATGAATTTAAACCAGACTAATTAAAATAGGTTTGGGCTTGAAATAAAAGATGGAAGCCCACACAAAAGGAGAAGCTAATTGGGCCGAAATTCTCCTTAGGGTTGAGAGATTTATCTCATGCTACTAAATTTTTGTTTTTACAATTTCCATCTCAATTGCTCCTGGGCACGAATTTGAGGAAATCACCGCGTTCTTCCACTTTAATCGGGTCATTTCCGGTGACAAATCCCGACAATACAGTGTCAAATCCAAAAACACAAATCTGCCCAACACCTAATGATTCTGATTCACATTCATTGGGAAAAAAAACAACATCTACCTCACTTCATGGCCTCCCACATCAAATACAATAACCAAACATAAAGTTGGTGATTGTATCAGTAAATAACAACTTCTCATTACCCTCGTCAATATGTAAAATATCTTTCATAATAGACAAGATATTTCACACTCTGGTCAAAGCCCAAATCTGTGGTAATGAATCTGAGAATGATAATTTTGTGAATACTTGCCCTTTTTCCTCCAATAATAAAGCACCAAATCCATGTGCAACAAACACAAAAAAAAAAAAAAAAAAAAAAACAAAACAAAACCAAAATCAAAAACAAAAAGAAAAAAAGAAAAAAAAAACAACTATCACAAAAACTACAAATAAAAAAGTATAATGAAAAGACAAAAACAAATACTTATAGGACTAGATAGAAGCTCCCCTAGTGTATAAAGTTCATAAAAGAAAGTCTTGCAATCAATTGTACAAACTCCTAATCAACAGTGGTTTAAGAGTATTAACTGTCAGTCTAAATATCTTGTTCAATTTCTTACTGAAACAAAAATAAACAACAACATAAGAAAAAATATATAAAAACACAAAAAAAAATATATAAAAAAGATTCAAACTAATTACCTCCTCGCAACCAACTTATTCTTATTAATAAACTTATGGAACGAAGCCACATTTGAATCACTTAGATACTCCCCCAACTTAGCAAAAGTATTCAAAGGAAACATCGCAACCACAAATATCCTAACACTCTGCACATATGCAAATAAATGAGTATAAGGTGACCTCAACACATGACTAACTCTGTTCTTTAGCTTTGGAAAAGCAGCCACCACATCAACACTAACAATAGTTATGTCCTCTGTGCTCACATCCTATAACAAAAAATAAAAACACAAAATCGAAAAAATCGAACCCACACTCCAAAAACAAAAAAATAAATAAATAAATAAAATAAAACAAAAATTAAAATTAAAAATCAATTAAAAAAAATATGCACATAATGTAACAACTTCCATCTCTTAATACTATCAACTTCAATCTTATCCAAAAGAACAGGATCAATAAAATCTAAAAAGCAACTAGAAGAATCCTAAACATATATAAAAAAAAAATCAGCAATATATCAGACTTTTATCCAACATGTATAAAAAATGTATCAAAATTGTGTCACAGTTGTATCAAACTTGTATCAAAAATGTATAACCAAAAATGTGTCATAATAGTATAAAAATATTTTCAATAAAGCATACAGAAAAGTTAATACTAAATAATCATAAAAACAACAAAAATTTAAAGAAAACATATAGCTTCCTTAAGCTTTCCAAGAGCAACCACAACTTCATCCTCAGCCTTATCAACAACAATAGCTTCTTCAATAACAGCTTCACCAGTTACATTATCTTCCACAATAGATTTCACAACATCATAAGCTACATTGACTACATCACTGAAGTCAGTTATACGCTTAAAAGTGATGATTGGATTGACATTAATCTCCCTGAATACCATCAAGAAGAGCTCATTCAACACCATAATTTTCACCAACCGCTTCAGCAGTATCCTACTTATCCATAGACACATTTTTCTCTTTAGAAAACTTCTCATTCTAATTTCCCTTATCATTCTCATCTCCCTTCTCCTCCTCCTTCTCATCTTTCTCCCCTTCATGTTCCTTCTCATTCTCTTCCTCATTTACCTTCTCATCAGCATCAACCATATCAACATCACCTTCCTTTTCTTCCTTCTCATCTTCTTTTTCTTCCTCCTTCCCATCCTTCTCCTTCTCTTCCTCCTCCTCCTGCTCCTCCACCTCCTCCTCATGCTTCTCCTTCTCCTCCTCCTCCTCCTCCTCCTCCTCTTCCTCCTTCTCATCCTCGTCCTCCTCACTCTTTTTGTCCTCATCATCCTCCTCATCCTGATCATCATCCTCTCCTTCCTTATCATCCTTATCATCCTCCTCATCTTTATCATTATCTTTATCTTTGCTAGGCTCACCACCAGAAAACACCTATTTTTTAAACAAAAATGTATCAGAGTTGTATCAAAAATATATCACAAATGTATAAAAAAGGTATAAAAATGTATCACAAATGTATCAATGATGTATCACAAATATATCAGAAAGGTATCAAAATGTATCAGAAATGTATCATAAAATGTATGACACTAGCATCATAAAAATGTATCAAACTTATATATAAATGTATCAGAAATGTATCGTAAAATGTATGAGACTAACATCATAAAATGTATCAGGCTTATATCCAAATGTATCAAAAATGTATCAGACTTGTATCAGTAATGTATCAAAAATGTATCATGAAATGTATCTGACGGTCCCAAAATGGCTAGCTACAGTACTGGAGGGGGGTGAATCATACTGTAGGGCGAATAAAAATTTTCACAAACTTTCTTTTGAAAAATTCTTTTTGAAGAAACACAAGTTTCTTTCTGAGAACACAAGTTTTATAAAAATGCTGAATTAATTAAAATAATAAAACTTGTGAATATAAAATGCTGTTGTAAAAATGGCTTTAAGTAATAACCCAATTAATTTAAATTAAAAGAATTTAAATAGCATAAAATATAAAGAGAGTAGGGATAGAAAAGTGTAGATGCCGAATTTTATCCCGATTTGACCCAACAGGTCTACATCCAGTCCCAAGCCAACCGCGTAAGATTTCCACTAACGTTTCCTTTACGGGTAGGAAACAAGCCTATGTTACTTTTTGCAAGTTCAAGTAAGAAACTCAATTCTTTTGCAGGCTAAGTATCAAATCTCTTCCGTTACTTTTTGGAGCTTAAGTAACAAAACTCAACCGATGCTTTTTCTAAGCTTGAGCACCAAACTTTTACAGCCTTTGTTGATCTTACCACCAACAAAGTAAATCCCCTTCACAAAGCCTTGTGTGAATATACAATTCCCGAATATATGAATTTTTGAATGAAAACAAATGTAGCTCTTTTCTCTTTGCTCTATTGGGGAATTTTGGAAGACTAAATATTGAATGCTTAAAATTGCCAATTGGTCTTCCATGCTTCATTTCTTTATCTTCAATGCTTTTATAGGATAAGTCATCTTCATGGCCATTTGATTCACTTCATAAGACAAAATGGATGTTCATCGCAACTCATAAACATCATTTAGCCATTTGACTCATTTCGCAAAGAAAGATGTATGTTCATCTCAAGTCATAAGCATTTTTTAGCTGTTTGAATCATCTTAGAAGGAAGGATGTATGTTGATCTCAAGTAATAAGGAATTGTTGATTTTAAGAGACAAGCTTATGTATCTGTTGATTTCAATTGATAAAGAGATCTTAAGTCATAAGATCACTTCATATAACCATTTGTACTTCTTAAAAATGGAAAGATGATCTTTCTCAAGTCATAAGCAAATAAAGTTGTTGATCTCATTTCGTAAGATCACATTTGTGGCCGTTTGACATAGGTCATAAGCTTTGTTTAAAGTATGCCAAGGTTTCTCAAGCAGTAAGGCATTTTCTTCAAGTCATAAGGATGTTCATGGAGCATAGTGCTTAAGCTTATAAGCTAAAGTGAGTGTCAAAACATTTTAAGGCCGAATATATGCATATATATCTTTCATTTCATAAGCTAAAATCTTTTAACTCATAAGCCAAGATCTTTCAACTCATATGTCATGATTTTTGAATTTAATTCATAAGCTAAGATATTTAAACTCATCTTATAAGTTAAGATCTTTCAATTCAACTCATAAGCCATATTAACTCTTAAGTTATATTATGGACTTTATGTGGCCAAGAGAATAAGTCATTAATTCATAAGACACTTTAAACACTTGTAAGAATAATGAAGTCATAAAGTATTTATGTGACTTATAAAAACATTTTATCTCATAAGGCGTAATTCTCAACTCATAAAGTTCTTTAACGCAAAGAGTTTAAGAAACTGAACGTCAACTTTATGATCATCAAAACCAAAGTCAACAGAATCAGACTAGCATTATAAAATGTATCAGACCTAAATCAAAATGCATCAAAAATGTATCAGACTTGTATCAAAAAAGTATCAGAAATGTATAATAAACACAAAAAAAACCTTTTCACCACTAGACCTCTCAGCTTCCTGCAAAACATAGAAAGAAGATAATAATAAATTATAAACGAATAATAAAAACAACCAACAAAAAAATACTAAAAAGAAAAAAAGCAAATTACCAGTTTATCCAAATGTTAGCTAATGAAAGTCCATCAGTATTCTCATTCCCAACATTAGTCTTCTTAGACTTCCTCTCTCTAACAAAGCAACACCATCCTTACACTTACTTTTGGAGTTAAAATCCCCCAACTCCAACTCCAGCTTCTCAATCTCTTCTACAAAAGGTTTTAAATCCTTCAAACCCAACTAAAAACAAAGCAAAAGTAAAGAAAGATAAATGAGAGGTATAGAAACATACACTCCGAGTAAATCTTAAGAAAATAAAATAAAAAATTCAATTTAGAACTCTAAAACTGCTTATTAAAATCCTTTCATTTATACATCCTAGGAATAGGAGTAGTATTCCCAACCCTACTTCAAATAACACCATTACAGCTAGGACACACTTCGTAAAACTAAATCTAAAAAAAACAAAGGACAACCCTTTAAACAATAGCAGCTAGGACGAGTGCTTGAAAGACCAGTTTTTTTTTTAATTGATAAATGGTTTTATCAAACACCATAGAACCCTAACTATGCTTCACATAGTCACCAGACTCAACCAAATCAATATGATCCAACGGCATAGAATGCTCTGGATCTAAACCATGCAAAAAACCATCCACAAAATACAATAGAACAATCATAAAAAAGTCCTCATCAAACATAAACTTCCCATCCTTCAAAATAGAAACCAAATCATGTCTATACACCTTAAACTTTCTAGGAAAATATAGATCTACCAACCTAGAACCGACACCACTGTAACGAATCTCATGTTGGATATGCCCTAGTCCTGAGGCATTGGTCCTTGAGTTTGTATTATACATTTGTACATTTTATGTAAGATATGTATTATACAATTTGTGTTAATAAATAAAGGCATCAATCTAATTACTATATGCCTTGTGCAATATTTTAAATAGAGTATCCAATGGACATATCCATATCCATGTTGTCAAGTGTGAGGCACTTTGATGGGTCCAAGGCGAAGTAGTGAAACTAAACCTAGAAACGCACAACTAAGGCAGTGTACCTATCGTTGACAAGTAATAATTCTGGTTGGTCCGGGTATCAATCCCACAGAGAAAAGAATATTCTGCAAACACTAAACTACTCGGTTCCTTGCGTGTCCTAGGCGGAACTTAGTTTTGGATTCGATTATACTAACAACTAATTATCCTACTCCTACTTGATCTATTCCAGCTTACTTTACTTTTGAATTTGGGTTATCAATTGGCGGTTTACCGACCTATCAATGCTAATGGAGAAGGCTTTGTCAATTAATTACAATAGACGAATTTAACTCAATAAGTAACCCTTAATTATATTCTTTCGATAATTCAACCTAGCGTGTAACGCCCCAGATATAAGTTGACTTAGTTATGTTGTGATGTGTGCATAGGAGTGAGCATTTTTGCATTTAACCGATGTTTTGTATGCTTATAACAATTAGTAGGCTTTGGCCTAATGGTAGAGAGATGTGTTTAATAACTAGAGGTCTAGAGTTCGAACCCAACTTAGCTTAATTTAGTTATTTTTTTTAGGATTTATATTTTTGGTTTGGGAGACATAAAATCCCATAAAATCCGAAATTTACTATTTTATATATCCCTTTTATTTAGTTTGACCAATTCAAATCAGAAACTACCAACTTAGTGGAGCAAATCTCTCCCACTTACCTTTCCTTCATCAAATCAACTTCTATTTCCTATTTAACACTACAAATTTCGAAATTTCCTCTAACCCTAGCTGAAATTTATTCTTTCTCTTCCTCTATCTTTCACTCAAACCAGCCTTGCATCATTCTTGTGAATTCCGAAATTCCATTGTCTCAGTTGAGGAAATCATTCATCTTTCTGAAGGTAAGGAATCCCAATCGGTTTTATTCCATCTTTTAACTCCTTAGAAACTTGCTAAGAACTTTGTTCTTTTCTGTAATTTTCTGAAGTTTCTTCTCTTTGGGAATCATCGGAGTAAGTTCGTGACCTAAATCGAGGAGCACCCTCTCCTAATTTCTGTTTTTACTCTAGTGACCGACCTCACTGCAATCGAGGTAACAAACAAACTCTAATATCGATTTAAAGCTTTCATAGATTGCATGATAGGTTCCTATTGATTGCATGGTGAGATAATAATCTTGTATATTGAAATTTAAGCATGTATGTTACTGGTATAAAATGGTGATAATTAGGTTAAGGGTTGAAAGAAATATGTATATGCATGTTAGGAATGGTTTTATGCTGGAACTGCTAAATTTCAGATTGTATAGGTTGTGGTAATTTTAGCTTTATTTTCGTTATATAACTCCGAATGGCATGATTCAACTTTCTGTGTTTTCCTGAGACATAAGTGTACAAGGTTGTTTTATACTATTTTGGCAAATTCTGTGAGTAAAGTGCTCGTATTCCCTGTTGAATCTGCCTTATGTGCACTGTGCCGATTTCCTGGAACTGCTGAATTTCAGTTTGTACAGTTTGCGTTGATTATGGCTTTATTTTCTCTCTGTAGCTCCGTTTGCCATGAAACAAAATTATATGTATTCCTGAAATCCTGATGTTCAATGTTGCTTTATATTATTTTTGCTAAATCAGTGAGTAACACGTCCGTTTTGTCTGTTGAAGTCAGACTATGTGCAGTGAACTGAAGTAAGTTTACAGATTGCATGTTTTTAGTTTTTCCTTAATATCTTTTGCTATAGGACTCCGAATTGCATGATTCAAGCTGGCATGTGTTCCTGAGATGTAAGGCTAAATTTTCCTTTGTATTGCCATGCTGAATTCTGAGTCTAACCTACTGGAATATTATGTGCAAGTTGAGGCATGAACTATGAATTCTGAAATTGTCACCTTAGGCCTGAATTTATTTTTAATGTGTGTAAAGCATAATTTGATTCTAGAAATTTTATGCTAGAACTCATGACATGAAATATAATAATTACAAATATGATTTGGTAAATTAATACATATTGGAATTATGAAATTGAGTTTGGGGTAAGTCCTATTTTAATGGCACCTTGTGTTTATTGATGTATTGTGCTATGTTTGGGAGACATAAAATCCCATAAAATCCGAAATTTACTATTTTATATATCCCTTTTATTTAGTTTGACCAATTCAAATCAGAAACTACCAACTTAGTGGAGCAAATCTCTCCCACTTACCTTTCCTTCATCAAATCAACTTCTATTTCCTATTTAACACTACAAATTTCGAAATTTCCTCTAACCCTAGCTGAAATTTATTCTTTCTCTTCCTCTATCTTTCACTCAAACCAGCCTTGCATCATTCTTGTGAATTCCGAAATTCCATTGTCTCAGTTGAGGAAATCATTCATCTTTCTGAAGGTAAGGAATCCCAATCGGTTTTATTCCATCTTTTAACTCCTTAGAAACTTGCTAAGAACTTTGTTCTTTTCTGTAATTTTCTGAAGTTTCTTCTCTTTGGGAATCATCGGAGTAAGTTCGTGACCTAAATCGAGGAGCACCCTCTCCTAATTTCTGTTTTTACTCTAGTGACCGACCTCACTGCAATCGAGGTAACAAACAAACTCTAATATCGATTTAAAGCTTTCATAGATTGCATGATAGGTTCCTATTGATTGCATGGTGAGATAATAATCTTGTATATTGAAATTTAAGCATGTATGTTACTGGTATAAAATGGTGATAATTAGGTTAAGGGTTGAAAGAAATATGTATATGCATGTTAGGAATGGTTTTATGCTGGAACTGCTAAATTTCAGATTGTATAGGTTGTGGTAATTTTAGCTTTATTTTCGTTATATAACTCCGAATGGCATGATTCAACTTTCTGTGTTTTCCTGAGACATAAGTGTACAAGGTTGTTTTATACTATTTTGGCAAATTCTGTGAGTAAAGTGCTCGTATTCCCTGTTGAATCTGCCTTATGTGCACTGTGCCGATTTCCTGGAACTGCTGAATTTCAGTTTGTACAGTTTGCGTTGATTATGGCTTTATTTTCTCTCTGTAGCTCCGTTTGCCATGAAACAAAATTATATGTATTCCTGAAATCCTGATGTTCAATGTTGCTTTATATTATTTTTGCTAAATCAGTGAGTAACACGTCCGTTTTGTCTGTTGAAGTCAGACTATGTGCAGTGAACTGAAGTAAGTTTACAGATTGCATGTTTTTAGTTTTTCCTTAATATCTTTTGCTATAGGACTCCGAATTGCATGATTCAAGCTGGCATGTGTTCCTGAGATGTAAGGCTAAATTTTCCTTTGTATTGCCATGCTGAATTCTGAGTCTAACCTACTGGAATATTATGTGCAAGTTGAGGCATGAACTATGAATTCTGAAATTGTCACCTTAGGCCTGAATTTATTTTTAATGTGTGTAAAGCATAATTTGATTCTAGAAATTTTATGCTAGAACTCATGACATGAAATATAATAATTACAAATATGATTTGGTAAATTAATACATATTGGAATTATGAAATTGAGTTTGGGGTAAGTCCTATTTTAATGGCACCTTGTGTTTATTGATGTATTGTGCTATGTTTTGGGAATAAGACCTATTTTAATGGCACCCTTTTGATATTGGTATGATTATAGTAATTAATTTGAGTTGTAGTGATTTATACAGTTGTGTTTTGGTTAGTTTGGCAAAGTGTTTACCATGTTTGATTGGTAGGCACTAGGACAGCACCCCAAATTCCGAGGTAAGCCCTAGGTTCATGGCACTCGGTGATGTAAGACCTATGTTAATGGCATTATGATGTAAGACCTATGTTCATGGCATTCTGAGGTAAATCCTAGGTTCATGGTACTCAATGTGTTAAGGAGGTAAGTCCTAGGTTCATGGCTCTCCGCAGAGGTAAGCCCTAGGTTCATGGCACTCTGCAGCGTCTGCTGCCAAACTCCCTATAAGCACAAGTGTATAGGTTAATGCAATGAGTTGTACGCATATACATAAGTTGATGTTAATCAACGGTTAAGAATGTAATTGCATGTTAATGTTGATTACAATGTGATTTTGATGCTTGGCTATGATAGTGAGGTTTGTAAGCTATCTTGTGACTTTGGAATTTGTGTACTAGGAAACTAATAATGGTTATTGTGTAAATGAAATAATGTCATGTTCATGATACAATTCCTTGTTCTAAACGGTTGTATGCATCTAGTTTGTATGACTTGACTGGGAATTTTATTCTTTGATTGATGTTTTGCTACTTAAATGATATGATCTATGTGATATGTGTTGGAGCGGCTTGTTAAACGAGGTACGTTCCCTATTACAAGGATTGTGATCGTAAGTATGTACACTTGTATGAATGATGATTGTTGTTTATTACCCTTACGGTGCTTGATTAATTAATATAACATATATTTGTGAACTATCGTCATTTTATGCAAACTTTAAATTGATGTTTGGGATTTGTTAGTTACTCGTCACTAAGTGGCGCTGTTGATATTTTCAGATTATGCCGGTGATGATTGAATGATGCCTGACGCCCGTCCTTGGGATTGTGTGGAGGGATTGCTTTGAGTAGACATTAAATAGTTGTTATGAACATTTTAGAATTGAGATTTTCAGATTTTCTAAACTTTTAGGTTTTTGTCATTGAAGTATTACTCGTATTGAATTATTATTTATCACTTAGAATTAAATTTGGGAGTACGTATTTTATGAACACGTGTAGTATTAATCAGAGGCATAATTGGAAGTTTCTTTTATAATGATGTCCTAGACTTTATGTAATGTTTTCCGCCATTGCATGCTAAGAAAGTTAGGGATGTCACATAGCGTGTCTAGATCTTTTAGGTCCTTAGCCGGTTTCCCTTGTTTAGAGGCGGTCTAATTCTAAAGCTCAGAAAATAGGGGCACGTAAGTTCCACAGTGTCGTCAATACTAATGGTTTCCTAGGCGTCAATCTTAGCTCGATCATGCAAGTAGAGGTAGAGGGTTAATTCCCTAATGCAACCTTAATGACAAATCTAACCAATGGTTACCATCAAGAATCACAAATCACGCACAAACAAGCTAATGACTTGTAAACAACTCCTAGTATAACTAGCCAATTGCTACCAATCCAAGCATAGAGACTTAGGTTCGAGGGTGGATTAAGCAATGTTATTCAAACGGCAATTGACACATAAACAACCTAAAAACACTATCAAACCAAAAACAAACCAAAACCAACTCCATATGCATTAAAAACTAAAGCCTAAATCTAACCAAAAACCAACGCAAAACATCCAAATATGCAAAAAAACACCAACAAACATACGAAACAAACAATCAAAAAGTGCAATGTAAAAAAAAAAAGCAAAAGAAAGGGAGAAATCCCTTTACCCACCCCACACTTAGATTGCACTTAGTTCCAAAAGTGCAATGGAAGAAGGAGCAAACTTAAGCGGGAAAGGAAAAGGGTTACCTCACATATCGAGGGTTGGTGGCGGTGGCTATGGCCACCCTTGGGCTGCACAAAAACGAGAGGCGAACGCCTCGACATTGGCGAGCGGAGCTGCTTGCCTATCAAGGCGCGTGTTCATCCGCTCCTCAAGCATAACCTGATGGACGGTTAAGCCTTCCAGTTGTTCAATTATGCCATCCAACCGTCCTTCGATCCGCCCTATAAAACCCAGGCCCACCGACACATTCTCCTCATCCTCCTCGTTATCCTCAGCTTCCTCACTCTCGTCCTCCTCATCTACGTCCATAGGAGCCTTTCCCCTACTCAAACCTCCCGCACTTGAAGTACCTGCAGCTGTCACAACATGGGAGCAAGACAGGATTCCCCTCAAAAGCTTCTTAGGAAGGATGCTATCGAGGTTCCTATAACAAGTATTACTATGAAAGAAGCACGCAATACAAGTTACAATATGTCCTAACCCTAGTTCGGACTTAGCTCTGTTGTGGTGGTTGTATAGGGCTTCCATGACGAAGAAGCCCATATGCACCTTAATCTCATTATGCACATGCCACAGTATTAAAAGTTCAAATGCATTAACTCAGTTGCTTTCAGTTTTTCCCGAAAAATTAAAACACATAAATTTGTGAATTAATTGCAAGATAAGGTCATGAATTTGGGAAGTTTTAGCAAACCTAGGTTGGTATACCCCTTGCCCTACCATACGCCAAAATTTCTTGGCATCCATATTCTCTAGCCATTTGTAACCATTCCCCTCAACACCTATACAAGCCTTAAGGCCCTCAATATCTAAAGATCGTTCAGTACCAAAGAGGCGGAATGTCATGCTCCTAAGGCCCATATCGAGGTTTGTTTTGAAGCTTAAGGTGGAGTAGAATTTAAGGTTCAACTCCTTAAAGACGGGTGGATTAGACTTCACAAACTCATACCATCCTAGACTAGTCAATTTAGCATGTACCGCCTCCAACCTATCTTGCACAAATAAAAATTCCCAATCGAAGGTTCGCAAGGGGGTGCTTTCTAAAGGAAATAGGGTTTTGTATCTTTTACCTTCATCATCCGAAAGTAGAGGGAAGGGGCATTTATACTTCCTTGAGAGGCTCGTCAACGGGGCCATCTGCTGTTTGGTAGGTAATTCGTTGCATGGCACCGGTTCCGGTGACGGGTCTATGGGCTGTCGTGATGAACCGTGTCTCCGATCAGTGATAGTCTTCTTCTTCATCCTACAATTGCACAACCAGAAAAACAAAAAAAAATCAAAAACAAAAGAACCCAAATCCAAAGAATACCTACTGTCATAAATACAAACCACTAAAAAGAAAAAAAAAATACAAAACAATCACCCTATTAAGTAGTCAATCAATCAAAATCAAAGTGAGAAAAAGAACAAACAATAAAAAGAGTAAAGGAAGAGCAAAGCATGAATTCATACCTGGTTGTAAGGAGAATGAAGCAAAATAAAATCCTAGGTCAAAATAAGAGTGGAAGAGAAGGTGAGAGTGAGAAAATGAGAAAAGAAGGAAGAATAAGGGTAGAGAGGGAGGAGGTGAGAGTTGGTTCTAGAGAGAGAAAGTGGAGAGGGAGAGAAAAAGTGAGAAGGTGAGAGAAGGTGAGAAAAAGAAAGAAGAAGAAGAAGAAGAAGATGATGATGATGATGGTGGGCGGTTTAGAAAGAGATAAATTGGAGGGTTTATATAGGCGGGTGAATTGTGACCTAAAAATTCGAATTTCAAAAGCTCAGCACGCCGTGCCAAACAAACAACACAGCGTGCTGAGCAGAGTTTTGAAACTTACCTGGAAACAGCGTGAGGGCACGCCGGCGTGCTGTCTCGGCACGTCATGCTGTCTTGAAAATCCCATATTTGGCACGGCGTGCTACAATTTGGCACAGCGTGCTGCTCACTCTACATCAATGCACTTTAGAAACAGCGCGACGGCACGTTGGCGTGCTGCATTGGCACGGCGTGCAAACTTGAAGACCTGGAAATTGGCACGGCGTGCTGAATTTTGGCATGGCGTGCTGCCTGCTCATGCACAACCTGTTGGAAATGCCCTAGTCCCGAGGCATTAGTCCTTGTCTTTGTATCATACTTTTGTACATTTATATGAACTTCATGTATTATACAAGTTGTGTTAAGAAATAAAGGCAACAATCTATTTACTATATGTCTTGTGCAATATTTTAAATAGAGTATCCATTGGACATATCCATATCCATGTTGTCAAGTGTGAGGCACTTGGCAGTAAGACTATGGATAGGGAAAACGATATGGCCATAAAGTCATCCATAGTCTGTTCCAATCATGGGAATGAATGGAACTAAAGACTATCATTAGCCTGGTTGTATGGCAGTGTCTTACCGGTCATAGAACATGGAATGTCAACTAGGTTAATGGGTACATGTAAAAGGGTGCATGGTACTGGATTGATCCACTTAACGGGAATCTACATGGTATAGTATCACAACTGATTCTCGCGTAGTACTTGCATAAGTCCTTTGACCGGACCATATGATGGTGCTGCATGTGAAGTGGCACACTTCGGTGTACGCCTGACGGGCCTGTAAAAGGGTGCCAAGTATGGGTACGTTCGGGTGTGTCAGTGAGCATGGCAGTACTATGGATATGCAGAAGGGAATGTCACTCAGTATTTTACTGAGACGATATCACCGGCCTCTTGATGAATGTTACTGATTAGAGTGTGGCCACACCCAAACAAGATGAGATCTTGTTTTTGAGTATCAGTTCATTTGGGATCAAGTAATGTCCGGACACATATAGAGGGTGATCAACCATGCCTCTGTGTTGGACACCGATATCAGTGACATGGGACATACAAGTTCAACTACAGGGTTACGGTGACAGTTTGACTGCTATCTCCGTCTTAATTGGGGGCTACAGTGGCTTGCTAGAGCCCGCCTGTAGTCTGTGGGCCTTGGCCCACTGCCAACATAAAGACGGGCCCATTGGATCGTACACATTGAACGTCTGGACTTTAACTAGTCGGATTAAGTGTGTACTTGGTGTATACACGTCAAAAAGAGAGAGGTCTATTAATTATATTATATTGATCAATGGTATTGATCATAATATAATATGATTAATTTTATTTTGGCCATTACATAATTAATTCAATGAATTAATTGTGTGTATTTATTTCCTAGGTGGAAATATGTCTACATGTATAGGTTTACATGTATATCATCTTATGTATGTCTAATGCAATTCTTTGGTCCATTTGATATGTCAAATGTATTTTATTTTAAGTGTACGTAACGTATTAGATGGTATAATATTGTTACATACATAATGGAAATAAAATTACATGTGAATTCAAATAAACCAAATTTTTACATATGGACTTGGGCATGGAAATTTGGATGCCCACATTTGGATGGTTTGGCCGAAATATTTGGGAGATTTTTTTGCCAATTATGATGAGTCATATGGTGACTCATAAGGTGGACTAAATTAAGTAATTAATGGCTTTAATTAAGGTGGGTTTCTTCATTAATTATTTTTGTTTCTTCTTTGATTATTTTGGTTAATGTAATCATAAAAATAAAAATAAGGATAGGAGAAAGCCATCCATCTTTCGAGTGAGCAAAAATTTTTGGGGCGAAAATTGTATCTCCCTTAACTCTCTCTCATTGATTTTCCAAACCGCTAGCACGGGTTTCAGTCCGAGAGCCGTTCGTGTACGCATCGGTGGAGGAAATCTATCCTTGATTTCTGCAGTCTTCTTCTGTCTCTTAAAGAGATATCTTGGTAAGACTTTATTCTCCTCCTTTGTGTTTTGTTTTGATTTTCCCTACTTAAGCTCCCGGGACCCGGATTCGAGGAAATCGACGCGTGTTTCCGCACTTTGTCGGTCGGTTTCCCGTGACGAATCCCAGCACAACCCCCTTCCGGAATAGCACGACGGCACGTGGGCGTGCTGTATTGGCACGTCGTCCCACCTTGAAGACCCTCACTTTGGCACGACGTGCTCTCTGTCAGTCACTGCGTGCTGAATTGCTCTTACACGCGATTTCGGAACAGCAGCCTGGCACGATTGCGTGCCACACTGGCACGCCACGTGCTACCCCAATGTCACCTTGGCACGGCGTGCTGCTTGTGACATGGCGTGCCATCCTGAATTCTGCCAACCTTTACTTTTTTCCACATTTTGATCACGACTTTTGATTAACTTGCTTAATTACCTATTCCTACACACAAAAACACACAAAAAACATATTAACACAAAAATTAATGTACAAGGGAGGCACACGTACCTCATTGCTATGTTTATAGTCGGAATAGCTCGACTTCTACGTCTACGATGTAGCATTACACATCACAAAGGAGTAAGACTTGCTTCTCCTCCTTCATTCCTCCGCTGACGTAGGGCTTCAACCGATGCCCGTTTACTTGTTGAATTCCCCCCGGGGTTTCAATTTCCACCATCCCGGAAGGATAAACGGCCCCGTCCACCGACTTCTCAATTTGCCCAGAAATAGTTTCAACCGGAAGTTATATAAGAGCTCCAACTCCCCTTGATTGAAACTCTTTTCTATCACATAAGCATCGATAGGGCAAAAGGAGCCTACAAAATTACAACTTTCAACATCTAATGGATATTTCATTGAGTTATAGACGTTGAAACTTACCTCCTTGTTGTGCAACCTAAGAATAATCTTACCTTCCTGGACATCTATCAAAGTCCTACCGGTTGCAAGAAATGGTCTTCCAAGCAGAAGGGGCACCGAGCTATCTTCCTCCATATCCATTACCACGGAGTCCACGGGGAAGATAAACTTGTCCACCTTTACTAACACGTCCTCGACCACCCCCTTTAGCCTCGTGAGCGATCTATCCGCCAATTGGAGGGTCATATTGGTTGGGTTTCCCAGTTCGAGTCTCCTAAAAAACGACAGAGGCATCAAATTTATACTTGCACCTAAGTCACATAGGGCATTGGCAATCTCCAAGCTTCCTATCCGGCATGGGATAGTAAAACTGCCCTTATCTTTGAGATTGGGTGGAAGTTTGTTAGTGGTAATTGCCGAACATTCGTCTGTTAAAACCACCACTTCGTCCTCACCTAGCTTTCGTTTCCCTGTAAGAAGTTCTTTAAAGAATTTAGCATAAGAGGGCATCTCTTGGAGAGCCTCAATCAATGGCAAATTAAATTCTAACTTCTTAAAAATTTCCAGAAATTTGGAATATTTCTGCCCCAGTTTATCTTTCTTCTCCCTTTGAGGATAAGGAAGTTTAGGCACGTAGGCTCTCACTGGGTCAGGAATTTTCCCCTTTTCATTTGTGCTAGGTTTGGGTTCAGAAATCGAGTCGGGGTTGCTTACCTCACCCGACTCTTCACTTACCTCAGTAGGTTGGGATGGAATATCAGCATTTTGCACTCGGTCCTCCACTTACCTCCCACTTTGTAGGGTTATAGCTTGAGCTGTCTCCCATTGATGTCCTTTAGGGTTTTGTTTAGTTTTACTCTAGAGTGGTCCTTGAGGTCTTTCCTACCATTCCCTACTCATTTGAGCCACCTGCTTACCCAAATCCCTACAGTATGCTTCATTATCAGCAAGCCGAGACGAGATGTCTTTTAATAAAGACAAAACCGTCTCATCTTGCTTAGACTGTTGAGGTTGCTGTGAGGATTGATCATTACGAATAAATGGGGCCTTACCTAACCCCTGCTCACGGTGCTCATAATGGAATCCGAAATGAGGTCTCAACACATTTTGGTTATTACCATAAGACATGTTTGGGTGTTGATACCTTCTTCCGTAATTATTATTATTATTGAAATTCTTTGGGTAAGAGTTAGAATTATTGTACCTTTTGTTTCCTCCTACAAAACTTACATTTTCGGACGATTGGGCGAATGGGTCGCCCAATGCACATTCTTGCTCGAGATGCTCCGCTCCACATGATACACACAACACCAGCTGGTATTGTGGTCCATTTAAATTCAGGCGGGACATCAACAGGTCCAGCTTCTTGTTCACATGGTCCATGGCTGCATTTTGGCGTCCCAAATCTGCAGCCCCAACCTCATTCCTTGTTGGCGTGTCCGACTGCCACAAGGTACTCTTCCTAGCCAGCTCCGCAATCAACTCCTCGGCTTGCATAGCAGTCTTCTTAAAAATGTCTCCACCTGCAGAAGAATCAATAATGGCACGGTTAGCTGGGGTCAAACCATGATAAAACATGCTTACCTGAGTGAGACACGGCATGTCATGGTGGGGACAGTTCTGCAATAACCGTTGAAACCTCTGCCATGCTTCATTAAGAGTCTCAGTCCCAAATTGCTGGAATCCCATGATCTCGTTCCTTAACTGAACCGTCTTTAATGGTGGGAAGTAGTATGCTAAGAACTGTTCTTCCAATTGATCCCATGAAGTCACTGACCCGGGCCTCAAGGACTTGTACCATTCCATTGCACCCCCGCATAATGAGAAAGGAAACAACTTCAACCGCACAGCATCTTGGGGCACCCCACCGATTCAGACTGTATCGGCCACCATGAGAAACCGGTCTAAATGATCATTGGGGTTGTCACCTATTCTGCCGCTGAATAGTCCGTTCCCTTGGATCAAATTGATCATGCTGGACTTCAACTCAAAGCGATTAGTAGTAATGGCTGGAATAACTACTCCGGATCTGTTCTGGGGCCGATGTGGAGCCATTAGGTCAGTCATGACCATGTTGTCTCTATCACCACCCCTTCTTCTATCAAACTCCTCCCGCTCTCGCTGGAGTCGCTCTTGCTCAGCTCTTTCCAGAAGCTGTCTCTCCTCTTCCTCATGTTGTTGATGATCCATTTGGACAATTCGCTCTTGTTGTACTCTACGGTTCCTGCTACACAAACGTTCAATTTCAGGGTTATAAGGTAAAAGCTCAGGGTGTTGAGAGCGAGTTCGCATGAGCTAGAAAGCACACACACACTGAAAAATTAAAAAAAAATAACAAAAATAATTTGCAACAAATATCTACAGAAAAGAAAAATTATTTGACTATATGCACAAGAATAGTGCCTAGATCAGTAAATAGACTTTTGGTTCAATGATGCAGAAAAATAAATTTCCCTGGCAACGGCGCCAAAAACTTGATGGCTCCTAGGCGAAGTAGTGAAACTAAACCTAGAAATGCACAACTAAGGAAGTGTACCTATCGTTGACAAGTAATAGTTTTGGTTGGTCCAGGTATCGATCCCACAGAGAAAAGAATATTCTGCAAACACTAAACTACTCGGGTTCCTTGCGTGTCCTAGGCGGAACTTAGTTTTGGATTCGATTATACTAACAACTAATTATCCTACTCCTAGTTGATCTATTCTAGCATACTTTGTACTTGAATTTGGGTTATCAAATGGTGGTTTACCGACCTATGAATGCTAATGGAGATGGCTTTGTCAATTAATTACAATAGACGAATTTAACTCAACAATCAACCCTTAATTATGTTCTTTCGATAATTCAACCTACCGTGTCTAGATCTTTTAGGTCCTTAGCCGGTTTCCCTTGTTTAGAGGCGGTCTAATTCTAAAGCTCAGAAAATAGGGGCACGTAAGTTCCACAGTGTCGTCAATACTAATGGTTTCCTAGGCTTCAATCTAGGTAATACCACAAATATGAACTTAATAAATTAAGATCTTATGAGACTAGATTATCATTAAAGGAGTTGCATAAAGAAGAGGAATAAAAATTGAAATTAAATTGCAATCAATTGTATTAATCAAGAAAGGTGATACGAATTCAGTGTTTACAACCAAACACAATCAATTACGGAATCAAAAACTAACTTAATCAAATTACAAAAGAGAAGAAGAAAGACTTATGCCCTTTTGGTCCGATTAACCGGATTCTGACGGTGTGAAGATGCTTGGGGTGTACCTCTATAGACGAACTCGAGCCGGAACCAAGAACGTCGTAAAAGGGGAAGGTTCTATGTAAAACTTCTACCAATTGATGGTTCAAACCTCAAAGAAAACAAATAGTTCGAGCCAAAACCTAGCTACAAGTTTCTGCTCTCACTCTAAAAGTCTGGAAAAAGATCCTTAAAACTTAGAAAATAACCTATTTATACAGCTAGGTTAAAACCAGGAAAAAGAAAAGATGAAAGTAGGGCAACAGTAGAATTCCGGAGCTCGGCACGCCGTGCTGGTGGAAGTGGCATGCCGTGCTGTGCAGAATTGGGGGTGGCACACAGTGCTGGTGGAGACGGCACGCCGTGCTGTGTAGATTTGGAGTTGGCATGCCGCGCTGGTATGGATGGCATGATTTCGTGCTGGTCTGCTGGATCCCGTCCCTTTGCACGCTGAAATGGCACGCCGTGCCCTAATTATGGCACGCCGTGCCACTTTGATTTTCAGCACTTCAAACTCTTCCTTGCCGCCGATGCTCCAACTTTCGGTCTGGATCATAATGCCTGTCCAAAACAAGCATAAAGAAACATAACCGCACCAATGCCACGGACCATAAAAACGACATATTATCCAAAATTACAAAAACAACCCTAGAAAACACGAAAAATACTAAAAGTTATAAAAATCTATCCAAAACATAAAAATCACAAAATACTCAAAAACCACACAAACATTCACACAAAGGGCTCTAAAAATTGCAGTTCAAACCACGAAATTGCCTAAAAGATAAGGTCAAAAACCGATCTTATCACACTTGGCAGTAAGACTGTGGATAGGGAAAACGATATGGCCATAAAGTCATCCATAGTCTGTTCCAATCATGGGAATGAATGGAACTAAGAACTATCATTAACCTTAGTTGTATGGCGGTGTCTTACCAGTCATAGAACATGGAATGCCAACCAGGTTAATTGGTACATGCAAAAAGGGCATAGTATTGGATAGATCCACTTAACGGGAATCCACATGGTATCAAATGACATCGGATTCTTGTGTAGTACTTGTATGGATCCTTTGACCTGACCATATGATGGTAATGGATGTGAAGTGGCATACTTTGGTGTATGCCCAACAGGCTTGTAAAAGGGTGCCAAGTACGGGTATGTTCGGGTATGTCAATGAACATTGCAGTGCTATGGATATGCATATGGGAATGTCACTCAGTGTTCCACTGAGAAGATATCATGGGCCTCTTGATGAATGCAGCTGATAAGAGTGTGGCCACACCTAAACAAGTTGGAACTTGTTTGTGAATATCAGTGCCTTCGAGATCAAGTTAATGTCCGGACACAATAAAGGGTGATCAAACCATGCCTCTGTGTTGGACTGCGATATCGATGACATGGGATGTACAAGTTTAAACTACAGGGTTATAGTTTCAGTTGGATTGCTTACTCTGTCTTAATTGGGGGCTACAGTGGCTTGCTAGAGCCCAACTATAGTTTGTGGGCCTTAGCTCACTACCAACATAAAGATGGGCCTATCGGATCGTACACATTAAACGTCTAGACTTTAACTAGTCGGATTAAGTGTGTACTTGGTGTATACACGTCAAATAGAGAGAGGTCTATTAATTATATTATATAGCTCAATTGAATTGATCAAAATATAACATGATTAATATTTATTTTGGCCACCATATAATTAATTCAATGAATTAATTGTGTGTATTTATTTCCTAGGTGGAAATATGTATATATGTATAGGTTTACATGTATATCATCTTATGTATGTCAAATTTAATCCATTGGTTAATTTGATATGTCAAATAAAGTTTAATTTAAATGTATGTTATATATTATATGGTATAATATATTAACATACATGTAGAATTAAATTTCATGTGAAATCAAATAAAAACTATATGATTAAATATGGGCTTGGGCTAGGAAATTTGAAAGCCCACATAAAGATAAGTTGGCCGAATTTTGGGAGATTTTTTGCCAAGTTTTGGTGAGTCATTTTGTGATAAGAAGGGTGACTCACACATTAGACAAAAGGTGATGATGGAAAAATGGTGAGTCATGGTTTTGACTTTTGGGAGCACAAGTTGGACTTTGCTTCTTGAGATATTTTTCTTTTGGAAATAAAAGAAAAAAAACAGCCATCTTTCTTCACTTCTTGGCCACCCCTCTTGCTCCATCATACTCTCTCTTACTGATTTTCTGAAACGCTAGCATGGGTTTCAGTCCGAGAGTCGTTCATGTACAGGACGAAAGAGGAAATCTAATTTGGTTTTTGTAGTCTTCATCTATCTCTTGGAGAGACTTTTAAGTGAGATTTTAAAACCTTCTTCCTTAGGCTTCGTGTTTTTTATTTCCACTACTTAAGCTCCGGGGACCGGATTCGAGGAAATCAATGCTGTTGGGGATTTAATCGCACAAAAACAATACGCAGCGGAAATAAAAGGATTAATCCCCACCAAGGACCCATGTACATTGCATTGAATTGGAAGGAGGGTTAAAGAATTACCTTAATTCTTTGTAGGTTTTGAATCAATTAGGAACCAAAGTAGCTTCCCTCTACGGTTGATCCACACGGAGTAATTCATTCACCGCGTGCTAGCGCCGGGATTGAAGAACGATTTCTTCGAATGAAAAGCCAAAGTTTCGAAAACCTTGGGAGATGGAGAAGGGGAGATTTCGGCTGGCCCCTTGGAGGCTGCAGAAAATCTGCATCTTATTGGTAGGCTAGGGTTAGAGATTTTAGGTTATAAAACTTCCTTTTATATCCATTAAACTTAATTATAATTATAACTTAATACCCTTATTAGTTATAATTATAAATTAACCCACACAACTTAATATTAATTCTCAATTAATATTAAATCAATTCCATTCTCCATCATACACATATGTATATTGATATTATAATTAATTATATCTCTATATAATTAAATTATAATATGTAGCATACTTTATGCAATATTAATCATATTAATATTTATATATACATATATATATATAAATATATATATCATTATATATATATTTATTCTCTTTCTCATTCATAAATTATTATCCAATAATAATTTATACCCGAAAAGATGAACTTCATTTTGCTCTTTGTGTGTGACCCCATAGGTTCATATTAATTGGCAATAAGGAAATTACCATAATGTCCTTATAGGTCACAAGCGGACTCTAGCAAGCCATTACGACTACCCAATTAACATGATTGGAATGATCCAATACCTATTTATAGAATGTCATATTCCCTTTTGTCTCTTTGATATCATGATTAATCATAAGACATGGTACACTTGTCAATCTTATATAATTAATCATATGCTTTCTCGATCTCAAAGTAAACTATTTAGACAAATCAATTGATACTATTATCAATTTATTTGAGCACGGCCATGCATTTAACAGTCTTACTTATCGAGGGGCCCAGTGATATCGCTCTCTTGTTAGAGAGGGACAAAATCCCATATCTGTCACTCACATCCCAAAGCATGAGTCATATTGTACCCAATCACAGCCTTTATAACTACTCTGTTACAAGCAGTGTTTGACTGCGTCAAAGCACAACATGAGTTCATCCCGGAATCAATGGTGACCTCAGGTCAAAGGAATCAGCTAATGACACTACTATAATCAAGATCAGTTGTGACACATGACCATGAACTTGATCTCATAGTGGGTCTCCAGTAACATGTTCTCTAACATATTACCCGTGAGTATAATCTGTATCTGTATACACTATATTCATCTTATGAATATCCATTATCACTCACACTAGTCTTAGTTTGTTATTATTCCCATAATAACAATCGACTAGGGATATTTAGAATAACACGATTTATTCATGGATACTTATCATAAATGCTAACATACAAACATAAATGATAATATTAATCTACACTAGATTAATCTTAGAAGTCAAATTACATAATCCAATATTGGCCTTAGGGCACAATCTCCAACAATCTCCCACTTGCACTATGGCCAACCATACATGTATCTTATACCCATTGACCTACATGACTTTCATGTATTCATTCGTGCGGGAGTCTTTGTCAGTGAATTATTAATTTTCGCTTCCGTTGCTACTTTACACATTTTCACTCTTTCTTTAGAGACAGCCTCTCTAAATTAGTGAAAAGACGCCTAAGTATATGCTTGTGTCATACAGGGTTCTTACGCATTGAACTATTGTCCCTACAATAGTCTCACAGGATAAGCAATGCTTAGAACAAAACACAACATTTTGTGATGAACTTCTTCATCCAAAATTTCCTTTTACATCATATGTAACAATATACTTTGACTACTATTATAGATATTTAGCTATATTGTTTTATTTTGAACCTTTCAAAATCATAACATCTCTTTTTAAGAGAATACTAGATCTTGACTGATATATTGCAACTAATTGCAATCAGTTGTATATGTGCAGTTAACATAAGCAAGCTTCTATTAAGTCTTTTTACATTGAACGCTTTCAATGCTTTGACTTAAGCCAAAACATTCTTTTAGATCTATCTCTATAGATTCCAATTTCAAGAACACAGGCAGTCATGCTTATAACATTAACCGAAATTACTTTCTTAGCCAAGATTTTACTTCTTGCAAGGTAAGAATGTTATTTCCAACAAGCCATATGTCATCCACATATAGCGTTAGGAATACCGATATGCTCCCACTGATCCTTTTGAAACACAAGATTCATCATCCTTTTGATAAAATCAAACCATTTGATTTCTTTATCAAAACTATGATTCCAACTATTTGATGCATGTTTCGATCCTTATAAGAATCTTTGAAACTTGCATACGCTATTTGAATTCTTTGGATGCTCAAAAACTTTGGGTTGTGTCACGTACACATCCTCAATCATGTTTTCACGTAGAAAACAGATTTTGATATCCATTTGCCATATTTTATAATCATATTATGCGGATGTGGCAACAAGAACTCAATTTGACTTGATCATGATTAATGACGAAAAAGGATTTTATCATAGTCCTACTATGAATTTGTTCGTATCCTCATAGTCACTACTATGAACTTGTTTATAACCCCTTTTTGTCACTAGTCGTGCTTTATAAGTTTGAAGATCACCATTCATGTCGGTTTTCAATTTGAAAACTCACTTGCAACCATTGCATATGCATCTTCTAAAAGATTTATCAAAGTCTATACTTTGATTGTCAGACATGGACTTATCTTCAACCTTTGTAGCATCAAGTCACTTATTAGATTCAAAATCTAACATTGCTTCTTCATAAAAGAAGACTTATTCCAATCTAGTAAAACTACATCATGATTTTGAGAAATCCATATCTCTCCTAATCATGTCGTATTCCACTAGACTTTCATTGGACTTGTGTAATTTCAACAATGATCATGAAACCATTTCCACGTTCCTCTTCAACGTTAATGTCACTTTTGTGAATTCCGAGTTTTGTAGGTGTACTTTACTCCCACTAACTCTTCTAGAAATTAACTCCCTCTTCAAGGGGAAACCATTTCTAGCTACAACTATTTTGTATCCCAAAGAAACACAGGAGTAACAACTCCTACTTTCCTTTTGAGTAATCCACAATACGACATTTAAATTTAGGTGCCAACTTATTCGAAATAAGCTTTACAGCCCTAAACTTATTCAATGAAACAACTTGGGTCTCTTACCCAACCATATCTCATATGTTGATTCATGAATTGTTTTAGACGGAACAATATACACAGCTGCTTTAATGGCATATTTTCGAGAAAACAATGATCAACTTGACTTCATCATAGATTGAACTATATCTGTATAGAGTTCGATTACTCCCTTTTCGACACAACATCCTTTGTGGCGTACTTGGAGGAGTCAATTGTGAGACAGTCCCACAATCTCTAAGACGATTGTCAAAATCTTGACTCAAATGTTCACCACTTGGATCATATCTAAGTGACTTTACTATCTTGTCAAGATGCTTCATACTCCTTTTACAAGCTTTTGAACACTTCAAAAGTTCCAAACTCGTGTTTCATTAGATACTCTTATCTAGTGAAAAGTTCCATAAAAGTAATGAAGTATTAAAACCTCCTTTAGCAGTTGATTTATAATTCATATACATCCACATGTATAATGCTTAATAAATCGATTATTCTTTAACTACTTTTAGCAAAGAACCACTTTTGTCATCTTTTACAATAAACAACATTCGCATGATTCAAGATGATTCATAATCTCATGAATCCAAAAGTCCATTCTCATGGAGTTTCGTAATGCGACTTTGCTTATGTCTCCAAGACGACACTGCCAAAATAGGTTGAATCAAACTATTTGATTCGATCCTTACAGTATTTATGTTACAGATGGGCTCCACATATAAAGACAATTATGTAAATCTACATTTCATAATCATGTCTTTATAAAGTTTATAATTCACAATTATAAAATAAACAACATTTGTTTACTTAAGCCAACAAGTTCAATAGGCAACAAGAGTTCGTAACTCACATGTAAAAGTTCATAACCTTTGAGTAACAACCTTTGCTTCTCTTGCCTATTCGCATTCTACCTTTCACCTTCATAAGGTTTCTATTCAAGTTGCGATTCATCATATTCTACTAATATGAGATCCACAACTGGTATCTAATACCTTTGATATAGAAACAAAAGTAGAATAGTTAATAAATACTTAAGGTAGCAGTCTTACTGCCTTTCATCTTCTTATAGTTCTCCAAACAAAGTTTGCTATTTCCATTCTAATGAACGATTCATTCTAGAAATGGCAACACCCTTCTTTTGGAGATCTCTCTATGCCGACAGCTTTGGCCTTTAAAGCACTTTCACCCGAACCTTTCGGTCTTTATGCTTTTCGACCTTTCTTTTATCCTTTTCCTTTTGAACCATAAGCACACAATTCGAGGCGGGCTTATCCTTTATGGATAACTTAACATTCTTTTGCATCCTATGCAACTAATTCACAATTTTCCCCATGTCATTCAAATGATAGTTCATCACCAATGACTATCAAATAATGAATTCAAGATCACATCTTAATGCCTTTTGGAGGCCAATGAGAAAATGTTGCCTCAAACACTTATCTTTTCTTGCTCACTAACTGATGGAACATTTCCATTTGTGATGTATCATATACCTCAAGTAAAACTTCCACGTGCGGAAGAATTGGTGGCAAGTGTAAGATAATAAATTTTAAACAGAGTCCCTTCGATGCTTCAAGTAAGCATCTTTTATACTCGTGTTACAATTGCTAGTGGTTCATTGGGCAAAAGGATTATTGAGAACATATGATTCCTTTTGATTTGAGAACAATTCTCAAAGTTCAATAACAATCGAGACCATGATAATAGCAATCATAACTATAATAAAGCGTGTAAAGATTTTTATTTAAATGCTCCCACTTAAATTATAAAACCCTTTAAAATATTCAAGTGGGTGAAGATCCAAAATCCATACTTAACCATAGCACTGCTTTGGCATGTCCCTATGATTAAATATAATTTCGGTAGGCAAAGACTCAAAATCATGCTTTAAACCATTTAAACATATTTTGGATGTGCACTTCTTTGCCAATTGCATCATTATGCAACTCTTCTAATTTATGAGATGCATGATATCATATATCATATTTAATTGTATGTTACTCATCTCATCTTTGCCTCGGGCTCAAACACCTTTTTGATTAACCCTTTTTTAAACCAATTACAACACAATGAGAATCACCTTTTCTCATATTATCGCTTCGCTAAGGTCACAACATGCGTACCCGCCCTGGCGGTATACCATGATGCGAACATAGTACTTGACTAGTGTTATACGTAATTGGGTGGCAAATATAAACTTATTAAGTTTATTTAGGGTTTATAAAATCCTGTGATTAAATTGTATCTCATACAATTCATGGCATTAATATTAAACATACATTTGTTAATACTAATTAGCATGGCATCCTATGTCATACATATGTTAAGCATGCAATCTAGCATGGCATCACATGGCATCTAAATGATACAAGGCATGCATTTGCACATATATATAAACATTTTAACATGCATCAATATTTATTAACATGGCATCTTATGGCATAAAATAAATATAACATGCATAAGACTCAAAACCGTGTTATGGTATGGTTTTATCTATATTGATTTTCATAGGCCAATATGAAAATCAACAGGTCATTTCCTAGGTGGTTGTAACCATCGCATGGTCACAGCAAAGCCGCACCCCTTGGATCCGTCTACACGTCTTTGTTCCTTGGCACCATCTCATGGATCTACATATATTACAAAATTGCATCCTATACAATTTTCTAGTAAAATAAAATTTACAAACAATAAATTGCATCCTATACAATTTATCTAGAAAAATAAGGTTACATAAATACAAACGACTCGCAGGCCGTATTTATAAAACCTTACATCTATAAAACCAAAAGAAACAAAACCATCCATGGGGTCCAAAAACCATACCAAAACACCATGCATAAAATCTTCAAGATTTAGGGTTCAAAACGCTAAAACACAATCTCATTGCATTTATAAATAATTGATTGGAAAATCGTAAATATGTAGAAACAATTTCCACACTTAAACGAAGAACACCAAACCCAAACTCCAGCGATCCAACTCGCTGCTGAGTTGGACGGGGGTACGGGGCGGTAGCCCCTGTTGCGAAGCAAGCACCGCAGGCAAAAAATTTTTCGCGCACTGCAGCATCCAATGCTGCGCGCAGCATCAAGGGAGCACGGCGTGCCACTCATGTTGGCACGGCGTGCCAATCAGTTAGCACGGCGTGCCGATCCAGCACGCCGTCGTGCCCCCAAACTGCTTCTCAGTTGCATTTGTCAAACAAATAGCACGTCGCGCAGAAAAACAAGCCATTCTGAAAATTCCCAGGTGGCACGCCGTGCCAAGGTTGGCACGCCGGCGTGCCACCATTCTGGTTCATTTTCTGGAAACAATTTCCAGTTGGCACGCCGTGCCATGCCAGCACGCCGGCGTGTCAACAAGCTGAACCCAGAATTTTCAGCCCCCAAATGATCCAAATCAAGTGTAAAACAAATCATTCATAATGATTAACTTCCAAATCAAATCAAAAATGTTATTCACAATAACATAGAACCCTAAATCAAGATCATACAACCCTAACATGCAATTTTGATCTAATCAAAATAACAAATCCAATTCAACCAATGCACAACCTGGCTCTGATACCACTGTTGGGGATTTAATCGCACAAAAACAATACGCAGCGGAAATAAAAGGATTAATCCCCACCAAGGACCCATGTACATTGCATTGAATTGGAAGGAGGGTTAAAGAATTACCTTAATTCTTTGTAGGTTTTGAATCAATTAGGAACCAAAGTAGCTTCCCTCTACGGTTGATCCACACGGAGTAATTCATTCACCGCGTGCTAGCGCCGGGATTGAAGAACGATTTCTTCGAATGAAAAGCCAAAGTTTCGAAAACCTTGGGAGATGGAGAAGGGGAGATTTCGGCTGGCCCCTTGGAGGCTGCAGAAAATCTGCATCTTATTGGTAGGCTAGGGTTAGAGATTTTAGGTTATAAAACTTCCTTTTATATCCATTAAACTTAATTATAATTATAACTTAATACCCTTATTAGTTATAATTATAAATTAACCCACACAACTTAATATTAATTCTCAATTAATATTAAATCAATTCCATTCTCCATCATACACATATGTATATTGATATTATAATTAATTATATCTCTATATAATTAAATTATAATATGTAGCATACTTTATGCAATATTAATCATATTAATATTTATATATACATATATATATATAAATATATATATCATTATATATATATTTATTCTCTTTCTCATTCATAAATTATTATCCAATAATAATTTATACCCGAAAAGATGAACTTCATTTTGCTCTTTGTGTGTGAC
Organism: Euphorbia tirucalli; assembly: GCA_039660915.1. NCBI lineage: Eukaryota > Viridiplantae > Streptophyta > Magnoliopsida > Malpighiales > Euphorbiaceae > Euphorbia > Euphorbia tirucalli. Next base: position 29,695,932 of record CM077640.1, on the reverse strand, counting down.
CCCATAGGTTCATATTAATTGGCAATAAGGAAATTACCATAATGTCCTTATAGGTCACAAGCGGACTCTAGCAAGCCATTACGACTACCCAATTAACATGATTGGAATGATCCAATACCTATTTATAGAATGTCATATTCCCTTTTGTCTCTTTGATATCATGATTAATCATAAGACATGGTACACTTGTCAATCTTATATAATTAATCATATGCTTTCTCGATCTCAAAGTAAACTATTTAGACAAATCAATTGATACTATTATCAATTTATTTGAGCACGGCCATGCATTTAACAGTCTTACTTATCGAGGGGCCCAGTGATATCGCTCTCTTGTTAGAGAGGGACAAAATCCCATATCTGTCACTCACATCCCAAAGCATGAGTCATATTGTACCCAATCACAGCCTTTATAACTACTCTGTTACAAGCAGTGTTTGACTGCGTCAAAGCACAACATGAGTTCATCCCGGAATCAATGGTGACCTCAGGTCAAAGGAATCAGCTAATGACACTACTATAATCAAGATCAGTTGTGACACATGACCATGAACTTGATCTCATAGTGGGTCTCCAGTAACATGTTCTCTAACATATTACCCGTGAGTATAATCTGTATCTGTATACACTATATTCATCTTATGAATATCCATTATCACTCACACTAGTCTTAGTTTGTTATTATTCCCATAATAACAATCGACTAGGGATATTTAGAATAACACGATTTATTCATGGATACTTATCATAAATGCTAACATACAAACATAAATGATAATATTAATCTACACTAGATTAATCTTAGAAGTCAAATTACATAATCCAATATTGGCCTTAGGGCACAATCTCCAACAAATGCATATTTCCGCTTTTATCGGTCGATTTTCGGTGACGAATCCCTACATCTCAAAACTCTCTACCCCATTCATATCATTGTAGATATCAACATAAAATCTTGAACACCAAAACAAACCCTCTTCCCATTGATATCACCAGCATAGAATCATTCTCTCCATCATATATTTCTCTAAGCATAAGAGAATGAACCAACTGTTTGCTAACCCTAGTGTTAGGCATATCTAAAAAATATTGTTCCTAAACATATCAAGAACTTTCTTTGGCATATGCAACTTCAAAATTTGAAAGATAAAACATACACCCTTGCTTGCCAAAACTCATCAACACGATAAATAGTTTCACCAACCTGAGAGATAAAAAAAAGTATAAAAAATGTATCAATGTCCAAAAAAAAAGTATCAAAAGTATCAAAATAACAAAACAACAAACAAAATGTATCATAAAAGTATCAAAAATATATCACATAAACAAAAAAGTATCAGAATAAAAAAGCAACATACAAAATGTATCAGAAAAGTATCAAAACTGTATAAAAACAACAAAAAAATCAGAAAAAACAAAACATACAAAATGTATCAGAAAACAAAACAAACAAAAAGTATGAAACACATGCATCAACTGAATAGCTCAACGTAGAAAATGTATCACAAATGTATCAGAAAATGTATCACAACTATATCAAAACAATAAAAAACATCACAAATAACAAAACATGCAATTGTATGAAAAAAGTATTAGAGTAATATCAAAACTGTATCAAAATAACAAAAACCATAAAAAAATAACTAAACATACAAAAATGCATCAAAAAAGTATCACAGAAGAATCAAAACTATATCACAAAAATCATAAAAAATAATAAAACATACAAAATGTATTAGAAAACAAAACAAACAAAAAGTATAAGAGACATGCATCAACTGAATACCTTCAATCTCTTAGTAATAAGCCCTTTTTTCACTTCCTTAACAGCCCTCTTACTAGAAACCTTCTTAGATTTGGATTTTTTACTCTTCACATCACTAGAAACCCTTTATGAACTAGAGGCTTTAACTAACTTCAACTTCAATTTAGAAAGCGGAACATCATCATCACCATCAGAACCACTTCTCTTCCTCTTCACCTTTTTTAAACTAAAACAAAACACAAAAAAACCTAATTACAAAATAAAAAAACAAAAACAAAACGAAGAACAACAATTGTTGAGAAATGTGCAAAAATTACCTCAAATATAAACTAGAAAAAACCAAAAAACTGTCGCCCCACAAACACAGAAGTTGAATCGTGGAGAAATACCCAAAAAAAGAAGTGAAATGGAGTAGAAAATGCAAGCAGAAAATGATCGTGGAGAAGAAAACAAATGTGGAATAGAAAACAAGAGTTTTAAAAGGCAGTTAAACAAAAAAAAATGTATGTAATAAAAGCTATAAAAAAAAGGTAAAAATAAAAACGTACGGATGTATGCACAATAGGAAACTTAAATTTGGGGTATTTTTGGTAATTTCCCTTATCTCTAACTACAAATTTTGACTTTATCCTATGTGGGTAATTAGGTTTAGGATAAACAATTTATTAGTCCTTATGTTTTTTCGCATTGCACTAGTTTAGTCCACAGACAAATTTTAAGGTCCTTAAGTTTTGTTTCAATGAACTCGTTAGTTGTTTCTTTTATTTCTGCTTATGAGAGGAGAAAATTACCCTTGGTTATAGGTAAAAATTTATCTTTTAGTTTTTAAATTTAATTAAAATTCATCTAATAAATTTTTTGTAGTATATTCATATGCACCAATATTTCTATACTTTTACATATTAGCTATAAAAATAAAAATATTTCTATTATCTATTCTCTGTAATATATATTATCATTTTTATTAGTTTAATATAATATTTGTAAACTAACAATAAATGTTATTATGAATCTAGTTAATTATTTTAAAATAATATCTTTTTGTTTATTTTTGTTATCTATAAAGTATATTAGAGATGAAAAGTTAGAATTTATAATTTTTTATAGTTCTACTCCTAATTTTATATTATTTAAAATATTTTTTTTTAATTTTAATAAAACAAGCTTTATGCCAAGAGTTTAGTTATATAATTATATAAAATTTAATAAATTAATTAATCAATATTAGTAATATTATGATTATATGAGAACAAAATATAAAATAGAAAAGATGATATATTTTATTGTTATAAAATAGAATAAAAGGTAATTTTGGCATTATAAGTGTAATTTGATGTAACAGGACTAAACAATTGACAATGATAATGCTTAAGGGCTATATAATTATCATGTGAACTAACTAGTATAATATGTAAAAACATATGGATTAATATGTAGCCCTCTTTGTAGTTAAAAGCATATTAAAGGTTCTATCATCTCTGTGTTATGGAGTTTCTTCTACTAAACCTAACGATTTTCTAAGATCTGAGGCTAAATCTCCTTTTTTTTTTTAGTTAGCAGCTCTTTTTTAAGGATCTAAAATATCAGACACTATTTTTTCTTGCCTTAATTTTAAGATATCCCTTTCAGAGATTAGTTTTTGAGAACCTTGAGGTCCTTTCAGCTGTTTCTCTAGCTCAATTATATCGGGCCTTTCATTCATTAATTTTTCTACTTCCCCCACTAAGGCTTGTCTTTATTTTGGTGAATCTTTGATAACTCCCTATGTGTGGATTTTTCAAGAAGTTTATTTACTTCATCATGTAAGTCATGAAATGATGTCAATCTTGATGAATTATTTAAGCCTAAGCTTTCTTCAGGGTTACCCATTAAGTATTTTACTTAATCAAAGAAATTAATTATCTTTCTTCCAAAAAAGGACCAAATTGAATAGTTAATTCAATTTTCAGGTAAAAACAATAATTTTAAAAAGTTATTTGGAAATCTAAAAGGTTTGAAAAGTCAAATTACAAACATGTAAAAATTTTAAAACTTGACTTGATTTGGTAAAATGTTTAAAAACCTACCGTAAACAAGTAGTTTATTCAGAGAAGAATATAAGATACATATTTAAGGAAATAATAAAATTTGAAGATATAAATTATCTAGATTATGCTTTATTTTATGAATTGTATGTTGGTGTGCCCTAGTTCTAGGGCATTGTATTCTTGTATTTTGTATTGTACATTAAGACTTTATGTATGTATACATCATTTGTGTCGCATTAATAAAGGCAATAATCTATCTCATTCATATCTTGTGCTATAACATGAATAAAGTATCCATTGATTGATAATCATAAAACACATCCCAAGTTTATTCTAATTGTGGGAATGAATAGAATCACAGACTTATATATTCGATGAATGTATGGTAGTTCTTAACTAGCCATAGTACTTGTATAGTCAGTCATGAATATAGGTACATGTCGTTGACATGGGACTGGATAGATCCACATAAGAAAGCCACATGGTTGTTATGTCATAGGTCTTTCTTGAGTAGGTCTTATTATAGTATCAATATGGAATCTGGTTCACTTTGACATATGCCTAACAGGTCTGTAAAAAAGGATGCTAAATACGAGTATGATGTTGGTGTGCCCTAGTTCATAGGGCATTGGATTCTTATATTTTGTATTATACATTAAGACTCATTGTATGAATACATTATTTGTGTCACATTAATAAAAGCAATTAATCTATTTCATTTATATCTTGTGCTATAATATGAGTAGAGTATCCATTGATTACTAATCATAAAACCTATCCCAAGTCTGTTCTAATTGTGGGAACGAATAGAACTATAGACTTGTATATTAGATGACCGTATGGCAATTCTAAACTAGCCATAGTACTTGTATAGTCAGTCATGAATATAGGTGCATGTCGTTGACATGGGACTAGATCGATTCGCATAAGAAAACCACATGGTTGCCACATCATAGGTCTTTCTTGAGTAGGTCTCTTTTGTCCTCAGACCATATTTCATTATAGTGTCAATATGGGATCCAGTTCACTTTGACATATGTTGGAAATGCCCTAGTCCCGAGGCATTGGTCCTTGTATTTGTACTATACATTTATTGGATTTATGTGTTGTACTCATTTGTGTTATTAATAAAGGCATCAATTCATTTATTATATCTATCTTGTGCAATATATTAAATGAAGTATCCAATGGACATATCTATATCCATGAAGACAAGTGTCATGCACTTAGCAGTAAGACCATGGATAAGGTAAACGATATGACCATAAATAGATCCGTAGTCTGTTCCAGTCATGGGAATGAATGGAACAACAGACTATCATTAACCTAGTTGTATGGCGGTGTCTTACCGGTCATTGGACATGGAATGTCAACCAAGTTAATGGGTACATGGCTGGAAGCATGGTACTGGATAGATCCACTAAACGAGTAATCCACATGGTATGGTATCACAATGGATTCTCGTGTAGTACTTGTATGGATCCTTTGACCTGACCATATGATGGTGTTACATGTGAAGTCGCATACTTAGGGGTACGCCTAAAGGGCCTGTAATAGGGTGCCAAGTATGGGTGCTTTCGGGTATGTCACTGAACATGGTAATACTATGGATATGCAGAAGGGATTTGTCACTCAGTAACCAACTGAGAAGATATCACTGGCCACTTGATGAATGTGACTGATAAGAGTGTGGCCACACCCAAACGAGTTGGAACTTGTTTGTGAGCATCAGTACATTCGGGATTAAGTTAATGTCCGGACACAAAAGAGGGTGATCAATCCATGCCTCTGTGTTGGACACCGATATCAATGACATGGGATGTACAAGTTTAAACTACAGGGTTATGATATCAGTTAGACTGCCATCTCCATCTTAATTGGGGGCTGCAATGGCTTGCTAGAGCCCAACTGCAGTCTGCGGGCCAAAGGCCCGCTGCCAACATAAAGATCTGCCCACAGGATCGTACACATAGATCGATAGAATGCAGACTTAAGGAATCACATGTATACTTGGAGTATACACAATGGAGGGAGAAGTGTGTATATATTAATTATATTATAAAGATCAATTGGATTGGTCATAATAATAAAATTAATATATTCAATTGGCTCTTCATAATTAATTGGATTAATTATGAAATTATTTCCTAGGTGGAAATATTCATATGTATGGGTTTACATATGATTTTATTTTGTGTAGATTTAATTTTAATTTGATGGATTAAATTAATTGTCAAACTAATTTTAATTTAGATGTAAATAATATATTACTTGGAGTAATATATTAAATACATGGGTATATTAAAATTGGGCTTGAAATTAATTTAAACCAGAATAATTAAAATTAGACTGGGCCTAAATTAAAACATGAAAGCCCGCACAGAATGGAATGGAGCCAGCTTGGGCCTGAATTCCCCTAAGGGAATTCGGCCACCCTAGGTATAAAACCTAGGGTGAAATTTCAGCCATAATACCGTAGCACACCAAGTAGCCGAAATTCCCTAGCCCTCTCCTCTCTATTGTTTCGTTTTTCCGACGCTAGCACGGGTTGCATTCATTAAGCGTTCATGTACGTGAGGGTGGAGGGATTCTACATTGAATTCTGCAGTCATCATCCATCTCTAGAAAGAGATTTTTCTGCTAAGAAATTTAATCCCTTTCTATTTAATTTTAAGTTTTTCAATTTCCACTTCAATTGCTCCTGGGACTGGATTTGAGGAAATCACCGTGTTCTTCCGCTTTTATCGGGTGATTTCCGGTGACAAATCCCAATAGTGGTATCAGAGCAGGCTTTTGATCCTTGGAAATTGATAAATTTGGTTGAATCCCGTTTTTGAAATTGGAGGTTTTTTATTGGGATTCATGGTATGGGTTTTATGATTTTTCCCATATGTTTTATACAATGAAAATTAATATTGCATATTGGTTTATGTATTTTAATTTTGTTGTATGGCATTGGAATTCTTGGTGAATTGCTTTGGATGATGGATGGATATTTTTTTTATTTTAATTCTATTAAAAAAAAAAATCTGCCTCCCGGGGTGTGGGGTTGCCGCCGCCGGCCGCCGCACGCGGCATGATGCGTGGCTGCAGCCGCTGCCGGCTGCTGCGCCAGCAGCAGCGGCAGTGCTGCTGCAGGCGGCAGCAGCGGGCAGCCGCTAGGCGGTTGCGCCACTGCTGCTGCTAGGGCAACTCCGTTGCCCTAGCTGCAGCGGGCCGGGCCCAGTTTTTGGATTTTGTGGGTTTTTGAGTCCGGGGCCCAGTTTTGAAATTTTAATTGGTTTTAAAATTCGTGTGTTTAAATTTATGTAATTTAAATGCGTATGGTTTCTTGGATGAATTTTAATTTCGTTCATGTGATATTAATTTTGGAAATTAATGTGGTTAATGGAAATTGGTTCGGGTAATTTTGGCACAATTACTCGGACGGCTAAATTGGACCTATGGTTTCCCAATTCCAGTGGGAGCAGTTGGACTGCCTGGGCTGGAGGCCCAAAGCCCGTTAAGGGTTAGAACCATGGTGGGCCAAAATTGGCGATTTCCTAATAATGGCTTAGACATAATTTAAATGGGCTTAAATCATGCATTATGACATGCTTTTGAATTCTATGTATTGGATGCATATGAATGGTTGAATGAATGTATGATTGGATGCTATTGGGCCTTTTATGAGATGGGTTGTATTTTTCTTTTTGGGTAAATACGGCATGCGTGTCGTTTTTCTTTTTAATGTAATTTTATTTTATTTAAATTAAATATTATAAAATTTCTAAAAGAAGAAGCCCATGGAGTGGTGAGCCCAAATGGAGGTGCAAGCCCAATTGGAGGTGTAAGCCCTGAAGGAGAAGATGAAGGCCCGCCTAATATCTATTTCTAGTATAGGTTTACTAGAATAATATTAGGATGTAAAATAGGCCCATAGCAGTCCATTTTAATTTTATTTAATCATGTTTTATATTCATTTGCATGTATGAATGTATGTTCCAATAGCTCATTCACCCGCTTTATGTATGTAAGCCGTTATAATTGAATCTAATAACCAAACGGAATTACTAAGTCGCTTAAAAGTGCTTCCCTCATTCAAAACCGAATCGAAGTGGGAATAGGCCAGTTGTAGACCATGCCCTCGCAGGATACACTGGAGTATTGTCATTTTGTATTGGGTTAGAGTATGGGATACTCTAACACTTGGATGGAGCTTTCGACTTAGCGTGGGTAGTAGGATTCTCCTGGCCCTAAGCACAGATAGGTAAGTGCCAACAAGCCCATCAAACCAAGAGTCCCTAGGTTGGGATTGGACGGTGTTCCTACCTAAATAGTTAAGGTATAGTTGTACCAAACCCTCGTTTGGCTATATCTTAATGAAATATGGATCTCGGCCCATGAGCCCAACAACTCAGTTTAAATTAATAACTTGATCCATTATTAATTTTATATGGGAAGAACAAAGCAAAGCCCTTTATTAACACTCTTAATGTTTCTCTGTGTAGAAACACCCAAATGGCAAACACAAATACCTTATCACTGCGATCCATTCTTGAAAAGGACAAGCTTTCCGGTCCTAACTTTTTAGACTGGTCTAGGAACTTGAGGATAGTTCTAAGATAGGAGTCAAAAGAGTATGTGCTGGAAAGGCCTATGCCGGCTGCGCCTAAAGGACGTAATCCACCGGCTGCCCAGCTGGAGGAATACGAGGCGCACGTCATGGACAACCGGGATGTGACATGCCTTATGTTGGCTTGCATGGTCCCTGAACTGCAAAAACAGTTTATGGACCACCAAGCCTATGCCATGATAACAACTCTTAATGAGATGTTTCAAGAGCAAGCTTGTCAGGAAAGGTACCTGACCAATAAGGCATTCCACTCTTGTAAGATGGGGGCCGGGACATCTGTGAGTGCACACGTGCTCAAGATGAAGGGCTATTTGGATACTTTGGCCCGTCTCGGATCGCCTATCTCTCAAGAGTTGGCGGTGGACACAATCCTCGCATCCTTGCCGGATTCTTATGATCAGTTCATCCTTAACTATAACATGCAAGGGATGAACCGCACTGTCAGTGAGCTGCATGGGATGCTTAAGCTTACTGAGCAGTCGATCAAGAAGACTCCGCCGGTGCTGCTGGTTAATAAGGGGAACCCTCCTCTTGCTAAGGGTAAGGCCAAGGAAAAGGCCAAGGCCAAGGGCAAAAAGGCCAAAGCCAAGAAGGCCAAGGCCCAACCCAAGGCCAAGCAGAAGGCAGGTCCTGATGATGTCTGTTTCGGGTGTAGACAGGCGGGTCATTGGAAGAGATCGTGTCCCAGGCTGATGGGAGAGTAAAGAAGGGGCCAAGGTGCGTCCTCTTCAGGTATTTATGTTATAGATATTAACCTTACTGTTTCAACATCCTGGGTATTGGATACTGGATGTGGTTCTCACATTTGTTGCAATGTGCAGGGACTTAAGAACAGAAGGTTGCTGGGGTCGGGAGAGGTGGACTTGCGGGTCGGGAATGGAGCAAAGGTTGCTGCCATAGAGATCGGTGAATACCACCTAATGATGCCCAGTGGATTGGTTTTAATTTTAGAACATTGTTACTTTGTACCTGCTATGTGCAGGAATGTTATCTCTGTATCAATGTTGGATATTTCTGGATTTAATTTCGCTATTTTAAATGGTCGAATTTCTATATCTAGAGAGGGATTATTTTATGGAGATGCTCTATTAAATAATGGCCTGTATATCCTGGACTTAAATGAAACCAATCATATCTATAACATAAACACGAAAAGGGTTAAGCCTAACGAACTTAATCCTGTCTACCTGTGGCATTGTCGTCTTGGCCATATAAACGAGAAGCGCATAGCTAGGCTTCACAAAGCTAGAGTCCTAGGGTCATTTGACTTGGAGTTAATTGATACATGCGAATCATGTTTAAGAGGCAAGATGACAAAGGCGCCTTTTAGCAAGAAGGCTGAAAGGGCCACAGGATCGTACACATAGATCGATAGAATGCAGACTTAAGGAATCACATGTATACTTGGAGTATACACAATGGAGGGAGAAGTGTGTATATATTAATTATATTATAAAGATCAATTGGATTGGTCATAATAATAAAATTAATATATTCAATTGGCTCTTCATAATTAATTGGATTAATTATGAAATTATTTCCTAGGTGGAAATATTCATATGTATGGGTTTACATATGATTTTATTTTGTGTAGATTTAATTTTAATTTGATGGATTAAATTAATTGTCAAACTAATTTTAATTTAGATGTAAATAATATATTACTTGGAGTAATATATTAAATACATGGGTATATTAAAATTGGGCTTGAAATTAATTTAAACCAGAATAATTAAAATTAGACTGGGCCTAAATTAAAACATGAAAGCCCGCACAGAATGGAATGGAGCCAGCTTGGGCCTGAATTCCCCTAAGGGAATTCGGCCACCCTAGGTATAAAACCTAGGGTGAAATTTCAGCCATAATACCGTAGCACACCAAGTAGCCGAAATTCCCTAGCCCTCTCCTCTCTATTGTTTCGTTTTTCCGACGCTAGCACGGGTTGCATTCGTTAAGCGTTGGTGTACGTGAGAGTGGAGGGATTCTACATTGAATTCTGCAGTCATCATCCATCTCTAGAAAGAGATTTTTCTGCTAAGAAATTTAATCCCTTTCTATTTAATTTTAAGTTTTTCAATTTCCACTTCAATTGCTCCTGGGACTGGATTTGAGGAAATCACCGCGTTCTTCCGCTTTTATCGGGTGATTTCCGGTGACAAATCCCAACAACATACACCTAACAGGTCTGTAAAAGGATACTAAATATGGGTATGATTAGGTGGATAGGTGAACATATTGATATTGATGATGAAGTGATGCAATTGTCACTCGGGTAACACCGAGATGATATCACTGGCCACTTGATGAGTGGGATTGATAAGTGTATGGGCATACCTAAATAAGTTGGTTGCTTATTTGATTAATCAGTCAACTCAGGAAATTTTAATTGTGTTATTTCCGCTGCGTCATGTTATTTTTCCTATGATGAATCCCAACAATTCTATCAGTGCCTAGGTTTTGTCCATTAGATTGATTGGAATTGATTCTTGAAAGTGTTCTTGAAGAAAGAATAGGTTTCAAGAATGGTTTTCAGGTTCTTGGTTTTTTTTCTCGATTGGTTTTATCGATTTTTTTTTTCTGCTGCATATTTTACTGCTGTTATAATTATTTTTTTCCTACTGTTGTGTAATATTACTACTATTTTTTTTTGGTTTAAAAAAAAATTATTGTTTGGCAGTGCAGCTACTGGCAGCAGACTACCGCACGTGGGGTTCGAGTCCGGTTTTAGATTTTGCAGGTATTTTTTTTATCCCGGACCCGTAGTACAAATTAAATTAAAATATTTTATTGTGAATTAATTTGTATTTAAATTGTTTATTATGTTGGCATTCATATTTAATTTAATTGTTTGCATATTAAATTGAATATGGACTTTGTGAAATTGGCCCAATAAACTATGGCACCAATTGAAATTGGGAGAGCTAAATTTTAAATTGTGACAACCCAAATTCAATTGGGAGCAAAATTATTAATTTTGCATTAATGGATGTTAAACATTGGGCCTTTATGGGCCTTAGTCACATTTGTTGAAATTGGCGATTTCACCCCTAAGTAAGTCGGCTTAACATTTATATTTATAATTTGGAATGACATGATCATGCATCATATTGGTATGTATGTACACGATAGTTACTTTGTTTTGAAATGTGATGTTGAATTCTATAGGCCCTAAATTATTATCGGTTGTAATTAATTTTTGGGAATTATGGCCTACACGCCATTTATTTTATTATGATGTAATTTTATAAAAAAAATTTATTTTAAATAAATTTTTTGTAATTGCATCAAGTATGGAGGAAGGCCTAGATGGAGCAAGCCCATGGTGGGAGCCCAAAAAGAATTGCAGTCCAGCCCAATGGACAATTTGATAGGTTGTCTAGTTTTTCATTAGGTTGTAATTAAAGGCCTATAGGATCTCATTATTTTAAATTAAGTATGCTATTGCATTTGACATATGATATGGATGTATGGATCATAAAATCATAACCTGTGTATATACATGCTAAGCCGTATCACTTCATATGGTTAACATGTGAATGGTGGTTTGACTCAACATGGGTAGCATTAGCTCAGAGTGGACCCTGAGCACAGATGGGTAAAGTGTCAATAAGCCCATCAAACAAAGAGTCCTTCGTGGAAGGATTAGATAGGTTGTCCTACCAAACAAATCAATGGTTGGTTAGCGAGCCCTAGTTCGGCCAGTCATTTATGAGTTATGGATCTTGGTCAAGTCTGCCAATTAACATCACTAATAAATAAATTAAAGTAAGATTATTAATTTGAATTAGCAAAAATCCTTTATTTCTAACTCAAGTAATGATTACTTCCATGCAGATTATTCCCATTTTCACATAAGCAATTTAAATGGCTGCAATAAACAACAACTCACTCTCACTTAGGTCACTTCCAGAGAAGGAGAAGCTTTTAGAGACTAACTTCCTGGATTGGGCTAGGAACTTACAAATAGCTCTTAGATAAGAATCAAAGGAGTATGTACTAAATGTTCCTTTACAGTTAGCCCTCCTGTAGGTCGAGGTGTCACCACAGTAATGGTGGAGCAGTACGACTAGCATGTGAGGGACGACCGTGATGTCTCGTGCCTAATGCTAGGTACCATTGCTTCTGATATTCAAAAGCAATTCATGGAGCAGTATGCTTATGAGATGATGGATTAGCTTAAAAGATGTTCCAAGATCAGGCTCGTCAGAAATGATACATGACAACCAAAGCACTTTGCACGACTGCAATGGCAGCCAGTACTTCTGTTAGCACTCATGTGCTAAAGTTGAAGGGGTACATTGACACACTTGCCCACTTCGGCTTGCTAGTTCAGTACGACTTGGCAGTAGCCATTATTCTTGGGTCACTTCTTGTGTCTTACAACCAGTTTATCATGAACTACCATATGCAAGGGTTGGAAAAAACAATTGTTGAGCTACATGGCATGCTGAAGCTTACTGAGCAGTCTCTTAAAAAGACTCCTAAAGTTCTACTAGTGAACAAGGGCAACACACCCATTACTAAGGGAAAGGCCAAATCTAAGGCCAAGGGTAAGGCCCAAAAGGCGAAGGCTAAGGGCAAGAAGGTGGTGGTCCACCCCAAAGCAAGGGTTACTTCCCCTGAAGATGTCTGCCATGAGTGTCATGAGAAGGGGCACTAAAAGAGCTCATGTCCAAAGCTAAGGGAGCAACTAAAGGGCAAAACTACTGCTTCAGGTATTTATGTTGTTGAGATTAATCTGGCTATTTCTACATCTTAGGTCTTAGACACTGGATGTGCATCTAACATTTATTCAAATGTGCAGGGTTTAAGAAATTGGAGATTACTAGGATTTCGAGAAGTAGATCTTTGAGTCAGGAATGACGCTCAGGTTTAGGCCATGGAGATCAGAGATTATTTCTTAGAGATGCCCAGTGGACTAGTTTTAGAATTGAGAAACTATTATTTTGTACCTACGATGCGCAGGAATATTATTATTACCGTTTCTTTGTTGGATATTTTTGGTTTTGTATTTAATATTGGACAAGGTGGAATTTTTATGCAATGTGGCAATATTATTTATGGAACATCATTTCTTGAAAATGGCTTATATATCCTTGATTTATAACATGAAAGTTCAATCTGCAAGATAAAACTAAAAGGATTGAACAAAATGAAATTAATCCTACATACATCTGGCACTATCGTTTGGGCACATAAACGATAAGCGCATTGCTAAGTTTCACTTTAGGGCAGTGCTAGGGCCATTTGACATCTAGTCTTGTGACACATACGAATCTTGTTTAAGAGGTAAGATGACAAAGGCACCTTTTAGCAAGACTACTGAAAGGGCCTCTGAGCTATTGGAACTTATACATTCCAATGCATATGGGCCAATGAGCACTAGTGCTAGATCTGTAACGACCTAAAATTTAGAAATCTCAAATAATATTGTTTGAACTCGTGAACAATATAATTAGAGATAAATTTTGGGTTAAGACAATATTATAGAAGTAATAATTAAGGGTTCAAGTCATGGTGTGAAATAAATATGAGACAAGTTTGACCGACGGTCAAATTTGTACCCGAAATCTGTAAAATTGAAATCCGAAAATTTCTCAAATTAAATATATACGGAAGTGTGATGGCATAACAGATGGTGGAAATAATGAATGTAGTGTATATTATTCGTTTATGGAGTTAAAATATGAGAAAGGGTTAACGAGTTAAGTTGTGACGGGTGTTGTGAAAATTTATTTTTCTTCGAGGACTAAAGTGTAATTTTATACCTCTAAGCCAAATAAAATCTGATTTTCCATCAGCTCATAAACGTATACTTCTTCTTCTTCTTCTTCTTCTTCTTCTTCTTTACCCATTTTTACCATTTTTCTTAAAGAAACCGAAATCTTCTCCTTCCTTCAATCCAATGTCAAATTCTTGTTAGAAATTGATGATTAAGCTCATTAAGCTCATCAATTTCACCTATTAAGTCAAGAAAAAGAGGGATTTAAAGAAGTTAGGGTTCTTGGTGAATAGTAACCCAAATTTGAGGTAAGTAGAAATTGATGAAATTAAAGCTTTTAAGTTAGGGTTTAAGGTTAATAAAGCATGTTTTATGCATTTGATGGTTTAATTATGTGTTATATATCTTGAATCAATTGTGGCTATATATCTTGAATCGATTGTGGTTATGTGTAGAGGAACCAAGGTCAAGTAGGGAAAGAGGAAAAGAGGTAGAAGAAGGCTAGTGAGGGCTTTGATAAGGTTTGTGTACACTAATTTTATTTCTATCTCCTTTTGCTGAAAATTTCAGATTTGAGCACTGTGGATTTTTTGTGACTTTTCTCATGTTTTACAAGTCCGATTTGGGTGATTCCAATTTCTGTCAATTATCAAGACATAGGGAAAGATATGTTTAGAAGAAAATTTTGTCAAATTCGATTGTTTTCTTGTTCGAATTCATGGTTGAAGTTGATGCTCGAATTCTGTTTCTGGGCAGAAATTTTTGGAGTGTGGTCTAATTGTGTGGCTATAACTTGGTGTGTACGACTTGAAATTTCATGATTCGAAATTCCTAGTGATCTTAAGAGGCAGGGGAACATGTATGTGATTTTTATTTTGAATTTTTAGGCTGGTTAAAGGTTTGAATTTGGGTTTCCAAATTGATGTTGGAAGCTGTCCTGTTTTTGGATAGAAATAGGATTGTATTGTATTGTGAACTAAATTGCCATATTGTTTTGATGATATTGTTTTTGGTGATATGATTTTTGGGCTGTTGGTTTTATGAAATTAAGTTTAAGCTCTTGTTTGAATTATATAAGATACATTGTATTGCCCTTAGTATTCAAGTAAAGAATGGGTTCAGATAAATTGGCCCCAATAAAGGGGGGTGCAGCATTGCACAAACAATTGAAGCTTTTGCTTCGGGCTTTGGCCGATATTATGAGATTATTAAGATTATGGATATTTGATTTTGAAGCTTCGGCTTTGGGCTTGTCCGATCATTGTGACTATTTGATTTGGTAGCTTCGGCTTCGGGCTTGTCCGCCCCCGTATCCAATTCCTGTTTATATTTTACTTGAGTTGCTTGGGCAATAATATGTGATATTATTATTTTTTTTTTTTTTGAGATATTTGGATAACTAAAAGTTGTGACATTTTAATGGAGCTATATATGGTTTTTGGGTCAATTTTATTTATTTGTACTTTTATATATTTAAGTGATTGTTTTTAAAGGAAAAATTGAGTGATTGAATTATATGAAATAAAGTTAGTGTACACCACTAAGCAACGTTGCTTAGCATGTAGTTTGTTTCTCTACACGCAGTTTTGGAGCTATAGATAGCCTGGACCAGTGGTAGAAGTGGATCAAGTGTGTGCAGAGCAGATAATGGAAGCATGCTAAGGTGCATATTTAGTATAATGTATATATATTGGTGAATTGTTGTAATAGTATGGCATGTACTAAATGGTTAGATGTGTAACTTGGAGTTTCATTTGGATTCTTTATTTAAAAGCCTTCGAGTTGTGTATATTTATTCTAAGTATTATAAATTTTTGCGATGTATATATATAACGTATGGAAAATGGATGAATGGACCGAATTAATAGATAATATCAGAGTTTAGCAGGTTATTATGAATATAGGGTGATGATTTCATGACATCCTTGGTTATTTGAATGTGACATACATGCTTAGTTTTATTTATAAGGGGTGTTACATTTAGTGGTATCAGAGCGAGGTTTAGGCGATTCTAGGACTAGAAAGTGCATGCCATTTAGGTGATAAATGTGTTGGGTTGGTTATTATTGATCCACTTTGGTCCATTTTCAGAAATAAGTCATGGCCTCTCCTTCTAGAGTGGGAGTGAATGAGGAAGAGGAGGCGGAAAGTAGAGTTCGCAGTTGGTGGACTAGGGGATGAACAAGGGTAAGTAGCCTCATCACCACCGAGATTTCCAGAGCAACCTACTCCGGCACAAGCCGCTTTTCTTCAGCACATGACAGCTGAAGTTATCATTCAGGTATTGCAAAATATACCTATATCTCAAGCTCTAGCACGACCTCCAGCAGATAAAAGAGAGGAGAGAACTCCTTTAGAAAGAATCAAGAAACTCCATGCCGATGATTAGAAGCAGTGGGACCGGCGGCTGCAGAAGATTGGCTTGATCATACTACATGGTGTATGAACAGGCTACCCTTTACTAATAAAGAAAGAATATATTGTGTGCAGGGTTTACTAAAGGAACAAGCTAGGAAATGGTGGGATAAAATTGTGAGAGAAAGGCCCATAGAATAAATTACGTGGGCTCTTTTCTTGGAACAATTTGAGAAGAAGTATGTTAGTGAAAGATTCAGAGATGAGCAAAAGAGATTGTTCTTGACATTGAGGCAGGGTAGAATGACTGTGTCTGAGTATGAATACCAATTTACTAAGCTTGAGAGATATGCTCGTGATATTGTTGACAATGAAGCAAAGCGATGTAAGCGATTTGAAGATGGTTGAATGATGAAATCAGAGTGCATTTATTTGCACAAAAGATCCAAGTGTTCACATAATTAATTGATGCTGCCCTTGGTATTGAGAAAATCAATTTAGACAAACAACAAAGGAGGGCCAAAAGAATAGGATTTCAAAGAGAATCACGAGGTCAAGAAAGCTCTAAACCTCCACCTAGTAAGAAATAGAAGAGAACATCAGAGCAAGCACAATCCCAAAACAGAGGCTATTCTCAGGGTCAAGCAGTTAGTACTGGGTCAGTGGCTAGTACACCTTCAGGTAGAGGGAGAGGGAATCTTCCACCATGTCCTCAATGTGGAAGAAGACATACAGGGGAACGCTGGGGAGCAGGCAGAGCTTGTTTTAGATGTGGTTCCACGGGTCATTTAGTAGCAAATTGTCCCCAGGGGAAGACAAGTGCAGCTGCCCCCACTATAGTGTCTACTCCTACGGTACAAGGTGGATGGGGTCGTGGGAGAGGTGATGCTTTTGGGTCAAGTGGATAGAATGTGGCCTCTCAATCACAACAGGGTGCTAGATCAGGAGGAATGGCATGAAATTATGCAATCTAAGGACCAGAAACTCGAGAATCTACTGAAGTTGTTGTTGGTAAATTCTCATTCTTTGATAATGATGTTTATGCATTAGTAGATCCAGGTTCATGACATTCATACATATGTACTGCTTAAGTACGAGAGAAGGGGTTACATGTAGAAGAATTAGGAGAGAACATTGAAGTCACAAATCCTTTAGGGCATAGTGTGGTAGTAAATAAGGTGTCTAGAACTTGCCCTATTAGGACTCAACATCAAACTTTCCTAGCAAACTTAATTGAATTACCTTTCCTAGATTTTGATATTATTTTAGGAATGCACTAATTGTCAGAGCATCGAGCAGTGGTGGATTGCAGAAATAAGAAGGTGTCTCTACAAGTTCCAGGTGGAGAAGAGATAGTTATGGTGGGAGAGAGATCAAACTATCTCTCCAACATAATTTCGTCTATGAAGGCTAAGAGGATGATTAGGAAGGGATGTCAGGCTCACCTAATCTTTGCTCTTGAATCTAAACAGGAGGAGTTAGGAGTACCGAGTATTCCTATGGTGTACGATTTTCCAGATGTCTTTCCAGAAGAATTACCGGGGTTGCCACCAGAAAGGGAAGCGGAATTCGCGATTAATGTGCTACTAGGTACGGCACCGGTATCTAAAGCACCCTATAGAATGGCACCAGCTGAACTTAAGGAGTTAAAGATCTAGTTGTAGGAATTGTTAGACAAAGGATTTATACGCCCAAGTGTATCTCTATGGGGTGCACCAGTGTTGTTTGTTAAGAAGAAGGACGGATCACTTCGATTGTTTATCGACTATCGGGAGTTGAATAAACTAACGGTGAAGAACAAGTAACTGTTACCATGCATTGAAGATTTATTTGATCAACTTAAGGGTGCTAAATACTTCTCCAAGATTGACTTGAGATTAGGCTATTATCAAATGAGAGTAAAAGAAGATGATATCTCAAAAACAGCTTTCCGGACTAGATATGGGCATTATGAATTTTTGGTGATGCCATTTGGTCTTACTAATGCACTAGCAGCATTTATGGACCTCATGAATCATGTGTTCTATTCATATTTAGACCGGTTTGTAGTGGTCTTTATTGATGATATTTTAGTGTATTCTAAGATGAGGGAGGAGCATGATCAACATTTGCGGATAGTTTTTTAGACTTTGAGGGAGAATCAATTGTATGCTAAGCTTAGCAAATGCGAGTTCTGGCTTAAAGAAATTTCTTTCTCGGGACTCATTGTCTCAGTAGAAGGTATTAAAGTGGATCCCAAAAAGATAGAAGCAATCCTGGAGTGGAAACCGCTGAGGAACCCTACTGAAGTTAGAAGTTTTCTGCGGTTGGCGGGCTACTATAGGAGATTTGTAAAGGGATTTTCACTCATTTCCTCCCCATTGACAAAATTGCTTCATAAGAACATAAAGTTTGAGTGGAATGATAAATGCCAAGCTAGTTTTGAGCAGTTAAAGACTATGTTGATTGAAGCACATGTACTTACACAACCGGAACCAGGAAAAGATTTCATAATCTATGTTGATGCCTCACTTAATGGCCTTGGATGTGTATTGATACAAGAAGGAAAAGTAATTGCCTATGCTTTTAGGCAACTGAATAATCATGAAAAGAATTATCCAACTCATGATTTGGAGATGGCAGCGATAGTCTTTGCCTTAAAAATTTGGCGACACTACCTTTATGGAGAGAACTGTTATATTTACACAGACCATAAAAGTTTGAAATATTTGCCAACACAGAAAGAGTTGAATCTGAGACAATGGAGATGGATGGAATTTCTCAAAGATTATGATTGTGCTATTGATTATCATCCGGGAAAAGCTAATGTAGTAGCAGATGCCCTTAGCAGGAAGACTATGATGGCGCTAAAAGCTATGAATATAGGATTAACTTTAACCGATGATGGGGTTATAATTGTAGAGTTGATGGTTCGACCCATATTGTTGCAGCAAATAAAGGAAGCACATAATGAAAATGATGAAATGAGAGTCCTTCACACACAGATAGAAGTTGGCATAGAAGGTGATTACACGGTTCAAAAAGACGGATGCATATACTACAAGGGAAGACTGTGTGTGCTAAACAATGAATAATTAAGGAAAAAGATCCTATATGAGGCACATAATAGCCCATATATGATGCATCCAGGAGCAAACAAAATGTATCAAGATTTAAAAGGTCATTATTGGTGGAGTGGAATGAAGAAAGATATTACCAATTATGTGGGGCAGTGTTTGACTTGCCAACAGGTGAAGGCATCAAGTTCCATCTGGATTGTTACAGCCACTAACAATTCCCGAATGGAAGTGGGAAAGAATTACCATGGACTTTGTGACATCCTTACCTCTTACTCAGAAGAAACATGATGCAGTGTGGGTTATTGTGGACAGATTGACCAAGTCAGCGCATTTTCTTCCGGTCAGAACTGATTATTCGCTAGATCGATTGGCAGAAATATATATGGCAGAAATAGTACTGTTGCATGGGGTGCCAATTTCAATTATCTCTAATCAGGATCCAAGATTTACATTGAGGTTTTAGAGAAAATTGCAAGCAGCCATGGGTACTAAAGTAAATTTTAGCACTGCTTTTCATCCTCAAACTGACGGTCAGTCTGAAAGAGTAATCCAAGTGTTAGAGGACATGATGAGTAGTTGTATCATTGAATTTGAGGGAAGTTGGGACAAATATTTACCTCTTATGGGGTTTGCCTATAACAACAGTTACCAATCAAGCATAAAAATGGCATCGTATGAAGCATTGTATGGAAGGAAATGTCAAAGTCCATTGTGTTGGACTGAACTTAGTGAGAATAAGCTTGTGGGGTTATACTTAATTCAGGAGACGAAGGACAAAGTGAAACTTATCCAGGAAAGCTTAAAGGCAGCAGCCGATAGACAAAAATCTTATGCTGATTTAAAAAGGAAAGATGTTGTATATGAGGTAGGAGAAAAAGTGTTTCTTAAAGTGTCACCCTGGAAGAAGATTTTATGGTTTGGTAAGAAAGGCAAGCTAAGTCCAAGATTCATTGGGCCGTATGAAGTAATAGAGAGAGTTGGACCGGTGGCTTACCAATTGGCATTACCACCAGCATTAGACAAGATTCGTAATGTGTTTCATGTGTCAATGCTAAGGAGATATAGGTCAGATCCGTCGTACATCTTACCTCCGAATATTGTGGAAATCCAACCTTATTTGACATATGAAGAAGAACCAGTAGAGATCTTGGCCAGGGAGGTTAAACAATTACGAAACAAGTCTATCCCATTGGTAAAGGTGCTATGGAGGAATCATAAGGTTGAAGAAGCTACCTGGGAGCCCGAAGAGACTATGAGAATTCAATATCCACAACAGTTTACATCAGGTAATTTTCATGGACAAAAATTCTTAAGAGGGGGAGAATTGTAACGACCCGAAATTTAGAAATCTCAAATAATATTGTTTGAACTCGTGAACAATATAATTGGAGATAAATTTTGTGTTAAGACAATATTATAGAAGTAATAATTAAGGGTTCAATTCATGGTGTGAAATAAATATGAGACAAGTTTGACCGACGGTCAAATTTGTACCCATAATCAGTAAAATTGAAATCCGAAAATTTCTCAAATTAAATATATACGAAAGTGTGATGGCATAATTGATGGTTGAAATAATGAATGTAGTGTATATTATTCGTTTATGGAGTTAAAATACGAGAAAGGGTTAACGAGTTAAGTTGTGACAGGTGTTGTGAAAATTTATTTTTCTTTGAGGACTAAAGTGTAATTTTACACCTCTAAGCCAAATAAAATCTGATTTTCCATCAGCTCATGAACGTATACTTCATCGTCGTCTTCTTCTTCTTCTTCTTCTTCTTCTTCTTCTTCTTTACCCATTTTTACCATTTTTCTTAAAGAAACTGAAATCTTCTCCTTCCTTCAATCTAATGTCAAATTCTTGTTAGAAATTGATGATTAAGCTCATTAAGCTCATCAAATTCACCTATTAAGTCAAGAAAAGAGGGATTTAAAGAAGTTAGGGTCCTTGATGAATAGTAACCCGAATTTGAGGTAAGTAGAAATTGATGAAATTGAAGCTTTTAAGTTAGGGTTTAAGGTTAATTAAGCATGTTTTATGCATTTGATGGTTTAATTATGTGTTATATATCTTGAATCAATTGTGCTTATATATCTTGAATCCATTGTGGTTATGTGTAGAGGAACCAAGGTCAAGTAGGGAAAAAGGAAAAGAGGTAGAAGAAGGCTAGTGAGGGCTTTGATAAGTTTTGTGTACACTAATTTTATTTCTATCTCCTTTTGCTGAAAATTTCAGATTTGAGCACTGTAGATTTTTTGTGGCATTTCACATGTTTTACAAGTCCGATTTGGGTGATTCCAATTTCTATGGATTCTTAAGACATATAGAAAGATATTTTTCGAAGAAAATTTTGTCAAATTTGATTGTTTCTTGGTTCGAATTTATGGTTGAAGTTGACGCTCGAATTCTGTTTCTGGGCAGAAATTTTTGGAGTGTGGTCTAATTGTGTGGCTATAACTTGGTGTGTACAACTTGAAATTTCATGATTCGAAATTCCTAGTGATCTTAAGAGGCAGGGGAACATGTTTGTGATGTGTATTTTTAATTTTTGGGCTGGTTAATGGTTTGAATCTGGGTTTCCAAATTGATGTTGGAAGCTGTCCTGTTTTTGGATAGAAATAGGTTTGTATTGTATTATGAAATAAATTGCCATATTGTTTTGATGATATTGTTTTTGGTGATATGATTTTTGGGCTGTTGGTTTTATGAAATTGAGTTTAAGCTCTTGTTTGAATTATATAAGATACATTGTATTGCCCTTAGTATTCAAGTAAAGAATGGGTTTGGATAGATTGGCGCCAATAAAGGGGGGTGCAGTACTGCACAAACAATTGAAGCTTTTGCTTCAGCCTTTGGCCGATATTATGAGATTATTAAGATTATGGATATTTGATTTTGAAGCTTCAGCTTTGGGCTTGTCTGATCATTGTCAATATTTGATTTTGGAGCTTCGGGTTTGGGCTTGACCGATATGATTGTTATTGGAGCTTCGGCTTCGGGCTTGTCCGCCCCCGTATCCCAGTCCTGTTTATATTTTACTTGAGTTACTTGGGCAATAATATGTGATATTATTTTTTTTTTTTTGACATATTTGGATAACTAAAAGTTAGGACATTTTAATGGAGCTATATATGGTTTTTGGGTCAATTATATTTATTTGTAGTTTTATATATTTAAGTGATTGTTTTTAAAGGAAAAATTGAGTGATTGAATTATATAAAATAAAGTTAGTGTACACCACTAAGCAAAGTTGCTTAGCGTGTAGTTTGTTTTTCTACATGCAGTTTTGGAGCTGTAGATAGCCTGGACCAGTGGTAGAAGTGGATCAAGTGTGTGCAGAGCAGATAGTGGAAGCGTGCTAAGGTGGATATTTAGTATAATGTATATATATTGATGAATTGTTGTAATAGTATGGCATGTACTAAATGGTTAGATGTGTAACTTGGAGTTTCATTTGGATACTTTATTTAAAATCCTTGGAGTTGTGCATATTTATTCTAAGTATTATAAATTTTTGCGATGCATATATATAACGTACGGAAAATGGATGAATGGACCGAATTAATAGATAATATCAGAGTTTAGCAGGTTATTATGAATATGGGGTGATGATTTCATGACATCCTTGGTTATTGGAATGTGACATACATGCTTAGTTTTATTTATAGGGGGTGTTACAAGATCAGATTTTCTGTACTTCGTTACCTTCACAGATGACTTTAGCAGATATGATTACATGTATTTGATAAAGCATAAGTTTGAGACTCTTCAGAGATTCAATGAATTTAAGAATGAGGTAGAAAACCAACTTGGCAAGAAAATAAAAGCACTTTGATTGAACTAAGGGGGTGAATGTTTGAGCCAGGAGTTTGACTCGTTTTTTAGAGAGTGTGGGACTATATCCCAACTCATCCCCCCTGGTACACCCTAGTGGAATGTTGTGTCGGAAAGGAGGAATAGGACCTTACTAGACATGGTCCGCTTGAAGATGAGTCATGCTACACTCCCTGTCTCCTTTTGGGGATATGCTTCAGAGACAGTTGCTTACATTCTTAATAATATACCAAGCAAGGTAGTTGAGGGAACACCATATGAACTATGGAAGGGCCGAAAGCCCAATGTTTCCTGCTTGAAGATTTGGGGCTATGATACACATGTCAACAAATTGACAAGTGACAAGCTCGAGTCCAAATCTGTCAAGTGCCAAGTTATGGGTTACCCTAAGGAAACTAAGAGTTATTACTTCTATGATACGGTAGAAAATAAATTTTCATAGCTAGGAATGCAGTCTTCTTGGAGAAGGAATTCCTTTCTAAGAGAGACGGTGGGAGTAGCATTGAACTATCTAAAATTTAAGACTCACATACTACTACAGCTACTGCTGCTTGAAGAACTGATTTGGCTACTTAAGAAATTGAGGAAGCAGAACCGGTTACACAGGATCTTAGAAGGCCTGGTAGGACACGTCATTAACTAGAGAGGTATGACTTTCCTATGACTGATGATGGGGGCCTTATGGTCATTGACCAAGAGGAGCCTAAGACCTATCAAGAGGCTGTTGAAAGCCCACACTCATATCAATGGCGCAAAGCCATGGAGGTTGAGATGCAATCTATGCATGATAACCAAGTATTGAACTTGGTGGATCCACCTCCGAGTGCTAAGGTGATAGGTTACAAGTGGTGTTTCAAGCTAAAATCTGACAACACCTTTAAAGGGCGATTGGTGACAGAAGGACTCAAGCAAGGTCAAGGAATTGACTACGATGAAACCTTTTCACAACTCAAATCCATTAAGATACTACTAGATATAGCTGCATGGTACGATTATGAGATATGGCAGATGGACATTAAGACCATTTTCCTTAATGTAAAGCTACTCAAGGATGTATACATGGCACAACTTGAGGGTTTTATCAATCCGAAGTTTCCTAGCCAAGTATGCAAGCTTTAAAGATCCATTTATGGATTGAAGCAGGCATCTAGGTCTTGGAACCAAAGATTCAACGAGGCCATTACAGAATATGGCTTCACATGGAATTCTAATAAGCCCTATGTGTATAAGCTGGTTAGTGGGAGCATTTCCACCTTCCTAATGTTGTATATTGATGACATCCTTATCATTGGAGACGACATACCAACACTGCAAGGGGTAAAGTAGTGGTTGAGTAAGTGCTTCACAATGAAGGACTTAGGTGAAGCTAAGATGATCTTAAGGATCAGGATCTATAGAGATAGGTCTAATCGGCTTTTAGGCCTAAGTCAGGTGATGTAGAAGAGAAGGCCTTGGCCTATTTGAGCAAGTTTTACGGTCACTAGTGAAAATGGGCCAATTTTCGTATTTTTGAGCCTAAACTTATCAGAAACGGGCCAACAATCAAAACTCACTTCCTTAGGCTATGATGTCTATTGCTTTTTGGCCAAAAAACGTCATGTAGGCCTTCAATTTTACATTTTTTGGTTTTTTTTTACTTTTCGGGAAAGTTTTCGGTTGTTTCTTTTTTTGTTAGCTTTTCTTTCCTTATCTATTTTGGACTGTTTTGTGTTTTGTTTTCGCCTATAAAAAGGCCTATATGTAATTGTTTAAGACAGCTTTTGATTCAATATAATTTTGGATTTAATTCCCAATTTCTACTTTTGTGAGTTTTTACGAAAATTCAATTAGTAGAAGGCTAATTTCTGATATCATGCACGATCAACGGATTTTAGTATTATCGTTTGAAGTTTCCGCTGCATCAGTTGGTATCAGAGCCGAATTCCAAAACCTTAGCCATCATCATGCCCCCAAGGAGAGAGCAAAGAGTTGATGATGTCACGGGTCAGGACGATTAGAATCGATTGGAGTAGAGGTTCGACCAACGTGTCAACGCTATGATGGACCAGAGAATAGAGGTCATGATGGATCAATTGGTAGAATATATGGAGGGGCTTCTTGCTGCTCGTTTTGGCATGAGTCATTGATAGAGGTGAAACCCTAACCCTAATTTTGATAATCTTCAAAATTAGAATTCGTTCACTGGACTAGAGGCAGATGAGGATGACTCAGATGAGGGACATTACCACCAGCGTAGACATCTTGTAGAGGTGTGAGGATAGATGTTGGGAGGCTGGATTAAGGACGAAGATTCTCAAGTTTTATGGTACTCTCTAACCAGAGGAGTTCCTAGACTGGTTGGCTACGGTGGAGGAGGTACTAGAATTCAAAAGAGTCCCAGAGGATAAAAGAGGACCACTGGTTGCAACAAAGTTTCGAGATAGGGCTATGACTTGGTGGATGCAAGTGAAATAAACCCAACTTAGGATGGGTAAGCCTAAAATTGTAACTTGGGAAAAGATGAAAAAACAGATGAGTGCCACTTTTTTACCACTAAATTTTTAAAGATTAATGTACCAAAAACTACAAAATTTAAGGCAAGGTAGTCGGTCAGTTGATGAATACAAAACTGAGTTTTATCAATTGATTGCTAAGAGTGATATAATGGAGACCGATGAGCAGTTGGTCTCTCGGTACATTGGAGGGTTGAGGGAGCATATTAGAGAAGCAGTTAATGACTTTGATCCATTAAATATCTCTGATGAGCACCAGCGAGCCTTGCGACTTGAGAAAAGGTTGCAGCGTCATAATTTTAGATTTCCAAATGGTAGAGATGGCAGGAGGATAGTAGAGGCAGTTGCGCAGTAAAACCTCCAGAATCAACCCCCAGGAGAACTATTCAAGGTAGCATCCCGAGGTGTTTTGCTTGTGGTGATGTGGGACATAGGCAGGCTTATTTCAAGAAGGCAGGAAATTGAGACATGTTTGTAGAGGTTGAAGAAGGTGTAGAGGCAGATGCTGAAGATCTAGCCTATGATGATGAAGAAGAGGTTGAGGAAGAAATGGTAGTGGGAGATGTTGGCACTGCTTTAGTGGTGTGATGATCTTATTTGACACCAAGAGCTGCAGTAGACGATGAACGGTTGAGGAGTGACATATTCCAATCAACTTGCACTATTAAGGGGAAGGTTTGTAAGTTTGTGATTGATGGTGGATGTTATGAAAACATAATTTCTACTGAAGTAGTTCAAAAACATAGCTTATCCATAGAGAAACATCCAAAACCCTACAAGCTAGCCCGCCTGAAACAAGGGGGAGAAGTATTAGTGTCAAAAAGGGCAGTAGTTCCTTTTTCAATAAGGTTTGGATATAAGGATGAGGTGTTGTGTGATGTGGTAGATATGGATGCCTGCCATCTGTTGTTAGGGAGAGCATGGTAGTATGACCAAGATGTGACTCATCAAGGAAGGTCTACTACTCACACCTTTTTGTTTCAAGGGGTGAGAATTACTCTTGTTCCAAAGAAGGAGGAGCTTAAGAGTAGTACAGTGGCTGACGGAGTTGTACTATTGACTGTATCCCAGTTTGAGGAAGCAGTACAAGAGAATGAGGTGGTGTATGCATTAGTGGGGAAAGTAGCAAAAAAGGAGTTTAAGATCCCTGAACAGGTCAAGCCCCTACTGAGACAATTTGATGATCTGTTTCTAGATGAGACCCTTTGAGATATTCAACACCAGATTGACCTTGAGCCTAGAGCTGTTCTTCCTAATCATCCACATTACAAAATGAGTCCAGCTGAACATGAGGAGGTGCGGAGGCAAATAGAGGAGCTGCTGGTGAAAGGCTATATCGGGAGAGTTTGAGCCCTTGTGCACTGCTGGCCCGCTTGATTCCAAATAAAGATAGGAGTTGGCAAATGTGTGTAGACAGCAGAGCCATCAATAAGATCACTATTAGGTATTGATTTCCTATTCCCCGACTTGATGACTTATTAGACCAACTTAGTGGAGCAACAGTTTTTTCTAAGTTAGATTTGAAAAATGGGTATTATCATATTCGTATAAGACCTGGGGATGAGTGGAAAACTACATTTAAGACTAGTAAAGGGTTGTATGAATGGATGGTTATGCCATTTGGGTTGTCTAATGTACCTAGTACTTTTATGCGTATTATGAACCAATTATTAAGGCCTTTTATTGGGAAATTCATGGTTGTATATTTTGATGATATCCGCGATATAGTGCTAATGAGGAAGAGCATGTGTGTCATTTAAGAGAAGTAATGTTAGTGTTGAGAAGGGAGAGAATGTTTGCTGCCATAAAGAAGTGTGTCTTTATGCCTCCCAGTGTCCTATTTTTGGGCTATGTTGTTTCTGATAAAGGTTTGAAGGTGGATGAGGCAAAGGTGGAGGCGATTAAAACCTAGCCTAGACCTAGTTGAGTTATGGATGTGAGGAGTTTCCATGGTCTGGCATCATTCTATAGGCGGTTCATTGCACACTTCAATAGCACTATGGCACCAATCACGGAATGTATGAAATAGAAGGGGAAGTTTGAATGGACTGAGCCGGCAGAGGAGGCATTCTAGTCAATAAAGAAATGACTAGTTATAGCCCCTATTCTTATTTTGCCAGATTTTCAGCAACCTTTTGAGTTGCATTCTAATGCTTCGAAGTTAGGCATCAAGGTGGTCTTAAGTCAGAATCAGAAACATGTTGTTTATTTTAGTGAAAAGCTTTCAGGTGCCAATCTTCGATACAATACATATGATGTGGAGTTTTATGTAGTGGTTCAAGCAGTCAAGCACTGGAGGCATTATCTGTTTCGGCATGAGTTTGTTATGTTCACTAACCATGAGGCGTTGCAGCATTTACACAGCCAAGACAAGATCTTGGCTAGGCATGCTCGATGGGTGCCTTATCTACAACAATTCACCTTTGTGGTTAAACATAAGGCTGGTGTGACTAATAAGGTGGATGATGCCTTGAGGAGACAGAGATGGTTGATTGGTTGTCTTTCTGCTGAGGTCCCTGCCTTTACATCTTTTGCTGAGTTGTATGAAACAGATCCTTACTATGTAGCTATTATTTAGAAAGTGCAGACCAGAGAACCATCTGATTTTCATCTGCTTAATGAGTTTCTTTTTAAAGGAAATCAGCTCTGCATTCTTGAGAGTAGCCTGCATCTGAAAATCACTGAGGAGTTACATGGAAAAGGACATGTTGGAAGGGATAAAACCTTGCAGCTCATAAAGGCTAGTTATTTTTTACCATCTATATGCAAAGAAGTTGATAAGTTTATGAAGCCTTGTAGGATTTGCCAGGTCTCCAAAGGAGTAGCCACCAATGCAGGGTTGTACATGCCTTTACCTATTCTGTCACAGCCATGGGAAGAAATCAGTATGGCTTTTGTGTTAGGGTTGCCACGTACTCAGCGAGGTAATGACTTTATTTTGTGGTGGTGGTCAGTTCTCGAAGATGGTTCATTTTATCCCTTGCAAGAAGACCACAGATGTAGTAAATGTGGCTCAGTTGTTCTTTTGACAGGTTCACAAGCTTCATCGGCTGCCTACGTCTATTTTTTGTGACTAAGATACTAGATTTCTAAGCCACTTTTGGTGTAGTTTATGGAAGTTAGTCAACAAACAACTGAACTTCAGCAGCGCATACCATCCTCAGACCAGCAAACAGAAGTGGTTAATAGGTCCCTCGGTAATTTGTTGCATTCTCTGGTTGGTGAGCATGTAAAGAGTTGGGATCAAAAGTCGTGTCAAATTGAGTTCACACAAAACCTCGTTGCTAATCGTCACACTAGTTTTAGTCCTTTTGTTATGGTGTATTTGGCTACTCCACGTGGTCCCTTGGATCTGTTACCTCTTGTAGACAAGTCTCAAGTGCATGGGAAGGTGTAACATCCCCTATAAATAAAACTAAGCATGTATGTCACATTCCAATAACCAAGGATGTCATGAAATCATCACCCTATATTCATAATAACCTGCTAAACTCTGATATTATCTATTAATTCGGTCCATTTATCCATTTTCCATATGTTATATATATACATCGTAAAAATTTATAATACTTAGACTAAATATGCACAACTCCAAGGCATTTAAATAAAGTATCCAAATGAAACTCCAAGTTACACATCTAACCATTTAGTACATACCATACTATTACAACAATTTACCAATATATATACATTATACTTGATAGTCCAAAAAGAAAGTGACTTTCACGCGGTCTTCACGACTGGTAGTGCCGTCTGGTTCCGCTGGAGAACCGTGTACCTGAAATAAAAGGGGGTTGAGGACCGGGTGACCTCCGGGTCCACTCCGATGCCAAAGTTAGAGGGTTTGGAAGGAATAAGAGAACGTAAAGAAAATGTATTATTTCTTTTTTTAGAAGATACCTGGAGAGTCCCTTATCTTCCCTTTTTTATAAGGGGTTCATACGTATGACCTGTCAAACCGTTTTGTACGGTTCACTCTCATTGGCTGGGAGTGGTCCCCCTTCCTGATGCAGCTGGGCGGCGGACTCACCCTGCTCTTGTCTCCGTGGCCCTCCCTTGTACCTGACCTCTGTGGCCTCCACTCTGTGTTTGTCCCCGCGGCACCTTTGCAGGTACAATCATCATGTCCTTACACGTGTTTGATGGGGATCTGCCCACCTGTCCCTTGGGTTAGGAGACTTAAAGTGGTACAGGTTGTTTCAGTCGGTGCTTTTCAGGATCCGGTCTATAAGGGAGTCGGTCTTATCGTGGACCCGCTGAACGCCATACGGACCACAAGGGAGTTGGCGTATGAGAGGATGCGGCAACTAGCCGCGTGATCCACACGGCCAGTTTTATTACTCCGTGCTATCAGGAGTCCCCCCCCCCTGGTGAGAGAAATCCTTTTAAGGGTTTTGCCATTATGGCTTTTTGGCGGTTGGTTTGAGTGGCTCGAGGTGTCTCTTGGGATCCCCTATGCCAGGGGGACACGTGTCCTTTTTCTGAAACGGTGTCAGTAGGCGTCTGTTCACCTGCCCCCTTTTTTCTTCCTTTAAAAAGGTGTTTGGGTGTGGCATTCTTCATTTTGAAATTTCTCCTGCAATTACTCTCTAGGATTCTTGCGATTTCGGATTTGTTCCCTGCCACCACATCCTTCGCTTGATTTTTCAACTCCTAGTCTCCAGTAAGTTTTCTTTCTCCTGCTGGTGTGCGTGTTGATTTTGCCTGATTTTGGTGTTAGGGGTTTTGTTTTTCTGGGTGTTGTTACTTTCTGGGTTGCATCTGGGTTGCTTGTTTTTGTTTATTCATTGCTGTTCATCTTAATCTGCCATGAGCTCTTCTGCAACCCTTAGTGATTTAGGGTCATCCACTAGTGGTAGGTCTGGGGAGCTGGTGAATTCCAGAAACCGCCCCAGTAGGGTAGACAAGGGCAAACGGGGTTTTAACTTCAAAACATCCGGTTCGAAGCCGGCTCGCCGCCTTCTTGATCCCACTGACCCAGATGATTACTTAATACTCACCACCCCTAATTTGCCCAGCCCGCCTTCTTCGTCAGGGAATGAATACCATCTTACTACCTCTTCGGACTCTAGCTCTCACCCTCCTTCACCACCCCCTACCTTGGGCGAGGAGGCGGGCACATCCGCTCAGCCTTCTGCGCCAGCCGATCTTCCTGCTGAAAAGCCCATCCCGGTGGATTCTTCTTCAGATGAAGTCCCTCCACCCGGCCCCAGCAAGGCTGGAGCCAGGCGGATGACTCCTCGTATTGAAGACATGGTTGCTGAGACCCATGAGGAGCACATCCGGCTGTACAGACAGTTCCACCCTTGGCTGCATAGGTGTGAGGTGGTGCTTCCATCCGCCAACCAGCGGGTTCACAGGCCCCCACCAGGCTATTTTTCCATCTACTTGGACCAGATTAGTTTTGGCTTTTCATACCCTCTCCCACTTGGCATCAGCGAGATCCTGCGGGTCTGGGGCTTCTGTCCGGCTCAGATCCATCCGAACGCTTGGGGGGATATTTGCGCCACCTACTGGCTGTGTGAAAACTTGGGTTTCGAGCTGACTGCCGCCTTCTTCCGGAAGTTGGCCACCCCCAAGTTGAACTCCGGTGAAGACCACTACCAGCTGTCCAAGAAGGCGGATTTTTATATTTTTCAGAAGCGAATATCCTCCCTGAAACGCTTCAAATATTTTTTCTTCTACATTAAAGCGTCAGAGGGCCATGACGCGTTCCCAGTACAGTGGTCGGTCAACGGAGCTGGGAGGGCCCAGCAACGCTTAGCGCCGGGTGAGAAAACATTCTTAGAGGAGTTCAGGACCTTGGCTCCCAATAAGTGGACCTGGCAAGTTGCTGTGGACGCTTATTTGGAGAGGATTAGGCTGGTAGATCGAGAGGGATTCGGCTTTACGTATCACCCGGGTCCCATAACTGTGAGAAAAGGTACCTCTTTTTATTCTTGCTTAGCTGTTTTTACTTGTGTTTTTCAGGCATGAATAAGGCTGACATCCTTGACCGCATTGTAGCGGCTAAAAAGAAAAAGATTCAGAAGGAGCCGCGTTCTGTTCCCGCTGAGATCCCGTCCGACGCGGGAGGTCGGGCTAAGGGGCCCAGCCCCCCTAAGCCGCCAAAGAGGAAGAGAGTAGCGGTGGCTGCCCCGGAGCCGTCTCCTCATCCTGTAAGTCCCTGACCTCGAGCCCTTTTTGTTTGTTACCATTTTTTTTATTTATTTTTTTATCGTTGTGTTTGGCTGGTTAGGATCCTGAAGCTGCTTCCTCCGAGCCGCCTGCTCCCTCCGTGCCCTGGATGCACAAAAGCAGCAGCTCTCTCGCCCGGATAATAGATGACTCGGCCCAAGATGAGTTTAGGGCCGGGTTCATACTTCCTGGTGACAAGAAGGAGTATGCCCGAGTAAGCAACTATACGGCTGCTTCCCTGTGCCTGCTGGACCTGACCTCCGTGAGTATTCTGGTGAACTCCTCAAACATCTTCTCCCTTTGTCTTTACTTATGAATTTCCATTCTGCAGGGTATCTCTAGGGCGGTGGATTTGGCGTCCCGCCTTTCCAAGGCCAGTCAGCTGGAGAAAAGGCTGGAGGAGGTCCAGGCGTCTTTAGACGCTGAGAAGAGCAGGGCTTGGTCGCAAGGTCAAGAACTCAACCGCCTGCAGAAGGAATTAGAGGAGGAGCGGGCGGCCAAGGCGGCTCTGAAACAGCAGCTGGACACGCGGGAGGAGCAGCTTAAGGAGGAGAAAACTGGGCGCAAACAAGACTTAGATAAATGTGAGGCTGTTTTGTTTGATGCGACCAACCAGTTGGTGCTTCTCGGGCAGCTGTTTGGCCAGCGTGTTCTGGCTGCTTGTCAGGCTGTCCATCCGGACTTGGCCGTAGATCTCGACGCCATTGACTTCCCACGCTATGAAGATTTGCCTGCCGAGGAGCGTGGAAGAGAGGAGGCCGAGACCGGATCACAGGCTAACGTCGAGGAACAGCCTGAGGGAAATGTTTCCGGGGCGGATGGGCAGCCTTAGTAGTTTCTATAGTTTTTTTTTTTTGTTTTTTTTTTTTTTTGGGCTTTAGCCTTTGTAGTTTTTGTTACACTTTTCCTTGTAGCCGGTCCTCAATTGACTATTAAAGAAATGGAATTCCTCTTTTTTCTCATTCGGCTAATGTGTTTTTTTTTTTTTGCCTTTGAATGTATCTGTTGGAATTCCTTAGAAATATTTCTGTTGAAATAATATTTCTGTTTGAAATTTCTCTTGTTTTGCTTGTTCTCATTTTGTTATGAGATTTTCGTAATGATCCCGTATTCGGTTATAACCGGTTCCTCTGATGGGATTTATTAATGCATATCCGGTTATGACCGGCTCCTCTGATGGGAGTTATTAGTGTGTATCCGGTTATGACCGGCTCCTCTGATGGGAGTTATTAGTGTCCGGTTATGACCGGCTCCTCTGATGGGAGTTACATAAGACTGAGTGATTTGAATGGCACTTTCATTGATCGTTCTAGTGCATATTACAAATGTAGGTGCTGCCTCATTAAAAACCCGGCTATGAAAAAACCCAGTGGGAAAAATTCATTAGAGGGAAAAGAGTGCAGCCCAGCGTTTCCTTTAGCTACCTTTAGATGGGAAATATTGCCTTAAGTTGGCTATGTTCCATGTTCGCGGGACATCTTTTCCATCCAGCCTCTGGAGTTTGTAAGTTGCTGGTCCAAGTGCTGCCGTCACCTTGTATGGCCCCTCCCATTTTGCGCCAAGCTTTCCCTTTCCTTCCCCTGCTTGTGGTGCCATAGAGTCCTTTAGGACCAAATCTCCTTCTTTGAGTGTCATCTTCTTCACCCTTCTGTTGTGGTAACGGGCCACCTTATTTTTGTAAGCTGCCATTAGCATGTAGGCCCTTTCTCTTCTTTCGTCCAGGGAGTCCAAGTGGTGCTTCATGTTGATGTGGTTTTGGGCCTCAGTATAGTAGAGCACTCGGTCGTTTGGGGCACCGATTTCAACTGGTATTACCGCCTCGAAGCCATAGACCATGGCAATGTTGGAGATTGTGCCCTAAGGCCAATATTGGATTATGTAATTTGACTTCTAAGATTAATCTAGTGTAGATTAGTATTATCATTTATGTTTGTATGTTAGCATTTATGATAAGTATCCATGAATAAATCGTGTTATTCTAAGTATCCCTAGTCGATTGTTATTATGGGAATAATAACAAACTAAGACTAGTGTGAGTGATAATGGATATTCATAAGATGAATATAGTGTATACAGATACAGATTATACTCACGGGTAATATGTTAGAGAACATGTTACTGGAGACCCACTATGAGATCAAGTTCATGGTCATGTGTCACAACTGATCTTGATTATAGTAGTGTCATTAGCTGATTCCTTTGACCTGAGGTCACCATTGATTCCGGGATGAACTCATGTTGTGCTTTGACGCAGTCAAACGCTGCTTGTAACAGAGTAGTTATAAAGGCTGTGATTGGGTACAATATGACTCATGCTTTGGGATGTGAGTGACAGATATGGGATTTTGTCCCTCTCTATCAAGAGAGCGATATCACTGGGCCCCTCGATAAGTAAGACTGTTAAATGCATGGCCGTGCTCAAATAATTGATAGAGTATCAATTGATTTGTCTAAATAGTTTACTTTGAGATCGAGAAAGCATATGATTAATTATATAAGATTGACAAGTGTACCATGTCTTATGATTAATCATGATATCAAAGAGACAAAAGGGAATATGACATTCTATAAATAGGTATTGGATCATTCCAATCATGTTAATTGGGTGGTCATAATGGCTTGCTAGAGTCCGCTTGTGATCTATAAGGACATTATGGTAATTTCCTTATTGCCAATTAATATGAACCTATGGGGTCACACACTAAGAGCAAAATGAAGTTCATCTTTTCGGGTATAAATTATTATTGGATAATAATTTATGAATGAGAAAAGTAATAAATATATATAGTGATATATATTTATATATGTATATAAATATTAATATGATTAATATTGCATAAAGTATGCTACATATTATAATTGAATTATATAGAGATATAATTAATTATAATATCAAATATACATATGTGTATGATGGAGAATGGAATTGATTTAATATTAATTGAGAATTAATATTAAGTTGTGTGGGTTAATTCATAATTATAACTAATAAGGGTATTAAGTTATAATTATAATTAAGTTTAATGGATATAAAAGGAAGTTTTATAACCTAAAAATGCTAACCCTGGCCTACATATCAAAAAGCATTTTTTTTTTCAGCAGCCACCTTTGGAGTGCCAGCCGAAATCTTCCCCATCTCCATCAAAATATGCCGAAAAAATGTTTTTGGCATAAAGTGAAAAATATCAATTTTTCACCTTCTCATTCGAAGAATCGTTCTTCAATCCCGGCGCTAGCACGCGGTGAACGAATTGCTCCGTGTGGATCAACCGTAGAGGGAAGCTAATTTGGTTCCTAAGTGATTCAAACTACAAAGAATTAAGGTAATTCTTTAACCCTCCTTCCGATTCAATGCAATGTACATGGGTCCTTGGTGGGGATTAATCTTTTATCCGCTGCGTTTATTTTGTTTTTGTGCGATTAATTCCCCAACAGGCAAATGGCGTTTCTCCAGTCGGTCGTCTTGGGGTAGTCCTGTATGTTGGAGATTGTGCCCTAAGGCCAATGTTGGATTAAGTAAATTTGACTTCTAAGATTAATCTAGTGTAGATTAATATTATCATTTATGTTTGTATGTTAGCATTTATGATAAGTATCCATGAATAAATCGTGTTATTCTAAATATCCCTAGTCGATTGTTATTATGGGAATAATAACAAACTAAGACTAGTGTGAGTGATAATGGATATTCATAAGATGAATATAGTGTATACAGATACAGATTATACTCACGGGTAATATGTTAGAGAACATGTTACTGGAGACCCACTATGAGATCAAGTTCATGGTCATGTGTCACAACTGATCTTGATTATAGTAGTGTCATTAGCTGATTCCTTTGACCTGAGGTCACCATTGATTCCGAGATGAACTCATGTTGTGCTTTGACGCAGTCAAACGCTGCTTGTAACAGAGTAGTTATAAAGGCTGTGATTGGGTACAATATGACTCATGCTTTGGGATGTGAGTGACAGATATGGGATTTTGTCCCTCTCTATCAAGAGAGCGATATCACTGGGCCCCTCGATAAGTAAGACTGTTAAATGCATGGCCGTGCTCAAATAATTGATAAGAGTATCAATTGATTTGTCTGAACAGTTTACTTTGAGATCGAGAAAGCATATGATTAATTATATAAGATTGACAAGTGTACCATGTCTTATAATTAATCTTGATATCAAAGAGACAAAAGGGAATATGACATTCTATAAATAGGTATTGGATCATTCCAATCATATTAATTGGGTAGTCGTAATGGCTTGCTAGAGTCCGCTTGTGACCTATAAGGACATTATGGTAATTTCCTTATTGCCAATTAATATGATCCTATGGGGTCACACACAAGAGCAAAATGAAGTTCATCTTATCGGGTATAAATTATTATTGGATAATAATTTATGAATGAGAAAGAGAATAAATATATATAGTGATATATATTTATGTATGTATATATAAATATTAATGTGATTAATATTGCATAAAGTATGCTACATATTATAATTAAATTATATGGAGATATAATTAATTATAATATTATATATACATATATGTATTATGGAGAATTGATTTGATGTTAATTGAGAATTAATATTAAATTGTGTGGGTTAATATATAATTATAACTAATAGGTGTATTAGGTTATAATTATAATTAACTATTTAGGTTAATTATTTAAGGAAACAATTAACCTAAACCTAATGACTCTCCACACTAATAGTAGAAGAAGAATTCGGCCACCATAGATAAAAAGGGGGCCAGCCGAAATTTCCCCTTCTCCATCTCCCAAGGTTTTCGAAACTTTGGCCTTCTCTCGTTCGAAGAATCGTTCTTCAATCCCGGCGCTAGCACGCGGTGAATGAATTGCTCCGTGTGGATCAACCGTAGAGGGAAGCTACTTTGGTTCCTAATTGATTCAAAACCTACAAAGAATTAAGGTAATTCTTTAACCCTCCTTCCAATTCAATACAATGTACATGGGTCCTTGGTGGGGATTAATCCGTTTTTCCGCTGTGCATATTTTGTTTTGTCCGATTAATTCCCAACAGTGGTATCAGAGCCAGGTTGTGCATTGGTTGAATTGGATTTGTTATTGCATGTAAGGGTTGTATGTTTTGATTTAGGGTTCTTTTGTTATTGTGAATAACAAATTGAAATTTGATTTCAATGTTGATCATTATGAATGATTTGTTCTTTGTTATTGTGAATAACGTTTTGGAATTGATTTGGGAATTGTTGTTTTGAACAAATTGACGCAGAATTGTTTTTCAGTGCAGAACACGCCGGCGTGCAGGCACTGCACGCCGTGCAAACGTGTGTTGCACGCCGTGTACTGGTTTTGCACGGCGTGTAATCGGAAATCGTTTCCGTGTGCTGAGAAACAGAGCAGAACACGTCGGCGTGCAGGCTTTGCACGCCGTGCAAACGTGTTTTGCACGCCGTGTACTGGTTTTGCACGGCGTGCAACCGGAAATTGTTTCCGTGTGTGCTGAGTAACAGAAAGGAACACGGCGGCGTGCAGGTGCTGCACGCCGTGCAAACCGGTTTTGCACGCCGTGTTCCCTTGATGCTGCGCGCAGCATTGGATGCTGCAGTGCGCGAAAAATTTTTTGCCTGCGGTGCTTGCTTCGCAACAGGGGCTACCGCCCCGTACCCCCGTCCAACTCAGCAGCGAGTTGGATCGCTGGAGTTTGGGTTTGGTGTTCTTCGTTTAAGTGTGGAAATTGTTTCTACATATTTACGATTTTCCAATCAATTATTTATAAATGCAATGAGATTGTGTTTTAGCGTTTTGAACCCTAAATCTTGAAGATTTTATGCATGGTGTTTTGGTATGGTTTTTGGACCCCATGGATGGTTTTGTTTCTTTTGGTTTTATAGATGTAAGGTTTTGTATAAATACGGCCTGCGAGTCGTTTGTATTTATGTAATCTTATTTTTCTAGATAAATTGTATAGGATGCAATTTATTATATGTAAATTTATTTTACTAGAAAGTTGTATAGGATACAATTTTGTAAAATATGTAAATCCATGAGATGGTGCCAAGGAACAAAGACGTGAGGACGGATCCAAGGGGTGCGGGAGAGCTGTGACCATGCGATGGTTACAACCACCTAGGAAATGACCTGTTGATTTTCATATTGGCCTATGAAAATCAATGTAGATAAAACCATACCACAACACGGTTTTGAGTCTTATGCATGTTATATTTATTTTATGCCATAAGATGCCATGTTAATAAATATTGATGCATGTTAGAAATTATTTTGCATGTGATGCAAAATGTTTATATATATATGTAAATGCATGCCTTGTTCTTTTAGATGCCATGTGATGCCATGCTAGATTGCGTGCTTAACATATGTATGACATAGGATGCCATGCTAATTAGTATTAACAAGAGTATGTTTAATATTAATACCATGAATTGTATATGATACAATTAAATCACAGGATTTAACAAACCCTAAATAAACTTATGAAGTTTATATTTGCCACCCAATTACGTATAACACTAGTCAAGTACTATGTTCGCATCATGGTAGCCACGCCAAAGCGGGTACGCATGTTGTGACCTTAGCGAAGCGATAATATGAGAAATGGTGATTCTCATTGTGTTGTAATTGGTTTTACAAAGGGTTAATCAAAATGGTGTTTGAGCCCGAGGCAAAGATGAGATGAGTAACATACAATTAAATATGATATATGACATCATACATCTCATAAATTAGAAGAGTTGCATAATGATGCAATTGGCAAAGAAGTGCACATCCAAAATATGTTTAAATGGTTTAAAGCATGATTTTGAGTCTTTGCCTACCGAAATTATATTTAATCATAGGGACATGCCAAAGCAGTGCTATGGTTAAGTATGGATTTTGGATCTTCACCCACTTGAATATTTTAAAGGGTTTTATAATTTAAGTGGGAGCATTTAAATAAAATCTTTACACGCTTTATTATAGTTATAATTGCTATTACCATGATCTCGATTGTTATTGAACTTTGAGAATTGTTCTCAAATCAAAAGGAATCATATGTTCTCAATAATCCTTTTGCCCAATGAACCACTAGCAATTGTAACATGAGTATAAAAGATGCTTACTTGAAGCATCGAAGGGACTCTGTTTAAAATTTATTATCTTACACTTGCCACCAATTCTTCCGCACGTGGAAGTTTTACTTGAGGTATATGATACATCATAAATGGAAATGTTCCATCAGTTAGTGAGCAAGAAAAGATAAGTGTTTGAGGCAACAATTTCTCATTGGCCTCCAAAAGGCATTGAGATGTGATCTTGAATTAATTATTTGATAGTCATTGGTGATGAACTATCATTTGAATGACATGGGGAAAATTGTGAATTAGTTGCATAGGATGCAAAAGAATGTTAAGTTATCCATAAAGGATAAGCCCGCCTCGAATTGTGTGCTTATGGTTCAAAAGGAAAGGATAAAAGAAAGGTCGAAAAGCATAAAGACCGAAAGGTTCGGGTGAAAGTGCTTTAAAGGCCAAAGCTGTTGGCATAGAGAGATCTCCAAAAGAAGGGTGTTGCCATTTCTAGAATGAATCGTTCATTAGAATGGAAATAGCAAACTTTGTTTGGAGAACTATAAGAAGATGAAAGGCAGTAAGACTGCTACCTTAAGTATTTATTAACTATTCTACTTTTGTTTCTATATCAAAGGTATTAGATACCAGTTGTGGATCTCATATTAGTAGAATATGATGAATCGCAACTTGAATAGAAACCTTATGAAGGTGAAAGGTAGAATGCGAATAGGCAAGAGAAGCAAAGGTTGTTACTCAAAGGTTATGAACTTTTACATGTGAGTTACGAACTCTTGTTGCCTATTGAGCTTGTTGGCTTAAGTAAACAAATGTTGTTTATTTTATAATTGTGAATTATAAACTTTATAAAGACATGATTATGAAATGTAGATTTACATAATTGTCTTTATATGTGGAGCCCATCTGTAACATAAATACTGTAAGGATCGAATCAAATAGTTTGATTAAACCTATTTTGGCAATGTTGTCTTGGAGACATAAGCAAAGTCGCATTACGAAACTCCATGAGAATGGACTTTTGGATTCATGAGATTATGAATCATCTTGAATCATGCAAATGTTGTTTATTGTAAAAGATGACAAAAGTGGTTCTTTGCTAAAAGTAGTTAAAGAATAATCGATTTATTAAGCATTATACATGTGGATGTATATGAATTATAAATCAACTGCTAAAGGAGGTTTTAATACTTCATTATTTTGTGGAACTTTTCACTAGATAAGTGTATCTAATGAAACACGAGTTTGGAACTTTTGAAGTGTTCAAAAGCTTGTAAAAGGAGTATGAAGTATATTGACAAGATAGTAAAGTCACTTAGATATGATCCGAGTGGTGAATATTTGAGTCAAGATTTTGACAATCATCTTAGAGATTGTGGGACTGTCTCACAATTGACTCCTCCAAGTACGCCACAAAGTATGTTGTGTCGAAAAGGGAGTAGTCGAACTCTATACAGATATAGTTCAATCTATGATGAAGTCAAGATTGATCATCGTTTTCTCGAAAATATGCCATTAAAGCAGCTGTGTATATTGTGAACCAAGTTCCGTCTAAAACAATTCATGAATCAACATATGAGATATGGTTGGGCAAGAGACCCAAGTTGTTTCATTGAATAAGTTTAGGGCTGTAAAGCTTATTTCAAATAAGTTGGCACCTAAATTTAAATGTCGCATTGTGGATTACTCAAAAGGAAAGTAGGAGTTGTTACTCCTGTGTTTCTTTGGGATACAAAGTAGTTGTAACTAGAAATGGTTTCCCCTTGAAGAGGGAGTTAATTTCTAGAAGAGTTAGTGGGAGTAAGGTACACCTACAAAACTCGTAATTCATAAAGTGACATTTAACGTTGAAGAGGAACATGGAAATGGTTTCATGATCATTGTTGAAATTACACAAGTCCAATGAAAGTCTAGTAGAATACGACATGAATAGGAGAGATATGGATTTCTCAAAGTCATGATGTAATTTTACTAGATTGAAGTAAGTCTTCTTTTATGAAGAAGCAATGTTAGATTTTGAATCTAATAAGTGACTTGATGCTAAAAAGGTTGAAGATAAGTCCATGTCTGACAATCAAAGTATAGACTTTGATAAATCTTTTAGAAGATGTATATGCAATGGTTGCAAATGAGTTTTCAAATTGAAAACCGACATGGATGGTGATCTTCAAACTTGTAAAGCACGACTAGTGACAAAAGGGGTTATAAATAAATTCATAGTAGTGACTATGAGGATACGAACAAATTCATAGTAGGACTATGATGAAATCCTCCTTCATCATTAATCATGATCAAGTCATATTGAGTTCTTGTTGCCATATCCGCATAATATGATTATAAAATATGGCAAATGGATATCAAAATCTGTTTTCTACGTGAAAACATGATTGAGGATGTGTACGTGACACAACCCAAAGTTTTGAGCATTCAAAGAATTCAAGTAGCGTATGCAAGTTTCAAAGATTCTTATAAGAATCAAAACGTGCATCAAATAGGTGGAGTCATAGTTTTGATAAAGAAATCAAATGGTTTGATTTTATCAAAAGGATGATGAATCTTGTGTTTCAAAAGGATCAGTGGGAGCATATCGGTATTCCTAATGCTATATGTGGATGACATATTGCTTGTTTGAAATAACATTCTTACCATGCAAGAAGTAAAATCTTGGCTAAGAAAGTAATTTCGGTTAATGTTATAAGCATGACTGCCTGTGTTCTTGAAATTGGAATCTATAGAGATAGATCTAAAAGAATGTTTTGGCTTAAGTCAACGCATTGAAAGCGTTCAATGTAAAAGACTTAATAGAAGCTTGCTTATGTTAACTGTGTAAATAGTTGCACATATACAACTGATTGCAATTAGTTGCAATATATCAGTCGAGATCTAGTATTCTCTTAAAAGGAGATGTTATGATTTTGAAAGGTTCAAAATAAAACGTTATAGCTAAATACCTATAATAGCGGCCAAAGTATACAGTTACATGTGATGTAAAGAAAGTTTGGATGAAGAAGTTCATCAAAATTTTATGTTTTTGTTCTAAGCATTGCTTATCCTGTGAGACTATTGTAGGGACAATAGTTCAATGCGTAAGAACCTTGTATGACACAAGCATATACTTAGGCGTCTTTCACTAAGTTAGAGAGGCTGTCTCTAAAGAAGGAGTGAAAATGTGTAAAGTAGCAACGGAAGCGAAAATTAATAATTCATTGACAAAGACTCCTGCACGAGTGAATACATGAAAGTCATGTAGGTCAATGGGTATAAGATACATGTATGATTGGCCATAGTGCAAGTGGGAGATTGTTGGAGATTGTGCCGTAAGGCCAATGTTGGATTAAGTAAATTTGACTTCTAAGATTAATCTAGTGTAGATTAATATTATCATTTATGTTTGTATGTTAGCATTTATGATAAGTATCCATGAATAAATCGTGTTATTCTAAATATCCCTAGTCGATTGTTATTATGGGAATAATAACAAACTAAGACTAGTGTGAGTGATAATGGATATTCATAAGATGAATATAGTGTATACAGATACAGATTATACTCACGGGTAATATGTTAGAGAACATGTTACTGGAGACCCACTATGAGATCAAGTTCATGGTCATGTGTCACAACTGATCTTGATTATAGTAGTGTCATTAGCTGATTCCTTTGACCTGAGGTCACCATTGATTCCGAGATGAACTCATGTTGTGCTTTGACGCAGTCAAACGCTGCTTGTAACAGAGTAGTTATAAAGGCTGTGATTGGGTACAATATGACTCATGCTTTGGGATGTGAGTGACAGATATGGGATTTTGTCCCTCTCTATCAAGAGAGCGATATCACTGGGCCCCTCGATAAGTAAGACTGTTAAATGCATGGCCGTGCTCAAATAATTGATAAGAGTATCAATTGATTTGTCTGAACAGTTTACTTTGAGATCGAGAAAGCATATGATTAATTATATAAGATTGACAAGTGTACCATGTCTTATAATTAATCTTGATATCAAAGAGACAAAAGGGAATATGACATTCTATAAATAGGTATTGGATCATTCCAATCATATTAATTGGGTAGTCGTAATGGCTTGCTAGAGTCCGCTTGTGACCTATAAGGACATTATGGTAATTTCCTTATTGCCAATTAATATGATCCTATGGGGTCACACACAAGAGCAAAATGAAGTTCATCTTATCGGGTATAAATTATTATTGGATAATAATTTATGAATGAGAAAGAGAATAAATATATATAGTGATATATATTTATGTATGTATATATAAATATTAATGTGATTAATATTGCATAAAGTATGCTACATATTATAATTAAATTATATGGAGATATAATTAATTATAATATTATATATACATATATGTATTATGGAGAATTGATTTGATGTTAATTGAGAATTAATATTAAATTGTGTGGGTTAATATATAATTATAACTAATAGGTGTATTAGGTTATAATTATAATTAACTATTTAGGTTAATTATTTAAGGAAACAATTAACCTAAACCTAATGACTCTCCACACTAATAGTAGAAGAAGAATTCGGCCACCATAGATAAAAAGGGGGCCAGCCGAAATTTCCCCTTCTCCATCTCCCAAGGTTTTCGAAACTTTGGCCTTCTCTCGTTCGAAGAATCGTTCTTCAATCCCGGCGCTAGCACGCGGTGAATGAATTGCTCCGTGTGGATCAACCGTAGAGGGAAGCTACTTTGGTTCCTAATTGATTCAAAACCTACAAAGAATTAAGGTAATTCTTTAACCCTCCTTCCAATTCAATACAATGTACATGGGTCCTTGGTGGGGATTAATCCGTTTTTCCGCTGTGCATATTTTGTTTTGTCCGATTAATTCCCAACACTGTACGCCCACAAGACATTGTTTAGCTCGTCGGCCCAGGCCCCTTTATGTCTTTCCAGCCTCTTTTTGATGCCGTCACCTATAGACCGGTTGGTGACTTCCGTCTGCCCGTTGCTTTGCGGATGTGCTACTGAAGAGAAACTTTGCATGATCTTGAGCCCCTTGCAAAATTCTCTGAATTTACTAGAAGTGAATTGTGTACCGTTGTCAGATATGATCCTGTGGGGTATCCCGAATCGAGTAATGATTTGATCCCAAACGAAGGAGATGGCCCTCTCTGGCGTGATTGCTTGGACTGTGATTGCTTCGACCCATTTGCTGAAATGGTCTACTGCAACTATAATGAATTTCCTCTGCCGGCTAGCTTCAGGCATGGGCCCCACTATGTCGATGCCCCATGTAGAGAAGGGCCATCCGGTTAATGTTGATTTTTGCTCGGCTGCGGGCAGGTGGGACTTTTTTGAGTGGATCTGGCATTGGTGGCACCTCTTGACATATTCTGCAGCATCCGCCTCCATGGTCTCCCAAAAGTAACCTTGCAATTTCGCTTTCCTTACTAGCGTTTGTCCAGCTTGGTGTGCTCCGCAAACTCCCTCGTGAAGTTCCCTGAGGACATAATCCCCCTCTTCAGCAGTGATGCATTTTAACCATGCGTCAGTGAAGGACTTTTTGTAGAGTTCGCCGTCAATTATGGCATATCGCTGGGATTTTCTGGAGATTTTTGTAGCCTCTCCTTTATCTTCAGGTAGGATTCCTTCCACGAGGTATTTTAGTATGGGCTCAATCCATCCTCCTTCCTTTTTTTCCGCCGTCAGGACTTCCTCCGCTTCGATGATAGGTTTGGTCTGGACTTCATACGGGCAATTCAGGAGCTGCCAATCCCTGATG
Organism: Euphorbia tirucalli; assembly: GCA_039660915.1. Lineage (NCBI taxonomy): Eukaryota > Viridiplantae > Streptophyta > Magnoliopsida > Malpighiales > Euphorbiaceae > Euphorbia > Euphorbia tirucalli. The sequence continues at coordinate 29,651,063 of CM077640.1, read as the reverse complement.
CTGGCGGCAGCTTTGGCGAGCCTATCTGCCTCAACATTCTCTTTTCTGGATATGTTTTCCACTCTCCATATGGTGCCTTTCTCTTCGATGGTTTCGAGCAAGTGTCGTACCTTTTGGAGGTATCTGGACATGCAAGGGTCTTTAGTTTCAAAGTTTTTATTGATTTGGTTTGAAACTAACCTTGAATCGCTTAACAGCTTTACTCGGTCTGGGGCGATTTCCCGGGTGAGCTCCAGCCCTTTGATTATGGCTTCATATTCTGCAGCATTGTTGGTAGCTGGGAAGGCCAACTTTGTGGCGTAAGATATCCTTATTTTTTCGGGTCCCTCGATGTGCACCCCAATACCTGCTCCCTCCTGAGATGAGGCCCCGTCCACATATACTTTCCACTCCTCTGCCTTTAGGATTTGACTTGGTTCCAAACCCGCTGATTCCACTACGAAGTCCACCAAGACCTGTGCTTTCAACGCCGTTCGGGGCTCGAACCGAATGTCGAATTCACTAAGTCTGATGGCCCACTCGGTGAGACGGCCTGAAGTATCCGGTCTTTGGAGCACTTTCTTCAATGGGAAATTTGTCCTTATGATCATTGTGTGGGCTTGGAAGTAAGGCCTTAGCCTGACAGATGCTGCGACTATCGCCAAAGCCAGCTTTTCTATCTTTGGATACCTGAGCTCGGCTCCTCTCAGTACCTTGCTAGTGTAGTATACAGGGTGTTGTTGGCCTTCTTCTTCTCTGACCATCACTGAGCCCACTGCTTCGTCCGTCGCCGCTAGATACAAATACAGTGCTTCGCCTGGGACTGGCCGACTTAACAGCGGTGGGGTTCCCAAGAAAGTTTTGATCCGGTCGAAGGCTTCCTGACACTCATGGTCCCAATCGAACTTCTGACCTTTCTTGATCGCTTTGTAGAAAGGCAGACATTTTTTGGCTGAAAAGGAAATGAACCTCCCGAGTGCGTTGAGGCGGCCATTGAGGCGTTGGACTTCATTCACCGTTTTCGGTGGTACCATATCCAAAATTGCCTTGACCTTCTCCGGGTTCGCCTCTACCCCTCTCTGCGAGATCATGAAACCCAAGAATTTTCCTCCTCGCACTCCGAATACGCACTTCTCTGGATTAAGCTTGAGACGGTATCTCTGCAGTATTTTGAAGGCCTCCTGAACGTCCCTGGTGTGGTTCTCCTCGTCTTTACTTTTGATGATCATGTCGTCAACGTATACTTCGACTGTTCGCCCGATCTGAGTTTTGAACATGTGGTTGACCAGCCGTTGGTATGTTGCTCCTGCATTCTTTAAGCCAAACGGCATTACTTTGTAGCAGTAGGTGCCTTCATGTGTGATGAAAGTGGTTTTTTCCTCGTCTTTTGGATCCATTGGGATCTGGTGGTACCCTGATTTGGCATCCAAAAACGAATACACGGCGTGCCCAGCTGTGGAGTCGACTAGCTGGTCAATGCTGGGCAGTGGGTAGCTATCTTTCGGGCAGGCTTTGTTTAAATCGGTGAAGTCCACGCACATACGCCATGTCCCATTTGGCTTCTTTACCAGCACCACATTGGCCAGCCATTCAGAGTACCGCACCTTCCGGATGTGCCTTGCTTCCAATAGTTTGCTTATTTCCGCCTCAATCGCCTTTTGTCGCTCTGGGGCATGCCTCCTCCTTTTCTGTGCCACTGGTTTTGTAGCAGGGTCTATGTTTAGGCTGTGTTTTGCCACTTCAGGTGAGACCCCAATAATATCGCTTGTGCTCCAAGCGAAGGTTTCCTGCTCTTCTCGGAGTACTGTTGAGATCGCCTGCTTTAATTCCGGTTTCAACTCCTTGGCCACCTGAATAGATCGTTCCGGCCCCACCACCAGGGCTTCTAGTTCGTCCATTGGTTCGGCCCTCTCTTCCTTTTCGGGCTCCTCTGGCTCCCGTCCGTTCTCCTCTGCTCTCAAGGAAGCTAAGTAGGTTTTTTGGGCCGCCTGCTGGCTTCCCCTAGCCACTGCTATCCCTTTGGCAGTCGGTATTTGGAGGACCAAGTACCGAATGGAGAGAATAGCTTCTGACTTCACCAGGAAGGGTCTTCCCAAGATTATGTTATATGCCAGCGGGGTGTCGATAATCACAAAGTTCTCTTCAGATCTCCAGGAATGCGCCGCATCTCCTACTTCCAGGGCGAGGGCTGCTTGTCCGACTATAGGGACCGAATGGCCACTCAGACCTACCAGTGGGGAATGTGCTGGCTGAATTCTGCTTTTATGAATGTTCAGTTGGTGGGCCGCTTCTCTGGTGATAATGTTGACCGAGCTGCCCGTGTCCACCAGGATCCTTTTTACCGTGTACCCTTCCACTAGGGCTTCGATGACCAAGGCGTCGGCGTGATGCGCCTGTACGTCGTTGTGGTGCGAGAAGGAATGATTCAGACTGTCAACCTTTCCTGAACCAGCCGTCGCGTGCCCCAAGAATCTGGCCTTCTTACTGGGCGACCCGAACTCCGGCCCTCCGGCTATTACCATGACCACTCCCTTCGATTTTTTGGTTGGTCTTTGTTCATCATCGCACTCGTCCCTCTGCTCTTTGGCCTTATGTGTATTGCGCGTGATGCCTTCTACGAACCTGCTGAGCTTTCCTGCTTTGATGAGTAGGTCTACTTCGGCTGCCAGGACTCGGCAATTGTCCGTGTGGTGACCCTTCGCTCTATGAAATTTGCAATAGGCCTCTTTGTTGCTGCCCATTGTTTGGCCGGGCTTAGTGTGGGGATACCGAATGCTCTTCGCATCTGGGCTTCTCTGTATGGCGACTAGCACCTCGCTGAGTGGGGCATTCAGCGGTGCGAACCGCGGGCGGTCGCTGGGGCGATCCCGGTGGGAGCGGCCCCTGTGATCCCTTCTCTGGGTCCTCTCGTTGAGCCGGAAGCCTTTGTCTCTTTCATTGCTGGAGCCAGGTCCTTTATTCCTTGTTGGCATGTCGATCTCGTCAATTTCCACCATGCTTTTAGCGAGAGCTATCATTTGGGTCAGTTCCCTAGGCTTTCTTGTGATGATCTCTCCTCTGAGCCTCTCGTTGGTGGTGTTCTTGATCATTGCTTCTTTGGCCGTACTGAAGTCTAGATTTCTGACCTCCAAACAGGCAAGATTAAACCTGTCGATAAATGATCTCAAGGATTCTCCCGGCTTTTGGACTACCTCGTGGAGGGTGCGACTAGCTGCTCCAGTCGGTATTGATCCCATGAAGTTTTTGCAGAACTCCTGCCTCAATCGGTCCCAGCTGTCAATCGTCCCCGGCTCCAAGGACTCGAACCAATAGGCGGCCGCTCCAATTAGCGTAGTGGGGAAGAGGCGGCACACCAGGCCTTCTGTTGCTCCTGCTATGTCCATCCGGTTTTTGAAATTTCTGGCATGGACCCTGGGGTCCGTGTCGCCCCTGTAACTGTCAAAGGCTGGTTGCTTAAACCGGTGGTCGATTGGTTGGTTGAGGATCCACGTTGAGAAGGGCGATTCCCCACTTTCCATCAGTGGCTCTTGGTACGGTATCGCAAAGGTGCTCAACGCCTTTTTAAACATGGCCATGAATCTGGGGTCATCCGTGAGTTCCGTGCCCGAGGTGGACGGTGTCGGGGGAGGTAGTGTATTTGCGTTGCTGGGGATGTTTGCTGCGGGTGTATTGTATGGGATGGCGGAGCTGTTTCCCGCGCCGTATGTGGTGAGGGAATTTGGTGTTTGCGACGGAGGCGGCGCTGGGTATGAATGTGGCGCTGGGTATGAATGTGGGGTATTCGGCAAATATGGGTGTGGTACTCCGTACCATGGGTTAGGAAGTATGACCTGGGAGCCTATGCTTCCTGAGGCAGCCATAGTGGGATGCGCCTGCACAGTCACTTGCTGGTCTCCTACGGGTGGTGGTAACCAGCCAAAAGCTGGGAAGTATCCTCCTGCATGGGGTCCTCCAGCTATTCCGCTACTTCCAGCCATTCCGCTGCCTCCTCCGATGGGCTGAGCCGGGCCCTGTCCTGACCCTTCTAATCTCATACTGGGGGTCTCCTGCTCAGAGATCGGAAAAAGAGCTCGAACAACATGCGGGTGCGAGGCTGACTCCGGCAATGTGTGCACTATGGGAGGGGGAGAGCTATCACTCCATGAAGGCCCTGCCATACCTGGCTTTTGCATCTGGAGGATGGCTCGTCGGAAATCGCTCTGGTCAGCTGGCGTCATCCCGTAGTTCTTGGCAATCCGATCTAAGACTGCACTGGCGGAGCTGCCGTTATCGCCTAAGACGGCAGGGGCATGGGAAGAGCTTGGAGTCACGACCACGGCAGATGAGGGCGTCACAGCCCCGGTGAGTGTTGGTATTGCGCCTCCCTGAGAAGGAAGGATAGTGGAAATTGTATCTGAAGTTGTTGGTCCCGATGACATTGTTTCGTCCAGCGGGTCCACGCTCACCGCACCAGTTTGATAGTCCAAAAAGAAAGTGACTTTCACGCGGTCTTCACGACTGGTAGTGCCGTCTGGTTCCGCCGGAGAACCGTGTACCTGAAATAAAAGGGGGTTGAGGACCGGGTGACCTCCGGGTCCACTCCGATGCCAAAGTTAGAGGGTTTTGAAGGAATAAGAGAACGTAAAGAAAATGTATTGTTTCTTTTTTTAGAAGATACCTGGAGAGTCCCTTATCTTCCCTTTTTTATAAGGGGTTCATACGTGTGACCTGTCAAACCGTTTTGTACGGTTCACTCTCATTGGCTGGGAGTGGTCCCCCTTCCTGATGCAGCTGGGCGGCGGACTCACCCTACTCTTGTCTCCGCGGCCCTCCCTTGTACCTGACCTCTGTGGCCTCCACTCTGTGTTTGTCCCCGCGGCACCTTTGCAGGTACAATCATCATGTCCTTACACGTGTTTGATGGGGATCTGCCCACCTGTCCCTTGGGTTAGGAGACTTAAAGTGGTACAGGTTGTTTCAGTCGGTGCTTTTCAGGATCCGGTCTATAAGGGAGTCGGTCTTATCGTGGACCCGCTGAACGCCATACGGACCACAAGGGAGTTGGCGTATGAGAGGATGCGGCAACTAGCCGCGTGATCCACACGGCCAGTTTTATTACTCCGTGCTATCAATACTAAATATCCACCTTAGCACGCTTCCACTCTCTGCTCTGCACACACTTGATCCACTTCTACCACTAGTCCAGGCTATCTACAGCTCTAAAACTACGTGTAGAAAAACAAACTACACGCTAAGCAACTTTGCTTAGTGGTGTACACTGACTTTATTTCATATAATTCAATCACTCAATTTTTCCTTTAAAAACAATCACTTAAATATATAAAAGTACAAATAAATAAAATTGACCCAAAAACCATATAAAGCTCCATTAAAATGTCATAACTTTTAGTTATCCAAATATCTCAAAAAAATAATATCACATATTATTGCCCAAGTTACTCAAGTAAAATATAAACAGGAATTGGATACGGGGGTGGACAAGCCCGAAGTCGAAACTCCAATAACAATCATATCGGTCAAGCCCGAAGCCAAAGCTCCAAAATCAAATATTCACAATGATCAGACAAGCCCAAAGCCGAAGCTTCAAAATCAAATATCCATAATCTTAATAATCTCATAATATCAGCCAAAGCCCGAAGCAAAAGCTTCAATTGTTTGTGCAGTACTGCACCCCCCTTTATTGGCGCCAATCTAGCCGAACCCATTCTTTACTTGAATACTAAGGGCAATACAATGTATCTTATATAATTCAAACAAGAGCTTAAACTCAATTTCATAAAACTAACAGCCCAAAAATCATATCATCAAAACAATATGGCAATTTATTTCACAATACAATACAAACCTATTTCTATCCAAAAACAGGACAGCTTCCAACATCAATTTGGAAACCCAAATTCAAACCTTTAACCAGCACAAAAATTTAAAATAAACATCACAAACATATTCCCCTGCCTCTTAAGATCACTAGAAATTTCGAATCATGAAATTTCAAGTCATACACACCAAGTTATAGCCACACAATTAGACCACACTCCAAAAATTTCTGCCCAGAAACAGAATTCGAGCATCAACTTCAACCATGAATTCGAACCCGAAAACAATCGAATTTGACAAACTTTTCTTCTAAACATATCTTCCTCTATGTCTTAAGAATCCACAGAAATTAGAATCACCCAAATCGGACTTGTAAAACATGAGAAAACTCACAAACAATCCACAGTGCTCAAATCTGAAATTTTCAGCAAAAGGAGATAGAATTAAAATTAGTGTACACAAACCTTATCAAAGCCCTCACTAGCCTTCTTCTACCTCTTTTCCTCTTTCCCTACTTGACCTTGGTTCCTCTACACATAACCACAATGGATTCAAGATATATAACCACAATTGATTCAAGATATATAACACATAATTAAACCATCAAATGCATAAAACATGCTTAATTAACCTTAAACCCTAACTTAAAAGCTTCAATTTCATCAATTTCTACTTGCCTCAATTTTGGGTTACTATTCACCAAGAACCCTAACTTCTTTAAATCCCTCTTTTCTTGAGTTAATTAGGTGAAATTGATGAGCTTAATGAGCTTAATCCTCAATTTCTAACAAGAATTTGACATTGGATTGAAGGAAGAAGAAGATTTCGGTTTCTTTAAGAAAAATGGTAAAAATGGGTAAAGAAGAAGAAGAAGAAGAAGAAGAAGAAGAAGAAGAAGAAGAAGTATACGTTTATGAGCTGATGGAAAATCAGATTTTATTTGGCTTAGAGGTGTAAAATTACAGTTTAGTGCTTGAAGAAAAATAAATTTTCACAACACTCGTCACAACTTAACTCGTTAATCCTTTCTCGTATTTTAACTCCATAAACGAATAATATACACTACATTCATTATTTCCACCATCAATTATGCCATCACACTTCTGTATATATTTAATTTTAGAAATTTTCGGATTTCAATTTTACTGATTACGGGTACAAATTTGACCGTCGGTCAAACTTGTCTCATATTTATTTCACACCATGACTTGAACCCTTAATTATTACTTCTATAATATTGTCTTAACCCATATTTTATCTCCAATTATATTGTTCACGAGTTCAAACAATATTATTTGAGATTTCTAAATTTTGGGTCGTTATAATTCTCCCCCTCTTAAGAATTTTCGTCCAAGAAAATTACCTGATGTAAACAGTTGTGGATATTGAATTCTCATAGTCTCTTCGGGCTCCCAGGTAGCTTCTTCAACCTTATGATTCCTCCATAGCACCTTTACCAACGGGATAGACTTGTTTCGTAATTGTTTAACCTCCCTAGCCAAGATCTCTATTGGTTCTTCTTCGTATGTCAAATCCGGTTGGATTTCCATAATATCCGGAGGTAAGATGTGTGACGGATCTGATCTATATCTCCATAGCATCGACACATGAAACACTTTATGAATCTTGTCTAATGCTGGTGGTAATGCCAATCGGTAAGCCACCAGTCCAACTCTCTCTATTACTTCATACGGCCCAATGAATCTTGGACTTAGCTTGCCTTTCTTGCCAAACCGTAAAATCTTCTTCCAGGGTGACACTTTTAGAAACACTTTTTCTCCTACCTCGTATACAACATCTTTCCCTTTTAAATCAGCATAAGATTTCTGTCTATCGGTTGCTGCCTTTAATCTTTCTTGGATAAGTTTCACCTTGTCCTTCATCTCCTGAATTAAGTCTAACCCCACAAGCTTATTCTCACTAAGTTCAGTCCAACACAATGGACTTCAACATTTCCTTCCATACAATGCTTCATACAGTGCCATTTTTATGCTTGATTGGTAACTATTGTTATAGGCAAACTCCATAAGAGGTAAATATTTGTCCCAACTTCCCTAAATTCAATGATACAACTTCTCATCATGTCCTCCAACACTTGGATTACTCTTTCAGACTGACTGTCAGTTTGAGGATGAAAAGCGGTGCTAAAATTTACTTTAGTACCCATGGCTTCTTGCAATTTTCTCTAAAACCTCGATGTAAATCTTGGATCCTAATCAGAGATAATTGAAATAGGCACCCCATGCAACCATACTATTTCTGCCATATATATTTCTGCCAATCGATCTAGCGAATAATCAGTTCTGACAGGAAGAAAAGGCGCTGACTTGGTCAATCTGTCCATAATAACCCACACTGCATCATGTTTCTTCTGAGTAAGAGGTAAGGATGTCACAAAGTCCATGGTAATTCTTTCCCATTTCCATTCGGGAATTGTTAGTGGCTGTAACAATCCATATGGAACTTGATGTTTAGCCTTCACCTATTGGCAAGTCAAACACTGCCCCACATAATTGGTAATATCTTTCTTCATTCCACTCCACCAATAATGACCTTTTAAATCTTGATACATTTTGTTTGCTCCTGGATGCATTGTATATGGGCTATTATGCGCCTCATATAGGATCTTTTTCCTTAATTCTTCATTGTTTGGCACACACAGTCTTCCCTTGTAGTATATGCATCCGTCTTCTTGAACCGCGTAATCACCTTCTATGCCAACTTCTATCTATGTGTGAAGGACTCTCATTTCATCATTTTCATTCGGTGCTTCCTTTATTTGTTGCAACAATATGGGTCGAACCATCAACTCTGTGATTATAGCCCCATCCTCGGTCAAAGTTAATCCTGTATTCATAGCTTTTAGCGCCATCATAGTCTTCCTGCTAAGGGCATCCGCTACTACATGAGCCTTTCCCGGATGATAATCAATAGCACAATCATAATCTTTGATAAATTCCATCCATCTTCATTGTCTCAGATTCAACTCTTTCTGTGTTGGCAAATATTTCAAACTTTTATGGTCTGTGTAAATATAACACTTCTCTCTATAAAGGTAGTGTCGCCAAATTTTTAAGGCAAAGACTATCGCTGCCATCTCCAAATCATGAGTTGGATAATTCTTTTCATGATTCTTCAATTGTCTAGAAGCATAGGCAATTACTTTTCCTTCTTGCATCAATACACATCCAAGGCCATTAAGTGAGGCATCACTATAGATTATGAAATCTTTTCCTAGCTCCGATTGTGTAAGTACAGGTGCTTCAGCCAACATAGTCTTTAACTTCTTAAAACTAGCTTGACATTTATCATTCCACTTAAATTTTACGTTCTTATGAAGCAATTTTGTCAATGGGGAGGAAATGACTGAAAATCCCTTTACAAATCTCCTATAGTAGCCCGCCAACCCCAGAAAACTTCTAACTTCAGTAGGGTTCCTCAGCGGTTTCCACTCAAGGATTGCTTCTATCTTGTTGGGATCCACTTTGATACCTTCTGCTTAGACAATGTGTCCCAAGAAAGAAATTTCTTCAATCTAGAACTCGCATTTGCTAAGCTTAGCATACAATTGATTCTCCGTCAAAGTCTGAAAAACTATCCACAAATGTTGATCATGCTCCTCCCTCGTCTTAGAATACACTAAAATATCATCAATAAAGACCACCACAAACCGGTCTAAATATGAATAGAACACACGATTCATAAGGTCCATAAATGCTACTGGTGCATTAGTAAGACCAAATGGCATCACCAAAAATTCATAATGCCTATATCTTGTCCAGAAAGCTGTTTTTAAGATATCATCTTTTTTTACTCTCATTTGATAATAGCCCGATCTCAAGTCAATCTTGGAGAAGTATTTAGCACCCTTAAGTTGATCAAATAAATCTTCAATGCGTGGTAACGGATACTTGTTCTTCACCGTCAGTTTTCGACCAAAAAAAGTCATTTAGGCCTTCAATTTTGCATTTTTTGGTTTTTTTTTACTTTTCGGGAAAGTTTTCCGTTGTTTCTTTTTTTGTTAGCTTTTATTTCCTTGTCTGTTTTAGTCTATTTTGTGTTTTATTTTCACCTATATAAAGGCCTAGATGTCATTGTTTGAGACATCTTTTGATTCAATATAATTTTGAATTTAATTCCCAGTTTCGTACTTTTGTGAGTTTTTGCAAAAATTCAATTGATAGAAGGCTAATTTCCAGTATCATGCTCGATCAATGGATCTTAGTATTATCGTTCGAAGTTTCTGCTACATCATCAGGCCACGTACATAGACAAGGTTCTAAAAAGAGTAGCAGGGATAAAGCAAAGAAAGGATTCTTGCCTATGCGTCATGGGTTTAATCTGAGTAAGAATGATGGTCCTAAAACAAAGAAGGATCGGGAGAACATGGAAAAGATCCCTAATTCATATGCTATAGGATCTATCATGTACTTCATGTTATGTACAAGGCTTGATGTCACGTTTGTATAAAGTATGACTAGTCGATACCAGAACATTGGAAGGTAGTCAAGGCAATCCTGAAGTATCCTAACCGGACTAAGGATGCTTTCTTAGTGTATAGAGGTCAAAATGAGCTGGTAGTGTCAAGTTACACTGATGCAAGCTTTGAGACCGATGATGATGAAAACCAGTCACATTCTGGTTATGTTTTTCTCCTCAATGGTGGTGCCAATAGTTGGAGTTCCTCAAAGCAGGCCACCATTACTGACTCTACAACGGAAGATGAGTACATAGCTGCATGGGAAGCTGCAAAGGAAGCCATTTGGATCAAGATGTTCATAACTAAGTCAGGAGCAGCACCCACTATCCTATACCTAGTTGATGTTTTCTATGACAACAACGGGGCCATCACACAAGCCAAGGAGCCCCAATCACATAAGAGATCTAAACACGTGCTCAGAAAGTTTCACCTCATTCGAGAGATCATGAACAGAGGTGACATATCATTGTAGAGGGTTGACACCAAGAATAATGTCATTGATCCAATGACCAAGGCACTACCACAGACACAGCATGATGTTCACACTATATCTATAGGAATTAGGGTAATGCCCACTTGGAACTAGTGCAAGTGGGAGATTGTTGGTGTGCCCTAGTTTTAGGGCATTGTATTCTTGTATTTTGTATTATACATTAAGACTCTATATATGTATACATCATTTGTGTCACATTAATAAAGGCAATATTCAATCTCATTTATATCTTATACTATAACATGAATAGAGTATCCATTGATTGATAATCATAAAATACATCCCAAGTATATTCTAATCATGGAAACGAATAGAATCATAGACTTGTATATTCGATGACTGCATGGTAGTTCTTAACTAGCCATAGCACTTGTACAGTCAGTCATGAATATAGGTACATGTAGTTGACATGGGACTCGATCAATCCGCATAAGAAAGCCACATGGTTGTGGCGTCATAGGTCTTCCTTGAGCAGGCCTTTTTTGTCTTTAGACCAGATTTCATTATAGTGTCAATATGGAATCTAGTTCACTTTGACATACACCTCATAGGTCTGTAAAAGGATGCTAAATATGGGTATGATTGGGTGGACTGGTGAACATATTGATATTAATGATGAAGTGATGGAATTGCCACTCGGGTAACACTAAGATGATGTCACTGGCCACTTGATGAGTGGGACTACTAAGTGTATGGCCATACCCAAATAAGTCAGTTGCTTATTTGATTAATCAGTCAACTCAAGATCAAGAAATATAATAAACACTAGAAGAGGATGACAGACACCATGCCTTTTGTTTATTCATATCGATATCGTTTGGCAAAGGACACTGTGAGATTACTACTAGGTTAGTGTCTTCAACTGACTGCTGCATCTCTACCTTAATTGGGGGCTGTAACGGTTTGCTAGAACCCACTTACAGTCTGTGGACCTTGGGCCTACTGCTAACATATAGACAGACCCATAGGATCGTGCACATAGATCAACTGAGCCTGAACTTACAGAAATTATACATGTAATGTACATTGGAAGGAATGCATTAATTAATTAGTTGACATTCGGTGTTAAGGTAATTGATTAACATTGGATTAATTTTATTTAATTAATAAGTTTGCATAATGTAATTTATTTATTTATTAATTAATTGAATTGCAAAAAGTAAACAAATTAATTAAATAATTTTTCTAAGTAAGAAAATTAAATACATGTATTGTATTTACTTAAGTGTGATTTAATTTTATTTAGGGGTAATTAAATTTAGCCAAATGTAATTAAATTATATAGTATATACTTTCTGATTAAAGTTTATTTATGTACTTATAATCCTAGTGGTCTTAGGTTTAATTAACCTAATTAAAACCCAATTAGATAAGGAGTCTATATAAGGGCACACTTAAGGAAGAAAACCTAACCCAATTTTAATTGCTGGAAATTTCAGCCCCATAGTCGAAAATTCCAACAAAAAATAATCCATTCCTTCATTCTTCGGCTAGCACCGGTTCTCGTTTCATAGTTGGTCGTGCACCGGATTATGAAGATCGCTTACGTCATAAGAATGGATTCTGCTGCAGTCTCTAGAAGAGACGGATTTTGTGTGAATCTCTCTTGATTTAAAATTGGTTTTATTCCAATCAATGGTAATCGAACACGATTGGTGGATTCTACGAAATTTTAATGATGTAATTTCTACTGCGCCATGTTATTTTTCCGATGACGAATCCCAACATTGTTTATGTAATTTTTATGTGTATTTAATTAATTATTATTTTATATTTTCTGTAGGCCTTAAGGGATTTTGTAAAAATTATTATCCATTGGATTTAATAAGATTATTATTCTTCCTTTTTTTGCTCTCATAATTGTTGAATTGCCTTTTTTTCTCAATTCATATCTTTTATACATTTTCTCTTGCAAAAATGCCTTTCAAACCTTTTGAATTTACTCAAATACATGATTCTACTTTGTCCATAATTATCTCTCCTCTTTTTATAATTTTAATCTATTTTGCATTTATCTCTTAATTTATTTATTTTTTGGTCATGCAACTTTAGAAAGTGTTTTTATTTTCTTTTCTCTTCAAAACAAGATGCATAGGTATATATTTTTTCCAAAATTTTTTTTCCACTAAGGTATAAAATACCTTTGTATCTTAAGATATAACTAAGGTATAATCACTGTAACTAAGGTATAACTAAGGTATAATCATTTTAATAGTGTATCTTAAGGTATAAATAATGTATAATCATTGTAATAGTGTTTCTTAAGATATAACTAAGGTATAATTACAATATAATCACTATAATAGTGTACCTTAAGGTATAACTAAGGTATAATCATTGTAATAATGTTATTATACCTTAGTTATTCCTTTGATACTCTTATTATACCTAACTTATGCATTTGTGCAACTATTATACCTCAGTTATGTTGGGATTTTTCACTGGAAATCAACCGATAAAAGCGGAAAAATGCATTGATTTCCTCAAATTCGTGCCCAGGAGCTAATGAAGTGGAAATCAAAAACCAAAACCAATAAGAGGAAAGTTTGATTCTCACCAGAATATCTCTTAAAGAGATGGCTGCAGAAATCAAACGTACACGAACAGCAATGGAACTTAAACTCGTGCTAGCGAAATGAAACTCTTAAGAAGAGAAGAGAGGAGATAAAATGGTAATCTCTTTCTTACCAAAAGAAAAGAAAGGATAAGCATTAAAGAAGCTAAATCCAATTTTTCTTCTTATAAGCATAAAAAGAAGCAAAGTCCAACATTTCTTCTTCCACCTTTTATCCAAAAGAAGCAAAGTCCAATTTTGCTCCCATTTTGTCAAATGGGTGACTCATCATCTTCATCCAAAAGGATGACTCGCCATCCTTATCCCATAAATTTGGCCCATCCATATAATTCCATGTGGGCTTTTCCTTTCAAGCCCAAGTCCATTTTCATTGCTTTGTTTTATTTAATTTCAAATGTAGTTTTAATTGAACATGTATGCTTATATATTATACTATATAATATATTACATACATTTAAATTAAAATTAATTTGACCTATTAATTAAACCGGGGAATTCAGTTTGAAATTCATAAAATGAAATACATGTAACCGTATACATGTAAAACATTTCGACCTAGGAAATAATCTTATAAATTAATTCATTAAATTAATTATGAGAATGCCTAAATAAATATTAATTAGATTATTTTGATCAATCCAATTGATCTATATAATATAATAAATGGAACTCTCTCTCTTCAGCATGTAAACTCCAAGTACACACAAAATCCTTTTAATTTAAGTTTAGACGTTCTATGTGTATGATCCAGTGGGCCAGTCCTTATGTTGGCAGTGGGCCTATGGCCCAGGAACTGTAGGTGGGCTCTAGCAAGGCACTGCAGCCCCTAATTAAGATGGAGATAGTAGTCAAACTAGAACCGTAACCCTGTAGTTTGAACTCATATATCCCATGTCATTGATATCGATGTCCAACACAGAGGCATAGATTGATCACCCTCTTTTGTGTTCGGACATTTACTTGATCCTGAATGAACTGATGCACACAAACAAGTTCCAACTTGTTTGGTTCTAGCCACACTCTTATCAGCTACATTCATCAAGAGGCCGGTGATATCTTATCAGTGGACTACTGAGTGACATTCCCATCTGCATATCCATAGCACTGCCATGTTCACTGACATACCCGAACATACCCATACTTAGCACCCTTTTACAGGCCCATTAGGCATACACCAAAGTATGCCACTTCACATGCAGCACCATCATATGGTCAGGTTAAAGGATCCATACAAGTACTATACGAGAATCACTTGCGATACTATACCATGTGGATTTCTCGTTTAGTGGATCAATCCAGTAACATGCCCCTTTGCATGTACCCATTAACCTGGTTGACATCCCATGTTTAATGGCTGGTAAGACGCCACCATTCAACCAGTTTAATGATATCTTTAGTTCCATTCATTCCTATGATTGGAACAGACTACGATGACTTTATAGTCATATCGTTTTCCCTATCCATGGTCTTACTGCCAAGTGCATGACACCTGTCAATATAAATATGGATATGTCCATAGGATACTCTATTTAAAACACAGCACAAGATATATAAGAAATAGATTGATGCCTTTATTTAATGACACAAAATGTATAATACATATATCTCACATCAAAGTACAAATGTATGATACAAATACAAGGACCAATGTCTTAGGACTAGGGCATATCCAACAATCTCCCATAGCACTAGTACCAACTAGGCATGGGCCTATTCCCTATAGATCTAATATGATCCTCGTGCTTGGGTTGAGCCAGCACCTTGGTCAAGGATCTGTGATATTCTCCACGGTGTCCATTCTGTGTAACGAAATGTCACCCCTCTCGGCTATTTCTCATATAAGGTGAAACTTCCTAAGTATATGCTTCGAGTTTCCATGAGACTGGGGCTCCTTAGGTTATGCAACAACCCCATTGTTGTCACAGAAGATATCAACTGGATCCTTGATAGTTAACACTACCCCCAATTCAGTGATAAACTTCTTTATCCATACAACTTCCTAAACTGCATCACACACTGCTATGTACTTGGCTTCTATAATAGAATCTGCAATGGTCGGTTGCTTAGAGCTTTTCCAGCAAACATCACCACTGTTGAGCATGAATACATACCCAAACTACAACTGGTGTTCATCCTGGTCGGTCTGGAAGCTTGCATCAGTGTACCCAGTAAGTGACAGCCCTTCCTGACCTCCATACACAAAGAGGCTATCCTTAGTCCACTTAAGGTACTTCAGAATTGCTTTGACAGCCTTCCAATGATCCTTCCCAGGATCCTGCTGGTATCAGCTCGTCATACTTAGTGCAAAGGCGACATCAGGTCTTGTACATAGCATGGAGTATATGATTGATCCTATAATTGATGGATATGGGACCAACTTCATGTTCTCCCTGTCCTACCTTGTTGTGAGCGGATGACCTAAAACGGCAGGACGCGGTGAAGCAAACTGGGGAATTTGGTTTGTGTGTTTTTATTAGAAAAGGGGTTTTGCTCATCTTGCTTCAGGGAAAATCATTCATTCATTTAAAAATTCATTTTATAGAAAATGTGTTCCCATTTTATTACTTAAAGACCTCAAAACCTAAATTTCAAGAGCAGTGACAGAGTCGCCACCCGGATCAGCTCATCCGGGAAATTCCGGTACAACTCCCTACCGAGCGTAGACTACCGTACCTAATCAAGAGATTTAAATTTCGGGTAACTTACCTATTCAACCTCGAGCTTGTATTCATTTACAATTTATATTACCGTATTTATTCAATTTATTATCTTTCTATAACCAGTTACGTTTATTTATCTGCCGATGCTTAAGCAAATGATAGAAATAAATTGTGGAAAAATAAATCATACATTCAAATTATACAAAATAATCATCCCCATATTACAAGCAGCTAGAATACATGATTATCTAAAAATTTACAAACCCCTAAAATACAAGAATTAATCTATTAATTACACCAAAAATAATAAAAACGGAAAATAAATGCTGCAAAACAGACGGTTAGCACAGTTTATATCAAAAGGACAAGTAGGAGCCACAGCAGGACAGAATTGGGATTTTTAGGAATAGAGGCATGCATTTTAGGGGGTAATCGGATCGACTCAGTCAGCCGCCCCGGTTAGACTTTGAAAATGGTTTTGAAACGCCTGGTAGATTTTTGTGCTGAAAAACAATTTTAGAAAATTATTTGGCTGGATTTCATGCAAATTTCAATATTTCAGTAGGTCTGTTATTCCGGAACTCGGGGTTTCGTTCGTCTGGGTTTCCTAATTTTTATAAATATCTAGGGTCTGAAAACGGTAAATATACCAAAAATAGTTTGAATGCAAAAATAGTATCACGCGACGACGTCCGTACGGGTCGTTCCATGATTCTGTCTATTTCTAGAAACTACAGCTGTATGGCTCCAATTAGAGCCGCATGGCTCTAATTACATTCATACGACTGTAATAACTACAGCCGTGCGACTATAGCTTCTGGACCCGAAAAATGGTTTTCTCATTTTTTGAAAATCGCTATTTTGCTCGTTTATGGGGTTTAAGGGTTCGCTTATCCTGGACTACGGATCTAGTTCGGATCGAACAACCCCAAAATTCAGAAAATAAAATTTGGGAAAACCGAAAACCTA
Source organism: Euphorbia tirucalli (assembly GCA_039660915.1). Lineage (NCBI taxonomy): Eukaryota > Viridiplantae > Streptophyta > Magnoliopsida > Malpighiales > Euphorbiaceae > Euphorbia > Euphorbia tirucalli. The sequence goes on along the minus strand of CM077640.1, from coordinate 29,634,090 downwards.
ACACTCGTACGTACAGAAATCCGAAAACCAAAGTTTAATAACATACGAATGTATTTGGGCCAAAAAAGATCACAACAAAATGTATAAGATTGGACAACGGGCTATTTTCAACTCATCGAGAATTTTCGAGTTTTAGCTCATGAGGAACATAGCCGTGCGGCTCTGAGGTTAGAGCCACACAGCTCTCTTCTAGGGGGACACAGCTGTGTGGTTGTGTTCTTAGAGAACACAGCTGTACGGCTCTATTCGGGTAGCCGGTTTTCTGAAAATTGAGAAAACAGAGGAAAAAAGCACAGAAAATGGAATGAACACAAGTTTGAGGCCTCTCAGAGTTTACCTTCACATTGTTCCACTGTATTGGATATTCAGAAACAGTTTGAAGAGTGGGAATGTGCTTCGAATCCTCGAACGTTCTGAAATCCCAAAAACGAATCCCAAACCAATCCAAAATGAATCCGAAAATGTATCCGAACGAATGAATAATGGTCTAGACGTGTTATAGGACGATTATGGTATGAGTTTTAGGCTTAGAAATCACTTTCTCTCTTCCTCTCTTTCTCCCTTTTTCTTCTTCCTCACTTTCCTATTTTTGCTCTCTCTGTAACTTTTCTTTTCTCTCTTTTCTAGCTGAAAAACTCTCTCTCTCCAAATCCTCTTTTTTTTATTTTAGCTTTTATATCTCGCACCCCATAATGATTTCATGAATTAAATGAGCCGTTTACTTTTCTACAAATTCGGCCGATTTCGCTCCTTTCAATCAAGTTGCTCTGCTTTATAGAGCAACTTGATTGAACCACTAGAGCCGCACATCTCTAGTTGTGCTAGAGTCGTGCAGCTCTAAATCTACACCACACAGTTGTAGTTTGAAAACTACAGCCGTGCAGCTCTAGATAGAGTCGGGGCTGATTCTGTAAAAAACCAATGCTCACCCTAAACCCTAAAATCACCCAGGGGACCTCTCACGGGGTTTCGGATGGCCGCCGGTTTGGTTTTCGGAATGTTCGAGGTGTTCCAGGCGACCTTCTACTCTTTTTTGAGTCTGATTTCTTAATAGAGGTAACAAAAGGTTCTCATCACAGAGGTTAGGAAAACCCGTGGTCACAGGCTGCCCCTCGCGGGATCAAAGTCGATTAATGATCAGGCTGTAGAGCCCGAATCAAGTTTGGTCTCGTGATTGGGAGTGTGGTGAGAAAAGAAAAGAAGACACACCTTATGCCCCTCACTGGGGGTACTAGCTTTGGTCTTGTGTTTTAGTTCTCTGTGGTGCAGCTACCCCATTCAAGTCGACTCTTTGTGGTGGAGCGTACTTTTGGAACTTGCTTCTCCGTGTAGTGGAGCGTACCGATGAAGTTGACTCTCCGTGTGGTGGAGTGGACCGACGAAGTTGGGCATAGCTGCTAGAATCGGCTCTCTATGGTGGAGCATACCTGTTGAAGTTGACTCTCTGTGTGGTGGACTATACCGATGAGGTTGAATCTCTGTGGTGGAGTGTGCCCAGTGAAATTGGGATTGTTGTTGGGATCGACTCTCTATGGTGGAGCATACCGTTGAAATTGAATTGAAAGCGCGTATTTATTCCTTGATCGATAATTTTGGAAACAAAAATTTTTGCCCCTTCGATCAAGAATAAATACAGCTTGGTAGTTTTGCCCCTAGATACTTGCAAAAGGCGAGAAATACCCTTCTCGAGATTATATTGGAATAAACGAAAATTGTGAAAAATCAAGAAAAATCGATTACCTGGGAGCTAGAGCCACGCGGCTCTATCGTCGCAAGATAGAACCATGCAGCTGTTCTAGAGCCACCTTGCTTTAGCTTGCCACGCAGGTTAGAGCCGTATGGCTCTAGCCGGGAAGGGGTGGACTTAAAAAGGGGGCCGACGCCTCCTTTGCCACAACTCAAAGTTTTTCCTCTTCTTTCATCTCTTTTCCTCTAAAATCTTCCACTCGAACTCATACTTCCAAAATGAAGAAAATGCGGAAAGCTCTTCGCCTGACTGCACCTGCACAACCCAATGTATTACCCGAAGGGGAATTTTTTCTACCCACCGAATCCACAGTGGCTGTTTATGGGCTCCTAAAATCGGTGCCTATTACGGGGTTAGAAGGAACGATCCCTTGCCTATGACTCTCAAGCCATCGACGTATGTTATCCAAGATTTGGTTAGCTTTCACAATTTTTCCTCCTTTTTTTCAAATTTTTAGAATTTCTACAATGTAGGTGAAATTAGGCGAAATTACATGAAATTGATGCACGTTTAGAGTAGATTATGCCCCTAGAAACCTAGGTTGATGATTTGAAGTTGATTAGAATCGATTTTAGGGTGAAATATTGCAAAACCTAGGGTTTAACTATGAAACCATCGATTTTCTGAACAGAGCTGCACGGCTCAACGACAAAGCCGTTCGGCTCTATTCTTGGTCTGGTAGCTATGCTGAAGAACAGAGTCGTGTGGCTTTGTCTTCGAAGAACACAGCCGCCCGGATGTAGCTATAGCCGTGCGGCTCTGTTCAGGTAGAAAGGGGATTTTTCATGTTTTAATTCTATTTCAATGCTTCCATTCAATTTATTCAAGCAATGCACAATACAAATAACTCATGAAACTTCCTGTCCATTGTTTTGCAGGGCTGAAATCACAATCGCAGAGCCGGGTCTGTTTCGGATGCCCTGATCTGCTATAGGAGACTCCCCGACGTAGTGAGGGAAATTGTCAACTCCACCGGGCTGGACCGGTTCGTGTGCTCGATGTGTGAGGTCCCACCTCGAATGAGTAGGGGCTTGCTGATGGCGCTGCTGGAGCAGTAGGTGGATTCCACCTATACCTTCCATTTCCCGATCGAGGAGTTCACCATTATGCCCGAGGACTTCATGGCCATTACCAGGCTGTCGTTCGACGGGTGTACTATTGAGTTCAATCAGACCCTAGAGCAAAGGGGCTTCCGCTCAGAGTCCATCACCATGTTGATCAGCTTGTCTCCTCAAGGCAAGCGGGTCCAAAGCAGCACGTTGCATGATTACTGGCTGAGTAGGCAGGCCGGCCTCCCTGAGGACTCCACATTCTCTTCTAGGGATGCAAGGTGCTATGCCAGGGTATTTCACTGTACACTTTGAGTACCTTACTATTCCCGATGGGCCAGAGCGATTTGAATCTGGCGATTCTCCCTTCATTGATATAGTTGGAGGATGTAGGGAGCTTGAACTGGGGACGAGCCGGGTTGGCTCAACTGTATTATGGCCTTGACTTATGTGCTTAGGGGAAGCACCGGGAGTGAAGGGCGCGTGGATAGTCCTCCATGTGAGAGTTCTTTTTTTTTTTTACTAACATCCTCATTGTGCAGGTTTGGGCATATGAGTACGCCTTTGTCCCCCAGCCGAAATTGGGCATACCAGCCAACGCTGAGTTCCCACACTTCCCTCGGCAGAGGCAGTGGCTGGGTTACAGCTAGAGCGAGGTGGATAATGACCCATGGGTCTATTGCCAACTCTTGGTTAGTTTGAGCTTTGAAGGGGTACACATCTTTTTTCCTTATATGCCTTAATTTACATAGCCTGATAGCTGTTTTTTTTATCGTTTGACTTCTAACATTCTGATTTCAGTTGATCAAGAGGCCATAGGGGAATGCCATATGGCCTACATAGCTGGTAAATGCTAGGAGGCTGACACCTCGGTGATTCGTGATGGAGAGCCCGTTTAGCCTGGAGTGGTACTTAGGGGAGAGGATTACTGACTGATTTGCCAGCCCTATAGAGTGCAGGATCCCACCTGCACCTCCGGTTGGACTGTTCTGGCCACACCTGTTGTCAGAGGAGAACCATACGGATCTATTCGGGTATGGATATGTGGTCATGGGGGATGAAGGAAACTATCCCTAGTTCATCAGTACGTAGCTCCTTCCTCCCACCAGATCTACAGAGGCAAGGGAGGAACCAGCCTGGATACATCTTCATTCTCCTTAACTTTCTGCTTGTCTAAACAACTCTACTATTTGTTCACCCTCTTTTTTTGTTTTTTAGTCATCTAGGAGGGGCAAGCGCCCTCGCACGTCATCCGGCAGATGTTCCAGCGGCGGTGGGTCCCAAACCACTGGTGGTCGGGGAAATGGAGGTTCTTCAGCACATGTTGGCGAGTACGACATTGATACCGAGATGGGGTATACTAAGTCCATTCCCTCAGTAGTGCCCCTGGTGGTCCCTCCTGTCGGCTTCATTCCAGGCTGCCTCGAGTACTTAGTGGAGCCATGGGTTATGTTGTTTAATGAGTCTAGGCAACCTTATCAGCTCGATCTGTTCCTCTAGGAACAACCTGCACCTGCTGCTGTCCCCTCTGATACGACACACATGAGTACTCTTGCTCCTATTTATTTTTTACTCTTAGTGTTGCCACTGGTCTGACTTATGCACTGTTCTTTGTGCATATTTCGGTGTCACAGGGGATGGCCCTGTGTCAAGCAGTCTCCGCCTTTAAGTCACTCTCGCTTCAGGACAATGGGGTGATGGCAGTAAGTACCTGTATTGATATATATATGCATGTGTGTATGCATGTTTGAAATGCATGTATGTGTATGACATGATGTCCATGTTGTTTGATTCTAATGTAGGCTGTGGTTAGCACACACCGGTGTGAGGAGACCGGCATAAGATCAGAGATGGACGAGCTACAAAGGACCATTATAGATCTCAGATTTATGAATGAGACCCTCGAACGATTGGGAGACCGGACGGTGTGTCTTTGGAGGCGATGGCGGGGCCGAGAGCGAGGACGAGAACGACGACTCAACCGACGAGGGACAGCCATAGCCTTTCCTTTTTATACCTTCCGTAGTTTAGGTTGTGACAGCCTGCCTGTGGGCTTAGACTTGGTGTTGTAGGACATTTTGCCCATTTTTGGGTCCTTTTCTATTATATCCGTCTGTTTGACCTGGAACATTGACTATACTGATATTTTGTGAAATTCATTGCCCTTTTTGTCATTTTTGTCAGCTGGATTTGCTTTTTTGAATGCGTTTCTTCTACTTTCACTCACTTTTATCACTGTCTGAAGCGATTTATGACTCCCCGAGACTTTATCCTATGATTCTAGGGTTGATTTTGACCGAAATCCAATTCCAGGTAGTAGAGCCGTGCGGCTATGGGTCCAAAATTCTGTATAAAAGTATAGAGTGAGTGCTGTTGCTGAATTATAGCCATACAACTCTAATCGTAGCCGCCCGATGCAACTAAAGCCACATGGCTCTAGATATAGCCGCCCCATCAGAGTAGAGTCGCACGGCTCTATATACAATCGCACGACCATAGTCTCAGCCGCACGGCTTTATTTGTGTTTCAGTAATTTCTTCTTCTTTCTGTGCACTGTCCGATGGATCAACTCTACGACTGTCTCAGGGACTACTGGAGAACCTCCTGCTCTTCTAACTGGGCCTTATTGGCACCCTACAGTATACATTCCCTACGGTTCTATATGAATCTAATTCCAAACTAGACCTTTCTAGTGGCTGTAGCCAGCTTCTGGGATCTGATAGATCATGTCTTCTGATTTTCTAGGCAAGAGCCATGCCCCAAGGTTGAGGAGTTTAGTGCCATCTTCTACGTCCCTTGCCCATGCGAAGTCAAGTTAGCTATTCCTGAAACTGATTTAGAAAACTTACAGACGCTTCAGAGGTTAACTGTACTGGACATGACATATTTAAATCGTTTGCTTCCTGATGAGGCTTCTCCCAAGAGCTTTAACCTATCTACTATTATGGACCTGTGTTCAGCCCTAAACACTTCTGCCCCTTGATGGGCTCCTCTGATGAGTCTGTTATTGATGTCTCTCTATATGTGCAAGTCGAGAGATGGGACCTGTGATTCCCAATTAGTCTCAGTGGTGGCCCAGATGGCCAACGTTGCTTCACCCACGGGGATCATCTTGGCTGAGACCCTGATTTATCTGGATTCTGTCCACTTTGGTTGCCCCATCGAGACCAACGGATGTCCCCTCCTACTTCAGGTTTGTCCCTAACGCACGCTTGACATTCTGATTGATTCCGCATCCCTTCTGATCAATTATCTTTTGTGCAGATTTGGCTATTAGAGAAGCTGAGCCTCTATAGTTTTCCTCCATATCATCTAAGATATGCCCCGAAGCATTATTGGGCTCGATGTGTTGAAATTACAAACTTTGCCACCCGGACTACAGAGGCGTGGCACATTTGGCTCGGAGGAAGGACAGATGCCTCCATCCGCTGGATTTGCCCCTGGTGGGATATTTCACATATGACTATGAAGACTTGGGTAGGAGGTGTATAGCTCCTTAGACTGTCCAAAGTGACATTCTACTCTCCCACGCAGTTATGCAGACAATACGGGCAAGTACAGGGGGTGCCTTATTCCTCATACACCACTGAGTGTGGGGAATTCACACAAAGATGGCCCAAACATGTTGCAGTAGTAGTGGATGAATCCCATTCATTCTGAGATGCTGATATATGACAGCATAGCTCCGGCGAAGACAGACGGCCGTTATAAGGCTTGGTTAGCCGACTTAATGACCTGCCCTATAATGCGCTAGCGTGAGATCTTGACTCTAAGATATCTCGGCTTGTAGATTTCTTTTACATTGTATGGAGTTATTGTCGGTTGATTTTTATTTATTTTGCTATTTTATTTTGTGTCCTTATTTTTGCATAGACTGCCGCTGCGGGTTTTCAAACTATCAGATTGTCTTAACTTTTACGTAAACTGCCCTTCTGGGTTTTGGACTCAGCAGACTTTTATTTGTATCCTAAATTTTGCATGGACCAGCTTTCGGTTTTCTGTCTATGGGATTTTTTTTTTTTTGGAAATGTGATGCATGTAAGTATGGGATGTGCACAGTCATATGTATGTGTATAATTAGAATCCAATTTCGAGCAAACTCAAGACATTTAAGCAAACAGAAATAGCATTCATTCATTTATTTATTAATAATGTTTTAGCACAATGCGTATTAAGAATGAAATGAAGCTAAGAACAGAGTTAACAATGGTATCCATCTCGATCGAATCCACGACTGCCATCAGCTGGTCTTTGTAGATTTTTCAGACAATGGTGCTCACTTTTCTATCTTGACTTTTGCATGGACAGCCTTTTCGGTTTTCGATCCACCGGAATTTTTTTTACACGTAGTATCACCTGAGTTTGTCCTGATTGCTGGGTTTGACAAACTCGTTCCCATCCATGTCCATGATCTTTACGGCGCCTTTTGAAAGTACCCTTTTTACCACATATCGACCTTCCCAATTGGGCCTGAATTTTCCGCTTACGTCTGTGTTGACCTGTTTCATTTGTTTTAGTACCAAGTCTCTGGCCTTGAGTGGGTGTTTCCGATGGCAGACTTTACTATAATAAGCCCTAGCCATTCTTTACTGATACATCTGTAAATGATCCAGTGCCCAGAGATGCTTCTCGTCAATCAATGCCAACTATTTTTATCTCGCTCGGACCCATTCTGATTCTGGCAACTGTGCTTCCATAACCACTCTCAATGACCTAACCTCGGTTTCCACCGGCAAGACAACTTCCATTCAATAGACTAGGGAGTATGGTGTTTCTCCGGTGGGAGTTCTGACACTAGTTCTGTATCCCCACAAGGCAAATGGCAACATGTCAGTCCAATCCCTATAGGTGACCACCATTTTTGACATAATCTTTTTCATGGACTTGTTGGCTACTTCTACCGCGCCATTGGCCTGTGGGTGATACGGAGATGACTTGTGGTGCTTAACCCCTTTATCCTAAAATAACTGTGCCATAGCCCCTTGAAACTATACCCCATTATCTGTGATGACATGGTACAGAATCCCATACCGTGTGAAGATGATCTTCTCAATGAACTTGGACATTTTCTTGGTCGTAACATATGCAAATGATTCCGCTTCCACCCACTTCGAGAAGTAGTCAACAGCCACAACTATGAATTGGTGCCCATTTGATGCAGGCAGCCTTATTTGTCTGATGATGTCTATCCCCCAAGCAGCGAATGGCCACGGAATCGATGATATCTGAAGTTCAAGTGGTGGGAGATGATTGAGGTCTCCGTACACTTGACATTCATGGCACCTCTTCACTTCCTCGAAACAATCTGCTTATAGGGTAAGCCAAAATTAGCCTTGCCTTAATACTTTCTTAGCCAGGGCTAACACATTCATATGTGGCTCGTAAGTTCCTGCATGAATCTACCTCATGACTTTCTTAGCTTCCTCTATCGTTAAGCATTTCAGAAGTAGACCGTTGGCGGTTCTCTTGAAGAGCTGACCCTCGAATAGCCTAAAATATGCTAACTTCCTAAGAGAGATCTTATTTGACTCATTGGCATCTTCTGGATATTGCCCATTCTGAACAAATTATAGAATATCATGATACCAAGGGCGTTCCTTTGCCGTTGCTATAACACTGACCGACATGTAGCAAGGATTCTGCGCGGTTTCCACTATCACTGGCTGCATAGGATGTTTCTAGGGTTCCTCCCATATTGATGAGAGTGTGGCTAAAGAGTCTGCCATCTGATTCTCCTCCTCGAAACGTGCCTGAACTCACATAACTTGAATGCTTTCATCCTCTCCCAAACTAGCTGGAGGTACGGCCGGAGCGATCCTTCTTTTATCTCCCACTCTTGAGTGATTTGATGAATTACCAGTGCTAAGTCTCTAATCACTAACACTTTGTGTGCCCCTAGTGTGATCAGGGCATCAATCCCGAAGAGGCAAGTGTCATACTCCGCCCCGTTGTTAGTCACCGGGAATTCAAGACGCTTAGCCAAGGGCATGATTTCTCCATCAGGTGTGCCAATGATTACCCCCAGTCCTGCCCTATGTTTGTTTATAGCCCCGTCAAAGTACATTATCCATCTGCTCAGTTCAGTCTCTATTACGGCCAGCTATTCAACAGGGAATTCTAAATTCTTGACATAATATAATTCTAGAGGCTGGTTGGCCATAAATTCTGCTACAGCTCTCCCTTTGATCATCTTCTTGGTCATATATTCAATGTTAAATTATGATAACGGAAGTAACCACCTTGATAACTTCTTGGCCAACGCGGGGGTCTAGCATAAGTACCTCATCGGATCAACTTTTGCCACTGCCTGAACCTTGTATGACTAGAAGTACTGTCTCAATTTCTTAGTCAGCCATACCATAGTAGCACAGGTCTTTTCTACTACAGTATATCTGACCTCGTAACCAAGTAGTTTCTTGCTCAGGTAGTAGATTGCATGATCTCACCTGTCCTCCTGTTCTTGAACTAGCATTGCCCCTGCTAAAGCATCTTCCATAGCTAAGTACATGACCAACGGCTTATTTGGCATAAGAGGTTTCATGACTGGCAGATTCACTAAATAATCCTTGATCCTGTCGAAGGCTAACTAGAACTGATCATTCCACTTTGCCGGTTGATTCTTTTTTAGGAGCTTGAAGGTGGGTTCACAGACAGTCGTCAATCTTGCAATGAACCGACTGACATACTACAGTGATCCTAGAAATGATCTTACCTCTTTCTCTATCTTTGGCGCAGGCATATCACTGATAGCTTTGATCTTGTTTGGATCCATGTCAATCCCCTTTTGACTTACCACGTGGTCGAGAAGGTTCCCTGAAGTCACCCCAAACACACACTTCTTAGGATTAAGGCGGAGGTTGTACTTTTTGACTCTAGTCAGAAATCTATCTAAGATAGCAGGGTGCTCCTCTCGGGTCATTGATTTGACTAGTATGGCATCCTATTACACTTCGACCTCTTTATGAATCATATCATGCAGAAGTGTAGTGACTGCACGCTGGTAGGTTGCCTCGGTATTCTTCAGTCTAAATGGCATTACCCTACAGTAATAGACCCCCCACTCCATGATGAAGGCTATCTTTACCTTGTCGATGATGTCCATTAGAATCTGATTATATCCTAAGAACCCGACCATGAATGAGTACATTGTGGCCATAGCGGCGCTGTCGATCAAAACATCAATATGTGGCAGCGGGAAATCATCTTTGGGGGATGCTTTTTTCAGATCTCTATAATCCACACAAACCTTGACTCTGCCATCCTTTTTCACAACTGGTACTATGTTGGCCAACCATTCTGGGTATTCCACGACTTCCAGAAACTTTGCTTTTATATGTTGACCACTTCCTCCTTATCCTTTTCTACCCACTCTGGTTTGATTCTTTTGAGTTTCTGTTTAATGGGCTTCATTTTCAGATCTGTTGGGATTCTGTGCTCTGTAATTTCCCTGTCAACCCCGAGCATGTCATCGTAGGACCAGGCAAAGGCTTTCACGTGTTTTAGGAGCACATTCATAATTTCTTTTCTCTCTTCAGGCGTGAGGTCTTTCGAGACGAATACCATTTTTGGATCATCATCTGTCCCTAGATTCATTTCATGAAATGATGCATCATGTATGCTAAAGACATTAAATGAATGTTTGTATGTATGCATAGTTCCATGCAAAAAGACATCACACAAGCAAGCAAAATTGGATTTCATTGCATTAAGAGCCCTGTAGGCTGAATTGTTTACATCAAAAACAAAAGAAAAAGATACATTGAAATGATTATCATCCTCCACATGCAGAGGATCTTGTCCTGCTACAGCATCCTCAATTTCTTCAAACGCGTCCCCCAGGTCACCCTCAAGGGCTTTTTCTTAGTTAGCAGATAGTTATTCTTCAGTCTTCTTCGCCTTCCCTACCATCATTAGCTTGGCCAACTCCTTCACAGCTTATTCATCAACTCCTCCTGAGTCTTTGCCACAGGTGCTTCCTTCTGATTAGAACCTATGTTGACTTTCATTAGTGCAGAGAGTGCTTTGGTAATAGCTTCAATGGCCACTTTAGCTTCCCTGCTTTCTAGGCCTACCTTCTCAACATATTCTCCTTTATTTCCGAACTCGACTCTGACCTGGTCAACTGCCATTTCCTGCTTCTTCAGAACTTTCTTCCCTTTATCCTCAGCTCCAGCATGCAGTATGTTCATGACTGGTTCAGCTCCATACTTACTGAAGTCCACTACATTAGAAAAGATCTCAAAGCCTAGGAGCTGACCCCCCTTAATTCCCATTGGTTCTGGAGCCCCATTATACACTTCTTCAATTGCACGGATAAAGGTGTCGACCAAATTGACATACCTCTTGCCCGGCTTGTTCTCCTTCTCACGATAACCAAGACCATGTTGACAATACTTTCCAGCTTCAATGTTGAACTTGGGGATGCCTTGCTGCCTCACCCCTAATCCCTTACTGTGTTCGAACTTCTTCTTGGCAAAGTACTTATGGATCCACTCTAGGAACCTTAGTTCATTCTCATTTTCATGTGTCACTACTGCCACTTGAAATCCTGTCATCGACTCCTCTACTGCGTTCAAAGTAGCCACCACAGACGGTTCGTCAGCTTCCATGGTCACTACCTTCCCTCCTATTAAGAACTTCACTTTTTGGTGCAGAGTTGAAGGCACACCCCCGAAGGCATGAAACCACGGCCTACCAAGGAGTAAGGAAAATGTGACAAGGATGTCAATAACTGTAAACAACACCTTGGACTTAACCTCCCCCACACTGACTTCAGCTTCAAAAGTACCGATCACTGATCTCTTACTGTCGTCATAAGCCCTGATTACGGTACCAGACTTGCAGAGTGCTTCCGTGCTGATACCCAGATATGGTAATACTTTGGACGGGCAGATGTTTAGGGCCAAACCATCATCGACCATTACATAGGGCATTACTCTATCCATGATCTCTACTTTCAGATATAGAGCCTGATTATGATTCAATCCTTCTGGTAGAAAGTCAGATGCCCTAAAATTGATCTCCGGGGCCCGGTTGGCTTTCAGGTCAACCCCTTTTATCATGGCACATACTTCATTGGGAGACATTGTAGGGCTTGCTTCCATTTCCATCAACTGCTTCACTACCACCTCACAGTGTCTTTTGGACTCCATGAGAAGGTGCCATATGCTGGCCTGGGTAGGTGTTCTCTTTAATTACTTAACAACAGCATCCTCTTCCTTATCTTTTGACTCTTGAATAGCGGTTTCTATTTCTACAACTAGGTTATTCCTCCTGGGTGGCATTTGAGGAGCCACATTGGTAGCTTGGTAAACTCTCCCACGTCGGGTGATATGCATGATTAGGCCGTCTTTCGATACCACTGTTCCCTACCTTGTTTCTACTAGGCATATCAGATTCAGTTCTTCAAACCCAAAATCCTTATCATCATCACCTAAGTCAATGTCATCCAAATCAATCGGACCCCACTTGTTCTGTACCATAGATACCTGTACTTCAGTTTCTTCTGGCTTTTCTTCGTCCTTTTCAGCTATAACTACTTGGACACTCAGATTGGCTTTAATTATCTGAGCAAACACACTGTTAGCCGGTATCCCAAACTAAACCATGCTGACCTGACTCTCGAAATTAGGCAGGCAGTTTTTTTGAACATTCAGTTTCAAAGCAGGCTCCACAATCTTCCCTTCAATAACTAATCGTTGAATAGCCCTTATCAGACCGGTGCATTCATTGGTGCCGGGGCCTATTGTCACATGGTAGGCACAGTAATTGTCTTTATCTGATTTAGAAGGAGGAACATACAGCTTCAAACTCTGTAACAAACCAGCCTTCCTGTATTTGGCAAAAATGCGGCCTAAGGGGTCGACCCACGGTTTTATGAGTCTTTGAGGAGCCCTTGATTGTCCGCCCTGTGCCACTATTGCTACATCTACCTCTCTCACCCAGTCCGTTACCACAGTTTGGGCTCCTTTTGAACTAGATCCTGTCGGGGAGGTTGTGGAGCTGCTACCCTTTACCCCTGAGTATACCCCCTGCTACCCTGGTAAGTGCCTGAGCTCTGTTTGTTCATCTGATCTTCCTCTACATACCTCTCAATGAGCTTAGCAAAATCGATGACATCATTAAAGGAGTGGAATCTTTTTAGCTTCATTTTCTCTTTGTAAGGTGGTAAGCTACCGTCAACTAACTTCACAATAAGAGATTCCAATTTAGGAGCCCAGTCTACCAATACTTGCACATCCATCCATCTCTTGTAATACGTGAAGAAGGATTCATTAAGCCTCTGACAGATTCTTTCTACATCAACCTGAGTATTGTAGGCACATTGCTTTACTAATGCCTCAAACAGATCCTCCTAGGTGGAACGGGTATGGATTGGTGTCTTTAAATACCACTTAGTGGCTGCACCCCTCATGGTTGTTGGGAACAAATTCAGCAAATGGACTTTCTCGATCCCCAAGTTAGACATAATTCTGACGTAGCTATCCAAGTGAGCTTCCGATAGACCTTCCCTAGTGCACAGAGGCAAATACGGCATCTGAAACCCAACCAGGAGCGGCTCTCCCCCCTCTGCCAATAAAGTAGATGGATCCGCACACTTAACAAGCTGGTAATGCACCATTTCCTTCAGCTTCGGCAACAATACCTCAAAATCAGAGAATTTTCCTTAAGGCGCCTTTCAGCAACTGTCTCAATCGAGGCTTCCCTAGCCCTTTTAAAGGCCTCGTCTTCCTCAAAATGATGATCAACTTCCCAGGGTGGAATGACCACCCTACTACTGCCAGGGATGTTCCTTCCTGAATTAGGGCCCCCTTGAATGACATTTCCTTCATTTTCAACTGGGGCTTGGGTTTGTTGACTAGTCTGGCCCATAGCGGTAGTCACTGTAGTTTGCACTTGCTCCCTAATGGTAGCTTTGAACTGATCAGAATTCAGAAAAGCAGTCATGAATACATTCATGTCAAAGGATGGATTCCCACCATTCCCATCTTTAGCCATTTCTGTTCTGCTTGCTTCTTCTAACACAAACTGACTGTCAACAGGCAAGTAAGGCAACTGTCCCCCAAACTCTTGCTCTGAATCTGAATCTGAACTGGCCCTAACCTCTTCCATGGTGACTAATTGTATCTGAGTTGATTGAACTTACCGACTAGACCCTAATCTGACTCGTACCAGTCGCTTCGAAGTTCGACTCCAAACTACACATTCAACATAGGTTTAGCATTACAGATGAATGTCATGACCCTAGACGCAACATACTAAGTGGCATGTATGGTATAATCATGGGATGATCGTGATCGAATGATGTTTTATGAATGAAAATGATAATGTATGTGGCTTCCTTTGCTTTTATTTTAGACATTCCAAAAATGCCCAAAACTATGCAAAAGAGAATGCAAGAATCGTCGCGTACGGACCGTCACCTGGACAAAGGTTCGGCACCTTTGGGACACCTAATGGATGTTGTGAAATGGTTGTGCGTGTACTGACACACGAATAGAGGTTCGACGCTTTGTAGGTCAAAATGAAATGGCATGAAATGGTCATGTGGGAGCCATTCTGCGGACAGAGTTCTGATGCTTTTGGGGCATCTAATATGCAATGATGTTGCAAACAAGTCACGTGTAAGTAGGGACACGGACAGAAGTTCGGCGTTCGTGGAACACCTCGTATGAATTGGCAATGTTATGAAATGTTGCTATGTGCATAATAATTTAACACTCATGGAGTACCTCGAATGAGTTATCAATGTCATGGAAGAAATCTGATGAGGTTTGCGACATTCAAGCAGAGTTTTGGCATCACCATGACACCAACGTTGAATGGACATGATGTTATGTTATGTCGTCGTGAGACTTGCCACACAATCACAGACCTAAGATCTTTGTGATCTTCTAGTGAATGATATGATATAGTGGAATGGCCAAGTGCAAATCGGTGCACAGGTGGACTACGGGTAGTTTTGGTGTACCCGATATGGTATGAAATGAAATGGTCGTGATAGGCATTCTCAAAACGCCCCTTATTAGATGGAATGGAATGAAATGACATGAATGTGTATGTCACACAAAATGCAAGTGGCTGCAAAAAAATGTGGTTAGGATGCGTGAAACATGGGATGATGTCGTGTATGTTTTATGGAAATGTTGGCACACGAGATGTGTATATATGGCACACGAGTAAAATGTCATGGCTGCACGAAGACGTGGCTAGTACAAATGCTGTACATATGTATATGGGTTAAGGATGGCAGCATAAAAACGTGGTTAAAAAAAATGGCACATGGATGATTATGCGTGTTCAATGCTTTGTGAAAAGGTAAAAGGAAAAATCACCACGGAATAAACGTTGGCACACGCAAAAATATGCTCTCCCTTCCAACCTTATTTCTCCTTTTGATTGGTCTCGCATTCTTCCTAGGTGTTGGGTCTCTTTGGTATCAATGGGGCATACCAAAGTTATACACTCAATTATCCAATTTTGATTTTATGTTTTGGTAATCCTAGGTGAAGTTACTAAGTCATTACATGTGGGCCAAAGTCAAACCAAGCGGCATACAGGTCCCTATAGTGAATATACACTCCTCACCGTAGAACACGATGTAAGGTCATGCGGTGCTATGAGTGGTTTACCCCGTCGGGTGCCTTCAATCCTGGCGGAAGAGGTAGGTCACCTTCTTAAGTAAACCGGGCTAATCAGTGTATTTGAGGGGTTGAGAAAAAGAGAATGTCATGATATGCAAAAGTATGAATAAATACAGTATTTATAAACCAGTAAATGACTACAAGTAAGGTTATATTTCAGTAGTTACCTAAGTTCCTCAAGTTTTAATAAAAATGATTTTAGGAAACTTTTATCCCCAGCAGAGTCGCCACTATGAGCGGACGACCTAAAATGGTGGGATGCGGCGAAGCAAACCGAGGAATTTGGTTTGTGTGTTTTGATTAGAAAATGTGTTTTGTTTATCTTGCTTTGGGAAAAATTATTCATTCATTTAAAAATTCATTTTATAGAAAACGTTTTCCCATTTTATTGCTTAAAGACCTCGCAACCTAAATTTCAAGATCAGTGACAGAGTTGCCACCCGGATCAGCTCATCTAGGAAATTCCGGTACAGCTCCCTACCGAGCATAGACTGTTGTACCTAATCCAGAGTTTTAAGGTTCGAGTAACTTACCTATTCAACCTCGGGCTTGTATTCTTTTACAATTTATATTACTGTATTTATTCAATTTATTATCTTTCTCTACCCAGTTATGTTTATTTATCAGCCGATGCTCAAGCAAATGACAGAAATAAATTGCAGAAAAAATAAATCATACATCCAAATTATACAAAAGAATAATAGAGGCCACTTATACAACCAAATTGAATAAAACAAAAATACTCATCCTCACATTACAAGCGCCTAGAATACACGATTATCTAAAAATTTACAAACGCCTAAAATACACGAATTAATTAATTAATTACACCAAAAATAATAAAAATGGAAAATAAATGCTGCAAAACAGATGGTTAGCACAGTTTATATCACAAGCACAAGTAGGACTCACAGCAGGATAGAATTCGGATTTTTAGGAATGAAGGCATGCATTTTAGGGGCTAACCGGGTCGACTCGGTCAGCCAGCCCGGTTAGACTTGGAAAATGGTTTTGAAACACCCTGTAGATTGTTGTGCTGAAAAACAATTTTATAAAATTATTTCGCTCGATTTCATGCAAATTTCCATATTTTAGCGGGTATGTTATTATGCAACTCGGAGTTTTGTTCGTGCGGGTATCCTAATTTTTCTAGACATCTAGGGTCTGAAAACGGTAAACACGCCAATAACAGTTTGAATCCTAAAACAATATTGCACGATGACGTCTGTACAGGTCGTTCCGCGATTCTATCTATTTCTGGAAACTACAGCCGTACGACTATAAATAGAGCCGCACGGCTCTAATTACAGTCGTGCCACTGTAATAACTACAGTCATGCGACTGTAGCTTCCAGACCAAAAAAATGGTTTTTTTGTTTTTCGAAAATCACAATTTTGATCATTTTTTGTGTTTCCTGGGGATTTTATATGGTTCGGGGGTCCGCTAATACTGGACTATGGATCCGGTTCAGATCGAACAACCCCGAAATTCAGAAAATAAAATCTAGGAAAAACTGAAAGCCTAACACCCATACGTATAGAAATCCAAAAACCAAACTTTAATAACGTACGAATGTATTTAGGCTGAAAAACATAACAGAATGCATAAGAATGGAAAACAAGCTATTTTCGGCGGATTGGGCATTTTCGAATTTTAGCCTACAAGGAACTGTAAGCGCCGGAATTTCACTTTCAAAAAAAAAAAAAGAGTATAGTCGTACGACTATTGCTACAGTCGTACGACTGTAGATCTACCCATAAAAGCAGAAAAAGAAAGAGAGAAAAGGGGGGGGACGAAAAAAAAAAGAGAAAGAAAAACGGACAGACAGAGAGAAAGGGAGAAAAAGAGAAAGAAGAGAAAACCAAAGAAAAAAAAGGAGGAACTCCTCATCAAAATCCTCAGCATTTGGAAATCTCTGGACTCAAATCTCGAACCCTAACTCAAGGAGAAAAGTCCGGATTTTAGTGGATTGGAGCGACGCCAGGGGTCAATCCTACGGTGGACGCACACCACGGAGGTAAATACCCCTTTTCCTTTCTCTTTTACAAGTTTTCTCGGTGTTTGGTGTGCTTTTTCTGCATTTCTGTCCATTTTTCTGCGTTTCTGTTTTGAAAATCAAGAACAGTCGTACGACTGTTCTTGAATTGATGAACAGTCGTACGACTGTAGTTGATTTCCAGGTGATTTTATTTTCAGCTTGTTTTAAATAAGTTTTTGATGAAATCTTGAATTTTCAGCATCTACAGTCGTACGACTGTAGTTACAGTCGTACGACTGTAGTTGAGTTTTCACGACTGTAATTTACAGTCGTACCACTGTAGTTTTCAGAATCAGAATTTTACCTTTAAAACCCAAAAATTTCATAAAAAATCCATAAAAATCCCCAAAAATTCCCAAAACTTCCCCAAAAATCGAAAAAAAAAAAATTAGAAAACCCCAAAAATCATCAAAATGAATTTTGTTGTGTGCATCACGACCATAGATTCAATTTTTAGTAAAATTGCATTTAGAACAATTCAACGACGGAGACCCATTTCTCCTGAAAACCGACCCACTTAAATATATAAAAATGCATGTAAACCGGAAAAATTGTTTTCAAAATGATTTTTTTCCACTAAAAACCAAAAATACAGGGACGTTTCAAAATATTTTCCAGGTCTAACCGGGCCGACTAGCCGAGCCAACTCGGTTATCCCCTAAATGCATGCCCCCAATTCTTGGTTTCCCATTTCCGTCTATTTGAGTCCTAATTGTGGCGTGCCGTATAAATTGTGCTAACCTTCTATTTTGCAGGTTTTAATTTCTTTTATTTTTATTTTTTATGTATTTTAATAGATTAAATCGTGTATTTAGGCGGTTGTAATTATTTTTAGATTTTCGTGTATTCTAGGCGATTGTATAAGTGAGGTGAGAGTTTTTATTTTTCCATTCGATTTGGTTGTAAGCCAATTAATATTTATTTCTTGTCCTTATTTTTTGCATTAAATATTTTGTATGCGCGCTGTATGCCTTTTATATTCAATAAAATGGACTTTAGATTTTGAAATACCATTTGAGAACATTGGCAATATTTATTTTAATAAGACACGAAATAAGGGACTTGTCCGAACCCGAATCTCTGGATAGTGTAGTGGCCGTTCGTCCGGTTCAGCTACATAAGAATTTCCCGGTTGAGCTGAGCCGAGTGGCGACTCTACAACATCCATCGAGACTTAGGTCTCGGTTCTTTTAAGATTTAATTCCATTTATTTTCCAAAACGCGGGTTTCCATTCATAAAAACCCCACGCGAGGGAGGGATCCGCCCGAGATCGTGGCGCCCCTTCCGAAAGGGAGTCCTGCGTCCCGTCGAAAATGCGTCGTCCGCTCACGGTGGCGACTCTGCTGGGGATATTCTCCAAAAAGTTTTCTTAAAAACTTAAAAGAATTTGACAAGCCCTGAAAAGTGTCTAATTAAAATAAGGCGGATGATTCTCTTTTGGCATTTTATTTGCATCTTAGTTAGCCATTTTTGCATTAGATTTAGTGTCCATTTATAGCCCGTTGGATTGTTGAAGTGTCGCCTAAGTTCCTCCTCGTCTTAGGGGCACGAATACGAAACACCACTCATAGCCTCGTATGAACCCCTTAGCTAGGACCCTTGAGTGGGGAGAAGTGAGGAGTATATTTTGCTATGGGAACCTTGATTTTTAACCCGACTTGGACCGAACCCACATAGGCAGCTCTAGTTGGATTCCCTTAGGATACCAAAATAATTGTGTGAATAATAATAATAAAATCGCGCCTTCATCACCCCCAGTTGGTGATCGAAGTGAGCCCCACCTAGGACTCGGTTAGAAATTTTTGAGACCGACCACGTTGGAGGAATAAGGTTGGAAGAATTCGTTTTGCTTGCTATGTGTTTCTCGCCATCTCGTGACACATCGCCATTGCTACTTACGCGTGCATCACATACAATAATCACCATTCTCCATACATGTGACATATCATACACAAACGTCTTTGTGTGATACTAACCCATATTTTTATGCAGCCATTTGCATTTTATTTTGTGTGTAAAACATTAATTCATTCGCTTGTCATCCATACTAACGATTTCTTTTTCAGCCATAACATTAAATTTGTGTGATTAGCATTTTTCACATGGCATACATAACATCATTATGTGTGTCATGTATCCTAATCCACATTTTTATGCAGCCACGTGCATTTTTATTTTTATGTGCAATCATTAAATCATCCATTTGCCATTCATACTAACCATTTCTTTTTCAGCTATAACATTATATTTGTGTGATTAGTATTTTTCACATAGCATACATAACATCATTATGTGTGTCATGCATCCTAACCACGTTTTTGTGCAGCCATTTGCATTTTGTATGTCATAGCATTCACGACATATCACCTGAATTAAATTAGGGGCATTCCAAGGATACCCACCACGATCATATCATTCCATCATATATCGAGTATCCTAAAATACCCGTGTTCTGCCAATGCACCGGATTGCATTCGGCCATTCCACCAAATCATTTCAATCCATAGAGACCACGATGGTCCTAAGTATATTTCCGTGTGACAATCCACACGATGCATTTCATGACATCATACCCATTCTTCATAAACATCATACAACACTGTGATCCACATCGGGTTACGTCATGACATTACTATATCATTCAAGGTGCTCCCCGAGTGCCGGATTAGTACGTATGTAGGGGTATTTCATAACATCCCAAATCATGAAAGGTGTTCCCCGGATGCCAAGCTTTTGTCCGTGAACCTGTTACACTTGACTCTCTCATAACATCACTTCATTTCATATGCTCAAAAGCATCAGAACTCTGTCCATGGGCCGGCCCCATGTGACCATTTCAGATCATCTCATAGACCTACAAAGCGTCAAACTTCGTTCGTGTGTCAGTACACATGTGACCATTTCACGAAATTCATTAGGTGCCCAAAAGCACCAAACCTTCATCTGTGTGGTGGTCCACACGTGGCATTTTTGCATAGCATTGGGTGTTCTTGGGATGTCCAAAAATAAAAATAAAAATAAAAATAAACACAAAGGGATCATCCTCATTATCTCACGATGTACATCTCATTCATCCATCAAACATTCAAGCACTCCACAACGTTCAAGCATTCCATAAGCACCAAGGACTTCACAGCATACACTACCGTCATTTAAGTGTTCCAAAAACGCTAGAAACTCCATCAAGCCCTTTAGGTCCTCCATAATCATTAGAAACCTTGTCCTTGTGTCCCGCACACTCAAATACCGAAATATCCTCCCCGTGTAAGACTAAGCTCTACACGTATCGTTCCAAAATACCTTTCTGTGTAAGACAAGCTCTGCACCCTTCCATCCCCTGTAAGACTAAGCTCTACACGTATCGTTCCCTAGATCTTTCTGTGCAAGACAAGCTCTGCACATTTCCTCTCCATGTAAGACTAAGATCTACACGTATCGTTCCAAAATACCTTTCTGTGTAAGACAAGCTCTGCACCCTTCCATCCCGTGTAAGACTAAGCTCTACACGTATCGTTCCCCAGATCTTTCTGTGCAAGACAAGCTCTGCACATTTCCTCTCCATGTAAGACTAAGATCTACATTTATCGTTCCAAAATACCTTTTTGTGTAAGACAAGCTCTGCACCCTTCCATCCCGTGTAAGACTAAGCTCTACACGTATCGTTCCCTAGATCTTTCTGTGCAAGACAAGCTCTGCACATTTCCTCTCCCTGTAAGACTAAGTTCTACACATGTCGTTCCAAATTCCCCGTGCAAGACCAGCTCTGCACGTATCGCATCAAACTCTACCTCTTCTCCCCGTGTAAGACTAAGCTCTACACGTATCGTTCCAAAATACCTTTATGTGCAAGACAAGCTCTGCACACTTCCTCCTCGTGTAAGGCAAACTCTACACGTGTCGTTCCAAATTTTCTCGTGCAAGATAAGCTCTGCATGTACCGCTTTAAACTCTATCCTTCCTTCCCGTGTAAGACACGCTCTACACGTATCGCTCTAAACACTACACCCTCTCCCGTGTAAGACACGCTCTACACGTATCGCTCTAAACACCACACTTTTTCCCGTGTAAGATCCGCTCTACACGTATCGCTCTAAACACCACACATTTTCTCGTGTAAGATCCGCTCTACACGTATCGCTCTAAACACTACACCCTCTCCCGTGTAAGACACGCTCTACACGTATCGCTCTAAACACTACACCCTCTCCCGTGTAAGACACGCTCTACACGTATCGCTCTAAACACCACACATTTTCCCGTGTAAGACACGCACTACACGTATCGCTCTAAACACTACACCCTCTCCCGTGTAAGACACGCTCTACACGTATCGCTGTAAACACCACACCTTTTCCCGTGTAAGATCCGCTCTACACGTATCGCTCTAAACACCACACCTTTTCTTGTGTAAGATCCGCTCTACACGTATCGCTCTAAACACCACACCTTCTCTCCCGTGTAAGATCCACTCTACACGTATCGCTCTAAACACCACACTTTTTCCCGTGTAAGACACGCTCTACACGTATCGCTCTAAACACTACACCTTCTCCCATGTAAGACACGCTCTACACGTATCACTTTAAACATTAAACCTCTTCCCGTGTAAGATCCGCTCTACACGTACCGCTTTAATCACTACATCTCTTTCCCGTGTAAGATTCGCTCTACACATACCGTTTCAAATGTCAACTCTCCTCCCGTGTAAGATACGCTCTACACATGAACCCTTCGCAAGTATCACCTTGCTTCGATCCGTGGACACCTTGTGTGTCATTTTATCCATGTGGTGTATATTTATATGCCATGCTATACTTCAGCATATAGCTTCGTTAACAACATTCATTGAATTTTGCATGTTTCCATTCCTGGCTTTGTTTGCACTCGACTAGCTTAGGATTGCATAACATGACATGGCATCACATGACATCATCATTCATGCATGCATGCACCATATCTTGCATTCATACCTACATCATCGCTTGACTTGGTATTCTCCGTGCACATGTCCCGGCCAATGCTAATAGGTATTTTTATCAGGACAGAAAAGGGAAGGAGTCTCGAGAATGGCTGGCCCAGTGAACTTCAACACCGTAACAGATGTCCTCGATGATTATGTTGCCTCATCGCGATTCCGAAAGGCGGTCAGGGAAGAGGCAGCAGCAATGTTGAAGGAAATGCTAGGAGGTGACCTGAACAAGGTGGAAAAGCTGACAACAAGGTGCTCTGAATTGGAGGCACGTGTGATTGAGCTTGAGGGAGTAATAAAAGGGCTGACTGGTGAAGCAGAATCGAAGGCCCCCCTCAAAGCCAATACTGACCTTGTTCTGCGACCAACCAGGTGTCCACTCTCCAAGGGTGACGGAAAAGGCATATCCCCGTGGCCTATCTCATTGAGCCAATTATTTGCCAAATGTAGAAAAGAGGGGCTACTGCAGAGCATCAAGCCATATGTGGAACCGGCACCGGATCAAAAGAATAACTTCTGTACCTATCATGTAGCAACAGGTCACCGAACCAATGCTTGCTATATTTTAAGGAAAGAGATCCGGAAGTTAGTTGATGAGGGAAGGTTAAAGGTGCCATCTGCTACTAATGAGCGCCTGGGGGCTAGTAGGGAGACTGGCAAGGAAATTCCTCAAACCTCCCGGGGAGAGGAATATGATGAAGAGCTCCAAATCCTGATCTGACGAGAGTAGGGCAGTGACCGGATAAGGAATAGTCGGGTGCTGTGAGATCAATACCATTAGAGGCTCCTTCTCTTAGGGAACTCATTTTGTTGTAAAGTGTATTGAACTCATTTTGAATGCAATGCATCTTGTTATTTTCTTACTCATGTGGTGATTACATGTAAATGGCATTAAGCATGCATGTGATCATCTGAAACGACAATGTCCATCATGCATAATATTAAGATGCATGACATCAATCTGAGTCTTACAGGGAATTTACAAGTAAACCTGACTTCGGTAAAGCCCTTTTCTTCTAAAAAAAAAAAAAAAAGAGAGAAAGAGAAAAGTCTGCTAAGCAAACAATGGGATGGCACCATTTCCTTCGAATCAATTGCCAGCCTAGATCAGTGATCCCTATAAACCACGATCCAAAAATGCTGTTGGTCTTGCCCTAAAAGTTTCAACTTGGACAGCCCACGATACATCCAAATCATTCCAAACCAGGGACCATTACCAAGTTTCAGAGCCGAGCCCCAAAATAAAGCTTTGAGCTTGATTCAAGCTCGAAAAGCATCTCACATAAAAAAAAAAAAAAAAAACCAAATCCATCCAAAAAGCACCAAGCCCTAAGAAATCTAGATGACCTTCACCACCCACCATGCTGTAAAACTCTAAAGCAGACATTAGTTTTAGTGCATGTATAGTCTTGTTTGTGTGGCATTCATGTGCATATGACATTACGCATGCATTGTCCATCCAAAAAGACATATCAAACACGCATGACATACATGGATCTGAATGCAGCAGGAAAATCAATAGGTGGCTGTGGTTTGGATTTAGCTTCTTAAAAAAAAAAAAAAAAAAAAGAAGCACCGATGGAAGACCTCAACTCTCCCTTACAGTCAAATTTCTGCTCCTGGTCTAAAGTTGCACTCTCTTTAATCATAGAGTCAAACTCTGTTGAGTGCTTGATGAATCTGGGGGCGGCCCACCTATTACATGAAGTGTCGGGGTCAATGAGTTGAGACAATGGAGATAAGTACGTTGTTGCCTGTTCTGAAAGGTTAACTTCGTGCGGTGACAGAGAAGATCCGTGTCCTTACCCTAAGTAGTTCCCTTTTCATTCTCCTCTCTGTCTTCTCCATTTGCCTTCAACACTTTTGTCTTCCCGTTATTGTCTTTCCTTCACTTTCATCTTCTATCTTTCAGCTTCTCTCTGGAACTTGAACCGATTCTGTGATTCCATATTTCCTACCTTTAATGGCTCCTAACAAGAAGTTGAACCCCAATGCTACTCCATAGTGTATTTTTCTGTATCATCTCATCAGCGGAAGGGCATCGAAACAGGTGGTTATGGCACCGTTTCAATCCGTCTTCGTTTATCATCAACCTATACCAAATTGGGGATACCTTTTTAATCCCACGCCATTTCTCTTCAATCTAAACTCCCAGACTAATTATTTAGTACCCTCAAATAGTGGGAAGGGATTTGATTTGAGGATAGATAGAGGATTTGGATATGAATCTGCTTCAAATAAGTTCAACAATGCTGAAAAAGGGGGAAAATGAAATGTATAGCTCCGAGATTCCAGAGTAAGAAGAAAATAGTTTCTGTAAGCGAAAAGAAACAACAATGGTCACCCAAGAAATTGACTATTGAAGAGACCAAGCTGGATAAAAGAGAGATTGAAGCTAATCTTGGTGGGAAAAACAAGGCTGATGATCAGAAACCTACCAAATCAGTTTCAAAGACATAATCTGCTACAAATTCTGGGCAAGCATTGTCTGGAGGAAAACAAGAATAAGTCCAAAGGGAAGCCTGCTTATGATTTCCTCTATTTGCCTATGGATTTCAAGACTGGAGGAAATTTTGGTTATGCATTTGTGAACTTCACCAACTGTGTTGGGACAACGTGACTTCACAAAGCTTTCAACAATCATGAAAGGAACAATACCATCAACAGGAAAGCTTATAAAGTATGTTGTACTCATATTCAAAGGGAAAGTTGCATTTGCCAACCATTTCAAGCATGCAGTCTTCGGGAGCAGTGTCTGAACTGAAATCTGGGGTGAATTGGAAACATGAATACAGCATCAGACCGCAGGATGATCCAGTGATTACTTGAATTCATCTCAGGTTGTCCATCCATAATAGCAACTCTATCCGGTGATCGAGCTTAAAATTTAAAAACTAAAAAAAAAAAAAAAAAAACTCTCCAATGTGTAAAACCGAAAGGGTATATTAGTAATTTAAAGGGGCATTAATTAAAACCAGAGCCACATTATAGATTTTCCTAATGCATCCGCATTCATTATGTCATGAATGCTTTGTATTCAATTTTGGTGTTCAATATGCATTTGTTGTGTTGTTGCATGTCAATGTTCACTTACAGACTACATTCGCGGCAAACCTTGTCTGTGGAAGTGCTTCACTCCCCAAACACAAACCTATAACACCCCCCAAACACAAACCTATAACACCCCCCAAACACAAACCTATAATACCAGGGGCGAGTAAAAAACGGAACCGCTGGGCATCATCGATAGCATTATCTTCGCGAGCCGCAATGAACATATCAAGGCATATTTTTTCCCTATCCTAAGACAAACAGTCGCGAAAGGGATCAACGTGGACAAAATGCCTATCACAGAATCTTTCTCATAAAAAAAAAGAAAAAGAAAAAAAAGAAAAAAAAGGGGTTTGTTGACACGGAAAACCGAAAGGACGTGTCAGCAACAGGAGAGGGATGATATACAAAGTCAGAGCCACTGTCACATTCCCTATCATACTCATTTCGATGTCATCATTACAATATTGTGCATGTTTAGATTTCCGATCAGATGTTCATCTTGCATGCACCGTGCCACTACATATAAACATCCATCAGTAAGACATTGCATCCAAGCCCGTGATAATATCCCAAAAGCTCTTGTCATGCAGTACAGAAATGCAAAGTCTCACTTTCATCTTCTTGCTCAATCAAACGGACTGTTCGTCGGCACGGCCTACTATCCCGATCTGCTCAGCACTGACAACGCTTCAGAATATGCAGAGGGTGAAGTGGAAGGTCACTCAAGATGGCCAACTCCCCTAATACCTAGGTCAGCGTAGTATTCAGTCGGTCAGAAGACACGCCGGAACAATCAGACTAGGTCAGCTGGGTTACCATCAAGGCCAGTCTCAAGCCATGAATTCCATCTCCTGGCTCGCACAGATACCAAGAACAAAGCATAAGCCATATGTCGCATGCATACATACATTTAGAACCATACATGCATCAGTACATGCGTGCCTACGTTTAAAGTAAACACGTATAATTCATATGCATATGCATCGCAACTCATCCAAGTGCAGGTATCCACTGCCATCACCAGGTCTCCCCTAACCAGGATCGCTCTCAAAGCAGAGATGGCACAATATTGGGATAGAACAATCAAGTTTCCAAGGGGCAGAGCAATCAAGCCGCATTTATCCTTGATCGAAGGGGCAAAAATTTTTGTTTCCAAAATCATCGATCAAGGGATAAATACTCATTCCCCAGCCAACACCAAAATTATCCTCCCTAAACCTATTCCCTTCATTCAAGCAAGATTTCTAACCCTTGAACTCCATTACGTTCAAGCAAGGTTACAAATCCTTGAACCACTCTTTCATTCAAGCAAGATTTCGAACCCTTGAATTCCATTATGTTCAAGCATGGTTTTAGATCCTTGAACCCCTTATTATTTCAAGTCCACTTAACTCTAGTAAGATGTCAAATCGTCCAAATATCCACCTTCCTTTGCCTCGGGTAACATAAACCCGATATCGGCTTAACCGCAATTTCATTTTCCTTTGCCTCGGGTAACATAAACCCGATATCGGCTTAATCGCAATTTCATTTTCCTTTCCCTCGGGTAACATAAACCCGATATCGGCTTAACCGCAATTCCATTTTCCTTTGCCTCGGGTAACATAAACCCGATATCGGCTAATCCACAATCCATCTTCCTTTGCCTCGGGTAACATAAACCCGATATCGACTTAACCGCAATTTCATTTTCCTTTGCCTCGGGTAACATAAACCCGATATCGGCTTATCCATAATCCACCTTCCTTTGCCTCGGGTAACGTAAACTCGATATCGGCTTAACCGTAATTCCACCTTACTTTGCCTCGGGTAACATAGACCCGATATCGACTTAACCGCATTCCATCTTTTCTTGTCTCGGGTAACCTAGACTCGGTATCGGCTTAGTTCTACATCAAACCCTTTATTTCATTCAAGCTAGATTTCGAATCCTTGAGCTTCTTCAAGCATGATTCCCAATCCTTGAAAAACAAGCCCAAGCCACATTTCGAATTCTTGGAGATCGATTCAAGCAAGATCCTAGATCTTTGAAACCAATTCGAATCCTACACTTCAAACTCAGCTTTGCCTCGGGTAACCTAAACCTGATATCGGCTTATTTCCTCACCAGCTTTGCCTCGGGTAACCCACACCCGATATCGGCTTACTTCTTCCCCAGCTTTACCTCGGGTAACCCAGACCCGATATCGGCTTACTTCTTCCCCAGCTTGCCTCGAGTAACCTAGACCCGATATCGGCTTACTTCTTCCTCGGCTTTGCCTCGGGTAGCCTAAACCTGATATCGGCTTATTTCCTCCCCAGTATCGCCTCGGGTGACCTAGACCTGATATCGGCTTATTTCAACGGAGGGTTCTTTCCTGTGTCTGCGGCGCTTTGAGTCGCGTTTCTCAAATTCACATCATCTACCCCAGACTAAGTTCAGGTGGTGAATTTGATCACGCGAAGGGCAGCTGTAAGCGCCAGAATTTCACTTTCAAAAAAAAAAAGTATAGTCGTACGACTATTGCTACAGTCGTACGACTGTAGATCTACCCATAAAAGCAGAAAAAGAAAGAGAGAAAAGGGGGGGATGAAAAAAAAAGAGAAAGAAAAACGGACAGACAGAGAGAAAGGGAGAAAAAGAGAAAGAAGAGAAAACCAAAGAAAAAAAAAAGGAGGAACTCCTCATCAAAATCCTCAGCATTTGGAAATCTCTAGACTCAAATCTCAAACCCTAACTCAAGGAGAAAAGTCCGGATTTTAGTGGATTGGAGCGACGCCAGGGGTCAATCCTACGGTGGACGCACGCCACGGAGGTAAATACCCCTTTTCCTCTCTCTTTTACAAGTTTTCTGGGTGTTTGGTGTGCTTTTTCTGCATTTCTGTCCATTTTTCTGCGTTTCTGTTCTGGAAATCAAGAACAGTCGTACGACTATTCTTGAATTGATGAACAGTCGTACGACTGTAGTTACAGTCGTACGACTGTAGTTGATTTCACAGTCGTACGACTGTAGTTACAGTCGTACGACTGTAGTTGAGTTTCCACGACTGTAATTTACAGTCGTACCACTGTAGTTTTCAGAATCAGAATTTTACCTTTAAAACCCAAAAATTTCATAACAAATCCATAAAAATCCCTAAAAATTCCCAAAAATTCCCAAAAAATCCCAAAAAAAAAAAAATTAGAAAACCCCAAAAATCATCAAAATGAATTTTGTTGTGTGCATCACGACCATAGATTCAATTTTTGGTAAAATTGCATTTAGAACAATTCAACGACGGAGACCCATTTCTCCTGAAAACCGACCCACTTAAATATATAAAAATGCATGTAAACCGGAAAAATTGTTTTCAAAATGATTTTTTTCCACTAAAAACCAAAAATACAGGGACGTTTCAAAATATTTTCCAGGTCTAACCGGGCCGGCTAGCCGAGCCAACCCGGTTATCCCCTAAATGCATGCCCCCAATTCTTGGTTTCCCATTTCTGTCTATTTGAGTCCTAATTGTGGCGTGCTGTATAAATTGTGCTAACCTTCTATTTTACAGGTTTTAATTTCTTTTATTTTTATTTTTATGTATTTTAATAGATTAAATCGTGTATTTAGGCGGTTGTAATTATTTTTAGATTTTCGTGTATTCTAGGCGATTGTATAAGTGAGGTGAGAGTTTTTATTTTTCCATTCGATTTGGTTGTAAGCCAATTAATATTTATTTCTTGTCCTTATTTTTTGCATTAAATATTTTGTATGCGCGCTGTATGCCTTTTATATTCAATAAAATGGACTTTAGATTTTGAAATACCATTTGAGAACATTGGCAATATTTATTTTAATCAGACACGAAATAAGGGACTTGTCCGAACCCGAATCTCTGGATAGTGTAGCGGCCGTTCGTCCGGTTCAGCTACATAAGAATTTCCCGGTTGAGCTGAGCCGGGTGGCAACTCTACAACATCCATCGAGACTTAGGTCTCGGTTCTTTTAAGATTTAATTCCATTTATTTTCCAAAACACGGGCTTCCATTCATAAAAACCCCACGCGAGGGAGGGATCCGCCCGAGATCGTGGCGCCCCTTCCGAAAGGGAGTCCCGCGTCCCGTCGAAAACGCATCGTCCGCTCACAGGAACATAGCTGTGTGGCTCTGAGGTTAGAGCCGTATGGCTCTGTTCCAAGGGGACACAGCAGTACCGCTCTGTATGGGTAGCCGATTTTCTGAAAATTGGGAAAATAGAGGAAAAATGCATAGAAAATGCAATGAACATAAGTTTAAGGCCTCTCAGAGTTTACCTTGATGTTGTTCCAGTGTATTGGATATTCAAAAAAGGATTGAAGAGCGATAATGTGCTTTGAATCCTCGAACGTTCTAAAATCCCGAAAACGAATCCCGAACTAATCTGAAATGAATCCGAAAACGCATTCGGACAAATGAGTAATGGTCTAGACGTGTTATAGGATGATTATGGTACGAGTTTTAGGCTTAGAATCACTTTCTCTCTTTCTCTCTTTCTCTCTTCTTCTTTTTCCTCACTTTCCTATTTTTGCTCTCTCTGTAACTTTTCTTTTCTCTCTTTTTTGGTCAAAAAACTCTATCTCTCCAAATCCTCCATTTTTTGATTTTTGATTTTAGCTTTTATATCTCACACCCCGTAATAATTTCATGAATTAAATGAGCCGTTTACTTTTCTGCGAATTCGGCCGATTTTGCTCCTTTCAGTCAAGTTGCTCAGCTTTGCAGAGCAACTTGATAGACCCACTAGAGCCGCACAGCTCTAGTTGTGCTAGAGCCATGCAGCTCTAAATCTACAGCTGCACAGCTATACTTTGAAAACTGCAGCTGTGCGGCTCTAAATAGAGCTGGGGCCGATTCCGCAAAAAACCAGTGCTCACCCTAAACCCTAATATCACCCGGGGGACCTCTCACGGGGTTTCAGATGGTGGGCGGTTTGGTTTTCGAAATGTTCGAGGAGTTCTAGGTGACCTTCTGCTCTTTTCTGAGTCTAACTGCTTAATAGAGTAACAAAAGGTTCTCATCACAGAGGTCAGGAAAACCCGTGCTCACACTTGCCTTAGGACAGTTCTTCTTTCTATGTTTCAGCCCATAGCTCATCGACAAGAAACCTTTCTTGGCATGATCCATGCTGAAACTTTTCATAACTTTGTCTATGTACTTGGCCTGACTTAAGCCTAAAAGCCCATTGCGTCTATCCCTGTGGATCCTGATCCCTAAGATCATCTCAGCTTCACCTAATTCCTTCATTGCAAAGCACTTACACAACCACTGCTTTACACCTTGCAGTGTTGGTATGCCGCTTCCAATCAGAAGGATGTCATCCACGTATAATACCAGGAATGTTACAATGCTCCCACTAATCCTCTTATACACACAATGCTCATCTTGATTCTGTATGAAGTAGTATTCCTTTATGGCCTCATTGAATCTAAGATTCCAACTCCTGGATGCTTGCTTCAATCCATAAATGGACCTTTGAAGTTTGCATACCTTTTCAGGATGCTTTGGATCGACAAAACCCTCAGGCTATATCATGTACACATCCTCCAGTAGCTTTCCATTAAGGAAAGCAGTTTTGACATGCATCTGCCAAACCTCATAGTTGTACCAAGCGGCTATGGCCAGTAGGATCCTTATGGCTTTAAGCATAGTGACTGGTGAGAAAGTTCCATCATAGCTTATGCCATGGACTTGTCTGAAACCTTTCGGTACTAGCCACCTCTTGAAGATATTGTCGGCCTTTAGCTTATAGCACCACTTGCAACCTATTACCTTAGCACCCGAAGGTGGATCAACCAGGTTCCAAACCTAATTATCGTACATAAATTGCATTTCCGCCTCCATGGCCTTTTGCCAGTTGGCAGACAATGGGCTAGCTATAGCATCCTAGTAGGTTTTGGGCTCTTCTTCATCAAAGATAAAAGAGTGTGATCATTGGTAACGAGAAACCCATATCTCTTAGGTTCCCGATGATCCTTATTAGACCTTCTAGGTCCTTCTGTGACCTGGGCTGGTGCTTCCTCCTATGGAAGCTCTACCCTTGTCTCCGAGTTATCCTCTTTAGGAGTTTGTGAGCTTTGAACTTCCCTGAGTTCAACATTACTCCCATTGTCTTTTTTGGAAATAAAACTCCTTTTCAAGAAAGACCCCTTACCGTGCCATGAACACCTTATTCTCAGTAGGGTTGTAGAAGTAATACCCTTTGGTTTCCCTAGGGTAGCCCACAAATAGGAATTTTATCAGTTTTGGCTTCTAGTTTACCTCTAGTCAATTTTTTCAAAAGTACATAACAGTCCCAAATTCGTAGGAGAGACACATTGGGCGCCTTGCTCGTCCATATTTCAAATGGGGTCTTTTCCACTTCCTTAGTCAGAGTATTATTCAAAATGAGAGCTGCTGTCTCAAGAGCGTATCCCCAGAAACTTATTAGGAGAGAGGCATGACTCATCATTGAGCAAACCATGTCCAACAGGATCCTGTTCCTCCGTTCGGACACCGCATTCCATTGTAGTGTTCCTAGAGGAGTGAGCTGTGGAATGATTCCATGCTCTCTCAAGTGTGAGTCAAACTATAGGCTCATGTACTTGCCCCCTCGATCTGATCAAAGGGCTTCGATATTTTTGCCTAGTTGATTTTGTACTTCGTTCCTAAATTCCTTGAACCTATCAAGGGTCTTAGACTTATGTTTCATCAGATAGACATAGCCATATCTGCTGAAATCGTCCATGAAGGTAACGAAGTATAGATGTCCACCCCTAGCAACTACGCTCATTGGTCCACATACATCTGAATGTATTAGGTCTAATAAGCCAGTAGCCCTTTCAGCTTTCTTACTAAAAGGCGCTTTAGTCATTTTACCTCGTAAACAAGATTCGCATATGTCAAGTGACTCCAAGTCAAATGATCGTAGGATTCCAGCTTTGTAAAGCCTAGCTATGCGCTTCTCGTTTATATGGCCTAAATGACCATGCCAAAGGTAAACATGATCAAGTTCGTTAGGCTTAACCCTTTTAGTATTTATATTATAGACATGATTAGTTTCATTCAAATCCAGGATATAAAGGCCATTATTTAATAGAGTTTCTCCATAAAATAATCCCTTTCTAGATAAACCCATTTTACCATTACAAATAGTAAAATCAAATCCAGAAACATCCAAAATTGAAACTAAAATAATATTCATGTACATAGCAGCTACAAAATAACATTGTTCTAGTATTAAAACTAATCCACTAGGCATCATAAGATGGTACACGCTGAATTCTATAGCGGTAACCCTTGCTCCATTTCCGACTCGCAAGCCCACCTCTCCAGATCCCAGTGTTCTCCTATTCTTAAGTCCCCGCACATTACAATAAATGTGAGAACCACATCCAGTATCCAATACCCAGGATGTTGAAATAGTAAGGTTAATGTCTATGACATATATACCTACTGAAGATGCACCCTGGGTCTTCCTTTGCTCTCCAAAGAGCTTGGGACATGATCTTTTCTAATGCCCAGTCTGCTTGCATCCAAAGCAGACATCCTTGGGACTGGCCTTGGGCTGGGCCTTAGCCTTTTTAGCCCTTGCTTTATTAGCCTTGGCCTTGACCTTTGCCTTCGCCTTGCCCTTAGCAAGAGGAGGTTTCCCCTTGTTGACCATTAGTATCGGCGGAGTCTTATTGACTATTTAGTGAGCTTGAGCATCCCATGCAGCTCACTAATAGCACGTATCATCCCTTACATGTTATAGTTCAGGATGAACTGATCCTAAGAATCAAGTAAGGAAGCTAAGATTGTGTCAACCACCAGCTCTTGTGACATGGGCGATCTGAGACAGGCTAAGTATCCAAATAGCCCTTCATCTTGAGCACGTGTGCACTCATAGATGTCCAAGGCCCCATCTTACAGGAGTGAATGCCTTGTTGGTAAGGTACCTTTCCTGACAAGCTTGCTCCTGAAACATCTAGTTAAAAGTTGTTGTCATAGCAAAGGCCTGATGATCCATGAACTGCTTTTGTAGCTCAAGGACCCTACAAGCCAACATAAGGTAACTCACGTCCCGGTTATCCTTAACGTGCACATCGTATTCCTCCAGTTGGGCAGCCAGTGGATTATGACCCAGTTGGTGCAGCCAGTATAGGCCTTTCTAGCACATACTCTTTGGACTCCTGTCTTAGAACTATCCTTAAGTTCCTATACCAGTCCAAGAAGTTATGGCCAAAAAGCTTGTCCCTTTCCAGGATAGATCGCAGTGATTATGTATTACTCGTTGCTATTTGGTTACTACACAGAAAAATTTATGAGTGTTAATAAAGGACTTAAAATGATTTTCCCATATATTAATTAATAATGAATCATGTTATTAAGTAACTCAAGTTGTTGGGCTAATGGGCCGAGATCCATATTTCATCAAGATATAGCCAGACGAAGGCCTGGAAAAACTATACCCTAATTATTTAGGTAGGAACGTAGTTCAATCCCAACATAGGGACTCTCGATTTGATGGGCTTGTTGGCACTTACCCATCTGTGCTTAGGGCCAGGAGAATCCTCCTACCCACCCTAAGTCCAAACCTCCATCCAAGTGTTAGAGTAACCTATACTCCAACCTAATACAAAATGACGATACTCTAGTGCATCCAGCAAGGGCATGGTCTACAACTGGCCTATCCCACTTTGAGTAGGTTTTGAATGAGGGAAGCACTTTTAAATGACTTAGTAATTTCCTTTTAATTATTATATTCAATTTAAGAACGGGTTAGATGCATAAGCAAGTGAAATTGAGATTGGAACATACATTCTTACATGTAAATAAATAAAGCATAATTAAACCAATAATGGGCTGCAATGGGCCAAAATTACATCATAATATAATGCTAGTAAACCTATACTAGAAAAACATCAGGTGGGCCTCATTTTCTTCCTTCTGGGCTTACCTCTCCAAGGGGCTTCTTCTTTACATTATTTTACAATAAATAAATAAGATAAAATTACGTAAAAAGAAAACGGCATGCAGGCCGTATTTACCCAAAAGAATATTACAACCCAACATAATAAGGCCTAAAAGCATCCATTCATACATTTAATCATACATCCATGCAAACCAATACATCAATTTATAAACATGTTAAAGGCATGAATTAATCCCATTTCAATTATGTCCATAGCCATTATTTTGAAATCACTAATTTTGGCCTATCATGGTTCTAAGCCATTGTGGGCTTTGGGTCTCCAGCCTAAGCAGAACATTACTCCTACTAGAATTGGGAAACCATGAATCCAAATCAGCCATCCGGGTAATCGTGCCAAGAAAACCCGAACCAATTTCAATTAACCATATTAATTTCCAAAATTAATATCCAATGAATAAAAATAAATTTCATTCATAAAACCAAGCGCATTTAAATTATAGAAATTTAAACACGTAAAATTTTAAAACCAATTAAAATTTTAAAACTCGGCTCGGCCTAAAACCCTACGAAATCCAAAACAGGGCCCGACCCACTGCCGGGGCAGCAGCCCAGCTGCCTAGTAGCAGCCGCTGCCCAGCAGTGACCCTGCTACTGCCCAACAGCAGCCACTGCTAGTCCCAACAGCAACGGCAGTAGCAGGCAGCACCTGTTGTAGCTGTTTCTGCTTCTACAGCAGAATCGCCATTGACAATCCCGTATCTGTGAAAACACCCCGTTATTTTTAAAAAATAAATAAAATCACCAAGATATAAAAACACGAACAGAAAATTAAATCAAGCATAAACCTATATGCATATTTAATTTCCAATAGCAAAAGCAATTGGGAAAATCACCAAACCCCAAACCAAAAAGAAACCCAATCACAAAATCACCAATTTTAAAACATGGGATTCAACCAAGTTAAGGATTTCCACATATCAAAAGCCTACTCTGATACCACTGTTGGGATTTTTTACTGGAAATCAGCCGATAAAAGCAGAAGAACGCGTTGATTTCCTCAAATCCGTGCCTAGGAGCTAATGAAGTGGAAATCAAAAACCAAAACCAAGAAGAGGAAAGTTGGATTCTCACCAGAATATCTCTTAAAGAGGTGGGTACAGAAATCAAACTAGACTTCCTCCACCGTCATGTACATGAACGGCTATAGACCTTAAACCTGTGCTAGCGGAATTAAACTCTTAAGAAGAGAAGAGAGGAGATAAAATTGTAATATGTTTCTTACCAAAAGAAAAGAAAGGATAAGCTTTAAAGAAGCAAAATCCAATTTTTCTTCCTATAAGCATAAAAAGAAGCAAAGTCCAACTTTTCTTCTTCTAACTTTTATCCAAAAGTAAAAAAGTCCAATTTTGCTACCTTTTAATCAGAAGGGTGACTCATCATCTTCATCCAAAAGGATGACTCACCATCCTTATCCCATAAATTCGGCCCATCCATATAATTCCATGTGGGCTTTTCCTTTCAATCCCAAGTCCATTTTAATTCCTTTGTTTTTTATTTAATTTCAAATGTTATTTTTAATTAACATGTATGCTTATATATTATACTATATAATACACTACCTACATTTAAATTAAAATTAAGTTGACATATTAATTAAACCGAGGAATTCAGTTAGTCATTCATAAAATGAAATACATGTAAACCTATACATGTAAAATATTTTCACCTAGGAAATAATCTCATAAATTAATTCATTGAATTAATTATGAGAAGGCTTAAATAAATATTAATTATATTATTGTGATCAATCTAATTGATCTATCCAATATAATTAATGGAACTCTCTCTCTTCAGTGTGTACTCCAAGTACATATAAAATCCTTTAATTTAAGTTCAGACGTTCAATGTGTATGATCCTGTCGGCCAGTCTTTATGTTAGCAGTGGGCCTATGGCCCACAGACTGCAGACTAGCTCTAGCAAGCCACTGCAACCCCTAATTATATGGAGATAGCAGTCAAACTAGAATCGTAACCTTGTAGTTAAACTCGTATATCCCATGTCATTGACATCGATGTCCAGCACAAAGGCATGGATTGATCACCCTCTTTTGTGTCCAGACATTTACTTGATCCCGAATGAACTGATGCTCACAAACAAGTTCCAATTTGTTTAGGTGTGGCCACAATCTTATCAGTTGCATTCATCAAGAGGCCGGTGATATCTTCTCAGTGGACTACTGAGTGACATTCCCATCTGCATATCCATAGCACTGCTGTGAGCACGAGTTTTTTCCCCGACCTCGATGATGAAAGTTTTTATTACCTTTTTCACGGATAAACATGAGGTAGATTTGGAATTACCGAAATGACACCAAAGAAGTCTCAGATGACTCGAATATGTGTGACAAGTCTTGGTACAAAACCCCGAAGAAGGTTGAGTGAGCGCTCAAGAGAACTGAAGAGAAAAGTGAAAAAAGTGAAAAAGGGGCAAGTCTAGTCACTATAACCGCTCGGCTATAGTGCCCTACAGCCACGCGGCTATAGTACAGCCACTCTGTTGTAGTACAGTTGCCCGGCTAAAAGCCACTAGAGCCGCTCGGTTGTAATTACCAGATTTCTTAAATAAATGGAATTTAGTCATTAATTCAGTTTTTTAACCCTAAATTGGAACGTATAAAAGCTAGAGACAAAATTAGGTCAAAGAGAGAACATTACAGAGAGATTTATTCTGTAGAAAACAATTGAAAACGGCTAGGGTTTTGATTCTTAGCGGGATAAAGGGAGAAAAATCAAAGAACTCAATCTAATTCATAAAAAACTTTAACTTAATCCATAAAAACGATTAGGGTGCTATGAGGATTAACATTCTTTAGTGGTTTTGATCAGATTAGTATTCATTCGGTTTGATTTGGGGTTCCGTTCGAGCTTTCGGCGATTGTAGATGATTTCGGGTTGTTCATGAATTCAAGGGATTTTCCGGCATCCGAATCTGTTTCTAGTGATCTAAAACACTGGACCACAGATAAGGTATATTCTGAGAGGCCCTAAAAACTCCTTTTGAATTGTTCTGGGTGTTGATTGCTTATCCTTTTTTCTCAAATCTGGAAATGAACCCAGATATAGCCGCCCCGTCTAATGATTATAGCCGCTCGACTGTACTACAGCCTTGCGGCTATAATCTATAGTGCCACAGCTATAAACTTCTAATTACAGCCGCTCATCTGTAATCTTTAGGGTAGAAGCTTCGAATGCCCTAAATCGGCTGATAACACTTCCTTTTTCAAATCAAATGTGTCTTTCATGAATAAAATCAGTCGAATCACATCCAAATATGATTAGATTTAAGGTTTTTGGGTTTTTGATTAATGGGTGTGAGATTTAGTTTTGATGATTTTGGGTTTTTAGGGGTTTCTAGATTCGTTAGATCCGATCTGGATCTGTTTTATGGAATTTCATAAGTTTCCAAAAACCCTAGATTACCTGAAACCATCAAAATACCAAAACGATTTTCAAAATGAGAAAGAAAACTGGACTGTTGATTCTTGAGCACTACAGCAGCTCGGCTATAGGTGCTACAGCAGCCCTAGCCACCACAGTGGCACAACTATAGTATCACAGTGGCACGGCTGTAATGTCACAATAGTTGGTGAAGCAGAATTACAATTTTGCCATTTTTGGCCTCGAACTTGTAATTCTAGATTCGTTTGATCCGATCTGGATCTGTTTTATGGAATTTCATAAGTTTCCAAAAACCCTAGATTACCTGAAACCATCAAAATACCAAAACAATTTTCAAAATGAGAAAGAAAACTGGACTGTTGATTCTTGAGCACTATAGCAGCTCGGCTATAGGTGCTACAGCAGCCCCAGCCACTACAGTGGCACAGCTATAGTATCACAGTGGCACGGCTGTAATGTCACAATAGTTGGTGAAGCAGAATTACAATTTTGCCATTTTTGGCCTCGAACTTGTAATTTTATTTCCCTTTTCAATTCAAAAAGGATTTTTTGGTGTGTTTATATTTCCAAACTAGATGGATGTTCAATTTAGGCCCACTCACGAATGGAACCTCGGGTTCCGAGATATCCCGCCTGTTAAAAGTTAGAAAATGCATGTAAAATGGCCAAATTGTTGTCAAAATTGGTTTTTATTCACAAAATCTATAAGGCGTTTCTATAAAATGTTTCTAGGTCTAATCGAGTAGTCATCTGGACTTCTTTATTATCCCCCTATGCATGATCCCGTTTCCCAAAAATACCCGTATTTTATCTTACATGAGTCCTTTGTGTGATTTGTTTATTCATGCTAACCGTATTGGGATGTAGCTTTTTATTTTCATTTTTATTTTTGATGTATTTAATAGATTATTTCATGTATCTAGGCGATTGTACTTTTTATATTATCATGTATTATAGGTGGTTGTAAATGGTAAGGATGAGAGTTTTTTTTCGTTTTCGGGTTGTATAATTTGGCCATTACTTTACTTTTCCTGCACTTTTATTTTTCTTCACTTTATTTATATTTATGTCATTTTGCATAAGTATTAACTAAAATTAAAACAAGATAAAATGGGTAGAATTAAGTAATGTCATATCACATTATGAAATAGTAATTGAAAACAAGTTGATGATTAGTAGATGTGTTGCCCGAAACCTGAATCTCTGGATCAGGTACTGCGTCTACACTTGGTAAGGAGCTATACCGGAATTTCTTGGATGAGCTGATCCGGGTGGTGACTCTGTATCTGATCACGAAATTTATGTTTCGAGGTCTCTAAGTTTAAATTGGGATTTTCTAAAAATCTATTTTCCAAAATTCACACTTAAAATTAAAGTTTTCTACAAAATGAGTTTTCCCAATACAATAAAAGTTCTTCTTAAGAAAGATTAAAACCCATTTTCAAAACCACATCATCACTCAAAAAGAAAATCCCCGGTTCCTACTTCACTACGCGTTCCAAAAAATGTCGTCCACTCACAGTGGCGACTTTACTGGGGATTAACGGTTTCTTTAAAAAAGTTTTCACAAAGACTTAAGCAACTTAGGCAACAATTGAAGTATATCCTCACGTGTAGTTAATTATTAATTCATGATCTGATATATCATTCACAACCGCATAGCATGACAATTTCTCTTCTCAAATCCCTCCAACACATGATTAAGCTTGGTTTATTTCCAAAGGTGACCTACCACTTCCGCTAGGATTGAAGGCACCCGAGGGGGTAAACCACTCATAGCACCACATGAACCTTACATCGTGTTCCACGATGAGGAGTGTATTTTAACTATGGGAATCTATACGACCCTTGGTTAGACTCATACCTTCACGTAATGGCCTAGTAACTTCCTTTTAGGACCACCAAAACATATATTTGAAATTGGACATTGAGAGTACGCCTTTGTTGGATATGCCCTAGTCTCGAGGCATTGGTCCTTGCATTTGTATTATATATTTATTGGATTTATGTATTGTACTCATTTGTGTTATTAACATTTATTATATTTATCTTGTGCAATATATTAAATGAAGTATCCAATGGACATATCCATATCCATGATGACAAGTGTCATGCACTTGGCAGTAAGACCATGGATAGGGTAAACGATATGACCATAAATAGATCCGTAGTCTGTTCCAGTCATGGGAATGAGTGGAACAAGAGACTATCATTAACCTGGTTGTATGGCAGTGTCTTACTAGTCATTGGACATGGAATGTCAACCAAGTTAATGGGTACATGGAAAAGGGCATGGTACTGGATAGATCCACTAAACGAGAAATCCACAGGCTATAGTATCACAAGTGATTCTCATGTAGTACTTGTATGGATCCTTTGACCTGACCATATGTTGGTGTTGCATGTGAGGTCACATACTTAGGGGTACGCCTAAAGGGCCTGTAATAGGGTGCCAAGTATGGGTACTTTCGGGTATGTCACTTAGCATGGCAATGCGATGGATATGCAGAAGGGATTTGTCACTCAGTAGCCCACTGAAAAGATATTACCGGCCTCTTGATGAATGTGACTGATAATAGTGTGGCCACACCCAAACGAGTTGGAACTTCTTTGTGAGCTTCAGTGGATTCAGGATCAAGTTAATGTCCGGACACAAAAGAGGGTGATCAATCCATACCTCTGTGTTGGACACCGATATCGATGACATGGGATATACAAGTTCAAACTACAGGGTTATGATAACAGTTAGACTGCCATCTCTATCTTAATTGGGGGCTGCAGTGGCTTGCTAGAGCCCAACTACAGTCTATGGGCCACAGGCCCACTGCTAACATAAAGATGGGCCCACGGAATCGTACACATTGAGCGACTGAACACTGACTTAAGGAATCACATGTATACTTGGAGTATACACTCTGGAGAGAGAGGTATATGTTAATTATGTTATAAAGATCAATTAGATTGATCATAATAATAAAATTAATATATTTAATTGGCTCTTCATAATTAATTGGATTAATTATGAGATTATTTCCTAGGTGGAAATATTCATATGTATAGGTTTACATATGAATTTATTTGGTGAGGATCTAATTTAATTTGATGGATTAAATTAATTGGTCAAATCAATTTTATTTTAAATGTTAATAATATGTTACTTGGTGTAATATATTATATACATGGGTAAATTAAAGTTGGGCTTGAAATTAATTTAAACCAGACTAATTAAAATATGTTTGGGCCTGGATTAAAAGAAGGAAGCCCACACAGATGAAGGAGCCAACTTGGGCCAAAATTCCCTTACGAATTTCAGCCACCTAGGGTTAAAGAACCCTAGGAATTTCGGCCAAAAATTGCAGACAAACATCCAGCCAAAATTCTCCCTAGCCTCCCTCTCCAAAGTTCGTGTTTTCCGACTCTAGCACGGGTGGTGTTCGTTAGGCGTTCGTGTATGTGAACGAGGAGGGTTTCTAGTTTGATTCCTACAGTTTGCATCCATCTCTTGAAAGAGATATTCCTGGTAAGAGATTTATCTCTTTTAATTAAATTTTTCTTTTTCCAATTTCCATCTCAATTGCTCCTGGGCACGGATTTGAGGAAATCATCGTGTTCTTCCGCTTTAATCGGGTGATTTCCAATGAAAAATCCCAACAGCCTTTGGTATCCCCGATTGATGCCAAAGAGACCTAATGCCTAGGAAGAATGCAAGACCAATCGAAAGGAGGAATAAGGTTGGAAGGGTGAGCTTGTTGTTGCGTGTGCTAACATTTGTTCCATCATCGTTGTACCTTTGACCTTTACATGCAACATCGAGCACGTATAATCATCCCTGTGCCACTCTAACCACATTCTTATGCAGCCATTTTGAAGCATCATCATATGTGTGGTATTATACTAACCATATTTTTGTGCAGCCAGAACATTTTATTCGTGTGCCATCACATCTCGCGTGTTGACATTCCCATAAAGCATACGTGACATTGTCTTATGTGTCATGCATCCTAACCACGTCTTTATGTAGCCACTTGCATTTTGTATGACATGGGCATTTACCTCATCCCATATAATCTAAAATGAAAAGGACATTCTATGTATATTCTTCACGATCATTTCTTTTCATAACATATCGGGTGTCCAAAAACTACCCATATTCCGCCCGTGCAACGGATTGTACTTGGCCATTTCATTACACCATTTCACTCATTAGAGGAACATGACGGCGTTAGGTTTATATGCGTGTGGTGGATCACACAATATCATTACATGGCATCATGTCCATCCATCATTGGTGTCATGGTGATGCCAAAGTCTTGCTTGTGTGTCGCGATCCATGTCGGATTATTCCATAACATTGATGATTCATTCGAGGTACTCCATGAGTGCTGAGCTATTACATACATGTAGGGACATTTCATAACATTACCAAGTCATACAAGCTATTCCATGAAAGTTGAAATTCTGTCTGTGTTTCAAGTTACACGCGACTTTATTTATGAGATCACTTCATCCAAGATGCCATAAAAGCATCGAAGCTCTGTCTATGGAATGGCTCCAATATGACCACTTCATATCATCTCATTGACCTATGAAGTATCGAACCTCTATCCATGTGTCAGTACACATGTGACCATTTCATGAGATCCACTAGGTGCCCCAAAGGCGCCGAACCTTTGTCCGTGTGACAGCTCACACGCGAAATTTTTGCATTGTCTTCGTATGGCTTGGGGTGTGCTTGGAATGTCTAAAATAAAGGAAAATATAAGGATCATTTTTGTCATCATCCCCATCCATGAAACATCATCCAATCATGAACACAAACATACTATACACACCAATTATGTTGGGATTTTCATCGGAAATCATCCGAATAGATGCGGAAGATCGCAACAATTTCCTCAAATCCATGCCTTGGAGCACTTGAGATGAAAATTGCAAAATCAAATTTTATCAAGAAGAGATTAAACTCTTACCAGGTGTATCTCTTATAGAGATGGCTGCAGAAATCAAAGCAGATTCCCACCGCGTTCACGTACAGGAATGGATCTAGAACACAACCCGTGCTAGCATTGGAATCGATCAACTTTGAGAGAGATGGAGGCCGAAAATTTTGGCTAGGATGTGTGTCACACCTATTCGCCAAAATCCCTAGGTTTTTTTACCTAGGGTGGGCCGAAATTCTCCTTGAGATTTCAACCCAATTTTCTTCCTTGTCTTATGTGGGCATTTCTCCATTTAAAACTTAGTCCAGTATTAATTTGCCAGGTCCAATTAATTATCAAACCCAATTTCATTTAACTTGTATCCTTAACATATTATTCCAAATAATATATTTGATACAATTAAATTAAAATCAATTTGATCAATTAATTATACCATGGAATTAATTTTGACATCCATAAGGCAAAGACACATGTAAACCTATACACGTGAAATATTTCCACCTAGGAAATAATCTCATAAATTAATCTAATTAATTATAAGAATGCCAATCAAATATTAATTTTATTATTATCATCAATCCAATTGATCTTCATAATATAATTAATATAATCCTCTCTCTCTAGTGTGTATACTCTAAGTATACAGGTGATTCCTTAAGTCCGTGCTCAAACGTCCAATGTGTACGATCCCGTGGGCCCATCTTTATGTTGGCAGTGGGCCTATGGCCCACAGATTGCAGGCTGGCTTTAGCAAGCCACTACAGCCCCCAATTAAGATGGAGATGGCAGTCCAACTGTAATCATAACCCTGTAGTTTGAACTTGTATATCCCATGTCATTGATATCGGTGTCCAACACAGAGGCATGGATTGATCTTCCTCTTTTGTGTCCGGACATTAACTTGATCCCGAATGTACTGATGCTCACAAACAAGCTCCAAC
Source organism: Euphorbia tirucalli (assembly GCA_039660915.1). NCBI lineage: Eukaryota > Viridiplantae > Streptophyta > Magnoliopsida > Malpighiales > Euphorbiaceae > Euphorbia > Euphorbia tirucalli. The sequence continues at coordinate 29,590,360 of CM077640.1, read as the reverse complement.
TTGTTTGGGTGTGGCAATACTATTATCAGTCACATTCATCAAGAGGTCGGTGATATCTTCTCAGTGGACTACTGAGTGACAAATCCCTTCTGCATATCCATAGCATTGCCATGCTAAGTGACATACCCAAAAGTACCCATACTTGGCACCTTATTACAGGCCCTTTAGGCATATCCCTAAGTATCCAACCTTGCATGCAACACCATTAATTGGTCAGGTCAAAGGATCCATACAAGTACTACACGAGAATCACTTGTGACACCATACTGTGTGGATTTCTCGTTTAATGGATCTATCCAGTACCATGCCCTTTTGCATGTACCCATTAGCTTGGTTGACATCCCAAGTCCAATGACAAGTAAGACACCGCCATACAACCAGGTTAATGATAGTCTCTAGTTCCATTCATTCCCATGACTGGAACAGACTATGGATCTCTTCATGGTCATATCATTTTCCCTATCCATGGTTTTACTACCAAATGCATGACACTTGTCATCTTGGATATGGATATGTCCATTGGATACTTCATTTAGAATATTGCACAAGATATATATAATAAATGAATTAATGCCATTATTAATGACACAAAATACGTATAATACATGAATCCAATAAATGTACAATACAAATACAAGGTCCAATGCCTCGGGACTAGGGCATATCCAACAATCTCCCACTTGCACTAGTTCCAACTAGGCATGGCCTAATCCTTATAGATATAGTATGACCCTCGTGCTTGGGCTGAGCGAGCGCCTTGGTCAAAGGATCTGCTACATTATCCTTGGTGTCCCTCTATGTAATGCAATGTCACCTCTCTCCCGATTTCTCGTATGAGGTGAAACTTCCTGAGCACGTGCTTTGTGTTCTTGTGTGACCGGGGCTCCTTAGCTTGTGCAACGACCCCATTGTTGTCACACAAGATATCAACTAGGTCTTGGATAGTTGGCACTACTCCTAACACAGTGATAAACTTCCTCATCCACACAACTTCCTTAGCTACATCACACACTGTGATGTACTCAGCTTCTGTTGTAGAGTCCACGATGGTCGGCTGCTTTGAGCTCCTCTAGCTTACAGCACCACCATTTAGCAAAAACACGTACCCAGACTGTGACTGGCACTCACCTTGGTCTATTTGGAAGCTCGCATCAATGTACCCAGTAACTGACTGCTCTTCATGACCTCCATACACCACGAAGCTATCCTTAGTCCGATTAAGGTACTTGAGGATTGCTTTGACGGCCTTCCAATGATCCACCCTGGGATCCTGCTGGTACCGGCTCATCATACTTAGTGCAAAGGCAACATCAGGTCTCGTACATAGCATGGAGTACATAATTAATCCTATAGCCGAAGTGTATGGAACCAATTTCATGTTCTCCCTGTCCTCCCTTGACTTAAGGTAGTTCTTCTTAGTAAGTTTCAGCCCATGACCCATTGGCAAGAAACCTTTCTTAGCCCAGTCCATGTCGAATCATTTCATAACTTTGTCTACGTATAAGGCCTGACTTAGGCCTAGAAGCCGATTTGATATATCCCTATAGATCTTGATCCCTAAGATCATCTCAGCTTCGCCTAAGTCCTTCATTGCGAAGCACTTACACAACCACTGATTTATTCCTTGCAGTGTAGGTAAGTCGCTTCCAATGAGTAGGATGTCGTCTACCTAAAGTACCAGGAATGTGACAATGCTCCCACTAATCCTCTTATACACATAAGGCTCATCTTGATTCTTTATGAAGCCATATTCCTTTATAGCTTCATTGAATCTAAGATTCCAACTGCGGGTTGCTTGCTTCAATCCATAAATGGACCTTTGAAGTTTGCATACCCTCCCCGGATACTCTAGATCGATAAAACCCTCAGGTTGTGTCATGTACACATCCTAGAGTAGCTTTCCGTTAAGGAAAGCAGTTTTGACATACATTTGCCAGACCTCATAGTCGTACCATATGGCTATGGCCAGCAAGATCCTAACAGATTTGAGCATGGCTACTAGTGAGAAAGTTTTATCATAGCCTATTCCATGGACTTGTCTGAAACCTTTCACAACCAGACGCCTCTTGAAGGTATTATCAGCTTTTAGCTTGTAGCACCACTTGCAACCAATTACCTTAGCACCCGGAGGTGGATCAACCAAGTTCCAAACTTGGTTATCGTACATAGATTGTATCTCTGCCTCCATGGCTTTATCCCAATTTGTAGACTGTGGGCTTGCCATAGTGTCCTGGTAGGTTTTGGGTTCTTCCTCATCCAAGACGAGAAGAGTTTGATCATCGGTGACGAAGAAACCATACCTCTCTAGTTCCCAACGATCCCTACCAGACCTTCTAGGTCCTTGTGTGGCCTGGGTCGGTGCTTCCACCCATGGAAGCTCCACCTGGGCCTCTCAGTTATCCTCTTCAGGAGCTTATGGACTTTGAACTTCCCTAAGTTCAAGATTGCTCTTACTATCTTTCTTGGAAAGGAATTCCTTTTCTAGAAAGACCGCTTTCCTTGCCACGAACACCTTGTTCTCGGTGGGGTTGTAGAAGTAATACCCTTTGGTTTCCCTAGGGTAGCCCACAAATAGGCATTTATCGGTTTTATGCTCCAGCTTGCCACTAGTCAATCTCTTGACATGTGCTTCACATCCCCAAATCCTTAGGAAAGACACATTGGGCTCCCTGCCCGTCCATATCTGATATGGGGTCTTTTACACTGCCTTAGTCGGAGTATTATTTAAAATAAGAGCAGCTGTCTCGATGGTGTGTCCCTAGAAACTTATTAGGAGAGAGGCTTGACTAATCATCGAGCGGACCATGTCCAACAGGGCCCTATTCCTCCATTCAGACACCCCATTCCACTTTGGTGTTGCTGGAGGAGTGAGCTGTGGAACTATTCCATGCTCCCTCAAATATGAGTCAAACTCTAGGCTCATATACTCACCTCCTCGGTCCGACTGAAGGATTTTGATATTTCTGCCTAGCTGGTTCTGTACTTTGTTCCTAAATTCCTTAAACCTATCAAGGGTCTCAAACTTATGCTTCATCAGATAGATATAGCCATATCTACTGAAATCATCCATGAACGTGACGAAGTACAGATGTCCACCACTGGTCGCTGTGCTCATGGGCCCACATACATCTGAATGTATTAGGTCCAATAAGCTAGTGGCCCTTTCAGCCTTCTTCCTAAAAGACGCCTTAGTCATTTTGCATCATAAACATGACTCGCATATTTAGTCATTTTGCATCATAAACATGACTCGCATATATCAATTGACTCCAAGTCAAATGACCCTAGGACTCCAGCCTTGTGAAGCCTAGCTATGCGCTTCTTGTTTATGTGGCCCAAACGACAATGCCATAGGTAGATAGGATTAAGTTCATTGGGCTTAACCCTTTTAGTGTTTATGTTATAGACATGATTGGCTTCTTTTAAGTCCAGGATATATAGGCCATTATTTAATAAAGCTTCCCTATAAAATAATCCCTCTCTAGATAAAGAAATTCTACCATTTGAGATAGTAAAATAAAATCCAGAAACATGCAACATGGAAACTGAAATAATATTCTGCACATAGCAGGTACAAAATAACATTGTTCCAAAATCAAAACCAATCCACTAGGCATCATGAGGTGATATTCGCCGATCTCTATGGCAGCAACCCTTGCTCCATTACTGACCCGCAAGACCACCTCCCCTGATCAATGACCTTCTGTTCTTAAGTCCCTGCATATTGCAACAAATGTGAGAACCACATCTAATATCCAATACCCAGGATGTTGAAACAGTAAGGTTAATGTCTATGACATAAATACCTAATGAGGACGCATCCTGGGTCCTCCTCTGCTCTCCCATTAGCTTGGGACACGATCTCTTCCAATGGCATGCCTGCTTGCACCCGAAACATACATCCTCAGGATTTGCCTTTTACTGGACCTTGGGCTGGGCCTTAGCCTTCTTGGCCTTGGCTTTCTTGGCCTTGCCCTTAGCAAGAGGAGGGTTCCCCTTGTTAACTAGCAGCACTGGTGGACTCTTCTTGATCGACTGTTCCATGAGCTTTAGCATCCCATGCAGCTCAGTAACAGTACGATTCATCCCTTGGATGTTATAGTTTAGGATGAACTGATCATAAGAGTCTAGTAGGGAAGCAAGGATTGTGTCCACCGCCAGATCCTGTGAGATGGGCGATCCGAGATGGGCCAAAGTATGCAAATAGCCCTTCATCTTGAGCACGTGTGTGCTCACAGATGTCCCAGCCCCCATCTTACACGAGTGGAATGCCTTATTGGTCAGTTTCCTTTCCTGATAAGCTTGCTCTTGAAACATCGCATTAAGGCATGTCACATCCCTATCATCCCTTACATGCATCTCGTATTCCTCCAGCTGAGCAGCTGGTGGATTACGTCCTTGAGGCACAGCCGACACAGGCCTTTCCAGTACTCTTTTGACTCTTGTCTTAGAACTATCCTTAAGTTCCTAGTCCAGTCTAAAAAGTTGGGACCGGAAAGCTTGTCCCTCTCTAGGATAGATCGCAGTGAAAGTGTGTTGTTATTTGCCATTTTAGAGTTTCTACACAGAAAAATAATTTAAAAGTGTTAATAAAGGACTTTACTTTGTTTCCCATTTATAATTAATAATGAATCAAGTTATAAATTAATCTGAGTTGTTGGGCTCATGGGCCGAGATCCATATTTCATTAAGATATAGCCAGATGAGGGCCTGATACAACTATACCCTAATTATTTAGGTAGGAACGTCATCCAATCCCAACCTAGGGACTCTCGGTTTGATGGGCTTGTTGGCACTTACCCATCCATGCTTAGGGCCAGGAGAATCCTACTACCCATGCCAAGTCAAAACCTCCATCCAAGTGTTAGAGTATCTCACACTCTTACCCAATACAAAATGACGATACTCCAGTGCATCCTACGAGGACAAGGTCTACAACTGGCCTATCCCCACTTCGAGCTGGTTTTGAATGAGGGAAGCACTTTTAAACGACTTAGTAATTTTCATTAGGCTATTAGATTCATTTAATAATGGCTTACATGCATAAGGCGGGTGAAATTGGCTGTTGGATCATACATTCACACATGCAAATGAATATAAAGCATAATTAAATAAATAAGTAAAATGGACTGCTATGGGCCTATATTACATCCTAATATTATTCTTGTAAACCTATACTAGAATCAAATATCAGGTGGCCCTCCATGTCCTTCCTTCTGGGCTTGCACCTCCACTTGGGCTCACCACTCCATTGGACTTCTTCTTTTACAAATTTTATAATAAATAAATAAAATAAAATTACATTAAAAAAAAAACGGCGCACAGGCCGTATTTACTAAAAAAAAATACAACCCATCTTGAATTAAGGCCAAATAGCATGCAACCATACAAATATTTAATCACACATATGCATCCAATACATAAAATTTATAAGCGTGTTATAATGCATGAATTAAGCCCATTTCAATTATGTCCAAGCCATTATTCTTGAAATCGCCAAATCTGACCCATCATGGTTCTAGCACATAACGGGCTTTGGGCCTCCAGCCCAGGCAATTAACTGCTCCCACTGGAATTGGGAAACCGTAAGTCCATATTAGCCATCCGGGTAATTGTGCCAAAAATACCCGAACCAATTTCAATTAACCATATTAATTTCCAAAATTAATATCCAATGAATAAAATTAAAATTTCATTCAAGAAACCATGCGCATTTAAAATGCGAAATTTAAACACACGAAATTTTAAAACCAATTAAAATTTTAAAACAGAGCCTCGGGCCCAAACCCGCTAAATCCAAAACACTGGGCCCGATCTGCTGTAGCCAGGGCAACCAAGTTGCCCTGGCAGAAGCCGCCGCTGCTATGGGCAGCAGCGCCGCCGCCGCCTAACGACAGCCCACTGCTGCAATGGCTGCATCCTAGTAGCAGCCCACCACTGAGGCAGCGGCTGCTGCCGCTGTTTTCACCGCCGGCAATCCCGCATGCCCGGAAGTGGCCCGTGATTTCTCGAAAAAATAAAAAAAATTGCAGCCAAACGAAATAATTCACCAAGAATCACATCCATCCAATAAAATTAAATAAACTTAATCCTATATGCAAATTTAATTTCAATTGCAAAAATCAAAGGGGAAAATCACAAACCCTAATCCAAGAATCCCAAATAAAAATCTCCAATTTCAAACCAAGGGATTCAATCCAATTAAACAATTTTCACGGATCAAAAGCCCGCTCTGATACCACTGTTGGGATTTTCACCGAAAATCATCCCAATAAATGTGGAAGATCATGAAAATTTCCTCAAATCCGTGCCTAAGAGCAATTGAGATGAAAATTACAAAATCAAAATTTTATCAAGAAGAGATTAAACTCTTTCCAGGAGTATCCCTTCTAGAGATGGCTGCAGAAATCAAAGCAGATTCCCTCCGCGTTCACGTACATGAAAGGCTCTAGCACACAACCCATGCTAGCGTTGGAATCGATCAACTTTGAGAGAGATGGAGGCTGAAAATTTCAGCTAGGATGTGTGTCACACCTCTTGGCCAAAATCCCTAAGTATTTTTACCTAGGGTGGGCAGAAATTCTCCTTGAGATTTCGGCCCAATTTGCTTCCTTGTCTCATATGGGCCTTTTTCCATTTAAAACCTAGTCCACTATTAATTTGCTAGGTCCAATTAATTATCAAACCCAATTTCATTTAACTTGTATCCTTAATATATTATTCCAAATAATATATTTGATACAATTAAATTAAAATCAATTTGATCAATTAATTATACCATGGAATTAATTTTTACATCCATAAGGAAAAGACACATGTAAACCTATACACGTGAAATATTTCCACCTAGGAAATAATCTCATAAATTAATCTAATTAATTATGAGAATGCCAATCAAATATTAATTTTATTATTATGATCAATCCAATTAATCTTTATAATATAATTAATATAATCCTCTCTCTCTAGTGTGTATACTCCAAGTATATAGGCGATTCTTTAAGTCCGTGTTCAGACATTCAATGTGTACGATCCCATGGACCCATCTTTATGTCGGCAGTGGACCTATGGCCCACAGACTGTAGGTGGACTCCAGCAAGCCACTACAGCCCCCAATTAAGATGGAGATGGTAGTACAACTGTAATCATAACCCTGTAGTTTGAACATGTGTATCCCATGTTGATATCAGTTGTCCAGCACAGAGACATGGATTGATCACCCCCATTTGTGTCCAGACATTAACTTGATCCTGAATGTACTGATGCTCACAAACAAGTTCCAACTTGTTTGGGTGTGGCCACACTCTTATCAGTCACATTCATCAAGAGGCTGGTGATATCTTCTCAGTGGACTACTGAGTGACAAATCCCTTCTGCATATCCATAGCATAGCCATGCTAAGTGACATACCCAAAAGTACCCATACGTGGCACCCTATTATAGGCCCTTTAGGCATACCCCTAAGTATGCGACCTCACATGCAACACCATCATATGGTCAGGTCAAAGGATCCATACAAGTACTACACGAGAATCACTTGTGATAGCATACCATGTGGATTTCTCATTTAGTGGATCTATCCAGTATCATGCCCCATTTGCATGTACCCATTAGCTTGGTTGACATCCCATGTCTAATGACCAGTAAGACACCACCATACAACCACGTTAATGATAGTCTCTAGTTCCATTCATTCCCATGACTGGAACAGACTATGGATCTCCGCATGGTCATATCATTTTCCCTATCCATGGTCTTTCTGCGAAGTGCATGACACTTGTCATCATGGATATGGATATGTCTATTGGATACTTCATTTAAAATATTGCACAACATATATATAATAAATGAATTAATGCCTTTATTAATGGCACAAAATATGTATAATACATGAATCCAATAAATGTACAATACAAATACAAGGTCCAATGCCTCGGCACTAGGGCATATCCAACAACTTAGTGTGTCGAGTCTAGGTTCATGACATCCATCTGAAATTCTAACCTCATGTTGATTATGCAGTTTGGAGTTGAACCTAGAAGTGAAGCCGAGTCAACCAGTTCAGTCAGTTGAATCAGAACTAGTTGCCGTGGAAGGGGTCAATTCAGGGTCAAATTCGGATTGGGAGGTCGAGATTTAGTTGCCTTCTTTACCGGTTGATAGTCAGACTCTGTTGGAAGAAGCAGATAGAACAGTAATGGCTGATGAAAACAGTGGGAATATGCCTTTCAACATGGCAGCTTTCATGAGGAGCTTTTCTGAATTCTGATGAGTTTAAGGCCACCCTTAGGGAGCAAATGCTGGCTATGATGGATGCTACCCCTGTTCAGAATGTTCCACCAACTTAGACTTCGATTGGAAGTGAAGGACAACACTTTGTCCAAGTGACGAATGGAGCTGGAGGGAGTGTTCCCGGCGGAAGTGGCAGAGTTGTCAACCATAAGGAGCCTGATCGCCAATCTGAAGAAGACGAGGCCTTTGAGAAGGTGAGAGAAGCCTCAATTGAGACTGCTGTGGAGAAGTGTCTCAATCCAAAATTATCTGATATTGAAGCTATGTTGCCCAAGTTGAAAGAGATGGTGCACTATAACCCTGTTAAGTGTCGACCCGGTTGCTTTGATGGCTGACATAGGAGAGCCACTCCTAGTTGGTTTTTCAGATGCCTTACCTAGCTCCGTACATCAGAGAGGGCCCACCAGAAGCTCACTTAGACAGTTATGTGAGACTGATGACAAGCATGGGAATCGGGAAAGGTCACCTCTTGAATTTGTTCTCGACTACTTTGTGGGGTGCTGCGGTAAAGTGGTATATGAAGACGCCAATGTACACTCGTTCTACTTGGGAGGACCTGTCTGAAGCTTTTGTGAAGCATTATGCTAACAATACCCAGATGAAGACCACTCTGGAAGACCTAGGAAGGATTCACCAAAAGCTAAATGAATCCTTTCCATCTTACTACAAGAGATGGATGGATGTGCAAGTTTTTGTGGATGGGGCCTTGAAGTTGGAGTCGCTTATTATAAAGCTGGTTGATGGTAGTCTGCCCCAGTACAAAGACAACATGAAGCTGAAAAGGTTCCACTCTTTCAATGAGGTGGTTGAATTTTCCAAGTGTATCGAGTGATACGAAGAAGAGGAATAAAGGGGTAGACAGAGTTCGGGCTCCTACAGAAGTAATCAGGGGTACTCTCAACGGTACAAAAGTAGTAGTTCGAAGGCTACCTCAATCTGGTCTAGTGCTAGGAGGATTCCCGAAGTAACCTCAATTGGAGTGCAAGAGTCAAATGTGGCTGCTATAGCTCAAGGTAGACAAACGGGAACTCTTCAAAGGATCACCAATCTGTGGGAAGAATCCCTGTCTCGTATCTACGCCAAATGTTGGAAGGCTAGGTTGCTACAAAATCTGAAGCTGTTCTCTCCTCCAGCTGAGGAAAACAAGTGTAATTTCTATTCTTATTATGTGACGGTAGGTCACCATATGAATGATTGCACTCAGTTAGTAAGGGCCATTCGACAATTGGTTGCTGATGGTAAAGTGATCGAGCCACCCTTGAAGTCGAGCATTTAGAGTAATCCCTTGCCCAATTTTGGCTAGCCCGGGTGCACAAGATATTGAGGCCAAGGATGCTGCAGTTAAAGAAGACCCTCCGCATGTGGAGGATAATAACCATTTAATGTATCTATTTTTGTCTTTCTATTTCTTTATGTGAACAGTTCATTCCATAAGACATTAAATACAATGCTATTTGGTTTCAATTACTTGTGTGATATTTTTCTAGATGGAACTATGCATGCATACAAACATTCATTTAATGCCTTTATCACACATGATGCATCAATGCATGAAATGAATCTAGGGATAGATGATGACCTAAAAATGATATCCGTTTGGAAAGACATCACGCCTGATGAGAGAAAAGAAAATTGTAAATGTACCACAAAAGCACATGGAAATCTTTGCCTGGCTGTATGATGTCTTGCCGGGATGACAAAGACATTACTAAACACCTAGTTCCAAAGGATTCAAAGATGAAACCAGCTAAGCAGGAGCTCCATAGACTCAAACCAGAAAAAGGAGGGCTATCACAATATGGGGAATTGATAGTGTCAGCGAAGTAAGGCCACTGGTGATGAACGGATATCGCTCCATGGTCCCAACAGTCAACTACTTCTCAAAGTGGGTAGAAGCGGAGTCACATATGAACATCATAGCCTAAACAAAAAAAAAGAACAAAACAAAAAAAACAAAAAAATCACCATGTCATGACTGATGATGGAGTACAACTCCAAGGGGCAATAACACAGTGCTCCAAAATAAAGGTTGAACATCATAAACCATCTCCGTATCTCTTATAAGCCAACGGGGTGATAGTGATGGCCAATAAACCCATCAAAGGGGATTCCATCGAAAGTGGTAGTTACCTATAGAGTTTGGGTCAACAAATTACCATTGCTTTGCAAGGGCACATAACTAGCATCAGAGCAGGTACTAGAAAATGCCATACTCATTAGCCTCCAGGGTGGAAGCGGTTCTACCGAGGAGAAAAAAAAAGACTAAGTCGTCAACCCCCATCAATCAAGACAAGCTCAGATGATGCCACGTTAAAAAAAAGTCCGATGGATCAAAAACTGAAAAGGCGATCCATATAAAAATCAGGACAGTCCGATGGATTGAAAACCGAAAAGGTGATCCATGCAAAAGTTAGGATGGAGAGGTGAGCACCATCAACGGGAAATCTACGAAGACTAGTTGATGGCAGGCATGGATCCGATCAAGATGGATAACATTAGTGATTCTGTCCTTAGCTTCATTTCATCTTTTGATGTGCATTGTGCTAAACCATTATTAATGAGTGATGAATGAATGCTTTGCTCTATTCATTCAAATGACCCAAGTTTGCTTGAAAAGCATCTTCTGTTTACATGCATCTCAGTTAAAAAAAAAAAAAAGAAGAAGAAGTCTAATAGATTGAAAATCTGAAAGGGTGGTCTATGCAAAAATTAGGACACAAAATAAAGTGTGGTGAATTGAAAACTCGAAAGGGCAGTTAAGGCAAAAGTAAAGACAGTCCGATAGGCCAAAAACCCAAAAGGGCGACCTATACAAAAGTTAGAGCATAAAAAAGAAGAAGGAAGAGATTAAAAGTCATATAGTAGCATCTAGCTCAGATTATCCAAATCCTCCAAAGACCAAGGTACCTCAAAGTCAGCACCTTACATCCACTCTCGTGGGGAAAGCAATCAAGTCAATCAGCCAAACTCTGCAACAAGCATCCGTCTCCATAGGTGCAGTACCATCATATCTCAAAATCTTGGTGCGAATAGGATGCATACACTAATGCTACACATGTCAAGGCCACTGTGGTGTAAACACTCTGCACTGGGTGGTACACAAAGATCGAAGGACCCCCTGCAGCTGACCATACTGTCTACACAGCTGAGCGGGGTAGTAGAAAGTCACGTGGTCAATCCAAGCAGCTAGACACCTTCGGCCCAGGTCTCAGTTGTCACACCCAAAATATCCCACCAGGGGTAGACCCATCGGATAGAGACGTCAGTCTGGCTCCTTAGCCAATCAAGCCAATTCGGTGTGGGGCGGCTCTAAGGTGTAAATCATCCAAGCCACTAAGTACATCATGAAGGAAGACCTATGCAAGGGCCAGAATGTACAAAAGTCAAAGAAAGTAAACCATGAATGGGTCAACAAATCACAAGTAGAAAAACAGAGAAATAGGCCTAAGGAGGTGCAAAGCCGGCATCACCATCATCATCTCCGTCATCTCCAAGTTCCTCGGTCGGGTTCTTGCTCACATGCTCACTCGCAATTCCTATCTGGGCCTCCAAATCTTCCACCCGATCTCTGAAGGCCTGACTCATGATCTCTAACTCGATGACCCGTCGACACAACTGGTCAACCTTCCCCTTCAAGCGAGTGGACTCTCGACACTCAATCCCAATCGTCGTCTACACCAAGCAAAGCATAAAAAACATCATTGGGCTGCCTCGAATCCTGAGCACTCTGAAAGCGGAAATAACCTAACACTAGGACATCCTCTAAACCTCAGGTAAGAGACTTTTCTCAATTTCCAAAATTCACATTTATGCTGATATAATCTCGAGAAGGGTATTCCTTGCCCTTAGCAGGTATCCAGGGGCAAAACAATCAAGCTGTATTTATTCTTGATCAAAAGGGCAAAAATTTTTGTTTCCAGAATTATCGATCAAGGAATAAATATGCACTCTTGATTCAATTTCAATGGTATGCACCACCACAGAGAGCCAATTTCAATAGTGCACTCCACCACAGAGAGTCGATTTCAATGGTACGCTCCACCATAGAGAGTCGATTTCAATGGTACGCTCTACCACAGAGCCAACTTCAATGGTACGCTACACCACAGAGAGTCAATTTCAATGGTACGCTACACCACAGAGAGTGGATTTCAATGGTACGCTCCACCACAGAGAGCCAACTTCAATCGTATGCTACACCATAGAGAGTCAACTTCAATGGGTATTGCTCCACAACTGAGAGCTGATTTCAATGGTGTTGCTCCAACAGAGAGCTGATTTCGGTGGTATCAAGGGGCAAGATATTCAGTCCATATTCATTCTTAATCAAAGTGGCAAAAATTTTTGTTTCCAAAATTATCGATCAAGGAACGAATACGTAACAACTTCAAAACATCGAAAGAGATAATCAAACTTCTCAAATCACGATAGCATCTTTGCCCAGGCACACAAGCTTCACAGGAAACACTATTATCCTTTCCTTTAGTGACATAGGCTCCACTAGAGGTGAAATGACCAAAATACCCTTCCTCCAAAGGACACCAACTTTCCAAGCTATAAAATTACCAAAATACCCTTCACCTTCATGAACATCAATTCACAAGGAGAATCCGATGCGGGTAAAGTCCTCTGCTTCGTAATGTAGTCGAAGCACATCCTTAGAGCATCTACCCAATCTGGGCAAAGTCCTCTGCTTCACAATGGAGTCGAAGCACATCCCTGGAGAACCAATCTAATCTGGTCAAAGTCCTCTGCTTCACAATGGAGTCAAAGCACGTCCCTGAAGATTCAATCCGATCTGGGCAAAGTCCTCTACTTTGCAATGGAGTCGAAGCACGTCCCTAGAGAACGTCAAATCAATTTGGGCAAAGTCCTATGCTTCATAATGGAGTCGAAGTAAATCCCTGAAAAATGAAATCAACTTAGGCAAGACTACTGTCTCGCGAATCAACCGAGACAAGTCCTTACAAACATCAAAGTAGGTCAGCATGAGGAGAACCACCAGGTACATCCTCTTTTCCATCTCACCATGCTCCCTATGGTGAGACCAAACTCGAATCGGGCACAAGCACCTATTTAAGTTGACTTTGGCCATGCGAAGGGCAGCGCTAGCACGGTTTTTTTCTCGACCTCGATGATGAAAACTTTTATTACCTTTTTCATAGATAAACATGAGGCAGATTCGAAATTACTAGAATGATACCGGAGATGTCACGGATGGCTTGAATATATGTGACAAGTATTGGTACGGAACCCCGAAGAAGGTCGAGTGAGCGTTTAAGAGAACCGAAGAGAAAAGTGAAAAAAGTGAAAAAAAGGCAAGTCTGGTCACTATAGCCGCTTAGTTATAGTGCCCTATAGCTACGCGGCTGTAGTATAGCTGCTCGGCTGTAATTACCAGATTTCCTAAATAAGTGGAATTTAGCCATTAATCGATTTTTTAACCCTAAATTGGAATGTATAAAAGCTGGAGACAAAATTAGGCCAAAGAGAGAACATTACAGAGAGATTTATTCTACAGAAAACAATTGAAACTGGCTAGGGTTTTGATTCTTAGCCTGAGAAGGGGAGAAAAATCAAAGAACTCAATCTAATTCATCAAAAGCTTTAACTTAATCCATAGAAACGATTAGGGTGCTGTGAGGATTAACATTCAGGAGTGGTTCTGATCAGTTTAGTATTTACTCAGTTTGATTCGGGGTTCCATTCGGGCTTCGAAGGATCGTAGACAATTTCGGGTTGTTCGTGATTTCAAGGGATTTTCCGGCGTCCGAATCCATTTCTGGTGATCTAAAACACTTGAATACAGACAAGGTATACTCTGAGAGACCCTAAAAACTCCTTTTGAATTGTTTTGGGTGTTGATTGTTTATGATTTTGCGTTTTTCTCAAATCTGGAAATGAACCCAGTTATAGGCGCCCTATCTGATGATTATAGCCACTCGGCTGTACTACAGCCACACGGCTGTAATCTACAGTGGCGCAGCTATAGTCTTCTGATTACAACCACTCGGCTATAATCTTTAGGACAGAAGCTCTGAATACCCTAAATCGGCCGATAACACTTCCTTTTTCAAATCAAATGTGTTTTTCGTGAATAATATCGGTCGGATCACATCCACATATGATTAGCTTTGTGGTTTTCGGGTTTTTGATTGATGGGTGTGAGATTTAGTTTTGATTATTTCGGGTTTTTAGGGGTTTTTGGATTCATTTGATCCAATCTAGATCTGTTTTGTGAAATTTCATAAGTTTCCAGAAACTCCAGATTACCCGAAACCATAAAAATACCAAAACGATTTTCAAAACAAGAAAGAAAACCGGACTGTTGATTCTGGACCACTACAGCCACTCGGCTATAGGTGCTACAACTGCCCCAACCACTATAGTGGCATGGCTATAGTATCATTGTGGCACGGCTGTAGTGTCACAGTGACTCAACTGTAGTTGGCGAAGCAGCATTACAATTTTGCCATTTTTGGCCTCTAACTTGTAATTTTGTTTCCCTTTTTAATTCAAAAAGGATTTTTGTGGTGTTTATATTTCCAGACCCTAGATGGATGTTCAATTTAGGCCCACTCACGAATGGAACCCCAGGGTTCCGGGATTTCCAGCCCGCTAAAAGTTGGAAAATGCATGTAAAATGAGCCAAATTGTTTTCAAGATTGCTTTTCATTCAAAAAATCTACAGGGCATTTCTATAAAAATTTTTCCAGGTTTAATCGAGTAGTCATCCGGACTTCTCGATTATCCCTCTATGCATGATCTCGTTTCCCAAAATACCCGTATTCTGTCTTACATGAGTCCTTTGTGGGATTTGTTTATTCGTGCTAATAGTATTTGGATTATAGCTTTTTATTTTCATTTTTGTTTTTGATGTATTTAATAAATTATTTCGTGTATCTAGGTGATTGTACTTTTTAGATTATCGTGTATTATAGGCGGTTGTAAATGGTGAGGATGAGAGTTTTTTTTCTTTTTCGGGTTGTATAATTTGGCCATTACTTTACTTTTCCAGCACTTTTATTTTTCTACACTTTATTTATATGTATGTCATTTTGTATGAGCATTAAAAAATTAAAAGAAGATAAAATGGGTAGAATTAAGTGAATGTCATATCACATTATGAAATAGTAATTGAAAACAAGTTGATGATTAGTAGATGTGTTGCCCGAACCCTGAATCTCTGGATTAGGTACTGCGTCTACACTTGGTAGGGAGCTATACTAGAATTTCTGGGATGAGCTGATCCGGGTGGCGACTTTGCATCTGATCATGAAATTTAGGTTTCGAGGTCTCTAAGTTTAAATTGGGATTTTCTAAAAATCTATTTTCCAAAATTCACACTTAAAATTAAAGTTTTGTACAAAATGAGTTTTCCCAATACAATAAAAGGTCTTCTTAAGAAAGATTAAAACCCATTTTCAAAACCACATCATCACTCAAAAAGAAAATCCCTAGTTCTCGCTTCACCGCGCATTCCGAAAATGTCGTATGTGTTGGGATTTTTCACTGGAAATCACCCGATAAAAGCGGAACAAGGAGATGATTTCCTCAAATCCGTGCCCAGGAGCAATTGAAGTGAAAGTTGTATAACATTAAAATTTAACTTGAAGAGAATTGATTCTTACCAGGAATATCTCTTTAAGAGATGGCTGTAGAAATCAAAGTAGATTCCCTCCGCGTTCATGTACATGAACGGCTATGCAACATAACCCGTGCTAGCATCAGAATCAAAATTTCTCACGAGAGGAGGGGCTCCTCAATTCGGCTATGGTGTATTGTACTTCCCTTGGCCGAATTCCCTAGGTCATAACCTGACCTAGTGGGCTGAAATTTTGTGTAAAAATTTCAGCCAATCCTTTCTCAATTCTACGGGGGCTTTTCCCTTTTATTTTAAGCCCAGTTCAACTTTAATTCTTCTGGTCCAATTGATTATCAAACTTAATTTTATTTAACCTGTATCCTAACATATTATACCATATAATATGTTCTATACATATAAATCAAAATTAATTTGATCAATTAATTTTACCATGGAATTAAATTTGACCAACGTAAAATTAACATACATGTAAACCTATATATGTGACATATTCCTACCTAGGAAATAATCTCATAAATTAATTTAATTAATTATGAGAAGGCCAATGCAAATATTAATGTTACTATTATGATCAATCTAATTGATCTTTATAATATAATTAATATAATCCTCTCTCTCTCCGATGCGTATACTCCAAGAATACAGGTGATTCCTTAAGTCTGTGTTCAAACGTTCAATGTGTGCTATCCCGTGGGCCCATCTTTATGTTGGCAGTGTTGGAATTTTTCACCGGAAATCACCCGATAAAAGCGGAAGAACGCGATGATTTCCTCAAATCCGTGCCCAGGAGCAATTGAGATGGAAATTGGAAAAACAAAAATTTAATAGAAAGAGATAAATCTCTTACTCGGAATATCTCTTTCAAAGATGGTTGCAGACTGCATGAATCAAACTAGAAACCCCCCTCGTTCAAGTACACGAACGCCTAACGAACACCACCCATGCTAGTGTCAGAAAACACAAATCTTTTTAGAGGAAGAAGGAGGGACTTCGGCCACCAAGAGTGATTCTCTCTTGGCCGAAAATCCTAGGGTATTACACCCTAGGTGGCTGAAATTCACTAGTGAATTTTGGCCCAAGCTAGCTCCTCCATTTGTGTGGGCTTCCTTCTTTTAATTCAGGCCCAAAACTATTTTAATTAATCTGGTTTAGATTAATTTCAAGCCCAAATTTAATTTACCCATGTATTTAATATATTACACCGAGTAATATATTATTTACATTTAAATTAAAATTGGTTTGACTAATTAATTTAATCCATCAAATTAAAATTAGATCTTCACAAAATAAATTCATATGTAAACCTATACATATGAATATTTCCACCTAGGAAATAATTTCATAATTAATCTAATTAATTATGAGGAGCCAATCAAATATTAATTTTATTATTATGATCAATCCGATTGATCTTTATAATATAATTAATATATACCTCTCTCTCCATAGTGTATACTCTAAGTATACATGTGATTCCTTAAGTCAATGTTCAGTCGCTCAATGTGTATGATCCTGTGGGCCCATCTTTATGTTGGCAGTGGGCCTGTGGCCCATAGACTGCAGTTGCGCTCTAGCAAGCCACTGCAGCTCCTAACTAAGATGGAGATGGCAATCAAACTATTATCATAACCCTGTAGTTTGAACTTGTATATCCCATGTCATCGATATCAGTTTCCAACACAGAGGCATAGATTGATCACCCTCTTTTGGGTCCAAACATTAACTTGATCCCAAATGCACTGAAGCTCATAGACAAGTTCCAACTCGTTTGGGTGTGGCCACACTCTTATCTGTCACATTCATAAAGCGGCCGGTGATATCTTCTCAGTGGACTACTGAGCGACAAATCCCTTCTGCATATCCATAGCATTGCCATGCTAAGTGACATACCTAAAAGCACCCATACTTGGCACCCTATTACAAGCCTTTTAGGTGTACCCCTAAGTATGCGACCTCACACACAACACCATCATATGGTCTGGTCAAAGGATCCATACAAGTACTACACGAGAATCACTTGTGATACTATACCATGTGGATTTCTGGTTTAGCGGATCTATCCAGTACCATGCCCCTTATGCATGTACCCATTAACTTGGTTGACATCCCATGTCCAATGACCGGTAAGACACCGCCATACAACCAGGTTAATGATAGTCTCTTGTTCCATTCATTCCCATGACTGGAACAGACTACGGATCTATTTATGGTCATATCGTTCACCCTATCCATGGTCTTACTGCCAAGTGCATGACACTGGTCATCATGGATATGGATATGTCCATTGGATACTTCGTTTAATATATTGCACAAGATTAATATAATAAATGAATTAATGCCTTTATTAATAACACAAATAAGTATAATACATGAATCCAATGAATGTATGATACAAATACAAGGACCAATGCCTCGGGACTAGGGCATATCCAACAAACTCCCACTTGCACTAGTTCTAACTAGACATGGGCCTAATCCCTATGGATCTTGTATGACCCTCGTGCTTGGGCTGGGCCAGCACCTTGGTCAAAGGATCTGCGACATTATCCTTTGTGTCCACTCTGTGCAATGCAATGTCACCTCACTCCGTGATCTCTCATATTAGGTGAAACTTTCTAAGCACGTGCTTTGTGTTCTTGTGTGACCGGGGCTCCTTAGCCTGTGCAACAGCCCCATTGTGGTCACAAAAGATATCAACTGGGCCCTGGATAGTTGGCACTACTCCCAACTCCGTAATAAACTTCTTCATCCACACAGCTTCCTTAGCCGTATAACATGCAGCGATGTACTCAGCTTCTATTGTAGAGTCCGCGATGGTTGGCTGCTTTGAGCTCTTCCAGCTTACAGCACCGCCATATGGATTGCCTTAACAGCTTTTCAGTGATCCTCCCCAGGATCCTGTTGGTACCGGCTCGTCATACTCAGTGCAAAGGTGACATCAGATCCCGTACATAACATGGAGTACATAATTGATCCTATAGCCGAAGCATATGGAACCAATTTCATGTTATCCCTGTCCTCCCTTATCTTAGGATAGTGCTTCTTACTAAGTTTCAGCCCATGGCCCATTAGCAAGAAACCTTTCTTGGCCCGGTCCATGGTGAACCTTTTCAAAACTTTGTCTATGTATGAGGCCTGACTTAGGCCCAGAAGCCGATTTGATCTATCCCTATAGATCCTGATCCCTAGGATCATCTTAGCTTCGCCCAGTCCTTCATTGTGAAGCACTTACTCATCCACTGCTTTACTCCTTGTAGTATAGGTATGTCGCTTCCAATAAGTAGGATGTCATCCACATAAAGTACCAAAAACGTGTCAATGCTCCCACTTGTCCTCATATACACATAAGGCTCATCTTGATTCTGTATGAAGCCATATTCCTTTATAGCCTCATTGAACCTAAGATTCCAACTTCGGGATGTTTGCTTCAGTCCATAAATGGACCTTTGAAGCTTGCATACCCTTCCCGGACACTCTGGATCGACCCTCAGGTTGTGTCATGTACACATCCTCCAGTGGCTTTCCATTAAGGAAAGCAGTTTTGACATCCATTTGACAGACTTTATAGTCATACCATGTGGCTATGCATAGCAAGATCCTGATGGATTTGAGCATGGCTACTGGTGAGAAAGTCTCATCATAGTCTATGCCATGGACTTGTTTGAAACCTTGCGCAACCAGACGCCCCTTGAAGGTATTGTCAGCCTTTAGCTTATAGCACCACTTGCAACCTATTACCTTGGCACCCGGAGGTGGATCAACAATGTTCCAAAGTTGGTTATCGTACATAGATTGCATCTCTGCCTCCATGGCTTTACACTAATTCGCAGACTATGGGCTTGCCATAGCCTCATGGTAGTTTTTGGGTTCTTCCTCATCCTAGATGAGAAGAGTTTGATCATCGGTGATGAGGAAACCATACCTCTCCGGTTCCTGATGATCCCTACCAGACCTTCTAGGTCTTTGTACGGCCTGGGTCGGTGCTTCCTCCTGTGGAAGCTCCACCTGGGCCTCCGAGTTATCCTCTTCAAGAGCTTGTGGACCTTGAACTTCCCTGAGTTCAACATTGCTCCAACTGTCTTTCTTGGAAAGGAACTCCTTTTCTAGAAAGACCCCCTTCCTTGCCACGAACACCTTGTTCTCGGCGGGGTTGTAGAAGTAATACCCTTTGGTTTCCCTAGGGTAGCCACAAACAGGCATTTATCGGTTTTGGGCTCCAGCTTGCCACTAGTCAATTTCTTGACATGTGCTTCGCATTACCAAATCCTTAGGAAAGACATATTGGGCTCCCTGCCCATCCATATCTGATATAGGGTCTTTTCCACTGCCTTAGTCGGAGTATTATTTAAGATAAGAACTGCTGTCTCGAGGGCGTGTCCCTAGAAACTAATTGGGATAGAGGCTTGACTCATCATTGAGCGGACCATGTCCAATAGGGTCTTATTCCTCCGTTCGGACAGCCCATTCCATTGTGGTGTTCTGAGAGGAATGAGCTGTGGAACTATTCCATGCTCTCTCAAATATGAGTCAAACTCTAGGCTCATATACTCACCACCTCGGTCCGACCGAAGGGTTTTGATGTTTCTGCCTAGCTGGTTCTGTACCTCGTTCCTAAATTCCTTGAACCTATTAAGGGTCTCAGACTTGTGTTTCATCAGATAAACATAGCCATATCTGCTGAAATCGTCCGTGAACGTGATGAAGTATAGGTGTCCACCTCTAGTCGCTGCGCTCATGGGTCCACATACATCTGAATGTATTAGGTCCAATAAGCCAGTGGCCCTTTCAGCCTTCTTGCTAATTGGCGCCTTAGTCATCTTGCCTCGTAAACATGATTCGCATGTATCAATTGACTCCAAGTTAAATGACCCTAAGACTCCAGCTTTGTGAAGCCTAGCTATGTGCTTCTCGTTTATGTGGCTGAAATGACAATGCCATAGGTAGACAGGATTAAGTTTGTTGGGCTTAACCCCTTTTGTGTTTATGTTATAGAGATGATTGGTTTCATTTAAGTCCAGGATATACAGGCCATTATTTAATAGAGCATCTCCATAAAATAATCCCTCTCTAGATATGGAAATTCTACCATTAGAAATAGTAAAATAAAATCCAGAAATATCCAACATAGAAACTGAAATAATATTCCTGCACATAGCAGGCACAAAATAACATTGTTCCTAAATTAAAACCAATCCACTAGGCATCACAAGGTGGTATTCGCCGATCACTATGGCAGTAACCCTTGCTCCATTTTTGACCCGCAATTCCACCTCTCCCGACCCCAGTGACCTTTTGTTCTTAAGTCCCTGCACATTGCAACAAATATGAGAACCACATCCAGTATCAAATACCCAGGATGTTGAAACAGTAAGGTTAATGTATATAACATAAATACCTGAAGAGGACGCACTTTGCCCCCTTCTCTGCTCTCCCATCAGCTTGGGACACGATCTCTTCCAATGGCCCGCCTGTCTACACCTGAAACAGACATCCTCAGGACCTGCCTTCTGCTGGGCCTTGGGTTGGGCTTTGGCCTTCTTGGCCTTAGCCTTGGCCTTTTCCTTGGCCTTACCCTCAGCAATAAGAGGGTTCCCCTTGTTAACCAGTAGCACCGGCGAAGTCTTTTTGATCGACTGCTCAGTAAGCTTAAGCATCCCATGCAGCTCACTGACAGTGCGGTTCATCCCTTGCATGTTGTAGTTCAGGATAAACTGATCATAAGAATCTGGCAAGGATGCAAGGATTGTGTCCACCGCCAACTCCTGAGAGATGGGCGATCTGAGACGGGGTAAAGTGTCCAAATAGCCTTTCATCTTGAGCATGTGTGCGCTCATAGATGTCCCAGCCCCCATCTTACAAGAGTGGAATGCCTTGCTGGTCAGGTACCTTTCCTGACGAGCTTGCTCCTGAAACATCTCATTTAGAGTTGTTATCATAGCAAAGGTTTGATGGTCCATAAACTATTTTTGCAGTTCGGGGATCATACAGGCCAACATTAGGCATGTCATATCCCTATTATCCTTGACATGCACCTCGTATTCCTCCAGCTAGGCAGCCGGTGGATTACGTCCTTGAGGCACAGCCGGTACAGGCCTCTCCAGCACATACTCTTTGGACTCCTGTCTTAGAACTATTTTCAAGTTTGTAGACCAGTCCAAAAAGTTAGGACCGGAAAGCTTGTCCCTTTCAAGAATCAATCGCAGTGATAAAGTGTTGTTATTTGCCATTTAGAGTTTCTACACAGAAAAACATTTAAGAGTGTTAATAAAGGACTTTACTTTGTTATTCCCATACATAATTAATAATGAATGAATTTATTAATTAAACCGAGTTGTTGGGCTCATGGGCTGAGATCCATATTTAATTAAGATATAGCCAGACGAGGGTCTGGTACAACTATACCTTAACTATTTAGGTAGGAACGCCGTCCAATCCCAACCTAGGGACTCTCGGTTTGATGAGCTTGTTGGCACTTACCCATCTGTTCTTAGGGCCAGGAGGGTCCTACTACCCATGCTAAGTCAAAACCTCCATTCAAGTGTTAGAGTGTCCCATGCCCTAACCCAATACAAAGTGACAATACTCCAGTGTATCCTGCGAAGGCATGGTCTACAATTGGCCTATTTCCACTTCGAGATGGTTTTGAATGAGGGAAGCACTTTTAAGTGACTTAGTAATTTCATTTGGTTATTAGAGTCAATTAACAACTGCTTGCATACATAAGGCGGGTGAAATGCGGTTGGATCATACATTCATACATGCATATAAATATAAAGCATAATTAAATAAATAAGTAAAATGGACTGCTATGGGCCTTTATTACATCCTAATATTATTCTAGTAAACCTATACTAGAAAACAATATCAGGTGGGCCACCATCTTCTTCCTTCTGGGCTTGCACCTCCACTTGGGCTCACCACTCCATGGGCTTCTTATTTTAAAAATTTTATGATAATTGAATAAAACAAAATTACATTAAAAAAAGAAAAACGACACGCAGGCCGTATTTACCCAAAAAGAAAATACAACCCATTATGAATAAGGCCCAATAGCATCCAATCATACAAAATATTCAATCACCCATATGCATCCAATACATATAATTCATAAGCATGTTATGATGCATGATTTAAGCCCATTCCAATTATGTCCAAGCCATGCCAATTTTGGCACACCATGGTTCTAACCCTTAACGGGCTTTGGGCCTCCAGCCCAGCCAGTCCAACTGCACCCACTGGAATTGGGAAACCATGGGTCCAATTCAGCCGTCCAAGTAATTATGCCAAAATTACCCGAACCAATTTCAATTAACCATATTAATTTCCAAAATTAATATCACATGATTAAAATAAAATTTCATTCAAGAAACCACACGCATTTAAATTACATAAATTTAAACACACGAATTTTAAAACCAATTAAAATTTCAGAACAGGGCCCCCGGCCCAAAACCCGCCAAATCTAAAAACACTGGGCCCGGTTTGCTGCGACTAGGGCAACCAAGTTGCCCTAGCAGCAGCAGCCTACTGCTCCAGCAGCAACTGCCGCTCAGCGGCTGCAGCTGGAACCAATAGCAGCAGCCGCTGCTCCCGCCGCATACTGCCGCCGCTGCCGGCAGCCCCGCACCCTAAGAACAGCCAGATTTTTTTTAACAGAAAATATAAAATAAAAAAAACATGGCATCCATAAACAAGAAATTCACCAAGAATTCCAAAACATACAATTAAATTAAACAAACATAAACCTATATGCATATTCAATTTCAATTGTATAAAAATCAAGTGGGAAAAATCTTAAACCCAAACCAAGAACCCCAATCAAAAACCTCCAATTTTAAAACATGGGATTCAACCGATTTTAACAATTTCCACTGTTGGAGATGCCCTAGTCCCGAGGCATTAGTCCTTGTCTTTGTATCATACATTTGTACATTAATGTGAACTTTTTGTATTATACAATTTGTGTCAGGAAATAAAGGCATTAATCTATTTACTATATGTCTTGTGCTATATTTTAAATAGAGTATCCAATGGACATATCCATATCCATGTTGTCAAGTGTCATGCACTAGGCAGTAAGACTATAGATAGGGAAAATGATATGGCCATAAAGTCATCCGTAGTCTGTTCCAATCATGGGAATGAATGGAACTAAAGACTATCATTAGCCTGGTTGTATGGCGGTGTCTTACCGGTCATAGAACATGGAATGTCAACCAGGTTAATGGGTACATGCAAAAAGGGGCATGGTACTGGATTGATCCACTTAATGGGAATCTACATGGTATAGTATCACAAATGATTCTCACGTAGTCTTGCATAAGTCCTTTGACCGGACCATATGATGGTGCTGCATGTGAAGTGGCACACTTTGGTGTACGCCTAACGGGCCTGTAAAAGGGATACTTAAGCTCCCGGGACCCGGATTCGAGGAAATCGATGTGTGTTTCCGCACTTTTGTCGGTCGGTTTCCCGTGACGAATCCCAGCATCCACGGATCAAAAGCCCGCTCTGATACCACTATTGGGATTTTTCACCGGAAATCACCCGATAAAAGCGGAAGAACGCGATGATTTCCTCAAATCCGTGCCCAGGAGCAATTGAGATGGAAATTGGAAAAACAAAAATTTAATAGAAAGAGATAAATCTCTTACCCGGAATATCTCTTTCAAGATGGTTGCAGACTCCAGGAATCAAACTAGAAACCCTCCTTGTTCACGTACACGAACGCCTAACGAACAATACCCATGCTAGCTTCGGAAAACACAAATCTTTTTAGAGGAAGAAGGAGGGACTTCGGCCACCAAGAGTGATTCTCTCTTAGCCGAAAATCCAAGGGGTATTAAACCCTAGGTGGACGAAATTCACCAGTGAATTTCAGCCCAAGCTAGCTCCTCCATTTGTGTGGGCTTCCTTCTTTTAATTTAGGCTCAAACCTATTTTAATTAATCTGGTTTAGATTAATTTCAAGCCCAACATTAATTTACCCATGTATTTAATATATTACACCGAGTAATATATTTTTTACATTTAAATTAAAATTGGTTTGACCAATTAATTTAATCCATCAAATTAAAATTAGATCTTCACAAAATAAATTCATATGTAAACCTATCCATCTGAATATTTCCACCCAGGAAATAATTTCATAATGAATCTAATTAATTATGAGGAGCCAATCAAATATTAATTTTATTATTATGATCAATCCGATTGATCTTTATAATATAATTAATATATACCTCTCTCTCCAGAGTGTATACTCTAAGTGTACATGTGATTCCTCAAGTCAGTGTTCAGTCGCTTAATGTGTATGATCCCGTGGGTCCATCTTTATGTTGGCAGTGGGCCTGCGGCCCACAGACTGCAGTTGGGCTCTAGCAAGCCACTGCAGCCCCCAATTAAGATGGAGATGGCAGTTAAACTGTTATCATAGCCCTATAGTTTGAACTTGTATATCCCATGTCATCGATATCAGTGTCCAACACAGAGGCATGGATTGATCACCCTCTTTTGTGTCCAGACATTAACTTGATCCCGAATGCACTGAAGCTCACAGACAAGTTCTAACTCGTTTGGGTGTGGCCACACTCTTATCAGTCACATTCATCAAGAGGCCGGTGATATCTTCTCAGTGGACTACTGAGTGACAAATCCCTTCTGCATATCCATAGCATTGGCATGCTAAGTGACATACCCGAAAGCACCCATACTTGGCATCCCATTACAGGCCCTTTAGGCGTACCCCTAAGTATGCGACCTCACACGCAACACCATCACATGGTCAGGTCAAAGGATCCATACAAGTACTACACGAGAATCACTTGTGATACTATACCATGTGGATTTCTCGTTTAGGGGATCTATCCAGTACTATGCCCCTTATGCATGTACCCATAAACTTGGTTGACATCCCATGTCCAATGACCGGTAAGACACCGCCATATAACCAGGTTAATGATAGTCTCTTGTTCCATTCATTCCCATGACTGGAACAGACTATGGATCTATTTATGGTCGTATCGTTTACCCTATCCATGGTCTTATTGCCAAGTGCATGACACTGGTCATCATGGATATGGATATGTCCATTGGATACTTCATTTAATATATTGTACAAGATAAATATAATAAATGAATTAATGCCTTTATTAATAACACAAATAAGTATAATACATGAATCCAATGAATGTATAATACAAATACAAGGACCAATGCCTCGGGACTAGGGCATATCCAACAGGCAGTGGGTAGGGGTGGCAACGGTGCGGGTGCGGGGCGGGGGTGCATTTCCCACTCCGCCCCCAATGATTGTGGAGGCGGTTTTGGGGATTCCCCATTTAATATTTCGGGGATTTTTTCACCCCGATCCCCGCCCCGCGCGGGTGCCTACGGGTATCGGTGAATCCCCACCCATATCCAACAAATAAAAAAAATTAGTTTTTCGTTATTTTAATAACTGTTTTAACATTCAATATCCAAAATACAAATTCTACCACATCGCAAATGTGATTTAACATTAAATATTCAAATTACAAAATATATCCAATGTTACAAAATATGTACAAATTCATTAGAAAGATGGGCTTTAATAGAAAGAAAGGAAGAGAGATGGGCTTTAGTCGTCCAAGCCCATCTCTCTTCCTTTCTTTCTTTCTCTTTATATATATATATATATATATATATATATACACGGGAATCTATACGGGAGCGGGGCGGGGATAGTACTACCCGCCCCCACCCCCATCCCCGTAGGGGATAATATCGGTTATTTCCCACACCTGTCGGTTCGGATCTCCATGGTTTTCGGGTAATCCCCGCCCCATTGCCACCCCTAGCAGTGGGCCTATGGCCCATAGACTGCAGGCGGGCTCTAGCAACCCACTGCAGCCCCTAATTAAGATGGCAGTCCAACTGAAATTATAATCCTGTAGTTTGAACTTGTACATCCCATGTCATCGATATCAATGTCCGACACAAAGGCATGGATTAATCACCCTCTTTTGTGTCCGGACATTTACTTGATCCCGAATGTACTGATGCTCACAAATAAGTTCCAACTTGTTTGGGTGTGGCCACACTCTTATCAGTTGTATTTATCAAGAGGCCGATGATATCTTCTTAGTGGACTACTGAGTGACAAATCGCTTCTACATATCCATAGCACTGCCATGCTGAGTAACATACCTGAAAGTACCCATACTTGGCACCCTATTACAGGCCCTTTAGGCGTACCCCTAAGTATGCGACCTCGCATGCAACACCATTATATGGTCATGTCAAAGGATCCATACAAGTACTACACGAGAATCTCTTGTGATACTATACTATGTGGATTTCTCGTTTAGTGGATCTATCCAGTACCATACCCTTTTTGCATGTACACATTAACTTGGTGGACATCCCATGTCCAATGACCGGTAAGACACTGCCATACAACCAGGTTAATGATAGTCTCTAGTTCCATTCATTCCCATGACTGGAACAGACTATGGATCTCTTTATGGTCATATAGTTTTCTCTATCCATGGTCTTACTACCAAGTGCATGACACTTGTCAACATGGATATGGATATGTCCATTGGATACTTCATTTAAAATACTGCACAAGATATATATATAATAAATGAATTAATGTCTTTATTAATGACACAAAATATGTATAATACATGAATCCAATAGATGTACAATACAAATACAAGGTCCAATGCCTCGGGACTAGGGTATATCCAACAGTCCGCTCACAACTGCCATGTTCACTGACATACCCGAACGTACCCATACTTGGCACCCTTTTATAGGCTCGTTAGGCGTACACCAAAGTATGCCACTTCATATGTAGCACCATCATATGGTTAGGGCAAAGGATCCATACAAGTACTACACAATAATCACTTGTGATACTATTCCATGTGGATTTCTCGTTTAGTGGATCGATCCAGTACCATATCCCTTTGCATGTACCCATTAACTTGATTGACATCCCATGTTCAATGGCCGGTAAGACACCGCCATTCAACCAGGTTAATGATAGTCTTTAGTTTCATTCATTCCCATGATTGCGACAGACTACGGATGACTTTATGGTCATATCGTTTTCACTATCTATGGTCTTACTACCAAATGCATGACACTTGTCAACATGAACATGGATATGTCCATAGCATTCTCTATTTAAAACATAGCACAAGATATTTGATAAATAGATTGATGCCTTTATTTAATGACACAAAATGTATAATACATATATCCAACATCAAAGTATAAATTTATGATACAAATACAAGGACCAATGCCTCGGGACTAGGGCATATCCAACAAGTTATAGTTTTGATACACTTATTATACCTTGGTTATAATTATTGACACACTAATACATTGATTATACCTTAGTTATACTTACTAATACACCAATACACTAATTATACATTATTTATACATTGTTTGCACCTTATTTATTCATTGTTTAAGCATTGTAGTGTATAATAGTGTATAAGTAATGTATAACAATTTATAAGCAGTGTATAACTATGTATCAGAAGCTATGACTAAGGTATAATTAGTGTGTCAGAAGGTATAAATAAGGTATAATTAGTGTATCAGAAGGTATGACTAAGGTATAATCAGTGTATTAGTATATCAGTAAGTATAACTAAGATATAACCAGTGTATTAGAAGGTATAACTAAGGTTTAATTAGTGTACCAGTGTATCAGTAAGTATTACCAAGATATAACCAGTATATTAGAAGGTATAACTAAGGTTTAATTAGTGTAACAGTGTATCAATAAGTATAACTAAGATATAATCAGTGTTTTGGAAGGTACAACTAAGGTATAATCAGTGAATTAGTAGCTAGAACTAAGGTATATTAAGAGTATCAAATACATAACTAAAGTATAACTAAATATACCATAGTTTCTATACCTTAAAATACACTATTACAGTGATTATACCTTAGTTATACCTTATTAAAGTGATTATACCTTAGTTATATTTTAATTATACCTTACGATACACTATTACAATGATTATACCTTAATTATACTTTAAGATACACTATTACAGTTATTATACTTTAAGATACAAACGTATAATTAGTTATGCCTTAGTGAAAAAAAAGTCGGGGATTAAATATATACATATGCATCTTATTTCAAAGAGAAAGAAAAATTCTAAAGTTGTATGAAAAAAAAATAAAAACAGTTTAAGAGATAAATGCGAAATTAAATTAAAATTATGAAAAGAGGAGAGAAAACTGTGGAGAAAGTACAATCAAGTATTTTAGTAATTTTTAAAAGTTTGAAAGGTATTTTTCCCAAAATTTTATGTTCACTTAAAAAAGAAAGATGGTGCCGAAAAATAAGTATTTTTGCAAAATCTCCTAATATTTGTGCTCAAAAGCAAATATCAAATTTTTTTCAGAGAAAATAACGGTGGTCAACGATTTTGGTGAAAAACAGTACATCCATAAAATTTGAACGACGTCGTTCTTTAGCTGTTAGTGGTATGCTTATAGCTCGGCACGTAGATAAAATTCCTTAAAATCATTGTGGAAGGAGGCCTATTGAACTCGAGTACAACTTGAGTGTGTGTAAAAAAAATAAAAAAGGAGATTACTTTGAAATTGAATCATCTCCGTTTGACATTTAAAAAAAATGTCAAAATCAAACTCATAGGATTCCCACATTCAACCTTCTAAGCCAAACAGAATGTAGAATCATATGAAAAACATCATATCTCTGAGGAGGATCATTTATGAGGAAATGCCTTTGAACCTGTTTCACTCCTTGCTGCTTCCATCTATATTCATCTTCAGGTATTCCCATTAATATCTTCTTCAGGTTCGGTATTTCACTAACCAAAACCTGAACAGTAAACGCTTCCCAGTTAAGAACGTCGCTAAAAGGCAACACATATTTCTGAGAAATTAAGACAGGAACACATCCTGCATAAATTGCTTCCACAATTCTTGGACTTGCAACTTCATGTCCGCTTGGACAGATGCAGTACTTGCTTTTCTTCATGGTTTCCTGGTAAGAAAATCCATCTGGAAGTGTTTCGTAAACAAGAAGGTCCTTGTCTTTTTCCTTCCAGTGCTGGAAAAGGACAGGTCTTAGTTTTCCATGATTTTTACCAGCGAAGAATGCTAGGATTGTTCTGTTGGTTGGAGGGAATCCGCTAGCGAGGCCTGAAATTTCCCCGGTGATTAGATTGATTTCGGGGAACGAGGCATCCTTTTTGGGATTGAAATATTCTGATGTGTTTGCATTGCAAAGAACTCTTATGGAGTTGAAGTAAAGCTGACGCTCGTACCAGGTTGCTCGAGGACCCTGTCACCAACAAAATCATTTTTTTTTACTTACTTGTCAAAGGAAAAATGGAAACCAGGGGTCAAATTTGCTCCAAAGGTTATTGAGGATAATCAATTAGAATGTTCTTATATGAAATGACTTATTGTAAGTTTCAGCTCAATTTTATTATTTTTCTATGTAAATACTACGCACACAATCATACAATAATTATAGACAAAATTTCAGAAATGTATTTAAAAATGTTATATTTGAGCAATAATTTCTAGCAATTGAGGCAGTACAACTTTTTGTTTTGTAAGGATAAAATTAATCTTTTCTTAGAAAACTTTTTTACACAAACACAAAAAAATAAATAGATAAATAAATAAATATTAGAGTGAATTAATGTTACTGTGAAATGGCTGATATGTCCAATGATAAAAATCTAGTTTAGTTTTACTGTCACGATAGAAATTATAACTCAATTTTACTTTTGGTGATAGACTAATTAGTTTTACCCTTTCCAACAAAATCCCTAACTCCTAGCTTAATTAGTATTACTCTTTCCATAGAAAATACGTACAAAACTTAACCATAAAATCTCTTGAAAAATGATAAATTGAGCTAGAAATTCTACTATTGAGCATTATATAGGGCCGTGTTTTATAGGACAAATTAAAGTAGAATCAATCTTTTCCAAAAAAGATTTATATGCAAAATTGGCCATTATAACAGTATGAGATCCTGCATGATGTTGTATAACCATTTCTTTTAACACATTAAGCCATTAGTCATGTATAACCTTGCACGTCGAAGTAACACATCAAAGACTCAATGTGTAAGTTTAGAAAGTGAAACTTAAAGATAAGGGCTTAATATGTAAAAATAACAAAATTCAGAGTCCTCAGAATGATTTAATTTAATCAATCCATCCAGATGGATTAGGAGGGTCCCAAAGGGAACCCCAGGTCTTGGGTTCGAAACCCACCACTCTCTCCAAACTTTGTAAAAAAAATGGTTTAATTGAATGAAAAGGAAAAGATTCATACCCAATCATGGCAGGAAAGCATGAAATGGTCAGCTCCAAGGGATGTGTTCCAGTAAGAATACTTATGAGAGATAAGACGAACATAATCAACGACAGTACGTTCAAGTACTGCTTTGTCCCGAATATTTGGATGGAAGAGATGTTCTATTATCATCACTACACTGAACGGAAGGAAGTAAACCAAAGCTTCATCAGGATTCCATGTCCTCATTTTTTTATCACTTTCCATTAAGTTAATGAATATTCCTTCCATTGAGTATATATTTTTGCATGGCCCATAGTGAAATAGAGGCGGCTCACCCTCTTCATACACATATATTTTCAACAATTTCTCCATTAACAAGTAGCTCCTGTACGTACACGATTACATTAATTGGAACTTGCAATAAAATTAAATTAAATTAAATTGAGTCCGAATTTTGCATAACAAGTGCGTGTGCTGCCATGTAATACATATATTGTAAGTACACAATTACATTCAAATTTATCACCATTAATTGGAACCGATAAAAACCCTAAAATAAAAACAGGTCATTTAAATAAAATTGTAGATCCTTAATTAAAAATCTTATACCTTAAAATATAAACTCCAAATATTGATTTATAAACCCTAGACCCTAGCAGCATAATTTTATTAACTTAAAGCATGACTGACGTGGTGTGCTGGAACTATTTTATATTTCTTATGAGGGCATATTCTATATTTCAGTAGAATTAAGTTCTACTAGTCTACCTGCTTCTAAAAAAAATTGTAGTTTTAGAAAAGTTTTTATTTTAAACAGTTATCATTTTAAGTAATAAAAAAATCACTTAATAGATATTTTCAAATCTACTTTCATAATTAATTTTAATTACAATAAAATTAAAAAAAAATAACTCATATTCTAAAAATTAGTTATAGAAATATTTTTAGTAAAATAAGTAACACAGTAATATTGAAATAATTTTATTAATCAACGTTTTAAAATCTTAAAAAAATATAATTTAAAGTCAAAAGCCAAAATCATAAGTACTTTATTTAGTTTTTCCCTTAAGGTCAATTTAATTAGCACTTGTACGTCCATGTGTTCAAGTCCAGACAAGATCACCGGCCGGTAGGTTCCAGACCCGAGTATTGCTCATCGAATTCATTAAATTAATGCTACTTATTTTGCTGTATATAGTATATATTAACCATTTCAGATTCTATGAGATTTCCTACACTATCATTTCGAGATCTGGTTAAAGCATCTTCCACCACTAAAATCACAAAAAAAAAAAAAAAAAGAACAGAAAGAAAAATAGAATGATTACATTTTAAGATAGAGCTAAATATACCGTTAATTAATTAATTAAAGTTTGAAAAAATAAAAATTATGCAAGATTAGTCGTACCTATTTCTATCGCATTGATATTTAAGGAAATGTAATTAATGAGAATCAATCAATATCATCCCATTAATGTTGTGTGATGCTTAAACTCTGCAACTTTGTCTATATTTAGACAAACATTAATTCAAATAAATTAATTGTCGTTGTATATTTTTATAAACTTCACTAATGAAAACTTTTGAAAACCATAAAAGAAAAAAAAAAAAAAAAAAAAA
The DNA here is from genome assembly GCA_039660915.1 of Euphorbia tirucalli. Classification (NCBI taxonomy): domain Eukaryota; kingdom Viridiplantae; phylum Streptophyta; class Magnoliopsida; order Malpighiales; family Euphorbiaceae; genus Euphorbia; species Euphorbia tirucalli. Next base: position 29,557,536 of record CM077640.1, on the reverse strand, counting down.
AAAACCGAAAACTGAGGAATTCAAATGTTATTTAAAGAACAATTGAACTTCAATATAAGTAAAACTATTCAAATGTTAATTTGTTGATTATTTTTTAATCGGCAACTGAAATGCAAGTAAATAACAGCAGAAACAATTGAAAAAAAAAATACCGGTGGAAGGCACAAGAATTCCTATAAATATGACCTCGAGGAAGATAATCAGAATCATGATGAGCAGAATTAGAGCAATTGGGATCCAGTATTGCTTCTCTTATTAAAGATCTAGCCATTGAAAGAACTGCTTCAACCCTCTCCATTTTTTTATCTTGCTCCAAAGACTATACAAATAAACATTTTTAAAAAGTAAAACAAAATAAGAAAGAAAACATTGAAGAGTAAACGGAGAAATGTTAGAGGAGGATGAATTAGAAAAATACCTTAGAGTGTTTTGAAGAAGAAGAGATGGGAAGATTGATAGACATATATGGCCATTGAGAAGATGGAAAATAAAACAAGGGAAGAGCATAAGAATTGATTGTAAGAAGTAAAAGAAGAAGAAGAATGGGAGGTGTGAGAATAAGAAGAATGATATATGAATATTTCAAGTTGGTTTGCTTCATTTGTTTTATTCTCTCTCTCTCTCTCTCTCTCTCTCTCTCTCTCAATTTTACTAAATGGAAGTGTTATTTTTAATTTGCCGTTTAAAGCAGCATGTAATTTGGTCTGCTAATAAAATGCCAGCCCATCCCAGATATGGAGATAAAAACAATCCTATCAAAATCGGACGAAGCTGGTGGTTTCAACCGCAAACTAATTATTGCTCACATCAATTTGATATGAAATACTAATTTTGGAGAAAACTAATCAATCGCACTGATTAAATAATATTTTTAATAAAATTAATAAAATGTATTTAAAAAAAAATAAAAATCTAGTTCAACCCAAGTTGAATCCAATCAAACCAATTGAACCTTAACTAAACCGATAATTTATAACATCCATTAAAAAAAATCTAGTGAAATTTCCTTCCATTTTTGTGGATCTTTGAACTATAATATCAACTCTACCAATTAGCTTAAAAATGCTTACCCACCTGCCAAATAGGGATGGATTGAGGATATATGTCTAGTGGGATAGGGCTGTTAAAATGGGTGGTGATACGATAACATGGAATTTAACGAATTAGGGTTGGGTTTATGAGGGTTAGTGTCGGAAAAGGGTCGACACATTTATGACACGAGATAAACAGGTTGGGTCATGAGTCAACCTATGAACCCGAATAACCCGTTAACAAATTAATAATTTTAACTAATACGAAGGTTAAAACTATCATTTGCACTTGAGAGCTGATAGTATAAATTTATTCTTTCTTCAATACTTCCAAACCCTCATTCATTGTGATTTAATGGATATTTTTTGGACTATACTAGGCTAGTAGCTATTATGGCTTTTGATGTAGAAATTGCAGCTTCCGAAGGACTGCCTGAATGAGATATAAAAGGTTCACCAGATATTGTTTAATTAGTAAAAATGCAGAAATTTAAACTAATTTTTACTTTCTATTGCCTATTTGCATTATTGCATGTTTAATTGAGTTGATGAATTCATGTTGATTTATTTTTAGAAGGATAATTGTTATTTTTATAAATAATGTGGTTCAATATTGAATTGATCTATAAATAATCTATTTTTTGTTACTATAAATAATCTATTTTTAAATAAATGGGTTAAACATGCTAATAGTGTCAACCCGTTATAATATAATGTTGTGTAGTGTCAACCCGTTTAATATATGGGTAGTGTCAGTGTTGACCTTATAAGCGTCACCAAACTGTGTCAACACGACACGAACACGACAGCCAAACCCATTTTGACAGTCCTATAGTGGGGTAAATTTATACATCACACAGTTATATATTTCTATATTAAAAAACTTGTTGAAAGAAATTGAGTGGTCCGCCTATGTCTCAATGGGATTAGGATCGGTTCGATCTAAACTGGAATTGGTTTGATGAATGGTTAAACCAATTAGATAATTATCAATTATTTATTTAATTAGATAATTATCTAATCCTTCTCCTGATAGGTTTAGGAGACTCCTTCTATAAATAGAGGGATACAGTTTGGATTCAGAATTGATTCTAAGAGATAAGCAATCAATCTATCGGATAAAAACTCTCCCTCTCCTTCTCCCCAAAATTTCGGATACTGATCCGACCGGTAACTCAAGATGAGATTCTTTCCGCTGCAACTGTTCGTGGATTAGAACCAAGGATCCAGCTACGATCTGCGTTTCAAAAGATAAGCCTAATCCTCGTTGATTTTATGATTTACAGTTCGATCGCTTATGATCTATTAGATTCATACATCCTGAATAATATTCCTTTCACTTGTTATTCGATGTATAACTAATGATAATTTCAATTTTAAAAGATTATTAAAATTCTTAACATATTTCATAAAATAATATACCAAATATTCACAACTATATTTTGCACTAATTTTTGAGTAATTAAATCATTTATAGTACGTTTTGATTTTCATATTATACTAATTAATCCATACATAAATGTTTCATCATAATCATCAGTCCATCCACTTACATAAAAGTGCAAAATTACCCTTGTTTATTTATAGGTGAAAAGATTTTATCTTTTAGGTTTTAAATTTAATTAAAATATTTTTAAAATAAAAGTTGTATGATATATGTATATACCCCATTATTTTTATATTTGTATATAGTAATTATAATGATAAAAGTTTTAGAATCTGTTGCGCGTAGAATAATTTTCTAATTTAATTATTTTCAGTTATTGATTTTAGTTAGATTAAAGTTCTATTTTTTCCGATGAAATTAAGGTAATATCATGTTATTAGAAGGGGGTTTGAAGGAGAAGAATTAGGAGATTGGTTGTACAGAGTCCTGTTTTTTAGCTACCCGGAAATTTCATTTTTCTAGTTTTTCCGGATAACAAATGGTAATTTCTTGTATTCTAGATCACGTCACCTATTTATGTGGGATCTCACAATTCTTAGGTTATCTTATTTTTCCAAAACGGAATCATATTGAGAGAGAAAATTGCTAAACACTTTAGACTTTGCATAGACAGGATGGAAAATAATGCAAATTCATAACTGGTTTCTTTAAGTTGCTATAACTGTAGAGAATCATCACATGAAAAATTAAATACAAGGTGGAATATCGATCAAAATTTTCCTCGATTCCATAGTCTAAAATTCATAGAGATTAATAGAATGAAACCAATAACAGAAAGAATATTAAATTTTCTCACCTTAACTGCCTCCTCTAAAGACTGCTGCAGAAACCAAAACGTGTTTCCTTCACAATCCGGCACACGAACGACTCTTGAACGGGACTTGTGCTAGCGAACAGATTGAACGAAAAACAAGACCAAGCAGCCAAAGGGGGCGGCTACAATTTTTCTAGGGTGGCCAAAATTCTTATGTGGCTAGGGTTAGCGAGAAATCAGGTTTAAGGCTTCCTTATATACTATTTACTATACTCCTTAGCCTACTGGGATTATAATTAAAACTATAGGATATTTAATTTGATTAAATTAATTTAAGTTGTACAATTAAAATTAAATAAAACCTTATTATAAAATTCCAATTGACACAATTAAATATAATTTTATCAAATTAATATAATCCAAAGTTAAATTAAAATCAACCTTAATAAATATATCCTTTGTATTTATATTTCCACCAAGGAAATTTTATTTTATTTAATTAATTATTTACTATATGTAATTAATTAATCAAATAAAATTAATTTCTCCATTAATATAATTGGACTAATTATGACATTACCTAATGTCAATAACTTAATTAATTTGGTTTCCATTCCAATTCTGATTTGTCAACGTTCAGTCGTTATATGTGTACGATCCCGTGGGTCTGTCTTCATGTTGGCAGTGGGCCGAAAACACACAGACTGTAAATGGGTTCTAGCAAACCATTACAGCCCCCAATTAAGACGGAGACTTGCAGTCTAATGTGAAACATAACTCGGTAATGATATTGTATATCCCTTGCCAACTGACATCGATATATAAGCAAAAGGTATGGCCTTGTCATTCTCTTATATGCTATAGGGAATCTTCACGGGAAAAATTAAATGCGAGGCGGAATGCCGATTAAAATTTTCCTCGATTCCATAGCCCAAGATACATATAGATTAATAGAATGAAACTAAGAACGGAGAGAATATTAAATTTTCTGACCTTAACTATCTCCTCTAGAGACTGCTGCAGAAACGCAAGTGTGTTTCCTCCACAATTCGGTACACGAACAACTCTTGAATGTGACTCGTGCTAGCGAACGGATTGAACGAAAACCAAGAAAAAGTGAAGGAAGGGGCTGCTGTAATTTTTATTATGCTAGCTGAATTTTGCTTCTAGGGGATTTGGGAGAATTAGGTTAAGGCTTCCTTTAAATACCCCTTAGTGTAATCCTTAGTATACTAGGTTTCTAATTCCTTTTATACTCCTTAGTGTACAAGGATTAAATTAAACTACAGATTATTTAATTTGATTTAATTGATTTACCTTGTAGCATTATGATTAAATAAAACCATATTATAAAATTCTAATTAATACAATTAAATACAATTTTATCAAATTAAAATAACCCAAAGTTAAATTGAAGTCACTCTTAATAAATACAATCTTTGTATTTTTATTTCCACCAAGGAAATATTATTTTATTTGATTAATTATTTACTACAATGTAATTAATTAATCAAATAAAATTAATTTCTCCCTTATAATTGAATTAATTATGACATAACCTAATATCAATAAATCAATTAATTTGGTTTCCATTCCAATTCTGATTTGTCAACGTTCAGTCGTTCTATGTGTACGATCCCGTGGGTCTGTCTTCATGTTGGCAGTGGGCCCAAAGCCCACAGACTGTAAGTGGGTTCTAGCAAACCATTACAAACCCCAATTAAGACGGAGACTTGCAGTCTAATGTGAAACATAACCCGATAGTGATCTTGTATATCCCTTGCCAACTGACATCGATATATAGGCAAGAGGCATGGACTTGTCATCCTCTTATATGTTTATTTATCTTTTGATACCAAGTGGACTGAACCTAACGAACAAGTATCCCAACTTATTCGGGTATGTCAATACACTTGTCAGTCCCACTCATCAAGTGGCCAGTGATGTCATCTTAGGGGACGTTGAGTGGCAATTCCATCAACTTCACTATCAACATCAACATGTTCACTGGCCTACCCAACATACCCATACTTTGCACCCTGTTACGGTCCCATTAGGTGTATATCAAAGTGTATGAGATCCCATGTTATGTTATAGAAAACACCGGGTCTAAGGATCATAGCAAGACCTACATGAGAAGCACATATGACAATCGAACCATGTGGTGTTCTCATGGTGGATTGATCCAGTACCATGCAACCCAACATGTACCCATATCATTGACTGACATTTCATGTCCAATGGCTGGTAAGACGTTGTCGTCCGTCAAGGATATGCTAGTCTTTGGTTTTATTCATTTCCATGATTAGAACAAACTAGGGATACCTTTATGATTATAACTTTAGCTCTACTAAAAGGTCTCACAATCCAATGGCCGACATTGGATTACTTTAGTACGGTTATAATCATTATATACTCTATTTATAAATAGCACAAGATATGAATAAATAGATTCATGCCTTTGTTTCAACACAAAATGTATAATACAAAATATCCAAATATAAAGTATAATACAATATAAGAACCAATGCCATTTGGACTAGGGCGCACCAGTAATCTCCCATTTGCATTAGTTACAACTATGCATTGCCCTAATCCCTATAGATCTAGTATGACCCTCGGGCTGTGCCTTTGGCAGCACCTTGGTCAATGAATCAGTGACAATATTCCCGGTGTCAACTCTCTGTAGTGAAATGTCTCTTCTGTCCACGATCTCTTGGATGAGGTGAAACTTCCTGAGTATGTGTTTGGACTTTTTATGTGTCCAAGGCTCCTTAGCTTGTGCGATGGCCCCGTTGTTGTCACAGAAGACATTCACTAGGTCTAGGATAGATTGGACTACTCCTAACTCAGTGATGAACTTCTTCTTCCAAACAGCTTCACATGCAGGAATATACTAAGCTTCTGTAGTAGAATAAGCGATGGTTGGCTATTTTGAGCTCTTCCAACTGATGGCACCACCATTCAATAGGAAGACATAACCAGACTGCGACTGGTTTTTGTCCTAATCGATCTCGAAGCTTGCATCAGTGTACCCTGTCAATGACAGCTCTTCTTGACCTCCATAAACAAAGAAGCTATCTTTAGTCCTGTTAAGGTACTTAAGGATTGCCTTGACTACTGTCCAGTAATCCTCCCCGAGATTTGACGGGTATCAACTAGTCATACTCAGTGCAAAAGCAACATCAAGTCTCGTACATAACATGGAGTACATGATGGATCCTATAGCCGAAGCATATGGGATCTTCACCGTCTTCTCCCGATCCTCCTTTGTCTTAGGACCGTTGTTCCTACTTAGTTTGAGTCCATGGCACATAGGTAAGAAACCTTTCTTTGCCTTATCCATGCCAAACCTTTTTAGAACGTTGTCTATGTAAGAGGCCTAACTTAGGCCCAGAAGCCGATTGGAACTATCCCTGTAGATCCTGATCCCTAAGATCATCTCTGCTTCTCCTAAGTTCTTCATTGCGAAGCACTTACTCAACCACTACTTAAGCCCTAGCAGTGTTGGTATGTCGCTTCCAATGAAAAGGATGTCATCTACGTATAGGACTAGGAATGTAGATACACTCCCACTAACCATCTTATACACACAGGGCTCATCTAGATTCTGTATGAAGCCATATTCCTTAATAGCCTTATTGAATCTCAGGTTCCAACTCTGAGAAGCTTGCTTCAATCCATAAGTGGACCTCTGAAGCTTGCATACCCAATTAGGATACTTTGGATCCATGAAACCTTTAGGTTGTGTCATGTACATATCCTTGAGTAGCTTTCCATTCAGAAAAGTGGTCTTAACATCCATCTGCCATGTCCTACAATCATACCATACAACTATGGCAAGTAGTATCCTAATGGATTTGAGGATTGCCACTGGTGAGAAGGTTTCAACATAGTCAATTCCCTAAACTTGTTTGAAACCCTTCGCCACCAGTCAGTCTTTGAAGGTGTTGTCGGCCTTTAACTTGAAACACCACTTACAACCGATTACCTTAGCACCTAGAGATGGATCAACCAAATTCCAAACTTAGTTATTGTACATCGATTACATCTCAGCTTCCATGACTTTATGCCAGTTAGCTGACTGTGGGCTTTCAATAGCCTCCTAGTAGGTCCTGGGTTCTTCTTGGTCAAAGACTAAAAGATTCCCCTCATCGGTCATGAGAAACCCATATCTCTTGGGTTTATAACGGACCTTACCAGACCTTCAAAGGTCCTGTGTGATTGGTTCAGATTCCTCAATTGCTTAAGGTTATGGTTCAATCTCTGAGCTATCCTATATAGGTGCTTATGGATCTTGAACTTCCCTTAGCTTAATACTGCTTCCACTGTCTTTCTTGGAGATAAACTCTTTTTTAAGAAAGACACCCTTTCATGCTATGAACACCTTATTCTCAATAGGGTTGTAGAAGTAATATCCCCTTGTTTCCTTGGGGTAACTGACAAACAGGCACCTTTCGATTTTGGAGTCTAGCTTGCCACTTGTCAATTTCTTGACATGGGCCTCACAACCCCAAATCCCTATGAAAGAGATGTTGGGCTCCTTGCCCATCCATAGTTCATATGGTGTCTTTTCAACTGCCTTACTCGATGTACGGTTAAGTGTGACTGCAGCTGTCTCTAATGCATATCCCTAGAAGGATGTTGGGAAAGTGGTTTGACTCATCATCAAGTGGATCATATCCAGCAAGGTCCTATTCCTCCTTTTTGACACTCCATTCCATTGGGGTGTTCCAGAAGGAGTGAGCTGTGAGATAATCCCACACTCTCTCAAGAATGAATCAAACTTTAGGCTCATATACTCGCCACCTCGGTCAGACCAAAGTGCCTTAATAGTCTTACCTAGTTGGTTCTCCACTTCATTCTTATGCTTCTTGAAACTATCAAGGGTTTTAGACTTCTTCTTCATCAGATAGACGTAGCCATATCTGCTAAAGTCGTCTGTTAAAGTAACGAAGTAGTGAAAACCATTTCTAGCACTAGTATGGGCCCACACATATTCGAGTGTATTAGCTCCAACAAGCCCTTGGCCCTCTCATTTTTCTTATTTAAAGGCGCTTTTTTCATTTTACCTTTTAAGCAAGATTCACATGTGTCATAAGACTCCAAGTCAAATGACCCTAACACTCCACTTTTGTGAAGTCTAGCTATGCGCTTCTTATTTATGTGGCCCAAACGATAGTGCTAACAACATGTATACCCGAAGAACTGCCCTGGTTCTTCACTTGCTCTCCCATGAGCATTAGACATGTCTTGTTCCTATGTCCTTTCTGCTTACATTTGAAGCATACATCCTTGAGAGTGGCCTTGGGCTTGGACCCTTGCTTAGCCTTCTTAGCCTTAGCCTTCTTGGCCTTGGCTTTAGCTTTGCCTTTGCCCTTTATAGCAGGTGTGTTCCCTTTGTTCACTAGCAGCACCGGTGGAGTCTTTTTGACAGACTGTTGAGCAAGCTTAAGCATTCCATGTAGCTCAGCCACAGTCTTGTCCATACCCTGCATGTGATAGTTCATGATGAATTGATAATTAGACTTATGGAGGGATCCCAAGATGATGTCTATAGCCAACTCCTATGCGACTGGTGTGTCAAGACTGGCCAATGCATCGATATAGCCCTTCATCTTAAGCACGCGGGTGCTCACAGATGTCCCAGCTGCCATCCAGCAGGTGTTGAGTGCCTTATTTGTCAAGAACCTTTCTTGACATGCCTGATCTTGGTACATCCTTTTGAGACCATCCATGATCGTATGGGCTTGGTAGTCCATGGACTGTTTTTATAGCTCAGGAACCATCGTGCCCAATATAAGGTAAGACACATCTCTATTAGCCCTCTTATAAAGGTCGTACTCCTCAATTTGAGCTTAAGTAACCCCTCGACTTGTAGGCGGTACGACCGGTAAGGCCCTATCTAGTACATATTCCTTGGACTCTTGTCTCAACACTATTCTCAGCTGTCGAGCCCAGTCTAGGAAGTTAGGCCCCGGATAGTTTCTCGTTTTCAAGGAGTGATCACAGTGAAAATGAATTACTAGCAATTTTAAGTGATTATCTACACAGAAAAATTTGCAGAGTGATTAATAAAAGGGCTTTATTATTTTAACCATGTTAATTAACAATCTATTTCGATTAATTTGCTGGCGATGTATGGTTACAAGACCAAGATCCATATTTCATTAAGAAGGGGCCAAGCGAGGCTTGTCAACTAACCCTTAACTATTTAGGTAGGAACCCTATTTTACAACCTAATGAATAATTAGTAAGCCTATACTAGAGATCCACTGGGTGGGCTTGCAAACTCCTCTTGGTCTTGGCACCAATAGGCTTCCTCTCCAATGGCTTGATGCAATTATAATTAAATTTACAAAATACAAATTAAATAAAATTACATCAAAATAAAATAAAACGACACGCAGGCCATATTTTCTAGAATTAAAATTTACAACCCAACTTCATCTAAGGCCTCATAGTGCTCAAAACCACACAACCAAGCATAGAAGCATATATATACAAATAGCAAATATCAATTTATATACACGTATTAAAATGCATGAACATAGCAATTCCCATTTTTTAATTAATTATGTCCAGCTGTTTGTGAAATCGCCAATTCTGGCATCCATAACTGATGTCCGATCATGGTCCCGATTTAGCCGCCCAATTCTCAACCCATGCCAAGGGCCAATTGGACCAATTTCATTAATCAATTTAATTTTAACCAAAAATTAAATTATATGCATGAATTAAATCACACAAGAAACTACACGAATCTAATCGTGAAAATAAAATCATGAGAATTTTAAAACCAATTTGAAAATTCACATAGGGTTCGAAAAAATCAAAATACATGCAAAAAAAAAAAATCATACCCACACCCCATGCGTTGGCGCTACTGTCCGGAGACAACAACGCTGCTGTGCGGCAGCCTACTGCCATGTAGTAGCAGGTAATGAACCTACTGCGACAAGCAGCAGTAATTGGTCCAAATTGGAATCACAATTTGCGATTCCAATTTAGCCAATCTGCATTGGAATTGAAATTGGTCAGGGTACACTAACGCTTGCTTCGAGAACGACCAGGACGAAAACCAATATACTAGGTTTCTAATTCCTTTTATACTCCTTAGTGTACAAGGATTAAATTAAACTATAAATTATTTAATTTGATTTAATTGATTTATCTTGTATCATTAGGGTTAAATAAAACCATATTATAAAATTCTAACTGATACAATTAAATATAATTTTATCAAATTAAAATAACCCAAAGTTAAATTGAAGTCAGGGTACCAATTTGGAACCCTGACAGAATGACCAATCTGATTCAATTGGTCCAAATTGGAATCACAATTTACGTTTTAAGATCAGATTGCCTTCTGTTTGGGCTCTGATACCACTATAGGGAATCATCATGGGAAAATTTAAATGTGAGGCAGAATACCAATTAAAATTTTCCTCGATTCCATAGCCCAAGGTTCATGTTCCAATTAATAGAGTGATTGGTATTAGGGTTCTTGGTGTTTGAATTGATTTTATTAGACTTGTTTTCAATTTAATTTTATTTGGAATCCTAATTTGGTGATTTCTGGTTTTTAATTGTTTTTCCCCAATTTGTTCTTTCTTTTATCTGTGAGGCAGTAGGCTGCTGTGCGGCAATGCTGTGGTCTTATTCGGATTTTTTTGTGAGTATTTTGAATTTTTGGACCCTATGTGAAATTTTAAATTGGTTTAAAAATTCACATGATTTTATTTTCGTGATTGGATTTGTGTGGTTTCTTATGTGATTTAATTCATGTATATAGTTTAATTTTTTGGTTAAAATTAAATTGGTCCAATTGGCCTTTGGCACGGGTTGAGAATTGGACGGCTAATTCAGGTCCGTGACCGGACATCGGTTATGGATGCTAGAATTGGCAATTTCACAAACGGCTGGACATAATTAATTAAAAATTGGAATTGCCATGTTCATGCATTTTAATACATGTTTGTATGTTGATATTTGCTATGTGTATATGAGCTTCTATGCTTAGTTGTGTGGATTTGAGCACTATTGGGCCTTAGATGAAGTTGGGTTGTAAAAATTTAATTTTAGGAAATATGGCCTGCATGTCATTTTATTTTATTTTGATGTAATTTTATTTAATTTATATTTTATAAATTTAATTGTAATTGTATTAAGCCATTGGAGAGGAGGCTCATTGGTGCCAAACCCAAGAGGAGTTTGCTAACCCACCTAGTGGATCTCTAGTATAGGCTTACTAGTTATTCATTAGGTTGTAAAATAGGGCCTATAGTGTCTCTTTTATTTATATACATATTTTATACTTATATCAATTATATATGTATGAATGTATGTTTAGCCATTCCAATCACCCGCGATTATGCATGCTAAGCCGTTATTAATCAATCTAATTAAATATTAAGTCGATTAAAAGTGCTTTCAACATTTGAACCTTGTTGGTTTTTGAATAGTGCAATGTGGGCTGTGCCTCCGCCAGGTACATCGTATTGTTCAATTACTATATAGGGTTAAGGTACTGGGTACAGAATGGTGGTTGGACTCAACATGGGTAGTAGGATAAGCTCTTAGCCCTAAGCACAGATGGGTAAGTGCCAATAAGCCCATCAAACCAAGAGTCCCTAGGTTGGGATTGGAGAGAGCTCCTACCTAAATAGTTAACGGTTGGTTGACAAGCCTCGCTTGGCCCATTCTTAATGAAATATGGATCTTGGTCTTACAACCATACATCGCCAGCAAATTAATCAAAATGGATTGTTAATTAACATAGTTAGAATAATAAAGCCCTTTATTAATCACTTTGTAGATTTTTTTATATAGATAATCACTTAAAATGGCTGGTAATTCATTTTCACTGCGATCACTCCTTGAAAAGGAGAAACTATCTGGGCCTAACTTCCTAGACTAGGCTTGACAGCTGTGAATAGTGTTGAGACAAGACTCCAAGGAATATGTGCTAGATAGGGCCTTACTGGCTGCACTGCCTTCAGGTCGAGGGGTTGCTCAAGCTTAAATCGAGCAGTAGGACCTTCATAGGAGGGATGATAGAGATGGGTCTTGCCTTATGTTAGGCACGATGGTTCTTGAGCTGCAAAAACAGTTCATGGACTATCAAGCCCATGCGATCATGGATGAGCTCAAAAGGATGTACCAATATCAGGCACGTGAAGAAAGGTTCTTGACAACTAAGGCACTCAACACTTGTAGGATGGTAGCTGGGTCATCTATGAGCACCCACATGCTCAAGATGAAGGGCTATATCGACGCATTGGCCTATCTCGGCACACTAGTCCTGTAGGAGTTGGCGATAGACATCATCTTGGGATTCCTTGCTGAGTGTTATGATCAGTTCATCATGAACTATCACATGCAGGGCATGGACAAGACTGTGGCTGAGCAACATGGAATGCTCAAGCTTGCTGAACAGTCTGTCAAAAGAACTCCATCGGTGCTGCTAGTGAACAAAGGGAACACCCCTGCTGTGAAGGGCGAAGGCAAAGCTAAAGCTAACACCAAGGCTAAGAAGGCTAAGGCTAAGAAGGCTAAGCAAGGGCCTAAGCCCAATGCCACTCCTGAGGATGTGTGCTTTGAATGTAAGCAGAAAGGGAACTAGAAAAAGAAATGTCTAAGGCTCATGGGAGAGTAAGTGAAGAACCAGGGTAGTTCTTCAGTTATATATGTTATTGACGTTAACCTCACTATTTTGACATCTTGGGTGTTGGATACCGGATGTGGTTCTCACATTTGTTGTAATGTGCAGGGACTAAGAAATAGGAGGTTATTGAGATCCAGAGAAGTAGATCTTCGAGTCGGGAATGGCGCTAAGGTTGTTGCCATCGAGATTGGAGAATTCCATTTGGAGTTGCCCATTGGATTGGTTTTGATTTTGAAAGATTGTTATTTTGTACCTGCCATGTGCAGGAATATTATTTCAGTTTTTGTCTTGGATATTTCTTGATTTGTTTTCAATATTGGTTTTTGAAAAATTGATATTGTGAACACTAAGAGGGTTAAGCCAATGAACCTAATCCTGCATCCTTCTGGTGCTATCATTTAGGCTACATAAATGAGAAGTGCACAGCTAGACTTCACAAAAGTGGAGTGCTAAGGTCATTTGGCTTGGGGTCTTATGACATATACGAATCTTATTTACGAGGAAAAATGACAAAGGCACCTTTTTCAACAAGAAAGCTGACAGTGCCAAGGGCTTGTTGGAGCTAATACACTCGGATGTGTGTGGGCCCGTGAGCACTAGTGCTAGAAATGGTTTTCACCACTTCGTTACTTTCACAGATGACTTCAACAGATATGGCTTTGTTTATCTGATGAAGAACAAGTCTGAAACCCTTGATAGGTTCAAGGAGTACAAGAACAGAGTCGAGAACCAACTAGGCAAGACTATTAAGGCACTTCAGTCTCACCGAGGTGGAGAGTATATGAGCCTAGAGTTTGATTCATTCTTAAGAGAGTGTGGGATAATCTCACAACTCACTCCTCCTGGAACACCCTAATAGAATGGAGTGTCAATAAAAAGGAATAGGACCTTACTGGACATTGTCTTCTTGATGATGAGTCAAACCACTCTCCCAACATCCTTCTGGAGATATGCATTAGTGACAGCTGCATTCACACTTAACCGTACACCGAGTAAGGTAGTTGAAAAGACGGCATATGAATTATGGACAGGCAAGGAGCCCAACGTCTCTTTCATGCGGATATGGGGTTTTAAGGCCTATGTCAAGAAATTGACAAGTGGCAAGCTAGACTCCAAAATGAAAAAGTGCCTATTTGATTGTTACCCCATGGAAACAAGGGGATATTACTTCTACAACCTTGGTGAGAACAAGGTGTTCATAGCACGAAAGGGTGTGTTTCTTGAAAAAGAGTTTATATCCAAGAAAGATAGTGGGAGAAATATTGAGCTAAGGGAAGTTTAAGATCCATAAACACCTATACAGGATAGCTCGAAGATCAAACCAAAACCTTAAGCAATTATGGAATCTGAACCGATCACATAGGACCTTAGAAGGTCAGGTAGGGTCCATCATCAACCCGAGAGATATAGGTTTCTCATGACCGATGATGGGAATCTTCTAGTCTTTGACCAAGAAGAACCTAGGACCTACTAGGAGGCTATTGAATGCCCACAGTCAGCTAATTGGCGTAAAGCATGGAAGCTGAGATGCAATCGATGTATGATAACCAAGTTTGGAATTTGGTTGATCCAACTCCAGGTGCTAAGGTAATCGGTTGCAAGTGGTGTTTCAAGTTAAAGGCCGACAACACCTTTAAAGGGCTACTGGTGGCAAAGGGTTTCAAACAAGTCTTGGGAATTGACTATGATGAAACCTTCTCACTAGTTGCAATGCTTAAATCCATTAGGATACTACTTGCCATAGCTGTATGGTATGATTATGAGATATGGTAGATGGATGTTAAGACTGCTTTTCTAAATGGAAAGATACTTGGGGATGTGTACATGACATAACCTAAGGGTTTTATCGATCTAAAGTATCCTAACCGGGGTATGTAAGCTTCAAAGGTCCATTTGTGGATTGAAGCAAGCTTCTCGGAGTTGGAACCTAAGATTCAATGAGGCCATTAAGGAATATGGCTTCGTACAAAATCTAGATGAGCCTTGTGTGTATAAGATGGTTAGTAGGAGTGTATCTACATTCCTAGTCCTACACGTAGATGACATCCTTCTCATTGGAAGCGGCCTACCAACACTACAAGTCGTTAAGCAGTGGTTAAGTAAGTGCTTCGCAATGAAGGACTTAGGAGAAGCTGAGATGATCTTAGGGATCAGGATCAACAAGGATAGATCCAATTGGCTTCTGGGCCTAAGTCAGGCCTCAAGCCTCTTACATAGACAAAGTTCTAACAAGGTTCTTACCTATGCACCATGGACTCAAACTAAGTAGGAACAACGGTCCTAAGATGAAGGAGGACAGGAAGAAGATGCTGAAGATCCCATATGCTTCGACTATAGGATGCATCATGTACTCCATGTTATGTATGAGACCCGATGTTGCTTTTGCACTGAGTATGACTAGCCGATACCAGTCAGATCCTAGGGAGGATCACTGAACGGTAGTCAGGACAATCGTCAAGTACCTTAACAGGACTAAAGATAGCTTCTTGGTGTATAGAGGTAAAAAAGAGCTGTCATTGTCAGTGTATACTGATGCAAGCTTTGAGACCGAACAGGACAAAACCCAGTCATAGTCAGGTTATGTCTTCCTATTGAATGGTGGTGCCATCGGTTGGAGGAGATCGAAACAGCCAACCATCACCGATTCTACCAAGAAGCTGAGTACATTCCTGCATGTGAAGCTGCAAAGGAAGCTAATTAGATGAAGAAGTTCATCACTGAGTTAGGAGTAGTTCCTCCACAATCCGATACACGAACAACTCTTGAACGGGACTCATGCTAGCTAATGGATTAAACGAAAACTAATAAAGAGCAAAAGGGGGCTGCTGTAATTTAAAATATGCTTCCTGACTTCATTCTTCGAGGGGTTAGGGAGAATTAGGTTAAGACTTCCCTTAAATACTCCTTAGTGTAATCCTTAGTATACAAGGTTTCTAATTCCTCTTATACTTAATTTGATTTAATTGATTTACCTTGTATCATTAGGATTAAATAAAACCATATTATAAAATTCTAATTGATGCAATTAAGTACAATTTTATCAAATTAAAAAATCTCAAAGTTAAATTAAAGTCAGCCTTAATAAATACAACCTTTGTATTTTTTTCCACCAAGGAAATATTATTTTATTTAATTAATTATTTACTACATGTAATTAATTAATCAAATAAAATTAATTTCTCCCTTGTAATTGAATTAATTATGACATAACCTAATGTTAACAACTCAATTAATTTGGTTTCCGTTCCAATTCCGATTTGTCAACGTTTAGTAGCTCTATGTGTACGATCCTATGGGTCCATCATTATGTTAGCAGTGGGTGCAAAGCCCAGAGACCGTAAGTGGGTTCTAGCAAACCGTTACAGCCCCCAATTAAGGCGGAGACTTGCAGTCTAATGTGAAATATAACCCGGTAGTGATATTGTATATCCCTTGCCAATTGACATTGATATATAGGCAAGAGGCATGGCCCTGTCATCCTCTTATATCTTTATTTATCTCTTGATACCAAGTGGACTGAACTTAACGAATAAGTATCCCAACTTATTTGGGTATGGCCATACACTTGTCAGTCCCACTCATCAAGTGGCCAGTAATGTCATCTCAGGGGACGTTGAGTGGCAATTCCATCAACTTCACTATCAACATCAACATGTTCACTAGCCTACCCAACATGCCCATACTTTGCACCCTGTTACGGTCCCATTAGGTGTATATCAAAGTGTATGAGATCCCATGTTATGTTATAGCGAACATCGAGTCTAAGGATAATAGCAAGAATACCTGAGAAGCACCTATGATGATCAAACCATGTGGTGTTCTTGTGGTGGATCGATCTAGTATCATGCAACCCAACATGTACCCATATAATTTATTGACATTCCATGTCCAATGGCCAGCGAGATGCTGTCATTAAGCCAAGAATATACTAGTCTTTGGTTTTATTCATTCCCATGATTAGAGCAGACTAGGGATTTCTTTATGATTATAACTATAACTCTACTAAAAGGTCTCATAATCCAATGGCCTATATTGGTTTACTTTAGTATGGTTATAATCATTGGATACTCTATTTATAAATAGCATAAGATATGAATAGATAGATTGATGCCTTTATTTCAACACAAAATGTATAACACAAAATATCCAAATATAAAATATAATACAATACAAGAACCAATGCCATTTGGACTAGGGCACACCAATAATCTCCCACTTGCACTAGTTCCAACTATGCATAGCCCTAATCCCTATAGATCTAGTATGACCCTTATGATGTGCCTGTGGCAACGCTTTGGTCAACGAATCAATGACATTGTTATCGGTGTCAACTCTCTGTAATGAAATGTCTCCTCTGTCCATGATCTCTCGGATGAGGTGAAACTTCCTGAGTATGTGTTTGGACTTTCTATGTGACCAAGGCTCCTTAGCTTGTGCGATGGCCCCGTTGTTGTCACAGAAGACATTGACTGGGTCTAGGATAAATGGAACTACTCCTAACTCAGTGATGAACTTCTTCATCCAAATAGCTTCCTTTGCAGCTTCACATGCAGCAATGTACTCAACTTCTATGATAGAATCAATGATGGTTGGCTATTTCGAGCTCCTCCAACTGATGGCACCACCATTCAATAGGAAGACATAAGCAGACTATGAATGGTTTTCATCCTGATTAGTCTCGAAGCTTGCATCAGTGTACGCTAACAATGACAGCTCTTCTTGACCTCCATACAACAAGAAGCTATCCTTAGTCCTGTGTGAGCGGACGACCTTTTTCCGAAAGCGAAACACAGCGAAGTGAACTGGGGAAAAAGAAGAACTGAATATTTGATGTTTTGTAGTTGAAAAATGGGTTTGTATCTTATTTAGGAAAACCAATTATTTGTTTAGACATCCTTTTGTAGAAAACGTTTTCTTTGAATGTGAGTTTTTGTGAAAACTGGCTTTTACATTTTAGAAAATCCTGTTTTATTACTTAAAGATCTCAAAACCTAAATTTTAAGATTAGTGACAGAGTTGCCACCCGTATCAGCTCATCCAGGAAATTCAAATATAGCTCCCTATCAAGTGTAGACTACCGTACCTAATCCAAAGATTTAGGGTTTGGGCAACTTATCTATTCAACCTCAAGCTTGCATTCATTTAGAGGTTCATATGACAATATTTTATTCACTTATTCTCTACCCATTTTATCTTTTCTTAGTGGCCCATGCTCATTCAGATGACAGAAATAAGTAAAGTGCAAGAAAATAAACCATACATCCAAACAAAACCAAAAAAGAAAAGAGGCCACTTATTACAAGCCCAAAAGATAAAAACTCTCATCCTCACCAATACAACTGCCTAGATACATGAGTATCTAAGAAATCGCAATCGCCTAGGATACACAAGTTGATATATTAAATACATCCAAAATAAAAATATGAAAAAATCAAAAGCTACAAAATAGATGGGTTAGCACAACTATATCACAAACACAAAAGGGACTCGTAACAGGACATGGAAAATGGAGCATGCATTAAGGGGGTAACCGAGAAGTCTGGGCGACTTGCTTGATTAGACATGGAAAACCATTTTAGAAATGCCCTGTAGGTTTTGTGCTTGAAAATATTTTGGAATACAGTTTGGCTCAATAACATGCAAATTTCTCCATTTAGTGGGTCAGTTATCCCGGAACTCGGGGCTTCATTCGTGGGGGTTTCCTAATTTTAACATGCATCTAGGACCCAAAGCAGTAAACACATCAAAAACAGTTTGATTCTGAAGACAGCATCACACGACGACGTTCATGTGAGTTGTCCCATGATTCTGCCTCCTTCTGGGAACTACAGCCGTGTGGCTCCAGTTAGAGCCGTGCGACTATAGCCACTACAGCCGTGTAGTTGTAGTGTCCAGAACCCGAAATTGGTTTTCTTTGTTTCATAAATCACTGTCTAGACTCGTTTCGATGATTTCTGAGAATTTTAGGGGACCTGGGGGTCCACTAAAGCTGGACAGCGTATCCGATCTAGATCGAACACTCCCGGATTCCAGAAAACCGAAATCAACGAAACCCAAATCTCACATCAACATTATTGGAAAACTGAAAACCATAATTCTGAATGTAACAAATGTCATTTGACCGAAATAGTTCATAACATAACAAACAAAATGGGAAACTAACTGCTTTCGATCGATATAGGGCGTTTTAGGTTTCTGCTTCAAAGAACACAGCCGTGCGGCTATAGTATTACAACTGCTTAGCTCTGTTCTAAAGGATTACAGCTGCTCAGCTCTATTTAGAGCTGAACGACTATAATTAAACAGACAGTTTCTAGAAATTTTTGCAAAACATAAAAAACCACATAGCAAAAGCAATCAAATATGAGTTTAAGGCCTCTAAGAGTTTACTTAGTTGATGTTCCTATGTGTTTGATGACCAGAATTGGATTTGGAAGCTAGAATTCACTTAGAACCTCACGAACGTGCATAAATCCTCGAATACACATCCTGAGTCAATTCAAATAGACTTGAGAACAGCCCGAACGAGTGATAGTATGACTGGAGACTCTCACCCTATGTGTTTCTAGTCTGTTCTCTGTAATGACCTGAAATTTAGAAATCTCAAATAATATTGTTTGAACTCCTGAACAATATAATTGAAGATAAATTTTGGGTTAAGACAATATTACTCCAATTCCTGTTTATATTTTATATGAATTACTTTGGGCAACAATATTTGATATTATTTTTAAGATATTTGGATGAATAAATGTAATGACATTTTTATGGAGCCATATATGGTTTTTGGATAATTTTATTTAATTGTACTTTTTATATATTTAAGTGATTGTTTCTTTTAAAGGAAAAAAAATTGAGTGATGGAAGTTTATGAAATAAAGTTAGTGTACACCACTAAGCAAATTTGCTTAGCGTGTAGTTTGTTTTTCTACACGCAGTTTTAGAGCTGTAGATAGTCTGGACCAGTGGAAGAAGGGGATCAAGTGTGTAGAGATGAAAGTGGAAGCGTGCTAAGGTGTATATTTTGCATAATGTATATATTGGTGAGTTGTTATAATAGTATGGCATGTACTAACTAGTTAAATGTGTAACTTGGAGTTTCATTTGGATACTTTATTTTAAAGCTTTGGAGTTGTGAATATTTATTCTAAGTATTATAAATTTTTTTGCGATGTATATATATATATGATGTATGGAAAATGGATGACTGGACCGAATTAATAGATATTATCAGAGTTTAACAGGTTATTATGAATACAGGGTGATGATTTTATGACACCCTTAGTTATTTGAATGTGACAAACATGCTTAGTTTTCTTTACAGGGGGTGTTACATTCTCTCTGTTTCTGGTATATTCCTTTTAGTTTTTCTTAGTTTTCTCTCTTTCTCTTCCTTTTTAGTTTTTCTCTCCAATTCTCTTTTCTCTATGTTCTGTGAATGATTTTTTTCCATTCGTTATTGTTTTTTCTCCTTCTCCTTCTTGTTTTCTACTCTTAAACCTATAAAGTCTCAACAGAAATCCCTTAATTAAGGAATCATACCTGCTGTCAAAGACTGATGTTGGCTATTTAGGTAAGTAATCTGAGCGCTCGATAAAGCTGCACGGCTTTAATGTTACAGTCGTGCGGCTTTGGTGTTAAAGCCATGTAGTTGTAGTCTTGAAACTACAATAGGGCATCTCTATCTAGAGCTATCACAAATTTTACTAAATCCAACACTCACGTCTAAGCCCTCTAATCACTTGAAGGACCTTTCTTGGGGTTTCAGATTAAGGGCTGTTCGGTTTTTAGGGCGTTTGAGACATTCCAGTCGATATTCCACTCCTTTTCAATTCCAACTCATGTTCGTTTGTCTTAACAGGTAACATAGAATTTTCACAGAGGTCGGAAAACCCATGCCCACAGGCTGCCCTTTGCGGGATCAAAGTCGACTCATGGTCGGGTTATTATTCCCGCATCGAATTTGGTCTCACGACAGGGAGGATGGTGAGAAAAGGAAAGAAAACATACCTGACATCATGTTTGTCGAGGAATAGGCGCAACATTTAGCTAGGGACGTTGGCTCTAGGGGCTTTGGTTCTGAGGTTGGCTCTGGCAGCTTGGCTTGAAGTTGGCTCTCTTGGCGGAGCTATACCTTTGAAGTTGGCTTTAAGAGCTTTGGTTTGAAGTTGGCTCTCTTGGTGGAGCTATACCTTTGAAGTTGGCTCTCTTGGTGGAGCAATGCCTTTGAAGTTGGCTATAGGAGCTTTGGTTTGAAGTTAGCTCTGTTAGTGGAGATATGCCTCTGAAGTTGGCTCTAGGAGCTTCGGTTTGAAGTTGGCTCTCTTAGTGGTGTTATGCCTTTGAAGTAGGCTTTAGGAGCTTTCGTTTGACGTTGGCTCTCTTGGTGGAGCTATGCCTTTAAAGTTGGCTCTAGGAGCTTTGGTTTGAAGTTGGATGTCTTGGTGGAGCTATGCCTTTGAAGTTGGCTCTAGGAGCTTTGGTTTGAAGTTGGCTCTCTTGGTGGAGCGATACCTTTGAAGTTGGCTTCTCAGCGAAGCTATAATTCTATAGTTGGCTTCTCAGGGGGGCTATAATAATGTAGTTGGCTTCTCAGTGGAGCTATAATTCTAAAGTTGGCTTCTCATTGGAGCTATAATTCTATAGTTGGCTTCTCAGCGGAGCTATAATTCTAAAGTTGGCTTCATAGCGGAGTTATAATTCTAAAGTTTGCTCTCAGGGGAGCTATAATTCTGAAGTTGGCTTCTCAGCAGAGCTATAATTTTGAAGTTGCTCTCAGGGAGCTATAATTATGAAGTTGGCTTCTCAATAGAGCTATAATTCTGTAGTTGGCTTCTCAGTGGAGCTCTAATTCTGCAGTTGGTGAGAGTGCGTATTTATTCCTTAATTAATAATTTTAGGAACAAAAATTTTTACCCCTTCGATGAAGAATAAAGACGGCTTGATTATTTTGCCCCTGGATACTTTCAAAAAGCAATGAGTACCCTTCTCAGGATTATATCGGCATAAATGGAAATTATGAAAATTGAGAAAATTCTCTTACATGAGATTTAGAACCGCACAGCTCTAATTTGCATGTTAAAGCCCAGGGGATGTGTTAGTGGACGACCTGAAAACGGAATCAGAATGCGGCGAAGCGAACCGGGGATTTTTTAAAACGGGTTTCATGATGTTTTGATTTTGATGGAAAACGAATTTAATTAGCTTGCTTTAGGGAAAATAGCCGATTTGTTTAGAAATTGCCTTTGTAGAAATCATTTTCCCATTTTTAATACTTAAAAACCTCGTAATCTAAATTTCAAGATCAGTAACAGAGTCGCCACTTGAATCAGCTCATCCGGGAAATTCCAGTACAGCTTCCTACCAAGCGCAGACTGCCGTACCTAATCTAGAGATTTAGGGTTTGGGTAACTTACCTACTTAACCTCCAGTTTGTATTCAGTTATAATTTATATTATCATATTTATTCAATTTATTATCTTTCCCTACCCAATTATGTTTATTTATCAGCCGATGCTCAAGCAAATGACAGAAATAAATTGCAGAAAAGTAAACCATATATCTAAAATATACAGAAATAATAGAGGCTACTTATACAACCAAATTGAATAAAAAGGAAAAAACTCTCGTCTTCACATTACAAGCGCCTAGGATACATGAGGATCTAAAAAATTACAAGCGCCTAAGATACACGAATTGATCTATTAATTGAACCAAAAACAATAAAAAGGAAAATAAATGTTGCAAAACAGATGGTTAGCACAGTTTATATTATAAACACAAATAGTACTCATAAGAGGACAAAATTGAGATTTTTAATGGTGGGGGCAAGCATAAAGGGGGTAACCGAGTTGACCTGACTGGTCAGCCCGGTTAGACCTGGAAAACGGTTTTGAAACATCTTATAGATTTTTGTGCTGGAAAACAATTTTTGAAAACCATTTGGCTCGATTTCATGCAAATATCCATACTTCAACGGGTCTGTTATCCCGGAACTTGGGGTTCCGTTCGTGCAGGTCTTCCTAATTGCAACATCCATCTAAGGTCCAGAAAACAGTAAAAGGGCTAAAAACGATTTGGATATGAAAACAGCATCGCGCAACGACGCCCGTGCGGGTCATTCCACAATTCTGTTTCCTCCTGGGGATTACAGCCGTTTGGCTGTAATTTGAGCCATGCAGCTATAATCTTCAGGACCCAAAAAATGGTTTTCTCATTTTAAAAATACCATTTTGCTCGTTTTCAGGGTTTCCTAGGAATTTCCGTGGAAGCCGGGGGTCTGCAAATGCCGGACTACGGATCCTGTTTGGATCAAACAACCCCGAATCTCAGAAAAACAAAAATCTAAGAAACCAAAAACCTCGTATCCATAGGATCAGAAATCCAAAAACCAAAATCTTACAACACATGGATACACTTGGGCCGAAATAGGTGAAGACCAGAAGGGTAAAATGGAAAACGAACTGATTTCGATCGATCGGGGTAGTTTCAGGATTTTGCCCCTACAGAACACAGCCATGTGGCTCTAAGTACCAAAGCCACCTGGCTTTGTTCCTATAGAATACAACCGTGCGACTGTATTCAGAAAATTAGTTTTCGGGAGATGTGAGAAGTGGAGAAAAACGCAAAGGAAAAGCAATGCACATAGGTTTAAGGCCTCTCAGAGTTTACCTTGATGTTGTTTTGATATGTTTAAGGTCCAAAATTGGATTAAAAAGCTGAATTTCCCTTGATTCCTCAACCGGTCGAAAGCCAAAAACTAATCCGAAAAAATCTAAAACCAATCCGAAATGGTCCCGAATGAATGTGTAAATGTCCAGAAGCTTCCTTTTGATATCTTGGAATTGATTTTTCGCTTAAGTCTTTGGTTTTGGTCACACTTCCCTTAGCTTTTTGTATTCAGGTCTCTCCTTTCTTTTTTTTTCTCTGTTTTTTTTTAAGACTAACCTCTCCCCTCCTTTTTCTGATTTGATTTTTTGGTTTTTATATCTTATACCCCGTAATGATTTTAAGAATTAAATATGCCGCCTTCTTTTCCTGAACTTTGGCCACTTTTCTCCTGCTTTCAACCAAGTTGCTCTGCTTCCCACTAGAGCCGCACGGCTCTAGTTGTGCTAGAGCTGTCGGCTCTAGATTGAGCCGGGGCCGAAATTTGTGAAAAAGCCGACGTTCACCCTAAACCCTAAAATCACCCGGTGAACCTTTCTTAGGGTTTCGGATTGAGGATTGTCCAGTTTTTGGAACGTTTGAGATACCTCAGGTGACATTTCGGTTGTTTTCGAGTCAGATTCATGCCCATCTGCTCAATGGGTAAGAAGGAACTCTCATCATAAAGGTCGGGAAAAACCCGTGCTCAGAGGCTGCCCCTTGCGAGATCAAGGTCGATACGGTCGGGCTACTGGCTTGGTTCGAGTTTGGTCCCATGATTGGGAGCGTAATGAGAAAGGAGAAGGAAACGTACCTGGCGTCCCTTGTTGGGTATGCTGGCTATTTCCGAGTCGACTCTCTATGGTGGAGTGATCCCGTGTATTCTACTCTCTGTGGTGGAGTGTACCACTAAAGCCTACTTTTTGTGGTGGATTGTAGCAATAAATTCTGCTTCCTCTCCTATATGGTGGAGAGACTCAAAAAATTCTAATTCTTCTCTCCTATATGGTGGAGAGCCTCAAATAAACTCTTCTTCCTCTCTTATGTGGTGGAGAGCCTCAACAAACTCTACTTCTTCTCCATGTGGTGGAGTGCCCGAAAAAAACTGTACTTCCTCTCCTATGTGGTGGAGAGACTGGACAAATTCTAACTTCTTCTCTGTGTGGTGGAGTGCCCGAAAAAACTGTACTTCCTCTCCTATATGGTGGAGAGCCTTAACAAACTGTACTTCCTCTCCTACGTGGTGGACAGCCTCAACAAACTGTACTTCCTCTCCTACTTGGTGGAGAGACTCGACAAATTCTGACTCTTCTCCGTATGGTGGGGTGCCTGAAAAAACTGTAGTTCCTCTCCTATGTGGTGGAGAGCCGCTAACAAACATTTTTTTTCTTCTCTCTTATGTGGTGGAGAGCCTTAACAAACTCTACTTCTTCTCCGTGTGGTGGAGTGCCAGAAAAAAACTGTACTTCCTCTCTTATATGGTGGAGAGACTGAACAAATTGCACTTCTTCTCCATGTGGTGGAGTGCCCAAAAAGACTCTAACTTCTTCTCCTTGTGGTGGAGTGCCCCAAAAGATTGATACAATAGTGTATATTTATTCCTTGATCGATAAGTTTTGAAACAAAAATTTTTGCCCCTTTGATCAAGAATAAATACCGCTGGATTGCCTTGCCCCTAGAATCTGATGTTTTGAGTCGCATATCTCTGATTTGCGAATTATAGCCCTGCGGGTGCCCTTGGATTAGACCTTGTCCATTTTAGGAGCGATCCCGATTTGAGATGGCCTGATGATGGGCAGTGAGTACCTGTATTTGGGTTGATTTTGATGCATGTATGCATGAATGTGCGTATGCGGGTATGTTTTAAGTGCATGCATATATGTGACATAGTGCTTCCATTATTGCTCTAGGTATCTGTGCGAAGTCGGGGATGGGGATTGTGGCTTCCGATGATCTTCTATAGTGGTCCGGAGGGCTTACGGTGCTTCGCCCGTAAGAATTATCTCAGTTGGGGACCCTGATTTATCTATGTATTGTTCATTCTATCCGCCCTATTGAGATCGACGGATACTTCTTTTCGGCTTGGGGCATGTTTCCATATCATGCTTGTTTAATCAGGTACTCTCCATACCCTCCTGATCAATTGGCTATTACCCCAAAGTGCTAGCAGTCTTGGCATATTGGAATCATAGACTTGTTACCCGTTTTGCCAAGGGACGGTCTATTTGTTTGAGCGGGAGGATGAGAATTAGATCTTGTATTCTGTATTGTGTGCTTGGATATAGCATTCGGACCAGGAGTTGCCATCTATAACAAGAATTCCATTAGAGCCGTCGTGGGCTAGGATGCAATGGCCTACTGATGGGTGTTTATATGTAATGGCATGATGAATGCAATATGAACATCTAAGCGGAAAACCAAACATGCCTAATATCATTATGATGACATCAGAATGAATACAATAGGGAAATCAAAAGCGACTCTTACTCTGAACATCACTCTCATCTTGTTACCAATATGTCCTTTCAGTTTTCCATGTCGAAAATTTTCTCTTGGTGATTACTTCTTTTTTTTTTCTTTTTCTTTTTTTTTGAATGGACTGAAAATTCTGCGCGAGCACTCCAACTGAGTAGATTTCTTTGCACTGGCTTGTCTTAGGATTGGAAAGTGCGCCTCAACATGTTCACCGAGGCTTGTGAGAGCATTGTTCTCGATAATGCCCAGTGGCTTAGCTTTTACCTGCCCCTAGTGTTAGAGATTTGTGTTTAGGTGTAAAACACTTCATCAAATCTGGTTCGTTGCATGCAGCAACCTGTATATGGACATTTATATGCAATGACATGACGTATGCATATTGAACATTGAAACAGAATACGAAACATCTATGATATAATGAATGGGAATGCATTAGGAAAATCCAACCCATGGCTCTGGTTTTGATCAATGCCCCTTCATGCTACCAATATGTCCTTTTGGTTTTCCACATTGAAATTTTTTTTTGCAAACATGTTAAAGGCAAGTCACCAAGGTATACAGTCGATCACTAGTAAGTAGTCACTTTTGTTGCAACTGAAGACTGAGTTCTTGAAATGGTTGGTAAATGTAACTTTCCCCTGAATATTGGCACAGCAGGTTTTGCACGTCTTTCTGTTTATGGTAGCATCCCATTCATGATTGTTGAAAGCTTTGTAAAACCTGGTTGCTCCAACACTATTGGTGGAGGATTTCCTCCAGCCTGAAAAGGAATTGGTGCCAATCTCCACCTTCTCCCTATCACCTTTTGGTCGGTTGAACCCCTTGTACCACCCCTTATTGGGTTGAATGTTACTAGTAGATAATCATCCCTTTCACACTCAAATATTGACCTCTCAAAGTGCCTCACCATCTCCTCTTTTCCCTGAAGCCTAGGATAGGCTATAGTGTGGACTTTGCTGGATAAGAACAGTGGTAATCTCTTATTGTTAACTACTCGCTGAAGTTGGCATGTGGCTTTTGGGTTTGTGAAATTTACAAATGCATACCCTTTGTTCACTTTGTTTTTGAAATCAAGGAGAAGGTGCAAGAAATCAAAGGTTGACACTGATTTCTCATTACTACTCTCAATCTCATTCATGCAGTGCTCATCCAGTAGTTCCATCAATACTCTCATTCTCTTTCGGATCCTTTCTTTGTTATGAAATCAAGGCCTTTCCCACCATCTGAGGATGCAAAGTAATTAGTCTGGGGGTTTAGGTTGAAAGAAAGCGGCGCAGGATAAAAAGGGATTCCTAATCTGGTACAGGTTGATGATAAACAAAGACTGATTGAAATAGTACCATAACCACCTTCCTCATCTCCTTTCTGTTGATGAGATGATGCAATATGGAACAACGTTGGGTTTTAATTTCTTGTTAGAAGCCATTGATTATTGAAAATGAGGTCTCATAGAATCAGTTTAAGAGAGAAGATGAAAGGGGCAATTCATCAATCAAGTGTTGTGCCTTGCATATAAAAGGAAGAGAAAGGGTGTTGAAGTTGTGGAGAAAGGTAGGGAAGAAAAAGGGAAATGGCTTTGGGTTTGAAGACAAGAATGTTCAAATCCTCCATAGAAAGGGTGCAAGAATTTGATAATGATGGGAACTGGGATGGTGATACACTCCAGCGTTAGATGTAGTGGCCATGCATGAGAGAGAAAGATTCTTCCACCCGCACTGATTCCTTTTTTTTAAGGACTAAATCCAAGCCATAGCCACCTCTTGGTTTTCCTATTGCATTCAAATTCATGCATGTCATGTGTGTTTAATATGCTTTTGGATGAACAATGCATGTGGAATGTCATGTACACATGAATGTCACATGAACAAGATAATATATGCACTACAACCAAGAACTGCTTCAGCATTTTACCACATGATGGGTGATGAAGGTGATAAAGGTCATGTGAATTTCCCACGGGTTGCAGATTTTGGTGAGTCTAGAATTTTAGCTTTAGAGTTTTGGCATGGGGTACTTTCTTGGATAAGGAATTAGGTTTGGGGCATCATTTTGGAGTTTGATTTTGAGTTTTAGCAATAGCTTTTAGCTTGGAATAGTTCAGGTATTATGTGTGCTATTCAAATTAAAACTTTGGAGCAGGACCAATGGCATCTTGAATTGTGATTTGTAAGGACTGCTGATTTGGATCGACAGATGACTCGGCAGAGGTGATGCCATCATGTCATTTATTTATCTAACAAGCTCACCTTTCAAGAGAGAGTACGGTCAGGACTAGATTCACTTTTAGGTTCTTTACAGTATTCAGACTGATGTCATGCATTTTGATATTATGCGTGTTGGATATGTTGTTTTAGATTATCAAATGCATGCACAATGCCATGTATATGCAATCACCACATAAGTAAGAAGATAACAAAATGCATTGCATTCAAAATGATTTTAATACACCTTACAAAAAAAAATGAGTCCCCCACAAGAAGGAAGCCTCTAAGGGTACTCATTTCATAATTGACTATTCTCCGACCAGTTTTCATCTCAGTTTCAGTGCCACCGTCCCACTCTCATCAAATCAGACCTTGTAGCTCTTCATCATATTTCTCTCCTTGAGAAGTCTAAGGAATTTCCTTGGCAGTCTCCCTGATTACCCCTAGTCGCTTATTAGAGGTAGATGGGGCTCTTAATTTTCCTTCATCGATTAGCTTCTGGTTCTCATTTTGCAGAGCGACACATTCATTGGTCCGGTGGCCCGCTATCACATAATAGCTGCAGAAATTACCCTTTTGTTTTGGTGTTGGCCCCACATATGGCCTGACACTCTGCAGCAGACCCACCTTTCTGCATATGGCAAATAACCTATTTAAGGAGCGAGGCCCAGGGGATGTGACTTTTCCATTATCTTTGGGAGGTGAGTTCCGGATATGTCACGGAATAGAGTCAACATTAGCACTAGTGTCAAGAGCCCCTTCAGTTCTACTATATTGGTCAGCTCCGGTAAGTCCAAGTCCTGGTGAGAGGGCCTTCCGAGGTGTCGAGGGTGAGTGTCAGTAATCTGGGCATTCTGCTTCTTATCAGTATCTCGACATTGGAGTTCGTGCTTTCTATATCCCTTATTTATCCTTCGAGCTCTAGCATCTGTGCTTCCAACTTAGTGCACCTTGTCATCAGCCTCTCCACTCTGTCAAAATCACCCCCTAGCATTTCCCTCAACATCAGTGCCGCTTCCTCCCTGACTGTCTTTCGAAATCATGATGAAGTGACATAGTCCTCCATAACATTTGTTATGGTGTTGAAGTCCATTGGGTTGGCCTGATAAGAACACTCGTTAGTGTCGACAGACGCACGCATGGTAGATACCAAATAGGGAATGATATATGCATGAGTGTGTGGTGTGACGTGTACGTGTATGAATGGTGAGTTGCACATGTGATGTCATGTAATGCCATGTCATGCTATCCCATTCCAAACCGACCAAGTGTATGCAAAGTCAAGAACAAAAACACACGGATGCAAGGGATGTATGCATGCGTGTGGTATGCAGACGTAATTTCGGTAGTTGGGAAGTACCTTTGGATTCATGGGTGAAATGGAATGAAGAGGTGTGCTTGGCACACAGACAACATCTCAGCGCTCAGGGAGCACCTTGGGCTTTTATGTGATGAAATGATATGAGATAGCGTGCTTGGCACGCGAGTTGAGTTTCGGTGCTCGGGGAGCGCCTTGTGTTTATATATGAATTAGATGTACGGTCGTAGGTTGATCGTGATTGAATGATGTCAGGCGGATGGAAACAAGAATAAGGACGACTTCCTTGTTTTGTTATTATTATTATTATTGGTTTATTATTTATTTTTGGATGTTCCGTGGATGCCCTAATGTTATGCAAAAGGCGATGCAAACAGGCCGCGTGTGATCCAGCATGCCGATAGGGTTTTGGTGCCTTTGGGGCAACAAGTGGATGTCATGAAATGGTCGTGTGTGGCCAACACATGGATAGAGTTTTGACACTTTAGGGGCGCCTAATGGATGTTATGGAATGGTCACGTGCGTGCTGACACACGGACAGAGTTCTGATGCTTTTGAGGCATCCGATATGAAATGATGTTATAGATAAGTCACATGTAACTTGAGGCACGGACAAAGATTCGGAATTTGTGGAACACCTTGCATGATTTGGTAATGTCATGGAATGCCCCTATATGTGTACAACTGGGCACTCATGGAGTACCCTGGATGATTCGATAATGTTATGAGCAATCCGATGTGGATCACGACACACAAGCAAGATCTCGGTACCCCTGTGACACCAATGATGGATGAATGAGATGTTGTGCAATGTTTGTCATGTGACTCCACACATAGAAATAGATCTAGGACCATTGTGGTCTCTAAGTGAATGTTTTGGCGTAGCAAAATGGCTGAGTGCAAACCGGGGCACAGGTAAAACATGGATGGTTTTGGGACACCCGTTATGAAATGAAATGACTGTGTAGGTCATCCTTGGACTATCCTTTACTTAAATGGAATGAAATGGTTTGAATGAATGTTCATGTCATATAAAATGTGAATGGTTGCACGAAGATGCATGCTTAGAATGTATGACACACGGGATGATGTCGTGTATGCAAGGTATGAATACATATGTCACACAAATAAAGTGTTATGACTACACAAAGAAGTGGTTAGCACATATGACACACGAGGTGATGCCTTGTATGCTTCATGGAAATGTCAACACACAATGTGCATATGGCACACGAATAAAAGATCATGACTGCAAAGAGATGTGATTAGTGTCAGTGTCATACAAATAAAGACGTGATTAGAAGGAAACACGGGTGATTGTGCGTGTCTGATGCTTCATGGGGGAAAATGATTAAGATGTGACTTCTTTGTCTGGATGTTCTAAAGATGCCTGACATCATGCAAAAGAAAATGTAAAAGAAGCCACATGTGAGCCGACATGCGGACGGAGGTTCGGTGCTTTTGGGGCACCTTGTGGGTGTTATGAAGTGGTCATGTGTGCACCGACACACGGACAGAGTTTCGATAGTTTTTGGGTCAGATGAGATGGTATGAAATGGTCACATGGAACCCATTCCATGGACAGAGTTCTAATGCTTTTGGGGCATCTAACATGAAGTGATGCTACAAACAAGTCGCATGTAAATAGAGACACGGACGGAGGTTCGGCATTCGTGGAACACCTTGCATGACTTGGTAATGTCATGAAATGCTCGTATGTGCATAGTAAATTGGCACTCACGGAGTACCTTGGATGAATTATTAATGTCATGAAACAAAATCTGAAGTGGACTATGGCACATAAGCAAGGCTTCGGCATGACCGTGATGCCTACGATGAATAGACATGGAATGAAAAAGGTGTTGTTTTATGTTGTCATGCGACTTGCCACACGACACAGACCTAAGATTGCTGTGATCTACTGGTGAATGACATGTTCTAGTGAAATGGCCAAATGTGAACCAGCGCACAGGCGGATTACGGGTAGTTTTGGGACACTCGATATGGTGTGAAATTAAATGATCATGATGGGCATCCTTAGAACGTCCCTTATTAGGCGTAATGGAATGAAATGGCATGAATGTGTATGTCACAAAAAATGCAAGTGGCTGCAGAAAAATATGGTTAGGATGTGTGACACACAGGATGATGTTGTTTATGCTTTGTGGAAATGTTGGCACACGAGATGTATATATATGGCACACGAATAAAATGTCATGACTACACAAAGACGTGGTTAGAAAATGGCACATGGATGGTTATGCATGTTTGATGCTTGTGAAAAAGATAAAAAGAATAACATCACGGAACAAATGTCAGCACATGCAAAATATACACTCTCTTCCAACCTTATTTCTCCTTTCGATTGGTCTCGCATTCTTCCTAGGTATTGGGTCTCTTTGGCATCAACGGGGGATACCAAAGCTGCACACTTAATTGTTCAATTTTAATTTTAGGTTTTGGTAATCGTAGGGGAAGTTGCTAAGCCATTACATGTGGGCCAAAGTTGAACCAAGGGTCGTACAGGTTCCCATGGCGGATATACACTCCACACCGTAGAACACGATGTAAGGTCATGCGTTGCTATGAGTTGTTTACCCCTTCAGGTGCATCCAATCTTGGTGAAAGAGGTAGGCAACCTTCTTGGGTAAACGAGACTGATCAGTGTATTTGAGCGGTTGAGAGGATGAAAATGTCATGATATGCAAGGCATGAATAAATACGATATTTATGAATTAGTAATTGACTATAAGCGAGGTTATATTTCAGTAGCTGCCTAAGTTCCTTAACTTTTTTTTTTTTGAAAAAAAAACATTTTTAGGAAACTTTTGATCCCCAGTAGAGTCACCACTGTGAGCGGACGACCTGAAAATGGAATCAGAACGCGGTGAAGCGAACCGGGGATTTTTTAAAATGGGTTTCGTGATGTTTTGATTTTGATGGAAAACGGATTTGTTTAGCTTGCTTTAGGGAAAACAGCCGATTTGTTTAGAAATTACCTTTGTAGAAAACATTTTCCCATTTTTAATACTTAAAAACCTCAAAACCTAAATTTCAAGATCAGTGACAGAGTTGCCACCCAGATCAGCTCATCCGGGAAATTCCGGTACAGCTCCATACAGAGCGCAGACTGCCATACCTAATCTAATGATTTAGGGTTCGGACAACTTACCTACTTAACCTCGAGTTTGTATTCAGTTTATGATTTATATTACCATATTTATTTAATTTATTATCTTTCTCTACCCAATTATGTTTATTTATCAGCCAATGCTCAAGCAAATGACAGAAATAAATTGCAGAAAAGTAAACCATACATCTAAAATATACAGCAATAACTTATACAACCAAATTGAATAAAAAGGAAAAAACTCTCGTCCTCACATTACAAGCGCCTAGGATACAGGATCTAGAAAATTACAAGCACCTAGGATACAGGATGTAGAAAATTACAAGAATTAATCTATTAATTACACCAAAAATAACAAAAAGGAAAATAAATGCTGCAAAACAGATTGTTAGCACAGTTTATAATATAAACACAAGTAGGACTCACAGCAGGACATAATTGGGATTTTTAGTAGTGGGGGTAAGCATAAAGGGGGTAACCGAGTTGACCCGACCGGTCGGCCCGGTTAGACCTGGAAAACGGTTTTGAAACGCTTTGTAGATTTTTGTACTGGAAAACAATTTTTGAAAACCATTTGGCTCGATTTCATGCAAATATCCCTACTTCAGTGGTCTGTTATCCCGGAACTCGGGGTTTCGTTCGTGCAGGTCTTTCTAATTCCAACATCCATCTAGGGTCCAGAAAAAAGTAAACGCGCCAAAAATGATTTGGATCCAACAACAACATCACGCAACGATGCCTGTGTAGGTCGTTCCATGATTCTGTTTCCTCCTAGGGATTATAGCCGTTTGGCTATAATTTGAGCCGTGCAGCTACAGTCTTCAGGACCCGAAAAATGGTTTTCCCATTTTAAAAATACCATTTTGCTTTTTTTACGGTTCCTAGGAATTGCCGTGGAAGTCGGGAGTCCACAAATGTTGGACTACGGATCCTGTTTGGATCGAACAACCCCGAATCTCAGAAAAACGAAAATCCAGGAAATCGAAAACCTTGTATCCGCGGGATCAGAAATCCGAAAACAAAAATTTTACAACACACGGATACACTTGAGCCGAAATAAGTCAAGACCAGAAGGGTAAAACGGAAAATGGACTGATTTCGGCTGATCGGGGCAATTTCAAGATTCTGCCCCTACAGAACAGTTGTTCAGCTCTAAGTACCAGAGCCGCCCATCTTTGTTCCTATGGAAAAAGCTGTGCTGCTGTGTTCTTGGAGAACACAGCCGTGAGGCTGTATTCGAAAAATCAGTTTTCTGGAGATGTGAGAAATGGAGAAAAATGCAAAGGAAAAGCAAGGCCCACAAGTTTAAGGCCTCTCAGAGTTTACCTTGATGTTGTTTGATGTGTTTAACGTCCAAAATTGGATTGAAAAGCCGAAATATCCCTTGATTCCTCAACCAGCCGAA
The DNA here is from genome assembly GCA_039660915.1 of Euphorbia tirucalli. Taxonomy (NCBI): domain Eukaryota; kingdom Viridiplantae; phylum Streptophyta; class Magnoliopsida; order Malpighiales; family Euphorbiaceae; genus Euphorbia; species Euphorbia tirucalli. Next base: position 29,523,458 of record CM077640.1, on the reverse strand, counting down.
AACAAAAAACTAATCCGAAACAATCCAAAACGATCCTGAATGAATGTGTAAATGTCTAGAAGCTTCCTTTTGATGTCTTGGAATTGATTTTTGGCTTAAATCTCCGGTTTTGGTCACACTTCTCGTAGCTTTTTGTATTCGGGTCCCTTCTCTCTTTTTTTTCTCTGCTTTTTTTTAAAGACTAACCTTTCCCTCCTTTTTCTGATTTGATTTTTTTGTTTTTATATCTTAACCCTGTAATGATTTTGAGAATTAAATGTGCTGCCTTCTTTTCCTGAACTTCGGCCACTTTTCTCCTGCTTTCAACCAAGTTGCTCTGCTTTACAGAGCAACTTGGTTTGCCCACTAGAGCTGCACAGCTCTAGTTGTGTTAGAGCCGTATGGCTCTAGGTCTACAGCCGCATGACTGTAGTTTGACAACTACAGCCATGCGGCTCTAAATAGAGCTGGGGCCAAAATTTGTGAAAAAGCCAATGTTCACCTGAACCCTAAAATCACCCGAGGAGCCTTTCTCGGGGTTTCAGATTGAGAATTATCTGGTTTTCAAAATTTTGAGATACTCCAGGCGACATTTCGGTCATTTTCGTGTCCAATTCGTGTCCGTCTGCTCAATGAGTAATAAGGAACTCTCATCATAGAGATCAGGAAAAACCCGTGCTCATAGGATGCCCCAATGTCGGACTGCTTATTCTTTTAGAGAGTTCATGATTCTGAATAACCTGATGATGACAGCAAGTGCTTGACTCGTATTAGTGTTGATACATGTATGCATATGTGTGTGTATGCTTCGAGTGTATGCATGTATGTGACATGATGCTTCTGCTAATGGTCTTGGTGTTTGTGCCAGTCCAGAGATGAGAGTTGTGACTTCCGATTAGCCTTAGTGGTGGCCCAGATGGTTTACAGCGCTTCACTTATGGGGGTTATCTTAGCTGAGATCTTGATTTATTTGGATTCTGTGCATTCTAATCGCCCCATTGAGACCGACGGATGCTCCTTCCTATTTCAGACATGTTTCTATACCATGCTTACTCAGTCTGATTGTCTGAACACCTTCTTGATCGACTGGCTATTACATGGATCTGATCGCTGGAGAAATTAAGCCTTTTGAGTATTCCTCCACCTTATTTGTGGTACGCTCTGAAGCGCTATCGGGCTTGGCATATCAAGATCATAGACTGTGCCACTCGTTATGCAAAGGAATGGTCTGGCTGAAGGAGAGGATGAGAGTCAGACTCCATATTCTGTACAGTACTTTTCTCCATACCATCTTGACCGGGCATTGCTATTTATAACAGAATTCCATTTACATCATCATGGGCTTGGATGCAATGACCTACTAATGGATGTTTATATGTAATGGCACGATGTGTGAAATACGAACATCTAAGCAGAAAATCAAACATGCATAATATCATTATGATGACATCAAAATGAGCACAATAGGGAAATTAAAAGTGACTTTGACTTTGAACATCACCCTCTTCTTGTTACCAACACGTCCTTTAGGTTTTCCATGTTGGAAATTTTCTCTTTGTGATAACTTACTCGCTTTTGCTTTTGTTTTTTTTGGGAATTGCCTAAGAACCCTACATGAGTATTCCAGCCAAGTTGATCTCTTTGTATTGGCCCATCTTGGGATTGGAAAGTGTGCGTTGACATGTTCATCAAAGGTTGTAAGAACATTGCTCCTGATGACATCCAGTGATTTGGCCTTTACCTGCCCTTAGTATTATTGACTTGTATTTGGATGAAAAGCACTTCGTCAGATATAGTACACTGCCTGTTGCATCCTGCATGTGGACATTTATATGCAATGACATGATGTATCCATATTGAACATTGAAGTAGAATATAAAACAACCATGACATAATGAATGTGGATGCATTAGGAAAATCTAAACCGTGGCTTTGGTTTCGATCAATGCCTCTTCGTGTTACCAACATGTCCTTTCGGTTTTCCACATTGGAGACCTTTTTTTTTTTTTAGGTATCAGCATGGACTGATGTGTGTTATTTCGATATCCTTCATCCTAGGATTTTTCTCCTTGTGAAGTTTGTTCTTTGGATCTGAAGTTTTTCACCTTCCCTTTGTTGTAATGCCGAGTTTACTTTGGAAGGTATTTCATTTGTTGCCCTACCAACTTGGCATACATGGATCTCTTTTTCTTAAGTAGTTTCTAGAATTTGAATGTTAATCACTCCTTCATTTTCTACCCCTCCCATAGGGGGTCGTACAATGGTCCTTTGATTTGTGGTGTTTGGATACCGAATTGTCATTACATCATTTGCATTATCTGTGCCTTGCCTTGGACCCCAACGACATCATATCGGACAGCTACAATTGACTTAGGTCATGCCTTTTGAGGCGAAATGAGAAAAGTGGGTGAGACAACATAGATGACATCATTATAGGTTTGAGCTTATGAAGGGAATGGAGTGATGGGATGACATGGGTGATATGGCATGGTAATTTAGGTGTGAAGAGAAATTTATTTTTTTTAAGGGAATCACAACAGAAGGTGTCAGGATTCTTATATATCAAAGAAGCATGGCTGATTTAAGGAATGGGTTGGTCATGGCTTTGATAGGGAACTGAGGTTGCAAACTTGGTCACCATTGGGGTCAAGATCTACTAAATCTTAATAACAACGACTTTGAACCGCATGTCAATGAATCACATAAATTTGTCTCCTGCTGGTTGGATGACCTGTAAACATCGGGTTTTTCCCCACCTCTGTGATGAGAATTCCTGTATTACCTGTGGAGTAGACGGACATGAATCGAACTTGAAAACAATCGGAGTGTCACCTGGAGTATCACAAACATCCCAAAAACTGAGCTATCCTCGATTCGAAACCACTAAGAAGGTCCCTCGAGTGATTTTTTAGGGTAAGCATTGGATTTTCGCGAATTTCAGCCCGGCTCTTGCTAGAGCTGTACGGCTCTAGTATAATTAGAGCCGTGTGGCTCTAGTGGGTTGAGCCAAGTTGCTATGCAAAGCAGAGCAACTTGGCTGAACAGAGGGAAATTAGTCGAAATTTACAGTGATTCAGGCGGCTCATTTATTGGTTGATATGATGATGAGTGAGAGAGGTATAAAAAGAAAAAAAGAAATCAAAGGAGAGGGAATTTGATCTTAGGCAGAAAAACTAATCTCAAGAAAAACACAGAAAAAGAAAAAGAAAGGAGAGGAAAAGTGAGAAAAGAACCGAGAGCAAACTGTGCACCAAAACAAAAAGTTGGTGACCAAAATCAATACCAAAACATTAATAGGAAGATTCACAACCTTTGGACATTGATTCGGGATTGCTTCGGATTGATTTTGGATTATTTTAGATTCGTTTTGGTTTTCGGCCGGTTGAGTATTCAAGGCAAATTTCAAGTTTTCAATCCGTTTCTTGACATCAAACACATCAAAACAACATCAAGGTAATTGAAATGGGCTTAAATCAGGCATTATGACATGCTAATGAATTATATGTATTAGATGCATATGGGTGATTAAATATTTTGTATGATTGGATGCTATTGGGCCTTATCCGTGATGGGTTGTATTTTCTTTTTGGGTAAATACGGCCTGCTGTCGTTTTTCTTTTTTTAATGTAATTTTATTTTATTCACTTATTATAAAATTTGTAAAAGAAGAAGCCCATGGAGTGGTGAGCCTAAGTGGAGGTGCAAGCCCAGAAGGGAGAAGATGGAGGCCCACCTGATATTGGATTCTAGTATAGGTTTACTAGAGTGATATTAGGATGTAATATAGGCCCATAGCAGTCCATTTTACTTATTTGTTTAATAATTATGCTTTTTATTTATTTGCATGTATGAATGTATGATCCAACAGCAATTTCACCCGCCTTATGTATGCAAGCCGTTATTAAATGAATCTAATAACCAAATGAAATTACTAAGTCACTTAAATGTGCTTCCCTGATTCAAAACCAGCTCCAAGTGGGGATAGGCTAGTTGTAGACCATGCCCTCATAGGATACATTGGAGTATTGTCATTTTGTATTAGGTTAGGGTATGGGATACTCTAACACTTGAATGGAGCTTTTGACTTAGCATAGGTAGTAGGATTCTCCTGACCCTAAGCACAGATGGGTAAGTGCCAACAAGCCCATCAAACAGAGAGTCCCTAGTTTAGGATTGGACGGCGTTCCCACCTAAATAGTTAGGGTATAGTTATACTAGGCCCTCTTCTGGCTATATCTTAATGAAATATGGATCTCGACCCATGAGCCCAACAACACAGTTTAATTAATAACTGGATTCATTATTAATTATCTATAGGAATAACAAAGTAAAGTCCTTTATTAACACTCTTAAATGTTTTTCTGTGTATTGGACTGGTCTAAGAACTTGAGAATAGTTCTAAGATAGGAGTCTAAAGAGTATGTACTGGAGAGGCTTGTACCGGCTACGCCTCAAGGATGTAATCCACTGGCTGCCTAGCTAGAGGAATACGAGGTGCATGTCAAGGATAATAGGGATGTGACATGCCTGATGTTGGCTTGTATGGTCCCCGAACTGCAAAAATAGTTTATGGACCATCAAGCCTTTGCTATGATAACAACTCTTAACGAGATGTTTCAGGAGCCAGCTCGTCAGGAAAGGTACCTGACCAACAAGGCATTCCACTCCTGTAGGATGGGGGCTGGGACATCTGTGAGTGCACACGTGCTCAAGATGAAGGGCTATTTGGACACATTAGGCCATCTCGGATCTCCCATCTCTCAGGAGTTGTCGGTGGACACCATCCTTGCATCCTTACCTGATTCTTACGATCAGTTCATCCTGAACTACAACATGCAAGGGATGAACCGCACTGTCAGTGAGCTGCATGGGATGCTCAAGCTTACTGAACAGTCAATCAAGAAGAGTCCACCGGTGCTGCTAGTCAACAAGGGGAACCCTCTTCTTGCCAAGAGCAAGGCCAAGAAGGCCAAGGCTAAGAAGGCCAGGGCCCAGCAGAAGGCAGGTCCTGAGGATGTCTGTTTCGGGTGTAGGTAGGCAGGCCATTGGAAGAGATCATGTCCCAAGCTGATGGGAGAGCAGAGAAGGGGCCAAGGTGGATCCTCTTCAGGTATTTATGTTATAGACATTAACCATACTGTTTCAACATCCTGGGTATTGGATACTGGATGTGGTTCTCATATTTATTGCAATGTGCAGGGACTTAAGAACAGAACGTCACTGGGGTTGGGAGAGGTGGACTTGCAGGTCAGAAATGGAGCAAGGGTTGCTGCCATAGAGATTAGGGAATATCACCTTGTGATGCCTAGTGGATTGGATTTGATTTTAGAACATTGCTATTTTGTACCTGCTATGTGCAGGAATATTATTTCGGTATCAATGTTGGATATTTATGGATTTCATTTTACTATTTCTAATGGTAGAATTTCTTTATCTAGAGAGGGATTATTTTATGGAGATGCTCTATTAAATAATGGCCTATATATCCTGGACTTAAATGAAACCAATCATGTCTATAACATAAACACTAAAAGGGTTAAGCCTAACGAACTTAATCCTGTCTACCTATGGCATTGTCGTCTTGGCCACAAAGCCGGAGTCTTAGGTTCATTTGACTTAGAGTCAATTGATATATGCAAGTCATGTTTACGAGGCAAGATGACTAAGGTGCCCTTTAGTAAGAAGGCTGAAAGGGTAGCTGGCTTATTGGACCTAATACATTCAGATGTATATGGACCCATGAGCACAGCAACCAGAGGTGTACACCTGTACTTCGTCACGTTCACGGACGATTTCAGCAGACATGGCTATGTCTATCTGATGAAACACAAGCCTGAGACCATTGATAGGTTCAAGGAATTTAAGGTACAGAACCAACTGGGCAGAAATATCAAAACCCTTGGGTCGGACCGAGGAGGTGAGTATATGAGCCTAGAGTGACTAATATTTGAGAGAGCAAGGAATAGTTCCATAGCTCACTCCTCTGGGAACACCACAATGGAATAGGGTGTCCAAACAAAGGAATAGGACCCTGTTGGACATGGTCCACTCCATGATGAGTCAAGCCTCTCTCCCAATTAGTTTCTGGGGACACGCCCTCAAGACAGCAGCTCTCATCTTAAACAATACTCTGACTAAGGCAGTGGAAAAGATCGTATCATATATGGATGGGCAGGGAGCCCAATGTGTCTTTCCTAAGGATTTGGGGATGTGAGGCACATGTCAAGAATTGACTAGTGGCAAGCTGGAGCCCAAAACTGATAAATGCCTGTTTGTGGGCTACCCTAGGGAAACCAAAGGGTATTACTTCTCCAACCCTGCCAAGAACAAGGTGTTCGTGGCAAGGAAGGGGTAGGAAGGGGGTCTTTCTAGAAAAGGAGCTCCTTTCCAAGAAAGATAGTGGGAGCAATGTTGAACTCAGGGAAGTTCAAGGTCCACAAGCTCTTAAAGAGGATAACTCGGAGGCCTAGGTGGAGCTTCCACAGGAGGAAGCACCGACCCAGGCCACACAAGGACCTAGAAGGTCTGGTAGGGATTGTCGGGAGCCAGAGAGGTATGGCACCGATGATCAAACTCTTCTCATCTAGGATTAGGAAGAACCCAAAACCTACCAGGAGACTATGGCAAGCCCACAGTTGCAAATTGCCGTAAAGCCATAGAGGCAGAGATGCAATCTATGTACGATAACCAGGTTTGGAACTTGGTTGATCCACCTCCGGGTGCTAAGGTAATAGGTTGCAAGTGGTGCTACAAGCTAAAAGCCGACAATACCTTTAAGGGGCATCTAGTTGCGAAAGGTTTCAGACAAGTCCATGGAATAGACTATGATGAAACTTTCTCACCAATAGCCATGCTTAAATCCATCAGGATCTTGCTAGCCATAGCCGTATGGTACGACTATAAAGTCTGGTAAATGGATGTCAAAACCGCTTTCCTCAATGGAAAGATACTCGAGGATGTGTACATGACACAACCTAAGGGTTTTGTCGATCCAGAGTATCTGGGAAGGGTATGCAAGCTTCAAAGGTCCATTTATGGACTGAAGCAAGCATCCCAAAGTTGGAATCTTAGATTCAATGAGGCTACAAAGGAATATGGCTTCATAGAGAATCAAGATGAGCCTTGTGTGTATAAGAGGACAAGTGGCAGCATTGTCACATTTCTGGTACTTTATGTAGATGACATCCTACTCATTGGAAGCGACATACCTACCCTGCAAGGGATAAAGCAGTGGCTGAGTAAGTGCTTCGCAATGAAGGACTTCGGCGAAGCTGAGATGATCCTAGGGATTAGGATCTATAGGGATAGATCAAATCAGCTTTTGGGCCTAAGTCAGGCCTTGTACATAGACAAAGTTCTGAAAAGGTTCAACATGGACCGAGCTAAGAAAGGCTTCTTGCCAATGGGCCATGGGCTGAAACTTAGTAAGAAGAACTGTCCTAAGACAAGGGATGACAGGGAGAACATGAAGTTGGTTCCATATGCTTTGGCTATAGGATCAATTATGTACTCCATGCTATGTACGAGACCTGATGTCACCTTTGCACTACGTATGAGGAGATAGTACCAGCAGGATCCTGAGGAGTATCACTAAAAGGCTGTCAAGGCAATCCTCAAGTATCTTAACCGGACTAAGGATAGCTTCTTAGTGTATAGTGGTCAGGAAGTGCTATCAGTTACTGGGTACACAGATGCAAGCTTCCAGACCGACCAGGATGAGTACCAGTTGCACTCTGGGTGTGTATTTTTGCTAAATGGTGGTACTGTAAGCTGGAGGAGCTCAAAGTAGGCAACCATCGTGGACTCTACAACAGAAGCTGAGTACATCGTGGCATGTGATGTAGCTAAGGAAGCTATGTGGATGAAGAAGTTTATCACTGAGTTAGGAGTAGTGCCAACTATCTAGGACCCAGTTGATATCTTCTGTGACAACAATGGGGCCATTGCACAAGCTAAGGAGCCCCGGTCACGCAAGAACACAAAGCACATGCTCAGAAAGTTTCACCTCATATGAGAGATCGCGGAGAAAGGTGACATTGCATTGCACAGAGTGGACACCAAGGATAATGTCACAAATTCTTTGACCAAGGTGCTGGCCCAGCCCAAGCACGAGGGTCATACCAGATCCATAGGGATTAGGCCCATGTAGTTGGAACTAGTGCAAGTGGTAGATCATTGGATATGCCCTAGTCTCGAGGCATTGGTCCTTGTATTTGTATCATACATTTATTTGATTTATGTATTATACTCATTTGTGTTATTAATAAAGGCATTAATTCATTTATTATATTTATCTTGTGCAATATATTAAATAAAGTATCCAATGGACATATCTATATCCATGATGACAAGTGTCATGCACTTGGCAGTAAGACCATGGATAGGGTAAACGATATGACCATAAATAGATCCGTAGTCTATTCTAGTCATGGGAATGAGTGGAACAAGAGACTATCATTAACCTGGTTGTATGGCGGTGTCTTACCGGTCATTGGACATGGGATGTCAACCAAGTTGATGGGTACATGTAAAAAGGGCATGTTACTGGATAGATCCACTAAACGAGAAATCCACATGGTATAGTATCACAAGTGATTCTCGTGTAGTACTTGTATGGATCCTTTGACCTGACCATATGATGGTGTTGCATGTGAGGTCTCATACTTAGGGGTACACCTGTTATAGGGTGCTAAATATGGGTACTTTTGGGTATGTCACTTAGCATCGCAATGCTGTGGATATGCAGAAGGGATTTGTCACTCAGTAGTCCACTGAGAAGATATCACTGGCCTCTTGATGAATGTGACTGATAAGAGTGTGGCCACACCCAAATGAGTGGGAACTTGTTTGTGAGATTCAGTGCATTCAGGATCAAGTTAATATCCGAACACAAAAGAGGGTGATCAATCCATGCCTCTGTGTTGGACACCGATATCAATGACATGGGATGTGCAAGTTTAAACTACAGGGTTATGATAACAGTTAGACTACCATATCCATCTTAATTAGGGGCTGCAGTGGCTTGCCAGAGCCCAACTGCAGTCTGTGGGCCATAGGCATACTGCCAACATAAAGATGGGGCCATGAGATCGTACACATTGAGCGACTGAACACTGACTTAAGGAATCACATGTATACTTGGAGTATACACTCTGGAGAGAGAGGTATATATATTAATTATATTATAAAGATCAATTGGATTGATCATAATAATGAAATTAATATTTGATTGGCTCTTCATAATTAATTGGATTAATTATGAGATTATTTCCTAGGTGGAAATATTCATATGTATAGGTTTACATACGAATTTATTTTGTGATGATCTAATTTTAATTTAAATGTAAATAATATGTTACTTGGTGTAATATATTAAATACATAGGTAAATTAAAATTGGGCTTGAGATTAGTTTAAACCAGACTAATTAAAATAGGTTGGGGCCTAAATTAAAAGAAGGAAGCCCACGCAGATGAAGGAGCCAACTTGGGCCAAAAATTCCCTTGGGAACTTCAGCCACCTAGGGTTAAAGAACCCTAGGATTTTCGACCAAGCATGGTAGACACACACATAGCCGAAATTGACCTAGCCTCCTTCTCTAAAGTTTCGTGATTTCCGACGCTAGCACGGGTGGTGTTCATTAGGCGTTCATGTATGTGAACAAGGAGGGATTCTAAGTTGATTCCTGTGGTCTGCATCCATCTCTGAAAGAGATATTCCAGGTAAGAGATTTATCTCTTCAAAATAAATTTTTGTTTTTCCAATTTCCATCTCAATTGCTCCTGGGCACGGATTTGAGGAAATCATCGCGTTCTTCCACTTTTATTAGGTGATTTCCGGTGACAATTCCCAACAGGCATAACTATGCACCCTTGTAAGCAATGTCTTGCTTCGACCTGTGGACACCCCAGCTGTGAAGTTCTTCCTAGGGGAATAACTATTCACCCTATTTCAACTTCCCTCGCAAGCAATGTCTTGCTTCGACCCATGGACACCCCATGTGTCATTTCATTCCTAGGGTGTATAGTTATACACCCTATTTCCAATTCCCTCGCATGCAATGTCTTGCTTCGACCCGTGGACACCCTATTGTGTCATTCGTCCCGGGGGCATAACTATGCACCCCATCTCAACTCTCCTTGCAAGCAATGACTTGCTTCGATCCGTGGGCACCCCGTGTGTCATTTCATTCCCCAGGGTGTATAGTTATACACCCTATTTCCAATTCCTTCTCAAGCAATGTCTTGCTTCGATTCGTGGACACCCCAGTGTGTCATTCTTCCCCAGGGGCATAACTATGCACCCTATTGCAAGTACTACTTGCTTCGATCCGTGGACACTCCCGAGTGTCATTCTATCCCTGTGGTGTATATTTATACACCATGTTTTATTTTAGCATGCATCATCCCCACTAGCATCTATTGCATCTATATGGTCGGTCCCGAGTTGTATAGCATGACATGGCATTACATGACATCACGTGTGCAACTCACCATCCATACATGTACATATCATGTCACGCATATTCATGCATACATTGTTCCTTATTTGGTATCTACCACGCATACACCTGTCGACGCTGACAAGTGCTCTCATCAGGAGAATGGATCTTGAGAATGACCAGCCCATAGAACGTCAACGCCATAGCAGATATGGTAGAAGACTATGTCGCTTCACCTTAATTTCGGAAGACAGTTAGGGAGGAAGAGGCAACAATGTTGAGAGAAATGTTGGGGCATGATCTTGACAAAATAGAGAAGCTGACGGTGAGATGCACTGAGTTAGAAACCTGGGTGGTAGAACTCGAAGGGAAAATAAGGGACATAACGAGCATGGACTCCAATGTTGGCATTGATAAGGAGCATAACGCCAAAATTGTCGATGCTCCTTCTCGACACCTCGGAAGGCCCTCTCACCAAAATTTGGGCTTATCGGAGTCGTCCAATGAAGGAGAACTTGAAAGACCTCTTGACACCAGTGCCAACATTTACTCTGTTTCGCGACAAATCTAGAGATCGCCTTTTGAAGACAAATGGGCAGTCGCATCCTCTGGGCCTCGTTTAGTGACCGAACTATTCACCATCTGTAGAAAGATGGGCCTGTTGTAGAGTGTTTGACCATAGATGGTGCCAACACCAGAACAAAAGGGAAACTACTACAGCTATCATGTAGTAGCAAGCCACCGGACCAATGAATGTGTCGCTATGTTAACGAGGATCCAGAGGTTGGTCGACGAAGGAAAACTGAAGGTCCCATTCACCTCCAATAAACGATCAGGGGCAATCAAGGAGACCAACAAGGAAATTCCTCAAACTTCTCGGGGAGAGGAATATGATGAAAAGCTACAAGGTCTGATCTGACGAGAATGAGGCAATGGTACTGAAGTCGATGCAGTGACTAGTCGGGGGCTAAAAAAAAAGACAAAAACCCTTGGAGCTGTCCTTTTCATAGGGGACTCATTTTGTTTCCGTGATGTGCTGACATCATTTTGAATGCAATGCATTTTGTTATCTCCCTATTTATGTGGTGATTGCATGTATATGGCATTGCACACGCATTTAATCATCTAACATGACATGTCAAACACGCATAATATCAAAATACATGACATTAATTTGAAAGCTATAGGAAACTTAAAAGTGAATCTGGGCCTGTCCGAACTCTTTCTTGAAAGGTGAGCTGGTGAGATAAATAAAGGATATGATGGTACCACTTCCGCCGAGACATTTGCTGACTCAACTCAACAATCCTTGAAAGACACTACCAGTCCTGCCCCAAAGTTTCAACTGTAATAGCACACACGATGCCCAAACATTCTAAATTGAACGCCATTTTTGAAACTCCAAATCCTACCAAAAAAAAAAAAAAAAACATAAAAAGCCCTCCTTGAGGTACCAAACCGAAGAAAGCCCTCCTTGAGGTAAAATCAAATCTAAAAAGCCCTCCTAGAGGCATTCAAACCCAAGAAGTCCTCCCAGAGGCAAAACTTGGTCTCATATCCCAAGAGGGCATTCCAAGCCAAAACCCTAAAACTAAAACTCCCCATTCGCCAAGAATGTCAAACCCATGGGGAATTCAAATGGTTTTCATCACCCATATCACCTAACATGTGCAAAATGCTGAAGCAGTCTTGGTCGTAGTACATATATTATCATGTTCCTGTGACATTCATATGTACATGACATTTCATATGCATTATTCATCCAAAGAGCATATTAAACACGCATGACATGCATGGATTTGAATGCATCAGGAAAACCGACAGGTGGCAGCACTTTGGGCATAGTCCTTAAAAAAAATATATACAAAAAGGGGATCTCATAGCATTAAAGAGTTATCTTCAGCTCTCAGCATTGTCAGATCCTTCCCTCTTACCTGTGAGAGATTTGGACTTTCCTGTCTTCAAAACCAAAGCCCTTCCCCTTTCCTTTTCCAATTTCTTCCACACCTTCAGCACCATTTGTCTTTCGTTTGCCACCCAAACAACCAACACATATTTGACAAAACCTCCTTTCACCCTATTCCCTGAACTGACCCTGTGAAGCCTCATTTTCCACCATCAATGGCTTCTAACAAGAAATTGAACCCCAATGTTGTTCCATATTCGCATCATCTCATCACCATAAAGGTAACAAGGTTATATGACAAAGTACTGACTCAATCAGTCTTTGTTTATCATCAACCTGTACCAGATTGAGGATTCTCTTTCTACCCCATGCCACTTCTCTTCTTCCTATACCCTCAGACCAAATATTTTGTGACCTTAGGCTGATAGGAATGGCCTTGATTTCATGACAGAGATAGGATTTGAATATGAGCCTGCTTCAATTGAGCTGGAGTTTGCCACTGCTCAAGCAACTATTGATGGAACTCCTAAGTGACCACTGTTCTCCTCCAACAAAATCCACACAACATCCTATGCTGGACTCAACCCAGCAAGAGATGCTTCTGTTGAGCAAAAATGTGCTAGGAAGAAGAGGAGACTGAGATCTACCCCTATGAACTTCACCAACAGTGTTGGAGCAACCAGGTTTTACAAAGTTTTCAACAATCATGAATGGGATGTTCCCATCAACAGAAAGACTTGTAAAGCCTACTGTGCTAATATTCAGGGGAAAGTTGCATTTATTAACCATTTCAAGAGCTTAGTATTCTGCTGCAACAGAAATGACTACTTACCAGTGGTTCCCTTCATTTCCTAGCCATGGTGTGCGTTGCTCTAGGGTTATTATGGTTCACAGACAAAGGATAACCCCAAGGCCATGCCTTAAAGGACTAAAAGTTGTATCCTTCTTTGGAGACTACACATAAGCTGGAACCAGGGGTGAATTGAGAGCATCAATATAGTTCCAGACCTTTGGATATTTCAATGGTTAATTGACTCCATCTCAAGTGGTCTACTCAACAGAGGCAGCTACATCGAGTGGCCGGCTGCACACTCTGGTATCCCCAGCGGATCCTCAAAAAAAGAAAAAAAAAAGAAAACAAAAATGTAATGAAGGGACATTGATCCATACCAGAGCCACGGGTTGGATTTTCCTAATGCATTCACATTCATCATATCATAAATGTTTCATATGTTGTTTTGATGCTCAATATGCTGTTGGGATTTTTCACGGGAAATCACCAGATAAAAGCGGAAGAACGCGATGATTTCCTCAAATCCGTGCCCAGGAGCAATTGAAATGGAAATTGTAAAACAAAATTATTTAATAGAAAGAGATAATTCTCTTACCTGGAATATCTCTTTCAGAGATGGATGAAGACTGCATGAATTAATGCAGAATCCCTCTTCGTTCACGTACACGAACGCCTAACAAACACGACCTGTGCTAGTGTCGGAAAAACACGAACTATGGAGAGGAGAGGCTAGAGAATTTCGGTTAGGATGTGTTCACCATGCTATGGACGAATTCACCTAGGGTTAAAACCTAGGTTGGCCGAATTCCCTCAGGGAATTAAGGCCCAGCTTGGCTCATTCATTTTGTTTGGGCTTCCTCCTTTTAATTTAGGCCCAATCTTATTTTAATTAATCTGGTTTAAATTAATTTCAAGCCCAACTTTAATATACCCATGTATTTAATATATTACACCAAGTAATATATTATTTACATTTAAATTAAAATTAGTTTGACCAATTAATTTAATCCATCAAATTAAAATTAGATCTTCACAAAATAAAATCATATGTAAACCTATACATATGAATATTTCCACCCAGGAAATAATCTCATAATTAATCCAATTAATTATGAAGAGCCAATTAAATATATTAATTTTATTATTAGGATCAATCCAATTGATCTTTATAAAATAATTAATATATACATACCTCTCTCTCCAGAGTTTATACTCTAAGCATACATGTGATTCCTTAATTCGGTTCAGTCGCTCAATGTGTACGATCCCGTAGGCCCATCTTTATGTTGGCAATGGGCCTTTGGCCCACAGACTGTAGTTGGGCTCTAGCAAGCCACTGCAGCCCCCAATAAAGATGGAGATGGCAGTCTAACTGTTATCATAACCCTGTAGTTTAAACTTGTACATCCCATGTCATTGATATCGGTGTCCAACATGGAGGCATGGATTGATCACCCTCTTTTGTGTCCGGATATTAACTTGATCCCCAATGCACTGAAGCTCACAAACAAGTTCCCACTTGTTTTGGTGTGGCCACACTCTTATCAGTTGCATTCATCAAGAGGCCGGTGATATCTTCCCAGTGGACTACTGAGTGACAAATCCCTTCTGCATATCCATAATATTACCATGCTACGTGACATACCCGAAAGTACCCATACTTGGCACCCTATTACAGGCCCTTTAGGCGTACCCCTAAGTATGTGACCTCACATGTAACACCATCATATGGTCAGGTCAAAGGATCCATACAAGTACTACACGAGAATCACTTGTGATACTATACCATGTGGATTTCTCGTTAAGTGGATCTATCCAGTACCATGCCCCTTATGCATGTACCCATTAACTTGGTTGACATTCCATGTCCAATGACCGGTAAGACATCGCCATACAACCAGGCTAATGATAGTCTCTTGTTCCATTCATTCCCATGACTGGAACAGACTACGGATATATTTATGGTCATATCGTTTACCCTATCCATGGTCTTACTGCCAAGTGCATGACACTGGTCATCATGGATATGGATATGTCCATTGGATACTTCATTTAATATATTGCACAAGATAAATATAATAAATGAATTAATGCCTTTATTAATAACACAAAAAAGTATAATACATGAATCCAATTAATGCATGATACAAATACAAGGACCAATGCCTCGGGACTAGGGCATATCCAACATATGCATGTGTTATGCCATTGCATGTAAATTTCCATGTTCAAGCTACAACATGCAGCAAACCAGACTTAATGAAGCATTTCACATCCAAGCCCTAACCTCCAACACTTGGGGTAGGCAAAAGATAAATCATGAAACATCATCAAGGCGCATCCTCCAATCCTAAGACGAGCCAGTGCTATGAGATCCACTTGGCTGGCGCACTCTTATAGACTAGGCCATCATTCATCAAAAAAAAAAAAGGACAATGATCTTCAGCGAGAGAATCTCCAATGCGGAAAACTGAAAGGACGTGTTGGTAACAAGAAGAGAGTGACATACAGAGGCAGTGTCACTTTTGAGTTTCCTATTGCATTTATTCTGATGTCATCATAATGATACAAGGCATGTTTGATTTTCTACTTAGATGTTCATATTACATGCATCGTGCCATTACATATAAACATCCATCACTAGGTCATTGCATTCAAACCATGGTGGCATCAATGAGATTGTCACTACAAATGGCAACTACTGGCCTAGTTGTACAATCCCCAACATAATTATCCCTGGCAGAGTGGTCCCCAATAAGATCATCCCCACGGAGTCTCCAACAAAATCCCTAACGGGTTCCCAACTAAGATTGTTCCCACTGAATCAGAAGCTCCAACAAATCCCCTAGCGAGATCAAATGGATCAAAATATGCCCCAGCAGAATTCACGACCAAAACGATCCCCACAGAGTCAAAATCCTTAGTAGAGTCATCCGACGGACACAGTCCCCGCAGGAGATCGTCAGTAGTCACAAGTTCACTCCCCATCATAGTGCAGATACCAAACGTATTATCAGAAGCATCATGACGCATGCATGTGCACATGTATCATGCACGCATTCGTGCATACATTCATCAAACCACCTCAACCATGTTTGTATTTGATTGAAGGGGTCATCTCGAGAAGAGATCCTTCCCAATTCAGAAAGGCCTAACCCAGAGTCACAACACGCAAATTGGAGCGCAACGACACCAAAACCTCAGGTATGACATAATTTCTATAATTATCATAATATTCATTCACGCCAATATAATCCCGAGAAGGGTATTTCTTGCCTTTAACAGATTCTAGAGGCAAAACAATCTTACATCAATGTCACAAGAACTCCACCACACGGAGAATCAACATACTACTCGGTGCTCCAACACATAGAGAAGAACATGTATTTCAACCTTGTCGTCACATGGGCAAGGAAGAAATGCCTATTGAAGTTTCTTGCCTTTAACAAGGATCTGGGGGCAAGTCAATTCAACCAACCTCGTACTGCTTCTTCGTGACATAGAAGGGACAATACATCATCTTATTTCGATCCTGTCGTCACATGGGCGGGAAAGAAATGCCTATTGAAGAAGTTTCTTGCCTTTAACGGGGATCTGGGGGTAAGACAACAACCAACCTGGTGCTGCTTCTTCACCACATAGAAGGGACAGCACATCTCTTATTTCAACCTTGTCGCCACATAGACAGGGAAGAAATGTCTGTTGAAGAACTATTGCCTTTAACAGGTATCTGGGGGTAGAACAGCAGACAAACTCGTTCAACCTTTTTGCCATATAAGAACACTCATTTCAATCCTATCGTCACATGGGTAGGAAAGAAATGCCTAATGAAGAAGTTTCTTACCTTTAACAGGGATCTGGGGGCAAGACAACAACTAACCTTATGCTGCTTCTTCGCCACATAGAAGGGACAGCACATCTCTTATTTCGACCTTGTCGCCACATAGACAAGGAAGAAATGTTTGTTGAAGAACTTCTCGCCTTTAAGAAGTATCTGGGGGCAGAACAACAGACCAGCTCGTTCAACCTTTTTGTCACATAGGAGAGGAAGAACATGTATTTCAACCCTGTCATCACATGGGTATGGAAGAAATGCCTATTGAAGAATCTCTTGCCTTTAATAGGTATCTGGGGGCAAAACGATTTAACCATATTTATTCTTGATCGAGGGGGTAAAAATTTTTGTTTCCAAAACTGTTGATCAAGAAATAAATACACAGCTTAACATCAACATCAAGGGCACGCTCCACCACAGCGAGCCAATACAACGTGCATGCTCCACCACAGTGAGCTAATGTTATGGGCATACTCCCCCATAATGAGTCAACCTGGAACCACAGCCAGCACCTCCAGTAAGGAACACCAGGTACGTTTCCTTGTCCTTCCTCATCGCGCTCCTAGTCATGAGACCAAACTCAATCTAGGCTTTACACCCCACGATGAATCGACTTTAGTCCCGTGAGGGGTAGCCTGTGAGCACGGGTTTTTTCTCGGTCTCAATGATGAGAATTCCCAAATTACCTGTGGACCGGACGGGCTCGAACGAGACTTGAAATTGACCAGAATGCTGCCTGGGGAATCTCAGATGACATGAAAACTAGGCTACCCACGATCTGAAGCCCTGTAAAGGTCTCTCGAATCATTCATAGGGTTTCGTCTGCATGTCTGACTTTTCAAAATTCTGCCCTGACTCTTGGTTGAACCGGGCGGCTTTAGTTTGTTGAACTAGCACCGGCCGGCTCTAACTAGAGCTGTAGGGCTCTAGTGGGCAAGAACAGTGGCTCTACCAAGCAGAACAACTTGTATTGATAGGCAAGAGATTTTGGCAGATTTTCAGGATTTTCAGTGTACTGATTGATGGAACGAGAGAAAATAGGGAGAGGCAGATAAAAGAGAGAAAATGACAGAGAGAAAGGGACTTTTGGGGGGGGGGACTTTTCGATTCTCAAGAAAACAAAACACAGAGAGAAAAGAAGAGAGAAAGAAGAAGAAAAGAAACCAAGAGAAATACCCAAAACTAATTCCAAAAACACTATCATCTAACCCTAAACCAATCCTCAAGCATTAACAACATCACCAACAACCCCTACTCTTTGATCCGGGATCATTTCAGTCGATTGAGTTCCAGTGTACATTCCTGAGCTTCCAATCCGTTTCTTGATGCTCCAAACATCCATAAAACAATCTAGGTAAGCTTTGAGAGGCCCTAAAACTTGGCTGCATTGATTTTCTATGTGCTTCTATTATTTTGATGAAAATCCAAAACAGGTGCTGCCCATCATAGCCGTACAGTTGTGCTTCTGAAGAACAGAGCCGACCGGCTCTAACCCAAAGTCAACTAACTCGGTTCCTCAGGGACAGATCCCCGATCTATCCCAATCGGCTGAAACAGCCTGTTTTCCATTTTGGTTTTTCTGTTGGGATCATTTTCAGCCTGGAATCATCGGTATGTATTGGTATTTTTGATTTTCTAACAATTGCATACTCGAATATCGGGGTTTTCAGTATTTCCCAGGGTTTATTTTATGAGTTTAAGGGTAGTTTCATCCGATTTGGATACATTGTCCATCATTTGTGGACCCCTGAATCCCACAAAATCCACGAAAAACATTGAAAATGAATAAAATAATATTTCCACAAATGTTTTTGGTGTGTTTATTGCATCTTGGACCCTAGATGGCATGTGTATTTAGGAACCCACACAAACAGAACCCCGAGTTCCGGGATAACCGACCCTACAAAAATGCAAGTTTGCATGAAACCGAGCCAAATGGTTTTCCAAAACTGATTTTCCAGCACCAAAATTACAGGGCATTTCAAAACCGATTTCCAGGTCTAACCGGTCTGATCGATCGGGTCGAACCGATTACCCCCTTATTGCATTCTCCCTTATCCTAAAATCCCCATTCTGTCTTGATTTGAGTCCTATTTGCGTTTATAATATAAACTGTGCTAACTAATCTGTTTTGCAGCATTTATTTTTATTTTTGCTATATTTAATAGATTAATTCACATATCTTAGGCAGTTGTATTTTTTAGAACATCGTGTACTTAAGCGTTTGTAAAAGTGAGGACGAGATTTTTATATTTCTATTCAAATTTCTTGTATAATCGGCCTCTATTATTCTTTTGTATAATTTGTGTGGATGATTTAATTTCCGTAATTTATTTTATACATTCCTGCTTGAGCATCGGACTAATAAAAATAAACAAATTAGGGTTAGAAAAGATAATAAATTGAATAAATATGGTTGTATAAATAATAAACGCATACAAGCTTGAGGTTAAGTAGGTAAGTTGCCCGAACCCTGAATCTCTGGATTAGGTACAGTAGTCTGTGCTCGGTAGGGAGCTGTACCAGAATTTCCCGAATGAGCTGATCCGGGTGGTGACTCTGTCACTGATCTCGAAATTTAGGTTTCGAGGTCTTTAAGTGAAAAACGGGAAAACGTTTCCTACAAAGGAATTTTTAATCGAATAAATGAGTTTTCCTAAATCAAGATAAACAAAAACTGCTTTGCCCAAAACATCACTAAACAAAAAATAAATCAATTTCTTTTCTTCGAAAAGGTAGTCCGCTCACACCGCCCCACTTCTCCTCTCTTCTCTTCATGGAAAATCTGATCCGCTAGCACGTTGTTAGTCCGATAGCCATTCGTGCACATGACAGAGGAGGAAATCTATTTGATTTCTGCAGCCATCTCTTCAAGAGTTATTCTGGTAACTTTCTAAACTTCCTCTTTATCGCTTTGGTTTTTGATTTCCACTTCATTAGCTCCTGGGACCGGATTTGAGAAAATTAATGCATATTTCCGCTTTTATAGGTTGATTTCCAGTGACGAATCCCAACATTTCCTTGGCGGCTTCTTTGATTACCCCAGGTTGTCTACCAAAGCCAGACGTGATATTCAATTTTTCGTCGTAGATTAGCTTCTGAATCTCATCCCTTAAAGCTAAACATTCTTTGGTCCAATGCCCTCCCATCACATGACAGCTGCAAAAATTGCTCTTTTGTGCTTCTTCTGGTTCCACAGATGGCCCGGCACTCTATAGTAGACCCTTCTTTCTACACTCGGAAGATAGTCTGTTTAACGAGTAGGGCCAAAGGTGTTGGGATTCGTCATTGGAAAAATAACGTGGCGCAGCAGAAAATGCACCGTTTAAAATTTCCTAGATTCCACTAATCGTGTCCAATTACCATTGATTAGAATAAAAACAAGTTGAATCAGGAGAGATTAACTCACCGAATTCGTCTCTTCTAGAGACTGCTGTAGAATCATTTCTTGAAACTGCGATCTCCAAAGTTTGGTGCAGGACTAACTATTGTTTACTTTATGTAACTCAATTAATTGATAAATTAATTAATTACGTTATGTAAACTTATTAATTAAATTAAATTCAACACCATGTTAATTAATTACCTTAACACCGAATGTCAACTAATTAATTAATGCATTCCTTCTAATGTACATTACATGTACAATTTCTATAAGTACCGGCTCAGCTGATTAATGTGCCCGATCCTATAGGTCTGTCTTTATGTTGGAAGTAGGCCCAAGGCCCACAGACTGTAAGTGGATTCTAGCAAACCATTACAGCCCCCAATTAGGACAGAGATGCAGCAGTCTTTAGAAGACACTCACCTAGTAGTAATCTCATAGTGTCCTTTCCCTAATGATATCGATATGAATAAACAAGAGGCATGGTGTCCATCATTCTCTTCTTCTGTTTATTATATTTCTTGATCTTGAGTTGACTGATTAATCAAATAAGCACCGACTTATTTGGGTATGGTCATACACTTATCAGTCCCACTCATCAAGTGGCCAATGATATCATCTCGGTGTTAACCAAATGGCAATTCCATCACTTCATCATCAATATCAACATGTTCACCGGTCCACCCAATCATACCCCTATTTAGTATCCTTTTACAGACCTGTTAGGCGTATGTCAAAGTGAACTAGATTCCATACTGATATTATAATGAAATCTGGTATGAGGACAAAAGAGACCTACTCAAGAAAGACCTATGACGCTGTTGGGATTCGTCATTGGAAAAATAATGTGGTGCAGTGGAAAATACACCGTTTAAAATTTCCTAGAATCCACCTATCGTGTCCAATTACCATTAATTAGAACAAAAACAATTTGAATCAAGAGAAACTAACTCACTGGATTCGTCTCCTCTAGAGACTGTCGTAGAATCGTTTCTTGAAACTGCGATATCCAAAGTCCGATGCACGACCAACTCTTGAGCAGGAACCGGTGCTAGCCGAAGACGCGAAGGAATGGAGGATTAATGCTGGGATTTTCGGCTAATTGGGGCTACTCTTGGTGGCTTAAATTTCTAGCAATTAATTAGGGTTGAATTAGGTTTTTCCTCCTTAAGTGAGCCCTTCTATAGGCACCTTGTCTAATTAGGTATTAATTAGGTTAATTAAACCCAAGCCTACTAGGATTATAATTACATAAATAAACTATAATTAAAAAGTATATACCATGTAATTTAATTCCATTTGGCTAAATTTAATTACCCCTAAATAAAATTAAATCACATTTAAGTTGATACAATACATGTATTTAATTTTCCAACTTAGGAAAATTATTTAATTAATTATTTACTTTATGTAATTCAATTAATTGATAAATTAATTAATTACATTATGTAAACTTATTAATGAAATTAAATTCAACCAAATGTTAATTAATTACCTTGACACCGAATGTAATTGGGTTCTAGCAAACCATTACAGCCCCCAATTAAGACAGAGTTGCAGCAGTCTTTAGAAGACA
Organism: Euphorbia tirucalli; assembly: GCA_039660915.1. NCBI lineage: Eukaryota > Viridiplantae > Streptophyta > Magnoliopsida > Malpighiales > Euphorbiaceae > Euphorbia > Euphorbia tirucalli. The sequence continues at coordinate 29,501,544 of CM077640.1, read as the reverse complement.
CTCACCCAGTAGTAATCTCATAGTGTCCTTTGCCTAACGATATCGATATGAATAAACAAGAGGCATGGTGTCTGTCATCCTCTTCTGTTGTTTATTATATTTCTTGATCTTGAGTTGACTGATTAATCAAATAAGCACCGACTTACTTGGTATGGCCATACACTTATCAGTCCCACTCATCAAGTGGCCAATGATATCATCTCGGTGTTACCCGAGTGGCAATTCCATCACTTAATCATCAATATCAACTTGTTCACCAGTCCACCGAATCATACACGTATTTAACATCCTTTTATAGACTTGTTAGGTGTATGTCAAAGTGAACCGAATTCCATATTGATATTATAATGAAATCTGGGCTGAGGACAAAAGAGACCTACTCAACAAAGACCTATGATGCAATAACCAAGTGGCTTTCTTGTGTGGATCGATCCAGTCCCATGTCAACGACATGTACCTATATTCATGACTGACTATACAACTACTATGGCTAGTTAAGCATTGCCATACTGTCATCGAATATACAAGTCTGTGGTTCTATTTGTTCCCAAGAGTAGAATAGACCCAGGATAGGTTTTAGGATTATTAATCAATGGATACTCTACTCATATTACAGCACAAGATATAAATGAAATAGATTAATTACCTTTATTAATGTGACACAAATAATGTATTCATACAATGAGTCTTAATGTATAGTACAAAATACAAGAATCCAATGCCCTAAGAACTATAGTATACAAGAATCCAATGCCACTCGGGTAACACCGAGATGATATCATTGGCCACTTGAGGAGTGGGACTGGTAAGTGTATGGCCATACCCAAGTAAGTTGATGCTTATTTGATTAATCAGTCAAGTCAAGATCAAAAAATATAATAGACAACAGAATAGGAAGACAAACACCATGCCTATTGTTTATTCATATCGATATCATTAGCCAAAGGACACTATGACATTCCTACCGGGTGAGTGTCTTCGAAAGACTGCTGCATCTCTGTCTTAATTGGGGCTGTAATGGTTTGCCAAAACCCACTTACAGTCTGTGGGCCTTGGGCATACTGCCAACATAAAGACAGTCCCATAGGATCGTGCACATAGATCAACTGAGCCGGAACTTATAGAAATTGTACATGTAATGTACATTGGAAGGAATGGGTTAATTAATTAGTTGACATTCGGTGTCAAGGTAATTAATTAACATTGGGTTGAATTTAATTTAATTAATACGTTTACGTAATATAATTCATTAATTTATCAATTAATTGAATTACATAAAGTAAACAATTAACTAAATAATTTTCCTAAGTAGGAAAATTAAATACATGTATTGTATTTACTTAAGTGTGATTTAGTTTTATTTAGGGGTAATTAAATTTAGACAAATGGAACTAAATTACATAGTATATACTTTTTAATTAAAGTTTATTTATGTTATTATATTCCTAGTGGGCTTGGGTTTAATTAACCCAATTAAAACCCAATTAGACAAGGTGTCTATATAATGGCACACTTAAGCAATAAAACCCTAAGTCAACCCTAATTATTTCTGGAAATTTCAGCCACCAAGAGTAGCCCCAAATAGCCAAAAATCCTAGCATGAATCCCCTATTCCTTTGCGTCTTTAGCTTGCACCGGTTCCCGCTCAATAGTTGGTCGTGCACTGGACTTTAGAGATCGCAGTTTCCAGAAACGATTCTGTAGCAGTCTCTAAAAGAGACCAATCCGGTGAGTTAATCTCTCTTGATTCAATTTGGTTTTATTCTAATCAATGGTAATTGGACACGATAGGTGGATTCCAGTGAATTTTAAATAGTGTATTTTCCACTGCGCCATGTCATTTTTCCAATGACGAATCCCAACAGTGGTATCAAAGCCTAGGTTTTGTCCATTAGATTGATTGGAATTGATTCTTGAAAGCGTTCTTGAAGAAAGAATGGGTTTCAAGTTTGTGATTTTAGGGTTTTTATTCAATTGGTTTTTGCTTTTAATAAACCCTAGAATTTTGGATTGGGTTTTTTGATTTTTTTTCCCAAATTGGTTTTCATCTAAAATTGTTGTTTTCATTGATTATTTAATTTTGGATGGATGTTTTTTAATGATTTAATAAGATTTAAAAAAAAATGATTCTGGGTGAGGGAATCGCAAATTTGCAATTCCCTTGCCTACAGCAGCTGGCTGCTTCTGCAGCCTGCTGCCCCATAGGGACAGCAGCGCCGCGCACGGGGTTGGGGTCAGATTTTGGATTTTGCGGGTACTTTTTTATCCTAGACCCTAATGCAAATTAAATTAAATTTTTTTAAATTAATTTGTATTTAAATTGTTTATTTTGTTGGCATGCATATTTAATTTAATTGTTTGCATATTAAATTGAATATGGACTTTGTGAAATTAGCCCAATAAACCGTGACACCGGTTAAAATTGGGAGAGCTAAATTTTAAATTTGTGACAACCCAAATTCAAGTGGGAGCAAAATTGTTAATTTTGCATTTATGGATGTTATCCATTGGGCCTTAGTCACATTTGTTAAAATTGGCGGTTTCACCCTAAGTAACTCAGCTTAACATTTATATTTATAATTTTGAATGCCATGATCATGCATCATATTAGCATGCATGCCATTTCTTTTATTTTGACGTAATTTTAGAATAGATTTTATTTAAAATAAAATTATTGTAATTGCATCAAGTATGGAGGAAGGCCCAGATGGAGCAAGCCCATGGTGGGAGTCTAAGAAGGATTGTAGTCCGGCCCATGAAGAATTAATTAGGATATCTAGTTTTTCATTAGGTTGTATTAAAGACCCATAGGATCTCATTTATTTTAAATTAAGTATGCTACTGCATTTGTCATATAATATGGATGTATGGATCACCAAATTATTACCCATGTTTATGCATGCTAAGCCGTATAACTTAATTATAATCCGGTAATTAAAATATTGAGTCATTTAAAAGTGCTTCCCACATTCACACCTCTTCCTCCCATTGATGCTGCAATGTGCGCCATGCCCTAGCTGGGTACATTGTAGTATTTGGTGGGCCGTCGAGGGTTAGGATACTTGGTATGGTTAACATGTGAATGGTGGTTTGACTCAACATGGATAGCATTAGCTCAGAGTGGGCCCTAAGCACAGATGGGTAAAGTGTCAATAAGCCCATCAAACTAAGAGTCCTTCATGGAAGGATTGGATAGCAAGCCCTATTTCGGCCAGTCATTGATATGTTGTGGATCTTGGTCAAGTCAGCCAATTAGCATCACCAACAAACAAATTAAAATTAGATTATTAATTTGAATTGGCTTAAAAGTCCTTTATTTCTTCCTTGTAGATAATCCAATTTCACTTAAGCAATTTAAATGGCTGCAACAAACAACAACTCACTCTCACTTAGGTCACTCTTGGAGAAGGAGAAACTTTGGGGGACTAACTTCCTGGACTGGGCTAGGAACTTACAAATAGTTCTTAACAAGAGTCCAAGGAGTATGTACTGAATGCTCCATTACTAACTCGCCCTCCCACAGGTCGAGGTGTCACCACGGCGATGGTGGAGCAGTATGACCGGCACATGAGGGATGACAGAGATGTCTCGTGCCTCATGCTGGGTACCATGGCTTCTGATCTTCAAAAGCAGTTCATGGCATGCTTATGAGATGATGGATCAGCTTAAAAACATATTCCAAGATTAGGCTAGTCAGGAACATTACCTGACAACTAAGGCACTTTGCACTACTGTGATGGCAGTTGGGACTTCTGTTAGCACTCATATGCTAAAGTTGAAGGGGTATATTGATACACTTGCCCGCCTCAGCATACCAGTTTTGTAAGACTTCGCAGCAGACATTATTCTTGGGTCACTTCTTGAGTCTTACAGCTAGTTTATCATGTACTACCATATGCAAAGGTTGGATAAATCGGTTGTTGAGCTACATGGCATGCTCAAGCTTGTTGAGCAGTCTCTTTAGAAGACTCCTGAAGTTTTGCTGGTGAACAAGGGCAATACGCCCATTGCTAAGGGAAAGGCCAGATCTAAAGCCAAGGCTAAGGGAAAAAAGGTGGTGGCCTAATCCGAAGCAAGGGTTGCTTCTCCTGACGATGTCTGCCATGAGTGTCATGAGAAGGGGCACTAGAAGAGCTCATGTCCAAAGCTAAGGGAGCAACTGAAGGGCAAAACTGCTGCATCAGGTATTTATGTTGTTGAGATTAATCTGGCTATTTCTACATCTTGGGTCTTGGACACTGGATATGGATCTCACATTTGTTCAAATGTGCAAGGGCTAAGAAATAGGAGATTACTAGGATATGGAGAAGTAGATCTTCAAGTCGGAAATGGTGCTCGAGTTTAGGCCTTGGAGATCGGAGACTATTTGTTAGAGATGCCTAGTGGACTTGTTTTGGAACTAAGAAACTGTTATTTTGTACCTCCAATGCGCAGGAATATTATTTCTGTTTCTTTGTTGGATATTTCTTGTTTCATATTTAATATTGGACATGGTAGAATTTCTATGCAATGTGGCAATATTATTTATGGAACAGCATTTCTTGAAAGTTCAATCTATAACATAAATACTAAAAGGATTAAACTAAATGAAATTAATCCTACTTACATCTGGCATTGTCGACTTGGCCACATAAATGAGAAGCGCATAGCTAGGCTTCACTCTAGTGGAGTGCTAGGGTCATTTGATATCCACTCTGATGACATATTTGAATCTTGTTTGAGAGGCAAGATGACAAAGACACCTTTTAGCAACACTGCTGAAAGGGCCTCAGAGCTATTGGAGCTGATAAATTCCGATGTATGCGGCCCAATGAACACTAGTGCTAGATCTGGTTTTTTGTACTTTGTCACCTTCGTGGATGACTTCAGTAGATACGGTTACGTGTATCTAATGAAGCATAAGTCTAAGACTCTTCAAAGGTTCAAGGGCTTTAAGAATGAAGTAGAAAACCAACTTAGCAAGAAAATAAAAGCACTTCAGTCTGACCGAGGGGGTGAATATTAGAGCCAAGAGTTTGGCTCATTTTTGAGAGAGTGTGGGATAGTATCCCAACTCACTCCTCCTGGTACACCCCAGTGCAATGGAGTGTCAGAAAGGAGGAATAGGACCTTGCTAGACATGGCCCACTCGATGATGAGTCATGTGACACTCCCTGTCTGCTTTTGGGGATATGCTTTAGAGACAGCTGCTTACATTCTTAATAATACACCAAGCAAGGCAGTTGAGGGAACACCATATGAACTATGGAAGGGCCGAAAGCCCAATGTTTCCTTCTTGAATATTTGGGGCTGTGATGCACATGTTAAGAAATTGACAAGTGGCAAACTAGAGTCCAAATCTGTCAAGTGCCAGTTTGTGGGTTACCCTAAGGAAACTAAGGGTTATTAATTCTACCATCCGGCGGAAACCAAAGTTTTCATAGCCAGAAATTCAGTCTACTTGGAGAAGGAATTCCTTTCCAAGAGAGACAGTGGGAGTAATGTAGAACTTTCAGATGTGTAAGACTCATAAACTCCTGCAGCTACTACTAAGGATGCTTTGGGAAATGATCTAACTACGTAAGAAATTAAGGAAACGGAACCTATTACACAGGACCTTAGAAGGACTAGTAGGACACATCATCAGCCAGAGAGGTACGGCTTTCTCGTGACTGATGATGGGGACCTTATGGTCGTTGACCACAAGACCTATCAGGAGGCTATTGAAAGCCCACACTCAGATCAATGGCGTAAAGCCATGGAGGCTGAGATGCAATCTATGTATGATAACCAAGTATACAACTTGGTGGATCCACCTCTGGGTGCTAAGGTGATAGGTTACAAGTGGTGTTTCAAGTTAAAGGCCGACAACACCTTCAAGGGGTGATTGGTGGCCAAAGGATTCAGGGAAGTTCAAGGAATTGACTATGATGAAACCTTTTCACCAGTTGCTATGCTCAAATCCATTAGGATACTACTAGCCATAGCTGCATGGTACGATTATGAGATATGGCAGATGGATGTTAAGACCGCTTTCCTTAATGGAAAACTACTCGAGGATGTGTACATGGCACAACCTGAGGGTTTTATCGATCCAAAGTATCCAAACCGAGTATGCAAGCTTTAAAGATCCATTTACGGATTGAAGCAAGCATTGAGGTCATGGAATCAGAGATTCAATAAGGCCATTATAGAATATGGCTTCACACAGAATTCTGATGAGCCCTGTGTGTATAAGATGGTTAGTGGGAGCGTTTCCACCTTCCTAGTGATGTATGTTGATGACATCCTTATCATTGGAGGTGACATACCAACACTGCAAGGGGTTAAGCAGTGGTTAAGTAGGTGCTTCACAATGAAGGACTTAGGCGAAGCCGAGATAATCTTAGGGATCAGGATCTAAAGAGATAGATCCAATCAGCTTTTAGGCCTAAGTCAGGCCACGTACATTGACAAGGTTCTGAAAAGATTTAGCATAGACAAGGCAAAGAAAGGATTCTTGCCTATGCACCATGGGTTGAAGCTGAGTAAGAAAGATGGTCCTAAAACAAAGAAGGACTAGGAGAATATGGAAAAGATCCCTTATGCATCTGCTATTGGATATATCATGTACTCCATGTTATGTACGGGGCCTGATGTCGTGTTTGCACTAAGTATGACTAGCGGGTACCACTCCGACCCTAAGGAGGAACACTGGAAGGCTGTCAAGGCAATCCTAATGTACCTTAAGCGGACTAAGGATGCTTTCTTAGTGTATGGAGGTTAAGATGAGATGGTAGTGTCAGGTTACACTGATGTAAGCTTTGAGACCGATGAGGATGAGAACCAGTCACAGTTTGGTTATGTTTTCCTCCTGAATGGAGATGCCATTAGTTAGAGGTTTTCAAAGTAGGCCACCATTGTTGACTCTACAACGAAAGCTGAGTACATAGCTACGTGCGAAGCTGCAAAGGAAGCGGTTTGGATCAAGAAATTCATAATTGAGTTAGGAGTAGTTCCCACTATCCTAGACCTAGTTGATATTTTTTGTGACAACAACAGGGCCATCGCACAAGCTACGGAGCCCCGGTCACACAAGAGATCCAAACATGTGCTCAGAAAGTTTCACCTCATTTGAGAGATCATGAACAGAGGTGACATATCATTGCAGAGGGTTGACACCAAGAATAATGTCTCTGATCCATTGACCAAAGCGCTGCCGCAGACACAGCACGATGGTCATACCAAATCTATAGGAATTAGGGCAATGCCCACTTGGAACTGGTGCAAGTGGGAGATTGTTGGTGTGCCCAAGTTCTTAGGGCATTTGATTCTTATATTTTGTATTATACATTAAGACTCATTGTATGAATACATTATTTGTGTCACATTAATAAAGGTAATTAATCTATTTCATTTATATCTTATGCTATAATATGAGTAGAGTATCCATTGATTGATAATCATAAAACCTATCCCAGGTCTGTTCTAATCATGGGAATGAATAGAACCACATAATTGTATATTCGATGACTGTATGGCAGTTCTTAACTAGCCATAGTACTTGTATAGTCAGTAATGAGCATAGGTACATGTCATTAACATCGAACTGGATCGATCCGCACAAGAAAGCCATATGGTTGTTGCGTCATAGGTCTTTCTTGAGTAGGTCTCTTTTGTCCTCAGACCAGATTTCATTATAAGATCAATATGGAATCCAGTTCACTTTGACATATGCCTAATAGGTCTGTAAAAGGATGCTAAATATGGGTATGATTAGGTGGACTGATGAACATGTTGATATTGATGATGAAGTGATGGAATTGCCACTCAGGTAACACCGAGATGATATCATTGGCCACTTCATGAATGGGACTGATAAGTGTATGGTCATACCCAAGTAAGTCGGTGCTTATTTGATTAATCAGTCAACTCAAGATCAAGAAATACAATAAAAAACAGAAGAGGATGACAGAAACCATGCCTCTTGTTTATTCATATCGATATCGTTAGGCAAAGGACACTATGAGATTACTACTGGGTGAGTGTCTTCTAAAGACTGCTGCATCTCTGTCTTAATTGGGGGCTGTAATGGTTTGCTACAACCCACTTATAGTCTGTGGGCCTTGGGCCTACTGCCAACATAAATACAGACCCATAGGATCGTGCACATAGATCAACTTCAGTCGAAACTTATAGAAATTGTACATGTAATGTACATTGGAAGGAATGCGTTAATTAATTAGTTGACGTTCGGTGTCAAGGTAATTAATTAACATTAGGTTGAATTTAATTTAATTAATAAGTTTACATAATGTAATTAATTAATTTATCAATTAATTAAATTACATAAAGTAAACATTTAATTAAATTATTTTCCTAAGGAGCAAAATTAAATACATGTATTGTATTTACTTAAGTGTGATTTAATTTTATTTAGGGGTAATAAATTTAGCCAAATGGAATTAAATTCTATATTATATACTTTTTAATTAAAGTTTATTTATGTAAGGGAAATTGTCATATTTACGGGGAAAAGAGTTTTTTGTTTTATACCATACGAAAATTTATTTCCATAAATACGTGATTTTTGAAAATCTTTTTATTAAATACGTTTTTGAAGTTGTTTTCTATTTTTTTACGTTCTCTTCTACCTCCCTTTACCCATCTGCTTTTTCTTGCCGTGTGTGAACTCGTCGGCGAGAACTCGTCGGAGAGGACGGTGGTTCATGATTCGAGTGATACTCTTCAATCCCTAAAAGAAGCTTCTTCACCATCTTCATCTTCTGTTCATGATTCGAGTGATACTCTTCAATCCTCCTTGGATCTTACCAATCTCTTCTAGATCTGTTTTTTTTCCCTCTCTTCCGTTGCATTTTTAGCACAATCCAATTGATTAATCAATAATCTTTAGCTGTTGTAATACTCTGCAAATCTTGTCTTCTTTTTACTGTATTGTTGAATTGGCTTGTAGTTTGATTTGAGTTCTTTCAGCCCTTGCACTTCTTTTTTCTTCTGTTCATCCAACTTGAAGTACTTTAGTGCCAAATAAAAATTGACATTTTGATTGCAGAAATGGAGGGCGTAATCTCAGTAATTGCAAACCACATACTTAAGATTCAGACCACAAGATCATGGGATTTCATGGGTTTTTCTAAAGATAAATTTTCCACCCCTTAACAAGGAGACGTCATTATTGGTCTTCTTGATACAGGTTCATGCAAATTAATTGATGCTTTAGTGTTTACTGAATGAAAATGTCAACATCACCTGATAGTACTTTTATATGAATTTTTTTAATATTGTAGGAGTATGGCCTGAATATGAGAGCTTCAATGATACTGGGATGGGACCTCCACCACCTAAATGGAAAGGAATATGACAAGGTGAAGGCAATTTCACCTGCAACAAGTGAGTTTTCTTTCTCTTTCAGTACTATTATATTTTATTAGTGTCTCTTAGTGCTCCATGGGCATTCCCTTATTTGGATTATCCAATTGCTATTGGATCATACCATACCATGAAGTATGGTATCTTGACATCTAATTCTGATAGAAACTCTTGACCTTATCCAGCCACTGCTTCCAACGTTGCACCTTGGACTTTAACTGTTGCTGCCAGCACTATCAACAGGAAATTCCTTACAACTGCTGTACTTGGGAAAGGAAATATCATTACTGTGAGTTTATCAACAATTAGTTATTAAAAATGCATTTTACTTAGATTATCTTTCTTTTTTGTTTTCTTACTAATTTCATGCATTTGTTTCCACCATCATTAGGGGCTATCCATTAATAACTTTATGGTGAATGGGACATATCCATTGATTTGGGGAAGAGATGCAGCAAATTACGCTGCAGGTGCTGATCCTGGCATTTCAAAATTCTGCATTGAAGGTTCACTGAATTCATACATAGCAGCAGGGAAGATTGTTTTTTGTGAAACCATTTGGGATGGTTCTGGTGTTCTCTTAGCTAATGGTGTTGGCACTATAATGGCCGATCCAGCGTACAGCAATGATTTTGTTTTCAATTACCCTTTACCGGCTACAGTAATCAGTGTAGAAGATGGACAAGAAGTCTTAAGTTACATAAGATCTTCTAAGTAAATTCAAATAAGCATACTTCACTTATGGTGCCTGCACAGTAAAGGACCAGTTTATGTGGTAAGTTTTCAGCCTTTGTTAATTGCCATTGCAGCTGTTATGGCTTTCTTACTGCTGGGAGATGCTCTTCATCTCAGTAGGTATGTATTAAATTTAACTGTAATAATTTGTTATACAATTAATGAGTATGTAAATATAATGAAAAGAAATGGATGGGTGCAGTGTATATTAGTTACACCTTTGTCAATTGATACACTATTATCATTTATTCATAATAAAATACTTGTCTTTCTTTTAAATGATTTCTTGCGAAGACAGAGATCCTACAATAATGGTTTTTGTCTGAATTTAGTTTTCTCAATCACAGCAACAATAACACTCCTAAAATTGTAAAATCACAGCAACAATAACACTCTTGCATTTTATTATTGGGACTGCATCTTTTTAAACTGCACTTTGGGACTGCATTTTGTTGAATTTGATCAGGAATTGGCATTTCTGAAACATGAACAGCTTGCAGAACCATTTTTTTAAATTTAATTATATATTTTTGTTTATACACTTCTTATATAATGTATACAAGATTTGCAGGTCCTTGCATCACTTGAACCTTTGGATTACATAGTAGTTTCACCTTTGAAGTTAAACAACCGATTCAAGTACCATTGCTATGTCGGAGGTTGTGAGAATGCTTGAAGGTGATGGACTGGCAGAAAGATGGGAGGAGTGGCAAAAGGTAGAGGTGGTACGGCAAGAGATAGATTTGGCTCCATCTGAGAACCTACATGCTGTAGAATTGTCTGGTCCAAGATGACATCTTCTTGTACACAACACTTCTTATATATTGTTATACACTGTTTATACAGTGTTTATACACTGTTTGTACATTGTTTATACACTTCTTATACATTGTTTGTACATTGTTTATAAATTTATTATACACTGTTTATACATTATACACTGGTTATACATTGTTTATACATTATTTATACACTGTTATACATTGTTTATACACTGTTTATACACTTCTTATACACTGTTATACATTGCTTATACATTGTTTATATACATTGTTTATACATTATACACTGTTTATACATTATTTATACACTGTTATACATTGTTATACACTGTTTATACACTTCTTATACAAAGTTATACATTGGTTATACATTGTTTATACACTACTTATACATTGTTATACATTATACATTTCTTATACAATGTTATATGTTTATACACTTATTATACATGGTTATACACTCTTTATACACAGTTTATACATTGTTTATGCATTATTTATACACTGTTATACATTATTTATACATTGTTTATATATTATACATTGTTTATACATGATTTATACATTGTTATATACTGTTTATACACTTCTTATACATTGTTTATACATTGTTTATACACTGTTTATACATTGGTTATACACTGTTATACATTGTTTATACATTGTTATACACTGTTTATACATTGTTTATACATTATTTATACATTGTTAAACATTGTTTATACATTATACACTGTTTATACATTGTTTATACATTATACACTGTTTATACATTATTTATACACTATTTATACACTGTTATACATTGCTTATACATTGTTTATACACTACTTATACATTGTTATACATTATACATTTCTTATACAATGTTATATGTTTATACACTTATTATACATTGCTATACACTCTTTATACACTGTTTATACACTGTTTATACATTATTTATACACTGTTATACATTGTTTATACACTGTTATACATTATACACTTCTTATACAATGTTATATGTTTATACACTTATTATACATTATTTATATACTCTTTATACACTATTTATACATTGTTTATATATTGTTTATATATTATTTATACACTGTTATACGTTGTTTATACATTATTTATACACTACTTATACATTGTTTATACATTATTTATACATTGTTTATACACTGTTTATACACTGTTATAGATTTTTTATACATTATTTATACCTTGTTTATACATTATACACTGTTTATACATTGTTTATACATTTATTATACATTGTTATACACTGTTTATACAATGTTTATACATTATTTATACACTATTATACATTGTTTATACATTGTTTATACATTATACACTGTTTATACTTTGTTTATACATTATTTATACACTGTTATACATTGTTATACATTGTTTATACACTTCTTATACACTGTTATACATTGTTTATACATTGTTTATACACTACTTATACATTGTTATAAATTATACACTTCTTATACAATGTTATATGTTTATACACTTATTATACATTGTTATACACTTTTTATACACTGTTTATACATTGTTTATACATTATTTATACACCGTTATATATTGTTTATACATTATTTATACATTGTTTATACATTATATACTGTTTATACATTATTTATAATCTGTTGTACATTGTTATACACTGTTTATACACTTCTTATACATTGTTATACATTATTATACACTTCTTATTTATTATTATATATTGTTTATACACTGTTTATACACTCTTTATACATTATTTATACACTGTTTCTACACTCTTTATACATTGTTATACACTGTTTATACACTTGTTATACATTGTTATACCTTCTTATATATTATTATACATTGTTATACACTGTTTATACACTTAGTATACATTGTTATACTTTCTTTATACACTGCTTATACATTATTATACACTATTTATATATTAAGATACACTATTACATTGATTATACCTTAATTATACCTTAAGATATACTATTGTAGTGATTATACCTTAGTTATTCCTTATTTATACCCTATTTATACCCTAAGATACATTATTATATTGATTATACGTTACTTATACATTAATTATACCTTAAGATACGCTATTACAGTGATTATACCTTTTTTATACCTTAATTATACCTTAAGATACACTATTACAGTAATTATACCTTAGTTATACCGTAATTATACCTTAAGATATACTATTACAGTAATTATACATTAGTTATACCTTAATTATACCTTAGTTATACCTTAAGATACACTATTACATTGATTATACATTAGTTATACCTTAATTATACATTAAGATACACTATTACAGTGTTTATACCTTAGTTATACTTTAATTATACCTTAGTTATACATTAAGATACACAATTACAGTGATTATACTTTAATTATACTTTAGTTATACCTTAATATACAAAGGCATAATTAGTTATACTTTAGTGAAAAAAATATGTCGGAAAAAGTATATACATATGGACTTTGTTTCGAAGATAAAAAAAAATAAAAAAAAACTTTCTAAAGTCGGATGACAAAAAAATAAACGGATTGAGAGATAAATATAAAATTAGATTTAAAATTATAAAAAAGGAGAGAGAAACGTGGACAAATTAGAGGATGTATTTTGGAGATTATGATTTTTTACTTTTGTTGTTTTTTGGGCAAAATTCACGTAAAACAGGAATAAGTTTTTTAGGTATTTTTGAAATTTTGGAAAGTTTTTTATGTATTTATGTAAACTTTTGATTTGTATGTAAAAAAGTTATATAGTGTCAAAAAGTAAGTATTTATGTAAAAACCCCTTTATGTAATTGTAATCTCAGTGGGCTTGGGTTTAATTAACCTAATCAAAACCCAATTAGACAAGGTGTCTCTATAAGGGCACACTTAAGCAATAAAACCCTAATTCAACCCTAATTATTGTTGGAAATTTCAGCCACCAAGAGCAGCCCCAAATAGCCGAAAATCCCATCATTAATCCTCCATTCCTTTGCATCTTCGGCTGGCACCGGTTCCCGCTTAATAGTTGGTCGTGCACGGGACTTTGGACATCACAGTTTCAAGAAATGATTCTGCAGCAGTCTCTAGAAGAGACAAATCTGGTGAGTTAATCTCTCTTGATTCAATTTGGTTTTATTCTAATCAATGGTAATTGGACACAATAGGTGGATTCTAGGAAATTTTAAATAGTGTATTTTTTGCTACACCATGTTATTTTTCCAATGACGAATCCCAACAAAGGTGTGGCATATAAGTATACACCAAGTGGAGAAAATGATGTGTGGGGTGTCCACTGATTGAAGCAAGATGATACTTGCAAAGGAACTTGAAATAAGGTGCATAACTATACACCCAGGGAATAAAACAATACACAGGGTGCCCATGGATCGAAACAAGATGATACTTGCGAAGAAACTTGAAATAAGGTGCATAACTATACACCCAAGGAATAAAATGACATGCAAGATGTCTACAGGTTGAAGCAAGATGATACTTGTGAAGGAATTATAAATAAGGTGTGTAACTATACACCCAGGGGATAAAATGACTATGCTATGGATGTGTGCATGTGAGTGGTGCACGGATGGAGTTTCGATGCTCAGTGAGAACATAATGAGATTATGCACATACATGTTGTGGGGTGTACATGTACATGGTGCATGGACAAGGTTTCGGTGCTCAGGGAACACCTTGGGACTTATGCCATGGTATGAGATGAAATGACCAGGTGCTTGGTATACGACCAGGATTTTGGCACTTAGAGAGCACCTTAGGTTTTTATGCTACGATATGAGATGAAATTCTTTGATGTTCATAGAACATCAATGCATGAAGTGGGTTTTCGATGCTTGTTGAGTTCCTAAATGGATTGATGTGCGAAAAGAAGTTTTCCACGTTCATGGAACACCTAAATGACTGGGTGTATGAGATGAAGTTTTCGGTGCTCGTAGAGTACCTAAACGGCTTGGTGTTATGGAATGAATTTTTTGGTGCTCGTGGAGCACCTAAACGGTTTGATGTATGAGGTGAAATGTATAGTCATGAGTTGATCACGGTTTGATATATGAGGTAAATGTACAGTCATGTTTTGATTCTTTTTACTTTGGTCGTTCTAAGAATACCCAATGCCATTCGAAAGACAATGCAAGAAGGTCACATGTGTCCCATCACATGGATAGAGTTTCGGTGCTTTTAGGGCACCTAATGAATGTCATGAAATGGTCGTGCATGTACTGACACACGGACAAAGATTAGATGCTTTGTAGGTCAATTAATTAATATGAAATGGTCACATGGGGGCTATACCATGGACAGAGTTTTGACACTTTTAGGGCATATAACATGAAATGACATCACAAACAAGTCACGTGTAACTTGAGACACAGATAGGGGTACGTCATTCGTGGAACACCTTGTATGATTTAGTAATGTCATGAAATTCCCTTATACATGTAGGAATCCGGCCCTCGTGGAGTACCTTAAATGAGTCATCAATGTAATGGAATAATCCGATATGGGTCATGACACATAAACATGACTACGGCATCACCGTGATGCCAATGATTTGTTGTGTAACCCGCCACATGAATATAGACCTAAGACCATTGTTGTCCTATAGTGAATGACATGGTGTAGTGGAATGGCCAAGTGCATTTCGGTGCATGGGTAGAACACAGGTAGTTTTGGGACTCCTGATATGAAATGAAATCAAATGATCATAATGGGCATTCTCAAAACGTCCTTTATTAAATGGGATAAGATGAAATGATATGAATGTTCATGTCACATGAAATGCAAGTGGCTACATGAAGACATGGTTAGGATGTATGACATATGGGATTGTTGGAAATGCCCTAGTCCCAAGGCATTGGTCCTTGTGTTTGTATGATACATTTGAACATTAATATGAACTTTATGTATTATACAATTTGTGTAAAGAGATAAAGGCATTAATCTATTTATTATATGTCTTCTACTATATTTTAAATAAAGTATCCAATGGACACATCCATATCAATTTTGTCAAGTGTCATGCACTTGGCAGTAAGACTATGGATAGGGAAAATGATATGGCCATAAAGTCATCCGTAGTCTATTCCAATCATGGGAATGAATGGAACTAAAGACTATCATTATCCTGGTTGTATGGCGGTGTCTTACCGGTCATAAAACATGGAATGTTAACCAGGTTAATGGGTACATGCAAAAAGGGCATGGTACTGGATCGATCCACTTAACGGGAATCTACATGGTATAGTATCACAAAGGATTCTCGCGTAGTACTTGTATAAGTCCTTTGACCAGACTATATGATGGTGCTAAATGTGAAGTGGCACACTTTGGTGTATGCCCAACGGGCCTGTAAAAGGGTGCCAAGTATGGATACGTTCGGGTGTGTCAGTGAGTATGGCAGTACTATGGATATGCAGAAGGGAATGTCACTCAGTGATTCACTGAGATGATATCACTGGCCTCTTAAAGAATGCTGCTGATAAGTGTGCGGCTGCACCCAAACAAGATTGGATCTTGTTTGTGAGCATCAGTTCATTCGGTATCAAGTAAATGTCCAGACACAATAGAGGGTGACACTTCTATGCCTCGGTGTTGGACACCGATATCAATGTCATGGGATTTACAAATTCAAACTATAGGGTTACATTTTCAGTTAGACTGCTTACTCCATCTCAATTGGGGGCTTCAGTGGCTTGCTAGAGCCCCCCTGCAGTCTGTGGGCCTTGGCCTACTTCCAACATAAAGACAGGCCCATTGGATCGTACACATTAAACGTCTGGACTTTAACTAGTCAGATTAAGTGTGTACTTGGAGTATACAGGTTTGAAGAGAGAGACTTATTAATTCTATTATATAGGTCAATTGGATTGATCAATATATTATAATTGATATTTATTTTGGCCTTTTCATAATTAATTCAATGAATTAATTTATGGGATTATTTCCTAGGTGGAAATATTATTATACATGTATAGGTTTACATGTATCTCATTTTATGTATGTCTAATTTAATCCCTTGATTAAATTAATAGGTCCGATGAATTTTAATTTAAATGTATGTAATATATTATATGGTATAATCTATAAGCATACATGTTGAAGGAAAGTTGCATTTGAAATTACTTAAATCAAAGGAAATAAAATATATCCATAGAAGAAGAGGATGCTGTGTGGATAAAGAAGTTTATCATGGAACTGGGGGTAGTATCATCTATCCAGGAACTGGTTGATATGTTCTATGACAACAATGGGGTTGTTGCACAAGCTAAGGAGCCCCATCGCACTAGAACTCGAAGCACGTACTCAAAAAGTTTCACCTCATCCGAGAAATCACCGAGAGGGGTGACATTTCATTACATAGGTTGGACAACGAGGAGAATGTCACAGATCCTTTGACCAAGGTGCTGGCTCATTCCAAGCACGAGGGTCATATTAGATCTATAGGGATTAGGCCCATGCCTTGTTGGTACTAGTGCTAGTGGGAGATTGTTGGATATGCCATAGTCCCGAGGCATTATGCCATAGTCCCGAGGCATTAGTCCTTGTCTTTGTATCATACATTTGTACATTAACGTGGAATATATGTATTATACAATTTGTGTCAGCAATAAAGGCATTAATCTATTTACTATATGTCTTGTGCTATATCTGACATAGAGTATCCAATGGACATATTCATATCCATGTTGTCAAGTGTCATGCACTTGGCAATAAGACTACGGATAGGGAAAACGATATCGCCATAAAGTCATCCGTAGTCTGTTCCAATCATGGGAATGAATGGAACTAAAGACTATCATTAGCCTGGTTGTATACCGATCATAGAACATGGAATGTCAACCAGGTTAATGGGTACATGCAAAAAGGGCATGGTACTGGATCGATCCACTTAACGGGAATCTATATGGTATATTATCACAAATGATTCTCGCGTAGTACTTGTTTAAGTCCTTTGACCAGACCATATGATGGTGCTGCATGTGAAGTGGCACACTTTGGTGTACGGGGAACGGGCCTGTAAAAGGGTGCCAAGTATGGGTACGTTCGAGTGTGTCAGGAATTAATCCCATTTCATTGCGAGAAAACGCTGGGGGGTGACATCTCATTACAAAGAGTGGACACAAAAGACAATGTCACAGATCTTTTGACCAACACGCTTGGCTATGCCTATGCATGAAGGTTATACTAGATCTATAGGGATTAGACCCATGCCTAGTAGGTACTAGTGCAATTGGGAGATTGTTGGAAATGCCTTAGTCCAAAGGCAATGGTCCTTGTGTTCGTATGATACATTTGAACATTACCATGAACTTTATGTATTATACAATTTGTGTCAAGAGATAAAGGCATTAATCTATTTATTATATGTCTTGTGCTACCTGACGAACAAGGCATTCCATTCCTGCAAAATAGGGACTGGGACATCTGTGAGTGCTCATGTGCTCTAGATGAAGGGCTATTTGGATTCTTTAGCCCGTCTCATGTCGCCCATTTCACAGGAATTGGTGGTTGATACCGTCTTGGCTTCCTTGCCAGAGTCTTACGATTAGTTCTTCTTGAATTACAACATGCAAAGGATGAACAAAGCTGTTAGTGAGCTGCATAGGATGCTTAAGCTTACTGGGATTCGTCATGGGAAACCGACTAACAAAAGTGTGGAAATACGCATCGATTTCCTTGAATTCGGGTCTCGGGAGCTTAAGTAGTGAAAATAAAAAAAAAACACAAAGGAGGAGTATAAATGTCTTACCAAGATATCTCGTAAGAGATAGAAGAAGACTGCAGAAATCAAGTATAGATTTCCTCCACCGATGCGTACACGAACGGCTCTCGGACTGAAACCTGTGCTAGCGACTTTGGATTATAAACACGATTCATTCTCTTAGTTAATTCAATAAATTAATTTATGCAATGATTTCCTCAGTGGAAATATTTATACATGTATAGGTTTACATGTATCTCATCTTATATATGTCTAATTTAATTACTTGATGAATTTGATGTGTCAAATTAATTTTAATTTAGATGCATGTAACATATTATATGGTATAGTATACTTACATACATGTTGAATTAAAATGTTATTTGAAATCAAATAAAAACCAAAGAATTAAAGTGGGCTAGGGCTTGAAATGGTAAGCCCAGTTATTCATCATGTCTGGGCCGAAATTCATGGTGGATTTTAGGGCAAGAATGATGAGTCTTTAAGATGAGAAGAGTGAGTCATTGTTGGACAAAAGGTAATGATCAAATGGATGAGTTATGGTGGACTTTTGGCTTAGCAAAGTTGGACTTTACTAGGATATTTTTGGTCATTATGATCAAATATAAATGAGAAAAATATCTTATCCTTTTTATCACCTCTTGGCCGAATTCTACATGTGATGTGGCAAGGAAGATGACTCATTTTTGAGACAAAATGTGATGAGTGAACTGGTGAGTCATGGTTGACTTTTTGGTAAGCAAAGTAGGACTTTGCTTACTTGGAAGAGAGAGAGATGCTTTAATTATATTATATGGATCAATTAGATTGATCAAAATAATATAATTAATATTTATTTTGGCATTCTCTTAATTAATTCAATGAATTAATTTATAAGATTATTTCCTAGGTCGAAATATTATTTACATGTAAATATGTGTGTCCAATTTAATTCCTTGGTTAAAATTAATTGGTCAAATTAATTTTAATTTAAATGTATGTATTATATATTATATGGTATAGTATATTTACACACATGTTGAATTAAAATTCTATTTGGAATTAATTTAAAACCATAGAATTAAATGGGCAAAAAGGCTTGAAATGTTAAAGCCCACACATATTGAGTTTGCCGAAATTCATGGTGGGTATTTGGCTTTCATGGTGAGTCACTCAATAGATAAGAGAGATGAGTCATGCATGGGACAAAAGGTGAGTCATGGTTTGACTAAAGGAAGCAAAGTTGGACTTTGCTACTTGGTGGACCAATTAGAATGGGGTGAGTCACACATGGTGGAAAAATTGGATTTTGCAACCATTTATCCTATTGTTGGCCGGATCCCGAGTGGATCACTGGTAGGCTGTCAAAGCAATCCTGAAGTACCTTAACTGGACTAAGGATAGCTTCTTAATGCATGAAGGTCAGGAAGAGCTGTCAGTTACTAGGTACAGTGGTGCAAGCTTCCAGACCGACCAGGATGAATATAAGTCACAGTATAGGTATGTGTTCATGCTAGATGGTGGTGCTGTTGTTGGAGAGGTTCCAAGTAACCGACCATCATTGTTTCTATCACAGGAACTAAGTACATTGCAACGTGTGACACAGCTAGGGAAGCTGTGTGGATAAAGAAGTTTATCATGGAACTGGGGATAATATATTCTATCCGGGAACTAGTTGATATCTTCTGTGACAACGAGGGGTTGTTGCACAAGCTATATGCCCTGGTCACACATATACACGAAGCACGAACTTAGGAAGTTTCACCTAATGTGAAAAATCACCAAGGGGGTGACATCTCATTACAAAGAGTGGACACCAAGGACAATGTCGCTGATCTTTTGACCAACATGCTTGAAGTCATCTGTAGTCTGTTCCAATCATTTGAATGAATGGAACTAAAGACTATCATTAACCGGGTTGTTTGGTGGTATCTTAGCGGTCATAGAACATGGAAAGTCAACCTGGTTAATGGGTACATGCAAAAAGGGCATGTTACTGGATCGATCCACTTAACAAGAATCTACATGGTATAGTATCACAAAGGATTCTTGCGTAGTACTTGTATAAGTCCTTTGACCGGACCATATGATGGTGCTGCATGTGAAGTGGCACACTTTGGTGTACGCCCAATGAGCCTATAAAAGGATGCCAAGTACGCGTACATTCGGGTGTGTCAGTGAGCATGGCAGTACTATGGATATGCAGAAGGGAATGTCACTCAGTGATTCATTAAGACGATATCATTGGCCTCTTGAAGAATGGTGCTGATAAGTGTGCGGCCGCACTCAAACAAGATTGGATCTTGTTTGTGAGCATCAGATCCCCTCAAACCAATTTCAATTAACCTTATTTATTTCCAAAATAAAAAATCGCATAAACAAAAAATAAATTCCATTGATAAAACACGCGCATTAAATTTGAATCAATCATGTACTCCATGCTATGTACAAGACCTGATGTCGCCTTTGCACTAAGTATGATGAGCCGGATCCTGAGTGGATCACTGGTAGGCTGTCAAAGCAATCCTGAAGTACCTTAACCGGACTAAGGATAGCTTCTTAGTGTATGGAGGTCAGGAAGAGTTGTCAGTTACTAGGTACACTGATGTATGATGAGCCGGATCCTGAGTGGATCACTGGTAGGCTGTCAAAGCAATCCTGAAGTACCTTAACCGGACTAAGGATAGCTTCTTAGTGTATGGAGGTCAGGAAGAGTTGTCAGTTACTAGGTACACTGATGCAAGCTTCCAGACCGACCAGGATGAATATAAGTCACATCATAGGTATGTGCTCATGCTAATTGTGGTGCTATTGTTGGAGAGGTTCTAAGTAACCGACCATCATTGTTTCTATCATAGGAACTGAGTACATTTCAATGTGTGACACAGCTAGGGAAGCTGTGTGGATAAAGAAGTTTATCACGGAACTGGGGATAGTATCTACTATCTGGGAACCAGTTGATATCTTCTATGACAATGAGGGGCTATTGCATAAGCTATGTTACTTGGTCATAGATATACATGAAGCACGAACTCAGGTAGTTTCACCTATTGCGAGAAATCGCTGGGGGGGTGACATCTTATTACAAAGAGTGGACACCAAAGACAATGTCGCTGATCTTTTGACCAACACGCTTGGATATGCCTATGCATGAAGGTTATACTAGATCTATAGGGATTAGACCCATACCTAACAGGTACTAGTGCAAGTGGGAGATTGTTGGAAATGCCCTAGTCCTGAGGCATTGGTCCTTGTGTTTGTATGATACATTTGAACATTAATATGAACTTTATGTACTATACAATTTGTGTCAAGAGATAAAGGCATTAATCTATTTATTATATGTCTTGTGCTATATTTTAAATAGGGTATCCAATGGACATATCCATATCTATGTTGTCAAGTGTCATGCACTTGGCAGTAAGACTATGGATAGGGAAAACGATATGGCCATAAAGTCATCCGTAGTCTGTTCCAATCATGGGAATGAATGGAACTAAAGACGATCATTAGCCAGGTTGTATAGCGGTGTCTTACCGGTCATAGAACATGGAATGTCAACCAGGATAATGGGTACATGCAAAAAAGGCATGGTATTGGATCGATCCACTTAACGGGAATCTACATGGTATAGTATCACAAAGGATTCTTGCGTAGTACTTGTATAAGTCCTTTGACCGGACCATATGATGGTGCTGCATGTGAAGTGGCACACTTTGGTGTACGCCTAACGGGCCTATAAAAGGATGCCAAGTACGGGTACGTTCGGGTGTGTCAGTGAGCATGGCAGTACTATGGATATGCAGAAGGGAATGTCACTCAGTGATTCACTGAGACGATATCATCGGCCTCTTGAAGAATGGTGCTGATAAGTGTGCAGCCGCACCCAAACAAGATTGGATCTTGTTTGTGTTGGAAATGCCCTAGTCCCGAGGCATTGGTCCTTGTGTTTGTATAATACATTTGTACGTTAATGTAAACTTTATGAATTATACAATTTGTGTCAAGGAAATAAAGGCATTAATCTATTTATTATATGTCTTGTGCTATATTTTAAATAGAGTATCCAATGGACATATCCATATCCATGTTGTCAAGTGTGAGGCACTTGGCAGTAAGACCGTGGATAGGGAAAACGATATGGCCATAAAGTTATCCGTAGTCTGTTCCAATCATGGGAATGAATGGAACTAAAGACTATCATTAGCCTGGTTGTATGGCGGTGTCTTACCGGTCGTTGAACATGGAATGTCAACCAGGTTAATGGGTACATGCAAAAAGGGCATGGTACTGGATCGATCAACTTAACGGGAATCTACATGGTATAGTATCACAAATGATTCTCGCGTAGTACTTGTATAAGTCCTTTGACCGGACCATATGATGGTGCTGCATGTGAAGTGGCACACTTTGGTGTACGCCTAACGGGCCTGTAAAAGGGTGCCAAGTATGGGTACGTTCAGGTGTGTTAGTGAACATGGCAGTGCTATGGATATGCAGAAGGGAATGTCACTCAGTGATTCATTGAGACGATATCACTGGCCTCTTGAAGAATGTTACTGATAAGTGTGCGGCCGCACCCAAATAAGATTCGATCTTGTTTGTGAGCATCAGTTCATTCGGTATCAAGTAAAGGTCCAGACACAAAGAGGGTGATACTTCTATGCCTCTGTGTTGGACACCGATATCAGCGATATGGGATTTACAAGTTCAAACTACAGGGCTACGGTGACAGTTTGACTGCTATCTCCGTCTTAATTGGGGGCTGCAGTGGCTTGCTAGAGCCCGCCTGCAGTTTGTGGGCATTAGCTCACTGCCAACATAAAGACGGGCCCATCTGATCGTACACATTGAACGTCTGGACTTTAACTAGTCGGATTAAGTGTGTACTTGGAGTATACACGTTTGATGAGAGAGAGACTTACTAATTATATTATATAAGTCAATTGGATTGATCAATATATTATAATTAATATTTATTTTGGCCTTCTCTTAATTAATTCAATGAATTAATTTATGAGACTATTTCCTAGGTGGAAATATTATTGCATGTATAGGTTTACATGTATTTCATTTTATGTATGTCTAATTTAATCCATTGATTAAATTAATAGGTCAAATGAATTTTAATTTAAATGTATGTAATATATTATGGTATAATATATAAGCATACATGGTTTATTAAGGTTGCATTTGAAATTAATTCAATCAAAGGATGTTAAATTGGGCTTAGGCTTAAAATGAAAAATGCCCACATGAAGTGGGATTTGTGTGGCCGAAATTTATGGAAGAATTGGGCTAAGGGATGACTCATTTTGTTGACAAAAGTGATGATGAATATGGTGAGTCATGTATGATCTTTTGGTAAGCAAAGTTGGACTTTGCTACTTAAGATATTTTTTTCCTCTTATAGTAAGAATGAAAAGGAAAAAAATATCCCATGAATTCATCACTCTTGGCCGAATTATGGAGGGATTGAATGAGTCATATTTTTGACTTTAAATGTTAAAGTCTTTAAGATGAAAGTGTGATGGTGAAAGGTGATGGTGAGTCACCATGATAAGTCATTGGTATTGACTTATTTGGATGCAAAGTTGGACTTTGCTCTTTCATGCTTCATTACACTCATTCACTCCTTTATTTGTTTGGCCGTATATATTATTTCTTTTAAGAAATAATTTGCCCACTTTTTGAACATTTCATTCTTTTGGAAAGAATGAGTTTTGCCCACTTGAAAAAGATGGTTTGATTTTTCTTTTGGAATGAAAAAATGGGACAGCTATTTTTCTTCTTGTGGGCAGCCCCTCTCTCCCTCTCTTCTAGTCATCCGAGTCGCTAGCACGGGTTTCGGTCCGAGAGCCGTTCGGGTACGCATCGGTGGAGGAAATCTACACTTGATTTCTGCAGTCCGCATCCGTCTTTTAGAGAGACTTTGTGGTAAGTTTTTGAAACCCTCCTTTTATGCTTTAAGTTTTTGATTTCCACATCTTAAGCTCCTGGGCCGGATTCGAGGAAATCGATGCGTATTTCCGCTTTTATCGGTCGGTTTCCCGTGACGAATCCCAACAGTTTGTGAGCATCAGATCCCCTCAAACCAATTTCAATTGACCTTATTTATTTCCAAAATAAATAATCGCATGAACAAAAAATAAATTCCATTCATAAAACACGAGCATTAAATTTGAATCAATCATGTACTCCATGCTATGTACAAGACCTGATGTCGCCTTTGCACTAAGTATGATGAGCCGGATCCCGAGTGGATCACTGGTAGGCTGTCAAAGCAATCCTGAAGTACCTTAACCGGACTAAGGATAGCTTCTTAGTGTATGGAGGTCAGGAAGAGTTGTTAGTTACTAGGTACACTGATGCAAGCTTCCAGATCGACCAGGATGAATATAAGTCACATCATAGGTATGTGTTCATGCTAAATGTGGTGCTATTGTTGGAGAGGTTCTAAGTAACCGACCATCATTGTTTCTATCATAGGAACTGAGTACATTTCAACGTGTGACATAGCTAGGGAAGCTATGTGGATAAAGAAGTTTATCACAGAAGTAGGGATATTATCTACTATCTGGGAACCAGTTGATATCTTCTATGACAATGAGGGGCTATTGCATAAGCTATGTTACTCAGTCACAGATATACATGAAGCACGAACTCAGGTAGTTTCACCTATTGTGAGAAATCGCTGGGGGGGTGACATCTCATTACAAGGAGTGGACACCAAAGACAATGTCACAGATCTTTTGACCAACACGCTTGGATATGCCTATGCTTGAAGGTTATACTAGATCAATAGGGATTAGACCCATACCTAGCAGGTACTAGTACAAGTGGGAGATTGTTGGAAATGCCCTAGTCCTAAGGCATTGGTCCTTGTGTTTGTATGATAGATTTGAACATTAATATGAACTTTATGTACTATACAATTTGTGTCAAGAGATAAAGGCATTAATCTATTTATTATATGTCTTGTGCTATATTTTAAATAGGGTATCCAATGGACATATCCATATCTATGTTGTCAAGTGTCATGCACTTGGCAGTAAGACTATGGATAGGGAAAACGATATGGCCATAAAGTCATCCGTAGTCTGTTCCAATCATGGGAATGAATGGAACTAAAGACGATCATTAGCCAGGTTGTATAGCGGTGTCTTACCGGTCATAGAACATGGAATGTCAACCAGGATAATGGGTACATGCAAAAAGGGCATGGTACTGGATCGATCCACTTAACGGGAATCTACATGGTATAGTATCACAAAGGATTCTTGTGTAGTACTTGTATAAGTCCTTTGACCGGACCATATGATGGTGCTACATGTGAAGTGGCACACTTTGGTGTACGCCTAACGGGCCTGTAAAAGGATGCCAAGTACGGGTACGTTCGGGTGTGTCAGTGAGCATGGCAGTACTATGGATATGCAGAAGGGAATGTCACTCAGTGATTCACTGAGATGATATCATCGGCCTCTTGAAGAATGGTGCTGATAAGTGTGCAGCCGCACCCAAACAAGATTGGATCTTGTTTGTGAGCATCAGATCCCCTCAAACCAATTTCAATTGACCTTATTTATTTCCAAAATAAATAATCGCATGAACAAAAAATAAATTCCATTCATAAAACATGAGCATTAAATTTGAATCAATCATGTACTCCATGCTATGTACAAGACCTGATGTCGCCTTTGCACGAAGTATGATGAGTCGGATCCCGAGTGGATCACTGGTAGGCTGTCAAAGCAATCCTGAAGTACCTTAACCGGCCTAAGGATAGCTTCTTAGTGTATTGAGGTCAGGAAGAGTTGTCAGTTACTAGGTACACTGATGCAAGCTTCCAGATCGACCAGGATGAATATAAGTCACATCATAGGTATGTGTTCATGCTAAATGTGGTGCTATTGTTGGAGAGGTTCTAAGTAACCGACCATCATTGTTTCTATCATAGGAACTGAGTACATTTCAACGTGTGACACAGCTAGGGAAGCTGTGTGGATAAAGAAGTTTATCACAGAACTAGGGATAGTATCTACTATCTGGGAACCAGTTGATATCTTCTATGACAATGAGGGGCTATTGCATAAGCAATGTTACTCGGTCACAGATATACATGAAGCACGAACTCAGGTAGTTTCACCTATTGCGAGAAATCGCTAGGGGGGTGACATCTCATTACAAAGAGTGGACACCAAAGACAATGTCGCAGATCTTTTGACCAACACGCTTGGATATGCCTATGCATGAAGGTTATACTAGATCTATAGGGATTAGACCCATACCTAGCAGGTACTAGTGCAAGTGGGAGATTGTTGGAAATGCCCTAGTCCTGAGGCATTGGTCCTTGTGTTTGTATGATACATTTGAACATTAATATGAACTTTATGTACTATACAATTTGTGTCAAGAGATAAAGGCATTAATCTATTTATTATATGTCTTGTGCTATATTTTAAATAGGTATCCAATGGACATATCCATATCTATGTTGTCAAGTGTCATGCACTTGGCAGTAAGACTATGGATAGGGAAAACGATATGGCCATAAAGTCATCCGTAGTCTGTTCCAATCATGGGAATGAATGGAACTAAAGACGAACATTAGCCAGGTTGTATAGCAGTGTCTTATCGGTCATAGAACATGGAATGTCAACCAGGATAATGGGTACATGCAAAAAGGGCATGGTACTGGATCGATCCACTTAACGGGAATCTACATGGTATAGTATCACAAAGGATTCTTGCGTAGTACTTGTATAAGTCCTTTGACCGGACCATATGATGGTGCTGCATGTGAAGTGGCACACTTTGGTGTACGCCTAATGGGCCTGTAAAAGGATGCCAAGTACGGGTACGTTCGGGTGTGTCGGTGAGCATGGCAGTACTATGGATATGCAGAAGGGAATGTCACTTAGTGATTCACTGAGACGATATCATCGGCCTCTTGAAGAATGGTGCTGATAAGTGTGCAGCCGCACCCAAACAAGATTGGATCTTGTTTGTGAGCATCAGATCCCCTCAAACCAATTTCAATTGACCTTATTTATTTCCAAAATAAATAATCGCATGAACAAAAAATAAATTCCATTCATAAAACACGAGCATTAAATTTGAATCAATCATGTACTCCATGCTATGTACAAGACCTGATGTCGCCTTTGCACTAAGTATGATGAGCCGGATCCCGAGTGGATCAGTGGTAGGCTATCAAAGCAATCCTGAAGTACCTTAACCGGACTAAGGATAGCTTCTTAGTGTATGGAGGTCAAGAAGAGTTGTCACTTACTAGGTACACTGATGCAAGCTTCCAGATCGACCAGGATGAATATAAGTCACATCATAGGTATGTGTTCATGCTAAATGTGGTGCTATTGTTGGAGAGGTTCTAAGTAACTGACCATCATTGTTTCTATCATAGGAACTGAGTACATTTCAACGTGTGACACAGCTAGGGAAGCTGCGTGGATAAAGAAGTTTATCACAGAACTAGGGATAGTATCTACTATCTGGGAACCAGTTGATATCTTCTATGACAATGAGGGGCTATTGCATAAGCTATGTTACTCGGTCACAGATATACATGAAGCACGAACTCAGGTAGTTTCACCTATTGCGAGAAATCGCTGGGGGGGTGACATCTCATTACAAAGAGTGGACACCAAAGACAATGTCGCAGATCTTTTGACCAACACGCTTGGATATGCCTATGCATGAAGGTTATACTAGATCTATAGGGATTTGACCCATACCTAGCAGGTACTAGTGCAAGTGGGAGATTGTTGGAAATGCCCTAGTCCTGAGGCATTGGTCCTTGTGTTTGTATGATACATTTGAACATTAATATGAAATTTATGTACTATACAATTTGTGTCAAGAGATAAAGGCATTAATCTATTTATTATATGTCTTGTGCTATATTTTAAATAGGGTATCCAATGGACATATCCATATCTATGTTGTCAAGTGTCATGCACTTGGCAGTAAGACTATTGATAGGGAAAACGATATGGCCATAAAGTCATCCGTAGTCTGTTCCAATAATGGGAATGAATGGAACTAAAGACGATCATTAGCCAGGTTGTATAGCGGTGTCTTACCGGTCATAGAACATGGAATGTCAACCAGGATAATGGGTACATGCAAAAAGGGCATGGTACTAGATCGATCCACTTAACGGGAATCTACATGGTATAGTATCACAAAGGATTCTCACGTAGTACTTGTATAAGTCCTTTACCAGACCATATGATGGTGCTGCATGTGAAATGGCACACTTTGGTGTATGCCCAACGGGCCTGTAAAAGGGTGCCAAGTACGGGTACGTTTAGGTGTGTCAGTGAGCATGGCAGTACTATGGCTATGCAGAAGGGAATGTCACTCAATGATTCACTGAGATGATATCACTGGCCTCTTAAAGAATGCTATTGATAAGTGTGCAGCCGCACCCAAACAACATTGGATCTTGTTTTTGAGCATCAATTCATTTGGGATCAAGTAAATGTCCAGACACAATAGAGGGTGATACTTCCATACCTCTGTGTTGGACACCGATATCAATGACATGGGATTTACAAGTTCAAACTACAGGGTTACGTTTTCAGTTAGACTGCTTCCTCCATCTCAATTGGGGGCTGCAGTGGCTTGCTAGGGCCCACCTGTAGTTTGTGGGCCTTGGCCTACTGCTAACATAAAGACGGGCCCATTGGATCATACACATTGAACGTTTGGACTTTAACTAGTCGGATTAAGTGTGTACTTAGAGTATACACGTTTGAAGAGAGAGAGACTCATTAATTATATTACATTGGTCAATTAGATGTTTGATGTTTGATGTTTTGTAGTTGAAAAACGGGTTTGTATATTGCATAGGAAAACCATTGATTTGTTTGGACATCATTTTATAGAAAACCATTTCTTTGACTGTGACTTTTTGGAAAAAATGGTTTTTACATTTTAGAAAATCCTGTTTTCTTACTTAAAGATCTCAAAACATAAATTTCAAGATTAGTGATAGAGTCGCCACCCGGATCAACTCATCCAGCAAATTCCGGTACAGCTCCCTACCGAGCTAGACTGTCGCACCTAATCCAGACATTTAGGGTTTCGAGCAACTTACCTATTCAACCTCAAGCTTGCATTCATTTAGAAGTTCATATGACAATAATCTATTCACTTATTACTTACCCATTTTATCTTTTGTTGTTAGCCCATGCTCACTCAGATGACAGAAATAAGTAAAGTGCGGGAAAATAAACCATACATCCAAAACAAACCAAAAAATAGTAGAGGCTGCTAATTACAACCCAAAAAGATAAAAACTCTCATCCTTACTAATATAACCGCCTAGATAAATGAATATCTAAAAAATTACAATCGCCTAGCATACATGAGGTGATCTATTAAATACATCCAAAATAAAAATAATAAAAAATAAAAAGCTGCAAAATAGATGGGTTAGCACAACTATATCACTAACACAAGCGGGACTCATAACAGGACAGAATGGGGAATCTCAGGAAAGGGGAGCATGCATTTAAGGGGTAACCGAGAAGTCTGGGTGACTTACCCGATTAAACCTGGAAAACCATTTTAGAAATGCCCTGTAGGTTTTATGGTTGAAAACATTTTGGAAAACAGTTTGGCTCAATTACATTCAAATTTTGCCATTTAGTGGGTTGGTTATCCCAGAACTCGAGGTTCCATTCATGGGGGTTTCCTAATTTTAAAATCCATCTAGGGCCCAAAGTAGTAAACACATCAAAAACAGTTTGATTCTAAAGACAGCATCACGTGACGACGTCCATATGAGTTGTCCCGTGATTCTGCCTCCTTCTGGGAACTACTACCGTGTGGCTCCAGTTGGAGCCGCACAGCTATAGCTACTACAACCGCGTGGCTGTACTGTCTAGAACCCAAAATTGCTTTTCTTTGTTTTGTAAATCACTTATTTCACACATTTCAATGATTTCTGAGAATTTTAGGGGACCTGGGGGGTCCGCTAAAGCTGGACAGCGAATCTGATCTCTGTCGAACAACCCTGGATTCCAGAAAACCAAAATCAACGAAACCCAAATCTCACATCAACGTTATTGGAAAACCAAAAACCATAATTCTAAATTTAACGGATGTAAATAGTTCATAACAGAACAAACAAAATGGGAAACTGACTTCTTTTGGTTGATTTAGGGCATTTCGGGTTTCTGCCTTAAAGAACATAGCCGTGCGGCTATAGTATTATAGCCGCTCGGCTCATTTCTATGGGATTATAGATGTTCAGCTCTAGTTAAAGCTGCATGGCTGTAATCAAACAGACAGTTTCCAAAATTTTTTGTGAAACATAGAAAAACACATAGCAAAAGCAATCAATATATGAGTTTGAGGCCTCTCAAAGTTTACCTGGTTGATGTTCCAGTGTCGTTGACGACCGTAATTGGATTTGGAAGCCGAAATTCGCTTAGAACTTCACAAATGTCCTGAAATCCTCGAATACATGTTCGGAATCACTCCAAACAGATTCGAGAACAGCCTGAATGGGTGATAGTATGAACGGAGACTCTCACCCTATATGTTTCTAGTCCGTTTCTCTCTGTTTCTGGTATTTTCCTTTTAGTTTTTCTTAATTTTCTCTCTTTCTCTTCTTTTTTAGTTTTTCTCTCCAATTCTATTTTCTCTGTGTTCTGTGAATGATTTTTTTCCATTTGTTATTGTGTTTTCCCCTTCTCCTTCCTATTTTCTCCTCTTAAAACATAGAAAGTCTGGGCAGAAATCCCTTAATTAAGGAATCATGCCCGCTGTCAAAGACTAATGCTGCCTATTTAGGAAGTAATGTGATTAGCCGTGCGACTCTGGTGTTAAAGCCCCGCGGTTGTAGTCTTCAAAGTATAACCATGCATCTCTAACCAGAGCTATCATGGATTTTCCTAAATCCAGCACTCACGTCTAAGCCCTCTAATCACTCAAAGGACGTTTCTTGAGATTTCAGATCGAGGACTGTTTGGTTTTTGGAGCGTTTAAGAAATTCCAGGCGATAATCACTCCTTTTCAAAACCAACTAATGTTCATCTATTTTAAAAAGTAACATAGGATTCTCATCATAGAGGTTGGCAAAACCCATGCTCACATCCTGTTAAGGTACTTAAGGATTGCCTTGACTGCCATCTAATGATCCTTCCCGGGATCTGACTAGTATCGGCTAGTCATGCTTTGTGCAAAACCAACATTAGGTCTTGTACATAATATGGAGTACATGATGGATCCTATACCCGAAGCATATGGGATCCTCAACATCTTCTCACGGTCCTCCCTCGTCTTAGGACAGTTGCTCCAACTTATTTTGAATCCGTCGCGCATAGGTAAGAAACCTTTCATTACCTTATCCTTGCCAAACCTTTTCAGAACTTTGTCTATGTAAGAGGCCGAACTCAGGCCCAGAAGCCGATTGGATCTATCCCTATAGATCCTGATCCCTAAAATCATCTCAGCTTCTCCTAAGTCCTTCATTGTGAAGCACTTACTCAACCACTGCCTAACCCCTTGTAGTGTTGGTATGTTGCTTCCAATGGGAAGGATGTCATCTATGTATAGGACTAGGATTGTAGATACACTCCCATTAACCATCTTGTACACACAGGGCTCATCTAGATACTATATGAAGCCATATTCCTTAATAGCCTCATTGAATCTCAAGTTCCAACTCTGAGAAGCTTGCTTCAATCCATAAATGGACCTCTAAAGCTTGCATACCTGGTTAGGATACTTTGGATCAATAAAAACCTCAGGTTGTGTCATGTACATCCTCAAGTAGCTTTACAATCAGAAAAACGGTCTTAACATCCAACTGCCATATCTCATAATCATACCATGCAGCTATGGCAAGTAGTATCCTAATGGATTTGAGCATTGCAACTGGTGAGAAGGTTTCATCATAGTCAATTCCCTGGACTTGTCTGAAACCCTTCACCACCAGTCGCCCTTTTAAGGTGTTGTCGGCCTTTAACTTGAAATACCACTTGCAACCGATTACCTTTTCACCTAGAGGTGGATCAACCAAATTCAAAACTTGGTTATCATACATCGATTGCATCTTAGCTTCCATGGCTTTACGCTAGTTAGCTGACTGTGGGCTTTCAATAGCCCCCTCATAGGTCATGGTTCTTCTTGGTCAAAGACTAGAAGATTTCCATCATCGGTCACCAGAAACCCATATCTCTCAGGTTGATGACGGACCATACTAGACCTTCTAAGGTCTTGTGTGATCGATTTAGATTCCTCAATTGCTTGAGGTTCTGGTTTGATCTCTAATCTATCCCGTGTAAGTGCTTATGGATCTTGAACTTTCCTTAGCTCAATATTGCTCCCATGGTCTTTCTTGGAGATAAACTCTTTCTTAAGAAAGACACCCTTTCGTGCTATGAACACCTTGTTATTAGCAGGGTTGTAGAAGTAATATCCCCTTGTTTGCTTAGGGTAACCCACAAATAGGCACTTTTTAGTTTTGGAGTCTAGCTTGCTGCTTGTCAATTTCTTGACATGGGCCTCACAACCCCATATCCGTACAAAAGAGATGTTTGTCTCCTTGCCCATCCATAGTTCATATGGCATCTCTTCAACTGCCTTACTCAGTGTACGGTTAAGTTTGAATGCAGTTGTCTCTAATACATATCCCTAGAAGGATGTTAGGAAAGTGGTTTGACTCATCAACAAGCGGACCATGTCCAGCAAGGTCCTATTCCTCCTTTCTGATAGTCCATTCTATTGGGGTGTTCTAGGAGGAGTGAACTATGAGATAATCCCACACTCTCCTAAGAATGAATCAAACTCTAGGATCATATGCTCGCCACCTCGGTCAAACCGAAGTGCCTTAATAGTCTTACCTAGTTGGTTCTCCACTTTGTTCTTGTACTCATTGAACCTATCAAGGGTTTTGGAAATCTTCTTCATTAGATAGACATAGCCATATCTGCTGAAGTCTTATGTGAAAGTAACAAAGTAGTGAAAACCATTTCTAGCACTAGTGCTCATGGGCCCACACACATCTGAGTGTATTAGCTCCAACAATCCTTTGGCCCTTTCAGCTTTCTTGTTTAAAGGTGCCTTTGTTATTTTGACTCTTAAACAAGATTCGCATGTGTCATAAGACACCAACTCAAATGACCCTAACACTCCACTTTTGTGAAGTCTAGCTATGCACTTGTCATTTATGTGGCCCAAACGAGAGTGCTAATGACATATACCTGAAAAACTACCCTGGTTCTTCACTTGTTCTCCCATAAGCCTTGGACATGTCTTGTTATAGTGTCCTTTATGCATACATTTGAAGCACACATCCTCAGGAGTGTTCTTGGGCTTAGGCCCTTGCTTAGCCTTCTTAGCCTTGGCCTTCTTGCCCTTGGCTTTAGCTTTGCCTTTGCCCTTTATAGCAGGGGTGTTCCCCTTGTTAACTAGTAGTACCGGTGGAGTCTTTTTGATAGATTGTTAAGTGCACTTGACCATTCCATGTAGCTCAGCGATAACCTTGTCCATACCCTATATGTGATAGTTCATGATGAACTAATCATAAGACTCAGGGAGGGATCCCAAAATGATGTCTATCGCCATCTCTCCTACACGACTGGTGTGCCAAGATAGGCCAATGCATCGATATAGCTCTTCATCTTGAGCACATGGGTGCTCACAGATGTCCTAGCTGCCATCCTGCAGGTGTTGAGTGAATTAGTTGTCAAGAACCTTACTTGACATGCCTGATCTTCGTACATGCTTTCGAGATCGTCCATGATCACATGGGCTTGGTAGTCCATGAATTGTTTTTGCAGCTCAAGAAGGACACTAGGATTATAATTACATAAATAACTTTAATTAAAAAGTATATACTATGTAATTTAATTCCATTTGGCTAAATCTAATTACCCCTAAATAAAATTAAATCACACTTAAGTAAATACATTACATCTAGTTAATTTTCCTACTTCGGAAAATTATTTAATTAATTGTTTACTTTATGTAATTCAATTAATTAAATAAATTAATTAATTACATTATGTAAACTTATTAATTAAATTAAATTCAACCCAATGTTAATTAATTACCTTGACACCCAATGTCAACTAATTAATTAATGCATTCCTTCTAATGTACATTACATGTACAATTTCTATAAGTTCCGGCTCAGTTGATCAATGTGCACTATCCTATGGGTCTGTCTTTATGTTGGCAGTAGGCCTAAGACCCACAGACTGTAAGTGGGTTCTAGGAAACCATTACAGTCCCCAATTAAGACAGAGATGCAGCAGTCTTTAGAAGACTCTCACCTGGTAGTAATCTCATAGTGTCCTTTACCTAACGATATCGATATGAATAAACAAGAGGCATGGTGTCCATCACCCTCTTCTGTTGTTTATTATATTTCTTGATCTTGAGTTGACTGATTAATCAAATAAGCAACCAACTTATTTTGGTATGGCCATACACTTATTAGCCCCACTCATCAAGTGGCCAATGATATCATCTCGGTGTTACTCGAGTGGCAATTCCATCACTTCATCATCAATATCAACATGTTCACCGGTCCACCCAATCATACACGTATTTAGCATCCTTTTACAGACATGTGAGGCGTATATCAAAGTGAACCGGATTCCATATTGATATTATAATGAAATCTGGTCTGAGGACAAAAGAGACCTACCCAAGAAAGACCTATGACGCGACAACCATGTGGCTTTATTGTGCGGATCGATCCAGTCCCATGTCAACGACATGTACCTATATTCATGACTGACTGTACAAGTACTATGGCTAGTTAAGAACTGCCATACGGTCATAAAATATGCAAGTCTGTGGTTCTATTCTTTCCCACGATTAGAACAGACCTGGGATAGGTTTTATGATTATCAATCAATGGATACTCTACTCATATTATAGCATAAGATATAAATGAAATAGATTAATTGCCTTTATTAATGTGACACAAATAATGTATTCATACAATGAGTTTTAATGTATAATACAAAATACAAGAATCCAATGCCCTAAGAACTAAGGCACACCAACATTACATTCTAGCTTCTTCTGTATGTTGGTTTGTGATTTGAATGCTTACTGCACCAGAGTGTCAATAGATCTACTCAATCGCTATGCATGCACTTCTAGTGAGCCCATCAATTCATAAAAGCTGTAGTTCTCCAAATCTTTCGATTCGTCAATGGCTGCAACCACATGACTCTTAATGTATAATACAAAATACAAGAATCGAATGCCCTAAGAACTAGGGCACACCAACAATCTCCTACTTGCACTGGTTCCAAGTGGGCATTGCCCTAATTCCTATAGATCTGGTATGACCGTCGTGCTGTGTCTGCAGCAGTGATCAGTGACATTATTCTTGGTGTCAACCCTCTGCAATGATATGTCACCTCTGTTCACGATCTCCCGAATGATGTGAAATATTCTGAGTACATGTTTGGATCTCTTGTGTGACCGGGGCTCCTTAGCTTGTGTGATGGCCCCGTTGTTGTCACAAGAACATCAACTGGGTCTAGGATAGTGGGCACTACTCCCAACTCAGTTATGAATTTCTTGATCCAAACGGCTTCCTTTGAGCTTCACACGCAGCTATGTACTCAGCTTCCATTGTATAGTCAGCAATAGTGGCCTGCTTTGAGGACCTCCAACTAATGGCACCGCTATTCAGGAGAAAAGCATAACCAGACTGTGATTGGTTCTCATCCTCATTGGTCTCAAAGCTTGCATCAGTGTAACCTAACACTACCAGCTCATCTTGACCTCCATACACTAAGAAAGCATCCTTAGTCCGGTTAAGAAACTTCAAGATTGCCTTGACTTCCTTCCAGTGTTCCTCACCGGGGACTGACTGGTACCGGCTAGTCATACTTAGTGCAAACACGACATTAGGCCTCGTACATAACATGGAGTACATGATAGATTCAATAGCAGATGCATAAGGGATCTTCTCCATGTTCTCCCGGTCCTTCTTTGTTTTAGGACCATCTTTCTTACTCAGCTTCAATCCATGGCGCATAGGCAAGAATCCTTTCTTTGCCTTGTCCATGCTGAATCTTTTCAGAATCTTGTCAATGTACGTGGCCTTACTTAGGCCTAGAAGCCGATTAGATCTATCTCTGTAGATCCTGATCCCTAAGATCATCTTAGCTTAACCTAACTCCTTTATTGCAAAGCACCTACTCAACCACTGCTTAACCCCTTGCAGTGTTGGTATGTCGCCTCCAATGATAGGGATGTCATCAACATACAGCATTAGGAAGGTGGAAACGCTCCCACTAACCATCTTATACACACAGGGCTCATTAGAATTCTGTGTGAAGCCATATTATGTAATGGCCTCATTGAATCTCTGATTCCATGACCTTGATGCGTGCTTCAATCCATAAATGGATCTTTGAAGCTTGCATACCCGGTTTGGATACTTTGGATTGATAAAACCCTCAGGTTATGCCATGTACACATCCTCGAGTAGCTTTCCATTAAGGAAAGCGGTCTTAACATCCATCTGACATATCTCATAATTGTACCATGCAGCTATGGCTAGTTGTATCCTAATCAATTTGAGCATAGCAACTAGTGAAAAGGTCTCATCATAGTCAATTCCTTGAACTTGCCTGAATCCTTTTACCACCAATCACCCCTTGAAGGTGTTGTCAGCTTTTAACATGAAACACCACTTACAACCTATCACCTTAGCACCCGGAGGTGGATCCACCAAATTCCATACTTGGTTATCGTGCATAGATTGCATCTCAGCCTCCATGGCTTTGCGCCATTGATCTGAGCATGGGCTTTCAACAGCCTCCTGATAGGTCTTGGGCTCTTCTTGGTCAATGACCATAAGGTCCCCATCATCAGTCACGAGAAAGCCATACCTCTCTGGTTGATGACATGTCCTACCAGACCTTCTATGGTCCTGTATAACCGGTTCTGGTTCCTCAATTTCTTGAGTAGTTAGATCGGTTCTCGAAGCATCCCCTGCAGTAGCTGTAGGAGTTTGTGAGTCTTGAACTTCTGAAAGTTCAACATTACTCCCACTATCTCTCTTAGAAAGGAATTCCTTCTCCAAGAAGACTGCATTTCTGGCTATGAAAACTTTGTTTTCGGTCGGATCATGGAAGTAATAACCCTTAGGTTCCTTAGGATAACCCACAAAGTGGCACTTGAGAGATTTGGACTCGAGTTGGCCACTTGTCAATTTCTTAACATGTGCATCACAGCCCCAAATCTTCAAGAAGGAAACATTAGGCTTTCGACCCTTCCATAGTTCATATGGTGTTCCCTCAACTGCCTTGCTTGGTGTATTATTAAGAATGTAAGCAGCTGTCTCTAAAGCATATCCCCAAAAGGAGACAGGGAGTGTAGCATGACTCATCATCGAGCGGACCATGTCAAGCAAGGTTCTATTCCTCCTTTCTGACACTCCATTCCACTAGGGTGTACCAGGAGGAGTGAGTTGGGATACAATCCCACACTCTCTCAAAAATGAGTCAAACTCTTGGCTCAAATATTCACCCCCTCGGTAAGACCGAAGTGCTTTTATTTTCTTGCCAAGTTGGTTTTCTACTTCATTCTTAAAGTCCTTGAACCTTTGGAGAGTCTCAGACTTATGCTTCATTCGATACACGTAACCGTATTTGCTAAAGTCATTCGTGAAGGTGACGAAGTATAGAAAACCAGATCTAGCACTAGTGCTCATTGGGCCACATACATCAGAATGTATTAGCTCCAATAGCTCTGAGGCCCTTTCAGTCGTCTAGCTAAAAGGCACCTTTGTCATCTTGCATCTCAAACAAGATTCGCATGTGTCATAAGACTGGATGTCACATGACCCTAGCACTCCACTAGAGTGAAGCCTAGCTATGCGCTTCTCATTTATGTGGCCAAGTCGACAATGCCAGATGTAAGTAGGATTAATTTCATTTTGTTTAATCCTTTTAGTATTTATGTTATAGATTGAACTTTCACGTTTTAGATCAAGGATATATAAGCCCTTTTCAAGAAATACTGTTCCATAAATAATATTGCCACATTGCATAGAAATTCTATAATGTCCAATATTAAATACGAAACTAGAAATATCCAACAAAGAAATGGAAATAATATTCCTGCGCATCGCAGGTACAAAATAACAGTTTCTTAGTTCCAAAACAAGTCCACTAGGCATCTCCGAGAAATAATCTCCGATCTCCATGGCCTCAGCCCGAGCACCATTTCCGACTCGAAGATCTACTTCTCCAGATCCTAATAATCTCCTATTTCTTAGACTCTCCACA
Source organism: Euphorbia tirucalli (assembly GCA_039660915.1). Taxonomy (NCBI): domain Eukaryota; kingdom Viridiplantae; phylum Streptophyta; class Magnoliopsida; order Malpighiales; family Euphorbiaceae; genus Euphorbia; species Euphorbia tirucalli. Next base: position 29,462,647 of record CM077640.1, on the reverse strand, counting down.
TTTGTACAAAGGTGAGATCCTCATCCAGTGTCCAAGACCCAAGATGTAGAAATAGCCAGATTAATCTCAACAACATAACTACCTGAAGCAGCAGTTTTGCCCTTCAGTTGCTCCCTTAGCATTGGACATGAGCTCTTCCAGTGCCCCTTCTCATGACACTCATGGCAGACATCGTCAGGAGATACAACCCTTGCTTTAGGTTGGGCCACCACCTTTTTGCCCTTAGCCTTGTCCATTTGGGCCTTACCCTTGGCCTTAGATTTGGCCTTTCCCTTAGCAATGGGCATATTGCCCTTTTTCACCAGTAATACTTCAAGAGTCTTCTTAAGAGACTGCTCAGCAAGCTTGAGCAAGCCATGCAGCTCAACAACCGATTTATCCAACCCTTGCATATGGTAATTCATGATAAACTGGTTGTAAGACTCAGGAAGTGACCCGAGAATAATGTCTGCTGCCAAGTCCTGTGGAACTGGCGAGCCCAGGTGGGCATCAATATACCCCTTCAACTTTAGCACATGAGTGCTAACAGAAGTCCCAGCTGCCATCACAGTTGTGCAAAGTGCCTTAGTTGTCAGGTAACGTTCCTGACGAGCCTGATCTTGGAACATCTTTTTAAGTTGATCCATCATCTCATAAGCATGCTTGTCCATAAACTACTTCTGAAGATCAGAAGCCATGGTACCCAGCATGAGGCACGAGACATCTCGATCATCCCTCATATGCCGATCGTACTGCTCCACCATCGCTGTGGTGATGCCTCGACTTGCGGGAGGGCTAGCTGGTAAAGGAGCATTCAGTACATACTCCTTGGACTCTTGTCTAAGAACTATTTGTAAGTTCCTAGCCCAGTCCAAGAAGTTATTACCCGAAAGCTTCTCCTTCTCCAAGAGTGACCTAAGTGAGAGTGAGTTGTTGTTTGTTGCAGCCATTTAAATTGATTAAATGAAATGGGATTATCTACATGGAAGAAATCATTGCTTAAGTTAGAAATAAAGGACTTTTAAGCCAATTCAAATTAATAATCCGATTTTAATTTGGTTTGTTGGTGATGTTAATTGGCTGACTTGACCAAGATCCACAACTGATCAATGACTGGCCGAACTAGGGCTCGCTAACAAACCATTGATTCGTTTGGTAGGACAACCTATCCAATCCTTCCACGAAGGACTCTTGGTTTGATGGGCTTATTGACACTTTACCCATCTGTGCTTAGGGCCCGCTCTGAGCTAATGCTACCTATGTTGAGTCAAACCACCATTCACATGTTAACCATACCAAGTATCCTAACCCTCGACGGCGCACCGAATACTACAATGTACCCATCTAGGGCATGGTGCACATTACAGCATCAATGGGAGGAAGAGGTGTGAATGTGGGAAGCACTTTTAACGACTCAATATTTTAATTTCCGGATTATAATCAAGTGATACGGCTTAGCATGCATAAACGCGGGTAATAATTTAGTGATCCATACATCCATATTATATGACAAATGCAATAGCATACTTAATTTAAAATAAATGAGATCCTATTGGCCTTTAATTACAACCTAATGAAAAACTAGATATCCTATCTAATTCTTCATGGGCCGGACTGCAATCCTTCTTGGGCTCCCACCATGGCCTTGCTCCATCTGGGCCTTCCTCCATAGTTGATGCAATTACAACAATTTTGTAAAATAAAATCTATTCTAAAATTACATCAAAATAAAAAAATGGCACGTAGGCCATATTTGCCAAATTTAAATTACAACCGATAATAATTTAGGGCCCATAGAACTCAACATCACATTTCAAACAAAGTACCTGTTGTGCTCATACATAACAATTTGATGCATGATTATGGCATTCCAAATTATAAATGTAAATGTTAAGCCGAGTTACTCAGGGTGAAATCATCAATTTTAACAAATGTGACTAAGGCCCATAAAGGCCCAATGGATAACATCCATAGATGCAAAATTCACAATTTTGCTCCCACTTGAATTGGGGTTGTCACAAATTTAAAATTTAGCTCTCCCAATTTTAACCGGTGTCACGGTTTATTGGGCCAATTTCATAAAGTCCATATTCAATTTAATATGCAAACAATTAAATTAAATATGCATGCCAATAAAATAAACAATTTAAATACAAATTAATTTAAAAAAAAATTTAATTTAATTTGTATTAGGGTCCGGGATAAAAAAAAATACCCGTAAAATCCAAAACCGGACCAAAAACCCGCACGCGACGCTGCTGTCCCGGCGAGGCAACAGTGCCGCTGCACGGCAGCAGCAGCTGCTGCAAAATGGGATGATTGTGATTCCATCTGCCCAAACTTTCCTTTTTTTTATATATATCATAAAAAAAAAAAAAGAAATCCAGCCATAGGAAAAAAAAATCAATAAAGAAAATATAATTAACCAATTGGGAAAAAAAATTCAAAAACCCCAAACAACAATTCTAGGGTTCACCAAAAATCAAAACCAATTAAATAAAAACCCTAAAATCACAAACTTCAAACCAATTCTTTCTTCAAGAACGCTTTCAAGAACCAATTCCAATCAATCTAATGGACAAAACCTAGGCTCTGATACCACTGTTGGGATTCATCATTGGAAAAATAACGTGGCGTAGCGGAAAATACACAATTTAAAATTTCCTAGAATCCACCTATCGTGTCCAATTACCATTGATTAGAATAAAAACAATTTGAATCAAGAGAGATTAACTCACTGGATTCGTCTCCTCTAGAGACTATTGTAGAATAGTTTCTTGAAACTGCGATCTCCAAAGTCCGGTGCACGACCAACTAATGAGCGGGAACCAGTGCTAGCCGAAGACGTGAAGGAATGGAGGATTAATGCTGGGATTTTCGGCTATTTGGGGCTGCTATTGGTGGCTGAAATTTCCAGCAATTAATTAGAGTTGAATTTGGTTTTTCCTCCTTAAGTGTGCCCTTATATAGACACATTGTCTAATTGGGTTTTAATTAGGTTAACTAAACCCAAGCCCACTAGGATTATAATTACATAAATAAACTTTAATTAAAAAGTATATACTATGTAATTTAATTCCATTTGGCTAGATTTAATTACCCCTAAATAAAATTAAATCACACTTAAGTAAATATAATACATGTATTTAATTTTCCTACTTAGGAAAATTATTTAATTAATTGTTTACTTTATGTAATTCAATTAATTGATAAATTAATTAATTACATTATGTAAACTTATTAATTAAATTAAATTCAACCCAATGTCAATTAATTACCTTTACACCGAATGTCAACTAATTAATTAACGCATTCCTTCCAATGTACAATTTCTATACGGTCCGGCTCAGTTGATCTATGTGCACGATCCTATGGGTCTGTCTTTATGTTGGCAGTAGGCCCAAGGCCCACAGACTGTAAGTGGGTTCTAGCAAACCATTACAGCCCCCAATTAAGATAGAGGTGCAGCAGTCTTTAGAAGACACTCACCCAGTAGTAATCTCATAGTGTCCTTCGCCTAATGATATCGATATGAATAAACGAGAGGCATGGCGTCCGTCATCCTCTTCTATTGTTTATTATATTTCTTGATCTTAAGTTGACTGATTAATCAAATAAGTAACCAACTTATTTGGGTATGGCCATACACTTATCAGTCCAACTCATCAAGTGGCCAATGATATCATCTCGGTGTTACCTGAGTTGCAATTCCATCACTTCATCATCAATATCAACATGTTCACCGGTCCACCCAATCATACCCGTATTTAGCATCCTTTTACAGACCTGTTAGGCGTATGTCAAAGTGAACCGGATTCCATATCGATATTATAATGAAATCTGGTCTGAGGTCAAAAGAGACCTACTCAAGAAAGTCCTATGACATGACAACCATGTGGCTTTCTTGTGCGGATCGATCCAGTCCCACGTCAATGACATGTACCTATATTCATGACTGACTATATAAGTACTATGGCCAGTTAAGAACTACCATACAGTCATCGAATATACAGGTCTGTGGTTCTATTCGTTCCCACGATTAGAACAGACCTGGGATAGGTTTTATGATTATCAATTAATGGATACTCTACTCATATTATAGCACAAGATATAAATGATATAGATTAATTGCCTTTATTAATTTGACACAAATAATGTATTCATACAATGAGTCTTAATGTATAATACCAAATACAAGAATCCAATGCCTTAAGAACTAGGGCACACCAACAATAAGGGCTTATGATGATTCAAAGAGGATTGCAATTGGGACATTTGAAGCTGAAGTGGAAGTGGGACCGGTCAAGTCGGCAGTCACCTTAACTGTGATTGACATTCCAGTCATCTTCTCCTTACTATTGGGGAGACCGTGGTTCCACCCATTGGGGAGTGTCCCTTTGACCTTGCACCAGAAGATCAAATTTTCAATAGGGGGTGAAGTTGTGACAGTCGAGGCAGATTTTCAGTCCGTGATTGCTACTGTTAGTGAGGAGACCATACCATTTAGTGGATTCCAAGTCGCCATGCTTAGTGAGTAGGAAGCTATAGAGGCTCCAATGGTTATCCATGAGAACTATATGCTAGAATGGTTGTCTAAATACCTTCGCAGGCATGATTTTGTTCCAGGAATGGGACTCTGGGCCAATCTACAGGGGGTGCCTGAATTTAACATTGATTCTGGAAAGCCAAGATAGTTTGGTTTGGGCTACACATCTAAGTCGTCTATTAGAAGGAAGACCTGAAAAGAAGAAAGAATGGCAAGCCCATGATGAAGCCATTCATTAAGTCCGGTGAACAGCTATACAAGGGGTAAACTAAACCAGTGAAAGTCGGGAGCATTGAAGTCCCAGGCTTTGAAGTATTCTCTGATGTGGTAGACTTTGATAAGAACTTGGAGGAGCCAGTTGCACCAGTGATAGTGAAGGAGGCAGTTGTTGAGCCTGTCTTCCCCTAGGAGAAACCATCAGAAGTAATGGCAGAAGTGGCTAAGGAGAAAGCTAAAGAAAAAGTCTATGATGAATATGTGAAAGAAATTTCGGAGGCACTGGCTGCCACCTTAGGCAAGCCATTTGAAAAATCTGGGGAAGGATCCACTAAGGAGCTAATGGCCAAGATGTGCTTGGATTCTGTGGTTGCTGAGATAGCAAGTATCATGATGAGTGCCAAGGCACAGGTGGCTGAAACCGAGAAGACTGCTCTTCCTGGTAAATAGGAGTTTGAAGTTGCTGCTGACGTGGACAACATCCTGGAGCTAAGCGAGAATGCTTAAGAAGTTCTAGGGCCTCCACCTATGGAGGATGAAAATGCTTTTGTTGTATCTGTTTCTTCTCTTTTTGATGTGAACGATGTACTTTTTAACAAGTTTAATGCAATAAAATCCCAGTTTGCTTACTTGTGTGATGTTTATCCAGATAATTCTGTGCATGCATTTGAATCACCATCAAGCATATTTAGCATTCACGACACTGCATTGCATGAAATTTACGTAAGTATAGATGAAAACCCCAAAATGGTATTCATTTCACACGAAGTAAAGTCCAAAGAAGAGAGAGAATTGACAAGAATACTACAAAAACATGTGAAGGCTTTTGCTTGGTCATACGAAGACATGCCAGGGGTCGACACAAAAATAGCAGTTCACAAGATTCCAACAGATCCCTGATTCAGACCAGTAAAGCAGAAATTGAGACGGCTAAGACCAGAATGGGCTGCATTGGTAAAGGAAGAAATGGCTAAGCAGATTAAAGCAAAGTTTCTCAAAGTGGTGGAATACAAAGAATGGTTAGCCAACATTGTGCCGGTGCCTAAGAAAGACGGAAGGGTCATAGTGTGTGTCCACTACAGGGACTTGAAAAAAGCCTGCCCTAAAGATAATTTCCCTTTGCCTCACATTGATGTTTTAATCGATAGTGCAGCCAAGGCAGCAATGTATTCTTTCATGGATGGATTTTTGAGATACAACCAGATCTTAATGGATGTGATTGACAAGGTTAAAACATCCTTCATCACAGAGTGGGGCACTTTCTGCCACAGGTTAAAGCCCTTCGGATTGAAAAATACTGGAGCCACTTACCAGAGGGCTGTCACAACATTGCTGCATGACATGATTCATAAAGAAGTGGAGGTGTATGTCGATGACATGCTTATTAAATCAATAACTCGGGAGGAGCACCCTATTATCCTAGATAGATTTCTTACACGCATCGGGGAATACAACCTACGTCTCAACCCTAAGAAGTGCATATTTGGGGTTACAACAGGTAAGCTGCTAGGTCACGTGGTCAGTCAAAGGGGAATAGAGATGGACCCAAACAAAATTAAAGCCACCCGAGATATGCTAGCTCCTAAAACTAAAAAGGAGGTCCGATCATTCTTGGGTCATTGCAGTATGTCAGCCGTTTCATAGCACGGTTAACTTCAGTGTGTGAGCCAATTTTCAAGTTGTTGAGGAAGGACCGGCCTATCGTATGGGATGATAGGTGTCAGCTAGCATTTGAAAAGATCAAAGCTTATCTGGTAAATCCACCAGTCCTGAGCCCACCGACTCAAGGAAAGCCCTTAATTTTGTATTTAGCTATTGAAGATTCCTCTATTGGGGCAATGCTGGCACAAGAGCAGGATGGGAGGAAGGACTACCCCATTTATTATCTCAGCAGGAAGCTATTGGAATATGAGACCAAGTACATGCTGGTGGAGAAGAAATGTGTAGAAATAATCTGGCTGACTAAGAAGCTGCGCCACTACTTTCAGTCATATAGGGCACAAGTGGATCCAATGGAATACGTGTACGAAGCACCGGTGCTGGTTGGAAAATTATCCAGGTGCTTACTACTTCTGTCAAAATTCAACATCGAGTACATCACTAGGAAAACTATCAAAGGGCGAGCTATGGTAGAATTCCCAGTAAACCAGCCACTAGAATCAGACCGTGTGGAGAATCTAGAGTTCTCTTACGAACAGTTGGCTGTAGTGGAAGTGAGAAGATGGGTTATGTTCTTTGATGGTGCCGTAAACAAAAAGGGTACTGGAATTGGAGCGATCATAGCAATGCCAGAAGGCGAGATTCTCCCACTGTCGAAGAGGTTGGACTTCTCCATAACCAACAATGGGGCAGAGCACGAAGCATGATTATTTGGAATGGAAGCCCTCTTGACACTAGGGGCAGACAATGTCTTGATCGTCGATGATTCACTCTTGGTGATTAGACAGGTACAAGGTGACTGGGATTTGAGAGAGGAAGCCTTACGACCCTACTTAGAACTGCTGTAGCTCAGAAGAGGGTTATTCAACTAGTGCGAGTTCAGACACATTCCCCGAGAGGAGAATAAAATGGCGGATGCACTAGCAACACTATCCTCCATGTGGGAAGATCCAGAAAAGACGCAGATATGGCCTCTGATTATAGCTATTTCCAAACAACCCTACTTTGATATCCATGAAGTGATGGAGCTAACAGCCAAGGAAAAGCCCTGGTTCTTTGACATTTATCAGTATGTGAAAGGGGGAAGGTATCCAGAAGGAGCTAACGTTGCTGATAAGGTTTCATAAAGAAGATTAGCTAGCCAATTCAGAATCTTCGACGATAAGCTATACAAGAGAACTACAAATGGGGTTCTTCTAAGATGTTTGACAAAACAAGAAGCAGAAACTGTAATGTAGCAAGTACATGCTAGATCCTGCGGACTGCATATGAATGGGATTGCCATGGCTAGAAAGATAATGAGACAGGGATACTTCTAGATGACAATGCAGTCTGATTGTGTGAAGGAGGTAAAGAGATGTCACTAGTGCCAAATCTATGCAGATATTAGTCATCTGCCACCACTTGAACTACAAAACCTAGCATCTCCTTGGCCATTCTCAGTGTGGGGGATTGACATGATCGACAAAATCCATCCTACAGCCTCTAATGGGCACAGATTCATAGTGGTCATAGTAGACTATTTCTCAAAATGGGTAGAAGCAGAATCCTTCTCCAGTGTGACAGCTAAGCAGATGGTTAAGTTCATTTAGAAGAACACTATCTCCCGATACAGAGTCCCTCACCATGTAGTGACTGCTAACAGGGTGTAATTCCAAGGGGCAACAGCTAAGCTATTCTCAAAACATGGCATTAAACATCATAGGTCTTCTCTATATAGGCCACAGGCTAGTGGCACAGTGGAGGTGACTAACAAGTCGATTAAGAAGATTCTGTCAAAAATGGTAACCACCTATAGGGACTGGGCTGACAAATTGCCATAAGCTCTTTGGGGTTACAGAGCCAGTGTCAGAACACCAAAGGGCGAAAGTCCCTATGCCTTGGGGTACGGGATGGAAGCAGTGTTGCCAGTGGAAATGAAACTCAAATCACTCAGAGTAGCTTTAGAAGCCCAGCTACCAGAAATAGAATAGGCTCAGGCTAGATATGAACAGTTGGCAGTGTTAGATGAAAAGTGGTTGAAAGTACTGGATCACCTACAGATGTATCAGCACAGAATGGCTAGGGCCTATAATTGAAATGTGAAGTATCCCAGACATGAGCTGAAGGGCGAGGATTTGGTTCTGAAACAGTTAAGGCCTACAAATGTGGATGCCCGGGGGAAATTTAGACCAAATTGGGAAGGCCCCTATGTTGTGAAGATAGTGCTATCAAAGGGTGGTGTAAGCATCACAAAAATGGATGGGAATGAATTCACAAACCAGTCAACCAAGACCGCCTAAAGCTTTACTATGTTTGAAAAAAAAACTTTGCTAGGCTGAAAACTCGAAAAGGGCAGCTTACGTAAAAATTAAGACACGACCGAAAATAATAAGTCAGAAAATCTACAAGGGATGACTGGTGACGGATTCTGGTTCCGTGTGGAATGTATACCATTTTGGGGAACCAACCTTTTCAAATGTACTCATGTTAATTTCATCAATAAAAGTGTGATGTTTTGTTTAACTATGTTCGCATGGTTAAATCAAATGTATAAACAAATTTATCTTGCCTAAACATCCATTTAAAGAAAGCACTTTGCATTAAATTTGTTAAAAGACTTGCATTATTCAATGATGATATGCGCTCAAATGCTTGCAACTCATAATCTTTTCTCTTCCTGCGAATTCAATTCGACATTCCTTAGAGTGGTCAAAAATTTTGAAATAGATCAAAGTTCAAGAGCCATAAGACGAAAACAAAAGAGCTCACTAAGATGAAATCCAAAAAGGCGCCTTAGGCAAACGTTAGAGCAGCTCGCAGAGCTGAAAACCCACGCCAGGCAGTTCAGGCAAAGTTTAGAGCATTCCCGAACTCACCACTCTTACGGACAGAAAAATGAGACACTTTCACCATTCCCCAGCGAAGACACTTTCATCCTCCAATGGAGATCCCTTTCACCATTCCCCAGCAGAAACTCTTCCACTATTCTCCAGTGGGGTCCTCTATACTATCCCAAGCAGAACCATCAAAAAGAACATGACTACTTTCCCTCCAACAGTCATCAGACTCACCCAATAGCCATTGCATGTCGTCACATATCCCAGCAGAGGTGCAAGATTCACATCACATAAAGAATATACTCCTCAGCTAGGTCAGTCATAGGCGTGATGTGCTTTCCCTAGCTAGAGGTGCGATTTGATATCCCCAGCAAGAGAAGAGCATCTCAAGGCCAGATGAATAGCGGGGGATGCATCTCCCAGTGTCCATTCGCATATGCATATATTGCAACATGCACACACATGCATTCAAAACACGTACATACACACACGTACATGCATCATGACCAATCCAAGTACAGGTACCCATCACTATCATCAGATCGTCCCAAATCAAGATCGTTCTCGAAATAGAAATAGTCCAACATAGGGGCATCCATTAGCTCTCAAGAGACAAGTCAAAGTCGGGCAGACCCAAGCCTCAGCATCTCAAGCATCCAGGGGCAAGTCAATCAAAACGTATTTATTCTTGATCGAAGGGGAAAAAATTTTTGTTCTAAAATTATCGATCAAGGAATAAATACGCATCACCTATGCAACTTTAGAAATCCTCAAAAATACAGTAGATCCACCGCGGGTAACCTAGACCCAATATCAGTCCAGATCGGCTTCATCAACTCTGCCTCGGGTAACCTAGACCCGGTGTTAGCTTATTTCTTCAGCAAGTCCGCCGTGGGTAACCTAAACCCGGTGTCAGGCTTAGATTTGCTTCCATCTCAACTTCAGTAAGTCCACCACTGGTAACCTAAACCTGGTGTCAGGCTTAGATTTGCTTCCATCTCAACTTTAGCAGATCCGTCGTGGGTAACCTAAACCCGCTATCAGGTTTAGATTTGCTTCCATCTCAACTTCAGCAGATCCATGGTGGGTAACCTAAACCCAGTGTCTGGCTTAGATTTGCTTCCATCTCAACCCCAGCAGATCCATTGTGGGTAACCTAAACCTAGTGTTAGGCTTAGATTTGCTTCCACCTCTCAACTTCAGCAGATCCACCGCGAGTAACCTAAACCCGGTGTTCGGCTTAGATCGGCTTCCTTCCAGATCCCAACAGATCTGCCATGGGTAACCTAAACTCGATGTCAGGCTCAGATCAGCTTCATTCCAGATACCCAGCAGATCCGTCACGGGTAACCTAAACCCGGTGTCAGGCTTAGGTTTGCTTCCATCAAAACTTCAGCAGATCCGTAGCGAGTAACCTAAAGCAGATCCGTACGACTCTAGTGGGCAGGACAAGTTGCCCTGTAAAGTAGAGCAACTTCTCTTGCCAGAAGTAAGATGTGGGCAAAATCAAAAAGTTAGGCGGCCATTTAATGCTTGAGATGATATGTGAGAGGAGAGTATAAAAAGAGAAAATCAAATCAGGAAAGAGGGAGAGGAGGCCTTTCAATCATAAAGAATGAAAAGATACAGAGGAAAAAAAGAAGCAGAGAAAGAGAGAAAGGTGACCGTGAACTTGAGGATTCACAAACACAGAGAGTAAAGCATAAAATCAACCCATAAACATTAAACACAAGTTACTTAACCTTTGCTCATTGGTTGGAAACCATTTCGGATTTGTTTCGGCTCCTTTGGATTGTTGTAGTTCTTTGGTCGGTTGAGTTCCCAAGATATATTTCAAGCTTCCAATCTGTTCTTTGATGTTCAAGGCATCCAAACAACATCAAGGTAAACTCTGAGAGGCCTTAAACCTGTTTGCATTGTCTTTTCCATGTGTTTTCTTTGTTTCTGCAACTTTTTGAATCGGATTGCATGAATAGAGATGTACGTCTGTGTTCATGATGAACAAAACAGGCCGGCTATGTTCATAATGAACAGAGCTGGTCGGCTCTAGTACCCAGAGCCGCCCGGCTCTGTTTTGCAGCGACAGCCTCCCGGTTCATCCCGATCGGCTTAAAACAGTCCGTTTTCCATTTTGTACATTCTGTTGCAATCATTTTCAGCCCAAATCCATCCGTATGTCATAAAATTTTTGTTTTTAGATTTCTATATGTACAAATATTAGTGTTTTCATATTTTCTGAGTTTCGGGGTAGTTTTATCCGAATCGGATCCATAGTTCAGCATTAGCGGGCCCTCGAACCCTATATAGTCCCTAGAAAATATTAAAAAAAAAGCAAAATAGTATTTTCACAAATGTTTTTGCATTTTGGACCCTAGATGGATGTCGGATTTAGGAACCCGCATGAACAGAACCCTGGATTCTGGGATAAAAGACCCACAAAAAATGGAAATTTGCATGTAACCAATGTTGAATTTAGGAACCCGCATATAGATACTTCATTGGATCCACTTTGGCTATGGCTTGCACTTTGTATGACAGGAAGTAATGGCGTAGCTTCTTGGTCAACCAGATCATTGCCACACACGTCTTCTCCACCAGTGTGTACTTGGTTTCATACTCCAGTAGCTTCTTGCTGAGGTAGTAGATAGGGTATTCCTTCTTAGCATCTTGATCTTATTGGGATTTGCCATCGGAAATACCTGATTAAAGCTGAAGAATGCGATGATTTCCTCAAATCTGTGCCCAGGAGCAATTGAAATGAAAGTCATAAAAACAAAATTCAATAACAAGAGATAAATCCCTTACCCAGAATATCTCTACAAGAGATGGATGCAGACTGCAGGAATCAAACTAGAATCCCTCCTTGTTCACATACACGAACGCCTTACGAACACTATCCGTGCTAGTGTCGGAAAACACAAAAAAATTGGAGAGGAAGGGAGGAGAATTTCGGCCACACAGTCATGTTCTGCCTAGGCCGAAATTCCTAAGGTTATTTTAACCCTAGGTGGCTGAAATTCTCAAGGAGAATTTTAGCCCAATTAGCTTCTCCTTTTGTGTGGGCTTCCATCTTTTATTTCAGGCCCAAACCTATTTTACTTAGTCTGGTTTAAATTAATTTCAAGCCCAACTTTAATTTACCCATGTATTTAATATATTACACCAAGTAACATATTATTTACATTGAAATTAAAATTGGTTTGCCTAATTAATTTAATCCATTAAATTAAAATTAGATCTTCACAAAATAAATTCATATGTAAACCTATACATATGAAAATTTCCATCCAGGAAATACTCTTATAATTAATCCAATCAATTATGAGGAAGCCAATCAAATATTAATTTTATTATTATGATAAATTCAGTTGATCTTTATAATATAATTAATATATGTTCCTCTTTCTCCAGAGTGTATACTCCAAGTATACGTGTGATTCCTTAAGTCAGTGTTCAGTCGCTCAATATGTATGATCCTGTGGGCCAATCTTTAGGTTGGCAGTGGGCCTGTGGCCCACAGACTGCAGTTGGGCTCTAGCAAGCCACTGCAGCCCCCAATTAAGATAGGGCTGGCATTGTAACTGTTATCATAATCCTATAGTTTGAATTTGTGTATCTCATGTCATTGATATCGATGTCCAACACAGAGGCATGGATTGATCACCCTCTTTTGTGTCCGGACATTAAGTTGATCCCGAATGTACTGAAGCTCACAAACAAGTTCTAACTTGTTTGGGTGTGGCCACACTCATATCAGTCACATTCATTAAGAGGCTGGTAATATCTTCTCAGTGGACTACTGAGTGACAAATCCCTTCTGCATATCCATAGCATTGCCATGCTAAGTGACATACCATAAAGTACCTATACTTGGCACCCTATTACTGGCCCTTTAGGCGTACCTCTAAGTATGCAGCCTCACATGTAATACCATCATATATTCAGGTCAAAGGATCCATAGAAGTACTACATAAGAATCACTTGTGATACTATACCATGTGGATTTCTCGTTTAGTGGATCTATCCAGTACCATGCCTTTTTTACATGTACCCATTAACTTGGTTGACATCCCATGTCTAATGACCAGTGAGACACCGCAATACAACTAGGTTAATGATAGTCTGTAGTTCCATTCATTCCCATAGCTGGAACAGAATACGGATGTCTTTATGGTCATATCGTTTACCCTATCCATGGTCTTACTGCCAAATGCATGACACTCGTCATCATGGATATGGATATGTCCATTGGATACTTCATTTAATATATTGCATAAGATATATAATAAATGAATTAATGCCTTTATTAATAACACTAAATGAGTATAATACATGAAGCCAATAAATGTATAATACAAATACAAGGTCCAATGCCTCGGGACTAGGGCATATCCAACAATCTCCCACTTGCAGTAGTTCCAACTAGGCATGGGACTAATCCCTATCGATCTAGTATGACCCTCATGCTTAGGCTGAGCTAGCAGCTTAGTAAAAGGATCAATGACATTATCCTCGGTGTCAACTCTGTGCAATGAAATGTCACCTCTCTCCGTGATCTCTCATGTGAGGTGAAACTTTCTGAGCACGTGCTGTGTGTTCTTATGTGACCGGGGCTCCTTAGGTTGTGCAATGGCCCCATTGCTGTCACAGAAGATATCAAATGGGTCCTGGATAGTTGGTACTACTCCTAACTCAGTGATAAACTTCTTCATCCACATAGCTTCCTTAGCTGCACCACACGCCGCGATGTACTCAGCTTCTATTGTAGAGTCCACGATGGTTGGCTGCTTTAAGCTCCTCTAGCTTATAGCACCACCATTTAGCAAAAATACATACCCAGACTGCGACTGGTACTCATCCTGGTCGGTTTGGAAGCTCGCATAAGTGTACCCGATAACTGATAGCACTTCCTGACCTCCATACACTAAGAAGCTATCCTTAGTCTAGCTAAGGTACTTAAGGATTACCTCGATAGCCTTTTAGTGGTCCTCCCCGGGATCCTGCTGGTACCGGCTCATCACACTTAGTGCAAAGGCGACATCAGCTCTCGTACATAGCATGGAGTGCATAATTGATCCTATAGCCGAAGCATGTGGAACCAATTTCATGTTCTCCCTGTCCTCCCTTGTCTTAGGACAGTTCTTCTTCTTGAGTTTTAGCCCATGACCCATTGGCAAGAAACCTTTCTTAGCCCGGTCCATGCTGAACATTTTTAGAACTTTGTCTATGTATAATGCCTGACTTAGGCCCAGAAGCTGATTTGATCTACCCGTACAGATCCTGATCCCCAGGATCATCTCAGCTTCGCCCAAGTCTTTCACTACGAAACACTTACTCAGCCACTACTTTACCCCTTGCAGTGTAGGTATGTCGCTTCCAATGAGTAGGATGTCATCTACCTAAAGTACCAAGAATGTGACAATGCTCCCACTAGTCCTCTTATACACACAAGTCTCATCTTGATTCTGTATGAAGCCATTTCCTTTATAGCTTCATTGAATCTATGATTCCAACTTTAGGATTCTTGCTTCAGTCCATAAACGGACCTTTGAAGCTTGTATACCCTTCTCGGATACTCTGGATCGACAAACCCTCAGGTTGTGTCATGTACACATCCTCGAGTAGCTTTCCATTAAGGAAAGTGGTTTTGAAATCCATTTGCCAGACCTCATAGTCGTACCGTGTGGCTATGGCTAGCAAGATCCTTATGGATTTGAGCATGGCTACTGGTGAGAAAGTCTCATCATAGTCTATTCCATGGACTTATCTGAAAACTTTCGTAATCAGACGCCCTTAAAGGTATTGTCAGCTTTTAGCTTGTAGCACCACTTGCAACCAATTACCTTAGCACCTGGAGGTGGATCAACCAAGTTCCAAACCTGGTTATCATACATCGATTACATCTCTACCACCATGGCTTTATACCAATTGACAGACTGTGGGCTTGCCATGGCCTCCTGGTAGGTTTTGGATTCTTCCTCATCCCAGATGAGAAGAGTTTGATCACTGGGGATGAGGAAACCATACCTCTCCGATTCCCGATGATACCTACCAGGCCTTCTAGGTCCTCTTGTGGACTGGGTCGGTGCTTCCTCCGGTGGAAACTCCACCTGGGCCTCCGAGTTATCCTCTTCAGGAGCTTGTGGACCTTGAACTTCCCTGAGTTCAACATTGCTCCCACTATCTTTCTTGGAAAGGAACTTGTTTTCTAGAAAGACCCCCTTTCTTGCCACGAACACCTTGTTCTCGACAAGGTTGTGGAAGTAATACCCTTTGGTTTCCCTAGGGTAGCCCACAAACTGGCATTTATCAGTTTTGGGCCCCAGCTTGCCACTAGTCAATCTCTTGACATGTGCTTCGCATCCCCAAATCCTTAGGAAAGACACATTGGGCTCCCTGCCCGTCCATATTTGATATGGGGTCTTTTCCACTGCCTTAGTCGTAGTATTATTTAAGATGAGAGCTGCTATCTCGAAGGGGTGTCCATAGAAACTGATTAGGAGAGAGGCTTGACTCATCATTAAGTGGGCCATGTCCAACAGGGTCGTATTCCTCTGTTCAGAGACCCCATTCCATTGTGGTGTTCCGGGAGGAGTGAGCTATGGAACTATTCCATTCTCTCTCAAGTATGAGTCAAACTCTACGCTCATATACTCACCTCCTCGGTATGACTAAAGGGTTTTGATATTCCTGCCTAGCTAGCTCTGTACTTCGTTCCTAAATTCCTTGAACCTATCAAGGGTCTCAGATTCATGTTTCATCATATACACATAGCCATATCTGCTGAAATCATCTGTAAACATGATGAAATACAGATGTCCACCTCTGGTCGCTACGCTCATGGGTCCACATACATCTTAATGTATTAGGTCCAATAAGCCAGTGGCCCTTTCAGCCTTATTGCTAAAAGGCGCCTTAGTCATTTTGCCTCGTAAACATGACTCATATATATCAATTGACTCCAAGTCAAATGACCCTAAGACTCCAACTTAGTGAAGCCTAGCTATGCGCTTCTCGTTTATGTGGCCTAAACGACAATGCCATAGGTAGGCAGGATTAAGTTCTTTTGGCTTAACCCTTTTAGTGTTTATGTTATAGACATGATTGGTTTCATTTAAGTCCAGGATATATGGGCCATTATTTAATAGAGCATCTCCATAAAATAATCCCTATCTAGATATAGAAATCCTACCATTCGAAATAATAAAATAAAATCCAGAAATATCCAACATGGAAACTAAAATAATATTCCTGCACATGGCAGGTACAAAATAACATTGTTCAAAAATTAAAACCAATCCACTAGGCATCATGACATGATATTCAATGATCTCTATGGCAGCAACCCTTGCTCCATTACCGACCCACAAGTACACCTCTCCCAATCCTAGTGACCTTCTGTTCTTAAGTCCCTGCATATTACAACAAATGTGAGAACCACATCTAGTATCCAATACCCAGGATGTTGAAACAGTAAGGTTAATGTCTATGAAATAAATACCTGATGAGGATGCACCCTGGGTCCTCTTTTGCTCTCCCCTTAGCTTGGGACATGTTCTCTTCTAATGGCCTGCCTATCTGCACCCGAAACAGACATCCTCGGGACCTGCCTTCTGCTGGGCCTTGGCCTTCTTAGCTTTGGCCTTTTTGGGCTTGGCCTTGGCCTTTTCCTTGGCCTTGCCCTTGGCAAGAGGAGGGATCCCCTTGTTGACCAGCAGCACCGGCAGACTCTTCTTTATCGACTGTTCCGTGAGCTTAAGCATCCCATGCAGCTCGGTAACAGTACGGTTCATCCCTTGCATGTTGTAGTTCAAGATGAACTGATCGTAAGAATTCGTTAATGATGCAAGGATTGTGTCCACCGCCATCTCTTGAGAGATGGACGATCCGAGACGGGCCAATGTATCCAAATAGCCCTTCATCTTGAGCACGTGTGTGCTCACAAATGTCCCAGCCCCCATCTTATAGGAGTGGAATGCCTTATTGGTCAGGTACCTTTCTTGACGAGCTTGCTCTTAAAACATCTCATTGAGAGTTATCATAGCATAGGCTTGATGGTCCATAAATTGTTTTTGCAGTTCGGGGACCATGCAAACCAACATAAGGCATGTCACATCCCTATTATCCTTGACATGCGTTTCGTATTCCTCCAGTTGGGCAGTCGATGGATTTTGTCCTTGAGGCGTAGCCAGCACAGGCCTTTCCAATACGTACTCTTTGGGATTCTTCTTTTACAAATTTTATAATAAGTGAATAAAATAAAATTACATTAAAAAGAAATAACGACAAGCAGGCAGTATTTACCCGAAAGAAGAAAACAAAACCCATCTCGAATAAGGCCCAATAGCATCCAATCATACAAAATATATAATCACCCATATGCATCCAATACATATAATTCATAAGCATGTTATAATGCATGATTTAATCCCAATTCAATTATTGGTGTGCCCTAGTTCTTGAGGCATTGGATTCTTGTATTTTGTATTATATATTAAGACTCATTATATGAATATATTATTTGTGTCACATTAATAAAGGCAATTAATCTATTTCATTTATATCTTATGATATAATATGAGTAGAGTATCCATTGATTGATAATCATAAAACCTATCCCAGGTATGTTCTAATCGTGGGAATGAATAGAACCACAGACTTGTATATTCGATGACTGTATGGTAGTTCTTAACTAGCCATAGTACTTGTATAGTCAGTCATGAATATAGGTACATGTTGTTGACATGGGACTAGATCGATCCGCACAAGAAAGCCGCATGGTTGTCACGTCATAGGTCTTTCTTGAGGAGGTCTCTTTTGTCTTCAAACCAGATTCCATTATAATATCGATATGGAATCCGGTTCACTTTGACATACGCCTAACAAGTATGTAAAAGGATGCTAAATACGGGTATGATTGGGTGAACCAGTGAACATGTTGATATTGATGATGAAGTGATGGAATTGCCACTCGGGTAACACCGAGATGATATCATTGGCCACTTGATGAGTGGGACTGATAAGTGTATGGCCATACCCAAATAAGTTGGTTGCTTATTTGATTAATCAGCCAACTCAAGATCAAGAAATATAATAAACAACAGAAGAGGATGACAGACACCATGCCTCTTGTTTATTCATATCGATATCATTAGGCAAAGGACACTATGAGATTACTACTAGGTGAGTGTCTTCTAAAGACTGCTACATCCCTGTCTTAATTGGGGGATGTAATGGTTTGCTAGAACCCACTTACAATCTGTGGGCCTTGGGCCTACTGCCAACATAAAGACAGACCCATAGGATCGTGCACATATATCCACTGAGCTGGAACTTATAGAAATTGTACATGTAATGTACATTGGAAGGGATACGTTAATTAATTAGTTGACATTCGGTGTCAAGGTAATTAATTGACATTGGGTTGAATTCAATTTCATTAATAAGTTTACATAATGTAATTAATTAATTTATTAATTAATTGAATTACATAAAGTAAACAATTAATTAAATAATTTTCCTAAGTAGGAAAATTAAATACATGTATTGTATTAACTTAAGTGTGATTTAATTTTATTTAGGGGTAATTAAATTTAGCCAAATGGAATTAAATTACATAGTATATACTGTTTAATTAAAGTTTATTTATGTAATTATAATCCTAGTGGGCTTGAGTTTAATTAACCTAATTAAAACCCAATTAGACAAGGTGTCTATATAAAGGCACACTTAAGGAGGAAAAACCTAATTCAACTCTGGTATGACCTAATCCCTATAGATCTAGTATGACCCTCGTGCTATGCCTGTGGTAATGCCTTGGTCAATGGATCAGCGACATTGTTCCCAGTGTCAACTCTCTGTAGTGAAATGTCTCCTCTGTCCATGATCTCTCGGATGAGGTGAAACTTCCTAAGTGTGGGTTTGGACTTCTCATGTGACCGAGGCTCCTTAGCTTGTTCGATGGACCTCTTTTTTCACAAAAGACATTCACTGGGTCTAGGATAGATTGAACTACTCCTAACTCAGTGATGAACTTCTTCATCCAAAGAGCTTCCTTTGCAGCTTCACATAAAGTAATGTACTTAGCTTCTGTGGTAGAATCGGTGATGGTTGGTTGTTTCGAGCTCTTCCAACTGATGGCACCACCATTCAATAGGAAGACATAACTAGACTGTGACTAGTTTTTGTCCTGAACAGTCTCAAAGCTTGCATCAGTGTACCTTGACAATGACAACTCTTCATGACCTCCATACACCAAGAAGCTATCCTTAGTCCTGTTAAGGTACTTAAGGATTGCCTTGACTACCATCCAGTGATCCTCCCTGGGATTTGATTGGTATCGGCTAGTCATACTTAGTGCAAAACTGACATTAGGTCTCATACATAACATAGAGTACATGATGGATCGTATAGCCGAAGCATATGGGATCTTCAGCATTTTCTCCCGGTCCTCCTTCATCTTAGGACCATTGTTCGTACTTAGTTTGAGTCCATGGTGCAAAGGTAAGAAACCATTCTTTGCCTTATCCATGCCAAACCTTTTCAAAACTTTATCTATGTAAGGTGCCTGACTTAGGCCCAGAAGCTTATTCAATCTATCCGTGTAGATCCTGATCCCTAAGATCATCTCAACTTCTTCTAAGTCCTTCATTACGAAGCATTTACTTAACCACTGCTTAATCCCTTACAGTGTTGGTATGTCGCTTCCAATGAGAAGGATGTAATCTACATATAGGACTAGGAATGTAGATACACTCCCACTAACCATCTTATACACACAAGGCTCATCTGGATTCCATATGAAGCCATATTCCTTAATAGCCTCATTGAATCTCTGCTTCCAACTCTGAGGAGCTTGCTTCAAGCCATAAATGGACCTCTGAAGCTTGCATACCCAGTTAGGATACTTTGGATAGATAAAAGCCTCAGGTTGTGTCATGTACCCATCCTCGAGTAGCTTTCCTTTAGAAAAGTTGTCTTAACATCCATCTGCCATATCTCATAATCATACCATTCCATTATGGCAAGTAGTATCCCAATGGATTTGAGCATTGCCACTGGTGAGAAGGTTTCATCATAGTCAATTCCCTTGACTTGCCTGAAACCCTTCACCACCAGTTACCCATTGAAGGTGTTTTCGGCCTTTAACTTGAAACACCACTTGCAACCGATTACCTTAGCACTCGGAGGTAGATCAACTAAATTCCAAACTGTTGGATAAGCCCTAGTCCCGAGGCATTGGTCCTTGTATTTGTATCATACATTAATTAGATTCATGTACCATACTTATTTGTGTTATTAATAAAGGCATTAATTCATTTATTATGTCTATCTTGTGCAATATATTAAATGAAGTATCCGATGGACACATCCATATCCATGATGGCCAGTGTCATGCACTTGGCAGTAAGACCATGGATAGGGTAAATGATATGACCATAAATAGATCCGTAGTCTATTCCAGTCATGGGAATGAATGGAAAAAGAGACTATCATTAACCTGGTTGTATGGCGGTGTCTTACCGGACATTGGACATGGAATGTCGACCAAGTTAATGGGTACATGCATAAAGGGCATGGTACTGGATAGATCCACTTAACGAGAAATCCACATGGTATAGTATCACAAGTGATTCTCGTGTAGTACTTGTATGGATCCTTTGACCTGACCATATGATGGTGTTACATGTGAGGTCACATACTTAGGGGTACGCCTAAAGGGCCTGTAATAGGGTGCCAAGTATGGGTACTTTCGGGTATGTCACTTAGCATGGTAATGCTATGGACATGCAGAAGGGATTTGTCACTCACTAGTCCATTGGGAAGATATCACCGGCCTTTTGATGAATGCGACTGATAAGAGTGTGGCCACACCCAAACAAGTGGGAACTTGTTTGTGAGCTTCAGTGCATTCGGGATCAAGTTAATGTCCGGACACAAAAGAGGGTGATCAATCCATGCCTCTGTGTTGGACACCGATATCAATGACATGGGATGTACAAGTTTAAATTACAGGGTTATGATAACAGTTAGACTGCCATCTCCATCTTAATTACGGGCTACAGTGGCTTACTAGAGCCCAACTGTAGTCTGTGGGCCAAAGGCCCACTGCCAACATAAAGATGGGCCCACGGGATTGTACACATTAAGCGACTGAACACCGACTTAAGGAATCACATATATGCTTGGAGTATACACTCTGGAGAGAGAGGTATATATATTAATTATATTATAAAGATCAATTAGATTGATCCTAATAATAAAATTAATATATTTGATTCGCTCTTCATAATTAATTGGATTAATTATGAGATTATTTCCTAGGTGGAAATATTCATATGTATAGGTTTACATATGATTTTATTTTGTGAAGATCTAATTTTAATTTGATGGATTAAATTAATTGGTTAAACTAATTTTAATTTAACTGTCAATAATATATTACGTTGTGTAATATATTAAATACATGGGTATATTAAAGTTGGGCTTGAAATTAATTTAAACCAGATTAATTAAAATAAGATTGGGCCTGAATTAAAAGAAGGAAGCCCACACAAAATGGTTGAGCTAAGCTGGTCCTTAATTCCCTTAGGGAATTCGGCCAACCTAGGGTTTTTAACCCTAGGAATTTCGGCCAACAGGGTAGTAACACACCATAGCTGAAATTCACAAGCATCCCCTCTCCATAGTTCGTGTTTTCCGACGCTAGCACGGGTGGTGTTCCTTTTGCGTTCGTGTATGTGAACAAGGAGGGATTCTACATTGATTCCTGCAGTCTGCATCCATCTCTGAAAGAGATATTTCATGGAAGAAAATCATCTCTTTCTATTAAAATTTTTATTTTTCCAATTTCCATTTGAATTGCTCCTGGGCACGGATTTGAGGAAATCATCGGGTTCTTCCGCTTTTATCGGGTGATTTCCGGTGAAAAATCCCAACAGTGGTATCAAAGTGGGCTTTTGATCCGTGGAAATTGTTAAAATTGGTTAAATCCCATGTTTTAAAATTGGAGTTTTTAATTGGGGTTCTTGGTTTGGGTTTAAGATGTTCCCCATTTGATTTTTCATACAATTGGAATTGAATATGCATATTGGATTGTGTTTGTTTAATTTAAATTGTATGTTTTTGGAATTCTTGGTGAATTTTTGTTGTTGGATGACTTGTTGCAATTTTATTTTTGTTTAGAAAAAAAAATCTGGCTGTTCCCGGGGGTGTGGGGCTGCCGGCAGCGGAATCTGGACAGCAGAAATCAATGTACCCATGTATTTGGACAGCAGGAATCAATGAACCCGCCAAATCTGGACAGCAGCTGGCAACCGCTAGGCGGCTGCGCTATTGCTGCCCCTAGCAGTGGGCCCGGCCCAGTGTTTTTGGATTTGGCGGGTTTTTGGGCCTGGGGTCCAGTTTTGAAATTTTAATTGGTTTTAAAATTCATGTGTTTAAATTTATGTAATTTAAATGCGTATGGTTTCTTGAATGAAATTTTATTTTAGTCATGTGATATTAATTTTGGAAGTTAATATGATTAATTGAAATTGGTTCGGGTAATTTTGGCATAATTACTTGGACGGCTGAATTGGACCCATGGTTTCCCAATTCCAGTGGGAGCAATTGGACTGCTTGGGCTGGAGGCCTAAAGCCCGTTAAGGGATAGAACCATGGTGGGCCAAAATTGGCGATTTCTATATAATGGCTTGGACATAATTGAAATGGGCTTAAATCATACATTATAACATGCTTATCAATTATATGTATTGGATGCATATGAGTGATTAAATATTTTGTATGATTGGATGCTATTGGGCCTTGTTCAAGATGGGTTGTATTTTCTTTTTTGGGTAAATACGGCCTGCGTGTCGTTATCTTTTTAATGTAATTTTATTTTATTCAATTATAATAAAATTTGTAAAAAGAAGAAGCCCGTGGAGTGGTGAGCCCAAGTGGAGGTGCAAGCCCAGAAGGAAGAAGATGGAGGCCCACCTGATATTGTTTTCTAGTATAGGTTTACTAGAATCATATTAGGATGTAATAAAGGCCCATAGCAATCCATTTTACTTATTTATTTAATTATGCCTTATTTTATATGCATGTATGAATGTATGATCCAACCGCATTTCACCCGCCTTATGTATGCAAGCCGTTGTTAATTGAATCTAAAAATCAAATGAAATTACTAAGTCACTTAAAAGTGCTTCCCTCATTCAAAACCGGCTCGAAGTGGGAATAGGCCAATTGTAGACCATGCCCTCGTAGGATACACTGGAGTATTGTCACTTTGTATTGGGTTAGGGTATGGGATACTCTAACACTTGAATGGAGGTTTTGACTTAGCGTGGGTAGTAGGATTCTCCTGGTCCTAAGCACAGATGGGTAAGTGCCAATAAGCCCATCAAACCGAGAGTCCCTAGGTTGGGATTGGACGGCGTTCCTACCTAAATAGTTGAGATGTAGTTGTACCAGGCCCTCGTCTGGCTATATCTTAATGAAATATGGATCTCGGCCCATGAGCCCAACAACTCGGTTTAATTAATAACTTGATTCATTATTAATTTTATATGGGAATAACAAAATAAAGTCCTTTATTAAAACTCTAAATGTTTTTCTGTGTAGAAACTCTAAATGGCAAACAATAATACTTTATCACTGCGATCAATTCTTGAAAGGGACAAGCTTTCCGGTCCTAACTTTTTGGACTGGTCTAGGAACTTGAGAATAGTTCTAAGGTAGGAGTCCAAAGAGTATGTACTGGAGAGGCCTGTACCGGCTGTGCCTCAAGGATGTAATCCACTGGCTGCCCAGCTAGAGGAATACGAGGTGCATGTCAAGGATAATAGGGATGACATGCCTAATGTTGGCTTGTATGGTCCCTGAACTGCGAAAACAGTTTATGGACCATCAAGCCTTTGCTATGATAACAACTATAAATGAGATGTTTCAGGAGCAAGCTCATTAGGAAAGGTACCTGACCAACACTGCATTCCACTCCTGTAAGATGGGGCTGGGACATCTGTGAGCACACACGTGCTCAAGATGAAGGGCTATTTGGACACTTTAGCCTGTCTCGGATCATCTATCTCTCAGGAGTTGGTGGTCGACACAATCCTAACATCCTTGCAGGATTCTTATGATTAGTTCATCCTGAACTACAACATGCAAGGGATGAACCGCACTGTCAGTGAGCTGCATGGGATGCTTAAGCTTACTGACCAGTCGATCAAAAAGACTCCACTGCTACTGCTGGTCGACAAGGGGAACCCTCATGTTGCCAAGGGTAAGGCCAAGGAAAAGGCCAAAGCCAAGGCCAAGAAGGCCAAGGCTAAGAAGGCCAAGGCCCAACCCAAGGCCCAGCAGAAGGCAGGTCCTAAGGAAGTCTGTTTTGGGTGTAGACAGGCGGGCCATTGGAAGAGATCGTGTCCCAAGCTGATGGGAGAGCAAAGAAGCGGCCAGGGTGCGTCCTCTTTAAGTATTTTAGTTATAGACATTAACCTTACTGTTTCAACATCCTGGGTATTGGATACTGGATGTGGTTCTCACATTTGTTGCAATGTGCGGGGACTTAAGAACAGAAGGTCACTGGGGTCGGGAATGGAGCAAAGGGTTGCTGCCATGGAGATTGGCGATTACCACCTTGTGATGCCTAGTGGATTGGTTTTAATTTTGGAATAATGTTATTTTGTACCTGCTATGTACAAGAATATTATTTCAGTTTCCATGTTGGATATTTCTAGATTTTATTTTACTATTTCTAATGGTAGAATTTCAATATCTAGAGAGGGATTATTTTATAGAGATGCTCTATTAAATAATGGACAGTATATCCTAGACTTAAACGAAACCAATCACGTCTATAACATAAACACAAAAAGGGTTAAGCCAAACGAACTTAATCCTGTCTACCTATGGCATTGTCGTTTTGGCCACATAAACGAGAAACGCATAGCTAGGCTTCACAAAGCTGGAGTCTTAGGGTCATTTGACTTGTAGTCAATTGATACATGCGAATCATGTTTACGAGGCAAGATGACCAAGGTGCCTTTTAGCAAGAAGGCTGAAAGGGCCAATGGCTTATTGGACCTAATACATTCAGATGTATGTGGACCTATGAGCGCAGCAACCAAAGGTGGACACTTGTACTTCGTCACGTTCACGGACGATTTCAGCAGATATGGCTATGTCTATCTGATGAAACACAAGTCCGAGACCCTTGATAGGTTCAAGGAATTTAGGAACGAGGTACAGAACCAGCTAGGTAGAAATATCAAAACCCTTTGGTCAGACCGAGGTGGTGAGTATATGAGCCTAGAGTTTGACTCATATTTGAGAGAGCATGGAATAGTTCCACAGCTCACTCCTCCCGGAACACCACAATGGAATGGGCTGTCCGAATGAAGGAATAGGACCCTGTTGGACATGGTCCGCTCAATGATGAGTCAAGCCTCTCTCCCAATTAGTTTCTGGTGACACGCCCTCGAGACAGTAGCTCTTATCTTAAATAATACTCCGACTAAGGCAGTGGAAAAGACCCCATATCAGATATGGACGGGCAAGGAGCCTAATGTGTCTTTCCTAAGGATTTGGGGATGCGAAGCACCTGTTAAGAAATTGACTAGTGGCAAGCTGGAACCCAAAACTGATAAATGCCTGTTTGTGGGCTACCCTATGGAAACCAAAGGGTATTACTTCTACAACCCCTCCGAGAACAAGGTGTTCGTGGCAAGGAAGGGGATCTTTCCAAGAAAGACAGTGGGAGCAATGTTGAAGTTAGGGAAGTTCAAGGTCCATAAGTTCCTGAAGAGGATAACTATGAGGCCCAGGTGGAGCTTCCACAAGGGGAAGCACCGACCGAGGACGCACAAGGACCTAAAAGGTCTGGTAGGGATCGTCGGGAACCGGAGAGGTATGGTTTTCTCGTCACTGATAATCAGACTCTTCTCATCTAGGATGAGGAAGAACACAAAACCTACCAGGAGGCTATGGCAAGCCCACAGTCTATGAATTGGCGCAAAGCCATGGAGGCAGAAATGCAATCTATGTACGATAACCAAGTTTGGAACTTGGTTGATCCACCTCCGGGTGCTAAGGTAATAGGTTGCAAGTGGTGCTATAAGCTAAAGGCTGACAATACCTTCAAGGGGCGTCTAGTTGTGAAAGGTTTCAGACAAGTCCATGGAATAGACTATGATGAAACTTTCTCACCAGTAGCCATGCTCAAATCCATCAGGATCTTGCTAGCCATAGCCGCATGGTACGACTATGAAGTCTAGCAAATGGATGTCAAAACTGCTTTCCTTAATGGAAAGCTATGCGAGGATGTGTACATGAAACAACCCGAGGGTTTTGTCGATCCAAAGTATCCAGGAAGGGTATGCAAGCTTCAAAGGTCCATTTATGGATTGAAGCAAGCATCCCGAAGTTGGCATCTCAGATTCAATGAGGTTATAAAGGAATATGGCTTCATACAGAATCAAGATGAGCCTTGTGTGTATAAGAGGACTAGTGGGAGCATTGTCACATTCTTGATAGTTTATGTGGATGACATCCTACTCATTGGAAGCGACATACCTACACTGCAAGGGGTAAAGTAGTGGCTGAGTAAGTGCTTCGCAATGAAGGACTTAGGCGAATCTGATATGATCCTAGGGATAAGGATCTATAGGGATAGATCAAATCGGCTTCTGGGCCTAAATCAGACCTCGTACATAGACAAAGTTCTGAAAAGGTTCAGCATGGAACGGGCCAAGAAGGGCTTCTTGCCAATGGGCCATGGGCTGAAACTTAGTAAGAAACACTATCCTAAGACAAGGGAGGACAGGGAGAACATGAAATTGGTTCCATATGCTTCAGCTATAGGATCAATTATGTACTCCATGTTATGTACGAGACCTAATGTCGCCTTTGCACTAAGTATGATGAGCCAGTATTAGCAGGATCCCGAGGAGGATCACTGGAAAGCTGTCAAGGCAATCCTTAAGTACCTTAACCGGACTAAGGATAGCTTCTTAGTGTATGGTGGTCAGCAAGTACTGTCAGTTACTGGGTACACTGATGCAAGCTTCCAGACTGACCAGGATGAGTACCAGTCACATTCTGGGTATGTATTTTTGCTGAATGGTGGTGCTGTAAGCTGGATGAGCTCAAAACAGCCAACCATCACGGACTCTACAACAGACGCTGAGTACGTCGCTGCATGTGATGCGGCTAAGGAAGCTGTGTGGATGAAGAAGTTTATCACTGAGTTGGGAGTAGTGCCAACTATCTAGGACCCAGTTGATATCTTCTATGACAATAATGGGGCCGTTGCACAAGCTAAGGAGCCCCGGTCACACAAGAACACAAAGCACGTGCTCAGAAAGTTTCACCTCATGCGAGAGATCGCGAAGAGAGGTGACATTGCATTACACTGGGTGGACACCGAGGATAAGATCGCAGATCCTTTGACCAAGGCATTGGCCCAACCCAAGCACGAGGGTCATACTAGATCTATAGGGATTAGGCCCATGCCTATTTAGAACTAGTTCAAGTGGGAGATTGTTGGATATGCCCTAGTCACAAGGCATTGGTCCTTGTATTTGTATCATACATTAATTGGATTCATGTATTATACTTATTTGTGTTATTAATAAAGGCATTAATTCATTCATTATATCTATCTTGTGCAATATATTAAATGAAGTATCCAATGGACATATCCATATCCATGATGACCAGTGTCATGCACTTGGCAGTAAGACCATGGATAGGGTAAATGATATGACCATAAATAGATCCGTAGTCTGTTCCAGTCATGGGAATGAATGGAACAAGAGACTATCATTAACCTGGTTGTATGGTGGTGTCTTACCAGTCATTGGACATGGAATGTCAGCCAAGTTAATGGGTACATGCATAAAGGGCATGGTACTGGATAGATCCACTTAACGAGAAATCCACATGGTATAGTATCACAAGTGATTCTCGTGTAGTACTTGTATGGATCCTTTGACCTGACCATATGATGGTGTTACATGTAAGGTCACATACTTAGAGGTATGCTTAAAGGGCTTGTAATAGGGTGCCAAGTATGGGTACTTTCGGGTATGTCACTTAGCATCGTAATGCTATGGATATGCAAAAGGGATTTGTCCCTCAGTAGTCCACTGGGAAGATATCACCGGCCTCTTGATGAATGCGACTGATAAGAGTGTGGCCACACCCAAACAAGTGGGAACTTATTTGTGAGCTTTAGTGCATTTGGGATCAAGTTAATGTCCGGACACAAAAGAGGGTGATCAATCCATGCCTCTGTGTTGGACATCGGTATCAATGACATGGGATGTACAAGTTTAAACTACAGGGTTATGATAACAGTTGGACTGCCATCTCCATCTTAATTGGGGGCTGCAGTGGCTTGCTAGAGCCCAACTGCAGTCTATGGGCCAAAGGCCCACTGCCAACATAAAGATGGGCCCACGGGATCGTACACATTGAGTGACTAATACCGACTTAAGGAATCACATGTATGCTTGGAGTATACACTCTGAAGAGAGAGGCATATATATTAATTATATTATAAAGATCAATTAGATTGATTCTAATAATAAAATTAATATATTTGATTGGCTCTTCATAATTAATTGGATTAATTATGAGATTATTTCCTAGGTGGAAATATTCATATCTATAGGTTTACATATGATTTTATTTTGTGATGATCTAATTTTAATTTGATGGATTAAATTAATTGGTCAAACTAATTTTAATTTAAATATAAATAATATATTACTTGGTGTAATATATTAAATACATGGGTATATTAATGTTGGGCTTGAAATTAATTTAAACCATATTAATTAAAATAATATTGGGCCTAAATTAAAAGAAGGAAGCCCACACAAAATGGTTGAGCTAAGCTGGGCCTTAATTCCATTAGGGAATTCGGCCAACCTAGGGTTTTTAATCCTAGGAATTTCAGCCAACAGGGTAGTAACACACCATAGCCAAAATTCACAAGCATCCCCTCTCTATAGTTCGTGTTTTCCGACACTAGCACCGGTGGTGTTCCTTAGCCGTTTGTGTACGTGAACAAGGAGGGATTCTACATTGATTCCTACAGTTTGCATCCATCTCTGAAAGAGATATTTCGGGTAAGAAAATCATCTCTTTCTATTAAAATTTTTATTTTTCCAATTTCCATTTCAGTTGCTCCTGAGCACGAATTTGAGGAAATCATTGCGTTCTTCCGCTTTTATCAGGTTATTTCCGGTGAAAAATCCCAACACAAACTTGGCTATCGTACATCAATTGCATCTCAGCTTCTATGGCTTTATGCCAATTAGTTGACAGTTGACTTTCAATTGCTCCTTGGTAGGTCCTGGAATCTTCTTGGTCAAAGGCTAGAAGATTCCCATCATCGGTCACGAGAAACCCATATCTCTTGGGTTAATGACGGACCCTACCAAACCTTCTAATGTCCTGTGTGATTGGTTCAGGTTCCCTAATTGCTTGAGGTTCTGGTTCGATCTTCAAGCTATCCTATATAGGTGCTTGTGGATCTTAAACTTCCCTTAGCTTAATATTACTCCCACTGTCTTTCTTGGACACAAACTCTTTTTGAAGAAAGACACCCTTTCGTGCTATGAACACATTGTTCTCGGAAGGACTAAAAGAAGTAATATCCCCTTGTTTCCTTGGGGTAACCCATAAATAGGCACTTTTTGGTTTTGGAGTCTACCTTGGCACTTGTCAATTTCATGACATGGGCCTTACAACCCCAACTCTGCATGAAAGAGATGTTAGGCTCCTTGCCCATTCATAATTCATATAGCATCTATTGAATTACCATACTTGGTGCATGGTTGAGTGTGAATGTAGCTATCTCTATTGCATATTCCCAGAAGGATGTTGGGAGAGTGGTTTCACTCATCATTGAGCAGAGCATGTCCAACAAGGTCCTATTCCTCCTTTCTGACACTCCATTCCATTAGGGTGTTCCAGGAGGAGGGAACTGTGAGATTATCCCACACTCTCTCAATAATGAATCAAGCTCTAAGCTCATATATTCGCCACCTCAGTCAGACCAAAGTGCCTTAATAGTCTTGCCTAGTTGGTTCTCCACTTCGTTCTTCTACTCCTTGAACCTATCAAGGGTTTCAAAGTTGTTCTTCATCAGATAGACATAGCCATATCTACTGAAGTTCTCTGTGAAAGTAATGAAGTAGTGAAAATCATTTCTAGCACTAGTGTTCATGGGCCAACAAACATCTAAGTGTATTAGCTCCAACAAGCCCTTGGCCCTTTCAGCTTTCTTGTTGAATGGTGCCTTTGTCATATTGCCTCCTAAACAAGATTCGCATGTGTCATAAGACTCCAAGTCAAATGACCCTAGCACTCCACTTTTACGAAGTCTAGCTATGCACTTCTCGTTTATGTGGCCCAAATGACAATGCCAGAAGTAAGTAGGATTAAGTTCATTGGGCTTAACCCCCTTGGTGTTTATATTATAGATTGGATTGTTTTGATTTAAGTCTAGGATCTATAAACCATTATTTAGAAAAGCATTTCCATAAATAATATTGTCTTTCACAATATCAATTTTTGCAAAACAAATATTGAAAACGAATCTAGAAATATCCAAGATAGAAATTGAAATAATATTCCTGCATATGGGAGGTACAAAATGACAATCATTCAAAATCAAAAGCAATCCAGTCGGCATCTCCAAGTAGAAGTCTCAAATCTCGATGGTAGCATCCCTAGCGCCATTCCCGACTCGAAGATCTACTTCTCTGGATCCCAATAACCTCCTATTTCTCAGTCCCTACACATTGCAACAAATGTGAGAACCACATCCAGTGTCCAATAGCTAAGATGTCAAAACAGTGAGGTTAACGTCAATAACATATACACCTGAAGAACTACCCCGATTCTTCACTTGCTGTCCCATGAGCCTTGGACATGTCTTTTTCAAGTGTCCTTTCTGCTTCTATTTGAAGCACATATCCTCGGGAGTGGCCTTGGGCTTGGGTCCTTGTTAGCCTTCTTAGCCTTGGCCTTCTTGGCCTTGGCTTTAGCTTTAGCCTTGCCTTTGCCATTCACAGCAGGGGTGTTCCCCTTGTTTACTAGCAGCACTGGTGGAGTCCTTTTGACATACTATTTAGCAAGCTTGAGCATTCCATATAGCTCAGCCACAGTCTTGTCCATGCCCTGCATGTGATAGTTCATGATGAACTGATCAAGACTCAATGAGGGATCCCAAGATGATGTCTATCATCAACTCCTGCGGGACTGCCATGTCGAGATGGGCCAATGCATTGATATATCCCTTCATCTTGAGCATATGGGTGCTCATAGATATCCCAACTACCATCCTACAGGTGTTAAGTGCCTTAGTTGTCAAGAACCTTTCTTGACGTGCCTGATCTTGGTACATCCTTTTGAGATCATCCATGATCGCATAGGCTTGACAGTCCATGAACTGTTTTTGTAGCTCATGCACCATCGTGCCCAACATAAGGCAAGACACATCTCTATCATCCCTCCTATGTAGGTCATACTCCTCAATTTGAGCTTGAGTAACCCCTCGACCTACAGGCGGAGCAGCTGGTATGGCCCTATCTAGCACGTATTCCTTGGACTCTTATCTCAACACTATTCTTAGTAGCCCCAATTTGGCTAGATCGGAATCGTAAATTGCAATTCCAATCTGGCCAAATTAACTTACTTTTTTTTTAATTCAAACCAATAAATAAAAAAAAACTTGGGGAAAAATAATTAAAACCCTAAAACACCAATTAGGGTTCTAAACAAAATTAAATTGAAAACCAATTTTAATAAAATCAAATCAAACACCAAGAACCCTAATACCATTCATTCTATTAATTAGAACATGAACCATGCTCTGATACCACTATAGGGAATCGTCATGGGAATAAGTGTGGTGGAATGCCGATTAAAATTTTTCTCAATTCCAAAGCCCAAGATACATGTAAATTAATAGAATGAAATCAAGAACAGAGAAAAATAAATTTTCTCACCTTAACTGTCTCCTCTAGAGACTACTGTAGAAACCCAAATGTGTTTCCTCCACAACCTGGTACAGGAACAACTCTCAAATAGGACTCGTGCTAGCTAACGGATTGAACAAAAACCAAGAGAAAGCTAGGAAAGGGGCTGTTGTAATTTTTATTATGTAACGACCCAAAATTTAGAAAATCTCAAATAATATTGTTGACCTCGTGAACAATATAATTGGAGATAAATTTTGGGTTAAGATAATATTATAGAAGTCATAATTAAGGGTTAAACTCATAGTATGAAATAAAAAGGAAACAAGTTTGACCGACAGTCAAATTTTGACCTGTAACGGGTAAAATTTAACCCAAAAAGTTTCTAAATTAAATATTTGAGGAAGTGTGTTAGCATAATATATTGTGGGAATTATGATTATAGTATGTATTGTTTGGTTACAGAGTTAAAATATGAGAAAATTATAACGAATTAAGTTGTGAGGGGTGTTATGATAATAAAATTTTCTTCAGGGATTGAAGTGTAATTTTACACCCTTGGACCCAAACAAAATCTGATTTTACTTGAGCTTATATGTATCCTTCTTCTTCTTCTTCACCCATTTTTGCTAATTTTCTTAAAGAAACCGAAATCTTCTCCTTGCTTCAATCCAATGTCAAATTCTTGTTAGAAATTGATGATTAAGCTCATTAAGCTCATCAATTTCACCTATTAAGTCAAGAAAAGAGGGATTTTATGGAAAATGGATGAATGGACCAAATTAATAGATATTTTCAGAGTTTAGCAGGTTATTATGAATATAAGGTGATGATTTTATGACACCCTTGGCTATTGGAATGCGACATACATGCTTCATTTTATTTAAACGGGGTATTACATTTTAGGTTGGCCGAATTCCTTATGCTAGGGTTAGGGTTAGGGAGAAATTAGGTTAAGGCTTCCTTTTATATGCTCCTTAGCCTACTAGGATTTTAATTAAACTATAAGTTATCTAATTTGATTAAATTAATTTAACTTGTACAATTAGAATTAAATAAAACCTTATTATAAAATTCCAATTGACACAGTTAAATATAATTTTATGAAATTAATATATCCCAAAGTTAAATTAAAAATAACCTAAATAAATACATCTTTTGTATTTATATTTCCACCAAGGAAATTTTATTTTATTTAGTTAATTATTTACTACATGTAATTAATTAACCAAATAAAATTAAACTCTCCCTTATAATTAAATTAATTATGACATAACCTAATATCAATAATTGAATTAATTTGGTTTCCGTTCAAACTCCGATTTGTCGACGTTCAGTAGTTCTATGTGTACGACCCTGTGGGTCTGTCTTTATATTGGTAGTGGGCCGAAAGCCCATAAAAAGTAAGTGGGTTCTAACAAACCGTTACAACCCTTAATTAAGATGGAGACTAGCAGTCTAATGTGAAACATAACCCAGTAGTGATCTCGTATGTCCCTTGCCAACTGACATCAATATATAAGCAAGAGGCATGGCCCTATCATCCTCTTATATGCTTATTTATCTCTTGATACTGAGTGGACTAAACCCAATGAATAAGTATCCCAACTTATTTGGGTATGGCCATACACTTGTCGGTCCCACTCATCAAGTGGCCAGTGATGTCATCTCAGGGGACGCTAAGTGACAATTCCGTCAGCTTTACTATTAACATCATAATGTTCATTGGCCCACCTAACATAACTATACTTGGCACCCTGTTACAGGCCGGTTAGGTGTATATCAAAGTGTATGAGATCCCATGTTATGTTATAGCGAACATCGGTCTAAGGATAATAGCAAGATCTCCCTAAGAAACACCAGTGATGATCGAACCATGTGCTGTTCTCGTGGCGGATCGATCCAGTACCATGCAACCCAAGATGTACCCATATCATTAACTTACATTCCATGTCCAATGGCTGGAGAGACACCACCATCCAGTCAAGGATATGCTAGTCTTTGGTTCTATTCATTCCCATGATTAGAACGGACTAGGGATATCTTTATGATTATAACTTTAAGTCTATTAAAAGTTCTCATAATCCAATGACCAACATTGGATTACTTTAGCATGGTTATAATCATTAGATACTTTATTTATAAATAGCACAAGATATAAATAAATAGATCATGCCTTTATTTCAACACAAAATGTATAATGCAAAATATCCAAATATAAAGTACAATACAATATAAGAACCAATGCCATTTGGGCTAGGGCACACCAGTAGTGCTGTTATGCCACTTCCAATGAGAAGGATGTCATCTACGTATAGGACTAGGAATGTAGATACACTCTCACTAACCATCTTATATACACATGGCTCATCTGGATTTTGTATAAAGCCATATTCCTTAAGAGCCTCATTGAATCTCAGGTTCCAACTCCGAGAAGCATGCTTCAATCCATAAAAGGACCTCTAAAGCCTGCATACCCTATTAGGATACTTTGGATTAATAAAACCCTCAAGTTATATCATGTACACATCCTTGAATAGCTTTCCATTTAGAAAAGCGATCTTAACATCCATCTGCCATATCTCATAATCATACCATGCAGTTGTGGCAAGTAGTATCCTAATGGATTTGAGCCAACTAATGAGAAGGTTTCATCATACTCAATTCCTTGGACTTGTCTGAAACCCTCCACCACCAGTCACCTTTTGAAGGTGTTGTTAGCCTTTAACTTGAAACACCACTTGCAACCGATTACCTTAGCACTTGGAGGTGGATCAACCAAATTCCAAACATGGTTATCGTACATCGATTGCATCTTAGCTTCCATGGTGCTATGCTAGTTAGCTGACTGTGTGTTGGATATGCCCTAGTCCCGAGGCATTGGTCCTTGTGTTTGTATTAGATATTGTACATTTTATGTAAGATATGTATGATACAATTTGTGTTAATAAATAAAGGCATCAATCTATTTACTATATGTCTTGTGCAATATTTTAAATAGAGTATCCAATGGACATATCCATATCCATACACATATAACCTAATATGCATAAACCATTTCAATTTAAAAAAAAAATAAATGGGGAAAAATATAAAACCCCAAAACCGAAAGAATCTCGATCCATAAAACACCAATTTTAAAACACGGGATCCGCCAAGTTAAAGATTTCCATGGATCAAAAGCCTGCTCTGATACCACTGCTGGGATTCGTCACCGGAAATCGACCGATAAAAGTAGAAATGCGCATCGATTTCCTGGAATCCGGTCCCAGGAGCTTAAGTAGTGGAAATAAAAAAACACAAAGCATAAGGAAGAAGGTTTTAAAATCTCACCTTAAAGTCTCTCCAAGAGACAGATGAAGACTACAGAAACCAAATTAGATTTCCTCCTTCGTCCCGTACACGAACGGCTCTCGGACTGAAACCCGTGCTAGCGGTTTAGAAAATCAATAAGAGAGAGTGAGAGAGAGGCTATGTTGGACGTCCAAGTCTCAAGAAAGATGGCTAGTTTTTTTTCTTTTTATTTCCAAAAGAAAAAAAATCTCAAGCAGCAAAGTCCAACTTGTGCTCCTAAAAGTCATGGCTATGACTCAC
The DNA here is from genome assembly GCA_039660915.1 of Euphorbia tirucalli. Lineage (NCBI taxonomy): Eukaryota > Viridiplantae > Streptophyta > Magnoliopsida > Malpighiales > Euphorbiaceae > Euphorbia > Euphorbia tirucalli. Next base: position 29,426,852 of record CM077640.1, on the reverse strand, counting down.
CATCTTTCACCATCACTTTTTGTCCCATTAGTGAGTCATTCTTCCTATCTAAAATGACTCACCAAAACTTGGCAAAAACTCTCCCCATATTTACGGCCAACACTTCACCAAATGTGGGCTTTAATTATTCATGGCCAAGCCTTATTTAATACTTTGGTTTTTATTTGATTTCAAATAAAATTTTAATTCCATATGTATGGTAATATATTATCTCATATAATATGTAACATACATTTAAATTAAAATTTATTTGGCACATCAAATTAACCAAGAGATTAAATTAGACATCCATAAGATGACATACATGTAAACCTATACATATATCAATATTTCCACCTAGGAAATAAATACACAAATTAATTCATTGAATTAATAATGTGATGGCCTAAATAAATATTACTCATATTATATTTTGATCAATCCAATTGAGCTATATAATATAATTAATAGACCTCTCTCTCTTTGACATGTATACACCAAGTACACACTTAATCCGACTAGTTAAAGTCCAGACGTTCAATGTGTACGATCCGATGGGCCGATCTTTATATTGGCAGTGAGCTAAGGCCCACAGACTATAGTTGGGCTCTAGCAAGCCACTGTAGCCCCCAATTAAGACGGAGTAAGCAGTCCAACTGAAACTTTAACCCTGTAGTTTAAACTTGTATATCCCATGTCATCGATATCGGAGCCCAACACAGAGGCATGGTTTGATCACCCTCTATTGTGTATGGACATTAACTTGATCCCAAATGCACTGATATTCACAAACAAGTTCCACCTTGTTTGGGTGTGGCCACACTCTTATCATCTGCATTCATCAAGAGGCCGGTGATATCTTCTCAGTGGAACACTGAGTGACATTCCCATCCGCATATCCATAGTACTGCAATGTTCATTAACATACCCGAACGTACCCGTACTTGGCACCCTTTTACAGGCCCGTTGGGTGTACACCAAAGTATGCCACTTCACATCCAGTACCATCATATGGTCAGGTCAAAGGATCCATACAAGTACTACACGAGAATCCAATTTGATGTGATAGCATGTGGATTCCCGTTAAGTGGATCGATCCAGTACCATGCCCTTTTTGCATGTACCCATTAACCTGGTTGACATTCCATGTTCTATGACTGGTAAGACGCCGCCATACAACCAAGGTTAATGATAGTCTTTAGTTCCATTCATTCCCATGATTGGAACAGACTACGGATGACTTTATGGCCATATCGTTTTCCGTATCCTCAGTCTTACTGCTAAGTGCCTCAAGCTTCAAAGGTCCATTTATGGATTGAAGCAAGCATCTCGAAGTTGGAATCTTCGATTCAATAAGGCTATAAAGGAATATGGCTTCATACAGAATCAAGATGAGCCTTGTGTGTACAAAAGGATTAGTAGGAGCATTGTCACATTCCTGGTATTATATGTGGATGACATCCTTCTTATTGGAAGCGACATACCAACACTGCAAGGGGTAAAGCAGTGGTTGTGTAAGTGCTTCACAATGAAGGACTTAGGCGAAGCTGAGACGATCCTAGGGATCAAGATCTACAGGGATACACCCAATCGGCTCCTGGGCCTAAGTCAGGCCAAGTACATAGACAAAGTTCTGAAAAGATTCAGCATGGACCAGGCTAAGAAAGGTTTCTTACCAATGGGTCATGGGCTAAAACTTAGTAAGAAAAACTGTCCTAACACAAGGCAGGACAGGGAGAACATGAAATTAGTCCCATATGCTTCGGCTATAGGATCAATCATGTACGCCATGCTATGTACAAGACCTGATGTCGCCTTTGCACTAAGTATGACTAGCAGGTACCAGCAAGATCCCGGGGAGGATCACTGGAAAGCTGTCAAAGCAATCCTAAAGTGATCCAGGGGAGGATCACTGATGCAAGCTTCCATACCGACCAGGATGAATATAAGTCACAGTCAGGATATGTATTCATGCTTAATAGTGGTACTATAAGCTGGAGAAGCTCCAAGCAACCGACCATAGCGGATTCTATCATAGAAGCTGAGTACATTGCAGCGTGTGATGCAGCTAAGGAAGCTATATGGATAAAGAAGTTTATCATGGAACTGGGGGTAGTGTCAACTATCCAGGACCCAGTTGATATCTTCTGTGACAATAATGGGGCTGTTGCATAAGCTAAGGAGCCCCGGTCACACAGGAACTCGAAGCACATACTCAGGAAGTTTCACCTCATCAGAGAAATCGTTGAGAGGGGTGATATTTCATTACGACGAGTGGACACTGAGGAGAATGCCGCAGATCCTTTGACCGAGGCGCTGGCTCAGCCCAAGCACGAGGGTCATATTAGATCTATAGGGATTAGGCCCATGCCTAGTTGGTACTAGTGCGAGTGGGAGATTGTGGGATTTGCCCTAGTCCCGAGGCATTGGTCCTTGTGTTTGTATTATACATTGTACATTTTATGTAAGATATGTATGATACAATTTGTGTTAATAACTAAAGGCATCAATTTATTTACTATATGTCTTGTGCAATACTTCTAAGAAATATTTACAGACTTGTGTTTCATCAGATAGACATAGCCATATCTGCTGAAATCGTCTGCAAAGGTGACGAAGTATAGAAACCCACCCCTGGCAGCAGTGCTTATAGGTCCACATACATCCGAATGTATTAGGTCCAATAAGCCAGTAGCCCTTTCAGCTTTCTTGCTAAAAGGCGTTTTAGTCATTTTACCCCATAAACAAGACTCACAAATATCAGGTGACTCCAAGTTAAAAGATCCTAGAATTCTAGCTTTGTGGAGTCTAGCTATGCGGTTCTCTTTTATGTGGCCTAAATGACAATGCCAAAGGTACACAGGATTAAATACCCTTTGGTTTCCCTAGGGTAGCCCACAAACAGGCATTTGTCGGTTTTGGGTTCCATAAACTGAAACAGAAATAATATTCCTGCACATTCCAGGTACAAAATAACATTGTTCCAGTAACAAAACTAATCCACTAGGCATCTTAAGCTGGTACTCGCCGATCTCAATGGCTGCAACCCTTGCTCCATTCCCGACCTGCAAGTCCACTTCTCCTGACCCCAGTGATCTTTGGTTCCTAAGTCTCTACACATTACAACAAATGTGAGAACCACATCCAGTATCCAATACCCAAGATTTGACACAGTAAGGTTAATGTCTATGACATATATACCTGATGAAGATGCGCCCTGCACCTTCTTTTGCTCTCCCAGAAGCTTTGGACATGATCGTTTCCAATGTCCCATCTGCTTGCACCCGAAACAGACATCCTCAGGACGGGCCTTAGGCTGGACCTTGGCCTTCTTAGCTTTGGCTTTCTTAGCCTTTGCTTTAGCCTTTGTCTTAGCCTTGGCCTTTACTAGAGGAGCCTTCCCCTTATTTACCATAAGTACCGGTGGAGTCTTTTTGATCGACTATTCAGTCAGCTCAAGCATTCCATGCAGCTCATGAACAGCTTTGTTCATCCCTTGCATGTTGTAATTCAAGATGAACTGATCATAAGACTCCAATAAGGAAGCCAGGATGGTATCAACTGCCAATTCCTGTGAAATAGGCGACCCGAGACGGGTTAAAGAATCTAAATAGCCCTTCATCTTGAGCACATGAGCGCTCACAGATGTCCCAGTCCCCATTTTGCAGGAATGGAATGCCTTATTCGTTAGGTACCTTTCCTGACGTGCCTGTTCTTGAAACATCTCATTTAGAGTTGTCATTATAGCAAAGGCCTCATGGTCCATAAACTGTTTTTGCAGTTCGGGGACCATGCACGCCAACATAAGGCAAGTTACAACCCCGCCGAGAACAAGGTGTTTGTGGCACGGAAGGGGGTCTTTCTTAAAAATGAGTTCATTTCTAAGAAAGATTATGGGAACAATATTGAACTCAGGGAAGTTCAAAACTTAGAAACTCCTGAAAAGGATACCTCGGAGACCAGGGTGGAGCTTCCACAGGAGGAAGCACATGCCCAGATCACACAAGGACCTAGAAGGTCTGGTAGGGATCGTCGGGAACCTGAGAGATATGGGTTTCTTATTGTCAATGATACTCTTTTTGTCTTCGACGAAGAAGAGCCGAAAACCTACCAGGAGGCTATAGCTAGCCACTGTCTGCAAATTGGCAAAAGGCCATGGAGGCAGAAATGCAATCTATGTACGATAATCAGGTTTGGAATCTGGTTGATCCACCTCCGGGTGCTAAGGTAATAGGTTACAAGTGGTGCTACAAGCTTAAGCCAGACAACACCTTCAAGGGGCAGCTAGTAGCGAATGGTTTCAGGCAAGTCCATGGAATCGACTATGATGAAACTTTCTCACCAGTCGCTATGCTCAAATCCATAAAGATCCTACTAGCCATAGCCGTATGGTACGACTATGAGGTCTGGCAGATGGATGTCAAAACCGCTTTTCTTAACGGAAAGCTATCGAGGATGTGTATATGACACAGCCTATGGGTTTTGTCGATCCACAGCATCCTGAAATGGATAGGGAAAACGGTATGGCCATAAAGTCATCCGTATCTGTTCCAATCATGGGAATGAATGGAACTAAAGACTATCATTAACCTTGGTTGTATGGCGGTGTTGGTGTGCCCTAGTTCTTAGGGCATTGGATTCTTATATTTTGTATTATACATTAAGAGCCATGTATGAATACATTATGTGTGTCACATTAATAAAGGTAATTAATCTATTTCATTTATATCTTGTTCTATAATATGAGTAGAGTATCCATTGATTGATAATCATAAAACCAATCCCAGGTCTGTTCTAATCGTGGGAATGAATAGAACCACAGACTTGTATATTCGATGACTGTATGGTAGTTCTTAACTAGCAATAGTACTTTTATAGTCAGTCATGAATATAGGTACATGTCATTGACATAGGACTGGATCGATCCGCACAAGAAAGTCACATGGTTGTCGCGTCATAGGTCTTTCTTGAGTAGGTCTCTTTTGTCCTCAGACCAGATTTCATTATAATATCAATATCGAATCCGGTTCACTTTGACATATGCCTAACAGGTCTGTAAAAGGATGATAAATACGGGTTATGAATGGGTGGACTGGTGAACATGTTGATATTGATGATGAAGTGATGGAATTGCCACTCGGGTAACACCGAGATGATATCATTGGCCACTTGATGAGTGGGACTGATAAGTGTATGGCCATACCCAAATAAGTTGGTTGCTTATTTGATTAATCAGTCAACTCAAGATCAAGAAATATAATAAACAACAGAAGAGGATGACGGACACCATGCCTCTTGTTTATTCATATCGATATCGTTAGGCAAAGGACACTATGAGATTACAACCGGGTGAGTGTCTTCTAAAGACTGCTGCATCTCTGTCTTAATTGGGGGCTGTAATGGTTTGCTAGAACCCACTTACAGTCTGTGGGCCTTGGGCCTACTGCCAACATAAAGATAGACCCATATGATCGTGCACATAGATCAACTGAGCTGGAACTTATAGAAATTGTACATGTAATGTACATTGGAAGGAATGCCTTAATTAATTAGTTGACATTCGGTGTCAAGGCAATTAATTGACATTGGGTTGAATTTAATTTAATTAATAAGTTTACATAATGTAATTAATTAATTTATCAATTAATTGAATTACATAAAGTATACAATTAATTAAATAATTTTCCTAAGTAGGAAAATTAAATCCATGTATTGTATTAACTTAAGTGTGATTTAATTTTATTTAGGGGTAATTAAATTTAGCCAAATGGAATTAAATTACATAGTATATAATTTTTAATTAAAGTTTATTTATGTAATTATAATCCTAGTGGGCTTGGGTTTAATTAACCTAATTAAAACCCAATTAGACAAGGTGTCTATATGAGGGCACACTTAAGGAGGAAAAACCTAATTCAACTCTAATTAATTGCTGGAAATTTCAGCCACCAATAGCAGCCCCAAAATAGCCGAAAATCCCAGCATTAAATTGTTGGAAATGCCCTAGTCCCGAGGTATTGGTCCTTGTGTTTGTATAATACATTTGTACATTAATGTAAACTTTATGTATTATACAATTTGTGTCAAGGAAATAAAGGCATTAATCTATTTATTATATGTCTTGTGCTATATGTTAAATAGAGTATCCAATGGACATATCCATATCCATGTTGTTAAGTGTGAGGCACTTGGCAGTAAGACTGTGGATAGTGAAAACGATATGACCATAAAGTCATCCGTAGTCTGTTCCAATCATGGGAATGAATGGAACCAAAGACTATCGTTAGCCTGGTTGTATGGCGGTGTCTTACCGGTCATAGAACATGAAATGTCAACTAGGTTAATGGGTACATGCAAAATGGGCAAGGTACTGGATTGATCCACTTAACGGGAATCTGCATGGTATAGTATCACAAATGATTCTCGTGTAGTGCTTGTATAAGTCCTTAGACCGGACCATATGATGGTGCTGCATGTGAGGTGGCACACTTTGGTGTACGCCCAACGGGCCTGTAAAAGGGTGCCAAGTACGGGTACGTTCGGGTGTGTCAGTGAGCATGGCAGCACTATGGATATGCAGAAGGGAATGTCACTCAGTGATTCACTGAGACGATATCATCGGCCTCTTGAAGAATGTTACTGATAAGTGTGCGGCCGCACCCAAACAAGATTGGATCTTGTTTGTGAGCATCAGTTCATTCGGTATCAAGTCAAGGTCCAGACACAAGGAGGGTGATACTTCCATGCCTCAGTGTTGGACACCGATATCAGTGACATGGGAGTTACAAGTTCAAACTACTGGGTTACGTTTTCAGTTGGACTGCTTACTCCGTCTTAATTGGGGGCTACAGTGGCTTGCTAGAGCCCGCCTGTAGTCTGTGGGCCTTGGCCCACTGCCAACATAAAGACGGGCCCATTGGATCGTACACATTGAACGTCTGGACTTTAACTAGTCGGATTAAGTGTGTACTTGGAGTATACACATTTGAAGAGAGAGAGATATATTAATTATATTATATGCATCAATTGGATTGATCAAAGTTATATAATTAATATTTATTTTGGCCTTCTCATAATTAATTCAATGAATTAATTTATGTGATTATTTCCTAGGTGGAAATATTCTTATACATGTATAGGTTTACATGTATCTCATTTTATGTATGTCTAATTTAATCCATTGATTAAATTACTAGGGCAAATGAATTTTAATTAAATGTATGTCATGTATTATATGGTATAATATATATATGCATACATGTTAAATTAAAGTTGCATTTGAAATTAATTAAATCAATGGGATTAAAATTAGGCTTGGACTTTTAAAGGAATAAAGTCAACATTGAATGGGATATGTTGGCCGAAATTTGCATGGAATTAGTGTAAGAATTATGAGTCATTTTATGGACAAAAATGATGATGACATATTCTTATAAACCAATTAAAGAATGGTGAGTCATTGGTATGACATATGATGGGGCAAAGTTGGACTTTGCCACCTTGCATCTTGCTTTTCCTTTATGGTAAGGAAATGATGAAGGTGGGATCACCAATCTTCTAGTTGGCCGAATATGGAGGGATGAGAGGGGTGAGTCACCATTTGGACTAAAGGGAAAAGGAAGCAAAGTGAGACTTTGCATCTTTTGACCAATGGGAAAGTGGTGACTCATGCTTAGTGACAAAATTGATATTTGTTGCTTTATTCTCATCCATCTCATTTTCAATGGATTGAAATGATGAGCCATGATTTTCTTCCATGCTTGGCCGTATACATTCTTTCTTTTGAAAGAATTTATGCCCACTTTTGGACTTTGGTTTTTTCTTTGGTAGAAAAAGCAATTGTGAGAAAAGAGAGAAATTGGATTTAATTTCTTTTGGAAAGAAATTCTTGGACAGCCATAATACCCAAGCTTGGCTGCCCTTTTTCTTCTCTCTTTCTCCCTCTCTTCTGGTCATCCGAGTCGCTAGCACGGGTTTCGGTCCGAGAGCCGTTCGTGTACGCATCGGTGGAGGAAATCTACACTTGATTTCTGCAGTCTGCATCCGTCTCTTAGAGAGACTTTGTGGTGAGTTTTTGAAACCCTCCTTTTATGCTTTAAGTTTTTGATTTCCACATCTTAAGCTCCTGGGCCGGATTCGAGGAAATCGACGCGTATTTCCGCTTTTATCGGTCGGTTTCCCGTGACGAATCCCAACAGTGGTATCAGAGCGGGCTTTTGATCCGTGGAAATCTTTAAACTTGGCGGATCCCGTGTTTTAAAATTGGCGATTTTGTGGACGGGATTTATTTTTGGTTTGGGGTTTGGTGATTTTGCCCCTTGAATTTTACTTATGGAAAATTTTTTGCATATGGTTTATGCTTTATTTAATTTTCTATTTGTGAATTGTTTATGGAAATTTTATTTTGCATATAGGTTTTATGCTAGATTTAATTTCCTATGCATGATTTTATTTCTTGGTGATTTAATTTCATGTTGCTTTTTTTGTTGCGGGAAAAAATCACGGACCGTTTCGGGGCGAAACGGGGGCAGCAGCCGCTGCCTGCGGCGCTAGGCGCCACAGGCAGCAGCTGCTGCTGGCTGCTGCCTCGGCAGCAGCTGGGCTGCTGCTGGCCAGCAGCTGCTGCTGGGCAGCAGCTGCTGCACGCCAGCAGCAGGGCTGCTGCGCGCAAGCAGCTGCTGCTGGGCAGCAGCCGCTGCGCGGCAGCGGGGCTGCTGCTGGGCAGCAGCGCCGCGGCTGCCCCGCGCGGCGGGCCGGGCCCATTTTTGGATTTGGCGGGATTTTTGGGCCGGGCCGGATTTAAAATTTTAAAAAAAATATGCGTGTTTAAATTTTGGTAATTTTTATACGCGTGGGATTTTAAAATTTTAATTGTTTTAAAATTGTGCGTGTTTAATTTTGGAAATTTTATGCGCATGTTTTATGAATGGATTTATTTTTCGTTCATGCGATATTTATTTTGGAAATAAATACGGTTAATTGAAATTGGTTCGGGTTTTCTTGGCACGATTACCCGGACGGCTAATTTTGGAATTCATGGTTTCCCAATTGGATTGGGAGCAATTTTGCCTGGGTTGGAGGCCCAAAGCCCGCACGGGTTTAGAACCATGATCGGCCAAAATTTGGCGATTTCAAAATAATGGCTATGGACATATTTGAAATGGGATTAATTCATGCATTTAACATGTTTATAAATTGTATGTATTGGATACGTGTATGTATGATTAAATGCATGAATGGATGTTTTGGGCCTTATTTATTCGGGTTGTAATATTCTTTTGGTAAATACGGCCTACGCGCCGTTTTCTTTTTATGTAATTTTATTTTATGTGATTATTATGGAATTATGTAAAGAAGAAGAAGCCGATTGGATTGGCGTGCTAGAAGGATGAGGATGCAGCCCACCTGATGTCGTTCTAGTATAGGTTTACTAGAATTATATTAGGATGTAAATTTTGGCCCATAGCATTTCATTTTTATTTAATTATGCTTTATTTATTTACATGTGAGAATGTATGTACAAACCCTATTTCACCCGCCTATGCATCTAAGCCGTTATTAATTGAATCTAATAACCAAAAGGTAATTACTAAGTCTCTTAAAAGTGCTTCCCTCATTCATAACCTACTCGAAGTGGGGATAGGCCAGCTGTAGACCAACCCTCGTTGGATGCACTGGAGTATCGTCATTTTGTATTGGGTTGGAGTATTGGTTACTCTAACACTTGGATGGAGGTTTTGACTTAGCGTGGGTAGTAGGATGTTCCTGGCCCTAAGCACAGATGGGTAAGTGCCAACAGACCCATCAAACCGAGAGTCCCTAGGTTGGGATTGGACGGCGTTCCTACCTAAAAATTGGGGTATAGTTGTTCCAGGCCCTCGTCTGGCTATATCTTGATATAATATGGATCTCGGCCCATGAGCCCAACAACTCGAGTTAATTAATAACACGATTCATTATTAATTATAATATGGGAAGAACATGTTAAGTCCTTTATTTACACTCGTAATTTTTCTGTGTAGAAACCAATGGCTACGAATGATACTTTATCACTGCGATCTTTCTTGGAATGGGACAAGCTTTCTAGCCCTAACTTTTGGGACTGGTCTATGAACTTAAGGAAAGTTCTAAGACAAGAGTCTAAAGAGTATGTGCTCAAAAAGCCTGTACCAGCTGTGCCAACGGGAAGTAATCCACCGGCTGCCCAGCTGGAGGAATACTTGGCACATGTAAAAGATAACCGGGATGTGACATGCCTGATGTTGGCTAGTATGGTTCCTGAATTGCAAAAGCAGTTCCTAGATCATCAGGCCTTTGCTATAATGACAACTCTTAACGAGATGTTTTATGAGCAAGCTTATCAGGAAAGGTACCTGATACACAAGGCATTCCGCAGCTGTAAGATGGGAGCCGGGACATCTGTGAGTACACACGTGCTCAAGATGAAGGGTTATCTGGGTAATTTAGCCCGTCTCGGAACTCCTATCTCACGGGGGCTGGCGGTTAGTACAATCCTGGATTCTTTACCGGATTCTTATGATCAATTCATCCTAAACTTTTACAAGCAAGGGATGGACCGTACTGTTAGTGAGCTGCATTGGATGCTTGAACTCGCTGAACTGTCGATCAAGAAGAATCCGCCGGTACTTGAGGTTAACAAGGGGAAACCTCCTTTTGCTAAAGGCAAGGGCAAGGCAAAGGCCAAGGCCAAGGCTAAGGAAGCCAAGGCTAAAAAGGCTAAAGCCCAGCCCAAGGCCCGTTCCAAGGATGTCTGCTTCGGTTGCAAGCAGGCTGGACATTGGAAAAGATCGTGTCCCAAGCTTTTGGGAGAGAAAAGGAAGACGCAGGGCGTGTCTTCATCAGGTATATATGTCATAGACATTAACCTCTGTTTCAACATCTTATGTATTGGATACTAGATGTGGTTCTCACATTTGTTGAATGTGCAGGGACTTAAGAACAGGAGATCACTGGGATCGGGACAAGTGGACTTGCAGGTCAGAAATGGAGCAAGGGTTGCTGCCATAAAGATCAGCGGGACCAGCTTATGATGCCTAGTAGATTAGTTTTGTTACTGCTGAAACAATGTTATTTTGTACCTGTTATGTACAGGAATATTATTTCTGTTTCGGTTTTGGATATTTCTGGATGTACATTTACTATTAATAATAGTAAAAAGGGTTTATCTAGAAAAGAATTATTTTATGGAGTAGCTCTATTAAATAATGTCTTTTATATCCTGGATAAATAAAACTAATCATGTCTATAATATACATACGTAAAGGGTTAAGCCTAGCGAACTTAATCCGGTTTACCTTTGTCATTGTCATATAAACAAGAAGCGCATTTCTAGGCTTCACAGAGCTTGAATCCTAGGATCATTTGACATGGAGTCACTTGATATATGCGAGTCTTGTTTATAGGTAAAATGACTAAAGAACCTTTTAGCAAGGAGGCTAAAAGGGTCGCTAGCTTATTGGACCTAATTCATTGAGATGTATATGGACCGACAAGCATAGCAACCAGGGGTGAACATCTATACTTCATATCCTTCACAGACGATTTCATCAGAAATGGCTATGCCTATGTAATGAAATATAAGTCTGAGACCCTTGATAGGTTCAAGGGAGTAAGGAACGAAGTACAGAACTAGGTGGAAATATCAAAGCCTTTCGGTTGGACCGAGGTGGTGAGCATATAAGCCTATAGTTTGACACATTTTGAGAGAGCATGGAATAGTTCCACAGCTCACTCCTCCAGGAACACCACAATGGAATGAGGTGTCCGAACGGAGGAATAGGACCCTGTTGGACATGGTCCGCTCAAAAGATGAGTCATGCATCTCTCCCAATAAGTTTTTTAATGGATACGCTCTTGAGACAATGGCTCTCATTTTCTATTATACTCCGACTAAGGCTTTGGAAAAGACCCCATTTGGAATATGGACGGGCAGGGTGCCTAATGTGTCTTTCTTACGGATTTGGGGTTGTTATGCACAAGTCAAGAAATTGACTGTGAGCAAAACTAGCACCCAAAACCGACTAATGCCTGTTTGTGAGCTACCCTAGGGAAACCAAAGGGTATTACTTCTACGACCCCGCTGAGAACAAGGTGTTCATGGCTCGAAAGGGGGTCCTTCTTGAAAAGGGGTTTCTTTCCAAGAAAGACAGTGGGAGCGATATTGAACTCAGGGAAGTTCAAAGCTCAGAAACTCCTAAAAAGGATAACTCGGAGACCAGGGTGAAGTTTCCAAAAGGGGAAGCACCAGCCCAGGTCACCCAAGGACCTAAAAGGTCTGGTAGGGATCATCAGGAACATGGAAAACATTGATTTTGTTTCTAATGATTACGCTCTTTTTGTCTTGGACGAAGAGGAGCTCAAAACCTACTAGTAGGCTATAGCTAGCCCACTGTCTGCCATGGTGGTGGATTTGCAATCTATGTACGATAATCAGGTTTGGAACCTGGTTGATTCACCTCCAGGTGCTAAGGTAATAGGTGGCAAGTGGTGCTATAAGCTATAGGCCGACAATACCTTTAAGGGTGTGTATAAGAGGTTTAGTGGGAGCATAGTAACTTTCATGGTATGAAATATGGATGGCATCCTTCTGATTGGAAGCGACATACCAACACTACAAGGGAATTGTAATGGTTGTGTAAGTGCTTCACAATGAAGGACTTAGGCGAAGCTGAGACGATCCTAGGGATCAGTATCTACAGGGTTAGATCCAATCGGCTTCTAGACCTAAGTCAGGCCAAGTACATAGACATAGTTCTGAAAAGATTCAGCATGGACCAGGCTAAGAAAGGTTTCTTGCCAATGGGTCATGAGCTGAAACTTAGCAAGAAGTACTGTCCTAAGACAAGGCATGATAGGGAGAACATGAATTGGTCCTATATGCGCTTCAGCCATGGGATCAATCATGTACTCCACGCTATGTACAAGACCTAATGTCGCCCATGTGGGTCAGGAAGAGCAGTCAGTTACTAGGTACACTGATGCAAGCTTCCAGACCGACCAGGATGAATATAAGTCGCAGTATAGGTATGTGTTCATGCTAAATGGTGGTGCTATTGTTAGAGAGGCTCCAAGTAATAGACCCTCGCGGTTTCTATCACAGGAACTGAGTACATTGCAACGTGTGAAGCAGCTAGGGAAGCTGTGTGGATAATGAAGTTCAACTAGGGGTAGTGTCAACTATCCAGTAACCAGTTGATATCTTCTGTGACAACACGGGGCTGTTGCACAAGCTATGTGCCTCGGTCACACATATACACGAAGCACGAACTCAGGGAGGTTCACCTATTGCGAGAAATCGCTGAGGGGGTGACATCTCATTACAAAGAGTGGACACCAAAGACAATGTCGCAGATCTTTTGACCAACATGCTTGGCTATGCCTATGCACGAAGGTTATACTAGATCTATAGGGATTAGACCCATGCCTAGTAGGTACTAGTGCAAGTGGGAGATTGTTGGAAATGCCCTAGTCCCGAGGCATTGGTCCTTGTGTTTGTATAATACATTTGTACATTAATGTAAACTTTATGTATTATACAATTTGTGTCAAGGAAATAAAGGCATTAATCTATTTATTATATGTCTTGTGCTATATGTTAAATAGAGTATCCAATGGACATATCCATATCCATGTTGTTAAGTGTGAGGCACTTGGCAGTAAGACTGTGGATAGTGAAAACGATATGACCATAAAGTCATCCGTAGTCTGTTCCAATCATGGGAATGAATGGAACCAAAGACTATCGTTAGCCTGGTTGTATGGCGGTGTCTTACCGGTCATAGAACATGAAATGTCAACTAGGTTAATGGGTACATGCAAAATGGGCAAGGTACTGGATTGATCCACTTAACGGGAATCTGCATGGTATAGTATCACAAATGATTCTCGTGTAGTGCTTGTATAAGTCCTTAGACCGGACCATATGATGGTGCTGCATGTGAGGTGGCACACTTTGGTGTACGCCCAACGGGCCTGTAAAAGGGTGCCAAGTACGGGTACGTTCGGGTGTGTCAGTGAGCATGGCAGCACTATGGATATGCAGAAGGGAATGTCACTCAGTGATTCACTGAGACGATATCATCGGCCTCTTGAAGAATGTTACTGATAAGTGTGCGGCCGCACCCAAACAAGATTGGATCTTGTTTGTGAGCATCAGTTCATTCGGTATCAAGTCAAGGTCCAGACACAAGGAGGGTGATACTTCCATGCCTCAGTGTTGGACACCGATATCAGTGACATGGGATTTACAAGTTCAAACTACTGGGTTACGTTTTCAGTTGGACTGCTTACTCCGTCTTAATTGGGGGCTACAGTGGCTTGCTAGAGCCCGCCTGTAGTCTGTGGGCCTTGGCCCACTGCCAACATAAAGACGGGCCCATTGGATCGTACACATTGAACGTCTGGACTTTAACTAGTCGGATTAAGTGTGTACTTGGAGTATACACATTTGAAGAGAGAGAGATATATTAATTATATTATATGCATCAATTGGATTGATCAAAGTTATATAATTAATATTTATTTTGGCCTTCTCATAATTAATTCAATGAATTAATTTATGTGATTATTTCCTAGGTGGAAATATTCTTATACATGTATAGGTTTACATGTATCTCATTTTATGTATGTCTAATTTAATCCATTGATTAAATTACTAGGGCAAATGAATTTTAATTAAATGTATGTCATGTATTATATGGTATAATATATATATGCATACATGTTAAATTAAAGTTGCATTTGAAATTAATTAAATCAATGGGATTAAAATTAGGCTTGGACTTTTAAAGGAATAAAGTCAACATTGAATGGGATATGTTGGCCGAAATTTGCATGGAATTAGTGTAAGAATTATGAGTCATTTTATGGACAAAAATGATGATGACATATTCTTATGGACCAATTAAAGAATGGTGAGTCATTGGTATGACATATGATGGGGCAAAGTTGGACTTTGCCACCTTGCATCTTGCTTTTCCTTTATGGTAAGGAAATGATGAAGGTGGGATCACCAATCTTCTAGTTGGCCGAATATGGAGGGATGAGAGGGGTGAGTCACCATTTGGACTAAAGGGAAAAGGAAGCAAAGTGAGACTTTGCATCTTTTGACCAATGGGAAAGTGGTGACTCATGCTTAGTGACAAAATTGATATTTGTTGCTTTATTCTCATCCATCTCATTTTCAATGGATTGAAATGATGAGCCATGATTTTCTTCCATGCTTGGCCGTATACATTCTTTCTTTTGAAAGAATTTATGCCCACTTTTGGACTTTGGTTTTTTCTTTGGTAGAAAAAGCAATTGTGAGAAAAGAGAGAAATTGGATTTAATTTCTTTTGGAAAGAAATTCTTGGACAGCCATAATACCCAAGCTTGGCTGCCCTTTTTCTTCTCTCTTTCTCCCTCTCTTCTGGTCATCCGAGTCGCTAGCACGGGTTTCGGTCCGAGAGCCGTTCGTGTACGCATCGGTGGAGGAAATCTACACTTGATTTCTGCAGTCTGCATCCGTCTCTTAGAGAGACTTTGTGGTGAGTTTTTGAAACCCTCCTTTTATGCTTTAAGTTTTTGATTTCCACATCTTAAGCTCCTGGGCCGGATTCGAGGAAATCGACGCGTATTTCCGCTTTTATCGGTCGGTTTCCCGTGACGAATCCCAACATAAACCTCCATTCCTTCGTGTCTTCGGCTAGCACCGGTTCCCGCTCAATAGTTGGTCGTGCACCGGACTTTGGAGATCGCAGTTTCAAGAAACGATTCTGCAGCAGTCTCTAGAGGAGATAAATCCGGTGAGTTAATCTCTGTTGATTCTTATTCGATTTTATTCTAATCAATGGTAATTGGACACGATAAGTGGATTCTAGGAAATTTTAAACGGTGTATTTTCCGCTGCGCCACGTTATTTTTCCAATGACGAATCCCAACAGTGGTATCAGAGCCTAGGTTTTGTCCATTAGATTGATTGGAATTGGTTATTGAAAGCGTTCTTTAAGAAAGAATGGGTTTCAAGTTTGTTATTTCAGGGTTTTTATTCAATTGGTTTTGGTTTTGTTGAACCCTACAATTTTGGATTGGGGTTTTTTATTTTTTTTCCTCAATTGGTTTTCAATCCATATTTTATTGATTATTCATTCTTATTTGTTGGCTGGAATGTTTATGATTTAGAAATTAAATAAAACATTAAAAAAAAATGTTAGGCTGGATGGAATCGCAAATTGCGATTCCATCCAGCGGCAGCAGCACTGCTGCCCCGCCCGGACAGTAACGCCGCGCGCGGGTTTTGGGTCCGGTATTGGATTTTGCGGGTATTTTTTTATCCCGGACCCTAATACAAATTAAATTAATTTTTTTTTTAATTAATTTGTATTCAAATTATTTATTTTGTTGGCATGCATATTTAATTTAATTGTTTGCATATTAAATTGAATATGGACTTTGTGAAATTGGCCCAATAAACCGTGACACCGGTTAAAATTGGGAGAGCTAAATTTTAAATTTGTGACAACCCAAATTCAAGTGGGAGCAAAATTGTTAATTTTGCATTTATGGATGTTATCCATTGGGCCTTTATGGGCCTTAGTCACATTTGTTAAAATTGGCGATTTCACCCTAAGTAACTCGGCTTGTCATTTATATTTATAATTTGGAATGCCATGATCATGCATCATATTGGTATGTATGTGCACGACAAGTACTTTGTTTGAAATGTTATGTTGAGTTCTATGGGCCCTAAATTATTATCGGTTGTAATTTAATTTTGGGAAATATGGCCTGCGTGCCATTTTTTTATTTTGATGTAATTTTAGAATAGATTTTATTTTACAAAATTATTGTAATTGCATCAAGTATGGAGGAAGGCCCAAATGGAGCAAGCCCATGGTGGGAGCCCAAGAAGGATTACAGTCCGGCCCATGAAGAATTAGATAGGATATCTAGTTTTTCATTAGGTTGTAATTAAAGGCCCATAGGATCTCATTTATTTTAAATTAAGTATGCTATTGCATTTGTCATATAATATGGATGTATGGATCACCAATTTATTACCCGCGTTTATGCATGCTAAGCCGTATCACTTAATTATAATCCAGAAATTAAAATATTGAGTCGCTTAAAAGTGCTTCCCACATTCACACCTCTTCCTCCCATTGATACTGCAATGTGCGCCATGCCCTAGCTGGGTATATTGTAGTATTCGGTGGGCCATCGAGGGTTAAGATGGTTAACATGTGAATGGTGGTTTGACTTAACATGGGTAGCATTAGCTCAGAGCGGGCCCTAAGCACAGATGGGTAAAGTGTCAATAAGCCCATCAAACCAAGAGTCCTTCATGGAAGGATTGGATAGGTTGTCCTACCAAACGACTCAATGGTTGGTTAGCGAGCCCTAGTTCGGCCAGTCATTGATAAGTTGTGGATCTTGGTCAAGTCAGCCAATTAACAACACCAACAAACGAATTAAAATCGGATTATTAATTTGAATTGGCTTAAAAATCCTTTATTTCTAACTCAAGCAATGATTTCTTCCATATAGATAATCCCATTTCAGTTAAGCAATTTAAATGGCTACAACAAACAACAACTCACTCTCACTTAGGTCACTCTTGGAGAAGGAGAAGCTTTCGGGGACTAACTTCTTGGACTGGGCTAGGAACTTACAAATAGTTCTTAGACAAGAGTCTAAGGAGTATGTACTGAATGCTCCTTTACCAACTGGCCCTCCCGTAGGTCGTGGCATCACCACGGTGATGGTGGAGCAGTACGATCGGCATGTGAGGGATGACCGAGATGTCTCGTGCCTCATGCTGGGTACCATGGCTTCTGATCTTCAGAAGCAGTTCATGGACGAGCATGCTTATGAGATGATGGATTAGCTTAAAAAGATGTTCCAAGATCAGGCTCGTCAGGAACGTTACCTGACAACTAAGGCACTTTGCACGACTGTGATGGCAGCTGGGACTTATGCTAGCACTTATGTGCTAAAGTTGAAGGGGTATATTGATACACTTGCCCGCCTCGGCTCGTCAGTTCCACAGGACTTGGCAGCAGACATTATTCTCGGGTCACTCCCTGAGTCTTACAACCAGTTTATCATGAATTACCATATGCAAGGGTTGGATAAATCGATAGTTGAGCTGCATGGCATGCTCAAGCTTGCTGAGCAGTCTCTTAAGAAGACTCCTGAAGTATTGCTGGTGAACAAGGGCAATACATCCATTGCTAAGGGAAAGGCCAAATCTAAGGCCAAGGCTAAGGCCCAAAAGGCCAAGACTAAGGGCAAAAAGGTGGTGGCCCAACCTAAAGCAAGGGTTGCTTCTCCTGACGATGTCTGCCATGAGTGTCATGAGAAGGGGCACTGGAAGAGCTCGTGTCCAAAGCTAAGGGAGCAACTGAAGGGCAAAACTGCTGCTTCAGGTATTTATGTTGTTGAGATTAATCTGGCTATTTCTACATCTTGGGTCTTGGACACTGGATGTGGATCTCACATTTGTTCAAATGTGTAGGGTCTAAGAAATAGGAGATTATTATAATCTGGAGAAGTAGATCTTTGAGTCGAAAATGGTGCTCGGGTTCAGGCCATGGAGATCGGAGATTATTTCTTGGAGATGCCTAGTGGACTTGTTTTGGAACTAAGAAACTGTTATTTTGTACCTGCGATGCGCAGGAATATTATTTTTGTTTCTTTGTTGTATATTTCTGGTTTTGTATTTAATATTGGACATGGTAGAATTTCTATGCAATATGGCAATATTATTTATGGAACAGCATTTCTTGAAAATGGATTATATATCCTTGATCTAAAACGTGAAAGTTCAATCTATAACATAAATACTAAAAGGATCAAACAAAATGAAATTAATCCTACTTACATCTGGCATTGTCGACTTGGCCATATAAATGAGAAGCGCATAGCTAGGCTTCACTCTAGTGGAGTGCTAGGGTCATTTGACATCCAGTCTTATGAGACATGCGAATCTTGTTTGAGAGGCAGGATGACAAAGGTGCCTTTTGTTGGGATTTTTCACCGGAAATCACCCGATGAAAGCGGAAGAACGCGATGATTTCCTCAAATCCAGTCCCAGGAGCAATTGAAGTGAAAATTGTAAAACTTAAAATTATAGTAGAAAGAGATTAAATTCTTACCAGGAATATCTCTTTCAAGAGATGGATGAAGACTGCAGAAATCAAATTAGATTCCCTCATCATTTTCGTACACGAAAGCCTAACGAACACAACCCGTGCTAGCATTGGAAAAACAAGCAAATGTGTGAGAGGGTGGCTAGGAGAATTCGGCTATAGCTTAGTGTATTAGTCGTGGCCGAAATTTCTAACCCTAGGTATTTATACCTAGGGTGGCTGAATTTCCAAAGGGGAATTCAGGCCTAGTTTGGCTCCTTTCATTCTGTGCGGGCTTCCATCTTTTTAATTTAGGCCCAATCTAATTTTAATCATTCTGGTTTAAATTGATTCCAAGCCCAATTTTAATATACTCATTATTTAATATATTACACCAAGTAATATATTATTTACATTTAAATTAAAATTAGTTTGACCAATTAATTTAATCCATCAAATTAAAATTTAAATCTTCACAAAATAAAGTCATATGTAAACCCATACATATGAATATTTCCACCTAGGAAATAATCTTATAATTAATCTAATTAATTATGAAGAGCCAATTGGATATATTAATTTTATTATTAGGATCAATCCAATTGATCTTTATAATACGATTAATATATATGCACCTCTCTCTACATAGTGTATACTCCAAGTATACATGTGATTCCATAAGTCTGTGTTCAGTCATTCTATGTGTACGATCCCGTGGGCCCATCTTTAGGTTGGCAGCGGGCCTTTGGCCCGCAGACTGCATTTGGGCTCTAGCAAGCCACTGCAGCACCCAATTAAGATGGAGATGGCAGTCTAACTGTTATCATAACCCTGTAGTTTAAACTTGTACATCCCATGTGTGAGTGGACGACGCGTTTTCGACGGGACGCGGGACTCCCTTTCGGAATAGGGCGCCACGATCTCGGGCGGGCCCCTCCTTCGCGTGGGGTTTTTATGAATAGAAAACAGGTTTTGGAAAATAAAATAGAATCAATACATAAAAGAACCGAGACCTAAGTCTCGATGAATATTATAGGAGTCGCCACCCAGCTCAGCTCAACCGGGAAATTCTTATGTAGCTGAACCGGACGAACGGCCGCTACACTATCCAGAGATTCGGGTCCGGAAAAGTCCCTTATTTCGTGTCTAATTAAAATAAATATTGCCAATGTTCTCAAATAGTATTTCGAAATCTAAAGTCCATTTTATTGAATATAAAAGGCATACAGCGCGCATACAAATATATAATATAAAAATAAAGAAAAATAAATATTTATTAACTTACAACCAAATCGAATAGAAAAAAAAAATAAAAACTCTCACCTCACTTATACAATCGCCTAGAATACACGAAAATCTAAAAAAAAAAAAATTACAACCGCCTAAATACACGATTTAACCTATTAAAATACATCAAAAATAAAAATAAAAGAAATTAAAACCTGTAAAACAGAAGGTGAGCACAATTTATACGGCACGCCACAAGTTGGACTCAAACAGACAGAATTGGGAAATCAAGAAATGGGGGCATGCATATAGAGGATAACCAGGTTGGCTCGGTTAGTCGGCCCGATTAGACCTGGAAAACATTTTGGAATGTCCCTGTATTTTTTTGGTTTTGTGGGAAAATCATTTTGAAAACAATTTTTTCCGGTTTACATGCATTTTTATATATTAAGTGGGTCGATTTTCAGGAGAATTGGGTCTCCATTGTTGAATTGTTCTAAATGCAAATTTACCAAAAAATTGAATCTAGGGTCGTGAATGCACACAACAAAATTCACTTTGATGATTTTTGGGGTTTTCTAATTTTTTGGGATTTTTTGGGAATTTTTGGGAATTTTTGGGGATTTTTATGGATTCTTTAAGAAATTTTTGGGTTTTAAAGGTGAAATTCTGATTCTGGAAACTACAGTGGTACGACTGTAAATTACAGTCATGCAAACTCAACTACAGTCGTACGACTGTAAAAGCTGAAAATTCAAGATTTTACCAAAATCTTATTTAAAACAAGCTGGAAAGAAAATCACCTAGAAATCAACTACAGTCGTACGACTATTCATCCAACTCAAGAACAGTCGTACGACTGTTCTTGATCTCCAGAACAAAAATGCAGAAAAATGGATAAAAATGCAGAAAAAGCACGCCAATCACCCAGAAAGCTTGTACCTCTTTGGCGTGCGTCTACCGTATGATTGACCCCTAGCGTCGCTCCAATCCACTAAAATCTGGACTTTTCTCCTTGAGTTAGGGTTTGAGATTTGGGTCCAGAGATTTCCAAATGCTGAGAGATCTTGATGAGAAGTTCTTCCTTTTCTTTTTGATTTTCTCTTCTCTTTTTTTTTTTTTTTTTTTTTTTTCTCTTCTTCTTTTTCTCTCCTTTCTATCTGGTCCCTTTTTTGTTTTTTTTTTCTCTGTCTGTCTCTCCTTTCTTCTGCCTTTTTTCAGCTTTTGAGGTATGGGTTTGCTTACCTGCCGCGATCTACAGTCGTACGACTGTAATTATAGTTGTACCACTGTAAATTTTTTTTTTTTGGATTTTTCTTTTTCTTTTTTTTTTCTTTCTTTTTTTTAAAGTAAAATTCCGGCGCTTACAGCTGCCCCTCCCGTGATCAAATTCACCACCCGAACTTAATCTGGGATAGATGATGTGAATTTGAGAAACGCGACTCAAAGTGCCGCAGACACAGGAAAGAACCCGCCATTAAAATAAGCCGACATCAGGTCTAGGTTACCCGAGGCGATGCTGGGGAGGAAATAAGCTGATATCAGGTTTAGGTTACCCGAGGTAAAGCTGAGGAAGAAATAAGCCGATATCAGGTCTAGGTTACCCAAGGCGATGCTGAGGAAGGAATAAGCCGATATCAGGTTTAGGTTACCCGAGGCAAAGTTGAGGGAGAAGTAAGCCGATATCGGGTCTATATTACCCGAGGCAAAGGTAGTTTGAAGTGTGGGATTCGAATTGGTTTCAAAGATCTAGAACCTTGCTTGAATCGATCTTCAAGGATCTGAAATATGGCTTGGGCGATTTTTCAAGGATTGGGAATCATGCTTGAAGAAGTTCGAGAATTCGAAATCTAGCTTAAATGAAATAAAGGGTTTGATGTAGAACTAAGCCGATACCGGGTCTAGGTTACCCGAGGCAATAAAAGATGAATTACGGTTAAGCCGATATCGGGTTTATGTTACCCGAGGCAAAAGGGAGATGGATTATGGATTGGCCGATATCGGGTTTATGTTATTCGAGGCGAAGGAAAATGGGTTGATGGATTGGATGATGTTGGGTCTATGTTACCCGAGGCAAAGCAGGATGAAATTGCGGTTAAGCCGATATCAGGTTTATGTTACCCGAGGCAAAGGAAGAAGAAATTTGGACGATTTGAAATTTAGCTGGAATCGGATGGACTTGAAATAATAAGAGGTTTAAGGATCTGAAACCATGCTTGAACGTAATGGAGTTCAAGGGTTCAAGATCTTGCTTGAATGAAGAAGATGGATAGATTTAGGGATGGTAATTTTGATGTTAGCTGGGGAATGAGTATTTATCCCTTGATCGATAATTTTGGAAGCAAAAATTTTTGCCCCTTCGATCAAGGATAAATACAGCTTGATTGCTCTGCCCCTTGGAACCTTGATTGTCCCGCCCCGACATTGTGCCATCTCTGCTTTGAGAGCGATCCTGGTTAGGGAAGACCTAGTGATGGAAGTGGATACCTGCACTTGGATGAGTTGTGAGGCATATGCATATGAATTGTACGTGCTTACTTTAAACGTATGCATGTATGTACGGATGCATGTATAGTTCTAAATGTATGCATGCAACATGTGGCTTATGCTTTGTTCTTGGTATCCATGCGAGTCCGGAGACGGAATTCACGGCTTGTGGCTGGCCCCGATGGTAGCCCAAGTGACCTAGCCCGATTGTCCCGACGTGTCTTCTGACCGACTGATTATTATGCTGATCTAGGTATTAGAGGGGTTGGCCGTCTTGAGTGACTTTCCATTTTACCTCTGCATACTCTGGAGCGTTGTCAGTGCTGAGCAGATCAGGATAGTAGGCCATGCTAGTGGATGGTCCGTTTGGTCGAGCAAGAAGATGAGAGTGAGGCTTCACTTTTCGGTACCACATGACAGGAGCTTCTACGATATTATCACGGGCTTGGATGCAATGTCCTACTGATGGATGTTTATCTGTAATGGCATGGTGCATGCAAGATGAACATCTGATCAGAAATCTAAACATGCACAATATTGCAATGGTGACATCAAAATGAGTATAACAGGGAGTATGACAGTGGCTCTAACTTTATATATCATCCCTCTCCTGTTGCTGACACGTCCTTTCGGTTTTCCGTGTCAACAAAACCCCTTTTTTTTTCTTTTTTTTTTTTGATGAGAAAGATTCTATGATAGGCATTTTGTCTGAGTTGATCCCTTTCGCGACTGTTTGGCTTAGGATAGGAAAAATATACCTTGATATATTCATTGCGGCTCGCAAAGATAATGCTGTCGATGATGCCTAATGGTTCGGTTTTTTTACTTGCCCCTAATATTATAGGTTTGTGTTCGAGGAGTATTAAGGGTTTGTGTTTGGGGAGTGAAGCACTTCCACAGACAAGGATTGCTGTGTAATGTAGCCTGTAAGTGAACATTGACATGCAACAACACAGCAAATGCATATTGAACACCAAAATTGAATACAAAACATTCATGACATAATGAATGCGGATGCATTAGGAAAATTTAAAAATGTGGCTCTGGTTTTAATTGATGCCCCTTCAAATTACCAATATGCCCTTTCGGTTTTACACATTGGAGTTATTGTTGTTTTGTTTTGTTTTTTTTTTTTTGCTCGATCACCGGATAGAGTTGCTATTGTGGATGGACAATCTGAGATGAATTCAAGTGACCACTAGATTCTCCTGCGGTCTGATGCTGTATTCATGTTTCCAATTCACCCCAGATTTCAGTTCAGACACGGCTCCCGAAGATTGCATGCTTGAAATGGTTGGCAAATGCAACTTTCCCTTTGAATATGAGTACAACAGACTTTGTAAGCTTTCCTGTTGATGGTGTCGTCCCTTTCATGATTGTTGAAAGCTTTGCAAAGTCAAGTTGCCCCAACACAGTTGGTGAAGTTCACAAATGCATAACCAAAATTTCCTCCAGTCTTGAAATCCATAGGCAAATAGAGGAAATCATAAGTAGGCTTCCCTTTGGACTTATTCTTGTTTTCCTCCAGACAATGCTTGCCAAGAATTTGTAGCAGATTATGTCTTTGAAACTGATTTGGTAGGTTTCTGATCATCAGGCTTGTTTTTCCCACCAAGATTAGCTTCAATCTCTCTTTTATCTAGCTTGGTCTCTTCAATAGTCAATTTCTTGGGCGACCACTGTTGTTCCTTTTCACTTACAGAAACTATTTTCTTCTTACTCCAGAATCTCGGAGCTATATATTTCATTTTCCCCCTTTTTCAGCATTGTTGAACTCATTTGAAGCATATTCATATCCAAATCCTCTATCTATCATCAAATCAAATCCCTTCCTACTATTTGAGGGTACCAAATAATTAGTCTGGGAGTTTGGATTGAAGAGAAATGGCGTGGGATTAAAAGGGTATCCCAATTCAGTACAGGTTGATGATAAACGAAGACAGATTGAAACGGCGCCATAACCACCTATTCCGATGCCCTTCCGCTGATGAGATGGTACAGAACAAAAATGATATGGAGCAGCATTGGGGTTCAACTTCTTGTTAGAAGCCATTGAAGGTAGGAAAATATGGAGTCATAGAATCGGTTCGAGTTCCAGAGACAAGATGAAAGATAGAAGATGAAAGTGAAGGAAAGACAATAAAGGGTTGACAAAGGTGTTGAAGGCAAATGGAGAAGACAGAGAGGAGAGTGAAAAGGGAACTGCTTTGGGTAAAGACACCGATCTTCTTTGTCACCACACGAAGTTAACTTTTCAGAATAGGTAACAACGTACTTATCTCCATTGTCTCAACTCATTGCCCTTGACATTTCATGCAATAAGTGGGCCGCCCCCAGATTCACCAGGCACTCAACAGAGTTTGACTCTATGATTGAAGAGAGTGCGGCTTTAGACCAGGAGTAGAAATTTGACTGTAAGGGAGAGCTGAGGTCTTCCACCGGTGCTTGCTTCTTCTTCTTCTTCTTCTTCTTCTTCTTTTTTTTTTTTTTTGAAGAAGTTAAATCCAAACCATAGCCACCAATTGATTTTCCTGCTGCATCCAGATTCATGTATGTCATGCCTATTTGATATGTCTTTTCGGATGAACAATGCATGTATGATGTCATATGCACATGAATGCCATACAAACAAAACTATACATGCACTAAAACTAATGTCTGCTTCAGAGTTTTACAGCAGGGTGGATGGCAAAGGTCATTTGGATTTTTAGGGCTTGGTGCTTTTTGGTGGGTTTGGTTTTTGACGTGGGATGCTTCTTTCAAGCACGGATTAGGCTCAAAGGTTCGTTTTGGGGCTCGGCTCTGAAACTTGGCAATGGTCCCTGGTTTGTAATGATTCGGGTGTATTGGGGCTGTCCAAGTTGAAACTTTTAGGGCAAGACAAGCAGCGTTTAGGGTCGTGGTTTATAGGGATCACTGATCTAGGTTGGCAATTGATTCGAATGAAATGGTACCATCCCATTATTTGCTTGGCAGACTTCTTCTCTTTCTCTTTTTTCTTTTTTTTTTTTTTTTAGAAAAGGGTTTTACCGAAGTCAAGTTCACTTGTAAATTCCCTGTAAGACTCAGATTGATGTCATGCATCTTAATATTATGCGTGATGGACATGTCGTTTCAGATGATCAAATGCATGCTTAATGCCATATACATGTAATCACCACATAAGTAAGAAAATAACAAGATGCATTGCATTCAAAATGAGTTCAATACACTTTACAACAAAATGAGTTCCATACGAGAAGGAGCCTCTAATGGTATTGATCTCACAACGTCCAATTATTCTTTATCCGATCACTGCCTCACTTTCATCAAATCAGGCTTTGGAGCTTTTCATCATATTCCTTTCCCTGGGAGGTTTGAGCAATTTCTTTACCAGTCTCCTTGCTTGCTCTCAGTTGCTCATTAGTAGCGGATGGCACCTTTAATCTTCCCCCATCAACCAACTTCCGGATCTCCTTCCTTAAAATATAACAAGCGTTGGTTCGGTGACTTGTCACTACATGATAGGTACAGAAGTTGTTCTTTTGATCCGGTGCCGGCTCCACATATGGCTTGATGCTCTGCAGTAACCCCTCTTTTCTACATTTGGCAAATAATCGGCTCAGTGATAAAGGCCACGGAGATATGCCCTTTCCGTCACCCTTGGGGTGTGAACTCCTGGTTGGCAGTGGAACAAGGTCAGTGTTGGCTTTGAGAGGGGCCATTGATTATGCTTCACCATTCAGCCCTCTTATTACTCCCTCAAGCTCAATCACACGTGCCTCTAATTCAGAGCACCTTCTCATCAGCTTCTCCACCTTGTCCAGGTCACCTCATAGCATTTCCTTCAACATTGCCGTTGCCTCTTCCCTGACTGCCTTTCGGAATCGTGATAAGGCAATATAATCATCTAGGATATCTGTTACAGTGTTGAAGTTCACTGGGCCAGCCATTCTTGAGACTCCTTCCCTTTTCTGTCCTGATAAAAATACCTGTTAGCATTGGCCGGGACATGTACACGGAGAATACCAAGTCAAGGAATGATGTAGGTATGAATGCAAGATGTGGTGCATGCATGCATGAATGATGATGTCATGTGATGCCATGTCATGTTATGCAACCCTAAGCTAGTCGAGTGCATACAAAGCTAGGAATAGAAACATGCAAAATGCAATGAATGTTGTTGATGAAGCTATATGCTAAAGTATAGAGTGGCATATAAATATACACCACATGGATAAAATGACACACAGGGTGTCCACGGATCGAAGCAAGGTGATACTTGTGAAGGGCACATGTGTAGAGCGTATCATACACGGGAGGAGAGCTGACATTTGAAACGGTACGTGTAGAGCGAATCTTACATGGGAAGGAGATGTAGTGATTAAAGCGGTACGTGTAGAGCGGATCTTACACGGGTAGAGGTTTAATGTTCAGAGCGGTACGTGTAGAGGGTGTCTTACATGGGTGAAGGTTTAATGTTTAGAGCGATACGTGTAGAGCGTGTCTTACATGGGAGAAGGTGTAGTGTTTAGAGCGATACGTGTAGAGCGTGTCTTACACGGGGGAGAAATGTAGTGTTTGGAGCGATACGTGTAGAGCATTTCTTACACGGGGGACAAATGTAATGTTTAAAGCGATAAGTGTAGAGCGTGTCTTACATGGGAAAAGGTTTAATGTTTAGAGCGATACGTGTAGAGCGTGTCTTACACGGGAGAAGGTGGGATAGAGTTTAAAGCGGTACGTGTAGAGCGTGTCTTACACGGGAAGAGGTTTAATGTTTAGAGCGATAAGTATAGAGCGTGTCTTACAGGGGATAAGGTGTAGTGTTTAGAGCGATACGTGTAGAGCGTGTCTTACACGGGGGAGAAATGTAGTGTTTGGAGCGATACGTGTAGAGCGTGTCTTACACGGGGGAGAAATGTAATGTTTAAAGCGATACATATAGAGCGTGTCTTACATGGGAAAAGGTTTAATGTTTAGAGCGATACGTGTAGAGCATGTCTTACACGGGAGAAGGTAGGATAGAGTTTAAAGCGGTACGTGTAGAGCGTGTCTTACACGGGAAGAGGTTTAATGTTTAGAGCGATAAGTGTAGAGCGTGTCTAACACGGGATAAGGTGTAGTGTTTAGAGCGATACGTGTAGAGCGTGTCTTACACGGGGGAGAAATGTAGTGTTTGGAGCGATACGTGTAGAGCGTGTCTTACACGGGGGAGAAATGTAGTGTTTAAAGCGATACGTGTAGAGCGTGTCTTACATGGGAAAAGGTTTAATGTTTAGAGTGATACGTGTAGAGCGTGTCTTACACGGGAGAAGGTGGGATAGAGTTTAAAGCGGTACACGGGAAGAGGTTTAATGTTTAGAGCGATACGTGTAGAGCGTGTCTTACACGGGAAAAGGTTTAATGTTTAGAGCGGTACGTGTAGAGCGGATCTTACACGGGAGGAGGTTCAATGTTTAGAGCGATACGTGTAGAGCGTGTCTTACACGGGAAAAGATTTATTGTTTAGAGCAATACGTGTAGAGCGAGTCTTACACGGGAAGGAAGGATAGAGTTAAAGCGGTACGTGTAGAGTGTGTCTTACACGGGAAGAGGTTGAATGTTTAGAGCGATACGTGTAGAGCGTGTCTTACACGGGAAAAGGTTTAATGTTTAGAGCGGTACGTGTAGAGCGGATCTTACATGGGAGGAGGTTTAATGTTTAGAGCGATACGTGTAGAGCGTGTCTTACACAGGAAAAGGTTTAATGTTTAGAGCGGTACGTGTAGAGCGGATCTTACACGGGAGGAGGTTTAATGTTTAGAGCGATACGTGTAGAGCGTGTCTTACACGGGAAAAGGTTTAATGTTTAGAGCGGTACGTGTAGAGCGGATCTTACACAGGAAGAGGTTTAATGTTTAGAGCGATACGTGTAGAGCATGTCTTACACGGGAAGAGGTTTAATGTTTAGAGCGATACGTGTAGAGCGTGTCTTACATGGGAAAAGATTTAATGTTTAGAGCGATACGTGTAGAGCGAGTCTTACACGGGAAGGAAGGATAGAGTTAAAGCGGTACGTGTATATCGTGTCTTACACGGGGAGAGATTGAATGTTTAGAGCGATACGTGTAGAGCGTGTCTTACACGGGAAGGAAGGATAGAGTTAAAGCGGTACGTGTAGAGCGTGTCTTACACAGGAAGAGGTTGAATGTTTAGAGCGGTACGTGTAGAGCTTGTCTTACACGGGAAAAGGTTTAGAGTTAAAGCGGTACGTGTAGAGCATGTCTTACAGGGGGAGAGATGGAATGTTTAGAGCGATACGTGTAGAGCGTGTCTTACACGGGAAGGAAGGATAGAGTTAAAGCGGTACGTGTAGAGCGTGTCTTACACGGGAAAAGGTTTAAAGTTTAGAGCAATACGTGTAGAGCAAGTCTTACACGGGAAGGAAGGATAGAGTTAAAGCGATACGTGTAGAGCGTGTCTTACACGGGGAGAGATTGAATGTTTAGAGCGATACGTGTAGAGCGTGTCTTACACAGGAAGGAAGGATAGAGTTAAAGCGGTACGTGTAGAGCGTGTCTTACACGGGGAGAGATTGAATGTTTATAGCGATACGTGTAGAGCGTGTCTTACACGGGAAGGAAGGATAGAGTTAAAGCGGTACGTGTAGAGCGTGTCTTACACAGGAAGAGGTTGAATGTTTAGAGCGGTACGTGTAAAGCGTGTCTTACATGGGAAAAGGTTTAATGTTTAGAGTGATACGTGTAGAGCGAGTCTTACACGGGAAGGAACGATAGAGTTAAAGCGGTACATGTAGAGCTGGTCTTGCATGGGAAGATTTGGAGCGATACGTGTAGAGCTTAGCCTTAAACGGGGAGGATAGGTAGAGTTTGATACAGTACGTGCAGAGCTGGTCTTGCACGGGGAGATTTGGTATGAGACGTGTAGAACTTAGTCTTACACGGGAAGGAAATGTGCAGAGCTTGTCTTGCACGGGAAGATTTGGAACGACACGTGTAGAGCTTAGCCTTACACGTGGAGGATAGGTAGAGTTTGATACAGTACGTGCAGAGCTGGCCTTGCACAGGGAGATTTGGTATGAGACGTGTAGAACTTAGTCTTACACAGGAAGGAAATGTGCAGAGCTTGTCTTGCACAAAAAGATATAGGGAATGATACATGTAGAGCCTAGTCTTACACGGGGAGGAAGTGTGCAGAGCTTATCTTGCACAAAAAGATATAGGGAACGATACATGTAGAGCTTAGTCTTTCACGGGGAGGAAGTGTGAAGAGCTTGTCTTTCACAGAAAGATATAAGGAACGATACGTGCAGAGCTCAGTCTTACACGGGGAGGAGATGTGCAGAGCTTGTCTTGCACATAAAGATATTTCGGTATTTGGGTGTGCGGGACACAAGGACAGGGTTTCTAATAATTATGGAGGACCTAAAGGGCTTGATGGAGTTTCTAGCGTTTCTGGAACACTTAAATGACGGTAGTGTATGCTGTGAAGTCCTTGGTGCTTATGGAATGCTTGAACGTTGTGGAGTGCTTGAATGTTTGATGGATGAATGAGATGTACATAGTGAGATAATGAGGATAATCCCTTTGTGTTTATTTTTATTTTTATTTTTATTTTTAGACATCCCAAGAACACCCAATGCTATGCAAAAATGCCACTTGTGGACCACCACACGGATGAAGGTTCGGTGCTTTTGGGGCACCTAATGAATTTCGTGAAATGGTCGCATGTGTACTGACACACGGACGAAGTTTGACACTCTGTAGGTCTATGAGATGATATGAAATGGTCACATGGGACCGGGCCATGGACAAAGTTCTGATGCTTTTGAGCATATGAAATGGAATGATGTTGTAGGACAGTCATGTGCCATAGGAGACACAGACAGAAGTTCAGCGTTCGGGGAACACCTTTCATGATTTGGGATGTTATGAAATACCCCTAAATGTATACTAATCCGGCACTCGGGGAGCACCTTGAATAATGTAGTAAGGTCATGAAGTAACCCGATGTGGATCACAGAGCCATATATTATTTGTGATGGATGGGTATGATGTCATGAAATGTATCGTGTGGATTGACACACGGAAATACACCTAGGACGATTGTGGTCTCTACTGAATGAAATGGTTTGGTATAATGGCCGAATGCAATCCGGCGCATTGGCAAAACACGGGTATTTTAGGATACCCGATATATGATGGAATGATATGATCGTGGTGGGCATCCTTGGAATGCCCCTAATTTAATTTAGGTGATAGGTCGTGAATGCTATGACATACAAAATGCAAATGGCTGCACAAAAACATGGTTAGGATGCATGACATACAAAATGGTGTTATGTATGCTATGTGAAAAAATGCTAATCACGCAGATACAATGTTATGGCTTATGAATGGCAAACAGATGACTTAATGATTGTACACGAAAATAAAATGAACGTGGCTGCATAAAAATATGGGTTAGTATCACACAAGATGTTCGATGTATGGAAAATGTCATATGTATGATAAATATGGATTATGATAATGGAGTGAAATGTCAAGAAGCGTGTAACACGTAGCACACGAAGCGAATTCTTCCAACCTTATTTCTCCAAGCGTGGTGGATCTCAAAAATTCTAACCGAGTCCTAGGTGGGGTTCACTTCGATCACCAACCAGGGGTGATGAAGGCGCGATTTATATAATCATTCACACAATTATTTTGGTATTCTAAGGGAATCCAACTAGGGCTGCCTATATGGGTTCGGTCCAAGTCGGGTTAAAAATCAAGGTTCCCATAGCAAAATATACTCCTCACTTCTCCCCACTCAAGGGTCCGAACGAAGGGGTTCGTAC
Organism: Euphorbia tirucalli; assembly: GCA_039660915.1. Lineage (NCBI taxonomy): Eukaryota > Viridiplantae > Streptophyta > Magnoliopsida > Malpighiales > Euphorbiaceae > Euphorbia > Euphorbia tirucalli. Next base: position 29,395,208 of record CM077640.1, on the reverse strand, counting down.
GAGGCTATGAGTGGTGTTTTGTATCCGTGCCCCTAAGACCATGAGGAACAACGGCGACACTTCAACAATCCACCGGGCTGAAAATGGATACTAAATCTAATGCAAGCATGTCTAGCTAAAGATGCAAAATGAAATACCAATCGGGAATCATCCACCTTATTTTAATTAGACACTTTTCAGGGCTTGTCAAATTCTTTTATGTTTTTAAGAAAACTTTTTGAAGAAATCCCCAGCGGAGTCGCCACTGTGAGCGGACGACGCGTTTTCGACGGGACGCGGGACTCCCTTTCGGAATGGGGCGCCATGATCTCGGGTGGGCCCTTCCCTCGCGTGGGGTTTTTATGAATAGAAGACGGGTTTTGGAAAATAAAATAGAATCAATACATAAAAGAACAGAGACCTAAGTCTCGATGAATATTATAGGAGTCGCCAACCGGCTCAGCTCAACCGGGAAATTCTTATGTAGCTGAACAGGACGAACTGCCGCTACACTATCCAGAGATTCGGGTCCAGACAAGTCCCTTATTTCGTGTCTAATTAAAATAAATATTGCCAATGTTCTCAAATGGTATTTCAAAATCTAAAGTCCATTTTATTGAATATAAAAGGTATACAGCGCGCATACAAATATATAATACAAAAATAAAGAAAAATAAATATTTATTGACTTACAACCAAATCGAATAGAAAAAAAAAATAAAAACTCTCACCTCACTTATACAATCGCCTAGAATACACGAAAATCTAAAACAAAAAAATTACAACCGCCTAAATACACGATTTAACCTATTAAAATACATCAAAAATAAAAATAAAAGAAATTAAAACCTGGAAAACAGAAGGCTAGCACAATTTATACGGCACGCCACAAGTTGGACTCAAACAGACAGAATTGGGAAATCGAGAATTGGGGGCATGCATATAGAGGATAACCAGGTTGGCTCGGTTATCCGGCCCGATTAGACCTGGAAAACATTTTGAAACGTCCCTGTATTTTTTTGTTTTTGTGGGAAAATCATTTTGAAAACAATTTTTTCCGGTTTACATGCATTTTTATATATTAAGTGGGTCGGTTTTCAGGAGAATTGGGTCTCCATCGTTGAATTGTTCTCAATGCAAATTTACCAGAAAATTGAATCTAGGGTCGTGAATGCACACATCAAAATTCATTTTGATGATTTTTGGGGTTTTCTAATTTTTTGGGATTTTTTGGGAATTTTTGGGGATTTTTATGGATTTTTTAAGAAATTTTTGGGTTTTAAAGGTGAAATTCTTATTCTGGAAACTACAGTGGTACGACTGTAAATTACAGTCGTGCAAACTCAACTACAGTTTTGGTGAAATCTTGAATTTTCAGCATTTACAGTCGTACGACTGTAAATGCTGAAAATTCAAGATTTCACCAAAATCTTATTTAAAACAAGCTGGAAAGAAAATCACCTGGAAATCAACTACAGTCGTACGACTGTCCATCGAACTCAAGAACAGTCATACGACTGTTCTTGATCTCCAGAACAAAAACGCAGAAAAACGGATAAAAATGCAGAAAAAGCACACCAATTACCCAGAAAGCTTGTAAAAGAGAAGGGAAAAGGGATATTTACCTCTTTGGCGTGCGTCCACCGTAGGATTGACCCCTGGCGTCGCTCCAATCCACTAAAATCCGGACTTTTCTCCTTGAGTTAGGGTTTGAGATTTGGGTCTAGAGATTTCCAAATACTGAGAGATTTTGATAAGGAGTTCTTCCTTTTCTTTTTGATTTTCTCTTCTCTTCTTTTTTTTTTTCTCTTCTTCTTTTTCTCTCCTTTCTATCTGGTCCCTTTTTTGTTTTTTTTTTCTCTGTCTGTCTCTCCTTTCTTCTGCCTTTTTTCAGCTTTTGAGATATGTGTTTGCTTACCTGCCGTGATCTACAGTCGTACGACTGTAATTTTTAAATTACAGTCGTACGACTGTAATTACAGTCGTACCACTGTAAACTTTTAAATTACAGTCGTACGACTGTAATTACAGTCGTACCACTGTAAATTTTTTTTTTCGATTTTTCTTTTTCTTTTTTTTTCTTTCTTTTTTTTTTAAAGTAAAATTCCGGTGCTTACACCATGTCATTGATATCGGTGTCTAACACAGAGTTATGGATTGATCACCCTCTTTTGTGTCGGACATTAACTTGATCCCAAATGCACTGAAGCTCACAAACAGGTTCCCACCTGTTTGGGTGTGGCCACACTCTTATCAGTTACATTCATCAAGAGGCCGGTGATATCTTCCCAGTGGACTACTGAGTGACAAATCCCTTCTGCATATCCATAGCATTACCATGCTAAGTGACATACCCGAAAGTACCCATACTTGGCACCCTATTACAGGCCCTTTAGGCATACCCCTAAGCATGCAACCTCGCATGTAACACCATCATATGGTCAGGTCAAAGGATCCATACAAGTACTACATGAGAATAACTTGTGATACTATACCATGTGGATTACTCGTTTAGTGGATCTATCCAGTACCATGCCCCCATGCATGTACCCATTAACTTGGTTGACATTCCATGTCCAATGACCGGTAAGACACCGCCATACAACCAGGTTAATGATAGTCTTTTGTTGCATTCATTCCCATGACTGGAACAGATTATGGATCTATTTATGGTCATATCGTCTACTCTATCCATGGTCTTACTGCCAAGTGCATGACACTTGTCATCATGGATATAGATATGTCCATTGGATACTTCATTTAATATACTGCACAAGATAAATATAATAAATTAATTGATGCCTTTATTGATAACACAAATAGTACAATACATAAATCCAATAAATGTATAATACAAATGCAAGGACCAATGCCTCGGGACTAGGGCATTTCCAACACCTTTTAGCAAGACTGCTAAAAGGGCCTCAAAGCTATTGGAGCTAATACATTCCGATGTATATGGCCCAATGAGCACTAGTGCTAGATCTGGTTTTCTATACTTCGTCACCTTCACGGAAGACTTCAGCAGATACGGTTACGTGTATCTGATGAAGCATAAGTCTGAGACTCTCTAAAGGTTCAAGGACTTTAAGAATGAAGTAGAAAACCAACTTGGCAAGAAAATAAAAGCACTTTGGTCTGACCGAGGTGGTGGATATTTGAGCCAAGAGTTTGACTCGCTTTTGAGAGAGTGTGGGATTGTATCCCAACTCACTCCTCTTGGTGCACCCAGTGGAATGGAGTGTCAGAGAGGAGGAATAGGACCTTACTTGACATGGTCCGCTCGATGATGAGGCATGCTACACTCCCTGTCTCCTTTTAGGGATATGCTTTAGAGACAGCTACTTACATTCTTAATAATACACCAAGCAAGGCAGTTGAGGGAACACCATATGAACTATGGAAAGGCCGAAAGCCCAATGTTTCCTTCTTGAAGCTTTGGGGCTGTGATGCACATGTTAAGAAATTGACAAGTGGCAAACTCGAGTCCAAATCTATCAGGTGCCAGTTTGTGGGTTACCCTAAGGAAACTAAGGGTTATTACTTCTACGATCCGGCCGAAAACAAAGTTTTCATAGCCAGAAATGCAGTCTTCTTGGAGAAGGAATTCCTTTCCACCAGAGACAGTGGGAGTAATGTTGAACTGTCAGAAGTTCAAGACTCACAAACTCCTGCAGCTACTGCTGAGGATGCTTCGGGAACCGATCTAACTACTCAAGAAATTGAGGAACCAGAAATGGTTGCACAAGACGGCAGAAGGTCTGGTAGGACATGTCATCAGCGAGAGAGGTACAGCTTTTTCATAACTGATGATGGGGACCTTATGGTCGTTGACCAAGAAGAGCCTAAGACCTATCAAGAGGCTGTTGAAAGCCCACACTCAGATCAATGGCGCAAAGCCATGAAGGCTGAGATGCAATCTATGCATGATAACCAAGTATGGAACTTGGCGGATCCACCTCCAAGTGCTAAGGTGATAGGTTGTAAGTGGTGCTTCAAGTTAGAAGCCGACAACACCTTCAAGGGGCGATTGGTGGCAAAAGGATTCAGGCAAGTTCAAGGAATTGACTATGATGAAACCTTTTCACAAGTTGCTATGCTCAAATCCACTAGGATACTACTAGCCACAGCTGCATGGTACGATTATGAGATATGGCAGATGGATGTTAAGACTACTTTCCTTAATGGAAGGCTACTCGAGGATGTGTACATGGCACAACCTGAGGGTTTTATCGATCTAAAGTATCCAAATCGGGTATGCAAGCTTCAAAGATCTATTTATGGATTGAAGCAAGCATCGAGGTCATGGAATCAGAGATTCAATGAGGCCATTACAGAATATGGCTTCACACAGAATTCTGATGTGCCCTGTGTGTATAAGATGGTTAGTGGGAGCGTTTCCACCTTCCTAGTGCTGTATGTTGATGACATCCTTATCATTGGAGGCGACATACCAACACTGCAAGGAGTTAAGAAGTGGTTGAGTAGGTGCTTTGCAATGAAGGACTTAGGCGAAGCTGAGACGATCTTAGGGATCAGGATATATAGAGATAGGTCCAATCAGCTTTTAGGCCTAAGTCAGGCCACGTACATTGACAAGGTTCTGAAAAGATTCAGTATGGACAAGGCAAAGAAAGGATTCTTGCCTATGCGCCATGGGTTGAAGCTGAGTAAGAAAGATGGTCCTAAAACAAAAAAGGACCAGGAGAACATGGAAAAGATCCCTTATGCATCTGCTATTGGATCTATCATGTACTCCATGTTATGTACGAGGCCTGATGTTGTGTTTGCACTAAGTATGACCAGCCGGTACCAGTCGGACCCCGGGGAGGAACACTGGAAGGTTGTCAAGGCAATCCTGAAGTACCTTAATCGGACTAAGGATGCTTTCTTAGCGTTTGGATCAAGAAATTCATAACCGAGTTGGGGGTAGTACCTACTATCCTAGACCCAGTTGATGTTTTTTGTGACAACAACAGGGCCATCGCACAAGCTAAGGAGCCCCCGTCACACAAGAGATCCAAACATGTGCTCAGAAAGTTTCACCTCATTGGGGAGATCGTGAACAGAGGTGACATATCATTGCAGAGGGTTGACACCAAGAATAATGTCGCTGATCCATTGACCAAAGTGCTGCCGCAGACACAACAAGACGGTCATACCAGATCTATAGGAATTAGGGCAATGCCCACTTGGAACTAGTGCAAGTGGGAGATTGTTGGTGTGCCCTAGTTCTTAAGGCATTGGATTCTTATATTTTGTGTTATACATTAAGAGCCATGTATGAATACATTATGTGTGTCACATTAATAAAGGTAATTAATCTATTTCATTTATATCTTGTGCTATATTATGAGTAGAGTATCCATTGATTGATAATCATAAAACCAATCCCAGGTCTGTTCTAATCGTGGGAACAAATAGAACCACAGATTTGTATATTCGATGACTATATGGTAGTTCTTAACTAGCCATAGTACTCTTATAGTCAGTCATGAATATAGGTACATGTCGTTGACATGGGACTGGATCAATCCGCACAAGAAAGTAACATGGTTGTCGCGTCATAGGTCTTTCTTGAGTAGGTCTCTTTTGTCCTCAGACCAGATTTCATTATAATATCAATATGGAATCTGGTTCACTTTGACATACACCTAACAGGTCTGTAAAAGGATGCTAAATACGAGTATGATTGGGTGGACCGGTGAACATGTTGATATTGATGATGAAGTGATGGAATTGCCACTCGGGTAACACCGAGATGATATCATTGGCCACTTGATGAGTGGGACTGATAAGTGTATGGCCATACCCAAATAAGTTAGTTGCTTATTTGATTAATCAGTCAACTCAAGATCAAGAAATATAATAAACAACATAAGAGGATGACGGACACCATGCCTCTTGTTTATTCATATCGATATCGTTAGGCAAAGGACACTATGAGATTACAACCAGGTGAGTGTCTTCTAAAGACTGCTGCATCTCTGTCTTAATTGGGGCATGTAATGGTTTGCTAGAACCCACTTACAGTCTGTAGGCCTTGGGCCTACTGCCAACATAAAGACAGACCCATAGGATCGTGCACATAGATCAACTGAGCTGGAACTTATAGAAATTGTACATGTAATGTACATTGGAACGAATGCGTTAATTAATTAGTTGACATTCGGTGTCAAGGTAATTAATTGACATTGGGTTGAATTTAATTTAATTAATAAGTTTACATAATGTAATTAATTAATTTATCAATTAATTGAATTACATAAAGTAAACAATTAATTAAATAATTTTCCTAAGTAGGAAAATGAAATACATGTATTGTATTAACTTAAGTGTGATTTAATTTTATTTAGGGGTAATTAAATTTAGCCAAATGGAATTAAATTACATAGTATATACTTTTTAATTAAAGTTTATTTATGTAATTATAATCCTAGTGGGCTTGGGTTTAATTAACCTAATTAAAACCCAATTAGACAAGGTGTCTATATAAGGGCACACTTAAGGAGGAAAAACCTAATTCAACTCTAATTAATTGCTAGAAATTTCAGCCACCAATAGCAGCCCCAAAACAGCCGAAAATCCCAGCATTATAACCTCCATTCCTACACGTCTTCGACTAGCACCGGTTCCCGCTCAATAGTTGGTCGTGCACCGGACTTTGGAGATTGTAGTTTCAAGAAACGATTCTGCAGCAGTCTCTAGAGGAGACAAATCCGGTGAGTTAATCTCTCTTGATTCTTATTTGATTTTATTCTAATAAATGGTAATTGGACACGATAAGTGGAATCTAGGAAATTTTAAACGGTGTATTTTCCGCTGCGCCACGTTATTTTTCCAATGACGAATCCCAACAGGCGGTGTCTTACCGGTCATAGAACATGGAATGTCAACCAGGTTATTGGGTACATGCAAAAAGGGCATGGTACTAGATCAATCCACTTAACGGGAATCCATATGGTATCACATCACATCGGATTCTCGTGTAGTACTTGTATGGATCCTTTGACCTGACCATATGATGGTACTGGATGTGAAGTGGCATACTTTGGTGTACGCTCAACGGGCCTGTAAAAGGGTGCCAAGTACGGGTACGTTCGGGTATGTTAATGAACATTGAAATACTATGGATATGGAGATGGGAATGTCACTCAGTGTTCCACTGAAAAGATATCACCGGCCTTTTGATGAATGCAGCTGATAAGAGTGTGGCCACACCCAAACAAGGTGGAACTTGTTTGTGAATATCAGTGCATTCGGGATCAAGTTAATGTCCATACACAATAGAGGGTGATCAAACCATGCCTCTATGTTGGACTCCGACATCGATGACATGGGATGTACAAGTTTAAACTACAGGGTTAAAGTTTCAGTTGGACTGCTTACTCCATCTTAATTGGGGGCTACAGTGGCTTGCTAGAGCCCAACTGTAGTCTGTGGGCCTTAGCTCACTGCCAACATAAAGATGGGCCCATCGGATCGTACACATTGAACGTCTGGACTTTAAATAGTCGGATTAAGTGTGTACATGGTGTATACATGTTAAAGAGAGAGAGGTATATTAATTATATTATATAGCTCAATTGGATTGATCAAAATATAATATGATTAATATTTATTTAGGCCATCACATTATTAATTCAATGAATTAATTTGTGTATTTATTTCCTAGGTGGAAATATTGATATATGTATAGGTTTACATGTATATCATCTTATGGATGTCTAATTTAATCTCTTGGTTAATTTGATGTGTCAAATAAATTTTAATTTAAATGTATGTTACATATTATATGAGATAATATATTACCATACATATGGAATTAAAATTTTATTTGAAATCAAATAAAAACCAAAGTATTAAATAAGGCTTGGGCATGAATAATTAAAGCCCACATTTGGTGAAGTGTTGGCTGTAAATATGGGGAGAGTTTTTGCCAAGTTTCGGTGAGTCATTTTGGATAGGAAGAATGACTCACTAATGGGACAAAAAGTGATGATGAAAGATGGTGAGTCATAGCCATGACTTTTGGGAGCATAAGTTGGACTTTGCTTCTTGAGATTTTTTTTCTTTTGGAAATAAAAAGAAAAAAAACCAGCCATCTTTCTTGAGACTTCGACGTCCAACATAGCCTCTCTCTCACTCTCTCTTATTGATTTTCCGAACTGCTAGCACGGGTTTCCGTCCGAGAGCCGTTCGTGTACGGGACGAAGGAGGAAATCTAATTTGGTTTCTGCAGTCTTCATCTGTCTCTTGGAGAGACTTTAAGGTGAGATTTTAAAACCTTCTTCCTTATGCTTTGTGTTTTTGATTTCCACTACTTAAGCTCCTGGGACGGAATTCCAGGAAATCGACGCGTATTTCCTCTTTTATCGGTCGATTTCCGGTGACGAATCCCAGCACTGTGGGCTTTCAATAGCCTCCTGGTAGGTCCTCGGTTCTTCTTAGTCAAAGACTAGAAGATTCTCATCATCGGTCATGAGAAACCCATATCACTAGGGTTGATGACGGACCCTACTAGACCTTTTAAGGTCCTATGTGATCGGTTCAAATTCCTCAATTGCTTGAGGTTCTAGTTCGATCCCCGAGCTATCGTGTATAAGTGCTTATGGATCTTGAACTTCCCTTAGCTCAATATTGCTCCCACTATCTTTCTTGGAGATAAACTCCTTTTCAAGAAAGGTACCCTTTCGTGCTATGAACACCTTTTTCTAAGCTGGGTTGTAGAAGTAATATCCTCTTGTTTGCTTATGGTAACCCACAAATAGGCACTTTTTGGTTTTGGAGTCTAGCTTGCCACTTGTTAATTTGTTGACATGGGCCTCACATCCCCATATCTCGATGAGAGAGATGTTAGGCTCCTTGAACATCCATAGTTCATATGGCATCTTTTTGACTTCCTTACTAGGTGTACGGTCAAGTGTGAATGCAGTTGTCTATAATGCATATCCCCAGAAGGATGTGGGAGAGTGGTTTGACTCATCATCGTGCGGACCATGTCCTGTAAGGTCCTATTCCTCCTTTCTGACACTCCATTCCATTGGGGTGTTTCGGGAGGAGTGAGCTGTGAGGTTATCCCACACTCTCTCAAGAATGAATCAAACTCTAGGCTCATATACTCGCCACCTCGATCACACTAAAGTGCCTCAATAGTCTTTCCTAGGTGGTTCTCCCCTTCGTTCTTGTACTTCTTGAACCTATGAAGGGTTTCAGACTTGTTCTTCATCATATAGACATAGCCATATCTACTCAAGTCATCTTTGAAAGTAACGAAGTAGTGAAAACCATTTCTAGCACTCGTGCTCAAAGGCCCACACACATCCGAGTGCATTATCTCCAACAAGCCCTTGGCCCTTCTTAGCTTTCTTGTTGAAAGGCCCCTTTGTCAATTTGCCTTTTAAACAAGATTTGCTTGTGTCATAAGACTCCAAGTCAAATGACCCTAGCACTCCACTTTAGTGAAGTCTAGCTATGCGCTTCTCATTTATGGTGCCTAAACAATAGTGCTAGAAGTAAGTAGGATTAAGTTCATTGGGCCTAACTTAGTGTTTATGTTATAGATTGGAATGTTTGATTAAAGTCTAGGAGATATAAACCATTATTTAGAAAAGCATTTCTATAAATAATATTGTCTTTCACAATATCAATTTTTCCAAAAACAATATTGAAAATAAATCCAGATATATCCAAGACAGAAATTGAAATAATATTCCTGCACATGGCAGGTACAAAATAACAATCTTTCAAAATCAAAAGCAAACCAGTGGGCATCTCTAAGTAAAAGACTCCAATCTCGATGGCAACAACCTTAATGCCCTTCCCGACTTAAAGATATACTTCTTCAAATCCTAATAACCTCTTATTTCTCAGTCCCTGCACATTACAACAAATGTGAGAACCACATCTGATGTCCAACACCCAAGATGTCAAAATAGTGAGGTTAACATTAGTAACATATATACCTGAAGAACAACACTGGTTCTTCACTAGCTCTTCCATGAGCCTTGGATATGTCTTTTTCCATGTCTGTTAGCCTTTAGCTCGTAGAACCACTTACAAACTATGACCATAGCACCCGGAGGTGGATCAACCAGGTTCCAAACCTGATTATCGTACATAGATTGAATTTCAGCCTCTATGGTTTTATGGGCTATCAATGGCCTTCTGGTAGGTTTTAGGCTCTTCCTTATCAAAGACGAGAAGAGTGTGATCATCGGTTACGAGAAATCCATATATCTCAGCTTCCCAACGATCCCTACCAGACCTTATGGATTCTTGTGAGACTGGGTTTGGTGCTTTTGCCTGTGGAAACTCCTTCTTAATCTCTAAGTTCAACATTGCTCCCATTTTCTTTATGGGCAATAAAATTCTTTTTAAGAAAGATGCCCTTTTGTGCCACAAACACCTTGTTCTCAGTAGGGTTATGGAAGTAATACCCTTTGGTTTCCCTAGGGTAGCCCTTAAACAAGCATTTGTCAGCCTTGGGTTCTAGTTTAAGCCCAGTCAATCTCTTGACATGTGTATCACAACCCCAAATTGGTAGGAAAGACACGTTGGGCACATTGCCCATCGATATTTTATATGGAGTCTTTTCCACAGCCTTAGTCGAAGCATTTTTCAAAATGAGAGCTACTGTCTCAAAAGTGTATCCCCAGAATGTTATTGGGATAGGCATGACTCATCATTAAGCGGACCATGTCTAACAAGGTCCTGTTCCTCCTTTAAGACACCGCATTCCATTATGGTATGCTTGGAGTAGTGAGCTGTGGAATGATTCCATTCTCTCTCAAGTATGAGTCAAACTCTAGGCTTATATACTCATCTCCTCGGTCTGAGCAAAGGTTTTTTATATTTGTGTTTAATCAAATAGATATAGCCATATCTATTGAAATCATCTGTGAAAGTGACGAAGTACGAATGTCCACCTTTAGCAGTAGCGCTCATGGGCCCACATATGTTTGAATGTATTGGATCCAATAAGCTAGTAGCCCTTTTAGCGTTCTTGCGAAAAGGCACTTTAGTCATTTTGCTTCATAAACATGATTCACATATATCAAGTGACTCCATGTCAAATGACCCTCGGATTCCAGCTTTGTGAAGCCTAGCTATCCATTTCTCATTTATGTGGCCTAAACGACAATGCCAAAGGTAGATAGGATTAAGTTCGTTAGGCTTAACCCTTTTAGTATTTATGTTATAGACATGATTAGTTTCATTTAAATCCAGGACATATAGGCCATTATTCAATAGAGCATCTCCATAAAATAATTCGTATCTAGATAAAATTATTCTACCATTCCAACAGTAAAATTAAATCCAGAAATGTCCAAAACTGAAACAGAAATAATATTCCTGCACATTGCAGGCACAAAATAACATTGTTCCAGAATTGAAACTAATCCACTAGGTATCACTAGGTGGTACTCGTCGATCTCTATGGCAGCTACCTTTGCTCCATTCCCGATGCATAAGTCCACCTCTCTAGATCCAAGTGATCTCTTGTTCTTAAGTCCCCACGCATTACAAAATATGTGAGAACCACATCCTATATCCAATACCCAAGATGTAGAAATAGTGAGGTTTATGTCTATGTCATATATACCTAATGAAGACGCGCCCTGGCTCTTCTTTTGCTCTCCCATAAATGGGGATAATTCCTCCTCTAGTGTCCCACCTGTTTGCACTATAAACAGATGTCCTTAGGACTAGCCTTGGGCTTGGCTTTAGCCTTCTTGGCCTTAGCTTTCTTAGCTTTGGCCTTGGCTTTCACCATTGCCTTGCCCTTTGAAAGAGGAGGGTTCCCCTTGTTGACCAACTGTACCGATGGAGTTTTCTTAATCAACTATTCTGCAAGCTTAAGCATTCCATGCAACTCATTAATTGTGCGGTTCATCCTTTGCATATTATGGTTCAGGATGAACTGATCATAAGAGTTTAGTAGAGATGCTAGGATCATCTCAATTGCCAACTCTTGTTAGACAGGCACATCGAGATGGGCTACAGGATCCAAATAGCCCATCATCTTAGGCATATAAGCACTCACAGATGTCTCAGCCCTTATCTGGCAGGAGTTGAATGCCTTGGCGGTTAAGTATCCCTCTCGACGGGCTTGCTCCTGAAACATCTCATTAAGAGTTGTTATCATAGCAAAGGCTTACTGGTCCACGAACTGCTTTTGCATCTCAAGGACTATGCATGCCACCATCAGGCATGCTACATTCCGGTTGTCCCTAAAATGCACCTTGTATTCCTCCAGCTGTGCAGCCGCTGGATTACGCCCAATAGGTGTAGGTGGTATAACTCTTTCCAGCATATATTCCTTAGATGCATGTCTAAGAACTATTCTCATGTTCCTAGACCAATCAAGGAAATTGGGCCCGGAAAGCTTTTCCTTCTCGAGGAGTGAACCTAGTGATAGAGTATAATTATTTGCCATTTGATTACTACACATTAAAATTAAAGAGTGTTAATAAAGGTCTTAGTGGTTTTTCCCATAATTAATTAATAATGAATCCAAGTTATTAATCAAGTTATGTTATTTGGCTATTGGGCTAAGATCCATATTTCATCAAGATATAGCCAGCGAGGGCCTAGAAAAAACTATACCCTAATTATTTAGGTAGGAACGCCGTCCAATCCCAACCTAGGGACTCTCGGTTTGATGGGCTTGTTGGCACTTACCCATTTATGCTTAGGGCCAGGAAAATCCTATGACCCATGCTAAGTCCAAACCTCCATCCAAGTGTTTGAGTAACCAATACTCCAACCCAATACAAAATGATGATACTCTAATTTGTCTTGCGAAGGCATGGTCTACAACTAGTCTGTCCCCACTTTGAGTCGGTTTTAAATGAGGGAAGCACTTTTAAGTGACTTAGTAATTTCCATTTGGTTTAGAATCAATTTTAATAATGGTTTAGATGCATAAAGTGGGTGAAATTGGAATTCGATCATGGCATAAAACATGCAAATAAATAAATGCATGATTAAATAAATGATGGACTGCTTTGGGCCTTAATTACAACATAATATAATTCTAGTAAACCTATACTAGAAGAATGTCAGGTGGGCCTCCATCTCTCCTTTTGGACTTGCCTCTCCAATGGGCTTTTTCTTACAAAATTTTGTAATAATTGAATAAAATAAAAGTACATAAAAAGAAATGGCACGTAGGTTGTATTTACCCAAAAAGAAAATACAACCCTTCTTCAAAAAGGCCCAACAACATCATCCAAACATTTAATTCATACAACATTATAGTCCATACTTCAATTATAAACATGTTAGAATGCATGTAATTAATCCCAATTAATTATGTACTTAGCCATTATTTAGAAATCGCTAATTTGGCCCATCATGATTCTAACCCTCAATGGGCTTTAGGCTTTTAGCCAAGGCAGAACATTGCTCCCATTGGAATCAGGAAACCATGAATCCAAATTATGTCGTTCAATTAATCGTGCCAGGAAAAACCGAAGCAATTTCATAACACCATATTAATTTTCCAAATTAATATATCATGAACAAAATTAAAAGTTCATTCAAGAAACCATGCTCGTTTGCATTACAAAATTTAAATACACAAAATTTTAAAACCCATTAAAATTGAAACTGGGCCCAAAACATGAAAACGAACAAAATCCAAAAACCCGGCCTGGCCCACTGTTGCTAGGTTAGATGAGGGTTAGTTTTATATTTTTTAGAACAATTCATATAAAATAAGTGATTGTACCCCTTTCCCCTTTTTTATCAAATGTAGCCCCTAGGGTAGTTTATTCGACTGGGTTGTAATAATTTTACTTTCTTTGCTTTCCGGATTTATTTATTGCTTTCCAAATTTATTTATCGCTTTCTGTATGACCATATAGCAAATATATAGAGTTGAATACTGAATAGGGAATAAAATAACAAAAGTGAAAATTGGGTATAGTTAGATGCCATTTCATATTAAAGTAGAAAAAAATGATTTGTCTATTGGGATTCGTCATGGGAAACCGACCGATAAAGGAGGAAATGCACGTCAATTTCCTCGAATCCAGTCCCAAGAGCTTAAGATGTGCAAATCAAAAACTAAAGCATAAAGAGATAGTTTGAAAACTTACCATACAGTCTCTCTAAGAGATGGATGTGGACTGCATAAATCAAGTGTAGGTTTCCTCCACCGATGCGTACACGAATGGCTCTCAGACCGAAACCCGTGCTAGCGACTCGGACGATTTCAAAGAGAGAGAGAGAAGGGATGCCCACTAAAAACTATGGCTCTCTGATATTTCTTTCCAAAAGAAATATATATATCTCTTTCCAAAAGATAGTCCCAATTTTCTCAAGTGGGCAAAAACAAGTTTCTTTCCAAAGAAAAATTCCTTCGGCCAAAAGTGAAGTGAATTAAATTGTTATTATTTGTCATCAAAGAAAGGAGATGAGTATGGAAGAGCAAAGTCCAACTTTGCTACCAATGTGTCAAACCAATGACTGACCATGGTGACTCACCCCCACCACTCACCATCACCTTTTCTTCTTCTTTATCCATAATACCAAAAAGTTAAGAAGATGACTCATCTTCACTCCCATCAATTCGGCCAAGAGAGGAAAGAAAATGGATGGATATTTTACTCATTAATCATACCATAATAATGACAAAAAATATCTAATGATGCAAAGTCCAACTTTGGCACCTAAAGTCATCCATGACTCATCCTTTTTCATCATCTTCTTTTGTCCTATGATGACTCACAATTCTTTCCCTTCCTCGCCAAAAATTTCGGCCATTATCCCACTTTATGTGGGCATTTTTCATTTTATGTCTAAACCCAAATTTACTTCCTTTGATTTAATTAAGTGCAAATGTAACTTTAATTTAACATGTGTGCATATATATTATACCATATAATATATTACTTACATTTAAATTAAAATTCATTTGACCTTTAATTTAATCAATGGATTAAATTAGACACACATAAAATGCAATACAAGTAAACCTATACATGTAGAAACATTTACACCAAGGTAATAATCTCATAAATTAATTTATTAAATTAATTAAGAGAATGCCGAAATAAATATTAACTATATTATTTTGATCAATCCAATTGATCTACATAATGTAATTAATAAACCTGTCTCTCTACAAATGTGTATACTCCAAGTACACACTAAATCTGACTAGTTAAAGTCCAGACATTCAATGTGTTACGATCCGATGGGCCCGTTTTTATGTTGGTAGTGGGCCAAGGCCCACAGACTACAGGCAGGCTCTAGCAAGCCACTACAGCCCCCAATTAAGATGGAGATAGCAGTTAAACTGTCACCATAACCCTATAGTTTGAACTTGTATATCCCATGTCAATGATATCGGTGTCCAACACAGAGGCATGGTTGATCACCCTCTATATGTGTCTGGACATTTACTTGATCCCGAATGCACTGATGCTCACAAACAAGATCCAATCTTATTTGGGTATGGCCACAATCTTATCAGTAACATTCACCAAGAGGCCGGTGATATAAACTCAATAAAATACTGAGTGACATTCCCTTTTGCATATCTATAGCACTGCTATGCTCACTGACACACTCAAACGTGCCCATACTTGGCACCCTTTTACAGGCCCATTAGGCATACACCAAAGTGTGCCACTTCATATGCAGCACCATCATATGGTCCAGTCAAAGGACTTGTACAAGTACTACACGAGAATCATTTGTGATACTATACCATGTAGATTCCCGTTAAGTGGATCGATCCAGTACCATGCCCTTTGTGCATGTACCAATTAACCTGATTGACTTCCTATGTCATATGACCGGTAAGACACCACCATACAACCAGGCTAATGATAGTCTTTAGTTCCATTCATTCCCATGATTGGAACAGACTATGGATGACTTCTTGGCCATATCGTTTTCCCTATCCACAGTCTTACTGCCAAGTGCCTCACACTTGACAACATGGATATGGATATGTCGATTGGATACTCTATTTAAAAGATAGCACAAGACATATAATAAATAGATTGATGCCTTTATCTCTTGACACAACTTGTATAATACATCAAGTTCACATTAATGTACAAATGTATTATACAAACATAAGGACCAATGCCTCGGGACTAGGGCATTTCCAACAATCTCCCACTTGCACTAGTACCTACTAGGCATGGGTCTAATCACTATAGATCTAGTATAACCTTCATGAATAGGCATAGCTAAGCGTGTTGGTCAAAAGATCTACGACATTGTCTTTGGTTTCCACTCTTTGTAATGAGATATCAACCCCTCAGTGATTTCTCGCAATAGGTGAAGCTCCCTAAGTACGTGCTTCGTGTTTATGTGTGACTGGGGCACTTAGCTTGTGCAACAGCCTCATCGTTGCCACTGAAGATAGCAATCAGTTCATGGATAGTTTATACTAGCCCCAGTTCCATGATAAACTTCTTTATCCACACAGCTTCCCTAGCTGCTTTAGACGCTGCAATGTACTTAGTTCCTCCGTAATGGTTGGTTACTTGGAGCCTCTCCAACAATAGCACCACCATTTAGCATGAATACATACATATACTGTGATTGATATTTATCCTGGTCGGTCTAGAAGCTTGTATCAGTGTACCCAATAACTGACAGCTCTTCCTGACCTGCACACTCTAAGAAGCTATCCTTAGTCCGATTAAGGTACTTCAGGATTGCTTTGACATCCTACCAGTGATCCACCCGGGATTTGGATGATCATACTTAGTGCAAAGGCGACATCAGGTCTCGTACATAGCATGGAGTACATGATTAATCCTATAGCTGAAGCATATAGAACCATTTCATGTTCTCCCTGTCCTGCCTTGTCTTAGGACAGTTCTTCTTGCTAAGTTTCATCCCATGACCCATTGGTAAGAAACCTTTCTTAGCCTGGTCCATGCTGAATCTTTTCAGAACTATGTCTATGTACTTGGCCTGACTCAGGCCTAGAAGCCGATTGGATCTATCCCTGTAGATCCTGATCCCTAGGATCATCTTAGCTTCGCCTAAGTCCTTCATCGCGAAGCACTTACTTAACCATTACATTACCCTTGTAGTGTTGGTATGTCGCTTCCAATCAGAAGGATGCCATCCATATATAATACAAGGAAAGTTACTATGCTCCCACTAAACCTCTTATAAACACCCTTAAAGGTATTGTCGGCCTATAGCTTATAGCACCACTTGCAACCTCTTACCTTAGCACCTGGAGGTGGATCAACCTTGTTCCAAACCTGATTACCATACATAGATTGTATATCCACCACTATGGCAGACAGTGGGCTAGCTATAGCCTACTGGTAGGTTTTGAGCTCCTCTTCATCTAAGACAAAAAGAGTGTAATCATTAGAAACAAGAAACCCATGTTTCTCATGTTCCTAACGATCCCTAACAGACCTTTTAGGTCCTTGCGTGACTTGGGCTGGTGCTTCCACCTTTGGAAGCTTCACCCTTGTCTCCGAGTTATCCCTGAGTTCAAAATCGCTTCCACTGTCTTTCTTGGAAATAAACCCATTTTCATGAAAGACCCCTTTCGTGCTATGAACACCTTGTTCTCGGCGGGGTTGTAGAAATAATACCCTTTGGTTTTCCTAGGGTAGCTCACAAATAGGCATTAGTCAGTTTTGGGTTCTAGTTTTGCTCACAGTCAATTTCTTGACTTGTGCATAACAACCCCAAATCCGTTGGAAAAACACATTGGGCACCCTGCTCGTCCATATTCCAAATGGGGTTTTTTCCAAAGCCTTAGTCGAAGTATAATTGAAAATGAGAGCCATTGTCTCAAGAGCGTATCCTTAGAAACTTATTGGGAGAGAGGCATGACTCATCATTTGAGCAGACCATGTCTAACAGGGTCCTATTCCTCCGTTTGGACACCCCATTCCATTACGGTGTTCATGGAGGAGTGAGCAATGGAACTATTCCATGCCCACTCAAAATGAGTCAAACTCTAGGCTTATATGCTCGCCACTTCGGTCCAACCGATGGGCCTTGATATTTCTACCTAGTTGGTTCTGTACTTCATTCCTAAATCCCTCAAACCTATCAAAGGTCTCAAACTCATATCTCATCAGATAGGCATTGTCATATCTACTGAAATCATCTCTGAAGGAGACGAAGTATAGATGTTCACCCCTGGTTGCTTTGTTCATAGGTCCACCTACATCTGAATGTATTATGTCTAATAAGCTAGCAGCCCTTTCAGCCTACTTGCTAAAAGGAGCATTAGTCATTTTACCTTGTAAACGAGACGCGCATATATCAAGTGACTCCATGTCAAATGATCTTAGGATTCAAACTTTGCGAAGCCTAGTTATGCGCTTCTCGGTTATGTGGCCTAAATGACAATACCAAAGGTAAACCGAATTAAGTTCATTAGGCTTAACCCTTTACGTATGTATATTATAAACATGATTAGTTTCGTTTAAATAAAGGATATAAAAGACCTTATTTAATAAAGCTACTCCATCAAATAATTCCTGTCTAGATAAACCCTTTTACTATTACCAATAGTAAATGTACATCCAGAAATATCCAAAACCGAAATAGAAATAATATTCCTGCGCATAGCAGGTACAAAATAAAATTGTTCCATTACCAAAACTAATCTACTAGGCATCCTAAGCTGGTACTCGCTAATCTCAATGGTTAAAACCTATGCTCCATTCTGACCCGCAAGTCGACTTCTCCTGACCCCAGTGATCTTCTATTCTTAAGTCCCTGCACATTGCAACAAATGTGAGAACTACATCCATTATCCAATCCAAGATGTTGAAATAGTAAGGTTAATGTCTATGATATATATACCTGATGAAGATGCGCCCTGCACCTTCTTTTGCTCTCCCAGAAGCTTTGGACATGATAGTTTCCAATGTCCCATCTACTTGCACCTAAAACAGACATCCTTAGGACGAGCCTTAGGCTGGACCTTGGCCTTCTTAGATTTGGGTTTCTTAGCCTTAGCTTTAGCCTTGTCCTTTACAAGAGGAGGCTTCCCCTTGTTTACCATAAGTACCGGTGGAGTCTTTTTGATCGACTATTCAGTAAGCTTAAGCATCCCATGTAGCTCACTAACAGCTTTGTTCATACCTTGCATGTTGTGATTCAAGATGAACTGATCATAAGACTCTGGCAAGGAAGCGAGGATGGTATCAACTGCCAATTCCTGTGAAATGGGCAACCCGAGATGGGCTAAAGAATCCAAATAACCCTTCATCTTGAGCACGTGAGCGCTCACAGATGTCCCAGTCCCCATTTTGCAGGAATGGACTGCCATATTCGTTAGGTACCTTTCCTGATACACCTGCTCCTGGAACATCTCATTTAAAGTTGTCATCATAGCAAAGGCCTCATGGTCCATAAACTGATTTTGTAGTTTGGGGACCATGCACGCCAACATAAGGCAAGTAACATTCCGGTTATCCTTCACATGCACCCCATATTCCTCCAGCTGAGCAGCTGGTGGATTATGCCTAGTAGGTGCAGCCGGTACAGGCCTTTCCAGTACATATTCCTTAGACTCATGTCTTAGAACTATCTGTAAGTTCCTAGACCAGTCCAGGAAATTAGGACCAGAAAGCTTGTCCTTCTCAAAGATAGTCCAAAATGATAAAGTGTTATTTGATGCCATTGATTGCTACACAGAAAATTAAAAGAGTGTTAATAAAGGACTTAACAAATTTTCCCATAAAATAATTAATAATGAATCATGTTATTAATTAATTTGAGTTGTTGGGCTCATGGGCCGAGATCCATATTATATATACCCATCCTAGGGACTCTCGATTTGATGGTTCTGTTGGCACTAACCCATCTGTGCTTAGGGCCAAGAACATCCTACTACCCATGCTAAGTCAAAACCTCCATCCAAGTGTCAGAGTAACCAATACTCCAACCCAATATAGAATGACGATACTCCAGCGCATCCAGCGAGGGCCGGTCTACAACTGCCCTATCCCCACTTCGAGAAGGCTTTGAATGAGGGAAGCACTTTTAAGGGACTTAGTAATTACCATTGGTTATTAGATTCAATTAATAACGGCTTAGATGTAAAGGCAAGTGAAATAGGGTTGGTACATACATTCTCACATGCAAATAAATAAGCATAATTAAATAAAAATAAAATGTTATAGGCCAAAAGTTACATCATAATAGAATTCTAGTAAACCTATACTAGAACGACATCAGGTGGGCCGCCTCCTCATCCTTCTGGCATGCCAATCCAATCGGCTTCTTCTTTACGTAATATCATAATAAACAAATAAAATAAAATTACATGAAAAAGAAAACAGCGCACAGGCCCTATCTCCAAAAGAATATTACAACCCGATATAAATATGGCCCTATAACATCCATTCATGCATTTAATCATACACAAATGTAAACCAATACATACAATTTATAAACATGTTAAATGCATGAATTAATCCCATCTCAATTATGTCCATAGCCATTATTTTCAAATCGCCAAATTTTGGCCATTCATGGTTATAAGCCCGTATGGGCCTTGGGCCTCAAGCCCGAGCAAAAAACTGCTCGCAATCCAATTGGGATACCATGAATTCCAAATTAGCCATCCGAGTAATCATGCCAAGAAAACCCGAACCAATTTCAATTAACCGTATTAATTTCCAAAATTAATATCGCATGAACGAAAAATAAATTTCATTCATAAAACACGCGCATAAAAATTACCAAAATTTAAACACGCAAAATTTTAAAACCCGGCCAGGACCAAAGATCCTGCCAAATCCAAAAATAGGCCCGGCCCACCGTGCGGGGCAGTAGCGCATTGCTAGCCCACGGCAGCAGCTGCTGGCGCGCAACAACCCTGCTGCTGACTAGTAGCAGCTAGCAGCAGCAGCTACCTATGGCACCTAGTGCCGCATGCAGCGGCTGCTGCCACCGTTCCGACCCGAAACGGTCCGTGATTTTTTTTTCCTAAAATAAATGTGCAAGAAATTAAATACAACCAATAAATAAAATCAAGCACAACATAAAATTGCAAAAAGAAAATTTCACCAAGCATAAACCAATATGCAATAAAGTTTTCTCATGTAACAAAAGTACATCTCCAAGATATACCATCATCAATGGAAATAAAATATAGCATAAAACAAATATGCAAATAAAATTTCCAAGAAACAAAATCACAAATAGAAAATTAAAGAAAGCATAAACCATATGCATATAATTTTCCATAAGTAAAATTCAACGGGCAAAATCACCAAACCCCAAACCAAAAATAAATCCCAACCACAAAAATCTCTAATTTTAAAACATGGGATTCACCAAGATAAAGATTTCCACGGATCAAAAGCCCGCTCTAATACCACTGTTGGGATTGGTCACGGGAAACCGATTGATAAAAGCGGAAATACGCGTCGATTTCCTTGAATCCGGTCCCAGGAGCTTAAGATGTGGAAATCAAAAACTAAAGCATAAAGAGAAAGTTCGAAAACTTACCATATAGTCTCTCTAAGAGACGGGTGCGGACTGCAGAAATCAAGTGTAGATTTCCTCCACCGATGCGTACATGAACGGCTCTCGGACCGAAACCCGTGCTAGCGACTCGGACGATTTCAAAGAGAGGGAGAGAAGGGATGCCAACTAAAAATTATGGCTGTCCAATATTTCTTTCCAAAAGAAATATATACATATCTTTCCAAAAGATAGTCCCAATTTTCTCAAGTGGGCAAAAACAAGTTTCTTTCCAAAAGAAACATAACACATAAAAGTGGGAAAAATTTTCCTTCCAAAGAAAAATTCCTGCGGCCAAAAGTGAAGTGAATTAAATTGTTATTATTTCTCATCAATGAAAGGAGATGAGTATGGAAGAGCAAAGTCCAACTTTGCTACAAATGAGTCAAACCAATGAATCACCATGGTGAGTCACCACCACCACTCACCATCACCTTTTCTTCTTCTTTATCCATAATACCAAAAAGTCAAGAAGATGACTCATCTTCACTCCCATCAATTCGGCCAAGAAAGGAAAGAAAATGGATGGATATTTTTCTCATTAATCATACCATAATAATGACCAAAAATATCTCATGATGCAAAGTCCAACTTTGCCACCTAAATTCATCCATGACTCATCCTTTTTCATCATCTTCTTTTGTCCTAAGCTGGCTCACAATTCTTTCCCTTCCTTGCCCAAAATTTTGGCCATCATCCCACTTTATGTGGGCATTTTTCATTTTATGTCGAAACCCAAATTTACTTCCTTTGATTTAATTAAGTGCAAATGCAACTTCAATTTAACACGTGTGCATATATATTATACCATATAATATATTACTTACATTTAAATTAAAATTCATTTGACCTTTAATTTAATCAATGAATTAAATTAGACACACATAAAATGCAATATATGTAAACTTATAAATGTAGAAACATTTCCACAAAGGAAATAATCTCATAAATTAATTTATTGAATTAATTAAGAGAATGCCGAAATAAATATTAATTATATTATTTTGATCAATCCAATTGATCTATATAATATAATTAACAAACCTCTCTCTCTCCAAATGTGTATACTCCAAGTACACACTAAATCTGACTAGTTAAAGTCCAGAAGTTCAATGTGTATGATCCGATGGGCCTGTCTTTATGTTGGCAGTGGACCAAGGCCCACAGACTACAGGCGGGCTCTAGCAAGCCACTGCAGCCCCCAATTAAGATGGAGATAGCAGTCAAACTATCACCGTAACCCTGTAGTTTGAACTTGTATATCCCATGTCAATGATATCGGCGTCCAACACAGAGGCATGGTTGATCACCCTCTATAGGTGTCTGGACATGTACTTGATCCCGAATGCACTGATGCTCACAAATAAGATCCAATCTTGTTTGGGTGTGGCCACACTCTAATCAGTAACATTCATCAAGAGGCCAGTGATATCGTCTCAGTAAACTACTGAGTGACATTCCCTTCTGCATATCTATAGCACTGCCATGCTCACTGACACACTAGAACGTACCCATACTTGGCACCCTTTTACAGGCCTATTAGGTGTACACCAAAGTGTGCCACTTCATATGCAGCACCATCATATGGTGTGGTCAAAGGACTTATACAAGTACTACATGAGAATCATTTGTGACACTATACCATGTAGATTCCCGTTAAGTGGATCGATCCAGTACCATGCCCTTTGTGCATGTATCGATTAACCTGGTTGACATCCTATGTTCTATGACCGGTAAGACATTGCCATACAAGCAGGCTAATGACAGTCTTTAGTTCCATTCATTCCCATGATTGGAACAGACTACGGATGACTTCATGGCCATATCATTTTCCCTATCCATAGTCTTACTGCCAAGTGCCTCACACTTGACAACATGGATATAGATATGTCCATTGGATACTCTATTTAAAATATAGCACAAGACATACAATAAATAGATGGATGCCTTTATCTCTTGACACAAATTGTATAATACATAAAGTTCACATTAATGTACAAATGTATTATACAAACACAAGGACCAATTCCTCGGGACTAGGGCATTTCCAACATTGTCCAAACCAAAACCTCTATCTTAAAGGTATAAGAATACTTATCGGGCTTGGCTAAACCAAAATTCCAGGTAAGAGTGAGCCGGGTGGTGACTCCTATCAACCTTTAAGGCATGAGGAATCGGTTTCGCATGTTCCTTTGTTTTTCCTTAATATTTTCCAAAAACAGGAAAACTAGTTTTTCTAAATGAATTTTCTAAAATGTTCAAATATTCCCGGCCTGGTCTCATAGCTCGTTCACCTTTAGGATCATCCACTCACAGTGGCAACTCTGCTGGGGATGATTTTATAAAATCAATAGACAAACACTGAAAATGTTTTATATGAAATAGCTTAACCTTACTAGTTTGCACTCTTTTTTTCACATCATATCACAGGCACTTATCCATACACTTTCTGAAAAATTCCCTTAGCCACCCTGATGTACTATTACAGTGTATCCAACAAACTGAAAGCTCCCTAGAATACGAATATGGTACATCACTTGTAGCCTACTATGAACCCCTTCGCTCGGACCTTTGAGTTGAGAGAATTGAGGAGTACATATTGCTGCGGGAACCTTGATGTTAACCCTTGGCGTGACCATGACTCATGCAGAAAGCCTTAGTAATTTTCCCTCAACATATCTAGAACTTTAAAAAGATCACATTTTTTAGGGACGCCTTTGTTGTCCCCCGATGGTAACAAAGAGATCCAACTTCTAGGGCAAATTTTGAATTGATCAATCGCAGAGAAATAAGATTAGAAGGGTGAGAATCCTTTTGCATGTGCTAGAATGTTTGCTCAATTTGCAGGATATATGTTTATTTCATTTAATTCATGCAAAAACATGCGATGTGTGCCACACATAGAGGATCAACTCATTTATGGAGACATGATATATTGCGTGACACACGTTCTTTACCTCAACATATGCATCAACATCATTTGTGTTCGTTCACCCTGACCTTCTTTTATGTAGTCATATACATCGTGTGAAATTCATGTCCTTAAGCTTTAGACATATCATCATAACAATGTCCAATCTGCATATCATGCATATATACCCATCCATAATGATTATCATATGATGTGAAAAAAGCTTAGGTAGGCTAATACACTGAATTTCCATCTATACACACTCATGTACGAGTCACCTTTTGCAAGCCATGTCTTGCTTCTAAACCTTAGGCGTACCAATATGGCGAAACTCCATCCATACACTGATAAGGTCAGTTTTTGACCTTATCTTTTAGGTAATTTCATGGTTTGAATGGCAATTTTTAGAGTCCTCTGTGTGAATGCTTGATTGGTTTTTGCGTATTTTGTGATTTTTATGTTTTGGATAGATTTTTATAACTTTTAGTATTTTTTGTGTTTTTTAGGGGTGTTTTTGTAATTTTGGATAATATGTCATTTTTATGGTCTGTGGCTTTGGTGCGGTTATGTTTCTTTATGTTTGTTTTGGACAGGCATTATGACCCGGACCGGAAGTTGGAGCAATGGCGGTGAAGAAGAGTTTGAAGTGCTGAAAAGCAAGGTGGCACAGCGTGCCACAATGAGGGCACGACGTGCCATTTCAGCGTGCCAAGGGATGGGATCCAGCGGATCAGCACGAAATCGTGCCACCCCTACCAGCGCGGCGTGCCAACCCCAAATCTACACAGCACAGCGTGCCACCTCCACCAGCATGGCGTGCCACCCACAATTATGCACAGCACGACGTGCCACCTCCACCAGCACGGCGTGCCGAGCTCCGGAATTCTGCTGTTGCCCTATTTTCATCTGTTCTGTTTTGTGGTTTTAACCTAGCCATATAAATAGGTTATTTTCTATGTTTTTTGGGTTCTTTTCCCAGACTTTTAGAGTGTAAAGCAGAAACTTGTAGCTAGATTTTGGCTTGAACTATTTGTTTCTTTGAGTTTTGAACCATCAATTGGTAGAAGTTTTACATAGAACCTTCCCCTTTTGCGATGTTCTTAGTTCTAGCTTGAGTTTGTCTATAGAGGTACACCCCAAAGATACACTTTAGGTGTACCAATGCACCAAAACTCTATCCTTACACACTTGTGTATGAGTTTCCATTTTGCAAAGATACACTTTGCTCATAAACCTTAGGCATACCAATACACCAAACTTCTATCCGTAAACATTTGTGTATAAGTCACCTTTCGCAAGCCATGTCTGGCTTATAAACCTTAGGCATACCGATATGCCAAAACTCCATCCGCACACACTCATGTATGAGTTCACCTTTTGCAGAGACACACTTTGCTCCTAAGCATTAGGTGTACCAATGGGCTGAATATCTGTCCATATACACTCATGTACGAGTTTCCTTTTTGCAAAGACACACTTTGCTCCTAAACCTTGGCATACGAATATGCCAAAACTCCATCGGTGCACACTCATGTACGAGTCACCTTTTACAAGCCATGTCTTGCTCTTGACCATAGGTGTACCAATACACGAAACTCCATCCATACACACTCGTGTACAAGTCACCTCTTTGCAAGCCATGTCTTGCTCCTAAACCTTAGGCATACCAATATGTTGGAATGCCATCCATGCACACTCATGTACGAGTTCACCTTTTGCAATGACACAGTTTGCTCCTAAACCTTAGGCATACCAATACTTCGAAAATCCATCCATATACACTCATTTACGAGTCACCTTTTGTAAGCCATGTCTTGCTCCTATACCTTAGGGATACCAATAAGTCGAAACACCATTCGTATACACTCATGTATAAGTCACTTTTTGCAAGCCATCTCTTGCTCCTAAACCTTAGGTGTACCAACACGTTGAAGCTCCATCCGTACACACTAGTGTACAAGTACATCTTTGCAAACAACGTCTTGCTTCCAATCTTAAGTGTACCAATAGGCCAAAACATTGTCCTTGCACACTCTTGTACGAGTCCTCTTTTACAATTAGTGCATACCCAACCCTAGGCGTACCAATATGTTGGAATATTATCCATAAGCAGGACTATCCGTACGTATATCATATTATTCACTGTCCATAAGCGGGACTACCGGTACAGATATCATACTGTTCATTGTCTATAAGTGGGACTACCCGTATGGACATAAAATCGTTGGTTATCTATAAGCTTGCCTACACATCCGGACTATCTCCTTGTAGTGAAACTACATTGTGCTAAAGTGTACTTAAAGGCAATAATGGTCTTTTCACAATAAGTCTGTTCTAAAATGCATCCCTTTGGGACCTAATGATTATCTCCCTATCGTGAAACTACATAATGCTAAAGCGTACTTAAACATAATGACCGTCTTTTCAGAGTATGTCTATTCTAAAACGCATCCCCTTGGGACGTAATAACATCATATCGTGAAACTACATTGTACTAAAGCATACTTAAATGCAATGACTATCTTTTCACATTAAGCCTATTCTAAAACACATCCCCTTGGGACGTAATGACATTTTATCATGAAACTGCATCGTGCTAAAGCATACTTAAACGCAATGACAGTCTTTTCATAGTAAGCCTATTCTAAAACACATCCCCTTGGGACGTAATGACAATTCATCATGAAATTGCATCGTACTAAAGCATGTCCATTGCAATGATAATCGCTTCACATCCTTCTACTCTAAGACATACATAATTAATGCATCATCATTTTTGAGGCATGTGCCATAATAGCATTACTAAGCCTTTAGCTCCAAGGAAACTGTCTGCGGTGATCGTACTATCTGTTTTATCATGTGCCTTAGCATGTTAGGAAGCCCTTATTTTGCAAGCATTGTCTTACTACAGTTTGGGGGTGTCAGCATATCCCTTTTCCATTTGGTATCAAGATTGTACCAACTCTGTGCATGAGTCTACTCTCTGTTGGACGTGGTTCCTCAAGTGGTTGGCATGTGGTTCTTCATAAACGTGTTAATCCAAATGCATATAGGCATTAGATTCAACACCCAACTTGTCATAACATTATCTGACATTGACTACATCTCACGCATATATCCTACACTTGGTCAGTTACATCTCACGCATATATCCTACACTTGGTCAGTTGTCCATCATATGTCCTAAAGTTTGCTATTTTGGTAGTTAAAACTTGGAAAAGGTGAGAGGGAAGATTAGAACATAAAATTCCAAAAGAGATAGCAGTAGTAGCAGCCGTGTGTACGGTAGTACAGTATCCAAGGGGCAGAGGATTAGTGTCAGTGGTTGATATAGTGGTTGGTACTGAGTTTGAAATAGAATAGTATACAGGAGAAGAGGACAGTGTGTTTGTTATGGTGGAGTGGTTTGAATCTTATAAGGAAGACAGTGATCAATCAGATTTTGAGTTACCCAGTGATAGTAGGGAACCGACAAAAAGAGGGTTGACATAGAAGAAATGGCCATGAATAAGGAGATTGATGGCCCAATGGTAATCTATGAAACAATGTCCTAGAATGGATGTCAAAGTACATGCATAAACATAAGTTCATGCTAGGAATAGGTCTAGGAGTCAATTTGTACGAGGTGCCAAAGTACAACATCAATGTTGGGAATTCATGTTGCCATTAATTAAGTTATAACAAGGAAATGACTATAAGGCAAGAATGGTAAGGATCTGGTGAAACCTTTTGTGAGAGCTGGTGTGGGATTATATCAAGGACAGCTTGAGCCAATGACAGTAAATGGTGTAACAAAGTTGGGATTTGAAGTTCTTTGCAATGTGGTGGATTTTATGAGTGGACATGACACACTAGTACCACATTAAAGACCTGAGTTTGTAGCTCCATCACAGGTTACGATCTATCGATAAGTTGAAAGTAATCCTGAGATCAGGACCCTAAAGGAAAATGTCACTCACCGAGTGGATAGGATAGAGAAATATCCACATGGAGAGCAATGGTCCAGGGTCACTGAGGTTTCTACTTACAAGAGGAGAACAAGTGTAAAAGTGATGAAGTCTCTATGGAGGGAAAAGGAATCCAAAAGAAACTATCAAAATGGATGCAAATTCAAAAGCAGTTCATGCACTTACCAGAGCATTGTCTGCCAATCTAGGAAAGGCAATAAAGGGAGATGGTGAATGCAGTTATGCTAAAGGGTGAGTTGACATGGGTTTGGACTCGATCATCACTTAGATAGTCAAAGTCATGGAAGAGGTAAAGGCTCAAATGGAAAAATATGTAGAGTCTAGGCTTAGTAAGGAACAAGAGACGAAAATATTAGCCGACCTATAGGGCACGATGAAGATTGATACTAAGGAGATGGAATTGGAAGGCTCTCTACATGTAAAGTATGAGAGAGATTTTATTACAAATGTTTCTTCTGCTGTCAATGTCGATAATGAGCTCTATAATAAGTTTAACGCAATGAATAATCAATTTGCTTACTTGTGTGATGTTTATCTAAGGGGAGGTGCATGCATGTAAGTCTCTATTAGGCACATTTAGCATTCATGACACTACATTGTATGAAATTAATTTAGATACAATTGGAAGCCTAAGATGGTTTGCATGTCATGATAACTTACGCCCAAGGAAGAGAGAGAAAAGTCAAAAGTACTCAAAGTACATGTTAGAGCATTTACATGGTCATATGAGGACATGCCAGGGGTCAACAGGGAGATAGCAGAACATAAGATTTTGACAAATCCTAAATTTCCTCTGGTCAAGTTGAAACTGAGAAGACTGAGACCAGAATGGGCACAGTTAGTGAAAATCAAGGTATCTAAATAGATAGAGGCAAAGTTTTTAGCGGTGGTAACATACATTGATTGGCTAACAAACATTGTCTTGGTTCCAACGAAAGATGGATGAGTCAGGGTTTGTGTGGATTACTGAGATTTGAACAAGGCATCCCTAAAGGACAACTTCCCCCTTCCCTAAATTGATGTACTTATCGATAGTACAGTAAAGGCTGCAATGTACTCATTTATGGATGGGTTCTCATGGTATAATCAGATCTTGATGAATATGATTGATAATGTCAAGACTACTTTCATCATAGAATCAAGCACATTTTGTTAAAGCGTTTTGCCTTTCAGGTTAAAGAATGCAGGGGCAACATATTAGAAGGCTGTGATAGAACAGTTGCACTACATGATCAACAAAGAAATCGAGGTATATGTCGATGATATGCTTGTCAAATCAATGACCCGAAAAGAGCACCCTACTATCCTGGAAAGATTCTTGACATGTATTGAGGAGTATAACCTGTGGCTCAATCTGAAAAAGTGTGTATTCGAAGTTACATCAGGGAAGCTATCAGGGGACATCATCAATAGCCAAAAGGGGATAGAAATTGATCTTGACAAGATCAAGGCAATCTAGAAAATGCTGACTCCTAGAAATAAAAAGGAGGTGCGCTCATTTTTGGGCTCTCTGCAGTATGTCAGTCGATTCATAGCTAGGGTAACTTTAGTTTATGAGCCGATATTCAAGGTCCTAAAGAAAGATCTGTTGGTGTGCCCTAGTTCTTAGGGCATTAGATTCTTGTATTTTTTTATTATACATTAAGACTCTTTGTATGTATTCATCATTTATGTCACATTAATAAAGGCAACAATCTATTTCATTTATATCTTATGCTCTAATATGAACGGAATATCCATTAATTGATAATCATAAAACATATCCCAAGTCTATTCTAATCGTGGGAATGAATAAAATCACATACTTGTATATTCGGTAGTTCTTAAGTAGTCATAGTCCTTGTAAAGTTAGTCATGAATATAGGCACATGTCGTTGATATGGGACTGGATTGATCCCTATAAGAAAGCCACATGGTTGTCACATCTTAGGCCTTTCTTGAGTAGGTCTCTTTTTTCTTCAGACTAGATTTCATTATAGTATTAATATGGAATCCAGTTCACTCTGACATATGCCTAACAGCTCTATGAAAGGATGATAAATACGGGTATGATTGGTTTGACAAGTGAACATATTGATATTGATAATGAAGTGATGGAATTGCCACTCGAGTAACACCGAGATGATACCATTGGCCACTTGATGAGTAGGACTGATAAGTGTATGACCATACCTAAATAAGTTGGTTACTTATTTGATTAATCAATAAACTCAAAATCAAGAAATATAATAAACAGCAGAAGATGATTTCGGACACCGTGCCTCTTGTTTATTCATATCGATGTCGTTTGGAAAAAGACACTATGAGATTACTACCGGGTGAGTGTCTCTAAAGAATGTTGTATCTCTATCTTAATTAGGGGCTATAACGGTTTGCTAGAACCAACTTATAGTTTGTGGGCCTTGGCCCTACTACCAACATAATGATAGACCCATAAGATCATGCACATAGATCAACTGAGAAAAACTTATAGAAATTGTACATGTAATGTACATTGGAAGGAAATCGTTAATTAATTAGTTGATGTTTGGTGTCAAGGCAATTAATTAATATTGGATTGATTTTATTTAATTAATAAGTTTACATAATGTAATTAATTAATTTATCAATTAATTGAATTACATGAAGTAAATAATTAATTAAATTACTTTCCTAAGTAGGAAAATTAAATACATGTACCGTATTTACTTAAGTGTGATTTAATTTTATTTAGGGGTAATTAAATTTAGCCAAATGGAATTAAATTACATAGTATAAACTTTTTAATTAATGTTTATTTATGTAATCCAAATCCTAGTAGGCTTGGGTTTAATTAACCTAATTAAAATCCTAATTATAGAAGAACTATATAAGGCACGCTTAAGATGAAAAAATCAGCCCTAACCCTATTATTGAAGCTGAAAATTTCAGCCCCCATAGCAGCCCCCCTAGCCGAATTTTTGTGCTCAAATTTTTTGTTCCTTCGTTTTTTCAGCTAGCACCGGTTCCTATTCGATAGTTGGTCATGCACTGGACTATGGAGATTACAGTTTCAAGAAATGATTTTGCAGTAGTATCTAGAAGAGATAAATCTGGTGAGTTGATCTCTCTTGATTCATGTTGGTTTTCATTCAAATCAATGGTAAAAGGACACGATAGGTGGATTTTAGGAAATTGGAACGATGCATTTTCTGCTGTGCTGCGTTATTTTTCCTATGACGAATCCCAACAGTGGTATCAGAGCTAGGTTTTGTCTATTAGATTGATTGGAATTCATTCTTGAAGAAAGAATACGTTACAAGAATGGTTTTTTGGGTTCTGATAATTTTTCCCGATTGGTTTTGTTGTTTTTTTTTTCCTGCGGCAATTTATTTTTCTGCTGCTTATTATTATTCTTTTAGCTTGCTGTGTTTTTTTTTTTTTTGGTGGTTGGGAATTTTTTTTGTTTTAATTTTTTTTTTAAATTAGTTTGTGGGAGAATGGGAATCGTTATTCCTCTCCTCCCCCACTCCCTGTAGCAGCAGTTGTTGTAGCGGCAGGCTACCGCGCGGCAGCACTGGTATCGCCGGACATCAACATCGTCACGCAGGATTCGGGCTCGTAATGCTAATTAAATTAACATGTTTTGTTTTGTATTAATTTGTATTTAAATTGTTTATTATGTTCGCGTGCATATTTAATTTAATTATTTTGCATATTAAATTAAATGTGGACTTTGTGAAATTGGCTGAATAAACTGTGGCATCGGTTAGAATTGGGATAGCTAAATTTCAAATTTGTGACAACCTAAATTTTAGTGGGAGCAAAATTGCTAATTTTGCATTAATAGATGTTATCCATTGGGCCTTTATGGGCCTTAGTAGAATTTGTTGAAATTAGCGGTCTCACCTTAAGTAACTCGGCTTAAAATTTATGTTTATAATTTGGAATGTCATGATCATGCATCATATTAGTATGTATGTGCATGATGGGTACTTTGTTCGAAATTCTTTTATTGAGTTCTATGGGACCTAAATTTTTATCTGTTGTAATTTGATTTTGGGAAACATGGCCTGTGTGTAAGTTCTTTTATTTTGATGTAATTTTATAATAGATTTTATTTTAAATAAAATTGTTGTAATTGCATCAAGTATGCAGGAAGACCCAGATGGAGCAAGCCTATGGTCGGAGCCCAAGGAGAATTGCATTCCGGCCCAATGGAGAATTAGATACGTTGTGTAGTTTTTCAGTAGGGTGTAATTAAAGGCCCAGAGGATCTCATTACTTTAAATTAAGTATGCTATTGCAGTTGTCATATAATCAGATGTATGGATCACCAAATTATAACCTGCGTTTACATGCTAAGCTGTATCACTTAATTTAATCTAGAGAATTAAAATATTGATGCTGCAATGTGCACAATGCCTTAGTTGAGTACACTGTAGTATTTGGTGGGCCGTCGAGGGTTAGGATACTTGGTGTGGTTAACATCTGAATGCTGGTTTGACTCAATATGGGTAGCATTAGCTCAGAGCTAGCCCTAAGAACATATGGGTAAAGTGTTAATAAGCCCATTAAACCAAGAGTCCATCGTGGAAGGAATACATAGGTTGTCCTACCAAACGAATCAATGGTTGGTTAGCGAGCCCTAGTTTGCCCAGTCATTGAGGAGTTGTGGATCTTGGTCAAGTCATCCAATCAACATCACCAACAAACAATTTAAAATTGGATTGTTAATTTGAAATTGGTTTAAAAGTCCTTTATTTCTAACTCAAGCAATAATTTCTTCCATGTAGATAATCCCATTTAACAATAGCAATTTAAAATGGCTACAACAAACAACAACTCACTCTCACTTAGGTCACTCTTGGTGAAGGAAAAGCTTCCAGGGACTAACTTCCTAGATTGGGCTAGGAACTTGCAAATAGTTCTTACACAAGAGTCGAAGGAGTATGTACTGAATACTCCTTTACCAGCTGGCCCTCTTAAAGGTCCAGGCGTCACCACAGCGATGGCAGAGTAGTACGACTGACACGTGAGGGATGACTGGGATGTCTTGTGCCTTATGTTGGGTACCATGGCTTCTGTTCTTCTAAAATAGTTCATAAAGCAACATGCTAATGAGATGATGGATCAGTTTAAAAAGATGTTTCAATATCTGGCTCATCAGGAACGATACCTGACTACTAAGGCAATTTGCACGACTGAAATGGCAGTCGGGACTTTTGTTAGCACTCATGTACTAAAGCTGAAGGGGTATATTGATAGAATTGCCAGTCTCGGCTCGCCAGTTCCTAGGACTTGGGAGTAGACATTATTCCTGGTCACTTTCTGAGTCTTACAACCAGTTTATCATGAACTACCACATGCAGGGTCTTGATAAATCGGTTGTTGAGCTGCATGGCATGCTTAAGCTAGCTAAGCAGTCTTTTAAGAAGACTCCTCAAGTTATACTAGAGAAGAAAGACAATATTCCCATTGCTAAGGGAAAGGCCAAATCTAAGGCCAAGGCTAAGGGCAAGAAGGTGGTGGCCCATCCTAAAACAAGGGTTGCTTCTCTCGAAGATGTCTACCATGAGTGTCATGAGAAGGGGCAATGGAAGAGCTCATGTCCAAAGCTAAGGGAGCTAATGAAGAGCAAGTCTACTGCTTCAGGTATTTATGTTACGGAGATTAATCTGGCTATTTTACATCTTTGCTTTTAGACACTAGATGTGTGTGAGCACAGGTTTTTCCGACCTCTGTGATGAGAAGCCTATGTTACCTTTTAAGCAGAGGAACATGAATTGGACTTAAGAATGAGTTGGATGTCACCTAGAATGTCTCAAACACCCTAAAAACTGAACGGTTCTCAATCTGAGACCCTGGGAAAGATCCTTCGAGCGACTACAGGGCTTAGAGGTGAGTGTAGTATTTAGGTGAGTCTGTCAGGCTCTGGTTAGAGATGCATAGTTGTAATCTCAGAGCTGTATGGCTATAATACTATAGCCACATGGCTATGGTTAGCGATCAGATTATCTCCCAAATGGCTAGAATAAAGCCTGGGAAGAGCAAAAAGATCCGAAAAATAAGGGGACTTTTACCGCATTTTAGAGTCTTAAAAGAGGAGAACCGCTAGAAATAAAGGGGGGGATTGATTCTAAAGAGAAAATTGAAGAAAAGAGAGATCAAAAGGAGAACAAAAAAGAGAGAAAGAAGGAGAAGAAAAAGAAAACCAAAGAGAAGAGGAAGCTTGAACCAAGCACAAGAAACACATCGCGAACATTAAGAGTGGAGGTACCCAGTCAGATTCTCACTCACGCAGGATCATTTTCCAACCGCAAGGATCGATTTAGGAATTATACTCAAGGATTTCAGGGTGTTCGTGAGGTTCCAAGCACATTCCAACATTCCAATCCAGTTTCAGACATCAAACACACTGGAACATCAACAAGGTA
Source organism: Euphorbia tirucalli (assembly GCA_039660915.1). Lineage (NCBI taxonomy): Eukaryota > Viridiplantae > Streptophyta > Magnoliopsida > Malpighiales > Euphorbiaceae > Euphorbia > Euphorbia tirucalli. Next base: position 29,360,463 of record CM077640.1, on the reverse strand, counting down.
AACTCTAAGATGCCTTAAACTCGTGTTTGTTTGGTTTCTGCTATGATTTTTCTATGTTTTGCAAATTTTCAAAAATTGGCTATTTGATTATAGCCATGTGGCTCTAATTAGAGCCAATTAACTATAATCATGAAGAACAGTGCCGCACAGCTGTAATAGCTTAGAATAGCACCGCACAGCTATGTTCTTCTGGGCAGAAACCCGAAAAGCCCTAAGATCAACCTAAAGCAGCCAGATTTCCATTTTGTTTGTCCTGTCATGAACTATTTTGGTCCCAATCACATCCATCACGTACTAATTTTCTTTGGTTTTTGGTTTTCAAATGACATTGAAGTGAGATTTTCAGATTCTTCGGTTTTGGTTTTGAGTTTCGAGGTTATTCGATCCGAACTGGATCTAGTGTCCAGCATTAGCAGACTCCCAGGTTCCTCAAAATTCCTAGAAATCATCAAAAATGGCCAAAACAGTGTTTACAAAGCAAAGAAAGCCAATTTCGGGTTCTGGGTATTATAGCCGCACGGCTGTAGTGGTTATAGCCGCACGACTTTAACTAGAGCCGCCCGGCTTTAATTAGAGCCGCACGGCCATATTCTTGAGAGGGAGGCAAAATCACGGAACGACCCTGATAGGCATCATTGTGTGATGCTTTCTTCAGAATTAAACTATTTTTGATATGTTTATTACTTTCATACCTTAAATGGATGTCGAAATTAGGAAACCCACATGAATGGAACCCTGAGTTTTAGGATAACCGCCCCGCTAAACCAAAGTAACTAGCATGTAATTGAGCCAATTAGTTTTCCCAAAATGTTTTCATGCTTCAAACCAGTAGGGCATTTTAAAAATGGTTTTCCAGGTCTAACTAAGCAAGTCGGCCAGACTTCTCGGTTATCCCCTAAATGCATGTTCCCACTTTCTGAAATCTCCCATTCTGTCTTATATGAGTCCTATTTGTATTTATAATATAATTGTGCTAACCATTTGTCTTGCACTTTATTTTTCTGCATTTTACTTTTCCTGTAATTTATTTCTATCATTTGTGTGAGCATTGGCTAAATAATAAAGGATAAAAATGGGTAGAGAATTGAGTGAGTAAAATATTGTCATATGCCCTCATTAATGGAAAGCAAGCTTGAGGTTGAATGGGTAAGTTGCCCAAACCCTGAATCTCTGGATTAGGTACAATAGTCTACCCTCGGTAGGGAGCTATACCGAAATTTCCCAGATGAGCTGATCCAGGTGGCAACTCTATCACTGATCTTGAAATTTAAGTTTCAAGATCTTTAAGTTAATAAAACGGGATTTTCTAAAATGTAAAAGCCAGTTTTCTAAAAACTTACATTCAAGGAAAAGGCTTTCTACAAAAGGGATTTCCAAAATAAATCAATCGTTTTCCTAAAGCAAGGATGCAAACCTGTTTTCCAAACAAAAATCAATTCAAGAAGTTCTTTTCTTTGTTCCCCGGTTCGCTTCGCCACGTTCTACTTTCGCTTCGAACGGTCATCCACTCACAATGGTGACTCTGTTGGGGATCAAAAGTTTCTTAAAAAGTTTTTATAAAAACTTAAGGAACTTAGGCAACTACTGAAGCATAACCTCTTGCGGTCATTTACTAGTTCATAGTACCATATTTCACTCACATTTGCATATCATGACATTTTCTTCTTCTCAACTCCTTAAACTCACTGATCAGCCTAGTTTAATTTAGAAGGTGACCTACCTCTTCTGCTAGGATTGGGGCTCTCGAAGGGGTAAACCTCTCATAGCACCGCATGAACCTTACATCATGTTCTATGATGAGGAGTGTATTTTCGCTATGGGGACCTATACGACCCTTGGCTTGACTTTGGCGCACATGTAATGACCTTGTAACTTCCCCTTAGGGTTACCAAAACATAAATTTGAAATTAGACATTGAGAGTACGCCTTTGGTATCGTCGGTTGGTACCAAAGAGACCCATCACCTAGGAAGAATACGAGACCAATCGAAAGGAAGAATAAGGTTGGAAGGGTGAGGATATGTTTCCTGTGCTAATGTTTGTTTTGTGGTGATTTTTTGAATTCCAATTTTTCATCCTCTCATGAACCATCGAGCATGCATAATCATTCGTTTGCCATCCATTTCATTTGTAATCATGCATCCCTTCATTCCATGAAGAGCATTAGTTCATGCACGTCACTTACATATCATAAGTGCTAACCAATTTGTTTTGCAGCCATATGGAATGCATGTCATGCATAAAAACATTAAAGTAGGCCTTGAAAAATTCCACAAGGATCACGCGCATCACATTACCTACCAATTGGGAAACAATTTAGGGGCTCCATGAGCATCCAAAATATCAATTCACTAATCAAACTGTTTAGGTGCTCCACGAGTGCTGAAAAACCACACTTCATACATCAAACTGTTTAGGTGCCCTACGTACAGCCAAGACATCATTTCGCACCTCATTTCACACATTAAAACCAACCAGGTGCTCCTCGAGTACCAAAACGCTATTCGTGTGCAAAGTATGCGTTTATATCACATCATAGCACAAAAGCCAATTAGGCACTCCCCGAGTGCCGAAACTCTGCCCGTGTGCTAAGCACACGTTCATATCACTTCATAGCACAAAAACCCAAGGTGCTCCCTAAGTACTAAACTTTGCTCCTGCACCAAGTATGCGTTCATATCACTTCATAAAAGCCCAAGATGCTCCCCGAGTGTTGAAACTCTGCCCATGTGCCAAGCATGCATTCATATCACATCATAACACAAAAACCTGAGGTACTCCCTGAGTGCCGAAACTCTGCTCGTGCACCACGTATGCACTCATATCACTTCATAAAAGCCTAAGGTGCTCCCCGAGCATCAAAATTCTACCCGTGTGCCATTCACGTCCACACATATATATGAACATCTCTATACATATCCAAACTCTTGCATAAGACTAGGTCTATACACGAATCACACACACATATATAAGACTAGCTTTGTACATATCCAAACTCTTGCATAAGACCAGCTCTATGCATGCATCACAAACGCATGCATAAGACCAGCTCTGTGCACATATCCACACATATGTATAAAACTAGCTTTATACATATCCAAAGTCATGCATAAGACCAGCTCTATGCGTAAATCATAAACCCATGCATAAGATCAACTCTATGCACAAATCACATGCCGTATAAATCCAGTTCTATACGTCAATTACAAAAGCCCGTATAAGATTAGGTCTATATATATTCATGAAATTTCATCTTAAATATGTACATACATACCCACAGTCATTCATTCATTCTTTCATTTGTTCAACTTCCCTCATCCATTCATCACGAATCATTCCTAATGTTTCATTCCTCGTGTCATCATTTCATTCATCATCCTTAATATTTCACGTATAATGTGAAATAGTATGTACGTGAAGAAGAAAGACTGAGCAAAGACCAGAAAGAAGGAAGCCTCGCATAGACAGTCCGTTGAGTAAGCTGGATCGACATAGGATGAGATCTCAGTTAGTGAGGGCGGCTGAGGAAGAAAGAATAGTCAAGACAGAACATGAAACTAAATCTAGTCAGGAAGTTGAGATGGAAAATCACACCCCAAAAATTGCTAATGTTCTCAAAGATTTCCTAAAATCTCAGGATTTTTGTGATATTCTGAAAGATGAAATGCGGGCTGTTGTGAGGGAAACTGGTGAAGTCGGTACCAGTGGACCTGGGAAGGAAAAAGTGGCTGAATCATCTTAGTTTGGGGCTGACATCTTGGCTAGTGTGGAGAAGCTACTACAGATCGAGGCTGCAATGGAAAGGAAGCTAAAGGTGAAGTACTCAGAACTAGATGAAGTGGTCGCTGAATTGAAGAAAGGGGCTAGTGTCAGTATGTACTCTAAGAGGGGTGTGAATGTGGATGCCATGATAAACAAAGGCATTGAGACTTTTCCCATTGGATTTCAAGCACCAAAGATTGCTTCTTATAAAGGAATTGGTTCACCAGTGGCTCATGTGAACCTTTATGCCCGAATCATGCTGATAGTAGGTGCCACAAAGCAACAACTGATCAATTTCTTTCCAACCACACTTGAGGGATGAGCTTCATCTTGGTATAGCTCATTTTTGAGGATATATTGTCAGATTGGGAAGCTCTGTCAGTAGCCTTCATCAAGTACTATAGTTTCAACACTAAGATCCAAGTGAAGCTGTATGACTTGGAAAGAATCAAGCGGAAACCGAACGAGTCCTTCGATGAGTACTATCAAAGGTGGATGAACAAAATGATTTTGTTGAAGAATGGCCTTGATGAAGATGAGCTGATCTAGAAGTTGATCAATGGCAGCAGGGATGTCTACAGTAATAATATGAAGTTTCATACTTTCAATGAGCTCAGTGAAGTTTACAGCATGGCCATGAAGGTTGAAAGAGATAAAGAAGAGAAGGCAGTAAGCCACAGAGGTGGAAGAAGCTCTGGGTATTGATCGACGACTACAACTCAGTCAGGCAGTGGATCTAGTTCCTGTTTCACAAGGTAGGTAGTTTTTAGAACTGAAGCAAGCTGAAGTTTCCATTCTTAGCAATAAGGTAGTGAAGGTAGAAATCTGGGAAGTCAAGGCATATCTCCTTGGACTTTATCTTTTGCCAAGATTTTTGCGAAGTGTAGGAATGGTGGCCTGTTGAATTCTCTAAAGCCATTTGAGAAGCCAATGGATGCAGATAAAGACAACTTCTGTACGTATTGTGTCGTAGTGGGACACAAAACTAACAACTGTTTTAAGCTAAGGTATGCCATTCAAAAGTTGATTAATGAAGGGAGGTTGCAAGAACCTACAAAGCCCAGCACAAAGACTAATCCATTGCAACATTTGAGAAGCAAGTCAACATGGTGCAGTCAGGGTTGCCATCCAACTTTGTTTTTGCTCATGTCCTACAATCGGAATCCTACTGTGCAGTCTGTAGTAGCCGGTGAAGCCGAAACAAAGATAGAATGTGGGAAGCTGGTGGAGCAAAAAGAAATAAATCTAGCATGCTTGAATGATCTTGATTCAGAAGATGAATATGAGGAATATGGCTAGGATGAATCAGTTAAGCTACTGGATGTTGAGAAATCGAAAATTCTTGAAGTTCAAAATGTGACAAGAAGTGGCAGGGTCTATCAGCCAGTAAGTTAGCAGAAAGATAAGGCTTCAGTGACTAGATCGAGCAGCTTATCAACCCAGAAGGAAGTTGAAAAAGAAGATCTGGTCATTTCACAGTTGAAGAAAACTCCAGCTCAGGCCAGTTTATGGCATTTGCTGTTAGTCTCAAAGGAGCATAAAGCAGCATTGGTGAAGAACCTATCTGAAATTGAAGTTTCCCCGATTGCATCTCCAGAAGCTATGTGTTGTTTGTTAGACAAGGTTCATTCTGGCTCCCTTAACATTGTGTTCTCTAAGAAAGATCTGCCGAGTGGAGGAAGAGCTCATAACAAAGCTCTTTATGTCAAAGCTAACATAATTGAAAGGGTCATGCCATATGTTATGGTAGATGATGGGTCACCTCTGAATATATGTCCATCGAAAATGCTGTCGTATATGGGCTTAAGTGAAGAAACTTTGAAGAAGTCTTCATCTGTGATCAGGGCTTACGACGACTCGAAAAGGACTATGATTGGAACATTTGAGACTAAGGTGCTAGTAGGACCAGTTAAGTTATTGGTTACTTTCACTGTAATCGATATTTCAGTCTATTTCTCCTTACTGTTGGGAAGGCCATGGTTTCATCCATTAGGTGGTGTCCCTTCCACATTGCAACAGAAGATAAAGTTCTCAATGGGCAATGAGGTTGTGATAGTTGAGGCGGATATTCAGTCTATGATTGCTCCTATGAATGAAGAAGTCCTACCATTCGGTGGATTCTAGATCATCGTGGTTAGTGAAGAAGAAGTCACAGATGCTCCGAAGGTTATTTATGAGAATTATATGTTGGAGTGGTTGTCTAATTACTTGCGCAACCAGAACTTTGTCCTGGGTATAGTGCTTGGAGCTAATCTACAAGGAGTGCCTGAATTCAATATAGATTCAGGAAAATCAAAGTAGTTCAAGTTGGGCTACACAAAAAAAACATCTTAAAAGAAAGATTTGAAGAAGGGGAAGAATGGCAAGCTTACAATGAAGCCATTCATTAAGCTGGTGAAGAGTTGTACAAGAGGCAAGCCGAGCATGTGAAAGTCAAGAGTGTTGAATACCCAGGTTTTGAAATATTCTCCGATCTGGTGGATTTTGAAAAATGCCAAGAAGAACTAGTCGCTCCTATGATAGAGGAAGAGATAGTTTTCAAACCTGTTATCATCCAAAAGGAGTCATCTGAAGAGGCAACAAATATAGTGGAAAGGCCTAAGGAGGGAGATGAGATTAAGATCTGTAATGAATCTGTGGAGGTGATTTCAGAGGCATTGATTCCCATCTTAAACAAAGCTTTTGTAAAGACCAAGGAAGGGTACAAGAAGGAGCTAATGACCGAAGCAAGTTTGAATTTTGTAGTTTCTAAAATTACGGGAATCATGATGAAGGCTAAGGCATAGCTAGCTAAGGTTGAGGACACTGCTCTTCCTGGTAAATAGGAGTCTGAAATTGCTGCTGGTTTAGACAACGTCTTGAAGTTGAAGAAGGAAGATGAAGAAGCGCAAGGCCGCCTACCTGTGGAGGATGAAAATGACTTTGTTGTATTGTATCATCTATTTTCAATGTAAATGATGTACTTTATGATAAGTTTAATGTAATGAAGTCTCAGTTTGCTTACTTGTGCAATGTTTATCCTGATTACTCTGTGCATGCATTTGAATCAGCATCAAGCATATTTAGCATTCATGATACTGCATTACTTGAAATCAACATAAGTACAGATGAAAATCCCAAAATGGTGTCCATTTCACATGAACTAAAACCCGAGGAAGAGAGAACCCGAGGAAGAGAGAGAATTGACAAAAGTATTACAAAAAAATGTAAAGGCTTTTGCTTGGTCATACGAAGACATGCCAGGAGTCGACACAAAAATAGCAGTTCACAAGATTCCAATGAATCCTAGATTCAAGCCAGTAAAGTAGAAGCTAAGAAGGTTGAGACCAGAATGGGCTATATTGGTAAAGGAAGAAGTGGCTAAGCAGATCGAAGTCAAGTTCCTCGAGCTGGTGGAATACATAGAATGGTTAGCCAAGATTGTTCCAGTACCTAAGAAGGACGGAAGGTTAGAGTATGCATCGACTATAAGGATCTGAATAAAGCGTGTCCGAAACATAACTTTCCATTGCCTCACATCGATATTCAGATTGATAGCGTAACTAAGGTGGCAATGTACTCTTTTATGGATGGGTTTTCGGGATATATCCAAATCCTAATGGACATAATTGATAAAGTGAAGACATCATTCATCACAGAGTGGGGCACTTTCTGCTATAGAGTAATGCCCTTTGGATTAAAAATTGCTAGGGCCACTTAACAAAGGGCTGTCACAACATTTCCGCATGATATGATCCACAAAGAAGTGGAAGTGTACATCAATGATATGCTTGTTAAATCAATGACCCAGGAAGAGCATCCTGCCATCTTGGATAGATTTCTTACACGTATTGGGGAGTATAATCTATGACTTAATCCCAAGAAGTGCATATTTGGGGTCACGTCAGGAAATCTGGTAGGTCATATGGTTGGCCAGAGAGGAATAGAGATGGATCCAAACAAAATCAAGGCCATTCAAGATATGCCAGCTCCTAAGATAGAAAAGGAGGTCCGGTCATTCTTGGGTTCCTTGTAGTATGTTAGTCGTTTCATAGCACAGTTGACTTCAACTTGTGAGCCGATTTTCAAGTTGTTGAAGAAAGATTAGCCGATTGTATGGGATGATAGATGTCAGTTAGCGTTTGAAAAGATTAAAGCTTACTTGGTAAATCCATTTGCTCTGGGGAAAGCCATTGACTTTGTATTTGGCTGTTGAAGATTCCTCCATAGGGGCAATGCTGGCACAAGAGCAAGATGGAAAGAAGGAGTATCCTATCTATTATCTTAGCAAAAAGCTGCTAGAATATGAAACCATGTACACACTAGTAGAGAAGACATGTGTGGTGATGATTTGGCTGACTAAGAAGCTGCGCCATTACTTTTAGTCATAGAAAGTGCAAGTCGTGGCCAAGGTGGATCCAATGAAGTATCTGCATGAAGCACCAGTGTTGGTTGGGAAATTATCTACATGGCTACTACTCTTGTCTGAATTCGGTATTGAGTACGTCACCAAGAAAGTCGTCAAAGGGTGAGCTATGCCAGAATTTCTGGCGGGAGAATCTGGAGTTCCCTGATGAACAGCTAGCTATAGTGGAGGTTATGTGCTTTGATGGTACCATAAATAGAAACAATGCTGGAGTTGGGGTAATCATAGTGACACCAGACGGTGAGATTATTCCATTGTCAAAGAGATTGGGCTTTCCCATAACTAATAATGGGGTAGAACATGAAGCATGCGTATTTGGGATGGAAGCTCTTCTAACACTAGGGGCAAATGATGTGTCGATTGTTGGAGATTCACTTTTGGTGATTAGGCAAGCGCAAGGCGAATTGGATACTTAGAACTACTGCAATATAGAAGAGAGTTATTCGGCCAGTGTAAATTTAGGCATATTCCCAGGGAGGAGGATAAAATGGTTGATGCACTAGCAACATTGTCTTCTATGTCGGAAAATCCAGAGAGGACACAAGTACAAATTCTGGTTATAGCAATTTCCAGACAACCCTGTTTTGATGTGCACGAAGTGATGGAATTAACAATTGAAGAAAAGCCATGGTTCTTTGACATTTATCAGTATGTGAAGGAAGGAAAGTATCCAAAAGGAGCTAGTACTGCAAGTAAACTTTCATTAATAGCCAGCCAGTTCAAAATCTTGGAAGATAAGCTATACTAGAGAACTACAAATGGAGTTCTTCTAGGGTGTTTGACAGAACAAGAAGCATAAGCAGTGATTCAGCAAGTGATGGGATTCGTCATTGGAAAAATAACGTGGCACATCGGAAAATACACCGTTTAAAATTTCCTAGAATCCACCTATCGTGTCCAATTACCATTGATTAGAATAAAAACAATTCGAATCAAGAGAGATTAACTCACCGGATTATCTCCTCTAGAGACTGCTGCAGAATCATTTCTTGAAACTGCGATCTCCAAAGTCCGGTGCACAACCAACTATTGAGCGGGAACCGGTGCTAGCCGAATACGCAAAGGAATGGAGGTTTAATGTTGGGATTTTCGGCTGATTTGGGGCTGCTCTTGGTGGCTGAAATTTCCAGCAATTAATTAGGATTGAATTAGGGTTTTATTCCTTAAGTGTGCCCTTATATAGACACCTTGTCTAATTGGGTTTTAATTATGTTAATTAAACCCAAGCCCACTAGGATTATAATTATTTAAATAAACTTTAATTAAAAAGTATATACTATGTAATTTAATTCCATTTGTCAAATTTAATTACCCCTAAATAAAATTAAATCACACTTAAGTAAACACAATATATGTATTTAATTTTCCTACTTAGGAAAAATATTTAATTAATTGTTTACTTTATGTAATTCAATTAATTGATAAATTAATAAATTACATTATGTAAACTTATTAATTAAATTAAATTCAACCAAATGTTAATTAATTACCTTGACACCGAATGTCAACTAATTAATTAAAGCATTCCTTCCAATGTACATTACATGTACAATTTCTATAAGTTTCGGCTCAGTTGATCTTTGTGCACAATCCTATGGGTCTGTCTTTATGTTGGCAGTAGGCCCAAGGCCCACAGATTGTAAGTGGGTTCTAGCAGACCATTACAGCCCCCAATCAAGACAAAGATGGAGTAGTCTTTCGAAGACACTCATCCGGTAGGAATCTCATAGTGTCCTTTGCCTAACGATATCGATATGAATAAACAAGAGGCATGGTGTCCGTCATCCTCTTCTGTTGTTTATTATATTTCTTGATCTTGAGTTGACTGATTAATCAAATAAGCAACCAACTTATTTGGGTATGGCCGTACACTTATCAATCCCACTCATCAAGTGACCAGTGATATCATCTTGGTCTTACCCGAGTGGCAATTCCATCACTTCATCATCAATAACAATATGTTCACCTGTCTACCTAATCATTCCCATATTTAGCATCCTTTTACAGACCTGTTAGGTGTATGTCAAAGTGAACTGGATTCCATATTGATACTATCATGAAATTTGGTCTGGGGACAAAAGAGACCTACTCAAGAAAGACCATGTGGTCTGGGGATAACCATGTGGCTTTCTTGTGCGGATCGATCCAGTCCCATGTCAACGACATGTACCTATATTCATGACTGACTATATAAGTACTATGGCTGATTAAGAACTACCATACAGTCATCGATTATACAAGTCTGTGGTTCTATTCGTTCCCACAATTAGAACAGACCTGGGATAGGTTTTATGATTATCAATCAATGGATACTCTACTCATATTATAGCACAAGATATAAATGAAATAGATTAATTACCTTTATTTCTGTGACACAAATAATGTATTCATACAATGAGCCTTAATTTATAATACAAAATACAAGAATCCAATGCCCTAAGAACTAGGGCACACCAACAATCTCCCACTTGCACTAGTTCCAAGTGGGCATTGCCCTAATTCCTATATATCTGGTATGACTGTCATGCTGTGTCTGCGGCAGTGCTTTGGTCAATGGATCAGCCACATTATTCTTGGTGTCAACCCTCTACATTGATATCACCTCTGTTCACTATCTCCCGAATGAGGTGAAACTTTCTGAGTACATGTTTGGATCTCTTCTGTAACCGAGGCTCCTTTGCTTGTTCGATGGCCCTGTTGTTATCACAAAAAAACATCAACTGGGTCTAGGATAGTGGGTACTACTCCCAACTCGGTTATGAATTTCTTGATCCAAATGGCTTCCATTGCAGCTTCGCACGCAGCTATGTACTTAGCTTCCATTGTAGATTCAGCAATGGTGGCCTGCTTTGATGACCTCCAACTAATGGCACCACCATTCAGGAGAAAAAAATAACCAGACTGTGATAGGTTCTCATCCTCATCGGTCTCAAAGCTTGCATCAATGTAACCTAATACTACCAGCTCATCTTGACCTCCATACTCTAAAAAAGCATCCTTAGCACGATTAAGGTACATTAGGATTGCCTTGACAGCCTTCCAGTGTTCCTCCCTGAGGTCTGACTAGTACCGACTGGTCATACTTAGTGCAAACACGACATCAGGCCTTGTACATAACATGGAGTATATGATAGATCCAATAGCAAATGCATAAAGGATCTTTTCCATGTTCTCCCAGTCCTTCTTTGTATTAGGACCATCTTTCTTACTCAGCTTCAACCCATGGCGCATAGGCAAGAATCCTTTCTTTGCCTTGTCCATGCTGAATCTTTTCAAAACCTTGTCAATGTACGTGGCCTGACTTAGGCCTAGAAGCCGATTGGATCTATCTATGTTGATCCTAATCCCTAAGATCTCAGCTTCGCTTAAGTCCTTCATTGCGAAGCACCTATGGTGGTCCCTAGGCGAAGTAGTGAAACTAAACCTAGAGTCACACAACTAAGGAAGTGTACCTATCGTTGACAAGTTATAATTCTAGTTGGTCCAGGTATCAATCCCACAGAGAAAAATATTCTGCAAAGACTAAACTACTTGGGTTCCTTGCGTGTCCTAGGCGGAACTAAATTTTGGATTGTGATTATACTAACAGCTCAATTATCCTACTCCTAATTGATCTATCCTAGCTTACTTTGCTCTTGAATTCGGGTTATCAATTGGCGGTTTACCGACCTATGAATGCTAGTGGTGATGGCTTTATCAATTAATTAAAATAGACGAACTTAACTCAACAATTAAACCTTAATTATGTTCTTTTGATGATTCAACCTAGCGTGTCTAGATCTTTTAGGTCCTTAGCTGATTTTCCTTGTTTAGAGACGGTCTAATTCTAAAGCTCAGAAAATAGGGGCACGTAAATTCCACAGTGTCATTAATACTAATGGTTTCCTAGGTGTCAATCTAGGTAATGCCACAAATATGAACTTAATAAGTTAAGATCTTATGAGACTAGATTATCATTAAAGGAATTGCATAAAGGAAAGGTGTAAAAATTGAACTTAAATTGCAATCAATTGTATTAATCAAGAAAGATGATAAGAATTCAATGTTTACAACCAAACATAATCAATTGAGGAATCAAAAACTAACTAATCGAATTACAAAAGAGAAGAAGAAAAACTTATTCCTTTTTGGTCCGATTAACCGGATTCCGAAGGTGTGAAGATGCTTGGGGTGTACCTCTATAGACAAACTCAAGTCGGAACCAAGAACGTCGCAAAAGGGGAAGATTCAATGCAAAACTTCTACCAATTGAGGGTTCAAACTCAAAGAAACAAATAGTTCAAGCACATAAACCTAGCTACAAGTTTGAGCTTTACACTTTAAAAGTTTGGAAAAAGATCCATACAACTTAGAAAATAACCTATTTATACGGCTAGGTTAAAACCACTAAACAGAAAAGATGAAAGTAGGGCAACAGCAGAATTCCGGAGCTCGGAACACCGTGCTGGTGGAGGTGGCACGCCGTGCTGTGAAGATTTAGGGGTGGCACGCCGTGCTGGTGGTGGTGGCACGACTTCATGCCGATCCACTAGATTCCATTCCTTGGCATGCTGGGATGGCACGCCGTGCCCTCATTGCGGCACGCTGTACAACCTTGCTTTTCAGCACTTCAAACTCTTCTTTGCCGCCGTCGCTCCAACTTTCGGTCCGGGTCATAATGCCTGTCCAAAACAAACATAAAGAAACATAACCACGCCAAAGCCACGGACCACAAAAATGACGCATTATCCAAAATTACAAAAACACCCCTAAAAAAACACGAAAAATGCTAAAAGTTATGAAAATCTAACCAAAACATAAAAATCACAAAATACGCAAAACTAAACAAGCATTCACACAAAGGACTCTAAAAAATTGCCGTTCAAACCACGAAATTACCTAAAAGATAAGGTCAAAAACCGAACTTATCAACCACCCCACACTTAAAGTCTTGCTTGTCCTCAAGTAGATAAACTAAAGACAAAGGAGTAACCTTGCTCGCTTTTACTTGCAAATCCAACTAAGGGTTTAGCCGTACGAAATTCATAACCTTAAGAAGATAAAACATCACTTTCGAAATGACACTAGGCACGCCAGGTTCAAAACCACTCAATACCCGAACCCGGCAAAATTTAGGTAGTCAAAGGGTGAGGAACAAGCAGAGTTTATACGACCACAAAGCACCTCACAAGATGTCACTCTAACGGTCAAGTTCAAGGCGAGGCGGACGAGCACACAAAAACAAACAATGGCACACATCACATAGCAAACTAATGGCAATCCCGGTGATGTCATTGGTCAAGGAGCAAAATCAGAGAACCTGGGGTTTGTAATGTTACGGCTTAGGGTAAGTTTGATAAAAGGGAAATTTTAGGTATATAACTCCTACAAATCAAGTGATATATGAAAATTGACTAAGTACTAAAGACGGGTCATGCAATTTTCAACTCAAAACTAGTCCTAAGAGTGCTTGATTTGCTATATATATATATATTTTTTTTTTTTTGAAATTAAAACAAAAAATTCTACTAACAATGAGAAGGCCTTATCCACAACCAACGGCCAAAGCACAACCCGACGGAAAAAAATGACAAGACATGGGTCAAGGCAATTAGATGATCGCCCTAATCCTTTATTCAAACAAATGAGCTGAAAATGGAACACACACACCGGCTTAAAGATGAGAGCCGGACAAACATGACATGCTTCTACAAACTCCGATTTTTAAGAAAAGAAGCCGAACATATACATTGACTCTATTTGGATCTCTTTTTTTTTTCTAATTGCAGCACAATTTTTTTCATAGGACTAGATGTGAAAGAGTTGAAATGCAAATGGTGATTGACCCCAAAATGAATGAACAACTTAGCCAATTACTTGATTTAGGAGAGGAGGGTAAGAAATGAAAATCAAAGTTAATGGTAAAACGCTAGGATGATAGATTTGGCTTGGTGAAGGTTTTTTTTTTTAAGTCAAAAAGGTTAATTTAGTGGCTTTGGGTGATCTAAGGGATAAATTAGTAGTTAGGGTTAGGCTCATTTAAGTCAAGAGGTTAATCCTAAGGGTCTCCACATACTAAGCTCTCGATGCCAAGTGCAAAACGATGCCGGGTTCTACGAGCTAGTGTGCCATGATTGTTTTTACCCTCACAAAGAAATAGAACTGATGTGAAATGGTTCCAAAGGCTCAAATTCTCACAAGTGTACTAGGGGTTGTGTGCTACGTCGTGTGACTCAACCAATGTTCCAAGGAGTAATCCTAGCTCGATCATGCAAGTAGAGGTAGAGGGTTAATTCCCTAATGCAACCTTAATGACAAATCTAACCAATGGTTACCATCAAGAATCACAAATCACGCACAAACAAGCTAATGACTTGCAATCAACTCCCAATGTCCCTAGCCAATTGCTACCAATCCAAGCACAGAGACTTAGTTTCGAGGGTAGATTAAGCAATGTTACTCAAACGGCAATTGACACATAAACAACCTAAAAACACTATCATACCAAAAAAAAACCAAACCAACTCCACATGCATTAAAAGCTAAAGCCTAAATCTAACCAAAAACCAATGCAAAACATCCAAATACGCAAAAACACACAAACATACGAAATAAAACAACCAAAAAGTGCAATGTAGAAAGAAGCAAAAGAAAAGGAGAAATCCCTTTACCCACCCCACACTTAGATTGCACTTACTTCCAAAAGTGCAATGGAAGAAGGAGCAAAATAAAGCGGGAAAGGAAAAGGGTTACCTCACATATCGCGGACTGGTGGTGGCGGAGGCGGGTACGGCCACCCTTGGGCTGCATAAAAACGAGAGGCAAACACCTCGACATTGGCGAGCTGAGCTGCTTGCCTATCAAGGCGCGCGTTCATCCGCTCCTCAAGCACCAGCTGATGGATGGTCAAACCTTCTAGCCGTTCGATTATACCATCCAACCGCCCTTTGATCCGCCCCATAAAATCCAAGCCCACCGAAACATTCTCCTCATCCTCCTCGTAATCCTCAGCTTCCTCACCCTCGTCCTCATCATCTACGTCCATAGGGGCCTTACCCCTGCTCGAACCTCCCGCACTTGAAGTACCTACAGCTGCCATAGCATGGGAACAAGAAAAAATTCCCCTCGAAAGCTTCTTGGGAAGGATGCTATCGAGGTTCTTATAACAAGTATTACTACGAAAGAAACATGCAATACAAGTTACAATATGCCCTAACCCTAGTTCTGACTTAGATCTGTTATGGTGGGTGTATAGGGCTTCCATGACGAAGAAGCCCATGTGCAACTTAACATCATTATGCACATGCCATAGTATTAAAAGTTCAAATGCATTGACCAGGTTGCTTTCAGTTTTTCCCGAGAAATTAAAACATACAAATTTGTGTATTAATTGCAGGATTGGGTCATGTATTTGGGAAGTTTTAGCAAACCTAGGTTGGTATACCCCTTGACCTACCATACGCCAAAATTTCTTGGCATCCATATCCTCCAGCCATTTGTAACTATTCCCCTCAATTCCTATGCAAGCCTTAAGGCCTTTAATATCTAAAGAGTGTTCATCACCAAATAAGCGGAAGGTCATGGTCCTAAGGCCGGTATCGGGGTTAGTTTTGAAGCTTAAAGTGGAGTAGAATTCCAAGTTCAACTTCCTAAAGATAGGTGGATTAGACTTCACAAACTCATACCATCCTAGACTAGTTAATTTAGCATGTACAGCCTATGACCTATCTTACACAAACAAAAATTCCCAATCGAAGGTTCGAAAGGGGGTACTCTCTAATGGAAACAAAGTTTTGTATCGTTTACCTTCATTATTAGAGAGAAGAGGGAAAGGGCATTTATACTTCATGGAGAGGCTAGTTAAAGGGGCCATCTGCTGCTCGGGAGGTAATTCTTCGTTTGGCACCAGTTCCGGTGACGGGTCTATGGGCCATCATGAAGAACCGTGTCTCCGATCAGCTACAGTCTTCTTCTTCATCTTACTATTGAACAACCATAAAAACGCAACAAAAATAAAAAAAAAGAAGTCAAATCCAATGAAACAATACTTTCATAAATAAAAACCACTAAATATGAACATATAAAGAAAAAGAACAAAATACAATCACCCTATTAAGCAGTAAATCAACCCAAATCAAAGTGAGAAAAAGAAAAAGCAATAAAAAGAATAAAGGAAAATCAAAGCATGAATTCATACCTGGTTTCAAGGAGAATGATGCAAAACAAAATCCTAGGTCAAAATAATAGTTGAAGAGAAGTTGAGAGGAAGAAAATGAGAAGGGAAGGAAGAATAAGGGTAGACAAGGAGAAGGTGAGGGTTGGTTCTAGAGAGACAAAGTGAGAGAGAGAGAAAGTGAGAAAGGAGTAGAAGAAGAAGAAGAAGCAGAAGAAGAAGTGGGGCGGTTTCAAGGAAAGAAATAGGAGAATGGTTTATATAGGCGGGCGAATTTGACCTAAAATTTCGAAATTTAAATGCTCAGCACGCCGTGCCAAATAAACAGCACGGCGTGCTGAGCAGAGCATATCAACTTACCTGGAAATACCGTGAGGGCACGAAGGCATGCTGGGTTGGCACGCCGTGCTCTTTTGAAAACCTTTTAATTGGCACGAAGTGCTACATTACAGCACGGCGTGTGGCTCGCTCTTGCAACTCTTCAATTTTGAAACAGTATGACGGCACGATGGCGTGCTGACTTGGCACGTTGTGCTGTCTTAAAGACCCTATAATTGGCATGGTGTGCTAAATTTTGGCACGGTGTGCTACTTGCTCTTACATAATCCTCTTTAGAAACAGCACGACGGCACGACGGTGTGTTGTGTTGGCACGTCGTGCTCGCTTGAAAATTCTCCCTTTGGCATGGCGTGCTAAATTACGGCACGGCGTGTTGCGTGGCTCTTGCACTCGATTTGTTCCAGCGGCCTGGCACGATTGCGTGCCACATTAGCACGTCACGTGCTAGCCTCATTCTAATCTTAGCATGACGTGCCCATGATGGCATGGCATGCCATCTTGAAAATTTTGCCAAACTTTGCTTTTTCACACTTTGATCAAGACTTGTGATTAACTTGCTTAGTGACCTATTCCTACACACATAAACACACAAAAACATATTAACACTAAAATTAATGTACAAGGGAAGTACACGTACCTCATTGCTATGTTTATAGTCAGAATAGCTCGACTTCTACATCCATGATTACGCATTACACATCACGAAGGAGTAAGACTTGCTTCTCCTCCTTCACTCCTCCGCTGACGTAGGGCTTCAATCGATGCCCGTTTACTTGTTGAATTCCTTCCTGTTGGGATTCGTCACGGGAAACCGACCGATAAAAGCGGAAATACGCGTCGATTTCCTCGAATCCGGCCCAGGAGCTTAAGATGTGGAAATCAAAAACTTAAAGCATAAAAGGAGGGTTTCAAAAACTCACCACAAAGTCTCTCTAAGAGACGGATGCGGACTGCAGGAACCAAAGTAGACTCCCTCCAACGTCACGTACACGAACGGCTCTCGGACCGAAACCCGTGCTAGCGACTCGGATGACAAGAAGAGAGGGAGAAGAAGAGAAGAGAGGGGCGGCCAAGCATAGAGTAATGGCTGCCCAAATTTCTTTCCAAAAGAAAAATCCAAACTCTCTATCTCTCACAATTGTTTCTTCACTCACAATTGTTTCTTCCCTTCTAAACAAAGAGCATTAAGGAAAAGAGGACTAAACATTCTTACCATAAGAATGTATATCTACGGCCAATTCAAAAAAAAAAACAAGTGAGAAGAAAAGTCATCCCTTCATTTATTTCAAGTCATGATGAAAAGAAAGAAGAAGGATGAGTTGAAAAGTAAACAAAGCAATTTTCAACCTATGACTCACACCATGAGTCATCACTTTTCATCATTCAATTTTGTCAACAAAATGACTCATCATTGACTCATCACTTGCCTTAACATTCGGCCAAGCTAGAAAAGATGGTGGGATGATTTTGTTTTATCCATTCTTACCATAAGAATTAACCAAAATATCCAAGTAGCAAAGTCCAACTTTGCCACCCCAAAAGTCTTCCATGACTTCACACTTACATCATCTCTTTTGTCCAACAAAATGAGTCATCTTTCTAGCCCTTTCCATGCTCAAAATTTCGGCCAACACATCCCACTTAATGTGGGCATTTTTCATTTTAAGCTTTAAGCCCAATTCTAATTCCTTTGATTTAATTAATTTCAAATGCAACTTTACTTTAACATGTATGCTTATATATTATCCCATATAATATATTACATACATTTAAATTAAAATTCATTTGACCTATTAAGTTCATCAAGGGATTAAATTAGACATACATAAAATGAGATACATGTAAACCTATACATGTATAAAAATATTTCCACCTAGGAAATAATCCCATAAATTAATTCATTGAATTAATTATGAGAAGGCCAAAATAAATATTAATTATATAACTATGATCAATCCAATTGATTCATATAGTATAATTAATATATCTCTCTCTCTTCAAACGTGTATACTCCAAGTACACACTTAATCCGACTAGTTAAAGTCCAGACGTTCAATGTGTACGATCCGATGGGCCCGTCTTTATGTTGGCAGTGGGCCAAGGCCTACAGACTACAGGCGGGCTCTAGCAAGCCACTGTAGCCCCCAATTAAGACGGAGTAAGCAGTCCAACTGAAAACGTAACCCAGTAGTTTGAACTTGTAAATCCCATGTCGCTGATATCGGTGTCCAACACAGAGGCATGGAAGTATCACCCTCCTTGTGTCTGGACCTTGACTTGATACCGAATGAACTGATGCTCACAAACAAGATCCAATCTTGTTTGGGTGCGGCCGCACACTTATCAGTAACATTCTTCAAGAGGCCGATGATATCGTCTCAGTGAATCACTGAGTGACATTCCCTTCTGCATATCCATAGTGCTGCCATGCTCACTAACACACCCGAACGTACCCGTACTTGGCACCCTTTTACAGGCCCGTTGGGCGTACACCAAAGTGTGCCACTTCACATGCAGCACCATCATATGGTCCGGTCTAAGGACTTATACAAGTACTACACGAGAATCATTTGTGATACTATACCATGCAGATTCCCGTAAAGTGGATCAATCCAGTACCATGCCCTTTTTGCATGTACCCATTAACCTAGTTGACATTCCATGTTCTATGACCGGTAAGACACCGCCATACAACCAGGCTAATAATAGTCTTTGGTTCCATTCATTCCCATGATTGGAACAGACTACGGATGACTTTATGGTCATATCGTTTTCACTATCCACAGTCTTACTGCCAAGTGCCTCACACTTGACAACATGGATATGGATATGTCCATTGGATATTCTATTTAAAATATAGCACAAGACATATAATAAATAGATTAATGCCTTTATCTCCTTGACACAAATTGTATAATACATAAAGTTTACATTAATGTACCAAATGTATCATACAAACACAAGGACCAATGCCTCGGGACTAGGGCATTTCCAACAATCTCCCACTTGCACTAGTACCTACTAGGCATGGGTCTAATCCCTATAGATCTAGTATAACCTTCATGTAGAGGCATAGCCAAGCATGTAGGTCAAAAGATCTGCGACATTGTCTTTGGTGTCCACTCTTTGTAATGAGATGTCACCCCCTCAGCGATTTCTCGCAATAGGTGAAACTCCCTGAGTTCGTGCTTCGTGTATATGTGTGACCGGGGCACATAGCTTGTGCAACAGCCCCGCGTTGTCACAGAAGATATCAACTGGTTACTGGATAGTTGACACTACCCCCAGTTGCATGATTAACTTCATTATAGAAACCGCGTTGCAATGTACTCAGTTCCTGTGATAGAAACCGCGTTGGTCTATTACTTGGAGCCTCTCCAACAATAGCACCACCATTTAGCATGAACACATACCTATACTGCGACTTATATTCATCCTGGTCGGCCTGGAAGCTTGCATCAGTGTACCCAGTAACTGACTGCTCTTCCTAACTTTCATGGGCGACATTAGGTCTTGTACATAGCATGGAGTACATGATTGATCCCATAGCCGAAGTGCATATAGGACCAAATCATGTTCTCCCTATCCTGCCTTGTCTTAGGACAGTACTTCTTGCTAAGTTTCAGCTCATGACCCATTGGCAAGAAACCTTTCTCAGCCTGGTCCATGCTGAATCTTTTCAGAACTATGTCTATGTACTTGGCCTGACTTAGGCCTAGCAGCCGATTGGATCTAACCCTGTAGATCCTGATCCCTAGGATCGTCTCAGCTTCGCCTAAGTCCTTCATTGCGAAGCACTTACACAACCATTACAATTCCCTTGTAGTGTTGGTATGTCGCTTCCAATCAGAAGGATGCCATCCATATATAATACCAGGAAAGTTACTATGCTCCCACTAAACCTCTTATACACACCCTTAAAGGTATTGTCGGCCTATAGCTTATAGCACCACTTGCAACCTATTACCTTAGCACCTGGAGGTGAATCAACCAGGTTCCAAACCTGATTATCGTACATAGATTGCAAATCCACCACCATGGCAGACAGTGGGCTAGCTATAGCCTACTAGTAGGTTTTGAGCTCCTCTTCGTCCAAAACAAAAGGGGCATAATCATTAGAAACAAAAACCAATGTTTCTCAGGTTTCTGATGATCCCTACCAGACCTTTTAGGTCCTTGTGTGACCTGGGCTGGTGCTTCCCCTTTTGGAAGCTTCACCCTGGTCTCCGAGTTATCCTTTTCAGGAATTTCTGAGCTTTGAACTTCCCTGAGTTCAATATCACTCCCACTGTCTTTCTTGGAAAGAAACCCCTTTTCAAGAAGGACCCCTTTTGCGCCATGAACACCTTGTTCTCAGCGGGGTCGTCGAAGTAATACCCTTTGGTTTCCCTAGGGTAGCTCACAAACAGGCATTAGTCGGTTTTGGGTTCTAGTTTTGCTCACAGTCAATTTCTTGACTTGTGCATAACAACCCCAAATCCGTAAGAAAGACACATTAGGCACCCTGCCCGTCCATATTCCAAATGGGGTCTTTTCCAAAGCCTTAGTCAGAGTATAATAGAAAATGAAAGCCATTGTCTCAAGAGCGTATCCTTTATAACTTATAGGGAGAGAGGTATGACTCATCGTTTGAGCGGACCATGTCCAACAGGGTCCTATTCCTCTGTTCGGACACCCCATTCCATTGTGGTGTTCCTGGAGGAGTGAGCTGTGGAACTATTCCATGCTCTCTCAAAATGAGTCAAACTATAGGCATATATGCTCACCACCTCGGTCCAACCGAAAGGCTTGGATATTTCTGCCTAGTTCTGTACTTCGTTCCTTACTCCCTTGAACCTATCAAGGGTCTCAGACTTATATTTCATTACATAGGCATAGCCATTTCTGATGAAATCGTCTGTGAAGGATATGAAGTATAGATGTTCACCCCTGGTTGCTATGCTTGTCGGTCCATATACATCTCAATGCATTAGGTCCAATAAGCTAGCGACCCTTTCAGCCTCCTTGCTAAAAGGTTCTTTAGTCATTTTACCTATAAACAAGACTCGCATATATCAAGTGACTCCATGTCAAATGATCCTAGGATTCAAGCTCTGTGAAGCCTAGAAATGCGCTTCTTGTTTATATGACAATGACAAAGGTAAACCGGATTAAGTTCGTTAGGCTTAACCCTTTACGTATGTATATTATAGACATGATTAGTTTCATTTATCCAGGATATAAAAGACATTATTTAACGGAGCTACTCCATAAAATAATTCTTTTCTAGATAAACCCTTTTTACTATTACCAATAGTAAATGTACATCCAGAAATATCCAAAAACTGAAACAGAAATAATATTCCTGTACAAAACAGGTACAAAATAACAGAGTTTCAGTAACAAAACTAATCTACTAGGCATCATAAGCTGGTCCCGCTGATCTCTATGGCAGCAACCCTTGCTCCATTTCTGACCTGCAAGTCCACTTGTCCCGATCCCAGTGATCTCCTGTTCTTAAGTCCCTGCACATTACAACAAATGTGAGAACCACATCTAGTATCCAATACATAAGATGTTGAAACAGAGGTTAATGTCTATGACATATATACCTGATGAAGACACGCCCTGCGTCTTCCTTTTCTCTCCCAAAAGCTTGGGACACGATCTTTTCCAATGTCCAGCCTGCTTGCAACCGAAGCAGACATCCTTGGAACGGGCCTTGGGCTGGGCTTTAGCCTTTTTAGCCTTGGCTTCCTTAGCCTTGGCCTTGGCCTTTGCCTTGCCTTTAGCAAAAGGAGGTTTCCCCTTGTTAACCTCAAGTACCGGCGGAGTCTTCTTGATCGACAGTTCAGCGAGCTCAAGCATCCAATGCAGCTCACTAACAGTACGGTCCATCCCTTGCTTGTAAAAGTTTAGGATGAATTGATCATAAGAATCCGGTAAAGAATCCAGGATCGTGCTAACTGCCAGCCCCCATGAGATAGGAGTTCCGAGACGGGCTAAATTATCCAGATAGCCCTTCATCTTGAGCACGTGTGCACTCACAGATGTCCCGGCTCCCATCTTACAGCTGCGGAAGGCCTTGTGGATCAGGTACCTTTCCTGATAAGCTTGCTCATAAAACATCTCATTAAGAGTTGTCATTATAGCAAAGGCCTGATGATCCAGGAACTGCTTTTGCAATTCAGGAACCATACTAGCCAACATCAGGCATGTCACATCCCGGTTATCTTTTACATGTGCCAAGTATTCCTCCAGCTGGGCAGCCGGTGGATTACTTCCCATTGGCACAGCCGGTACAGGCTTTTTGAGCACATACTCTTTGGACTCTTGTCTTAGAACTTTCCGTAAGTTCATAGACCAGTCCCAAAAGTTAGGGCCAGAAAGCTTGTCCCATTCCAAGAAAGATCGCAGTGATAAAGTATCATTCGTAGCCATTGGTTTCTACACAGAAAAATTTACAAGTGTAAATAAAGGACTTAACATGTTCTTCCCATATTATAATTAATAATGAATCGTGTTATTAATTAACTCGAGTTGTTGGGCTCATGGGCCGAGATCCATATTATATCAAGATATAGCCAGACGAGGGCCTGGAACAACTATACCCCAATTTTTAGGTAGGAACGCCATCCAATCCCAACCTAGGGACTCTCGGTTTGATGGGTCTGTTGGCACTTACCCATCTGTGCTTAGGGCCAGGAACATCCTACTACCCACGCTAAGTCAAAACCTCCATCCAAGTGTTAGAGTAACCAATACTCCAACCCAATACAAAATGACGATACTCCAGTGCATCCAACGAGGGTTGGTCTACAGCTGGCCTATCCCCACTTCGAGTAGGTTATGAATGAGGGAAGCACTTTTAAGAGACTTAGTAATTACCTTTTGGTTATTAGATTCAATTAATAACGGCTTAGATGCATAGGCGGGTGAAATTGGGTTTGTACATACATTCTCACATGTAAATAAATAAAACATAATTAAATAAAAATGAAATGCTATGGGCCAAAATTTACATCCTAATATAATTCTAGTAAACCTATACTAGAACGACATCAGGTGGGCTGCATCCTCATCCTTCTAGCACGCCAATCCAATCGGCTTCTTCTTCTTTACATAATTCCATAATAAACACATAAAATAAAATTACATAAAAGAAAAACGGCGCATAGGCCGTATTTACCAAAAGAATATTACAACCCGAATAAATAAGGCCCAAAACATCCATTCATGCATTTAATCATACATACACGTATCCAATACATACAATTAATAAACATGTTAAATGCATGAATTAATCCCATTTCAATAATATGTCCATAGCCATTATTTTGAAATCGCCAAATTTTGGCCGATCATGGTTCTAAACCCGTGCGGGCTTTGGGCCTCCAACCCAGGCAAAATTGCTCCTCTGATACCACTGTTGGGATTCGTCACGGGAAACCGACCGATAAAAGCGGAAATACGCGTCGATTTCCTCAAATCCGGCCCAGGAGCTTAAGATGTGGAAATCAAAAACTTAAAGCATAAAAGGAGGGTTTCAAAAACTCACCACAAAGTCTCTCTAAGAGACGGATGCGGACTGCAGGAACCAAAGTAGACTCCCTCCAACATCACGTACACGAACGGCTCTCGGACCGAAACCCGTGCTAGCGACTCGGATGACAAGAAGAGAGGGAGAAGAAGAGAAGAGAGGGGCGGCCAAGCATAGAGTAATGGCTGCCCAAATTTCTTTCCAAAAGAAAAATCCAAACTCTCTATCTCTCACAATTGTTTCTTCACTCACAATTGTTTCTTCCCTTCTAAACAAAGAGCATTAAGGAAAAGAGGACTAAACATTCTTACCATAAGAATGTATATCTACGGCCAATTCAAAAAAAAAAAAACAAGTGAGAAGAAAAGTCATCCCTTCATTTATTTCAAGTCATGATGAAAAGAAAGAAGAAGGATGAGTTGAAAAGTAAACAAAGCAATTTTCAACCTATGACTCACACCATGAGTCATCACTTTTCATCATTCAATTTTGTCAACAAAATGACTCATCATTGACTCATCACTTGCCTTAACATTCGGCCAAGCTAGAAAAGATGGTGGGATGATTTTGTTTTATCCATTCTTACCATAAGAATTAACCAAAATATCCAAGTAGCAAAGTCCAACTTTGCCACCCCAAAAGTCTTCCATGACTTCACACTTACATCATCTCTTTTGTCCAACAAAATGAGTCATCTTTCTAGCCCTTTCCATGCTCAAAATTTCGGCCAACACATCCCACTTAATGTGGGCATTTTTCATTTTAAGCTTTAAGCCCAATTCTAATTCCTTTGATTTAATTAATTTCAAATGCAACTTTACTTTAACATGTATGCTTATATATTATCCCATATAATATATTACATACATTTAAATTAAAATTCATTTGACCTATTAAGTTCATCAAGGGATTAAATTAGACATACATAAAATGAGATACATGTAAACCTATACATGTATAAAAATATTTCCACCTAGGAAATAATCCCATAAATTAATTCATTGAATTAATTATGAGAAGGCCAAAATAAATATTAATTATATAACTATGATCAATCCAATTGATTCATATAGTATAATTAATATATCTCTCTCTCTTCAAACGTGTATACTCCAAGTACACACTTAATCCGACTAGTTAAAGTCCAGACGTTCAATGTGTACGATCCGATGGGCCCGTCTTTATGTTGGCAGTGGGCCAAGGCCTACAGACTACAGGCGGGCTCTAGCAAGCCACTGTAGCCCCCAATTAAGACGGAGTAAGCAGTCCAACTGAAAACGTAACCCAGTAGTTTGAACTTGTAAATCCCATGTCGCTGATATCGGTGTCCAACACAGAGGCATGGAAGTATCACCCTCCTTGTGTCTGGACCTTGACTTGATACCGAATGAACTGATGCTCACAAACAAGATCCAATCTTGTTTGGGTGCAGCCGCACACTTATCAGTAACATTCTTCAAGAGGCCGATGATATCGTCTCAGTGAATCACTGAGTGACATTCCCTTCTGCATATCCATAGTGCTGCCATGCTCACTAACACACCCGAACGTACCCGTACTTGGCACCCTTTTACAGGCCCGTTGGGCGTACACCAAAGTGTGCCACTTCACATGCAGCACCATCATATGGTCCGGTCTAAGGACTTATACAAGTACTACACGAGAATCATTTGTGATACTATACCATGCAGATTCCCGTAAAGTGGATCAATCCAGTACCATGCCCTTTTTGCATGTACCCATTAACCTAGTTGACATTCCATGTTCTATGACCGGTAAGACACCGCCATACAACCAGGCTAATAATAGTCTTTGGTTCCATTCATTCCCATGATTGGAACAGACTACGGATGACTTTATGGTCATATCGTTTTCACTATCCACAGTCTTACTGCCAAGTGCCTCACACTTGACAACATGGATATGGATATGTCCATTGGATATTCTATTTAAAATATAGCACAAGACATATAATAAATAGATTAATGCCTTTATCTCCTTGACACAAATTGTATAATACATAAAGTTTACATTAATGTACCAAATGTATCATACAAACACAAGGACCAATGCCTCGGGACTAGGGCATTTCCAACACTTCCGGGGTTTCAATTTCCACCATCCCGGAGGGATAGACCTTATGCACGGTAAACGGCCCCGTCCACCGACTTCTCAATTTGCCCGGAAATAGTTTCAACCGAGAGTTATACAGGAGCACCAACTCCCCTTAATTGAAAGCTTTCTCGATCACATGCCGGTCGTGCCACTTCTTGGTCCTCTCCTTGTAGATTTTGGCGTTCTCATACGAACTCAACCAAAGCTCATCTAACTCCATGAGTTGCCTTAATCAAAGCTCACCTACAGCTTGCATATCTAAGTTAAGGAATTTTAAAGCCTAATATGCCTTATGCTCTAGTTCCACAGCTAGATGACAAGATTTACCGAAGACTAAGCAGTAGGGGGACATTCCTATAGGCGTCTTAAAAGCAGTCCTATATGCCCATAGTGCATCGTCTAACCTTAGACTCCAATCTTTCCCAGATGCACCTACCGTCTTTTCTAAGATTTGTTTTAGTTCCCTATTCAAAACCTCAACTTGCCCACTCGTCTGAGGATGGTAAGGAGTTGCTACCTTATGCTTAACCCTATACTTATGCAAAAGATTGTCAAATTGTCTATTACAAAAATGGGATCCCCCATCACTGATGATAGCCCTTGGGGTTCTAAACCTAGTAAGAATGTTTTTCTTTAGAAACTTGACAACGACCCTTGCATCATTGGTGGGTAAGGCGACAGCTTTTACCCACTTAGACGCATATTCAACCGCCACAAGAATGTATTGGTTGTTGTGGGATATTGGGAAGGGTCCCATGAAATCTATGCCCCAGACATCAAAAAGTTCACACACCAAGATACCCTGTTAAAGCATTTCATTCTTTTGGGAGATATTTCCCGTCCTTTGACATGCATCACAGGCCCGAATATAGCTAATGACATTCTGTTTCATGGTCGGCCAATAAAACCCACTAGATAAAATATTTCCTATGGTTCTATCGGGTCCAAAATGGCCACCTGCTTCTCTATCATGACACATCTCAATAATGGAGGGAACCTCCTCATAAGCAACACACCGCCTAATCACATTATCTGCACATAATATAAAAAGATAAGGGTCATCCCAAAAATAATCCTTAGGATCATGATAGAATTTACGTCTCTGTGCATGTGAGAGGTTAGGTGGAAGAATGTTACCGACTTTGAAGTTTGTGATGTCCGGAAACCATGGCATAAAGGTTACCCCACACAACTGTTCATCGGGGAATGTGTCACGAATGTCCGCTTCTAGAGAGGATATGGATCCTTCACTTGGTAGTCTCGATAAATGGTCGGCCACTACGTTCTCTACTCCCTTCTTGTCCTTAATCTCCACATCAAACTCCTGGAGGAGTAGAATCCATCGAATTAACCTAGACTTTGCATCCTGTTTAGCCAACAAATACTTAAGAGCATCATGGTCAGTGTACACAATTACTTTTGATAAGACCAAGTAAGACCTGAACTTATCGAAAGCAAACACAACAGCTAGTAATTCTTTCTCAGTCAAAGTATAATTCATTTCAGCACCGTTCAATGTCTTACTAGCATAGTAAATTGGGTAGAAAATTTTGCCCACCCTCTAACCTAAACATGCCCCAACAGCTATGTCACTCGCATCGCACATAAGTTCAAAGGGGATTTCCCAATTCGGACTCACCATGACCGGTACCTCAATCAATTTCTGCTTAAGCAAATTAAAAACATACATACACTCATCATTGAAATTAAATAGGGCATCCTTTAGGAGTAGCTCAGTCAACGGCTTAGCAATCTTAGAAAAGTTTTTCACAAAATGCCGATAAAAGCCCGCATGTCCTAAGAAGCTCCTAACTAACTTAACCGAACTTGGGGGAGGCAGTTTCTCAATCACCTCAATCTTGGCCGGATCAACCTCAATCCCCTTTCCCGACACCTTATGCCCTAAGACAATGCAATCCTGGACCATGAATTGACACTTCTCCCAACTAAGTGCCAAATTGGTGTCTTCACATCTCTGAAGCACATGATCCAAATTTCCCAGACATGACTCAAAAGTATGACCAACAACAGAAAAATCGTCCATAAAGACTTCCATAAAATCCTCAATCATATCAGCAAAAATGGCTAGCATGCATCTTTGAAAGGTGGCCCGGGCATTACACAAACCAAAAGGCATCCGCCTATATGCAAATGTCCTCTATGGACACATAAATGTGGTTTTCTCTTGATCGAGAGGGTCCATTGGAATTTGCATATACCCGGATAGCCCATCTAATGTACAAAAATATTTGTGCCCGGCCATCCTCTCTAACATTTGATCAATAAATGGTAATGGAAAATGATCTTTCTAGGTGGCATCATTCAACTTCTTATAATCAATACACATGGCCAACCCGTGGCAGCTCTAGTAGGGATTAGTTCCCCTTTATCATTTTTCACTACCGTCGTGCCTCCCTTTTTAGGCACACATTGAACCGGACTCACCCACTGACTATCAGAAATTGGAAAGATGATACTTGCGTCGAGGAGTTTTATCACCTCGGTTCTTACCACTTCCTTCATATTTGGGTTCAACCGATGCTGAGGCTGTGCACACGGTTTTACCTCATCTTCCAGGAAAATTCTATACGTGCAAAACGTCGAACTTATTCCCTTGATGTCATGGATTGTCCACCCGAACGCTCCTTTGTGCTTTCTCAGCACCTCTAATAGCTTGTCCTCCTCCTCTCCTGTCAACAAAGAAGAAATTACAACTGGTAAGTCCTTTGGAAGATGCAGAAAAACATACTTAAGGTTAGGGGGAAGGGTTTTGAGCTCCAATGATGGAGGTTCCTCCAGTAAGGATCTAGGTGCCGGCTTGACTTCACGCTGCAGCTTGTCAAACGTCCCTTCACCCATGAGCATTCTTCAACTAACACTTTGTTCGCCTCACTTTCAATTAGGCCTTCTCCTATGATGCACTCTAGTTCACTGCACAAATTCTCAACCACACAGGCATCAATAGGACAAAAGGAGTCCACAAAATTACAGTTTTCAACATCTAATGGATATTTCATTGAGTTATAGACGTTGAAACTTACCTCCTCATTGTGCAACCTAAGAATAATCTTACCTTCTTGGACATCTATCAAAGTCCTACTAGTTGCGAGAAATGGCCTTCCAAGCAAAAGGGGCACCGAGCTATCTTCCTCCATATCCATTACCATAAAGTCTGTGGGGAAGATAAACTTGTCCACCTTTACTAACACGTCCTCAACCACCCCCTTTGGCCTCGTGAGAGATCTATCCGCCAATTGGAGGGTCATGTTGGTCGGCTTTGGGTTTCCCAGTCCAAGTCTCCTGAAAAACGACAGAGGCATCAAATTGATACTTGCACCCAAGTCACATAGGGCATTGGCAATCTCCAAGTTTCCTATCCGGCATGGGATAGTAAAACTGCCCCTATCTTTCAGCTTGGGTGGGAGTTTGTTAATGATAATTGCTGAATATTCCTCTGTTAAAGCCACCACTTCGTCCTCGCCTAGCTTTCTTTTCCCTGCAAGAAGTTCTTTGAAGAATTTAGCAAAAGAAGGCATCTCTTGGAGAGCCTCAATCAATGGCATATTAAATTCTAACTTCTTAAAAATTTCCAGAAATTTGGAATATTTCTGCTCCAGTTTATCTTTCTTCTCCCTTTGAGGATAAGGAAGTTTAGGCACATAGGCTCTCACTGGGTCAGGAATTTTCCCTTTTTCATTTGTGCTAGGTTCGGGTTTAGAAATCGAGTCAGGGTTGCTTACCTCTCCCGACTCTTCACTTACCTCAGTAGGTTGGGATGGAATATCAGTGTTTTGCACTCGGTCCTCCACTTGCCTACCACTTCGTAGGGTTATAGCTTGAGATGTCTCCCGTTGATGTCCCTTAAGGTTTTGTTTAGTTCTACTCGGGAGTGCTCCTTGAGGTCTTTCCTGCCTCTCCCTACTCATTTGAGCCACTTGCTTGCCCAAATCCCTACAGTATGCCTCATTATTAGCAAGTCGAGATGAGATGTCTTTTAACAAAGACAAAACCATCTCATCTTGCTTAGACTGTTGAGGTTGCTATGAGGATTGATCATTAGGAATAAATGGGGCCTTACCTAACCCCTGCTCATGGTGCTTATAATGGAATCCGGAAGGAGCTCTCAACACATTTTGGTTATTACCATAAGACATGTTCGGGTATTGATACCTTCTTCCGTAATTGTTATTATTATTGAAATTTTGTGGGTAAGAGTTAGAGTTGTTGTACCTTTGGTTTCCTCCCATAAAACTTACATTCTCGGACGGTTGGGTGAATGGATCGCCCAATGCACATTCTTGACCATGATGCTCCGCTCCATATGATACACACAACACCGGCTGGTATTGTGGCACATTTAAATTCAAGCAGGACATCAACAGGTCCAGCTTCTTGTTCACATGGTCCATGGCTGCATCTTGGCGTCCCAAATCCGCAGCCCGAACCTCACTCCTTGTTGGCATGTTCGGCTGCCACAAGGTACTCTTCCTAGCCAGCTCTACGATTAGCTCCTCGGCTTGCGTAGTAGTCTTCTTAAAAATGACTCCACCTGTAGAAGAATCAATAATGGCACGGTTAGCTAGTGTCAAACCATGATAAAACGTGCTTACCTAGGTGAATGGCGGCATGTCATGGTGAGGGCAATTCCGTAATAACCGTTGAAACCTTTGCCATGCTTCGTTGAGAGTCTCAGTCCCAAATTGCCGGAATCCCATTATCTCGTTCCTTAACTGAGCCATCTTTGATGGTGGGAAGTAATATGCTAAGAATTGTTCTTTCAATTGATCCCACGAAGTCACTGACCCGGGTCTCAAGGACTTGTACCATTCCATTGCTCCCCCGCATAATGAGAAGGGAAACAACGTTAACCGCATAGCATCTTGGGGCACCCCACTGATTCGGACTGTATCGGCCACCATGAGAAACCGGTCTAAATGATCATTGGGGTTGTCACTTATTCCGCCACTGAATAGCCCGTTCCCTTGGATCAAATTGATCATACTGGACTTCAACTCAAAGTGATTAGCAGTGATGGCTGGGAGAACCACTTCAGATCTGTTCTGGGGTTGATATGGAGCCATTAGGTCAGTCATGACCATGTTGTCTCTATCACCACCCCTTCTTCTATCAAACTCCTCCCGCTCTCGCTGAAGTCGCTCTTGCTCAGCTCTTTCCCGTAGCTGTCTCTCCTCTTCCTCATGTTGCTGATGATCCATTTGGACAATTCACTGTTGTTGTGCACTACGGTTCCTGCTATAAAAACGTTCAATTTAGGGTTATAGGGTAAAAGCTCAGGGTGCTGAGAACGAGTTCACATAAGCTAGAAAGCACACACACACAGAGAGAAAATAAAAAAAAATTTGCAACAAATATCCACAGAAAAGAAAAATTATCTAACTATATGCACCTAGATAAGCAAATAGACCTTTGGTTCAATTATGCAGGAATATAAATTTCCCCGGCAACGGCGCCAAAAACTTGGTGGTCCTTAGGCGAAGTAGTGAAACTAAACCTAGAGTCACACAACTAAGGCAGTGCACTTATCGTTGACAAGTTATAATTCTTGTTGGTCCAGGTATCAATCCCATAGAGAAAAATATTCTGCAAACACTAAACTACTCGGGTTCCTTGTGTGTCCTAGGCGGAACTAAATTTTGGATTGTGATTATACTAACAACTAAATTATCCTACTCCTAATTGATCTATCCCAGCTTACTTTGCTCCTGAATTCGGGTTATCAATTGGCGGTTTACCGACCTATGAATGCTAGTGGTGATGGCTTTATCATTTAATTAAAATAGATGAACTTAACTCAACAATTAAACCTTAATTATGTTCTTCCGATGATTCAACCCAGCGTGTCTAGATCTTTTAGGTCCTTAGCCGGTTTTCCTTGTTTAGAGGCGGTCTAATTCCAAAGCTCAAAAAATAGGGGCACTTAAATTCCACAGTGTCGTCAATACTAATGGTTTCCTAGGTGTCAATCTAGGTAATGCCACAAATATGAACTTAATAAGTTAAGATCTTATGAGACTAGATTATCATTAAAGGAATTGCATAAAGGAAAGGTGTAAAAATTGAACTTAAATTGCAATCAATTATATTAATCAAGAAAGATGATAAGAATTCAATGTTTACAACCAAACATAATCAATAGAGGAATCAAAAGCTAACTAATCGAATTACAAAAGAGAAGAAGAAAAACTTATGCCCTTTTGGTCCGATTAACCGGATTTCGACAGTGTGAAGATGCTTGGGGTGTACCTATATAGACGAACTCAAGCCGGAACCAAGAACATCGCAAAAGGGGAAGATTCAATGCAAAACTTCTACCAATTGAGGGTTCAAACTCAAAGAAATAAATAGTTCAAGCACATAAACCTAGCTACAAGTTTGAGCTTTACACTTTAAAAGTCTGGAAAAAGATCCATACAACTTAGAAAATAACCTTTTTATACGGCTAGGTTAAAACCAATAAACAGAAAAGATGAAAGTAGGGCAACAGCAGAATTCCAGAGCTTGGCACGGCGTGCTAGTGGAGGTGGCACGCCGTGCTGTGCAGATTTGGGGGTGGCACGCCATGCTGGTGGTGGTGGCACGACTTCGTGCCGATCCACTGGATTCCGTCCCTTGGCATGCTGGGATGGCACGCCGTGCCCTCATTGCGACATGCCGTGCAACCATGCTTTTCAGCACTTCAAACTCTTCTTTGTCGCCGTCGCTCCAACTTTCTGTCCGGGTCATAATTCCTGTCCAAAACAAATATAAAGAAACATAACTGCACCAAAGCCACGGACCACAAAAACGGCACATTATCCAAAATTACAAAAACACCCCTAAAAAAACACGAAAAATGCTAAAAGTTATGAAAATCTAACCAAAACATAAAAATCAAAAAATACGCAAAACCAAACAAGTATTCACACAAAGGACTCTAAAAAAATTGCTGTTCAAACCACGAAATTGCCTAAAAGATAAGGTTAAAAACCGACCTTATCAACCTACTCAACCACTGCTTAACCCCTTGCAGTGTTGATATGTCGCCTCCAATGATAAGGATGTCATCAACATACAGCACTAGGAAGGTGGAAACGCTCCCACTAACCATCTTATACACACAGGGCTCATCAAAATTCTTTGTGAAGCCATATTCTGTAGTGGCCTCATTGAATCTCTGATGCCATGACCTCGATGCTTGCTTTAATCCATAAATAGATCTTTGAAGCTTGTATACCCGGTTTGGATACTTTGGATCGATAAAACCCTCAGGTTGTGCCATGTACACATCCTTGAGTAGCTTTCCATTAAGGAAAGTAGTCTTAACATCCATCTACCATATATCATAATCATACCATGCAGCTATGGCTAGTAGTATCCTAATGGATTTGAGCATAGCAACTGGTGAAAAGGTTTCATCATAGTCAATTCCTTAAACTTGCCTGAATCCTTTTGCCACCGATCACCCCTTGAAGGTGTTGTTCGCCTTTAACTTGAAACACCATTTGCAACCTATCACCTTAGCACCCGGTGGTGGATCCACCAAGTTCCATACTTGGTTATCGTGCATAGATTACATCTCAGCCTCCATGGCTTTGCGCCATTGATCTGAGTGTGGGCTTTCAGCAGCCTCCTGATAGGTCTTGGGCTCCTTTTGGTCAACGACCATAAGGTCCCCATCATCAGTCACGAGAAATCCGTACCTCTCTGGCTGATGACGTGTCCTACCAGACCTTCTAAGGTCTTGTGTGACCATTTATAGTTCCTCAATTTCTTGAGTAGTGAGATCGGTTCCCGAAGCATCCTAAGCAGTAGCTACAGGAGTTTGTGAGTCTTAAACTTCTGAAAGTTCAATATTACTCCCATTGCCTCTCTTGGAAAGGAATTCCTTCTCCAAGAAGATTGCATTTTTGGCTATGAAAACTTTGTTTTCCGCCGAATCGTAGAAGTAATAACCCGAGTTTGCCACTTGTCAATTTCTTAACATGTGCATCACGGCCCCAAATCTTCAAGAAGGAAACATTGGGCTTTTGGCCCCTCCATAGTTCATATGGTGTTCCTTAAACTGCCTTGCTTGGTGTATTATTAAGAATGTATGCAACAGTCTCTAAAGCATATCCCCAAAAGGAGATAAGGAGTGTAGTATGACTCATCATCGAGCAGACCATGTCAAGCAAGGTCCGATTCCTCCTTTCGGACACTCTATTCCACTGGGGTGTACCAGGAGGAGTGAGTTGGGATACGATCCCACACTCTCTCAAAAACGAGTCAAACTCTTGGATCAAATAGTCACCCCTCGGCCATAACGAAGTGCTTTTATTTTCTTGCCAAGTTGGTTTTCTACTTCATTCTTAAAGTCCTTAAACCTTTGGAAAGTCTCAGACTTATGCTTCATCAGATACATGTAACCGTATCTGCTAAAGTCATCCGTGAAGGTGACAAAGTATAGAAAGCCAAATCTAGCACTATTTCTCATAGGGCCACATACATCGGAATATATTAGCTCCAATAGCTTTGAGGCCCTTTCAGCAGTCTTACTAAAAGGCGCCTTTGTCATCTTGCCTATCAAACAAGATTCGCTTGTCTCATAAGATTGGATGTTAAATGACCCTAGCACTCCACTAGAGTGAAGCCTCGCTATGCGCTTCTCATTTATATGGCCAAGTCGATAATGCCATATGTAAGTAGGATTAATTCCATTTTGTTTAATCCTTTTAGTATTTATGTTATAGATTAAACTTTCACGTTTTAGATCAAGGATATATAAGCCATTTTCAAGAAATGCTGTTCCATAAATAATATTGCCACATTGCATAGAAATTTTACCATGTCCAAAATTAAATACGAAACTAGAAATATCCAACAAAGAAACGAAAATAATATTCCTACGCATCGCAGGTACAAAATAGCAGTTTCTTAGTTCCAAAACGAGTCCACTAAGCATCTCCAAGAAATAATCTATGATCTCCATTGCCTGAACCCGAGCACCATTTCCGACTTGAAGATCTACTTCTCCAGATCCTAATAATCTCCTATTTCTTAGACCCTGCACATTTGAACAAATGTGAGATCCACATAAATACCTGAAGCAGTAGTTTTACCCTTCAGTTGCTCCCTTAGCTTTGGACATGAGCTCTTCCCGTGCCCCTTCTGATGACACTCATGGCAGACATCGTCAGGAGAAGCAACCCTTCCTTTAGGTTGGGCCACCACCTTTTTACCCTCAGCCTTGGCCTTTTGGGCCTTAGCCTTGGCCTTAGATTTGGCCTTTCCCTTTGCAATGGATGTATTGCCCTTGTTCACCAGTAATACTTCAGGAGTCTTCTTAAGAGACTGCTCAGCAAGCTTAAGCATGCCATGCACCTCAACAACCGATTTATCCAACCCTTGCATATGTTAATTCATGATAAACTGGTTGTAAGACTCTAGCAGTGACCCGAGAATAATGTCTGCTGCCAAGTCTTATGAAACTGGTGAGCCGAGGTGGGCAAGTTTATCAATATACCCTTCAACTTTAGCATATGAGTGCTAACAGAAGTCCCAGCTGCCATCACTGTCGTGCAAAGTGCCTTAGTTGTCAGGTAACGTTCCCGACGAGCTTGATCTTGGAACATCTTTTTTAGTTGATCCATCATCTCATAAGTATGCTCGTCCATAAACTACTTCTGAAGATTAGAAGCCATGGTACCCAGCATGAGGCATGAGACATCTCGGTCATCCTTCACATGCTTATTGTACTGCTCTACCATTGCCGTGGTGGATTCGTCATTGGAAAAATAACGTGGCACAGCAGAAAATACATCATTTAAAATTTCCTAGAATCCACCTATCGTGTCCAATTACCATTGATTAGAATAAAAACAATTTGAATCAAGCGAGATTAACTCACCGGATTTGTCTCCTCGAGAGACTGCTGCAAAATCGTTTATTGAAGCTGCGATCTCCAAAGTCCGGTGCACGACCAACTATTGTGCGGGAACCGGTGCTAGCCGAAGATGCAAAGGAATGGAGGTTTAATGCTGGAAATTTCGGTTGATTTGGGGCTGCTCTTGGTGGCTAAAATTTCCAGCAATTAATTAGGATTGAATTAGGGTTTTATTCCTTAAGTGTGCCCTTATATAGACACCTTGTCTAATTGGGATTTAATTAGGTTAATTAAACCCAAGCCCACTAGGATTATAATTGCATAAATAAACTTTAATTAAAAAGTATATACTATGTAATTTAATTCCATTTCGCTAAATTTAATTACCCCAAAATAAAATTAAATCACACTTAAGTAAATACAATACATATATTTAATTTTCCTACTTAGGAAAATTATTTAATTAATCGTTTACTTTATGTAATTCAATTATAAATTAATTAATTACATTATGTAAACTTATTAATTAAATTAAATTCAACCCAATGTTAATTAATTACCTTGACACCGAATGTCAACTAATTAATTAACGCATTCCTTGCAATGTACATTACATGTATAATTTTCTATAAGTTCCGGCTTAGTTAATCTCTTTGCACGATCCTATGGGTCTGTCTTTATGTTGGCAGTAGGCCCAAGGCCCACAGATGATAAGTGTGTTCTAGCAAACCATTACAACCCCCAATCAAGATAGAGATGGAGTAGTCTTTCGAAGACACTCATCCGGTAGGAATCTCATAGTGTCCTTTGCCTAACGATATCGATATGAATAAACAAGAGGCATGGTGTCCATCATCCTCTTCTGTTGTTTATTATATTTCTTGATCTTGAGTTGACTGATTAATCAAATAAGCAACCAACTTATTTGGGTATGGCCATACACTTATCAGTCCCACTCATCAAGTGGCCAGTGATATCATCTCGGTGTTGTTGGGATTTTTCACAGGAAATCACCCGATAAAAGCGGAAGAACGCGATGATTTCCTCAAATTCGTGCCCAGGAGCAATTAAGATGGAAATTGGAAAAACAAAAATTAAATTGAAAGAGATAAATCTCTTACCAGGAATATCTCTTTCAAGAGATTGATGTAGACTACAGGAATCAAACTAGAAACCCTCCTCATTCACGTACACGAACGCCTAATGAACACCACCCGTGCTACCGTCGGAAACCACGAACTTTGGAGAGGGAAGGCTAGTGAGAATTTCGACTATCTCTTTCTTCTCTCTGTGGTGGCCGAAATTCCTAGGGCTAATAAACCCTAGGTTGGCCAAAATCTAAAGGAATTTTGGCCCAACTTAGCTCTTTCATTTGTGCGGGCTTCCTTCTCTTAATTTTGGCCCAATCTTATTTTGATTAGTCTGGTTTAAATTAATTTCAAGCCCAACTTTAATTTACCCATGTATTTAATATATTACACTAAGTAACATATTATTTACATTTAAATCAAAATTAGTTTGACCAACTAATTTAATCCATCAAATTAAAATTAGATCTTCACAAATAAAATCATATGTAAACCCATACATATGAATATTTCCACCTAGGAAATAATCTCATAATGAAGAGCCAATTACATATATATTAATTTTATTATTATGATCAATCAAATTGATCTTTCTAATATAATTAATAGATGTACCTCTCTCTCCAGAGTGTATACTCCAAGCATACATGTGATTCCTTAAGTCATGCTCAGTCGCTCAATGTGCACGATCCCGTGGGCCCATCTTTATGTTGGCAGTGGGCCTGTGGCCCGCAGACTACAGTTGGGCTCTAGCAAGCCACTGCATCCCCTAATCAAGATGGAGATGGCAGTCTAACTATTATCATAACCCTGTAGTTTGAACTTGTATATCCCATGTCATCGATATCGGTGTCCAACACAGAGGCATGGATTGATCACCCTCTTTTATGTTCGGACTTTAACTTGATCCTGAATGCACTGAAGCTCACAAACAAGTTCCAACTCGTTTGGGTGTGGCCACACTCATATCAGTCACATTCATCAAGAGGCCGGTGATATCTTCTCAGTGGACTACTAAGTGGCAAATCCCTTCTGCATATCCATAGCATTGCCATGCTAAGTGACATACCTAAAAGTACCCATACTTGGCTCCTTATTACAGGCCCTTTAGGTGTACCCCTAAGTAGGCGACCTCACATGCAACACCATCATATGGTCAGGTCAAAGGATCCATACAAGTACTGCACGAGAATCACTTGTGATACTATACCATATGGATTTCTCGTTTAGTGGATGTATCTAGTACCATGCCCTTGTTTCATGTACCCATCAACTTGGTTGACATCCCATGTCCAATGACCAGTAAGACACCGTCATACAGCCAGGTTAATGATAGTCTCTTGTTCCACTCATTCCCATGACTAGAACAGACTACGGATCTATTCATGTTCATATCGTTTACCCTATCCATGGTCTTACTTCCAAGTGTAGGACACTGGTCATCATGGATATGGATATGTCCATTGGATACTTCATTTAATATATCGCACAAGATAAATATAATAAATGAATTAATGCCTTTATCAATAACACAAATAAGTATAATACATAAATCCAATAAATGTATGATACAAATACAAGGACCAATGCCTCGAGACTACGGCATATCCAACAGGTGTTACCCGAGTGGTAATTCCATCACTTCATCATCAATATCAGTATGTTCACCTATTTACCCAATCATACCCATATTTAGCATCCTTTTACAGACCTGTTAGGTGTATGTCAAAGTGAACTGGATTCCATATTGATACTATAATGAAATCTGGTCTGAGGACAAAAGAGACCTATGAAAGAAAGACCTATGACGCGACAACCATGTGGCTTTCTTGTGCGGATCGATCTAGTCCCATGTCAATGACATGTACCTATATTCATGACTAACTATATAAGTACTATGGCTAGTTAAGAACTACCATACAGTCATTGAATATACAAGTTTGTGGTTCTATTCATTCCCACTATTAGAACGGACCTGGGATAGGTTTTATGATTATCAATCAATGGATTCTCTACTCATATTATAGCACAAGATATAAATGAAAAAGATTAATTGCCTTTATTAATGTGACACAAATAATGTATTCATACAATGAATCTTGATGTATAATACAAAATACAAGAATCCAATGCCCTAAGAACTAGGGCACACCAACAGCAAGTACATGCAAGATCCTGTGGACCGCATATGAATGGAGTCGCCCTGGCTAGAAAGATAATGAGGCAGGCATACTTCTTAGTGATGATGCAATCTGATTATGTGAAGGAGGTGAGAAGATGTCATGAGTGCCAAATCCATGCTGATATCAGTCATTTACCATCACTTGAGCTACAGAATCTGGCATCTGCTTGGCCATTTTTAGCATGGAGGATGGACATGATTGGAGAAATTCATCTCGCAACATCTAATGGACACAGATTCATAGTAGTCACAGTTGACTATTTTTCAAAGTGGGTAGAAGCAGAATCCTTCGTTAGCATAACAGCTAAATAGATGGTTAAGTTCATTCAGAAAAACATCCATTCTCAATATGGAATCCCCCATCATGTAGTGACTGATAATGGAGGGTAGTTTCAAGGCGCAATAGCTAAACTATTTGTAGAACATGGCATGGAACATCATAGATCTTCTCCATATAGACCACAGGCTAATGGTGTAGTGGAGGTGGCTAACAAGTCAATAAAGAAGATCTTATCAAAGATTGTAACCACCCATAGAGATTAGGTTGACAAGCTGCCATATGCTCATTGGGGTTATAGAACCAGTGTCAGAACACCAACTGGTGAAACTTTTTATGCCTTGGTGTATGTTATGGAAGCAGTGTTGGTAGTGGAAATGGAGCTCAAGTCACTTAGAATAGCCTTGGAAGCTCAATTACTAGAAACGGGAGGGATGCAAGCAAGATATGAGTAGTTGGCAGCGTTAGAGGAAAAGCGATTAAAAGCACTAGATCATTTATAGATGTATCAATGTAGAATGGCTAAACCCTATAATGAAAAAGTGAAATATCCCAAATGGTAGTTGAAAGCCGAAGATTCTAAAACAATTAAGGCCTACAAATGTCGATGTTCAAGGGAAGTTTATACCAAATTGGGAGGGTCCATATGTTATGAAGAAAGTGCTATCAAAAGGTGATGTTAGCATTATAGACATGGATGGAAATGAATTTGCCAATCCTGTTAATTAGGATCACTTGAAGCTTAATCATTTAAAAGGAAAAAGGAAAAAGAAAAATTAAGACATGAGAGAAAATGATTAATTGGAAAATCTGAAAGGGACAACTAGTAACGGATTCTAGTTCGGTGTGGAAAGTATACCATTTTGGGAACCAAACCTTTCAAATGTACTCATGTCTATTTTAGCAATAAAGTGTGATATTTATTTAAATATATTCATATCGTTTTGTCAAAATGCATAAATGAAGTTATCTTTTCTAAACATCCATTTAAAGAAAGCACTTTACATTTAGCCGGTTGTAAGGCTTACATTGTTTAACAACATGCAATCTGAAATTTTGAGACAGATCCAAGTTTGAATGTCATAAGGCCTTGTGCAATTGTGATCATTATACATGAAGCAAAAAATAAAAATAAAAAAAATCCAAAGCTCACTAAGGTGAAAACCAAAAAGGCACCTCAGGCAAAAGTTAGAGCAGCTCGCTAAGCTGAAACCCAGCGTTGGGTAGTTTAGGCAAAAGTTAGAGCACTTCTAAACTCACTCTTCCCAGGGGAAAAGTTGTAAAGCCTCTTCATTATCCCCCAGCGAAACCATTACAAAGAATATCACAACTTTTTCCGCAACAGCCATCATATCTCCTCAACAGAAATACAAAGATTGCATCGCATAAAGAATATACTCCCCCAGCTAAAGTCGATCAGAGGCGTGACACATTTTCCCCAACAGAACATGAAATATCAAGATTGGACTAATTGGGGGAAATGCATTCTTTAGGGTCCACATGCATATGCATTGTCATACATGCATGCATGCCATACATGGAACATTCATCCCCAGCTAGTCTTCATATTTTATCGAAGGGGCAAAATTTTTGTTTAAAATCTCTCAATCAAGGAATGAAGACTCATCGTTTCAAATGTAGAAATTCATCAAATCCACCGTGGGTAAATGTAAAACCAGCATCAGCTCTAATCAAATTCGCCGTGGGTAAATGTAAACCCAGCATCTGCTCCAATCAAATCCACCGTGGGTAAATGTAAACCTAGTATCAGCTCTAAACAAATCTACTGTGGGTAAATGTAAACTCGGTATCAGCTCTAATCAAATCTACCGTGGGTAAATGCTATCCTAGCATCGGCTCCAATCAAATGCATCATGGGTAAATGTAAACCTGATATCGGCTACAATCAAATCTGCCATGGGTAATTGTACACCCGGTATCGGCTCTAATCAAATCTGCCGTGGGTAAATGTAGACCCAGTATTAGCTCCAATCAAATCCACCGTGGGTAAATGTAGAGCCGGTATCAGATCCAGTCAAATCCACCATGGGTAAATGTAAACCCGGTATCAGCTCTAATTAATTCCACCGTGGGTAAATATAGACCCCGTACCGGCTCTAATTAAATCCACCGTGGGTAAATGCCAACTCCAACCAAGTTTGCCATCAGTAAATGTAAACCTGGAATCAGCTCCGATCGGATTGTCACTGCATCAGTATCTCTTCATCGCGTCAGGTATGTTTTCTTCCCTTTTCTCACCACTATCGTGAGACCAAATTCGATCCAAGCTTATTAACCTGACCGTAAATCGACTTTGGTCCCCGCAAGGGGCAGCCTGTGAGCATGGGTTTTCCCAACCTCTGTGATGAGAACCTTATGCTACCTTTTAAGTAGACGAATATGAATTGGACTTGAGAACGAGCATTATGTCACCTATAATGCCTCAAACACCCCGAAAACTGAACAGTCATTGATCCAAGACCCCGGGAAAGATCCTTCGAGCGGTTAGAGGGCTTAGAGGT
This sequence comes from Euphorbia tirucalli, assembly GCA_039660915.1. Classification (NCBI taxonomy): domain Eukaryota; kingdom Viridiplantae; phylum Streptophyta; class Magnoliopsida; order Malpighiales; family Euphorbiaceae; genus Euphorbia; species Euphorbia tirucalli. The sequence goes on along the minus strand of CM077640.1, from coordinate 29,318,241 downwards.
GAGTGTGGTATTTAGGAGAGTCTATCATGGCTCTAGTTAGAGCTACATAGCTGTAGTTTTACAACTACAGCCATCCGGCTGTAATCCCAAAGCCACACCACTGTAATACTACACTCGTATAGCTCTAGCGGGTGGTCAGATTATCTCCCAAATGGCTGAAATAAAGCCTGGAAAGAGCAAAAAGATATGAGAAATGAGGGCACTTTAGCTGCATTTTAGAGTCTTAAAAGAGGAGAATATCCAGAAACAAAGAGGGGGATTGATTCTAGACAGAAAATTAAAGAAAAGAGATATCAAAAGCAGAAAAAAATGAGAGAAAGAAGAAGAAGAAAAAGAAAACCAAAGAGGAAGAGAGAAGCCAGAACCAAGCATAAGAAAGCACATTGCAAACATTGAGAGTGGAGGTTCCAAGACAGATTCTCACTCGCGGGGGATCATTTTCAAGCAGCAAGGATAGATTCCTAATGTATACTTAATGATTTCAGGGTGTTTGTGAGGTTCCAAGCACATTCCGACATTCCGATCGACTTCCAGACATCTAACACGCTGGAACATCAACAAGGTAAACTCTGAGAGGCCTTAAACTCGTGTTTGTTTGGTTTCTATTGTGATTTTTCTATGTTTTACAAATTTTCAGAAACTAGCTGTCTGATTACAGCCGTGCGGCTCTAATTGGAGCCAAGCGGCTATAATCACAAAGAAAAGAGCCACGCGGCTCTAATAGCTTAGAATAGAGCTGCACAACTATAAAACTAAAGCCACACAACTATGTTCTTCAGGGCATAAACCCAAAAAGCCCTAAGATTTACCAAAAGCAGCTAGATTTCCATTTTGTTTGTTCTATCATGTACTATTTTGGTCCCAAATATATCCATCATGTGCTATTTTTCTTTAGTTTTTGGTTCTCAAATGACTTTGATGTGAGATTTTCAGATTCTTTGGTTTCGGTTTTGAGTTTCGGGGTTATTCGATCCAAACTGGATCCACTGTCCAGCTTTAGGGGACCCCCAGGTTCCTCAAAATTCCTAGAAATCATCGAAAACGGCCAAAATAGTGTTTACAAAGCAAAGAAAACCAATTTTGGGTACTGGGTATTACAGCTGCACGGCTATAATGGTTATAGTCGCCCGGCTCTAATCTTAAGGAGGAGGCAGAATCATGGAATGGCCATGACAAACATCACCACATGATGTTGTCTTCAGAATCAAATTATTTTTGATATGTTTATTGCTTTCAAACCTTAAATGGATGTCGAAATTAGGAAACCCACACGAATGGAACCCTGAGTTATGGGATAACTGACATGCTAAACTAAAGTAACTTGAAAGTAATTGAGCCAAATAGTTTTGCAAAAATGTTTTGAAGCTTAAAACCTACAAGGCATTTTAAAAATGGTTTTCCAGGTTTAACCAAGCAAGTCGGCCTGACTTCTCAGTTATCCCCTAAATGCATGTTCCCACTTCCTCAAATCCCCCATTCTATCTTATGTGAGTCCTATTTGTGTTTATAATATAATTATGCTAACCATTTTTCATATGGCTTTTATTTTTCTTTGTTTTATCATTTTGGATGTATTTTATAGATTGATCATGTATTCTAGGCGATTGTAATTTTTAGATCTTCGTATATCTAGGCAATTGTATTGGTGAGGATGAGAGTTTTCTTTTTCATTTGATTTGGTTGTATAAGTCAGCCTCTATTTTTACTTTCTTGCACTTTATTTTTCTGCATTTTACTTTTCTTACAATTTATTTTTATCATTCGTATGAGCATTGGCTAAATAATAAAGGATAAAAATGGGGAGAGAATTAAGAAGTAAAATATTATCATATGCACTTATAAATGAAAGCAAGCTTGAGGTTGAATAGGTAACATGCCCAAACCCTAAATCTCTAAATTAAGTACAGTATCCTACGCTCGGTAGGGAGCTGTACTACAATTTCTCGGATGAGCTGATCCAGGTGGCGACTTTGTCACTAATCTTGAAATTTAAGTTTCAAGGTCTTTAAGTTAATAAAATGAGATTTTCTAAAATGTAAAAACCAATTTTCCAAAAACTCACATTCAAGGAAAAGGTTTTCTACAAAAGGGATTTCGAAAATAAATCAATGGTTTTCCTAAAGCAAGGATGCAAACCCATTTTCCTAAGGCAATTGGCACAGCTATAATGGCAGTTGAGACTTTTATTAGCACTTATGTGCTAAAGCTGAAGGGGTATATTGATACACTTGCCTACCTTAGCTTGCTAGTTCTGCAGGACTTGGCAGCAGACATTATTCTTGGGTCACTTTCTTAGTCTTACAACCAATTTATCATGAACTACCACATGCAGGGTCTTGATAAATCAGTTGTTGAGCTGCATGGCATGCTTAAGCTTACTATGTAGTCTCTTAAGAAGACACCTGAAGTTCTGCTGGTGAAGAAAGGCAATAAGCCCACTGCTAAGGGAATGGCCAAATCTAAGGCCAAGGATAAGGCTCAGAAGGCAAAGGCTAAGGGCAAGAAGGTGGTGGCCCATCCTAAAAAAATGGTTACTTCTCATGAAGAATTCTACCATGAGTGTCATAAGAAAGGGCACTGGAAGAGCTCATGTCCAAAGCTAAGGATGCTAATGAAGAGCAAGTCTGCTGCTTCGGGTATTTATGTTGCTGGGGTTAATCTGGCTATTTCTACATCTTGGGTTTTAGACACTGGATGTGGTTCTCACATTTGTCCAAATATGCAGGGACTAAGAAATAGGAGATTGCTAGGATCTGGTGACTTAGATCTTTAAGTCAAAAATGGTGCTCGGGCTCAGGCCATGGAGATCGGCGATTATTTCTTGGAGATGCCTTGTGGGCTAGTTTTCAAACTAAGAAACTATTATTTTGTACCTGTGATGTGCAGGAATATTATTTCTATTTCTTTGTTGGATATTTCTAGTTTTATATTTAATATTGGACTTTGTAGAATTTCTATGCAATGTGGTAATATTATTTATGGGACAACATTTCTAGGAAATGGATTATATATCCTTGATCTAAAATGTGAAAGTTCAATCTATAACATAAATAGTAAAAGGATTAAACAAAATGAAATTAATCCTAATTACATCTGGCATTGTCAACTTGGCCACATAAATGAGAAGCGCATAGCTAGGCTTCACTCTAGTGCAGTGCTAGGGTCATTTGACATCTAGTCTTGTGACACATGTGAATATTGTTTAAGAAGCAAGATGACAAAGACGCCTTTTAGCAAGACTATAAAAGGGCCTCAGAGCTACTGGAGTAGATACATTCCAATGCATGCTGCCCAACGAGCACTCGTGCTAGGTTAGGTTTTCTGTACTTTGTTACCTTCATGGATGACTACAGAAGATACGGTTTCATGTATCTAATGAAGCATGTGTTTGAGACTGTTTAGAGACTGAAAGACTTTAAGAACAAAGTAGAAAACTAGCCTGGTAAGAAAATAGAAGCACTTCAATTTGACCGACGGGGTGAACATTTGAGCCAAGAGTTTGACTTATTTTTTAGAGCGTGTGGGCTTGTATCCCAACTCACTCCTCTTGGTACCACCCAGTGGAAGGGAGTGTCGGAAAGGAGGAATAGGAACTTGCTAGACATGGTCCACTTAATGATGAGTCATGCTACACTCCTTGTCTCCCTTTGAAAGCCCACACTTAGATCAATGGCGCAAAGCCATACAGGCTGAAATGCAATCTATGCTTGATAACCAAGTATGGAACTTGGTGGATCCACCTCCGAGTGCTAAGGTGATAGGTTGCAAGTGGTGTTTCAAGTCAAAAGCCAACAACACCTTTAAGTGGTGATTGGTGGCAAAAGGATACAGGCAAGTTTAGGGAATTGACTATGATGAACCCTATTCACTAGTTGCCATGCTTAAATCCATATGAATACTACTGGCCAAAGGTGCATGGTACAATTATGAGATATGGTAGATGGACGTTAAGACCACTTTCCTTAATGGAAAACTAATTGAGGATGTGCACATGACACAACCTAAAGATTTTATCGATTCGAAGTATCCTAACCGGGTATGCAAGCTTTAAAGATCCATTTATGGATTGAAACAAGCATCAAGGTCATGGAATTAGAGATTCAATGAGGCCATCACAGAATATGGTCTCACACAAAATCCTGATGAGCCCTGTGTGTATAAGATGGTTAATAGGAGTGTTTCCACCTTCCTAGTGCTATATGTTGACGATATCCTGATCTTTGGAGACAACATACCAACACTGCAAGGGCTTAGGTAGTGGTTGAGTAAGTGCTTCGCAATGAAGGACTTAGGCAAAGCTGAAACCATCTTAGGGATCAGGATCTACAGAGATAGATCCAGTCGGCTTTTAGGCCTAAGTCAGGCCACGTACATTGATAAGGTTCTAAAAAGATTCAGCATGGATAGGGCAAAGAAAGGATTCTTGCCTGTGTGCCATGGGTTGAAGCTAAGTAAGAAAGACGGTCCTAAAACAAAGAAGGATTGGGAGAACATGGAAAAGATCCCTTATGCATATGCTATAGGATCTATCATGTACTCCATGTTATGTACGAGGCCTGATGTTGTGTTTGCACTAAGTATGACTAGCCAGTACCAATCAGACCCTAGGGAGGAACACTAGAAGGTAGTCAAGGCAATCCTATAGTACCTTAACAAGACTAAGGATGTATTCTTAATGTATAAAGGTTAGGATGAGCTTGTAGTGTCTGGTTACATTTGTTGGATACGCCCTAGTCCCGAGGCATTGGTCCTTGTATTTGTATTATACATTTATTGGATTTATGTATTATACTCATTTCTGTTATTAATAAAGTCACTAAGTCATTTATTATATATATCTTGTGCATTGTATTAAATGAAGTATCCAATGGACATTTCCATATCCATGATGACCAGTGTCATGCACTTGCCAGTAAGACCATGGATAGGGTAAACGATATGACCATAAATTGATCCGTAGTTTGTTCCAGTCATGGAAATGAATGGAATGGGAGACTATCATTAACCTGGTTGGATGGCGGTGTCTTACCGGTCATTGGACATGGGATGTCAACCAAGTTAATGGGTATATGTTAAAAGGGCATGGCACTGGATAGATCCACTAAACGAGAAATCCACATGATATAGTATCACAAGGGATTCTCGTGTAGTACTTGTATGGATCCTTTGACCTGACCATATGATGGTGTTGCATGTGAGGTCGCATACTTAGGGGTATGCCTAAAGGGCCTATAATAGGGTGCCAAGTATGGGCACTTTCGGGGATGTCACTTAGCATGGCAATGCTATGGATATGCAGAAGGGATTTGTCACTCAGTGATCCACTGAAAAGATGTCACCAACCTCTTGATGAATGTGACTGATAAGAATGTGGCCACACCCAAGCAAGTTGGAACTTGTTTGTGAGCTTCAGTACATTCGGGATCAAGTTAATGTCCGGACACAAAAGAGGGTGATCAATCCATGCCTCTGTGTTGGACACCGATATCGATGACATAGGATACACAAGTTCAAACTATAAGGTTATGATAACAGTTAGACTGCCATCTCCATCTTAAATGGGGGGTGCAGTGGCTTACAAGAGCCCAACCGCAGTCTGTGGGCCACAAGCCCACTGCCAACATAAAGATGGGCCCATGGGATCGTACACATTGAGCGACTAAACACTTAATTAAGGAATCACATGTATACTTGGAGTATACACTCTGGAGAGAGAGGAATATATTAATTATATTACAAAGATCAATTGGATTGATCATAATAATAAAATTAATATTTGATTGGCTTTCTCATAATTGATTGGATTAATTATGAGATTATTTCCTGGGTGGAAATATTCATATGTATAAGTTTACATAGGAATTTATTTTGTGAAGATCTAATTTTAATTTGATGGATTAAATTAATTAGTCAAACCAGTTTTAATTTAAATGTAAATAATATGTTACTTGGTGTAATATATTAAATACATGGGTAAATTAAAGTTGGGCTTGAGATTAATTTAAACCAGACTAATTAAAATAGTTTTGGGCCTAAAATAAAAGAAGGAAGCCCACACAGATGGAGAAGCCAATTGGGCCGAAATTCTCCGTGAGAATTTCGGACACCTAGGGTTAACATAACCCTAGGATTTTTGGCTTAGTCAGAGCATCACACTGTGGCCGAAATTCTCCTCCCTCTCTTCTCCATTGTTCATGTTTTGCGATGCTAGCACAGGTGGTGTTCATAAGGCGTTCGTGTACGTGAACGAGGAGGGATTCTAGTTTGATTCCTACAGTTTGCATCCATCTCTTGTAAAGATATTTTGGGTAAGGATTTATCTCTTGTAATTAAAATTTTGATTTTGCAAATTTCATCTCAATTGCTCCTGGGCACGGATTTGCGGAAATTGTCGTGATCTTCCGCATTTATTCGGATGATTTCCGGTGAAAATCCCAACAACATTGAGGCAAGCTTTAAGACCGATGAGGATAAGAACCAATCATAGTCTGGTTATGCTTTTCTCCTGAATGGTGATGCCACTAATTGGAGGCTCTCAATGCAGGCCACCATTGCCGAGTCTACAACAAAAGCTGAGTACATTGCCAGATGAGAAGTTGCAAAGGAAGGTTTTTGGATCAAGAAGTTCATAGCTAAGGTAGGAGTAGTACCCACTATCCTAGACCCAGTTGATGTTTTCCGTGACAACAATGGGGCCATCGTACAAGTCAAGAAGCCCCGGTTACACAAGAGATCCAAACATGTGCTCATAAAGTTTCACCTCATTTGGGAGATCATGAACGGAGGTGGCATATAATTGCAGAGGTTTGACACCAAGAATAATATCGCTGATCCATTGACCAAGACACTGCTACAGACACGGCCTGACGGTCATACCATATTTATAGGAATTAGGGCAATGCCTCCTTAGAAATAGTGCAAGTGGGAGATTATTGGTGTTGGGATTTTTCACCGGAAAGCAACCGATAAAGCAGAATAACACATTGATTTCCTCAAATCCGTGTCCAGGAGCAATTGAGGTGGAAATCAAAAACAACAAAAAAATAAGAAGAGATTAAGATTCTCAACCGAGATATCTCTTCTAGAGATGGCTGCAAAATTCAATCTAGACTTCCACCAAGTTCTCATACATGAACATCTATAGAACTCAACCAGTGCTAGTGATAGGATCGGTCGGAAGGGAGAGATTTTGCTGCTGGAATTTTTTGTCTTCTTTTCTTATCTTGGTCAAAAATTTCTAGGGTATTGAAACCTAGATGCTGAAATTTTTCTTTAAAAATTTCGTCCCATTCTCCTTTAATTTTATGCGAGCCTTTTCTCCTTTAAGCCCAAGTCTGATTTAATTCTTTCAGTTACATACATTTAAATTAAAATTTATTTAACCAATTAATTTAACCAAAGAATTAAATTAGACTTTCATAAAATTAAATACATGTAAACCTATACATGTAAAATATTTACACCAAGGAAATAATCTCATAAATTAATTCAATGAGTTAATTATAAGAAGGCCAATACAAATATTAATTATATTATTTTGATCACTCTAATTGATCCATATAATATAATTAATACAATCCTCTCTCTCTGGTGCATATACTCCAAGTATAGAGTTGATCCCTTTAGTTCAAGTTCAAACGTTCAATGTGTACGATCCTATGGGCCCGTCTTTATGTTAGCAGTAGGCCTATGACCCACATACTATAGGCGGGCTCTAGCAAGCCACCGCAACCCCCAATTAAGATGAAGATAGCAGTCCAACTGTAATCGTAATCCTGTAGTTTAAACTTGTACATCCCATGTCATTGATATCGGTGTCCAACACTGAGGCATGGATTGATCACCCTCTTTTGTGTCCGGACATTTACTTGATCCCGAATGAACTGATGCTCATAAACAAGTTTCAACTTGTTTGGGTGTAGCCACACTTTTATCAGTTGCATTCATCAAGAGGCCGGTTATATCTTCTCAGTGGACTACTGAGTGACATTCCCTTCTGCATATCCATAGCATTGCCATGTTCACTGGCATACCCTAACATACCCATACTTGGCACCCTATTACAGGCTATTTAGGTAGACACCAAAGTATGCCACTTTACATGCAGCACCATCATATTGTTAGGTCAAATGATCCATTCAAGTACTGCATGAGAATCACTTGTGATACTATACCATGTGGATTTCTCGTTTAGTGGATCTAACCACGTATGATGCCTCTTTTGCATGTACCCATTAAATTGGTTGACATTCCATGTCTGATGGCCAGTAAGACTCCGCCATCCAACCAATCTAATGATAGTCTCTAGTTCCATTCATTCCCATGACTGGAACAGACTACGGATGACTTTATGGCCATATCGTTTTCCCTATCCACAGTCTTACTGCCAAGTGCATGATACTTGTCAACATGGATATGGATATGTCCATTGGATACTCTATTTAAAACATAGCACAAGATGTATAGTAAATATATTAATGCCTTTATTTAATGACACAAATTGTATGATATATTAAATCCAATCACATTGCACAAATTGGAGCTCTTCCAGCTAACAGCACCACCATTTAGCAAGAATACATACCCAGACCGCAACTGGTCCTTATTCTGGCCGGTCTAGAAGCTTGCATGAGTGTACCTAGTAACGGATAGCTCTTTTTGACCTCCATAGACTAAGAAGCTATTCTTCGTCTGGTTAAGGTACTTCAGGGTTGCTTTGATCGCCTTCTAGTGATCCTCACTAGTATCCTGCTGGTATCAGCTTATCGTACTCAGTGCAAAGGCAACATCAAGTCTCATCCATAGCATAGAGTACATGATTGATCCTATAGCTAACGCATATGGGACTAACTTCATGTTCTCCCTGTCTTGCCTTATCTTAGGATAGTTCTTCTTAATAAGTTTCAACCCATGGCTCATGGCAAGAAACCTTTCTTGGCCTGATCCATGTTGAATCTTTTCAGAACTTTGTCTATGTATGTAAGGCCTAGAAGGCCAAGGCTAAGGGTAAGAAGGTGGTGGCCCATCCTAAAACAAGGGTTGCTTCTCTCGAAGATGTCTGCCATGAGTGTCATAAGAAGGGGCACTGGAAGAGATTGTGTTCAATGCTAAGGGAGCTAATGAAGAGCAAGTCTGTTGCTTCAGGTATTTATGTTGTTGAGATTAATCTGGCTATTTCTACATCTTGGGTTTTAGACACTGGATGTGCGTGAGCACGGGTTTTCCCGACCTCTGTGATGAGAAGCCTATGTTACCTTTTAAGCAGACAAACATGAATTGGACTTGAGAATGAGCGGGATGTCGCCTAGAATGTCTGAAACACCCCAAAAACTGAACGGTCCTTAATCCGAGACCCCAGGAAAGATCCTTCAAGTGATTAAAGGGCTTAGAGGTGAGTGCGGTATTTAGGAGAGTCTGTCACGGCTCTGGTTAGAGCCGCACGGCTATAATCTTAGAGCCGCACGGTTGTAATACTATAGCTGCACGGCTCTAGTGAGCAGTCAAATTATCTCCCAAATGACTAGAATAAAGCCTGGAAAGAGCAAAAAGATCTGAGAAATGAGGTGACTTTAGCCAAATTTTAGAGTCTTAGAAGAGGAGAACATCTATAAATAAAGGGGGGGATTTATTCTACATAGAAAATTGAAGAGAAAAGAGATCGAAAGGAGAAAAAAAAAGAGAGAAAGAAGAAGAAGAAAAAGAAAACCAAAGAGAAAGAGAGAAGCCAGAACCAAGTACAAGAAAACATTGCAAACATTAAGAGTGGAGGTATCCAGACAGATTGTCACTCGTGCGGGATCTTTTTCGGGCTGCAAGGATCGATTTGGGAATTATACTCGAGGATTTCAGGGTGTTCGTGAGGTTCCAAGCATATTCCAACATTCCAATCCACTTCAGATGTCAAACATGCCAGAACATCAACAAGTTAAACTTTAAGAGGACTAAAACTCGTGTTTGTTTGGTTTCTGCAATGATTTTTCTATGTTTTGCAAATTTTAGGAAACTAGCTATTTGATTACAGCCATGTGGCTCTAATTAGAGCCAAGCAACTGTAATCACAAATAACAGAGCTGTGCGGCTATAATAGCTTAGAACAGCGCCGCACGGCTATAATACTAGAGCCGCACGGCTATGTTCTTGAGGGCAGAAACGAAAAACCCTAAGATCGACCGAAAGCAGCCAGATTTCCATTTTGTTTGTTCTATCATGAACTATTTTAGTCCCAATCACATCCGTCACGTGCTAATTTTTTTTGGTTTTTGATTTTCAAAAGATGTTGATGTGAGATTTTTAGATTCTTTGGTTTCAGTTTTGAGTTTCAGGGTTATTCGATCCAAACTGGATCCTTTATCCAGCATTAGTGGACCCCCAGGTTCCTCAAAATTCCTAGAAATCATAGAAAACAACCAAAACAGTGTTTACAAACCAAAAAAAACCCAATTTCGGGTTCTGGGTATTACAGCCGCACGAAAAGAAAACCAAGAAGAACATTAATTCATGCACATCACTTACATATCATAAGTGCTAACGAATTTGTTTTACAGCCATATGGAATGCATGTCATGCATTAAAACATTCAAGTAGGCCTTGACAAATTCCACAAGGATCACGTGCATCACATTACCTACCAAGTACGAAACCATTTAGGGGCTCCATGAGAGTCCAAAGTATCAATTCACACATCAAACTGTTTAGGTGCTCCATGAAGGTCGAAAAACCACACTTCATACATCAAACTGTTTAGGTGCCTTGCGCACACCCAAGACATCATTTCACACCTCATTTCACACATCAAACCAACTAGGTGCTCCATGAGTACAAAAACACTACCTGTGTGCCGAGAACATGTTTATATCACATCATAGCACAAAAGCCAATTAAGCACTCCCCGTGTGCCGAAACTCTACCCATGTGCCAAGCACGCATTCATATCACATCATAGCACAAATGTTGGGATTCTTCATTGGAAAAATAACATGGTGTAGTGGAAAATACACCGTTTAAAATTTCCTATAATCCACCTATCGTGTCCAATTACCATTGATTAGAATAAAAAAAATTTGAATCAAGAGAGATTAACTCACAGGATTCATCTCCTCTAGAGACTGCTGCAGAATCGTTTCTTGAAACTGCGATCTCCAAAGTTCGGTGCACGACCAACTATTGAGTGGGAACCGGTGCTAGCCGAAGACGCGAAGGAATGGAGGATTAATGCTGGGATTTTCGGCTATTTGGGGCAGCAATTGGTGGCTGAAATTTCCAGCAATTAATTAGAGTTGAATTAGGTTTTTCCTCCTTAAGTATGTCCTGATATAGACACCTTGTCTAATTGGGTTTTAATTAAGTTAATTAAACCCAAGCCCACTAGGATTATAATTACATAAATAAACTTTAATTAAAAAGTATATAATATGTAATTTAATTCCATTTGGCTAAATTTAATTACCCCTAAATAAAATTAAAACACACTTAAGTTAATACAATACATGTATTTAATTTTCCTACTTAGGAAAATTATTTAATTCATTGTTTACTTTATGTAATTCAATTAATTGATAAATTAATTAATTACATTATGTAAACTTATTAATTAAATTAAATTCAACTCAATGTCAATTAATTACCTTGACACCGAATGTCAACTAATTAATTAACGCATTCCTTCCAAAGTACATTACATGCATAATTTCTATAAGCTCCACCTCAGTTGATCTATGTGCACGATCCTATGGGTCGGTCTTTATGTTGGCAGTAGGCCCAAGGCCCACAGACTATAAGTGGGTTCTAACAAACCATTACAGCCCCCAATTAAGACAGAGATGCAACAGTTTTTAGAAGACACTCAACCGGTAGTAATCTCATAGTGTCCTTTGCCTAACGATATCGATATGAATAAACAAGAGGCATGGTGTCTGTCATCCTCTTCTATTGTTTATTATATTTCTTGATCTTGAGTTGACTGATTAATTAAATAAGCAACCAACTTATTTGGGTATGGCCATACACTTATCAGTCCCACTCATCAAGTGGCCAATGATATCATCTCGGTGTTACCCGAGTGGCAATTCCATCACTTCACCATCAATATCAACATGTTCACCGGTCCACCCAATCATACCCGTATTTAGCATCCTTTTACAGACCCGTTAGGCATATGTCAAAGTGAATCGGATTCCATATTGATATTATAATGAAATCTGGTCTGAGGACAAAAGAGACCTACTCAAGAAAGACCTATGACGCGACAACCATGTGGCTTTCTTGTGCGGATCGATCCAGTCCCATGTCAATGACATGTACCTATATTCATGACTAACTATACAAGTACTATGTCTAGTTAGGAATTGCCATACAGTTATCGAATATACAAGTCTGTGGTTCTATTCATTCCCATGATTAGAACAGACCTGGGATGGGTTTTATGATTATCAATCAATGGATACTATACTCATATTATAGCACAAGATATAAATGAAATAGATTAATTACCTTTATTAATGTGACACAAATAATGTATTCATACAATGAGTCTTAATGTATAATACAAAATACAAGAATCCAATGCCTTAAGAACTAGGGCACACCAACAATCTCCCACTTGCACTAGTTCCAAGTGGGCATTGCCCTAATTCCTATAAATCTTGTATGACCGTCGTGCTGTGTCTGCGGCAGCGCTTTGGTTAATGGATCAGTGACATTATTCTTGGTGTCAACCCTCTGCAATGATATGTCACCTTTGTTCACGATCTCCCGAATGAGGTGAAACTTTCTGAGCACATGTTTTGATCTCTTGTGTGACCGGGGCTCCTTAGCTTGTGCGATGGCCCCGTTGTTGTCACAAAAAACATTAACTGGGTCTAGGATAGTAGGTACTACTCCCAACTCAATTATGAATTTCTTGATCCAAACGGCTTCCTTTGCAGCTTCGCACGCAGCTATGTACTCAGCTTCCATTGTTGAGTCAACAATGGTGGCCTGCTTTGAGGACCTCCAACTAATGGCACTGCCATTCAGGAGAAAAACATAACCAGACTGTGACTGGTTCTCATCCTTATCGGTCTCAAAGCTTGCATCAGTGTAACCTGACACTACCAGCTCATCTTGACCTCCATAAACCAAGAAGCATCCTTAGTCCGATTAAGGTACTTTAGGATTGCTTGATAGCCTTCAAGTGTTCCTCCCCGGGGTCCGACTGGTATCGGCTGGTCATACTTAGTGCAAACATGACATCCGGCCTCGTACATAACATGGAGTACATGATAGATCTAATAGCAGATGCATAAGAGATCTTTTCCATGTTCACCCGGTCCTTCTTTGTTTTAGGACCATCTTTCTTACTCAGCTTCAACCCATGGAGCATATGCAAGAATCCTTTCTTTGCCTTGTCCATGCTGAATCTTTTCAGAATCTTGTAAATGTACGTGGCCTGACTTAGGCCTAGAACAGACCTGGGATGGGTTTTGTGATTATCAATCAATGGATACTCTACTCATATTATAGCACAAGATATAAATGAAATAGATTAATTGCCTTTATTAATGTGGCATAAATAATGTATTCATACAATGAGTCTTAATGTATAATACAAAATACAAGAATCCAATGCCCTAAGAACTAGGGTACACCAACAACAAACACCTGAGGTACTCCCTAAGCACTGAAACTCTGCTCGTGCACCAAGTACGAATTCATATCACTTCATAAAAGCCCAAGATTCTCCTCGAGCATCGAAGCTCTGCCCGTGTACCAAGCACGCATTCATATCACATCATAGCACAAAAACTCGAGGTGCTCCCCGAGTGCCAAAACTTTGCTCGTGCCGCAAGCACGCGTTCATATCACTTCATAAAAGCCCAAGGTGCTCCCTGAGCATCAAAATAATGCCCGTGTGCCTTGCACGTGTACACATATATATGAACAGCTCTATGCATATCCAAACTCTTGCATAAGACCAGCTCTATGCATGAATCACACACACATGTATAAGACTAGCTCTATACATATCCAAACTCTTGCATATGCTGGGATTCGTCACGGGAAACCGACCGACAAAGTGCGGAAACACGAATCGATTTCCTCGAATCCGGGTCCCGGGAGCTTAAGTAGGGAAAATCAAAACAAAACACAAAGGAGGAGAATAAAGTCTTACCAAGATATCTCTTTAAGAGACAGAAGAAGACTGCAGAAATCAAGGATAGATTTCCTCCACCGATGCGTACACGAACGGCTCTCGGACTGAAACCCGTGCTAGCGGTTTGGAAAATCAATGAGAGAGAGTTAAGGGAGATACAATTTTCGCCCCAAAAATTTTTGCTCACTCGAAAGATGGATGGCTTTCTCCTATCCTTATTTTTATTTTTATGATTACATTAACCAAAATAATCAAAGAAGAAACAAAAATAATTAATGAAGAAACCCACCTTAATTAAAGCCATTAATTACTTAATTTAGTCCACCTTATGAGTCACCATATGACTCATCATAATTGGCAAAAAAATCTCCCAAATATTTCGGCCAAACCATCCAAATGTGGGCATCCAAATTTCCATGCCCAAGTCCATATGTAAAAAATTTGGTTTATTTGAATTCACATGTAATTTTATTTCCATTATGTATGTAACAATATTATACCATCTAATACGTTACGTACACTTAAAATAAAATACATTTGACATATCAAATGGACCAAAGAATTGCATTAGACATACATAAGATGATATACATGTAAACCTATACATGTAGACATATTTCCACCTAGGAAATAAATACACACAATTAATTCATTGAATTAATTATGTAATGGCCAAAATAAAATTAATCATATTATATTATGATCAATACCATTGATCAATATAATATAATTAATAGACCTCTCTCTTTTTGACGTGTATACACCAAGTACACACTTAATCCGACTAGTTAAAGTCCAGACGTTCAATGTGTACGATCCAATGGGCCCGTCTTTATGTTGGCAGTGGGCCAAGGCCCACAGACTACAGGCGGGCTCTAGCAAGCCACTGTAGCCCCCAATTAAGACGGAGATAGCAGTCAAACTGTCACCGTAACCCTGTAGTTGAACTTGTATGTCCCATGTCACTGATATCGGTGTCCAACACAGAGGCATGGTTGATCACCCTCTATATGTGTCCGGACATTACTTGATCCCAAATGAACTGATACTCAAAAACAAGATCTCATCTTGTTTGGGTGTGGCCACACTCTAATCAGTAACATTCATCAAGAGGCCGGTGATATCGTCTCAGTAAAATACTGAGTGACATTCCCTTCTGCATATCCATAGTACTGCCATGCTCACTGACACACCCGAACGTACCCATACTTGGCACCCTTTTACAGGCCCGTCAGGCGTACACCGAAGTGTGCCACTTCACATGCAGCACCATCATATGGTCCGGTCAAAGGACTTATGCAAGTACTACGCGAGAATCAGTTGTGATACTATACCATGTAGATTCCCGTTAAGTGGATCAATCCAGTACCATGCACCCTTTTACATGTACCCATTAACCTAGTTGACATTCCATGTTCTATGACCGGTAAGACACCGCCATACAACCAGGCTAATGATAGTCTTTAGTTCCATTCATTCCCATGATTGGAACAGACTACGGATGACTTTATGGCCATATCGTTTTCCCTATCCATAGTCTTACTGCCAAGTGCCTCACACTTGACAACATGGATATGGATATGTCCAATGGATACTCTATTTAAAATATTGCACAAGACATATAGTAAATAGATTGTTGCCTTTATTTCTTAACACAACTTGTATAATACATGAAGTTCATATAAATGTACAAAAGTATGATACAAAGATAAGGACTAATGCCTCGGGACTAGGGCATTTCCAACAATCTCCCACTTGCACTAGTACCAACCAGGCATGGGCCTAATCCCTATAGATCTGATATGACCCTCGTGCTTGGAATGAGCCAGCACCTTGGTCAAAGGATCTGCGACATTCTCCTCGGTGTCCACTCTGCGTAATGAAATGTCACCCCTCTCAACAATTTCTCGGATGAGGTGAAACTTCCTGAGTACGTGCTTTGAGTTCCTGTGTGACCGGGGCTCCTTAGCTTGTGCAACAGCCCCATTGTTGTCACAGAAGATATCAACCGGTTCCTGGATAGATGATACTATCCCCAGTTCCATGATAAACTTCTTTATCCACACAGCTTCCTTAGCTGTATCACACGCTGCAATGTACTCAGCTTCCGTGATAGAATCTGCAATGGTCGGTTGCTTGGAGCTTCTCCAACTAATAGCACCACCATTAAGCATGAATACGTACCCTGACTGCGACTTATATTCATCCTGGTCGGTCTGGAAGCTTGCATCAGTGTACCCAGTAACTGACAGCTCTTCCTGACCACCATACACTAAAAAGCTATCCTTTGTCCGGTTAAGGTACTTTAGGATTGCTTTGACAGCTTTCCAGTGATCCTCCCCAGGATCTTGCTGGTACCGGCTTGTCATACTTAGTGCAAAGGCGACATCAGGTCTTGTACATAGCATAGAGTACATGATTGATCCAATAGCAGAAGCATATGGGATCTCACTCATCTTCTCCCTGTCCTGTTTTGTCTGAGGACAGTTCTTCTTACTAAGTTTCAGCCCGTGACCCATTGGCAAGAATCCTTTCTTAGCCTGGTCCATGCTGAATCTTTTCAGAACCTTGTCTATGTACTTAGTCTGACTCAGGCCTAGAAGCCGATTAGGTCTATCCCTGTAGATCCTGATCCCTAGGATCGTTTCGGCTTCGCCTAAGTCCTTCATTGCGAAGCACTTACACAACCACTGCTTTACCCCAAGCAGTGTTGGTATGTCGCTTCCAATCAGAAGGATGTCATCCACATATAGAACCAGGAATGTTACGATACTCCCACTAATCCTTTTGTACA
Organism: Euphorbia tirucalli; assembly: GCA_039660915.1. Lineage (NCBI taxonomy): Eukaryota > Viridiplantae > Streptophyta > Magnoliopsida > Malpighiales > Euphorbiaceae > Euphorbia > Euphorbia tirucalli. The sequence goes on along the minus strand of CM077640.1, from coordinate 29,301,316 downwards.
CACAAGGCTCATCTTGATTCTGTATAAAGCCATATTCCTTTATAGCCTCATTGAATCGAAGATTCCAACTTCGGGATGCTTGCTTTAATCCATAAATGGATCTTTGAAGCTTGCATACCCTTTCAGGATACTTTGGATCGACAAAACCCTCAGGTTGTGTCATATACACATCCTCGAGTAACTTTCCGTTCAGGAAAGCAGTTTTGACATCCATCTGCCAGACCTCATAGTCGTACCAAGCGGCTATGGCCAGCAGGATCCTAATGGATTTGAGCATAGCGACTGGTGAGAAAGTTTCATCATAGTCGATTCCATGGACTTGCCTGAAACCTTTCGCTACTAGCCGCCCTTTGAAGGTATTATCTGGCTTCAGCTTGTAGCACCACTTGCAACCTATTACCTTAGCACCCGGAGGTGGATCAACCAGATTCCAAACCTGATTATCGTACATAGATTGCATTTCCACCTCCATGGCCTTTTGCCAATTTGCGGATAGTGGGCTAGCTATAGCCTCCTGGTAGGTTTTTGGTTCTTCCTCGTCGAAGACAAAAAGAGTGTTATCATCGGTAACAAGAAACCCATATCTCTCAGGTTCCCGACGATCCCTACCAGACCTTCTAGGTCCTTGTGTGACCTGGGCCGGTGCTTCCTCCCGTGGAAGCTCCACCCTGGTCTCCGAGTTATCCTTTTCAGGAGTTTCTGAGCTTTGAACTTCCCTGAGTTCAACATTACTCCCACTATCTTTCTTGGAAATGAACTCATTTTCAAGAAAGACCCCTTTCCGTGCCACGAACACCTTGTTCTCGGCGGGGTTGTAGAAGTAATACCCTTTGGTTTCCCTAGGGTAGCCCACAAACAGGCATTTGTCAGTTTTGGGTTCTAGTTTGCCCCCAGTCAGTTTCTTGACATGGGCATAACAACCCCAAATCCGTAGGAAAGACACATTGGCCGCCCTGCCCGTCCATATCTCAAATGGGGTCTTTTCTACTACCTTAGTCGGAGTATTATTCAAAATGAGAGCTGCTGTCTCAATAGCATATCCCCAAAAACTTGTTGGGAGAGAGGCATGACTCATCATTGAGCGGACCATGTCTAACAGGGTCCTATTCCTCCGTTCGGACACCCCATTCCATTGTGGTGTTCCTGGAGGAGTGAGCTGTGGAACTATTCCATGCTCTCTCAAGTATGAATCAAATTCTAGGCTCATATACTCGCCACCTCGGTCCGACCGAAGGGCTTTAATATTTCGGCCTAATTGGTTCTGTACTTCGTTCCTAAATTCCTTGAACCGATCAAGTGTTTCAGACTTGTGTTTCATCAGATAGACATAGCCATATCTGCTGAAATCGTCTGTAAAGGTGACGAAGTATAGAAACCCACCCCTGGCAGCAGTGCTCATAGGTCCACATACATCCGAATGTATTAGGTCTAATAAGCCAGTAGCCCTTTCAGCTTTCTTGCTAAAAGGCGCTTTAGTCATTTTACCCCGTAAACAAGATTCACAAATATCAAGTGACTCCAAGTCAAAAGATCCTAGAATTCCAGCTTTGTGGAGTCTAGCTATGCGTTTCTCGTTTATATGGCCTAAACGACAGTGCCAAAGGTACACAGGATTAAGTTCATTTGGTTTAATCCTTTTAGTGTTTATGTTATAGACTTGATTAGTTTCATTTAAATTCAGGATATAAAGGCCATTATTTAATAGAGCATTTCCATAAAATATGCCTTCTCTAGATATAACCATATTACCATTACCAATAGTAAATACATATCCAGAAGTATCCAAAACTGAAACAGAAATAATATTCCTGCACATTGCAGGTACAAAATAACATTGTTCCAGTAACAAAACTAATCCACTAGGCATCTTAAGCTGGTACTCGCCGATCTCAATGGCTGCAACCCTTGCCCCATTCCCGACCCGCAAGTCCACTTCTCCTGATCCCAGTGATCTTCTGTTCCTAAGTCCCTGCACATTACAACAAATGTGAGAACCACATCCAGTATCCAATACCCAAGATGTTGAAACAGTAAGGTTAATGTCTATGACATATATACCTGATGAAGACGCGCCCTGCGCCTTCTTTAGCTCTCCCTGAAGCTTTGGACATGATCGTTTCCAATGTCCCGTCTGCTTGCACCCGAAACAGACATCCTCAGGACGGGCCTTGGGCTGGACCTTGGCCTTCTTAGCTTTGGCTTTCTTGGCCTTAGCTTTAGCCTTTGTCTTAGCCTTGGCCTTTACAAGAGGAGCCTTCCCCTTGTTTACCATAAGTACCGGTGGAGTCTTTTTGACCGACTGTTCCGTAAGCTTAAGCATCCCATGCAGCTCACTAACAGTTTTGTTCATCCCTTGCATGTTGTAATTCAAGATGAACTGATCATAAGACTCCGGCAAGGAAGCCAGGATGGTATCAATCGCCAATTCCTGTGAAATGGGCGACCCGAGACGGGCTAAAGAATCTAAATAGCCCTTCATCTTGAGCACATGAGCGCTCACAGATGTCCCAGTCCCCATTTTGCAGGAATGGAATGCCTTATTCGTCAGGTACCTTTCCTGACGTGCCTGTTCCTGAAACATCTCATTTAGAGTTGTTATCATAGCATAGGCCTCATGGTCCATAAACTGTTTTTGCAGTTCGGGGACCATGCACGCCAGCATAAGGCAAGTAACATCCCGGTTATCCTTTACATGCACCCCGTATTCCTCCAGCTGAGCAGCTGGTGGATTACGCCCAGTAGGTGCGGCCGGTACAGGCCTTTCTAGTACATATTCCTTAGACTCCTGTCTTAGAACTATTCGTAAGTTCCTAGACCAGTCCAGGAAATTAGGACCAGAAAGCTTGTCCTTCTCAAGGATTGTGCGCAGTGATAAAGTGTTATTCGATGCCATTGATTACTACACAGAAAAATAAATGAGTGTTAATAAAGGACTTATAAACATTTTCCCATAATTAATAATGAATCATGTTATTAATAAAACCGAGTTGTTGGGCTCAAGGGCCGAGATCCATATTATATTTAGATATAGCCAGACGAGGGCCTGGAACAACTATACCCAATTTTTAGGTAGGAACGCCGTCCAATCCCAACCTAGGGACTCTCGGTTTGATGGGTCTGTTGGCACTTACCCATCTGTGCTTAGGGCCAGGAACATCCTACTACCCACGCTAAGTCAAAACCTCCATCCAAGTGTTAGAGTAACCTATACTCCAACCCAATACAAAATGACGATACTCCAGTGTATCCAACGAGGGTTGGTCTACGACTGGCCTATCCCCACTTCGAGTAGGTTATGAATGAGGGAAGCACTTTTAAGCGACTTAGTAATTACCATTTGGTTATTCGATTCAATTAATAACGGCTTAGATGCAAAAGCGGGTGAAAAAGGGTTTGTACATACATTCACACATGCAAATAAATACCGCATAATTAAATTAAAGAATGGAATGCAACGGGCCAAAATTTACATCCTAATATCATTCTAGTAAACCTATACTAGAACAGCATCAGGTGGGCCGCCTCCTATTCCTTCTGGGCTCGCCAATCCAATCGGCTCCTTGCTTACATAATTTTAGAATACATATATATAATAAAATTACATAAAAGGAAAACGACACGCAGGTCGTAAACACAAAAGAATATTACAACCCAACATCAATTAGGCCCATATACATCCACATATTCAATCATACATGTAAACCAATACATCATGTATATTATAAGCATGTTAAATGCATGATTTAATCCGATTTCAATTGTCCATAGCCATTATTTTGAAATCGCCAAATTTCGGCCGATCATGGTTCTAAACCCGTGCGGGCTTTGTGTCTCCAACCCAGGTAAAATTGCTCCCAATCTAATTGGGTAACCATGAATTCCAAAATTAGCCGTCCGGGTAATCGTGCCAAGAAAACCCGAACCAATTTCAATTAACCGTATTAATTTCCAAAATTAATATCGCATGAACGAAAAATAAATTCCATTCATAAAACACGCGCATAAAAATTACCAAAATTTAAACACGCAAAAATTTTAAAATCAATAAAATTTTAAAATCCGGCCCGGCCCAAAAATCCCGCCAAATCAAAAAACGGGCCCGGCCCACCACGCGGGGAGGCTGCTGCCCAGCAGCAGCCCCTGCGGCCAGCAGCAGGCTGCTGCCTGGCGTGCTGCCCAGCAGCACGCCAGCAGCAGCAAGCAGCTGCCTGGCGTGCTGCTCAGCAGCACGCCAGCAGCAGCTGCTGCTGCGGCCAGCAGCAGCTGGCCGGCAGCAAGCTGCTGCCCCCCCCCACAACTATTTTTTTTTTTTTTTTTTCATGCATAATCAAATAAATACATCAAGAATAAAATCAACAAGTCCAAGAGACATAAAATTAAATCCAAGATGTATAAAATTAAATCAACATGCATAAAAAAAATAAACAAATTGAAACATACATATTACCTAATATGCAAAAACCATTTCAATTTGAAAAATCAAATGGGGAAAAATATAAAACCCCAAAACCGAAAGAATCCCGATCCATAAAACACCAATTTTAAAACACGGGATCCGCCAAGTTAAAGATTTTCACGAAACAAAAGCCCGCTCTGATACCACTGCTGGGATTCGTCACGGGAAACCGACCGACAAAGTGCGGAAACACGCGTCGATTTCCTCGAATCCGGGTCCCGGGAGCTTAAGTAGGGAAAATCAAAACAAAACACAAAGGAGGAGAATAAAGTCTTACCAAGATATCTCTTTAAGAGACAGAAGAAGACTGCAGAAATCAAGGATAGATTTCCTCCACCGATGCGTACACGAACGGCTCTCGGACTGAAACCCGTGCTAGCGGTTTGGAAAATCAATGAGAGAGAGTTAAGGGAGATACAATTTTCGCCCCAAAAATTTTTGCTCACTCGAAAGATGGATGGCTTTCTCCTATCCTTATTTTTATTTTTATGATTACATTAACCAAAATAATCAAAGAAGAAACAAAAATAATTAATGAAGAAACCCACCTTAATTAAAGCCATTAATTACTTAATTTAGTCCACCTTATGAGTCACCATATGACTCATCATAATTGGCAAAAAAATCTCCCAAATATTTCGGCCAAACCATCCAAATGTGGGCATCCAAATTTCCATGCCCAAGTCCATATGTAAAAAATTTGGTTTATTTGAATTCACATGTAATTTTATTTCCATTATGTATGTAACAATATTATACCATCTAATACGTTACGTACACTTAAAATAAAATACATTTGACATATCAAATGGACCAAAGAATTGCATTAGACATACATAAGATGATATACATGTAAACCTATACATGTAGACATATTTCCACCTAGGAAATAAATACACACAATTAATTCATTGAATTAATTATGTAATGGCCAAAATAAAATTAATCATATTATATTATGATCAATACCATTGATCAATATAATATAATTAATAGACCTCTCTCTTTTTGACGTGTATACACCAAGTACACACTTAATCCGACTAGTTAAAGTCCAGACGTTCAATGTGTACGATCCAATGGGCCCGTCTTTATGTTGGCAGTGGGCCAAGGCCCACAGACTACAGGCGGGCTCTAGCAAGCCACTGTAGCCCCCAATTAAGACGGAGATAGCAGTCAAACTGTCACCGTAACCCTGTAGTTGAACTTGTATGTCCCATGTCACTGATATCGGTGTCCAACACAGAGGCATGGTTGATCACCCTCTATATGTGTCCGGACATTACTTGATCCCAAATGAACTGATACTCAAAAACAAGATCTCATCTTGTTTGGGTGTGGCCACACTCTAATCAGTAACATTCATCAAGAGGCCGGTGATATCGTCTCAGTAAAATACTGAGTGACATTCCCTTCTGCATATCCATAGTACTGCCATGCTCACTGACACACCCGAACGTACCCATACTTGGCACCCTTTTACAGGCCCGTCAGGCGTACACCGAAGTGTGCCACTTCACATGCAGCACCATCATATGGTCCGGTCAAAGGACTTATGCAAGTACTACGCGAGAATCAGTTGTGATACTATACCATGTAGATTCCCGTTAAGTGGATCAATCCAGTACCATGCACCCTTTTACATGTACCCATTAACCTAGTTGACATTCCATGTTCTATGACCGGTAAGACACCGCCATACAACCAGGCTAATGATAGTCTTTAGTTCCATTCATTTCCATGATTGGAACAGACTACGGATGACTTTATGGCCATATCGTTTTCCCTATCCATAGTCTTACTGCCAAGTGCCTCACACTTGACAACATGGATATGGATATGTCCAATGGATACTCTATTTAAAATATTGCACAAGACATATAGTAAATAGATTGTTGCCTTTATTTCTTAACACAACTTGTATAATACATGAAGTTCATATAAATGTACAAAAGTATGATACAAAGACAAGGACTAATGCCTCGGGACTAGGGCATTTCCAACAGCATAAGACCGGCTCTATACATGTATCACAAACGCATGCATAAGACCAGCTCTGTGCATATATCCACACATATGTATAAGACCAGCTTTATACTTATCTGAATTCATGCACAAGACCAGCTCTATGAGTAAATCATAAACCCATGTATAAGATCAGCTCTATGCACAAATCACATGCCTTATTGTGAGCGGACGACACGTTTTCGACGGGACGCGGGACTCCCTTTCGGAATGGGCCGCCACGATCTCGGGCGGGCTCCTCCCTCACGTGGGGTTTTTATAAATAGAAATCCGCGTTTTGGAAAATGAATAGAATTAATGCACAAAAGAACCGAGACCTAAGTCTCGATGGATGTTGTAGAGTCACCACCCGGCTCAGCTCAACCGGGAAATTCTTATGTAGCTGAACCGGACGAACGGTCGCTACACTATCCAGAGATTCGGGTCCGGACAAGTCCCTTATTTCGTGTCTGATTAAAATAAATATTGTCAATGTTCTCAAATGGTATTTCAAAATCTAAAGTCCATTTTATTTAATATAGAAGGCATACAACGCGCATACAAAATATTTAATACAAAAATAAAAATAAAGAAAAGAAATAAATATTAGTTGGCTTACAACCAAATCGAATGGAAAAATAAAAACTCTCACCTCACTTATACAATCGCCTAGAATACACGAAAATCTAAAAATAATTACAACCGCCTAAATACACGATTTAATCTATTAAAATACATCAAAAATAAAAATAAAAGAAATTAAAACCTGCAAAACAGAAGGTTAGCACAATTTATACGGCACGCCACAATTAGGACTCAAATAGACAGAAATGGGAAATCAAGAATTGGGGGCATGCATTTAGGGGATAACCGGGTTGGCTCGGCTAGCCGGCCCGATTAGACCTAGAAAACATTTTTGAAACGTCCCTGCATTTTTGGTTTTGTGGGAAAAATCATTTGAAAACAATTTTACCGGTTTACATGCATTTTTCATATGTTAGGTGGGTCGGTTTTCGGGAGAACTGGGTCTCCGTCGTTGAATTGTTCTAAATGCGAATTTACTGAAAATTGAATCTATGGTCGTGATGCACACAACAAAAATTTATTTTGATGATTTTTGGGGTTTTCTAATTTTCGAGTTTTTTATGGATGAAAGCTGAAATTCTGATTCTGGAACAAGGATTACAGTCGTACGACTGTAGTTTACAGTCCTGCGACTGTAATCAGTCCAGGATCAGAATTTCGCCAAAAATCATTTTTAATTGAAAACTTGAGGAAAAATTAACTGGAAATTAAGAACAGTCGTACGACTGTATATACAGTCGTACGACTGTTCATGAAAACCAAGAACAGTCATACGACTGTTCTTAATTCCCAGGAACAAAAATATAAAAATGCAGCAAAAATGCACAAAATTCACTTCAAACGCCCAGAAAGCAAGAAAAAGTGTAAGGAAAAGAAGTGACTACCTTTTTAGAAGCTATTCCAAGTCGTTTTGACCCCTAGCGTCGCTCCGATCCCAACAAATTCGCACTTTCCCCTTTGGAATTGAAGTTGAGAGCTTTTTGTCCAAAATCCAAATTGCAAAGGATTCTGATTGTTTTAGTCCGAATTCTTGATTTGATTATGTAGTTAATTGATTAACCTAGGGATTTCTAACAAGTTTTGGGTTTAATTCCGAGAATTAAAGAAAATCAAAGAGGAAAAAAAAATGAGGTTTTGTGGTTTTCTTTTTCTCTCTCTTCTCTTTCTCTCTCTAAGTTTTCTTTCACCAGAAAATCCCCCCCTTCTTCTCCTTCCTTTTCCTCTTTTTATCTCCCTGCCTTGCCCTTGCTTGCTGCAACAAGGGAGCAATTAATGCTCCCTTTCTCTTTCCTTCATTTCGGCTGCAGAGGTATGGGCCTCTGCAGATTTTCCGACATTACAGTCGTACGACTGTAACAATAGTCGTACGACTATAATAATTTTTTTTTTTTAAGTATAGAAAATTCCGGCGCTTACAGCTGCCCCTCGCGTGATCAAATTCGACATCTAGCTCCAGGTCCATAATACCCGTGATGATGAATTTGAGAGCGTGAATCAAAGCGCCGCGAATGCTGGAATGAATCTTCTGATGAGATAGGCCGATACCGGGTTTAGGTTACCCGAGGCGATACTAGGGATGAAATAAGCCGATATTAGGTCTATGTTACCCGAGGCGAGTTGATGAAGAGATTGGCCGATATCGGGTCTAGGTTACCCGAGGCGAAATTGATGAAGAGATTGGCCAATATCGGGTCTAGGTTACCCGAGGCGAGTTGATGAAGAGATTGGCCGATATCGGGTCTAGGTTACCCGAGGCGAAATTGATGAAGAAATTGGCCGATATCGGGTCTAGATTACCCGAGGCGAAATTGATGAAGAAATTGGCCGATATCGGGTCTAGATTACCCGAGGCGAAATTGATGAAGAAATTAGCCGATATCGGGTCTAGATTACCCGAGGCGAAATTGATGAAGAAATTGGCCGATATCGGGTCTAGGTTACCCGAGGCGAACTTTACTGGGGAAATAGATGAAGCTGATCTGGGCCGATACCGAGTTCACATTACTCGAAGCGGATCTGCTGGGGAACTTGGATGACGGAACAGATCTAGGCCGATGCCGAGCTTACATTACTCGAGGCGGATCCGCTGACTTGCTGAGGATATTGAGCTGGGGATGAATTCCTACACTTAAAATGGCAAGTCTTCATTCCTTGATCGAGAGATTTTTAAACAAAAATTTTTGCCCCTTCGATCAAGAATGAAGACTAGCCGGGGATAAGTAATTGATATATGCAATGTATGGATGCATGATGATGTATATGTACATGTATGGATTTTTTGTTATTAAACGTTTCTGTCTTCCGCTGGGGAGATATGTTGTGCCCCTGGTTGATTTTACTTTTCTTGGGGTATTGTTTGGTGATTATTGAAGGAATGAGGTGACTGTTGGGGAAATGATCATAGTATTCCTTGTAGAGATTCCGCTGGGGAAGAGTGTGACAGCTTGACTGGGGAAACAATTATGGTGTTCTTTGTGTAGACTCCGCTGGGGAATGGTATGGGAAACTCTGCTGGGGAGTGATGCGACGAATTCTGCGGGGAATACTGAGGATGTTCTGTTTTTCCTGCTCCGTGGGAAGTTATGAGTTTTTGAGTTTTTTGAGTTTTTTTTTTTTTTTTTTTAAAGTGCTCTAATTTTTGCCTGGGTAGCCCAAATCAGGTTTTCAGCCCAGCGAGCCACTCTAACTTTTGCCTAAGGCGCCTTTTCGGTTTTCACCTTAGCGAGCTTTTCATATGCCCTAACTTTTGCCTAAACTGCCCGACATGGGTTTTCAGCTTAGCGGGCCGCTCTAACTTTTGCCCAAGGCGCCTTTTTGGTTTTCACCTTAGCGAGCCTTTCATATGCCCTAACTTTTGCCTAAACTGCCCGACATGGGTTTTCAGCTTAGCGGGCCGCTCTAATTTTTGCCCGAGGTGCCTTTTCGGTTTTCACCTCAGCGAGCTCTCTCTTCTTTTTTTTTTTTTTTTGTGTTGTGACCCTTTATTGATCGTTTGGGAAGATGAACTGGACTTTAGAGGACGATAAGAGATTTTAAATTGCATGTGTTTGATACATTTTCATTCGTCAAATGATGCGATGATATCGATCAGTTGAATGCAAAGTGCTTTCTTTGAATGTGTGTTTATGCAAGACAACTTTGTTTATGCATTTGTCATAACCATGCAGATATATTTAAACAAACACTCCACTTTATTGATGAAGTCAAAATGAGTACATTTGAAACAAGTTGGTTCCTAAATGATACACATTTCACATTAAGCCAGAATCCGTCACCAGTCGTCCTTTTCAGGTTTTCCGACTGATTATTTTCTCTCGTGTCTTAACTTTTGCCTAGACCGCTCTTTTCGAGTTTTCAGCCTAGCAGACCTCTCCTTCTTTCTTTCTTTCTTTTTTTTTTTTTTTTTTATACATGATAAAGCTTTAGCCTGTCTTGGTTGATCGGGTTGGTGAACTCGTTTCCATTCATGTCCATGATGCTGACAGCGCCTTTTGATAACACCTTCTTCACCACATAGGGTCCTTCCCAGTTAGGTCTGAACTTGCCCCTAACATCAACATTTGAGGGCCTTAGCTGCTTTAGAACCAAGTCTCCTGCTTTCAACTGCCTCTTGGAGCATTTCACATTTCGATTATAGGCTCTAGCCATTCTGCGCTGATACATCTGCAGGTGATCCAGTGCCCTTAGTCGCCTTTCATCTAGTGCAGCCAGCTGCTCATATCTAGCTTGAACCTATTCAGTCTCTGGTAATTGAGCTTCCAGGGTAACTCTGAGTGACTTGAGTTCTATCTCCACTGGCAACACTGCTTCCATTCCATATATCAAGGCATAAGGAGTTTCTCTTGTCAGTGTTCTGACACTGGTTCTGTAACCCCAGAGAGCATAAGGCAGTTTGTCGACCCAATCCCTGTAAGTGGTTACCATTTTTGATAAGATCTTCTTTATTGCCTTATTAGCTGCTTCTACTGCACCATTAGCCTGTGGTCTATATGGAGAGGACTTATGATGTTCAATTCTATGCTCTGCAAATAGCTTAGCTGTTGCCCCTTGAAACTGTACACCATTATCAGTTACTATGTGGTGAGGAATCCCATACCGAGTGAAGATGTTCTTCTGGATGAACTTGACCATGTGCTTGGCTGTCACATTAGTGAAGGATTCTGCTTCGACCCATTTGGAGAAATAATCAACTGCTACAACTATGAATCTGTGCCCGTTAGATGTAGCTAGATGAATTTCACCAATCATATCTATCCCCCATGCTGAAAACGGCCAAGGAGACGCTAGATTCTGAAGTTCAAGTGGAGGAAGATGACTAATGTCTGCATAGATCTGACATTCATGACATCTCTTCACTTTTCTTACACAATCTGCTTGCATCGTCATCCAGAAGTAGCCTTGTCTCATGATCTTCCTAGCCATGGTAAGCCCATTCATATGTGGACCACAAGATCCTGCATGTACCTGCTACATCACATCTTCTGCTTCTTGTTCTGTTAGACACCTTAAAAGAACCCCATGTGCTGTTCTTTTGTATAACTTGTCCTCGAAGATTCTGAATTGACTGGCCAGCTTTCTTAAGGTCAACTTGTCAGCAGCACTGGCCTCTTCTGGGTACTTTCCCTCCTTAACATACCGGTAAATGTCAAAGAACCATGGCTTTTCTTCGGCTGATAATTCCATTACTTCATGCACTTCGAAACAAGGATGCCTGGAAGTGGCTATGACCAGTGGTTGAGCTTGTGTCTCTTCTGGATTTTCCCACATAGAGGACAAAGTAGCTAATGCATCAGCCATCTTATTCTCATCCCTGGGGACATGTCTGAATTCACACTGGCCGAATAAACCCTTTCTGAACTGTAGCAGCTCCAAATAAGGCCGTAAGGCTTCTTCTTTTAGTTCCCACTCACCCTGAGCTTGCCTGATCACTAGAAGTGAGTCTCCAACAATCAGGACGTCATTTGCCCTTAGTGTTAGCAAAGCTTCCATCCCAAATAGGCATGCTTCATACTCTGCCCCGTTATTGGTTATGAGAAAATTCAACCTCTTGGATAAGGGAATGACTTCACCATCTGGTGTTGCTATAAGTACTCCGATCCCAGTGCCTTTTTTATTCACTACCCCATCGAAACACATGACCCACCTTTTCACTTTCACCATGGCTAACTGCTCATCAGGGAATTCTAGGTTCTCTGTGTAATCTGATTCTAGGGGCTGGTTTGCCAGAAACTCTGCCACGGCTCGCCCTTTAATGGTTTTCTTCGTGATGTACTCAATGTCGAACTCAGACAAAAGTAACAACCACCTGGACAGCTTCCCAACCAATGCCGGTGCTTCATAGAGATACTTCATTGGATCCACTTTAGCCACAACTTGTATCTTGTAGGATTGGAAATAGTGGTGCAACTTCTTGGTCAACCAAATCATCGCCACACATGTCTTCTCCACCAGTGTGTACTTGGTTTCATACTCCAACAGCTTTTTACTAAGGTAGTAGATGGGATACTCCTTCTTGCCATCTTGTTCCTGTGCTAGCATTGCCCCTATAGAGGATTCTTCAACTGCCAAGTACAACATCAGGGGCTTCCCTGGAACTGGGGGACTCAACACTGGTGGCTTTACCAGGTAAGCCTTGATCTTCTCGAAGGCCAGCTGACACTTGTCATCCCACACAACCGGCTGATCTTTCTTTAATAGCTTGAAGATTGGCTCGCAAGTGGAAGTTAGCTTGGCTATGAAGCGGCTGACATATTGCAAGGAACCCAGGAATGATCTGACCTCCTTTTCAGTCCTTGGAGCTGGCATATCTTGGATGGCTTTAATTTTATCTGGGTCCATTTCTATCCCCCTCTGGCTAACTACATGGCCTAACAGCTTCCCTGACGTGACCCCGAATACGCACTTCTTAGGGTTAAGCCGCAAGTTGTACTCTCCAATGCGTGTTAGAAATCTATCCAGGATAACAGGGTGTTCCTCCCGGGTCGTTGATTTAACAAGCATATCATCGACATACACTTCGACTTCTTTATGGATCATATCATGCAACAGAGTTGTGACAGCCCTCTGATAAGTGGCACCGGCGTTCTTTAATCCAAAAGGCATCACTCTGTAACATAAGGTACCCTACTCTGTGATGAACGACGTTTTCACCTTGTCGATCACATCCATCAAAATCTGATTGTATCCCGAGAAGCCATCCATGAATGAGTACATTGCTGCTTTTGCTGCACTATCAACCAATACGTCAATGTGAGGTAGTGGGAAATTGTCCTTAGGGCAGGCCTTGTTCAAGTCCCTGTAGTCGACACATACTCTGACCCTTCCATCCTTTTTAGGCACGGGGACAATGTTGGCTAGCCATTCCGTATACTCCACCACTTCAAGGAACCTGGCATCTATCTGTTTGGCCACTTCTTCTTTCACCAGTGTAGCCCATTCCGGCCTTAGTCTTCTCAACTTCTGCTTTACCGGTCTGAACTTGGGATCCGTTGGGATTTTGTGCACTGCTATTTCCGTATCTACACCCGGCATGTCTTCATATGACCAGGCGAAAGCTTTAACATGTTTTTGGAGTATTCTTATTAATTCTCTTTCTTCCTCGGATTTGAGCTCATGTGAAATGAGTACCATTTTAGGGTTTTCATCTGTACTTATATTGATTTCATGCAATGCAGTGTCATGTATGCTAAATATGCTTGATGGTGATTTAAATGCATGCACAGAATTATCAGGATAAACATCGCACAAGTAAGCAAACTGGGATTTCATTGCATTGAACTTATCATAAAGTACATCAGTTACATTGAAAATGGAAGAAATAGATACAACAAAATCATTTTCATCCTCCACAGGCGGAGGGCCTTGTTCTTCATCAGCTTCCATCTTCCCTTCCAGAGCATCATCTAGGACTGCAGCTTTCTCGGCCACCTGTGCCTTAGCTTTCTCCATAATCTTGGCGATTTCAGCGACCACAGAGTCTAGGTTCACTTTGGCCATTAGTTCTTCGCCAAATCCTTCCTTGGATTTTCCAAAAGCTTTGGTTAATGCAGCAATCAAAGCTCCCGAGATCACTTCTGTAGCTTCAGCGCAGGTCTTCTTTTCATCTTCTTCCTCGGCCACCTCTATGGTTTCTGCTATCACCTCAGATGATTCTCCTTTCAGAATTTCAGATTCTGCAATTGCTTCCTCTATCATTACAGGGGCTACTGGCTCTTCCTGGCTTTTCTCAAAATCCACAACATCTGCAAAGATCTCAAAGCCAGGGTGCTCAACGTTTCCAACCCGCACCGGTTCAGCTTGGCCTTTATAAAGGCTTTCTCCTGCCTTCAGAAATGGCTTCATCATGACCTTGCCATTCTTGCCCTTTTTCAAATTCTTCTGCTCGGATGACCCCTTTACATAACCAAGGCCGTACTGCTTTGACTTCCCCGAGTCGATCTTGAATTCTGGCACACCTTGCAGATTAATCCCGAGTCCCATTCCCGGGACAAAGTTCAGCTTGTACAGATATCGGGATAGCCAATCTGGCATGTAATTCTCATAAAGGACCATAGGGGCATTCGTGGTTTCTTCCTCCTTAATGACAGCAATTTGGAATCCACCAAAAGGAATCACTCCTTCATCCACTGCAGCTACCATCGACTGGGCGTCCGCCTCAACAGTCACAATCCTGTCATTCATAGAGAATTTAATCTTCTGACGCAATGTGGAAGGAACACCTCCCAAAGGATGGAACCAGGGCCTTCCAAGCAATAAGGAGAATGTGACCGGGATATCGATCACTGTGAAAACAACCATGGACTTGATGGTCCCAACTTCCACTTCTGTTTCAAAGGTCCCTATCACTGTTCTTTTAGAGTCATCGTACGCCCGAATGACTGTCGAGGACCTCTTCAGCACTTCTTCATTCATGCCTAGAAACGGTAGCATTTTCAGTGGGCAAATATTCAGAGCTGAGCCGTCATCCACCATAACGCACGGCATCACCTTATCCATGATATAGGCTCTAATGTAAAGAGCCTTGTTGTGAGCCTTTCCTTCTGCTGGTAGGTCTTTCTCAGAGAAAACAATATTAGGAGCTCCAGCATGGACTTTGTCTAGCAAGCAGCACATAGCCTCTGGTGAAGCTATAGGGGAGACTTCAATTTCTGATAGCTTCTTCACTAAAGCCTCCCTATGCTCTTTGGAGGTCATAAGCAAGTGCCACAAACTAGCTTGTGCAGGGGTCTTCTTCAGTTGGGAAATGACCAAATCTTCTTTCTCGACTCTTTCCGGTGCCGAAGTACTGCCCGACCCATTCATCGGTGCTTTATCTTTCGTCTGATCTGCCGGCTGATATACCCTTCCACTTCGGGTCACGTGCTGCACTTCTGAAATCTTCAGCTTCTGAACAGCTGGGAGTTTAACAGCCTCTCTTCTGTTAAATTCTTCGTACTCATCTTCGGAGTCAAGGTCATCCAGACTTATAGGCTTGACCTCCTTACACCCCTCCTTTTCCTCACATTTAAGCTCCACTTCGGGTTCCCCTATCGCCACTGCCTGAATCGTAGGGTTCGCTTGCAGAACTTGGGCAAATATGAAGTTAGCCGGCAACCCCGACTGAACCATGTTAACCCGCTTCTCGAATACCGGTAGTGGGTTAGTTTTAGTGCTAGGCTTAGGTGGTTCTTGTAGCTTCCCCTCGTCGATAAGCTTCTGGATAGCATTGTTGGGATTCGTCACGGGAAACCGACCGATAAAAGCGGAAATACGCGTCGATTTCCTCGAATCCGGCCCAGGAGCTTAAGATGTGGAAATCAAAAACTTAAAGCATAAAAGGAGGGTTTCAAAACTCACCACAAAGTCTCTCTAAGAGACGGATGCAGACTGCAGAAATCAAGTGTAGATTTCCTCCACCGATGCGTACACGAACGGCTCTCGGACCGAAACCCGTGCTAGCGACTCGGATAACAAGAAGAGAGGGAGAGAGGGGCGGCACACAAGAAGGAATATGGCTGTCCAAGTTTTCTTTCCAAAAGAAAAATCTATCTTTCCAAAAGATAGAACCAATATCCACCAAGTATGCACCCAATTCTTAGCAAAAGAATTAATCAAGCATAAAGTGGGCAATCTTCATACTTTAAAAGAAAACCAATTTCTCTTAAAGCACAAGTGATGGACGGCCAAGCCTTCCTCAAAGTTGATGAGTTAAGACAAAATCATTCTTCTTAAATCCTTAATAGAAGAATTAAGATGATGGTGAAAAGAGAAGTCAAAGTCCAACTTTGCTACCCCATTTTCAACCTAATGACTCACACCATGAGTCATCACCAACCCATCATCATCTTTTGTCCAAAGTTGACTCATCCCTTCACTTGCCAAGCTTCATTCGGCCAACACCAAAAATTGTCATCATTCTATTTCATTTAAGGAAGCAAAGTCCAACTTTGCTACCTCAAAATCAAAGAATGACTCACTCTTTTCCTATTGGTCCTAAGGAATGTGTCATCATCATTTTGTCCAACAAAATGACTCACCATCCTTGCCCATTCCACACCAAAATTTCGGCCAACACAATTCCTATTTAAGTGGGAATATTCATTTTACATCTTAAGCCCAATTTTAATTCCTTTGATTTAATTAAATCAAATGCAACTTTAATTTAACATGTATGCTTATATATGATACCATGTAACATATTACATACATTTAAATTTAAAATTCATTTGACCTATTAATTTAATCAATGGATTAAATTAGACACACATAAAATGACAAACATGTAAACCTATACATGTCATAATATTTCCACCTAGGAAATAACCCCATAAATTAATTCATTGAATTAATTATGAGTAGGCCAAAATAAATATTAATTATATAACTTTGATCAATCCAATTGATGCATATAATATAATTAATATATCTCTCTCTCTTCAAATGTGTATACTCCAAGTACACACTTAATCCGACTAGTTAAAGTCCAGACGTTCAATGTGTACGATCCAATGGGCCCGTCTTTATGTTGGCAGTGGGCCAAGGCCCACAGACTACAGGCGGGCTCTAGCAAGCCACTGTAGCCCCCAATTAAGACGGAGTAAGCAGTCCAACTGAAAACGTAACCCAATAGTTTGAACTTGTAAATCCCATGTCGCTGATATCGGTGTCCAACACAGAGGCATGGAAGTATCACCCTCTTTGTGTCTGGACCTTTACTTGATACCGAATGAACTGATGCTCACAAACAAGATCCAATCTTGTTTGGGTGCGGCCGCACACTTATCAGTAACATTCTTCAAGAGGCCGATGATATCGTCTCAGTGAATCACTGAGTGACATTCCCTTCTGCATATCCATAGTGCTGCCATGCTTACTGACACACCCGAACGTACCCGTACTTAGCACCCTTTTACAGGCCCGTTGGGCGTACACCAAAGTGTGCCACCTCACATGCAGCACCATCATATGGTCCGGTCAAAGGACTTATACAAGTACTACACGAGAATCATTTGTGATACTATACCATGCAGATTCCCGTTAAGTGGATCAATCCAGTACCATGCCCTTTTTGCATGTACCCATTAACCTGGTTGACATTCCATGTTCTATGACCGGTAAGACACCGCCATACAACCAGGCTAATGATAGTCTTTAGTTCCATTCATTCCCATGATTAGAACAGACTACGGATAACTTTATGGTCATATCGTTTTCACTATCCACAGTCTTACTGCCAAGTGCCTCACACTTGACAACATGGATATGGATATGTCCATTGGATACTCTATTTAAAATATAGCACAAGACATATAATAAATAGATTAATGCCTTTATTTCCTTGACACAAATTGTATAATACATAAAGATTACATAAATGTACAAATGTATTATACAAACACAAGGACCAATGCCTCGGGACTAGGGCATTTCCAACAATCTCCCACTTGCACTAGTACCTACTAGGCATGGGTCTAATCCCTATAGATCCAGTATAACCTTCGTGCAGAGGCATAGCCAAGCATGTTGGTCAAAAGATCTGTGACATTGTCTTTGGTGTCTACTCTTTGCAATGAGATGTCACCCCCTCAGTGATTTCTCACAATAGGTGAAACTCCCTGAGTTCGTGCTTCGTGTATATGTGTGACCGGGGCACATAGCTTGTGCAACAGCCCCTAGTTGTCACAGAAGATATCAACTGGTTACTGGATAGTTGACACTACCCCCAGTTGCATGATAAACTTCATTATCCACACAGCATCCCTAGCTGCTTCACACGTTGCAATGTACTCAGTTCCTGTGATAGAAACCGCGATGGTCTATTACTTGGAGCCTCTCCAACAATAGCACCACCATTTAGCATGAACACATACCTATACTGCGACTCATATTCATCCTGGTCAGTCTGGAAGCTTGCATCAGTGTACCTGGTAACTGACTGCTCTTCCTAACTTTCATGCACTAAGAAGCTATCCTTAGTCCGGTTAAGGTACTTCAGGATTGCTTTGACAGCCTACCTGTGATCCATTCAGGATCCAGCCCATCATACTTAGTGCAAATCCGACATCAGGTCTTGTACATAGCATGGAGTACATGATTGATCCTATAGCCGAAGCATATAGAACCAATCCATGTTCTCCCTATCCTGCCTTGTCTTAGGATAGTTCGTCTTGCTAAGTTTCAGCTCATGACCCATTGGCAAGAAACATTTCTTAGCCTGGTCCATGCTGAATCTTTTCAGAACTATGTCTATGTACTTGGCCTGACTTAGGCCTAGAAGCCGATTGGATCTAACCCTGTAGATCCTAATCCCTAGGATCGTCTCAGCTTCGCCTAAGTCCTTCATTGCGAAGCATTTACACAACCATTACAATTCCCTTGTAGTGTTGGTATGTCGCTTCCAATCAGAAGGATGCCATCTATATAATACCAGGAAAGTTACTATGCTCCCACTAAACCTCTTATACACACCCTTAAAGGTATTGTCGGCCTATAGCTTATAGCACCACTTGCAACCTATTACCTTAGCACCTGGAGGTGAATCAACCAGGTTCCAAACCTGATTATCGTACATAGATCGCAAATCCACCACCATGGCAGACAGTGGGCTAGCTATAGCCTACTAGTAGGTTTTGAGCTCCTCTTTGTCCAAGACAAAAGGAGGGTAACCATTAGAAACAAAAACCGATGTTTCTCATGTTCCTGATGATCCCTACCAGACCTTTTAGGTCCTTGTGTGACCTGGGCTGGTGCTTCCCCTTTTGGAAGCTTCACCCTGGTCTCCGAGTTATCCTTTTCAGGAGTTTCTGAGCTTTGAACTTCCCTGAGTTCAACATCGCTCCCACTGTCTTTCTTGGAAAGAAACCCCTTTTCAAGAAGGACCCCCTTTCGCGCCATGAACACCTTGTTCTCAGCGGGGTTGTAGAAGTAATACCCTTTGGTTTCCCTAGGGTAGCTCACAAACAGGCATTAGTCGGTTTTGGGTTCTAGTTTTGCTCACAGTCAATTTCTTGACTTGTGCATAACAACCCCAAATCCGTAAGAAAGACACATTAGGCACCCTGCCCGTCCATTTTCCAAATGGGGTCTTTTCCAAAGCCTTAGTCGGAGTATAATTGAAAATGAGAGCCATTGTCTCAAGAGCGTATCCTTTACAACTTATAGGGAGAGAGGCATGACTCATCGTTTGAGCGGACCATGTCCAACAGGATCCTATTCCTCTGTTCGGACACCCCATTCCATTGTGGTGTTCCTGGAGGAGTGAGCTGTGGAACTATTCCATGCTCTCTCAAAATGAGTCAAACTATAGGCTTATATGCTCACCACCTCGGTCCAACCGAAAGGCTTGGATATTTCTGCCTAGTTCTGTACTTCGTTCCTTACTCCCTTGAACCTATCAAGGGTCTCAGACTTATATTTCATTACATAGCCATAGCCATTTCTGATGAAATCGTCTGTGAAGGATATGAAGTATAGATGTTCACCCTTAGTTGCTATGCTTGTCGGTCCATATACATCTCAATGCATTAGGTTCAATAAGCTAGCAACCCTTTTAGCCTCCTTGCTAAAAGGCTCTTTAGTCATTTTACCTTATAAACCAGACTCGCATATATCAAGTGACTCCATGTCAAATGATCCTAGGATTCAAGCGATGTGAAGCCTAGCTATGCGCTTCTTGTTTATGTGGCCTAAATGACAATGCCAAAGGTAAACCGGATTAAGTTCGTTAGGCTTAACCCTTTAAGTATGTATATTATAGACATGATTAGTTTCATTTAGATCCAGGATATAAAAGACATTATTTAATAGAGCTACTCCATAAAATAATTCTTTTCTAGATAAACCCTTTTTACTATTACCAATAGTAAATGTACATCCAGAAATATCCAAAAAAACTGAAACAGAAATAATATTCCTGTACAAAACAGGTACAAAATAACATAGTTTCAGTAACAAAACTAATCTACTAGGTATCATAAGCTGGTCCTACTGATCTCTATGGCAGCAACCCTTGCTCCATTTGTGACCCGCAAGTACACTTGTCCCGATCCCAGTGATCTCCTGTTCTTAAGTCCCTGCACATTACAACAAATGTGAGAACCACATCTAGTATCCAATACATAAGATGTTGAAACAGAGGTTAATGTCTATGACATATATACCTGATGAAGACACGCCCTGCGTCTTCCTTTTCTCTCCCAAAAGCTTGGGACACGATCTTTTCCAATGTCCAGCCTGCTTGCAACCGAAGCAGACATCCTTGGAACGGGCCTTGGGCTGGGCTTTAGCCTTTTTAGCCTTGGCTTCCTTAGCCTTGGCCTTGGCCTTTGCCTTGCCCTTGCCTTTAGCAAAAGGAGGTTTCCCCTCAAGTACCGGCGGATTCTTCTTGATCGACAGTTCAGCGAGCTCAAGCATCCAATGCAGCTCACTAACAGTACGGTCCATCCCTTGCTTGTAAAAGTTTAGGATGAATTGATCATAAGAATCCGGTAAAGAATCCAGGATCGTACTAACCGCCAGCCCCCGTGAGATAGGAGTTCCGAGACGGGCTAAATTATCCAGATAGCCCTTCATCTTGAGCACGTGTGCACTCACAGATGTCCCGGCTCCCATCTTACAGCTGCGGAATGCCTTGTGGATCAGGTACCTTTCCTGATAAGCTTGCTCATAAAACATCTCATTAAGAGTTGTCATTATAGCAAAGGCCTGATGATCCAAGAACTGCTTTTGCAATTCAGGAACCATACTAGCCAACATCAGGCATGTCACATCCCGGTTATCTTTTACATGTGCCAAGTATTCCTCCAGCTGGGCAGCCGGTGGATTACTTCCCGTTGGCACAACCGGTACAGGCTTTTCGAGCACATACTCTTTAGACTCTTGTCTTAGAACTTTCCTTAAGTTCATAGACCAGTCCCACAAGTTAGGGCCAGAAAGCTTGTCCCATTCCAAGAAAGATCGCAGTGATAAAGTATCATTCGTAGCCATTGGTTTCTACACAGAAAAATTTACGAGTGTAAATAAAGGACTTAACATGTTCTTCCCATATTATAATTAATAATGAATCGTGTTATTAATTAACTCGAGTTGTTGGGCTCATGGGCCGAGATCCATATTATATCAAGATATAGCCAGACGAGGGCCTGGAACAACTATACCCCAATTTTTAGGTAGGAACGCCGTCCAATCCCAACCTAGGGACTCTCGGTTTGATGGGTCTGTTGGCACTTACCCATCTGTGCTTAGGGCCAGGAACATCCTACTACCCACGCTAAGTCAAAACCTCCATCCAAGTGTTAGAGTAACCAATACTCCAACCCAATACAAAATGACGATACTCCAGTGCATCCAACGAGGGTTGGTCTACAGCTGGCCTATCCCCACTTCGAGTAGGTTATGAATGAGGGAAGCACTTTTAAGAGACTTAGTAATTACCTTTTGGTTATTAGATTCAATTAATAACGGCTTAGATGCATAGGCGGGTGAAATTGGGTTTGTACATACATTCTCACATGTAAATAAATAAAGCATAATTAAATAAAAATGAAATGCTATGGGCCAAAATTTACATCCTAATATAATTCTAGTAAACCTATACTAGAACGACATCAGGTGGGCTGCATCCTCATCCTTCTAGCACGCCAATCCAATCGGCTTCTTCTTCTTTACATAATTCCATAATAAACACATAAAATAAAATTACATAAAAGAAAAACGGCGCGTAGGCCGTATTTACCAAAAGAATATTACAACCCCGAATAAATAAGGCCCAAAACATCCATTCATGCATTTAATCATACATACACGTATCCAATACATACAATTTATAAACATGTTAAATGCATGAATTAATCCCATTTCATATATGTCCATAGCCATTATTTTGAAATCGCCAAATTTTGGCCGATCATGGTTCTAAACCCGTGCGGGCTTTAGGCCTCCAACCCAGGCAAAATTGCTCCCAATCCAATTGGGAAACCATGAATTCCAAAATTAGCCGTCCGGGTAATCGTGCCAAGAAAACCCGAACCAATTTCAATTAACCGTATTTATTTCCAAAATAAATATCGCATGAACGAAAAATAAATTCATTCATAAAACATGCGCATAAAATTTCCAAAATTAAACACGCACAAGTTTAAAAACAATTAAAATTTTAAAACCCCACGCGCATAAAAATTACCAAAATTTAAACACGCATATTTTTAAAATTTTAAATCCGGCCCGGCCCTAAAAATCCCGCCAAATCCAAAAACGGGCCCGGCCCGCCGCGCGGGGCAGCCGCGGCGCTGCTGCCCAGCAGCAGCCCCGCTGCCGCGCAGCGGCTGCTGCCCAGCAGCAGCCTGCTGCTGGCGTGCAGCAGCTGCTGCCCAGCAGCAGCTGCTGGCGTGCAGCAGCTGCTGCCCAGCAGCAGCCAGCAGCAGCCAGCAGCAGCTGCTGCCTGTGGCGCCTAGCGCCGCAGGCAGCGGCTGCTGCCCCCGTTTCGACCCGAAACGGTCCGTGATTTTTCCGAAACAAATATAGCAACATGAAATTAAATCACCAAGACATAAAATCATGCAACGGAAAAATAAATCTAGCATAAACCTATATGCAAAAAATAATTTTCCCATAAACAATTCACAAATAGAAAATTACATAAAGCATAAACCATATGCAAATAATTTTCCATAAGTAAAATTCAAGGGGCAAAATCACCAAACCCCAAACCAAAAATAAATCCCGTCCACAAAATCGCCAATTTTAAAACACGGGATCCGCCAAGTTTAAAGATTTCCACGGATCAAAAGCCCGCTCTGATACCACTGTTGGGATTCGTCACGGGAAACCGACCAATAAAAGCGGAAATACGCGTCGATTTCCTCGAATCTGGCCCAGGAGCTTAAGATGTGGAAATCAAAAACTTAAAGCATAAAAGGAGGGTTTCAAAACTCACCACAAAGTCTCTCTAAGAGACGGATGCAGACTGCAGAAATCAAGTGTAGATTTCCTCCACCGATGCGTACACGAACGGCTCTCGGACCGAAACCCGTGCTAGCGACTCGGATAACAAGAAGAGAGGGAGAGAGGGGCGGCACACAAGAAGGAATATGGCTGTCCAAGTTTTCTTTCCAAAAGAAAAATCTATCTTTCCAAAAGATAGAACCAATATCCACCAAGTATGCACCCAATTCTTAGCAAAAGAATTAATCAAGCATAAAGTGGGCAATCTTCATACTTTAAAAGAAAACCAATTTCTCTTAAAGCACAAGTGATGGACGGCCAAGCCTTCCTCAAAGTTGATGAGTTAAGACAAAATCATTCTTCTTAAATCCTTAATAGAAGAATTAAGATGATGGTGAAAAGAGAAGTCAAAGTCCAACTTTGCTACCCCATTTTCAACCTAATGACTCACACCATGAGTCATCACCAACCCATCATCATCTTTTGTCCAAAGTTGACTCATCCCTTCACTTGCCAAGCTTCATTCGGCCAACACCAAAAATTGTCATCATTCTATTTCATTTAAGGAAGCAAAGTCCAACTTTGCTACCTCAAAATCAAAGAATGACTCACTCTTTTCCTATTGGTCCTAAGGAATGTGTCATCATCATTTTGTCCAACAAAATGACTCACCATCCTTGCCCATTCCACACCAAAATTTCGGCCAACACAATTCCTATTTAAGTGGGAATATTCATTTTACATCTTAAGCCCAATTTTAATTCCTTTGATTTAATTAAATCAAATGCAACTTTAATTTAACATGTATGCTTATATATGATACCATGTAACATATTACATACATTTAAATTTAAAATTCATTTGACCTATTAATTTAATCAATGGATTAAATTAGACACACATAAAATGACAAACATGTAAACCTATACATGTCATAATATTTCCACCTAGGAAATAACCCCATAAATTAATTCATTGAATTAATTATGAGTAGGCCAAAATAAATATTAATTATATAACTTTGATCAATCCAATTGATGCATATAATATAATTAATATATCTCTCTCTCTTCAAATGTGTATACTCCAAGTACACACTTAATCCGACTAGTTAAAGTCCAGACGTTCAATGTGTACGATCCAATGGGCCCGTCTTTATGTTGGCAGTGGGCCAAGGCCCACAGACTACAGGCGGGCTCTAGCAAGCCACTGTAGCCCCCAATTAAGACGGAGTAAGCAGTCCAACTGAAAACGTAACCCAATAGTTTGAACTTGTAAATCCCATGTCGCTGATATCGGTGTCCAACACAGAGGCATGGAAGTATCACCCTCTTTGTGTCTGGACCTTTACTTGATACCGAATGAACTGATGCTCACAAACAAGATCCAATCTTGTTTGGGTGCGGCCGCACACTTATCAGTAACATTCTTCAAGAGGCCGATGATATCGTCTCAGTGAATCACTGAGTGACATTCCCTTCTGCATATCCATAGTGCTGCCATGCTTACTGACACACCCGAACGTACCCGTACTTAGCACCCTTTTACAGGCCCGTTGGGCGTACACCAAAGTGTGCCACCTCACATGCAGCACCATCATATGGTCCGGTCAAAGGACTTATACAAGTACTACACGAGAATCATTTGTGATACTATACCATGCAGATTCCCGTTAAGTGGATCAATCCAGTACCATGCCCTTTTTGCATGTACCCATTAACCTGGTTGACATTCCATGTTCTATGACCGGTAAGACACCGCCATACAACCAGGCTAATGATAGTCTTTAGTTCCATTCATTCCCATGATTAGAACAGACTACGGATAACTTTATGGTCATATCGTTTTCACTATCCACAGTCTTACTGCCAAGTGCCTCACACTTGACAACATGGATATGGATATGTCCATTGGATACTCTATTTAAAATATAGCACAAGACATATAATAAATAGATTAATGCCTTTATTTCCTTGACACAAATTGTATAATACATAAAGATTACATAAATGTACAAATGTATTATACAAACACAAGGACCAATGCCTCGGGACTAGGGCATTTCCAACAATCTCCCACTTGCACTAGTACCTACTAGGCATGGGTCTAATCCCTATAGATCCAGTATAACCTTCGTGCAGAGGCATAGCCAAGCATGTTGGTCAAAAGATCTGCGACATTGTCTTTGGTGTCTACTCTTTGCAATGAGATGTCACCCCCTCAGTGATTTCTCACAATAGGTGAAACTCCCTGAGTTCGTGCTTCGTGTATATGTGTGACCGGGGCACATAGCTTGTGCAACAGCCCCTAGTTGTCACAGAAGATATCAACTGGTTACTGGATAGTTGACACTACCCCCAGTTGCATGATAAACTTCATTATCCACACAGCATCCCTAGCTGCTTCACACGTTGCAATGTACTCAGTTCCTGTGATAGAAACCGCGATGGTCTATTACTTGGAGCCTCTCCAACAATAGCACCACCATTTAGCATGAACACATACCTATACTGCGACTCATATTCATCCTGGTCAGTCTGGAAGCTTGCATCAGTGTACCTGGTAACTGACTGCTCTTCCTAACTTTCATGCACTAAGAAGCTATCCTTAGTCCGGTTAAGGTACTTCAGGATTGCTTTGACAGCCTACCTGTGATCCATTCAGGATCCAGCCCATCATACTTAGTGCAAATCCGACATCAGGTCTTGTACATAGCATGGAGTACATGATTGATCCTATAGCCGAAGCATATAGAACCAATCCATGTTCTCCCTATCCTGCCTTGTCTTAGGATAGTTCGTCTTGCTAAGTTTTAGCTCATGACCCATTGGCAAGAAACATTTCTTAGCCTGGTCCATGCTGAATCTTTTCAGAACTATGTCTATGTACTTGGCCTGACTTAGGCCTAGAAGCCGATTGGATCTAACCCTGTAGATCCTAATCCCTAGGATCGTCTCAGCTTCGCCTAAGTCCTTCATTGCGAAGCATTTACACAACCATTACAATTCCCTTGTAGTGTTGGTATGTCGCTTCCAATCAGAAGGATGCCATCTATATAATACCAGGAAAGTTACTATGCTCCCACTAAACCTCTTATACACACCCTTAAAGGTATTGTCGGCCTATAGCTTATAGCACCACTTGCAACCTATTACCTTAGCACCTGGAGGTGAATCAACCAGGTTCCAAACCTGATTATCGTACATAGATCGCAAATCCACCACCATGGCAGACAGTGGGCTAGCTATAGCCTACTAGTAGGTTTTGAGCTCCTCTTTGTCCAAGACAAAAGGAGGGTAACCATTAGAAACAAAAACCGATGTTTCTCATGTTCCTGATGATCCCTACCAGACCTTTTAGGTCCTTGTGTGACCTGGGCTGGTGCTTCCCCTTTTGGAAGCTTCACCCTGGTCTCCGAGTTATCCTTTTCAGGAGTTTCTGAGCTTTGAACTTCCCTGAGTTCAACATCGCTCCCACTGTCTTTCTTGGAAAGAAACCCCTTTTCAAGAAGGACCCCCTTTCGCGCCATGAACACCTTGTTCTCAGCGGGGTTGTAGAAGTAATACCCTTTGGTTTCCCTAGGGTAGCTCACAAACAGGCATTAGTCGGTTTTGGGTTCTAGTTTTGCTCACAGTCAATTTCTTGACTTGTGCATAACAACCCCAAATCCGTAAGAAAGACACATTAGGCACCCTGCCCGTCCATTTTCCAAATGGGGTCTTTTCCAAAGCCTTAGTCGGAGTATAATTGAAAATGAGAGCCATTGTCTCAAGAGCGTATCCTTTACAACTTATAGGGAGAGAGGCATGACTCATCGTTTGAGCGGACCATGTCCAACAGGATCCTATTCCTCTGTTCGGACACCCCATTCCATTGTGGTGTTCCTGGAGGAGTGAGCTGTGGAACTATTCCATGCTCTCTCAAAATGAGTCAAACTATAGGCTTATATGCTCACCACCTCGGTCCAACCGAAAGGCTTGGATATTTCTGCCTAGTTCTGTACTTCGTTCCTTACTCCCTTGAACCTATCAAGGGTCTCAGACTTATATTTCATTACATAGCCATAGCCATTTCTGATGAAATCGTCTGTGAAGGATATGAAGTATAGATGTTCACCCTTAGTTGCTATGCTTGTCGGTCCATATACATCTCAATGCATTAGGTTCAATAAGCTAGCAACCCTTTTAGCCTCCTTGCTAAAAGGCTCTTTAGTCATTTTACCTTATAAACCAGACTCGCATATATCAAGTGACTCCATGTCAAATGATCCTAGGATTCAAGCGATGTGAAGCCTAGCTATGCGCTTCTTGTTTATGTGGCCTAAATGACAATGCCAAAGGTAAACCGGATTAAGTTCGTTAGGCTTAACCCTTTAAGTATGTATATTATAGACATGATTAGTTTCATTTAGATCCAGGATATAAAAGACATTATTTAATAGAGCTACTCCATAAAATAATTCTTTTCTAGATAAACCCTTTTTACTATTACCAATAGTAAATGTACATCCAGAAATATCCAAAAAAACTGAAACAGAAATAATATTCCTGTACAAAACAGGTACAAAATAACATAGTTTCAGTAACAAAACTAATCTACTAGGTATCATAAGCTGGTCCTACTGATCTCTATGGCAGCAACCCTTGCTCCATTTGTGACCCGCAAGTACACTTGTCCCGATCCCAGTGATCTCCTGTTCTTAAGTCCCTGCACATTACAACAAATGTGAGAACCACATCTAGTATCCAATACATAAGATGTTGAAACAGAGGTTAATGTCTATGACATATATACCTGATGAAGACACGCCCTGCGTCTTCCTTTTCTCTCCCAAAAGCTTGGGACACGATCTTTTCCAATGTCCAGCCTGCTTGCAACCGAAGCAGACATCCTTGGAACGGGCCTTGGGCTGGGCTTTAGCCTTTTTAGCCTTGGCTTCCTTAGCCTTGGCCTTGGCCTTTGCCTTGCCCTTGCCTTTAGCAAAAGGAGGTTTCCCCTCAAGTACCGGCGGATTCTTCTTGATCGACAGTTCAGCGAGCTCAAGCATCCAATGCAGCTCACTAACAGTACGGTCCATCCCTTGCTTGTAAAAGTTTAGGATGAATTGATCATAAGAATCCGGTAAAGAATCCAGGATCGTACTAACCGCCAGCCCCCGTGAGATAGGAGTTCCGAGACGGGCTAAATTATCCAGATAGCCCTTCATCTTGAGCACGTGTGCACTCACAGATGTCCCGGCTCCCATCTTACAGCTGCGGAATGCCTTGTGGATCAGGTACCTTTCCTGATAAGCTTGCTCATAAAACATCTCATTAAGAGTTGTCATTATAGCAAAGGCCTGATGATCCAAGAACTGCTTTTGCAATTCAGGAACCATACTAGCCAACATCAGGCATGTCACATCCCGGTTATCTTTTACATGTGCCAAGTATTCCTCCAGCTGGGCAGCCGGTGGATTACTTCCCGTTGGCACAACCGGTATAGGCTTTTCGAGCACATACTCTTTAGACTCTTGTCTTAGAACTTTCCTTAAGTTCATAGACCAGTCCCACAAGTTAGGGCCAGAAAGCTTGTCCCATTCCAAGAAAGATCGCAGTGATAAAGTATCATTCGTAGCCATTGGTTTCTACACAGAAAAATTTACGAGTGTAAATAAAGGACTTAACATGTTCTTCCCATATTATAATTAATAATGAATCGTGTTATTAATTAACTCGAGTTGTTGGGCTCATGGGCCGAGATCCATATTATATCAAGATATAGCCAGACGAGGGCCTGGAACAACTATACCCCAATTTTTAGGTAGGAACGCCGTCCAATCCCAACCTAGGGACTCTCGGTTTGATGGGTCTGTTGGCACTTACCCATCTGTGCTTAGGGCCAGGAACATCCTACTACCCACGCTAAGTCAAAACCTCCATCCAAGTGTTAGAGTAACCAATACTCCAACCCAATACAAAATGACGATACTCCAGTGCATCCAACGAGGGTTGGTCTACAGCTGGCCTATCCCCACTTCGAGTAGGTTATGAATGAGGGAAGCACTTTTAAGAGACTTAGTAATTACCTTTTGGTTATTAGATTCAATTAATAACGGCTTAGATGCATAGGCGGGTGAAATTGGGTTTGTACATACATTCTCACATGTAAATAAATAAAACATAATTAAATAAAAATGAAATGCTATGGGCCAAAATTTACATCCTAATATAATTCTAGTAAACCTATACTAGAACGACATCAGGTGGGCTGCATCCTCATCCTTCTAGCACGCCAATCCAATCGGCTTCTTCTTCTTTACATAATTCCATAATAAACACATAAAATAAAATTACATAAAAGAAAAACGGCGCGTAGGCCGTATTTACCAAAAGAATATTACAACCCCGAATAAATAAGGCCCAAAACATCCATTCATGCATTTAATCATACATACACGTATCCAATACATACAATTTATAAACATGTTAAATGCATGAATTAATCCCATTTCATATATGTCCATAGCCATTATTTTGAAATCGCCAAATTTTGGCCGATCATGGTTCTAAACCCGTGCGGGCTTTAGGCCTCCAACCCAGGCAAAATTGCTCCCAATCCAATTGGGAAACCATGAATTCCAAAATTAGCCGTCCGGGTAATCGTGCCAAGAAAACCCGAACCAATTTCAATTAACCGTATTTATTTCCAAAATAAATATCGCATGAACGAAAAATAAATTCATTCATAAAACATGCGCATAAAATTTCCAAAATTAAACACGCACAAGTTTAAAAACAATTAAAATTTTAAAACCCCACGCGCATAAAAATTACCAAAATTTAAACACGCATATTTTTAAAATTTTAAATCCGGCCCGGCCCTAAAAATCCCGCCAAATCCAAAAACGGGCCCGGCCCGCCGCGCGGGGCAGCCGCGGCGCTGCTGCCCAGCAGCAGCCCCGCTGCCGCGCAGCGGCTGCTGCCCAGCAGCAGCCTGCTGCTGGCGTGCAGCAGCTGCTGCCCAGCAGCAGCTGCTGGCGTGCAGCAGCTGCTGCCCAGCAGCAGCCAGCAGCAGCCAGCAGCAGCTGCTGCCTGTGGCGCCTAGCGCCGCAGGCAGCGGCTGCTGCCCCCGTTTCGACCCGAAACGGTCCGTGATTTTTCCGAAACAAATATAGCAACATGAAATTAAATCACCAAGACATAAAATCATGCAACGGAAAAATAAATCTAGCATAAACCTATATGCAAAAAATAATTTTCCCATAAACAATTCACAAATAGAAAATTACATAAAGCATAAACCATATGCAAATAATTTTCCATAAGTAAAATTCAAGGGGCAAAATCACCAAACCCCAAACCAAAAATAAATCCCGTCCACAAAATCGCCAATTTTAAAACACGGGATCCGCCAAGTTTAAAGATTTCCACGGATCAAAAGCCCGCTCTGATACCACTGTTGGGATTCGTCACGGGAAACCGACCAATAAAAGCGGAAATACGCGTCGATTTCCTCGAATCTGGCCCAGGAGCTTAAGATGTGGAAATCAAAAACTTAAAGCATAAAAGGAGGGTTTCAAAACTCACCACAAAGTCTCTCTAAGAGACGGATGCAGACTGCAGAAATCAAGTGTAGATTTCCTCCACCGATGCGTACACGAACGGCTCTCGGACCGAAACCCGTGCTAGCGACTCGGATAACAAGAAGAGAGGGAGAGAGGGGCGGCACACAAGAAGGAATATGGCTGTCCAAGTTTTCTTTCCAAAAGAAAAATCTATCTTTCCAAAAGATAGAACCAATATCCACCAAGTATGCACCCAATTCTTAGCAAAAGAATTAATCAAGCATAAAGTGGGCAATCTTCATACTTTAAAAGAAAACCAATTTCTCTTAAAGCACAAGTGATGGACGGCCAAGCCTTCCTCAAAGTTGATGAGTTAAGACAAAATCATTCTTCTTAAATCCTTAATAGAAGAATTAAGATGATGGTGAAAAGAGAAGTCAAAGTCCAACTTTGCTACCCCATTTTCAACCTAATGACTCACACCATGAGTCATCACCAACCCATCATCATCTTTTGTCCAAAGTTGACTCATCCCTTCACTTGCCAAGCTTCATTCGGCCAACACCAAAAATTGTCATCATTCTATTTCATTTAAGGAAGCAAAGTCCAACTTTGCTACCTCAAAATCAAAGAATGACTCACTCTTTTCCTATTGGTCCTAAGGAATGTGTCATCATCATTTTGTCCAACAAAATGACTCACCATCCTTGCCCATTCCACACCAAAATTTCGGCCAACACAATTCCTATTTAAGTGGGAATATTCATTTTACATCTTAAGCCCAATTTTAATTCCTTTGATTTAATTAAATCAAATGCAACTTTAATTTAACATGTATGCTTATATATGATACCATGTAACATATTACATACATTTAAATTTAAAATTCATTTGACCTATTAATTTAATCAATGGATTAAATTAGACACACATAAAATGACAAACATGTAAACCTATACATGTCATAATATTTCCACCTAGGAAATAACCCCATAAATTAATTCATTGAATTAATTATGAGTAGGCCAAAATAAATATTAATTATATAACTTTGATCAATCCAATTGATGCATATAATATAATTAATATATCTCTCTCTCTTCAAATGTGTATACTCCAAGTACACACTTAATCCGACTAGTTAAAGTCCAGACGTTCAATGTGTACGATCCAATGGGCCCGTCTTTATGTTGGCAGTGGGCCAAGGCCCACAGACTACAGGCGGGCTCTAGCAAGCCACTGTAGCCCCCAATTAAGACGGAGTAAGCAGTCCAACTGAAAACGTAACCCAATAGTTTGAACTTGTAAATCCCATGTCGCTGATATCGGTGTCCAACACAGAGGCATGGAAGTATCACCCTCTTTGTGTCTGGACCTTTACTTGATACCGAATGAACTGATGCTCACAAACAAGATCCAATCTTGTTTGGGTGCGGCCGCACACTTATCAGTAACATTCTTCAAGAGGCCGATGATATCGTCTCAGTGAATCACTGAGTGACATTCCCTTCTGCATATCCATAGTGCTGCCATGCTTACTGACACACCCGAACGTACCCGTACTTAGCACCCTTTTACAGGCCCGTTGGGCGTACACCAAAGTGTGCCACCTCACATGCAGCACCATCATATGGTCCGGTCAAAGGACTTATACAAGTACTACACGAGAATCATTTGTGATACTATACCATGCAGATTCCCGTTAAGTGGATCAATCCAGTACCATGCCCTTTTTGCATGTACCCATTAACCTGGTTGACATTCCATGTTCTATGACCGGTAAGACACCGCCATACAACCAGGCTAATGATAGTCTTTAGTTCCATTCATTCCCATGATTAGAACAGACTACGGATAACTTTATGGTCATATCGTTTTCACTATCCACAGTCTTACTGCCAAGTGCCTCACACTTGACAACATGGATATGGATATGTCCATTGGATACTCTATTTAAAATATAGCACAAGACATATAATAAATAGATTAATGCCTTTATTTCCTTGACACAAATTGTATAATACATAAAGATTACATAAATGTACAAATGTATTATACAAACACAAGGACCAATGCCTCGGGACTAGGGCATTTCCAACAAGCATCCCTTAGCTTATAGCAGTTATTGGTCCGGTGGCCTGTCACCACATGATAAGTGCAGAAGTTATCCTTGTCAGCTTCTGATGGCTTCTCAAATGGCCTCAAGGATTGCAACAGGCTGCCATTCCTACACTTGGCAAATATCTTTGCTAAAGTGAGAGTCCAAGGTGATATGCCTTGTCCTCCAGGACCCCTATTCTGGTTGCCTTGCTGCTGATTCACAGTAGCCACCTCAACCCGCTTCACTTCTGATGACTGCCCCTGCTTGCCACTGGCACCTGAACCAGACCCACTGCCAGACCCAGCTGCTGTGGTTGATTTATACCCTGAACTATACCCTGTACTTCTTCCCCCTTTCTGACCAGCTGGCTTCTCCTCTTCATCCCTTTCTATCTTCATGGCCACGCTATAGACCTCACTATGCTCCTTGAAGGATTGGAATTTCATGTTGTTCTTGAAGATATCTTTGCTGCCATCAATGAGCTTCTGTATACGCTCGTCTTCATCAGGGCGGTTCTTTAGGAGGATCATCTTGTTCATCCATCTCTGGTAGTATTCCTCAAAGGGCTCATTGAATTTCTGTTTCACCCTCTCCAAATCATACAGCTTCACCTGGATTTTGGTGTTGAAGCTGTAGTATTTGATGAAGGCTGCTGACAATACTTCCCAGTCAGATTGCTCCTCCTCTGACAGTGAGTTATACCATCCCAAAGCACCTCCCTCCAGTGTGGTGGGGAAAAGATTAATCAATTGTTGCTTTGTAGCGCCTGCTGTTAGCATAACCCGGGCATATAAATTCACATGGGCCTCCAACGAGCCCATTCCTTTGTAAGTGGGGACTTTCGGCATTTGGAAGCCGATAGGAAATGTCTCGATGCCCCTACTAATCATGGCATCAACGTTCACCCCCTTCTTGGATTCAGCACTGATCCCGACCCCTTTCTTCAACTGGGCCATGACCTCGTCTAATTCAGAACACTTAGCTTTCATCCTCTGTTCCATAGCTGCCTCTATCTCCTGCAACTTTTCAAGGCTAGCCGAAGCGTCACCACCGTGTTGGGATGACTCAGCTTCTTTTTCCTTCCCGGCTCCACTACCACCGGTCTCACCAGCTTCTCTAACCACTGCCCTCATTTCCTCCTTTAACATGTCGCGGAAATCCTGCGACCTGAAGAAATCTCTCAGAACATCAGCCATACTCGGTGTCTGCTCTGCCATATTCACGCCTTCCCCAGGCTTAGAATCACTGTCACTCTCGACTACCCTCTGTCTCCTAGCTGCCCTTGAAGCTTGGGATCTTGTCCAAGGTCGCTCCAGTGTATTCTGCTTGGGAGTAGGTAGGAGATATTAGGGTCGTGAATGAATGACGTGATATGACATGAAAATTAAGGCATTGAACATGCTTGAGATGCATGAAGTGGAATTATGTATGGAATGATGATATGAATGGTTCCCTTTTATTATTATATTTTTTTTTTTAGCATTCCAAGAACACCCAATGTTTATGCAAAAATGTCACGTGTGGGCCATTACACGGACAGAACTTCGGCGCCTTTGGGGCACCTAATGAATTCATGAAATGGTCGCGTGTATACCGGCACACGGACGTAGTTTTGACGCTTTATAGGTCCATGAGATGGTATGAAATGGTCGCATGGGCCGGGCCCACAGACAAGGTCTTGATGCTTTTGAGCATATGATATGGAATGATGTTATGAGAAAGTCACGTGTAACAGGAACACGGACAAGGATTCGGCATTCGAGGAACGCCTTTCATGATTTGGTGATGTTATGAGCCTATATGTATACTAATCGGGCACTCGGGGAGTACCTTAAATGGTGAATTAATGTCATGAAGTGGTCGGATGTGGACCACAATGTTATATGATGTTTATGATGGATGGGTATGATGTCATAAGATGCATCGTGTAAATTATTACACGAAAATGGGCCTAAGGCCGTTGTGGCTTTTATTGAATGAAATGATATTGGTGGAATGGCCAAATGCAATCCGGTGCATTGACAAAACACGGATAATTTTGGGTACCCGATATGTTATGAAATGGAATGGGATGGTCATGATAGGCGTTCTTTGAAATGCCCCTTAATTTAATTTAATTTAAATGAAATGTAGTGAATGAACATGTCACACAATATGCAAATGGCTGCACAAAAACGTGGGTTAGGATGTATGACATACATAATGATGTTATGAATGCTATGTCAAAAATAAAATGCTAATCACACAAGCTTAATGTTATGGCTGAAAAAGAAACCGTTAGTATGGATGACAAGCGAATGAATTAATGTTTTACACGCGAAATAAAATGCAAAATGGCTGCATAAAAAAAAATGGGTTAGTATCACACAAAGATGTTTGTGTATGGTATGTCATGTGTATGGAAAATGGTGGTTATGTCATGTTATGCATGCGTCGATGATGTGTCACGAAACGGTGAAGAACACGTAGCAAGCAAAAGCGAATTCTTCCAACCTTATTCCTCCAGCGTGGTCGGTCTCAAAAATTTCTAACGGAGTCCTAGGTGGGGTTCACTTCGATCACCAACCGGGGGTGATGAAGGTGCGATTTTATTATTATTCACACAATTATTTTGGTATCCTAAGGGAATCCAACTAGAGCTGCTTATATGGGTTCGGTCAAAGTAGGGTTAAAAATGAAGGCTCTCATAGCAATATATACTCCTCACTTCTCCCCACTCAAGGGTCCTAGCGAAGGGGTTCGTACGAGGCTATGAGTGGTGTTTCGTATTCGTGCCCCTAAGACCAGGAGGAACTTACGCAACACTTCAACAATCCACCGAGCTATAAAAGGATACCTATTCTAATGCAAGAAATGGCTAACTAAAAATGCAAATAAAATACCAAAAGAGAATCATCCGCCTTATTTTAATTAGATACTTTTCAGGGCTTGTCAAAATTCTTTTAAGTTTTTTAAGAAAACTTTTTAGAGAAATCCCCAGCAGAGTCGCCACTGTGAGCGGACGACGCGTTTTCGACGGGACGCGGGACTCCCTTTCGGAATGGGGCGCCACGATCTCGGGCGGGCCCCTCCCTCGCGTGGGGTTTTTATAAATAGAAATCCGCGTTTTGGAAAATGAATAGAATTAATGCATAAAAGAACCGAGACCTAAGTCTCGATGGATGTTGTAGAGTCGCCACCCGGCTCAGCTCAACCGGGAAATTCTTATGTAGCTGAACCGGACGAACAGTCGCTACACTATCCAGAGATTCGGGTCCGGACAAGTCCCTTATTTCATGTCTGATTAAAATAAATATTGTCAATGTTCTCAAATGGTATTTCAAAATCTAAAGTCCATTTTATTTAATATAGAAGGCATACAGCGCGCATACAAAATATTTAATACAAAAATAAAAATAAAGAAAAGAAATAAATATTAGTTGGCTTACAACCAAATCGAATGGAAAAATAAAAACTCTCACCTCACTTATACAATCGCCTAGAATACACGAAAATCTAAAAATAATTACAACCGCCTAAATACACGATTTAATCTATTAAAATACATCAAAAATAAAAAGAAAAGAAATTAAAACCTACAAAACAGAAGGTTAGCACAATTTATACGGCACGCCACAATTAGGACTCAAATAGACAGAAATGGGAAATCAAGAATTGGGGGCATGCATTTAGGGGATAACCGGGTTGGCTCGGCTAGCCGGCCCGATTAGACCTGGAAAACATTTTTGAAACGTCCCTGCATTTTTGGTTTTGTGGGAAAAATCATTTGAAAACAATTTTACCGGTTTACATGCATTTTTCATATGTTAGGTGGGTGGGTTTTCGGGAGAACTGGGTCTCCGTCGGTGAATTGTTCTAAATGCGAATTTACTGAAAATTGAATCTATGGTCGTGATGCACATAACAAAAATTCATTTTGATGATTTTTGGGGTTTTCTAATTTTCGGGTTTTTTACGGATGAAAGCTGAAATTCCGATTCTGGAACAAGGATTACAGTCGTACAACTGTAGTTTACAGTCGTGCGACTGTAATCAGTCCAGGATCAGCATTTCGCCAAAAATCATTTTTAATTGAAAACTTAAGGAAAAATTAACTGGAAATTAAGAACAGTCGTACGACTGTATATACAGTCGTACGACTGTTCATGAAAACCAAGAACAGTCGTACGACTGTTCTTAATTTCCAGGAACAAAAATATAAAAATGCAGCAAAAATGCACAAAATTCACTTCAAACGCCCAGAAAGCAAGAAAAAGTGTAAGGAAAAGAAGTGACTACCTTTTTAGAAGCTATTCCAAGTCGTTTTGACCCCTGGCGTCGCTCCGATCCCAACAAATTCGCACTTTCCCCTTTGGAATTGAAGTTGAGAGCTTTTTGTCCAAAATCCAAATTGCAAAGGATTCTGATTGTTTTAGTCCGAATTCTTGATTTGATTATGTAGTTAATTGATTAACCTAGGGATTTCTAACAAGTTTTGGGTTTAATTTCGAGAATTAAAGAAAATCAAAGAGGAAAAAAAATGAGGTTTTGTGGTTTTCTTTTTCTCTCTCTTCTCTTTCTCTCTCTAAGTTTTCTTTCACCAGAAAATCCCCCCCCCCCTCTTCTCCTTCCTTTTCCTCTTTTTATCTCCCTGCCTTGCCCTTGCTTGCTGCAACAAGGGAGCAATTAATGCTCCCTTTCTCTTTCCTTCATTTCTGCTGCAGAGGTATGGGGCTCTGCAGATTTTCCGATATTACAGTCGTACGACTGTAATTTTTAAATTACAGTCGTACGACTGTAACAATAGTCGTACGACTATAATAATTTTTTTTTTTTTTAAGTATAGAAAATTCCGGCGCTTACACTTATAAGACTAGCTTTATATCTCCATTACAACAGCTCGTATAAGATTAGCTCTATATACATTCATGAAATTTCATCTTAAATATATACATACATACCCACACTCATTCATTCATTCTTTCATTTGTTCAACTTCCCTCATGGCATCATTTGATCCATTCATCATGACTCATTCCTAATGTTTCATTCCTCATGTCATCATTTCATTCATCATCCTTAATATTTCACGTATAATGTGAATTAGTATGTACATGAAGAAGAAAGTCTGAGAAAAGACTAAAAAGAAGGAAGCTTCACATAGACAGTTGGTTGAGTGAGCTGGATCAACATAGGGTGAGATCTCAGTCAGTGAGGGCGGCTATGGAAGAAAGAATAGTCGAGACAAAAGGTGAAACTGAATCCAGTGAGGAAGTTGAGATGGCCAACCATACCCTAAATCTTGCTGATGTTCTCAAAGATTTCCTAAAATCTCAGGACGTTTGTGATAACATGAAAGATGAAATGTGAGCTGTTGTGAGGGAAAGTGGTGAAGTCGATACCAGTGGACCTGGGAAGGAGAAAGTGGCTGAATCATCTCAGTTTGGCACTGACATCTCGGCTAGTGTGGAGAAGCTATGAGAGATCGAGGCTAAAATGGAAAAGAAGCTGAAGGCCAAGTACTTAGAACTAGATGAAGTGGTCGCTGAATTGAAGAAAGAGGCTAGTGTCAGTATGGACTCTAAGAGGGGTGTGAATGTGGATGCCATTATAAACAAAGGCATTAAGACTTTCCCCATTGGATTTCAAGTACCAAATATTGCTTCCTATAAAGGAATCGGTTCACCAGTGGCTCATGTGAACCTTTATGCCCAAATCATGCTGATAGCAGGTGCCACAAAGCAACAACTGACCAATTTCATTCCAACCACACTTGAGGGAGGAGCTTCATCTTGGTATAGCTCATTGTCTGAGGATATATTGTTGGGATTCGTCACGGGAAACCGACCGATAAAAGCGGAAATACACGTCGATTTCCTCGAATCCGGCCCAGGAGCTTAAGATGTGGAAATCAAAAACTTAAAGCATAAAAGGAGGGTTTCAAAAACTCACCACAAAGTCTCTCTAAGAGACGGATGCAGACTGCAGAAATCAAGTGTAGATTTCCTCCACCGATGCATACATGAACGGCTCTCGGACCGAAACCCGTGCTAGCGACTCGGATGACAAGAAGAGAGGGAGAGAGGGGCGGCACACACGAAGGAATATGGCTCTCCAAGTTTTCTTTCCAAAAGAAAAATCTATCTTTCCAAAAGATAGAACCAATATTCACAAAATATGCACCCAATTTCTTTCCAAAAGAAATAAGGCATAAAGTGGGCAAATTTTTCTTCAAAAGAAAAATTCTTACGGCCAAAAATCAATCAGAATGGCTGCTGATTTTTTTTCTTTTGTACCAACCACCAAGAAAAAAATCTCCAATGCCACCTAGCATGCAAAGTCCAACTTTGCTACTAACTTAGTCAAACCATGACTCACTCCATCACCATTGGACAAACATAAAGACTCATCATTTCTTCATTAAATGAAAAACATGACTCACCATCTTATTTTTGTCCAAGAATGAGTCACCATTCTCATCTATTCTCCACCCATGACTTTCGGCCAAATAACTCCCACTTCATGTGGGAATTTTCATTTTATGCTTTAAGCCCAATTTGACTTCCTTTGATTTAATTAAATGTCAAATGCAATTCCAATTTAACATGTATGTATATATATTATGCTATTTAATACATTACATACATTTACATTAGAATTCATTTGATCTCTTAATTTAATCAATGGATTAAATTAGACATACATAAAATGAAATACATGAAACCTATACATGTAATAATATTTCCACCTAGGAAATAATAATATAATTAATGGATCTCTCTCTCTTCCACGTGTATACTCCAAGTACACACTTAATCCGACTAGTTAAAGTCCAGACGTTCAATGTGTATGATCCAATGGGCCTGTCTTTATGTTGGCAGTGGTCCAAGGCCCACAGACTGCAGGCGGGCTCTAGCAAGCCACTGCAGCCCCCAATTAAGACGGAGTAAGCAGTCAAACTGAAAACGTAACCCAGTAGTTTGACCTTGTAAATCCTATGTCGCTGATATCGGTGTCCAACACAGAGGTATGGAAGTATCACCCTCTTTGTGTTTGGACCTTTACTTGATACCGAATGAACTGATGCTCACAAACAAGATCCAATCTTGTTTGGGTGCGGCTGCACACTTATCAGTAACATTCTTCAAGAGGCCGATGATATCGTCTCAGTGAATCACTGAGTGACAACCCCTTCTGCATATCCATAGTGCTGCCATGCTCACTGACACACCCGAACGTACCCGTACTTGCCACCCTTTTACAGGCCTGTTGGGCGTACACCAAAGTGTGCCACTTCACATGCAACACCATCATATGGTCCGGTCGAAGGACTTATACAAGTACTACGCGAGAATCATTTGTGATACTATACCATGTAGATTCCCGTTAAGTGGATCAATCCAGTACCATGCCCTTTTGCATGTACCCAGTAACCTGGTTGACATTCCATGTTCTATGACCGGTAAGACACCGCCATACAACCAGGCTAATGATAGTCTTTAGTTCCATTCATTCCCATGATTGGAACAGACTACGGATAACTTTATGGCCATATCGTTTTCCCTATCCACGGTCTTACTGCCAAGTGCCTCACACTTGATAACATGGATATGGATATGTCCATTGGATACTCTATTTAAAATATTGTTGGGATTCGTCACGGGAAACCGACCGATAAAAGCGGAAAGACGCGTCGATTTCCTCGAATCTGGCCCAGGAGCTTAAGATGTGGAAATCAAAAACATAAAGCCAGAAAAGAGGGTTTCAAAAACTAACCTCAAAGTCTCTCTAAGAGACGGATGCAGACTGCAGAAACCAAGTGCAGGTTTCCTCCACCGATGCGTACACGAACGGCTCTCGGACCGAAACCCGTGCTAGCGGCTCGGATGATTCAAAGAGAGGGAGAGAGAGGCTGCTCACAATAGGAATATATGGCTGTAATTTTCTTTCCGAAAGAAAAATACAATAACCCTAAGTTAGGGCTCTAGACTTCTTTCCAAAAGAAATCTATCCTTAACATAGGCACCACTTTCTTTACCTTAAGAAATCAATTCCTCAAGTGGGCAAAACTAATTCTCCCAAAGAATTATTCAAAAATGGGCAAAGCCTTTCTCTTAAAAGAAGAAGAAAACCTACGGCCAAAACATGGAGTGAAGGACAAAAAGATGTGTGAAGGAGCAAAGTCCAACTTTGCTACTAAGGAGTCAAACCAATGACTCACCATGGTGACTCACCTAATGACTCACCATCACTTTGTCTTCTTCATCCTACAATTCGGCCAAGAGAGGAAAGAAATGATGGATATTTTTTTTCTCATTAATGATACCACAATAATGACCAAAAATATCTCATGATGCAAAGTCCAACTTTGTCACCTAAAGTCATCCATGACTCATCATGTCTCTTCATCCTCTTTTGTCCAACAATGAGTCACCATTCTCATCAACAATGACTCACCATTCTTGCCCAAAGATGCTATGAATTTCGGCCAACACATCCCACACAATGTGGGCAAAAATCATTTTATGTCTTAAGCCCAATATTAACTCCTTTGATTTAATTAATTTCAAATGCAACTTTACTTTAATATGTATGCTTATATATTATACCATATAATATATTACATACATTTAAATTAAAATTCATTTGACCTATTAATTTAATCAAGGGATTAAATTAGGCATACATAAAATGAGATACATGTAAACCTATACATGTATAATAATATTTCCACCTAGGAAATATTTCCATAAATTAATTCATTGAATTAATTATGGAGGCCAAAATACATATTAATTATATAACTATGATCAATCCAATTGATTCATATAATATAATTAATGAATCTCTCTCTCTTCAAATGTGTATACTCCAAGTACACACTTAATCCGACCAGTTAAAGTCCAGACGTTCAATGTGTACGATCCAATGGGCCCGTCTTTATGTTGGCAGTGGGCCAAGGCCCACAGACTGCAGGCGGGCTCTAGCAAGCCACTGCAGCCCCCAATTAAGACGGAGTAAGCAGTCAAACTGAAAACGTAACCCAGTAGTTTGAACTTGTAAATCCCATGTCGCTGATATCGGTGTCCAACACAGAGGCATGGAAGTATCACCCTCCTTGTGTCTGGACATTTACTTGATACTGAATGAACTGATGCTCACAAACAAGATCCAATCTTGTTTGGGTGCGGCCGCACACTTATCAGTAACATTCTTCAAGAGGCCATTGATATCGTCTCAGTGAATCACTGAGTGACATTCCCTTCTGCATATCCATAGTACTGCCATGCTCATTGACACACCCGAGCGTACCCATACTTGGCACCCTTTTACAGGCCCGTTAGGCATACACCAAAGTGTGCCGCTTCACATGCAGCACCATCATATGGTCCGGTCTAAGGACTTATACAAGTACTACACGAGAATCATTTGTGATACTATACCATGTAGATTCCCGTTAAGTGGATCAATCCAGTACCATGCCCTTTTTGCATGTACCCATTAACCTGGTTGACATTCCATGTACTATGACCGGTAAGACACCGCCATACAACCAGAATAATGATAGTCTTTAGTTCCATTCATTCCCATGATTGGAACAGACTACGGAAAACTTCATGGCCATATCGTTCTCCCTATCCATAGTCTTACTGCCAAGTGCCTCACACTTGACAACATGGATATGGATATGTCCATAGGATACTCTATTTAAAATATAGCACAAGACATATAATAAATAGATTAATGCCTTTATTTCCTTAACACAAATTGTATAGTACATAAAGTTCACGCTAATGTACAAATGTATTATACAAACACAAGGACCAATGCCTCGGGACTAGGGCATTTCCAACAATCTCCCACTTGCACTAGTACTTACTAGGCATGGGTCTAATCCCTATAGATCTAGTATAACCTTCGTGCATAGGCATAGCCAAGCATGTTGGTCAAAAGATCTGCGACATTGTCTTTGGTGTCCACTCTTTGTAATGAGATATCACCCCCTCAGCGATTTCTCGCAATAGGTGAAACTCCCTGAGTTCATGCTTCGTGTATATGTGTGACCGGGGCACATAGCTTGTGCAACAGCCCCTCGATGTGACAGAAGATATCAACTGGTTACTGGATAGTAGATACTATCCCCAGTTCCGTGATAAACTTCTCAATCCATATAGCTTCCCTAGCTATGTCACACGTTGCAATGTACTCAGTTCCTGTGATAGAAACCGCGATGGTCAATTACTTGGAGCCTCTCCAACAACAGCACCACCATATGGCATGAACACTTACCTATACTGCGACTTATATTCATCCTGGTCAGTCTGGAAGCTTGCATCAGTGTACCTAGTAACTGACTGCTCTTCCTGACTATCATGCACTAAGAAGCTATCCTTAGTCCGATTAAGGTGCTTCAGGATTGCTTTAACAGCCTACCAGTGATCCACTCAGGATCCGGCTTATCATA
The DNA here is from genome assembly GCA_039660915.1 of Euphorbia tirucalli. NCBI lineage: Eukaryota > Viridiplantae > Streptophyta > Magnoliopsida > Malpighiales > Euphorbiaceae > Euphorbia > Euphorbia tirucalli. Next base: position 29,257,761 of record CM077640.1, on the reverse strand, counting down.
CTTAGTGCAAAGCCGACATCAGGTCTTGTACATAGCATGGAATACATGATTGATCCTCTAGCCGAAGCATGTAGAACCAACTTCATGTTCTCCCTGTCCTGCCTTACCTTAGGGCAGTACTTCTTACTAAGTTTCAGCTTATGACCCATTGGCAAGAAACCTTTCTTAGCCTAGTCCATGCTGAATCTTTTCAGAACTATGTCTATGTACTTGGCCTGACTTAGGCCTGGAAGCCGATTGGATCTATCCCTGTAGATCCTGATCCCTAGGATCGTCTCAGCTTCGCCTAAGTCCTTCATTGTGAAGCACTTACTTAACCATTACAATTCCTTTGTAGTGTTGGTATGTCGCTTCAACTTAGAAGGATGCCATCCCTTTGTTATACCAGGAAAATTACTATGCTCCCACTAAACCTCTTATACACACCCTTAAAGGTATTTTCGGCCTATAGCTTATAGCACCACTTGCAAACTATTACCTTAGCACCCGGAGGTGGATCAACCAGGTTCCAAACCTGATTATCGTACATAGATTGCATATCTGCCTCCAAGGCAGACAGTGGGCTAACTATAGCCTACTAGTAGGTTATGTACTCCTCTTTGTCCAAGACAAAATGAGCATAATCATTAGAAACAAGAAACCAATTTTTCTCATGTTCCTGATGATCCCTACCATACCTTTTAGGTCCTTGTGTGACCTGGGCTGGTGCTTCCGCCTTTGGAAGCTTCACCCTGGTCTCCGAGTTATCCTTTTCAGGAATTTGTGAGCTTTGAACTTCCCTAAGTTCAACATCGCTCCCACTGTCTTTCTTGGAAAGAAACCCCTTTTCAAGAAGGACCCCCTTTTGCGCCATGAACACCTTGTCCTCAGCGGGGTCGTAGAAGTAATACCCTTTGGTTTCCCTAGGGTAGCTCACAAACAGGCATTAGTCGGTTTTGGGTTCTAGTTTTGCTCACAGTCAATTTCTTGACTTGTGCATAACAACCCCAAATCCGTAAGAAAGACACATTAGGCACCCTGCCCGTCCATATTCCAAATGGGGTCTTTTCCAAAGCCTTAGTCGGAGTATAGTTGAAAATGAGAGCCATTGTCTCAAGAGCGTATCCTTTACAACTTATAGGGAGAGAGGCATGACTCATCGTTTGAGCGGACCATGTCCAACAGGGTCCTATTCCTCTGTTCGGACACCCCATTCCATTGTGGTGTTCCTGGAGGAGTGAGCTGTGGAACGATTCCATGCTCTCTCAAAATGAGTCAAACTATAGGCTTATATGCTCACCACCTCGGTCCAACCGAAAGGCTTGGATATTTCTGCCTAGTTCTGTACTTCGTTCCTTACTCCCTTGAACCTATCAAGGGTCTCAGACTTATATTTCATTACATAGGCATGGCCATTTCTGATGAAATCGTCTGTGAAAGATACGAAGTATAGCTGTTCACCCTTGGTTGCTATGCTTGTCGGTCCATATACATCTCAATGCATTAGGTCCAATAAGCTAGCAACCCTTTTAGCCTCCTTGCTAAAAGGTTCTATAGTCATTTTACCTTATAAACCAGACTCGCATATATCAAGTGACTCCATGTCAAATGATCCTAGGATTCAAGCGATGTGAAGCCTAGCTATGCGCTTCTTGTTTATGTGGCCTAAATGACAATGCCAAAGGTAAACCGGATTAAGTTCGTTAGGCTTAACCCTTTAAGTATGTATATTATAGACATGATTAGTTTCATTTAGATCCAGGATATAAAAGACATTATTTAATAGAGCTACTCCATAAAATAATTCTTTTTTAGATAAACCCTTTTTACTATTACCAATAGTAAATGTACATCCAGAAATATCCAAAAAAACTGAAACAGAAATAATATTCCTGTACAAAACAGGTACAAAATAACATAGTTTCAGTAACAAAACTAATCTACTAGGTATCATAAGCTGGTCCTACTGATCTCTATGGCAGCAACCCTTGCTCCATTTGTGACCCGCAAGTCCACTTGTCCCGATCCCAGTGATCTCCTGTTCTTAAGTCCCTGCACATTACAACAAATGTGAGAACCACATCTAGTATCCAATACATAAGATGTTGAAACAGAGGTTAATGTCTATGACATATATACCTGATGAAGACACGCCCTGCGTCTTCCTTTTCTCTCCCAAAAGCTTGGGACACGATCTTTTCCAATGTCCAGCCTGCTTGCAACCGAAGCAGACATCCTTGGAACGGGCCTTGGGCTGGGCTTTAGCCTTTTTAGCCTTGGCTTCCTTAGCCTTGGCCTTGGCCTTTGCCTTGCCCTTGCCTTTAGCAAAAGGAGGTTTCCCCTCAAGTACCGGCAGATTCTTCTTGATCGACAGTTCAGCGAGCTCAAGCATCCAATGCAGCTCACTAACAGTACGGTCCATCCCTTGCTTGTAAAAGTTTAGGATGAATTGATCATAAGAATCCGGTAAAGAATCCAGGATCGTACTAACCGCCAGCCCCCGTGAGATAGGAGTTCCGAGACGGGCTAAATTATCCAGATAGCCCTTCATCTTGAGCACGTGTGCACTCACAGATGTCCCGGCTCCCATCTTACAGCTGCGGAATGCCTTGTGGATCAGGTACCTTTCCTGATAAGCTTGCTCATAAAACATCTCATTAAGAGTTGTCATTATAGCAAAGGCCTGATGATCCAAGAACTGCTTTTGCAATTCAGGAACCATACTAGCCAACATCAGGCATGTCACATCCCGGTTATCTTTTACATGTGCCAAGTATTCCTCCAGCTGGGCAGCCGGTGGATTACTTCCCGTTGGCACAACCGGTACAGGCTTTTCGAGCACATAGTCTTTAGACTCTTGTCTTAGAACTTTCCTTAAGTTCATAGACCAGTCCCAAAAGTTAGGGCCAGAAAGCTTGTCCCATTCCAAGAAAGATCGCAGTGATAAAGTATCATTCGTAGCCATTGGTTTCTACACAGAAAAATTTACGAGTGTAAATAAAGGACTTAACATGTTCTTCCCATATTATAATTAATAATGAATCGTGTTATTAATTAACTCAAGTTGTTGGGCTCATGGGCCGAGATCCATATTATATCAAGATATAGCCAGACGAGGGCCTGGAACAACTATACCCCAATTTTTAGGTAGGAACGCCGTCCAATCCCAACCTAGGGACTCTCGGTTTGATGGGTCTGTTGGCACTTACCCATCTGTGCTTAGGGCCAGGAACATCCTACTACCCACGCTAAGTCAAAACCTCCATCCAAGTGTTAGAGTAACCAATACTCCAACCCAATACAAAATGATGAAACTCCAGTGCATCCAACGAGGGTTGGTCTACAGCTGGCCTATCCCCACTTCGAGTAGGTTATGAATGAGGGAAGCACTTTTAAGAGACTTAGTAATTACCTTTTGGTTATTAGATTCAATTAATAACGGCTTAGATGCATAGGCGGGTGAAATTGGGTTTGTACATACATTCTCACATGTAAATAAATAAAGCATAATTAAATAAAAATGAAATGCTATGGGCCAAAATTTACATCCTAATATAATTCTAGTAAACCTATACTAGAACGACATCAGGTGGGCTGCATCCTCATCCTTCTAGCACGCCAATCCAATCGGCTTCTTCTTCTTTACATAATTCCATAATAAACACATAAAATAAAATTACATAAAAGAAAAACGGCGCGTAGGCCGTATTTACCAAAAGAATATTACAACCCGAATAAATAAGGCCCAAAACATCCATTCATGCATTTAATCATACATACACGTATCCAATACATACAATTTATAAACATGTTAAATGCATGAATTAATCCCATTTCATATATGTCCATAGCCATTATTTTGAAATCGCCAAATTTTGGCCGATCATGGTTCTAAACCCGTGCGGGCTTTAGGCCTCCAACCCAGGCAAAATTGCTCCCAATCCAATTGGGAAACCATGAATTCCAAAATTAGCCGTCCGGGTAATCGTGCCAAGAAAACCCGAACCAATTTCAATTAACCGTATTTATTTCCAAAATAAATATCGCATGAACGAAAAATAAATTCATTCATAAAACATGCGCATAAAATTTCCAAAATTAAACACGCACAAGTTTAAAAACAATTAAAATTTTAAAACCCCACGCGCATAAAAATTACCAAAATTTAAACACGCATATTTTTAAAATTTTAAATTCGGCCCGGCCCTAAAAATCCCGCCAAATCCAAAAACGGGCCCGGCCCGCCGCGCGGGGCAGCCGCGGCGCTGCTGCCCAGCAGCAGCCTGCTGCTGGCGTGCAGCAGCTGCTGCCCAGCAGCAGCTGCTGGCCATCAGCAGCCAGCAGCAGCCAGCAGCAGCTGCTGCCTGTGGCGCCTAGCGCCGCAGGCAGCGGCTGCTGCCCCCATTTCGACCCGAAACGGTCCGTGATTTTTCCGAAACAAATATAGCAACATGAAATTAAATCACCAAGACATAAAATCATGCAACGGAAAAATAAATCTAGCATAAACCTATATGCAAAAAATAATTTTCCCATAAACAATTCACAAATAGAAAATTACATAAAGCATAAACCATATGCAAATAATTTTCCATAAGTAAAATTCAAGGGGCAAAATCACCAAACCCCAAACCAAAAATAAATCCCGTCCACAAAATCGCCAATTTTAAAACACGGGATCCGCCAAGTTTAAAGATTTCCACGGATCAAAAGCCCGCTCTGATACCACTGTTGGGATTCGTCACGGGAAACCGACCGATAAAAGCGGAAAGACGCGTCGATTTCCTCGAATCCGGCCCAGGAGCTTAAGATGTGGAAATCAAAAACATAAAGCCAGAAAAGAGGGTTTCAAAAACTAACCTCAAAGTCTCTCTAAGAGACGGATGCAGACTGCAGAAACCAAGTGCAGGTTTCCTCCACCGATGCGTACACGAACGGCTCTCGGACCGAAACCCGTGCTAGCGGCTCGGATGATTCAAAGAGAGGGAGAGAGAGGCTGCTCACAATAGGAATATATGGCTGTAATTTTCTTTCCGAAAGAAAAATACAATAACCCTAAGTTAGGGCTCTAGACTTCTTTCCAAAAGAAATCTATCCTTAACATAGGCACCACTTTCTTTACCTTAAGAAATCAATTCCTCAAGTGGGCAAAACTAATTCTCCCAAAGAATTATTCAAAAATGGGCAAAGCCTTTCTCTTAAAAGAAGAAGAAAACCTACGGCCAAAACATGGAGTGAAGGACAAAAAGATGTGTGAAGGAGCAAAGTCCAACTTTGCTACTAAGGAGTCAAACCAATGACTCACCATGGTGACTCACCTAATGACTCACCATCACTTTGTCTTCTTCATCCTACAATTCGGCCAAGAGAGGAAAGAAATGATGGATATTTTTTTTCTCATTAATGATACCACAATAATGACCAAAAATATCTCATGATGCAAAGTCCAACTTTGTCACCTAAAGTCATCCATGACTCATCATGTCTCTTCATCCTCTTTTGTCCAACAATGAGTCACCATTCTCATCAACAATGACTCACCATTCTTGCCCAAAGATGCTATGAATTTCGGCCAACACATCCCACACAATGTGGGCAAAAATCATTTTATGTCTTAAGCCCAATATTAACTCCTTTGATTTAATTAATTTCAAATGCAACTTTACTTTAATATGTATGCTTATATATTATACCATATAATATATTACATACATTTAAATTAAAATTCATTTGACCTATTAATTTAATCAAGGGATTAAATTAGGCATACATAAAATGAGATACATGTAAACCTATACATGTATAATAATATTTCCACCTAGGAAATATTTCCATAAATTAATTCATTGAATTAATTATGGAGGCCAAAATACATATTAATTATATAACTATGATCAATCCAATTGATTCATATAATATAATTAATGAATCTCTCTCTCTTCAAATGTGTATACTCCAAGTACACACTTAATCCGACTAGTTAAAGTCCAGACGTTCAATGTGTACGATCCAATGGGCCCGTCTTTATGTTGGCAGTGGGCCAAGGCCCACAGACTGCAGGCGGGCTCTAGCAAGCCACTGCAGCCCCCAATTAAGACGGAGTAAGCAGTCAAACTGAAAACGTAACCCAGTAGTTTGAACTTGTAAATCCCATGTCGCTGATATCGGTGTCCAACACAGAGGCATGGAAGTATCACCCTCCTTGTGTCTGGACATTTACTTGATACTGAATGAACTGATGCTCACAAACAAGATCCAATCTTGTTTGGGTGCGGCCGCACACTTATCAGTAACATTCTTCAAGAGGCCATTAATATCGTCTCAGTGAATCACTGAGTGAGATTCCCTTCTGCATATCCATAGTACTGCCATGCTCATTGACACACCCGAACGTACCCATACTTGGCACCCTTTTACAGGCCCGTTAGGCATACACCAAAGTGTGCCGCTTCACATGCAGCACCATCATATGGTCCGGTCTAAGGACTTATACAAGTACTACACGAGAATCATTTGTGATACTATACCATGTAGATTCCCGTTAAGTGGATCAATCCAGTACCATGCCCTTTTTGCATGTACCCATTAACCTGGTTGACATTCCATGTACTATGACCGGTAAGACACCGCCATACAACCAGACTAATGATAGTCTTTAGTTCCATTCATTCCCATGATTGGAACAGACTACGGAAAACTTCATGGCCATATCGTTCTCCCTATCCATAGTCTTACTGCCAAGTGCCTCACACTTGACAACATGGATATGGATATGTCCATAGGATACTCTATTTAAAATATAGCACAAGACATATAATAAATAGATTAATGCCTTTATTTCCTTAACACAAATTGTATAGTACATAAAGTTCACGTTAATGTACAAATGTATTATACAAACACAAGGACCAATGCCTCGGGACTAGGGCATTTCCAACAAATATAGCATAAGACATATAATAAATAGATTAATGCCTTTATTTCCTTGACACAAATTGTATAATACATAAAGATTACATTAATGTACAAATGTATTATACAAACGCAAGGACCAATGCCTCGGGACTAGGGCATTTCCAACAATCTCCCACTTGCACTAAAACCTACTAGGCATGGGTCTAATCCCTATAGATCTAGTATAACCTTCGTGCAGAGGCATAGCCAAGCATGTTGGTCAAAAGATCTGCGACATTGTCTTTGGTGTCCACTCTTTGTAATGAGATGTCACCCCCTCAGCGATTTCTCGCAATAGGTGAAACTCCCTGAGTTCGTGCTTCGTGTATATGTGTGACCGGGGCACAAAGCTTGTGCAACAGCCCCGCGTTGTCACAGAAGATATCAACTGGTTACTAAATAGTTGACACTACCACCAGTTACATGATAAACTTCATTATCCACACAGCCTCCCTTGCTGCTTCACACGTTGCAATGTACTCAGTTCCTATGATAGAAACCGCGATGGTCTATTACTTGGAGCCTCTCCAACAATAGCACCACCATTTAGCATGAACACATACCTATACTGCGACTTATATTCATCCTGGTCAGTCTGGAAGCTTGCATCAGTGTACCTAGTAACTGACTGCTCTTCCTAACTTTCATGCACTAAGAAGCTATCCTTAGTCCGGTTAAGGTACTTCCGGATTGCTTTGACAGCCTACCTGTGATCCATTCAGGATCCGGCTCATCATACTTAGTGCAAAGCCGACATCAGGTCTTGTACATAGCATGGAGTACATGATTGATCCTATAGCCGAAGCATATAGAACCAATTCCTGTTCTCCCTATAGTATTTCTTGCTAAGTTTCAGCTCATGACCCATCGGTAAGAAACCTTTCTTAGCCTGGTCCATGCCGAATCTTTTCATAACTATGTCTATGTACTTGGCCTGACTTAGGTCTGGAAGCCGATTGGATCTAACCCTGTAGATCCTGATCCCTAGGATCGTCTCAGCTTCGCCTAAGTCCTTCATTGCTAAGCACTTACACAACCATTACAATTCCCTTGTAGTGTTGGTATGTCGCTTCCAATCAGAAGGATGCCATCCATATATAATACCAGGAAAGTTACGATGCTCCCACTAAACCTCTTATACACATCCTTAAAGGTATTGTCGGCATATAGCTTATAGCACCACTTGCAACCTAGTACCTTAGCACCTGGAGGTGAATCAACCAGGTTCCTAACCTGAATATCGTACATAGATTGCAAATCCACCACCATGGCAGACAGTGGGCTAGCTATAGCCTACTAGTAGGTTTTGAGCTCCTCTTCATCCAAGACAAAAGGACTGTAATCATTAGAAACAAAAACCGATGTTTCTCATGTTCCTGATGATCCCTACCAGACCTTTTAGGTCCTTGTGTGACCTGGGCTGGTGCTTCCCCTTTTGGAAGCTTCACCCTGGTCTCCGAGTTATCCTTTTTAGGAGTTTCTGAGCTTTGAACTTCCCTGAGTTCAACATCGCTCCCACTGTCTTTCTTGGAAAGAAACCCCTTTTTAAGAAGGACCCCCTATCCCGCCATGAACACCTTGTTCTCAGCGGGGTTATAGACGTAATACCCTTTGGTTTCCCTAGGGTAGCTCACAAACAGGCATTAGTCAGTTTTGGGTGCTAGTTTTGCTCACAGTCAATTTCTTGACTTGTGCATAACAACCCCAAATCCGTTGGAAAGACACATTAGGCACCCTGCCCGTCCATATTCCAAATGGGGTCTTTCCAAAGCCTTAGTCGGAGTATAATTGAAAATGAGAGCCATTGTCTCAAGAGCGTATCCATAAAAAAAAAACTTATTGGGAGAGAGGCATGACTCATAGTTTGAGTGGACCATGTCCAACATGGTCCTACTCCTCCATTCGGACACCCCATTTCATTGTGGTGTTCCTGGAGGAGTGAGCTATGGAACTATTCCATGCTTTCTCAAAATGAGTCAAACTATAGGCTTATATGCTCACCACCTCGGTCCAACCGAAAGGCTTTGATATTTCTGCCTAGTTAGTTCTGTACTTCGTTCCTCAATCCCTCGAACCTATCAAGGGTCTCAGACTTATATTTCATTACATAGGCATAGCCATTTCTGATGAAATCGTCTGTGAAGGATACGGAGTATAGATGTTCACCCTTAGTTGCTATGCTTGTCGGTCCATATACATCTCAATGCATTAGGTCCAATAAGCTAGCGACCCTTTTAGCCTCCTTGCTAAAAGGTTCATTAGTCATTTTACCTTATAAGCAAGACTCGCATATATCAAGTGACTCCATGTCAAATGATCCTAGGATTCAAGCTATGTGAAGCCTAGCTATGCGCTTCTTGTTTATGTGGCCTAAATGACAATGCCAAAGGTAAACTGGATTAAGTTCGTTAGGCTTAACCCTTTAAGTATGTATATTATAGACATGATTAGTTTCATTTAGATCCAGGATATAAAAGACATTATTTAACAGAGCTACTCCATAAAATAATTCTTTTCTAGATTAAACCCTTTTTACTATTACCAATAGTAAATGTACATCCAGAAATATCCAAAAACTGAAACAGAAATAATATTCCTGTACAAAACAGGTACAAAATAACATAGTTTCAGTAACAAAACTAATCTACTAGGCATCATAAGCTGGTCCCGCTGATCTCATTTCTGACCCGTAAGTCCACTTATCCCGATCCCATTGATCTCCTGTTCTTAAGTCCCTGCACATTACAACAAATGTGAGAACCACATCTAGTATCCAATACATAAGATGTTGAAACAGAGGTTAATGTCTATGAAATTTATACCCGATGAAGACACGCCCTGCGTCTTCCTTTTCTCTCCCAAAAGCTTGGGACACGATCTTTTCCAATGTCCAGCCTGCTTGCAACCGAAGCAGACATCCTTGGAATGGGCCTTGGGTTGGGCTTTAGCCTTTTTAGCCTTGGCTTCCTTAGCCTTGGCCTTGCCTTTAGCAAGAGGAGGTTTCCCCTTGTTAACCTTAAGTACCGGCGGATTCTTCTTGATCGACAGTTCAGCGAGCTCAAGCATCCAATGTAACTCACTAACAGTACGGTCCATCCCTTGCTTGTAAAAGTTTAGGATGAATTGATCATAAGAATCCGGTAACGAAGCCAGGATCGTGCTAACCGCCAGCCCCCGTGAGATAGGAGTTCCGAGACGGGCTAAATTATCCAGATAGCCCTTCATATTGAGCACGTGTGCACTCACAGATGTCCCGGCTCCCATCTTACAGCTGCGGAATGCCTTGTGGATCAGGTACCTTTCCTGATAAGCTTGCTCATAAAACATCTCGTTAAGAGTTGTCATCATAGCAAAGGCCTGATGGTCCATGAACTGCTTTTGTAATTCAGGAACCATACTAGCCAACATCAGGCATGTCACATCCCGGTTATCTTTTACATGTGCCAAGTATTCCTCCAGCTGGGCAGCCGGTGGATTACTTCCTGTTGGCACAACCGGTACAGGCTTTTCGAGCACATACTCTTTAGACTCTTGTCTTAGAACTTTCCTTAAGTTCATAGACCAGTCCCAAAAGTTAGGGCCAGAAAGCTTGTCCCATTCCAAAACAGATCGCAGTGATAAAGTATCATTCGTAGCTATTGGTTTCTAGACAGAAAAATTACGAGTGTTAATAAAGGACTTAACATCTTCTTCCCATATTATAATTAATAATGAATCGTCTTATTAATTAACTCGAGTTGTTGGGCTCATGGGCCGAGATCCATATTATATCAAGATATAGCCAGACGAGGGCCTGGAACAACTATACCCCAATTTTTACGTAGGAACGCCGTCCAATCCCAACCTAGGGACTCTCGGTTTGATGGGTCTGTTGGCACTTACCCATCTATGCTTAGGGCCAGGAACATCCTACTACCCACGCTAAGTCAAAACCTCCATCCAAGTGTTAGAGTAACCAATACTCCAACCCAATACAAAATGACGATACTCCAGTGCATCCAACGAGGGTTGGTCTACAGCTGGCCTATCCCCACTTTGAGTAGGTTATGAATGAGGGAAGCACTTTTAAGAGACTTGGTAATTACCTTTTGGTTATTAGATTCACTTAATAACGGCTTAGATGCATAGGCGGGTGAAATAGGGTTTGTACATACATTCTCACATGTAAATAAATAAAGCATAATTAAATAAAAATGAAATGCTATGGGCCAAAATTTACATCCTAATATAATTCTAGTAAACCTATACTAGAACGACATCAGGTGGGCCGCATCCTCATCCTTCTAGCACGCCAATCCAATCGACTTCTTCTTTACATAATTCCATAATAAATACAGAAAATAAAATTACATAAAAAGAAAACGGCGCGTAGGCCGTATTTACCAAAAGAATATTACAACCCAAATAAATAAGGCCCAAAACATCCATTCATGCATTTAATCATACATCCACGTAAACCAATACATACAATTTATAAACATGTTAAATGCATGACTTAATCCCAGTTCAAATATGTACATAGCCATTATTTTGAAATCGCCAAATTTTGGCCAATCATGGTTCTAAACCCGTGCGGGCTTTGGGCCTCCAACCCAGGCAAAATTGCTCCCAATCCAATTGGGAAACCATGAATTCCAAAATTAGCCGTCCTGGTAATCATGCCAAGAAAACCCGAACCAATTTCAATTAACCGTATTTATTTCCAAAATAAATATCGCATGAACGAAAAATAAATTCCATTCATAAAACACGCGCATAAAAATTACCAAAATTTAAACACGTAAAATTTTAAAACCAATTAAAATTTTAAAACCCGGCCCGGCCCAAAAAAAAAATCCCGCGAAATCCAAATTCGTGCCCGGCCCGCCGCGCGGGGCAGCCGCGGGGCTGCTGGCGCCCAGCAGCCCTGCTGCTGGCGTGCAGCAGCTGCTGCCCCCGTTTCGCCCGAAATGGTCCGTGATTTTTTTTTTCCGCATAAAAACTAGCAACATGAAATTAAACAAGCATAGGAAATTAAATCTAGCATAAAACCTATATGCAAAATCAAATTTCCAAAACAAAAATCACAAATAGAAAATAAAACCAAGCATAAACCAATATGCAACAAAATTTTCCATTTGCAAAATTCAACGGGCAAAATCACAAACCCGAAACCAAAAGAATCCCGTCCACAAAAATCGCCAATTTTAAAACACGGGATCCGCCAAGTTAAAGATTTCCACGGATCAAAAGCCCGCTCTGATACCACTGTTGGGATTCGTCACGGGAAACCGACCGATAAAAGCGGAAATACACGTCGATTTCCTTGAATCCGGCCCAGGAGCTTAAGATGTGGAAATCAAAAACTTAAATCATAAAAGGAGGGTTTCAAAAACTCACCACAAAGTCTCTCTAAGAGACGGATGCAGACTGCAGAAATCAAGTGTAGATTTCCTCCACCGATGCATACACGAACGGCTCTCGGACCGAAACCCGTGCTAGCGACTCGGATGACAAGAAGAGAGGGAGAGAGGGGCGGCACACACGAAGGAATATGGCTGTCCAAGTTTTCTTTCCAAAAGAAAAATCTATCTTTCCAAAAGATAGAACCAATATTCACAAAATATGCACCCAATTTCTTTCCAAAAGAAATAGGGCATAAAGTGGGCAAATTTTTCTTAAAAAGAAAAATTCTTACGGCCAAAAATCAATCAGAATGGCTGCTGATTTTTTTTTCTTTTGTATCAACCACCAAGAAAAAAAATCTCCAATGCCACCGAGCATGCAAAGTCCAACTTTGCTACTAACTTAGTCAAACCATGACTCACTCCATCACCATTGGACAAACATAAAGACTCATCATTTCTTCATTAAATGAAAAACATGACTCACCATCTTATTTTTGTCCAAGAATGAGTCACCATTCTCATCTATTCTCCACCCATGACTTTCGGCCAAATAACTCCCACTTCATGTGGGAATTTTCATTTTATGTTTTAAGCCAAATTTGACTTCCTTTGATTTAATTAAATGTCAAATGCAATTCCAATTTAACATGTATGTATATATATTATGCTATATAATACATTACATACATTTACATTAGAATTCATTTGATCTCTTAATTTAATCGATGGATTAAATTAGACATACATAAAATGAAATACATGAAACCTATACATGTAATAAGATTTCCACCTAGGAAATAATAATATAATTAATGGATCTCTCTCTCTTCCACGTGTATACTCCAAGTACACACTTAATCCGACTAGTTAAAGTCCAGACGTTCAATGTGTATGATCCAATGGACCCGTCTTTATGTTGGCAGTGGTCCAAGGCCCACAGACTGCAGGCGGGCTCTAGCAAGCCACTGCAGCCCCCAATTAAGACGAAGTAAGCAGTCAAACTAAAAACGTAACCCAGTAGTTTGAACTTGTAAATCCCATGTCGCTGATATCGGTGTCCAACACAGAGGTATGGAAGTATCACCCTCTTTGTGTTTGGACCTTTACTTGATACCGAATGAACTGATGCTCACAAACAAGATCCAATCTTGTTTGGGTGCGGCCGCACACTTATCAGTAACATTCTTCAAGAGGCCGATGATATCGTCTCAGTGAATCACTGAGTGACATTCCCTTATGCATATCCATAGTGCTGCCATGCTCACTGACACACCCGAACGTACCCGTACTTGGCACCCTTTTACAGGCCTGTTGGGCGTACACCAAAGTGTGCCACTTCACATGCAACACCATCATATGGTCCGGTCGAAGGACTTATACAAGTACTACGCGAGAATCATTTGTGATACTATACCATGTAGATTCCCGTTAAGTGGATCAATCCAGTACCATGCCCTTTTGCATGTACCCAGTAACCTGGTTGACATTCCATGTTCTATGACTAGTAAGACACCGCCATACAACCAGGCTAATGATAGTCTTTAGTTCCATTCATTCCCATGATTGGAACAGACTACGGATAACTTTATGGCCATATCGTTTTCCCTATCCATGGTCTTACTGCCAAGTGCCTCACACTTGATAACATGGATATGGATATGTCCATTGGATACTCTATTTAAAATATAGCACAAGACATATAATAAATAGATTAATGCCTTTATTTCCTTGACACAAATTGTATAATACATAAAGATTACATTAATGTACAAATGTATTATACAAACACAAGGACCAATGCCTCGGGACTAGGGCATTTCCAACAAATATAGTCAGATTGGGAAGCTATGTTAGTAGCCTTCATCAAGTACTACAGTTTCAACACCAAGATCCAAATGAAGCTGTATGACTTGTAAAGAATCAAGCAGAAATCGAACGAGTCCTTCGATGAGTACTATCAGAGGTGGATGAAAAAAATGATTTTGTTAAAGAATGGCCTCGATGAAGATGAGCTGATCCAGAAGTTGATCAATGGCAGCAGGGATGTCTACAGGAATAAGATGAAGTTTTGTACTTTCAATGAGCTCAGTGAAGTTTACAACATGGCCTTGAAGGTTGAAAGAGATGAAGAAGAGAAGGCAGTAAGCCACAGAGGTGGAAGATGCTCTGGGTATAGTTCTGGGTATCGATCAATGACTGCAACTAGGTCAGGCAATGGATCTGGTTCCAGTTTCGCAAGTAAAGGTGGGCAATTTTCAGAAGTGAAGCAAGCTGAAGTTGTCACTGTAAATCAGCAATAAGGTAGTCAAGGTAGAAATCTAGGAAGTCAAGGCATATCTCCTTGGACTTTATCTTTTGCCAAGATTTTTGCAAAGTGTAGGAATGGTGGCCTGTTGAATTCTCTAAAGCCATTTAGGAAGCTAGCAGATGCAGACAAGGACAACTTCTATACGTATTATGTCGTAGTAGGACACAAAACTAACAACTGTTTTAAGCTGAAGGATGCCATTCAGAAGTTGATTGATGAAGGGAGGTTACAAGAACCTGCAAAGCCCAACACAAAGACTAACCCATTGCCAACATTTCAGAAGCAAGTCAACATGGTGTAGTCAGGGTTGCCAGCCAACTTTGTTTTTGCTCAGGTCCTACAAGCGAATCCCACTGTGCAGTCTGTAGTAGCCGGTGAAGCCAAAACAAAGATCAAATATGGGAAGCTGGTGGAGCGGAAAGAAATAAAGCCAGCAAGCTTTGAATAATCTTGATTCAGAAGACGAATATTAGGAATATGGCTAGGATGAATCAGTTAAGCTACTGGTTGTTGAGAAACCAAAAATTCCTGAAGTTCAGAATGTGACAAGAAGTGGTAGGATCTATCAGCCAGCAATCAATAGAATGATAAGGCTCTAGTGACTGGATCGAGCAGCTTGTCAATGCAGAAGGAAGTTGAAAATGAGGATCTGGTCATTTCACAGTTGAAGAAAACTCCGGCTCAGGCCAATTTATGGCATTTGCTGTTGGTCTCAAGGAGCATAGAGCAGCGTTGGTGAAGAACCTATCTGAAATTGAAGTTTCCCCGATTGCATCTCCAGAAGCTATGTGTTGCTTGTTGGACAAGGTTCATTTTGGCTACCCTAACATTGTGTTCTCTGAGAAAGATCTGCCTGGTGGAGGAAGAGCTCATAACAAAGCTCTTTATGTCAAAGATAACATAATGCATAGGGCCATGCCATGTGTTATGGTGGATGATGGGTCGGCTCTAAATATATGTACGTCAAAAATGCTATCGTATTTGGGATTAAGTGAAGAAGCTTTGAAGAAGTCTTCAATTGTGATAAGGGCTTAGGACAACTCGAAATGGATTGTGATTGGAACATTTGAGACTGAGATGGAAGTAGGACCAGTCAAGTCAGTGGTTACTTTCATTGTAATCGATATTTGAGTCAGTTTCTCCTTACTATTGGGACGGCCATGGTTTCATCCATTGGGAGGCATCCCTTCCACATTGCACCAGAAGATAAAGTTCTCAAAGGGCAACGAGGTTATGACAGTTGTGGCTGATTCTCAGTCTATGATTGTTGCTATGAATGAACAAGTTCTACCATTCGATGGATTCTAGATTGCCGTGGTTAGTAAGAAGAAGTCACAGATGCTCCGATGGTTATTTATGAGAATTATATTCTGAAGTGGTTGTCCAATTACTTGCGCAAGCAGAACTTTGTCCCGAGTATGGGGCTTGTAGCTAATCTGCAAGGAGTGCCTGAATTCAATACAGACGTATCAATGCAGAATGGCAAAAGCCTATAATCAAAAAGTGAAGTATCCCAAAAGGCAGTTGAAAGCTAGAGATTTTGTTTTGAAACAATTCAGGCCTACAAATGTCGATGTTCGAGCGAAGCTTAGGCCAAATTGTGAGGGTCCATACATTGTGAAGAAAGTGTTATCAAAAGGTGGTGTCAGCACCATAGACATGGATTGAAATGAATTTGCAAATCCTGTCAATCAAGATCACTGGAAGCTTTATCATGTTTAAAAAAAGAAAAAAGAAAAAGATAAATTAAGGCATGAGAGAAAATGATCAGTTGGAAAATCCGAATGGGGCGACTGGTAACGGATTCTAGTTTTGTATGGAATGTATACCATTTTGGGAACCAATCCTTTCAAATGTATTCATGTCTATTTTAGCAATAAAGTGTGATGTTTATTTTAATATATTCATATGGTTATGTCAAAATGCATAAATAAAGTTATCTTGTCTAAACATCCATTTAAAGAAAGCACTTTGCATTTAGCCGGTTGTAAGGCTTACATTGTTTAACAATGGAAATGTCCCAAATACATGAAATCTGAAATCCTTTCCCATCCTGTAAATCTAATTCATCTTTTCTTAGGGTGGCTAAAAATTTTGAGACAGATCCATGTTTAAATGTCATAAGGCCTTGTGCAATTGTGATCGTTATACATGAAGCGCAAAAAAAAAATCAAAGTTCACTAAGGTGAAAACCAAACAGGCACCTCAGGCAAAAGTTAGAGCAGGTCGCGTAGCTAAAAACCCACGTTGGGTAGTTTAGGCGAAAGTTAGAGCACTTCCAAACTCACTCTTCCCTTGGGAAAAGTTGTAAAGTCTCTTCATTATCCCCCAGTGAAACCATTACAAAGACTATCACAACTTTTTGCTCAACAACCATCACATCTCCTCAATAGAAATACAAAGATTGCATTGCATAAAGAATATACTCCCCCAGCTAAAGTCGATCAGAGGCTGACACATTTTCCCCAACAGAACGTGAAATATCAAGATTGGACTAATAGAGGTAAATGCATTCTTTAGGGTCCACATGCATATGCATTGTCATAAATAGATGCATAGCAAACCGGGTGGTGACTCTGTCACTGATCTTGAAATTTAAGTTTTAAGGTCTTTAAGTTAATAAAACAAGATTTTCTAAAATCTAAAAACTAGTTTTCCACAAACTCACATTCAAGGAAAAGGTTTTCTACAAAAGGGACTTCCAAAATAAATCAATGGTTTTCCTAAACAAAGTTGCAAACCCGTTTTCCTAAGGCAATTGGCACAACTGTAATGGCAGTTGGGACTTTTGTTAGCACTCGTATGCTAAAGCTGAAGGGGTATATTGATATACATGCCTGCCTCAGCTTGCCAGTTCCACAGGACTTGGTAGCTAACATTATTCTTGGGTCACTTTCTTAGTCTTATAACCTATTTATCATGAACTACCACATGCAGGGTCTTGATAAATTGGTTGTTAAGCTGCATGGCATGCTTAAGCTTGCTAAGCAGGGTCTTAAGAAGACTCCTGAAGTTCTGTTGGTGAAGAAAGGCAACACGCCCCTTGCTAAGGGAATGGCCAAATCTAAGGCCAAGGCTAAGGTCCAGAAGGCCAAGGCTAAAGGCAAGAAGGTGGTGGCCCATTCTAGAATAAGGGTTACTTCTTTGGAAGATGTCTGCCATGAGTGTCATGAGAAGTGGCACTAGAAGAGCTTGTGTCTAAAGCTAAGGGAGCTAGTGAAGAGCAAGTCTGCTTCTTTAGGGTTTTATGTTGCTGAGGTTAATCTGGCTATTTCTACATCTTGGGTTTTAGACACTAGATGTGGTTCTCACATTTGTAGATAACTAGCTGGGCATGAAAATAAGAAGACTTCAGTTTGACCGAAGGGGTGAATATTTGAGCCAAGAATTTTACTTGCTTTTTAGAGAGTGTGGGCTTGTATCCCAAGTCACTCCTCTTGGTACACCCCCAGTGGAATGGAGTGTCGGAAAGGAGAAATAGGAACTTGCTAGATATGGTTTGCTCGATGATGAGTCATGCTAGTCTCCCTGTCTCCTTTTGAAAGCCCATACTTAGATCAATGACGCCAATCCATGGAGGCTGAGATACAATCTATGCATGATAACCAAGTATGGAACTTGGTGGATCCACCTCGAGGTGCTAAGGTGATAGGTTGCAAGTGGTGCTTCAAGTTAAAAGCCGACAACACCTTTAAAGGGTAATTGGTTGTAAAAGAATTCAAGCAAGTTTAGGGAATTGACTATGATGAAACCTTTTCACCAGTTGCCATGGTTAAATGAATATGGATACTACCAGGCATAGCTGCATTATACAACTATGAGATACGGTATATGAACGTGAAGAAAGCTTTCCTTAATGGAAAGCTACTTGAGGATGTGTACATGACACAACCTAAGGTTTTTATCAATTCGAAGTATCCTAACCGAGTATGCAATCTTCAAAGATCCATTTATGGATTGAAACAAGCATCAAGGTCATGGAATCAGAGATTGAATGAGGCCATTACAGAATATGGCTTCACATAGAATCCTGATGAGCCCCGTGTGTATAGGAAGGTTAGTGGGAGCATTTCCACCTTCCTAGTGCGATATGTTGACGATATCCTAATCATTGGAGGTAACATACAACACTGCAAGGGGTTAAGTAGTGGTTGAGTAAGTGCTTCGCAGTGAAGGACTTAGGCAAAGCTAATCCCATCTTAGGGATCAGGATCTACAGAGATAGATCTTATCAGCTTCTAGGCCTAAGTTAGGCCACGTACATTGATAAGGCTCTAAAAAGATTTAGCATGGATAGGGCAAAGAAAGGATTCTTGCCTATGTGCCATGGGTTGAAGCTGAGTAAGAAAGATGGTCCTAAAACAAAGAAGGATCAGGAGAATATGGAAAAGATCCCTTATGCATCTGCTATATGATCTATCATGTACTCCATGTTATGTATGAGGCCTAATGTCATGTTTGCACTAAGTATGACTAGATTGTTCCAATCAGTGCCTAGGGAGGAACACTAGAAGGTAGTCAAGGCAATCCTGAAGTACCTTAATCGGACTAAGGATGTTTTCTAAGTGTATAAAGGTCGAGATGAGCATGTAGTGTCTGGTTACATTGTGTCAAGCTTTAAGACCAATGAGGATGAGAACCAATCATATTCTGTTTATGTTTTTCTCCTGAATGGCGATGCCATTAATTGGAGGTTCTCAAAGCAGGCCACCATTGCTGACTCTACAATGGAAGCTGAGTACATTTCCACATGAGAAGTTGCAAAGGAAGCTGTTTGGATTAAGAATTTCATAACTAAGGTAGGAGTAGTACCCACAATCTTAGACCTAGTTGATGTTTTCTGTGACAACAATGGGGCCATCGGATAAGTAAAGGAGCCCCGGTCACACAAGAGATATAAACACGTGCTCAAAAAGTTTCACCTCATTCGAGAGATCTGGAATAGATGTGGCATATAATTGCAGAGGGTTCACACCAAGAATAATGTCACTGATCCCTTAACCAAGGTGCTGCTACAGACACAGCATGATCGTCATACCATATCTATATGAATTAGGGTAATGCTTCCTTGGAACAAGTGCAATTGGGAGATTGTTGGTGTTGGGATTTTTCATTGGAAATCAATCAATAAAGTGGAATAACACATTGATTTCCTCAAATCCGTGTCCAGGAGCAATTGAGGTGGAAATCAAAAACAACAAAAAAATAAGAAGAGATTAAGATTCTCACCCGAGATATCTCTTCTAGAGATGGCTGTAGAAATCAATCCAGACTTCCTCTACAAGCCCGTACATGAACTGCTATAGAACTCAGCCCATGCTAGTGATGGGATCGACCGAAAGGAATAGATTTTGCCGCTAGAATTTTTTTCTTTTTTCTTATCTTGGTCGAAAATTTCAAGGGTATTTAACCCTAGATGGCTGAAATTTTTCTTTAAAAATTTTGTCCCATTCTCCTTTAATTTTATGCGGGCCTTTTCTCTCTTAAGCCCAAGTATGATTTAATTCTTTCGGTCTAATTTAATTTCAATTCAACATGTATGTAAATATATCATACCACATAATATATTACATACATTTAAATTAAAATTAATTTGACCAATTTATTTAACCAAGGAATCAAATTAGACTTTCATAAAATTAAATACATGTAAACCTATACATGTAAAATATTTACACCTAGGAAATAATCTCATGAATTAATTCATTGACTTAATTATAAGAAGGCCAATACAAATATTAATTATATTATTTTGATCAATATAATTGATCCATATAATATAATTAATACAATCCTTTCTCTCCGATGTGTATACTCTAAGAATACAGTTGATCCCTTTTAGTTCAAGTTTAGACGTTCAATGTGCACAATCCTATGGGCCTGTCTTTATGTTGGCAGTTGGCCTATGGCCCATAGACTGTAGGCGGGCTCTAGCAAGCCACTGGAGCCCCTTATTAAGATGGAGATAGCAGTCCAACTATAATCATAGCCCTGTAGTTTAAACTTGTATATCCCATGTCATTGATATCGCTGTCCAACACAGAGGTATGGATTGATCACTCTCTTTTGACTCTGGACATTTACTTGATCCCAAATGAACTGATGCTCACAAACAAGTTCCAACTTGTTTAGGTGTGGCCACACTCTTATCAGTTACATTCATCAAGAGGCCGGTGATATTTTCTCAGTGGACTACTGAGTTACATTCCCTTCTGTGTATCCATAGCATTGCCATGTTCATTGACATACCCTAATGTACCCATACTTGGCACCCTATTATAGGTTGTTTAGGTAGACACCAAAGCATGCCACTTTACATGCAGCACCATCATATGGTTAGGTCAAGGGGTCTATACAAGTACTACATGAGAATCACTTATGATACTATACCATGTAGATTTCTCGTTTAATGGATCTATCCCGTACCATGCCTCTTTTGCCTGTACCCATTAACTTGGTTGACATTCCATGTCCAATGGCTGCTAAGACATCACTATCCAACCAAGCAAATGATAGTCTTTAGTTCCATTCATTCCCATGTCTGGTGTGAGTGGATGACGTTTTTCAGGCGTACAGACTCTCTCGGAAGGGAGCCACGATATCAGGCAACCCTGCCTCGCATGGGTTTTTAGAATGAAAATTCGGTTTTTGGGAAATTAAATTGCTTTATAGAAGAACCAAGACCTAAGTCTCGATAGATAGTGCAGGAGTCGCCACCCAGCTCAGCCCAACCCAGAATTTACAGCGTAGCTGAACCCGATAAAGGCCGCTACACTTTCCAGAGATCTAGGCCCGGACAAGTCCACTATTTCATGTCTAATCAAAATAAAATTCGGCCAGCGTTCATAGATGGTATTTTAATTTTCTAAAGTTCATTTTTGTTAAATTAAAGCATACAACGTACACACAAATCAAAATAAAGTAAAAAGTAGTAAATAAATAAATTATTACAACCCAATTGAATAAAAATAAAAATAAAAACTCTCAACCTCACCTTATAAGCGCTTAAAATACATGAGCGACCTAAAAAATTACAATCGCCTAAAATACACTGATTAATCAAATAATTACATCAAAAATAAAAATAAAAGAAATTAAAAGCTGCAAAACAGACGGTTAGCACAATTTATAGCACACCACAAATAGGGCTCAAGTAGGATAGATTGGGATTTTAAGGAGTTCGGGGGCATGTAATTGGGGGATAACCAGATCGGCGCAACTAGCTGGCCAGATTAGACCTTGAAAATAGTTTTGAAACATCCCTATATTTTTGTTTCGTGATAAAATCATTTTGAAAACATTTTCTTTTTCCGGTTTACTTTACTTTAGCATGTGAGTTGGGTCGGTTTTCAGGAGATTCGGGTTTCCATCGTTGCGCTGTTCTAAATGCAATAACATTAAAAATTAAATCTAAGGTCATGAATGCACGCAAAAAAATTCATTTTTGATGCTTTTCTGATTTTTCTAAATTTTTATGATTTTTGGGAATTTTAGTGGACTATTCTAGAAATTCTGCCCCTCGACGAGGATTACAGTCGTGCAGCTGTAATTACAGCTGTGTGACTTTACTATAGTTGTACGGCTATAATTATAGTCGTGCAATCGTAGTCCTTCCATTTGCAGAAAATCACCAAAATTTTTTCAAATAAAACTAAAAGCGGTGGAAAATCAAGAACACTGGTACAACCCTATATACACTCGTGCGACTGTTCTTGACTATAAGAACAGTCATACGGTTGTTCTCGATTTCCAAAACCATCAAGCTCGAAAAAAGAGTTTTTATGCACAAAATCACATCAAATGACCCAGAAAAAGCAACAAAATGGAGGTTTGAGGTATAATTACCTTTGTAGCGCTGATCCACCGTTGGTTTGACTGCTGGAAACTCCTCAATCACCTCCAAATTGCTTCTTTTTCCTTGAGTGCCAAGGTTCCAAGAGTTGACCAAAATTCTCTAAAATGTCACGGATTTTAGCAAATTTAAAGTCTGGAATTGATTGAGTTTGAAGTGTCGAGTTGTTAACCTATGATTTCTATCCGGTTTTAAACTTATCACACCAGAATCAAAAGAAAAAGAGGAGAAAAAGATGGCTTGGTGTTGAATTCACTTTTTCTCTCCTTTTTCTCTCTTTTCTCTACCAATTTTTCTCTCTAAATTCAGCCAAAATCCAATAGTCCAAAAGTCCCTCTCTCTTCCTCTCTTTCTCCTTTTATTTCTGGTCTTTCTTGTTGGGGAAAATGAGCATTAATTGCTCTCAAATCAAACCATTTTTTTTTTATTTTTCAGGAAAGGGCTGCTGTACCTGCTCCACATTGACAGTCGTACGACTGTACCACGACATTGATATGAGGCAACGACAAGTGTCTTTTGGGCATGCCTTATTAAAGTCCCTGTAATTGACACATACTCTGACCCTTCCATCCTTCATGGGTACTGGGACAATATTGGCTAGCCATTCTGTATACTCCACCACTTCAAGTAATTTGGCTTCTATCTGCTTTGCTACTTCTTCTTTCACCAATGTTGCCCAGTCTGGCCTTATTCTTTTCAGTTTCTACTTCACTGGCTTGTACTTAGGGTCTGTCAGAATCCTATAGACTGCTATTTCTGTGTCTACACCCGGCATGTCCTCGTATGACCAAGCGAAAGCTTTCACATGTTATTTCAATATTCATGTAAGTTCTCTTTCCTCCTCGGGGTTTTAGCTCATGTGAAATGAATACCATTTTGGATTTTCATCTGTACTTATGTTTATTTCATGCAATGTAGTGTCGTGTATGCTAAATATGCTTAATGGTGATTTAAATGCATGTACAGAATTATCAGGATAAACATCACACAAGTAAGCAAACTGAGATTTCATTGCATTAAACTTGTTATAGAGTACATCATTCACATTGAAAATGGAAGAAATAGATACAACAAAATCATTTTCATCCTTCATAAGCAGAGGGCCTTGCACTTCTTCAGCTTTCCCATTCAACTCCAGGACATCATCTAGATCTACAGCTACTTTAGCTTCTTGTTCAGCAGGAATAATGCTCTTCTCAATTTCAGCCACTTGCGCCTTCGCCTTCTTCATGATCTCGGCTATTTCAGCAACTACAGAATCCAAGTTCACCTTGGTCAACAGCTCTTCTTCAAACCCTTCTTTAGAGTTCCCAAATGCCTTGCCTAAAGCGACAGCCAGTGCTCTTGAAATTGCTCTTACTGATTCATCATAGACTTTCTCTTCAGCTTTCTATTTGGGCACCTCCACTACTTTTGTTATCTCTTCAGGCGGCTCATTTGCAGAACAGCCGACTTAGCAACTATCTCTTCCACCACCACAGGGCCTACCGGTTCTTCCCGACTCTTTTAAAAATCCATGACATCATAAAATATCTCAAAGCTCGAGTACTCAATGTTCCGGACTCTCACTGGCTTAGCTTGTCCGTTATACAACTCTTCCCCTACCTTTATGAATGGTTTCATCATATGCTTGCCATTCTTGCCCCTTTTCTGATTCTTCTGGTCAGATGTTTCTTCTATATACCCTAGCCCGAACTATTTTTGCTTTCCCGAGTCAATGTTAAACTCAAGCACCCCTTGAAGGTTAATTCTGAGTCCCATGCCTAGGACAAAATTCTGCTTGTGTAAATATCTGGATAGCCACTCTGGCATATAGTTTTCATAAATGACCATCGACCATGGCGATTTGGAATACGCCAAAAGGAACGACTCCTTCATCTACAGAAGCAACCATAGATTGGGCATCCACCTCAACAGTCACAATCTCACCATTTATTAAGAACTTTATTTTCTGATGCGAAGTAGAAGGGACACCTCCTAATGGGTGGAACCATGGTCTTCCCAATAGTAGGGAGAAAGTGACAGGGATGTCTATCACAGTGAAAATGACCATTGACTTGACTGGCCCAACCTCCACTTCAGCTTCAAAAGTTCCAATTACTATTCTTTTTGAATCATCATAGGCCCTGATCATAGTGGAAGACTTTTCAAACTTTCTTCGCCTAGGCCCAGGAATGATAGCATTTTCAAGGGACATATATTCAGGGCTGACCCATCATCTATCATCACACACGTCATATCCTTATCCATGATGTTGAACTTAATGTACAGAGCTTTATTATAAGCCCTTCCCCCGTATAGCAGATCTTTCTTCGAAAATACAATGTCAGGGGATCCTACATGAATTTTATCCAACAAGCAGCACATTGTATCTGGAGAAGCAATCAAAGATACTTCAATTTCAGAGAGCTTTTTGACCAAAGCTGCTCTATGCTCCATGGAAGTCAGCAATAAATGCCATAGACTGGCTTGGGCTGGAGTTTTCTTCAGTTGCGAAATAACCAAATCTTCCCTTTCTATTTGCTTTGGAATTACATACTACTTGATCCGGTCACGAGGCTTTCTCATTATGCTGCACTACTGGTTGGTAGACACTACCACTTCTTGTTACATTTTGAACTTCGGACACCTTTGGCTTTTCTACAGCAGGCAACTTAACGGTCTTATCACAGCCGTACTCTTCACATTCATCCTCTGAATCCAGGTCATCCAAGGTCACAGGCTTCACTTCCCTTTGTTCTATCGTCTTTCCACTCTTTGACTTCACCTCAACATCATTGGCCGCCACAGACTATAAGGTGGGGTTTGCTTGGAGGATTTGAGCAAAGATAAAATTGTCTGGTAACCCCGACTGTACCATGTTGACCTGCATTTCAAATGTTGCTAGCGGATTATTCTTTGTACTGGGTTTGGCAGGCTCTTGTAGCTTTCCCTCATCGATAAGCTTCTAGATGGCGTCTCTCAGCTTATAACAATTATTGGTTCTATGTCCTACCATGACGTGGTAAGTACATAAATTGTCTTTATCTTCATCCGATGGTTTCTCAAATGGCATGAGAGAACTTAGCAGTCCACCATTCCTACACTTAGCAAAAATCTTGGCCAGGGAGAAGCCCAAGGTGATATGCCATGACCATCCGAACCTCTCCTTTGGTTTCCTCGCTGCTGAGACACCACAACAACGCCGGCTTGCTTAACCTCAAAAACTTGTCCCCCCTTACTTGTAGAACTAGAGCCAGATCCACTGCTTGATCCAGCTATAGTATTCAATCTATACAAAGAGCTATACCCAGAGCTTCTGCTTCCCTCATGGCCTACGGTCTTTTCCTCCTCTTCTCTCTAAATTTTCATGGCCATACTATATACCTCGCTGAGTTCACTAAAGGGGTGGAATTTCATATTTTTCTTAAAGATATCCCTACTACCATTAATCAACTTCTGGATCAATTCATCCTCATCAGGGCTGTTGTTTAGCAAGATCATCTTGTTCATCCACCATTGATAGTATTCATCAAAGGGCTCATTTGACTTCTGCTTAACTCTTTCCAGGTCTTACAGCTTCACCTGAATCTTGGTATTGAAGCAGTAGTATTTGATAAAAGCTGCTGATAAAGCCTCCCAGTCTGATTGCTCTCCTTCAGATAAAGAATTTACTAGCTCAACGCTCCTCCCTCGAGTGTAGTCAGGAAGAGATTGATGAGTTATTTCTTAATGGCACCTGCCATCAACATGACTCGTGCATAGAGATTCACATGGGCCTCCGGCGAACCTAGCCCCTTATAGGAGGGAACTTTTGGCACTTGAAAGCCAACAGGAAAAGTTTCAATGCCTTTGCTGATCATGGCATCTACATTAACCCCTCTCTTCGAGTGCAAACTGACACTAGCCCCTTTCTTCAGCTGGGCTACAACTTCATCCAATTCTGAATACTTCGCCTTTATTTTCCTTTCCATAGCTGCCTCAATTTCTTGCAGCTTCTCCAAACTAGCCGAGGCATCAGCGCCTTGCTAAGATGATTTAGCCCTTTTTTCCTTTCCAGCTCCACTAGTGCCAGTTTTACCGGCTTCTCTCACAACAGCCCGCATGTCCTCCTTCAGCATGTCACAGAAATCCTGAGATTTCAGGATGTGCTTCAAGGCATCAGCAAGACTAGGTGTTGGATTGGCCATCTCAAATTCATCCCCGGAATCAAATTCACTTTCTGTTTCTATTACTCTTTGTTCCCCAACAGCCCTCAGAGCCTGAGATCTTGTCCTAGGTCTCTCCAGTTTACTCTCCTTGAGATCACATGGGAAATGTTATGGACAATGAATGAATGGAATGGTGAGATGAAGAGTGATACACTAAAGGTTATTTATGATGAATGAATGAAATGATGTCATTTGTGACGTGATGATAAGGATGATCTCTTATTATTTTTTCTCTTTTGGGACATTCCAAGAACACCCAATGCCATGCAAAAGATTATGCAAAAGGATCACATGTGGACCCCAAGCAGACAAGGGTTCGGCACTTTTGTTGCAGCTAGTGAATTTTGTGAAATGGTCACGTGTGTGCCGACACACGGACAGAGTTTCCACGCTTTATAGGTCTATGAGATGACATAAAATGGTCGCATAAGGGCTGCCCCACGGACAGAGTTCTGATGCTTTTGAGGCATGTGATATGAAACGATGTTATAAGAAAGTCATGTGTAACAGGGACACGGACAGAGGTTCGGTGTTTGGGGAACACCTTTTATGATTTGGCGATGTTATGAAATGGGCTTATATATGTACTAATCTGGCACTCGGTGAGTACCTTGAATGATGTAATAATGTCATGAAGTGATCCTTTGTGGACCATGGTGTCACATGATATTTAGGACAAATGAGCATGGTGTCATGAAATGCCTTGTGTAAATCATCACACGGAAATAAACCTAGGACCAATGTGGTTTCTATTGAATGAGAGGATTTGGTGAAATGGCTGAGTACAATCCGGTGCATGGGCAGTTTTGGGACTCCCGATATGTTATGAAATGATATGATCGTGATGGGCACCCTTGGAATATCCTCAATTTAAATGAGATGAGATGATATGGATGCTTATGTCCCACAAAATGCAAGTGGCTGCACAAAAATGTGGTTAGGATGCATGACATACATAATGATGTTGTGTATTCTTTGTGAAAATATGTTAGCACACGAATATAATGTTATGGCTGTAAAAGAAAGGGTTAGTGTGAATGTCACACGGATGATTTAATGTATTCACACAAAAAAGTAAAATGCAAATGGCTGCACGAAAGATGTGAGTTAGTATCACACAAATGCTTTGCGTGCATGGCGTGTCATGTTCATGAAAATGGCAATGATGTATGTCACGGGATGGCGAGAAACACATAGCACACAAAGCATATTTCTCCAACCTTATTCCTCCAAATGTGGTCAGTCTTTGATATTCTAACCGAGTGCTAGGAGGGGTTCTCTTCGATCATCAACCGGGGATGATAAACATGCAATTTATTGCATTCATACAATTTATTTTAGTATCCTAGGGGAATCCAACTGAGGTTGCCTATATGAGTTTGGTCCAAGTCCGGTTAACATCAAGGCTCCCATAACAAAATATACTCCTCGCTTCTCCCCACTCAAGGGTCTAAACGAAGGGGTTCGTACGAGGCTATGGGTGGTGTTTCATATCCTTGCCCCTAAGAACAAGAGGAACATAAGAGACACTTCAACAATTCACTGGGCTAAAAATTGGATACTTAACCTAATGCAAAAATGTCTAACTAAAGAATGCAAAATAAAATAAGATACAAGAATCATCACCTTATTTTGATTAGAAATTTTTTAGGGCTTGTCAAATTCTTTTAAGTTTTGACAAAACTTTTGTAAGAAATCCCCAGCGGAGTACCCACTGTGAGCGGACAACGTTTTTCAGGCGTACGGACTCTCTCGGAAGGGAGCCCCGATATCGGGCAACCCTCCCTCAAGTGGGGATTTTAGAATTGAAATTCGGTTTTTGGCAAATTACATTGCTTCATAAAAGAACCGACACCTAAGTCTCGATAGATAGTGTAGGAGTCGCCACCCGGCTCAGCTCAACCGAGAAATTACAGCGTAGCTGAATCGGATAAAGGCCGCTACACTTTCCAGAGATCTAGGTCCAGACAAGTCCCCTATTTCATGTCTAATCAAAATAAAATTTGGCCAGTGTTCATAGATGGTATTTTAAATTTCTAAAGTTCATTTTTATTCAAGTAAAGCACATCGCGTACACACAAATCAAAATAAAGTAAAAAGCAATAAATAAATAAATTATTACAACCCAATTGAATAAAAATAAAAATAAAAACTCTCAACCTCAACCTTATAAGCACCTAAAATACATGAATGATCTAAAAATTTACAATCGCCTAAAATACACGGATTAATCTATTAATTACATCAAAAATAAAAATAAAAGAAATTAAAAGCTGCAAAACAGACGGTTAGCACAATTTATATTAGACCACAAATATGACTCAAGTAGGACATAGTGGGATTTTAAGGAGTTCGGGGGCATGCAATTGGGGGATAACCGGATCGGCTCGACTAGCTGGCCCGATTAGACTTGGAAAACAGTTTTGAAACGTCCCTGTATTTTTATTTTGTGAGAAAATCATTTTGAAAACATTTTCTTTTTCCAGTTTACTTTAATTTGGCATGTGAAGTGGGTCGGTTTTTGGGAGATTCGGGTCTCCGTTGTTGCGTTGTTCTAAGTGCGATAACATTAAATATTAAATCTAAGGTCGTGAATGCACACAACAAAATTCATTTTTGATGCTTTTCTTATTTTTCTGAATTTTTAAAATTTTTGGGCATTTTTGTGGATTATTCTCGAAATTCTACCCTTGGACGTGGATTACAGTCATAAGGCTGTAATTACAGCCATGCGACTGTACCTACAGTTGTACAACTATAATTACAGCCGTGCGATTGTAGTCCTTCCATTTGTAGAAAATCGTCAAAATTTGTTCAAATAAAACTAAAAGCCGCGGGAAATCAAGAACACTCGTACGACCCTATATATAGTCGTGCGACTGTTCTTCACTACAAGAACAGTCGTATGACTGTTCTTGATTTCCAGAACCAGTAAGCCTGAAAAAAGAGATGCACAAAATCACATCAAATCACCCAGAAAAAGCAACAATATGGAGGTTTGAGGTATAATTACCTTTGTGGCGTTGATCGACCGTAGGTTTGACCGCTGGAAACTCCACAATCACCTCCAAATTACTTCTTTTCCCTTGAGTGCTAAGGTTCCAAGAGTTGTCCAAAATTCTCCAAAATGTCACAGATTTTAGTAAATTTAAAGTCTGGAATTGATTGAGTTTGAAGTGTCAAGTTGTTAACCTATGATTTCTATCCGGTTTTAAACTTTTCACACTAGAATCAAAAGAAAAAGGGAAGAAAAAGATGGCTTGGTGTTGAATGCACTTTTTCTCTCTTTTCTCTACCAATTTTTCTCTCTATATTCAGCCAAAATCCAAGAGTCCAAAAGTCCCTCTCTCTTCCTTTCTTTCTCCTTTTATGTCTGGTCTTTCTTGCTGGAGAAAATGAGCATTAATTGCTCTCAAATCAAACCATTTTTTTATATTTCTCAGGTATGGGCTACTGTACCTGCTCCACATTTACAGTCATACGACTGTAATTTTTCAATTACAGTCGCATAACTATAATACAGTCGTGTGACACACACACATTTTTTTTTAAGTCTGGAAAATTTCAGTGCTTACATCTAGAACAGACTATGGATGACTTTATGATCATATCGTTTTCCCTATCCATGGTCTTACTGCCAACTGCATGACACTTGTCAACATGGATATGGATATGCCCATTGGATACTCTATTTAAAACATAGCACAAGATATATAATAAATAGATTAATGCCTTTATTTAATGACACAAATTGTACGATGCATTAAATCCAATAACATTGTACGAATGTATAATGCAAATACAAGGACCAATGCCTTAGGACTAGGGCATATCCAACAATCTCCCACTTGCACTAGTTACAACTAGGCATAGGCCTAATCCCTATAGATCTAGTATGAGCCTCGTGCTTGGACTGAGCCAGCGCCTTAGTCAAAGGATCTGCAACATTATCCTCGGTGTCCACTCTATGTAATGAAATGTCACCCCTCTCAATGATTTCTCGTATGAGGTGAAACTTCTTCACTACATGCTTCATGTTCTTATGTGCCTAGGGCTCCTTAGCTTGTGCAACAGTCCCATTGTTGTCACAAAAGATATCAACTGGATCTTGGATAGTTGGTACTACTCCCAATTCAGTGATAAACTTCTTTATCCACACAGCTTCCTTAGCTGCATCACATGCTGCTATGTACTCAGCTTTTATAGTAGAGTCCGTGCTGGTCAGTTACTTGGAGCTCTTCCAGCTAACAGCACCACCATTTAGCAATAATACATACCTAGACTACAAATGGTACTCATCTTCGTCTGTCTGGAAGCTTGCATCAGTGTACCTAGTAACGAATAGCTCTTCCTGACCTCTATATACTAGGAAGCTATCCTTGGACCGGTTAAGGTACTTCAGGGCTTCTTTGACCACTTTCCAGTGATCCTCACTATGATCCTACTGGTATCGGCTCGTCATACTCAGTGCAAAAGCAACATCAGGCCTTGGATATAGCATGGAGTACATGATTGATCCTATAGCTAACGCATATGGGACCAACTTCATGTTCTCCCTGTCTTGCCTTTTCTTAGGACAGTTCTTCTTACTAAGTTTTAGCTCATGGCTCATGTCAAGAAACTTTTCTTGGACTGAAATTAATAACAGAATCAGTAATGGTATCCGTCTTCACTAAATCCATGACTACCACCAACCGATCTTTGCAGATTTTCCCGCTGATGGTGCTCACCTCACTGTCCTAACTTTTGCATGGATCACCTTTTCAGTTTTCGATCCATCGGACTTTTTTTTTATTGACATGGTATCGCCTGAGCTTGTCTTGGCTGATGGAGTTGACGGCTTAGTCTCTATCTCCCCTGGTAGAGCCGCTTCCACCCCGTAGACCAATAAGTATAGAGTTTCTCTAGTACATGCTCTGATGCTAGTTCTGTGTCCATATGAAGCAAATGGTAATTTGTCAACCCAAATTCTGTAGGCAACTACCACTTTTGATAGAATCCCTTTATTTTGGAATACTGTGTTATTGCCCCTTAGAATTGTACTCCATCATCTATCATAACACTGTGGCTTTGTTTTTTTAAGACTCATATATGATTCCACTTCCGCCCACTTAGAGAAGTAGTTGATGATTACGACCACGGAGCAATGTCTGACATCGGTGGCCTTACTTTGCTGACATTATTAATTTCCCATGTTGTGACAACCCTCCTTTTTCTGGTTTGAGTCTATGGAGCTCCTGCTGGGCTGGTTTCATCTTTGAATCCTTTGGAACTAGGTGTTCAGTAATTTCTCTGTCACCCCGGCACGACAATGTATAGCCAGGCAAAGATTTCCATGTGCTTTTGTGGTACTTTTGAAATTTTCTTTTCTCTCATTAGGCATGAGATGTTTCGAGATGGATATCATTTTCAAGTCATCATCTATCCCAAGATTCATTCCATGCATCGATGCATCATGTATGCTAAAGGCATTAAATGAATGTTTGTTTGCATGCAAAGCTCCATCTAAAAAATATCACACAAGTAATAGAAATCGAATTCTATTAAATTTAAGACCTTAGGGTCTGAATTGTTCACATAATGAAATAGAAAAACAAAAATAGATACATTAAAATGGTTATTATCCTCCATATGTGGAGGGTCTTCTCTAACTAAATCATCCTTGACCTCAATAGCTTGCGCACCCAAATTAACCAAAGTTTGGCAAGGGATTACTCTAAATGCTAGGTTTCAAAGCCGGCTCGATAATGTTACCATTAGTAACCAACTACTTGGTGGCCCTAATCAACTGGGCACACTCATTTGTATGGTGACCCATCAGCACGTGATAAGCATAGAAGTTGTCTTTATCCTCCTAAACTGGAGGTGAAAATGGCTTCAAGCTCTGCAATAACCCAGCATTTCTACACTTAGCAAAAATACGACTTGTTGACTCAACCCATGGACTAGTGACCCTTTGAGGAGTCTGACTTCCTTGGTTCACAGTGTCCACATCTGCTTCCCTTACTTATGTTGTTCTTGAGCCAGACTCGGCCAGTGTAGTTGTGGAACTACTGCCCTTGTAACCTTGTGTATACCCCCAGGTGATTTGGTAGAAGCTCGTGCTCTGCTCACTCCTCTGCCCTTCCTCTTCGTATCGCTCAATATGCTTGGCAAATTCAACCACTTCATTGAAAGAGTGGAACCACTTGAGCTTTATCTTCTCCTTATACAAAGCAAACTACCATCAACTAGCTTTACAATAAGCCACTGCAACTTCGTGGCCCCATCCACCAGCACTTAGACGTCCATACACCTCTTGTAATAGGCAGAGAAAGATTCGTTATGTTTCTGGTGAATCCTCTCCAGATCTTCGAGAGTAGTTTCCATTTGGGTATTGTAAGCATATTGCTTCACAAAGGCTTCAAATAGGTCCTCCCTATTAGAACAGGTGTACAAAGGCATCTTCGTATACCATTTTGCCACAGCATCCCTTAACATAGTCAGGAATATATTCAAGAGATGACCTTTCTTGATTCCCATGCTAGTCATCACTCTCACATAGCTATCCATATGGGCTTCTAATGGGCCTTCACCAATGTAGGGAGGAAGATAGGGCATGTGAAAACAACCGGAAGCGGCTCTCCTTCGTCAACCATCAAAGTAGCCTGGTCGACCTAGTTAACAAGGTTATAGTGCACCATCTCTTTCAACTTAGGAAGCATGGCTTCAATGTCAGATAAATTCTGATTGAGACGCTTCTCCATAATAGTCTCAATTGAGGCTTCTCTCGCCTTCTCAAATACTTCATCATCTTCAGACTGACGATCAGGCTCCCTATGGTTGACAAGTCCACCACTTCTACCGGGAACACTTCCTCCAGCTCCATTAGTCACTTGGACAAAGTGTTGTCCTTCATTTCCAACCAAAGTCTGAGTCGGTGGAATAATCTGAATCAGGGTCGCATTCATCACGGCCTGCACTTGTTCTCTAAGGGTATCCTTAAACTCATTCAATCCCAAAAAGCTTCTCATGAAAGCTGCCATGTCAAAAGGCATGTTCCCACTATTCCCGTTGGCCATCTTTGATCTATCTGCTTCTTCCAACAGAATCTGACTATCAACCGATAATGTAGGCAACTGAATTTCAACCTCCCGATCTGAAAATCCTAAACTGATCCCCTCCACGGTGACTGGCTCTGATTCAACTGAATGGATTGATTGGTTCAGCTCTAACTTGACACAAACTAATCGCTTTAAGGTTTGACTCCAAACTACACATTCAGCATAAGGTTAGAATTTCAAATGGATGTAGTGGACCTAGACTCGACACACTAAGTGCCGTGTATGGTATGTTCATGTTCATGATTGGATGATGCTTCATGGATTTGGATGATGATGAAAATGACCTTTGTATTTTCCTTCTTTTTTTTATTTTTTTTATTTTACTTTGGACATTCCAAGCATACCCTATGCCATGTAAAAGACAATGCAAAAATGTTACGTGTGAGCCATCACACTGACAGAGGTTCGGCGCCTTCGAGACACCTAGTGGATGTCATGAAATGGTCACATGTGTACTGACACATGGACAGAGGTTCAACACTTTGTAGGTCAATGAGATGATATGAGATGGTTATATGGGATTCATTCCATAGATAGAGCTTCGATGCTTTTATGGCATCTTGGATAAAGTTATGTCACAAACAAAGTCGTGTGTAACTCGAAACACATATAGAAATTCAGCGTTCATAGAACACCTTGTATGGCTTGGCAATGTTATGAAATGCCCCTATGTGTATGGTAATTTGGCACTTGTGAAGTACCTTGAATGAATCATCAATTTTATGGAACAATCCGACATGGATCGTGACACGCAAGCAAGACTTTGGCATCGCCATAACACCAATGATGGATGGACATCATGCCATGTAATGATATCATGTGACCCGCCACATGATTATAAACCTAAGACCGTCATGGTCTTCTAATAAGTGAAATGATGTAATTAAATTTCCAAGTGCAATTCGATGCACAGTCTGAATAAGGGTAGTTTTTGGGGACACCCGATATGTCATGAAATGAAATGATCGTGAAGGGCATACTTAAAACATCTTTTCATTTTAGATGGGATGAGATGACATGAATGCCATGTCACATAGAATGCAAGTGGCTGCATAAAGACATGGTTAGGATGCATGACACACAAGATGATGTCGTGTATGCTTTATGAAATGTGAACACACAGAATGCATATGTCACACGAATAAGATGTTACGGCTGCACGAAAATATGGTTAGTATAATACCACATGTATGATGATGCTTCAAAATGGCTGCATAAAAAACGTGGTCAGAAAATGACACACAGTTGATTATGCGTGCTTGATGTTGTATGTAAAGGTCGAAGGTAAAACAACCACGGAACAAACGTTAGCACACGCAACAATATGCTCACCCTTCAAACCTTATTCCTCCTTTCGATTGGTCTCCCATTCTTCCTAGGTATTGGGTCTCTTTGGCATCAACCGGGGATACCAAAGTGTACTCTCAATTTCCAATTTCAAATATATGTTTTGGTAGTCCTAAGTTGAAGTTACTAGGCCATTACATGAGGTATGAGTCAAACCATGGGTCATACAAGTTCCCATAGCAAAAATACACTCCTCATCATAGAACATGATGTAAGGTTCAGGCGGTGCTATGAGTGGTTTACCGCCTTGGGTGCCTCCAATCCTAGCGGAAGAGGTAGGTCAGCTTCGGTCATAAACCGGGCTAATCATGTGTTGGAGGGACAGAGAAGAGAAAATGTCATGATATGCAAGTGTGAGTAAAATAAGGTATTATGAACTAGTATATGACTACAAGCAAGGTTATATTTCAGTAGTTGTCTAAGTTCCTTAAGTTTTTTTTTTAAAACAAAAAAACTTTTTAATAACTTTTATCCCCAAAAGAGTCACCACTGTGAGTGGACGACCTTTTAGGCGGAACGCGGCGAAGCGAACAGGGGAAAAAGAGAAGTAGAAATGTTTGGATTTTGAAAACAGGTTTGATGAACTTATTTAGGAAAACCATTGATTCTTTTTGGAAATCCTTTTGGAGAAAGCCTTTTCCCATTTTATTACTTAAAGACTCATAACTTAAATTTCAAGATCAATGACAGAGTTGCCACCAGGATCAGTTCATCCGGGAAATTCCGATACAGATTCCTACTGAGCGTAGACTACCATACCCAATCCAGAGATTTAGAGTTCGGGCAACTTACCTATTCAACCTTGATCTTATGTCCATTTATAAGTACATATGACAATAGTCTACTCACTTATTATCTTTCTCCACCCAATTTAATCCTTTACTACTAGCCCATGCTCATTCAAATGACAGGAATAAAATGCATAAAATTAAAGTGTAGAAATATAAACCATACATTCAAAAATAAACCAAAAAGGAATAGAGGCCTTATTACATCCCAAAAAAAAAAGAAAAAGGCTCTCATCCTCACCACTACAATTTCCTAGATACACGAGGATCTAAAAAAGTACAATCGCCTAAAACACACGATTAATTTATGAAATACATCTAAAATAAAAATAAAGAAAAATAAAAGTTGCAAAACAAATGGTTAGTGTAGATATATCCCAAACATATATAGGACTCATACAAGACAGAATGGGGATTGCGGAAGTGGGAATGTGCATTACGGGGATAACCGAGAAGACCGGGTGACTTGCTTGGTTAGACCTGGAAAACGGTTTTAGTAGTGCCCTATAAGTTTTTTGTGCTTGAAAACGTTTTTGGAAAATGGTTTGGCTTAATTAGATGCAAATTTCTTTGACTTAGTGGGTCGGTTATCCTGGAACTCGAGTTTCCGTTCGTGGGGTTCCTAATTCCAAACATTCATCTATGGTCTGAAAGTGGTAAACATGCCAAAAACAGGTTTGATTCTGAAGACAGCTTCACACGACGACACCCGTGTGGGTCATCCTGTGATTTTGCCTTATGGCTGCAAGCACAGCCGTGTAGTTGTATTACAGTCATGCAACTGTAATGGTTACAGTCGTATGACTCTAGCTAGAGTCACATGACTATAAAGCCATGGTCGTATGGCTAGAATGAACAGTGCTCGACAGTGATTTTCTAATTTTATTGTCTTTTAAAATCATTATTTCCATCGATTTCGATGTTTCAAGAGTTTCTGGAAATCCGAGGGTCCATTATCACTAGACCGAGTATCCGGTTAAGGATCTAACAACTGTGAATGCTGAGAATTGAAAGCAACAAAACCCTAAATCACACATCCGTCTCATTGGAAATTCGAAAACCATAATTGTAGAGTGTGCAGATTTGATTGACTGAATTGAATCATGAAAAATCATTTAAAATAGGAAAACCTACTGTATTCGATCAAATTTGGGCTTTTCGGGCTTCTACCTATAGGAGTACAGTCGTGCGACTGTAATATACAGTCACACGACTGTGTTCCAGGCAACTATAGTCATGTGACTATAACTATAGTCGTGCGACTATAATTACAGTCGTGCAGCTATAGCTGTGTAGACAATTTTTTGGATAAATATTTTTAAACATAGAATCAATCACAAATCAACATGGAACGAGTTTTAAGGCCTCTCAGAGTTTACCTCTTTTGTGTTCCAGTATGCTTGATGATCGGAGTTGGATGTGGATGTCAAAATACGCCTAGAATCTCCAAACGACCCGAAATTCTCAAACGTGTGTCCTGGATTGATTCAAATGAAACCCGAGAATAGTTTTGATCGACTGAAAGCCTGATTCCAAGCCCTCACTTAAAGTTCCAGTGTATTTCTAAGTGTTTTTGTTATGATTTCCCTTGGTTTCCCTTAGTTTCCCTTAGTT
Organism: Euphorbia tirucalli; assembly: GCA_039660915.1. Classification (NCBI taxonomy): domain Eukaryota; kingdom Viridiplantae; phylum Streptophyta; class Magnoliopsida; order Malpighiales; family Euphorbiaceae; genus Euphorbia; species Euphorbia tirucalli. Next base: position 29,220,239 of record CM077640.1, on the reverse strand, counting down.
TTTCTCCTTTCTCTCCCTAAAAATCCCTTTCTCTCACTACAAAGCTATCTCTGATTTTCCAGAATTGATTTCCCTTTTTTCTTTGTTTTTTGCCTCTTTTGTTATATTTTTGTCACTCCAATTCTAATAAATCATGCCCAAGCCAAAATATAATTCTATCCTATTTAGGAATCTGCTGAGTCAAAACTAGAGTCATACAACTCTAACTATAGTCATGCTACTGTAGTATTACAATCGTGCGACTTTAGTTGTTACAGTCGTACGACTGTAGACAACAGTTATTCGACTATAAACTATAGTTGTGTGACCTTAGGTAGAGCCTACATGTGCACCTAAGCTTCCTAATCTCTCGATGGACTTTTCTCAGAGTTTCGGATCAAGGACTTTTCTGAATTTCGGGCTATTTGAGAACATTCTGGGCATTATTTTGCTCCTTCTCAAATCTGATTTGTGTTCATCTTTCTAACAGGTAACAAATGGTTTTCATCACAGAGGTCGGGAAAAACGGCGCTCAAACGGGGCTCCTTAGATTGTGCGAAGGCCTCGTTGTTGTAACAGAAAACATCAATTGGGTCTAGGATAGTACGCACTATGCCCAACTCAGTTATGAACTTCTTGATCCAAACGGCTTCCTTTGTAGCTTCGCATGTAGTTATGTACTTAGCTTCCATTGTAGAGCCAGTAACGATGGCCTGCTTTGAAGACCTCCAACTAATGGCACTGCCATTCGGGAGAAGAACATAACCAGACTGTGACTGGTTCTCATCCTTATCGGTCTCAAAGCTTGCATCATTGTAACCTGACACTACCATCTCATCTTGACCTCCATACACTAAGAAAGCATCTGTGGGTGGATGACCTTTTTCGCAACGCACAATGAAGCGGGAACCAGGGATTTTCTTTTCAAGATGTGGTGATGTGGTTTGAAAACGGGTCTTTAATCTTTCTTAAGAAAATCTTTCATTTTATTGGAAAAACCCTTTTGTAGAAGACTTAATTTTAAGTGTGAATTTTGGAAAAAATAGGCTTTTTAGAAAATCCCAATTTGAACTTAAAGATCTCTAAATTTTGAAATTAGAAAAGAGTCGCCACCCGGATCAGCTCATCCGGGAAATTCCGGTACAGCTCCCTACTAAGTGTAGACGCGGTACCTAATTCAGAGATTCAGGGTTTGGGCAACAAATCTACTAATCCTCACTTATTTTCAATTATTATTTCATAATGTAATGTTGCATTCACTTAATTCTACTTATTTTAACTCTTCTTTAATTATTAACCAATGCTCATACAAACGACATAAATATAAAACTAAAATAAAATGCAGAAAAGTAAAAGTGCATGAAAAGTAAATAGAGGCTAAATTATACAACCCATAAAAAAGAAAAAGCTCTCATCCTCACCATTACAACCGCCTATAATACACGATGATCTAAAAAATTACAATTGCCTAAATACACGATTAATCTATAAAATACATTCGAAAATAAAAATAAAGTAAAAATAAAAGCTACATCCAAATACGGTTAGCACAAGTAAATAAATCACACCAAGGACTCATATAGGACAGAGTAGGGGTATTTTAGGAAATGGGGTCATCCATAGGGGGGTAACCGGGTCGACCAGGCCGGTTGGTGCGGTTAGACCTGGAAAACGGTTTTTTGAAATGCCCTGTAGGTTTTATGGGTGAAAAACCAAATTTGAAATTGGTTTGGCTCATTTACATGCATTTTTCCAACTTCAGTGGGTCGGATATCATGGGACCCGGAGGTCCCATTCGTGTATGGGCCAAAGTTAAGCATTCATCTAGGGTCCAAAAAGAATGCAAACACGTCAAAATTCGGTTTTCAATAGGAAAAGGGTGCAAAATTACAAGTTTGGGGCCCAAAAGGGCAAAACTGCAATTCTGCCCCCTGAACTGCAGTCGAGCGGTTGTAGGGGATTACAGCCGCATGGCTGTAACATAGCCGGGCAGCTGTAACACCTACAGCGGAGCGACTGTAGTGCTCTAGAATTGATTCCAATATTCTTTTCTCATTTTTTTGAAAACCGCTTTGCAAATTTAATGATTTTGGGGGGTCTGGGTTTCTGGAAATATACTAAAATCAATAAAACGGATCCGAAACGGATAGAATCAAATCCGAAAATCCCTAATCCCTCAAAATCACCAAACTTTAAATTACATCCATCAATCAAATCAAAAATCAAAAAACCAGGCATCTAAGCATATAGGGATGTAATTGGGCCGATAATAAACACAAAGAACACATTTAATCGAAAAACGAAAGCGTTATCGGCCGATTTTGGGGCATTCGGAGCTTCTGCCCTAGAGATTGTAGTCGATCGACTGTAATTAAAAGGTCATAGCTGGGCGACTATATGTCACAACCACGCGGCTGTAGGTTACATCCGAGCGACTGTGATCTTAATCGAGGCGGCTATAATCAAAACTGCTTCCGAAATCATAAAAATTTGAAAAAAAATCAGTAAACAACACCCAGAATGAACAAAAATGCATTTTTAGGGCCTCTCGGAATGTTACCTAGTCTGTGTTCCAATGTTTGGATCACCAAGGATGGATTCGAATGCAGGAAAGAATCTTGCAGTCATAAACAACCCGAAAAATGCGCGATCTTCGAAGCCCGAACGGAACCCCGAGAGAGATTGAGTGAGTGGTGATGATTTAACAACACCCTACAACGGTTTCTATGTGTTTTGTTCAAATTTTTTTTAAAGTTATTTTTAGATCAAACCCTTTTATTTTTCTTAAGAACCCTAGAAAAAGTCCCAAAATTTGTGTTATTGTGTGTTTTGTGTGTTTTTCTCTCAAAATTCTCTAATTTTCTGCCTCTCCCCTTGTTCTGTTAACCATAATTCCAGATATGAGACTTTTATATCTCTCGTTTTGGCTAATAATCGGAATTAAATGATGATTTTTGTTAAAAAAGGAAGTTTGGTGATTACAGCTGCGTGGCTATAGTGACTAGATTGGCCAATTTTTGCCTATTTTTCATTCTTTTCCTCGGTTTTCTTAAATACTCACTCGAATTCCTTCGGAATTCCGTACCAAGACTTGTCACACATATTCAGATCACTCGAGATATTTCTAACATCATTCCGATTGGTCCGAATCTGCTTCACACTTATCCGTGAAAAAGGTAACAGTGACTTTCATCACAGAGGTCGGGAAAAAACCCGGGCTCACAAGCTGCCCCTCGCGTGATCAAAGTCGACTTGAACTAGTGCTTGTGCCTGATTCGAGTTTGGTCTCATAATAGGGAGCACGGGAGAAGGAAAGGAGAACGTACCTGGCGGTTCTCCTGGCGTTGACTTGTTTTGATGTCTGTAGGGACTTGTCTCGGTTGCTTTTGCGAGACAGTGGTCTTGCCTAGGCTGGTTTGATTCTTCAAGGTCTTACTTCGACTCTGTTACGAAGCATAGGACTTTGCCCAAATTGATTTGATGTTCTCCAGGGTCGTGCTTAGACTCCATTACGAAGTAGAGTACTTTGCCCAGATCAGTTTGATTTGCCAGGGACATGCTTCGACTCCATTGCGAAGCAGAGGATGTGCCCGGATTGAATTCTCCTAGTCATTTGATGCTTATGAAAGGAAAGGGTATTTTGGTAATTTTGCAACTTGGGAAGTCAGCATTCCTTGAAGTAAGGGTACTTTGGTCATTTGGTCTTTCGTGGTGCCTATATCATGAAAAGAAATGGGTTTTAGTGATTTGGTATCCCTTTTTGATGGGAAAAGGGTATTTTGGTCATTTGGTAGCTTGGTGGTCAACAAAAGGGTATTTTGGTCATTTCACCCCTAATAGAGCCTACGTCACTAGGGAAATAAATGTTTTTGTGATTTGATCTTCCATATAGCTTGTGTTGTTAAAGGAAAGGTGTTTTGGCCGTTTGATAGTGTGGTTACTGACAGAAGGGCATTTTGGTCATTTCACTTCTAGTGGAGCCTGTGTCATTGAACGAAAGGATAATTGAGTTTCTTGTGAAGCACGTGTAGCTAGGGGAAAGATGCTTTGATGGTTTTAAGGAGCTTGATCAACACTTGACGTTTTGAAGTTGTTTCAGGCGCGTATTCGTTTCTTGATCGATAATTTTGGAAACAAAAATTTTTGCCCCTTCGATCAAGAATGAATATGGGTCGAGTATCTTGCCTTTTGATACCTGCAAGACATGGAAACTACCTTTCTCGGAGTCAAATAGACATAAAACAAGCTTTGGAAAGGAAAAAAGAAGAAAATTTTGCAAGAAAAATAAGCTACAGCCGAGCGGCTGTAGCACTACAATCGCGTGGCTGTAGTGATTTGAAACTACAGCCGTTCGACTGCAGTAATGGGTAAAGAATGTGTTAAAACCACTACAAAATGAAGGCAGCCTCATCCTCTCCCATTTCAGCTGAAAACTCCTCCTTTCCTCAGTGATTTTCTTCTCCCGAACCTAAAATCATGAGGCAAAGGATGTGTAAAGTCCTCCGGCCTGTTCCCGCTGCTCAACCCACCTTTGAAACACAGTTTTCCATCACAGAGGGAAACTTTACTCTAGCATTTGAACCCACAGAGTGCATATACGGATTAAAAGAGGAAGATGAATATTGTGAAGTGAAGATCGATGCCCTAGTGCCTATCCAACTCTAGATTTCGACCCATGCTTTCACGAATCCGGTTAGTTCTCTCAAATTTCTCCACTTTTTCCAAGTTTTAAATTTCTGCATAATTAGAGAAAATATGTGAAATTGATGCATGATTTGAGTAGAATATGCCCCTAGGATGTTTAGTTGTTGATTTGGTTTGAGTTAGGACAAGATTTAACCGAAAAAACAAGAAAAATCAAGGTTGGCCGAAAAATTACAGCTACAGCCACCCCATAGATTATCATAGCCATGTGGCTATGATCAAGAGGGTTACAGCCGCGTGGCTATGACCTTATGGTTTGGTGGTTGTAGCCCACAGATTAAAGGCGGGCGGGTTTTTGCGATGGTATTTCTTTGATTTTTATGATAGATATGTATTCTAAAAAGAGATCATAAACTCCCTGATTGTTGATTTTGTAGTTGAGATTCGACCATCGCGGTAGTGGATCCATTACGGAGGCCTTGCAGTGGTATAGGCATCTTCCCCAAGAAGTGAAGGATATCGTGAACTTCACTAGCTTACACCAGCTAGTTCGTAGTATGTCCGCCACTACCCCTCGCACGAGCCGATGGCTTTTGGCGGCACTTTTAGAGAGGTGGATGGACTCCACCCACACATTTCATTTCCCCTCTGGAGAGTATATGGTGACCGCGGAGGATATCGTCGCCATCATTGGTCTTTCTTTCTTCTATCAGACGATCCACTTCAAGTTGGTCTTCACGCATGGTGGTTATCATCAGGAGTTAGTATCCATGCTTATTGGGATTGATTCCATAGATAGCCAGATTCAGTGTAGGATTATTCATAAGTACTGGCTTGGGCAGCAGCGTGCACTCCCGGAAAGGACTACCTTTAATGCCACTGATGAGAGGAAGTATGTTAGAGCCTTCCTATTGCCTTCACTGATCGACCTGGAGTTTGTGAGGACTCTTAATTGGGCTCGAGTAGCATTGGCTCAACTCTACTATGCCCTAGATCTCTATGCCTGAGGCTCCCACAAGGAGTTGAAGGCTTTTTGGATTTTGCTGCACGTAAGTATCTTGGACCTTTTTTTTTGTGACTTGCTTTGCTCTATCTTTGTAGATCTGGGCCTACGAGTACTGTTTTGTTCTATCCCCAGTGGTGCAAGTTCCTGACGGTTACCACTTGGCTGAATTTCCCCACCTCCGATGATATATGGTGTTCGTCTAGAGTGAGGTCGATAAAAATCAGGACGAGTGCCGTCAGGCATTGAGGGAGGTGACATTTGAGGGGGTATTTTATTATTATTATTATTATTATTATTATTATTATTATTATTTTCTACTTATTTATTTTGTGGTTTCCTAACCCCAGATTGCCAAGGCCCCTTGGAGCCGAGAGGGCGATAATTTGCCCTAGCAGCTTCATGATGCACAGGAGCTCGCGAGCAGATGTTTCGTGATGGAGTGTCCTTTTGGTCAGGAGTGGTTCTTGGGTGAGAGGACTCATGACTAGTGTTCCGGTCCTGGGGCATGTAGGATTCTAGCTGCCTTGCCGGTGGGGTTATTCTGGCCTCATCTCCTATCTCTTAAGCTGCACCCAGACCTCTACAACACTGGGTATGAGGCTGGCAGTGTGGATGGTGATTATGGTTGTTTCATCGCTGTGCATTTGCTTCCACTATCTGTTGATGCTGACACTGATGTTGGGGTGATTTTTTTTCCCTTTTTTTCATTTTTTTAACATTATTGTTTTTAACTGGTTCCAGCCATCTACGCGAGGTGGGCGTACGCACCTGTCCTCGTCTGCTAGGGGGAGGGAAGGAGGTCTGGTACCGCTGCTTCCTAGACTGCTGGAGCAGGTTCTTCTATTGGAGTGGAGGATGTCTCCATTCCCCAACCTGAAGCTCCTGAAATTGGGTATGTGCATGGTCGGCTTGAGTTCCCGATTGAGGATTCCATTCAGCTATATGACGATACTTGGCACTTTTATTGGGCCGATCTCCACTTCCAGGACCATAATTTTCCCCCAGCTATTCCTCCTGACACCACACATGTGAGTGTTTCCTTGCTTATCTACTTCTGCCCCTTTTCTACCATTAGTTGATCCCTTGAACTGCCATCTTTGTAGATTCCAGTGATGCAAGGCATGTACATGGGTCAAGCCATTTATGCGTTGAGGGTGCTCTCTTTCCAAGACAACTCCGCTATGACTGTAAGTACCTGTACATGATCTTATGCTTGTGTTTGGATGTATGCGTGTATGTATAGATGCATATGCATGCAAGTGTGGTGTTTTTCATGTTTTGTTTAATGCAAACGACGATCGGGGTAGAGCACCCCGAGTCCGCTCGCTTGAGGGCAGAGAATGACCAGTTGCAGCATCGGGTCATCGAATTGGAGGTCATGAATCAGACCTTCAGAGACTAGGAGGGTGATTGGGATGCCAAGATGGGAGATGCAGGTGAGGACGTAAGCAGGACTCCAGATGACGAGACTGGAGATGACGGGGATGATGATGACGAGGATGGCTTTGACTCCTCTTAGATCTATTTTCTCATTCCTTATTTGTGATGTATTGACCCATGTGTAGGTTATTTCTTTGCACATTTTGGGCTTCGCGTAGGCCCGGCTCAATGATGTATCTGATGTATTTGATATACATGACTCTCATATGACATTTGTACCTTTTTTGCTTTGGATTTGAATCTTTGAATCCATGTTTCTTTGTTTTTCCATGATTTTATCACTCTTCGGTTTACCTTGATCGGGTCCGAGACTTATTTCAATGTCTTTAAACTTCATTTCCCTTGAAAAACAACCCCCAGAACCTAGAGCCGTGTGGCCATAATAATTAGAAATCATATAATGATGTAGATAAGGTGCTGTTTGCACTACAGCCATGCGACTGTGACCATTACAGCCGCCCCACGTACTACAGTCGCACCCCTATAGGCTACAGTTGCATGACTGTGCATGGTTACAGCCACCCCACACCACAAATCTATCCCACACCGATTTTCAAGCTTCCTTCAGCACAACCGAGCCTCTATATATACTACAGCCGTCCTACCTGCTACAGTCATGCCCTTGTAAACATTACAGCTATTGGTGTGCCCTAGTTCTTAAGGCATTCGATTCTTGCATTTTGTATTATACATTATGACTCATTGTATGAATACATTATTTGTGTCTCATTAATAAAGGCAATTAATCTATTTCATTTATATCTTGTGCTATAATATAAGTAGAGTATCCATTGATTGATAATTATAAAACTTATCCCAGGTCTGTTCTAATCGTGGGAACGAATAGAACCACAGACTTGAATATTCGATGACTGTATGGTAGTTCTTAACTAGCCATAGTACTTGTATAGTCAGTCATGAATATAGGTACATGTCGTTGACATGGGACTGGATCGATCCGTATAAGAAAGCCACATGGTTGTCATGTCATAGGTCTTTCTTGAGTAGGTCTCTTTTGTCCTCAGACCAGATTTCATTATAATATCGATATGGAATCCGGTTCACTTTGACATACGCCTAATAGGTCTGTAAAAGGATGCTAAATACGGGGTATGATTGGGTGGACTGGTGAACATGTTGATATTGATGATGAAGTGATGGAATTGCCACTCGGGTAACACCAAGATGATATCATTGGCCACTTGATGAGTGGGACTAATAAGTGTATAGCCATACCCAAATAAGTTGGTTGCTTATTTGATTAATCAGTCAACTCAAGATTATGAAATATAATAAACAATAGAAGAGGATGACACACACCATGCCTCTTGTTTATTCATGTCGATATCGTTAGGCAAAGGACACTATGAGATTAGTACCGGGTGAGTGTCTTCTAAAGACCGCTGCATCTATGTCTTAATTGGGGGCTGTAATGGTTTGCTAGAACCCACTTACAGTCTGTGCGCCTTAGGCCTACTGCCAACATAAAGACAGACCCATAGGATCGTGCACATAGATCAAGTGAGCTGGAACTTATAGAAATTGTACATGTAATGTACATTGGAAGGAATGCGTTAATTAAGTACTTAACATTCGGTATCAAGGTAATTAATTGACATTGGGTTGAATTTAATTTAATTAATAAGTTTACATAATGTAATTAATTAATTTATCAATTAATTGAATTACATAAAGTAAACAATTAATTAAATAATTTTTCTAAGTAGGAAAATTAAATACATGTATTGTATTTACTTAAGTGTGATTTAATTTTATTTAGGGGTAATTAAATTTAGCTAAATGGAATTAAATTACATAGTATATACTTTTTAATTAAAGTTTATTTATGTAATTATAATCCTGGTGGGCTTGGGTTTAATTAACCTAATTAAAACCCAATTAGACAAGGTGTCTATATAAGGGAACACTTAAGAAATAAAACCCTAATTCAACTCTAATTAATTGCTGAAAATTTCAGCCACCAATTGCAGCCCCAAATAGCCGAAAATCCCAGCATTAATTCTCCATTCCTTCGCATCTTCGGCTAGCACCGGTTCCTGCTCAATTGTTGGTCGTGCACCGGACTTTGGAGATCGCAGTTTCAAGAAACGATTCTGCAGCAGTCTCTAGAGGAGATGAATCCGGTGAGTTAATCTCTCTTGATTCAAATTGTTTTTATTCTAATCAATGATAATTGGACACGATAGGTTGATTCTAGGAAATTTTAAACGGTGGATTTTCCGCTGCGCCACGTTATTTTTCCAATGACGAATCCCAACAGTGGTATCAGAGCCTAGGTTTTGTCAAATAGATTGATTGGAATTGGTTCTTGAAAGCATTCTTGAACAAAGAATGGGTTTCAAGCTTGTGATTTTAGGGTTTTTATTCAATTGGTTTTGGTTTTGATAAACCCTAGAATTTTTGTTTGGGGTTTTTGATTTTTTTTCCCAACAATTGGCTTCAATCTAGAATTGTTTTTCTTTATTGATTATTTATTGTTGATGGCTGGAATTTTTTGTTTATGATTTAATTAAAAAAAAATGGGTTTGGGCAAAAGATGGAATCGCAATTCTGCGATTCCATCTGCTGCCTTGGCAGCAGCTGGCTATTGCTGCAGCTTTCTACAGCGCCGCACGCTGGTTTTTGGTCTGGTTTTGGATTTTACGGGTATTTTTTTTTATCCCGGACCCTAATGCAAATTAAATTAATTTTTTTAAAATTAATTTGTATTTAAATTGTTTATTTTGTTGGCATGCATATTTAATTTAATTGTCTGCATATTAAATTGAATATGGACTTTGTGAAATTGGCCCAATAAACCGTGACACCGGTTAAAATTGGGAGAGCTAAATTTTAAATTTGTGACAACCCAAATTCAAGTAGGAGCAAAATTGTTAATTTTGCATTTATGGATGTTATCCATTGGGCCTTTATGGGCCTTAGTCACTTTTGTTAAAATTGGCGATTTCACCCTAAGTAACTCGGCTTAACATTTATATTTATAATTTGGAATGGCATGATCATGCATCATATTGGTATGCATGTGCACGACAGCTACTTTGTTTGAAATGTGATGTTGAGTTCTATGGGCCCTAAATTATTATCGGTTGTAATTTAATTTTGGGAAATATGGTCTGCGTGCTATTTTTTTTATTTTGATGTAATTTTAGAATAGATTTTATTTTACAAAATTATTGTAATTGCATCAAGTATGGAGGAAGGCCCAGATGGAGCAAGCCCATGGTGGGAGCCCAAGAAGGATTGCAGTTCGGCCCATGAAGAATTAGATAGGACATCTAGTTTTTCATTAGGTTGTAATTGAAGGCCCATTGGATCTAATTTATTTTAAATTAAGTATGCTATTGCATTTTCATGTAATATGGATGTATGGATCACCAAATTATTACCCGCATTTTTGCATGCTAAGCCGTATCACTTAATTATAATCCGGAAATTAAAATATTGAGTCGTTTAAAAGTGCTTCCCACATTCACACCTCTTCCTCCCATTGATGCTGCAATGTGCTCCATGCCCTAGCTGGGTACATTATAGTATTCAGTGGGCCATCGAGGGTTAGGATTCTTGGTATGGTTAACATGTGAATGGTGGTTTGACTCAACATGGGTAGCATTAGCTCAGAGCGGGCCCTATGCACAGATGGTAAATTGTCAATAAGCCCATCAAACCAAGAGTCCTTCATGGAACGAGTGGATAGGTTGTCCTACCAAATGAATCAATGGTTGGTTAGCGAGCCCTAGTTTGGCCAGTCGTTGATAAGTTGTGGATCTTGGTCAAGTCAGCCAATTAACATCACCAACAAACAAATTAAAATCGGATTATTAATTTGAATTGGCTTAAAAGTCCTTTATTTCTAACTCAAGCAATGATTTCTTCCATGTAGATAATCCCATTTCACTTAAGTAATTTAAATGGCTGCAACAAACAACAACTCACTCTCACTTAGGTCACTATTGGAGAAGGAGAAGCTTTCAGGGACTAACTTCCTGGATTGGGCTAGCAACTTACAAATAGTTCTTAGACAAGAGTCTAAGGAATATGTACTGAATGCTCCTTTACCAGCTAGCCCTCCCGCAAGTCGAGGCATCACCACGGCGATGGTGGAGCAGTATGACTAGCACGTGAGGGATGACCGAGATGTCTCATGCCTCATGCTGGGTACCATGGCTTCTGATCTTCAGAAGCAATTCATGGACGAGCATGCTTATGAGATGATGGATCAACTTAAAAAGATGTTCCAAGATCAGGCTCGTCAGAAACGTTACCTGATAACTAAGGCACTTTGCACAACTGTGATGGCAGCTGGGACTTCTGTTAGCACTTTTGTGCTAAAGTTGAAGGGGTATATTGATACACTTGCTCACATCGGCTCGCTAGTGCCGCAGGACTTGGCAGCAGACATTGTTCTCGAGTCACTTCCTGAGTCTTACAACCAGTTTATCATGAATTACCATATGCAAGGGTTGGATAAATCGGTTGTTGAGCTGCATGGCATGCTCAAGCTTGCTGAGCAGTCTCTTAAGAAGACTCCTAAAGTATTGCGGGTGAACAAGGGCAATACGCCCAGGGAAAGGCCAAATCTAAGGCCAAGGATAAGGCCCAAAAGGCCAAGGCTAAGGGTAAAAAGGTGGTGGCCCTACCTAAAGCAAGGGTTGCTTCTCCTGACGATGTCTGCCATGAGTGTCATGAGAAGGGGCACTGGAAGAGCTCATGTCCGAAGCTAAGGGAGCAACTGTATGGCAAAACTGCTGCTTCAGGTATTTATGTTGTTGACATTAATCTGGCTATTTCTACATCTTGGGTCTTGGACACTGGATGTGGATCTCACATTTGTTCAAATGCGAAGGGTCTAGGAAATATGAGATTATTAAGATCTAGAGAAGTAGATCTTCGAGTCAGAAATGGTGCTCAGGTTCAGGCAATGAAGATCGGAGATTATTTCATAGAGATGCCTAGTGGACTTGTTTTGGAACTAAGAAACTGTTATTTTGTACTTGCGATGCGCATGAATATTATTTCCGTTTCTTTGTTGGATATTCTGGTTTCCTATTTAATATTGGACATGGTAGAATTTCTATGCAATGTGGCAATATTATTTATGGAACAACATTTCTTGAAAATGTCTTATATATCTTTGATCTAAAACGTGACAGTTCAATCTATAACATAAATACTAAACGGATTAAACAAAATGAAATTAATCCTACTTATATCTGGCATTGTCGACTTGGCCATATAACGCGAAGTGCATAGCTAGGGTTCACTTTAGTGGAGTGCTAGGGTCATTTGACATCCAGTCTTATGACACATGCGAATCTTGTTTGAGAGGCGAGATGACAAAGGCTCCTTTTAGCAAGACTGCTGAAAGGGACTCAGAGCTATTGGAGCTAATACATTCCGATGTATATGGCCCAATAAGCACTAGTGCTAGATCTAGTTTTCTGTACTTCTCACCTTTACGGATGACTTCAGCAGATATGGTTATGTGTATATGATGAAGCATAAGTCTGAGACTCTCCAAAGGTTCAAGGACTTTAACAATGAAGTAGAAAACCAACTTGGCAAGAAAATAAAAGCACTTCGGTCTGACCGATGGGGTGAATATTTGAGCCAAGAGTTTGACTCATTTTTGAAAGAGTGTGGGATTGTATCCCAACTCACTCCTTCTGGTACAGCCCAATTGAATGGAGTGTCAGAAAGGAGGAATGAGTCATGCTACACTCCCGGTCTACTTTTGGGGATATGCTTTAAAGACAGTTGCTTACATTCTTAATAATACACCAAGCAAGGCAGTTGAGGGAACACCATATGAACTATGGAAGGGCCGAAAGCCCAATGTTTCCTTCTTGAAGATTTGGGGCTATGATGCACATGTTAAGAAATTGACAAGTGGCAAACTCAAGTCCAAATCTGTCAAGTGCAAGTTTGTGGGTTACCCTAAAGAAACTAAGGGTTATTACTTTTACGATCTGGCCGAAAACAAAGTTTTCATAGCCAGAAATGTAGTCTTCTTGGACAAGGAATTCCTTTCCAAGAGAGAGAGTGGGAGTACTATTGAACTTTCAGAAGTTCAAGACTCACAAACTCCTGCAGCTACTGCTGAGGATGCTTTGAGAACCGATCTGGCTACTCAAGAAATTGAGGAACCAGAACTAGTTGCACAGGACCTTAGAAGGTCTGGTAGGACACGTCATCTGCCAGAGAGGTACGGCTTTCTCATGACTGATGACAGGGACCTTATGGTCGTTGACCAAGAGGAGCCCAAGACCTATCAAGAGGCTGTTGAAAGCCCACACTCAGATCAATGGCGCAAAGCCATAGAGGCTGAGATGCAATCTATGCATGATAACCAAGTATGGAACTTGGTGGATCCACCTCCAGGTGCTAAGGTGATAGGTTGCAAGTGGTGTTTCAAGTTAAAGGCCCTATGTGCATAAGATGGTTAGTGGGAGCATTTCCACCTTCCTAGTGCTGTATGTTGACGACATCCTTATCACTGGAGGTGACATACCAACACTGCAATGGGTTAAGCAGTGGTTGAGTAGGTGCTTCGCAATGAAGGACTTAGGGGAAGTTAAGACGATCTTAGGGATCAGGATCTACAGAGATAGATCTAATCGGCTCTAGGCCTAAGTCAGGCCACGTACAAAGACAAGGTTCTGAAAAGATTCAGCATGGACAAGGCAAAGAAAGGTTTCTTGCCTATGTGCCATGGGTTGAAGCTGAGTAAGAAAGATGGTCCTAAAACAAAGAAGGACCGGGAGAGCGTGAAAAGATCCCTTATGCATCTGCTAGAGGATCCATCATGTACTCCATGTTATGTACAAGTGCAAGATGTCGTGTTTGCACTAAGTATGACTCGCCGGTACCAGTCAAACCCTGGGGAGGAACACTGGAAGGTTGTCAAGGCAATCCTGAAGTACCTTAATCGGACTAAGGATGCTTTCTTAGTGTATAGAGGTCAAGATGAGCTGGTAGTGTCAGGTTACACTGATACAAGCTTTGAGACCGATGAGGATGAGAACCAGTCACAATCTGGTTATGTTTTTCTCCTGAATGGTGGTGCCGTTAGTTGAAGGTCCTCAAAGCAGGCCACCATTGCTGACTCTACAATGGAAGCTGAGTACATAGCTGCATTCAAAACTTCAAAGGAAGCCGTTTGGATCAAGAAATTCATAACTGAGTTGGGAGTAGTACCCACTATCTTAGACCCAGTTGATGTTTTTTTTTGTGACAACAACAAGGCCATTGCACAAGCTAAGGAGCCCCGCTCACACAAGAGATCCAGACATGTACTCAGAAAGCCTCACCTCATTCGGAAGATCGTGAACAGAGGTGACATATCATTGCAGAGGGTTAACACCAAAAATAATGTCGCTGATCCATTGACCAAAGTGCTGCTGCAGACACAGCACGACGGTCATACCAGATCTATAGGAATTAGGGCAATGCCCACTTGGAACTAGTGCAAGTGGGAGATTGTTGGTGTGCCCTAGTTCTTAAGGCATTGGATTCTTGCATTTTGTATTATACATTAAGACTCATTGTATGAATACATTATTTATGTCACATTAATAAAGGCAATTAATCTATTTCATTTATATCTTGTGCTATAATATGAGTAGAGTATCCATTGATTGATAATCATAAAACCTATCCCATCTATGTTATAATCGTGGGAACGAATAGAACCGCAGACTTGTATATTCGATGATTGTATGGTAGTTCTTAACTAGCCATAGTACTTTTGTAGTCAGTCATTAATATAGGTACATGTCGTTGATATGGGACTGGATCGATCTGCACAAGAAAGCCACATGGTTGTCACGTCATAGGTCTTTTTTGAGTAGGTCTCTTTTGTCCTCAGACCAGGTTTCATTATAATATCGATATGGAATCCGGTTCACTTTGACATATGCCTAACAGGTCTGTAAAATGATGCTAAATACAGGTATGATTGGGTGGACGGTGAACATGTTGATATTGATGATGAAGTGATGGAATTGCCACTCGGGTAACACCGAGATGATATCATTGGCCACTTGATGAGTGGGACTGATAAGTGTATGGCCATACCCAAATAAGTTGGTTGCTTATTTGATTAATCAGTCAACTCAAGATCAAGAAATATAATAAACAACAAAAAAGGATGACAGACACCATGCCTCTTGTTTATTCATATCGATATCGTTAGGCAAAGGACACTATGAGATTACTACCGGGTGAGTGTCTTCTAAAGACTGCTGCATCTCTGTCTTAATTGAGGACTGTAATGATTTGCTAGAACCCACTTACAGTCTGTGGGCCTTGGGCCTACTACCAACATAAAGACAGACCCATAAGATCGTGCACATAGATCAACTAAGCTGAAACTTATAGAAATTGTACAAGTAATGTACATTGGAAGGAATGAGTTAATTAATTTGTTGACATTCGGTGTCAAGGTAATTAATTGACATTGGATTGAATTTAATTAAATTAATAAGTTTACATAATGTAATTAATTAATTTATTAATTAATTAAATTACAGAAAGTAAACAATTAATTAAATAATTTTCCTAAGTAGGAAAATTAAATACTTGTATTGTATTTACTTAAGTGTGATTTAATTTTATTTAGGGGTAATTAAATTTAGCCAAATGAAATTAAATTACATAGTATATACTTTTTAATTAAAGTTTATTTATGTAATTATAATCCTAGTGGGCTTGGGTTTAATTAACCTAATTTAAACCCAATTAGACAAGGTGTCTATATAAGGGAACACTTAAGAAATAAAACCCTAATTCAACTCTAATTAATTACTGGAAATTTTAGCCACCAATTGCAGCCCCAAATAGCCGAAAATCCCAGAATTAATCCTCCATTCCTTCACGTCTTCTGCTCGCACCGGTTCCCGCTCAATAGTTGGTCGTGCACCGGACTTTGGAGATCGCAGTTTCAAGAAACGATTCTGCAGTAATCTCGAGAGGAGAGGAATCCGGTGAGTTAATCTCTCTTGATTCAAATTGTTTTTATTCTAATCAATGGTAATTGGACACGATAGGTAGATTCTAGGAAATTTTAAACAGTGTATTTTCTGCTGCGCCACGTTATTTTTCCAATGACGAATCCCAACAACAGCCGCCCCACATACTACAGTCATGCCTATAGTGCATTACAGCTGCCACGTACACTATAGCCGCCCCGTCTATCTTTCAGCCTTTCTCCTTCTTTCGCTCCTCTTTCGGCATGGATCAGCTCAGAGGATGACTTCGGGAATAGTGGGGTTCGACCCGCTCTTCTAACTGGGCTTTACTTTCACCCTTTGGCTTACAGTATCTCAGGTTTTACACAGCTTTGACTTCGAACTGGGTCTTCTTGGATGTAGCTGTCAGCTTTTGGGATCCAATGGATCATGTCTTCTGCTTCTCCAGTCAAGAGTTTTGCCTCTTAATAGAGGAGTTTAGTGCCATCCTCTGTGTTCCCTATCCCCGGGGGGTCCAGTTAGCTGTTCCCGACCCAGACTCTAGTGGTTTTCTTACTTTTCTAAGCCGATTCGCTCCAACTGCAGCAGGCATGGGTCATGCGCTTACTGGTAGGTCTATTTCTCCTAGACTCAGTCTTTCTGTCATTGCCGATTTATGTTTTGCTTTATCTCTCACTGCTCATGGCTGGGCTCCGCTGATGAGTCTGTTACTGATGGCTTGCTATCTGTGCGAGTCCCCGAGATGGTACTTGTAGCCTTAGGCTAGCTTCAGTAGTGACTCAGATGGCTCAGGGTGCATCTTCTATGCGGGTTGTCTTGGCCGAGACCCTAATCCATTTAGATTCCATCCATTCTGATTCTCCCATCGAGAGCTGTAGATCTCCCTTTCTGCTTCAGGTATGCTTCGGTACTGCACTTTCTGAATTCACACATTCATTACCCCTTCATCCTGACTAGACCACATGCAGATCTAGCTGTTGGAGAAGTTGTGCCTCCTCAGTCCTCCTCCACCTCATCCGAGATATGCTCCGAAGCGCTATTGGTCTTAGCACATAGAGCTCCCAGACTTCGGTTTCATGTCCATGGAGCACTGGTTCCACAAGCTGAGGAGGTGGTTTGACGCCTCTATCCGATGGGTCTGCCCTTGGTGGGATATCATTGATGTGACTACTGAGACTTGGGTCGGGGGTGTTCAACTACTTGGATTGACACACGTGACCTTCTACTCTCATGCTCGGTTGTGTAGACAGTACAGACAACTGCAAAGAGTCCCCCAATCCTTGTGTACTACTGAGTGTGGAGTACTTACATCGTAGTGGCCTCGGCATGTGCAGCACCAGTGGATGCACCCTACCAAAACTGAGATTCTGAGGTATGAAGATCTTGCACCCATGGAGGCAGATGCTTGCTATAGGGCTTGGCTGACAGATCTGATTGGTTGCCCCACTAGGCGTGGGTGTGAGGCGCTGACGTTGCGGTACCTCGATATTTAGCTGATTGGGATTAGAGTTGATTATTGCTGTATGACTTTTATTCTATTTTTCTTGTCCTAACTTTTGCATAGGTCGCCTTTTTTTGGGTATTCAGCCTATCGGACAGTCTTTATTTTTGTATAAACTGCCCTTTTGGGTTTTCAATTCAGCAGACCTTCTTCTTCTTCTTCTTTTATATGTATATACATGTTCAATTGATGGATATGAGATATGTAAAAGGTATAAAGACAAATATGCATAAAATAATCTGAATTGCAATTAAACTCGAAACGTTTAAACGAACAGAATCGAATATTCATTCATTCATTCATAAATAATGTTTTAGCACAATGTACATCAAATGATGAAATAGAACTATAGATGGAATCATTGATGGTATACGTCTCGAATGAACCCACGCTTGCCACCAACCAGTCTTTGCAGATTTTCCAGATGATGGTCCTTACCTCTCTGTCCTAACTTTTGCATGGATCGCCTTTTCAGTTTTAGACCCATCGGACTGTTTTAATTTTTACGTGGATTGCCTTTTCGGTTTTCAATCCACCGGACCTTTTTTTTTTTTACACGTAGTAGTGTTTCAGCTTGTCCTGGTTGATGGGGTTGACAAATTCATTCCCATCCATATCCATAATCTTTGCAGCACCCTTCGAAAGTACCCTCTTGATTACATAAGGACCTTCCAAGTTCGGCTTGAATTTCCCCCGTACATCCGTGTTGGTCTGTTTCATCTGTTTGAGTACCAGATCCCCAGCCTTAAATGGATGCTTCTGATGACGAACCTTGTTGTTGTATGTCTAGCCATCCGTTGTTGATACATTTGCAATTGGTCTAAGGCCTGATGATGCTTTTCATCTATCATTCCTAGCTGTTCATGTCTCGAATGGAGCTAATCAGAATATGGCAACTGTGCCTCCATAACCACTCTTAATGATCTGATTTCCATCTCTACTGGTAATACTGCTTCCATCCATAAACTAGTGAATACGGAGTTTCTCCTGTTGGGGTTCTGATCCCCATAAAGCCAATGGTAACATGTCGGCCCAACATCTGTAGGTCACCACCATCTTTGACAGAATCTTCTTAATGGATTTATTGACCGCTTTCACCTCCCCATTGGCTTGTGGGCGATACGGGGATGACCTGTGGTGCTCGACCCCCTTCTCTTGGAATAACTGTGCCATCACCCCTTGGAATTGTACACCATTGTCGGTCACGACATGATGAGCGATCCCATATCTTGCAAAGATGTTCTTTTCTATAAATTTGGCCATTTTCTTATCGGTGATATTTGCAAATGATTCCGCTTCGACCCACTTAGAGAAATAATCCATAGCTACAACAATGAATCAGTGCCCATTTGAGACAAGCGGCCTTATCTATCCAATTATATCTGTACCCCAAGATGCAAACTGCCACGGAGTCAAGGATACTTGAAGTTCAAGTGGAGGAAGATGATTGAGGTCTCCAAACACTTGACATTCATGGCATTTTTTAACTTCCTCAATACAGTTAACTTGCAAAGTGAGCCAAAAGTTGCCTTATCTCAGTATTTTCTTTGCCAGGGCCAACCCATTCATATGGGGACCACACGCACCAGAGTGTATTTATTTCATAACCACGACTGCCTCTTCCTCCGTGAGACACTTCAAAAGAACTCCGTTAGCTATCCTTTTGATTCTCAAATATCCAGAACTGTGCTGCCAACCTTCTGAGGGAAACCTTATCGGACTCATTAACATCTTCGGGGTACAGACCATTCTGAATGAATGTAGAATATCATAATACCAGGGACGTGCCTTAATAGTTACGACCATCTTGACTGACAAATAGCATGGATTCGGAGCAATTTCAAGGATGAACGGCTGTATTGGCTGTTTTTCAAGGACCTTCCCATATTGATGATAATGCAGCCAAAGAGTCTGCCATCTGATTCTCCTCCCTCGGCACATGTCGGAATTCAGACTGACTAAATACCTTCGCCCTTTCCCAAACCATCTCGAGATAAGGCTGGAATGATTCTTCTTTTATTTCCCAGTCTCCGGTAACCTGCTGAAACACCAAAGCTGAGTCCCCCACGACTAACACCTTATTTGCCCCTAACGCGATCAAGGCATCAATACCAAAGAGATATGCTTCATACTCTACCCCATTATTGGTCACTTGAAAGTCAAGTCGCCTCACCAGGGGAGTGATTTCTCCTTCTGGTGTAGTAATGGCTACCCCCTAGCCCGCGCCCTGTTTATTCACTGCCCCATCAAAATACATCACCCATCTGTTGGACTCTTCTTCTATCACTGCCAATTGTTCATCGGGGAATTCTAAGTTCTCCACATAGTCTGAATCTATCGGCTAGTTGGCTAGAAATTTTGCTACAGCTCTCCCTTTAATTGTCTTTCTCGTAACATATTCTATGTCAAATTCTGACAATAAAAACAGCCACCTTGATAACTTCCCCGCTAGCACTGGAGCTTGGCATAAGTACTTCACGGGATCCACCTTGGCTACCGCCTGAACCTTATATGATTGGAAGTAGTGCCTTAACCTCTTTGTCAACCATACCATAGCCGTACAGGTCTTCTCTACTATCGTATACATAGTCTCATACTCCAGTAGCTTGTTGCTTAAATAATAGATTGCATGTTCACGTCCATCCTCTTGCTCTTGCACCAATATGGCTCCTCCAGAAGTCTCTTCGATGGCCAAGTACAGAATCAAAAGCTTGTCCAGTATGGGGAGTTTTAGAACTGGAGGGTTCATCAAGTAAGTTTTAATCCTGTCGAATGCTATCTGACACTGCTCGCTCCACTCTACTGGCTTGTTCTTCTTCAGAAGTCTGAAAATTGGTTCGCAAACTGTCGTCAATCTTGCAATACACCGACTGACATACTGTAGTGAACCCAAGAACGACCTTACTTCTTTTTCTAACTGCGGTGCCAGCATTTCCCTGATGGCCATAATTTTGTCAGGATCCATTTCGATTCCCTTTTGGCTGGCTATATGACCAAGTAGTTTCCCAGAAGTTACCCAGAATGCACACTTCTTAGGGTTGAGGTGAAGATTTTACTTCTCAATTCTGGTTAGAAATCTGTCCAGGATAGCTGGGTGCTCTTCTCGGGTCATGGTTTTGACTAACATGTGGTCCATATAAACCTTGACTTCCTTATCGATCATGTCGTGTAGAAGTGTTGTGACAGCTCGTTGATAAGTAGCCCCAGCATTCTTCAACCCGAAAGGCATGACCCTGTAGCAATAAACCACCCATTCTGTGATGAAGGCCGTTTTCATTCTGTCAATTACATTCATCAGGATCAGATTATACCCCAAGAACATATCCATGAAAGAATACATGGCTGTCTTGGCGGCACTGTTAATCAAGACATCGATATGCAGGAGCGGAAAGTCATCTTTGGGAGATGCCTTATTCAGATCATGACAATCCACACAGACCCTTACCTGACAGTCTGAGTTTCTGCTTAACTGGTTTCACTTTTGGATCTGTCGGAATTCTGTGTTCTGCAATTTCTCTGTCAACCCCAGGCATGTCATCGTAGGACCAGGCGAAGGCTTTGATGTGTTTTTGCAAGATTTTTACAAGTTCTTTTCTCTGTCAGGCGTGAGGTCTTTCGAGACGGATACCATCTTTGGTTCATCATCTGTCCCTAGGTTCATTTCATGCAATGATGCATCATGTATGCTAAAGACATTAAATGAATGTTTGCATGTATGCACAGTTCCATCCGGGAAAACATCACACAAGTAAGCAAAATCAGATTTTATTGCATTGTGTGCCTTATAGGTAGAATTGTTCACATAAAAAATAGAAAAAGCATATACATTCAAAAAGTTTCCATCCTCTACATGCAGAGGGTCTTCGTCAACAGTAGCACAGTCGAACTGTACAAACAGGTACCCCAGGTCTCCTTCCAGGTCTTCCTTTTGTTTATCGATCAACTCTTCCTCTGGCGTCTCAACCTTGCCCCTCATGACCAGCTTAGTGAGCCTCTTCACTACTTCCTCCACTAGCTCTTTATCTGTCCTCTTAGCAGGTGGTGCTTTCTTTTCTGAACCCCTGTTTGGCCTCATCAAAGTGGATAGTGTCCTTGTAATGGCCCCCATAGCTACTTCCATCTCATTCCTCACCAGGTAAGTCTTCTTGAAAGCTTCTCCTCTATCCCCAAATTCAACCCTGACTTGGTTGACAACTTTCTGATTCTGTACCAGCTTGCTCTCATCCCTAGATTCAGCTCGTAACATGCACACAACAGGTTCCATTCCATACTTACTGAAATCAACCACAGCGGCCAAAATTTCAAATCCTGGGAGCTAACCTCCCTCTACAGTTATCGGCTCAGGAGTCCCGTCATACACTGATTCTATAGCCAGGATGAAAGTGTCCACCAGATTCACATGCTTCTGCTCTTGCTTAGCCTTTCCTTCTTGATACCCCAGCCCAAACTGCCTGTATTTGCCCACCTTAATATTAAATTCAGGGATCCCTTGTTGCTTGGCCCTTAATATCTTTCCAAGTTTGTAATTCTGCTTGGCGAAATACCTGTGAATCTAGTTTGGAAACTCAGGCTTGTCAGAGATCATAGCAACCTGAAACCCCATCACCGGCTACTCGGTAGCACTTAATGCAGCCACTAAAAAAGGTTCATCTACTTCAACTGTTACTACTTTCCCCTCAATCAAGACTTTCACCTGCTGGTGCAAAGTTAATGGAACTCCTCCTAGAGCATGGAACCATGGTCTCCCTAAGAGTAGAGAGAAGGTGACAGGAATGTCGATCACGGTAAACAGTACTTTTGATTTGACTTCCCCCACTTTAACTTCAGTCTTAAAGGTTCCCAACACAACTCTCTTGCTATGATCAGCCCTAATAATGGTGTTGGACCGACAAAGAGATTCAACACTCACCCCCAAGAAAGGGAGGATCTGAGAAGGACAAATATTCAAGGCTGAGCCGTCAGCCACCATCACACTCGGCATCACCTTATCCATGACATCCACCATTAAGTACAGAGCCATGTTGTGATTAACCCCTTCGGGCGAGAGGTCCTCTACCCGAAAACTGATCTTCAGGGCCCTGTTGGCCTTCAAATCCCCTCCCCTAATCATTGCACACACCTCATCGGGGGACATAGCAGGGTTGGCATCCATCTCCATCAATTGTTTAACCACCACCTCTCGGTGCTTCTTCGATTCCATAAGCAGGTGCCACACACTGGCATGAGCTGGTGTCCTTTTTGTTGGGATTCTTCATTGGAAAAATAACGTGGCGCATCGAAAGATACACCATTTAAAAGTTCCTAGAATCCACCTATCGTGTCTAATTACCATTGATTAGAATAAAATCAAATTTAATCAAGAGAGATTAACTCATCGGATTCGTCTGCTCTAGAGACTGCTGCAGAATCGTTTCTTGAAACTACGATCTCCAAAGTCCGGTGCACGACCAACTATTGAGTGGGAACCGGTGCTAGCCGAAGATGTGAAGGAATGGACGTTCAATGCTGGGATTTTCGGCTGATTTGGGGCTGCACTTGGTGGCTAAAATTTCCAGCAATTAACTAGGGTTGAATTAGGTTTTTCTTCCTTAAGTGTGCCCTTATACAGACACCTTGTCTAATTTGGTTTTAATTAGGTTAATTAAACCCAAGCCCACTAGGATTATAATTACATAAATAGACTTTAATTAAAAAGTATATACTATGTAATTTAAACCCATTTGACTAAATTTAATTACCCCTAAATAAAATTAAATCACACTTAAGTAAGTACAATACATGTATTTAATTTTCCTACTTAGGAAAATTATTTAATTAATTGTTTACTTTATGTAATACAATTAATTGATAAATTAATTAATTACATTATGTAAACTTATTAATTAAATTAAATTCAACCCAATGTTAATTAATTACCTTGACAACGAATGTCAACTAATTAATTAACGCATTCCTTCCAATGTACATTACATGTACAATATCTATAAGTTCCAGCTCAGTTGATTTATGTGCACGATCCTATGGGTCTGTCTTTATGTTGGAAGTAGGCCCAAGGCCCACAAACTCTAAGTGGGTTCTAGGAAACCATTACAGCCCCCAATTAAGACAGAGATGCAGCAGTCTTTAGAAGACACTCACCCGGTAGTAATCTCATGGTGTCCGTTGCCTAACGATATCGATATGAATAAACAAGAGGCATGTTGTCCGTCATCATCTTCTGTTGTTTATTATATTTCTTGATCTTGAGTTGACTGATTAATCAAATAAGTAACCAACTTATTTGGGTATGGCCATACACTTATCAGTCCCACTCATCAAGTGGCCAATGACATCATCTTGGTGTTACCCGAGTGGCAATTCCATCACTTCATCATCAATATCAACATGTTCACCAGTCTACCCAATCATACCCGTATTTAGCATCCTTTTACAGACCTGTTAGGCATATGTCAAAGTGAACCAGATTCCATATTGATATTATAATGAAATCTAGTCTGAGGACAAAAGAGACCTACGCAAGAAAGACCTATGACGCTACAACCATGTGGCTTTCTTGTGCGGATCGATCCAGTCCCATCTCAACGACATGTACCTATATTCATGACTAACTATACAAGTACTATGGCTAGTTAAGAACTACCATATAGTTATCGAATATACAAGTCTGTGGTTCTATTCGTTCCCACGATCAGAATAGACCTAGGATAGGTTTTATGATTATCAATCAATGGATACTCTACTCATATTATAACACAAGATATAAATGAAATAGATTAATTGCCTTTATTAATGTGACACACATAATGTATTCATACATGATTCTTAATGTATAATACAAAATACAAGAATCCAATGCCGTAAGAACTAGGGCACACCAACAATCTCCAACTTGAACTAGTTCCAAGTGGGCATTGCCCTAATTCCTATAGATCTGGTATGACCGTGGTGTTGTGTCTGCAACAGCGCTTAAGTTAATGGATCAGTGACATTATTCTTGGTGTCAACCCTCTGCAATGATATGTCACCTATGTTCATGATCTCCCAAATGAGGTGAAACTTTCTGAGTACATGTTTGGATCTCTTGTGTGACCAGGGCTCCTTAGTTTGTGTGATGGCCCTGTTGTTGTCACACAAACATCAACTGGGTCTAGGATAGTGGTACTACTCCCAACTCAATTATGAATTTCTTAATCCAAATGGCTTCCTTTACAGCTTTGTAGGTAGCTATGTACTCAGCTTCCATTTTACATTCAGCAATGGTGGCTTGCTTTGAGGACCTCCAACTAATGGCACCGCCATTCAGGAGAAACACATAACCAGACTGTGACTGGTTCTCATCCTCATCGGTCTCAAAGCTTGCATCAGTGTAACCTGACACTACCAGCTCATCTTGACCTCCATACACTAAGAAAGCATCCTTAGTCCAATTAAGGTACTTTAGGATTGCCTTGACAGCCTTCCAGGATTCCTCCCCGGGTTCTAACTGGTACCGGCTCGTCATACTTAGTGCAAACACGACACTAGGCCTTGTACGTAACATGGAGTACATGATAGATCTAATAGCAAATGCATAAGGGATCTTTTCCAAGTTCTCCCGGTCCTTCTTTGTTTTAGGACCATCTTTCTTACTCAGCTTCAACCCATGGCATGTAGGCAAGAATCCTTTCTTTGCCTTCTCCATACTGAATCTTTTCAAAACCTTGTTAATGTATGTGGCCTGAGTTAGCCCTAGAAGCTGATTGGATCTATCTCTGTAGATCTTGATCCCTAAGATCGTCTCAACTTCACCTAAGTCCTTCATTGTGAAGCACCTACTCAACCACTACTTAACCCCTTGTAGTGTTGGTATGTCACCTCCAATGATAAGGATGTCGTCAACATACAGCACTAGGATGGTGGAAATGCTCCCACTAACCATCTTATACACATAGGGCCTTTAACTTGAAACACCACATACAACCTATCACCTTAGCACCCGGAGGTGGATCCACCAAGTTCCATACTTGGTTAACGTGCATAGATTGCATCTCAGCCTCCATGGCTTTGCACCATTGATCTGAGTGTGGGCTTTCAACAGCCTTTTGATAGGTCTCGAGCTCCTCTTGGTCAACGAGCATAAGGTCCCCATCATCAGTCACGAGAAAGCCGTACCTCTCTGGCTAATGATGTGTCCTACCAGACCTTCTAAGGTCCTATGCAAACGGTTCTGCTTCCTTAATTTCATGAGTAGTCAGATCGGTTCCTGAAGCATCCTCAACAATAGCTCCTGGAGTTTATGAGTCTTGAAATTCTAAAAGTTCAACATTACTCCCACTGTCTCTCTTTGAAAGGAATTCCTTCTCCAAGAAGACTTCATTTCTGGCTTTGAAAAGTTGGTTTTCGGCCGGATCGTAGAAGTAATAACCCTTAGTTTCCTTAGGGTAACCCACAAACTGGCACTTGATAGATTTGGACTTGAGTTTGCCACTTGTCAATCTCTTAACATGTGCATCACGGCCCCAAATCTTCAAGAAGGAAACATTGGGCTTTTGGCCCTTCCATAGTTCATATGGTGTTCCCTCAACTGCCTTGCTTGGTGTATTGTTAAGAATGTAAGCAGTTGTCTCTAAAGCATATCCCCCAAAGGAGATAGGGAGTGTAGCATGACTCATCATCGAGTGGACCATGTCAAGCAAGGTCCTATTCCTCCTTTCTGACACTTCATTCCACTGGGGTGTACCAGGAGGAGTGAGTTGGGATACAATCCCACACTCTCTCAAAAATGAGTCAAACTCTTGGCTCAAATATTCACCCCCTCAGTCAGTCCGAAGTGCTTTTATTTTCTTGCCAAGTTGGTTTTTTACTTCATTCTTAAAGTCCTTAAACCTTTGAAGAGTCTCAGACTTATGCTTCTTCAGATACACGTAACCGTATCTACTGAAGTCATCCGTGAAGGTGACGAAGTGCAGAAAAACAGATCTAGCACTAGTGCTCATTGGACCTCATACATCGGAATGTATTAGCTCCAATAGCTCTGAGGCCCTTTTAGCAGTCTTGCTAAAAGGCACCTTTGTCATCTTGCTTCTCAAACAAGATTTGCATGTGTCATAAGACTGGATGTCAAATGACCCTAGCACTCCACTAGAGTGAAGCCTAGCTATGCGCTTCTCATTTATATGACCAAATCGACAATGCCAGATGTAAGTAGGATTAATTTCATTTTGTTTAATCCTTTTATATTTATGTTATAGATTGAACTTTCAAGAAATGTTGTTCCATAAATAATATTGCCACATTGCATAGAAATTCTACCATGTCCAATATTAAATACGAAACCAAAATATCC
This sequence comes from Euphorbia tirucalli, assembly GCA_039660915.1. NCBI lineage: Eukaryota > Viridiplantae > Streptophyta > Magnoliopsida > Malpighiales > Euphorbiaceae > Euphorbia > Euphorbia tirucalli. The sequence continues at coordinate 29,193,357 of CM077640.1, read as the reverse complement.
AACAAAGAAACAGAAATAATATTCCTGCACATCGCAGTTACAAAATAACAGTTTCTTAGTTCCAAAACAAGTCCACTAGGCATCTCCAAGAAATAATCTCCGATCTCCATGGCCTGAACCCGAGCACCATTTCTGACTCGAAGATCTACTTCTCCAGATCCTAATAATCTCATATTTCCTAGACCCTTCACATTTGAACAAATGTGAGATCCACATCCAGTGTCCAAGACCTAAGATGTAGAAATAGCTAGATTAATCTCAGCAACATAAATACCTGAAGCAGCAGTTTTCCCCTTCAGTTGCTCCCTTAGCTTTGGACATGAGCTCTTCCAATGTCCCTTCGCATGACACTCATGGCAGACATCGTCAGGAGAAGCAACCCTTGCTTTAGGTTAGGCCACCACCTTTTTAACCTTAGCCTTGGCCTTTTAGACCTTAGCCTTGGCCTTAGATTTGGCGTTTCCCTTAGCAATAGGCGTTTTGCCCTTGCTGACCAGCAATACTTCAGGATTCTTCTTAAGAGACTGCTTAGCAAGCTTGAGCATGCCATGCAGCTCAACAACCAATTTATCCAACCCTTGCATATGGTAATTCATGATAAACTGGTTGTAAGACTCAGGATGTGACCTGACGATAATGTCTGCTGCCAAGTCCTGTGGAACTGGCCAGCTGAGGTGGGCAAGTGTATCAATATACCCCTTCAACTTTAGCACACAGAAGTCCCAGCTGCCATCACAGTAGTGCAAAGTGCCTTAGTTGTCAGGTAACGTTCCTGACGAGCCTGATCTTGGAACATCTTTTTAAGTTGAGCCATCATCTCATAAGCATGCTCGTCCATAAACTGCTTCTGAAGATCTGAAGCAATGGTACCCAGCATCATCCCTCACATGTCGATCGTATTGCTCCACCATCGCCGTGGTGATGCCTCGACCTGCGAGAGGGCTAGCAGGGAAAGGAGCATTCAGCACATACTCCTTGGACTCTTTTCTAAGAACTATTTGTAAGTTCCTAGCCCAGTCCAGGAAGTTAGTCCCCGAAAGCTTCTCCTTCTCCAAGAGTGACCTAAGTGAGAGTGAGTTGTTGTTTGTTGCAGCCATTTAAATTGCTTAAGTGAAATGGGATTATCTACATGGAAGAAATCATTGCTTGAGTTAGAAATAAAGGACTTTTAAGCCAATTCAAATTAATAATCCGATTTTAATCTGTTTGTTGTTGTTGTTAATTGGCTGACTTGACCAAGATCCACAACTTATCAATGACTGGCCGAACTAGGGCTCGCTAACCAACCATTGATTCATTTGGTAGGACAGCCTATCCAATCTTTCCAAGAAGGACTCTTGGTTTGATGGGCTTATTGACACTTTGCCCATCTGTGCTTAGGGCCCGCTCTGAGCTAATGCTACCCATGTTGAGTCAAACCACCATTCACATGTTAACCATACCAAGTATCCTAACCTTCGACAGCCTACCGAATTCTGCAATGTACCCAGCTAGCGTATGGTGCACATTGCAGCACCATTGGGAGGAAGAGGTGTGAATGTGGGAAGCACTTTTAAACGACTCAATATTTTAATTTCCGGATTATAATTAAGTGATACGGCTTAGCATGCATAAACGCGAGTAATAATTTGGTAATCCATACATCCATATTATATGACAAATGCAATAGCATACTTAATTTAAAATAAATGAGATCCTATGGGCCTTTAATTACAACATAATGAAAACTAGATATCCTATCTAATTCTTCATGGGCCGGACTGCAATCTTTCTTGGGCTCCCACCATGGGCTTGCTCCATTTGGGCCTTCCTCCATACTTGATGCAATTACAACAATTTTGTAAAATAAAATCTATTCTAAAATTACATCAAAATAAAAAAATGGCACGCAGGCCATATTACCCAAAATTAAATTACAACCGATAATAATTTAGGGCCCATAGAACTCAACATCACATTTCAAACAAAGTACCTGTCGTTTGCATACATACCAATATGATGCATGATCATGGAATTCCAAATTATAAATATAAATGTTAAGCCGAGTTGGGGTGAAATCGCCAATTTTAACAAATGTGACCAAGGCCCATAAAGGCCCAATGGATAACATCCATAAATGCAAAATTAACAATTTTGCTCCCACTTGAATTTGGGTTGTCACAAATTTAAAATATAGCTCTCCCAATTTTAAGCAATGTCATGGTTTATTGGGCCAATTTCACAAAGTCCATAATCAATTTAATATGCAAACAATTAAATTAAATATGCATGCCAACAAAATAAACAATTTAAATACAAATTAATTTTAAAAAATAATTTAATTTGCATTAGGGCCCGGAATAAAAAAATACCCATAAAATCCAAAACCGGACCCCAAAACCGCACGCGGTGCTGCTGTCCCGGCGGAGCAGCAGTGCTGCTGCGCGGTAGCCTGCCGTGGCAACAGCAGCTGCTGCCAAGGCAGCAGATGGAATCGCAGAATTGCGATTCCATCTTTCGCCCAAATCACTTTTTTTTTCATTAAACCATAATAATAAAAAAAATCCATCCATCAATAATAAATAATCAATAAAGAAAATACAATTCTAGATTGAAACCAATTGGGGAAAAAAAATCAAAAACCCCAATCCAAAAAATTCTAGGGTTTATCAAAACCAAAACCAATTGAATAAAAACCCTAAAATCACAAACTTGAAACTCATTCTTTCTTCAAGAATGCTTTCAAGAACCAATTCAAATCAATCTAATGGACAAAACCAAGGCTCTGATACCACTGTTGGGATTTGTCATTGGAAAAATAATGTGGCGCAATGGAAAATACAACGTTTAAAATTTCCTAGAATCCACCTATCGTGTCCAATTACCATTGATTAGAATAAAATCAAATTGAATCAAGAGAGATTAACTCATCGGATTCGTCTCCTCTAGAGACTACTGCAGAATCGTTTCTTGAAACTGCGATCTCCAAAGTCCGATGCACGACCAACTATTGAGCGGGAACCGGTACTAGCCGAAGATACGAAGGAATGAAAGTTCAATGCTGGGATTTTCGGCTGATTGGGGCTTCTCTTGGTGGCTGAAATTTTCTGCAATTTATTAGGGTTGAATTACATTTTTCTTCCTTAAGTGTGCCCTTATATAGACACCTTGTTTAATTGGGTTTTAATTAAGTTAATTAAACCCAAGCCCACTCGGATTATAATTACATAAATAGACTTTAATTAAAAAGTATATACTATGTAATTTAATTCTATTTGGTTAAATTTAATTACCCTTAAATAAAATTAAATCACACTTAAGTAAATACAATACATGTATTTAATTTTCCTACTTAGGAAAATTATTTAATTAGTTGTTTACTTTATGTAATTCAATTAATTGATAAATTAATTAATTACATTATATAAACTTATTAATTAAATTAAATTCAATCCAATGTTAATTAATTACCTTGACACTGAATGTCAACTAATTAATTAACGCATTCCTTCCAATGTATATTACATTTACAATATCTATAAGTTACAGCTCAGTTGATCTATGTGCACGATTCTATGGGTCTGTCTTTATGTTGGCAGTAGGCCCAAGGCGCATAGACTGTAAGTAGGTTCTAGCAAACCATTACAGCCCCCAATTAAGACAGAGATGCAGCAGTCTTTAGAAGACACTCACCCGGTAGTAATCTCATGGTGTCCTTTGCCTAACAATATCGATATGAATAAACAAGAGGCATGGTGTCCGTCATCCTCTTCTATTGTTTTTTATATTTCTTGATCTTGAGTTGATTGATTAATCAAATAAGCAACCAACTTATTTTGGTATGGCCATACACTTATCAGTCCCACTCATCAAGTGGCCAATGATATCATCTCGGTGTTACCCGATTGGCAATTCCATCACTTCATCATCAATATCAACATGTTCACCGGTCCACCCAATCATACCCGTATTTAGCATCCTTTTATAGACCTGTTAGGCGTATGTCAAAGTGAACCGGATTCCATATTGACATTATAATGAAATCTGGTCTGAGGACAAAAGTGACCTACTTAAGAAAGACCTATGAAGCGACAACCACGTGGCTTTCTTGTGCGGATCGATCCAGTCCCATTTCAACGACATGTACCTATATTCATGACTGACTATACAAGTACTATGGCTAGTTAAGAACTGCCAAGCAATCATCGAATATACATGTCTGTGGTTCTATTCGTTCCCATGATTAGAACAGACCTAGGATAGGTTTTATGATTATCAATCAATGGATACTCTACTCATATTATAGCACAAGATATAAATGAAATAGATTAATTGCCTTTATTAATGTGACACACATAATGTATTCATACATGAATGTATAATACAAAATACAAGAATCCAATGCCCTAAGAACTAGGACACACCAACACTTTTTAGCTGGTCCACCACCATGTCTTCTTTCTTGGCTATGGGAAGTGATTGGACAGTATCATTCTGCACCGGTGTAGTGTTCCTCCTTGGAGGTGCCGGAGGTGGTGCGTTGGTAGGTTGAAAAACCCTACCACTTCTTGTGATGTGCATCACCGGCCCGTCTTTCTCTATCACAGTCCCCATCTTCGTCTCCACTTGATAAACTGGCTTCGACTCTTGAACCTCAAATTCATCATAATCATCATTTGCTTCAAATTCATCTAAATTGATGGGACCTGCCTTATCCCTTACCACCAAGCTCTGCTCTTCAGCTACCTCTGGCTCTTCCTCCTTTTCCACCAACACGGCTCGCACACTCGGATTCACCTTAATTATTTAGGCGAACACATATTGGCTGGCAGACCTGATTGCACCATGTTCACCTGACTTCCAAAGGTAGGGAGTGGGTTTTTCTGCACATTCGGCTTCAGAGCCGGCTCTACTATCTTGCCATCTATGACCAGCTGTTTGATGGCTTTAATCAGTTGGGTGCACTCATTTGTACGGTGACCCGTCATCACATGGTAAGAACAAAAATTCTCTTTATCTGCCTCAGCTGGAGGTAAGAATGGCCTCAGACTTTCTAACAACCCGGCCTTCCTACACATGGCAAAGATTTGACTAACTGATTTGGCCCATGGACTGGTAATTCTCGAAACACTCGGCCTCCCTTGATTCACAGTAGCCACTTCTGCCTCCTGCGCTTCAATAGAGGCTGCCTTCGGTGCTGCCTTTGAACTAGACCCTACTGTATTAGTCTTAGAACTGCCACTCTTGTACCCTTGGGAGTACCCTTGATTGTTTCCATAGGAGCCTGAACTCTGTTTGCCCCTCTTCTCTTCCTCCTCGTATCGTTCGATACGCTTGGTAAACTCCACCACCTCACTAAAGGAATGGAACCTCTTTAGCTTCATCTTGTCCTCATATTGGGGTAGACTACCATCCACAAGCTTCACAATTAAAGACTCCAACTTTGGTGCCCCAACCACCAAAACCTGCACATCCATCCACCGTTTGTAATAAGCCGAGAAGGACTCATTCGGCTTCTAGCGGATTCTCTCCAGATCCTCGCGAGTTGTCTCAACCTGGGTGTTGTAGGCATATAGCTTCACAAAGGCGTCAGCTAAGCCTTCCCAAGTGGAACGCGTATACATGGGCATCTTCATGTACCACTTTGCTACAACACCCCTCAGAGTAGTAGGAAATAAGTTCAAAAGATGACCCTTTCCAATCCCCATGCTGGTCATCAACCTCACGTAGCTGTCCAAATGGGCTTCTGGTGGTCCTTCCCTGGTGTAGGGGGGAAGGTATGGCATATGAAAACCGGCTAAAAGCGGTCCTTCTGCATCAGCCACCAATATGGCAGGATCGGCACATTTGGTAGGATTAAAGTGGACCATCTCCTTCAACTTGGGCATCATAGCATCTGTGTCAGAAAATTTTTGATTTAGCCATTTCTCCAGCATTGACTCAATTGAGGCTTCCCTCGCCTTCTTAAAAGCCTTATCCTCTTTGAACTTATGATCCGGCTCTATGTGATTGGTAATTCCACCACTTCCGTTAGGGGTACTCCCCTCGGTTCCATTAGTAACTTGAACGAACTGCTGTCCCCCATTCCCAACTGAGGTCTAAGCTGGTTGAACAAACGGAATAGGGAGGGTGGTCATCACCACCTGCACCTGCTCCCTAAGAATAGCCCTGAACTCATCTGAGCTTCAGAAGCTCCTCAGAAAGGCAGCCATGTCGAAAGGCGTGTTTCCATTGTTCCCACTGTTTTTGTCGGCCATCTCCGCTCTGTCAACCTCTTCTAACAATACCTGACTGTCAACAGCTAGAATAGGCATCTGAACTTTGAAATCCCTGTTTGAATCCGACCCCGAACTGATTGAACTGACTAAATCAAAGTGTTTGGTTCTGACTCAACTCGAACTAATCTTCCCGAGATGCGACTCCAAACTGCACTTTTAAAATAGGGTTAGCATTTTAAATGGATGTCGTGGTCCTAGACTCGACACACTAAATGGTATGTTCATGCTCATGTTCAGATGATGCCTTATGGTTGTAGATGATTCTGAAGATGACTTTTTTTGTTTTTCTTACTTTGCTTTGGATGTTCCTAGCATACCTTATGCTACACAAAAGACGATGCAATAACATCAGGTGCGGGCTACCACACGGATAGGGGTTCGGTACCTTCGGGGCACCTAAGGGATGTTATGAAATGGTTACATGTGTACTGACACACAGACAGAAGTTTGATACTTTGTAGGTTGATGAAATGGTATGTGATGGTCATATGAGAGCCATTCCATAGACAGAGTTTCGATGCTTTTGTTGCATATTAGATGAAATGATGTCACAAACAAGTCACATGTAACTAGTGACACAGACAGCATTTCAGTCTTCATGGAACACCTTGCATGATTTAGGCAGGCTATGAAACATCCTAGTATAAATTCTAATTCAGCACTCGTGGAGTACCTCAAATGGGTCATCAGTGTTATGAAACAATACGATGTGTATCATGACACACAAGCAAGACTTTAGTGTCGCCATGACACCATGATGAATGGAGGTGATGCCATGTGATGGTGTTGTGTGATCCGCCACACAAACATGAACCTAATACCGTTGTGGTCCATTAATGGTGCAATAATGTAATGAAATGGCCAAGTGCAATCCGGTGCATAGGGGGACACGGGTAATCTTGGGGACTCGCAATATGTCATGAAATGGAATGTCATAAGGGGCATCCGTAGACCATCCTTCATTTTGGATGGGATGAAATGATATGAATGCCCATGTCATACCAAATGCAAATGGCTGCACAAAAACGTGGTTAGAATGCATGACACACAAGATGATGTCGTGTATGCTTTATGAGTCAATGAGCACACAAGATGAATATGGCACACGAAAAAGGTCATGGCTGCACAAAAATGTGGTTAGTATAACACACATGTAGGATGATGCTACAAAATGGCTACATAAGAATGTGGTTAGGAAATGACACACAGGTGATGCGTGTTTATGTTGCATAACAGGGTCGAAAATAAAACAACCACAAAGTAAATGTTAGCACATGCATAAACATGCTCACCCTTCCAACCTTATTTCTCCATTCGATTGGTCTCATATTCTCGCTAGGTGTTGGGTCTCTTTGGCATCAACCGGGGATACCAAAGGCGCACTCTCAATGTCCATTTTCAAATATATGTTTTGGTAATCTTAAGGGGAAGTTGCTAGGCCATTACATGAAGGTATGAGTCAAGCTAAGGGTCATATACTCCTCACTTCCCCCCACTCAAGGGTCCAAACGAAGGGGTTCGTACGAGGCTGTGAGTGGTTTACCCCCTCGGGTGCCTCCAATCCTAGCGGAAGTGGTAGGTCACCGTTGAAGATAAACCGGGCTTAAATGAGTGTTGGAGAGATTTAAGAAGAGAAATTGTCATGCTTATTTAATAATTGATTACAAGTGAGGATGTACTTCGATTGTTGCCTAAGTTCCTTAAGTTTTTGAAAAAACTTTTTAAAAGAAACCGTTAATCCTTAGCAGAGTCGCCACTGTGAGCGGACGACCTTTTTCGGAATGCACGGTGAAGTGGGAACCAGGGATTTTCTTTTTAAGATGTGGGGATGTGGTTTGAAAACGGGTCTTTAATCTTTCTTAAGAAAATCTTTCATTTTATTGGAAAAACCCTTTTGTAGAAAACTTAATTGTAAGTGTGAATTTTGGAAAAATAGGTTTTTAGAAAATCCTAATTTCAACTTAAAGATCTCGAAACCTAAATTTCAAAATTAGATATAGAGTCGCCACGCGGATCAGCTCATCCGGGAAATTCCGGTACAGCTCCCTACCAAGTGTAGACACGGTACCTCATACAAAGATTCAGGGTTCGGGCAACAAATCTACTAATCCTCACTTATTTTCAATTATTATTTCATAATGTAATGTTCCATTCACTTAATTCTACTCATTTTATCTCTTCTTTTATTATTAATCAATGCTCATACATATGACATAAATATAAAACCAAAATAAAATGTAGAAAAGTAAAAGAGCAGGAAAAGTAAATAGAGGCCAAATTATATAACCCATAAAAAAGAAAAAGCTCTCATCCTCACCATTACAACCGCCAATAATACATGATGATCTAAAAAATTACAATCGCCTAAATACACGATTTAATCTATAAAATACATTCGTAAATAAAATTGAAGTAAAAATAAAAGCTACATCCAAATACAGTTAGCACAGTTAAATAAATCACACCAAAGACTCATATAGAAAAGAGTAGGGGTATTTTAGGAAATGGGGTCATCCATAGGGGGTAACCGGGTCGACCATTTAGACCTGGAAAATTGTTTTTTGAAACGCCCTATAGGTTTTGTGGGTGAAAAACCAAATTTGAAAATGGTTTGGCTCATTTACATGCATTCTTCCAACTTTCGTGGGCCGGATATCCTGTGACCTGGGGATCCCGTTCATGTATAGGCCTAAGTTAAACATTCATCTAGGGTCCAAAAAGAATGTAAACACGCCAAAATTTGGTTTTGAATAGGAAAAGGGTGCAAAATTACAAGTTTGGGGCCCAAAAGGGCAAAACTGTAATTCTGCCCCCTGAACTATAGTCGAGCGGCTGTAGGGGATTATAGCCGCGTGGCTGTAACATAGCTAGGTGGCTGTAACACCCACATTCGAGCAACTGTAGTGCTCCAGAATTGATTCCAATATTCTTTTCTCGTTTTTTTGAAAACCGCTTTGCAAATTTAATGATTTTGGGGGGTCTGGGATTTCTTGAAATATACTAAAATCAATAAAACGGATCCGAAACGGATCGAATCAAATCCAAAAATCCCAAATCCCTTAAAATAACCAAACTTTAAATTACATCCATCAATCAAAAATAAAAACAAGGAATCTAAGCACATAGGGATGTAATTGGGCTGACAATAAACATAAAGAACACATTTAATAAAAAAACGGAAGCTTTATAGGCCTATTTTGGGGCATTCGGAGCTTCTACCCCAGAGATTACAGTCAAGCAACTATAATCAGAAGGTCACAATCGGGCAACTATAGGTCACAGCCTCACGGCTATAGGTTACAGCCGGGCGACTGTGATTTTTATCGAGTCGGCTGTAATCGAAACCGCTTCCGAAATCGTAAAAATTTGAAAAAAAAAACATCAATAAAAAACACCAAAATGAACAAAAATGGATTTTTAAGGCCTCTCAGAATGTTACCTGGTCTGTGTTCCAGTGTTTAGATCACTAAGGATGGATTCGGATGCAGGAAAGTGTCTTGCAGTCACAAACAACCCAAAAAATGCGTGATCTCCGAAGCCCGAACGGAACCCCGAGAGAGATTGAGTGAGTTGTAATGATTTAACAACACCCTACAATGGTTTCTATATGTTTCGTTGAATTTTATTTTAAAGTTATTTTTAGATCAAACCCTTTTATTTTTCTTAAGAACCCTAGAAAAAGTCCCAAAATCTGTGTTATTGTGTGTTTTTCTCTCAAAATTCTCTAATTTTCTACCTCTCCCCTTGTTCTGTTAACCCTAATTCCAGATATGAGACTTTTATATCTCCCGTTTGGGCTAATAATCAGAATTAAATGCTGATTTTTGGTAAAAAAGGAAGTCTGGTGATTACAGCCGCGCGGCTGTAATGTTCTACAGCCGAGCGACTATAGTGACCAGATTAGCTTATTTTGTTTAAAAAAACTGAATTAAATGCTAATTTGAATGGAGAAAAGGAAATATGATAATTACAGCCACACAGCTGTAATGTACTACAGCCGTGCGACTGTAGGCACTACAGCCGAGCAGCTGTAGTGACCAGATTGGCCTATTTTTGTTTATTTTTCATTCTTTGCCTCGGTTTTCTTAAATACTCATTCAAATTCCTTCGGTGTTCCGTACCAAGACTTGTCACACACATTCGGATCACTCGAGATATTTCTAACATCATCCCGGTGTGAGCGGACGACGTTTTCAACAGAACACGGACTGCCTTTAGGAAGGGGCGCCTCGATTTCGGGCAGACCCCTCCCTCGCATAGGGTTTTTATAGGGGAAATTTGTGTTTTGGAAAACATAGAAATTAATTCTTAAAAGAACCGAGACCTAAGTCTCGATGAATATTGTAGGGGACGCCACCTAGCTCAGCTCAACCGGGAAATTTATAATGTAGCTGAACCGGACGAACGGCCGCTACACTATCTAGAGATCTAGGTCTGGACAAGTCCCTTATTTTGTGTCTAATTAAAATAAATATTAGCCAATGTTCGTAGACGGTATTTCAAATTCTAAAGTGAATTTTATTGAAATAATTCAAACAGTGCGCATACAGGTAAAGTAAAATAGTAACTGATTAAATTATTACAACTCGATCGAATAAAAGATTCTCAGCCTTACTTTTACAATCGCCTAATATACACGATTCATCTAAAAATTACAATCGCCTAGGATACACGTATTAATCTATTAAATACATCAAAAATAAAAATAAAAAGCTGCAAAACAGAGGGTTAGCATAATTTATGGAACACCACAATTAGGACTCAAACAAGACAGAATGGGGAATTTAAAATTCGGGGGGCATGCATTTAGGGGGATAACCGGGTCAGCTCGGCTAGCCGACCCGATTAGACCTGGAAAACATTTTGAAACGTCCCGGTATTTTTGGGTTTTGTGAGAAAATCGTTTTGAAAACGTTTCCTGCTGATTTACATGCATTTTTACATGTGAGGCGGGTCGGTTTTCGGGAGAATCGGGTCTCTGTAGCTGTATTGTTCTAAATGCAATTTTACAGAAAATTGAATCTAGGGTCGTGGATGCACATAACAAAATTCATTTTTGATGATTTTTGGATTTTCTGAATTTTTAGGGATTTTTTTATAAATTTTTGGAAATTATTCTAGTAGTTCTGGTTCTAGAAGAGTACTACAGTCGTTCGACTATAACTACAGTCGTACGACTGTAACTTACAGTCATGCGACTGTAAGTAATCCAAACTCAGGATTTTACCAAAATTTTGTTTAAAATAAATTGAAAGAAAATCATCTAGAAACCAAGAACACTCGTACGACTGAAAATACAGTCGTATGGCTGTTCATCAAACTTAAGAGCAGTCGCACGACTGTTATTGATTTCCAGGAACAGAAATGCAAAAAGTTGAGCGAAAACACACAAAATCACGCCAATCACCCAGAAAGATTGAACAGTAGAAGGGATAAAGAGTGGCAACCATTTTGGCGCACATCCACCATAGCATTGACCCCTAGCGTCGCTCCAATCCAGTGGAATTTGCTCATTTTTCTTGAAATTGAGATTGGAAACTTTGTGTCCAAAAATCCAAAATGCTTGGGAATCCTAGGGTTTCTAGTCTGAAATTTGATTTGTTTATGGAGTCAGAATGTTAACCTAGGAGTTTCTAACAAATTTTTTATACTTTAACATGAGAATCAAAAGAAATAGAAGAGTAAAAGAAGTTTTTGTTGAGTTGGGTTTTTTTTTCCTCGTCTCTTTCTCTCTTTTCTCTCTCTAAAAATCTAAGAATCCAAGCTAATCCCCCTATCTTCTCTTTTTCTATCCCTTTTATGTCTGATCCCCCTTTTTTCCTCACCAGAATCCATGCAATTAATGTCCAAGCTTCCCCCTCTTCTTTCTTATGTCATAGGCATGGTGTTCTGTACCTGCCCCGATCTTACAGTCGTACGACTGTAATGTTTCAATTATAGTTGCACGACTGTAAATTACAGTCGTGTGACACCTGCGATCTTTTTTTAAGGATAGAGTAAAATTCCAGCGCTTACAGCTGCCCCTCGCGTGATCAAATTCACCACCTGATCCTAGTCTGGGATAGTTGATGTGAATTTGAGAATGTGACTCAAAGCGCCGCAAACATAGGAAAGAACCCACTGTTGAAATAAGCCGATAGCGGGTCTAGGTTACCCGAGGCAAAGCTGAGGAAGAAATAAGCCGATACCGGGTTTATGTTACCCGAGGCAAATCTACTGGAATTTTGAGGATTCGAAATCTTGCCGGAATTGGATGGACTCGAAATAATGAAATAAGAGGTTCAAGGATTTGAAACCATGCTTGAACGTAATGGAGTTCAAGAGCTCAAAGTCTGGCTTGAATGAAATAAGGAGATAGCTTTACGAATGATAATTTTGATGTTGGCTCGAGGATGAGTATTTATCCCTTGATTGATAATTTTGGAAGTAAAAATTTTTTCCCCTTCGATCAAGGATAAATACGGCTTGATTGTTCTGCCCCTTAGAGACTTGATATGTTGAGATTTGGGTTTGCGTTGATGCTTCTCATATTTTAAGGCCCAATAGATGCCCCGGCGTTATGCCATCTCTGGTTTGAGAGTGAACCTAGTTCGGAATAGCCCGATGATAATGGTGGATACCTGTGCTTGGGTTCGTTGTGATACATATATGCATGTATGCATGTATGTTTTGAATGCATGTATATGTTTCAATGTGTGCATGTGCAAATGAACTTTAGAAAATGCATTTGGCGCCATTTGCTCAATCCTAACATTCCAGGTTCTTACTGGGGAAAATATGGTGTGTGATTTATCGTCCATAGTTGGAGAAGCAAAATTTTGGGTGCAATGTAACCCTTGCATTCCTGCCAGGGATATGTGATGGCTAACAAGGAAGTACGATGACTGTTGGAGAGAAAGTGATGTTGTTCTTGGCAATGATGTCGTTGAGAAACAATGTAGAGGATCTTGTTGGGGATTAATGAAATGTTCCTACTGGGGGAACGACGGAGAGGTTTTACCTTCTCTGCCCCTACGATTCATGAATTTGGAAGGGCTCTAAATTTTGCCTGAGCCGCCCAAAAAGGGTTTTCAACTCAGCGAACTGCTCTAAGTTTTGCCTAAGGTGCCTTTTCGGTTTTCACCTTTTCATATGACCTAACTTTTGCCTAAACTGCCTAATATGGGTTTTCAGCTTAGCGGGCTACTCTAATTTTTGCCTGAGGTGCCTTTTCGGTTTTCACCTCAGCAAGCTCTCTTTTTTTTTTTTTAAAGATGTCGTGGAATTAGAATAAGACTTCCAATTCAGCACAGGTCGATGATAACCGGGGACTAATTGAAGCGGCACCATGTCCACTTGCTCCGCTATCCCTCTAATGATGAGATGATTGTGGAAAGTCTTGTAGGACTTGGTTGCTCCATCGCTGTTGCTGAAGCTCACAAGTGTGTAGCCATATTTGATACATGATGTGAAGTCAATTTCAAGCAAACTTGGGATATTTAAGTAAACAGAGCAAGGCATTCATTCATTCATAATGTTTAGCATAATGCACATCATATATGAAATGAAATTGAGGACAAGATGAGTATGGTATCCATCTCGACCGAACCCATGATTGCCACCAACTTGTCCTTGCAGATTTTCCTGTCGGTGGAGCTCACCTCACCGTCCTAACTTTTGCATGGACTGCTTTCATGATTTTCAATCCATCGGACTCTTTTTTTTTTCTTTTGGAAACTTGAACCTGTCCCAATTGAAGGGGTTGACGACTTGGTCTCTGTCTCTCTTGGTAGGACCGCTTCGATCCTATAGGTTGATGGCTGCACTGTTTCACTAATGTTGCTCTTTCATTAGTTCAGTGTATTTGCAAAATAGATGGTAACATGCTAACTTAGTCTTTGTAGATAGATGCCATATTTGACAACACCTTTTTGACGTGCTTGTTAGCTGCCTGAACTATCCTGCTGGATTATAGGTGATACGTAGGCGATGCATAATGCCTTTCTCCTTTATTTTGGAACAATTGCACTGTTGCCCTAGAACTTGCGTTCTATTATCGGGGATGATATGGTGCAAAAAATCATATGATTCAGATGCATTCTTATTTCAGAACTTCAAACCGTTGTTTTTCTTTTTTTTTTTTTTTTTGGTCTACGGAACTTCTGCTTGGCTGGACTTGCCTTTCGGATTCTTTGTAATTCTGTATCCTGCAATCCTTTGTCAATCTCTAGGCGTGCCGTCATAGGACCAGGCGAAGGTCTCCACATGTTCTTAGGTATTTAGTGATTTTTTTTCTTTTCTTTCCCTTATCAGTCGTGAGGTCTTCCAGGACGGATATCATTTTAGATGCTCATATGCCCTTAGGTTCATTTCACATAATGATGTGTCATGTATGCTAAAGACATTAGACAACTGTTTGTATGCATGCACAGTGTTCCATCCAGGAAAATATCACACAAATAATTGAAATCAAATTACATAACATTAAACATCTTGTAGGCTGCATTGTTCACAAAACAAGATAGAAAATAAAGACGGATGCATCAAAATAATTAGCGTCCTCCACATACGGAGGGTCTTCTTTTGCTGCTGCATCATCTACTTCAAAAGCTTCACACACATAGACTAGTCAAAGGTGGGCAAAGGATTGTTCTGAATGCTGGGCTTCAAAGGTGGCTCCATGATTTTCCCGTCAGCAATCAGTTGTCGAATATCCCTCAGTAGTTGCTTGTAGTCATTTTTGTGGTGCTCCATTGTCATGTGATAGGAACAGAACTTGCCTTTGTCTGTCTCAGCCGGCTTCTCGAACGGCTTCATAGAACTCAAGAGACCACCGTTCCTACGTTTGGCAAATAATTGGCTCAACGAAATAGGCCATGGGGATATGCCCTTTCCATCACCCTTGGGGAGTGGACTCCTGGTTTGTCGCAAAACAAGGTCAGTATTGGCTTTGAGGGGGACCTTCGATTCTGCTTCACCAGTTAGCCCTCTTATTACTCCCTCAAGCTCAATCACACGTGCCTCCAATTCAAAGCACCTTATTGTCAGCTTTTCTATCTTATCAAGATCACCTCCTAGCATCTCCTTCAACATTGCCATTGCCTCCTCCCTAACCTGTTGGAAATGCCCTAGTCCCGAGGCATTGGTCCTTGTGTTTGTATAATACATTTGTACATTTATGTAATCTTTATGTATTATACAATTTGTGTCAAGGAAATAAAGGCATTAATCTATTTATTATATGTCTTGTGCTATATTTTAAATAGAGTATCCAATGGACATATCCATATCCATGTTGTCAAGTGTGAGGCACTTGGCAGTAAGACTGTGGATAGTGAAAACGATATGACCATAAAGTTATCCGTAGTCTGTTCTAATCATGGGAATGAATGGAACTAAAGACTATCATTAGCCTGGTTGTATGGCGGTGTCTTACCGGTCATAGAACATGGAATGTCAACCAGGTTAATGGGTACATGCAAAAAGGGCATGGTATTGGATTGATCCACTTAACGGGAATCTGCATGGTATAGTATCACAAATGATTCTCGTGTAGTACTTGTATAAGTCCTTCGACCGGACCATATGATGGTGCTGCATGCGAGGTGGCACACTTTGGTGTACGCCCAACGGGCCTGTAAAAGGGTGCCAAGTACGGGTACGTTCGGGTGTGTCAGTAAGCATGGCAGCACTATGGATATGCAGAAGGGAATGTCACTCAGTGATTCACTGAGACGATATCATCGGCCTCTTGAAGAATGTTACTGATAAGTGTGCGGCCGCACCCAAACAAGATTGGATCTTGTTTGTGAGCATCAGTTCATTCGGTATCAAGTAAAGGTCCAGACACAAAGAGGGTGATACTTCCATGCCTCTGTGTTGGACACCGATATCAGTGACATGGGATTTACAAGTTCAAACTACTGGGTTACGTTTTCAGTTGGACTGCTTACTCCGTCTTAATTGGGGGCTACAGTGGCTTGCTAGAGCCCGCCTGTAGTCTGTGGGCCTTGGCCCACTGCCAACATAAAGACGGGCCCATCGGATCGTACACATTGAACGTCTGGACTTTAACTAGTCGGATTAAGTGTGTACTTGGAGTATACACATTTGAAGAGAGAGAGATATATTAATTATATTATATGAATCAATTGGATTGATCAAAGTTATATAATTAATATTTATTTTGGCCTTCTCATAATTAATTCAATGAATTAATTTATGGGATTATTTCCTAGGTGGAAATATTATGACATGTATAGGTTTACATGTTTGTCATTTTATGTGTGTCTAATTTAATCCATTGATTAAATTAATAGGTCAAATGAATTTTAATTTAAATGTATGTAATATGTTACATGGTATCATATATATAAACATACATGTTAAATTAAAGTTGCGTTTGCATTTAATTAAATCAAAGGAATTTAAATTGGGCTTAAGGCTTAAAATGAAAAATGCCCACATTAAGTGGGATGTGTTGGCCGAAATTGTGGGCAAGGTTGGGATAAGAATGTGAGTCATTTTATGGATCAAAATGATGATGACCAATTCTTATGAACCAATAAGAAAATGGTGAGTCATTGGTTTGACCTAAGAAGTGGCAAAGTTGGACTTTGCTCCATTTGATCTTTCCTTTACTTATGGTAAGAAAGGGGAAAAGATGATGACCAATTTTCTCTTGGTGTTGGCCGAATATATGCATAAAGAAGTGAGTCATTGTTTGACTTTGAAGAAGCAAAGTGAGACTTTGCTTCTTTATGCATAATGATGAGATTTTTGGTGAGTCATTTGGATGAACCAATTAAGGGGTGATGAGTCATTAGTTTGACTAGAAAACTTGCAAAGTTGGACTTAGCAATTTAATTCATTCTCTCATCTTTTGGCCGACCACCATGTTTGTATAAGATGGGAAAAATGGTTTTTATGGAGGGCGTGTGTGAAAACATTTTTGCCCACTTTGGAGAGAAATTTCTTTTGGTAAGAACTTTGAGCCCAACTTGATTACTTGTTTTATTTCTTTTGGAAAGAAATAGAGGACAACCATATTCATCTTGGGCCGCCCCTCTCTCCCTCTCTTCTTGTCATCCGAGTCGCTAGCACGGGTTTCGGTCCGAGAGCCGTTCGTGTACGTGATGTTGGAGGGAATCTACACTTGATTTCTGCAGTCTGCATCCGTCTCTTAGAGAGACTTTGTGGTGAGTTTTTGAAACCCTCCTTTTATGCTTTAAGTTTTTGATTTCCACATCTTAAGCTCCTGGGCCGGATTCGAGGAAATCGACGCGTTTTTCCGCTTTTATCGGTCGGTTTCCCGTGACGAATCCCAACAGTGGTATCAGAGCGGGTTTTTGATCCGTGGAAATCTTTAAACTTGGCGGATCCCGTGTTTTAAAATTGGCGATTTTGTGGACGGGATTTATTTTTGGTTTGGGGTTTGGTGATTTTGCCCCTTGAATTTTACTTATGGAAAATTATTTGCATATGGTTTATGCTTTATGTAATTTTCTATTTGTGAATTGTTTATGGGAAAATTATTTTTTGCATATAGGTTTATGCTAGATTTATTTTTCCGTTGCATGATTTTATTTCTTGGTGATTTAATTTCATGTTGCCTTTTTTGTTGCGGGAAAAAATCACGGACCGTTTCGGGGCGAAACGGGGGCAGCAGCCGCTGCCTGCGGCGCTAGGCGCCACAGGCAGCAGCTGCTGCTGGCTGCTGCCTCGGCAGCAGCTGGGCTGCTGCTGGCCAGCAGCTGCTGCACGCCAGCAGCAGGGCTGCTGCGCGCAAGCAGCTGCTGCTGGGCAGCAGCTGCTGCACGCCAGCAGCAGGCTGCTGCTGGGCAGCAACCGCTGCGCGGCAGCGGGGCTGCTGCTGGGCAGCAGCGCCGCGGCTGCCCCGCGCGGCGGGCCGGGCCCGTTTTTGGATTTGACGGGATTTTTAGGGCCGGGCCGGATTTAAAATTTTAAAAATATGCGTGTTTAAATTTTGGTAATTTTTATGCGCGTGGGGTTTTAAAATTTTAATTGTTTTTAAACTTGTGCGTGTTTAATTTTGGAAATTTTATGCGCATGTTTTATGAATGAATTTATTTTTCGTTCATGCGATATTTATTTTGGAAATAAATACGGTTAATTGAAATTGGTTCGGGTTTTCTTGGCACGATTACCCGGACGGCTAATTTTGGAATTCATGGTTTCCCAATTGGATTGGGAGCAATTTTGCCTGGGTTGGAGGCCTAAAGCCCGCACGGGTTTAGAACCATGATCGGCCAAAATTTGGCGATTTCAAAATAATGGCTATGGACATATATGAAATGGGATTAATTCATGCATTTAACATGTTTATAAATTGTATGTATTGGATACGTGTATGTATGATTAAATGCATGAATGGATGTTTTGGGCCTTATTTATTCGGGTTGTAATATTCTTTTGGTAAATACGGCCTACGCGCCGTTTTTCTTTTATGTAATTTTATTTTATGTGTTTATTATGGAATTATGTAAAGAAGAAGAAGCCGATTGGATTGGCGTGCTAGAAGGATGAGGATGCAGCCCACCTGATGTCGTTCTAGTATAGGTTTACTAGAATTATATTAGGATGTAAATTTTGGCCCATAGCATTTCATTTTTATTTAATTATGCTTTATTTATTTACATGTGAGAATGTATGTACAAACCCAATTTCACCCGCCTATGCATCTAAGCCATTATTAATTGAATCTAATAACCAAAAGGTAATTACTAAGTCTCTTAAAAGTGCTTCCCTCATTCATAACCTACTCGAAGTGGGGATAGGCCAGCTGTAGACCAACCCTCGTTGGATGCACTGGAGTATCGTCATTTTGTATTGGGTTGGAGTATTGGTTACTCTAACACTTGGATGGAGGTTTTGACTTAGCGTGGGTAGTAGGATGTTCCTGGCCCTAAGCACAGATGGGTAAGTGCCAACAGACCCATCAAACCGAGAGTCCCTAGGTTGGGATTGGACGGCGTTCCTACCTAAAAATTGGGGTATAGTTGTTCCAGGCCCTCGTCTGGCTATATCTTGATATAATATGGATCTCGGCCCATGAGCCCAACAACTCGAGTTAATTAATAACACGATTCATTATTAATTATAATATGGGAAGAACATGTTAAGTCCTTTATTTACACTCGTAAATTTTTCTGTGTAGAAACCAATGGCTACGAATGATACTTTATCACTGGGATCTTTCTTGGAATGGGACAAGCTTTCTGGCCCTAACTTTTGGGACTGGTCTATGAACTTAAGGAAAGTTCTAAGACAAGAGTCTAAAGAGTATGTGCTCGAAAAGCCTGTACCGGTTGTGCCAACGGGAAGTAATCCACCGGCTGCCCAGCTGGAGGAATACTTGGCACATGTAAAAGATAACCGGGATGTGACATGCCTGATGTTGGCTAGTATGGTTCCTGAATTGCAAAAGCAGTTCTTGGATCATCAGGCCTTTGCTATAATGACAACTCTTAATGAGATGTTTTATGAGCAAGCTTATCAGGAAAGGTACCTGATCCACAAGGCATTCCGCAGCTGTAAGATGGGAGCCGGGACATCTGTGAGTGCACACGTGCTCAAGATGAAGGGCTATCTGGATAATTTAGCCCGTCTCGGAACTCCTATCTCACGGGGGCTGGCGGTTAGTACGATCCTGGATTCTTTACCGGATTCTTATGATCAATTCATCCTAAACTTTTACAAGCAAGGGATGGACCGTACTGTTAGTGAGCTGCATTAGATGCTTGAGCTCGCTGAACTGTCGATCAAGAAGAATCCGCCGGTACTTGAGGGGAAACCTCCTTTTGCTAAAGGCAAGGGCAAGGCAAAGGCCAAGGCCAAGGCTAAGGAAGCCAAGGCTAAAAAGGCTAAAGCCCAGCCCAAGGCCCGTTCCAAGGATGTCTGCTTCGGTTGCAAGCAGGCTGGACATTGGAAAAGATCGTGTCCCAAGCTTTTGGGAGAGAAAAGGAAGACGCAGGGCGTGTCTTCATCAGGTATATATGTCATAGACATTAACCTCTGTTTCAACATCTTATGTATTGGATACTAGATGTGGTTCTCACATTTGTTGTAATGTGCAGGGACTTAAGAACAGGAGATCACTGGGATCGGGACAAGTGGACTTGCGGGTCACAAATGGAGCAAGGGTTGCTGCCATAGAGATCAGTAGGACCAGCTTATGATACCTAGTAGATTAGTTTTGTTACTGAAACTATGTTATTTTGTACCTGTTTTGTACAGGAATATTATTTCTGTTTCAGTTTTTTTGGATATTTCTGGATGTACATTTACTATTGGTAATAGTAAAAAGGGTTTATCTAGAAAAGAATTATTTTATGGAGTAGCTCTATTAAATAATGTCTTTTATATCCTGGATCTAAATGAAACTAATCATGTCTATAATATACATACTTAAAGGGTTAAGCCTAACGAACTTAATCCGGTTTACCTTTGGCATTGTCATTTAGGCCACATAAACAAGAAGCGCATAGCTAGGCTTCACATCGCTTGAATCCTAGGATCATTTGACATGGAGTCACTTGATATATGCGAGTCTGGTTTATAAGGTAAAATGACTAAAGAACCTTTTAGCAAGGAGGCTAAAAGGGTTGCTAGCTTATTGAACCTAATGCATTGAGATGTATATGGACCGACAAGCATAGCAACTAAGGGTGAACATCTATACTTCATATCCTTCACAGACGATTTCATCAGAAATGGCTATGGCTATGTAATGAAATATAAGTCTGAGACCCTTGATAGGTTCAAGGGAGTAAGGAACGAAGTACAGAACTAGGCAGAAATATCCAAGCCTTTCGGTTGGACCGAGGTGGTGAGCATATAAGCCTATAGTTTGACTCATTTTGAGAGAGCATGGAATAGTTCCACAGCTCACTCCTCCAGGAACACCACAATGGAATGGGGTGTCCGAACAGAGGAATAGGACCCTGTTGGACATGGTCCGCTCAAACGATGAGTCATGCCTCTCTCCCTATAAGTTGTAAAGGATACGCTCTTGAGACAATGGCTCTCATTTTCAATTATACTCCAACTAAGGCTTTGGAAAAGACCCCATTTGGAAAATGGACGGGCAGGGTGCCTAATGTGTCTTTCTTACGGATTTGGGGTTGTTATGCACAAGTCAAGAAATTGACTGTGAGCAAAACTAGAACCCAAAACCGACTAATGCCTGTTTGTGAGCTACCCTAGGGAAACCAAAGGGTATTACTTCTACAACCCCGCTGAGAACAAGGTGTTCATGGCGCGAAAGGGGGTCCTTCTTGAAAAGGGGTTTCTTTCCAAGAAAGACAGTGGGAGCGATGTTGAACTCAGGGAAGTTCAAAGCTCAGAAACTCCTGAAAAGGATAACTCGGAGACCAGGGTGAAGCTTCCAAAAGGGGAAGCACCAGCCCAGGTCACACAAGGACCTAAAAGGTCTGGTAGGGATCATCAGGAACATGAGAAACATCGGTTTTTGTTTCTAATGGTTACGCTCCTTTTGTCTTGGACAAAGAGGAGCTCAAAACCTACTAGTAGGCTATAGCTAGCCCACTGTCTGCCATGGTGGTGGATTTGCGATCTATGTACGATAATCAGGTTTGGAACCTGGTTGATTCACCTCCAGGTGCTAAGGTAATAGGTTGCAAGTGGTGCTATAAGCTATAGGCCGACAATACCTTTAAGGGTGTGTATAAGAGGTTTAGTGGGAGCATAGTAACTTTCCTGGTATTATATAGATGGCATCCTTCTGATTGGAAGCGACATACCAACACTACAAGGGAATTGTAATGGTTGTGTAAGTGCTTCGCAATGAAGGACTTAGGCGAAGCTGAGACGATCCTAGGGATTAGGATCTACAGGGTTAGATCCAATCGGCTTCTAGGCCTAAGTCAGGCCAAGTACATAGACATAGTTCTGAAAAGATTCAGCATGGACCAGGCTAAGAAAGGTTTCTTGCCAATGGGTCATGAGCTGAAACTTAGCAAGACGAACTATCCTAAGACAAGGCAGGATAGGGAGAACATGGATTGGTTCTATATGCTTCGGCTATAGGATCAATCATGTACTCCATGCTATGTACAAGACCTGATGTCGGATTTGCACTAAGTATGATGGGCTGGATCCTGAATGGATCACAGGTAGGCTGTCAAAGCAGTCCTGAAGTACCTTAACTTGACTAAGGATAGCTTCTTAGTGCATGAAAGTTAGGAAGAGCAGTCAGTTACCAGGTACACCGATGCAAGCTTCCAGACTGACCAGGATGAATATGAGTCGCAGTATAGGTACGTGTTCATGCTAAATGGTGGTGCTATTGTTGGAGAGGCTCCAAGTAATAGACCATCGCGGTTTCTATCACAGGAACTGAGTACATTGCAACGTGTGAAGCAGCTAGGGATGCTGTGTGGATAATGAAGTTTATCATGCAACTGGGGGTAGTGTCAACTATCCAGTAACCAGTTGATATCTTCTGTGACAACTAGGGGCTGTTGCACAAGCTATGTGCCCCGGTCACACATATACACGAAGCACGAACTCAGGGAGTTTCACCTATTGTGAGAAATCACTGAGGGGGTGACATCTCATTACAAAGAGTAGACACCAAAGACAATGTCGCAGATCTTTTGACCAACATGCTTGGCTATGCCTCTGCACGAAGGTTATACTGGATCTATAGGGATTAGACCCATGCCTAGTAGGTACTAGTGCAAGTGGGAGATTGTTGGAAATGCCCTAGTCCCGAGGCATTGGTCCTTGTGTTTGTATAATACATTTGTACATTTATGTAATCTTTATGTATTATACAATTTGTGTCAAGGAAATAAAGGCATTAATCTACTTATTATATGTCTTGTGCTATATTTTAAATAGAGTATCCAATGGACATATCCATATCCATGTTGTCAAGTGTGAGGCACTTGGCAGTAAGACTGTGGATAGTGAAAACGATATGACCATAAAGTTATCCGTAGTCTGTTCTAATCATGGGAATGAATGGAACTAAAGACTATCATTAGCCTGGTTGTATGGCGGTGTCTTACCGGTCATAGAACATGGAATGTCAACCAGGTTAATGGGTACATGCAAAAAGGGCATGGTACTGGATTGATCCACTTAACGGGAATCTGCATGGTATAGTATCACAAATGATTCTCGTGTAGTACTTGTATAAGTCCTTCGACCGGACCATATGATGGTGCTGCATGCGAGGTGGCACACTTTGGTGTACGCCCAACGGGCCTGTAAAAGGGTGCCAAGTACGGGTACGTTCGGGTGTGTCAGTAAGCATGGCAGCACTATGGATATGCAGAAGGGAATGTCACTCAGTGATTCACTGAGACGACATCATCGGCCTCTTGAAGAATGTTACTGATAAGTGTGCGGCCGCACCCAAACAAGATTGGATCTTGTTTGTGAGCATCAGTTCATTCGGTATCAAGTAAAGGTCCAGACACAAAGAGGGTGATACTTCCATGCCTCTGTGTTGGACACCGATATCAGCGATATGGGATTTACAAGTTCAAACTACTGGGTTACGTTTTCAGTTGGACTGCTTACTCCGTCTTAATTGGGGGCTACAGTGGCTTGCTAGAGCCCGCCTGTAGTCTGTGGGCCTTGGCCCACTGCCAACATAAAGACGGGCCCATCGGATCGTACACATTGAACGTCTGGACTTTAACTAGTCGGATTAAGTGTGTACTTGGAGTATACACATTTGAAGAGAGAGAGATATATTAATTATATTATATGAATCAATTGGATTGATCAAAGTTATATAATTAATATTTATTTTGGCCTTCTCATAATTAATTCAATGAATTAATTTATGGGATTATTTCCTAGGTGGAAATATTATGACATGTATAGGTTTACATGTTTGTCATTTTATGTGTGTCTAATTTAATCCATTGATTAAATTAATAGGTCAAATGAATTTTAATTTAAATGTATGTAATATGTTACATGGTATCATATATATAAACATACATGTTAAATTAAAGTTGCGTTTGCATTTAATTAAATCAAAGGAATTTAAATTGGGCTTAAGGCTTAAAATGAAAAATGCCCACATTAAGTGGGATGTGTTGGCCGAAATTGTGGGCAAGGTTGGGATAAGAATGTGAGTCATTTTATGGATCAAAATGATGATGACCAATTCTTATGAACCAATAAGAAAATGGTGAGTCATTGGTTTGACCTAAGAAGTGGCAAAGTTGGACTTTGCTCCATTTGATCTTTCCTTTACTTATGGTAAGAAAGGGGAAAAGATGATGACCAATTTTCTCTTGGTGTTGGCCGAATATATGCATAAAGAAGTGAGTCATTGTTTGACTTTGAAGAAGCAAAGTGAGACTTTGCTTCTTTATGCATAATGATGAGATTTTTGGTGAGTCATTTGGATGAACCAATTAAGGGGTGATGAGTCATTAGTTTGACTAGAAAACTTGCAAAGTTGGACTTAGCAATTTAATTCATTCTCTCATCTTTTGGCCGACCACCATGTTTGTATAAGATGGGAAAAATGGTTTTTATGGAGGGCGTGTGTGAAAACATTTTTGCCCACTTTGGAGAGAAATTTCTTTTGGTAAGAACTTTGAGCCCAACTTGATTACTTGTTTTATTTCTTTTGGAAAGAAATAGAGGACAACCATATTCATCTTGGGCCGCCCCTCTCTCCCTCTCTTCTTGTCATCCGAGTCGCTAGCACGGGTTTCGGTCCGAGAGCCGTTCGTGTACGTGATGTTGGAGGGAATCTACACTTGATTTCTGCAGTCTGCATCCGTCTCTTAGAGAGACTTTGTGGTGAGTTTTTGAAACCCTCCTTTTATGCTTTAAGTTTTTGATTTCCACATCTTAAGCTCCTGGGCCGGATTCGAGGAAATCGACGCGTTTTTCCGCTTTTATCGGTCGGTTTCCCGTGACGAATCCCAACATAACCGTCTTTTAGAATCGTGATGAAGCAACATAATCATCTACGACATCTATTATGGTGTTGAAATTCATTGGGCTAGCCATTCTCGAGACTCCTTCGCTTTCTCCCCTGATAAAAACATTTGTTAGCATTGACTAGGGCATGCACACGGAGAATACCAAGTTAAGTGAAGTGGGCATGAGTGCGTGATGTGATGCATGCATGTATGAACAATGATGTCATGTGATGCCATGTCATGCTATGCAATCCTAAGCTAGTCAAGTGCACACAAAGTCAAGAATGGAAATGTGAAAGATGCAATGGATGTTGTTGATAAAGCTATCTATTGAAGTAGAGTGTGGCGTATAAATATACACCACATGGATAAAATGACACGTAGGGTGTCCACGGATCGAAGCAAGGTGATACTTGCAAAGCGCTTATGCGTATAGGGTAGATCTTGTACAGGGGTTAGATCTAAAAGCGGTACATGTAGAGTGGATCTTACACGGGAGGAGGTTTAATGTTTAGTTTCGCGGGACACAAGGATAGGATTTCTAATTAATACAGAAGACCTAAGGGGTTTGATAAAATTTCTAGCGTTTTTAGACCACCTAAATGACTCAGTGCATGCGGTAAAGTCCTTGGTGCTTGAGGAGTGCTTGAACGTTTGATCGATGAGTGAGATGTACATTGTGAGATAATAAAGATGATTCCCTTGTTTTTATTCTTTTGACTTTGGACATTCCAAGAACACCCAATGCTATGCAAAAAATGTTACTTGTGGACCACCACAAGGGTAAAAGTTCAGTGCTTTTGGGGCACCTAATGAATTTTGTGAAATGGTCGTGTGTGTACCGACACACGGACGGAGTTCAACGCTTTGTAGGTCTATGAGATGATATGAAATGGTCGCATGGGACCGGCCCATGGATAGAGTGCTGATGCTTTTGAGCATATGAAATGAAATGATGTTGTAAGAAAGTCAAGCATGGCAGGGATGCGGACAGAGGTTCGGCGTTCGGGGAACACCTTTCATGATTTGGGATGTTATGAAATGCCCCTACATGTGTACTAACCCGGCACTCGGGGAGCGCCTTGAATAATGTAGTAATGTCATGAAGTAACCCAATGTGGATAACAATATTATATGATATTTATGATGAATGGATATGATGTCATGAAATGCAACGTGTGGATTGTCACATGGAAATATACCTAGGACCATTGTGGTCTCTATTGAATGAAATGATTTGGTGGAATTGCCGAATGTAATCCGGTGCATTGGCAAAACACGGGTATTTTGGGATACCCGATATATGATGGAATGATATGATCATGGTGGGCATCCTTGGAATGCCCCTAATTTAATTTAAATAATATGTCATGAATGCTTATGACACATAAAATGCAAATGGCTGTGCAAAAAGCGTGGGTTAGGTTGTATTGTTGGTGTGCCCTAGTTCTTAAGGCATTGGATTCTTGTATTTTGTATTATACATTAAGAGTCATGAATGAATACATTATTTGTGTCACATTAATAAAGGCAATTAATCTATTTCATTTATATCTTGTGCTATAATATGAGTAGAGTATCCATTGATTGATAATCATAAAACCTATCCGAGGTCTGTTCTAATCGTGGGAACTAATAGAACCACAGACTTGTATATTCGATGACTGTATGGTAGTTCTTAACTAGCCATAGTACTTGTATAGTCAGTCATGAATATAGGTACATGTCATTGACATGGGACTGGATCGATCCGCACAAGAAAGCCACATGGTTGTCATGTCATAGGTCTTTCTTGAGTAGGTCTCTTTTATCCTCAGACCAGATTTCATTATAATATCAATATGGAATCCGGTTCACTTTGACATACGCCTAACAGGTCTGTAAAAGGATGCTAAATACGGGTATGATTGGGTGGACTGGTGAACATGTTGATATTGATGATGAAGTGATGGAATTGCCACTCGGGTGACACCGAGATGATATCATTGGCCACTTGATGAGTGGGACTGATAAGTGTATGGCCATACCCAGATAATTTGGTTGCTTATTTGATTAATCAGTCAACTCAAGATCAAGAAATATAATAAACAACAGAAGAGGATGAGAGACACCATGCCTCTTGTTTATTCATATCGATATTGTTAGGCAAAGGACACTATGAGATTACTACCGGGTGAGTGTCTTCTAAAGACTGCTGCATCTCTATCTTAATTGGGGGCTGTAATGGTTTGCTAGAACCCACTTACAGTCTGTGGGCCTTGGGCCTACTGCCAACATAAAGACAGACCCATAGGATCGTGCACATAGATCAACTGAGCTGGAACTTATAGAAATTGTACATGTAATGTACATTGGATGGAATGCGTTAATTAATTAGTTGACATTTGGTGTCAAGGTAATTAATTGACATTGGATTGAATTTAATTTAATTAATAAGTTTACGTAATGTAATTAATTAATTTACCAATTAATTGAATTACATAAAGCAAACAATTAATTAAATAATTTTCCTAAGTAGGAAAATTAAATACATGTGCTGTATTAACTTAAGTGTGATTTAATTTTATTTAGGGGTAATTAAATTTAGCCAAATGGAATTAAATTACATAGTATATACTTTTTAATTAAAGTTTATTTATGTAATTATAATCCTAGTGGGCTTGGGTTTAATTAACCTAATTAAAACCCAACTAGACAAGGTGTCTATATAAGGGCACACTTAAGGAAGAAAAACCTAATTCAACTCTAATTAATTTCTGGAAGTTTCAGCCACCAATAGCAGCCCCAAAATAGCTGAAAATCCCAGCATTAAAACTCCATTCCTTCGCGTCTTCGGCTAGCACCGGTTCCCGCTCAATAGTTGGTCGTGCACCAGACTTTGGAGATCGTAGTTTCAAGTAACGATTCTGCAGCAGTCTCTAGAAGAGACGAATCCGGTGAGTTAATCTCTCTTGATTCTTATTTGATTTTATTCTAATCAATGGTAATTGGACACGATAGGTGGATTCTAGGAAATTTTAAACGGTGTATTTTCCGCTGCGCCACATTATTTTTCCAATGACGAATCCCAACAGTGGTATCAGAGCCTAGGTTTTGTCCATTATATTGATTGGAATTGCTTCTTGAAAGCGTTCTTGAAGAAAGAATGGGTTTCAAGTTTGTTATTTTAGGGTTTTATTCAATTGGTTTTGATTTTGATAAACCCTAGAATTTTTTATTGGGGTTTTTGATTATTTTCCCCAATTGGTTTCCATCTTAAAAATTATTGTTTTATTGATTATTTATTTTTGGATGGATTTTTTTTATGATTAAAAAAAAAAGGTTATATATTTGTTTTGCTGCAATTTGGAATCGCAAGATTCCAAATTGCAGCTGCTGCTGCTTGCCGCAGCAGGCGTTGCTGCCTGCTGCGGCTTGCAGCTGCTGCTGCGTGGCAGCAGCCTGCTGCAGCGCCGTGCGCGGGTTTTGGGTCTGGTTTTGGATTTTGCGGGTATTTTTTATCCCGGACCCTAATGCAAATTAAATTAAATTTTTTTTAATTAATTTGTATTCAAATTATTTATTTTGTTGGCATGTATATTTAATTTAATTGTTTGCATATTAAATTGAATATGGACTTTGTGAAATTGGCCCAATAAACCGTGACACCGGTTAAAATTAGGAGAGCTAAATTTTAAATTCGTGACAACCCAAATTCAAGTGGGAGCAAAATTGTTAATTTTGCATTTATGGATGTTATCCATTGGGCCTTTATAGGCCTTAGTCACATTTGTTAAAATTGGCGATTTCACCCTAAGTAACTCGGCTTAACATTTATATTTATAATTTGGAATGCCATGATCATGCATCATATTGGTATGTATGTGCACGACAGGTACTTTGTTTGAAATGTTATGTTGAGTTCTATGGGCCCTAAATTATTATCGGTTGTAATTTAATTTTGGGAAATATGGCCTGCGTGCCATTTTTTTATTTTGATGTAATTTTAGAATAGATTTTATTTTACGAAATTATTGTAATTGCATCAAGTATGGAGGAAGGCCCAAATGGAGCAAGCCCATGGTGGGAGCCCAAGAAGGATTGCAGTCCGGCCCATGAAAAATTAGATAGGATATCTAGTTTTTCATTCGGTTGTAATTAAAGGCCCATAGGATCTCACTTATTTTAAATTAAGTATGCTATTGCATTTTTCATATAATATGGATGTATGGATCACCAAATTATTACCCGCGTTTATGCATGCTAAGCCGTATCACTTAATTATAATCCGGAAATTAAAATATTGAGTCGCTTAAAAGTGCTTCCCACATTCACACCTCTTCCTCCCATTGATGCTGCAATGTGCGCCATGCCCTAGCTGGGTATATTGTAGTATTCGATGGGCTGTCGAGGGTTAAGATACTTGGTATGGTTAACATGTGAATGGTGGTTTGACTCAACATGGGTAGCATTAGCTCAGAGCGGGCCCTAAGCACAGATGGGTAAAGTGTCAATAAGCCCATCAAACCAAGAGTCCTTCGTGGAAGGATTGGATAGGTTGTCCTACCAAACGACTCAATGGTTGGTTAGCGAGCCCTAGTTCGGCCAGTCATTGATAAGTTGTGGATCTTGGTCAAGTCAGCCAATTAACAACAACAACAAACAAATTAAAATCGGATTATTAATTTGAATTGGCTTAAAAGTCCTTTATTTCTAACTCAAGCAATGATTTCTTCCATGTAGATAATCCCATTTCAGTTAAGCAATTTAAATGGCTGTAACAAACAACAACTCACTCTCACTTAGGTCACTCTTGGAGAAGGAGAAGCTTTCGGGGACTAACTTCTTGGACTGGGCTAGGAACTTACAAATAGTTCTTAGATAAGAGTCTAAGGAGTATGTACTGAATGCTCCTTTACCAGCTGGCCCTCCCGCAGGTCGAGGCATCACCACGGCGATGGTGGAGCAGTACGATCGGTATGTGAGGGATGACCGAGATGTCTCGTGCCTCATGCTGGGTACCATGGCTTCTGATCTTTAGAAGCAGTTTATGGACGAGCATGCTTATGAGATGATGGATCAACTTAAAAAGATGTTCCAAGATCAGGCTCGTCAGGAACGTTACCTGACAACTAAGGCACTTTGCACGACTGTGATGGTAGCTGGGACTTCTGTTAGCACTCATGTGCTAAAGTTGAAGGGGTATATTGATGCACTTGCCCGCCTTGGCTCGCCAGTTCCGCTGGACTTGGCAACAGACATTATTCTCGGGGTCACTTCCTGAGTCTTACAACCAGTTTATCATGAATTACCATATGCAAGGGTTGGATAAATCGGTTGTTGAGCTGCATGGCATGCTCAAGCTTGCTGAGCAGTCTCTTAAGAAGACTCCTGAAGTATTGCTGGTGAACAAGGGCAATACGCCCATTGCTAAGGGAAAGGCCAAATCTAAGGCCAAGGCTAAGGCCCAAAAGGCCAAGGCTAAGGGCAAAAAGGTGGTGGCCCAACCTAAAGCAAGGGTTGCCTATCCTGACGATGTTTGCCATGAGTGTCATGAGAAGGGGCACTGGAAGAGCTCATGTCCAAAGCTAAGGGAGCAACTGAAGGGCGAAACTGCTGCTTCAGGTGTTTATGTTGTTGAGATTAATCTGGCTATTTCTACATCTTGGGTCTTGGACACTGGATGTGGATCTCACATTTGTTCAAATGTGCAGGGTCTAAGAAATAGGAGATTATTAGGATCTGGAGAAGTAGATCTTCGAGTCGGAAACGGTGCTCAGGTTCAGGCCATGGAGATCGGAGATTATTTCTTGGAGATGCCTAGTGGAGTTGTTTTGGAACTAAGAAACTGTTATTTTGTACCTGTGATGCGCAGGAATATTATTTCCGTTTCTTTGTTGGATATTTCTGGTTTTGTATTTAATATTGGACATGGTAGAATTTCTATGCAATGTGGCAATATTATTTATGGAACAGCATTTCTTGAAAATGGCTTATATATCCTTGATCTAAAACGTGAAAGTTCAATCTATAACAGAAATACTAAAAGGATTAAACAAAATGAAATTAATCCTACTTACATCTGGCATTGTCGACTTGGCCATATAAATGAGAAGCGTATAGCTAGGCTTCACTCTAGTGGAGTGCTAGGGTCATTTGACATCCAGCCTTATGACACATGCGAATCTTATTTGAGAGGCAAGATGACAAAGGCGCCTTTTAGCAAGACTGCTGAAAGGGCCTCAAAGCTATTGGAGCTAATACATTCCGATGTATGTGGCCCAATGAGCACTAGTGCTAGATCTGGTTTTTTGTACTTCGTCACCTTCACGGATGACTTCAGCAGATACGGTTACATGTATCTGATGAAGCATAAGTCTGAGACTCTCCAAAGGTTCAAGGACTTTAAGAATGAAGTAGAAAACCAACTTGGCAAGAAAATAAAAGCACTTCGGTCTGACCGAGGGGGTGAATATTTGAGCCAAGATTTTGACTCGTTTTTTAGAGAGTGTGGGATCATATCCCAACTCACTCCTCCTGGTACACCCCAGTGGAATGGAGTGTCAGAAAGGAGGAATAGGACCTTACTTGACATGGTCCGCTTGATGATGAGTCATGCTACACTCCCTGTCTCCTTTTGGGGATATGCTTTAGAGACAGCTGCTTACATTCTTAATAATACACCAAGTAAGGCAGTTGAGGGAACACCATATGAACTATGGAAAGGCCGAAAGCCCAATGTTTCCTTCTTGAAGATTTGGGGTTGTGATGCACATGTTAAGAAATTAACAAGTGGCAAACTCGAGTCCAAATCTGTCAAGTGCCAGTTTGTGGGTTACCCTAAGGAAACTAAGGGTTATTACTCCGGCCGAAAACAAAGTTTTCATAGCCAGAAATGCAGTCTTCTTGGAGAAGGAATTCCTTTCCAAGAGAGACAGTGGGAGTAATGTTGAACTTTCAGAAGTTCAAGACTCACAAACTCCTACAGCTACTGCTGAGGATGCTTTGGGAACCAATCTGACTACTCAAGAAATTGAGAAACCAGAAACGGTTGCATAGGACCTTAGAAGGTCTGGTAGGACATGTCATCAGCCAGAGAGGTACGGCTTTCTCGTGACTGATGATGGGGACCTTATGGTTGTTGACCAAGAGGAGCCCAAGACCTATGAGGAGGCTATTGAAAGCCCACACTCAGAACAATGGTGCAAAGCCATGGAGGCTGAGATGCAATCTATGCATGATAACCAAGTATGGAACTTGGTGGATGCACCTCCGGGTGCTAAGGTGATAGGTTGCAAGTGGTGTTTCAAGTTAAAGGCTGACAACACCTTCAAGGGGCAATTGGTGGCAAAAGGATTCAAGCAAGTTCAAGGAATTGACTATGATGAAACCTTTTCACCAGTTGCTATGCTCAAATCCATTAGGATACTACTAGCCATAGCTGTATGGTACGATTATGAGATATGGCAGATGGATGTTAAGACCGATTTCCTTAATGGAAAGCTACTTGAGGATGTGTACATGGCACAACCTGAGGGTTTTATCGATCCAAAGTATCCAAACCGGGTATGCAAGCTTCAAAGATCTATTTATGGATTGAAGCAATCATCGAGGTCATAGAATCAGAGATTCAATGAGACCATTACAGAATATGGCTTCACACAGAATTCTGATGAGCCCTGTGTGTATAAGATGGTTAGTGGGAGCGTTTCCACCTTCCTAGTGCTGTATGTTGACGACATCCTTATCATTGGAGGCGACATACCAACACTGCAAGGAGTTAAGCAGTGGTTGAGTAGGTGCATTGCAATGAAGGACTTAGGCGAAGCTGAGACGATCTTAGGGATCAGGATCTACAGAGATAGATCCAATCGGCTTCTAGGCCTAAGTCAGGCCACGTACATTGACAAGGTTCTGAAAAGATTCAGCATGGACAAGGCAAAGAAAGGATTCTTGCCTATGCACCATGGGTTGAAGCTGAGTAAGAAAGATGGTCCTAAAACAAAGAAGGACCGGGAGAACATGGAAAAGATCCCTTACGCATCTGCTATTGGATCTATCATGTACTCCATGTTATGTACGAGGCCTGATGTCGTGTTTGCACTAAGTATGGCTAGCCGGTACCAGTCGGACCCCGGTGAGGAACACTGGAAGGCAGTCAAGGCAATCTTGAAGTACCTTAACCGAACTAAGGATGCTTTCTTAGTGTATAGAGGTCAAGATGAGCTGGTAGTGTCAGGTTACACTGATGCAAGCTTTGAGACCGATGAGGATGAGAACCAGTCACAGTCTGGTTATGTTTTTTCTCCTGAATGGCGGTGCCATTAGTTAGAGGTCCTCAAAGCAGGCCACCATTGCTGACACTACAATGGAAGCTGAGTACATAGCTGCGTGTGAAGCTCAAAGGAAGCCGTTTGGATCAAGAAAGTCATAACTGAGTTGGGAATAGTGCCCACTATCCTAGACCCAGTTGATGTTTTTATGACAATAACGGGGCCATCGCACAAGCTAAGGTGCCCCGGTCGCACAAGAGATCCAAACATGTACTCAGAAAGTTTCACCTCATTCGGGAGATTGTGAACATAGGTGACATATCATTGCAGAGGGTTGACACCAAGAATAATGTCGCTGATCCATTAACCAAAGCGCTATTGCAGACACAGCACGACGGTCATACCAGATCTATAGGAATTAGGGCAATGCCCACTTGGAACTAGTGCAAGTGGGAGATTGTTGGTGTGCCCTAGTTCTTAAGGCATTGGATTCTTGTCTTTTGTATTATACATTAAGAGTCATGTATGAATACATTATTTGTGTCACATTAATAAAGGCAATTAATCTATTTCATTTATATCTTGTGCTATAATATGAGTAGAGTATCCATTGATTGATAATCATAAAACCTATCACAGGTCTGTTCTAATCGTGGGAACGAATAGAACCACAAACTTGTATATTCGATGACTATATGGTAGTTCTTAACTAGCCATAGTACTTGTATAGTCAGTCATGAATATAGGTACATGTCATTGACATAGGACTGGATCGATCCGCACAAGAAAGCCACATGGTTGTCATGTCATAGGTCTTTCTTGAGTAGGTCTCTTTTGTCCTCAGACCAGATTTCATTATAATATCAATATG
Source organism: Euphorbia tirucalli (assembly GCA_039660915.1). Lineage (NCBI taxonomy): Eukaryota > Viridiplantae > Streptophyta > Magnoliopsida > Malpighiales > Euphorbiaceae > Euphorbia > Euphorbia tirucalli. Next base: position 29,159,057 of record CM077640.1, on the reverse strand, counting down.
GAATCCGGTTCACTTTGACATACGCCTAGCAGGTCTGTAAAAGGATGCTAAATATAGGTATGATTGGGTGGACCAGTGAACATGTTGATATTGATGATGAAGTGATGGAATTGCCACTCGGGTGACACCGAGATGATATCATTGGCCACTTGATGAGTGGGACTGATAAGTGTATGGCCATACCCAGATAAGTTGGTTGCTTATTTGATTAATCAGTCAACTCAAGATCAAGAAATATAATAAACAACAGAAGAGGATGACAGACACCATGCCTCTTGTTTATTCATATCGATATCGTTAGGCAAAGGACACTATGAGATTACTACCAGGTGAGTGTCTTCTAAAGACTGCTGCATCTCTGTCTTAATTGGGGGCTGTAATGGTTTGCTAGAACCCACTTACAGTCTGTGGGCCTTGGGCCTACTGCAAACATAAAGACCGACCCATAGGATCGTGCATATAGATCAACTGAGCTGGAACTTATAGAAATTGTACATGTAATGTACATTGGAAGGAATGCATTAATTAATTAGTTGACATTCGGTGTCAAGGTAATTAATTGAAATTGGGTTGAATTTAATTTAATTAATAAGTTTACGTAATGTAATTAATTAATTTATCAATTAATTGAATTACATAAAGTAAACAATTAATTAAATAATTTTCCTAAGTAGGAAAATTAAATACATGTGTTGTATTAACTTAAGTGTGATTTAATTTTATTTAGGGGTAATTAAATTTAGCCAAATGGAATTAAATTACATAGTATATACTTTTTAATTAAAGTTTATTTATGTAATTATAATCCTAGTAGGCTTGGGTTTAATTAACCTAATTAAAACCCAACTAGACAAGGTGTCTATATAAGGGCACACTTAAGGAAGAAAAACCTAATTCAACGCTAATTAATTGCTAGAAGTTTCAGCCACCAATAGCAGCCCCAAAACAGCCGAAAATCCCAGTATTAAACCTCCATTCCTTCGCGTCTTCGGCTAGCACCGGTTCCCGCTCAATAGTTGGTCGTGCACCGGACTTTGGAGATCGCAGTTTCAAGTAACGATTCTGTAGCAGTCTCTAGAAGAGACGAATCCGGTGAGTTAATCTCTCTTGATTCTTATTTGATTTTATTCTAATCAATGGTAATTGGATACGATAGGTGGATTCTAGGAAATTTTAAACGGTGTATTTTCTGCTACGCCACGTTATTTTTCCAATGATGAATCCCAACATGTATGACATACATAATGATGTTATGTATGCTATGAAAATGCTAACACATAAATATAATGTTATGGCTTAGAAAGAAACGGTTATTATGAATGGCAAACGGATGATTTAATGTTTTCACACGAAAATTAAGTGCAAATGGCTGCATAAAAATGTGGATTAATATCACACAAAAATGTTTTGTGAATGGTATGTCATGTGTATGGAAAATTATGACTATGGTATGTTATGGACGCGTAGATAGCAATGGTGATGTGTCACGGGATGGCGAGAAACACATAGCACATAAAATGGATTCTTCCAACCTTATTCCTCCAAACGTGGTCGGTCTCAAAAAAATTCTAACCAAGTCCTAGGTGGGGTTCTCTTCGATCATCAACCGGGGATGATGAAGGCGCGATTTTATTTATTCACATAATTATTTTGGTATCCTAAGGGAATCCAACTTGGGCTGCCTATATGAGTTCATTCCAAGTCAAGTTAAAATCAAGGTTCCCATAGCAAAATATACTCCGGGATCGTACGAGGCTATTGGTGGTGTTTCGTATCCGTGCCCCTAAGACCAGGAGGAATAAAGGCGACACTTCAACAATCCACCAGGCTAAAACGGGATACTTAACCTAATGCAAGTATGTCTAACTAAAAATGCAAAATGAAATATCAATCAAGAATCATCCACCGTATTTTAATTAGACACTTTTCAGGGCTTGTCAAATTCTTTTAAATTTTTAAGAAAACTTTCTTAAGAAATCCCCAGCAGGACGACATTTTCGATGCAACGCGGACTCCCTTTCGGAAGGGGCGCCTCGATTTCGGGCAGACCCCTCGCTCGCGTGGGGTTTTTATAATGAAAATTCTCATTTTGGAAAACTTAGGAATTAATTCTTAAAAGAACCAAGACCTAAGTCTCGATGAATATTGTAGCAGTCGCCACCCGGCTCAGCTCAACCGGGAAATTTATAATGTAGCTGAATCGGACGAACGGCCGCTACACTATCTAGAGATCTAGGTCCGGACAAGTCCCTCATTTCGTGTCTAATTAAAATAAATATTGGCCAATGTTCATGGACAGTATTTCAAATTCTAAAGTCAATTTTATTGAAATAATTCATACAGCACGCATAAAGGTAAAGTAAAATAGTGAATGATTAAATTATTACAACCCGATCGAATGAAAGATAACTCTCAGCCGCACTTTTACGATTGCCTAATATACATGATTTATCTAAAAATTACAATCGCCTATGGTACATGTATTAATCTATTAACTACATCAAAAATAAAAATAAAAAACTGCAAAACAGAGGGTTAGCACAATTTATGGCATGCCACAAATAGGACTCAAACATGACAGAATGGGGAATTTAAAATTCGGGGGGGCATGCATTTAGGGGGATAACCGGGTCGGCTCGGCTAGCCGGCCCGATTAGACCTGGAAAGCATTTTGAAATGTCCCTGTATTTTTGGGTTTTATGAGAAAATCATTTTGAAAACGTTTCTTGCCGATTTACATGCATTTTTACATGTATGGTGGGTCGGTTTTCGGGAGAATTGGGTCTCCGTCATTGTATTGTTCTAAATGCAATTTTACCCAAATTTGAATCTAGGGTCATGGATGCACACAACAAAATTCGTTTTCGATGATTTTTGGATTTTCTGAATTTTTAGGGATTTTTTTATAAATTTTTGGAAATTATTCATGAAATTCTGGTTCTGGAAGAGTACTACAGTCGTGCGACTATAACTACAGTCGTACGACTGTAACTTACAGCCGTGCGACTGTAAGTAATCCAAACTCAGGATTTCGCCAAAATTTTGTTTAAAATAAACTGAAAGAAAATCATCTAGAAACCAAGAACACTCGTTCGGCTGTAAATACAGTCGTATGGCTGTTCATCAAACTCAAGAACAGTCGCACGACTGTTCTTGATTTCTAGGAACAAGTATACAAAAAGTTGAACGAAAATGCACAAAATCACACCAATCACCTAGAAAGATTGAAAAACAGAAGGGATAAAGAGTGGTAACCTTTTTGGCGCACATCCATCATAGGATTGACCCCTGGTCTCGCTCCAATCCACTGGAATTTGCTCCTTTTTCCTTGAAATTGAGATTGGAAACTTTGTGTCCAAAAATAAAAAATGCTCGGGAATCCTAGGGTTTCTAGTCTGAAATTTGATTTGTTTGTGGAGTTAGATTGTTAACCTAGGAGTTTCTAACAAATTTTTTATACTTTAATCTGAGAATCAAAAGAAATAAAAGAGGAAAAGAAGTTTTTGTTGAGTTGGGTTTTTTTCTTCCTTGTCTCTTTGTCTCTTTTCTCTCTTTAAAAATCTGAGAATCCAAGCTAATCCCTCTATCTTCTCTTTTTCTCTCCCTTTTATGTTTGATCCCTCCTTTTTCCTCACCAGAATCTGGGTAATTAATGCCCAATCTTCCCCCTCTTCTTTCTTATGTCATGGGTATGGTGTTCTGTACCTGCCCCGATCTTACAGTCGTACGACTGTATGCTTCAATTACAGTCGTATGACTGTAATGACAGTTGCACGGCTGTAAATTACAATCGTGTGACACCTGCATTTTTTTTCTTTTTATTTATTTTTTATTTTTTTAAGGACGGAGTAAAATTCTAGCGCTTACACCCGGTCGGTCTGAATCCGGTTCACGCTTATCCATGAAAAAGGTAAGAGTGACTTTCATCATAAAGGTCGGGAAAAAACCCATGTTCATAGCATCCTTAGTCCCATTAAGGTACTTCAGGATTGCCCTAACAGCCTTCCAGTGTTCCTCCCCGGGGTTTGACTGTACCGGCTAGTTATACTTAGTGCAAACACGACATCAGGCCTTGCACATAACATGGAGTACATGATAGATCCAGTAGAAGATGCATAAGGGATCTTTTCCATTTTCTCCTAGTCCTTCTTTGTTTTAGGACCATCTTTCTTACTCAGCTTCAACCCGTGGTGCATAGGCAAGAATCCATTCTATGCCTTGTCCATGCTGAATCTTTTTAAAACCTTGTCATTGTACGTAGCCTGACTTAGGCCAAAAAGCCAATTGGATCTATCTCTATAGATCCTAATCCTTAAGATCATCTCAGCTTGACTGAAGTCCTTTATTGTGAAGAACTTACTCAACCACTGCTTAACCCCTTGCAGTGTTGGTATGTTGCCTCCAATGATAAGGATGTCATCAACATACAGTACTAGGAAGGTGGAAACGCTCCCACTAACCATCTTATACACACAGGGCTCATCAGAATTCTGTGTGAAACCATATTCTGTAATGGCCTAATTGAATCTCTGATCCCATGACCTCGATGCTTGCTTCAATCCATAAATGGATCTTTAAAGCTTGCATACCAGGTTTGGATACTTTGGATCAATAAAACCCTCAGGTTGTGCCATGTACACATCCTTAAGTAGCTTTCCATTAAGGAAAGCGGTCTTAACATCCATCTGCCATATCCCATAATCTTACCTGGCAGCTATGGCTAGTAGTATCCTAATGGAATTAAGTATAGCAACTGGTGAAAAGGTTTCATCATAGTTAATTCCTTGAACTTGCCTGAATCCTTTTGCCACCAATCGCCCCTTGAAGGTGTTGTCAACTTTTACCTTGAAACACCAACTTGTAACCTATCACCTTAGCACCCGGAGGTGGATCCACCAAGTTCCATACTTGGTTATCGCGCATAGATTGTATCTCAGCCTCCATGGCTTTTTACCATTGATTTGAGTGTGGGCTTTCAATCTTGGGCTCCTCTTGGTCAATGACCATAAGGTCCCCATCAACAGTCATGAGAAAGCCGTACCTCTCTAACTGATGATGTGTCCTACCAGACCTTCTAAGGTCCTATGCAACTGGTTCTGGTTCCTCAATTTCTTGAGTAGTCAGATCGGTTCCCGAAGCATCCACAGCAGTAGCTGTAGGAGTTTGTGATTCTTGAACTTCTCAAAGTTCAACATTACTCCCACTGTCTCTCTTGGAAAGGAATTGCTTGTCCAAGAAGATTGCATTGCTGTGTATGAAAACTTTGTTTTCCACTGGATCATAGAAGTAATAACCCTTAGTTTCCTTAGGGTAACCCAAAAACTGGCATTTGACAGATTTGGACTCGAGTTTGCCACTTGTCAATTTCTTAACATGTGCATTGCAGCCCCAAATCTTTAAGAAGGAAACATTGGGCTTTCGGCCCTTCCATAGTTCATACGGTGTTCTCTCAACTGCCTTTCTTGGTGTATTATTAAGAATGTAAGCAGCTGTATTTGAAGCATATCCCCAAAAGTAAATAGGGAGTGTAGCATGACTCATCATCGAGTGTACCATGTCTAGCAAGGTCCAATTCCTACTTTTTGACACTCCATTCCACGAGGGTGTACCAGGAGGAGTGAGTTGGATACAATCCCACACTCTCTCAAAAATGAGTCAAACTCTTGGCTCAAATATTCACCCCCTCAGTCAGACCGAAGTGAATTTTTTTCTTGTCAAGTTGGTTTTCTACTTCATTCTTAAAGTCCTTGATCCTTTGAACAGTCTCAGACTTATGCTTCATCAGATACACTAAACCATATCTGCTGAAGTCATCCGTGAAGGTGACAAAGTATAGAAAACCGGATCTATCACTAGTGCTCATTGGGCCACATACATCAGAATATATCAGCTCCAATAGCTCTGAGGACCTTTTAGCAGTCTTGCTAAAAGGCACCTTTGTCATCTTACCTTTCAAACAAGATTCACATGTGTCGTAAGACTGGATGTCGAATGTGTTGGAAATGCCCTAGTCCCGAGGCATTGGTCCTTGTGTTTGTATGATAGATTTGAACATTAATATGAACTTTATGTATTATACAATTTGTGTCAAGAGATAAAGGCATTAATCTATTTATTATATGTCTTGTGCTATATTTTAAATAGAGTATCCAATGGACATATCCATATCCATGTCATCAAGTGTCATGCACTTGGCAGTAAGACTATGGATAGGGAAAACGATATGTCCATTGGATACTCTATTTAAAATATAGCACAAGACATATAATAAATAGATTAATGCCTTTAACATAAATTGTTTAATACATAAAGTTCACGTTAATGTACAAACACAAGGACCAATGCCTCGGGACTATGGCATTTCCAACAATCTCCCACTTACACTAGTACCTACTAGGCATGGATCTAATCCCTATAGATCTAGTAGAACCTTCACGCATAGGCATAGCCAAGCGTGTTGGTTAAAAGATCTGTGACATTGTCTTTGGTGTCCACTCTATGTAATGAAATGTCACCTTTCCCAACCATTTCTCGTATGAGGTGAAACTTCCTGAGTTCATGCTTCATGTATATGTGTGACTAGGGCACATAGCTTGTGCAACAACCCCATTGCTATCATAAAAGATATCAACTGGTTCCCGGATAGTAAACACTATCCCCAGTTTTGTGATAAACTTCTTTATCCACACAGCTTCCCTAGCTGCTTCACACACTGCAATATACTCAGTTCCTATGATAGAATCCATGATGGTTGGTTGCTTAGAGGCTCTCCAATAATAGCACCACCATTTAGCATGAATACATACCTATACTGCGATTGTTATTCATCTTGGTCGGTCTGGAGGCTTATACCAGTGTACCCAGTAACTGACAACTCTTCCTGACCTGCAATCACCAAGAAGCTATCCTTAGTCCAGTTAAGGTACTTCAGGATTGCTATGACAGCCTACCAGTGATCCTTTCTGGGATCCGGCTTGTCATACTTAGTGCAAAGGTAACATCAGGTCTTGTAAATAGCAAGGAGTACATGATTGATCCAATAGCTGAAGCATATAGGACCAATCTCATGTTCTCGCTGTCCTGCCTTATCTTAGGACAGTCCTTCTTACTATGTTTCAGCCCATGACCCATTGGTAAGAAACCTTTCTTAGCCTGGTCCATGCTGAATCTTTTCAGAACTATGTCTATGTATTGGGCCTGACTTAGGCCTAGAAGCCGATTGGATCTATCCCTATAGATCCTGATCCCTTGGATTGTCTTAGCTTTGCCTATGTCCTTCATCGCGAAGCACTTACTCAACCATTACAATACCCTTGTAGTGTTGGTATGTCGCTTCCAATCAGAAGGATGCCATCCCTATATAATACCAGGAAAGTTACTATTCTCCCACTAAACCTCTTCTACACACCCTTAAAGGTATTGTCGGCCTATAGCTTATATTACCACTTGCAACCTATTACCTTAGCACCCGGAGGTGGACCAACCAGGTTACAAACCTAATTATCGTACATAGATTGCATATCCACCACCATGGTAGACAGTGGGCTAGCTATAGCGAACTGGTAGGTTTTGAGCTCTTCTTCATCAAAGACAACAAGAGCATGATCATTGGTAACGAGAAACCTATTTCTCATAGGTTCCCGATGATCCCTATCAGACCTTCTAGGTCCTTTGTGTGACCTGGGCTGGTGCTTCCACCTAAGGAAGTTCCACTCTGGTCTCTGAGTTATCCTTTTTAGGAGTTTGTGAGTTTTGGACTTACCTGAGTTCAACATCGCTCCTACTGTCTTTCTTGGAAATAAACTCCTTTTCAAGAAAGACCCCCTTTCGCGCCATGAACACCTTGTTCTCAGTGGGGTTGTAGAAGTAATACCTTTTCGTTTCCCTAGGGTAGCTCACAAACAGGCATTAGTCAATGTTGGGTTCTAGTTTGCCCACAGTCAATTTCTTGACTTGAGCATAACAACTCCAAATCCGTAGGAAAGACACATTGGGCACCCTGCCCGTCTGTAATCCAAATGGGGTCTTTTCCAAAGCCTTAGTCCGAGTATAATTGAAAATGAAAGCCATTGTCTCAAGAGCGTATCCTTAAAACCTTATTGGGAGAGAAGCATAACTCATCATTTGAGCAGACCATGTCAAACAGGGTCCTATTCCTCCATTCGGACACCCCATTCCATTGTGGTGTTCCTGGAGGAGTGCGCAATGGAACTATTCCATGCCCACTCAAAATGAGTCATACACTAGGTTTATATGCTCACCACCTCGGTCCGACCGAATGGCTTTGATTATTCTGCCTAGTAGGTTCTGTACATTGTTCCTAAATCCCTCGAACCTATCAAGGGTCTCAGAGTAATATTTCAGTAAATAGGCATAGCCATATCTGATGAAATTTTCTGTGAAGGAGACGAAGTATAAATGTTCACCCCTGGTAGCTACGCTTATAGGTCCACATACATCTGAATATATTAGGTCCCATAAGCCAGCAGCCCTTTCAGCCTTATTGATAAAAGGAGCTTTAGTCATTTTACCTCGTAAACGAGACTCACATATATCAAGTGACTCCATGTTAAATGATCCTAGGATTCGAACTTTGCGAAGCCTAGCTATGCACTTCTCGTTTATGTGGCCTAAATTACAACGCTAAAGGTAAACAGGATTAAGTTTGTTTGGCTTAACCCACTAAGTATGTATATTATAGAAATGATTAGTTTCATTTAGATTCAGGATATAAAAGACATTATTTAACGGAGCTACTCCTTAAAATAATTATTTTCTAAATAAATCCTTTTTACTATTACCAATAGTAAATGTACATCCAGAAATATCCAAAACTGAAACAGAAATAATATTCCTGTACATAACAGGTACAAAATAACATAGTTTCAGTAACAAAACTAATCTACTAGGCATCCTAAGCTGGTCCAACTGATCTCTATGGCAGCAAGCCTTGCTCCATTTCTGACCCACAAGTCCACTTGTCACAATCCTAGTTACCTTATGTTCTTAAGTCCCTGCACATTACAACAAATGTGAGAACCACATCCAGTATCCAATACATAAGATGTTGAAACAAAGGTTAATGTCTATGACATATATACCTAATGAAGACATGCCATGTGTCTTCCTTTTTCTCTCCTAAAAGCTTGGGACATAATCTTTTCCAATGTCCAGTCTGCTTACAACCGAAGTAGACATCCTTAGAATGGGCCTTGGGCTGGGCTTTAGCCTCTTTAGCCTTGGCCTTGGCCTTTGCTTTTCCCTTAGTAAAAGGAGGTTTCCCCTTGTTAACCTTAAGTATCGGCGGAGTCTTCTTGATCAACAGTTTAGTGAGCTGAAGCATCCAATGCAGCTCACTAACAGTACGATCCATCCCTTGCTTGTAAAAGTTCAGGATGAATGGATCATAAGAATCTGGTAAGGAAGCCTGGATCATGTTAACCGCCAGCCCCCATGAGATAGGCATTCCGAGATGGGCTAAATTATCCAGATAGCCCTTCATCTTGAGCACGTGTGCACTCATAGATGTCCCAGACCCCATCTTACAGCTGCAAAATGCCTTGTTGATCAGGTACCTTTCTTGATAAGCTTTCTCATAAAACATCTCGTTAAGAGTTGTCATCATAACAAAGGCCTGATGATCCATGAATTGCTTTTGCAATTCAGGAACCATACACACCAACATCAGGCATGTCATGTCCCAGTTATCCTTTACATGTGCCAAATATTCCTCCAGCTGGGCAGCCGATGGATTACTTCCCGTTGGCATAGCCGGTACAGGCTTTTCTAGCACATACTTTTTTGCCCAAAAGATAAAGCCAGAAAGCTTGTCCTATTCCAGGATAGATCGTAGTGATAAAGTATTTTTCGTAGCCATTGGTTACTACACAGAAAAATTTACGAGTGTTAATAAAGGACTTAACTTGTTCTTCCCATATTATAATTAATAATGAATCATGTTGTTAATTAAACTGAGTTGTTGGGCTCATGGGCCGAGATCCATATTATATCAAGATATAGCCAGACGAGGGCCTGGAACAACTATACCCTAATTTTTAGGTAGGAACGCCATCAAATCCCAACCTAGGAACTCTCGGTTTGATGGGTCTGTTGGCACTTACCCATCTGTGCTTAGGGCCAGGAACATCCTACTACCCACGCTAAGTCAAAACCCCCCATCTAAGTGTTAGAGTAACCAATACTCCAACCCAATACAAAATGATGATACTCCTGTGCATCCAATGAGGGTTGGTCTATAGCTGGCTTATCCCCACTTCGAGTAGGTTATGAATGAGGGAAGCACTTTTAAGAGACTTAGTAATTATCATTTGGTTATTAGATTCAATTAATAACAGCTTAGATGCATAGGCGAGTGAAACTGGGTTGGTACATACATTCTCACATGTAAATAAATAAAGCATAATAAAATAAAAATGAAATGCTATGGGCCAAAATTTACATCCTAATATAATTCTAGTAAACCTGTAGTAGAACGACATCAGGTGGGTCATATCCTCATCCTTCTAGCACGCCAATGCAATCGGCTTCTTGTTTACATAATTTCATAATAAACAAATAAAATAAAATTATATAAAAAGAAAAACAGCGTGCAGGCCGTATTTACCAAAAGAATATTACAACCCAAATAAATAAGGCCCTATAACATCCATTCATGCATTTAATCATACATCCATGTAAACCAATACATACAATTTATAAACATGTTAAATGCATGAATTAATCCCATTTCATATATGTCCATAGCCATTATTTTGAAATCGCCAAATTTTGGCCGTTCATGGTTCTAAGCCCGTATGGGCCTTGGGGCTCCAGCCCAGGCAGAACACTGCTTCCAATCTAATTGGGAAACCATGAATTCCAAATTAGCTGTCCGGGTAATCGTGGTAAGAAAACCCGAACCAATTTCAATTAACCGTATTAATTTCCAAAATTAATATCACATGACCGAAAAATAAATTTCATTCATTCATAAAATGTGCGCATAAAATTTCCAAAATTTAAACACGCACAATTTTAAAACCAATTGAAATTTTAAAACTCAGCCCGGCACAAAAATCACACCAAATCCAAAAACGGGCCCAGCCCGTCACGCTGCAGCACGCTGCTACCTGGTGTGCTGCTGCAGCAGCAGCTGCTGCGGCCAGAAGTAAATTGCTGCCTGGTGTGCGGCCTAGCAGCAGTAGGCTACCGAGGGGTAAAACCCCTCAAAAACCTTATATATATATTTTTTGAAAGATGCATCAAAAATAAATCCAACACATTAAGAAAACTAAAGCAATGGAAAATTAAACATAGCTTATTACCTATATGCAAATAAAATTCCAAGGCAATAAAAAATACATAATCAAATAGAAAACATATACATATAAAACCAAATATGCATAAACAATTTTCTATTTGAAAATCAAATGAGGAAAAACATAAAACCCCAAAACTAAAAGAATCCCGATCCAAAAAAAGTCACCAATTTTAAAACACGGGATACACCAAGTTAAAGATTTCCATGGATCAAAAGCCTGCTCTGATATCAAAGTTGGGATTCGTCATGGGAAAACGACCGATAAAAGCGGAAATATGCGTCGATTTCCTGGAATCCAGACCCATCAACTTAAGATGTGGAAATCAAAAACTTAAAGGACAAAGGAGGGAGTTTTAAATCTTACCACAAAGTCTCTCTATGAGCCGGATGCAGACTGTAGGAAGAAAAGTAGACTCCCTCCAACGTTACGCGCACGAACGGCTCTTGGACCCAACCTGTGCTAGCTACCCGGATAAAACTTTGAAGAGATGGAGAGAGGACTGCTCACTTTGAGAATTATGGCTGTCCCTATTTCTTTCCAAAAGAAATGTCTATCTATCCAAAGATCGAACCAATTTTCTCAAGTGTGAGCACCTAATTTCTTTCCAAAAGAAATATTACAAACATGGGCAAAAATTCTTTTTTTTTCTAAAGAATTAATATCCCATTTTTCCTTTTATGATCAACGGCCAAACTAGTGAGTCTTTTATGAGATAGCCAAGTCCAACCTTGTTTTTCAAAGTCAAAAGCAATGACTCATCTCATATGACTCACCATCATATTAAATAAAAAGATTGACTCATCATTTTCATTAAATGAAAAAACATAATTCATCATCTCTTCATTAGTATAAAACCATGACTCATCATCTCTTTTGTCTAGTGAATAAGTCACCATACTCATCCATATGAGACATAATTTCAGCCAAGCTAAGTCCATTATATGTGGGCTTTTCAATTTCAAGCCCAAGCCCAATTCTAACCCCTTTAATTTAATTAATACCAAATACAATTTTAATTTAATATATATGGTTATATATTATACCATATAATATATTCCATACATTCAAATAAAGACCTATTAATTTAATAAAGGGATTAAATTAGACACACACAAAATGAGGTACATGTAAACCCATACATATATAAATATTTCCACCTAGGAAATAATCTCAAAAATTAATTTAATAAATTAATTAAGAGACTGCCGAAATAAAAATTAATTATAATATATTGATCAATCCAATTGACCTACATAGTATAATTAATAAGTCTCTCTCTCTTCAAACGTGTATACTCCAAGTACACACTTAATCCGACCAGTTAAAGTCCAGACGTTCAATGTGTACGACCCAATGGGCCCGTCTTTATGTTGGCAGTTGTCCAAGGCCCACAAACTACAAGCGGGCTCTAGCAAGCCACTTTAGCCACCAATTAAGATGGAGTAAGCAGTCCAACGGAAGACGTTACCTTGTAGTTTGAACTTGTAAATCCCATGTCGCTGATATAGATGTCCAACACAGAGGCATGGAAGTATCACCCTCTATTGTGTTTGGATATTTACTTGATACCGAATGAACTGATGCTTACAAACAATATCCAATCTTGTTTGGGTGCGGCCACACACTTATCAGTAACATTCTTCAAGAGGCCGGTGATATCGTCTTAGTGAATTACTGAGTGACATTCCCTTCTACATATCCATAGCACTGCCACGTTCATTGACACACTCGAATGTACCTATACTTGGCACCCTTTTACAGGCCCTTTAGGCGTACACAAAGTATGCCACTTCACATGCAGCACCATCATATGGTCCGGTCAAAGGACTTATATAAGTACTACACAAGAATCATTCGTGATACTACACCATGTAGATTCTTCGTTAAGTGGATCGATCCAGTACCATGCCCTTTTTGCATGTACCCATTAACCTGGTTGACATCCTATGTTCTATGACCGGTAAGACACCGTCATACAACTAGGCTAATGATAGTCTTTAGTTCCATTCATTCCCATGATTAGAGCAGACTACGGATGACTTTATGGCCATATCGTTTTCCCTATCCATAGTCTTACTGCCAAGTGCATGACACTTGACAACATGGATATGGATATGTCCATTGGATACTCTATTTAAAATATAGCACAAGATATATAATAAATAGATTAATGCCTTTATCTATTGACAAAAATTCTATAATACATAAAGTTCACGTTAATGTACAAACACGGGCATTTCCAACACAGCCCATATTTAGAGGTTTGACACCTTAACAAGGTTCAGTTGTGGGAGGCACTTTGACAACTTAATATTTAATGGGAATAATTTGTTTAAATGGGCTTACATGTAAACATGGGTGATTTGGATAATAAATATTAAATGCATATTGGAATATGTAAATGTGATATATCATTGGCATAAAGATACATCCTAACAGAAGAACTAGTAGCCTATACTAGCAGCTTCCATCGACGGGCTGCGCTCATACGCCATCTTTAGGCTCATCCTCCATCTAGGTTTGTCTTGTAATTACAATGGAAATATGCCTATTACAATTTTCTAACTATCCTAAATAAAAGAAAATTATAATAAACAAAATGGCACGCAGGCCATATTTACTAACATTTGAAATTACAACCCATCTTCATAAAAGGCCCATGAAATGCACATGTTGATCCAATCACATACATATAACACAACATCCAATTAAATCAAATTTACTGGAATAAAATGCATGAATATAGTAACCAATTTTATTTGCCATAGCCGTTATGGAAATTGTCAACTTTGGCATTCTTGGTCTAAACCTTGTGAGAGGCTTGGGCCCTAGGCCCATTGACCAACCCTATTATCTCCTACTAGAATGGGGCGACCAAGAAACTTAGTTAGCTATTTAGAGATTTATGCCAGAAACTCTCGAATCATTTCCATTACCAATTTCAATTTTACATATCCAATATGAAAAATATCAATCAAGAAACCATGTGTATCCAATGCCATAATTTAAACATATGAATTTTAAAACATTTTAAAATTCATCGTCTCAGGCTAAGATAACCCATAAAACCAAAAACATGCGTAAGACATGCTACTGAAATCTATCTAGTACGTTAAGAGATGTGTGGCTCACGTATAATAGCCGTACGACTATCATCCAAAGCCGTGTAGCTCTAAATGGTAGTTGTACGGCTAAGCAATTCTAGACCAAAGAAACTGAATTAGGGAACCATGGTTACATCCGTGCGGCTTTTGAATGATAGCCATGCGGCTTTATCAATGATAGCCATACGGGTTTAATCACTGGAAACTTAAATCAAATAAACAACAAAAACCAGATTTAGAGGCTATAGCCGTGTGCCTGTGAAATCTTGGTCGTGCTTTTCTTTGATATAACTATGAAGCTGTAGTTTCCAGAATCCGATTCTAAGAAATAGCAGCAGCAAACAAGTTCAATTTTTTTCACTAAAACATTCAAAAACATTGGAAATTGCATGAAAACTAACCAAAAATCTCAAAAACCCAATCACATGAAATTAGGGTTCCACAAAAAAAATGATTTGGAAACGATTTCAATAAAAAAAGTAATCATATCATGAACCCTAATCTCCAAAATCACATAATTAAGAGCATGAATTGCTCTGATACCACTTTTGGATCTCGTCCTAGTGACAAATGCAAGAAAGGGGAACTATTCATATGCCATTGAAGCTCGTGTCTAGGATACATGCTCAGATTATGCAATCTAAAAATAAAAGAAGAGGGATTAAAGTCTCACCGTGGTCGTCCCCACACAGAAAAATTTTTCCAGCATAAATTTGATCCGAAACATTAGACCACATCCAATTTTCGGAATCCAATCTCCATTGTTCATAATTGAGACACGGATTTCAAGAACCTTCAATTAAAATTACACAGTAATCTAACGATGGGATCTTCGAGAAAATGCAAAACACTGACTGCTGGTCAAAATTGACAAGAGATACGAATGTCCTTCCATTATGCTCACACCCATGAAGCTTTTTCGGAGAGATCAAGTGCTAGCTCTGGATTGATTTGTGCACCCTCCTTCCCCTCTACTATGGCTGAAAGTTCTAGCCCCACAACCTTAAGTGGAACATGTTTTTGCTTGAGAGAGAAAGAGAGGTAGAGAGTTATTTCTAGGTTAAAACTCAATTAATCCTTTTCCTATTTAGAAAACTCTTTAATAAATTAATTTAATATCTTTTCAAATTTGATTTAAAAGATATTAAATACTAAAATAATTATCTTTCACTTTAATTTAAATATCCCAGATATTTTAATTAGATATGGGCTTGGTTATTTTACTTAGACCTTAACCATTTAAGCCCAATAAAATAAGCAACCCGATAAGGGCACCAATAACTAATATGTATATCCAATACACATATATGTCTGATATTAATCTACCCAAAATTTAATGTGTATGATCATCCTGTCGGTTCATCCATATGTTGGTAATGGATCAAAATCACCATTTTGCCAATGAAGGGAATCTTCATGGGAAAAATTAAACGCAAGGCAGAATACCGATTAAATTTTTCGTCGATTCCATAGCCCAAGATTCATGTACATTAATAGAATGAAAGCAAGAATGGAAAGAATATTAAATTTTCTCAACTTAACTGTGTCATCTAGAGACTGCTGCAGAAACCCAAACATGTCTCCTTCACAATCCGGTACATAAATGACTCTTGAACAGGACTCATGCTAGCAAATAGATTAAACGAAAACCAAGACCAAGCAACAAAAGGGGGCAGCTACAATCTTTGCTAGGTTGGCCGAAATTCCTATGTTGCTAGGGTTGGGGAGAAATTAGGTTTAAGGCTCCTTATATACTCCTTCGTATTCTCCTTGGCCTTGTAGGATTTTAATTAAAACAATAGGTTATTTAATTTGATTAAATTAATTTAACTTGTAAAATTAGAATTAAATAAAACCTTATTATAAAATTCAAATTGACAAAATTAAATATAATTTTATCAAATTAATATAACCCAGTTAAATTAAAATCAACCTTAATAAATATATCCTTTGTATTTATATTTCCACCAAGGAAATTTTATTTTATTTAATTAATTATTTACTACATATAATTAATTAATCAAATAAAATTAATTTCTCCCTTAATATAATTGAATTAATTATGAAATAACCTCATGTCAATTAATTTGGTTTCCGTTCCAATTCCAATTTGTCGAAGTTTAGTCGTTTTATGTGTACGATCCTATGGGTCCTTCATTATGTTGGTAGTGGGCCCAAAGCCCATCCACTGTAAGTGAGTTCTAGCAAGCCGTTACAACCTCCAATTAAGACGGAGAATTGCAGTATAATGTGAAACATAACTTGGTAGTGATCTTGTATATCCCTTGGCAATTGACATCGATATACAAGTAAGAAGCATGGCCCTGTCATCCTGTTATATGCTCATTTATTTCTTGATACCGAGTGGACTGAATCTAACGAATAAGTATCCCAACTTATTAAAGTATGACCATACACTTATCAATCCCACTCATCAATTGGCCAGTGATATCTTCTTAGGCGACACCGAGTGGAAATTCTGTCAACTTCACTATCAACATCAACATGTTCACTGGCCCACCCAACATACCCATACTTGGCACCTTGTTGTGGGCCCGTGAAGCATATAGCAAAGTGTATGAGATTCCATGTTATGTTATAGAGAACATCAGGTCTCAGGATAATAGCAAGACCTACCTAAGAAACACCTATGACGATCGAACCATATGGTGTTCTCATGGCAGATCGATCTAGTACCATGCAACCCAACATGTACCGATATCATTGAGTGACATTCCATGTCCAATGGTCGATAAGACGCTGCCATCCAGTTAACGATATGCTAGTCTTTGGATCTATTCATTCCCATGATTAAAACATACTTGGGATATCCTTATGACAATAACTTTAAGTCTACTAAAAGGTCTTATAATCCAATGACCTACATTGGTTTACTTTAGTATGGTTATAATAATTGGATACTCTATTTATAAATAGCACAAGATATGAATAAATAGATTCATGCCTTGATTTCAACACTAAATGTATAATACAAAATATCCAAATATAAAGTATAATATAATACAATAACTAGTGCCATTTGGACTAGGGCACACTAGCAATCTCCCACTTGCACTAGTTCCAACTAGACACTGCCTCAATCCCTATACAAACCATTATTTAGAAATGCACTTCCATAAATAATATTGTCTTTCAAAATCTCAATTTTTCCAAAACCAATATTAAAAACAAATCTAGAAATATCCAAGACAGAAACTGAAATAATATTCTTGCACATGGTAGGTACAAAATAACAATCTTTCAAAATCAAAACCAATCCAATGGGCTTCTAAAAGTAGAGGTCTCCAATCTCGATGGCAGCAACCTTAGTGCCATTCCTGACTCAAAGATCTACTTCTCCGGATCCCAATAACCTCCTATTTCTTAGTCCCTACACATTACAACAAATGTGAGAACCACATCTAGTGTCCAACACCTAAGATGTTGAAACAGGGAGGTTAATGTCAATAACATATATAGCTGAAGAACTACCATGGTTCTTCACTTGCTCTCCCACGAGCCTTGTATACGCGGACGACCTTTTTTACATGAAAGTGCAACACTGCAAAGCAAACTAGGGAAAAAGAATTAGAATGTTTTGGATTATTTTGTTTTGAAAATGGGTTTGTACCTTGCTTAGGAAAACCATTGATTTATTGGAAATCCTTTTGTAGAAAACCTTTTATATAAATATGAGTTTTGGAAAACTGGTTTTACATTTTAGAAAATCCCATTTTATTACTTAAAGATCTTAAAACTTAAATTTCAAGATCGGTGAAAGAGTCGCCACCCAGATCAGCTCATTCGGGAAATTCTAGTACAGCTCCCTACCGAGTGTAGACTACTATACCTAATCCATAGATTTAGGGTTCATGCAACTTACCTATTCAACCTCAAGCTTGCTTTCATTTCATAGTTTATATTACCATATTTTGTTCACTTAATTCTCTACCCATTTTCTCATTTGTTATTAGCCTATGCTCATTCAAATGACATAAATAAATTGCATAAGAGTAAAGTGCATAAAAATAAACCATATATTCAACAAATCAAAGAATAAAAGTAGAGGCCGCTTATTACAACCAGATAGAATGAAAAAGAAAACTCTCATCCTCACCAATATAGCTGCCTAGATACACGAATATCTAAAGAAAAAATTCTAATCGCCTAGGATACATAGATAATCAATCAAATACATCCAAAATAATGAAAAAAGCTACAAAACAGATGTTAGTGCAAATATACGCAACAAGTCAGACTCAAGTAGATAGAAAAAGGAAATAAGAGATTTGGGGATATGCATTTTGGGGGGTAGTTGGGTAAACTCAGCTAGTTCACCTTACTAGACCTAGAAAACTGTTTTGAAATGCCTTATAGATTTTGTGCTCGAAAAAAATAAAAAAAATGATTTGGCTCAATTACATGCAAATTTCTCCATTTAGTGGGTCAGTTATCCCAAAACTCGGGGTTCCGTTCATGCGGGTTTCCTAATTCCAACATCCATGTAAGTTCTGAAAGCAGTAAACATGCCAAAAATAGTTTGATTCTGAAGACAGCATCACGCGACGACATCCTTGTGGGTCATCCCGTGATTCTACCTCCTTCTGGAAACTACAGCCGTGCAGCTCTACTTAGAACCATGCAGCTATAACTACTACAACCGTGCTGCTGTAATGCCTAGAACCCAAAATTGGTTTTCTTTGCTTTGAAAATCATTATTTTAATCCACTTTGACGATTTCTAGGAATTTCATGGAATCTGAGGATCCCCTAATGCTGGATAGCGGATCCAATTTGGATTAAACGACCACAGATTTGAAAAACTGAAATCAAAAAAACCGAAAATCTCACATCTGCACAATTAGAAATCACAAAACCAAAGTTCTGTATTGTACAGGTGTGCTTTGACTAGATTGAATCATAGTAGAACAAACCAAAAGTGGAAAACTGGCAGTATCTGGTTTATTTAGGGCTTTTTGGGCTTTAGCCCTAAAGAACATTGCCATGTGGCAATAGTGTTACAACCGCTCAGCTCTTTTCTAAAAGATTACAACCGCACAGCTCTGTTCTAAGGGATTACAGCCATTGGGCTCTAGTTAGAGCCACATGGCTGTAATCAAACAGACCGTTTTTAGAAATTTAACAAAAACATAGGAAAATACACAACAAAAGTAAACAAACACAAGTTTAAGGTCTCTCAGAGTTTACTTTGTTGATGTTCTAGCGTGTTGGACGTCCGAAAGTGGATTAAGAAGTCGGAATGCACTGTGAATCCTATGAGCGTCCCAAAATCTCGAACACGAGCCTTGAGTCAATCCGAAAAAACCTGAGAATGGCCTCGAATGGATGAGAAACAACCAGGATTCTATCACTCTATGTTTCATATGTGTTTTATCTCCTTTAGTTATAATTTCTCTCCCTCTGTTTTCTTTTCTTCCTCTATTTTTTCTCTTTCTCTCTCTCTCTCTAATTCTCTACTTCAATCTCCCTCCTTTGATTTTTTTCCTCTCTCTCGCTCCTTTTTTTTTTCTTCTTTCCTTTTCCAATCTTAAGACTTCTCTTCCAAATCCTGTCCAAAATCCACCTAATTTGGGGAACCCATCTCCCATCACATACTGATTCTGATTTTTTTGGCAACAAATCTGACCACTCGATAGAGCCATGCGGCTCTGGCATTACAGTTGCATGGCTATAGTTGTGAAACTACAGTCGTGCCACTCTAACCAGAGTTGTGATAGATGATCCTAAATCCTACACTCACCTCTAAGTCCTGTAATCACTCAAAGGACCTATCTCGGGGTTTCGGATTAAGGACCGCTCGGTTTTTGGAGTGTTTGAGACATTCTAGGTAGCATCTCATTCATTCTCAAGTCTAATTCACATTCATCTGCTTAACAGGTAACATGGGGTTCTCTTCACAGAGGTCAGGAAAACCCATGCTCACAAGTTGCCCCTCGCGGGATCAAAGTTGACTAATGGTTAGGCTATTGTGCCTGGTTTGATTTTGGTCTCATGATAGAGAGCACGTTGAGAAAGGAAAGGAGAATGTACCTAACATCTTGGTTTGTCAAGGAAATCAGGTGCAACGTCTAGTTGGGGGACGTGTCTCAGCTCTTTGTCGAGCGATGGTTGTGTGTCAGCCTCGAAGGCTTTAGTTTGAAGTCGACTCTAGGAGCTTTGGTTTGGAAGTCAGCCCAGGAGGCATTAATTTTGCAATAGGCTCAGGAAGCATTGATTTTGAAGTCGGCCTAGGGGGCATTGATTTTGAAGTTAGCCCAAATGGCATTGATTTTGAAGTCAGTCCTAGGGGAGTTAATTTTTAATGTTGGCCCAAGGGGCATTGATTTTGAAGTCGGCCTAGGGGGCGGTGATTTTGAAGTCAACCCAGGGGGCGTTCATTTTGAAATCGGTCTAGGGGGTGTTGATTATTAAGTCAGCCCATGGGGCATTGATTTTGAAGTTGGCCCAGGGGGGGTTATTTTTTAAAATCGGCCCAAGCGGCATTGATTTTTGAAGTTGGCCCAGGGGGCACTGATTTTTAAAGTTGGCCCAGGGGGCGCTGATTTTGAAGCCGGCCCAAGGGGCGCTAATTTTGAAGCCGGCCCAGGGGGCACTGATTTTAAAGTCGGCCCAAGGGGCGCTGATTCTGAAGTCAGCCTAAGGGGCATTGATTTTTTAAGTCGGCCCAAGGGGTGATTTTGAAGTCAGCCCAGGGGTGTTTATTTTGAAGTCGGCCCAGGGGCGTTAATTTTGAAGTCGGCCCAAGGGGCATTGATTTTGAAGTCAGCCCAGGGGGCGTTAATTTTTGAAGTCGGCCCAAGGGGTGTTGATTTTTGAAGTCGGCCCAGGGGGCACTGATTTTTTAAGTCGGCCCATGGGGCATTGATTTTCAAAGTCGGCCTAGGGGGCGCTGATTTTGAAGTTGGCCTAAGGGGTGTTGATTTTTGAAGTCGGCCCAAGGGGCATTGATTTTGAAGTTGTGTCAAGAGTGCATATTTATTCCTTGATCAATAATTTTTGAAATAAAAATTTTTGC
Organism: Euphorbia tirucalli; assembly: GCA_039660915.1. NCBI lineage: Eukaryota > Viridiplantae > Streptophyta > Magnoliopsida > Malpighiales > Euphorbiaceae > Euphorbia > Euphorbia tirucalli. The sequence continues at coordinate 29,137,597 of CM077640.1, read as the reverse complement.
CCCTTCGATCAAGAATAAATACAGCTTGAATGTATTGCCCATGTACACCTGTAAAAGGCAAAAAATACCATTCTCAGGATTATATTGGCATGAATGGAAATTATGAAAAATTGAGAAAACTTTCTTAATTGAGAGTTAGAGCCGTAAGGCTCTGGTTTTCACAATACAGCCGCACAACTGTAGTTCATAGCCGCGTGACTGTGACTTGCCACGATGTTAGAGCCACGCAGATCTATCATGAAATGGGCATAATCTTAAAAAATAGGCAGACGGCTCATTTTTGCATGAATACCATTTTCTTTTCCTCCTGCTGTCTCCCTTTTTCTCTCAATACCTTCAACCTAATTTCCAACTTTCAAAATGATGAAGAAGCTTAGGAAGATGATTCGTCCGGCTGCTCCTTCACAGCCTACCCCTCACACGAGGTACATTCCACCAGAGGGGTAGCTTTTTTTCCCATTAAGACTATAGTGGATCTATACTAATTCCAAGACTCAGTTGCAAAAGAATGATGCCATACCCGTCAGACTTCAATCGTCTACACATGTATCCCGAAAATTGGTTAGTTTTCCCAATTTTCTCCTTTTTTCAATTTTTCCAATTCTTGCAAATGCAGACAAAATTAGTCAAAATTAGGTGAAATTGATGCATATTTAGGGTAGATTTTTCCCCTATGAACTTTAATTGATGATTTGGTAATGATTAGAGTTGATTCAGGGTTGAATTTGTGAAATTTGCCATTAATTCTGGTTTTTAATCTAAATTGGAACATATAAAAGCTAGACAGATGAAATTAGGTTAAGGGCAATCAGTAAACAGTCACCATTCTGCAATCAAACACAAAAAGATTAGGGTTTTTGAGATTTTAAAGAGAGAAAGAGAGAAAAGTAAAAAAAAAAAAATCAATCTACAATAATAAAAACCTTAATTTAATCAGTAAAAATGATTAGGGTTCTAGGAGAATTAATGTCTGGGGTGATTCTGTTCAATTCGGTATTCATTCGGTTTGATTCAGGGTTCCGTTCTAGCTTTGGAGAATCATGGGCGATTTCAGGTAAGTTTTTCGGCATCCGAATCCGTTTCTAGTGATCCAAAACACTAGAACACAGTTAAGTTATTCTCTGAGAGGCCCTAAAAACTCGTTTCAAATTACTCTGGGTATCATACCCTACAGCTGCTCTGCTGTAGTTTGAGAAGCAGAATTACAGTTTTGCCCTTTTTGGCCTCTAACTTGTAATTTTGCCTCTCTTTTCGATTCAAAAATGATTTTTGGTGTGTTTATGTTTTTGAGACCAAGATGGATGTTAAATTTAAGTCCACTCATGAACTGAACCCCTGGGTTCCAGGATATCTGGCCCACTAAAAGATGGAAAATGCATGTAAAATGAGCCAAACCGTTTTCAGAATTGGTTTTCATTCACAAAAATCAACAGGGCATTTCAGAAAATGTTTTCCAGGTCTAATCAAGTAGTCATCTAGACTCCTCAATTATTCCCCCTATGCATGATCTTGTTTCCTAAAATACCCCTATTCTGTCTTACATGACTCCTTTGTGTGATTTGTTTATTTGTGCTAACCGTATTTAGATGCAGCTTTTTATTTTCACTTGTATTTTTGATGTATTTAATAGGTTATTTTGTGTATATAGGCGGTTGTACTTTTTAGATTATCGTGCATTCTAGGCGGTTGTAAATGGTGAGGATGAGAGTTTTTCTTTTTCTGGTTGTATAATTTGGCCATTACTTTACTTTTCCTGCACTTTTATTTTTCTGCACTTTATTTATATTTATGTCATTTTGTATGAGCATTGACTAAAATTAAAAGAAGATAAAATGGGTAGAACTAAGTGAATGTCAAATCGTATTATGAAACAGTAATTGAAAACAAGTTGAGGATTAGTAGATGTGTTGCCCTAACCCTGAATCTCTGGATCAGGTACTGCGTCTACACTTGGTAGGGAGCTGTACCGGAATTTCTAGGATGAGCTGATCCGGGTGGCAACTCTATATCTGATCATGAAATTTAGGTTTCAAGGTCTCTAACAAAATTTAGGTTTCAAGGTCTCTAGGTTTAAATTGGGATTTTCTAAAAATTTGTTTTCCAAAATTCACACTTAAAATTAAAGTTTTCTACAAAATGAGTTTTCTTAATAAAATGAAAGGTTTTCTCAAGAGAGATTAAAAGCCTTTTTCAAAAACACATACACACACTTAAAAAGAAAATCCTCGGTTCCCGCTTCACCGCACATTCCAAAAAATGTAGTCTGGTCACACTAAATAACCATGCTTTGATGTTCAAGAAGTGATGGAGTTGACAGCTGAGGAAAAGCCATGGTTCTTTGATATTGACCAATATGTGAAGGAGGGAAATATCCAAAAGGAGCTAGTTTTGCTGATAAGATTTCATTGAGAAGCTTAGCCAGCCAATTCAGAATCTTTAAAGATGAGCTATACAAGAGAACAGTGAATGGTGTTCTTTTGAGGTGTTTAACAAAGCAAGAAGTAAAAGTAGTGATTTAGCAAGTACACTCAGGATCATATCGATCTCATATGAATGGGATAGCTTTGGCCAAAAAGATAATGTGACAAGGGTATTTGTGGATAACAATGCAGACTGATTGTGTGAAGGAAGTGAAAAGATGTCATGAATGCAATTTTATGCTGATATCAATCATCTACTACTACTTGAATTACATAATATGGCATCTCCATTTCCATTTTCAGCTTAGGGGATAGATATAATTAGGGAGATTCTTTCTATATCATCCAATGGACATAGATTCATAGTAGTTGTAGTTGATTACTTTTTTAAGTGGGTAGAAGCAGAATCATTCACTGTTGTGACAACTAAAAAGATGGCTAAGTTTATCCAGAAAACCATTTTTGCTCGATATGGAGTTCCTCATCATGTGGTGACTGACAATGGAGCTCAATTTCAAGGGACAATAGCAGAATTATTTGTAGAATGTGGTATTGAACATTATAGATCTTCTCCATACAAACCACAAGCTAATGGTGTAGTGGAAACAGCTAACAAGTTAATAAAAAAGATTCTATCAAAGACGGTAACCACCTATAGAGATTGGGCCGAAAAGTTATCGTATGCTCTTTGGGGTTATAGAACCAGTGTCAGAACACCAACGGGAGAAACACCATATTATTTAATAAATGGTATGGAAACAGTGTTGCCAATAGAGGTGGAACTCAAGTCACTCATAATAACTTTGGAGGCTCAATTGCCAAAAACTAAATGGATTCAAGCAATATATGAGCAATTAGCAACTGTAGATGCAAAGACATTGAAGGCACTTGATCATTTATAGATGTATCAGCGAAGAATGACTAAAGCTTATAATCAGAGGGTGAAGTTGTTGGTGTGCCCTAGTTCTCAGGGCATTGGATTCTTATATTTTGTATTATACATTTAGACTCATTGTATGAATACATTATTTGTGTCACATTAATAAAGGAAACTAATCTATTCCATTTATATCTTTTGCGATAATATGAGTAGAGTATCCATTGATTAACAATCATAAAACCTATCCCAGGTCTATTCTAATCGTGAGAATGAATAGAACCACAGACTTGTATATTCGATGACTGTATGGTAGTTCTTAACTAGCCATAGTACTTGTATAGTTAGTCATGAATATAGGTACATGTCATTGACATGGGACTGGATCGATCCGCACAAGAAAGACATATGGTTGTCATGTTATAGGTCTTTCTTAAGTAGGTCTCTTTTGTCCTCAACTAGATTTCATTATAATATCAATATGGAATCTGGTTCACTTTGACATATGCCTAATAGATCTTTTAAAAGATGCTAAATAAGGGTATGATAGGTGGACCGGTGAACATGTTGATATTGATGATGAAGTGATGGAATTGCCACTCGGGTAACACTGAGATGTATCATTGGCCACTTGATGAGTAGGACTGATAAGTGTATGGTCTTACCTAAGTAGGTCGGTGCTTATTTGAGTAATCAGTCAACTCAAGATCAAGAAATATAGTAAATAATAGAAGATGATGACGGACACCATGCCTCTTGTTTATTCATATCGATATCGTTAGGGAAAGGACACTATGAGATTACTACCGAGTGAGTGTCTTCTAAAGACTGATGCATCTCTGTCTTAATTGGGGAAAGTAATGGTTTGCTAGAACCCACATACAGTCTATGGGCCTTCGGCCTACTACCAACATAAAGACAGACCCATAGAATCGTGCACATAGATCACCTTAGCCGGAACTTATAAAAGTTGTACATGTAATGTACATTGGAAGGAATGCGTTAATTAATTAGTTGACATTCAGTGCCAAGGTAATTAATTAGCATTGGGTTGAATTTAATTTAATTAATAAGTTTACATAATGTAATTAATTAAGTTATCAATTAATTGAATTACATAATGTAAACAATTAATTAAATAATTTTCCTAAGTAGGAAAATTAAATACATGTATTGTATTTACTTAAGTGTGATTTAATTTTATTTAGGGGTAATGAAATTTAGCCAAATGGAATTAAATTAAATAGTATATACTTTTTAATTAAAGTTTATTTATGTAACTATAATCTTGGTGGGCTTGGGTTTAATTAACCGAATTAAAACCCAATTAGACAAGGTGTCTATGTAAGGAGACACTTAAGGAATAAAACCCTAATTAATTGTTGGAAATTTCAGCCACCAAGAGCGGCCCCAAAACAGCCGAAAATCACAGCATTAATCCTCCATTTCTTTGCGTCTTCGGCTAGCACCGGTTCTCGCTCAGTAGTTGGTTGTGTACCGGACTTTGGAGATCGTAGTTTGAAGAAATGATTATGCAGTAGTCTCTAGAAGAGACGAATCCGGTGAGTCAATCTCTCTTGATTCAAAATTTTTTTATTCTAATCAATGGTAATTGGACATGATAGGTGGTTCTAGGAAATTTTAAACGGTGTATTTTACGCTGCGCCACATCATTTTTCCAATGACGAATCCCAACAGTGGTATCAGAGCCTAGGTTTTCTCCATTAGATTGATTGGAATTGGTTCTTGAAAGCGTTCTTGAAGAAAGAATGGGTTCAAGTTTGTGATTTTAGGGCTCAATTGGTTTTAGTTTTTGATAAACCCTAGAATTTTGGCATGGGGTTTTCGATTATTTTTCCCCAATTGTTTTCCATCTAAAATTGTTTTTCTATATTAATTATATATTTTGGCTGGAAAATTTTTTTTGTTTATGATTTAATAGATAAAATAAAAAATAAAAAATAAAAGAGATTTGGGCAAAAGATGGAATCGCATTTATGTGATTCCAAGCAGCAGCACTCCTGCCCCGCCGGGACAGCAGCGCCGCGCGTGGGGTTTTGGTCCAGTTTTGGATTTTGCGGGTATTTTTTTTATCCCGGACCCTAATGCAAATTAAATTAATTTTTTTTTAAATCAATTTGTATTTAAATTTTTTATTTTGTTGGCATGAATATTTAATTTAATTGTTTGCATATCAAATTGAATATGGACTTTGTGAAATTGGCCCAATAAACCGTGGCACCGGTTAAAATTGGGAGGGCTAAATTTTAAATTTGTGAGAACCCAAATTCAAGTGGGAGAAAAATTGTTAATTTTGCATTTATGGATGTTATCCATTGGGCCTTTACGGGCCTTAGTCACATTTGTTAAAATTGGCAATTTCACCTAAGTAACATATTGGTATGTATGCACGACAGGTACTTTGTTTGAAATGTGATGTTGAGTTCTATAGGCCCTAAATTATTATCGGTTGTAATTTAATTTTGGGAAATATGGCCTGCATGCCATTTTTTTATTTTGATGTAATTTTAGAATAGATTTTATTTTACAAAATTGTTGTAATTGCATCAAGTATGGAGGAAGGCCCAGATGGAGAAAGCCCATGGTGGGAGCCCAAGAAGGATTATAGTCCGGCCCATGAAGAATTAGATAGGATATCTAGTTTTTCATTAGGTTGTAATCAAAGGCCCATAGGATCTCATTTATTTTAAATTAAGTATGCTATTGCATTTGTCATAAAATATGGATGTATGGATCACCAAATTATTACCCGCATTTTTGCATGTTAAGCCGTATCACTTAATTATAATTCGGAAATTAAAATGTTGAGTCATTTAAAAGTGCTTCCCACATTCACACCTCTTCCTCCCATTGATGCTGCAATGTGCGCCATGCCCTAGTTGAGTACATTGTAATATTCGGTGGGCCATCGAGGGTTAGGATACTTGGTATGGTTAACATGTGAATGGTGGTTTGACTCAACATAGGTAGCATTAGCTCAGAGCGGGCCCTAAGCATAGATGGGTAAAGTGTCAATGAGCCCATCAAACCAAGAGTCCTTCGTGGAAGGATTGGATAGGTTGTCCTACCAAATGAATCAATGGTTGGTTAGCGAGCCCTAGTTCAGCCAGTCATTGATAAGTTGTGGATCTTGGTCAAGTCAGCCAATTAATATCACCAACAAACAAAATAAAATCAGATTATTGATTTGAATTGGCTTAAAAGTCCTTTATTTCTAACTCAAGCAATTATTTCTTTCATGTAGATAATCCAATTTCACTTAAGTAATTTAAATGGCTGTAACAAACAACAACTCCCTGTCACTTAAGTCACTCTTAGAGAAGGAGAAGCTTTCGGGGACTAACTTCCTAGATTGGGCTAGGAACTTACAAATAGTTCTTAGACAAGAGTCCAAGGAGTATGTAATGAATGCTCCTTTACCAGTTAGCCCTTTCGTAGGTTGAGGCATCACCACGGCGATGGTGGAGCAGTACAACCGGCACGTGAGGGATGATCGAGATGTCTCATGCCTGATGCTGGGTACCATGGCTTCTAATCTTCAGAAGTAGTTCATGGAGGAGCATGCTTATGAGACGATGGATCAACTTAAAAAGATGTTCCAAGATCAGGCTCGTCAGGAATGTTACCTGACAACTAAGGCACATTGCACGACTGCAATGGCAGCCGAGACTTCTGTTAGCACTCAAGTGCTAAAGATGAAGGGTTATATCGATACACTTGCCCACCTCGGCTTGACAGTTCTACAGGACTTAGTAGCAGACATTATTCTCAGGTAACTTCTTGAGTCTTTCAACCAGTTTATCATGAACTACCATATGTGTAAGCACCGGGTTTTCATAACCTTTATGATGAGAATTCCAGTGTTACCTATGGAGCGAACGGCTCAAATCATACTTGGAAATGATGAAATGTTGCATGGAGTTCCCTAAACATCCTGAAAACCAAGCTATCCGCGATCCAAAATCCCCAATAAGGTCTACCAAGTAGTCTCTAGGGTTTAGGGTGCGCGTCCGATTTTTAAAATTTTGCCCCGGCTCTTGCTAGAGCTGCATGGCTCTAGCTTTTAAGCTAGAGCCATATAGCTCTAGTACAAACTAAAGTCGTACGGCTCTAGTGGGTGAGCCAAGCTGCTTTGCAAAGCAGAGCAACTTGGCTTGGCAGAAGGGATTTTGTACAAAATCAGAAAGTCAAGCGGTGATTTAATGTTAGAAATGATATGTGTAAGGAGAATATAAAAAGAAGGAAAATGAAATCAAGAAAAGAGAGACTTTTGCACCCTTAGGCAGAAAACACTTTCCAAAGAAATAGAGAGACAAAAGAAGAAGCAGAGAAAGAGAAAGAAGGAGACCGAAACCAAGAACCAAAGGAGGACTCAGAAACACAATGGCTAAGACCTTTAATCAATCTTAAAACATTAACCACAAACCTATTAACCTTTGCACATTGATTGGGGATCATTTCAGATTCATTTTGGGTTGTTTCGGATCGAATTTTTGTTTTCGGCCGATTGAGCTTCCAGGACAGATTCCAAGCTTTTAATCCATTTCTTGACGTTCAAAGGATCAAAACAACATCAAGGTAAACTCTCAGAGGCCTTAAACATGTTTACATTGCCTTTTCTGTGTGTTTTCTTCATTTTTGCAACTTTCATTTTTGTTCTGTAAGAACAGATTTCCGATTTGTCCCGATCGGCCGAAAATAGTTCGTTTTCCATTTTGCACATTATGTTGTGATCATTTCTGGTCCAAATCCATCCGTACGCTATAAAAATTTGGTTTTCAGATTTCTATACGTATGGATATCAGGGTTTTTAGTTTACCCAGGGTTTTATTTTTTTGAGTTTCGGGGTTGTTTTATCCGAATCGGATCTATAGTTCAGCATCAGCGGACCCCCGAACCCTATGAAATTCCCGGGAAATATTGAAAACGAGCAAAATAGTTTTTTTCACAAATGTTTTTGGTGTGCTTATCGCATTTTGGACTCTAGATGAATGTTAAATTTAGGAACTCGCACAAACGAAACCCTTGATTCCGGGATAATAGACCCATTAAAATGGAAATTTGCATAAAATCGAGCCAAATGTTTTCCAAAAATTGGTTTTCCAGCATAAAAATTACAGGGCATTTGAAAACCATTTTCCAGGTCTAATCAGTCTGACCGCTCGGGTTGACCCAGTTATCCCCTAAATGCATGGCCCGTTCCCTAAATTCCCAATTCTATCCTATTTGAGTTCTATCTATGTGTGCAAAATAAATTGTGCTAACTGTCTGTTTTGGGGCTGATTAGAGGGGCAATTAATGCTTCGTTTTTGCAGCAAGAAACAAAGGAAAAAAAGGGAAGAAAAAGAAGGGGCTTTTTGGTTCTGAAATTTTGAGAGTTTTAGAGAGAGAATTGAGAGAGAATTGGAGCAAAAGGAGAGAGAAAGGAAGACCAAACAAAAACCATCTTTTTCTCCTCTTTTTCTTTTAATTCTTAATTGTTTAAGTTTAAAATCTATTAGAAATCATAGGTTAACAATTGGACACTCTAAACTTAATCAATTTTGGACTTTAAACTCTCTAAATCCTTGACATTTTGGAGATTTTTGGACTTGGTTTTGGGAACCTTAACACAAGGAAAAAGAAGCAATTTGGAGGTGATTGGGGCATTTCCAGTGGTCATTCCGATGGTGGATCAGCGCCACATAGGTTAACATACTTCAAACCTTCATTTTCTTGCTGTTTCTGGGTGATTTAGTGTGCTTTTGTGCATAAAACTCAATTTTCGGACTTACTAGTTCTGGAATTCAAGAACAGCCGTACGACTGTTCTTATGCTGAAGAACAGTTGTACATTTGTATATACAGTCATACGAGTGTTCTTGAATTCCCCCGCTATTTTCCTTTCATTTAAATAAATTTTGGCCATTTTCTACAATTGGACGGATTACAGTCGCATGATTGTAACTTCTGTCCAATGGCAGAATTTCCAGAGTAGTCCACAAATATTCATAAAAATCATAAAAATTCAAAAAAATAAAAAAATCATAAAAAATGAATTTTGTTGTGTGCATTCACGACCTTAGATTTAATTTTCAATGTTATTGCATTTAGAACAATGTGACGATGAAGACACGATTCTCCCAAAAACTGACCCACCTCACATGTTACATTAAAATAAACTGGAAAATAAAATGTTTTCAAAATGATTTTCTCACAAAACTAAAATACAGGGACATTTCAAAATTGTTTTCCAGGTCTAATTGGGCTGGCTAGTCAAGCCGACCCGGTTATCTCCCAATTGCATGCCCCTGAATTCCTTAAAATCCCATTCTGTCCTACTCGAGTCCTATTTGTGGTGTGCTATAAACTGTGCTAACCGTCTGTTTTGCAGCTTTTAGTTAGTTTTATTTTTATTTTTGATGCATTTAATAATTGAATCCGTGTATTTTAGGCGACTGTAAAATTTTAGATCATCGTGTATTCTAGGTGTTTGTAAGGTGAGGTTGAGAGTTTTTATTTTTTATTCAATTGGGTTGTAATAAGATATTTATTTATTGTTTTATTTTTACTTGTGTGCACGCTGTGTTCTTTAATTTAATAAAATTAATGTTAGAATTATAAAATACCATCTATAACATTGGTCGAATTTTATTTTGATTAGACACAAAATAGGGGACTTGTCTGGACCTAGATCTCTGGATAGTGTAGCGGACTTTCGTCCAGTTCAGCTACACTAAAATTTCCCGGTTGAGCTGAGTCGGGTGGCAACTCCTACACTATTCATCGAGACTTAGGTCTCGATTCTTTTATGAAGTAATTAATTTCCCAAAAATGAATTTTATTATAAAAACCCCACGGGAGGGAGGGTTGCCCGATCTCGAGGCTCCCTTTTGAGAGAGTCCGCGTTCTGTCGAAAACGTTGTCCGCTCACAGTGGCGACTCCGTTGGGGATTTCTTACAAAAGTTTTCTTAAAAATTAAAAGAATTTAACAAGCACTGAAAAGTGTCTAATCAAAATAAGGTGGATGATTCTTGTATGGTATTTCATTTTGCATTCTTTAGTTAGACATTTTTGCATTAGGTTAAGTATCCCGTTTTTAGCCCGATGAATTGTTGAAGTGTCGCCTTTGTTCCTCATAGTCTTAGGGGCATGGATACGAAACATCACCCATAGCCTCGTATGAACCCCTTCATTCGAACCCTTGAGTGAGGAGAAGTGAGGAGTATATTTTGCTATGGGAGCCTTGATTTTAACCTGACTTGGGCCAAACTCATATAGGCAACCTTAGTTGGATTCCCTTAGGATACCAGAATAAATCATGTGAATAACATAAATCGTACCTTCATCATCCCCGGTTGATGATCGAAGAGAACCCCTCGTTGGACTCAGTTAGAATTTTTGAGACTAACCACGTTTGGAGGAATAAGGTTGGAGGAATACGTTTCATGTGCTATGTGCTTCTCGCCATCCTGTGACATGCCATCATTGCCATTTTCATGAAACATGACATGCCATACACGTAAAGCATTTGTGTGATAATTAACCCACGTCTTTATGCAGCCACTTGCATTTTATTTTCGTGTGCGAAAATATTAAATCATCCGTGTGCCATTCATACTAACCGTTTTCTTTTGTAGCCATGACATTATATCCGTGTGTTAACATTTTCACAAAACATACACAACATCATTATGTATATCATACATCCTAACCACACTTTTGTGAAGCCATTTGCATTTTGTGTGACATAAGCATTCATATCATCTCATCTCATTTAAATTATGGATATTCCAAGGATGCCTATCATAATCATTTCATAACATATCGGGTATCCCAAATTACCAGTGTTCTGCCAATGCACTGGATTGCATTCGGCCATTCCATGAAATTATCTCATTCAATAGAGACCACAATGCTCTTAGGTCTATTTTCGTGTGATGATTTACATGAAGCATTTCATGACACTATACTCATTCATCATAAATATCACACAACACCGTGGTCCACATCGGATCACTTCATGACATTATCTCATTATTCAAGGCGCTCCCCGAATGATGGATTAGTACGCATGTAGAGGCATTTCATAACATCACCAAATCATGCAAGGTGTTCCTCGAACACCAAACCTCTGTCCGTGTCCCTATTACACGTAACTTTCTTATGATAACATCTCATATCACATGCCCCAAAAGCATCAGAACTCTGTCCATGGGCCGGCCCCCATGCGACTATTTCATACCATCGCATAGACCTACAAAGCGTCAAAACTCTATCCATGTATCGGAATGCACATGACCATTTCACAAGATTCACTAGGTGTCCCAAAGGCGCCGAACCCCGATCCGTGTGACGGCCCACATGTGATCTTTTTGCAAAACATTGGGTGTGCTAGGAATGTCCCAAAAGAGAAAAATGATAATAAATAGTGATCATTCATATCACCATTTCACTCACAACATCATCTCATTCATTCATCATAAGCACTTTCAATGTCTTACCCTTCATGACACCATTCCATTCATTGACCCTAAATGTTTCCCAACTGATGTCGAGCAGAATAAGCTGGAGCAACTTTGGATGAGATCTCAGGCTTTAAGGGCTGATGGGGAACAAAGAGCAGTAGAAACAAAAAGTGAGTCTGATTCTGGGGGAGAATTTGAGATGGCCAATCCGACACCAAGTCTTGTTGATGCCCTGAAGGATTTCCTGAGGTCACAGGATTTCGATGATATGCTCAAGGAGGAAATGCAGGCTATAGTGTGAGAGGCCGGGGAAACTGCTGGTAATGAAACTGGAAAGGAGAAAGAAGTTGAATCATCCCAGCAAGGTGGTGATACCTCGGCTAGCCTGGAAAATCTGCAAGAAATTGAGGCAGCTATGGAGAGAAAAATGAAGGCGAAATGCTAAAAGTTAGACAAGGTTATGGCCCAGCTAAAGAAAGGAGCCAGTGTCAGTTCTGAATCCAAGAAGGCTGTTAATGTGGATGCCATGATTAGTAAAGGCATTGAGACTTTCCCTATTTGATTTCAAGTGCCAAAGGTTCCTTCTTACTAGGGAATGGGTTCACCAGAGACCCATTTGAATCTCTATGCCCGGGTCATGTTGACAGCAGGCACCACTAAGCAACAACTGATTAATCTTTCCCAACTACACTTGAGGGAGGAGCTTTGGGCTGGTACAATTCTTTGTCAGAGGAAGAGCAATCAGACTAGGAGGCTCTATCGGCGGCCTTTATCAAATATTACAGCTTCAAGACCAAAATTCAGGTGAAGCTATATGATCTGGAATGAATCAAACAAAAGCCCAACGAGCCATTTGATGAGTATTATCAACGATGGATGAACAAGATGATCCTTCTGAAAAACCACCCTGATGAAGATGAATTGATCCAGAAGCTGATCGACGGCAGTAGGGACATCTTCAAGAACAATATGAAATTCCATCCATTCAATCAGCTTAGTGAAGTATATATCATGGCTATGAAAATCGAGTGAGATGAGGAAGAGAAAGCAGCAAGCCATAAAGGTGGCTGTGTTGGGATTCGTCACGAGAAACCGACCGATAAAAGCGGAAATACGCGTCGATTTCCTCGAATCCGGTCCCAGGAGCTTAAGATGTGGAAATTAAAAACTTAAAGCATAAAGAGAAAGTTCGAAAACTTACCACAAAGTCTCTCTAAGAGACGGATGCAGACTGCAAAAATCAAGTGTAGATTTCCTCCACCGATGCGTACACGAATGGCTCTCGGACCGAAACCAGTGTTAGCGACTCGGATGACAAGAAGAGAGGGAGAGAAGAGTGGGCAGCCCAAGCTAGATATATGATGGCTGTAATTTTTACTTTCCAAAAGCAAAAACCATATCATCAAGCTGGGCTCCAATTTCTTACCAAAAGAAATTAATTCACTTCCATAAAAGGGGCGGCCAACACTTAAGAAAAGAAGACTAGTTTTTCTTTCCAAAAGAAAAACCTCTTAATCTAAAAGTGGGGCACCAAAAATTTCTCTCTAAGAGAAATATGGGCGGCCAAAAATAATAATGACAAAAATGGATTATAATCATTTTCTCTCTTTCTTACCAAAAGAAAGAAGATCAAAATCAAGTAAGCAAAGTCAAACTTTGCTACACGACTCACCACTTTTTCATCATCATCTTTTGTCCAAAAATTGAATCACCACATGACTCATCACTTTATGCACAAAGATTCGGCCAAATGATGGGGGAAAATGGGTGATTTGTTTCTTCTTTCTTACCATAAGAAAGATGACAAAATCAAGGAAGCAAAGTCCAACTTTGCTACCTAAAAGTCATACCATATGACTCACCATTTTTCATCATTACATTTTGTCCAACAAAATGACTCATCATTCCAATCCCTTTCTTCACAATTTCAGCCAACTCTCCCATTTAATGTCAACTTTATTCTTTTCAAGTCCAAGCCTAATTTTAATCCCATTGATTTAATTAAATTCAAATGCAACTTTAATTTAACATGTAAGCATATATATTATACCATATAATATATTACATACATTTAAAATTCATTTGACCCATTAATTGAATTAATGGATTAAATTAGACACACATAAAATGAGATACATGTAAACCTATACATGTCATAATATTTCCACCTAGGAAATAATCTCATAAATTAGTTCATTGAATTAATTAAGAAAATGCTGAAATAAATATTAATTATATAACTTTGATCAATCCAATTGATTCATAATATAATTAATAGATCTCTCTCTCTTCAAACGTGTATACTCCAAGTACACACTTAATCCGACTAGTTAAAGTCCAAATGTTCAATGTGTACGATCCAATGGGCCCATCTTTATGTTGGCAGTGGGCTAAGGCCCACAGACTATAGGCGGGCTCTAGCAACCACTGCAACCCCCAATTGAGGTGGAGTAAGCAGCCCAACTGAAAACGTAACCCTATAGTTTGAACTCATAAATCCCATGTCACTGATATCTGTGTCCAACGTAGAGGCATGGAAGTATCATCCTCTATTGTGTCTTGACATTTACTTGATAACCGAATGAACTGATGCTCACAAATAAGACCCAATCTTGTTTGGGTGCTGCTGCACACTTATTAGTAACATTCTTAAAGAGGCTAGTGATATCTTCTCAGTGAATCACTGAGTTACATTCCCTTCTGCATATCCATATCACTGCCATGTTCATTAACACACACAAATGTAGCCATTCTTGGCACCGTTTTATAGGCCCATTAGGCATACACCAAAGTGTGCCACTTCACATGCAGCACCATCATATGGTCCGGTCAAAGGACTTATACAAGTACTACACGAGAATCATTTGTGATACTATACCATGTAGATTCCCGTTAAGTGGATCGATCCAGTACCATGCGCTTTTTGCTTGTACCCATTAACCTGGTTGACATTCCATGTTCTATGACAGGTAAGACACTGCCATACAACCTGGCTAATGATAGTCTTTAGTTACATTCATTCCCATGATTGGAATAGACTACGGATGACTTTATGGCCATATCGTTTTCCCTATCCACAGTCTTACTGCCAAGTGCATGACACTTGACAACATGGATATGGATATGTCCATTGGATACTCTATTTAAAATATAGCACAAGACATATAATTAATAGAGTAATGCCTTTATCTCTTGATACAAATTGTATAATACATGAAGCTCGTATTAATGTACAAATGTATTATACAAACACAAGGACCAATTCCTCGGGATAAGGGCATTTCCAATAGGTAGAAGTTCAGGCTATAGCTCTGGGTATAGGTCGACAACTGCGGCCGGATCTAGTGTTGGTTCTGCTTAGGTTCTGGACACAAGTAAGGGCAATCTTTGGAAGTAAAATAGGTTGAGGTTGCCACGATGACCCAGCAACAAAGTAATCAGAACTGGAATCTAGGAGGACATGGTATATCTCCTTGGACTCTCCCATTGGTCAAAATCTTTGCAAAGTGCAGAAATGGAGGATTATTGCAATCCTTAAGGCCATTTGAAAAACCCACTGACACAGATAAAGATAATTTATGCACATATCATGTTGTGACCAGCCATAGAACCAACAATTGCTACAAGCTGAGGGATGCAATTCAAAAGGTAATTACTGAAGGGAAATTGCAGGAGCCCCCTAAGCCCAACATGAAGACTAACCCATTGTCGGCATTTGAGAAGCGGGTTAATATGGTGTATTTGAGATTACCAGCTCATTTTATCATTGCTCAAGTGCTTCAAGCAAATCCTGCTATTCAGTCAGTAGCAATTGGTGAGCCCGAGGTAGAATCAGAATGTGAGGGGCAGGCAGAACTGAAAGAAATCAAGCTGATAAGCCTGAATGACCTTGATTCGGAAGATGAATATGAAGAGTTTGATGGGGATGAGATAGTTAAGCCTCCGACCATCGAAAAGCTGAAAGTTCAAGAAGTACAGAATGTGACCCGGAGTGGTAGGGTGTATCGACCGACGGCCCAAGTGAAAAACAAAGCTCCGATGATGGGATCAGGTAGTACATCACCGCAGGAGGGAGTTGAGAGGGAAGAGTTAGTAATTTCTCAACTGAAGAAGACTCCTGCCCAAGCTAGTTTATGGCATCTGCTTCTGACCTCCAAGGAGCATAGGGTAGCCTTAGTGACGAAATTATTAGAGATCGAGGTTTCTCCCATTGCAACACCGGAGGCCATGTGTTGTTTGTTAGATAAGATACATTCTGGGTCTCCTGACATTATTTTCTCTAAAAAAGATTTGCCCAACGAGGGGAAGGCTCATAATAAGGCCCTCTACATTAGGACCCATGTGATGGACAACGTAATGCCATATGTGATGCTAGACGATGGATCTGCCCTGAATATATGTCCACTGAAGATGCTACCATCTATGGCTCTGAGTGAAGGTGGTTTGAAAAAGTCCTCAATTGTGATCAGAGCCTATGATGATTCTAAGAGGACTATAATTGGGACCTTTGAAGCTGAAGTGGGAGTGGGACCGGTCAAGTCGACAGTCAACTTTACTGTGATTGACATTCCAGTCACCTTCTCCCTGTTATTAGGGAGGCTATGGTTTCATCCGTTGGGGGTTGTCCCTTCCACTTTACACTAGAAGATCAAGTTTTCAGTAGGCTGTGAGGTCGTGACGATCAAGGCAGATTCTCAGTCTGTGATTACTGCTATTAGTAAGGAGACCATAGCATGTGGTAGGTTCCAAGTCGCCATGGTCGGGGAAGAGGAAGATACAGACGCTCCAATGGTCATTTATGAAAATTATATGTTGGAGTGGCTGTCCAAATATTTGCACAAACAAAACTTTGTCCCGGGCTTGGGACTTGGAGTCAACCTACAAGGGGTACCTGAGTTTAACATTGACTTGGGAAATCCAAAGCAGTTCGGGCCAAGGTATACAGAGGATATAGCTGACCAGAAGAACCCGAGAAGGGGTAAGAATGGCAAGCTTATGATGAAACCATTCTTAAAGGCAGGAGAAGGGCTATACAATGGCCAGCCTGAGCCAGTAAGGGTCGAAAACATTGAGTACCCTGGTTTTAAAATATTTTATGATGTTGTAGACTTTGAGAAAAGCCGGGAAGAACCAATAGCCTCTGTGGTGGTAGAAGAGGTAGCTGCTAAGTCTGTTGTTCTGCAAAGTGAGCTGCCTGAAGTTATGACAAAAGCAGGAGAGGTGGCCGAGGAGAAAAATGAAGAGAAAATTTGTCATGAAGCTGTAGAAGTAATTTCAGGTGCATTGACTGCTGCCTTATTGAAAGCATTTAGGAAGTTCAAGGAAGGGTTCAGTGAGGAGCTGATGGCTAAGATAAACTTGGATTCTATGGTTGCTGAGATAGCCATGATCATGGAAAAAGCTAAGGCATAGACAGCTGTAAGTTAGGAGATCATTTTTAATGCTGAGAAATAGACCGAAGTAGCTGTGGGTTTGGGTGATGCTCTGAAGATGAAAGTGGAAGCTGAAGAAGTACAAGGTCCTCCGCCTGTGGAGGATGAAAATGATTTTGTTGTATCTCTTCTTCCATTTTCAATGTGAATGATGTACTTTATGACAAGTTTAATGCAATGAAATCGTAGTTTGCTTACTTGTGTTATGTTTATCTTGATAATTTTATGCATGCATTTGAATCACCATCAAGCGTATTTAGCATCCATGACACTACATTGCATGAAATCAACATAAGTATAGATGAAAATCCCAAAAAGGTATTCATTTCACATGAGCTAAAACCCGAGGAAGAGAGGGAATTAACAAGAATATTGTAAAAACATGTTAAAGCTTTTGCATGGTCATATGAAGACATGCTGGGTGTGGACACGGAAATAGCAGTGCACAAGATCCCAATTGACCCCAAGTTCAAACCAGTGAAGCAGAAATTAAGAAGATTGAGGCCGGAGTGGGCTACATTGGTGAAAGAAGAAGTGGCTATGCAGATAGATTCAAATTCCTTAAAGTGGTGGAGTATACAAAATGGCCAGCCAATATTGTCCCAGTAACTAAAAAGGATGGAAAGGTCAGAGTATGTGTCGACTACAGGGACCTAAATAAAGCATGCCCCAAGGATAATTTCCCTTTGCCTCACATCAATGTCTTGGTTGACAGTGCAACAAAAGCAGCAATGTATTCCTTCATGGATGGGTTTTCAGGATACAACGAAATCCTGATGGATGTGATCGACAAAGTGAAGATGTCATTCATCATAGAGTGGGGTACCTTCTGCTATAGAGTAATGTCCTTCGGGTTGAAGAATGCTAGAGCCACTTATCAAAGGGCTATCACAACTATGTTACATGATATGATTCACATTGAACTCGAAGTGTATGTAGATGATATGCTTGTTAAATCAGTAACTCGGGAGGAACATCCTGTTATCCTAGATAGATTTCTTACTCGCATTGGAGAGTATAACTGGCAGCTTAACCCTAAGAAGTGCATATTCGGAGTCACATTAGGGAAGCTTTTAGGTCATGTAGTTAGCTAGAGGGGAAGAGAAATGGACCCAGATAAAATCAAGGCCATTCGGGATATGCCAGCTCCAAAAACAGAGAAGGAAGTTCGTTCATTTCTGGGCTCCTTACAATACGTCAGTCGTTTCATAGCACTGTTGACTTCCACTTGCGAGCCAATTTTCAAGCTGCTAGAGAAAGATCAACCTATTGTATGGGATGACAGGTGTCAGTTGGCATTTGAGAAGATCAAGGCTTATCTGATATCCCATGGTGATATCCCCTTTAGATTGGTCTGGGAAGATGATCCTTGAGCTATTGCCACTACCTCACTAGCTTAACAGAGGTAGAAGCTTGTGTAGGCTTTGGGCTGAAACTAGAACTGGCTGGAGTCACGGTAGTACCACTATTGCTCTTATACTTCGGTGTGTAGCTCCGACCACCTTGGTAACTACTACTGCTACCATTGCTCTATTTGTCCTCTTCTTCATATTTATAAATCTTTTTGGTCAAATTGTATACATCCACAAAAGAGTTGAAATCATGAAGTTTTATATTATCCCAGTAGTTCTTCAGACTCTCATCCATAAGCTTGATAATAAGCTCCGAATCGCTAGTCCTCTGTTCTAACAAATGTCGATCCATCTTTTATAATGCTCCAAAATGGTCTCATTTGGCTTCTGCTTTACTACCTCCAAATCCTATAGTGTTACCTCTAAACCCCTTTGAACCCATAAGATCCCCGATGGCTTCCGCAATAGAAGATGTGATGATTGCAGTATTCTATTGGTTCATGTTTTGTTGATCCCCCACTTTAGTAGTATTTTCTTTTAGCCGAGTAACTGACTTTGACTAGTCTTCCTTTAGGAGGAAGATTCCAAACTACAAAGAGTCACAGTCACACATTAAGATAATGTTTGAACGCATAACAGTCCTTTGACCTGAAGTAGTATGCATGCATGTATGGATGACATGATATGGTTGATGCATGATATGTGGATGATATGAGCCTTTATGCAGGATAGGTGAGGATCCGATGCTCGGGGAGCATACGGACAGGGGTTCGGTACTTAGGGAATATCAATAAGGTTAGCTAGATTCTGCTAGTCACAGTTGTATATGTATGAGTCTGCATACAGACAAAGGTTCAGCATCCTTGGGCCACCTGAGGGTGATACTAGAAATTTGTAAATTCTTTAGACCTAAAACGACCTAGGGGTGCATGTAAGTCTGCATACAAACAGAGGCTCAATACTTGGGGAGTATCGAAAAGGGTTAACTAGATTTTGCTAGTTACAGTTCTATACATATGAGTTCTACGTATGGACAAAAGTTCAACACCCTTAGCACACCTGAGGGTGATACTAGAAAGTTTTGAAGTCTTCAAACCTAAAATAGCCTACGGTTTCGGGTGCGTGTGTGTCTACACACGGATAGAGTTTCGGTACTTAAGGAGTAATGAAAAAGGGTGCCTTTAGAAGTCAGATGAGTGTGTGAGTTTCTTATAGTATTCATGGGTTACAGAAGAATAAATGTGTGGCCCTAAAGTCACATCCGAAGTTTGCCCAAAATATGATAATATATAGGTTCAATAATGTGGGTTTCACTTACCCATAAATGACACATGGTTATGGCTACATCAAAACTGTTAATGTATATGTCATACAAGATGAAGTGTATGAGTGAGATTATTTACACATGAACAATAATGCGTAGCACAAAAATCATTAGTGTATGTGTCACATAGAATAAGGTATATGAATGAAATTATCTACACACAAAAATAATATGTATGGCTGCACAAAAGTAATGCGTTAGTATCACACAATTGGTATAATATATGCATGAAAGAATGATTATAATGGTATGGTATGGTAAAATAAATCATGTAGCACATAGCATGCGAATGTAAACTTCCGACCTTATTCCTCCACATGGTGGTACAGTCAATATTCTTACAACATCCTAGGTGGGGGTCTCTTTAATCATCAATAGGGGATGATAAAAGTGGAACTATAGATATATATCACATGCATTGTTTCGGTATCCTAATGGAAATTGCTACGGCTATTTACATGAATTCGGTCAAAGTCTAGGATAACATCGAGGTCTCCATAGCGAATAAATTCTCCTCACTTCTCCCCACTCAAGCGTACAGGCAAAAGGGTTTGTAGGAGGCTATAGGTAGTGTTCCATAACCGTGTCACTATGACCAAGCAGAATGTAGGCGGCACTTCAATAGTTCACCAGGCTAATAATGGTACCTTAACCTAATACTCAAATCTAGCTAATAGCAATGCACATAAAATACTACAAAAAGTTCATTGAAGATATTTTAATTAGATGCTTTAGTCCTCCTCAAAATCTTTTAAGTTTTGAAAAAAATTTTAAAAGAAATCCCCAGCAGAGTCGCCATTGTGAGTGGATGATGTCTTTCACGAAATGAACCCGACGAAGCGAACCGAGGAATTTTTACATAAGTTAATAATAACTATAATATGAAGTTCATTTTAGAAAACAATATTCATAAAAGATTCAAGATTAAAATCTCAAAGAAGATATGAGAGTTGCCACCTGGCTCAGCTCAACTAGGAAATTTAGGTATAAATGAGACCAAGTAAGGGGCACTATACCTTCCAGAGATCTAGCTTCGGATGAGGTACTTGTTATCTAATTAAAATAAATGCTTTAACAACAAAATTATAGCATTTTTTGAAACTAAATTGATTTTATTTAGAGCATACGGTATTCATGCAAGGTAGAGAAAGCAGTAAATAAATTAATGATACAGACCAAATCACATAAAATACCCTAGGGGATAGATATGAATCAAATAGGGAATCAGGGTACAGTCACCTAAAGTACATGAGGGTCGTCTAATGCAGTAATAAGATTTAAAAAATACATTTATTCCTACAAAATAGATGTTAGTACATTGAATAATTGCATGTAGGACTCAATCTCAACATAATGGGATAATAAATGAGTTAGGATCATGCATTTAGAGGGGACAATCGGAGAAACTTGACAAATCTCATAAACTAGTCTTGGAAAACATTTTGAAATTTCCCTGTGTTCATTTTTAAGAAATCAATTTTACCGGTTCATTATTTAGCATTGTAAATTAGTTGATTTTCAAGAAACTAGGTTTCTATTGTTGTTTTGTTGTAATACATACTTCTAGAATATAAATCTAAGGTCCGAATGTGATGAAATGTACAAAAATCAGTTTTTGGTGATTTTGTCTTAAGCTGATACCCGCGCGGGTGTCACTTGTGCGGTTACAGATTTACACCTGTGCTGGTGTCACTTCAAGACAAGCAGCAGATTTCAAATCATTCGGTTTCACGGTTCTCCTCTGAGAACCACAGTTGAGTGGTTGATGGTGTAACAATCGTACGACTGTTATTACAGCCGTGCAACTATTGGAAAGGCCGTACAGGTCTGGTTCTCAAACTAGAACCCAAAAATAGAACAGCTTTTAAAATAATGCAAATGATGCCAAAATACAACACAAACAAGTTAAATGCTTTGGTTTCTTAGATATTTTCCATTGTAGCATGAATCCACAGCTTTAGGAAGTGTAAATCTTTCAAGAAAGGTTTTGATTTCGAACCCGAACTTTAAGCCCCACAAACGGTTCTAAGTTTTGAAAGTTACAAGCATAGTGTACAAATTAGTTTCTAAACCTATTAGAAGGGATAGTAAAGTTCTTTCCTATGATTTGTAACTAGTTTTAAGCTTAGAAACATAGACCAAAGATGAATATGTAAGATCCCTAAAATGAAGTTGCCAACACTTAATCATAATCAAGAGGGGTTTATGTAGGGAAAAAAGAGTTTCTTCATTGTTAAAGCTGCCCAAAAAATCCAAAAAATCATTTCCAAGAAGAAGAGTCACGATTTTATTAGGCATTGAGATCCATACGAATCTTGATGTGACAGCCGTGCGGCTGATGATACAACAGTTATGCGATTATTGTTACAGCCGTGCGGCTGTTCATTTGGATAGCCTCCTCTTTCGCCTGAGAAATGATCTAAGGCTTGAATGTTAGTCCACCAAAGCATTGATCTTGAATTGACTTTGACTCCTACAGTTATAGAAGCCTATAAAAACAGATAAACAACTTATTTATCATGAAACCGGTGATGAAACTCCTATGCTCACAGTAGTTAATAGATCAATATATACTTCGATGAGTCGGTTATTACAGGATTTCCATGGAATTCCATTCATGTGAATCTTAATTATTTGTCAGAAATTAAATCTAGGTCGGAAAGCAATAAACACATCAAAAATAGTTTTCATGAAAACGTATTAAAATATAGAAGTTCATAATCAAAATAACTTTAATGGAAAAACATATATACATTATTTTTACCATGCAATAAGATATTTATCAAAAATATAAAGTTACAAAAAATTTCTTCTTGTTGTGAGTTTGGCTGTTTAGCCTACCTCTGAGGTAAAACCTCAATCATTCATCAAAAAACCGGACTGAAATGAAGAACAGACTCTATGGCTTTAATATTTGGAAAAACAGTTTAGGTTGAAAAATTATTTTGCATGGAACTATACCTAAAGATGTTGGGATTCGTCATTGGAAAAATAACAGCGCGCAACAGGAATTACACCAGTTTGAAATTTCCTAAAATATCCACCTATCGTGTCCGATTACAATTGATTGGAACAAAACAATTTGAATGAAGAGAGATTCACTCACCAGATTCCTCTCTTCTAGAGATTGCTGCAGAATCAATTATTTAAGCGATCTCTAAAGTCCAGTGCATGATCAACTATCGCGCGGGAACTGGTGCTAGCTAAAGAGCGAAGGAACGAAGGAATTATTGTTGGAAATTTCAGCTAAGGGGTTGAAAATCTCCTTGCAATTATAGGGTTTTTAGTTGATTTTTTAATTCTTAAGTGTACCTTTAAATAGACTCCTTGTCCAATTGGGTTTTAACTAGGTTAACTAAACCCAAGCCCACTACGATTATAATTACATAAATAAACTTTAATTAAAAAGTACATACTATGTAATTTAATCCCATTTGGCTAAATTTAATTACCCCTAAATAAAATTAAACCATACTTAAGTAATATTAAATTTTCCTACTTAGGAAAATATTTTAATTAATTATTTACCTTATGTAACTCAATTAATTAATTACATTATGTAAACTTATTAATTAAATAGAGGCAAAATACATCTTAAGGCCGCTGAAATTTTATAGAATTTATAATTGTCTCCTTGATCAATTTTTTCAACACATTGGGTACATGATCTTTTTGTTTTGATAATATTAGCTCGAAACTTGACACTTTTTTCTCCCGTGGGCTATAGTATCCATTCACTGGTATATGACACAATTTTCGCAGACACATGAGATTAAATCGAAGGTATAATTTATATTCATAGCTATCATAAAACTGCATAGGAAGTATGATTCTGATATCTCCAATCAACTTTAGAGTCTTTTATTTTTCTCAAAAATTGTGTCACGTGTTAGTGAATAGATACTATAGCCCATAAGAGAAAAAAATGTCGACTTTGGGGTTAATACTATTTCAATGTGTTGAAAAAATTGATCAGGGGACCAATTGCAAATTCCATAAAAGTTCAGGGGCTTCAGGATGTGATTTGCCTTAAATAAAATCAATCCAATGTTAATTAATACCATGACACCGAATGTCAACTAATTAACTAACGCATTCCTTCCAATGTACATTACATGTTCAAGTTTTATAAGTTTCAGCTAAGTTGATCTATATGCACAATCCTATGGGCCTATCTTTATGTTGGCAGTGGGCCAAGGGCCCATAGACTGTAAGTGGGTTCTAGCAAACCATTACAGCCCCCAACAATAAGAAATTCACCAAGAATTCCAAAATCATACAATATAATTAAACTAACATAAACATATATGCAAATTTAATTTCAATTGTACAAAACAAATGGGAAAAATCTTAAACCCAAACCAAGAACCCCAATAAAAAATCTCCAATTTTAAAACATGGGATTCAACCAATTTTAACAATTTCCACGGATCAAAAGCTTGCTCTGATACCACTGTTGGGATTTTTCACCGGAAATCACCTGATAAAAGCGGAAGAACGCGATGATTTCTTCAAATCCAGTCCCAGGAGCAATTGAAGTGGAAATTGTAAAACTTAAAATTGAAATAGAAATAGATTAAATTCTTACCCGAAATATCTCTTTTAAGAGATGGATGAAGACTGCAGAAATCAAATTAGATTCCCTCCTCGTTTTCATACATGAACACCTAACGAACACAACCCGTGCTAGCGTTGTAAAAACGAAAACAATGGTGAGAGAGGGCTAGGAAATTTCAGGTACTCTGTGGCTTAGTCATGGTGGCTGAAATTTTTACCCTAGGTTTTTATACCTAGGGTGGCCGAATTCCCCTAGAGGAATTCAGGCCCAGCTTGGCTCCTTTCATTCTGTACGGGCTTCCATCATTTAATTCAGGCCTAATCTAATTTTAATTATTCTGGTTTAAATTAATTTCAAGCCCAATTTTAATATACCCATGTATTTAATATATTACACAAAGTAACATATTATTTACATTTAAATTAAAATTAGTTTGACCAATTAATTTAATCCATCAAATTAAAATTAATTCACAAAATAAAATCATATGTAAACCTATACATATGAATATTTCCACCTAGGAAATAATCTCATAATTAATCCAATTAATTACGAAGAGCCAATTGAATATATTAATTTCATTATTAGGATCAATCCAATTGATCTTTATAATATAGTTAATATATATATACCTCTCTCTCCACAGTGTATACTCCAAGTATACATGTGATTCCTTAAGTATGTGTTCAGTCGTTCTATGTGTATGATCCCGTGGGCCCATCTTTATGTTGGCAGCGGGGCTTTGGCCCACAGACTGCAGTTGGGCTCTAGCAAGCCACTGCAGCCCCCAATCAAGATCGAGATGGCAGTCTAACTGTTATCATAACCCTGTAGTTTAAACTTGTACATCCCATGTCATTGATATCGGTGTCCAACACAGAGGCATGGATTGATCACCCTCTTTTGTGTCTGACATTAACTTGATCCCAAATGCACTGAAGCTCATAAACAAGTTCCCACTTGTTTGGGTGTGGCCACACTCTTATCAGTCACATTCATCAAGAGGCCAGTGATATCTTCCCAGTGGACTACTAGGTGACAAATCCCTTCTGCATATCCATGTCATTACCATGCTAAGTAACATACCCGAAAGTACCCATACTTGGCACCCTATTACAGGCCCTTTAGGCGTACCCCTAAGTATGCGACCTCACATGTAACACCATCATATGGTCAGGTCAAAGG
The DNA here is from genome assembly GCA_039660915.1 of Euphorbia tirucalli. Lineage (NCBI taxonomy): Eukaryota > Viridiplantae > Streptophyta > Magnoliopsida > Malpighiales > Euphorbiaceae > Euphorbia > Euphorbia tirucalli. The sequence continues at coordinate 29,111,981 of CM077640.1, read as the reverse complement.
ATCCATACAAGTGCTACACGAGAATCACTTGTGATACTATACCATGTGGATTTGTCGTTTAGTGGATCTATCCAGTACCATGCCCCTTATCATGTACCCATTAACTTGGTTGACATTCCATGTCCAATGACCGGTAAGACACCGCCATACAACCAGGTTAATGATAGTCTCTTGTTCCATTCATTCCTATGACTGGAACAGACTACGGATCTATTTATGGCCATATCGTTTACCCTACCCATGTTCTTACTGCCAAGTGCATGACACTGGTCATCATGACTATGGATATGTCCATCGGATACTTCATTTAATATATTGCACAAGATAAATATAATAAATAAATTAATGCCTTTATTAATAACACAAATAAGTATAATACATGAATCCAATTAATGTATGATACAAATGCAAGGACCAATGCCTCGGGACTAGGGCATATCCAATAATCTCCCACTTGCACTAGTTCCTACTAGGCATGGGCCTAATCCCTATAGATCTATTATGACCCTCATGCTTGGGCTGGGCCAGTGCCTTGGTCAAAGGATCTGCGACATTATCCTCGGTGTCCACTCTGTGCAATGCAATGTCACCTCTCTCCATGATCTCTCGTATGAGGTGAAACTTTCTAAGCACATGCTTTGTGCTCTTGTGTGAGGGGGGATCCTTAGCTTGTGCAACGGCCCCATTGTTTTCACAAAAGATATCAACTGGGTCCTGGATAGTTGGCACTACTCCCAACTCAGTGATAAACTTCTTCATCCATACAGCTTCCTTAGCCGCATCACACGCAGTGATGTACTTAGGTTCTGTTGTAGAGTCCGCTATGGTTGGTTGTTTTGAGCTCCTCCAGCTTACAGCACCACCATTCAGCAAAAATACATACCCAGACTGTGACTGGTACTCATCCTGGTCGGTCTGGAAGCTCACATCAGTGTACCCAGTAACTGACAGCACTTCCTGACCACCATACACTAAGAAGCTATCCTTAGTCCGGTTAAGGTACTTAAGGATTGCCTTGACAGCTTTCCAGTGATCCTCCCCGGGATCCTGCTGGTACCGGCTCGTCATACTCAGTGCAAAGGCGACATCAGGTCTCATACATAACATGGAGTACATGATTGATCCTATAGCCGAAGCATATGGAACCAATTTCATGTTCTCCCTGTCCTCTCTTGTCTTAGGACAGTGTTTCTTACTAAATTTCAGCCCATAGCCCATTGGCAAGAAACCTTTCTCGGCCCGGTCCATGCTAAACCTTTTCAGAACATTGTCTATGTACGAGGCCTGACTTAGGCCCAGAAGCCGATTTGATCTATCCCTATAGATCCTGATCCCTAGGATCATCTCAGCTTCACCTAAGTCCTTCATTGCGAAGCACTTACTCAGCCACTGCTTTACCCCTTGCAGTGTAGGTATGTGGCTTCCAATGAGTAGGATGTCGTCTACATAAAGTACCAAGAATGTGACAATGCTCCTACTAGTCCTCTTATACGCACAAGGCTCATTTTGATTCTGTATGAAGCCATATTCCTTTATGGCCTCATTGAATCTTAGATTCCAACTTTGGGATGCTTGCTTCAGTCAATAAATGGACATTTGAAGTTTGCATACCCTTCCCGGATACTTTGGATCGACAAAACCCTCAGGTTGTGTCATGTACACATCCTCGAGTAGCTTTCCATTAAGGAAAGCGGTTTTGACATCCATTTGCCAGACTTCATAGTCATACCATGTGGCTATGGCTAGCAAGATCCTGATGGATTTGAGCATGGCTGCTGGTGAGAAAGTTTCATCATAGTCTATTCCATGGACTTGTCTGAAACCTTTCACAACCAGACACCCCTTGAAGGTGTTGTCGGCCTTTAGCTTATAGCACCACTTGCAACCTATTACCTTGGCACCCGGAGGTGGATCAACCAAGTTTCAAACTTGGTTGTCGTACATAGATTGCATTTCTGCCTCCATGGCTTTGCGCCAATTCGCAGATTGTGGAAGCTCCACCTGGGCCTCCGAGCTATCCTCTTCAGGAGCCTGTGGACCTTGAACTTCCCTGAGTTCAACACTACTCCCACTGTCTTTCTTGGAAAGGAACTCCTTTTCTAGAAAGACCCCCTTCCTTGCCATGAACACCTTGTTCTCGGTGGGGTTATAGAAGTAATACCCTTTGGTTTCCCTAGGGTAGCCCACAAACAGGCATTTATGGGTTTTGGGCTCCAGCTTGCCACTAGTCAATCTCTTGACATGTGCTTCGCATCCCCAAATCCTTAGGAAAGACACATTAGGCTCCTTGCCCGTCCATATCTGATATGGGGTCTTTTCCACTGCCTTAGTCGGAGTATTATTTAAGATAAGAGCTGCTATCTCGAGGGCGTGTCCCCAGAAACTAATTGGGAGAGAGTCTTGACTCATCATTGAGCGGACCATGTCCAACAGGGTCTTATTCCTCCGTTCGGATACCCCATTCCATTGTGGTGTTCCGGGAGGAGTGAGCTATGGAGCTATTCCATGCTCTCTCAAATATGAGTCAAACTCTAGGCTCATATACTCACCACCTCGGTCCGACTGAAGGGTTTTGATATTTCTACCTAGCTGGTTCTGTACCTCGTTCCTAAATTCGTTGAACCTATCAAGGGTCTCAGACTTGTGTTTCATCATATAGACATATCTGCTTAAATCATCTGTGAACGTGATGAAGTACAGGTGTTCACCTCTGGTCGTTGCGCTCATAGGTCCACATATATCTGAATGTATTAGGTCCAATAAGCCAGTGGCCCTTTCAGCCTTCTTGCTAAAAGGCACCTTAGTCATCTTGCCTAGTAAACATGATTCGCATGTATCAATTGACTCCAAGTCAAATGACCCTAGGACTCCAGCTTTGTGAAGCCTAGCTATGCGCTTCTCGTTTATGTGGCCGAGATGACAAAGCCATAGGTAGATAGGATTAAGTTCGTTTGGCTTAACCCTTTTTGTGTTTATGTTATAGACGTAATTGGTTTCATTTAAGTCCAGGATATATAAGCCATTATTTAATAGAGCATCTCCATAAAATAATCCCTCTCTAGATATTGAAATTCTACCATTAGAAATAGTAAAATAAAATCCAGAAATATCTAACATAGAAACTGAAGTAATATTCCTGCATATAGCAGGTACAAAATAACAATGTTCCAAAATTAAAACCAATCCACTAGGCATCACAAGGTGGTATTCGCCGATCTCTATGGCAGCAACCCTTGCTCCTTTCCCGACCCGCAAGTCCACCTCTCCCGACCCCAGTGACCTTCTGTTCTTAAGTCCCTACACATTGCAACAAATGTGAGAACCACATCCAGTATCCAATACCCAGGATGTTGAAACAGTAAGGTTAATGTCTATAACATAAATACCTGAAGACGACCCACCTTGGCCCCTTCTTTGCTCTCCCATCAGCCTGGGACACGATCTCTTCTGGCCCACCTGTCTACACCCGAAACAGGCATCTTCAGGACCTGGCTTTTGCTGGGCCTTGGGTTGGGCCTTGCCCTTCTTAGCCTTGGCCTTCTTGGCCTTGGCCTTACCCTTGGCAATAGGAGGGTTCCCCTTGTTGACCAGCAGCACCAGCGGAGTCTTTTTGATCGACTGCTCGGTAAGCTTAAGCATCCCATACAGGTCACTGACAGTACGGTTCATCCCTTGCATGTTGTAGTTCAGGATGAACTAATCATAAGAATCCAACAAGGATGCAAGGATTGTGTCCACTGCTAACTCCTGAGAGATGGGCGATCCGAGATGGGCCAAAGTATCCAAATAGCCCTTCATCTTGAGCACGTGTGCGTTCACAGATGTCCCAGCCCCCATCTTACAAGAGTGGAATGCCTTGTTGGTCAAACTACCTTTCCTGGCGAGCTTGCTCTTGAAACTTCTCATTTAGAGTTGTTATCATAGCAAAGGCTTGATGGTACATAAACTGTTTTTGCAGTTTGGGGACCATGCAGGCCAACATAAGGCATGTCACATCCCTATTATCCTTGACATGCGCCTGGTATTCCTCCAGCTGGGCAGCCGATGGATTACGTCCTTGAGGCGCAGCCGGTACAGGCCTCTCCAGTACATACTCTTTGGACTCCTGCCTTAGAACTATTCTCAATTCCTAGACCGGTCCAAAAAGTTAGGACCGGAAAGCTTGTCCCTTTCCAGAATTGATCGCAGCGATAAGGTATTGTTGTTTGCCATTTAAGAATTTCTACACAGAAAACATTTAGAGTGTTAATAAAGGACTTTACTTTGTTGTTCCTATATAAAATTAATAATGAATCAAGTTATTAATTAAACCGAGTTGTTGGGCTCATGGGCCGAGATCCATATTTCATTAGCATATAGCCAGACGAGGGCCTGGTACAACTATACCCTAATTATTTAGGTAGGAACGCCATCCAATCCCAACCTAGGGACTCTCAGTTTGATGGGCCTGTTGGCACTTACCCATCTGTGCTTAGGGCCAGGAGAATCCTACTACCCACGCTAAGTCAAAACCTCCATTCAAGTGTCAGAGTATCCCATACCCTAACCCAATACAAAGTGACAATACTCTGGTGTATCCTGCGAGGGCATGGTCTACAACTGGCCTATTCCCCCTTCGAGTCAGTTTTGAATGAGGGAAGCACTTTTAAGCGACTTAGTAATTCCATTTGGTTATTAGATTCATTTAATAACGGCTTACATACATAAGGCAGGTGAAATGTGGTTGGATCATACATACATACATGCATATAAATATAAAACATGATTAAATAAATAAGTAAAATGGACTGCTATGGGCCTATATTACATCCTAATATTATTCTAGTAAACCTATACTAGAAAAGAATATCAGGTGGGCCACCATCTTCTTCCTTCTAGGCTTGCACCTCCACTTGGGCTCACCACTCCATGGGCTTCTTCTTTTTACAAATTTTATAATAAATGAATAAAATAAAATTACATTAAAAAGAAAAACGACACGCAGGTCATATTTACCCAAAAAGAAAAATACAACCCATCTTGTACAAGGCCCAATAGCATCCAACCATACAAACATTTAATCATACATATGCATCCAATACATACAATTCATAAGCATGTTATAATGCATGATATAAGCCCATTTCAATTATGTCCAAGCCATTATATAGAAATCACCAATTTTGGCCCACCATGGTTCTAACCCTTAACGGCCTTTGGGCCTCTAGCCCAGGCAGTCCAACTGCTCCCACTGGAATTGGGAAACCATGGGTCCTATTCAGCCGTCCAAGTAATTGTGCCAAAATTACCTGAACCAATTTCAATTAACCATATTAATTTCCAAAATTAATATCACATGAATAAAATAAAATTTCATTCAAGAAACCATACGCATTTAAATTACATAAATTTAAACACACGAATTTTAAAACCAATTAAAATTTCAACACTGGGTTACGGGCCCAAAACCCGCCAAATCCAAAAACGCTGGGCCCGGCCCGCTGCAGCCGCCCAGCAACGGCTGCTACTGGAACCAGCAGCAGGCAGCGGCTGCCACCGCCGCTCCCGCCGCGTGCGGCAGCCGGCGGCGGAGGAATCCCTGCCCCCGGAAGCCAGATTTTTTTTTAAATCAGAAAAATAAGTATAAATCATCCATCAACAACGAATCCACCAAGAATTCTAAAACATACAATTAAATTAAACAAACACAAACCAATATGCATATTCGATTTCAATTGTATGAAAATCAAATGGGAAAAATCTTAAACCTAAAACAAGAATCCCAATAAAAAAAACCCCAATTTTAAAACATGGGATTCGACCAATATTAACAATTTCCACGGATAAAAAGCCCGCTCTGATACCACTGTTGGGATTTTTCACCGGAAATCAACCGATAAAAGCGGAAGAACGCGATGATTTCCTCAAATCCAGTCCCAGGAGCAATTGAAATGGAAATTGTAAAACATAAAAATTCAATAGAAAGGGATCATTCTCGTACCAGGAATATCTCTTCTAGAGATGGATGAAGACTGCAGGAATCAAATTAGAGTCCCTCCTCGTTCTCGTACACGAACGCCTAACGAACACAACCCGTGCTGGCATTGGAAAAACATGAACAATAGAGAGAGGGGCTAGAGGATTCGGCTATGGTGGCTTGTAGTGTTAGGGGCCGAAATTTTACCCTAGGTTTTTATACCTAAGGTGGCCGAATTCCCTTAGGGGAATTTAGGCCCAGCTTTGCTCCTTTCATTTTGTGTAGGCTTCCATCTTTCAATTCAAGCCCAATCTAATTTTAATTATTCTGGTTTAAATTAATTTCAAGCCCAATTTTAATATACCCATGTATTTAATATATTACACCAAGTAACATATTATTTACATTTCAATTAAAATTAGTTTGACCAATTAATTTAATCCATCAAATTAAAATTAAATCTTCACAAAATAAAATCATATGTAGACCTATACATATGAATATTTCCACCTAGGAAATAATCTCATAATTAATCCAATTAATTACGAAGAGCCAATTGAATATATTAATTTCATTATTAGGATCAATCCAATTGATCTTTATAATATGGATAATATATATATACCTCTCTCTCCACAGTGTATACTCCAAGTATACATGTGATTCCTTAAGTCTGTGTTCAGTCGTTCTATGTGTATGATCCCGTGGGCCCATCTTTATGTTGGTAGTGGGCCTTTGGCCCACAGATTGCAGTTAGGCTCTAGCAAGCCACTACAGCCCCCAATTAAGATGGAGATGGCAGTCTAACTGTTATCATAACCCTGTAGTTTAAACTTGTACATCCCATGTCATTGATATCAGTGTCCAACACAGTGGCATGGATTGATCACCCTCTTTTGTGTCTGACATTAACTTGATCCCAAATGCACTGAAGCTCACAAACAAGTTCCCACTTGTTTGGGTGTGGCCACACTCTTATCAGTCACAATCATCAAGAGGCCAGTGATATCTTCCCAGTGGACTACTAGGTGAAAAATCCCTTTTCCATATCCATAGCATTACCATGCTAAGTGACATACCCGAAAGTACCCATACTTGGCACCCTATTACAGGCCCTTTAGGCATACCCCTAAGTATGCGACCTCACATGTAACACCATCATATGGTCAGGTCAAAGGATCCATACAAGTGCTACACGAGAATCACTTGTGATACTATACCATGTGGATTTGTCGTTTAGTGGATCTATCCAGTACCATGCCCCTTATGCATGTACCCATTAACTTGGTTGACATTCCATGTCCAATGACCGGTAAGACACCGCCATACAACCAGGTTAATGATAGTCTCTTGTTCCATTCATTCCCATGACTGGAACAGACTACGGATCTATTTATGGTCATATCGTTTACCATATCCATGGTCTTACTACCAAGTGCATGACACTGGTCATCATGGATATGGATATGTCCATCGGATACTTCATTTAATATATTGCACAGGATGAATATAATAAATGAATTAATGCCTTTATTAATAGCACAAATAAGTATAATACATGAATCCAATTAATGTATGATACAAATGCAAGGACCAATGCCTCGGGTCTAGGGCATATCCAACAAATCGGGTATGCAAGCTTCAAAGATCCATTTATGGATTGAAGCAGGCATCAAGGTCATGGAATCAGAGATTCGATGAGGCCATTATAGAATATGGCTTCACACAGAATTCTGATGAGCCCTGTGTGTATAAGATCGTTAGTGGGAGCGTTTCGACCGTCCTAATGTTGTATGTTGACGACATCCTTATCATTGGAGGTGACATACCAACACTGCAAGGGGTTAAGTAGTGAAGGACTTAGGCGAAGCTGAGATGATCCTAGGGATCAGGATCTACAGAGATTGATCCAATCGGCTTCAAGGCCAAAGCCAGGTCACGTACATTGGCAATGTTCTGAAAAGATTCAGCATGGACAAGGTAAAGAAAGGATTCTTGCCTATGCGCCATAGGTTGAAGCTGAGTAAGAAAGATGGTCCTAAAACAATGAAGGACCGGGAGAACATGGAAAAGATCCCTTATGCATCTGCTATTGGATCTATCATGTACTCCACGTTATGTACGAGGCCTGATGTCATGTTTGCACTAAGTATGACTAGCCGTTACCAGTCGGACCCTGGTGAGGAACACTGGAAAGCAGTCAAGGCAATCTTGAAGTACCTTAATCGGACTAAGGATGCTTTCTTAGTGTATGGATGTCAAGATGAGCTGGTAGTGTCAGGTTACATTGATGCAAGCTTTGAGACCGATGAGGATGAGAACCAGCCAAAGTCTGGTTATGTTTTTCTCCTCAATGGCAGTGCCATCAGTTGGAGGTCCTCAAAGCAGGCCATCATTGCTGACTCTACAATGGAAGCTGAGTACATAGCTGCGTGCGAAGCTCAAAGGAAGCCGTTTCGATCAAGAAATTCAGAACTGAGTTAGGAGTAGTGCCCACTATCCTAGACCCAGTTGATGTTTTTGTGATAACAACGGGGCCATCGTACAAGCTAAGCAGCCCCGGTCACACAAGAGATCCAAACATGTACTCAGAAAGCTTCACCTCATTCGGAAGATCGTGAGCAGAGGTGACATATCATTGCAGAGCGTTGACACCAAGAATAATGTCGCTTATCCATTGACCAAAGTGCTACTGCAGACACAGCACGATGGTCATACCAGATCTATAGGAATTAGGGCAATGCCCACTTGGAACTAGTGCAAGTGGGAGATTGTTGGTGTGCCCTAGTTCTGAAGGCATTGGATTCTTGTATTTTATATTATACATTAAGACTCATTGTATGAATACATTATGTCACATTAATTAAAGGCAATTAATCTATTTCATTTATAACTTGTGCTATAATATGAGTAGAGTATCCATTGATTGATAATCATAAAACCTATCCCAGGTCTATTCCAATCATGGGAACGAATAGAACTACAGACTTGTATATTCGATGACGGTATAGTAGTTCTTAACTAGCCATAGTACTTGTATAGTCAATCATGAATATAGGTACATGTCGTTGACATGGGATCGGATCGATCCGTATAAGAAAGCCACATGGTTGTCGCGTCATAGGTTTTTCTTGAGTAGGTCTCTTTTGTCCTCAGACCAGATTTAATTATAATATCAACATGAAATCCAGTTCACTTTGACATGCGCCTAACAGGTCTGTAAAAGGATGCTAAATACGGGTATGATTGGGTGGACCAGTAAACATGTTGATATTGATGATGAAGTGATGGAATTGCCACTCGGGTAACACCGAGATGATATCATTGGCCACTTGATGAGTGGGACTGATAAGTGTATGGCTATACCCAAATAAGTAGGTTACTTATTTGATTAATCAGTCAACTTAAGATCAAGAAATATAATAAACAATAGAAAAGGATGACGGACACCATGCCTCTTGTTTATTCATATCGATATCGTTAGGCAAAGGACACTATGAGATTACTACCGGGTGAGTGTCTTCTAAAGACTGCTACATCTCTGTCTTAATTGGGGGCTGTAATGGTTTGCTAGAACCCACTTACAGTCTGTGGGCCTTGGGCCTACTGCCAACATAAAGACAGACCCATAGGATCGTGCACATAGATCAACTGAGCTGGAACTTATAGAAATTGTACATGTACTGTACATTGGAAGGAATGCGTTAATTAATTAGTTGACATTTGGTGTCAAGGTAATTAATTAACATTGGGTTGAATTTAATTTAATTAATAAGTTTACATAATGTAATTAATTAATTTATCAATTAATTGAATTACATAAAGTAAACAATTAATTAAATAATTTTCCTAAGTAGCAAAATTAAATACATGTACTGTATTAACTTAAGTGTAATTTAATTTTATTTAGGGGTAATTAAATTTAGCCCAATGGAATTAAATTACATAGTATACACTTTTTTAATTAAAGTTTATTTATATAATTATAATCCTAGTGGGCTTGGGTTTAATTAACCTAATTAAAACCCAATTAGAGAAGGTGTCTATATAAGGGCACACTTAAGGAATAAAACCCTAATTCAACCCTAATTAATTGCTGGAAATTTCAGCCACCAAGAGCAGCCCCAAATAGGCAAAAATCCCAGCATTAATCCTCCATTCCTTCGCATCTTTTGCTAGCACCGGTTCCCACTCAATAGTTGGTCGTGCACCGAACTTTGGAGATCACAGTTTCAAGAAATGATTCTGCAGCAATCTCTAGAGGAGACGAATCCTGTGAGTTAATCTCTCTTGATTCAATTTGGTTTTATTCTAATCAATGGTAATTGGATACGATAGGTGGATTCTAGGAAATTTTAAATGGTGTATTTTCCACTGCGCAATGTTATCTTTCCACTGACGAATCCCAACACAAACATCCCAAAAATTAAGCTATCCTCGATCCAAAACCCTGAGAAGGTCCCTCAGATGATTTTAGGTTTAAGGTGAGTGTCGGATTTTTGCGAATTTCGGCCCGGCTTTATCTAGAGCTGCACAGCTATAGTTTTTAAACTACAGCCGTGCAGTGGTAGCCTAGAGGCGCACGGCTCTAGTACAACTAGAGTCATGCGTCTTTAGCGGGTTCAACCAAGTTACTCAGCAAAGTAGAGCAACTTGGCTGAATGAAAAGAAAGTTGGCCGAATTTGCAAAGAAAAGAAGTGTGAGCGGACGGCCGTTTTCTAAATGGAATGAAAAGCGGGACACGGGCAAAGTGAACCGGGGAAAAACGTTTTCATTCATTTAGATTTTGGTGGAAAAAATGGGTTTTGTTTATCTTGGAAAAATCATGGGTTTGATTTTCGAAACCCCTTTCTAGAAAACATTTTCCCATTTTAACTTAAAGACCTCGAAACTTAAATTGCAAGATCAGTGATAGAGTCGCTACCCGGATCAGCTCATTCGGGAAATTCCGGTACAGCTCCCTACCAAGGGTAGACTACTATACCTAATCCAGAGATTTAGGGTTCGGCCAAGTGACTTACTTTAACCTCAAGCTTGCTTTCACTTTACCATTTATATTACCATATTTAATTCGCTTTATTATCTTTCTCTATCCCAATTTCATTTATATTTATTAATCCATGCTCAGGCAAAAGACAGAAATAAAATTACGGATAAATAAGCCATGCATTCATATTATACAAAAATAATAGAGGCCGCTTATAAACCAAATCGAATAAAAATAAAAACTCTCGACCTCACTTTACAAACGCCTAGAATACACAAATATCTAGAAAATTACAGTCGCCTAGAATACATGGAATAATCTATTAATTACCGTAAAAATAATAAAAATAGAAAAATAAATGCTGCAAGACAAATTGGTTAGCACAATTTTATATTACAAGCACAGATAGGACTCACAGTAGGACAATTAGGATTTCAGGAACGGAGGCATGCATTTAGGGGGTAACCGGGTTGACCCGACCTGTCGAAGTGGTTAGACCTGGAAAACGGTTTTGAAACGCCCTGTAATTTTCATGCAAACTTTTCCATTTAGCGGGTCTCTTATTCGAAAACTCGGGGTTCCGTCCATGTGGGTTTTCCTAAATTCAGCATCCATCTAGCATCCAGAAAGCAGTAAACACGCCAAAAATAATTTGAATTCGAAAACAGCATCGCGCGACGACGTCCGTCCGGGTCGTTTTGCGATTCTGTCTTATTCCATAAACTACAGCCGTATGGCTGTAATTACAACCATATGGCTGTAGTTTCTGGAACATGAAAAATGGTTTTCTCATTTTTTTGAAAATGCTGTTTTGTTAATTTTTTATGTTTCCCGAGGATTTTATAGGGTTCGGGGGTCTGCTAATGCTGAACTACAGATCCGATTCGGATCGAACAACCCCAAAATTCAGAAAATAAAACCCAGTAAAAACCGAAAACCTTAATATCTATACACACAGAAATCCGAAAACAAAAATTTTATGATATACGGATATATTTGCGCCGAAATTGATCACAACAGAATGCATAAAATGGAAAACGGACTATTTTCGGTCGATCGGGGCAGTTTCGGGAATCTACACGTACAGAACACAACCGTGTGGCTCTGGGTACCAGAGCCGCCCGGCTCTGTTCATCATAATTATAGTTGTGCGGCTATGTTCATGGAGAAGACAGCCGTACAGCTGTATTCGGGGAAATCCGATTTCCGGAAGTTGCAAAAATGAAGAAAACACAAAGAAAAAGCAATGTGCACAGGTTTAAGGCCTCTCAGAGTTTACCTTGATATTGTTTTGATGAGTATAACGTCAAGAAACAGATTGAAAACTTGAAATTCATCTTGAGTACTCACCCGGTCGAAAACCAAAATGAATCCGAAACAATCCGAAATCAATCTGAAACGATCCCAAATCAATGTGCAAAGGTCAAGGAGCTTCCTATTGATGTTTGAAGATTAGTTTTAAATCTTGATTTTGGTCTTTGGATCACTCTATCTCTCAGCCTTCTCCTCTCCCTTTTTTTCTTTTTCTCTGTAATTTTTTTTTTATGATTGAAAGTTTTCTGCCTTAGGTCCAATCTCTTCCTCTGATTTGATTTTTGCTTTTCTTTTATAATTCCCATTCATAATCATATCAACCAATAAATGAGCCGCCTGAATTCTGAAATTTCGGTCAAAATCCTTTTGTTCACCCAAGTTGCTTTGCTTTGCAGCACAACTTGGCTCAACCCACTAGAGCCGGGCCGAAATTCATTAAAATCCAATGCTCACCCTAAACCCTAAAAATCACTTGGGGGACTTTCTCGGGAGTTTTCGATCGCGGATAGCTCAGTTCCTAGGATGTTTAAGATACTCCGGGCGATATTCTTATCGTTTTCAAGTCTGATTCGAGTCCGTCTGCTCCACAGGTAATACAAGAATTCTCATCATAGAGGTCGGGAAAACCCGGTACTTACAAATGTCCCTCACGTGATCAAATTCGATACCCAATACCAAGTTTAGGTTACCGGAGGGGAATTTAAGCACACGAATGGAAGCACCGCAAGCAGAAGGATAAAAAGACATACCTGAATGGCAGTGATGATTCGGAATAAGCCGATACCAGGTCTAGGTTACCTGAGGCAAAGTTGATGATGAAATAAGCCGATGCCGAGTCTAGGTTACCCGAGGTGAAGTTGGTGATGGAATGAGCCAATCTGGGCCGATACCAAGTCTAGGTTACCCGAGGCAGATCTCTTGGGAATCTGAAGCAAAGCTGATCTGGGCCGATACCAAGTCTAGGTCACCCGAGGCAGATCTACTGGAGATTTAAAATAAAGAAGATCTAGGCCGATGCCGGGTGTAGGTTGCCCGAGGCGGATCAGCTGGGGATTTGAAATAATGCCAGTACCAGGTCTAGGTTACCCAAGGCAGAGGCAGATGATGACGTAAGCCGATACCGAGTCTAGGTTACCCGAGGCAGAGTTGATGATGAAATAAGCAGATACCCGGTCTAGGTTACCCGAGGTAGAGTTGATGACGAAATAAGCCGATACTGGGTCTAGGTTACCCGAGGCAGAGTTTATGATGAAATAAGCTGATACTGGGTCTAGGTTACCCAAGGCAGAGCTACTGGATTTCTGAGGATTTCTGAGGTTGTACAAGCGATGCATATTTTTTCCTTGATCGATAATTTTGGAATAAAAATTTTTGCCCCTTCGATCAAGAATAAGTACGGCTTGATCATCCTACCCCTAGGAAACTGAGATGTTTAGGCTTGGGCCCGAGCGGCTCTGAATTATTTCTTAAGGCCCAGTGGATGCCCTAGTGTTGGACTATTTCTGCTTTGAGAGCGGTCCTGATTCGGAGCAGCCTGATGATGGTGGTGGGTACCTGTGCTTAGATTAGTTGTGATGCATGTACGCATATGCATGTTTTAAATGTTTGTATGTGCATGTTTCAATGTATGCTTATGCGAATGGATTCTGGGAGATGCATTTCTCGCTATTCGTCCAGCCTTGAAATGCTATGTCGTTGCTGGGAAGATCAGATCGTGCCTTTGGCTAGGGAAGGTACATCACGCCTATGGCTGATCTAGCTGGGGAGTACATTCTTTATGTGATGTGACTCTCGCACTTCTGCTGGGGATATACGGGGATATACAATGGCTGTTGGGAAAGTCTCATGACTGTTGGAGAGAAAGTGGTGACATTCCCTGTGATGGTTCTACTGGGGAATAGTGCAAAGGATCCTGCTAGAGGATATCGGAAGGGCTCCTGCTGGGGAATAGCGAAAGGGTTCCACTTTACTGCCCCTAGGAATGGTAAATCTGGAAGTGCTATAAATTTTGCCTGAATTGCCCGATGCGGGTTTTCAGCTTAGCGAGCTGCCTAACTTTTGCCTAAGGTGCCTTTTCGGTTTTCACCTTAGCGAGCTTTCTTTTCTTTTTTTTTCTTTTTTTTTCAGTTTTTTTTTGTCCTGTGACATTTCAACTTGGATTTGTTTCAAAATTTTTGGCCACTTCAAGAAACAATGAGTGAGATTTAGAGGATGAGGCAAGATTACAGATTGCATGCATTTAGCACATTTTCATTATTAAAGTAACGTGAGTCTTTTAACCAATCAAATGCAAAGTGCTTTCTTTAAATGGATATTTAAGCGAGATAACTTTGTTTATGCATTCTGATATAACCATGCAAACATATTTAAACAAAACATCACACTTTATTGATAAAAGTAGCATGAATACATCTCAAAAGTTGGTTCCCAAAATGGTATACATTCCACACAGAGCCAAAATCCGTTACCAGTCGTCCCTCGTGGATTTTCCGACTGATCATTTTCTCTCGTGTATTGATTTTTGCCTAGGCCGCCCTTTTCAAGTTTTCAACCTAGCATACTTTTATTTTTTTTCAAACATAGTAAGGCTTCAGGCGGTCTTGGTTGATAGGATTTGCAAATTCATTCCTATCCATGTCCGTGATGCTTACAGCACCCTTCGATAACACCTTCTTTATGATGTATGGGCCTTCCCAATTCGGTCTGAATTTCCACAAGTGTCCATATTTGTAGGCCTCAACTGTTTCAGAACCAGATCCTTGACTTTTAGCTGTTGTCTAGGATACTTCACTTTCTGATTGTGGGCCCTAGCCATTCTGCATTGATACATCTACAAATGATCTAGTGCTTTCAACCACTTTTCATCTAATGCTGCCAACTGCTTGTATCTAGCTTGAACCCATCCTGTTTCTGGTAGTTGAGTTTCCAAGGCTATTCTGAGTGATTTGAGTTCTATTTCCACTGGTAACACTGCTTCCATCCCATACACCAAGGCGTAGGGAGTCTCGCCAGTTAGTGTTCTGACACTGGTTCTATAACCCCAAAGAGCATATGGCAGTTTATCAGCCCAGTCTCTGTAGGTGGTTACCATCCTTGTTAAGATCTTCTTAATCGACTTGTTAGCCACCTCCACTGCACCATTAGCCTGTGGTCTGTATGGAAAACACCTATGATGTTTAATGCCATGTTCTGTAAATAACTTGGCCATTGCCCCTTGGAATTGCACCCCGTTATCTGTCACTACATGGTGAGGGATTCCGTATCGAGAGATGATGTTCTTCTAAATGAACTTGACCATCTGCTTAACTGTCACATTGGAGAAGGATTCTGCTTCTACCCATTTTAAGAAATGGTCGACTGTAACCATTATGAATCTGTGCCCATTAGAAGCTGTGGGATGAATTTCTCCGATCATGTCAATCCCCTACACCAAGAAAGGCCAAGGAGATGCTAGGTTCTATAGTTTGAGTAGTGGCAGATGACTGATATCATCATAGATTTGGCATTCGTGGCATCTTCTTACCTCTTTTACATAATCAAACTGTATTGTCATCTATAGGTATCCCTATCTCATTATCTTTCTAGCCATAACGATCCCATTCATTTGCGGCCCGCAGGATCCTGCATGTACTTGCTGCATTATAGTTTATGCTTCTCGTTCTGTTAAACATCTTATAAGAACCCCATTTGCAGTTCTCTCCTACAGCTTATCTTCGAAGATTCTGAACTGGCTGGCTAATCTTCTTAATGAAACCTTATCAGCAGTGCTAGCTTCTTCTGGATACTTTCCCTTTTTCACATACTGATAAATTTCAAAGAACCAGGGCTTTTCCTCGGCTGTTAACTCCATCAGTTCATGCATATCAAAGCAAGGTTGCTTGGAAATTGCTATAACCAGAGGCTGTATCTGTGTCTTCTCTGGATCTTCCCATACAGAGGACAGTGTCGCTAGTGCACCCGCCATCTTATTCTCCTCTCTGGGAACATGTCTGAACTAGCACTGGTCAAATAACCCTCTTCTGTGCTGCAGCAGTTCTAAGTAGGGCCGTAAGGCTTCTTCTCTCAAATCCCAGTCGCCTTGTGCCTACCTAATCACCAAGAGTGAGTCCCCAACAATCAAGACATTATCTACCCCTAGTGTCAGGAGGGCTTCCATTCCGAATAAGAATGCTTCATATTCTACCACATTGTTGGTTATGGTGAAGTCCAACCTTTTTGACAACGGAGTGATGTCGCCGTCTGGTGTTGCTATGATTACCCCAATTCCAGAACCCTTTCTGTTTATGGTACCATTAAAGCACACAACCTATCTCCTTACTTCCACTACAGCCAACTATTCATCCGGGAACTCCAGATTTTCCACACAGTCTGATTCTAGTGGCTGATTTGCTAGGAATTCTGCCACAGCTCACCCTTTGATAGTTTTCCTAATGATTTACTTAATGTCGAATTCTGATAGGAATAGTAGCCACCTAGACAATTTCCCAACCAACATCGGTGCTTTGTATAAGTACTTCATTGGATCCACTTTAGCCACGGCTTGTACCTTGTATGACTGAAAGTAGTGGCGCAACTTCTTAGTTAGCCAAATCATTGCTACACATGTCTTCTCTACGAATGTGTACTTGGTTTCATATTCTAGCAGCTTCTTGCTAAGATAGTAGATAGGGTACTCCTTCCTCCATTCCTGCTCTTGTGCTAGCATTGCCCCTATGGAGGAATCTTCGATAGCCATGCACAAAATCAAAGGCTTTCCTGGGGTTGGTGGGCTGCGAACTGGTGGATTCACCAGGTAAGCTTGGATCTTGTCAAAAGCCAACTGACACCTATCATCCCATACAATCGACTGATCTTTCCTTAATAGCTTGAAAATCAGCTCCCACACTGAGGTTAACCGTGCTACAAAACGGTTGACAAACTATAAGGAACCCAAGAATGACCGGACCTCTTTTTCTGTTATAGGGGCCGACATATCTCGAAGGGCTTTGATTTTGTCTAGATCCATCTCTATTCCCCTTTGACTGACCATATGCCCCAGTAGCTTCCCTGACGTAGCCCTGAATATGCACTTCTTGGGATTAAGTGGCAAGTTGTACTTTCCAATGCGTGTAAGAAATCTATCCAGAATAGTAGGGTGCTCCTCCCGGGTCATTGATTTAACAAGCATATCATCGACATACACCTCTACTACTTTGTGAATCATGTGATGCAGGAATGTTGTGACAGCCCTCTGGTAAGTGGCTCCGTCATTTTTCAATCCAAAAGGCATTACTCTGTAGTAGAAAGTGCCCCACTTTGTGATGAAGGATGTCTTCACCTTGTCAACTACATCAATTAAGATCTAGTTATATCCTGAAAATCCATCCATGAATTAGTACATTGCTGCCTTGGCTACGCTGTCGATTACAACATGAATGTGAGGCAAAGGGAAATTATCTTTCAGGCAAGCTTTGTTCAAGTCCCTGTAGTCGACACACACTCTGACCCTTCTGTCTTTCTTAGGCACTGGCACAATGTTGGCTAACCACTATGTGTATTCCACCACCTCAAGGAACTTTGCTTCAATCTGCTTAGCCACCTCTTCCTTTACTAATGCATCCCATTCTGGTCTTAGCCATCTTAACTTCCACTTTACTGGCCTGAATCTGGGATCTGTTGGAATCTTGTGAACTGCTATTTCTACGTCGACCCCTGGCATGTCTTCGTATGACCAAGCAAAAGCCTTAACATATTTTTGCAGTATTCTTATCAATTCTCTCTCTTCTTTAGATTTTAGTTTGTGTGAAATGAATACCATTTTGGGGTTTTCATCTGTACTTATGTTAATTTATTACAATGCAGTGTCATGAATGCTAAATATGCTTGATGATGATTCAAATGCATGCACAAAATTATCAGGATAAACATCATACAAGTAAGCAAACTTGGATTTCATTGCATTAAACTTGTTAAAAAGTACATCATTCACATCAAAAGGAGAAGAAACAGATACAACAAAATGATTTTCATCCTCCATAGGTGGAGGGCCTTGAACTGCTTCAGCATCCTTGCTCAGCTCCAGGATGTTGTCCAGGTCAGCAGCAATTTCAGACTCTTGTTCAGCAGGAATAGTAGTCTTCTCAATCTCAACCACTTATTCCTTGGCTTTCATCATGATACCTGCTATCTCAGCAACCACAGAATCTAAGCTTGCCTTGGTCATTAGCTCCTTAGTGGATCCTCCCTCAGACTTTTCAAATGCCTTGCCTAAGGCGGTAGTCAGTGCCTCTAAAATTGTTTTCACAGATTCATTACAGACTTCCTCTTTGGCTTTCTCCTTGGCCACTTCTACTGCTTCTGTTATTACTTTAGATGGTTTCTCCTGGGGGACAACAGGCTCAACAACTACCTCCTCCACTATCACTGGTGCAACCGGCTCCTCCTAGCTCTTTTCAAAATCTACTACATCAGAAAATATCTCGAAGCCTAGGAGTTTAATGCTGTTCACCTTCACTGGTTCAGTTTGCCCCTTGTACAGTTGTTCGCCAGCCTTAATGAATAGCTTCATCATGGTCTTGCCATTCTTTCCTTTTCTTAGATCTTTCTTTTCAGATGCCTCTACTGTGTAGCCTAAGCCAAATTGCCTCGATTTTCCAGAATCAATATTGAATTCGGGCACTCCCTGTAGATTGACTCTGAGTCCCATGCCCGAAACAAAATCATGCCTGCGAAGGTATTTAGACAACCATTCTAGCATATAGTTCTCATAGATAACCATCAGAGCCTCTGTGGTTTCCTCCTTGCTAACCATGGTGACTTGGAATCCACCGAATGGTATGGTCTCCTCACTAATAGTAGCAATCACGGACTGAGAATCTGCCTCGACTATCACGACCTCACCGCCTACTGAAAACTTGATCTTCTGGTGCAAGGTTGAAGGAACACCGCCTAACAGGTGGAACCATGGCCTCCCTAACAGCAAGGAGAAGGTGACTGGGATGTCAATCACAGTAAAGGTGACCATTGACTTGACCTGTCCCACTTCCACTTCAGCTTCAAAAGTCCCAATTACAATCCTTTTGGAATCATCATGGGCCCTAATCACAGTAGAGGACCTTTTGAAACTGTATTCACTCAGACCCAGGAATGGTAGCATCTTTAGTGGACATATGTTTAGGGCAGATCCATCGTCTACCATCACATACTACATAACCCGGTCCAGGAGGTTAACCTTGACATAACGGGCTTTATTGTGAGCTCTCCCCCCATGCGGCAAGTCTTTTTCTAAAAATACAATGGCAAGGGTCCCTACATGAATCTTGTCCAGTATGCAACACATGGCCTCTGGAGATGCCAGTGGAGAAACTTTGATTTCAGATAGGTTTTTGACCAGCATTGCCCTATGTTCCTTGGAAGTCAGAATAAGTGCCACAGACTGGCTTGAGCTGTGGTCTTTTTCAATTGAGAAATAACCAGGTCTTCTTTTTCTACTTCTTTTGGTGCTGACATACTACCTGACTCGGTCACTAGAGTCTTGTCACTCTGTTGAACCACTAGCTGGTAAACCCTACCACTCCTTGTTACATCCTAAACTTTAGAAACTTTTGACTCCCCCACGACTAGTGGCTTGACTGTCTCATTAGAGCCATATTCTTCATATTCATCTTCTGAATCCAGATCATCTAAGCTCACAGGCTTCACTTCTTTCTACTCTGTGGGCTTTCCACATTCTGGCTTTGCCCCAGTTTCATTGGCCACCACAGACTGTACAGTGGGATTTGCCTGCAGGACTTGTGTAAAAATGAAATTGGCCGGAAGTCATAATTGTACCTTATGGACCTGCCTTTTGAATGCTGGCAACGGATTAATCTTAGTCCTATGCTTGGCAGGCTCCTATAGCTTCCCCTCGTCGATCAGCCTTTGGATGGCATCCCTTAGGTTATAGTAGTTGTTGGTTCTATATCCCACCATGACATGGTAAGTGCAAAAATTATCCTTATCTTCCTCCGCTGGCTTCTCAAAAGGCTTGAGGGAGTTTAACAGACCACCATTCATGCACTTGGCAAAGATCTCAGCTAAGGAGAAAGTCCATGGAGATATACCCTAGCCTTCTAAATTTTTGCCTTGGTTTCCCTGCTGCTGGGACACAACGGCAACCTTTGCTTGCTTACTTTCTGAAAACTGCCCACTTTTACTTACAGAACCAGACCCGGACCCACTGCTTGGTCCAGCTGTAATAGTCGACCGATACCTGAACTTTACCCGGAGCCTCTGTTGCCCTTGTAGCTTGCTACCTTTTCCTCTTCATGCCCTTCAATATTCATAGCCATACTATACACTTCACTGAGCTCACTAAAGGAGTGGAATTTCATGTTGTTTCGGAAGATGTCCCTACTACTATCAATCAATTTCGGAATTAGTTCATCCTCATCGGGGCGGTTCTTTAGCAAAATCATCTTATTCATCCATCTCTGGTAGTATGCATCAAAGGACTCATTCTGCTTTTGCTTAACCCTTTCCAGGTTGTACATCTTCATCTGGATCTTGGTGTTGAAGATGTAATATTTGATGAAAGCCACTAACAAGGCCTCCTAGTCTGATTGCACTTCTTTGGTCAAAGAGTTATACCAGCTCAGTGCACCACCCTCGAGTGTAGTTGGGAAAAAGTTGATTAATTGCAATTTGGTAGCACCCCCGTCAGCATGATTCGTGCATAAAGGTTCACATGAAACCTCCAGTGAACCAATCCCCTTGTAAGAAGGAACTTTTGGCACTTGAAACCCAATGGGGAAGGTGTGAGCATGGGTTTTTTCCCGACCTCGGTGATGAAAGCCATTATTACCTTTTTCATGATTAAATGTGAAGCGAATAAGGAGAAACCGGGGCAACATCCGAAATGTCTCAGATGACCCGAATATGTATGATAGGTCTTGGTACGAAACCCCGAAGAAGGTCGAGTGAGCATTTGGAAAAATCAAAGAGAAAAGGCAAAAAACATGAATTAGGCTCTGTAGTGCACTACAGCCGCTAGGCTGTAGTGCACTACAACCGCACAGCTGTAATACAGCTGCATGGCTGTAATACAGCCGCACAGCTATAGTCTATTACAACCGCATGGCTGTAATAATCAGATTTCCTAATTAGAGTAAATCAGTCTTAAATTTTGACTTTTTAACCTATTTATGGAGTCGTGAAAAGGAAAATAACAAAAAGGGAAGGCAGAAAACAGAGAGAGCAGCCACCATAGAGAGAAATTAGGGTTTTTTGAGAGTTTTGGAGGAAAAAAGAGGGAAAATCAAACAATCCAATTGAAAACGATTAAAAAAATCCTTAATTAAATCAATAAGAAACAATTAGAAGTCTTTAGGGATTAAATTTCTGGGGGTTGTTCTAATCTATAAATGCTCATCCAATTTGATTTGGGGTTCAGTTCGGGTCTCGAAGATCGCATACATGTTTGGGTTGTTCGTGATTGTAAGGCATTTCCCTGACATCCAAAATCCATTTCTAGTGATCTAAGACGATGGAACACAGTCAAGGTAATTCTGAGAGGCCTTAAAAACTCTTTTTTATTCATCCTGGGTGTTGTTCATTTGTAGTTTTGTGTTCTTAGCGATTTTGGAAGTGATTCCAGTTACAGCCACGGCTGTAATCTTCAGGGGCAGAAGCTCCGAATGCCCCAAATTTACCGATAACGATTCCGTTTTCAAATCAAATGTGTTTTTCATGAATATTATCGGTCCAATTACATCCATTGTTGGTGTGCCCTAGTTCTTAGGGCATTGGATTCTTGTATTTTGTATTATACATTAAGGCTCATTGTATAAATACATTATTTGTGTCACATTAATAAAGGCAATTAATCTATTTCATTTATATCTTGTGCTATAATATGAGTAGAGTATCCATTGATTGATAATCATAAAACCTATCCCAAGTCTGTTCTAATCGTGGGAACGAATAGAACCACAGAGTTGTATATTCGATGACTATATGGTAGTTCTTAACTAGCCATAGTACTTGTATAGTCAGTCATGAATATAGGTACATGTCATTGACATGGGACTGGATCGATCCGCACAAGAAAGCCACATGGTTGTTATGTCATAGGTCTTTCTTGAGTAGCTCTCTTTTGTCCTCAGACCAGATTTCATTATAATATCGATATGGAATCCGGTTCACTTTGACATACGCCTAAAGGATGCTAAATACGGGTATGATTGGGTGGACCGGTGAACATGTTGATATTGATGATGAAGTGATGGAATTGCCACTCGGGTAACACTGAGATGATATCATTGGCCACTTGATGAGTGGGACTGATAAGTGTATGGCCATACCCAAATAAGTTGGTTGCTTATTTGATTAATCAGTCAACTCAAGATCAAGAAATATAATAAACAACAGAAGAGGATGACAGACACCATGCCTCTTGTTTATTCATATCGATATCGTTAGGCAAAGGACAGTATGATATTACTACCGGGTGAGTGTCTTCTAAAGACTGCTGCATCTCTGTCTTAATTGGGAGCTGTAATGGTTTGCTAGAACCCACTTACAGTCTGTGGGCCTTGGGCCTACTGCCAACATAAAGACAAACCCACAGGATCGTGCACATAGATCAACTGAGCTGGAACTTATAGAAATTGTACATGTAATGTACATTGGAAGGAATGCATTAATTAATTAGTTGACATTCGGTGTCAAGGTAATTAATTAACATTGGGTTGAATTTAATTTAATTAATAAGTTTAGGTAATGTAATTAATTAATTTATCAATTAATTGAATTACATAAAGTAAACAATTAATTAAATAATTTTCCTAAGTAGGAAAATTAAATACATGTGTTGTATTAACTTAAGTGTGATTTAATTTTATTTAGGGGTAATTAAATTTAGCCAAATGGAATTAAATTACATAGTATATACTTTTTAATTAAAGTTTATTTATGTAATTATAATCCTAGTGAGCTTGGGTTTAATTAACCTAATTAAAACCCAACTAGACAAGGTGTCTATATAAGGGCACACTTAAGGAAGAAAAACCTAATTCAACTCTAATTAATTGCTGGAAATTTCAGCCACCAATAGCAGCCCCAAAACAGCCGAAAATCCCAGCATTAAACCTCCATTCCTTCGCGTCTTCGGCTAGCACCGGTTCCCGCTCAATAGTTGGTCGTGCACCGGACTTTGGAGATCGCAGTTTCAAGAAACGATTCTGCAGCAGTCTCTAGAAGAGACAAATCCGGTGAGTTAATCTCTCTTGATTCAAATTGATTTTATTCTAATCAATGGTAATTGGACACGATAGGTGGATTCTAGGAAATTTTAAACGGTGTATTTTCCGCTGCGCCACGTTATTTTTCCAATGACGAATCCCAACATCCATAAGTGTTTGATTTATGGTTTTCGGATTTATAATTGGTAGATGTTGTTGGATATGCCCTAGTCCCGAGGCATTGGTCCTTGTGTTTGTATGATACATTTGTACATTTTGGTGCACTTTATGTATTATACAATTTGTGTCAAGAGATAAAGGCATCAATCTATTTATTATATGTCTTGTGCTATATTTTAAATAGAGTATCCAATGGACATATCCATATCTATGTTGTCAAGTGTGAGGCACTTGGCAGTAAGACTGTGGATAGGGAAAACGATATGGCCATGAAGTCATCCGTAGTCTGTTCCAATCATGGGAATGAATGGAACTAAAGACTATCATTAGCCGGGTTGTATGGCAGTGTCTTACCAGTCATAGAACATGGAATGTCAACCAGATTAGTGGGTACATGCAAAAAGGGCATGGTACTGGATCGATCCACTTATCGGGAATCTACATGGTATAGTATCACAAATGATTCTCGCATAGTACTTGTATAAGTCCTTTGACCGGACCATATGATGGTGCTGCATGTGAAGTGGCACACTTTGGTGTATGCCCATTTGGCCTGTAAAAGGGTGCCAAGTACGGGTACGTTCGAGTGTGTCAATGAGCATGGCAGTACTATGGATATGCAGAAGGGAATGTAACTCAGTGATTCACTGAGACGATATCACCGGCCTCTTGAAGAATGCTACTGATAAGTGTGTGGCCGCACCCAAACAAGGTTGGAACTTGTTTGTGAGCATCAGTTCATTCGGGATCAAGTAAATGTCCGAACACAATAGAGGGTGATACTTCCATGCCTCTGTGTTGGACACTGATATCAACGACATGGGATTTACAAGTGCAAACTACACGGTTACGGTGATAGTTTGACTGCTATCTCCGTCTTAATTGGGGGCTGTAGTGGCTTGCTAGAGCCCGCCTGCAATCTGTGGGCCTTGGCCCACGACCAACATAAAGACGGGCCCATTGGATCATACACATTGAATGTCTGGACTTTAATAAGTCAGATTGCGTGTGTACTTGGAGTATACACATGGAAGAGAGAGAGATGCTTTAATTATATTACATGGATCAATTAGATTGATCAAAATAATATAATTAATATTTATTTCGGCATTCTCTTAATTAATTCAATGAATTAATTTATGAGATTATTTCCTAGGTGGAAATATTATTTACATGTATAGATTTAAATGTAAATATATGTGTCCAATTCAATTCCTTAGTTAAAATTAATTGGTCAAATTAATTTTAATTTAAATTTGTATTATATATTATATGGTATAGTATATTTACATACATGTTGAATTAAAATTCTATTTGGAATTAATTTAAAACCATAGAATTAAATGGGCAAAAAGGCTTGAATTGTTAAAGCCCACACATATTGAGTTGGCCGAAATTCATGGTGGGTATTTGGCTTTCATGGTGAGTCACTCAATAGATAAGAGAGATGAGTCATGCATGGGACAAAAGGTGAGTCATGGTTTGACTCAAGGAAGAAAAGTTGGACTTTGTTACTTGTTGGACCAATTAGAATGGGGTGAGTCACACATGGTGGAAAAATTGGATTTTGCTGCCATTTATCCTATTGTTGGCCGTGTATCCAAGTTGCCAATTTTCCCTTTTTTTTGGTTGCCCTATTATTTCTTTAAAAAGAAGAAATGGTTTTGCCCACTTGGGTGTGGGATTTCTTTTTTTCTTTTTGTAAGAAATGATGTGCCCAAGTTGATAAATGGGTTTTTTTTCTTTTAGAAAGAAATATACAACAGCCATATTATTCATCTTGGGCCGTTCTTCTCTCCCGCTCTTCTTGGAAAATCCGAGCTGCTAGCACGGGTTGGGTCTGAGAGCCGTTCGTGTACGTGACGTTGGAGGGAGTCGGCCTCGATTCCTGCAGTCCACATCCGTCTCTTAGTGAGACTTTATGGTAAGTTTTTGAAACTCTGCTCTTAATGCTTTTGTTTTTTATTTCCACATCTTAAGCTCCGGGGATCGGATCTTAGGAAATCGACGCGTATTTCCGCTTTTATCAGTCGGTTTCCTGTGACGAATCCCAACAGTGGTATCAGAGCAGGCTTTTGATCCCTGGAAATCTTTAACTTGGTCGATCCCGTGTTTTAAAATTGAAGATTTTTATGGACGGGATTCTTTGGGTTTCGGGTTTGTGATTTTCTTGATGGAAATTTTATTTTGCATATAGGTTTTATGCTAGATTTAATTTCCTTTGCTTGATTTTATTTCTTGGGGATTTAATTTCATGTTTTTTTTTTCTCGAAAAATCACGGACGGTTTCGGGTCGGAACGGGGGCAGCAGCCATTGCTTACGGCGCTGGGCACCATAGGCAGCAGCTACTGCATGCCAGCAGCATGCCGCTGCTGGGCAGCAGCCGCTGCACGGCAGTGGGATTGTTGTTGGGCAGCAGCACCACGGCTGCCCCGCGCGGCGGGCCGGGCCCGAATTTGGATTTGGCGGGATTTTTTTTTTGGCCGGGCCGGGTTTTAAAATTTTAATTAATTTTAAAATTATGCGTGTTTAAATTTTGATAATTTTTATGTGTGTGGGGTTTTAAAATTTTAATTGGTTTTAAAATTGTGTGTGTTTAAATTTTGGAAATTTTATGCGCATGTTTTATGGATGAAATTTATTTTTCGTTCATGCGATATTAATTTTTGAAAAATTAATACGGTTAATTGAAATTGGTTTAGGTTTTCTTGGCACGATTACCTGGACAGCTAATTTTGGAATTCATGGTTTCCCAATTGGATTGGGAGCAATTTTGCCTGGGTTGGAGGCCCAAAGCCCTCACGGCTTTAGAACCATGATCGGCCGAAATTTGACGACTTCAAGATAATGGCTATGGAAAAATGAAATGGGATTAATTCATGCATTGAACATGTTTATAAATTATATGTATTGGTTTACATGTGTGTGTGATTAAATGGATGAATGGATGTTATAGGGCCTAATTTATGTTGGGTTGTAATATTCCTTTTTGGTTTTTACGACCTACGTGTCGTTTTCCTTTTATGTAATTTTATTATATATGTTTATTATGAAATTATGTAAGCAAGGAGCCGATTGGATTGGCGAGTCCAGAAGGATGAGGAGGCAGCCCACCTAATGCTGTTCAAGTATAGGTTTACTAGAATGATATTAGGATGTAAATTTTGGCCCATAGCATTTCATTTCATTTAATTATGCTTTATTTATTTACATGTGAGAATGTATGATCCAACCCTTTTTCACCCGCTTTTGCATCTAAGCCGTTATTTTTTGAATCTAATAACCAAAAGGTAATTACTATGTCTCTTAATAGTGCTTCCCTTATTCAAAACCTTCTCGAAGTGGGGATGGCCCAGTTGTAGACCACCCTCGATGGATGCACTGGAGCATCATTATTTTGTATTGGGTTTGAGTATTGGTTACTCTGACACTTGGATGGAGGTTTGGACTTAGCATGGGCAGTAGGATGTTCCTGGCCCTAAGCACAGATAGGTAAGTGCCAACTAACCCATCAAACCGAGAGTCCCTAGGTTGGGATTGGATGGTGTTCCCACATAAAAATTGGGGTATAGTTGTTCCAGGCCATCGTCTGGCTATACCTTGATATAATATGGATCTCGGCCCGTGAGCCCAACAACTCGAGTTAATTAATAACACGATTCATTATTAATTATAATATGGGAAGAACAAGTTAAGTCCTTTATTAACACTTGTAAATTTTTCTGTACAGTAACCAATTTGCTATAATGACAACTCTTAACGAGATGTTTTATGAGCAAGCTTATCAGGAAAGGTAACTGATCAACAAGGCATTCCGCAGCTGTAAGACGGGGGCCGGGACATCTATGAGTGCACACGTGCTCAAGATGAAGGGCTATCTGGATAATTTAGCCCGTCTCGGAATGCCCATCTCACATGGGCTGGCGGTTAACACGATCCTGACTTCTTTACCGGATTCTTATGATTAATTCATCCTAAACTTTTACAAGCAAGGGATGGATCATACTGTTAGTGAGCTGCATTGGATGCTTCAGCTCGCTGAACTATCGATCAAGAAGACTCCGCCGGCATTTGAGGTTAACAAGGGTAAACCTCCTCTTGCTAAAGGCAAGGCAAAGACCAAGGCCAAGGATAAGGAAGCCAAGGCTAAAAAGGCTAAAGCCCAGCCCAAGGCCCATTCCAAGGATGTTTGCTTCGATTGTAAGCAGACTGGACATTGGAAAAGGTCGTGTCCCAAGCTTTTGGGAGAGAAAAGGAAGACGCAGGGCGTGTCTTCATCAGGTATATATGTCATAGACATTAACCTCTGTTTCAACATCTTATGTATTGGATACTAGATGTGGTTCTCACATTTGTTGTAATGTGCAGGGACTTAAGAATAGGAGATCACTGGGATCGGGACAAGTGGACTTGCGGGTCAGAAATGGAGCAAGGGTTGCTACCATAGAGATCAGTGGGACCAGCTTATGATGCCTAGTAGATTAATTTTGTTACTGAAACTATGTTATTTTGTACTTATTATGTATAGGAATATTATTTCTGTTTCAGTTTTGGATATTTCTGGATGTACATTTACTATTGGTAATAGTAAAAAGGGTTTATCTAGAAAATAATTATTTTATGGAGTATCTCTGTTAAATAATGTCTTTTATATCATGGATCTAAATGAAACTAATCATGTCTATAATATACATACTTAAAGGGTTAAGCCTAATGAACTTAATCCAGTTTACCTTTGGCCACATAAATGAGAAGCGCATAGCTAGTCTTTGCAAAGTTTGGATCCTAGGATCATTTGACATGGAGTCACTTGATTTACGAGGTAAAATGACTAATGCTCCTTTTAGGAAGTAGGTTGAAAGGGCTGCTAGCTTACTGGACCTAATACATTCAGATGTATGTGGACCTATAAGCAAAGCAACCAGGGGGAACATCTATACTTCGTCTCCTTCACAGACAATTTCATCAGATATGGCTATGCCTATTTACTGAAATATAAGTCTGAGACCCTTGATAGGTTATCACAAGTGATTCTCGTGTAGTACTTGTATGGATCCTTTGACCTGACCATATGATGGTGTTGCATGTGAGGTCACATACTTAGGGGTACGCCTAAAGGGCCTGTAATAGGGTGCCAAGTATGGGTACTTTCGGGTATGTCACTTAGCATGGTAATGCTATGGATATGTAGAAGGGATTTGTCACTTAGTAGTCCACTGGGAAGATATCACCGGCCTTTTGATGAATATGACTGATAAGAGTGCGGCCACACCCAAACAAGTGGGAACTTGTTTGTGAGCTTCAGTTCATTCGGGGATCAAGTTAATGTCCAAACACAAAAGAGGATGATTAATCCATGCCTCTGTGTTGGACACCGATAGCAATGACATGGGATGTACAAGTTCGAACTACAGGGTTATGACAACTGTTAGACTGCCATCTCCATCTTAATTGGGGGCTGCAGTGGCTTGCTAGAGCCCAACTATAGTCTGTGGTCCATGGGCCCACTGCCAACATAAAGATGGGCCCACGGGATCGTACACATTGAGCGACTGAACACTGACTTAAGGAATCACATGTATACTTGGAGTATACACTCTGGAGAGAGAGGTGTATATTAATTACATTATAAAGATCAATTGGATTGATCATTATAATAAAATTAATATTTGATTGGCTCTTCGTAATTAATTGGATTAATTATGAGATTTATTTCCTAGGTGGAAATATTCATATGTATAGGTTTACATATGATTCTATCTTGTGAAGATCTAATTTTAATTGGATCGATTAAATTAATTGGTCAAACTAATTTTAATTTAAATGTAAATAATATGTTACTTGGTGTAATATATTAAATACATAGGTAAATTAAAGTTGGACTTGAAATTAATTTAAACCGGACTAGTTAAAATAAGATTGGGCCTGAATTAAAAGAAGGAAGCCCACACGAATAAGGAGCCAAGTTGGGCCAAAATTCCTCTAGGGAATTTCAGCCAACCTAGGGTTTAATAAACCTAGGAATTTCGGCCACCATCAATCCAAGCCACCGTAGCCGAAATTCACCCAAGCCTCCTCTCCAAAGTTTTGTGTTTTCCGACGTTAGCACGGGTGGTGTTTGTTAGGCGTTCGTGTACGTGATCGAGGAGGGTTTCTAAGTTGATTCCTGTGGTCTGCATCCATCTATAAAAGAGATATTCTGGGTAAGAGATTTATCTCTTTCTATTAAATTTTATTTTTCTAATTTCCATCTCAATTGCTCCTGGGCATAGATTTGAGGAAATCATCGCGTTCTTCCACTTTAATCGGGTGATTTCCGGTGAAAAATCCCAACAGTGGTATCAGAGCAGGCTTTTGATCTGTGGAAATTGTTAAATTGGTTGAATCCCATGTTTTAAAATTGGAGATTTTTTGTTGGGCTTCTTGGTTTGGGTTTAAGATTTTTCCCCATTTGATTTTTATACAATTGAAATTGAATATGCATATAGGTTTATGTTTGTTTAATTTAATTGTATGTTTTGGAATTCTTGGTGAATTTCTTGTTTATGGATGCCATGACATTTTTTTATATATTTTCTGTTTATAAAAAAAAATCTGGATGTTCCCGGGGTGCGGGAATCTCCGGCGGTGGCCGCCGCACGCGGCTGCCGCTGCCTGCTGCTGCTAGGGTAACTTGGTTGACCTAGCCGCAGCGGGCCGGGCCCAGTATTTTTGGATTTCCCGGGTTTTGGGTCCGGGGCCCTGTTTTGAAATTTTAATTGGTTTTAAAATTCGTGTGTTTAAATTTATGTAATTTAAATGCGTGTGGTTTCTTGAATGAAATTTTATTTTATTCATGTGATATTAATTTTGGAAATTAATATGGTTAATTGAAATTGGTTCAGGTAATTTTGGCACAATTACTTGGACGGCTGAATTGGACCAATGGTTTCCCAATTCCAGTGGGAGCAGTTGGACTGCTTGGGCTGGAGGCCCAAATCCCGTCAAGGGTTAGAACCATGGTGGGCCAAAGTTGGCGATTTCAATATAATGGCTTGGACATAATAGAAATGGGCTTAAATCATGCATTATAACATGCTTATGAATTATATGTATTGGATGCATACAGGTGATTAAATGTTTTGTATGGTTGGATGCTATTGGGCCTTATTCAAGATGGGTTGTATTTTCTTATTGGGTAAATACGGCTGCGTGTCGTTTTTCTTTTTTTAAATGTAATTTTATTTTATTCAATTATTATAAAATTTGTAAAAGAAGAAGCCCATAGAGTGGTGAGCCCAAGTGGAGGTGCAAGCCCAGAAGGAAGAAGATGGAGGCCCACCTGATATTGTTTTCTAGTATTGGTTTACAAGAATAATATTAGGATGTAATAAAGGCCCATAGCAGTCCATTTTGCTTATTTATTTAATTATGCTTTATATTTATATGCATGTATGAATGTATGATCCAACTGCATTTCACCCACCTTATGTATGCAAGCCGTTGTTAATTGAATCTAATAACCAAATGAAATTGCTAAGTCACTTAAAAGTGCTTCCCTCATTCAAAACCAGCTCGAAGTGGGGATAGGCCAGTTGTAGACCATGCCCTCACAGGATACACGAGAGTATTGTCACTTTGTATTGGGTTAGGTTATGGGATACTCTAACACTTGAATGGAGGTTTTGACTTAGCATGGGTAGTAGGATTCTCCCGGCCCTAAGTATAGATGGGTAAGTGCCAACAAGCCCATCAAACCGAGAGTCCCTAGGTTGGGATTGGACGGCGTTCCTACCTAAATAGTTAAGGTATAGTTGTACCAGGCCCTCGTCTAGCTAAATCTTAATGAAATATGGATCTCGGCCCATGAGCCCAAGAACTCGGTTTAATTAATAACTTGATTCATTATTAATTATGTATGGGAATAACAAAGTAAAGTCCTTTATTAACACTCTTAAATGTTTTTCTGTGTAGAAATTCTAAATGGCAAATAACAACACTTTATCACTGCGATCGATTCTTGAAAGGGACAAGCTTTCCGGTCCTAACTTTTTGGACTGGTCTAGGAACTTAAGAATAGTTCTAAGATAGGAGACCAAAGAGTATGTACTGGAGAGGCCTGTACCGGCTACGCCTCAAGGACGTAATCCACTGGCTGCCCAGCTGGAGGAATACGAGGTGCATGTCAAGGATAATAGGGATGTTACATGCCTAATGTTAGCCTGTATGGTCCTCGAACTATAAAAACAGTTTATGGACCATCAAGCCTTTGCTATGATAACAAATCTAAACGAGATGTTTCAGGAGCAAGCTCGTTAGGAAAGGTGCCAGACCAACAAGGCATTCCACTCCTGTAAGATGGGGGCTGGTGTTGGGATTCGTCACGGGAAACCGACCGATAAAAGCGGAAATACGCGTCGATTTCCTCAAATCCGGCCCAGGAGCTTAAGATGTGGAAATCAAAAACTTAAAGCATAAAAAGAGGGTTTCAAAAACTCACCACAAAGTCTCTCTAAGAGACGGATGCAGACTGCAGAAATCAAGTGCAGATTTCCTCCACCGATGCGTACACGAACGGCTCTCGGACCGAAACCGGTGCTAGCGACTCGGATGACAAGAAGAGAGGGAGAGAGGGCTGCTCACTTTGAGATTTATGGCTGTCCCTATTTTCTTTCCAAAAGAAAAATCTATCTTTCCAAAAGATAGCATCAATAATCTTAAGTGTGCACCTAATTCTTACCAAAAGAATTAATTCATCAAAAGTGGGCAATCTTCTTTCTTTAAAAGAAAACCAATTTCTCTTAAAAACCACAAGTGATGGACGGCCAAAAAATGGTGAGTCTCTTATGAGATAGTCTTGAATTTCAAAGTCAAAAGCAATGACTCATCTCATATGACTCACCATCATATTAAATGAAAAGAATGACTCATCTTTTCATTAAATGAAAACACATGACTCATCATCTTTTCCTTAATACAAAACCATGACTCACCATCTCTTTTGTCTCATGAATAAGTCACCATACTCATCCATATAAGACATAATTTCGGCCAACACAAAATTTGTCATCATTCTATTTCATTTAAGGAAGCAAAGTCCAACTTTGCTACCTCAAAATCAAAGAATGACTCACTCTTTTCCTATTGGCCCCAAGGAATGTGTCATCATCATTTTGTCCAACAAAATGACTCACCATTCTTGCCCATTCCACCCATGAATTTCGGCCAAACCATTCCAAGCCAAGTGGGAATATTCATTTCAAGTTTAAGCCCAATTTAATTCCTTTGATTTATTTAAATTCAAATGCAACTTTAATTTACCATGTATGTTTATATATGATACCATGTAACATATTACATACATTTAAATTAAAATTCATTTGACCTATTAATTTAATCAATGGATTAAATTAGACACACACATAAAATGACAAACATGTAAACCTATACATGTCATAATATTTCCACCTAGGAAATAATCCCATAAATTAATTCATTGAATTAATGATGAGAAGGCCGAAATAAATATTAATTATATCACTTTGATCAATCCAATTGATGCATATAATATAATTAATATATCTTTCTCTCTTCAAACGTGTATACTCCAAGTACACACTTAATCCGACTAGTTAAAGTCCAGACGTTCAATGTGTACGATCCAATGGGCCCGTCTTTATGTTGGCAGTGGGCCAAGACCCACAGACTGCAGGCGGGCTCTAGCAAGCCACTGCAGCCCCCAATTAAGACGGAGTAAGCAGTCCAACTGAAAACGTAACCCAGTAGTTTGAACTTGTAAATCCCATGTCGCTGATATCGGTGTCCAACACAGAGGCATGGAAGTATCACCCTCCTTGTGTCTGGACCTTGACTTGATACCGAATGAACTGATGCTCACAAACAAGATCCAATCTTGTTTGGGTGCGGCCGCACACTTATCAGTAACATTCTTCAAGAGGCCGATGATATCGTCTCAGTGAATCACTGAGTGACATTCCATTCTGCATATCCATAGTGCTGCCATGCTTACTGACACACCCGAACGTACCCGTACTTGGCACCCTTTTACAGGCCCGTTGGGCGTACACCAAAGTGTGCCACCTCGCATGCAGCACCATCATATGGTTCGGTCGAAGGACTTATACAAGTACTACACGAGAATCATTTGTGATACTATACCATGCAGATTCCCGTTAAGTGGATCAATCCAGTACCATGCCCTTTTGCATGTACCCATTAACCTAGTTGACATTCCATGTTCTATGACCGGTAAGACACCGCCATACAACCAGGCTAATGATAGTCTTTGGTTCCATTCATTCCCATGATTGGAACAGACTACGGATGACTTTATGGTCATATCGTTTTCACTATCCATAGTCTTACTGCCAAGTGCCTCACACTTGACAACATGGATATGGATATGTCCATTGGATACTCTATTTAAAATATAGCACAAGACATATAATAAATAGATTAATGCCTTTATCTCCTTGACACAAATTGTATAATACATAAAGTTTACATTAATGTACCAAATGTATCATACAAACACAAAGACCAATGCCTCGGGACTAGGGCATTTCCAACAGCTGGGACATCTGTGAGCGCACACGTGCTCAAGATGAAGGGCTATTTGGACACTTTAGCCAGTCTCGAATCGCCCATCTCTCAGGAGTTGGTGGTGGACACAATCCTTGCATCCTTGCTGGATTCTTATGATCAATTCATCCTAAACTACAACATGCAAAGGATGAACTGCACTGTCAGTGAGCTGCATGGAATGCTTAAGCTTACTGAGCAGTTGATCAAAAAGACTCTACTGATGCTGCTAGTCAACAAGGGGAATTCTCCTGTTGCCAAGGGTAAGGCGAAAGAAAAGGCCAAGGTTAAGAAGGCCAAGGTCCAGCAGAAGGCAGGTCGTGAGGATGTCTATTTCGGGTGTAGATAGGCGAGCCATTGGAAGAGATCGTGTCCTAAGCTAATGGTAGAGCAGAGAAGGGGCCAAGGTGCATCCTCTTTAGGTATTTACATTATAGACATTAACCTTACTGTTTCGACATCCTGGGTATTGGATACTAGATGTGGTTCTCACATTTGTTGCAATGTGCAGGAACTTAAGAACATAAGGTCACTGGGGTCGGGAGAGGTGGACTTGCGGGCCAGAAATGGAGCAAGGGTTGCTGCCATAGAGATCGGTGAATACCACCTTGTGATGCCTAGTGGATTGGTTTTAATTTTACAACAATGTTTATTTTGTACCTGCTATGTGCAGGAATATTATTTCAGATTCTATGTTGGATATTTCTGGATTTTATTTTACTATTTCTATTGGTAGAATTTCTATATCTATTATTTTATGGAGATGCTCTATTAAATAATGGCCTATATATCCTGGACATAAATGAAACCAATCATGTCTATAACATAAACGCTAAAAGGGTTAAGCCCAATGAACTTAATCCTGTCTACCTATGGCATTGTCGTCTTGGCCAGATAAACGAGAAGCGCATAGCTAGGCTCCACAAAGCTGGAGTCTTAGGGTCATTTGACTTGGATTCAATTGATACATGCAAGTCATGTTTATGAGGCAAGATGACCAAGGCGCCTTTTAGAAAGAAGGCTGAAAGGGCCACTGGCTTATTAGACCTAATACATTCAGATGTATGTGGACCGATGAGCGCAGCGACCAGAGGTGGACAACTGTACTTCGTGATGTTCACAGATGATTTTAGCAGATATGGCTATGTCTATCTGATGAAACACAAGTCTGAGACCTTTGATAGGTTCAAGGAATTTAGGAATGAGGTACAGAACCAGCTAGGCAGAAATATCAAAACCCTTCGGTCGTATCGAGGTGGTGAGTATATGAGCCTAAAGTTTGAGTCATATTTGAGAGAGCATGGAATAGTTCCACAGGACACTCCTCCCGAAACACCACAACGGAATGGGGTATCTGAACAGAGGAAAAGGACCTTGCTGGACCTGGTCCGCTTAATGATGAGTCAAGCCTCTCTCCTAATTAGTTTATGGGGACATGCCCTCGAGACAACTGCTCTTATCTTAAATAATACTCCTACTAAGGTAGTGGAAAAGACCCCATATCAGATATGGACGGGCAGGGAGCCCAATGTGTCTTTCCTAAGGATTTAGGGATGCGAAGCACATGTCAAGAAATTGACTAGTGGCATGCTGGAGCCCAAAACTGATAAATGCCTGTTTGTGGGCTACCCTAGGGAAACCAAAGGGTATTACTTCTGCAACCCCGCTGAGAACACAGTGTTCGTGGCGAGGAAGGGGGTCTATCTAGAAAATGAGTTCCTTTCCAAGAAAGACAATGGGAGCAATGTTGAACTCAGGGAAGTTCAAGGTCCACGAACTCCTGAAGAGGATAACTTGGAGGCCCAGGTGGAGCTTCCATAGGAGGAAGCACCGACCCAGGCCGTACAAGGACCTAGAACGTCTGGTAGGGATCGTCGGGAACCGGAGAGGTATGGTTTCCTCGTCACCGATGATTAAACTCTTCTCATCTGCGATGAGGAAGAACCTAAAACCTACTAGGCGGCTATGGCAAGCCCATAGTCTGCAAATTGGGATAAAGCCATGGAGGCAGAGATGCAATCTATGTACGATAACCAGGTTTGAAACTTGGTTGATCCACCTCCGGGTGCTAAGGTAATAGGTTGCAAGTGGTGCTATAAGCTAAAGGCCGACAATACGTTCAAGGGGCATCTGGTTGCAAAAGGTTTCAAATAAGTCCATGGAATAGACTATGATGAGACTTTCTCACCAGTAACCATGCTCAAATCCATCAGGATCTTGCTAGCCATAGCCGCATGGTACGACTATGAAGTCTGGCAAATGGATGTCAAAACCACTTTCCTTAATGGAAAGCTACTCGAGGATGTGTACATGACACAACCTAATGGTTTTGTTGATCCAGAGTATCCGGGAAGGGTATGTACGAGACCTAATGTCGCCTTTGCACTAAGTATGACGAGCTGGTACCAGCAAGATCCCGAGGAGGATCACTGGAAGGCTGTCAAGGCAATCCTCAAGTACCTTAACCGGAATAAGGATAGCTTCTTAGTGTATGGTGGTCAAGTGCTCTTAGTTACTGGGTACACTGATGCAAGCTTCCAGACTGACCAGGATGAGTACCAGTCGCAATCTGGGTATGTATTTTTGCTAAATGGTGGTGCTATAAGCTGGAGAAGCTCAAAGCAGCCAACCATCACGGGCTCTACAACAGAAGCTGAGTACATCGCTGCGTGTGATACGGCTAAGGAAGCTGTGTGGATGAAGAAGTTTATCACTAAGTTGGGAGTAGTGCCAACTATTCAGGACCCAGTTGATATCTTCTGTGACAACAATGGGGCCGTTGCACAAGCTAAGGAGCCCCGGCGACACAAGAACACAAAGCACATGCTCAGAAAGTTTCACCTCGTATGAGAGATCGCAGAGAGAGGTGACATTGCATTACACAGAGTGGACACCAAGGATAATGTTGCATATCCTTTGACCAAGGCGCTGGCCCTGACCAAGCACAAAAGTCATACTAGATCTATGGGGATTAGGCCCATGCCTAGTTGGAACTAGTGCAAGTGGGAGATTGTTGGATATGCCCTAGTCCCGAGGCATTGGTCCTTGTATTTGTATCATACATTTATTGGATTTATGTATCATACTTATTTGTGTTATTAATAAAGGAATTAATTCATTTATTATATTTATCTTGTGCGATATATTAAATGAAGTATCCAATGGACATATCCATATCCATGATGACCAGTGCCATGCACTTGGCAGCAAGACCATGGATAGGGTAAACGATATGACCGTGAATAGATCCGTAGTCTGTTCCAGTCATGGGAATGAATGGAACAAGAGACTATCATTAACCTGGTTGTATGGTGGTGTCTTACCGGTCATTGGACATGGGATGTCAACCAAGTTAATGGGTACCTGTATAAAGGGCATGGTACTGGATAGATCCACTAAATGAGAAATCCACATGGTATGGTATCACAAGTGATTCTCGTGTAGCACTTGTATGGATCCTTCAACCTGACCATATGATGGTGTTGCACATGAGGTCACATACTTAGGGGTACGCCTAAAGGGCCTGTAATAGGGTGCCAACTATGGGCACTTTCGGGTATGTCACTTAGCATGGTAATGCTATGGATATGCAGAAGGGATTTGTCACTCAGTAGTCCACTGGGAAGATATCACCGACCTCTTGATGAATACGACTGATAAGAGTGTGGCCACACCCAAACAAGTGGCAACTTATTTATGAGCTTCAGTGGATTCGGGATCAAGTTAATGTCCGAACATAAAAGAGGGTGATTAATCTATGCCTCTGTGTTGGACACCGGTATCAATGACATGGGATGTACAAGTTCGAACTACAGGGTTATGATAACAGTTAGACTGCCATCTCCATCTTAATTGGGGGCTGCAGTGGCTTGTTAGAGCCCAACTGCAGTCTGTGGGCCATGGGCCCACTGCCAACATAAAGATGGGCCCACAAGATCGTACACATTGAGCGACTGAACACTGACTTAAGGAATCACATGTATACTTGGAGTATACACTCTGGAGAGAGAGGTGTACATTAATTACATTATGAAGATCAATTGGATTGATCATTATAATAAAATAATATTTGATTGGCTCTTCATAATTCATGGGATTAATTATGAGATTATTTCCTAGGTGGAAATATTCATATGTATGGGTTTACATATGATTCTATTTTATGAAGATCTAATTTTAATTTGATGGATTATAGTAATTGGTCAAACTAATTTTAATTTAAATGTAAATAATATGTTACTTGGTGTAATATATTAAATACATGGGTAAATTAATGTTGGGCTTGAAATTAATTTAAACCAGACTAATTAAAATAAGATTGGGCCTTAATTAAAAGAAGGAAACCCGCACAAATAAGGAGCCAAGTTGGGCCAAAATTCCTCTAGGGAATTTCGGCCAACCTAGGGTTTAATAACCCTAGGAATTTCGGCCACCATCAATCCAAGACACCACAGCCGAAATTCACCCAAGCCTCTTCTCCAAAGTTTTGTGTTTTCCGACGTTAGCACGGGTGGTGTTTGTTAGGTGTTCGTGTACGTGATCGAGGAGGGTTTCTAAGTTGATTCCTGCGGTCTACATCCATCTCTGAAAGAGATATTCCGGGTAAGAGATTTATCTCTTTTTATTAAATTTTATTTTTCCAATTTCCATCTCAATTGCTCCTGGGCATGGATTTAAGGAAATCATCACGTTCTTCCGCTTTAATCGGGTGATTTCCAGTGAAAAATCCCAACACGAGGGATTTAGGAACAAAGTACAGAACAACTAGGTAGAAAGATCAAAGCCCTTGGGTCGGACCAAAGTGGTGAGCATATAAGCCTAGAGTTTGACTCATATTTGATAAGGCATGGAATAGTTCCATAGCTCACTCTTCTAAGAACACCACAATGGAATGGGGTGTCCAATAGGACCCTGTTGGACATGGTCCGCTCAAACGATGAGTCATGCCTCTCTCCTAATAAGTTTCTAAGGATACGCTCTTAAGAAAATGGCTCTCATTTTCAATTATACTCCGACTAAGGCTTTGGAAAAGACCCCATTTGGAATATGGATAGGCAGGGTGCCCAATGTGTCTTTCCAATGGCTTTTGGGTTGTTATGCACAAGTTAAGAAATTGACTGTGAGCAAAACTAGAACCCAAAACTGACTAATGCCTGTTTGTGAGCTACCTTAGGGAAACCAAAGGGTATTACTTCTGCAACCCCACTGAGAACAAGGTGCTCATGGCGCGAAAGGGGGTCCTTCTTGAAAAGAGGTTTCTTTCTGAGAAAGATAGTGGGAGCGCTTTTGAACTCTGGTAAGTTCAAAGCTCACAAACTCCTGAAAAGTATAACTCGGAGACCAGGGTGGAGATTCCACAAGTGGAAGAACCAGCCTAGGTCACACAAGAACCTAAAAGCTCTGGTAGGGATCGTTAGGAATATGAGAAACATCGGTTTCTCGTTTTCGATGATTATGCTTATTTTGTCTTAGACGAATAGGAGCTCAAAACCTACCAGTAGGCTATAGCTAGCCTATTGTCTACCTTGGTGGTGGATATGTAGTCTATGTACGATAATCAGGTTTGGAACCTGGTTGATCCACCTCGGGTGCTAAGGTAATTGGTTGCAAGGGGGGCTATAAGTGATAGGCCGATAATACCTTCAAGGGTGTGTATAAGAGGTTTAGTGGGAGCATAGTAATTATCCCGGTATTATAATGGGATGGCATCCTTTTAAGTGGAAGCGACATACCAACACTGCAAGGGTAAAGCAATGGTTGTGTAAGTGCTTCGCAATGAAGGACTTAGGCGAAGCTGAGATGATCCTAGGGATCAGGATCTACAGGGATAGATCCAATCGGTTTCCAGGCCTAAGTCAGGCCAAGTACATAGACATATTTCTGAAAAGATTTAGCATGGACCAGGCTAAGAAAGGTTTCTTGCTAATGGGTCATGAGCTGAAAATTAGCAATAAGAACTGTCCTAAATGGTTCTATATGCTTTGGCTATAGGATCAATCATGTACTCTATGCTATGTACGAGACCTGATGTTGCCTTTGCACTAAGTATGATGAGCAGGATCCCGAGTGGATCACTGGTAGGCTGTCAAAGCAATCCTGAAGTACCTTAACCGGACTAAGTATAGCTTCTTAGTGCATGAAGGTCAGGAAGAGCTGTCAGTTACTAGGTACACTAATGCAATCTTCCAGACCGACCAGGATGAATATAAGTCACAGTATAGGTATATGTTCATGCTAAATGGTGGTGCTATTGGAGGGGTTCCAAGAAACCGACCATTGCAACGTGTGATGCAGCTAGGGAAGCTGTGTGGACAAAGAAGTTTATCATGGAGCTGGGGATAGTATCTGCTATTCGGGAACCATTTGATATCTTCTATGACAATGAGGGGTTATTGCACAAGCTATGTGCCCCGGTCACACATATACACGAAGCACGAACTCTGGAAGTTTCACCTAAGGCGAAAAATCACCGAGGGGGTGACATCTCATTACAAAGAGTGGACACCAAGGACAATGTCGCTGATCTTTTGACCAACACGCTTGGCTCTACCTATGCATGAAGGTTATACTAGATCTATAGGGATTAGACCTATGCCCAGTAGGTACTAGTGCAAGTGGGAGATTGTTGGATATGCCCTAGTCCCGAGGCATTGGTCCTTGTGTTTGTATAATATATTTGTACATTTTGGTGCTCTTTATGTATTGTACAATTTGTGTCAAGAGATAAAGGCATCAATCTATTTATTATATGTCTTGTGTTATATTTTAAATAGAGTATCCAATGGAAAT
This sequence comes from Euphorbia tirucalli, assembly GCA_039660915.1. Taxonomy (NCBI): domain Eukaryota; kingdom Viridiplantae; phylum Streptophyta; class Magnoliopsida; order Malpighiales; family Euphorbiaceae; genus Euphorbia; species Euphorbia tirucalli. The sequence goes on along the minus strand of CM077640.1, from coordinate 29,070,974 downwards.
ATCCATATCCATGTTGTCAAGTGTGAGGCACTTGGCAGTAAGACTGTGGATAGGGAAAACGATATGGCCATGAATGTAGTCTGTTCCAATCATAGGAATGAGTGGAACTAAAAACTATCATTAGCCGGGTTGTATGGCAGTGTCTTAACAGTCATAGAACATGGAATGTCAACCAGGTTAATGGGTACATCCAAAAAGGGCATGGTACTGGATCGATCCACTTAACGGGAATCTACATGGTATATATCACAAATGATTCTTGCATAGTACTTGTATAAGCCCTTTGACCAGACCATATGATGGTGTTGCATGTGAAGTGGCACACTTTGGTGTACGCCCAACGGGCCTGTAAGAGGGTGCCAAGTACGGGTACATTCGGGTGTGTCAGTGAGCATGGCAGTACTACGGATATGCAGAGGGGAATGTCACTTAGTGATTCACTAAGATGATATCATTGGCCTCTTAAAGAATGCTACTGATAAGTGTGCGGCTGCACCCAAACAAGGTTGGATCTTGCTAGTGAGCATCAGTTCATTCGGGATCAAGTAAATGTCCAAACACAATAGAGGGTGATACTTCCATGCCTCTGTGTTGGACACTGATATCAACGACATGGGATTTACAAGTGCAAACTACAGGGTTACGGTGACAATTTGACTGCTATCTCCTTCTACATTGGGGACTGTAGTGGCTTGCTAGAGTCTACCTGCAGTCTATGGGGCTTGGCCCACGACCAACATAAAGACGGGCCCATTGGATCATACACATTGAATGTCTGGACTTTAATAAGTCGGATTGTGTGTGTACTTGGAGTATACACAAGGAAGAGAGAGAGATGCTTTAATTATATTATAGGATCAATTATATTGATCAAAATAATATAATTAATATTTATTTCGGCATTCTCTTAATTAATTCAATGAATTAATTTATGAGATTATTTCCTAGGTGGAAATATTATTTACATGTATAGGTTTACATGTAAATATGTGTGTCCAATTTAATTCCTTGGTTAAAATTAATTGGTCAAATTAATTTTAATTTAAATGTATGTATTATATATTATATGGTATAGTATATTTACACACATGTTGAATTAAAAATCTATTTGGAATTAATTTAAAACCATAGAATTAAATGGGCAAAAAGGCTTGAAATGTTAAAGCCGACACATATTGAGTTGGCTGAAATTCATGGTGGGTATTTGGCTTTCATGGTGAGTCACTCAAGAGATAAGAGAGATGAGTCATGCATGGGACAAAAGGTGAGTCATGGTTTGACTCAAGGAAGCAAAGTTGGACTTTGCTACTTGGTGGACCAATTAGAATGGGGTGAGTCACACATGGTGGAAAAATTGGATTTTGCTACCATTTATCCTATTGTTGGCCGTGTATCCAAGTTGCCAATTTTCCCTTTTTCTTGGCTGCCCTATTATTTCTTTAAAAAGAAGAAATGGTTTTTCCCACTTGGGTATGGGTTTTCTTTTTTTCTTTTGGTAAGAAATGATGTGCCCAAGTTGATAAATGGGTTTTTTTTTCTTTTAGAAAGAAATATAGAACAGCCATATTATTCATCTTGGGTCGTTCTTCTCTCCCTCTCTTCTTTGAAAATCCAAGCCACTAGCATGGCTTGGGTTTGAGAGCCATTCGTGTACGTGACATTGGAGGGAGTCTGCTTCGATTCCTGCAGTCCACATCTATCTCCTAGTGAGATTTTATGGTATGTTTTTGAAACTCTCCTCTTAATGCTTTTGTTTTTTATTACCATATCTTAAGCTCCTGGGACCGGATTCCAGGTAATCGACGCGTATTTCCGCTTTTATCAGTCGGTTTCCCGTGACAAATCCCAGCAGATGTAATGATAAAGTTTGGTGATTTCGGGTTTTTAGGGATTTCTGTACTCATTTGATCCGATCCGGATCTGTTTTTGTGGAATTTCATGAGTTTCCAAAAATCCCCAATCGCTCAAAATCATCAAAATTCCAAAACGATTTTCAAAACCAGAAAAGAAAACAGAAATGCATTCTGGAGCCTTACAGGCACATAGCTGTAGTCTGAGAAGCAGAATTACAGTTCTACCCTTTTAGGCCTTTATTTTGCCTTTCCTCCTCATTCAAAACGGATTTTTGGTGTGTTTACATTTTCAGACCATAGATAGATGTTTAATTTAGGCCCACTCACGAACGGGATCCCCAGGTCCCAGGATATCCGGCCTGCTAAAAGTTGGAAAATGCATGTAAAATAAGCCAAATTGTTTTCAATAAAATGTTTTCTAGGTCTAATCGAGTAGTCGCCCGTACTTCTCGATTACCCCCCTATGCATGACCCCGTTTCCTGGAATACCCCTATTCTGTCTTGTATGAGGCCTTGGTGTGTTTTATTAACTTGTGCTAACTGTATTTGGATGCAGCTTTTATTTTTCTTTATTTTTATTTTTGGATGTATTTTATAGACCAAATCGTGTATTCTAGGCAATTGTACTTTTTAGATTTTTGTGTATCTAGGCGATTGTAATGGTGAGGATGAGAGCTTTTTCTTTTTATGGGTTGTATAATTTGGCCTCTACTTTACTTTTCTTGCACTTTACTTTTCTGCACTTTATTTTTGGATTTATATTCATGTCATGTGTATGAGCATTGATTAAAAATAAAAGAAGACAAAATGAGTAGAAATAAGTGGATGTTATATTATATTATGAAATAATAATTGAAAATAAGTGAGGATTAGTACATGTGTTGCCCAAACCTTGAATCTGTGGATTAGGTACCGCGTCTACACTTGGTAGGGAGCTATACATGAATTTCCTGGATTAGCTGATCCGGGTGGCGACTCTGTATCTAATCTCGAAATTTAGGTTTCGAGATCTTCAAGTTTAAATTGGGATTTTCTAAGAGCCTATTTTCCAAAATTCACACTTACAATTAAGTTTTCTACAAAAGGGTTTTTTTTCCAATAAAATGAAAGGCTTTCTTAAAGAAGCTTAAAACCAGTTTTCAAAACCACATCATAACACTTCAAAAAGAGAATCCCCGGTTCCTGCTTCACCGCGTGCTCCATAGAAACGTCATCTGCTTACAGTGGCGACTCTGCTGGTGATGGATGGTTTCTTTAAAAAGTTTTCATAAAGACTTAAGGAACTTAGGCAACAATTGAAGTACATCCTCACATGAAGTCAATTATTAATTCATAACCCGATATCTCATCCATAACCGCATAGCATGACATTTTCTCTTCTTTAATCCCTCCAACACATGATTAAGCCCGGTTTATCTCCAAAGGTGACCTACCTCTTCCGCTAGGATTGGAGGCACCCGAGGGGGTAAACCACTCATAGCCTCATACGTACCCCTTCGTTTGGACCCTTGAGTGAGGAGAAGTGAGGAGTATATTTTCGCTATGGGAACCTGTATGACCCTTGGTTTGACTTATACCTTCATGTAATGGCCTAGCAACTTCCCCTTAGGGTTACCAAAACATATATCTGAAAATGGACATTGAGAGTGCACCTTTGGTATCCCCGGTTGATGCCAAAGAGACCCAAAACCTAGGAAGAATGTGAGACCAATCGAATGGAGGAATAAGGTTGGAAGGGTGAGCATGTTGTTGCGTATGCTAATATTTGTTCTATGGTGGTTTCATTTTTGACCTTCACATGCAACATCAAACACGCATCATCCGTATGCCATTTTCTAACAACGTTTTTTTATGCAGCCATTTTGAAACATCATCATATGTGTGCTGTCATACTAACCACATTTTCATGCAGCCATGACTTTCTTTTTTGCGTGCCACATTCATTTTGTGTGCTCGCATCTCATGAAGCATACAAGACATCATCTTGTGTGTCATGCATCCTAACCACGTTTTATGTAGCCATTTGCATTTTATGTGACATGGGCATTCATCTCATCTCATCCCCTCTAAAATGAAGGATGTTCTAAGTCTGCCCCTCACGACATTTCATTTCATGACATATCGGGAATCCCAAAGATTACCCATGTACGCCTATGCACCGGATTGCACTTGGCCATTTCATTACATCATTGCACCATTAAAGGACCACAACGGTCTTAGGCTTGTGTTCTTGTGTCTGATCAGACAACACCATCACATGATATCATGTCCATTCATCATGGTATCATGGCGACACTAAAGTCTTGCTTGTGTGCCACGATCCACATCGGATTGATGACCCATTTGAGGTACTCCACAAGTGCTGAACTATAATTCATATTAGGATGTTCTATAACATGTTTAATCATGCAATGGTGTTCCACGAACACCGAAATTCTATCCATGTCTCGAGTTACACGTGACTTGTTTGTGACATCACTTCATCTAAGATGTCATAAAAACATCGAACCTCTGTCTATGGAACATATGACAATCACATACCATTTCATCAACCTATAAAGTGTTGAACCTCTGTTCGTGTGTCGGTACACACATGTCCATTTCACAACATCCGCTAGGTGCCCCGAAGGCGCCGAACTTATGTCTGTGTGTCGGCCCATATGTGACATTTTTGCATTGTCTTTTACATGGCATGGGGTATGCTTGGAACATCTAAAACAAAAAGAAACAAAATACAAGAGTAACTTTCATCATCGTCCTCATCCATAAAGCATCATCCGATCATGAATATGAACACACCATACACACCATTTAGTGTGTCGAGTCTAGGACCATGACATCCATCCGAGCTTCTAACCCTATGTTGAATATGCAGTTTGGAGTCGCACCTCAAAATGGTTAGTTCGTGTTGAGTCAGAGCCAAACCCACCAATTCAGTCAGTTCAATTAGAGCTTGTCACTGTGGAGGGAATCAGCTTAGGGTTAGATTTAGATCAGGAGGTTGAAATACAGTTGCCCACTCTACCAGTTGACAGTCAGGTATTGTTAGAAGAAGTGGACAGAGCGGAGATGGCCGATGGGAACAATGGAAATTTGCCCTTTGATATGGATACTTTTATGAGGAGCTTCTTAACCTCAGACGAGTTTATGGATACTCTTAGGGAACAAGTGCAGGCAGTGATAGGCACCCTCCCAATCCAGTCTGTCCCACCGGCTCAGACTTCGGTTGGGAATGGGGGTCAACAGTTTGTCCAATTACCAAAGCTACCAAAGCAAGTCTTCCTGGAGGAAGCGGGGGAGTAATCAACCACAGAGAACCTGACTATCAGTCTGAAGAGGATGAGGCATTTAAGAAGGCAAGGGAAGCCACGATTGAGTTGATACTAGAGAAACAGCTCAATCAGAAATTTTATGACATAGAAGCAATGTTACAGAAGCTAAAGGAGATGACCCACTTTAATCCCACACTGATGGCCGATGTAGATGGGCCGCTTCTGGCTAGTTTTCACATGCCTTATCTTCCTCCCTGCACTAGGGAAGGCCCACCAGAAACCCACTTGGACAGTTCTGTAGGGTCATCTTTTGAAGTTGTTTGCAACAACTCTGAGGGGTGCTATAGTGAAATGGTACATGAAGATGCCCATGTATACTCGTTCCACTTGGGAAGACTTATCTAAGGCTTTTGTGAAGCAATATGCCTACAACACCCAGGTTGAGACAACCCTTGAAGATTTGGAGAGAATCCGCCAGAAGCCGAATGAGTCTTTTCCGGCTTACTACAAATGGTGGATGGATATGTAGTTTTTGGTGGATGGGGCACCAAGGTTTGAGTCTCTGATAGTGAAAATGGTGGATGGTAGCTTGCCCCAGTATAAGGAGAAGATGAAGCTCAAAAGTTTCCATTCCCTTAATGAGGTGGTGTAGTTTGCCAAGCGTATTGAACGATACGAGGAGGAGGAGCAAAGGGGCAGACAGAGTTTGGGCTCCTATAGGAATAATCAAGGGTACTCCCAGGGGTACAAAGGTAGCAGCTCTAAAACTACTGTGGTGGGGTCTAGTTCCAAGATGACGCTGAAAGCATCCTCTATCGAAGTGCAGGAGGCAGAAGTGGCTGCTGTGAATTAAGAGAGACCAACTACCTAGAGGATCACTTGTCCATGGGCTGAATCAGTTAGTCGGATCTTTGCCAAGTGTCGAAAGGCAGCGTTGTTGCAGAGTCTTAGGCCATTCTCACCTCCAGCTGAGGTAGATAAAGATAACATCTGGTCGTATCATGTAATGGCAGGTCACCGAACGAATGAGTGCACCCAGCTGATTAAAGTCATCAAGCAGTTGGTCACTGATGGCAAGATTGTTGAACCCGCTCTAAAGCCAAGTGTGCAGAAGAACCCACTCCCGAGCCAATTATGTATTAACTCAGATCATTCAAGCAAATCCGAGCGTGCGAGCAGTGTTGGTGGAAAATGAGGAACAGCCAGAAATAGCCAAAGAACAGTATTTGACAGTGAGGGATAAGACTGGCCCCATCAATTTAGATGAGTTTGAAGCAGATGATGAATACAATGAGTTTGAGGTCCAAGAGTCAAAACCAGTTTATGCGGTGGAGATAAGGAGAGGGACTGTCATTGAAAAAGATGGGCCGATGATGCACATCACGAGGAGCGGAAGGGTTTATCAACCCACCAATGTACCTCCTCCAGCAACCCCGAGAAGGAATACTATGCCGGTGCAGAATGATATTATCTGATCACCTCCTGTGGCTAAAGAGGAGGATATAGTAGTAGACCAACTGAAGAGGACACCAGCTCGTGCCAGTGTGTGGCACTTACTTCGAAGAGACACCGCGAGGCGGTAGTCAAGCAATTGATGGAGATGGAAGCCAATCGCACTATGTCCCCTGATAAGGTGTGTGCGATGATTAAAGGAGTGGACTTGAAAGAAAATAAAGCCCCTGAGATCAGTTTCAGAGTCGAAGACCTCCCACCAGAAAGGGTTAACCATAACGGGGCTCTATACTTGAGGGTGGAGGGTGGAAGTCATGGACAAGGTAATGCCGAGGGTAATGGAGGATGACGACTCGGCCTTAAATATTTGCCCCTCTCAGATCCTGTCTTTCTTACGGGTGAGTATGAAAGCCCAGTGTAGGTCCAACTCTGTGATTAGGGCATATGATGATATCAAAAGAGCTATACTTGGGACATTTGAAACCGAAGTCAAGGTATGAGAGATTAAGTCAAAGGTGTTATTCACTGTGATCGACATTCCCATCACATTCTCTCTACTTTTGGGAAGGCCTTGGTTCCATGCACTAGGAGGAGTGCCTTCTACCTTGTACCAGAAGGTAAAGTTCTTGATTGAAGGAAGGGTTGTGACTGTCAAAGTAGACGAGCCTTCTGAGTGCTACTGAGCAGCCGATGACTGGTTTTTAGGTTGTAGTGATCTCTGATAAGCCTGAGTTTCCCGACTGGATTCATAGATATTTTTCCAAACAAAATTATTATCCTAGAAAAGGGTTAGGGGCCAAGTTGCAAAGCACCCCTGAATTCAACATCGAAGTAGGCAAGTACCGTTAGTTTGGGCACGGTTACCATGAGGGGAAGGCTAACTAAGAAAAGAAGTGGGTGAACTTGGTTGACACCTTTGTTCGTGCCACAGAATTAGTTTATGATGGGACTCCTAAACCAATAGTTATGGAGGGAGGCCAGCTCCCGGGGTTTGAGATTTTTGCTAATGTCGTTGATTTCAGCAAATATGGAACTAGGCCTGTTATGAACATGCTGCGAGCTGGAATTGGAAATGAAGACAAGAAAAACCCAAGGCAGAAAATTGTTGACCAAGTCAGAGTTGAATTTGGGGATAAGGGAGAAGCCTTTAAGAAGACTGACCTAGTGAGAAGTGAGAAGGAGGTGGCCATGGAAGCTATCACAAGAGCACTGTCCACTCTGATGGAACCAAGCAAGGGTTCAGAAAGGAAGAAGGCATCGGCTTGGAAGACCCATGAAGAATTGGTGGAGGAAGCTGTGAAGGAGCTCACCAAGATGGTAATGAGAGGTAAGGCTGAGACAATTGAAGAGGAGCTGACTGAAGAACAGAAAGAAGATCTAGAAGGAGACTTGGGGTACCTGAGTTCGACTGTGCTGCTGTTGAAGAAGACTCTCCGGATGTGGAGGATGGAAATTTTTCAAATGTATCTGCTTTTTCAATTTTTGATATGAACAATTCTGCCTAGGCCTTTAATGCAATAAAATCTGATTTTGCTCACTTGTGTGATGTTTTCCCAGATGGAACTGTGCATACATACAAACATTCATTTAATGTCTTTAGCATACATGATGCATCATTGCAAGAAATGAACCTAGGGACAGATGATGATCTAAAGATGGTATCCATCTCGAAAGACCTCAAGCCAGACGAGAGAAAAAATCTTGTCAAAATTTTGCAAAAACACGTCAAAGCCTTTGCTTGATCTTACGATGACATGCCTGGGGTTGACAGAGAGATTGCAGAGCATAGAATCCCGACAGATCCGAAGATGAAGCCAGTTAAGTAGAAACTCAGAAGACTACCAAAATGGGCTAAAAAAGTTAAGGAAGAAGTAGCTAAGCAGATAAAGGCCAAGTTCTTAGAAGTAGTAGAGTATCCAGAATGGTTGGCCAACATTGTACCGGTTACAAAGAAGGATAGCCAAGTCAGGGTATGTGTGGATTACCGAGATCTGAATAAGGCATCCCCTAAAGATGATTTCCCACTTCTGCATATTAACGTTCTGACTGACAGTGCCGCTAGGGTAGCTATGTATTCCTTCATGGATGGGTTCTCGGGGTATAATCAGATTCTGATGAACGTAGTTGGCAAAGTGATAATAGCTTTCATTGCAGAGTGGGGGGTTTATTGCTATAAGGTCATGCCTTTTTGGTTGAAGAACGCCAGGGTGACTTATGAGCGGGCAGTCATGACGCTTCTATATGATATGATCCATAAGGAAGTCCAGGTTTATGTGGACGACATGTTAGTCAAATCCATGACCCGGGAGGAGCACCCAGCTACCCTGGATAGATTTCTAACCAGAATTGAAAAATACAATCTTCGCCTCAACCTTAAGAAGTGTGTATTTGGGGTAACTTCTAAAAAACTGCTTGGTCATGTAGTCAGTCAGAAGGGGATCGAAATGGACCCTGACAAAATTAAGGCCATTAGAGATATGCCGACACCGCAATCAGAAAAGGAAGTAAGGTCTTTATTATGTTCATTACAGCATGCCAGTCGGTTTATTGCAAGGTTGATGATAGTTTGTGAGCCAATCTTTAGACTTTTGAAGAAGAACCAGCCAGTAGAGTGGAATGAATAGTACCAAATAGCCTTCGGTAGAATCAAGGCTTATTTGATGAACCCCCCAATTTTAAAGCCTCCAGTACTAGACAAACCTCTGATTCTGTACTTGGCCATTGAAGAGACTTCTGTAGGAGCCATGTTGGTACAAGAGCAAGAAGATGGATGTGAACACGAGATCTACTACTTGAGCAAGAAGTTACTAGAATACGAGACTAAGTATACGATAGTAGAGAAGACTTGTGCTACTATGGTATGGTTGATAAAGAAGCTAAGACAACAATTCCAGTCGTATAAGGTGTAGGCAGTAGCAAAAGTGGATCCTATGAAATACTTCTTCCAAGCTCCTGTGCTAGTCGGGAAGTTATCGAGGTGGTTGCTTTTGCTGTCAGAATTTGACAGAATATGTGACAAGGAAGACAATCAAGCGAAGAGCTATAGCTGAATTTTTCTCTAATCAGCCAATTGATTCAGATTACATCGAGAACTTGGAATTTCCTGATGAATAGCTGGCGGTGGTTGAAAAAGAGTCAAACAGATGGGTAATGTACTTTGATGGGGCAGTAAACAAACACGGTGCAGGCTTAGGAGTAATCATTACTAAACCCGAAGGAGAGATCGTTCCTCTGGCGAAACATCTTGACTTTCAGGTGACCAATAACGAAGCGGAATATGAAGCTTGCCTCTTTTATATTTATGCTCTAATCACATTGGGGGTAAATGAGGCGTCAGTTGTTGGGACCTCAGATTTGGTGATTCGCCAAGTCACTAGAGATTGGGAGATAAAAGAGGAGTCACTCCGGCCTTATCTTGAGATGGTTTGGGAAAGGGTGAAGGTGTTTAGTCGGCGTGAATTCCGGCATGTTCTGAGGGAGGAGAATCAGATGGCGGATTCCTTGGCTACACTATTGTGACTATGGCAAGGACCCAGAAAACACCCGATACAACCAGTAATCCTGGAAATTGCCCAAAACACATGCTATTCATCAGTCAATGCAGTTGCAACTACGGCAGAATGGCCCTGGTATTATGATAGTCTAAGGTTCATTCAGGATGGTCAGCACCCCAAGGACGCCAATGAGGCAGATAAGGTTTCCCTTCGACGATTGGCCACTCAATTTCCGGTGTTTGAGAATCAACTCTTCAAAAAAACAGCTAACGGAGTCCTTTTGAAGTGTTTAACTGAGTAAGAGGCAGTTATGGTCATGAAACAGATACACTCTGGAGTATGTGGACCACACATGAATGGACTAGCCCTGGCAAAGAAAATACTGAGACAAGGATATTTTTGGCTCACTTTGTAAGCTGATTGTATCAAGGAAGTTAAGAAATGCCATTAATGTTAAGTGTATGGAGGTCTCAATCACCTTCCTCCGCTTGAACTTCAAGTATCTTTAACTCCATGGCCATTTGCAGCTTGGGGCATAGATATAATTGGAGAAATAAGGCCGCCTGCCTCAAATGGACACAGATTCATAGTCATGGCTGTAGATTACTTCTCCAAGTGGGTTGAAGCAGAATCATTCGCAAATGTTACAGCTAATAAAATGACCAAATTCATTGAAAAGAACATCTTTGCAAGATATGGGATCCCTCATCATGTCGTGACTGACAACGGCGTACAATTTCAAGGGGTAATGACACAGTTATTCCAAGAGAAGGGAGTTGAACACCATAGGTCATCCCCGTATTGCCCACAAGCCAATGGGGCTGTGGAAGCGGCCAATAAGTCCATAAAGAAGATTCTGTCAAAAATGGTGGTAACCTATAGAGATTGGGCCGACGTGTTACCTTTGGCTTTATGGGGATACTATAAGAGCATTAGAACCCCTACCGGAGGAACATCGTATTCACTAGTCTATGGGATGGAAGCGGTTTTGCTAGTGGAGATGGAAGTTAGATCATTGAGGGTGGTCATGGAGGCACAATTGCCAGAATCTGATTGGCTCTAGTCAAGACATGAAGAGTTGGCACTGATTGATGAAAAGCATCTTCAGGCCTTAGATCGGTTACAAATGTACCAGTAGCGAATGGCTAGAATCTACAATAACAAGGTTCGTCACCAGAAACATCCGTTTAAGTCAGGGGATCTGGTACTCAATCAGATGAAGCAGACCAACACAGATGTACGGGGGAAATTCAAACCGAACTGGGAGGGCCTGTATGTAATCAAGAGGGTACTCTCGAAGGGTGCAGTAAAGATTATGGATAAGGATGGGAATGAATTCGTTTGCCCCATCAATCAGGACAAGCTGAAGCATTACTATGTTTAAAAAAAAACTGAGAGGGCTATTCATGCAAAAGTTAGGACAGTGCGATGTGTCAAGAACCGAAAAGGCGGTCCATGCAAAAGTTAGGACAGAGAGGCGAGGGCTATCAACTGGAAAATCTGCAAAGACTGGTTGGTGGCAAGCGTGGATTCAGTCGAGACATATACCATCACTAATTCTGTCCATAGTTTCATTTCATTATTTGATGTACATTGTGCTAAAAACATTGCTTATGAATGAATGAATGAATGTTCAGTTCCATTCATTTAAATGTCTCGAGTTTAATTGTAATTCAGATTATTTTATGCGCATTTGGCTTTACATATTTTATACATATCACATCCATAGATTGAATATACAAAAAAAAAAAAAAAGAAGTCCGATAGACTGAAAACTTGAAAAGGGCGATCTATGCAAAAGCTAGGACATAAAATAAAGTCTGTTGAATTGAAAACTCGAAAAGGGCGATTCAGGTAAAAATAAAGAAAGACCGATAGGTCAAAACACCAAAAGGGTGACCTATGCAAAAGTTAAGATAAAAAAAAAAGTCATACAGTAACAGCAATAAATTCAGACAATCATAACCCTCTAGAGACCAAAGTACTGCAAAGTCACCACCTCGCGTCCGCGCCTGGTGGGAAAAGCAACCAGATCAGTCAACCAAGCTCTGTAGCGAGCATCTGTCTCCACAGGGGTGGTACTATCATACCTCAAAATCTCAATACGAATAGGGTGCATCCACTGATGCTGCACGTGCCAAAGCCACTGTGGTGTGAATACTCCACACTTTGTGGTAAATAAGGATCGTGGGCAACTGCCCATACTGCCTGCACAGCCGAGCGGGAAAATAGAAAGTCACATGGGTCAACCCATGCAACTGAACGCTTCTAGCCTAAGTCTCAGTAGTCACAGTAGAGATATCCCACAAAGGGCAGACCCACTGGATAGAGGCATCAGCCCACCTCCTAAGCCAATCAAACCAGTGCTACATAGTCATAAAATTGAAATCTGGGAGCTCAATGCGTTGAGACTAGTAGCGCTTTAGAGCATACCTCGGATGAGGTGGAGGAGGGCTTAGGAGACTCAGCTTCTCCAATAGCTAGATCTGTACATGTATCAATCAAATGAAAAAGGAGTAATGATTGTATGAGTTCAGAAAGTGTGGTGCTGAAGCATACCTAAAGCAGAAAGGGAGATCCACAGCTCTCGACAGAAGAATTAGAATGGATAGATTCCAAGTGGATCAGTGTCTCAGCCAAAAGAACCCCCATAGGTGATGCACCTTAAGCCATTTGGGTCACTACTAAGGCTAATCTAAGGCTACAGGTACTGTCTCGAGACTCATAAAAATAGCAAGCCATCAACAACAAACTCATCAAAGGAGCCCAGTTAAGGGCAGTGGGAGGTAAAGTAAAACATAAATCAGCTATAATAGAAAGGTTGAGTCTGGGAGAAACAGGCCTACCAGTAAGTGCATGACCGATGTCTGCTACAACTGGAGCAAATCGGCTTAGAAATGTGTGTACATCACCCGATTCAAGGTCGGGAACAGCTAACCGGACCCCCCGAGGGCAAGGGACACAGAGATAGCATTAAACTCCTCTACCAAAGGGCATAACTCTTGATTGGAGATGCGAAAGACATGATTCATCGGATCCCAAAAACTGGTAGCTACATCTAAGAAGACCCGGTTCAAAGTCAAAGTAGTGTAAAACCTAAGGTACTGTAAGCCAAATGGTGCAAGCAAAGCCCAATTAGAAGAGCTGGTTGTACCCAGTAGTCCCGGAGTCATCCTCTGAGCTGATACATGATAAAAGAGAAGCGAAAGAAGAAGAAAGGCTAAAAAAAAGGATGGGGCGGCTATAATGCCCTATAGGGGTACGGCTGTAGCCTATAGGGGCATGGCTGTAATGACCTATAGAGGCACGGCTGTAATGTCCTACAGGGGTGCGGCTGTAGCTTATAGGGGAGCGGTTGTGCTGAAAAAAGGTTGAAAATCGATATGGGATGGATCTATTGTATGGGGCGGCTATAACCATTCATAGCCACACGGCTGTAGGCTACAGGGGCACGGCTGTAGCAGGTGGGGCGGCTGTAATGTTATAGGGATGCGGCTGTAGTGCAGACAACACTTTGTCTATATCTTTATATGATTTTTTATGATTATAGTCGTGCGGCTATAGGTCCCAAGAGCTGTTTTTCAAGGAAAATAAAGTCTAGAGGCATTAGAATACATCCCGAGTCCGACCAAATTGAAACGAAAGGGGATAAAAGCATGGAAAAGCAAAGAAATACGTGTCCAAAGACTCAAATTCATGGCTAAAAAGGTGCAAATGTTATGTAAACATCAAGTACATCAAATACACTACTCAGTCAGACCCATACCAAGGCTGGAATGTACAAGAAAACAACCTGTAGATGGGTCAATACATCACAAATAGGGAATGAGGGAATAGGCCTAAGAGGAGTCAAAGTCTGCATCATTGTCTCCATCACCGTCATCTTCTGCCTCATCATCCTGACCCTCGCTCATGTCCTCATTCACATATCCCACCTAGGCATCATAATTATTTTCCTAGTGTCTGAAAGTCTAATTCATGACCTCCAAATCGGTAACCTGACGCCGCAGCTGGTCAACCTCTGCTCTCTAATGAGCGGACTCACGGTGCTCGATCCCAATCATCATCTACAACAAGCAAAACAGAGAAAACATCACAATCACATGCATATACATCCATACATACATACATACATCTAGACATAAGCATAAGATCAATTACAGGTACTTATTGTCAAAGTGTTGTCCCAAAAACTGAGTGCCCTTGATGGGTCCTAGGCGAAGTAGTGAAACTAAACCTAGAAACGCACAACTAAGGCAGTGCACCTATCGTTGATAAGTAATAATTCTGGTTGGTCTATGTATCGATCCCACAGAGAAAAATATTCTGCAAACACTAAACTACTCGGGTTCCATGCGTGTCCTAGGCGGAACTTAGTTTTTGGATTCAATTATACTAACAACTAATTATCCTACTCCTAGTTGATCTATTCCAGCTTACTTTGCACTCGAATTTGGGTTATCAATTGGCGGTTTACCGACCTATGAATGCTAATGGAGATGGCTTTATCAATTAATTACAATAGACGAATTTAGCTCAACAATTAACCCTTAATTATGTTCTTTCGATAATTCAACCTAGCGTATCTAGATCTTTTAGGTCCTTAGCCGGTTTCCCTTGTTTAGAGGCAGTCTAATTCTAAAGCTCAGAAAATAGGGGCACGTAAGTTCCACAGTGTCGTCAATACTAATGGTTTCCTAGGTGTCAATCTAAGTAATGCCACAAATATGAACTTAATAAATTAAGATCTTATGAGACTAGATTATCATTAAAGGAATTGCATAAAGAAGAGGAATAAAATTGAAATTAAATTGCAATCAATTGTATTAATCAAGAAAGGGGATACGAATTCAGTGTTTACAACCAAACACAATCAATTGCGGAATCAAAAACTAGCTTAATCAAATTACAAAAGAGAAGAAGAAAAACTTATGCCCTTTTGGTCCGATTAACCGGATTCCAACGGTGTGAAGATGCTTGGGGTGTACCTCTATAGACGAACTCAAGCCGGAACCAAGAACGTCGCAAAAGGGGAAGGTTCTATGTAAAACTTCTACCAATTGATGGTTCAAAACTCAAAGAAAACAAATAGTTCAAGCCAAAACCTAGCTACAAGTTTCTGCTTTACCCTCTAAAAGTCTGGAAAAAGATGATTAAAACTTAGAAAATAACCTATTGATACGGCTAGTTAAAACCATGAAATAGAAAAGATGAAAGTAGGGCAACAGCAGAATTCCGGAGCTCGGCACGCCGTGCTGGTGGAAGTGGCACGCCGTGTTGTGCAGAATTGGGGGTGGCACGCCGTGCTGGTGGAGGTGGCACGCCGTGCTGTGTAGATTTGGGGTTGGCACTCCACGCTGGTATAAGTGGCACGATTTTGTGCCACTCCACTGGATTGCATCCCTTGGCATGCTGGATTGGCACGCCGTGCCCTCATTGCGGCACGCCGTGCCACCTTGCTTTTCAGCACTTCAAACTCTTCTTTGCCGCCGATGCTCCAACTTTCTGTCCGGGTCATAATGCCTGTCCAAAACAAACATAAAGAAACATAACCGCACCAACGCCACGGACCATAAAAACGACATATTATCCAAAATTACAAAAACACCCCTAGAAAACACGAAAAATACTAAAAGTTACGAAAATCTATCCAAAACATAAAAATCACAAAATACTCAAAAACCAAACAAACATTCACACCAAGGACTCTAAAAATTGCCGTTCAAACCATGAAATTGCCTAAAAGACAGGGTCAAAAACCGACCTTATCAACCACCCCACACTTAAAGTCTTGCTTGTCCTCAAGCGAATAAACTAAAGACAAATGAGTAAACTTGCTCGCTTTTACTTGCAAATCCTACTAAGGGTTTAACCGTACGAAATTCATAAACTCAAAAAGGTAAAGCATCACTTTCGAAATGACACTAGGCGCACCAGGTTCAAAACCACTCAATACCCGAACCCAACAAAATTTAGCTAGTCAAAGGGCGAGGAACAAACAAAGTTTATACGACCACAAAGCACCTTACAAGATGTCACTCCAACGCTCAAGTTCAAGGTAAGGCGGATGAGCACACAAAAACAAACAATGGCACACATCACATAGTGAACTAATGCCAATCCCGGTGAAGTCATTGGTCAAGGAGCAAAATCAGAGAACCTGGGGCTTGTAATGTTACGGCTTGGGGTAGGTTTGATAAATGGGAAATTTTAGGTATACAACTCCTACAAATCAAGTAATATATACAAATTGACTAAGTACTAAAGACGGGTCATGCAACTTTCAACTCAAAACTAGTCCTAAGAGTGTTTGCTTTGCTAGATTTTTTTTTTTTTTGGACTTTTTGTTTTTTTTTTTTTGAAATTAACTTGACAATAAGAAGGCCTTATCCACACCCAACGGCCAAAACACAACTTAACGGGGAAAAGAAAAAAAATGACAAGACATGGGTCAAGGCAATTAGATGATCGCCCTAATCCTTTATTCAAACAAATGAACTGAAAATGGAACACATATACCGGCTTAAAGATGAAAACCGGACAAACAAGACATGCATCTACAAACTCCGAATTTTATGAAAAGAAGCCGAACATACACATTGACTCTATTTGGATTTTGTTTTTTTTTTTAACACAATTTTTCCATAGGACTAGATGTGAAAGAGTTGAAATGCAAATGGTGATTGACCCCAAAATGAATGAACAACTTAGCCAAGTACTTGATTTAGGAGAGGAGGGTAAGAAAGGAAAATCAAAGTTAATGGTAAAAAGTTAGGATGATAGAGTTGGCTTGGTGAAGGTTTTTTAAGTCAAAAAAGGTTAATTTAGTGGCTTTAGGTGATCTAAGGGATAAATTAGTAGTTAGGGTTAGGCTCATTTAAGTCAAGGGGTTAATCCTAAGGGTCTCCACATATTAAGCTCTCGATGCCAAGTGCAAAACGACACCGGGTTCTACGATCTAGTGTGCCACGATTGTTTTTACCCTTACAAAGAAATAGAACCAATGTGAAATGGTTCCAAAGGCTCAAATTCTCACAACTGTACTAGGGGTTGTATGCTAGGTCGTGTGACTCAACCAGTGTTCCAAGGCGTAATCCTAGCTCGATCATGCAAGTAGAGGTAGAGGGTTAATTCCCTAATGCAACCTTAATGACAAATCCAACCAATGGTTACCATCAAGAATCACAAATCACGCACAAACAAGCTAATGACTTGCAAACAACTCCTAGTATCCCTAGCCAATTGCTACCAATCCAAGCACAGAGACTTAGTTTCGCGGGTGGATTAAGCAATGTTATTCAAACGGCAATTGACACATAAACAACCTAAAAACACTATCAAACCAAAAACAAACCAAAACCAGCTTCACATGTATTAAAAACTAAAGCCTAAATCTAACCAAAAACCAATGCAAAACATCCAAATATGCAAAAACACAAACAAACATACGAAACAAACAATCAAAAAGTGCAATGTAAAAAGAAGCAAAAGAAAGGGAGAAATCCCTTTACCCACCCCACACTTAGATTGCACTTACTTCCAAAAGTGTAATGGAAGAAGAAGCAAAATAAAGCGGGAAAGGAAAAAGGGTTACCTCACATATCGGGGGCTGGTGGTGGCTGCGGCGGGTACGGCCACCCTTGGGCTGCACAAAAACAAGAGGCAAACGCCTCGACATTGGCGAGCTGAGCTGCTTGCCTATCAAGGCGCGCATTCACCCGCTCCTCAAGTATAAGCTGATGGACGGTTAAGCCTTCCAATTGTTCAATTATGCCATCCAACCGTCCTTCGATCCGCCCCATAAAATCCAGGCCCACCGAAACATTCTCCTCATCCTCCTCGTTATCCTCAGCTTCCTCACTCTCGTCCTCCTCATCTACGTCCATAAGAGCCTTTCCCCTACTCGAACCTCCCGCACTTGAAGTACCTGCAGCTGCCATGACATGGGAGCAAGACAAAATTCCCCTCGAAAGCATCTTGGGAAGGATGCTATCGAGGTTCCTATAACAAGTATTACTATGAAAGAAGCACGCAATACAAGTTACAATATGTCCTAACCCTAGTTCTGACTTAGCTCTGTTGTGGTGGTTGTATAGGGCTTCCATGATGAAGAAGCCCATATGCACCTTAATCTCATTATGCACTTGCCACAGTATTAAAAGTTCAAATGCATTAACTCGGTTGCTTTCAGTTTTTCCCGAAAAATAAAAACACACAAATTTGTGAATTAGTTGTAAGATAGGGTCATGAATTTGGGAAGTTTTAGCAAACCTAGGTTGGTATACCCCTTGCCCTACCATACGCCAAAATTTCTTGGCATTCATATTCTCCGGCCATTTGTAACCATTCCCCTCAATACCTATGCAAGCCTTAAGGCCCTCAATATCTAAAGATCGTTTAGTACCAAATAGGCGGAATGTCATGCTCCTAAGGCCCGTATCAGGGTTTATTTTGAAGCTTAAGGTGGAGTAGAATTCGAGGTTCAACTCCCTAAAGACGGGTGGATTAGACTTCATAAACTCATACCATCATAGACTAGTCAATTTAGCACGTACCGCCTCTGACCTATCTTGCACAAATAAAAATTCCCAATCGAAGGTTCGAAAGGGGGTGCTTTCTAAGGGAAATAGGGTTTTGTATATTTTACCTTCATCATCCGAAAGTAGAGGAAAGGGGCATTTATACTTCCTGGAGAGGCTCGTTAAAGGGGCCATCTGCTGTTCGGTAGGTAATTCGTCGCTTGGCACCGGTTTCGGTGACGGGTCTATGGGCCGTCGTGACGAACCGTGTCTCCGATCAGTGACAGTCTTCTTCTTCATCCTACAATTGCACAACCATAAAAACAAAACAAAAATCAAAAACAAAAGAACCCAAATCCAAAGAAAACCCTACTGTCATAAATACAAACTACTTAAAAGAAAAAGAATGCAATACAATCAGCCCATTAAGCAGTTAATCAATCAAAATCAAAGTGAGAAAAAGAACAAACAATAAAAAGAGGAAAGGAAGAGCAAAGCATGAATTCATACCTGGTTGCAAGGAGAATGAAGCAAAATAAAATCCTAGGTCAAAATAAGAGTGGAAGAGAAGGTGAGAGGGAGAAAATGAGAAAGGAAGGAAGAATAAGGGTAGAGAGGGAGAAGGTGAGAGTTGGTTCTAGAGAGAGAAAGTGGAGAGGGAGAGAGAAAGTGAGAAAGTGAGAGAGAGTGAGAAAGAAGAAGAAGAAGAAGAAGAAGAAGAAGATGATGGTGGGCGGTTTAGAAAGGGAGAAATAGGAGAATGGTTTATATAGGCGGGTGAGTTGTGACCTAAAAATTCGAATTTCAAATGCTCGGCAAGCCGTGCCAAACAAACAGCACGGCATGCTGAGCAGAGTTTTGAAACTTACCTGGAAACAGCGTGAGGGCACGCCGGAGTGCTGGATCGGCATGTCGTGCTGTCTTGAAAATTCCATATTTGGCACGGTGTGCTACAATTTGGCACGGCATGCTGCTCACTCTACAACAATGCACTTTAGAAACAGCGCGACAGCACGTTGGCGTGCTGTATTGGCACGGCGTGCTGACTTGAAGACCCTGAAATTGGCACGGCGTGCTGAATTTTGGCACGGCGTGCTATCTGCTCATGCTCAACCCTCTTCCGGAATAGCACGACGGCACAATGGCATGCTGTATTGGCACGTCGTGCCACCTTAAAGACCCTTACTTTGGCACGGCGTGCTCTATGTCAGTCACGGCGTGCTGAATTGCTCTTGCAAGCGATTTCGGAATAGCGGCCTGGCACGATTGCGTGCCACACTGGCACCCCACGTGCCTACCCAATCTCACCTTGGCACGGCGTGCCATCCTGAATTCTGCTAACCTTTACTTTTTTCCACATTTTGATCACAACTTTTGATTAACTTGCTTAATTACCTATTCCTACACATAAAAACACACAAAAACATATTAACACAAAAAAAAATTAATGTACAAGGGAGGCACACGTACCTCGTTGCTATGTTTATAGTCGGAATAGCTCGACTTCTACATCCACGATTTCGCATTACACATCACAAAGGAGTAAGACTTGCTTCTCCTCCTTCACTCCTCCGCTGACGTAGGGCTTCAACCGATGCCTGTTTACTTGTTGAATTCCCTCCGGCATTTCAATTTCCACCATCCCGGAGGGATAGACCTTGTGCACGGTAAACGGCCCCATCCACTGACTTCTCAGTTTGCCCGGAAAGAGTTTCAATAGGGAGTTATACAAGAGCACCAACTCCCCTTGATTGAAACCTTTCTTTATTACATGCCTGTCGTGCCACTTCTTGGTCCTCTCCTTGTAGATTTTGGCATTCTCATACGAACTCAACCGAAGCTCATCTAACTCTATGAGTTGCCTTAATCAAAGCTCACCTGCAGTTTGCATATCAAAGTTAAGAAATTTTAAAGCCCAATATGCCTTGTGCTCTAGTTCTACAGGTAGATGACAGGATTTACCGAAGACTAAGCGGTAAGGGGACATCCCTATAGGCGTCTTAAAAGCAGTCCTATATGCCCATAGTGCATCATCTAACGTTAGACTCCAATCTTTCCTAGATGCACTTACCCTTTTTTCTAAGATTCGTTTTAGTTCCCTATTTGAAACCTCAACTTGCCCACTCATCTGAGGATGGTAAGGAGTTGCTACCTTGTGCTTAACCCCATACTTGTGCAAAAGATTGTCAAATTGTCTATTACAAAAATGGGAAACCCCATCACTGATGATAGCCCTTGGGGTTCCAAACCTAGTAAGAATGTTTTTCTTTAGAAACTTGACAACGACCCTTGCATCGTTGGTTGGTAAAGCGACAGCTTCTACCCACTTAGACACATATTCAACCGCCACAAGAATGTATTAGTTGTTGTGGGATATTGGGAAAGGTCCCATGAAATCTATGCCCTAAACATCAAAAAGTTCACACACCAAGATACCCTATTGGAGCATTTCATTCTTTTGGGAGACGTTTCTCGTCCTTTGACACGCATCACAGGCTCGAATATAACTAATGACATCCTGTTTCATCGTTGGCCAATAAAACCCACTAGATAAAATTTTTCCTACAGTTCTATCGGGTCCAAAATGGCCACCCGCTTCTCTATCATGACACATCTCAATAATGGAGGAAACCTCCTCATAAGCAACACACCGCCTAATCACATTATCAGCACATAATCTAAAAAGATAAGGGTCATCCCAAAAATAATCCTTAGCATCATGAAAGAATTTACGTCTCTGTGCATGTGAGAGGTTAGGTGGAATAATGTTACCGACTTTGAAGTTTGCGATGTCTGTAAACCATGGTATAGAGGTTACCCCACACAACTGTTCATCGGGGAATGTGTCACGAATGTTCGCTTCCGGAGAGGATACGGATCCTTCACTTGGTAGTCTTGACAAATGGTCGGCTACTACGTTCTCTACTCCCTTCTTATCCTTAATCTCCACATCAAACTCCTGGAGGAGTAGAATCCATCGAATCAACCTGGGCTTTGCATCCTGTTTAGCCAACGAATACTTAAGAGCAGCATGGTCAGTGTACATAATGACTTTTGATAGAACCAAGTAAGACCTGAACTTATCAAAAGCAAACACAACAACTAGTAATTCTTTCTCAGTCACAGTATAATTCATTTGAGCACCGTTTAATGTCTTACTAGCATAGTAAATTGGGTGAAAAATTTTGTTCACCCTCTGACCTAAACATGCCCCAACAGCTATGTCACTTGCATCGCACATAAGTTCAAAAGGGATTTCCCAATTCGGACTCACCATGACCGGTGCCTCAATCAATTTCTGCTTAAGCAAATTAAAAGCATACATACACTCATCATTGAAATTAAATGGGGCATCCTTTAGGAGTATCTCAGTCAACGGCTTAGCAATCTTAGAAAAGTTTTTCACAAAACGCCTATAAAAGCTCGCATGTCCCAAGAAGCTCCTAACTAACTTAACCGAACTTGGGGGAGGCAGTTTCTCAATCACCTCAATCTTGGCCGGATTGACCTCGATCCCCTTTCCCGACACCTTATGCCCTAAGACAATGCAATCCTGGACCATGAATTGACACTTCTCCTAACTAAGTGCCAAATTGGTGTCTTCACATCTCTAAAGCACCTGGTCTAAATTCCCCAAGCACGACTCAAAAGTATGACCAACAACAGAAAAATCATCCATAAAGACTTCCATAAAATCCTCAATCATATCAGTAAAAATGGCTAGCATGCATCTTTGAAAGGTGGCCGGAGCATTACACAACCCAAAAGGCATCCGCCTATATGCAAATGTCCCGTATGGACATGTAAACATGGTTTTCTCTTGATCGAGAGGGTCCACTGGAATTTGCATATACCCGGATAGCCCATCCAATGTACAAAAATATTCGTGCCCGGCCATACTCTCTAACATTTGATCAATAAATGGTAATGGAAAATGATCTTTCCGGGTGGCGTCATTCAACTTCCTATAATCAATACACATACGCCAACCCGTGACAGCTCTAGTAGGGATTAGTTCCCCTTTATCATTTTTCACTACCGTCGTGCCTCCCTTTTTAGGCACACATTGAACCGGACCCACCCACTGACTATTAGAAATAGGAAAGATGATACCTGCGTCGAGGAGTTTTATCACCTCGGTTCTTACGACTTCCTTCATGTTTGGGTTCAAACGACGCTGAGGCTGTGCACACGTTTTTACCTCATCTTCCAGGAAAATTCTATGCGTTCAAAACGTCAGACTTATTCCCTTGATGTCATGGATTGTCCACCCGAATGCTCCTTTGTGCTTCCTCAGCACCTCTAGCAGCTTGTCCTCCTCCTCTCCTGTCAACAAAGAAGAGATTACAACTGGTAAGTCCTTTGGAGGATGCAAAAAAACATATTTAAGGTTAGGGGGGAGGGTTTTGAGCTCCAATGATGGGGGTTCCTGCAATGAGGATTTAGGTGCCAGCTTGACTTCACGCTCCAGCTTATCAAACCGTCCCTTCACCTATGAGCATTCCTCAATTAGCACTTCATTCGCCTCACTTTCACTTAGGCCTTCTCCTATGATGCATTCTAGTTCACTGCACAAATTCTCACCCACACAAGCATCAATAGGACAAAAGGAGTCCACAAAATTACAATTTTCAACATCTAATGGATATTTCATTGAGTTATAG
Source organism: Euphorbia tirucalli (assembly GCA_039660915.1). Taxonomy (NCBI): domain Eukaryota; kingdom Viridiplantae; phylum Streptophyta; class Magnoliopsida; order Malpighiales; family Euphorbiaceae; genus Euphorbia; species Euphorbia tirucalli. The sequence continues at coordinate 29,047,720 of CM077640.1, read as the reverse complement.
ATGTTGAAACTTACCTCCTCGTTGTGCAACCTAAGAATAATCTTACCTTCTTGGACATCTATCAAAGTCCTACCGGTTGCAAGAAATGGCCTTCCAAGCAAAAGGGGCACCAAGCTATCTTCCTCCATATCCATTACCACGAAGTCTGCGGGAAAGATAAACTTGTCCACCTTTACTAGCACGTCCTCGACCACCCCCTTTGGTCTCGTGAGAGATCTATCTGCCAATTGGAGGGTCATATTGGTTGGCTTTGGGTTTCCCAATCCGAGTCTCCTGAAAAACGACAGAGGCATCAAATTTATACTTGCACCCAAGTCACATAAGGCATTGGCAATCTCCAAGTTTCCTATCCAGCATGGAATAGTAAAACTGCCCCTATCTTTGAGCTTAGGTGGGAGTTTGTTAGTGATAATCGCTGAACATTCCTCTGTTAAAGCCACCACTTCGTCCTCGCCTAGCTTTCTTTTCCCTGCAAGAAGTTCTTTAAAGAATTTAGCATAAGAGGGCATCTCTTAGAGAGCCTCAATCAATGGCATATTAAATTCTAACTTCTTAAAAATTTCCAGGAATTTGGAATATTTCTGCTCCAGTTTATCTTTCTTCTCCCTTTGAGGATAAGGAAGTTTAGGCACAAAGGCTCTCACTGGGTTAGGAATTTTCCCTTTTTCATTTGTGCTAGGTTTGGGTTCAGAAATCGAGTCAGGGTTGCTTACCTCTCCTGACTCTTCACTTACCTCAGTAGGTTGGGATGGAATATCAGTTTTTTGCACTCGGTCCTCCACTTGCCTACCACTTCGTAGGGTTATAACTTAAGCTGTCTCCCATTGATTACCCTTAGGGTTTTGTTCAGTTCTACTCGGGAGTGCTCCTTGAGGTCTCTCCTGCCTCTCCCTACTCATTTGAGCCACCTGCTTACCCAAATCCCTACAGTATGCTTCATTATCAGCAAGCCGAGACGAGATGTCTTTTAATAAAGACAAAACCGTCTCATCTTGCTTAGACTATTGAGGTTGCTGTGAGGATTGATCATTAGGAATAAATGGGGCCTTACCTAACCCCTGCTCACAGTGCTCATAATGGAATCCGGAAGGAGGTCTCAACACATTTTGGTTATTACCATAAGACATGTTCAGGTGTTGATACCTTCTTCCGTAATTATTATTATTATTGAAATTTTATGGGTAAGAGTTAGAATTATTGTACCTTTGGTTTCCTCCCACAAAACTTACATTTTCGGACGGTTGGGCGAATGGGTCGCCTAATGCACATTCTTGCCCAGGATGCTCCGCTCCACATGATACACACAACACCGGCTGGTATTGTGGCCCATTTAAATTCAGGCGGGACATCAACAGGTCCAACTTCTTGTTCACATGGTCCATAGCTGCATCTTGGCATCCCAAATCCGCAGCCCGAACCTCATTCCTTGTTGGTGTGTCCGACTGCCACAAGGTACTCTTCCTAGCCAGCTCCGCAATCAACTCCTCGGCTTGCGTAGTAGTCTTCTTAAAAATGTCTCCACCTGCAAAAGAATCAATAATGGTACGGTTAGCTGGTGTCAAACCATGATAAAACGTGCTTACCTGAGTGAAACGCAGCATGTCATGGTGGGGATAGTTCCGCAATAACCGTTGAAACCTCTGCCATGCTTCATTAAGAATCTCAGTCCCAAATTGCTGGAATCCCATGATCTCGTTCCTTAACTGAACCGTCTTTGATGGTGGGAAGTAGTATGCTAAGAACTGTTCTTCCAATTGATCCCATGAAGTTACTGACCCGGGCCTCAAGGACTTGTACCATTCCATTGCTCCCCCGCATAGTGAGAAGGGAAACAACTTCAACCGCACAGCATCTTGGGGCACCCCACCAATTCGGACTGTATCGGCCACCATGAGAAACCAGTCTAAATGATCATTAGGGTTGTCACTTATTCTGCCACTGAATAGTCCGTTCCCTTGGATCAAATTGATCATGCTGGACTTCAACTCAAAGTGATTAGCAGTAATGGCTGGGATAACCACTCCGGATCTATTCCGGGGCCGATGTGGAGCCATTAGGTCAGTCATGACCATGTTGTCTCTATCACCACCCCTTCTTCTATCAAACTCCTCCCGCTCTCGCCGGAGTCGCTCTTGCTGAACTCTTTCCCGAAGCTGTCTCTCCTCTTCCTCCTGTTGCTGATGATCCATTTGGACAATTCGCTCTTTGTTGTACTTTATGGTTCCTGCTACACAAACGTTCAATTTCAGGGTTATAAGGTAAAAGCTCAGGGTGCTGAGAGCGAGTTCGCATAAGCTAGAAAATACACACACAGAAAATAAAGAAAACTAATTTGCAACAAATATCCACAGAAAAGAAAAATTATTTAACTATATGCACAAGAATAGTGCCTAGATCAGCAAATAGACTTTTGGCTCAATGATGCAGAAAAATAAATCTCCCCAGCAACGGCGCCAAAAACTTGATAGGTCCTAGGCGAAGTAGTGAAACTAAACCTAGAAACGGACAACTAAGGCAGTGTACCTATCGTTGACAAGTAATAATTCTGGTTGGTCCAGGTATCGATCCCACAGAGAAAAATATTCTGCAAACACTAAACTACTCGGGTTCCATGCGTGTCCTAGGCGGAACTTAGTTTTTGGATTCAATTATACTAACAACTAATTATCCTACTCCTAGTTGATCTATTCCAGCTTACTTTGCACTCGAATTTGGGTTATCAATTGGCGGTTTACCTACCTATGAATACTAATGGAGATGGCTTTATCAATTAATTACAATAGACGAATTTAACTCAACAATTAACCCTTAATTATGTTCTTTCGATAATTCAACCTAGCGTATCTAGATCTTTTAGGTCCTTAGCCGTTTTCCCTTGTTTAGAGGCGGTCTAATTCTAAAGCTCAGAAAATAGGGGCACGTAAGTTCCACGGTGTCGTCAATACTAATGGTTTCCTAGGTGTCAATCTAGGTAATGTCACAAATATGAACTTAATAAATTAAGATCTTATGAGACTAGATTATCATTAAAGGAATTGCATAAAGAAGAGGAATAAGAATTGAAATTAAATTGCAATCAATTGTATTAATCAAGAAAGGGGATACAAATTTAGTGTTACAACCAAACACAATCAATTGCGGAATCAAAAACTAGCTTAATCAAATTACAAAAGAGAAGAAGGAAAACTTATGCCCTTTTGGTCCGATTAACCGGATTCCGATGGTGTGAAGATGCTTGGGGTGTACCTCTGTAGACGAACTCAAGCCGGAACCAAGAACGTCGCAAAAGGGGAAGGTTCTATGTAAAATTTCTACCAATTGATGGTTCAAAACTCAAAGAAAACAAATAGTTCAAGCCAAAACCTAGCTACAAGTTTCTGCTTTACCCTCTAAAAGTCTAGAAAAAGATGATTAAAACTTAGAAAATAACATATTTATATGGCTAGGTTAAAACCACGAAATAGAAAAGATGAAAGTAGGGCAACAGCAGAATTCCGGAGCTCGGCACGCCGTGCTGGTGGAAGTGGCACGCCGTGCTGTGTAGAATTAGGGGTGGCACGCCGTGCTGGTGGAGGTGGCACACCGTGCTGTGTAGATTTGGGGTTGGCACGCCGCGCTGGTATGAGTGGCACGATTTCATGCCACTCCACTGGATTGCATCCCTTGGCACGCTGTGCCCTCATTGCGGCACGCCGTGCCACCTTGCTTTTCAGCACTTCAAACTCTTCTTTGCCGCCGATGCTCCAACTTTCGGTCCAGGTCATAATGCCTGTCCAAAACAAATATAAAGAAACATAACCGCACCAACGCCACGGACCATAAAAACGACATATTATCCAAAATTACAAAAACACCCCTAGAAAACACGAAAAATACTAAAAGTTACGAAAATCTATCCAAAACATAAAAATCACAAAATACTCAAAAACCAAACAAACATTCACACAAAGGACTCTAAAAATTGCCGTTCAAACCACGAAATTGCCTAAAAGATAAGGTCAAAAACCGACCCTCAGTGTATAAATGGCTTGGCCCATACATATGCCTTGCATCACCAGAATCTGTAAAGATCACACTTAGAAGGATCAATCTATGATGAATGACTAGCAAAAGGGGCAGAAATAGATAAGTGCATAAATACTCACATGTGTGGTGCCGTCAGGAATGGCCGGAGAAAAATTATGGTCTTCAAGATGGAGGTCAGCCCGATAAGACCGCCGAGAATCGTCAAATAGTTGAATAGAGTCCTCGATCGGAAACTCGAGTCAAACGTGTACATACCTAACCATAGAAGCCTGAGGAGCTTGAAAATGACGAACGGGAGGATCCTTCGCTCCGGCGATAGAACCTGCTCCAGCAGTCCGAGAAGCAGTAGTACCAGATCTCCTACCTCTCCCTCTAGCTGATGAGGACGGGCGAGCATGCTTACCTCATGAAGATGGCTGGAGTCAGTTAAAAAAAATGATGTTAAAAAAAAGGAAGAGAAGTCAATAAGCAGACAGCGGAAGAAGATGAACAGTGATGAAACAACTATAATCACCATCCACACTGGCAGCCTCATATCCGGCACCATAAAGGTCTGGATGCAAATTGATAGATAGAAGATGGGGCCAGAATAACCCCACCGGTAAGGCGGCCAAAATCCGATGCACCTCGAGACCGGAGCACTAGTCATGAACCCTCTCACCCAGATACCACTTCTGACCATACGGACACTCCATCACGAAGCACCTACTCGATAGCACCTATGCGTCTCGAAGTAGCTGGGGCAAGTCATCGCCCTCTCGCCTCCAAGGGGCCTCGGCAATCTGGAACGGGAAAGTCAGAGTAAAAAAAAAAAAGCAAAGGAGAAGGCATACCCCATCAAATGTCATATCCCTCAGAGCTTGGCGACACTCAGCTTGATTTTTGTCAACTTTGCTCCAAACAAACCCCAACCACCTATCAGGAACCTGCAGTAGTAGGGGAGGGACGAAATGATATTCGTAGAACCAAATCTACAAAAGAAGTGTGGAAATGAAGTAAAAAAAAAAAATTCTTAAGATAAGGAGTTCCAGATAGTCATGTGCAGCAAAATCCAGAAAGCCTTCAACTCCTTATGGGAGCCTCAGGCACAGAGATCGAGAGCATAATACACCTGGGCTAAAGCTGCTTGAGCCCAATTAAGAGTCCTCATAGACTCCAAGTTGATTGAAGAAGGCAACACAGCCAGATTCAGACTACTTAGGTAGGTGGGAAAAAAGAGGGTGGAAAGGGCATGCAGCATAAATGCCCTGGCATACCTCCTCTCGTCAGTAGCATTAAAGGTAATCCCCTTCGGGAGCTCTTCCTGTCACTCCATCCAATATTCTCAAAGGGTCATGCACTGGATCTGCCTATCAGGAGAGTAGATCCCAATAAGCATCGCCACTAGCTCCTGGCGATATCTGCTATGTGCGAAGGTGTGATTAAAAGAGATCATCTGCCCAGAGAAGGGGAGCCCAGTGATGGAAACAATATCCTTCGGAGTCACTGTGTACTCTCCGGAAGGGAAGTGAAATGTATGGGTGGAGTCCATCCACCTCTCCAATAGCATAGCCAGAAGTCCTCGCCTCATGTGAGGAGTAGTAACGGTCATGCCATGAACTAGCCGATGCAGACCAATGGAGTTTACAATGTCCTTCACCCCTTGAGGAAGCTGCCTGTACCATTTCAAGGCTTCTGTGATGGATCCGCAGCCGCAACGGCCGAATCTCACATACAAAATCAATAATCAGGGAGTTTATGAGCCTTTTAGAATGCATATATAACACGAAAATCAAAGAAACATCTCGGAAATCATAAAAATCGGGCGGCCTTAAATCTGCAAACTACAGTGGCATGGTTGTGGGAGGTTACAGCCGCTGCATGGCTGTAATCATCCATGGGGCAGCTGTAACTGTAAATTTTCGACCAACCATGAATTCGTTCATTTTTTCGGTTAAATCTTGCCCTAACTCAAGCCAAATCAACAACTAAACATCCTAGGGGTATAATCTACTCAAATCATGCATCAATTTCATCTATTTTCTCTAATTTTGCAGAAATTTCAACTTGGAAAAAAAGGAGAAATTTGAGAAAACTGACCAGATTCAAGAAATCATGACTAGAAATCTAGAGTTGTATAGGCACAATTTCCTTCTGGGATAGAAAATCACGTTTGAAAGGTGGTTTGAGCGGAAGGAACTGGCCGGAGGACCCTATGCATCTTTCGCCTCATAATTTCGGGTTTGAACAAGAAAATCACCAAAGAAAGGGGAAAACTTCAGCTGAAATGAGATAAGGAGGGGTTGCCTTCATTTTTATGGCTTTTAAAAGCCATCTCAAACCCACTACTACAGCCAAGCGGCTGTAGTTTAAAACCACTACAGCCGCACGGCTGTAGTTGTACAGTCACTCGGCTGTAGCTTTTTCTTTACAAAATTTTCCTCTTTTCGTTTTTCAAAACATATTCTACACCAATTTGATCCTGAGAAGGGTAGTTTTCATGTCTTGTAGGTATCAGGGGGTAAGGTATCTGAAGCGTATTCATTCTTGATCGAAGGGGCAAAAATTTTTGTTTCCAAAATTATCGATCAAGGAACAAATACGCGCCCAAAACAACTTCAAAACTTCGAGAGAAATAATCAAGCTTCTCAAGTCACCAAAGCATTTTTTCCCTGGCTACACTAGTTTCACGGGAAACACAATTACTCTTCTCTTCAGTGACACAGGCCCTAATTAAAGTGAAATGACCAAAATGCTCTTCTGTTAGTAACTGAGCTTCCGGATGCCCAAAACACTTTCCCGTTAGCAACTATGCGAAAGACCAAATCACTAAAATATTTCTTCCCCTTGTGACACAAGCTCCACTAGAGGCGAAAAGACCAAAATACCCCTTTTGTTAGCCACCAAGCTACCAAATGACCAAAACACCCTTTTTCCCATAAAAGAGGGGGACCAAACCTCCAAAACTCATTTCTTTTCGTGGCATGGGCCCCACAAGAAGTAAAATGACCGAAGTACCCTTCCTTCAAAGGGTGCCAACTTCCCAAGCTATGAAATTACCAAAATACCTTTCCTTTGATTAACATCAAATGGCAAGGAGAATTCAATCTAGGCAAAGTTCTCTGCTTCACGATGGAGTCGAAGCACATCCTTGGAAAACCAATAGAATATGGGCAAAGTCCTCTGCTTCACAATGGAGTCGAAGCACATCCCTAGAAAACCAATACAATCTGGGCAAAGTCCTCTGCTTTGTAATGGAGTCAAAGCACGTCCCTGGAGAATATCAAATCAATTCGGACAAAGTCCTATGCTTCGTAACAAAGTCAAAGTATGTCCCTCAAAAACTAAATCAACCTAGGCAAGACCGTTGTTTCACTAAACAACCTAGACAAGTCTCTACAAACATCAAAGCTGGTCAACGCGGGAGGAGCCACCAGGTTCATCCTTTTCTACTCCTCATCATACTCCCTATCGCGAGACCAAACTCGAATCGGGCACAAGCACCCATTCAAGTCAAACTTGGTCCCGCGAGGGGCAGCGTGTAAGCACGGGTTTTTTCCCGATCTCGGTGATGAAAGCCATTATTACCTTTTTCATGATTAAACATGAAGAAGATTTGGAGAAACCGGGGGAACGTCAGAAATGTCTCGGATGACCCTAATATGTATGACAGGTCTTGGTACGGAACCCTGAAGAAGGTCAAGTAAGCGTTTGGGAAAATCAAAAAGCAAAGGCCAAAAACATGAATTACGATGATTTGGTCACTACAGCCGTATGGCTGTAGTCTCCTACAACCACATGGCTGTAGTCTATTACAGCCGTATGGTTGTAATACAGCCACCCGGCTGTAGTCTATTACAACCACATGGCTGTAATCATCAGATTTCCTAATTAGCATAAATCAGTCTTAAATTCTAATTTTTTAACCCATTTGGGGAGGTATAAAAAGGAAAATAACAAAAAGGGAAGGCAGAAAACAGAAAGAGCAGCCACCATAGAGAGAAATTAGGGTTTTTTAAGAGTTTTGAAGGAAAAAAGAGAGAAAATCAAACAATCCCATTGAAAACGATTAAAAAATCCATAATTAAATTTCTAGGGGTGGTTCTAATCTATAAACGGTCATCCAAATTGATTCGGGGTTCCGTTTGGGTCTTGAAGATCGCATACGTGTTCGGGTTGTTCGTGATTGTAAGGCTTTTCTCTGACATCCAAAATCCATTTTTGGTGATCTAAGACGCTGGAACACAGTCAAGGTAATTTTGAGAAGCCTTAAAAACTCTTTTTTATTCATTCTGGGTGTTGTTGGTTTGTAGTTTTGTGTTCTTAGCGATTTTGGAAGCGATGCCGATTACAGCCGCCCTACCTGACGATCACAGCCTCACGGCCATAATCTACAGGGGCGTGGCTGTAATCTATAGCCGAGTAGCTATAATCTTCTGATTACAATTGCACGGCTATAATCTTTTGGGGCAGAAGCTCCGAATGCCCCAAATTTGACCGATAACGCTTCTATTTCCAAATCAAATGTGCTTTTCATGAATATTATCTGTCCAATTATATCCATATGTGTTTGATTTTCAGCTTTCGGATTTATAATTGGTGGATGTAATGATAAAGTTTGGTCATTTCTGGTTTTTAGGGATTTCCAGACTCATTTGACCTGATCTGGATCTGTTTTTGTGGAATTTCATGAGTTTCCATAAATCCCCGATCGCTCAAAATCATCAAAATTTTGAAACGATTTTCAAAATGAAAAAAGAAAACCGAAACATATTATAGCTGCACGGCTGTAGGTGTTACAGCTGCATGGCTGTAACTTATAGCCGCGCGGCTGTAGTTCAAGAAGCAGAATTACAATTATGCCCTTTTGGGCCTTTAACTTGTAATTTTGCCTCTCCTTCTCATTCAAAACCGATTTTTGGCGTGTTTACATTTTCAGACCATAGATGGATGTTCAATTTAGGCCCACTCACGAACGGGATCCCCAGGTCCCGGGATATCCGAACCGCTAAAAGTTAGAAAATGCATGTAAAATGAGCTAAATTGTTTTCAAAATTGGTTTTTCATCCATAAAATCTATAGGGCGTTTCAATAAAATGTTTTCCAGGTCTAATCGAGTAGTTGCCCAGACTTCTCGATTACCCCCTATGCATGACCCCATTTCCTATAATACCCCTATTCTGCCATGTATTAGTCCTTGGTGTGTTTTATTTACTTGTGCTAACTGTATTTGGATGCAGCTTTTATTTTTCTTTATTTTTATTTTTGGATGTATTTTATAGACCAAATCGTGTATTCTAGGCAATTGTACTTTTTAGTTTTTTATGTATCTAGGTGATTGTAATGGTGAGGATGAGATCTTTTTCTTTTTGTGGGTTGTATAATTTGGCCTCTACTTTACTTTTCCTACACTTTACTTTTCTGCACTTTATTTTTGGATTTATATTAATGTCATGTGTATGAGCATTAATTAAAAATAGAAGGAGAAAAAATGAGTAGAATTAAGTGGATGTTATATTATATTATGAAATAATAATTGAAAATAAGTGAGGATTAGTAGATGTGTTGCCCGAACCTTGAATCTCTAGATTAGGTACCGCGTTTACACTTGGTAGGGAGCTGTACCGGAATTTCCGGAATGAGCTGATCCGGGTGGCGACTCTGTATCTAATCTCGAAATTTAGGTTTCGAGATCTTCAAGTTTAAATTGGGATTTTCTAAAAGCCTATTTTCCAAAATTCACACTTACAATTAAGTTTTATACAAAAGGGTTTCTTTTTCCAATAAAATGAAAGGCTTTCTTAAAGTAGCTTAAATCCCATTTGCAAAACCACATCATCACACTTCAAAAAGAGAATCCCCGGCTCCCACTTCACCGCGCGTTCCGTAAAAACGTCTTCTACTCACAAAAGGTCTCAATGCCTTTGTTGATCATTGCATCTACATTCACTCCTCTCTTGGAGCCCAGGTTGATGTTGGCCCCTTTCTTCAGCTCGGTGACTACTTCATCCAACTCAGAGTATCTTGCCTTCATTTTCTTTTCCATGGCTACCTTAATCTCTTGCAGCTTTTCTACACTGGCTGAGACATTAGCCCCAAAATGAGAAGACTTATCCACCTTTTCTTTCCCCGGCCTACTGGTTCCGATTTTTCCACTTTCTCTGACGACAGCCTGCATCTCTTCTTTCAGCATGTCACAGGAATCCTGGGATCTCAAGAAATCCTTCAGGGCATCAGTAAGACTTAGTGTTTGATTGGCCATTTCCACTTCCTCTTTGGAATCAGAATCATTGTTAGTTTCTACTGTTTTCTGTTCCCCAACAGCGCCCTCAAAGCCTGAGACCTTGTCCTTGGTCGATCCAACTTATTCTGTGAACTGTCTTGGTGGAGCTTTGGTATTTTCTAGTCTCACGTGTGTATGGTCCTACATCATAAGTGGAGAGTTAGGGATGGCATATGAATGACGTGATGTCGTGAAGAATGATGCTTGGATAATGCTTCGGGAATGGAGATGGACATGAGAATGAAATTTCTGTGTTTGATTTCCTTTGTTTGGGATATTCAATGAGTGCCTGATGTCATGCAAAAATAATGCAAAAACGTCTCGTGTGAGCCGTCAAACAGATAGAGGTTCGGCACCTTTGGGGCTCCTAATGAATTGTCACGAAATGGTCGTGTGTGTGCCGACGCACGGACAGAGTTTTGACGCCTTATAGGTCGATGGTATGACATGAAATGGTCGTATGGGGGCCGTCCCACAGATAGAGTTCTGATGCTTTTGAGGCACATGAGATGAAATGATGTTACAGAAAAAAGTCATGTGCAACTCGAGACACGGACAGAGGTTCGGTGTTCGTGGAACACCTGGCATGATTTTGATAATGTTATGAAATGCCTTTATATGTGTACTAATCTGGTGTTGGGATTCTAATGCATCGAAAACTCGAACAAAGGATACTAAATTCCGTTTATCGCGCACGATGCCAGAAATTAGCCTTCTACTAATTGAATTTCACAAAATTCACAAAAGCAGGGTAAAGGAATTAATTCCGAATTTTTATTAAAAATCAAAACTGATTACAACTTAAAAGAAAGGCCTATTTATAGGCTACAAATAAACCTTCCCTAAAAAGGATAACCCTGGCCTAAACAGAATTCTAGCCAATCTAGGAAACCCAAACAAAAAGGTGATCTATCTCATTCAGATTTCAATTCCTAGAAAATTGATCCCAATTTTCATGTTCGTGAGATTTGGTCATCATGTGATCGATCTCATTCGGATTTCAATTCCTAGAAAATTGATCCCAATTTTCATATTCATGAGATTTGATCGTCATGTGATTGATCTCATTCTGATTTAAATTCCCAGAAAATTGATTCCAAATTTCTTAATTATGAGATTTTGATCGTCACGTGATCGATCTCATGCAGATTTCAATTACGAGAAAATTGATTCCAAATTTCATGTTTGTGAGATTTGATCTTCAGGTGATCTATCTCATTCAGATTTCAATTACTAGAAAATTGATTCCAAATTTCTTGCTCATGAGATTTGATCGTCAGGTGATCTATATCATTCAGATTTCAATTACTAGAAAATTGATTCCAAATTTCCTATTTTGTGAGATTTGATCATCATGTGGTCTATCTCATTCAGATTTCAATTAATAGAAAATTGATTCCAAATTTCATGTTTGTGAGATTTGATCGCATGTGATCGATCTCATTCGGATTTCAATTCCCAGAAAATTGAGTCCAATTTCATGTTTGTGAGATTTTGATCATCATGTGATCGATCTCATTCAGATTTCAATTCCTAGAAAATTGATCCCAATTTTCCTTCTTGTGAGATCTAATAGTGAAGCAACTGATCTCATTCGGATTTCAATTCCTAGAAAATTAAGTCCAATTTCATTTTTGTGAGATTTTGATCATCATGTGATCGATCTCATTTGGATTTCAATTCCTAGAAAATTGATCCCAATTTTCCTTCTTGTGAGATCTGATCGTGAAGCGATTGATCTCATTCAGATTCCAATTCCCAGAAAATTGAGTCCAAATTTCATGTTTGTGAGATTTGATCGTCATGTGATCTATCTCATTCAGATTTCAATTACTAGATAATTGATTCTAAATTTTTTTCTTGTGAGATTTGATTGCCATGTGATCTATCTCATTCATATTTCAATTACTAGAAAATTGATTCCAAATTTTCTGCTCATGAGATTTCATCGTCAGGTGATCTGTCTCATTCAGATTTCAATTGCTAGAAAATTGATTCCAAATTTCATTCTTGTGAGATTTGATCGTCACGTGATCGATCTCATTCGGATTTCAATTATTAGAAAATCGATTCCAAATTTCATGCTCGTGAGATTTGGTCGTCATGTGATCGATCTTATTCGTATTTCAATTCCTAGAAAATTGATCCCAATTTTCATGTTTGTGAGATTTGGTCGTCATGTGATTGATTTCATTCAGATTTCAATTCCTAGAAAATTGATCCCAATTTTCATGTTCGTGAGATTTGATCGTCAGATGATCTATCTCATTCATATTTCAATTCCAAGAAAATTAATTCCAAATTTCTTGCTTGTGAGATTTGATCATAAAGCGATTGATCTCATTTGGTTTTCAATTTCCAGATAATTGATTCCAATTTTATGCTTGTGAAATCAATCACGAAGTGGTCAATTTCAGTATAATTTGATGCAGATTTGGTTACATGAAAATCAATTTTGTTTTTGAAATTTGATTGCGAAGCGGTTAATTTTAGTAGAAGGCGGTACAGACTTGATTACATGAAAATCAATTTTGTTTTCAAAATTTGATTGCAAAACAATCAATTTCGGCAATATGTGATTTGATTACGTGAAGATCAAATTTTGTTTGCCAAATTCGATCCTAAAGCAATCAATTTCGATGATATATGATTAATCGAAAATCAATCTTATTTTTTCAATGAAAAGATGATACAAACTTAATTATGTGAAGATCAATTTTGTTCTCAAAATTCGGTCACAGACCAATTGGTTTCGGTATAACCTGATAATGGCTCGATTACATACATTCTTACTTTAAAGTTTGTTCGCGAGAGGATCAACAGAAAGTAACGTCACGCTGGCTTAACTGGAAACAGCCAGGAATGTAATTCCCTAATTTGTTATTAGAATATAAGCTGAGATTATTATAATAATGCATGTTTTGAGATTAAAAGTCATATTCTTGGTTTTGTAAAAAAACAGGTTTTTAATGGCTATGCTATAGTCGTTTAATGACAAATTTGACAAAAGCGGCTATCTAGCACTACCTTGTATAACTTTAAATTCTTAAAGCTATACAAAGGGGGGCAACTGTAGATACCCGATTTTATCCGGATTAATTTTATCATTTTAATACGCGTAATTTATCGATTTACAGTATATTTTAATTTTTGTGATCTTGCCAATCATAAAAATGGAATTATTAATAAAAAGCACACAAGGAATATTAAATGATCTTTTATACATTTCTTATAATATAAAATTAAAGACAAAAAAAAAAAAAAGTAAAAACCAGAATTGAGCAGCAACAAGAAAATAATAATGATATTGAAAAGGGTCCACAATTTAGACATCAAAAGCAGCACGGTATGGCACAAAGTATGGCCAACCTAATAAGAAAATCAGTCCCACAAAAAACTAAAATTATTAGAATTACAACTTTAACCTTTAAGAGTCCCCAATTTTACAAGCTTGGGACTACCCACCCTGTGCCTATAAAAGGGCAGTCCCATAGCACACAAAGGACGGAAAAGAGAGGAGATACATAAAAAAAACCAGAGATAAAAATCCTATTCTCTGAGAAGGACCAGGCTCTGGTTCTTCTAGCCTCAACAAATTATATCAACTTCTTCACTTCCTCTTGCTGCTCGGATTTCTTTTAGACTTCACCTATTGTAAAACACACAACAATTTCAAGAAAAATCCCATGAAAAGAGAAGAGAAAACCCAGCCTTTTTCTTTTTCTCTGCATCATCATCTTTATCCTTCCTTTCTTTTATTTCCAGAATAATAGATCGACCTTCAGAGATTCTTTCAAATGAGGTTATATTTTTCAGCTCTTTTCCCTCTCTGATAGAAGTCTTTAATGACTTCTTTAAAGAAGAGATGAAGGAGGGTTGAAAGATAATTACCCTTCCATTTTCATTCTCCTACTCACCTTGCACAGAGAAAACACCCAAAGAGAATCAGTTAAAGGAGCTCACAAGCAATCCAGCAGAATTTTTGAATCAAAAAAGCCACAAGCACTAGATCAAAATGGCAATATGTATGAGTCTCTTCAAGTTTTTCTTTATAAACTAATTTAAATCTAAAAAATGTCTTAAATTTATCAACAATGTGTAGAAATCAAATATTGGTGATTATTTAGTTGATTTGTCCTTTTAATCCCTAATCAATATCCTTAAATAGACCTGGTAGAGACATGTTATGTCTATACCAAATATTAGTGCCCCTTTAGCTAATTTATCTATTTATTTCATTTTTTTCTTTCCCTCTATTTTCTTATCTTTTCTTTTATTTCATATGTTCATCTAAGAACAGCATTAATCACTAATCTGTGTTATTCAACCAAACTCATATCCGCATAATTATAAACCTAATATAAGTCCTAGATCCATTATATTATGATCATCAAAACCAATAATTACAAGATCACCAACATAAACCCAACCATACAGAAGACGCACAAAACAAAAACAAAACACACAAACCAAAGAAACACCAAGAATCAGTCCCAAACCATCACCAACAACCAGAAAATAGCAAAAATACACAAAATACAAAATAAACCAAAAAAAATCAAGCAAACAAAAAACCAAACCCAAATTATCAAAAGACATTTCAGAAAAAAAAAAAAAAAAGAGAAAATACAAAAGGGCACACGAAATAAAATAAAAATAAAAAAAAAATCAAGTCAGAAAAAGTGAGGAACCGAGAGTTAGAGAAGGAGCAGCCTAGGTCTGCTCTGAAGGCCACCGTGGACTCCGACAAGTCTTTGACGGACGGACTCGTTGGTGCACTTGAGAATGAAAAGTAGAGTCGGTAAAAAGAAAAAAAAACAAGAGCAAAAAAAAAAACGAAAAATGAAACTGAAATCAGACAGAAATGAGGTTAAAAGAACAATACCTGAGATCGACAGGGATTTGCACAAAGCTCTGGCCACCAGCAACTGCCGATGGCGGTGAAAGGATGGACGGTGCCAGATCGCTAGCAATGAATGGAGGGTCAACACTAATGAGTTGGATCGATCGAGGCAGTGGATACCTGAACCAGAACGGACCGCCTGCGAGACAGAGATAGAAACCGAGACCGAGAGAGGAGGACGAGGCGATTGGTCTAGGGATTTTTAGGGCTTGCGAAGTGTTGAGAATGAGAAGAGAGAAAGAAGAAGGATGTGGGTGATGAGAGTAGAAATAGGTTCTGGGGTTAGAAAGGAGAAGAAGCAGCTTTTATATGATGGGTAATGCTCAATGGGTCATGGACATGGGTTGGGTCCGGTTTAAGGCCGGTTTGTGGGTTTAAAAAATCAGATTAAGAACAAATTTAAGACCCAGCAAGAAAATCAATCCCCTTTGTTTTCTTAGCATTTCTTTTCAATTCTCTTGTATGCTTACTAGGAATTAATTAAAGGCCAGCCGAAATCTCCCCTTCTCCATCTCCCAAGGTTTTCGAAACTTTGGCTTTTCATTCGAAGAAATCGTTCTTCAATCCCGGCGCTAGCACGCGGTGAATGAATTGCTCCGTGTGGATCAACCGTAGAGGGAAGCTACTTTGGTTCCTAATTGATTCAAAACCTACAAAGAATTAAGGTAATTCTTTAACCCTCCTTCCAATTCAATGCAATGTACATGGGTCCTTGGTGGGGATTAATCCGTTTTCTTTCCGCTGCGTATTGTTTTTGTGCGATTAAATCCCCAACAGTGGGTTAAAAAAATTTTTTTAATTTCTAAAATAAAAACAAAAGACACAAAATTTCAACTTGTACACGTGTAGTTTTAAGGGTTTTATTTCATTACTATGCTATAATTGTGAAATGTAAATTGATTTAATTTATATGGTTAACTGTAATCATTAATTTTTATTTTCATTGTTTATTTTAATAACAAGTAGTATAAATTTCTTATTCCTTTTTATTTATTTATTATTAAAATTCGTACCTATGATATACGTATATATTTTACATCTGGAAGTAAAATATGAATTTTCTTTATTTATGAAGATAATATTTGTAAAAGTTTTTTTATGTCTATGTTATGGATATTAATAAACAAAATTAATTTAAATAAAACATCATTATCAATAAATATTTAGTAAAAACGTAATTACATTCACATATAGATACAAAAAAAAAAAAAAAGGAAATATGAAAGAAATACATCCCAAAGAGAATAATTTACGACTTTTAGTACCAACTATGGGCGGGGTAGGGTGATTATTATCTTCCCTACACATAATTAGCAAACGAATCCATATAAATCTTTGGTTATTTAAGGTGTCCAATCGGACCAAAACTCGATTGGTGGCGACTCTATAAAATATTGTGGTTAACCAAACATCACAATAAATCATTACACGAATAATCATAAAAACTAAATAAAATTAAAATTAAATTTAGATTTTCGGCCCATTTGTATGGTTCCGACATCCCTAATTGGTTTCTATCTAAAATTGTTGTTTTTATTGATTAGTTATTTTTTTATGGCTGGAATTTTTTTTTTTTTATGATTAAAGAAAAAAAAGAAAAAAGTTGGCCAAAATTGGAATCGCTTTTGCAATTCCAATTTATGACCATGGCTGCTACTGCGGCTCCGGTTTTGGATTTTGCATGTATTTTTTTTTTATCCCGGGCCCCAATGCAAATTAAATTAAATTTTTTTAAAAATTAATTTGTATTTAAATTATTTATTTTGTTGGCATGCATATTTAATTTAATTGTTTGCATATTAAATTGAATATGGACTTTGTGAAATTGGCCCAAAAAACTGTGACACCGGTTAAAATTGGGAAGGCTAAATCTTAAATTTGTGACAACCCAAATTCAAGTGGGAGCAAAATTATTAATTTTGCATTTATGGATGTTATCCATTAAACCTTTATGGGCCTTAGTCACATTTGTTAAAATTGGCGATTTCACCCTAAGTAACTCGGCTTAACATTTATATTTATAATTTGGACGGCCATGATCATGCATCATATTGGTATGTATGTGCACGGCAGGTACTTTGTTTGAAATGTCATGTTGAGTTCTATGGGCCCTAAATTATTATTGGTTGTAATTTGATTTTGGGAAATATGGCCTGCGTGCCATTTCTTTTATTTTGATGTAATTTTAGAATAGATTTTATTTAAAATACAATTGTTGTAATTGCATCAAATATGGAGGAAGGCCCAGATGGAGCAAGCCCATGGTGGGAGCCCAAGAAGGATTGCAATCCGGCCCATGAAGAATTAGATAGGATATTTAGTTTTTCATTAGGATGTAATCAAAGGCCCATAGGATCTCATTTATTTTAAATTAAGTATGCTATTGCATTTGTCATATAATATGGACGCATGGATCACCAAATTTTTACCCGTATTTATGCATGTTAAGCCGTATCACTTAATTATAATCCGGTAATTAAAATATTGAGTCATTTAAAAGTGCTTCCCACATTCACACCTCTTCCTCCCATTGATGCTACAATGTGCGACATGCCCTAGCTGGGTACATTGTAGTATTCGGTGGGCCGTTGAGGGTTAGGATACTTGGTATAGTTAACATGTGAATGGTGGTTTGACTCAACATGGGTAGCATTAGCTCAGAGCGGGCCCTAAGCACAGATGGGTAAAGTGTCAATAAGCCCATCAAACCAAGAGTCCTTCGTGGAAGGATTGGATATATTGTCCTACCAAACGAATCAATGGTTGGTTACCGAGCCCTAGTTCGAACAGTCATTGATAAGTTGTGGATTTTGGTTAAGTCAACCAATTAACATCACCAACAAACAAATTCAAATCGGATTATTAATTTGAATTTCCTTAAAAGTCCTTTATTTCTAACTCAAGCAATGATATCTTCCATGTGGATAATCCCATTTCACTTAAGCAATTTAAATGGCTGTAATAAACAACAACTCTCTCTCACTTAGGTCACTCTTAGAGAGGGAGAAGATTTCGGGGACTAACTTCCTGGACTGGGCTAGGAACTCACAAATAGTTCTTAGACAAGAGTCCAAGGAGTATGTATTGAATGCTCCTTTACCAACTAGCCCTCCCACAGGTCGAGGCGTCACCATGGCGATGGTGGAGCAGTATGACCGGCACGTGAGGGATGACCAAGATGTCTCGTGCCTCATACTGGGTACCATGGCTTCTGATCTTCAGAAGCAGTTCATGGACGAGCATGCTTATGAGATGATGGATTAGCTTAAAAAGATGTTCTAAGATCAGGCTCGTCGGGAACGTTACCTGACAACTAAGGCACTTTGCACGACTGTGATGGCAGTTGGGACTCTTGTTAGCACTCATGTGCTAAAGTTGAAGGGGATATTGATACACTTGCCCACCTCAGCTTGCCGGTTCCACACAACTTGGGAGCAGACATTATTCTCGGGTCACTTCTTGAGTCTTACAACCAGTTTATCATGAACTATCATATGCAAGGGTTGGATAAATTGGTTGTTGACCTGCATGGCATGCTCAAGCTTGCTGAGCAGTCTCTTAAGAAGACTCCTAAAGTATTGCTGGTGAACAAGGGCAATACGCCCATTTTTAAGGGAAAGGCCAAATCTAAGGCCAAGGCTAAGGCCCAAAAGGCCAAGGCTAAGGGCATGTCCAAAGCTAAGGGAGCAACTGAAGGGCCAAACTGCTACTTTAGGTATTTATGTTGTTGAGATTAATCTGGCTATTTCTACATCTTGGGTCTTGGACACTGGATGTGGATCTCGCATTTGTTCAAATGTGTAGGGTCTAAGAAATAGGAGATTACTAGGCTCTGGAGAAGTAGATCTTCGAGTCGGAAATGGTGCTCAAGTTTAGGAAATGGAGATCAGAGATTATTTCTTAAAGATGCCTAGTGGACTTGTTTTGGAACCAAGAAACTGTTATTTTGTACCTGCGATACACAGGAATATTATTTCTATTTCTTTGTTGGATATTTCTAATTTCATATTTAATATTGGACATGGTAGATTTCTATGCAATGTGGAAATATTATTTGTGGAACAGCATTTCTTGAAAATGGCTTATATATCCTTGATCTAAAACGTGAAAGTTCAATCTATAACATAAATACTAAAAGGATTAAACAAAATGAAATTAATCCTACTTACATCTGGCATTGTCGACTTGGCCATATAAATGAGAAGCGCATAGCTAGGCTTCACTCTAGTGGTGTGCTAGGGTCATTTGACATCCAGTCCTATGACACATACGAATCTTGTTTGAGAGGCAAGATGACAAAGGTACATTTTAGCAAGACTGCTGAAAGGGCCTTAGAGCTATTGGACTAATACATTCCGATGTATGCAACCCAATGAGCACTAGTGCTAGATCTAGTTTTCTGTACTTTGTCACCTTCACAGATGACTTCAGCAGATACAGTTACGTGTATCTGATGAAGCATAAGTCTAAAACTCTCCAAAGGTTCAAGGACTTTAAGAATGAAGTAGAAAGCCAACTTGGCAAGAAAATAAAAGCACTTTGGTCTGACCGAGGGGGTGAATATTTGAGCCAAGAGTTTGACTCATTTTTTAGAGAGTGTGGGATTGTATCCCAACTCACTCCTCTTGGTACACCCCAGTGGAATGGAGTGTTAGAAAGGAGGAATAGAACCTTGCTAGACATCGTTCACTCGATTATGAGTCAAGCTACACTCCTTGTCTCCTTTTGGGGATATGCTTTAGAGACAGCCGCTAACATTCTTAATAATACACCAAGCAAGGCAGTTGAGGGAACACCATATGAACTATGGAAGGGAATGTTTCCTTTTTGAAGATTTGGGGTTGTGATGCACATGTTAAGAAATTGACAAGTGGCAAACTCGAGTCCAAATCTATCAAGTGCCAGTTTATGGGTTACCCTAAAGAAACTAAGGGTTATTACTTCTACGATCCGGCGAAAAATAAAGTTTTTATTGCCAGAAATGTAGTCTTCTTGCAGAAGGAATTCCTTTCTAAGAGAGACAATGGGAGTAACGTTGAACTTTCAAAAGTTCAAGACTCACAAACTCCTGCAGCTACTGCTGAGGATGCTTCAGGAACCGATTGGACTACTCAAGAAATTAAGGAACCAAAACCGATTGCACAGAACCTTACAAGGTCTGGTAGGACACATCATCAGCCAGAGAGGTATGGCTTTCTTATGACTTATGATGGGGACCTTGTGGTCATTGACCAAGAGGAGCCCAAGACCTATCAGGAGGCTGTTAAAAGCCCACACTCAGATCAATGGCACAAAGCCATAGAGGCTGAGATGCAATCTTTGCACGATATCCAAGTATGGAACTTGGTGGATCCACCTCCGAGTGCTGAGGTGATAGGTTTCAAGTTGTGTTTCAAGTTAAAGGCAAGCAACACCTTCAAGGGGCGATTGGTGGCAAAAGGATTCAGGCAAGTTTAAGGAATTGACTATGATGAAACCTTTTCACCAGTTGCTATTTTCAAATCCATTAGGATACTACTAGCCATAGCTGCATGGTACGATTATGAGATATGGCAAATGGATGTTAAGACTGCTTTCCTTAATGGAAAGCTACTCAATGATGTGTACGTGGCACAACCTAATGGTTTTATCGATCCAAAGTATCCAAACTGGGTATGCAAGCTTCAAAGATCCATTTATGGATTGAAGCAAGCACCGAGGTCATGGAATTAGAGATTCAATGAGGCCATTACAGTTAATGGCTTCACACAGAATTCTGATAAGCCCTGTGTGTATAAGATGGTTAGTAGGAGCATTTCCACCTTCCTAGTGTTGTATGTTGACGACATCCTTATCATTAGAGGTGACATACCAACACTGCAAGGGGTTAAGTAGTGGTTGAGTAGGTGCTTCGTAATGAAGGACTTAGGCAAAGCTGAAACGATCTTAGGGAACAGGATCTATAGAGATAGATCCAATCGGCTTCTAGGCCTAAGTAAGGCCATGTACATAGACAAGGTTCTGAAAAGATTCAGCATAGACAAGGCAAAGAAAGGATTCTTGCCTATGCGCCATAGGTTGAAGCTGAGTAAGAAAGATGGTCCTAAAACAAAGAAGGACCGTGAGAGCATGGAAAAGATCCCTTATGCATCTGCTATAGGATCCATCATGTACTCCATGTTATGTACAAGGCCTGATGTCACGTTTGCACTAAGTATGACCAGCTGGTACCAGTCGGACCCTGGTGAGGAACACTGGAAGGCAGTCAAGGCAATCTTGAAGTACCTTAACCGGACTAAGGATGCTTTCTTAGTCTATAGAGGTCAAGATGAGCTGGTAGTATCAGGTTACACTGATGCAAGCTTTGAGACCGATGAGGATGAGAACCAGTCACAGTTTGGTTATGTTTTTCTCCTGAATGGCAGTGCTATTAGTTGGAGGTCCTCAAAGCAGGCCACCATTGCTGACTCTACAACGGAAGCTGAGTACATAGCTGCATGCAAAACTGCAAAGGAAGCCATTTGGATCAAGAAATTAATAACCGAGTTGGAAGTAGTACCTACTATCCTAGACCCAGTTGATGTTTTTTGTGATAACAACGAGGCCATCGCACAAGCTAAGGAGCCCCGGTCACACAAGAGATCCAAACATGTGCTCAAAACATTTCACCTCATTCGGGAGATCGTGAACAGATGTGACATATCATTACAGAGGGTTGGCACCAAGAATAATGTTTCTGATCCATTGACCAAAGCATTGCCACAGACACAGCACGACGGTCATACCAGATCTATAGGAATTAGGGAAATGCCTACTTTGAACTAGTGCAAGTGAGAGATTATTGGTGTGCCCTAGTTCTCAGGGCATTGGATTCTTGTATTTTGTATTCTACATTATGACTCTTTGTATGAATACATTATTTGTGTCACATTAATAAAGGTAATTAATCTATTTCAATTATATTCTGTGCTATAATGTGAGTGGAGTATCCATTGATTGATAATCATAAAACCTATCCCAGGTCTGTTCTAATCGTGGGAATGAATAAAACCACAAACTTGCATATTCGATGACTGTATGGCAATTCTTAACTTGCCTTAGTACTTGTATAGTCAGTCATGAATATAGGTACATGTCATTGGAATGGGACTGGATCGATCCACACAAGAAAGCCACATGGTTGTCGCGTCATAGGTCTTTCTTGAGTAGGTCTCTTTTGTCCTCAGACCAGATTTCATTGTAACATGAATATGGAATCCGGTTCACTTTGACATACGCCTAACAAGTCCATAAAAGGATGCTAAATACGGGTATGATTGGATGGACCAGTGAACATGTTGATATTGATGATAAAGTGATGGAATTGCCAGTCGGGTAACACTGATATTATATCATTGGCCACTTGATGAGCGGGACTGATAAGTGTATGGATATACCTAAGTAAGTTGGTGCTTATTTTATTAATCATTCAACTTAAGATCAAGAAATATAATAAACAACAAAAGAGGATGACAGACACCATGCCTCTTGTTGATTCATATCAATATCGTTAGGCAAAGGACACTATGAGATTACTACCGGGTGAGTGTCTTCTAAAGACTGTTGCATCTCTGTCTTAATTGGAGGCTGTAATGGCTTGCTAGAACCCACCTATAGTCTGTGGGCCTTGGGCGTACTGCCAACATAAAGAGAGACCTATAGGATTGTGCACATAGATCAACTGAGCTGGAACTTATAGAAATTGTACATGTAATGTACATTGGAAGGAATGCATTAATTAATTAGTTGACATTCTGTGTCAAGGTCAACTAATTAATTAACATTTGGTTGAATTTAATTTAATTAATAAGTTTACATAGTGTAATTAATTAATTTATCAATTAATTGAATTACATAAAGTAAATAATTAATTAAATAATTTTCCTAAGTAGGAAAATTAAATACATGTATTGTATTTACTTAAGTGTGATTTAATTTTATTTAGGGGTAATTAAATTTAGCCAAATGGAATTAAATTACATAGTATAAACTTTTTAATTAAAGTTTATTTATGTAATTATAATCCTAGGGAGCTTGGGTTTAATTAACCTAATTAAAACCTAATTAGACAAGGTGTCTATAAGGGCACACTTAAGGAAGAAAAACCTAATTCAATACTAATTAATTACTGGAAATTTCAGCCACCAAGAGCAGCCCCAAAACAGCGAAAAATCCCAGAATTAATCATCCATTCCTTCATGTCTTCGGCTAGCACCGGTCCCCGCTCAATAGTTGGTTATGCATCGGACTTTGGAGATCGCAATTCAAGAAATGATTCTGCAACAGTCTCTAGAAGAGACGAATCCGGTGAGTTAATCTCTCTTGATTCAAATTGGTTTTATTCTAATCAATGGTAATTGGACACGATAGGGTGATTTTAGGAAATTTTAAACGGTGTATTTTCCGCTGCACCACGTTATTTTTCCGATGATGAATCCCAACAGTTCTCACATTTGTTGCAATGTGTAGGGACTTAGAGATAGAAGGTTGTTGGGATCCAGAGAGGTAGATCTTTGAGTCGAGAATGGAGCTAGGGTTGTTGCCATTAAGATCGGAGAATACCACCTAGAGATGCCTAATGGATTAGTTATTGTTTTAAGAAACTGTTATTTTGTACTTGCCATGTGCAGGAATATTATTTCTGTTTCTTGCTTGGATATTGACGATTATGCCTTTATTATTTCTAATGGTAAATTAAGTATAATGCATCATGGATTATTTTATGGGCAAGGCCTATTTAATAATGGTTATATATCCTTGATTTAACTTCATTAATACTAAAAGGATTAAACCTAATGAACTTAATCCTGGGAATCTTTAGCACTGTCGTTTAGGCCATATAAAACGAGAAACGCATTGCAAGGCTCCACAAAGCTGGAGCACTAGGCTCATTTGACTTGAAGTCATATGGAACATGTGAGTCTTGTTTACATGGTAAGATGATCCCGTTCAACAAACAAAGTGAAAGGGGTTTGGGTTTAATGGACTTGATACACTCCGATGTATGTGGGCCCATGAGCACCAGTGCTAGAGGTGGGTTTTCATACTTCGTCACTTTTGCATGCGACTTTGGTAGGTATGGCTATGTCTACCTAATGAAGTATAAGTCTGAGACTCTTGATACGTTTAAGGACTTTAAGAACGAAGTACAAAATCAATTAGGCAAAATTGATCTTATCAAGCTAGTCAACCTATGCCAAGGGCCAATTGGACCAATTTCATTAACCAATTTAATTGTAACCAAAAAATTAAATTATATGCATGAATTAAATCACATAAGAAACCACAGGAATCCACCAATTTAAAAAATTCACATAGCGTCTGAAAAAAAAAATACCGGCAAAATCCAAATCGGACCCGCACCCCGCACATCAGTGCTGCTGTCCGGAGACAGTAGCGCTGCCGCGGGGTAGCCTGCTACAAGCAGCAAAAACAGCAAATTGGAATCACAAATTACGATTCCAATCTGCCCAAAATATGTTTTTTTTATAAATCTGAAAAATTAAAAAAAAAACTGTTTGGGGAAAGATAATTAAAACCCCAAACCTCCAAATTAGGGTTCCAAACAAAATTAAATTGAAAACCAATTTCAATAAAATTAATTCAAACACCAAGAACCTCAATACCAATCATTTTATTAATTGGAACATGGACCTATACTCTGATACCACTGTAGGGAATCGTCACGGGAAAAACTAAACACAATTAAATATTATTTTATCGAATTAATATATCCCAAAGTTAAATTAAAACCAACCTTAATAAATACACCTTTTGTATTTATATTTCCACCAAGGAAATTTTATTTTATTCAATTAATTACTTACTACATGTAATTAATTAATCAAATAAAATTAATTTCTCCCTCAATACATAATTAATTCAATATATATTGAATTAATTATGACATAACCTAATGTCAATAACTCAATAAATTTGGTTTCCGTTCAAACTACGATTTGTCAACGTTCAGTCTGTTGGGATTCGTCATTGGAAAAATAACGTGGCGCAGCAGAAAATACACCGTTTAAAATTTCCTAGAATCCACCTATCGTGTCCAATTACCATTGATTAGAATAAAATCAAATAAGAATCAAGAGAGATTAACTCACCGGACTATTGAGCGGGAACCGGTGCTAGCAGAAGACGCGAAGGAATGGAGGTTTAATGCTGGGATTTTCGGCTATTTTGGGGCTGCTATTGGTGGCTGAAATTTCCAGCAATTAATTTGAGTTAAATTAGGTTTTTATTCCTTAAGTGTGCCCTTTTATAGACACCTTGTCTAATTGGGTTCTAATTAGGTTAATTAAACCCAAGCCCACTAGGATTATAATTACATAAATAAACTTTAATTAAAAAGTATATACTATGTAATTTAATTCCATTTGGCTAAATTTAATTACCCCTAAATAAAATTAAATCACACTTAAGTTAATACAATACATGTATTTAATTTTCCTACTTAGGAAAATTATTTAATTAATTGTTTACTTTATGTAATTCAATTAATTGATGAATTAATTAATTACATTATGTAAACTTATTAATTAAATTAAATTCAACCCAATGTCAATTAATTACCTTGACACCGAATGTCAACTAATTAATTAACGCATTCCTTCCAATGTACATTACATGTACAATTTCTATAAGTTCCAGCTCAGTTGATCTATGTGCATGATCCTATGGGTCTGTCTTTATGTTGGCAGTAGGCCCAAGGCCCACAGACTGTAAGTGGGTTCTAGCAAACCATTACAGCCCCCAATTAAGACAGAGATGCAGCAGTCTTTAGAAGACACTCACCCGGTAGTAATCTCATATTGTCCTTTGCCTAACGATATCGATATGAATAAACAAGAGGCATGGTGTCCGTCATCCTCTGCTATTGTTTATTATATTTCTTGATCTTGAGTTGACTGATTAATCAAATAAGCAACCAACTTATTTGGGTATGGCCATACACTTATCAGTCCCACTCATCAAGTGGCCAATGATATCATCTCGGTGTTACCTGAGTGGCAATTCCATCACTTCATCATCAATATCAACATGTTCACCGGTCCACCCAATCATACCCATATTTAGCATCCTTTTACAGACCTGTTAGGCGTATGTCAAAGTGAATCGGATTCCATATCGATACTATAATGAAATCTGGTCTGAGGACAAAAGAGACCTACTCAAGAAAGACCTATGACGTGACAACCATGTGGCTTTCTTGTGCGGATCGATCCAGTCCCATGTCAACGACATGTACCTATATTCATGACTGACTATACAAGTACTATGGCTAGTTAAGAACTACCATACAGTCATCGAATATACAAGTCTGTGGTTCTATTCGTTCCCATGATTAGAACAGACCTGGGATAGGTTTTATGATTATAAATCAATGGATACTCTACTCATATTATAGCACAAGATATAAATGAAATAGATTAATTGCCTTTATTAATGTGACACAAATAATGTATTTATACAATGAGTCTTCATGTATAATACAAAATACAAGAATCCAATGCCCTAAGAACTAGGGCACACCAACAATCTCCCACTTGCACTAGTTCCAAGTGGGCATTGCCCTAATTCCTATAGATCTGGTATGACCGTCGTGCTGTGTCTGCAACAGCGCTTTGGTCAATGGATCAGCGATATTATTCTTGGTGTCAACCCTCTGCAATGATATGTCACCTATGTTCACGATCTCCCGAATGAGGTGAAACTTTCAGAGTACATGTTTGGATCTCTTGTGTGACCGGGGCACCTTAGCTTGTGCGATGGCCCCGTTGTTGTCACAAAAACATCAACTGGGTCTAGGATAGTGGGCACTATTCCCAACTCAGTTATGACTTTCTTGATCCAAACGGCTTCCTTTGAGCTTTGCACGCAGCTATGTACTCAGCTTCCATTGTAGTGTCAGCAATGGTGGCCTGCTTTGAGGACCTCCAACTAATGGCACCGTCATTCAGGAGAAAAACATAACCAGACTGTGACTGGTTCTCATCCTCATCGGTCTCAAAGCTTGCATCAGTGTAACCTGACACTACCAGCTCATCTTGACCTCTATACCCTAAGAAAGCATCCTTAGTCCGGTTAAGGTACTTCAAGATTGCCTTGACTACCTTCGAGTGTTCCTCACCGGGGTCCGACTGGTACCGGCTAGCCATACTTAGTGCAAACACGACATCAGGCCTCGTACATAACATGGAGTACATGATAGATCCAATAGCAGATGCGTAAGGGATCTTTTCCATGTTCTCCCGGTCCTTCTTTGTTTTAGGACCATCTTTCTTACTCAGCTTCAACCCATGGCGCATAGGCAAGAATCCTTTCTTTGCCTTGTCCATGCTGAATCCTTTTAAAACCTTGTCAATGTATGTGGCCTGACTTAGGCCTAAAAGCTGATTGGATCTATCTCTGTAGATCCTGATCCCTAAGATCGTCTCAGCTTCGCCTAAGTCCTTCATTGCGAAGCACCTACTCAACCATTGCTTAACCCCTTGCAGTGTTGGTATGTCACTTCCAATGATAAGGATGTCGTCAACATACAGCACTAGGATGGTGGAAATGCTCCCACTAACCATCTTATACACACAGGGCCTTTAACTTGAAACACCACTTGCAACCTATCACCTTAGCACCCAGAAGTGGATCCACTAATTTCCATACTTGGTTATCGTGCATAGATTGCATCTCAGCCTCTATGGCTTTGCGCCATTGATCTGAGTATGGGCTTTCAACAGCCTTCTGATAGGTCTTGGGCTCCTCTTGGTCAACGACCATAAGGTCCCCATCATCAGTCACGAGAAAGCCGTACCTCTCTGGCTGATGACATGTCCTACCAGACCTTCTAAGGTCCTGTGCAACCATTTCTGGTTCCTCAATTTCTTGAGTAGTCAGATTGGTTCCCGAAGCATCCTCAGCAGTAGCTGCAGGAGTTTGTGAGTCTTGAACTTCTAAAAGTTCAGCATTACTCCCACTGTCTCTCTTGGAAAGGAATTCCTTCTCCAAGAAGACTGCATTTCTGGCTATGAAAACTTTGTTTTCGGCCGGATCGTAGAAGTAATAACCCTTAGTTTCCTTAGGGTAACCCACAAACTGGCACTTGACAGATTTGGACTCGAGTTTGCCACTTGTCAATTTTTTAACATGTGCATCACAGCCCCAAATCTTCAAGAAGGAAACATTGGGCTTTCAGCCTTTCCATAGTTCATATGGTGTTCCCTTAACTGCCTTGCTTGGTGTATTATTAAGAATGTAAGCAGCTGTCTCTAAAGCATATCCCCAAAAGGAGACAGGGAGTGTAGCATGACTCATCATCGAGCGGACCATGTCAAGTAAGGTCCTATTCCTCCTTTCTGATACTCCATTCCACTGGGGTGTACCAGGAGGAGTGAGTTGGGATACAATCCCACACTCTCTCAAAATGAGTCAAACTCTTGGCTCAAATATTCAGCCCCTCGGTCAGACCGAAGTGCTTTTATTTTCTTGCCAAGTTGGTTTTCTACTTCATTCTTAAAGTCCTTGAACCTTTGGAGAGTCTCAGACTTATGCTTCATCAGATACACGTAACCGTATCTGCTGAAGTCATCCGTGAAGGTGACGAAGTACAGAAAACCAGATCTAGCACTAGTGCTCATTGGGCCACATACATCGGAATGTATTAGCTCCAATAGCTCTGAGGCCCTTTCAGCAGTCTTGCTAAAAGGCGCCTTTGTCATCTTGCCTCTCAAACAAGATTCGCATGTGTCATAAGGCTGGATGTCAAATGACCCTAGCACTCCACTAGAGTGAAGCCTAGCTATGCGCTTCTCATTTATATGGCCAAGTCGACAATGCCAGATGTAAGTAGGATTAATTTCATTTTGTTTAATCCTTTTAGTATTTATGTTATAGATTGAACTTTCACGTTTTAGATCAAGGATATATAAGCCATTTTCAAGAAATGCTGTTCCATAAATAATATTGCCACATAGAAATTCTACCATGTCCAATATTAAATACAAAACCAGAAATATCCAACAAAGAGACAGAAATAATATTCCTGCGCATCGCAGGTACAAAATAACAGTTTCTTAGTTCCAAAACAAGTCCACTAGGCATCTCCAAGAAATAATCTCCGATCTCCATGGCCTGAACCCGAGCACCATTTTCGACTCGAAGATCTACTTCTCCAGATCCTAATAATCTCCTATTTCTTAGACCCTGCACATTTGAACAAATGTGAGATCCACATCCAGTGTCCAAGACCCAAGATGTAGAAATAGCCAGATTAATCTCAACAACATAAATACCTGAAGCAGCAGTTTTGCCCTTCAGTTGCTCCCTTAGCTTTGGACATAAGCTCTTCCAGTGCCCCTTCTCATGACACTCATGGCAAACATCGTCAGGAGAGGCAACCCTTGCTTTAGGTTGGGCCACCACCTTTTTGCCCTTAGCCTTGGCCTTTTGGGCCTTAGCCTTGGCTTTAGATTTGGCCTTTCCCTTAGCAATGGGCGTATTGCCCTTGTTCACCAGCAATACTTCAGGAGTCTTCTTAAGAGACTGCTCAGCAAGCTTGAGCATGCCATGCAGCTCAACAACCAATTTATCCAACCCTTGCATATGGTAATTCATGATAAACTGGTTGTAAGACTCAGGAAGTGACCCGAGAATAAAGTCCGTTGCCAAGTCCTGCGGAATTGGCGAGCCGAGGCGGGCAAGTGTATTAATATACCCCTTCAACTTTAGCACATGAGTGCTAACAGAAGTCCCAGCTGCCATCACAGTCGTGCAAAGTGCCTTAGTTGTCAGGTAACGTTTCTGACGAGCCTGATCTTGGAACATCTTTTTAAGCTGATCCATCATCTCATAAGCATGCTCGTCCATGAACTGCTTCTAAAGATCTGAAGCCATGGTACCCAGCATGAGGCACGAGACATCTCGGTCATCCCTCACATGCCAATCGTACTGCTCCACCATCGCCGTGGTGATGCCTCGACCTGCGGAAGGGCTAGCTGGTAAAGGAGCATTCAGTACATACTCCTTAGACTCTTGTCTAAGAACTATTTGTAAGTTCCTAGCCCAGTCCAGGAAGTTAGTCCCCGAAAGCTTCTCCTTCTCCAAGAGTGACCTAAGTGAGAGTGAGTTGTTGTTTGTTGCAGCCATTTAAATTGCTTAACTAAAATGGGATTATCTACATGGAAGAAATCATTGCTTGAGTTAGAAATAAAGGACTTTTAAGCCAATTCAAATTAATAATCCGATTTTAATTTTTTTGTTGGTGTTGTTAATTGGCTGACTTGACCAAGATCCACAACTTATCAATGACTGGCCGAACTAGGGCTCGCTAACCAACCATTGAGTCGTTTGGTAGGACAACCTATCCAATCCTTCCATGAAGGACTCTTGGTTTGATGGGCTTATTGACACTTTATCCATCTGTGCTTAGGGCCCGCTTTTAGCTAATGCTACCCATGTTGAGTCAAACCACCATTCACATGTTAACCATACCAAGTATCTTAACCCTCGACGGCCCACCGAATACTACAATATACCCAGCTAGGGCATGGCGCACATTGCAGCATCAATGGGAGGAAGAGGTGTAAATGTGGGAAGCACTTTTAAGTGACTCAATATTTTAATTTCCGGATTATAATTAAGTGATACGGCTTAGCATGCATAAACGCGGGTAATAATTTGGTGATCCATACATCCATATTATATGACAAATGCAATAGCATACTTAATTTAAAATAAATGAGATCCTATGGGCCTTTAATTACAACCTAATGAAAAACTAGATATCCTATCTAATTCTTCATGGGCCGGACTGCAATCCTTCTTGGGCTCCCACCATGGGCTTGCTCCATTTGGGCCTTCCTCCATACTTGATGCAATTACAATAATTTTGTAAAATAAAATCTATTCTAAAATTACATCAAAATAAAAAAATGGCACGCAGGCCATATTTCCCAAAATTAAATTACAACCTATAATAATTTAGGGCCCATAGAACTCAACATAACATTTCAAACAAAGTACCTGTCGTGCACATACATACCAATATGATGCATGATCATGGCATTCCAAATTATAAATATAAATGTTAAGCCGAGTTACTTAGGGTGAAATCGCCAATTTTAACAAATGTGACTAAGGCCCATAAAGGCCCAATGGATAACATCCATAAATGCAAAATTAACAATTTTGCTCCCACTTGAATTTGGGTTGTCACAAATTTAAAATTTAGCTCTCCCAATTTTAACCGGTGTCACGGTTTCACAAAGTCCATATTCAATTTAATATGCAAACAATTAAATTAAATATGCATGCCAACAAAATAAATAATTTAAACACAAATTAATTTAAAAAAAATTTAATTTAATTTGTATTAGGGTCCGGGATAAAAAAATACCCGCAAAATCCAAAACCGGACCCAAAACCCGCGCACGGCGCTGCTGTCCCGACGGGGCAGCAGTGCCGCTGCGCAGCAGTAGCCCAGTGGGCTGCTGCCGCTGGATGGAATCGCAATTTGTGATTCCATCCAGCCCAAAATCCTTTTTTTTTTTTTTTTAAATCATCAAAAAAAAAATCCACCAAAAATTAAATAATCAATAAAACAATAATTTTTAAGATGGAAACCAATTGGGGAAAATAATCAAAAACCCCAATCCAAAAATTCTAGGGTTTATCAAAACCAAAACCAATTGAATAAAAACCCTAAAATAACAAACTTGAAACCCATTCTTTCTTGAAGAACGCTTTCAAGAACCAATTCCAATCAATCTAATGGACAAAACCTAGGCTCTGATACCACTGTTGGGATTCGTCATTGGAAAAATAACGTGGCGCAGCGGAAAATACACCGTTTAAAATTTCCTAGAATCCACCTATCGTGTCCAATTACCATTGATTAGAATAAAATCAAATAAGAATCAAGAGAGATTAACTCACCGGATTCGTCTCCTCTAGAGACTACTGCAGAATCGTTTCTTGAAACTGCGATCTCCAAAGTCCGGTGCACGACCAACTATTGAGCGGGAACCGGTGCTAGCAGAAGACGCGAAGGAATGGAGGTTTAATGCTGGGATTTTCGGCTGTTTTGGGGCTGCTATTGGTGGCTGAAATTTCCAGCAATTAATTTGAGTTGAATTAGGTTTTTATTCCTTAAGTGTGCCCTTTTATAGACACCTTGTTTAATTGGGTTCTAATTAGGTTAATTAAACCCAAGCCCACTAGGATTATAATTACATAAATAAACTTTAATTAAAAAGTATATACTATGTAATTTAATTCCATTTGGCTAAATTTAATTACCCCTAAATAAAATTAAATAACACTTAAGTTAATACAATACATGTATTTAATTTTCCTACTTAGGAAAATTATTTAATTAATTGTTTACTTTATGTAATTCAATTAATTGATAAATTAATTAATTACATTATGTAAACTTATTAATTAAATTAAATTCAACCCAATGTCAATTAATTACCTTGACACCGAATGTCAACTAATTAATTAACGCATTCCTTCCAATGTACATTACATGTACAATTTCTATAAGTTCCAGCTCAGTTGATCTATGTGCACGATCCTATGGGTCTGTCTTTATGTTGGCAGTAGGCCCAAGGCCCACAGACTGTAAGTGGGTTCTAGCAAACCATTACAGCCCCCAATTAAGACAGAGATGCAGCAGTCTTTAGAAGACACTCACCCGGTAGTAATCTCATATTGTCCTTTGCCTAACGATATCGATATGAATAAACAAGAGGCATGGTGTCCGTCATCCTCTTCTGTTGTTTATTATATTTCTTGATCTTGAGTTGACTGATTAATCAAATAAGCAACCAACTTATTTGGGTATGGCCATACACTTATCAGTCCCACTCATCAAGTGGCCAATGATATCATCTCGGTGTTACCCGAGTGGCAATTCCATCACTTCATCATCAATATCAACATGTTCACCGGTCCACCCAATCATACCCATATTTAGCATCCTTTTACAGACCTGTTAGGCGTATGTCAAAGTGAATCGGATTCCATATCGATATTATAATGAATCTGGTCTAAGGACAAAAGAGACCTACTCAAGAAAGACCTATGACGTGACAACCATGTGGCTTTCTTGTGCGGATCGATCCAGTCCCATGTCAACGACATGTACCTATATTCATGACTGACTATACAAGTACTATGGCTAGTTAAGAACTACCATACAGTCATCGAATATACAAGTCTGTGGTTCTATTCGTTCCCACGATTAGAACAGACCTGGGATAGGTTTTATGATTATCAATCAATGGATACTCTACTCATATTATAGCACAAGATATAAATGAAATAGATTAATTGCCTTTATTAATGTGACACAAATAATGTATTTATACAATGAGTCTTAATGTATAATACAAAATACAAGAATCCAATGCCCTAAGAACTAGGGCACACCAACACAGTCGTTCTATGTGTACGATCCTCTGGGTCCGTCTTTAGGTTAGCAGTGGGTCCAAGGCCCACAGACTGTAAGTGGGTTCTAGCAAACCGTTACAGGGCCCAATTAAGATGGAGACTTGCAGTCTGATGTGAACCATAACCCAGTAGTGATCTTATATATCCCTTGCCATCGATAAATAAGCAAGAGGCATTGCCCTGTCATCCTTTTATATGCTTATTTATCTCTTCATACCGAGTGCACTAAACCTAACGAATAAGTATCCCAACTTATTTGGGTATGGCCATACACTTGTCAGTCCCACTCATCAAGTGGCCAGTGTTGTCATCTCAGGGGACGTTGAGTGGCAATTCCATCAACTTCACTATCAACATCAACATGTTCACTGGCCCACCCAACATACCCATACTTGGCACCCTGTGACAGGCCCATTAGGCATATATCAAAGTGTATGAGATCCCATGTTATGTTACAATGAACATTGGGTCTAAGGATAATAACAAGACCTACCCAAGAAACACCTATGACAATCGAACCATATGATGTTCTCGTGGCGGATTGATCTAGTACCATGCAACCCAACATGTACCTATATCATTGACTGACATACCATGTCTAATGGCTGTTGAGACGCCGCCATCCAGTCAAGGATATGCTATTCTTTGGTTCCATTCATTCCTATGATTGGAACATATTAGGGATATCTTTATGATTATAACTTTAACTCTACTAAAAGGTCTCATAATCCAATGACCTACATTGGTTTAACTTAGTATGGTTATAATCACTAGATAATCTATTTATAAATAGCACAAGATATGAATAAATAGATTCATGCCTTTATTTCAACACAAAATGTATAATACAAAATATCCAAATATAAAGTATAATACAATACAAGAACCAATGCCATTTGGATTAGGGCACACCAACAAGATCCACTAGGCAGGCTAGCAAACTTGTAACGACCCGAAATTTAGAAATCTCAATAATATTATTTGAACTCATGAATAATATACTTGGAGATAAATTTTGGGTTAGGACAATATTTGTACAATAAAAAGTAAACAAGTTTGACCGACGGTCAAATTTTGACCCGTAACCGGTAAAATTTAACCCAAAAAGTTTCTAAATTAAATATATAAGGAAGTGTGTTGGCATAATATATTGTGGGAATTATGATTATGGTATGTATTGTTCGGTTACGGAGTTAAAATACGAGAAAAGGGTAACGAATTAAGTTATGATGAGTGTTATGATAATAAAATTTTCTTCAGGGATTGAAGTGTAATTTTACACCCTTGGACCGAAATAAAATCTGGTTTTACTTGAGCATTCACGTATCCTTCTTCTTCTTCTTCTTCTTCTTTTTCTTCTTCTTCTTCTTCTTCTTCACCCATGTTTTGCCATCTTCTTAAAGAAACCGAAATCTTCTCCTTCCTTCAATCCAATGTCAAATTCTTGTTAGAAATTGATGATTAAGCTCATTAAGCTCATCAATTTCACCTATTGAGTCAATAAAAGAGGGATTTAAAGAAGTTAGGGTTCTTGGTGAATAGTAACCCAAATTTGAGGTAAGTAGAAATTGATGAAATTGAAGCTTGTAAGTTAGGGTTTAAGGTTAATTAGCATGTTTTATGCATTTGATGGTTTAATTATATGTTATCTA
The DNA here is from genome assembly GCA_039660915.1 of Euphorbia tirucalli. Lineage (NCBI taxonomy): Eukaryota > Viridiplantae > Streptophyta > Magnoliopsida > Malpighiales > Euphorbiaceae > Euphorbia > Euphorbia tirucalli. Next base: position 29,012,403 of record CM077640.1, on the reverse strand, counting down.
TCTTGACTCAATTGTGGTTATATCTTGAATCCCTTGGGTTATGTGTAGAGGAATCAAGATCAAGTAGGGAAAGAGGAAAAGAGGTAGAAGAAGGCTAGTGAGGGCTTTGATAAGGTTTGTGTACACTAATTTTATTTCTCTCTCCTTTTGCTGAAAATTTCAGATTTGAGTACTGTGGATTGTTTGTGACTTTTCTCATCTTTTACGCGTCCAATTTGGGTGATTCCAATTTCTGTGGATTCTTAAGACATAGAGAAAGATATGTTTAGAAGAACATTTTGTCAAATTCGATTGTTTTCTGGTTCGAATTCATGGTTGAAGTTGATGCTCGAATTCTGTTTCTGGGCAGAAATTTTTGGAGTGTGGTCTAATTGTGTGGCTATAACTTGGTGTGTATGACTTGAAATTTCATGATTCAAAATTCCTAGTGATCTTAAGATGCAGGGGAACATGTTTGTGATGTTTTGTTTTTGAATTTTTGGGCTGATTAAAGGTTTGAATTTGGGTTCCAAAATTGTTGTTAGAAGCTGTCCTGTTTTTGGGAAGAAATAGGTTTGTATTGTGTTGTGAAATATATTGCCACGTTGTTTTGATGCTTTTGTTTTTGGTGATATGATTTTTGGGCTGTTGGTTTTATGAAATTGAGTTTCAGCTCTTGTTTGAATTATAGAAGATAAATGGTATTTCCCTTAGAATTCAAGTAAAGAATGGGTTCGGGGTGGATTGGCGCCAATAAAGGGGGGGGGGGGGGTGCGGTACTGCACAAACAATTGAAGCTTTTGCTTCGGGCTTTGGCCGATATTATGTGATTAGTAAACTTATGGAAATTTGATTTTGAAGCTTCGGCTTCGGGCTTGTCCGATAATTGTGAATATTTGATTTTGGAGCTTCGGCTTCGGGCTTGACCGATATGATTGTTATTGGAGCTTCGGCTTTGGGCTTGTCCGCCCCCGTATCCAATTCCTGTTTATATTTTACTTGAGTTGCTTGGGCAATAATATTTGATATTTTTTTTTTTTTTGAGTTATTTGGAGAACTAAAAGTTATGACATTTTTATGGAGCTATATATGGGTTTTGGGTGAATTTTATTATTTGTACTTTTATAAAATTAAGTGATTGAATTGTTTGAAATAAAGTTAGTGTACACCACTAAGCAAATTTGCTTAGCGTGTAGTTTGTTTTTCTACACGCAGTTTTGGAGCTGTAGATAGTCTGGACCAGTGGTAGAAGTGGATCAAGTGTGTGCAGAGCAGATAGTGGAAGCGTGCTAAGGTGGATATATTGTATAATGTATATATTGGGGAATGGTGAATTGTTGTAATAGTATGGCATGTACTAAATGGTTATATGTGTAACTTGGAGTTTCATTTGGATACTTTATTTTAAAGCTTTGGAGTTGTGAATATTTATTCTAAGTATTATAAATTATTTTGCGATGTATATATATATATATGACGCATGGAAAATGGATGAATGGACCGAATTAATAGATATTATCAGAGTTTAGGAGGTGATTATGAATATAGGGTGATGATTTTATGACACCCTTGGTTATCAAAATGTGACATACATGCTTACTTTTGTTTAAAGGGGGTGTTACAAAACTCCTCTTGGGCTTGGCACCAATGGGCTTCCTCTCCAATGGCTCGATGCAATTACGATTAAATTTACAAAAATATAAATTAAATAAAATTACATCAAAATAAAATAAAACGACATGCAGTCCGTATTTCCCAAGATTAAATTTCACAATCCAACTTCATCTAAGGTCCAACAATGCTCAAAACCATACAACCAAGCATATAAGCATATATACACATAGCAAATATCAATTTATATACATGTATTAAAATGCATGAACATGGCAATTCCAATTTTAATTAATTATGTCCAGTCGTTTGTGAAATCACCGATTCTGGCATCCATAACTGATGCCCGGTCATGGACCCAAATTAGCAGTCTAATTCTCAACCCCGTGCCAAGGCCAATTGGACCAATTTCATTAACCAATTTAATTTTAACCAAAAATTAAATTATATGCATGAATTAAATCACACAAGAAACCACACGAATCCAATCACGAAAATAAAATCATGCGAATTTTAAAACCAATTTAAAATTCACATAGGGTCCGAAAAAATAAAAATACCGATAAAAAAAACCAAATCGGACCTGCACCCCGTGCGTTAGCACTGCTGTCCAGAGACAGCAGGACAGCAACGCTGCCGCGCGGCAACTTGCTGCCAGTAGTAATTGGTCCAAATTGCCAATCTGCCTTTTTTTAAATTCTAATCGGAAAATTAAAATAAAAAACAGATTGGGGAAAAATAATTAAAAACCCCAAATCACTAAATTAGGGTTCCAAAAAAATTAAATAGAAAACCAATTCAATAAAATCAATTCAAACACCAAGAACCCTAATATGAATCACTCTATTAATCGGAACATGAACCTATGTTCTGATACCACTGTAGGGAATCGTCACGGGAAAAATTAAACGCGAGGTGGAATACCGATTAATATCTTCCTCGATTCCATAGCCCAAGATACATGTAGATTAATAGAATGAAACCACGAATGGAGAAAATATTAAATTTTCTCACCTTAACTGTCTCCTCTAGAGACTATTGCAGAAATCCAAGTATGTTTCCTCCACAATCCGGTACACGAACTGCTCTTGAACAAACTTGTGCTAGCAAACAGATTGAACGAAAACCAAGAGAGAGAGAAAAAGGGGCTGCTGTAATTTTTATTATGCTGGCCAAATTTTGCTTCTAGGGGTTAGGGAGAGTTAGGTTAAGGCTTCCTTTAAAAACTCCTTAGTGTAATCCTTAGTATACTAGGTTTCGAATTCCTTTTATACTCCTTAGTGTACAAGGATTAGATTAAACTATAGATTATTTAATTTAATTTAATTGATTTACTATGTATCATTAGGATTAAAGAAATCCATATTATAAAATTCTAATTGATACAATTAAATTTAATTTTATCAAATTAAAATAACCCAAAGTTAAATCAAAGTCAGCCTTAATAAATAAAACCTTTGTATTTTTATTTCCACCAAGGAAATATTATTTTATTTAATTAATTAATTACTACATGTAATTAATTAATCAAATAAAATTAATTTCTCCCTTATAATTGAATTAATTATGACAACCTAATGTCAATAACTCAATTAATTTGGTTTCTGTTCCAATTCCGATTTATCAACATTCAGTCGTTCTATGTGTACGATCCTGTGTGTCCGTTTTTATATTGGCAGTGGGCCCAAAGCCCATAGATTGTACGTGGGTTCTAGCAACTTATTACAACCTCCAATTAAAACGGAGACTTGCAGTCTAATGTGAAACATAACCAGGTAGTGATCTTGTATATCCTTTGCCAACTGACATCAATATATAGGCAAAAGGCATGCCCCTGTCATCCTCTTATATGCTTATTTATCTCTTGATACCGAGTGGACTGAACCTAATGAATAACTTATTCGAGTATGACCATACACTTGTCAGTCCCACTCATCAAGTGGCCAGTGATGTCATCTCAAGGGACGCCGAGTGGCAATTCCGTCAACTTCACTATCAACATCAATGTGTTCACTAGCCCACTCAACATACCCATACTTGGCACCCAGTTACGGGCCTGTTAGGTGTATATCAAAGTGTATGAGATCCCATGTTATGTTATAGCAAACGTTGGGTCTGAGGATAATAGCAAGACCTACCAGAGAAGCACCTATGATGATCGAACCATGTGGTATTCTTGTGGTGGATCGATCTAATACCATGCAACCCAACACATACCCATATCATTGACTAACATTCCATGTCCAATGGCTAGTGAGACGCCGTCATCCAGTCAAGGATATGCTAGTCTTTGGTTCTATTCATTCCCACGATTAGAACAGACTAGGGATATCTTTATAATTATAACTTTAACTCTGCTGAAAGGTCTCACAATCCAATGGCCTACATTGGTTTACTTTAGTATGTTTATAATCATTGGATACTTTATTTATAAATAGCACAAGATATGAATTAATAGATTCATGCCTTTATTTCAACACAAAATGTATAATACAAAATATCCAAATATAAAGTATAATACAATACAAGAACCAATGCCATTTGGACTAGGGCACACTAGCATATGGTAATTGAGCATTATTGGGCCTATATTTAAGTATGGGTTGTATCTATTTTGGATTTGGTAAATACGCCTGCATTCCATTTTTATTTTGCTGTAATTTTATTTATTAAATAGATAGGCTTTTATTTTATAAATTGTAATTACTCAAGCTCAACATGGAGAGGAAGCCCAGTTGGTGCCCAGAAAAGGATGCAAGCCCTGCTTGATGGAAGCCCAAATGCTAGTATAGGTTTACTAGTTTTCCATTAGGATGTAATATTAGGCCCATGATGTCTCATTTATTTATTTCTTTATTATATTTGTTCTTGCATGTTTTAAGTTATCTTATTCAAACCCCTGTTCATGCATGTAGGCCCATTTAAAATTGGAATCCATTTAAATAGTAGGTCGATTAAAAGTGTTTCCCACATTCAAACATTATTGAGATATGGATAGACCAATGTGGGCCATGCCAAAGCTGGATGCATTGGGGTATCTACATTTTGTAAAGGGTTAAGGGTACGGGGTATGCCTACACACTCGAATGGTGGTTTGACTTAACATGGGTAGTAGGAAAGCCCTAGCCCTAAGCACAAATGGGTAAGTACCTATAAGCCCACCAAACTAAGAGTCCCTAGGTTGGGGTTGGAGGGAGTTCCTGTGAGCGCCAAGTTTTCTCGACCTCAATGATGATAGAATACCAAATGTTGTCTATTCTTATTGTTCCTTATAAGAGTTGATTCGAGAAGTGAGGATTTAGATTCAAATGAACTTGAAACTTAAAACTGAAAAGAATATAAAGCATTAGAGTTGAAAAAAAGACAATAGCTACACTGTCGTTGTAATAGTCGTACGGCTATTGATTTGATAGTCGAACAGTTGTTGCGTGATACCCGCAAGGCTGTCGATGCGTCACCAAAACTTTGCATGGAGAAGACAACTGTATGGATTTGAGGGAGACAACTAATTTCCTACTAATCTTGAGATTACAGGGTTCTTTTAGATTGAAGGGAGTTCAATGGAAAATTAACAAGAACTAACAGAAAAGATTAAGCAAAGAAGGAAGAGAGCAAAAAAAATCCTAAAAACTTCATAATTCCCAAAATCAAAATCAAACTACAAATTCATCAATTCAGTCACAAATTGACATTCCAAAACCAAACTCAAACCATCAGAGACTTAATTGGGTTACTGGAATCATGGAATTGGAGCTCAATTGGAGAGATTAAGTTCTTGCATTCAAGGTTTCAAGTTCAATTTAAATCCGAATTTAAGCTTCAAGAAACAGTTTTCTTCAAAATTGAACGCTGGATAAGCCACTAAAAGGTAATTTTGAGAGGCCTTAAACCTATTTACAGCTTTCTGGGTTGAATTGGTTGACATTTCATCAATTTTCATTTTGCTCTATTTTTTGGTGTTTCTAGTAAACCAGAGCCTCGTGGATGTATCGAGACCCGTACGGCTATTGTTATAGCTGCATAGCTATTGTCTTAAGAGACATAGAACTGTGGTTTATTTTAGAATTTAGTATTTTTTAATTTTTAGCGATTTCTCTAGCTCATTCAAAACCAAAACCGTATGGGTGTTCTGATAGCCGTACGACTGTTGTTGTTACACACGCACGACTGTAATCTTGAATTCTAGAATTGCATTTTTATGTATTTTTCATTTTTTTTTTTTGCATATCATTTTGACTTATATTTAATTTGTATATTTATTTTCATAAATCAGTTCAACAATGGAAACACAAGTTTCTTGGAAACCGGCCCATTTAGTATGTGTATTTATTAAGTCGAACAAAATGGTTTTCAAATGAATTTCCAATCCCATCAAAACTGCGTTTTCAAATGTTTTCCAGGTCAAATTGGGTACTTTATCGAATTTCCTAATTTTCCCCATTTCACCACCCGAGTTATCTTGAATTCCCTATTCTGAGTCTATTGGAGTCCTAAGTGTATATATTCTTTTGTACTAACTTTATTTTGCAGGTAGATGTATGTTAGGATAGATGTATGTCTAGCTTTTTATTTCTAGGTATTTTACATATAGAAAAATTTGTATTCCGAATCCTTTTTATACAAGTGTATCCCCTAGGATAGTCATTAGATCGGTTTGTATATATTTTAGATTTCTTGAATTTATTTACTGCTTGAATTTATTTATCGCTTTCAGCATTTATTTATTCCTCGTGTGTAAGCATCGGCTAAAATAATCAATATAAAATCAACCGTAGAAATATAAAAGTCATTGATATAAAACTATTAAACACATTTTGAATTGAGAAGAAATAAGTGAGTTGTCCGAACTCGATCTCTGATTAAAAGGTATAGCAAGTTGTAGCTCATCTTGGCTGCACTGCAATTTCCCGGTTGAGTAGAGTTGGGTGGCGACTCCTGTCACTTTTAGAGAGATCGTTCGAGTTTGTTTGTTTTCTTGCTATAAAACCCATTGAAAAAATCATACAAATAGTCAGAATTTAAGCCTTATTTAATTAAATATCAACCCTATATTAATTAATAATCAATGTTAATCCAAAATTAGTTGTATTTCAACCACTCTATAAAGTATTTATTTAGAATTCAATCTTAATTCTTCATGAAAAATTGATTGTTTCAAACTTTACATATTGGCTAAAGGTATTTTTATGGTGAATTTAATACGCCAATTAATTACAGCTGTTAATATAAGATATAATTATCATATTAAAGGAGTTTTGGATTTCCACTCATTCATTGATGCCTTCACCCATCTCATCAAATCATCATCTATCTCTATTTCTCTTCTTCCATTGTTTTTCTTACCTATTCTTGTACCACCATAATCCTCAACGGAGCCATTCTCTTTTGTCTCTTTCTCTCTAGAACTTATCCTATTTTAAATTTTGGTTCATTCTAGTTTCTAGATATATATGAAGATCAATTGATTCATGAATAGTTTAAAAGAGAATACAAGGTAATGTTGATTTTTCTTTTCTTTTTTTTTTTTTTTGTTGTTTTCTGGTAAAAATTTTTCAATCTTACTTTCCCGTTTGCTGTTGTAAAAGTTGGATTTTTTGTAAAAAAATTATTGAATTACTATTAGAATATTATTGGATTATTATTAGAATATCATTGGGTTATTAATAGAATATTAATAGATTACTAGTTTGATATTGTAAGAATTAATTTTTGTTTTATTTAACCTAATTTGAGATCAAATTCTATTGGATTATTATAAAAAATAACATGTTTATCAATTGGTTATTGAGTGTTTATTTGGAAGTATTTTTTTTATTGAATAGATTTTGTTCTTGATGACATTTTAATCGTAATTTTATTTTGTCATTGCAGATATAGTTGAAGAAAAATTTTTCAACATATTTAGAGAAGGAGAAAGAAAAAAAATGCAAGGATTGTTTGTAGATATAAACTACTTATGTTAAAAGAATTTGTTAGATTGTGCATTTAATTGGTGGCAAATAAATGTAATTAATTTTCTTTTCAAAATAAATTTCAGTTTCCATATTATTAGATATATAATTGATTATTGTATCCTTTTCAATTGTTTTTATTAGTTTCCTTTTATGATCATTGTTGACATCTTGTTAATTTATAAGAATGCTTTGATAAATATATAATTTGTATATAAATTATTCACTTCCATTTAATTTGTTTTGAATTTATGATATTTATTTAATTCAACCAAACCCATGTTGATAAAACCCCTATTTAAAATTCTCCCGGCCTATCGCAAGGCCCGTGCTATTTTAGGATCGTCCGGTTAAATTTAAATAATAATTAGCCATTGAATTATCAATTCAACACAAGATATGGAATAGTTTAATATAATTTACATAATCTTTACAGTAATTAATTAAAATATGTTATTAATTGAAAATAATAAAAAAAAGTTATCTGAATTGATGGAATATTAAATCATTATGAATAGCATCTATTACATCCTGAAGGATACAAACACATATATAGTCGGTTTGTGGAAACAGGTTACCTCTTGTAGTGCAGAATCCACAGCAATGAACACAGCAGAAAGATCTACAAGCCGATTGCGTATTACCGGTCAACGGGAAACTCACACCGACGTATTTGAAAGGAATCTGTGTAATTCACAAACTAAAGCGACAGAGATGGAGAGAAAAGAAAGAGAAGCTAAGGAAGAAGAGAATGAGAATTTCTTTTCTCTTCTACTTGATATCAACTGATTGATATAACATATATATATATATATATATATATATATATATATATATATATATATATATATATATATATATATATATATATATATATATATATATATATATATATATATATATATATATATATTCTCAACTAATAAGCTATTCTCAACTCATAAGCCTCAGCTTATTAGCTTTTCAACTTATAAGCCACAGCTTATTAGCTTCTCAACTTATGAGCTCCAGCTTATTAGCTTCTCAACTTATGAGCTCCACCTTATTAGCTTCTCAACTTATAAGTCACAACTTATTAGCCTCTCAACTTATAAGCCTCAGCGTATTAGTTTCAATACTGGGTCTGACTGATATGGGCGAATCGGGTCCAAAAACCCAACATCCCACTCGCACATAATAGAACAGATCCACTACATCATCTCTTTCATACTCATAAATAGTTCATACGACCAGCATACCTTGAGAGCTTTAATGCTATATACTCGTTTGAGATATATAGCAACTCGATGAAAATGTCAAAAGATTGTATGCCTTATCCTAGATCCCACATCACATCCATTGTAATCCTTTTGACCTCTACAATTTTTTATCATTACAGATATGCACACATGCATAACTACCCGGGTTGTACTGTATAGAAACTCAAGATGTGAACACATGGTGATCTTCCCCTTCTACTTTTTGTTCTTTCCATCATAATCTAACTCGCTTGTCCAGTCGAGCTTATCAAAGGTCGAATCATACTTAACCCCTTCAAAGTCTCCTTCCAAAATAGCTACATTAGACTATGCTTCCAGATTAAGCTAGGGTCTTAAGGATAGTTAACTTAACAAAACCTCTGTTTCGTTGCTTGAGTCTCACACTAGGAAACGTTGAGATCACTTCTTTTCCATCTTAGGGTCACTAAGCACACATGGTATGAAAACATGTGTTATGATGTTCTCTTCTTTCCTCTTGAAAGAAGTGCATGTCTATATTAACATCATACGAAGCATCGGTTAGACATGCCAAAACATCCAACCTTAGTCCACTTATAGACTACTTCCAGCTACAAAGATAGAACAGGCTCTTGTTGCTTACAACAAGCCTCTTAGATTACATATAATCTCTTATATACTTGCCTTTTGCATGTATATGAATTTCGCACTTTGATGAAAACTCTTTTCCATAATTTAAGTGAAACGGCTTTTATTATTGAATACGCTCTCATTTGTTCAAAAACAGCCTCATCCTTTACATTTGTCAACAAATGACAAAATAGGGGTAAACGCTCGTGTGAGTGAGCTACTTTTCTATCCGACATGCATCTCAAAAAATATAACAGCAAATATTCACAAATTAATATTCGCACTCATGTATTGCAATTCAAACTTTATTGAATACCATGTTCTCAAACATACAGAAATATGTAATTCAGACCCTACGCAAACCATGGGATCTTACATGTTTCACAAAAACATCTCTTATGATAGTTTTAGTTAATGGATCTGCTACCATGTCATAAGTCAATACATATTTCAAATTAACTTTTTTGCATGATATTAAGTCCCTAACAAAGTGATACTTAATCTCTATGTTCTTTGACTTGCCATGGAACCTCTGATCCTTAGCAAACACAATAGCAGATTGACTATCACTATTTATCACCACTGGAGCATTTGAGGAAGTAACACATAAATGGTTCATAAACCTATTTAACCATACTCCCTCTTGAACTGCAGACGAGTATGACACATACTCTGCTTCCATCGTGGATAAGGCAATACATGTTTTTTTCTTACTACTCCATGATATTGCACCATTACTAAGCAAGAAAACAAATCCAAAAGTGGATTTCCTCTCATCCACATCTCCTGCCCAATCTGCATCTGTGTATCCTCTCAATTGTAGATCCTTGCCTTGATAATACAGAGAGTGATCCACAGTGGCTTTGAGATACCTTAGTATCCTCTTTACCGCTGTCCAATGTGCTTGTCTAGGATTGGACTGATATCTACTCACCATGCCAACTGCATGACAAATATCACGTCTAGTACACATCATGGCATACATAAGGCTACCTATAGCACTCACATAAGGAACATTTTTCATCCGATCCATTTCTGTTTGTGTTTTGGGACACATATTAGTACTAAGGGTCACTCCTTTAAACATTAGGCTATCTACGGGTTTACAGTTGCTCATATTGAAACGTTCAAGAACCTTGTTAATATATGTCTCTTGAGACAATGCTAACAATTTCTTTGAACAATCCCTTGAAATCTTAATTCCATGAATAAAAGCAGCTTCACCCATATCTTTCATCTCAAAACTTGAGGTTAACCAAGCTTTGATTTGATTCACATATTCCATATCATTTCCTACAATCAGAATGTCATCAACATATAATGACATAATCACAAATCTACTTCCAGAGCTTTTCTTATAAACACAATGATCTTCTTCAATCACTTTGAAGCCATTTGATGTCATCACATTACGAAATCGAAGGTACCATTGTGTAGAAGACTATTTAAGGCCATAAATTTATCTTTTCAATTTTCAAACCTTTTGTTCACTGCTTTTTTCAATGAAACCTATAGGTTGATCCATGTAGATTTCTTCATCCAATTCTCCATTGATAAAAGTAGTCTTAACATCCATTTGATGTAGCTCTAGGTCTAGACTTGCATTGATTGCCAGGATTAATCTTATGGATGTCAACCTCATAACAGGTGAGAAAGTTTCCTCATAATATATCCCTTCCTGTTGCATATAGTCCTTAACAACTAGGCGGGCCTTGTATCTTTCGATACTGCCATTAGCCTTACGCTTGATCTTGAGAACCCACTTGTTCCCAATAGCTTTTCTTCCATTTGGTAGATCAACAAGTTTTCAAACTTTGTTAGATCTCATAGAAGCCATTTCTTCTTCCATAGCCTTAATCCATTCATTTCTTAAAGGGCATGGGAGAGCTTCATTGTAATTTCTACGCTCATCATCATCTTGTGGGGTGACTAAAAGAGCTGTGCTTTTGATACTAAATCGTTGGTGTTCGACCTTTTGTCTTTTAGATTTATGTGGTACCCAATCTAGATAAACATGTCTCATATATTCATCGTAATTCGATATGCTCCCACTTGGACCATGTTCCATACTCCCACTGAAGTCTAGATCCACATGCTCACAAGGAATTGGAGTTTGATCTAGACCTTGATCTTGATCATTCGTAATGTTTTGAAGTTCATGAACACTTTCATGTTCCTCAAAATTTCTCCCACTCGAATGGAGAGATCCATTAGTTTCTAATTCCTCGTAAAGTGGTAAATCATGGTCCACCTCGCCTAACTTAGGGAACTCATTCTCTAAGAAAATGACATCTCGTGATTCAAACTCTATCACTTTTCCATCTTCTATTTCTCCCACTAAGATATATCCTTTCGATACATCTGGATACCTTATAAAAATGCACTTTTTGCCTCTTGAGCCTAGTTTCACAAACTTACTCGAGGTATCGTGGGCAAAAATAATACAACCCCATGGTTTGAAGTTACTTAAATCAGGCTTTCGACCCATCCACAGCTTATAAGGAGTGGATGTGATAGATTTAGAGGGCATTCAGTTGAGAACATATGTAGCTGTAAGCAATGCATCTCCCCAATAGGAAACTGGCAAATTTGCTACAGCCATCACAGATCTAACCATATCAAGAAGAGTTATGTTTCTCCTCTCAGCAACACCATTTTGTTATGGAGTATAAGGAATCGACAACTGATGTACAATTCCTTTTTCATCATATAAAACTTTGAATTCATTTGATAGATATTCCTGACCATGGTAAGTTCTCAAAGCTTTGATTTTGACATTTAATTGATTCTCAACAAGGTTCATAAACCTTTTAAAGCAACTTAAAGCTTTAGATTTGTGAGACATTAAATAAATATGACCATACCTAGTATAGTCATCAATAAAAGTGATAAAATAATAGGCCCCATGCCTTGCCCTCACATTCATAGGACCACATACATCAAAATCGATTAATTATAAAGGAAACTTTGCCCTAGTTGCCTTTCCAAATGGTTTCTTACACATTTTTCCTTTAAGACATGATTCACAGTGAGGTAATTCAACCTTAGTTAAATTACCCAATAAACCTAATTTGGCTAACCAACTCATTCGGTCTTGGCCAATATGGTTTAACCTATCATGCCATATTACATCTTCACTATCTCTATCATGTATAGAATTAGAACCAGATTGTAAGAAAAATACATTATTTATTAGACCAATATCCAAAACAACCAGACCATTTGAAATATGTCCCGAACCATAAAAGGTTTCATCCAAATGCAAACGCAAACACAAACTGTTGTTATCCAAGAAAAAATTGAATCCCATATTCAATAGAGCTGAAAGAGAAATTAAATTCCTTCGAATTTCGGGAGCAAATAAAACATCATGCAAGAGAAGGGTCTGACCACCTTTCAAAATTAATCTACAAGTGCCAATCCCTTAGAGTTGAACTCTCGAGTTGTTTCCAACATAGATCCACTTTGATTCTGATGGGATTCGATGGAACTCAATGGAGGAACCTCTGTCCCTTGTCACATGGTCCATTGCACCTGAATCAACAATCCACATAGGATTATATTTAGTTAGATTAACTGTACTAGATACATATAATTTACTCACACATGAGTTTTCAATATGTACCTTAGCCTCAGACTTGCAGTCTTTGACGTAATGCCCCTTTTCCTGACAATTGAAGCATTTCACTCTTGAAATGTTCACTTTTCTAGTCTTGTTTCTATTTTCCCTTTCTTTTCAGCTTTCTTAGGCTCACTAGCCTGCCCGTTACCTTTACCATAGAAGCGCTTATGCTTCTTGCTAGAACTATTTCTAGCAGATCGGTAGTTTGTTGGAATTTTTCACCGGAAATCAACTGATAAAGTGGAAGAACACATTGATTCCTCAAATCTGTGCCTAGGAGCAATTGAAATGAAAATTAAAGCAACAAAACAAAATGGAGAAACAATAGATTCTCACCAGAAAATCTCATTCAGAGATGGCTGCAGAAATCGAAACCGATTCCCTCCACTCTCACGTACACCAACGTCTATTGAGTCGAACCCGTGCTAGCGGCAGATCAGAATAGAAGAGGAAGAATCCCATCCCATGGCCAAAAATTTCAGCTCAATAAAACCCATATGGCCGAAATTCCACTTAAGGAAAATCTACCTTTTAGCTTTATATCATGGCCTTTATTATTGGGGTGATTTAACTTTGTTTCTATAAATGGAATTAATGCCATAATTCCATAAATCCTTATTAATTAATAAGGTTTAATTCCTAATCAATTCTAATTTAATTTCTATGCATGTATTTATATAGTACCATACTAGATAATATACATGTAATTTAAATTAAATAGATTTGCCAATTGGAATTAACCCAACAAATTAATTTATGATTTGACTAGAAACAAATACATATAAACCTATATATGTATAAAATTTCCACCACGAAATTTATTCATAAGTTAATTTAGTTAAACCAACTTTATGCAACCTAATAAAGTACAAATATATATCAATTAAATTATATTGACCAATCCAATTGATCTTATATTTTAATTGATTAATATTTATCTCTTCAATTATTATACTGCGTGTATATAGGTGATTCGACTAGTTCAAACTCAGAAATTCTATGTGTACGATCCTGTGGGCCTATCTTTATGTTGGTAGTGGGCCTATGGCCCACAGATTGCAGGCAGGCTCTAGCAAGCCACTGCAGCCCCTAATTAAGTCAGAGATAGCAATCCAACTGTAATCATAACCCTATAATTTAAACTCGTATATCCCATGTCATTATATGGGTGTCCAACACAGAGGTATGGATTGATCACCCTCTTTTGTGTTTGGACATTTACTTGATCCCAAATGAACTGATGCTCACAAACAAGTTCCAACTTGTTTGGGTGTGGCCATACTCTTGTCAGTTGCATTCATTAAGAAGCCGGTGATATCTTCTTAGTGGACTACTGAGTGACATTTCCTTCTGCATATCCATAGCATTGCCATGTTCACTGACATACCCGAACGTACCCATACTTGGCACCCTGTTATAGGCCCTTTAGGCATACACCAAAGTATGCCACTTCACATGCAGCACCATCATCTGGTCAGGTCAAAGGATCCATACAAGTACTACACGGGAATCACTTGTGATACTTTACCATGTGGATTTCTCGTTTAGTGGATCTATCCAGTACCATGCCCCTTTTGCATGTACCTATTAACTTAGTTGACATCCCATGTGTAATGACTGGTAAGACACCGCCATACAACTAGGCTAATGATAGTTTTTGGTTCCATTCATTCCTATGACTGGATGACTAGGGATCTCTTTATGGTCATATTGTTTTCCCTATCCATGGTCTTACTGCCAAGTGCATGACACTTGTCAACATGGATATGGATATGTCCATTGGATACTCTATTTAAAACATGGCACAAGGTATATAATAAATATATTAATGCCTTTATTTAATGACACAAAATGTATAATACATAAATCCAATAAATGTACAATACATATACAAGGACCAATGCCTTGGGACTAGGGCATATCCAACAATCTCCCACTTGCACTAGTTCCAACTAGGCATGGGCCTAATCCCTATAGATCTAGTATGACCCTCGTGCTTGGGCTGAGCTAGGGCCTTGGTCAAATGATCTGCGACATTATCCTCGGTGTCCACTCTATATAATGAAGTGTGACCCCTTTCAGTGATTTCCTATATGAGGTGAAACTTCTTAAGTACGTGCTTCGTGTTCTTATGTGACAGGGGCTCCTTAGCTTGTGCAACAGTCCCATTGTTGTCATAGAAGATATCAACTAGATCCAGGATAGTTGTCACTACTCCCAATTCAGTGATAAACTTCTTTGTCCACACAGATTCCTTAGATGTGTCACATGCTGTAATGTATTCAGCTTCTGTATTAGAGTCCATGATGGTCAGTTGCTTGGAGCTTTTCCAACTTACAGCACCACCATCTAGCAAAACACGTACCCAGACTGTGACTGGTACTCATCCTGGTCAGTCTGGAAACTTGCATCAGTTTACCCAGTAACTGACAGCTCTTCCTGACCTCCATACACTAAGAAGCTATCCTTAGTCTGGTTAAGGTACTTTAGGATTACTTTGACAGCCTTCTAGTTATCCTTGTCGGGATCCTGCTAGTATCAGCTCGTCATACTCAGTGCAAAGGCGACATCAGGTCTCGTACATAGCATGGAGTACATGATTGATCCTATAGCTAAGGCATATGGGACCAACTTCACATTCTCCCTGTCCTGCCTTGTCTTAGGACAGTTCATCTTACTAAGTTTATACCTATGGCTCATTAGCAAGAAACCTTTCTTGGCCTGATTCATACTGAATCTTTTCAAAACTTTGTCTATTTATGTGGCCTGACTTAGGCTTAGAAGCTGATTGGATCTATCCCTGTAGATCCTGATCCCTAGGATTGTCTCAGCCTTACCTAAGTCCTTCATTATGAAGCACTTACACAACCACTGCTTTACTCCTTGTAGTGTTGGTATGTCGCTTCCAATAAGAAGGATATCATCCATATAAAATACCAGGAATGTGACAATGATCCCACTTATCCTTTTATACACACAAGGCTCATCTTGATTCTATATGAAGCCGTATTCATTTATGGCTTAATTGAATCTAAGATTCCAACTTTGGGATGCTTGCTTCAGTCCACAAATGGACGTTTAAAGCTTGCATACCCTCCCAGGATACTTTGGATCAACAAAACCCTCAGGTTGTGTCATGTACACATCCTTGAGTAGATTCCAACAAAATCCATAAGGAAAGCGGTTTTGACATCCATCTGCCAGACCTCATAGTCATACTAAGCGACTATGGCTAGCAGGATCCTTATGGATTTGAGTATAGCGACTGGCGAGAAAGTTTCATCATAGTCTATTCCATCGACTTATCTGAAACATTTCGCAACCAGACGCCCCTTGAAGGTGTTTTTGGCTTTTAGCTTGTAGTACCATTTGCAACCTATTACCTTAGCACCCGGAGGTGGATCAACCAGTTTCCAAACCGGATTATCGTACATAGATTACATCTGCACCTCCATGGCCTTATGCCAAATGGTAGACTATGGGCTAGCTATAGCCTCCTGGTAGGTTTTGGGCTCTTCCTCATCAAAGACAAGAAGACTGTGATCTTTGGTGACGAGAGACCCATATCTCTCTGGTTCCCGACGATCCCTACCTAACCTTATAGGTCCTTGTGTGACCTGGGTTGGTGCTTCCTCCTGTAGAAGCTCCACCCTGGTCTTTAAGTTATCCTCTTCAGGAGTTTGTGAGCTTTGAACTTCCCCAATTTCAACATTGCTCCCATTATCTTTCTTGGAAATGAAATCCTTTTCTGGAAAGACCCCCTTTTGTGCCACTAACACCATGTTCTCGGCGGGATTGTAGAAGTAATACCCTTTGGTTTCCCTAGGGTAGTCCACAAACAGGCATTTGTCAGTTTTGGCTTCTAGTTTACCCCCAATCAATTTCTTGACATGTGCATCAGATCCCCAAATTCTCAGGAAAGGCATATTGGGCTCCCTGCCCATCCATATCTCATATGGCATCTTTTCCACAGCCTTAGTCGGAGTATTATTCAAATGAAAGCTATTATGTTAAGAGTGTATCCCCAGAAGCTTATTAGGAGAGATGCATGACTCATCATTGAGCGGACCTTGTCCAATAAGGTCCTGTTCTTCCGTTCGGACACCTGACTCCATTATGGTGTTCCAAGAGGAGTGAGCTGTGGAATGATTCCATGCTCTTTTAAATATGAGTCAAACTCTAGGCTCATATACTTGCCTCCTCGGTCTGACTGAAGGGCTTTGATATTTCTGCCTAGCTGGTTTTGTACTTCGTTCCTAAATTCCTTGAACCTATCAAGGGTCTCAGACTTACGTTTCATCAGATATACGCAGCCATATCTGCTGAAATCATCTGTGAATGTGACGAAGTACAAATGTCCAACTCTGGTAGCTGTGCTCATGGGCCTACATATGTTTGAATGTATTAGGTCCAATAAGCCAGTAGCCCTTTCAGTTTTCTTGCTAAAAGGTGCTTCGCATATATCAAGTGACTCAGGATTCCAGCTTTGTGAAGCCTAGCTATGCGCTTCTCGTTTATGTGGCCCAAACGATAATACCAAAGGTAGACTGGATTAAGTTCATTAGGTGTAACCCTTCCTTTACTCTCCCAACAGCTGGGGACACGATCTTTACAATGTCCAGCCTACTTGCACCCAAAGCAGACATCCTCGGGACTGGCCTTGGGAGGGGCCTTAGCCTTCTTGGCCTTGGCTTTCTTAGCCTTGGCCTTGCCCTTAGCAAGAGGAGGTTCCCTTTATTGACCAGTAGTACCGGTGGAGTCCTTTTGATCGACTGCTTAGTGAGCTTGAGCATCCCATGCAGCTCACTAACAGTACGGTTCATCCCTTACATGTTATAGTTTAGGATGAACTGATCATAAGAATCCGATAAGGAAGCTAGGATTGTGTCTACTGCTAGCTCCTATGAGATGGCTGATCCCAGATGGGCTAAAGTGTCCAGATATCCCTTCATCTTGAGCACGTGTACGATCACAGATGTCCCAGCCCCCATCTTACAGGAGTGGAATGCCCTATTGGTCAAGTACCTTTCTTGACGAGCTTGCTCTTGAAACATCTCATTACGAGTTGTTATCATAGCATAGGCCTGATGGTCCATGAACTGCTTTTGCAGCTCAGGGACCATACATGCCAACATAAGGCATGTCACATCCCGATTATCCTTAACGTGCACCTCGTATTCCTCCAGCTAGGCAACCGGTGGATTACGCCCCGTTGGTGCAGTCGGTACAGGCCTTTCCAGCACATACTCTTTAGACTCCTATCTTAGAACTATTCTCAAGTTCCTAAACTAGTCCAAAAAGTTAGGGCTAGAAAGCTTGTCCCTTTCTAGGATAGATCGCAGTGAAAGTGAACTGTTTGTTGCCATTTGGTTACTACAGAAAAATTATAAAAGTGTTAATAAAGGACTTAACTTGTTTTTCCCATATTTAATTAATAATGAATCATGTTATTAATTAACTCGAGTTATTGGGCTCATAGGCCGAGATCCATATTTCATTAAGATATAGCAAAACGAGGGCTTGGAAAAAACTATACCCTAATTATTTTGGTAGGAACACCGTCCAATCCCAACCCAAGGACTCTCGGTTTGATGGGCTTATTGGCACTTACCCATCTGTGCTTAGGGCCAGGAGAATCCTACTACCCATGCTAAGTCAAAACCTCCATCCAAGTGTCAGAGTAACCAATACTCCAACCTAATACAAAATGACGATACTATAGTGCATCCAGCGAGGGCATGGTCTACAACTGGCCTATCCCCACTTCGAGTCGATTTTGAATAAGGGAAGCACTTTTAAGGGACTTAGTAATTTCCTTTTGGTTATTAGATTCATTTTAATAACGGCTTAGATGCATAGGCGAGTGAAATTGGGTTTGGATCATACATACATACATGTAAATAAATAAAGCATAATTAAATAAATAAAATGGACTGCTATGGGCCTATATTACAACCTAATATAATTCTAGTAAACCTATTCTAGAAAATACATCAAGTGGGCCTCCTTTTCTTCCTTCTAGGCTTGCCTCTCCACTGAGCTTCTTCTTTACAAATTTTATAATAAATAAATAAAATAAAATTACACACAAAAGAAAAATGGAGCGCAAGCCGTATTTACCCATAAAGAAAAGAAAATACAACCCAACTCGAATAAGGCCCAATAGCATCCATACATACATTTAATCATACATCCATGCATCCAATACATCAATTTAAAAACATGTTATAACGCATGAATTTAAGCCCATTTCAATTATGTCCTTAGCCATTATTTTGAAATCGCCAATTTTAGCCTATCATGGTTCTAGCCCGTAATAGGCTTTGGGCCTCCAGCCCTGGCAAATAACTGCTCCCACAGGAATTAGGAAACCATGAGTCCATGTCAGCTGCCTGGTTAATCGTGCCAAGAAAACCCAAACCAATTTGAATTATACCATATTAATTTCCAAAATTAATATCTCATAAATAAAATTAAAAATTTCATTCAAGAAACCATGCGTATTTAAATTACAGAAATTTAAACACACAAAATTTTAAAACCCATTAAAATTTTAAAACTGGGCCCTAGTCCCGAAACCAGCCAAATCCAAAACTGGGTCTGTCCTGCTGCAGCTAGGGCAACGCCGTTGCCCTAGCTACAGCTGCCGCCACTGCTAGGGGCAGCAAGCAGTAGCCCGCTGCTGCCGCTGTTTCTGCCGCTACGGCGGCTGTAGGTGGTGATTCTGCCTCCGGCACACCCGTATCCGCAAAAACAACCTGTTATTTTCAACTAATTAAAAAAAATTACAGCCAAATAAATAATCACAAGCAAACAATTGAAAATTAAACCATGAACATAACCTAACATTCCAATTAATTTTTAATTGAAGAAATCAATGGGGAAAATGACAAAACCCAATCTAAAGAATCCCAAATAAAATCATTCAATTTAAAACCAAGGGATTCAACCATGTTAAATAATTTCCACAGATCAAAAACCAGCTCTGATACCACTGTTGGGATTTTTCACCGGAAATCAACCGATAAAGCGGAAGAACGCATTGATTTCCTCAAATCCGTGCCCAAGAGCAATTGAAATGGAAATTGAAAACAACAAAACAAAATGGAGAAAGAATAGATTCTCACCAGAAAATCTCATTCAGAGATGGCTACAGAAATCAAAACCGATTCCCTCCACTCTTACGTACACGAACGCCTATCGAGTCGAACCCGTGCTAGCAGCGGATCAAAAGAAGAGAGGAAGAATCCCATCCCATGGCTAAAAATTTCAGCTCAATGAAACCCATATGGCCGAAATTCCACTTAAGGAAAATATATTTTTTAGCCTTAAATCATGGCCTTTAATATTGGGGTGATTTAACTTTGTTTCTATAAATGGAATTAATGTCATAATTCCATAAATCCTAATTAATTAATAAGGTTTAAGTCCTAATCAATTCTAATTTAATTTCTATGCATGTATTTATATAATACCATATTATATAAGTTACATGTCATTTAAATTAAATAGATTTGCTAATTGGAATTAACCCAACAAATTAATTTATGATTTGACTAGAAACAAATACATATAAACCTATATATGCATAAAATTTCCACCAAGAAATTTATTCACAAGTTAATTTATTTAAACCAACTTTGTGCAACCCAATAAAATATAAATATATATCAATTAAATTATATTGACCAATCCTATTGATCTTTAATTTAATTGATTAATATTTATCTCTTCAATTAGTATACTCTAAGTATACAGGTGATTAGACTAGTTCGAACTCAGACATTTTATGTGTACGATCCTGTGGGCCCGTCTTTATGTTAGCAGTGGGCCTATAGCCCATAGACTGTAGGCAAGCTCTAACAAGCCACTGTAGCCCCCAATTAAGACGGAGATAGCAATCCGACTGTAATCGTAAGCCTGTAGTTTAAACTCGTATATCCTATGTCATTGATATCAGTGTCCAACATATTGATCACCGTCTTTTGTGTTCGGACATTTACTTGATCCTGAATGAACTGATGCTCACAAACAAGTTCCAACTTGTTTGGGTGTGCCCGCACTCTTATCAGTTGCATTTATCAAAAGGCTAGTGATATCTTCTCAGTGGACTACTGAGTGACATTCCCTTCTGCATATCCATAGCATTATCATGTTCACTGACATACCCGAATGTACCCATACTTGGCACCCTGTTACAGGCCCTTTAGGGATACACCAAAGTATGCCACTTCACATGCAGCACCATCATATGATCAGGTCAAAGGATCCATCCAAGTACTACACAAGAATCACTTGTGATACTTTACCATGTTGATTTCTCGTTTAGTGGATCTATCCAGTACCATGCCTCTTTTGCATGTACTCATTAACTTGGTTGACATCCAATGTCCAATGACCGGTAAGACACCGCCATACAACCAGGCTAATGATAGTCTTTGGTTCCATTCATTCCCAAAGACTAAAACAAACGATGGATCTCTTTATGGTCATATCATTTTCCCTATCCATGGTCTTACCGCCAAGTGCATGACACTTGTCAATATGGATATGGATATGTCCATTGGACACTCTATTTAAAATAAAGCACAAGGTGTATAAAAAATAGATTAATGCCTTTATTTAATGGCACAAAATGTATAATACATAAATCCAATAAATGTACAATACATATACAAGGACCAATGCCTCGGGATTAGGATATATCCAACATAGTTGGCCTCAGCATTGACCTTATTTTATGCTAGGCGATCCTCCTCCAACTCAAGGTGGGGAGTAGCATCATTGAAAGTCTTAATACTTTCGATATGAGTTAGGTGCATCTTTATATGCTCCCAACTGTTAGGCAAAGAGCGAATAACAGCCTAAACTTTCTGCTCTTCAGTCAACTTATGACCTGCATCGCTAAGCTCACTGATCATATTAGACATTTCCCTTAAATGTCTTTTCATTGTATAATCAGGATATTTCTTGTAAGTGTCGAGCTTAATCGCCAGGGAACGAAGTTTTGTCAGAGACACCTCCGAACTTTTCTTTTAAAGCTTTCCACAAATCGCTCGCATTCTCAAACTTATAAAACTATTTAGAGATGTCATCATCCGTTGCACTTAACAGGATGAGATGGGCAGTGGAATTTCTCTTTTTCCAAGCTTCAAAAGCTTCTCTGTCCCGCCTATGTTGAGCAGTATTCCCTTGTTGGGGTTTGTTCATAACCGTCACTGGGGAATCTAGAAGATCTTGATCCTCTAGTACATATTAGATCCTCATGCTCCAGATCTCATAATTGTCTCTGTTCGATCTTAGATCCTTATTCAAATCGGCCACAATCGATTGCTAACAGATGCCATTTTGTGTACTTGATCTATAACACATGTAGTAGCACGACTTATTAGAAGTTAATACAATATACGAATATTCAATACACAACCAATATCCTATTAGCAAAGTCTTACACTAGAATTCAATTCAAAAAAGAGACCATAAAGGCTCTAATTACCCTCTAAGTTCTAATGTGTAACCTTACTAATAAAATACATATATGCGTAATGAACTTGATTAATGGATTTAATCTCATAACTTTTTTCATGAGAAAAATTACTATTAGTTATGTTGATTTAATTTTATTATTACGCAAAATAATAAAACCAAATAAACATCCTCAAATATTTATTTAACCAACATAAATAAATAATAATTAACCAATAATCAATTATAGAAAAATAAAACAAATTTATTTTCTATAATTATCAATTTGAACAATTTCATATAGTTCAAATACAGAAAATAATTCCCAAAAAAAAAAAATATTTGGACCAAAAATGTCCTTATGACATTACTCTCAAACACCTCTACACAAACCTCCTGCCCAAATGCACTCTTTCAATTTGATAATGTAAGGAACAATTTCCTCATTATCATCTCACCGATCAAGTCGGCTTATTTTGCGAGTCGGGTAATTTATAAAACTAAAATTATTATTGTAACACATTTACAATAAACAAAATAAAGATTAATGTACTTATACAATCTCTTTAATAATTGAAACACATTTCAGTTTATTCAAGTTACATAAAAATTATCCCACTGATTTTCTAGATTTTCTAAAAATTTTATTAATTTTTTGGAATTTTTTAGAAACAGAAAATAATTTTTATATAATTTTCAATTATTCAAAATACGAAATAATATTTTCTATTCACCCAAAAATTAAATAAAATTCACCAAAAAATTAGAAAAATCACAAAAAAACAAACTACTGGAAAACAGCGACTGAAACTTGCCGAGAGGATGCTGCACGCGCCGTCGGACGCACTGGCGCGCTTGACATACACACGCCACATGGCGTGCATGGATTGGACCGACGACCGCCACATGGCTTACGCAAACCAATCCGAGCGCGCCTAGTGGCGTCCCACGTCAGCACCTCAGCATTGGCGCTTGCATGCCACATGCTGCCTTCCTGGCTTTTCTAGGCCGCAAGATCCCGTCCATCCTATGGTTTTTGGGGTCTCCAATCACGGTGGCGATGTCGGTTTGTCCATTTGACAACTAGAACTATGAGTTTAAAGCTCAAACTCCCACTGCTAAGACTGAAACTTGTTTTAGATCGGAAAACCAGAAATTTTCGCCGAAAAACCAGAAATTTTCGCCAGAAAACCTTGTGTTTTGCCCGAAAAAATGGAAAAACTTTGTGTTTTCGCCGGAAAAAAATGGAAAAACTTATATTTTCACCAAAATGGTCCGATTTTCACAAAGATTGACCGATTTTCACAAAAATCACCATAATATAACCACCCAAAAAATTATTTTCCATCAAAAATAATTTTTCTTTCAACAAAAATTATTTTCCGCAAAAAATAATTTTTCTACCATCAAAAAATTATTTTCCACCAAAAATTATTTTTTCTCCATCAATATACATCATTTATGTATAAATCAAGTTTAAAATTGATAGAATACGCAAAATGAAGCTCTGATACCAATGAAGGATTCATACACATATATATCCGCGTTATAGAAACGGGTTACCTCTTGTAGCGTAGAATCCATAGGAATGAACGAAACGGAAAGATCTACGAGCCGATTGCGTATTAAGGGTCAACGGGAAACCCACACCGACGTATTTGAGAGGAATCCGTGTAATCCACGAACTAAAGCGACAGAGATGGAGAGAAAAAGAAAGAGAAGCTAAGGAAGAAGAGAATGAGAATTTTTCTTTTCTCTTCTGCTTGATATCAACTCATTGATATATATATATATATTATCAACTCATAAGTCTCAGCTTATTAGCTTCTCAACTTATAAACCACAACTTATTAGCTTCTTAACTTATAAGCCACAGCTTATTAGTTTTCTCAACTTATAAGTCTCAGCTTATTAGTTTCAATAGTGGGTCTGACTGATACAGGCGAATCGGGTCCAAAAACCCAACACATCCAAAGGAGGGTTACTCATATCAATATGAAAACTTCGATAATTTAAATCTTAGTCAGCTTGTGGGCTATTAACTCTTTTACATAAATGGTTTTAGCTCTTTAACTAATTGAGTAAGTTCGCTCTTAATTTCCTCTTATTTCCATTAAGGTAAGTAATTGAATATTTTTAGAGTGTAAACCATGACAAACTCTTGGATTTTTGGTTAAATTCCTAAGCCCAACTTTTACCTATTTAATTCATACATTTCTAGATTTTATTTACAACATAATCTCCATTTGTTTGTTATTATAATATTATTTCCTATTAAACGCTTTAGCATGAACACATTTACATATTAATAAAATTAATTTTATCTCTCATCTCTTAAAATGTCCAAAACTTAAATCCTTATTAAAGAAATCTTCTTTAACGCTATTTTCTCTAATACAACCATAACTATAATGTTAAAGAAAATATTTTATCATAAATTTATAACTGAAAAATCATTCTTCTGTTGGTGGGTCTCACAAAATCTATCAATCAAGACTAATTTTGTTCACAAATATACAACAAGTTCACAATTAAAAAAAAAAAAAACATAATAATTAATAAATGGAAGGATGCCACAAATTAATGTGATAGGCAAAGTATGAGGATGTATAAATTAGTTAAATAAAACACAGGGAAGTGTTGATTTATTATTTTTATTTTATTTTCCTTTAACATTATGGATGATCTTATGTTGGGATCTTTGGAAGCGAAAGAATAGAAAGATTTTTACTCCACTTCTTCCTCTAAGGATATTATTTTCAAGAGTATTCATGTAGCTTGGTTTTATGTCAAATGCAAGCATAATCATATTTTTGTTTATGCATCTGATGTCATTGTAGACCCTTCTATTCTTCTTTGTAATATGTCTTGCACCTTTTATGAAAGTCTTCTTAATGAAACACAAATTCATAAAAAAAAAAAAAAAAAAGACATGATAATTAATAAACAGAAGGATGTCACAATTAATGTGACAGAGGTAAAATACATGGAGGTGTAAATTAGATAGGTAAAATACAACAAGGTACTTATTTTTAATATTTTGATAATTCTCATTTTTTTTAAGGGTGCTGTATCTGGTCTCACAGAGTCTCGATTTACCATAAACTTTCCATTTACAGAAAGATGCACTTACCACCAAGACGTAACTCAATGACATGCATAAATCGATAAAAGATACTAATTTATCTAGCCATGTAAATATAGTTATAACTTGCCCTAGAAATACCTTGAAAGTGCATGAAAGATTGATTCAAATATATAAGAATCATATAGCTTCCCATAATTAAAGTAATTTGAAATATATATATATACTAGTTAATTTGGCACTGATTCACCACTTCATCCTATGTATTTTTTTTATATTTTGTAGAATTATTTGACATTAACTAATCAGTAAAGTTCAAGAATGTCCTTCATCATTATCTCTAACACGACTTCTTTCGTGAATACTTCTTGAACTTGAATCATATATGTATGATACAAACTCACTTCAACATATGTTGAAATTTCAATAATAATATGAGGTTGTCTTGTATTCCAAAAATCTTGAAATTGATTTAATTTAAACTAATTGTCATATAATAGAAGAAAAAGTGTAGTTTAAACAATTTTAAATCGACTATTATGAGGATAATTAAATCTATATGATTCTAATTACTGTAACAGAGACTAAATTGTTTATATTGTATTTTTGAATTGTCGGAGTGCGTACCTGAAAGAATTGATATTTTGGTATTAGTTTATAATTAGTACTCTATATGATGAATAATATTAAGGGTATATTTCCATCATCCAGCTTATAAAACAATCCTTAAATTAAACGTGGATTCATCGCATGCACTACTAATTAATTTTTGGCAAGTCAACATTACTTGACCTATAAGAATGGCGCACGCGTACGTACGTGAAAATTTGTCATATGTAGGGTTAACATTTACTAAAACTACTAGAAAAATAAAGATATTTACAGAATAATTACAAAATTGCTTCAATTGATTGTTAAAATAGATAGTCAATATCTTATTAGCAGCACCGCCACCAAGAAGTCTAGCATCAGTCTATTGGTTTGTTACAAAGTCAATTTGCAATTCTAGTGAAGCCAGGCCGGGAGACTCTAGAAAATGTAAATTATTTTTCCCAACAAGTTTCCTACCCATATAAATAAAGAAATTCTCAAAAATGTAATTGCTCTTAGTTAAAATTTCATAACATTTCAAGTTCTGTAACCTGTGGAAGGTAACCTGCATAATATTGTATGCATTAGTATTAGACCATATTTACACTTTTGACTGTTAGAATGGTAAATTGTTAGCATGATATATTTTTTCCATTTTATTTTCATGAATATTTAATTTCTCAAATTTAGTGTATAAATTGTCCAACGTAACAATAGTAGCATGGAGATTGAGCAAATAAAAATAGCTTATCTACATACTGCTTAATTAAAAAATAAGAATAATAACATAAATCTCCGACTCAAATTTTGATTACATTCCAAACATGTTTCTCCTTTCTAAACTGGAAATACGCATTTTCAACTTAAATATGGGCATTGAATGAGCTTTCAAAAAAATAAAAAATAAAAAGGAAAATGCACAAAAGAAATTACGAATTACTAATTTTGATGATTTACCATATGATCTGCAATGTTATCACATGTACTCAAGCTCTTTATTTTGCCATGTTTGCTTAATTGCTCAAACAGATCCTCCTAAAAATCTTGCAGTTTCAAATATACACTAGTGGATTCCAAGTAATCTTATATAAAAGAGCAATAAGAGATACTAACCTAGACAAACCACCAGAAAATAACTGGAATTGAGAATGAACCTAATTGAAAATGGTCGTAATTGTCAAATTAACTACAGATTTTAAGATTTATAATTGAAAGAAAACGAAAGATACAAAAAGAATCTTCACTGGAAAGAAAAGCTCCCACAAGAAATCAACATGATAAAAGAGAAGCACCTATCACAAACAAAAAAGATATTAAGAGCCTTCCCAAAACTATGAATAATCATATAACAAAGCATCAATATGTCGAGAAATTATAGTCCATTCAATTGCACCCTTTAATGTCAATTGAAAAAACTCAATGAAATATCCATCAATTAGATATTTACTTTTCAATCAATTTTCACGCAAATCATAATTGGTGCATAGGAAAGTAAAAATTGCAGAATGTAAACCTTACCTAATATAAGAACTAATGATATGAACACTGCATCTTGATAACTTATAGGGAGATCATAGAAAAAAATTGGAAAACTGGAGAAATAAATGAAGGAAAGCAACAAAATAGCATAGGAGGAAGAACCCATTGAGCAACGAAAAATGAGAATGGGTAAGAAATGGAGGAAAATGTTTTTGGAGAAAGCAATTTTAGTAAGATGACCGATGAGAGTGGGGTTAACTTTTTAGGAGTATAGGGTTAAAACACATAGTAGATTTTGTCCAACAGAAAAGAAAAAATAAACTAAAAAGTAAAAAACATAAAAATTCTAAAATAGGAAAATTTGGCCCAATCATCTCTAACTATTCACTTCCGGTGAAGATAATAATGCAATTTTGAGCCCATTACCTGTAATTTAAACGGATTGGGGGCAAACCTTCCCAAATTAATTACTTGGTTTTCTTGGACTTGTCGAAGGTTGGGAAACAAAGAAACTATTCGTGAGCTGTGTGATTTAGCTCTCTTGCACAAACCAAATTTTATTTTTCTAATGGCGACCATGATTCCAAGGCATTGAATAAACACCATAAAGAAGAAATTGAAGTTACACAACTATTTTGCCACTAACAACGTGAGAGGAGGCGGCAGTCTTGCCCTAATTTGGACTAATAACATTCATGTTCAACTTCTTAGTTATGTCGTTAATTATATTGATGTCATAGTACAATCAAAAGATGATCATCCCTCTATATATTATGGGTTTCCGGAAAGGCAACCATGACAAGCTTCTTGGGATTGGATTCGCTCTCTTGCCCAAAATTCTGATCTTCCTTGGTGTATGGGGGGAGATTTTAATGATATGTTATTGGCTGTAGATAGTGGTCTTGTTGATTTGGGTATGGAAGGTTGTGACTTCATATGGGACAAGGGCAAAGGTACTAATAAATGTATTGAAGAAAAGCTTGATCGAGGAGTTGCTAATCAACGGTGGATGGAACTATTCCATGAAATCCGCAATTTAAATATGGCAATGTCTAATTCTGACAAGAGGATATTAATCTTTCGCTCTAACCAGGTACACAAGGAACGCCCTTACTCCTTTAAATTTGAGAATGCCTGGAGCATCAAGCTAGAATTAAAAGATATTGTCAATGCTTTTTGGGATTAGTCTCTTTAAGCCCCTTTATCGAGGTTTGGTCAAATACACGATTGCCTCCGTATGTTTTACCTATCTAATGTATACCTCCGTAAAATTTATTTTGTCACACTATGACATCTCTCCATTTGTTATTAATCATTTTTCTTGCAAAATAGTTGACGTTGCCAATATTTGTTTTACCAAGATTAGCCTTATCTCTTATCTATAATCTTGATTTTCTAAGGTCCTCCGTAGTAGAATTATTTTCTTTCACTTATTATGGGACTTTTCTCTACCCTTTTAAGTTGTTGTTACATTATAAAAAATTGACAATAAAGAGGTTGATTGAAGAACTTGAATATAGAACATTTTAAAAGAAGATATAAGTCCATAAACATATAAAAATTAGAAATTTTGATAGAAATTGACATGATAATAGAGAGATTTCATAATGTGATAAATACAAAATACAGAAAGATTTAAATTAAATAAGTAAAACATAAGCAGATATTGATGTATTTGTCTGAACCTCAAGAAAGTTATAATTATTTATGCTAACTATTTCTTATAATTTATAATTTAAGAAAGTAATAATTTTGTCTTTTTTGTGGTGCATATTATGTATTTTTGTTTTAAAAGTATTTTTTGCTATTTATATAAAAATTATTTTTTACTCTATTAGCCCAAAATTTTGGAGCAGTAGTGGGGCGAACAATGGGCTTAGTTTGAGCCCAAACAAAAAAGCTTTTATCAGTCGGCGGTTCGTTCCCGCCAAAAGAGTGTGATGACATGAATGAAACTATATTTACTTTATCAGCTCTCTGCCTGCCGTTTCACGATACTTTCCCTCTTCCTATTTCGCCACGTGTGTGTTTGGACCATCTTCATCTGCCACGTAAGCCCACCTCTCAAAATCTTTCCCTAATGACGTTACCTACAGAGAGTTATAGGCATCAAAATCACACTTTGCATGCACAAAGTTCCCTTCTTTTTCTTCCTTTCCACAAATTTATTTTCATCTCTAATTCTTTACTGTTTCAAATTAAGTTCAATCTCTTACAAAAATAAAGCTATGAGGGTTCCCGTTGGATTTATTGCTACATTATGGAGTTTTGTTCGCTTTTTGCCCTTCTTCTTCTTGTTTCTCATACTGGGTCTTGTTAAAGGTATATATGTTTGTGCTCATCATTTATTTGTGTATATGGTTCAATGGGTTGATGCCTTTTCTTTGCTTTTTTCACTAACGATCCCTTTTTTTTCTCCCGCAGCTGCTATTATTTTCCCATTTGCACTCTGTATTATTATGATTGGTAATTCAGCAATTATTATTGGGCTTTGGGTTGCTCATTTTGTTTGGACTTTCTATTGTGTAGGAAGGTATGTTTCCTTGTTTCATTTCCTGCAATTTGTAAGTTATTGTTTGATTTTCACCCTCTGATTCTTTCTTTTTTAATTGATTTCCATGTTGTAGAACTAGGAGGATTGGGTTGGTTCTAAAGACTGTGTTGCTGTTACTTTTGCCTTTGCCTTTGGTTCTGTGGCCAGTCATTGGAATTATAGGAAGTATTTTGGGTGGGATTGGATATGGCTTCTTTAATCCTCTTATTGCTACTTTTGAGGCTGTTGGGGACACTGTTAAGGACAAATTCTACCATTGTCTTTTTGTAAGTTCTCATTTATGCCCTCTCTGTTTTCTTTGTTCAAGTTCTCATATTAATTAAGAATTTGTCAGCAATTTAATAGGAGGGTTTTTAAATGATAAATTTGTAATCAGGATGGCTGTGAATCCACCATCAAAGGAAGCTGCACAGTGGTTAGGGATTTTACAGATTTCTGCTTCCATTCCTACTTTTCTTACATGGATGAACTAAGTGACAAAGTCCCACAAGATGAAAAGCCGATGGATCTTAAGTAAGGTTTTTTTTTTTAATTTCATTTCTGTCCTTCGAAAATGATATCTTGGGCCTATGTACTATCTCAAATTTTTAACTTTTCCCCCCTTAGATTTGGATTTGGTGAGATTGGCACCTGAAATTTGAATTTGTTGGAAATGTACCCTTAATTAACTGAATTGCTTGAACACTAACGAAGAAGCAAATAAAGAATTAGATTCGGCCTATGACTGATTAATATTATATTTCTTGAGATTAATACAGAAAAGCTTGTTCCTTATATATTGGAGATAGGAAAAAACGCTTGACAAGTGTCCTCGTATAGATTGACACGTATACAAGGCTATAAACAGAAAACTAAGATATCATAAGGAGAACACAGAAAGATAGCTATGTATATATGCTAATATGCTAATAAACACCATATGTTCTGAACTCCACACAAAGAAAAAGTTTCCATGGAGTTTATTTCCATGAACAACGAGGGTAAAAATTCCGCCTATTAAGAGGTACATTTTAGCAAAAATCAAAATTTGGTGTTTTAGTCTCACCAAAACAAAATTTAGAGGCTGAAAGTTAAAATTTGGTCACGTGTAGGAGCTGAGGATGTCATTTCCCTCTTCTTTAAGCATTTGCAAATTATATATGGTTTCATTCTTCTTGCCTTCCTTTGTAGGTTGTCGAAATTGCCAAGTTGTTTATTGGTCATCCTGATTGCAGTGCCTGTAGATGTGCTTCTCATTACAGTTGTGGCATTGTGGAAAAGCCCGTATATGCTTTTCAGAGGATGGAAGAGACTATTAGAAGACTTGATTGGCAGGGATGGTCCGTTCTTGGAAACAGTTTGTGTTCCATTCGCTGCTCTAGCCATCATCCTGTGGCCTTTGGCTGTTGTAGCATCTGTAATTGGTGCAATCCTATCCAGCTTTTTCTTGGGACTTTACAGTGCAGTAATAGTCCAACAGGTCTGTGCAGTTAGCTAGCTTAAATCAAATTTCTCTTTTCTTTTTCTTTCTTTAAGTTTCATGTGATCATAATTATTTCTAGGAAGACTCACTCATGATGGGACTTGCATACATTATAGCAGTGGTTTCTGAATTTGACGAATATGTAAATGATTTACTCTACTTGAGTGAAGGATCACAACTGCCCAGGTAGATTATCAGTATTGATTATTTTCCGGACTGCACTGTCATGCCCATATGTAATATTTTTTTTTTGGCTTTAACACGTTTGATATGTTTGTTATTTTGAACTTTTGCACATTTGTGTGACAGCCAGGCCTAGATATCGAAGAAACATGGATCTCAAAACAGATGATGGCAATAACGGTTCTTCAAAGACCAGAAGAGAAAACTCAATGGAAGCCAAACTATCATCAGAAAGATCAAGGACACTGAAGTGGGAAGTTCGACAATATAAACCAGTACATGTACGAATCTTTTAGCATATGACTTCTTATATAATGAGCTTATATTTCCTATGAATCCATAGAATAAGTTCCGAATTCGCAGGTATGGGACTGGTTATTTAAATCTTCAGAGGAGAATGGTAGGAAACTCCTTCAGGAAGGCATACTAAATATCAAGGATATTGAGGATTGCTTCGTTAAGGGTAATTTTAAGAAGTTAGACGTCAAACTTCCAGCTTGTTCCCTTTTACAGTGTCTGCTTGCTTCTGCAAAATCGGACTCATCTGGCTTGGTGATCTGTAGGTATTTTCCAATATATTTCTCTTTATCCTGGTATGTGAAATTTTTTGCTAATTCATATTGTAACCACTGTAATTCAATTGTGCAGCTGATACTGCAGAGCTAACAAGGTCTAATGCACCAAGGGATAAATTGTTTGAATGGCTAATTGGACCGCTACTGATCATGAAAGAACAAATAAAGAAACTGGATGTAGATGAAAACGAAGAGAACTGCCTTAGAGGTTTAATTATAAGGGGCAAAAATGAAATCCCTGAAGAGTGGGATGACACTGAATTTCCTACCAAAGATAACGTCAGAAGGGGACAGCTGCAAGGCATAATTAGAAGGTACATTTCTTAGAATCATAGATATATATAGCTCTAAACTACTGATAAAGGTAAATTGTCTTTTTCAACTTGACTTGCTTGATTTGTCTCCAAAGTTCAGATGAACGTCGGGTGTGAATCGAGTCCTCAACTTTTAACATTTTTGGTTAACTTAATTTAAAAGTGAGGTGTAAGGGTTAATTGCATTCATGATCACTGAATTTTGGAGTTTGAACTAAACTTTAATTTATGTCAATAAAGCCACTTCACTTTCGTTTTGTGTCATTGAACTCACTCTCACTTTATTCCGTCAAAATTCATAATGATGGAGTGACAAGTCAACACTTGGTCTGGTGACCTATCAGCACGATACCGCATCAACTCCCTCCAATAAAAAAAACTAAAACGTCTCACCTATATAACACCCACTACATAGCATCTACGCATACCACACTATATGAAAAAATAAAAATAAAAAAATTCGAAATGCAAAATTAGTTGGAGCTGACAAGGTGGTGCGCTAGCAGGTCAAACTTGGTATTGACCTACCACGTTATCATTTTGGCACCAAATTGCCATATAGTTAGGCGATAGTGGCTTTATTTATACCAAAATGAAAATTCGGTTACTTTATTGACATAAATTTAATTTTACTGACCGTAGATGCATAATAAATCTGCGACCTCAAATTCATGGAAGTCTATCAAAATGGTAAGGGTGCGAATTAGTATAGTAGGATTCTTCTTGATTTCATACCTGTTCACATAAGCGATGGTGGCTTTATTGACACCAAAATGAAAGTTCAATTACTTTATTGACACAAATTTAATTTTAGACTCGAGATCCACATTCTAGATCCACAAAGAATGTGCGACCTCAAATTCATGGAATTCTGTCAGAAAGGAAAGAGTGCGAACTAGTATGGTAGGTCTTCTTGCTCTCATACCTGCTCACATATACGGATATGTGTTAGAGTCGAACACAGTTAAGTCACCATAGGTAGGGCTTTTGGCCAGATCTGTCTAGCACCATGATTAGTTCCTTTCTACAACGCGAATTTGAGTCAGCGTGTTTGGCAGTCTGGTTCCAGTTCCTAACCCCAGCAGTTTCGAAGCCTTGTTCCTTTTTTTTCTTCTGAACTCTCTTTTCTTTCACAGGATTCTCAGGGAACTGCGTCAGCTCCTCTTGATCATTTCCAGGACCTTTTTTTTTTCTTTCTTTCTTCTCTAAGATTTACCCTAACATCAATGACCATGGGTGTAATTAACCCGTGTAAACATATGATTCTCAGTTTATTGAGAGTGATTAAGCATTTTGTCCATGGCAGATTGGAAGGGATTGTAACTATGATGACTCGCATACCAACTTTTAGGCGGCGCTTCATGAATTTGGTGAAGTTGTTGTATTTAGATGCAATTCAGGCCGACGGTTCATCTGATCAGATTGGAAGAGTATTAAAATCCAAACGTTCAGGCAAATTTTTTATAAAGGATGGAAGCAGAAAAGGTAGAGATAGAAGAGAGGAAAATGAGGAACAGCACAAGGAATTTGATTCTGAGGTGTAACAGTACTTATACTAGAATGGTTATATTTAGTCTGACCTTTGAATTTGTAATATTTCAACAATATCGAAAAGCATCCCTTCAATATTTATTTTGAAAGACTAAAGTTGAAAGTTTGAATGTTGCCATTTTTCTTTATTAAGTTGGTTACATGAAAAGTCAAAGATTTCAGTGTATAGGGTATTACAGCGTCCTGTCCTTGCTGTGCTCAAAGACACTAGTGGCTCTTTCTATCTTATCAATTTAATTTTTACCTCTTTACTTTTGTCTCCTTTCAACTATTCCTCAGTTTTCTTTTTTAATTGTTTCTTCATCTAATATAATGAGGGGGTATATCTGAATGCACAAAATTGGCCTTTTATCAAAATATTTTCATTTAATCTGATTTTAAGTAGTTTTGTAATATGGAACACTGCATTTCTCTTGAATTCTATTTGTCTATCGGTTGTTCTTGGAACCCTTTATTCCTTCGACGACTAGCGGCTCATTTCATCCTGTCAATTTGTTGATGAAATATTATGGTTTAGTTGATGGTTTTTGAAGAAGAAATTTTTCTGAGTATGAAATTTTGATCGACATCTTTTTATTCTGGGTTATAAATCAATCCTTTTGAGGCTGTAAACTAAAATATCTAAAAAGTTATTTGAAGCGAGTTCTCAATATGTAACGGAATTGCTGGCACTAAAAAAAACATTGGTTTAGGATAGGATCATTGATTTAAGAATTTTTTGGATAATAGGATGACTGGTTAAAATAAAAATTTAGTAACATTGTTGGGACTTCTTGCCAAGTGTGTATGTAAATAGTTATACTTCCATTGAGTTTGGTTTCTATTAGTATCCTAATGAGTCTATGATATGATATGGTTACTTACAATACATAAGATTTCATATTTTGTTTCATTTTCATTAATTTTGTAGTTTCTAGATATATCTAAAAAATAAATCAAGAAAATAATTGTTGGTTTTTGGTCCGTCCATGACATTTTGAAATGGCAGGGACTAAACTATAATTCTGTGTAAATTACAGGGACCAAATGTATAATTTAGTTCGACCATATATATAGATGGAAGTTGGGATTTCCACTATAAATAGAGAAGCAGTTTCTCTATTCCTAGAGATAGGAGAATCGTAGAGATTCTTTTTTGGTTCCGGAGAACGTCTCTAAAGAGAAAACACGATATACTTCTTCGTTCATTGGAAGAATTCACGGAGATAGCCTGTACTCAGTATATTCATACACTCATAGGAAAGGCAATCAGAACGATTCGGTTTCTCGTATAGATTAGATCCATTCCATAAACGTGTTTCCGCTGCATATAAACTGTAAGTCTGTTTGTTTATCCTGTTTATGGTAATCTATACATTCGTTGTATAATCATTATGGAATTCTGACTTCATTAGTATCAGAGCCGAAAGGTTTATAGATTGATGTGTTCAAATCTAGTTTTCTAGTATTCCATGAATAATTGATGTGTTCAAATCTTGATTTCTGGAATTCCGTGAATAAGAATAAGTTTTGTCCGTTTGAATGTGTATTTATTAGTTTAAATACATATTTGTTCGTTTTGACACGGATTTATATTGATATCCGTGTCAAAATGATTCCGTAAATCTTGATATCCGATGTTCCATGAATAAGAATATGTTTTTTTGTTCATTTGGATTCGTTTTTGTTCATTTTGATACGGATTTGCATTTTTATCCGTGTCAAAATGATATCGTATTTGATCCATCAGTAGAAAGTGTAAAAATTTTTTGTCGGAATTTCAAAAATCTGATCACACCACTGAAATTAGTACAAAAAATCGAGTCGGAATCTTAAATTTCACGGCCAACGGAGGCCTGGAACGAGGCGCGTGGACCTCACGTGCCACCACTACGGGTGGAGTTGGTTACCAAAGTGGTTGAGGGAAGTTATGTTTGAGGGACACATGGCGCAACAGGATTGGGTTTATTTTGGCGGTTGAAAAGTCAAACCAATCATGTGTTGACACGTGTCAAGGCATAGCCACCTTTGAAACTGTCAACGTGACATGTGGCAAACATCCAATTACGGGATGACACGTGTCATAGCAGTTGTCTACGTGACACTTCATCATGACACGTCATTGTTGGGAATTAATCGCACAAAACAAACATAAAACGCAGCGGAAAAAGATTAATCCCCACCAAGGATCCATGTACATTACATTGAATCGGAAGGAGGGTTAAAGAATTACCTTAATTCTTTGAAGTTTGAATCACTTAGGAACCAAAATAGCTTCCCTCTATGGTTGATCCACACGGAGCAATACGTTCACCGCGTGCTAGCGCCGGGATAGAAGAAACGGTTTCCTCGAATTGAGAGAGAGGCAGAAAATCAAATTTTCTCTTGGCTTGGAGAGGAGAATTTCGGCTGGCTGCTTGGTCTAGTGTGGCTGCCGAATTTTGCTTCTATATCATTATAGGATTGATTAGGTTTTAGGTTTTTATTTCCTTAAATATAAAACCTAATTAGTTAATTATAATTATAACCTAATACACCTATTAGTTATAATTATATATTAACCCACACAATTTAATATTAATTCTCAATTAACATTAAATCAAATCAATTCTCCATAATACACATATGTATATATAATATTATAATTAATTATATCTCTATATAATTAAATTATAATATGTAGCATACTTTATGCAATATTAATCACATTAATATTTATATATACATAAATATATATCACTATATATATTTATACTCTTTCTCATTCATAAATTATTATCCAATAATAATTTATACCCGATAAGATGAACTTCATTTTGCTCTTGTGTGTGACCCCATAGGTTCATATTAATTGGCAATAAGGAAATTACCATAATGTCCTTATAGGTCACAAGCGGACTCTAGCAAGCCATTACGACTACCCAATTAATATGATTGGAATGATCCAATACCTATTTATAAAATGTCATATTCCCTTTTGTCTCTTTGATATCAAGATTAATTATAAGACATGGTACACTTGTCAATCTTACATAATTAATCATATGCTTTCTCGATCTCAAAGTAAACTGTTCAGACAAATCAATTGATACTCTTATCAATTATTTGAGCACGGCCATGCATTTAACAGTCTTACTTATCGAGGGGCCCAGTGATATCGCTCTCTTGTTAGAGAGGGACAAAATCCCATATCTGTCACTCACATCCCAAAGCATGAGTCATATCGTACCCAACCACAGCCTTTATAACTACTCTGTTACAAGCAGCGTTTGACTGCGTCAAAGCACAACATAAGTTCATCCCGGAATCCATGGTGACCTCAGGTCAAAGGAATCAGCTGATGACACTACTATAATCAA
The DNA here is from genome assembly GCA_039660915.1 of Euphorbia tirucalli. Classification (NCBI taxonomy): domain Eukaryota; kingdom Viridiplantae; phylum Streptophyta; class Magnoliopsida; order Malpighiales; family Euphorbiaceae; genus Euphorbia; species Euphorbia tirucalli. The sequence continues at coordinate 28,974,796 of CM077640.1, read as the reverse complement.
GATCAGTTGTGACACGTGACCATGAACTTGATCTTATAGTGGGTCTCCAGCAACATGTTCTCTAACACATTGCCCGTGAGTATAATCTGTATCTGTATACACTATATTCATCTTATGAATATCCATTATCACTCACACTAGTCTTAGTTTGTTATTATTCCCATAATAACAATCGACTAGGGAAATTTAGAATTACACAATTAATTCATGGATACATTATCATAAATACTAACATACAAATATATATGATAAAATAAGTCTTTATTAATGACTTAAGAAGATTGTTTACATAATCCAACATTGGCTTAGGGCACAATCTCTAACAGTCATCTGCCACGTCATCACAGTGGACCAATACGGTGATGACACGTGGCAGGGTTGTTGCCACGCCATCACAGTGGACCAATACAGTGATGACATGTGGCAGGGCAGTTGCACGGCATCAGCCACATCATTAGTTGATCCAATCAGGTGATGACACGTGGTAGGTGCGCCATGTCAGCACGAATCACATGTTGCCACGTGTCACGTTGTGAAAACGGAATTTTTCGGGGTTTTTTTTCAAAAAAGTATTTAAAAAAAAAATCCAGTGCAGATCAGAGCAGGTTGCAGAGCCCACACCTCTCAATTGAAAAAGTTGGCAAAATTCAGAGCAATTAATGCTCGTTTGACCACCGCAAGCAAAGGGAAATAAAAGGCAGAAAACAAGAGAGAGAGAGGACTTTTGGTGAACAGAAATAATTGAGAGAAATTTGAGAGAGAAATTGAAGGAAAAGAAGAGAAGAAAACCCAAAAAATCCCCCTTTCTTCTACTCTTTTCTTTTGAATTTTGAAGTATTAAAGCTTAAAATCTATTAGAAATCGTAGGTTAAACTTGCCACACAAAAACCAAATCAATTTGAGACCTTAAATTCACATAAATCCGTGACATTTTGGAGATTTTCGGACCCATTTTGCAACCTTGACTCACAAAGAAAAAGAAGCAATTCGGAAGGGATTGAGGTGTTTCCAGCGGTCATTCCTACGGTGGATCAGCGCCACAGAGGTAAACACACTTCAAACTTTCTATTTTGTTGCTTTTCTGGGTAATTTGGTGTGTTTTTTTGTGCATAAAAATCATTTTTTTGGCTTGCTGCTTCTGGAAATTAAGAACAGTCATATGACTGTTCTTGTGAAAAAGAAGTCGTGCCACCCAAACAATAGTCGTACGACTGTTCTTAGTTTCTCACTTTTTCCTTTTTCATTTAAATAAAATTTTGGCGATTTTCTGCTAAGGAATGAACTACAGTCGTACGACTGTAGTTACAGTTGCATGATTGTAATTACAGTCGTGCGACTGTAATCCTCGTTCAGTAGCAGAAAATCCAGAATAATCCACAAAAATTCCCAAAAATAAAAAAAAAATCAGAAAAATCAGAAAATCACCAAAAATGAATTTTGTTGTGTGCATTCACGACCTTAGATTTAATTTTCAGTGTTATTGCATTTAGAACAATGCCATGACAGAGACCCGATTCTCCCGAAAACAGACCCATATCACATGCTAAATTAAAATAAACCGAAAAATGTTTTCAAAACGTGTTTTATCACAAAACCAAAATACAGGGACATTTCAAAATATTTTCCAGGTCTAATCGGGCCGGCCAGCGGGCCGCCTAAATGCATGCCCCCGATCTCTAAAATCCCCAATTCTATCATACTTGAGTCCAATTTGTGGTGTGCCATAAACTGTGCTAACCATATATTTTGCAGCTTTAATTTCTTTATTTTCTATTTTTAATGTAATTTATAGCTTAATTCGTGTATTCTAGGCGATTGTATTTTTTTAGATTCTCGTGTATTCTAGGCGATTGTAATGTGAGGCTGAGAGTTTTTATTTTCAATCGATCGGGTTGTAATAATTTAATTATTTACTGCTTTACTTTTATTTTATGTGTATGTATGCCGCATGATTTAATTTAATAAAATTGTCTTTAGATTTATAAAATGCCTTCAAAGAACATTGGCCGTATTTATTTTGATTAGACACGAAATAAGAGACTTGTCCGGACCTAGATCTCTGGAGAGTGTGGCATTTCCCGCTTTGGTTCAGCTACATTGTAATTTCCTGGTTGAGCTAAGCTGGGTGGTGACTCCTACTCTTTTTATTGAGATTTAGGTCTCGATTCTTTTACGAAATAACTAATTTTATAAAAATGAATTTCTAATCCAAAAACCCCACACGAGAGAGGGTTGCCCGAAATCGAGGCGCCCCTTCCGAAAAGGAGTCCACGTTCCGTCGAAAACATCGCTCGCTCACAGTGGTGACTCTGCTGGGGATTTCTTAAAAAAGTTTTCTTAAAAACTTAAAAGAATTTGACAAGCCTTGAAAAATGTCTAATCAAAATAAGGCGGATGATTCTTGCATGGCATTTTATTTTGCATTTTTAGTTAGACATCCTTGCATTAGGTTAAGTATCCATTATTTAGCCCAGTGAATTGTTGAAGTGTCCCCTTTGTTCCTCATGGTATTAGGGGCATAGATACGAAACACCACCCATAGCCTCGTATGAACCCCTTCGTTCGGACCCTTGAGTGGGGAGAAGTGAGGAGTATATTTTCCTATGGGAGCCTTGATTTTATCCCGACTTGGACCGAACTCATATAGGCAACCTTAGTTGGATTCCCTTACGATACCAAAATAAATTGTGTGAAAATTATAAATTGTGCCTGCATCGTCCCCGATTGATGATCGAAGAGAACCCTACCTAGGACTCGGTTAGAATTTTTGAGACTGACCACGTTTGGAGGAATAAGGTTGGAGGAATACGCTTTGTATACAATATGTTACCTGTAAGCATCGGAATTTCCCAACTCAAAAAAAAAAAAAGCAAAAAAAGAAAAAAGAAGAAAAAAAAAAGAGAGATAGAATAGTTGTACTACTGTAACTACAGTCTTGTGACTGTAATCAAACTACAGTCGTATGACTATAACGTCAGAGCAGGTGTAGAAGCCCATACCTCTGCAACTGAAAAAAGAGAAGAAAAAAAGGGAGCATTAATTACTCCATTCTGGCAGCAAGAAACTAAGGAATAAGAGGAGAAAGAGAAGAGAAGTTGAAGGACTTTTGGCTCTGAAGCTTAAGAAATAAGAGAGAGAAAGGAATTTGAGAGAGAAAAGAGAGGAAAAGGAGGAAGAAAGAAACTCACAAAAACTCAAGCTTTCCTTCTTCTTTTTCTTTTGATTCTTGAGTGTTAATGTCTAAAACCGGATATAAATCATAGGTTAACGACTTAACACTTAAACTCAATCAATTTCGGATTCTAACTTCACTTAAATCCATGACATTTTGGAGATTTTGGACCAAACTGTTGGGATTCGTCATTGGAAAAATAACGTGGCGCAGCGAAAAATACACCGTTTAAAATTTCCTAGAATCCACCTATCGTGTCCAATTACCATTGATTAGAATAAATCAAATAAGAATCAAGAGAGATTAACTCACCGGATTCGTCTCCTCTAGAGACTGCTGCAGAATCGTTTCTTGAAACTGCGATCTCCAAAGTCCGGTGCACGACCAACTATTGAGCGAGAACCGGTGCTAGCCGAAGACGCGAAGGAATGGAGGTTTAATGCTGGGATTTTCGGCTGTTTTGGGGCTGCTATTGGTGGCTGAAATTTCCAGCAATTAATTAGAGTTGAATTAGGTTTTTATTCCTCAAGTGTGCCCTTTTATAGACACCTTGTCTAATTAGGTTCTAATTAGGTTAATTAAACCCAAGCCCACTAGGATTATAATTACATAAATAAACTTTAATTAAAAAGTATATACTATGTAATTTAATTCCATTTGGCTAAATTTAATTACCCCTAAATAAAATTAAATCACACTTAAGTTAATACAATACATGTATTTAATTTTCCTACTTAGGAAAATTATTTAATTAATTGTTTACTTTATGTAATTCAATTAATTGATAAATTAATTAATTACATTATGTAAACTTATTAATTAAATTAAATTCAACCCAATATCAATTAATTACCTTGACACCGAATGTCAACTAATTAATTAACGCATTCCTTCCAATGTACATTACATGTACAATTTCTATAAGTTCCAGCTCAGTTGATCTATGTGCACGATCCTATGGGTCTGTCTTTATGTTGGCAGAAGGCCCAAGGCCCACAGACTGTAAGTGGGTTCTGGCAAACCATTACAGCCCCCAATTAAGATAGAGATGCAGCAGTCTTTAGAAGACACTCACCCGGTAGTAATCTCATAGTGTCCTTTGCCTAACGATATCGATATGAATAAACAAGAGGCATGGTGTCTGTCATCCTCTTCTGTTGTTTATTATATTTCTTGATCTTGAGTTGACTGATTAATCAAATAAGCAACCAACTTATTTGGGTATGGCCATACACTTATCAGTCCCACTCATCAAGTGGCCAATGATATCATCTCAGTGTTACCCAAGTGGCAATTCCATCACTTCATCATCAATATCAACATGTTCACCGGTCCACCCAATCATACCCGTATTTAGCATCCTTTTATAGACCTGTTAGGCGTATGTCAAAGTGAATCGGATTCCATATCGATATTATAATGAAATCTGGTCTGAGGACAAAAGAGACCTACTCAAGAAAGACCTATGACGTGACAACCATGTGGCTTTCTTGTGCGGATCGATCCAGTCCCATGTCAACGACATGTACCTATATTCATGACTGACTATACAAGTACTATGGCTAGTTAAGAACTACCATACAATCATCGAATATACAAGTCTGTGGTTCTATTCGTTCCCACAGACCTGGGATAGGTTTTATGATTATCAATCAATGGATACTCTACTCATATTATAGCACAGGATATAAATGAAATAGATTAATTGCCTTTATTAATGTGACACAAATAATGTATTTATACAATGAGTCTTAATGTATAATACAAAATACAAGAATCCAATGCCCTAAGAACTAGGGCACACCAACAATCTCCCACTTGCACTAGTTCCAAGTGGGCATTGCCCTAATTCCTATAGATCTGGTATGACCATCGTGCTGTGTCTGCAACAGTGCTTTGGTCAATGGATCAGCGACATTATTCTTGGTGTCAACCCTCTGCAATGATATGTCACCTATGTTCACGATCTCCCGAATGAGGTGAAACTTTCAGAGTACATGTTTGGATCTCTTGTGTGACCAGGGCACCTTAGCTTGTGCGATGGCCCCGTTGTTGTCACAAAAACATCAACTGGGTCTAGGATAGTGGGCACTATTCCCAACTCAGTTATGACTTTCTTGATCCAAACGGCTTCCTTTGAGCTTTGCACGCAGCTATGTACTCAGCTTCCATTGTAGTGTCAGCAATGGTGGCCTGCTTTGAGGACCTCCAACTAATGGCACTGCCATTCAGGAGAAAAACATAACCAGACTGTGACTGGTTCTCATCCTCATCAGTCTCAAAGCTTGCATCAGTGTAACCTGACACTACCAGCTCATCTTGACCTCTATACACTAAGAAAGCATCCTTAGTCCGGTTAAGGTACTTCAAGATTGCCTTGACTGCCTTCCAGTGTTCCTCACCGGGGTCCGACTGGTACCGGCTAGCCATACTTAGTGCAAACACGACATCAGGCCTCATACATAACATGGAGTACATGATAGATCCAATAGCAGATGCGTAAGGGATCTTTTCCATGTTCTCCCGGTCCTTCTTTGTTTTAGGACCATCTTTCTTACTCAGCTTCAACCCATGGCGCATAGGCAAGAATCCTTTCTTTGCCTTGTCCATGCTGAATCCTTTTAGAACCTTGTCAATGTACGTGGCCTGACTTAGGCCTAGAAGCCGATTGGATCTATCTCTGTAGATCCTGATCCCTAAGATCGTCTCAGCTTCGCCTAAGTCCTTCATTGCAAAGCACCTACTCAACCACTGCTTAACCCCTTGCAGTGTTGGTATGTCACTTCCAATGATAAGGATGTCGTCAACATACAGCACTAGGACGGTGGAAATGCTCCCACTAACCATCTTATACACACAGGGCCTTTAACTTGAAACACCACTTGCAACCTATCACCTTAGCACCCAGAAGTGGATCCACCAATTTCCATACTTGGTTATCGTGCATAGATTGCATCTCAGCCTCCATGGCTTTGCGCCATTGATCTGAGTGTGGGCTTTCAACAGCCTTCTGATAGGTCTTGGGCTCCTCTTAGTCAACGACCATAAGGTCCCCATCATCAGTCACGAGAAAGCCGTACCTCTCTGGCTGATGACATGTCCTACCAGACCTTCTAAGGTCCTGTGCAACCATTTATGGTTCCTCAATTTCTTGAGTAGTCAGATTGGTTCCCGAAGCATCCTCAGCAGTAGCTGCAGGAGTTTGTGAGTTTTGAACTTCTAAAAGTTCAACATTACTCCCACTGTCTCTCTTGGAAAGGAATTCCTTCTCCAAGAAGACTGCATTTCTGGCTATGAAAACTTTGTTTTCGGCCGGATCGTAGAAGTAATAACCCTTAGTTTCCTTAGGGTAACCCACAAACTGGCACTTGACAGATTTGGACTCGAGTTTGCCACTTGTCAATTTTTTAACATGTGCATCACAGCCCCAAATCTTCAAGAAGGAAACATTGGGCTTTCGGCCTTTCCATAGTTCATATGGTGTTTGTTCCCTTAACTGCCTTGCTTGGTGTATTATTAAGAATGTAAGCAGCTGTCTCTAAAGCATATCCCCAAAAGGAGACAGGGAGTGTAGCATGACTAATCATCGAGCGGACCATGTCAAGTAAGGTCCTATTCCTCCTTTCTGATACTCCATTCCACTGGGGTGTACCAGGAGGAGTGAGTTGGGATACAATCCCACACTCTCTCAAAATGAGTCAAACTCTTGGCTCAAATATTCACCCCCTCGGTCAGACCGAAGTGCTTTTATTTTCTTGCCAAGTTGGTTTTCTACTTCATTCTTAAAGTCCTTGAACCTTTATAGAGTCTCAGACTTATGCTTCATCAGATACACGTAACCGTATCTGCTGAAGTCATCCGTGAAGGTGAAGAAGTACAGAAAACCAGATCTAGCACTAGTGCTCATTGGGCCACATACATCGGAATTTATTAGCTCCAATAGCTCTGAGGCCTTTTCAGCAGTCTTGCTAAAAGGCGCCTTTGTCATCTTGCCTCTCAAACAAGATTCGCATGTGTCATAAGGCTGGATGTCAAATGACCCTAGCACTCCACTAGAGTGAAGCCTAGCTATGCGCTTCTCATTTATATGGCCAAGTCGACAATGCCAGATGTAAGTAGGATTAATTTCATTTTGTTTAATCCTTTTAGTATTTATGTTATAGATTGAACTTTCACGTTTTAGATCAAGGATATATAAGCCATTTTCAAGAAATGCTGTTCCATAAATAATATTGCCACATAGAAATTCTACCATGTCCAATATTAAATACAAAACCAGAAATATCCAACAAAGAAACGAAAATAATATTCCTGTGCATCGCAGGTACAAAATAACAGTTTCTTAGTTCCAAAACAAGTCCACTAGGCATCTCCAAGAAATAATCTCCGATCTCCATGGCCTGAACCCGAGCACCATTTTCGACTCGAAGATCTACTTCTCCAGATCCTAATAATCTCCTATTTCTTAGACCTGCACATTTGAACAAATGTGAGATCCACATCCAGTGTCCAAGACCCAAGATGTAGAAATAGCCAGATTAATCTCAACAACATAAATACCTGAAGCAGCAGTTTTGCCCTTCAGTTGCTCCCTTAGCTTTGGACATGAGCTCTTCCAGTGCCCCTTCTCATGAGACTCATGGCAAACATCATCAGGAGAGGCAACCCTTGCTTTAGGTTGGGCCACCACCTTTTTGCCCTTAGCCTTGGCCTTTTGGGCCTTAGCCTTGGCCTTAGATTTGCCTTTCCCTTAGCAATGGGCGTATTGCCCTTGTTCACCAGCAATACTTCAGGAGTCTTCTTAAGAGACTGCTCAGCAAGCTTGAGCATGCCATGCAGCTCAACAACCGATTTATCCAACCCTTGCATATGGTAATTCATGATAAACTGGTTGTAAGACTCAAGAAGTGACCCGAGAATAATGTCTGTTGCCAAGTCCTGCGGAACTGGTGAGCCGAGGCGGGCAAGTGTATCAATATACCCCTTCAACTTTAGCACATGAGTACTAACAGAAGTCCCAGCTGCCATCACAGTCGTGCAAAGTGTCTTAGTTGTTAGGTAATGTTCCTGACGAGCCTGATCTTGGAACATCTTTTTAAGCTGATCCATCATCTCATAAGCATGCTCGTCCATGAATTGCTTCTGAAGATCAGAAGCCATGGTACCCAGCATGAGGCACGAGACATCTCGGTCATCCCTCACATGCCGATCGTACTGCTCCACCATCGCCGTGGTGATGCCTCGACCTGCGGGAGGGCCGGCTGGTAAAGGAGCATTCAGTACATACTCCTTAGACTCTTGTCTAAGAACTATTTGTAAGTTCCTAGCCCAGTCCAGGAAGTTAGTCCCCGAAAGCTTCTCCTTCTCCAAGAGTGACCTAAGTGAGAGTGAGTTGTTATTTGTTGCAGCCATTTAAATTGCTTAACTGAAATGGGATTATCTACATGGAAGAAATCATTGCTTAAGTTAGAAATAAAGGACTTTTAAGCCAATTCAAATTAATAATCCGATTTTAATTTGTTTGTTGGTGTTGTTAATTGGCTGACTTGACCAAGATCCACAACTTATCAATGACTGGCCGAACTAGGGCTCGCTAATCAACCATTGATTCGTTTGGTAGGACAACCTATCCAATCCTTCCATGAAGGACTCTTGGTTTGATGGGCTTATTGACACTTTACCCATCTGTGCTTAGGGCCCGCTCTGAGCTAATGCTACCCATGTTGAGTCAAACCACCATTCACATGTTAACCATACCAAGTATCTTAACCCTCGACGGCCCGCCGAATACTACAATATACCCAGCTAGGGCATGGCGCACATTGCAGCATCAATGGGAGGAAGAGGTGTGAATGTGGGAAGCACTTTTAAGCGACTCAATATTTTAATTTCTGGATTATAATTAAATGATACGGCTTAGCATGCATAAACGCGGGTAATAATTTGGTGATCCATACATCCATATTATATGACAAATGCAATAGCATACTTAATTTAAAATAAATGAGATCATATGGGCCTTTAATTGCAACCTAATGAAAAACGAGATATCCTATCTAATTCTTCATGGGCCGGACTGCAATCCTTCTTGGGCTCCCACCATGGGCTTGCTCCGTTTGGGCCTTCCTCCATACTTGATGCAATTACAATAATTTTGAAAATAAAATCTATTTTAAAATTACATCAAAATAAAAAAATGGCACGCAGGCCATATTTCCCAAAATTAAATGACAACCGATAATAATTTAGGGCCCATAGAACTCAACATAACATTTCAAACAAAGTACCTGTCGTGCACATACATACCAATATGATGCATGATCGTGGCATTCCAAATTATAAATATAAATGTTAAGTCGAGTTACTTAGGGTGAAATCGCCAATTTTAACAAATGTGACTAAGGCCCATAAAGGCCCAATGGATAACATCCATAAATGCAAAATTAACAATTTTGCTCCCACTTGAATTTGGGTTGTCACAAATTTAAAATTTAGCTCTCCCAATTTTAACCGGTGTCACGGTTTGTTGGGCCAATTTCACAAAGTCCATATTCAATTTAATATGCAAACAATTAAATTAAATATGCATGCCAACAAAATAAATAATTTAAACACAAATTAATTTAAAAATTTAATTTAATTTGCATTAGTGTCCGGGATAAAAAAATACCCGCAAAATCCAAAACCGGACCCGAAACCAGTGCGCGGCGCTGCTGTCCGGAGACAGCAGCGCTGCCACGCAGCAGCTGCTGCATGCCGCAGCAGGCAGCAACGCCTGCTGCGGCAAGCAGTAGCAGCTGCAATTTGGAATCCTGCGATTCCAAATTGCAGCAAAACAAATATATACTTCTTTTTTTTTTTTTTTTTAATCATAAAAAAAAATCCATCAAAATAAATAATCAATAAAACAATAATTTTTAAGATGGAAACCAATTGGGGAAAATAATCAAAAACCCCAATCCAAAAATTCTAGGGTTTATCAAAATCAAAACCAATTGAATAAAGACCCTAAAATAACAAACTTGAAACCTATTCTTTCTTCAAGAACGCTTTCAAGAACCAATTCCAATCAATATAATGGACAAAACCTAGGCTCTGATACCACTGTTGGGATTCGCCATTGGAAAAATAACATGGCGCAACGGAAAATACACCGTTTAAAATTTCCTAGAATCCACCTATCGTGTCCAATTACCATTGATTAGAATAAAACAAATAAGAATCAAGAGAGATTAACTCACTGGATTCGTCTCCTCTAGAGACTGCTGCAGAATCGTTTCTTGAAACTGCGATCTCCAAAGTCCGGTGCACGACCAACTATTGAGCGAGAACTGGTGCTAGCTGAAGACGTGAAGGAATGGAGGTTTAATGCTGGGATTTTTGGCTGTTTTGGGGCTGCTATTGGTGGCTGAAATTTCCAGCAATTAATTAGAGTTGAATTAGGTTTTTATTCCTCAAGTGTGCCCTTTTATAGACACCTTGTCTAATTGGGTTCTAATTAGGTTAATTAAACCCAAGCCCACTAGGATTATAATTACATAAATAAAATTTAATTAAAAAGTATATACTATGTAATTTAATTCCATTTGGCTAAATTTAATTACCCCTAAATAAAATTAAATCACACTTAAGTTAATACAATACATGTATTTAATTTTCCTACTTAGGAAAATTATTTAATTAATTGTTTACTTTATGTAATTCAATTAATTGATAAATTAATTAATTACATTATGTAAACTTATTAATTAAATTAAATTCAACCCAATGTCAATTAATTACCTTGACACCGAATGTCAACTAATTAATTAACGCATTCCTTCCAATGTACATTACATGTACAATTTCTATAAGTTTCAGCTCAGTTGATCTATGTGCACGATCCTGTGGGTCTGTCTTTATGGTGGCAGTAGGCCCAAGGCCCACAGACTGTAAGTGGGTTCTAGCAAACCATTACAGCCCCCAATTAAGACAGAGATGCAGCAGTCTTTAGAAGACACTCACCCGGTAGTAATCTCATAGTGTCCTTTGCCTAACGATATCGATATGAATAAACAAGAGGCATGGTGTCTGTCATCCTCTTCTGTTGTTTATTATATTTCTTGATCTTGAGTTGACTGATTAATCAAATAAGCAACCAACTTATTTGGGTATGGCCATACACTTATCAGTCCCACTCATCAAGTGGCCAATGATATCATCTCAGTGTTACCCAAGTGGCAATTCCATCACTTCATCATCAATATCAACATGTTTACCGGTCCACCCAATCATACCCGTATTTAGCATCCTTTTATAGACCTGTTAGGCGTATGTCAAAGTGAATCGGATTCCATATCGATATTATAATGAAATCTGGTCTGAGGACAAAAGAGACCTACTCAAGAAAGACCTATGACGTGACAACCATGTGGCTTTCTTGTGCGGATCGATCCAGTCCCATGTCAACGACATGTACCTATATTCATGACTGACTATACAAGTACTATGGCTAGTTAAGAACTACCATACAATCATCGAATATACAAGTTGTGGTTCTATTCGTTCCCACGATTAGAACAGACCTGGGATAGGTTTTATGATTATCAATCAATGGATACTTTACTCATATTATAGCACAAGATATAAATGAAATAGATTAATTGCCTTTATTAATGTGACACAAATAATGTATTTATACAATGAGTCTTAATGTATAATACAAAATACAAGAATCCAATGCCCTAAGAACTAGGGCACACCAACACAAACTTCTTAACCCCAACTTAAGGAGAAAAGAAGCAATTTGGTGTGGATTGGTGCATTGCTAGGGGTCAATCCTACGGTGGATAAGCGCCTAAGAGGTAAACATCCTTTATTCCCTCTATTTTTCATGCTTTCTAGGTGAATTGGTGTGTTTTTGTGCATTTTTATCCATTTTTTGCGTTTTCTGTTTCTGGAAATCAAGAACAGTCGTACGACGGTTCTTGAGTTGATGAACAGTCGTATGACTGTAAATACAGTCGTACGAGTGTTCTTGGTTTCTAGCTGTTGTCTTTCAATTTTATTTCAAATAATTTTGGTGAAATTCTGAGTTTGAATGATTTACAGTCATATGACCGTAGTTACAGTCGCACGACTGTAATTCCCGTCCAGAATCAGAATTTCGAGAATAATCCCCAAAAATTTCCAAAAATCCCAAAAAAAATTCAGAAAATGAGAAAATCACCAAAAATGAATTTTGTTGTGTGCATTCACTGTTGGGATTCGTCACGGGAAACCGACCGATAAAAGCGGAAATACGCGTCGATTTCCTCGAATCCGGCCCAGGAGCTTAAGATGTGGAAATCAAAAACTAAAAGCATAAAAGGAGGGTTTCAAAAACTCACCACAAAGTCTCTCTAAGAGACGGATGCAGACTGCAGAAATCAAGTGTAGATTTCCTCCACCGATGCGTACACGAACGGCTCTCGGACCGAAACCCGTGCTAGCGACTCGGATGACAAGAAGAGAGGGAGAGAGGGCTGCCCACAAGAGGAAATATGGCTGTCCAAATTTCTTTCCAAAAGAAAAATCTATCTAGCCAAAGATAGAACCAAGTTTCTCCCAAGTGTGCATCCAATTTCTTTCCAAAAGAAAAATCCTCCTTCAAGTGGGCAAAAGAAAACCAATTTCTCTTTTTAAAGCACACCCATGATGGACGGCCAAAAGTAGTGTCAAGTTCATGGTGATTATCTCTCATAAAAGAAAAGGAGATGAGATGGAAGAGCAAAGTCCAACTTTGCTACCAATGAGTCAAACTAATGACTCACCATGGTGACTCACCACCATCACTCACCATCACCTTTTCTTCATCTTCATCCATAATACCAAAAAGTCAAGGATATGACTCACCAAGACTCCACAATTCGGCCAAGAGAGGAAAGAGAAAGGGGTGGATATTTTTCTCATCATCATACCATAATAATGACCAAAAATTATCTCATGAAGCAAAGTCCAACTTTGCCACCTAAAGTCATCCATGACTCATCCTTTCCACCATCTTCTTTTGTCTTAAGATGACTCATAATTCTTTCCTTTCCTTGCCCAATATTTCGGCCAACACATCCCACTTAATGTGGGAATTTTTCATTTTAAGCCTTAAGCCCAATTTAAATTCCTTTGATTTAATTAAATGCAAATGCAACTTTAATTTAACATGTATGTTTATATATATGATACCATGTAACATATTACATACATTTAAATTAAAATTCATTTGACCTATTAATTTAATCAATGGATTAAATTAGACACACATAAAATGACAAACATGTAAACCTATACATGTCATAATATTTCCACCTAGGAAATAATCCCATAAATTAATTCATTGAATTAATTATGAGAAGGCCAAAATAAATATTAATTATATAACTTTGATCAATCCAATTGATTCATATAATATAATTAATATATCTCTCTCTCTTCAAATGTGTATACTCCAAGTACACACTTAATCCGACTAGTTAAAGTCCAGACGTTCAATGTGTACGATCCGATGGGCCCGTCTTTATGTTGGCAGTGGGCCAAGGCCCAAAGACTACAGGCGGGCTCTAGCAAGCCACTGTAGCCCCCAATTAAGACGGAGTAAGCAGTCCAACTGAAAACGTAACCCAGTAGTTTGAACTTGTAAATCCCATGTCGCTGATATCGGTGTCCAACACAGAGGCATGGAAGTATCACCCTCTTTGTGTCTGGACCTTTACTTGATACCGAATGAACTGATGCTCACAAACAAGATCCAATCTTGTTTGGGTGCGGCCGCACACTTATCAGTAACATTCTTCAAGAGGCCGATGATATCGTCTCAGTGAATCACTGAGTGACATTCCCTTCTGCATATCCATAGTGCTGCCATGCTTACTGACACACCCGAACGTACCCGTACTTGGCACCCTTTTACAGGCCCGTTGGGCGTACACCAAAGTGTGCCACCTCGCATGCAGCACCATCATATGGTCCGGTCGAAGGACTTATACAAGTACTACACGAGAATCATTTGTGATACTATACCATGCAGATTCCCGTTAAGTGGATCAATCCAGTACCATGCCCTTTTGCATGTACCCATTAACCTAGTTGACATTCCATGTTCTATGACCGGTAAGACACCGCCATACAACCAGGCTAATGATAGTCTTTGGTTCCATTCATTCCCATGATTGGAACAGACTACGGATGACTTTATGGTCATATCGTTTTCACTATCCACAGTCTTACTGCCAAGTGCCTCACACTTGACAACATGGATATGGATATGTCCATTGGATACTCTATTTAAAATATAGCACAAGACATATAATAAATAGATTAATGCCTTTATCTCCTTGACACAAATTGTATAATACATAAAGTTTACATTAATGTACCAAATGTATCATACAAACACAAAGACCAATGCCTCGGGACTAGGGCATTTCCAACAATCTCCCACTTGCACTAGTACCTACTAGGCATGGGTCTAATCCCTATAGATCTAGTACAACCTTCGTGCATAGGCTTAGCCAAGCATGTTGGTCAAAAGATCTGCGACATTGTCTTTGGTGTCCACTCTTTGCAATGAGATGTCACCCCCTCAGCGATTTCTCGCAATAGGTGAACCTCCCTGAGTTCGTGCTTCGTGTATATGTGTGACCGGGGCACATAGCTTGTGCAACAGCCCCGCGTTGTCACAGAAGATATCAACTGGTTCCCGGATAGTAGATACTATCCCCAGTTTTGTGATAAACTTCTTCATCCACACAGCTTCCCTTGCTGCTTCACACGTTGCAATGTACTCAGTTCCTGTGATAGAAACCGCGATGGTCTATTACTTGGAGCCTCTCCAACAATAGCACCACCATTTAGCATGAATATATACCTATACTGCGACTTATATTCATCCTGGCTGGTCTGGAAGCTTGCATCAGTGTACCTAGTAGCTGACTGCTCTTCCTGACCCACATGGGCGACATTAGGTCTTGTACATAGCATGGAGTACATGATTGATCCCATGGCTGAAGCGCATATAGGACCAATTCATGTTCTCCCTATCCTGCCTTGTCTTAGGACAGTACTTCTTGCTAAGTTTCAGCTTATGACCCATTGGCAAGAAACCTTTCTTAGCCTGGTCCATGCTGAATCTTTTCAGAACGAAGTCTATGTACTTGGCCTGACTTAGGCCCAGAAGCCGATTGGATCTAACCCTGTAGATACTGATCCCTAGGATCGTCTCAGCTTCGCCTAAGTCCTTCATTGCGAAGCACTTACACAACCATTACAATTCCCTTGTAGTGTTGGTATGTGGCTTCCAATCAGAAGGATGCCATCCATATTTCATACCAGGAAAGTTACTATGCTCCCACTAAACCTCTTATACACACCCTTAAAGGTATTGTCGGCCTATAGCTTATAGCACCACTTGCAACCTATTACCTTAGCACCTGGTTCCAAACCTGATAATCGTACATAGATTGCAAATCCACCACCATGGCAGACAGTGGGCTAGCTATAGCCTACTAGTAGGTTTTGAGCTCCTCTTCGTCCAAGACAAAAAGAGCGTAATCATTAGAAACAAAAACCGATGTTTTCCATGTTCCTGATGATCCCTACCAGACCTTTTAGGTCCTTGTGTGACCTGGGCTGGTGCTTCCCCTTTTGGAAGCTTCACCCTGGTCTCCGAGTTATCCTTTTCAGGAGTTTCTGAGCTTTGAACTTCCCTGAGTTCAATATCGCTCCCACTGTCTTTCTTGGAAAGAAACCCCTTTTCAAGAAGGACCCCCTTTTGCGCCATGAACACCTTGTTCTCAGCGGGGTCGTAGAAGTAATACCCTTTGGTTTCCCTAGGGTAGCTCACAAATAGGCATTGGTCAGTTTTGGGTTCTAGTTTTGCTCACAGTCAATTTCTTGACTTGTGCATAACAACCCCAAATCCGTAAGAAAGACACATTAGGCACCCTGCCCGTCCATATTCCAAATGGGGTCTTTTCCAAAGCCTTAGTCGGAGTATAATAGAAAATGAGAGCCATTGTCTCAAGAGCGTATCCATTAAAAAAACTTATTGGGAGAAAGGCATGACTCATCGTTTGAGCGGACCATGTCCAACAGGGTCCTATTCCTCCGTTCGGACACCCCATTCCATTGTGGTGTTCCTGGAGGAGTGAGCTGTGGAACTATTCCATGCTCTCTCAAAATGAGTCATACTATAGGCTTATATGCTCACCACCTCGGTCCAACCGAAAGGCTTTGATATTTCTGCCTAGTTCTGTACTTCGTTTCTTACTCCCTTGAACCTATTAAGGGTCTCAGACTTATATTTCATTAAATAGGCATGGCCATTTCTGATGAAATCGTCTGTGAAGGATACGAAGTATAGATGTTCACCCTTGGTTGCTATGCTTATCGGTCCATATGCATCTCAATGCATTAGGTTCAATAAGCTAGCAACCCTTTTAGCCTTTTAGTCATTTTACCTTATAAACCAGACTCGCATATATCAAGTGACTCCATGTCAAATGATCCTAGGATTCAAGCAATGTGAAGCCTAGCTATGCGCTTCTTGTTTATGTGGCCTAAATGACAATGCCAAAGGTAAACCGGATTAAGTTCGTTAGGCTTAACCCTTTAAGTATGTATATTATAGACATGATTAGTTTCATTTAGATCCAGGATATAAAAGACATTATTTAATAGAGCTACTCCATAAAATAATTCTTTTCTAGATAAACCCTTTTTACTATTATTAATAGTAAATGTACATCCAGAAATATCCAAAACCGAAACAGAAATAATATTCCTGTACATAACAGGTACAAAATAACATTGTTTCAGCAGTAACAAAACTAATCTACTAGGCATCATAAGCTGGTCCCGCTGATCTTTATGGCAGCAACCCTTGCTCCATTTCTGACCTGCAAGTCCACTTGTCCCGATCCCAGTGATCTCCTGTTCTTAAGTCCCTGCAAATTCAACAAATGTGAGAACCACATCTAGTATCCAATACATAAGATGTTGAAACAGAGGTTAATGTCTATGACATATATACCTGATGAAGACACGCCCTGCATCTTCCTTTTCTCTCCCAAAAGCTTGGGACACGATCTTTTCCAATGTCCAGCCTGCTTGCAACCGAAGCAGACATCCTTGGAACGGGCCTTGGGCTGGGCTTTAGCCTTTTTAGCCTTGGCTTCCTTAGCCTTGGCCTTGGCCTTTGCCTTGCCCTTGCCTTTAGCAAAAAGAGGTTTCCCCTTGTTAACCTCAAGTACCGGCGGATTCTTCTTGATCGACAGTTCAGCGAGTTCAAGCATCCAATGCAGCTCACTAACAGTACGGTCCATCCCTTGCTTGTAAAAGTTTAGGATGAATTGATCATAAGAATCCGGTAAAGAATCCAGGATTGTACTAACCGCCAGCCCCCGTGAGATAGGAGTTCCGAGACGGGCTAAATTATCCAGATAACCCTTCATCTTGAGCACGTGTGTACTCACAGATGTCCCGGCTCCCATCTTACAGCTGCGGAATGCCTTGTGTATCAGGTACCTTTCCTGATAAGCTTGCTCATAAAACATCTCGTTAAGAGTTGTCATTATAGCAAAGGCCTGATGATCCAGGAACTACTTTTGCAATTCAGGAACCATACTAGCCAACATCAGGCATGTCACATCCCGGTTATCTTTTACATGTGCCAAGTATTCCTCCAGCTGGGCAGCCGGTGGATTACTTCCCGTTGGCACAGCCGGTACAGGCTTTTTGAGCACATACTCTTTAGACTCTTGTCTTAGAACTTTCCTTAAGTTCATAGACCAGTCCCAAAAGTTAGGGCCAGAAAGCTTGTCCCATTCCAAGAAAGATCGCAGTGATAAAGTATCATTCGTAGCCATTGGTTTCTACACAGAAAAATTACGAGTGTAAATAAAGGACTTAACATGTTCTTCCCATATTATAATTAATAATGAATCGTGTTATTAATTAACTCGAGTTGTTGGGCTCATGGGCCGAGATCCATATTATATCAAGATATAGCCAGACGAGGGCCTGGAACAACTATACCCCAATTTTTAGGTAGGAACGCCGTCCAATCCCAACCTAGGGACTCTCGGTTTGATGGGTCTGTTGGCACTTACCCATCTGTGCTTAGGGCCAGGAACATCCTACTACCCACGCTAAGTCAAAACCTCCATCCAAGTGTTAGAGTAACCAATACTCCAACCCAATACAAAATGACGATACTCCAGTGCATCCAACGAGGGTTGGTCTACAGCTGGCCTATCCCCACTTCGAGTAGGTTATGAATGAGGGAAGCACTTTTAAGAGACTTAGTAATTACCTTTTGGTTATTAGATTCAATTAATAACGGCTTAGATGCATAGGCGGGTGAAATTGGGTTTGTACATACATTCTCACATGTAAATAAATAAAGCATAATTAAAAAATGAAATGCTATGGGCCAAAATTTACATCCTAATATAATTCTAGTAAACCTATACTAGAAAGACATCAGGTGGGCTGCATCCTCATCCTTCTAGCACGCCAATCCAATCGGCTTCTTCTTCTTTACATAATTCCATAATAAACACATAAAATAAAATTACATAAAAGAAAAACGGCGCGTAGGCCGTATTTACCAAAAGAATATTACAACCCGAATAAATAAGGCCCAAAACATCCATTCATGCATTTAATCATACATACACGTATCCAATACATACAATTTATAAACATGTTAAATGCATGAATTAATCCCGTTTCAAATATGTCCATAGCCATTATTTTGAAATCGCCAAATTTTGGCCGATCATGGTTCTAAACCCGTGCGGGCTTTAGGCCTCCAACCCAGGCAAAATTGCTCCCAATCCAATTGGGAAACCATGAATTCCAAAATTAGCCGTCCGGGTAATCGTGCCAAGAAAACCCGAACCAATTTCAATTAACCGTATTTATTTCCAAAATAAATATCGCATCAACGAAAAATAAATCCATTCATAAAACATGCGCATAAAATTTCCAAAATTAAACACGCACAATTTTAAAACAATTAAAATTTTAAAATCCCACGCGTATAAAAATTACCAAAATTTAAACACGCATATTTTTAAAATTTTAAATCCGGCCCGGCCCAAAAAATCCCGCCAAATCCAAAAACGGGCCCGGCCCGCTGCGCGGAGCAGCCGCGGCGCTGCTGCCCAGCAGCAGCCCCGCTGCCGCGCAGCGGCTGCTGCCCAGCAGCAGCCTGCTGCTGGCGTGCAGCAGCTGCTGGCGCGCAGCAGCCCTGCTGCTGGCGTGCAGCAGCTGCTGCCGAGGCAGCAGCCAGCAGCAGCTGCTGCCTGTGGCGCCTAGCGCCGCAGGCAGCGGCTGCTGCCCCCGTTTCGACCCGAAACGGTCCGTGATTTTTCCGAAACAAAACAAGCAACATGAAATTAAATCACCAAGAAATAAAATCATGCATAGGAAATTAAATCTAGCATAAAACCTATATGCAAAATAAAATTTCCATAAACAAAACACAAATAGAAAAATAAACAAAGCATAAACCAATATGCAAAACTTTTCCATTTGCAAAATTCAAGGGGCAAAATCACAAAAACCCCAAACCAAAAATAAATCCCGTCCACCAAAAATCGCCAATTTTAAAATACGGGATCCGCCAAGTTAAAGATTTCCACGGATCAAAAGCCCGCTCTGATACCACTGTTGGGATTCGTCACGGGAAACCGACCGATAAAAGCGGAAATACGCGTCGATTTCCTCGAATCCGGCCCAGGAGCTTAAGATGTGGAAATCAAAAACTAAAAGCATAAAAGGAGGGTTTCAAAAACTCACCACAAAGTCTCTCTAAGAGACGGATGCAGACTGCAGAAATCAAGTGTAGATTTCCTCCACCGATGCGTACACGAACGGCTCTCGGACCGAAACCCGTGCTAGCGACTCGGATGACAAGAAGAGAGGGAGAGAGGGCTGCCCACAAGAGGAAATATGGCTGTCCAAATTTCTTTCCAAAAGAAAAATCTATCTAGCCAAAGATAGAACCAAGTTTCTCTCAAGTGTGCATCCAATTTCTTTCCAAAAGAAAAATCCTCCTTCAAGTGGGCAAAAGAAAACCAATTTCTCTTTTTAAAGCACACCCATGATGGACGGCCAAAAGTAGTGTCAAGTTCATGGTGATTATCTCTCATAAAAGAAAAGGAGATGAGATGGAAGAGCAAAGTCCAACTTTGCTACCAATGAGTCAAACTAATGACTCACCATGGTGACTCACCACCATCACTCACCATCACCTTTTCTTCATCTTCATCCATAATACCAAAAAGTCAAGGATATGACTCACCAAGACTCCACAATTCGGCCAAGAGAGGAAAGAGAAAGGGGTGGATATTTTTCTCATCATCATACCATAATAATGACCAAAAATTATCTCATGAAGCAAAGTCCAACTTTGCCACCTAAAGTCATCCATGACTCATCCTTTCCACCATCTTCTTTTGTCTTAAGATGACTCATAATTCTTTCCTTTCCTTGCCCAATATTTCGGCCAACACATCCCACTTAATGTGGGAATTTTTCATTTTAAGCCTTAAGCCCAATTTAAATTCCTTTGATTTAATTAAATGCAAATGCAACTTTAATTTAACATGTATGTTTATATATATGATACCATGTAACATATTACATACATTTAAATTAAAATTCATTTGACCTATTAATTTAATCAATGGATTAAATTAGACACACATAAAATGACAAACATGTAAACCTATACATGTCATAATATTTCCACCTAGGAAATAATCCCATAAATTAATTCATTGAATTAATTATGAGAAGGCCAAAATAAATATTAATTATATAACTTTGATCAATCCAATTGATTCATATAATATAATTAATATATCTCTCTCTCTTCAAATGTGTATACTCCAAGTACACACTTAATCCGACTAGTTAAAGTCCAGACGTTCAATGTGTACGATCCGATGTGCCAGTCTTTATGTTGGCAGTGGGCCAAGGCCTACAGACTACAGGCGGGCTCTAGCAAGCCACTGTAGCCCCCAATTAAGACGGAGTAAGCAGTCCAACTGAAAACGTAACCCAGTAGTTTGAACTTGTAAATCCCATGTCGCTGATATCGGTGTCCAACACAGAGGCATGGAAGTATCACCCTCTTTGTGTCTGGACCTTTACTTGATACCGAATGAACTGATGCTCACAAACAAGATCCAATCTTGTTTGGGTGCGGCCGCACACTTATCAGTAACATTCTTCAAGAGGCCGATGATATCGTCTCAGTAAATCACTGAGTGACATTCCCTTCTGCATATCCATAGTGCTGCCATGCTTACTGACACACCCGAACGTACCCGTACTTGGCACCCTTTTACAGGCCCGTTGGGCGTACACCAAAGTGTGCCACCTCGCATGCAGCACCATCATATGGTCCGGTCGAAGGACTTATACAAGTACTACACGAGAATCATTTGTGATACTATACCATGCAGATTCCCGTTAAGTGGATCAATCCAGTACCATGCCCTTTTGCATGTACCCATTAACCTAGTTGACATTCCATGTTCTATGACCGGTAAGACACCGCCATACAACCAGGCTAATGATAGTCTTTGGTTCCATTCATTCCCATGATTGGAACAGACTACGGATGACTTTATGGTCATATCGTTTTCACTATCCACAGTCTTACTGCCAAGTGCCTCACACTTGACAACATGGATATGGATATGTCCATTGGATACTCTATTTAAAATATAGCACAAGACATATAATAAATAGATTAATGCCTTTATCTCCTTGACACAAATTGTATAATACATAAAGTTTACATTAATGTACCAAATGTATCATACAAACACAAAGACCAATGCCTCGGGACTAGGGCATTTCCAACATTCACTACCCTAGATTTAATTTTCAGTGTTTTTGCATTTAGAACAATACCACGATGGAGACTCGATTCTCCCGAAAACTGACCCACCTCACATGCTAAATTAAAGTAAACCAGAAAATAAATTGTTTTCAAAATGATTTTCTCAGAAAACCAAAATACAGGGACGTTTCAAAATGTTTTCCAGGTCTCCAGTTTTCCCCTTAATTGCATGTTCCCGAATTCTTAAAATCCCCATTCTGTCCTGATTTGAGTTCTATTTGTGTTTATAATATAAATTGTGCTAACTAATCTATTTTGCAGCATTTATTTTTATTTTTGTTATATTTAATAGATTAATTCGTATAATTAGGTGATTATATTTTTAGATCCTCGTGTACTTAGGCGTTTGTAAAAGTGAGGACGAGAGTTTTTATATTTTATTCAATTTGGGTTGTATAAGCGGGCTTTACTATTCTTTTGTATAATTTGTGTTAATGGTTTAATTTCCTGCAATTTATTTTATGCATTTTTGTCTTAGCATTGGGTTAATAAATTAAACGAATTGGGTAAGAGAAAAATAATAAATTGAATAAATATGGTTTTATAAATAATAAACGAATACAAGCTTGAGGTTAAGTAGGTAAGTTGCTCGAACCCTAAGTTTCTGGATTAGGTATAGTAGTCTGCACTGGGTAGGGAGCTGTACCAGAATTTCCCAGATGAGCTGATCCGGGTGGCGACTCTGTCATTGATCTCGAGATTTAGATTTCGAGGTCTTTAAGTTATAAAATGGGAAAACTTTTTCTACAAAATAAACTTAAAACAAATAAATCCATGATTTTTCTAACTTAAGATAAACAAAACCCGTTTTCCAAATAAATCAAAACTAATCGTCATTTTCCCCGGTCCGCTTCCCTGCGTCCCGTTTTTTAAAAGGTCGTCCGCTCACAGTGGCGACTCCGTTGGGGAATGATAAGTTTCTTAAAAATTTAAGGAACTTAGGCAACTATTGAAATATAACCTCGCTTGTATTCATTTATCAATTTATAAACATCATATTTATTCATACCTTTGCATATCATGACATTTTCTTCTTCTCAAACCCTCAAATACACTGTTTAACCCCGGTTTACCCAAGAAGGTGGACTACCTCTACCGCCAAGATTGGAGACACCCAATGAGATAAACCACTCATAGCCTTGCATGACCTTACATCGCGTTCTACGGTGGGGAAGTGTTTATTCACTATGGGAGCCTGTACGACCCTTGGTTTGGCTTTGGTCCATATATAATGGCTTAGTAATTTCCCCTAGGGTTACTAAAACATAAATTAAAATTGAACAAAGTGTGTGCCTTTGGTATCCCCTGTTGATGCCAAAGAGACCCAACACCTAGGAAGAAGGCGAGACCAATCGAAAGGAGAAATAAGGTCGGAAGGGAGTGCATATTTTTGTGTGTGCTAACGTTTGTTTTGTGTTGTTTTCTATTGACTTTTCATGAAGCATCAAATATGCATGGCTTTCGCGTGCCATTCTATCCACATCTTTATACATCCATTTTCAAACATCGACATATGTGTGACACTAATCACATTTTCGTGCAGCCATGACATTTTATTTGTGTGCCATCTACATCTCGCGTGTGACATTTCCACGAAACATACAGGACATCATTTCATGTTTCACGCATTTTTAACCACATTTTCGTGCAGCCACTTGCGTTTTCGTGTGACATACATATACACATCCACATCATTTCATCTCATTTAATAAAGGATGATTCCAAGTGTGCCTTTCACGATCATCCCATTCCATAACATATCAGGTACCCCAAACTACCCGTGTTCTGCCTGTGCATTGGATTGCACTCGGCCATTTCACAAATATCATGTTATTCAATAGAAGACCACAATGGTCCTAGATTTATTTCCGTGTGGCAATCCACACGATGTCATCACATGGCATCATATGCATCCATTATAGGCGTCCCGGTGATGCCGAAATCCCATTTGTGTATTATGGTTCATATCGAACCACTTCATAACATCGTGAAATCGTTCAAGGTACTCCCCGAGCACCGGATTAGTACACATATAGGGGCATTTCATGACATTATCAAAATCATGCGAGGTGTTCAACGAACACCGAACCTTTGTCCGTGTCCCTGGTTACATATGACTTTTCTGCAATATCATTTCATATCACATGCCTCAAAAGCATCAGAACTTTATCTGTGGGACGGTCTCTATGCGACCATTTCACTTCATGACATCTACCTACAAAGCGTCGAAACTCTGCCCGTGTGTCTGTACACATGCGGCCATCTCATGATAATTCATTAGGTGCCCCAAAGACGCCGAACCTTTGTTCATGCGGCAGCTCTCACGAGACATTTTTGCATCATTTTGCATAGTATTAGGCACTTTTGGGACACCCCAAACAAAAGAAATTCAAACATGCAAAGATCATCTTCATTTTCATCTCCATTCATGAAGCATTATCCAAACATCATTTTCCATGACATCACGTCATTCATCTACCATCCCTAACTCTTCACTTATGATGTAGGAAAATACAAATGTGAGACTAGAAAAGGCTAAAGCTCCGAGGCATTGGTCCTTGTATTTGTATCATACATTTATTGGATTTATGTATTATACATATTTGTGTTATAAATAAAGGCATTAATTCATTTATTATATTTAACTTGTGCAATATATTAAATGAAGTATCTAATGGACATATCTATATCGATAATGACCAGTGTCATTCACTTGGCAGTAAGACCATGGATAGGGTAAACGATATGACCATAAATAGATCTGTAGTCTGTTCCAGTCATGGGAATGAATGGAATGGGAGACTATCATTAACATAGTTGTATACGGTGTCTTACCCGTCATTGGACATGGAATGTCAACCAAGTTAATGGGTACATGTAAAAAGGGCATGGTACTGGATAGATCTATTAAACGAGAAATCCACATGGTATAGTATCACAAGTGATTCTCGTGTAGTACTTGTATGGATCCTTTGACCTGACCATATGATGGCGTTGTATGTAAGGTCACATACTTAGGGGTACGCCTAAAGGGCCTGTAATAGGGTGCCAAGTATGGGTACTTTCGGGTATGTCACTCAACATGGTAATGCTATGGATATGCAGAAGGGATTTGTCACTCAGTTGTCCACTGGGAAGATATCACTGGCCTCTTGATAAATGCGACTGATAAGAGTGTGGCCACACCCAAACAAGTGGGAACTTGTTTGCGAGCTTTAGTGCATTCGAGATCAAGTTAATCTCCTAACACAAAAGAGGGTGATCAATCCATGCCTCTGTGTTGGACACCGATATCATTGACATGGGATGTACAAGTTCAAACTACAGGGTTATGATAACAGTTAGACTGCCATCTCCATCTTAATTGGAGGCTACAGTGGCTTGCTAGAGCCCAACTACAGTTTATGGGTCACAGGCCCACTGCCAACATAAAGATGGGCCCACGGGATCGTACAAATTGAGCGACTGGACACTGACTTAAGGAATCACATGTATACTTGGAGTATACTCTCTGGAGAGAGAGGTATATAGTAATTATATTATGAAGATCAATTGGATTGATCATAATGATAAAATTAATATTTGATTGGCTCTTCATAATTAATTGGATTAATTATGAGATTATTTCCTAGGTGGAAACATTCATATGTATAGGTTTACATATGATTTTATTTTGTGAAGATCTAATTTTAATTTGATGGATTAAATTAATTTGTCAAACTAATTTTAATTTAAATGTAAATAATATGTTACTTGGTGTAATATATTAAATACATGGGTAGATTAAAGTTGGGCTTGAAATTAATTTAAACCAGACCAATTAAAATTAGATTGGGCCTGAATTAAGAGAAGGAAGCCCATACAAATGAAAGATCCAAGTTGGGCCAAAATTTCTTTTGGAATTTCGGCCAATCTAGGGTTTATTAACCCTAGGAATTTCGGCCACCAGAGATAGAAGAGATAGCCGAAATTTCCCTTGCCTCCTCTCTCCAAAGTTTTGTGTTTTCCGACGCTAGCACGGGTGGTGTTCGTTAGGCATTCGTGTACGTGAACGAGGAGGGTTTCTAGTTTGATTCCTGCAGTCTGCAACCATCTCTGAAAGAGATATTCCGGGTAAGAGATTTATCTCTTTCTATTAAATTTTTGTTTTTGCAATTTCCATCTCAATTGCTCCCGGGCACGGATTTGAGGAAATCTTCGCATTCTTCTGTTTTTATCAGGTGATTTCCGATGACAAATCCCAACAGTGGTAGCAGAGCGGGCTTTTGATCCGTGGAAATTGTTAAAATTGGTTGAATCCCATGTTTTAAGATTGGAGTTTTTTTTTATTAGGGTTCTTGGTTTGGGTTTAAGATTTTTCCCATTTGATTTTTATACAATTGAAATTGAATATGCATATAGGTTTATGTTTTTTTAATTTTATTGTATGTCTTTGAATTATTGGTGAATTTCTTGTTATTGGATGCCATGACATTTTTTTATTTAATATTTTCTGTTTAATAATAAAAAAAATCTGGCTGTTCCCGGGGTGCGGGGCTGCCGGCGGTAGAATCGCCACCGGCGGGAGCAGCGGCTGCAGCCGTTGCCCGTGACGCTGGGCGCCACAGGCAGCGTCCGCTACCTGCTGTTGTTCCAAAGCCTACCAAGAGGCTATGGCAAGCCCACAGTCTGCAAATTGGCGTAAAGCCATGGAGGCAGAGATGTAATCTATATACGATAAGCAGGTTTGGAACTTGGTTGATTCACTTCCGGTTGCTATGGTAATAGGTTGCAAGTGGTGCTACAAGCTAAAGGCCGACAATACCTTCAAGGGGCGTCTGGTTACGAAACATTTCAGACAAGTCAATGGAATAGACTGTGATGAGACTTTCTCACCAGTAGCCATGCTCAAATCCATCAGAATCTTGCTAGCCATAGCCGCATGGTACGACTATGAGGTCTGGCAAATGGATGTCAAAACCGCTTTCCTTAATGGAAAGCTACTCGAGGATGTGTACATGACACAGCCTGAGGGTTTTGTCGATCCAGAGTATCCGGGAAGGGTATGTAAACTTCAGAGGTCCATTTATGGACTGAAGCAAGCATCCCGATGTTGGAATCTTAGATTCAATGAAGCTATAAAGGAATGTGGCTTCATACAGAATCAAGATGAGCCTTATGTGTATAAGAGGACTAGTGGGAGCATTGTCACATTTTTGGTACTATATGTAGATGACATCCTACTTATTGGAAGCGACATACCTAAACTGCAAGGGGTAAATCAGTGGCTGAGTAAGTGCTTTGCAATGAAGGATTTAGGCGAAGCTGAGATCATCCTAGGGATTAGGATATATGGGGATAGATCAAATCGGCTTCTGGGCCTAAGTTAGGCCTCGTACATAGACAAAGTTCTAAAAAGGTTCAGCATGGACTGGGCTAAGAAAGGTTTCTTGCCAATGGGCCATGGGCTGAAACTTAGTAAGAAGCACTGTCCTAAGACAAGGGAGGACATGGAGAACATGAAATTGGTTCCATATGCTTCGGCTATAGGATCAATTATGTACTCCATGTTATGTACGAGACCTGATGTCGCCTTTGCACTAAGTATGATGAGCCGGTACAGCACAATCTTGGGGAGGATCACTGGAAAGCTGTGAAGGCAATCCTTAAGTACCTTAATCAGACTAAGGATAGCTTCTTAGTGTATGGTGGTCACGAAGTGCTATCAGTTACTAGGTACTCTGATTCAAGCTTCCTGACTGACCAAGATAAGTACCAGTCACAGTCTGGGTATGTATTTTTGCTAAATGGTGGTGTTGTAAGCTGGAGGAGCTCAAAGCAGCCAACCATTGTGGACTCTACAACAGAAGCTGAGTACATCACTGCGTGTGATACGGCTAAGGAAGCTATATGGATGAAGAAGTTTATCACTGAGTTGGGAGTAGTGCCAACTATCCAGGACCCAGTTGATATCTTCTGTGACAACAATGGGGCTGTTGCACAAGCTAAGGAGCCCCGCTCACACAAGAACACAAAGCACATGCTCAGAAAGTTTCACCTCATACGAGAGATCACGGAGAGAGGTGACATTGCATTGCACAGAGTGGACACTGAGGATAATGTCACAGATCATTTGACTAAGGAACTGGCCCAGCCCAAGCACGATGGTCATACTAGATCTATAGGGATTAGGCCCATGCCTAGTTGGAACTAGTGCAAGTAGGAGATTGTTGGATATGTCCTAGTCCCGAGGCATTGGTCCTTGTATTTGTATCATACATTTATTGGATTTATGTGTTGGGATTTTTCACCGGAAATCACCCGATAAAAGCGGAAGAACGCGGTGATTTCCTCAAATCCAGTCCCAGGAGCAATTGAAATGGAAATTGAAAAACTTAAAAATAAATAGAAAGAGATTAATTTTCTTACCAGAAAATCTCTTTCAAGAGATGGATGATGACTGCAGAATTCAAAGCAGAATCCCTCCTCGTTCACGTACACGAACCCCTAACGAATGCAACCCGTGCTAGCGTCGGAAAAACGAAACAATGGAGAGAGAAGGGGGCTAGGAATTTCGGCAACTATGCTTGTGTTAGGGTTGGCCGAAATTTCTAACCCTAGGTATTTATACCTAGGGTGGCCGAATTCCCTTAGGGGAATTCAGGCCCACCTTGGCTCCTTTCTATTCTGTGCGGGCTTCCATGCTTTAATTTAGGCCCAGTGTAATTTTAATTGTTCTGGTTTAAATTAATTTCAAGCCCAATTTTAAAATACCCATGTATTTAATATATTACACCAAGTAATATATTATTTACATTTAAATTAAAATTAGTTTGATCAATTAATTTAATCCATCAAATTAAAATTAAATCTTCACAAAATAAAATCATATGTAAACCTATACATATGAATATTTCCACCTAGGAAATAATCTCATAATTAATCCAATTAATTATGAAGAGCCAATCGAACATATATATATTAAATTTATTACTAGGATCAATCCAATTGATCTTTATAATATAATTAATATATATACACCTCTCTTTCCATAGTGTATACTCCAAGTATACATGTGATTCCTTAAGTCTGCATTCAGTCGTTCTATGTGTACGATCCCGTGGGCCCATCTTTATGTTGGCAGCGGGCCTTTGGCCCACAGACTGTAGTTGGGCTCTAGCAAGCCACTGCAGCCCCCAATTAAGATGGAGATGGTAGTCTAACTGTTATCATAACCCTGTAGTTTAAACTTGTACATCCCATGTCATTGATATCGGTGTCGAACACAGAGGCATGGATTGATCACCCTCTTTTGTGTCCGGACATTAACTTGATCCCGAATGTACCGATGCTCACAAACAAGTTCCAACTTGTTTGGGTGTGGCCACACTCTTATCAGTCACATTCATCAAGAGGCCGGTGATATCATCTCAGTCGGATACTGAGTGACAAATCCCTTCTGCATATCCATAGTATTACCATGCTCAGTGACATACCCGAAAGTACCCATACTTGGCACCCTATTACAGGCCCCTTAGGTGCACCCCTAAGCATGTGACTTCACATGTAACACCATCATATGGTCAGGTCAAAGGATCTATACAAGTACTACACGAGAATCCATTGTGATACTATACCATGTGGATTACTCGTTTAGTGGATCTATCCAGTACCATGCTTCCAGGCATGTACCCATTAACTTGGTTGACATTCCATGTCCAATGACCGGTAAGATACCGCCATACAACCAGGTTAATGATAGTCTATCGTTCCATTCATTCCCATGACTGGAACAGACTACGGATCTATTTATGGTCATATCGTTTACCCTATCCATGGTCTTACTGCCAAGTGCATGACACTTGTCATCATGGATATAGATATGTCCATTGGATACTTCATTTAATATATTGCACAAGATTAATATAATAAATGAATTGATGCCTTTATTAATAACACAAATGAGTATAATGCATAAATCCAATGAATGTACAATACAAATACAAGAACCAATACCTCGGGACTAGGGCATTTCCAACAATCTCCCACTTGCACTAGTTCAAACTAGGCATGGGCCTAATCCCTATAGATCTAGTATGACCCTCATGCTTGGGCTAAGCCTGCGCCTTGGTCAATGGATCTGCGACATTATCCTCGGTGTCCACTCTGTGCAATGCAATGTCACCTCTCTCCGCGATCTCTCGTATGAGGTGAAACTTTCTGAGCACGTGCTTTGTGTTCTTATGTGACCGGGGCTCCTTAGCTTGTGCAACAGCCCCATTGTTGTCACAAAAGATATCGACTGGGTCCTGGATAGTTGGCACTACTCCCAACTCAGTGATAAACTTCTTCATCCACATGGCTTCCTTAGCCGCATCACACATAGTGATGTACTTAGCTTCTG
Source organism: Euphorbia tirucalli (assembly GCA_039660915.1). Lineage (NCBI taxonomy): Eukaryota > Viridiplantae > Streptophyta > Magnoliopsida > Malpighiales > Euphorbiaceae > Euphorbia > Euphorbia tirucalli. The sequence continues at coordinate 28,944,307 of CM077640.1, read as the reverse complement.
TTGTAGAGTCCACTATGGTTGGCTTCTTTGAGCACCTCCAGCTTACAGTACCACCATTCAGCAAAAATACATACCTGGACTACGATTGGTACTCATCCTGGTCGGTTTGGAAGCTTGCATCGGTATACCCAGTAACTGATAGCACTTCCTGACCACCATACACCAAGAAGCTATCCTTAATCCGGTTAAGGTACTTGAGGATTGCTTTGACAGCTTTCCAGTGAGCCTCCCCGGGATCCTGCTAGTATCGGCTTGTTATACTCAGTGCAAAGGCGACATCAGGTCTCGTACATAACATGGAGTACATAATTGATCCTATAGCCGAGGCATATGGAACCAATTTCATGTTCTCCCTGTCCTCCCTTGTTTTAGGACAGTTCTTCTTACTAAGTTTCAGCCCATGGCCCATTGGCAAGAAACCTTTCTTGGCCTGGTCCATGCTGAACCTTTTCAGAACTTTGTCAATGTACGAAGCCTGACTTAGGCCCAGAAGCCGATTTGATCTATCCCTGTAGATCCTGATCCCTAGGATCATCTCAGCTTCGCCTAAGTCCTTCATTGCGAAGCACTTACTCAGCCACTGCTTTACCCCTTGCAGTGTAGGTATGTCGCTTCCAATGAGCAGGATGTCGTCTACATAAAGTACCAAGAATGTGACAATGCTCCCACTAGTCCTCTTATACACACAAGGCTCATCTAGATTCTGTATGAAGCCATATTCCTTTATAGCCTCATTGAATCTTAGATTCCAACTCCGGGATGCTTGCTTCAGTCCATAAATGGACCTTTGAAGTTTGTATACCCTACCCGGATACTTAGGATCGACAAAACCCTCAGGTTGTGTCATGTGCACATCCTCGAGTAGCTTTCCATTAAGGAAAGCGGTTTTGACATCCATCTGCCATACCTCATAGTCATACCATGCGGCTATGGCCAGCAGTATCCTGATGGATTTGAGCGTGGCTACTGGTGAGAAAGTTTCATCATAGTCTATTCCATGGACTTGTCTGAAACCTTTCGCAACCAGACGCCCCTTGAAGGTATTATCAGCTTTTCGCGTATAGCACCACTTGCAACCTATTACTTTAGCACCCGGAGGTGGATCAACCAAGTTCCAAACTTGATTATCGTACATAGATTACATTTCTGCCTCCATGGCTTTACGCCAATTTACAGACTGTGGGCTAGCCATAGCCTCCTGGTAGGTTTTGGGTTCTTCCTCGTCCCAGATGAGAAGAGTTTGATCATCGGTGACGAGGAAACCATACCTCTCCGGTTCCCGACGATCCCTACCAGACCTTCTAGGTTCTTGTGTGGCCTGGGTCGGTGGTTCCACTTGCGGAAGCTCCACCTGGGCCTCCGAGTTATCCTCTTCAGGAGCTTGTGGACCTTGAACTTCCCTGAGTTCAACATTGCTCCCACTATCTTTCTTGGAAAGGAACTCCTTTTCTAGAAAGACCCCCTTCCTTGCCACGAACACCTTGTTCTCGGTGGGGTTGTAGAAGTAATACCCTTTGGTTTCCCTAGGGTATCCCACAAACAGGCATTTATCAGTTTTGGGCTCCAGCTTGCCACTTGTCAATTTCTTGACATGTGCTTCGCATCCCCAAATCCTTAGGAAAGACACATTGGGCTCCTTACCCGTCCATATCTGATATGGGGTCTTTTCCATAGCCTTAGTCGGAGTATTGTTTAGGATGAGAGCTGTTGTAAGCGCTGGAATTTTCTATACTACAAAAAAAAAAAAAAAGGAGCTATAGTCGTACGACTATTGTTACAGTCGTACGACTGTAATATCGGAAAAACTGCAGAGGCCCATACCTCTGCAGTAGAAATGGAAGAAAAAAGGAGGAGCATTAATTGCTCGGGTTTGGCAGCAAGCAAGCAGGAAAAGAGGGTAGAAAAGAAGGAAAAAGAAAGAGAAAAAAGAGAGAGAGATTTCTGGTGAGAAGGGACTTAGAGAGAGAAAGAGAAGAGAGAGAAAAAGAAAACCACAAAAACACTCATTTCTCTCCTCTTTGATTTTCTTGAATTTCTTAAAATTAAGGTTGAAATTTGTTAGAAATCCCTAGGATAATCAATTAACTACATAACCAAATCAAGAATTCAGACTTAAACCATCAGAGTCCCTTTGCAATTCGGATTTTGGACAAAAAGCTCTCAACTTCCATTCAAAGGAAAAAGTGCGAATTTGTTGGGATTGGAGCGACGCCAGGGGTCAAAAACGACTTGGAATAGCTTCTAAAAGGTAGTCACTTCTTTTCCTTACACTTTTCCACGCTTTCTGGGCGTTTGAAGTGAATTTTGTGCGTTTTGCTGCATTTTTTCATATTTCTGTTCCTGGAAACTAAGAACAGTCGTACGACTGTTCTTAGTCTTCATGAACAGTCGTACGACTGTATATATAGTCGTACGACTGTTCTTGTTTCCAGGCGTTTCTTCAGTTTTTGCTTAAGTATGGCTTTTGGCGAAATTCTGATCTTGGACTGATTACAGTCGCACGACTGTAAACTATAGTCGTACGACTGTAATCCATGTTCCAGAATCAGAATTTCAACCTTCATCCCAAAAATTAGAAAACCCCAAAAATCATCAAAACGAATTTTGTTGTGTGCATCACGACCATAGATTCAATTTTCTAGTAAATTTGCATTTAGAACAATTCAACGACGGAGACCCAGTTCTCCCGAAAACTGACCTACTTAACATATGAAAAATGCATGCGAACCGGTAAAATTGTTTTCAAAATGATTTTCTCACAAAACCGAAAATACAGGGACGTTTCAAAATGTTTTCCAGGTCTAACCGGGCCGGCTAGCCGAGCCGACCCGGTTACCCCCTAAATGCATGCCCCCAATTCCTGATTTCCCGTTCTGTCTATTTGAGTCCTAATTGTGGCGTGCTGTATATATTGTGCTAATCCTCTGTTTTGCAGGTTTTAATTTCTTTTTATTTTTATTTTGGATGTAATTTAATAGATTAAATCGTGTATTTAGGCGGTTGTATTTTTCTAGATTCTCGTGTATTCTAGGCGATTGTACAAGTGAGGCGAGAGTTTTCTTTATTTTTCCATTCGATTTGGTTGTAAGCCAATTAATATTTATTTCTTTTTCTTATTTTTGTATTAAATGTTTTGTGTGCGCGCTGTATGCTTTTATATTCAATAAAATGGACTTTAGATTTTGAAATACCATTTGAGAACATTGGCAATATTTATTTTAATTAGACACGAAATAAGGGACTTGTCCGGACCCGAATCTCTGGATAGTGTAGCGGCCGTTCGTCCGGTTCAGCTACATAAGAATTTCCCGGTTGAGCTGAGCCGGGTGGCGACTCTACAATACCCATCGAGACTTAGGTCTCGGTTCTTTTATGCATTAATTCCTTTTATTTTCTAAAACGCGGATTTCCTTTATAAAAACCCCACGCGAGGGAGGGGCCCGCCCCAGATCGTGGCGCCCCATTCCGAAAGGGAGTCCCGCGTCCCGTCGAAAACGCGTCGTCCGCTCACAGTGGCGACTCTGCTGGGGATTTCTTAAAAAAAAAAGGAAAGTTTTTCAAAAACTTAAAAGAATTTGACAAGCCCTGAAAAGTGTCTAATTAAAATAAGGCGGATGATTCTCTTTTGGTATTTTATTTGCATCTTAGTTAGCCATTTCTTGCATTAGATTAGGTATCCTTTTATAGCCCGGTGGATCGTTGAAGTGTCGCCTAAGTTCCTCCTGGTCTTAGGGGCATGAATACGAAACACCACTCATAGCCTCGTACGAACCCCTTCGCTAGGACCCTTGAGTGGGGAGAAGTGAGGAGTATATCTTGCTATGAGAGCCTTGATGTTATCCCGATTTTGACCGAACCCATATAGGCAGCCCTAGTTGGATTCCCTTAGGATACCAAGATAATTGTGTGAATAATAATAAAATCGTGCCTTCATCACCCCCGGTTGGTGATCGAAGTGAACCCCACCTAGGACTCGGTTAGAAATTTTTGAGACCGACCACGTTGGAGGAATAAGGTTGGAAGAATTCGTTTTGCTTGCTATGTGTTCTTCACCATTTCGTGACACATCGCCGACGCATGCATAACATACCATACACATGACATACCATACACAAACATCTTTGTGTGATACTAACCCACATTTTTATGCAGCCATTTTACATTTTATTTCGTGTGTAAAGCATTAACTCATTCGCTTGTCGTCCATACTAACGATTTCTTTTTCAGCCATAACATTAAACTTGTGTGATTAGCATTTTATTTTGACATAGCATACATAACATCATTATGTATGTCATGCATCTTAACCCACGTTTTCATGCAGCCATTTGCATATTGTGTGACATGTTCATTCACTACATTTCACTTAAATTAAATTAAGGGGCATTTCAAAGAACGCCTATCATGAACATCCCATCCCATTTCATGGCATATCGGGTACCCGAAATTACCCGTGTCTTGCCAATGCACTGGATTGCATTCGGCCATTCCATTTCATTTAATAAAAGCCACAATGGCCTTAGGCCCGTTTGCGTGTAATAATTTACACGGTGCATTTCATGACATCATACCCATCCATCATAAACATCATATAATATTGTGGTCCACATCCGACCACTTCATGACATTAATTCACCATTTAAGGTACTCCCCGAGTGCCCGATTAGTATATATAGGCCCGTGACATCACCAAATCATGAAAGGCGTTCCTCGAATGCCGAATCCTTGTCCGTGTTCCTGTTACACGGGACTTTCTCATAACATCATTCCATATGCTCAAAAGCATCAAGACCTTGTCAGTGGGCCCAGCCCATGCGACCATTTCATATCATCCCATAGACCTACAAAGCATCAAAACTCTGTCCGTGTGCTGGTATACACGCGACCATTTCACAAATTCATTAGGTGCCCCAAAGGCGCCGAAGTTCTGTCCGTGTGATGGCTCACACGTGACGTTTTTGCATAAACATTGGGTGTTCTTGGAATGCCTCGAAAAAAAAATAATAATAATAAAAGGGAACCATTCATAGCATCATTCCATGCACAATTCCACTCCATTCATTTCAAGCATACTCAATGCCTTAATTTCCATGTCGCATCACGTCATTCATTCACGACCCTAATGTCCCCGTCTACTCCCAAGCAGAATACACTGGAGCGACCTTGGACAAGATCCCAAGCTTCGAGGGCGGCTAGGAGACAGAGGGTAGTCGAGAGTGACAGTGATTCTGAGCCTGGGGAAGGAGTGAATATGGCAGAACAGACACCGAGCATGGCTGATGTTTTGAGGGATTTCTTCAGGTCGCAAGATTTTCGCGACATGTTAAAGGAAGAAATGAGGGCTGTGGTTAGAGAAGCTGGTGAGACTGGTGGTAGTGGAGCCGGGAAGGAAAAAGAAGCTGAGTCATCCCAACACGGTGGTGACGCTTCAGCTAGCCTTGAAAAGCTGCAGGAGATAGAGGCAGCTATGGAACAGAGGATGAAAGCCAAGTGTTCTGAATTAGACGAGGTCATGGCCCAGTTGAAGAAGGGGGTCGGGATCAGTGCTGAATCCAAGAAGGGGGTGAACGTTGATGCCATGATCAGTAGGGGCATCGAGACATTTCCTATTGGCTTTCAAGTGCCGAAAGTCCCCACTTACAAAGGAATGGGCTCGCCGGAGGCCCATGTGAATTTATATGCCCAGGTTATGCTGACAGCAGGCGCTACAAAGCAACAATTGATTAATCTTTTCCCCACCACACTGGAGGGAGGTGCTTTGGGATGGTATAACTCACTGTCAGAGGAGGAGCAATCTGATTGGGAAATTCTATCTGCTGCCTTCATCAAATACTACAGCTTCAACACCAAAATCCAGGTGAAGCTGTATGACTTGGAGAGGGTGAAGCAGAAATTCAATGAGCCCTTTGATGAATACTACCAGAGATGGATGAACAAGATGATCCTCCTAAAGAACCGCCCTGATGAAGACGAGCTTATACAGAAGCTCATTGATGGCAGCAAAGATATCTTCAAGAACAATATGAAATTCCATTCCTTCAAGGAGCTTAGTGAGGTCTATAGCATGGCCATGAAGATAGAAAGGGATGAAGAGGAGAAGCCAGCTGGTCAGAAAGGGGGAAGAAGTACAGGGTACAGTTCAGGGTATAGATCAACCACAGCAGTTGGGTCTGGCAGTGGTTCTGGTTCAGGTTCTAGTGGCAAATAGGGGCAGTCATCAGAGGTGAAGCAGGTCGAAGTGGCTACTGTGAATCAGCAACAAAGCAACCAGAACAGAGGTCCTGGAGGACAAGGCATATCGCCTTGGACTCTTACTTTAGCAAAGATATTCGCCAAGTGTAGGAATGGCGGCCTACTGCAATCTTTAAAGCCATTTGAGAAGCCATCTGAAGCGGATAAGGACAACTTCTGCACTTATCATATGGTGACAGGCCACCGAACCAACAACTGCTACAAGCTAAGGGACGCTATCCGGAAGCTCATTGACGAGGGAAAACTGCAAGAGCCAGCCAAACCCAGCACTAAAACCAATCCACTGCCGGCATTCGAGAAGCGGGTTAACATGGTTCAGTCGGGGTTGTCGGCTAACTTCATATTTGCCCAAGTTCTATAAGCGAATCCTACGATTCAGGCAGTGGCGGTAGGGGAACCTGAAGAGAAACCCGAGTGTGAGAAGGAAGATGGGTGTAAGGAGGTCAAGCCCATAAGTCTGGATGACCTTGACTCTGAAGATGAGTACGAAGAATTTGACAGAAGAGAGGCTGTTAAACTCCCAGCTGTTGAGAAGCTGAAGATTTCAGAAGTGCAGCACGTGACCCGAAGTGGAAGGGTATATCAGCCGGCGGATCAGATGAAAGATAAAGCACCGATGAATGGGTCGGGTAGCACTTCGGCACCGGAAAGAGTCGAGAAAGAGGACTTGGTCATTTCCCAACTGAAGAAGACCCCTGCACAAGCTAGTTTGTGGCACTTGCTTATGACCTCCAAAGAGCATAGGGAGGCTTTGGTGAAGAAGCTATCAGAAATCGAAGTCTCCCCTATAGCTTCACCAGAGGCAATGTGCTGCTTGCTAGACAAAGTCCATGCTGGAGCTCCTAATATTGTTTTCTCTGAGAAAGACCTACCAGCAGAAGGAAAGGCTCACAACAAGGCTCTTTACATTAGAGCCTATATCATGGATAAGGTAATGCCGTGCGTTATGGTGGATGATGGCTCAGCTCTAAATATTTGCCCACTGAAAATGCTACCGTTTCTAGGTATGAATGAAGAAGTGTTGAAGAGGTCCTCGATAGTCATTCGGGCATATGATGATTCTAAAAGAACAGTGATAGGGACCTTTGAAACGGAAGTGGAGGTTGGGCCCATCAAGTCCATGGTTGTCTTCACAGTGATCGATATCCCGGTCACATTCTCCCTATTGCTCGGAAGGCCCTGGTTCCATCCTTTGGGAGGTGTTCCTTCCACATTGCATCAGAAGATTAAATTCTCTATGAATGACAAAATTGTGACTGTTGAGGCAGACGCCCAGTCGATGGTAGCTGCAGTGGATGAGGGAGTGGTTCCTTTTGGTGGATTCCAGATTGCTGTCATTAAGGGGGAGGAAACCACAGATGCCCCTATGGTCCTTTATGAGAACTACATGCCGGAGTGGCTATCCCGATATCTGTACAAGCTGAACTTTGTCCCGGGAATGGGACTCGGGATTAATTTGCAAGGTGTGCCAGAATTCAAGATCGACTCGGGAAAGTCAAAGTAGTACGGCCTTGGTTATGTAGAGGGGTCATCCGAGCAGAAGAATCTGAAAAAGGACAAGAATGGCAAGGTCATGATGAAACCATTTTTGAAGGCGGGAGAAAGCCTTTACAAGGGCCAAGCTGAACCGGTGCTGGTTAGAAATGTCGAGCACCCTGGCTTTGAGATCTTTGCAGATGTTGTGGATTTTGAGAAAAGCCAGGAAGAGCCAGTAGCCCCTGTAATGGAAGAAAAAGCAACTGCTGAATCTGAAATTCTGAAAGGAGAATCATCTGAGGTGACAGCAGAAACCATATAGGTGACCGAGGAAGAAGATGAAAAGAAGACCTCTGCTGAAGCTACAGAAATCATCTCAGATGCTTTGACTGCTGCATTGAACAAAGCTTTTGGGAAATCCAAGGAAGGATTTGGCGAAGAACTAATGGCCAAAGTGAATTTAGACTCTGTGGTTGCTAAAATCGCCAAGGTTATGGAGGAAGCTAAGGCACAGGTGACCGAGAAAGCTGCAGTCCCAGATGATGCTCTGGAAGGGAAGATGGAAGCTGAGGAAGAACAAGGCCCTCCGCCTGTGGAGGACGAAAATGATTTTGTTGTATCTATTTCTTCCATTTTCAATGTAACTGATGTACTTTATGATAAGTTCAATGCAATGAAATCCCAGTTTGCTTACTTGTGTGATGTTTATCCTGATAATTCTGTGCATGCATTTAAGTCACCATCAAGCATATTTAGCATACATGACACTGCATTGCATGAAATCAATATAAGTACAGATGAAAACCCTAAAATGGTACTCATTTCACACGAGCTTAAATCCGAGGAAGAAAGAGAATTAATAAGAATACTCCAAAAACATGTTAAAGCTTTCGCCTAGTCGTATGAAGACATGCCGGGTGTAGATACAGAAATAGCAGTGCATAAAATCCCAACGGACCCCAAGTTCAGACCGGTAAAGCAGAAGTTGAGAAGACTAAGGCCGGAATGGGCTACACTGGTAAAGGAAGAAGTGGCCAAACAGATAGATGCCAGGTTTCTCGAGGTGGTGGAGTATACGGAATGGCTAGCCAACATTGTCCCCGTGCCTAAAAAGGATGGAAGGGTCAGAGTGTGCGTTGACTACAGGGACTTGAATAAAGCATGCCCAAAAGATAACTTTCCACTGCCACATATTGATGTCCTAGTTGATAGTGCAGCAAAAGCGGCAATGTACTCCTTCATGGATGGCTTTTCAGGGTACAACCAGATCCTGATGGATGTAATTGACAAGGTGAAGACGTCATTCATCACCGAATGGGGTACTTTCTGCTATAGAGTGATGCCTTTTGGATTAAAGAACGCTGGTGCCACTTATCAGAGGGCTGTTACAACTCTGTTGCACGATATGATCCATAAAGAAGTCGAAGTGTATGTCGATGATATGCTTGTTAAATCAAACACCCGGGAGGAACACCCTGTTATCCTGGATAGATTTCTAACACGAATTGGAGAGTACAACTTGCGGCTTAATCCCAAGAAGTGCATATTCGGGGTCACATCAGGGAAGCTGTTAGGCCATGTAGTTAGCCAGAGGGGGATAGAAATGGACCCAGATAAAATCAAAGCTATCCAAGATATGCCAGCTCCAAAGACTGAAAAGGAGGTCAGATCATTCCTAGGTTCCTTGCAGTATGTCAGCCGCTTCATAGCCAAGCTAACTTCCACTTGTGAGCCAATCTTTAAGCTATTAAAGAAAGATCAGCCGATTGTGTGGGATGACAAGTGTCAGCTAGTCTTCGAGAAGATCAAGGCCTACCTGGTAAAGCCACCAGTGTTGAGTCCTCCAATTCCAGGGAAGCCCCTGATTTTATACTTGGCAGTTGAAGAATCCTTTATAGGGGCAATGCTAGCACAGGAACAAGATGGCAAGAAGGAGTATCCCATCTACTACCTCAGCAAAAAGCTGTTGGAGTATGAAACCAAATACACACTAGTGGAGAAGACATGTGTGGCGATGATTTGGTTGACCAAGAAGCTGCGTCACTATTTCCAATCCTACAAGATACAAGCTGTGGCTAAAGTGGACCCAATGAAGTACCTCTATGAAGCACCTGCATTGGTTGGGAAATTGTCCAGGTGGTTGTTACTTTTGTCTGAATTCGACATCGAGTACATCACGAAGAAAACTATTAAAGGGCGAGCCGTGGCAGAGTTTCTGGCAAACCAGCCCCTAGAATCAGATTACACAGAGAACCTGGAATTCCCTGATGAGCAATTAGCCATGGTGGAAGTGAAAAGATGGGTCATGTGCTTCGATGGGGCAGTGAATAGAAAAGGTGCTGGAATCGGAGTACTTATAGCAACACCAGATGGTGAGGTCGTTCCTTTATCCAAAAGGCTGATCTTTCCTGTAACCAACAATGGAGCTGAATATGAAGCATGCTTATTTGGAATGGAGACTCTATTAACCTTAGGAGCAAATGATGTCTTAATTGTCGGTGATTCACTTCTAGTGATCAGGCAAGCTCAAGGTGAGTGGGAACTAAAAGAAGAAGCCTTACGGCCATATTTGGAGCTGCTACAGTTCAGAAAGGGTTTATTCGGCCGGTGTGAATTCAGACATGTCCCCAGAGATGAGAATAAGATGGCTGATGCATTAGCTACTTTATCCTCCATGTGGGAAAATCCAGAAGAGACACAAACTCAACCACTGGTTATAGCCACTTCCAGGCATCCTTGCTTCGAAGTGCATGAAGTAATGGAATTATTAGCCGAAGAAAAGCCATGGTTCTTTGACATTTACCGATATGTTAAGGAGGGAAAGTACCCAGAAGAGGCCAGCGCTGCTGATAAATTGACACTGAGAAAACTGGCTAGTCAGTTCAGAATCTTCGAGGATAAGTTATACAAAAGAACAGCACATGGAGTCCTTTTAAGGTGTCTAACAGAACGAGAAGCAGAGGATGTGATGCAGCAGGTACATGTAGGATCTTGTGGGCCACATATGAATGGGCTTGCCATGGCTAGGAAGATCATGAGACAAGGGTACTTCTGGATGACGATGCAAGCAGATTGTATAAGAAAAGTGAAGAGATGTCATGAATGTCAGATCTATGCAGACATTAGTCATCTTCCTCCACTTGAACTTTAGAATCTAGCGTCTCCTTGGCCGTTTTCAGCATGGGGGATAGACATGATTGGTGAAGTTCATCCGGCTGCATCTAATGGGCATAAATTCATAGTTGTAGCAGTTGATTACTTCTCCAAATGGGTCGAGGCGGAATCCTTCACTAATGTTACAGCTAAGCACATGGTCAAGTTCATCCAGAAGAACATCTTCACTCGGTATGGGATCCCTCACCACATAGTAACAGACAATGGGGTACAGTTTCAAGGGGCAACTGCTGAGCTATTTGCAGAACATGGTATTGAACATCATAAGTCTTCTCCATATAGACCACAGGCTAATGGTGCGGTAGAAGCAGCTAACAAGGCAATAAAGAAGATCTTATCAAAGATGGTAACCACTTACAGGGATTGGGCTGATAAATTGCCTTATGCTCTTTGGGGTTACAGAACCAGTGTCAGAACACCGACAGGAGAAACTCCTTATGCCTTGGTATATGGAATGGAAGCAGTATTGCCAGTGGAGATAGAACTCAAGTCACTCAGAGTTGCCCTGGAAGCTCAATTGCCAGAGACTGAATGGGTTCAAGCTAGATATGAACAGTTGGCAGCATTAGATGAAAGGCGACTAAAAGCACTGGATCACTTGTAAATGTATCAGCGCAGAATGGCTAGAGCCTATAATCGAAATGTGAAATACTCCAAGCGGCAGTTGAAAGCAGGAGATTTGGTTCTAAAACAACTAAGGCCTTCAAACGTTGATGTTAGGGGCAAGTTCAGACCTAACTGGGAAGGACCCTATGTGGTGAAGAAGGTGTTATCAAAAGGCGCTGTCAAGATCATGGACATGGATGGAAACGAGTTCACCAACCCGATCAACCAAGATAGGCTAAAGCTTTATCATGTATAAAAAAAAAAAAAAAAAAGAGAGGTCTGCTAGGCTGAAAACTCGAAAAGAGCGGTCTAGGCAAAAGTTAAGACACGAGAGAAAATAATCAGCCGGAAAACCTGAAAAGGACGACTGGTGACGGATTCTGGCACAATGTGAAATCTGTACCATTTGGGAACCAACTTGTTTCAAATGTACTCATTTTGACTTCATCAATAAAGTGAAGTGTTTGTTTAAATATATTTGCATGGTTATGACAAATGCACAAACAAAGTTGTCTTGCATAAACACGCATTCAAAGAAAGCACTTTGCATTCAACTGATCAATATCATCACATTATTAGGCAAATGAAAATGCATTAAATGTGTGCAATTCAAAATCTTTATCCGTCCTCTGAAGTCCAGTTCATCTTCCCAGACGAGCAATAAAGGGTCACAACGCCATCTTAGTCAAACCAAAAAAAAAAAAAAAATGCTCGCTGAGGTGAAAACCGAAAAGGCACCTCAGGCAAAAAAATTAGAGCGGCCCGCTAAGCTGAAAACCCACATCGGGCAGTTTAGGCAAAAGGTAGGGCATATGAAAAGCTCGCTAAGGCGAAAACCGAAAAGGCACCTTAGGCAAAAGTTAGAGCGGCTCGCTGGGCTGAAAACCTGATTTGGGCAACCCAGGCAAAAATTAGAGCACTCAAAAAAAAAAAAAAAAAAAAAAAATCCCCACGGAGCAAGAAAAATAAAACATCCTCAGTATTCCCTGCAGAATTCGTCACATCACTCCCCAGCAGAGTTTCCCATACTATTCCCCAGAGGAGTCTACATAAAGAACACCATCAATTACCTCTCCGCAAAGTCGCCATGTTACTCCTCAGTGTAGTCTACACAAAGAACACCACAATTGTTTCCCCACTCAAGCTGTCACACTCTTCCCCGGCGGAATCTCTATGAGGAATACAACAGTTATTTCTCCAGCAGTCACCTCACTCCGTCGATAATCACCAAACAATGCCCCAAGAAAAGCAAAATCGACCAGGGGCACAACATATCTCCCCAGCGGAGGACAGAAAAGTCCAATAACAGAAAATACATACATGCACATATACATCATCGTGCATCCATACATTGCATATATCAATTGCTTACCCCCGGCTAGTCTTCATTCTTGATCGAAGGGGCAAAAATTTTTGTTTAAAAATCTCTCGATCAAGGAACGAAGACTTGCCATTTTAAGTGCAGGAATTCATTCCCAGCTCAATATCCTCAGCAAGTCAGCAGATCCGCCTCGAGTAATGTAAACTCGGTATCGGCCCAGGTCCACTCCATTATCTCAACTTTCTCCGGTGAGTCCACCTCGAGTCATGTAAGCTTGGTATCGGCTCAGACCCACTCTATCATCCAAGTCCCCTAGCAGATTCGCCTCGAGTAATGTAGACTCGGCATCAGCCCAGATCAGCTTCATCTATCTCCCCAGTAAAGTTCGCCTCGGGTAACATAGACCCGGTATCGGCTAATCTCGTCTCCAGCATCGCCTCGGGTAACCTAGACCCGGTATCGGCTAATTTCTTCATCAATTTCGCCTCGGGTAACATAGACCTGATATCGGCTAATTTCTTCATCAACTCGCCTCGGGTAACGTAGACCCGGTATCGGCTAATTTCTTCATCAATTTCGCCTCGGGTGACACAGACCTGATATCGGCTAATCTCTTCATCAATTTTGCCTCGGGTAACATAGACCTGATATCGGCTAATTTCTTCATCAATTTTGCATCGGGTAACATAGACCTGATATCGGCTAATTTCTTCATCAATTTCGCCTCGGGTAACATAGACCTGATATCGGCTAATTTCTTCATCAACTCGCCTCGGGTAACGTAGACCCGGTATCGGCTAATTTCTTCATCAATTTCGCCTCAGGTAACATAGACCTGATATCGGCTAATCTCTTCATCAATTTTGCCTCGGGTGACACAGACCTGATATCGGCTTATTTTATCCCCAGTATCGCCTCGGGAAACCTAAACCCGGTACCGGCCTATCTCATCAGAAGGTTCATTCCAGTGTTCACGGCGCTTTGATTCACGCTCTCAAATTCATCATCATAGGTGTTATGGACCTGGAGCTAGATGTCAAATTTGATCACGCGAGGGGCAGCTGTAAGCGCCGGAATTTTCTATACTAAAAAATAAAAAAGAGCTATAGTCGTACGACTATTGTTACAGTCGTACGACTGTAATTTAAAAATTACAGTCGTACGACTGTAATATCGGAAAAACTGCAGAGGCCCATACCTCTGCAGCAGAAATGCAAGAAAAAAGGAGGAGCATTAATTGCTCGGGTTTGGCAGCAAGCAAGCAGGAAAAGAGGGTAGAAAAGAAGGAAAAAGAAAGAGAAAAAAGAGAGAGAGATTTCTGGTGAGAAGGGACTTAGAGAGAGAAAGAGAAGAGAGAGAAAAAGAAAACGACAAAAACACTCATTTCTCTCCTCTTTGATTTTCTTGAATTTCTTAAAATTAAGGTTGAAATTTGTTAGAAATCCCTAGGATAATCAATTAACTACATAACCAAATCAAGAATTCAGACTTAAACCATCAGAGTCCCTTTGCAATTCGGATTTTGGACAAAAAGCTCTCAACTTCCATTCAAAAGAAAAAGTGCAAATTTGTTGGGATTGGAGCGACGCCAGGGGTCAAAAACGACTTGGAATAGCTTCTAAAAGGTAGTCACTTCTTTTCCTTACACTTTTCCACGCTTTCTGGGCGTTTGAAGTGAATTTTGTGCGTTTTGCTGCATTTTTTCATATTTCTGTTCCTGGAAACTAAGAACAGTCGTACGACTGTTCTTAGTCTTCATGAACAGTCGTACGACTGTATATACAGTCGTACGACTGTTCTTGTTTCCAGGCGATTTTTCTTCAGTTTTTGCTTAAGTATGGCTTTTGGCGAAATTCTGATCTTGGACTGATTACAGTCGCATGACTGTAAACTATAGTCGTACGACTGTAATCCATGTTCCAGAATCAGAATTTCAACCTTCATCCCAAAAATTAGAAAACCCCAAAAATCATCAAAACGAATTTTGTTGTGTGCATCACGACCATAGATTCAATTTTCTAGTAAATTTGCATTTAGAACAATTCAACGACGGAGACCCAGTTCTCCCGAAAATCGACCTACTTAACATATGAAAAATGCATGCGAACCGGTAAAATTGTTTTCAAAATGATTTTCTCACAAAACCGAAAATACAGGGACGTTTCAAAATGTTTTCCAGGTCTAACCGGGCCGGCTAGCCGAGCCGACCCGGTTACCCCCTAAATGCATGCCCCCAATTCCTGATTTCCCGTTCTGTCTATTTGAGTCCTAATTGTGGCGTGCTGTATATATTGTGCTAATCCTCTGTTTTGCAGGTTTTAATTTCTTTTTATTTTTATTTTGGATGTAATTTAATAGATTAAATCGTGTATTTAGGCGGTTGTATTTTTCTAGATTCTCGTGTATTCTAGGCGATTGTACAAGTGAGGCGAGAGTTTTCTTTATTTTTCCATTCGATTTGGTTGTAAGCCAATTAATATTTATTTCTTTTTCTTATTTTTGTATTAAATGTTTTGTGTGCGCGCTGTATGCTTTTATATTCAATAAAATGGACTTTAGATTTTGAAATACCATTTGAGAACATTGGCAATATTTATTTTAATTAGACACGAAATAAGGGACTTGTCCGGACCCGAATCTCTGGATAGTGTAGCGGCCGTTCGTCCGGTTCAGCTACATAAGAATTTCCCGGTTGAGCTGAGCCGGGTGGCGACTCTACAATACCCATCGAGACTTAGGTCTCGGTTCTTTTATGCATTAATTCCTTTTATTTTCTAAAACGCGGATTTCCTTTATAAAAACCCCACGCGAGGGAGGGGCCCGCCCAAGATCGTGGCGCCCCATTCCGAAAGGGAGTCCCGCGTCCCGTCGAAAACGCGTCATCCGCTCACAGCTGTTGTCTCGAGGGCGTGTCCCCAGAAACTAATTGGGAGAGATGCTTGACTCATCATCGAGCGGACCATGTCCAACAAGGTCCTATTCCTCCGTTCGGACACCCCATTCCATTGTGTTGTTCCGGGAGGAGTAAGCTGTGGAACTATTCCATGCTCTCTCAAGTATGAGTCAAACTCTAAGCTCATATACTCACCGCCTCGATCCGACAGAAGGGTTTTGATATTTCTGCCTAGCTGATTCTATACCTCGTTCCTAAATTCCTTGAACCTATCAAGGGTCTCGGACTTGTGTTTCATCAGATAGACATAGCCATATCTGCTGAAATCATCCGTGAACGTGACGAAGTACAGATGCCCACCTCTAGTCGCTGCGCTTATAGGCCCACATACATCTGAATGTATTAGGTCCAATAAGCCAGTGGCCCTTTCAGCCTTCTTGCTAAAAGGCGCCTTTGTCATCTTGCCTCGTAAACATGATTCACATGTATCAATTGACTCCAAGTCAAATGGCCCTAGGACTCCAGCTTTGTGAAGTCTAGCAATGCGCTTCTCGTTTATATGGCCAAGACGACAATGCCATAGGTAGACAGGATTAAGTTCGTTAGGCTTAACCCTTTTAGTGTTCATGTTATAGATATGATTGGTTTCATTTAAATCCAGGATATATAGGCCATTATTTAATAGAGCATCTCCATAAAATAATCCCTCTCTAGATATAGAAATTCGACCATTTGAAATAGTGAAAACAAATCCAGAAATATCCAACATTGATACAGAAATAATATTCCTGCACATAGCAGGTACAAAGTAACAATGTTCTAAAATCAAAACCAATCCACTGGGCATCACAAGGTGGTATTCACCGATCTCTATGGCAGCAACCCTTGCTCCATTCCCGACCCGCAAGTCCACCTCTCCCGACCCCAGCAACCTTCTGTTCTTAAGTCCCTGCACATTGCAACAAATGTGAGAACCACATCCAGTATCCAATACCCAGGATGTTGAAACAGTAAGGTTAATATCTATAACAGAAATACCTGAAGAGGATGCACCTTGGCCCCTTCTTTGCTCTCCCATCAGCCTGGGACATGATCTCTTCCAGTGGCCCGCCTGTCTACACCCGAAACAGACATCATCAGAACCTGCCTTCTGCTGGGCCTTGGGTTGGGCCTTGGCCTTCTTGGCTTTGGCCTTTTTGGCCTTGGCCTTGGCCTTTTCCTTGGCCTTACCCTTGGCAAGAGGTAGGTTCCCCTTGTTAACCAGCAACAGTGGCGGAGTCTTCTTGATCGACTGCTCACTAAGCTTAAGCATCCCATGCAGCTCACTGACAGTGCGGTTCATCCCTTGCATATTGTAGTTCAGGATGAACTTATCATAAGAATCCGGCAAGGACGCGAGGATAGTGTCCACCTCCAACTCTTGAGAGATAGGCGATCCGAGACGGGCCAAAGTATCCAAATAGCCCTTCATCTTGAGTACGTGTGCACTCACAGATGTCGCGGCCCCCATCTTACAAGAGTGGAATGCCTTATTGGTCAGGTACCTTTCCTGACGAGCTTGCTCTTGAAACATCTCATTAAGAGTTGTTATCATAGCATAGGCTTGGTGGTCCATAAACTGTTTTTGCAATTCAGGGACCATACAGGCCAACATAAGGCATGTCACATCCCGGTTGTCCTTGACGTGCGCCTCGTATTCCTCCAGTTGGGCAGCCGGTGGATTACGTCCTTGAGGCGCAGCCGGCAGAGGCCTTTCCAGTACATACTCTTTTGACTCTTGTCTTAGAACTATCCTTAAGTTCCTAGACCAGTCTAAAAAGTTAGGACCGGAAAGCTTGTCCTTTTCAAGAATGGATCGCAGTGATAAGGTATTTGTGTTTGCCATTTTGGGTGTTTCTACACAGAAAAACATTTAGAATGTTAATAAAGGGCTTTACTTTGTTGTTCCCATGTAAAATTAATAATGAATCAAGTTATTAATTTAAACCGAGTTGTTGGGCTCATGGGCCGAGATCCATATTTCATTAAGATATAGCCAAACGGGGTTTGGTACAACTACACCTTAACTATTTAGGTAGGAACGCCATCCAATCCCAACCTAGGGACTCTCGGTTTGATGGGCTTATTGGCACTTACCCATCTGTGCTCAGGGCCAAGAGAATCCTACCACCCACACTAAGTCAAAACCTCCATCCAAGTGTTAGAGTATCCCATACTCTAACCCAATACAAAGTGACAATACTCCAGTGTATCCTGTGAGGGCATGGTCTACAACTGGCCTATTCCCACTTCGATTTGGTTTTGAATGAGGGAAGCACTTTTAAGCGACTTAGTAATTCCATTTGGTTATTAGATTCAATTATAACGGCTTACATACATAAAGCGGGTGAATGGGCTATTGGAACATACATTTATACATGCAAATGAATATAAGAACATAATTAACTAAAAGTAAAATGGATTGCTATGGGCCTATATTACATCCTAATATTATTCTAGTAAACCTATACTAGAAAAAAATATTAGGCGGGCCTCCATCTTCTCCTTCTCGGCTTGCACCTCCAATTGGGCTCACCACTCCATGGGCTTCTTCTTTTACAAATTTTACAATGTTTAAATAAAATAAAATTACATTAAAAAGAAAAACGACACGCAGGCCGTATTTACCCAAAAATAGAAAAATACAACCCATCTTGTTCAAGGCCCAATAGCATCCAATCATACATACATTTAATCATTCATATGCATCCAATACATACAATTCATAAGCATGTCATAATGCATGATTTAAGCCCATTTTAATTATATCCAAGCCATTATTAGGAAATCGCCAATTTTGGCCCACCATGGTTGTAGCCCTTAATGGGCTTTGGGGCTCCAGCCCAGGCAGTCCAACTGCTCCCACTGGGATTGGGAAACCATGGGTCCAACTCAGCCGTCCAAGTAATTGTGCCAAAATTACCCGAACCAATTTCCATTAATCATATTAATTTCCAAAATTAATATCACATGAACGAAAATAAAATTTATCCAAGAAACCATACGCATTTAAATTACATAAATTTAAACACACGAATTTTAAAACCAATTAAAATTTCAAAACTGGGCCCCGGGCCCAAGACCCGCCAAATCCAAAAAAAAAATTGGGCCCGGCCCGCTGTAGCCGCCTAGCGGCTGCCCGTTGCTGCCGTGCGGCAGCCACTGCCCAACAGTGGCTGCCGCCACCAGCGGCACTGCCACTGCCCCTCCCGTCGCGTGCGGCGGCCGGCGGCGGAGATTCTGCCGCCGGCAGCCCCGCACCCTGGGAGGCAGATTTTTTTTTTTTTAAATAACAGAATTAAAATAAAAAAAAAATTCACCATCCATCAACACAATGCAATTCTCCAAGAATTCCAATAACATACAACAAAATTAAAATAACATAAACCAATATGCAGATTTAATTTTCATTGTATAAAACATATGGGAAAAATAATAAAACCCATACCATGAATCCCAATAAAAAAAAAAATCCAATTTCAAAAATGGGATTCAACCAAAATTTATCAATTCCCACGGATCAAAAGCCCGCTCTGATACCACTGTTGGGATTTTTCACCGGAAATCACCCGATAAAAGTGGAAGAACGTGGTGATTTCCTCAAATCTAGTCCCAGGAGCAATTGAAATGGAAATTGAAAAACTTAAAAATAAATAGAAAGAGATTAATTTTCTTACCAGAAAATCTCTTTCAAGAGATGGATGATGACTGCAGAATTCAAAGCAGAATCCCTCCCCGTTCACGTACACGAACGCCTAACGAATGCAACCCGTGCTAGCGTCGGAAAAACGAAACAATGGAGAGAGAAGGGGGCTAGGAATTTCGGCAACTATGCTTGTGATAGGGTTGCCGAAATTTCTAACCCTAGGTATTTATAC
This sequence comes from Euphorbia tirucalli, assembly GCA_039660915.1. Classification (NCBI taxonomy): domain Eukaryota; kingdom Viridiplantae; phylum Streptophyta; class Magnoliopsida; order Malpighiales; family Euphorbiaceae; genus Euphorbia; species Euphorbia tirucalli. The sequence continues at coordinate 28,924,668 of CM077640.1, read as the reverse complement.
CTAGGGTGGCCGAATTCCCTTAGGGGAATTCAGGCCCACCTTGGCTCCTTTCAATTCTGTGTGGGCTTCCATGCTTTAATTTAGGCCCAGTCAAATTTTAATTATTCTGGTTTAAATTAATTTCAAGCCCAATTTTAATATACCCATGTATTTAATATATTACACCAAGTAATATATTATTTACATTTAAATTAAAATTAATTTGATCAATTAATTTAATCCATCAAATTAAAATTAAATCTTCACAAAATAAAATCATATGTAAACCTATACATATGAATATTTCCACCTAGGAAATAATCTCATAATTAATCCAATTAATTATGAAGAGCCAATCGAACATATATATATTAATTTTATTACTAGGATCAATCCAATTAATCTTTATAATATAATTAATATATATACACCTCTCTTTCCATAGTGTATACTCCAAGTATACATGTGATTCCTTAAGTCTGTATTCAGTCGTTCTATGTGTACGATCCCGTGGGCCCATCTTTATGTTGGAAGCAGGCCTTTAGCCCGCAGACTGCAGTTGGGCTCTAGCAAGCCACTGCAGCCCCTAATTAAGATGGAGATGGTAGTCTAACTGTTATCATAACCCTGTAGTTTAAACTTGTACATCCCATGTCATTGATATCGGTGTCCAACACAGAGGCATGGATTGATCACCCTCTTTTGTGTCCGAACATTAACTTGATCCCGAATGTACGGATGCTCACAAACAAGTTCCAACTTGTTTGGGTGTGGCCACACAATTATCAGTCACATTCATCAAGAGGCCGGTGATATCTTCTCAGTGGGCTACTGAGTGACAAATCCCTTCTGCATATCCATAGTATTACCATGCTCGGTGACATACCCCGAAAGTACCCATACTTGGCACCCTATTACAGGCCCTTTAGGCGTACCCCTAAGCATGTGACTTCACATGTAACACCATCATATGGTCAGGTCAAAGGATCCATACAAGTACTACACGAGAATCCATTGTGATACTATACCATGTGGATTACTCGTTTAGTGGATCTATCCAGTGCCATGCTTCTAGGCATGTACCCATTAACTTGGTTGACATTCCATGTCCAATGACCGGTAAGACACCACCATACAACCAGGTTAATGATAGTCTATCGTTCCATTCATTCCCATGACTGGAACAGACTATGGATCTATTTGTGGTCATATCGTTTACCTTATCCATGGTCTTACTGCCAAGTGCATGACACTTGTCATCATGGATATAGATATGTCCATTGGATACTTCATTTAATATATTGCACAAGATTAATATAATAAATGAATTGATTCCTTTATTAATAACACAAATGAGTATAATACATAAATCCAATGAATGTACAATACAAATACAAGGACCAATGCCTCGGGACTAGGGCATTTCCAACATTATGTATTATACTTATTTGTGTTATAAATAAAGGCATTAATTCATTTATTATATTTATCTTGTGCAATATATTAAATGAAGTATCCAATGGACATATCTATATCCATGATGACCAGTGTCATGCACTTGGCAGTAAGACCATGGATAGGGTAAACGATATGACCATAAATAGATCCGTAGTCTGTTCCAGTCATGGGAATGAATGGAATGGGAGACTATCATTAACCTGGTTGTACGACGGTGTCTTACCGGTCATTGGACATGGAATGTCAACCAAGTTAATGGGTATATGTAAAACGGGCATGGTACTGGATAGATCCACTAAACGAGAAATCCAAATGGTATAGTATCACAAGTGATTCTCGTGTAGTACTTGTATGGATCCTTTGACCTGACCATATGAGGTGTTGCATGTAAGGTCACATACTTAGGGGTATGCCTAAAGGGCAAGTAATAGGGTGCCAAGTATGGGTACTTTCGGGTATGTCACTTAGCATGGTAATGCTATGGATATGCAGAAGGGATTTGTCACTCAGTAGTCCACTGTGAAGATATCACCGGCCTCTTGATGAATGTGACTGATAAGAGTGTGGCCACACCCATGTTGGGATTTTTCATCGGAAATCACCCGATAAAAGCAGAAGAACGCGATGATTTCCTCAAATCCTGTCCCAGGAGCAATTGAAATGGAAATTGTAAAATTTAAAATTGAAATAGAAAGAGATCATATTCTTACCCGGAATATCTCTTTCTAGAGATGGATGAAGACTACAAAAATCAAATTAGATTCCCTCCTCGTTCTCGTACACGAACGCCTAACGAACACGACCCGTGCTAGCGTAAGAAAAACGAGCAATGGAGAGTGAGGGGGCTAGAGAATTCGGCTATGGTGGCTTGTTGTGATAGATAGGGGCCGAAATTTTTCCCTAGGTTTTTATACCTAGGGTGGCCGAATTCCCCTAGGGGAATTTAGGCCCAGCTTGGCTCCTTTCATTTTGTGTGGGCTTCCATCTTTTAATTCAGGCCCAATCTAATTTTAATTATTCTGGTTTAAATTAATTTCAAGCCCAATTTTAATATACCCATGTATTTAATATATTATACCAAGTAACATATTATTTACATTTAAATTAAACTTAGTTTGACCAATTAATTTAATCCATCAAATTAAAATTAAATCTTCATAAAATAAAATCATATGTAAGCCTATACATATGAATATTTCCACCTAGGAAATAATCTCATAATTAATCCAATTAATTATGAAGAGCCAATTGAATATATTAATTTCATTATTAGGATCAATCCAATTGATCTTTATAATATGGTTAATATATATATGCCTCTCTCTCCAGAGTGTACACTCCAAGTATACATGTGATTCCTTAAGTCTATGTTCAGTCATTCTATGTGTACGATCCCGTGGGCCCATCTTTATGTTGGCAGCGGGCCTCTGGCCCGCAGACTGCAGTTGGGCTCTAGCAAGCCACTGCAGCCCCCAATTAAGATGGAGATGGTAGTCTAACTGTTATCATAACCCTGTAGTTTAAACTTGTACATCCCATGTCATTGATATCGGTGTCCCACACAGAGGCATGGATTGATCACCCTCTTTTGTGTCGAACATTAACTTGATCCCCGAATGCACTGAAGCTTACAAACAAGTTCCCAATTTTTTGGGTGTGGCCACACTCTTATTAGTCACATTCATCAAGAGGCCGGTGACTTCCTAGTGGACTACTGAGTGGCAAATCCCTTCTGCATATCCATAGCATTACCATGCTAAGTGACATACCGGAAAGTACCCATACTTGGCACCCTATTACAGGCCCTTTAGGCGTACCCCTAAGTATGCAACCTCACATGTAACACCATCATATGGTCAGGTCAAAGGATCCATACAAGTACTACATGAGAATCACTTGTGATACTATACCATGTGGATTTCTCGTTTAGTGGATCTATCCAGTACCATGCCCCTTATGGATGTACCCATTAACTTGGTTGACATTCCATGTCCAATGACTGGTAAGACACCGCCATACAACCAGGTTAATGATAGTCTTTTGTTCCATTCATTCCCATGACTAGAACAGACTACGGATCTATTTATGGCCATATCGTTTACCCTATCCATGGTCTTACTTCCAAGTGCATGACACTGGTCATCATGGATATGGATATGTCCATCGGATACTTCATTTAATATATTGCACAAGATAAATATAATAAATGAATTAATGCCTTTATTAATAACACAAATAAGTATAATACATGAATCCAATTAATGTATGATACAAATGTAAGGACCAATGCCTCGGGACTAGGGCATATCCAATAATCTCCCACTTGCACTAGTTCCAATTAGGCATGGGCCTAATCCCTATAGATCTAGTATGACCCTCGGGCTTGGGCTGGGCCAGCACCTTGGTCAAAAGATCTACGACATTATCCTTGGTGTCCACTCTGTGCAATGCAATGTCACCTCTTTCCGCGATCTCTCGTATGAGGTGAAACTTTCGGAGCACGTGCTTTGTGTTCTTGTGTGGCCGGGGCTCCTTAGCTTGTGCAACGGCCCCATTGTTGTCACAGAAGATATCAACTGGGTCCTGGATAGTTGGCACTACTCCCAACTCTGTGATAAACTTCTTCATCCACATAGCTTCCTTAGCCGCATCACACACAGCGATGTACTCAGCTTCTGGTGTAGAGCCTGCTATGGTAGGCTACTTTGAGCTCCTCCAGATTACAACACCACCATTTAGCAAAAATACATACCCAGCCTGTGACTGGTACTCATCTTGGTCGGTCTGGAAGCTCGCATCAGTGTACCCAGTAACTGACAGCACTACCTGACCACCATGCACTAAGAAGCTATCCGTAGTCTGATTAAGGTACTTAAGGATCGCCTTGACAGCTTTCCAGTGATCCTCCCCGGGATCCTGCTGGTACCGGCTCGTCATACTCAGTGCAAAGGCGACATCAGGTCTTGTACATAACATGGAGTACATGATTGATCCTATAGCCGAAGCATATGGAACCAATTTCATGTTCTCCCTGTCCTCCCTTGTCTTAGGACAGTGTTTCTTACTAAGTTTCAACCCATGGCCAATTGGTAAGAAACCTTTCTTGGCTCGGTCCATGCTGAACCTTTTCAGAACTTTGTCTATGTACGAGGCCTGACTTAGGCCTAGAAGCCGATTTGATCTATCCCTATAGATCCTGATCCCTAGGATCATCTCAGCTTCACCTAAGTCCTTCATTGTGAAGAACTTACTTAGCCACTGCTTTACCCCTTGCAGTGTAGGTATGTCGCTTCCAATGAGTAGGATGTCATCTACATAAAGTACCAAGAATGTGACAATGCTCCCACTAGTCCTCTTATACACACAAGGCTCATCTTGATTCTGTATGAAGCCATATTCCTTTATGGCCTCATTGAATCTTAGATTCCAACTTTGGGATGCTTGCTTCAGTCCATAAGTGGACCTTTGAAGTTTGCATACCCTTCCCGGATACTTTAGATCGACAAAACCCTCAGGCTGTGTTATGTACACATCCTCGAGTAGCTTTCCATTAAGGAAAGCGGTTTTGACATCCATTTGCCAGACTTCATAGTCGTACCATGTGGCTATGGCTAGCAAGATCCTGATGGATTTGAGCATGGCTACTGGTGAGAAAGTTTCATCATAGTCTATTCCATGGACTTGTCTGAAACCTTTCGCAACCAGACGCCCCTTGAAGGTGTTGTCGGCCTTTAGCTTATAGCACCACTTGCAACCTATTACCTTGGCACCCGGAGGGGGATCAACCAACTTCCAAACTTGGTTATCATATATAGATTGCATTTCTGCCTCCATGGCTTTACTCCAATTTGCAGGTTATGGGCTAGCCATAGCCTCCTGGTAGGTTTTGGGTTCTTCCTCATCCCAGATGACAAGAGTCTGATCATCGGTGACGAGGAAACTATACCTCTCCGGTTCCCGACGATCCCTACCAGACCTTCTAGGTTCTTGTGCGGCCTGGGTCGGTGCTTCCCCTTGTGGAAGCTCCACCTGGGCCTCTGAGTTATCCTCTTCAGGAGCTTATGGACCTTGAACTTCCCTGAGTTCAACATTGCTCCCACTGTCTTTCTTGGAAAGGAACTCCTTTTCTAGAAAGACCCCCTTCCTTGCCACGAACACCTTGTTCTCCACGGGGTTGTAGAAGTAATACCCTTTGGTTTCCCTAGGGTAGCCCACAAATAGGCATTTATCAGTTTTGGGCTCCAGCTTGCCACTAGTCAATCTCTTGACATGTGCTTCGCATCCCCAAATCCTTAGGAAAGATACATTGGGCTCCTTGCCCATCCATATCTGATATGGTGTCTTTTCCACTGCCTTAGTCGGAGTATTATTTAAGATAAGAGCTACTGTCTCGAGGGCGTGTCCCCAGAAACTAATTAGGAGAGAGGCTTGACTCATCATTGAGCGGACCATGTCCAACAGGGTCCTATTCCTCCGTTCGAACACCCCATTCCATTGTGGTGTTCTGGGAGGAGTGAGCTGTGGAACTATTCCATGCTCTCTCAAGTATGAGTCAAACTCTAGGCTCATATACTCACCGCCTCGGTCCGACTGAAGGGTTTTGATATTCCTTCCTAGCTGGTTCTGTACCTCGTTCCTAAATTCCTTGAACCTATCAAGGGTCTCGGACTTGTATTTCATCAGATAGACATAGCCATATCTGCTGAAATCATCCATGAACGTGACGAAGTACAGATGCCCACCACTGGTCGCTGCGCTCATAGGTCCAAATACATCTGAATGTATTAGGTCCAATAAGCCAGTGGCCCTTTCAGCCTTCTTGCTAAAAGGCGCCTTTGTCATCTTGCCTCGTAAACATGATTCGCATGTATCAATTGACTCCAAGTCAAATGACCCTAAGACTCCACCTTTGTGAAGCCTAGCAATGCGCTTCTCGTTTATGTGGCCAAGACGACAATGCCATAGGTAGACAGGATTAAGTTCGTTAGGCTTAACCCTTTTAGTGTTTATGTTATAGATGTGATTGGTTTCATTTAAGTCCATGATATATAGGCCATTATTTAATAGAGCATCTCCATAAAATAATCCCTCTCTAGATATTGAAATTCTACCATTAGAAATAGTAAAATAAAATCTAGAAATATCCAACATAGAAACTGAAATAATATTCTTGCACATAGTAGGTACAAAATTACAATGTTCTAAATTCAAAACCAATCCACTGGGCATCATAAGATGGTATTCGCTGATCTCTATGGCAGCAACCCTTGCTCCATTCCTGACCTGCAAGTCCACCTCTCCCGACCCCAGTGACCTTCTGTTCTTAAGTCCCTGCACATTGCAACAAATGTGAGAACCACATCCAGTATCCAATACCCAGGATGTTGAAACAGTAAGGTTAATGTCTATAACATAAATACCTGAAGAGGACATACCTTGGCCCCTTCTTTGCTCTCCCATCAGCCTGGGACACGATCTCTTCCAATGGCCCACCTGTCTACACCCGAAACAGACATCTTCAGGACTTGCCTTCTGCTGGGCCTTGGGTTGGGCCTTGGCCCTCTTAGCCTTAGCCTTCTTGGCCTTGGCCTTGGCCTTTTCCTTGGCCTTACCCTTGGCAATAGGAGGGTTCCCCTTGTTGACCAGCAGCACCGGTGGAGTCTTTTTGATCGACTGCTTTGTAAGCTTGGCATCCTATGCAGCTCACTGACAGTGCGGTTCATCCGTTGCATGTTGTAGTTCAGGATGAACTGATCATAAGAATCCGGCAAGGATGCAAGGATTGTGTCCACCACAACTTCTGAGAGATAGGCAATCCGAGACGGGCCAAAGTGTCCAAGTAGCCCTTCATCTTAAGCACGTGTGCGCTCACAGATGTCCCGACCCCCATCTTACAAGAGTGGAATGCCTTATTGGTCGGTACCTTTCCTGATGAGCTTGCTCCTGAAACATCTCATTTAGAGTTGTTATCATAGCATAGGCTTGATGGTCCATTAACTGTTTTTGCAGTTTAGGGACCATACAGGCCAACATAAGGCATGTCACATCCCTATTATCCTTGACATGCGCCTCGTATTCCTCCAGCTGGGCAGCCGGTGGATTATGTCCTTGAGGCGCAGCCGGTACAGGCCTTTCCAGTACATACTCTTTTGACTCCTGTCTTAGAACAATTCTTAAGTTCCTAGACCAGTCCAAAAAGTTAGGACTGGAAAGCTTGTCCTTTTCAAGAATAGATCGCAGTGATAAAGTGTTGTTGTTTGCCATTTAGAGTTTCTACACAGAAAAACATTTAGAGTGTTAATAAAGGACTTTAATTTGTTATTTCCATATGAAATTAATAATGAATCATGTTATTAATTTAAAACGAGTTGTTGGGCTCATGGGCCGAGATCCATATTTCATCAATATATAGCCAAACGAGGCTCTGGTACAACTATACCTTAATTATTTAGGTAGGAACACCGTCCAATCCCAACCTAGGGACTCTCGGTTTGATGGGCTTGTTGGCACTTACCTATCTGTGCTTAGGGCCAGGAGAATCCTACTACCCACGCTAAGTCAAAACCTCCATTCAAGTGTTAGAGTATCCCATACTCTAACCTAATACAAAGTGACAATACTCCAGTGTATCCTGCGAGGGCATGGTCTACAACTGGCCTATTCCCACTTCGAGTCGGTTTTGAATGAGGGAAGCACTTTTAAGCAACTTAGTAATTCCATTTGGTTATTAGATTCAATTAATAATGGCTTACATACATAAGGCGGGTGAAATTGATGTTGGATCATGCATTCATACATGCAAATAAATATAAAGCATAATTAAATAAAAGTAAAATGGATTGCTATGGGCCTATATTACACCCTAATATTATTCTAGTATACCTATACTAGAAAAAAATATCAGGTGGGTCTCCATCTTTTCCTTCTGGGCTTGCACCTCCACTTGGGCTTGCACCTCCACTTAGGCTCACCACTCCATGGGCTTCTTCTTTTACAAATTTTATAATAATTGAATAAAATAAAATTACATTAAAAAAAGAAAAACGACACGCAGGCCGTATTTACCCAAAAAGAAAAATACAACCCATCTTGTACAAGGCCCAATAGCATCCAACCATACAAACATTTACTCATACATATGCATCCAATACATATAATTCATAAGCATGTTATAATGCATGATTTAAGCCCATTTCAATTATGTCCAAGCCATTATATAGAAATCGCCAATTTTGGCCCACCATGGTTCTAACCCTTAACGGGCTTTGGGCCTCCAGCCCAGGCAGTCCAACTGCTCCCATTGGAATTGGGAAACCACGGGTCCATTTCAGCCGTCCAAGTAATTGTGCCAAAAGTACCCGAACCAATTTCAATTAACCATATTAATTTCCAAAATTAATATCACATGAATAAAATAAAATTTCATTCAAGAAACCACATGCATTTAAATTGCATCAATTTAAACACACGAATTTTAAAACCAATTAAAATTTCAAAACTGGGCCCCGGGCCCAAAACCCGCCAAATCCAAAAATGCTAGGCCCGGCCCGCTGCGGCTAGGGCAACCGAGTTGCCCTCAGCAGTAGCCACTGCTAGGGGCAGCAGCGGCCACTGCCCAGCAGCAGCCCACTGCTCCGGCAGCAGCGGCTGCTGTTGGAACCAGCGGCAGCGGCCGCTGCCACTCCCGCCGCGGGCAGCCCTGCACCTTCGGGAGCCAGATTTTTTTTTAAATAGAAAAAAAAATATAGATGAACAAACAAAATATGGCATCCATCAACAACAAGAAATTCACCAAGAATTCCAAAATCATACAATAAAATTAAACTAACATAAACCTATATGCAAATTTAATCTCAATTGTACAAAAACAAATGGGAAAAATCTTAAACCCAAACCAAGAACCCCAATAAAAATCTCCAATTTTAAAACATGGAATTCAACCAATTTTAACAATTTCCACGGATCAAAAGCCCGCTCTAATACCACTGTTGGGATTGTTCACCGGAAATCACCCGATAAAAGCGGAAGAACGCGATGATTTCCTCAAATCCAGTCCCAGGAGCAATTGAAATGGAAATTGTAAAATTTGAAATTGAAATAGAAAGAGATCATATTCTTACCCCGAATATCTCTTTCTAGAGATGGATGAGGACTGCAGAAATCAAATTAGATTCCCTCCTCGTTCTCGTACACGAACGCCTAACGAACACGATCAGTGCTAGCGTAAGAAAAACGAGCAATGGACAGTGAGGGGGCTAGAGAATTCGGCTATGGTGGCTTGTTGTGATAGATAGGGGCCAAAATTTTTCACCCGGTTTTTATACCTAGGGTGGCCGAATTCCCCTAGGGGAATTTAGGCCCAGCTTGGCTCCTTTCATTTTGTGTGGGCTTCCATCTTTTAATTCAGGCCCAATCTAATTTTAATTATTCTGGTTTAAATTAATTTCAAGCCCAATTTTAATATACCCATGTATTTAATATATTACACCAAGTAGCATATTATTTACATTTAAATTAAAATTAGTTTGACCAATTAATTTAATCCAAATTAAAATTAAATCTTCACAAAATAAAATCATATGTAAACCTATACATATGAATATTTCCACCTAGGAAATAATCTCATAATTAATCCAATTAATTACGAAGAGCCAATTGAATATATTAATTTCATTATTAGGATCAATCCAATTGATCTTTATAATATGGTTAATATATATATGCCTCTCTCTCCGCAGTGTATACTCCAAGTATACATGTGATTCCTTAAGTCTGTGTTCAGTCGTTCTATGTGTACTATCCCGTAGGCCCATCGTTATGTTGGTAGAGGGCCTTTGGCCCGCAGACTGTAGTTGGGCTCTAGCAAGCCACTGCAGCCCCCAATTAAGATGGAGATGGCAGTCTAACTGTTATCATAACCCTGTAGTTTAAACTTGTACATCCCATGTCATTGATATCGGTGTTCCATACAGAGGCATGGATTGATCACCCTCTTTTGTGTCGAACATTAACTTGATCCTGAATGCACTGAAGCTCACAAACAAGTTCCCTCTTGTTTGGGTGTGGCCACACTCTTATCAGTGACATTCATCAAGAGGCCAGTGATATCTTCCCAGTGGACTACTAAGTGACAAATCCCTTCTGCATAACCATAGCATTACCATGCTAAGTGACATACCCGAAAGTACCCATACTTGGCACCCTATTACAGGCCCTTTAGGTGTACCCCTAAGTATGCGACCTCACATGTAACACTATGATATGGTCAGGTCAAAGGATCCATACAAGTACTACACGAGAATCACTTGCGATACTATACCATATGGATTTCTCGAGTGGATCTATCCAGTACCATCCCCTTATGCATGTACCCATTAACTTGGTTGACATTCCATGTCCAACGACCGGTAAGACATCGCCATACAACCAGGTTAATGATAGTCTTTTGTTCCATTCATTCCCATGAGTGGAATAGACTACGGATCTATTTATGGTCATATCGTTTACCCTATCCATGGTCTTACTACCAAGTGCATGACACTGGTCATCATGGATATGGATATGTCCATCAGATACTTCATTTAATATATTGCACAAGATAAATATAATAAATGAATTAATGCCTTTATTAATAACACAAATAAGTATAGCACATGAATCCAATTAATGTATGATACAAATGCAAGGACCAATGCCTCGGGACTAGGGCATATCCAACAACCCAAACAAGTGGGAATTTGTTTGTGAGCTTCAGTGCATTCGGGATCAAGTTAATGTCCTAACACAAAAGAGGGTGATCAATCCAGGCCTTTGTGTTGGACACTGATATCAATGACATGGGATGTACAAGTTCAAACTACAGGGTTATGATAACAGTTAGACTGCCATCTCCATCTTAATTGGGGGCTGCAGTGGCTTCCTAGAGCCCAAATGCAGTCTGTGGGCCACAGGCCCACTGCTAACATAAAGATGGGCCCATGGGATCGTACACATTGAGCAACTGAAGACTGACTTAAGGAATCACATGTATACTTAGAGTATACACTCTGGAGAGAGAGGTATATATTAATTATATTATAAAGATCAATTGGATTGATCATAATGATAAAATTAATATTTGATTGGCTCTTTAAATTTAATTGGATTAATTATGAGATTATTTCCTAGGTGGAAGTATTCATATGTATAGGTTTACATATTATTTTATTTTGTGAAGATCTAATTTTAGTTTGATGGATTAAACTAATTGGTCAAACTAATTTTAATTTAAATGTAAATAATATGTTACTTGGTGTAATATATTAAATACATGGGTGAATTAAAGTTGGGGTTGAAATTAATTTAAATCAGACTAATTAAAATTAGATTGGGCCTGAATTAAGAGAAGGAAGCCCACACAAATGAAAGAGCCATGTTGGGTTAAAATTCCTTTAGGAATTTCGGCCAACCTAGGGTTTATTAACCCTAGGAATTTCGGCCACCATAGATAGAAGAGATAGCCGAAATTTCCTTGCCTCCTCTCTCCAATGTTTTGTGTTTTCCGATGCTAGCACGGGTGGTGTTCGTTAGGCGTTCGTGTATGTGAATGAGGAGGGTTTCTAGTTTGAATCCTGCAGTCTACAACCATCTCTAAAAGAGATATTCTGGGTAAGAGATTTATCTCTTTCTATTAAATTTTTGTTTTTCCAATTTCCATCTCAATTACTCCTGGGCACAGATTTGAGGAAATCATCGCGTTCTTCTGCTTTAATCGGGTGATTTTTGGTGACAAATCCCAACAGATTAACCCTTTGCCAGCATTTGAAAGATAGGTTAATATGGTGCAGTCGGGCCTGCCAGACAACTTCATCTTTGCATAAGTCCTACCGGCAAATCCCACTGTATAGTCTGTGGTGGCTAGTGGAGCTGGGGCAAAGTCTGATTGTGAGGAGTCGACTGAGCAGAAGGAAGTGAAGCCTATGTGTCTGGATGATCTGGATTCAGAAGATGAATACAAAGACTACGGTAGTAGTGAGATGGTCAAGCTGCCAGTCGTGGAGACAAAAGTTCCTGAAGTCCAGCATGTAACTAGGAGCGGTGGGGTATTCCAGCCAGTGGTTCAACAGAGTGACAAGACTCCAGCGACTGGGTTAGGTAGTATGCCAGCGCTGAAAGAAGTAGAGAAAGAAGACTTGGTTATTTCTCAACTGAAAAGGACTCCAGCACAGGCCAGTCTGTAGCATTTGTTGCTGACTTGCAAAGAACACAGGACTGCGTTGGTCAAAAAGCCGTTCGAAATTGAAGTTTCTCCACTTGCATCTCCAGAGGACATGTGTTGCTTACTGGACAAGATTCATATAGGGTCCCCTGAGATTGTATTTTCCAAAAAAGATTTTCCACTTGAGGGGAGAACTCACAACAAAGCCCTTTATGTCAAGGTTAACCTCCTAGACCGGGTTATGCCAAGCATGTTGATGGGCGATGGATCTGCCCTGAACATATGTCCACTGAAGATGCTGCAATTCCTAGGTCTGAGTGAAGACAGTCTAAAAAAGTCCTCCACTGTGATCAAGGCCTATGATGATTCCAAGAGGACTATAATTGGGACTTTTGAAGCTGAACTGGAAGTGGGACCGGTCAAGTTGATGGTCACTTTTACTGTGATTGACATTCCAGTCACCTTCTCCTTGCTGTTGGGGTGACCATGGTTCCACCCATTGGGGGGTATCCCTTCGACCTTACACTAGAAGATCAATTTTTCAATAGGCAGTGAGGTTGTGACAGTCGAGGCAGATTCCCAGTCCACGATTTCTGCTATTAGTGAGGAGACCATACCATTCGGCTGTTTCCAAGTCACCATGGTCAGCGGGGAGGAGACCACGGATGCTCCAATGGTCATCTACGAGAACTATATGCCAGAATGGTGGTCTAAATACCTTCGCAGGCATAACTTTGTTCCGAGCATGGGACTCGGAGCCAATCTATAGGGGATGCCCAAATTTAACATTGATTTTGGGAAGCCGAGGCAATTTGGCTTAGGCTACACAGCTGAGTCGTCTGAGAAGAAAGACCTAGAAAAAAGGGAAGAATGGCAAGCCTATGATGAAGCCATTCATTAAGGCGGGTGAGGCGCCTTACAAGGGGCAAACCAAACCAGTGAAGGTCGGGAGCATTGAACTCCCAAGCTTTGAAGTATTCTTTGATGTGATAGACTTTGAAAGAGCCGGGAGGAGCCAGGTGCACCAATGATAGTGGAGGAGGCAGTTGTTGAGCCTATCATCCCCCAGGAGAAACCATCTGAGTAATGGCAGAAGTGGCCAAGGAAGAAGCTGAAGAAAAGCTTATCATGAATCTGTGAAAGCAATTTCAGAGGCACTGACTGCTACCTTAAGCAAGGAATTTGAAAAGTCTGAGGAGGGATCCACTAAGGAGGTGATGGCCAAGACGTGCTTGGATTCTGTGGTTGCTGAGATAGCAAGTATCATGATGAGAGCCAAGGCACAGATGGCTGAGATCGAGAAGATTGCTCTTCCTGCTAAATAGGAGTTTGAAGTTGCTACTGACCTGGACAACATCCTGGAGCTGAGCGAGAATGCTGAGGAATTTCCAGGCCCTCCGCCTATGGAGCATGAAAATGCTTTTGTTATATCTGTTTCTTCTCTTTTTGATGTGAACGATGCACTCTTTAACAAGTTTAATGCAATGAAATCTCAGTTTGCTTACTTGTGTGATGTTTATCTTGATAATTCTGTGCATGCATTTGAATCACCATCAAGCATATTTAGCATTCATGACACTGCATTGCATGAATTTAACATAAGTATAGATGAAAACCCCAAAATGGTATTCATTTCACATGAACTAAAATCTAAGAAGAGAGAGAATTAACAAAAATACTACAAAAACATGTTAAGGCTTTCGCTTGGTCATACGAAGACATGTCAGGGGTCGTCACAGAAATAGCAGTCCACAAGATTCCAACAGATCCTAGGTTCAGACCAGTAAAGCGGAAATTGAGATGGCTAAGACCAGAAGCTGCATTGGTAAAGGAAAAAGTGGTGAAGCAGATTGAAGCAAAGTTCCTCGAAGTGGTGGAATACACAGAATGGTTAGCCAACATTGTGCCAGTGCCTAAGAAAGATGGAAGGGTCATAGTGTGTGTCGACTACAGGGACTTGAACAAAGCTTGCCCTAAAGATAATTTCCCCTTACCTCACATTCATGTTTTAGTCGACAGCGTAGCCAAGGCAGTAATGTATTCTTTCGTGGATGGATTTCCGGCATACAACCAGATCTTAATGGATGGGATTGACAAGGTGAAAACATCCTTCATCAAAGAGTGGGGCACTTTCTGCTACAGAGTAATGCCTTTTAGACTGGAAAACATTGGGGCCACCTACCAGAGGGTTATCACAACACTGCTGCACGACATGATTCACAAAGACGTGGAGGTGTATGTCGATGACATGGTTGTTAAATCAATGTCCCAGGAGGAGCACCCAGCTATCCTGGATAGATTTCTTACACGCATTGGAGAATACAACCTACGGCTTAACCCTAAGAAGTGCATATTTGGGGTTACATCAGGTAAGCTGCTGGGTCATGTGGTAAGCCAAAGGGGAATAGAGATGGATCCAGACAAAATCAAAGCTATTCAAGATATGCTAGCTCCTAAAACAGAAAAGGAGGTCCGGTCATTCTTGGGTTCCTTGTAGTATGTCAGCCGTTTCATAGCACGGTTAACTTCAGTGTGTGAACCAATTTTCAAGTTGTTACGGAAGGACCAGCCTATCACGTGGGATGACAAGTGCTAGTTGGCTTTCGAAAAGATCAAAGCTTATCTGGTAAATCCACCAGTCCTAAGCCCACCAACTCCAGGAAAGCCTTTAATTTTGTATTTAGCCATTAAAGATTCCTCCATTGGGACAATACTAGCATAAGAGCAGGATGGGAGGATGGAGTACCCATTTATTATCTCAGCAAAAAGCTGCTAGAATATGAAACCAAGTACACACTAGTAGAAAAGACATGTGTAGCAATGATCTGGCTGACTAAGAAGCTACGCCACTAATTGCAGTCATACAAGGTGCAAGCCATGGCTAACGTGGATCCGATGAAATACCTGTACGATGCACTGGTGTTGGTTGGGAAATTACCCAGGTGGTTACTACTTCTGTCAGAATTCGACATCGAGTACATCACTAGGAAAACTATCAAAGGGTGAGCTGTGGCAGAATTCTTAGCAAACCAGCCATTAGAATCGGACTGCGTGGAAAATCTGGAGTTCCCGGATGAATAGTTGGCTGTACCAGAAATGAGAAGATGGGTTATGTGCTTTGATGGTGCCGTAAACAGAAAAGGTGCTGGAATTTGGGTGATCATAGCAACGCCAGATGGCGAGATTATTCCACTGTCAAAGAGGTTGGACTTCTTCATAACCAACAATGGGGCAGAGTATGAAGCCTACCTATTCGGAATGGAAGCTCTCCTAGCACTAGGGGCAGACAATGTCTTGATTGTCGGGGATTCACTCTTGGTGATTAGGCAACCACAAGGTGACTGGGATTTGAGAGAAGAAGCCCTACGGCCCTACTTCGAACTGCTGCAGTATAGAAAAAGGTTATTTGACCAGTGCGAGTTCAGACATGTCCCTAGAGAGGAAAATAAAATGGCGGATGCACTAGCAACACTGTCCTCTATATGGAAAGATCCAGAAAAGACACAGATACAACCTCTGGTCATAGCGATTTCCCAGCAACCCTGCTTTAATATGCGCGAGGTGATGGAGTTAATAGCCGAGGAAAAGCCCTGGTTCTTTGACATTTATCAGTACATGAAAGAGGGAAAGTATCCATAAGGAGCTAGCATTGCTGATAAGATGTCACTAAGAAGATTAGCTAGCCAGTTCAGAATCTTTAAAGATAAGCTATACAAGAGAACTGCAAATGGGGTTCTTCTAAGATGTTTGACAGAATGAGAAGCAGAAATTGTAATGCAGCAAGTACATGTCGGATCCTGCGGGCCGCATATGAATGGGATTGCCATGGCTAGAAAGATAATGAAACATGGATACTTCTGGATGACAATGCAGTTTGATTATGTGAAGGAGGTAAAAAGATGTCACGAATGCCAGATCTATGCGGATATCAGTCATCTGCCACCACTTGAATTACAAAGCCTAGCATCTCCTTGGCCATTCTTAGTGTGGGGGATTCACATGATTAGAGAAATTCATCCTACAGCATCTAATAGGCATAGATTCATAGTGGTTGCAGTCAATTATTTCTCAAAATGGGTGGAAGCAGAGTCCTTCTCCAGTGTGACAGCCAAGCAAATGGTCAAATTCATTCAGAAGAACATCTTCTCCCAATACGGACTCCCTCATCATGTAGTGCCCGACAACAGGATCCAATTCTAAGGGGCAACAGCTAAACTATTCTCAGAACATGGCATCGAACATCATAGGACTTCTTCGTACAGATCATAGGCTAATGGTACAGTGGAAGTGGCTAACAAGTCAATTAAGAAGATCCTATCAAAAATGGTAACCACCTACAGGGATTGAGTTGAAAAATTGCCATATGCTCTTTAGGGTTACAGAACCAGTGTCAGAACGCCAACGGGTGAGACTCCTTATGCTTTGGTGTATGGAATAGAAGCAGTGTTGCCAATGGAAATGGAACTCAAGTCACTTAGCGTAGCCTTGGAAGCTCAGCTACTAGAAACATAATGGGTTCAAACTAGATACATGTAGTTGGCTGCATTAGATGAAAAGTGGTTGAAGGCACTGGAGCACTTGCAGATGTATCAGCGCAGAACTGCCAGAGCTTATAATCGAAATGTGAAGTATCCCAAACAGCAGCTGAAGGTCAAGGATCTGGTTCTAAAGCAGTTAAGGCCTACGAATGTGGATGCCCGAGGGAAGTTCATACCAAATTTGGAAAGGCCATATGTTGTGAAGAAAGTGCTATCAAAGGGTGGTGTAATCATCATAGACATAGACGGGAATGAATTTGTAAACCCTATCAATCAAGACCGCCTAAAGCCTTACTATATATATATATATATATAAGAAAAGTCTGCTAGGTCGAAAACTCGAAAAGGATAGCCTCGGCAAAAGTTAAGATGAGAGAAAATGATCAGTCGGAAAATCTGCAAGGGACGGCTGGTGACAGATTCTGGTTCTGTGGGGAGTGTATACCATTTTTGGGAACCAACCTTTTCAAATGTATTCATGTTAATTTCATCAATAAAGTGTGATGTTTTGTTTAACTATGTTCACAAGGTTATATTATAATGCATAAACAAAATTATCATGCCTACACATCCATTTAAAGAAAGCATTTTGCATTAAATTGGTTAAAAGACTCGCATTATTCAATAAGGATATGTGCTAAAATGCTTGCAACTCATAATCTTTTCTTTTCCTTCGAACTTAATTTATCATTCTCTATGGTAGTCAAAAATTTTGAAACAAACCCAAATCCAAATGTCCCAAAAAAAAGAGCTCGCTAAGGTGAAAACCGAAAAGGCGCCTTAGGCAAAAGCCAGGGCAGCTCGCTGAGCTGAAAACCCACGTCGGGCAATTCAGGCAAAATTTAGAGCACTTCTAGATTTTACCATTCCCCAGCAGATACTCTTCTGTTATTATCCAGCAGAATCCTCTGTGTAATTCCCCATCGGAGACACTTTCATCCTCCAGCGGAGATCCCTTTCACTCCGGATCCCCGGCAGACACTCTTCTACTATTCTCCAGCGGGATCCTCTACACTATTCCTAACAGAACTATCACAAAGAACATGACCATGTTCTCTCCAGCAATCATCAGACCTCCCTAACAGCCATTGCATTTCCCCACATATCCCTGGCGGAAGTCAAGAATCACATCACATAAAGAATATACTCCCTAGCTAGATCAGTCGTAGGTGTCATATGCTTCCCCTAGCTAGAGGCGTGACTCAAAATCCCCAAAGAGCATAGCCTTTCAAGGCTAGACGAATAGCCAGGGATACATCTCCGAGTGTCCATTCGCATATGCATACATTGCAACACGCATACACAAGCATTCAAAACACGTATATAAACATGCATACATGCATCACGACCAACCCAAGTGCAGGTATCCGGAGGCCAAAAAGCCCCCAAGCCGTATTTATTCTCGATGGAAGGGGTAAAAATTTTTGTTTCCAAAATTGTCGATCAAGGAATAAATACGTGCTTTGGACTCAATTTCAATGGTTCTCCACCACACGGAGAAAACAGTCTTATTTGGTTGCTCCACCACACGGAGGAAAGAGAAAACTTCAACGGTTACTCCACCACACAGAGAAAACAGTCTTACTTGGTTGCTCCACCACATGGAGGAAAGAGAAAACTTCAATGGTTACTCCACCACATAGAGAAAACAATCTTACTTGGTTGCTCCACCACACGGAGGAAAGAGAAAACTTCAACGGTTACTCCACCACACGGACAAAACAATCTTATTTGGTTACTCCATTATACGGAGGAAAGAGAAAACTTCAATGGTTACTCCACCACACGGAGAAAACAATCTTATTTGGTTGCTCTACCACACGGAGGAAAGAGAAAACTTCAACAGTTACTCCACCACACGGAGAAAACAGTCTTATTTGGTTGCTCCACCACACGGAGGAAAGAGAAAATTTTATGCGGTCTACTCCACCACATGGAGAAAACAGTCCTATCTGATCGCTCCACCACATGGAGAAGAATTAAAAATTTTCACGGGCACACTCCACCACAGCGAGTTGATATCACATGCACACTCCACCACAACTAGTCGAGATAACGGGTACACTCCACCAAGCGAGTCAACAACTCTGTTCCCCCAACGAGGGGCATCAAGGACCCTCCTGGGACAGAAAAGATTTAATCCAGGAACACCCTCAGAGTCATAGCGTGCAAATCAGAACTCTACGACTCCAAATCTCAGGTATGAAGATTTCCCCAATTACAATAATGTTTGTTCACGCCAACTTAACCCCGAGAAGGGTATTTCTCGCCTTTTACAGGTTCTAAGGGCAAAACAAGTTAGCCGTATTTATTCTTAATCGAAAGGGCAAAAATTTTTGTTTCCAAAATTGTCGATCAAGGAATAAATACATGCTTACAACTCAACTTCAACGGTCCACTCCACCACACGGGGGAAAGAGAAAATTTTATGCGGTTACTCCACCACATGGAGAAAACAGTCTTATTTGGTTTCTCCACCACATGGAGAAGAATTAAAAATTTTCACTAGCACAATCCACCACAGCGAGTCGAAACCACGGGCACACTCCACCACAGCGAGTTGATACCATGGGTACACTCCACCGCAGCGAGTCGATATCACGGGTATAATCCACCGCAGCGAGTTGATACCACGGGCACGCTCCACCGCAGCGAGTCGATACCACGGGCACACTCCACCATAACGAGTCGATACCACGGGCACACTCCACCACAGCGAGTCGATATCAGGGGCACACTCCACAACAGCGAGTCGCACTCCACCACAGCGAGTCAATGACTCTGTACCCCCAACAAGGGGCATTAGGTGCGCTTCCTCATCCTTTCTCCCCGCTCTCTCAGTCGCGAGACCAAACTCGTTCTAGGCTTCATAGCCCACTATGAACCGACTTTGGTCCCATGAGGGGCAGGTGTAAGCGCCGGAATTTCCTAACTCAAAAAAAAAAAAGAAAAAAAGAAGAAGAAAAAAAAAGAGAGATAGAAATAGTCATACGACTGTAACTACAGTCGTGCGACTTTAATCAAACTACAGTCGTACGACTATAACGTCGGAGCAGGTGCAGAAGCCCATACCTTAGCAGTAGAAAAAAGAGAAGAAAAAGAGGGAGCATTAATTACTCCATTCTGGCAGCAAGAAACCAAGGAATAAGAGGAGAAGGAGAAGAGAATTTGAAGGACTTTTGGCTCTGAAGCTTAAGAAATCAGAGGGAGAAAGAAATTTGAGAGTGAAAAGAGAGGAAAAGGAGGAAGAAAGAAACTCACAAAAACTCAAGCTTTCGTTCTTCTTTTTCTTTTGATTCTTGAGTGTTAATGTCTAAAACCGGATAAAAATCATAGGTCAATGACTTAACACTTAAACTCAATCAATTTCGGACTCTAACTTCACTCAAAACCATGGCATTTTGGATATTTTGGACCAAACTGCTCAACCTCAACTGAAGGAGAAAAGAAGCAATTTGGTGTGGATTGGTGCGTTGCTAGGGGGTCAATCCTACGGTGGATAAGCACCTAAGAGGTAAACATCCTTTAGTCCCTCTATTTTTCATGCTTTCTCAGTGAATTGGTGTGTTTTTATGCATTTTTATCCATTTTTTGCATTTTCTGTTTCTGGAAATCAAGAACAGTTGATGAATAGTCGTACGAATGTAAATATAGTAGTACAAGTGTTCTTGGTTTCCAGCTGTTGTCTTTCAGTTTTATTTCAAATAATTTTGGCAAAATTCTGAGTTTGAATGATTTACAGTCACACGACTGTAATACCCGTCCAGAATCAGAATTTCCAGAATAATCCCCAAAAATTTCCAAAAATCCCAAAAAAATTCAGAAAATAAGAAAATCACCAAAAATTTATTTTGTTATGTGCATTCACTACGCTAGATTTAATTTTCAGTGTTTTTGCATTTAGAACAATATCACGACGGAGACTCGATTCTCCCAAAAACCAACCCACCTTACATGCTAAATTAAAGTAAACCGGAAAATAAATTGTTTTCAAAATGATTTTCTTACAAAACCAAAATACAGGGACATTTCAAAATGTTTTCCAGGTCTAATCGGGCCGACTAGCCAAGCCGACCCAGTTATCCCCCTAATTGCATGTTCCCGAATTCTTAAAATCCCCATTCTGTCGTGATTTGAGTTCTATTTGTGTTTATAATATAAATTGTGCTAACTAATCTGTTTTGCAGCATTTATTTTTATTTTTGTTGTATTTAATAAATAAATTCGTGTAATTAGGCGATTGTATTTTTAGATCCTCGTGTACTTAGGCGTTTGTAAAAGTGAGGACGAGAGTTTTTATATTTTATTCAATTTGGGTTGTATTAGCAGCCTTTACTATTCTTTTGTATAATTTGTGTGAATGGTTTAATTTCCTGCAATTTATTTATGCATTTTTGCCTTAGCATTGGGTTAATAAATTAAACGAATTGGGTTAGAGAAAAATAATAAATTGAATAAATATGGTTTTATAAATAATAAACGAATACAAGCTTGAGGTTAAGTAGGTAAGTTGCCCGAACCCTGAATCTCTGGATTAGGTACAGCAGTCTACGCTTGGTAGGGAGATGTACTAGAATTTCCCAGATTAGCTGATCCGGGTGGCGACTCTGTCACTGATCTCGAGATTTAGATTTCGAGGTCTTTAAGTTATAAAATGGGAAAACGTTTTCTACAAAATACATTTCAAAAAAAATAAATCCATGATTTTTCTAACTTAAGATAAATCAAACCCGTTTTCCAAATAAATCAAAACTAATCATCATTTTCCCCGGTCTGCTTCCCCGCGTCTCATTTTCTAAAAGGTCATCCTCTCACACTACCTGTCTCTTGTTTCTTTATAACATACCATCATCAACATTTTTCACGAACATGATACATGCAAAGTATTTGTGTGATACTAACTCATATCTTCTGTACAACCATTTGCATTTTTTTGCGTGAAAATACATTAATCACCCGTGTGACATTTACACTAACCATGTTGTTACAGCCATGCATTTCCTCATTGTGTGAAAAAAATTTAACTCATGCGCATCATTTGAATATCATAAGCACTAACCAGTTTGCTCTGTAGCCATATGGAACGCATGTTATGCATAAAACATTCATAGGGCCTTAAACAACCCCATAAGGGTCACACACATCGCACTCCCTACCAAGTAGGAAATCATTTAGGTGCTCCACGAGCGCCGAAAAATTCCATTTCATACATTATATCATTAAGGTGCTCCACGACCTCTAAAAAATCTCATTTCACACATTAAATCATTTGGGTGCTCCACGAGCACCGAAAAATTTCATCGCATCCATCAAGTCATTCAGGTGCTCCACGAGCATCGAAAAAATCTCATTTCACACATTAAATCATTTAGGTGCTCCATGAGTGCCGAAAAAGTTCATCGCATACATTAAATAATTTAGGTGCTCCACGAACGCTGAAAAATTTCATTTCACACATCAAGTCATTTAGGCGCTCCACGAGCGCCGAAAAATCTCATGTCATACATTAAATCATTTAGGTACTCCTCGAGCACGGAAAAATTACATTTCATGCACCAAATCATTTAGGCGCTCCATGAGTGCCAAAAAATTACATTTCATGCATTAAATCATTCAGGTGCTCCACAAGTGCAAAAAAATTACATTTTGCACATTAAATCATTTAGGTGCTCCCCAAGCACCGAAATCCCAATCGTGTGCCAAGCGCACGTTCATCTCGTTTCACATCACAAAAACCCAAAATGCTCCATTGAGCGCCGAAACTCTGCCCGTTCACCAAGAAAATATTCATTTCATACCATGATTTGGAAGTCAAGATGCTCCCCGAGCATCGAAATTCCATTCGCGTGCCATGCACGAGTTCATTTCATATCACGACATTAAAACCCAAGGTGCGCTCCCCGGACACCGAAATCCCGACTGTGTGCCACGTGCACGTTCATCTCATGTCATAACATGAAAACCCAAAATGCTCTCTTGATCGCTAAAACTCTACTCATTCACCAAGAACGAGATCATCTCGTATCACAAAATAAAACCCGAAGTGCTCCCTGAGCGCTAAGGCTTCATCCGTGCATCAAGCACACAAATCTCAATTCACAACCTCCCCAAGTAGGAATTCATGCACACTTTGCCAACCAATTGGTCAGTTGTTCAAGGTTCGCATTACAAGGCCATTCCATACGACATCAATATATCATTCATTCGGCACGCCATGCATACATGCATATCACCTGGAGTTCATAACTCTGTGGGTGGTCATATTTCACTTACCTTGGTTCAATATGTTTTGTAGTTTAGCGCAGATCGGGACACAGACTTATGAGAGTGGAGCGTTGTGATTCATCAACTAGCGAGTTTGAGGAGTCTGTTCGGTCCGGAGAGGTTGGGACAGAATCCGGATCAAGTGCTGAAGTTTTGCCAGAGCTCGAATTATAACAAAAGGGCTTTCAGGAGATGGCCATCACACCAGATGCTGCTACCGCCATGTTGGCCACTACTGCCCTTTGAGAGTTCATTAATTTAGATGAATTCAAAAATCTCATTAAGAGTCAGGTTCAGAGTGTGCTGAACCAATCGTCTACTCAACGACCAGAAAGGGCTACCTGAGAAGAGAGTAGTGGGGGAAGGTTGAATGATGGGCTGTTAGATGCAGAGAAAGCTCAAAGGGATGATGCTGAGAGACCAGTAGAGTCTGCCTTGGAGAAGAAAATGAAAGAAATGGAGGAATTTATGGCAGAAATGCATGCAAGCTCCAAGGCTCAGTCTTCTAAGTGCATTGATCCGACCGCACTCATGGCCGAAGGAATTGAGATGCTGCCGGTGGGCTTCCAGATGCCTAGAATTGCTCCCTATGTTGGAAAGAGTCCTTCTACGGTGCACTTGAATCAATATGTACAAATCATGACAATGGCTGGGCTTACGATGAATCAGTTAATCTCTAGAGGAGACGAATCCGGTGAGTTAATCTCTCTTGATTCTTATTTGATTTTATTCTAATCAATGGTAATTGGACACGATAGGTGGATTCTAGGAAATTTTAAATGGTGTATTTTCCACTGCGCCACGTTATTTTTCCAATGACGAATCCCAACGGCAACATGATATGAAGCAATGGTTAGAATCTCATTTGGGTGCTGAAGTACACACAAGCCAGTGAGAAGAATTACCTGGAGCAGTATAAGATGGGGACCGACATGGAGAGAACCACTCGTCTTGGATGCATGTAGGTTGATCAGGGTTTCTGCGAGTGTAAACTGAGCCGGAGATGCCCCCGCAGCCATTTAAGGGATAAGGGAGACAGTCTTGAAGGAGGCAACCCCATCACTAGAATCATAGAAGTATCGGCTCACCAGTGAGAGGCTAACCATAATAGCCAGCCAACATGATCCCTAAGGGCATTGATGCACCACTCTAGTACAGATTCTAGGCTTAGGCCAAGAGATGAGGATCCGGTAGAAAGAAGAGTTTCCACCTCGGGATTGGGAAGCCCAAACAAACTCACCAACAAAGGAATGTTGCCGAAGGTGAATTCAGGAATTGTAATGTCGATCCCTTTGTGACACAGGATATTCAGGATGGCACTGAATTCCTCATACAAGGTGCAAAGCTCTTGGTGCAAGAAACGAAAGACATTGTCCATCGGATCCTAGTAGCGATAGCAGGCATTCAACAATTCGCTGTTCCGTGGATGTTTGTAATAGACTTTAATGTTCCATAACCTGAAAGGCTTCAATTTGAGCCAATCGAAGTCTTGTAACGATTCTAAAAAATTGTAAAAGCCTGGATGAAAGGAAGCAAAAATTGAAAAGAAGAAAAGAGTGAATTCCTAAAAATATGCAAAATGAAAGCCCATAATTATAAAAATGAGGTTCATGTTGTGTGCAGAAATTCAGTACAAAAAAAAAAAAGAAAAAAAGAAAATGTGATACAAAACACCCTATCTAGCTCTCATCCTCTCCCTCATCAGACGACTCAGACTCACTGGGATGCACTACTCTATAAGTGTCGAAGTCAGCCTACACTCGGTTCAAATTAGCCTGCATCCGGCCCAACTGAGCCTGGTAATCAGCCCGCACCTGAGTCAGCTCATGAGTTGCAGCCAGGGGCCGAGCCTCAGAAGCAACCGCCTGCCTAGCCTGCTCTTGCAGCATCTGCACCTGAGTCTGCAAAATGATAATACAAATTAACATGCATACATGCATACATATTCATTCATGCATTGCATAAATCACATGAAGAAACAGAGATTGCAGAATACTTACAACCCAGGCAGCATTCTCCTGAGTCATGAAGTACTCCAAGCCTAAATACTGCTGCGCCATGTCCTGCGCCTGAGCCGGAGGGATCTATTTAAATAAAAAAAAGACGAAATATTTACATGAGTGGTGTCTCTGGGGCGAACATAATCTGGTGATGGTGATAAGCAGGAAGATCCCTGAAAGCGTATTTGCCATCCAAGCCCATCAAATTGAAGCTCGTCCTCAATTCTGTCACCAGCCGACCCTCTACCACTCCGATGGCCTGGGAATTGGAAGCTGCAGCACTGCTGGAGTGCACAGGATGGCTCCTGTCATGAATAGGCACGTGTCCTCCGACAGTGGCTGTCTCTGTATCCTCATCTCCTGGGGCAGACTGTTAAGTGGAACTTGACACCCTACGTCTCTTGGCATGCAAGTGAAGGGATATTAGAAAAAAAAACGGAACGATAAAGCAACAATGAATAGAAGATACCTGACGAGGAGGAGCCACCGGCAAGTTGCCCCGGACGGGCAGTAGGCAATCACGAATAAAAGTCGGGTAGTCACCATTAGTAGAATCAACTACATGTATGTCTCCAGAAATGTCTGGATGCTCAGTGGGATCAGCATAGTGCGGCCAAAATAGGACATGCGGGACTGGCGGAGGAATAGTACGACCAGAAGGGCCGTCTACATGGTCTGCAAGGCGGAGGTGCTCGCCTAGATACCACTCCTGGGACATCGGGCACTCCAAGACGAGTCGGCGATCATCATACTGCAAGGAAGTCTATACAACGAGAGGCAGGACTCCCTGACTACGCCATGGGAGATGATGAAGCTACAAAAACATAATTAAAGAAGCAAACATTTTAGCACAGGTAAGTAAATACTAAATTAAATTTTTCTTACTAAAGAGAATTAGTTTGCTTACCCTCTCCCAGCAGACCTTTCGAAGACCTCCGGCCAATGCCCTGCCATCCCTACGTCCAGATGCGCAAAATAGTCGAGTGCTCCTCGCCCTGTACGTCTCTCAAGTCTAGTGGCACCAGAATGCGGTGCTCAAACATCCAAATCTACAATTAACAAAAGAATTATAAAAAAAAGGGAAAAAAGAGAGAAAGGAAGAAGGGTAATACTAGTAAGCCGACCTAGAAGCCCAAGATCTCCTGCTGCATCCCTATTGGCACACAAGTCTTGTCCGTAGTATAGCTGTCCAAGTGCAGCTTGGGCCCAATCTAAAGTAGGGAAGGTAGCCAGGTCCACCAGAGTCGGGAGCAGAGTCATGTTGCAGGTGCTTTGCCCAGTGGGAAAAGGGTGCAAGACAATAGAACTAGCACATAAGCCCGAGCACACCTCTCCATGTCCTCATTCGTCGAATCCCGGCGAGCAGCCCAATATGCCTCCACCCGGGAGCACAGTACCATCCCCTTCTCGGGGAAATAGCCAATCAACCGGTTAACATAGTCGCCTGACAGCTGCTATCAGGTCAGGTAGCAGTTGAACCTGATCAGGGTCCCACTAAAGCCAAACCCAGAAATCGCGGTGAAGTTTGATGGAGTGACAATGAGCTCGCTGATGGGAAGATGGAAGGTGTGGGCGGTGCAAACCCACTTCTCGCAAAAAGCCGTCATCACGGCATGAGTAGTGTGAGGCGTACTCTTCGGCAGTGACAAGATAAATGCCTCTAGACCCAAGATCCTAACTCAGGCCCTCACAGACTTGGGGAGCTGTCCCCACCAAATCCGGGGGAAGGAGAGGTTCCCACAGCTCGAAATCTCCCTATCCTATGCACCCAGGAAGTACAATGCATACATATTTAACATTATTTAATGCATACACGCATCATAATAATCTATCATTTAAAAAAAACTGCTGGAATGGCAACTACAGTTGTACGACTGTACTACAGTCGTACGACTGTAGGAACACTCTTACGAGTGTCCATGCCACACTCATATGAGTGTTCATCTTTCCTACAGGCAGAAATTTCCAAGTCCAATTTTTCATGATTTTTAACTTGTTTTTCCTAGTTTCTTGTTCCTATGAACGACAGGGGGCCCCTAGCATGCATTCTACTTAAACAATTCATCCAAAAAGCAGTAAAATATGCAAATCAATTTGGAAAATATTCAAATAAAAAATTTCAAAAAGTTCAAAATTAAGGATGGATTCGGATTCTAACCTAGAGAGAAGACAAGTGAGAATCCATCTCCAGCAAGATGGGGATCTCTGAGCCTAAACGGACCCCACAATGGTCCGCATAACACAGATGGCTGTATCAGTCTGTAACTCTCACAAAAGGGATATCTTGCGCACTGTCGGGCCCCTGGATTTGGTTGGGAGTGAGCTTTCTCAACTTTTTGCTGAGCTTTTTCAACATTTTGGCGGATTGAGAGAAAATGAAAATGGAGGGTGAAGGAAAAAAGAAGGGGCAACGCCCCTTTTTATTTTCTAAAACCGTGAAGTATAGTCGTACGACTGTACTTCACCTACAGTTGTACGACTGTAGTTGAATTTCAAATACAGTCGTACGCCTGTAATGAGAAAAAAGGGGGGGAATTTTTGAATTTATTCTATTCTATTATCTTTAACCTCCTACTTTATTTTCTAAACCCTATTTTATCTCCAAATATTTAATATTCCCCACCGGAAGATATTTCAGTGATTTTGCAGGACCAACACGCCCCCGACCAATTTTCCAACGATGGTCCATCTCGTCCAGGGGCACGAAACCCAAGAAAATCATGGGAAATCCACTGTAAGCATAATCTCATGCATCATATCATTCCACAAAATTGCATTTTTGATGGATCCTATATGCCAAGTCATACGAGATCGACTCACTTTTCACAAATCACAGTCCACCACAACTTTAAAAGGGAATCCGAAATTCAATCCCGACGTATCCTGTATGCCAAGTCATATGAGATCGTCTCACTTTTCACAAATCACGGTGCACCACGACTTTACATGGGAATCCAAAATTGCATTCTCGACGTATCCTGTATGCTAAATCATACAAGATCGTCTCATTTTTCACAAATCACAGTCCACCACGACTTTAAAAGGGAACCCAAAATTCAATCTCGGTATGTCCTGTGCGCCAAGTTGTATGCGACTATCACACACTTCACAAATTCAGTCCTGCATGACTATAAAAGGTAACCAAATTACATTCACCCGTATTTATTCTTGATTGAAGGGGCAAAAATTTTTGTTTCAAAATTATCGATCAAGGAATAAATATATTCACCAATCACACACTATAAGCATTATGGCTCTGTATGGTAGGTCATACACGACCATTTGACTCCAAAAGTCATTTTTCCCTCGGCGTCATCCTTACACGAAAATCATTGTAAGGAATCGCCCGACTCCAAAAGTCATTTTTTCCCCAGTGTCATCCTTACGTGAAAATCATCGTAAGGAACCGCTTGACTCCAAAAGTCATTTTTCCCCTGCATCATCCCTACGTGAAAATCTATTGGGATTTTTCACCGGAAATCACCCGATAAAAGCGGAAGAACGTGATGATTTCCTCAAATCCAATCCCAGGAGCAATTGAAATGGAAATTGTAAAACATAAAATTGAAATAGAAAGAGATCATATTCTTACCCGGAATATCTCCTTCTAGAGATGGATGAAGACCGCAGGAATCAAATTAGAGTCCCTCCTCGTTCTCGTACACGAACGCCTAACGAACACAACCTGTGCTAGAGTTGGAAAAACACGAACAATGGAGAGAGGGGCTAGAGGATTCGGCTATGGTGGCTTGTAGTGTTACGGGCCGAAATTTTTCCCTAGGTTTTTATACCTAGGGTGGCCGAATTCCCCTAAGGGAATTTAGGCCCAGCTTGGCTCCTTTCATTTTGCGTGGGCTTCCATCTTTTAATTCAGGCCCAATCTAATTTTAATTATTTTGGTTAAAATTAATTTCAAGCCCAATTTTAATATACCCATGTATTTAATATATTACACCAAGTAACATATTATTTACATTTAAATTAAAATTAGTTTGACCAATTAATTTAATCCATCAAATTAAAATTAAATCTTCACAAAATAAAAGCATATGTAAACCTATACATATGAATATTTCCACCTAGGAAATAATCTCATAATTAGTCCAATTAATTACGAAGAGCCAATTGAATATATTAATTTCATTATTAGGATCAATCCAATTGATCTTTATAATATGGTTAATATATAAATAACTCTCTCTCCACCATGTATACTCCAAGTATACATGTGATTCCTTAAGTCTGTGTTCAGTCGTTCTATGTGCACGATCCCGTGGGCCCATCTTTATGTTGGCAGCGGGCCTTTAGCCTACAGACTGCAGTTGGGCTCTAGCAAGCCATTGCAGCCCCCAACTAAGATGGAGATGGCAGTCTAACTGTTATCATAACCCTGTAGCTTAAACTTGTACATCTCATGTCATTGATATCGGTGTCCAACATAGAGGCATGGATTGATCACCCTCTTTTGTGTCTGACATTAACTTGATCCCAAATGCACTGAAGCTCACAAACTGTTGGAAATGCCCTAGTCCCGAGGCATTAGTCCTTGTATTTGTACTATACATTTATTGGATTTATGTGTTGTACTCATTTGTGTTATTAATAAAGGCATCAATTCATTTATTATATCTATCTTGTGCAATATATTAAATGAAGTATCCAATGGACATATCTATATCCATGACGACAAGTGTCATGCACTTAGCAGTAAGACCATGGATAGGGTAAACGATATGACCATAAATAGATCCGTAGTCTGTTCCAGTCATGGGAATGAATGGAACAACAGACTATCATTAACCTGGTTGTATGGCGGTGTCTTATCGGTCATTGGACATGGAATGTCAACCGAGTTAATGGGTACATGCCTGGAAGCATGGTACTGGATAGATCCACTAAACGAGTAATCCACATGGTATGGTATCACAATGGATTCTCGTGTAGTACTTGTATGGATCCTTTGACCTGACCATATGATGGTGTTACATGTGAAGTCGCATACTTAGGGGTACGCCTAAAGGGCCTGTAATAGGGTGCCAAGTATGGGTGCTTTCGGGTATGTCACTGAACATGGTAATACTATGGATATGCAGAAGGGATTTGTCACTCAGTAACCAACTGAGAAGATATCACCGGCCACTTGATGAATGTGACTGATAAGAGTGTGGCCACACCCAAACGAGTTGGAACTTGTTTGTGAGCATCAGTACATTCGGGATCAAGTTAATGTCCGGACACAAAAGAGGGTGATCAATCCATGCCTCTGTGTTGGACACCGATATCAATGACATGGGATGTACAAGTTTAAACTATAGGGTTATGATATCAGTGCCATCTCCATCTTAATTGGGGGCTGCAGTGGCTTGCTAGAGCCCAACTGCAGTCTGCGGGCCAAAGGCCCGCTGCCAACATAAAGATAGGCCCACGGGATCGTACACATAGAATGATAGAATGCAGACTTAAGGAATCACATGTATACTTGGAGTATACACAATGGAGGGAGAAGTGTGTATATATTAATTATATTACAAAGATCAATTGGATTGGTCATAATAATAAAATTAATATATTCAATTGGCTCTTCATAATTAATTGGATTAATTATGAAATTATTTCCTAGGTGGAAATATTCATATGTATGGGTTTACATATGATTTTATTTTTGTGTAGATTTAATTTTAATTTGATGGATTAAATAATTGTCAAACTAATTTTAATTTAGATGTAAATAATATATTACTTGGAGTAATATATTAAATACATGGGTATATTAAAATTGGGCTTGAAATCAATTTTAAGCAGAATAATTAAAATTAGACTGGGCCTAAATTAAAATATGAAAGCCCGCACAGAATAGACAGGAGCCAAGATGGGCCTGAATTCCCCTAAGGAATTCGGCTAACCCTAGGTATAAATACCTAGGGTTAGAAATTTCGGCGATCACAAGTGTTGAGCCTCCTAGCTGAAATTTTCTAGCCCTCTCCTCTCTATTGTTTCGTTTTTCCGACGCTAGCACGGGTTGCATTCGTTAAGCGTTCGTGTACGTGAGAGTGGAGGGATTCTACATTGAATTCTGCAGTCATCATCCATCTCTAGAAAGAGATTTTTCTGGTAAGAAATTTAATCCCTTTCTATTTGATTTTAAGTTTTTCAATTTCCACTTCAATTGCTCCTGGGACTGGATTTGAGGAAATCACCGCGTTCTTCCGCTTTCATCGAGTGATTTCCGGTGAAAAATCCCAACACAAACAAGTTCCCACTTGTTTGGGTGTGGCCACACTCTTATCAGTCACATTCATCAAGAGGCCGGTGATATCTTTCCAGCAGACTACTGAGTGACAAATCCCTTCTGCATATCCATAGCATTACCATGCTAAGTGACATACCCGAAAGTACCCATACTTGGCACCCTGTTACAGGTCCTTTAGGCGTACCCCTAAGTGTGCAACCTCATATGTAACACCATCATATGGTCAGGTAAAAGGATCCATATAAGTACTACACGAGAATCACTTGTGATACTATACCATGTGGATTTCTCGTTTAGTGGATCTATCCAGTACCATGCCCCTTATGCATAACTTGGTTGACACTGCCATACAACCAGGTTAATGATAGTATTTTTTTCCATTCATTCCCATGACTAGAATAGACTACGGATCTTTATGGTCATATCGTTTACCCTATCCATGGTCTTACTGCCAAGTGCATGACACTGGTCATCATGGATATGGATATGTCCATCGGATACTTCATTTAATATATTGCACAAGATAAATATAATAAATGAATTAATGCCTTTATTAATAACATAAATAAGTATAATACATGAATCCAATTAATGTATGATACAAATGCAAGGACCAATGCCTCGGGACTAGGGCATATCCAACTATCTCCCACTTGCACTAGTTCCAACTAGGCATGGGCCTAATCCCTATAGATCTAGTATGACCCTCGTGCTTGGGCTGGGCCAGCGCCTTGGTCAAAGGATCTGCGACGTTATCCTCGGTGTCCATTTTGTGCAATGCAATGTCACCTCTCTCTGTGATCTCTCGTATGAGGTGAAACTTTCTGAGCACGTGCTTTATGCTCTTGTGTGACCGGGGCTCCTTAGCTTGTGCAATGGCCCCATTGTTGTCACAGAAGATATCAACTGGGTCCTGGATAGTTGGCACTACTCCCAACTCAGTGATAAACTTCTTCATCCGCACAGCTTCCTTAGCCGCATCACACGCAACGATGTACTTAGCTTCTGTTGTAGAGTCTACTATGGTTGGCTGCTTTGAGCTCCTCCAGCTTACAACACCACTATTTAGTAAAAATACATACCCAGACTGCGACTGGTACTCATCCTGGTCGGTCTGGAAGTTCGCATTAGTGTACCCAGTAACTGACAGCACTTCCTGACCACCATACACTAGGAAGCTATCCTTAGACCGGTTAAGGTACTTAAGGATCACCTTGACAGCTTTCCAGTGATCATCCCCGGGATCCTGCTTGTACCGGCTCGTCATACTCAGTGCAAAGGCGACATTAGGTCTCGTACATAACATGGAGTACATGATTGATCCTATAGCCGAAGCATATGGAACCAATTTCATGTTCTCCCTATCCTCCCTTATCTTAGGACAGTGTTTCTTACTAAGTTTCAGCCCATGACCCATTGGCAAGAAACCTTTCTTGGCCCGGTCCATGCTGAACCTTTTCAGAACTTTGTCTATGTACGAGGCCTGACTTAGGCCCAGAAGCCGATTTGATCTATCCCTATAGATCCTGATCCCTAGGATCATCTCAGCTTCACCTAAGTCCTTCATTGCGAAGCACTTAATCAGCCACTGCTTTACTCCTTGCAGTGTAGGTGTGTCGCTTCCAATTATTAGGATGTCGTCCACATAAAGTACCAAGAATGTGACAATGCTCCCACTAGTCCTCTTATACATACAAGGCTCATCTTGATTCTGTATGAAACCATATTCCTTTATAGCCTCATTAAATCTTAGATTCCAACTCTGGGATGCTTGCTTCAGTCCATAAATAGACCTTTGAAGCTTGCA
Organism: Euphorbia tirucalli; assembly: GCA_039660915.1. Taxonomy (NCBI): domain Eukaryota; kingdom Viridiplantae; phylum Streptophyta; class Magnoliopsida; order Malpighiales; family Euphorbiaceae; genus Euphorbia; species Euphorbia tirucalli. The sequence continues at coordinate 28,891,175 of CM077640.1, read as the reverse complement.
TACCCTTCCCGGATACTTTGGATCGACAAAACCCTTAGGTTGTGTCATGTACACATCCTCGAGTAGCTTTCCATTAAGGAAAGCGGTTTTGACATCCATTTGCCAGACTTCATAGTCGTACCATGCGGCTATAGCTAGCAAGATCCTGATGGATTTGAGCATGGCTACTGGTGAGAAAGTTTCATCAAAGTCTATTCCATGGACCTGTCTGAAACCTTTCGTAACCAGATGCCCCTTGAAGGTGTTGTCGGCTTTTAGCTTATAGCACCACTTGCAACCTATTACCTTGGCACCCGGACGTGGATCAACAAAGTTCCAAACTTGGTTATCGTACATAGATTGCATTTCTGCCTCCATGGCTTTAGACCAATTCATAGATTGTGGGCTAGCCATAGCCTCCTGGTAGATTTTGGGTTTTTCCTCATCCTAGATGAGAAGAGTCTAATCATCGGTGATGAGGAAACCACACCTCTCCGGTCCCCGACGATCCCTACCAGATCTTCTAGGTTCTTGTGCGGCCTGGGTCGGTGCTTCCCCTTGTGGAAGCTCCACCTGGGCCTCCGAGTTATCCTCTTCAGGAGCTTGTGGACCTTGAACTTCCCTGAGTTCAACATTGCTCCCACTGTCTTTCTTGGAAAGGAACTCCTTTTCTAGAAAGACCCCCTTCCTTGCCACGAACACCTTATTCTCGGCGGAGTTGTAGAAGTAATACCCTTTTGTTTCCCTAGGGTAGCCCACAAACAGGTATTTATCGGTTTTGGGCTCCAGCTTGCCACTAGTCAATCTCTTGACATGTGCTTCACATCCCCAAATCCTTAGGAAAGACACATTGGGCTCCTTGCCCATCCATATCTGATATAGGGTCTTTTCCACTGCCTTAGTCGGAGTATTATTTAAGATAAGAGCTGTTGTCTCGAGGGCGTGTCCCCATAAACTAATTGGGAGAGAGGCTTGACTCATCATTGAGCGGACCATGTCTAACAGGGTCCTATTCCTCCGTTCGGACACCCCATTCCATTGTGGTGTTCCGGGAGGAGTGAGCTGTGGAACTATTCCATGCTCTTTCAGATATGAGTCAAACTCCAGGCTCATATACTCACTGCCGTAGTCCGACCGAAGGGTTTTGATATTTCTGCCTAGCTGGTTCTGTACCTTGTTCCTAAATTCCTTGAACCTATCAAGGGTCTCAGACTTGTATTTCATCACATAGACATAGCCATATCTGCTGAAATCATCCGTGAACATGACGAAGTATAGGTGCCCACCTCTGGTCGCTGCGCTCATAGGTCCACATACGTCTGAATGTATTAGGTCCAATAAGCCAGTGGCCCTTTCAGCCTTCTTGCTAAAAGGCGCCTTCGTCATCTTGCCTCGTAAACATGATTCGCATGTATCAATTGACTCCAAGTCAAATGACCCTAGGACTCCAGCTTTGTAAAGCCTAGCAATGCGCTTCTCGTTTATGTGGCCGAGACGACAATGCCATAGGTAGACAGGATTAAGTTCGTTTGGCTTAACCCTTTTTGTGTTTATGTTATAGACATGATTGGTTTCATTTAAGTCCAGGATATATAGGCCATTATTTTATAGAGCATCTCCATAAATAATCCCTCTCTAGATATTGAAATTCTACCATTAGAAATAGTAAAATAAAATCCAGAAATATCCAACATAGAAACTGAAATAATATTCCTGCACATAGCAGGTACAAAATAACAATGTTCCAAAATTAAAACCAATCCACTAGGCATCACAAGGTGATATTCGTCGATCTCTATGGCAGCAACCCTTGCTCCATTTCCTACCCACAATTCCACCTCTCCCGACCCCAATGACCTTTTATTCTTAAGTCCCTACACATTGTAACAAATGTGAGAACCATATCTAGTATCCAATACCCAAGATGTTGAAACAGTAAGGTTAATGTCTATAACATAAATACCTGAAGAGGACGCACCTTGGCCCCTTCTTTGCTCTCCCATCAGCCTGGGACATGATCTCTTCCAATGGCCCGCCTGTCTACACCCGAAACAGACATCTTCAGGACCTACCTTCTGCTGGGCCTTGGGTTGGGCCTTGGCCTTCTTGGCCTTGGCCTTGGCCTTTTCTTTGGCCTTACCCTTGGCAACAGGAGGGTTCCCCTTGTTGACCAGCAGCACCAGTGGAGTCTTTTTGATTGACTGCTCAGTAAGCTTAAGCATCCCATGCAGCTCACTGACAGTACGGTTCATCCCTTGCATGTTGTAGTTCAGGATGAACTGATCATAAGAATCCAGGAAGGATGCAAGGATTGTGTCTGCCGCCAACTCCTGAGAGATAGGCGATCCGAGACGGGCCAAAGTGTCCAAATAGCCCTTCATCTTGAGCACGTGTGCGCTCACAGATGTCCCGGCCCCCATCTTACAAGAGTGGAATGCCTCGTTGGTCAGGTACCTTTTTTTACGAGCTTGCTCTTGAAACATCTCATTTAGAGTTATTATCATAGCAAAGGCTTGATGGTCCATAAACTATTTTTGCAGTTCGGGGACCATGCAGGGCAACATCAGGCATGTCACATCCCTATTGTCCTTGACATGCGCCTCGTATTCCTCCAGCTGGGTAGCCGGTGGATTACATCCTTGAGGCGCAGCCAGCACAGGCCTCTCAAATACATACTCTTTGGACTCCTGCCTTAGAACTATTCTCAAGTTCCTAGACCAGTCCAAAAAGTTAGGACCGGAAATCTTGTCCCTTTCCAGAATTGATCGCAGTGATAAGGTATTGTTGTTTGCCATTTAAGAATTTCTACATAGAAAAACATTTAGAGTGTTAATAAAGGACTTTACTTTATTGTTCCCATAGAAAATTAATAATGAATCAAGTTATTAATTAAACTGAGTTGTTGGGCTCATGGGCCGAGATCCATATTTCATTAAGATATAGCCAGACGAGGGCCTGGTACAACTATACCCTAATTATTTAGGTAGGAACGCTGTCCAATCCTAACCTAGGGACTCTCGGTTTGATGGGCTTGTTGGCACTTACCCATCTGTGCTTAGGGCCAGGAGAATCCTACTACCCACACTAAGTCAAAACCTCCATTCATGTGTTAGAGTATCCCATACCCTAACCCAATACAAAATGACAATACTCCAGTGTATCATGCGAGGGCATGGTCTACAGCTAGCCTATTCCCACTTCGAGTCGGTTTTGAATGAGGGAAGCACTTTTAAGCGACTTAGTAATTCCATTTGGTTATTAGATTCATTTAATAACGGCTTACATACATAAGGCGGGTGAAATGTGGTTGGATCATACATACATACATGCATATAAATATAAAACATGATTAAATAAGTAAAATGGACTGCTATGGGCCTATATTACATCCTAACATTATTCTAGTAAACCTATACTAGAAAAGAATATCAGGTGGGCCTCCATCTTCTTCCTTCTGGGCTTGCACCTCCACTAGGGCTCACCATTCCATGGGCTTCTTCTTTTTACAAATTTTATAATAAATGAATAAAATAAAATTACATTAAAAAGAAAAACGACATGCAGGCCGTATTTACCCAAAAAGAAAAATACAACCCATCTTGTACAAGGCCCAATAGCATCCAACCATACAAACATTTAATCATACATATGCATCCAATACATATAATTCATAGGCATGTTATAATGCATGATTTAAGCCCTTTTAGTAATGTCCAAGCCATTATATAGAAATCGCCAATTTTTGCCCACCATGGTTCTAACCCTTAAAGGGCTTTGGGCCTCCAACCTAGGCAGTCCAATTGCTCCCACTGGAATTGGGAAACCACGGGTCCATTTCAGTCGTCTAAGTAATTGTGCCAAAATTACCGAACCAATTTCAATTAACCATATTAATTTCCAAAATTAATATCACATGAATAAAATAAAATTTCATTCAAGAAACCACACGCATTTAAATTGCATAAATTTAAACACACGAATTTTAAAACCAATTAAAATTTCAAAACTGGGCCCCGGGCCCGAAACCTGCCAAATCCAAAAACGCTGGGCCCAGCCCGCTGCGGCTACGACAACCGAGTTGCCCTAGCAGCAGCAGCTGCTGGAACCAGCGGATACTGCTGCTGGCGCAGCAGCATGCAGCGGCTGCCGCCACCGCTCCCGCAGCGCGAGGCGGCCCCCGGCAGCGATTCCGCCGCCGGCAGCCTCGCCCCCGGGAGCCAGATTTTATTTTTTTTAAAAACCAGAAAAAAAAAAAATACAAATCATCCATCAACAACGAATCCACCAAGAATTCCAAACCATACAATTAAATTAAACAAACACAAACCAATATGCATATTCAATTTCAATTGTATGAAAATCAAATGGGAAAAATCTTAAACCCAAAACAAGAATCCCAATAAAAAAACTCCAATTTTAAAACATGGGATTCAACCAATATAAACAATTTCCACGGATCAAAAACCTGGCTCTGATACCACTGCTGGGATTTTTCACCAGAAATCACCCAATAAAAGCGGAAGAACATGGTGATTTCCTCAAATCCAATCCCAAGAGCAATTGAAATGAAAATTGTAAAACATAACATTGAAATAGAAAGAGATCATATTCTTCCCCGAAATATCTCTTTCTAGAGATGGATGAAGACCGCAGGAATCAAATTAGAGTCCCTCCTCGTTCCCGTGCACGAACACCTAACGAACACAACCCGTTCTAGCGTTGGAAAAACACGAACAATGGAGAGAGGGGCTAGAGGATTCGGCTATGGTGGCTTGTAGTGTTAGGGGCCGAAATTTTTCCCCAGGTTTTTATACCTCGGGTGGCCGAATTCCCCTAGGGGAATTTAGGCCCAGCTTGGCTCCTTTCATTTTGTGTGGGCTTCCATCTTTTAATTCAGGCCCAATCTAATATTAATTATTCTGGTTTAAATTAATTTCAAGCCCAATTTTAATATACCCATGTATTTAATATATTACACCAAGTAACATATTATTTACATTTAAATTAAAATTAGTTTGACCAATTAATTTAATCCATCAAATTAAAATTAAATCTTCACAAAATAAAATCATATGTAAACCTATACATATGAATATTTCCACCTAGGAAAAAATCTCATAATTAATCCAATTAATTACGAAGAGCCAATTGAATATATTAATTTCATTATTAGGATCAATCTAATTGATCTTTATAATATGGTTAATATATAAATAACTCTCTCTCCACCGTGTATACTCCAAGTATACATGTGATTCCTTAAGTCTGTGTTCAGTCGTTCTATGTGTACGATCCCGTGGGCCCATCTTTATGTTGGCAGCGGGCCTTTAGCCCACAGACTGCAGTTGGGCTCTAGCAAGCCATTGCAGCCCCCAATTAAGATGGAGATGGCAGTCTAACTGTTATCATAACCCTGTAGCTTAAACTTGTACATCCCATGTCATTGATATCGGTGTCCAACACAGAGGCATGGATTGATCACCCTCTTTTGTGTCTGACATTAACTTGATCCCAAATGCACTGAAGCTCACAAACAAGTTCCCACTTGTTTGGGTGTGGCCACACTCTTATCAGTCACATTCATCAAGAGGCCGGTGATATCTTCCCAGTGGACTACTAAGTGACAAATCCCTTCTGCATATCCATAGCATTATCATGTTAAGTGACATACCCGAAAGTACCCATACTTGGCACCCTGTTACAGGCCCTTTAGGCGTACCCCTAAGTATGCGACCTCACATGTAACACCATCATATGGTCAGGTCAAAGGATCCACACAAGTACTACATGAGAATCACTTGTGATACTATACCATGTGGATTTCTTGTTTAGTGGATCTATCCAGTACTATGCCCCTTATGCATGTACCCATTAACTTGGTTGACACTCCATGTCCAATGACCGGTAAGACACCGCCATACAACCAGGTTAATGATAGTCTCTTGTTCCATTCATTCCCATGACTGGAACAGACTACGGATCTTTATGGTCATATCGTTTACCCTATCCATGGTCTTACTGCCAAGTGCATGACACTGGTCATCATGGATATGGATATGTCCATCGGATACTTCATTTAATATATTGCACAAGATAAATATAATAAATGAATTAATGCCTTTATTAATAACACAAATAAGTATAATACATGAATCCAATTAATGTATGATACAAATGTAAGGACCAATGCCTCGGGACTAGGGCATATCCAACAAAATCATCGTAAGGAACCACCCGACTCCAAAAGTCATCTTTCCCCGGTGTCATCTTTATGCAAAAGTTATACGGACCACCTGGCTACCAAAAGTCACACAGGATTCACACACGAGCCGCACACTGGTATATCACTATGAAATCCATGTTCTTTGTTGTGTACCTAAATCCGCACCGAAAATCAGACTTTAGCTACACGAGGGGCAGCCTGTGAACATGGAATTTTCCTGGGTTTAAAAAAAAAAGAAAAAAAAGTATTAAAAGAAAAACTCCAGTACAGATTGGAGCAGGTTGTAGAGCCCACACCTCTCAATTGAAAAAGTTGGCAAAATTCAGAGCAATTGATGCTCATTTGACCACCGCAAGCAAGGGGAAATAAAAGGCAGAAAAAAAGAGAGAGAGAGGAACTTTGGGGAATAGAAATAATTGAGAGAAAATTAAGAGAGAAATTGAAGGACAAGAAGAGAAGAAAACCCAAAAACTCCCCCTTTCTTCTACTCTTTTCTTTTGAATTTTGAAGTATTAAAGTTTAAAATCTATTAGAAATCATAGGTTAAACTTGCCACACCAAAACCAAATCAATTTCAGACCTTAAATTCACATAAATCTGTGACATTTTGGAGATTTCCGGACCCATTTTGCAACCTTGACTCACAAAGGAAAAGAAGTAATTCGAAAGGGATTGAGGTGTTTCCAGCAGTCATTCCTACGGTGGATCAGCACCACAGAGGTAAACACACTTCAAACTTTCTATTTTGTTGCTTTTCTGGGTGATTTGGCTTTTTTTTATGCATAAAACTCATTTTTTTTGGCTTACTGCTTCTGGAAATTAAGAACAGTTGTACGACTGTTCTTGTAAAAAAGAACAGAGGCACGATTGTAATCCCAAACAATAGTCATACGACTATTCTTGGTTTCCCACTTTTTCCTCTTTCATTTAAATAAAATTTTGGTGATTGTCTGCTAAGGAATGAATTACAGTCGTGCGACTGTAATTACAGTCGTACGATTGTAATCCTCGTTTAGTGGCAGAAAATCCAGAATAATCCACAAAAATTCCCAAAAATCATAAAAAAGTCAGAAAAACAGAAAATTACCAAAAATGAATTTTGTTGTGTGCATTCACGAACTTAGATTTAATTTTCAATGTTATTGCATTTAGAACAATGCCACGGTGGAGACCCGATTCTCCCAAAAACCGACCCATCTCACATGCTAAATTAAAATAAACCAGAAAATGTTTTCAAAACATGTTTTCTCACAAAAACCAAAATACAGGGACATTTCAAAATGTTTTCCAGGTCTAATCGGGCGGGCCGACCGGGCGACCTGGTTACCCCCCTAAATGCATGCCCCCGATCTCTAAAATCCCTAATTCTGTCCTACTTAAGTACAATTTGTGGTCTGCCATAAACTGTGCTAAATATTTGTTTTGCAGCTTTAATTTCTTTAATTTCCATTTTTAATGTAATTTATACCTTAATTCATGTATTATAGGCTATTTTTTTAGATTCTCGTGCATTCTAGGCGATTGTAATGTGAGGCCGAGAGTTTTTATTATCATTCGATCGAGTTGTAATAATTTAATTATTTACTGGTTTACTTTTATTTTATGTGTATGTGCGCCGCATGATTTAATTTAATAAAATTGTCTTTAGATTTATAAAATGCCTTCAAAGAACATTGGTCATATTTATTTTGACTAGACACGAAATAAGGGACCTGTCCAGACCTAAATCTCTGGAAAGTGTGGCAGTTCCAGCTTTGGTCCGGCTACACTGTAATTTCCTGGTTGAGCTGAGCCGGGTGTCGACTCCTACTCTTTTTATCGAGATTTACATCTCGATTCTTTTACAAAATAACTAATTTTTTAAAAATGAATTCCTAATCCAAAAACCCCATGTGAGGAAGGGTTGCCCGAAATTGAGGCGTCCCTTCCGAAAGGGAGTCCGCGTTCTATCGAAAACGTCGCTCGCTCACACACGCGAGTCAGCAAAACCTTTGGAGCATGTGAAGGCTCGTGGTTGCGCATGGAGGCGCATGGCAAATCTTCAAACGACGCTGTGAGCAGACGACGCGTTTTCAACGGGACGTGGGACTCCTTTTTGGAAGGGGCGCCACTATCTCGGGCGGGCCCCTCCCTCGCGTGGGGTTTTATAAATGGAAAACGTGTTTTGGAAAATAAATGAAATTAATTCTTAAAAGAACCGAGACCTAAGTCTCGATGAATATTATAGAGTCGCCACCTGGCTCAGCTCAACCGGGAAATTTATAATGTGGCTGAACCGGATGAACGGTCGCTACACTATCCAGAAATTCGGGTCCGGACAAGTCCCTTATTTTGTGTCCAATTAAAGTTAATATTGTCAATGTTCTCAAATGGTATTTCAAAATCTAAAGTCAATTTTATTAAATATAAAATGCATACAGCGCGCATACAAATACATAATATAGAAATAAAGAAAAGAAAAGAAATAAATATTAATTGGCTTACAACCAAATCGAATGGAAAAATAAAAACTCTCGCCTCACTTTTACAAGCGCCTAGAATACACGAGAATCTAAAAAATAATTACAACCGCCTAAATACACGATTAATTCTATCAAAATACAAATAAAATAAAATGTACATAAATAAAAGCTGCAAAACAAAGGTTAGCACAATTTATATGGCACGCCACAAGTTGGACTCAAACAGACAGAATTGGGAAATCAAGAATTAGGGACATGCATATAGGGGATAACCGGGTTGGCTCGGCTAGCCGGCCCGATTAGACCTGGAAAATATTTTGAAACATCCTTGTATTTTTGGTTTTGTGGGAAAATCATTTTGAAAACAATTTTTCCGGTTTACATGCATTTTTTACATGTTAAGTGAGTCAGTTTTCGGGAGAACCGGGACTCCGTCGTTGAATTGTTCTGAATGCAATTTTACTGAAAATTGAAGCTATGGTCGTGAATGCACATATCGAAATTCATTTTTCTGATTTTTGGGACTTTTTGAATTTTTATAGGTTTTGGAAATTTTTTGGGGACAAAAGCTGAAATTCTGTTTCTGTAACAAGAGTTACAATCGTGCGACTGTAATCAGTTCAGGATCAAAATTTTGCCAAAATTATTCTGAATCAAAATGGAAGAGAAAAAAAAAAACAATCTGGAAATTAAGAACACTTGTACGACTGTATATACAGTCGTACGACAGTTCAACAAAACCAAGAACAGTCGTGCGACTGTTCTTAATTTCCAGAAGCAGAAGCACGAAAATGCAGCAGAAAATGCACAAAACTCACTTCAAACACCCAGAAAGCGAGAAAAAGTGTAAGGAAAGGGAGTGTCTACCTTTTTAGAAGCTAATCCAAGTCGTTTTGACCCCTGGCATCGCTCCAATCCTAACAGATTCGCACTTTTTCCTTTGAAATTGAAGTTGAGAGCTTTATATAAAAAAAATCCAAATTGCAAGGGATTCTGATGATTTGAGTCTAGATTTTTGATTTGGGTGTGAAGTTAATTGATTAACCTAGGGATTTCTAACAAGTTTTAATCCTAATTCTGAGAATTAAAAGAAAATAGAAGAGAAAAAGATGAGTTTTTGTGGGTTTTTTCACTTCTTTCTTTTCCTTCTCTCTTTTCTCCTTCTCTCTCTAAGTTTTTCCACCAAAAATCCAATTGTTGCTTCTTTCCTCCTTTTTCTCTCCTTTATCTCTCATTTTTCTAGCTTACTTGCTGCAACAACGGAGCAATTAATGCTCCTTCTCTTTCCTCCATTTTCTGCTGCAGAGGTATGGGCTCCTGCAACTTTTCCGACATTACAGTCGTACGACTATAATTTTTAAATTATAGTCGCACGACTGTAAGTGTAGTCGTATGACCATAAACTTTTTTTTTTAAAGTATATAAAATTCCGGCGCTTACAGATGCCCCTCGCGTGATCAAATTCGACATCTTGTTCCAGGTTTGCAACACCTTAGATGAATTTTAGAGCGTGAATCAAAGCACCGCGAACACTGGAATGAACCCTCTGATGAGATAAGCCGATACCGGGTCTATGTTACCCGAGGCGAGACTAGGGAAAGAAATAAGCTGATACCGGGCCTACGTTACCTGAGGCAAAGTTGATGTGGGTAGGCCGATACCGGGTCTAGGTTACCCGAGGCAAACGAAGGGTGAATTGCAGTTTAGCCGATACCGGGTTTAGGTTACCCGTGGCGAAGGAAGATGGATTGCGGATTGGCCGATACTGGGTCTAGGTTACCCAAGGCAAATGATGGGTGAAATTAGCCGATAACAGGTCTATGTTACCCGAGGCGATGCTGGAGATGAGATTAGCCGATACCGGGTCTATGTTACCCGAGGCGAAATTGATGAAGAAATTGGCCGATATCAGGTCTAGGTTACCCGAGGCGAACTTTGCTGGGGAAATAGATGAAGCTGATCTGGGCCGATGCCGAGTTTACATTACTCGAGGCGGATCTGCTGGGGAACTTGGATGATGGAGCGGATCTGGGCCGATACCGAGTTTACATTACTCGAGGCAGACTCGTTGGAGAAAGTTGAGATAATGGAGCAGATCTGGGCCAATACCGAGTTTACATTACTCGAGGCAGATCTGCTGACTTGCTGAGGATATTAAGCTGGGGATGAATTCCTGCACTTAAAATGGCAAGTCTTTATTCCTTGATCGAGAGATTTTTGAACAAAAATTTTTGCCCCTTCGATCAAGAATGGAGACTAGGTGGGGATGAGTGATCGATGTATGTAATGTATGGATTCATGATGATGCATATGTACGTGTATGCATTTTCCGTCATTTGACGTTTCCGCCTTCTGCTGGAGAAAGATATGTCTGCCCTAGGTTGATTTTGCTTTCTTCGAGGCTTTGCTTGGTGATTTTCAAAGGAATGAGGTCACTATTAGGGGTGTGTGATACTGCTGAGGAGATAATCGTGGTGCTCCTTATAGAGGTTCCGCTGGGGAAGAATGTAGTGACTCGATTGGGGAAATACTTATGGCGTTCTTTATGTAGATTCTGCTGGGGAATTGCATGGTGACTCTATGGGAAGTCGATATGATGACTTCTGTGGGGAATGTTGGGGACATTCAGCTTTTCTTGTTTTGTGGGGAAATTACGAGTTTGTGAGTGCTCTAATTTTTACCTGGGTTGCCCAATATGGGTCTTCAGCCCAGCGAGCCGCTCTGATTTTTGCCTAAGGTGCCTTTTCGGTTTTTGCCTTAGCGAGCTTTTCATATGCCCTAACTTTTGCCTAAACTGCCCAATATGGGTTTTCAGCTTAGCAGGCCGCTCTAATTTTTGCCTGAGGTGCCTTTTCGGTTTTCACCTTAGCGAGCTTTCTTTTTTTTTATTTTTTTTTTAAGATGATTGAAATGTCGCCATGACCATTTTATTGCTCTTTTAGGAAGATGAACTAGATCCTAGAGATTGACAAAAGATTTCAAATTGCATGTATTTAATACATTTTCACTTGTTAAATAACGTAATGATTTCCATCAATTGAATGCAAAGTGCTTTCTTTAAATGTATGTTTATGCAAGATAACCTTGCTTGTGCATTTGTCATAACCATGCAAATATATTTAAACAAACACTTCACTTTATTGATGAAGTCAAAATGAGTACATTTGAAACAGGTTGGTTCCTAAATGATACATATTCCACACTGAGCTAGAACCCGTCATCAGTCATCCTTTCCAGGTTTTCCAACTGATTATTTTCTCTCGTGTCTTAACTTTTGCCTAGACCGCTCTTTCCAAGTTTTCAGCCTAGTAGACCTCTCTTCTCTCTTTTTTTTCTTTTTTTTTTTTATACATGATAAAGCTTTAGCCTGTATTGGTTGATAGTATTAGTGAACTCATTTCCGTTCATGTCCATGATGCTGACAGTGCCTTTTGATAGCACCTTCTTCACCACATAAGGCCCTTCCTAGTTGGGTCTGAACTTGCCCCTGACATCGACATTTGAAGGCCTCAGCTGCTTTAGAATCAAGTCACCTGTTTTCAACTGCTGTTTGGAATACTTCACATTCTGATTATAAGCTCTGGCCATCCTACGCTGGTACATCTGAAGGTGATCCAATGCCTTTAGTCGCCTATCATCTAGTGCAGCCAACTGCTCATACCTAGCTTGAACCTATTCAGTTTCTGGTAATTGAGCTTCTAGGATGACTCTAAGTGACTTAAGTTCTATTTCCCCTGGCAATACTACTTCCATTCCATATACCAAGGCATAAGAAGTTTCCCCTGTCGGTGTTTTGACACTGGTTCTGTAACCCCAAAGAGCATAAGGTAGTTTATCGACCCAATCTTTGTAAGTGGTTACCATCTTTGATAAGATCTTCTTTATTGCCTTGTTAGCTGCTTCCACTGCACCATTAGCCTGAGGCCTGTATGGAGAAGCCTTATGATGTTCGATACCATGTTCTGCAAATAGCTCAGTTGTTGCCCCTCGAAACTATACTCCATTGTCAGTTACTATGTGGTGAGGAATCCCGTACCGAGTGAAGATGTTCTTCTCGATGAACTTGACCATTTGCATGGCTGTCACATTAGTGATGGATTCTGCTTCGACCCATTTGGAGAAGTAATCAACTGCTACAACTATGAATCTATGCCCATTAGATGCAGCCGGATGAATTTCACCAATCACATCTATCCCCCATGCTGAAAATGGCTAAGGAGATGCTAGATTCTGAAGTTCAAGTGGAGGAAGATGACTAATGTCTGCATAGATCTGACATTCATGACATCTCTTCACTTTTCTTATACAATCTGCTTGCATTGTCATCCAGAAATACCCTTGTCTCATTATCTTCCTAGCCATGGCAAGCCCATTCATGTGTGGCCCACAGGATCATGTACCTGTTGCATCACTTCTTCTGATTCTTGCTCTGTTAAACACCTTAAAAGGACCCATGTGCGGTTCTTTTGTATAGCTTGTCCTCGAAGATTCTGAATTGACTAGCCAGCTTCCTTAGTTTCAACTTATCAGCAACACTGGCCTCTTCCGGGTACTTTCCCTCTTTAACATACCGGTAAATGTAAAAGAACCTTGGCTTTTCTTCAGCTGATAATTCCATTACTTCGTGCACTTCGAAGCAAGGATGTCTGGAAGTGGCTGTGACCAGTGGTTGTAATTGTGTTTCCTCTAGATTTTCCCACATAGAGGACAAAGAAGCTAATGCATCAGCCATCTTATTCTCATCCCTGGGGACATGTCTGAATTCACACTGGCTGAATAAACCTTTTCTGAACTGTAGCAACTCCAAGTAAGGCCGTAAGGCTTCTTCTTTCAACTCCCACTCACCTTGAGCGTGCCTTATCACTAGAAGTGAATCACCGACAATTAAGAGATCATTTGCCCCTAAGGTTAACAGAGCTTCCATTCCAAATAAGCATGCTTCATATTCTGCCCCATTATTGGTTATAGGAAAGATCAGCCTCTTGGATAAAGGAATAATCTCACCATCTGGTGTTGCTATAAGTACCCCGATCCCAGCGCCTTTTCTATTCACTGCCCTATCGAAGCACATGACCCATCTTTTCACCTCCACCATGGCCAGTTGTTCATCAGGGAATTCTAGATTCTCCGTATAATCTAATTCTAGGGGTTGGTCTGATAGAAACTCTGCCACGGCTCGCCCTTTAATGGTTTTCTTTGTGTTGTACTCGATGTTGAATTCAGACAAAAGTAGCAGCCACCTGGATAGCTTCCCAACCAATACTGGTTCTTCATTAGATCCACCTTAGCCACAGCTTGTATCTTGTAGGATTGGAAATAGTGGCACAGCTTCTTGGTCAACCAGATCATAGCCACACATGTCTTCTCCCCCAGTATGTACTTGGTTTCATACTCCAATAATTTCTTGCTAAGGTAGTAAATAGGATATTCCTTCTTGCCATCTTGTTCTTGTGCAAGCATTTCCCCTATAGAGGATTCTTCAACTGCCAAATAAAAAATCATAGGCTTTCCTGGGATTGGAGGACTCAACACTAGTGGCTTTACCAGATAAGCCTTGATCTTCTCAAATGCCAGTTGACACCTGTCATCCCACACAATCGGCTGATCTTTCTTTAATAGCTTGAAGATTGGTTCACACGTGGAAGTCAACCGTGCTATGAAGCGGCTGACATATTGTAGGGAACCCAGAAATGACCTGACTTCCTTTTCTGTCTTTGGGGCTGGCATGTCTTGGATGGCCTTGATTTTGTTTGGGTCCATTTCTATCCCCCTCTGGCTGACTACATGGCCCAACAGCTTCCCTGATGTGACCCCAACTATGCACTTCTTGGGGTTAAGTCGTAAGTTGTACTCTCTAATGCATGTTAGAAATCTATCCAGGATAACAGGATGTTCCTCCCGGGTCGTTGATTTAACAAGCATATCATCGACGTACACTTCAACTTCTTTGTGGATCATATCGTGTAACAGAGTTGTGACAACCCTCTGATAAGTGGCACCGACATTCTTTAATCCGAAAGGCATCACTCTGTAACAGAAAGTACCCCACTCGGTGATGAATGATGTTTTCACCTTATCGATCACATCCATCAGAATCTGGTTGTACCCTGAAAAGCTGTCCATGAAGGAGTACATTGCCGCTTTTGCTGTGCTATCAACGAGGACGTCGATACGGGGCAGTGGAAAGTTATCTTTTGGGCATGGTTTATTCAGGTCCCTGTAGTCGACGCATACTCTAACCCTTCCATCCTTTTTAGGCACAGGGACAATGTTGGCTAGCCATTCTGTATACTCCACCACTTCGAGAAACATGGCATCTATCTATTTGGCCACTTCTTCTTTCACCAGTGTAGTCCATTCCGGCCTTAGTCTTCTCAACTTTTGCTTTACCGGTCTGAACTTGGGGTCTGTCGGGATTTTGTGCACTGCTATTTCTGTGTCCACACCCGGCATGTCTTCATACGACCAGCCGAAAGCTTTAACATGTTTTTGGAGTATTTTTATTAATTCTTTCTCTTCCTCGGATTTAAGCTCATGTGAAATGAGTACCATTTTAGGGTTTTCATCTGTACTTATATTGATTTCATGCAATGCAGTGTCATGTATGCTAAATATGCTTGATGGTGATTTAAATGCATGCACAGAATTATCAGGATAAACATCACACAAGTGAGCAAATTGAGATTTCATTGCATTGAACTTATCATAAAGTACATCAGTTACATTAAAAATGGAAGAAATAGATATAACAAAATCATTTTCATCCTCCACAGGCGGAGGGCCCAGTTTTTCATCAGCTTCCATCTTCCCTTTCAGAGCATCATCCGGGACTGCCGCTTTCTCGGCCACCTGTGACTTAGCTTTTTCCATAATCTTGGCGATTTCAGCAACCACAGAGTCTAAGTTCACTTTGGCCATTAGTTCTTCGCCAAATCCTTGCTTGGTCTTTCCAAAAGCTTTGTTCAATGTAGCAGTCAAAGCACCTGAGATGATTTCTGTAGTTTCAGCGTAGGTTTTCTTTTCATCTTCTTCCTTGGCCACCTCTATGGTTTCTGCTATCACCTCAGATGATTCTCCTTTCAAAATTTCAGATTCAGCAATCTCTTCCTCCACCATTACAGGGGCTACTGGCTCTTCCTGGCTTTTCTCAAAATCCACAACATCTGCAAAGATCTCAAAGCCAAGGTACTCGACATTTCCAACCAGCACCGATTCAGCTTGGCCCTTGTAAAGGCTTTCTCCTGCCTTCAGAAATGGCTTCATCATGACCTTGCCATTCTTGCCCTTTTTCAGATTCTTCTGCTCGGATGACCCCTCTACATAACCAAGGCCACACTGCTTTGACTTTCCCAAGTCGATCTTGAATTCTGGCACACCTTGCAAATTAATCCCGAGTCCTATTCCCGGGACAAAGTTAAGCTTGTACAGGTATCGGGATAGCCACTCCAGCATGTAGTTCTCGTAAAGGACCATAGGGGCATCTATGGTTTCTTCCTCCTTAATGACCGCAACTTGAAATCCACCAAGGGACACCTCATCCACCAGGAACCACTCCTTCATCCACCAGGAACCACTCCTTCATCCACTGTAGCTACCATTGACTGGTCGTCCGCCTCAACAGTCACAATCCTGCCATTCATAGAGAATTTGATCTTTTGATGCAATGTGGAAGGGACACCTCCCAAAGGATGGAACCAGGGCCTTCCGAGCAACAGGGAAAATGTGACTGGGATATCAATCACTGTAAAAGCAACTGTGGACCTAACTGGCCCAACTTCTACATCCGCCTCAAATGTCCTTATCACTGTTCTTTTGGAGTCATCATATGCTCGGATGACTGTTGAGGATTTCTTTAGCACTTTTTCTCTCAGCCCCAGAAATGGCAACATCTTTAGTGGACAAATATTTAGTGCTGACTCGTCATCCACCATGACGCAAGGCATGACCTTATCCATCACATGAGCCCTGACATAAAGAGCCTTATTGTGGGCCTTCCCTTCAGTAGGAAGGTCTTTCTCGGAGATGACAATATCAGGGCTTCCAACACGGACTTTGTCTAACAAACAGCACATAGCCTCTGGTGAAGCTATAGGGGATACCTCAATTTCTGATAATTTCTTTACTAGAGCAGCCCTATGGTCCTTGGAGGTCAGATGCAAGTGCCATAAGCTAGCTTGGGCAAGAGTTTTCTTCAACTGGGAAATGACCAGGTCCTCCTTCTCAACTCCTTCCGGCGTCGAAGTACTGCCCGACCCATTCATCGGTGCTTTATCTTTGATCTGATCTACCGGCTGATATACCATTCCACTTCGGGTAACGTGCTGCACTTCTTGAATTTTCAACTTTTCAACAGCTGGGAGTTTGACTGCTTCTCCCTTGTCACATTCTTCATACTCATCTTCGGAGTCGAGATCATCCAGACTTATGGGCTTGATCTCCTTATTGTTGGAAATGCCCTAGTCCCGAGGCATTGGTCCTTGTGTTTGTATAATACATTTGTACATTAATGTAAACTTTATGTATTATACAATTTGTGTCAAGGAAATAAAGGCATTAATCTATTTATTATATGTCATGTGCTATATGTTAAATAGAGTATCCAATGGACATATCCATATCCATGTTGTCAAGTGTGAGGCACTTGGCAGTAAGACTGTGGATAGTGAAAACAATATGACCATAAAGTCATCCGTAGTCTGTTCCAATCATGGGAATGAATGGAACCAAAGACTATCGTTAGCCTGGTTGTATGGAGGTGTCTTACCGGTCATAGAACATGGAATGTCAACTAGGTTAATAGGTACATGCAAAATGGGCATGGTACTGGATTGATCCACTTAACGGGAATCTGCATGGTATAGTATCACAAATGATTCTCGTGTAGTGCTTGTATAAGTCCTTAGACCGGACCATATGATGGTGCTGCATGTGAGGTGGCATACTTTGGTGTATGCCCAACGGGCCTGTAAAAGGGTGCCAAGTATGGGTACGTTCGGGTGTGTCAGTGAGCATGGCAGCACTATGGATATGCAGAAGGGAATGTCACTCAGTGAGTCACTGAGACGATATCATCGGCCTCTTGAAGAATGTTACTGATAAGTGTGCGGCCGTACCCAAACAAGATTGGATCTTGTTTGTGAGCATCAGTTCATTCGGTATCAAGTCAAGGTTCCATGCCTCAGTGTTGGACACCGATATCAGTGACATGGGATTTACAAGTTCAAACTACTGGGTTACGTTTTCAGTTGGACTGCTTACTCCGTCTTAATTGGGGGCTACAGTGGCTTGCTAGAGCCCGCCTGTAGTCTGTGGGCCTTGGCCCACTGCCAACATAAAGACGGGCCCATTGGATCGTACACATTGAACGTCTGGACTTTAACTAGTCGGATTAAGTGTGTACTTGGAGTATACACGTTTGAAGAGAGAGAGATATATTATAGGTCAAATGAATTTTAAATTTAAATGTATGTAATATGTTACATGGTATCATATATAAGCATACATGTTAAATTAAAGTTGCATTTGATTTAATTAAATCAAAGGAATTAAAATTGGGCTTAAGATGTAAAATGAATATTCCCACTTAAATAGGAATTGTGTTGGCCGAAATTTTGGTGTGGAATGGGCAAGGATGGTGAGTCATTTTGTTGGACAAAATGATGATGACACATTCCTTAGGACCAATAGGAAAAGAGTGAGTCATTCTTTGATTTTGAGGTAGCAAAGTTGGACTTTGCTTCCTTAAATGAAATAGAATGATGACAATTTTTGGTGTTGGCTGAATGAAGCTTGGCAAGTGAAGGGATGAGTCAACTTTGGACAAAAGATGATGATGGGTTGGTGATGACTCATGGTGTGAGTCATTAGGTTGAAAATGGGGTAGCAAAGTTGGACTTTGACTTCTCTTTTCACCATCATCTTAATTCTTCTATTAAGGATTTAATAAGAATGATTTTGTCTTAACTCATCTACTTTGAGGAAGGCTTGGCCGTCCATCACTTGTGCTTTAAGAGAAATTGGTTTTCTTTTAAAGTATGAAGATTGCCCACTTTATGCTTGATTAATTCTTTTGCTAAGAATTGGGTGCATACTTGGTGGATATTGGTTCTATCTTTTGGAAAGATAGATTTTTCTTTTGGAAAGAAAACTTGGACAGCCATATTCCTTCTTGTGTGCCGCCCCTCTCTCCCTCTCTTCTTGTTGTCAGAGTCGCTAGCACGGGTTTCGGTCCGAGAGCCGTTCGTGTACGCATCGGTGGAGGAAATCTACACTTGATTTCTGCAGTCTGCATCTGTCTCTTAGAGAGACTTTGTGGTGAGTTTTTGAAACCCTCCTTTTATGCTTTAAGTTTTGATTTCCACATCTTAAGCTCTTGGGCCGGATTCGAGGAAATCGACGCGTATTTCCGCTTTTATCGGTCGGTTTCCCGTGACGAATCCCAACACTTACATCCCCCCTTTTCCTCACATTTGGGTTCCACTTCGGGTTCCCCTACCGCCACGCCTGAATCGTGGGGTTTGCTTGCAGCACTTGGGCAAATATAAAGTTAGCAGGCAACCCCGACTGGACCATGTTAACCCTCTTTTCGAATGCGGAAGTGGCTTGGTTTTAGTGCTAGGTTTGGCTGGCTCTTGCAGCTTTCCCTCGTCAATGAGCTTCTGGATAGCATCCCTCAGCTTATAGCAATTGTTGGTTTGGTGGCCTGTCACCACATGATAAGTGCAGAAATTATCTTTGTCAGCTTCAGATGGCTTCTCAAATGGCCTTAAAGACTGCAGTAGGCCGCCGTTCCTACACTTGGCAAATATCTTTGCTAAAGTAAGAGTCCAAGGCGATATGCCTTGTCCTCTAGGACCCCTATTCTGGTTGCCTTGCTGCTGATTCACAGTAGCCACTTCAACCTGCTTCACCTCTGATGATTGCCCCTGCTTGCCACTAGAACCTGAACTAGAACCACTACCAGACCCAGCTGCTGCAGTTGATCTATACCCCGAGTTGTACCCTGTGCTTCTTCCTCCCTTGTGACCGGTCGGCTTCTCCTCTTCATCCCTTTCTATCTTCATAGCCATGCTGTAAACCTCACTGAGCTCCTTAAAGGAATGGAACTTCATGCTGTTCTTGAAAATGTCTTTGCTGCCGTCAATGAGCTTCTGTATAAGCTTGTCTTCATCAGGGCGGTTCTTTAGGAGAATCATTTTGTTCATCCACGTCTGGTAGTATTCATCGAAGGGCTCGTTGAATTTCTGCTTTACCCTTTCCAAGTCATACAGCTTCACCTGGATCTTGGTGTTGAAGCTGTAGTACTTAATAACAACAGCTGACAAAACTTCCCAATCAAATTGTTCTCTCTCTGACAATGAGTTATACCAACCTAAAGCACCTCCCTCCAGTGTGGTGGGGAAAAGATTAATCAATTGTTGCTTTATAGCACCTACTGTTAGCATAACCCGGGCATACAAATTCACATGGGCCTCCTGTGAGCCCATTCCTTTGTAAGTAGGGACTTTCGGCACTTGGAAGCCGATAGGAAATGTCTCGATACCCTTACTAATCATGGAATCCACATTTACTCCCTTCTTTGATTCAGCACTGATACTGACCCCCTTCTTCAACTGGGCCATGACTTCTCTAGTTCGGAACACTTTGCCTTCATCTTTTGTTCCATAGCTGCTTCTATCTCTTGCAGCTTTTCAAGGCTAGCCGAAGCATCACCACCGTGATGGGATGACTCAGCCTCTATTTCTTTCCCGGTTCCACTACCACCGGCCTCACCAGCTTCCCTCACGACTGCCCGCATCTCTTCCTTCAACCTGTCGCGGAAGTCTTAGGATCTGAAGAAATCCTTCAAAACATCAGCCATGCTTGGTGTCTGTTCCGCCATATTCACTCCTTCCCAAGGCTCAGAATCACTGTCACTCTCAACTATCCTCTGTCTCCTAGCTGCCCTTGAAGCTTGGGCTCTTGTCCAAGGTCGCTCCAGTGTATTCTGCTTGGGAGTAGACAGGAGATATCAGGGTTGTGAATGAATGACATGATGTGGCATGGAAATTAAGGCATTGAAAATGCTTGAAATGAATGGGGTGATCATGTATGAAATGATGGTATGAATGGTTCCCTTTTATTATTTTCCTTCTTTTCGAGGCATTCCAAGAACACCCAATGCTTATGCAAAAATACCACGTGTGGGCCGTCACACGGACAGAGCTTCGGCGCCTTTGGGACACCTAATGAATTCGTGAAATGGTCGCATGTATATCGGCACAAGGACAGAGTTTTGACGCTTTGTAGGTCTATGAGATGATACGAAATGGTCACATGGGCCGGGCCCACGGACAAGGTTTTGATGCTTCTGAGCATGTGATATGAAATGATGTTATGAGAAAGTCACTTGTAAGAGGGACACAGACAAAGATTCGGCATTCGAGGAATGCCTTTTTATGATTTGGTGATGTTGTGGACCTATATGTATACTGATTGGGCACTCGGGGAGTACCTTAAATGGTGAATTAATGTCATGAAGTGGTCGGATGTGGACCACGATGTTATATGATGTTCATGATGAATGAGTGTGATGTCATGAAATGCATTGTGTAAGTTGTTACACAAAAATGGGCCTAATACCATTGTGGCTTTTATCGAATGAAATGATTTTGGTGGAATGGCCGAATGCAATCCGGTGCATTGGAAAAACACGGGTAATTTTGGGTACCCGATATGTTATGAAATGGAATGAGATGGTCATGATAGGCGTCCTTGAAATGCCCCTTGATTTAATTTAAGTGAAATGTGGTGAATGAACATGTCACACAATATGCAAATGGCTGCATGAAAATATGGGTTAGGATGCATGACACACATAATGATGTTATGTATGCTATATGAAAAATGCTAATCACGCAAATTCAATGTTATGGCTGAAAAAGAAATCGTTAGCATGAATGACAAACGAATTAATTAATGTTTTACACACGAAATAAAATGCAAATGGCTGCATAAAAATGTGGGTTAGTATCACACAAAAATGTTTGTGTATGGTATGTCACGTGTATGGAAAATGGTGATTATGGTATGTTATGCACGCATAGGTAGCAATGGCGATGTGTCACGAGATGGTGAAGAGCACATAGCAAGCAAAACGAATTCTTCCCACCTTATTCCTCCAACGTGGTCGGTCTCAAAAATTTCTAACCGAGTCCTAGGCGGGGTTCACTTCGATCACCAACCGGGGATGATGAAGGCGCGATTTTATTATTATTCACACAATTATTTCGGTAAGGGAATCTAACTAGGGCTGCCTAAATGGGTTCGGTCAAAATTGGGATAACATCAAGGCTCTCATAGCAAGATATACTGCTCACTTCTCCCCACTCAAGGGTTCTAGCGAAGGGCTTCGTACGAGGCTATGAGTGGTGTTTCGTATTCGTGCCCCTAAGACCAAGAGGAACTTAGGTGACACTTCAACAATCCACCGGGCTATAAAGGGATACCTAAACTAATGCAAAAATGGCTAACTAAAATGCAAATAAAATACCAAAAGAGAATCATCCGCCTTATTTTAATTAGACACTTTTCAAGGCATGTCAAATTCTTTTAAGTTTTTAAGAAAACTTTTTAAGAAATCCCTAGCAGAGTCGCCACTGTGAGCGAACGATGCGTTTTCGACGGAACGCGGGACTCCCTTTCGGAAGGGGCGCCATGATCTCGGGCGGGCCCCTCCCTCGCGTGGGGTTTTATAAAAGGAAAACGTGTTTTGGAAAATAAATGAAATTAATTCTTAAAAGAATCGAGACCTAAGTCTCGATGAATATTGTAGAGTCACCACTCGGCTCAGCTCAACCGGGAAATTTATAATGTAGCTGAACTGGACGAACGGTTGCTACACTATCTAGAAATTCAGGTCCGGACAAGTCCTTTATTTCGTGTCCAATTAAAGTAAATATTGCCAATGTTCTCAAATGGTATTTCAAAATCTAAAGTCAATTTTATTAAATATAAAGGCATACAACGTGCATACAAATACATAATATAGAAATAAAGAAAAGAAAAGAAATAAATATTAATTAGCTTACAACCAAATCGAATGGAGAAATAAAAACTCTCGCCTCACTTTTACAAGCGCCAAGAATACACGAGAATCTAAAAAATAATTACAACCGCCTAAATACAAGATTAATTCTATTAAAATACAAATAAAATAAAATGTACATAAATAAAAGCTGCAAAACAAAGGTTAGCACAATTTATATGGCACGCCACAAGTTGGACTCAAACAGACAGATTTGGGAAATCAAGAATTAGGGACATGCATATAGGGGATAACCGAGTTGGCTCGGCTAGCCGGCCCGATTAGACCTCGAAAACATTTTGAAACGTCCCTGTATTTTTGGTTTTGTGGGAAAATCATTTTGAAAACAATTTTTCTGGTTTACATGCATTTTTTACATGTTAAGTGAGTCGGGTTTCGGGAGAACCGAGTCTCCATCGTTGAATTGTTCTGAATGCAATTTTACTGAAAATTGAATCTATGGTCGTGAATGCACATATCGAAATTCATTTTTTCTGATTTTTGGGATTTTTTGAATTTTTATAGGTTTTTGGAAATTTTTTGGGGATAAAAGCTGAAATTCTATTTCTGTAACAAGAGTTACAGTCGTGCGACTGTAATCAGTTCAGGATCAGAATTTCGCCAAAATTATTCTGAATCAAAATGGAAGAGAAAAAAAACAATCTGGAAATTAAGAACACTCGTACGACTGTATATATAGTCGTACTACTGTTCATCAAAACCAAGAACCGTCGTGCGACTGTTCTTAATTTCCAGAAGTAGAAGCACAAAAATGCAGTAAAAAATGCACAAAACTCACTTCAAACACCCAGAAAGCATGAAAAAGTGTAAGGAAAGGGAGTGTCTACCTTTTTAGAAGCTAATCCAAGTCGATTTGACCCCTGGCGTCGCTCCAATCCTAACAGATTCGCACTTTTTCCTTTGAAATTGAAGTTGAGAGCTTTATATAAAAAAAATCCAAATTGCAAGGGATTCTGATGATTTGAGTCCGGATTTTTGATTTGGGTGTGAAGTTAATTGATTAACCTAGGGATTTCTAACAAGTTTTAATCCTAATTCTGAGAATTAAAAGAAAATTGAAAAGGAAAATATGAGTTTTTGTGGGTTTTTTCACTTCTTTCTTTTCCTTCTCTCTTTTCTCCTTCTCTCTATAAGTTTTTCCACCAGAAATCCAATTGTTGCTTCGCTCCTTCCTTTTCTCTCCTTTATCTCTGATTTTTCCGGCTTACTTGCTGCAACAACGGAGCAATTAATGCTCCTTCTCTTTCCTCCATTTTCTACTGCAGAGGTATGGGCTCCTGCAACTTTTCTGACATTACAGTCGTACGACTGTAATTTTTAAATTACAGTCGCATAAAAGTTTATGGTCATATGACTATACTTACAGTCGCATGACTGTAAGTATAGTCATATGACCATAAACTTTTTTTTTTTAAGTATAGAAAATTCCGGCGCTTACAGGCGCGTGTCGGCGCGTACGGGCGTTTCTAGCTTCCAAATTTTGTCAAATTTTTTTCCAGAATTAAAATTTACATTTTTCTTGAATTTTTGGTATATTTTGATGAATTTTTGGAATTCATTTGATATTTTTATACTAAATTTACTAGTATTTATTGTGTATAAATGCTTAATTTATGTTTAATAAATTCAAGAAAATTCAGTATATTTATTATGTATTTATATACTAATTTTTGGTTGATCATAACAAGTTTTTGTTATTTCTATATGTGTTATAGAAATGACAACCTTTGTAAGAACAGCGAAAATAATCCATTCTCAGGAGGAGGTCAGGACTATACAAAAACTTGAAGATGAGCTTTTCTCTAAACGGTATCCTCCGTTGGAAAAAGAGGATATTGTTGGAGTTATGGAGCGGTTTAATGCGTTAAACCGGGAAATCCAAGATCTTGTCTGGAAAGGAGGATTTTCCTCTGGAAGTGATCAATTAAAAATGTTAAAATTTACGAAAAAGGCTTTTCATGAAAAGTACTTTAAGAAATTCCGGTTTGGAGAAAATTCTGCATTTGACGAACTGGTGGACTTCATTGAAGGATTAGTTCCTGAACAGGATTATGGATCCCAATGCAAAGTATTTGCATTGAACTTGGCTGAAACGGGAGCTAAGTTATCTCATAATCTTAGAACCATGTTGCTTAGAAGTAACAAGTTGGTTCATTGCCCATGTCTGGAAGCTGATATTGAAGGTGTTGAGAACATGCCTTTGGATCTCTACTATAAGTTCGTAGAGATGATCCCAGTCAACTTAAAAGAAATTAAGATAGTTCAACTGGAAGGAAATGAAGATTGAGCTCTTCATTTTCCAGTCTTTCTCTTGTTGATTTCGTTCTTCAATTTTGTATTGAATGGCTTCATGCTAAAGTTTTTTTTTTGGTTGTAATTTTGACTAAATGTTGGATATTTTTTATGGTATAATAAAATGTTTATTTGTTGAACATTGCTATTTTGGTCATTTGTTTTAGTAATTTTTTTTAATTTATTTATTTTGAGATTATAACTAAGTGTTATATTACTCATTAGTTTTATACTTAAGAGAAGTATAAATTTAAATAAATTAAAATATAATCTAAAATAAAACTAAATATATATTTATTATTTGGAATTTGAACCTAATATAGTGTTTGTATTAGCCTATGTAAATGGTGACTCTATGCATTGCGCATAGTGTTTGATTTTACGTGAACCAAACACTATTTTTAGTTTTAAATGATCTTACAATAAATATGGTGTATCGCTTACTTATTAGTGCCACTTTGTCTTTAATGTTTTTTTCAAAGGCTGCTTTAAAAGTAATAGTTGCTAAACTAAATAAGGACCTTCGTTTGGACGGTGAAAATTATAAAGTTTGGGCTATGAAAGTCCAATACATAATTGAAGAGCAAGAGGCTCTTGACACTCTGGAGAGAATAATGGTTCCTCCTAAAGAGGGTAACACCACCCAAACAAGGAGGGATCTTGAGGCTTATCAAGCCAGGAAGAGGAAGAACTCGTCTGCTCGTATCATCAGGCTTAGTGCAATGAATGATGACATCGTGAAAAGGTTTCGCGTATACAACACAGCTAAAGAACTGTGGGATGCTCTTAAGGAGAACTTTGGAGGTGTCTCCTGAACAAAACTCCATTCTTTAAGTATCAAGTTTGATACTAATAAGAAAAGAGCTGACCATACAATGAAGAGGCATTTAAAGGAAATGTTTGACATGATTTTTGAGCTTCATGATGCTGGTCATAAGTTGACCGAGGAGCAGAAAGTTCAAGCTATGATACGTTCTCTGCCGAATGGGTGGGAGCATATGAAGTTGTAACTCACTCATGTCAATGACAATAGACCTTTGATGATGTTGTTCGTCATTTTGAACTGGAGGAAGACCGTTTGGCTTCTCTCCGTGTGAAATCTAAAGCTCACATGGTAGGTTCAAGTCCTGGTCTGAAGTCCAAGGAGAAGAATAAGAGGTTCTTCAAGAAGAAGGCAAAGAGAACAGTGGGCGGTGTTCCAGTTCAAAAGAAGGGCAAGAAAGATTTTAACATCACTAGGGTGAAATGTTACAATTGCAGACAGAAGGGGCATTTTACAAGAGATTGCACAGCTCCTAAGGTAAATGTTACCAAAGTGTATAACTGTTATACATTTGTTTCAAGTTCTATTTTCCTAACTGAATCTCGTCCTTTGTGGATCGTAGACTCAGGAGCAACAGACCATGTAACAAAGGATTAGATTCCTTTGTTGAGTTCCGCAGCGTTCCACAGGGAACTAGATGGATATACGTGGGAAACAACTCTAAAGAGGAAGTCTTAGGGATTGGCTGTTGTCAGCTGGTCTTAAATGGTGGTCAACCACTGTTTCTTGAAGATGTCCTCTATGCTCCTGGAATTCGAAGGAACTTGATATTTGTTTCTGCCCTTATGAATTTGGGATTCATGTTATCTTTTGAATCGAACAATTTTAGCCTCTTTATGAACAATATCTACTTTGGTGGTGGACATTTGTTGGATGGTTTTATTGTTTTGGATTCAGATCCAAAATTATGTGTGTCATAGTGGTTTTTCCTTTACTGTTAACTTGTCTGTGGATAATGTTAGCATTTAAAAAATGCATGGGAGACTTAGTCACATTGGTCAACATCATTTAGTACGATTGGCTAAAGCAGGTTTGTTGGCTGAATTATGAAAAGTAGATCTCCCAACCTATGAAAGCTGCTTAAAAGGAAAGATGATAAGAAAACCATTTGGTAAAGCTACGTGAGCTAACCAACTATTGCAACTAATCCATTCTGACTTCTATGGCCCAATGAATGTTTAGGCAAGGCATGGTGCATACTATCTCATTACATTCATAGACGACTATACAAGGTATGGTCATGTCTATTTGATTGCACATAAATCTGAAGCATTAGCATGTTTCAAACGATTTATGGCTCTAGTTGAAAATCAATTAGAGAAGAAAATCAAAGCTTTAAGAATCGATCGGGGAAGAGAGTACCTCTCCGTGGAATTTAAAGTTTTATGTGATGAAAAAGGTATTGAACATCAGTTGACCATACCTAGGACTCCGCAACAAAATGTACTCGCGGAAAGAAGAAACCAAACCCTATGAGCGGACAACCTTTTTACAGAACGCGCGGTGAAGCGGGAACCGGGGAATTTCTTTTTGAGATGTGAAGATGTGGTTTTGAAAATGGGTTTTAATCTTTCTTTAGGAAAAAAACCTTTCATTTTATTAGAAAAGTCTTTTTTGTAGAAACCTTAATTTTAGACACGAATTTTCGAAAACAGGCTTTTTAGAAAATCCTATTTTAACTTAGAGATCTCGAAACCTAAATTTTGAAATTAGATACAGAGTCGCCACCCGGATCACCTCATCTGGGAAATTCTGGTACAGCTCCCTACCAAGTGTAGACGCGGTACCTAAATTAGAGATTCGGGGTTCGGGCAACATATCTACTAATCCTCACTTATTTTTAATTATTATTTCATAACATGATATTTCATTCACTTGAATCTACCCATTTTATCTTCCTTTAATCATTAACCTTTGGAGCTTGGTATTCAATAATTTCTCCATCAATCCCCACATGACATTGTACAGCCAAGTAAAAATTTCCATGCACTTTTGTGTTACTTTTAATTTTCTTTCCTCTCATCAGGCATGAGGTCTTTTCAGACGGATATCATTTTTGGGTCATCATATGTCCCTAGATTCATTTCATGCATTGATGCATCATATGTGTTGAAGGCATTAAATGAATGTTTGGATGCATGCACAGTTCCATCCGAAAAATATCACACAAGTAATTGAAATCAAATTGTATTAAATTAAACACTGAGAGGTTGAATTCTTCACATGATAAGTGATAATAATAATAAGATGAAACAAATTAAAACATCAAAATGACTATCATCCTCCACATGCAGAGTGTCTTCTTTTATTGCAGCGTCATGGTCCCCAACAACTTGTGTAGCCGAATCATCCGAGGTTGGGCAAGGGATTACTCTGAATGCTAGGTTTGAAAGCCAGCTCGATGATCCTTCCATCAATGACAAACTGTTTTATGGCTCTAATCAACTGGGTACACTCATTTGTACTGTGACCTGTCATCACGTGATAAGTGCAGAAGTTATCTTTATCTACCTCAGCTGGAGGCGAAAATGGCTTCAAGCTCTGTAATAACCCAGCCTTTCTACATTTCGCAAAAATCCGGCTTACTGACTCAGCCCATGGACTAGTGACCCTTTGAGGAGTCTGTCTTCCCAGGTTCATAGTGGCCACGCCCGCCTCATGCACTTCGAATGGAACTGCATCTGGAGTCGTCTTAGCATTAGATCCCACTGAAGTAACCTTAGAGCTGCTACCCTTGTACCCTTGAGAGTACCATTGGTTATTTCTGTAGGAGCCCGAACCCTGTCTGCCTCTCTGCTCCTTTTCCTCATATCGCTCGATACGCTTGGCAAATTCAACTACATCATTGAAGGAGTGGAATCTCTTTAGTTTCATCTTATCCTTGTATTGGCGGAGACTACCATATACCAGCTTCACAATGAGCGACTCCAACTTTGGTGCCCCATCCACCGAAACTTGCACATCCATCCACTGTTTGTAGTAAGTCGGGAAGGACTCATTTGGCTTCTGGCAGATTCTTTCCAGGTCTTCAAGGGTAGTCTCTACTTGGGTATTGTAAGCATACTGCTTTACAAAAGCTTCAGATAGGTCCTCCTAAGTAGAACGGGTGTAGAGAGGCATCTTTATATACCACTTTGCCACAACACCCCTCAGTGTAGTCGGAAACAGATTTAAGAGATGACCTTTCCCAATCCCCATGCTAGTCATCAACCTCACATAACTGTCCAAATAGGCATCCGGTGGGCCCTCTCCGGTGTACGGAGGCAGGTAAGGCATCTGAAGTGGACCATCTCCTTCATCAGCCATCAAAGTAAGGCAAGTAAGGCAGGTAAGGCATCACCTCCATCAGCCATCAAAGTAGTCGGGTTGATATACTTAACAGGGTTATAGTGGACCATCTCCTTCAGCTTAGGTGGCATGGCTTCAATATCAGAAAATTTCTAATTGAGACACTTTTCCAGCATCATCTCAATCAAGGCTTCCCTTGCCTTCTCAAAGGCCTCATCCTCTTCGGACTGACGGTCGGGTTCTCCGTGTTTAACCACTCCACCACTTCCTACAGGAAGGCTTCCTGCGGCACCATTAGTAATTTGGACAAACTATTGTCCCTCACTTCCAACTGTAGTCTGAGCTGGTGGAATAGTCTGAACAGGGATAGTGCTTATCACAGCTTGCACTTGTTCCTTAAGAGTAGCCTTGAACTCATCTGAGGTTAGAAAGCTCCTTATAAAAGCAACCATTTCAAAAGGCAAGTTTCCATTATTTCCGTCGGCCATCTCCGCTCTGTTAGCTTCTTCTAAAAAAATCTGACTGTCAACTGGTAGAGTAGGCAATTGAATTTCGATCTCCCGATCTGAGTTTGACCCTGAACTGATCACTTTGATTAAATTGATTGAACTGATGGGTTTGGCACTTACTCGACATGAACTAACAGCTTTGAGGTTCGTCTCCAAACTGTACATTCAACACAATGTTAGAGTCACTGATGGATGTCATGGACCTAGACTCGACACCCTAAATGACATGTATGGTGTGTTCATGTTCATGATATGCTTTATGGATGCAGATGATGATGAAAATGACTTTCGCATTTACTCTCTTTTTGTTTTGGAGGTTCTAAGCATGTCCCATGCCATGCAAAAGACAATGCAAAAATGTCATGTGTGGATTGGCACACGGACAGAAATTCGGTGCCTTCGGGGCACCTAGCGGATGTCGTGAAATGGTCAGGTGTGTACCGACACACGGACAGAGGTTCGACGCTTTGTAGGTCGATGAAATGGTATGTTATGGTCATATGGGAGCCGTTCCATAGATAGAGGTTCGATGCTTTTATGGCATCTTAGATGAGGTGATGTCACAAACAAGTCATGTGTAACTTGAGACACGGACATCATTTCGGCATTCATGGAACACCTTGCATGATTTAGGCCTGTTATGAAATGTCCTAGTACAAGTTCTAATTTGGCACTCGTGGAGTACCTTGAATGAGTTTTCAATGTTATGAAACAATCCGATGTGGATCATGACACACAAATAAGACTTTAGTGTCGCCATGACACCATGATGAATGGACATGATGTCATGTAATGGTATTGTGTGGTCTGCCACACGAACACGAGCCTAAGACCATTATGGTCCCCTAATGGTGCAATGATGTAATGAAATGTGTTGGATATGCCCTAGTCCCGAGGCATTGGTCCTTGTATTTGTATTATACATTTATTGGATTTATGTATTATACTCATTTGTGTTATTACTAAAGGCATTAATTCATTTATTATATTTATCTTGTGCAATATATTAAGTGAAGTATCCAATGGACGTATCCATATCCATGATGACAAGTGTCATGCACTTGGCAGTAGGACCATTGATAGGGTAAACGATATGACTATAAATAGATCCGTAGTCTGTTCTAGTCATGTGAATGAATGGAATAGGAGACTATCATTAACCTGGTTGTATGGTGGTGTCTTACCGGTCATTGGACATGGAATGTCAACCAAGTTAATAGGTACATGTGAAAAGGGCATGGTACTGGATAGATCCACTAAACGAGAAATCCACATGGTATAGTATCATAAGTGATTCTCATGTAGTACTTGTATGGATCCTTTGACCTGACCATATGATGGTGTTGCATGTAAGGTCGCATGCTTAGGGGTACACCTAAAGGGCCTGTAATACGGTGCCAAGTATGGGTACTTTCGGGTATGTCACTTAGCATACAATGCTATGGATATGCATAAGGGATTTGTCACTCAGTAGTCCACTGGGAAGATATCACCGGCCTCTTGATGAATGTGACTGATGAGAGTGTGGCCACACCTAAACAAGTTGGAACTTGTTTGTGAGCTTCAGTACATTCGGGATCAAGTTAATGTCCGGACACAACAGAGGGTGATCAACCCATGCCTCTGTGTTGGACACCGATATCGATAACATATAACAGTTAGATTGCCATCTCCATCTTAATTGGGGGCTTCAGTGGCTTGCTAGAGCCCAACTGCAGTCTGTAGGCCACAGGCCCACTGCCAACATAAAGATGGGCCCACGGGATCGTACACATTGAGTGACTGAACACTGACTTTAGGAATCACATGTATACTTGGAGTATACACTCTGGAAAGAGAGGTATATATTAATTATATTATAAAGATCAAAAGATCAATTGGATTGATCATAATAATAAAATTAATATTTGATTGGCTCTTCATAATTAATTGGATTAATTATGAGATTGTTTCCTAGGTGGAAATATTCATATGTACATGATCTAATTTTAATTTGATGGATTAAATTAATTGGTCAAACCAATTTTAATTTAAATGTAAATAATATGTTACTTGGTGTAATATATTAAATACATGGGTAAATTAAAATTGGGCTTGAAATTAGTTTAAACCAGACTAATTAAAATAGGTTTGGGCCATTATTAAAAGAAGGAAGCCCACATAGATGAAGGAGCCAGATTGGGCCAAAATTCCCTTGGGAATTTCGGCCAGCTAGGGTTAAAGAACCCTAGGAATTTTGGCCAATGAAAGTATGCATCCATCTAGCCGAAATTCTCCCTAGCCTCCCTCTCTGTAGTTTTGTGTTTTCCGACCCTAGCTCGGGTGGTGTTCGTTAGGAGTTCGTGTACGTGAATGAGGAGGGATTCTACGTTGATTCCTGCGGTCTGCATCCATCTCTGAAAGAGATATTCTTGGTAAGAGATTTATCTCTTTCTATTAAAATTTTGTTTTTCCAATTTCCATCTCAATTGCTCCTAGGCATGGATTTGAGGAAATCATTGCATTCTTCCGCTTTAATCGGGTAATTTCCGGTGACAAATCCCAACAAAATGGCCAAGTGCAATCTGGTGCACAGGCGAACACAAGTAATCTTGGGGACTCCCGATATGTCATGAGATGAAATGTCGTGAGGGGCATACTTAGAACATCCTTCATTTTAGATGGGATGAGATGATATGAATGCCCATGTCAAACAAAATGCCAATGGCTGCACAAAAACGTGGTTAGAATACATGACACACGAGATGATGTCATGTGTGCTTTATGAAATGCAGGCACACAAGATGTGTATGACACATGAGTAAGATGTTATGGCTACACGAAAATATGTTTAGTATAATAGCATACGTATGGTGATGCTTGCAAATGGCTGCATAAAAAAAATGTGGTTAGAAAATGGCACATGGATGATGTATGTTTGATGTTGCATGTAAAGGTCAAGAATGGAACCACCATGAAACAAACATTAGCACATGCAACAATATGCTCACCCTCCCAGCCTTATTCCTCCATTCGATTGGTCTCGCATTCTTCCTAGGTATTGGGTCTCTTTGGCATCAACCGGGGATACCAAAGGCGCACTCTTAATGTCCATTTTCAAATATATGTTTTGGTAACCGTAAGGGGAAGTTGCTAGGCCATTAAATGAAGGTATGAGTCAAGCCAAGGGTCATAGAGGTTCCCATAGCAAAAATATACTCCTCACTTCTCCCCACTCAAGGGTCCAAACGAAGGGGTTCGTACGAGGCTATGAGTGGTTTACCCCCTTGGGTGCCTCCAATCCTAGCGGAAGAGGTAGGTCACCTTTGAAGATAAACCGGGCTTAAACAAGTGTTGGAGGGATTCAAGAAGAGAAAATGTCATCCTTATGCAAATGTGAATGAAACATCGAATTATGATTTAATAATTGACTACAAGTGAGGATGCACTTCAATTGCTGCCTAAGTTCCTTAAATTTTTATAAAAAACTTTTAAAGGAAATCGTTGATCCCCAGCAGAGTCTCCACTGTGAGCGGATGACTTTTTACAGAATGCGCGGTGAAGCGGGAACTGCGGATTTGAAAACGGGTTTTAATCTTTCTTTAGAAAAAAAAACCTTTCATTAAAGTCTTTTTTGTAGAAAACTTAATTTTAGACATGAATTTTAGAAGACAGGCTTTTTAGCAAATCCTATTTTAACTTAGAGATCTCAAAACCTAAATTTCGAAATTAGATACAGAGTCGCCACCTGGATCAGCTCATCCGGGAAATTCCGATACAGCTCCCTACCAAGTGTAGACGCGGTACCTAATTCAGAGATTCGGGGTTCGGGCAATATATCTACTAATCCTCACTTATTTTTAATTATTATTTCATAATATAATATTTCATTCACTTGAATCTACCCATTTTATCTTCCTTTAATCATTAACCAATGCTTATGCAAAAAAAAAAATAAAAATAAATAAATACTAAGATAAAGTGCGGAAAAATAAAAGTGTGGAAAAGTAAATCAGAGGCCAAATTATACAATCCAAGAAAGAGAAAACTCTCATCCTCAGCTTTTACAACCGCCTATTATACATGATGATCTAAAAAATTACAATCGCCTAGATACACGATTTAATCTATAAAATACATTCAAAAATAAAAATAAAGCAAAAATAAAAGCTGCATCCAAATACGGTTAGCACAGATAAATAAATCACACCAAGGACTCATATAAGACAAAATAGGGGTATTTTAAGAAACGGGATCATGCAAAGGGGGTAACCGGGTCGACCCGACATGTCGGCCCGGTTAGACCTGGAAAACGGTTTTTTGAAACGCCCTGTAGGTTTTGTGGATGAAAAACCAATTTTAAAAACGGTTTGGCTCATTTATATGCATTTTTCCAACTTTAGCGGGCTAGATATACCAGGACCCGGGGGTCCCGTTCGTGTGTGGGCCTAAATCAAACATCCATCTAGGGTCCAAAAGCATGCAAACACGCCAAAATTCATTTTTGAATCAGAAAAGGATGTAAAATTACAAGTTTAGGGCCCAAAAGGGTAAAACTGTAATTCTGCCTCTAGAACCACAGCCGAGCAGCTGTAACATAGCCGGGCGGCTGTAGCACTACAGCCACGCGGCTGTGGTGCTCCAGAACCGATTCTAGTGTGCTTTTTGTGTTTTCGAAAATCATTTTGTAAAGTTTGACGATTTTGGGCGTTCTGGGATTTCTGGAAAAATATCAAAATCAACAGAAAAGACCCGAAACAGATCGAATCGAATCCAGAAATCCCTAATCGTCCAAAATCACCAAACTTTATATTACATCCATCCATTAAAAATTAGAGAACAGGGAATCTAAGCATGTAGGGATGTAATTAGACCGATAACAAATATGAAAAACACATTTAATTAAATATAGGAGTGTTATCGATCGATTTTAGGGCATTTAGAACTTCTGCCCTAAAAGTTATAGCCGAGTGGCTCTAATCAGAAGATTACAGCTGCGCCCCTATAGGTCACAGCCGAGCGGTTATGATCATGAGTGGGGCGGCTGTAACAAAAAAAAAAACTCCCAAAACCGTAAAAAAAATCAAAACATACAATCAAATCACAACCAAAATGAATAAAGTGGATTTCTAAGGCCTCTCAGAAGATTACCTTGTATGTGTTCCAGTGTTTGGACCACGAAAAATGGATTCGGATGCCGGAAACATCTCGCAGTCACGAACAACCCGAACAGTGCGCGATTTCCGAAGCCCGAACGGAACCGCGAAGAAGATTGAAGGATTGATTATGATATCACAAAACCCTATGATCGTTTTTTTTGTGTTCTATTGAGATTATTATTTTAGGTCCAACTCTTTTTTTTCCAATTGCCTTAAGAACCCCAGAGAAAATCTAAGTGATGGTGTTATTTTCTCTCAAAATCCCTTTTTTCTTTTTTCTTTTTTTTTTTTTTTTTGTTTTTTCTGTTTCTGTCCCCGTAACCCTAATCCCAGATTATGATGCTTATATATCTCCTTTTTTGGCATTAAATCAAAATTAATTACTGATTTTGGCAAAAAAGGAAAGCTGACGCTCACAGCCGCACGGCTCTAGGTCCTACAGCTGCGTGGCTGTAGCGGCCATAAATGCCTATTTTGCCCGTTTTCTATTTTTTCTTTGGTTCTTTCTAAAATACTCACTAGAATTCTTCGGTTTTCCATATTAGGACTTGTCACACACCTTTGGGCTATCCGGGACATTTCCAACATTATCCCGATCAGTCCAAATCCATTTCACGTTTATTCGTGAAAAAGGTAATAGTAGCTTTCATCACCGAGGTCGGGAAAAAACCCGTGCTCACAAACCCTCTTAGAGATGGTAAGGTCTATGATGGCTAAAGCCAATTTGCCTATCTCCTTTTAGGGAGACGCAATATTGACTGCCACATATGTACTCAATAGAGTACCTTC
Source organism: Euphorbia tirucalli (assembly GCA_039660915.1). NCBI lineage: Eukaryota > Viridiplantae > Streptophyta > Magnoliopsida > Malpighiales > Euphorbiaceae > Euphorbia > Euphorbia tirucalli. The sequence continues at coordinate 28,855,586 of CM077640.1, read as the reverse complement.
TAAGTCCATTGAAACCATGCCTTATGAATTGTGGACGAGCTGCAATCCCAATTTTGAACCATTTACGACCATGGGAATGTGCTATCTATGTTCATGATACATCTAGCAAGCATGGCAAGCTAGGCCCAAGAGGCAAGAAATCTTTATAAGATATCCTGATCTCTCCAAAGGATATGTTCTAGTTGGAGAGAATGAGAATGGTCAAATAACAGAATTTGAGTCACGAGATGTCACATTCTTAGAGAATGAATTTCCTAAGCTGGGAGAGGTTGATAAAGAATTCACTTTCTTTGAAACTCAAGAGTCTGAAACTTCAGGATCAATCAATCCGAGTGGGAGGAATGAAGTTGAAGACGTAAGGGAAAGGGAAGAGAATGCGGTTTTTCAACCTTCACAAGTGGATTTAAGTAATCTTGACCCTAACTTGAGTGGTCTTGATTTGAGTGGGAATCTCGTTCCAAACTCAAGTATGAATATGGATATAGATCCCAGTGGGAGTGGTCCCAGTGGGAGTTCTACCCAAAATCTTGATTAATATATGAGATTTGTTTATCAAGAAGTAGAACCTCTAAGGCAATCGAAGAGGGGAAATATTCCATGACGGCGTCATTTACTTGATAGCGAAGCTTTCTCGGTTGTAGCTCAAATTGAAAACATTCCAATTAACATGAGAGAGATATTGGAATCTCCAGCAAAGGAAGATTGGATAAAAGTGATGGAAAGTAAGATGGAGTCAATGAGGATCAACAAAGTTTGGGAACTAGTTGATCTACCCAAAGGGCGTAAAGCCATTGGGAATAAATGGGTACATATTATTAAGCGATCAGCAGATGGGAAACCTATCCAGACTAACAGTTGGCTGGTTACGAAGGGGTTGTTTACAATAGGAAGGAATTGACTATCAGGAGACTTTTTCACCTGTTGTCCATTTCACGTCTATAAGAATAGTACTTGCTTTTGTAGAATGTATAGACCTTGAATTACATCAAATGGATGTAAAGACTGCGTTCTTAAATGGTGAACTAAACAAAGAAATCTATATGGTTCAACCTGAAGGTTTCATCGTCCAAGGACAAGAACATAAGGTTTGTAAGTTGAAAAGATCAATTTATGGCCTTAAGCAGTCTTGTATTTTCGGTTCCATGAAGCGATTATATCAATGCAGTTTAAGGTGATTAATGCAGACTCGTGTGTCTACATTAAACACGAAAACAGAGGGAAGTTTGTCATTCTTACATTATATGTTGACGATATTTTGTTAGTAGGAAATGACACTTCCTTACTCAAGAAAGTAAAGACTTGGTTGTCTTCTAACTTTGAGATGAAGGATCTAGAAGAAGCTAATTACATCCTTGTGGTTAAGATCTCAAGAGATCGATCTAAGAGATTATTGGCTCTTTCACAAGAGATGTATATCAATAAGATCTTAGAACGGTTTAGTATGGATCACTGTGATCCTGAACCAACCCCTATTACAAAAGGTACAGAACTGAATGCTAGTATGTGTCCCATGACTCCAAAAGAGACTAAAAGGATGGAGAGAATTCCTTATAGGTGTACAATTGGTAGCTTGATGGATGCTATGATTTGTACACGACCTGATATAGGTGTTGTGGTGGTTCTTGCAAGTCGTTATAAGGCTAATCCAGGTTTAAAGCATTGGGCAGCAGTGAAAAGGATATTAAGATATTTGAAGGGGAGTTCAAATTATTCCCTTTGTTACCAAGGAAAGGATCTGCAGTTAAAGGAATACGCAGATGCTGATCACGGAACTGATAAAGATGGGAGGAAGTCCACGTCTGGGTATATTTTCACTCTAGGAAATGGTGTAATTTCCTGGTGTAGCAAGAAACAAACTTGGGTGGCATTGTCGACTATGGAGTCGGAATATGTATTTGCAGCAGTTGTAGTACAAGAAGCGGTTTGGTTAAAATGCTTCATAGATCTTTTGGATCTATTTCCTAAAGGGAAATATACAACTATCTGTTCTGACAGCACTACATCGATAGCTTATTCCAAGAATCCTTGTTGTCATGGAAAAAGCAAGCATATCGATATAAAATATCATTCTGTTAAAGACAAAGTAGCACAAGGAGAAACAAGTTTAGTGCATGTTCCAACTGGAGATATGATTGCAGATTCGTTGCTCCAAATATTTAGTAAACACATTTTGGAATTTGGTCTTTGTAAGTTATAGGAACATGTTGTTGTTTTTGAACTGTTGTAATAACTTTGGTAAATTCTATTGGAATAGAATGTGAGTTATTTGTTGTGTTCAAATTCATTCACTATTTAAAGAGATACACATAGAGCTATTGAGTATAATTCAGTGTGTTGACGAAATGCATCTACTCACATAGATGAATCTCTTACTATCGGTGTGTTCATGGGTAAAAGTATAGATGGAGATGTGAGAAACTCTATAGGTGATATGTGAAATATCATTATTTCGTTGATACCAAAAGCTGTCCTATGAAAGGCTTAAATGTCGACTAGAGGTAGTGATGCATAAGTTGCATTTAGAGACTGAATGCTTTCGCATAGTGTTTATAAAACATACGTCCTAAGTGGATTAACACTGTGGCATATTTTAGTAATATGTGTAAAAGCCGACCAAGGGATGGAAAGAAGAAAATTGATCTCAACTTTCCTAATGTGAGACCCAAATGAAACTACGAGTTTCAAGTTCACCCTTAAGGACTCTTGTAAATAATAAGAAGGGTATATCTAATGATTAGCTTGATTGGGACCCTAAACTAGGCTTCGTTAGCTATGAATGGGCATATAAGGACTAGTCAGATAAGCATTGGACATATGGTGGAAGGTTATTTATAGAGAGGAAGTACATTTTCAGTAACATGTCACTTAGTAATCATATAACACTCGAGCTCAATACTTTTTCATGGAAACGGTATGTAGTGTATATGAATCTTTTTGTGAGATCAAAAGTGAGTCGAAAACTAGTGATCATGGAAAATGGACTAGGGGGAAGTCACATTAAGCTAAAGGTGAAATGATGAAGGAGAGCTTCAAAGGTTTAACCGTTATGTTAACTGGTCGTGTGAATTCGCCGAATAAGAATTGAAAGAAGTATGTGTTTTTAATCGCAATGAAAGTGTGTCTTGTCATGTGCGAGTAGGAGATATTGGTTTTTGGTCCACCAATGACATTTTGGAATGGCAGGGACTAAACTGTAATTATATGTAAATTATATGGACCAAATGTGTAATTTGGTCCGACCCTATATTTAGGTGGAAGTTGGGATTTCCACTATAAATAGAGAAGCAATTTCTCTATTCCTAGAGATGGGAGAATCATAGAGATTCTTTTCTAGTTCCGGGGAAAACGTCTCTAGAGAGAAAACATGATATACTTTTTTGTTCATCGGAAGAATTCACGTAGATAGCCCGTATTCAGTGTGTTCATACACTCATAGGAAAGGCAACCAGAACCATCCGGTTTCTCCTGTAGATCAGATCCATTCCATAAACGTGTTTCCGCTGCATATAAACTGTAAGTCTGTTTATTTATCCTCTTTATGGTAATCTATACATTCGTTGTATAATCATTATGGAATTCTGACTTCAATAATGCATCCTATACTTTCTTACCACCATTTATACATTGCAAATTAAAATGAGACATCGTAGTTGTGTTTGATAGAAATTAGGACAACAACTTAAAGTAAATATTTTTTATGCTGAAAAAGTTAATAAAAAAAGGGTAGGTAGAGTTTTTTCTTAAATAGGGAGTTTGAGGAATAACCCAGAGAAAATTCAAGAGAAAACCTAATTTTCTATAGAAAATTTTTTTAAAAATGAAATTAAACGAGATATTAAATAAAAAGAAAATTTTATCAATTCAAATGTGAGTGAATGATCTTCAAAAAGTTTTCGATTTTGATTTTCACGTTTGTTAGAACATAACTCAAGCTTTGAGATTGGATCTAGGATTTCGTTCTTATTCTAGAAAAAAGCAGCAAAGGTAACTTTTGACAGGTCTTAAATTTTTTGTAATAATTTTTTGGTATATTTGTGCTGCTTTCGCAATGTTATTTTCTCTTTTGTTTTAAAATTAGTTTTCTATAAATTTTCTAAAAGGACTGTACGGTTTACTATGAGCTGTATGATTCATCTTTGAGCAAATTTGAGTCGTGTGGCTTGGTTCTTGGCCTCAGAACAATGCAGTTCAAACTTGCTCAATTTCGGTGATATTCGATCTCGTGGAACCTGGGGTTAAAACAATTGGTTTATTTGCTTAGTATTACACAAGCTCCCATAGGACCTAAAATCAAAAAGAGAAACATCACCAAGGATTTCTACGTTTTCAAAAATAAAAATGGGATTTTTAAAAACTGTCCACCCATCCCAAGATAAGCCGCTCGGCTATTCTTTGGAAAAATAGAGCCGCACGGCTCAATTTTAATAATAAATAAGTCATGCAATGCTATATATCTAGTATTTGATTTTCTCATTTTTTGCCATGATTTTGAGCTTTTGCCACTTAATTTGGGAATTGGGTTGCGCCATACAACTCATCTTTTGAGCCGCACGACTCTAGTCATGAAATCTACAATTATTTTTTCACCTGGTTTTAGATTATTTGGGTTTACAATGATTTTTGTCATGTTTAATGCTTTTAAGACTTTGTTTATTTTCAGGAAAAATAATTAGGACCCGTATGAAAGGGATTCCTGTAAAACCCGAGATATCATATCACTTTTGCATATTTAATGAAATAATAAATTGGAAAAGTCATTTTCAAAATTGTTTTGTCCAATCCAAAATCCAAAGTGTTTATAAAATCGTTTTTCTAGTCTAATCGGTTAAATCTATCAGGTTTTCCCAATTATCCCCTAAATGCCTGATCCCAAGCTATCTGAATTCACTGTTCTATGTTATTTGAGTCCTACATGTATATATTTTATTACACTACTAACCCTTATTTTTTATGTACATGTATGTTAGGTCAGATATATGTTGGTTTTCATTTTATTACATGCCTACTTCGACTAGTCATTCAGAATGAATAGAGTTTAGATGAATTAGTGTTTCGGCTAATATCAAAGCTACAAGAGAGGCATCTTTAGCCATTTGTGGAACGGTAAACACCAATCAAAAGCTGTAAATATCACTGTCGGTCTCGCACAGGTAATAAGCCATCATAAGTAAGCTCATCAATAGAGCCCAACAGGGGTCAGATCTAGAGAGGATTTAACAAATGTCCAAGATCGAGTGCAGGTTGAACCCAGGTTTGAGCTTCAGATTTTTTCGACCTCTATAATGAAAGTTTATTTGGTTATTTAATATTTAGAGATATTTATTGAGACCAATTCAAGAAATGAGAATTCAAATTCAATGGGCTTGAGAATTGGACTCTAAAATTATCATCAAACCTACTGCTCCAAGTTGATGGGCTTAGAATCGTACGACTCTAAATCATAGCCATATGGCTTAAATATTTAAGTCGCACGGCTTTAGTGGAAGAGTCGTATGACTCTTAACCTATTAACTTGAGTTGTATAGCTCTAATCGATCAGGGAAATTTGGATTGAAAGGAGCTCGACAGGTGGGTTTAAGAACAATTCCTGCTTATACTAATGATCGATGTATTATAGAGGAGAGAAAGGCAGACTACAAAAGGAAAAAAAAGTTCAAACCTTCAAAAATCCTATGAATTAAGTAATTTAAATCTATTTTCGAATATCTAGAAATCTAATCCCAAGTAGGAAGAGGAAGAATTCAACTTTAATTTGAGCTCAGTTCAGATTAAACTTTTGGAAGTTCAATTTCTAAGCTTTCTTGAATATAAATATCTCATTAATAATCAATTTTTAAGGATCAAAAACTCGATAAAAGCATTAAAGGTAACTTTTGGGAGACCTTAAATCTCGTGTACAGCTTTGCAAATTGAATCTTGGTTGAATTTGCCGACCAAAGCTGTATGGTTTTGTTCTGGCAGAAATGGAGCTGTATGGCTCTCTTCGGGTTGAAATGGAGCCGTACAACTCTGTTCTTTTCCATTTAGAGCTATACGGCTATGTGTACAAAATTAATGATGTTTGAAGCAATTTTAAGGGTTTCCATTTTCTAGCGATTTGACATTAGAGCCGTACGACTCTAATATCAGCCACACGACTATTGATAACTCACTCTAATATCAGCCACACGACTATTGATAACTCATTTCCATATAGGCACTTTTAGGATTATTTTAGCATTTGTTTTCATTAATTTATACATTTTTAGTATCGGTTTTAGTGCTTTATTTGTTAATTGTTATGTTTTATTTATTTTCTCTTTATTAGTTTTATTTCTCTCTTTGTAATTGTAAAATAGGAGATTTTGCTTCAAAAAGGAATTCTAAGTGGAGAAGGATTACTGTAGGTACAATTTCGACTAGAGTTTCAAGCTAGTTAGAGATTGATTTAGCTCAGAGTTGTGATACGAAATTGTGCATCTATCCGTCAGCTTTCCAACATATTTTGAATCACACCTATCAAAGTTGAAATGAAAAAGATATCTTGAATTCACTTTTGGATGTTTAATTTATAAGCTTTCTTGAATTCAAATATCGCATCAACAATCGGTTTCTAAGGATTGAAAACTGGTTAAAAGCATTAAAGGTAACTTCTGAGAGGCTTTAAATCTCGTTTACAGCTTTCTGGATTGGATCTTGGTTGATTTGCGTCATTTTTTGAAATTCTTTAATTTCTAGAGACCAGAGCTGTACGGATCTGTTCTAGCTAAAATAGAGTTATACGGCTATATTCTGGCTGAAATGGAGCCATACAACTATGTTCTTTGCCATTTAGAGCTATATGGCTATGTGTACAAAATTGATGATGTTTGAAAAAATTTTAGGGGTTTTCGTGTGTTAGCGATTTGAAGTTAGAGCAGTACGACTCTAATATCAACAGAATGATTGTTGATAACTCATTTTTATATAGGCATTTGTATGATTATTTTAACATTTGTTTTCATTAATTTATGCATTTTAGTAATAGTTTTAGTGCTTTATTTGTTAATTGTTATATTTTATTTATTTTTTCTTTATTAGTTTTATTTCTCTCTTTTTAGGTGTAAAATAGGAGATTTTGCTTCAAAAAGGAATTCTAAGTGGAGAAGGATTGTTATGGGCACAATTTCAACATGAGTTTTGAGCTAGTTAGAGATTGATTTAGCTCTAGAGTTGCCCTACAAAGTTGTGCGTCTTTCCGTCATCTTTCCAATTCATCTTAAATCGTGCTAATCAAAGTTGAAACAAAAAAGATATCTTAAATTTATTACAATTGATCATAAACATATGGGTCAAAGTTTCGGTTGACCTTTTTCTTCTCCAAAGTCAAGTTTTCTTATTGGAATTAAAGTCCTAAATACTTTTTTTCCGCAGGAATTTATAATTAGGAAGAGTTTTAATTAAGTTAATTTAGGGGCTTGCTTTCTAATTAGCTCTTCCTGATTATTTCCTCTCCTTTATAGGTTAGAAGATTGTCTCTCCTATAAAAGATGTTTTTGTTCTTTAGTTTCGGGTTGGGATAACTTAGTTTACTTCTGTATTTTTTAAGAGAAATTCTAGCAGTTCGTGAATACGTCAAGGCGAAAGAATTCGACGAAGACATCTACACCAACCTTAGAGTTTTCATCTCGTCTCTTTGTTTTTATTTCTTAATTGTTATTTGTGTATTATCAACATTATGAGCAGCTAAACTCTCTCTATCTAGGATATTGATGTAGTATAACTTAATTTGTTTATGATGTTACTGTAACATTCTTACTTTATTTGTGCAAATCTTGTTGTTTCTTATAATGCTTGCGTCTGCTTGATCACCAATTGCATGATTATAGATTGAAATAGTATAGAATACCTAGAGGGAATACTATTGAAGTTAGAACTAAGATAACGAAATCATAAATTTAGATTTGAATGATAATAATATAATTTGAACTGTGGAGTTTTTGTATGATTCGTGCTTAGTGAGTTAACTATTGGTGTATTCCCTAGTCCTTACATAATGTAATCAAATATTTTGTTATGATAAAAGGCATAATCTTGTTTGCTATATTTCTTGTGCAATTTCATAAATAAAGAGAATCCATTAATTGATGTTTTACTCAAGTATGTAGTTAACGTTCTTTGGGCAGTAAGACCTTGAATAGGGAAAGAACACCAGTTATAAAGCTATCCCTAGTCTGTTAAAGTTATGGGAATAATTTTAAATAAATACTAGCATGTGTCTTGATGGTATAGTGGAGTCTTACCGACCATTGGACATTGAATGTCAATCAAGAACATGGGTACATATTAGGTTACATGTGTTAGGATTCATCATCGGAAAAATAATGTGGCGCAGCGGAAAATACACTGTTTAAAATTTCCTAGAATCCACCTATCATATCCGATTACCATTGATTAGAATGAAAAACAATTTGAATCAAGGGAGATTAACTCATCGGATTTGTCCCTTCTAGAGACTACTGTAGAATCGTTTCTTGAAACTATGATCTCCAAAGTCCGGTGCACGACCAACTATCGAGCAGGAACCAATGCTAGCCGAAGAAGCAGAAGGAATGGAGAATCATTGCAGAAATTTTCGGCTACTTTTTGGGGCTGCAATGGGGCTGAAATTTCCAGCAATTAATTTTAGGTTAGGGTTAGGGTTTTCTTCCTTAAATGTGCCCTTATATAGACACCTTATCTAATTGGGTTTTAATTAGGTTAATTAAACCTAAGCCCACTAGGATTATAATTACATAAATAAATTTTAATTAAAAGTATATACTATGTAATTTAATTCCATTCGGCTAAATTTTATTACCCCTAAATAAAATAAAATCACACTTAAGTAAATATATTACATGTATTTAATTTTCCTACTTAGGAAAATTATTTAATTAATTGTTTACTTTATTTATTTCAATTAATTGATAAATTAATTAATTACATTATGTAAACTTATTAATTAAATTAAATCAATCCAATGTTAATTAATTACCTTGACACCGAATGTCAACTAATTAATTAACGCATTCCTTCCAATGTACATTACATGCATAGTTTTTATAAGTTCCAGCTCAGTTGATCTATGTGCACGATCCTATAGGTCTGTCTTTATGTTAGTAGTGTTGGGGAATAATCGCATAAAACAAACATAAAACGCAGCGGAAAAAGATTAATCCCCACCAAGGACCCATGTACATTACATTGAATCGGAAGGAGGGTTAAAGAATTACCTTAATTCTTTGAAGTTTGAATCACTTAGGAACCAAAATAGCTTCCCTCTATGGTTGATCCACACGGAGCAATACGTCCACCGCGTGCTAGCGCCGAGATTGAAGAACCGATTCTTCGAGCGAGAGAAGAGAGAGCAGAAAATCAGATTTTCCCTTAATCTTTTGGAGGAGAGTTTCGGCTGGCTCTTAGCCCATGGTGGCTGGCCGAAATTTGCTGTATATTTAGTGTAGAGAGTGATTAGGTTTAGGTTAATTGTTTCCTTAAATAATTAACCTAAATAGTTAATTATAATTATAACCTAATACACCTATTAGTTATAATTATATATTAACCCACACAATTTAATATTAATTCTCAATTAACATTAAATCAAATCAATTCTCCATAATACATATATGTATATATAATATTATAATTAATTATATCTCCATATAATTTAATTATAATATGTAGCATACTTTATGCAATGTTAATCACATTAATATTTATATATACATACATAAATATATATCACTATATATATTTATTCTCTTTCTCATTCATAAATTATTATCCAATAATAATTTATACCCGATAAGATGAACTTCATTTTGCTCTTGTGTGTGACCCCATAGGATCATATTAATTGGCAATAAGGAAATTACCATAATGTCCTTATAGGTCACAAGCGGACTCTAGCAAGCCATTACGACTACCCAATTAATATGATTGGAATGATCCAATACCTATTTATAGAATGTCATATTCCCTTTTGTCTCTTTGATATCAAGATTAATTATAAGACATGGTACACTTGTCAATCTTATATAATTAATCATATGCTTTCTCGATCTCAAAGTAAACTATTCAGACAAATCAATTGATACTCTTATCAATTATTTGAGCACGGCCATGCATTTAACAGTCTTACTTATCGAGGGGCCCAGTGATATCGCTCTCTTGTTAGAGAGGGACAAAATCCCATATCTGTCACTCACATCCCTAAGCATGAGTCATATTGTACCCAACCACAGCCTTTATAACTACTCTGTTACAAGCAGCGTTTGACTGCGTCAAAGCACAACATGAATTCATCCCGGAATCCATGGTGACCTCAGGTCAAAGGAATCAGCTGATGACACTACTATAATCAAGATCAGTTGTGACACGTGACCATGAACTTGATCTTATAGTGGGTCTCCAGCAACATGTTCTCTAACACATTGCCCGTGAGTATAATCTGTATCTGTATACACTATATTCATCTTATGAATATCCATTATCACTCACACTAGTCTTAGTTTGTTATTATTCCCATAATAACAATCGACTAGGGAAATTTAGAATTACACAATTAATTCATGGATACATTATCATAAATACTAACATACAAATATATATGATAAAATAAGTCTTTATTAATGACTTAAGAAGATTGTTTACATAATCCAACATTGGCTTAGGGCACAATCTCTAACAATCTCCCACTTGCCCTAAGTCCAATCTTCAAATGTATCTAATACCCATGGACCTAGTATGACCATCATGTACAGCTTGTGAAAGAGCTTTTGTTAGTGGATCGGCAACATTGTCTTCAGACGCAACTTTGCATATCTTCACATCTCCTCTTGAGATGACTTCTCTTATGTAGTGAAAACGCCAAAGTATATGTTTGGATTTCTGTGACACACTAGGTTCCTTAGCAAGTGATATTGCCCCATTGTTGTCACACAAGAGGCTCACAGGATTCACTATGCTAGGAACGACACCAAGTTCTTCGATGAACTTCTTGATCCAAACAGCCTCTTGGGCTGCATCTGATGCAGCAATATACTCAGCTTCTGTTGTAGATGCAGCTATCGTGCTTTGCTTAGAACTCTTCCAACTTATCGCACCTCCATTCAGAATGAACACATACCCAGACTGTGACTGCATCTGATCTTGATCAGTTTGGAAACTTGCATCCGTGTAACCATTTACAACAAGATCTTCGTCCGAGCCTCCATATATCAAGAATGTATCTTTAGTTCTTCTCAAGTACTTAAGAATACTCTTGACAGCAGTCCAGTGACTATCACCTGGATCAGACTGATATCTACTTGTCATGCTCAAAGCAAAAGAGACATCTGGCCGAGTACATACCATGGCATACATGATAGATCCTATAGCTGACGCATAAGGAATCTTATCCATGTGTTGACGTTCTTCAACTGTCACAGGACATTGCTTACGACTAAGCTTTATCCCTTGCCCAATAGGAACATTTCCTTTCTTTGATTGATCCATACTGAACCTTTTCAGCATTTTGTCAATGTATGTACTCTGGCTCAAACCTATCAATCTCTTAGATCTATCTCTATAGATCTTTATTCCAAGAATGTAGGCTGCCTCACCCAAGTCTTTCATAGAAAAACACTTTCCTAGCCAAGATTTTACTTCTTGCAAGGTAGGAATGTGATTTCCTATTAACAATATGTCATCGACATATAGAACTAGGAAAACTATATTACTCCCACTGAACTTCTTGTACACACAAGGCTCATCTTCGTTTTTGATGAAGCCAAACTTTTTGACTGATTCATCAAAACAATGATTCCAACTTCTTGATGCTTGCTTCAAACCATAAATGGCCTTTTGAAGCTTGCATACTTTATCAGGATTCTTTGGATCGACAAAACCTTCAGGCTGTGTCATGTACACATCCTCAACAAGGTTTCCATTTAGGAAAGCTGTTTTGACATCCATTTGCCATATTTCATAGTCATAATATGCTGCTATGGCAACAAGAATTCTGATGGACTTGATCATAGCTACTGGCGAAAAGGTTTCGTCATAGTCTATACCATGAACTTGTCGGTAACCCTTTGCCACTAACCTTGCTTTATAAGTCTGAATATTCCCATCCATGTCCGTTTTCAACTTGAAAAACCCATTTGTGCCCTATTGCTTTAGCACCCTTTGGGAGATCAACCAAAGTCCATACTTTGTTGTCGTCCATGGATTGAATTTCTGACTTCATAGCATCAAGCCATTTTTCAGATTCTGAATTAGAGACAGCTTCCATGTACGTGGAAGGTTCATTCTCTTCTAACAGAATCAGATCATTTTCGTTCGTGACGAGAAATCCATATCTCTCGGGCTCATGACGAACTCTACTTGATCTACGTTGGACTTGTGTTGCTGGTTCTGACTCAACAACTTCTTGTGAATCAGGTTGTTGTTCCATTTGAAAACCATTTTCATTTTGGTTATCCATATTTTCTTGCAGGTGTACTTTACTCCCACTGATTCCTTTGGAAATAAACTCTTTTTCCAGGAATATACCATTCCTAGTAACAAACACTTTGTTTTCACTAGGACTGTAAAAGAAATAACCTTTAGTTTCTTTTGGATAACCTACAAAGTTGCACTTCACAGATTTTGGTGTTAACTTATCTGAAATCAAGTATTTCACATAAGCTTCGCATCCCCAAATCTTGAGAAAAGACAAATTTGGTCTCTTACCAACCCATATCTCATATGGTGTCTTTTCAACTGCCTTTGATGGAACTCGGTTCAGTGTGAATGCCGCTGTTTCAAGTGCATATCCCCAAAAGGATAGAGGAAGACTTGTTTGACTCATCATCGACCGAACCATATCCAATAAGGTACGGTTCCTCCTCTCAGACACACCATTCCACTGTGGTGTACCAGGAGGAGTTAGTTGTGAGACGATCCCACAATTTCTAAGATGATCGTCAAAGTCTTGGCTCAAATATTCACCACCTCGATCAGATCTAAGTGCTTTAATTGTCTTGCCAAGTTGGTTTTGCACTTCATTTTGGAAGGCTTTGAACATTTCAAAGGATTCCGACTTATGCTTCATTAGATATAGATAACCATATCTACTGAAATCATCTGTGAACGTAATGAAGTATTGAAAACCACCTCTAGCAGTTGTGCTCATAGGCCCACATACATCTGTATGTATGAGTTCTAATAAGTCACTAGCCCTTTCACTGTGACCAGTAAAGGGACTCTTGGTCATCTTACCCATTAAACAAGACTCGCAAGTGTCATATGTTTCAAAAACATCTAGACCCAAAATTCCATCTTTATGGAGTTTTGTAATGCGTTTCTCATTAATGTGTCCTAGACGACAGTGCCAGAGATAAGTAGGATTCACAACATTTGTTCTTATCCTTTTGGTATTTATGTTATATACATGCTCATTATAACCTTCACTAAGGTTCAACAAATAAAGACCATCATGTAAATCCGCATTTGCATAAAACAAGTCTTTATTGAAAAGCAATAAGTGATTATTCTCAATAACACATTTAAATCCTTCCTTGTCCAAACATGAAATAGAAATGATGTTCCTAGACAAATTAGGAACAAAATAACAATTATTCAAAGAAAGAACAAGTCCACTTGGCAACTTGAGCTCGTAGGGACCGACTTCATAAGCAGCAACTCTAGCTCCATTCGCCACATGGAATTCTACCTCGCCCTTCTTGAGCTTTCTACTTCCTTTAAGCCCCTGCACATTCATACAAATGTGAGAACCACAACCGGTATCTAATACCCATGAAGTAGAAACAGAAGTAGAATGAAATATTTCAATAACATAAATACCTTGATTAGCGGTCTCACCGCCTCTCTTCTTCCTCAAGTCCTCCAAATAAAGCTTGCAATTTCTGCGCCAATGACCAGGCTGATTGCAGAAATGGCATGTGCCTTCCTTTGGAGGCTTTGCCTTGGTAACAGCTTTGGGCTTCTTTGCATCCTTCCCAAACTCTTTGGGTTTGTTTGCTTTACCCTTCTTCTTCTGGATCCTACCCTTTTGCACCATATGGATCCCTTTGGAGCTTGGCTTCTCTTTTATCGTTACTTCAGCATTTTTCAGCATCCCATGCAGTTCGCTGACCATTTTGTCCATATCATTCATGTGATAATTCATGACAAAATGGGAGTAACTCTCGGGAAGAGAATTAAGGATCAAATCCGTTGCCAACTCAGGTCTGAGTGGCGAACCAAGCCTCTCCAACTGATCAATGTACCCTTTCATCTTCAGAACATGGGCACTAACCGAACTCCCTTCGGTCATCTTGCACCCAACCAAAGATCTCAAGGTCTCATACCTTTCCCTTCTCGCTTGCTTTTGGAACATTTCCTTAAGCTCTTGAGACATCTCATATGCCTCAAATGTTTCCAGATCCTTCTGAAGTTCCGGAATCATTGATGCAAGCATAAGGCATTGTACATCAATCTGATCATTTTGATGCTTGTGAAAAGCATCCCTTTCAGCTCTTGAAGCTGTGGTGGGTGGAGGGTTAGCGGGCAAAGGCCCATCCAGAACATACAGCTTTCGCTCTTGCTTGAGAACAATTCTCAAGTTGCGATACCAATCTAGGTAATTCGTTCCATTTAGTTTATCCTTCTCAAGGATAGATCTAATAGAACCAGGATTACTTGTGTTTGCCATTTATCTACAACAGAAAATATATGCAAAGTTAAATCACATAAGAGAATTAAGCTCCCACTAAAATATAAAACCCTTTAAAATACTTAAGTGGGTAAAAGACCCAAAATCCATACTTAACCATAGCACTGCTTTGGCATGTCCCTATGATTAAATATAATTTCGGTAGACATCACCATGTCAATTACATTATTATGTAACTCTTTTGATTTATGAGATGCATGATATCATATATCATATTTAATTTGCATGTTACTCATCTCATCTTTGCCTCAGGCTCAAACACCATTTTGATTAACCCTTTGTTAAACCAATTACAACACAATGAGAATCACCATTTCTCATATTATCGCTTCGCTAAGGTCACATCATGCGTACCCGCTTTGGCGTGGCTACCATGATGCGAACATAGTACTTGACTAGTGTTATACGTAATTGGGTCGCAAAATATAAACTTCATAAGTTTATTTTAGGGTTTCTTGAATCCCGTGATTAAAATTTTATCATATACAAAACATGGCATTAATATTAAACTTTCCAAGTTAACATTAATCCTAGCATGGCATCCAATGTCATACATTCATCTAGCATGCATATTTCATACTAAGCATGGCATCACATGGCATCAAAATATAAAACATGCAATAGACTCGAAAAACCGTGTTATGGTATGGTTTTATCTACATTGATTTTCATAGGCCAATATGAAAATCAACAGGTCATTTCCTAGATGATTGCAACCATCGCATGGTCACAGCACAGCCGCACCCCTTGGATCCGTCTTCACGTCTTTGTTCCTTGGCACCATCTCATGGATTTACATACTTTACAAAATTGTATCCTATACAATTTTCTAGCAAAATAAAATTTACAAACAATAAATTGCATCCTATACAATTTATCTAGAAAAATAAGGTTACATAAATACAAACGACTCGCAGGCCGTATTTATAAAACCTTACATCCACCAAAACCAAAAGAAAACAAAAAAAAAAAAAACATCCACGGGGTGCAAAACCATACCACAACACCATGCATAAAATTATCACAATAATTTTACATCTACAAGATTTAGGGTTCAAAGGCAAAATACAATCTTATTGCATTGAGGAATTGATTTGAAAAGGCTAAATGTGTAGAAACAATTTCTACACGGCAGCACCAAGGGAACACGGCGTGTAAAACCGGTTTGCACGGCGTGCAGCACCTGCACGCCGCCGTGTTCCTCGCTGTGTCTCAGCACACACGGAAACAATTTCCGGTTGCACGCCGTGCCAAACCATCACACGGCGTGCACTTCATGTTTGCACGGCGTGCAAAGCCTGCACGCCGTCGTGTTCCGAACTGAAAGCCAATACTGGAAACAATTTCCAGTTGCACGCCGTGCAAAGACAGCACACGGCGTGCACAGCATGTTAACACGGCGTGCAGTACCTGCACGCCGACGAGTTCGGAACTGAACTCATATCTGGAAACGATTTCCAGTGCACGAATGAGCAAAACAATTGAAGAAACACATCATTCACAATGATCAATTCCAAATCAATTCAAAATAGTTATTCACAATAACAGAACAAATCATTCATAATTATCAACATTGAAATCAAATTTCAATTTGTTATTCACAATAACAAAAGAACCCTAAATCAAAACACACAAACCCTAACATGCATTTTGATCTAATCAAAATAACAAATCCAATTCAACCAATGCACAAGTGGCTCTGATACCACTGTTGGGGAATAATCGCATAAAACAAACATAAAACGCAGCGGAAAAAGATTAATCCCCACCAAGGACCCATGTACATTACATTGAATCGGAAGGAGGGTTAAAGAATTACCTTAATTCTTTGAAGTTTGAATCACTTAGGAACCAAAATAGCTTCCCTCTATGGTTGATCCACACGGAGCAATACGTCCACCGCGTGCTAGCACCGAGATTGAAGAACCGATTCTTCGAGCGAGAGAAGAGAGAGCAGAAAATCAGATTTTCCCTTAATCTTTTGGAGGAGAGTTTCGGCTGGCTCTTAGCCCATGGTGGCTGGCCGAAATCTGCTGTATATTTAGTGTAGAGAGTGATTAGGTTTAGGTTAATTGTTTCCTTAAATAATTAACCTAAATAGTTAATTATAATTATAACCTAATACACCTATTAGTTATAATTATATATTAACCCACACAATTTAATATTAATTCTCAATTAACATTAAATCAAATCAATTCTCCATAATACATATATGTATATATAATATTATAATTAATTATATCTCCATATAATTTAATTATAATATGTAGCATACTTTATGCAATATTAATCACATTAATATTTATATATACATACATAAATATATATCACTATATATATTTATTCTCTTTCTCATTCATAAATTATTATCCAATAATAATTTATACCCGATAAGATGAACTTCATTTTGCTCTTGTGTGTGACCCCATAGGATCATATTAATTGGCAATAAGGAAATTACCATAATGTCCTTATAGGTCACAAGCGGACTCTAGCAAGCCATTACGACTACCCAATTAATATGATTGGAATGATCCAATACCTATTTATAGAATGTCATATTTCCTTTTGTCTCTTTGATATCAAGATTAATTATAAGACATGGTACACTTGTCAATCTTATATAATTAATCATATGCTTTCTCGATCTCAAAGTAAACTGTTCAGACAAATCAATTGATACTCTTATCAATTATTTGAGCACGGCCATGCATTTAACAGTCTTACTTATCGAGGGGCCCAGTGATATCGCTCTCTTGTTAGAGAGGGACAAAATCCTATATCTGTCACTCACATCCCTAAGCATGAGTCATATTGTACCCAACCACAGCCTTTATAACTACTCTGTTACAAGCAGCGTTTGACTGCGTCAAAGCACAACATGAATTCATCCCGGAATCCATGGTGACCTCAGGTCAAAGGAATCAGCTGATGACACTACTATAATCAAGATCAGTTGTGACACGTGACCATGAACTTGATCTTATAGTGGGTCTCCAGCAACATGTTCTCTAACACATTGCCCGTGAGTATAATCTGTATCTGTATACACTATATTCATCTTATGAATATCCATTATCACTCACACTTGTCTTAGTTTGTTATTATTCCCATAATAACAATCGACTAGGGAAATTTAGAATTACACAATTAATTCATGGATACATTATCATAAATACTAACATACAAATATATATGATAAAATAAGTCTTTATTAATGACTTAAGAAGATTGTTTACATAATCCAACATTGGCTTAGGGCACAATCTCTAACAAGTAGTAGGCCCAAGGCCTATAGATTATAAGTGGGTTCTAGCAAACCATTTCAACCCCCAATTAAGACAGAGATGCAGCATTCTCTTAAAGTCGCTGACCCAGTAGTAATCTCAAAGTGTTCTCTGCCAAACGATATCGATATGAATAAACAAGAGGCATGGTGTCTGTCATCCTCTTCTGCTGTTTATTATATTTCTTGATCTTGAGTTGACTGATTAATCAAATAAGCAACCGACTTACTTGGGTATGACCATACACTTATCAGTCCAACTCATCAGGTGGCAAGTGATATCATCTCCGTGTTACCTGAGTGGCAATTCCATCACTTCTTCATCAATATCAATATGTTCACTGGTCCACCCAATTATACCTGTATTTATCATCCTTTTACAGACCTATTAGGTGTATGTCAAAGTGAACCGGATTCCATATTAATACTATAATGAAATCTGGTCTGAGGACAAAAGAGACCTACTTAAGAAAGACTTATGGCGCGACAACCATGTGGCTTTCTTGTGTGGATCGATCCAGTCCCATGTGAACAAAATGTACCTATATTCATGATTGACTATACAAGTACTATGGCTAGTTAAGAACTACCACACAGTCATCGAATCATTTCCACGATTAGAACAGACCTAGGATAGGTTTTATGATTATCAATCAATGGATACTCTACTCATATTATAGCACAAGATATAAGTGAAATAGATTAATTGCCTTTATTAATGTGACACAAATAATGTATTCATTTAATAAGTCTTAATGTATAATACAAAATACAAGAATCCAATGCCCTAAGAACCAGGGCACACAAACAATCTCCCACTTGCACTAGTTCTAAGTGGGCATTGCCCTAATTCATATAGATCTGACATGACCATCATGCTATCACTACAGAAGCGCTTTGGTCAATGGATCAACGACATTATTCTTGGTGTCAACCCTCTACAATGATATGTCACCTCTGTTCACGGTCTCCCAAATGAGGTGAAACTTTCTATGCACCACCCTAGTCCAAATGGCATTGGTTCTTGTATTGTATTGTACTTTATATTTGGATATTTTGTATTATACAATTTTGTGTTGAAATAAAGGCATGAATCTATTTATTCATATCTTGTGTTATTTATAAATAGAGTATCCAATGATTGTAAACATACTAAAGTAAACCAATGTAGGTCATTGGACTATGAGACTGAAATTATTACCAGTTAATTATGAAAGAATTCAGCAGCTAAATTGGTTAAATTCCTTTGAAAATAGAGAATTCATAGCTAATATTGAGTTTTTCCAAGTCTTAGGCATCGCTCAGGAAGGCTGCCAGATTTGGGAAGTCTCAGAGAGCAGAAGAGAGAAAAAGGAATTAGAGTGGGCTACGGCGTGAATGGGCTGGAGTTGGAGGAAGGGCTGCGGCCCAGAGAGGAGGAGAAGATATTTTCTTTTGGGAAATTCCAGACTTATCCTTGGCTTCTTAAGGAAGCCATTGCATTTTGTGGTTGTTAATTTTTTGTTATTATTATAATCAAGGAACATGTCTCTAGGTCGATTATTTTTCTTTTTTTTAAGGGGACTATATATATTCTGCTGTTCGAAGAGGGTTGACCATTGAATGTTTCTCTAACTACCATTATGTGCTTATCAAAATTACGATGGGGCCCCGTTGTATGCTTAGTATTCCTAATGAGACCGAGAGGAGATTTGGGGATATGGAAAAATCACACACACACACACTTGCCATGAGACAAAGAGGAGATTGGGGGTGTGCTAAGGGTTTCTATTTACGGTAGAATGCTTGCTTAACTTAATGCATGAATGCCTATGCTAAGTGAGGTCGAGAGATAAGCTTAGTTGGGTAGTCATAAAATCCAAGTGAGGTCGAGAGATAAGCTTGGTGGGTAGAGAGCAAGAAACCTTAGATCTACGTTGCTTAATTTATTCATAATAAATTCTAAAGAAAGATATCTCAAGATTGCCTGTCTAACTGGTGGAAGTCTGTGTTTTTATTATTGTTTGTCATCTTCTGTTTTAGGCGACCTTCTTACGTTATCTTGTATGCTTTTTGTTGATTTCAGTTTATATAAATTTGTATTGCTGATTTACTTGGAAAATCTTATAGCTGACGGTTTATTAGGAAGTCTTATAGTTTTCCCTTATTCCCTGTGGGATCGACGCTTGTCTTGCCACCACTACAATTGACCTAGTACACTTGCTAGTGCACAATTTTAGGGCAACAAGTTTTTGGCACCATTTCCGGGGAATAACGATTGAAAATTTTTAAAGATTTCCTGTAAATTTGTGTGCTTGATTTGGTGTTTTGTGTTTTGTGTAGAAATTCTCTGTTTAAGCAATCTCTTGGTGTATGCGAAGAGCAGGAATCCCTCTAATTCCTATAGATCCAGAGATCGAAAGGACTTGTAGGAGAAGGAGTGGTGCTGTCAGAAGAGCCAGAAGGAGACAGAGAATGGCTGAACAAAATTTACCACCTCCACCACCAGAAGGAGAGGGAGAAGTTCATCTTCCTCCTCCAAGACAAAGACTTAAGGAATATTCGAGACCTATCACTGAGGGACACTCTTTTTGCATTGTGATACCCAATGAAGGGGACAATGTCTTTAAGATCAAAGCCTGTATGATTCAAATGCTTCAAGCTGCTGTTCAGTTTGGAGGATTGCCCGGAGAAGATCCAAATGCTCACATCCAAGATTTTGTGACTATGTGCAATACTTTTCATACTAACCGTGGAGTCTCAGATGATCTGATAAGATTAAAGCTTTTTCCTTTTTTACTGTGGGATAAGGCTAAAAGTTGGCTGAAGAATCTTCAACCAGGTTCAGTTACAACCTGGGATGAAATGGCTCAAGTCTTTCTGACTAAGTATTTTCCGCCTAGATAATCAATTAAGTTAAGAAATGAGGTTACTCATTTTCGTCAGCAACATGATGAATCTCTGTCAGAAGCCTGGGAAAGATACAAGGAGCTCCTGAGAAAAGTACCAAACCATGGATTTCCCATGTGGATGCAGATTCATAATTTCTACAATGGTTTGACAAATGCATATAAGATTCAAATTGAATCCACTGCAAATGGAGACCCAGAAGAACTAACACCGGAAGAGCTTTATGAATTGGTTGAAAGGTTGGTCAACACCAGTTATAAGTGGCATTCAGCACGTGTGAATCGAGAAAAGATTGCTGAATCAGACGCTGTTGCCAAGCTTTCCGACAAAGTAGATCTGATCCTTAAACAGCTAGCCAAGCAGAATATCTCAGCCATTTCAAGTTAAAAATATCGTGTGAATTCTGTCGAAGTGATCATAGAAGCATTGATTGTGATATCTCACTAAATCAGGAGCAATGTGATTATATTGGAAATAATCCAAGGCAAAAAAATCCATTTTCCAACACTTACAATCCAGGATGGTGCAATCATCCTAATTTCTCTTGGAACCAACAACCTGGCAAGCAACCTCATGTACTTTTTCAGCAGCCTCACAGCAATTTCCAACCTCATCAATAGCCCAATCATATTCAACAAGCTGGACCATCATATACATCTAAGAAATCCGAGGTTGAGGAGATGAAGGAAATGATGTCTTAGTTCATGAAGCAGACTTAAGCTTATATGAAGAACATGGAGACTCAGCTCCAGCAACTTACAAATATTGTGTCACCAAAGAACAAAAGGGTCATTCCAAGCAACACTGAACCCAATTCGAGAGAGGAGTGCAAAGCTATTACTCGGAGGAGTGGTAAGAATGTTGAGCAACCTCACAAGATGAACATTGTGGACAAGAACAAAGACTCAGAAGAAAAGATTGTTGAGAAGAATGAGTAACCTAAGATTGCTCACATCACTGAGCAACCTTCTGACACAGTTAAGCAATCTCAAGTTCAGCCAGAGAATGCTCAACCAGAGCAGAATCAAGTAACCTCATACTCTACTCAGAACATCTCTGTTCAAGATGGGAAACCTATACCTGCTTATCAACCGAGAATACCTTATCCACAAAGGGCTAAGCAACATGACATGGCCAAGCAATTTGACAAGTTTCTGGAGGTTTTTAAGAAGCTTCACATCCACATACCCTTTGCAAAAGCACATGCAAGTCTTCGCATGCCATCCCTCTCCTGTTGCCGAGGGGTATGTGGATGTTCATAATGGTAAGTTAATCTTGATGTGTTCATTGCGACTCACGAAGATACTGCTGTCGATGATACCCAGTGGTTCGGCTTTTTACTCGCCCCTGGTATTATAGGTTTGTATTTGGGGAGTGTTATAGGTTTGTGTTTGGGAAGTAAAGCACTTCTAGAGACAAGGTTCGTTGTACGATGTTACCCATAAGTGAACATTGACATGCAATGACATGACAAATGCATATTGAACACCAAAATCGAATACAAAACATTCATGAGGTAATGAATGCGGATGCATTAGGAAAATCTAAGATGTGGCTCCGGCTTTAATTGATGCCTCTTCAAATTATCAATATGCCCCTTCGGTTTTACACATTGGAAAGTTTTTTTTTTTTTTTTAAGCCCGATCACTGGATAGAGTTGCTATTATGGATGGACAACCTGAGATGAATTCAAGTAATCACTGGATCATCCTGCGGTCTGATGATGTATTCATGTTTCCAATTCACACCAGATTTCAGTTCAGACACGGCTCCCGAAGACTGCATGCTTGAAATGGTTGGCAAATGCAATTTTTCCCTTTGAATATGAGCACAACATACTTTATAAGCTTTCCTGTGGATGGTATTGTCCCTTTCATGATTGTTGAAAGCTTTGTGAAGCCAAGTTGTCCCAACACAGTTGGTGAAGTTCACAAATGCATAACCAAAATTTCCTCCAGTCTTGAAATCCATAGGCAAATAGAGGAAATCATAAGCAGGCTTCCCTTTGGACTTATTCTTGTTTTCCTCCAGACAATGCTTACCCAGAATTTGTAGCAGATTATGTCTTTGAAACTGATTTGGTAGGTTTCTGATCATCATGCTTGTTTTTTCCCACCAAGATTAGCTTCAATCTCTCTTTTATCCAGCTTGGTCTCTTCAATAGTCAATTTCTTGGGCGACCACTGTTGTTCCTTGTCACTTACAGAAACTATTTTCTTCTTACTCTGGAATCTCGGAGCTATATATTTCATTTTCCCCCTTTTTCAGCATTGTCGAACTCATTTGAAGCATATTCGTATCCAAATCCTCTATCTATCATCAAATCAAATCCCTTCCCACTATTTGAGGGTACTAAATAATTAGTCTGGGAGTTTAGATTGAAGAGAAATGGCATGGGATTAAAAAGGTATCCCCAATTTGGTACAGGTTGATGATAAACGAAGACGGATTGAAACGGCGCCATAACCACCTGTTTCGATGCCCTTCCGCTGATGAGATGATACGGAAAAATACAATATGGAGTAGCATTGGGGTTCAACTTCTTGTTAGGAGCCATTAAAGGTAGGAAATATGGAATCAGAGAATCGGTTCAAGTTCCAGAGAGAAGCTGAAAGATAGAATATGAAAGTGAAGGAAAGACAATAAAGGGAAGACAAAAGTGTTGAAGGCAAATGGAGAAGATAGAGAGGAGAATGAAAAGGGAACTGCTTGGGGTAAGGATACCGATCTTCTCTGTCACCGCACGAAGTTAACTTTTTAGAACAGGCAACAACGTACTTATCTCCATTGTCTCAACTCATTGACCCCGGCATTTCATGCAATAGGTGGGCCGCCCCCAGATTCATTAAGCACTCAACAGAGTTTGGCTCTATGATTGAAGAGAGCATCACTTTAGGCCATGAGTAGAAATTTGACTGTAAGAGAGAGCTGAGATCTTCCACCGGTGCTTGCCCCTTTTTTTTTCATTTTTTTTTAAGAAGCTAAATCCAAACCACAGCTACCTATTGATTTTCCTGCTGCATTCAGATTCATGTATGTCATGCGTGTTTGATATGTCTTTTTGGATGAACAATACATGTGTAATGTCATATGCACATGAATGCCACACAAACAAGACTATACATGCACTAAAACTAATGTCTGCTTCAGAGTTTTATAGCATGGTGGGTGGCGAAGGTCATTTGGATTTCTTAGGGCTTGGTGTTTTTTTTTTTTTTTTTTGGATGTGAGATGCTTTTCGAGCGTGAATCAAGCTCAGAGCTTTATTTTGGGGCTCGGCTCTGAAACTTGGTAATGGTCCCTGGTTTAGAATGATTTGGATGTATCGTGGGCTGTCCAAGTTGAAACTTTTAGGGCAAGACCAACAGCATTTTTGGATTGTGGTTTATAGGGATCACTGATCTAGGCTGGCAATTGATTCGAAGGAAATGGCACCATCCCATTGCTTGCTTAGCAGACTTTTCTCTTTCTTTTTTTTTTTTTTGGATTTGAAGAAAAGGGGTTTACCAAAGTCAGGTTCACTTGTAAATTCCCTGTAAGACTCAGATTGATGTCATGCATCTTAATATTATGCGTGATGGACATGTCGTTTCAGATGATCAAATGCATGCTTAATGCCATATACATGTAATCACCACATAAGTAAGCAAAATAACAAGATGCATTGCATTCAAAATGGGTTCAATACACTTTACAACAAACAAAATGAGTTCCCTACGGGAAGGAGCCTCTAAAGGTATTGACCTCACAGCGCCCGACTATTGCTTATCCGGTCACTGCCCCACTCTCGTCAGATCAGGCTTTGGAGCTCTTCATCATATTCCTCTCCCTGAGAGGTTTGAGGAATTTCTTTGCCAGTCTCCCTACTAGCCCCCAGGCGCTCATTAGTAGCAGATGGCACCTTTAACCGTCCCTTATCAACCAACTTCCGGACCTCCTTCCTTAACACATAATAGGCATTAGTTTGGTGACCTGTCACTACGTGATAGGTGCAGAAGTTATTCTTTTGATCTGGTGCAGGCTCCACATACGGCTTAATGCTTTGCAGTAAGCCCTCTTTTCTACACTTGGCAAATAATCGGCTCAGTGATATAGGCCACGGGGATATGCCCTTTCCGTCACCCTTGGAGAGTGGACTCCTGGTTGGTCGCGGAACAAGGTCAGCATTGGCTTTGAGGGGGGCCTTCGATTCTGCTTCACCAGTCAGCCCTTTTATTACTCCCTCGAGCTCAATCACACGTGCCTCCAATTTAGAGCACCTTGCCGTCAGCTTTTCCACCTTGTCCAGGTCACCTCCTAGCATTTCCTTCAACATTGCCGTTGCCTCTTCCTTGACTGCCTTTCGGAATCGTGATGAGGCAACATAATCATCTAGGATATCCATTACAGTGTTGAAGTTCACTGGGCCAGCCATTCTTGAGACTCCTTCTCTTTCCTCCCCTGATAAGAACATTTGTTAGCACTGACTGGGGCATGCGCACAGAGGATACCAAGTCGAGGGATGATGTAGGTATGAATGCGAGGTGTGATGCATGCATGCATGAATGATGATGTCATGTGATGCCATGTCATGTTATGCAACCCTAAGCTAGTCATGTGCACACAAAGCCAGGAATGGAAACATGCAAAATGCAATGAATGTTGTTAACGAAGCTATATGCTGAAGTATAGCGTGGCATATAAATATACACCACATGGATAAAATGACACACAGGGTGTCCACGGATCAAAGCAAGGTGATACTTGCGAAGGGTTCACGTGTAGAGCGTATCTTACACGGGAGGAGAGTTGACATTTGAAACGGTACGTGTAGAGCGAATCTTACACGGGAAGGAGATGTAGTGATTAAAGCGGTACGTGTAGAGCGGATCTTACACGGGAAGAGGTTTAATGTTTAGAGCGGTATGTGTAGAGCGTGTCTTACACAGGAAGAGGTTGAATGTTTAGAGCGGAACGTGTAGAGCGTGTCTTACACGGGAAGGAAGGATAGAGTTAAAGCGGTACATGTAGAGCGTGTCTTACACAGGGAGAGATTGAATGTTTGAAACGGTACGTGTAGAGCGGATCTTACATGGGGAAGAGATGTAATGATTAAAGTGGTATGTGTAGAGCGGATCTTACACGGGTAGAGGTGTAGTGATTAAAGCGGTACGTGTAGAGCGGATCTTACACGGGAAGAGGTGTAGTGATTAAAGCGGTACGTGTAGAGCGGATCTTACACGGGAAGAGGTTTAGTGATTAAAGCGGTACGTGTAGAGCGGATCTTACACGGGAAGAGGTTTAGTGATTAAAGCGGTACATGTAGAGCGGATCTTACACGGGAAGAGGTTTAGTGATTAAAGCGGTACGTGTAGAGCGGATCTTACACGGGAAGAGGTTTAGTGATTAAAGCGGTACGTGTAGAGCGGATCTTACACGGGAAGAGGTTTAGTGATTAAAGCGGTACGTGTAGAGCGGATCTTACAGGGGAAGAGGTTTAGTGATTAAAGCAATACGTGTAGAGCGGATCTTACAAGGGAAGAGGTTTAATGTTTAGAGCGGTACGTGTAGAGCGTATCTTACACGGGAAGGAAGGATAGAGTTTAAAGCGGTACGTGTAGAGCGTATCTTACATGGGAGGAGAGTTAATATTTGAAGCGATACGTGTAGAGCGGATCTTACACGGGTAGAGGTTTAATGTTTAGAGCGGTATGTGTGGAGCGTGTCTTACACGGGAGGAAGTGTGTAGAGCTTGTCTTTCACATAAAGGTATTTTGGAACGATACGTGTAGAGCTTAGTCTTACATGGGGAGGAAGGATAGAATTTGATGCGATACATGCAGAGCTGTTCTTGCACGGGAATTTGGAACGACATGTGTAGAACTTAGTCTTACACGGAGAGGAAATATGCAGAGCTTGTCTTGCACAGAAAGATATAGGGAACGATACGTGTAGAACTTAGTCTTACACGGGGAGGATATTTCGGTATTTGAGTGTGCAGGACACAAGGACAAGGTTTCTAATGATTATGGAGGACCTAAAGGGCTTGATGGAGTTTCTAGCGTTTTTGGAACACTTAAATGACGGTAGTGTATGCTGTGAAGTCCTTAGTGCTTATGGAATGCTTGAACGTTATGGAGTGCTTGAATGTTTGATGGACGAATGAGGTGTATATCGTGAGATAAGGGGATGATCCCTCTGTATTTATTTTTATTTTTATTTTTATTTTTGGACATCCCAAGAACACCCAATGCTATGCAAAAATGCCACATGTGGACCACCAACGGATGAAGGTTCGGTGCTTTTGGGGCACCTAATGAATTTCGTGAAATGGTCGCATGTGTTCTAACACACGGACGAAGTTTGAAACTTTGTAGGTCTATGACATGATATGAAATGGTCACACGGGACCGGCCCACAGACAAAGTTCTGATGCTTTTGAGCGTATGAAATGGAATGATGTTGTAAGACAGTCATGTGCCCTAGGAGACACAGACAGAAATTCGGTGTTCGGGGAACACCTTTCATGATTTGGGATGTTATGAAATACCCCTAAATGTATACTAATCCAGCACTCGGGGAGCACCTTGAATAATGTAGTAAGGTCATGAAGTAACCCGATGTGGGTCACAGTGTTGTATGATGTTTGTGATGAATGGATATGATGTCATGAAATGCAACGTGTGGATTGTCACATGGAGATACACCTAGGACGATTGTGGTCTCTACTGAATGGAATGGTTTGGTATAATGGCCGAATGCAATCCGGCACATTGGCAAAACACGGGTATTTTAGGATACCCGATATATGATGGAATGATATAATCGTGGTGGGCGTCCTTGGAATGCCCCTAATTTAATTCAGGTGATATGTCGTGAATTCTATGACATACAAAATGCAAATGGCTGCACAAAAACATGGTTAGGATGCATGACACACATAATGATGTTATGTATGCTATGTGAAAAATACTAATCACCCAAATATAATGTTATGGCTGAAAAAGAAATAGTTAGAATGAATGGCAAACATATGATTTAATGATTGCACATGAAAATAAAATGCACGTGGCTGCATAAAAATGTGAGTTAGTATCACACACAATGTTTTATGAATGAAAAATGTTACTCGTGTATGGTACAT
The DNA here is from genome assembly GCA_039660915.1 of Euphorbia tirucalli. Classification (NCBI taxonomy): domain Eukaryota; kingdom Viridiplantae; phylum Streptophyta; class Magnoliopsida; order Malpighiales; family Euphorbiaceae; genus Euphorbia; species Euphorbia tirucalli. The sequence continues at coordinate 28,827,584 of CM077640.1, read as the reverse complement.
CATGTGTATGGAAAGTGTTAATCATGGTATGTCGTGAAATGTCGAGAAGCGTGTAACACGTAGCACATGAAGCGAATTCTTCCAACCTTATTTCTCCAAGCGTGGTCAGTCTCAAAAATTCTAACTGAGTCCTAGGCGGGGTTCACTTCAATCACCAACCGGGGGTGATGAAGGCGCGACTTTATTATTATTCACACAATTATTTTGGTATCCTAAGGGAATCCAACTAGAGCTGCCTATATGGGTTCGGTCAAAGTCGGGTTAAAAATGAAGGCTCCTATAGCAAGATATACTCCTCACTTCTCCCCACTTAAGGGTCTTAGCGAATGGGTTCGAACGAGGCTATGAGTGGTGTTTCGTATTCGTGCCCCTAAGACCAGGAGGAACTTAGGCGACACTTCAACAATCCACCGGGCTATAAAAGGATACCTAATCTAATGCAAAAAATGGCTAACTAAAAATGCAAATAAAATACCAAAAGATAATCATCCACGTTATTTTAATTAGACACTTTTCAGGGCTTGTAAAAATTCTTTTAAGTTTTTAAGAAAACTTTTTGAAGAAATCCCCAGCGGAGTCGCCACTGTGAGCGGACGACGCGTTTTCGACGGGACGCGGGACTCCCTTTCGGAATGGGGCACCATGATCTCGGGCGGGCCCCTCCCTCGCATGGGGTTTTTATAAATGGAAATCCGCGTTTTGGAAAAAATAAATAGAATTAATAAATAAAAGAACCGAGACCTAAGTCTCGATGAATATTGTAGAGTCGCCACCCGACTCAGCTCAACCGGGAAATTCTTATGTAGCTGAACCAGACGAACGGCCGCTACACTATCCAGAGATTTGGGTCCGGACAAGTCCCTTATTTCGTGTCTAATTAAAATAAATATTGCCAATGTTCTCGAATGGTATTTGAAAATCTAAAGTCCATTTTATTGAATATAAAAGGCATACAGCGCGCATACAAAATATTTAATATAAAAATAAGGAAAAGAAATAAATATTAATTGGCTTACAACCAAATCGAATGGAAAAATAAATACTCTCGCCTCACTTATACAATCGCCTAGAATACACGAAAATCTAAAAATAATTACAACCGCCTAAATACACGATTAATTCTATTAAATTACATCCAAAATAAAAATAAAAGAAATTAAAACCTGCAAAACAGAGGGTTAGCACAATATATACAGCACGCCACAACTAGGACTCAAATAGACAGAACTGGGAAAACAAGAATTGGGGGCATGCATTTAGAGGATAACCGGGTTGGCTCGGCTAGCCGGCCCGATTAGAACTGGAAAACACTTTGAAATGTCCCTGTATTTTTTGGTTTTTTATGCGAAAATCATTTTGAAAACAATTTTTCCGGTTTACATGCATTTTTATATATTTAAGTAGGTCGGTTTTCAGGAGAACTGGGTCTCCGTCGTTCAATTGTTCTAAATGCAATTTTACTAAAAATTGAATCCATGGTCGTGATGCACACAACAAAATTCATTTTGATGATTTTTGGGGTTTTCTAATTTTTTGGGATTTTTTGAGAATTTTTGGGAATTTTTTATGATTTTTTATGCATTTTTTATGAAATTTTTGGGGTTTTAAAAGTGAAATTCTGATGCTGAAAACTACAGTGGTACGACTGTAAATTACAATCGTGCAAACTCCACTACAGTCGTGTGACTGTAATTACAGTCGTACGATTGTAAATGCTGAAAATTCAGGATTTCACCAAAATCTTATTTAAAACAAGCTGGAAAGGAAATCACCTGGAAATCAAGAATAGTCTGTTGGGATTTTTCACCGGAAATCACCCGATAAAAGCGGAAGAACGCGGTGATTTCCTCAAATCCAGTCCCAGGAGCAATTGAAGTGGAAATTGAAAAACATAAAATTAAATAGAAAGAGATTAAAATTTCATACCAGAAAAATCTCTTTCAGAGACGGATGATGACTGCAGAATTCAAGATAGAATTCCTCCTCGTTCCCGTACACGAGCGCCTAACGAACACCGCACGTGCTAGCGTCAAAATTCACAAAATTAGAGAGTGAGGGAGGGAAGGAGAATTCGGCCAAGTGGGGGCTAGGAGCTCAAGTGGCTTGGCCGAATTCCCCTTAGGGTTTTTAACCCTAGGGCTTCCAAATTCCCTTGCTGGAATTTGGGCCCAGTTTGGCTTCTGTGTCTATGTGGGCTTCCTCCTTTTAATTCAGGCCCAAACTTATTTTAATTAGTCTGGTCTAAATCAATATCAAACCCAATTTTAATTAACCCATGTATTTAATATATTACTCCAAGTAATATATTATTTACATTTAAATTAAAATTAGTTTGACTAATTAATTTAATCCATCAAATTAAAATTTAGTCTTCACAAAACAAATTCATATGTAAACCTATACATATGAATATTTCCACCTAGGAAATAATCTCATAATTAATCCAATTAATTATGTGAAGCCAAATATTAATTTTATTATAATGATCAATCTAATTAATCCTTATAATATAATTAATATATATAGTTCTCTCTCTCTACAGTGTACACTCCAAGTGTACTTGTGATTCTTTAATCGGTGTCCAGTCGCTCAATGTGTACGATCCCGTGGGCCCATCTTTATGTTGGCAGCGGGCCTTTGGCCCGCAGACTGCAGTTGGGCTCTAGCAAGCCACTGCAGCCCCCAATTAAGATGGAGATGGCAGTCTAACTGATATCATAACCCTGTAGTTTAAATTTGTACATCCCATGTCATTGATATCGGTGTCCAACACAGAGGCATGGATTGATCACCCTCTTTTGTGTTCAGACATTAACTTGATCCCTAATGTACTGATGCTCACAAACAAGTACCAACTTGTTTGGGTGTGGCCACACTCTTATCAGTCACATTCTTCAAGAGGCCGGTGATATCTTCTCAGTTGGTTACTGAGTGACAAATCCCTTCTGCATATCCATAGTATTACCATGTTCGGTGACATACCCGAAAGCACCTATACTTGGCACCCTATTACAGGCCCTTTAGGCGTACCCCTAAGTATGCGACTTCACATGTAACACCATCATATGGTCAGGTCAAAGGATCCATACAAGTACTACATGAGAATCCATTGTGATACCATACCATGTGGATTGCTCGTTTAGTGGATCTATCCAGTACCATGCTCCCAGGCATGTACCCATTAACTTGGTTGACATTCCATGTCCAATGACCGGTAAGACACCGCCATACAACCAGGTTAATGATAGTCTGTTGTTCCATTCATTCCCATGACTGGAACAGACTACGGATCTATTTATGGTCATATCGTTAACCCTATCCATGGTCTTACTGCTAAGTGCATGACACTAGTCGTCATGGATATAGATATGTCCATTGGATACTTCATTCACTATACTGCACAAGATAAATATAATAAATGAATTGATGCCTTTATTAATGACACAAATAAGTACAACACATAAATCCAATAAATGTATAGTACAAATACAAGGACCAATGCCTCGGGACTAGGGCATTTCCAACAATCTCCCACTTGCACTAGTTCCAACTAGGCATGGGCCTAATCCCTATACATCTAGTATGACCCTCGTGCTTGGGCTGGGCCAGCGCCTTGGTCAATGGATCTGCGACATTATCCTCGGTGTCCACTCTGTGTAATGCAATGTCACCTCTCTCCGCGATTTCTCGTATGAGGTGAAACTTTCTGAGCACGTGCTTTGTGTTCTTGTGTGACCGGGGCTCCTTAGCTTGTGCGACGGCCCCATTGTTGTCACAGAAGATATCGACTGGGTCCTGGATAGTTGGCACTACTCCCAACTCAGTGATAATGTGACAACCCTAACTTTTGCAAGCATGCAATGGCGGAAACATTACATAAAGTTTAGGTCATCATTTTCAAAACTTCCTTTTTATCTTTAAAATAACATAATCATAAATGAGTACTCGAAAATTTCCATTTCAAAAACAGTAATTTAACATAAATAGGTATTTCAAAAGGTAATATAACGGAGTAAAAAAAAAAAAAATAAATAAATCTTTGAACATCCATAACTACGAATAGATGATAAAATAACATGACGGAAACTCTCCACACAAACCCCGAGAACAGACATCAGGCATCTCCTATTCTGCACCGGCAAAATCTGAAAATATCAACAGCGCCACTTAGTGACGAGTAACTAATAAATCCCAAACATCAATTCAAAGTTCACATAGGAAGATGACAGATCATAAATTTCATATTACATTACTTAAGTATACTTCATCATGATTAATAGAAAGCAAATTTATCAATTTATACAAGCATGCATAATTCTCATAGTAACAATCATGTATCAGGGATCTTACCCTTATTTGTTAGCTGCATCACATACAACATATAAAGTTCAAGTTCAACATATCACATAATTATCTATTTCAAATAATAGTACAAAACATTCCAAGTGGATAATCAATATCATCAAAATTCAGATTTCCAAGATAAGTCATGTACATACAAATACATACCAACATCCCAAATCAAAGTACTTCATCACAAACTTGACATCAACTCAATTATACCTTAACCTTTATTAATTTTGTGGTATACGCGTATAAATCATTTGTATTGACCTATACACCTATGTCCTTAGAGAGTTCGGCTCAGACGCTTCGGGGAACCACAACGGGACTTACCCCCTTATCAATAAGAAAAGAGTACCACGAAGGGATTTACCTCAGAGTGCCAACGAAGGGACTTACCTCACAGAGTGCCAACGAAGGGACTTACCTCAAAAATAAAATAAATTAGAGTACCACGAAGGGATTTACCTCTCTGAGTGCCAACGAAGGGACTTACCTCGAAACAAAGGGCGCTGTCCTAGTGTCAACCAATCAAACATGGAAAACACTTAGCCAAACTAACCAAGACACCAGAGTATATGCCACTACAAACACCAATTTAATTATCATAATTATATCGATATTCAAAAGGTGCCTTTAACATAGGACTTATCCCAACCAATTCAATAACCATAAGGTGCCATTAAAATAGGACTTACCCCAAAACATAATCTGATACATCAATAAACACATGGTGCCATAAAAAAAATAGGACTTACCCCAAACTCGATTTCATAATTCCAACATGTATTAAATTTACCAAACCATATATGTAATTATTAGATTTCATGTCAAGAGTCCTAGCATAAATTCCTAGAATCAAATTATGCTTTGCACACATTAAAAAAATCAGTTCAAGGCCTAAGGTGAAAATTTCAGAATTCATAGTTCATGCCTCAACTTGCATATAATATTCCAGTAGGTTAGACTCAGAATTCAGCATGGCAATACAAAGGTAAATTTAGCCTTACATCTTAGGAACACACGCCAACTTAAATCATGCAATTCGGATTCCTATAGCAAAAGATATTAAGGAAACACTAAAAACATGCAATCTGTAAATTCACTTCAGATCACTGCACATAGTCTGACTTCAACAGACAAAACAGATGTGTTACTGATTTAGCAAAAATAATATAAAGCAACATTGAACATCAGAATTTCAGGAATACATAGAATTTTGTTTCATGGCAAACGGAGCTACAGAGAGAAAATAAAGCCATAATCAACACAAACTGTACAAACTGAAATTCAGCAGTTCCAGGAAATCGGCACAGTGCACATAAGGCAGTTTCAACAGGGAATACGAGCACTTTACTCACAGAATTTGCCAAAATAGTATAAAACAACCTTGTACATTTATGTCTCAGGAAAACACAGAAAGTTGAATCATGCCAATCGGAGTTATATAACGAAAATAAAGCTAAAATTATCACAACCTGTACAATCTGAAATTCAGCAGTTCAAGAAAAACCGGCACAATGCACATAAGGCAGTTTCAATAGGGAATATGAGCACTTTACTCACGGAATTTTCCAAAATAATGTAAAACAACCTTGTACACCTATATCTCAGGAAAACACAGAAAGTTGAATTATGCCAATCGGAGTTATATAACGGAAGTTATGCCATAATTACCATAAACAGTCAATTCTGAAAATACAGCAGCTTACCAATTTCGACTCAATCACATGTATTTTCATATTTCTACCAATCTTTTAACCTAAAAGCAATTTCTTACACCAATATCATATACATTCATGTCTCAACAATAATTTCAGTAATAATACAACCTAGGATCAAATTCATCTACCATACATCCTATATAAATTTCGAACCGACATTTAGGGTTTAGTTGTTACCCTGTTTGCAGTGAAACCAACTGAGGCAATTAACTCGGAATGGAGAAGAATGAAGCAGAGTCTGAATGAATGAAAGTGAGGGAGAGAAAGTTAAGAATTTCGGCTGCACTGGAGCTCCACACAATGGAATGGCCGAAATTTTAACCCTAATAGAGATGAAGAGATTGCCTTGGAGTGAAACTTGGAAAGTGGAAGAGATTAAGGAGAGATTTTCTCCTTAGGTTAAGGATTCCTAATTTTTTTGAATTGGTCAACTGAAAAATGGGATATTTATCATGGATTTTCGGAATTCCAACCTTCCCAACACAAAAATAAAAAGGCACAAAAAAAAAAATAAATTTAAGCCAGGTAAGGTTCGAACTCTAGACCACTAGCTATTAGTCAGGACTATCTACCGCTAGGCCAAAGCCTACGAATTGTTATAAGCATACAAAACATCGGTTAAATGCAACAATGCTCACTCATATGCACACATCACAACATAACTAAGTCAACTTATATCTGGGGCGTTACAATCCTCCCCACTAACAAAAAGTTTCGCCCTCGAAACTCAAGGACAAAAGAGTAAGCTAGGTTCTAACCTTGATTAGTTGCAAACAATTCCGGATATTTGGATCTCATGGTCTCTTCTAGCTCCCAAGTAGCCTCTTCAAACTTCTGGCTACGCCAAAGCACCTTTACCAAAGGCATCTCTTTTCTCCTGAGTTTGCGAACCTGACGGTCGAGGATCTGAACAGGCTTCTCCTCATATGTCAAATTGGGTTCCACCTCCACCGAATCCACAGCAATAATGTGAGAAGGGTCGCTCACATATCTTCGTAGCTGTGAAACATGGAATACATTATGAACTTTTGCCAATTCCGATGGTAGAGCCAACCGATATGCAACTTCCCCAATCCTTTCAAGCACTTCATATGGACCAATATACTTGGGACTGAGCTTGCCTCTCTTGCCGAACCTCATCACTCCCTTCATAGGAGATACTTTCAGCAATACCTTGCTACCGACTTCGAAGGTAAGAGGTCTTCTCTTGAGATCTGCATAAGACTTCTGACGATCCTGGGCAGCCTTCATATTCGCCTGAATCACCTTCACCTTCTCAACTGTATCCCGAATCAATTCCGGACCCAACACCAATGTGTCACTAATGTCGTCCCAACATGTCGGACTACGACATTTCCTCCCATAGAGGGCTTCATACGGGGCCATACGGATACTAGCGTGATAGCTATTGTTATAGGAGAACTCTACCAAACTCAGACATTTCACCCAAGATTTCTGGAAGTCAAGAGCACATGACCGCAACATATCCTCTAAGGTTTGGATTGTCCTCTCCGTCTGTCCATCTGTAGCAGCATGAAAAGCTGTACTCAACTTCAACCTAGTGCCCAAAGCTTCTTGCAATGATGTCCAAAAATGTGACAAGAACCGTGGGTCACGATCTGACACAATCTCCCTAGGCACACCATGTAGCCTTATAATTTCACTCGCATATGCCTCAGCTAACTGCTCCATAGACCAGGTCTTCTTCATAGGAATAAACCGAGCCACCTTGGTCAAACGGTCTATAACAACCCACACTGTGTCTAAACCATTAGCAACCTTTGGTAAACCCGACACAAAGTCCATAGAAACCGAGTCAAACTTCCATGCTGGAATAGCCAAGGGCTGCAATAATCCCCCAGGCCTCTGATGCTCAATTTTCACCTTTTGACAAGTCAAGCACCGGGCCACAAACTCAGCTACCTCTTTCTTCATTCTAGGCCACCAAAACTGCATCTTCAAATCTTTGTACAATTTCGCACCTCCCGGATGCACAGAGTAGGGAGTGCAATGAGCTTCACTTAAGATCTGCTCTTTCAACATTGAATCATTAGGCACACACCATCGGCCTTTAAATTTCATACTCCCATCTGCAAGAATCTCGAAATCTACAGCATTACCCTGCTCCTTCGCTGCACGAATCTTCTGAAGTACAGGATCACTCAACTGCTTCTCTTTCAATTCTACAAACAATACTGGTTCCACACTGATTGCATTTAAACTCGCCCGAACCACTCCTCTCGGGACCACTTCAATTTCCAACTTGCTAAACTCCTTGCAAAGATCAATAGGAAGTCTTTTCATGAAGTTCACCGAATGGATGCTCTTTCTGCTCAATGCATCTGCGACTCTGTTTGCCTTTCCTTCTTTATACTCCAAGGTTAAGTCATAATCCTTGATAAGCTCTAACCAACGTCTCTGTCGCATGTTTAGTTCTTTCTGGGTGAAAATATATTTGAGGCTCTTATGATCGGTGTATATCTTGCACGGCACACCATACAAGTAATGGCGCCAAATTTTAAGAGCAAACACCACCGCAGCTAACTCCAAATCGTGAGTCGGGTAGTTCCTTTCATGAACCCTCAATTGCCTTGAAGCATAGGCAATCACTTTTCCCAACTGCATAAGTACACACCCAAGTCCGTACTTGGAAGCATCACTGAACACTTCATACTCTACTCCGTCAGTCGGCAATGCAAGAACTGGGGCTGAAGTAAGTCTCTCTTTTAATATCTGGAACGCTTCTTCACATTCTGCAGTCCATTGAAACCTACAGTCCTTCTTCATCAACTGAGTCAAAGGTCGTGCAATAATTGAAAAGTTGTGCACAAACCTTCTGTAGTATCCAGCAAGACCAAGAAAACTTCTTACTTCGGTCACATTAGTAGGACTGGACCATTCAAGAACGGCTTTAATCTTCGCCGGGTCCACCTTCACACCTTCTTTGGTAATCACATGGCCTAGAAAAGCCACCTCTCCAAGCCAAAACTCACACTTAGAGAACTTGGCGTACCACTTCTGCTCTCTTAATACTTTCAACACCATTTTGAGATGCTTAGCATGCTCCTCTTCATTCTTCGAATATACTAAGATATCATCAATGAATACCACAACACACACATCAAGGAGCTCGTGGAAGGTTCGGTTCATCTGATCCATAAACACTGCTGGTGCGTTAGTGAGACCGAAGGGCATTACTTCGAATTCATAGTGCCCATACCTTGTCCGGAAGGCAGTCTTCTGAATGTCGTCTTCTTTTACCGGAATCTGATGATAGCCGGATCTTAGATCGATCTTAGAGAACACACCTGCACCCTTCAATTGATCAAACAAATCTTCAATTCTTGGCAGGGGATATTTATTCTTGATGGTCACCTTATTCAACTCACGGTAGTCAATACATAATCGCATGCTTCCATCCTTCTTCTTGACAAAGAGTACCGGAGCACCCCAAGGTGACACGCTGGGTCTAATAAAACCCTTATCAACAAGTTCTTGCAACTGGGTCTTCAATTCTCGCATCTCCGAGGGAGCCATCCGATAAGGAGCTTTAGAGATTGGAGCTGACCCCGGAATTAGGTCGATGGCAAATTCTACATCCCTTCCTGGTGGAATCCCTGGCAGTTCATCAGGAAACACATCCGCATATTCTCGAACAATAGGAATATCCTCGATCTTCAGTTCTTCCGAGGTATCCTTTATTCTACACAGAAATACTTCTTCGCCTTTCATCGCCATCTTTTTCAATTTCATAGCCGAAACTACCTTCACTCCTGGTTTCATCTTAACATTTGAATAAGAAACCCTCTTCCCTTTACCGTCCTTCAGCACAATTTTCTCATCCCTACAATAGAACACCGCTTGATGCTGCTTCAGCCAGTCCATACCGAAGATAACATCAAATTCGGTCAATGGAAATTCCCTCAAATTCGCCTTCAATTCAACTCCCTCGATAACTACGGGAACTTCGGGGAAAACACGACAGCAAGCAACACTCTCCCCATTAGGGAGGGAAACCACAGAATTAATTGGAACAGATACAGATAAATTCAACTTCTGAGCAAAAGTAGTAGAAATACAGGATATAGACGCACCAGTGTCAAATAATACATAAGCAGGAAAAGATTTGACAAGGATGGTACCTGCAACGATGTCATTCCCTGCCTCGTCAACTTCGGACTCCATCATGTTATAGACTCTGTTGCGAACAGGGCCTCCTGAGCTAGAATCGGGCTTCTTACTTCCTGACTTCTTCGGGCAAGATTGAGAGTAGTGACCCTCTTCCTTACAAGTGTAGCATCGGACAGGCGTCCCATCACAGTTCTTCCATAGTGCCACTCTTTCTTACACTTGAAGCACTTCTTCTCCCTAGTCTGAGCGGTACTAGCAGCTTCCTTTGCCGGAACATACTTGGGTTTCTTGGAAGTCGGATGAACATACGAGGTAGGCTGAGACCTCTTTAAGAACATGGTCCGCCTCACCGCTTCATCCTCCTGAACGGATGCATAAACTCCTAAAGCCACTTCATAGGCTCTCTGGAAAGTTGTTGCTCCAGAACATAGGACATGTGTCCTCACTTTGGGACTCATCCGCTTGATATAGAACTGCACCTTCTCCTCTTCAGTGGGGATGACTGAACCTGCAAATCTAGACAGTTCAGTAAATTTGTTGGTGTACTGCTGAACAGACATGCTTTCTTGAGTCAAGCATAGGAATTCCTCTCGTTTCTGCCACCTCAACTCACTTGGGTAGAAACGATTCTTCAACCTTTCAGTGAATTGTCCCCATCCAAACTCAGCCAATTCCAGGCACTCGGCCATAACCATGCCCCACCAGTTATCAGCCTCGCCTTTCAAGTAGTAGGCTCCAATCACGACTTTCTCGGCGTTCGGACAGCCGGTCACATCAAAGAGTTTCTCTATCTCCCGGATCCATCCCTCAAGCACCACCGGGTCGGAAGATCCTTCATAAGTTGGGGGTCGGTGACGAGCAATGCGATCGAAGACAGTTTGGTTATTTGGATTTCTTTGAGCCATAGCGAGCACGGCATCTTCCAACAGCCGCATACGTCGCTGAGGAGAGTCATCGCGAACGGAATCTCTACGTGGAGGCATTCTAAAATTTTTGTTCTAGTTAGGTCTAAGCATATAATACATACAGCTAATAATAGAAAACAAGTAATCCAAAGCAATTAAACCCGTTCTACCTACCCATGCACCTCACACTATGTTCAAATCTCTATCCTAGGATTCTGAGTTTTGGTTCCAAGTGACTTATGCTACCAAAGCCTTGGAACCAACGCGGGCTCTGATACCAACTGTGACAACCCTAACTTTTGCAAGCATGCAATGGCGGAAACATTACATAAAGTTTAGGTCATCATTTTCAAAACTTCCTTTTTATCTTTAAAATAACATAATCATAAATGAGTACTCGAAAATTTCCATTTCAAAAACAGTAATTTAACATAAATAGGTATTTCAAAAGGTAATATAACGGAGTAAAAAAAAAAAAAAATAAATAAATCTTTGAACATCCATAACTACGAATAGATGATAAAATAACATGACGGAAACTCTCCACACAAACCCCGAGAACAGACATCAGGCATCTCCTATTCTGCACCGGCAAAATCTGAAAATATCAACAGCGCCACTTAGTGACGAGTAACTAATAAATCCCAAACATCAATTCAAAGTTCACATAGGAAGATGACAGATCATAAATTTCATATTACATTACTTAAGTATACTTCATCATGATTAATAGAAAGCAAATTTATCAATTTATACAAGCATGCATAATTCTCATAGTAACAATCATGTATCAGGGATCTTACCCTTATTTGTTAGCTGCATCACATACAACATATAAAGTTCAAGTTCAGCATATCACATAATTATCTATTTCAAATAATAGTACAAAACATTCCAAGTGGATAATCAATATCATCAAAATTCAGATTTCCAAGATAAGTCATGTACATACAAATACATACCAACATCCCAAATCAAAGTACTTCATCACAAACTTGACATCAACTCAATTATACCTTAACCTTTATTAATTTTGTGGTATACGCGTATAAATCATTTGTATTGACCTATACACCTATGTCCTTAGAGAGTTCGGCTCAGACGCTTCGGGGAACCACAACGGGACTTACCCCCTTATCAATAAGAAAAGAGTACCACGAAGGGATTTACCTCAGAGTGCCAACGAAGGGACTTACCTCACAGAGTGCCAACGAAGGGACTTACCTCAAAAATAAAATAAATTAGAGTACCACAAAGGGATTTACCTCTCTGAGTGCCAACGAAGGGACTTACCTCGAAACAAAGGGCGCTGTCCTAGTGTCAACCAATCAAACATGGAAAACACTTAGCCAAACTAACCAAGACACCAGAGTATATGCCACTACAAACACCAATTTAATTATCATAATTATATCGATATTCAAAAGGTGCCTTTAACATAGGACTTATCCCAACCAATTCAATAACCATAAGGTGCCATTAAAATAGGACTTACCCCAAAACATAATCTGATACATCAATAAACACATGGTGCCATAAAAAAAATTGGACTTACCCCAAACTCGATTTCATAATTCCAACATGTATTAAATTTACCAAACCATATATGTAATTATTAGATTTCATGTCAAGAGTCCTAGCATAAATTCCTAGAATCAAATTATGCTTTGCACACATTAAAAAAATCAGTTCAAGGCCTAAGGTGAAAATTTCAGAATTCATAGTTCATGCCTCAACTTGCATATAATATTCCAGTAGGTTAGACTCAGAATTCAGCATGGCAATACAAAGGTAAATTTAGCCTTACATCTTAGGAACACACGCCAACTTAAATCATGCAATTCGGATTCCTATAGCAAAAGATATTAAGGAAACACTAAAAACATGCAATCTGTAAATTCACTTCAGATCACTGCACATAGTCTGACTTCAACAGACAAAACAGATGTGTTACTCACTGATTTAGCAAAAATAATATAAAGCAACATTGAACATCAGAATTTCAGGAATACATAGAATTTTGTTTCATGGCAAACGGAGCTACAGAGAGAAAATAAAGCCATAATCAACACAAACTGTACAAACTGAAATTCAGCAGTTCCAGGAAATCGGCACAGTGCACATAAGGCAGTTTCAACAGGGAATACGAGCACTTTACTCACAGAATTTGCCAAAATAGTATAAAACAACCTTGTACATTTATGTCTCAGGAAAACACAGAAAGTTGAATCATGCCAATCGGAGTTATATAACGAAAATAAAGCTAAAATTATCACAACCTGTACAATCTGAAATTCAGCAGTTCAAGAAAAATCGGCACAATGCACATAAGGCAGTTTCAATAGGGAATATGAGCACTTTACTCACGGAATTTTCCAAAATAATGTAAAACAACCTTGTACACCTATATCTCAGGAAAACACAGAAAGTTGAATTATGCCAATCGGAGTTATATAACGGAAGTTATGCCATAATTACCATAAACAGTCAATTCTGAAAATACAGCAGCTTACCAATTTCGACTCAATCACATGTATTTTCATATTTCTACCAATCTTTTAACCTAAAAGCAATTTCTTACACCAATATCATATACATTCATGTCTCAACAATAATTTCAGTAATAATACAACCTAGGATCAAATTCATCTACCATACATCCTATATAAATTTCGAACCGACATTTAGGGTTTAGTTGTTACCCTGTTTGCAGTGAAACCAACTGAGGCAATTAACTCGGAATGGAGAAGAATGAAGCAGAGTCTGAATGAATGAAAGTGAGGGAGAGAAAGTTAAGAATTTCGGCTGCACTGGAGCTCCACACAATGGAATGGCCGAAATTTTAACCCTAATAGAGATGAAGAGATTGCCTTGGAGTGAAACTTGGAAAGTGGAAGAGATTAAGGAGAGATTTTCTCCTTAGGTTAAGGATTCCTAATTTTTTTGAATTGGTCAACTGAAAAATGGGATATTTATCATGGATTTTCGGAATTCCAACCTTCCCAACACAAAAATAAAAAGGCACAAAAAAAAAAAATAAATTTAAGCCAGGTAAGGTTCGAACTCTAGACCACAAGCTATTAGTCAGGACTATCTACCGCTAGGCCAAAGCCTACGAATTGTTATAAGCATACAAAACATCGGTTAAATGCAAAAATGCTCACTCATATGCACACATCACAACATAACTAAGTCAACTTATATCTGGGGCGTTACAGATAAACTTCTTCATCCACACAGCTTCCTTAGCTGCATCACACGCAGCGATGTACTCAGCTTCTATCGTAGAGTCCGCTATGGTTGGTTGCTTTGAGCTCCTCCAGCTTACAGCACCACCATTCAGCAAGAATACATACCCTGACTGCGATTGGTACTCATCTTGGTCTATCTGGAAGCTTGCATCAGTATACCCAGTAACTGATAACACTTCCTGACCACTATACACCAAGAAGCTATCCTTAGTCCGGTTAAGGTACTTGAGGATTGCCTTGACAGCTTTCCAGTGATCCTCCCCGGGATCCTGCTGGTATCGGCTTGTCATACTCAGTGCAAAGGCGACATCAGGTCTCGTACATAACATAGAATACATGATTGATCCAATAGCCGAGGCATATGGAATCAATTTCATGTTCTCCCTGTCCTCCCTTGTTTTAGGACAGTTCTTCTTACTAAGTTTCAGCCCATGGCCCATTGGCAAGAAACCTTTCTTGGCCCGGTCCATGCTGAATCTTTTCAAAACTTTGTCAATGTACGAAGCCTGACTTAGGCCCAGAAGCCGATTTGATCTATCCCTATAGATCCTGATCCCTAGGATCATCTCAGCTTCGCCTAAGTCCTTCATTGCGAAGCACTTACTCAGCCACTGCTTTACCCCTTGCAGTGTAGGTATGTCGCTTCCAATGAGTAGGATGTCGTCTACATACAGTACCAAAAATGTGACAATGCTCCCACTAGTCCTCTTATACACACAAGGCTCATCCAGATTCTGTATGAAGCCATATTCCTTTATAGCCTCATTGAATCTTAGATTCCAACTACGGGATGCTTGCTTCAGTCCATAAATGGACCTTTGAAGTTTGTGTTGGGAATTAATCGCACAAAACAAAATATGCGCAGCGGAAATAAAAGATTAATCCCCACCAAGGACCCATGTACATTGCATTGAATCGGAATGAGGGTTAAAGAATTACCTTAATTCTTTGAAGATTGAATCAAGCAGGAACCAAAATAGCTTCCCTCTACGGTTGATCCACACGGAGCAATACGTCCACCGCGTGCTAGCGCCGGATTTGAAGAACAATTCTTCGAACGAGACAGAGAAAGCGAAAAATCAGATTTTTCCTTGGAGTTTTGTTGAGAATTTCGGCTGCCACTATTCACCTTATTGTGGCTGCCGAAAATCACCTTATTGTTGTAGATAAATTAGGTTATATATTTCCTTATATATATAACCTAATAAGTTAATTATAATTATACCCTAATACACTTATTAGTTATAATTATAAATTAACCCACACAACTTAATATTAATTCTCAATTAATATTAAGTCAAATCAATTCTCCATAATACACATATGTATATACAATATTATAATTAATTATATCTCTATATAATTTAATTATAATATGTGGCATACCTTATGCAATATTAACCATATTAATATTCACATATACATATATATGTAAATATATATCACTATATATATATTCTCTTTCTCATTCATAAATTATTATCCAATAATAATTTATACCCGATAAGATGAACTTCATTTTGCTCTTTGTGTGTGACCCCATAGGTTCATATTAATTGGCAATAAGGAAATTACCATAATGTCCTTATAGATCACAAGCGGACTCTAGCAAGCCATTATGACTACCCAATTAACATGATTGGAATGATCCAATACCTATTTATAGAATGTCATATTCCCTTTTGTCTCTTTGATATCATGATTAATCATAAGACATGGTACACTTGTCAATCTTATATAATTAATCATATGCTTTCTCGATCTCAAAGTAAACTGTTCAGACAAATCAATTGATACTCTTATCAATTATTTGAGCACGGCCATGCATTTAACAGTCTTACTTATCGAGGGGCCCAGTGATATCGCTCTCTTGTTAGAGAGGGACAAAATCCCATATCTGTCACTCACATCCCTAAGCATGAGTCATATTGTACCCAACCACAGCCTTTATAACTACTCTGTTACAAGCAGCGTTTGACTGCGTCAAAGCACAACATGAATTCATCCCGGAATCCATGGTGACCTCAGGTCAAAGGAATCAGCTGATGACACTACTATAATCAAGATCAGTTGTGACACGTGACCATGAACTTGATCTTATAGTGGGTCTCCAGCAACATGTTCTCTAACACATCGCCCGTGAGTATAATCTGTATCTGTATACACTATATTCATCTTATGAATATCCATTATCACTCACACTAGTCTTAGTTTGTTATTATTCCCATAATAACAATCGACTAGGGAAATTTAGAATTACACAATTAATTCATGGATACATTATCATAAATACTAACATACAAATATATATGATAAAATAAGTCTTTATTAATGACTTAAGAAGATTGTTTACATAATCCAACATTGGCTTAGGGCACAATCTCTAACAATCTCCCACTTGCCCTAAGTCCAATCTTCAAATGTATCTAATACCCATGGACCTAGCATGACCATCATGTACAGCTTGTGAAAGAGCTTTTGTTAGTGGATCGGCAACATTGTCTTCAGACGCAACTTTGCATATCTTCACATCTCCTCTTGAGATGACTTCTCTTATGTAGTGAAAACGCCGAAGTATATGTTTGGATTTCTGTGACACACTAGGTTCCTTAGCAAGTGATATTGCCCCATTGTTGTCACACAAGAGGCTCACAGGATTCACTATGCTAGGAACGACACCAAGTTCTTCGATGAACTTCTTGATCCAAACAGCCTCTTGGGCTGCATCTGATGCAGCAATATACTCGGCTTCTGTTGTAGATGTAGCTATCGTGCTTTGCTTAGAACTCTTCCAACTTATCGCACCTCCATTCAGAATGAACACATACCCAGACTGTGACTGCATCTGATCTTGATCAGTTTGGAAACTTGCATCCGTGTAACCATTTACAACAAGATCTTCGTCCGAGCCTCCATATATCAAGAATGTATCTTTAGTTCTTCTCAAGTACTTAAGAATACTCTTGACAGCAGTCCAGTGACTATCACCTGGATCAGACTGATATCTACTTGTCATGCTCAAAGCAAAAGAGACATCTGGCCGAGTACATACCATGGCATACATGATAGATCCTATAGCTGACGCATAAGGAATCTTATCCATGCGTTGACGTTCTTCAACTGTCACAGGACATTGCTTACGACTAAGCTTTATCCCTTGCCCAATAGGAACATTTCCTTTCTTTGATTGATCCATACTGAACCTTTTCAGTATTTTGTCAATGTATGTACTCTGGCTCAAACCTATCAATCTCTTAGATCTATCTCTATAGATCTTTATTCCAAGAATGTAGGCTGCCTCACCCAAGTCTTTCATAGAAAAACACTTTCCTAGCCAAGATTTTACTTCTTGCAAGGTAGGAATGTGATTTCCTATTAACAATATGTTATCGACATATAGAACTAGGAAAACTATATTACTCCCACTGAACTTCTTGTACACACAAGGCTCATCTTCGTTTTTGATGAAGCCAAACTTTTTGACTGATTCATCAAAACAATGATTCCAACTTCTTGATGCTTGCTTCAAACCATAAATGGCCTTTTGAAGCTTGCATACTTTATCAGGATTCTTTGGATCGACAAAACCTTCAGGCTGTGTCATGTACACATCCTCAACAAGGTTTCCATTTAGGAAAGCTATTTTGACATCCATTTGCCATATTTCATAGTCATAATATGCTGCTATGGCAACAAGAATTCTGATGGACTTGATCATAGCTACTGGCGAAAAGGTTTCGTCATAGTCTATACCATGAACTTGTCGGTAACCCTTTGCCACTAACCTTGCTTTATAAGTCTGAATGTTCCCATCCATGTCTGTTTTCAACTTGAAAACCCATTTGTGCCCTATTGCTTTAGCACCCTTTGGGAGATCAACCAAAGTCCATACTTTGTTGTCGTCCATGGATTGAATTTCTGACTTCATAGCATCAAGCCATTTTTCAGATTCTGAATTAGAGACAGCTTCCATGTACGTGGAAGGTTCATTCTCTTCTAACAGAATCAGATCATTTTCGTTCGTGACGAGAAATCCATATCTCTCGGGCTCATGACGAACTCTACTTGATCTACGTTGGACTTATGTTATCGGTTCTGACTCAACAACTTCTTGTGAATCAGATTGTTCCATTTGAAACTCACTTTCAACTTGGTTATCCATATTTTCTTGTAGGTGTACTTTACTCCCACTGATTCCTTCGGAAATAAACTCTTTTTCCAGGAATGTACCATTCCTAGCAACAAACACTTTGTTTTCACTAGGATTGTAAAAGAAATAACCTTTAGTTTCTTTTGGATAACCAACAAAATTGCACTTCACAGATTTTGGTGCTAACTTATCTGAAATCAAGTATTTCACATAAGCTTCGCAACCCCAAATCTTGAGAAAAGACAAATTTGGTCTCTTACCAACCCATATCTCATATGGTGTCTTTTCAACTGCTTTTGATGGAACTCGGTTCAGTGTGAATGCCGCTGTTTCAAGTGCATATCCCCAAAAGGATAGAGGAAGATTTGTTTGACTCATCATCGACCGAACCATATCCAATAAAGTACGGTTCCTCCTCTCAGACACACCATTCCACTGTGGTGTACCAGGAGGAGTTAGTTGTGAGACAATCCCACACTTTCTAAGATGATCGTCAAAGTCTTGGCTCAAATATTCACCACCTCGATCAGATCTAAGTGCTTTAATTGTCTTGCCAAGTTGGTTTTGTACTTCATTTTGGAAGGCTTTGAACATTTCAAAGGATTCCGACTTATGCTTCATTAGATATAGATAACCATATCTACTGAAATCATCAGTGAACGTAATGAAGTATTGAAAACCACCTCTAGCAGTTGTGCTCATAGGCCCACATACATCTGTATGTATGAGTTCTAATAAGTCACTAGCCTTTTCACTGTGACCAGTAAAGGGACTCTTGGTCATCTTACCCATTAAACAAGACTCGCAAGTGTCATATGTTTCAAAAACATCTAGACCCAAAATTCCATCTTTATGGAGTTTTGAAATGCGTTTCTCATTAATGTGTCCTAGACGACAGTGCCAGAGATAAGTAGGATTCACAACATTTGTTCTTATCCTTTTGGTATTTATGTTATATACATGCTCATTATAACCTTCACTAAGGTTCAACAAATAAAGACCATCATATAAATCCGCATTTGCATAAAACAAGTCTTTATTGAAAAGCAATAAGTGATTATTCTCAATAACACATTTAAATCCTTCCTTGTCCAAACATGAAATAGAAATGATGTTCCTAGACAAATTAGGAACAAAATAACAATTATTCAAAGAAAGAACAAGTCCACTTGGCAACTTGAGCTCGTAGCGACCGACTTCATAAGCAGCAACTCTAGCTCCATTCGCCACATGGAATTCTACCTCGCCCTTCTTGAGCTTTCTACTTCCTTTAAGCCCCTGCACATTCATACAAATGTGAGAACCACAACCGGTATCTAATACCCACGAAGTAGAAACAGAAGTAGAATGAAATATTTCAATAACACAAATACCTTGATTAGCGGTCTCACCGCCTCTCTTCTTCCTCAAGTCCTCCAAATAAAGCTTGCAATTTCTGCGCCAATGACCAGGCTGATTGCAGAAATGGCATGTGCCTTCCTTTGGAGGCTTTGCCTTGGTAACAGCTTTGGGCTTCTTTGTATCCTTCCCAAACTCTTTGGGTTTGTTTGCTTTACCCTTCTTCTTCTGGATCCTACCCTTTTGCACCATATGGATCCCTTTGGAGCTTGGCTTCTCTTTTATCGTTACTTCAGCGTTTTTCAGCATCCCATGCAGTTCGCTGACCGTTTTGTCCATATCATTCATGTGATAATTCATGACAAAATGGGAGTAACTCTCGGGAAGAGAATTAAGGATCAAATCCGTTGCCAACTCAGGTCTGAGTGGCGAACCAAGCCTCTCCAACTGATCAATGTACCCTTTCATCTTCAGAACATGAGCACTAACCGAACTCCCTTCGGTCATCTTGCACCCAACCAAAGATCTCAAGGTCTCATACCTTTCCCTTCTCGCTTGCTTTTGGAACATTTCCTTAAGCTCTTGAGACATCTCATATGCCTCAAATGTTTCCAGATCCTT
This sequence comes from Euphorbia tirucalli, assembly GCA_039660915.1. Classification (NCBI taxonomy): domain Eukaryota; kingdom Viridiplantae; phylum Streptophyta; class Magnoliopsida; order Malpighiales; family Euphorbiaceae; genus Euphorbia; species Euphorbia tirucalli. The sequence goes on along the minus strand of CM077640.1, from coordinate 28,807,120 downwards.
CTGAAGTTCCGGAATCATTGATGCGAGCATCAGGCATTGTACATCAATCTGATCATTTTGATGCTTGTGAAAAGCATCCCTTTCAGCTCTTGAAGCTGTGGTGGGTGGAGGGTTAGCGGGCAAAGGCCCATCCAGAACATACAGCTTTCGCTCTTGCTTGAGAACAATTCTCAAGTTGCGATACCAATCTAGGTAATTGGTTCCGTTCAGTTTATCCTTCTCAAGGATAGATCGAATAGAACCGGGATTGCTTATGTTGGCCATTTATCTACAACAGAAAATATATGCAAAGTTAATTACATAAGAGAATTAAACTCCCACTAAAATTATAAAACCCTTTAAGATATTTAAGTGGGTAAAAGACCCAAAATCCATACTTAACCATAGCACTGCTTTGGCATGTCCCTATGATTAAATATAATTTCGGTAGACATCACCATGTCAATTATATCATTATGTAACTCTTTTAATTTATGAGATGCATGATATCATATATCATATTTAATTTGCATGTTACTCATCTCATCTTTGCCTCGGGTTCAAAACACCATTTTGATTAACCCTTTGTTAAACCAATTACAACACAATGAGAATCACCATTTCTCATATTATCGCTTCGCTAAGGTCACAACATGCGTACCCGCTTTGGCGTGGCTACCATGATGCGAACATAGTACTTGACTAGTGTTATACGTAATTGGGTGGCAAAAATATAAACTTCATAAGTTTATTTAGGGTTTATTAATTCCTGTGATTAAAATGTATCTCATACAATACATGGCATTAACATTAATCTTTCTAAGTTAATATTAATTCTAGCATGGTATCCAATGTCATACATTCATCTAGCATGCATATTTCATACTTAGCATGGCATCACATGGCATCAAAATATAAAACATGCAATAGACTCGAAAGACCGTGTTATGGTATGGTTTTATCTACATTGATTTTCACAGGCCAATATGAAAATCAACAGGTCATTTCCTAGGTGGTTGTAACCATCGCATGGTCACAGCTCTCCCGCACCCCTTGGATCCGTCCTCACGTCTTTGTTCCTTGGCACCATCTCATGGATTTACATATTTTACAAAATTGCAACCTATACAATTTTTTTTTAAGTAAAATAAAATTTACATATTATAAATTGCATCCTATACAATTTATCTAGTAAAATTAAAATTAAAATTTACATAAATACAAACGACTCGCAGGTCGTATTTATATAAAACCATAATAAATAAAATAAAGCATCCACGGGGTCCAAAACCATACCATAACACCATGCATAAAATTATCAACAATAATTTTATATCTAAAAATATTTAGGGTTCAAAGTGGTAAAATACAATCACATTGTATTTAGAATTAATTAATTTGGAAAAATTCGTAAATTTGCAGAAATAATTTTCCACACTTAAAACGAAAAAGGGGTAAAACTGTCGGACAGCATGCTAGTCGGGCCTCGCACTGCAGTATCCAATACTGCGCGCAGCCCGACGGGCTGCGCAACACGTAGCTGCGCAGCCCATGCTGCGTAAGCAGCATGCTGCTTACGCAGCATGTGCAATTGCAATTGCAATTGCAATTGCAGTTGGGCGCAATTGCAATTGCAATTGCACCCAAAATTATTCTGGGCATTATGCCCAGAATAACGAAAACAGTATTTTTTTTTTTTTTTTTAATTTCATTTAATTAATTGAAACAATTTCAATTAAAATCCCATGAATCAAATTCATGATACCAACCCCTTAAACATTTCAAATTATTAAAACAAATCATCCACAATGATTCACATTAAAATCAAATTTTAAACATGTTATTCACAATAACATTGAACCCTAAATCAAGAACATACAACCCTAACATGCAATTTTGATCTAATCAAAATAACAAATCCAATTCAACCAATGCACAAGTGGCTCTGATACCACTGTTGGGAATTAATCGCACAAAACAAAATATGCGCAGCGGAAATAAAAGATTAATCCCCACCAAGGACCCATGTACATTGCATTGAATCGGAAGGAGGGTTAAAGAATTACCTTAATTCTTTGAAGATTGAATCAAGCAGGAAGCAAAATAGCTTCCCTCTACGGTTGATCCACACGGAGCAATACGTCCACCGCGTGCTAGCGCCGGATTTGAAGAACAATTCTTCGAACGAGACAGAGAAAGCGAAAAATCAGATTTTTCCTTGGAGTTTTGTTGAGAATTTCGGCTGCCACTATTCACCTTATTGTGGCTGCCGAAAATCACCTTATTGTTGTATATAAATTAGGTTATATATTTCCTTATATATATAACCTAATAAGTTAATTATAATTATACCCTAATACACTTATTAGTTATAATTATAAATTAACCCACACAACTTAATATTAATTCTCAATTAATATTAAGTCAAATCAATTCTCCATAATACACATATGTATATACAATATTATAATTAATTATATCTCTATATAATTTAATTATAATATGTGGCATACCTTATGCATATTAATATTCACATATACATATATATGTAAATATATATCACTATATATATATTCTCTTTCTCATTCATAAATTATTATCCAATAATAATTTATACCCGATAAGATGAACTTCATTTTGCTCTTTGTGTGTGACCCCATAGGTTCATATTAATTGGCAATAAGGAAATTACCATAATGTCCTTATAGATCACAAGCGGACTCTAGCAAGCCATTATGACTACCCAATTAACATGATTGGAATGATCCAATACCTATTTATAGAATGTCATATTCCCTTTTGTCTCTTTGATATCATGATTAATCATAAGACATGGTACACTTGTCAATCTTATATAATTAATCATATGCTTTCTCGATCTCAAAGTAAACTGTTCAGACAAATCAATTGATACTCTTATCAATTATTTGAGCACGGCCATGCATTTAACAGTCTTACTTATCGAGGGGCCCAGTGATATCGCTCTCTTGTTAGAGAGGGACAAAATCCCATATCTGTCACTCACATCCCTAAGCATGAGTCATATTGTACCCAACCACAGCCTTTATAACTACTCTGTTACAAGCAGCGTTTGACTGCGTCAAAGCACAACATGAATTCATCCCGGAATCCATGGTGACCTCAGGTCAAAGGAATCAGCTGATGACACTACTATAATCAAGATCAGTTGTGACACGTGACCATGAACTTGATCTTATAGTGGGTCTCCAGCAACATGTTCTCTAACACATCGCCCGTGAGTATAATCTGTATCTGTATACACTATATTCATCTTATGAATATCCATTATCACTCACACTAGTCTTAGTTTGTTATTATTCCCATAATAACAATCGACTAGGGAAATTTAGAATTACACAATTAATTCATGGATACATTATCATAAATACTAACATACAAATATATATGATAAAATAAGTCTTTATTAATGACTTAAGAAGATTGTTTACATAATCCAACATTGGCTTAGGGCACAATCTCTAACAGTTTGCATACCCTTCCCGGATACTTAGGATCGACAAAACTCTCAGGTTGTGTCATGTACACATCCTCGAGTAGCTTTCCATTAAGGAAAGCGGTTTTGACATCCATTTGCCATACCTCATAGTCATACCATGCGGCTATGGCCAGTAGTATCCTGATGGATTTGAGCATGGCTACTGGTGAGAAAGTTTCATCATAGTCTATCCCATGGACTTGTCTGAAACCTTTCGCAACCAGACGCCCCTTGAAGGTATTATCAGCTTTTAGCTTATAGCACCACTTGCAACCTATTACCTTAGCACCCGGAGGTGGATCAACCAAGTTCCAAACTTGGTTATCGTACATAGATTGCATTTCTGCCTCCATGGCTTTACGCCAATTCGCAGACTGTGGGCTAGCCATAGCCTCTTGGTAGGTTTTGGGTTCTTCTTCATCCCAGATGAGAAGAGTTTGATCATCGGTGACGAGGAAACCATACCTCTCCGGTTCCCGACGATCCCTACCAGACCTTCTAGGTTCTTGTGTGGCCTGGGTCGGTGCCTCCATTTATGGAAGCTCCACCTGGGCCTCCGAGCTGTCCTCTTCAGGAGCTTGTGGACCTTGAACTTCCCTGAGTTCAATGTTGCTCCTACTATCTTTCTTGGAAAGAAACTCCTTTTCCAGAAAGACCCCCTTCCTTGCCACGAACACCTTGTTCTCGGCGGGGTTGTAGAAGTAATACCCTTTGGTTTCCCTAGGGTAGCCCACAAACAGGCATTTATCGGTTTTGGCTCTAGCTTGCCACTAGTCAATTTCTTGACATGTGCTTCGCATCCCCAAATCCTTAGGAAAGACACGTTGGGCTCCTTGCCCGTCCATATCTGATATGGGGTCTTTTCCACTGCCTTAGTCGGAGTATTGTTTAAAATGAGAGCTGCTGTCTCGAGGGCGTGTCCCCAGAAACTAATTGGGAGAGTTGCTTGACTCATCATTGAGCGGACCATGTCCAACAAGGTCCTATTCCTCCGTTCGGACACCCCATTCCATTGTGGTGTTCCGGGAGGAGTGAGCTGTGGAACTATTCCATGCTCTCTCAAGTATGAGTCAAACTCTAGGCTCATATACTCACCGCCTCGGTCCGACCGAAGGGCTTTGATATTCCAGCCTAGCTGGTTCTGTACCTCGTTCCTAAATTCCTTGAACCTATCAAGGGTCTCGGACTTGTGTTTCATCAGATAGACATAGCCATATCTGCTGAAATCATCCGTGAACGTGACGAAGTACAGATGTCCACCTCTGGTCGCTGCGCTCATAGGTCCACATACATCTGAATGTATTAGGTCCAACAAGCCAGTGGCCCTTTCAGCCCTCTTGCTAAAAGGCGCCTTTGTCATCTTGCCTCTTAAACATGATTCGCATGTATCAATTGACTCCAAGTCAAATGACCCTAGGACTCCAGCTTTGTGAAGCCTAGCTATGCGCTTCTCGTTTATATGGCCAAGACGACAATGCCATAGGTAGACTGGATTAAGTTCGTTTGGCTTAACCCTTTTCGTGTTTGTGTTATAGATGTGATTGGTTTCATTTAAGTCCAGGACATACAGGCCATTATTTAATAGAGCATCTCCATAAAATAACCCCTCTCTAGATATTGAAATTCGACCATTTATAATAGAAAATTCAAATCCAGACATGTCCAACATTGATACAGAAATAATATTCCTGCACATAGCAGGTACAAAGTAACAATGTTCCAAAATTAAAACCAATCCGCTGGGCATCACTAGGTGGTATTCGCCGATCTCTATGGCAGCAACCCTTGCTCCATTCCCGACCCGCAAGTCCACCTCACCCGACCCCAGCAACCTTCTGTTCTTAAGTCCCTGCACATTGCAACAAATGTGAGAACCACATCCAGTATCCAATACCCAGGATGTTGAAACAGTAAGGTTAATATTTATAACATAAATACCTGAAGAGGACGCACCTTGGCCCCTTCTCTGCTCTCCCATCAGCTTGGGACACGATCTCTTCCAATGGCCCGCCTGTCTGCACCTGAAACAGACGTCCTCAGGACTTGCCTTCTGCTGGCCTTTGGGTTGGGCCTTGGCCTTCTTGGCTTTGGCCTTTTTGGCCTTGGCCTTGGCCTTTTCCTTGGCCTTACCCTTAGCAAGAGGAGCGTTCCCCTTGTTAACCAACAGCACCGGTGGAGTCTTCTTGATCGACTGCTCAGTAAGCTTAAGCATCCCATGCAGCTCACTAACAGTACGGTTCATCCCTTGCATATTATAGTTTAGGATGAACTGATCATAAGAATCCGGTAAGGATGCCAGGATCGTGTCCACCGCCAACTCTTGAGAGATAGGCGATCCGAGACGGGCCAAAGTATCCAAATAGCCCTTCATCTTGAGCACGTGAGCACTCACAGATGTCCCGGCCCCCATCTTACAAGAGTGGAATGCCTTATTGGTCAGGTACCTTTCCTGACGAGCTTGCTCCTGAAACATCTCATTGAGAGTTGTTATCATAGCATAGGCTTGATGGTCCATAAACTGCTTTTGCAGTTCGGGGACCATGCACGCCAACATAAGGCACGTCACATCCCGGTTATCCTTGACGTGCGCCTCGTATTCCGCTAGCTGTGCAGCCGTCGGATTACGTCCCTGAGGCGCAGTCGGCACAGGCCTTTCCAGTACATACTCTTTCGACTCTTGTCTTAGAACTATCCTCAAGTTCCTAGACCAGTCTAAAAAGTTAGGACCGGAAAGCTTGTCCTTCTCAAGAATCGATCGCAGTGATAAGGTATTAGTGTTTGCCATTTGGGTGTTTCTACACAGAAAAACATTTAGAGTGTTAATAAAGGGCTTTACATTGTTGATCCCATATAAAATTAATAATGAATCATGTTATTAATTTAACCGAGTTGTTGGGCTCATGGGCCGAGATCCATATTTCATTAAGATATAGCCAAACGAGGGTTTGGTACAACTACACCTTAACTATTTAGGTAGGAACGCCGTCCAATCCCAACCTAGGGACTCTCGGTTTGATGGGCTTGTTGGCACTTACCCATCTGTGTTTAGGGCCAGGAGAATCCTACTACCCATGCTAAGTCAAAACCTCCATCCAAGTGTTAGAGTATCCCATACTCTAACCCAATACAAAGTGACAATACTCCAGTGCATCCTGCGAGGGCATGGTCTACAACTGGCCTATTCCCACCTCGATTCGGTTTTGGATGAGGGAAGCACTTTTAAGCGACTTAGTAATTTCCATTTGGTTATTAGATTCAATTATAACGGCTTACATACATAAAGCGGGTGAATGAGCTATATGTAACATACATTCATACATGCAAAAGAATATATAAATGATTAAATAAAATAAAATGGACTGCTATGGGCCTATATTACATCCTAATATAATTCTAGTAAACCTATACTAGAAATACATATTAGGTGGGCCTTCTCCTTCTCCTTCTGGGCTTGCACCTCCATTTGGGCTTGCACCTCCATTTGGGCTCACCACTCCATGGGCTTCTTCTTTTACAAATTTTACAATATTTAACTTAAATAAAATAAAATTACATTAAAAGAAAAATGACACGCAGGCCGTATTTACCCAAAAGAAAAATACAACCCAACTCGTAAAAGGCCCAATAGCATCCAATCATACATTCATTCAACCATACATATGCATCCAATACATACAATTCAAAAGCATGTCAAAATGCATGATTTAAGCCCATTTAAATTATGTCAAAGCCATTATTTGGAAATCGCCAATTTTTGGCCCACCATGGTTCTAACCCTTAACGGGCTTTGGGCCTCCAGCCCAGGCAGTCCAACTGCTCCCACTGGAATTGGGAAACCATGGGTCCAATTTAGCCATCCGAGTAATTGTGCCAAAATTACCCGAACCAATTTCCATTAACCACATTAATTTCCAAATTAATGTCACATGAACGAAATTAAAATTCATCCAAGAAACCATGCGCATTTAAGTTACATAAATTTAAACACACGAATTTTAAAACCAATTAAAATTTCAAAACTGGGCCCCGAACCCAAATACCCACAAAATCCAAAAACAGGGCCCGGCCCGCTGCAGCTAGGGCAACAATTTTTTATGATTTTTTATGCATTTTTTATGAAATTTTTGGGGTTTTAAAAGTGAAATTCTGATGCTGAAAACTACAGTGGTACGACTGTAAATTACAATCGTGCAAACTCCACTACAGTCGTGTGACTGTAATTACAGTCGTACGACTGTAAATGCTGAAAATTCAGGATTTCACCAAAATCTTATTTAAAACAAGCTGGAAAGGAAATCACCTGGAAATCAAGAATAGTCTGTTGGGATTTTTCACCGGAAATCACCCGATAAAAGCGGAAGAACGCGGTGATTTCCTCAAATCCAGTCCCAGGAGCAATTGAAGTGGAAATTGAAAAACATAAAATTAAATAGAAAGAGATTAAAATTTCATACCAGAAAAATCTCTTTCAGAGACGGATGATGACTGCAGAATTCAAGATAGAATTCCTCCTCGTTCCCGTACACGAGCGCCTAACGAACACCGCACGTGCTAGCGTCAAAATTCACAAAATTAGAGAGTGAGGGAGGGAAGGAGAATTCGGCCAAGTGGGGGCTAGGAGCTCAAGTGGCTTGGCCGAATTCCCCTTAGGGTTTTTAACCCTAGGGCTTCTAAATTCCCTTGCTGGAATTTGGGCCCAGTCTGGCTTCTGTGTCTGTGTGGGCTTCCTCCTTTTAATTCAGGCCCAAACTTATTTTAATTAGTCTGGTCTAAATCAATATCAAACCCAATTTTAATTAACCCATGTATTTAATATATTACTCCAAGTAATATATTATTTACATTTAAATTAAAATTAGTTTGACTAATTAATTTAATCCATCAAATTAAAATTTAGTCTTCACAAAACAAATTCATATGTAAACCTATACATATGAATATTTCCACCTAGGAAATAATCTCATAATTAATCCAATTAATTATGTGAAGCCAAATATTAATTTTATTATAATGATCAATCCAATTGATCCTTATAATATAATTAATATATATAGTTCTCTCTCTCTACAGTGTACACTCCAAGTGTACTTGTGATTCTTTAATCGGTGTCCAGTCGCTCAATGTGTACGATCCCGTGGGCCCATCTTTCTGTTGGCAGCGGGCCTTTGGCCCGCAGACTGCAGTTGGGCTCTAGCAAGCCACTGCAGCCCCCAATTAAGATAGAGATGGCAGTCTAACTGATATCATAACCCTGTAGTTTAGACTTGTACATCCCATGTCATTGATATCGGTGTCCAACACAGAGGCATGGATTGATCACCCTCTTTTGTGTTCAGACATTAACTTGATCCCGAATGTACTGATGCTCACAAACAAGTACCAACTTGTTTGGGTGTGGCCACACTCTTATCAGTCACATTCTTCAAGAGGCCGGTGATATCTTCTCAGTTGGTTACTGAGTGACAAATCCCTTCTGCATATCCATAGTATTACCATGTTCGGTGACATACCCGAAAGCACCCATACTTGGCACCCTATTACAGGCCCTTTAGGCGTACCCCTAAGTATGCGACTTCACATGTAACACCATCATATGGTCAGGTCAAAGGATCCATACAAGTACTACAGGAGAATCCATTGTGATACCATACCATGTGGATTGCTCGTTTAGTGGATCTATCCAGTACCATGCTCCCAGGCATGTACCCATTAACTTGGTTGACATTCCATGTCCAATGACCGGTAAGACACCGCCATACAACCAGGTTAATGATAGTCTGTTGTTCCATTCATTCCCATGACTGGAACAGACTACGGATCTATTTATGGTCATATCGTTAACCCTATCCATGGTCTTACTGCTAAGTGCATGACACTAGTCGTCATGGATATAGATATGTCCATTGGATACTTCATTCACTATACTGCACAAGATAAATATAATAAATGAATTGATGCCTTTATTAATGACACAAATAAGTACAACACATAAATCCAATAAATGTATAGTACAAATACAAGGACCAATGCCTCGGGACTAGGGCATTTCCAACATAGTCGTACGACTGTAACTACAGTCGTACGACTGTTCATCAATTCAAGAACAGTCGTACGACTGTTCTTGATCTCCAGAAACAGAAATGCAGAAAAACGGATAAAAAAGCAAAAAAAGCACACCAAACACCCAGAAAGCTCGTAAAAGAGAGGAAAAAAGGGGTATTTACCTCTGTGGCGTGCGTCCACCATAGGATTGACCCCTGGCGTCGCTCCAATACACTAAAATCCGGACTTTTCTCCTTGAGTTAGGGTTTGAGATTTGGGTCCAGAGATTTCCAAATGCTGAGGATTTTGATGACGAGTTCCTCCTTTTTCTTTGGTTTTCTTTTCTTTCTCTCTTTCTTTCCTTTTCTCTCTGTCTGTCCAATTTTCTTTCTTTTTTTTTCGTCGTCCTTTTTCTGCCTTTCTTTTTCTGCTTTTATGGATAATGATCTACAGTCGTACGACTGTAGCAATAGTCGTACGACTATTCTTTCTTTCTTTTTTTTTTTGAAAGTAAAATTCCGGCGCTTACAACCTTATTCGAGATGGGTTGTATTTTCTTTTTATTGCGTAAATACGGCCTGCGTGTCATTTTTCTTTTTAATGTAATTTTATTTTATTTACTTGTTATAAAACTTGTAAAAGAAGAAGCCCATGGAGTGGTGAGCCCAAGTGGTGAGCCCAAATATAGGTTTACTAGAATAATTTTAAGATGTAATATAGGCCCATAGTAGTCCATTTTACTTATTTATTTAATTATGCTATATATTTATTTGCATGTGTGAATGTATGATCCAACAACACTTTCCACCCGCCTTATGTATGTAAGCCATTATTAATTGAATCTAATAACCAAATGAAATTACTAAGTCGCTTAAAAGTGCTTCCCTCATTCAAAACCAGCTCGAAGTGGGGATAGGCCAGTTGTAGACCTTGCCCTCGCAGGATACACTGGAGTATCGTCATGTTATATTGGGTCAGGGTATGGGATACTCTAACACTTGAATGGAGGTTTTGACTTAGCATGGGTAGTACGATTCTCCTGGCCCTAAGCACAGATGGGTAAGTGCTAACAAGCCCATCAAACCGAGAGTCCCTAGGTTAGGATTGGACAACGTTCCTACCCAAATAATTAGGGTATAGTTGTACCAGGCCCTCGTCTGGCTATATATTAATGAAATATGGATCTCGGCCCATGAGCCCAACAACTCGGATTAATTAATAACTTGATTCATTATTAATTATATATGGGAATAACAAAGTAAAGTCCTTTATTAACACTCTAAAATTTTTTTCTGTGTAGAAACTCTGAAATGGCAAACAACAACTCTTTATCACTGCGATCAATCCTAGAAAGGGACAAGCTTTCTGGTCCCAACTTTTTGGACTGGTCTAGGAACCTAAGAATAGTTCTAAGACAAGAGTCCAAAGAGTACGTACTGGAAAGGCCTGTGCCGGCTGCACCTCATGGACGTAATCCACCGGCTGCCCAACTGGAGGAATACAAGACGCATGTCAAGGATAATAGGGATGTGGCATGCCTTATGTTGGCCTGCATGGTCCCCGAACTGCAAAAACAGTTTGTGGACCATTAAGCCTTTGCTATGATAACAACTCTTAACGAGATGTTTCAGGAGCAAGCTCGTCAGGAAAGGTACCTGACCAATAAGGCATTCCACTCCTGTAAGATGGGGGCTGGGACATCTGTGAGTGCACACATGCTTAAGATGAAGGGCTTTTTGGATATATTGGCCCATCTCAGATCGTCCATCTCTCAGGAGTTGGTGGTGGACACAATCCTTGCATCCTTACCGGATTCTTACAATCAGTTCATCCTGAACTACAACATGTAATGGATGAACCGCACTATTACTAAGCTGCATGGGATGCTAAAGCTCACGGAACAAAAGACCAAGAAGAGTCCACCGGTGCTGCTAGTTAACAAGGAGAACCCTCGCAAGGAAAAGGCCAAGGCTAAGGCTAAGAAGGCCAAGGCCCAGACCAAGGCCCAGCAGAAGGCAGGTCCTGAGGATGTCTGCTTCGGGTGTAGACAGGCAGGCCACTGGAAGAGATCATGTCCCAAGCTGATGGGAGAGTAGAGGAGGGGCCAGGATGCATCCTCGTCAGGTATTTATGTTGTAGACATCAACCTTATGGTTTCAACATCCTGGGTATTGGATACTGGATGTGGTTCTCACATTTGTTGCAACGTGCAGGGACTTAAGAACAAAAGGTCACTAGGGTCGGGAGAGGTGGATATCACCTCATGATGCCTAGTGGATTAGTTTTAATTTTAGAACAATGTTATTTTGCACCTGCTATGTGCAGGAATATTATTTCAGTTTCCATGTTGGATATTTCTATATTTTATTTTACTATTTCAAATGATAGAATTTCCATATCTAGAGATGGATTATTTTATGGAGATGCTCTATTAAATAATGGCCTATATATCCTGGACTTAAACGAAACCAATCATGTCTATAACATAAACATTAAAAGGGTTAAGCCCAACAAACTTAATCCTGTCTACCTATGGCATTGTCGTCTTGGCCATATAAACGAGAAGCGCATAGCTAGGCTTCTTTTGACTTGGAGTCAATTGATATATATGAGTCATGTTTACGAGGCAAGATGACTAAGGCACCTTTTAGCAAGAAGGCTGAAAGGGCCACTGGCTTATTGGACCTAATACATTCAGACATATGTGGGCCCATGAGCGCAGCGACCAGAGGTGGACATCTGTATTTTGTCACATTCACAGACAATTTCAATAGATATGGCTATGTCTATCTGATGAAACACAAGTCTGAGAACTTTGATAGGTTCAAGGAATTTAGGAACGAGGTACAGAACCAGCTAGGTAGAAATATCAAAACCTTTCAGTCAGACCGAGGAGGCGAGTATATGAGCCTAGAGTTTAACTCATATTTGAGAGAGCATGGAATAGTTCCATTGCTCACTCCTACAGGAACACCACAATGGAAAGGGATGTCTGAAAGGAGAAATAGGACCCTGTTGGACATGGTCCGCTCAATTATGAGTCAAGCCACTCTCCCAATTAGTTTTTGGGGACACGCCCTCGAGACAGCAGCTCTCATCTTAAATAATACTCTGACTAAGGCAGTGGAAAAGACTCCATATCAGATATGGATGGGAAGGGAGCCTAATGTGTCTTTTATAAGGATTTGGGGATGCGAAGCACATGTCAAGAGATTGACTAGTGGCAAGCTGGAGCCCAAAACTGAGAAATGCCTATTTGTGGGCTACCCTAGGGAAACCAAAGGGTATTACTTCTACAACCCCGCCAAGAACAAGGTGTTCGTGGCAAGGAAGGGGGTCTTTCTAGAAAAGGAGTTCCTTTCTAAGAAAGCTAGTGGGAGCAATGTTGAACTCAGGGAAGTTCAAGGGCTAAATGCTCCTGAAGAGGATAACTTGGAGGCCCAGGTGGAGCTTCCACAGGAGGAAGCACCAACCCAGGCCACACAAGGACCTAGAAGGTCTGGTAAGGATCGTCAGGAACCAGAGAGGTGTGGTTTCCTAGTCACTAATGATCAAACTCCTCTCATCTGGGATGAGGAAGAACCCAAAACTTACCAAGAGGCTATGGCAAGCCCACAGTCTACAAATTGGCGTAAAGCCATGGAGGCAGAGATGCAATCTATGTACAATAACCAAGTTTGGAACTTGGTCGATCCACCTCCGGGTGCTAAGGTAATAGGTTGCAAGTGGTGCTACAAGCTAAAAGCTGACAATACCTTCAAGGGGCGTCTGGTTGTGAAAGGTTTCAGACAAGTCCATGGAATAGACTATGATGAGACTTTCTCACCAGTAGCCATGCTCAAATCCATCTGGATCTTGCTAGCCATAGCCACATGGTACGACTATGAGGTCTGGCAAATGGATGTCAAAACCACTTTTCTTAATGGAAAGCTACTCGAGGATGTGTACATGACAGAACCTGATGGTTTTGTCAATCCAGAGTATCTGAGAAGGGTATGCAAGCTTTAAAGGTCCATTTATGGACTGAAGCAAGCATCCCAAAGTTGGAATCTTAGATTCAATGAAGCTATAAAGGAATATGGCTTCGTACAGAATCAAGATGAGCCTTGTGTGTATAAGAGGACTAGTGGGAGCATTGTCAGATTTTTGGTACTTTACATAGACGACATCCTACTCATTGGAAGTGACATACCTACACTGCAAGGGGTAAAGCAGTGGCCGAGTAAGTGATTCGCAATGAAGGACTTAGGCGAAGCTAAGATGATCCTAGGGATCAGGATCTATAAGGATAGATCAAATCGGCTTCTGGGCCTAAGTTAAGGCTCATACATAGACAAAGTTCTGTAAAGGTTCAGCATGGATCGGGCTAAGAAAGGTTTATTACCAATGGGTCATGGGCTGAAACTTAGTAAGACAAACTGTCCTAAGACAAGGGAGGACATGGAGAACATGAAGTTGGTTCCATATGCTTCGGCTATAGGATCAATTATGTACTCCATGCTATGCACGAGACCTGATGTCGCCTTTGCACGAAGTATGATGAGCTGGTACCAGCAGGATCCAGGGGAGGATCACTAGAAGGCTGTCAAGGCAATCCTCAAGTACCATAACCGGACCAAGGATAGCATCTAAGTGTATGGTGGTCAGGAAGTGCTATCAGTTACTGGGTACACTGATGCAAGCTTCCAGACCAACCAGGATGAGTACCAGTCGCAGTCTAGGTATGTATTTTTGCTAAATGGTGGTACTGTAAGCTGGAGGGGCTTAAAACAGCCAACCATCGCGGACTCTACAACAGAAGCTGAGTAAATCGCGGCGTGTGATGCAGCTAAGGAAGCTGTGTGGATGAGGAGTTTATCACTGAGTTAGGAGTAGTACCAACTATGCAGGACCCAGTTGATATCTTATATAACAACAAAGGGGCCGTTGCATAAGCTAAGGTGCCCCGATCACACAAGAACACAAAGCACGTGCTCAGAAAGTTTCACCTCATATGAGAGATCACAGAGAGATGTGATATTGCATTGCACAGAGTGGACACCGAGGATAATGTCGCAAATCCTTTGACCAAGGCACTTGCTCAGCCCAAGCACGAGGGTCATACTAGATCGATAGGGATTTGGCCCATGCCTAGTTGGAACTAGTGTAAGTGGGAGATTATTGGATATGCCCTAGTCCCGAGGCATTGGTCCTTGTATTTGTATTATACATTTATTGGATTTATCTATTATACTCATTTAATGTTATTAATAAAGGCATTAATTCATTTACTATATTTATCTTGTGCAATATATTGAATGAAGTATCCAATGGACATATCAATATCCATGATGACAAGTGTCATGCACTTCGAAGTAAGACCATGGATAGGGTAAACGATATGACCATAAATAGATCCGTAGTCTTTCCAGTCATGGGAATGAGTGGAACTAGAGACTATCATTAACCTGGTTATATGGCAGTGTCTTACCGGTCATTGGACATGGGATATCAACCAAGTTAATGGGTACATGTAAAAAGGGCATAGTACTGGATAGATCCACTAAACGAGAAATCCACATGGTATAGTATCACAAGTGATTCTTGTGTAGTACTTGTATGGATCCTTTGACCTGACCATACGATGGTGTTGCATGTGAGGTCACACACTTAGGGGTACGCCTAAAGGGCCTGTAATAGGGTGCCAAGTATGGGTACTTTCGGGTATGTCACTTAGCATGGCAATGCTATGGATATACAGAAGGGATTTGTCACTCAGTAGTCCACTGAGAAGATATCACCAGCATCTTGATGGATATGACTGATAAGAGTCTGGACACACCCAAACAAGTTAGAACTTGTTTGTGAGCTTCAGTACGTTCGAGATCAAGTTAATGTCCGGACACAAAAGAGGGTGATCAATCCATGCCTATGTGTTGGACATCGATATCCATGACATGGGATATACAAGTTTAAACTACAAGGTTATGATATCAGTTGGACTACCATCTCTATCTTAATTGGGGGCTGCAGTGGCTTGCTAGAGCCCAACTCCAGTCTGTGGGCCACAAGCCCACTGCCAACATAAAGATGGGCCCACGGGATCGTACCCATTAAGCGACTGAACACTGACTTAAGGAATCACTGTATACTTGGAGTATACACTCTGGAGAGAGAGAAATATATTAATTATATTATGAAGATCAATTGGATTGATCATAATGATAAAATTAATATTTGATTGGCTTTCTCATAATTAATTGGATTAATTATGATATTATTTCTGAGGTGGAAATATTCATATGTATAGGTTTACATATGAATTTATTTTGTGAAGATCTAATTTTAATTTGAATGTAAATAATATGTTACTTGGTGTAATATATTAAATACATGGGTAAATTAAAGTTGGGCTTGAAATTAATTTAAACCAGACTAATTAAAATAGGTTTGGGCCTAAAATAAAAGATGGAAGCCCACACAAAAGGAGAAGCTGATTGAGCCGAAATTCTCCTCGAGAATTTTGGCCACCTAGGGTTAAAATAACGTTAGGATTTTTGGCCTAGCAAGGAAAATCACACTGTGGCCGAAATTCTTCTCCCTTCCTCTCCAAAGTTTTGTGTTTTCCCACGCTAGCACGGGTTGTGTTCGTTAGACGTTCGTGTACAGGAACGAGGAGGGATTCTAGATTGATTCCTGTAGTCTGCATCCATCTCTTAAAGAGATATTCCAGGTAAGAGATTTATCTCTTGTGATTAAATTTTTGTTTTTTCAATTTCCATCTCAATTGCTCCTGGGCACGGATTTGAGGAAATCATCGCGTTCTTCCGCTTTAATCGGGTGATTTCCAGTGACAAATCCCAACATGTTCCAGTCATGGGAATGAATGGAACTAGAGACTATCATTAACCTGGTTGTATGGTGGTGTCTTACCTGTCATTGGGCATGGGATGTCAACCAAGTTAATGGGTACATGCAAAAGAGGCATGGTACTGGATAGATCCATTAAACGAGAAATCCACATGGTATAGGATCACAAGTGATTCTCATGTAGTACTTGTATGGATCCTTTGACCTGACCATATGATGGTGTTGCATGCAAGGTCGCATACTTAGGGGTACGCCTAAAGGGCCTGTAATTGGGTGCCAAGTATGGGTACTTTCGGGTCTGTCGCTTAGCATGGCAATGCTATGGATATGCAGAAGCGATTTGTCGCTTAGTAGTCCACTGAGAAGATATCACCGGCCTATTGATGAATGTGACTGATAAGAGTGTGGCCACACCCAAACAAGTTGGAATTTGTTTGTGAGCATCGGTACATTTGAGATCAAGTAAATGTCCAGACACAAAAGAGGGTGATCAATCCATGCCTCTGTGTTGGACACCGATATCAATGACATGGGATATACAAGTTCAAACTACATGGTTATGATTATAGTTGGACTGCCATCTCCATTGTAGTGGCTTGCTAGAGCCCGCCTGTAGTCTGTGCGCCATAGGCCTACTGCCAACATAAAGATGGGCCCACGGGATCGTACATATTGAGCGACTGAACAAGGACTTAAGGAATCACCTGTATACTTTGAGTATACACACTGGAGAGAGAGGATTATATTAATTATATTATAAAGATCGATTGGATTGATCATAATAATAAAATTAATATTAGTGTTGGCATTCTCATAATTAATTCAATAAATTAATTCATGAGATTATTTCCTAGGTTGAAATATTTCATATGTATAGGTTTACATATGAATTTATTTTGTGAAGATCCAATTTTAATTTCATGGATTAAATTAATTGATCAAATCAGTTTTGATTAAATGTAAATTATATGTTACATGGTGTAATATATTATATACATGTTAAAATTAAAATTGGGTTTGAAATTAATTTGGACCAAGTGAATTAGAATGGATTTGGGCCTAAAAAAAATAAAATGGAAAAGCCCACACAAAATGAAGCCACATGGGCTGAAATTTTCCGAGGGTTAAAACAACCCAAGGATTTTTAGCCAAATGTGACACACAAGCACCATAGCCGAAATCTTCTTCTCCCTCTCTCAAAGGTTTTGATTTCCAATGCTAGCATGGGTCGGGTTCCCAAGGCGTTCGTGTAAGTGAACGAGGAGGGAATCTACGTTGATTTCTGCAGCCATCTCTAGAAGAGATACTCCTGGTAAGATTTTAATCTCTTCTATTTAATTTTTAAGTTTTCCAATTTTCATCTCAATTGCTCTTGGGCACGGATTTGAGGAAATCACTGCGTTCTTCCGCATTCAATCGGGTGATTTCCGATGACAAACCCAAACAGGCACATCCAACAATCTCCCACTTGCACTAGTTCCAACTAGGCATGGGCCTAATCCTTATAGATCTAGTATGACCCTCATGCTTGGGCTGAGCTAGCGTCTTGGTCAAAGGATCTGCGACATTGTCCTCGGTGTGCACTCTGTGTAATGAAATGTCACTCCTTTTGGCACTACTCCCAATTCAGTGATGAACTTCTTTATCCACACAGCTTCCTTAGCTGCATCACACGCTACAATGTACTCAGCTTTTATAGTAAAGTCCATGATGGTTGGTTCCTTGGAGCTTTTCCAGCTTACAACACCACCATTCAGCATCAACACGTACCTAGACTATGACTAGTACTCATCCTAGTCAGTCTAGAAGCTTGCATCAGTGTACCTAGTAACTAACAACTCTTCCTAACCTCCATACACTAAGAAGCTATCCTTAGTCTGGTTAAGGTACTTCAGGATTGCTTTGATAGCCTTCCAGTGATCCTCACTGGGATCTTGCTGGTATCGGCTCATCATACTTAGTGCAAAGGCGACACAGGTCTCATATATAGCATGGAATACATGATTGATCCTATAGCCGAGGCATATGGGACCATTCCCTATCCTCCCTTGTCTTAGGACAGTTCTTCTTACTAAGTTTCCGCCCGGCAAGAAACCTTTCTTAGCCTGATCCATGCTGAATCTTTTCAGAACCTTGTCTATGTACGTGGCCTGACTTAAGCTAAGAAGTTGATTGGACCTATCTCTATAGATCCTGATCCCTAGGATCATCTCAGCCTCGCCTAAGTCCTTCATTGTGAATTAGTTATACAACCACTGCTTTACACCTTGCAGTCTTGGTATGTTGCTTCCAATAACAAGGATATCATCCACATATAATACCAGGAAGGTGACAATGCTCCCACTAATCCTTTTATACATGCAAGGCTCATCTTGATTCTGTAAGAAGCTGTATTCTTTTATGGCTTCATTGAATCTAAGATTCCAACTTTGGGATGCTTGCTTCAGTCCATAAATGGACCTTTGAAGCTTGCATACCCTCCCAGGATACTCTAGATCAAGAAAACCCTCAGGTTGTGTCATGTACACATCCTCGAGTAGCTTTCCATGAAGGAAAGTAGTTTTGAGATCCATCTGCTAGACCTCAGAGTCATACCAAGTGACCATGGCCAGCAGGATCCTTATGGATTTGAGCATAGCGACTAGAGAGAAAGTTTCATCATAGTCTATTGCATGGACTTGTCTGAAACCTTTCGCAACCAGACGCCCCTTGAAGGTGTTGTCGGGCTTTAGCTTCTAGCGCCACTTGCAACTATTACCTTAGCACTCAGAGGTGGATCAACTGGGTTCGAAACCTGATTAACATACATAGATTGCATCTCTACCTCCATCGCCTTACACCAGTTGGTAGACTGTGGGCTAGCTGCAGCGAGCCGGGCCCAGTGTTTTGGATTTGGCGGGTTCGGGCCCGGGGCCTAGTTTTAAAATTTTAATTGGTTTTAAAATTTCGTGTGTTTAAATTTCTGCAATTTAAATGTGCATGGTTTCTTGAATGAAATTTTAACTTTATTCATTGGATATTAATTTTGGAAATTAATATGGTTAATTGAAATCGATTCAGGTAATTTTGGCACAATTACCTAGATGGCTGATATGGACCCATGGTTTCTCAATTCCAATGGGAGCAGTTAGACTGCCTGGGCTGGAGGCCCAAAGCCCGTTAAGGGCTAGAACCATGATGGGCCAAAATTGGCGATTTCAAAATAATGGCTTGGACATAATTGAAATGATCTTAATTCATGCATTATAACATGCTTATTAATTTTATGTATTGGATGCATATGTGTGATTAAATATTTGTATGGTTGGATGCTATTGGGCCTTGTTCAAGATGGGTTGTATTTTCTTTTTGGGTAAATACGGCATGCGCGCCGTTTTTCTTTTTTTAATGGAATTTTATTTTATTCACTTATTATAAAATTTGTAAAAGAAGAAGCCCAATGAAGTGGTGAACCCAAGTGGAGGTGCAAGCCCAGAAGGAAGGAGATGGAGGCCCACCTGATATATGTTTCTAGTATAGGTTTACTAGAATGATATTAGGATGTAATATAGGCCTATAGCAATCCATTTTACTTATTTATTTAATTATGCTTTATATTTATTTACATGTGTAAATGTATGATCCAACAGCCAAATTTCACCCGCCTTATGCATGTAAGCCGTTATTAAATGAATCTAATAACCTAATGGAAATTACTAAGTCTCTCAAAAGTGCTTCCCTCATTCAAAACCAGCTCGAAGTGGGGATAGGCCAGTTGTGGACCTTGCCCTTGCAGGATACACTAGAGTATCGTCATTTTGTATTGGGTTAGTGTATGGGATACTATACACTTAGATGGAGGTTTTGACTTAGCATGGGTAGTAGGATTCTCCTGGCCCTAAGCACAGATGGTTAAGTGCCTACAAGCCCATCAAACCAAGAGTCCCTAGGTTGGGATTGGACGGCGTTCCTACCTAAATAATTAGGGTATAGTTGTACCAGGCCCTCGTCTGGCTATATCTTAATGAAATATGGATCTCAGCCCATGAGCCCAACAACTCGGATTAATTAATAACTTGATTCATTATTAATTACATATGGGAAAAACAAAGTAAAGTCCTTTATTAACACTCTCAAATGTTTTTCTCTGTAGAAACTCTAAAATGGTAAATAACAACACACTTTCACTGTGATCTATCATAGAAAGGGACAAGCTTTCCGGTCCCAACGTTTTAGACTGGTCTAGGAACTTAAGAATAGTTCTAAGACAAGAGTCTGAAGAGTACATACTAGAAAGGCCTGTGTCGGCTGCGCCTCAGGGATGTAATCCACCGGCTGCCCAGCTGGAGGAATACGAGGTGCACATCAAGGATAATAGGGATGTGACGTGCCTTATGTTGACCTGCATGGTCCCTGAGCTATAAAAGCAGTTCATGGATAATCAAGCCTATGCTATGATAACAACTCATATCGAGATGTTTCAAGAGCGAGCTCGTCAGGAAAGGTACCTGACCAATAAGGCATTCCACTCCTGTGAGATGGGGGCTGGGACATTTGTGAGTGCACACATGCTTAAGATGAAGGGCTATTTGGATACATTGGCCCGTCCCAGATCGCCCATCTCTTAGGAGTTGGTGGTGGAAACAATCCTTGCATCCTTACCGGATTCTTACGATCAGTTCATCCTGAACTATAATATGCAAGGGATGAACCGTACTGTTACGGAGCTACATGGGATGTGTAAGCTCACGGAACAGTCAATCAAGAAGACTCTGCTAGTGCTGCTGGTCAACATGGGGAACCCTCGTCTTGCGAAAGGTAAGGCCAAGGCCAAGAAGGCCAAGGCTAAGAAGGCCAAGGCCCAGCCCAAGGTCCATCAAAAGGCAAATCCCGAGGATGTCTATTTCGGGTGCAAGCAAGCAGGCCATTGGAAGACGTCATGTCCCAAGCTGATGGGAGAGCAGAGGAGGACCCATGGTGCGTTCTCATCAGGTATTTATGTCATAAACATTAACCTTACTGCTTCAACATCCTGGGCAGTGGATACTGGAGGTTGTTCTCACATTTGTTGCAATGTGCAGGGACTTAAGAACAGAAGGTCACTGGGATCGGGGGAGGTGGACTTGCAGGCCGGTAATGGAGCAAGGGTTACTGCCATAGAGATCGGCGAATATCACCTCATGATGCCTAATGGATTGGTTTTAATTTTGGAACAATGTTATTTTGTACCTGCTATGTGCAGGAACATTATTTTAGTTTCCATGTTGGATATTTCTAGATTTTATTTTACTATTGCAAATGGTAGAATTTCTTTATGTAGAGAGGGATTATTTTATAGAGAAGCTCTATTAAATAATGGCTTATATATCCTAGACTTAAAAGAAACCAATCATGTCTATAAGATAAATGCTAAGAGGGTTAAGCCCAATGAACTTAACCTTGTCTACCTATGGCATTGTCGTTTAGGCTACATAAACAAGAGGCACATAGCTAAGCTTCACAAAGCTGGAGTCTTAGGCTCATTTGACTTGGAGTCAATTGATATATACGAGTCATGTTTACGAGGCAAGATGAATAAGGCGCCTCTTAGCAAGAAGGCTGAAAGGTCACTAGCTTATTGGACCTAATACATTCAAATGTATGTAGGCCCATGAGCGCAGTGACCAGAGGTGGACATCTGTACTTCGTCAAGTTCACGGATGATTTCAGCAGATATGGCTATGCCTATCTAATGAAACATAAGTCTGAGACCCTTGATAGGTCCAAGGAATTTAGGAACGAAGTACAGAACCAGCTAGGTAAAAATATCAAAGCCCTTTGGTCGAACCGAGGAG
The DNA here is from genome assembly GCA_039660915.1 of Euphorbia tirucalli. NCBI lineage: Eukaryota > Viridiplantae > Streptophyta > Magnoliopsida > Malpighiales > Euphorbiaceae > Euphorbia > Euphorbia tirucalli. Next base: position 28,784,920 of record CM077640.1, on the reverse strand, counting down.
GTGAGTATACGAGCCTAGAGCTTGACTCATATTTCAGAGAGCATGGAATAGTTCCACAGCTCACTCCTCCAAGAACACCATAGTGGAATGGGGTGTCCAAACGAAGGAATAGGACCTTGTTAGACATAGTCCACTCGATGATGAATCAAGCCTCTCTCCCAATAAGTTTTTGGGGACACGCCCCCAAGACAACTGCTCTTCTTTTAAATAATATTCGGACCAAGGCAATGGAAAAGACCCCATATCAGATATGGATGGGCTGGGAGCCCAATGTGTCTTTCCTAAGGATTTGGGGTTGCGAAGCACATGTCAATAGATTAACTAGTGGCAAGCTGGAGCCCAAAACCAATAAATGCCTATTTGTGGGATATCCTAGGGAAACCAAAGGATATTACTTCTACAACCCCGCCGAGAACAAGGTGTTCGTGGCAAGGAAGGGTGTCTTTCTAGAAAGGGAATTCCTTTCCAAGAAAGATAGTGGGAGCAATGTTCAACTTAGGGAAGTTCAAAGTCCACAAGGCCTTGAAGAGGATAACTTGGAGGCCCAGGTGGAGCTTCCACAGGAGGAAGCACCAACCCAGGCCACACAAGGACCTAGAAGGTTTGGTAGGGATCATTGGGAACCAGAGAGGTATGGTTTCCTCGTCACTGATGATCAAACTCTTCTCGTCTCGGATGAGGAAGAACCCAAAACCTACCAGGAGGCTATGGCACGCCCACAGTCTACAAATTGGCGTAAAGCCATGGAGGTAGAGATGCAATCTATGTACGATAACCAAGTTTGGAACTTGGTTGATCCACCTCGGGGTGCTAAGATAATTGGTTACAAATGGTGCTACAGGCTAAAAGCTGATAATACATTTAAGGACCGTCTGATTGCGAATGGTTTTAGACAAGTCCATGGAATAGACTATGATGAAAATTTCTCACCAGTAGCCATGCTCAGATCCATCAGGATCTTGCTGGCCATAGCCGCATGGTACGACTATGAGGTCTGGCAAATGGATGTGAAAACCGTTTTCCTTAACGAAAAGCTAGTCAAGGATGTGTACATGACGCAACCTGAGGGTTTTGTCGATCCAGAGTATTCGGGGAGGGTATGCAAACTTCAAAGGTCCATTTATGGATTGAAGCAAGCATCCCCTAGTTGGAATCTTAGATTCAATGAAGCTATAAAGGAATATGGCTTCACACAGAATCAAGATGAGCCTTGTGTGTATAAGAGGATTAGTGGGAGCATTGTCACATTCCTGGTACTTTATGTAGACGACATCCTACTCATTGGAAGTGACATACCGACACTGCAAGGAGTAAAGCAGTGGCTGTGTAAGTGCTTCACAATGAAGGACTCAGGTGAAGCTGAGATGATCCTAGGGATCAGGATCTACAGGGATAGATCAAATCGGCTTTTGGGCCTAAATCAGGCCTCAAACATAGACAATGTTCTAAAAAGATTCAGCATGGATCGGGCTAAGAAAGGTTTCTTACCAATGGGTCATGGGCTAAAACTTAGTAAGAAGAACTGTCCTAAGTCAAGGGAGGACAAGGAGAACATGAAATTGGTTCCATACACTTTGGCTATAGGATCAATTATGTACTCCATGCTATGTACGAGACCTGATGTCGCCTTCACACTAAGTATGACGAGCCGGTACCAGCAGGATCCCGGGGAGGATCACTGGAAGACCGTCAAGGCAATCCTCAAGTACCTTTACAGGACTAAGGATAGCTTATTGGTGTATAGTGTTGGGATTCATCATTGGAAAAATAACGTGGCACAGTGGAAAATACACCATTTAAAATTTCCTAGAATCCACCTATCATGTATAATTGCCATTGATTAGAATAAAACCAAATTGAATCAAGAGAGTTTAACTCACCGGATTCGTCTCTTCTAGAGACTGCTGCAGAATCGTTTCTTGAATCTGCGATCTCCAAAGTCCAGTGCACGACCAACTATTAAGCGGGAACCAGTGCTACCCGAAGACGGGAAGGAATGGAGGTTTAATACTGGGATTTTCGGTTGTTTTGGGGTTGCTCTTGGTGGCTGAAATTTCCAGCAATTAATTAGGGTTGAATTAGTGTTTTATCCCTTAAGTGTACCCTTATATAGACACCTTGTCTAATTGGTTTTTAATTGGTTAATTAACCCAAGCCCACTAGGATTATGATTACATAAATAAACTTTAATTAAAAAGTATATACTATGTAATTTAATTCCATTTGGCTAAATTTAACTACCCCTAAATAAAATTAAATCACACTTAAGTAACTACAATACATATATTTAATTTTCCTACTTAGGAAAATTATTTAATTAATCGTTTACTTTATGTAATTCAATTAATTAATTACATTATGTAAACTTATTAATTAAATTAAATTCAACCCAATGTTAATTAATTACCTTGATACCGAATATCAACTAATTAATTAACGCATTCCTTCCAATGTACGTTACATGTACAATTTCTATAAGTTCCGGCGCAGTTGATCTATGTGCTCGATACTATGGGTCTATCTTTATGTTGGCAGTAGGCCCAAGGTCCACAGACTATAAGTGGGTTCTAACAAACCATTACAGCCCCTAATAAAAATAGATATGCAGCAGTCTTTCAAAGACACTCACCCGGTAGGAATCTCATAGTGTCCTTTGCCTAACGATATCAATATGAATAAACAAGAGGTATGGTGTCCGTCATCCTCTTCTGTTGTTTATTATATTTCTTGATCTTGAGTTGACTGATTAATCAAATAAGCACCGACTTACTTGGGTATGGCCATACACTTATTAGTCCCACTCATCAAGTGGCCAATGATATCATCTCGGTGTTACCCGAGTGGCAATTCCATCACTTCATCATTAATATCAATATGTTCACCGGTCCACCCAATCATACCATATTTAGCATCCTTTTACAGACCTGTTAGGCATATGTCAAAGTGAACCGGATTCCATATTGATATTATAATGAAATCTGGTTTGAGGACAAAAGAGACCTACTTAAGAAAGACCTCTAACACGACAACCATGTGGCTTTCTTTTGCGGGTCAATCCAGTCCCATGTCAAAGACATGTACCTATATTCATGACTAACTATACAAGTACTATGGCTAGTTAAGAACTACCATACAGTCATCGAATATACAAGTCTGTGGTTCTATTCATTCCCACGATTAGAACAGGCCTACAATAGGTTTTATGATTATCAATCAATGGATACTCTACTTATATTATAGCACAAGATATAAATGAAATAGATTGATTGCCTTTATTAATGTGACACAAATAATGTATTCATACATGACTCTTAATGTATAATACAAAATACAAGAATCCAATGCCCAAAGAACTAGGGCACACCAACAATCTCCCACTTGCACTAGTTCCAAGTGGGCATTGCCCTAATTCCTATAGATCTGGTATGACCGTCATGCTGTGTCTGCAATAGCATTTTGGTCAATGGATCCGTGACATTATTCTTGTTGTCAACCCTTTGCAATGATATGTCACCTCTGTTCATGATCTCCCGAATGAGGTGAAACTTTCTGAGCACATGTTTGGATATCTTGTGTGACCGGGGCTCCTTAGCTTGTACGATCGCCCTGTTGTTGTCACAAAAAACATCAACTGGGTCTTGGATAGTAGGTACTACTCCCAACTCGGTTATGAATTTCTTGATCCAAACGGCTTCCTTTGCAGCTTCGCACGCAGCTATGTACTCAGCTTCCATTGTAGAGTCAGCAATGGTGGCCTGCTTTGAGGACCTCCAATTAATGGCACCACCATTCAGGAGAAAAACATGACCAGACTGTGATTAGTTCTCATCCTCATCGGTATCAAAGCTTGCATCAGTGTAACCTGACACTACCAGCTCATCTTGACATCCATACACTAAGAAAGCATCCTTAGTCTGATTAAGGTACTTTAGGATTTCCTTGATAGCCTTCCAGTGTTCCTCCCGAGGTCCGGCTGGTACCAGCTAGTCATACTTAGTGCAAACGTGACATCAGGCCTCGTACATAACATGGAGTGCATGATAGATCCAATAGCAGATCCATAAGGGATCTTTTCCATGTTCTCCCGGTCCTTCTTTGTTTTAGGACCATCTTTCTTACTCAGCTTCAACCTATGGCGCATAGGCAAGAATCCTTTCTTTGCCTTATCCATGCTGAATCTTTTCAGAACCTTGTCATTGTACGTGGCTTGACTTAGGCCTATAAGCCGATTGGATATATCTCTGTAGGTCCTGATCCCTAAAATCGTCTCAGCTTCGCCTAAGTCCTTCATTGTGAAGCACCTACTCAACCACTTCTTAACCCCTTGTAGTGTTGGTATTTCGCCTCCAATGATAAGGATGTCATCACTAGGAAGGTGGAAATGCTCCCACTAACCATCTTCTACACACAGGGCTCATCAGAATTCTATGTGAAGCCATATTCTGTAATGGCCTCATTGAATCTCCGAATGGATCTTTGAAGCTTGCATACCAAGTTTGGATACTTTGGATCGATAAAACCCTCAGGTTGTGCCATGTACATCCTCGAGTAGCTTTCCATTAAGGAAAGTGGTCTTAACATCCATCTGTCATATCTCATAATCGTACTATGCATCTATGGCTAGTAGTATCCTAATGGATTTGAGCATAGCAACTGGTGAAAAGGTTTCATCAAAGTCAATTACTTGAACTTACTTAAATCCTTTTGCCACCAATCGCCCCTTGAAGGTGTTGTTGGCTTTTAACTTGAAACACCACTTGCAACCTATCACCTTAGCACCCGTAGGTGGATCCACCAAGTTCCATACTTGGTTATCATGGATAGATTGCATCTCAGCCTCCATGGCTTTGCTCCATTGATCTGAGTGTGGGCTTTCAACAGCCTCCTGATAGGTCTTGGGCTCCTCTTGGTCAATGACCATAGGGTCCCCATCATCAGTCACGAGAAAGCCGTACCTCTCTGGTTGATGATGTGTCCTACCAGACCTTCAAAGGCCCTGTGCAACTGGTTTTGGTTCCTCAATTTCTTGAGTAGTCAGATTGGTTCCCGAAGCATCCTCAGCAGTAGCTGCAGGAGTTTGTGAGTCTTAAACTTCTGAAAGTTCAATATTACTCCCACTGTCTCTCTAAAGGAATTCCTTCTCCAAGAAGACTGCATTTATGGCTATGAAAACTTTGTTTTCCGCCAAATTGTAGAAGTAATAACCCTTAGTTTCCTCAGGGTAACCCACAAACTGGCACTTGACAGATTTAGACTCAAGTTTGGCACTTGTCAATTTCTTAACATGTGTATCATAGCCCCAAATCTTCAAGAAGGAAACATTCGGCTTTCAGCCCTTCCATAGTTCATATGGTGTTCCCTCAACTGCCTTTCTTGGTGTATTATTAGGAATGCAAGCAGCTGTGTCTAAAGCATATCCCCAAAAGAAGACAGGGAGTGTAGCATGACTCATCATCAATTGGACCATGTCAAGCAAGGTCCTATTCCTCTTTCTGACACTCCATTCCACTGGGGTGTACCAGGAGGAGTGAGTTGGGATACAATCCCACACTCTCTAAAAAACGAGTCAAACTCTTGGCTCAAATATTCACCTGTTGGATATGCCCTAGTCCCGAGGCATTGGTCCTTGTTTTTGTACCATACATTTATTGGATTTATGTATGATACTTATTTGTGTTATTAATAAAGGCATTAATTCATTTATTATATTTATCTTGTACAATATATTAAATGAAGTATCCAATGGACATATCCATATCCATGATGACCAGTGTCATGCACTTGGCAGTAAGACTATGGATAGGGAAAACGATATGACCATGAATAGATCTGTAGTCTGTTCCAGTCATGGGAATGAGTGGAACAAGAGACTATCATTAACCTGGTTGTATGGTGGTGTTTTACCGGTTATTGGACATGGGATGTCAACCAAGTTAATGGGTACATGTAAAAAGGGCATGTTACTGGATAGATCCACTAAACGAGAAATCCACATGGTATAGTATCACAAGTGATTCTCATGTAGTACTTGTATGGATTGTTGGAAATGCCCTAGTCCCGAGGAATTGGTCCTTGTATTTGTACTATGCATTTATTGGATTTATGTATTGTACTCATTTGTGTTATTAATAAAGGCATCAATTCATTTACTATATCTATCTTGTGCAATATATTAAATGAAGTATCCAATGGACATATCTATATCCATGACGACGAGTGTCATGCACTTAGCAGTAAGACCATGGATAGGGTAAACGATATGACCATAAATAGATCCGTAGTCTGTTCCAGTCATGGGAATGAATGGAACAATAGACTATCATTAACCTGGTTGTATGGCGGTGTCTTACCGGTCATTGGACATGGAATGTCAACCAAGTTAATGGGTACATGCCTGGAAGCATGGTACTGGATAGATCCACTAAACGAGTAATCCACATGGTATGGTATCACAATGGATTCTCGTGTAGTACTTGTATGGATCCTTTGACCTGACCATATGATGGTGTTACATGTGAAGTCGTATACTTAGGGGTACGCCTAAAGGGCCTGTAATAGGGTGCCAAGTATGGGTGCTTTCGGGTATGTCACTGAACATGGTAATACTATGGATATGCAGAAGGGATTTGTCACTCAGTAACCAGCTGAGAAGATATCACCAGCCACTTGATGAATGTGACTGAAAAGAGTGTGGCCACACCCAAACAAGTTGGAACTTGTTTGTGAGCATCAGTACATTCGGGATCAAGTTAATGTCCGGACACAAAAGAGGGTGATCAATCCATGCCTCTGTGTTGGACACCGATATCAATGACATGGGATGTACAAGTTTAAACTACAGGGTTATGATAACAGTTAGACTGCCATCTCCATCTTAATTGGGGGCTGCAGTGGCTTGCTAGAGCCCAACTGCAGTCTGCGGCCAAGAAGGCCCGCTGCCAACATAAAGATGGGCCCACGGGATCGAACACATTAAGCGACTGGACACCGATTTAAAGAATCACAAGTACACTTGGAGTGCACACTCTAGAGAGAGAGAACTATATATATTAATTATATTATAAGGATCAATTGGATTGATCATTATAATAAAATTAATATTTGGCTTCACATAATTAATTGGATTAATTATGAGATTATTTCCTGGGTGGAAATATTCATATGTATAGGTTTACATATGAATTTGCTTTGTGAAGACTTAATTTTAATTTGATGGATTAAATTAATTAGTCAAACTAATTTTAATTTAAATGTAAATAATATATTACTTGGAGTAATATATTAAATACATGGGTTAATTAAAATTGGGCTTGATATTGATTTAGACCAGACTAATTAAAATAAGTTTGGGCCTGAATTAATAGGAGGAAGCCCACACAGACACAAAAGCCAGACTGGGCCCAAATTCCAGCAAGTGAGTTTGGAATCCCTAGGGTTAAAAACCCTAAAGGGAATTCGGCCAACAGACAAGTGTGTCTAGCCCCCCTTTGGCCGAATTCTCCTTCCTCCCCTCACTCTCTAATTTTCGTGATTTTTGACGCTAGCACGTGCGGTGTTCGTTAGGCGCTCGTGTACGGGAACGAGGAGGAATTCTATTTTGAATTCTGCAGTCATCATCCATCTCTAGAAAGAGATATTTCTGGTAAGAAATTTAATCCCTTTCTATTTAATTTTAAGTTTTTCAATTTCCACTTCAATTGCTCCTGGGACTGGATTTGAGGAAATCACCGCGTTCTTCCGCTTTTATCGGGTGATTTCCGGTGACAAATTCCAACAGTGGTATCAGAGCGGGCTTTTGATCCGTGGAAATTGATTAATTTGGTTGAATCCCTATTTTGAAATTGGATGTTTTTTTGATTGGGATTCTTGGTATGGGTTTTATGATTTTTCCCATATGTTTTAATACAATGAAAATTAATATTGCATATTGGTTTATGTTGTTTTAATTTTGTTTTATTATTGGAATTCTTGGAGAATTGCTATGGATGATGGATGGATATTTTTTTTATTTTAATTCTGTTTTAAAAAAAAAAAAAAATCGGCCTCCCGAGGTGCGGGGCTATCGGCGGTAGAATCGCAGCCGGCGGCAGCCGCTGCCTGGTGCTGCGCCAGCAGCAGCAGCCGCTGCCGCAGCAGCGGGCTGCTGCTGGGCAGTGGCCCGCTGGGCAGCCCGCACAGCAGTAGTGCCGCTGCAGGCGGCAGTAGCGGGCAGCCGCTAGGCGGCTGCAGCGGGCCGGGCCTAGTTTTTTGGATTTTGCGGGTTTTTGGGTCCGGAGCCCAGTTTTGAAATTTTAATTGGTTTTAAAATTCGTGTGTTTAAATTTATGTAATTTAAATGCGCATGGTTTCTTGGATGAATTATATTTCGTTCATGTGATATTGGTTTTGGAAATTAATATGGTTAATGGAAATTGGTTCGGGTAATTTTGGCACAATTACTCGGACGGCTAAATTGGACCCATGGTTTCCCAATTCCAGTAGGAGCAGTTGGACTGCTTGGGCTGGAGGCCCAAAGCCCGTTAAGGGTTAAAACCATGGTGGGCCAAAATTGGCGATTTCCTAATAATGGCTTTGACATAATTTAAATGGGCTTAAATCATGCATTATGACATGGTTTTGAATTATATGTATTGGATGCATATGAATGGTTGAATGAATGTATGATTGGATGCTATTGGGCCTTTTACGAGATGGGTTGTATTTTTCTTTTTGGGTAAATACGGCCTGCGTGTCGCTTTTCTTTTTAATGTAATTTTATTTTATTTAAATTAAATATTATAAAATTTGTAAAAGAAGAAGCCCATGGAGTGGTGAGCCCAGATGGAGGTGCAAGCCCAAAATTGGAGGTGCAAGCCCAGAAGGAAAAGATGGAGGCCCGCCTAATATCTGTTTCTAGTATAGGTTTACTAGAATAATATTAGGTTGTAACATAGGCCCATAGCAGTCCATTTTATTTTATTTAATCATGTTTTATATTCATTTGCATGTATGAATGTATGTTCCCATAGCTCATTCACCCGCTTTATGTATGTAAGCCGTTATAATTGAATCTAATAACCAAACGGAATTACTAAGTCGCTTAAAAGTGCTTCCCTCATTCAAAACCGAATCGAAGTGGGAATAGGCCAGTTGTAGACCATGCCCTCGCAGGATGCACTGGAGTATTGTCACTTTGTATTGGGTTAGAGTATGGGATACTCTAACACTTGGATGGAGGTTTTGACTTAGCGTGGGTAGTAGGATTCTCCTGGCCCTAAGCACAGATGGGTAAGTGCCAACAAGCCCATCAAACCGAGAGTCCCTAGGTTGGGATTGGACGGCGTTCCTACCTAAATAATTAAGGTGTAGTTGTACCAAACCCTCGTTTGGCTATATCTTAATGAAATATTGATCTCGGCCCATGAGCCCAACAACTCGGTTTAAATTAATAACTTGATTCATTATTAATTTTATATGGGAAGAACAAAGCAAAGCCCTTTATTAACACTCTCAATGTTTTTCTATGTAGAAACACCCAAATGGCAAACACAAATACCATATCACTGCGATCCATTCTTGAAAAGGACAAGCTTTCCGGTCCTAACTTTTTAGACTGGTCTAGGAACTTGAGGATAGTTCTAAGACAGGAGTCGAAAGAGTATGTACTGGAAAGGCCTGTGCCGGCTGCGCCTCAAGGACGTAATCCACCGGCTGCCCAGCTGGAGGAATACGAGGCGCACGTCAAGGACAACCGGGATGTGACATGCCTTATGTTGGATTGCATGGTCCCCGAACTGCAAAAGCAGTTTATGGACCACCAAGCCTATGCTATGATAACAACTCTTAATGAGATGTTTCAAGAGCAAGCTCGTCAGGAAAGGTACCTGACCAATAAGGCATTCCACTCTTGTAAGATGGGGGCCGAGACATCTGTGAGTGCACACGTGCTCAAGATGAAGGGCTATTTGGATACTTTGGCCCGTCTCGGATCGCCTATCTCTCAAGAGTTGGCGGTGGACACAATCCTCGCGTCCTTGCTGGATTCTTATGATCAGTTCATCCTCAACTATAACATGCAAGGGATGAGCCGTACTGTCAGTGAGCTGCATGGGATGCTTAAGCTTACTGAGCAGTCGATCAAGAAGACTCCAGCGGTGCTGCTGGTCAACAAGGGGAACCCTCCTCTTGCCAAGGGTAAGGCCAAGGAAAATGCCAAGGCCAAGGCCAAAAAGGCCAAAGCCAAGAAGGCCAAGGCCCAACCCAAGGCCCAGCAGAAGGCAGGTCCTGAGGACGTCTGTTTCGGGTGCAGACAGGCGGGCCATTGGAAGAGATCGTGTCCCAAGCTGATGGGAGAGCAAAGAAGGGGCCAAGGTGCGTCCTCTTCAGGTATTTATGTTATAGATATTAACCTTACTGTTTCAACATCCTGGGTATTGGATACTGGATGTGGTTCTCACATTTGTTGCAATGTGCAGGGACTTAAGAACAGAAGGTTGCTGGGGTCGGGAGAGGTGGACTTACGGGTCGGGAATGGAGCAAGGGTTGCTGCCATAGAGATCGGCGAATACCACCTGATGATGCCCAGTGGATTGGTTTTAATTTTAGAACATTGTTACTTTGTACCTGCTATGTGCAGGAATATTATCTCTGTATCAATGTTGGATATTTCTGGATTTGATTTTACTATTATAAATGGTCGAATTTCTATATCCAGAGAGGGGTTATTTTATGGAGATGCTCTATTAAATAATGGCCTGTATATCCTGGATTTAAATGAAACCAATCATATCTATAACATAAACACGAAAAGGGTTAAGCCTAACGAACTTAATCCAGTCTACCTATGCCATTGTCGTCTTGGCCATATAAACGAGAAGCGCATAGCTAGGCTTCACAAAGCTGGAGTCCTAGGGTCATTTGACTTGGAGTCAATTGATACATGCGAATCATGTTTAAGAGGCAAGATGACAAAGGCGCCTTTTAGCAAAAGGGCTGAAAGGGCCACTGGCTTGTTGGACCTAATACATTCAGATGTATGTGGACCTATGAGCGCAGCGACCAGAGGTGGGCATCTGTACTTCGTCACGTTCACGGATGATTTCAGCAGATATGGCTATGTCTATCTGATGAAACACAAGTCCGAGACCCTTGATAGGTTCAAGGAATTTAGGAACGAGGTACAGAACCAGCTAGGCAGGAATATCAAAGCCCTTCGGTCGGACCGAGGCGGTGAGTATATGAGCCTAGAGTTTGACTCATACTTGAGAGAGCATGGAATAGTTCCACAGCTCACTCCTCTTGGAACACCACAATGGAATGGGGTGTCCGAACGGAGGAATAGGACCTTGTTGGACATGGTCCGCTCAATGATGAGTTAAGCATCTCTCCCAATCAGTTTCTGGGGACACGCCCTCGAGACAGCAGCTCTCATCTTAGACAATACTCCGACTAAGGCAGTGGAAATGACCCCATATCAGATATGGACGGGCAAGGAGCCCAATGTGTCTTTCCTAAGGATTTGGGGATGCAAAGCACATGTCAAGAAATTGACTAGTGGCAAGCTGGAGCCCAAAACCGATAAGTGCCTATTTGTGGGCTACCCTGGGGAAACCAAAGGGTATTACTTCTACAACCCCGCCGAGAACAAGGTGTTCGTGGCAAGGAAGGGGGTCTTTCTGGAAAAGGAGTTCCTTTCCAAGAAAGATAGTGGGAGCAACATTGAACTCAGGGAAGTTCAAGGTCTACAAGCTCCTGAAAAGGATAACTCGGAGGCCCAGGTGGAGCTTCCACAAGTGGAAGCACCGACCCAGGCCACACAAGAACCTAGAAGGTCTGGTAGGGATCGTCGGGAACCGGAGAGGTATGGTTTCCTCGTCACCGATGATCAAACTCTTCTCATCTGGGATGAAGAAGAACCCAAAACCTACCAGGAGGCTATGGCTAGTCCACAGTCTGCAAATTGGCGTAAAACCATGGAGGCAGAGATGCAATCTATGTACGATAATCAAGTTTGGAACTTGGTTGATCCACCTCCGGGTGCTAAGGTAATAGGTTGCAAGTGGTGCTATAAGCTGAAAGCCGATAATACCTTCAAGGGGCGTCTGGTTGCGAAAGGTTTCAGACAAGTCCATGGAATAGACTATGATGAAACTTTCTCACCAGTAGCCATGCTCATGTCCATCAGGATACTACTGGCCATAGCCGCATGGTATGACTATGAGGTGTGGCAGATGGATGTCAAAACCGCTTTCCTTAATGGGAAGCTACTCGAGGATGTGTATATGACACAACCTGAGGGTTTTGTCGACCCTAAGTATCCGGGAAGGGTATGCAAACTTCAAAGGTCCATTTATGGACTGAAGCAAGCATCCCGTAGTTGGAATCTAAGATTCAATGAGGCTATAAAGGAATATGGCTTCATACAGAATCTAGATGAGCCTTGTGTGTATAAGAGGACTAGTGGGAGCATTGTCACATTTTTGGTACTTTATGTAGATGACATCCTACTCATTGGAAGCGACATACCTACACTACAAGGGGTAAAGCAGTGGCTGAGTAAGTGCTTCACAATGAAGGACTTAGGCGAAGCTGAGATGATCCTAGGGATCAGGATCTATAGGGATAGATCAAATCGGCTTCTGGGCCTAAGTCAGGCTTCGTACATTGACAAAGTTCTGAAAAGATTCAGCATGGACCGGGCCAAGAAAGGTTTCTTGCCAATGGGCCATGGGCTGAAACTTAGTAAGAAGAACTGTCCTAAAACAAGGGAGGACAGGGAGAACATGAAATTGGTTCCATATGCTTCGGCTATTGGATCAATCATGTACTCCATGTTATGTATGAGACCTGATGTCGCCTTTGCACTGAGTATGTCGAGCCGATACCAGCAAATCCCGAGGAGGATCACTGGAAAGCTGTCAAGGCGATCCTCAAGTACCTTAACCGGACTAAGGATAGCTTCTTGGTGTATGGTGGTCAGGAAGTGCTATCAGTTACTGGGTATACTGATGCGAGCTTCCAGACAGACCAAGATGAGTACCAATCACAGTCAGGGTATGTATTCTTGCTGAATGGTGGTGCTGTAAGCTAGAGGAGCTCAAAGCAGCCAACCATAGCGGACTCTACGACAGAAGCTGAGTACATCGCTGCGTGTGATGCAGCTAAGGAAGCTGTGTGGATGAAGAAGTTTATCAATGAGTTGGGAGTAGTGACAACTATCCAGGACCCAGTTGATATCTTCTGTGACAACAATGGGGCCGTTGCACAAGCTAAGGAGCCCCGGTCACACAAGAACACAAAGCACGTGTTCAGAAAGTTTCACCTTATACGAGAAATCGCGGAGAGAGGTGACATTGCATTACACAGAGTGGACACCGAGGATAATGTCGCAAATCCGTTGACCAAGGCGCTGGCCCAGCCCAAGCACGAGGGTCATACTAGATCTATAGGGATTAGGCCCATGCCTAGTTGGAACTAGTGCAAGTGGGAGATTGTTGGAAATGCCCCAGTCCCGAGGCATTGGTCCTTGTTTTTGTACTATGCATTTATTAGATTTATGTGTTGTACTCATTTGTGTTATTAATAAAGGCATCAATTCATTTACTATATCTATCTTGTGCAATATATTAAATGAAGTATCCAATGGACATATCTATATCCATGACGACGAGTGTCATGCACTTAGCAGTAAGACCATGGATAGGGTAAACGATATGACCATAAATAGATCCGTAGTCTGTTCCAGTTATGGGAATGAATGGAACAATAGACTATCATTAACCTGGTTGTATGGCAGTGTCTTACCGGTCATTGGACATGGAATGTCAACCAAGTTAATGGGTACATGCCTGGAAGCATGGTACTGGATAGATCCACTAAACGAGTAATCCACATGGTATGGTATCACAATGGATTCTCGTGTAGTACTTGTATGGATCCTTTGACCTTACCATATGATGGTGTTACATGTGAAGTCGCATACTTAGGGGTACGCCTAAAGGGCCTGTAATAGGGTGCCAAGTATGGGTGCTTTCGGGTATGTCACTGAACATGGTAATACTATGGATATGCAGAAGGGATTTGTCACTCAGTAACCAGCTGAGAAGATATCACCGGCCACTTGATGAATGTGACTGATAAGAGTGTGGCCACACCCAAACAAGTTGGAACTTGTTTGTGAGCATCAGTACATTCGGGATCAAGTTAATGTCCGGACACAAAAGAGGGTGATCAATCCATGCCTCTGTGTTGGACACCGATATCAATGACATGGGATGTACAAGTTTAAACTACAGGGTTATGATAACAGTTAGACTGTCATCTCCATCTTAATTGGGGGCTGCAGTGGCTTGCTAAAGCCCAACTGCAGTCTGCGGGCAAGAAGGCCCGCTGCCAACATAAAGATGGGTGTAAGCGGACGACGCGTTTTCGACGGGACGCGGGACTCCCTTTCGCAATGGGGCGCCACGATCTCGGGCGGGCCCCTCCCTCGTGTGGGGTTTTTATAATGGAAATCCGCGTTTTGGAAAATAAATAGAATTAATAAATAAAAGAACCGAGACCTAAGTCTCAATTAATATTGTAGAGTCGCCACCCGGCTCAGCTCAACCGGGAAATTCTTATGTAGCTGAACCGGACCAACGGTCGCTACACTATCCAGAGATTCGGGTCCGGACAAGTCCCCTATTTCGTGTCTAATTAAAATAAATATTGCCAATGTTCTCAAATGGTATTTCAAAATCTAAAGTCCATTTTATTGAATATAAAAGGCATACAGCGCGTATACAAAATATTTAATACAAAAATAAAGAAAGGAAATAAATATTAATCGGCTTACAACCAAATCGAATGGAAAAATAAAAACTCTCACCTCACTTATACAATCGCCTAGAATACACAAAAATCTAAAAAAAAAATTACAACCGCCTAGGATACACGATTTAATCTATTAAATTACATCCAAAATAAAAATAGAAATAAAAAGAAATTAAAACCTGCAAAACAGAGGGTTAGCACAATATATACAGCACGCCACAAGTTCGACTCGAATAGACAGAATGGGAAATCAGGAATTGGGGACATGCATTTAGGGGATAACCGGGTTGGCTCGGCTAGCCGGCCCGGTTAGACCTGGAAAACACTTTGAAACGTCCCTGTATTTTTGGTTTTGTGGGAAAAATCATTTGAAAATAATTTTACCGGTTTACATGCATTTTTCATATATTAAGTGGGTCGGTTTTCGGGAGAACTGGGTCTCCGTCGTTGAATTGTTCTAAATGCAAATTTACTGAAAATTAAATCTATGGTCGTGATGCACACAACAAAATTCATTTTGATGATTTTTGGGGGTTTCTAATTTTTTTAGGTTTTTACGGATAAAAGCTGAAATTCTGATTCTAGAACAAGGATTACAGTCGTACGACTATAGTTTACAGTCATGCGACTGTAATCAGTTCAGGATCAGAATTTCACCAAAATTCATTTTTAGCCAAAAACTGAAGAAAAATTGACTGGAAATTAAGAACAGTCGTACGACTGTAGATACAGTCGTACGACTGTTCATGAAAACCAAGAACAGTCGTATGACTGTTCTTAATTTCCAGGAGCAGAAATATAAAAATGCAGCAAAAAACGCACCAAACTCACTTCAAACACCCAGAAAGCAAGAAAAAGTGTAAGGAAAAGAAGTGACTACCTTTTTAGAAGCTATTCCAAGTCGTTTTGACCCCTGGCGTCGCTCCGATCCCAACAAATTCGCACTTTCCCCTTTTGAATGGAAGTTGGGAGCTTTTTTGTCCAAAATCCAAATTGCAAAGGATTCTGATTGTTTTAGTCCGAATTCTTGATTTGGTTATGTAGTTAATTGATTAACCTAGGGACTTCTAACAAGTTTTAGGTTTAATTTCGAGAATTAAAGAAAATCAAAGAGGAAGAAAAATGAGTTTTTGTGGTTTTCTTTTTCTCTCTCTTCTCTTTCTCTCTCTAGATTTCTTTTCTCACCAGCCTCCTCCTTCTCCTTCTTTTTCTCCTTTTTATCTCTTTTTTTCCTGCTTGCTTGCTGCAGAGCCGGAGCAATTAATGCTCAACCTCTCTCTCCTCCATTTCTGCTGCAGAGGTATGGGCCTCTACAGATTTTCCGACATTACAGTCGTACGACTGTAATTTTTAAATTACAGTCGTACGACTATAACAATAGTCGTACGACTATAATATTTTTTTTTTCTTTTTTTTTTTTTAAGTATAGAAAATTCTGGCGCTTACAGCTGCCCCTCGCGTGATCAAATTCGACATCTAGCTCCAGGTCCATAATACCTGTGATGAAGAATTTGAGAGCGTGAATCAAAGCGCCGCGAACGCTGAAATGAATCTTCTGATGAGGTAGGCCGAGACCGGGTTTAGGTTACCCGAGGCGATACTGGGGATAAAATAAGCCGATATCAGGTCTATGTTACCCGAGGCGAAATGATGAAGAGATTCGCCGATATCAGGTCTATGTTACCCGAGGCGAGTTGATGAAGATGAGATTAGCCGATATCGGGTCTATGTTTCCCGAGGCGAATTGATGAAGAGATTAGCCGATACCGGGTCTATGTTACCCGAGGCGAGTTGATGAAGATGAGATTAGCCGATACCGGGTCTATGTTACCCGAGGCGAATTGATGAAGAGATTAGCCGATACCGGGTCTATGTTACCCGAGGCGAGTTGATGAAGATGAGATTAGCCGATACCGGGTCTATGTTACCCGAGGCGAAATTGATGAAGAGATTAGCCGATATCAGGTCTATGTTACCCGAGGCAAAATTGATGAAGAGATTAGCCGATATCAGGTCTATGTTACCCGAGGCGAAATTGATGAAGAGATTAGCCGATACCGGGTCTATGTTACCCGAGGCGAACTTTACTGGGGAAATAGATGAAGCTGATCTGGGCCGATACCGAGTTTACATTACTCGAGGCGGATCTGCTGGGGAGCTTAGATGATGGAGCGGATCTGGGCCGATGCCGAGCCTACATTACTCGAGGCGGACTTGCTGGAGATAGTTGAGATAATGGAGTGGGCCTGGACCGATACCGAGTTTACATTACTCGAGGCGGATCTGCTGACTTGCTGAGGATATTGAGCTGGGGATGAATTCCTGCACTTAAAATGGCAAGTCTTCGTTCCTTGATCGAGAGATTTTTAAACAAAAATTTTTGCCCCTTCGATCAAGAATGAAGACTAGCCGGGGATAAGTAATTGATATGTGCAATGTATGGATGCATGATGATGTATATGTACATGTATGTATTTTCTGTTATCGGACGTTTCTGTCCTCCGCTGGGGAGATATGTTGTACCCCTGGTTGATTTTGCTTTTCTTGGGGCATTGTTTGATGATTATCAAAGAAGCGAGGTGACTGCTGGGGAAATGATCGTAGTATTCCTTGTACAGATTCCGCTGGGGAAGAGTGTGACAGCTTGACTGGGGAAACAATTGTGGTGCTCTTTGTGTAGACTACACTGAGGAGTAACATGGCGAATTTGCTGGGAAATAATTGATGGTGTTCTTTATGTAGACTCCGCTGGGGAATAGTGTGGGAAACTCTGCTGGGGAGTGATGTGACGAATTCTACGGGGAATACTGAGGATGTTTTGTTTTTCCTGCTCCGTGGGAAGTTTTGAGTTTTTTTTTTTTTTTTTTTTTTTTTTTTTTTTTTTTTCTAAGTGCTCTAATTTTTGCCTGGGTAGCCCGAATCAGGTTTTCAGCCCAGCGAGCTGCTCTAACTTTTGCCTAAGGCGCCTTTTCGGTTTTCACCTTAGCGAGCTTTTTATATGCCCTAACTTTTGCCTAAACTGCCCGATATGGGTTTTCAGGTTGGCGGGCCGCTCTAATTTTTGCCTAAGGTGCCTTTTCGGTTTTCACCTCAGCGAGCTCTCTCTCTCTTTTTTTTTTTTTTGTGTTGTGACCCTTGATTGATCGTTTGGGAAAATGAACTGGACTTTAGAGGACGATAAGAGATTTTAAATTGCATGTGTTTGATACATTTTCATTTGTCAAATAATGCGATGATATTGATCAGTTGAATGCAAAGTGCTTTCTTTGAATGTGTGTTTATGCGAGACAACTTTGTTTGTGCATTTGTCATAACCATGCAAATATATTTAAACAAACACTTCACTTTGTTGATGAAGTCAAAATGAGTAAATTTGAAACAAGTTGGTTCCTAAATGATACACATTTCACATTAAGCCAGAATCCGTCACCAGTCGTCCTTTTATGATTTTCCGACTGATTATTTTCTCTCGTGTCTTAACTTTTGCCTAGACTGCTCTTTTCGAGTTTTCAGCCTAGCAGACCTTTCTCTTTTTTTTTTTTATACATGATAAAGCTTTAGCCTGTCTTGGTTGATCGGGTTGGTGAACTCGTTTCCATCCATGTCCATGATGCTGACAGCGCCTTTTGATAACACCTTCTTCACCACATAGGGTCCTTCCCAATTAGGTCTGAACTTGCCCCTAACATCAACATTTGAGGGCCTTAGCTTCTTTAGAACCAAGTCTCCTGCTTTCAACTGCCTCTTAGAGTACTTCACATTTCGGTTATAGGCTCTAGCCATTTTGCGCTGATACATCTGCAGGTGATCCAGTGCTTTTAGTCGCCTTTCATCTAATGCTGCCAACTGTTCATGTTGGGGATTAATCGCACAAAACAAAATACGCAGCGGAAATAAAACGGATTAATCCCTGCCACGGATCCATGTATATTGCATTGAATTGGAAGGAAGGGTTAAAGAATTACCTCTTAGTTCTTATAGGATTTGAATCAAAGGAACCAAATTAGCTTCCCTCTACGGTTGATCCACACGGAGCAATTGATTCACCGCGTGCTAGCGCCGGGATTGAAGAACGATTCTTCGAACGAGAGAGAGAGGCAGAAAATCAAATTTTCTATGTGGCTTAGCATGAGAATTTCGGCTGCCCCCTTTTTCATGTGTGGTGGCCGAATTCCTTGTTGTATTATGAGTGTAGAGTTGTGTTAGGTTTAGGTCAATTGTTTCCTTAAATAATTAACCTAAATAGTTAATTATAATTATAACCTAATACACCTATTAGTTATAATTATATATTAACCCACACAATTTAATATTAATTCTCAATTAACATTAAATCAAATCAATTCTCCATAATACATATATGTATATATAATATTATAATTAATTATATCTCCATATAATTTAATTATAATATGTAGCATACTTTATGCAATATTAATCACATTAATATTTATATATACATACATAAATATATATCACTATATATATTTATTCTCTTTCTCATTCATAAATTTATTATCCAATAATAATTTATACCCGATAAGATGAACTTCATTTTGCTCTTGTGTGTGACCCCATAGGATCATATTAATTGGCAATAAGGAAATTACCATAATGTCCTTATAGGTCACAAGCGGACTCTAGCAAGCCATTACGACTACCCAATTAATATGATTGGAATGATCCAATACCTATTTATAGAATGTCATATTCCCTTTTGTCTCTTTGATATCAAGATTAATTATAAGACATGGTACACTTGTCAATCTTATATAATTAATCATATGCTTTCTCGATCTCAAAGTAAACTGTTCAAACAAATCAATTGATACTCTTATCAATTATTTGAGCACGGCCATGCATTTAACAGTCTTACTTATCGAGGGGCCCAGTGATATCGCTCTCTTGTTAGAGAGGGACAAAATCCCATATCTGTCACTCACATCCCTAAGCATGAGTCATATTGTACCCAACCACAGCCTTTATAACTACTCTGTTACAAGCAGCGTTTGACTGCGTCAAAGCACAATATGAATTCATCCCGGAATCCATGGTGACCTCAGGTCAAAGGAATCAGCTAATGACACTACTATAATCAAGATCAGTTGTGACACATGACCATGAACTTGATCTCATAGTGGGTCTCCAGCAACATGTTCTCTAACATATTACCCGTGAGTATAATCTGTATCTGTATACACTATATTCATCTTATGAATATCCATTATCACTCACACTAGTCTTAGTTTGTTATTATTCCCATAATAACAATCGACTAGGGATATTTAGAATAACACGATTTATTCATGGATACTTATCATAAATGCTAACATACAAACATAAATGATAATATTAATCTACACTAGATTAATCTTAGAAGTCAAATTACATAATCCAATATTGGCCTTAGGGCACAATCTCCAACAATCTCCCACTTGCACTATGGCCAATCATACATGTATCTTATACCCATTGACCTACAGGACTTTCATGTATTCACTTGTGCAGGAGTCTTTGTCAGTGAATTATTAATTTTCGCTTCCGTTGTTACTTTACACATTTTCACTCTCTCTTTAGAGACAGCCTCTCTAAATTAGTGAAAAAACGCCTAAGTATATGCTTGTGTCATACAAGGTTCTTACGCATTGAACTATTGTCCCTACAATAGTCTCACAGGATAAGCAATGCTTAGAACAAAACACAACATTTTGTGATGAACTTCTTCATCCAAAATTTCCTTTACATCATATGTAACAATATACTTTGACTACTATTATAGATATTTAGCTATATCGTTTTATTTTGAACCTTTCAAAATCATAACATCTCTTTTTAAGAGAATACTAGATCTCGACTGATATATTGCAACTAATTGCAATCAGTTGTATATGTGCAACTATTTACACAGTTAACATAAGCAAACTTCTTTTAAGTCTTTCTCATTGAACGCTTTCAATGCTTTGACTTAAAACAAAACATTCTTTTAGATCTATCTCTATAGATTCCAATTTCAAGAACACAGGCAGTCATGCTTATAACATTAACCGAAATTACTTTCTTAGCCAAGATTTTACTTCTTGCAAGGTAAGAATGTTATTTCCAACAAGCCATATGTCATCCACATATAGCGTTAGGAATACCGATATGCTCCCACTGATCCTTTTGAAACACAAGATTCATCATCCTTTTGATAAAATCAAACCATTTGATTTCTTTATCAAAACTATGATTCCAACTATTTGATGCATGTTTTGATTCTTATAAGAATCTTTGAAACTTGCATACGCTACTTAAATTCTTTGAATGCTCAAAACTTTGGGTTGTGTCACGTACACATCCTCAATCATGTTTTCACGTAGAAAACAGATTTTGATATCCATTTGCCATATTTTATAATCATATTATGCGGATATGGCAACAAGAACTCAATATGACTTGATCATGATTAACGGCGAAAGAGGATTTTATCATAGTCCGTACTATGAATTTGCTCGTATCCTCACAGTCACTACTATGAATTTGTTTATAATCCCTTTTGTCACTAGTCGTGCTTTATAAGTTTGAAGATCACCATCCATGTCGGTTTTCAATTTGAAAACTCACTTGCAACCATTGCATATGCATCTTCTAAAAGATTTATCAAAGTCTATACTTTGACTGTCACACATGGACTTATCTTCAACCTTTGTAGCATCAAGTCACTTATTAGATTCAAAATCTAACATTGCTTCTTCATAAAAGAAGACTTACTTCAATCTAGTAAAATTACATCATGACTTTGAGAAATCCATATCTCTCCTATTCATGTCGTATTCTACTAGACTTTCATTGGACTTGTGTAATTTCAACAATGATCATGAAACCATTTCCATGTTCCTCTTCAACGTTAATGTCACTTTGTGAATTACGAGTTTTGTAGGTGTACTTTACTCCCACTAACTCTTCTAGAAATTAACTCCCTCTTCAAGGGGAAACCATTTCTAGCTACAACTACTTTGTATCCTAAAGAAAACACAGGAGTAACAACTCCTACTTTCCTTTTGAGTAATCCACAATACGACATTTAAATTTAGGTGCCAACTTATTCGAAATAAGCTTTACAGCCCTAAACTTATTCAATGAAACAACTTGGGTCTCTTACCCAACCATATCTCATATGTTGATTCATGAATTGTTTTAGACGGAACAATATACACAGCTGCTTTAATGGCATATTTTTGAGAAAACGATGATCAACTTGACTTCATCATAGATTGAACTATATCTGTATAGAGTTCGACTACTCCCTTTTCGACACAACATACTTTGTGGCGTACTTGGAGAAGTCAATTGTGAGACAGTCCCACAATCTCTAAGATGATTGTCAACATCTTGACTCAAATGTTCACCATTTGGATCATATCTAAGTGACTTTACTATCTTGTCAAGATACTTCATACTCCTTTTACAAGCTTTTGAACACTTCAAAAGTTCCAAACTCGTGTTTCATTAGATACTCTTATCTAGTGAAAAGTTCCATAAAAGTAATGAAGTATTAGAACCTCCTTTAGCAGTTGATTTATAATTCATGTACATCCACATGTATAATGCTTAATAAATCGATTAATCTTTAACTACTTTTAGCAAAGAAACACTTTTGTCATCTTTTACAATAAGCAACATTCGCATGATTCAAGATGATTCATAATCTCATGAATCCAAAAGTCCATTCTCATGGAGTTTCGAAATGCAACTTTGCTTATGTCTCCAAGACGACACTGCCAAAATGGGTTGGATCAAACTATTTGATTCGATCCTTACAGTATTTATGTTACAGATGGGCTCCACATATAAAGACAATTATGTAAATCTACATTTCATAATCATGTCTTTATAAAGTTTATAATTCACAATTATAAAATAAACAACATTTGTTTACTCAAGCCAACAAGCTCAATAGACAACAAGAGTTCGTAACTCACATGTAAAAGTTCATAACCTTTAACCAAAGTTCATAACTTTCACATAAAAGTTCATAACTTTTATGAAAAGAGGTTCGTAATTTTTAACTTGAAGTTCACAACTTTCATGTAAAAGTTCAGAACCTTCGAGTAGCAACCTTTGCTTCTCTTGTCTATTCGCATTCTACCTTTCACCTTCATAAGGTTTCTATTCAAGTTGCGATTCATCATATTCTACTAATACGAGATCCACAACTGGTATCTAATACCTTTGATATAGAAACAAATGTAGAATAGTTAATAAATACTTAAGGTAGCAGTCTTACTGCCTTTCATCTTCTCATAGTTCTCCAAACAAAATTTGCTATTTCCATTCTAATGAACGATTCAATCTAGAAATGGCAACATCCTTCTTTTGGAGATCTCTCTATGCCAACAGCTTTGGCCTTTAAAACATGTTTCACCCGAACCTTTCGGTCTTTATGCTTTTCGACCTTCCTTTTATCCTTTTCCTTTTGAACCTTAAGCACACAATTCGAGGCGGGCTTATCCTTTGTGGATAACTTAACATTCTTTTGCATCCTATGCAACTAATTCATAATTTTCTCCATGTCATTCAAATGATAGTTCATCACCAATGACTATCAATCAATGAATTCAAGATCACATCTTAATGCCTTTTGGAGGCCAATGAGAAAATGTTGCCTCAAACACTTATCTTTTCTTGCTCACTAACTGATGGAACATTTCCATTTGTGATGTATCATATATCTCAAGTAAAACTTCCACGTACGGAAAAATTGGTGGCAAGTGTAAGATAATAAATTTTAAACAGAGTCCCTTCGATGCTTCAAGTAAGCATCTTTTATACTCGTGTTACAATTGCTAGTGGTTCATTGGGCAAAAGGATTATTGAGAACATATGATTCCTTTTGATTTGAGAACAATTCTCAAAGTTCAATAACAATCGAGACCATGGTAATAGCAATCATAACTATAATAAAGCGTGTAAAGATTTTTATTTAAATGCTCCCACTTAAATTATAAAACCCTTTAAAATATTTAAGTGGGTGAAGATCCAAAATCCATACTTAACCATAGCACTGCTTTGGCATGTCCCTATGATTAAATATAATTTCGGTAGGCAAAGACTCAAAATCATGCTTTAAACCATTTAAACATATTTTGGATGTGCACTTCTTTGCTAATTGCATCATTATGCAACTCTTCTAATTTATGAGATGCATGATATCATATATCATATTTAATTTGTATGTTACTCATCTCATCCTTGCCTCGGGCTCAAACACCTTTTTGATTAACCCTTTAGTTAAACCAATTACAACACAATGAGAATCACCTTTTCTCATATTATTGCTTCGCTAAGGTCACAACATGCGTACCCGCCCTGGCGGTATACCATGATGCGAACATAGTACTTGACAAGTGTTATACGTAATTGGGTGGCAAAAATATAAACTTCATAAGTTTATTTAGGGTTTATTAATTCCTGTGAGTTAATTGTATCATATACAATTTCATGGCATTAATATTAATCATACTTTTGTTAATATTAATTAGCATGGCATCTTATGGCATACAATTGTCTAGCATGCATATAGAATATCTAGCATGGCATCATATGGCATCTAAATAAAATAAAGCATGCATATGACTCGAACCGTGTTATGGTATGGTTTAAAACTACATTGATTTTCATAGGCCAATATGAAAATCAACAAGGTCATATCCTAGGTAGTAGCATCCATCACATGGTCATTGCACCGCCTCTTGGATCCGCCTCCACGTCTTTGCTTCCAAACACCATCTCATGGATTTATATTTTACAAAAATTGCAACCTATACAATTTTTCTAGTAAAATAAATTTTACATATCATAAATTGCATCCTATACAATTTTTCTAGTAAAATTAAAATTTAAAATTTACATAAATACAAACGACTCGCAGGTCGTATTTATATAAAACCATAATAAATAAAATAAAGCATCCACGGGGTCCAAAACCATACCATAACACCATGCATAAAATTATCAACAATAATTTTATATCTAAAAATATTTAGGGTTCAAAGTGGTAAAATACAATCACATTGTATTTAGAATTAATTAATTTGGAAAAATTCGTAAATATGCAGAAACAATTTTCCACACTTAAAACGAAAAAAGGGTTAAAAACTGTCGGACAGCGGGCTGGACGGGCTGCGCATACTGCGCGCAGCCCATGCTGCGTAAGCAGCATGCTGCTTGCGCAGCAAGCTGCTTGCGCAGCAAGGGCAAATTGCAATTGCAATTTGCAATTGCAATTTGCCCAAAATGTATTCTGGGCATTATGCCCAGAATACGAACAGCACCATAATATTTTTTTTTTTTTTTTTTTAATTAAATTGAATTGAAACAATTTCAATAAAAACCCATGAATCAAATTCATGATTCCAAAAACCCCTTAAACATTCCAAATCATTAACATAAAATCATTCACAATGATTAATCAATAAAATCAAATTTTATTTTGTTATTCACAATAACATAGAACCCTAAATAAAACATACAAACCCCTAACAACAATTTTGATCCAATCAAAATCATACAAACCCTAACATGCAATTTTGATCCAATCAAAACATAAATCCAATTCAATCAAAATACAAGTGGCTCTGATACCACTGTTGGGGATTAATCGCACAAAACAAAATACGCAGCGGAAATAAAACGGATTAATCCCTGCCACGGATCCATGTATATTGCATTGAATTGGAAGGAAGGGTTAAAGAATTACCTCTTAGTTCTTATAGGATTTGAATCAAAGGAACCAAATTAGCTTCCCTCTACGGTTGATCCACACGGAGCAATTGATTCACCGCGTGCTAGCGCCGGGATTGAAGAACGATTCTTCGAACGAGAGAGAGAGGCAGAAAATCAAATTTTCTATGTGGCTTAGCATGAGAATTTCGGCTGCCCCCTTTTTCATGTGTGGTGGCCGAATTCCTTGTTGTATTATGAGTGTAGAGTTGTGTTAGGTTTAGGTCAATTGTTTCCTTAAATAATTAACCTAAATAGTTAATTATAATTATAACCTAATACACCTATTAGTTATAATTATATATTAACCCACACAATTTAATATTAATTCTCAATTAACATTAAATCAAATCAATTCTCCATAATACATATATGTATATATAATATTATAATTAATTATATCTCCATATAATTTAATTATAATATGTAGCATACTTTATGCAATATTAATCACATTAATATTTATATATACATACATAAATATATATCACTATATATATTTATTCTCTTTCTCATTCATAAATTTATTATCCAATAATAATTTATACCCGATAAGATGAACTTCATTTTGCTCTTGTGTGTGACCCCATAGGATCATATTAATTGGCAATAAGGAAATTACCATAATGTCCTTATAGGTCACAAGCGGACTCTAGCAAGCCATTACGACTACCCAATTAATATGATTGGAATGATCCAATACCTATTTATAGAATGTCATATTCCCTTTTGTCTCTTTGATATCAAGATTAATTATAAGACATGGTACACTTGTCAATCTTATATAATTAATCATATGCTTTCTCGATCTCAAAGTAAACTGTTCAAACAAATCAATTGATACTCTTATCAATTATTTGAGCACGGCCATGCATTTAACAGTCTTACTTATCGAGGGGCCCAGTGATATCGCTCTCTTGTTAGAGAGGGACAAAATCCCATATCTGTCACTCACATCCCTAAGCATGAGTCATATTGTACCCAACCACAGCCTTTATAACTACTCTGTTACAAGTAGCGTTTGACTGCGTCAAAGCACAATATGAATTCATCCCGGAATCCATGGTGACCTCAGGTCAAAGGAATCAGCTAATGACACTACTATAATCAAGATCAGTTGTGACACATGACCATGAACTTGATCTCATAGTGGGTCTCCAGCAACATGTTCTCTAACATATTACCCGTGAGTATAATCTGTATCTGTATACACTATATTCATCTTATGAATATCCATTATCACTCACACTAGTCTTAGTTTGTTATTATTCCCATAATAACAATCGACTAGGGATATTTAGAATAACACGATTTATTCATGGATACTTATCATAAATGCTAACATACAAACATAAATGATAATATTAATCTACACTAGATTAATCTTAGAAGTCAAATTACATAATCCAATATTGGCCTTAGGGCACAATCTCCAACAGTTCATACCTGGCTTGAACCCATTCAGTCTCTGGTAATTGAGCTTCCAGGGCAACTCTGAGTGACTTGAGTTCTATCTCCACTGGCAACACTGCTTCCATTCCATATACCAAGGCATAAGGAGTTTCCCCTGTCGGTGTTCTGACACTGGTCCTGTAACCCCAAAGAGCATAAGGCAGTTTATCGGCCCAATCCCTATAAGTGGTTACCATTTTTTATAAGATCTTCTTTATTGCCTTATTAGCTGCTTCTACTGCACCATTAGCCTGTGGTCTATATGGAGAGGACTTATGATGTTCAATTCTATGCTCTGCAAATAGCTCAGCTGTTGCCCCTTGAAACTGTACACCATTATCAGTTACTATGTGGTGAGGAATCCCATACCGAGTGAAGATGTTCTTCCGGATGAACTTGACCATGTGCTTGGCTGTAACATTAGTGAAGGATTCCGCTTCGACCCATTTGGAGAAATAATCAACTGCCACAACTATGCATCGATGCCCATTAGATGCAGCTGGATGAATTTCACCAATCATGTCTATTCCCCATGCTGAAAACGGCCAAGCAGACGCTAGGTTCTGAAGTTCAAGTGGAGGAAGATGACTAATGTCTGCATAGATCTGACATTCATGACATCTCTTCACTTTTCTTATACAATCTGCTTGCATTGTCATCCAGAAATGCCCTTGTCTCATTATCTTCCTAGCCATGGCAAGTCCATTCATATGTGGCCCACAGGATCCTGCATGTACCTGCTGTATCACATCCTCTGCTTCTCGTTCTGTTAGACACCTTAAAAGGACTCCATGCGCTGTTCTTTTATATAACTTATCCTCGAAGATTCTGAATTGACTAGCAAGTTTTCTTAGTGTCAACTTATCGGCAGCACTGGCCTCCCTCCTTAACATACAGGTAAATGTCAAAGAACCATGGCTTTTCTTCGGCTGATAATTCCATTACTTCATGCACTTCAAAGCAAGGATGCCTGGAAGTGGCTATAACCAGTGGTTGAGCTTGTGTCTCTTCTGGATTTTCCCACATGGAGGACAAAGTTTCTAATGCATCAGCCATCTTATTCTCATCCCTGGGGACATGTCTGAATTCACACTGGCCGAATAAACCTTTTCTGAATTGCAGCAGCTCCAAATAAGGCCGTAAGGCTTCTTCTTTTAGTTCCCACTCACCCTGAGCTTGCCTGATTACTAGAAGTGAATCACTGACAATTAAGACATCATTTGCTCCTAAGGTTAATAGAGTCTCCATTCCAAACAAGCACGCTTCATATTCTGCCCCATTGTTGGTTACAGGAAAGATCAGCCTTTTGGATAAAGGAATGACCTCACTATCCGGTGTTGCTATAAGTACCCCAATCCCGGCGCCTTTTCTATTCACTGCCCCATCGAAACACATGACCCATCTTTTCACTTCCACCATGGCCAACTGCTCATCAGGGAATTCTAAGTTCTCTGTGTAATCTGATTCTAGGGGTTGATTTGCCAGAAACTCTGCCACGGCTCGCCC
This sequence comes from Euphorbia tirucalli, assembly GCA_039660915.1. Taxonomy (NCBI): domain Eukaryota; kingdom Viridiplantae; phylum Streptophyta; class Magnoliopsida; order Malpighiales; family Euphorbiaceae; genus Euphorbia; species Euphorbia tirucalli. The sequence goes on along the minus strand of CM077640.1, from coordinate 28,756,408 downwards.
TTTAATGGTTTTCTTCGTGATGTACTCGATATCGAATTCAGACAAAAGTAACAACCACCTGGACAGCTTCCCAACCAATGCAGGTGCTTCATAGAGATACTTCATTGGATCCACTTTAGCCACAGCTTGTATCTTGTAGGATTGGAAATAGTGGTGCAGCTTCTTGGTCAACCAGATCATTGCCACACATGTCTTCTCCACCAGTGTATATTTGGTTTCATACTCCAGCAGTTTCTTGCTAAGGTAATAGATGGGATACTCCTTCTTGCCATCTTGTTCCTGGGCTAGCATTGCCCCTATAGAGGATTCTTCAACTACCAAATACAAAATCAGGGGCTTCCCTGGAATTGGAGGACTCAACACCGGTGGCTTTACCAGGTAAGCCTTAATCTTTTTGAATGCCAGCTGACACTTGTCATCCCACACAACCGGCTAGTCTTTCTTTAATAGCTTGAAGATCGGTTCGTAGGTGGAAGTTAGCTTGGCTATGAAGCGGCTGACATACTGTAAGGAACCCAGGAATGATCTGACCTCCTTTTCAGTCTTTGGAGCTGGCATATCTTGGATAGCTTTAATTTTATATGGGTCCATTTCTATCCCCCTCTGGCTGACTACATGGCCTAACAGCTTCCCTGATGTGACCCCGAATATGCACTTCTTGGGATTAAGCCGTAAGTTGTACTCTCCAATGCGTGTTAAAAATCTGTCCAGGATAACAGGGTGTTCCTCCCGGGTTACTGATTTAACAAGCATATCGTCGACATACACTTCAACTTCTTTATGGATCATATCGTGCAACAGAGTTGTGACAGCCCTTTGATAAGTGGCACCGGCGTTCTTTAATCCAAAAGGCATCACTCTGTAGCAAAAAGTACCCCATTCTGTGATGAACGACGTTTTCACCTTGTCGATCACATCCATCAGAATCTGGTTGTATCCCGAGAAGCCATCCATGAAGGAGTACATTGCCGCTTTTGCTGCGCTATCAACTAGGATGTCAATATGTGGCAGTGGAAAGTTATCTTTTGGGCATGCTTTATTCAAGTCCCTGTAATCAACGCATACTCTGACCCTTCCATCCTTTTTAGGCACGGGGACAATGTTGGCTAGCCATTCCGTATACTCCACCACTTCGAGGAACCTGGCATCTATCTGTTTGGCCACTTCTTCCTTCACCAGTGTAGCCCATTCTGGCCTTAGTCTTCTCAACTTCTGCTTTACCGGTCTGAACTTGGGGTCCGTTGGGATTTTGTGCACTGCTATTTCTGTATCTACACCCGGCATGTCTTCATACGACCAGGCGAAAGCTTTAACATGTTTTTGGAGTATTCTTATTAATTCTCTTTCTTCCTCGGATTTTAGCTCATGTGAAATGAGTACCATTTTAGGGTTTTCATCTGTACTTATATTGATTTCATGCAATGCAGTGTCATGTATGCTAAATATGCTTGATGGTGATTCGAATGCATGCACAGAATTATCAGGATAAACATCACACAAGTAAGCAAACTGGGATTTCATTGCATTGAACTTATCATAAAGTACATCAGTTATATTGAAAATGGAAGAAATAGATACAACAAAATCATTTTCATCCTCCACAGGCGGAGGGCCTTGTTCTTCATCAGCTTCCATCTTCCCTCCCAGAGCATCATCTGGGACTACAGCTTTCTCGGCCACCTGTGCCTTAGCTTTCTCCATAATCTTGGCGATTTCAGCAACCACAGAGTCTAAGTTCACTTTGGCCATTAGTTCTTCGCCAAATCCTTCCTTGGATTTTCCAAAAGCTTTGGTCAATGCAGCAGTCAAAGCTCCCGAGATCACTTCTGTAGCTTCAGCATATGTCTTCTTTTCATCTTTTTCCTCGGCCACCTCTATGGTTTCTGCTATCACCTCAGATGATTCTCCTTTCAGAATTTCAGATTCAGCAATTGCTTCCTCCATCATTACAGGGGCTACTGGCTCTTCCTGGCTTTTCTCAAAATCCACAACATCTGCAAAGATCTCAAAGCCAGGGTGCTCAACATTTCCAACCAGCATCGGTTCAGCTTGGCCTTTATAAAGACTTTCTCCTGCCTTCAGGAATGGCTTCATCATGACCTTACCATTCTTACCCTTCTTTAGATTCTTCTACTCGGATGACCCCTCTACATAACCAAGGCCGTACTGCTTTGACTTTCCCGAGTCGATCTTGAATTCTGGCACACCTTGCAAATTAATCCAGAGTCCCATTCCCGGGACAAAGTTCAGCTTGTACAGATATCGGGATAGCCAATCTGGCATGTAGTTCTCATAAAGAACCATAGGGGCATCCGTGGTTTCTTCCTCCTTAATGACAGCAATTTGGAATCCACCAAAAGGAACCACTCCTTCATCCACTGTAGCTAACATCGACTGGGCGTCCGCCTCAACAGTCACAATTCTGTCATTCATAGGGAATTTAATCTTCTGATGCAATGTGGAAGGAACACCTCCCAAAGGATGGAACCAGGGCCTTCCAAGCAATAGGGAGAATGTGACCGGGATATCGATCACTGTGAAGACAACCATGGACTTGATGGGCCCAACCTCCACTTCTGTTTCGAAGGTCCCTATCACTGTTCTTTTAGAATCATCATACGCCCGAATGACTGTTGAGGACCTCTTCAACACTTCTTCATTCATGCCTAGAAACGGTAACATCTTCAGCGGGCATATGTTCAGGGCCGAGCCGTCATCCACCATAACGCACGGCATCACCTTATCCATGATATAGGCTCTAATGTAAAGAGCCTTGTTGTGAGCCTTTCCTTCTGTTGGTAGGTCTTTCTCAGAGAAAACAATATTAGGAGCTCCAGCATGGACTCTGTCTAGCAAGCAGCACATAGCCTCTGGTGAAACTATAGGGGAGACTTCAATTTCTAATAGCTTCTTCACTAAAGCCTCCCTATGCTCTTTGGAGGTCATGAGCAAGTGCCACAAACTAGCTTGTGCAGGGGTCTTCTTCAGTTGGGAAATGACCAAATCTTCTTTCTCGACTCTTTCCGGTGCCGAAGTACTACCCGACCCATTCATCGGTGCTTTATCTTTCGTTTGATCCGCCGGCTGATATACCCTTCCACTTCGGGTCACGTGCTGCACTTCTGAAATCTTCAGCTTCTCAACAGCTGGGAGTTTAACAGCCTCTCTTCTATCAAATTCTTCGTACTTATCCTCGGAGTCAAGGTCATCCAGACTTATGGGCTTGATCTCCTTACACCCCTCCTTTTCCTCACATTCGGGCTCCACTCCGGGTTCCCCTACCGCCACTGCCTGAATCGTAGGGTTCGCTTGCAGAACTTGGGCAAATATGAAGTTAGCCGGCAACCCCGACTGAACCATGTTAACCCGCTTCTCGAATGCCGGTAGTGGGTTAGTTTTAGTGCTAGGCTTAGGTGCTTCTTGCAGCTTTCCCTCGTCGATAAGCTTCTGGATAGCATCCCTTAGCTTATAGCAGTTATTGGTTCGGTGGCCTGTCACCACATGATAAGTGCAGAAGTTATCCTTGTCAGCTTCAGGTGGGAACTCAAATGGCCTCAAGGACTGTAGTAAGCCACCATTCCTACACTTGGCGAATATCTTTGCCAAAGTAAGAGTCCAGGGTGTTATGCCTTGTCCTCCAGGACCCCTATTCTGGTTGCCTTGCTGCTGATTCACAGTAGCCACCTCAACCCGCTTCACTTCTGATGACTGCCCCTGCTTGCCACCGGCACTTGAACCAGACCCACTGCCAGACCTAGCTGCTGTGGTTGATCTATACCCTGAACTATACCCTGTACCTCTTCCCCCTTTCTGACCAGCTGGCTTCTCCTCTTCATCCCTTTCTATCTTCATGGCCATGCTATAGACCTCACTAAGCTCCTTGAAGGAATGGAATTTCATGTTGTTCTTGAAGATATCTTTGCTGCCATCAATGAGCTTCTGTATAAGCTCATCTTCATCAGGGCGGTTCTTTAGGAGGATCATCTTGTTCATCCACCTCTGGTAGTATTCATCAAAGGGCTCATTGAATTTCTGTTTCACTCTCTCCAAATCATACAGCTTCACCTGGATTTTGGTGTTGAAGCTGTAGTATTTGATGAAGGCTGCTGACAATACTTCCTAGTCAGATTGCTCCTCCTCTGACAGTGAGTTATACCATCCCAAAGCACCTCCCTCTAGTGTGGTGGGGAAAAGATTAATCAATTGTTGCTTTGTAGCGCCTGCTGTTAGCATAACCCGGGCATATAAATTCACATGGGCCTCCGGCGAGCCCATTCCTTTGTAAGTGGGGACTTTCGGCACTTGGAAGCCGATAGGAAATGTCTCGATGCCCCTACTGATCATGGCATCAACGTTCACCCCCTTCTTGGATTCAGCACTGATCCCGACCCCCTTCTTCAACTGGGCCATGACCTCGTCTAATTCAGAACACTTGGCTTTCATCCTCTGTTCCATAGCTGCCTCTATCTCCTGCAGCTTTTCAAGGCTAGCCGAAGCGTCACCACCGTGTTGGGATGACTCAGCTTCTTTTTCCTTCCCGGCTCCACTACCACCGGTCTCACCAGCTTCTCTAACCACTGCCCTCATTTCCTCCTTTAACATGTCGCGAAAATCTTGCGACCTGAAGAAATCCCTCAAAACATCGGCCATGCTCGGTGTCTGTTCTGCCATATTCACTCCTTCCCCAGGCTCAGAATCACTGTCACTCTCGACTACCCTCTGTCTCCTAGCCGCCCTTGAAGCTTGGGATCTTGTCCAAGGTCGCTCCAGTGTATTCTGCTTGGGAGTAGGTAGGAGATATTAGGGTCGTGAATGAATGACGTGATATGACATGAAAATTAAGACATTGAACATGCTTGAGATGCATGGAGTGAAATTGTGTATGGAATGATGCTATGAATGGTTCCCTTTTATTATTATATTTTTTTTTTTTGAGGCATTCCAAGAACACCCAATGTTTATGCAAAAATGTCACGTGCGGGCCATCACACGGACAGAACTTCGGCACCTTTGGGGCACCTAAAGAATTCATGAAATGGTCGCTTGTATACCGGCACACGGACGTAGTTTTGACGCTTTATAGGTCTATGAGATGGTATGAAATGGTCGCATGGGCCGAGCCCACAGACAAGGTCTTGATGCTTTTGAGCATATGATATGGAATGATGTTATGAGAAAGTCACGTGTAACAGGAAGACGGACAAGGATTCGGCATTCGAGGAACGCCTTTCATGATTTGGTGATGTTATGAGCCTATATGTATACTAATCGGGCACTCGGGGAGTACCTTAAATGGTGAATTAATGTCATGAAGTGGTCGGATGTGGACCACAATGTTATATGATGTTTATGATGGATGGGTATGATGTCATGAGGTGCATCGTGTAAATTATTACACGAAAATGGGCCTAAGGCCGTTGTGGCTTTTATTGAATGAAATGATATTGGTGGAATGGCCGAATGCAATCCGGTGCATTGACAAAACATGGATAATTTTGGGTACCCGATATGTTATGAAATGGAATGGGATGGTCATGATAGGCGTTCTTTGAAATGCCCCTTAATTTAATTTAATTTAAGTGAAATGTAGTGAATGAACATGTCACACAATATGCAAATGGCTGCACAAAAACGTGGGTTAGGATGTATGACATACATAATGATGTTATGAATGCTATGTCAAAAATAAAATGCTAATCACACAAGTTTAATGTTATGGCTGAAAAAAAGAAACCGTTAGTATGGATGACAAGCGAATGAATTAATGTTTTACACACGAAATAAAATGCAAAATGGCTGCATAAAAAAAAAGGGTTAGTATCACACAAAGATGTTTGTGTATGGTATGTCATGTGTATGGAAACTGGTGATTATATCATGTTATGCATGCGTCGACGATGTGTCACGAAATGGTGAAGAACACATAGCAAGCAAAACGAATTCTTCCAACCTTATTCCTCCAACGTGGTCGGTCTCAAAAATTTCTAACAGGGGGTGATGAAGGCGCGATTTTATTATCATTATTCACACAATTATTTTGGTATCCTAAGGGAATCCAACTAGAGCTGCCTATATGGGTTCGGTCCAAGTCGGGTTAACATCAAGGCTCTCATAGCAAGATATACTCCTCACTTCTCCCCACTCAAGGGTCCTAGCGAAGGGGTTCGTACGAGGCTATGAGTGGTGTTGCCCCTAAGACCAGGAGGAACTTAGGCGACACTTCAACAATCCACCGGGCTATAAAAGGATACTTAATCTAATGCAAGAAATGGCTGACTAAAAATGCAAATAAAATACCACAAGAGAATCATCTGCCTTATTTTAATTAGACACTTTTCGGGGCTTGTCAAAATTCTTTTAAGTTTTTAAGAAAACTTTTTAAAGAATTCCCCAGCGGAGTCGCCACTGTGAGCGGACGACGCGTTTTCGACGGGACGCGGGACTCCCTTTCGGAATGGGGCGCCACGATCTCGGGCGGGCCCCTCCCTCGCGTGGGGTTTTTATAATGGAAATCCGCGTTTTGGAAAATAAATAGAATTAATAAATAAAAGAACCGAGACCTAAGTCTCAATGAATATTGTAGAGTCGCCACCCGGCTCAGCTCAACCGGGAAATTCTTATGTAGCTGAACCGGACGAACGGTCGCTACACTATCCAGAGATTCGGGTCCGGACAAGTCCCCTATTTCGTGTCTAATTAAAATAAATATTGCCAATGTTCTCAAATGGTATTTCAAAATCTAAAGTCCATTTTATTGAATATAAAAGGCATACAGCGCGCATACAAAATATTTAATACAAAAATAAAGAAAGGAAATAAATATTAATCGGCTTACAACCAAATCGAATGGAAAAATAAAAACTCTCACCTCACTTATACAATCGCCTAGAAAACACGAAAATCTAAAAAAAAAATTACAACCGCCTAGGATACACGATTTAATCTATTAAATTACATCCAAAATAAAAATAGAAATAAAAAGAAATTAAAACCTGCAAAACAGAGGGTTAGCACAATATATACAGCACGCCACAAGTTGGACTCGATAGACAGAATGGGAAATCAGGAATTGGGGATATGCATTTAGGGGATAACCGGGTTGGCTCGGCTAGCCGGCCCTGTTAGACCTGGAAAACACTTTGAAACGTCCCTGTATTTTTGGTTTTGTGGGAAAAATCATTTGAAAATAATTTTACCGGTTTACATGCATTTTTCATATATTAAGTGGGTCGGTTTTCGGGAGAACTAGGTCTCCGTCGTTGAATTGTTCTAAATGCAAATTTACTGAAAATTAAATCTATGGTCGTGATGCACACAACAAAATTCATTTTGATGATTTTTGGGGGTTTCTAATTTTTTTGGGATTTTTACGGATAAAAGCTGAAATTCTGATTCTGGAACAAGGATTACAGTCGTACGACTGTAGTTTACAGTCGTGCGACTGTAATCAGTTCAGGATCAGAATTTCACCAAAATTCATTTTTAGCCAAAAACTAAAGAAAAATTGACTGGAAATTAAGAACAGTCGTACGACTGTATATACAGTTGTACGACTGTTCATGAAAACCAAGAACAGTCGTACGACTGTTCTTAATTTCCAGGAACAGAAATATAAAAATGCAGCAAAAAACGCACCAAACTCACTTCAAACACCCAGAAAGCAAGAAAAAGTGTAAGGAAAAGAAGTGACTACCTTTTTAGAAGCTATTCCAAGTCGTTTTGACTCCTGGCGTCGCTCCGATCCCAACAAATTCGCACTTTCCCCTTTTGAATGGAAGTTGGGAGCTTTTTTGTCCAAAATCCAAATTGCAAAGGATTCTGATTGTTTTAGTCCGAATTCTTGATTTGGTTATGTAGTTAATTGATTAACCTAGGGATTTCTAACAAGTTTTAGGTTTAATTTCGAGAATTAAAGAAAATCAAAGAGGAAGAAAAATGAGTTTTTGTGGTTTTCTTTTTCTCTCTCTTCTCTTTCTCTCTCTAGATTTCTTTTCTCACCAGCCTCCTCCTTCTCCTTCTTTTTCTCCTTTTTATCTCTTTTTTTCCTGCTTGCTTGCTGTAGAGCCGGAGCAATTAATGCTCAACCTCTCTCTCCTCCATTTCTGCTGCAGAGGTATGGGCCTCTGCAGATTTTCCGACATTACAGTCGTACGACTGTAATTTTTAAATTACAGTCGTACGACTGTAACAATTGTCGTACGACTATAATAATTATTTTTTTTTTTTTAAGTATAGAAAATTCCGGCGCTTACAATGGGCCCACGGGATCGTACACATTGAGCGACTGGACACCGATTTAAAGAATCACAAGTACACTTGGAGTGCACACTCTAGAGAGAGAGAACTATATATATTAATTATATTATAAGGATCAATTGGATTGATCATTATAATAAAATTAATATTTGGCTTCACATAATTAATTGGATTAATTATGAGATTATTTCCTGGGTGGAAATATTCATATGTATAGGTTTACATATGAATTTGCTTTGTGAAGACTTAATTTTAATTTGATGGATTAAATTAATTAGTCAAACTAATTTTAATTTAAATGTAAATAATATATTACTTGGAGTAATATATTAAATACATGGTTTAATTAAAATTGGGCTTGATATTGATTTAGACCAGACTAATTAAAATAAGTTTGGGCCTGAATTAATAGGAGGAAGCCCACACAGACACAGAAGCCAGACTGGGCCCAAATTCCAGCAAGTGAGTTTGGAAGCCCTAGGGTTAAAAACCCTAAGGGGAATTCGGCCAACAGACAAGTGTGTCTAGCCCCCCTTTGGCCGAATTCTCCTTCCTCCCCTCACTCTCTAATTTTCGTGATTTTTGACGCTAGCACGTGCGGTGTTCGTTAGGCGCTCGTGTACGGGAACGAGGAGGAATTCTATTTTGAATTCTGCAGTCATCATCCATCTCTAGAAAGAGATATTTCTGGTAAGAAATTTAATCCCTTTCTATTTAATTTTAAGTTTTTCAATTTCCACTTCAATTGCTCCTGGGACTGGATTTGAGGAAATCACCGCGTTCTTCCGCTTTTATCGGGTGATTTCCGGTGACAAATCCCAACATGGATCCTTTGACCTAACCATATGATGGTGTTGCATGTGAGGTCGCATACTTAGGGGTACGCCTAAAGGGCTTGTAATAGGGTGCCAAGTATGGGTACTTTCGGGTATGTCACTTAGCATGGCAATGCTATGGATATGCAGAAGGGATTTTTCACTCAGTGGTCCACTGAGAAGATATCACCAGCCTCTTGATGAATGTGACTGATAAGAGTGTGGCCACACCCAAATGAGTTGGAACTTGTTTGTGAGCTTCAGTGCATTCAGGATCAAGTTAATGTCTGGACACAAAAGAGGGTGATAAATCCATGCCTCTGTGTTGGACACCGATATCGATGACATGGGATATACAAGTTCAAACTACAGGGTTATGATAACAGTTAGACTACCATCTCCATCTTGATTGGGAGCTGTAGTGGCTTGCTAGAGCCCAACTACAGTCTGTGGGCCACAGGCCCACTGTGTTGGTGTGCCCTAGTTCTTAGGGCATTGGATTCTTGTATTTTGTATTATACATTAAGAGTCATGTATGAATACATTATTTGTGTCACATTAATAAAGGCAATTAATCTATTTCATTTATATCTTGTGCTATAATATGAGTAGAGTATCCATTGATTGATAATCATAAAACCTATCCCAAGTCTGTTCTAATCGTGGGAACGAATAGAACCACAGACTTGTATATTCGATGACTGTATGGTAGTTCTTAACTAGCCATAGTACTTGTATAGTCAGTCATGAATATAGGTACATGTCATTGACATGGGACTGGATCGATCCGCACAAGAAAGCCACATGGTTGTCATGTCATAGGTCTTTCTTGAGTAGGTCTCTTTTGTCCTCAGACCAGATTTCATTATAATATTGATATGGAATCCGGTTCACTTTGACATACGCCTAACAGGTTTGTAAAAGGATGCTAAATACGGGTATGATTGGGTGGACCGGTGAACATGTTGATATTGATGATGAAGTGATGGAATTGCCACTCGGGTAATGATGGGTCCTAGGCGTAGTAGTAAAACTAAACCTAGAAACGCCTAACTAAGGCAGTGTACCTATCGTTGACAAGTAATAATTCTGGTTGGTCCAGGTATCGATCCCACAGAGAAACGAATAATCTGCAAACACTAAACTACTCGGGTTCCTTGCGTGTCCTAGGCGGAACCTAAACTATCCTACTCCTAGTTGATCTATTCCAGCTTACTTTGCACTTGAGTTTTGTGTTATCAATTGGTGGTTTACCGACCTATGAATACTAATGGGGATGGCTTTATCAATTAATTACAAAAGATGAATTTAACTCAACAATTAATCCTTGATTATGTTCTTTCGATAATACAACCTAGCGTATCTAGATCTTTTAGGTCCTTAGCTGGTTTTCCTTGTTTAGAGGCGGTCTAATTCTAAAGCTCAGAAAATAGGGACACGTAAGTTCCACAGTGTCGTCAATACTAATGGTTTCCTAGGTGTCAATCTAGGTAATGCCACAAATATGAACTTTACTAAATTAAGATCTTATGAGACTAGACATTCATTAAAGGAATTGCATAAAGAAAAGGAATAAAAATTGAAATTAACTTGCAAACAATTGTATTAATCAAGAAAGATGAACTGAGTTCAATGTTTACAACCAAACACAATCAAATTGTGGAATCAAAACTAGCTTAATCAAATTACAAAAGAGAAGAAGAAAAACTTATGCCCTTTTGGTCTGATTAACCGGATTCCGACGGTGTGAAGATGCTTGGGGTGTACCTCTATAGACGAACTCGAGTCGGAACTAGGAACGTCGCAAAAGGGGAAAATTCTAAGTAAAGCTACAACCAATCAATAGTGCGAAACTCGAAGAAAACAAATAGTTCAAGCTCAAAACCTCACTAGAAGTTTTTGCTATCACTCAAAAAGACTGGAAAAAAGATCCCTCTAAACCTAGAAAATAACCTATTTATACGGCTAGGTTAAAACCAGCAAAAAAAAGAGATGAAAGTAGGGCAACAGCAGGTTTCGGGGCTCGGCACGCCGTGCTGGTGGAGTTGGCACGCCGTGCTGTGCAGAACTGAAGGCGGCACGCCGTGCTACTGGAGTTGGCACGCCGTGCTGTGTGACTTTAGGGTTGGCACGCCACGCTGATCTGAGTGGCACGTTTTCGTGCCACTCCACTGGACTGCTCCTGAATGGCACGCCAGATTGGCACGCCGTGCCCTAATTGTGGCACGTCGTGCCACCTTGATTTTCAACACTTTGAACTCTTCTTCGCCACTGATGCACCAACTTCCGGTCCGGGTCATAATACCTGTCCAAAGCAAGCACAAAGAACATAACGGCACCAACGCCACGGACCATGAAAACAACAAATAAACAAAAATTACAAAAACAACCCTAGAAAACACGAAAAATACTAAAAGTTATAAAAACTATCCAAAACATAAAAATCACAAAATATTCAAAAACCACACAAACATTCACGCAAAAGACGCTCAAAATTGCCGTTCAAACCATGAAATTGCCTAAAAGATAAGGTCAAAAACCGACCTTATCAACCACCCCACACTTAAAGTCTTGCTTGTCCTCAAGCGAATCAACTAAAGATAAAGGAGTAAACTTGCTCGCTTTCACTTGCAAATCCAACTAAGGGTTTAACCGTACGAGATTCATAAACTCAAGAAAGTAAAGCATCAGCTTTGAAATGACATTAGGTGCAAAAGGTTCAAAACCACTCAATACCCAAACCCAACACAATTCAGCTAGTCAAAGGGCGAGGAACAAACAAAGTTTATACGACCACAAAGCACCTCACAAGATGTCACTCCAACACTCAAGTTCAAGGCAAGGCGGATGAGCACACAAAAACAAACAATGGCACACATCACATAGCGAACTAATGGCAATCCCGGTGAAGTCATTGGTCAAGGAGCAAAATCAGAGAACCTGGGGCTTGTAATGTTACGGCTTAGGGTAGGTTTGATAAGGGAAATTTTAGGTGTACAACTCCTACGAATCAAGTAAAACATACAAATTGACTAAGCACTAAAGACGGGTCATGCAATTTTCAACTCAGAACTAGTCCTAAGAGTGTTTGCTTTTTTTTTTTTTTTTTTTTTTTTTAATTAACTTGACAAAAAGAAGGCCTTATCCATACCCAAAGGCCGAAACACAACTTAATGAGAAAACGAAAACAAAAATTACAAGACATGGATCAAGGCAATTAGATGATCGCCCTAATCCTTTATTCAACCAATAAAAAAAAATTACAAAACATGGAACACAAATACCGGCTGAAAGATGCAAACCGGATAACCAAGACAGGCGTTTACAGACTCCGAGTTTTACAAAAAAAAACCGAACAAACACATTGACTCTATTTGGATTTTTTTTTTATTATATATATATATATATATTTTTTTTAACATAATTTTTCCATAGGACTAGATATGAAAGAGTTGAAATGCAAATGGTGATTGACCCCAAAATGAATGAACAACTTAGCCAATTACTTGATTTAGGAGAGGAGGGTGAGAAAGGAAAATCAAAGTGAAATGGGAAAAGGTTAGGATTATAGAGTTGGCTTGGTGAAGGTTTTTTAAGTCAAAAAGGTTAATTTAGTGGCTATGGGTGATCTAAGGGATGAATTAGTAGTTAGGGTTAGGGTTATTTAAGTCAATGGGTTAATCCTAGGGGTCTCCACATATTAAGCTCTCGATGCCAAGTGCAAAACAACACCGGGTTCTACGATCTAGTGTGCCACGATTGTTTTTACCCTCACAAAGAAATAGAACCGATGTGAAATGGTTCTAAAGGCTCAAATTCGCACAAGTGTATTAGGGTTTGTATGCTAGGTCGTGTGACTCAACCAATGTTCCAAGGCGTAATCCTAGCTCAATCATGCAAGTCGGGGTAGAGGACTAATTCCCTAATGCAACCTAAATGACAAATCTAACCAATGGTTACCGTCAAGAATCACAAACCACGCACAAACAAGCTAATGACTTGCAAACCACTCCTAATATCCCTAGCCAATCGCTATCAATCCAAGCACAGAGACTTAGGTTCGAGGGTGGATTAAGCAATGCTATTCAAACGGCAATTGAAACAAAAGCAACCTACAAATACTAACAAATCAAAACAACCAAAACCAACTTCACATGCATTGAAAAGTAAATCCTAAATCTAACCAAAAACCAACACAAAACATCCAATCATGTAAAAACACCAACAAACATGCTAAACAACAATCAAAAAGTGCAATATAAGAAAAAGAAAAAGAAAAGGAGAAGTCCCTTTACCCACCCCACACTTAGATTGCACTTACTTCCAAAAGTGCAATGGAAGAAGAAACAAACTAAATGGGGAAGGAGAAGGGTTACCTCACATATCGGGAGCTGGTGGTGGTGGCAGCGGGTACGGCCACCCTTGGGCGGCACAGTAGCGGGAGGCGAACATCTCGACATTGGCGAGTTGAGCTGCTTGCCGATCAAGGCGCGCGGTCAGCCGCTGCTCCAGCAGAACTTGATGGACGGTTAAGCCTTCCAATTGCTCAATAATGCCATCCAACCATCCTTCAATCCGCCCCATAAAATCGACCCCCACCGATACATTCTCCGCGTCCTCCTCGCCGTCTTCTCCTGCTTCACTCTCCTCCTCCTCATCTACTTCCATGGGGGCCTTTCCGCGACTGGAACCTCCTGCACTTGAAGGACCTGCAGCTGCACCAACATAGGAACAAGACAAGATTCCCTTTGAAAGCTTCTTGGGGAGAATGCTTTCGAGGTTCCTATAACAAGTATTACTGTGAAAAAAACATGCAATACAAGTCACAATATGCCCTAGTCCTAGTTCGGACTTGGCTCGGTTGTGATGATTGTATAAAGCTTCCATGACAAAGAAGCCCAAATGCACCTTAATGTCACTATGCACATGCCACAAGATCAACAATTCAAATGCATTCACCCGGTTGCTCTCAGTCTTTCCCGAAAAATTAAAGCATACAAATTTATGAACTAATTGCAACACAGGGTCTTGGATTTGGGAGGTCTTGGCAAACCGGGGTTGGTAAACCCCTTGCCCTATCAATCGCCAAAATTTCTTGGCATCCAAATTTTCGGGCCACTTGTAACCATTCCCGTCAATCCCTATACAAGCCCTAAGGCCATCAATATCCAAAGTTCGCTCGACGCCAAAGAGGCGGAAGGTCATGCTTCTAAGGCCCGTGTCCGGGTTGGTCTTAAAACTCAAGGTAGAGTAAAATTCGAGGTTTAGTTCCCTAAAGACCGGAGGGTTAGATTTCACAAATTCGTACCACCCTAGACTAGTTAACTTAGCTTTCACGCCCTCCGACCTATCTTGCACAAAAAGAAATTGCCAATCGAAAGTACGAAATGGAGTGCTTTCTAAAGGAAATAGAGTTTTGTACTTCTTACCTTCATCGTCCGAAAGTAAGGGAAAGTGACATTTGTATTTCCGGGAGAGATTTGTCAGTGGGGCCATCAATGGGTCGGTGGGCGGAGCGTCACGTGGCACCGGCTCCGGTGACGGTTCCAGGGGTTGGCAAGATGAACCGTGTCTCCGATCGGCTACAGTTTTTCTCTTCATCCTGGAAACAGAGAGGTGGCACGCCGGCGTGCTGCCTTGAAATTTAAACATATGGCACGGCGTGCTGAAGTCTTGACACGGCGTGCTGATCCTTTTTCGCGCAACTCCCTTTTTGGAACAGAAAGCCGGCACGTTGGCGTGCCAACTTGGCACGGCGTGCTGTTCTTCAGAACGTTGATAGGCACGGCGTGCAGATTTTTGACACGGCGTGCTGGTCCTTTTTCTCACAAATCTCGCGCGGGACAGAACAGCGGCACGCGGGCGTGCTGAGATGACACGCTGTGCCACCCTGCATACCATTTCTTTGGCACGGCGTGCTGAATGTGGCACGGCGTGCTGATGTCTTGTGCACACTTTTCTTCCGGAACAGCAGCCTGGCACGATTTCGTGCCACCTTGGCACGCCACGTGCCACACCCAACTGCACCTTGGCACGACGTGCTGAGTAGTGGCACGGCGTGCTGCCTTGAATTCTGCCAACTGTTGCCTTTTTTCACATTTTGAACACGACTTTTGATTAACTTGCTTAAGTACCTAATCCTACACATAAAAACACACAAAAACATATTAACATAAAAACTAATGTACACGGGTGGTATACGTACCTCAGTGCTATGTTTATAGTCGGAATAGCTCGACTTCTACGCCCACGGTTTAGCATTACACATCACGAAGGAGCAAGACTTGCTTCTCCTCCTTTATTCCTCCGCTGACATAGGACTTCAACCGGTGCCCATTCACTTGTTGAATTCCCTCCGGGGTTTCAATTTCCACCATCCCGGAGGGGTAAACCTTATGCATGGTAAATGGCCCCGTCCATCGACTCCGCAGTTTGCCCGGAAAGAGTTTCAACCGAGAGTTATACAAGAGCACCAACTCTCCTTGGTTGAAACCTTTCTTTATTACATGCTGGTCATGCCATTTCTTGGTCCTCTCCTTGTAAATCTTGGCATTCTCATACGAGCTCAACCGAAGCTCATCCAGCTCCATGAGTTGCCTTAATCGAAGTGTTGGAGATTGTGCCCTAAGGCCAATATTGGATTATGTAATTTGACTTCTAAGATTAATCTAATGTAGATTAATATTGTCATTTATGTTTGTATGTTAGCATTTATGATAAGTATCCATGAATAAATCGTGTTATTCTAAATATCCCTAGTCGATTGTTATTATGGGAATAATAACAAACTAAGACTAGTGTGAGTGATAATGGATATTCATAAGATGAATATAGTGTATACAGATACAGATTATACTCACGGGCAATGTGTTAGAGAACATGTTGCTGGAGACCCACTATAAGATCAAGTTCATGGTCACGTGTCACAACTGATCTTGATTATAGTAGTGTCATCAGCTGATTCCTTTGACCTGAGGTCACCATGGATTCCGGGATGAATTCATGTTGTGCTTTGACGCAGTCAAACGCTGCTTGTAACAGAGTAGTTATAAAGGCTGTGGTTGGGTACAATATGACTCATGCTTAGGGATGTGAGTGACAGATATGGGATTTTGTCCCTCTCTAACAAGAGAGCGATATCACTGGGCCCCTCGATAAGTAAGACTGTTAAATGCATGGCCGTGCTCAAATAATTGATAAGAGTATCAATTGATTTGTCTGAACAGTTTACTTTGAGATCGAGAAAGCATATGATTAATTTATATAAGATTGACAAGTGTACCATGTCTTATAATTAATCATGATATCAAGAGACAAAAGGGAATATGACACATTCTATAAGTAGGTTTATTGGATTATACCAATCATATGAATTGGGTAGTCATAATGGCTTGCTAGAGTCCGCTTATGACTTATGAGGGCATTATGGTAATTTCCTCATTGCCAATTTATATGATCCTACGGGGTCACACACAAAGAGCAAAATGAGATTCACTTAATTCGGGGATAAATCATTATGAGATAATGATTTATTATTGATGAGAAATTAAATATATATAAAGATATATATTTACATGTATATGTATATACACATGAACATATTAATAAGATTAATATATTTATGGGATAAAGTATGCTATATATATTTATGTATATTATAATTATATTATATGGTGATATAATTAATTATAATATACATTTACGTATATGTGTATATATATATATGTATGTATGTATGTAAATATTAATAAGATTAATATAGCATAAAGTATGCTAATTATATTATATGGAGATATAATTAATTTTACATACATATGTGTATATGATGGAGAATTGACTAAGTTTAATATTAATTGAGAATTAATAAAACTTATGGGGGCTAATTTATAATTATAATTAAATATAGTATTTAATTACAATTATAAATTGATAATAAAATAATAAAAACCCAAGAAACAAGGGTTTTTAGGGTTGGACAAAAAAAAAAGAAAAAAAACAGCAGCAGCCCCCCCATCTCCAAAATATGGCCGAAAAATTGTTTTTGGCAAAAAGTGAAAAATATCAATTTTTCACCTTCTCATTCGAAGAATTGTTCTTCAATCCCGGCGCTAGCACGCGGTGAGTCAATTGCTCTGTGTGGATCAACTGTAGAGGGAATCTGCTTTGGTTCCTGTATCCAATCCTGCAAAATTTAAGAGGTAATTCTTTAACCCTTCCTTCCAATTCAATGCAATATACATGGATCCTTGGCGGGGATTAATCTTTTCTTTCCGCTGCGCATTTTGTTTTGTGCGATTAATTCCCAACAGTGGTATCAGAGCCACTTGTATTTTGATTGAATTGGATTATTGTTTTGATTGGATCAAAAATGCATGTTAGGGTTTGTATGATTTTGATTGGATCAAAATTGTTGTTAGGGGATTGTATGTTTTATTTAGGGTTCTTTGTTATTGTGAATAACAAAATAAAATTTGATTTTATTGATTAATCATTGTGAATGATTTTATGTTAATGATTTGGAATGTTTAAGGGGTTTTGGAATCATGAATTTGATTCATGGGTTTTTATTGAAATTGTTTCAATTCAATTTAATTAATAAAAAAAAAAAAAAAAAATAAGGGCTACTGTTCGTATTCTGGGCATAATGCCCAGAATACTTTATTTTTTTTTTTTTTGCCGCAAATTGCAATTGCAAATTGCAATTGCAATTTGCAATTGCAATTTGCAAATTGCCGTGCTGCGTAAGCAGCATGCTGCTTACGCAGCATGGGCTGCGCGCAGTATGCGCAGCCCGATAAGCCTGCTGTCCGACATTTTTTTAACCCCTTTTTTCGGTTTAAGTGTGGAAAATTGTTTTCTGCATATTTACGAATTTTTCCAAATTAATTAATTCTAAATACAATGTGATTGTATTTTACCACTTTGAACCCTAAATATTTTAGATATAAAATTATTGTTGATAATTTTATGCATGGTGTTATGGTATGGTTTTGGACCCCGTGGATGTTTTATTTTATTTATTATGGTTTTATATAAATACGACCTGCGAGTCGTTTGTATTTATGTAAATTTTAATTTTAATTTTACTAGATAAATTGTATAGGATGCAATTTATGATATGTAAAATTTATTTTTCTAGATAAATTGTATAGGATGCAATTTATTGTTTGTAAATTTTATTTTACTAGAAAATTGTATAGGATACAATTTTTGTAAAATATGTAAATCCAAGAGATGGTGCCAAGGAACAAAGACGTGAAGACGGATCCAAGGGGTGCGTCTGTGCTGTGACCATACGATGGTTACAACCACCTAGGATATGACCTGTTGATTTTCATATTGGCCTATGAAAATCAATGTAGATAAAACCATACCATAACACGGTTTTTAGTCTTATGCATGTTGTATTTATTTTATGCCATAAGATGCCATGATAATAAATATTGATGCATGTTAGAAATTATTTTGCATGTGATGCAAAATGTTAATATATATATATATGAAAATGCATGCTTTGTTCTTTTAGATGCCATGTGATGCCATGCTAGATTGCATGCTTAACATATGTATGACATAGGATGCCATGCTAATTAGTATTAACAAGAGTATGTTTAATATTAATGCCATGAATTGTATATGATACAATTAAAATCACAGGATTTAACAAACCCTAAATAAACTTATGAAGTTTATATTTGCCACCCAATTACGTATAACACTAGTCAAGTACTATGTTCGCATCATGGTAGCCACGCCAAAGCGGGTACGCATGTTGTGACCTTAGCGAAGCGATAATATGAGAAATGGTGATTCTCATTGTGTTGTAATTGGTTTAACAAAGGGTTAATCAAAATGGTGTTTGAGCCCGAGGCAAAGATGAGATGAGTAACATGCAATTAAATATGATATATGATATCATGCATCTCATAAATTAGAAGAGTTGCATAATGATGCAATTGGCAAAGAAGTGCACATCCAAAATATGTTTAAATGGTTTAAAGCATGATTTTGAGTCTTTGCCTACCGAAATTATATTTAATCATAGGGACATGCCAAAGCAGTGCTATGGTTAAGTATGGATTTTGGATCTTCACCCACTTAAATATTTTAAAGGGTTTTATAATTTAAGTGGGAGCATTTAAATAAAAAAAAAAATCTTCACACGCTTTATTATAGTTATGATTGCTATTACCATGATCTCGATTGTTATTGAACTTTGAGAATTGTTCTCAAATCAAAAGGAATCATATGTTCTCAATAATCCTTTTGCCCAATGAACCACTAGCAATTGTAACATGAGTATAAAAGATGCTTACTTGAAGCATCGAAGGGACTCTGTTAAATTTTGTTATCTTACACTTGCCACCAATTCTTCCGTACGTGGAAGTTTTACTTGAGATATATGATACATCACAAATGGAAATGTTCCATCAGTTAGTGAGCAAGAAAAGATAAGTGTTTGAGGCAACATTTTCTCATTGGCCTCCAAAAGGGCATTAAGATGTGATCTTGAATTCATTAATTGATAGTCATTGGTGATGAACTATCATTTGAATGACATGGAGAAAATTGTGAATTAGTTGCATAGGATGCAAAAGAATGTTAAGTTATCCATAAAGGATAAGCCCGCCTCGAATTGTGTGCTTAAGGTTCAAAAGGAAAAGGATAAAAGGAAGGTCGAAAAGCATAAAGACCGAAAGGTTCGGGTGAAACATGTTTTAAAGACCAAAGCTGTTGGCATAGAGAGATCTCCAAAAGAAGGATGTTGCCATTTCTAGAATGAATCGTTCATTAGAATGAAAATAGCAAACTTTGTTTGGAGAACTATGAGACGATGAAAGGCAGTAAGACTGCTACCTTAAGTATTTATTAATTATTCTACTTTTGTTTCTATATCAAAGGTATTAGATACCGTGGTGGATTTCATATTAGTAGAATATGAAGAATCTCAACTTAAGTAGAAACCTTATGAAGGTGAAAGGTAGAATACGAATAGGCAAGAGTAGCAAAGGTTGTTACTTGAAAGTTATGAACTTCTGGTTAAAAGTTATGAACTTTTACATGAAAGTTATGAACTTCTAGGTAAAAGTTGTGAACTTTTACATAAAAGTTATGAACTTTGGTTAAAGGTTATGAACTTTTACATGTAAGTTATGAACTCTTGTTGCCTATTGGGCTCGTTGTTTTGAGTGAACAAATGTTGTTTATTTTATAATTGTGAATTATAAACTTAATAAAGACATGATTATGAAATACAGATTTACATAATTGTCTTTATATGTGGAGCCCATCCGTAACATAAATACTGTAAGGATCGAATCAAACGGTTTGATTCAACCTATTTTGGCAGTGTCGTCTTGGAGACATAAGCAAAGTCGCATTTTGAAACTCCATAAGAATGGACTTTTGGATTCATGAGATTATGAATCATCTTGAATCATGCGAATGTTGTTTATTATAAAAGATGACAAAAGTGGTTCTTTGCTAAAAGTAGTTAAAGAATAATCGATTTATTAAGCATTATACATGTGGATGTATATGAATTATAAATCAACTGCTAAAGAAGGTTTTAATACTTCATTACCTTTATGGAACTTTTCACTAGATAAGAGTATCAAATGAAACACGAGTTTGGAACTTTTGAAGTGTTCAAAAGCTTGTAAAAGGAGTATGAAGTATCTTGACATGATAGTAAAGTCACTTAGATATGATCCAAGTGGTGAACATTTGAGTCAAGATTTTGACAATCATCTTAGAGATTGTGGGACTGTCTCACAATTAACTCCTCCAATTACGCCACAAAGGAAGTTGTGTCGAAAAGGGAGTAGTCGAACTCTATACAGATATAGTTCAATCTATGATGAAGTCAAGTTGATCATCGTTTTCTCGAAAATATGCCATTAAAGCAGCTGTGTATATTGTTCCGTCTAAAATAATTCATGAATCAACATATGAGATATGGTTGGGTAAGAGACCCAAGTTGTTTCATTGAATAAGTTTAGCGCTGTAAAGCTTATTTCGAATAAGTTGGCACCTAAATTTAAATGTCGTATTGTGGATTACTCAAAAGGAAAGTAGGAGTTGTTACTCCTGTGTTTCTTTGGGATACAAAGTAGTTGTAGCTAGAAATGGTTTCCCCTTGAAGAGGGAGTTAATTTCTAGAAGAGTTAGTGGGAGTAAAGTACACCTACAAAACTCGTAATTCACAAAGTGACATTAACGTTGAAGAGGAACATGGAAATGGTTTCATGATCATTGTTGAAATTACACAAGTCCAATGAAAGTCTAGTAGAATACGACATGAATAGGAGAGATATGGATTTCTCAAAATCATGATGTAGTTTTACTAGATTGGAATAAGTCTTCTTTTATGAAGAAGCAATGTTAGATTTTGAATCTAATAAGTGACTTGATGCTACAAAGGTTGAAGATAAGTCCATGTCTAACAATCAAAGTATAGACTTTGATAAATCTTTTAGAAGATGTATATGCAATGGTTGCAAATGAGTTTTCAAATTGAAAACCGACATGGATGGTGATCTTCAAACTTATAAAGCACGACTAGTGACAAAAGGGGTTATAAACAAATTCATAGTAGTGACTATGAGGATACGAACAAATTCATAGTAGGACTATGATGAAATCCTCCTTCATCATTAATCATGATCAAGTCATATTGAGTTCTTGTTGCCATATCCGCATAATATGATTATAAAATATGGCAAATGGATATCAAAATCTGTTTTCTACGTGAAAACATGATTGAGGATGTGTACGTGACACAACCCAAAGTTTTGAGCATTCAAAGAATTTAAGTAGCGTATGCAAGTTTCAAAGATTCTTATAAGAATCAAAACATGCATCAAATAGTTGGAGTCATAGTTTTGATAAAGAAATCAAATGGTTTGATTTTATCAAAAGGATGATGAATCTTGTGTTTTCAAAAGGATCAGTGGGAGCATATCGGTATTCCTAATGCTGTATGTGGATGACATATTGCTTGTTTGAAATAACATTCTTACCTTGCAAGAAGTAAAATCTTGGCTAAGAAAGTAATTTCGGTTAATGTTATAAGCATGACTGCCTGTGTTCTTGAAATTGGAATCTATAGAGATAGATCTAAAAGAATGTTTTGGCTTAAGTCAAAGCATTGAAAGCGTTCAATGTAAAAAGACTTAATAGAAGCTTGCTTATGTTAACTGCACATATACAACTGATTGCAATTAGTTGCAAAATATCAATCGAGATATCGTATTCTCTTAAAAGAGATGTTATGATTTTGAAAGGTTCAAAATAAAACGTATAGCTAAATATCTATAATAATAGTCATAGTATATAGCTACATATGATGTAAATTTTGGATGAAGAAGTTCATCAAAATTTTGTGTTTTGTTCTAAGCATTGCTTATCCTGTGAGACTATTGTAGGGACAATAGTTCAATGCGTAAGAACCCTGTATGACACAAGCATATACTTAGGCGTCTTTCGCTAATTTAGAGAGGCTGTCTCTAAAGAAAGAGTGAAAATGTGTAAAGTAGCAACGGAAGCGAAAATTAATAATTCACTGACAAAGACTCCTGCACGAGTGAATACATGAAGGTCATGTAGGTCAATGGGTATAAGATACTTGTATGATTGGCCATAGTGCAAGTGGGAGATTGTTGGAGATTGTGCCCTAAGGCCAATATTGGATTATGTAATTTGACTTCTAAGATTAATCTAATGTAGATTAATATTGTCATTTATGTTTGTATGTTAGCATTTATGATAAGTATCCATGAATAAATCGTGTTATTCTAAATATCCCTAGTCGATTGTTATTATGGGAATAATAACAAACTAAGACTAGTGTGAGTGATAATGGATATTCATAAGATGAATATAGTGTATACAGATACAGATTATACTCACGGGCAATGTGTTAGAGAACATGTTGCTGGAGACCCACTATAAGATCAAGTTCATGGTCACGTGTCACAACTGATCTTGATTATAGTAGTGTCATCAGCTGATTCCTTTGACCTGAGGTCACCATGGATTCCGGGATGAATTCATGTTGTGCTTTGACGCAGTCAAACGCTGCTTGTAACAGAGTAGTTATAAAGGCTGTGGTTGGGTACAATATGACTCATGCTTAGGGATGTGAGTGACAGATATGGGATTTTGTCCCTCTCTAACAAGAGAGCGATATCACTGGGCCCCTCGATAAGTAAGACTGTTAAATGCATGGCCGTGCTCAAATAATTGATAAGAGTATCAATTGATTTGTCTGAACAGTTTACTTTGAGATCGAGAAAGCATATGATTAATTTATATAAGATTGACAAGTGTACCATGTCTTATAATTAATCATGATATCAAGAGACAAAAGGGAATATGACACATTCTATAAGTAGGTTTATTGGATTATACCAATCATATGAATTGGGTAGTCATAATGGCTTGCTAGAGTCCGCTTATGACTTATGAGGGCATT
The DNA here is from genome assembly GCA_039660915.1 of Euphorbia tirucalli. Lineage (NCBI taxonomy): Eukaryota > Viridiplantae > Streptophyta > Magnoliopsida > Malpighiales > Euphorbiaceae > Euphorbia > Euphorbia tirucalli. The sequence goes on along the minus strand of CM077640.1, from coordinate 28,732,861 downwards.
ATGGTAATTTCCTCATTGCCAATTTATATGATCCTACGGGGTCACACACAAAGAGCAAAATGAGATTCACTTAATTCGGGGATAAATCATTATGAGATAATGATTTATTATTGATGAGAAATTAAATATATATAAAGATATATATTTACATGTATATGTATATACACATGAACATATTAATAAGATTAATATATTTATGGGATAAAGTATGCTATATATATATATGTATATTATAATTATATTATATGGTGATATAATTAATTATAATATACATTTACGTATATGTGTATATATGTATATGTATGTATGTATGTAAATATTAATAAGATTAATATAGCATAAAGTATGCTAATTATATTATATGGAGATATAATTAATTTTACATACATATGTGTATATGATGGAGAATTGACTAAGTTTAATATTAATTGAGAATTAATAAAACTTATGGGGGCTAATTTATAATTATAATTAAATATAGTATTTAATTACAATTATAAATTGATAATAAAATAATAAAAACCCAAGAAACAAGGGTTTTTAGGGTTGGACAAAAAAAAAAGAAAAAAAACAGCAGCAGCCCCCCCATCTCCAAAATATGGCCGAAAAATTGTTTTTGGCAAAAAGTGAAAAATATCAATTTTTCACCTTCTCATTCGAAGAATTGTTCTTCAATCCCGGCGCTAGCACGCGGTGAGTCAATTGCTCTGTGTGGATCAACTGTAGAGGGAATCTGCTTTGGTTCCTGTATCCAATCCTGCAAAATTTAAGAGGTAATTCTTTAACCCTTCCTTCCAATTCAATGCAATATACATGGATCCTTGGCGGGGATTAATCTTTTCTTTCCGCTGCGCATTTTGTTTTGTGCGATTAATTCCCAACACGAAGCTCACCTGCAGCTTGCATATTGAAGTTAAGAAATTTTAAAGCCCAATATGCCTTATGCTCTAATTCTACAGGTAGATGACAAGATTTACCGAAGACCAAACGGTAGGGGGACATCCTTATAGGTGTCTTAAAAGCAGTTCTATATGCCCATAGTGCATCGTCTAACCTTAAACTCCAGTCTTTCCTAGATGCACTTACCATTTTTTCTAAGATGCGCTTTAGTTCCCTATTCGAAACCTCAACTTGCCCACTCGTCTGAGGATGGTAAGGAGTCGCTACCTTATGCTTAACCCCATATTTGTGCAAAAGATTGTCAAATTGCCTATTACAAAAATGGGAACCCCCGTCACTGATGATAGCTCTTGGGGTTCCGAACCTAGTAAGAATGTTTTTCTTTAGAAACCTGACAACTACCCTTGCATCGTTGGTTGGTAAAGCGACAGCTTCTACCCATTTAGACACATACTCAACCGCCACAAGAATGTATTGGTTGTTGTGAGATATTGGGAAGGGTCCCATGAAATCTATGCCCCAAACATCAAAAAGATCACACACCAAAATACCCTGTTGGAGCATTTCATTCTTTTGGGAAATATTTCCCGTCCTTTGACACGCATCACAGGCTCGAATATAACTAATGACATCCTGTTTCATGGTTGGCCAATAAAACCCACTAGATAAGATCTTTCCTACAGTTCGATCGGGTCCAAAATGGCCACCCGCTTCTCTATCATGACACATTTCAATAATGGAGGGAACCTCCTCATACGCAACACACCGCCTAATCACACTATCAGCACATAATCTAAAAAGATAAGGGTCATCCCAAAAATAATCCTTAGCGTCATGAAAGAATTTACGCCTCTGTGCATATGAAAGGTTAGGTGGAAGAATGTTACCGACTTTGAAGTTTGCGATGTCCGCAAACCATGGTATAGAAGTTACCCCACACAACTGTTCATCGGGGAATGTGTCACGAATGTTCGCTTCCGGAGAGGATACGGATCCTTCACTTGGTAGTCTTGACAGATGGTCGGCCACTACGTTCTCTACTCCTTTCTTATCCTTAATCTCCACATCAAACTCCTGGAGGAGTAGAATCCATCGAATCAATCTGGGCTTTGCATCCTGTTTAGCCAACAAATACTTAAGGGCAGCATGGTCAGTATACACAATGACTTTTGATAAGACCAAGTAAGACCTGAACTTATCAAAAGCAAATACAACAGCCAGTAATTCTTTCTCAGTCACAGTATAATTCATTTGAGCACCATTTAATGTTTTACTAGCATAATAAATTGGGTGAAATATTTTGTTCACCCTCTGACCTAAACATGCCCCAACAGCATTATCACTTGCATCGCACATAAGTTCAAAAGGAATTTCCCAATTCGGACTCACCATAACCGGTGCCTCAATCAATTTCCGTTTAAGCAAATTAAAAGCATACATACATTCATCATTGAAATTAAATGGGGCATCCTTTAAGAGTAACTCAGTCAACGGCTTAGCAATTTTAGAAAAATTTTTCACAAAGCGCCTATAAAAGCCCGCATGTCCCAAGAAACTCCTAACTAACTTAACCGAATTTGGGGGAGGCAGTTTCTCAATCACCTCAATCTTGGCCGGGTCGACCTCGATTCCCTTTCCCGACACTTTATGCCCTAAGACATTACAATCCCGGACCATAAATTGACACTTCTCCCAACTAAGTGCCAAATTGGTGTCTTCACATCTCTGAAGCACCCTGTCCAAATTCCCCAAACATGACTCAAACGTATGACCAACAACAGAAAAATCATCCATAAAGACTTCCATAAAATCCTCAATCATATCAGCAAAAATGGCTAGCATGCATCTTTGAAAAGTAGCCGGGGCATTACACAATCCAAAAGGCATCCACCTATATGCAAATGTCCCATATGGACACGTAAACGTGGTTTTCTCTTGATCGAGAGGGTCTACTGGAATTTGCATATAACCAGATAGCCCATCTAAAGTACAAAAATATTCGTGCCCGGCCATCCTTTCTAACATTTGATCAATGAACGGTAATGGAAAATGATCTTTCCGGGTGGCGTCATTCAACTTCCTATAATCAATACACATACGCCAACCCGTGACAGCTCTAGTAGGGATTAGTTCCCCTTTATCATTTTTCACTACCGTCGTGCCTCCTTTCTTAGGCACACATTGGACCGGACTCACCCATTGACTATCAGAAATAGGGAAGATGATACCTGCGTCGAGGAGTTTTATCACCTCGGTTCTTACCACTTCTTCATGTTGGGGTTCAACCGACGCTGAGGCTGTGCACACGGTTTTACCTCATCTTCCAGAAAAATTCTATGTGTGCAAAACATCGGACTTATTCCCTTGATGTCGTGGATTGTCCACCCGAATGCCCCTTTGTGCTTCCTTAGCACCTCTAGCAGCTTGTCTTCCTCCTCTCCTGTTAACAAAGAAGAGATTACAATGGGTAAGTCCTTTGGAGGATGCAGAAAAACATATTTAAGATTAGGGGGAAGGGTTTTGAGCTCCAATGATGGAGGTTCCTCCAATGAGGACTTAGGTGCTGGTTTGACTTCATGCTCCAGCTTATCAAACCGTCCCTTCACCCACGAGCATTCCTTACTAATCACTGCATTTGCCTCACTTTCACCTAGACCTTCTCCTATGATGCAATCTAGTTCACTGCACAAACTCTCAACCACACAAGCATCAATAGGACAAAAGGAGTCCACAAAGTTACAATTTTCAACGTCTAACGGATATTTCATTGAATTATGGACATTGAAACTTGCCTCCTTGTTATGCAACCTAAGAATGATCTTACCTTCCTGGACATCGATTAAAGTTCTACCGGTCGCGAGAAAAGGTCTCCCAAGTAGAAGGGGCACCGAGCTATCTTCCTCCATATCCATTACCACAAAATCCGCAGGGAAGATAAACTTGTCCACCTTTACTAACACATCTTCGACCACCCCCTTTGGTCTCGTGAGGGATCTATCCGCCAATTGGAGGGTCATGTTGGTCGGCTTTGGGTTTCCCAATCCGAGTCTCCTGAAAAACGACAAAGGCATCAAATTTATACTCGCACCTAAGTCACACAGGGCATTGGCAATCTCCAAGTGTCCTATCCGGCATGGAATAGTGAAACTGCCTCTATCTTTGAGCTTAGGTGGGAGTTTGTTAGTTATAATTGCTGAACACTCCTCTGTCAAAGCCACCACTTCATCCTCGCCTAGCTTTCTTTTCCCTGCAAGAAGTTCTTTAAAAAATTTAGCATAAGAGGGCATCTCCTGGAGAGCCTCAATTAATGGCATGTTAAACTCTAACTTCTTAAAAATCTCAAGGAATTTGGAATATTTCTGCTCCAGTTTATCTTTCTTCTCCCTTTGAGGATAAGGAAGTTTAGGCACATAGGCTCTCACTGGTTCAGGAATTTTCCCTTTTTCGTTTATGCTAGGTTCGGTTTCAGAAATCGAATCGGGGTTGCTTACCTCTCCCGACTCTTCACTTACCTCGGTAGGTTGAGATGGGATATCAGCGTTGTGCACCCTGTCCTCCACTTGCCTACCGCTTCGTAGGGTTATAACCTGAGCTGTCTCCCTTTGATTACCCTTAGGGTTTTGTTCAGTTCTACTCGGAAGTGCTCCTTGAGGTCTTTCCTGCCTCTCCCTACTCAATTGAGCCACCTGCTTACCAAGATCCCTACAGTACGCTTCATTATCAGCAAGCCGAGACGAGATGTCTTTTAGTAATGACAAAACCGTCTCATCTTGCTTAGACTGTGGAGGCTGCTGTGGAGATTGATCATTAGGAATAAATGGGACCTTACCTAACCCCTGCTCACGGTGCTCATAATGGAATCCGGAAGGAGGTCTCAACACATTTTGGTTGTTACTATAGGACATATTCGGGTGTTGATACCTTCTTCCGTAATTGTTATTATTATTGAAGTTTTGTGAATAAGAGTTAGAGTTATTGTACCTTTGGTTTCCTCCCACAAAACTTACGTTTTCGGACGATTGGGCGAATGGGTCGCCCAGTTCACAATCTTGCCCGGGATGCTCCGCTCCGCATGATACACACAACACCGGTTGGTATTGTGGTCCATTTAAGTTCAGGCGGGACATCAACAGGTCCAACTTCTTGTTTACATGGTCCATAGCTGCATCTTGGCGTCCCAAATCTACAGCTCGAACCTCATTCCTTGTTGGCGCGTCCGACTGCCACAAGGTACTCTTTCTAGCCAGCTCCGCGATCAACTCCTCGGCTTGTGTAGCCGTCTTCTTAAAAATGTCCCCACCTGCAGATGAATCAATAATGGCACGGTTAGCTGGTGTTAAACCATGATAAAACTTGCTTACCTGAGTGAAACGCGGCATGTCATGGTGGGGGCAGTTCCGCAACAACCGCTGAAATCTCTGCCATGCTTCATTAAGAGTCTCCATCCCAAATTGCCGGAATCCCATGATCTCGTTCCTTAGCTGAACCGTCTTTGATGGTGGGAAGTAGTATGCTAAGAATTGCTCCTCCAGTTGGTCCCATGATGTCACTGATCCGGGCCTCAAGGATTTGTACCATTCCATTGCTCCCCCGCATAGTGAAAAGGGGAACAGCTTCAACCGCACATCATCTTGGGGCACCCCACCGATTCGGACTGTATCAGCCACCATGAGGAACCGGTCTAAGTGATCATTAGGGTTGTCACTTATTCCACCACTGAATAGACCGTTCCCTTGGATCAAATGTATCATACTGGACTTCAGCTCGAATTGATTGGCAGTGATGGCTGGGATAATCACTCCGGATCTGTTCCGGGGCCGATGTGGAGCCATTAGGTCAGTCATGACCATGTTATCTCTATCACCACCCCTTCTTCTGTCAAGCTCCTCCCGCTCTCGCCGGAGTTGCTCTTGCTCAACTCTTTCCCGGAGTTGTCTCTCCTCGTCATCAAGCTGCTGATGCTCCATTTGAATAATCTGCTCTTGGCGTACTCTACGGTTCCTGCTACACAAACGTTCAATTTCAGGGTTATAAGGTAAAAGCTCAGGATGCTGAGAGCGAGTTCGCATAAGCTAGAACACACACACACACAGAAATTAAAGAAAACTACATTGTAATAAATATTCATAGAAAAGAAAAATTATTTAACTATATGCATAGAAATGTTGCCTAGATCAGCAAATAGTCCTTTTGCTAAATGATGCAGAAATATAAATTTCCCCGGCAACGGCGCCAAAAACTTGATGGGTCCTAGGCGTAGTAGTAAAACTAAACCTAGAAACGCACAACTAAGGCAGTGTACCTATCGTTGACAAGTAATAATTCTGGTTGGTCCAGGTATCGATCCCACAGAGAAACGAATAATCTGCAAACACTAAACTACTCGGTTTCCATGCGTGTCCTAGGTGGAACGTAGTTTGGGTTGATTATATTAACGGCTAAACTATCCTACTCCTAGTTGATCTATTCCAGCTTACTTTGCACTTGAGTTTTGTGTTATCAATTGGCGGTTTACCGACCTATGAATACTAATGGGGATGGCTTTATCAATTAATTACAAAAGATGAATTTAACTCAACAATTAATCCTTGATTATGTTCTTTCGATAATACAACCTAGCGTATCTAGATCTTTTAGGTCCTTAGCCGGTTTTCCTTGTTTAGAGGCGGTCTAATTCTAAAGCTCAGAAAATAAGGACACGTAAGTTCCACAGTGTCGTCAATACTAATGGTTTCCTAGGTGTCAATCTAGGTAATGCCACAAATATGAACTTTACTAAATTAAGATCTTATGAGACTAGACATTCATTAAAGGAATTGCATAAAGAAAAGGAATAAAAATTGAAATTAACTTGCAAACAATTGTATTAATCAAGAAAGATGAACTGAGTTCAATGTTTACAACCAAACACAATCAAATTATGGAATCAAAACTAGCTTAATCAAATTACAAAAGAGAAGAAGAAAAACTTATGCCCTTTTGGTCCGATTAACCGGATTCCGACGGTGTGAAGATGCTTGGGGTGTACCTCTATAGACGAACTCGAGTCGGAACTAGGAACGTCGCAAAAGGGGAAAATTCTAAGTAAAGCTACAACCAATCAATAGTGCGAAACTCGAAGAAAACAAATAGTTCAAGCTCAAAACCTCACTACAAGTTTTTGTTATCACTCAAAAAGACTGGAAAAAAGATCCCTCTAAACCTAGAAAATAACCTATTTATACGGCTAGGTTAAAACCAGCAAAAAGAAGAGATGAAAGTAGGGCAACAGCAGGTTTCGGGGCTCGGCACGCCGTGCTGGTGGAGTTGGCACGCCGTGCTGTGCAGAACTGAAGGCGGCACGCCGTGCTGCTGGAGTTGGCACGCCGTGCCGTGTGACTTTAGGGTTGGCACGCCACGCTGATCTGAGTGGCACGTTTTCGTGCCACTCCACTGGACTGCTCCTGAATGGCACGCCGGATTGGCACGCCGTGCCCTAATTGTGGCACGCCGTGCCACCTTGATTTTCAACACTTTGAACTCTTCTTCGCCACTGATGCACCAACTTCCGGTCCGGGTCATAATACCTGTCCAAAGCAAGCACAAAGAACATAACGGCACCAACGCCACGGACCATAAAAACAACAAATAAACAAAAATTACAAAAATAACCCTAGAAAACACGAAAAATACTAAAAGTTATAAAAACTATCCAAAACATAAAAATCACAAAATATTCAAAAACCACACAAACATTCACGCAAAAGACGCTCAAAATTGCCGTTCAAACCATGAAATTGCCTAAAAGATAAGGTCAAAAACCGACCTTATCATGTAACACTGAGATGATATCATTGGCCTTTTGATGAGTGGGACTGATGAGTGTATGGCCATACCCAAATAAGTTGGTTGCTTATTTGATTAATCAGTCAACTCAAGATCAAGAAATATAATAAACAACAGAAGAGGATGACAGACACCATGCCTCTTGTTTATTCATATCGATATCGTTAGGCAAAGGACACTATGAGATTACTACCAGGTGAGTGTCTTCTAAAGACTGCTGCATCTCTGTCTTAATTGGGGGCTGTAATGGTTTGCTAGAACCCACTTACAGTCTGTGGGCCTTGGGCCTACTGCCAACATAAAGACAGACCCATAGGATCGTGCACATAGATCAACTGAGCTGGAACTTATAGAAATTGTACATGTAATGTACATTGGAAGGAATGCGTTAATTAATTAGTTGACATTCAGTGTCATGGTAATTAATTGACATTGGATTGAATTTAATTTAATTAATAAGTTTACATAATGTAGTTAATTAATTTATCGATTAATTGAATTACATAAAGTAAACAATTAATTAAATAATTTTCCTAAGTAGGAAAATTAAATACATGTATTGTATTAACTTAAGTGTGATTTAATTTTATTTAGGGGTAATTAAATTACGCCAAATGGAATTAAATTACATAGTATATATTTTTTAATTAAAGTTTATTTATGTAATTATAATCCTAGTGGGCTTGGGTTTAATTAACCTAATTAGAACCCAATTAGACAAGGTGTCTATAAAAGGGCACACTTAAGGAATAAAAACCTAATTCAACTCTAATCAATTGCTGGAAATTTCAGCCACCAATTGCAGCCCCAAAACGGCCGAAAATCCCAGCATTAAACCTCCATACCTTCGTGTCTTCGGCTAGCACCGGTTCCCGCTCAATAGTTGGTCGTGCACCGGACTTTGGAGATTGCAGTTTCAAGTAACGATTCTGCAGCAGTCTCTAGAAGAGACGAATCCGGTGAGTTAATCTCTCTTGATTCAAATTGTTTTATTCTAATCAATGGTAATTGGACACGATAGGTGGATTCTAGGAAATTTTAAACGGTATATTTTCCGCTGCGCCACGTTATTTTTCCAATGACGAATCCCAACACACTGCCAACATAAAGATGGGCCCACGGGATCGTACACATTGAGCGGCTGAACACCGACTTAAGGAATCACATGTGTGCTTGGATTATACTCTCTAGAGAGAGAGGTATATATATTGAATATATTATAAAGATCAATTGGATTGATCATAATAATAAAATTAATATATATTTAATTAGCTCTTCATAATTAATTGGATTAATTATGAGATTATTTCCTGGGTGGAAATTTTCATATGTATAGGTTTACATATGAATTTATTTGTGATGATCTAATTTTAATTTGATGGATTAAATTAATTGGTCAACCTGTTTTTAATTTAAATGTAAATAATATGTTACTTGGTGTAATATATTAAATACATGGGTAAATTAAAATTGGGCTTGAAATTAGTTTAAGTCAGACTAATTAAAATAGGTTTGGGCCTGAATTGAAAGAAGGAAGCCCACACAGATCAAGGAGCCAACTTGGGCCTAAATTCCGTTGGGATTTTTGGCCAAGCAAGGCAAGACACACACTAGCCGAAATTTGCCCCTACCTGCTCTCCAAAGTTTGTGTTTTCCGACCCTAGCACGGGTGGTGTTCATTAGGCGTTCATGTACGTGAATAAGGAGGGTTTCTAGTTTGATTCCTGCAATTTGCATCCATCTCTTGAAAGAGATATTCCTGGTAAGAGATTTATCTCTTTCTATTAAATTTTTGTTTTTCCAATTTCCATCTCAATTGCTCCTAGGCACGGATTTGAGGAAATCATTGCGTTCTTCCGCTTCAATCTGGTGATTTCCGGTGACAAATCCCAATAGTGGTATCAGAGCGGGCTTTTGATCCGTGGAAATTGTTAAAATTGGTTGAATCCCATGTTTTAAAATTGGAGTTTTTTTTATTGGGGTTCTTGGTCTGGGTTTAAGATTTTTCCCATTTGATTTCTATACAATTGAAATTGAATTTGCATATAGGTTTATGTGTGTTTAATTTAATTGTATGTTTGGGAATTCTTGGTGAATTTCTTGGTGAATTTCTTGTTTAATAAGTCAAGCCTCTCTCCCAATTAGTTTCTGGGACACACCCTCGAGACAGCAGCTCTTATCTTAAATAATACTCCGACTAAGGCAGTGGCAAAGACCCCATATCAGATATGGACGGGTAGGGAGCCCAATGTGTCTTTCCTAAGGATTTAGGGATGCGAAGCACATGTCAAGAAATTGACTAATGGCAAGCTGAAGCCCAAAACTGATAAATGCCTGTTTGTGGGCTACCCTAGCGAAACCAAAGGGTATTACTTCTATAACCCTGCCGAGAATAAGGTGTTCGTGGCAAGGAAGGGGGTCTTTCTAGAAAAGAAGTTCCTTTCCAAGAAAGATAGTGGGAGCAATGTTGAACTCAGGGAAGTTCAAGGTCCACAAGTTCCTAAACAGGATAACTTGGAGGCCCAGGTAGAGCTTCCATAGGAGGAAGCACCGACCCAGGCCACACAAGGACCTAGAAGGTTTGGTAGGGATCGTCGGGAACCAGAGAGGTATGGTTTTCTCGTCACCGATGATCAAACTCTTCTCATCTGGGATGAGGAAGAACCCAAAACCTACCGGGAGGCAATGGCAAGCCCACAGTCTACAAATTGGCGTAAAGCCATGGATGTAGAGATGCAATCTATGTACGATAACCAGGTTTGGAACTTGGTCGATCCACCTCCGGGTGCTAAGGTAATAGGTTGCAAGTGGTGCTACAAGCTGAAGGCCAACAAGACCTTCAAGGGGCATCTGGTTGCGAAAGGTTTTAGACAAGTCCGTGGAATAGACTATGATGAGACTTTCTCACCAGTAGCCATGCTCAAATCCATCAGGATCTTGCTAGCCATAGCCGCATGGTACGACTATGAAGTCTGGAAAATGGATGTCAAAACCGCTTTCCTTAATGGAAAGCTACTCAAGGATTTGTACATGACACAACCTAAGGGTTTTACCGATCCAGAGTATCCAGGAAGGGTATGCAAGCTTCAAAGGTCCATTTATGGACTAACGCAAGCATCCCGAAGTTGGAATCTTAGATTCAATGAGGCTATAAAGGAATATGGCTTTATACAGAATCAAGATGAGCCTTGTGTGTATAAGAGGACAAGTGGGAGCATTGTCACATTTTTGGTACTTTATGTGGACTACATCCTACTGATTGTGATGTGATATCGGCTAAGAAAACCGAAATCAACAAGTTTTCTCGATCTATCTTGAAGGATTTAAAACAAATTGAACAATGAATCAGAATTTGAGGGTTAGGTTCTTGTTCAATAGAATCTATTGAATTGCAGCAAAGTATATAGAAGAATGAATTATAATCACTAAGGACAACAATATATAATTCGAATTTCACAAGTATGATACAAAGATTGGTGATAGCAAACCAATCCTAAGGTGTTTAAACGACAATGAAAGGGATTCAAGCCTGACACCTTCGATTAAGCATTCTTAGAACCTGAATGTGGACGATTCATAAGTACCTTACCAAAATACTTGTTCACGATCAAGATAATGTCGCAAGGATGAAGAACTCGATCTCTCAAACTCACAATATTAAAATCAGCCCCGGGCTGAAATCTCAACAAAGAGAGAAAAATCTGAAAATTTCAGAATTCAATTGTATCAAATTTCATATATGCCTTTCAACTATTACATTGGTGTTTAAATAGAAAAACCTAAACCTAAACTATTTAGGAAAAGAAAACCTTATTTGACTAGGAAAAGAACAACAAAGAAAAAAGGAATGGCTGGATTTCAGCCTTAAACTTAGGAAAGTTTAACCAACACAAATAAGGAAAACTTTAAATCAATCCTTATGCAATAAGGATTGAAAAACGTGCTTCCCTTTAGCATGTGGTTTATGGGCTGATTTGTGAGCCCAAAACAGCTCACTTATTGCTAAAACTAACATTTGACTAAAGACACCTAAACCCAAATCAAAATCCATACATATTCCCTAAAGGTGCCTTAAGTGCTAACACTTAATTGTCCTTAGCTCATACATAGAATTCCAATTAGGTCCATTTTAACTAATCATTACAATCAGACCCATAAACATCACTTTCTTGGACTTGAATACAACACAAGACTGAATAGTATCCATATGAGTTGTTCGGTTTGTTGTGATCAGCCTCAATTTCCATACGTTGAAATAAGTGCATAACTAGACCGCTAAGCACTTGTTGCATCTTCTTTGCACGGTTCCTTGTTATTGGACCAATGGGCAGCTCCAAAGGATCTCTCTTGCCTCCTCACTCCATGCCTCCATGTCCTTGTGGTGTGATGACCGCATCATTCCCTCTCTCTTGAAAAGGATTTGTCCTCAATTCTTCATCACCTACATCAATCAAAGACAAGTCAGCCACATTGAAAGTCGCATGCACACCATACTCACCTGGCAAGTCTAGCTTGTAAGCATTATCCCCAATGCGTGCAATGACTTGAAATGGTCCATCGCATCTAGGGTGTAGCTTTGAAAGCCTTTGGGCAGGAAATCGTTCCTTGTGCATATGCAACCACACCCAATCCCCCGGTTCAAACAACACTTGTTTGCGTCCCTTGTTGGCTTGCCTTGCATAATGCTCATTCTTCTTCTCCAATTGCTGTCTCACTTGTTTATGCAACTTAAGCACTGATTCTGCTTTCTTCTTACCATCTATACTTTTCCTTTCATCAACAGGTAATAGGATCAAGTCTAATGGTGTCAAAGGATTAAATCCATAAACAATTTCAAACGGTGACATATTAGTAGATGAATGCACAGCTCTATTATAAGCAAATTCAATAAATGGTATGCATTCCTCCTATGATTTTAAGTTCTTTTGAATGACAGCTCTAAGTAATTGTCCTAAAGTTCGATTAACTACTTCAGTTTGACCATCGGTCTGGGGATGACAAGAAGTAGAAAACAACAGCTTTGTTCCCAACTTTCCCCATAATGTCTTCCAAAAGTAACTAAGAAACTTAGGGTCTCGATCACTAACAATGCTCCTAGGCATCCCATGTAAGCGTACAATTTCCCTAAAGAACAAGTTAGCAACATTGGTAGCATCATCAGTTTTATGACATGGTATGAAATGTGCCATCTTAGAAAAGCGATCTACTACCACATAAATGGAATCATTACCTCGTCTAGACCTAGGTAAGGCCATTACAAAATCCATAGACAAATCAGTCCACGGTTCATTAGGAATAGGTAATGGAGTATACAATCCATGGGCCATCACTTTAGACTTAGCTTGCTTACAATTAATGCAATTGGCACATACTCTCTCTACATCACGTTTCATATGAGGCCAAAAGAAATGTTCAGCCAACATCTCTAAAGACTTAGCAACACCAAAGTGCCCCATTAAGCCCCCACCATGGGCCTCTCTCACAAGCAAATCACTATGTGAACATTTAGGCATGCATAATCTGTTTTCTCTAAATAAAAAGCCCTCATGTCTATAGAATTTGCCAAAGGCAGCATTCTCACAAGCTTCATAAATCGATGCAAAATCAGTATCATTAGCATATAAATCTTTCAAAAATTCAAATCCTAAACACTTAGCATGCATCACATTCAACAAGTTAACACACCAACTTAATGCATCAGCCACAACATTCTCTCTTCCTTGTTTATATTTAATCACATATGGGAATGTTTTAATGAACTCTACCCATTTGGCATGTCTACGGTTCAGCTTTTGCTGTCCCTTAAGATGCTTCAAGGATTCATGATCGGTGTGGATCACAAATTCTTTAGGCCATAAGTAGTGTTGCCACATTTGTAAAGCTCTAACTAATGCAAAAAGTTCCTGATCATATGTTGGGTAGTTCAAGGCTGCTCCATTTAGCTTTTCACTAAAGAAAGCTATTGGACGGCCCTCTTGCATCAAAACAGCTCCAATTCCCACTCCCGAAGCATCACACTCAATTTCGAACATTCTATCAAAGTTCGGAAGAGCCAAGACGGGGGCAGAAGTTAGTGTTGTTTTTAGCAAATTAAAAGCATCATCTTGTGCTTTTCCCCACTTAAACCCAACATTCTTTTTAATTACCTCAGTTAATGGCGCGGCTATCGTGCTGAAGTTCTTCACAAACCTCTGATAAAAACTCACCAATCCATGAAAGCTCCTCACCTCGGTAACTGAAGTTGGCGTGGGCCACTCTTGAATGGCCTTCACTTTTTCAGCATCAACGGACATGCCTTGTGCTGAAACGACAAAACCCAAAAACACAACTTTCTCCATGCAAAAAGAGCACTTTGAAAGGTTAGCATATAGCTGTTGTTCACGCAAAACATTCAAAACAGCCCTAACATGTTCTAGGTGTTCTTCCTCAGATTTGGAATAGATAAGAATGTCGTCGAAATACACAACAACAAATTTACCTATAAAGTCACGCAATACATGGTTCATTAATCTCATAAATGTACTAGGCGCATTAGTTAAGCCAAATGGCATAACTAGCCACTCATATAAACCATGCTTAGTCTTAAAAGCCGGTTTCCACTCATCTCCCAAAAGCATGCGAATCTGATGATAACCACTTTTAAGATCTATTTTTGTGAAAATTACAACCCCATTTAACTCATCCAACATATCATCTAACCTAGGAATAGGGTGACGATACTTTACCATGATTTTGTTAACGGCTCTACAATCAATGCACATCTGCCAAGTCCCATCCTTTTTTGGTACAAGGATGACTGGTACAGCACATGGGCTCATAAATTCACGAATTAATCCCTTTTCCATAAGCTTATCCACCTGCCTTTGAAGCTCCTTCGTCTCCTCCGGATTACTTCTATAGGCTGGTCTATTAGGAATTTGTGCACCGGGTATAAAATCGATTTGGTGTTCAATTCCTCGGATCGGGGGCAGCTTATTTGGCATCTCTTCGGGGAACACGTCCTCAAACTCCTGCAAAAGAGGGTAAACACTTGAAGGAAGGTAACATTGGTTTAGAGATGATAAACAAAAACTTTTGCAATAAAATAATAACAAATTTTTGTTTTCAGATTCAGCTTGCTTAATATCTCTCATTTTAGCATATAAAGATAAATTATGGGCTTTTTTAATGCTCCTTCCTTTTTCTCTCCTCTCACTCTCATCTCTCGGCCTTAATTCCTTTTCTCTCCCCTCTTCTCTCTTCTCACCCTCACTGATTTTAACACTCTTTTTTTCACTCGCCTTAACCACACCCCTACTCACAATGGCTTCTTCCGACATTCTTTGCATATAGAGCTGGTCCTCATATACTTCAGCGGGCGTTAAGGGTGATAACACGTACTTCTTCCCATCCTTGACTATAGTAAATTTGTTTAGTCGACCATGATGTAGTGCCAAACGGTCAAATTGCCAAGGTCTCCCCAACAAAACATGACAAGCTTGCATCGGGACTAAATCACAAACCACTTCATCAGTATAAGAACCAATTGAAATGTTCAGAAGTACCTGCCTAGTAACCTTGAGTTCGTTACTATCATTCAACCATTGTAATCGATATGGATTAGGATGTGGAATGGTTGAAAGTCCCAGCCGATTCACCAAAATGTGGCTAACCACATTACAGCAACTCCCTCCATCAATGATCATCAAACACGTCTTCCCCTTCACATTACATCGAGCATGGAAGATGTGTTCCCTCTGTTCGGTTGAGCTACTCACCCCCATTTTCAATGTGCATCGGGTGATCAGATTTACCCCATGTCCTCCCTTGCTATCTATCTCTTCAATATCACTACAATCTTCTAAGGAAGGCATATCGTCAAGTTCGGGATCAGATTCGGAGTCAGATTCAGATGCCAACTCTCTATGCTTCATGACCATGGTTCTTTGATTCGGGCAATCCCGTGCATAATGTCCTCTTCCTTGGCACTTAAAACAAACAAGATCACGAGTTCGAGTTGAACTCTCGGCTTTTTGATTCTTTGGGGCAGTCTCTCCCAAGTTCATCTTCCCAAAAGCTTTTATGTCAATTCGTGCTTTTTGGTCACTTTTGGTGTGATAATCAGCCTTGAACTTGCGATCACTTCTCGAGTCCCTCTCTCTTGGTTCAGACCTCCATGGGGCAGAATTAGGACCCTTATAACATGATCTACCCCTTTCGGCTTCTTGTAACTGACGCTCAATTTGTACCGCCTTGTGGAGCATGTCCTCCATTGTAAAACATGTTTACAGCTCTAGGATATTCTTGATTTCCCGTCTCAACCCTATGAGGAATTTAACCATGGTGGCCTCCTCACTTTCTTGTACATGAGCCCGGATAAGTGCCATTTCCAAACGTTTGTGGTAATCCTCAACGGACTGATTACCTTGTGTCATGGTCTGAAGTTCAATCAACAACTCCTTATGATAATGCATTGGCACAAACCGTTTCTTTATGAGTCGTTTCATATCTCTCCAAGTTGTTACAGGTTCATCCCCATCTCTTTGCCTCGTTCGCTTCAATTGATCCCACCGAACAGCAGCATAATCAGTCAATTCAGAAACAACAAGCGTAACTTTCTTCTGCTCGGAATATTCATGAATGTCAAAGATAGCTTCTACTTTCCGCACCCATTCAATATATGCCTCGGGATCACTAGCACCTCGGAATGTTGGCATTTTTAGTTTGATAGCATTGAGGTTACTATCTTTTCGGTCATGTACTCGCCGCCTTGAAGTCGACCGCACTTCTTCGTCGAATTCAGATACGTCATCCTCCGTATTGAATATCCCAACATTTCTTAGGTTCCGGTTGGGTCGTTCTTTGTGTTGCTGTCGTTCGGACATCAAATCAGCGACAATGTTACCAATTCATTTTAATTCACCTGTAACAGTTTGTTGCCACAAATCTTGATCAACCTTTTTAGAGTTGTCTCCATAGGATTTGTTAGACATGATAAATAAGAAAAGAAGCGAAAAAAAGCTAATCTAAAGGAAGAAAAGAAAGAAAATAGAAGAAATGCCTCCCAATCGGTTCAGTGACTCTTTTGTATTTATCTTGATGGATCACAAGGATCAATTCAAGTAATTCGAATGCCACAGAAGCAACAAAGACGACAAAAAAAAAGGTAGGCAGGATTCTAGATGCAAAGATGACTAATAATTGAAACGAAAAGAAAATAACGCACACTAGGAACAAGAATAAAAGACAATTTTTGAAGAAAAGACAATGGCTGAAAAAATACTCAGGAGTGTGTATTAGCATGCAAATTCATTAAGTTCAAAGCATAAGTGCACAAATCACTCAGTTGCATATATTTTCAAACTTGCTTTCTTTGTCCGTTTTTGGTATATAATGAATCATGTTTTTTTTTTTTTTTGTAACTTGTTGTATGCAATCAAGACAACTCACTTTGATTCAAAAATAAAAAAAAAATAGAATTGTAGAAATAATGAATTGCAATCAGCTTAATTAGAGCATACACACAAAGGTAGTGAATAAGAGTAGAGTCCAAAAAAATAATCCAAACGCTACTACTATGAACCTAGTAATCTAGATGCAAAAGTATAAGCAACTCGATCAACAAATTTGACTCTAGAAGGGCTGGTCCGTTTTAAGGGTTTTCAGACGCGTAGAACCCACGTTGATGGTTTCATATTTATATGGAAAAACAAAATCCTCAAGAGCCTAGGCTCTGATACCAATTGATGTGATATCGGCTGAGAAAACCGAAATCAACAAGCTTTCCCAATCTATCTTGAAGGATTTAAAACAAATTGAACAATGAATCAGAATTTAAGGGTTAGGTTCTTGTTCAATAGAATCTATTGAATTGCAGCAAAGTATATAGAAGAATGAATTATAATCACTAAGGACAGCAATATATAATTCGAATTTCACAAGTATGATACAAAGATTGGTGATAGCAAACCAATCCTAAGGTGTTTAAACGATAATGAAAGGGATTCAAACCTGACACCTTCGATTAAGCATTCTTAGAACCTGAATGTGGACGATTCACAAGTACCTTACCAAAATACTTGTTCACGATCAAGATAATATCGCAAGGATGAAGAACTCGATCTCTCAAACTCACAATATTAAAATCAGCCTCGGGCTGAAATCTCAACAAAGAGAGAAAAATCTAAAAATTTCAGAATTCAATTGTATCAAATTTCATATACGCCGTTCAACTATTACATTGGTGTTTAAATAGAAAAACCTAAACCTAAACTATTTAGGAAAAGAAAACCTTATTTGACTAGGAAAAGAACAACAAAGAAAAAGGGAATGCCTGGATTTCAGCCTTAAACTTAGGAAAGTTTAACCAACACAAATAAGGAAAACTTTAAATCAATCCTTATGCAATAAGGATTGAAAAACGTGCTTCCCTTTAGCATGTGGTTTATGGGCTGATTTGTGAGCCCAAAACAGCTCACTTATTGCTAAAACTAACATTGACTAAAGACACCTAAACCCAAATCAAAATCCATACATATTCCCTAAGGGTGCCTTAAGTGCTAACACTTAATTGTCCTTAGCTCATACATAGAATTCCAATTAGGTCCATTTTAACTAATCATTACAATCAGACCCATAAACATCACTTTCTTGGACTTGAATACAACACAAGACTGAATCGTATCCATATGAGTTGTTCGGTTTGTTGTGATCAGCCTCAATTTCCATACGTTGAAATAAGTGCATAACTAGACCGTTAAGCACTTGTTGCATCTTCTTTGCACGGTTCCTTGTTATTGGACCAATGGGCAACTCCAAAGGATCTCTCTTGCCTCCTCGCTCCATGCCTCCATGTCCTTGTGGTGTGATGACCGCATCACATTGGAAGCGACATACCTACACTGCAAGGGGTAAAGTAGTGGCTGAGTAGGTGCTTCACAACGAAGGACTTAGGCGAAGCTGAGATGATCCAAGGGATCAGGATCTATAAGGATAGATCAAATCGGCTTCTGGGCCTAAGTCAGGCCTCATACATAGACAAAGTTCTGAAAAGTTTCAGCATGGACTGGGCTAAGAAAGGTTTCTCACCAATGGGCCATGGGCTGAAACTTTGTAAGAAGAACTGTCTAAGACAAGGGAGGACACGGAGAACATGAAATTGGTTCCATATGCTTCGGCTAAAGGATCAATTATGTACTCCATGCTATGTACGAGACTTGATGTCACCTTTGCACTAAGTATGATAAGCCGGTACCAGCAGGATCCCGGAGAGGATCACTGGAAGGCTGTCAAGGTAATCCTCAAGTACCTTAACCGGACTAAGGATGGCTTCTTTAGTGTATGGTGGTCAGGAAGTGCTGTCAGTTACTGGGTACACTGATGTAAGCTTCCACACCGACCATGATGAGTACCAGTCATAGTCTGGGTATGTATTTTTGCTTAATGGTGTGCTGTAAGCTGGAGGAACTTAAAGCAGCCAACCATCGCGGACTCTACAATAGAAGCTGAGTACATCGCGGCGTGTGATGCAGCTAAGGAAGCTGTGTGGATGAAGAGGTTTATCACTGAGTTAGGAGTAGTGCTAACTATCCAGGACCCAGTTAATATCTTTTGTGACAACAATGGGGCCGTTGCACAAGCTAAGGAGCCCCGGTCGCACAAGCTAAGGAGCCCCTGTCACACAAGAACACAAAGCACGTGCTCATCAAGTTTCAACTCATACGAGAGATCGCGGAGAGAGGTGACATTGCATTGCACAGAGTGGACACCGAGGATAATGTCGCAAATCCTTTGACCAAGGGACTGGCCCAGTCTAAGCATGAGGGTCATACTAGATCTATAGGGATTAGGCCCATGCCTAGTTGGAACTAGTGCAAGTGGGAGATTGTTGGATATGCCCTAGTCCCGAGGCATTGGTTCTTGTTTTTGTATCATACATTTATTGGATTTTTGCATTATACTTATTTGTGTTATTAATAAAGGCATTAATTCATTTATTATATTTATCTTGTGTAATATATTAAATGAAGTATCCGATGGACATATCCATATCCATGATGACCAGTGTCATGCACTTGGCAGTAAGACTATGGATAGGGTAAACGATATGACCATGAATAGATCCGTAGTCTGCTCTAGTCATGGGAATGAGTGGAACAAAAGACTATCATTAACCTAGTTATATGGTGGTGTCTTACCGGTCATTGGACATGGGATGTCAACCAAGTTAATGGGTACATGCAAAAAGGGCATGGTACTAGATAGATCCACTAAATGAGAAATCCATATGGTATAGTATCACAAGTGATTCTCATGTAGTACTTGTATGGATCCTTTGACCTAACCATATGATGGTGTTGCATGTGAGGTTGCATACTTAGGGGTACGCCTAAAGGGCCTGTAATAGGGTGCCAAGTATGGGTACTTTCGGCTATGTCACTTAGCATGGCAATTCTATGGATATGCAGAAGGGATTTGTCACTCAGTGGTCCACTGAGAAGATATCACCAGCCTCTTGATGAATGTGATTGATAAGAGTGTGGCCACAACCAAATGAGTTGGAACTTGCTTATGAGCTTCAGTGCATTCAGGATCAAGTTAATGTCCGGACACAAAAGAGGGTGATAAATCCATGCTTCTGTGTTGGACACTGATATCGATGACATGGGATATACAAGTTCAAACTACAGGGTTATGATAATAGTTAGGCTACCATCTCCATCTTGATTGGGGGCTGCAGTGGCTTGCTAGAGCCCAACTGCAGTCTGTGGGCCACAGGCCCACTACCAACATAAAGATGGGCCCACGGGATTGTACACATTGAGCGACTGAACACCGACTTAAGGAATCACATGTATGCTTGGAGTATACACTCTAGAAAGAGAGGTATATATATTAATTATATTATAAAGATCAAATGGATTGATCATAATAATAAAATTAATATATATTTAATTGGCTCTTCATAATTAATTGGATTAATTATGAGATTATTTCCTGCGTGGAAATATTCATATGTATAGGTTTACATATAAATTTATTTGTGATGATCTAGTTTTAATTTGATGGATTAAATTAATTAGTCAAACTAATTTTAATTTAAATGTAAATAATATGTTACTTGGTGTAATATATTAAATACATGGGTAAATTAAAATTGAGCTTGAAATTAGTTTAAGTTAGACTAATTAAAATAGGTTTGGACCTGAATTGAAAGAAGGAGCCAACTTAGGCCTAAATTCCCTTGGGAATTTCGGCCACCTAGGGTTATAGAACCCTAGGAATTTTGGCCAAGCAAGGCAAGACACACACTAGCCGAAATTTGCCCCTTCCTCGTCTCCAAAGTTTGTTTTTTCTGATGCTAGCACAGGTGGTGTTCATTACGCGTTCATGTACGTGAACGAGGAGGGTTTCTAGTTTGATTCCTGCAGTCTGCATCCATCTCTTAAAAGAGATATTCCTGGTTAGAGATTTATCTCTTTCTATTAAATTTTTGTTTTTCCAATTTCCATCTCAATTGCTCCTGGACACGGATTTAAGGAAATCATCGCGTTCTTCTGCTTTAATCGGGTGATTTCCGGTGACAAATCCCAACATCACCCCTTTGGTCAGACCGAAGTGCTTTTATTTTCTTGCCAAGTTGGTTTTCTACTTCATTCTTAAAGTCCTTGAACCTTTGGAGAGTCTCAGACTTATGCTTCATCAGATACACGTAACCATATATGATGAAGTCATCCGTGAAGGTGACGAAGTACAGAAAACTAGATCTAGCACTATTGCTCATTGGGCCACATACATCGGAATGTATTAGCTCCAATAGCTTTGAGGCCCTTTAACAGTCTTGCTAAAAGGCACCTTTGTCATCTTGCCTCTCAAACAAGATTCGCATGTGTCATAAGACAGGATGTCAAATGACCCTAGCACTCCACTAGAGTGAAGCCTAGCTATGTGCTTCTCATTTATATGGCCAAGTCGACAATGACAGATGTAAGTAGGATTAATTTCATTTTGTTTAAACCTCTTAGTATTTATGTTATAGATTGAACTTTCATGTTTTAGATCAAGGATATATAAGCCATTTTCAAGAAATGCTGTTCCATAAATAATATTGCCACATTGCATAGAAATTCTACCCTGTCCAATATTAAATACGAAACCAGAAATATCCAAAAAAGAAACAGAAATAATATTCCTACGCATCGCAGGTACAAAATAACAGTTTCTTTGTTCCAAAACAAGTCCACTAGGCATCTCCAAGAAATAATCTCCGATCTCCATGGCCTGAACCCGAGCACCATTTCCGACTCGAAGATCTACTTCTCCAGATCCTAATAATCTCCTATTTCTTAGACCTTGCACATTTGAACAAATGTGAGATCCACATCCAGCGTACAAGACCCAAGATGGTGAAATAGCCAGATTAATCTCAACAACATAAATACCTAAAGCAGCAGTGCCCCTTCTCATGACATGAGCTCTTTCAGTGCCCCTTCTCATGACACTCATGGCAGACATCGTCAGGAGAAGCAACCCTTGCTTTAGGTTGGGCCACCACCTTTTTGCCCTTAGCCTTGGCCTTTTGGGCCTTAGCCTTGGCCTTAGATTTGGCCTTTCCCTTAGCAATGGGTGTATTGCCCTTGTTCACCAGCAATACTTCTGGAGTCTTCTTAAGAGACTGCTTAGCAAGCTTGAGCATGCCATGCAGCTCAACAACCGATTTATCCAACCCTTGCATATGATAGTTCATGATAAACTGGTTGTAAGACTCAGGAAGTGACCTGAGAATAATGTCTGCTGTCAAGTCCTGCAGAACTGGTGAGCCGAGGCAGGCAAGTGTATGAATATACCCCTTCAACTTTAGCCCATGAGTGCTAACAAAAGTCCCAGCTGTCATCACAGTCGTGCAAAGTGCCTTAGTTTTCAGGTTACGTTCCTGACGAGCCTGATCTTGGAACATCTTTTTACGGTGATGCATCATCTCATAAGCATGCTCGTCCATAAACTCTTCTGAAGATCAGAAGCCATGGTACCCAGCATGAGGCACGAGACATCTCGGTCATCCCTCACTTGCCGATCGTACTGCTCCACCATCGCCGTGGTGATGCCTTGACCTGCGAGAGGGCCAGCTGGTAAAGGAGCATTCAGTACATACTCCTTGGACTCGTGTCTAAGAATTATTTGTAAGTTCCTAGCCCAGTCCAGGAAGTTAGTCCCCGAAAGCTTCTCCTTCTCCAAGAGTGACCTAAGTGAGAGTGAGTTGTTGTTGGTTCCAGCCATTTAAATTGCTTAAGTGAAATGGGATTATCTACATGGAAGAAATCATTGCTTGAGTTAGAAATAAAGAACTTTTAAGCCAATTCAAATTCATGATCCGATTTTAATTTATTCATTGGTGATGTTAATTGGCTGACTTGACCAAGATCCACAACTTATCAATGACTGGCTGAACTAAGGCTCGCTAACCAACCATTGATTCGTTTTGTAGGACAACCTATCCGATCCTTCCACAACGGACTCTTGGTTTGATGGGCTTATTGACATTTGACCCATCTGTGCTTAGGGCCCGCTCTAAGCTAATGCTACCCATGTTGAGTCATGCCACCATTCACATGTTAACCATACCAAGTATCCTAACCCTTGACGGCCCATCGAATACTACAATGTACCCAGCTAGGGCATGGCGCACATTGCAGCATCAATGGGAGGAAGAGGTGTGAATGTGGGAAGTACTTTTAAATGACTCGATATTTTAATTTTCGATTTCTAATAAAGTGATACGGCTTAGCATGCATAAACGCGGGTAATAATTTGGTGATCCATACATCCATATATAACATGACAAATGCAATAGCATACTTAATTTAAAATAAATGAGATCCTATAGACCTTTAATTACAACCTAATGAAAAACTAGATATCCTATCTAATTCTTCATGGGTCGGACTGCAATCCTTCTTGGGCTCCCACCATGGGCTTGCTCAATCTGGGCCTTCCTCCATACTTGATGCAATTACAACAATTTTATAAAATAAAATCTATTCAAACATTACATCAAAATAAAAAAAATGGCACACAGGCCATATTTCCGAAAATTAAATTACAACCGATAATAATTTAGGGCCCACAGAACTCAACGTCACATTTCAAACAAAGTACCTGTCATGCACATACATACCAATATGATGCATGATCATGGCATTCCAAATTGTAAATATAAATGTTAAGCTGAGTTACTTAGGGTCAAATCGCCAATTTTAACAAATGTGACTAAGGCTCATAAAGGCCCAATGGATAACATCCATAAATGGAAAATTAACAATTTTGCTTCACTTGAATTTGGGTTGTCACAAATTTAAAATTTAGCTCTCCCAATTTTAACCGGTGTCACGGTTTATTGGACCAATTTCATGACGTCCATATTCAATTTAATATGAAAATAATTAAATTAAATATGCATGCGAACAAAATAAACAATTTAAATACAAATTAATTTAATTTAATTAGCATTAGGGCCTAGAAAATCCAAAACCGGACCCAAAACCCGCACGCAGCAGCTTGCCGCGGAAGCAGCAGCCCAGTCGGCTACTGCCACTGCTGTGCACGCAACAGCCTACTGCAGGTGAAGGAATCGCAAATTTGCGATTCCCTTCACCCAAAAACTTATTTTTTTTAATCATAAACAAAAATGTTTCCAACCAAAAAAATATATATATAATTAATATAGAAAAAAATTTTAGATGGAAAATAATTGGGGAAAAATAATTAAAAACCCCAATCCAACAATTTTAGGGCTTATACAAAAACAAAACCAATTAAGTAAAAACCCTAAAATCAAAAACTTGAAACCCATTCTTTCTTCAAGAACGCTTTCAAGAATCAATTCCAATCAATCTAATGGATAAAACCTAGGCTCTGATACCACTGTTGGGATTCGTCATTGGAAAAATAACATGGCGCAGTGGAGAATACACCGTTTAAAATTTCCTAGAATCCACTTATCGTGTGCAATTACCATTGATTAGAATAAAACCAAATTGAATCAAGAGAGATTAACTCACTGGATTCGTCTCTTCCAGAGACTGTTGCAGAATCGTTTCTTGAATCTGCAATCTCCAAAGTCCGGTGCACGACCAACTATTGAGCGGGAATCGGTGCTAGCCGAAGACACGAAGGAATGGAGGTTTAATGTCAGGATTTTTGGCTATTTTGGGGCTGCTCTTGGTGCCTGAAATTTCCAGCAATTAATTAGGATTGAATTAGGGTTTTATTCCTTAAGTGTGCCCTTATATAGACACCTTGTCTAATTGGGTTTTAATTAGGTTAATTAAAACCCAAGCCCACTAGGATTATAATTACATAAATAAACTTTAATTAAAAAGTATATACTATGTAATTTAATTCCACTTGGCTAAATTTAACTACCCCTAAATAAAATTAAATCACACTTAAGTAAATACAATACATGTATTTAATTTTCCTAAATTATTTAATTAATTGTTTACTTTATGTAATTTAATTAATTGATAAATTAATTAATTACATTATGTAAACTTATTAATTAAATTAAATTCAACCCAATGTTAATTAACTACCATGACACCGAATGTCAACTAATTAATTAATACATTCCTTCCAATGTACATTACATATACAATTTTTATAAGTTCCGGCTCAGTTGATCTATGTGCACGATCCTATGGGTCTATCTTTATGTTGGCTGTAGGCCCAAGGTCTATAGACTGTAAGTGGGTTCTAGCAAACCATTACAGCCCCCAATTAAGATAGAGATGCAGTACTCTTTTGAAGCCACTCACCCGGTAGGAATCTCATAGTGCCCTTTGCCTAACGATATCGATATAAATGAACAAGAGGCATGGTGTCCGTCATCCTCTTCTATTGTTTATTATATTTCTTGATCTTGAGTTGATTGATTAATCAAATAAGCACCGACTTACCTTGGTATGGCCATACACTTATCAGTCCCACTCATCAAGTGGCCAATGATATCATCTCGGTGTCACCCGAGTGGCAATTCCATCACTTCATCATCAATATCAACATGTTCACCGATCCAACTAATCATACCCATATTTAGCATCCTTTTACAGACCCATTAGGCATATGTCAAAGTGAACCGGATTCCATATTAATATTATAATGAAATTTGGTCTGAGGACAAAAGAGACCTACTCAAGAAAGACCTCTGACGCAACAACCATGTGGCTTTCTTGTGCGGATCGATCCAATCCTATGTCAACGACATGTACCTCTATTCATGACTGACTATACAAGTACTATGGCTAGTTAAGAACTGCCATACCATCATCGAATATACAAGTCTATGGTTCTATTCATTCCCACGATTAAAACAGACCTAGGATAGGTTTTATGATTATCAATCAATGGATATTCTACTCATATTATAGCACAAGATATACCTCTGACGCGATAACCATGTGGCTTTCTTGTTCGGGTCGATCTAATCCCATGTCAACGACATGTACCTATATTCATAACTGATGATACAAGTACTATGGCTAGTTAAGAACTGCCATACCATCATCGAATATACAAGTCTGCGGTTCTATTCGTTTCCACGATTAGAATAGACCTGGGATAGGCTTTATGATTATCAATCAATGGATACTCTACACATATTATAGCACAAGATATAAATGAAATAGATTAATTGCCTTTATTAATGTGACACAAATAATGTATTCATACATGACTCTTAATGTATAATAAAAAATACAAGAATCCAATGCCCTAGGAACTAGGGCACACCAACATATAGAGGTCAGGAAGTGCTATCAGTTACTGGGTACACTGATGCATGCTTCCAGACCAACTAGGATGAGTACCAGTCACAGTCTGGGTATGTATTTTTGCTAAATGGTGGTGCTGTAAGCTGGAGGAGCTCAAATCAGCCAACCATCGTTGACTTTACCACAGAAGCTGAGTACATCACGGCGTGTGATGCAACTAATAAAGCTGTATGGATAAGGAAGTGTATCACTGAGTCGGGAGTAGTGCCAACTATCCTAAACCTAGTTGATATCTTCTGTGACAACAATGGGGCCGTCGCACAAGCTAAGGAGCCCCGATCACACAAGAACACAAAGCACGTGCTCAGGAAGTTTCACCTCAGACGAGAGATCGCAGAGAGAGGTGACATTGCGTTGCATAGAGTGGACACCTAGGATAATGTTGCAGATCCTTTGACCAAGGTACTGGCTCAGCCCAAGCACGAGGATCATATTAGATCTATAGGGATTAGGCCCATGCCTAGTTGGAACTAGTGCAAATGGGAGATTGTTAGATGTGCCCTAGTCCTGAGGCATTGGACCTTGTATTTGTATTATACATTTATTGGATTTAGGTATTATGCACATTTTGTGTCATTAATAAAGGCATTAATTAATTTATTATATATATCTTGTGCAATATCTTAAATGAAGTATCCAATGGACATATCCATAGCCATGATGACAAGTGTCATGCACTTGGCAGTAAGACAATGGATAGGGAAAACAGTATGACCATAAAGAGATCTGTAGTCTATTCCAGTCATGGGAATGAATGGAACTGGAGACTATCATTAACCTGGTTGTATAGCTGTGTCTTACCGGTTATTGGACATGGGATGTCAACCAAGTTAATGGGTACATGCAAAAGGGGTAAGGTACTGGATAGATCCACTAAACGAGAAATCCACATGGTATAGTATCAGAAGTGATTCTCGTGTAGTACTTGTATGGATCCTTTGACCTGACCATATAATGGTGTTGCATGCAAGGTCGCATACTTACGGTACGCCTAAAGGGCCTGTAATAGGGTGCCAAGTATGGGTACTTTCAGGTATGTCACTTAGCATAGCAATACTATGGATATGCAGAAGGGATTTGTCACTTAGTAGTCCACTAAGAAGATATCATCGGCCTCTTGATGAATGTGACTGATAAGAGTGTGGCCACACCCAAACAAGTTGGAACTTATTTGTGAGCATCAGTACATTCGGGATCAAGTAAATGTTCGGACACAAAAGAGGGCGATCAATCCATGCCGTTATGTTGGACACCGATATCAATGACATGGGATATACAATGGCTTGCTAGAGCCCGCCTGCCAACATAAAGATGGGCCCATGGGATCGTACACATTGAGCGACTGAACAAGGACTTAAGGAATCACCTGTATACTTGGAGTATACACACTGGAGAGAGAGGATTATATTAATTATATTATAAAGATCAATTGGATTGACCATAATAATAAAATTAATATTAGTGTTGGCATTCTCATAATTAATTCATGAGATTATTTCATAGGTGGAAATATTTCATATGTATAGGTTTGCATATGAATTTATTTTGTGAAGATCCAATTTTAATTTCATGGATTAAATTAATTGATCGAATCAATTTTGATTAAATGAAAATAATTTGTTACATGGTGTAATATATTATATACATGTTAAAATTAAAATTAGGTTTGAAATTAATTTGGACCGAGTGAATTAGAATGGATTTGGGCCTAAAAAAAAATAAAATGGAAAAGCCCACATAAAATGAAGCCATATTGGCCGGAATTTTCAATTAAAATTTCATCCACCTAGGGTTAAAACAACCCAAGGATTTTTGGTCGAATGCAACACACAAGCACCATAGCCGAAATCTTCTTCTCCCTTTCTCAAAAGTTTTGAGACGTTAGCACGGGTCATGTTCCCAAGGCGTTCGTGTACGTGAATGAGGAGGGAATCTACATTGATTTCTGCAGCCATCTCTAGAAGAGATACTCCTGGTAAGAGTTTAATATCTTCTATTTAATTTTTAAGTTTTGCAATTTTCATCTCAATTGCTCCTGGGCACATATTTAAGGAAATCACCGCATTCTTTCACATTCAATCGGGTGATTTCCGGTGAAAAATCCCAACAGGCACATCCAACAATCTCCCAGTTGCACTAGTTCCAATTAGGCATGGGCCTAATCCTTATAGAATCTAGTATGACCCTCGTGCTTGGGCTGAGCTAGTGTCTTGGTTAAAGGATCTGCGACATTGTCCTTGGTGTCCACTCTGTGTAATGAAATGTCACCCCTTTTGGCACTACTCCCAATTCAGTGATGAACTTCTTTATCCACACAGCTTCCTTAGCTGCATCACACACCGCAATGTACTCAGCTTCTATAGTAAAGTCCATGATGGTTGGTTGCTTGGAGCTTTCCATCTTACAGCACCACCATTCAGCATAAACACATACCTAGACTGTGACTGGTACTCATCCTAGTCAGTCTAGAAGCTTGCATCAGTGTACCCAGTAACTAACAACTCTTCCTAACCTCCATACACTAAGAAGCTATCCTTAGTCTAGTTAAGGTACTTAAGGATTGCTTTGACAGCCTTCCAGTGACCCTTGCTGGGATCTTGCTGGTATCGGCTCATCGTACATAGTGCAAAGGCGATATCAGGTCTCATACATAGCATGGAGTACATGATTGATCCTATAGCTGAGGCATATGGGACCAATTTCATGTTCTCCCTATCCTCCCTTGTCTTAGGACAGTTCTTCTTACTAAGTTTCCATCCATGGCTCATTGGCAAGAAACCTTTCTTGGCCTGATCCATGCTGAATCTTTTCAGAACCTTGTCTATGTACGTGGCCTGACTTAGGCCTAGAAGTTGATTGGACCTATCCTATAGATCCTGATCCCTAGGATCATCTCAGCCTCACCTAAGTCCTTCATTGTGAAGCAGTTATACAACCACTACTTTACAAATTGTACTGTTGGTATGTTGCTTCCAATAAGAAGGATATCATCCACATATAATACCAGGAAGGTGACAATGTTCCCACTAATCCTTTTATACAAACAAGGCTTATCTTGATTTTGTAAGAAGCCGTATTCTTTTATGGCTTTATTGAATCTAAGATTCCAACTTTAGGATGCTTGCTTCAGTCCATAAATGGACCTTTGAAGCTTGCATACCCTCCCAGGATACTCTAGATCAACAAAACCCTCAGGTTGTGTCATGTACACATCCTCGAGTAGCTTTCCATTAAGGAAAGTAGTTTTGATATCCATCTGCCAGACCTCATAGTCGTACCAAGCGGCTATGGCCAGCAGGATCCTTATGCATTTGAGCATAGCGACTAGAGAGAAAGTTTCATCATAGTCTATTCCATGGACTTATCTGAAACCTTTCACAACTAGACGCCCCTTGAAGGTGTTGTCGGCCTTTAGCTTGTAGCACCACTTGCAACCCATTACCTTAGCACTCAGAGGTGGATCAACTGTGTTCCAAACCTGATTAACGTGCATAGATTGCATCTCCGCCTCCATGGCCTTACACCAGTTGGCAGACTATGGGCTAGCTATAGCCTCCTGGTAGGTTTTGGGCTCTTCCTCATCAAAGACAAGAAGAGTGTGATCATCGATGATGAGAAACCCATATCTCTCTGGTTCCAAACCATCCCTACCAGACCTTCTAGGTCCTTGTGTGACCTGGGTCAGTGCTTCCTCCTGTGGAAGCTCCACCCTGGTCCCCGAGTTATGCTCTTCTGGAGTTTGTGAGATTTGAACTTCCCTGAGTTCAACATTGCTCCCACTATCTTTCTTAGAAATCAAATCCTTTTCTAGAAAGACCCCTTTTCGTACCACGAGCACCTTGTTCTCAGCGGGGTCGTAGAAGTTGATACCCTTTTGTTTCCCTAAGGTAGCCCACAAACATGCATTTTGTTGGTTTTGGGTTCTAGTTTGCCCCTAGTCAATTTCTTGACATGTGCATCACATCCCCAAATCTGTAGGAAAGACACATTAGGCACCCTGCCGGTCCATATCTCATATAGGGTCTTTTCCACTGCCTTAGTCGGAGTATTATTCAAAATGAGAGCTGCTTTCTCAAGAGCGTATCTGTAGAAGGTTATTAGGAGAGAGGCATGACTCATCATTAAGCAGACCATGTCCAATAAGGTCTTGTTCCTCCGTTCGGACACCCCATTCCATTGTGGTGTTCCTGAAGGAGTGAGCTGTGGACCGAGTCCATGCTCTCTCAAATATGAGTCAAACTCTAGGCTCATATACTCGCCTCCTTGGTATGACTGAAGGGCTTTGATATTTCTACCTAGATTTCTGTACTTCGTTCCTAAATTCCTTGAACCTATCAAGGGTCTCAGACTTATCTTTCATCAGATAGACATAGCCATATCTGCTGAAATCATCCATGAATGTGACGAAGTACAGATGTCCACCACTGGTAGCTGCACTCATGGGCCCACATACATCTGAATGTATTAGGTCCAGTAAGTCAGTAGGCCTTTCAGCTTTCTTGCTAAAAGGCGCTTTAGTCATTTTACCTCGTAAATAAGACTCGCATATATCAAGTGACTCCAAGTCAAATGACCCTAGGATTCCAGCTTTGTGAAGCCTAGCTATGTGTTTCTTGTTTATGTGGCCTAAATGACAATGCCAAAGGTAGATAGGATTAAGTTCATTAGGCTTAACCCTTTTAGTATTTATATTATAGACATGATTGGTTTCATTCAAATCTAGGATTTATAGGCCATTATTTAATAGAGCTTCTCCATAAAATAATCCCTCTCTAGATAAACCAATTCTACCATTAGAAATAGTAAAATGAAATCCAGAAATATCCAATACTGAAACATAAATAATATTCCTGCACATTGCAGGTACAAAATAACAAGGTTCCTATATTAAAACCAATCCACTAGGCATCATGAGGTGGTATTCGCCGATCTCTATAGTAGCAACCCTTGCTCCATTACCGACCCGTAAGTCCAGCTCCCCAGATCCCAATGACCTCCTATTCTTAAGTCCCTGTATATTGCAAAAAATGTGAGAACCACATCTAGTCTCTAATACCCAGGATGTTGAAACAGTGAGGTTAATGTCTATGACATATATACTTGACGAAGACTCACCGTGGGTCTTCCTCTGCTCTCCCAACAGTTTGGGACATGATCTCTTGCAATGCCTTGCTTGCTTGCACCCGAAACAGACATCCTCGGGACTGGCCTTGGGCTGGGCCTTAGGCTTCTTGGCTTTGGCTTTCTTAGCCTTGGCCTTAACCTTTTCCTTGGCCTTACCCTTTGTAAGAGGAGGGTTCCCCTTGTTGGCCAGCAGTACCAGTGGAGTCTTCTTGATTGACTGCTCAGTGAGCTTGAGCATCCCATGCAGCTCACTAACAGTACGGTTCATCCCTTGCATATTATAGATCAGGATGAACTAATAGTAAGAATCTGATAAGGAAGCTAGGATTGTGTCCACCGCCAGCTCCTGTGAGATAGGCGATCCGAGACAGGCTAAAGTATCCAGATAGCCCTTCATCTTGAGCACGTGTGTGCTCACTGATGTCCCAGCCCCTATCTTATAGGAGTGGAATGCCTTATTGGTAAGGTACCTTTCCTGAGGAGCTTGCTCTTGAAACATCTCATTGAGAGTTGTTATCATAGCATAGGCTTGATGGTCCATGAACTACTTTTGTAGCTCAGGGACCATGCACCCCAGTATAAGGCATGTCACATCCCAGTTATCTTTCACATGCACCTCGTATTCCTCCAGCTGGGCAGCCGGTGGATTACATCCCATAGGTACAGCCGGTACAGGCCTTTCCAGCACATACTCCTCTAATTCTTGTCTTAGAACTATCCTTCAGTTCCTAGACCAGTCTAAGAAGTTGGGGCAGGAAAGCTTGTCCCTTTCGAAGATAGATCACACTGAAAGTGAGCTGTTTATTGCCATTAGACTACACAAAAAATTACAAGAGTGTTAACAAACGCCTTAACTTGTTTCCCATGTTTAATTAATAGTGAATCAGGTTATTAATTAACTCAAGTTGAAGGGCTCATAGGCCGAGATCCATATTTCATTAAGATATAGCCAGACGAGGGCTTGGAAAAAACTATATCGTAATTATTTAGGTAGGAATGCCGTTCAATCCCAACCTAAGGACTCTCCATTTGATGGGCTTGTTGGCCCTTACCATTTGTGCTTAGAGCTAGGAGAATCCTACTACCCATGCTAAGTCAAAACCTCCATCCAAGTGTCAGAGTAACCAATACTCCAACCCAATACAAAATGATGATACTCCAATGCATCCAGCGAGGGCATGGTCTACAACTGGCCTATCCCCACTTTGAGTCAGTTTTGAATAAGGGAAGCACTTTTAAACAACTTAGTAATTTACTTTTGGTTATTAGATTCGTTTTAATAACAGCTTAGATGCATAAGCGGGTGAAAATGGGATTGGATCATACATACATACATGTAAATAAATAAAGCATAATTAAATAAGTAAAATGGAGTGCTATGGGCCTATATTACAACCTAATATAATTCTAGTAAACCTATACTAGAAAATACATCAGGTGGGCCTCCATTTCTCCTTCCTTCTAGGCTTGCCGCTCCAATGAGCTCCTTCTTTACACATTTTATAATAAATAAATAAAATAAAATTACATAAAAAAGAAAAATGGCAGGCCATATTTACCCAAAAGAAAAAATACAACCCAACTCGAATAAGGTCCAATAGCATCCATACATACATTTAATCATACGTCCATGCATCCAATACATCAATTTATAAACATGTTATAATGCATGAATTTAAGCCCATTTCAATATGTCCTTAGCCATTATTTTGAAATAGCCAATTTTGACCCGTCATGGTTCTAGCCCTTAATGGGCTTTGGGCCTCCAGCCCAAGCAGTTAACTGGTCCCATGGAATCAGGAAACCATGAGTCTATATCAGCCGCTTGGGTAATCATGCCAAGAAAACCCGAACCAATTTCAATTAAACCATATTAATTTCCAAAATTAATTTCTCATGAATAAAATTAAACATTTCATTCAAGAAACAATGTGCATTTAAATTACAGAAATTTAAACACACAAAATTTTAAAACCCATTAAAATTTCAAAACTGGGCCCTGGGCTTGAAACCACCAAATCCAAAATTGGGCCCACCCTGCTGTAGCTAGGGCATTGGAGTTGCCCTAGCAGCAGCGCTGTTGCCCAGCAGCAGCTCGCTATTGCCGCCCAGCAGCAGCAGCACACTGTTGGTGCAGCAGCTGTGGCCCAGCAGCTGCTACCGATGTTCCTGCCCCTACGATGGCTGCTAGCAGTAATTCTGCCTCCGACAACCCCGTATCCACAGGATCAGCCCGTGATTTTCAACCAAATAAAAAAAAATTTTAGGCAAAACATAAACACATCCAAACAATTGAAAATCAAACCATGAATATAACCTAATATCCTAATTAATTTTCAATTGAAGAAAACAATGGGGAAAATCATAAAACCCTAACCAAGAACCCCAAAATAAAAACACCAATTTTAAAAGGAGGGATTCAATCCTATTAATCAATTTCCACATATCAAAAGCCCACTCTAATACCACTATTGGATTTTTCACTAGAAATCAACCGATAGAGCGGAAACACGCGTTGATTCCCTCAAATCCATGCCAAGGAGCAATTAATATGGAAATTGAAAAAAACAAAACAAAATTAAATGAATTGAGATTCTCACCAGAAAATCTCTTTAAGAGATGGCTGCAGAAATCGAATCCGACTTCCTCCACGTTCCCGTGCACGAACGGCTATAGAACACGGCCCG
This sequence comes from Euphorbia tirucalli, assembly GCA_039660915.1. Lineage (NCBI taxonomy): Eukaryota > Viridiplantae > Streptophyta > Magnoliopsida > Malpighiales > Euphorbiaceae > Euphorbia > Euphorbia tirucalli. The sequence goes on along the minus strand of CM077640.1, from coordinate 28,698,519 downwards.
ACTTCCTGGAATTTTCTATTAAAGAAAATAAACTCTCTCTTGGCCGAATTCCCTAGGGTATTTTAATCATAGGAGGCTGATATTTTTTTTTTGTAAGAATTTCGGGCCATCTTTCTTTTATTTTATGCGGGCCTTTTCTTTCTTTTAAGCCCAAAGCTTATTTAATTCTTCCGGTCTAATTTAATTTCAAATTCTATTTTAATTCAACATGTATGTGAATGTATTATACCATATAATACATCACATACATTTAAATTAAAATTAATTTGACAAATTAATTTAACCGAGGAATTAAATAAGACTTTCATAAAATTAAATACATGTAAACCTATGCATGTACAAACGAGGAAATAATCTCACAAATTAATTCATTAAATTAATTATGAGGAGGCCAATACATATATTAATCATATTATTTTAATCAATCCAATTGATCTGTATAATATGATTAATACAATCCTCTCTCTCCGGTGGGCATACTCCAAGTATGCAGTAGATCCCTTAAGTCCGAGTTCAGACATTCAATGTGTATGATCTTGTGGACCCATCTTTATGTTGCCAGTGGGCCTTTGGCCCACAAGCTGCAGGCGAGCTCTAGAAAGCTACTACAGCCCCAAATTAAGATGCAGATAGCAGTCCAACTGAAATCATAACCATGTAGTTTAAACTTGTACATCCCATGTTATTGATATCGGTGCCCAACATAAAGGCATGGATTGATCACCCTCTTTTGTGTCCGGACATTTACTTGATCCTGAATGAACTGATGCTCATAAACAAGTTCCAACTTGTTTGGGTGTGGCCACACTCTTATCAGTTGCATTCATCAAAAGGCCAATGATATCTTCTCAGTGGACTACTAAGTGACATTCCCTTCTACACATCCATAGGACTACCATCTTCATTGACACAACCGAACATAGTCATACTTGGCACCTTGTTACAAGCCCTTTAGGTGTACACCAAAGTATGCCACTTCACATGCAGTACCATCATATGGTCAAGTCAAAGGATCCATACAAGTACTACATGAGAATCACTTGTGATACTTTACCATGTGGATTTCTCATTTAGTGGATCTATCTAGTACCATCCCCCTTTTGCATGTACCCATTAACTTGGTTGACATCCCAAGTCCAATGACCAGTAAGGCACCGCCATACAACCAAGCTAATGATAGTCTCTAGTTCCATTCATTCCCATGATTGGAATAGACTACGGATCTCTTTATGGTCATATCATTTTTCCTATCCATGGTCTTACTACCAAGTGCATGACATTTGTCAACATGGATATGGATATGTCCATTGGATACTCTATTTAAAACATAGCACAAGATATATAATAAATAGATTAATGCATTTATTTAATGACACAAAATGTGTGATACATAAATCCAATAAATTTACAATACAAATACAAGGACCAATGCCTCGGGACTAGGGCACATCCTACAAATTCAACCTAGAAATTAAAATTAGACTCTTCATAAAATTAAATACATGTAAACTTATACATGTGAAATATTTCTACCTAGGAAATCATATCTTAAATTAATTCATTTGAATTAATTATAAGAAACCCAATAAATATTAATTATATTATTTTGATAAATTCAATTGATCTATATAATATAATCAATAGAATCCTCTCTTTCCAGTTGGTATACTCCAAGTATACGGTTGATCTGTTAAGTTCAAGCTTAGGCGTTTAATGTGTACAATCCTATAGGCCCGTCTTTAAGTTGGCAGTGGGCCCAAGCCCCATAGACTGTAGGCGGGCTCTAGCAAGCAGTACAACCCCCAATTAAGATGGAGATAGCAGTCCAACTGAAACCAAAACCCTATAATTTAAACTTATATGTCCCATGTCGTTGATATCGGTGTCCAACATAGAGACATGGAATAATCACCGTCTTTTGTGTCTGGACATTTAGTTGATCCCAAATTGACTGACGCACACAAACAAGTTCCAACTTGTTTGTGTGTGGCCACACTCTTATCAGTTGCATTCATCAAGTGGCCGGTGATGTCTTCTTAGTGGACTACGGAGTGACATTCTCTTCTACATATACATAGTCCTGCCATGTTTTCTGACACATTGGAACGTACCCATACTTGGCACTTGTTACAGGCCCTTTAGGCATACACCAAAGTGTGTCACTTCATATGCAACATCATGATATGGTTAGGTCAAAGGATCCATACAAGTACTACACTAGAATCACTTGTGATACTATACCATGTGGATTTCTCGTTTAGTGGATCTATCCAATACCATGCCCTTTACATGTACCGATAAACTTGGTTGACATTACATGTCCAAAGGCTGGTAAGACATCGCCATACAACCAAGCTTAGGATAGTCTTTGGTTCTATTCATTCCCATGACTGGGACAAACTACGATAACCAAGTTTGGAATTTGGTTAATCAACCTCCAAGTGCTAAGGTAATCGGTTGCAAGTGGTGTTTCAAGTTAAAGGTCGACAACACCTTCAAAGGGCGATTGGTGGAGAAGAGTTTCAGACAAGTCCAGGGAATTGGCTATGATAAAACCTTTTCACAAGTTGCAATGCTCAAATCCATTAAGATACTACTTGCCATAGATGCATGGTATGATTATGAGATACGGCAGATGGATGTTAAGACCAGTTTTCTGAATGGAAAGCTATTCGGGATGTGTACATAACACAACCTGAGGGTTTTATTGATCCAAAGTATCCACACCAGGTATATAAGCTTTAAAGGTCCATTTATGGATTGAAGCAAGCTTCTTGGAATTAGAACCTAAGATTCAATAAGGCTATTAAGGAATATGGCTTCATACAAAATCCAAATAAGCCCTGTGTGTACAAGATGGTTAGTAGGCGTGTATCAACATTCCTAGTTCTATATGTAGATAACATCCTTCTCATTGGAAGCGACATACCAAAACTGCAAGGGGTTAACCAATGGTTGAGTAAATGCTTCGCAATGAAGGACTTAGGAGAAGCTGAGATGATCTTAAGGATCAGGATCTACAGGGATAGGTCTAATCGGCTTCTGGGCCTAAGTTAGGCCTCTTACATAGACAAAGTTCTGAAAAGGTTTGGCATGGATAAGGCAAAGAAAGGTTTTTCACCTATACGCCATGGACTCAAACTAAGTAGGAACAACGTTCCTAAGACAAACGATGACCGAGAGAAGAAGTAGAAGATCCCATATGCTTCGGTTATAGGATCTATCATATACTCCTTGTTATGTACGAGACCTGATGTCACTTTTGTACTGAGTATGATTAGTCGATACCAGTCAAATCCCGAAAAGGATCACTGGATGGTAGTGAAGGCAATCCTTAAGTACCTTAATAGGACTAAGGATAGCTTCTTGGTGTATAGAGATCAAGAAGAGCTGTCATTGTCAAGGTATAATGATGCAAACTTTGAGACTGATCCGGATGAAAACTAGTCATAGTTTGGTTATGTCTGTTGGGATTAGTCACAGGAAACCGACGGATAAAAGCAGAAATATGTGTCGATTTCCTAGAATCTGGCCTAGGAGCTTAAGATGTGGAAATCAAAAACTTAAAGCACAAAGGAGGGAGTTTTAAAACTTACCACAAAGTCTCTCTAAGAGACAGATGCGGATTGCAGGAATCGAAGCCGACTCCCTGCAACCTCACGTACATGAACGGCTCTCGGACTAAAACCCGTGCTAGCGACTCGAAAAATTCCAAGAAGATAGGGAGAAAGGGGCTGCTCACAATAGGAATAGATGGCTGTAATTTTTCTTTCCGAAAGAAAAATACCATCACCCTAAGTTAGGGCACTCAATTTCTTTCCAAAAGAAATCAATCCCTAAAATGGGCACCAATTTCTTTTTCTTAAGAAATTCATTCCTAAAGTGGGCAAATCATTTTTTCCACCTGGAAAAGAAAAAGGATGGCCAAAAACTCATGAGAATGGCTACCAATTTTTTTCTTAAGTATCAACCTTCTTACCAAGAAAAAAATCTCCAATGCCACCTAGCATGCAAAGTCTAACTTTGCTACTAACATGGTCAAACCATGACTCACTCCATCACCTTTGGACAAACATAAAGACTCATCATTTCTTCATTAAATGAAAAACATGACTCACCATCTTATTTTTGTCTAAGAATGAGTCACCATTCTCATCCGTTCACCACCCAAAATTCGGCCAAGACTCCATAAAATGTGGGCTTTAATTTTTCAAGCCCAAGTCCATTTTAATTCCATTGATTTAATTAATTTCAAATGTAATTTTAATTTAACATGTATGTATATATATTATACCACATAATACATTGCATACATTTAAATTAAAATTCATTTGACCTATTAATTTAATCAATGGAGTAAATTAGGCATGCATAAAATGAAATACATGTAAACCTATACATGTATAAATATTTCCACCTAGGAAATAATCTTATAAATTAATTCATTGAATTAATTAAGAGAATGCTGAAATAAATATTAATTATATAAATATGATCAATCCAATTGATCCATAATATAATTAATAGATCTCTCTCTCTCTTCAAACGTGTATACTCCAAGTACACACTTAATCCGACTAGTTAAAGTCCAGATGTTCAATGTGTACGATCTGATGGGCCCGTCTTTATGTTGGCAGTGGGCCAAGGCCCACTGACTGTAGGCGGGCTCTAGCAAGCCACTGCAGCCCCCAATTAAGATGGAGTAAGCAGTCCAACTGAAAACGTTACCCTATAGTTTGAACTTGTAAATTCCATGTCACTGATATCGATGTCCAACACAGAGGCATGGAAGTATTACCCTCTATTGTGTCCGGACATTTACTTGATACCGAATGAACTTTTTGATCAGTTACCTTTCCTGATAAACTTGCTCCTGAAACATCTCCTTAAAAGTTGTTATCATAGTAAAGGCCTAACGATCCATGAACTGCTTTTGCAATTCAAGGACCATACATACCTACATAAGGCATGTCACATCCCGGTTATCCTTTACATGTGCCAAGTATTCCTCTAGCTGGGTAGCCGGTGGATTACTTCCCGTTGGCACAGCCGGTACAGGCTTTTCTAGCACATGCTCTTTAGACTCTAGTCTTAGAACTCTCCTTAAGTTCCTAGACCAGTCCCAAAAGTTTGGGCCAAAAAGCTTGTCCCATTCCGGGATAGATCGCAGTGATAAAGTATTTTTCGTTGCCATTGGCTTCTACACAAAAAAAATTTAAGAGTGTTAATAAAGGACTTAACTTGTTTTGACCATATTATAAATAATAATGAATCATGTTATTGATTAAGCTGAGTTGTTGGGCTCATGGACCGAGATCCATATTATATCAAGATATGGCCAGATGAGGGCCTGGAACAACTATACCCCAATTTTTAGGTAGGAATGCCGTCTAATCCCAATCTAGGGACTCTCGGTTTGATGGGTCTGTTGGCACTTACCGATCTGTGCTCAGGGCCAGGAACATCCTACTACCCACACTAAGTCAAAACCTCCATCCAAGTGTTAGAGTAACCAATACTCCAACCCAATACAAAATGACGATACTCCAGCACATCCAGCGAGGGCTGGTCTACAACTGGCCTATCCCCACTTCAAGTAGGTTTTGAATGAGGGAAGCACTTTTAAGAGACTTAATAATTACCTTATGGTTATTAGATTCATTTAATAACAGCTTTGATGCATAGGCGGGTGAAATTGGGTTTATACATACATTCTCACATGTAAATAAATAAAGCATAATTAAATAAAATTGGACTACTATAGGCCAAAATTTACAGCCTAATATAATTTTAGTAAACCTATACTAGAACGACATCAGGTGGGCCACCTCTTTATCCTTCTGGCACGCTAATCCAATGGCATCTTCTTTACATAATATCATAATAAACAAATAAAATAAAATTACATAAAAAAGAAAACGGCACGCAGGCCGTATTCACCAAAAGAATATTACAACCCATATAAATAAAGCCTTATAACATCCATTCATGCATTTAATCATACACACATGTAAACCAATACATACAATTTATAAACATGTTAAATGCATGAATTAATCATATTTCAATTATGTCCATAGCCAATATTTTGAAATCACCAAATTTTGGCCACTCATGGTTCTAAGCCCGTATAATATTTTGAAATCACCAAATTTTGGCCACTCATGGTTCTAAGCCCGTATGGGCCTTGGGCCTCCAACCTAGGTAGAACACTGCTCCCAATCCAATTAGGAAACCATAAAGCCATATTAGCCATCCCGGTAATCGTGCCAAGAAAACCCGGACCAATTTCAATAAACTGTATTAATTTACAAAATTAATATTGCATGAATGAAAAATAAATTCCATTCATAAAACACGTGCATAAAAATTACCAAAATTAAACACGCAAAATTTTAAAGCCAATTAAAATTTTAAAACCTGGCCCGGCCCAAAATCGCTCCGAATCCAAAATCGAGGCTTAGCCCATTGCTCAGGGTAGCATCGCAGCGACTACTAGCTGTGGCGCCCAGTGCCACAAGCAACAGCAGCTGCCCCCGTTTCAACCCGAAACGATCCATGATTTTTACCAAAAAAAAAAAAAATCAAGAAACAAAATAAATTCACATACAGAAAATTAAACCAAGCATACACCATATGCAAAATAATTTTCTATATGCAAAAATAAATGAATACATCAAGAAATTAAATCACCAAGAAAAAATTTCAACAATGGAAAATTAAATATAGCATAAAACCAATATGCAAAATAAATTTCCATAAACAATTCACAAATAAAAAATTAAATAAAGCATAAGCCATATGCAAAAAATTTTCCATAAGCAAAATCCAAGGGGAAAAATCACCAAACCCCAAAACCAAAAATAAATCCCGTCCACAAAAATCTCCAATTTTAAAACACGGGATTCACCAAGTTAAAGATTTCCATGGATCAAAAGCCCGCTCTGATACCACTGTTGGGATTCGTCACGGGGAAAACAACCCATAAAAGCAGAAATATGTGTTGATTTCCTCGAATCCGGCCCAGTAGTTTAAGATGTGGAAACCAAAAACTTAAAGCACAAAGGAGGGTGTTTTAAAACTTACTACAAAGTCTCTCTAAGAGACAGATGTCGACGGCAGGAATCGAAGCCGACTCCCTCCAACCTCACGTACACGAACGGCTCTCGGACTAAAACCCATGCTAGCGACTCTTCCAAGAAGAGAGGGAGAAAGGGGCTACTCACAATAGGAATAGATGGCTGTAATTTTTCTTTCCGAAAGAAAAATACCATCACCATAAGTTAGGGCTTTCAATTTCTTTCCAAAAGAAATCAATCCTTAAAATAGGCACCAATTTCTTTTTCTTAAGAAATTCATTCTTAAAGTGGGCAAATCATTTTTTCCACCTGGAAAAGAAAAAGGACGGCCAAAAACTCATGAGAATGGCTGCCAATTTTTTTCTTAAGTATCAACCTTCTTACCAAGAAAAAAATCTCCAATGCCACCTAGCATGCAAAGTCCAACTTTGCTACTAACTTGGTCAAACCATGACTCACTCCATAACCATTGGACAAACATAAAGACTCATCATTTCATCATTAAATGAAAAACATGACTCACCATCTTATTTTTGTCTAAGAATGAGTCACCATTCTCATCCATTCACCACCCAAAATTCGGCCAAGACTCCGTAAAACGTGGGCTTTAATTTTTCAAGCCCAAGCCCATTTTAATTCCATTGATTTAATTAATTTCAAATGTAATTTCAATTTAACATTTATGTATATACATTATACCATATAATACATTGCATACATTTAAAGTAAAATTCATTTGACCTATTAATTTAATCAATGGATTAAATTAGACATACATAAAATGAAATACATGTAAACCTATACATGTATAAATATTTCCACCTAGGAAATAATCACATAAATTAATTCATTGAGTTAATTAAGAGCATGCCAAAATAAATATTAATTATATAATTTTGATCAATCCAATTGATCCATAATATAATTAATAGATCTCTCTCTCTCTTCAAACGTGTATACTCCAAGTACACACTTAATCCGACTAGTTAAAGTCCATATGTTCAATGTGTACGATCCGATGGGCCCGTCTTTATGTTGGCAGTGGGCCAAGGCCCACTGACTGTAGGTGGGCTCTAACAAGCCACTGCAGCCCCCAATTAAGATGGAGTAAGTAGTCCAACTGAAAACGTTACCCTATAGTTTGAACTTGTAAATTCCATGTCACTGATATCGATGTCCAACACAGAGGCATGGAAGTATTACCCTCTATTGTGTCCGGACATTTACTTGATACCGAATGGACTGATGCTCACAAACAAGATCCAATCTTTTTTCGGTGTGGCCGCACACTTATCAGTAACATTCTTAAAATGGCCGGTGATATCGTCTTAGTGAATCACTGAGTGACATTCCCTTCTGCATATCCATAGCACTGCCATGTTCATTGACACACCCGAACGTACCCATAATTGGCAACCTTTTACAGGCCCTTTAGGCATACACTAAAGTATGCCACTTCACATGCAGCACCATCATATGGTTTGGTCGAAGGACTTATACAAGTACTACATGAGAATCATTCGTGATACTATGCCATGTAGATTCCTATTAAGTGGATCGATCTAGTACCATGCCCTTTTTGCATGTACCTATTAACCTGGTTGACATCCCATGTTCTATGACCGGTAAGACATGGCCATGTAACCAGGCTAATGATAGTCTTTAGTTCCATTCATTCCCATGATTGGAACAGACTACGGATGACTTTATGGCCATATCGTTTTCCCTATCCATAGTCTTACAGCCAAGTGCATGACACTTGACAACATGGATATGGATATGTCCATTGGATACTCTATTTAAAATATAGCACAAGACATATAATAAATAGATTAATGCCTTTATCTATTGACACAAATTTTATAATACTTAAAGTTCACGTTAATGTACAAATGTATTATACAAACACAATAACCAATGCCTCGGGACTAGGGCATTTCCAACAATGTCTTCCTATTAAATGGCGGTGCCATCAGTTGGAGTAGCTCGAAACAGCCAACCATCACCGATTCTACCACAGAAGCTGAGTACATTGCTACATGTCAAGCTGCAAAAGAAGCTATTTGGATGAAGAAGTTCATCACTGAGTTAGAAGTAGTTCCATCAATCCTAAACCGAGTGAATGTCTTCTGTGACAAAGACGGGGCCATCGCACAAGCTAAGGAGCCTCGATCACTTAAGGAATCCAAGCACGTACTCAGGAAGTTTTGCCTCATCTGAGAGATCATGGACAGAGGAGACATTTCACTGCAGAGAGTTGACACCAGGAACAATGTCGATGATCCGTTGACCAAGGTGCTGCCACAGACGCAGCACGAGCATCATACTAGATCTATAGGGATTAGGGTAATGCCTAGTTGGAACTAGTACAAGTTGGAGATTGCTGGTATGCCCTAGTCCAAATGGCATTGGTTCTTGTATTGTATTATACTTTATATTTGTATATTTTCTTTTGAAATGAATGCATGAATCTATTTATTCATAACTTGTGCTATTTATAAATAGAGTACCCAATGATTATAACCATACTAAAGTAAACCAATGTAGGACATTGGATTATGAGACCTTTTATTAGAGTTAAAGTTATAGTCATAAAGATATGCCTAGTCTGTTCTAATCATGGGAATGAATAGAACCAAAGATTAGCATATCCTTGATTGGATGGCGGCGTCTCACCGGCCATTGGACATGGAATGTCAGTCAATGATATCGGTACATGTTGGGTTGCATGGTACTGGATCGATCCGCCACGAGAACACCATATGGTTCAATCGTCATAGGTGTTTCTCAGGTAGGTCTTGCTATTATCCTTAGACCTGATGTTTGCTGTAACATAACATGGGATCTCATACACTTTGATACATGCCTAATGAGCCTGTAACAGGGTGCCAAGTATGGGTATGTCGGGTGGGCCAGTGAACATGTTGATGTTGATAGTGAAGTTGATGGAATTGCCACTCAGCGTCCCCTAAGATGATAACACTGGCCACATGATGAGTGGGACTGACAAGTGTATGGCCACACCCGAAGAAGTTGGGATACTTATTCATTAGGTTCATTCCACTCGGTATCAAGAAATAATAAGCATATAAGAGGATGACAGGGCCATGCCTCTTGCTTATATATCGATGTCAGTTGCCCAGGGATATACAAAATCACTATCGAGTTATGTTTCACATTAGACTGTAAGTTTCCGTCTTAATTAGGGGCCATAACGGTTTGCTAGAACCCACATACAGTTTATGGGCTTTGGGCCCACTGCCAACGTAAAGACGGACCCACAGGATTGTACACATAGAATGACTGAATGTTGACAAATTGGAATTGGAACGGAAACCAAATTAATTGAGTTATTGACACTAGGTTATGTTATAATTAATTCAATTATATTAAGGGAGAAATTAATTTTATTTGATTAACTAATTACATGTAGTATATAATTAATTAAATAAAATAAAATTTTCTTGGTGGAAATAAAAATACAAAGGATGTATTTATTAAGGTTGATTTTAATTTAACTTTGGGTTATATTAATTTTATAAAATTGTTGGATATGCCCTAGTCCTGAGGTTGGTCCTTGTGTTTGTAGCATACATTTATGTGAGATATATGTATTATACAATTTGTGTCATTAAATAAAGGCATCAATCTATTTATTACCTATCTTTTGCATTGTTTTAAATAGAGTATCCAATGGACATATCCATATCCATATTGTTAAGTGTCATGCACTTGGCAATAAGACCATAGATAGGGAAAACAATATGACCATAAAGTCATCCGTAGTCTGTTCCAATCATGGGAATGAATGAAACTAAAGACTATCATTAGCCTAGTTGTATGGTGGTGTCTTATTGGTCATAGTACATGGGATGTCAGCCAGGTTAATGGGTACATGCATAGGGGTATGGTACTGGATCGATCCACTAAACGAGAAATCTACATGGTATTGGATCTCAAGGGATTCTACTATAGTACTTGTATAGATCCTTTGACCTGACCATATGATGGTACTACATGTGAAGTGGCATACTTTGGTGTATGCCTTACGGGCCTGTAAAAGGGTGCCAAGTATGGGTACTTTCGGGTATGTCAGTGAACATGGTAGTGCTATGTGTTGGGGAATAATCGCATAAAACAAACATAAAACGCAGCGGAAAAAGATTAATCCCCACCAAGGACCCATGTACATTACATTGAATCGGAAGGAGGGTTAAAGAATTACCTTAATTCTTTGAAGTTTGAATCACTTAGGAACCAAAATAGCTTCCCTCTATGGTTGATCCACACGGAGCAATACGTCCACCGCGTGCTAGCGCCGAGATTGAAGAACCGATTCTTCGAGCGAGAGAAGAGAGAGCAGAAAATCAGATTTTCCCTTAATCTTTTGGAGGAGAGTTTCGGCTGGCTCTTAGCCCATGGTGGCTGGCCGAAATCTGCTGTATATTTAGTGTAGAGAGTAATTAGGTTTAGGTTAATTGTTTCCTTAAATAATTAACCTAAATAGTTAATTATAATTATAACCTAATACACCTATTAGTTATAATTATATATTAACCCACACAATTTAATATTAATTCTCAATTAACATTAAATCAAATCAATTCTCCATAATACATATATGTATATATAATATTATAATTAATTATATCTCCATATAATTTAATTATAATATGTAGCATACTTTATGCAATATTAATCACATTAATATTTATATATACATACATAAATATATATCACTATATATATTTATTCTCTTTCTCATTCATAAATTATTATCCAATAATAATTTATACCCGATAAGATGAACTTCATTTTGCTCTTGTGTGTGACCCCATAGGATCATATTAATTGGCAATAAGGAAATTACCATAATGTCCTTATAGGTCACAAGCGGACTCTAGCAAGCCATTACGACTACCCAATTAATATGATTGGAATGATCCAATACCTATTTATAGAATGTCATATTCCCTTTTGTCTCTTTGATATCAAGATTAATTATAAGACATGGTACACTTGTCAATCTTATATAATTAATCATATGCTTTCTCGATCTCAAAGTAAACTGTTCAGACAAATCAATTGATACTCTTATCAATTATTTGAGCACGGCCATGCATTTAACAGTCTTACTTATCGAGGGGCCCAGTGATATCGCTCTCTTGTTAGAGAGGGACAAAATCCCATATCTGTCACTCACATCCCTAAGCATGAGTCATATTGTACCCAACCACAGCCTTTATAACTACTCTGTTACAAGCAGCGTTTGACTGCGTCAAAGCACAACATGAATTCATCCCGGAATCCATGGTGACCTCAGGTCAAAGGAATCAGCTGATGACACTACTATAATCAAGATCAGTTGTGACACGTGACCATGAACTTGATCTTATAGTGGGTCTCCAGCAACATGTTCTCTAACACATTGCCCGTGAGTATAATCTGTATCTGTATACACTATATTCATCTTATGAATATCCATTATCACTCACACTAGTCTTAGTTTGTTATTATTCCCATAATAACAATCGACTAGGGAAATTTAGAATTACACAATTAATTCATGGATACATTATCATAAATACTAACATACAAATATATATGATAAAATAAGTCTTTATTAATGACTTAAGAAGATTGTTTACATAATCCAACATTGGCTTAGGGCACAATCTCTAACAATCTCCCACTTGCCCTAAGTCCAATCTTCAAATGTATCTAATACCCATGGACCTAGTATGACCATCATGTACAGCTTGTGAAAGAGCTTTTGTTAGTGGATCGGCAACATTGTCTTCAGACGCAACTTTGCATATCTTCACATCTCCTCTTGAGATGACTTCTCTTATGTAGTGAAAACGCCGAAGTATATGTTTGGATTTCTGTGACACACTAGGTTCCTTAGCAAGTGATATTGCCCCATTGTTGTCACACAAGAGGCTCACAGGATTCACTATGCTAGGAACGACACCAAGTTCTTCGATGAACTTCTTGATCCAAACAGCCTCTTGGGCTGCATCTGATGCAGCAATATACTCGGCTTCTGTTGTAGATGCAGCTATCGTGCTTTGCTTAGAACTCTTCCAACTTATCGCACCTCCATTCAGAATGAACACATACCCAGACTGTGACTGCATCTGATCTTGATCAGTTTGGAAACTTGCATCCGTGTAACCATTTACAACAAGATCTTCGTCCGAGCCTCCATATATCAAGAATGTATCTTTAGTTCTTCTCAAGTACTTAAGAATACTCTTGACAGCAGTCCAGTGACTATCACCTGGATCAGACTGATATCTACTTGTCATGCTCAAAGCAAAAGAGACATCTGGCCGAGTACATACCATGGCATACATGATAGATCCTATAGCTGACGCATAAGGAATCTTATCCATGCGTTGACGTTCTTCAACTGTCACAGGACATTGCTTACGACTAAGCTTTATCCCTTGCCCAATAGGAACATTTCCTTTCTTTGATTGATCCATACTGAACCTTTTCAGCATTTTGTCAATGTATGTACTCTGGCTCAAACCTATCAATCTCTTAGATCTATCTCTATAGATCTTTATTCCAAGAATGTAGGCTGCCTCACCCAAGTCTTTCATAGAAAAACACTTTCCTAGCCAAGATTTTACTTCTTGCAAGGTAGGAATGTGATTTCCTATTAACAATATGTCATCGACATATAGAACTAGGAAAACTATATTACTCCCACTGAACTTCTTGTACACACAAGGCTCATCTTCGTTTTTGATGAAGCCAAACTTTTTGACTGATTCATCAAAACAATGATTCCAACTTCTTGATGCTTGCTTCAAATCATAAATGGCCTTTTGAAGCTTGCATACTTTATCAGGATTCTTTGGATCGACAAAACCTTCAGGCTGTGTCATGTACACATCCTCAACAAGGTTTCCATTTAGGAAAGCTGTTTTGACATCCATTTGCCATATTTCATAGTCATAATATGCTGCTATGGCAACAAGAATTCTGATGGACTTGATCATAGCTACTGGCGAAAAGGTTTCGTCATAGTCTATACCATGAACTTGTCGGTAACCCTTTGCCACTAACCTTGCTTTATAAGTCTGAATATTCCCATCCATGTCCGTTTTCAACTTGAAAACCCATTTGTGCCCTATTGCTTTAGCACCCTTTGGGAGATCAACCAAAGTCCATACTTTGTTGTCGTCCATGGATTGAATTTCTGACTTCATAGCATCAAGCCATTTTTCAGATTCTGAATTAGAGACAGCTTCCATGTACGTGGAAGGTTCATTCTCTTCTAACAGAATCAGATCATTTTCGTTCGTGACGAGAAATCCATATCTCTCGGGCTCATGACGAACTCTACTTGATCTACGTTGGACTTGTGTTGCTGGTTCTGACTCAACAACTTCTTGTGAATCAGGTTGTTGTTCCATTTGAAAACCATTTTCATTTTGGTTATCCATATTTTCTTGCAGGTGTACTTTACTCCCACTGATTCCTTTGGAAATAAACTCTTTTTCCAGGAATATACCATTCCTAGTAACAAACACTTTGTTTTCACTAGGACTGTAAAAGAAATAACCTTTAGTTTCTTTTGGATAACCTACAAAGTTGCACTTCACAGATTTTGGTGTTAACTTATCTGAAATCAAGTATTTCACATAAGCTTCGCATCCCCAAATCTTGAGAAAAGACAAATTTGGTCTCTTACCAACCCATATCTCATATGGTGTCTTTTCAACTGCCTTTGATGGAACTCGGTTCAGTGTGAATGCTGCTGTTTCAAGTGCATATCCCCAAAAGGATAGAGGAAGACTTGTTTGACTCATCATCGACCGAACCATATCCAATAAGGTACGGTTCCTCCTCTCAGACACACCATTCCACTGTGGTGTACCAGGAGGAGTTAGTTGTGAGACAATCCCACAATTTCTAAGATGATCGTCAAAGTCTTGGCTCAAATATTCACCACCTCGATCAGATCTAAGTGCTTTAATTGTCTTGCCAAGTTGGTTTTGCACTTCATTTTGGAAGGCTTTGAACATTTCAAAGGATTCCGACTTATGCTTCATTAGATATAGATAACCATATCTACTGAAATCATCTGTGAACGTAATGAAGTATTGAAAACCACCTCTAGCAGTTGTGCTCATAGGCCCACATACATCTGTATGTATGAGTTCTAATAAGTCACTAGCCCTTTCACTGTGACCAGTAAAGGGACTCTTGGTCATCTTACCCATTAAACAAGACTCGCAAGTGTCATATGTTTCAAAAACATCTAGACCCAAAATTCCATCTTTATGGAGTTTTGTAATGCGTTTCTCATTAATGTGTCCTAGACGACAGTGCCAGAGATAAGTAGGATTCACAACATTTGTTCTTATCCTTTTGGTATTTATGTTATATACATGCTCATTATAACCTTCACTAAGGTTCAACAAATAAAGACCATCATGTAAATCCGCATTTGCATAAAACAAGTCTTTATTGAAAAGCAATAAGTGATTATTCTCAATAACACATTTAAATCCTTCCTTGTCCAAACATGAAATAGAAATGATGTTCCTAGACAAATTAGGAACAAAATAACAATTATTCAAAGAAAGAACAAGTCCACTTGGCAACTTGAGCTCGTAGCGACCGACTTCATAAGCAGCAACTCTAGCTCCATTCGCCACATGGAATTCTACCTCGCCCTTCTTGAGCTTTCTACTTCCTTTAAGCCCCTGCACATTCATACAAATGTGAGAACCACAACCGGTATCTAATACCCATGAAGTAGAAACAGAAGTAGAATGAAATATTTCAATAACATAAATACCTTGATTAGCGGTCTCACCGCCTCTCTTCTTCCTCAAGTCCTCCAAATAAAGCTTGCAATTTCTGCGCCAATGACCAGGCTGATTGCAGAAATGGCATGTGCCTTCCTTTGGAGGCTTTGCCTTGGTAACAGCTTTGGGCTTCTTTGCATCCTTCCCAAACTCTTTGGGTTTGTTTGCTTTACCCTTCTTCTTCTGGATCCTACCCTTTTGCACCATATGGATCCCTTTGGAGCTTGGCTTCTCTTTTATCGTTACTTCAGCGTTTTTCAGCATCCCATGCAGTTCGCTGACCGTTTTGTCCATATCATTCATGTGATAATTCATGACAAAATGGGAGTAACTCTCGGGAAGAGAATTAAGGATCAAATCCGTTGCCAACTCAGGTCTGAGTGGCGAACCAAGCCTCTCCAACTGATCAATGTACCCTTTCATCTTCAGAACATGGGCACTAACCGAACTCCCTTCGGTCATCTTGCACCCAACCAAAGATCTCAAGGTCTCATACCTTTCCCTTCTCGCTTGCTTTTGGAACATTTCCTTAAGCTCTTGAGACATCTCATATGCCTCAAATGTTTCCAGATCCTTCTGAAGTTCCGGAATCATTGATGCAAGCATCAGGCATTGTACATCAATCTGATCATTTTGATGCTTGTGAAAAGCATCCCTTTCAGCTCTTGAAGCTGTGGTGGGTGGAGGGTTAGCGGGCAAAGGCCCATCCAGAACATACAGCTTTCGCTCTTGCTTGAGAACAATTCTCAAGTTGCGATACCAATCTAGGTAATTCGTTCCATTTAGTTTATCCTTCTCAAGGATAGATCTAATAGAACCAGGATTACTTGTGTTTGCCATTTATCTACAACAGAAAATATATGCAAAGTTAAATCACATAAGAGAATTAAGCTCCCACTAAAATATAAAACCCTTTAAAATACTTAAGTGGGTAAAAGACCCAAAATCCATACTTAACCATAGCACTGCTTTGGCATGTCCCTATGATTAAATATAATTTCGGTAGACATCACCATGTCAATTACATTATTATGTAACTCTTTTGATTTATGAGATGCATGATATCATATATCATATTTAATTTGCATGTTACTCATCTCATCTTTGCCTCGGGCTCAAACACCATTTTGATTAACCCTTTGTTAAACCAATTACAACACAATGAGAATCACCATTTCTTATATTATCGCTTCGCTAAGGTCACATCATGCGTACCCGCTTTGGCGTGGCTACCATGATGCGAACATAGTACTTGACTAGTGTTATACGTAATTGGGTGGCAAAATATAAACTTCATAAGTTTATTTTAGGGTTTCTTGAATCCCGTGATTAAAATTTTATCATATACAAAACATGGCATTAATATTAAACTTTCCAAGTTAACATTAATCCTAGCATGGCATCCAATGTCATACATTCATCTAGCATGCATATTTCATACTAAGCATGGCATCACATGGCATCAAAATATAAAACATGCAATAGACTCGAAAAACCGTGTTATGGTATGGTTTTATCTACATTGATTTTCATAGGCCAATATGAAAATCAACAGGTCATTTCCTAGATGATTGCAACCATCGCATGGTCACAGCACAGCCGCACCCCTTGGATCCGTCTTCACGTCTTTGTTCCTTGGCACCATCTCATGGATTTACATACTTTACAAAATTGTATCCTATACAATTTTCTAGCAAAATAAAATTTACAAACAATAAATTGCATCCTATACAATTTATCTAGAAAAATAAGGTTACATAAATACAAACGACTCGCAGGCCGTATTTATAAAACCTTACATCCACCAAAACCAAAAGAAAACAAAAAAAAAAAAAACATCCACGGGGTGCAAAACCATACCACAACACCATGCATAAAATTATCACAATAATTTTACATCTACAAGATTTAGGGTTCAAAGGCAAAATACAATCTTATTGCATTGAGGAATTGATTTGAAAAGGCTAAATGTGTAGAAACAATTTCTACACGGCAGCACCAAGGGAACACGGCGTGCAAAACCGGTTTGCACGGCGTGCAGCACCTGCACGCCGCCGTGTTCCTCGCTGTGTCTCAGCACACACGGAAACAATTTCCGGTTGCACGCCGTGCCAAACCATCACACGGCGTGCACTTCATGTTTGCACGGCGTGCAGAGCCTGCACGCCGTCGTGTTCCGAACTGAAAGCCAATACTGGAAACAATTTCCAGTTGCACGCCGTGCAAAGACAGCACACGGCGTGCACAGCATGTTAACACGGCGTGCAGTACCTGCACGCCGACGAGTTCGGAACTGAACTCATATCTGGAAACGATTTCCAGTGCACGAATGAGCAAAACAATTGAAGAAACACATCATTCACAATGATCAATTCCAAATCAATTCAAAATAGTTATTCACAATAACAGAACAAATCATTCATAATTATCAACATTGAAATCAAATTTCAATTTGTTATTCACAATAACAAAAGAACCCTAAATCAAAACACACAAACCCTAACATGCATTTTGATCTAATCAAAATAACAAATCCAATTCAACCAATGCACAAGTGGCTCTGATACCACTGTTGGGGAATAATCGCATAAAACAAACATAAAACGCAGCGGAAAAAGATTAATCCCCACCAAGGACCCATGTACATTACATTGAATCGGAAGGAGGGTTAAAGAATTACCTTAATTCTTTGAAGTTTGAATCACTTAGGAACCAAAATAGCTTCCCTCTATGGTTGATCCACACGGAGCAATACGTCCACCGCGTGCTAGCGCCGAGATTGAAGAACCGATTTTTCGAGCGAGAGAAGAGAGAGCAGAAAATCAGATTTTCCCTTAATCTTTTGGAGGAGAGTTTCGGCTGGCTCTTAGCCCATGGTGGCTGGCCGAAATCTGCTGTACATTTAGTGTAGAGAGTAATTAGGTTTAGGTTAATTGTTTCCTTAAATAATTAACCTAAATAGTTAATTATAATTATAACCTAATACACCTATTAGTTATAATTATATATTAACCCACACAATTTAATATTAATTCTCAATTAACATTAAATCAAATCAATTCTCCATAATACATATATGTATATATAATATTATAATTAATTATATCTCCATATAATTTAATTATAATATGTAGCATACTTTATGCAATATTAATCACATTAATATTTATATATACATACATAAATATATATCACTATATATATTTATTCTCTTTCTCATTCATAAATTATTATCCAATAATAATTTATACCCGATAAGATGAACTTCATTTTGCTCTTGTGTGTGACCCCATAGGATCATATTAATTGGCAATAAGGAAATTACCATAATGTCCTTATAGGTCACAAGCGGACTCTAGCAAGCCATTACGACTACCCAATTAATATGATTGGAATGATCCAATACCTATTTATAGAATGTCATATTCCCTTTTGTCTCTTTGATATCAAGATTAATTATAAGACATGGTACACTTGTCAATCTTATATAATTAATCATATGCTTTCTCGATCTCAAAGTAAACTGTTCAGACAAATCAATTGATACTCTTATCAATTATTTGAGCACGGCCATGCATTTAACAGTCTTACTTATCGAGGGGCCCAGTGATATCGCTCTCTTGTTAGAGAGGGACAAAATCCCATATCTGTCACTCACATCCCTAAGCATGAGTCATATTGTACCCAACCACAGCCTTTATAACTACTCTGTTACAAGCAGCGTTTGACTGCGTCAAAGCACAACATGAATTCATCCCGGAATCCATGGTGACCTCAGGTCAAAGGAATCAGCTGATGACACTACTATAATCAAGATCAGTTGTGACACGTGACCATGAACTTGATCTTATAGTGGGTCTCCAGCAACATGTTCTCTAACACATTGCCCGTGAGTATAATCTGTATCTGTATACACTATATTCATCTTATGAATATCCATTATCACTCACACTAGTCTTAGTTTGTTATTATTCCCATAATAACAATCGACTAGGGAAATTTAGAATTACACAATTAATTCATGGATACATTATCATAAATACTAACATACAAATATATATGATAAAATAAGTCTTTATTAATGACTTAAGAAGATTGTTTACATAATCCAACATTGGCTTAGGGCACAATCTCTAACACTATGGATATGCAGATGGGAATGTCACTTAGTAGTCCACTGAAAAGATATCACCGGCCTCTTGATGAATGGAACTGATAAGAGTGTGGCCATACCCAAACAAGTTGGAACTTGTTTATGAGTGTGAGCACGAGTTTTTTTCGACCTCGGTGATGAAAGCCACTATGACCTTTTTCATGGATAAACATGAAGTGGAATCGAAATGACCAAGATGACATCAGAAATGTCTCGGGTGACCCAAATGTGTGTGACAAGGTCATGGTACGAAACCCCGAAGGAATTTGAGTGAGTATTTAAGAAAACCAAAGAAAATAATAAAAAATAAGCAAAATAGGCTAATCTGGTCACTACATCCGTGCCTCTGTAGTGCCTACAGCCACTCAGCTGTACTACAGTGGTACGGCTGTACTACAGCCACGCGGCTGTAGTACATTATAGCTGCGGGGCTGTAATCATCAGATTTCCTTTTTTGCCCAAAATCAGCATTTAATCCGGATTTTTAACCTAAATAGGAGGTATAAATTGATTGTGACCCAATTTTAGGGTTAGGAACAGCAAACAAAAATTAGAGAATTAAGAAATTGAGAGAAAGACATCCACAATTCGGGTTTTGGAGTGAAAAAGATTAAAATTAAGCGTTTTAATCCAAAATAATCAAAGAAACCTTAACAAAAATCCGTTTAAATCATCATAACTATAGAGGGATTAGTTTTCTAGGGGCATTCTTAGACCATAATCTCACATTCAATCTCATTCGGGGTTCCGCTCGGCTTTGGAGATCGCACACACTTTTGGGTTGTTCGTGATTCCAAGGCGTTTCCCGGCATCCGAATCCATCCCTGGTGGTCCAAAACACTGGAACACAGACAACGTATATTCTACGAGGCCTTAAAAATCCCTTTTAATTCATTATGCGTGCTATTTGTTTGTGTTTTTGAGTTTTTTGTGATTTTGGAAGCGATTCCGGTTACAGCCACCCCACCTGATGATTACAGTCGTGCGGCTGTAACCTACAGGGGTGCGGCTGTAACTTATAGGGGCAGAAGCTCCAAATTCCCCGAATTGACCGATAATGCTTCCGTTTTCAAGTTAAAAGTGTTTTTCTTATTTAATATCGGTCCAATTACATCAATGTATGCTTAGATTCCCGGTTTTCTTATTTTAATTGATGGATGTGATTTCAAGTTTGGCGATTCTGAGTTTTATGGATTTCCAGACTTATTTCGATCCGTTTCGGATCCATTTGGTTGAAGTTGGTGTGTTTCTAGAAATCCTAGATTACCTGAAATCGCTAAATTTGCAAAATGATTTTCAAAAACTAGAAAAGAAGGCCGAACACAACTCTTGAGCATTACAACCACACGGCTGTAACTTACAGCCGCGTGGCTGTGGTTGAGGTAGAATTATAGTTTTGCCCTTTTGGGCCCCAAACTTGTAATTTTGCATCTTTTTCCTATTCAAAACTGAAATTTGGTGTGTTTACATTCTTTTTGGACCCTAGATGGATGTTTAATTTAGGCCTCCCATGAACGGGACCTCGGGTCCTGGGATATCCGGCCCACTAAAGTTGGAAAATGCATGTAAATGAGCCAAATGGTTTTTAAAATTGGTTTTTCATTCATAAAACCTACAGGGCATTTCAATAAACCGTTTTCCTGGTGTAACCGGGCCGACCGGTCGGATAGACTCGGTTACCCCCTATACATGATCCCGTTTCCTAAAATACCCCTATTCTATCCTATATAAGTCCTTGGTGTGATTTATTTACTTGTGCTAACCGTATTTGGATGCAGCTTTTATTTTTCTTTATTTTTATTTTTGGATGTATTTTATAGATTAAATCGTATATCTAGGTGATTGTACTTTTTACATTTTTTTGTATTATAGGCGGTTGTAATGGTGAGGATGAGAGCTTTTTCTTTTTTTTTTTTTGGGTTGTATAATTTGGCCTCTACTTTACTTTTCCCACACTTTTACTTTTCTGCATTTTATTTTGGATTTATATTTATCTCATATGAATGAGCATTAACTAAAAATAAAAAGAAGATAAAATGAGTAGAATTAAGTAAATGCAACATTACATTAAGATTTGTTGCCCGAGCCCTAAATCTCCGAATCAGGTACTGTGTCTACACTTAGTAGGGAGCTGTACCGGAATTTTCCGGATGAGCTAATCTGGGTGGCGACTCTGTATCTAATTTCGAAATTTAGGTTTCGAGATCTTTAAGTTCAAATTGGGATTTTCTAAAAACCTATTTTTTTCCAAAATTCACACTTACAGTTAAGTTTTCTACAAAAGGGTTTTTCCAATAAAATGAAAGATTTTCTTAAGAAAGATTAAAGACCTATTTTCAAACCACATCTTCACATCTCAAAAAGAAAATCCCCGGTTCCAGCTTCACCGCGCGTTTTGTAAAAACATCATCCGCTCACAGGGGTGACTCTGCTGGGGATCAACGATTTCTTTCAAAAGTTTTTTATAAAAACTTAAGGAACTTAGGCAACAATCGAAGTACATTCTCACTTGTAGTCAATTATTAAATCATAATTTGATGTTTCATTCACATTTGCATAAGCATGACATTTTCTCTTCTTGAATCCGTCCAACACTTGTTTAAGCCCTGTTTATCTTCAAAGGTCACCTACCTCTTCCGCTAGGATTGGAGGCACCTAAGGGGGTAAACCACTCATAGCCTCGTACGAACCCCTTCGTTTGGACCCTTGAGTGGGGAGAAGTGAGAAGCATATTTTCACTATGGGAACCTGTATGACCCTTGGCTTGACTCATACCTTCATGTAATGGCCTAGCAACTTCCCTTTAGGGTTACAAAAACATATATTTGAAAATGGACATTGAGAGTGCACCTTTGGTATCCCCGGTTGATTCCAAAGAGACCCAATACCTAGGAAGAATGTGAGACCAATCGAATGGTGGAGTAAGGTTGGAAGGGTGAGCATATTGTTGCATGTGCTAATGTTTGTTCTATAGTGGTTCCATTCTTGACCTTTACATGCAACATCAAACATGCATCATCCGTGTGCCATTTTCTAACCACATTTTTTTATGCAGCCATTTACAAGCATCACCATACGTGTGCTATTATACTAACCATATTTTCGTGCAGCCATAACATCTTACTCGTGTGTCATACACATCTTGTATGCCCGCATTTCATAAAGCATACATGACATCATCTTGTGTGTCATGCATTCTAACCACGTTTTTGTGTAGCCATTGGCATTTTGTTTGACATGGGCATTCATATCATCTCATCCCATCTAAAATGAAGGATGTCCTAAGTATGCCCCTCTCGACATTTCATCTCATGACATATCGGGAGTCCCCAAGATTAACAATGTTCACCTGTGCACCGGATTGTACCTGGCCATTTCATTACATCATTGCACCATTAGGGGACCACAACCGTCTTAGGCTTGTGTTCGTGTGGCAGACCACACAATACCATTACATGACATCATGTCCATTCATCATGGTGTCATGGAGACACTAAAGTCTTATTTGTGTGTCATGATCCACATCAGATTGTTTCATAACATTGAAACTTCATTCAAGGTACTCCACGAGTGCCGAATTAGAACTTGTACTAGGACATTTCATAACAGGCATAAATCATGCAAGGTGTTCCATGAATGCCGAAATGATGTCCATGTCTCGAGTTACACGCGACTTGTTTATGACATCACCTCATCTAAGATGCCATAAAAGCATCGAACCTCTGTCTATGGAACCACTCCCATATGACCATCACATGTCACTTCATTGATCTACAAAGCATCGAACCACTGTCCGTGTGTTGGTACACATGTGATCATTTCATGACATCTGCTAGGTGCCCCGAAGGCATCAAATTTATGTCTGTGTGCCGGCCCACACGTGACATTTCCTTTTGCATGGCATGGGATATGCTTGGAACATCCAAAACAAAAAGAAAGAAAATACAAAAGTCATTTTCATCATCCGCATCCATAAAGCATCATCCGATCATGAACATGAACACACCATACACGTCATTTAGGGTGTCGAGTCTAGGTCCATGACATCCATCAGCGACTCTAACCTTGTGTTGAATGTGCAGTTTGGAGACGAACCTCAAAGCGGTTAGTTCGTGTCGAGTAAGTGCCAAACCCATCAGTTCAATCAGAGTCGGTCACCGTGGAGGGGATCAGTTTAGGGTCAGACTCAGACTGGGAGATCGAAATTCAAATGCTTACTTTACTAGTTGACAGTCAGATTTTGTTAGAAGAAGTTGATAGAGCGGAGATGGCTGACGGAAACTATGGAAACTTGCCTTTTGACATGGCTGCTTTTATGAGGAGCTTGATAACCTCAGAAGAGTTCAAGGCTACTCTTAGGGAACAAGTGCAAGCTGTGATAAGCATCATCCCTATTCAGACTGTTCCACTGGCTCAGACTTCGGTTGGAAGTGAGGGACAATAGTTTGTCCAAATTACTAATGGTGCCGTAGGAAGCCTTCCTGGAGGAAGTGGTGGAGTGGTTAACCACAAAGAACCTGACCGTTAGTCCGAAGAGGATGAGGCCTTTGAGAAGACAACGGAAGCCTTAATTGAGAAGATGCTAGAGAAGCGCCTCAATCAGAAATTTTTTGATATTGAAGCCATGCTGCCTAAGCTGAAGGAGATGGTCCACTATAACCCTGTTCAGTATGTCGACTAGACTACTTTGATGGCTGATGGAGGAGAGCCACTCCCAGCTGGTTTTTAGATGCCTTACCTACCTCCGTACATAGGGGAAGGCCTGCCAGAAGCCTATTTGGACAGTTATGTGAGGTTGATGATTAATTTGGGGATTGGGAAAGGTCATCTCTTAAACTTGTTTCCGACTACTCTAAGGGGTGCTGCGGCGAAGTGGTATATGAAAATGCCTCTCTACACCCGTTCTACTTGGGAGGACCTATCTGATGCTTTTGTGAAGCAGTACGCTTACAATACCCAAGTAGAGACTACCCTCAAAGACCTAGAGAGAATCCGCTAGAAGCCAAATGAGTCCTTCCTGGCTTACTACAAACGGTGGATGGATGTGCAAGTTTTGGTGGAAGGAGCACCAAAGTTGGAGTCGCTCATTTTGAAGCAGATGGATGGTAGTCTGCCCTAATACAAGGATAAAATGAAACTGAAGAGATTCCACTCCTTCAATGAAGTGGTTGAATTTGCCAAGCGTATCAAATGATACGAGGAAGAGGAGCAGAGAGGCAGACAGGGTTTGGGCTCCTACAGAAATAACCAAGGGTACTCTCAAGGGTACAAGGGGAGCAGCTCTAAGGCTACTTCAGTGGTGTCCAATGCTAAGATGACTTCGAATGCAGCTCCGTTTGAAGTGCATGAGGCAAACGTAGCTGCCATGATCCAAGGAAGGTAGACTCCTCAAAGGGTCACTAGTCCGTGGGCCGAGTCAGTAATCATGATCTATGCTAAGTGTAGAAAAGCTGGTCTATTGCAGAGTTTGAGGCCATTTTCAAAGGGGGATAAAGACAATTTCTGCTTTTACCATATGATGACGTGTCACCGTAAAAATGAATGCACCCAGTTGATTAAGGCGACCAAGCAGTTGGTTGCTGATAGAAACATCATCGACCCGCCTTTGAAACCTAGCATTCAGAATTATCCCTTGCCTAACCTCGGATGATTCGGGTCCACAGGACATTGAGGACCATGACGCTGCAATAAAGAGAAGACCCTCTGCATGTGGAGGCGATAGTCATTTTGATGTTTTAAATTGTTTTATCTTATTGTTATTATCATTTATCATATGAACAATTTAGCCTCTGAGGTGTTCAATTTAATAGAGTTTGATTTCAATTACTTGTGCGATATTTTTCGGATGGAACTATGCATGCATCCAAACATTCATTTAATGCCTTTAACACACATGATACATCAATGCATGAAATGAATCTAGGGACAGATGATGACCTAAAAATGATATCCGTCTTGAGAGACCTCATGCCTAATGAGAGGAAAGAAAATTGCAACATACCACAAAAGAACATGGAAATCTTTGCTTGACTGAACGATGTAATGCCGAGGTGACAGAGAAATCATTGAACACTGAGTTCCAAAGGGTTTGAAGATGGAACCAGCCAAACTGGAGCTTCATAGACTTGAACCAAAAAAAGGAGGATTATCATAACATATTGACAGTGTCAGCAAATTAAAGCCACTGGCGTCGAACGGACATGACACCATGGTCGCAACCGTCGACCAATTCTCAAAGTGGCTAGAAACAGAACTATGTATGAATGTCACTTCTAAAAAAAAAGGATCATGACCAGCGATGGACTATAATCCCAAGGGACAATAACACGTTACTCCAGAACAAAGGGTTGAACATCATAGACCATCTCCGTATCCCTCACAAGTCAACGGAGTGACAGTGGCGGCTAATAAATCCATCAAAAGGATTCCGTCAAAAGTAGTGGTTACCTACAGAATATGGGTCGATAAATTACCATTTTCTTTGCAAGACACAGAAATAGCATCAAAGTACGCACTGAAGAAATGTCATACTCCTTAGCCTATAGGATGGAAGCGCTTCCACCACGGGAGACAAAGATTAAGTCGTCAGCCCCATCAACCCAGGCAAGCCCAAGCGCTGTTACGTGTAAAAAAAAAGAGGTCCAATGGGTCGCAAATCGAAAAGGTGATCTATGCGAAAATAAGGATAGTTCGATGGATCAAAAATCGAAAAGGCTGTCCATGCAAAAGTTAGGATAGAGAGGCGAACACCATCAGTGGAAAAATCTACAAAGACCAGTTGGTGGCAGGCGTGGGTCCGGTCGAGATGGATACCATTACTGATTCAGTCCTTAGCTTCATTTCATCTTTGATGTGCATTGTTCTAAACCATTATAAATGAGTGAATGAATGAATGTCATTTTCTGTTCAGGTTAAATGTCCCAAGTCTGCTTGAAATTGAATTCGTATGGATGTGCACATTTTTTGTTTACATGCATCTCACTTCAAAAAAAAAAAAGTCCGATGGATCAAAAACCGAAGAGGCAGTCCATGCAAAAATTAGGACAGTTCGATGGATCAAAAACCCAAAAAGGGTGGTCTATGCAAAAGTTAGGGTAAAAAATAAAGTCTGCTGAATTGAAAACCCAAAAGAGCGGTTTAGGCAAAAATAACGACGGTCCGATAGGCCGAAAACCCAAAAAAGGGTGACCTATGCAAAAATTAGGACAAGCAATGAAAATAACACAAAAGTCATACAGTAGTATCAAGCTCAGACAACTCTAATCCTGTAAAAACCAGGGTATATCAATGCTAGTGCCTCACGTCCATGCCTCATGGAGCAAGCAACCAGGTCAATCAACCAAACGTCAACGCGATATCCCACCTTGGACAAACTCATCTAGGCATCCCAATCGTCCGTCCTGTCCCTGAAAATCTGATTCATGACCTCCAGCTTGGTGACCCACTGACATAACTGGTCAACCTCTTTTCTCAAACGAGCGGACTCATAGCACTTGATCCCAATCGTCGTCTGAAACAAACAAAACATAAAGAAACACCATAATAATATGCATATGAATCTAGGTCATCCACATACACATACACTAAAAACATGCACACAAACATGCATACATGCATCAATGTGTACTCAAGTACAGGTACATGCTGTCAACATCAGGCTGTCTCAAGCCATGAGTAATCCGAAAGCAGAAATAACCTGACACTGGGGCATCCCTAAATTCCAAGTAAGAGACTTTTCTCAATTTCCGAATTCATCTTTATGCTAATATAATCCCGAGAAGGTATTCCTTGTCTTTTATAGGTATCCAGGGGCAAAACAATCAAGCCATATTTATTCTAGATCGAAGGGACAAAAATTTTTGTTTCCAAAATTATCGATCAAGGAATAAATATGTACCATGATCCAATTTCAATGGTATTGCTCCTGTTGGTGTGCCCTAGTTCTTGGGGCATTGGATTCTTGTATTTTGTATTATACATTAAGACTCATTGTATGAATACATTATTTGTGTCACATCAATAAAGGCAGTTAATCTATTTCATTTATACCTTGTGCTATAATATGAGTAGAGTATCCATTGATTGATAATCATAAAACCTATCCCAGGTCTATTCTAATCATGGGAATGAATAGAACCACATACTTGTATATTCGATGACTGTATGGCAGTTCTTAACTAGTCATAGTACTTGTATAGTCAGTCATGAATATAGGTACATGTTGTTGACATGGGACTGGATCTATCCGCACAAGAAAGCCACATGGTTGTCGTGTCATAGGTCTTTCTTGAGTAGGTCTCTTTTGTCCTCAGACCAGATTTCATTATAATATCAATATGGAATCCGGTTCACTTTGACATACGCCTAACAGGTTTGTAAAAGGATGCTAAATATGGGTATGATTGGGTGGACTGGTGAACATGTTGATATTGATGATGATGTGATGGAATTGCCACTTGGGTAACACCGAGATGACATCATTGGCCACTTGATGAGTGGGACTGATAAGTGTATGGCCATACCTAAGGAAGTCAGTGCTTATTTGATTAATCAGTCAACTTAAGATCATGAAATATAATAAACAACAGAAGATGATGACGGACACCATGCCTCCTGTTTATTCATATCGATATCGTTAGGCAAAGGACGCTATGAGATTCCTACCGGGTGGGTGTCTTCGAAAGACTGCTACATCTCTGTCTTAATTGGGGGTTGTAACAGTTTGCTAGAACCCACTTACAGTCTGTGGGCCTTGGGCCTACTACCAATATAAAGACAGACCATAGGATCATGCACATAGATCAACTGAGCCGGAACTCATAGAAATTGTACATGTAATGTACGTTGGAAGGAATGCGTTAATTAATTAGTTGACATTTGCTGTCACGGTAATTAATTAACATTGCGTTGAATTCAATTTAATTAATAAGTTTACATAATGTAATTAATTAATTTATCAATTAATTGAATTACATAAAGTAAACAATAATTAAATAATTTTCCTAAGTATGAAAATTAAATACATATACTGTATTTACTTAAGTGTGATTTAATTTTATTTAGAGGCAATTAAATTTAGCCAAATGGAATTAAATTACATAGTATATACCTTTTTAATTAAAGTTTATTTATGTAACTATAATTCTGGTGGGCTTAGGTTTAATTAAACTAATTAAAATCCAATTAGATAAGGTGTCTATATAAGGGCACACTAAAGGAGTAAAACCCTAATTTAACCCTAATTAATTGCTGGAAATTTCAGCCACTAATTGGTGAGTCATGGTTGACTTTTTGGTAAGCAAAGTGTGACTTTGCTTACTTGGATATTTTGCCTTCTTCTTTGGTAAGATATATAAGGGAAAATTTGATTCTACCAATTTACTCTTACAAGTACTCTTGGCTGCCCAAAATTGCTCTCTCCCTTTCTTCTTGAATTTTCCGAGTCGCTAGCACGGGTTTCAGTCCGAGAGCCATTCTTGTATGCATCGATGGAGGAAATCTATACTTGATTTCTATAGTCTTCTTCTATCTCTTACGAGATATCTTGGTAAGACATTTATACTACTCCTTTGTGTTTTGTTTTTGACTTTCACTACTTAAGCTCCCGGGACCCGGATTTGAGGAAATTGATGCGTGTTTCCGCACTTTTGTCGGTCGGTTTCCCGTGACGAATCCCAGCAATAGAGTGTCAGAAAGCAGGAATAAGACCTTGCTTGACATGGTCAGCTCGATGATGAGTCATGCTACACTCCCTGTCTCTTTTTGGGGATATGCTTTAGAGACAGCTGCTTACATTCTTAATAATACACCAAGCAAGGCAGTTGAGGGAACACCATATGAACTATGGAAAAGCCGAAAGCCCAATGTTTCCTTCTTGAAGATTTAGGGCTGTGATGCACATGTTAAGAAATTGACAAGTGGCAAACTTGAGTCCAAATCTGTCAGTGCCAGTTTATGGGTTACCCTAAGGAAACTAAGGGTTATTACTTCTACGATCCGGTGGAAAACAAAGTATTCATAGCCAGAAATGCAGTCTTCTTGGAGAAGAAATTCCTTTCCAAGAGGGACAGTGGGAGTAATGTAGAACTTTCAAAAGTTCAAGACTCACAAACTCCTACAGCTACTATTGAGGATGCTTTGGGAACCGATCTGACTACTCCAGAAATTAAGGAACCAGAACCGGTTGCACAGGACCTTGGAAGGTCTGGTAGGACACGTCATCAGCCAGAGAGGTACGGCTTCCTCGTGACTGATGATGGGGACCTTATGGTCATTGACCAAGAGGAGCCCAAGACCTATCAGGAAGCTGTTGAAAGCCCACACTCAGATCAATGGCGTAAAGCCATGGAGGCTGAGATGCAATCTATGCACGATAACCAAGTATGGAACTTGGTGGATCCACCTCCGGGTGCTAAGGTGATAGGTTGCAAGTGGTGTTTCAAGTTAAAGGCCGACAACACCTTGAAGGGGTGATTGGTGGTAAAAGGATTCAGGCAAGTTCAAGGAATTGACTATGATGAAACCTTTTCACCAGTTGCTATGCTCAAATCCATTAGGATACTACTAGCCATAGCTGCATGGTATGATTATGAGATATGGTAGGTGGATGTTAAGACCGCTTTCCTTAATGGAAAGCTACTTGAGGATGTGTACATAGCACAACCTGAGGGTTTTATCAGTCCAAAGTATCCAAACCGGGTATGCAAGCTTCATCTATTTGTGGATTGAAGCAAGCATCGAGGTCATGGAATCAGAGATTCAATGAGGCCATTACAGAATATGGTTTCACAGAGATTTCTGATGAGCCTTGTGTGTATAAGATGGTTAGTGGGAGCAGTTCCACCTTCCTAGTGCTGTATGTTGACGACATCCTTATCATTGGAGTCAACATACCAACACTGCAAGGGGTTAAGTAGTGGTTGAATAGGTGCTTCGCAATGAAGGACTTAGGCGAAGTTGAGATGATCTTAGGGATTAGGATCTACAGAGATAGATCCAATCGGCTTCTAGGCCTAAGTCAAGCCATGTACATAGACAAGGTTCTGAAAAGATTCAGCATGGACAAGGCAAATAAAGGATTCTTGCCTATGCGCCATGGCTTCAAGCTGAGTAAGAAAGATGGTCCAAAAATAAAGAAGGACCGGGAGAACATGGAAAAGATCCCTTATGTATCTGCTATTGGATCTATCATGTACTCCATGTTATGTACGAGGCCTGATGTCGCGTTTGCACTAAGTATGACCAGCCGGTACCAGTCGGACCCCAGGGAGGAATGCTGGAAGGCTGTCAAGGCAATCCTGAAGTACCTTAATCAGATTAAGGATGCTTTCTTAGTGTATGGAGGTCAAGATGAGCTGGTAGTGTTAGGTTACACTGATGCAAGCTTTGAGACCGATGAGGATGAGAACCAGTCACAATCTGGTTATATTTTTGTCCTGAATTATGGTGCCATTAGTTGGAGGTCCTCAAAGCAGGCCACCATTGCTGACTCTACAACGGAAGCTGAGTACATAGTTGCATGCGAAGCAACAAAGGAAACCGTTTGGATTAAGAAGTTCATAACTGAGTTAGGAGCAGTACCCACTATCCCAGACCCATTTAATGTTTTTTGTGACAACCACGGGGCCATCACACAAGCTAAGGAGCCTCGATCACGCAAGAGATCCAAACATGTGCTTAGAAAGTTTCACCTCATTTGGGAGATCATGCACAGAGGTGACATATCATTGCAGAGGGTTGACACCAAGAATAATGTCACAGATCCATCGTCTAAAGTGCTGCCGCAGACACAGCACGACGGTCATACCAAATCTATAAGAATTAGGCAATGCCTACTTGGAACTAGTGCAAGTAGGAGATTGTTGGTGTGCCCTAGTTCATAAGGCATTGGATTCTTGTATTTTATATTATACATTAAGACTCATTGTATGAATACATTATTTGTGTCACATTAATAAAGGCAAGTAATCTATTTCATTTATATTTTATGTTATAATATGAGTAAAGTATCCATTGATTGATAACCATAAAACCTATCCCAGGTCTGTTCTAATCGTCGGAACGAATAGAACCACAGACTTGTATATTCGATGACTGTTTGGCAGTTCTTAACTAGCCATAGTACTTGTATAGTCAGTCATGAATATCGGTACATGTCATTGACATGGGACTGGATCGATCCGCATAAGAAAGCCACATGGTTGTCGTGTCATAGGTCTTTCTTGAGTAGGTCTCTTTTGTCCTCAAACCAGATTTAATTATAATATCAATATGGAATCCGGTTCACTTTGACAGACGCCTAACAGGTCTGTAAAAGGATGCTAAATATGGGTATGATTGGGTGAACTGGTGAACATGTTGATATTGATGATGAAGTGATGGAATTGCCACTCGGGTAACACCGAGATGATATCATTGGCCACTTGATGTGTGGGACTGATAAGTGTATGGCCATACCCAAGTAAGTCAGTGCTTATTTGATTAATCAGTCAACTCAAGATCAAGAAATATAATAAACAACAGAAGAGGATGACGGAC
Source organism: Euphorbia tirucalli (assembly GCA_039660915.1). Lineage (NCBI taxonomy): Eukaryota > Viridiplantae > Streptophyta > Magnoliopsida > Malpighiales > Euphorbiaceae > Euphorbia > Euphorbia tirucalli. The sequence continues at coordinate 28,665,919 of CM077640.1, read as the reverse complement.
ACCATGCCTCTTGTTTATTCATATCGATATCGTTAAGCAAAGGACACTATGAGATCTCTACCAGGTGAGTGTCTTCGAAAGGCTGCTACATCTCTATCTTAATTGGGGGCTATAATGGTTTGTTAGAACCCAGTTACAGTCTGTGGGCCTTAGGCCTACTGCCAACATCACGACAGACCCATAGGATCATGCACATAGATCATGCACATAGAAATTGAACATGTAATGTACATTGGAAGGAATGCGTTAATTAATTAGCTGACATTCGGTGTCAAGGTAGTTAATTAACAATGGGTTGAATTTAATTTAATTAATAACTTTACATCATGTAATTAATTAATTTATCAATTAATTGAATTACATAAAGTAAACAATTAATTAAATAATTTTCCTAGGTAGGAAAATTAAATACATATATTGTATTTACTTAAGTGTGATTTAATTTTATTTAGGGGTAATTAAATTTAGCCAAATGGAATTAAATTACATAGTATATACCTTTTTAATTAAAGTTTAGTTATGTTATTATAATTCTAGTGGGCTAGGGTTTAATTAACCTAATTAAAATCCAATTAGACGTGGTGTCTATATAAGGGCACACTTAAGGAATAAAACCCTAATTTAACCCTAATTAATTGCTGGAAATTTCAGCCACTAAGAGTAGCCCCAAAAACAGCCGAAAATCCCAGCATTAATCATCCATTCCTTCGCGTCTTCGGCTAGCACCGGTTCTCGCTCAATAGTTGGTCGTGCACCGGACTTTGGAGATCACAGTTTCAAGAAACGATTTTGCGGTAGTGTCTAGAGGAGACGAATCCGGTGAGTTAATCTCTCTTGATTCAATTGTTTTTATTCTAATCAATGGTAATTGGACACGATAGGTGTATTCTAGGAAATTTTAAATGATGTATTTTCCGCTGCGCCACGTTATTTTTCCAATGACAAATTCCAACAGCTCCACCACAGAGGGGCAATTTCAATTGTATCGCTCCACCACAGAGAGCCGACTTCAATGGTATTGCTCCACCACAAAACGCCAACTTCAATGGTATTGCTCCACCACAGAGGGCCAATTTCAATGGTATAGCTCCACCATAGAGAGCCAACTTCAACGGTATTGCTTTGCCACAGAAAGCCAACTTCAATGGTATTTCTTCACCACAAGGAGCCGATTTCAATGGTATTGCTCCACCACAGAGAGCCGACTTCAATGGTATTGCTCCGCCACAGGGAGCCAACTTCAATAGTATTGCTTTGCCATAAAGAGCTGATTCAAAGGTATTGCTCCACCACAGAGAGCCGATTTCAATGATAACAAGGGGCTAGATATTCAGTCCATATTCATTCTTGATCGAAGGGGCAAAAATTTTTGTTTCCAAAATTGTCGATCAAGGAACGACTACGCGTACAAAACAACTGCAAAGCTTCAAGAGAGATGATCAAATCTCTCAAATCATCAAAGCATCTTTTCATCGAATACACTAATTTCACGGGAAACACATCTACTCTTCCCTTCAGTGACACAGGCATCATTAGAAGTGAAATGACCAAAATGCCCTTCTGTTAGGAGCTGAAATACCGGATGGCCAAAACTTTTCCTTTTAGCGATCCTAGCTATATGGAGGAATAAATCACTAAAATATTTCTTCTCCTAGTGACACAAGATCCATTAAGGATGAAAAGACCAAAATACCCCTTTTGTTAGCCACCAAACTACCAAATGACCCAAACTACCCCTTTTCATCAAAAAGGGAACCAAATCATCAAAACTCATTCCTTTTCATGACATAGGCCCCGCGAGAAGTCAAATGACCAAAATACTATTCCTTCAAAGGGTGCCAACACCCTAAACTATGAAATTACCAAAATACCTTTCCTTTCATAAACATCAAATGGCAAGGAAAATTCAATCCGGGCAAAGTCCTCTACTTCGCAATGGAGTCAAAGCACATCCCTAGAAAACCAATACAATCTGGGCAAAGTCCCTTGCTTCGTCACGGAGTCGAAGCATGACCCTAGAAAAGCATTGCAATCTAGGCAAAGTCCTCTACTTCAAGATGGAGTCAAAGCACGTCCCTAGATAACATTAAATCAATTCAGACAAAGTCCTATGCTTCATAACAGAGTCGAAGTAAGTCCCTAAGGAATCAAATCAACCTGGGCAAGACCGCTGTTTTGAAAACAACCGAGATAAGTCCTTACAAACATCAAGGCTGGTAGACGCGAGAGGAGCCATAACGTATGTCCTTTTCTCTTCTCACCGTGCCCCCTATCGCAGGAACGAAGTTGAATCGGGCTTGGTCACGCGAGGGGCAGCCTGTGAGCACGGGTTTTTTCCTGACCTCGGTGATGAAAGCCATTATTACCTTTTTCACGGATAAACATGAAGCAGATTTGGAATGACCGGGATGACGTCAGAAATGTCTCGGGTGACCCGAATGTGTGTGACAAAGTCTTGGTACGGAACCCCGAAGGAATTTGAGTGAGTATTTAAGAAAACCAAAGAAAAGAATGAAAAATAAGCAAAATAGGCTAATCTGGTCACTACAACCGTGCCCCTATAGTGCCTACAGCCGTGCGGTTGTAGTACATTACAGCCGCACGGCTATAATTATCAGATTTCCTTTTTTACCCAAAATCAGCATTTAATCCGGATTTTTAACCTAAATAGGAGATATAAATTGATTGTGATCGGATTTTAGGGTTAGGAACAGCCGACAAAAATTAGAGAATTAAGAAATCGAGAGAAAAAGACATCCACACTTAGGGTTTTGGAGTAAAAAAGATTAAAATTGAGTGTTTTAATCCAAAATAATGAAAGAAACCTTAACAAAAATCCATTTAAATCATCATAACTTTAGAGGGATTAGTTTTCTAGGGGCATTCTTAGACCATAATCTCACATTCAATCTCATTCGGGGTTCCGCTTGGGCTTCGAAGAACACACACACTTTTGGGTCGTTCGTGATTGCAAGGCCTTTCCTGGCATCCGAATCCATCCCTGGTGGTCCAAAACGCTAGAACACAAGCAAGTTATATTCTGAGAGGCCTTAAATAATCCTTTTTAATTCATTATGGGTGCTATTTGTTTGTGTTTTTGAGTTTTTTGTGATTTTGGAAGCAATTCCGGTTACAGCCGGCCCACCTGATGATTACAACCACGCGGCTATAACCTACAGTGCGCGGCTGTAACCTACAGTGGTGCAGCTATAACCTGTAAGGGCACGGCTATAACCTACAGGGGAAAAAGCTCCAAATGCCTCGAATCGACCGATAACGCTTCCGTTTTCAAGTTAAATGTGTTTTTCATATTTATTATCGGTGCAATTACATCCATGTATGCTTAGATTCCTGGTTTTTTGATTTTAATTGATGGATGTAATTTCAAGTTTGGCGATTCTGAGTTTTTAAGGATTTCTGGACTTATTTCGATCCGTTTCGGATCCGTTTGGTTGAAATTTGTGTGTTTCCAGAAATCCCAGATTACCTGCAATCGCTAAATTTGAAAAATGATTTTCAAAAAAGAGACAAGAAGGCCGGAACATAATTTTAGGGCATTACAGCCGCACGGCTGTAAGCTACAGTTGTACAGTTGTAACCTATAGCGACGCGGCTGTAACCTACAATGGCGCCGCTATAGTTGAGGCAGAATTACTGTTTTGCCCTTTTGGGCCCTAAAGTTGTAATTTTGCATCTTTTTCCTATTCAAAACTGAATTTTGGTGTGTTTACATTCTTTTTGGACCCTAGATGGATGTTTAATTTAGGCCCACCCACGAACAGGACCCTCGGGTCCTGGGATATCCTGCCCAATAAAGTTGGAAAATGCATGTAAATGAGCTAAATGGTTTTCAAAATTGGTTTTTATCCATAAAACCTACTTGGCATTTCAAAAACCCATTTTCCAGGTCTAACCGGGCCGACCTGTCGGGTTGACTCGGTTACCCCCTATGCATGATCCCATTTCCTAAAATACCCCTATTCTGTCCTTTATGAGTACTTGGTGTGATTTATTTACTTGTGCTAACCGTATTAGGATGTAGCTTTTATTTTTCTTTATTTTTATTTTTGGATGTATTTTATAGATTAAATCGTGTATCTAGGCGATTGTACTTTTTAGATTTTCTTGTATTATAAGCGAATGTAATGGTGAGGATGAGAGCTTTTTCTTTTTTTTTTGGTTGTATAATTTGGCATCTACTTTACTTTTCCCACACTTTTACTTTTCTGTATTTTATTTTGGATTTATATTTATGTCACATGAATGAGCATTAACTAAAAATAAAATGAAGATAAAATGAGTAGAATTAAGTGAATGCAACATTACATTATGAAATAATAATTGAAAATAAGTGAGGATTAGTAGATTTGCTGCCCGAACCCTGAATCTCTGAATTAGGTACCGCATCTACACTTGGTAGGGAGCTGTACCGAAATTTCCTAGAGGAGCTGATCCGGGTGGTGGCTCTGTATCTAATTTCGAAATTTAGGTTTCGAGATCTTTAAGTTCAAATTGGGATTTTCTAAAAACCTATTTTTTTCCAAAATTCACACTTATAATTAAGTTTTCTATAAAAGGGTTTTTCTAATAAAATTAAAGATTTTCTTAAGAAAGATTAAAGACCCGTTTTCAAACCACATCTTCACATCTTAAAAAGAAAATCCCCGGTGCCCGCTTCACCGCATCTTCTGTAAAAATGTCATCCACTCATAATGAGCATCTGTTCATTTGGGACCAAGTAAATGTCCGGAAACAATACAGGGTGATCAATCCATGCCTCTGTGTTGGACAGCGATATCAATGACATGGGATATACAAGTTTAAAGTATAGGTTTATGATTCCAGTTTGACTGCTATCTCTATCTTAATTAGGGGCAGCAGTGGCTTGCTAGAGCCCGCCTGTAGTCTGTGGGCCATAGACCCACTGCCAATATAAAGACGGGCCCATCGTATCGTACATATTGAATGTCTAGACTAGACTGAAGGATTTTATGTGTACTTGGAGTATACACGGTGAAGAGAGTGAGTTCCATTAATTATATTATATGGATCAATTGGATTGATCAAAATAATATAATTAATATTTATTTTGGCCTTCTTATAATTAATTCTATGAATTAATTTATGAGATTATTTCCTAGGTGGAAATATTTATACATGTATAGGATTACATGTATTTCCTTTTATGCATGTCTAATTTAATTCCGTGATGAAATTAATAGGTCAAATGAATTCTAATTTAATTGTATGTAATATATTATATGGTATAATATATAAGCATACACTTTAAATTAAAGTTACATTTGAAATTAATTAAATCATAGGAATTAGAATGGGCTTAGGCTTAAAAGAATTGAAGCCCACATTAATGGAGTGCTTGGCCGAAATTTTGGGCTTGGAAGATGCATCATTATCTTGACTTTTAGGTTGCAAAGTTGGACCTTGCTACTTATGGATTAAGATAAGATGAAAGGGGTGATGAGTCATGCTTGGGGCAAAATAGCATGGTGAGTCATTCTTTGACTTAGGGGAAGCAAAGTTGGACTTTGCCTCCTTAATGCCTATCTTCTTTCTTTAGGTGACAAAAAGGAAAAAGATGGTGCCACTTTTCTCCAGGTTTTTTTGGGCCGCCCATCTCTCGTCTCGCTCTTCTTTTGGAAAATCTGATCCGTTAGCACGGGGTTAGTCCGATAGCCATTCATGTACGTGACGGTGGAGGAAATCTATTTTGATTTCTGCAGCCATCTCTTCAAGAGATTTCCGGGTAAGTTTCTAAACTTCCTTTTAATGGCTTTGGTTTTTGATTTCCACTTCATTAGCTCCTGTGACCGGATTTGAGGAAATCAACGCGTGTTTTCCACTTTTATCAGTTGATTTCCAGTGACGAATCCCAACAGTGGCATCAGAGCGGGCTTTTGATCCATGGAAATCTCTAACTTGGTGAATCCCATGGTTTTAAAAAAATTTTTACGGATGGGATTTTTTTTTTTTTTTTGGGTTTGAGGTTTCATGATTTCTCCCCTTGATTTTTCAATTGGAAAATTATTATGAATACTGGATGTGTTCTTGGTTTATTTTTCAATTGATTGATTGGTGAATTTGTATTGCTATTTTATTTGGCTTTCTGTAAAATCATGGGCCATTTTTGTGGATACGGACTGCTTGTGGAAGAAGAATCACAGCCAACCGCCACCGTATCGGCAGAGACAGCAGCAGCAGCCACTGCCTACTGCTGCAGGGTAGGAGCTACTATGCTGCTGCGGGGCTGCAACAGTTGGGTAGCTACTGTGCTACTATTGGGTAGTTGTAGCTGGGCCGCTGCTGGACTGGACCCTGTTTTGGATTTGGCGGGTTTTGGGCCCGGGCCTAGTTTTAAAATTTTAATAGGTTTTAAAATTTTGTGTGTTTAAATTTTGGTAATTTGAATGCACGTAGTTTTATGAATGAAATTTAATTTTTGTTCATTGGATATTAATTTTGGAAATTAGTGTAGTTAATTGAAATTGGTTTGGCACGATTACCCAGACGGCTGATTTGGATTCATGGTTTCCCAATTCTGGTGGGAGCAATGTTCTGCCTGGGCTAGAGGCCCAAAGCCCATATGGGCTTAAAACCATGATGGGCCAAAATTTGGCAATTTCAAAATAATGGCTATGGACATAATTGAAATGTTATTAATTTCATGCATTTAACATGTTCATAAATTGATGTATTGGTTTACATGTGTGTATGATTAAATGCATGAATGGATGCCATTGGGCCGTATTTATGTTGGGTTGTAATATTCTTTTGGCTAAATATGGCCTGCGCACCGTTTTCTTTTTATGTAATTTTATTTTATTTGTTTATTGTAAAATTACATAAAGAAGAAGCCGATTGGATTGGCATGCCCAAAAGAATGGATAGGCGGCCCACTTGATGTTTTTCTAGTATGGGTTTACTAGAATTATATTAGGACTGTAAATTTTGGCCCATGCAACCTATTATTTATTTAATTATGCTTTATTTTATTTACATGTGAGAATGTATGTTCCAATCTCAATTTCACCCGCCTATGCATACAATTTAAGTCCTTTATTAACACTCGTAAATTTTTTTGTATAGTAACCAATGGCAATGAGTAATACATTAACACTACGATCTATCCTAGATAGGGACAAGATTTCTGGCCCTAACTTTCTAGACTAGTCTAAGAACTTGAGGATAGTTCTAAGACAGGAGTCTAAAGAGTATGTGCTAGAAAAGCCTATACCAGCTGCACCTAAGGGATGTGATCCACCAGCTGCCCAGCTTAAGGAATACTTGGTGCATGTTAACGATAACTGGGATATGACATGCCTAATGTTGGCATGTATGGTCCCTGAGCTACAAAAATAGTTCTTGGATTATCAGGCCTTTGCTATGATAACAACTCTTAATGAGATGTTTCAGGAGCAAGATTGTCAGGAAAGGTACCTAACCAACAAGGCATTCCGTTGCTGTAAGATGGGGGCTGGGACATCTGTGAGTGCACATGTGCTCAAGATGAAGGGCTATATGGATTCTTTAGCCCATCTTGGATCGCCTATCTCACAGGGGCTGGTGGTTAACACGATCCCGACTTCCTTACCAAATTCTTATGATTAGTTCATCCTGAACTATTACAAGCAAGGGATGGACCGTACTGTTAGTGAGCTGCATTGGATGTTTAAGCTTACTAAACTATCGATCAAGAAGACTCCATCAGTACTAATGTTCAACAAGGGGAAACCTCCTCTTACGAAAGGCACGACCAAGGCAAAGGCCAAGGCTAAGAAAGCTAAGCTAAAAAGGCTAAGGCCCAGCCCAAGGCCAGTCCCGAGGATGTCTGCTTCGGATGTAAGCAGGCTGGACATTGGAAAAGATCATGTCCCAAGCTCTTGGGAGAGCAAATGAAGAGCTAGGGCGCGTCTTCATCAGGTATATATGTCATAGACATTAACCTTACTGTTTCAACATCCTGAGTATTGGATACCAGATGTTTTTCTCACATTTGTTGTAATGTGCAGGGACTAAAGAACACGAGATCATTAGGATCAGCAGAGGTGGACTTGTGATTCGGAAATGGAGCAAGGGTTGCTTCCATAGAAATCGGCGAGTACCATCTTATGATGCCTAATGGATTAGTTTTGATACTGGAACTATGTTATTTTGTACCTATTATGTACAGGAATATTATTTCAGTTTCAGTTTTGGATATTTCTGGATTTGATTTTACTATTTGTAATGGTAAAATGGGTTTATCTAGAAAAAGGATTCTTTTATGGATAAGCTCTGTTAAATAATGCCCTTTATATCCTAGATTTAATAAAACTAATCATTTCTATCATATAAATATCAAAGCCCTTTGATTGGACCGAGGTGGTGAGAATATGAGCCTAGAGTTTGACTTATATCTAAGAGAGCATGGAATTGTTCCACAACTCACTCCTCCAAGAACACCACAATGGAATGGGGTGTCCGAACGGAGGAATAGGACCCTGTTAGACATGGTCTGCTCAATGATGAGTCATGCCTCTCTCCCAATAAGTTTCTAGGGATATGCTTTTAAGATAGGAGCTCTCATTTTGGATTATACTCCGGCTAAGACTGTGGAAAAGACCCTATTTGAAATATGGATGGGCAGGGCACCCAATGTCTCTGTCCTGTGGATTTGGGGTTGTTATGCACATGTCGAGAAATTGATTGGAGCCAAACTAGAATTTAAAACCGACAAATGCCTGTTTGTGGGCTACCCTAGGGAAACCAAAGGGTATAATTTCTACAAACCTGCCAAGAACAAGGTGTTCGTGGCACGAAAGGGGGTCTTTCTTAAAAAGGAGTTTATTTCCAAGAAAGGTAGTGGGAGCAATGTTGAACTCAGGGAATTTCAAAGCTTATAAACTCTTGAAAGGGATAACTCGCAGACCAGGGTGGAGCTTCCACGGGAGGAAGCACCAGTCCAGGTCACCTAAGGACCTAGAAGGTCTAGTAGGGATCATCGGGAACCTGAGAAATATGGGTTTCTTGTTATCGATAATCACACTCTTTTTGTCTTCTATAAAGAAGAGCCCCAAACCTACCAGGAGGCTATAGCTAGCCCACTGTCTGCCAACTGGCAAAAGGCCATAGAGGCAGAAATGCAATATATTTACGATAATCAGGTTTGGAATCTGGTTGATCCACCTCCAGGTGCTAAGGTGATAGGTTGCAAGTGGTACTATAAGCTAAAGACCAATGATACCTTCAAGGGGCGGCTGTGTTGGGATTCGTCATTGGAAAAATAACATGGCACAGTGGAAAATACACCGTTTAAAATTTCCTAGAATCCACATATCGTGTCCAATTACCATTGATTAGAATGAAACCAAATTTAATCAAGAGAGATTAACTCACCGGATTCGTCTCCTCTAAAGACTTCTGTAGAATCATTTCTTGAAACTGTGATCTCCAAAGTCCGGTGCACGACTAATTATTGAGCGGGAACCGGTGCTAGCCGAAGAGGGGAAGGAATGGATGATTAATGTTGGGATTTTCGGCTGTTTTGGGGCTGCTCTTGGTGGCTGAAATTGCCAGCAATTAATTAGGGTTGAATTAGGGTTTTATTCCATAAGTGTGCACTCATATAGACACCTTGTCTAATTGGGTTTTAATTAGGTTAATTAAACCCAAGCCCACTAAGATTATAATTACATAAATAAACTTTAATTAAAAAGTATATACTATGTAATTTAATTCCATTTGGTGAAATTTAATTACCCCTAAATAAAATTAAATCACACTTAAATAAATACAATACATGTATTTAATTTTCCTACTTAGGAAAATTATTTAATTAATTGTTTACTTTATGTAATTCAATTAATTGATAAATTAATTAATAACATTATGCAAACTTATTAATTAAATTAGATTCAACACAATGTCAATTAATTACCTTGACACCGAATGTCAATTAATTAATTAACACATTCCTTCCAATGTACATTACATGTACAGTTTCTATAAGTTCCGGCTCAGTTGATCTATGTGCACGATCCTCTGGGTCTGTCATTATGTTGGCAGTAGGCCTAAGGCCCACAGACTGTAAGTGGGTTCTAGCAAACCATTACAGCCCCCAATTAAGACAGAGATGCAGCAGTCTTTTGAAGACACTAACCCGATAGGAATCTCATAGTGTCCTTTGCCTAACGATATCGATATGAATAAACAAGAGGCATGGTGTCCATCATCCTCTTCAGTTTTTTATTATATTTCTTGATCTTGATTTGACTGATTAATCAAATAAGCACCGACTTACTTGGGTATGGCCATATACTTATCAGTCCCACTCATCAAGTGGCCAATGATATCATCTCGGTGTTACTCGAGTGGCAATTCCATCACTTCATCATTAATATCAACATGTTCATTGGTCCACCCTATCATACCCGTATTTATCATCCTTTTACAAACCTGTTAGGCATATGTCAAAGTGGACCGGATTCCATATTGATTTTATAATTAAATCTGGTCTGAGGACAAAAGAGACTTACTCAAGAAAGACCTATGCCATGACAACCATGTAGCTTTCTTGTGCGGATCATGTTGGGATTTTTCACCGGAAATCACCCGATTAAAGCGGAAGAACGCGATGATTTCCTTAAATCCGTGCCCAGGAGCAATTGAGATGGAAATTGGAAAAATAAAATTTAATAGAAAGAGATAAATCTCTTACCTGGAATATCTCTTTCAAAGATGGATGCAGACTGCTGGAATCAACTTATAAACCCTCCTCGATCACGTACACGAATGCCTAACAAACACGACCCGTGCTATCGTCGGAAAACACAAAACTTTTAAGAGGAGGCTTGGGTGAAATTCGGCTATAGTGGCCTAGATTGCTGGTGGCCGAAATTCCTAAGGTTATTAAACCCTAGGTTGGCCGAAATTCTCTAGAGGAATTTTGGCCCAACTTGGCTCCTTATTTGCGTGGGCTTCCTTCTTTTAATTCAGGCCCAATCTTATTTTAATTAGTTTGGTTTAAATTAATTTCAAGCCCAATTTTAATTTACCCATGTATTTAATATATTACACCAAGTAACATATTGTTTACATTTAAATTAAAATTAGTTTGAATAATTAATTTAATCCATCAAATTAAAATTAGATCTTCACAAAATAGAAGCATATGTAAACCTATACATATGAATATTTCCACCTAGGAAATAATCTCATAATTAATCTAATTAATTATGAAGAGCCAATTGATCTTTATAACGTAATTAATATACACCTCATAATTAATCTCATAATTTTATTATAATGATCAATCCAATTGATCTTTATAACGTAATTAATATACACCTCTCTCTCCAGAGTGTATACTCCAAGTATATATGTGATTCCTTAAGTCAGTGTTCAGTCGCTCAAGGTGTACGATCCCATGGGCCCATCTTTATGTTGGCAGTGGGATCGTAGCCCACATACTGCAGTTGGGCTCTAGCAAGCCACTGCAGCCCCCAATCAAGATGGAGATGGCAGTCTAACTGTTATCATATCCCTGTTGTTTAAAATAGTATATCCCATGTCATTGATATCGGTGTCTAACACAGAGGCATGGATTGATCACCCTCTTTTGTGTCCAGACATTAACTTGATCCCGAATGCACTGAAGCTCACAAACAAGTTCCAACTCGTTTGTGTGTGGCCACACTCTTATTAGTCACATTCATCAAGAGGTCGGTGATATCTTCTTAGTAGACTACTGAGTGACAAATCCCTTCTGCATATCCATAGCATTGCCATGCTATGTGACATACCCGAAAGCACCCATACTTGGCACCCTATTACAGGCCCTTTAGGCGTACCCCTAAGTATCCGACTTCACACGCAACACCATCATATGGCGAGGTCAAAGGATCCATACAAGTACTACATGAGAATCACTTGTGATACTATACCATGTGGATTTCTCGTTTAGTGGATCTATCCAGTACCATGTCCCTTATGCATGTACCCATTTACTTGGTTGACATCCCATGTCCAATGACCGGTAAGACACCACCATACAACTAGGTTAATGATAGTCTCTTGTTCCATTCATTCCCATGACTGGAATAGACTACGGATCTATTCATGGTCATATCATTTACCCTATCCATGGTCTTAGTGCCAAGTGCATGACACTGGTCATCATGGATATGGATATGTCCATTGGATACTTCATTTAATATATTGCACAAGATAGATATAATAAATGAATCATTGCCTTTATTAATAACACAAATAAGTATAATACATAAATCCTATAAATGTATGATACAAATACAAGGACCAATGCCTCGAGACTACGACATATCCAACAATCTCCCACTTGCACTAGTTCCAACTAGGCATGGGCCTAATCCCTATAGATCTAGTATGACCCTCGTGCTTGGGCTGTGCCAACACCTTGGTTAAAGGATCTGCAACATTATCCTCGGTGTCCACTCTGTGCAATGCAATGTCACCTCTCTCCGTGATCTCTCGTATGAGGTGAAACTTTCTGAGAATGTGCTTTGTGTTCTTGTGTGACTGGGGCTCCTTAGCTTGTGCAACGGCCCCATTGTTGTCATAGAAGATATCAACGGGGTCCTGGATAGTTGGCATTACTCCTAGCTCAGTGATAAACTTCTTCATCCATACTGCTTCCTTAGCTGCATCACACGCCACGATGTACTTAGCTTCTGCTGTAGAGTCCGTGATGGTTGGCTGCTTTGAGCTCCTCTAGCTAACAGCACCACCATTAAGCAAAAATACATACCTAGACTGCGACTGGTACTCATCTTGGTCAGTCTGGAAGCTTATATAAGTGTACCCAGTAACTAATAGCACTTCCTAACCACCATAAACTAAGAAGCTATCCTTAGTCCGGTTAAGGTACTTAAGGATTGCCTTGACAGCTTTCCAGTGATCCTCCCCAGGATCCTGCTGGTATAGGCTCGTCATACTCAGTGCAAAGGTGACATCAGGTCTCGTACATAACATGGAGTATATAATTGATCCTATAGCCGAGGCATATGGAACTAATTTCATGTTCTCCCTGTCCTTCCTTGTCTCAGGACAATGCTTCTTACTAAGTTTCAGCTCATGGCCTATTGGCAAGAAACCTTTATTGGCCCGGTCCATGCTGAACCTTTTCAGAACTTTGTCTATGTATAAGGCCTAACTTAGGCCCAGAAGCCGATTTGATCTATCCCTATAGATCCTGATCCCTAGGATCATCTCAACTTCGCCTAAGTCCTTCATTGCGAAGCACTTACTCAGCCACTGCTTTACCCCTTGTAGTATAGGTATGTTGCTTCCAATAAGTAGGATGTCATCCATATAAAGTACCAAAAATGTGACAATGCTCCCACTTGTCCTCTTATACACACAAGGCTCATCTTGATTCTGTATGAAGCCATATTCCTTTATAGCCTCATTGAGTCTAAGATTCCAACTTCGGGATGCTTGCTTCAGTCCATAAATGGACCTTTAAAGCTTATATACCCTTCCTATATACTCTGGATCGATAAAACCCTCAGGTTGTGTCATGTACACATCCTCGAGTAGCTTTCCATTAAGGAAAGCTGTTTTGACATCTATTTGCCAGACTTCATAGTCGTACCATGCGGCTATGGCTAGTAAGATCCTGATGGATTTGAGCATGGCTACTGGTGAGAAGGTCTCATGATAGTCTATCCCATGGACTTGTCTGAAACCTTTCGCAACTAGATGCCCCTTGAAGGTATTGTCGGCCTTCAGCTTGTAGCACCACTTGCAACCTATTACCTTAGTACCCGGAGGTGGATGAACCAAGTTCCAAACCTGGTTATAGTATATAGATTGCATCTCTGCCTCCATGGCTTTATGCCAATTTACAAACTGTGGGCTTGCCATGGCCTCCTGGTAGGTTTTGGGTTCTTCCTCATGCCAGATGAGAAGAGTTTGATCATCAGTGACGAGGAAACCATACCTCTCCGGTTCCCGACGATCCCTAGCAGACCTTCTAGGTCCTTGTATGGCCTGGGTCGGTGCTTCCTCCAGTGGAAGCTCCACCTAGGCCTCCGAGTTATCCTCTTCAGGAGCTTGTGGACCTTGAACTTCCCTGAGTTCAACATTGCTCCCACTGTCTTTCTTGGAAAGGAATTCCTTTTCTAGAAAGACCCCCTGCCTTGCCATGAACACCTTGTTCTCGGCAGGGTTGTAAAAGTAATACCCTTTGGTTTCCCTAGGGTAGCCCACAAACAGGCATTTATCGGTTTTGGGCTCCAGCTTGCCACTAGTCAATTTCTTGACATATGCTTCACATCCCCAAATCCTTAGGAAAGGCACATTGGGCTCCTTGCCCGTCCATATCTGATACGAGGTCTTTTCCACTGCCTTAGTCAGAGTATTATTTAAGATAAGAGCTGCTGTCTCGAAGGCGTGTCCCCAGAAACTAATTGGGAGAGAGGCTTGACTCATCATTGAGCGAACCATGTCCAACAGGGTCCTATTCCTTCATTCGGACACTCCATTCCATTGTGGTGTTCCGGGAGGAGTGAGCTGTGGAACTATTCCATGCTCTCTCAAATATGAGTCAAACTCTAGGCTCATATACTCACTGCTTCGGTCCGACCGAAGGGTTTTGATATTTCTGCCTAGCTAGTTTTGTACCTCGTTCCTAAATTCCTTGAACCTATCAAGGGTCTCAGACTTGTGTTTCATCAGATAGACATAGCCATATCTGCTGAAATCGGCAGTGAACGTGACGAAGTACAGGTGTCCACCTCTGGTCGCTGCACTCATGGGTCCACATACATCTGAATGTATTAGGTCCAATAAGCCAGTGGCCTTTTCAGCCTTCTTGCTAAAAGGCACCTTAGTCATCTTGCCTTGTAAACATGACTCGCATGTATCAATTGACTCCAAGTCAAATGACCCTAAAACTCCAGCTTTGTGAAGCCTAGCTATGCGCTTCTTGTTTATGCGGCCGAGACGACAATGGCATAGGTAGATAAGATTAAGTTCGTTGGGCTTAACCCTTTTTGTGTTTATGTTATAGACATGATTGGTTTTATTTAAGTCCAGGATATACAGGCCATTACTTAATAGAGCATCTCCATAAAATAATCCCTCTCTAGATATGCAAATTCTAACATTAGAAATAGTAAAATAAAATCCAGAAATATCCACCATAGAAACTGAAATAATATTCCTGCACATAGCAGGTACAAAATAACATTATTCTAACATTAAAACCAATCCACTAGGCATCACAAGGTGGTATTCGCCGATCTCTATAGCAGCAACCCTTGCTCCATTTTCGACCTGCAAGTCCACCTCTCCCGACCCCAGTGACATTCTATTCTTAAGTCCCTACACATTGCAACAAATGTGAGAACCACATCCAGTATCCAATACCCAGGATGTTGAAATAGTAAGGTTGATGTCTATAACATAGATACCTGAAGAAGATGCACCTTGGCCCCTTCTCTACTCTCCCATCTACTTAGGACACGATCTCTTCCAATGGCATGCCTGTCTACACCTGAAACAGACATCCTCAGGACCTACCTTCTGCTGGGCCTTGGGTTGGGCTTTGGCCTTCTTAGCCTCATCCAGTATCCAATACCCAGGATGTTGAAATAGTAAGGTTAATGTCTATAACACAGATACCTGAAGAGGATGCACCTTGGCCCCTTCTCTGCTCTCCCATCAGCTTGGGACACGATCTCTTCAAATGGCCTGCCTGTCTACACCCGAAACAGACATCCTCAGGACCTACCTTCTGCTGGGCCATGGGTTGGGCTTTGGCCTTCTTAGCCTTGGCCTTTTTGGCCCTGGCCGTGGCCTTTTCCTTGGCCTTCCCCTTAGCAACAGGAGGGTTCCCCTTGTTGACCAGCAGCACCAGCGGAGTCTTCTTGATCGACTGCTCAGTAAGCTTAAGCATCCCATGTAGCTCACTGACAGTACGATTCATCCCTTGCATGTTGTAGTTCAAGATGAACTGATCATAAGAATCCGACAAGGATGCAAGGATTGTGTCCACTGCCAACTCCTGAGAGATGGGCAATCCAAGATGGGCCAAAGTGTCCAAATAGCCCTTCATCTTGAGCACGTGTGCGCTGACAGATGTCCCAGCCCCCATCTTACAGGAGTGGAATCCCTTGTTGGTCAGGTACCTTTCCTGACGAGCTTGCTCCTGAAACATCTCATTTAGAGTTCTTATCATAGCAAAGGCTTGATGGTCCATAAACTGTTTTTGCAGTTCGGGGACCATACAGGCCAACATTAGGCATGTCACATCCCTATTATCCTTGACATGCACCTCGTATTCCTCCAGCTGGGCAGCTGGTGGATTACGTCCTTGAGGTACAGCTAGTACAGGCCTCTCCAGCACATACTCTTTGGACTCCTGTCTTAGAACTATTCTCAAGTTCCTAGACCAGTCCAAAAAGTTAGGACCGGAAAGCTTGTCCCTTTCAAGAATAGATCGTAGTGATAAAGTGTTGTTATTTGCCATTTAGAGTTTCTACACAGAAAAACATTTAAGAGTGTTAATAAAGGACTTTACTTTGCTATTCTCATACATAATTATAATGAATCAATTTATTAATTAAATCGAGTTGTTGGGGTCATGGGCCGAGATCCATATTTCATTAAGATATATCCAAACGAGGGCCTGGTACAACTATACCTTAACTATTTAGGTAGGAATGCCATCTAATCCCAACCTAGGGACTCTCGGTTTGATGGTTTTGTTGGCACTTACCCATCTGTGCTTAGGGCTAGGAGAATCCTACTACCCATGCTAAGTTAAAACCTCCATTCAAGTATTAGAGTATCCCATACCCTAACCCAATACAAAGTGACAATACTCCAGTGTATCCTACGAGGGCTTGGTCTACAACTGGCCTATCCCCACTTCGAGCTGGTTTTGAATGAGGGAAGCACTTTTTGTTGGGATTTGTCATTGGAAAAATAACGTGGCGTAGCAGAAAATACACCGTTTAAAATTTCCTAGAATCCACCTATCATGTCCAATTACCATTGATTAGAATAAAATCAAATAAGAATCAAGAGAGATTAACTCACGGGATTCGTCTCTTCTAGAGACTGCTGCAGAATCGTTACTTGAAACTACGATCTCCAAAGTCCGGTGCACGACCAACAATTGAGTGGGAACCAGTGCTAGCCGAAGACACGAAGGAATGGAGGTTTAATGCTGGAATTTTCAGCTGTTTTGGGGCTACTGTTGGTGGCTGAAATTTCCAGCAATTAATTAGAGTTGAATTAGGTTTTTATTCCTTAAGTGTGCCCTTTTATAGACACCTTGTCTAATTGGGTTCTAATTAGGTTAATTAAACCCAAGCCCACTAGGAATATAATTACATAAATAAACTTTAATTAAAAAGTATATACTATGTAATTTAATTCCATTTGGCTAAATTTAATTACCCCTAAATAAAATTAAATCACACTTAAGTTAATACAATACATGTATTTAATTTTCCTACTTAGGAAAATTATTTAATTAATTGTTTACTTTATGTAATTCAATTAATTGATAAATTAATTAATTACATTATGTAAACTTATTAATTAAATTAAATTCCACCCAATGTTAATTAATTACCTTGACACCGAATGTCAACTAATTAATTAACGCATTCCTTCCAATGTACATTACATGTACAATTTCTATAAGTTCCAGCTCAGTTGATCTATGTGCACGATCCTATGTCTTTATGTTGGCAGTAGGCCCAAGGCCCACAGACTGTAAGTGGGTTCTAGCAAACCATTACAGCCCCCAATTAAGACAGAGATGCAGCGGTCTTTAGAAGACACTCACCCGGTAGTAATCTCATACTGTCCTTTGCCTAACGATATCGATATGAATAAACAAGAGGCATGGTGTCCGTCATCCTCTTCTGTTGTTTATTATATTTCTTGATCTTAAGTTGACTCATCAATCAAATAAGCAACCAACTTATTTGGGTATGGCCATATACTTATCAGTCCCACTCATCAAGTGGCCAATGATATCATCTCGGTGTTACCCGAGTGGCAATTCCATCACTTCATCATCAATATCAACATGTTCACCGGTCCACCCAATCATACCCATATTTAGCATCCTTTTACAGACCTATTAGGCGTATGTCAAAGTGAATCAGATTCCATATCGATATTATAATGAAATCTGGTCTGAGGACAAAAGAGACCTACTCAAGAAAGACCTATGACATGACAACCATGTGGCTTTCTTGTGCGGATCGATCCAGTCCCATGTCAACGACATGTACCTATATTCATGACTGACTATACAAGTACTATGGCTAGTTAAGAACTACCATACAGTCATCGAATATACAAGTCTGTGGTTCTATTTGTTCCCACGATTAGAACAGACCTGGGATAGGTTTTATGATTATCAATCAATGGATCCTCTACTCATATTATAGCACAAGATATAAATGAAATAGATTAATTGCCTTTATTAATATGACACAAATAATGTATTTATACAATGAGTCTTAATGTATAATACAAAATAAAGAATCCAATGCCCTAAGAACTAGGGCACACCAACACTTTTAAGCGACTTAGTAATTTCATTTCGTTATTAGATTCAATTAACAGTGGCTTGCATACATAAGGCGGGTGAAATGTGGTTGGATCATACATTCATACATGCATATAAATATAAAGCATAATTAAATAAATAAGTAAAATCGACTGCTATGGGCCTTTATTACATCCTAATATTATTCTAGTAAACCTATACTAGAAAACAATATCAGGTGGGCATCCATCTTCTTCCTTTTGGGCTTGCATCTCCACTTGGGCTCACCACTCCATGGGCTTCTTCTTTTACAAATTTTATGATAATAGAATAAAATAAAATTACATTAAAAAAAGAAAAAGGACACGCAGGCCGTATTTACCAAAAAAGAAAATACAACCCATCTTGAATAAGGCCCAATAGCATCCAATCATACAAAATATTTAATCACCCATATGCATCCAATACATATAATTCATAAGCATGTTATAATGCATGATTTAAGCCCATTTCAATTTTGTCCAAGCCTTTATATTTAAATCGCCAATTTTGGCCCACCATGGTTCTAACCTTTAACGGGCTTTGGGCCTCCAGCCCAGGCAGTCCAACTGCTCCCACTGGAATTAGGAAACCATGGGTCCAATTCAGCCGTCCAAGTAATTGTGCCAAAATTACCCGAACCAATTTCAATTAACCATATTAATTTCCAAAATTAATATCACATGAATAAAATAAAATTTCCTTCAAGAAACCACACACATTTAAATTACATAAATTTAAACACAAGAATTTTTAGAACCAATTAAAATTTCAAAACTGGGCCCCGGGCCCAAAACCCGCCAAATCCAAAAACACTGGGCCCGGCCCGCTGCGGCTAGGGCAACCAAGTTGCCCTAGCAGCAGCAACCGCTGCTAGGGGCAGCAGCCGCTGCTCCCACCGCATACGGCGCCGCCGGCGGCAGCCCTGTACCTCGGGAACAGCCAAATTTTTTTTTTATATAAACAGAAAATATAAATAAAAAAAATATGGCATCCATAAACAAGAAATTCACCAAGAATTCCAAAACATACAACTAAATTAAACAAACATAAACCTATATGCATATTCAATTTCAATTGTATAAAAATCAAATTGGAAAAATTTTAAACCCAAACAAAGAACCCCAATCAAAAACCTCCCATTTTAAAACATGGGATTCAACCAATTTTAACAATTTCCATGGATCAAAAGCCTGCTCTGATACCACTGTTGGGATTTTTCACCGGAAATCACCCGATTAAAGCGAAAGAACGCGATGATTTCCTCAAATCCATGCCCAGGAGCAATTGAAATGGAAATTGGAAAAATAAAATTTAATAGAAAGAGATAAATCTCTTACCCAGAATAGCTCCTTCAGAGATGGATACAGACCGCAGGAATCAACTTAGAAACCCTCCTCGATCACGTACACGAACGCTTAACAAACACAACCCGTGCTAGCATCGAAAAACACAAAACTTTTGAGAGGAGGCTTGGGTGAATTTCGGCTATGGTGGCTTAGATTGATGGTGGCCGAAATTCCTAGGGTTATTAAACCCTAGGTTGGCCGAAATTCCCTAGAGGAATTTTGGCCCAACTTGGCTCCTTATTTGTGTGGGCTTCCTTCTTTTAATTCAGGCCCAATCTTATTTTAATTGGTCTGGTTTAAATTAATTTCAAGCCCAACTTTAATTTACCCATGTTTTTAATATATTACACCAAGTAACATATTGTTTACATTTAAATTAAAATTAGTTTGAACAATTAATTTAATCCATCAAATTAAAATTAGATCTTCACAAAATAGGAACATATGTAAACCTTTACATATGAATATTTCCACCTAGGAAATAATCTCATAATTAATCCAATTAATTACGAAGAGCCAATCAAATATTAATTTTATTATAATGATCAATCCAATTGATCTTTATAATGTAATTAATATACACCTCTCTCTCCAGAGTGTATACTCCAAGTCTACATGTGATTCCTTAAGTTAGTGTTCAGTCGCTCAATGTGTACGATCCCGTGGGCCCATCTTTATATTGGCAGTGGGCCCATAGCCCACAGACTGTAGTTGGGCTCTAGCAGGCCACTGCAGCCCCCAATCAAGATGGAGATGGCAGTCTAACTGTTATCATAACCCTGTAGTTTAAACTTGTATATCCCATGTCATTGATATCGGTGTCCAACACAGAGGCATGGATTGATCACCCTCTTTTGTGTCTGGACATTAACTTGATCCCGAATGCACTGAAGCTCACAGACAAGTTCCAACTCGTTTGGGTGTGGCCACACTCTTATTAGTCACATTCATCAAGAGGTTGGTGATATCTTCTCAGTGGACTACTAAGTGACAAATCCCTTCTGCATATCCATAGCATTGCCATGCTAAGTGACATACTCGAAAGCACCCATATTTGGCACCCTATTACAGGCCCTTTAGGCATACCCCTAAGTATGCAACCTCACATGCAACACCATCATATGGTCAGGTCAGAGGATCCATACAAGTACTACACGAGAATCACTTGTGATACTAAACCATGTGGATTTCTCGTTTAGTGGATCTATCCAGTACCATGCCTCTTATGCATGTACCCATTAACTTGGTTGACATCCTATGTCCAATGACCAGTAAGACACCGCCATACAACCAGGTTAATGATAGTCTCTTGTTCCATTCATTCCCATGACTGGAACAGACTACGGATCTATTCATGGTCATATCATTTACCCTATCCATGGTCTTAGTGCCAAGTGCATGACACTGATCATCATGGATATGGATATGTCCATTTGATACTTCATTTAATATGTTGCACCAGATAGATATAATAAATGAATTAATGCCTTTATTAATAACACAAATAAGTATAATACATGAATCCAATAAATGTATGATACAAATACAAGGACCAATGCCTCGGGACTAGGGCATATCCAATAGATCAATCCAGTCCCATGTCAACGACATGTACCTATATTCATCATTGACTATACAAGTATTATGGCTAGTTAAGAATTGCCATACAGTCATTGAAAATACAAGTCTGTGGTTCCATTCGTTCCTACGATTAGAACAGACCTGGGATTGGTTTTATGATTATCAACCAATGGATACTCTACTCATATTATAGCATAAGATATAAAAGAAATAGATTAATTGCCTTTATTAATGTGACATAAGTAATGTATTCAAACAATGAGTCTTAATGTATAATACAAAATACAAGAATCCAATGCCCTAAGAACTAGGGCACACCAACAATCTCCCACTTGCACTAGTTCTAAGTGGGCATTGCCCTAATTCCTATAGATCTGGTATGACCGTCGTGCTGTGTCTACGGTAGCTCTTTGTTCAATGGATCAGCGACATTATTCTTGGTGTCAACCCTCTGCAATGATATGTCACCTCTGTTCACGATCTCTCAAATGAGGTGAAACTTTCTGAGCATATGTTTGGATCTCTTATGTGACCAGGGCTCCTTAGCTTGTGCGATGGCCCCGTTGTTGTCACAAAAAAATCAATTGGTCTAGGATAGTGGGTACTACTCCCAACTCAGTTATGAATTTCTTGATCCAAACGGCTTCCTTTGCAGTTTCGCACGCAGCTATGTACTCAGCTTCCGTTGTAGAGTCAGCAATGGTGGCCTGCTTTGAGGACCTCCAACTAATGGCACCGCTATTCAGGAGAAAAACATAACCAAACTACGACTGGTTCTCATCCTCATTAGTCTCAGAGCTTGCATCAGTGTAACCTAACACTACCAGCTCATCTTGACCTCCATACACTAAGAAAGCATCCTTAGTCTGATTAAGGTACTTCAGGATTGCCTTGACAGCCTTCTAGTGTTTCTCCCCGGGGTCCGACTTGTACCGGCTAGTCATACTTAGTGCAAACATGACATCAGGCCTCGTACATAACATGGAGTACATGATAGATCCAATCGCAAATGCATAAGGGATCTTTTCCATGTTCTCCCGGTCCTTCTTTGTTTTAGGACCATCTTTCTTACTCAGCTTCAACCCATGGTGCATAGGCAAGAATCCTTTCTTTGCCTTGTCCATACTGAATCTTTTCAGAACCTTGTCTATGTACATGGCCTGACTTAGGTCTAGAAGTCGATTGGATCTATCTCTATAGATCCCGATACCTAAGATTGTCTCAGCTTTGCCTAAGTCCTTCATTACGAAGCACCTACTCAACCACTGCTTAACCCCTTGAAGTGTTGGTATGTCGCCTCCAATGATAAGGATGTCGTCAACATACAGCACTAGGAAGGTGGAAACGCTCCCACTAACCATCTTATACACACAGGGCTCTTTAGAAATCTCTGTGAAGCCATATTCTGTAATGGCCTCATTGAATTTCTGATTCCATGACCTCGATGCTTGCTTCAATCCATAAATAGATCTTTGAAGCTTGCATACCCAGTTTGGATACTTTGGATTGATAAAACCCTCAGGTTGTGCCATGTACACATCCTCAAGTAGCTTTCCATTAAGGAAAGTGGTATTAACATCCATCTGCCATATCTCATAATCGTACCATGCAGCTATGGCTAGTAGTATCCTAATGGATTTGAGCATAGCAACTGGTGAAAAGGTTTCATCATAGTTAATTCCTTGAACTTGCCTGAATCCTTTTTCCACCAATCGCCCCTTGAAGGTGTTGTCAGCCTTTAACTTGAAACACCACTTGCAACCTATCAACTTAGCACCTGGAGGTGGATCCACCAAGTTCCATAATTGGTTATCGTGCATAGATTGCATCTCAGCCTCCATGGCTTTGCGCCATTGATTTGAGTGTGGGCTTTCAACAGCCTCCTGATAGGTCTTGGGCTCCTCTTGGTCAATGACCATAAGGTCCCCATTATCAGTCATGAGAAAGCCGTACCTCTCTGGCTGATGACGTGTCCCACCAGACCTTCTAAGGTCCTGTGCAACCGGTTCTGGTTCCTTAATTTCTGGAGTAGTCAGATCCGTTCCCAAAGCATCCTCAGCAATAGCTGTAGGAGTTTGTGAGTCTTGATCTTTTGAAAGTTCTACATTACTCCCACTGTCTCTCTTGGAAAGGAATTCCTTCTCCAACAAGACTGCATTTCTAGCTATGAAAACTTTGTTTTCCATTGGATCATAGAAGTAATGACCCTTAGTTTCCTTAGGGTAACCCATAAACTGGCACTTGATAGATTTGGACTCGAGTTTGCCATTTGTCAATTACTTAACATGTGCATTACAGCCCCAAATCTTCAAGAAGGAAACATTGGGCTTTCGGCCTTTCCATAGTTCATATGGTGTTCCCTCAACTGCCTTGCTTGGTGTATTATTAAGAATGTAAGCAGCTGTCTCTAAAGCATATCCCTAAAAGGAGACTAGGAGTGTTGACTCATCATCGAGCAAACCATGTTTAGCAAGGTCTTATTCCTCCTTTCTGGCACTCCATTCCACTGGGGTGTACCAGGAGGAGTGAGTTGGGATATAATCCCACACTCTCTCACAAACGAGTCAAACTTTTGGCTCAAATATTCACCCCCTCGGACAGACGAAAGTGCTTTTATTTTCTTGCCAAGTTGGTTTTTTACTTTATTCTTAAAGTCCTTGAACCTTTAGAGAGTCCCAGACTTATGCTTCATTAGATACACGTAACCGTATCTGCTGAAGTCATCCATGAAGGTGACGAAGTATAGAAAACCGGATCTGGCACTAATGCTCATTGGGCCGCATACATCGGAATGTATTAGCTCCAATAGCTCTGAGGCCCTTTTAGTAGTCTTGCTAAAAGGTGCCTTTGTCATCTTGCCTCTCAAACAAGATTCACATGTGTCATAAGACTGGATGTCAAATGACCCTAGCACTCCACTAGAGTAAACCCTAGCTATGCGCTTCTCATTTATATGGCCAAGTCGACAATGCCAGATGTAAGTAGGATTAATTTCATTTTGTTTAATCCTTTTACTATTTATGTTATAGATTGAACTTTCACGTTTTAGATCAAGGATATATAAGCCATTTTAAAGAAATGTTGTTCCATAAATAATATTGCCACATTGAGTAGAAATCTACCATGTCCAATATTAAATACGAAACCAGAAATATCTAACAAAGAAATGAAAATAATATTCCTGCACATCGCAGGTACAAAATAACAGTTTCTTAGTTCCAAAACAAGTCCACTAGGCATCTCCAAGAAATAATCTCCGATCTCCATGGCCTGAGCCTGAGCACCATTTCCGACTCGAAGATTTACTTCTCCATATCCTAATAATCTCCTATTTCTTGGACCCTGCACATTTGAACAAATGTGAGATCCATACCCAGTGTCCAAGACCCAAGATGTAGAAATAGCCAGATTAATCTCAACAACATAAATATCTGAAGCAGTAGTTTTGCCCTTCAGTTGCTCCCTTAGCTTTGGACATGAGCTCTTCTAGTGCCCCTTCTCATGTCACTCATGGCAGACATCGTCAGGAGAAGCAATCCTTGCTTTAGGTTGGGCCACCACCATTTTGCCCTTAGCCTTGGCCTTTTGGGCCTTAGCCTTTGCCTTAGATTTGGCCTTTCCCTTAACAATGGATGTATTGCCCTTGTTCACCAGCAATATTTTAGGAGTCTTCTTAAGAGACTGCTCAGTAAGGTTGAGCATGCCATACAGCTCAACAATCGATTTATCCAACCCTTGCATATGGTAATTCATGATAAACTGGTTGTAAGACTCAGGAAGTGACCTAGGAATAATGTCTACTGCCAAGTCCTGCAACACTGGCAAGCTGAGGTGGGCAAGTGTATCAATATACCCCTTCAACTTTATCACATGAGTGCTAACAGAAGTCCCAGCTGCCATCACAGTCGTGTAAAGTGCCTTAGTTGTCAGGTAATATTCCTGACGAGCCTGATCTTGGAACATCTTTTTAAGCCGATCCATCATCTCATAAGCATGCTTGTCCATGAACTGCTTCTGAAGATCATAAGCCATGGTACCCAGCATGAGGCACGAGACATCTCGGTCATCCCTCACATGCTAGTCATACTACTTCACCATCACCGTGGTGACGCCTCGACCAGCGGGAGGGCTAGCTGTTAAAGGAGCATTCAGTACATACTCCTTAGACTCTTGTCTAAGAACTATTTGTAAGTTCCTAGCCTAGTCCAGGAAGTTAGTCCCCGAAAGCTTCTCCTTCTCCAAGAGTGACCTATGTGAGAGTGAGTTGTTGTTTGTTGCAGCCATTTAAATTGCTTAAGTGAAATGGGGTTATTTATATGGAAGAAATCATTGCTTGAGTTAGAAATAAAGGACTTTTAAGCCAATTTAAATTAATAATCTGATTTTAATTTGTTTATTGGTGATGTTAATTGGCTGACTTGACCAAGATCCATAACTTATCAATGACTAGCCGAACTAGGGCTTGCTAACCAGCCATTGATTCGTTTGGTAGGACAACCTATCCAATCCTTCCATGAAGGACTCTTGGTTTGATAGGCTTATTGACACTTTACCCATCTATGCTTAGGGCCCCCTCTGAGCTAATGCTACCTATGTTGAGTCAAACCACCATTCACATGTTAACCATACCAAGGATCCTAAACATTGATGGCCCACCGAATACTACAATGTACCCAGCTAGGGCATGGCGCACATTACAGCATCAATGGGAGGAAGAGATGTGAATGTGGGAAGCACTTTTAAACGACTCAATATTTTAATTTCCGGATTATAATTAAGTGATACGGCATAGCATGCATAAATGCGGGTAATAATTTGGTGATCTATACATCCATATTATATGACAAATGTAATAGCATACTTAATTTAAAATAAATGAGATCCTATGGGCCTTTAATTACAACCTAATGAAAAACTAGATATCCTATCTAATTCTTCATGGGCCAGACTGCAATCCTTCTTAGGCTCCCACCATGGTCTTGCTCCATTTAGGCCTTCCTCTATCCATGATGCAATTACAACAATTTTGTAAAATAAAATCTATTCTAAAATTACATCAAAATAAAAAAATGGCACGCAGGCCATATTTTCCAAAATTAAATTACAACCGATAATAATTTAGGACCCATAGAACTCAACATCACATTTCAAACAAAGTACCTATCGTGCACATACATACCAATATGATGCATGATCATGGCATTCCAAATTATAAATATAAATATGAGGCTGAGTTACTTAGGGTGAAATCGCCAATTTTAACAAATGTGACTAAGGCCCAAGGGATAACATCCATAAATGCAAAATTCACAATTTTGCTCCCACTTGAATTTGGGTTGTCACAAATTTAAAATTTAGCTTTCCCAATTTTAACCGGTGTTACGGTTTATTGGGCCAATTTCACAAAGTCCATATTCAATTTAATATGCAAACAATTAAATTAAATATGCATGCCAACAAAATAAACAATTTAAATACAAATTAATTTAAAAACAAATTTAATTTAATTTGCATTAGGCCCCGGGATAAAAAAATATACCTGCAAAATCCAAAACCGGACACAAATCCCACATGCGTGGCGCTGCTGTCCCGATGGGGCAGTAATGCCACTACGCGGTAGCCAGCTGCCTGGCAACAACAGCTGCTGTGTGCCGCAGTAGCAGCAATGGCCAAGAATTGGAATCGCAATAGCGATTCCAATTTTGCCAAATTCTTTATTTTTTAATTTTTTTTCATTAAATCATAAACAAAAACATGTTTCCAGCCAAAATATCAAATTAATATAGAAAAACAATTTTAGATGGAAAACAATTGGGGAAAAATAATCAAAAACCCCAATCCAAATTTCTAGGGTTTATCAAAAGCCAAAACAAATTGAATTAAAAACCCAAAAATCACAAACTTGAAACCCGTTCTTTCTTCAAGAATGCTTTCAAGAACCAATTCCAATCAATCTAATGGACAAAACCTTAGCTCTGATTGCACGGTTGGGATTCATTATTGGAAAAATAATGTGGCGCAGCGGAAAATACACCGTTTAAAATTTCCTAGAATCCACCTATCGTGTCCAATTACCATTGATTAGAATGAAAGCAAATTTAATCAAGAGAGATTAACTCACTGGATTCGTCTCCTCTAGAGACTGCTGCAGAATCGTTTATTGAAACTGCGATCTCTAAAGTCTGGTGCATGACCAACTATTGAGCGGGAACCGGTGCTAGCCGAAGACGCAAAGGAATGGATGATTAATGTTAGGATTTTCGGCTGTTTTGGGGCTCCTCTTGGTGGCTGAAATTCCCAGCAATTAATTAGGGTTGAATTAGGGTTTTATTCCTTAAGTGTGCCCTTATATAGACACCTTGTCTAATTGGGATTTAATTAGGTTAATTAAACCCAAGCCCACTAGCATTATAATTACATAAATAAACTTTAATTAAAAAGTTTATACTATGTAATGTAATTCCATTTGGCTAAATTTAATTACCCCTAAATAAAATTAAATCACACTTAAATAAACACAATACATGTATTTAATTTTCCTACTTAGGAAAATTATTTAATTAATTGTTTACTTTATGTAATTCAATTAATTGATAAATTAATTAATTACATTATGTAAACTTATTAATTAAATTAAATTCAACCCAATGTTAATTAATTACCTTGACATCAAATGTCAATTAATTAATTCACATTCCTTCCAATGTACATTACATGTACAATTTCTATAAGTTCCAGCTCAGTTGATCTATGTGCATGATCCTATGGGTCTGTCTTTATGTTGGCAGTAGGCCCAAGGCCCACAGACTGTAAGTGGGTTCTAACAAACCATTACAGCCCCCAATTAAGACAAAGATGTAGCAGTCTTTCAAAAACACCCACCCGGTAGGAATCTCATAGTGTCCTTTGCCTAACGATATCGATATGAACAAACAAGAGGCATGGTGTCCATCATCCGCTTCTATTGTTTATTATATTTCTTGATCTTGAGTTGACTAATTAGTCAAATAAGCACCAAATTACTTGGGTATAGCCATACACTTATCAGTCCCACTCATCAAGTGGCCAACGATATCATCTCGGTGTTACCCGAGTAGCAATTCCATCACTTCATCATCAATATCAACATGTTCACCGGTCCACCCAATCATACCCGTATTTAGCATTCTTTTATAGACCTGTTAGGCATATGTCAAAGTGGACCGGATTCCATATTGATATTATAATGAAATCTGGTCTGAGGACAAAAGAGACCTACTCAAGAAAGACCTATGACGCGACAACCATGTGGCTTTCTTGTGCGGATCGATCCAGTCCCATGTCAACAACATGTACCTATATTCATGACTGACTATACAAGTACTATGGCTAGTTAAGAACTGCCATAAAGTCATTGAATAAACAAGTCTTTGGTTATATTCATTCCCGCGATTAGAACTGAACTGGGATAGGTTTTATGATTATCAATCAATGGATACTCTACTCATATTATAGCACAGGATATAAAAGAAATAGATTAATTGCCTTTATTAATGTGACACAAATAATGTATTCATACAATAAGTCTTAATGTATAATACAAAATACAAGAATCCAATGCCCTAAGAACTAGGGCACACCAACAGGCTGGTAGCAAAAGGTTTCAAACAAGTCTATGGTATAGACTATGAGGAAACTTTCTCACCAGTCACTATGCTCAAATCCATAAGGATCCTGCTGGCCATAGCCGCTTGGTATGACTATGAGGTTTGGCAGATGGATGTCAAAACCGCTTTGCTTAACGGAAAGCTACTCAAGGATGTGTACATGACACATCTTGAGGGTTTTGTCGATCCAAAGCATCTTGATAAGGTATGCAAGCTATAAAGGTCCATTTATAGATTGAAGCAAGCATCCCAAAGTTGGAATCTTAGATTCAATGAGGCCATAAAGGAATACGGCTTCATACAGAATCAAGACGAGCCTTGTGTGTATAAAAGGATTAGTGGGAGCATTGTAACATTCTTGGTATTATATGTGGACGACATCCTTTTGATTGGAAGTGACATACCAACACTGCAAAGGGTAAAGTAGTGGTTGTGTACATGCTTCACAATGAAGGAATTAGGTGAAGCTGAGACGATCCTAGGGATCTGGATCTACATGGATAGACCTAATCGGCTTATAGGCCTAAGTCAGGCCAAGTACATAAACTAAGTTTTGAAAAGATTCAGCATGGATCGGGCAAAGAAAGATTTCTTGCTGATGTGCCATGGGCTGAAACTTAGTAGGAAGAACTGTCCTATGACAAGGCAGGATAGGGAGAACATGAAGTTGGTCCCATATGCATCAGCTATAGGATCAATCATGTACTCCATGCTATGTACAAGACCTGATGTCCCCTTTGAACTAAGTATGTCAAAGCCAGATCCAGGTGAGGATCACTTGAAGGTTGTCAATGCAATCCTGAAGTCCCTTAACAGGACTAAGGGTAGCCTCTTGCTGTATGAAGGTCAAGAAGAGCTATCAGTTACTAGGTACACTGATGCAAGCTTCCAGACCAACTAGGATGGATAACAGTCGTAGTCTAGGTATGTATTCATGCTAAATGGTGGTGCTATTTGTTGGAGAATCTCCAAGCAACCGACCATCAAGGTTTCTATCACAAAAGCTGAGTACCATGCAACGTGAGATATAGCTAAGGAAGCTGTATGGATAAAGAAGTTTATCACAAAACTGGGGGTAGTGTCAACTATCCAAGATCTAGTTGATATCTTCTATGATAATTATGGGGCTTTTGCACAAGCTAAGGAGCCCCGGTCACATAGGAACACGAAGCACATATTCAAGAAGTTTCACCTCATGCGAGAAATCGTTGAGAGGGTGACATTTCATTACACAGAGTGGACACCAAGGACAATGTCACAGATCACTTAACCAAGGTGCTGGCTAACCCCAAGCATGAGGGTCATATTAGATCTATAGGGATTAGGCCCATGCCTAGTTGGTACTAGTGCAAGTGGGAGATTGTTGGATACGCCCTAGTCCCGAGGCATCGGTCCTTGTGTTTGTATCATACATTTATGTGAGATATATTTATTGTACAATTTGTGTCATTAAATAAAGGCATTAATCTATTTATTACATATATTGTGCTATGTTTTAAATAGAGTATCCAATGGACATATCCATAGCCATGTTGTCAAGTGTCATGCACTTGGTAGTAAGACCATGGATAGGGAAAACGATATGACCATAAAGTCATCCATAGTCTGTTCCAATCATGGGAATGAATGGAACTAAAGACTATCATTAGCCTAGTTGTATGGCGGTGTCTTACCAGTCATAGTACATGGTATGTCAACCAGTTTAATGGGTATATGCAAAGGGGCATGGTACTGGATCGATCCACTAAACGGGAAATCCACATGGTATTGGATCATAAGGGATTCTCATGTAGTACTTGTATATATCCTTTGACCTAACCATATGATGGTGCTGCATGTGAAGTGACATACTTTGGTGTATGCCTAACGGGCCTGTAAAAGGGTGCCAAGTATGGGTCGGGTATGTCAGTGAACATGGCAGTGCCATGGATATGCAGATGGGAATGTCATTCAGTAGTCCACTGAGAAGATATCAGTGGCCTTTTAATGAATGCAACTGATAAGAGTGTGGCCATACCGAAACAAGTTGAAAATTGTTTGTGAGCATCAGTTCATTCGAGATCAAGTAAATGTCCGGACACAATAGAGGGTGATCAATCCACGCCTCTGTGTTAGACATCGATATCAATGATATGGAATATACAAGTTCAAACTATAAGGTTATGATTCCAGTTTGACTGCTATCTCCGTCTTAATTGGGGGTTGTAATAGAAACTTTTTGGGTTAAATTTTACCCGTTACGGGTCAAAATTTAACCGTCGATCAAACTTGTTTCCTTTTTATTTCACACTATGACTTTAACCCTTAACTATGACTTCTATAATATTATCTTAACCCAAAATTTATCTCCAATTATATTGTTCATGAGTTCAACAATATTATTTGAGATTTTCTAAATTTCGGGTTGCTACATGCTAGAGCCCACGTGTAGTCTGTGGGCCATAGACCCACTGCTAACATAAAGACGGGCCTATCATATCGTACACATTGAATGTCTGGACTAGACTAAAGGATTTTGTGTGTACTTGGAGTATACAAGTTGAAGAGAGTGAGTTCCATTAATTATATTATATGGATCAATTGGATTGATCAAAATAATATAATTAATATTTATTTTGGCCTTCTTATAATTAATTCTATGAATTAATTTATGAGATTATTTCCCAGGTAGAAATATTTATACATGTATAGGATTACATGTATTTCCTTTTATGCATGTCTAATTTAATTCCGTGATGAAATTAATAGGTCAAATGAATTCTAATTTAATTGTATGTAATATATTATATGGTATAATATATAAGCATACACTTTAAATTAAAGTTACATTTGAAATTAATTAAATCATAGGAATTAGAATGGGCTTGGCCTTAAAAGAATTGAAGCCCACATAGTGCTTTGCCGAAATTTTGGGCTTGGAAGATGCATCATTGTCTTTACTTTTAGGTTGCAAAGTTGGACTTTCCTACTTATGGATTAAGATAAGATGAAAGGGGTGATGAGTCATGCTTGGGACCAAGTAGCATGGTGACTCATTCTTATGGACCTATTAAGAGATGGTGAGTCATTCTTTGACTTAGGGGAAGCATAGTTGGACTTTGTCTCCTTAATGCCTATCTTCTTTCTTTGGGTGATAAAAAGGAAAAAGATGGGGCCACTTTTCTCTTGGTGTTTTTGGGTTGCCCATCTCTCCTCTCGCTCTTCTTTTGGAAAATCTGATCCACTAGCACGGGGTTAGTCCGATACCCATTCGTGTACATGACGGTGGTCGAAATCTATTTTGATTTCTACAGCCATCTCTTCAAGATATTTTCGGGTAAGTTTCTACACTTCCTTTTAATAGCTTTGGTTTTTGATTTCCACTTCATTAGCTCCTGGGACCGGATTCGAGGAAATCAATACGTGTTTTCCGCTTTTATCGGTTGATTTCCGATGACGAATCCCAACAAAAATTATATTTAATCATGTCAATTGGAATTTTATAATAAGGTTTTATTTAATTCTAATTATACAAGTTAAATTAATTTAATCAAATTAAATAACCTATAGTTTTAATTAAAATCCAAGTAGGCCAAGGAGTATACGAAGGAGTATATAAGGAAGCCTTAAACCTAATTTCTCCCTAACCCTAGCCACATAGGGATTTCGGCCAACCTCGCAGAGATTGTAGCCGCCCCCTTTGGCTGCTTGGTCTTGGTTTTCGGTCAATCCATTTAGTAGCACAAATTTTGTTCAAGAGTCATTCGTGTACCAGATTATGGAGGAAACACGTTTGGGTTTCTGTAGCAGTCTCTAGAGGACACAGTTAAGGTGAGAATATTTAATATTCTTTTCGTTCTTGGTTTCATTCTATTAATCTACATGAATCTTGGGCTATGGAATTGAGAAAAATTTTAATCGGTATTTCAGCTTGCGTTTAATTTTTTCTGTGACAATTCCCTTCAAGAAATTACAAGAAAGCTCTCTCATACCCTACAAAACACGATGGATTAAGGCTATGGAAGAATAAATGCTTCCATGAGATCCAATAGAGTTTGAAACTTGTTGATCTGTCAAAGGGAAGAAAAGCTATTGGGAACAAGTGGGTTCCCAAGATTAAGCATGAGGCTGATGGCAATATCCAAAGATACAAGGCCTGTCTAGTTGCTAAAGGCTACACACAATAGGAAGGGATAATTATGAGGAAACTTTTTCACTTGTTATGAGGTTGAAATCCATAAGATTGATCTTGGCTATAGTAGGAAGTCTGGACCTAGAGCTAGATCAAAGGGATTTACAGACTGCTTTTTTGAATGGAGTATTGGACGAATAAATCTACATGGACCAACCTATAGGTTTCATCATAAAAGGCTACGAACAAAAGGTTTATAAATTCAAAAGATTAATTTATGGCCTTAAACAATCTTCTAGATAGTGGGGCCTTCGATTTCATAATGTGATGACATTAAATGGCTTTAAGGTAATTGAATAAGACCATTGTGTCTATAGGAAAAGCTTTGCAAGTAGATTTACGACTATATCATTATATGTTGATGACAATCTGATAGCTAGAAATGACATGGAATATGTGAACCAAATCAAGGCTTGGTTAACCTCAAGATTTAAGATGAAAGATATAGGTGAAGCTACTTTTATTCTTGGAATTAAGATTTCGAGAGAGCATTCAAAGAAATTGTTAGCATTCTCTCAAGAGACATATGTTGGGAATGCCCTAGTCCCAAGGCATTGGTTCTTGTTTTGTATCATACATTTTATGTCTTGCAATGAGATTTATGTATTATACATTTGTCTAATGAATAAAGGCATTAATCTATTTATTATATACCTTGTGCAATATTATAAATAGAGTATCCAATGGACATATCCATATCCACGTTGACAAGTGTCATGCACTTGGCAGTAGGACCATGGATAGGGAAAATGATATGGCCATGAAGATATCCGTAGTCTGTTCCAGTCATGGAAATGAAAGGAACCAAAGACTATCATAAGCTTGATTGTATAGTGGTGTCTTACCTGCTGTTGGACATGGAATGTCAACCAAGTTTATAGGTACATGCAAAGGGGCATGGTACTGGATAGATCCATTAAACGAGAAATCCACATGGTATAGTATCACAAGTGATTCTCGTGTAGTACTTATATGGATCCTCTAAACTAACCATGTCATGGTATTGCATGTGAAGTGACACACTTTGGTGTATGCCTAAAGGGCCTATAACAGGGAGCCAAGAATGGGTACGTTCGAGTGTGTCAGTGAGCATGGCAAGACTATGAACATGTAGAAGGGAATGTCACTTAATAAATGACTGAGAAGATATCACCAGCCTTTTGATGGATGCAACCGATAAGAGTGTGACCACACCTAAACAAGTTGGAACTTGTTTGTGAGCATCGGTTCGTTCAGGATCAAGTAAATGTTTGGACACAAAAGAGGGTGATGACACAATGCCTCCATGTTGGACACCGATATCAGCGACATGGGATATATAAGTTTAACAACAGGGTTAAGACTTGCATTAGACTTCTGTCTCCATCTTAATTTGGGCCTGTAGTGGCTTGCTAGAGCCCGCCTACAGTCTGTGGGCCTTGGGTCCACTGCCAACATAAAGACGAGCCAACATGATCGTTCACATAGAATGTCTGAGTTTGAACTTGTCGAATCACCTGTATACTTGGAGTACACAAACTAGAGAGATAGATGTTAATTAATTAAATTATAAATCAGTTACATTGATCAATATAATTTAGGTGATATCTATTAATTGGGAATTTATTTTCGGGTAGAAACAAAATACATATATAGGTTTATATGTATTTAGATTTAAGTTGAATCTTAACTAATTTATTAGGTCAATTCCAATTGGCCAATCAATTTTAATTTAATGACATGTACATTAGATAATATGGTTTTATATATAAATAAATGCATGAAAAT
The DNA here is from genome assembly GCA_039660915.1 of Euphorbia tirucalli. Lineage (NCBI taxonomy): Eukaryota > Viridiplantae > Streptophyta > Magnoliopsida > Malpighiales > Euphorbiaceae > Euphorbia > Euphorbia tirucalli. The sequence continues at coordinate 28,630,816 of CM077640.1, read as the reverse complement.
TAAAATAGAATTGCATTTAATTTACCCATGATAATTAATTTGGATTTAGGGATTTATGGTATTAAAATCCCAACTTAATATCTAATTAAACCAAAGCCTTGAATTAAGGCCTTGATATAAGCCAAAGATTAATTCTCATTAAAGTGAATTTTTAGCCATAAGGGTTTTTGTTGGCTGAAAATTTCGGCTAACTCTTTCTCTTCTCTTTTGATCTGTCGCTGTATAGGTTCCATTCGATAGACATTCGTGTACGTGAGAGTGGAGGAATCAATTTCGGTTTCTGCAGCCATCTCTAGAAGAGACATTAAAAGGTGAGAATCTCATTCTTGATCTTTTGATTTTGTGTTTTTGATTTCCATTTCAATTGCTAATGGGTTTCAAATTTGAGAAAATTGATGTGAGCTTCCGCTTTAATTGATTGATTTTCTATGAAAAATCCCTACAGTGGCATCAAAGCGGGCTTTTCATCAGTGGAAATCTTAAATGATTTGAATCCCATGGTTTTAAAATTGGGTATTTCGATTTGGGATTCATGGATTTGGGGTTTAAATATTTTTCTCCAATTTGATTTTCAAATGGAAATTGGAATTTGCATATTATGTTATATGTATTTATTTCTATTTGATTATTGTTTTGATTTTGTTCATTGGTTGGATGTTATATTTTATTCTGTGTTTTTGTTTTTTTAAAAAGAATTCAGATTAAAAATATATATATATATTTGGCTTTCTACTGCAGTTGGCTATCGCAAGAGGCTGCTTGCTGCAGCAACAGCTTTTGTGGGGCGTGCTGCTGGGTAGCACGCTGCACAGCAGCTGCTGCTGTTGAAACCTATGGCCGCCATAACAGGCTGCTTGGCGGGTCGGGTTTCTGGATTTTGTGGTTTTTTGCTACTAGGCCCCTTCTTTTGTTTTTTAATGGATTTAAAAAAATTTTTGTGTTTAAATTTGGTATTTAAATGCGCATAGTTTCTTGAATAAAATTTCATTTTATTCATGATTATAAATTTGGAAAATTAATATGGTATAATGAAATTGGTCTGGTTTTTCTTGGCACGATTAACCATATGGCTAATTTGGATTCATGGTTTCCCAATTCCAATGAGAGCAGTATTCTACCTAGGCTGGAAGCCCAGATCCCATTAAGGGTTAACCATGATGGGCCAAATTGGCGATTTCTAAATAATAGCTAAGGACATAATTCCTTGGGATTAAATTCATGCATTTTAATATGTTTATAAATTGATGTATTGGATTATATGTCTATGTGATTAAATGTTTTAATGGATGCTATTGGGCCTTAATTCAAGCTTGTTTGTGTTTCTTTTTGGGTAAATACGGCCTGCGTGCTGTTTTCTTTTTTATGTAATTTTTTTTATTTATTATAAAATGTTGTAAAGAAGAAGCCCTTTGGAGAGGCAAGCCCAGAAGGAAGGATGGAGGCCTACCTGGTATATTTCTAGTATAGGTTTACTAGAATTATATTAGGTTGTAATATAGGCCCATAGCATTCCATTATTTATTTAATTTATGCATTTATTTATTTACATGTCTTAATGTATGATCCAATTCCACTTTCACTCTCTTATGCATCTAAGCCGTTATTAAATTTAAATCTAAACTAAATGGTAATTACTAAGTCACTTAAAAGTGCTTCCCTCATTCAAGACCGACTCAAAGTGGGCATCGGCTAGTTATGGACCATGCCCTCGCAGGATACACTGGAGTATCGTCATTTTGTATTGGGTTGGAGTATTGGTTACTTTAACACTTGGATGGAGGTTTGGACTTAGCATGGGTATTAGGATTCTCCTGGCCCTAAGCACGGATGGGTAAGTGCCAACAAGCCCATCAAATCAAGAGTCCCTAGGGTGGGATTAGACGGCATTCCTACCTAAATAATTAAGGTATAGTTTTTCCAGGCCCTCGTCTGGCTATATCTTGATGAAATATGGATCTCGACCCATTAGCCCAACAACTTGACCTAATTAATAACTTGGATTCATTATTAATTAAATATGGGACAAAAGAACTAAGACCTTTATTAATACTCTATAATTTTTTTATGTAGTATTCAAATGGCAAATAACAACTCTTTATCACCGTGTTAACTCCTCGAAAGGGACAAACTCTCTAGGCCTAATTTCATGGATTGGTCTAGGAACTTGAGGATAGTTCTAAGACACGAATCTAAGGAATATGTACTGGATAGAGCTGTACCGCCTACACCTACTGGGCGTAATCCACCGGCCACATCGCTAGAGGAATACAGGGTGCATGTTAGGGACAACTAGGATGTGACATGCCTGATACTGGGGTGCATGGTCCCTGAGTTGCAAAAGCAGTTCATGGACTAGCAAGCCTTTGCTATGATAACAACTCTCAATGAGATGTTTCAGGAGCAAGCACGTCAAGAGAGATACTTGACGAACAAGGCATTTAACTCCTACAAGATGGGGACTAGGACATCTGTGAGCTCTCACATGCTAATGATGAAGGGCTACTTGGATAGTTTAGTTCGTCTCAGTTCGCCTGTCTCGTAAGAGTTAGCAATTGACACGATCCTGGCATCCTTGCCAGATTCTTATGACCAGTTCATCCTGAACTATAATATGCAAGGGATGAACCGTACTATTAGCGAGCTACATGGGATGCTCAAATTTGCTGAACAGTCAATCAGAAAGACTCCACCAGTACTGCTTGTCAATAAGGGGAACTGTGAGCACGGGTTTTTTCCCGACCTCGGTGATGAAAGCTATTGTTACCTCTTTCACCGATAGACGTGAGGCGGATTCGGACCGACCGAGATGACGTCGGAAATGTCCCGGATAGCCCGGAGGTGTGTGACAAGTCCTAGTACGGAACCCTGGAAAATTTGAGCGGATACTTAAGAGAACCGAAAGACAAATAAAAGAAAATAAGTGAAAATGTAATTTTCTGGGCATTACAGCCGCTCGGCTGTAAGCTACAGCCACGCGGCTGTAATCTCCTTATTTCCTTTTTTACGCTAAGTCAGCATTTAATTCGGTTTTTAAACAAAATAGGAATTTTGGCACTACAGCCGCGCGGCTGTAGACTACAGGGGTGTGGCTGTGACCTACAGCCGTGCGGCTATAATCGTCAGTTTTCCTTTTTTGACGAAATCAGCAATTAATTCCGATTTAATACCAAAATAGGAGATATTTAAGGATGCTATTCGGGAATTAGGGCAGGAAGGAGGCAAAAAAAAAAAAAAAAAAAAGAGAAAACCTAGAGAGCAAAGGGGAAAAAAAGAAATCACATAGTTTTTCTTAAGGTTTTTAATACAACAACACAAAAAAGAATTAGACAAAAAAAAAAGAAAGAAAAGAAAGATTAGAAGAAGAGGGAGAGCTTGAGAATCAATCCTTGAATTTTACTCGTGGTTCCGTTCGAGGTTCAGAAAACACACTTTGCTCGGGTCGTCCGTGACTGTGGGACGTTTTCTTGCATCCAAAAATCTTTTTTGTGGTCCAAGCGCTGGAACACATACAAGGTAACTTTCTGAGAGGCCTTAAAATCCATTCTGTTCATCTTAGTTGTGATTCGATTGCATGATTTGAGTTTTTCGTGTTTGGTTGGTTTTTTTTTGGACTACAGCCGCCCCACCAAAGATCATAGCCGCCCGGCTGTAACCTACAGCCGCGCGGCTGTGACCTAGAGGGACGCGGCTGTAGTTCTTTTCCATTTTTCTTTCTGTTCTATGGGAGTTTTCTGATTACAGCCGCCCCACAAGATCACAGCCGCGCGGCTGTGACCTATAGGGGCGCGGCTGTAATACTTTCTATTGGATTTTTATGTTTTTTTTTTTTTTGAGTTTTCTGTGATTACAGCCGCCCCATATGATCATAGCCGCCCGGTTGTAATCTACAGCCGCGCGGCTATGACCTATAGAGGCGCGGCTGTAACCTACAGGAGCCGAAGCTCCATCGGCCCAAATCAATCGATAACGCTCCCACGCTTCAATTAAATGTGTTTTTCATATCTGTTATCGATCCAATCACATCCGTGCATGCTTCGATTCCGTGTTCTTCATTTTTTTATGGGCAGATGTGATGATTTTGGTGATTTTGGATGATTAGGGATTTTCGGATTCGATTTGGTCCATTTCGGGTCTTTTCTGTTGGTTTTAATATTTTTCCAGAAGTCCCAGATCGCCTAAAATCATCAAACTTTGCAAAATGATCTTCAAAAACACAAAAAATAAGTTGGAATCGATTCTGGAGCAGTACAGCCGCCCGGCTGTAAGCTACAGGGGTGTGGCTGTAACCTACAGCCGAGCGGCTGTAGCCTACAGGGGCCCGGCTGTAATATGGGCAGAATTACAGTTTTGCCCTTTCGGGCCCCAAACTTGTAATTTTGCATTCTTTTCCCATTGAAAAATGAATTTTGACGTGTTTGCATACTTTTGGACCCTAGATGGATGTTTGTTTTAGGCTCACACACGAAGGGGACCCCGAGTCCGGGGATATCCGGCCCGCTAAAGTTGGATAAGTGCATGTAAATGAGCCAAACCGATTTTTTTTCATCTATAAAACCTACAGGGCGTTTAAAAAACCGTTTTCCAGGTCTAACCGGGCCGACCGGTCGGGTCGACCTGGTTACCCCCTTTGCATGATTCCGTTTCCTAAAATACCCCTATTCTGTCCTATATGAGTCCTTGTTGTGATTTATTTATCTGTGCTAATCGTATTTGGATGCAGCTTTTATTTTTCTGTTATTTTTATTTTTGAATGTATTTTATAGATTAAATTGTGTATTTAGGCGATTGTAATTTTTTAGATCATCGTGTATAATAGGCGATTGTAAAAGGTGAGGATGAGAGTTTTCTTTTTCTCGGGTTGTATAATTTGGCCTTTGATTTACTTTTCCGCACTTTATTTTATTTTTATATTTATGTCACTTGCATGAGCATTGGTTAATGATTAAAGGAAGATAAAATGGGTAAATTTAAGTGAATGAAATATCAAATTATGAAATAATAATTAAAAATAAGTGAAGTTAGTAAATCTGTTGCCCGAACCCTGAATCTCTGAATTAGGTACCGCGTCTACACTTGGTAGGGAGCTGTACCGGAATTTCTCGGATGAGCTGATCCGGGTGGCGACTCTGTATCTAATTTCGAAATTTAGGTTTCGAGATCTTTAAGTTCAAATTAGGATTTTCTAAAAACCTATCTTTCCAAAATTCACACTTACAACTAAGTTTTCTACAAAAGACTTTTTCAATAAAATGAAAGGTTCTTCTAAGAAAGATTAAAACCCGTTTTCAAAACCAAAACATCAACATCCAAAAAGAAAATCCCCGGTTCTCACTTCACCGCATGTTCCAAAAAAAGGTCATCCGCTCATAGGAACCCTTGCTAAGGGCAAGGCTAAGGTGAAAGCCAAGGCTAAAGCTGAGAAAGCTAAGGCCAAGAAGGCTAGGGCCAAGCCCAAGGCCGGTCCTGAGGGTGTTTGCTTCTAGTGTAAGCAGGCTGGACGTTGGAAGAGATCTTCTCCCTAGCTATTGGCAGAGCAAATGAAGAGCCAGGGCGTGTCTTCATCAGGTATATATGTCATAGACATTAACCTCATTGTTTCAACATCCTTGGTATTAGATACTAGATGTGGTTCTCACATTTGTTGTAATGTGCAGGGACTTAAGAACATGAGATCAGTGGATCTGGAGAGGTGGACTTACGAGTTGGAAATGAAGAAATTGATTGGAATAAAATCAATTTGAATCAAGGGAGATTCACTCACCAAATCCGTCTCTTCTAAAGACTGCTGTAGAATCGAATCTTTAAGCAGAAACGATCTCCACAATCTGGCGCACGACCAACTATCGAGTGGGAACCAGTGCTAGCCAAAGAAGCGGAAGGAATGGAGAATTATTGCTGTAAATTTTGGTTATTTTAGGGCTGAAATTTCCAACAAATAAAATAGGGTTAGGGTTAAAATAGGGTTAGGGTTAGGTTTTCTTCCTTAAGTGTGCCCTTATATAGACTCCTTATCTAATTGGGTTTTAATTAGGTTAATTAAACCCAAGCCCACTAGGATTATAATTAAATAAATAAACTTTAATTAAAAAGTATATTGTTGGTGTGCCTTAGTTCTTAGGGCATTAGATTCTTATATTTTGTATTATACATTAAGACTCATTGTATGAATACATTATTTATGTCACATTAGTAAAGACAATTAATCAATTTCATTTATATCTTGTGCTATAATATGAGTAGAGTATCCATTGATTGATAATCATAAAACCTATCGCAGGTCTGTTCTAATTGTGGGATCGAATAGAACCACAGACTTATTTATTCGATGACTGTATGGTAGTTCTGAACTAGCCATAGTACTTGTATAGCCAGTCATGAATATAGGTACATGTCGTTGACATGGGACTGGATAGATCCGCATAAGAAAGCCACATGGTTGTTGCGTCATAGTTCTTTCTTGAGTAGGTCTATTTTGTTCTCAGACCAGATTTCATTATAGTATCAATGTGGAATCCAGTTCACTTTGACATATGCCGAACAAGTCTATAAAAGGATACTAAATGGGGGTATGATTGGGTGGACCGGTGAACATATTGATATTGATGATGAAGTGATGGAATTGCCACTCAGGTAACACCGAGATGATATCACTAGCCACTTGATGAGTGGGAGTAATAAGCGTATGGCAATACCCAAATAACTTGGTTTCTTATTTGATTAATCAGTCAATTCAAGATCAAGAAATATAATAAACAGTAGAAGAGGATAACGGACACCATGACTCTTGTTTATTTATATCGATATCTTTTGGCAAAGGACACTATGAGATTACTACCGGGTGAGTGTCTTCTATAGACTACTGCATCTCTGTCTTAATTAGGGGCCGTAATGGTTTGCTAGAACTGTTGGGAATTAATCGTACAAAACAAAATATGCGCAGCGGAAAAACGGATTAATCCCCACCAAGGACCCATGTACATTGCATTGAATTGAAAAGAGGGTTAAAAAATTACCTTAATTCTTTGTAGGTTTTGAATCAAAAGGAACCAAGATAGCTTCCCTCTACGGTTGATCCACACGGAGCAATTCATTCACCGCGTGCTAGCGCCGGGATTGAAGAACGATTCTTCGAACGAGACAGAGAAAGCGAAAAATCAGATTTTTCCTTGGAGTTTTTTTTGAGAATTTCGGCTACCACTATTCACCTTATTGTGGCTGCCGAAAATCAGTTTTTGTTATATATCAATTAGGTTATATATTTCCTTATATATATAACCTAATAAGTTAATTATAATTATACCCTAATACACTTATTAGTTATAATTATAAATTAACCCACACAATTTAATATTAATTCTCAATTAACATTAAATCAAATCAATTCTCCATAATACATATATGTATATATAATATTATAATTAATCACATTAATATTTATATATACATACATAAATATATATCAGTATATATATTTATTCTCTTTCTCATTCATAAATTATTATCCAATAATAATTTATACCCGATAAGATGAACTTCATTTTGCTCTTGTGTGTGACCCCATAGGATCATATTAATTGGCAATAAGGAAATTACCATAATGTCCTTATAGGTCACAAGCGGACTCTAGCAAGCCATTACGACTACCCAATTAATATGATTGGAATGATCCAATACCTATTTATAGAATGTCATATTCCCTTTTGTCTCTTTGATATCAAGATTAATTATAAGACATGGTACACTTGTCAATCTTATATAATTAATCATATACTTTCTCGATCTCAAAGTAAACTGTTCAGACAAATCAATTGATACTCTTATCAATTATTTGAGCACGGCCATGCATTTAACAGTCTTACTTATCGAGGGGCCCAGTGATATCGCTCTCTTGTTAGAGAGGGACAAAATCCCATATCTGTCACTCACATCCCTAAGCATGAGTCATATTGTACCCAACCACAGCCTTTATAACTACTCTGTTACAAGCAGCGTTTGACTGCGTCAAAGCACAACATGAATTCATCCCGGAATCCATGGTGACCTCAGGTCAAAGGAATCAGCTGATGACACTACTATAATTAAGATCAGTTGTGACACGTGACCATGAACTTGATCTTATAGTGGGTCTCCAGCAACATATTCTCTAACACATTGCCCATGAGTATAATCTGTATCTGTATACACTATATTCATCTTATGAATATCCATTATCACTCACACTAGTCTTAGTTTGTTATTATTCCCATAATAACAAACGACTAGGGAAATTTAGAATTACACAATTAATTCATGGATACATTATCATAAATACTAACATACAAATATATATGATAAAATAAGTCTTTATTAATGACTTAAGAAGATTGTTTACATAATCCAACATTGGCTTAGGGCACAATCTCTAACAATCTCCCACTTGCCCTAAGTCCAATCTTCAAATGTATCTAATACCCATGGACCTAGCATGACCATCATGTACAGCTTGTGAAAGAGCTTTTGTTAGTGGATCGGCAACATTGTCTTCAGACGCAACTTTGCATATCTTCACATCTCCTCTTGAGATGACTTCTCTTATGTAGTGAAAACGCCGAAGTATATGTTTGGATTTCTGTGACACACTAGGTTCCTTAGCAAGTGATATTGCCCCATTGTTGTCACACAAGAGGCTCACAGGACTCACTATGCTAGGAACGACACCAAGTTCTTCGATGAACTTCTTGATCCAAACAGCCTCTTGGGCTGCATCTGATGCAGCAATATACTCGGCTTCTGTTGTAGATGCAGCTATCGTGCTTTGCTTAGAACTCTTCCAACTTATCGCACCTCCATTCAGAATGAACACATACCCAGACTGTGACTGCATCTGATCTTGATCAGTTTGGAAACTTGCATCCGTGTAACCATTTACAACAAGATCTTCGTCCGAGCCTCCATATATCAAGAATGTATCTTTAGTTCTTCTCAAGTACTTAAGAATACTCTTGACAGCAGTCCAGTGACTATCACCTAGATCAGACTGATATCTACTTGTCATGCTCAAAGCAAAAGAGACATCTGGCCGAGTACATACCATGGCATACATGATAGATCCTATAGCTGACGCATAAGGAATCTTATCCATGCGTTGACGTTCTTCAACTGTCACAGGACATTGCTTACGACTAAGCTTTATCCCTTGCCCAATAGGAACATTTCCTTTCTTTGATTGATCCATACTGAACCTTTTCAGTATTTTGTCAATGTATGTACTCTGGCTCAAACCTATCAATCTCTTAGATCTATCTCTATAGATCTTTATTCCAAGAATGTAGGCTGCCTCACCCAAGTCTTTCATAGAAAAACACTTTCCTAGCCAAGATTTTACTTCTTGCAAGGTAGGAATGTGATTTCCTATTAACAATATGTCATCGACATATAGAACTAGGAAAACTATATTACTCCCACTGAACTTCTTGTACACACAAGGCTCATCTTCGTTTTTGATGAAGCCAAACTTTTTGACTGATTCATCAAAACAATGATTCCAACTTCTTGATGCTTGCTTCAAACCATAAATGGCCTTTTGAAGCTTGCATACTTTATCAGGATTCTTTGGATCGACAAAACCTTCAGGCTGTGTCATGTACACATCCTCAACAAGGTTTCCATTTAGGAAAGCTGTTTTGACATCCATTTGCCATATTTCATAGTCATAATATGCTGCTATGGCAACAAGAATTCTGATGGACTTGATCATAGCTACTGGCGAAAAGGTTTCGTCATAGTCTATACCATGAACTTGTCGGTAACCCTTTGCCACTAACCTTGCTTTATAAGTCTGAATGTTCCCATCCATGTCCGTTTTCAACTTGAAAACCCATTTGTGCCCTATTGCTTTAGCACCCTTTGGGAGATCAACCAAAGTCCATACTTTGTTGTCGTCCATGGATTGAATTTCTGACTTCATAGCATCAAGCCATTTTTCAGATTCTGAATTAGAGACAGCTTCCATGTACGTGGAAGGTTCATTCTCTTCTAACAGAATCAGATCATTTTCGTTCGTGACGAGAAATCCATATCTCTCGGGCTCATGACGAACTCTACTTGATCTACGTTGGACTTGTGTTATCGGTTCTGACTCAACAACTTCTTGTGAATCAGATTGTTCCATTTGAAACTCACTTTCAACTTGGTTATCCATATTTTCTTGTAGGTGTACTTTACTCCCACTGATTCCTTTGGAAATAAACTCTTTTTCCAGGAATGTACCATTCCTAGCAACAAACACTTTGTTTTCACTAGAATTGTAAAAGAAATAACCTTTAGTTTCTTTTGGATAACCAACAAAATTGCACTTCACAGATTTTGGTGCTAACTTATCTGAAATCAAGTATTTCACATAAGCTTCGCAACCCCAAATCTTGAGAAAAGACAAATTTGGTCTCTTACCAACCCATATCTCATATGGTGTCTTTTCAACTGCTTTTGATGGAACTCGGTTCAGTGTGAATGCCGCTGTTTCAAGTGCATATCCCCAAAAGGATAGAGGAAGATTTGTTTGACTCATCATCGACCGAACCATATCCAATAAAGTACGGTTCCTCCTCTCAGACACACCATTCCACTGTGGTGTACCAGGAGGAGTTAGTTGTGAGACAATCCCACACTTTCTAAGATGATCGTCAAAGTCTTGGCTCAAATATTCACCACCTCGATCAGATCTAAGTGCTTTAATTGTCTTGCCAAGTTGGTTTTGTACTTCATTTTGGAAGGCTTTGAACATTTCAAAGGATTCCGACTTATGCTTCATTAGATATAGATAACCATATCTACTGAAATCATCAGTGAACGTAATGAAGTATTGAAAACCACCTCTAGCAGTTGTGCTCATAGGCCCACATACATCTGTATGTATGAGTTCTAATAAGTCACTAGCCCTTTCACTGTGACCAGTAAAGGGACTCTTGGTCATCTTACCCATTAAACAAGACTCGCAAGTGTCATATGTTTCAAAAACATCTAGACCCAAAATTCCATCTTTATGGAGTTTTGAAATGCGTTTCTCATTAATGTGTCCTAGACGACAGTGCCAGAGATAAGTAGGATTCACAACATTTGTTCTTATCCTTTTGGTATTTATGTTATATACATGCTCATTATAACCTTCACTAAGGTTCAACAAATAAAGACCATCATGTAAATCCGCATTTGCATAAAACAAGTCTTTATTGAAAAGCAATAAGTGATTATTCTCAATAACACATTTAAATCCTTCCTTGTCCAAACATGAAATAGAAATGATGTTCCTAAACAAATTAGGAACAAAATAACAATTATTCAAAGAAAGAACAAGTCCACTTGGCAACTTGAGCTCGTAGCGACCGACTTCATAAGCAGCAACTCTAGCTCCATTCGCCACATGGAATTCTACCTCGCCCTTCTTGAGCTTTCTACTTCCTTTAAGCCCCTGCACATTCATACAAATGTGAGAACCACAACCGGTATCTAATACCCACGAAGTAGAAACAGAAGTAGAATGAAATATTTCAATAACATAAATACCTTGATTAGCGGTCTCACCGCCTCTCTTCTTCCTCAAGTCCTCCAAATAAAGCTTGCAATTTCTGCGCCAATGACCAGGCTGATTGCAGAAATGGCATGTGCCTTCCTTTGGAGGCTTTGCCTTGGTAACAGCTTTGGGCTTCTTTGCATCCTTCCCAAACTCTTTGGGTTTGTTTGCTTTACCCTTCTTCTTCTGGATCCTACCCTTTTGCACCATATGGATCCCTTTGGAGCTTGGCTTCTCTTTTATCGTTACTTCAGCGTTTTTCAGCATCCCATGCAGTTCGCTGACCGTTTTGTCCATATCATTCATGTGATAATTCATGACAAAATGGGAGTAACTCTCGGGAAGAGAATTAAGGATCAAATCCGTTGCCAACTCAGGTCTGAGTGGCGAACCAAGCCTCTCCAACTGATCAATGTACCCTTTCATCTTCAGAACATGGGCACTAACCGAACTCCCTTCGGTCATCTTGCACCCAACCAAAGATCTCAAGGTCTCATACCTTTCCCTTCTCGCTTGCTTTTGGAACATTTCCTTAAGCTCTTGAGACATCTCATATGCCTCAAATGTTTCCAGATCCTTCTGAAGTTCCGGAATCATTGATGCGAGCATCAGGCATTGTACATCAATCTGATCATTTTGATGCTTGTGAAAAGCATCCCTTTCAACTCTTGAAGCTGTGGTGGGTGGAGGGTTAGCGGGCAAAGGCCCATCCAGAACATACAGCTTTCGCCCTTGCTTGAGAACAATTCTCAAGTTGCGATACCAATCTAGGTAATTGTTCCGTTCAGTTTATCCTTCTCAAGGATAGATCGAATAGAACCGGGATTGCTTGTGTTGGCCATTTATCTACAACAGAAAATATATGCAAAGTTAATTACATAAGAGAATTAAACTCCCACTAAAATTATAAAACCCTTTAAAATATTTAAGTGGTTAAAAGACCCAAAATCCATACTTAACCATAGCACTGCTTTGGCATGTCCCTATGATTAAATATAATTTCGGTAGACATCACCATGTCAATTACATCATTATGTAACTCTTTTAATTTATGAGATGCATGATATCATATATCATATTTAATTTGCATGTTACTCATCTCATCTTTGCCTCGGGTTCAAAACACCATTTTGATTAACCCTTTGTTAAAACAATTACAACACAATGAGAATCACCATTTCTCATATTATCGCTTCGCTAAGGTCACAACATGCGTACCCGCTTTGGCGTGGCTACCATGATGCGAACATAGTACTTGACTAGTGTTATACGTAATTGGGTGGCAAAAATATAAACTTCATAAGTTTATTTAGGGTTTATTAATTCCTGTGATTAAAATGTATCTCATACAATACATGGCATTAACATTAATCTTTCTAAGTTAATATTAATTCTAGCATGGCATCCAATGTCATACATTCATCTAGCATGCATATTTCATACTTAGCATGGCATCACATGGCATCAAAATATAAAACATGCAATAGACTCGAAAGACCGTGTTATGGTATGGTTTTATCTACATTGATTTTCATAGGCCAATATGAAAATCAACAAGGCCATTTCCTAGGTGGTTGTAACCATCGCATGGTCACAGCTCTCCCGCACCCCTTGGATCCGTCCTCACGTCTTTGTTCCTTGGCACCATCTCATGGATTTACATATTTTACAAAATTGCAACCTATACAATTTTTTTTTTTAAGTAAAATAAAATTTACATATTATAAATTGCATCCTATACAATTTATCTAGTAAAATTAAAATTAAAATTTACATAAATACAAACGACTCGCAGGTCGTATTTATATAAAACCATAATAAATAAAATAAAGCATCCACGGGGTCCAAAACCATACCATAACACCATGCATAAAATTATCAACAATAATTTTATATCTAAAAATATTTAGGGTTCAAAGTGGTAAAATACAATCACATTGTATTTAGAATTAATTAATTTGGAAAAATTCGTAAATTTGCAGAAATAATTTTCCACACTTAAAACGAAAAAGGGGTAAAACTGTCGGACAGCATGCTAGTCGGGCCTCGCACTGCAGTATCCAATACTGCGCGCAGCCCGACGGGCTGCGCAACACGTAGCTGCGCAGCCCATGCTGCGTAAGCAGCATGCTGCTTACGCAGCATGTGCAATTGCAATTGCAATTGCAATTGCAGTTGGGCGCAATTGCAATTGCAATTGCATTGCACCCAAAATTATTCTGGGCATTATGCCCAGAATAACGAAACAGCAATAATTTTTTTTTTTTTTTTTTAATTTCATTTAATTAATTGAAACAATTTCAATTAAAATCCCATGAATCAAATTCATGATACCAACCCCTTAAACATTTCAAATTATTAAAACAAATCATTTACAATGATTCACATTAAAATCAAATTTTAAACATGTTATTCACAATAACATTGAACCCTAAATCAAGAACATACAACCCTAACATGCAATTTTGATCTAATCAAAATAACAAATCCAATTCAACCAATGCACAAGTGGCTCTGATACCACTGTTGGGAATTAATCGTACAAAACAAAATATGCGCAGCGGAAAAACGGATTAATCCCCACCAAGGACCCATGTACATTGCATTGAATTGAAAAGAGGGTTAAAAAATTACTTTAATTCTTTGTAGGTTTTGAATCAAAAGGAACCAAGATAGCTTCCCTCTACGGTTGATCCACAAGGAGCAATTCATTCACCGCGTGCTAGCGCCGGGATTGAAGAACGATTCTTCGAACGAGACAGAGAAAGCGAAAAATCAGATTTTTCCTTGGAGTTTTTTTTGAGAATTTCGGCTGCCACTATTCACCTTATTGTGGCTGCCGAAAATCAGTTTTTGTTATATATCAATTAGGTTATATATTTCCTTATATATATAACCTAATAAGTTAATTATAATTATACCCTAATACACTTATTAGTTATAATTATAAATTAACCCACACAATTTAATATTAATTCTCAATTAACATTAAATCAAATCAATTCTCCATAATACATATATGTATATATAATATTATAATTAATTATATCTCCATATAATTTAATTATAATATGTAGCATACTTTATGCAATATTAATCACATTAATATTTATATATACATACATAAATATATATCACTATATATATTTATTCTCTTTCTCATTCATAAATTATTATCCAATAATAATTTATACCCGATAAGATGAACTTCATTTTGCTCTTGTGTGTGACCCCATAGGATCATATTAATTGGCAATAAGGAAATTACCATAATGTCCTTATAGGTCACAAGCGGACTCTAGCAAGCCATTACGACTACCCAATTAATATGATTGGAATGATCCAATACCTATTTATAGAATGTCATATTCCCTTTTGTCTCTTTGATATCAAGATTAATTATAAGACATGGTACACTTGTCAATCTTATATAATTAATCATATGCTTTCTCGATCTCAAAGTAAACTGTTCAGACAAATCAATTGATACTCTTATCAATTATTTGAGCACGGCCATGCATTTAACAGTCTTACTTATCGAGGGGCCCAGTGATATCGCTCTCTTGTTAGAGAGGGACAAAATCCCATATCTGTCACTCACATCCCTAAGCATGAGTCATATTGTACCCAACCACAGCCTTTATAACTACTCTGTTACAAGCAGCGTTTGACTGCGTCAAAGCACAACATGAATTCATCCCGGAATCCATGGTGACCTCAGGTCAAAGGAATCAGCTGATGACACTACTATAATCAAGATCAGTTGTGACACGTGACCATGAACTTGATCTTATAGTGGGTCTCCAGCAACATATTCTCTAACACATTGCCCATGAGTATAATCTGTATCTGTATACACTATATTCATCTTATGAATATCCATTATCACTCACACTAGTCTTAGTTTGTTATTATTCCCATAATAACAAACGACTAGGGAAATTTAGAATTACACAATTAATTCATGGATACATTATCATAAATACTAACATACAAATATATATGATAAAATAAGTCTTTATTAATGACTTAAGAAGATTGTTTACATAATCCAACATTGGCTTAGGGCACAATCTCTAACAAGAACCCACTTACAATCTGTGGGCCTTGGGCCTACCACCAACATAAAAAAGACCTATAGGATCGTGCACATAAATCAACTGAGCAGGAACTTATAGAAATTGTACATTTAAAGTACATTGGAAGGAATGCGTTGATTAATTAGTTGCCATTCGGTGTCAAGGTAATTAATTAACACTAGGTTGATTTAATTTAATTAATAAGTTTGCATAATGTAATTAATTAATTTATCAATTAATTAAATTACATAAAGTAAACAATTAATTTTCCTAAGTAGAAAATTAAATGCATGTATTGTATTTACTTAAGTGTGATTTAATTTTATTTAGAGGTAATTAAATTTAGCCAAATGAAATTAAATTACATAGTATATACTTTTTAATTAAAGTTTACTTATGTAATTATAATCCTAGTGGGCTTGGGCTCAATTAACCTAATTAAAACCCAATTAGACAGGGAGTCTATATAAGGGCACACTTCAGGAAGAAAACCTAACCCTAACCCTATTTTATTTGCTGGAAATTTCAGCCCCAAAATAGCCACAATTTACAGCAATAATTCTCCATTCCTTCCGCTGCTTTGGCTAGTACCGGTTCCCGCTCAATAGTTGGTCGTGCTCCGGATTCTGGAGATCGTTTCTGCTTAAAGATTCGATTCTGCAGCAGTCTCTAGAAAAGACGGATTTGTTGAGTGAATCTCTTTTGATTCAAATTGATTTTATTCCAATCAATGGTAATCGAACACGATAGGTGGATTCTAGGAAAATTTTAACGGTTTAATTTCTGCTGTGCCATGTTATTTTTCCAATGACGAATCCCAACATATATACTATGTAATTACTCCTAAATAAAATTAAATCATACTTAAGTAAATACAATACATGTATGTAATTTTCCTACTTAGGAAAATTATTTAATTAATTTGTTTACTTATGTAATTCAATTAATTAATAAAGTAATTAATTACATTATGTAAACTTATTAATTAAATTAAATCAACTCTATGTTAATTAATTATCTTGACACCGAATGTCAACTAATTAATTGACGCATTACATGTACATTTTCTATAAGTTCTGGCTCAATTGATCTATGTGTATGATCCTATGGATCTGTCTCTATGTTGGCAGTAGGCCCAAAGCTCACAAACTATAAGTGGGTTCTAGGAAACTGTTATAGCCCCTAATTAAGACAGAGATGTAGCAGTCTTTAGAAGATACTCACCCGGTAGTAATCTCATAGTGTCCTTTGCCAAAAGATATCGATATGAATAAACAAGAGGCATGGTGTCCGTCATCCTTTTCTACCATTTATCATATTTCTTAATCTTAAGTTAACTGATTAATCAAATAAGCAACCGACTTATTTGGATATGGCCATACACTTATCAGTCCCACTCATCATACTCTACTCATATTATAGCACAAGATATAAATGAAATAGATTAATTACCTTTATTAATGTGACACAAATAATGTATTCATATAATAAGTCTTAATGTATAATACAAAATACAAAAATCTAATGCCCTAAGAACTAGGGCACACCAACAATCTCCCACTTGCACTAGTTCCAAGTGGGCATAGCCCTAATTCCTATAGATCTAGTATGACCATCATGCTGTGTCTGCGGTAGTGCCTTGGTCAATGGATCAGCAACATTATTCTTGGTGTCAACCCTCTGCAATGATATGTCACCTCTATTCACAATCTCACGAATGAGATGAAACTTTTTGAGCACCTGTTTATATCTCTTGTGTGACTGGGGCCCCTTAGCTTATGCGATGGCCCTGTTGTTGTCACAGAAAACATCAACTGGGTCTAGGATAGTGGGTACTGCTCCCAACTCAGTTATGAACTTCTTGATCCAAATGGCTTCCTTTGTTGCTTTGCATGCAGCTATGTACTCAGCTTCCGTTGTAGTGTCAGCAATGGTAGCCTGCTTTGAGGACCTCTAACTAATGGTACCGCCATTCAGGAGAAAAACATAACCAGACTATGACTGGTTTTCATCCTCATTGGTCTCAAAGCTTGCATCAGTGTAACCTGACACTACCAGAAGCATCTTTAGTCTGGTGTAGGTACTTCAAGATTGCCTTGACTACCTTCCAGTGTTCCTCACCAAGATCCGATTGGTATTGGCTAGTCATACTTAGTTCAAACGCGACATCAAGCCTTACACATAACATAGAGTACATGATAGATCCTATAGCAGATGCATAAGGGATCTTTTCCATGTTCTCCCAGTCATTCTTTATTTTAGGACCATCTTTCTAACTTAGCTTCAACCCATGGTGCATAGGCAAGAATCCTTTCTTTTCCTTGTCCATGCTGAATCTTTTCAAAAACTTGTCAATGTACATGGCCTGACTTAGGCCTAGAAGCCAACTGGATCTATCTCTGTAGATCTTGATCCCTATGATTGTCTCAGATTTGCCTAAGTCCTTCATTGCAAAACACTTACTTAACCACTGCTTAGCCCCTTGAAGTGTTGGTATGTCGCCTCCAATGATAAGGTTGTCATCAACATACAGAACTAGGAAGGTGGAAACACTCCCACTAACCATCTTATACACACAGGGCTCATCAGAATTCTATGCGAAGCCATATTTTGTAATGGCTTTATTGAATCTCTGATTCCAAAACCTGGATGCCTGCTTCAATCCATAAATGGATCTTTAAAGCTTGCATACCTGGTTAGGATACTTCAGATCAATAAAACCCTTAGTTTGTGCCATATACACATCACCCGAGTAGCTTTCCATTAAGGAAAACAGTCTCAATATCCATATGCAATATCTCATAATCGTACCATGTAGCTATGGCTAGTAGTATCCTAATGGATTTGAGCATGACAACTGGTGAAAAGGTTTCATCATAGTCAATTCCTTGAACTTGCCTGAATCCTTTTGCCACCAATCCCCCCTTGAAGGAGTTGTCGACTTTTAACTTGAAACACCACTTGGAACCTATCACCTTAGCACCCCGAGGTGGATCCACCAAGTTCCATACTTGGTTATGGTGCATAGATTGCATCTCAACCTCCATGGCTTTGCGCCATTGATCTGAGTATGGGCTTTCAAGAGCCTCCTTGTGAGCGGATGACCTTTTTGCGAAAGCGGAACGCTATGAAGCGAACCAGGAAAAAAAAGATTTTGAATGTTTTTTTGCTTTGAAAACATATTTGTATCTCTCTTAGGAAAACCATTGATTTGTTTGGAAATCCTTTTGTAGAAAACCTTTTCTTTGAATGTGAGTTTTGGAAAACTGGTTTTTACATTTTAGAAAATCCCTTTTTATTACTTAAAGATCTCAAAACCTAAATTTCAAGATCAGTGATAGAGTCGCCACCTGGATCAACTCATCCAAGAAATTCAGGTACAGCTCCCCACCGAGCGTACTAATCCAGAGATTTAGGGTTCGGGCAACTTACCTATTCAACCTCAAGCCTGCATTCATTTATAGGTTCATATTACAATATTTTAATCACTTATATTCTCTACCCATTTTTATCTTTTGTTATTAGCCCATGCTCATTCAAATGACATAAATAAATAACATAATATTAAAGTGCAGAAAAATAAACCATACATCCAAATGAAACCAAAAAGATTGCTTATCACAACCCAAAAAGATAAAAACTCTCATCCTCACCAACACAATCGCCTAGAATACACGAATATCTAAAAAGGTGCAATGGCCTAAGATA
Organism: Euphorbia tirucalli; assembly: GCA_039660915.1. Classification (NCBI taxonomy): domain Eukaryota; kingdom Viridiplantae; phylum Streptophyta; class Magnoliopsida; order Malpighiales; family Euphorbiaceae; genus Euphorbia; species Euphorbia tirucalli. The sequence continues at coordinate 28,611,481 of CM077640.1, read as the reverse complement.
CACGGATAATCGATTAAATACATCCAAAATAAAAATAAGAAGAAATAAAAAGCTGCAAAACAGGACAGAATGGGGAATCTTAGGAAACTGGAGCATGCATTTAGGGGATAACCGAGAAGTCCGAGCGACTTACTCGATTAGACCTGGTGATGCGACTCACCAAGGCAGACCAAGGATGGAACATAGCGTGGAGCTGAAGAAGAATGATCCGTTGCAAATTCCTATCGGGCCGATTACAAGGTCTAGAGCAAAGAAGGTTCAAGAAACATTAAATGGATTGATAAAGGGTATATGGGCCAATCAAGGATCCATTTAAGAAGCACTAATGCCTGGTCAAATGGGCTTGAAGAAAGAAGTTGATTTTGTATCTTTAGTTCAAGTCCATGGAAGTGATTATGGATCTGAAACTAATGTTAGATTGGGCCTAATTGGACTTCTACATATGAGCTAAGGATAATTAAGTGTTAGCACTTAAGGCACCCTTAGGGAATATGTATGGATTTCAAATTGGGCTTAGGTATCTCTATTTAATTGTTATTTTTTTCAATAAGTGAGCTGTTTTGGGCTTAAAATCAGCATATAAACAACACTCAAAAGAGGATTTCATTTTTTTCATCCTTATTGCATAAGGAATAGTTTTAAGTTTTCCTTATTTGTTTTGATTTAATCATTCCTAATCAGATAAGGATTTGTTTTCCTTTTCAGTTTAGGATTCTACTTTGTTTTAGGCCTATAAAAGTGTGTTGGATGTTCCTTTTGTAATATCAGATTATTATCAATAAAGATTGAATATTTTCTTTGAAAATTTCTATTGAATTTTCAGCTTTAATATTTTAAGAGTGTGTGATTGTGTTCTAACTCTTAAAGTATTGATCGTGATCAATTGTTATGGCTAGGCAATTAAGAATGAACCATTCTCAGGTTCTATCATCCAAATTGAAAGGTTGAATTAACTTTTATGTTAATTTGATTGTTCTTTTTATTTGATTGAATTAGTGAATTTATTGCCAATTGTTTTTCTATTTTTATTCTATTCTTTAATCTTTTAGTTTCGAAATTATAACCTAAATTCTGATTATAATTTCATGTTCTTTGTGTTTATTGGAACCTCATTCGACGATCGGGAACATTATTGAGTTCCTGTTGCGCCTTGCTTAACCGGATTCATATCACCTGGAAAAAAATTTTAGAAATGCCTGTAGGTTTTTGTGCTTGAAAACATTTTTGAAAACAGTTTGGCTCAATTACAAGCAAATTTCTCCATCTAGTGGGTCAGGTATCTGGGAACTCGGGGTTCCATTCATGGGGGTTTCCTAATTCCAAACATCCATCTAAGGCCCAAAGCAGTATTGAATACATCCAAAATAAAAATAAGAAGAAATAAAAAGCTGCAAAACAGATGGGTTAGCACAATTATATCACAAATACAAGTAGGACTCACAACAAGACAAAATGGGGAATCTTAGGAAATGGGAACATGCATTTAGGGGATAACCAAGAAGTCCAGGTGACTTACTCGATTAAACTTGGAAAACAATTTTAGAAATGCCCTGTAGCTTTTTGTGCCTGAAAACATTATTGAAAACAGTTGTTGGGATTCGTCATTGGAAAAATAATGTGGCGCAGTGGAAAATGCACCATTTAAAATTTCCTAGAATCAACCTATCGTGTCCAATTACCATTGATTAGAATAAAAACAATTTGAACCAAGAGAGATTAACTCACCAGATTCGTCTCTTCTAGAGACTGCTGCAGAATCGTTTCTTGAAACTGTGATCTCAAAAGTCTGGTACACGACCAACTATTGAGCGGGAACCGGTGCTAGCTGAAGACGCGAAGGAATGGAGGATTAATGCTAGGATTTTCGGCTGATTTGGGGTTGCTCTTGTTGGCTGAAATTTCTAGCAATTAATTAGGGTTGAATTAGGGTTTTATTCCTTAAGTGTGCCCTTATATAGACACATTGTCTAATTTGGTTTTAATTAGGTTAATTAAACCCAAGCCCACTAGGATTATAATTACATAAATAAACTTTAATTAAAAAGTATATACTATGTAATTTAATTCCATTTGGCTAAATTTAATTAACACTAAATAAAATTAAATCATACTTAAGTTAATACAATACATGTATTTAATTTTCCTACTTAGAAAAATTATTTAATTAATTGTTTACTTTATGTGATTCAATTAATTGATAAAATAATTAATTACATTATGTAAACTTATTAATTAAACCAAATTCAACCCAATGTTAATTAATTACCTTGACAACGAATGTTAACTAATTACTTAATGCATTGCTTCCAATGTACATTACATATACAATTTCTATAAGTTCCGGCTCAGTTGATCTCTGTGTTGGAATTCGTCACGGGAAACCGACCGATAAAAGCGGAAAAACGCGTCGAGAAATTGTATAATACATAAAGTTTACATCAATGTACCAAATGTATCATACAAACACAAGGACCAATGCCTCGGGACTAGGGCATTTCCAACACTCTGTGCATGATCCTTTAGGTCTGGCTTTATGTTGGCAATAGGCCCAAGGCCCACATACTATAAGTGGCTTCTAGCAAACCATTACAGCCCCCAATTAAGACAGAGATGCAACAGTCTTTTGAAGACACTCACCCGATAGGAATCTCATAGTGTCCTTTGCCTAACGATATCGATATGAATAAACAAGAGGCATGGTGTCTGTCATCCTCTTATGTTGTTTATTATATTTCTTGATCTTGAGTTGACTGATTAATCAAATAAGTAACCAACTTATTTGGCTATGGTCGTACACTTATCAGTCCCACTCATCAAGTGGCCAGTGATATCATCTCGGTGTTACCCGAGCGGCAATTCCATCACTTCATCATTAATATCAATATGTTCACCTATCCACCTAATCATACCCATAGTTAGCATCCTTTTACAGACCTATTAGGTGTATGTCAAAGTGAACTGGATTCCATATTGATACTATAATGAAATCTGGTCTGAGAACAAAAGAGACCTACTCAAGAAAGAACTATGACGCAACAACCATGTGGCTTTCTTGTGCAGATCTATCCAGTCCCATGTCAACGACATGTACCTATATTCATGACTGGCTATACAAGTACTATGGCTAGTTCAGAACTACCATACAGTCATCGAATAAACAAGTCTGTGGTTCTATTCGATCCCACAATTAGAACAAACCTGCGATAGGTTTTATGATTATCATTCAATGGATAGTCTACTCATATTATAGCACAAGATATAAATGAAATTGATTAATTGCCTTTACTAATGTGACACAAATAATGTATTCATACATGACTCTTAATGTATAATACAAAATACAAGAATCCAATGCCCTAAGAACTAGGGCACACCAACAATAGTTTGTCTCAATTACATGCAAATTTCTCCATCTAGTGGGTCGGCTATCCCGGAACTCGGGGTTCCGTTCGTGGGGTTTCCTAATTCCAAACATCGATCTAAGGCTCAAAGCAGTAAACATGCCAAAAACAGTTTGATTTTAAAGATAGCATCAGCGCTGCTGCTGCTAGGGCAACTCCGTTGCCCTAGCTGCAACGAACCGGGCCCAACTTTGGATTTGGCACGTTTCAAGCCCGGGGCCCAGTTTTGAAATTTTAATGGGTTTTAAAATTTTTTGTGTTTAAATTTTGTTATTTAAATACGCATGGTTTCTTGAATGAAATTTTAATTTTATTCATGAGATATTGATTTTGGAAATTAATATGCTACAATTGAGATTGGTTTGGGTTTTCTTGGCACGATTACTCGGGCGGCTGATATGGACTCATGGTTTCCTAATTCCAGTGGGAGCAGTATTCTGCTTAGGCTGGAGGCCAAAAGCCTATTAAGGGCTAGAACCATGATGGGCCAAAATTGGCGATTTCAAAATAATGGCTAAGGACATGATTGAAATGGGCTTAAATTCATGCATTATTACATAAATTGATGCATTGGTTTGCATGTTGTATGATTAAATGTGTTTATGGATGCTATTGGGCCTTATTCGAGTTGGGTTGTATTTTTCTTTTTGGGTAAATACGGCCTACGTGCCGTTTTTCTTTTTTAGTAACTTTATTTTATTTATTTATTATAAAATTTGTAAAAAAGGAGCCCATTGGAGAGGCAAGCCTAGAAGGAAGAAGAGGAGGCCCACCTAATGTATTTTCTGGTATAGGTTTACTAGAATTATATTAGGTTGTAATATAGGCCTATAGCAGTCCATTTTATTTAATTATGCTTTATTTATTTACATGTATAAATGTATGATCCAAACCCAGTTTCACCCGCCTATGCATCTAAGCCAATATTAATTAATCTAATAACCAAAAGGAAATTACTAAGTCGTTTAAAAGTGCTTCCCTCATTCAAAACTGACTCCAAGTGGGGATAGGCCAGTTGTAGACCATGCCCTCGCTGGATGCACTAGAGTATCATCATTTTGTATTGGGCTGGAGTATTGGTTACTCTGACACTTGGATGGAGGTTTTGACTTAGCATGGGTAGTAGGATTCTCCTGGCCCTACGCACAGATGGGTAAGTGCCAACAAACCCATCAAACCGAGAGTCCCTAGGTTGGGATTGGATGGTGTTCCTACCTAAATAATTAGGGTATAGTTTTTCCAGGTCCTCGTCTGGCTATATCTTAACGAAATATGGATCTCGGTCCATGAGCCCAACAACTTGAGTTAACTAATAACATGATTCATTATTAATTAAATATGGGAAAAACATGTTAAGTGCTATACTAACACTCTTATAATTTTTCTGTGTAGTAACCAAATGGCAACAAACAACTCACTTTCACTGCGATCTATCCCAGAAAGGGACAAGCTTTCTAGCCCTAACTTTTTGGACTGATCTAGGAACTTAAGAATAGTTCTAAGACAGGAGTCAAAAGAGTATGTGCTGGAAAGGCCTGTACCGGCTACACCAACAGGGCGTAATCCACCGGCTACCCACTTGGAGGAATACAAGGTGCACATCAAGGATAACCGAGATGTAACGTGCCTTATGTTGGCTTGCATGGTCTCTGAGCTGCAAAAGTAGTTCATGGACCATCAGGCCTATGCTATGATAACAACTCTTAATGAGATGTTTCAAGAGCAAGCTTATCAGGAAAGGTACCTAAATAATAAGGCATTCCACTCTTGTAAGATGGGGGCTGGGACATCTATGAGCGCACACATGCTCAAGATGAAGGGCTATCTGGATACTTTAGCCCATCTCAGATCACCCATCTCATAGGAGCTGGTGGTGGACACGATCCTAACTTCCTTACAAGATTCTATTGATCAGTTCATCCTGAACTATAACATGCAAGGGATGAACCGTACTGTTAATGAGCTACACGGGATGCTCAGGCTCACTGAGCAATTGATCAAAAAGACTACGCCGGTACTACTGGTCAACAAAAGGAACCCTCCTCTTACTAAGGGCAAGGCCAAGAAGGCTAAGGCCCAGCCCCAGGCCAGTTATGAGGATGTCTACTTCGGGTGCAAGCAGGCTTGATATTGGAAAAGATCGTGTCCCCAGCAATTGGGAGAGTAAAGGAAGGGTTAAGCCTAAGAACTTAATCCAATCTACCTTTGGCATTATCCTTTAGGCCACATAAATGAGAAGCGCATAGCTAGGCTTCACAAAGCTAGAATCCTAGGATCATTTGACTTGGAGTCACTTGATATATGCGAGTCTTATTTACGAGGTAAAATGACTAAAGCGCCTTTTAGCAAGAAAGATGAAAGGGTTACCGGCTTATTGGACTTAATACATTCAGATGTATGTGGGCCCATGAGCACAGCTACCAGAGGTGGACATCTATACTTTGTCACGTTCACGGACGATTTCAGTAGATATGGCTACGTCTATCTGATGAAACATAAGTCTGAGACCCTTGATAGGTTCAAGGAATTTAGGAACGAAGTACAGCACCAGCTAGGTAGAAATATCAAAGACCTTTGGTCAGATCGAGGAGGCAAGTATATGAGTGTAGAGTTTGACTCATATTTGAGAGAGCATAGAATCATTCCACAGCTCACTCCTCCAGGAACACCACAATGGAATGGGATATCCGAATGGAGGAACAGGACCCTGTTGGACATGGTCTGCTCAATGATGAGTCACGCCTCTCTCCCAATAAGCTTCTAGGGATACGCTCTTGAGACAGCAGCTCTCATTTTGAATAATACTCTGACTAAGGCTGTGGAAAAGATTCCTTCTGAGATATGGATAGGCAGGGCACCCAATGTGTCTTTCCTGCGGATTTGGGGATGTGATGCACATGTCAAGAAATTGACTGGGGGCAAACGAGAACCCAAAACTGACAAATGCCCTAGGAAACCAAAGGGTATTACTTCTACAACCCCACCGAGAACAAGGTGTTCGTGGCACGGAATGGGGTCTTTCTAGAAAAGGATTTCATTTCCAAGAAAGATAGTGAGAGAAATGTTGAACTTAGGAAAGTTATGAGTGGATGACATTTTTTGAAACACGCAGTGAAGCGGGAACCGAGGATTTTCTTTTTGGGTGTTTATGTGGTTTCGAAAACGGGCTTTAATCTTTCTTAAGAAGACCTTTTATTTTATTAAGAAAACTCATTTTGTAGAAATCTTTAATTTTAAGTGTGAATTTTGGAAAACTGATTTTTAGAAAATCCCAATTTAAACCTAGAGACCTTGAAACCTAAATTTCGTGATCAGATATAGAGTCACCACCTTGATCAGCTCATTTGGGAAATTCCGGTACAGCTCCCTACCAAGTGTAGGCGCAGTACTTGATCCGAAGATTCAGGCTTCAAGCAACACCTCTACTAATCCTCAATTTGTTTTTAATTACTATTTCATAATGTGATATGACATTCACATAATTCTACCCATTTTATCTTCTTTTAATTTTAGTTAATGCTCATATAAAATGACATAAATATAAATAAAGTGCAGAAGAATAAAATTGCAGGAAAAGTAATGTAATGGCCAAATTATTCAACCCGAAAAAGAAAAAAAAAATCTCATCCTCACCATTTACAACTGCCTATAATACATGATAATCTAAAAAGTACAATTTCCTAGATACACGAAATAATCTATTAAATACATCAAAAATAAAAATGAAAATAAAAAGCTGCATCCAAATACGGTTAGCACGAATAAACAAATCACACAAAGGACTCATGTAAGACACAATAGGGGCATTTTCGGAAATAGGATCATGCATAGGGGGTAATCGAGAAGTCCGGACGACTACTCGATTAGACCTGGAAAAATATTTTTGTAGATTTTGTGAATGCAAACCAATTTTGGAAACAATTTGGCTCGTTTTACATGCATTTTCCAACTTTTAGTGAGCCAGACATCTTGGAACCTGGGGGTTCCGTTCGTGAGTGGGCCTAAATTGGACATCCATCTAAGGTCTGAAAATGTAAACACGCCAAAAATCTATTTTGAATAGAAAGGAGACACAAAATTACAAGTTGGAGGCCCAAAAGGGCTAAACTATAATTCTGCTTCTCAAACTACAGTCGAACAGCTGTAGGGTATCAAGTCGTGCCACTGTAGTGGCTAGGATGGCCGTAACACTTATAGCCGAGCGCTGTAATGCTCAAGAATCAGCAATCCAGTTTTCTTTCTTGTTTTCAAAATCATTTTAGAACTTTGATGATTGCAAGCAATCTCGGACTTCTGGAAACTCATAAAATTCCACAAAATAGATCCAAATTGGATCAAACGTGTCCAAAAATCCCTAAAAACCCGAAATCATCAACACTCAATCCCACATCCATCAATCAAAATCTAAAAACCGTGAAAACAATCATACGTGGATGTGATTTGACCCATAATATTCATGAAAAACACAATTAATTTTGAAAACGGAAGTGTTATCGGCTGATTTAGGGCATTCAGAACTTCTGCCCTAGAGATTATAGTCGAGTGGCTGTAATCAGAGGACTACAGCTGTGCCACTGTAAGGTTATAGCTGCACGGCTGTCTCAGATGGGGCGGCTATAACTGGGTTCACATCCAGATTTGGGAAAAACACAAAATCATAAACAGAAATCACCCAAAAAAATTCAAAAGGAGTTTTTAGGGCCTCTCAAAGTATACCTTGTCTGTATTCCAGTGTTTTGGATCACCATAAATGGATTGGGATACTGGAAAACGCCTTGGAATCATGAACAACCCAAAATTGCCTACAATCCTCTGAACCCCGAACGGAACCCTGAATCAATCTGATTGAATACTAATCTAATCAAAATCACCCCAGAGTGGTAATCCTCACAAAACCCTAATCGTTTCTATATATTAAATTAAAGTTTTGATGATTATAGATTGAATTGTTTAATTTTTTTCTTTTTCTCTTTGTAAAATCTTAAAAAACCATAATTTTTATATGATTGATTGCAGAAAACTCACAAAGTCCATCCTTCTGACCTAATTTTGAGTCTCACCTTATATATGTTCTAATTTAGGGTTAAAAAACCGAATTAATGGCTAAATTCCACTTATTTAGGATATCTAGTAATTACAGTCGAGCGGCCGTAGTGGCCTACAGCCGAGCGGTTGTACTACAGCCGCGCAGCTATAGGGCACTATAGCTGAGCGGCTATAGTGACCAGACTTGTCTTTCTCACCCATTTTCACTTTTCTCTTTGGTTCTTTTAAACGCTCACTCGACCTCCTTTGGGGTTTCGCACCAAGACTTGTCACACATATTCGGGTCATCCGAGATATCTCCAACATCATTCTGGTTGTTCTGAGTCCACCTCATGTTTATCCATGAAAAAGGTAATAAAAGCTTTCATCATCGAGGTCAGGAAAAAACCCGTGCTCATAGGCTACCCCTCGCATGACCAAAGTCGACTTAAATGGGTGCTTGTGCCCGATTTGAGTTTGGTCTCGTGATAAGGAGCATGGTGAGAAGGAAAAGAAGCTATACCTGTTGGGACTTGTCGTGATAAGGAGCATCGTGATAAGGAAAAGGAGCATGGTTCTCCTCGTGCTGACATGCTTTGATGTTTGTTGGGACTTGTCTCCGTTGAATGGCGAAACAGCAGTCTTGTCTAAGTTGATTTGATTTTTCAGGGACTTACTTCGACTGTGTTATGAGGCATAAGACTTTGCCTGAATTGATTTGATGTTCACCAGGGACGTGCTTCGACTCCATTGCAAAGCAGAGGACTTTACCTGGAGTGGATTGGTTTTCCAGGGACGTGCTTCGACTCCATCGTGAAGCAAAGGACGTTGCCTAGATTGGGTTGGTTCTCCAGGGACATGCTTTGCCTCCATTGCGAAGCAAAGGACTTTGCCCAGATTCAATTCTCCCTGTCATTTGATGTTCATGAAAGGATGGGTATTTTGGTATTTTTGTAACTTGGAAAGTTCGTATCCTTTGGAGGAAGGGTACCTTGGTCATTTGACTTCTCGTGGGGCCTATGTCACGAAAAGAAATGAGTTTTAGTGGCTTAGTATCCCTTTTAGTGATAAAAAGGGTATTTTGGTCATTTGGCAGCTTTGTGGCTAACAACAGGGTATTTTGGTCATTTCACCTCTAGTGGAGCTTATGTCACTAGGGGAAGAAAAATTTTGATGATTTGGTTACCCGTGAAGCTTGCGTCGCTTAAGGGGAGGTGTTTTGGTCATCTGATAGTTCAGTTGCTAACAGGAGGGTATTTTGGTCATTTCACTTCTAGTGGGGCCTGTGTCACTAAAGGAAAGGACGATAGCGTTTCCCGTGAAGCTTGTGTAGCTGGGAAGGATGCTTTGGTGATTTGAGAAGTTCGATTATCTCTTTTGATGTTTTGAAGTTGTTTTGGGCGCGTATTCGTTCCTTGATCGATAATTTTGGAAACAAAAATTTTTGCCCCTTCTATCAAGAATGAATACGGGCCGAATATCTTACCCCGGGATACCTGCAAGACATGAAAACTACCTTTCTTGGGATCAAATTAGCATAGAATAATCTTTGAAAATCGAAAGAACAAAAATTTTGTAAAGTAGCAAACTACAGTGGCGCCACTGTAGTACTAAAGCCACGTGACTATAGTGTGTTTAAACTACAGCCACTTGGTTGTAGCAGTGGGTAGGAAGTGGCTTTTAATAGCCACAAGAAGAACGTAGCCCCACACTTCTCTTTGTAAGACCAAAAACTCTCTCTCTCTTTTTGGTGATTTTCTTGCCCCAAGCCCCAAATCATGAGACGAAAGTTGCATAAAGTTCTCTGACCCGTTCCTCCTGCTTAACCCGTCTTTCACATGAGGTTTTCTATCCCGAAGGGAATTTCACTTAGCCTATGAACCCACTGTGAGTGTTTACGGGTTAAAGAAAGATGACGAGTACTGTGGAGTAAGGATCGATGCTCCAGTACCCATGTAGCTCCAAATCTCGACTCACGCCTTCACGAATCCGATTAGTTTTTTTTTTTTTTTTTTTTGGATTTCTTCATTTTTTCCAAGTTTAAAATTTCTACAAAATTAGAGAAAATAGGTGAAATTGATGCACAATTTGAGTAGAATATGCCCCTAGGATGTTTAGTTCTTGATTTGGGTTGAGTTATAACGAGATTTAACCGAAAAACCGATGAATTCATTGTTGGTCGAAAATTTCTAGCTACAGCCACCCCAGGAGATGCTTACAGCCATGCAGCAGTGATCATAAGGCTTACTGCCGCACAGCTGTGACCTTCTACAGCTGGGCGACTGTAGTTAGCATATTAAAGGCCACCCGATTTTTTGCGATTCTAAGGGTTTCTTTGATTTTTTATGATGTGCATGCATTCTAAAAAGCTTATAAACTCCCTGATCATTGGTTTTGTAGGTGAGATCCGACATTGTGGTAGCGGATCAATTGCGGAGTCCCTGAAGTGGTACAGACGTCTCCCTATTGGAGTGAGGGCAATTGTGAATTCTACAGGCCTGCAGCAGCTAATTCAGAGCATAACTATCACTACTCCTTGCACGCGTCGAGGACTTCTGGCTGCACTCTTGGAGAGGTGGATGGACACCACTCACACATTCCACGTCCCATCTGGAGACTACACGGTGACTCCTGAGGATATCGTCGCCATCACCAGGCTTCCTTTCTCCGGGCAGACGATTCACTTTAATCAGATTTTCGTACACAGTGACTATCGTCCAAAGTTAGTGGCTGTGCTCATCGGGATTGAGTCCCCCGACAGCTGGATTCAGTGTAGGAGCCTCAGAGATTACTAGCTGAGACGGCAGGCTGAGCTCCCAAAAGGGACTACTTTCGACAATCGCGATGAGCAGCGATATGCAAGGGCCTTTTTGCTCCATGCCCTTTCTACACTCCTCTTCCCCACGGGCCGGAGTCGCTTGAACTTGGTCATGCTACCTGTAGGGAATCGTCACGGGAAAAATTAATTTTAGGCGGAATACCGATTAAAATTTTCCTAGATTCCAAAGCCTAAGATACATGTAGATTAATAGAATGAAATCAAGAACAGAGAAAATAAGTTTTCTCACCTTAATTGTCTCCTCTAGAGACTGCTGCGGAAACCCAAACGCATTTCCTCCACAATTCGGTACATTAACGACTCTCGAACGGGACTCGTGCTAGCAAACGGATTGAATGAAAACCAAGAGAAAATCCAAAAGGGGTCTGCTTTAATTTTTCTTATTGTGGCTGAAAATTCTCTATTAGGGTTTGGGAGAATTAGGATAAGGCTTCCTTTATATACTCTTTTAGTATATATACTCCTTAGCCTACTAGGATTTTAATTAAAACGCATCCAAAACCCCCTGATCTTTCTCCTTTTATGCAATTAGCCCCATGATCTTTGTTTTACCTACATTGAGTACATGATCTTTTATTTTTTTGTCTAGTTGCCCGCATTTTTACAGCCCCTTATGTGTGTAACCCAGTCCCCGTTATTGGTGTATCAACCGTTATGTATGCCAGGAAAAACACATCCAAAACCCCCTGATCTTTGTCCTTTTGTGCAATCAGCCCCATGATCTTTGTTTTACCTACATTGAGTACATGATCTTTTATTTTTTTGTCTAGTCGCCCGCATTTTTCATGGCCCCTTACGCGTGTAACCCAGCCTCCGTTATCTTGCGCATCAACAGTTATGTATGCCGCGTCATCCGCCACATCAGTGTTTTGGTCCCATTTACCCATACCTATATTCGACCCAAAAATCCAACCAACCTAGCTAATATAACCCGACTCAAAATGCTGAAACCGGATTTTTACATTCTAAAATAATACCAAAATGCTAATGTGGCGGATGACATGGCATACATAATAGTTGACATGCCAGATAATGGAGGCTGGGTTACAGGCGTAGCTATTAAAAATGCGGGTGACTAGATAAAAGAATAAAAGATCATGTACTTCATGTAGGTAAAACAAAGATCATGGGGTTGGTTGCATAAAAGAAGAAAGATCAGGGGGTTTTGGATGTGTTTTGCCTAGCATACATAACGGTTGACGCGCCGATAACGGGGACTGGGTCACACGCATAAGGGGCAATCAAAAATGCGGATGACTAGACAAAAAAATAAAAGATCATGTACTCAATGTAAGTAAAACAAAGATCATAGGGCTGATTGCATAAAAGGAGAAAGATCGGGGGGTTTTGGATGCGTTTTGCCTAATTAAAACTATAGATTATTTAATTTGATTTAATTGATTTACCTTATATCATTATGATTAAATAATACCATATTATAAAATCCTAATTGATACAATTAAATACAATTTTATCAAATTAAAATAACCCAAAGTTAAATTAAAGTCACCCTTAATAAATAGAACCTTTGTATTTTTAATTTCCACTAAGGAAATATTTTTTTATTTAACTAATTATTTACTACATGTGATTAATTAATCAAATAAAATAAATTTCTCCCTTTATAATTGAATTAATTATGACATAACCCAATGTCAATAACTCAATTAATTTGGTTTTCCATTCCAATTCTGATTTGTCAACGTTCAGTCGTTCTATGTGTACGATCCTGTGGGTCCGTCTTTACGTTGGCAGTGGGCCCAAGGCCCACAGACTGTAAGTGGGTTCTAGCAAACCGTTACAGCCCCTAATAAAGACGGAGACTTGCAATCTAATGTGAAATATAACCCGGTAGTGATCTTGTATATCCCTTGCCAACTAACATCGATATATAAGCAAGAGGCATGGCCCTGTCATCCTCTATATGTTTATTTATCTCTTGATGCCGAGTGGACTGAAGCTAGCGAATAAGTATCCCAACTTATTCGGGTATGGCCATACACTTGTCAGTTCCACTCATTAAGTGGCCAGTAATGTCATCTCAGGGGATGCTGGAAGCCAATTCTGTTAGCTTCACTATCAACATCAACATGTTCACTGGCCCACCCAAAATACCCATACTTTGCACCCTATTACGGGTCCGTTAGGCATATATCAAAGTGTATGAGATCCCATGTTATGTTACAATGAACATCAGGTCTAAGGATAGTAACAAGACCTACCCGAGAAACACTTATGATGATCGAACCATGTGGTGTTCTCATGGCGGACCGATCCAGTACCATGCAACCCAACAAGTACTCATATCATTGACTGACATTCCATGTCCAATGGCCGGTGAGATGCCGCTATCTAGTTAAGGATATGCTAGTCTTTGGTTCTATTCATTCCCATGATTAGAATAGACTAGGGATATCTTTAGGATTATAACTTTAACTCTACTAAAAGGTCTCATAATCCAATGGACTACATTGGTTCACTTTAGTATGGTTATAATCATTGGATACTTGTGAGCGGATGACCTTTTTACAAAGAAATTTGTATGAACGTGGAGAAGCAAACCGGGGAAAACGTTTTCGTTACGTTTTGGGTTTTGGAAAATAGGTTTTGTTTATCTTGAGTTAGGAAAATCATGGATTTGATTTCAAGATTCATTTGTAGAAAACATTTTCACGTTTTAACTTAAAAACCTCTAAACTTAAATCCCGAGATCAGTGACAGAGTCATCACCCGGATCAGCTCATCAGGGAATTTCGGTACAGCTCCCTACCGAGGGTAGACTACCGTACCTAATGCAGAGATTTAGGGTTCGGGCAAGTGACTTACGTAACCTCTAGCTTGCTTTCACTTTACAGTTTATATTACCATATTTAATTTGCTTGTTATCTTTCTCTAACCCCAATTAGTTTATTTTTAATTAGCCGATGCTAAAGCAAAATGCAGAAAATAAATTGCAGAAAAATAAAGCATACATCCAAAATATACAAGAAAATAATAGAGGCCGATTATACAACCAAATCGAATATAAAGAAAAACTCCCATCCTCACTTTACAATCACCTAAGTACACGAGGATCTAAAAATTACAACCACCTAGAATACACGGGATAATCTATTAATTACAGCAAAAATAAAATAAAAATAAAAGCTGCAAAACAGACAGCTAGTACAATTTATATTTCACACACAGATAGGACTCAAATAGAACAGAATTAGGAATTTAGGAAACGGGGGCATGAATTTAAGGGGTAACCAGGTCGACCTGACCGGTCGGACTGGTTAGACCTGAAAAACAGTTTTGAAATGCCCTGTAATTTTCGTGCTGGAAAATCAATTTTTGGGCAACATTTGGCTTGGTTACATGCAAATTTCCATTTTTGTGGATCTGTTGTCCCGGAATCCAGGGTTCCGTTCGTGTGGGTTCCTAAATGCAACATCCATCTAGGGTCCAATGTGCAATAAACACACCAAAAACATTTGTGAAAATACCGTTTCGCTTGTTTTCAATATTTTCCAAGAATTTTATGGGATTCGGGGGTCCGCTAATGCTGGACTATGGATCCGATTCGGATAAAACAACCCTGAAACTCAGAAAATAAACCCGGGAAACACTAAAAACACTAATATCCATGCGTACAGAAATTTGAAAACTAAAATTTTATGACATACGGATGGATTTGGGCCAAAAATGATCATAACAGATGTACAAAATGGAGAACGAATTGTTTTCAATCTATAGGGACAAACCGGGAGGTTGTCCCTGCAGAACAGAACCGGGTGGCTCTGGCACTAGAGCCACCCGGCTCTGTTCATCATGAACACAGTCATACATCTGTGTTCATGATGAACATAGCTGCACGGCTCTATTCGGGCAATCCGATTTCCGAAAATTGTAAGAACGAAGAAAACGCACAGAAAAGACAATGCAAACAAGTTTAAGGCCTCTCAGACTTTACCTTGATGTTGTTTTGATGGTTTGAACATCAAAGAATGGATTGGAAGCTTGGAATGTGTCCTGGAAGCTCAACCAGCTAAAAACTGCAACAATCCGAAACAATTCGAAATGAATCCGGAACAATCCCCAATCGATGAGCAAAGGTCAAGCAACCAGTGTTTAATGTTTTTGGATTGATTTTAAGTCTTAGTCCTTATGTTTCTGGGTCCTCACTTGGTTGCTTTGTCTCGATCTCTCCTTCTCTCTTTTTCTTCTGCTTCTTTTTTTTTTTCTTTCTTGGAAACTTGTTTTTCTCTGCTTAAGATTACTGACCTCCTGTTTTCCTGATTTGATTTTCTTTTTATACTCTCCTCACACATACCATTTCAAACATTAAATGGCCGCCTGCTTTTTCTAATTTTGCCCACATATCCCTTCTGCTGAGCCAAGTTGGTCTGCTTTACAAAGCACATGGCTCACCCACTAGAGCCGCCCGACTCTAGCTTAAAAGCTAGAGCCATGAGGCTTTAGCAAGAGTCGGGGTAAAGTTTTGAAAACTGGACGCACACCCTAAACCCTAGAAACCACTCGGGAGACCTTTCTGGGGATTTTGAATTATAGATAACTTGGTTTTTAGGATGTTTGAGATACTCTGAGCGACATTCCAAGTGTTTTCAAGTCTGATTTGAGCCTGTCCGTTCCATAAGTAACATGGGAATTCTCATTATAGAGGTCGGGAAAACCCGACGCTTACAGTTTCCCCTCATGTGATCAAATTTAATACCCAATACCCAGTCTAGGTTACTTGAGGGGAATTTGAGAATGAGACGCCGCAAACGGAAGGAAAGAAAGACATACCTGAGTTGTAGCTGATCTGGGCCTGACACCGGGTAAGGTTACCCACGACAGATCTGCTGAAGTTGAGAGGTGGAAGTAGATCTGAGCTTGACACCGGGTTTAGGTTACCCGTGACAAATCTACTAGGGAATGGAGGCAAATCTGGGTCTGGCACCGGGTTTAGGTTACCCGCGACAGATCTGCTAGGGATTTGGAGTGAAATCTGGGTCTAACACCAGGTTTAGGTTACCCGCGACGGATTTGCTGGAGTTGAGATGAAAGCAAATCTAAGCTTGACACCAGGTTTAGGTTACCCGTAGCAGACTTGTTAGGTAAATAAGCCGATACCGGGTCTAGGTTACCCGAGGCAAAGTTAATGAAGCCGATCTGGACCAATGCTGGGTTTATGTTACCCAAGGTGGATCTACTGGGGATTTGAATTGGTATCAAGGATCTAGGATCTTGCTTGAATTGGTTTTCAAGGACCCGAAATCTGGCTTGAATGGTTTTCAAGGATGAAGAATCTCGCTTGAAGGAGTTTCAAGGGTTCAAAATCTAGCTTAGAGAGGTTTTCAAGGATTAAGAATCTGGCTTGAAGGAGTTTCAAGGATTCAAAATCTAGCTTGGAGAGGTTCATCAAGGATTAAGAATCTTGCTTGAAAGAGTTTCAAGGATTCAAAAATCTAGCTTGGAGAGATTCATCAAGGATTAAGAATCTTACTTGAAAGAGTTTCAAGGATTTGAAATCTAGCTTGAAGAGGTTCATCAAGGATTAGGAATCTTGCTTGAAGGAGTTTCAAGGTTTTGAAATCTGACTTGGAGAAGGTTTTAAGTTTTCAAGGATTAGGAATCTTGCTTGAAGGAGTTTCAAGGATTCGAAATCTGGCTTGGAGAGAGTTTTAAGTTTTCAAGGATTAAGAATCTTGCTTAAAGGAGTTTCAAGGATTCAAAATCTGGCTTAGAGAGGTTTATCAAGGATTAAGAATCTTGTTGAAGGAGTTTCAAGGATTCAAAATCTAGCTTGGAGATGTTTTCAAGGATTAGGGATCTTAAATCTTGCTTGAATTAAATAGGTTCAAGGATTTGAGATCTTGCTTGAGGGTTTATCAAGGATTAAGAATCTTACTTGAAGGAGTTTCAAGGATTCGAAATCTTGCTTGGAGAGGGTTTTTCAAGGATTAGGAATCTGGCTTGAAGGAGTTTCAAGGATTCAAAATCTAGCTTGAGTGGTGGGACTTTAGGAGTGATAGTTTTGGAATTAGGTTGAGAATGAGTGTTTATTCCTTGATCGACAATTTTGGAAGCAAAAATTTTTACCCCTTCGATCAAGAATAAATACGGCTTGATTACTTTGCCCCTGGGAACTTGAGATGTTGAGGCTCGGGCCCGTGCAACTTTGACTTGTCTCTTAAGACCTAGTGGATGCTCCAATGTTAGACTATTTTCTGCTTTGAGAGTGGTCCTGGCTCGAAGTGGCCTGGGGATAGTGGTGGGCACTTGTACCTGGATTGTTGGTGATGTATGTATGCATGTGTGCATATGTTTTGAATGTATATACGTGCATGTTCAATGTGTGCATGTGCGAATAACACTAGGAGATGCATTTCTCGTTATTCGTCCGGCTTTGAAATAATACACCCTTGCTAGGGAAATTGGGTCACGCCTCTGGCTAGGGAAGGCACATCATTCCTATGGCTGATCTAGCTGGGGGTATATTCTTTATGTGATGTGATTCTCACACTCCTACTAGGGATGCGCGGGGATATGCAATGGCTGTTAGGGACGTCCCATGACTGTTGGATAGAAAGTGGTGGTGTTCTTTGTGATGGTTCCACTGGGAGATGGTACAGAGGATCTTGCTAGAGGATAGTAGGAAAGCTCCTTGTGGAGAATGGTGGATGGGTTCCACTTAACCGCCTTTAGGAATGATGAACCTGGAAGTGCTCTAACTTTTGCCTAAACTGCTCGATGTGGGTTTTAGCTCAGTGAGCTGCTCTAACTTTTGCCTAAGGCGCCTTTTCGGTTTTCACCTCAGCGAGCCTTTTTTTAAGGTGCTCTAACTTTTGCCTAAACTGCCTAATGCAGGTTTTCAGCTTAGCGAGCCGCTCTAATTTTGCCTGAGGTGCCTTTTCGGTTTTCACCTCTGCAAGCTCTTTCTTTCTCTTTTTTTTTGTTTTTTTCTGGGGAATGTGACGCATGTGAGCAAAAGACGTGCACAACCATGTATGATGCATGATGTGAATTCAATTCCAAGCAGAATCGAGACATTTAAATGAACAGAGCAAGGCATTCATTCATTCATTCATTGATAATGTTTTAGGATAATGCACATCATAGATGAAATGAAATTAAAAACAGAATCATCAATGGTATCCATCTTGACCGAATTCACGACTGCCACCAACCGGTCTTTGCAGATTTTCCTGCTGGTGGTGCTCACCACACCATCCTAACTTTTGCATGGATCATCTTTTTAATTTTTTACCCATGGGACTGCCTTAATTTTTACGTGGACCACCTTTTCGGTTTTCGATCCACCGGACTTCATTATTCCTCTTTTTTTTTCACTCGTCCTGGTTGGTGGGGTTGACAACTTGGTCTCTCTTCTCCCTGGTAGAACCGTTTCCACCTTGAAGGTCGATGACTATAGTGCCTCCCTGGTAAGTGCTCTGATTCCAGTCTAGTGTCTTTGCAAGGCAAATAATGACATGCCAATCCACTTTGATAAAATTCCTTTGATAGATCTATCAGTTGCTTCCATCAACCCATCGGCTCGTGGATGATGTGGAGTTGACAATCAATGCCCCAGCCTTATATTTTGGAACGCATGCACCGTTGCCCCTTGAAACCATAGTCTCTTCTTGGTCGTGATGGAACACGAAATTCTGTATCGTGCATATGTGTCCTTCTTCCTAAATTTGGGTGCACATTTTTTTAAGGCTATGACATCATGGTCAACTCCGTTCTCATCCATGGTGGGTGGTTGACAGTCATGGTTGTGAACTGATGTCTGTTTGCTGTGAACAATCTTGTTTTTCTGGTGACATCAGTTTCTCCTGTCGGGGTTTCCCCTCTTTGTTTGATTTGGTTACGTGGAGCTTCTACTTAGTTGATTTCACCCTTAAATCCTTTGAAGTCTGACATTTGGTAACTTCTCTGTCGACCCACAGTCATGCTGTGGTAGGATCGGGCAAAGCTGGTTATGCGCTCTTGGATACTTTGTAATTTCTTTTTTTTTCTTATCAGGCGTGAGGCCTTTCAAGACGGATACCATTTTTGGGTCATCATCTATTTTTAAATTCATTTCATGCAATGATGTGTCATGTATGCTAAAGACATTAAATGAATGTTTGTATGTATGCATAGTGTTCCATCTAGAAAAATATCACACAAGTAATTGACATCAAATTGCATTACATTAAACGCTTCATGGGCTAAATTGTTCACAAAACAGAATAGAAAACAAAAACAGATACATCGAAATAGTTGTCATCCTCCACATGCGGAGGGTCTTCTTTTGCTGCTGCGTCATCTCCTTTGATGGCATGAAAATGTGGGTCAGTCAAAGTTGGGCAAAGGATTGTTCTGAACATTGGGGTTCAAAGGTGGTTCTACAATCTTTCCTTCAGTGATCAATTGTTGGACAACCCTTAGTAATTGCATGCAGTCATTTATATGGTGCCCCACTGTCACGTGATAGGAACAGAAATTTCCCTTGTCGGTCTCGGCCAGCTTTTCAAACGGCTTCAGAGAATTCAATAGACCGCCATTCCTGCATTTCACAAAAATCTTGGCCAAAGAAAGAGTCCAAGGGGATAGGCCTCGATTTTGCAAATTTCCATTGTGGCCACCCCGCTGCTGGGATACAACAGCAACTTCTGCTGGGTTGTCTTCTGAGAGTAGTCCGCTTTTGCCTATAGGGCCGGAACCTAATCCACTGCCTGACCCAGCTGCAGTATTCGACCAATACCCTGAACTATACCCGGAGTCTTTGTTGCCCCTATGACTTGGTGCCTTTTCCTCTTCACCCCTCCCAAATTTCATGGCCATGCTATACACTTCACTGAGCTCACTAAAGGAGTGGAATTTCAAGTTGTTTCTGAAGATGTCCCTACTGCCATCAATCAACTTCTGAATCAGCTTATCCTCATCGGGACGGTTCTTCAACAGAATCATTTTGTCCATCCACCTCTAGTAATAGGCATCAAAGGATTCATTCTGCTGTTGTTAAACCCTTTCCAGGTCGTACAGCTTCACCTGAATCTTGGTGTTGAAGTCGTAGTATTTGATGAAGGATGTAGACAAGGCCTCCTAGTTTGATTGCACATCTTCGGATAAAGAATTTTATACCAGCTCAGTGCACCTCCCTTGAGTGTGGTCGGAAAGAAATGTAGGAAGGGACTTTAGGCACTTGAAACCCAATGGGGAAGGTCTCAATGCCCTTGTTGATCATTGCATCGACATTCACCCCTCTCTTTGAGCCCAGGCTGATGTTGGCCCCTCTCTTCAGCTCGGTGACTACTTTATCCAACTCAAAATATTTCACCTTTGATCTTCTTTTCCATAGCTGCCTCCATCTCTTGCAGCTTCTCAACACTGGCTGAGACATCAATCCCAAATTGAGAAGACTCATATACCTTTTCCTTTCTGGGCCTACTGGTCCCTATTGTTGGGATTTTTCACCAGAAATCACCCGATAAAAGCGGAAGAACGCGATGATTTCCTCAAATCCAGTCCCAGGAGCCATTGAAATGGAAATTGTGAAACATAAAATTGAAATAGAAAGAGATCATATTCTTACCCGGAATATCTCTTTCTAGAGATGGATGAAGACTGTAGGAATCAAAGTAGAATCCCTCCTCGTTCTCGTACACGAATGCCTAACGAACACGACCCGTGCTAGAATAAAAAAAACGAGCAATGGAGAGGAGGCTAGGGTGGAAAATTTCAACTATCTTTGCTTAGTCTTACTAGGCCAAAATCTTCCCTAGGTTCTTACCCTAGGTTGGCCGAAGTCCCCTAGGGGAATTTATGCCCAGCTTGGCTCTTTCATTTTGTGTGGGCTTCCTTCTTTTAATTTAGGCCCAATTTAATTTTAATTGTTCTGGTTTAAATTAATTTCAAGCCCAATTTTAATATACCCATGTATTTAATATATTACACCAAGTAATATATTATTTACATCTAAATTAAAATTAGTTTGACCAATTAATTAAATCAATCAAATTAAAATTAAATCTTCACAAAATAAAATCATATGTAAACCTATACACATGAATATTTCCACCTAGGAAATAATCTCATAACTAATCCAATTAATTATGAAGAGCCAATTGAATATACATTAATTTTATTATTATGATCAATCTAATTGATCTTTATAATATGATTAATATATATATACCTCTCTCTCCACAGTGTATACTCCAAGTATACATGTAATTCCTTAAGTCGGTGTTCAGTCGTTCTATGTGTACGATCCCGTGGGCCCATCTTTATGTTGGCAGCGGGCCTTTGGCCCACAGACTACAGTTGGGCTCTAGCAAGCCACTACAGCCCCCAATTAAGATGGAGATGGCAGTCTAACTGTTATCGTAACCCTGTAGTTTACACTTGTACATCCCATGTCATTGATATCAGTGTCCAACACAGAGGCATGGATTGATCACCGTCTTTTGTGTCGGACATTAACTTGATCCCGAATGCACTGAAGCTCACAAACAAGTTCCCACTTGTTTGGGCGTGGCCACACTCTTATCAGTCACATTCATCAAGAGGCCGGTGATATCTTCCCAGTGGACTACTGAGTGACAAATCTCTTCTGCATATCCATAGCATTGCCATGCTAAGTGACATACCCAAAAGTACCCATACTTGGCACCCTGTTACAGGCCCTTTAGGCGTACCAATAAGTATGTGACCTCACATGTAACACCATCATATGGTCAGGTCAAAGGATCCATACAAGTACTACACGAGAATCACTTGTGATACTATACCATATGGATTTCTCATTTGGTGGATCTATCCAGTACCATGCCCCTTATGCATGTACCCATTAACTTGGTTGACATTCCATGTCCAATGACCAGTAAGACACCGCCATACAACCAGGTTAATGATAGTCTCTTGTTCCATTCATTCCCATGACTGGAACAGACTACGGATCTATTTATGGTCATATCGTTTACCCTATCCATGGTCTTACTGCCAAGTGCATGACACTGGTCATCATGGATATGGATATGTCCATCGGATACTTCATTTAATATATTGCACAAGATAAATATAATAAATTAATTAATGCCTTTATTAATAACACAAATGAGTATAATACATGAATCCAATTAATATATGATACAAATGCAAGGACCAATGCCTCAGGGCTAGGGCATAGCCAACAATCTCCCACTTGCACTAGTTCCAACTAGGCATGGACCTAATCCCTACAGATCTAGTATGAACCTTATGCTTGGGCTGCGCCAGCGCCTTGGTCAAAGGATCTGCAACATTATCCTCGGTGTCCACTCTGTACAATGCAATGTCACCTCTCTCCGCGATCTCTCGTATGAGGTGAAACTTTCTGAGCACGTGCTTTGTGTTCTTATGTGACCGGGGCTCCTTAGCTTATGCAACTGCCCCATTGTTGTCACAGAAGATATCAACTGGGTCTTGGATAGTTGGCACTACTCCCAACTCAGTGATGAACTTCTTCATCCGCACAGCTTCCTTAGCCACGTCACACGCAGTTATGTACTCAGCTTCCTTAGCCGCATCACACGCAGCGATGTACTCTGCTTCTGTTGTAGAGTCCGCTATGGTTGGCTACTTTGAGCTCCTCTAGCTTACAGCACACCATTTAGCAAAAATACATACCCAGACTGCGATTGGTACTCATCCTGGTCGGTTTGGAAGCTTGCATTAGTGTACCCAGTAACTGACAGCACTTCCTAACCACCATACACTAAGAAGCTATCCTTAGTCCGGTTAAGGTACTCAAGGATCGCCTTGACAGCCTTCCAGTGATCCTCCCTGGGATCCTGCTAGTACCGGCTCGTCATACTCAGTGTAAAGGCGACATCAGGTCTCGTACATAACATGGAGTACATAATTGATCCTGTAGCCGAAGCATATGGACCCAATTTCATGTTCTCCCTGTCCTCCCTTGTCTTAGGACAGTGTTTCTTACTAAGTTTCAGCCCATGGCCCATTGGCAAGAAACCTTTCTTGGCCCGGTCCATGCTGAACCTTTTCAGAACTTTATCTATGTACGAGGCCTGACTTAGGCCCAGAAGCCAATTTGATCTATCCCTATAGATCCTGATCCCTAGGATCATCTCAGCTTCGCCTAAGTCCTTCATTGCGAAGCACTTACTCAGCCACTACTTTACCCCTTGCAATATAGGTATGTCACTTCCAATGAGTAGGATGTCATCTATATAAAGTACTAAGAATGTGACAATCTCCCACTAGTCCTCTTATACACACAAGGCTCATGTTGATTCTGTATGAAGCCATATTCCTTTATGGCCTCATTGAATCTTAGATTCCAATTTTGGGATGCTTGCTTCAGTCCATAAATGGACCTTTGAAGTTTACATACCCTTCTCGGATACTTTGGATCAACAAAACCCTCAGGTTGTTTCATGTACACATCCTCGAGTAGCTTTCCATTAAGGAAAGCGGTTTTGACATCCATTTGCCAGACTTCATAGTCATACCATGCGGCTATGGCTAGCAAGATGCTGATGGATTTGAGCATGGCTACTGGTGAGAAAGTTTTATCATAGTCTATTCCATGGACTTGTCTAAAACCTTTCGCAACCAGACGCCCTTGAAGGTGTTGTCGGCTTTTAGCTTATAGCACCACTTGCAACCTATTACCTTGGCACCCGGAGGTGGATCAACCAAGTTCCAAACTTGGTTATCGTACATAGATTGCATTTCTACCTCCATGGCTTCGTCAATTCGCTGATTGTGGGCTAGCCATAGCCTCCTGGTAGGTTTTGGGTTCCTCCTCATCCCAGATGGGAAGAGTCTGATCATCGATGATTAGAAAACCATACCTCTCCGGTTCCCAATGATCCCTACCAGACCTTCTAGGTCCTTGTGGGGCCTGGGTCGGTGCTTCCTCTTGTGGAAGCTCCATCTGGGCCTCTGAGTTATCCTCTTTAGGAGCTTGTGGAACTTGAACTTCCCTGAGTTCAACACTGCTCCCACTGTCTTTCTTGGAAAGGAACTCCTTTTCTAGAAAGACCCTCTTCCTTGCCACGAACACCTTGTTCTCGGCGGGGTTGTAGAAGTAATACCCTTTGGTTTCCCTGGGGTAGCCCACAAACAGGCATTTGTCGGTTTTGGGCTCCAGCTTGCCACTAGTCAATCTCTTGACATGTGCTTCGCATCCCAAATCCTTAGGAAAGACACATTAGGCTCCTTGCCCGTCCATATCTGATATGGGGTCTTTTCCACTGCCTTAGTCGGAGTATTATTTAAGATAAGAGCTGCTGTCTCGAGGGCGTGTCCCCAGAAACTAATTAGGAGAGAGGCTTGACTCATCATGGAGTGGACCATGTCCAACAGGATCCTATTCCTCCTTTTGGACACCCCATTCCATTGTGGTGTTCCGGGAGGAGTGAGCTGTGGAACTATTCCATGCTCTCACAAATATGAGTCAAACTCCAGGCTCATATACTCACCGCCTCGGTCCGACCGAAGGGTTTTGATATTTCTGCCTAGCTGGTTCTGTACCTCGTTTCTAAATTCCTTGAACCTATCAAGGGTCTCGGACTTGTGTTTCATCAGATAGACATAGCCATATCTGCTGAAATCATCCGTGAACGTGACGAAGTACAGGTGCCCACCTCTGGTCGCTGCGCTCATAGGTCCACATACGCCTGAATGTATTAGGTCCAATAAGCCAGTGGCCTTTTCAGCCTTCTTGCTAAAAGGCGACTTTGTCATCTTGCCTCGTAAACATGATTCGCATGTATCAATTGACTCCAAGTCAAATGACCCTAGGACTCCAGCTTTGTGAAGCCTAGCAATGGGCTTCTCGTTTATGTGGCCAAGACGACAATGCCATAGGTAGATAGGATTAAGTTCGTTAGGCTTAAAACCCTTTTAGTGTTTATGTTATAGACATGATTGGTTTCATTTAAGTCCAGGATATATAGGCCATTATTTAATAGAGCATCTCCATAAAATAATCCCTCTCTAGATATTTAAATTCTACCATTAGAAATAGTGAAATTAAATCCAGAAATATCCAATATTGATACAGAAATAATATTCCTGCACATAGCAGGTACAAAATAACAATGTTCTAAAATTAAAACCAATCTGCTAGGCATCACAAGGTGATATTCGCCGATCACAATGGCAGCAACCCTTGCTCCATTTTCGACCCGCAAGTCCACGTCTGCTGACCCCAATGACCTTCTGTTCTTAAGACCCTGCACATTGCAACAAATGTAAGAACCACATCCAGTATCCAATACCCAGGATGTTGAAACAGTAAGGTTAATGTCTATAACATAAATACCTGAAGAGGACACACCTTGGCCCCTTCTTTGCTCTCCCATCAGCCTGGGACACGATCTCTTCCAATGGCCTGCCTGTCTACACCTGAAACAGACATCTTCAGGACCTGCCTTCTGCTGGGCCTTGGGTTGGGCATTGGCCTTCTTAGCCTTGGCCTTCTTGGCCTTGGCTTTGGCCTTCTCCTTGGCCTTGCCCTTCGCAAGAAGAGGGTTCCCCTTCCCCTTGTTGACCAGCAGCACCGGCGGAGTCTTTTTGATCGACTGCTCGGTGAGCTTAAGCATCCCATCCAGCTCACTGACAGTACGATTCATCCCTTGCATGTTGTAGTTCAGGATGAACTGATCATAAGAATCTGGTAAGGATGCAAGGACTGTGTCCACCACCAACTTCTAAGAGATAGGCGATCCGAGACGGGCCAAAGTGTCCAAATAGCCCTTCATCTTGAGCACGTGTGTGCTCACAGATGTCCCGGCCCCCATCTTACAAGAGTGGAATGCCTTGTTGGCTAGGTACCTTTCCTGATGAGCTTGCTCTTGAAACGTCTCATTTAGAGTTGTTATCATAGCAAAGGCTTGATGGTCCATAAACTGTTTTTGCAGTTCGGGGACCATGCAGGCCAACATTAGGCATGTCACATCCCTATTGTCCTTGACATGCGCCTCGTATTCCTCTAGCTGGGCAGCCGGTGGATTACGTCCTTGAGGCGCAGCCGGTATAAGCCTCTCCAGTACGTACTCTTTGGACTCCTACCTTAGAACTATTCTCAAGTTCCTAGACCAGTCCAAAAAGTTAGGACCAAAAAGCTTGTCCCTTTCCAGAATTGATCGCAGTGAGAAGGTATTGTTGTTTGCCATTTAAGAATTTCTACACAGAAAAACATTTAGAGTGTTAATAAAGGACTTTACTCTTTTTTTCCATATAAAATTAATAATGAATCAAGTTATTAATTAAACAGAGTTGTTGGGCTCATGGGCCGAGATCCATATTTCATTAAGATATAGCCAGACGAGGGCCTGGTACAACTATATCCTAATTATTTAGGTAGGAACACTGTCCAATCCCAACCTAGGGACTCTCGGTTTGATGGGATTATTGGCACTTACCCATCTGTGCTTAGGGCCAGGAGAATCCTACTACCCACGCTAAGTCAAAACCTCCATTCAAGTGTTAGAGTATCCCATACCCTAACCCAATACAAAGTGACAATACTCCAGTGTATCCTGCGAGGGGATGTCTACAACTGGCCTATTCCCATTTCGAGTCGGTTTTGAATGAGGGAAGCACTTTTAAGCTACTTAGTAATTCCATTTGGTTAGTAGATTCATTTAATAACAGCTTACATACATAAGGCGGGTGAAATGTGGTTGGATCATACATACATACATGCATATAAATATAAAACATGATTAAATAAATAATTAAAATGGACTGCTATGGGCCTATATTACATCCTAATATTATTCTAGTAAACCTATACTAGAAAGAATATCAGGTGGGCCTCCATCTTCTTCCTTCTGGGCTTGCACCTCCACTTGGGCTCACCACTCCATGGGCTTCTTCTTTTTACAAATTTTATAATAAACGAATAAAATAAAATTACATTAAAAAGAAAAACGACATGCAGGCCGTATTTACCCAAAAAAGAAAAACACAACCCATCTTGTACAAGGCCCAATAGCATCCAACCATACAAACATTTAATCACACATATGCATCCAATAAATATAATTCATAAGCATGTTATAATGCATGATTTAAGCCCATTTCAATTATGTCCAAGCCATTATATAGAAATTGCCAATTTTGGCCCACAACGGTTCTAACCCTTAACGGGCTTTGGGCCTCCAGCCCAGGCAGTCCAACTGCTCCCACTGGAATTGGGTAACCATGGATCCAATTCAGCCGTCCAAGTAATTATGCCAAAATTACATGAACCAATTTCAATTAACCATATTAATTTCCGAAATTAATATCACATGAATAAAGTAAAATTTCATTCAAGAAACCACATGCATTTAAATTGCATAAATTTAAACACACGAATTTTAAAACCAATTAAAATTTCAAAACTGGGCCCCGGGCCCAAAACCCGCCAAATCCAAAAACGCTGGGCCCGGCCCGCTGCGGCTAGGGCAACCGATTTAACAAAATCAAATGGGAAAAATCTTAAACCCAAACCAAGAACCCAAATAAAAATCTCCAATTCTAAAACATGGGATTCAACCAATTTAAACAATTTCCATGGATCAAAAGCCCGCTCTGATACCACTGTTCGGATTTTTCACCGGAAATCACCCGATAAAAGTAGAAGAACACGATGATTTCCTCAAATCCAGTCCCAGGAGCAATTGAAATGGAAATTGTAAAACATAAAATTGAAATAGAAAGAGATCATATTCTTACCCGGAATATCTCTTTCTAGAGATGGATGAAGACTGCAAGAATCAAAGTAGAATCCCTCCTCGTTCTCGTACACGAACGCCTAACGAACACGACCTGTGCTAGCGTAAGAAAAACGAGCAATGGAGAGGAGGCTAGGGTGGAAAATTTTGGCTATCTTTGCTTAGTCTTACTTGGCCGAAATCTTCCCTAGGTTCATACCCAAGGTTGGCCGAATTCCCCTAGGGGAATTTATGCCCAGCTTGGCTCCTTCATTTTGTATGGGCTTCCTTCTTTTAATTCAGGCCCAATCTAATTTTAATTGTTCTGGTTTAAATTAAGGGAAATTGTCATAATTACCCTGTTTTAAAGATTTCTTTCTTGGTGTACATTGTTCCCCTTTCATAATTACGTGTTTTTGTTTTCTCTTTCTCATCTTTACCTTTTTTTTTTCTACTTTCTCCCATCTTTACGCCTTTCTTCTCCTTTCTCCCATCTTTACGCCTTTCTTCTCCTTTCTCCCATCTTTACGCTTTTCTTCTTCTTCTTTCTCTGTTCACTACTTTTTTCTTCTTCGAACCTTCACTCAATATAAACAGCTGCTGGAGTTGTTTAAGAGGAATCTGATGGACGGCGGTGAAGGTAGTGGGATAATCTATTGCCGGAGACGCCTAGCCGGAGCGATTGGCAAGTGAATGCGGCGGAGGCTGCTGATTTTGGGAATGGAAATGAGGGTGTTATTGGCGATAACGTTGCTGGTTCTACAGTCCCTGAACCAATGTTGCAGGAAGAAACAACACTGTATAAACCCTTGGTTTCACAAATGGATCTGAAATCGAGTGGTTTGTTGCTGAGAATATAATGTGGGAGAGTAATGTCACTACTCCCTCAACTCAGGTAATTTCACTCATTTCACTATTACATAATTTACTTTCAAGTTTTGTTGCTTTCTTGACAGGGAAAGGTTATACCTTAGTTATACCTGGATTATACCTTAGTTATACTGAGTTATACCTTAGTTATACCCTAAGATACATTGTTATTGTGATTATACCTTTGTTATACATTCAGATACACTTTGTTCACTGTTTATACCTTAGTTATACCTGAATTATACCTTAGTTATACTGAGTGATACCGTAGTTATACCCTAAGATACATTGTTATTGTGATTATACCTTTGTTATACATTCAGATACACTCTTTTCACTGATTATACCTGAATTATACCTTAGTTATACTGAGTTATACCTTAGTTATACCCTAAGTTACACTGTTATTGTGATTATACCTTAGTTATACATTATGATACACTTTTTTCACTGTTTATACCTTAGTTATACCTGAATTATACCTTAGTTATACTGAGTTATACCCTAAGATACATTGTTATTGTGATTATACATCTGTTATGCATTCAGATACACTTTTTTCACTGATTATACCTTAGTTATACCTGACTTATACCTTAGTTATACCTTAGTTATACCTTTGTTATACATTCAGATACACTATTTTCACTGACTATATCTTAGTTATACTGAGTTATACCTTAGTTATATATTCTGATACACTTTTTTCACTGTTTATACCTTAGTTATACCTGAATTATACCTTAGTTATACTGAGTTATACCTTAGTTATACCCTAAGATACATTGTTATTGTGATTATACCTTTGTTATACATTCAGATACACTCTTTTCACTGATTATACCTTAGTTATACCTGAATTATACCTTAGTTATACTGAGTTATACCTTAGTTATACCCTAAGTTACACTGTTATTGTGATTATACCTTTGTTATACATTCAGATACACTTTGTTCACTGTTTATACCTTAGTTATACCTGAATTATACCTTAGTTATACTGAGTGATACCGTAGTTATACCCTAAGATACATTGTTATTGTGATTATACCTTTGTTATACATTCAGATACACTCTTTTCACTGATTATACCTGAATTATACCTTAGTTATACTGAGTTATACCTTAGTTATACCCTAAGTTACACTGTTATTGTGATTATACCTTAGTTATACATTATGATACACTTTTTTCACTGTTTATACCTTAGTTATACCTGAATTATATCTTAGTTATACTGAGTTATACCCTAAGATACATTGTTATTGTGATTATACATTTGTTATGCATTCAGGTACACTTTTTTCACTGATTATACCTTAGTTATACCTGACTTATACCTTAGTTATACCTTAGTTATACCTTAGTTATACCTTTATTATACATTCAGATACACTATTTTCACTGACTATATCTTAGTTATACTGAGTTATACCTTAGTTATATATTCTGATACACTTTTTTCACTGTTTATACCTTAGTTATACCTGAATTATACCTTAGTTATACTGAGTTATACCTTAGTTATACCCTAAGATACATTGTTATTGTAATTATACCTTTGTTATACATTCAGATACACTCTTTTCACTGATTATACCTTAGTTATACCTGAATTATACCTTAGTTATACTGAGTTATACTTTAGTTATACCCTAAGTTACACTGTTATTGTGATTATACCTTAGTTATACATTCTGATACACTTTTTTCACTGTTTATACCTTAGTTATACCTGAATTATACCTTAGTTATACTGAGTTATACTCTAAGATACATTGTTATTGTGATTATACATTTGTTATACATTCAGATACACCTTTTTCACTGATTATACCTTAGTTATACTTGACTTATACCTTAGTTATACCTTTGTTATACATTCAGATACACTATTTTCACTGACTATACCTTAGTTATACTGAGTTATACCTTAGTTATATATTCTGATACACTTTTTTCACTGTTTATACCTTAGTTATACCTGAATTATACCTTAGTTATACTGAGTTATACCTTAGTTATACCCTAAGATACATTGTTATTGTGATTATACCTTTGTTATACATTCAGATACACTTTTTTCACTGTTTATACCTTAGTTATACCTGAATTATACCTTAGTTATACTGAGTTATACCTTAGTTATACCCTAAGATACACTGTTATTGTGATTATACCTTTGTTATATATTCTGATACACTTTTTTCACTGTTTATACCTTAGTTATACCTGAATTATACCTTAGTTATACTGAGTTATACCTTAGTTATACCCTAAGATACATTGTTATTGTGATTATACCTTTGTTATACATTCAGATACACTATTTTCACTGACTATACCTTAGTTATACTGAGTTATACATTAGTTATACCTTAAGATACACTATTTTCACTGATTATACCTTAGTTATACAACAATTATACCTTAGTTATACTGAGTTATATATTAATTATACCTTAAGATACACTGTTATACCTGATTTATACCTTTGTTATACCTTAAGATACACTGTTATTGTGATTATACCTTAGTTATATATTCTGATACATTAAGTATACCTTAGTTATACATTGAAAATACATTATTTTCACTGATTATACCTTAGTTATACCTTGCTATGTCTGTTTTTGCAGTGATCGATTGATTTTACAGTGATCGATTGAATTTGTAGGAGAGAGATCGATCCAGCTGTTCGATCCTGATTTTTGCGTCTCTGATCGATGCTGATGTGTTGCAATTTTTGGCGAAACTGATCTGTGATTCTTGGCGAAATTAATCTGCGATTTCTTGGCGTTTGGGAGGTTTTTGCGTTTGGGAGGTTTTTGAGCAGGCGCGATTCACGTATTTTGGAGATTTATGGTTTTCGGTTTTGTGTTTTTTTGCTACAGATTTACGTAAAACAGGAATTTCCTGTTTTAGGTATTTTTGAAATTTTGGAAAGTTTTTAAAGTATTTAAGCAAACTTTTCCTTTGTAGGTAAAAAAGTTAGGTGGTGCCAAAAGGTAAGTATTTATGTAAAAAGCCCTTAAATTAATTTGAAGCCCAATTTTAATATACCTATGTATTTAATATATTACACCAAGTAATATATTATTTACATCTAAATTAAAATTAGTTTGACCAATTAATTTAATCCATCAAATTAAAATTAAATCTTTACAAAATAAAATCATATGTAAACCTATACACATGAATATTTCCACTTAGGAAATAATCTCATAACTAATCCAATTAATTATGAAGAGCCAATTGAATATACATTAATTTTATTATTATGATCAATTTAATTGATCTTTATAATATGATTAATATATATATACCTCTCTCTCCATAGTGTATACTCCAAGTATACATGTAATTCCTTAAGTCGGTGTTTAGTCGTTCTATGTGTACGATCCTGTGGGCTCATCTTTATGTTGGCAGTGGGCCTTTGGCCCACAGACTGCAGTTGGGCTCTAGCAAGCCACTGCAGCCCCTAATTAGGATGGAGATGGCAGTCTAACTGTTATCGTAACCCTGTAGTTTAAACTTGTACATCCCATGTCATTGATATCGGTGTCCAACACAGAGGCATGGATTGGTCACGCTCTTTTGTGTCGGACATTAACTTAATCCTGAATGCACTGAAGCTCACAAACAAGTTCCCACTTGTTTGGGTGTGGCCACACTCTTTTCAGTCACATTCATCAAGAGGCCGGTGATATCTTCCTAATGGACTACTGAGTGACAAATCCCTTCTGCATATCCATAGCATTACCATGCTAAGTGACATACTGAAAGTACCCATACTTGGCACCCTGTTACAGGCCCTTTAGGCGTACCCCTAAGTATGCGACCTCACATGTAACACCATCATATGGTCAGGTCAAAGGATCCATACAAGTACTACACGAGAATCACTTGTGATACTATTCCATGTGGATTTCTGGTTTAGTGGATCTATCCATTACCATGCCCCTTATGCATGTACCTATTAACTTGGTTGACATTCCATGTCCAATGACCAGTAAGACACTGCCATACAACCAGGTTAATGATAGTCTCTTGTTCCATTCATTCCCATGACTGGAACAGACTACGGATCTATTTATGGTCATATCGTTTACCCTATCCATGGTCTTACTGCCAAGTGCATGACACTGGTCATCATGGATATGGATATGTCCATAGGATACTTCATTTAATATATTGCATAAGATAAATATAAGAAATGAATTAATGCCTTTATTCATAACACAAATGAGTATAATACATGAATCCAATTAATGTATGATACAAATGCAAGGGCCAATGCCTCGGGACTAGGGCCTATCCAACAATTGGTATTCCCCAGTTTCCCTTACAACAGCCCGCATCTCTTCTTTCAGCATGACACAGAAATCCTGAGACCTCAGGAAATCCTTCAGGGCATTAGCAAGACTTGGTGTTTGGTTGGCCATCTCTACTTCCTCCCCGGAATCAGAATTACTGTCAATTTCTACTGTTCTCTGTTCCCCAACAGCCCTCAAAGCCTGAGACCTTGTCCTTGGTTGATCTAGCTTACCCTGTTGTGAGCGGACGACGCGTTTTCGACGGGACGCGAGCCTCCCTTTCGGAAGGGGTGCCACGATCTCGGGCGGGCCTCTCCCTCGCGTGGGGTTTTTATAAATGGAAATTCATTTTGGAAAATAAATGGAATTAATCCTTAAAAGAACCGGGACCTAAGTCTCGATGAATATTGTAGAGTCGCCACCCGGCTCAGCTCAACCTGGAAATTCTTAAGGTAGCTGAACCGGACGAACGGTCGCTACACTATCCAGAAGTTTGGGTCCGCAAAAGTCCCTTATTTCGTGTCTAATTAAAATAAATATTGCCAATGTTCTCAAATGGTATTTCAAATTCTAAAGCCAATTTTATTGCATATAAAAGGCATACAGCGCGCATACAAATACATAATACAAAAATGAAGGAAAGAAATAAATATTAATCGGCTTACAACCAAATCGAATAGAAAAATAAAAACTCTCGCCTCACTTATACAGTCGCCTAGAATACATGAGAATCTAAAAATAATTACAACCGCCTAAATACATGATTAATTCTATTAAAATACAGATAAAGATGAAAATAAAATAAATTAGAAGTTGCAAAACAAAGGTTAGCACAATTTATACGGCACGCCACAATTAGGACTCAAATAGATAGAATTGGGAAATCAAGAATCGGGGGCATGCATACGGGGATAACCGGGTTGGCTCGGCTAGCCGGCTCGGTTAGACCTGGAAAACGTTTTGAAACGTCCCTGTACTTTTGGTTTTATGGGAAAATCTTTTTGAAAACAATTTTACCGGTTTACATGCATTTTTATGTTTAAGGTGGGTCGGTTTTTGGGAGAACCGGGTCTCCGTCATTGAATTGTTCTAATTGCAATTTTACTGAAAATTAAATCTATGGTCGTGATGCACACAACAAAATTCATTTTGATGATTTTTGGATTTTTCTAATTTTTATGGATTTTTATAAATTTTTGGGGATAAAGGCTGAAATTCTGATTCTGGAACGAGAGTTACAGTCGTGCGACTGTAAACGGCTTAGAATCAAAACTTCACCAAAATTTTATTTTGAATCAGAATTGAAGAAAAACTACCTGGAAATTAAGAACACTCATACGACTGTATATATAATCGTACGACTATTCAACAAAACTAAGAACAGTCGTGCGACTGTTAATTTCCAGAAACAGAAGCACAAAAATGCAGTAGAAAATACACAAAACTCACTTCAAACACCCAGAAAGCGAGAAAAAGTGTAAGGAGAAGAAGTGTCTACCTTTTTAGAAGGTAATCCAAGTCGTTTTGACCCCTGGCATTGCTCCAATCCTAACAAATTCGCACTTTTCCCTTTGAAATTGAAGTTGAGGGCTTTATGTTCAAAATCCAAAAATGCAAGGGATTTTGATGATTTAAGTCCGTATTTTTGATTTGGTTGTGAAGTCAATTGATTGACCTAGGGATTTCTAGCAAGTTTTAATACTAATTCTAAGAATTAAAAGAAAATAGAAGAGGAAAAGATGAGTTTTGTTGGTTTTGGTCTTCTTTCTTTTCCTTCTCTCTTTTCTCCTTTCTCTTTCTAAGTTTTTCCACCAGAAATCCAATTGTTCTTCTCTCCTCCCTTTCCTTTCTTTTATCTCTGCTTTTTTTTTCGGTTACTTGCTGCAACAACCGAGCAATTAATGCTCCTTCTCTTTCCTCCATTTTCTGCTGCAGAGGTATGGGCTCTTGCAATTTTTCCGACACTACAGTCGTATGACTATAATTTCTAAATTACAGTCGCATGACCGTAAGGATAGTCGTACGACCATAAACTCTTTTTTTTTTTAAGTATGGAAAATTTCGGCGCTTACAGCTGCCCCTCGCTTGATCAAATTCAACACCTAGCTCCAGGTTTACAACACTTGAGATGATGAATTTGAGAGCGCGAATCAAAGCGCCACGAACACTCGAATGAACCTTCTGATGAGATAGGCCGATACCGGGTCTAGGTTACCCAAGGCGATGCTAGGGAGGAAATAAGCCGATATCAGGTCTAGGTTACCCAAGGCCTGAGGAAGAAATAAGCCGATATTAGGACTAGGTTACCCGAGGCAAAGCTGAGGAAGAAATAAGCCGATATCAGGTCTAGGTTACCCGAGGCAAGAAAAGATGGAATGCGGTTAAGCCGATATCGGGTCTAGGTTAGCCGAGGCAAAGGAATAGGTGAAATTACAGATCGGCTGATATCGGGTCTAGATTACCCAAGGCAAAGGAAGATGGATTACGGATTGGCCGATATTAGGTCTAGGTTACCCGAGGCAAAGGAAGATGAAATTGTGGTTAAGCCGATATCGGGTCTATGTTACCCGAGGCAAAGGAAAATGAAATTATGGATTGGCCGATACCGGGTCTGGGTTACCCGAGGCAGGTTTTACTGGGGAAATAGATGAAGCTGATCTGGGCCGATACTGATTTCACATTACTCGAGGTGGATCTGCTGGGGAAATGGATGATGAAACCGATCTGGGCTGATACCGAGTTTGCATTACTCGAGGTGGATCTGCTGAGGATTTGAAGTTGGAGATGATGAATTCCTGCACTTCAGATAGTAAGTCTTCATTCCTTGATCGAGAGATTTTTAAACAAAAATTTTTTCCCCTTCGATCAAGAATGAAGACTAGCTGGGGATGAGTGATCGATGTATGTAATGTATGAATGCATGATGATGCATATGCACATGTATGCATTTTCCGTCATTTGACGTTTCCGCCTTCCGCTGGAGAGAGATATGTTGCCCTGGTAGATTTTGCTTTCTTTGGGGCTTTGCTTGGTGATTTTTGAAGAAATGAGGTGACTATTAGGGATGTGTGATACTACTGGGGAGATAATCATAGTGCTCCTTACAAAGGTTCTGCTGGGGAAGAGTGTGGTAACTCGATTGAGGAAATAATTATGGTGTTCTTTATGTAGATCCTGCTGGGGAATTGTGTGATGCCTCTATGAGGAGTCGATGTGATGACTTTTGTGGGGCAATTATGAGTTTGTAGTGCTCTAATTTTTGCCTGGGTTACCCAATATGAGTTTTCAGCCCAACGAGCCGCTCTAATTTTTGCCTGAGGCGCCTTTTCGGTTTTCACCTTAGCGAGCTTTTCATATGCCCTCACTTTTGCCTAAACTGCCTAATATGGGTTTTCAGCTTAGCGGGCCGCTCTAATTTTTACCTGAGGTGCCTTTTCGGTTTTCACCTCAGTGAGCTTTTTTTTTTTTTTAAGAAGATGGTTAAGATGTCATGGTGACCATTTTATTGCTCTTTTAGGAAGACAAACTGGATATTAGAGGTCGACAAAAGACTTCAAATTGCATGTATTTAATACATTTTCACTTGCTAAATAATGCGATGATTTCAATTAGTTGAATGCAAAGTGCTTTCTTTAAATGTATGTTTATGCAAGACAACCTTGCTTGTGCATTTGTCATAACCATGCAAATATATTTAAACAAACACTTCACTTTATTGATGAAGCCAAAATGAGTACATTTGAAACAAGTTGGTCCCTAAATGGTACAGATTCCACGCTGAGCTAGAACCCGTCATCAGTCGCCCTTTTCAGGTTTTCCGACTGATTATTTTCTCTCGTGTCTTAACTTTTGCCTAGACCGCTCTTTTCGAGTTTTCAGCCTAGCAGATTTTTTTTTATATACATAATAAAGCTTTAACCTGTCCTAGTTGATAGGGTTAGTGAACTTGTTTCTGTCCATGTCCATGATGATGACAGCGCCTTTTGATAGCACCTTCTTCACCAAATAAGGTCCTTCCCAATTAGGTTTGAACTTGCCCCTGACATCAACATTGGAAGGCCTTAGCTGCTTTAGAACTAAGTCACCCGTCTTCAACTGTCATTTGGAATGCTTCACATTCCGATTATAGGCTTTGGCCATCCTACGCTGGTACATCTGAAGATGATCCAGTGTCCTCAGTCGCCTTTCATCTACTGCTGCCAATTGTTCATACCTAGCTTAAACCCATTCAATCTCTGATAATTGAGCTTCTAGGGCGACTCTAAATGACTTAAGTTCTATTTCCACTGGCAACATTGCTTCCATTCCAATACCAAGGCATAAGGAGTTTCTCCTGTCGGCATTTTGACACTGGTTCTGTAACCCCAAAGAGCATAAGGCATTTTATCGGCCCAATCTCTGTAAGTGGTTACCATCTTTGATAAGATCTTCTTTATTGCCTTGTTAGTTGCTTCTATTACACCATTAGCCTGAGGCCTATATGGTGAAGCCTTATGATGTTCAATACCATGTTCTGCAAGTAGCTCAGCTATTGCCCCTTGAAACTATACTCCATTGTCAGTTACCATGTGGTGAGGAATCCCATACCGAGTGAAGATGTTCTTCTGGATGAACTTGGCCATTTGCTTGGCTGTCACATTAGTGAAGGATTCTGCTTCGACCCATTTGGAGAAGTAATCAACCACTACAACTATGGATCTATGCCCATTAGATGCAGCCGGATGAATTTCACCAATCATATCTATCCCTCATGCTGAAAAAGGCCAAGGAGATGCTAGATTCTGAAGTTCAAGTGGAGGAAGATGACTAATGTCTGCATAGATCTGACATTCATGACATCTCTTCACTTTTCTTATGCAATATGCTTGCATTGTCATCCAGAAGTAGCCTTGTCTCATGATCTTCCTAGCCATGGCAAGTCCATTCATATGTGGCCCACAGGACCCTACGTGTATCAGCTGCATCACTTCTTCTGCTTCTTGCTCTGTTAGACACCTTAAAAGGACTCCATGCGCTGTTCTTTTGCATAGCTTATCCTCGAAGATTCTGAATTGACTAGCCAACATTCTTAGTGCCAACTTATCAGCAACACTGGCCTCTTCTGGGTACTTTCCCTCTTTAACATACAGATAAATGTCAAAGAACCATGGCTTTTCTTCAGCTGATAATTCCATTACTTCGTGCACTTCAAAGCAAGGATGTCTGGAAGTGGCTATGACCAGTGGTTGTACTTATGTTTCCTCTGGATTTTCCCACATAGAGGACAAAGTAGCTAATGCATCAGCCATCTTATTCTCATCCCTGGGGACATGTCTGAATTCACACTGGCCGAATAAACCTTTTTTAAACTGTAGCAGCTCCAAGTAAGGCCGTAAGGCTTCTTCTTTCAGCTCCCACTCACCCTAAGCATGCCTTAGCACTAGAAGTGAGTCATCAACAATTAAGACATCATTTGCCCCTAAGGTTAATAGAGCTTCCATTCCAAATAAGCATGCTTCGTATTCCACCCCATTATTGGTTACAGGAAAGATCAGCCTCTTGGATAAAGGAATAATCTCACCATCCGGTGTTGCTATAAGTACCCCGATTCCAGTGCCTTTTCTATTCACTGCCCCATCAAAGCACATAACCCATCTTTTCACTTCCACCATGGCTAGTTGCTCATCAGGGAATTCTAGATTCTCCGTATAATCTGATTCTAGAGGTTGGTTTGCCAGAAACTCTGCCACGGCTCGCCCTTTAATGGTTTTCTTCATGATTTACTCGATGTTGAATTTAGACAAAAGTATCAGCCACCTGGATAGCTTCCCAACCAATACTGGTGCTTCATAGAGATACTTCATTGGATCCACCTTAGCCACAGCTTGTATCTTGTAGGATTGGAAATAGTGGCGTAGCTTCTTGGTCAGCCAAATCATCGCCACACATGTCTTTTCCTCCAGCATGTATTTGGCTTCATACTCTTGCAATTTCTTGCTAAGGTAGTAGATAGGATATTCCTTCTTGCCATCTTGTTCTTGTGCAAGCATTGCCCCTATAGAGGATTCTTCGACTGCCAAGTACAAAATCAGAGGTTTCCCTGGGACTAGAGGGCTCAATACTGGTGGCTTTACCAGGTAAGCCTTCATCTTTTTGAACACCTATCATTCCACATAATCGGCTGATCTTTCTTTAATAGCTTGAAGATTGGTTCATAAGTGGAAGTCAACCGTGCAATGAAGCGACTAACATATTGCAAGGAACCCAGAAATGATCTAACTTTCTTTTCTGTCTTTGGAGCTGGCATATCTTGGATGGCCTTGATTTTATCTGGGTCCATTTCTATCCCCCTCTGGCTGACTACATGGCCCAACAGCTTCCCTGATGTGACCCCGAATATGCACTTCTTGGGGTTAAGTTGCAAGTTGTACTCTCCAATGCGCGTTAGAAATCTATCCAGGATAACAGGATGTTCCTCCTAGGTTGTTGATTTAACAAGCATATCATCAACATACACTTCGACTTCTTTGTGGATCATATCATGCAACAGGGTTGTGACAGCCCACTGATAAGTGGCCCCAGCGTTCTTCAATCCAAAAGGCATCACTCTGTAGCAGAAAGTACCCCACTCTCTGATGAACGATGTTTTTACCTTGTCGATCACATCCATCAGAATCTGGTTATACCCTGAAAAGCCATCCATAAAAGAGTACATTGCCGCTTTTGCTGTGCTATCAAC
The DNA here is from genome assembly GCA_039660915.1 of Euphorbia tirucalli. Classification (NCBI taxonomy): domain Eukaryota; kingdom Viridiplantae; phylum Streptophyta; class Magnoliopsida; order Malpighiales; family Euphorbiaceae; genus Euphorbia; species Euphorbia tirucalli. Next base: position 28,571,621 of record CM077640.1, on the reverse strand, counting down.
CAGGACGTCAATATGGGGCAATGGAAAATTATCTTTTGGGCATGCTTTATTCAGGTCCCTGTAGTCGACGCATACTTTGACCCTTCCATCCTTTTTAGGCACAGGGACAATGTTGGCTAGCCATTCTGTATACTCCACCACTTTGAGAAACCTGGTGTCTATCTGTTTGGCCACTTCTTCTTTCACTAGCGTAGCCCATTCTGGCCTTAGTCTTCTCAACTTTTGCTTTACCGGTTTGAACTTAGGGTCTATCGAGATTTTGTGCAATGCTATTTCTGTGTCCACTCCTGGCATGTCTTTATACGACCAGGCGAAAACTTTAACATGTTTTTGAAGTATTATTATTAATTCTCTTTCTTCCTCGGATTTTAGCTAGTGTGAAATGAATACCATTTTAGGGTTTTCCTCTGTACTTATGTTGATTTCATGCAATGTAGTGTCATGTATGCTAAATATGCTTGATGGTGATTTAAATGCATGCACAGAGTTATCAGGATAAACATCACACAAGTAAGCAAACTGGGATTTCATTGCATTAAACTTATCATAGAGTACATCAGTTACATTGAAAATGGAAGAAATAGATACAACAAAATCATTTTCATCCTCCACATGCGGAGGGCCTTGTTCTTCATCAGCTTCCATCTTCCCTTTTAGAGCATCATCCGGGACTGCCGCTTTCTCGGCCACCTGTGCGTTAGCTTTTTCCATAATCTTGGTGATTTCAGCAACCACAGAGTCTAAGTTCACTTTGGCCATCAGTTCTTCGCCAAATCCTTGCTTGGTCTTTCCAAAAGCTTTGTTCAATGCAGCAGTCAAAGCACCTGACATGATTTCTATAGTTTCAGCACAGGCTTTCCTTTCTTCCTCCTCTTCGGCCACCTTTACTGTCGCCTCCATCTCTTTATGCGATTTGCCTTGTAGCACATCAGATTCAACAATGGTTTCTTCTACCATTTCAGGGGCTACTGGCTCCTCTTGGCTTTTCTCAAAATCCACAACATCTGCAAAGATCTCAAAGCCAGGGTACTCGACATTTCCAACCAGCACTGGTTCAGCTTGGCCCTTGTAAAGGCTTTCTCCTGCCTTTAGAAATGGCTTCATCATGACCTTGCCATTCTTGCCCTTTTTCAGGTTCTTCTGCTCGGATGACCCCTCTACATAACCAAGGCCGCATTGCTTTGACTTTCCTGAGTCGATCTTGAATTCTGGCACACCTTGCAAGTTGATTCCGAGTCCCATTCTCGGGACAAAGCTCTACTTATACAGGTACCGGGATAGCCACTCCGGTATGTAATTCTCATAAAGGACCACAGGGGCATCCGTGGTCTCTTCCTTTTTAATCACAACGACTTGAAACCCACCAAAGGGAACCACTCCTTCATCCACTGTAGCTACCATCGACTGGGCATCTGTCTCAACTGTCATAATCCTGCCATTCATGGAGAATTTGATCTTTTGATGCAATGCGGAAGGGACACCTCCCAAAGGATGGAACCAGGGCCTTCTGAGCAACAGGGAAAATGTGATTGGGATGTCAATCACCGTAAAAGCAACTGTGGACCTAACTGGCCCAACCTCTATTTCCGCCTCAAATGTCCCTATCACTGTTCCTTTAGAATCATCATATGCTCGTATGACTGTTGAGGATTTCTTTAGCACTTCTTCACTCAGCCCAAGAAATGGCAACATCTTTAGTGGGCAGATATTCAGTACTGACCCATCATCCACCATGACGCAAGGCATGACCTTATCCATCACATGGGCCATGACATAAAGGGCCTTGTTGTGGGCCTTCCCTTCAGTAGGCAGGTCTTTCTCGGAGAAGACAATATCAGGACCCCGAACATGAACATTGTCTAACAAACAGCACATAGCCTCTGGTGAAGCTATAGGGGAGACTTCAATTTGCGATAATTTCTTTACTAGAGCAGCCCTATGCTCCTTGGAGGTCAGAAGCAAGTGCCATAAGCTAGCTTGGGCAGGAGTTTTCTTCAGCTGGGAAATGACTAGCTTCTTTCTCAACTCCTTCTGGCGCAGAAGTACTGCCCGACCCATTCATCGGTGCTTTATCTTTGATATGATCTGTCGGCTGATATACCCTTCCACTTCACTTCTTGATTCTTCAACTTTTCAACAGCTGGGAGTTTGACTGCCTCTCTTCTGTCAAATTCTTCATACTCATCTTTGGAGTCGAGATCATCCAGACTTATGGGCTTGATCTCCTTACATCCATCCTTTTTCTCACATTCGGGTTCCACTTCAGGTTCCCCTACCGCCACTGCCTGAATCGTAGGGTTTGCTTGCAAAACTTGGGCAAATATAAAGTTAGCAGGCAACCCCGACTAGACCATGTTAACCTTCTTTTCGAATGCGGGCAGTGGGTTGGTTTTAGTGCTAGGTTTGGCTGGCTCTTGCAGCTTTCCCTCGTCAATGAGCTTCTGGATAGCATCCCTCAGCTTATAGCAATTGTTGGTTCGGTGGCTTATCACCAGATGATAAGTGCAGAAATTATCTTTGTCAGCTTCAGATGGCTTCTCAAATGGCCTTGAAGACTGCAGCAGGCCGCCATTCCTACACTTGGCAAATATATTTGCTAAAGTAAGAGTCCAAGGTGATATGCCTTGTCCTCCAGGACCCCTATTCTTGTTGCCTTACTGCTGATTCACAGTAGCCACTTCAAACTACTTCACCTCTGATGATTGCCCCTGCTTGCCACTGAAACCTGAACCAGAACCACTGCCAGACCCAGCTGCTGCAGTTGATCTATACCCCGAGGTGTACCCTGTGCTTCTTCCTCCCTTGTGACTGGTCGGCTTCTCCACTTCATCCTTCTCTATCTTCATAGCCATGCTGTAAACCTCACCAAGCTCCTTAAAGGGATGAAATTTCATGTTGTTAATGTCTTTGCTGCCGTCAATGAGCTTCTGTATAAGCTCGTCTTCATCAGGGCGGTTCTTTAGGACGATCATCTTATTCATCCACCTCTGGTAGTATTCATCAAAGGGCTCGTTGAATTTCTGCTTCACCCTCTCCAAATCATACAGCTTCACCTGGATCTTGGTGTTGAAGCTGTAGTATTTAATGAAGGCCGCAGACAAAACTTCCTAATCAGATTGGTCCTCCTCTGACAGTGAGTTATACCATATAGTAGGGAGTAAATTGATCAGCTGCTGCTTCGTGGCACCCGCCGTCAGCATAACTCGAGCATATAAATTCACGTGGGCCTCTGGCGAGCCCATCCCTTTGTAAGTAGGGATCTTCGGCACTTGGAAGCCAATGGGGAATGTCTCGATGCCCTTACTGATCATGGCATCAACATTTACTCCTTTTTTCGATTCAGCACTGATACTGAGCCCCTTCTTCAACTGGGCCATAACTTCATCTAGTTCAGAACACTTTGCCTTCATCCTCTGTTCCATAGCTGCTTCTATCTCCTGCAGCTTCTCAAGGCTAGCCGAAGTGCCACCACCATGTTGGGATGACTCAGCCTCTTTTTCTTTGCCGGCTCCACTACCACCGGCCTCACCAGCTTCCCTTACGACTGCCCCCATCTCCTCCTTCAACATGTCGCGGAAGTCTTGGGATCTGAAGAAATCTCTCAAAACATCAGCCATGCTTGGTGTCTGTTCTACCATATTCACTCCTTCCCCAGGCTCAGAATCACTGTCACTCTCAACTACCCTCTGTCTCCTAGCTGCCCTTGAAACTTGGGATCTTGTCCAAGGTCGCTCCAGTGTATTCTGCTTGGGAGTAGACAGGAGGTATTCGGGTTCTGAATGAATGATGTGATGTGACATGAAAATTAAGACATTGAACATGCTTGAGATGAATGGAGTGGGGTTATGTATGAAATGATGGCATGAATGGTTTCTTTTTATTATTATTGTTTTTTTCTTTTTGGAGCATTCCAAAAACACCCAATGCCTATGCAAAAATGTCACATGTGGGCCGTCACACGGACAAAGCTTCGGCGCCTTTAGGGCACCTAATGAATTCGTGAAATGGTCGTGTGTATACCGGCACACGGACGAAGTTTCGGCACTTTGTAGGTCTATGGGATGATATGAAATGGTCGCATGGGCTAGACCCACGGACAAGGTTTTGATGCTTTTGAGCATATGATATGAAATGATGTTATGAGAAAGTCATATGTAACAGGGACACAGACAAAGATTTGGCATTCGAGGAATGCCTTTTCATGATTTGGTGATGTTATGGACCTATATGTATACTAATTGGGCACTCGGGGAGTACCTTGAATGGTGAATTAATGTCATGAGTTGGTCGGATGTGGACCACGGTGTTATATGATGTTCGTGATGAATGAGTGTGATGCCATGAAATGCATCATGTAAATTGTTACATGAAAATGTGCCTAAGACCGTTGTGGCTTTTATCGAATGAAATGATTTTGGTGGAACGGCCAAATGCAATCAGGTGCATCGGCAAAACATGGGTAATTTTGGGTGCCCGATATGTTATGAAATGGAATGGGATGATTATGATAGGCGTCCTTGAAATGCCCCTTAATTGAATTTTAAGTGAAATGTGGTGAATGAACATGTCACACAATGTGCAAATGGTGCACAAAAATGTGGGTTAGGATGCATGACACACATAATGATGTTATGTATGCTATGTGAAAAAATGCTAATCACACAAATTTAATGTTATGGCTGAAAAAAAAAAGAAAGGGTTAGCATGAATGACAAACGGATGAATTAATGTTTTACACACGAAATAAAATGCAAATGGCTGTATAAAAACGTGGGTTAGTATCACACAAAAATGTTTTATGTATGGTATGTCACATGTATGGAAAATGGTGATTATGATATGTTATGCACGCGTGGGTAGCAATGGCGATGTGTCACGAGACGGTGAGAAACACATAGCAAGCAAAATGAATTCTTCCAACCTTATTCCTCCAATGTGGTCAGTCTCGAAAATTTCTAACCGAGTCCTAGGCTGGGTTCACTTTGATCACCAACCGGGGGTGATGAAGGCGCGATTTTATTATTATTATTCACACAATTATTTTGGTATCCTAAGGGAATCCAACCAGGGCTACCTATATTGGTTCGATTAAAGTTGGGATAACATCAAGGCTCTCATAGCAAGATATACTCCTCACTTCTCCCCACTCAAGGGTTCTAGCGAAGGGGTTCGTACGAGGCTATGAGTGGTGTTTCGCATTTGTGCCACTAAGACCAAGAGGAACTTAGGCAACACTTCAACAATTCACCGGGCTATAAAAGGATACCTTAAACTAATGCAAAAAATGGCTAATTAAAATGCAAATAAAATGCCAAATGAGAATCATCCGCCTTATTTTAATTAGACACTTTTCACGGCTTGTCAAAATTCTTTTAAGTTTTTTTTTTAAGAAAACTTTTTAAGAAATCCCCAGCAAAGTCACCACTGTGAGTGGACGACGTGTTTTCGACGGGACGCGAGACTCTCTTTGGGAAGGGGCGCCACGATCTCGGGCGGGCCTCTCCCTCGCGTGGGGTTTTTATAAATGGAAATTCGTTTTGGAAAATAAATGGAATTAATCCTTAAAAGAACCGAGACTTAAGTCTCGATGAATATTGTAGAGTCGCCACCCGGCTCAACTCAACCGGGAAATTCTTAAGGTAGCTGAACCGGACGAACGGTCTCTACACTATCCAGAGATTTGGGTCCGGACAAGTCCCTTATTTTGTGTCTAATTAAAATAAATATTGCCAATGTTCTCAAATGGTATTTCAAATTCTAAAGGCAATTTTATTGCATATAAAAGGCATACAGCGCGCATACAAATACATAATACAAAAATGAAGGAAAGAAATAAATATTATCGGCTTACAACCAAATCGAATAGAAAAATAAAAACTCTCGCCTCACTTATACAATCGCCTAGAATACACGAGAATCTAAAAATAATTACAACCGCCTAAATACACGATTAATTCTATTAAAATACAAATAAAGATGAAAATAAAATAAATTAAAAGCTGCAAAACAAAGGTTAGCACAACGGCACGCCACAATTAGGACTCAAATAGACAAAATTGGGAAATCAAGAATCGGGGGCATGCATACGGGGATAACCGGGTTGGCTCAGCTAGCCGGCCCGGTTAGACCTGGAAAACGTTTTGAAACGTCCCTGTACTTTTGGTTTTGTGGGAAAATCATTTTGAAAACAATTTTACCGGTTTACATGCATTTTTATGTTTAAGGTGGGTCGGTTTTCGGAAGAACCGGGTCTCTATCCTAAATGCAATTTTACTGAAAATTAAATCTATGGTCGTGATGCACACAACAAAATTCATTTTGATGATTTTCGGATTTTTCTAATTTTTATGGATTTTTATAAATTTTTGGGGATAAAGGCTAAAATTCTGATTCTGGAATGAGAGTTACAGTCGTCCGACTGTAACTACAGTCGTACGACTATAAGTTACAGTAGTACGACTGTAACTACAGTCGTACGACTATAAGTTACAGTCGTGCGACTGTAAACGGCTCAGAATCAAAACTTCGCCAAAATTTTATTTTGAATCAGAATTGAAGAAAAACTACCTGGAAATTAAGAACACTCGTACGAATGTATATACAGTCGTACGACTGTTCAACAACACTAAGAATAGTCGTACGACTGTTCAACAACACTAAGAATAGTCGTGCGACTATTCTTAATTTCCAGAAACAGAAGCACGAAAATGCACAAAACTCACTTCAAACACCCAGAAAGCGAGAAAAAGTGTAAGGAGAAGAAGTGTCTACCTTTTTAGAAGTTAATCCAAGTCGTTTTGACCCCTGGCGTCGCTACAATCCTAACAAATTCGCACTTTTTCCTTTGAAATTGAAGTTGAGGGCTTTATGTTCAAAATCCAAAAATGCAAGGGATTCTGATGATTTAAGTCCAGATTTTTGATTTGGTTGTGAAGTCAATCGATTGACCTAGGGATTTCTAACAAGTTTTAATCTTAACTCTGAGAATTAAAAGAAAATAGAAGAGGAAAAGATGAGTTTTGTGGGTTTTGGTCCTCTTTCTTTTCCTTCTCTCTTTTCTCCTTTCTCTCTCTAAGTTTTTCCACCAGAAATCCAATTGTTCTTCTCTCCTCCCTTTCCTTTCTTTTATCTCTGCTTTTTTTTTTTTTGCTTACTTGCTGCAACAATGGAGTAATTAATGCTCCTTCTCTTTCCTCCATTTTCTGCTGCGGAGGTATGGGCTCCTGCAATTTTTTCGACATTACAGTCATACGACTGTAAGGATAGTCGTACGACCACAAACTCTTTTTTTTTAAGTATGGAAAATTTTGGTGCTTACACCGGTGTACTGTCTGTACGGAGCTTTAGCCTTTTCTAGTTTCATGTATGTGTGGTCCTACATCATAAGCGAAGAGTTAGGGATGGTAGATGAATGACGTGATGCCATGTAGAATGATGCTTGGATAATGCTTGGTGAATGGAGATGAAAATGAGGATGATCTTTGCATGTTTGAATTTCCTTTGTTTGGGATGTCCCAAGAGTGCCCAATGCTATGCAAAATAATGCAAAAATGTCTCTTGGGAGCCGCCGCATGGATAGATGCTTTGTAGGTCAATGATAAGAAATGAAATGGTCCATGGGGACCATCCCATGAATAGAGTTCTAATGCCTCTGAGGCATGTGATATAAGATGGCATTATAGAAAAGTCGCATCTAACCAGGGACACGAATAGATGTTCGGCGTTCGTAGAATACCTTGTGTGATTTTGATAATGTTATGGAATGCCCCTATATGTGTACTAATCTAGTACTCGGGGAGCACCTCGAATGATTTCACAATGTTATGAAATGGCCCAATGTGAACCATAATGCGCAAACAGGATTTCGGCATCACCGGGATGCCTATGATGGATGCATATGATGCCATGTGATGACATCGTGTGTACTACCACACAGAAATAAATCTAGGACCATTGTGGCCTTCTATTGAATGATATAATATTTGTGAAATGGCTGAGTGTGATCCGATGCACGGGCGGAACACGGGTAGTTTTGGGGTACCCGATATGTCATGGAAGGAAATGATCATGAAGGGCACACTTGGAATCATCCTTTGTTTGGTGAGATGAAATGATATGGATGTGCATGTCATGCAAAAAATGCAAGTGGCTACACAAAAATGTGGTTGAAATGCATGACACACGGAATGATGTCATGTACGCTTCTTGGAAATGTCACACGTGATATGTGAATGGCACACAAACAAAATGTTGTGGCTGCATGAAAATGTGATTAGCGTCACGCATATGTCGATGTTTGAAAATGCCTGCGTTAAGATGTGGTTAGAATGGCACACAAAAGCTATGCATGTTTGATGCTTTGTGAAAAGTCAAATAGAAAACACCACAGAACAAACGTTAGCACACGCAAAAATATGTGCTCCCTTCCAACCTTATTCCTCCTTTCGATTGGTCTCGCATTCCTCCTAGGAATTGGGTCTCTTTGGCATCAATGGGGGATACCAAAGGCTTACACTCGATGTTCATTTTGAATTTTATGTTTTGGTTATCCTAGCGGAAGTTGCTAAGCCATTACATGTGGGTCAAAGTCAAAACCACGGGTCGTACAGGCTCCCACAGCGAATATACACTTCCCCATCGTAGAACACGATGTAAGGTCATGCGGTGCTATGAGTGGTTTACCCCGTCGGGTGTCTCCAATCCTGGCGGTAGAGGTAGGCCACCTTCTTGAGAAGAAGAAAAAGTCATGATAAGCAAGGTGCAAATAAATATGGTAATATGAACTAATGAAGTGACTGCAAGTGAGGTTTTATTTCGGTAGTTGCCTAAGTTCCTTAAGTTTTATGAAAACATTTTAAGAAACTTCTTTCTCCCTAGTAGAGTTGCCACTATAAGCAGACGACCTTTTTACAAAGAAATTTGTATGAACGCGATGAAGCAAATCGGGGAAAACTTTTTCGTTACGTTTTGGGTTTTGGAAAACGGGTTTTGTTTATCTTGAGTTAGGAAAATCGTGGATTTGATGTGAAGATTCATTTGTAGAAAACATTTTCCCATTTTAACTAAAAGACCTCAAAACTTAAATCCCGAGATTAGTGATATAGTCGTCACCCAGATCAGCTCATCCAGTACAGCTCCCTATCGAGGGTAGACTACCATACCCAATCCAGAGATTTAGGGTTCGGGCAAGTGACTTACTTAACCTCTAGCTTGCATTCACTTTATAGTTTATATTACCATATTTAATTTGCTTATTAACTTTCTCTAACCCCAATTAGTTTATTTTCAATCAGCCGATGCTAAAGCAAAATGTAGAAAATAAATTGCAGAAAAATAAAGCATACGTCCAAAATATACAAGAAAATAATAGGGGCCGATTATACAACCAAATCAAATAAAAAGGAAAAATCTCATCCTCACTTTACAATCGCCTAAGTACACGAGCATCTAAAAATTACAACCCCCTAGAATACACAGGATAATCTATTAATTACAGTGAAAATAAAATAAAAATAAAAGCTGCAAAACAGACGGTTAGCACAATTTATATTGTACACACAGATAGGACTCAAATAGGATAGAATTGGGAATTTAGGAAACGGGGGCATGCATTTAGGGGCTAACCGGGTCGACCTGATCGGTCAGACTGATTAGACCTGGAAAACGGTTTTGAAACGCCTTGCAATTTTCGTGATGGAAAATCAATTTTTAGGAAACGTTTGGCTCGGTTACTTGGAAATTTCCATTTTTGTGGGTATGTTGTCCCGGAATCCAGGGTTCTGTTCATGCGGGTTCCTAAATACAACATCCATCTAGGTCCAAAGTGCAATAAACACACCAAAAACATCTATGAAAATACTGTTTTGCTCATTTTCAATATTTTTCGGGAATCTTATAGGATTCAGGGGTCCGCTAATGTTGGACTACGGATCCGATTCAGACAAAACAACCGCGAAACTCAGAAAATAAACCTGGGAAACATCGAAAACACTAATATCCGTACGTAAAGAAATTTGAAAACCAAAATTTTATAACATACGGATGGATTTGGGCCGAAAATGATCACAACAGAATGTACAAAATGGAGAACGGACTATTTTCAGCAGATCGGGATGAACCGGGAGACTGTCCCTGCAGAACAGAGCCGGGCGGCTCTAGCACTAGAGCTTCCCAGCTCTTTTCATCATAAACACAGCCGTACGGCTATGTTCACAGCCGCCCGACTCTATTTGGGCAATCCGGTTTCTGAAAGTTGCAAGAACGAAGAAAACGTATAGAAAAGACAATGCGAACAGGTTTAAGGCCTCTCAGAGTTTACTTTAATGTTGTTTTGATGCTTTGAATGTCAAGGAATGGATTAGAAGCTTGGAATGTGTCCTGGAAGCTCAACAGGCTGAAAACCACAACAATCTGAAACAATCCGAAATGAATCTTAAATAATCCCCAATCGATGAGCAAAGGTTAAGCAACCAGTGTTTAATGTTATTGGATTGATTTTAAGTCTTAGTCCTTATGTTTCTGGGTCCTCACTTGGTTGCTTTGTCTTGGTCTCTCCCTTCTCTTTTTCGTTTGCTTCTTTTTTTTTCTTTCTTGGAAACTTGTTTTTCTCTACTCAAGATTACTGACCTCCTTTTTTCCTGATTTGATTTTCTTTCTATACTCTTCTCACACATATCATTTCAAACATTAAATGGCCGCCTGCTTTTTCTGATTTTGCCCACATATCCCTTGTACTGGCTCACCCACTAGAGCCGCCTGGATCTAGCTTAAAAGCTCGGGTCGTGTGGCTTTAGCAAGAGCTGGGGCGAAATTTTAAAAACTGAACGCGCACCCTAAAGCCTAGAAACTACTTGGGAGACCTTTCTGGGATTTCAGATTATGGATAACTTGGTTTTTAGGATGTTTGAGATACTTTGGGTGGTATTCCAGCTATTTTCAAGTCCGATTCAAGCCCGTCCGTTCCACAAGTAACACATGAATTCTCATTATAGAGGTCGGGAAAACCTGGCGCTTACAATACTCATTTACAAATAGGACAAGATATGAATAAATAGATTTATGCCTTTATTTCAACACAAAATGTATAATACAAAATATCGAAATATAAAGTATAATAAAATAAAAGAACCAATGCCATTTGGACTAGGGCACACCAGCACTACCATATCTGATTGATCTAGAGTCAGTGGGCACTCTTAACTGGGGTCGAACGGCCATGGCTCAGCTTTATTACACTCTTGTCCTTTGTGCTCGAGGCTCTCAAAAGGAGCTGAAGACCTTTTGGATTATGCTCCACGTGAGTAGCTTGGTCTCTTTATCTTAAGATTTTTTTTGTACATCTTCAAGATTGTTATTGACTTTCTTTTCATACTTCTTCCGCAGATTTGGGCCTACGTGTATTGTTTTGTTCCCCTCGTAGTCCAAGTTCCTGATGGTTATGAGTTGGATGAGTTTCCTCGTCTTAGACGATGGCTAGGATTCGTCTGGAGAGACATCGATAAAGATCAGGATGAGTGCCGCCAGTGTTTGAGGGAGATGACCTTTGACGGGTGTGAGCGGATGACATTTTTCAAGAGTTACAACTCTCTCAGAAGGGAGTCTCGATATCGGGCAACCCTCCCTCACGTGGGGTTTTTAGGATGGAAATTCGGTTTTGGAAAAATTAAATTGATTCATAAAAGAACCGAGAGTGTGTAGGAGTCGCCACCCAGCTCAGCTCCACCGGGAAATTGCAGTATAGCTAAACCGAACAAAGACCACTACACCTTCCAGAGAGCTAGGTTCGGACAAGTCCCCTACTTCATGTCTAATCAAAATAAAATTCGGCCAATGTCTATAGATGGTATTTTAAATTCTAAAGTTCATTTTTTTATATTAAACCACACAGTGTACGCACAAATCAAAATAAAAATAAAAAGCAGTGAATAAATAAATTATTACAACCCAATTGAATAGAAATAAAAACTCTCAACCTCACCTTACAAACGCCTAAAATACACGCATAGTCTACAAAATCACAATCGCCAAAAATACACGAACGAATCTATTAATTACATCAAAAATAAAAATTAAAAATTAAAAGATGCAAAACAGACGGTTAGCACAATTTATAGCACGCCACAAATAAAACTCAAATTGGACAAAATTGGGAAATTAGAGATCGGGGGCATGCATTTAGGGGGATAACCGGGTTGGCTCAGCTAGCCGGTCCGATTAGACCTGGAAAACAGTTTTGAAACGTCCCTATATTTTTGTTTTGTGAGAAAATCATTTTGAAAAAATTTTCTTTTTCTGGTTTCCTTTAATTTAGCATGTGAAGTGAGTCGGTTTGCGAGAAATTTGGGTCTCCGTTGTTGCATTATTCTAAGTATATCAAAAATTAAATCTAAGGTCCTGAATGCACATAACAAAATTCATTTTTGGTGATTTCCAAATTTTTCTGAATTTTTAGGAGTTTTAAGAATTTTTGTGGATTATTCTGGAAATTCTGCCCCTGGATGAAGATTACAGTCGTGTGGCTGTAATTACAGCCGTGCGACTATAACTATAGTCGTACGACTGTAATTATAGTCATGCGACTGTAGATCATCCAAGTGTAGAAAATCGCCAAAATTTGTTCAAATAGAACTAAAGGCCGCCGGAAATCAAGAACACTCGTACGACCATATATACAGTCGTGGGATTGTTCTTTGCCATAAGAACAGTCGTACGACTGTTCTTGTTTCCCAGAAACCCCAAGTTTGAAAAATGAGTTTTATGCATAAAATCACATCAAATCACCCAGAAAAAGCAGTAAAATGAAGGTTTGAGATATAATTACCTTTGTGGCACTAATCCACCATAGGTTTGACCGCTGGAAACACCTCAATCTACTCCAAATTGCTTCTCTCTTCCTTGCGTGTTAAGGTTCCAAAGGTTGTCCAAAATTCTCCAAAATGTCACGGCTTTTAGTGGATTTGAGGTCTGAAATTGATTTAATTTAGTGTGTCAAGTTGTTAACCTATGATTTCTATCAAGTTTTAAACTTATCACACTAGAATTAAAAGAAAAAGATGATGTTTGTTGGGTTTTTCTTCTTTTCCTCTCCTTTTTCCTTCTTTTCTCTTCCAATTTTTCTCTGAATCTCTGTCCAAAATCCCAAGAGTCAAAAGCCCCTCTCTTCCTTCTCTTCTCTTCTTTTATCTGCCTTTTCTTCAGCTACAAATCTAGGCGTTAATTGCCCTTCAAATCACCCCTATTTTTTAATTTTTAAGGTGTGGGCTGCTGTACCTGCTCCACATTTACAGTCGTGTCATAGAAATTTTTTTTTAAAGTTTGGAAAATTCGGGCGCTTACAGCTGCCCCTCGCATGATCAAATTTGACACCCGATACCAAGTCTAAAATACCTGAGGTGATGAATTTCAGAGCGCAGATTGAAGCGCCATAGACGCAAGAAATAAAACGTGCAACTGACTTGTTGAAGTCTCACTGTTGTGATGATTCACAGAGTTAAATGGATGAAATAAGCCGATACCAGGTCTAGGTTACCCGAGGGAAAGTTGCTAATGAAATAAGCCGATATCGGGTTTATGTTACCCGAGGTGAAGTTGATGGTGAAATAAGCCGATACCGGGTTTATGTTGCCCAAGGCGAAGTTGATGGTGAAATAAGTCGATATCGGATTTATGTTACCCGAGGCGAAGTTGCTGATGAAATAAGCTGATACCAGGTTTATGTTACCCTAGGCGAAGTTGATGGTTAAATAAGCCGCTACCCGGTTTATGTTACCCGAGGCGAAGTTGCTGAGGATCTGAAATGAAACCAATCTGGGCCGATACCGGGTTTATGTTACCCGAGGCCGATCTGCTGGGGATCTGAATAAAGCGGATCTGGGCTGATGCTGGGTTTATGTTATCCAAGGCAGATCTGTTGAGGATCTAAAATGAAGCCGATCTGGGCCGATACCGGGTTTATATTACCTGAGGCGGATCCGCTAGGGATCTGGAACGAAGCCGATCTAGGCCGATACCGGGTCTATGTTACTCGAGGTTGATCTGTTGGGGATCTGGAATGAAGCTGATCTGGGTCGATACCGGGCTTATGTTTCCCGAGGTGAATCTGCTGGGGATCTAAAATGAAGCCAATGTGGGCCGATACTGGGTTTATGTTACCCGAGACGGATCTACTGATGATTTGAAATGAAGCCGATCTAGGCCTGACACCTTGTTTATGTTACCCGACGTGGACCTACTGAGATGAAGTGATGCCGATCAGGACCTGACATCGGGTTTATGTTACCCAAGGTGGATCTGCTGAGATGAAGTGAAGCTGATCTGGACCTAACACCAGGTTTATGTTACCCGAGGTGGATCTACTGATATTCTGGGATGAAGCTAGAATGAATCTATACCGGATCTATCTATATCTGAGGCTGAGTGGATGATATGATCTTGTGCCGAATTTATCCGTATCCGAGGCCGAGTGGATGAGATGAGCTTGTGGCGGATCTATCTATATCCGAGGCAGTGAATTGAGCTGAGTTCTTGGTTCAGGGACCTGATTCAACGTCTGTATAAAATGGCGGCCTTGCCTGAATTGAGTTGGATTCAAGGATTCAGAACCTTCTTGAATTGAATGAGGTTGGCTCCATGAGTGATAGCTTTGAGATCGTGTTGAGAATGAGTATTTATTCCTTGATCGATAATTTTGGGAACAAAAATTTTTGCCCCTTCGATCAAGAATAAATACAGCTTGATTGCTTTGTCCTTGGATACTAGAGATGCTAAGGTTTGGGCTTGCGCAGCTTTAACTCATATCTTGGGACCTGGTGAATGCTCTAGTGTTGAACTATTTCCACTTTAAGGGCGATCTCAATCCGGGACAGCCTAATGGTGGTGATGGGTACCTGTACCTAGATTGGCTGTGATGCATGCATGCATGAATATGTGTATGTTTTGAATGTATGTATGCATGCGACTGTTGGATATGCCCTAGTCCCGAGGCATTGGTCCTTGTGTTTGTATCATACATTTGTACATTTTATGTAAGATATGTATTATACAACTTGTGTCAATAAATAAAGGCATCAATCTATTTACTATATGTCTTGTGCAATATTTTAAATAGAGTATCCACTGGACATATCCATATCCATTTTGTCAAGTGTGAGGCACTTGGCAGTAAGACTGTGGATAGGGAAAACGATATGGCGATGAAGTCATCCATGGTCTGTTCCAATCATGGGAATGAATGAAACTAAAAACTATCATTAACTTTGGTTGTATGGCGGTGTCTTTCTGGTCATAGAATATGGAATGTCAACCAGGTTAATTGGTACATGCAAAAAGGGCATGGTACTGGATCGATCCACTTAACGGGAATCCACTTGGTATCACGTCACATCAGATTCTCGAGTAGTACTTGTATGGATCCTTTGACCTTACCATAAGATGATACTGGATGTGAAGTGGCATACTTTCATGTACACCCAACGGGCCTGTAAAAGGGTGCTAAGTACGGGTACGTTCGGGTATGTAAATGAACATTGTAGTGCTATGGATATGCAGATGGGAATGTCACTCAGTGTTCCACTGAGTGTTGGCATTCGTCATTGGAAAAATAACATGGCGCAGTGGAAAATACACCGTTTAAAATTTCCTAGAATCCACCAATTGTGTTCAATTACCATCTATTAGAATAAAATTAATTTGAATCATGAGAGATTAACTCATCGGATTCGTTTCTTCTAGAGACTGCTGCAGAATCGTTTCTTGAAACTGCGATCTCCAAAGTTCAGTGCACGACCAACTATTGAGCGGGAACCGGTACTAGCCGAAGACGCGAAAGAATGGAGGTTTAATGCTGGGATTTTTGGCTGTTTTGGGGCTGCTCTTGGTGGCTGAAATTTCCAGCAATAATTAGGGTTGAATTAGGTTTTCTTCCTTAAGTGTGCCCTTATATGGACACCTTGTCTAATTGGGTTTTAATTAGGTTAATTAAACCCAAGCCCGCTAGGATTATAATTACATAAATAAACTTTAATTAAAAAGTACATACTATGTAATTTAATTCCATTTGGCAAAATTTAATTACCCCTGAATAAAATTAAATCACACTTAAGTAAATACAATACATGTATTTAATTTTTCTACTTAGGAAAATTATTTAATTAATTGTTTGCTTTATGTGATTCAATTAATTAATTAAATAATTAATTACATTATGTAAACTTATTAATTAAATTAAATTCAACCCAATGTTAATTAATTACCTTGACACCGAATGTCAACTAATTAATTAACGCATTCCTTCCAATGTGCATTACATGTACAATATCTATATGTTCCAACTCAGTTGATCTATATGCACGATCCTATGGGTCTGCCTTTATGTTGGCAGTAGGCCTAAGGCCCACAGACTGTAAATGGGTTCTAGCAAACCATTACATTCCCCAATTAATATAGAGATGCAGCAGTCTTTAGAAGACACTCACCCCGGTAGTAATCTCATAGTGTCCTTTGCCTAACGATATCGATATAAATAAACAAGAGGCATGGTGTCCGTCATCCTCTTTTATTGTTTATTATATTTCTTGATCTTGAGTTGACTGATTAATCAAATAAGCAACCAACTTATTTGGGTATGGCCATACACTTATCAGTCCCACTTATCAAGTGGCCAATGATATCATCTCGGTGTTACCCGAGTGGCAATTCCATCACTTCATCATCAATATCAACATGTTCACCGGTGCACCCAATCATACCCATATTTAGAATCCTTTTACAGACCTATTAGGCGTATGTCAAAGTGAACCGGATTCCATATTGATATTATAATGAAATCTGGTATGAGGACAAAAGAGACCTACTCAAGAAAGACTTATGACTCGACAACCATGTGGCTTTCTTGTGCGGATCGATCCAGTCCCATGTCAATGACATGTATCTATATTCATGACTGACTATACAAGTACTATGGCTAGTTAAGAACTGCCATACAGTCATTGAATATACAAGTCTGTGGTTCTATTCGTTCCCACGATTAGAACAGACCTGGGATAGGTTTTATGATTATCAATCAATGGATACTCTACTCATATTATAGTACAAGATATAAATGAAATAGGTTAATTACCTTTATTAATGTGACACAAATAATGTATTCATACATGACTATTAATGTATAATACAAAATACAAGAATCCAATGCCCTAAGAACTAGGGCACACCAACAATCTCCCACTTGCCCTAGTTCCAAGTGGGCATTGCCCTAATTCCTATAGATCTGGTATGACCTTCGTGTTGTGTCTGTGGCAGCGCTTTGGTCAATGGATCAGTGACATTATTCTTGGTGTCAACCCTCTGCAATGATATGTCACCTCTGTTCACGATCTCCCGAGTGAGGTGAAACTTTCTAAGCACATGTTTGGATCTCTTGTGTGACCGGGGCTCCTTAGCTTGTGCGATGGCCCTGTTGTTGTCACAAAAAACATCAACTGGGTCTAGGATAGTAGGTACTACTCCCAACTCGGTTATGAATTTCTTAATCCAAACGGCTTCCTTTTGAGCTTCGAATGGTGGCCTGCTTTGAGGGCCTCCAACTAATGGCACCGCCATTTCGGAGAAAAACATAACCAGACTATGACTGGTTCTCATCCTCATCGGTCTCAAAGCTTGCATCAGTGTAACCTGAGACTACCAGCTCATCTTGACCTCCATACACTAAGAAAGCATCCTTAGTCCGATTAAGGTACTTTAGGATTGCCTTGACAGCCTTCCAGTGTTCCTCCCCAGGGTTCGACTGGTACCGACTGGTCATACTTAGTGCAAACGCGACATCAGGCCTTGTACATAACATGGAGTACATGATAGATCTAATAGCAGATGCGTAAGGGATCTTTTCCATGTTCTCCCAGTCCTTATTTGTTTTAGGACCATCTTTCTTACTCAGCTTCAACCCATGGCGCATAGGCAAGAATCCTTTCTTTGCCTTGTCCATGCTAAATCTTTTCAGAATCTTATTAATGTACGTGGCCTGACTTAGGCCTAGAAGCCGATTGGATCTATATCTATAGATCCTGATCCCTAAGATCGTCTCAGCTTTGCCTATGTCCTTCATTGCGAAGCACCTACTCAACCACTGCTAAACCCCTTACAGTGTTGGTATGTCGCCTCCAATGATAAGGATGTCATCAACATACAGCACTAGGAAGGTGGAAACGCTCCCACTAACCATCTTATACACACAGGGCTCATCAGAATTCTGTGTGAAGCCATATTCTGTAATGGCCTCATTGAATCTCTAATTCCATGACCTTAATGCCTGCTTCAATCCATAAATGGATCTTTGAAGCTTGCATACCCGGTTTGGATACATTGGATCGATAAAACCCTAAGGTTATGCCATGTACACATCCTCGAGTAGCTTTCCATTAAGGAAAGCGGTCTTAACATCTATCTGCCATATATCATAATCGTACCATGTAACTATGGCTAGTAGTATCCTAATGGATTTGAGCATAGCAACTGGTGAAAAGGTTTCATCATAGCCAATTCCTTGAACTTGCCTGAATCCTTTTGCCACCAATCGCCCCTTGAAGGTGTTGTCAGCTTTTAACTTGAAACACCACTTGCAACCTATCACCTTAGCACCCAGAGGTGGACCCACCAAGTTCCATACTTGGTTATCGTGCATAGATTGCATCTCAACCTCCATGGCTTTGTGCCATTGATCTGAGTGTGGGCTTTCAACAGCCTCCTGATAGGTCTTGGGCTCCTCTTGGTCAACAACCATAAGGTCCCCATCATCAGTCACGGGAAAGCCGTACCTCTCAGGTTGATGACGTGTCCTACCAGACCTTCTAAGGTCCTGTGCAACCAGTTGTGGTTCCTCAATTTCTTAAGTAGTCAGATCGGTTTCCGAAGCATCCTCAACAGTAGCTGTAGGAGTTTGTGAGTCTTGAACTTCTGAAAGTTCAATATTACTCCCACTGTCTCTCTTGGAAAGGAATTCCTTCTCCAAGAAGACTGCATTTCTGGCTATGAAAACTTTGTTTTCGGTCGGATCGTAGAAGTAATAACCCTTAGTTTCCTTAGGGTAACCCACAAACTGGCACTTGATAGATTTGGACTCAAGTTTGCCACTTGTCAATTTCTTAACATGTGCATCACAGCCTCAAATCTTCAAGAAGGAAACATTGGGCTTTCGGCCGTTCCATAGTTCATATAGTGATCCCTCAACTGCCTTGCTTGGTGTATTATTAAGAATGTAAGCAGAAGTCTCTAAAGCATATCCCCAAAAGGAGACAGGGAGTGTAGCATGACTCATCATCTAGCGGACCATGTCAAGCAAGGTCCTATTTCTCCTTTCTGACACTCCATTCCACTGGGGTGTACCAGGAGGAGTGAGTTGGGATACAATCCCACACTCTCTCAAAAATGAGTCAAACTCTTGGCTCAAATATTCACCCCCTCGGTCAGACCGAAGTGCTTTTATTTTCTTGCCAAGTTGGTTTTCTACTTCATTCTTAAAGTCCTTGAACCTTTGGAGAGTCTCAGACTTATGCTTCATCATATACACGTAACCGTATCTGCTGAAGTCATCCGTGAAGGTGATGAAGTACAGAAAACCAGATCTAGCGCTAGTGCTCATTGGGCCACATACATTGGAATGTATTAGCTCCAATAGCTCTGAGGCCCTTTCAGCAGTCTTGCTAAAAGGCGCCTTTGTCATCTTGCCTCTCAAACAAGATTCGCATGTGTCATAAGACTGGATGTCAAATGACCCTAGCACTCCACTAGAGTGAAGCCTAGCCATGCGCTCCTCATTTATATGGCCAAGTCGACAATGCCAGATGTAAGTAGGATTAATTTCATTTTGTTTAATCCTTTAAGTATTTATGTTATAGATTGAACTTTCATGTTTTAGATCAAGGATATATAAGCCATTTTCAAGAAATGTTGTTCCATAAACAATATTGCCACATTGCATAGAAATTCTACCTTGTCCAATATTAAATACGAAACCATAAATAGCCAACAAAGAAACGGAAATAATATTCCTGCGCATCGCAGGTACAAAATAACAGTTTCTTAGTTCCAAAACAAGTCCACTAGGCATCTCCAAGAAATAATCTCCGATCTCCATGGCCTGAACCCGAGCACCTTTTCCGACTCAAAGATCTACTTCTCCAGATCCTAAAAATCTCCTATTTCTTAGACCCTACATATTTGAACAAATGTGAGATCCACATCCAGTGTCCAAGACCCAAGATGTAGAAATAGCCAGGTTAATGTCAACAACATAAATACCTGAAGCAGCAGTTTTGCCCTTCAGTTTCTCCCTTAGCTTTGGACATGAGCTCTTCCAGTGCCCCTTCTTATGACACTCATGGCAGACATCGTCAGGAGAAGCAACCCTTGCTTTAGGTTGGGCCACCACCTTTTTACCCTTAGCCTTGGCCTTAGATTTGGCCTTTCCCTTAGCAATGGGCGTATTGCCCTTGTTCACCAGCAATACTTCAGGAGTCTTCTTAAGAGACTGCTCAGCAAGCTTGAGCATGACATGCAGCTCAACAACCGATTTATCCAACCTATTCATATGGTAATTCATGATAAACTGGTTGTAAGACTCAGGAAGTGGCCCGAGAATAATTTTTGCTGCCAAGTCTTGCAGAACTGGCGAGCCGAGGTAGGCAAGTGTATCAATATACCCCTTCAACTTTAGCACATGAGTGCTAACAGAAGTCCCAGCTGCCATCACAGTAGTGCAAAGTGCCTTAGTTGTCAGGTAATGTTCCTGACGAGCCTGATCTTGGAACATCTTTTTAAGTTGATCCATCATCTTATAAGCATGCTCGTCCATAAATTGCTTTTGAAGATCAAAAGCCATGGTACCCAGCATGAGGCGTGAGACATCTTGGTCATCCCTCACATGCCGATCGTACTGCTCCACCATCGCCGTGGTGATGCTTCGACCTGCGGGAGGGCTAGGTGGTAAAGGAGCATTCAGTACATACCCCTGGGACTCTTGTCTAAGAACTATTTGTAAGTTCCTAGCCCAGTCCAGGAATTTAGTCACCGAAAGCTTCTCCTTCTCTAAGAGTGACCTAAGTGAGAGTGAGTTGTTGTTTGTTGCAGCCATTTAAATTGCTTAAGTGAAATGGGATTATCTACATGGAAGAAATCATTGCTTGAGTTAGAAATAAAGGACTTTTAAGCCAATTCAAATTAATAATCCGATTTTAATTTGTTTGTTGGTGATGTTAATTGGCTGACTTGACCAAGATCCACAACTTATCAATGACTAGCCGAACTAGGGCTCGCTAACTAACCATTGATTCGTTTGGTAGGACAACCTATCCAATCCTTCCACGAAGGACTCTTGGTTTGATGGGCTTATTGACACTTTACCCATCTGTGCTTAAGGCCCGCTTTGAGCTAATGCTACCCATGTTGAGTCAAACCACCATTCACATGTTAACCATACCAAGTATCTTAACCCTCGACGGCGCACCGAATACTACAACGTACCCAGCTAGGGCATGGCGCACATTGCAGCATCAATGGGAGGAAAAGGTGTGAATGTGGGAAGGACTTTTAAGCGACTCAATATTTTAATTTCCGGATTATAATTAAGTGATACGGCTTAGCATGCATAAACGGGGGTAATAATTTGGTGATCCATACATCCATATTATATGACAAATGCAATAGCATACTTAATTTAAAATAAATGAAATCCTATGGGCTTTTAATTACAACCTAATGAAAAACTAGATGTCCTATCTAATTCTTCATGGGCTGGACTGCAATCCTTCTTGGGCTCCCACCATGGGCTTGCTCCATCTGGGCCTTCCTCAATACTTGATGCAATTACAATAATTTTGTAAAATAAAATCTATTCTAAAATTACATCAAAACAAAAAATGGCACGCAGGCCATATTTCCCAAAATTAAATTACAACCGATAATAATTTAGGGCCCATAGAACTCAACTTCGCATAACAAAGTACCTGTCGTGCACATACAAACCAATATGATGCATGATCATGGCATTTCAAATTATAAATATAAATGTTAAGCCGAGTTACTTAAGGTGAAATCGTCAATTTTAACAAATGTGACTAAGGCCCATAAAGGCCCAATGGATAACATCCATAAATGCAAAATTAACAATTTTGCTCCCACTTGAATTTGGGTTGTCACAAATTTAAAATTTAGCTCTCCCAATTTTAAACTGTATCACAGTTTATTGGGCCAATTTCACAAAGTCTATATTCAATTTAATATGTAAACAATTAAATTAAATATGCATGCCAACAAAATAAACAATTTAAATACAAATTAATTAAAAAAATTAATTTAATTTAATTTGCATTACGGTCCGGGATAAAAAAAATACCCGCAAAATCCAAAACAGGACCAAAAACTCGTGTGCGGCGCTGCTATCTAGGCGGGGCAGCAGTACCACTGCGCGGTAGGCTGCCGCGGCAGCAGTAGCCAGCTGTGGCTAGCAGCTAGCTGCTGCCGCAGCTGCTGCCAAGGCAGCAGATGGAATCACAGAATTGCAATTCCATCTTTTTCCCAAATCTCTTTTTTTTAATTAAATCATAAACAAAAAATTCCATCCATCAACAATAAATAATCAATAAAGAAAATACAAATCTAGATTGAAACCAATTGGGGGAAAAAAAATCAAAAACCCCAAACAAAAATTCTAGGGTTTATCAAAACCAAAACCAATTGAATAAAAACCCTAAAATCACAAGCTTGAAACTCATTCTTTCTTCAAGAATGCTTTCAAGAACCAATTCTAATCAATCTAATGGACAAAACCTAGGCTCTGATACCATTGTTGGGATTCGTCAGTGGAAAAATAATGTAGCACAGTGGAAAATACACCGTTTAAAATTTCCTAGAATCCACCTATCGTGTCCAATTACCATTGACTACAATAAAATTAATTTGAATCATGAGAGATTAACCCGGATCTGTCTCTTCTAGAGACTGCTACAGAATCGTTTCTTGAAACTGCGATCTCCAAAGTCCGGTGCACGACCAACTATTGAGCGGGAACCGGCGCTAGCCGAAGACGGGAAGGAATGGAGGTTTAATGCTGGGATTTTCGGCTGTTTTGGGGCTACTCTTGGTGGCTGAAATTTCCAACAATAATTAAGGGTGAATTAGGTTTTTCTTCCTTAAGTGTGCCCTTATATAGACACCTTGTCTAATTGGGTTTTAATTAGGTTAATTAAACCCAAGCCCACTAGGATTATCATTACATAAATAAACTTTAATTAAAAAGTATATACTATGTAATTTAATTCCATTTGGCTAAATTTAATTACCCCTAAATAAAATTAAATCACACTTAAGTAAATACAATACATGTATTTAATTTTCCTACTTAGGAAAATTATTTAATTAATTATTTACTTTATGTAATTCAATTAATTAATAAATTAATTAATTACATTATGTAAACTTATTAATTAAATGAAATTCAACCCAATGTTAATTAATTACCTTGATACCGAATGTCAACTAATTAATTAACGCATTCCTTCTAGTGTACATTACATTTACAATATCTATAAGTTCCAGCTCAGTTGATCTATGTGCACGATCCTATGGGTCTGTCTTTATGTTGGCAGTAGGCCCAAGGCCCATAGACTATAAGTGGGTTCTAGCAAACCATTACAGCCCCCAATTAAGATAGAGATGCAGCAGTCTTTAGAAGACACTCACCCGATAGTAATCTCATAGTGTCCTTTGCCTAACGATATCGATATGAATAAACAAGAGGCATGGTGTCCGTCATCCTCTTCTATTGTTTATTATATTTCTTGATCTTGAGTTGACTGATTAATCAAATAAGCAACCAACATATTTGGGTATGGTCATACACTTATCAGTCCCACTCATCAAGTGGCCAATGATATCATCCCTGTGTTACCCGAGTGGCGATTCCATCACTTCATCATCAATATCAACATGTTCACCGGTCCACCCAATCATACCCGTATGAAAGATGGGTGAGTCATGGTTTGACTTTGGGGTAGAAAAGTTGGAATTTTCTTCTCTTGATTTTATCTTCTTTCTTACGTTATAAGAGAGGAAAAAAATTAGCCATATCATATATCACTTAGACGTCCAACATAGCCCTATACTCTCTCTTGTTGATTTTCCGAATCGATAGCATGGGTTTCAGTCCGAGAGTCGTTCGTGTACAGGACGAAGGAGGAAATCTAATTTGGTTTCTGCAGTCTTCATCTGTCTATTGGAGAGACTTTACGGTGATATTTTAAAACCTTCTTCCTCATGCTTTGTGTTTTTGATTTCCACTACTTAAGCTCCTGGGACCAGATTCAAGGAAATTGACTCATATTTCTGCTTTTATCAGTCAATTTCCGGTGACGAATCCCAACAGTGGTTCAGAGCGGGCTTATGTATCATGGATATCTCTAACTTGAAGTGAATCCCATGTTTTAAAATTTGGCGATTTTATGGATGGGATTTGTTTTCGGTTTGGGGTTTGTGATTTTGCCCCTTTGAATTTTACAAATGGAAAATTATATGCATAAGGTTGATGCTAGATTTAATTTTCTATTTGTGTTGTTTATATGATATTTGCATATGAAGTTGTTTAGCATATGGTGTATGCTAGGGTTCAATTTCTTTTTGCATATATTTTTTTTTATGCTTGGATTTATTTCTTGGTTGAATTGGTTCTTGTATCTAGGTTGTATGCTAGATTTTATTGCTTGGTGATTTAATATCTTGCATATGTTGTTTTATTTTTTTTTTTTTTTAGAAATCACGAACCGTTTCGGGTGGAAACGGGGGTAGTAGCCGCTGCCTGCGATGATACGCGCCATAGGCAGCAGCTGCTGCCCGCTGCTGCACGCCAGCAGCATGCGGCTGATGGGCAGCAGCACCGCCCTGGCCCGAATTGGATTTGGCGGGATTTTTAGGCCGGGCCGGGTTTTAAAATTTGCAATTGGTTTTAAATTTGCGTGTTTAAATTTTGGAAATTTAATGCGCATGGTTTCTTGAATGGAATTTATTTTTTCGTTCATGTGATATTTATTTTGGAAATAAATACGATAAATTGAAATTCGTTTAGGTTTTCTTGGCACGATTACCCGGACAGCTAATTTTGGAATTCATGGTTTCCCAATTGGATTGGGAGCAATTTTGCTTGGGTTGGAGGCCCAAAGCCCGCACGGGTTTAGAACCATGATCGGCCAAACTTAGGCGATTTCAAGATAATGGCTATGGACAAATGAAATCGGATTAATTCATGCATTTAACATGTTTATAAATCACATGTATCGGTTTACATGATGTATTGGTTTACATGCTGTATGATTGAATGTGTGGATGGATGTAAATGGGCTTAATTTATGTTGGGTTGTACTATTCCTTTTTGGGTTTTACGGCCTACGTGTCGTTTTCCTTTTATGTAATTTTATTATTTATGTTTATTATGAAATTATGTAAGAAAGGAACCGATTGGATTGGCGAGCCCAGAAGGATGCCGAGGCGGCCCACCTGATGCTGTTCTAGTATAGGTTTACTAGAATGATATTAGGATGTAAATTTTGGCCCGTTGCATTCCATTCTTTATTTAATTATGCAATATTTATTTGCATGTGCGAATGTATGTCCAAATCCTATTTCACCTGCTTTTGCATCTAAGCCGTTATTTATTGAATCTAATAACCAAAAGGTAATTACTAAGTCTCTTGAAAGTGCTTCCCTCATCCAAAACCTACTCAAAGTGGGGATGGGCCAGTTGTAGACCAGCCCTCGCTGGATGCGCTGGAGCATCGTCATTTTGTATTGGGTTGGAGTAATGGTTACTCTGACACTTGGATGGAGGTTTGGACTTAGCGTGGGCAGTAGGATGTTCCTGGCCCTAAGCACAGATGGGTAAGTCCAACAGATCCATCAAATCGAGAGTCCCTAGGTTGGGATTGGACGGCGTCCCTACCTAAAAATTGGGGTATAGTTGTTCCAAGCCCTCGTCTGGCTATATCTTAATGTAATATGGATCTCGGCCCATGAGCCCAACAACTCAGTTAATTAATAACATGATTCATTATTAATTATATTATGGGATGAAAAAGATAAGTCCTTTATTAACACTCAATTAATTTTTCTGTGTAGTAACCAATGGCAACGAATAATTCTTTATCACTGTGCACTATCCTTAAAGGGACAAGCTTTCTGGCCCTAATTTCTTAGACTGCTCTAGGAACTTACGGATAGTTCTAAGACATGAGTCTAAGGAATATGTGCTGGAGAGGCCTGTGTGTTGGATATGCCCTAGTCCCGAGGTATTAGTCCTTGTGTTTGTATTATACATTTGTACATTTTATGTAAGATATGTATTATACAATTTGTGTTAATAAATAAAGGCATCAATCTATTTAAAATATTATAGCCTCCCCTCACTCTCTCTTATTGATTTTCCGAACCGCTAGCATGGGTTTCAGTCCGAGAGCCGTTCATGTACGGGACAAAGGAGGAAATCTAATTTGGTTTCTGCAGTCTTCATTTGTCTCTTGGAGAGACTTTAAGGTGAGATTTTAAAACTTTCTTCCTTATGCTTTGTGTTTTTGATTTCCACTCCTTAAGCTCCTAGGACCAGATTCGAGGAAATCGACGCGTATTTCGCACTTTTATCGGTCAGTTTTCGGTGACAAATCCTAGCACTGTGTCGGCTGCACCTATGGGTCGTAATCCACCGTTTGCCCAGCTGGAGGAATACGAGGTGCATGTTAGGGATAACCGGGATGTGACTTGCCTTATGTTGGCTAGTATGGTCCCTGAGCTGCAAAAGCAGTTTATGGAACATCAGGCATTTGCTATGATGACAACTCTAAATGAGATGTTTCAAGAGCAAGCACATCAGGAAAGGTGCCTGACCAATAAGGCATTCCATTCCTGTAAAATGGGGCTGGGACATCTGTGAGTACTCACGTGCTCAAGATGAAGGGCTATCTGGATACTTTAGCCCATCTCGGATCGCCTATTTCACAAGAGTTGGCGGTTGACACGATCCTAGCATCCTTACCAGAGTCTTATGATCAGTTTATCCTGAACTATAATATGCAAGGGATGAACAGGTCTGTTAGTGAGCTGCATGGGATGATTAAGCTTACTGAACACTCGATCAAAAAGACACCACCGGTACTTATGGTCAGCAAAGGGAAAACCCCTGTTGCTAAGGGCAAGGTAAAGGCCAAAGCCAAGGCAAAGGCCAAGGCTAAGAAAGCCAAGGTAAAAAAAGCTAAGGTCCAGCCCAAGGTTAGTCCCGAGGATGTCTGTTTCGGGTGCAAGCAGACTGGACATTGGAAGAGATCATGTCCTAAGCTCTTGGGAGAGCAAAGGAAGACCCAGGGTGCGTCTTCGTCAGGTATATATGTCATAGACATTAACCTTACTGTTTCAACATCTTAGGTATTGGATACTGGATGTGGTTCTCACATTTGTTGTAATGTGCAGGGACTTAGAAACAGGAGATCACTGGGATCGGGAGAAGTGGACTTACGGGTGGGCAATGGAGCAAGGGTTGCTGCCATAGAGATCAGCGAGTACCAGCTTAAGATGCCTACTGGATTAGTTTTGTTACTGGAACAATGTTATTTTGTACCTGCAATGTGCAGGAATATTATTTCTGTTTCAGTTTTGGATACTTCTGGATATGTATTTACTATTGGTAATGGTAAAATGGTTATATCTAGAGAAGGCATATTTTATGGAAATGCTCTATTAAATAATGGCCTTTATATCCTAGATTTAAATGAAACCAATCAAGTCTGTAACATAAATACTAAAAGGATTAAACCAAATGAACTTAATCCTGTGTACCTTTGGCATTGTCGTTTAGGCCACATAAACGAGAAACACATAGCTAGACTCCATAAAGCTGGAATTCTAGGATCTTTTGACTTGGAGTCACTTGATATTTGCGAGTCTTGTTTACGGGGTAAAATGACTAAACCGCCTTTTAGCAAGAAAGCTAAAAGGTCTACTAGCTTATTGGACCTAATACATTCGGATGTATGTGGACCTATGAGCACTGCTGCCAGGGGTGGGTTTCTATACTTTGTCACCTTTACAGA
The DNA here is from genome assembly GCA_039660915.1 of Euphorbia tirucalli. Classification (NCBI taxonomy): domain Eukaryota; kingdom Viridiplantae; phylum Streptophyta; class Magnoliopsida; order Malpighiales; family Euphorbiaceae; genus Euphorbia; species Euphorbia tirucalli. The sequence goes on along the minus strand of CM077640.1, from coordinate 28,543,506 downwards.
TGATTTCAGCAAATATGGCTATGTCTATCTGATGAAAAACAAGTCTGAAACACTTGATCGGTTCAAGGAATTTAGGAATGAAGTACAAAACCAATTAGGTTGAAATATTAAAGCCCTTCGGTCGGACCGAGGTGGCAAATATATGAGCCTAGAGTTTGATTCATATTTGAGAGAGCATGGAATAGTTCCACAGCTCACTCCTCCAGGAACACCACAATGGAATGGGGTGTCCGAACGGAGGAATAGGACCCTGTTAGACATGGTCCGCTCAATGATGAGTCATGCTTCTCTCCCAACAAGTTTCTGGGGATATGCTCTTGAGACAGCAGCTCTCATTTTGAATAGTACTCCGACAAAGTCAGTGGAAAAGACCCCATTTGAGATATGGACAGGCAGGTCACCCAATGTGTCTTTCCTGCGGATTTGGGGTTGTTATGCACATGTCAAGAAATTGACTGGGGGCAAACTGCAACCCAAAACCTACAAATGCCTATTTGTGGGCTACCCTAGGGAAACCAAAGGGTATTACTTCTACAACCCCGCCGAGAACAAGGCGTTCGTGGCACGGAAGGGGGTCTTTCTTGAAAATGAGTTCATTTCCTAGAAAGATAGTGGGAGCAATGTTGAAGTCAAGGAAGTTCAAAGCGTAGAAACTCCTGAAAAGGATAACTCGAAGACCAGGGTGGAGCTTCCATAAGAGGAAGCACCAGCCCAGGTCACACAAGGACCTAGAAGGTCTGGTAGGGATCATCGGGTACCTGAGAGATACGGGTTTCTTGTTACCGATGATAACACTCTTTTTGTTTTCGACGAAGAAGAACCGAAAACCTACCAGGACGCTATAACTAGCCCACTATCCGCAAATTGGCAAAAGGCCATAGAGGCAGAAATGCAATCTATGTACGATAATTAGGTTTGGAATCTGGTTGATCCACCTTCAGGTGCTAAGGTAATAGGTTGCAAGTGGTGCTACAAGCTTAAGCCAGACAATACCTTCAAGGGGTGCCTAGTAGCGAAAGGTTTTAGGTAAGTCCATGGAATCGACTATGATGAAACTTTCTCACCAGTCGCTATGCTCAAATCCGTAAGGATCCTGCTGACCATAGCTGCATGGTACGACTATGAGGTCTGGCAGATGGATGTCAAAACCGCTTTTCTTAACAGAAAGCTACTCGAGGATGTGTATATGGCATAGCCTAAGGGTTTTGTCAATCCACAACATCCTGAAATGGTATACAATCTTCAAAGGTCCATTTATGGATTGAACCAAGCATCCCAGAGTTGGAATCTTCGATTCAATGAGGCTATAAAGGAATATGGCTTCATACAGAATCAAGATGAGCCTTGTGTGTACAAAAGGATTAGTGGGAGCATCGTCACATTCCTGGTATTATATGTGGATGACGTCCTTCTTATTGGAAGCGACATACCAACAGTACAAGGGGTAAAGCAGTGGTTGTGTAAGTGCTTCGCAATGAAGGACTTAGGCAAAGCTGTGATGATCCTAGGGATCAGGATCTACAGAGATAGACCCAATCAGCTCCTGGGCCTAAGTCAGGCCAAGTACATAGACGAAGTTCTGAAACGATTCAGCATGGACCAAGCTAAGAAAGGTTTCTTGCCAATGGGTCATGGGCTGAAAGTTAGTAAGAAAAACTGTCCTAATTGTCCCATATGCTTCGGCCATAGGATCAATCATGTACGCCATGTTATGTACAAGACCTGATGTCGCCTTTGCACTAAGTATGAGTAGCAGGTACCAGCAAGATCCCGGGGAGGATCACTGGAAAGCTGTCAAAGCAATCCTAAAGTACCTTAACTGGACTAAGGATAGCTTCTTAGTGTATGGAGGTCAGGAAGAGTTATCAGTTACTGGGTACACTGATGCAAGCTTTCAAACTGACTAAGATGAATATAAGTCACAGTCAGGATATGTGTTCATGCTTGATGGTGGTGCTGTAAGATGTAGAAGCTCCATGCAACCGACCATAGTGGATTCTATCACAGAAGCTGAGTACATTGCAGCGTGTGATGCAGCTAAGGAAGCTGTATGGATAAAGAAGTTTATCATAGAGGTGGGGGTAGTGTCAACTATCCAGGACCCAGTTGATATCTTCTGTGATAACAATGGGGCTGTTGCACAAGCTAAGGAGCCCCGGTCACACAAGAACTTGAAGCACGTACTCAGGAAGTTTCACCTCATTAGAAAAATCGTTGAGAAGGGTGACATTTCATTACGACGAGTGGACACCGAGGAGAATGTCGCAGATCCTTTGACCAAGGTACTGGCTCAGCCCAAGCACGAGGGTCATATTAGATCTATAGGGATTAGGCCCATGCCTAGTTGGTACTAGTGCAAGTGGGAGATTGTTGGATATGCCCTAGTCCCGAGGCATTGGTCCTTGTGTTTGTATAATACATTTGTACATTTTATGTAAGATATGTATTATACAACTTATGTCAATAAATAAAGACATCAATCTATTTACTATATGTCTTATGCAATATTTTAAATAGAGTATCCACTGGACATATCCATAGCCATGTTGTCAAGTGTGAGGCACTTGGCAGTAAGACTGTGGATAGGGAAAACGATATGGCCATAAAGCCATCCGTAGTCTGTTCCAATCATGGGAATGAATGGAACTAAAGACTATCATTAACATTGGTTGTATGGCAGTGTCTTACCGGTCATAGAGCATGGAATGTCAACCAGGTTAATGGGTACATGCAAAAAAGGCATGGTACTGGATCGATCCACTTAACGGGGAATCCACATGGTATCACATCACATCGGATTCTCGAGTAGTACTTGTATGGATCCTTTGACCTGACCATATGATGATACTGGATGTGAAGTGGCATACTTTGATGCATGCCCAACGGGCCTGTAAAAGGGTGCTAAGTACGGGTACGTTCGGGTATGTCAATGAACATTGCAGTGCTATGGATATGCAGATGGGAATGTCACTCAGTGTTCCACTGAGAAGATATCACCGGCCTCTTGATGAATGCAGCTGATAAGAGTGTGGCCACACCCAAACAAGTTGGAACTTGTTTGTGAATATCAGTCCATTCGAGATCAAGTTAATGTCCAAATACAATAGAGGGTGATCAAACCATGCCTTTGTGTTGGACTCCGATATCGATGACATACGATGTACAAGTTTAAACTATTGGGTTAAAGTTCCAGTTGGACTGCTTACTCCATCTTAATTGGGGGCTACAGTGGCTTGCTAGAGCCCAACTATAGTCTGTCGGATCATACACATTGAACGTCTAGACTTTAACTAGTCGGATTAAGTGTGTACTTGGTGTATACATGTCAAAGAGAGAGAGGTCTATTAATTATATTATATAGCTCAATTGGATTGATCAAAATATAATATGATTAATATTTATTTAGGCCATCACATAATTAATTCAATGAATTAATTTTGTTTATTTATTTCCTAGGTGGAAATATTGACACATGTATAGGTTTACATGTATGTCACCTTATGGATGTCTAATTTAATCGCTTGTTTAATTTGATGTGTCAAATAAATTTTAATTTAAATGTATGTTACATATTATATGAGAAAATATATTACCATACATATGGAATTAAAATTTTATTTGAAATCAAATAAAAACCAAAGTATTAAATATGGCTTGGACTTGAATAATTAAAGCCCACATTTGGTGAAGTGTTGGCCATAAGTTTTGGTGGGATTTTGCCAAGTATTGGTGAGTCATTTTGGATAGGATGAATCACTCACTAATGGAACAAAAAGTGATAATGAAAGATGGGTGAGTCATGGTTTGACTTTGGGGTAGAAAAGTTTGACTTTTCTTCTCTTGATTTTATCTTCTTTCTTAAGTTATAAGAGAGGAAAAAAATCAGCCATATCATATATCACTTGGACGTCCAACATAGCCCTATACTCTCTCTTGTTGATTTTCCGAATCACTAGCACGGGTTTCAGTCTGAGAGCTGTTCGTGTACAGGACCAAGGAGGAAATCTAATTTGGTTTCTGTAGTTTTCATCTGTCTCTTGGAGAGACTTTATAGTGAGATTTTAAAACCTTCTTGCTCATTCTTTGTGTTTTTAATTTCCACTACTTAAGCTCCTGGGACCGGATTCGAGGAAATCGACGTGTATTTCCGCTTTTATCGGTCGATTTTTGGTGACGAATCACAATAGCGACATGATGTTTATGCTAATGTTCTTGGTATCTACGCGAGGCTAGGGATGGGATTCGTAGCTTGCAATGATCCTCTGTGGCATCCCAGATGGTTTACAGTGTTTCACCCGTGGGGGATTTACTTCAGCTGAATCCCAACAGCGACATGATGTTTATGCTAATGTTCTTTGTATCTGCGCGAGGCTGGGGATGGGATTCGCAGCTTGCAATTATCCTCTGTGGCATCCCAGATGGTTTACAGTGTTTCACCCGTAAGGGATTTACTTCAGCTGAGCTTCTAATTTCTCTGAGTTCTGTTCGTTCTATCGACCCCATTGAGACCGACGGATGTTTGCTCTCGGCTTGGAGCATGTTTCCATGTCACACTTGCTCAATATGGTACTCTCCAGACCTTTTTGATCAACTAACTATTACATAAGGCTGGTTGCTGGAGAAGTTATGTCTCTTGGATATCCTTCTATTTTATCTGCGACACACCCCCAAAGTGCTAGAGGGTTTGGCATATTGATACCATGGATTTTGCTACCCGTTTCGCCAAGGAATGGGCTATTTGTCTTAGAGGGAGGATAAGAGCTGGATCTTGTACTCTGTATTGCATTCTCATACGTGACACTCTGGTCGGGTGTTGTTGTTTATGGCATGAATTCTGTTTTCTTTGGCATGGTTTTGGATGCAATGTCCTACTGATGGGTGTTTATATGTAATGGCACGATGCATACAAGATGAATATCTAAGTAGAAATCCAAGCATGTATAATATTACCATGATGATATCAGAATGAATACAATAGGAAGGTCAGAGGTGACTCTAACTACGAACAACCCCCTCTTCTTGTTACCAACACGTCCTCTCGGTTTTCCGTGCTGGAAATTTTCTCTTTTCTTTCTTTTTTTTATGGATGAATGGCCAAAAAATTCTACGTGACCATCCTGTCCGAGTCGATCTCTTCGCATTGGCTTGTTGTAAGCACCGGAATTTTCTATACCTCTGCAGCAGAAAATGGAGGAGAAAGGGTGGTGAAATTAATGCGCCGGGATGGACAGGAAGCAAGCTAGAAAGCAGGGATAAAAAGAAGGAAAGGAAGGGAGAAAGGAGGCAGATTGATTTCTAGTGAAAAGAGATTAGAGAGAGAAAGGAGAAAAGAGAAAAGGAAAAGAAAAAAAAAACTCTTAAGTTCATCTTTTCCTCTTCTATTTTCTTTTAATTCTCAGGATTAGGATTAAAACTTGCTAGAAATCCCTAGGTTAATCAATTAACTTCACAAACAAATCAAAATCACGGACTTAAATCATCAGAATCCCAAGCATTTTAGATTTTTGGACATAAAGCTTCCTCTCAATTTCAAAGGAAAAGTGTGAATTTGTGTGGATTGGAGCGACACCAGGGGTCAAATCGACTTGGATTACCTTCTAAAAAAGTAGACACTCCTTTTTCTTTCACTTTTTCTTACTTTCTGGGTGTTTGAAGTGAATATTTGTGCATTTTCTGCTGTATTTTTGCGCTTCTGTTTCTGGAAATTAAGAACAGTCGCACAACTGTTCTTGGATTTGATGAACAGTCGTACGACTGTATATATAGTTGTACGAGTGTTCTTAATTTCCAGGTTGTTTTCTTCAGTTTTGATTTAAAATAAATTTTGGTCAAATCTTGATTCTGGGCCGTCTACAGTCGCACGACTATAACTCTCGTTACAGAATTAGAATTTCAGCTTTTACCCTCGAAAATTTATAAAAATCCATAAAAATTTAGAAAACCCCAAAAATCGTCAAAAATGAATTTTGTTGTGTGCATCACGACCTTAGATTTAATTTTCAGTAAAATTGCATTTAGGACAGTTCAATGACGGAGACCTAGTTCTCCTGAAAACCGACCCACCTTAAATATAAAAATGCATGTAAACCGGAAAAGTTGTTTTCAAAATGATTTTCCCATAAAACCAAAATACAGGGACGTTTCAAAACGTTTTCCAGGTCTAACCGGGCCGGCTAGCCGAGCCAACCCGGTTATCCCCCTAAATGCATGCCCCTAATTCTTGATTTCCCAATTATGTCTATTTGAGTCCAACTTGTGGCGTGCCGTAAATTGTGCTAACCCTCTGTTTTGCAGGTTTTAATTTCTTTTATTTTTTATTTTGGATGTAATTTAATAGATTAAATCATGTATCCTAGGCAGTTGTAAATATTTTTAGATTCTCGTGTATTCTAGGCGATTGTATAAGTGAGGCGAGATTTTTTATTTTTCCTTTCGATTTGGTTGTAGACCAATTAATATTTATTTCTTTTCTTTATTTTTGTATTATATATTTTTATGCGCGCTGTAGGCCTTTCATATTCAATAAAATTGCCTTTAGAATTTGAAATACCATTTCGAGAACATTAGCAATATTTAATTTAATTAGACATGAAATATGAGACTTGTCCGGACCCGAGTCTCTTGATAGTGTAGCAGCCGTTCGTCCGGTTCAGCTACCTTAAGAATTTCCTGCTTGAGTTGAGCCGGGTGGCGACTCTACAATATTCATCGAGACTTATGTTTCGGTTCTTTTACGAATTAATTCCATTTATTTTCCAAAATCGTTTTTCCATTTATAAAAACCCCACGCGAGGGGGGGGCCCGCCCGAGATCGAGGCGCCCCTTCCAAAAGGGAGTCTCGCGTTCCATCAAAAACGCGTCATCCGCTCACAGTGGCGACTCCGCTGGGGAATTCTTCAAAAAGTTTTCTTAAAAATTTAAAAGAATTTGACAAGCCCTGAAAAGTGTCTAATTAAAATAAGGCGGATGATTCTCTTTTGGTATTTTATTTGCATTTTAGTTAGCCATTGTTGCATTAGTTTAGGTACCCTTTTATAACCCGGTGGATTGTTGAAGTATCGCCTAAGTTCCTCTTGGTCTTAGGGGCACGAATACAAATCACCACTCATAGCCCTGTACGAACCCCTTCGCTAGAACCCTTGAGTGGGGAGAAGTGAGGAGTATATCTTGCTATGAAAGCCTTGATGTTATCTCGACTTTGACCGAACCCATATAGGCAGCTCTAGTTGGATTCCCTTATGATGCCAAAATAATTGTGTGAATAATAATAAAATCGTGCCTTCATCACCCCAGGTTGGTGATCGAAGTGAACCCCGCCTAGGACTCGGTTAGAAATTTTTGAGACTGACCACGTTGGAGGAATAAGGTGGGAAGAATTCGTTTTGCTTGCTATGTGTTTTTCGCCGTCTCGTGACACATCGCCATTACTACCTACACGTGCATAACATACCATAATCACCATTTTCCATACATATGACATACCATACACAAAACATTTTTGTGTGATACTAACCCACACTTTTATGCAGCCATTTGCATTTTATTGCGTGTGAAAAACATTAATTCATCCGTTTGTCATTCATACTAACCATTTCTTTTTTCACCCATAACATTATATTTTTGTGATTAGCATTTTTTTTCACATGGCATACATAACATCATTATGTGTGTCATGCACCCCTAACCACATTTTTGTACAGCCATTTGCATTTTGGTGCCATAAGCATTCACGACATATCACCTAAACTAAATTAGGGGCATTCCAAGGACGCCCACCACGATCATATCATTCCATCATATATCGGGTATCCTAAAATACCCCGTGTTTTGCCAATGCACCGGATTGCATTCGGCCATTCCACCAAATCATTTCATTCAATAGGGACCACAATGGTCCTAGGTATATTTTCGTGTGACAATTTACGCGATGTATTTCATGATATCATACCCATTTATCATAAACATCATATAACACCGTGGTCCACATCCGACCATTTCATGACATTAATTTACCATTCAAGGTACTCCCCGGGTGCCTAATTAGTACACATATGGGTTCAAACACTTCTAAATCATAAAGGTGTTCCCTGAACGCCAAACCTCTGTCCATGTCCCAGTTACACGTGACACATTCATAACATCATTTCATATCATATGCTCAAAAGGATCAGAACTCTGTCCAAGGGCCGGTCCCATGTGACCATTTTATATCATCTCATAGACCTATAAAGCATCCAACTCCGTCCGTGTGTCTGTACATACGTTACCATTTCACAAAATTCATTAGGTGCCCCAAAGGCGTCGAAGCTCTGTCCGTGTGGCGGCCCACACGTGACATTTTTGCATAAGCATTGGGTGTTCTTGGAATGTTCCAAAAAGAAGAAAGATAATAAAAAGAAACCATTCATACCATCATTTCATACATAATCCCACTCCATTCATTTCAAACATACTCAATGCCTTAATTTTCATATCACATCACATCATTCATTCATAACCCTAATACCTCCTGTCTACTCCCAAGCAAAATACACTGGAGCAACCTTGGACAAGATCTTAGTCTTCAAGGGCAGCTAGGAGACAGAGGGTAGTTGAAAGTGACAGTGATTCTGAGTCTGGGGAAGGAGTGAATATGGCAGATCAGACACCAAGCATGGCTGATGTTTTGAAAGATTTCTTCAGATCCCAAGACTTCCGCGACATGTTGAATGAAGAGATGCAGGCAGTTGTAAGGGAAGCTGGTGAGACCAGTGGCATTGGAGCCGGGAAAGAAAAAGAGACTGAGTCATCCCAATATGGTGGTGACACTTTGGCTAGCCTTGAGAAGCTGCAGGAATAGAAGCAGCTATGGAGCAGAGAATGAAAGTGAAATGCTCCGAACTAGATGAAGTTATGGCCCAGTTGAAGAAGGGGGTCAGTATCAGTGCTGAATTGAAGAAGGGTGTAAATGTTGATGCCATGATCAGTAGGGGCATCAAGACATTCCCTATTTGCTTCCAAGTGCCGAAAGTCCCTACTTACAAAGGAATGGGCTTGCCGGAGGCCATGTGAATCTATATGCCTAAGTTATTCTTATGGCAGGTGCCACAAAGCAGTAGCTGATCAATTTATTCCCCACCACATTAGAGGGAGGTGCTTTAGGATGGTATAACTCATTGTCAGAGGAGGAACAATCTGATTGGGAAGTTTTATCGGTGGCCTTCATTAAATACTACAGCTTCAACACCAAAATCCAGGTGAAGCTATATGATTTGGAGAGGGTGAAGCAGAAATTTAACGAGCCCTTTGATGAATACTATCAGAGGTGGATGAACAAGATGATCCTCCTAAAGAACCGCCCTGACGAAGACAAGCTTATACCAAAGCTAATAAAATGTAGCAAAGACATCTTCAAGAATAACATGAAATTCATCCCTTTAAGGAGCTCAGTGAGGTTTACAGCATGGCCATGAAGATAGAAAGGGATGAAGAGGAGAAACCAGCCGGTCACAAGGGAGGAAGAAGCACAGGGTACAGCTCAGGATATAGATCAATCGCAGCAGCTGGGTCTGGCAGTGGTTCTGGTTCAGGTTCCAGTAGCAAACAGGGGCAATCTTCAGAGGTGAAGCAGGTTGAAGTGGCTACTGTAAATCAGCAGCAAGGTAACCAGAATAGGGGTCCTGGAGGACAAGGCATATCGCCTTGGACCCTTCCTTTAGTGAAGATATTCGCCAAGTGTAGGAATGGTGGCCTGCTACAGTCTTTGAGGCCATTTGAGAAGCCATCTGAAGCTGACAAAGATAACTTCTGCACTTATCATGTAGTGACATGCCATCGAACCAACAACTGTTATAAGCTAAGGGATGCCATCCAGAAGCTCATTGACGAGGGAAAGCTGCAAGAGCCAGCCAAACCTAGCACTAAAACCAACCCGCTCTCGACATTCGAGAAGTGGGTCAACATGGTCCAGTCGGGGTTGCAGGCTAATTTTATATTTTTCCAAGTTCTTCAAGCGAACCCTACCATCCAGTAGTGGAACCCGAATGTGAGAAAAAAGAGGAATGTAAGGAGATCAAGCCCATAAGTTTAAATGATCTCGACTCCGAAGATGAGTACGAAGAATTTGACAGAGGAGAGGCAGTTAAACTCCCTGCTGTTGAAAAGATGAGGATTCAAGAAGTGCAGCATGTGACCCGAAGTGGTAGAGTATATCACCCTACAGATCAGATGAAAGATAAAGCACCGATGAATGGGTCGGGCAGTACTTTGGCACCAGAAGGAGTTGAGAAAGAGGACCTAGTCATTTCTCAGCTAAAGAGACTCCTGCCCAAGCTAGCTTATGGCACTTGCTTCTGACCTCCAAGGAGCACAAGGTTGCTCTAGTAAAGAAATTGTCAGAGATTGAAGTCTCCCCTATAGCTTCACCAGAGGCTATGTGCTATTTTTTAGATAAAGTCCATGTTGGAAGCCCTGATATTGTCTTCTCCGAGAAAGACCTGCCTGCTGAAGGGAAGGCCCACAACAAGGCTCTTTATGTCAGGGCCCATGTAATGGATAAGGTAATGCCTTGCGTTATGGTGGATGATGGATCGGCACTGAATATTTGTCCACTAAAGATGTTGCCATTTCTAGGGCTGAACGAAGAAGTGTTAAAGAGATCCTCAACAGTCATTCGAGCATATAATGACTCTAAAAGAACGTTAATAAGGACGTTTGACGCAGAAGTAGAGGTTGGGCTAGTTAGGTCCACAGTTGCTTTTACTGTGATTGATATCCCGGTCACATTTTCCCTATTGCTTGGAAGGCCCTGCTTCCATCCTTTGGGAGGAGTCCCTTCTACATTGCATCAAAAGATCAAGTTCTCTATGAACGGCAGAATTGTGGCTGTTAAGGTGGATGCCCAATCGATGGTAGCTGTAGTGAATGAAGGAGTGGTTCCCTTTGGTGGATTTCAAGTCGCTGTAATTAAACAGGAAGAGACCACAGATGCCCCTATGGTCCTTTATGAGAACCATATGCCGGAGTGGCTGTCCTGGTATCTGTATAAGTAGAACTTTGTCCCGGGAATGGGACTCGGAATTAATTTTCAAGGGGTTCTAGAATTTAAAATTGACTCAGGGAAAGTCGAAGCAATGTGGCCTTGGCTATGTAGAAGGGGCATCTGAGCAAAAGAATCTGAAAAAGGGCAAGAATGGTAAGAGTATGATGAAGCCATTTCTGAAGGCAGGAGAAGGCCTTTATAAGGGTCAAGCTGAACCGGTGATGGTAGGAGGTGTCGAGTATCCTGGCTTTAAGATCTTTGTAGATGTAGTTGATTTTGATGAAAGCCAGGAGGAGCCAGTAGCCCCTGTAATGGTGGAAGAAACCGCTATTGAATCTGATGTGCTACAAGGCGAGCCACCTATAATGGTGGAGAAGTAGTAAAGGTGGCCGAAGAAAAAGATGAAAAGAAGGCCTGTGCTGAAACTACAGAAGTGATCGCGGATGCTGTGACTGCTACATTAAGCAAAGCTTTTGGAAAATCCAAGGAGGGATTCGGTGAAGAACTGATGGCCAAAGTGAACTTAGACTCTGTGGTCACTGAAATTGCCAAGATTATGGAAAAAGCTAAGATGCAAGTGACCGAAAAAGAAGCAGAGAAAGCTGCAGTCCCGGATGATACTCTAGAAGGGGAGATGGAAGCTGATGAAGAACAAGGCCCTCCACCTGTGGAGGATGAAAATGATTTCGTTGTGTCTATTTCTTCCATTTTCAATGTAATGATGTACTTTATGATAAGTTCAATGCAATGAAATCCCAGTTTGCTTACTTGTGTGATGTTTATCCTGATAATTTTGTGCATGCATTTAATTCACCATCAAGCATATTTAACATACATGACACTGCATTGTATGAAATCAATATAAGTACAGATGAAAACCCTAAAACGGTACTCATTTCACATGAGCTAAAATCCGAGGAAGAGAAAGAATTAATAAAAATACTCCAAAAACATGTTAAAGCTTTCTCCTGGTCGTATGAAGACATGCCGGGTGTGGACCAAGAAATAGCAGTGCATAAAATCCCATGGACCCCAAGTTCAGACCGGTAAAGCAAAAGTTGAGAAGACTAAGGCAAGAATAGGCTACGCTGGTGAAAGAAGAAGTGGCTAAGCAGATAGATGCCAAGTTTCTCGAGGTGGTGGAGTACACGGAATGGCTAGCCAACATTGTCCCCGTGCCTAAAAAGGATGGAAAGGTCAGAGTATGAGTCGACTATAGGGACCTGAATAAAGCAGATAACTTTCCATTGCCCCATATTGACGTCCTAGTTGATAGCGCAGCAAAAGCGGCAATGTACTCTTTCATGGATGGCTTTTCAGGATATAACCAGATTCTGATGGATGTGATCGACAAGGTGAAAACATCATTCATCACAGAGTGGGGTACTTTCTACTACAGAGTGATGCCTTTCGGATTAAAGAATGCTAGTGCCACTTATCAGAGGGCTGTCACTACTCTGTTGCATAACATGATCCATAAAGAAGTCAAAGTGTATGTCGATGATATGTTTGTTAAATCAACAACCCGAGAGGAACATCCTGTTATCCTGGATAGATTTCTAACACGCATTGGAGAGTACAACTTGCAACTTAACCCCAAAAAGTGCATATTCGGGGTCACATCAGGGAAGCTGTTGGGTCACATAGTCAGCCAGAGGGGGATAGAAATGGACCCGGATAAAATCAAGGCCATTCAAGATATGCCAGCTCCAAAGATGGAAAAAAAAGTCACATCATTCCTAGGTTCCTTACAATATGTCAGTTGCTTCATTGCACGGTTGACTTCCACTTGTGAGCCAATCTTCAAGCTATTAAGGAAAGATCAGCCGATTGTGTGGGATGACAGGTGTCAACTGGCATTCGAGAAGATCAAGGCTTACTTGGTAAAGCCACCGGTATTGAGTCCTCCAATTCCAGGAAAGCCTCTGATTTTGTATTTGGCAATTGAGGAATCCTCTATAGGGGCAATGCTTGCATAAGAACAAGATGGCAAGAAGGAATATCCTATCTACTACCTTAGCAAGAAATTGCTGGAGTACAAAACCAAGTACACACTGGTCGAAAAGACATGTGTGGCGATGATTTGGCTGACCAAGAAGCTGCGCCACTATTTCCAATCCTACAAGATACAAGCCATGGCTAAGGTGGATCCAATGAAGTACCTCTATGAAGCACCTATATTGGTTGGGAAGCTATCCAAGTGGCTATTGCTCTTATCTGAATTCGATATCGAGTACATCATGAAGAAAACCATCAAAGGGCGAGCCGTGGCGGAGTTTCTGGCAAACCAACCTCTAGAATCAGATTATACGGAGAATCTAGAATTCCCTGATGAGCAACTAGCCATGGTGGAAGTGAAAAGATGGGTTATGTGCTTTGATGGGGCAGTGAATATAAAAGGCACTGGAATCGGGGTACTTATAGCAACACCGGATGGTGAGATTATTCCTTTATCCAAGAGGCTGATCTTTCCTGTAACCAATAATGGGGTGGAATACGAAGCATGCTTGTTTGGAATGGAAGCTCTGTTAACCTTAGGGGAAAATGATGTCTTAATTGTTGGCGATTCACTTCTAGTGATCAGGCAAGATTAGGGTGAGTAGGAGCTAAAAAAAGAAGCCTTGCGGCCTTACTTGGAGCTGCTATAGTTCCGAAAAGACTTATTTGGCCAGTGCGAATTCAGACATGTCCCCAGGGATGAGAATAAGATGGCTGATGCATTAGCTACTTTGTCCTCCATGTGGGAAAATCCAGAGGAAACTCAAGTGCAACCATTGGTTATAACCACTTCCAGACATCCTTGCTTCGAAGTGCACGAAGTAATGGAATTATCAGCTGAAGAAAAGCCATGGTTCTTTGACATCTACCGGTATGTTAGAGAGGGAAAGTACCCAGAAGAGGCCAGTGTTGCTGATAAGTTGACACTAAGAAAGCTGGCTAGTCAATTCAGATTCTTCAAGGACAAGTTATACAAAAGAACAGCACATGGAGTCCTTTTGAGGTGTCTAACAGAGCAAGAAGCAGAAGAATTGATGCAGCAGGTACATGCAGGATCCTGTGGGCCACATAAGAATGGACTTGCCATGGCTAGGAAGATAATGAGACAAGGGTATTTATGGATGATGATGCAAGCAGATTGTATAAGAAAAGTGAAGAGATGTAATGAATGTCAAATCTATGCAGACATTAGTCATCTTCCTCCACTCGAACTTTAGAATCTAGCGTCTCCTTGGCCGTTTTCAGCATAGGGGATAGATATGATTGGTGAAATTCATCCAGCTGCATCTAATGGGCACAGATTCATAGTCGTAGTAGTTGATTATTTCAACAAATGGATCAAAGCAGAATCCTTCACTAATGTGACATCCAAGCAAATGGTCAAGTTCATCTAGAAGAACATCTTCACTAGGTATGGGATTCCTCACCACATAGTAACTGACAATGGAGTATAGTTTCAAAGGGCAATAGTTGAGCTACTTACAGAACATGGTGTTGAACATCATAAGTCTTCTCTATACAGGCCTCAGGCTAATGGTGCAGTGGAGGCAGCTAACAAGGCAATAGAGAAGAACTTATCAAAGATGGTAACCACTTATAGAGATTGGGCTGATAAACTGCCTTATGCTCTTTGGGGTTACAGAACCAGTGTCAGAACCCTGACAGGAGAAACTCCTTACACCTTGGTATACGGTATGGAAGCGGTGTTGCCAGTGGAAATAGAACTCAAGTCACTTAGAGTTACCTTGGAAGCTCAATTACCAGAGACTGAATGGGTTCAAGCCAGATATGAACAGTTGGCAGCACCAGATGAACAGCGACTGAGGGCACTGGATCATCTTCAGATGTACCAACGCAGAATGGCCAGAGCCTATAATCGGAATGTGAAGTATTCCAAACGACAGTTGAAAACGGGTGACTTGGTTCTAAAGCAGCTAAGGCCTTCCAATGTCGATGTTAGGGGCAAGTTCAGACCCAACTAGGAAGGGCCCTATATGGTGAAGAAGGTGCTATCAAAAGGCGTTGTCAGCATCATGGATATGGACGGAAATGAATTCACTAATTCTATCAATCAGGAGAGGTTAAAACTTTATCATGTATAAAAAAGGGGGTCTGCTAGGCTGAAAACTCGAAAAGAGTGGTCTAGGCAAAAGTTAAGACACGAGAGAAAAATAATCAGTCGGAAAACCTGGAAAGGACGATTGGTGACGAATTCTTGCTCAGTGTGAAATATGTACCATTTAGGAACCAACTTGTTTCAAATGTAGTCATCTTGACTTCATCAATAAAGTGAAGTGTTTGTTTCAATATATTTGCATGGTTATGACAAATGCACAAGCAAAGTTGTCTTGCATAAACATACATCTAAAGAAAACACTTTGCATTCAACTGATTGAAATCATCGCATTATTTAACAAGTGAAAATCCACTAAATACATGCAATTTGAAATCTTTTATTGTCCTCTAAAATCCAGCTCCTCTTCCTAAAAGAGCAATAAGTGGTCGCAATACAATTCAAATCGTTCGTAACAAAAAAAAAAAAAAAAAAAGAGCTCGCTCAGGTGAAAAAGGCGCCTCAGGCAAAAATTAGAGCGGCTCGCTGGGCTGAAAACCTGTATTGGGCAACCCAGGCAAAAATTAGAGCACTTACAAACTAATAATTTCCCCACAAAGCTGGAAAAGCAGAATGTCCCCAACATTCCCCATAGAAGTCATCACATCGACTCCCCATAGAGTCATCATGCAATTCCCTAGCAGAATCTACATAAAGAACACCATAATTATTTCCCCAATCGAGCTGCCACACTCTTCCGCAGTGGAATCTCTGTAAGGAGCACTACGATTATCTCCCCAGCAGTATCACACATCCCTAACAGTCACCTCATTTCTTTGAAATTCACCAAGTAAAGCCCTGAAGAAAGCAAAATCACCAGGGGCATGACATATCTCTCTCTAGCGGAAGGCGGAAACGTCAAATGGCAGAAAATGCATACATGTACATATGTATCATCATGCACTCATACATTACATACATCAATCTCTTATCCCCAGCTAGTCTTCATTCTTGATCGAGGGGGCAAAAATTTTTGTTTAAAAATCTCTCGATCAAAGAATGAAGACTTGCTATCTTAAGTGCAGGAATTCATCATTCCCAGCTTCAATTCTTCAGCAGATCCACCTCGAGTAATGTGAACACGGTATCGGCCCAGATCGGCTTCATCATCCGTTTCCCCAGTAGATCCGCCTCGAGTATTGTGAACTCGGTATCGGCCCAGATCAGCTTCATCCTTTTCCTTAACAGATCCGCCTTGAGTAATGTGAACTCGGTATCGGCCCAGATCAGTTTCATCTATTTCTCCAGCAAATCTCGCCTCGGGTAACCTAGACCCAGTATCGGCCAATTTATTCATCAACTTTGCCTCGGGTAACATAGACCCGGTATTGGCTAATTCACTTTTCCTTTGCCTTGGCTAACCTAGACCTGGTATCGGCTTATTTCACCCTTCATTCGCCTCGGGTAACCTAGACCCGGTATCGGCCAATCCGCAATCACTTTTCCTTTGCCTCGGGTAACCTAGACCCGATATCGGCTTATTTCACCCTTCATTCGCCTCGGGTAACCTAGACTTGGTATCGACCAATCCGCAATCCATCTTCCTTTTCCTCGGGTAACCTAGACCCAGTATCGGCCAATCCGTAATCCATCTTCCTTTGCCTCGGGTAACCTAGACCCAGTATCGGCTAAACCACAATCCACCTTTCTTTGCCTCAGGTAACCTAGACCCGGTATCGGCTAAACCGTAATTCACCCTTCATTTGCCTCGGGTTACCTAGACCCGGTATCGGCCTATCCGTATCGACTTCGCCTAGGGTAACCTAAACCCAGTATCGGCTTATTTCCTCCCCAGTATCGCCTCGGGTAACCTAGACCCGGTATTGGCTTATCTCATCAGAAGGTTCATTCCAATGTTCGCGGCGCTTTGATTCGCACTCTCAAATTCATCATCTCAGGTGTTGTAAACCTGGAGTTAGGTGTCGAATTTGATCACGCGAGGGGTAGCTGTAAACGCCGGAATTTTCTATACTTAAAAAAAAAGAAGAAGTAAAAGTATATGATCGTACGACTGTCCTTAGAGTCGTGTGACTGTAATTAAAAATTACAGTCGTATGACTGTATCGGAAAAGTTGCAGGAGCCCATACCTCTGCAGCAGAAAATGGAGGAGAGAGGGTGGCGCAATTAATGCGCTGGGATGGACAGGAAGCAAGCCAAAAAGTAGGGATAAAAAGAAGGAAAGGAAGGGAGAGAGGAGGCAGATTGATTTCTGGTGAAAAGAGATTAGAGAGAGAAAGGAGAAAAGAGAAAAGGAAAAGAAAAAAAAAACTCTTAAGTTCATCTTTTCCTCTTCTATTTTCTTTTAATTCTCAGGATTAGGATTAAAACTTGCCAGAAATCCCTAAGTTAATCAATTAACGTCACAAACAAATCAAAATCACGGACTTAAATCATCAGAATCCAAAGCATTTCGGATTTTTGGACATAAAGCTTCCTCTCAATTTCAAAGGAAAAGTACGAATTTGTGTGGATTGGAGCGACGCCAGGGGTCAAATCAACTTATATTAGCTTCTAAAAAGGTAGACACTCCTTTTCCTTTCACTTTTCCTTGCTTTCTGGGTGTTTGAAGTGAATTTTTATGCATTTTCTGCTGTATTTTCGCGCTTCTGTTTCTAGAAATTAAGAACAGTCGCACGACTGTTCTTGGATTTGATGAACAGTCGTACGACTGTATATACATTCTTACGAGTGTTCTTAATTTCCAGGTTGTTTTCTTCAGTTTTGATTTAAAATAAACTTTGGTGAAATCTTGATTCTGGGCCATCTACAGTCGCACGACTGTAACTTATAGTCGTACGACTGTAGTTACAATCGCACGACTGTAACTCTCGTTACAGAATCAGAATTTCAGCTTTTACCCCCGAAAATTTATAAAAATCCATAAAAATTTAGAAAACCCTAAAAATCATCAAAAATGAATTTTGTTGTGTGCATCACGACCTTAGATTTAATTTTCAGTAAAATTGCATTTAGGACAGTTCAACGACGGAGACCTGGTTCTCCTGAAAATCGACCCGCCTTAAATATAAAAATGTATGTAAACCGAAAAAGTTGTTTTCAAAATGATTTTCCTATAAAACCAAAATACAAGGACGTTTCAAAATGTTTTCCAGGTCTAACTAGGCCAGCTAGCCGAGCCATCTCGGTTATCCCCATAAATGCATGCCCCCAATTCTTGATTTCCTGATTCTGTCTGTTTAAGTCCAACTTGTGGCGTGCCGTAAATTGTGCTAACCCTCTGTTTTGCAGGTTTTAATTTCTTTTATTTTTTATTTTGGATGTAATTTAATAGATTAAATCGTGTATCCTAGGCGGTTGTAAATATTTTTAGATTCTCATGTATTCTAGGCGATTGTATAAGTGAGGCGAGAGTTTTTATTTTTCCATTCGATTTGGTTGTAGACCAATTAATTTAGAATTGCCTTTAGAATAAAATTGCCTTTAGAATTTGAAATACCATTTCAAGAACATTGGCAATATTTAATTTAATTAGACATGAAATAAGGACTTCTCCGGACCCGAGTCTCTCGATAATGTAGCGGCCGTTCATCCGGTTCAGCTACCTTAAGAATTTCCCGGTTGAGCTGAGCCGGGTGGCGACTCTACAATATTCATCGTGACTTAGGTTTCGGTTATTTTAAGAATTAATTCCATTTATTTTCCAAAACCGTTTTTCCATTTATAAAAACCCCACACGAGGGGGGGGCCCGCCCGAGATCGAGGCGCCCCTTCCGAAAGGGAGTCTCGCGTTCCGTCGAAAATGCGTCGTCCGCTCACACTTGTCTTAGGATTGGAAAGTGTACTTCGATATGTTCATTAGAAATTGTAGGAGCATTGTTGTCAATGAAATCCAGTGGTTTGGCTTTTACTTGCCCCTAGTGTTAGAGATTTGTATTTTAAGATGTAAAACACTTTTTCAGATGAACATGTCACACAATATGCAAATGGCTGCACGAAAACGTGAGTTAGAATGCATGGAATATGCAATGATGTTATGCATGTTATGTGACAAAATGCTAACCACACGAATTTAATGCTATGGCTGAAAAAAGAAATTGTTAGTATGAATGACAAACCAATGAATTAATGTTTTACACACGAAATAAAATGCAAATGGCTACATAAAAATGTGGGTTAGTATCGCACAAAAATGTTTTATGTATGGTATGTCACGTGTATGGAAAATGGTGATTATGGTATGTTATGCACGCGCAGGTAGCAACGGCGATGTGTCACGAGACGGTGAGAAACACTTAGCAAGCAAAACGAATTCTTCCCACCTTACTCCTCCAACGTGGTCGGTCTCAAAAATTTCTAACCGAGTCCTAGGCGGGGTTCACTTCGATCACCAACCGGGGATGATGAAGGTGCGATTTTATTATTATTCACACAATTATTTTGGTATCCTAAGGGAATCCAACTAGGGCAGCCTATATGGGTTCGGCCAAAGTTGAGATAACATCAAGGCTCTCATAGCATGATATACTCCTCACTTCTCCCCACTCAAGGGTTCCAGCGAAAGGGTTCGTACGAGGCTATGAGTGGTGTTTCGTATTCGTGCCCCCAAGACCAAGAGGAACTTAGGTGACACTTCAACAATCCACCGGTCTATAAAAGGATACCTAATCTGATGCAAAAAATGGCTAACTAAAAATGCAAATAAAATACCAAATTAGAATCATCCGCCTTATTTTAATTCGACACTTTTCAGGGCTTGTCCAATTCTTTTAAGTTTTTTAAGAAAACTTTTTTAAGAAATTTCCCCAGCGGAGTTGCCACTGTGAGCGGACGACGTTTTCGACGTAACGCGAGTCACCCTTTCGGAAGGGATGCCATGATCTTGAGTGGACCCCTCCCTCGCGTGGGGTTTTTATAAATGGAAAATCGGTTTGGAAAATAAATGGAATTAATTCTTAAAAGAACCGAGACCTAAGTCTCGATGAATATTGTAGAGTCACCACCCGGCTCAGCTCAACCGGGAAATTCTTAAGGTAGCTGAACCGGACGAACAGTCGCTACATTATCTAGAGATTCAGGTCCTGACAAGTCCCTTATTTCGTGTCTATTTAAATTAAATATTGCCAATGTTCTCGAAATGGTATTTTAAATTCGAAAGTCAATTTTATTGAATATAAAAGGGCATACAGCACACATACAAATATATAATAAAAAAATGAAGAAAAGAAATAAATATTAATCGGCTTACAACCAAATTGAATAGAAAAATAAAAACTCTCGCCTCACTTATACAATCGCCTAGGATACATGAGAATCTAAAAATATTTACAACCGCCTAAAATACACGATTAATTCTATTAAAATACAAATAAAACTAAAAATATGAATAAATAAAAGCTGCAAAACAAAGGTTAGCACAATTTATACAGCATGCCACAATTAGAACTCAAACATGACAGAATGGGAAATCACGAATTGGGGGCATGCACTTAAGGGATAACCGGGTTGGCTCGGTTAGCCGGCCCGGTTAGACCTGGAAAACATTTTGAAACGTCCCTGTGTTTTTGGTTTTGTGAGAAATTCATTTTAAAAACGATTTTAACCGGTTTACATGCATTTTTATATTTAAGGTGGGTCGGTTTTAGGGAGAACCGGGTCTCCGTCAATGAATTGTCCTAAATGCAATTTTACTGAAAAATTGAATCTAGGGTCGTGAATGCACACAACAAAATTCATTTTTGGTAATTTTTGGGGTTTTCTAAATTTTTATGGATTTTTATAAATTTTTGGGGATAAAAGCTAAAATTCTGATTCTGGAACGAGAGTTATAGTCGTGCGACTGTAAACGGTCCAGAATCAAGATTTTGCCAAAATTTTATTTTGAATCAAAATTGAAGAAAAACAACCTGGAAATTAAGAACACTCGTACAAATTTATATACAGTCGTACGACTGTTCATCAAATCCAAGAACAGTAGTGCGACTGTTCTTAATTTCCAAAAACAGAAGCATGAAAACACAACAAAAATGCACAAAAATTCACTTCAAACACCTAGAAAGTAAGAAAAGTGAAAGGAAAAGGAGTGTCTACCTTTTTGGAAGCTTATCCAAGTCGATTTGACCCCTGGCGTCGCTCCAATCCACACGAATTCGCACTTTTCCTTTGAAATTGAAAGGGGAAACTTTGTGTCCAAAAATCCGAAATGCTTGGGAATCTGATGATTTAGGTCCGAGATTTTAATTTGATTGTGAAGTTAATTGATTAACCTAAGGATTTCTATCAAATTTTAACCCTAATTCTGAGAATCAAAAGAAAATAGAAGAGGATGAGAAGAACTTGTGGGTTTTTTTAGTTTTCTTTCTCTTCCTTCTCTCTTTTCTCCTTTCTCTTCTAAGTTTTTTTTTCACCAGAATTCAAGATTGGCTTTCTCTCCCTCTTTTTCTCCTTTTCTACTGATTTTTCTGCTTGCTTCCTGTCCATCCCGGCGCATTAATTGCACCACCCTTTCTCCTCCATTTTCTGCTGCAGAGGTATGGGATCCTGCAATTGCTCCGATATTACAGTCGTGTGACTATAATTTTTAAATTACAGTGGCATGACTGTAAGGATAGTCATACGACTCTTCTTCTTCTTCTTCTTTTTTTTAAGTATAGAAAATTCCGGTGCTTACACACCTTATAAACAAAATCAGTCCCCTACAATAAGGAAGCCTCTAAGGATATTGACTCATAGTTGAGCATGCTCTAACCAGTTGTCATCTTGGCTTCAGTGTCTCATCCTTATCAGACCAGACCTTGTAGTTCTTCATCATAGTCCTCTCCTTGAGAAGTTTGAGGAATTTCCTTGGCGGTCTCCCTGATTACCCCTAGTCGCTGATCAGTGGTAGATGAAACGTTTAACTTTCCTTCGTTGACTAGCTTTTGGATCTCCTTTATTAAGGCAAAGCATTCGTTGGTCCAATGGCCCGTCATCACATGACAACTGCAGAAGTTGTTCTTTTGATTTAGCATTGGTTCCATATATTGCCTGGCGCTCTGAAGCAATCCCTCCTCTCTACACTTAGCAAATAGTCTGCTCAATGAGCTAGGCCACGGGGATATGCCTTTGCCATTACCCTTGGGAGGTGGATTCCATGTGTGTCGCAGAACAGAGTCAGCATTGGCCTTGAGGGGTACCTTCAGTTCCACTTCATTGGTCAACCCCGGTAAGGGTCAGAAATCTAGACATTTTGCTTCTGGTTAGCATTGGCATTGGATTCTATACATACCATACTTTTTATTTTTCCTTCGAGCTCCGCCACCCGAGGTTCTAATTCAGTGCACCTTGCCGTCAGTTTCTCTACCCTGTCAAGATCACCCCCTAGCATTTCCTTCAGCATTATTGCCACTTCCTCCCTGACCTCCTTTCGAAACCGTGATGAAGCAACATAACCATCCACAACATCTGTTATGGTGTTGAAGTTTGTTGGGTTGACCATTCTCTAGATCCTTCCACTTTCCCTCTGATAAGAATGCTTGTTAGCATTGACAGCCGCATGCGCACGAAGAATACCAAATCAAGGAAGGTGTAGGCATGAACATGTGATGTGATGCATGCATGTATGAATGGTGATGTCATGTGATGTCGTGTCATGTTATGCAATTCCAAGCCTACCAAGCATATGTAAACCAAGAATGGAAACGTACAAATGCAATGAATGTTGTTGATGAGGTTATATGTTAAAGTAAGGCATGGCATATAAATATACACCACATGGATAAGATGACATGCAGTGTGTCCATGGATCAAAGCAAGATGATACCCGCGGAGCGCTTATACGTATGAAGCGGATCCTATACGAGGGTTGGCTTGACGTATAAAGCAGATCTTATACGGGTTTGGATCTACGTATAGAGCAGATCTTATAGGGGTTTGGATCTATGTATAGAGCGGATCTTATATAAGTTTGGATCTACGTATAGAGCGGATCTTATACGGGTTTTGATCTACGTATAGGGCGGATCTTATATGAGAACTGGATTGACATATAGAGCGAATCTTATACGGGTTTGGATCTACGTATAGAGCCGATCTTATACAAGACCTTGGGTGCGTCTATGTGCGTGATATATGGGTGAAGTTCCGGCGCTCGGGGAGCATCTCGGGTTTTAAGTTGTGAGATGATATTTTGCGGCGCTCATGGAACACCTAAATGGCCTGACACATTAAATGATGTTTTTGATGCTTGTGAAGCACTTAAATGGTTTGGTGTTTGAAATGAGGTTCTAGGCGCTCATGGAGCACCTAAATGATTTGGTGTAGAAGGTGAGATTTTTGGCACTCATGGAGCACCTAAACATTTGACAGGTGAATGAGATGTATATCATGATATAATGTGGACGACTTCCTTTGTTTTTATTTTTTTTTCATCTTGGACATTCCGAGAATACCTAATGTCATGCGAATGATGATGCAAAAATGTCGCATGCAAACCATCACATGGATAGGGGTTCAGCGCTTTTGGGGCACCTAGTGAAATTTGTGAAATGTTCGAGCATGTACCGTCACACGAACAGGATTTCAACACTTTGTAGGTCTATGAGATGAAGTGAAATGGTCATGTGGGGGCCATCCCAAAGACAGAGTTCCGATGCTTTTGAGGCATGTGGTATGAGATGATGTTATAGAAAAGTCACGTGTAACTCGGGACACGGACAGGGGTTCGGCGTTCGTGGAACACCTTGCATGATTTGGTAATATTATTAGATGCCCCTATACATGTACTAATCTGGCACTTGGGGAGTACCTTAAATGGTTTCACAATGTCATGAAATGGCCCGATGTGAACCATGATGCGCAAGCAGAATTTCGGCATTACCGTGACGCCTATGATTAATGGGCATGATGCTATATAATGATATCATGTGAACCGTCTCACAGGAGCATACCTAGGACTATTGCGGTCTTATATTGAATGACATAGTATAGTAAAATAGCTGAGTGCAATCCAGTGCACGGGCATAACACGGGTAGTTTTAGGACTCATGCTATATTATGACATGAAACGACTGTGATGGGCATCCTTGGAATGTCCCTAATTTACATGAGATGAGATGACATGGATGCTTATGTCACACAAAAAATGCAAATGGCTACACAAAAACATGATTAGGATGCATGACATATGTAATGATATCGTATATGCTTTGTGAAAATGCTAACACACGAATATAATGCTATGGCTACAAAAGAAATGGTTAGTATGAGTGTCACACGGGTGATATAACGTTTTCACACACAAAAATAAAATGCAAGTGGTTGTACAAGAGATGTGAGTTAGTATCACACAAATGTTTTATGTGTATAGCATGTCATGTTGCGTGTATAGCGTGTCATGTTCATGGAAAACGCCAATGTTGGTATGTCATGAGAGATCGAGAAACACGTAGCACACGAAGCGTATTCCTCCAACCTTATTCCTCTAAACGTGGTCAATTTTTTGAGAAAATTCTAACTGAGTCCTAGGAGGGGTTCTCTTCGATCATCAACCGGGGATGATGAAGGCGCAATTTATAGCATTCATACTATTTATTTTGGTATCCTAAAGGAATCCAACTAAGGTTGCCTATATGAGTTCGGTCCAAGTCGGGTTAAAATCAAGACTCCCGTAAGAAAATATAATCATCACTTCTCCCCACTCAAAGGTCTGAACGAAGGGGTTCATACGAGGCTATGAATGGTGTTTCTTATCCATGCCCCTAAGGCCAAGAGGAACATAGGCGGCACTTCAACAATTCACCGGGCTAAAAATTGGATACTTAACCTAATGTAAAAATGTCTAACTAAAGAATGCAAAATAAAATACCATACAAGAATCATCCACCTTATTTTGATTAGACACTTTCAGGGCTTGTCAAATTCTTTTAAGTTTTAAGAAAACTTTTGTAAGACATCCCCAGCGGAGTAGCTACTGTGAGCGGACGACGTTTTTCAGGAGTTACAACTCTCTCGGAAGGGAGCCTCGATATCAGGCAACCCTTCCTCACGTGGGGTTTTTAGGATGGAAATTCGGTTTTGGAAAAATTAAATTAATTCATAAAAGAACCGAGACCTAAGTCTTGACAGAGTGTGTAGGAGTCACCACCCGGCTCAGCTCAACTGGAAAATTGCAGTGTAGCTGAACCGGATGAAGGCCGCTACACCTTCCAGAGATCTAGGTCCGGACAAGTCTCCTATTTCATGTCTAATCAAAATAAAATTCGGCCAATGTTCATATATGGTATTTTAAATTCTAAAGTTCATTTTTATTAAATTAAAGCACACAATGTACACACAAATCAAAATAAAAATAAAAAGCAGTGAATAAATAAATTATTACAACCCAATTGAATAGAAATAAAAACTCTCAACCTCACCTTACAAATGCCTAAAATGTACGAATAGTCTAGAAAATCACAATCGCCTAAAATACACGGATGAATCTATTAATTAAATCAAAAATAAAAATAAAAAATTAAAAGCTGCAAAACAGACGGTTAGCACAATTTATAGCACGTCACAAATAGGACTCAAATTGGACAGAATTGGGAAATTAGAGATCGGGGACATGCATTTAGGGGGATAACCGGGTTGGCTCAATTAGCCGGTCCGATTAGACCTGGAAAACAATTTTGAAACATCCTTGTATTTTTGTTTTGTGAGAAAATCATTTTGAAAACATTTTCTTTTTCAGGGTTACTTTAATTTAGCATGTGAAGTGGGCCGGTTTTCGGGAAATATGGGTCTCCGTCGTTGCATTGTTCTAAGTGTAATAGCATAAAAAATTAAATCTAAGGTCATGAATGCACACAACAAAATTCATTTTTGGTGATTTCCTAATTTTTTTGAATTTTTAGGATTTTTGGGAATTTTTGTGGATTATTCTGGAAATTCTGCCCTTAGACGAGGATTACAGTCTTGCGGCTATAGCTGTGCGACTGTAACTATAATCGTACGACTGTAATTACAGTTGTGCAACTGTAGATCATCCAAGTGTAGAAAATTGCCAAAATTCGTTCAAATAGAACTAAAGGCCGCGGGAAATCAAGAACACTCATACGGCCATATATACAGTCGTGCGACTGTTCTTTGCCATGAGAATAGTCGTATGACTGTTCTTGTTTCCCAGAAACAGCAAGTTTGAAAAATGAGTTTTATGCACAAAATCACATCAAATCACCCAGAAAAAGCAACAAAATGAAGGTTTGAGGTATAATTACCTTTGTGGCGCTGATCCACCGTAGGTTTGACCACTGGAAACACCTCAATCGACTCCAAATTGCTTCTCTTTTCCTTGTGTGTTAAGGTTCCAAAGGTTGTCCAAAATTCTCCAAAATGTCATAGGTTTTAGTGGATTTGAGGTCTGAAATTGATTTAATTTAGTGTTTCAAGTTGTTAACATATGATTTCTATCAAGTTTTAAACTTATCACACCAGAATTAAAAGAAAAAGAGGAGAAAAAGATGATACTTGTTGGGTTTTTCTTCTTTTCCTCTCCTTTTTCCTTCTATTCTCTTCCAATTTTTCCCTCAATCTCTGTCCAAAATCCCAAGAGTCAAAAGCCCCTCTCTTCCTTCTCTTCTCTTCTTTTATCTACCTTTTCTTCTACTGCAAATCCGGGCATTAATTGCCCTTCAAATCACCCTCATTTTTTAATTTTTAAGGTATGGGTAGCTGTACCTACTCCGCATTTACAGTTGTACCACTGTAAATTTTTAATTACAGTCGTATGACTGTAACTACAGTCGTGTGATAGAATTTTTTTTTTTTTAAGTTTGGAAAATTCCGGTGCTTACAACAGGTATACTTTTTTTTACATACTTGAACTTCCTGACTTTCTGATTCTAGATTGTCAAGACCCCTTGGAGGCAAGAGCGGGATAACTTGCCCCAGTTGCTTCTAGATGCGCAGGCGCTTTGTGATGGAGTGCCCCTTCGGGCAAGAGTGGTACTTCGGCGAGAGGGTTCACGACTGGCACTCCGGTCCTGAGGTGCGCAGGATTCCAGCTGCCTTACCGGTGGGATTATTCTGGCCTCACCTCCTGTCATCTACGCTACATCCAGACCTATATGGTGCTGGCTATAAGGCTGGCAGCGTGGATGGCGACTATCGCTAGTTCATCGCCACTCATCTTCTTCCGCTGACCGCTGACGATGGTGCTAGGGTATTTTCCAAACCTTTCTCTCTTTTTTTTGTACTAACATCCTCTTCTTAACTAACTTCAGCCATCTTCGAGAGGCAAACGTGCACGCCCACCCTCATCCGCTAGGGGGGCAGGCAGGAGGTCTGGTGCTGGCTCTGCTCGGACCACTGGGACCGTCTCTGCCGTTGGAGTGGAGGATGTTCCTATTCCTCCTTTTCAGGTTCCCCAGGCCCTTACCATTGACTATCTGCACGGTCAGCTCGAGTTCCAAATTGAGAGCACTATTCAGCTTTTCGATGAGTCTCAGCAGTCTTATCGAGCCGATCTCTATCTCCAAGACCATTCTTTTCCCCCAGCCATTTCTGATGGCACCACACATGTAAGTGGCCTTGCTTTTCACTGTTTTCGTCTTTCTTTCTAATTATTTTTCATAGATTGATCCCTTTGAATGTGATCTCTGTGGATCCCAGTGATGCAGGGTATGTATATGGGTCAAGCCATTAATGCACTAAGGGTGCTGGCCTTCCGGGATAATGTCGCTTTGACTGTAAGTACCTGCATTTGGCTTTAAATGCGTGCTTGTATGTATGCATGTACGTATGTATGAATGTATATGCATATGATTATGATGTTCTCCATGCTTTGCTTAGTGATCGAGAAACAACCCACGATCAAGATCGAGCGCCGTGAGTCCACTCACTTTAGGACAGAGAATGACCAGTTGCGGCATCGGGTCACTGAGCTGGAGGTTATGAACCAGACCTTTAGAGATCGAGCTGATGATTGGGATGCCCAGATGGGGCACGCGGGTGAGAACATGAGCGAGAGCCCGACTGATGAGACAGGAGATGGCAGGGATGACGGTGACGATGTTGGCTTTGATTCCTCTTAGGCCTATTTCCCATTTTCTATTTGTGATGTATTTACCCATCTATGGGTTGTTTCCTTGTACATTATGGCCTTTGCATAGGTCTAACTCCGTGATGTATCTAATGCTCGAATGATTTGCATATGATATTTGCATCTTTTAGTCATTGAATTTGGCACCTTTGAGTGTGTATTTCTCTGCATTTTCATGTCTTTATTGCTCCTTGGTTCAATTCGGTCGGGCTCGGGACGTGTTCAGATGTCTTTAGACTTCATTTTCCTTGCAAAACTGCCCCTATCACCTATAGCTGCGCGTCTATCATCATCAGAAATCATATAAAGATATAGACAAAGTGCTTTGTATATTACAGCCATGCCATTGTGACATTACAGCCGCTCGATGAACTACAGCCATGCCATTGTGACCTAAAGCAACGCCACTATGACCTACACCCGCGCCACTGTGGCTGTGCCACTGTGACAGAGTTATCCCACATTGAATTTCCACCTTTCTTCAGTGCAGCCACTCCACTATAAGATTACAGCTGCCCGGGACATCATAGCCGCGCCACTGTAGCGCATCACAGCCGCCAGGCATACTATAGCCACCCCACTCTGTATTTCAGCCTTTCTTCTCCTTCTTTCACTCCTCTTTTGGCATGGATCAGCTTTGAGGACGACTCTGGGACTATTGGGGTACGACCTACTCTTCCAATTGGGCTCTGTTAGCACCTTTTGGCTTCTAGTACCTCAGGTTCTACACTGCACTGATCCCGAACCAGGTCTTCTTGGATGCACCTACCAGCTTTTGGGATCTAATGGATCACATCTTCCACTTTTCTAGTCAAGAGTTATGCCCCTTGGTAGAGGAGTTTAGTGCTATCCTCTATGTTCCCTACCCTCGAGGGGTCCGGTTAGCTATTCCTGATCCTGACTGGGGTGACATTCATACATTCTTGAGTCGATTCGCTCCGGCTGTAGCAGGTATGGGTTGTGCGCTTACTGGTAGGCCTGCTTCTCCCAGACTCAGCCTTTCTATTATAGCTGATTTATGCTTTGTTTTACCCCCTACTGCCCCTGGCTGGGCTCCGCTGATGAGTTTGCTACTGATGGCATGCTACTTATACGAGTCCCGAGATGGCACTTACGGCCTTAGATTAGCCTCGGTGGTGACTCGGATGGCTCAGGGTGCATCACTTATAGTGGTTGCTTTAGCTGAGACACTGATCCACTTGGATTCTATCCACTTTGATTCTGATATTGAGAGCTGTGGATCCCCCTTTCTACTTCAGGTATGCTTTTGTACTGTACTTTCTAAATTCAAATATTCACTGCCCCTTTCTATTTGACCAACCCATGTGCAGATCTGGCTGTTGGAGAAGCTGAGCCTCCTAAGCCTCCCCCACCTCATCCGAGATACTCCCCGAAATATTACTGGTCTCGGCACATTGAGCTTCTAGATTTTAGTTTTATGTCCATGGAGCACTGGTTTGATTGGCTGAGGAGGTGGACTGATGCCTTAATTCGATGGGTCTGCCCTTGGTGGGATATTTCTGATGTGACGACTACTAAGACCTGGGCCGGAGGTGTCCAGCTGCTTGGATTGACCCATGTGACTTTCTACTCTCCTGCTTGGCTATATGGACAGTATGGTCAGCTACAGGGGGTCCCTCGATCTTTGTGCACCACTGAGTGCGAAGTGTTTACACCACAGTGGCCCCGACATGTGCAACATCAATGGATGCATCCTACTCACATCGAGATTCTGAGGTATGATAGTGTTGCACCTGTGGAGACAGATGCTTGCTATAGAGATTGGCTGACGGATCTAATTGCTTGCCCCATTAGGCGTGGATGTGAGGCACTGATTTTATGGTACCTCAGTCTTTAAAGAACTAGGATTATCAGAGTTGGCTACTACTGTATGGCTTTATTCTGTTTTTATTTCTTGTCCTAATTTTTGTATAGGTCACCCTTTTTGGGTTTTCGACCTATCAGACTGTCTTTATTTTTGCCTAAACTGCCTTTTTGGGTTTTCAATTTAGCAGACTTTATTTTGTGTCCTAGCTTTTGCATTGACAGCCCTTTTCGGGTTTTCAATCTATCAGACTCTTTTTTTTACATATATATTCAATCTATGGATGTGAGATGTGCAGAAGATATGAAGCCAATTACGCATAAAATAATCCGGATTGCAATTAAACTTGGGACATTTAATCGAATAGAATTGAACATTCATTCATTCATTCATAAATAATATTTTATCACAATGTACATCAAATGATGAAATGAAACTGAGGACAGAATCAATAATGGTATACGTCTCGACTGAATCCACGCTTGCCACCAACCGGTCTTTGCAGATTTTGCAGTCGATAGTCCACACCTCTCTGTCCTAATTTTTGCATGGATCACCTTTTCGGTTTTCGACCCATCGAACCATCCTAACTTTTGCATGGATAGCCTTTTCGGTTTTCGACCCATCAGACCTTTTTTTTTAAATGTAGTAATGCTTCAGCTTGTCCTAATTGATGGGGTTAACAAATTCGTTCCTGTCCATGTCCATAATCTTTGCAGTGCCCTTCGAAAGTATCTTCTTGACTATATACGGACCTTCCCAGTTCGCTTTGAACTTCCCCCGTACATCCGTATTGGTCTATTTCATCTGCTTAAGCACCAAATCCCCCGCCTTAAACGGATGCTTCTGATGACGAACCTTGTTGTTGTAGGTCCTAGCCATCTACTATTGGTACATCTGTAATCAGTCTAGGGCTTGAAGACGCTTTTCATCAATCAGTGCCAACTGTTCATGTCTCAACTGGAGCCAATCAAATTCTGGTAAGTGTGCCTCCATGACTACTCTTAATGATCTGACTTCCATCTCTATTGGTAAGACGGCTTCCATCTCATAAACCAATGAATATGGTATTTCTCCGGTAGGGGTCCTAATGCTCGTCTGATATCCCCACAAGGGAAATGGTAACATGTCGGGCCAATCTCTCAAGCTCACTACCATTTTCGACAGGATCTTCTTAATGGATTTGTTGGCCACTTCTACTGCCTTAGTGATTATAATTCATTATTCTATATACTTTGCTGCAATTGAACAGATTCTATTGAACAAGAACCTAAACCTCAAATTCTGATTCATTGTTCAATTTGTTTTAAATCCTTCAAGATAGATCAGGGAAACTTGTTGATTTCGGTTTCTCACAGCCGATATCACATCAATTGGTATCAGAGCTTTGGCTTCAATCAAGGTTTGTTAGTGTTTAAAAAAAAAAATTCGTTTTTGTCTTCTTCTTTCTTTTTTCTTTTTAGTGAACCCGTATCTTTTGCACTATTTTTAATTTTTCCATCGTATCTTTGTCTATAGAACTCGGAATTGTGCAATTCAAAAACCGTTGGATTCTTAAGAAAAAGTTCTAAATAACATCAGAATACTTTAAGTTCAGAATCGGTATGGAAGTTGCCCTAAATTAGAGTCGAAATTCTGTTTCTAGTTTTGTTAAATTTGCTTCTAGTTGTGTCTTAGGTTCATCTGTTGCGTTTTTTTCTCTGAATCTTGGTACTTTTTTTTTCTTGTCTCTTTGTGAATGTGAATTTTCATTATTTATTGGCCATGTTCAGTTTTAATTTCCGTACTAGATGTTGAGTCAATGATAAGGTTTGCAGCGTGATTCTTCATAGAACTTATTTTGCAAACATTGCTAGTCTTACTTTGGTAGAGAAATTAAATTTGCCTCTTATTGACCATCCAAAGCCATATATCTTGCCAACATTAAATAAATGTGATATTGAAATAAATAAGCAAGTTGTGGTAAAATTCTCCATTGGTCGGTACAAAGATGAAATATTATGTGATGTTCATCCAATGGAAGATTGTCATCTATTGCTTGGCCATCCATGGGAAGTTCATAGAGATGTTATCTTTGATGGTGAGAAGAATTGTTATTCACTTAAATCGAAAGGACGTATGTACAAGATTCTTCCATTATGTGATGAAGAAGCTTATAAAGACATGTTGTATTTGCACAAACAACAGCAAAAGAAAGCTAATGAAGAAATTCCTTGCAATGATGATGCTGAATCTGATGTGAACAAAGAGGTGAAAGATATTGGTGATCATGAAGGATGTGATGGTGACAAAACTGAAGCTGGTGTTGTTGCAGAGGCTGAACTTGTTGAACATCTTGTCCACAAAGATGCACAACCTGATAGAGAAAAGATTGGAGCTAATATTATGGTGAAACATGGAGAACATGAAGATCAGCATGTTGGGAAGCTTGTTAATGAAGTGGGAGATAATTACCATTTAGAAAAAAATTGAAATGATTTTAACTAACATACTTGATACTTGTTTGTCTATTATTTCTTTTCATGATTTTCAGGATATAATTCTTCCTTATGATATGAACATGCAAGATTCGAGGACAAATCTTTTCGAAAAAAGGGAGAATGATGTGAATCGAGATAGCTTGATCTTTGGTTTAACTTGTCTAATCAGTTTGGTTGATGCAAAGAATAAGAACATCCTTTCAAATGCTGATTTATGGAGGATTCGGTGCAAAATGAAGCTTAATAGTTTATTTGTGAGGAATGTACAAGCCCATTAGGAATCTTCTGGGCCTAATTAGACTTCTACGTATGAGCTAAGGACAATTAAGTGTTAGCACTTAAGGCACCCTTAGGGAATATGCATGGATTTCGAATTGGGCTTAGGTATCCATATTTAATTGTTATTTTTTTCAATAAGTGAGTTGTTTTGGGCTTAAAAATCAGCCCATAGACAACCCTCAAAAGGGAATTTCATTTTTCATCCTTATTGCATAAGGATTAGTTTTAAGTTTTCCTTATTTGTTTTTATTTAAGCTTTCCTAGTCCGACAAGGATTTGTTTTCCTTTTCAGTTTAGGTTTAGGTTTAAGTTTTCTATTTAAACACCAATGTAATAGTTAAAAAGGGAGATGAAATTTAATACAATTCAAATTTTTCTCTCCTTGTTGAGATTCCAGCCCGGGGCTGATTTTTAATTTTGTGAGTTTGTGAGATCGAGTTCTTCATTTTTACAATTTTATCTTGATTATGAACAAGTATTGTGGTAAGGTACTTGTGAATCATCCAACATTCAGGTTCTAAGATTGCTCAATCGAAGGTGTCAGGTTTCAACCCTTTTCATTGTCGCTTAAACACCTTAGGATTGGTTTGCTATCACCAATCTTTGTTTCGTTTTTGTGAGTTCAACCCTGATTGATAGACTTGGGAAATTTATTAAAGTTGATTTCGGCTTTCTCACGGCCGAGATCACATCAATTGGTATCAGAGCTTTGGCTTCAACCAAGAACTCGGAATTGGAAAACAAATCCTTGTCGGACTAGGAAAGCTTAAATAAAAACAAATAAGGAAAACTTAAAACTAATCCTTATGCAATAAGGATGAAAAACGAAATTCCCTTTTGAGGGTTGTTTATGGGTAGATTTTTAAGCCCAAAACAACTCACTTATTGAAAAAAATAACAATTAAATATGGATACCTAAGCCCAACTCGCAATCCATACATATTCCCTAAGGGTGCCTTAAGTGCTAATACTTAATTGTCCTTAGCTCATACGTAGAAGTCTAATTAGGCCCAGAAGATTCCTAATGGGCTCATACATTCCTCACAAATAAACTATTCAGCTTCATTTTGTACCGAATCCTCCATAAATTAGCATTTGAAAGGATGTTATTATTCTTTGCATCAACCAAACTGATTAGACAAGTTAAACCAAAGATCAGGCTATCTCGATTCACATCATTCTCCCTTTCTTCGAAAAGATTCGTCCTCGAATCTTGTATGTTCAGATCATAAGGAAGAATTATATCCTGAAAATCATGAAAAGAAATAATAGACAAACAATTATCAAGTATGTTAGTTGAAATCATGTCAATTTTTTCTAAGTGGTAATTATCTCCCACTTCATTCACAAGCTTTCCAACATGCTGATCTTCATGTTCTCCATGTTTCACCATAATATTAGCTCCAATCTTTTCTCTATCAGGTTGTGCATCTTTATGGATAAGATATTCAACAAGTTAAGCCTCTCCAACAACACCAGCTTCAGTTTTGTCACCATCACATCCTTCATGATCACCAATAATTTTAACCTCTTTATTTACTTCAGATTCAACATCATCATTGCAAGGAATTTCTTTATTAGCTTTCTTTTGCTGTTGTTTGTGCAAATACAACATGTCTTTATAAGCTTCTTCATCACATAATGGAAGAATCTTGTACATGCATCCTTCTGATTTAAGTGAATAACAATTCTTCTCACCATCAAAGATAACATCTCTATGAACTTCCCATGGACGGCCAAGCAATAGATGACAATCTTCCATAGGATGAACATCACATAATATTTCATCTTTGTACCGACCAATGGAGAATTTTGCCACAACTTGCTTATTTATTTCAATATTACATTTATTTAATGATGGTAAGATATATGGCTTTGGATGGTCAATAAGAGGCAAATTTAATTTCTCTACCAAAGTGAGACTAGCAACGTTTGCAAAATAAGTTCTATGAAGAATCACGCTGCAAACCTTATCATTGACTCGACATCTAGTACGGAAATTAAAACTGAACATGGCTCATAAATAATGAAAGCTCACATTCACAAAGAGACAAGAAAAAAAAAAGTAAGCAACATTCAGAGAAAAAAAAACGCAACAGATGAACCTAAGACACAACTAGAAGCGAATTTAACAAAACTAGAAACATAATTTCGACTCAAATTTAGGGCAACTTCCAAACTAATTCTGAACTTGAAGTATTCTGACGTTATTTAGAACATTTTCTTAAGAATCCAATGGTTTTTGAATTGCACAATTCCGAGTACTATAGAAAAGGATACGATGGAAAAAGTAAAAACAGTGCAAAAGATACGGGTTCACTAAAAAGAAAAAAAAAAACAAAAACGAAATTTTTTTTCCAAACACTAACAGACCTTGATTGAAGCCAAAGCTCTGATACCAATTGATGTGATATCGGCTGTGAGAAAGTCGAAATCAACTTTAATAAATTTCTCAAGTCTATCAATCAAGGTTGAACTCACAAAAACGAAACAAAGATTGGTGATAGCAAACCAATCCTAAGGTGTTTAAGCGACAATGAAAGGGGTTGAAACCTGACACCTTCGATTAAGCAATCTTAGAACCTGAATGTTGGATGATTCACAAGTACCTTACCACAATACTTGTTCATAATCAAGATAAAATTGTAAGAATGAAGAACTCGATCTCACAAACTCACAAAATTAAAAATCAGCCCCAGGCTGGAATCTCAACAAAGAGAGAAAAATCTGAATTGTATTAAATTTCATCTCCCTTTTTAACTATTACATTGGTGTTTAAATAGAAAACTTAAACCTAAACCTAAACTGAAAAGGAAAACAAATCCTTGTCAGACTAGGAAAGCTTAAATAAAAACAAATAAGGAAAACTTAAAACTAATCCTTATGCAATAAGGATGAAAAACGAAATTCCCTTTTGAGGGTTGTTTATGGGCTGATTTTTAAGCCCAAAACAACTCACCTATTGAAAAAAAAAACAATTAAATATGGATACCTAAGCCCAACTCGAAATCCATACATATTCCCTAAGGGTGCCTTAAGTGCTAACACTTAATTGTCACTTAGCTCATACGTAGAAGTCTAATTAGGCCCAGAAGATTCCTAATAGGCTCATACATTCCTTACAAATAAACTATTAAGCTTCATTTTGCACCGAATCCTCCATAAATCAGCATTTGAAAGGATATTATTATTCTTTGCATCAACCCAACTGATTAGACAAGTTAAACCAAAGATCAGGCTATCTCGATTCACATCACATTGGCTTGTGGTCGATACGGGGATGATCTATGATGCTCAACTCCCTTTTCTTAGAATAATTGTGCCATTACTCCTTGAAATTGTACCCCGTTGTCAGTCACAACATGATAAGTGATCTTATATCTCACAAAAATGTTCCTTTCTATGAATTTGGCCATCTTCTTAGCTGTAACATTTGCGAATGATTCTGCTTCGACCCATTTTGAGAAGTAATCCACAGCTACGATAATGAATTGGTGTCCATTTGAGGTGGGCGGCCTTATCTCTCCAATTATATCTATGCCCTAAGTTGCAAATGGCCGCAGAGTCAAAGATACTTGAAGTTTTAGTGGGGGGAGATGATTAAGGTCTCCGTACACTTGATATTCATGGCATTTCTTAACGTCCTCGATGCAATCAGCTTGTAGAGTGAACCAAAATATCCTTGTCTTAGTATTTTCGTTGCCAGGGCCAACCCATTCATATTTGGTCCACAAGTCCCAGAGTGTATCTGTCTCATAACCTTACTTGCCTCTTCCTCTGATATACACTTTAGAAGGACTCCGTTAGCTGTTCTTTAGAAGTGCTGATTCTCAAATACCTGAAATTGGGCTGCCAATCTTTGAAGGGAAACCTTATCAGCCTCATCAGCGTCTTCGAGGTACTGAATGAACTATAAAATATCATAGTAACAGGGCTGTTCTTCAATTGTTGTAACTGCACTGACAGATGAA
This sequence comes from Euphorbia tirucalli, assembly GCA_039660915.1. Lineage (NCBI taxonomy): Eukaryota > Viridiplantae > Streptophyta > Magnoliopsida > Malpighiales > Euphorbiaceae > Euphorbia > Euphorbia tirucalli. The sequence continues at coordinate 28,506,801 of CM077640.1, read as the reverse complement.
TAGTATAAATTCTGAGCGATTTCTAGGATTACCGGCTGTATAAGTTGTCTTCGGGGCCTTCCCACATTGACGATAGTGTAGCCAAAGAGTCTGCCATCTGATTCTCCTCCCTCGGTACTTACCGGAATTCACACTGACTGAATACCTTCGCCCTTTCCCAAACCATCTCAAGATAAGGCTGGAGTGATTCTTCAGCCCAATCTCTGGTAACCTGCCGAATCACCAAAGCTGAATCCCCAACAACTAACGCCTCATTTGCCCCTAGTGTGATCAGAGCATCAATTCCAAAAAGACAAGCTCCATATTCTGCTACCTTATTAGTCACTTGAAAGTTAAGTCGTTTCGCCAGGGGAATGATTTCTCCTTCAGGTGTAGCAATAATTACCCCTAAGCCTGTGCCATGTTTGTTCACTGCACCGTCGAAGTACATCACCCATCTGTTTGCTTCTTCTTCAACCACCGCCAGCTATTCATCAGGAAATTCCAAGTTCTCAACATAGTCTAAATCTATTGGCTGATTAGCTAGAAATTCTGCTATTGCCCTTCCTTTGATTGTCTTCTTCATCACATACTCTATGTCGAATTCTGACAATAAAAGCAACCATCTCGATAATTTCCCGGCTAGTACTGGAGCTTGGCATAAGTATTTCATAGGATCTACTTTGGCCACCGCGTGAACTTTATATGATTGGAAGTAATGTCTTAGCTTCTTTGTCAACCATACCATAGCAGCACAGGTTTTCTCTACTATTGTATATCTAGTCTCGTATTCCAGTAGCTTCTTACTCAAGTAGTAGATAGCATGTTCGCGCCCATCTTCTTGCTCTTGTACCAATATCTCTCTAACTGAAGTATCTTTAATAGCCAAGTACAGAATCAGGGGCTTGTTCGGTATTGAAGGCTTTAGAACTGGAGGGTTCATCAGATAAGCCTTAATTCTGTCAAAGGCTATCTAACACTACTCATTCCATTCCACTGGCTAGTTCTTCTTTAGAAGTCTAAAAATCGGCTTGCAAACTATAATTAACCTTGCAATAAACCGACTGACATACTGTAGTGAACCTAGAAAAGACCTTATTAGGATATTATTAGGATCCATTTCGATTCCCTTCTGACTGACTACATTACCAAGCAGTTTTCCAGAAGTTACCCCAAACACACACTTCTTAGGATTGAGGTGGAGATTGTACTTTTCAATTCTAGTAAAAAATCTATCCAGGATAGCTGGGTGCTCCTCTTGGGTCATGGATTTAACTAACATATCGTGCACATAGACCTCGACCTCCTTATGGATCATATCATGCAAAAGTGTCGTGACTGCTTGCTGATAGGTTGCCCCGGCATTCTTCAACCCAAACGCATGGCTATATAGCAATAAATCCCCCACTCTGTGATAAAGGCTGTTTTTACTTTGTCGACCACATTCATCAGAATCTGGTTGTACCCTGAGAACCCATCCATAAATGAGTACATTACTGCCTTGGCGGCACTGTCAATCAGAACATCAATGTGCGAAAGCGGGAAGTCATCCTTAGGAGATGCCTTATTTAGATCCTTGTAATCTACACAGACCCTAACTCGACCATCTTTCTTCGCAACCGGTACGATATTAGCCAACCATTCCAGATACTCTACCACTTCTAAGAACTTGGCCTTGATCTGCTTGGCCACTTCTTCCTTAACCTTATCAGCCCATTCTGGTCATAGTCTTCTAAGATTCTACTTAACTGGCTTCATCTTCAGATCTGTCGGGATTCTATGCTCTGCAATCTTTCTATCGACCCTAGGCATGTCGTAGTAGGACCAAGCAAAGGCTTTAACATGTTTTTACAAAATTTTTACAAGCTCTTTCTCTCGTCTGGTGTGAGGCCTTTCAAGACGGATACTATCTTTGGATTATCATCTGTCCCTAGATTCATTTCATGCAATGATGCATCATGTATGCTAAAGACATTAAATAAATATTTGTATGTATGCACAGTTCCATCCGAAAAAACATCACACAAGAAAGCAAAATCAGATTTTATTGCATTAAAGGCCTTGTAGGTAGAATTGTTCACATCATAAATTGAAAAAGTTGATACATTAGATAAATTTCCGTCCTCCACATGCGGAGGGTCTTCATCAGCAATAGCACAGTCGAACTCTTTAAACAGGTACCCACGGTCATCTTCCAGATCTTCCTTTTGCTCTGCAGTCAGCTCCTCCTTAGGTGTTTCAGCTTTACCCCTCATCACCAGCTTGGTAAGATCTTTAACAGCTTCTTCTATGAGCTCTTCATGTGTCCTCCCAAGAGGTGGCACTTTCTTCTTTGAACCTTTGCTCGACTTCATCACAGTGGATAGTGCCCTAGTGATGGCTTCCATAGCCACTTCAATCTCACTTCTCACTAGGTCAGTCTTCTCAAAGGCTTCCCCCTTATCCCCAAATTCAACTCTGACTTGGTCAACTACTTTCTGACTCGAAATCTCCTTGCTTTTGCCTCTGGTTTCGGTTCGCAGCATACTCACAATAGGCTCAGTCCCATACTTGCTGAAATCAACAACATTAGCAAAAATCTCAAACCCTGGGAGTTGGCCTCCCTCAACAACTACCGGCTCAGAGGTCCTGTCATAGACTGATTCAGAGGCTCGAACAAAGGTGTCCACTAAGTTCACATGTTTCCTTTCTTGCTTAGCCTTCCCCTCGCAATAACCAAGCCCAAATTGGCGGTACTTGCCGGCCTCAATATTAAACTCAGGGATCCCTTGCTGCTTGGCCCCTAACCCTTTTCCAAGCTCATAGTTCTGCTTGGCAAAGTACTTATGGATCCAGTCTGGAAATTTCAGCTTATCAGTTTTCACAGCCACGTGAAAACCAGTCATCGACTGCTCAGTAGCACTCAAGGCAGCCACAACAGAAGACTCATCCGTTTCAATAGTAACCACCTTCCCTTCAATTAAAAACTTTACCTTTTGATGCAAGGTTGAGGGCACTCCTCCTAGGGTATGGAACCATTGCCTTCCCAAGAGCAGAGAGAAGGTGACAGGAATATCGATCACCATGAACATCACCTTTGACCTAACTTTCCCTACCTTGACTTTAGTTTTAAAAGTCCAAAGCACAGCTCTTTTGCTATTGTCATATGCCCTAATCACGGTGTTGGATCGGTAAAGAGCTTCTGTACTCATCCCCAAATAAGGCAGGATCTGGGCAGGGTAAATGTTCAAGGCTGAGCCGCCATCCACCATTACACCCGGCATCATTCTATCCATGACCTCTACATTCAGGTATAAAGCCCTATTATGGTTGACCCCTTCAGGCGAGAGGTCCTCAACTCCAAAACTGATATTTGGGGCTCTATTGGCTTTCAATTCCACTCCCTTGATCATTGCACATATCTCATCTGGAGACATAGTAGGATTAGCCTCCATCTCCATTAACTGCTTAACCACCACTTCGCGATGTCTTTTCGACTCCATAAGTAAGTGCCAAACATTGGCACGAGCTAGTGTCCTCTTCAGTTGGTCCACTACCATGTCTTCCTCCTTGGCCATTGGGGATGACTGGGTAGCATTGTTCTGCACAGGTGTGGTATTCCTCCTCAGGGGTGCTGGAGGTGGTACATTAGTGGGTTGATAAACTCTTCCGCTCCTTGTGATGTGCATCACTAGCCTATCTTTCTCAATCACGGTTCCCCTTCTCATCTCCACTAGTTAAACTGGCTTCGACTCTTGGATCTCAAAATCCTCGTACTCATCATCCACTTCGATCTCGTCCAAATCAATGGGACCTGCCTTATTCCTCATTGCCAATGTCTGCTCTTCGACTACCTCCGACTCTTCTTCACTTTCCACTAATACAGCTTGCACGCTTGGATTTTCTTTGATGATCTGAGTGAATACATAATTAGCCGGTAGACCAGACTACGCCATATTCACTTGAATTCCAAAAGTGGGGAGTGGATTCTTCTGCACACTCGGCTTCAGAGCCGGCTTAATGATCTTTCCATCAGTGACCAGCTGCTTGATGGCCTTAATCAACTGGGTGCACTCATTCGTATGGTGACCCCCCATCATATGGTAAGAGCATAAATTATCTCTATCTGCCTTTGTTGGAGGTGAGAACGGCCTCATACTCTATAATAGTCCAGCCTTTCTACACTTGGCAAAAATCCGACTTGCTGACTTGGCCCACGGACTGGTGACCCTCTGAGTAGTCTGTCTCCCTTGGTTCACAATGGCCACCTCTGCCTCTTGCACTTCAATAGAGGCTGCTTTTGGTGACATCTTGGAACTAGACCTGACCATGGTAGTCTTAGAACTACTACCTTTGTATCCTCGGGAGTACCCTTGGTTACTTCTATAGGAGCCCGAACTCTGTCTACCCCTCTGCTCCTCTTCTTCATATCACTTGATACGTTTAGCAAATTTGACCACTTCATCGAAAGAGTGGAACCTTTTTAGCTTCATCTTATCTTTGTACTGGGGCAGACTACCATCCACCAGCTTTACAATTAGCGACTCTAACTTAGGTACCTTATCCACCAGAACCTACACATCCATCCACCATTTGTAGTAAACCGGGAAAGACTCATTCAGCTTCTGGTAGATTCTTTCCAAATCTTCAAGAGTCATCTCTACCTGGGTGTTATAGGCACACTGCTTCACAAAAGTATCAGATAGGTCCTCCCAAGTAGAACGGGTATATAGGGGCATCTTCATGTACCACTTCGCCGCAGTACCCCTCAAAGTAGTCAAAAATAAGTTCAAGAGATGACCCTTCTCGATCCCCATACTAGTCATCAACCTCAAGTAACTATCCAAGTGGGCTGCCGGTGGGCCTTCCCCGGTGTAGGGAGGAAGATAGGGCATGTGAAAACCAACCACAAGCGGCTCTTCTCCACCGACCATCAAAGTAGTCGAGTCAACACACCTAATGGGGTTGTAGTGCACCATCTCCTTTAACTTGGGCAACATGGCTTCAATATCAGATAATTTTTTATTAAGACACTTCTCCACCATAGTCTCAATCGAGGCCTCTCTCGTCTTCTCAAATGCCTCATCTTCTTCAGATTGACGGTCAGTCTCCCTAAGGCTGACAACTCCACCGCTTCCTCCGGAAAGATTCCCTCAAGCTCCATTTGTTGCTTGGACAAATTGTTGTCCTCCACTTCCAACCAAAGTCTGAGTTAGTGGAACAGTCTGAATAGGGGTAGTGTTCATCACCGCCTACATTTGCTCCCTAAGGGTAACCTTAAATTTATCCGAGCTCAAAAAATTCCTCATAAAAGCTGCCATGTTGAAGGGCATGTTCCCATTGTTTTCGTCGGCCATCTCTGATCTATCTGCTTCTTCCAACAGAATCTGACTATCAACCGATAAAGTAGGCAACTGAATCACGACCTCCTGATCTGAATCCAACCCTGAACTGATCCCCTCCACGGTGACCAGTTTTGATTGAACTGACTGAACTGATTAGTTCGGCTCTGACTCGACACGAACTAATCGCTTTGAGGTTCGACTCCAAACTGTACATTCAACATAAGGTTAGAATCTCTGATGGATGTCGTGGACCTAGACTCGACACACTAAGTTGCGTGTATGGCATGTTCATGTTCATGTTTGGATTATGCTTCATGGGTGTGGATGATGATGAAAATGACTTTTGTATTTTCTTTCTTTTTTTATTTTGGATGCTCCAAGCATACCCTATGCTATACAAAAGACAATGCAAAAAGGAAAAAAGACCTTTTTAGCCCCTATGCTATTATCAGTTTACCCCTTTGACCCCTCTGCTATTGAACTTTCCCTTTTGCCCCTTATGGTATGCAAAAACATTCCAAATTGACACCTAGAAAGCATATTCCGTTAGATTCTGTTGATAAAATTATTAATGGAATCTGACAGAATCTGACGGAATATGCTTTCTAGGTGTCAATTTGGAACGTTCTTGCATACCACAGGGGGCAAAAGGAAAAGTTCAATAGCACAAGGATCAAAGGGGCAAACTGATGATAGCACAGGGGCTAAAAAGGTCTTTATTCCTAATGCAAAAATATCGCATGTGAGCCGTCACACGGACAGAGGTTCGGTGCCTTCGGGGCACCTAGTGGATGTCATGAAATGGTCACATGTGTACAAACACACGGACAGAGGTTCGACACTTTGTAGGTCAATGAGATGATATGAAGTAGTCATATGGGAGCCGTTTCATAGAGAAGGGTTCGATGCTTTTATAGCATCTTAGATGAAATGATGTCACAAACAAGTCGCGTGTAACTCGAAACACGGACAGAATTTCGGCATTCGAAGAACACCTTGCATGACTTAGGCATGTTATGAGATGTCTTAATATGAGTACTAGTTCGGCACTCATGGAGTACCTTACATGAATCATCAATGTTATGAAACAATCTGATGTGGATCGAGACGCACAAGTAAGACTTTGGTGTCACCGTGACACCAATGATGATGTTATGTAATGGTATTGTGTGATCCACCATATGATTATAAGCCTAGGACCGTTGTGGTTCTCTAACGAGTGAAATGATGTAATGAAATGTCCAAGTGCAATCCGGTGCATAGGTGGAATATAGGTAGTCTTGAAGACTCCCGATATGTCATGAAATGAAATGGTCGTGAAGGGCATACTTAGAACATCCTTTCCATTTTAGATGGGATGAGATGAGATGAATGCCTATGTCATACAAGATGCAAGTGGCTGCACAAAAACGTGGTTAGGATGCATGACACACAAGATGATGTCATGTATGCTTTATGAAATGCGAACACACGGGATGTATATAACACACAGATAAGATGTTATGGCTGCACGAAAACATGGTTAGTATAATAGCACAAGTATGATGATGCTTCAAAATGGCTGCATAAAAATGTGGTTAGAATGGCACATGGATGATGCATGTTTTGATGTTGCATGTAAAGGTCAAAAGTAAAACAACCATGGAGCAAATGTTAGCACACGCAACAACATGCTCACCCTTCCAAACTTATTCCTCCTTTCAATTGGTCTCGCATTCTTCCTAGGTATTGGGTCTCTTTGGCATCAACCGGGGATACCAAAGGCGTACTCTCAATGTCTAATTTCAAATATAGGTTTTAGTAGTCCTAAGGGGAAGTTACTAGGCCATTACATGAAGGTATGGGTCAAACCAAGGGTCGTACAGGTTCCCATAGTGAAAATACACTTCTCATCGTAGAACACGATGTAAGGTTCATATGGTTCTATGAGTGGTTTACCTCCTCAGGTGCCTCCAATCGTAGCAAAAGAGGTAGCTCACCTTTAGAAATAAACCAGGCTTAATCATATGTTGGAGGGATTTAAGAAGAGAAAATGTCATGCTATGCGGTTGTGAATGAGAAATCGGATTATGAATTAATAATTGACTACAAGTGAGGATATACTTCAATTGTTGCCAAAGTTCCTTAAGTCTTTATGAAAACCTTTTTAAAGAAACCGTTAATCCACAGCAGAGTCACCATTGTGAGCGGACGATGTTTTTCGGAATGCACGGTGAAGCGGGAACCAGGGATTTTCTTTTTAGGTGATGATGTGGTTTTGAAAACGGGTTTTAATCTTTCTTAAGAAGAACTTATTGTATTGAGAAAACTCATTTTGTAGAAAAATTTAATTTTAAGTGTGAATTTTGGAAAATAGATTTTTAGAAAATCCCAATTTAAACTTAGAGACCTCGAAACCTAAATTTCATGATCAGATATAGAGTCGCCACCCAGATCAACTCATCTGGGAAATTCTGATACAGCTCCCTACCAAGTGTAAACGCAATACCTGATCCAGAGATTTAGGGTTCAGGCAACACATCTACTAATCCTCAACTTGTTTTCAATTACTATTTCATAATGTGATATGACATTCACTTAATTCTACCCATTTTATCTTCCTTTAATTTTAGTTAATGCTCATACAAAATGACATAAATATAAATAAAGTGCAGAAGAATAAAAGTGCAGGAAAAGTAAAGTAATGGCCAAATTTACAACCGGAAAAAGAAAAAAACTCTTATTCCCACCATTTACAACCACCTATAATACACGATAATCTAAAAAGTACAATTGCCTAGATACACAAAATAATCTATTAAATACATCAAAAATAAAAATGAAAATAAAAAGCTGCATCCAAATACGGTTAGCATGAATAAACAAATCACACAAAGGACTCATGAAAGATAGAATAGGGGTATTTTGGGAAACAAGATCATGCATAGGGCGGTAATCGAGAAGTCTAGACGACTACTCGATTAGATCTGGAAAACATTTTTGTAGAAATGCCCCTATAGATTTTATGAATGAAAACCAATTTTGGAAACAATTTGGCTCGTTTCACATGCATTTTCCAACTTTTAGTGGGCCGGATATCCCGGAACCTGGGGGTTCCGTTCGTGAGTGGGCCTAAGTTGAACATGCATCTAAGGTCTGCAAATGTAAACATGCCAAAATTTTGTTTTGAATAGAAAAAAGACACAAAATTACAAGTTGGAGGTCCCAAAGGGTAAAACAGTAATTCTGCTTCTCAAACTACAACCAAGCGGCTGTAGGGTATCACAACCATGCCATTATAGTGGCTAGGGCGGCTATAACACCTACAGCCGAGCAGTTGTAATGCTCCAGATCCGATTTTCTTTCTTGTTTTGAAAATCGTTTTAGAACTTTGATGATTTCAGGCAATGTGGGACTTCTGAAAACTCATAAAATTCCACAAAAAGGATCCAGATTGGATCAAACAAGTCCAGAAATCCCTAAAAACGGAAATCATCAACACTCAATCCCATATCCATCAATCAAAATCCGAAAACAGTAAAAACAATTATACGTGGATGTGATTTGACCGATAATATTCATGAAAAACACAATTAATTTTGAAAATGGAAGTGTTATCAGTCGATTTAGGGAATTTAGAGCTTCTGCCCTGGAGATTACAGCCGTGCCACTGTGAGGTTATAGCCGCTCGGCTATAATATAACCATATGGCTATAATCATCAGACAGGGCGGTTGTAACTTGGTTCACTTCCAGATTTGAGAAAAACACAAAATCATAAACAAAAATCACCCAGAACAATTCAAAAGGAGTTTTTAGGGCCTCTCAGAGTATACCTTGTCATGTTCCAGTGTTTTGGATCACCAGAAACGGATTGGGATGCCGGAAAATGCCATGGAATCACAAACAACCCGACATCACCTACAATCCTCCGAACCCCGAATGGAACCCTAAATCAATCCGATTGAATACTAATATGATCAAAATTGCCCCAGAGTGCTAATCCTCACAAAACCCTAATCGTTTCTATATCTTAAATTAAAGTTTTGATGATTATAGATTGAATTGTCTTATTTTTTTTCTTTTCTCTCTCTAAAATCTTAAAAAACCCTAATTTTTATATGATTCATTGCAGAAAACTCACAAAGTCTGTCATCCTGACATAATTTTGAGTCTCACCTTATATATGTTCCAATTTAGGGTTAAAAAACCGAATTAATGGCTAAATTCTCCTTATTTATGGCTAAATTCTGCTTATTTAGGAAATCTGGTAATTATAGTCGAACAGCTGTAGTGGCCTACAGCCATGCGGCTATACTCTGTCGGGCACTATAGCTAAGTGGCTATAGTGACTAGACTTACCTTTCTCACCCTTTTTCACTTTCTCTTTGGTTCTTTTAAACGCTCACTTGACCTTCTTCGAGGTTTCGCACCAAGACTTGTCACACATATTCGGGGTCATCCGAGATATCTTCAACATCATTCTGGTCGTTCCAAGTCCGCCTCATGTTTATCAGTGGAAAAGGTAATAAAAGCTTTCATCATTGAGGTTAGGAAAAAACCCGTGCTCATAGAAGTTCAACGCTCATAAACTCCTAAAGAGGATAACTCAAAGACCAGGGTGGAGCTTCCACAAGAGGAAACACCAGCCCAGGTCACACAACGACCTAGAAGGTCTGGTAGGGATCGTCGGGAACCAGAGAGATATGGGTTTCTCATCACCAATGATCACACTCTTCTTATCTTCGATGAGGAAGAGCCCAAAACCTACCAGCAGGCTATAGCTAGCCCACAGTCTGCCAACTGGCACAAGGCCATGGAGGCGGAGATGCAATCTATGTGCGATAATCAGGTTTGGAACCTGGTTGATCCACCTCCGGATGCTAAGGTGATAGGTTGCAAGTGGTGCTACAAGCTAAAGGCTGGCAACACATTCAAGGGGCATCTGGTTGCGAAAGGTTTCAGATAAGTCCATGGAATAGACTATGATGAAACTTTCTCACCAGTCACTATGCTCAAATCCATAAGGATCCTGCTGGCCATAGCCGTATGGTACGACTATGAGGTCTAGCAGATGGATGTCAAAACCACTTTCCTTAACGAAAAACTACTCAAGGATGTGTACATGACACAACCTGAGGGGTTTTGTCAATCCAAAGTATCCTGGGAGGGTATGCAAGCTTTAAAGGTCCATTTATGGACTGAAGCAAGCATCCCGAAGTTGGAATATTAGATTCAGTGAAGCCATAAAGGAATACAGCTTCATACAAAATCAAGATGAGCCTTGTGTGTATAAAAGGATTAGTGGGAGCATTGTCACCTTCTTGGTATTATATGTGGATGATATCCTTCTTATTGGAAGCGACATACCAACACTGCAAGGAGTAAAGCAGTGGTTGTGTAAGTGCTTCGCAATAAAGGACTTAGGCGAGGCTGAGATGATCCTAGGGATCAGGATCTACAGGGATAGATCAAATCAACTTTTGGGCCTAAGTCAGGCCACGTACATAGACAAAGTTCTTAAAAGATTCAGCATGGATCAGGCCAAGAAAGGTTTCTTGCCAATGAGTCATAGGCTGAAACTTAGTAAGAAGAACTATCCTAAGACAAGGCAGGATAGGGAGAACATGAAGTTGGTCCCATATGCATCAGCTATAGGATCAATCATGCACTCCATGCTATGTACGAGACTTGATGTCGCCTTTGCACTGAGTATGACGAGCCGATACCAGCAGGATCCCGATGAGGATCACTGTAAGGCTATCAAAGAAATCCTAAAGTACCTTAATCAGACTAAGGATAGCTTCTTAATCATAGTCTGGGCACATGTTTTGCTAAATGGTGGTGCTGTAAGCTGGAAAAGCTCTAAGCAACCGACCATCATGGATTCTGCTATAGAAGCTGAGTATATTGCAGCGTGTGATGCAGCTAAGGATGCTATGTGGAAAAAGAAGTTTATCACTGAATTGGGAGCAATACCAATTATCCAGGATCCAGTTGATATCTTCTATGACAACAATGGGGCTGTTGCATAAGCTAAGGAGCCTCGGTCACACAAGAACACGAAGCACGTGCTTAGGAAGTTTCACCTCATACGAGAAATCGCCAAGAAGGGTGACATTTCATCACATAGAGTGGACATCGAGGACAATGTCACAGATCCTTTGACCAAGGCGCTGGCTCAGCCCAAGCACGAGGGTCATACTAGATCTATAGGGATTAGGCCCATGCCTAGTTGGAACTAGTGCAAGTGGGAGATTATTGGATGTGCCCTAGTCCCGAGGCATTGGTCCTTGTATTTGTAATGTAAATATATTAGATTTATGTATTATACATTTTGTGTCATTAAATAAAGACATCAATCTATTTATTATATATCTTGTCCTATGTTTTAAATAAAGTATCCAATGGACATATCCATATCCATGTTGACAAGTGTCATGCACTTAGCAGTAAGACCATGGATAAGGAAAACAATATGACCATAAAGAGATCTGTAGTCGGTTCTAGTCATAGGAATGAATGGAACTAGAGACTATCATTAGCTTGGTTGTATGGCAGTGTCTTACCGGCCATTGGACACAGGATGTCAACCAAGTTAATAGGTAAATGCAAAAAGGGCATAGTACTGGATAGATCCACTAAACGAGATATCCACATGGTATAGTATCACAAGTGATTTGCGTGTAGTACTTGTATGGATCCTTTAAACTGACCATATGATGGTGCTGCATGTGAAATGGCATACTTTGGTGTACGCCTAAAGGGCCTATAACAGGGTACCAAGTATGGGTACGTTCAGGTATGTTAGTGAACATGGAAATGCTATGGATATGTAGAAAGGAATGTCACTCAGTAGTCCACTGAGAAGATATCACCAGCCTCTTGATGAATGCAACTGATAAGAGTGTGGCCACACCCAAACAAGTTGGAACTTGTTTGTGACCATCAGTTCACTCTGGATCAAGTAAACATCCGAACACAAAAGAAGGTAATCAATTCATGCCTCTTTGTTGGACACCGATATCAATAACATGGGATGTATAAGTTTGAACTATAGGGTTATAATTACAATTGGACTGCTATCTCCATCTTAATTGGAGGATGCAGTGGTTTGCTAGAGCCCGCCTGTAGTCTGTGGACCAAAGGCCCACTGTACACATTGAATGTTTGAACTCGAACTAAAGGGATCAACTATATACTTGGAGTATAAGCACCGGAGAGAGAGGATTATATTAATTATATTATATAAATCAATTGGATTGATCAAAATAATATGATTAATATTTGAATTGGACTTCTTATAATTAACGCAATGAATTAATTTATATGATTATTTCCTAGGTGGAAATATTTTACATGTATAGGTTTACATGTATTTAATTTCATGATAGTCTAATTTAATTCCTTGGTTAAATTAATTGGTCAAATTAATTTTAATTTAAATGTATGTAATATATTATATGGTATAATATAATGACATGTATGTTGGATTAAAATTACATATGAAATTAATTTAGACCCAGAGAATTAAATCGGACTTGGGCTTAAAAGAGAAGAAAAGCCCACATGAGATTAAACTGAAAATTGGGCCTAAAACTCCCTTAGGAATTTCGGCCACCTTGGATAAAAACCTAGAAGATATTTTCGGCCATAGAGAAAGAAATTATAGCAGATTTTCAGCCCCAAAAAACTCTCTCATTCCGCCGATCCTCTGGCGAGCACGGGTTATGTTCTATAGCCATTCGTGTACAGGAACATGGAGGAAGTCGGATTCGATTTCTGCAGCCATCTCTTAAAGAGATTTTCTGGTGAGAATCTTATTTTTCCATTTTGTTTTGTTGTTTTCAATTTCCATTTCAGTTGCTCTTGGGCACAGATTTGAGGAAATCAATGCGTTCTTCTGCTTTATCAGTTGATTTCCGATGAAAAATCCCTACATTTTCTTTGCCACACGTAGATGTATTAATTAACAGTGCAGCCAGAGTTGTGATGTATTAATTTATGGATGGATTTTCTGGATACAAATTAGATCCTCATGGATATTACTGATAAGGTCAAGACAACTTTCTTTATTGAATAGGGCACGTACTGCTACAAAGTGATACTGTTTGGATTGAAGCATATAGGGGCTACATACCAAAGAGCCATCACCACACTCCTTTATGATATGATCTATAAAGAAGTCGAGGTGTATGTCGATGATATGTTAGTCAAATCCGTGACCTAGGAAGAGCACCCTACTATTCTGGATAGATTTTTGACTAGGATTGAGAAATACAACCGCTGCCTCAACCCGAGGTGCTCTTCCAATTCGCAACTCATGCCGAGGGTCGATTGGACAAATTTCGTTAATCAATTTAATTTTGTCCAGAAAATTAAATTATATCCACGAATTAAATCACACAAGAAGGCACATGAATCCAATTGCAAAAATTAAATCATGAGAATTTGAAAACCAATTTAAAAATTCATATAGGGTTCGAAAATCAAAATACCCATAAAATCCAAAAAAAAAGACCTAAATGTTGGTGTGCCTTAGTTCTTAGGGCATTGGATTCTTGTATTTTGTATTATACATTAAGACTCTTTGTATGTATACATTATTTGTGTCACATTAATAAAGGTATTTAATCTATTTCATTTATATCTTATGCTATAACATGAATAGAGTATCCATTAAGTGATAATTATAAAACATATCCCACGTCTATTCTAATCATGGGAACGAATAGAATCACAGACTTGTATATTCAATGACTGTATGGTAGTTCTTAACAAGCCATAGTACTTGTAAAGTCAGTCATGAATATAGGTCCATGTCATTGACTAGGACTGGATCAATCCGCACAAGAAAGCCACATGGTTGTCACATCATAGGTCTTTCTTGAGTAGGTCTCTTTTATCCTTAGACCAGATTTCATTATAGTATCGATACGGAATCCGATTCACTTTGACATATGCTTAACAGGTCTGTAAAAGGATGCCAAATATGGGTATGATTGGGTGGATGGGTAAAAATATTGATATTGATGATGAAGTGATAGAATTGCCACTCGAGTAACACCGAGATGATATCCCTGGCCACTTGATGAGTAGGATTGATAAGTATATGGCCATATCCAGATAAGTTGGTTGCTTATTTGATTAATTAGTCAACTTAAGATCAAGAAATATATTAAACAACAGAAGAGGATGACGGACACCATGCTTATTGTTTATTCATATTGATATCATTTGGCAAAGGACACTTTGAGATTACTACTGGGTAAGCGTCTTTAACAGACTATTGTACTTCTGTCTTAATTGGGGGATATAACGATTTGCTAGAACCCACTTATAGTATGGGCCTTGGGCCCACTGGCAACATAAAGATAGACCCATAGGATCGTACACATAGATCAACTGAGCCGAAACTTATAGAACATGTACATGTTATTTACAGTAGAAGGAACACGTTAATTAATTAGTTGACATACGATGTCAAGGTAATTAATCAATATTGGGTTGATTTAATTTAATTAATAAGTTTACATAACGTAATTAATTAATTTATCAATTAATTAAATTACATAAAGTAGATAATTAATTAAATTATTTTCCTAAGAAGGAAAATTAAATACATGTATTGTATTTACTTAAGTGTGATTTAATTTTATTTAGGGGTAATTAAATTTAGCCAAATGGAATTAAATTATATAACATAAACTTTTAATTAAAGTTTATTTGTGTAATTGTAATCCTAGTGGGCTTGGGTTTAATTAACCTAATTAAAACCCAATTGGACAAGGAGACTATATAAGGGCACACTTAAGGAAAAATCACCCCTAAGCCTAGAATCACAAGCTAAAATTTTTGGCCTCTATAGCAGCCCCTAACCAAATTTCTTTTATGCAATTCTTACATTCCTTTGCTTCTTCGGCTAGCACCAGTTCCCGCTCGTGAGTCGATGGTGTACCAGACTTTGGAGATCGCTTTCGTTTCAAGAATTGATTCTGCAGCAGTCTTTAGAAGAGAAGAATCTGGTGAGTTAATCTCTCTTGATTCAAATTGGTTTCTTTCCAATCAATAGTAATCAGACATGATAGGTGGATTCCACAAAATTTTAACCAGCCAATTCCGCTGTGCCCAGTCATTTTTCCCATCATGAACCCCAACACCGAACCCCGTGGCCTGCTGCAACAACAGCTTGTTGCTCAGCAATTATGAATTGCAATTTGTGATTCGATTCATATCTATCCATCTTTATTTTTTTTAAATCAATTAAAAACAGAAAAACAATTTGGGAAAAATAAATTAAAAAAACCCAAATCACCAAATTAGGGTTCCAAGAAAAGTCAATTGATAAACCAATTTCAATAAAATTAAATCTAACACTAAGAACCCTAATCCCAAAAATTCTATTAATCAGAACATGAACCTATGCTCCGATACCATTGTTGGGAATCATCACGGGAAAAATTAAACGCAACGATTAAAAATTTTTCTCGATTTTAAAGCCCAAGATTCATGTAGATTAATAGAACGAAGCGAGAACAGAAAGAAAATATAGCTTTCCCACCTTAACTGTCTCTTCTAGAGACTGCTGCAGAAACCTAAACGTGTTTCCTCCACAATCCGATACATGAACAACTCTTGAGCATGACTCGTAATAACGAATTGAAGAACGGAAACTAAGAAATTTCAGCCTAGGGAATTTGGCTCCTTTCTTTTTGGTGTACGCCAAAATATCAAGTGGCTAGGGTTACGGAGAAATTAGGTTTAAGGCTTCATTATATACTCGTTAGTATACTCTTTAGCCTACTAGGATTTTCATTAAAACTATATGTTATTTAATTTGATTAAATTAATTTAACTTGTACAATTAGAATTAAATAAAACGTTGTTATAAAATTCCAATTGACACAATTAAATATAATTTTACCAAATTAATATAACCCAAAGTTAAATTAAATCAACCTTAATAAATACAAACTTTGTATATAAATTTCCACCAAGGAAATTCAATTTTATTTAATTAATTATTTACTACATGTAATTAATTTAATCAAATAAAATTAATTTCTCCCTTATAATTGAATTAATTATGACATAACTTAATGTCAATAACTCAATTAATTTGGTTTCCATTCCAATTCTGATTATTCCACGTTCAATTATTCTATGTGTACGATCCTATAAGTCTATCTTTATGTTGACAGTGGGCCCAAGGCCCATAAACTGTAAGTGAGTTCTAGCAAACCGTTATAACCCCCAATTAAGACGGAGACTTGTAGTCTAATGTAAAAAATAACCCGGTAGTGATCTTGTATATCCTTTGCCAACTGACATCGATAGATAAGCAAGAGGCATGGCCCTGTCATCCTCTTATATGCTTTTTTATTTCTTGATACCGAGTGGACTGAACCTAACGAATAAGTATCCTAACTTATTCGGGTATGGCCATACACTTTTCAGTCTCACTCATCAAGTGGCCAGTGATATCATCTCAGGGGTCGCTGAGTGGCAATTCCATCAACTTCAATATCAATATCAACATGTTCACTAGCCCATCCAACATACCCATACTTGGCACCCTGTTACAGGCCCGTTAGTCATATATCAAAGTGTATGAGATCCTTTGTTATGTTACAGCGAATATCGGGTCTAAGGATTATAGCAAGACCTACTTGAGAAACACCTATGACTATCGAACCATGTGGTGTTCTCGAGACGGAGCGATCCAGTACCATGCAACCCAACATGTACCCATATCATTGACTGACATTCCATGTTTAATGGCCAGTGAGACGCCACCATCCAGTCAAGGATATGCTGGTCTTTAGTTCTATTCATTCCCATGATTAGAACAGACCAGGGATATCTTTATGATTATTACTTTAACTCTACTAAAAAGTCTCATAATCCAATGACCTACATTCGTTTACTTTAATATGGTTATAATTGGATACTCTATTTATAAATAACATAAGATATGAATAAATAGATTCATTCCTTTATTTCAACACAAAATGTATAATACAAAATATTCAAATATAAAGTGTAATAAAATACAAGAACTAATGCCATCTGGACTAAGACACACTAGCACCATGCCTGGATATTACTTAGATAAACCTAGTGGCAACTGCATATAAACCTCTTCATCCAACGCTTCATAAAGAAAAGCATTATTAACATCACATTGGTACAATGGCCAATTGTTAGCAGCAGCTAAAACTAATATTAATGGGACTATAGTGAGATTAATGATAGGGGAAAAAGTATCCTAGTAATCCAATCCTCTTGTTTGTGTATAGCCCCTTCACAACTAATCGGGCTTTATATCGTTGTAATGAACCATCACTCTTCAATTTAACTTGCTAGACCCACTTACAACTAATAGTTGTCTTACCAGGTGGCAATGAAGTAATGAACCAAGTATTATTAACATTTGAAGCTTAAAATTCAACATCCATTGCTTGTTGCCAAGATGGATGTTTAACTGCTTCTTTCTATGTCTTAGGTTCAAAAAGAATATTTAGATTGGCTACATAATGATTGTAAGAAGGAGAAAGTTTATGATAAGAAAGTACAGATGATAGAAGGTAATTAACATGCATAGTAGAATCAGTAGAACTAAGATTATTACAGTGAAAATCTTGCAAATATGTAGGAGCTGTCCTTGTTTTGGTACACTTTCTAATAATAGGTGGTTAAACAGAATTGGAAAAAGAAGAATCTATTGAATTTGATGGATGAATCGAATCAGATGAAGAAGAATTGGAAGAAGAAGAAGAAATAGAAAGAGAAGGTGACTGTAAGATAGGTGCAAAGGGAGTTGAAGGAAGAGGGGAATGACTATTAATTGCCAGTGGAATAGTATTAGATTCAACATAAGCAACTTGCAAATCAGTTGGAAATGTAGAACTGAGAAAACTAAAATCAAAAGAAGCAAAATGGGAAATGGAACTGTAAGGAAACATGTGACCTTTAAACTAAACATCCCTAGAAACCGTATAGGTAAAAGTATCCAAATTGAACAACTTATAACCTTTAACATTAGGTTTATAACCCAAAAAATACAAGTATGTGGTCTGCTATCAAACTTTGAAATAGGTGTATGATTAGGAGCACAAACTAAGCAACCAAATACTTTGAGGTTACTATAATCAAGTGATGTTTGATATGATGTGGTATAAGGTGTGGAATTTTTCAAAACAGGAGTAAGGAAAAGATTGATCAAATAAACTGCATGAAGAATATAGTTTGACCAAAACTCTAAAGGAAGAGAAGCTTGAAAAAGAAGAGCTCTAGCTACTGTTAACAAATGATAATGCTTTCGCTCAACACTGTTGTTTTGTTGAGGTGTATAGGGACAAGAAAATTGATGAGCAATTCCTTTCTTTTGACAGAAATCTTCCATTTACAATTTTGGTGCATTATCACTTCGAAACACCTTAATGTATTTAGATATAACAGTAAGAAAATATTTATAACCAGCATGTGAAGGTGTAGAATAGGGACCCCCATACATCAAAATGCACAAGATCAAAAGCAGAATCAGTTTGCAAAATGTTAAAGCTAATCTTCATAGAATATATTATATCACACTGAATCAGTTTCTCATTTTACCAACATGAAAGTGAGACAATTCCTCATATTACTTTCAAATGTGCTTCTATTTTGGGGTTATGGGCTGATTATGTAGTGATTTTGATCTTATCTGCGTACGTATCTTGTACACTGGCCCAGGAATGAACTTGCGGCTATTTCTGATGAGCAATTAATTTGAAGATGATTGCACTTGCTTGGAACGCTTGGTTTGCTAGGAAAGTAAATGTGGGGGTTTGAAGAAAGTTTTTTTTCAAAAAATCAAAAATAAAAATAAAAAATAAAAATAAAAATAAAAAGAAAAAAGAAAAATTGCACGTGCCGTTGAAGCGTTGAAGAAAACTAATAGAAGTCAGTCCCTAATGATTAGGTAAAGAAGTAGAATAATCTTAACAAATGGAAATAGAAGTCAGTCCCTAATGATTAGGTAAAGAAGTAGAATAATCTTAACAAATACAGGGTAAATATACTTTGAATTAATGGCTAATTGGATAGACAAACAAACTATGTATATATTAAAAGTGGAAAAAAGGCAGTTTCTCCAACCCTTGTGTTTCGTCTCACCTTTTTTCTAACAACCTCTACATGGAGAGATTTTCTCCTTCACCAACCAACTCTCATATCCATTATTCACCATCCTCTTTCTTCAATGAAACAAAAGAACAAAAAAATAAAAAATAGAAAATCCAAAATAATAATAAAATAATAAAAGAAGAAGTCTTTTTCAACCATATTCCTGCAAATTCTTTTCTATTTCCATGCCGAAAGTTATCGGCGTTTGAAGTTGTTCATCAGCAATTCTCAGGACAATAGGTAATATGCAAGTTTCTGGTCATTTTAAGATAACTAGGATCACATCCAAATTGAAAAGATAAGAAATATATTGTGAGTGCAACATTGGATATGTGAGTCGGTAATAACTTACATTTGATGTTGCTTTCGGAGACGGACAAAAAAATATACATACTTTGCATTTTTTGAACAATTGTCTATGCCACATCAATTGAGAGCCATGTCTGTAGGAGCTCAAACTGTTGGAGACAAAACAGAAGATCCTTTGTCAAGTAAAACTCCGCAGAGCACGGTTACCTGCATTTATCAGGCACATATTTCTGGGTGTTGGTGTAACGTGACAGTTTTGTGGTGCAAAAACCTTATGAATCACTCTCTTAATCTCATCTTCAATAATCCTGAAGGCGGCAGCATTTTTTACAGTTGCAAGATAGACCTTAAGCCTTGGCTTTTCTGGAGCAAAAAGGGTAGCAAATCCTTCGATCTCGAAGGCTGCCAAGTTGATATCCACTGGGATCTTCGTTCTGCTAGATTTTCCGGTAGCCCTGAGCCATGCAGCGATTATTATGTTGTTTTAGTGTCTGAAGGAGAGGTTGTATTGTTGTTAGGGGATAACAAAAAGAAGGCTTACAAGAGGACAAGAGCAAGACCTGCTCTTATTGATCCTATCCTGTTTCACAAAAAGGAAAATGTATTCGCAAAGAAATCCTTTGCAACCAGAGCAAGGTTCGATGAGAGGAAAGAAGAGCATGACATTGTTGTAGAGAGCTCCACGACAGGGCCTAAAGACCCCGAGATGTGGATTAGCATAGATGGACTTGTAGTTATTCATGTCAAGAACTTGCAGTGGAAATTTAGAGGGAACCAAACTGTTATGGTTAACAAACAACCGGTACAAGTTCTTTGGGATGTCCATGACTGGTTGTTCAGTACTCCCGGAACTGGTCATGGCTTTTTTATATTCAAACCAGGAGCTCCAGATACCGACGAGGATAAAGACAACAGCCCCCAAGGTGCGAATAGCGATAACAGTGATGGCAGCAACTTTTTTTCGACAAGTAATGCGCCAACGCCTGAATTCTGCCTCTTTCTCTACGCATGGAAGATAGAATGAAAATCAAGATACAGAGCATGAGTTTCTTATCCTCGCTATTCTGATTGCCATCGCAATTTGAGCAGTAAAAATCAATTACATTCATGAATTTTAACTCCTTTTACTGCTGTACATTTTCTTTTATAAAGTAGGAGAATGATTCAAAATAATGTATAGTAAATTTGTCACGTCTACAGTTGTTATGATAGAACTTAACATTAAGTACATCAGCTTAGTTCAAAATTAGACTGTTTACTTCGTTGATTTCTCAGATATACAGCATCTACTAGACTATGAGAATATACCAAGTTATTTTCCTAGCCCTGTACCCAATACTGATATTTACAGCGATTAGAAGCAACATGTCAAGCCAACGGACCAACGCCTGCCGGAATATAGGATAAAGTTCACATAATATGCACACTGCAGTTGCTATACAGAGTATGAATTCGTAACATGGCTCTTTTGATTGCCACATAATTTCAGCTGAAAAATAAATCATATTCATGGGTTTTAACTGCTTCTATGTGATACATTTCCTTATACTTTGATCCAATAAGATGATAAATTCATAAGTACTGTGCAGTTCAATTGTTCTGACGGAACTTAGCATCAAATACACTACTTCAGTAGTTTAATTATTTTCTTATACATATTTTTTCTTCGAACTGGTAAATTGGACAGTTTAATTAGTTGATTTCTAGGATCTAAGCATTGTGTAGTGCAATTGTTCTGACGGAACTTAGCATCAAATACACTAATTCAGTAGTTTAATTATTTTCTTATACATATTTTTTTCTTCGAACTGGTACATTGGACAGTTTAATTAGTTGATTTCTTAGATGTATCTTTAAATATTTTCTTATACATATTTTTTCTTGGAACTGGTACATTGGACAGTTTATTAGTTGATTTCTTAGATGTATCGCATGTATTAGACTAGACTATCGTTTATTTCTCAAATGCATCACCTGTATGAGACCATCGTTTATGAAAAAGTACCAAGTTATGTTTTCGGTTCTAGGAGCAACTACCTTGGCATCCACATTGTGTATCATGGAGATTCATCCGAGGTGTAAGATATCAAGGTATCAACTCTCTCTATTCTGAGGGAGAAGATTGATCTATTTATATGTTGTATATTTTACACAATTTAGTAAGCACCGATACATAATGTCGGTACTAGTATTCCTCATGAATATACCAGCTAAATAACAGTTCAACCAGCAGCGAACCCAAGCTGTCCATGAGCATCATATGACCACCTAAATACAATCCCATATATGACAAATAGGAAAGACGTACCTGCATGTTCTCTTTTTCTAACACTATTATCATCGTTTGATGTTTTCTCCATCATTACGGGACCTCATTTTGATTTTAGTTGGTCTAGTTAACCCAAATGTATATTAAGCAAAACAACATAGATCATATTTGATTCATGGAATAGAATAGAGTAGGAATAGAATAACTATTTCATGGAATGGAATAGAGAAAGAATGAAATAGCTATCCCATTTCCCATCCTATTCCAATTTTTGGTTCAATAATGGAATAATATATAGAATATGCCATAGTGGAATGAAAGAACAAGGAAAACTGGATGAAATCGGGTTAAAGAAAGAAAAAAAAATCAAACAACGAAAACGAAGCAAACAACAAAAAAAATGAAAAAAAAAATAAAAAATAAAAACCGGGTAAAACAGAGAGAAACAAATAAAAATATAAGAAACAGAAAAAATGAAAAAAAAAAAAGAAAAAGAAAAAGAAAAACATTGAAACACATAATACTTATAGAACAGATGAATATAGAACATCAAGAAAAAATGAATATAGAATATCAAGGAAAAATGGAGAAATTGGAGAAAATGAATAACGTAAAAATTATGGGAAGTGAAAATTGTGATACTTATAGCCCATCCAACCAAAGGGAAAAGATAAAATTATAAACAATGTCACCTTTCTTTTTTTTATATTATAGTGTTTTGCAAAGACAATCTAACACCACATATCACGTAAACGTCTTCCAAGTAACATATCCTATGTTACAAAACAATATAAGAACAAAAATCTCTGGACTGTCAACTAAGTCTAGTAGAGAAAAACTAGATTATACCATCACCTTCCAAAACATTTCAGTATTGAGGAGGTAAAAGTTGAAGAAAGGAACTTCAAACCAGTAGACCCTCCAGGAAAGTATGAAATGACATAATATGAAAGTGCAAGGACCTGGTAAAGATTGCCGGTGAATCAGTTTCTGAAAATCTATTTATATATATTTGAAGAAGAAATTAATTGGATCCAACCACATACAGTCATAGTAATAATACCAAATTTATCATCATTGATTTCATGCAAAGTATGAGTGATTATCATTAGATAGCTACATTTAGAAATGTTTAAGAGTTTTAAATCTTCATCTTAGAAAATCAGAATTTCAACCATTTGGGATGTCAAAGACAATAAAAGAAATCATAGTGTTACAGAAAATTTGTAAACAGAAGCACTAAGAACTCTTTCTGTTGCCTAATAACACCCAGTCCTTTAAACAAATAGCATGACTTAGTTCATATAAGGAACTCAGAGTGGAAGAGATAGATGCAAACAGAACGCTTTACCAAACAAAAATGATATGCCCAACTAGTCAAATTTAGTTCCAAGTTCCCTATAGTAACATTTTAGAAATGAGAGGATAAAGAATTCAAAGTAATAACAAGACTTCAAAAGTTTTCATACCTGTAATATAGAGAAGAGCACAGAAAGGATGTAACTATGAAGGAATATAGATACGTAAACAGTTCCCACCATAGTACCTATAAATCCCAATGTGAAAGGAAGTCTCTGTTGATAAGAAAACAAATTCATATCATTTACATGGAAGATTCTTCTAAACCAGCACTCAATAGCAGAAAGCGACTTTGGCAATTTAACCAAGCACAGTAATCTTGGTTCTGTTCTCTTAGGTTATTAACTAATACAAGTAACAGTGAAAGGAAATCGCAGATGTACCTCTTTAGAAGACATATGTTCTGATTCTTGGGGCCTTTAAGTGCAAAGAATGAACCAATGATGAAGGCACAACCAATAGTGAAGCAGATAGCAAATTTCTGAGGCACGAGCACCATGACTGGAAGGAACATGGTGAAGGCAATGAACATAAAGAACACTCCAGCAGCAACAAGGATGCCGAAGTACATAAGAGACATTCCTGAAGGGACATTACTTGTAGCAGACTGAAAGTTACCTGGCAAATCCCTCACTCCTTTTGAAACCCTGAACAACAGTTGGTACAAATGAAGCAGCCATATACTATTAGTCACTTACAATGGCCAGCAAACATGAGTAACAAGAAAATCACATTAAGTGTAAGACGTTTTTACTTTTCAGACTCCAATTTTTTCACCTTGGAAATAAACCTACCGAGTTATTCTTCACCAGCCACCATATACTCATTATTGTTAGCATATAAAACTAGAGAAAAATGGTAAATCACGCATCGCAAGGTCCATATCCTAGTCATATCGATACTAACACCGATCAGCGATTAGAATTACAAAAAGATACAGACTATTTGGCAGGTAAATTTGACATAGCCAAATTGGGGGTCGCTAGTGAAAGCTGCAAGCGTGCATCAATGAACAAAATGATAGAAAAATAAGCGCAACACAAAATCCATCATATTACAAGGGGTGCTACATTGCATTGCAGGGAGATCTTTAGTTTGAACCTATAAATTCTAGGTCAAATCAAATAACTTCACCAAAACAATCACACTTCACCACATAATTGCATACGAAGTAAAAGAAACTAATGTGGCATTTTATCATGATACCTGGTAGCTAGAAGCAATAAGAAAAATCAGCTCCAATTCAACCACAGAAAAAAGAAGAGAGCACCGCTGAGTAATTAGAGATCTAGAAGAAACTGATAACCCCACATGCGTATCTACCACAGTACTAGTGAAACTGAAATTAGAAAATGGAATTCTAACAAATCAAATAAGATGATAGAGTAGGAATTTAGAGCTTACACATTGAAAGTACCAGTGACTTTGTCACTGGTAGTACGAACAGCAGATTCCAAATCAAAGCCGTAAGCGGAAGAATCGGAGTCCTGAGAAGCAGCATAAGCGTTCCAATCTGAAAGCAAAGAGGAGGATTTGGGTTGCCGTTGATCTTGAAAGGTGTTGGTGCTTGGGCCTCCCATAAACCATGATTGCGCAGTTTTCTGCATCTCTCAGTTTCTCTATTCTTGTTGATTTGTGTGAGAGAAGAATTTAATAAGTGATGTTAGGATGATAATTTTGAGATCTGAAAGTAGCTTCGCGCCACCTTCTGCCGTTGTCACCATTTCTCCTTCTCCTCGGAGTAAGTCTCGTGTAGAAATTAATATTAGGTAGTTTCAGTTGCCTTGGATACGAATGGCATCGAAGCCGGGCCCAACAATCAAACTGTGACATAGGCATGTAAACTGGGCGGGACAGGCATTCACAATTCCATGCCCGTTCTACAGTTAAGGTGGGATTCCACGTCCTTGTTTCCGTCCTGCTTAGCAAATGGAAATAATCTCGTTCTCTATCTTCGGTACCATCAGAGAACAGATTTTTCATGGGTATCCCCGTTAACACGGTTAAAAAAAAAGTAAATTCGATTTTAAAGCCATAACGTTTTAAATTTTTAATATAATTTTAATTTTATTTTAATATTACAAAATTCAATTATTTATATAAGATAAATATATAATTATCTATATAATAAATAATTAGAGTTGGCAATTTTAATAGAGATTTTAATAGGGATATTATTAGAAATCCCCGCGGAGACTAAACGGAGATGAAGACGAGGACGGGGACCTGCAGGGTGGGAAGATGTAATTCCATCCCCGTCCATTTTTAGCATTCGGAAATAAATTTATCTTCATCCCCTCCCTCCGGGATCCTAAATAGGGAATCTCCATCCCCGTTTGGGCCAGCTTCCGTATTCCCGTTGACAACCCTACTATGACACTATTTATCTATTTAGGGTGTGATCAAAATGTAACACTATATTATTTATTTAGGGTGTGATCAAACTGTAATACTATTGTAAGCGCCGGAACCTTATTCCTCTCTTAAAAAAAAATATATATAGTCGTACGACTTTAACTACAGTCGTACAACTGTAATTAAATTACAGTTGTACGACTGTAGATCGTGGCAGGTGAGCCAACCCATACCCTCAAAGGCAGAAAAAAGGGGGAAGAAAGGGCCAGACAGACAAAAAAAAAAAAAAAGGAAAAGAAAAGAAAAAGAGAGAAAAGAGAGGAGAGGAGAAAATCAAAAGAAAAGGGAGGAACTCATCATCAGAAACCCTTGCATTTGGAAATCTCTGGACCCAAAATTCCTAACCCTAACTCAAGAAGAAAAGTACGGATTTCAGTGGATTAGAGCGATGCCAGGGGTCAATCTTACGATGGACGCACGTCAAAGAGGTAAACACTCCTTTTCCCCTCTCTTTTACAAGCTTTTTGAGTGATTGGTGTGGTTTTATGCCATTTTCATTCTTTTTTCTGCGTTTTCCGTTTCTGGAAATCAAGAGTGTTCTTGATTTCCAGGCGTTTTCTTTCCAGTTTTGTTTCAAATAAATTTTGACGAAATCCTGACTTTGGGTCGCTTACAGTCGCACGACTATAACGTGATTTTCAGAATCAGAATTTCTGTTTTTTATCCCCAAAAATTCCCAAAAATCCCTAAAAATTCAGAAAACCCAAAAAAATTATCAAAATGAATTTTGTTGTGTGCATCCACGATCCTAGATTCAATTTTTAGTAAAATTGCATTTAGAACAATGCCACGACGGATCTCCCGAAAACCGACCCACCTCACATGTAAAAAAATGCATGTAAATTGGTAAAATTGTTTTCGAAATGATTTTCCCATAAAACCAAAAATACAGGGACGTTTCAAAATGTTTTTCAGGTCTAACCAGGCCGGCTAGCCGAGCTGTTGGAAATGCCCTAGTCCCCGAGGCATTGGTCCTTCTGTTTGTATAATACATTTGTACATTAATGTAAACTTTATGTATTATACAATTTGTGTCAAGGAAATAAAGGCATTAATCTATTTATTATATGTCTTGTGCTATATTTTAAATAGAGTATCCAATGGACATATCCATATCCATGTTGTCAAGTGTGAGACACTTGGCAGTAAGACCGTGGATAGGGAAAACGATATGGCCATAAAGTTATCCGTAGTCTGTTCCAATCATGAGAATGAATGGAACTAAAGACCATCATTAGCCTGGTTGTATGGCGGTGTCTTACCGGTCATAGAACATGGAATGTCAACCAGGTTAATGGGTACATGCAAAAAGGGCATGGTACTGGATTGATCCACTTAACGGGAATCTACATGGTATAGTATCACAAATGATTCTCGCATAGTACTTGTATAAGTCCTTTGACCGGACCATATGATGGTGCTGCATGTGAAGTGGCACACTTTGGTGTACGCCTAACGGGCCTGTAAAAGGGTGCCAAGTACGGGTACGTTCGGGTGTGTCGGTGAGCATGGCAGCACTATGGATATGCAGAAGGGAATGTCACTTAGTGATTCACTGAGACGATATCATCGGCCTGTTGAAGAATGTTACTGATAAGTGTGCGGCCGCACCCAAACAAGATTGGATCTTGTTTGTGAGCATCAGTTCATTTGGTATCAAGTAAAGGTCCAGACACAAAAAGGGTGATACTTCCATGCCTCTGTGTTGGACACCGATATCAGCGACATGGGATTTACAAGTTCAAACTACAGGGTTACGTTTTCAGTTAGACTGCTTACTCCGTCTTAATTGGGGGCTGCAGTGGCTTGCTAGAGCCTGCCTGCAGTCTGTGGGCCTTGGCCCACTGCCAACATAAAGACGGGCCCATTGGATCGTACACATTGAACGTCTGGACTTTAACTAGTCGGATTAAGTGTGTACTTGGAGTATACACGTTTGAAGAGAGAGAGATATATTAATTATATTATATGAATCAATTGGATTGATCAAAGTTATATAATTAATATTTATTTTGGCCTTCTCATAATTAATTCAATGAATTAATTTTTATGGGATTATTTCCTAGGTGGAAATATTATTATACATGTATAGGTTTACATGTATCTCATTTTATGTATGTCTAATTGAATCCCTTGATTAAATTAATAGGTCAAATGAATTTTAATTTCAATGTATGTAATATATTATATGGCATAATATATAAGCATACATGTTAAATTAAAGTTGCATTTGAAATTCATTAAATCAAAGGAATTAAAATTGGGCTTAAGGCTTAAAATGAAAATGCCCACATGATGTGGGACTTATGTTGGCCGAAATTTGAGCATGGAAAGGGCTAGAATGATGACTCATTTTGTTGGACAAAAGAGATGATGTAAATGTTAAGTCATGGAAGACTTTTGGGTGGCAAAGTTGGACTTTGCTACTTGGATATTTTGGTTCATTCTTATGGTAAGAATGGAATAATGGAATAAAACAAAATTATCCCACCATCTTTTCTTCTAGCTTGGCCGAATATACAAGGCAAGTGGTGAGTCATTTTGTTGACAAAATTGAATGATGAAAAGTGATGACTCATGGTGTGAGTCATAGGTTGAAAATTGGAAAGCAAAGTTGGACTTTGTTTACTTTTCAACTCATCCTTCTTCTTTCTTTTGATCATGACTTGAAATAAATGAAGGGATGACTTTTCTTCTCACTTGTGTGTATTGGCCGTAGATATACATTCTAATGGTAAGAATGTTTAGTCTACTTTTCCTTAATGCACTTTGGTTTGAAAGAAAAAAAAACTATTGTGAGAAAAGAGAGAAATTGGATTTAATTTCTTTTGGAAAGAAATTTTTGGGCAGCTATAATATCCAAGCTTGGCTGCCCCTTTTCTTCTCTCTTTCTTCCTCTCTTCTTGTCATCCGAGTTGCTAGCACGGGTTTCGGTCCGAGAGCCGTTCATGTACGCATCGGTGGAGGAAATCTACACTTGATTTCTGCAGTCTGCATCC
This sequence comes from Euphorbia tirucalli, assembly GCA_039660915.1. Lineage (NCBI taxonomy): Eukaryota > Viridiplantae > Streptophyta > Magnoliopsida > Malpighiales > Euphorbiaceae > Euphorbia > Euphorbia tirucalli. Next base: position 28,478,003 of record CM077640.1, on the reverse strand, counting down.
GTCTCTTAGAGAGACTTTGTGGTAAGTTTTTGAAACTCTCCTTTTATGCTTTAAGTTTTTGATTTCCACATCTTAAGCTCCTGGGCCGGATTCGAGGAAATCAACGCGTATTTCCGCTTTTATCGGTCGGTTTCCTGTGACGAATCCCAACACGAGCCAACCCGGCTATCCCCTAAATGCATGCCCCCAAATCCTAATTTCCCAATTCTGTCCTGTTTGAGTCCTATTTATGGCGTGCCGTAAATTATGCTAACCCTATGTTTTACAGGTTTTAATTTCTTTTATTTTTATTTTCGATGTATTTAATAGATTAATACGTGTATCCTAGACGATTGTATTTTTCTAGATAAATCGTGTATTCTAGGCACTTGTAAAGTGAGACGAGAGTTTTTTTTTTTATCTTTTATTCGATCGGGTTGTAATAATTTACTTATTTATTATTTTGTTCAACTTGTATGCGCGCTGTATGTCTATTTAATGCAACAAAATTGATTTTAGAGTTTGAAATACCATTCAAGAACATTGACCAATATTTATTTTAATTAGACACGAAATAAGGGACTTGTCCGGACCCAAATCTCTGGATAGTGTAGCGGCCGTTCGTCCGGTTCAGCTACCTTAAGAATTTCGCGGTTGAGCTGAGCCGGATGGCGACTCTACAATATTCATCGAGACTTAGGTCTCGGCTCTTTTAAGAATTAATTCCATTTATTTTTCAAAACCGATTTTCCATTTATAAGGGAGGGGCCTGCCCTAGATCGTGGCGCCCCTTCTGAAAGGGAGTCCCGCGTTCCGTCGAAAACGCGTCGTCCACTCACAGTGGCAACTCTGCTGGGGATTTCTTCAAAAAGTTTTCTTAAAAACTTAGAAGAATTTGACAAGCCCTGAAAAGTGTCTAATTAAAATAAGGTGGATGATTCTTGATTGGTATTTCATTTTGCATTTTTAGCTAGACATGCTTGCATTAGATTAAGTATCCATTTTAGCCTGGTGGATTGTTCAAGTGTCGCCTTTGTTCCGCATGGTCTTAGGGGCACGGATACGAAACACCACCCATAGCCTCGTATCAACCCCTTCGTTCGGACCCTTTAGTGGGGAGAAGTAAGAAGTATATTTTGCTATGAGAGCCTTGATTTTAACCCGACTTGGACCAAACTCATATAGGCAGCCCTAGTTGGATCCCCTTAGGATACCAAAATAATTGTGTGAATAAAAATCAAATCACGCCTTCATCACCCCCGGTTGGCGATCGAAATGAACCCCGCCTAGGACTCGGTTAGAGAGTTTTGAGACCGACCACCTTCGGAGTAATAAGGTTGGAAGAATTTGCTTCGTGTGCTACGTGTTGCACGCTTCTTGACATTTCACGACATACCATAATCACCATTTTCCATACACGATTAACATTTTCCATTCATAAAACATTTTGTGTGGTACTAACCCACATTTTTATGCAGCCATTTGCATTTCATTTTCGTGTGAAAACATTAAATCATCCGTTTGCCATTCATACTAACCTTTTATTTTTCAGCCATAACATTGAATTTGTGTGATCAACATTTTTCACATAGCATACATAACATCATTATGCGTGTCATGCATCCTAACCACTTTTTGGTGCAGCCATTTGCATTTTGTGTGTCATAAGCATTCACGAAATATCACCTAAATTAAATTAGGGGCATTCCAAGGACGCCCACCATGGTCATATCATTCATCATGTATCGGGTATCCTAAAATACCCGTGTTCTGCCAATGCACCGGATTGCATTCGGCCACTCCACCAAATCATTTCATTCAATAGAGACCACAATGGTCCTAGGTATATTTCCGTGTGACAATCCACATGATACATTTCATGACATCATACTGATTCATCACAAACATCATACAACATTGTGATCCACATCGGGTTACTTCATGACATTACTACATTATTCAAGGCGCTCCCCGAGTGCCAGATTAGTATGCATTTAGGGGCATTTCATAACATCCCAAATCATGAAAGGTGTTCCCCGAACTCTGAACTTCTGTCTGTGTCTCCTATGGCACATGACTTTCTCACAACATCATTTCATTTCATATGCTCAAAAGCATCAGAACTTTGTCCATGGGCCGGTCCCATGTGACCATTTCATATCATCTCATAGACCTACAAAGCGTCGAACTCTGTTCGTGTGTCGATACACACGTGACCATTTCACAAAATTCATTAGGTGCTCCAAAGGCACCGAACTTTTATCCGTGTGGCGGTCCACACATGATATTTTTGCATAGCATTGGGTGCACTTGGAATGTCCAAAATAAAAAAAAAATGAATAAACACATTCATTATCATCCACATTCACAAAGCCTCATCCAAGCATTATCATCCATACCATCCAACCATGCACTTTTTAACCCTAACATTCTTTATGTGCATTAAAGCAGAATAAGCTGGGGCATCCTACGACAAGAATTCAGACTACAAGAGCACGTGAGAGCGAAAGATCAGTGGAATCAAGCAGCACAACAGAGCCTGGAGAAGAAGTAGCAATGGCTGACCAAACGCCAAATATTGCTAGTGTTCTTAAGGATTTTTTCCGATCCCAAGACTTTCGGGATATGCTAAAGGAAGAACTGAGGGCTGTTGTTAGGGAAAGTGGTGAAGCCGGTAATGGTGGAACTGGTAAAGAAAAAGAAGGGGAGATCTCTCAACATGGGGCTGATGCTTTGGCCAGTATAGAAAAGCTGCAGGAAATTGAAGCAGCTATGGAACAGAAAATGAAGGCCAAATACTCTGAGCTGGATGAGATGCTAGCTGAGTTGAAAAGGGGAGCCAACATCAATTTGGGTTCCAAGCAGGGCGTCAATATGGATGCCATGATAAACAAAGGCATCAAGACATTCCCTGTGGGATTCCAAGTCCCCAAAATTCCTTCTTATAGAGGGCTCGGATCACCAGAAGCTCACATCAACCTCTATGCCCGTATAATGCTGACCGCAGGTGCTACCAAACAGCAGTTGGTCAACTTTTTCCCAACAACACTAGAAGAAGGAGCTTTGAACTGGTACAACTCTCTGACAAAGGAAGTACAGTCGGATTGGGAAACACTGTCAGTGGCCTTCATCAAATACTATAGCTTCAACACAAAGATCCAAGTGAAGCTATATGACTTGGAAAGGGTTAAGCAGAAGCTCAATGAACCCTTTGATGAGTATTATCAAAGGTGGATGAACAAGATGATCCTGCTGAAGAATCGCCCCGATGAAGACGAGCTGCTTCAGAAACTGATTGAAGGTAGCAGGGATGTCTATAAAGATAACATGAAATTCCATGCTTTCAACGAACTCAGCGAGGTCTATAGTATGGCCATGAAAGTTGAGAAGGACGAAGAAGAAAAAGCGGCCAGTCAAAAGGGTAGCAGAAGCTTCAAGCACGGTCTGGGGTATCGATCGACCACTGCCATCGGATCAAGCAGTGGATCCGGTTTCGGCTTCACAAACAAGAGTGACCAATCCCTAAAGGATAAGCCAACTGAAGTTGCTGTGGTGTCTCACCAACAAGGAGATCAAGCTGGAGATTCGCAAAATCGAGGCTTATCCCCGTGGACCCTTTCGCTGGCTAAGATTTTTGCAAAATGCAGGAATGGTGGCCTCTTGAGTTCTCTGAGGCCGTTCGAGAAGCCAGCTGAGACAGACAAAGGCAAATTCTGCTCCTATCATGTGACAGTGAGGCATCACATGAATGACTGCAAGCAACTACTCAGGGCTATTCGTCAATTGATCGTGGATGGGAAAATCGTGGAGCCACCTTTGAAGCCCAGTGTGCAGACCAATCCTTTGCCCAGCTTTGACTAGTCCAATCGAAGTGGGCGATGCAGCAGCAAAAGAAGACCCTCCGCATATAGAGGATGTTAATTATTTTGATGTATTTATTTTGTTCTTTACCTTGTTTTGTGAACAATGCAGCCTACAAGGCATTTAATGTTATGTAATTTCGATCATTTGTGTGATATTTTCATGGATGGAACACTATGCATTCATACAAACATTCATTTAATATCTTTAGCATACATGACACATCATTATGTGAAATGAACCTAAGGACAGACGAACATCCCAAAATGACATCCGTCCTGAAAGACCTCACAACTGATAAGAGAAAGAAAAGAAAGATTGCAAATACCTAAAAGCATGGAAGACCTTCGCCTGGTCTTATGATGGCACGCATTGACAAAGGATAGCAAGATGTAGAATTACAAAGAATCCGAGGGACAAGTCCAGCCAAGCAAAAGTTTCGTAACAAAAAAAAAAAAAAAAAAACAAAAACAAAGCAACAACACAAGGAAAAAAAGCATGGTTTCAAGTTCCAAAATAAGAATGCACATCTGTATCATATGATGTTTCGTACCAGAGCATACCCGATAATAGAACACAAGTTCTGGGGCAACAGTACAATCATTCCAGAATAAAGGAGAAAGGCACCATGCATCGCCTCCGTACCACCTATAAGCCAGTAGGATAGTTCAAGCAGCTAACAAGCATATAAAAAAGCGTAGCCATCAATCAACAGGATCGAAGCCGTCTTACAGAGAAAGATGGAGACCAAGTCGTCAACCTCTTTCAATCGGGACAGGCTTAGGTTTCCACAAAAAAAAAAAAAAAGAGTTCGATGGATTGAAAATCATGAAAGTAATCCATGCAAAAATCAGGACAGTGAGGTGAGCACCACCGGTAGGAAAATCTGCAAGGACTAGTTGGTGGCAGTCGTGGGTTCGACCGAGACGGATACCATACTCATCTTGTCCCTAATTTCATTTCATATATAGTGTGCATTATGCTAAAACATTATCAATGAATGGATGAATGAATGCCTTGTTTTGTTCATTTAAATGTCCCTATTCTGCTTGGAATTGAATCCGCATCATGCATCATACGTGGTTGTGCACATTTTTTTGCTTACATACGTTACACTCAAAAAGAAAAAAAAAAGAGCTCGCTGAGGTGAAAACTGAAAAAGCACCTCATGCAAAAATTAAAGCAGCCCGCTAAGCTGAAAACCTATATTGGGCAGTTTAGGCAAAAGTTAGGGCATATGAAAAGCTCGCTAAGGTGAAAACCGAAATGGCACCTTAGGCAAAAGTTAGAGCAGCTCGCTAAGTTGAAAACCCACTTTGGGCGGCTCAGGCAGAATTTAGAGCGCTTCCAAATTCATGAAGCCTAGGGGCAGAGAAGGCAAAACCTCTCCGTCATTCCCCTAGCAGGAACATTTCATTAATCTCCAACAAGATCCTCTACATTGTTTCTCAATGACATCATTACCAAGAGCAGCATCACTTTCTCTCCAACAGTCATCATACTTCCTCATTAGCCATCATATATCCCTGGCAGGATCGCAAGAATTACATTGCACCCAAAATGTTGCTTCTCCAACTATGGACAATCAATCGCACAACATATTTCCCCAATAAGAACTTGGAGTGTTAAGATTGAGCAAATGGCGCGAAATACATTTTCTAAAGTTCATTTGCACATGCACACATTGAAACATATACATACATTCAAGACATACATGCATACATGTACATACATATCACAACCAACCCAAGCACAGGTACCCATCATTATCATCGGGCTGTTCTAAATCTTGATCGCTCTCAAAGCAGAGATGGCACAACCCCGGGGCATTTATTGGGCCTTAAGGATCCGCATAAATCCAAATTTCAACATACCAAGGGGCAGAACAATCAAGCCGTATTTATCCTTAATCGAAGGGGCAAAAATTTTTGTTTTGCAAAATTATCGATCAAGGGATAAATACTCATTCTCCAGCCAACATCAAAATTGTCCTTCCTAAAGCTACCTCTTTATTTCATTCAAGCCAGATTTTGAGCCCTTGAACTCCATTACGTTCAAGCATGGTCACAAATCCTTGAACCCCTTCCTTCATTCAAGCTAGATTTCGAACCCTTGAACTCCATTACGTTCAAGCATGGTTACAAATCCTTGAACCCCTTCCTTCATTCAAGCTAGATTTCGAACCTTTGAACTCCATTTCGTTCAAGCATGGTTACAAATCCTTGAACCCCTTCCTTTATTCAAGCTAGATTTTGAGCCTTTGAACTCCATTACGTTCAAGCATGTTACAAATCCTTGAACCCCTTCCTTCATTCAAGCTAGATTTCGAACCCTTGAACTCCATTTCGTTCAAGCATGTTACAAATCCTTGAACCCCTTCCTTTATTCAAGCTAGATTTTGAACCCTTGAACTCCATTTCGTTCAAGAATGGTTACAAATCCCTGAACCCCTTCCTTCATTCAAGCTAGATTTTGAACCCTTGAACTCTATTTTGTTCAAGTATGGTTACAAATCCTTGAACCCTTTTCTTCATTCAAGCCAGATTTCGAACCCTTGAACTCCATTACGTTCAAGCATGGTTTCAAATCCTTGACCCTCTTATTCCATTATTTCGAGTCCATCCAATTCCAGCAAAATTTCAAATCCTCAAAATTTCTGCAGATTTGCCTCGGGTAACCTAGACCCAGTATCGGCTTAGTTCTACATTAAACCCCTTATTTCACCCAAGCTAGATTTCGAATCCTTGAACTTCTTCAAGCATGTTTCCCAATCCTTGCAAACCTTTCCTTCATTCAAGCCATATTTCAAACCCTTGAACTCAATTACGTTCAAGCATGGTTGCAAATCCTTGAACCACTTTCTTCATTCAAATCCTCAAAATTTCAACAGATTTGCCTCGGGTAACCTAGAACTGGTATCGGCTTAGTTCTACACCAAACTCTTCATTTCATCCAAGCAAGATTTCGAATCCTTGAACTTCTTCAAGCATGATTCCCAATCCTTGATAAACACCTCTCCAAGCTAGATTTCGAATCCTTGAACTTCTTCAAGCATGATTCCCAATCCTTGATAAACACCCTTCTAAGCTAGATCTCGAATCCTTGAACTTCTTCAAGCATGATTCTCAATCCTTAATAAACACCTTTCCAAGCTATATTTCGAATCCTTGAAACCTCTTCAAGCCTGATTCTTAATCCTTGAAAATCGCCCAAGCCAGATTTTGAATTCTTGAAGATCGATTTAAGCAAGATCCTAGATCATGGAAGCCAATTCAAATCTCCAGCATTGCCTCGGGTAACATAGACTCGATATCGGCTTATCCCATCTAATCAACTCAACATGTCACCACAGCAGTGAAGCTTCAGCAACTCAGTTGCATGTTTTATTTTCCGTGTCTGCGGCGCTTTGAGTCGTGTTTCTCAAATTCACATCAACTATCCTAGACTAAGATCAGGTGTTGAATTTGATCATGCGAGGGGTAGCTGTAAGCGCCGGAACTTTACTCCTCTCTTAAAAAAAAGTATAATCGTACGACTTTAACTATAGTCGTACGACTGTAATTAAACTACAGTCGTACGACTATAGATCATGGCAGGTGAGCCAACCCATACCCTCAAAGGCAGAAAAAAAGGGGAAGAAAGGAGGGCCAGACAGATAAAAAAAAAAAAAGGAAAAGAAAAGAAAAAGAGAGAAAAGAGAGAGGAGAGGAGCAAATCAAAAGAAAAGGGAAGAACTCATCATCAGAAACCCTTGCATTTGGAAATCTCTGGACCTAAAATCCCTAGCCCTAACTCAAGGAGAAAAGTGCGGATTTCAGTGGATGGGAGTGACGCCAGGGCTCAATCCTACGGTGGACGCAGGCTAAAGAGGTAAACACTCCTTTTCCCCTCTCTTTTACAAGCTTTCTGGGTGATGGGTGTGGTTTTATGCCATTTTCATTCTTTTTTCTGTGTTTTCCGTTTCTGGAAATCAAGAACAGTCGTGCGACTGTTCTTGAGTTTGATGAACAGTCATATGACTATAGTTACAGTCATACGAGTGTTCTTGATTTCCAGGCGTTTTCTTTCCAGTTTTGTTTCAAATAAATTTTGACGAAATCCTAACTTTGGGTTGCTTACAGTCGTACGACTGTACTTACAGTCGCACGACTGTAACGTGATTTTCAGAATCAGAATTTCCGTTTTTAATCCCTAAAAATTCCTAAAAATCCCAAAAAATTCAGAAAACCCCAAAAAATCATCAAAATGAATTTTGTTGTGTGCATCCACGATCCTAGATTCAATTTTCAATAAATTGCATTTAGAACAATGCCACGACGGAGACCCGATTCTCCCGAAAACTGACCCACCTCACATGTAAAAAAAATGCATGTAAACCGGTAAAATTGTTTTCGAAATGATTTTCCCATAAAACCAAAAATACAGGGACGTTTCAAAATGTTTTCCAGGTCTAATCGGGCAGGCTAGCCGAGCCAACCGGGCTATCCCCTAAACGCATGCCCCAAAATCCTAATTTCCCAATTCTGTCATGTTTGAGTCCTATTTATGACGTGCCGTAAATTGTGCTAACCCTATGTTTTGCAGGTTTTAATTTCTTTTATTTTCATTTTCGATGTATTTAATAGATTAATACGTGTATCCTAGGTGATTGTATTTTTCTAAATAAATTGTGTATTCTAGGCGCTTGTAAAGTGAGGCGAGAGTTTTTTTTATCTTTTATTCGATCGGGTTGTAATAATTTACTCATTGATTATTTTGTTTAACATGTATGCGCGCTGTATGTCTATTTAATGCAATAAAATTGACTTTAGAGTTTGAAATACCATTCAAGAACATTGACCAATATTTATTTTAATTAGACACGAAATAAGGGACTTGTCCGAACCCAAATCTCTGGATAGTGTAGCGGCCGTTCGTCCAGTTTAGCTACCTTAAGAATTCCCGGTTGAGCTAGGCCGGGTGGCGACTCTACAATATTCATCGAGACTTAGGTCTCGACTCTTTTAAGAATTAATTCCATTTATTTTTTAAAACTGATCTTCCATTTATAAAAACCAACACGCGAGGGAGGGGTCGCCCGTGATCGTGGTCCCCTTCCAAAAGGGAGTCCCGCGTTCCGTCGAAAACGCGTCGTCCGCTCACAACTATTTTTATGTAGTTGTAAAAAGATATTTATATTTTTCTATTATAATCTACAAGGACCAACAACAAACCTTTTTACAAATATCTTTTTAGGAAGTACCACACTGTATGAATATTCTAAAATTTTGAGTTCTAATTGATTCACCTGAGTTAAAATGGTGATTTATCCAAATATTTATTTTTTAAATATTTTTATTTAATTAATTAAGTTTAGGCAAAATGCATCATGCACCCCCTTAATTTTTTTATCAAAATCACAATTGGCCCCTGGTTAATTTTTTGAATGCATTGAGAATCCAATCTTTTTGTTTTAATATTATTTGCCCCAAACCCAACCTTATTTTGTGTCTATATAACATGCTCTGTTAAGTGACATGACATATTTCAACATAACACGATTTCAAAAAATTGTGTGAACAATAAAATAAATTTTACTGGAAATGTCCCTTTTACAGTTTCAAGCAATAAAACCATGTAATTATTGAATTATTCGGAAGTATTTGATTCACAGTTCCTTTATTGGACAAAGCGTATTACCTACATGCAAAAATAAATCGAGTTTAGGGCTAATAATATTAAAATAGAAATGCCAGGTATCTAATGTGTTTAAGAAATTGATCAAGATGCCAATTATGGTTTTCATAAAAAGATAAGGCAACTGTGAGCGGACGATCCTAGAAAGCACGGGCCTCGCGATCGGGCCGAGAGAATTTAATAGGGTTTTATATGAAAACGGGTTTTATAGCCGACACGAGCTACGAACTGCTATATCTTTTACGCAGAGATCGGGTTCGGTCAACTCACCTATATCTTCTCGGTTCAAAATATGTTTAATAGTTTATATCAATGTTTTTTATATTTCTACTATTGATTTTATCTTGGTTTATTAATCAATGCTCACAAACAAGGAATATAAATACTGAAAGCGATAAATAAATTTGGAAAGCAGTAATTAAATTTGGAAAATTTAAAATATATACAAACCGATCAAAAGACTAACCTAGGGGATACATTTAATAAAAAGAGAATAGGGTACATTCGCTTATATACACAAAACTGTTGGAAATGTCCTAGTCCCGCGGCATTGGTCCTTGTATTTGTACTATGCATTTATTGGATTTATGTGTTGTACTCATTTATGTTATTAATAAAGGCATCAATTCATTTACTATATCTATCTTGTGCAATATATTAAATGAAGTATCCAATGGACATATCTATATCCATGACGACGAGTGTCATGCACTTAGCAGTAAGACCATGGATAGGGTAAAAGATATGACCATAAATAGATCCGTAGTCTGTTCCAGTCATGGGAATGAATGGAACAATAGACTATCATTAACCTGGTTGTATGGTGGTGTCGTACCGGTCATTGGACATGGAATGTCAACCAAGTTAATGGGTACATGCCTGGAAGCATGGTACTAGATAGATCCACTAAACGAGTAATCCATATGGTATGGTATCACAATGGATTCTCGTGTAGTACTTGTATGGATCCTTTGACCTGACCATATGATGGTGTTACATGCGAAGTCGCATACTTAGGGGTACTCCTAAAGGGCCTGTAATAGGGTGCCAAGTATGGGTGCTTTCAGGTATGTCACTGAACATGGTAATACTATGGATATGCAGAAGGGATTTGTCACTCAGTAACCAGCTGAGAAGATATCACCGGCCACTTGATGAATGTGACTGATAAGAGTGTGGCCACACCCAAACAAGTTGGAACTTGTTTGTGAGCATCAGTACATTCGGGATCAAGTTAATGTCCGGACACAAAAGAGGGTGATCAATCCATGCCTCTGTGTTGGACACCGATATCAATGACATGGGATGTACAAGTTTAAACTACAGGGTTATGATAACAGTTAGACTGCCATCTCCATCTTAATTGGGGGCTGCAGTGGCTTGCTAGAGCCCAACTGCAGTCTGCGGGCAAGAAGGCCCGCTGCCAATATAAAGATGGGCCCACGGGATCGTACACATTGAGCGACTGGACACCGATTTAAAGAATCACAAGTACACTTGGAGTGTACACTCTAGAGAGAGAGAACTCTATATATTAATTATATTACAAGGATCAATTGGATTGATCATTATAATAAAATTAATATTTGGCTTCACATAATTAATTGGATTAATTATGAGATTATTTCCTAGGTGGAAATGTTCATATGTATAGGTTTACATATGAATTTGTTTTGTGAAGACTTAATTTTAATTTGATGGATTAAATTAATTAGTCAAACCAATTTTAATTTAAATGTAAATAATATATTACTTGGAGTAATATATTAAATACATGGGTTAATTAAAATTGGGCTTGATATTGATTTAGACCAGACTAATTAAAATAAGTTTGGGCCTGAATTAAAAGGAGGAAGCCCACACAGACAAAGAAGCCAGACTGGGCCCAAATTCCAGCAAGGGAATTTGGAAGCCCTAGGGTTAAAAACCCTTAGGGGAATTCGGCCAACACACATGTGTGTAGCCCCCTTTGGCCGAATTCTCCTTCCCTCCCTCACTCTCTAATCTTCGTGATTTTTGACGCTAGCACGTGCGGTGTTCGTTAGGCGCTCGTGTACGGAAACGAGGAGGAATTCTATTTTGAATTCTGCAGTCATCATCCATCTCTAGAAAGAGATATTTCTGGTAAGAAATTTAATCCCTTTCTATTTAATTTTAAGTTTTTCAATTTCCACTTCAATTGCTCCTGGGACTGGATTTGAGGAAATCACCGCGTTCTTCCGTTTTTATCGGGTGATTTCCGGCGACAAATCCCAACAGTGGTATCAGAGCAGGCTTTTGATCCGTGAAAATTGATTAATTTGGTTGAATCCCTATTTTCAAATTGGATGTTTTTTTGATTAGGATTCTTGGTATGGGTTTTATGATTTTTCCCATATGTTTTAATACAATGAAAATTAATATTGCATATTGGTTTATGTTGTTTTAATTTTGTTGTATTATTGGAATTCTTGGTGAATTGCTATGGATGATGGATGGATATTTTTTTATTTTAATTCTGTTTTTTTTTTTAAAAAAAAAAACCGGCCTCCTGGGGTGCGGCGCTGTCGGCGGCAGAATCGCCGCCGGCGGCCGCCGCACGTGGCGGGAGGCGCGGCGGCAGCCGCTGCCTGCTGCTGCGCCAGCAGCAGCAGCCCCGCAAGCGGCTGCTGTCCCTGGGCGGCAACCGCTGCCGCAGGAGCGGGTTGCTGCAGGCGGCAGCAGCGGGCAGCCGCTAGGCGGCTGTGCCGCTGCTGCTGCTAGGGCAACTTTGTTGCCCTAGCTGCAGCGGGCCGGGCCTAGTTTTTTGGATTTTGCGGGTTTTTGGGTCCGGAGCCCAGTTTTGAAATTTTAATTGGTTTTAAAATTCGTGTGTTTAAATTTATGTAATTTAAATGCGCATGGTTTCTTGGATGAATTATATTTCGTTCATGTGATATTAGTTTTGGAAATTAATATGGTTAATGGAAATTGGTTCGGGTAATTTTGGCACAATTACTCGGACGGCTAAATTGGACCCATGGTTTCCCAATTCCAGTGGGAGCAGTTGGACTGCCTGGGCTGGAGGCCCAAAGCCCGTTAAGGGTTAAAACCATGGTGGGCCAAAATTGGCGATTTCCTAATAATGGCTTTGACATAATTTAAATGGGCTTAAATCATGCATTATGACATGCTTTTGAATTATATGTATTGGATGCATTTGAATGGTTGAATGAATGTATGATTGGATGCTATTGGGCCTTTTACGAGATGGGTTGTATTTTTCTTTTTGGGTAAATACGGCCTGCGTGTCATTTTTCTTTTTAATGTAATTTTATTTTATTTAAATTAAATATTATAAAATTTGTAAAAGAAGAAGCCCATAGAGTGGTGAGCCCAGATGGAGGTGCAAGCCCAAAATTGGAGGTGCAAGCCCAGAAGGAAAAAATGGAGGCCCGCCTAATATCTGTTTCTAGTATAGGTTTACTAGAATAATATTAGGTTGTAACATAGGCCCATAGCAGTCCATTTTATTTTATTTAATCATGTTTTATATTCATTTGCATGTATGAATGTATGTTCCCATAGCTCATTCACCCGCTTTATGTATGTAAGCCGTTATAATTGAATCTAATAACCAAACGGAATTACTAAGTTGCTTAAAAGTGCTTCCCTCATTCAAAACCGAATCGAAGTGGGAATAGGCCAGTTGTAGACCATGCCCTCGCAGGATGCACTGGAGTATTGTCACTTTGTATTGGGTTAGAGTATGGGATACTCTAACACTTGGATGGAGGTTTTGACTTAGCGTGGGTAGTAGGATTCTCCTGGCCCTAAGCACAGATGGGTAAGTGCCAACAAGCCCATCAAATCGAGAGTCCCTAGGTTGGGATTGGACGGCGTTCCTACCTAAATAATTAAGGTGTAGTTGTACCAAACCCTCGTTTGGCTATATCTTAATGAAATATGGATCTCGGCCCATGAGCCCAACAACTCGGTTTAAATTAATAACTTGATTCATTATTAATTTTATATGGGAAGAACAAAGCAAAGCCCTTTATTAACACTCTCAATGTTTTTCTGTGTAGAAACACCCAAATGGCAAACACAAATACCTTATCACTGCGATCCATTCTTGAAAAGGACAAGCTTTCCGGTCCTAACTTTTTAGACTGGTCTAAGAACTTGAGGATAGTTCTAAGACAGGAGTCGAAAGAGTATGTACTGGAAAGGCCTGTGCTGGCTGCGCCTCAAGGACGTAATCCACCGGCTGCCCAGCTGGAGGAATACGAGGCGCACGTCAAGGACAACCGGGATGTGACATGCCTTATGTTGGCTTGCATGGTCCCCGAACTGCAAAAGCAGTTTATGGACCACCAAGCCTATGCTATGATAACAACTCTTAATGAGATGTTTCAAGAGCAAGCTCGTCAGGAAAGGTACCTGACCAATAAGGCATTCCACTCTTGTAAGATGGGGGCCGGGACATCTGTGAGTGCACACGTGCTCAAGATGAAGGGCTATTTGGATACTTTGGCCCGTCTCGGATCGCCTATCTCTCAAGAGTTGGCGGTGGACACAATCCTCACGTCCTTGCCGGATTCTTATGATCAGTTCATCCTCAACTATAACATGCAAGGGATGAACCGTACTGTCAGTGAGCTGCATGGGATGCTTAAGCTTACTAAGCAGTCGATCAAGAAGACTCCGGCGGTGCTGCTGGTCAACAAGGGGAACCCTCCTCTTGCCAAGGGTAAGGCCAAGGAAAAGGCCAAGGCCAAGGCCAAAAAGGCCAAAGCCAAGAAGGCTAAGGCCCAACCCAAGGCCCAGCAGAAGGCAGGTCCTGAGGACGTCTGTTTCGGGTGCAGACAGGCGGGCCATTGGAAGAGATCGTGTCCCAAGCTGATGGGAGAGCAAAGAAGGGGCCAAGGTGCGTCCTCTTCAGGTATTTATGTTATAGATATTAACCTTACTGTTTCAACATCCTGGGTATTGGATACTGGATGTGGTTCTCACATTTGTTGCAATGTGCAGGGACTTAAGAACAGAAGGTTGCTGGGGTCGGGAGAGGTGGACTTGCAGGTCGGGAATGGAGCAAGGGTTGCTGCCATAGAGATCGGCGAATACCACTGGATGATGCCCAGTGGATTGGTTTTAATTTTAGAACATTGTTACTTTGTACCTGCTATGTGCAGGAATATTATCTCTGTATCAATGTTGGATATTTCTGGATTTGATTTTACTATTATAAATGGTCGAATTTCTATATCCAGAGAGGGGTTATTTTATGGAGATGCTCTATTAAATAATGGCCTGTATATCCTGGACTTAAATGAAACCAATCATATCTATAACATAAACATGAAAAGGGTTAAGCCTAACGAACTTAATCCAGTCTACCTATGGCATTGTCGTCTTGGCCATATAAACGAGAAGCGCATAGCTAGGCTTCACAAAGCTGGAGTCCTAGGGTCATTTGACTTGGAGTCAATTGATACATGCGAATCATGTTTAAGAGGCAAGATGACAAAGGTGCCTTTTAGCAAAAGGGCTGAAAGGGCCACTGGCTTGTTGGACCTAATACATTCAGATGTATGTGGACCTATGAGCGCAGCGACCAGAGGTGGGCATCTGTACTTCGTCACATTCACGGATGATTTCAGCAGATATGGCTATGTCTATCTGATGAAACACAAGTCCGAGACCCTTGATAGGTTGAAGGAATTTAGGAACGAGGTACAGAACCAGCTAGGCAGGAATATCAAAGCCCTTCGGTCGGACCGAGGCGGTGAGTATATGAGCCTAGAGTTTGACTCATACTTGAGAGAGCATGGAATAGTTCCACAGCTCACTCCTCCTAGAACACCACAATGGAATGGGGTGTCCGAACGGAGGAATAGGACCTTGTTGGACATGGTCCACTCAATGATGAGTCAAGCATCTCTCCCAATCAGTTTCTGGGGACACGCCCTCGAGACAGCAGCTCTCATCTTAAACAATACTCCGACTAAGGCAGTGGAAAAGACCCCATATCAGATATGGACGAGCAAGGAGCCCAATGTGTCTTTCCTAAGGATTTGGGGATGCGAAGCACATGTCAAGAAATTGACTAGTGGCAAGCTGGAGCCCAAAACCGATAAGTGCCTGTTTGTGGGCTACCCTAGGGAAACCAAAGGGTATTACTTCTACAACCCCGCCGAGAACAAGGTGTTCGTGGCAAGGAAGGGGGTCTTTCTGGAAAAGGAGTTCCTTTCCAAGAAAGATAGTGGGAGCAACGTTGAACTCAGGGAAGTTCAAGGTCCACAAGCTCCTGAAAAGGATAACTTGAAGGCCCAGGTGGAGCTTCCACAAGTGGAAGCACCGACCCAGGCCACACAAGAACCTAGAAGGTCTGGTAGGGATCGTCGGGAACCGGAGAGGTATGGTTTCCTCGTCACCGATGATCAAACTCTTCTCATCTGGGATGAAAAAGAACCCAAAACCTACCAGGAGGCTATGGCTAGTCCACAGTCTGCAAATTGGCGTAAAGCCATGGAGGCAGAGATGCAATCTATGTACGATAATCAAGTTTGGAACTTGGTTGATCCACCTCAGGGTGCTAAGGTAATAGGTTGCAAGTGGTGCTATAAGCTGAAAGCCGATAATTCCTTCAAGGGGCGTCTGGTTGCGAAAGGTTTCAGACAAGTCCATGGAATAGACTATGATGAAACTTTCTCACCAGTAGCCATGCTCAAGTCCATCAGGATACTACTGGCCATAGCCACATGGTATGACTATGAGGTGTGGCAGATGGATGTCAAAACCGCTTTCCTTAATGGGAAGCTACTCGAGGATGTGTACATGACACAACCTGAGGGTTTTGTCGATCCTAAGTATCCGGGAAGGCTATGCAAACTTCAAAGGTCCATTTATGGACTGAAGCAAGCATCCCGTAGTTGGAATCTAAGATTCAATAAGGCTATAAAGGAATATGGCTTCATACAGAATCTAGATGAGCCTTGTGTGTATAAGAGGACTAGTGGGAGCATTGTCACATTTTTGGTACTTTATGTAGACGACATCCTACTCATTGGAAGCGACATACCTACACTGCAAGGGGTAAAGTAGTGGCTGAGTAAGTGCTTCGCAATGAAGGACTTAGGCGAAGCTGAGATGATCCTAGGGATCAGGATCTATAGGGATAGATCAAATCGGCTTCTGGGCCTAAGTCAGGCTTCGTACATTGACAAAGTTCTGAAAAGATTCAGCATGGACTAGGCCAAGAAAGGTTTCTTGGCAATGGGCCATGGGCTGAAACTTAGTAAGAAGAACTGTCCTAAAACAAGGGAGGACAGGGAGAATATGAAATTGGTTCCATATGCTTCGGCTATTAGATCAATCATGTACTCCATGTTATGTACGAGACCTGATGTCGCCTTTGCACTGAGTATGACGAGCCGATACCAGCAGGATCCCGGGGAGGATCACTGGAAAGCTGTCAAGGAGATCCTCAAGTACCTTAACCGGACTAAGGATAGCTTCTTGGTGTATGGTGGTCAGGAAGTGCTATCAGTTACTGGGTATACTGATGCGAGCTTCCAGACAGACCAAGATGAGTACCAATCGCAGTCAGGGTATGTATTCTTGCTGAATGGTGGTGCTGTAAGCTGGAGGAGCTCAAAGCAGCCAACCATAGCAGACTCTACGACAGAAGCTGAGTACATCGCTGCGTGTGATGCAGCTAAGGAAGCTGTGTGGATGAAGAAGTTTATCACTGAGTTGGGAGTAGTGCCAACTATCCAGGACCCAGTCGATATCTTCTGTGACAACAATGGGGCCGTCGCACAAGCTAAGGAGCCCCGGTCACACAAGAACACAAAGCACGTGCTCAGAAAGTTTCACCTCATACGAGAAATCGCGGAGAGAGGTGACATTGCATTGCACAGAGTGGACACCGAGGATAATGTCGCAGATCCGTTGACCAAGGCGCTGGCCCAGCCCAAGCACGAGGGTCATACTAGATCTATAGGGATTAGGCCCATGCCTAGTTGGAACTAGTGTAAGTGGGAGATTGTTGGAAATGCCCTAGTCCCGAGGCATTGGTCCTTGTATTTGTACTATGCATTTATTGGATTTATGTGTTGTACTCATTTGTATTATTAATAAAGGCATCAATTCATTTACTATATCTATCTTGTGCAATATATTAAATGAAGTATCCAATGGACATATCTATATCCATGACGACGAGTGTCATGCACTTAGCAGTAAGACCATGGATAGGGTAAAAGATATGACCATAAATAGATCCGTAGTCTGTTCCAGTCATGGGAATGAATGGAACAATAGACTATCATTAACCTGGTTGTATGGCGGTGTCGTACCGGTCATTGGACATGGAATGTCAACCAAGTTAATGGGTACATGCCTGGAAGCATGGTACTAGATAGATCCACTAAACGAGTAATCCACATGGTATGGTATCACAATGGATTCTCGTGTAGTACTTGTATGGATCCTTTGACCTGACCATATGATGGTGTTACATGCGAAGTCGCATACTTAGGGGTACTCCTAAAGGGCCTGTAATAGGGTGCCAAGTATGGGTGCTTTCGGGTATGTCACTGAACATGGTAATACTATGGATATGCAGAAGGGATTTGTCACTCAGTAACCAGCTGAGAAGATATCACCGGCCACTTGATGAATGTGACTGATAAGAGTGTGGCCACACCCAAACAAGTTGGAACTTGTTTGTGAGCATCAGTACATTCGGGATCAAGTTAATGTCCGGACACAAAAGAGGGTGATCAATCCATGCCTCTGTGTTGGACACCGATATCAATGACATGGGATGTACAAGTTTAAACTACAGGGTTATGATAACAGTTAGACTGCCATCTCCATCTTAATTGGGGGCTGCAGTGGCTTGCTAGAGCCCAACTGCAGTCTGCGGGCAAGAAGGCCCGCTGCCAATATAAAGATGGGCCCACGGGATCGTACACATTGAGTGATTGGACACCGATTTAAAGAATCACAAGTACACTTGGAGTGTACACTCTAGAGAGAGAGAACTCTATATATTAATTATATTACAAGGATCAATTGGATTGATCATTATAATAAAATTAATATTTGGCTTCACATAATTAATTGGATTAATTATGAGATTATTTCCTAGGTGGAAATGTTCATATGTATAGGTTTACATATGAATTTGTTTTGTGAAGACTTAATTTTAATTTGATGGATTAAATTAATTAGTCAAACCAATTTTAATTTAAATGTAAATAATATATTACTTGGAGTAATATATTAAATACATGGGTTAATTAAAATTGGGCTTGATATTGATTTAGACCAGACTAATTAAAATAAGTTTGGGCCTGAATTAAAAGGAGGAAGCCCACACAGACAAAGAAGCCAGATTGGGCCCAAATTCCAGCAAGGGAATTTGGCAGCCCTAGGGTTAAAAACACTTAGGGGAATTCGGCCAACACACATGTGTGTAGCCCCCTTTGGCCGAATTCTCCTTCCCTCCCTCACTCTCTAATCTTCGTGATTTTTGACGCTAGCACGTGCGGTGTTCGTTAGGCGCTCGTGTACGGGAACGAGAAGGAATTCTATTTTGAATTCTGTAGTCATCATCCATCTCTAGAAAGAGATATTTCTGGTAAGAAATTTAATCCCTTTCTATTTAATTTTAAGTTTTTCAATTTCCACTTCAATTGCTCCTGGGACTGGATTTGAGGAAATCACCGCGTTCTTCCGCTTTTATCGGGTGATTTCCGGTGGCAAATCCTAACAAAAACATCTAAAAATGAAAAGCTAGGCATACATCTAACCTAACATACATTTACCTGCAAAACAAAGTTAGCACAATAAATATATTCACAAACAAAAATCAAACAGACAGCAAGCGAATTCAAGCTAGCACGGGGTGTGAATGGGGAAAATCGAGAGAATTCAACAAATTAACTCGGTTTGACCTAGAAAACATTTTGAAACATAGTTTGATGGGACTAGAAATTCATTTTGAAAATCATTTTGTCCGGTTTATTATTTTCACATACAAAATGTCGGTCTACAGTCAAGAAACTAGTGTTTCTATTATTGAACTGGTCTATGAAAATCAATATGGAAATTAAATCTAAGTCAAAATGATATGCAAATATATGAAAGATACATAAAAAAAATACAATTCTAGAATTAAAGCCACAACCGTACTGATGTGAAGTTAAGAGCCATGCGGCCCTAGCAACAACTATATATAGGGATTCATCATCAAAAATCAACCGTTTGGCAACGGAGGCTGATTAACATTTTCTCGAATCCGAGCCCAGGAGCTTATGCAATAGAAATAAAAAACATAGAAATAGAAACAAGAAGAAGAAACTGTGAACACGGAATTTTTTGGGTCTTAAAAAAAAAGAGAAGCCTTCATTACCACGACTGTAATTACAGTCGTGGGTTTTCTGTTACAGTCATATGACTGCCAATTCGGGGCAGGTTGCAGAACTCATACCTCTCAAATAAAAAATGGGGGAAAATCTTGAGCATTTAATACTCAAGATTTTCCGGGAGGAAAGAGAAGATAAGAGGCAGAAAGAGGAGAAAAGATGGGATTTAGGCAGATTTGGAGATCTTAAGAAGTATTTAGAGAGAGAAAGAAGAGAGAAGGGAGAGAAAACAAACAAAACTAAAAAACCCCAACTTTTCTTCAATCTTTTTCTTCTCAAATCCAGTGCTTTAATGTGTAAAATGAATTAGAAATCATAGGTTAAAATCAGCACACGAAATCTAAATCAATAGCAGACATAAACAAGCTTAAATCCGTAACTTTTTTGGGAGTTTTTGGACCCATTTGCAACCTTAACACACCAAGGAAAAGAAGCATTTTCACGTGGATTGGTGCGTTGCCAGGGGTCATACCAACGGTGGATCAGCACCAAAGAGGTAAACATACTTCAACCCATCTCATTTTCATGCTTTCTGGGTGTTTTGGTTGATTTTTGTGCATTTTTATACAACTTTGTTCATTTTTGTTTCTGGAAAATTAAGAACAGTCGTACGACTGTTCTTGTCACAAAGAACAAGGGCACGACTGTAATTACAGTCGTGCCATTTTGATATATATTCGTACCACTGTTTTTGAATTTTTCAGTTTTAGTCCTTCATTTTAAATATTTTGGCGATTTATGCTTCAGGTAGGACTACAGTCGCAGGACTGTAATTATAGTCGTACGACTGTAATCATAGTTGTACGACTGTAGTTCTCGGCCAGAAGTAGAAATTCCCTAAATATAAAAAAAAAAATTCATAAAAACCCCAAAAATTTCATAAAAATAAGAAAAATTAAAAAATCTTGAAAATATCAAAAATCATCAAAAATGAATTTTGGAGTGTGCATTCACGACCCTAGATTTATTTTTCGGTGTTTTTGCATTTAGAACAAAATCACGATGGAGACTTGGTTCTCCCGAAAACCGACCCACCTCGTATGCTAAATTAAAATAAACCGGCGAAATGTTTTCAAAATGTGTTTTCTCACAAAACCAAAAATACAGGGACGTTTCAAAACTGTTTTCCAGGTCTAATCGGGCCGGTCAGCCGGGTTGACCCGGTTACCCCCAAATGCATAACCCCGAACTCTAAAATTCCCAATTCTGTCCAACTTGAGTCTTATGTGTGGTGTGCCATACATTTGTGCGAACCATTTGCTTTGCAGCTTTAATTTCTTTATTTTTTATTTTTAATGTATTTAATAGATTAATCCGTTTATATTAGGTGATTGCAAATTTTCTTAGATTCTCGTGTATTTTAGGTGTTTGTATTGTGAGGCCGAGGGTTTTTATTTGTCTTTCAATTGTGTTGTAAGCCTCTTAAATATTCATTCTTTTACTTTTATTTTGTATTATTTATATATGCGCGCCGCATGTATTTATTCAATTAAATCAATTTTAGCAATTTAAAGTGTCATTATCGAACAATGGCCATTTTATTTTGATTAGACATGAAATAAGGGACTTGTCTGAACCTAGATCTCTGAAAAGTGTGGCAGTTCCCGCTTTGGTTTAGCTACACTGTAATTTCCCGGTTGAGCTGAGCCGGGTTGCGACTCCTATACTTTTTATCGAGATTTAGGTCTCGATTTTTTTACGAAACAATCTGATTTTCTAAAAACGAATTTCCAATAAAAAAAACCCCACGCGAGGGAGGGTCCCACTGGAAATCGAGACGCCCCTTCTGTAAGGGAGTCTCACGTTCCGTCAAAAACGCGTCATCCGCTCATAGAAACCAATCTCACCTTGTATGTCTCAAAACAAATGGTTTAGCTACACTGTAATTTCTCAGTTGAGCTGAGCCGGGTGGCGACTCATACACTTTTTATCGAGATTTAGGTCTCGATTCTTTTACGAAACAATCCAATTTTCTAAAAACAAATTTCCAATCAAAGAAAAAAAATCCCCACGCGAGGGAGGGTCCCGCCCGAAATCGAGGCGCCCTTTCCGAAAGGGAGTCTCGCGTTCCGTCGAAAACGTGTCATCCGCTCACAGTGGCGACTCCGCTGGGGATCTCTTACAAAAGTTTTTCAAAAACTTAAAACAATTTGACAAGCCCTAAAAAATGTCTAATCAAAATAAGGTGGATGATTCTTGTATGGCACTTTATGCATTTTTATAGTTAGACATTCTTGCATTAGGTTAAGTATCCATTATTTAGCCCGGTGAATTGTTGAAGCGTCGCTTAAGTTCCTCTTGGTCTTAGGGGCACTGATACAAAACACCACCCATAGCCTCGTACGAACCCCTTCGTTCGAACCCTTGAGTGGGGAGAAGTGAGGAGTATATTTTTGCTATGGGAGCCTTGATGTTATCCTGACTTCGGACCGAACTCATTTAAGCAACTCTAGTTGGATTCCCTTAGGATACTAAAATAAATTGTATGAATATTTCTAAATTGCGCCTTCATCATCCCCCGTTGGTGATCGAAGAGAACCCCTCCTAGGACTCGGTTAGAATTTTCTCAAATTGTCCACGTTTGGAGGAATAAGGTTGGAGGAATACGTTTCGTGTGCTATATGCTATATGTTTCTCGTCCCTTCATAACATACCATCATCTATATTTTTCACGAACATAACATACCACATGTAAAGCATTTGTGTGACACTAACTCACATCTTTTGTACAGCCATGTCCATTATTTTTCGTGTGTAAATACATTAATCACCCACGTGACATTTACACTAACCACATTTTTTACGCCATGCATCTTTTCGGTGTGAAAAAAAATAATTAATTCATATGCATCATTTGAATGTCATAAGCATTAATCGACTTGTTTTGTAGCCATATGGAGCGCATGTCATGCATAAAACATTCATGTGGGCCTTGAACAATTCCATAAAGGTCACACACATTACACCACCTACCAAGTAGGAAATCATTTAGGTGCTCCACGAGCACAAAAAAAAAAAATCATTTCATTTCATCATTTAGGTGCTCCATGAGCGCCAAAAAAAAAAAAAAATCACTTAGGTGCTCCACGAGCGCCGGAAAAATTCACTTCATTCTATTAAATCATTTAGGTGCTCCACGTGAGCCGAAAAAATTACATTTCATGCATTTAGGTGCTCCACGAGTACTGAAAAATTCCATCGCATACATCAAGTCACTTAGGTGCTCCACGAGCGCCGAAAAATTTCATCGCATCCATTACATCATTTAGGTACTCCACGAGCGCCGAAAAATCTCATTTCACACATTAAATCATTTAGGTGCTGCACGAGTGCCGAAAAATTACATTTCATGCATCAAATCATTTAGGTGCTCCCCGACCACCAAAATCCGGACCGTGTGCTAAACGCGCGTTCATCTCATATCATAACACAAAAACCTAAGGTGCTCCCTGAGCGCCGAAACTTTGCTTATGTGCCATTCTAACCATGTTTTCATGCAGCCATTTTCAAGACATCAACATAAGCATGGCATTTATTCTAACCACATTTTCATGCAGCCACGATATTCTATTTGTGTGCCATGTATATTTACGTCATGTATATTGTTATCTTCGCAAAGCATACACGACATCATCATGTATGTCATACATCCTAACCACGTTTTTGTGCAGCCAGTTGCATTTTTTATGTGACATAAGCAATCATGTCATTTCATATCATTTAAATTAAGGACATTCTGAGGATACCCTTCACGGTCATTTCATTTCATAACATATCGGGAGTCCTAAAACTACCCGTGTTCTGCCCGTGTATCGGAATACACTCGGCCATTTCACTAGAACATTTCATTCAATAGGAGACCACAATGGTCTTAGGTCTATTTTCGTGTAGTATGTCACACGACATCATTGCATTGCTTCACGTCATTTATCATGGTGTCGTGGAGATGCCGAAATTCTGTTGGTGTGTCGCGATCCATTTCGGATTGTTACATGACATTGACATTATTATATCATTTGAGGTGCTCCATGAGTACCGGATTATTACATATATAGGGGCATTTCATAACATTACTGAATCATGAAAGGCGTTCCATGAAAGCTGAACTTCCATTCGTGTCCTTGCCTACACATGACTTGTCTGTAAACACCATCTTATATCATATGCCTCAAAAGCATCAGAACTCTGTCCATGGGTTGGCCCCTGTGTGACAATTTCACTTCATCTCATAGACCTACAAGGTGTCAAAACTCCATCCGTGTGTTGGCACACACGCGATCATTTCACGATATTCACTAGGTGCTCCAAAAGTGCCGACCCCGCTTCGTGTGGCGGTCCACATGTGCTCTTTTTGCATTATCTCTTGCATGGCATTGGGTGTTCTTGGAATGTCCAAAAAAAAAATCAATCAACATCCTCATCATCATCTCCCTCGTGACATCATATATGCAACTCATCATTCATGCACATGCATATCCCATCATGCATTCATGCCTATATCATCTGTGATTTGGTATTCTTCATGCCTATGCGCCCGTCAATGCTAATAAGTATGCTTATCAGAGGGAAAAGGGAAAAGATTGTGAGAATGGCCAACCCAGTGAACTTCAACTCCATAACGGATATCGTGGAGGATCATATCACCTCATCACGATTCCGAAAGGCGGTCAAGAAGGAAGCAACAGCAATGTTGAGAGAAGTGCTGGGAGATGATCTTGACAGAGTAGAAAGGCTGATAGAAAAATGCATCGAATTGGAAGCACGAGTGGCAAAACTCAAAGGGAAAATGAAAAATGCAGTATTCTCAGACTCCAACGC
This sequence comes from Euphorbia tirucalli, assembly GCA_039660915.1. Classification (NCBI taxonomy): domain Eukaryota; kingdom Viridiplantae; phylum Streptophyta; class Magnoliopsida; order Malpighiales; family Euphorbiaceae; genus Euphorbia; species Euphorbia tirucalli. Next base: position 28,453,272 of record CM077640.1, on the reverse strand, counting down.
TGATGCTAGCGAGAAACAGAAAGCTCAGATGGCTAACACTCGCCCTCGACACCTTGGAAGGCCCTCTCTCCAAGATTCGGGTTTACTAAGGCCGACTGATGAAACAGAACTGAAGAGGCCCCTTAAGACGAATGTTGATACTGACTCCATTCCACGGCATACCAAAAACTCACTTACCGTGAGTAGCGGGAAAGACATTTCTCCATGGGCTGACTCATTTGGCAAGCTATTCCTCAGATGTAGAGAGGAGGGTCTCCTGCAGAGTACCAGGCCATTTGTAGAGCCGGCAAAAGCACAAAAGAACAATTTCTACAGCTATCATGTGATGCTGGGCCATCAGACCAATGATTGTTTTGCTTTAAGAAAAGAGATCCAGAAGCTAGTCGACGATGGGAAATTGGAAACCTCGACCCTCTCTGATAAACAACTAGGGGTAATCAGGGAGACCACCAAGGAAATTTCTCAAGTCTCCCAAGGAGAGGAATATGATGAAGAACTTCAGAGTCTGCTTTGATAAAAGTGGGTTGAGGATGCTGAAGCTGAAATGGTGACCAATCAGAAAATAATCGGATTCTATGAGATCAATGCCTCTTGGAGATTCCCTTTTTACAAGGGACTCATTTTGTTTGTGGGATGTATTGAATTCATCATGAATGCAATGAGATTTATTTTTGTCTTACTTATATGATGATTACTTGTCCATGGCATTATGCATGCATTTGACCATCTGAAACGACATATCCAACACACACAATATCAAAATGCATGACATCATTCTGAGTATTGTGGAGATCCTAAAAGTGAACCTGGTCCTGAACGAACTCTCTCTTGAAAGGTGAGCTTGTGAGATAAATAAAATGATTCGATGGTACCACTTCCACCTAGACATCTTCAACTCAACAATCCTTGCAAGACACTACCGATCCTGCCCCAAAATTTCAACTGGAATGGCACACACAATACCCAAACCTTTTTAAACTGAAAGCCATCTTTGAAACTTTAAATCCTACTAAAAAAAAAACCTAAAAAGCCTTCCTTGAGGCAAAATCAAACCAAAAAGCCCTCCTTAAGGCACGCAAACTGAAGAAAGCTCTCTTTGAGGCACCCAAACCAAGAAAGCCCTTCTTGAGGCACCCAAACCGAAGAAAGCCCTCCTTGAGGCAAAATAAAACCGAAAAGCCCTCCTTGAGGCACCCAAACCAAGAAAGCCCTCCTAGAGGCAAAACCGAATCAAAGGCCCTCCTTGAGGCAATCACAAAAAAAAGAAAAGTCCTCCCGGAGGCAAAACTTGGTCTCATACCCCAGAAAGTACCCTATACCAAACCCCGAAAATAAAAACCCAAACTTATCCAAAGCACCAACCACCAAGAAATTCAAATGACCTTCACCATTCATCTTATTGTAAAACTCTGAATCATTCCTTGGTTGTAGTGCATCTATAATCTTGTTTGCATGACATTCTTGTGCACATGACATTATGCATGCATTGTTCATCCAAAAAGGCATATTAAGCACACATGACTTGCACGAATTTGAATGCAGCAGGAAAACGAAGGGGTGGCTGTGGCTTGGATTTAGTTCCTTAAAAAAAAACAGGGGGGGGGGGGGGGCGAATCAGTGCAGAGGGAAGAATTTCTCTCTTGTATGGCAATTACAATTAACACGGGAATGACTCACCTTCTCAATTTCCATCGCCACTGAATCTTCCGCACTCCTTTTGTGAAAAATTTGGACTTTCTCATTTAAAAAAAATGTGAAAGATTTCGGCTCCCATATTTTCAAACCAAAAACACTCCCCATCTCGATCTTCATCCATACCTTCAACGCCCTTTACCCTTTGTTCAAGTCCAAAGAATAGTCTGCTTATGATTCCCTCTAAAGAATAGTCTACTTATGATTCCCTCTATGGACTCCAGGATTGGAGGAAATATTGGTTATGCACTCAGGAACTTCACCAACAGTGTTGGGGCAACCAGGTTTTACAAACCCTTCAACAATCGTGAATAGGAGCACTTGCAAAGCCTGCTACGCCAATATGCAACCATTTCAAGAACTCAGTCTTCAGCCACAACGGAAGTGAGTACTCACCGATGGTTCTTTCATCTTCTGAGGCCGTACTTTGAAGGATTAAAAGCTGTGTTCATCTTTGAGAATTATGCTCGGGTTGGAATCTGAGGTGAATTGGAAATATGCATATGGGGTTAAGCTCTTGGAGGATCCAGTGGGTAATCAATTGATGCAGTTCAGTGCTCAGCTGTACACCCTGACACATGTTAGCACAAAACAAAACAAAAAGAGAAAGAAAAATGTCCAATATGGAAAACCGAAAGGACATATTGGTAATTTGAAGGGGCATCCATCAAAACTAGAGCCACACTTTGGATTTTCCTAATGCATCCACATTCATTATGTTGTAGATGTTTTATATTTAATTTTGATGTTTAATATGCATTCGTCATGTCATTGCATGTCAATGTTCACATACGGGTGACAGCACGCAGCGAACCATGTCTGATTCAGTGTTTTATACCCCAAATACAAACCTCTAATACTAAAGGCAGGTAAAGGCCAAACCACTAGATGTCATCAGCAACAATGTTCTCATGGCTTCTGATGAACATTGTCAAGGTGTGCTTTCCAATCTCAAAAGGGATCCATACGGAGAGATGAATTCAGCTGGAACGCTCGCACAGAACTCTTGGACTATTAAAAAACAATACAAAGAGAAAATTTCTAACATGGAAAACCGAGAGGACGTGTTGGTAACAAGAAGAGGGTAATGTCTAAAGCCGGAGTTACTGTTAATTTCCCTATTGTACTCATTGTGATGTCGTCGTAATGATATTATGTATGTTTGATATTCTGCTTAGATGTTCATATCGCATACATCATGCCATTACACATAAACATCCATCAGTAGGTTGTTACATCCAAGTACCATAATAATAAAAATGAAGTTCATGTTGTGTACAGAATATCCAATACAAAAAAAAAGTGTAATACAGAGCACTCAATCTAGCTCTCATCCTCTCCCTCCTCCTCCTCCTCCTCCTCAGACTCACTCTGATGTGTAGCCCTATAGGAGTCAAAATCCTCCTACACTCGGGTCAGGTTAGCCTGCAGCCTGGCTATATCAGCCCGCATCCGGTCTGCCTCTTGGGTCGAAGCCAAGGCCCGAGCCTCAAAAGCAGCTGCCTGTCTGGCCTGGTCCTAGAATATCTGCACTCGAGACTACAAAATAACAATATAAATTAACATGCATACATACATACATACACATTCATGCATTGCATAAATCATAAGATAATGCAGAAACTGCAGAATGCTTACCGCCCACACGGCATTTTCCTGGACCAGATATGCCTCCAAGCCCAAATGCTGGTAGGCTATATCCTTCACCTGAGCCCGTGGGATCTAGAACACACAATAGCGTAAAAAAAAGAAGATGGAAGACTTACATGGGTGGTGTCTACCTGGGTGAACGCAATCTGCCGCTCATGGTGAATCGGCACCTCCCTAAAAGCGAAGTTACCATCCAGCCCTATCAGACTAAAGCCAGTCCTGAGGTCCATCATCAACTGACCCTCCACCACTCCAGCAACCTGAGAAGTAGACACCGCAGCACTGGCAGAACGCACAGGATGACTCCTATCCTGGACAGGGGCATGCCCACTAGTAGTGGCAGTCTCAGCACCCTCATATGCTGGACCAGTCCGTTGAGCAGAACTGGACTCCCTGCATCTCTTAACCTACAAATGGAAGAATATTAAAAAAAACCAAATAAATGAATACCTGATGACTGGGAGGGGCCGCCGGTGCATCACCCTCGACTGGCAGCAGACACTGGCCGATAATTGTCGGATAATCATTGTCGACAGTATCAACACTGTATCCCTCTCCAAAAATGTCATGGTCTATAGTAGGATCGGCAAGATGGGGCTAGAATAATAAAAGCGGGAGCGACGGAGGTACAAGCCGACCAGCAGGGCCGTCCACATGGTCAGAAAGACGAAGGCGCTCACGCAGGAACCACTCCTGGGACATCGGTCACTCTAAGACAAACCAATAGTCATCAAACCGTGCAGATGTCTGTATGAGAAGAGAAATGGCGCCCTGACCCCGCCATGGGTGGTGCTGGATCTACAAAAATACAATAAAAGAAATTCAACATAGGTAAGTAAAAGTTAAATTAAAATTTTCTTATTAATGAGGTTTGTTTGCTTACCCTCTGTCAGGAAGCGTCAAGTAAACTTCGCCTGACCTCCTACAAGTCGCGACCAATGCCCTGCCACCCCTGCATCCAGCAGCGCAGAATGGTTGGCTGGTCGTCATCCTGAACGTCCTTCAGCTCCTGCGGCTCCAGGATGCGGTGCTCAAATGCCCAAATCTGTAATTAATAAAAGAGTAAAAAAAAAAAAAGAGCGGAGAAAAAAATAATACCAGAAGGCCAAACTAGAAGCTGAGGATCTCCTGCTGCCTCCTCCTGGTTCACAAGTCCAGTCCATAGTATAGCTACCCCAGCACAGCTCGAGCCCAATCCAAGGTAGGAAAGGCAGCTAGGTCTGCTAGAGTGGGGAGCAGAGTCATATTACAAGTACTCTGCCCAATGGGAAACAAGGTGCAAGATAGCAAGACGAGCACGTAGGCCCGAGCGCACCTCTCCACATCCTCCTCTGATAGGTCTGGACGAGCAGCCCAGTAAGCCTCCACCCGCGAGCACAGAATCTTCCCCTTCTCAGGGGCGCAGCCAATCAATCTACCAATGTAGTCGTCCGTAAGCTGCTGACGAGTCAGATAACAGTTGAACATGATTGGGGTCCTGCCGAACCCAAATCCCGTGATCACAACAAAATCTGAGGGAGTGACGGTGAACTCCCTGATGAGCAGATGAAACATATGGGTGGTGTAGACCCACCTCTCGTATAAGGCTGTCAACACAGCATGTGTAGTGTGCGGCGTGCTCGTAGGCAACAACATGATCACGGTCTCAAGACCCAGAATCCTAACCTGAGCCCTCATAGACTCGGGGAGATAGTCCCACCAGACTCGAGGCAAAGAGAGATTTCCGCTACCGGAAATCGCCTGATCCTACACATTCAGGAAGTATAATGCATACATGTTTAATTTTTGCATAATTAATTATCGACATAATCAAAATTAATTAAAAAGGAACATGCATAAATTATTCATTAAAAAAAATGATTCTGGTTTTTTAGCTACAGTCGTACGACTGTAGCACGCGTTGCACAAGCGTGACTATAGTCGCACGACTGTACACCCTACAGTCGTGCGACTGTTCATAAATAAGATGAACAGTCACATGACTATTCATATTCCTTCTAACAGAATTCCAATTCCATGCAATTTTCTCAACTTCTAACTCGTTTTTCCTAGTTTCTTGTTCGTATTAACTACAGGGGGCTCTAGCATGCATTCTACTCAATCAATTCACCTAGAAAGCAATAAAACATGCCAAATCAGATTCAAATATTCAAAGGGAAAAATATTCGAAAACTCAAAATTAGAGATTGAATTCGGGTACCAACCTGAATGGAAGACAGATGGGAACCCATCTCCAGCAAAATCGGGATCTCCATCCTGAATCTAATCCCAAAGTGCTCCATGTACCGCGAGTGACCGTACCCATTGGAAACACTGACAAAAGAGACATCCTCTGCATTATTGGGTCTCTGAATCAAGTTATTGGAGAGTTTTCTCACCTTCTTTCCGAGCTTTTTCAACATTTTTGTAGATTTTGAGTTTGGGAGCCGGTTTTCTGAGAGAGGAAAAACTGATGAAAAATGTGAAGTGAGAAAGAAAGGGGCGGAAACCGCCCCTTTATTTGCTTCTGCCCGTGCAGTACAGTCGTACGACTATACTTCGTCTACAGTCGTACGACTATAGTTGCAATTCAAATACAGTCGTACGACCGTAATAGGTAAATTTCAATTCATTTTCTTTATTTATTTCCTAAACCCTATTTTATCACCAAATATTTAATTATACCCCACGGGAAGATATTTCAATAATTTTGCAGGGCCAACCCATCAGCGACTAATTTTTCCAGCGACGGTCCACCTCATCCAAGGGGCACGAAACTCGAGAAAAATCACGAAAAATTCACTGTAAGTACAATTCCACCAAATTGCATTTTCGACACATTCTGTATGCCAAGTCATACCAGTTCGTCAAACACATTCACAAAATCTCAGTCCACCACGACTTTAAAACGGAACCAGAAATTCCATGTCAGTCCGTTGAGTGCGCCAAGTCACACAATGCTGTCACACACTTCACAAATCTCAGTCCACCACGACTTTAAAATAGAACCCGAATTTCCGTGTCAGTCCGTTGAGTGCACCAAGTCGCACACGGCTATCACACACTTCACAAATTCAGTCCTACATGACTATAAAAGGTAACCAAAAGTGCATCTATCCGTATTTATTCTTGATCGAAGGGACAAAAATTTTTGTTTCAAAATTATCGATCAAGGAATAAATATCCTCACTAATTGCACACCACAAACACCATGGCTCTGTATGGTGGGTCATACGCGGCTATCTGGGCTCAAAAGTCATGTTTTTGCTGGCGTCCTCCTTATGTGAAAAGAATCATAGGGAATCGTTTGGCTGCAAGAGCCGTATTTCCTCGGTGTCTTTCTTATGTGAAAATGGATCATAAGAAAACGCCTATCTACCAAAAGTCTCATGAAATTAACCCATAACCCACACACGTGCACACTACCTTTGATCCCGTGTTCTTTATTGTGTACCTAAGTCCGTGCAAAGAATCGGACTTTAGCTACACGAGGGGCAGCCTGTGAACACGGAATTTTCCGGGTCTCAAAAAAAAAAAAAAAGAGAAGCCTTGATTACCACGACTGCAATTACAGTCGTGGGTTTTCTGTTACAGTTATATGACTGTAACTAAATTACAGTCGTACGACTATCAATTCGGGGCAGGTTGCAAAACCCATACCTCTCAAATAAAAAATGGGGGAAAATCTTGAGCATTTAATGCTCAAGATTTTCCGAGAGGAAAGAGAAGATAAGAGGGAGAAAGAGGAGAGAAGATGGGATTTTGGCAGATTTGGAGGTCTTAAGAAGTATTTAGAGAGAGAAAGAAGAGAGAAGGGAGAGAAAACAAAAAAAAAACTAAAAAAAACCAACTTTTCTTCAATCTTTTTCTTCTCAAATCCAGTGCTTTAATGTGTAAAATGAATTAGAAATCGTACGTTAAAATCAACACACGAAATCTAAATCAATTTCAGACATAAACAAGCTTAAATACGTAACTTTTTTGGGAGTTTTTGGACCCATTTGCAACCTTAACACACCAAGGAAAAAAAAACAATTTCACGTGGATTGGTGCGTTGACAGGGGTCATACCAACGGTGGATCGGCGCTAAAGAGGTAAACACACTTCAACCCCTCTCATTTTCATGCTTTCTGGGTGTTTTGGTTGATTTTTATGCATTTTTATACAACTTTGTTCATTTCTGTTTCTGGAAAATTAAGAACAGTCGTATGACTGTTCTTGTCACAAAGAACAGGGGAACGACTGTAATTACAGTTGTGCCATTTTGATATATATTCGTACCACTGTTTTTGAATTTTTTAGCTTTAGTCCTTCATTTTAAATATTTTGGCGATTTCTGCTTCAGGTAGTACTACAGTCGTAGGACTATAATTACAGTCGTATGACTGTAATCACAGTCGCACGACCGTAGTTCTTGGCCAAAAGCAGAAATTCCCTAAATATCCAAAAAAAAAATTCATAAAAACCCCAAAAATTTCATAAAAATCAGAAAATTCAGAAAAATAAAAAAATCTTGAAAAATAAAAAATCATCAAAAATGAATTTTGGAGTGTGCATTCACGACCCTAGATTTATTTTTTGGTGTTTTTGCATTGAGAACAAAATCACGACGGAGACTTGGTTCTCCCGAAAACCGACCCACCTCGTATGCTAAATGAAAATAAACAGGAGAAATGTTTTCAAAATGTGTTTTCTCACAAAACCAAAAATACAGGGACGTTTCAAAACTGTTTTCCATGTCTAATTGGGCCGGCCAGCCGGGCCAACCCAGTTACCCCCAAATGCATGACCCTGAACTCTAAATTTCCCAATTCTGTCCAACTTGAGTCTTATGTGTGGTGTGCCATACATTTGTGCGAACCATTTGCTTTGCAGCTTTAATTTCTTTATTTTTTATTTTTAATGTATTTAATAGATTAATCCGTTTATATTAGGTGATTGCAAATTTTCTTAGATTCTCGTGTATTTTAGGTGTTTGTATTGTGAGGCCGAGGGTTTTTATTTGTCTTTCAATTGCGTTGTAAGCCTCTTAAATATTAATTCTTTTACTTTTATTTTGTATTATTTATATATGCGCGCCGCATGTATTTATTCAATTAAATCAATTTTAGCAATTTAAAGTGTCATTATCGAACAATGGCCATTTTATTTTGATTAGACATGAAATAAGGGACTTGTCTGAACCTAGATCTCTGAAAAGTGTGGCAGTTCCCGCTTTGGTTTAGCTACACTGTAATTTCCCGGTTGAGCTGAGCCGGGTTGCGACTCCTATACTTTTTATCGAGATTTAGGTCTCGATTTTTTTACGAAACAATCCGATTTTCTAAAAACGAATTTCCAATAAAAAAAAACCCCACGCGAGGGAGGGTCCCACTGGAAATCGAGGCGCCCCTTCCGTAAGGGAGTCTCACGTTCCGTCGAAAACGCGTCATCCGCTCACAGAAACCAATCTCACCTTGTATGTCTCTTTAAGAGACGACTGCAGAAACCAACATAGGCTCCCTCCACGATCCTGTACACAAACAGCTATCAAGCAAGAACCCGTGCTAGCGGAGGGTGAAGATTGAGAGAGAGAGCAAGGGGGCCGAAAAATTTTCTCCCAGAGAAAAGGTGGTGGCTGAAATTCTGTGTCAAATGGCTTAGGGTTTCATTTCATTTAAGTGGATTTTTATACCTTCAAAAACCCTAGGTCTAAATTAATAAGCATGGGTTAAAATGTAATTGCAATTCAATTTTAATTTCATATATATGTGATTATATTAAACCATATAATATAACACATAGCATTTAAATTAAAATTAATTTGCCTAATTCAAATTAACCCAATAAATTAATTTAGACTTTACTTAAATGAGATACGTATAAACCTAAATATATGTATTATATTTCCACTAGGAAATAAATTCATGAATTGATTTATTCAAATTAATTATATGAAACCCAATTAAACTTGATTATATTATTTTGATCAATCCAATTGATCTATAATTTAATCAATTAATTTCTCCTATCTAGTCAGTATACTCAAAGTATACAGTTAAACCGTTTAGTTCAAGCTCAGACGTTCAATGTGTACGATCCCATAGGCCCTTCTTTATGTTGGCAGTGGGCCCATGGCCTACAGACTGTAGGTGGACTCAAGCAAGCCATTACAGCTCTCAATTAAGACGGAGACTGCAGTCTAATAGAAGTCGTAATCCTGTAGCCATACCTCTGTGTTGGACACCAATATCAATGACATGGGACACATAAGTTATACTACAGGGTTACGACTTCCATTATACTGCAGTCTCCATCTTAATTGGGGGGCTGTAATGGCTTGTTAGAGCCCAACTACAGTATATGCGCCATGGCCCCACTGCCAACATAAAGACAGGCCTATAGGTTCATACATATTGAACATCTGAACCAGCACTTAACAGATCAATTATATACTGAAATTATATTGACATGAGAGGAGGACTTTATTGATTAAATTATAGATCAATTGGATTGATCAAATAATATAATCAATAGAAATTGGGTTACATAGAATTAATTTGATAAATTAATTTTATGTATTTATTTCCTAGAAGGAAATGCAATTAATATATATATATATATATATATATATATATATATATATATATATATATAGGTTTATATATATCATCTCTTAAGTAATGTCTAAATAATTATTGAGTTAATTTAATTAGACAAATTACATTTAGTTAACATGATATGAATTATATTATATGTTGTAATTTAATTGATACATGTATAATTAAATCAATTTGAAATTAAAATTTAACCTAAAGTAATTAATTAGACCTAGGGTTAAGAGAGTATAAATACTCACTTAAGAGAATGAAACCCTAACCCATATTTTCATAGTGAAAATTTTGGCTTCCTTTTTTTCCTATCTCTCAATTCTTGATTCGACGCTAGCACGAGTGTTGTTTCGTTAGGCGTTCGTGTACGTGAACGTGAATGTGGAGGAGATCTTCTTTGCTTTTTGTAGTCATCTCTAGAAGAGACTTGTAAGGTGAGATCAAATCTCCTTGTTCTTTCTCATTTTGATTTTTGATTTTGTCCTCATAAGTTCCTGGAACACGGATTCTAGAAAATCTAGATCGGCTTCCGCTGTAAATTGGTTTGATTTTCCGTGATGAATCACAACACTAGGGCATATGCCAATAATCTCCCACTTGTACTAGTTTCAACTAGGCATGGGCCTAATCCCTATAGATCTAGTATGACCCTCATGTTATAGCTGTGTCAGTGCCTTAGTCAAAGGATCTACGACATTGTCCTTGGTGTCTACTTTATGTAATGAAATGTCACACCTCTCTATGATCTCTTGTATGAGGTGAAACTTCCTGAGCATGTGCTTTATGTTCTTGTGTGATCGAGGCTCCTTAGCTTGTACAATAGCCCTATTATTGTCACAGAAGACATCAATTGGATCCTGGATAGTTGGAACTACTCCTAATTTATTGATAAAATTCCTCATACACACAGCTTCCTTTGTTGCGTTACACACAATGATATACTCAGCTTCTGCTGTAGAATCAGTGATAGTGGGTTGCTTTGAGCTTTTCCAACTAATAGCACCACCATTAAGCAAAAATATGTACCCAGACTGTGACTAGTACTCATCTTGGTCGGTTTAGAAGCTTGTATCAGTGTAACCTATCATTGATAGTTGTTCCTAACCACCATACACTAAGAAGCTATCCTTTGTCCAGTTAAGGTAATTGAAGATTGCTTTGACGACCTTCCAGTAATCCTCCCCGAGATCCTACTAGTATCGGCTCATTATACTTAGTGCAAAAGTAACATCAGGCCTTGTACATAACATGGAGTACATGATCGATCCTATAGCTAATATGTATGGGATCGTTTTCATCTTCTGCCTGTCCTTCCTTATTTTGGGACAGTTCTTCTTACTCAGTTTCAATCCATGGCTCATCGGTGAGAAACCTTTCTTGGCCTGATCCATGCTGAATCTTTTCAGAAATTTGTATATGTAAGTAGCTTGACTTAGGCGCAGAAGCCAATTCAATTTATCCCTGTAGATCTTAATCCTTGGGATTGTCTCAGCTTTGCCTAAGTCCTTCAATGTGAAGCATTTACTCAACCACTACTTAACCCCTTGTAGTGTTAGCATATCGCTTCTAATTAGAAGGATGTTGTCTATATATAACACCATAAATGTGACAATGCTCCCACTATTCCTTTTATACACAAAAGGCTCATCTTGATTCTGTATAAAGCCGTATTCCGTCATGGCTTCATTAAAGCTAAGATTCCAACTTCAGGATGCTTGCTTCAATCCATAAATGGATCTCTATAGTTTGCATACCTGTTCAGGATGCTTTGGATCAACAAATTCCTCAGGTTATGCTATGTGCACATCCTCGAGTAGCTTTCCATTAAGGAAGGTAGTTTTAACATCCATTTGCTAGACTTCATGGTTACTATACGGCTATAGCTAGCAAGATCCTTATGGACTTGAGCATTACGACTGGTGAGAAGGTTTCATCGTAGTCTATCCCATGGACTTATTTGAAACCCTTCCCGACCAATCGCCCCTTGAAGGTGTTGTTGGCTTTCAACTTGTAGCACCACTTACAACCTATGACTTTCACACCCGAAGGTGGATCAACCAAGTACCATACTTGATTATTGTATATAAATTGCATTTTCGCTTCCATGGATTTGCGTTAGTTAGCAGATCACGGGCTATCAATGGCCTCTTGATAGGTTTTAGGTTCTTCTTCATCGAACATGAAAAGAGTGTTGTCATCAGTCATGAGAAATCCATATCTCTCGGGTACTCGACATTCCCTACCAAACCTCCTAGGTTCTTATGTGAGTAGAGCTTATGTTTCAATCCTTTGAAACTCCTGCCCAGTGTCCTGGTTATCCTTTTAAGGAGTTTGTGTGCTTTGAACTTCGTTAAGTTCAACATTGCTCCCATTGTCTTTCTTGGAAATGAAATCCTTTTCAAGAAAGACTCCCTTTCTTGCCACTAACCTTGTTCTCAACGGGATTGTAGAAGTAATACCCTTTCGTTTCCTTAGGATAGCCCACAAACAGGCATTTGTTGGTCTTGGGTTCAAGTTTGCCCCATCAATTTCTTGACATGGTCATCACAACCCCAAATCTACAAGAACGACATGTTAGGCACCTTACCCATCCATATTTCATATGGGGTTTTTTCCACAGCCTTAGTCAGAGTATTATTTAGGATGAGAGTGGCTATCTTAAGCGCGTATCCCCAGAACATGATTGGGAGAGAGGCATGGCTCATCATTGAGTGGACCATGTCTAATAGGGTCCTATTCCTCCTTTCAGACACCATATTCCATTGTGGTGTTCCTGGAGGAGTGAGTTGTGGAACAATTCCAACTCTCTTAAGTATGAGTCAAACTCTAGGCTCATAAATTTGCCTCCTCAGTCTATGTGAAGGGCTTTTATATTCCTGCATAGTTGGTTCTATACTTCATTCTTAAATTCCTTGAAAGTATCAAGGGTTTCAGATTTGTGTTTCATCAGATAGACATAGCCATATCTGCTGAAATCATCTATAAAAGTGACAAAGTATAGATGTCCACCTCTGGTAGTTGTGCTCATGGGCCCACATACGTCTGAATGTATTAGGTCTAATAAGCCAGTAGCCCTTTCAGCTTTTCTTACCGAAGGGTGCTATGGTCAATTTTACTGCATAAACAAGACTCGTATATGTCAAGTGACTCCATGTCAAATGAACCTAGGTTTCTAGCTGTGAAGCCTAGCTATGCGTTTCTCATTTATATGGCCTAAACGACAATGCCAGAGATAAAATATGCAAACCATTATTTAATAGAGCTTGTCTATAAAATAATCCCCCTCTAGATATATTACTCCTACTAATATCCAGAAATATCCAAAACCAAAACAGAGATAGTATTCCTGCACATGGCAGGTACAAAATAACACTGTTCCAATATAAAAAAATAATCCACTAGGCATCTCTAAGTGGTACTTTCCAATCTCGATGGTAGCTACCCTAGCTCCATTCCCAACTCGAAGGTCCACTTCCTCGGATCCTAGCGCCCTCCTATTTCTTAATCCCTACACATTACAACAAATGTGAGAACCATATCCTTTATCCAATACCCATGATGTAGAAATCGTAAGGTTAACATCTATAACATAGATACCTGACGAAGACACAACCATGTTCTTTAGTTGCTCTTCTAGAAGTTGAGGACAAGTTTTCTTCCGGTGTCCAGATTGTTTGCATTGAAAACAAACATCCCCAAGACTGGCCTTGGGCTTAGCATCTTTCTTGGCCTTCTTAGCTTTAGCCTTATCCTTTGCTTTGCTGTTACCAAGAGGAAGGTTCCCTTTGTTGACCATCAGTACCAGCAGGATCTTCTTGATTGACTATTCAGCAAGCTTGAGCATCCCAGACAGCTCTGTAATAGTTCGGTTCATCCCTTGCATATTATAGTTCAGGATGAAGTGGTCATAACAATCGAGCAAGGATGCTAGGATTGTGTCTATTGCCAACTCTTGCTAGACCAGTGTGCCAAAGCGGGCTAAAGTATCAATATAGCCATTCATCTTAATCACATATTGTTGGGATTCATCATCGGAAAAATAACGTGGCGCAGCAGAAAATACACCATTTAAAATTTCCTAGAATCCACCTATCGTTTCCAATTACCATTGATAATAAAACCAATTTGAATCAAGAGAGATTAACTCACCAGATTCTTCTCTTCTAGAGACTGTTGAAGAATCGTTTCTTGAAACTACAATCTACAAAGTTCGGTGCACGACCAACTATTGAGCGGGAACCGGTGCTAGCTGAAGACGCAAAGGAATGGAGGATTAACGCTGGGATTTTTGGCTGTTTTGGGGCTGCTATTCGTAGCTGAAATTTCCAACAATTAATTAGGGTTGAATTAGGTTTTTCTTCCTTAAGTGTGCCCTTATATAGACACCTTGTCTAATTGGGTTTTAATTAGGTTACTTAAACCCAAGCTTACCAGGATTATAATTACATAAATAAACTTTAATTAAAAAGTATATACTATGTAATTTAATTCCATTTGGCTAAATTTAATTACCCCTAAATAATATTAAATCACACTTAAGTAAATACAATACATGTATTTAATTTTCCTACTTAGGAATATTATTTAATTAATTGTTTACTTTATGTAATTCAATTAATTGAGAAATTAATTATTCAATTGGTTTTGGTTTTTTATGAACCCTAGAATTTTTGGATTGGGGTTTTTGATTTTTTTTTCCCCAATTGATTTCCATCTAAAATTATTGTTTTTTTATATATATTTTTTGCTGGGAAATTATTTTTATGTTTTAAAAAAAAATTGGGTAAAGATGGAATTGCATTGCGATTCCATCTATTGCTGTTCGCAGCAGCTGCTTCCCCGTCGAGACAGCAGCGCCGTGCACGGGGTTCGGGTCCGGTTTTGGATTTGAAGGGTTTTTTTTTTTTATCTCAGGCCGTAATGTAAATTAAATTAAATTTTTTTAAAATTAATTTGTATTTAAATTGTTTATTTTGTTGGCAAGCATATTTAATTTAATTGTTTGCATATTAAATTGAATATGGACTTTGTGAAATTGGCCCAATAAACTATGACATCGATTAAAATTGGGAGGGATAAATTTTAAATTTGTGACAACCCAAATTCAAGTGGGAGCAAAATTCTCAATTTTGCATTAATGGATGTTATCCATTGGGCCTTTATTTGCCTTAATCACATTTGTTAAAATTGGCGATTTCACCCTAGGTAACTCGGCTTAACATTTATATTTATAATTTGGAATGCCATGATCATGCATCATATTGGTATGTATATGCACGACAGGTACTTTGATGTGATGTTGAGTTCTATAGGCCCTAAATTATTATTGGTTGTAATTTGATTTTGGGAAATATGGCCTGCGTGCCATTTTTTTATTTTGATGTAACTTTAGAATAGATTTTATTTAAAATAAAATTGCTGTAGTTGCATCAAGTATGGAGGAAGGCCCATGGTGGGAGCCCAAAAAGGATTGCAGTGCAACCCATGAAGAATTAGATAGGATATCTAGTTTTTCATTAGGTTGTAATTAAAGGCCATAGGATCTCATTTATTTTAAATTAAGTATGCTATTGCATTTGACATATAATATGGATGTATGGATGACCAGATTATAACCCGCGTATATACATGCTAAGCCGTATCACTTAATTTTAATCCGGAATTTAAAATATTGAGTCGCTTAAAAGTGCTTCCCACATTCACACCTCTTCCTCCCATTGATGCTGCAATGTGTGCCATGCCCTAGCTGGGTACATTGTAGTATTCGGTGGGCCATCGAGGGTTAGGATACTTGGTATGGTTAACATATGAATGGTGGTTTGACTCAACATGGGTAGCATTAGCTCAGAGCGGGCCCTAAGCACAGATGGGTAAAGTGTCAATAAGCCCATCAAACCAAGAGTCCTTTGTGGAAGTATTGGATAGGTTATCCTACAAAACAAATCAATGGTTGGTTAGCGAGCCTTACTTCAGCCACTCATTAATAAGTTGTGGATCTTGGTCAAGTCAGCCAATTAACATCACCAATGAACAAATTAAAATCGGATTATTAATTTGAATTGGCATAAAGTCCTTTATTTCTAACTCAAGCAATGATTTCTTCCATGTAGATAATCCCATTTCACATTAGCAATTTAAAATGGCTGTAACAAACAACAACTCACTCTCACTTAGGTCACTCCTGGAAAGAGAAGCTTTCGGGGACTAACTTCCTGGACTGGGCTAGGAACTTACAAATAGTTCTTAAACAAGAGTCCAAGGAGTATGTACTGAATGCTCCTTTACCAGCTGGCCCTCCCGTAGGTCGAGGCATCACCACGGCGATGGTGGAGAATACGACCGGCACGTGAGAGATGCCAAGATGTCTCGTGCCTCATGCTGGGTACCTTGGCTTCTGATCTTCAGAAGCAGTTCATAGACAAGCATGCTTATGAGATGACAGATCAGCTTAAAAAGATGTTCCAAGATCAGGCTCGTCAGAAACGTTAACTAATAACTAAGGCACTTTGCATGACTGCAATGGCAGCCGAGACTTCTGTTAGCACTCATGTGCTAAAGTTGAAGGGGTATATTGATACACTTGCCCACCTCGGCTCGCCAGTTTTGCAGGACTTAACAACAGGCATTATTATCGGGTCGCTTCCTGAGTCTTACAACCAATTTATCATGAACTACCATATGCAAGGGTTGGACAAATAAGTTGTTAAGCTGCATGGCATGCTCAAGCTTGCTGAGTGGTCTCTCAAGAAGACTCCTGAAGTTTTACTTATGAACAAGGGCAATACGCCTATTACTAAGGGCAAGGCCAGATCTAAAGCCAAGGCTAAAGCCCAAAAGGCCAAGGCTAAGGGCAAAAAGTTGGTGGCCCAGCCTAAAGCAAGGGTTGCTTCTCCTGATGATGTCTACCATGAATGTAATGAGAAGGGGCACTGGAAGAGCTCATGTCTAAAGCTGAGGGAGCAACTGAAGGGCAAAACTACTGCTTTAGGTATTTATGTTGTTGAGATTAATCTGGCTATTTCTACATCTTGGGTCTTGGACACTAGATGTGGATCTCACATTTGTTCAAATGTGCAAGGTCTAAGAAATAGGAGGTTACTAGGATCTAGAGAAGTAGATCTTCAAGTCAGAAATGGTGCTCGGGTTCAGCCATGGAGATTGGAGATTATTTCTTAGAGATGCCTAGTGGACTTGTTTTGGAACTAAGAAACTATTATTTTGTACCTGCGATGTGCAAGAATATTATTTCTGTTTCTTTTTTGGATATTTCTAGTTTCGTATTTAATATTGGACAAAATAGAATTTCTATGCACTGTGGCAATATTATTTATAGAACAACATTTCTTGAAAATGGCTTGTATATCCTTGATCTAAAACGTGAAAGTTCAATCTGTAACATAAATACTAAAGGATTAAACAAAATTAAATTAATCCTACTTACATTTGGCATTATCGACTTAGCCATATAAATGAGAAGCGCATAGCTAGGCTTCACTCTAGTGGAGTGCTAGGGTCATTTGATATCCAGTCTTATGACACATGCGAATCTTGTTTGAGAGGCAAGATGACAAAGGCGCCTTTTAGCAAGACTGCTGAAAGGGCCTCAGAGCTATTGGAGCTAATACATTCCGATGTATACGACCCAATGAGCACTAGTGCTAGATCTGGTTTTCTGTACTTCGTCACCTTCACGGATGACTTCAGCAGATACGGTTACGTGTATCTAATGAAGCATAAGTTATAGACTCTTTAAAGGTTCAAGGACTTTAAGAATGAAGTAGAAAACCAACATGGCAAGAAAAAAAAAGCACTTTGGTCTAACCGAGGGGAAAAATATTTGAGCCAAGGTTTTGACTTAGTTTTGAGAGAGTGTGGGATTGTATCCAAACTCACTCCTCTTGGAACACCCCAGTGGAATGGAGTGTTGGAAAAGAGGAATAGGACCTTGCTAGACATGGTTCGCTCGATGACGAGTCATGCTACACTCCCTGTCTCCTTTTGGGGATATGCTTTAGAGAAAGCTGCTTACATTCTTAATAATACACCAAGCAGGCAGTTTAGGGAACACCATAGGAACTATGTGCTGGATATCCCCTAGTCCAGAGGCATTGGACCTTGTATTTGTATTGTACATTTATTGGATTTATGTATTATACAAATTTTGTGTCATTAATAAAGGCATTAATTCATTTATTATATATATCTTGTGCAATATCTTAAATGAAGTATCCAATGGACATATCCATATCCATGATGACAAGTGTCATGCACTTGGCAGTAAGACCATGGATAGGGAAAATGATATGACCATAAAGAGATCCATAGTCTGTTCCAGTCATGGGAATGAATGGAACTAGAGACTATCATTAACCTGGTTATATGGCGGTGTCTTACCGGTCATTGGACATAGGATGTCAACCAAGTTAATGGGTACATGCAAAAGGGGCATGGTACTGGATAGATCCACTGAACAAGAAATCCACATGGTATAGTATCACAAGTGATTCTCATGTAGTACTTGTGTGGATCCTTTGACCTGACCATATGATGGTGTTGCATGCGAGGTCGCATACTTAGGGGTATGCCTAAAGGGCCTGTAATAGGGTACCAAGTATGGGTACTTTCGAGTATGTCACTAAGGATGGCAATACTATGGATATGCAGAAGGGATTTGTCACTCAGTAGTCCACTGAGAATATATCACTGGCTTCTTGATGAATGTGACTGATAAGAGTGTGGCCACACCCAAACAAGTTGGAACTTGTTTATGAGCATCAGTACATTCGGGATCAAGTTAATGTTCGGACACAAAAGAGGGTGATCAATCCATGCCTCTATGTTGGACACCGATATCAATGACATGGGATATACAAGTTCAAACTACAGGGTTATGATTACAGTTGGACTGCCATCTCCATCTTAATTGGGGCTGCAGTGGCTTGCTAGAGCCCGCCTGCAGTCTGTGGGCCATAGGCCCACTGCCAACATAAAGATGAGCCCACGGGATCATACACATTAAACGTCTGAAAACGGAGTTAAGGAATCACCTGTATGCTTGGAGTATACACACTTGAGAGAGAGGATTATATTAATTATATTATAAAGATCAATTGGATTGATCATAATAATAAAATTAATATTAGTATTAGCATTCTCGTAATTAATTCAATGAATTAATTTATGAGATTATTTCCTAGGTGGAAATTATTTCATATGTATAGGTTTACATATGAGTTTATTTTGTGAAGATCCAATTATAATTTCATGGGTTAAATTAATTAATCAAATCAATTTTGATTAAATGTAAATAATATGTTACATGGTGTAATATATTATATACATGTTAAAATTAAAGTTAGATTTGAAATTAATTTAGACCAAGTGAATTAGAATGGATTTGGGCCTGAAAATAAGAGGAAAAGCTCACACAAAATAAAGCCAAAATGGGCCGAAATTTTAATGAAAATTTCGGCCATCTAGGGTTGAAATAACCCTATGAATTCGCCTAAAGAAGCAGCACTACCAGCCAAAAATTGCAGCCCCAAAAAATCTCTCTCAAAGTTTTCGATTTCCAATGCTAGCACGGGTCGTGTTCCACAGGCATTCATGTATGTGAACGAGGAGGGAATCTATGTTGATTTCTGCAGCCATCTCTAGAAGAGATACTCCTGGTAAGAGTTCAATCTCTTCTTGATAAAATTTTGTTTTTGCAATTTTCATCTCAATTGCTCCTGGGCACGGATTTGAGGAAATTGTCATGATCTTTCGCATTTATTCGGATGATTTCCAGTGAAAATCCCTACACTATGGAAGGGTCGAAAGCCCAATGTTTCCTTCTTGAAGATTTGGAGCTGTGATGCACATGTTAAGAAATTGACAAATGGCAAACTCAAGTCCAAATCTGTTAAGTGCCAGTTTGTAGGTCACCCTAAGGAAACTAAGGGTTATTACTTCTATGATTCGGCGGAAAACAAAATTTTCCTAGACAGAAATGCAGTCTTCTTGGAGAAGGAATTCCTTTCCAAGAGAGACAGTAGAAGTAATGTTAAACTTCAGAAGTTTAAGATTCACAAACTCCTACAGCTACTGCTGAAGATGCTTCAGGGACCGATCTGACTGCTCAAGAAATTGAGGAACCAGTATCGATTGCACAGGACCTTAGAATGTCTGGTAGGACACGTCATCAGCCAGAGAGGTACGGCTTTTCTCGTGACTGATGATGGCACAAAGCCATGGAGGCTGAGATGCAATCTATGCACGATAACCAAGTATGGAACTTGGTGGATCCACCTCCGGGTGGGAAGGTGATAGATTGCAAGTGGTGTTTCAAGTTAAAGGCCAACAACACCTTCAAGGGGCGATTGGTGGCCAAAGGATTCAGGCAAGTTCAAGGAATTGACTATGATGAAACCTTTTCACCAGTTGCTAGGCTCAAATCCATTAGGATACTACTAGCCATAGCTGCATGGTACGATTATGAGATATGGCAGATGGATGTTAAGACCGCTTTCCTTAATGGAAAGCTACTCGAGGACGTGTACATGACACAACCTGAAGGTTTTATCGATCTAAAGTATCCAAACTGGGTATGTAAGCTTCAAAGATCCATTTATGGATTGAAGCAAGCATCAAGGTCATGGAATCAGAGATTCAGTGAGGCCATTATAGAATATGGCTTCACACAAAATCCTGATGAGCTCTGTGTGTATAAGATAGTTAGTGGGAGCATTTCCACCTTCCTAGAGTTGTATGTTGATGACATCCTTATCATTGGAGGCTACATACCAACACTACAAGGGGTTAAGCAGTGGTTGAGTAGGTGCTTCGCAATGAAGGACTTAGGTGAAGCTGAGATGATCTTAGGGATTAAGATCTACAGAGATAGATCCAACAGGCTTCTAGGCCTAAGTCAGGCCACATACATTGACAAGGTTCTGAAAAGATTCAGCATGGATAAGGCAAAGAAAGGATTTTTGCCTATGCGCCATGGGTTGAAGCTGAGTAAGAAAGATGGTCCTAAAACAAAGAAGGACCGGGAGAGCATGGAAAAGATCCCTTATGCATTTGCTATAGGATCTATCATGTACTCCATGTTATGTATAAGGCCTGAAGTTGCATTTGCACTAAGTATGAATAGCCGGAACCAGTTGGACCACGGTGAGGTATTGGTGTGCCTTAGTTCTTAGGGCATTGGATTCTTGTATTTTGTATTATACATTAAGACTCATTGTATGAATACATTATTTGTGTCACATTAATAAAGGCAATTAATCTATTTCATTTATATATTGTGCTATAATATGAGTAGAGTATCCATTGATTGATAATCATAAAACCTATCCCAGGTCTGTTCTAATCGTGGGAACGAATAGAACAACAGACTTGTATATTCGATGACTATATGGCAGTTCTTAACTAGCCATAGTACTTGTATAGTCAGTCATGAATATAGGTACATGTCGTTGACATGGGATTGGATCGATTCGCACAAGAAAGCCACATGGTTGTCCCGTCATAGGGCTTTCTTGAGTAGGTCTCTTTTGTCCTCAGACCAGATTTCATTATAATATCAGTATGGAATTTGGTTCACTTTGACATATGCCTAACAGGTCTGTAAAAGGATGCTAAAAATGAATATGATTGGGTGGACTGGTGAACATGTTGAAATTGATGATGAAGTGATGGAATTGCCACTAGGGTAACAACGAGATGACATCATTGGCCACTTGATGAGTAGGGCTGATAAGTGTATGGCCATATCCAAGTAAGTTAGTGCTTATTTGATTAATCAGTCAACTCAAGATCAAGAAATATAATAAACAACAGAAGAGGATGACGGACACCATGCCTCTTATTTATTCATATCGATATTGTTAGGTAAAGGGACACTATGAGATTCCTACCGGGTGAGTGTCTTCGAAAGACTGCTGCATCTTTATCTTAATTGGGGGCTGTAATGGTTTGCTAGAACCCACTTACAGTCTGTGGGCCTTGGGCCTATTGCCAACATAAAGACAGACCCAAAGGATCGTGCACATAGATCAACTGAGCCGGAACTTATAGAAATTGTATATCTAATGTACATTGGAAGGAATGTATTCATTAATTAATTGACATTCGGTGTCAAGGTAATTAATTAACATTGGGTTGAATTTAATTTAATTAATAAGTTTACATAATGTAATTAATTAATTTATCAATTAATTGAATTACATAAAGTAAACAATTAATTAAATAATTTTCCTAAGTAGGAAAATTAAATTACATGGTATATACTTTTTAATTAAAGTTTATTTATGTAATTATAATTCTAGTGGGCTTGGGTTTAATTAACCTAATTAAAACCCAATTAGACAAGGTGTCTATATAAGGGTACACTTAAGGAATTCAACCCTAATTAATTGCTGGAAATTTCAGCCACCAAGAGCAGCCCCAAAACAGCTGAAAATCCTAGCATTAATCCTCCATTCCTTTACGTCTTTGGCTAGCACCGGTTTCCGCTCAATAGTTGGTCGTGCACCAAACTTTAGAGATCGCAATTTCAAGAAACGATTCTGCAGCAGTCTCTAGAAGAGATGAATCCGATGAGTTAAATCTCTTTTGATTCAAATTGGTTTTATTCTAATCAATGGTAATTGGACACGATAGGTGGATTCTAAGAAATTTTAAACCATGTATTTTCCACAACGCCATGTTATTTTTCCAATGATGAATCCGAACAGTGGTATCAGAGCCTAGGTTTTGTCCATTAGATTGATTGGAATTGGTTCTTGAAGAAAGAATGGGTTTCAAGTTTGTGATTTTAGGATTCTTATTCAATTGGTTTTGGTTTTTGATGAACCCTAGAATTTTTGGATTGGGGTTTTGATTATTTTTCCCCAATTGGTTTCCATATAAAATTATTGTTTTATTGATTATTGATTTTTTTTTATTTTTTATTTTATGTTTGAAAAAAAAAATAATACATTGGTTTGGCCAAAATTGGAATTGCATTTTGCGATTCCAATTGTGGCCAAACGCTGCTGCTTGCTGCAGCAGCCCACACGGACAGCAGTGCCGTGAGGGGGATTCGGGTCCGGGTGTGGATTTTACGGGTATTTTTTTTATCCCGGACCCTAATGCAAATTAAATTAATTTTTTTTAAATTAATTTGTATATTAATTTGTTTATTTTGTTGGCATGCATATTTAATTTTATTATTTGTATATTAAATTGAATATGGACTTTGTGAAATTGACCCAATAAACTGTGACACCGGTTAAAATTGGGAGAGCTAAATTTTAAATTTGTGACAACCCAAATTCAAGTGGGAGCAAAATTGTTAATTTTGCATTTATGGATGTTATCCATTGGGCCTTTATGGGCCTTAGTCACATTTGTTAAATTGACGATTTCACCCTAAGTAACTCGGCTTAACATTTATATTTAATTTGGAATGCCATGATCATGCATCATATTGGTATGTATGTGCACGACAGGTACTTTGTTTGAAATGTGATGTTGAGTTCTATGGGCCCTAAATTATTATCGGTTGTGATTTAATTTTGGGAAATATGGCCTGCGTGCCATTTTTTTATTTTGATGTAATTTTAGAATATATTTTATTTTACAAAATTGTTGTAATTGCATCAAGTATGGAGGAAGACCCAGATGGAGCAAGCCCATGGTGGGAGCCCAAGAAGGATTGCAGTCCAGCCTATGAAGAATTAGATAGGATATCTAGTTTTTCATTAGGTTGTAATTAAAGGCCCATAGGATCTTATTTATTTTAAATTAAGTATGATATTGCTTTTGTCATTTAATATGGATGTACGGATCACCAAATTATTACCCACGTTTATGCATGCTAAGCCGTATCACTTAATTTTAATCCGGTAATTAAAATATTGAGTCATTTAAAAGTGCTTCCCACATTCACACCTCTTCCTCCCATTGATGCTGCAATGTGCGCCAGGCCTTAGCTGGGTACATTGTAGTATTCGATGGGCCATCGAGGGTTAGGATACTTGGTATGGTTAACATGTGAATGGTGGTTTGACTCAACATGGGTAGCATTAACTTAGAGCGGGCCCTAAGCATAGATGGGTAAAGTGTCAATAAGCCCATCAATTTAAGTGTCCTTCGTGGAAGGATTGGATAGGTTGTCCTACCAAACGAATTAATGGTTGGTTAGCAAGCCCTAGTTCGGCCAGTCGTTGATAAGTTGTGGATCTTGGTCAAGTCAGCTAATTAACATCACCAACAAACAAATTAAAATTGAATTATTAATTTGAATTAGATTAAAATTCCTTTATTTCTAACACAAGCGATGATTTCTTCCATGTAGATAATCCCATTTCACTTAAGTAATTTAAATGGCTACAACAAACAACAACTCACTCTCACTTAGGTCACTCTTGGAGAAGGAGAAGCTTTTGGGGACTAACTTACTGGACTGGGCTAGGAACTTACAAATAGTTCTTAGATAAGAGTCCAAGGAGTATGTACTAAATGCTCCTTTACCAGCTAGCCCTCCCGCAAGTCGAGGCATCACCACGGCGATGGTGGCGCAGTACGACTGGCACGTGAGGGATGACCGGGATGTCTCGTGCCTCATGCTGTGTACCATGGCTTCTGATCTTCAGAAACAGTTCATGGTTGAGCATGCTTATGAGATGATGGATCAACTTAAAAAGATGTACCAAGATCAGGCTCGTCAGGAACGTTACCTGATAACTAAGGCACTTAGCATGACTGTGATGGCAGCTGGGACTTCTGTTAGCACTTATGTGCTAAAGTTGAAAGGGTATATTGATACAGTTGTCTACCTCGGCTCACCAGTTTTGCAGGACTTGGCAGTAGACATTATTCTCGGGTCACTTCCCGAGTCTTACAACCAGTTTATCATGAACTTTCACATGCAAGGGTTGGATAAATTGGTTGTTGAGTTGCATGGCATGCTCAAGCTTGCTGAGCAGTCTCTTAAGAAGACTTCTGAAGTATTACTAGTGAACAAGGGCAATACACCCATTGCTAAGGGAAAGACCAAATCTAAGGCCAAGGCTAAGTCCCAAAAGGCCAAGGCTAAGGGCAAAAAGGTGGTGGCCCAACCTAAAGCAATGGTTTCTTCTTCTGACGATGTCTGCCATGAGTGTCATGAGAAGGGGCACTGGAAGAGCTCATGTCCAAAGCTAAGGGAGCAACTGAAGGGCAAAACTGCTGCTTCAGGTATTTATGTTGTTGAGATTAATCTGGCTATTTCTACATCTTGGGTCTTAGACACTGGATGTGGATCTCACATTTGTTCAAATGTGCAGGGTCTAAGAAATAGGAGATTACAAGGATCTCGAGAATTAGATCTTCGAGTCTGAAATGGTGCTCAAATTCAGGCCATGGAAATCGGAGATTATTTCTTAGAGATGCCTAGTGGACTTGTTTTGGAACTAAGAAATTGTTATTTTGTACCTGCAATGCGCAGGAATATTATTTCTGTTTCTTTGTTGGATATTTCTGGTTTCGTATTTAATATTGGACATGGTAGAATTTCTATGCAATGTGGCAATATTATTTATGGAACAGCATTTCTTGAAAATGGCTTATATATCCTTAATCTAAAACGTGAAAGTTCAATCTATAACATAAATACTAAAAGGATTAAACAAAACGAAATTAATCTTACATACATCTAGCACTGTCGACTTGGCCACATAAACGAGAAGCGCATAGCTAGGCTTCACTCTAGTGGAGTGCTAGGGTCATTTGACATCCAGTCTTATGACACATGTGAATCTTGTTTGAGAGGTAAGATGACAAAGGCACCTTTTAGCAAGACTGCTGAAGGGCCTCAGAGCTATTGGAGCTAATACATTCCGATGTATGTGGCCCAATGAGCACTAGTGCTAGATCTGGTTTTCTATACTTTGTCACCTTCACGGATGACTTCAGCAGATACGGTTATGTGCATCTAATGAAGCATACGTCTGAGACTCTCCAGAGGTTTAAGGACTTTAAGAATGGAGTAGAAAACCAACTTGGCAAGAAAATAAAAGCACTTCAATCTGACTGAGGGGGTGAATATTTGAGCCAAGAGTTTGACTCGTTTTTGAGAGAGTGTGGGATTGTATCCCAACTCACTCCTCCTGGTACACCCTAGTGTAATGGAGTGTTAGGTAGGAGGAATGGGACCTTGCTAGACATGGTTCACTCGATGATGAGTCATGTACACTCCCTGTCTCCTTTTGGGGATATCCTTTAGAGACAGCTCCTTACATTCTTAATAATACACCAAGCAAGGCAGTTGAGGGAACACCATATGAACTGTGGAAGGGCCGAAAGCCTAATGTTTCCTTATTGAAGATTTGGTGCTGTGATGCACATGTCAAGAAATTGACAAGTGGCAAACTTGTGTCCAAATCTGTCAAGTGCCAGTTTGTGGGTTACCCTAGGGAAACTAAGGGTTATTACTTCTACGATCCATCGGAAAACAAAGTTTTCATAGCAGAAATGCAATCTTCTTGGAGAAGGAATTCCTTTCCAATAGAGACAGTGTAAGTAATGTAGAACTTTTAGAAGTTCAAGACTCACAAACTCCTGCAGCTACTGTTAAGGATGCTTTGGGAACCGATCTGACTACTCAAGAAATTAAGGAACCAGAACCGGTTGCTATTGGGATTTTCACCAGAAATCATCCGAATAAATGCGGAAGATGGCAACGATTTCCTCAAATCCGTGCCCAAGAGCAATTGAGATGAAAATTGCTTACCAAGAAGAGATTAAACTCTTACCAGGAGTATCTCTTCTAGAGATGGCTGCAGAAATCAACTTAGATTCCCTCCTTGTTCACGTACACGAACGCCTTTGGAACACGACCCGTGCTAGCGTTAGAAATTAGAAACTTTGGAGAGGGGAAGGCTTGGAAATTTTGGCTAGGAGGAGTGCTATTCCTCTTGGCCGAAATCCCTAGGTATTTTACCTAGGCTGGGCCGAAATTCTCCTTGAGATTTCGGCCTAATTTTGCTTCCTTGTCTCATATGGGCTTTTCTCCTTTTAAAACCCAGTCCACTATTAATTTGCCAGGTCCAATTAATTATCACACCCAATTTTATTTAACTTGTATCTTTAACATATTATTCCAAATAATATATTTGATACAATTAAATTAAAATCATTTTGATCAATTAATTATACCATGCAATTAATTTTGACATTCATAAGACAAAGACACATGTAAACCTATACACGTGAAATATTTCTACCTAGGAATAACTCATAAATTAATTCATTGAATTAATTATGAGAATGCCCATACTAATAGTAATTTTATTATTATGATCAATCCAATTGATCTTTATAATATAATTAATATAATCCTCTCTCTCCGGTGTGTATACTCCAAGTATACCAGTGATTCCTTGAGTCTGTGTTCAGACGCTCAATGTTTACCATCCCGTGGGCCCATCTTTATGTTGGCAGTGGGCCTATGGCCCACAGACTGCAGGTGGGCTCTAGCAAGCCACTGCAGCCCCCAATTAAGATGGAGATGGCAGTCCAACTGTAATCATAACCCTGTAGTTTGAACTTGTATATCCCATGTCATTGATATCGGTGTCCAACACAGAGGCATGGATTGATCACCCTCTTTTGTGTTCGGACATTTACTTGATCCCGAATGCACTGATGCTCACAAACAAGTTCCAACTTGTTTAGGTGTGGCCACACTCTTATCAGTCACATTCATCAAGAGGCCGGTGATATCTTCTCAGTGGACTACTGAGTGACAAATCCCTTCTGCATATCCATAGCATTGCCATGCTTAGTGACATACCCGAAAGTACCCATACTTGGCACCATATTACAGGCCCTTTAAGCGTACCCCTAAGTATGTGACCTTACATTCAACACCATCATATGGTCAGGTCAAAGGATCCATACAAGTACTACATGAGAATCACTTGTGATACTATACCATGTGGATTTCTCGTTTAGTGGATCTATCCAGTACCATGCATCTTTTGCATGTACCCATATACTTGGTTGACATCCCATGTCCAATGACCGGTAAGACACCGCCATACAACTAGGTTAATGATAGTCTCTAGTTCCATTCATTCCCATGACTAGAACAGACTACAGATCTCTTTATGGTCATATCATTTACCCTATCCATGGTCTTATTGCCAAGTGCATGACACTTGTCACCATGGATATGGATATGTCCATTGGATACTTCATTTAAAATATTGCATAATATATATATAATAAATGAATTAATGCCTTATTAATGACACAAAATGTGTATAATACATAAATCCAATAAATATACAATACAAATATAAGGTCCAATGCCTCGGGACTAGGCCATATCCAATAGTTGCACAGGACCTTAGAAGGTCTGGTAGGACACATCATCAGCCAGAGAGGTACGGCCTTCTCGTGACTGATGATGGGGACCTTATGGTCATTGACCAAGAGGAGCCTAAGACCTATCAGGAGGCTGTTTAAAGCCCACACTCAGATCAATGGCGCAAAGCCATAGAGGTTGAGATGCAATCTATGCACGATAACTAAGTATGGAACTTGGTGGATCCACCTCCAGGTGCTAAGGTAGTGGTGTTTCAAGTTAAAGGTCGACAACACCTTCAAGGGGTGATTAGTGGCAAAAGGATGAAGGCAAGTTCAAGGAATTGACTATGATGAAACCTTTTCACCAGTTGCTATGCTCAAATCCATTAGGATACTACTAGCCTTAATGGAAAGCTACTCGAGGATGTGTACATGGCACAACCTGAGGGTTTTATCGATCCAAAGTATCCAAACCGAGTATGCAAGCTTTAAAGATCCATTTATGGATTGAAGCAAGCATCGAGGTCACGGAATAAGAGATTCAATGAGGTGCTGGGATTTTTCACCGGAAATCACCCGATAAATACGGAAGAACGCGATGATTTCCTCAAATCCAGTCCCAGGAGCAATTGAAATGGAAATTGTAAAACATAAAAATTCAATAGAAAGAGATCATTCTCTTACCCGGAATATCTCTTCTAGAGATGGATGAAGACTGCAGGAATCAAAGTAGAGTCCCTCCTCGTTCTCGTACACGAACGCCTAACGAACACGATGCGTGCTAGCGTAGGAAAAACGAGCAATGGAGAGGAGGCTAGGGTTCAAATTTCGGCTATGGTATGTTCTATCTCTCTTGGCCGAAATTTTCCCTAGGTTAATACCTAGGTTGGCCGAATTCCCCTAGGGGAATTGAGGCCCAGCTTGGCTCCTTCATTTTGTGTGGGCTTCCTTCTTTTAATTCAGGCCCAATCTAATTTTGATTATTCTGGTTTAAATTAATTTCAAGCCCAATTTTAATATACCCATGTATTTAATATATTACACTAAGTAATATATTATTTACATTTGAATTAAAATTAGTTTGACCAATTAATTTAATCCATCAAATTAAAATTAAATCTTCACAAAATAAAATCATACGTAAACCTATACATATGAATATTTCCACCTAGGAAATAATCTATAATTAATCCAATTAATTATTAAGAGCTAATTGAATATATTAATTTTATTATTAGGATCAATCCAATTGATCTTTATAATATGATCAATATATATATATATATATATATATATATATATATATATATACCTCTCTCTCCACAGTATATACTCCAAGTATACATATGATTCCTTAAGTCGGTGTTCAGTCATTCTATGTGTACGATCCCGTGGGCCCATCTTTATGTTGGCAGTGGGCCTTTGACCCACAGACTGCAGTTGGGCTCTAGCAAGCCACTGCAGCCCCCAATTAAGATGGAGATGGCAGTCTAATTGTTATCATAACCTTGTAGTTTAAACTTGTACATCCCATGTCATTGATATCGGTGTCCAACACAGAGGCATGGATTGATCAACCTCTTTTGTGTCGAACATTAACTTGATCCCGAATGCACTGAAGCTCACAAACAAGTTCCCACTTGTTTGGGTGTGGCCACACTCTTATCAGTCACATTCATTAAGAGACCGGTGATATCTTCTCAGTGGACTACTGAGTGACAAATCCCTTCTGCATAGCCATAGCATTACCATGCTAAGTGACATACCCAAAAGTACCTATACTTGGCACCCTTTTACAGGCCTTTTAGGCGTACCCCTAAGTATGCGACCTCACATGTAACACCATCATATGGTCAGGTCAAAGGATCCATACAAGTACTACACGAGATTCACTTGTGATAGTATACCATGTGGATATCTCGTTTAGTGGATCTATCCAGTACCATGCCCTTTATGCATGTACCCATTAACTTGGTTGACACTCCATGTCCAATGACCGGTAAGACACCGCCATACAACCAGGTTAATGATAGTCTCTTGTTCCATTCATTCCCATGACTGGAACAGACTATGGATCTATTTATGGTCATATCGTTTACCCTATCCATAGTCTTATTGCCAAGTGCATGACACTGGTCATCATGGATATGGATATGTCCATCAGATACTTCATTTAATATATTACACAAGATAAATATAATAAATGAATTAATGTCTTTATTAATAACACAAATAAGTATAATACATGAATCCAATTAATGTATGATACAAATGCAAGGACCAATGCCTCGGGACTAGGGCATATCCAACAATCTCCCACTTGCACTAGTTCCAACTAGGCATGGGCCTAATCCTTATAGATCTAGTATGACCCTCGTGCTTGCGCTGGGCCAGTGCCTTGGTCAAAAGATCTGCGACATTATCTGTAACGATTCGTCATTGGAAAAATAACATGGCGCAGTGGAAAATACACCGTTTAAAATTTCCTAGAATCCACCTATCGTGTCTAATTACCATTGATTAGAATAAAATCAAATAAGAATCAAGAGAGATTAACTCACCGGATTCGTCTCCTCTAGAGACTGCTGTAGAATCGTTTCTTGAAACTGTGATCTCCAAAGTCCGGTGCACAACCAACTATTGAGCGGGAACCGGTGCTAGCCGAAGACGCGAAGGAGTGGAGGTTTAATGCTGGGATTTTCGGCTGTTTTGGGGCTGCACTTGGTGGCTAAAATTTTCAGCAATTAATTAGAGTTGAATTAGGTTTTTCCTCCCTAAGTGTGCCCTTATATAAACACCTTGTCTAATTGGGTTTTAATTAGGTTAATTAAACCCAAGCCCACTAGGATTATAATTACATAAATAAACTTTAATTAAAAAGTATATACTATGTAATTAAATTCCATTTGGCTAAATTTAATTACCCCTAAATAAAATTAAATCACACTTAAGTTAATACAATACATGTATATAATTTTCGTACTTAGGAAAATTATTTAATTAATTGTTTACTTTATGTAATTCAATTAATTGATAAATTAATTAATTGCATTATGTAAACTTATTAATTAAATTAAATTCAACCCAATGTCAATTAATTACCTTGACACCAAATGTCAACTAATTAATTAACGCATTCCTTCCAATGTACATTACATGTACAATTTCTATAAGTTCCAGCTTAGTTGATCTATGTGCACAATCCTATGGGTCTGTCTTTATGTTGGCAGTAGGCCCAAGGCCCACAGACTGTAAGTGGGTTCTAGCAAACCATTACAACCCCCAATTAAGACAGAGATGTAGTAGTCTTTAGAAGACACTCACCCGGTAGTAATCTCATAGTGTCCTTTGCCTAATGATATCGATATGAATAAACAAGAGGCATGGTGTCCGTCATCCTCTTCTGTTGTTTATTATATTTCTTGATCTTGAGTTGACTGATTAATCAAATAAGCAACCAACTTATTTGGGTATGGCCATACACTTATCAGTCCCACTCATCAAGTGGCTAATGATATCATCTCGGTGTTACCCGAGTGGCAATTCCATCACTTCATCATCAATATCAACATGTTCACTGGTCCACCCAATCATACCTGTATTTAGCATCCTTTTACAGACTTGTTAGGCATATGTCGAAGTGAACCGGATTCCATATTGATATTAGAATAAAATCTGGTCTGAGGACAGAAGAGACCTACTCAAGAAAGACCTATGACATGACAACCATATGGCTTTCTTATACGGATCGATCTAGTCCCATGTCAATGACATGTACCTATATTCATGACTGACTATACAAGTACTATGGCTAGTTAAGAACTACCATACAGTCATCGAATATACAAGTCTGTGGTTCTATTCGTTCCCACGATTAGAACAGACCTGGGATAGGTTTTATGATTATCAATCAATGGATACTCTACTCATATTATAGCACAAGATATAAATGAAATAGATTAATTGCCTTTATTAATGTGACACAAATAATGTATTCATACATAACTCTTAATGTATAATACAAAATACAAGAATCCAATGCCCTAAGAACTAGGGCACACCAACAATCTCCCACTTGCACTAGTTCCAAGTGGGCATTGCCCTAATTCCTATAGATCTGGTATGACCGTCGTGCTGTGTCTGCAACAGCGCTTTGGTCAATGGATCAGCGACATTATTCTTGGTGTCAACCCTCTGCAATGATATGTCACCTATGTTCACAATCTCCCGAATGAGGTGAAACTTTCTGAGTACATGTTTGGATCTTTTGTGTGATCGGGGCACCTTAGCTTGTGCGATGGCCCCGTTGTTGTCACAAAAACATCAACTGGGTCTAGGATAGTGTGCACTACTCCCAACTCAGTTATGGCTTTCTTGATCCAAACGGCTTCCTTTGAGCTTTGCAAGCAGCTATGTACTCAGCTTCCATTGTAGAGTCAGCAATGGTGGCCTGCTTTGAGGACCTCCAACTAATGGCACCGCCATTCAAGAGAAAAACATAACCAGACTGTGACTGGTTCTCATCCTCATTGGTCTCAAAGCTTGCATCAGTGTAACCTGACACTACCAGCTCATCTTGACCTCTATACACTAAGAAAGCTTCCTTAGTCCGGTTAAGGTACTTCAAGATTGCCTTGACTGCCTTCAGTGTTCCTCACCGGGGTCCGACTTGTGCCGGCTAGTCATACTTAGTGCAAACACGACATCAGGCCTCGTACATAACATGGAGTACATGATAGATCCAATAGCAGATGCATAGGGGATCTTTTCATGTTCTCCTGGTCCTTCTTTGTTTTAGGACCATCTTTCTTACTAAGCTTCAACCATGGCACTTAGGATAGAATCCTTTCTTTGCCTTGTCCATGCTGAATCTTTTCAGAACATTGTCAATGTACATGACATGACTTAGGCCTTGAAGCCGATTGGATCTATCTCTGTAGATCCTGATCCCGAAGATCGTCTCAGCTTCACCTAAGTCCTTCATTGTGAAGCACCTACTCAACCACTGCTTAACTCCTTGCAGTGTTGGTATGTCACTTCCAATGATAAGGATGTCATCAACATACAGCACTAGGACGGTGGAAACACTCCCACTAACCATCTTATACACACAGGGCCTTTAACTTAAAACACCACTTGCAACTTATCACCTTAGCACCCGGAGGTGGATCCATCAAGTTCCATACTTAGTTATCCTACATAGATTGCATCTCAGCCTCTATGGCTTTATGCCATTGATCTGAGTGTGGGCTTGCAACAGCCTCCTGATAGGTCTTGGGCTCTTCTTGGTCAACGACCATAAGGTCCCCATCATCAGTCACGAGAAAGCCGTACCTTTCTGGCTGATGACATGTCCTACAAGTCCTTTTAAGGTCCTGTGCAACCTGTTCTGGTTCCTCAATTTCTTGAGTAGTCAAATCGGTTCTCGAAGCATCCTCAGCAGTAGCTGCAGGAGTTTGTGAGTCTTGAACTTCTGAAGGTTCAACATTACTCCCACTGTCTCTCTTGGAAGGAATTCCTTCTCCAAGAAGACTGCATTTCTAGCTATGAAAACTTTGTTTTCGGCCAGATCGTAGAAGTAATAACACTTAACAGATTTGGACTCGAGTTTGCCACTTGTCAATTTCTTAACATGTGCATCACAGCCCCAAATCTTCAAGAAGGAAACATTGGGCTTTCAGCCTTTCCATAGTTCATATGGTGTTCCCTCAACTGCCTTGCTTGGTGTATTATTAAGAATGTAAGCAGCTGTCTCTAAAGCATATCCCCAAAAGGAGACAGGGAGCATAGCATAACTCATCATCGAGCGGACCATGTCAAGTAAAGTCCTATTCCTCCTTTCTGACACTCCATTCCACTGGGGTGTACCAGGAGGAGTGAGTTGGGATATAATCCCACACTCTCTCAAAAACAAGTCAAACTCTTGGCTCAAATATTCACCCCCTTGGTCAGACCGAAGTGCTTTTATTTTCTTTCTAAGTTGGTTTTCTACTTCATTCTTAAAGTCCTTGAACCTTTGGAGAGTCTCAGACTTATGCTTCTTCAGATACACGTAACCGTATCTGCTGAAGTCATCCGTGAAGGTGACGAAGTATAGAAAACTAGATCTAGCACTAGTGCTCATTGGGCCACATACATCGGAATGTATTAGCTCCAATAGCTCTGAGGCCCTTTCAGCAGTCTTGCTAAAAGGTGCCTTTGTCATCTTGCCTTTCAAACAAGATTCACATGTGTCATGAGGCTGGATGTCAAATGACCCTAGCACTCCACTAGAGTGAAGCCTAGCTATGCGCTTCTCATTTATATGGCCAAGTTGACAAAGCCAGATGTAAGTAGGATTAATTTCATTTTGTTTAATCCTTTTAGTATTTATGTTATAGATTGAACTTTCACATTTTAGATCAAGGATATATAAGCCATTTTCAAGAAATGTTGTTCCATAAATAATATTGCCATATTGCATAGAAATTCTACCATGTCCAATATTAAATACAAAACCAGAAATATCCAACAAAGAAACGGAAATAATATTCCTGCGCATCGCAGGTACAAAATAACAGTTTCTTAGATCCAAAACAAGTCCACTAGGCATCTCCAAGAAATAATCTCCGATCTCCATGCCTGAACCCGAGCACCATTTCTGACTCGAAGATCTACTTCTCCAGATCCTAATAATCTCCTATTACTTAGACCCTGCACATTTGAACAAATGTGAGATCCACATCCAGTGTCCAAGACCTAAGATGTAGAAATAGCCAGATTAATCTCAACAACATAAATACCTGAAGCAGCAGTTTTGCCCTTCAGTTGCTCCCTTACCTTTGGACATGAGCTCTTCCAGTGCCCCTTCTCATGACACTCATGGCAAACATCGTCAGGAGAAGCAACCCTTGCTTTAGGTTGGGCCACCACCTTTTTTCCCTTAGCCTTGGCCTCAGATTTGGCCTTTCCCTTAGCAATGGGCGTATTGCCCTTGTTCACCAGCAATACTTCAGGAGTCTTCTTAAGAGACTGCTTAGTAAGCTTGAGCATGCCATGCAGCTCAACAACCAATTTATCCAACCCTTGCATATGGTAATTCATGATAAACTGGTTGTAAGACTCAGGAAGTGACCCGAGAATAATGTCTGTTGCCAAGTCCTGCGGAACTGGCGAGCCGAGGCGGGCAAGTGTATCAATATACCCCTTCAACTTTAGCACATGAGTGCTAACAGAAGTCCCAGCTGCCATCACAGTTGTGCAAAGTGCCTTAGTTGTCAGGTAACGTTCCTGACGAGCCTGATCTTGGAACATCTTTTTAAGCTGATCCATCATCTCATAAGCATGCTCGTCCATGAACTGCTTCCGAAGATCAGAAGCCATGGTACCCAGCATGAGGCACGAGACATCTCGGTCATCCCTCACATGCCGGTCATACTGCTCCACCATCACTGTGGTGATGCCTCGACCTGCGGGAGGGCCAGCTGGTAAAAGAGTATTTAGTACATACTCCTTAGACTCTTGTCTAAGAACTATTTGTAAGTTCCTAGCCCAGTCCAGGAAGTTAGTCCCCAAAAGCTTCTCCTTCTCCAAGAGTGGCCTAAGTGAGAGTGAGTTGTTGTTTGTTGCAGCCATTTTAAATTGCTTAAGTGAAATGGGATTATCTACATGGAAGAAATCATTGCTTGAGTTAGAAATAAAGGACTTTTAAGCCAATTCAAATTAATAATCCGATTTTAATTTGTTTGTTGGTGTTGTTAATTGGCTGACTTGACCAAGATCCACAACTTATCAATGACTGGCCGAACTAGGGCGCGCTAACCAACCATTGATTCGTTTGGTAGGACAACCTATCCAATCCTTCCACGAAGGACTCTTGGTTTGATGGGCTTATTGACACTTTACCCATCTGTGCTTAGGGCTTGCTCTGAGCTAATGCTACCCATGTTGAGTCAAACCACCATTCACATGTTAACCATACCAAGTATCTTAACTCTCGATGGCCCACCGAATACTATAATGTACCCAGCTAGGGCATAGCGCACATTGCAGCATCAATGGGAGGAAGAGGTGTGAATGTGGGAAGCACTTTTAAGCGACTCAATATTTTAATTTCTGGATTATAATTAAGTGATATGGCTTAGCATGCATAAACGCGGGTAATAATTTGGTGATCCATACATCCATATTATATGACAAATGCAATAACATACTTAATTTAAAATAAATGAGATCCTATGGGCCTTTAATTACAACCTAATGAAAAACTAGATATCCTATCTAATTCTTCATGGGCCGGACTGCAATCCTTCTTGGGCTCCCACCATGGGCTTGCTCCATTTGGGTCTTCCTCCATACTTGATGTAATTACAATAATTTTGTTTAAAATAAAATCTATTCTAAAATTACATCAAAATAAAATAAAAAAATGGCACGCAGGCCATATTTCCCAAAATTAAATTACAACTGATAATAATTTAGGGCCCATAGAACTCAACATAACATTTCAAACAAAGTACCTGTCGTGCACATACATACCAATATGATGCATGATCATGGCATTCCAATTATAAATATAAATGTTAAGCCGAGTTACTTAGGGTGAAATCGCCAATTTTAACAAATGTGACTAAGGCCCATAAAGGCCCAATGGATAACATCCATAAATGCAAAATTAACAATTTTGCTCCCACTTGAATTTGGGTTGTCACAAATTTAAAATTTAGCTCTCCCAATTTTAACCGGTGTGGTTCATTGGGCCAATTTCACAAAGTCCATATTCAATTTAATATGCAAACAATTAAATTAAATATGCATGCCAACAAAATAAAATAATTTAAATACAAATTAATTAAAAAAAATTTAATTTAATTTGCATTAGGGTCCGGGATAAAAAAATACCCGCAAAATCCAAAACCGAACCCAAAACACGCACAAGGCGCCGCTGTCCCAGCGGGGCAGCAGTGCCACTGCGCGGCAGCCTAGTGGGCTTCTGCCGCTGCAACAGGCTGCAGCAGTAGCCCGCTACTGCCGCAGCTGCAGCCAAGGCAGCAGATGGAATCGCAATTCTGCGATTCCATCTTTTGGCCAAACAATATATTTTTTTTCCTTTCAATCCAGAACAAAAAAAAAAGTTTCTAGCAAATAAATATATATATAATTAATATACAAAACAATTTTAGATGGAAAACAATTGGGGAAAAATAATCAAAACCCCAAACCAACAATTCTAGGGTTTATCCGAAAACAAAATCAATTAAGTAAAACCCTAAAATCACAAACTTGAAACCCATTCTTTCTTCAAGACCGCTTTCAAGAACCAATTCTAATCAATCTAATGGACAAAACCTAGGCTCTGATACCACTATTGGGATTCGTCATTGGAAAAATAACGTGGCGCAGCGGAAAATAAACCATTTAAAATTTCCTAGAATCCACCTATCGTGTCCAATTACCATTGATTAGAATAAAATCAAATAAGAATCAAGAGAGATTAACTCACCAGATTCGTCTCCTCTAGAGACTGCTGTAGAATCGTTTCTTGAAACTGCGATCTCCAAAGTCCGGTGCACGACCAACTATTGAACGGGAACTAGTGCTAGCCGAAGACACGAAGGAATGGAGGTTTAATGCTGGGATTTTCAACTGTTTTGGGGCTGCACTTGGTGGCTGAAATTTCCAACAATTAATTAGAGTTGAATTAGGTTTTTCCTCCTTAAGTGTGCCCTTATATAGAGACCTTGTCTAATTGGGTTTTAATT
Organism: Euphorbia tirucalli; assembly: GCA_039660915.1. Lineage (NCBI taxonomy): Eukaryota > Viridiplantae > Streptophyta > Magnoliopsida > Malpighiales > Euphorbiaceae > Euphorbia > Euphorbia tirucalli. The sequence goes on along the minus strand of CM077640.1, from coordinate 28,415,300 downwards.
AGGTTAATTAAACCCAAGCCCACTAGGATTATAATTACATAAATAAACTTTAATTAAAAAGTATATACTATGTAAATAAATTCCATTTGGCTAAATTTAATTACCCCTAAATAAAATTAAATCGCACTTAAGTTAATACAATACATGTATTTAATTGTTCTACTTAGGAAAATTATTTAATTAATTGTTTACTTTATGTAATTCAATTAATTGATAAATTAATTAATTACATTATGTAAAATTATTAATTAAATTAAATTCAACCAAATGTCAATTATTACCTTGACACCGAATGTCAACTAATTAATTAATGCATTCCTTCCAATGTACATTACATGTACAATTTCTATAAGTTTTAGCTCAGTTGATCTATGTGCACGATCCTATGGGTTTGTCTTTATGTTGGCAGTAGGCCCAAGGCCCACAGACTGTAAGTGGGTTCTAGCAAACCATTACAGCCCCCAATTAAGACAGAGATGCAGTAGTCTTTAGAAGACACTCACCCGGTAGTAATCTCATAGTGTCCTTTGCCTAACGATATCGATATGAATAAACAAGAGGCATGGTGTCCGTCATCCTCTTCTTTTGTTTATTATATTTATTGATCTTGAGTTGACTGATTAATCAAATAAGCAACCAACTTATTTGGGTATGGCCATACACTTATCAGTCCCACTCATCAAGTGGCCAATGATATCATCTCGGTGTTACCCGAGTGGCAATTCCATCACTTCATCATCAATATCAACATGTTCACTGGTCCACCCAATCATACCTGTATTTAGCATCCTTTTACAGACCTGTTAGGCGTATGTCAAAGTGAACCGGATTCCATATTGATATCATAATAAAATCTGGTCTGAGGACAGAAGAGACCTACTTAAGAAAGACCTATGACATGACAACCATATGGCTTTCTTGTGCGGATCGATCCAGTCCCATGTCAATGACATGTACCTATATTCATGACTGACTATACAAGTACTATGGGTAGTTAAGAACTACCATACAGTCATCGAATATACAAGTCTGTTGTTCTATTCGTTCCCACGATTAGAACAGACCTGGGATAGGTTTTATGATTATCAATCAATGGATACTCTACTCATATTATAGCACAAGATATAAATGAAATAGATTAATTGCCTTTATTAATGTGACACATATAATGTATTCATACATGACTCTTAATGTATGATACAAAATACAAGAATCCAATGCCCTAAGAACTAGGGCACACCAACATTATCTTCGGTGTCCACTCTGTGCAATGCAATGTCACCTCTCTCCGCGATCTCTCGTATGAGTTGAAAATTTTTGAGCACGTGCTTTGTGTTCTTGTGTGACCGGGGCTCCTTAGCTTGTGCAACAGCCCCATTGTTGTCACAGAAGATATCAACTAGGTCCTGGATAGTTGGCACTACTCCCAACTCAGTGATGAACTTCTTCATCCATACAGCTTCCTTAGCCGCATCACACGCAGCGATGTACTCAGCTTCTGTTGTAGAGTTTGCTATGGTTGGTTGCTTTGAGCTCCTCCAGCTTACAGCACCACCATTCAACAAAAATACATACCCAGACTGCGACTGGTACTCATCCTGGTCGGTCTGGAAGCTCGCATCAGTGTACCCAGTAACTGACAGCACTTCCTGACCACCATACACTAAGAAGCTATCCTTAGTCTGGTTAAGGTACTTAAGGATCGCCTTGACAGCTTTCCAGTGATCCTCCCCAGGATCCTGCTGGTACCGGCTCATCATACTCAGTGCAAAGGTGACATCAGGTCTCGTACATAACATGGAGTACATAATTGATCCTATAGCCGAAGCATCTGGAATCAATTTCATGTTCTCCCTGTCCTCCCTTATTTTAGGACAGTGTTTTTTACTAAGTTTCAGCCCATGACCCATTGGCAAGAAACCTTTCTTGGCTCGGTCCATGCTGAACCTTTTCAGAACTTTGTCTATGTACGAGGCCTGACTTAGACCCAAAAGCCGATTTGATCTATCCCTATAGATCCTGATCCCTAGGATCATCTCAGCTTCGCCTAAGTCCTTCATTGCGAAGCACTTACTCAACCACTGCTCTACCCCTTGCAGTGTAGGTATGTCACTTCCAATGAGTACGATGTCGTCCACATAAAGTACCAAGAATGTGACAAAGCTCCCACTAGTCCTTTTATACACACAAGGCTCATCTTGATTCTGTATGAAACCATATTCCTTTATAGCCTTATTGAATCTTAGATTCCAACTTCGGGATGCTTGCTTCAGTCCATAAATGGACCTTTGAAGGTTGCATACCCTTCCCGGATACTTTGAATCGACAAAACCCTCAGGTTGTGTCATGTACACATCCTCGAGTAGCTTTCCATTAAGGAAAGTGGTTTTGACATCCATTTGCCAGACTTCATCGTCGTACCATGCGGCTATGGCTAGCAAGATCCTGATGGATTTGAGCATGGCTATTGGTGAGAAAGTTTCATCATAGTCTATTCCATGGACTTGTCTGAAACCTTTCGCATCTAGACGCCCCTTGAAGGTGTTGTCGACCTTTAGCTTATAGCACCACTTGCAACCTATTACCTTGGCACCCGGAGGTGGATCAACCAAGTTCCAAACTTGGTTATCGTATATAGATTGCATTTCTACCTCCATGGCTTTATGCCAATTCGCAGATTGTGGGCTAGCCATAGCCTCCTGGTAGGTTTTGGGTTCTTCCTCATCCCAGATGAGAAGAGTCTGATCATCGGTGATGAGGAAACCATACCTCTCCGGTTCTCGAGAATCCCTTCCAGACCTTCTAGGTCCTTGTGCGGCCTGGGTCGGTGCTTCCCCTTGTGGAAGCTCCACCTGGGCCTTCGAGTTATCCTCTTCAGGAGCTTATGGACCTTGAACTTCCTTGAGTTCAACATTGCTCCCACTGTCTTTCTTGGAAAGGAACTCTTTTTCTAGAAAGACTCCCTTCCTTGCCACGAACACATTGTTCTCGGCGGGGTTGTAGAAGTAATACCCTTTGGTTTCCCTAGGGTAGCCCACAAACAGGCATTTATCAGTTTTGGGCTCCAGCTTTGCACTAGTCAATCTCTTGACATGTGCTTAGCATCCCCAAATCCTTAGGAAAGACACATTGGGCTCCTTGCCCATCCATATCTGATATGGGGTCTTTTCCACTGCCTTAGTCGGAGTATTATTTAAGATAAGAGCTGCTGTCTCGAGGGCGTGTCCCCAGAAACTAATTGGGAGAGAGGCTTGACTCATCATTGAGTGGACCATGTCCAACAGGGTCCTATTCCTCCGTTAGAACACCCCATTCTATTGTGGTGTTCCGGGAGGAGTGAGCTGTGGAACTATTCCATGCTCTCTCAAATATGAGTCAAACTCCAGGCTCATATACTCACCGCCTCGGTCCGGCCGAAGGGTTTTGATATTTCTGCCTAGCTGGTTTTGTACCTCGTTCCTAAATTCCTTGAACCTATCAAGGGTCTCGGACTTGTGTTTCATCAGATAGACATAGCCATATCTGCTGAAATCGTCCGTGAACGTGACGAAGTATAGGTGCCCACCTCTGGTCGCTGCGCTCATAGGTCCATATACATCTGAATGTATTAGGTCCAATAAGCCAGTGGCCCTTTCAGTCTTCTTGCTAAAAGGTGCCTTTTTCATCTTGCCTTGTAAACATGATTTGCATATATCAATTGACTCCAAGTCAAATGACCCTAAGACTCCAGCTTTGTGAAGCCTAGCAATGCGCTTCTCGTTTATGTGGCCGAGACGACAATGCCATAGGTAGACAGGATTAAGTTCGTTTGGCTTAACCCTTTTTGTGTTTATGTTATAGACGTGATTGGTTTTGTTTAAGTCCAGGATATATAGGCCATTATTTAATAGAGCATCTCCATAAAATAATCCCTCTCTAGATATTGAAATTCTACCATTAGAAATAGTAAAATAAAATCCAGAAATATCCAACATAGAAACTGAAATAATATTCCTACATATAGCAGGTACAAAATAACATTGTTTCAAAATTAAAACCAATCCACTAGGCATCACAAGGTGGTATTCGCCGATCTCTATGGTAGCAACCCTTGCTCCATTCCCGACCCGCAAGTCCACCTCTCTCGACCCCAGTGACCTTCTGTTCTTAAGTCCCTACACATTGCAACAAATGTGAGAACCACATCTAGTATCCAATACCCGGGATGTTGAAACAGTAAGGTTAATGTCTATAACATAAATACCTGAAGAGGACGCACCTTAGCCCCTTCTTTGCTCTCCCATTAGGTTAGGACACGATCTCTTCCAATGGCTCGCCTATCTACACTTGAAACAGACATCTTCAGGACCTGCCTTTTGCTGGGCCTTGGGTTGGGCCTTGGCCTTCTTAGCCTTGGCCTTCTTAGCCTTGGCCTTCTTGGCCTTGCCCTTGGCCTTTTCCTTGGCCTTACCCTTAGCAACAGGAGAGTTCCCCTTGTTGACCAACAGCACCAGCGGAGTCTTTTTGATCAACTGCTCGGTAAGCTTAAGCATCCCATGTAGCTCACTGACAGTACGGTTCCTCCCTTTCATGTTGTAGTTCAAGATGAACTGATTATAAGAATCCAGCAAGGATGCAAGGATTGTGTCCACCGCCAACTCTTGAGAGATAGGCGATTCGAGACGGGCCAATGTGTCCAAATAGCCCTTCATCTTGAGCACGTATGTGCTCACAGATGTCCCGGCCCCCATCTTACAAGAGTGGAAGGCCTTATTGGTCAGGTACCTTTCCTGACGAGCTTGCTCTTGAAACATCTCGTTTAGAGTTGTTATCATAGCAAAGGCTTGATGGTCCATACACTGTTTTTGCAGTTCGGGGACCATGCAGGCCAACATAAGGCATGTCACATCCCTATTATCCTTGACATACACCTCGTATTCCTCTAGCTGGGCAGCCGGTGGATTACGTCCTTGAGGCGCAGCCGGTACAGGCCTCTCCAGTACATACTCTTTCGACTCCTGCCTTAGAACTATTCTCAAGTTCCTAGACCAGTCCAAAAAGTTAGGACTGGAAAGCTTGTCCCTTTCCAGAATTGATCACAGTGATAAGGTATTATTGTTTGCCATTTAAGAATTTCTACACAGAAAAACATTTAGAGTGTTAATAAAGGACTTTACTTTGTTGTTCCCATATAAAATTAATAATGAATCAGGTTATTAATTAAACCGAGTTGTTGGGCTCATGGGCCGAGATCCATATTTCATTAAGATATAGCCAGACGAGGGTCTGGTACAACTATATCCTAATTATTTAGGTAGGAACGCCGTCCAATCCCAACCTTGGGACTCTCGGTTTGATGGGCTTGTTGGCACTTACCCATCTGTGCTTAGGGCCAGGAGAATCCTACTACCCATGCTAAGTCAAAACCTCAATTCAAGTGTTAGAGTATCCCATACCCTAACCCAATACAAAGTGACAATACTCCAGTGTATCCTACGAGGGCATGGTCTACAACTGGCCTATTCCCACTTCGAGTCGGTTTTGAATGAGGGAAGCACTTTTAAGCGACTTAGTAATTCCATTTGGTTATTAGATTCATTTAATAACGGCTTACATACATAAGGCGGGTGAAATGTGGTTGGATCATACATACATACATGCATATAAATATAAAGCATGATTAAATAAATAAGTAAAATGGACTGCTATGGGCCTATATTACATCCTAATATTATTCTAGTAAACCTATACTAGAAAAGAATATCAGGTGGGCCTCCATTTTCTTCCTTCTGGGCTTGCACCTCCACTTGGGCTCACCACTCCATGGGCTTCTTCTTTTTACAAATTTTATAATAATTGAATAAAATAAAATTACATTTAAAAGAAAAACGACACGCAGGCCGTATTTACCCAAAAAAAGAAAAATACAACCCATCTTGTACAAGGCCCAATAGCATCCAACCATACAAACATTTAATCACACATATGCATCCAATACATATAATTCATAAGCATGTTATAATGCATGATTTAAGCCCATTTCAATTATGTCCAAGCCATTATATAGAAATCGTCAATTTTGGCTCACCATGGTTCTAACCCTTAACGGGCTTTGGGCCTCCAACCCAGGCAGTCCAACTGCTCCCACTGGAATTGGGAAACCATGGGTCCATTTCAGCCATCCAAGTAATTGTGCCAAAATTACCCGAACCAATTTCAATTAACCATATTAATTTCCAAAATTAATATCACATGAATAAAATAAAATTTCATTCAAGAAACCATACACATTTAAATTGCATAAATTTAAACACACAAATTTTAAAACCAATTAAAATTTCAGAATTGGGCCCCGGGCCCAAAAACCCGCCAAATCCAAAAACACTGGGCCCGGCCCGCTGCGGCTAGGGGCAGCAGCCACTACCCAGCAGCGGCTGCCGGCAGCCCCGCACCTCAGGAGCCAGATGTTTTTTTTTTTAATCAGAAAAAAAAATTAAACCATCCATCAACACGAAATTCACCAAGAATTCCAAAATATACAATTAAATTAAACAAACACAAACCAATATGCATATTCAATTTCAATTGCATGAAAATCAAATTGGGAAAAATCTTAAACCCAAAACAAGAACCCCAATGAAAAATCTCCAATTTTAAAACATGGGAGTCAACCAACTTTAACAATTTCCACGGATCAAAACCCGCTCTGATACCACTGTTGGGAACTTTCATCGGAAATCACCCGATAAATACGGAAGAACGCGATGATTTCCTCAAATCCAGTCCCAGGAGCAATTGAAATGGAAATTGTAAAACATAAAAATTCAATAGAAAGAGATCATTCTCTTACCCGGAATATCTCTTCTAGAGATGGATGAAGACTGCAGGAATCAAAGTAGAGTCCCTCCTCATTCTCGTACACGAACGCCTAACGAACACGACCCGTGCTAGCGTAGGAAAAACGAGCAATGGAGAGGAGGCTAGGGTTCAAATTTCGGCTATGGTATGTTCTATCTCTCTTGGCCGAAATTTTCCTTAGGTTAATACCTAGGTTGGCCGAATTCCCCTAGGGGAATTGAGGCTCAGCTTGGCTCCTTCATTTTGTGTGGGCTTCCTTCTTTTAATTCAGGCCCAATCTAATTTTAATTATTCTGGTTTAAATTAATTTCAAGCCCAATTTCTATATTCCCATGTATTTAATATATTACACCAAGTAATATATTATTTACATTTAAATTAAAATTAGTTTGACCAATTAATTTAATCCATCAAATTAAAATTAAATCTTCAAAAAATAAAATCATACGTAAACCTATACATATGAATATTTCCACCTAGGAAATAATCTCATAATTAATCCAATTAATTATGAAGAGCCAATTGAATATATTAATTTTATTATTAGGATCAACCCAATTGATCTTTATAATATGATTAATATATATAAATATACCTCTCTGTCCACAGTGTATACTCCAAGTATACATGTGATTCCTTAAGTCGGTGTTCAATCGTTCTATGTGTACGATCCCGTGGGCCCATCTTTATGTTGGCAGCGGGCCTTTGGCCCACAGACTGTAGTTGGGCTCTAGCAAGCCACTGTAGCCCCCAATTAAGATGGAGATGACAGTCTAACTGTTATCATAACCCTGTAGTTTAAACTTGTACATCCCATGTCATTGATATCGGTGTCCAACACAGAGGCATGCATTGATCACCCTCTTTTGTGTCGGACATGAACTTGATCCCGAATGCACTGAAGCTCACAAACAAGTTCCCACTTGTTTAGGTGTGGCCACACTCTTATCAATCACATTCATCAAGAGGCCAGTGATATCTTCCCAGTGGACTACTGAGTGACAAATCCCTTCTGCATATCCATAGCATTACCATCTAAGTGACATACCTGAAAGTACCCATACTTGGCACCCTTTTACAGGCCCTTTAGGCGTACCCCTAAGTATGCGACCTCACATGTAACACCATCATATGGTCAGGTCAAAGGATCCATACAAGTACTACACGAGAATCACTTATGATACTATACCATGTGGATTTCTCGTTTAGTGGATCTATCCAGTACCATGCCCCTTTTGCATGTACCCATTAACTTGGTTGACACTCCATGTCCAATGACCAGTAAGACACCGCCATACAACCAGGTTAATGATAGTCTCTTGTTCCATTCATTCCCATGACTGGAACAAACTACGAATCTATTTATGGTCATATCGTTTACCCTATCCATGGTCTTACTGCCAAGTGCATGACACTGGTCATCATGGATATGGATATGTCCATCGGATACTTCATTTAATATATTGCACAAGATAAATATAATAAATGAATTAATGCCTTTATTAATAACACAAATAAGTATAATACATGAATCTAATTAATGTATGATACAAATGCAAGGACCAATGCCTCGGGACTGGGGCATATCCAACATGAGGCCATTACGTAATATGGCTTCATACAGAATTCTGATGAGCCCTGTGTGTATAAGATGGTTAGTAGGAGTGTTTCCACCTTCCTAGTGCTGTATGTTGACAACATCCTTATCATTGGAGGCGACATACCAACACTACAAGGGGTTAAGCAGTGGTTGAGTAGGTGCTTCGCAATGAAGGACTTAGGCGAAGTTGAGACGATCTTAGGGATCAGGATCTACAGAGATAGATCCAATCGGCTTCTAGGCCTAAGCCAGGCCACGTACATAGACAAGGTTCTGAAAAGATTTAGCACGGACAAGGCAAAGAAAGGATTCTTGCCTACGCACCATGGGTTGAAGCTGAGTAAAAAAAATGGTCCTAAAACAAAGGACCAGGAGAGCATGGAAAATATCCCTTATGCATCTGTTATAGGATCCATCATGTACTCCATGTTATATACAAGGCCTGATGTCACGTTTGCACTAAGTATGACTAGCTGGTACCAGTCAGACCCCGGTGAGGAACACTGGAAGACAGTCAAGGCAATCTTGAAGTACCTTAACTGGACTAAGGATGCATTCTTAGTGTATGGAGGTCAATATGAGCTGGTAGTGTCAGGTTACACTGATGCAAGCTTTGAGACCGATGAGGATGAGAACCAGTCATAGTCTGGTTATGTTTTTCTCTGAAATGGTAGTGCGATTAGTTGGAGGTCCTCAAAGTAGGCCACCATTGCTGATTCTACAACGAAAGCTCAGTACATAGCTGCGTGCGAAGCTGCAAAGGAAGCCGTTTGGATCAAGGAATTCATAACTGAGTTAGGAGTAGTACCTCCTATCCTAGACCTAGTTGATGTTTTTTGTGACAACAACAGGGCCATCGCACAAGCTAAGGAGCCCCGGTCACACAAGAGATCTAAACATGTGCTCAGAAAGTTTCACCTCATTCGGGAGATCATGAACAAAGGTGACATATCATTGCAGAGGGTTGACACCAAGAATAATGTCACTGATCCATTGACCAAAGTGCTGCTGCAGACACAGCACGACGGTCATACCAGATCTATTGGAATTAGGGCAATGCCCACTTGGAACTATTGTAAGTGCGAGATTGTTGGTGTGCCCTAGCTCTTAGGGCATTGGATTCTTGTATTTTGTATTATACATTAAGACTCATTGTATGAATACATTATTTGTGTCACATTAATAAAGGTAATTAATCTATTTCATTTATATCTTGTGCTATAATACGAGTAGAGTATCCATTGATTGATAATCATAAAACCTATCCCAGGTCTGTTCTAATTGTGGGAACGAATAGAACCACAGACTTGTATATTCGATGACTTTATGGTAGTTCTTAACTAGCCATAGTACTTGTATAGTCAGTCATAAATATAGGTACATGTCGTTGACATGGGACTGGATCGATCTGCACAAGAAAGCCACATGGTTGTCGCGTCATAGGTCTTTCTTGAGTAGGTCTCTTTTGTCCTCAAACCAGTCATTATAATATCAATATGGAATCCGGTTCATTTTGACACACGCCTGACATGTATGTAAATGATGCTAAATACGGGTATGATTGTGTGGACTGGTGAACATATTGATATTGATGATGAAGTGATGGAATTGCCACTCGGGTAACAACGAGATGATATCATTGGCCACTTGATGAGTGGGACTGATAAGTGTATGGCCATACCCAAGTAAGTCAGTGCTTATTTGATTAATCAGTCAACTCAAGATCAAGAAATATAATAAACAACAGAAGAGGATGACGGACACCACGCCCTTTGTTTATTCATGTCGATATCGTTAGGCAAACGACACCATGAGATTCCTACCGGGTGAGTGTCTTCAAAAGACTATTGCATCTTTGTCTTAATTAGGGGTTGTAATGGTTTGCTAGAACCCACTTACAGTCTGTGGGCCTTGGGCCTACTGCCAACATAAAGACAGACCCATTGGATCGTGCATATAGATCAACTGAGCCGGAACTTATAGAAATTGTACATGTAATGTACATTGGAAGGAATGTGTTCATTAATTAATTGATATTCGGTGTCAAGGTAATTAATTAATATTGGGTTGAATTTAATTTAACTAATAAGTTACATAATGTAATTAATTAATTTATCAATTAATTGAATTAAATAAAGTAAACAATTAATTAAATAATTTTCCTAAGTAGGAAAATTAAACACATGTATTGTATTTACTTAAGTGTGATTTAATTTTATTTAGGGGTAATTAAATTTAGCCAAATGGAATTAAATTACATAGTATATACCCTTTTAATTAAAGTTTATTTATGTAATTATATTTCTAGTAGGCTTGGGTTTTAATTAACCTAATTAAAACCCAATTAGACAAGGTGTCTATATAAGGGCACACTTAAGGATAATTCAACCCTAATTAATTGCTGGAAATTTCAGCCACCAAGAGCAGCCCCAAAACAGCTGAAAATCCTAGCATTAATCCTCCATTCCTTCGCGTCTTCTGCTAGCACCGGTTCTCGCTCAATAGTTGGTCATGCATTGGACTTTGGAGATCGTAGTACGATTCTGCAGTAGTATCTAGAAGAGACAAATCCAGTGAGTTAATCTCTCTTGATTCAAATTGGTTTTATTCTAATCAATGGTAATTGGACAAGATAGGTGGATTCTAGGAAATTTTAAATGGTATATTTTCCGTTGCGCCATGTCTTTTTTCCAATGGCAAATCCCAACATGAGGAACACTAGAAGGCAGTCAAGGCAATCTGGAAGTACCTTAACCAGACTAAGGATGCTTTCTTAGTGTATGGAGGTTAAGATGAGCTGGTAGTGTCAGGTTACATTGCTGCAAGCTTTGAGACCGATGAGGATGAGAACCAGTCACAGTTTTGTTACGTTTTTCTCTTGAATGGTGGTGCCATTAGTTAGAGGTCCTCAAAGCAGGCCACCATTGTTGACTCTACAATGGAAGCTGAGTACATAGCTGCATGCCAAGCTGCAAACGAAGCCGTTTGGATTAAGAAATTCATAACCGAGTTGGAAGTAGTACCCACTATCCGTGACAAATTTGATGTTTTTTGTGGCAACAATGGGGCCATCGCACAAGCTAAGGAGCCCCGGTCACACAAGAGATCCAAACATGTGCTCAGAAAGTATCACCTCATTCGAGAGATCGTGAACAGAGGTAACATATCATTGCAGAGGGTTGACACCAAGAATAATGTCGCTGATCCATTGACCAAAGTGCTGCCGCAGACACAGCACGACGGTCATACCAGATCTATTGGAATTAGGGCAATGCCCACTTGGAACTATTGTAAGTGCGAGATTGTTGGTGTGCCCTAGCTCTTAGGGCATTGGATTCTTGTATTTTGTATTATACATTAAGACTCATTGTATGAATACATTATTTGTGTCACATTAATAAAGGCAATTAATCTATTTCATTTATATCTTGTGCTATAATATAAGTAAAGTATCCATTAATTGATAATCATAAAACCTATCCCTGGTTTGTTCTAATCGTGGGAACTAATAGAACCATAGACTTGTATATTCGATGACTGTATGGCAGTTCTTAACTAGCCATAGTACTTGTATAGTCAGTCATGAATATAGGTATACGTCGTTGACATGGGACTGGATCGATCCACACAAGAAAGCCATATGGTTGTCGCGTCATAGGTCGTTCTTGAGTAGGTCTCTTTTGTCCTCAGACCAGATTTCATTATAGTATCAATATGGAATCCGGTTCACTTTGACATACGCCTAACAGGTCTGTAAAAGGATGCTAAATATGGGTATGATTGGGTGGACCGGTGAACATGTTGATATTGATGATGAAGTGATGGAATTGCCACTCGGGTAACACCAAGATGATATCATTGGCCACTTGATGAGTGGGACTGATAAGTGTATGGTCATACCTAAGTAAGTCGGTGCTTATTTGATTAATTAGTCAACTCAAGATCAAGAAATATAATAAACAATAGAAGAGGATGACAGACACCATGCCTCTTATTTATTCATATCGGTATCGTTAGGAAAAGGAAACTATGAGATTACTACCAGGTGAGTGTCTTCTAAAGACTGTTGCATCTCTGTCTTAATTAGGGGCTGTAATGGTTTGCTAGAAACCACTTATAGTTTGTGGGCCTCGGGCATACTACCAACATAAAGACAGACCCATAGGATCGTGCACATAGATCAACTGAGCTGCTGGAACTTATAGAAATTGTACATGTATTGTACATTGGAAGGAATGCGTTAATTAATTAGTTGACATTCGGTGTCAAGGTAATTAATTAACATTAGGTTGAATTTAATTTAATTAATAGGTTTACATAATGTAATTAACTAATTTATCAATTAATTGAATTACATAAAGTAAACAATTAATTAAATAATTTTCCTAAAGAGGAAAATTAAATACATGTATTGTATTTACTTAAGTGTGATTTAATTTTATTTAGGGGTAATTGAATTTAGCCAAATGGAATTAAATTACATAGTATATACTTTTTAATTAAAGTTTATTTATGTAATTATAATCCTGGTGAGCTTGGGTTTAATTAACCTAATTAAATCCCAATTAGACAATGTGTCTATATAAGGGCACACTTAAGGAAGAAAAACCTAATTCAACCCTAATTAATTGCTGGAAATTTTAGCCACCATTAACAGCCCCAAAATAGCCGAAAATCCTAGCATTAATCCTTTATTCCTTCACGTCTTCGGCTAGCATCGGTTCCCACTCAATAATTGGTCGTGCACTGGACTTTGGAGATTGCAGTTTCATGAAACGATTCTGCAGCAGTCTCTAGAAGAGACGAATCTAGTGAGTTAATCTCTCTTGATTCAAATTGGTTTTATTCTAATCAATGGATACTCTACTCATATTATAGCACAACAGTGCAGCTAGTGCATTACGCCCAGTAGGTGCAGTCGGTATAGCCCTGTCTAGCACAGACTCCTTAGACTCCTGTCTCAAAACTATCCTCAAGTTTTGAGACCAATCCAAGAAGTTCAGCCCAGAAAGTTTGTCCTTTTCGAAGAGCGAATGCAATGATAACATTTCATTTGCCATTTAAAACTACACAAAAAAATAAAAGAGTATTAATAAAGGTCTTTATTACTTTTTCCTATATATAATTAATAATGAATCCAAATTATATTAATTAAGTCAAGTTATTGTGCTAGTGGGCTAAGATCCATATTTCATCAAAGCACAGCCAGACGATGGCCTGGAAAAATTATGCCTCAATTATTTAGGTAGGAACATCATTCAATCCCAACTTAGGGACTCTTGGTTTGATAGGTGTGTTGGCACTTACCTATCTATGCTTAGGGCCAAGAGAATCCTACGACCCATGCTAAGTCAAAACCACCATCCTAGTGTTAGGGTAACCTATACCCCAAGCCAACACAAAATGATGATACTCCAGTACATCCAAGGAGGATATGGTCTACAACTGGCCTATCCCTATTTCGATAACGTTTCACAAGAAAGAAGCACTTTTAAGTGACTTAGTAATTTCTAGTTATTTAGGGATTCACTTTTAATAACGGCATACTTGTATAAATGGCGGGTGAGATTGGAATGGCATTTGATGCATAAACATGTAAATAAAATAAATTGCATAAAATATTAATGATGAAATGTCATGGGCCTTTATTACATCCTAATTGATTTCTAGTTAGCCTATACTAGAAAATAACCAGGCGGGCTTACACATCTCCTTTTGGGCTTAACTCTCCAATGGGCTTCTTCTTCAGCAATTACAAATATTTTACATAATTAAATTACAAGTACATCAAAAAGAAATGACACACAGGCTGTAATTACCTAAAATTAAAATACAAACCATCTTCATAATAAGGCCTAATGACATTCATCCATATATATAATCATACAAAATCCAAGTAAGCCAAAACAACATTTATTCACATGTCACAATGCATGGAATATATTCCAATTAAATTATATCTTAAGCCATTATATAGAAATCGCTGATTCGGCCCATCATGGTTCTAACCCTTAACGGGCTTGGGCATCTAGCCCAGGCCGAACACTGCTCCCACTGGAATTGGGAAACAATAAATCCGATCACGTCATTTGGTTAATCGTGCCAAGAAAAACAAAATTAATTTCATTATATCATATTAATTTTCCAAATTAATATTCATGAATAAAATTAAAAAATTCATTCAAGAAAACCATACGTATCCAATAATTAAAATTAAACACGTAAATTTTAAAACCCATTAAAATAAAGGGACATTGTCAAAAATGTCTTTGTGTTAGGTTTTGTTTTTGGACTCTACCTTTTCAAAATTACTTTTCTACCTTTTTTTTCTTTCATAATTAGTCAGTTGACTTTTTTTATTAATTCATATCTTTTATACATTTTTCCTTGCAAAAAATCTCTTTCAAACTTTTCAAATTTACTCAAATATGTTATTCTGCTTTGTTCACATTTATCCCTCCTCTTTCCATAATTTAATCTAATTTTACATTTATTTCTTAAACCATTTATATTTTTGTCATGTGACTTTAGAAAGTTTTTATTTTTTTATTTTCTCTTTGAAACAAGATCCATATGTATATATTTTTTTCGACATTTTTTTTCACTAAGGTATAACTCAGTATACCTTTGTATCTTAAGGTATAACTAAGGTATAATTGCTGTAAGATATAACTAAGTTATAATAAAAGTATAATCACTATAATAATGTATCTTAAGGTATAACTAAGGTATAATAAAAGTATAATCACTGTAATAGTGTATCTTAACGTATAACTAAGTTATAATAAAAGTATAATCACTGTAATACTGTCTCTTAAGGTATAACTAAGGTATAATCATTGTAATAGTGTTATTATACCTTAGTTATACCTTTGATACTCTTATTATACCTTACTTATACCCTTGTACAACTATTATACCTTGGTTATAGTTTAGTTATACCTTTGATACTCTTATTATCCCTTAGTTATACCTTAGTTATACTTACTGATACATTGATTATACCTTAGTTATACCTTCTTATATACTAATTATACATTTTGGCATACTGATTATACCTAATTTATACATTGTTTGTACCTTATTTAATCATTGTTTAAGCATTATAGTGTATAAGCAGTGTATAACAGTGTATAAGCAATATATAACAATGTATAAGCAGTGTATAACAGTGTATCAAAAGGTATAACTAAGGTATAATTAGTGTGTCAGTGTATCAGTAAGTATAACTAAGGTATAATTAGTATATAAGAAGGTATAAAAAATGTATAACTAAAGTATAATTAGTGTATCACTAGGTAAAACTAACGTGTAATATTTATAAAAGTTATAAATACACCGTTATACACTGGTTATACATTGTTATACACTGTTTGTATGCTTCTTATACACTATTATACATTACTCATACACCACTTATGTTGGGATTTTTCATAGAAAATCAACCGATAAAAGCGGAAGCTTGGATCGATTTTCTCAAATCCGTGACCCGAGAGCAATTGAAGTAGAAATCAAAAACATGAAATACAAAGATTAGAAATGGGATTCTCACCTTTCTATCTCTCTTCTAGAGACGGCTATAGAAACCAAAATCAATTCCCTCCACTCTCATGTACACGAATGTCTATTGAGTAGAATCCGTGCTAGCAACCGATCAAAAGAGGAGAGCAACGGTTGGCCGAAAATTTCTACCTCTCATTTCTTTTATGGCCAAAATTTCACATGAATGAGAATTAATACTTGGCTCAAATCAAGGCCTTGATTTAAGCCTATTCTTTTAATTATCTTTTTAGTAGGGATTTAATACCATAAATCCTTTAATCCAAATTAATTATTATGGGTGAAATTAAATGCAATTCTATTTTAGTTTTCATGCATGTATTTATATAAAACCATATTATATAATGTACATGTCATTAAATTAAAATTGATTTGCCAATTAAAATTAACCTAATAAATTAATTGAGATTCAACTTAAATACATATAAACCTATAAATGTATTGTATTTCCACCTGGAAATAAATTCTCAATTAAAATATATATATCAATTAAATTATATCAATCAATCTAATTGATTTATAATTTAATTAATTAATATTTATCTCTCCAGTCTGTATACTCCAAGTATACGGGTGATCGGACAAATTCAAACTCAGACATTCTATATGTACGATCTTATGGGCCCGTCTTTATGTTAACAGTGGGCTTAAGGCCCACAGATTGTAGGTGGGCTCTAGCAAGCCACTACAGTCTCCAATTAAGATGGAGACAGTAGTCTAACGGAAGTCTTAACCCTGTAGTTAAACTTATATATCCTATGTCATTGATATCGGTGTCCAACACAGAGGCATGGCATCATCACCCTCTTTTGTATCCGAACATTTACTTGATCCCGAATGAACTAATGCTCACAAACAAGTTCCAACTTGTTTAGGTGTATTAGTTGCATTCATCAAGAGGCCGATGATATCTTCTCAGTGATTTACTGAGTAACATTCGCTTCTGCATGTTCATAGTCTTGCCATGCTTACTGGCACACTCGAACGTATCCTTACTTGGCACCCTATTACAGGCCCTTTAGGCGTACACCAAAGTGTGTCACTTTACATGTAAGACCATAACATGGTCAGGTCAAAGGATCCATATAAGTACTACATGAGAATCACTTGTCATACTATACCATGTGGATTTCTCGTTTAGTGGATTTATCCAGTACCATGCCCCATTGCATGTACCCATTAACTGGGTTGACATTCCATGTCCAGTGGCTGGTAAGACACCACCATACAATCAAGCTTATGATAGTCTTTGGTTCCATTCATTCCTATGATTGGAACAGACTACGGATGACTTTATGGTCATATCGTTTTCCCTATCCATGGTCTTACTACCAAGTGCATGACAATTGTCAACATGGATATGGATACGTCCATTGGATACTCTATTTAAAATATTACACAAGAAGTATATAATAAATAGATTAATGCATTTATTCATCGACACGAATGCATAATACATAAATCTCATTATGAGATACAAGATGAATGATACAATACAAGGACTAATGCCTTGGGACTAGGGCATTCCCAACAACTTATACGTTGTTATACACTACTATGCTTAAATAATTTATAAATAAGGTATAATTAATGCACCATAAGGTATAACTAAGGTATAATTAGTGTATCAGAAGGTATAACTAAGGTATAATCAGTGTATCAGTAAGTATAACTAAGGTATCAAAAGGTATAATCAAAGTATCAGATGGTATAATCAATGTATAAACAAGGTCTAACTGTGAGCGGATGACACGTTTTCGACGGAACGTGAGACTCTTTTTTAGAAGGGGGCGCCTCAATCTCGGGCTGGCCCTTCCCTTGGGTGGGGTTTTTATAAATGGAAAAATCAGTTTTGGAAAATAAATGGAATTAATTCTTAAAAGAACCAAGACCTAAGTCTCGATGAATATTGTAGAGTCGCCACCCGGCTTAGCTCAACCGGGAAATTTGTAATGCAGCTGAACCGGACGAAACGACCGCTACACTATCTAGAGATTCAAGTCCGGACAAGTCCCTTTTTTTGTGTCTAATTAAAATAAGTATTGGTTAATGTTCTCAAATGGTATTTCAAGTTCTAAAAGTCAATTTTGTTGGAAATGCCCTAGTCCCGAGGCATTGGTCCTTGTGTTTGTATAATACATTTGTACATTTATGTAATCTTTATGTATTATACAATTTGTGTCAAGGAAATAAAGGCATTAATCTATTTATTATATGTCTTGTGCTATATTTTAAATAGAGTATCCAATGGACATATCCATATCCATGTTGTCAAGTGTGAGGCACTTGGCAGTAAGACCGTGGATAGGGAAAACGATATGGCCATAAAGTTATCCGTAGTCTGCTCCAATCATGGGAATGAATGGAACTAAAGACTATCATTAGCCTGGTTGTATGGCGGTGTCTTACCGGTCATAGAACATGGAATGTCAACCAGGTTAATGGGTACATGCAAAAAGGGCATGGTACAGGATTGATCCACTTAACGGGAATCTACGGAGTAAGCAGTCTAACTGAAAACGTAACCCTGTAGTTTGAACTTGTAAATCCCATGTCGCTGATATCGGTGTCCAACACAGAGGCACGGAAGTATCACCCTCTTTGTGTCTGGACCTTTACAATATAATTAATATATCTCTCTCTCTTCAAATGTGTATACTCCAAGTACACACTTAATCCGACTAGTTAAAGTCCAGACGTTCAATGTGTACGATCCAATGGGCCCGTCTTTATGTTGGCAGTGGGCCAAGGCCCACAGACTGCAGGCGGGCTCTAGCAGGGCAGCTATAATATCCAAGCTTGGCTGCCCCTTTTCTTCTCTCTTTCTTCCTCTCTTCTTGTCATCCGAGTCGCTAGCACGGGTTTCGGTCCGAGAGCCGTTCATGTACGCATCGGTGGAGGAAATCTACACTTGATTTCTGCAGTCGGCATCCGTCTCTAGAGAGACTTTGTGGTGAGTTCTTGAAACCCTCCTTTTATGCTTTAAGTTTTTGATTTCCACATCTTAAGCTCCTGGGCCGGATTCGAGGAAATCGACGCGTATTTCCGCTTTTATCGGTCGGTTTCCCGTGACGAATCCCAACAAATTTTATTGAAGTAAATAGACATACAGCGCACATACAGGTATTACAAAAATAAAAGTAAAGTAATGAATATTTAAGTGATTTACAACCCAATCGAATAAAAAATAAAAAACTCTCACCTCACTTTTACAAATGCGTAGAATACACAATTTATCTAAAAAAAAAATTACAATCGCCTAATATACATGATTAATTCTATTAAATACATTTAAAATAAATATAAAAATAAAAGCTGCAAAACAAAGGTTAGCACAATTTTACGGCACGCCACAAGTTGGAGTCAAACATGATAGAATGGGAAATCAAGAATTGGGGGCATACATTTAGGGGATAACCGGGTTGACTCGGCTAGCCGGCCCTGTTAGACCTGGAAAACATTTAAAACATCCCTGTATTTTGATTTTTGCGGGAAAATCATTTTGAAAACAATTTTTCCGATTTACATGCATTTTTTACATGTGAGGTAGGTCGGTTTTCGGGAGAACTGGGTTTCCGCCGTGGCATTGTTCTAAATGCAATTTTATTGGCAATTGAATCTAGGGTCGTGAATGCACACAACAAAATTCATTTTGAAAACAATTTTTCCAGTTTACATGCATTTTTTACATGTGAGGTGGGTCGGTTTTTGGGAGAACTGAGTTTCCGCCGTGGCATTGTTCTAAATGTAATTTTATTGGCAATTGAATCTAGGGTCGTGAATGCACACAACAAAATTCATTTTGATGATTTTTGGGGTTTTCTAAATTTTTATGGATTTTTAGAAATTTTTGTTGGGGATTAAAACGGAAATTCTGATTCTGGAAAATAAGTTACAGTCGTAGGACTGTAAATTACAGTCATGCGACTATAGACGTTCCAAAGTCAAAATCTTGCCAAAACTTTATTTGAAATAAACTGGAACAAAAATGCCTGGAAATCAAGAACACTCGTACGACTGTATATACAGTCGTACTACTATTCATCAAACTCAAGAACAGTCGCACGACTGTTCTTGATATCGAGAAACAGAAACGTAGAAATAAGGTGAAAATGCACGAAAATCACATCCAGCACCCAGAAAGCAGGAAAAAAATGAAAGAAAAAGGGGGTGCCTACCTTTTAGAAGCTTATCCAAGTCGTTTTGACCCCGGCGTCGCTCCAATCCGCACGAATTTGCACTTTTCCTCTTGAATTGTGGGTTGAGAGCTTTGTGTCCAAAAATCCAAAATGCTTGGGATTCTGATGATTTAAGTTCAAGATTTTGATGTGTTTGTGAGATCAGATTATTACTCTATTAATTTTCAACAAGTTTTTTATACTAGCTTTAAGATTTTAAGAAGAAAAAAGAAGAAGAGTATTTTTTTTTTTTTTTGTGTTTTCTTTCCCTTTCTTTTTTTTTCTCTCAAAATCTTTCTTTAAACCTCTCTCTCTCACCAGATTTCCAGACCCAAAACAAATCTTTCCCCCTTTTCATTTTTTATCCCCAGCCGCCTTATCCTGCTGCAAAGGGGCGGGCATTAATTGCTCCCCCTTTGCAGCCCGTAATCTCTGCCTCTTGGCAACTGCAAGTGGGCGCCGTTACAGTTGTACGACTGTAATATTTTTAATTACAGTCACATGATTGTAACACATTCACATGACTGTATATTACAGTCGTGTGAAATCTGCTCTTTTTTTTTAGAATCAAATTCCGGCACTTACAGCTGCCCCTCGCGTGATGAAATTCACTACCCAATCTTAGTCTAGGATAGTTGATGGGAATTTGAGAAACGCAACTCAAAGCACCGCAGATACAGGAAATAAAACATGCAACTGAGTTGCTGAAACTACGCTGCTGTAGTGACGTGTTAGGTTGATTAGGTGGAATAGGCCGATATCGGGTCTTTGTTACCCGAGGCAAAGCTGTGGAGGAAATAAGCCGATATCGGGTCTAGGTTACCCGAGGCAATGCTGGAGATGAAATTAGCCGATACCAAGTTTACATTACTCGAGGCAGAGTTGATGAAGAAATTGGCTGATACCGGATCTAGGTTACCCGAGGCGAGCTTTACTGGAGAAATAGATGAAGCTGATCTGGGCCGGTACCGAGTTTACATTACTTAAGGCAGATCTGCTGGAGAACTTGAGATGATGGAGTGGATCTGGGCCGATACTGAGTTCATACTACTCGAGAAGGATATGCTGGAGAACTTGAGATGATGGAGCAAATCTGGGCCGATACCGAGTTCATACTACTCGAGGCGGATCTGCTGGGGAACTGGATGATAAAGCTGATCTGGGCCGATACCGAGTTTACATTACTCGAGGCGGAGTTGATGAAGAAATTGGCCGATACCGGGTCTAGGTTACCCGAGGCGAGCTTTGCTGGAGAAATAGATGAAGCTGATCTAGGCTGATACCGAGTTCATACTACTTGAGGCGGATCTATTGGGGAAATGGATGATGAAGCTGATCTGGGCTGATACCCAGTTTACAATACTCGAGGCGGATCTGCTGGGGAAATGGATGATGAAGCCGATTTGGGCTGATACCGAGTTTACATTACTCAAGGCTGATCTACTGGAGAACTTGAGATGATGGAGCGGATCTGGGCCGATACCGAGTTCATACTACACGAGGTGGATTTGCTGGGGAACTAGATGATGAATTCCTGCGCTTAAAAGGTAAGTCTTCATTCCTTGATCGAGAGACTTTTGAACAAAAAATTTTTGCCCCTTCGATCAAGAATGAAGACTAGCTAGGGATGAATAATTGATGTATGCAATGTATGTATGCATAATGATGTACATGTACATGTATGCACTTTCTATTATTGGATGTTTCCTCTTTCTGCTAGGGGAAGATATGCTGCGCCCCTAGTTGATTTTGCTTTCTTGGAGGGCGTTGTTCAATGATTCTCAAAGAAGTGAGGTGACTGCTGAGGATGTATGATACTGCTGGGGAAATGATTGTAATGTTCTTTATGGAGGTTCTGCTGTGGAATAGTGTGGGTAAACTCTGTTGGAGAGTAATGTAAAGAATCCTGCAGGGCATTGCTGGGGAAATTCTGCTTTTCCTGTCCCCGGGGAGATTATGAATTTGTGAGTGCTCTAATTTTTGCCTGGGTTGCCCAATGTGGGTTTTCAGCCCAGCGAGCTGCCCTAACTTTTACCTGAGGCGCCTTTTCGATTTTTGCCTCAGCGAGCTGCTCTAATTTTTGCCTAAGGTGCTTTTTCGGTTTTCACCTCAGCGAGCTTTTTTTTTTTTTTGAAAGAATGATGAAAATGACACCATGACCCCTTATTGCTCTTATAGAAAGATGAACCAGATTTTAGAGGATGATAAAAGATTTCAAACCACATGTATTTAGTGCATTTTCACTTGTTAAACAACACGATGATATTGATCAGTTAAATACAAAGTGTTTCTTTAAGTGTATGTTTATGCAAGACAAGTTTGCTTATGCATACGTCATACCCATGCAAATATATTTAAACAAATATTTCACTTTATTGATGAAAATCAAAATGAGTACATTTGAAATGATTGACTCCTAAATGGTACACATTCCACACTGAGCCAGAATCTGTCACCAGTCGTCCTTTCCAGATTTTCCGACTGATCATTTTCTCTCGTGTCTTAATTTTTGCCTAGACCGCTCTTTTCGAGTTTTCAATCTAGCAGACCCTTTTTTTTCTTTTTTTTTCTTTTTTTTATACGTTATAAAGCTTCACCCGGTCTTGGTTGACAGGGTTTGTGAACTCATTTCTATCCATGTCCATGATGCTGACACCACCATTCGATAGCACCTTTTTCACAATATAAGGCCCTTCCCAGTTGGGTCTGAACTTGCCTCTGACATCAACATTTGAGGGCCGTAACTGTTTTAGAACCAAGTCCCCTGCTTTCAACTGTCTTTTGGAGTACTTCACATTACGGTTATAGGCCCTAGCCATTCTGCGCTGGTACATCTGTAGATGATCCAATGCTTTTAGTCGCCTTTCATCCAGTGTAGCCAACTGCTCGTACCTAGATTGAACCCATTCAGTTTCTGGTAATTGAGCTTCTAGGGCAACTCTGAGTGACTTGAGTTCTATTTCCACTGGCAACACTGCTTCCATACCGTTTACCAAGGCATAAGGAGTTTCTCCTGTTGGTGTTCTGACACTGGTTCTGTAACCCCAAAGAGCATTAGGCAGTTTGTCGACCCAATCTCTGTAGGTGGTTACCATCTTTGATAGGATCTTCTTTATTGCTTTATTAGCTACTTCCACTGCTCCGTTAGCCTGTGGTCTGTATGGAGAAGACTTATGATGCTCAATGCCATGCTCTGCAAGTGGCTCAGCTGTTGCCCCTTGGAATTGAACTCCGTTGTCAGACACTATGTGATGGGGAATTCCATACCGGGTAAAGATGTTCTTCTGGATGAACTTGACCATCTGTTTGGCTGTTACATTGGTGAAGGATTCTGCTTCTACCCATTTGGAAAAATAATCAACTGCCACGACTATGAATCTATACCCATTAGACGCAGCTTGGTGAATTTCACCAATCATATCTATCCCCCACATTGAAAATGGCTAAGGAGATGCCAAATTCTGTAATTCAAGTGGAGGAAGATGGGTGATATCTGCATAGATCTGACATTCATGACATCTCTTCACTTTCCTTATGCAATCTGCCTGCATTGTCATCCAGAAGTATCCTTGTCTTATGATCTTTCTAGCCATGGCAAGTCCATTCATATGCAGCCCACAGGACCCTGCATGTACCTGCTGCATCACTTCTTCTGCTTCTTGCTCTGTCAGGCATCTTAAATGAACTCCTTGCATTGTTCTTTTGTATAACTTGCCCTCGAAGATTCTGAACTGACTGGCTAATTTTCTTAATGACAGTTTATCAGCAGCACCGGCCTCTTCTGGGTACTTTCCTTCCCCAACATACCGGTAGATGTCAAAAAACCATGGCTTTTCTTCAGCTGATAATTCCATTACTTCGTGCACTTCAAAGCAAGGATGCCAGGAAGTGGCTATAACTAGTGGTTGTACTTATGTCTCCTCTGGATTTTCCCACATGGAGGATAGAGTCGCTAATGCATCAGCCATCTTGTTCTCATCCCTGGGGACATGTCTGAATTCACACTGGCAGAATAAACCTTTTTTGAACTGTAGCAGCTCCAAGTAAGGCCGTAAGGCTTCTTATTTCAGCTCCCACTCACCCTGAGCTTGCTTAATCACTAAAAGTGAATCACTGACAATTAAGACATCATTTTCCCCTAGTGTTAATAGCACTTCCATCCCAAATAGGCACGCTTCATATTCTACCCCACTATTGGTTATAGGAAAAGCCAACTTCTTGGATAAGGGAATGATTTCACCGTCCGGTGTTACTATGAGTACCCCAATTCCAGCACCCTTTCTATTCACTGCCCCATCGAAGCACATAACCCATCTTCTCACTTCCACCATGGCTAGTTGTTCATCAAGGAATTCCAGATTCACCGTATAATCTGATTCTAGAGGTTGATTTGCCAGAAACTCTGCCAAGGCTCGCCCTTTGATGGTTTTCTTTGTGATGTACTCGATGTCAAACTCAGATAAGAGTAACAGCCACCTGGATAGCTTCCCAACCTGTTGGGATTCATCATTGGAAAAATAACGTGGTGCAGCGGAAAATACACCGTTTAAAATTTCCTAGAATCCACCTATCGTGTCCAATTACCATTTGAATAAAATTAATTTGAATCGTGAGAGATAAACTCACCGGATTCGTCTCTTCTAGAGACTGCTGCAAAATCGTTTCTTGAAAGTGCAATCTCGAAAGTCCGATGCACGACCAACTATTGAGCGGGGACCGGTGCTAGCCAAAGACGCGAAGGAATGGAGGTTAAATGCTAAGATTTTTGACTGTTTTGGGGCTGCTCTTGGTGGCTGAAATTTCCAGCAATAATTTGGATTGAATTAGGTTTTTCTTCCTCAAGTGTGCCCTTATATAGACACCTTGTCTAATTGGGTTTTAATTAGGTTAATTAAACCCAAGCCCACTAAGATTATAATTACATAAATAAACTTTAATTAAAAAGTATATACTATGTAATTTAATTCCATTTGGCTAAATTTAATTACCCCTAAATAAAATTAAAACACACTTAAGTAAATACAATACATGTATTTAATTTTCCTACTTAGGAAAATTATTTAATTAATTGTTTACTTTATGTAATTCAATTAATTGATAAATTAATTAATTACATTATGTAAACTTATTAATTAAATTAAATTCAACCCAATGTCAATTAATTACCTTGACACCGAATGTCAACCAATTAAATAACGCATTCCTTCCAATGTACATTACATGCATAATTTCTATAAGTTCCAGCTCAGTTGATCTATGTGCACGATCCTATGGGTCTGTCTTTATGTTGGTAGTAGGCCCAAGGCCCACAGACTGTAAGTGGGTTCTAGCAAACCATCACAGCACCCAATTAAGACAGAGATGCAGCAATCTTTAGAAGACACTCACCCGGTAGTAATCTCATAGTGACCTTTGCCTAACGATATTGATATGAATAAACAAGAGGCATGGTGTCCGTCATCCTCTTCTGTTGTTTATTATATTTCTTGATCTTGAGTTGACTGATTAATCAAATAAGCAACCAACTTATTTGGGTATGGCCATACACTTATCAGTCCCACTCATCAAGTGGCCAATGATATGATCTCGGTGTTACCCGAGTGGCAATTCCATCACTTCATCATCAATATCAACATGTTCACCGGTCCACCCAATCATACCCATATTTAGCATCCTTTTACAGACCTGTTATGTGTATGTCAAAGTGAATCGGATTCCATATTGATATTGTAATGAAATATGGTCCGAGGACAAAAGAGAACTACTCAAGAAAGACCTATGACAGGATAACCATGTGGCTTTCTTGTGCGGATCGATCCAGTCCAATGTCAATGACATGCACCTATATTCATGACTGACTATACAAGTACTATGGCTAGTTAAGAACTGCCATACAGTCATTGAATACACAAGTCTGTGGTTCTATTCGTTCCCCCAATTAGAACAGACCTGGGATAGGTTTTATGATTATCAATCAATGGATACTCTACTTATATTATAGCACAAGATATAAATGAACTAGATTAATTGCCTTTATTAATGTGACACAAATAATGTATTCATATAATGAGTCTTAATGTATAATACAAAATAAAAGAATCCAATACCTTAAGAACTAGGGCACACCAACACAACCAACACCGATGCTTCATAGAGATACTTCATTGGATCCACCTTAGCCACGACTTGTATCTTGTAGGATTGAAAATAGTGGCGCAGCTTCTTAGTTAGCCAGATCATTGCCACACATGTCTTCTCCACCAGTGTGTACTTGGTTTCATACTCCATCAATTTCTTGCTAAGGTAGTAGATAGGGTATTCCTTCCTGTCGTCTTGTTCTTGTGCCAGCATTGTCCCTATAGAGGATTCTTCAACTACCATGTACAAAATCGGAGGTTTCCCTGGAACTGGTGGACTCAATACTGGTGGCTTTACTAGATAAGCCTTGACCTTCTCAAATGCCAGCTGACACCTGTCATCCCACACGACCAGCTGATCTTTCCTCAATAGCTTGAAAATCGGCTCACAAGTGGAAGTCAACTGTGCTATGAAGCGGCTGACATGCTGTAAGTAACCCAGGAATGATCTGACTTCCTTTTCTGTCTTTGGGACAGGCATATTTTGGATGGCTTTGATTTTGTCTGGGTCCATTTCTATCCCCCTTTGGCTGACTACATGACCCAACAGCTTCCCTAATGTGACCCTGAATATGCACTTCTTGGGGTTAAGCCGCAAGTTGTATTCTCCAATGCATGTTAGAAATCTATCCAGGATAACAAGGTGTTCCTCCGGGGTTCCTGATTTAACAAGCATATCATCGACATACACTTCGACTTCTTTATGGATAATATCATACAACAGAGTTGTGACAGCCCTCTGGTAAGTAGCACCAACATTCTTCAATCCGAACGGCATCACTCTGTAGCAGAAAGTACCCTACTCTGTGATGAATGATGTTTTCACCTTGTCGATCACATCCATCAGGATTTGGTTGCACCCTGAAAAGCCATCCATAAAGGAATACATTGCTACTTTTGCTGCACTATCAACTAAGACGTCAATATGGGGCAGTGGAAAGTTATCTTTTGGGCATGCTTTATTCATGTCCCTGTAGTCAATGCATACTCTGACCCTTCCATCCTTTTTAGGCACAGAGACAATGTTGGCTAGCCATTCTGTGTACTCCACCACTTTGAGAAACTTGGCATCTATCTGCTTAGCCACTTCTTCTTTTACTATTGTAGCCCATTCTGGCCTCAGTCTTCTCAACTTCTGCTTTACCGGTCTAAACTTGGGGTCTGTTGGGATTTTGTGCACTGCTATCTCTATGTCCACACCCAGCATGTCTTCATACAACCAGGCGAAAGCTTTAACATGTTTTTGGAGTATTCTTATTAATTCTTTCTCTTCCTCGGATTTTAGCTCATGTGAAATGAGTACCATTTTAGGGTTTTCATCTGCACTTATGTTGATTTCATGCAATGCGGTGTCATGTATGCTAAATATGCTTGATGGTGATTTAAATGCATGCACAGAATTATCAGGATAAACATCACACAAGTAGGCAAACTGGGATTTCATTGCATTGAACTTATCATAAAGTACATTAGTTACATTGAAAATGGAAGAAATAGATACAACAAAATCATTTTCTTCCTCCACAGGCGGAGGGCCTTGTTCCTCTTCAACTTCCATCTTCATTTTCAGAGCATCACCCGAGGCTGCAGCTTTTTCTACTTCGTTTTTTGTCACCTACATCTTAGCCTGCTCCATGACTTTGGCTATCTCAGCGATCACAGAATCTAAGTTCACTTTAGCCATCAGTTCTTCATCAAACCCTTCCTTGGATTTTCCAAACGCCTTACTTAAGGCAGCAGCCAAAGCACCTGAAATCACCTCAGTAGCTTCAGCACAGGTCTTCTTTTCATCTTCTTCCTTGGCCACCTCTATGGCTTCTGCTACCACCTTAGATGGCTCTTTTTGTAAAATCTCAGATTCAGGAGCTGCTTCTTCCGTGCCGCAGGGGCCACTGGTCCTTCTTGACTTTTCTCAAAATCCACGATGTCAGCAAAGATCTCAAAGCCAGGGACATTTCCAACCATCACGGGTTCAGCTTGTGTAATACCCCGAATATTTTAATAATATTTTTCATCATTATTTTTATTAAATAAATTATTCTCATTATTTTAATTTTATGGCATTTAATATTTTTAGGCTTAATTAATTAATTTAATTTAATACCTTAAGCTTATTATATTTAAATGCATCTTTAAACATGATTAAATTTTGTGAATATTTTGGGGTTAGGAAAATTATATATTTTAGGACTAATATATTTAGACATTTTGGCCAACTTGTATTTATCATAATCCCTCTCTATTTAATCCCTCCTTAACCTAATTCACACTCATTCTACAACATAAAGTCCTAACTACACTAAAGCTCATCTCCCCCTCTCCCTTGTGTGTGCAATTCGGCCAAGCATCCCACCTTCCCCTCTCTCAAATTTTCGACCTCCTACCTCTACCACACCCCTTCATTGATTGTTCTCATTGCATACTTGAGGTTTAGAAGCTCAATTCAAGGAAGTTGGTTTTGGGTTTGATTTGCTCCTTGGATTTGGCCATCAACACCTTTAATTCTTCCCTTGGATCATCAATTTGAGCAATAGGACTTAGCAATCAAAGGTAACTACTCTATCCATACTCCTACACTTAGGGTTGAATGGTAGAAATTAGGGCTTTTATGTTTTTTTTTTTTTTTATGTTGGAATTGATTAAATTAATTGTAATAACTTGATTGGTATTGCTAGAATTTGAATTGGCATGATTTGTTTACTGATTTTGGTCAATTGGGTTGATAGAATTCGAATTATAGGGCTGGTATGATGATTTAAAAACTTGCACGTAAGGTGTTTGATAGAATACCCTTGCTGGACAGCCTGCACAACATTTTTTCTAAATTCGTTTTAAATAGGTTATGGTTCTCAGAAACTTCTGAAATTTTTATATGTTTTAGATAACATGTTAAACTGAAAATTCGTAGAAGAAAGCATGTCAAAATTCATTGGTTTTCATGTCCTAAAAATTCACCCAAAACTGTTGCTTGAAACTGCCCCTGATTGTTTTCAGCACTGACCTATAATGTTTGAAAATTCATATCTTTTTGTGTACTTCGAATTTTTACATGAAACCACTTGCAAAATTTTTCTAAGATTATGAAATACAAAAGTGCTTTATATTTTCTCTTCTAATTCTGATGGTAAACTGGGGTTATACTGATTTTAAGATAGTGTAAAATTTGGTGCTCTGTTTCCAGGAATCTGTGATCAGTAATCTTTGGACGCTTTTAACTTTTGCTCTGGTTAATGAATGCATGAAATTCCAGTTGGTATTTGAAGATTATAATGCTATGTTGCTCCCTGAATTATTTCATGATTTTTGGACAAGTGCAACTATTTTATTCTGAATTTTGTTTTCCTGACCTGCTGCCTGCCCTGTTTTCGGGACAGCCTCACTGTTTGGCCTATATTTTTTTTGTACACTTATCCGAATGACACGAAACGAATTGCATTTTGTGTATATTAAATTGAACTTGGTTCCTTAAAATTTTGAGAATTTTTGGAAGAGTTTTCGTATGGTTTATACTGTTTTGAAATTCAGGCAGTGGATCTGCCATATTTGGTGTTTTGGATTAAGGATGTTTTTATACCACACTTGGTGGATTTTTGATGAACTGAATTGGTTTATGTGGACACTTGGTCTTTTGGTTTTATATTGAGGAAGAATAGCCTATAATGGCATGTTTTGGACAATTGGTCCTTGGATTTGATGTTGATTTTGGGTTAAGCCTAAAGTGGCACCCTAATG
Source organism: Euphorbia tirucalli (assembly GCA_039660915.1). NCBI lineage: Eukaryota > Viridiplantae > Streptophyta > Magnoliopsida > Malpighiales > Euphorbiaceae > Euphorbia > Euphorbia tirucalli. The sequence goes on along the minus strand of CM077640.1, from coordinate 28,385,256 downwards.
TTGATTTGATGAGATTGGTTTGAAAATTGGTTTTTGATACACGATTGCATATGGGAGTTGCCGGACTGCGGTTTTTCTGGCATATGGACAGTGTTTCCCTTGTGATATTTTTGACCTCTTCATGGTGCACTTGGCCCATGATGGACTCACTTGACTGCGGTTTTTCTTGTGAGTGGTCCGACCTCTTCATTGGTATTTGTCCAATGATGGACTCTTTCGACTGCGGTTTTTCGATTGAGTGGTCATAGACCTCTTCATTGGTATTTGTCCAATGATGGACCTGCTTGACTGCGGTTTTTCGAGTAGGCGGTCTAGTCGTTCTCATTAGGCGAGTGGACTGCGGTTTTTCCCTCGTAAATGGGAGAGTTGGCCAGCTTAGACTTTTTGATTGATTGTGGGATTAGGGGACTGCGTTTTTTTCCCGAGCGTCCGACCTATTTGCTATTCGTTGGCGATTTTGGATTGAGAAATTGACTGATGAGTTTTATATCCGAGACTGATTTTTTTTATCATGAGATTTTTATACAAATGTTGGTTTGATTTCGTATCATGTTTCTTAATTTAATTAGTTTAAACTCTTTTTCTTCGCTTTACTTTATTCTTGTTTTATTATTTAAACTGTTTTACTCGCTCAGCTTTATTTCAATTTGTTTTTGCCTTATTTTCAAGCTATTCGGTTTTAAGTGTTCGAATATGGACACTGTAGTTACTCGTCACTAAGTGGCGACCATTTTTTTTCAGATTTTGTAGGTACCGATGCCGATGCTTGACGTGTGATTGTTGTGTCGTGATGGGACTTGGGCGAGTGGACGGATTCTTTTTAGGCATTAGCTACTATAGTTGGGCATATTACTAGACTTTATTTCATTTATTCATTTATTGCTTAACAATGGTTTGTAAGGATATTTATTTATTTATTTATTCATTACTTAGCATTTTTAAGGCTCAATTTATATAGTTAGATAGTTGGTTTGCTCGATGATTACCGATCTCGTGCATTGAATTCCGCCTTTGCACGCTTACCGAGGTCGGGGTTGTCACAGTTGGTATCAGAGCCGAATTTGGTTCCAAAGCTTACAAAGCGTAAGTCACTTGGAACTGAACTAGGAAAATAGGATAGAGACTTAAAACTTTAGCGAGAGTGCTGGGTAGGTGGAAACGGGACGTTACCTGCTTTGTGTACTAATTGCTTATCTGTTCTTACATGTGTGCTTATGTTTGTGCTTTACTTGAATCATTAATTTCAGTATGCCTCCGAGAAGAGCCCCGCGATAAAACCCTGACCGACTCCAGACTTTGGAGGAGGTTGTCATAGCTCTTGCGAATCGTCAGGAGAATCCCCTTCCTCCGCCGCCGCCGCCTCCACCTGCGGTTCCGGCTAATAACCAAACTGTTTTCGATCGCTTTGATAGACACCGACCCCCGATTTATGATGGGAAGCCTGACCCCGTGGTCTTAGAGGAGTGGGTACGAGTGATGAAGAAGCTGTTCGCAGCGACGGGCTGCCCTGCTGAAGAGAAGGTAGCCATTGCCACTTACTATCTCCGAAAGGAAGCTGACAATTGGTGGGGATTGGTGCAAGATGAATGTTTGGCCGATGCTGCCTTCGGCTGGGATCAGTTTGTAGAGAAATTGAAGGATCGCTTCTATCCAAAGGAGCTGAGATGGCAGAAGAGGACTGAATTCCTCCGTTTGACTCAAGGTACTATGACGGTGCAGCAGTACACCGACAAATTTTCTGAATTGGCCCGTTTTGTTCCTACTTTGCTGCCCGATGAGATGGAGAAGGTACAGATGTATGTTAAGGGACTGGACCCCCGCATCAGTAATTTGGTCCTAGTCTCCGGAGCTTCTACCTTTCAAAGAGCGTATGAGGTTGCTCTTAGTGTATCTGCGAAAGTCCAAGAGGAAGACGCCGCTCGACGTGCTAATCTTGTGAAGAGGACTCAGCAGTCTGGTTTTGCTCTTCCGGCTGTCAAGAAGCCGAGGTTTGCGCCTGCAAAAAGAGTCGTTAATGCTTCGGGTACTGATTCTAGGAAGTGCTTTAAATGCCAGAAAGACTACCACCCTGGCAAGAATTGTGACGGATCGGTGGTGAAGTGCTTTTTCTGTAATGGTGAGGGACACCGCTCATTCGCTTGTCCCAAGAACCCTAATGCTACTCAAGTGAGACCCCCTGCTAGACAAGGAGCTCCTGTGCGGAACCGTGTGTACAACATGGAAGAGACTGAGTATGAGGCTGAGGATGATGTCGACGCTAACGTGGTGACAGGTACTATACTTGTGAATTCTTTACCTGCTTTTGTACTTTTCGATACTGGTGCTTCTCTATCTTGTGTCTCTACTGCCTTTGTTAAGAAGGCTAAACTGCAATCTTCTGTGCCTATTAAATCCTTGGTTACCCTCCCGAATGGAGAGAACCTTTCTTGTCGACGTGCCTTTCGAGATGTTCAGATTGTGATAGAGGGAATTGTTTTGACTGCAACTTTGAAGGAACTTCCCTTAGAAGAGTTTGATGTTATCTTGGGCATGGATTGGCTGAAAAAGCACCGTGCTATCTTTTACTGTAGAGATGAGAAGGTGGTATTGAGGGATTCCAAAGGGAAGAGAGTCTCTTACTCGAATGTAAAGTTGAAACCCTCTGTTAAGGTTGTTGCTGCTTTGAGAATGAAGAAGCTTTTTAAGAAGGGGAATGAAGTATTCTTGTGTAGTATCACAGACACCGCTGAAGGGAAAAAGCTTGAGGATATCCCTGTTGTTTGTGATTATCCTGATGTGTTCCCTGATGAGTTACCGGGTATGCCACCTGAAAGGGATGTGGAATTTTCTATTGACCTTGTTCCGGGCACTGCACCAATTTCTAAAGCCCCGTACCGCATGGCTCCGTCCGAAATGTTGGAGCTGAAATCTCAACTCCAAGAATTGATTGATAAGGGCTTTATAAGGCCTAGTGCTTCACCGTGGGGTGCTCCTGTGTTATTTGTGAAGAAGAAGGATGGTAGTATGAGACTGTGCATCGACTACCGAGAGTTGAATAAGGCTACGATCAAGAATAAATATCCTTTGCCTCGGATTGAAGATTTGTTTGATCAGCTGAAGGGTGCTGGAGTGTTCTCTAAGATCGACCTTCGATCCGGTTACCATCAAATACCGGTGAAAAAGGAAGATATTCCGAAGACTGCTTTCCGGACTCGATATGGGCACTATGAGTTCGAGGTCATGCCTTTTGGCTTGACTAATGCCCCCGCTGTGTTCATGGATCAGATGAACAGAACCTTTCATGAGTTGCTAGATGTCTGCGTGGTTGTCTTCATTGACGACATCCTAGTTTACTCGAGGGACGAAGAGGAGCATGTTGTGCACCTTAAAAGGGTGTTGGATATTCTGAGGAAGCAAAAGTGGTACGCTAAGTTGTCAAAGTGTGATTTCTGGTTGAAAGAAGTCGTCTTTTTGGGGCATGTAATCAGTAAGGATGGTGTGAAGGTGGACCCCTCGAAGATTAAGGCAATTGTGGAATGGTCTAGCCCGACCAATGTGACGGAGGTTCGAAGTTTTCTGGGTTTGGCCGGCTACTACCGTCGATTTGTGCATAATTTCTCCCTTATTGCTCAGCCGTTGACTAAGCTATTAAAGAAGAATAGTAAGTTCCGTTGGACCGAGGAATGTGAGAAGGCGTTCCAGTTGTTGAAAGAGAAGTTGACTACTGCTCCGGTCCTTACCTTGCCGACAGAAGGGATTGGGTTCGAGGTGTATAGCGATGCATCTCAGAATGGTCTGGGTTGCATGTTGATGCAAGATGGTAAGGTGATTGCTTATGCTTCTCGACAGTTGAGGGTACATGAGAAGAACTACCCGACACATGATCTTGAGCTAGCGGCTGTTGTTTTTGCATTGAAGATCTGGCGACATTATCTGTATGGGGTTCCATGTAAGATCTACACGGATCACAAGAGCCTCAAGTACATTTTCACTCAGAAAGAGCTTAATATGCGCCAGAGGAGATGGCTTGAGTTGATTAAAGACTATGACCTGACTTTGGAGTACAAGGAAGGAAAAGCGAATAAAGTTGCCGATGCCCTCAGTAGGAAGAGTGCTCACACATCGAACTACTTAAGGGTTTTGGCGGATGATTTGTGCAATGAGTTTCGACGATTGGAGATTGAATTTGTGCCCGAGGGTTGTGCTCAAGCTCAGTTGAGTGCCATGAGCATTGAGCCCACTTTGTTTGCCGAGATACGAGAAAAGCAGAAAGCTGATCTAGTACTTCAGAAAATTCGAGCTGCGAAAGCTGCGGGCCGTGCCGAGGATTTTGAGATTTTGGGTGACGACAGTTTGAAGTTTAAAGGGAGATGGTGTGTGCCTAATGATTCAGCTTTGAAGGATCAAATTCTTAAGGAAGCTCATAACACACCGTATTCTGTTCATCCTGGTGGGTCTAAGTTGTACAAGGACCTTAAGACTCACTTTTGGTGGCCTAAGATGAAGAAGGAAGTTGCCGAGTTTGTTGCAAAGTGTTTGATATGTCAGAAGGTAAAGATAGAGCATCAGAGACCTGGTGGTTTGCTACAGCCATTGCCTATCCCTGCTTGGAAGTTCGACTCTATATCCATGGATTTCGTGATGGGACTTCCGAGGACTGTTGGAGGTTTAGATTCGGTTTGGGTGATTGTGGATCGGTTGACTAAGGGTGCTAGATTTGTTCCCATGAAGAAGACCTGGTCTATGGAACAGCTAGCTGAAGCCTACACTAACGAGATCATTCGACTTCATGGCATACCGAGGGAGATCATTTCTGACCGTGATCCACGTTTTCTATCGCAATTTTGGACTGCTCTTCAAGAAGCTTTTGGTACGAAGCTTAAGTTGAGCACTGCTTTTCATGCTGCTACCGATGGTCAGACTGAGAGGACCATTCAGACACTTGAGGACATGCTCCGCGCTTGTGCATTGGAGTTTCAGAAATCATGGGTTAAGTCATTGAGCTTAGTTGAGTTCTCCTACAACAATAGCTACCATGCGAGCATTCAGATGGCACCATACGAGGCACTTTATGGTCGGAAGTGTCGTAGCCCGATGTGTTGGAGCGACACCAGCGATGCTTTGGTTTTGGGTCCTCAGTTGATTCATGATACAGTTGAGAAGGTCCGAGTGATTCAAGCTAAGATGAAGGCGGCCCAGGATCGTCAGAAATCTTATGCCGACTTGAAGAGGAGACCGATTGAGTTCGCTGTGGGCGACAAGGTTCTTTTGAAGGTCTCGCCTATGAAGGGAGTGTACCGGTTTGGGAAGAAGGGTAAGTTGACACCGAAGTATATTGGACCTTACGAGGTATTGGAGAGGATCGGCGAAGTGGCTTACCGTTTGGCCCTACCGCCCGGAATGGATAAAGTGCACGACGTGTTCCATGTTTCTCAGCTTCGACGATTCATCAGCGACCCGACTCAAGTTATACCCATCGATGCCGTAGAGGTTGAGCCCAATTTGACTTTCGAGGAGAAGCCCGTTCGCATTTTGGACCGTCAAGTTCGAGTTCTCCGAAGAAAGGAAGTGCCTTTAGTGAAAGTTCTGTGGCGCAGTCAGAAGTACGAAGAAGCGACTTGGGAGACGGAAGAAGCGATGCGCGCTAGATACCCCGAGTTATTTAGGGATTAGCTTCCGATGCTGTGATTGTGTTTTGTTTTGTTTGATTGTTCGCTGTGTGACTGTGATGCTTTCTGGTTTTCTGTGGTCCTTGAAGTTTCGAGGATGAAACTTTTTTAAGGGGGAATGATTGTAATACCCCGAATATTTTAATAATATTTTTCATCATTATTTTTATTAAATAAATTATTCTCATTATTTTAATTTTATGGCATTTAATATTTTTAGGCTTAATTAATTAATTTAATTTAATACCTTAAGCTTATTATATTTAAATGCATCTTTAAACATGATTAAATTTTGTGAATATTTTGGGGTTAGGAAAATTATATATTTTAGGACTAATATATTTAGACATTTCGGCCAACTTGTATTTATCATAATCCCTCTCTATTTAATCCCTCCTTAACCTAATTCACACTCATTCTACAACATAAAGTCCTAACTACACTAAAGCTCATCTCCCCCTCTCCCTTGTGTGTGCAATTCGGCCAAGCATCCCACCTTCCCCTCTCTCAAATTTTCGACCTCCTACCTCTACCACACCCCTTCATTGATTGTTCTCATTGCATACTTGAGGTTTAGAAGCTCAATTCAAGGAAGTTGGTTTTGGGTTTGATTTGCTCCTTGGATTTGGCCATCAACACCTTTAATTCTTCCCTTGGATCATCAATTTGAGCAATAGGACTTAGCAATCAAAGGTAACTACTCTATCCATACTCCTACACTTAGGGTTGAATGGTAGAAATTAGGGCTTTTATGGTTTTTTTTTTTTTTTATGTTGGAATTGATTAAATTAATTGTAATAACTTGATTGGTATTGCTAGAATTTGAATTGGCATGATTTGTTTACTGATTTTGGTCAATTGGGTTGATAGAATTCGAATTATAGGGCTGGTATGATGATTTAAAAACTTGCACATAAGGTGTTTGATAGAATACCCTTGCTGGACAGCCTGCACAACATTTTTTCTAAATTCGTTTTAAATAGGTTATGGTTCTCAGAAACTTCTGAAATTTTTATATGTTTTAGATAACATGTTAAACTGAAAATTCGTAGAAGAAATCATGTCAAAATTCATTGGTTTTCATGTCCTAAAAATTCACCCAAAACTGTTGCTTGAAACTGCCCCTGATTGTTTTCAGCACTGACCTATAATGTTTGAAAATTCATATCTTTTTGTGTACTTCGAATTTTTACATGAAACCACTTGCAAAATTTTTCTAAGATTATGAACTACAAAAGTGCTTTATATTTTCTCTTCTAATTCTGATGGTAAACTGGGGTTATACTGATTTTAAGATAGTGTAAAATTTGGTGCTCTGTTTCCAGGAATCTGTGATCAGTAATCTTTGGACGCTTTTAACTTTTGCTCTGGTTAATGAATGCATGAAATTCCAGTTGGTATTTGAAGATTATAATGCTATGTTGCTCCCTGAATTATTTCATGATTTTTGGACAAGTGCAACTATTTTATTCTGAATTTTGTTTTCCTGACCTGCTGCCTGCCCTGTTTTCGGGACAGCCTCACTGTTTGGCCTATATTTTTTTTGTACACTTATCCGAATGACACGAAACGAATTGCATTTTGTGTATATTAAATTGAACTTGGTTCCTTAAAATTTTGAGAATTTTTGGAAGAGTTTTCGTATGGTTTATACTGTTTTGAAATTCAGGCAGTGGATCTGCCATATTTGGTGTTTTGGATTAAGGATGTTTTTATACCACACTTGGTGGATTTTTGATGAACTGAATTGGTTTATGTGGACACTTGGTCTTTTGGTTTTATATTGAGGAAGAATAGCCTATAATGGCATGTTTTGGACAATTGGTCCTTGGATTTGATGTTGATTTTGGGTTAAGCCTAAAGTGGCACCCTAATGTTGATTTGATGAGATTGGTTTGAAAATTGGTTTTTGATACACGATTGCATATGGGAGTTGCCGGACTGCGGTTTTTCTGGCATATGGACAGTGTTTCCCTTGTGATATTTTTGACCTCTTCATGGTGCACTTGGCCCATGATGGACTCACTTGACTGCGGTTTTTCTTGTGAGTGGTCCGACCTCTTCATTGGTATTTGTCCAATGATGGACTCTTTCGACTACGGTTTTTCGATTGAGTGGTCATAGACCTCTTCATTGGTATTTGTCCAATGATGGACCTGCTTGACTGCGGTTTTTCGAGTAGGCGGTCTAGTCGTTCTCATTAGGCGAGTGGACTGCGGTTTTTCCCTCGTAAATGGGAGAGTTGGCCAGCTTAGACTTTTTGATTGATTGTGGGATTAGGGGACTGCGTTTTTTTCCCGAGCGTCCGACCTATTTGCTATTCGTTGGCGATTTTGGATTGAGAAATTGACTGATGAGTTTTATATCCGAGACTGATTTTTTTTATCATGAGATTTTTATACAAATGTTGGTTTGATTTCGTATCATGTTTCTTAATTTAATTAGTTTAAACTCTTTTTCTTCGCTTTACTTTATTCTTGTTTTATTATTTAAACTGTTTTACTCGCTCAGCTTTATTTCAATTTGTTTTTGCCTTATTTTCAAGCTATTCGGTTTTAAGTGTTCGAATATGGACACTGTAGTTACTCGTCACTAAGTGGCGACCATTTTTTTTCAGATTTTGTAGGTACCGATGCCGATGCTTGACGTGTGATTGTTGTGTCGTGATGGGACTTGGGCGAGTGGACGGATTCTTTTTAGGCATTAGCTACTATAGTTGGGCATATTACTAGACTTTATTTCATTTATTCATTTATTGCTTAACAATGGTTTGTAAGGATATTTATTTATTTATTTATTCATTACTTAGCATTTTTAAGGCTCAATTTATATAGTTAGATAGTTGGTTTGCTCGATGATTACCGATCTCGTGCATTGAATTCCGCCTTTGCACGCTTACCGAGGTCGGGGTTGTCACAGCTTGGCCCTTGTAAAGGCCTTCTCCTGCCTTTAGAAATGGCTTCATCATAATCTTCCCATTCTTGCCATTCCTCAGATTCTTCTGCTCAGATGCCCCTTCTATATAGCCAAGGCCACACTACTTCGCCTTCCCCGAGTCGATCTTAAATTCTGGAACCCCTTGTAGATTGATTCTGAGTCCCATTCCTGGGATGAAGTTATGCTTACACAGATACCGGGATAGCCACTTTGGCATTTAATTCTCATAAACAACAATAGGAGCATCCGTAGTTTCTTCCTCCTTAATGATAGCAAATTGAAATCCGCCAAAGGGAACCACTCCTTCATTCAGAGCAGCTACCAATGATTGGGCATCCGCCTCAACAGTCACAATCTTGCCATTGATAGAGAACTTGATCTTCTGATGCAAAGTGGAAAGGATGCCCCCTAAAGGATGGAACCACGGCCTCCCAAGCAACAAGGAAAAGGTGATTGGGATATCTATCACTGTAAAAACAACCATGGACTTGACCGGTCCAACTTCCAGTTCCACTTCAAAGGTTCCAATCACAGTTCTTTTAGAGTCATCGTATGCCCAAATGACCGTCGAGGACTTTTTCAACACATCTTCATTCAGCCCAAGAAATGGCAACATCTTTAGTGGACAAATATTCAGTACCGAGCCATCATCCACTATAACACAAGGCATTGTTTTATCCATGACATAGGCTCTAATGTGAAGAGCCTTGTTATGGGCCTTCCCTTCAGCAAGTAGATCTTTCTCAGAGAAAACGATATCAGGAATTCCAGTATGAACTTTATCCAATAAGCAGCACATAGCCTCTGGTGAAGCTATAGGAGAGACTTCAATCTCTGATAGTTTCTTTACTAAAGCAGCCTTATGCTCCTTGGAAGTCAGAAGCTAATGCCATAAGCTAGCTTGTGCGGGGTCTTCTTTAGTTGGGAGATAACTAGGTCCTCTTTCTTGACTCCTTTTGATGCCGATGAACTACCCGACCCAGTCATCGGGGCTTTGTCTTTCATCTGATCTGCCGACTGATATACCCTACCACTTCGGGTCACATGCTGCACTTCCTGGACCTTCAGCTTTTCAACGGTTGGAAGCTTAACTGTCCCCTCTCCATCTGACTCCTCATACTCATCCTCATAATCGAGATCATTTAAGCTTATTGGCTTGATCTCCTTTCGCTCCTCCTGTTCTTCACATTCTGTTTCCACTTCGGTTTCCCCTACTGCCACAGCCTAAATGGTAGGGTTTGCTTGGAGAACTTGTACAAAGATAAAATTGGCGGGCAGCCCAGAATGAACCGTATTGACCCGCTTTTAGAATGCTGGCAGTGGGTTGGTTTTGGTGCTAGGCTTGGGTGGCTCCTGTAGCTTCCTTCGTCGATAAGTTTTTGGATGGCATCCCTTAGCTTGTAGCAATTATTAGTCTTATGACCGACAACCACATGATAAGAGCAGAAATTACCCTTGTCTGCTTCGGAAGGCCTTTCGAAGGGTCTTAAGGATAGCAGCAATCCACCATTTCTACACTTGGCAAATATCTCCACTAAAGGAAGAGCCCAAGGCGATATGCCTAGTACTCCCAGATTCTTACTCTGATTGCCCTATTGCTGAGTCACAGTAGCAACTTCCACCTGCTTTACTTTTGAGGTCTGTCCCCCTTTTCCGCCGGAACTTGAACGAGAACCACTGCCAGACCCAACTGCTGCAGTTGACCTATAACCAGAACCGTATCCTGAGCTCCTACCACCCTTGTGTCTGGTTGCCTTCTCCCCTTCATCCCGTTCTATTTTCATTGCCATACTATAAACCTCGTTGAGCTCTTTGAAGGAATGGAATTTCATGTTGTTCTTAAAGATGTCTTTGCTGCCATCTATCAACGTCTGTATAAGCTCGTCTTCATCTAGCGATTCTTTAAGAGAATCATTTTGTTCATCTAGCACTGGTAGTACTTGTCGAAGGGCTCGTTGAACTTCTGCTTTATCCTTTCCAAATCATACAGCTTCACCTAGATTTTAGTGTTAAAGCTGTAGTACTTGATGAAAGCTGCCGACAAAATCTCCCAATCAGATTGTTCTTCCTCCGACAGTGAGTTGTACCATCCTAGCGCTCCTCCCTCCAGTGTGGTAGGGAATAGATTAATCAACTGCTGCTTCGTGGCGCTCTCCGTTAGCATAACTTGGGCATACAGATTCACATGGGCCTCCGGCGAGCCCATTCCTTTGTAAGCGGGAATTTTCGACACTTGGAAGCCGATGGGAAATGTCTCGATGCCCTTTTTGATCATAGCACCAACGTTCACCCCTTTCCTTGATTCTGCACTAACGTTTCCTTGATTCGCCTTCATTCTCTGTTCCATAGCTGCCTCTATTTCTTGCAGCTTCTCAAGACTGGCCGAAGCATCCCCACTCTGTTGGGATGACTCAACCTCTTTCTCTTTCTCGGCTCCACTACCAGTGGTCTCACTAGCTTCCCTTACAATTGCTCTCATTTCTTCCTTCAACATGTCACGGAAGTCTTGTGATCTGAAGAAACCCTTCAGAATGTTGGGATTTTTCACCGGAAATCACCCGATAAAAGCGGAAGAACGCGATGATTTCCTCAAATCCATGCCCAGGAGCAATTAAGATGGAAATTGGAAAAACAAAAATTTAATAGAAAGAGATAAATCTTTTACTCGGAATATCTCTTTCAGACATGGTTGCAGACTGCGGGAATCGAACTAGAAACCCTCCTCGTTCATGTACACGAATGCCTAACGAACACCACCCGTGCTAGCGTCGGAAAACACAAATCTTTTGAGAGGAAGAAGGAGGGATTTTGGCCACCAAGAGTGATTCACTTCTTGGCCAAAAATCCTAGGGGTATTAAACCCTAGGTGGCCGAAATTCACCAGTGAATTTCGGCCCAAGCTAGCTCCTCCATTTGTGTGGGCTTCCTTCTTTTAATTCAGGCCCAAACCTATTTTAATTAATCTGGTTTAGATTAATTTCAAGCCCAACTTTAATTTACCCATGTATTTAATATATTACACCGAGTAATATATTATTTACATTTAAATTAAAATTGGTTTGACCAATTAATTTAATCCATCAAATTAAGATTAGATCTTCACAAAATAAATTCATATGTAAACCTATACATATGAATATTTCCACCCAGGAAATAATTTCATAATTAATCTAATTAATTATGAGGAGCAAATCAAATAATAATTTTATTATTATGATCAATCTGATTGATCTTTATAATAAAATTAATATATACCTCCCTCTCCAGAGTGTATACTCCAAGTATACATGTGATTCCTTAAGTTAGTGTTCAGTCACTCAATGTGTACGATCCTGTGGGCCCATCTTTATGTTGGCAGTGTGCCTGTGGCCTGCAGACTGCAGTTGGGCTCTAGCAAGCCACTGCAGCCCGCAATTAAGATGGAGATGTCAATCAAACTGTTATCATAACCCTGTAGTTTGAACTTGTATATCCCATGTCATTGATATCAGTGTCCAACACAAAGGCATGGATTGATCACCCTCTTTTGTGTCCAGACATTAACTTGATCCCGAATGCACTGAAGCTCACAAACAAGTTCCAACTCATTTGGGTGTGGCCACACTCTTATCAGCCATATTCATCAAGAGGCCGGTGATATCTTCTCAGTGGACTACTAAGTGACAAATCCCTTCTGCATATCCATAGCATTGCCATGCTAAGTGACATACCCGAAAGCACCCATACTTGGTACCTTGTTACAGGCCCTTTAGGCATACCCCTAAGTATGTGACCTCACACGTAACACCATCATATGGTCAGGTCAAAGGATCCATACAAGTACTACATGAGAATCACTTGTGATACTATACCATGTGGATTTCTCGTTTAGTGGATCTATCCAGTACCACGGCCCTTATGCATGTACCCATTAACTTGGTTGACATCCCATGTCCAATGACCGATAAGACACCGCCATACAACCAGGTTAATGATAGTCTCTTGTTCCATTCATTCCCATGACTGGAACAGACTACGGATCTATTTATGGTCATATCGTTTACCCTATCCATGGTCTTACTGCCAAGTGCATGATACTGGTCATCATGGATATGGATATGTCCATTAGATACTTCAGTTAATATATTGCACAAGATAAATATAATAAATGAATTAATGCCTTTATTAATAACACAAATAAGTATAATACATGAATCCAATGAATGTATGATACAAATACAAGGACCAATGCCTCGAGACTAGGGCATATCCAACACAGAACATCAGTCATGCTTGGTGTCAGGTTTGCCATGTTCACCTCTTCCCCAGACCAGAATCACTGTCACTCTCAACTATCCTCTGTCTCCTAACTGCCCTTGAAGCCTGGGATCTAGTCCAAGGTCGCTCCGGTGTATTCTGCTCAGGATCACACAGGAAGTATTAGGATCATGAATGAATGGCGTGATATGGTATGAAAAGTGAGGCATTAAAAATGCTTGAAATGGATGAATGTAGTGAGGTTATGAATGAAATGATGGTATGAATGGTTTTCTTTTTATCCTTATCATTTATTTATTTTTTTAATTATTTCATTTTATTTAATTTTATTATTTTTTAGACATTCCAAAAACACCCAATGCTTATGCAAAATGTCACGTGTGGGCTGTTACACGGACAGAGGTTCGGCGCCTTTGGAGCACCTTAATGAATTTTTATGAAATGGTCGCGTGTGTACCGGCATACGGACAGAGTTTCAATGCTTTGTACATCTATGAGATGATGTGAAATGGTCACATGGGACCAGCCCATGGACAGAGTTCTGATGCTTTTGAGCATATGAAATGAAACAATGTTATGAGAGGGTCGCGTGTAACGGGGACACGGACATGAGTTCGGTGTTCGGGGAACACCTTGCATGATTTGGGATGTTTATGGAATGCCCCTACATGCGTACTAATCCGGCACTCGGGGAGCGCCTTAAATAATGTAATAATGTTATGAAGTAACCCGATGCGGATCACAGTGTTGTATGATGTTTATGACGAATGGGTATGATGTCATGAGATGCATCGTGTGGATTGTCACACGGAGATATACCTAGGACCATTGTGGTCTTTGTCGAATGGAATGATTTGGTGGAATGGCCGAATGTAATCGGTGCATTGGCAAAACACGGGTAATTTAGGATACCCGATATGTTATGAAATGAAATGGTCATGATAGGCATCCTTGAAATGTCCTCAATTTAATTTAAATGACATGTAATGCATGTTTATGACACACAAAATGGAAATGGCTGCACAAAAACGTGGGTTAGAATGCATGGAATACACAATGATGTTATGTATGCTTTGTGAAAATAAAATGTTAATCACGCAGATTAATGTCATGGCTGAAAAAGAAACGGTTAATATGAATGGCCAACGGATGAATTAATGTTTTCACATGAAAATAAAGTGCAAATGGCTACACAAAAATGTGGGTTAGTATCACATAAATGTTCGATGCATGGAAAATGCCATACGTGTGATAAGTGTGAATTATGGTATGTTATGCAAGTGTGGGTAGCAATGACGGTGCGTCAGGAGATGGTGAGAAACATATAGCACACAAAACGCATACTTCCAACCTTATTCCTCCATGTGGTCGGTCTCAAAAATTTCTAACCGAGTCCTAGGCGGGGTTCACTTCGATCACCAACCGGAGGCGATGAAGGCGTGATTTTTTTAATATTATTCACATAATTATTTTGGTATCCCAAGGGAATCCAACTAGGGCTTCCTATATGAGTTCGGTCGAAGTCGGGTTAATAAACAAGGTTCCCATAGCAAAATATACTCTTTACTTCTTCCCACTCAAGGGTCCAAATGAAGGGGTTCATACGAGGCTATGGGTGGTGTTTCGTATCCGTGCTCCTAAGACCATGAGGAACAAAGGTGACACTTCAACAATCCACCGGGCTAAAGCCGGATACTTAGCCTAATGCAAGCATGTCTAACTAAAAATGCAAAATGAAATACCAATCAAGAATCATCCACCTTATTTTAATTAGACACTTTTCAAGGCTTGTCAAATTCTTTTAAGTTTTTAAGAAAACTTTTTTAAGACTTCCCCAGCGGAGTAGCCACTGTGAGCGGACGATGCGTTTTCGACGGAACGCGAGACTCCCTTTCGGAAGGGGTGCCTCGATCTCGGGCGGGCCCCTCCCTCGCGTGGGGTTTTTATAAATGGAAAAATCAGTTTGGAAAATAAATGGAATTAATTCTTAAAAGAACCGAGACCTAAGTCTCGATGAATATTGCAGAGTCACCACCCAGCTCAGCTCAACCGAGAAATTTATAATGTAGCTGAACCGGACGAACGGCCGCTACACTATCCAGAGATTCGGGTCCGGACAAGTCCCTTATTTCGTGTCTAATTAAAATAAATATTGGTCAATGTTCTCAAATGGTATTTCAAGTTCTAAAAGTCAATTTTATTGAAGTAAATAGATATACAGCGCGCATACAGGTATTACAAAAATAAAAGTAAGGTAATGAATATTTAAGTGGTTTACAACTCAATCGAATAAAAAATAAAAAAACTCTCGCGTCACTTTTACAAACGCCTAGAATACACGATTTATCTAAAAAAAAATTACAATCGCCTAATATACACGATTAATTCTATTAAATACATTTAAAATAAAAATAAAAATAAAAGCTGCAAAACAAAGGTTAGCAGAATTTTACTATACGCCACAAGTTGGACTCAAACATGACAGAATGGGAAATCAAGAATTGGGGGCATACATTTAGGGGATAACGGGGTTGACTCGGCTAGCCGGCCCGGTTAGACCTGGAAAACATTTTGAAACGTCCCTGTATTTTGATTTTTGTGGGAAAATCATTTTGAAAACAATTTTTCCGGTTTACATGCATTTTTTACATGTGAGGTGGGTCGGTTTTCGGGAGAATTGGGTCTCCGTCGTGGCATTATTCTAAATGCAATTTTACTGGAAATTGAATCTAGGGTCGTGAATGCATAAAAAAAAAATTGATTTTGATGATTTTTGGGGTTTTTTTGAATTTTTATGGATTTTTGGAAATTTTTGTTGGGGATTAAAACGGAAATTCTGATTCTGGAAAATAAGTTACGGTCGTGCGACTGTAAATTACAGTCGTGCGACTATAGACGTTCCAAAGTCAGAATCTCACCAAAACTTTATTTGAAATAAACTGGAACAAAAATGCCCGGAAATCAAGAACACTCGTACGACTGTATATACAGTCGTACTACTGTTCATCAAACTCAAGAACAGTCGCACGACTGTTCTTGATTTCTAGAAACAGAAACGCAGAAATAAGGTGAAAATGCACGAAAATCACATCCAGCACCCAGAAAGCAGGAAAAAATGAAAGAAAAAGGGGGTGCCTACCTTTTAGAAGCTTATGCAAGTCGTTTTGACCCCTGGCGTCGCTCCAATCCACACGAATTTGCACTTTTCCTCTTGAATTGGAGTTGAGAAGTTTGTGTCCAAAAATCCAAAATGCTTGGGATTCTGATGATTTAAGTCCAAGATTTTGATGTGTTTGTGAGATCAGATTATTACTCTATTAATTTTCAACAAGTTTTTAATACTAGCTTTAAGATTTTAAGAAGAAAAAAGAAGAAGAAGAGTGATCTTTTTTTGTGTGTTTTCTTTCCATTTCTCTTTTTTCTCTCAAAATCTCTCTCTCTCTCACCAGATTTCCAGACCTAAAACAAATCTTTCCCCCTTTTCATCTTTTTATCCCTAGCTGCCTTATCCTGTTGCAAAAGGGCGGGCATTAATTGCTCCCCCTTTGCAGCCCGCAATCTCTGCCTCCTGGCAGCTGCAAGTGGGCGCCGTTACAGTCGTACGACTGTAATATTTTTAATTACAGTCGCACGACTACTGAATATTACAGTCGTGTGAAATCTGCTCTTTTTTTTGAGATTGAAATGGCTCTTGCACTAACAGTTTTTTGTTATTGTTATATATGTTTTCATTGTTACATACGTTGTTTATATATTTTTTTACTACTATATATTATTTTTGTACATTGTTTATATATTATTTATAGAAAAATTGAAGGTGAAAAAAAACATCAGAAAAAATATATACATATGGATCTCGTTTTGAAGAGAAAAAAAAAAACTTTCTAAAGTCACATGATAAAAAATAAACGGATTGTGAGATAAATGTGAAATTAGATTAAAAATTATAAAAGAGGAAAGAGAAAAGTGGACAAAGTAGAGAAAGAATTGTTGGAAAGTTTTGAACGTATCTTTGTAATTTTCAAAAGTTTTGAAAGTATGTTTGCAAAATTTTCCTTTGAAGGTATTTTTGTGAACAAACTCTATTTTTGTAAAATCCCCTAAAAAAAACTCCGAGCGTAAAACAAAAACACTCGCCAAATCCAAATGGGCCTGGCCCACTATTGCTAAGGTAGCAATGGTAGCAGGAACCGCTATTGTTGCTGGCGACAGCAGCTGCTGTTGCAGCAGCAGCCCTATTGTGCTGGTAACAGCCCCCTATGATTTTTTTTAAATAAAATTAAAATAAAAACACATAAACAGAAAATCAAAATAAACTAATAATCCATTCAATTTTCAGTTTATGAAAACCATTAGGAAGAATCAAAACCCAATATGATTTCGAATCCCAAACCAAAATCAACCAGATTTAAAACATAGGATCCATCTAATTAAAATTTCATCGAATCATAAGCCTGCTCTGATACCACTATTAGGATTCATCCTTGAAAATCAAATCAAGTGGTAGCGGAAGCCTTTTTCAATTTTCTAGAATCTTGATCCTAGGAGCTTATGTAAATGAAATAAAAAACAATTGAAACAAGAATTATGAGATTACTTCTCACCTTTTCAATCTCTTCTAGAGACTGTTGAAGAATCAAAGGAGATCCTCTCCTCGTTCACGTACACAAACAGCTATCAAACAAGCACCCGTGCTAGCATCGGATTAAATGGTGCTCTCCTTCTCACTATAGTTTTCGAAAAACACAAAGAGAGAAGAAGAAGGGGGGGGGGAAATTTTGGATGCCAAAATAGGGTTAGGAATTTCATTTCTTAAGTATGTATTTATATACTTTGGCTTAAAATTTAATTTCCAATTGATTTAATTTTATGTGTATAAATTAAATCATATCATATGATATAATTTATATCATGTCAAGTAAATACAATTGGTTTATTAAAATTAACCCCAATAATTATTGAGACTTAACTTAAGAAATAATATATATATATATATATATATATATATATAAAATTTCCATCCAGGAAATTAGTTCTATGAAAAAATCAATTCCCATTAATTAAATTATTTTGATCAATCCAATTGAGCTATAATCAATTACCTTCCCCGCTTATTAATATACTCTAAGCATATTAGTGATTCGTTAAGTGCTAGTTTAGACGTTCAATGTGTATGATTATGTGGGTCCATCTTTATGTTGGCAGTGGGCCCATGGCCCACAGACTATAAGCGGGTTCTAGTAAGCCATTATAACCCCCAATTAGGATGGAGATTGCAGTCTAGTGGAAGTCGTAACCATGTAGTATAACTTTTTTGTCCTTTGTCATTGATATCGGAGTCCAACACGGAGGCATGGTTTCATCACCCTCTTTTATGCCCGGACTTTTACTTGATACCGAGTAAACTTATGCTCTTAAATAAGATCCAGCTTATTTGGGTGTGGTCACACTCTTATCAGTTACACTCGTTAAGAGACTGGTGATATCTTCTCAGTGCAACACTGAGTGACATATCCCTTCTGCACATTCCTGGTCTTGCCATGTTCATTGACAAACCCAACTGTACCCATACATGGCCCCTTGTTATAGGCCCGTTAGGCATATGTCAAAGTGTGTGAGGTCATATGGAATTCCCTAATGTGGTCAGGTTGAAGGATCCAATATAAGTACTATACGAGAATGATTTGTGATACTGTACCCTGTGGATTTCTTGTTAATGGATCTATCCAGTACCACATCCTATTACATGTACCTATGTACTTGATTAACAACTTATGTACTATGGCCGGTAAGACATCGCCATATATTCAAGGCAATGCTAGTCTGTTTTTCCGTTCATTCCCATGATTAGAACAGACTGGGGATGACTTCATGGTTATATCGTTTCCCTATTCTTGGTCTCACTGCCAAGTGCATGACACTTGGCAATATGAATATTGATATGACCATTGGATACTCTTACATTCATTGCACAAGAAATAAATTAAATAGATTATGCCTTTATTTAATGACACACAGATGTATAATACATTAATAAATAATCTAACAATGTATGATACATAACAAGGACTAATGCCTTAGGACTAGAGCATATCCCAACATGATCCCCCTTTTAATTCATATGTATCCCCCTAGGATAGTGTTAAATCAAGTTTTGATGATTACAATATTAAAGAAAAGGAAGATGATTATAATAAAATGATCTCAAGTAATTAAATTAAGATTAATTGGATTATGATCTCAATTAAGATTACATAAAGATATTTTATTATAATGACTTTTATCAAATTCAAAATAGAGAAAAGAATAATATATACTCAAGTAATTAAGATTAGACAATAATCTTATTCAAGTTACAAAGAGTATTATTTTATTGAAGATGAAGACATACAACAAATCTTAAAGATAAAGGGAAAGACTACCATAACCTACAAAAGGATATTAAACTTGGATTTACAAAAAGAAGACTCTTACAAACAAACAATTATACACCTACAAGAGGTTGTACAAAGTATAACGGTCACCTACAAAAGGCTATGCACTATATAATGGTCACCTACAGGAAGCTATACAAAGTATAATAGTCACTTACAAGAGGCTATGCACTGTATAATGGTCACCTACAGGAGGCTGTACACTGTATGACGACCGCTTATAAAAGGCTAAAGAAAACTCAAATTATTGCTATAGAAGGCTATATATTGCATTAAAAGTTTACACAAAAGGCTATAGCAATACAAAATAGCAGCTTCAGAGGCCTGAAGATCCTTGGACAGCTTTGAACAAAAAGCTCCATTAGAGAGTAACGGCTATATTTGCTCATTCACCTATAAATAGAGAGTAAATCCATCATTCACAAGTGGAGAAGACAAATATCAGAATCACATATTTAAGTGTACATTAGAGAGTCTTTTCCTAACAAGCTTTTAAAGAGATATTCAAAGAATTATAGTCTTTCAATTCTCATACAACCAATTTTATTCTTTCAAAAAGGGAATTGCAATTCACACAATAGGGTTTGTGTGAGGGGGAGATTTGTTGTGGTGATTTCAACAAAGCAATTGTAAAGTTTCACACTTAAGCTTGAAAAGTGTGGTGATAGTTTGGTTGTTAAGCTTGAAAACAACAGTTGTAAAAGTTTGGTGTTTGATCTTGCAAAAAGCACCGGGATAGTTGTTGTTGAGATATAAAACAACACCTATAAGTTTGACACTAAAGCTTGTAAAAAGTGTCGATAGAGGTTTTGATACTTTGCCTGGAAAAGTATTAAGTTTTTTCTTAAACTCGTAAAAAGTAACATTAGGCTTTATTTCTAACCATAAAGAAATCATAGGCTTGGTTCCTACTTGTAAAGGGATCCTTAGTGGAAAATCTCAAGCGGTGGGCTCGGGGCCAGGAGTAGGCTGGTTGGGCCGAACCTGTATAAATCGTTGTGTCTCAAATATCTCTATCTCAATCTTTACTTATTTCTATTTACATTCCGAGCATTTAAATTAATAGCATTAGTATCATTTAGAGATATTGTCTAAACCAATCAACGCGATTATATTGATGAGTTTTACAATTCATTTAATTTCGTACTTTTAGTAAAACTCGTGTTATTCGGAAAAACTATTTTTACCAAAAAAGTTTGAATAAAAGAATTTTTATTTGATGATACACACTATTCACCCTCCTCTAGTGTGTCTCTAGCCTATTTTAGGGCCAACAGATAGTTTACTTGATTTGGGTTGTAATTTAATTATGCTTTATGTACCTTACATGAACGCCATGTGCTATAAAATAAAAAATGATCTAGTTCTATAAAATGTTATGGTTGAATCTTGTAGCTGTTATTTTAATTAGACAATAAGTAAGTGACTCATCCGAACCTAAATCTCTGGAAGGTATAGTGGTTCTCACTCGGTTCCGGCTATACCTAAACTTCCCAGTTGAGCTGAGCTGGGTGGGGACTCCTATAGTTTCTTCGAGATTTCGATCTTGAATCTTTTATGAATATTGGATTTACTTAAAATGATTTTCCTATTATAATTATATGCCCGAAGCAACAAAAAGCTCGACAGCCCGCTTCACTACACAAAAATGTCGTCCATTCACACACAGGTCTCTCTACAACCACATGTGCAACCTGCAAGAATCAAAGCTCAAGTTAAAAAAATGAATACTGAAGTTATCATGACTCGACCCTGGATGAGAGAAAATGAGTACTCACATGGGTGGTATCGGGTGGGATGATGTCCACCGAGAACAGGTTATACAAAGGCAGTTCCCTATCCTCATATCAGCCATCCAGGCCCATCAGACAGAATTGACTTGCAAAAGGAGTCAAAAAGTCTCTATAGATCATCCTAGCTAGGGCAGAAGAAGTGGCGACCCCACTAGCAGCACCAGAGGAGGAACCAGCTCCTCGAGATCTAGGCCTCACTTAACACCTCGACCTAATAGGCCCAGCATCATCTCTTGTAGTGTCGACCTCCATATCCTCGTCCTCTTCCTCCTTGGTGGACACCTTTTTCTTCCCCTTCTTCTACACAATAAAGGAAAGAAAGCCAATACAAGTTAAAACCCAGTTGAGATAGTCACAAGATAATCAAATTTAAAGTTTGCAAGTTGAGATCACTAACCTCGAAGTGGGATTAGCAACGGAGCTGCAATCCCTCACCCTCTCTCCCATGTACCACTCCTGGGAGTACAGGCACCCCATCAGGAATCACTAATGATCCCAAGCCTTGACAACTGCCACTATCTCGGGGTTAGAGATGTAGTCCCATGGATCTGGTTTCACCTCTTTCACAAAGGAAAGCGAGATTGAAATATTTATTAGGTACGAATCACAAATTTGGTCAATTAAATTTGAACTAACGAGCTTCATTTTGTGTTTGTTATACCGTGTCCTAGGTCATAGCTTTGAGCTCCTACCAGGTTCGCCTGATGTCCCTCATGATATCACTCCAGCTCTGTGTCTACCTCAGCAGTGTGGGCAGCCTCTCAACTCCCTTTAAGCAGGCAGAAGCAAGAATGAAAATAGTAACAAAAGGAAAGAGTTAGAAATCTTACGAGAACTACGAACCAGAAGCCCTTAAGTTCCTTCTGCACTGCCTGAGTGCACAAATCAAAGCCGTGATAAAGCTGTCCAAGTCCTGCCCGGGCCCAATCCAAGCTTCTGGCCCTCTCTAGGTCAGCCAAGCAATGAAGTATTGCCAGGTTCACACAACTTCCCCCAGTCAGGAAAAGAAGTGTGGATAGAAGAGTAGCGATGAAAGCACGAGCGTGCTGGTCAACCTTACACATAGGGGGTATCTCACGACCCTGACTCTCTTTGATCCAATATTACCTCAGGTCTAAGCACTATACCTTCCCCTAAGTGATGCCCAGGCGAATCATCTCCACCATGTATAAGTCTCAATAAGAAACCTGGGGCATGTAGAAGTTAAACTTTAGCGGAGTCCCACCGAAAGGCAACCCAATCATAACGGTGAAGTCTGAGTAGGTTGTGTCCACCCATCTCTTGATCAAAGCTGTTAAAGCCCCATGGCTGGTGTGCAGGACAAAAAGGCTGATAGACCTTACCAAGGCAGCAAAGCCTAGGGCGTTGACACACCTCTTCACCATTTAGGGCATCTCATCCCACCAAAGGCGGGCCTCAATCAAGAATCTAACCACCTGGTAATCATGCTCCCACACGGTGAAGCAGCAAATAAACACCAAGACAAGGAGTTTTCAATAATCCCTAAATCTATTCATTATGCATCTAGTCATAATTCAGTGCAGGTGTAGCGTTAAAAGCCACAGCTGAACCAGGCCTGCACGGTTGACTAATCCAGAATTCTAAAAAAATCTTAAATCTCCAATTTCATTTGGAATTTCTTTAATTTTTCAGTTCTTATAGTTTCTAAAGGGTTCCTAGCATGCATTCTATTCATCAATTGCATCAATAAGGTACAAAATCACAAAAACCTAATACAAAACCTAACTTTGCAATTTTTTAATTTTAACTCTAAATGAGGAGAGAATAGGCACTGGCTTGATGTTGTGAAGCATGATTTTACAGTTCCAAGAGGAGAGGGACGTTTTGGATGAAAGAAACACCTAAATACAGAGTGTCTCATCCTCACTCACCCTAATCAATCTCGCGGGGACCTTTGGGAGGCGCTTATCTTATTTCTTCAACATTTTAGTAAGATTTAAAGGAAAAATTTGATTTACAGAGAGAAAAGTTTAAGAGGAAAACTTTGAAATCGCATGAAATGGATGTAGGTGTGAAGCCACTACCTTTATCTATGCTCGACACCTATCTGGATGTCACGACAACCGCACGACTACTCGTGCATCACCCATATGGGTATCCATTGACAGCCGCATGGTTGTTATTGCAACAACCATGCCAACACTGCTTCCTCCCATTTTTGTTTAGTTTTATTTCTTCTATCTGCTCTAGCTATGCATTTATTTATTTATTTCATAATTATTGTTGTGATCATTGTTACCTTATCTTTATTTTTAATCAATATTCAATCGTGGAAATAAAACTAACTACCTTTATTCCAAGAAAGTTTTATTTTCGTGACTACGTAGGCAACTTTACAGGTCTACAACTCGCTAAATATTCTTGACTTACTGAATTCCGGTTTTCCAAAAAACCATCAATCAAAAATCGATTACAATCAATTAACATCTCTTCTATCGTTCTAAGCATTCCATAATACACGAGAACCTCTCTTTTATTGTTTTAGGGGTTCAATAACACTTCAAAACTCCTATTCATCATTTTAGGTGTTCCATAATGCATCAAAAGCTTTCCTTTATTGTTCTAGGCGTTCCATAATATGTCATAACTCATATTCATCATTTTAGGTGTCCCATAATACACCGGGACCTTTCCTTTATCATTCTAGATGTTCCATAACATGTTAGAACTCATATTCATCATTCTAGGAGTTCCATAATACACCGAAACCTTTCATTTATTGTTCGAGGCTTTCCGTAATATGTTAAAACTCTTATCTATCATTCTAGGTGTTCCATAATACACCGAAACCATTCATTTATTTTTTTGGGCATTCTATAACACGTCGAAACTCCTAAACTTTGTTCTAGGTGTTCCATAATACACTAAAACCTCTTTGTTGAATTTTGTTTTGGTGATTACAAGTTGACATTAAAGAAAAAGAATTTCCTAGTTGGTAAATTAAATACAAATATGTTAACGTATAATAAAGGGAAGTAATGTCATATAATACAAAGAGCTACAAAAGCATTATGAGTTAAAAATAATATATGACACAATTTTGTTTATGAGATAAACAACTTATGTCTATGAGTTGCAAAGTTCTTCCTACAGCTACATATCTATTCAAGAGCTGCAAATTATCTCCTTATGAAGTGAAACTAATAATTATTTCCTTACAAGCTGAAGGCAACACTATATTACTTCAGGAGCTCAAAGCAACTACCACATTTGTCTTATGAATCAAAAGCAACATTCATATTCTCTTAGAAGATGAATATAACAACTATAATTGCTTTAGGAGATGACTTCAACTACCATAAACTTCTTATGGGCTACAAAAAAAGGCCACTCCTCTTTATTAGGAGCCTCTTCAACACCTATATAAAGGAATGAAAATTAAGTAAGAAAGTGGGAGACTTAAAGCAACAATTCACACATTCTAAGCTATCATTTCTCAAGTCTTCCATAATTCCCACAATAGCAAAATAAAAAGGGAAGAGCTTCACTTTCTTCAAATATTCAAATATTCTTTTTAAGGGAATTGTATTTTCACACAAGGGATTTGTGTGAGGGGGGTTTACTTTGTTGATTGTGTGATTAACAAAGATATTATAAGTTTGGTATTTTAGCTTTAAAAAAATATTGGGATAAGTTTGGTATTTGAGCTTTGAAAAATACAGGGACAAGTTTGGTGTTGAGCTTTAAAAAGCACCAGAAGAGTTTGTTACTTGAGCTTAGAAAAGTAACGGTAGAGGTTTGATACTATGCCTATAAAAGAATTGAGTTTGTTACTAGAACTCATAAAAAGTAACATAGGTGTGAGCATGGGTTTTTTTGACCTCCGTGATGAGAGTCATTTATTACCTTTTTAGCAATCAGATTTGGGAGGGAGCAGAAGGTTGCCTGGAATGCCTCGAATGCTCCGAAAACCAAACCGTCCGCGATCCAAAAACCCCGAGAAAGTTACCTCGAGTAAGTTTAGGATCTAGAGGTGAGTGTAGGCATTAGGGTAGCTTGTCTCGATTTTGTCCAGAACCGCACGGCTGTAGTTTCTAAACTACAGCCATACGGTTTAGGTCAGAGCCGCCCGGCTCTGTATGCTAGAGTCGCCCGACCCTGAATGCCAGAGCCACTTGGCCCTAGCTTGCTAGAGCCGGCCGACCCTGGCTTACTAAAGCTGCACGGCTCTGGTGGGTTAGGGAGTTGCTCAGAGCAACTTGCTGAGTGGGATTTTCTATCTTTTCAGCCGAAAATGAAAGTCAAAAGGTATGGGCCGCATATAATGTTCTCAATACTGAAAAATAAAATGAGTATAAAAAGAAAAAAAAAAAAGAAATCAGAGGGAGGAGGAGTTCTAAAAGGTTTTTATGAAAACAAAAGAGACTTAGAGAGAAAAAGAAACATAGAGAAGCAGAGAGGGACAAGGAAGAAGAAAGATAGAGAGAATTTGGTTTTCAAATATGAAACTTATATTTAAACAATCCTACAACAATTCTAGACTATGACTTACTCATCTAGACATATTCTCGGGTTCGTTTCGGTTTCGTTCGGAAGTTATTTTTGGGATATTGGGACTCAAGGATTCGAGGCACATTTCTGCTCTCCAATCCGTTTCTGAAAGTCCATTACACTGGAACAACAACAAGGTAAACTCTGAGAGGCATTAAACTTGTGCTTGTTGCATTTCTTGTGATTTTCTCCTCTGTTTATTATTTTTCCAGAAAGTTGGCTACCCGAACAGAACACAGCCGTATAGCTGTGTTTTCTAAGAACACAGCCGCACAGCTATGTTCCCTTGGAACAGAGCCGGGCGGCTCTAACCCCAGAACTGCACACCTGTGTTCAGTAGGGGCTGAATCCTAAAACTACCCCGATCGGCCGAAAGTAGCCCGTTTTCCATTTTGTGTATTCTGTTGTTATCAATTTCGGCCCAAATGCATCCGTATGTTGTAAAACTTTGGTTTTTGGATTTTTGTATGTATGGATATTAGCGTTTATGGTTTTTCTCGGGTTTTATTTTCCGAATTTTGGGGTTGTTCGATCCAAACCAGATCCGTAGTTTAGCATTAGCGGACCCCCGAATCCTATAAAATCCCTGTGAAACATCGAAAGCAAGCAAAACGGCATTTTTAAAAATGAGAAAACCAATTTTTCAAGTTCTGGAAGCCATAGCCGCACGGCTGTACCTTCTAGAACAAGGCAGAGTCGTGGAACGGCCTGTACGAACGTCGTTGTGCGATGCTGTTTTCGAATTCAGATTATTTTTGGCGTGTTTACTGCTTTCTGGACTCTAGATGTTTGTGAAAATTAAGAAAACCCACACAAACGGAACCCCGATTTTCGGGATAACAGACTCGCTAAAATGTGGAAATTTGCATGAAACCAAGCCAAATGGTTTCCAAAAATTGTTTTCTAGCACAAAAATCTATAGGGCGTTTCAAAACCTTTTTCCAGGTCTAACTGGTCCGACTGGTCGAGTCGACCCAGTTACCCCCTAAATGCATGCTCCCGTTCCTAAAAAGCCCAATTCTGTCCTGCTGCGAGTCTTACTTGTGCTTGTGGTATAAACTATGCTAACCGTTTGTTTTGCAGCATTTATTTTCATTTTTATCATTTTTCCTGTAATTAATAGGTTAATTTATGTATTTAGGCGTTTGTAATTTTTAGATATTCGTGTATTTAGGCGCTTGTAAATGTGAGGATGAGCGTTTTTATTTTTATTCGATCTGGTTGTATAAGCAGCCTCTACTATTCTTTTGTATATTTTGGGTGCATGTTTTATTTTACTATAATTTATTTTTGTCATTTGCTTTAGCATTGGCTGATAATTAAACAAATTGGGCAGAGAAAATATAATAAATTGAATAAATATGGTAATATAAATAATGAATTGAATACAAGCTCGAGGTGAAGTAGGTAAGTTGCCCGGACCCTAAATCTCTGGATTAGGTATGGCAGTCTACGCTCGATAGGGAGCTGTACCAGAATTTCCCGGATGAGCTGATCCAGGTGGCGACTCTGTCATTGTTCTTGAAATTTCGTTTTTGAGGTCTTTAAGTAATAAAACGGGAAAACATTTTCTACAAAAGGAATTTCTAAATGAACGAAGGGTTTTCCCTAAAGCAAGATAAACAAAACCCATTTTCCTAAAACATCACGAAAACCCGTTTTTCAAACAAATCAAATTCATTCGCTTTTCCCCGGTTCACTTCGCCGCGTTCCTCTTTTAGGTCGTCCGCTCACAGTGGCGACTCTGCTGGGGATCAAAGTTTCTTAAATTTTTTTTTTTAAATAAAAACTTAAGGAACTTAGGGAACTATTGAAATATAACCTCGGCTGTAGTCACTTACTGATTTATAAATAAGATATCTATTCATACCTTGCATATCATGACATTTTCTTCTTCTCAACCCTTCAAATACACTGATCAGCCCGTTTACCCCAGAAGGTGGCCTACTTCTTTTTCCAAGATTAGAGGCACTCGACGAGGTAAACAACTTATAGCCTCGCATGACCTTACATAGTGTTCTACGGTGAGGAGTGTATATTTGCTATGGGAGCCTGTACGACCCTTGGTTTGACTTTGGCTCATATGTAATGGCTTATTAACTTCCCCTAGGATTACCAAGTTATAAATCTAAAATTGGACAATTGAGTGTGTACCTTTGGTGTCCCCTGTTGATGCCAAAGAGACCCAACACCTACTAAGAATTACGAGACCAATCGAAAGTAGGAATAAGGTTGGAAGGGAGTGCATATTTTGTGTGTGCTAACGTTTGTACCGTGGTGTTTTTCTTTTTATTTTTTTATGTAACATCCAACATGCATAATCATCCGTGTGTCATTTTTAACCACGTTTTCGTGTAGCCATTTTAAACACATATACATATGTGTGGCATCTATGCTAACCATGTTTTCGTGCAGCCATGATGTTTTATTTGCATGACATGTATACATCTCGCGTGCTAACGTTTCAATAAAACATACACGACATCATCTAGTGTGTCACGTATCCTAACCACATTTTTCTGTAGCCACTTGCATCTTATGTGACGTACACATTCATGCCATTTCATTCCATTTCATCTAATAAGGATGTTCTGAGAATGCCTACCATGATCATTTCATTTCATACCATGTCGGGTACCCAAAACTACTCGTAGTCCGTCTGTGCACCAGTTTGCACTCGGCCATTTCACTATATCATATCACTCACTAGAAAATCACAAAGATTTTAGGTTTGGTTGTGTAGCAAGTTGCACGACAACATAAAATTATATCATCTCCATTTCATGTTTATTCATCGTTGGTGTCACGGTGATATCGAAGCCTTGCTTGTGTGTCGTAATCCACATCGGATTTGTTCCATGACGTTAATAACTCATTTGAGGCACTCCATGAGTGCCAAATTCTTACACACATAGGAACACTCCATAACATTGCCAAATCATTCGAGGCGTTACACGAACGCCGAACCTCCGTCCGTGTCCTTGCTTACACGTGACTAGTTTGCAACATCATTCCATATTGGAAGCCCCAAAAGCATCAGAACTTTTTTTGAGGAATGGCTTCCATGTGACCATTTCATGCCATTTTATTTTGACCTACAAAGCATCAAACCTCTGTCCGTGTGTCGGTACATGCATGACCATATCATAACATCCATTAGGTGCCCCAAAGGAGCCGAACCTCTGTCCGTGTGATGGTCCACACGTGACGATTCTTGCATTGTCCTTTGCTTAGTTTTGGGCATTCTTTGAACATCTGAAATAAAAACAAAGGAAGCCATATTCATTATCATTTCCATTCATGAAACATCATGTGATCACGATCATCCCATAATCATACCATACATGCCACTTAGTACGTTGTGTCTAGGGTAATGACATTCATCTGTGATGCTAACCCTGTGCTGAATGAGCAGTTTGGAGTCGAACTTCGAAGCGACTAGTATGAGTCAGATCAGGGTCTAGTCAGTCAGTTCAATCGGTTTAGCCAGAATCAGTCACCCTGGAAGATGTTAGGGTTAGTTCAGATTCAGATTCAGAGCAAGAGTTTGGGGGCCAGTTGCCTTCCTTGCCAATTGATAGTCAGTTTGTGTTGGAAGAAGCAAGCACAATAGGAATGGCACAAGGTGGGAATGGTGGAAATCGGACCTTTGACATGAATGCATTCATGACTACTTTTCTGAATTTTGATCAGTTCAAAGCTACCATCAGGGAGCAAGTGCAGACAGCAGTAACTACTGCTGTGGGCCAGACTAGTCAGCAAGCCCAAGCCCCAGTCGAAAATGAAGGGAAAGTTGTTCAGGGGGGCCCTAATTCAGGAAGAAACATCCCTGGTAGTAGTAGGGTGATCATTCCACCTCACGAAGTTTATCATCACTCTAAGGAAGACAAGGCCTTTGAAAGCGTTAAGGAGGCCTCGATTGAGATGGCCGCTGAAAAGCACCTTAAGGAGAAATTCTCTGATTTTGAGGCACTGTTGCCGAAGCTAAAGGAAATGATGCACTACCATCCAGTTAAGTGCGCAGACCCAGCCACTCCCCGTTGGATTTCAGATGCCCTATTTGCCTCCATACACCGGGGAGGGTCCACCGGATGCACATTTGGATAGCTATGTAAGAATTATGTCTAGCCTAGGCATTGGAAAAGTTCACTTGCTGAATTTGTTCCCAACGACCTTGCGGGGTGCAGTCACCAAATGGTATTTGAAGATTCCAATCCACACTCCTACCACCTGGGAGGATCTATCTGAGGCATTTGTTAAACAATATGCCTACAACACTCAAGTGGAAACAACATTGGAGGATCTGGAAAGAATACGGCAGAGGCCTAATGAATCCTTTTCTACTGATTACAAAAGGTGGATGGATGTGCAAGTATTGGTCGACGGGGCCCCTAAACTAGAGTCCCTGCTTGTAAAGCTAGTTGATGGCAGCTTGCCGCTATACAAAGAAAAGATCAAACTGAAGGGATTCCACTCCTTCAACGATGTGGTAGATTTTGCGAAGCGGGTTGAGAGGTATACTGAAGAGGAATAGCTGAGTAAGCAGCGTTTGAGTACCTACCGGGGCAGCCAGGGATATACCCAGGGGTACAAAGCTAGTAGTTCTACGTGTTAGGATTTTCACCGGAAATCATCCGAATAAATGCGAAAGATCACGACAATTTCCTTAAATCCATGCCCAGGAGCAATTGAGATGAAAATTGCAAAATCAAAATTTTATCAAGAAGAGATTAAACTCTTACCAGGAGTATCTCCTCTAGAGATGGCTGCAGAAATCAAAGCAGATTCCCTCCGTGTTCACATACACGAACGGCTCTACAACACAATGTTGGATATGCCCTAGTCCCGAGGCATTAGTCCTTGTATTTGTATTGTACATTAATTGGATTTATGTATTATACTCATTTGTGTTATTAATTAAGGCATTAATTCATTTATTATATATGTCTTATGCATTATATTAAATGAAGTATCCAATGGACATATCCATATCCACGATGACTAGAATCATGCACTTGGGAGTAAGACCATGGATAGGGTAAACGATATGACCATGGATAGATCCGTAGTCTGTTCTAGTCATGGGAATGAGTGGAACTAGAGACTATCATTAACCTATTTCTATGGCGTTGTCTTACCGGTTATTGGACATGGAATGTCAACCAAGTTAATGGGTACATTTAAAAAGGGCATGGTACTAGATAGATCCACTAAACGAGAAATCCACATGGTATAGTATCACAAGTGATTCTCGTGTAGTACTTGTATGGATCCTTTGACCTGACCATATGATGGTGTTGCATGTGAGGTCGCATACTTAGGGGTATGCCTAAAGGGCCTGTAACAGGGTGCCAAGTATGGGTGCTTTCGGGTATGTCACTTAGCATGGCAGTGCTATGGATATGCAGAAGGGATTTGTCACTTAGTAATCCACTATGAAGATATCACCGGCCTCTTAATGAATGTGACTGATAAGAGTGTGGCCACACCCAAACGAGTTGGAACTTGTTTGTGAGCTTCAGTGCATTCGGGATCAAGTTAACATCCGAACACAAAAGAGGGTCATCAATCCATGCCTCTGTGTTAGACACCGATATCGATGACATGGGATATACAAGTTCAAACTACAGGGTTATGATAACAGTTATACTGCCATCTCCATCTTAATTGGGGGCTGCAGTGGCTTGCTAGAGCCCAACTGCAATCTGTGGGCCATAGGCCCACAGCCAACATAAAGATGGGCCCACAGGATCGTACACATTAAGCGACTGAATACTGACTTAAGAAATCACATGTATACTTGGAGTATACACTCTGGAGAGAGAGGAATATATTAATTATATTATAAAGATCAATTGAATTGATTATAATAATAAAATTAATATTTGATTGGCTCTCTCATAATTAATTGGATTAATTATAAGATTATTTCCTGGGTGGAAATATTCATATGTATTGGTTTACATATGAATTTATTTTGTGAAGATCTAATTCTAATTTGATGGATTAAATTAATTAGTCAAACCAATTTTAATGTAAATGTAAATAATATATTACTTGGTGTAATATATTAAATACATGGGTAAATTAAAATTGGGCTTGAAATTAATTTAAACCAAACTAATTAAAATAGGTTTGGGCCTGAAATAAAAGATGGAAGCCCACACAAATGAAGGAGCCAGCTTGGGCAAAAATTCTCTTTGAGAATTTTAGCCACCTAGGGTTTAATGACCCTAAGATTTTCGGCCTAAAGGGTGTGGAACACTTGGTGGCCGAAATCCCTCCCTCTTTCTCTCTAAAGTTTTGTTTTCTCCGATGCTAGCACGGGTGGTGTTTGTTAGGCATTCGTGTACGTGAACGAGGGGGGATTATAGATTGATTCCTGCGGTCTACATCCATCTCTTAAAGAGATATTCCGGGTAAGAGATTTATCTCTTTTTGATTAAATTTTGTTTTTCCAATTTCCATCTTAATTGCTCCTAGGCACGGATTTAGGAAATCATCGCGTTCTTCTGCTTTAATCGGGTGATTTCCGGTGACAAATCCCAACAGTGGTATCAGAGCAGGCTTTTGATCTATGGAAATTGTTATAATTGGTTGAATCCATGTTTTAAAATTAGAGATTTTTTATTGGGGTTCTTGGTTTGGGTTTAAGATTTTTCCCATTTGATTTTTGTACAATTGAAATTGAATATGCATATAGGTTTATGATTGTTTAATTTAAATTGTATGTTTGGAATTCTTGGTGAATTTCTTGTTGTGGATGCCATATTTTTTTTATTTCATTTTCTGTTTTATAAAAAAAAATTCTAACTGTTCCCGGCGTGTAGGGCTGCCGGTGGTGGAGTCGCCGCCAGCCGTCGCCGCACGCGGTGGGAGCAGCGGTGGCAGCCGCTGCCACTGCAGTGGACTGTCACTGGGAAGTAGCTGCTGGGCAGCCACTGTAGGGCAGCGGCAGCCGCTAGGCGGCTGCTGCTAGGGCAACTAGGTTGCCCTTGCAACAGCGGGCCGGGCCCAGTGGTTTTGGATTTGGCTGGTTTTTGGGCCCGGGGCCTAGTTTGAAATTTTAATTGGTTTTAAAATTCGTGTGTTTAAATTTATGTAATTTAAATGCGTATGGTTTCTTGAATGAAATTTAATTTTATTCATGTGATATTAATTTTGGAAATTAATATGGTTAATTGAAATTGGATGGGGTAATTTTGGCACAATTACTTGGATGGCTGAATTGGACGCATGGTTTCCTAATTCTAGTGGGAGCAGTTGGACTGCCTGGGCTGGAGGCCCAAAGCCCGTTAAGGGTTAGAACCATGGTGGGCCAAAAATTAGCGATTTCAAAATAATGGCTTGGACATAATTGAAATGGGCTTAAATCATGCATTGTAACATGCTCATGAATTATATGTATTTGATGCATATGGGTGATTGAATATTTTGTATGATTGGATGCTATTAGGCCTTATTCAAGATGGTTTGTATTTTCTTTTTGGGTAAATACGGCCTGCACATCGTTTTTCTTTTAATATAATTTTATTTTATTTACTTATTATAAAATTTGTAAAAGAAGAAGCCCATGGAGTGGTGAGCCTAAGTGGAGGTGCAAGCCTAGAAGGAATAAGATGGAGGCCCACCTGATATTGGATTCTAGTATAGGTTTACTAGAATAATATTCGGATGTAATATAGGCCCATAGTAGTCCATTTTACTTATTTATTTAATTATGCTTTATGTTTATCTACATGTATGAATGTATGATCCAATAGCAATTTCACGTGCCTTATGTATGTAAGCCGTTATTAAATGAATCTAATAACCAAATGGAAATTACTAAGTCACTTAAAAGTGCTTCCCTCATTCAAAACCAGCTCGAAGTGCGGATAGGCCAGTTGTAGACCATGCCCTCACAGGATACACTGGAGTATCATCATTTTGTATTGGGTTAGGGCATGGGATACTCTAACACTTGAATGGAGGTTTTGACTTAGCATGGGTAGTAGGATTCTCCTGGTCCTAAGCACAGATGGGTAAGTGCCAACAAGCCCATCAAACCGAGAGTCCTTAGGTTGGGATTGGACGGCGTTCCTACCTAAATACTTAGGGTATAGTTGTACCAGGCCCTCGTCTGGCTATATCTTAATGAAATATGGATCTCGGCCCATGAGTCCAACAACTCGGTTTAATTAATAACTTGATTCATTATTAATTATGTATGGGAATGACAAAGTAAAGTCCTTTATTAACACTCTAAAATGTTTTTCTGTGTAGAAACTCTAAATGGCAAATAACAACTCATTATCACTGCGATCAATTCTTGAAAGGGACAAGCTTTCCGATCCTAACTTTTTGGACTGGTTTAGGAACTTGAGAATAGTTCTAAGACGGTAGTCTAAAGAGTATGTACTAGAGAGGCCTGTACCGGCTGCGCCTCAGGGACGTAATCCACGGGCTGCCCAGCTGGAGGAATACGAGGTGCATGTCAAGGATAATAGGGATGTGACATGCCTAATGTTGGCCTGTATGGTCCCCGAATGACAAAAACAGTTTATGGACCATCAAGCCTATGCTATGATAACAACTCTTAATGAGATGTTTCAGGAGCAAGCTTGTCAGGAAAGGTACCTGACCAACAAGGCATTCCACTCCTGTAAGATGGGGGCTGGGAAATCTATGAGTGCACACGTGCTCAAGATGAAGGGCTATTTGGACACTTTAGCCCGTCTTGAATCGCCCATCTCTCAGGAGTTGGCGGTGGACACAATCCTTGCATCCTTGCTGGATTCTTATGATCAGTTCATCCTAAACTACAACATGCAAGGGATGAACCGTACTGTTAGTGAGCTGCATGGGATACTCAAGCTTACTGAGCAGTCGATCAAAAAGACTCCACCGGTGCTGCTGGTCAACAAGGGGAACCCTCCTCTTGCCAAGGGCAAGGCCAAGGCCAAGAAGGCCATGTCCCAGCCTAAGGCCCAGCAGAAGGTAGGTCCTGAGGATGTCTGTTTCGGGTGTAGACAGGTGGGCCATTGGAACAGATCGTGTCCTAAGCTGATGGGAGAGCAGGGAAGGGACCAAGGTGCATCTTGTTCAGGTATTTATGTTATAAACATTAACCTTACTGTTTCAACATCCTGGGTATTGGATATTGGATGTGGTTCTCACATTTGTTGCAATGTGCAGGGACTTAAGAACAGAAGGTCACTGGGGTCGGGAGAGGTGGACTTGCGGGTCAAAAATGGAGCAAGGGTTGCTTCCATAGAGATCCGCGAATATCACCCTGTGATGCCCAGTGGATTGGTTTTAATTTTAGAACATTGTTATTTTGTACCTACTGTGTGCAGGAATATTATTTCGGTATCAATGTTGGATATTTCTGGATTTCATTTTACTATTTCTAATGGTAGAATTTCTTTATCTAGAGAGGGATTATTTTATGGAGATGCTCTATTAAATAATGGCCTATATATCCCGGACTTAAATGAAACCAATCATGTCTATAACATAAACACTAAAAGGGTTAAGCCCAACGAACTTAATCCTATCTACCTATGGCATTGTCGTCTTGGTTACATAAACGAGAAGCGCATAGCTAGGCTTCACAAAGCTGGAGTCTTAGGGTCATTAGACTTGGAGTCAATTGATATATGCGAGTCATGTTTACGAGGCAAGATGACTAAGGCGCCTTTTAGCAAGAAAGCTGAAAGGGCCACTGGCTTATTGGACCTAATACATTCAGATGTATGTGCACCCATGAGCGCAGCGACCAGAGGTGGACATCTGTATTTCATCACGTTCATGGATGATTTCAGCAGATATGGCTATGTCTATCTGATGAAACATAAATCTGAGACCCTTGATAGGTTCAAGGAATTTAGGAACGAAGTACAGAACCAGCTAGGCAGGAATATCAAAACCCTTAGGTCAGACCGAGATATGAGCCTTGAGTTTGACTCATATTTGAGAGAGCATGGAATAGTTCCATAGCTCACTCCCTAGGAACACCGCAATGGAATGGGGTGTCCAAAAGGAGAAATAGGACCCTGTTAGACATGATCCACTCAATGATGAGTCAAGCCTCTCTCCTAATTAGTTTTCGGGGACACGCCCTCGAGACAGCATCTCTCATCTTGATCAATACTCCGACTAAGGCAGTGGAAAAGACCCCATATCAGATATGGATGGCCAGAGAGCCCAATGTGTCTTTCCTAAGGATTTGGGGATGCGAAGCACATGTCAAGAGATTGACTAGTGGAAAGCTAGAGCCCAAAACCGATAAATGCCTATTTATGGGCTACCCTAGGGAAACCAAAGGGTATTACTTCTACAACCCCATCGAGAACAAGGTGTTTGTGGCAAGGAAGGGGGTCTTTCTAAAAAAGGAGTTCCTTTCCAAGAAAGATAGTGGGAGCAATGTTGAACTTAGGGAAGTTGAAGGTCCATAAGCTCCTGAAGAGGATAACTCGGAGGCCCAGGTGGAGCTTCCACAGGAGGAAGCACCGACCCAGGCCATACAAGGACCTAGAAGGTCTGGTAGGGATCGTCGGGAACCAGAGAGGTATGGTTTCCTCATCATCGATGATCAAACTCTTCTCATCTGGGATGAGGAAGAACCCAAAACCTACCAGGAGGCTATGGCAAGCCCACAGTCTGCAAATTGGTGTAAAGCCATGGAGGCAGAGATGCAATCTATGTACGATAACCAGGTTTGGAACTTGGTTGATCCACCTCCAGGTGCTAAGGTAATAGGTTACAAGTGGTTCTACAAGCTGAAGGCCGACAATACCTTCAAGGGGTGTTTGGTTGCGAAAGGTTTCAAACAAGTCCATGGAATAGACTATGATAAGACTTTCTCACCAGTAGCCATGCTCAAATCCATCAGGATCTTGCTAGCCATAGCCGCATGGTACAACTATGAGGTCTGGCAAATGGATGTCAAAACCACTTTCCTTAATGGAAAGCTACTCGAGGATGTGTGCATAACACAACCTGAGGGTTTTGTTGATCCAGAGTATCCGGGAAGGGTATGCAAGCTTCAAAGGTCCATTTATGGACTGAAGCAAGCATCCAAAAGTTGGAATCTTAGATTCAATGAAGCTATAAAGGAATATGGTTTCATACAGAATCAAGATGAGCCATGTGTGTATAAGAGGACTAGTGGGAGCATTGTCACATTTTTGGTACTTTCTGTAGACGACATCCTACTCATTGGTAGCGACATACCTACACTGCAAGGGGTAAAGCAATGGCTGAGTAAGGGCTTTGCAATGAAGGACTTAGGCAAAGTTGAGATGATCCTTGGGATCAGGATCTATAGGGATAGATCAAATCGGCTTCTGGGCCTAAGTCAGGCCTCATACATAGACAAAGTTCTAAAAAGGTTCAGCATGGACCAGGCTAAGAAAGGTTTCTTGCCAATGGGTCACGGGCTAAAACTTAGTAAGAAGAACTGTCCTAAGACAAGGAAGGATAGGGAGAACATGAAGTTGGTTCCATATGCTTCGGCTATAGGATCAATTATGTACTCCATGCTATGTATGAGACTTGATGTCGCCTTTGCACTAAGTATGATGAGCCGGTACCAGCAGGATCCCGGGGAGGATCACTGGAGGCAGTCAAGGCAATCCTTAAGTACCTTAACCGGACCAAGGATAGCTTCTTAGTGTATGGTGGTCAGGAAGTGCTATCAGTTATTGGGTACACTGATGCAAGCTTTTAGACTAACCAGGATGAGTACCAGTCGTAGTCTGGGTATGTATTTTTGCTAAATGGTCGTGTTGTAAGCTGGAGGAGCTCAAAGCAACCAACCATCGCAGACTCTACAACAGAAGCTAAGTACATCACAACGTGTGATGCAGCTAAGGAAGCTGTGTGGATGAGGAAGTTTATCACTGAGTTAGGAGTAGTACCAACTATCTAGGACCCAGTTGATATCTTCTATGACAACAATGGGTCCGTTGCATAAGCTAAGGAGCCCCGGTCACACAAGAACACAAAGCACGTGCTCAGAAAGTTTCACCTCATACGAGAGATTACGGAGAGAGGTGACATTGCATTGCATAGAGTGGACACCGAGGATAATATTGCAGATCCTTTGACCAAGGCGCTAGCCCAGCCCAAGCACGAGGGTCATACTAGATCTATAGGGATTAGGCCCATGCCTAGTTGGAACTAGTGCAAGTGGGAGATTATTGGATGTGCCCTAGTCCCGAGGCATTAGTCCTTGTATTTGTATTGTACATTAATTGGATTTATGTATTATACTCATTTATGATATTAATAAAGGCATTAATTCATTTATTATATATATATCTTGTGCATTATATTAAATGAAGTATCCAATGGACATATCCATATCCATGATGACAAGTGTCATGCACTTGGCAGTAAGACCATGGATAAGGTAAACGATATGACCATAAATAGATCCGTAGTCTGTTCCAGCCATGGCAATGAGTGGAACTAGAGACTATCATTAACCTGGTTGTATGGCGGTGTCTTACCAGTCATTGGACATGGAATGTCAACCAAGTTAATGGGTATATGTAAAAAGGGCATGGTACTGGATAGATCCACCAAACGAGAAATCCACATGGTATAGTATCACAAGTGATTCTCATGTAGTACTTGTATGTATCCTTTGACCTGACCATATGATGGTGTTGCATGTGAGGTCGCATACTTCGGGTACGTCTAAAGGGCCTGTAACAGGGTGCCAAGTATGGGTGCTTTCGGGTATGTCACTTTGCATGGCAGTGCTATAGATATGCAGAAGGGATTTGTCACTAAGTAGTCCACTGAGAAGATATCACCGGCCTCTTAATGAATGTGACTGATAAGAGTGTGGCCACACCCAAACGAGTTGGAACTTGTTTGTAAGCTTCAGTGCATTTGGGATCAAGTTAACGTCCGGACACAAAAGAGGGTGATCAATCCATGCCTCTGTGTTGGACACCGATATCGATGACATGGGATATACAAGTTCAAACTACAAGGTTATGACAACAGTTATACTGCCATCTCCATCTTAATTGGGGGCTGTAGTGGCTTGCTAGAGCCCAACTTCAGTCTGTGGGCCATAGGCCCACTGCCAACATAAAGATGGGCCCACGGGATCGTACATATTGAGCGACTGAACACTGAATTAAGGAATCGCATGTATACTTGGAGTATACACTCTGGAGAGAGAGGAATATATTAATTATATTATAAAGATCAATTAAATTGATTATAATAATAAAATTAATATTTGATTGACTCTCTCATAATTAATTGGATTAATTATGAGATTATTTCTTGGGTGGAAATATTCATATTTATAGGTTTACATATGAATTTATTTTGTGAAGAGCTAATTTCTATTTGATGGATTAAATTAATTAGTCAAACCAATTTTAATGTAAATGTAAATAATATGTTACTTGGTGTAATATATTAAATACATGGGTAAATTAAAATTGGGCTTGAAATTAATTTAAGGGAAATTGTCAAATATACCCTGTTTTTGAGTTTTCTTTTTACCCATACGTTTTACTATTCTCTCAAATACGTTTTTCCTAAATTCTATTTCTTTTAATACTGTTTTTTCTTTTTTAAAAAACTAATTACGTTCTCAGGCAGAAATCCTCTCAAATGAGTTCTATTGCTCCAATTTCCCATTCTCTTACGGATGCAAGCATTAAGCAATCTGTGTCAAGTAGATTTCAAGGAAAGGTGGCAATTGTCACCGCTTCTACTCAGGGTATTGGCTTAGCCATCGCTGAGAGGCTTGGCCAAGAAGGAGCCTCTGTCGTTATCTCTTCTCGCAAGCAGGTTTCAATTTCCTAAAAAATTGATTTGTTTTCCTTTCATTTTTCTTTTTTATTTGTTCTTATTTGGGTTGAGGAATTATCTGCTAATTCTGGCACTTTTTGTATATCATCTCCAGTCAATGATAACACTGTGTATAATAATCCTATAAAGAGATTAATTTGGTGGTGTGATTTGAATAATTAGGGTTTAATGACACAATGAATGCGTGCTGTGGATCGGGGGATTACAATGGAGGAGGATTTTGCAATATACAACTGAAACCAAACCTTTGTGAGAATCGGTCAAATCACCTGTTTTGGGACTTGTATCATCTCACTGAGTCTGCTACTAATTTATCTGCAATTAGCCTTTATTATGGTTTCCTCAACTTTGTCAAACCAATCAGCTTCAAACAGCTGGCTGAGATTCAAGTTTGACAATCTGTTTCAGTGTTTTCGTTTTCCACTATTGGGATTCTGGTGTAATTTGCTTTCAAAAACAATAAATACAGAGACAATATTTGAGCAAACCCGAAATGTATTTTTTTTTTGAGAAAAATTCAATTTGTCATGTAATTACTACTGTTATATACAAATAGTATTTCTTGTATTCGTATCTCAACAATTGTAATGGAAAAACTTGACAATAAATTTCAGAATTGGGAGTTGAGATGACATTAACTCAACTTTATAGACTAACTTGGCCCTTGTTAATTTCCACTTAACCAAATTAGTATTTAATGTATTTAGATCTGAAATCTTACCTGTATTGGCAGCCAACCTCTCTGTGGAAGCAGTGAAAAGAACAAAGGCTTTCTTATGTCAGCAGTATGGATCTTCACAGCTTTTCCTGGAGGTAATATTCCCCTTTGACATGCAAGAAAATGGCCACTAGTTTGCATTTCAAGAACAGAGTATTCAGCTACAAGTGGAAGAAAATTGGTGATGGATAATGGGGATTTGACCACAAGACTCCAATCAAGTATGGGATTAGAATGAATATCTTTTGCAATTTGTGAAGCCCGTATGCTTACACAAAACCACAATTTGTGAGAACCATTTGATGAGGTATTGCTAATCTCGGTGCAGTACAAAAGTTCTTCAGACTCTTTGAGAGTTGATACACATATTTTAGGATCTTTCATCAGGCCATTTTGTACAGTTTGAACAGATCTGTCTACCACAGAGCTCCACGAATATTCAGTGGATGAAATAATACTCGATGGTCTCAATTGCAAGACATACATCCCGGATTGTGTCAAGCCTGATAAAGGAAGAGGAACAGTGTCTCCAGGTTTCAATAACCCATTTTCTGCAAGAATCTCTTGAGAATAAGAAACTTTTATTTGCATTTATTTGAATTTTTGTGCTTTATGTTTAACACTGCTATGTATTGAAAATTCTTCAATTCTGAAATGGCATTTTTGTTTTGATAATGATATAACCATGAATTTTCATTGAAACCTTAGTTTTCAGCGTAAGGTGAAGTTTATATTAAAAAAAAATATATTATCCTTACTAAATACAGCGTAAGCTTGTTTTGTCTTCACTATATAACAGGTAATAATCATCAAATACAGCCATTTGTTCATTGACAGGCTTTCTTCTGCAGAATACAAAGATGGCTTCTTTTCATCTTGTGGTGCTGTAATAGATTTAATTGGTGTTACAAAAAAGGAGATGCCTACAAGAACTTGGAATTATCTCCTGCAGAAGAAAAAGAGGAGACTTGAGCTCGCAATTGAATTTGAAGCTTACATGGTATCCAGAAAGAAGTTCAACAAAGTCATGAACAAGCAAGCACCTAAGAAATTTGAAAACACATTAGAACGATTGTTGTACACTATTTATACATTGTTTATACACTGTTTATATATTGTTTGTACACTGTTATACACTATTTATACATTATTTATACACTGTTTATACATTGTTTATACATTATTTATACACTGTTTATACATTGTTTATACACTACTTATACATTGTTATACATTACACACTTCTTATACAATGTTATATGTTTATACACTTATTATACATTATTTATACACTCTTTATACATTGTTTATACATTGTTTATATATTATTTATACACTGTTATACATTGTTTATACACTACTTATACATTGTTATACACTCTTTATACACTGTTTATACATTATTTATACATTGTTTATACACTATTTATACATTGTTTATACATTATTTATACACTGTTTATACATTGTTTATACATTATACATTGGTTATACATTGTTTATACATTATTTATACACTGTTATACATTGTTATACACTGTTTATACACTTCTTATACACTGTTATACATTGCTTATACATTATTTATACATTGTTTATACATTGTTTATATATTATTTATACACTGTTATACATTGTTTATACACTACTTATACATTGTTGTACACTCTTTATACACTGTTTATACATTGTTTATACACTATTTATACATTGTTTATACATTATTTATACACTGTTTATACATTGTTTATACATTATACATTGGTTATACATTGTTTATACATTATTTATACACTGTTATACATTGTTATACACTGTTTATACACTTCTTATACACTGTTATACATTGCTTATACATTATTTATACATTGTTTATACATTATACACTGTTTATACATTATTTATACACTGTTATACATTGTTATACACTGTTTATACACTTCTTAGACAATGTTATACATTGCTTATACTTTGTTTATACATTATTTATACATTGTTTATACATTATACACTGTTTATACATCGTTTATACATTATTTATACACTGTTATACATTGTTATACACTGTTTATATACTTCTTATACACTGTTTATATACTTCTTATACACTGTTATACATTGCTTATACATTGTTTATACACTACTTATACATTGTTTATACACTACTTATACATTGTTATACATTATACACTTTTTTATACTATGTTATATGTTTATACATTTATTATACATTGTTATACACTTTTATACACTGTTTATACATTGTTTATACACTGTTATACATTGTTTATACATTATTTATACATTGTTTATACATTATACACTGTTTATACATTATTTATATACTGTTATACATTGTTATACACTGTTTATACACTTCTTATACACTGTTATACATTGCTTATACATTGTTTATACACTACTTATACATTGTTATGCATTATACACTTTTTATACAATGTTATATGTTTATACATTTATTATACATTGTTATACACTTTTATACACTGTTTATACACTGTTTATACATTGTTTATACACTATTATACATTGTTTATACATTGTTTATACATTATACAGTGTTTATACATTATTTATACACTTTTTATACATTGTTATACATTATTATACACTTCTTATATATTATTATACATTATTTATACACCGTTTATACACTTTATATATTGTTTATACACTGTTTATACACTGTTTATATCATAGTTATACCTGAATTATACCTTAAGATACACTATTCTAGTGATTATACCTTAGTTATTCCTTATTTATACCCTAAGATACA
The DNA here is from genome assembly GCA_039660915.1 of Euphorbia tirucalli. Classification (NCBI taxonomy): domain Eukaryota; kingdom Viridiplantae; phylum Streptophyta; class Magnoliopsida; order Malpighiales; family Euphorbiaceae; genus Euphorbia; species Euphorbia tirucalli. The sequence continues at coordinate 28,342,330 of CM077640.1, read as the reverse complement.
TTATTATATTGATTATACGTTACTTATACATTAATTATACCTTAAGATACGCTATTACAGTGATTTTACCTTTTTTATACCTTAATTATACCTTAAGATACACTATTACAATAATTATACCTTAGTTATACCGTAATTATATCTTAAGATATACTATTACAGTAATTATACATTAGTTATACCTTAGTTATACCTTAATTATACCTTAAGATACACTATTACAGTGATTATACCTCAGTTATACCTTAGTTATACCTTAAAATACACTATTACATTGATTATACCTTATTTATACCTTAATTATACCTTAGTTATACATTAAGATACACTATTACAGTGATTATACTTTAGTTATACCTTAATTATACTTTAGTTATATCTTAATATACAAATGCATAATTAGTTATACTTTAGTGAAAAAAATATGTCGAAAAAAGTATATACATATGGACTTTGTTTCGAAGATAAAAAAAAAATAAAAAAAACTTTCTAAAGTCGCATGACAAAAAAATAAACGGATTGAGAGATAAATGCGAAATTAAATTAAAAATTATAAAAAGAGGAGAGAGAAACGTGGACAAAGTAGAGAAGGTATTTTGGAGATTTTGATTTGTGTTTTGTTGTTTATTTTGTGAAAGAATCACGTAAATAGGATAATTTTTGTTTTAGGTATTTTTGAAATTTTGAAAAGTTTTTAAGGTATTTAAGCAAACTTTTTCTTTTAAGGTAAAAATGTTATATGGTGCCAAAAGTTATGTATTTATGTAAAATGCCCTTAATTTAAACCAGACTAATTAAAATAGGTTTGGGCCTGAAATAAAAGATGGAAGCCCATACAGATGAAGGAGCCAGCTTGGGCTGAAATTCTCCTTGAGAATTTCGGCCACCTAGGGTTTAATGACCCTAGGATTTTCGGCCTAAAGGGTGTGGAACACTTGGTGGCCGAAATCCCTCCCTCTTTCTCTCCAAGGTTTTGTTTTTTCCGACGCTAGCACGGGTGGTGTTCGTTAGTCGTTCGTGTACGTGAACGAGGAGGGATTCTAGATAGATTCCTGCAGTCTGCATCCATCTCTTAAAGAGATATTCTGAGTAAGAGATTTATCTCTTTTTGATAATATTTCGTTTTTTCAATTTCCATCTCAATTGCTCCTGGGCACGGATTTGAGGAAATCATCGAGCTCTTTTGCTTTAATCGGGTGATTTCCGGTGACAAATCCCAACACACAACCCGTGATAGCATTGGAATCGATCAACTTTGAGAGAGATGGAGGCTGAAAATTTCGGCTAGGATGTGTGTCCAACCTCTTGGCCGAAATCCCTAGGTATTTTTACCTAGGGTGGGCCAAAATTCTCCTCGAGATTTCGGCCCAATTTTCTTCCTTGTCTCATGTGGGCCTTTCTCGATTTAAAACCCAGTCCAATATTAATTTGCCAGGTCCAATTAATTATCAAACCCAATTTCATTTGACTTGTATCCTTAACATATTATTCCAAATAATATATTTGATACAATTAAATTAATTATACCATAAGGCAAAGATATATGTAAACCTATACACGTGAAATATTTTCACCTAGGAAATAATCTCATAAATTAATCTAATTAATTATGAGAATGCCAATCAAATATTAATTTTATTATTATGATCAATCCAATTGATCTTTATAATATAATTAATATAATCCTCTCTCTCTAGTGTGTATACTCCAAGTATACAGGCGATTCCTTAAGTCTGTGTTCCGACGTTCAATGTGTACTATCCCGTGAGCCCATCTTTATGTTGGCAGTGGGCCTATGGCCCACAAACTATAGGCAGGCTCTAGCAAGCCACTGCAGCCCCCAATTAAGATGGAGATGGTAGTGCAACTGTAATCATAACCCTGTAGTTTGAACTTGTATATCCCATCTCATTGATATCGGTGTCCAACACAGAGGCATGGATTGATCACCCTCTTTTGTGTTCGAAAATTAACTTGATCCAAAATGTACTAATGCTCACAAACAAGTTCCAACTTGTTTAGGTGTGGCCACACTCTTATCAGTCACATTCATCAATAGGCCGGTGATATCTTCTCAGTGGACTACTGAGTGACAAATCCCTTCTGCATATCCATAGCATTGCCATGCTAAGTGACATACCCGAAAGTACCCATACTTGGCACCCTATTACAGGCCCTTTAGGCATACCCTTAAGTATGCGACCTCGTATGCAACACCATCATATGGTCAGGTCAAAGGATCCATACAACTACTACAAGAGAATCACTTGTGATACCATACCATGTGGATTTCTCGTTTAGTGGATCTATCCAGTACCATACTCCTTTTGCATGTACCCATTAGCTTGGTTGACATCCTATGTCCAATGACCGGTAAGACACCGCCATACAACAAGGTTAATGATAGTTTCTAGTTCCATTCATTCACATGACTGGAACAGACCACAGATCTCTTCATGGTCATATCATTTTCCCTATCCATTGTCTAACTGCCAAGTGCATGACACTTGTCATCATGGATATGGATATTTCCATTGGATACTTCATTTAAAATATTGCACAAGATATATATAATATATGAATTAATGCCTTTATTAATGACACAAAATATGAATAATACACGAATCCAATAAATGTACAATACAAATACAAGGTCCAATGCCTCAGGACTAGGGTATATCCAACACTATGTCTTCTCCAACGGGGTCTAGTTTGAAGCCGACCTAGGCAGCAATAGTGGACCGGGCAAAAGAGGCTGACGTGGCAACCATGGCCCAAGGAGAGTAGATAAGAACACCTTAGAGACTCACCAGTCCGTGGGTCGACTCATTGGGCCGTATCTTCGCTAAGTGTAGAAAGGCTGGTCTATTGCAAAGCCTGAAGCCCTATGTTCCCCCTGCTGAAGCAAATAAAGATAACTACTGTGCCTACCATGTGACGACATGCCATCGCACCAACGAATGCACCAGTCTGATAAGGGCTATCCAACGGCTTGTTACTAAGGGGAAGATTGTGGAACCGACTTTGAAACCGAATGTTCAGAGAAACCCCCTGCCTAATTTTAGGGGTCAGGTCAATATGGTTCAATCTGAGATACTGGCCAACAATGTATTTGCCCAGATAATCAAAGCCAACCCAAGTGTACGGGCAGTTGTAGTTGAAGCAGAGGAAGAAGAGCTAGAAGAGGTTGAAAAACGAACATTAGTGGTACAGAGGGGACAGGGTCCTATTGATCGGAATGACATTGATTTGGGGGATGACGATGAAGATTTTGGATTTGAGGAACCGAAGTTGGTGTACCCAGTGGAGATGAGACAAGGGACGGTGGTCACAAAAGAAGGCCCCGTCATGCATATCACCCGGAGCGACAGGGTTTACCAACCTGTCAATGTAGCTCCTCAGGCACCGCCCAGGAGGAACTATCCTGTTGCAGAATCAGACACTGGCCAAGGATTGAAGGGTAAGGAAGAGGATGTGATAGTTGAGCAACAAAAAAGAACGCCCACCCTGGCTAGCATCTGGCACCTTCTCATGGAGGCGACCCCCACGATGTCTCCGGATGAAGTGTGTGCATTGATAAGAGGGGTTGGTCTGAAGGCCAACAGGGCCTAGGAAATCAGTTTCGGGGTATCGGACCTGCCACCAGAGGGGGTAAATCACAATAGGGCTCTGTATCTGAAGGTGGAGATTATGGATAAGACTGTGCCATGTGTAATGGTCGATGATGGCTCGGCCCTCAATGATTGCCCTCTTAAAATTTTGCCGTACTTGGGCATTGAAACAGTAGCCCTATGTAATTCTGGCATAGTAATCAGGGCATACGATGATAGCAAGAGATCAGTAATTGGCACCTTCAAAGCCGAAGTTAGTGTGGGGGAGGCCAAATCCAATGTGTTATTTACAGTCATCGACATTCCAGTTACATTTTCCCTGCTCCTGGGGAGACCGTGGTTCCATGCCCTGGGAGGTGTACCTTCAACTCTGCATCAAAAGGTGAAGTTCCTGATAGGTGGAAAGGTGGTGACTGTGGAGGCAGATGAGCCCTCGGTAGTGGCTGCTTTAAGTACTGTGGAGTAGCCAATGACAGGTTTTCAGGGGGCAATTGCGATAGAGGAAAGTGGTAATGAACCAAAGTTTCCGGAGTAGATACATAAATACTTTGTCAAGCAGAAATTTGAGCCTGGCAAGGGCCTAGGAGCAAGACAACAAGGTATCCTTAAATTTGACATTAAAGCAGGGAAGTACCGTCAACACGGACTTGGCTACGACAAGAAGGGAGATGGGCCGAGTAAGAGATCTGTGAATTTGGTCGACACATTTATGCGTGCGATCGAGAAAGTGTATGATGGGGCTTTGAAGCCGGTAGAAGTCGTGGGGGGATAGCTCTCGGGATTTGAAATTTTTTCTGATGTTGTGGATTTCGAGAAGTACGGGGTTGAACCGGTTGTCAACATGCTCCATATTGAGCCTAAGGATGAAAAGGGCAAAGTTCTGGAAAAGTAGGGAACATCAGTCAGCTAAGTCAGAATTGAGTTCAGGAATAAGGGGGAATCTGCTGAGAAAGTGGGCCCCGAGAGTGGGGAAACCGAAGAGGCTATCACAGCCATCACCAAAGCACTAGCCGTGCTGATGAAAGTCAACACAGGTTCTGAACTGAAGCAAGCACTTATGCCAAAAACTCAAGAGGAGTTGATGAACCAAGCTGTGAAGGAATTGGATAAGTTGATGATGATAGGGAAAGCGAAGATGGCTGAGGAAGAACTATCTGCTGACCAGGAACAGGCCCTTGATGGTGACCTGGGAGACTTGTTCGAGGAGATCGAAGATGCTATAACAAATGAAGACCTTCCGCATGTGGAGGATGATAATCATTTTAATGTATCTGTTTCTTCTCTTTTTGATTTACTGCCTACAAGGCTTTCAATGCAATGAAATCTGATTTTGCTTACTTGTGTGATGTTTTTTCTGATGGAACTATGCATACATACAAAAATTCATTCAATGTCTTTAGCATACATGATGCATCATTGCATGAAATGAATCTAGGGACAGATGATGACCCAAAAATGGTATCTGTCTCGAAAGACCTCATGCCTAACGAGAGAAAAGAAATTATGAAAGTGATCCTCAAACACGTAAAGCCTTTGCCTGGTCATACGACAACATGCCCGGGGTTGATAGGGGAATTGTAGAACACAGGATTCCAACCTATCCGAAAATGAAGCCTATTAAGCAGAAACTCAGACGACTCAGACCGGAATGGGCAAAAAAGGTTAAGGAAGATGTGGCCAAGCAGATAAAAGAAAAATTTTTGGAAGTCGTGGAATATCTGGAATGGTTGGCCAACATAGTCCCAGTTGCGAAAAAGGATGGCAGAGTCAGAGTTTGTATGGATTACAGAGACCTGAATAAAGCATCACCTAAAGACAACTTCCCACTGCCACATATTGATGTTTTGATCGACAGTGCCACCAGGGCCATAATGTACTCATTCATGGATGGGTTCTCGGGGTATAACCAAATCCTTATGGACATAGTTGACAAGGTGAAGACTACCTTCATCATGGAATGGGGGATCTACTGTTACAAAGTTATACCGTTCGGACTGAACAATGCCGGAGCCACTTACTAGAGGGCTGTCACAACATTTCTGCATGACATGATTCACAAGGAGGTCAAGGTTTATATTGATGACATGCTAGTCAAATCGATGACCCGAGAGGAGCACCCTGCTATCTTGGACAGATTTCTGACTAGAGTCGAAAAGTACAACCTCCGACTTAATCCTAAGTGTGTGTTCGGAGTAACCTCAAGGAAGCTACTCGGCCACGTGGTAAGTCAAAGGGGATCAAAATGGACCCGGACAAAATCAGAGCCATTATTGATATGCCTGAATTGAAGACAAAAAAGGAGGTAAGATCGTTTCTGGGATCGCTACAATACGTCAGCCGATTCATTTCAAAATTGACAACTATCTGTGAACCCATCTTCAAGCTCTTAAAAAAGAATCAGCCCATGGAATGGAATGATCAGTGCCAACTGGCTTTTGATAGAATTAAGGCTTATTTGGTAAATCCACTGGTTTTAAAGCCTCCAATGCTAAATAAACCTTTGGTCCTATATCTGGCCATCGAAAATGCTTCAGCAGGGGCAATGTTGGTGCAAGAATAGGAAGACGGACGAGAGCATGCAATTTACTACTTGAGCAAGAAGCTGCTTGACTACGAAGTCAGATACACTATAGTGGAAAAGACTTATGCTGCTATGGTGTGGCTGACTAAAAAGCTCAGGCATTACTTCCAGTCTTACAAGATTCATGCAGTGGCAAAAATGGATCCGATGAAATATTTATGCCAGACCCCTGCATTGGCTGGGAAATTATCAAGGTGGCTACTTCTGCTATCAGAATTCGACATTGAATACGTGACTAAAAAAAGGATCAAGGGAAGGGTTGTAGCAGAATTTCTAGCCAACCAACCTCAAGAGTCTAACTATGTCGAGAATTTAGAGTTCCCTGACGAACAGCTAGCCGTAATAGAGATAGAACCAAGCAGATGGGCAATGTACTTCGATGGGGCTGTGAACAAGCATGGGGCAGGACTAGGAGTAATCATTGGCACACCCAGCAGAGAAATTATTCCCCTGGCTAAGTGCCTTAAACTTCCGGTGACTAATAATGGGGCGGAATATGAAGCTTGCCTCTTCGGAATTGACGCCTTGGTCATGCTAGGGGCACACGATCAAATCATTAGAGAATGAGAGATGAAGGTAGGGTCACTCCGGCCGTATCTCCATTTGGTTTGGGAAAAGGTGAAAGTATTTGGACTGTGTGAGTTCAGACACATTTCGAGGAAGGAGAATCAGATTTCAGACTCTTTAGCCACACTCTCATCAATGTGGGAGGAACCCCAGAGACACCCTATGTAGCCAGTGATAGTGGAGATTGCCTAGGACCCTTGCTACTGGTCAGTTAGTGTTATAGCAACTACGGAGGAAAGTCCTTGGTATCACGATATTCTGCAATTTATTCAAAATGGACAGTACCCTGAAGATGCCAACGAGTCAGATTAGATCTCCCTTAGGAGATTAGCAGCACATTTTAGGCCATTCGAGGGTCAGATCTTCAAGAGAACTGCCAATGGCCTGCTCCTGAAGTGTTTAACAGAAAAAGAAGCCAAGGAAGTTATGAGGCAAATCCACACGGGAACTTATGGGCCACATATGAATGGGCTGGCCCTAGCTAAGAAAGTGTTAGGGCAAGGCTACTTCTGGCTCACACGACAGGCAGATTGTATCGAAGAGGTGAAAAGATGTCATGAGTTTCAAGTGTACAGAGACGTCAATCATCTCCCACTGCTAGAACTTTAGTTATCATCTACTCCATGGCAGTTTGCTGCTTGGGGAATCGACATCATTGGGGAAATAAGGCCACCACCGATTCATATTTGTGGCAGTTGACTATTTTTCGAAGTGGGTGGAAGCGGAGTCATTTGTGCATGTTACAACCAAGAAAATGGCCAAGTTCATTGAAAAGAGTATCTTCACACGGTATGGGATTCTGTACCATGTTGTGATAGATAATGGTGTACAGTTACAAGGGGCCATGGCACAGTTACTTCAGGATAAAGGGGTTGAACATCACAAGTCATCTCTGTACCACCCCCAAGCCAATGGAGTAGTAGATGCAGCCAACAAGTCCATCAAGAAGATTCTGTCAGAAATGTTGGTCACCTATAGGGATTGGGCTGATATGTTTCCATTTGCCTTGTGGGGATACAAAACCAGTATCAGAACCCCCACTGGAGAAATGCCATACTCCCTGGTCTACGAAATGGAAGCTATCTTACCGGTGGAAACCAAGATTAGGTCATTGAGAGTGGTTATGGGAGCACAATTGCTAGAATCAGAATGGGTTCGATCAAGATATGGACAGTTGGCATTGACTGACGAGAAGCGTCTTCAGGCACTGGATCACTTACAGATGTATCAGCAGAGGATGGCTAGGACTTACAACAGCAAAAGTCCACCATCAGAAACACCCACCCAAGGCCGGGGATTTGGTTCTAAAACAAATGAAACAGGGCAACATAGATGTAAGGGGAAAATTTAGGCCCAACTAGGAAGGTCCGTATGTAGTAAAGAAAGTGCTTTCGAAGGGTACCGTATAGATCATGGATATGGACAGAAATGAATTCGTCAACCCCGTCAATCAAGACAGGCTCAGGTGGTATTACATGTAAAAAAAAAGTCCAACAGATCGAAAATCGAAAAGGCGATCCACGTAAAAGTTAGGACAGAGAGATGAGCACCATTTGGCCAGAAAATCTGTAAAGACCAGCTAATGGTAGTCGTGGGTTCTGTCGAGACGGATACCATTTGTAGCTTTGTCCTTAGCTTCATTTCATTTTTGATGCACTTTGTACTAAAACATTATCAATGAATGAATGAATGAATGCCTTCTCTGTTCGATTAAATGTCTGAAGTTTGCTTGAAATTAGATTCTTATTATATGCATATGTATGATTGTGCACTGTGAGCGGATGACCTTTTATGAAATGGGAAGGCGACGAAGCTAATTGGGGAAAATGTCTTCGTTATGTTTTGATTTTGGAAAATGGGTTTTGATTATCTTAGATAAATCATGGATTTGGAAATCCCCTTTGTAGAAAACATTTTCCCGTTTTTACTTAAAGACCTCAAAACTTAAATCCTGAGATCAGTGATAGAGTCGCCACCCGGATCAGCTCATCCGAGAAATTCCGGTACAGCTCCCTACCGAGGGTAGACTACTGTACCTAATCCAGAGATTTATGTTGGAAATGCCCTAGTCCCGAGGCATTGGTCCTTGTATTTGTACTATACATTTATTGGATTTATGTGTTGTACTCATTTGTGTCATTAATAAAGGCATCAATTCATTTATTATATTTATCTTGTGCAGTATAGTAAATGAAGTATCCAATGGACATATCTATATCCATGACGACTAGTGTCATGCACTTAGCAGTAAGACCATGGATAGGGTTAACGATATGACCATAAATAGATCCGTAGTCTGTTCCAGTCATGGGAATGAATGGAACAACAGACTATCATTAACCTGGTTGTATGGCGGTGTCTTACCGGTCATTGGACATGGAATGTCAACCAAGTTAATGGGTACATGCCTGGGAGCATGGTACTGGATAGATCCACTAAACGAGTAATCCACATGGTATGGTATCACAATGGATTCTCGTGTAGTACTTGTATGGATCCTTTGACCTGACCATATGATGGTGTTACATGTGAAGTCCCATACTTAGGGGTACGCCTAAAGGGCCTGTAATAGGGTGCCAAGTATGGGTGCTTTCGGGTATGTCACTGAACATGGTAATACTATGGATATGCAGAAGGGATTTGTCACTCAGTAACCAACTGAGAAGATATCACCGGCCACTTGATGAATGTGACTGATAAGAGTGTGGCCACACCCAAACAAGTTGGAACTTGTCTGTGAGCATCAGTACATTCAGGATCAAGTTAATGTCCAGACATGAAAGAGGGTGATCAATCCATGCCTCTGTGTTGGACACCGATATCAATGACATGGGATGTACAAGTTTAAACTACAGGGTTACGATATCAGTTAGACTGCCATCTCCATCTTAATTGGGGGCTGCAGTGGCTTGCTAGAGCCCAACTACAGTCTGCGGGCCAAAGGCCCGCTACCAACATAAAGATGGGCCCACATGATCGTACATATAGAACGATAGAATGCAGACTTAAGGAATTACTTGTATACTTGGAGTATACACAGTGGAGGGAGAAGCATGTATATATTAATTATATTATAAAGGATCAATTGGATTGGTCATAATAATAAAATTAATATATTCTATTGGCTCTTCATAATTAATTGGATTAATTATGAAGTTATTTCCTAGGTGGAAATATTGATATGTATGGGTTTACATATGATTTTATTTTGTGTAGAGTTAATTTTAATTTGATGGATTAAATTAGTTGTCAAACCAATTTTAATTTAGATGTAAATGATATATTACTTGGAGTAATATATTAAATACATGGACATATTAAAATTGGGCTTGAAATTAATTTAAACCAAAGTAATTAAAATTAGACTGGGCCTAAATTAAAACATGGAAGCTCGCACAGAATAGAGAGGAGCCAAGATGGGCCTGAATTCCCCTTAGAGAATTCGGCCAACCCTAGGTATAAATACCTAGGGTTAGAAATTTCGGCCACCACTAGTACATTAACTCCTAGCCGAAATTTCCCTAGCTCCTCCTCTCCATTGTTTTGTTTTTCCGACGCTAGCACGGGTTGCATTCGCCAAGCGTTCGTGTACGTGAGAGTGGAGGAATTCTATTTTGAATTCTGCAGTCATCATCCATCTCGGAAAGAGATTTTTCTGGTAAGAAATTTAATCCCTTTCAATTTGATTTTAAGTTTTTCAATTTCCACTTCAATTGCTCCTGGGACTGGATTTGAGGAAATCACCGCGTTCTTCCGCATTTATCGGGTGATTTCCGGTGAAAAATCCCTACAATTTAGGGTTCGGGCAAGTGACTTACTTTAACCTCTAGCTTTCTTTCACTTTACAATTTATATTACCATATTTGATTTGCTTTATTATCTTTCTCTAACCCCATTTTGTTTATTTTAATCAGCCGATGCTAAGGCAAAAATGCAGAAAATAAATTACAGGAAAATAAAGCATACATCCAAAATATAAAAGAAAATAGTAGAGGCCGATTATACAACCCAATCAAATAAAAGATAAAAACCCTCATCCTCACTTTACAATCGCCTAAGTACAGGAGGATCTAAAAAATTACAACCACCTAAAAATACATGATATCTATTAATTACAGCAAAAAATAAAAATAAAAATAAGAATAAAATCTGCAAAACAAATTGGTTAGTACAGTTTATATTGCACCCACAGATAGGACTCTAATAGGACAGAATTTGGAATTTAGGAAACGGGGGTATGCACTTAGGGGGTAACCGGGTGGACCTGACCGGTCGGACCTGGTTAGACCTGGAAAACGGTTTTAAAACGCCCTGTAATTTTTGTATTGGAAAATCAATTTTTGGAAAACATTTGGCTCGGTTACATGCAAATTTCCATTTTTGTGGGTCTGTTATCCCGGAATCCAGGGTTCCGTTCGTGCGGATTCCTAAATTCAACATCCATCTAGGGTCCAAAATGCAATAAACACACCAAAAACATTTGTGAAAATACTGTTTTGCTAATTTTCAATATTTTCCGGGAATTTTATAGGGTTCGGGGGTCCGCTAATGCTGGACTACAGATCCGATTTGGATAAAATAACCCCAAAAATTAGAAAATAAAACCCCAGATAAACTGAAAACCCTAATATCCATATGTACAGAAATCCAAAAACCAAAATTTTATGACATACGGATGGATTTGGGCCGAAAATGATCATAATAGAATACACAAAATGGAAAACAGACTGTTTTCGGCCGCTCAGGACGATTCAAAAATCTGTCTCTATAGAACAGAGCCATGCGGCTGTGTTGATGAAGAACACAGCCACCCAGCTCTATTTGGGCAATTTGGTTTCTGAAAGTTGCAAAAATGAAGAAAACGCACAGAAAAGACAATGCAAACAGGTTTAAGGCCTCTCAAAGTTTACCTTGATGTTGTTTTGATGTTTTGAACGTCAAGAAATGGATTGAACGCTTGGAATGTGTCTTGGTTTTCTTATTTCGATCACTTTCTTTCTTCTCCTCTGTTTCTCTTCTTTTCTCTGCTTTCTTTTGAAACTTGGTTTTTCTTTGCTCAAGATTACAACCCTCTTGATTTGATTTTTGCTTTTCTTTTTATACTCTCCTCTCCTTATTATTTCAAACATTAAATGGCAGCCTGACTTTTCTGATTTTGCCCACATATCCCTTCTGCCGAGCTAAGTTGCTCTGTTTTGCAGAGCAACTTGGCTCACCCACTAGAGCTGTACGGTTCTAGTCTAGAACCGCCCGACTCTAGCTTAAAAGCTAGGGCCGTGTGGCTCTAGTAAGAGCCGGGGCAAAATTTCAAAAATCGAACGTGCGCCCTAAACCCTAGAAACCGCTCGGGAGACTTTTTTGGGGATTTCGGATCGCGGATAGCTTGGTTTTCAGGTTGTTTGAGATACTCTGGGTGACATTCCGGTGTTTTCAAGTCCGATTCGAGTCTGTCCACTCTATAGGTAACACTGGAATTCTCATCATAGAGATCGGGAAAACCCGGCGCTTACAGCTGCTCCTCGCGTGATCAAATTCAATACCCGATACCAGGTTTAGGTTACCTAAGGGGAATCTGAGAATGTGAATGAAGCACCGCAAACGGAAGGAAAGAAAAACATACCAGAGCTGCAGTGATGAGTTGGAATAAGCCGATACCGGGTCTAGGTTACCCAAGGCAAAGTTGATGATGAAATAAGTCGATACCGGGTGTAGGTTACCTGAGGCGAGGTTGATGGGAAATAAGCCGATACCGGGTCTAGGTTACTCGAGGCGAGGTTAGGGGGAGATAAGTCGATACCGGGTCTAGGTTACCCCAGGCGAGGTTAAGAGTGAAATAAGCTGATACCGGGTCTAGGTTACCCGAGGCAAGGTTGAGAGTGAAATAAGCTGATACCGGGTCTAGGTTACCCGAGGCGAGGTCAAGAGGAAATAAAGTGAAGCCGATCTGGACCGATGCTGGGATTAGGTTACCCGAGGTGGATCTACTGGGGAAGTTGATGTAAGCCGTTACTGCATCTATCTGTATCCACGGCGGACCAAAGTTGATGAACTCCTATGTTTGAAACAACGAGTCTTCATTCCTTAATCGAGAGATTTTGAACAAAAATTTTTGCTCCTTTGATCAAGAATGAAGACTAGCTGGGGATGAGTGTTTTATGTATGATATGTATGTATGCATGACGATGCATATGAATGTAGACTCTAAAAGATGTGTTTCCTATCATGTCCAACCCGGGTGTCTCACATTCCTGCTGGGGATGTTTGTGGAGATTATGCCACGACTCTGACTGGCTTTTAGCTGAGGAAGTATGCCCTTTGGGCGGCGTGATCCTTATATCCTTGTTGGGGATGTACGATAACTTACTGGGGATGAAATGAAAACGCCCCTTGTAAGGGTCCCACTAGGAGTAGTGTGGACGCTCCTACTGGGGAAGATATCATGGAAGGGTCCTTACTGGAGGAGAGAGTGGTGGCATTCTTTGTGATAGTTCTGCTGGGGAATTTTGCAGGTGATCCTACTGGAGGACATACGGAAAGGCTTCTGCCGAGGAATGGTGAAAGGGATCTCCACTGGGGAATGAAAGTGTCTCCGGTTAGGGAAAGTGCATCATGCCTATGACTACCCCTAGCTGGAGAATAGTGGAAGAGCTTCTGCTGGGGAATGGTGGAAGGGATTTCCGTTGGGGAATGAGAGTGTCTCCACTAGGGAATGACGAAAGTGTCTCGTCTTTTAGTGCCTAGGAGTGGTGAGTTTGGAAATGCTCTAAATTTTGCCTGAAATGCCCGGCGTGGGTTTTCAGCTCAGCGAGCTGCTCTAATTTTTGCCTAAGGCGCCTTTTCGGTTTTCACCTTAGCGAGCTCTTTTTTTTGGGTCCTGTGGCTCTTGAACTTGGATCTGTTTCAAAATTTTCGACTGCTCCAAGGAATGATGAATTGAATTCAGGGGAAAAGAAAAGATTGTGAGTTGCAAGCATTTTAGCACATTTCATCATTGAATAATGCGAGTCTTTTAACCAATTTAATGCAAGTGCTTTCTTTAAATGGATGTTTAGGTGAGATAACTTGTTTATGCATTCTGATATAACCATGCAAGCATATCTAAACAAAACATCACACTTTATTGATGAAATCAATATGAGTACATTTGAATAGGTTGGTTTCCCAAAATGGTATACATTCCACACAGAACCAAATCCTTCACTAGCCGTCCCTTGCGGATTTTCCGGCTAATAATTTTCTCTTATGTCTTAATTTTTTCCTAGGCTACCCTTTTTGAGTTTTCAGCCTAGCAGACTTTTTGTCTCTTTTTTTTTCAGACATAGTAAGGCTTCAGGCGGTCTCGGTTGATAGGATTTGCAAATCCATTTCCATCCATGTCTGTGATGCTTACACCACAGTTTGACAGCATTTTCTTCACCACATAAGGGCCCTCCCTATTCGGTTTGAACTTCCCGTGGGCATCCACATTTGTAGGCCTTAACTGTTTCAGAACTAGATCCCCAACTTTCAGCTGCTGTTTGGGATACTTCACATTTCGATTATAAGCTCTAGCTATTCTGCGTTGATACATCTGCAGACGATCCAGTGCTTCCAACTATTTCTCATCTAATGCAGCCAACTACTCATATCTAGCCTGAGCCCATCCCATTTCTAGTAGCTGAGCTTCCAAGGCTATTCTGAGTGGTTTCAGTTCTATTTCCATTGGCAACACTGCTTCCATTCCATACAACAAGGCGTAGGGAGTTTCGCCCGTTGGTGTTCTGACACTTGTTCTGTAACCCCAAAGAGCACATGGCAATTTGTCAGCCCAGTCCCTGTAAGTGGTTACCATTTTCTATAGGATCTTCTTGATCGACTTGTTAGCCACCTCCACCGCGCCATTAGCCTGTGGTCTGTATGGAGAAGACCTATGATGTTCAATGCCATGTTCTGAGAATAGCTTAGCTGTTGCCCCTTGGAATTGCACCCCGTTGTCAGTCACTACATGGTGAGGGATTCCGTCGAGAAAGGATGTTCTTCTGAATGAACTTAACCATCTGCTTAGCTGTCACACTGGAGAAGGATTCTGCTTTTACCCATTTTAAGAAATAGTCGACTGCAACCACTATGAATCTGTGCCCATTAGATGCTGCAGATGAACTTCTCCGATCATGTCAATCCCCCATGCCGATAAAGGTCAGGGAGATGCTAGGTTCTGTAGTTCAAGTGGCGGTAGATGACTGATATCGGTATAGATCTGGCACTCGTGGCATCTTTTTACCTCCTTTACACAATTAGACTGCATTGTCATCCAGAAGTATCCCTGTCTCATTATCTTTCTAGCCATGGCGATCCTATTCATATGCGGCCCGTAGGATCTGGCATGCACTTGCTGCATTACTGTTTCTGCTTCTTGTTCTATCAAACACCTCAGAAGAACCCCATTTGCAGTTCTCTTGTAGAGTCTATCTTCAAAGATTCTGAACTGGCTGGCTAATCTTCTTAATGACATCTTATCAGCAATGCTAGCTTCTTCTAGGTACTTTCCCTCTTTCACATACTGATAATGTCAAAGAACCACGGCCTTTCCTCGGCTTTTAACTCCATTACTTCATACATATAGAAGCAGGGGCTGCTTGGAAGTTGCTATGACCAGAGGCCATATCTGTGTCTTTTCTGGATCTTCCCACATGGAGGACAGTGTTGCTAGTGCATCTGCCATCTTGTTTTCCTCTCTGGGAATATGTCTGAACTCACACTGGTCAAATAACCCTCTTCTGTGCTGCAGCAGTTCTAAGTAGGGCTGTAAGGCTTCCTTTCTCAAATCCCAGTTACCTTGTGCCTGCCTAATCACCAAGAGTGAATCCCCAACAATCAAGACATTGTCTGCCCCTAGTGTCAGGAGAGCTTCCATTCCGAATAAGCATGCTTCGTACTCTGCTCCGTTGTTGGTTATGGAGAAGTCCAACCTCTTCGACAATGGGATAATCTCACCATCTGGCGCCACTATGATCACCCGAATTCCAGTACTCTTTCTGTTTACGGCACCATCAAAGTACATAACCCATCTTCTCACTTCTACTACAGCCAACTGTTCGTCCGGGAACTCCAGATTTTCTGCGTGGTCCGATTCCAGTGGCTGGTTTGCTAGGAATTCTGCCATAGCTCACCCTTTGATGGTTTTCCTAGTGATGTACTCAATGTCGAATTCTGACAGAAGTAGTAGCCACCTAGATAATTTCCCAACCAACATATGCTTCGTACAGATATTTCATCGGATCCACCTTAGCCACAGCTTGTACCTTGTATGATTGAAAGTAGTGGCACAACTTCTTAATCAGCCAGATCATTGCTACACATGTCTTTTCTACCAGTGTGTACTTGGTTTCGTATCCCATCAGCTTTTTGCTGAGATAATAAATGGGGTACTCCTTCCTCCCATTTTGCTCCTATGCTAGCATTGCCCCTATGGAGGAATCTTAAACAGCCAAGTACAGAATCAAAGGCTTCCCTGGAGTTGGCTGGCTGAGAACTGGTGGATTTACCAGATAAGGTTTGATCTTGTCGAAAGCCAATTGAAACTTTGTAACCGCCGGAATTTTACCTAAAAAAAGTATAGTCGTACAACTTTAACTATAGTCGTACAACTGTAATTAAATAACAGTTGTACGACTATAGATCGTGGCAGGTCAGCCAACCATACCTCAAAAGTTGAGAAAAAAAAAAGAAAAGGGGAGGCCGACTAGAGACAGGAAGAAAGAAAGAAAAGGGAGAAAAGAGAGAAAAGAAAAAGAAGAAAAGAAACAAAGAAGAGGAAGGGAAGAACGGATCATCAGAAACCCTTGCATTTGGAGATTTTGGACCCAAAAGCTCTCAAACCCTAACTCAAGGAGAAAAGTTTGGATTTTAGTGGATTGGAGCGATGCCAGGGGTCAATCCTACGGTGGACGCACGCCAAAGAGGTAAACACTCCTTTTCCCCTCTCTTTTACAAGCTTTCTGGGTGATTGGTGTGGTTTGTGCCATTTCTATCCATTTTTTGCGTTTTCCGTTTCTGGAAATCAAGAACAGTCGTGCGACAGTTCTTGAGTTTGATAAACAGTCGTATGACTGTAGTTACAATCGTACGAGTGTTCTTGATTTCCAGCGTTTTCTTTCTAGTTTTCTTCAAATAAATTTTGCGAGATTCTGACTTTGGACCATTTACAGTCGCACGACTGTAATTTACAGTCGTATGACTGTAGTTACAGTCGCAAGACTGTAACGTATTTTCCAAAATCAGAATTTCACAGTCGCACGACTGTAACGTATTTTCCAGAATCAGAATTTCCCTTTTTATTTCCAAAAATTCCCAAAAATTCCATAAAATTTTAGAAAATCTCAAAATCATCAAAATGAATTTTATTGTGTGCATTCATGACCCTAGATTCAATTTTTAGTAAAATTGCATTTAGAACAATGCCACGACGGAGACCCGATTCTCCTGAAAACCGACCCACCTCACATGAAAAAAAATGCATGTAAACCGGAAAAATTATTTTCAAAATGATTTTCCCATGAAACCAAAATACAGGAACGTTTCAAAATGTTTTCCAGGTCTAATCAGGCCGGCTAGCCGAACCGACCCAGTTATCCCCTAAATGCATGCTCCCAATTCTTGATTTCCCATTCTGTCATATTCAAGTTCTACTTGTGGCGTGCCGTAAATCATGCTAACCCTCTGTTTTGCAGGTTTTAATTTCTTTTATTTTTATTTTGGATGTAATTTAACAGATTAAATCGTGTATCCTAGGCGATTGTATTTTTTACATAAACCGTGTATATTAGGTGCTTGTAAAAGTGAGGCTGAGAGTTTTTATCTTTTATTCAATCGGGTTGTAATAATTCAATCGTTGGCTATTTTGCTTAACCTGTATGCGCGCTGTATGTCTATTTATTTCAATAAAATTGACTTTAGAATTTGAAATACCATCTTTGAACATTGACCAATATTTATTTTAATTAGACACAAAATAAGGGACTTGTCCGGACCCAAATCTCTGGATAGTGTAGTGGCCGGTCGTCCGGTTCAGCTGCATTATAAATTTCCCGGTTGAGCTGCGCCGGGTGGCGACTCTATAATATTCATCGAGACTTAGGTCTCTGTTCTTTTAAGAATTAATTCCATTTATTTTCCAAAACCGATTTTCCATTTATAAAACCCCCACGCGAGGGAGGGGCCCACCCGAGATCAAGGTGCCCCTTCTGAAAGGGAGTCTCGTGTTCCATCGAAAACGCGTCGTCCGCTCACAGTGGCGACTATGCTCGAGAGTTCTTCAAAAAGTTTTCTTAAAAACTTAAAAGAATTTGACAAGCCCTGAAAAGTGTCTAATTAAAATAAGGTGGATGATTCTTGATTGGTATTTCATTTTGCATTTTTACTTAGACATGCTAGCATTAGATTTAGTATCCATTTTTAGCCCGGTGGATTGTTGAAGTGTCGCCTTTGTTCCTCATGGTCTTAGGGACACGGACACGAAACACCACCCATAGCCTCATACGAACCCCTTTGTTCGGACCCTTGAGTGGGGAGAACTGAGGAGTATATTTTGCGATGGGAACCTTGATTTTTAACCCGATTTGGACCAAACTCACATAGGCAGCCCTAGTTGGATTCCCTTAGGATACCAAAATAAATCGTATGTAAATAATATAAAATCGCACCTTCATCATCCCCGGTTGATGATCGAAGTGAACCCCACCTAGGACTCGGTTAGAATTTTTGAGACCAACCACGCTTGGAGAAATAAGGTTGGAAGAATTCGCTTCGTGTGCTACGTGTTACATGCCTCATTTCACGACATACCATAATCATCATCTTCCATACACAATTAACATTTTCCATTCCCACGTTTTTTTTATGCAGCCATGTGCATTTTATTTCATGCGCAATCATTAAATCATCCATTTGCCATTCATACTAACCATTTCTTTTTCAGCCATAACATTAAATTTGTGTGATTAGCATTTTTCACATAGCATACATAACATCATTATGTATGTCATGCATCCTAACCACGTTTTTGTGCAGCCATTTGCATTTTGTGTGTCATAAGCATTCATGACATATCACCTAAATTAAATTAAGGACATTCCAAGGATGCCCACCACGATCACATCATTCCATCATCTATCGGGTATCCCAAAATACCCGTGTTCCGCCAATGCACCGGATTGCATTCGGCGATTCCACCAAATCATTTCATTCAATAGAGACCACAATGGTCCTAGGTATATTTTCATGTGACAATCCACACGATGCATTTCATGACATCGTATCCATCCATCATAAATATTATATAGCACTGTGATCCTTATCGGGTTACTTCATGACATTACTACATTATTCAAGGCGCTCCCCGAGTGCCAGATTAGTACGCATGTAGGGGCATTTCATAACACCCCCAATCATGAAAGGTGTCCCCAAACGCCGAACTTCTGTCTGTGTCTCCTACATCACATGACTCTCTTACAACATCATTTCGTTTCGTATGCTCAAAAGCATCAGAACTCTGTCCATGGGCCGGTCCTGTGTGACCATTTCATATTATCTCATAGACCTTTAAAGTGTCGAACTCTGTCCGTGTGTTGGTACACACGTGACCATTTCACGAAATTCATTACGTGCCCCAAAGGCACCAAACTTTCATTCGTGTGGCAGTCTACACGTGACATTTTTCGCATAGCATTGGGTGGTCTTGGAATGTCCAAAGTCAAAAAAATAAAAAATAAATAAAAATAAATAAAAACAAAAGAATCACCCTCATTATTTCACGATGTACATCTCATTCATCCATCAAACATTCAAGCACTCCACAACATTCAAGCATTTCACAAGCACCAAGTAGTTTACAGTATGCATTGAGTCATTTTAAGTGTTCCAAAACGCTTGAAACTTCATCAAGCCCCTTTGGTCTTCCGTAATCATTAGAAACCTTATCCTTGTGTCCCGTGCATATAAACACTAAATATCCTTCCGTGCAAGACAAGCTCTACACACTTCCTTCCCGTGTAAGACTAAGCTCTACACGTACCGCTCTAAAATATCTTCCCGTGCAAGACAAGCTCTCCACACTTCCTCCCTGTGTAAGACAAGCTTTACACGTATCGCTCCATGTCTCTTCCCATGTAAGACAAGCTCTACACGTACCGCTTTAAACACTACACTTCCTCCCCATGTAAGACAAGCTCTACACACTTCCTCCCCGTGTAAGACAAGCTCTACATGTATCGCTCCAAAATATCTTCCTATGCAAGACAAACTCTGCACACTTCCTCCCCGTGTAAGACAAGTTCTACACGTATCGCTCCAAATATCTTCCTGTGCAAGACCAGCTCTGCATGTACCGCATCAAACTCTACACTTCCTCCCCGTGTAAGACAAGCTCTACACGTATCATTCCAAATATCTTTCCGTGCAAGACAATCTCTTCACACTTCCTCCCCGTGCAAGACAAGCTCTGCACGTACCGCATCGAATTCTACACTTCCTCCCCGTGTAAGACAAGCTCTACACATATCGTTCCAAATCTCTTCCCATGCAAGACAAGCTCTGCACACTTCCTCCCCATGTAAGATAAGCTCTACAAGTATCGTTCCAACTCTCTTCCTGTGCAAGACAAGCTCTGCACACTTCCTCCCCGTGTAAGACAAGCTTTACATGTATTGTTCTGAATATCTTTCCGTGCAAGACAAGCTCTGCACACTTCCTCCCCATGTAAGACAAGCTCTACACGTATTGTTCCAAATCTCTTCCCGTGCAAGACAAGCTCTGCACACTTCCTCCCCGTGTAAGAGAAGCTCTACACATATCATTCCAAATCTCTTCCTATGCAAGACAAGCTCTGCACACTTCCTCCCCATGTAAGACAAGCTCTACACGTATTGTTCCGAATATCTTTCCGTGTAAGACAAGCTCTGCACACTCCCTCCTTGTGTAAGACAAGCTATACACGTATCGCTCCAAATCTTTTCCCGTGCAAGACAAGCTCTGCAAGTACCGCATCAGACTACACATCCTCCCCGTGTAAGATCCGCTTAACACGTACCACTTCAAATATTAACTCTCCTCCCATGTAAGATACGCTCTACATGTAAGCGCTTTACAAGTATCACCTTGCTGCGATCCGTGGACACCCTGCGTGTCATTTTATCCATGTGGTGTATATTTATACGCCACGCTCTCCCTCAGCATATAGTTTCATTAACAACATTCATTGCATCTTGCACGTCTCCATTCTTAGCTTTAGGTGCACTTGACTAGCTTAGAGTTGCATAACATGACATGGTTTCACATGACATCATCCTTCATACATGCATGCATCACGTCACACATTCACACCCACATCATATCTTGACTTGGTATCCTCTGTGCGCATGCCCCAGTCGATGCTGACAAATGTTTTTATCAGGGGAGAACGGGAAGGAGTCTTGAGAATGGCTGGCCCAATGAACTTCAACACCATAACAGACGTCGTGGATGATTATGTTGCCTCATCGCGATTCCGAAAGGTGGTCAGGGAAGAGGCAGCAGCTATGTTGAAGGAAATGCTAGGAGGTGACCTGGACAAGGTGGAAAAGCTGACTACTAGGTGGTCTGAATTGGAGGCACGTGTGATTGAGCTTGAGGGAGTAATAAGAGGGCTGACTAGTGAAGTAGAATCGAAGGCCTCTCTCAAAGCCAACACTGACCTTGTTCTGCGACCAATCAGGAGTCTACTCCCCAAGGGTGACGGGAAGGGCATATCCCCGTGGCCTATTTCACTGAGCCAATCATTTGCCAAATGTAGGAAAGAGGGGCTACTGCAGAGCATCAAGTCGTATGTGGAGCCGGCACCGGATCAAAAGAACAACTTCTGCACCTATCATGTAGTGACAAGTCACCGGACCAATGTCTGCTATATTTTAAGGAAGGAGATCCAGAAGTTAGTTGATGAGGGGAGGTTAAAGGTGCCATCAGCTACTAATGAGCGACTGGGGGCAAGCAGGGAGACTGGTAAGGAAATTCGTCGAACCTCCCGAGGAGAGGAATATGATGAAGAGCTCCAAAGCCTCATTTGATGAAAGTGGGGCAATGATATTGGGGCCGGGGCAGTGACCGGATAAGTAATAGTCGGATGCTGTGAGATCAATACCTTTAGAGGTTCCTTCCCGTAGGAAACTCATTTTGTTTGTAAAGTGTATTGAACTCATTTTAAATGCAATGCGTCTTGTAATTTTCTTACTTATGTGGTGATTACATGTATATGGCATTAAGCATGCATTTGATCATCTAAAACGAAATGTCCATCACGCATAATATTAAGATGCATGACATCAATCTGAGTCTTGCAGGGAATTTAAAAAGTGAACCTGACTTCGGTTGAGCCCTTTTCTTCAAGAAAAAAAGAGAAGAAAGAGAAAGGTCTGCCAAGCAAATAATGGGAAGGCACCATTTCCATCGAATCAATTGCCAACCTAGATCAGTGATCCTTACAAACCATGATCCAAAACACTGTTGGTCTTGCCCTACAAGTTTCAACTTGGACAGCCCACAATACACCAAAATCATTCCAAACCAGGGACCATTGCTAAATTTCAGAGTCGATCCCCAAGATGAGGCTTTGAGCCTAATTCATGCCCGAAAAAGCATCTCACATCCAAAACTCAAACTCATCAAAAGCACTAAGCCCCAAAAATCCAAATGACCTTCGCCACCCACCATGCTGTAAAACTCTGAAGCAGACACTGGTTTTAGTGCATGTATAGTCTTGTTTGTGTGGCATTCATATGCATATGACATTACACATGCATTGTTCGTCGGAAAAGACATATCAAGCATGCATGACATGCATGGATTTGAATGCAGCGGGAGAATCAACAGGTGGCTTTCGCTTAGATTTAGCTTCTTCAAAAAAAAAAAAAAAACTCGGTAGCGATGGAAGACCTCAGCTCTCCCTTGCAGTCAAATTTCTGCTCTTGGTCTATAGTTGTGCTCTCTTCAATCATAAAGTTAAACTCTGTTGAGTGCTTGATGAATCCAAGGGTGGCCCATCTATTGCATGGAATGCCGAGGACAATGAGTTGAGACAATGGAGATAAGTACGTTTTCGCCTATTCTGAAAAGTTAACTTCGCGCGGTGAAAGAGAAGATCGGTGTCTTTACCCAAAGCAGTTCCCTTTTCATTCTCCTCTATGCCCTCTCCCTTTGCCTTCAACAACTTTCTCTTCCCTTTATTGTCTTTCCTTCACTTTCAACTTCTATCTTTCATCTTCTCTCTGGAACTTGAACTGATTCTGTGATTCCATATTTCCTCCCTTCAATGGCTTCTAACAAGAAGTTGAACCCCAATGCTGCTCCATATTGTATTTTTCCGCATCATCTCATCAGCAGAAGGGTGTCGGAGCAGGTGGTTATGGCGCCATTTCAATCCGTCTTTGTTTATCATCAACCTGTACCGAATTGGGGATACCCTTTCAATCCCACGCCATTTCTCTTCAATCTAAACTCCCAGACTAATTATTTTGTACCCTCAGATAGTGGGAAGGGTTTTGATTTGATGACAGATAGAGGATTTGGATATGAGTCTGCTTCAAATGAGTTTAACAATGCTGAAAAAAGGGGGGAAATGAAATATATAGCCCCGAGATTCTGGAGTAAGAAGAAAATAGTTTCTGTAGGTGAAAAGGAACAACAGTGGTTGCCCAAGAAATTAACTATTGAAGAGACCAAGCTGAATAAAAAAGAGATTGGAGTTAATCTTGGTGGAAAAAAAAGCCTGACGATTAGAAATCTACCAAATCAGTTTCAAAGACATAATCTGCTGCAAATTCTGGATAAGCATTGTCTGGAGGAAAACAAGAATAAGTCCAAAGGGAAGTCTGCTTATGATTTCCTCTATTTGCCTATGGATTTCAAGACTGGGGGAAATTTTGGTTATGCATTTGTGAACTTCACCGACAATATTGGAGCAACTTGGTTTTACAAAGCTTTCAACAATCATGAAAGGGACGACACCATCAACAGGAAAGCTTACAAAGTCTGTTGTGTGCTCATATTCAAGGGGAAAGTTGCATTTACCAACCATTTCAAGGATTCAGTCTTCAAGAATGGTGCCTGAACTGGAATCTAGGGTGAATTGGAAACATGAATACGGCATCAGACCGCAGGAGAATCCAATGGTTAATTGAATTCATCTCAGGTTGTCCATCCACAATAGCAACTCTATCCAGTGATCGAGCTTAAAAAAAAATCTTTATCCAATGTGTA
Organism: Euphorbia tirucalli; assembly: GCA_039660915.1. NCBI lineage: Eukaryota > Viridiplantae > Streptophyta > Magnoliopsida > Malpighiales > Euphorbiaceae > Euphorbia > Euphorbia tirucalli. The sequence continues at coordinate 28,318,306 of CM077640.1, read as the reverse complement.
AAACCGAAAGGGCATGTTGGTAATTTGAAAGGGCATCAATTAAACCAGAGCCACATTTTGGATTTTCCTAATGCATCCGTGTTCATTATGCCATGAATGTTTTGTATTCAACTTTGGTGTTCAATATGCATTTGTTGTGTCATTGCATATCAATGTTCACTTACAAGTTACATCGCGTAGCGAACCTTGTCTGTAGAAGTGCTTTACTCCCCAAACACAAACCTGTGATATCAGGGACAAGTAACAAACCGAACCACTAGGTATCATCGACAACAATATCTTCACGAGTCGCAATGAACATATCAAGATATATCTTTTCCCATCCTAAGACAAACCGTCGTGAAAGGGATCAACGCAGACAAAATGCCCATCACAGAATCTTTCTCAAAAAAAAAAAAATCTGTTGACACGGAAAACCGAAAGGACGTGTCAGCAACAGGAGAGGGATGATATACAAAGTCAGAGTTAATGTCACATTCCCTATTATACTCATTCTGATTTCATCATTGCAATATTGTGTATATTTGGAGTTCCAATCAGATGTTCATCTTGCATACACCATGCCATTACATATACACGTCCATCAGAAGGACATTGCATCCAAGCCCGTGACAATATCGCAGAAGCTCCTGTTATGCAATACAAAAATGCAAAGTCTCACTCTCATCTCGCTCAACCAAACGGACCATCTGTCGGCGTGGCCTATCACCCTGATCCACTGAGCCTGACAACGCTTTAGAGTATGCAGAGGGTAAAGTGGAAGGTCACTCAGAACGGCCAACTTCTCCAATGCTTAGATCAGCGTAGTAGTCGGTCGGTCAGAAAATACGTCGGAACAATCGGGCTAAGTCACCTGGGTTACCATCGGGGCCAGTCACAAGCCGTGAATTTCGTCTCTGGGCTCGCACGGATACCAAGAACAAAGCATAAGCCACATGTTGCATGCATACATACATTTAGAACTATACATGCATCTGTGCATATGTGCATACGTTTAAAGTAAACACGCACAATGCATATGCATATGCGTCACAACTGCTCCAAGTACAGGTACCCGATGCCATCACCAGGTCTCTCCGAGCCAGGTTCGCTCTCAAAGCAAAGATGTCACAATGTCGGGGCATCTATTGGGCCTTAAGCATCAGCGAAAACTCAAATCTTAACATGTCAAATCTCTAAAGGGCAGAATAATCAAGCCATATTTATCCTTGATTGAAGGGGCAAAAATTTTTGTTTCCAAAATTATCGATCAAGGGATAAATACTCATCCTCCAGCCAACATCAAAATTATCCTTCCTAAAGCTACCTCTTTATTTCATTCAAGCCAGATTTCGCACCCTTGAACTCCATTACGTTCAAGCATGGTTAAAAATCCTTGAACCACCTTCTTCATTCAAGCTAGATTTGGAACCCTTGAACTAGATTACATTCAAGCATGATTTTCAAATCCTTGAACCTCTTATTATCTCAAGCCCATCCGATTCCAGTAAGATTTCAAATCATCAAAATTCCATCTTCCTTTGCCTCGGGTAACATAGACTTTGTATCGGCCTATCCGCAATTCCATCTTCCTTTGCCTCGGGTAACATAGACTCGATATCGACTTAACCGCATTCCACTTTTCTTTGCCTCCAGTAACATAGACTCGATATTGGCTTAACCGCATTCCACTTTTCTTTGCCTCAAGTAACCTAGACCCGATATCGGCTTATTTCTTCCTCAGCTTTGCCTCGGGTAATCTAGACCCGATATCGGCTTATTTCCTCCCCAGCATCACCTCGGGTAACCTAGACCCGATGTCAGCTTATTTCTCCCTCAGTTTTGCCTCGAGTAACCTATACCCGATATCGGCTTATTTCTTCCTCAGCTCTGCCTCGGGTAACATAGACCCGATATCGGCTTATTCCATCCAATCAACTCAAAACATCACCATAGCAGTGAAACTTCAGCAACTCAATTGCATGTTTTATTTCCTATATCTACGGTGCTTTAAGTCGCATTTCTCAAATTCACATCAACTATCCCAGACTAAGATCGGGTGGTGAATTTGATCACGCGAGGGGCAGCTGTAAGGGTAGAAATTTTACTTAAAAAAAAAGTATAGTCGTACGACTGTAATTAAACTACAGTCGTACGACTGTAGATCATGGCAGGTCAGCCAACCTATACCTCAAAAGCTGAGAAAATGAAAAAGAAAAGGGGAGGCCGAACAGAGACAGAAGAAAGAAAGAAAAGGGAAAAAAGAGAGAAAAGAAAAAGAAGAAAAGAAACAAAGAAGAGGAAGGGAAGAACTGATCATCAAAAACCCTTGCATTTGGAGATTTTGGACCCAAAAGCTCTCAAACCCTAACTCAAGGAGAAAAGTCTGGATTTTAGTGGATTGGAGCGACGCCAGGGGTCAATCCTACGGTGGACGCATGCCAAAGAGGTAAACACTCCTTTTCCCCTTTCTTTTACAAGCTTTTCTGGGTGATTGGTGTGGTTTGTGCCATTTCTATCCATTTTCTGCGTTTTCTGTTTCTGGAAATCAAGAACAGTCGTGCGACTGTTCTTGAGTTCGATGAACAGTTACAGTCGTACGAGTGTTCTTGATTTCCAGCGTTTTCTTTCATGTTTTCTGCAAATGAATTTTTGCGAGATTCTGACTTTGGACTGCTTACAGTCACATGACTATAATTTACAGCTGTATGACTTCTTTGTGAATCATGTCATGCAGCAAAGTTGTGACAGCCCTCTGGTAAGTGGCTCCAGCATTTTTCAACCCGAAGGGCATTACCCTATTGCAGAAGGTACCCCACTCCGTAATGAAGGATGTTTTCACCTTGTCGATAACATCCATCAAGATCTGGTTATATCCCAAAAATCCATCCATGAAAGAGTACATTGCTGCCTTGGCTGCGCTGTCTATTAAAACATCAATGTGAGGTAAGGGCAAATTATCTATCGGGCAGGCTTTATTCAAGTCCCTGTAGTCGACACATACTCTGACCCTTCCGTCTTTCTTAGGCACTGGCACAATGTTGGCTAACCATTCTGTGTATTCCACCACTTCGAGGAACTTAGCTTCAATTTGTTTAGCCACCTCTTCCTTTACTAATGCAGCCCATTCTGGTCTTAGCTGTCTCAACTTCTGCTTTATTGGTCTGAATCCAGGATCTGTTGGAATCTTGTGAACTGTTATTTCTGTGTCGACCCCGAGCATGTCCTCGTATGACCAAGCAAGAGCCTTAACATGTTTTTGTAGTATTCTTGTCAATTCTCTCTCTTCTTCGGATTCTAGTTCGTATGAGATGAATACCATTTTGGGGTTTTCATCTGTAATTATGTTAATTTCATGCAATGTAGTGTCATGAATGCTAAATAAGCTTGATAGTGATTCAAATGCATGCATAAAATTATCAGGATGAACATCACACAAGTAAGCAAACTGGGATTTCATTGCATTAAAGTTATTAAAAAGTACATCGTTCACATTGAAAAGAGAAGAAACAGATACAACAAAAGCATTTTCATCCTCCACAGGCGGAGGGCCTTGAACTTCTTCAGCATCCTCGCTCAGCTCCAGGATGTTATCCAGGTCAGCAGCAACTTCAGGCTCCTATTTAGCAGGAAGAGGAGTCTTCTCGATCTCAGCCACCTGTGCCTTGGCTTTCATCATGATTCCTGCTATCTCAGCAACCACAAAGTCCAGGCTTGCCTTGGTCATCAGCTCCTTAGTGGATCCTTTCCCAGATTTTTCAAATGCCTTGCCTAAGGCAGTAGTCAGTGCCTCTGAAATTGCTTTTACAGATTCATCACAGACTTTTTCTTCAACTTTCTCCTTGGCCACTTCTACTACTTCTGCCATTACTTCATATGGTTTCTCTTGGGGGATGACAGGCTCAACAACTGCCTCCCCCACTATCACTGGTGCGACTAGCTCCTTCTGGCTCTTTTCAAAGTCCACAACATCAGAAAATATCTCAAAGCCTGGGAGTTCGATACTCCCGACCTTCACTGGTTCAGCTTGCCCCTTGTATAGTTGTTCACCAGCCTTAATGAATGGCTTCATCATAGGCTTGCCATTCTTTCCTCTTTTTAGGTCTTTCTTCTCAGATGCCTCAGCCTTGTAGCCTAAGCCAAACTGCGTCGGCTTCCCAGAATCAATGTTAAATTCGTGCACACCTTGTAGATTGGCTCTGAGTCCTATGCCCGAAACAAAGTCATGCCTGTAATGGTATTTAGACAACCATTCTAGCATATAATCCTCATAGATGACCATTGGATCATCCGTGGTCTCCTCCTCGCTAACCATGGTGACTTAGAATCCGCCGAATGGTATGGTCTCCTCACTAACAGCAGCAATCACAGACTAAGAATCTGCCTCGACTGTCACAACCTCATTGCCTACTGAAAACTTAATCTTTTGGTGTAAGGTTAAAGGGACACCTCCCAACAGGTGGAACCATGGCCTCCCCAACAGCAAGGAGAAGGTGATTGGAATATCAATCACAGGAAAGGTGACCGTCAACTTGACCGGTCCTACTTCCACTTCAGCTTCAAAAGTCCCAATTACAATCCTTTTCTAATCATCATAAGCCCTAATCACAGTGGAGGACTTTTTCAGACTGTCTTCACTCAGACCCAGGAATGGCAGCATCTTTAGTGGACATATATTCAGGGCAAATCCATCGTCCACCATCACGAATGGCATAACTCGATCCAAAAGGTTAACCTTGACATACAGAGCTTTGTTGTGAGCTCTTCCTTCGTGTGGCAAATCTTTTTTAGAAAATATAATCTCAGGGGACCCTATATAAATCTTGTCCAGTAAGCAACACATGGCCTCTGGAGATGCCAGTGGAGAAACTTTGATTTCAGACAGCTTTTTGACCAGCGCTGCTCTATGTTCTTTGGAAGTCAGCAACAAGTGCCACAGACTGGCCTGAGCTGGAGTCTTTTTCAATTGAGAAATAACCAGGTCTTCTTTTTCTACTTCTTTTGGTGCTGACATACTACCTGACCCTGTCACTAGAGCCTTGTCACTTTGTTGAACCACCGGCTGGTAAACCCTACCGCTCCTTGTTACATTCTGTACTTCGAGAACTTTTGATTCCCCGACAACTGGCAACTTGACCCTCTCACTACTGCCATATTCTTCGTATCCATCTTTTGAATCCAGATCATCCAGACTCATAGGTTTTAGTTCCTTCTGCTCTGTCAACTTCTCACAATCAGACTTTGCCCCATCTCCACTAACCACTATAGACTGTACAGTGGGGTTTGCTTACAGGACTTGTGCAAAAATGAAGTTGTCTGGCAGGCCTGACTGCACCATATTGACCTACCTTTCGATTGCTGGCAAAAGGTTAGTCTTAGTGCTGGGCTTGACAGGTTCCTGTAGCTTCCCTTCATCAATCAACCTTTGGATGGCATCTCTTAGCTTGTAGCAGTTGTTGGTCCTATGTCCCACCATGATGTGGTAGGTGCAGAAATTATCCTTGTCTTCCTCTACTGGCTTCTCAAATGGCCTGAGGGAGTCCAACAGACTGCCATTTCTGTACTTGGCGAAGATCTTAGCCAGGGAGAAGGGCCAGGGTGATATGCCTTGACTATCTGGATTTCTGCCTTGGTTGCCTCATTGCTGAGACACGACGGCAACCCCTACTTGTTTACCTTCTGAAAACTGTCCACTTTTACTTACAGAACCAGACCCAAACCCATTGCATGATCCTGCTGTAGTAATCGATCGGTAGCCGAAACTGTACCCGGAGCCTCTGCTGCCCCTTTAATTCACTGCCTTTTCTTCTTCATCTCTCTCAATTTTCATTGCCATACGGTATACTTCGCTGAGTTCACTGAAAGAGTGGAACTTCATGTTGTTCCTGAAGATGTCCCGACTACCAACAATCAACTTCTGGATCAACTCATCCTTGTCGGGGCGGTTCTTTAGCAAGATCATCTTGTTCATCCATCTCTGATAGTATGCATCAAAAGATTCATTGGGCTTCTTCTTAACCCTCTCCAAATCATACAGCTTCACCTGGATTTTAGTATTGAAGCTGTAGTATTTGATTATAGCCGCTGATAAGGCTTCCCAGTCAGATTGCACATCTTCTGCCAGAGAGTTGTACCAATTCCGGGCATACAGATTCACATGAGCTTCTGGGGAGCCAATCCTCTTATAAGAAGGAATCTTCAGCACTTGAAACCCAATAGGGAAGGTCTTAATGCCCTTATTGATCATTGCATCTACATTCACTCCTCTCTTGGAGCCCAGACTGATGTTGGCCCTTTTCTTCAGTTCAGCCACTACTTCATCAAGTTTAGAGTGCTTAGCCTTCATTTTCTTTTCCATGGTTGCTTCCATCTCTTGCAGCTTCTCCACACTGGCTAAGACATCAGCCCCGTACTGAGAAGATTCATCTACCTTTTCCTTTCTGGGCCTACTGGTTCCGATATCCTCAGTTTCCCTTACAATAGCCCGTATCTCTTCTTTCAACATGTCACAGAAATCTTGGGATCTCAGGAAATCCTTTAGGGCATCAGCAAGACATGGTGTTTGATTGGCCATTTCCACTTCCTCTCCGGAATCAGAATCACTATCAGTTTCTACTGTTCTCTGTTCCCCAACAACCCTCAAAGCCTGAGACCTTGTCCTTGGTCGATCCAGCTTACTCTATGAACTGTCTATATGGAGCTTTAGCCTTTTCTAGTCTCACGTGTGTATGGTCCTACATCATAAGTGAAGAGTTAGGGATGGCAAATGAATGACGTGGTGTCGTGGAGAATGATGCTTCATAAATGGAAATGAAAATGAGGATGATCTTTGCATGTTTGAATTTCCTTTGTTTGGGATGTCCCAAGAGTGCCCCATGCTATGTAAAATGATGCAAAAATGTCTCATGGGAGCTACCGTACGGACAGAGGTTCGGTGCCTTCGGGGTACCTAATGAATTGTCGTGAGATGGCTGCATGTGTACCGGCACACGAGTGGAGTTTCGATGCTTTGTAGGTTAGTGGTATGAAATGAAATGGTCGCATGGGGACCGTCCCATAGACAGAGTTCTGATGCTTTTGAGGCAATGTGATATGAGATGGTGTTACAAAAAGAGTCACGTGTAACCGGGACACGGACAGAGGTTCGACGTTCATAGAACACCTTGCATGATTTTATAATGTTATGGAATGCCCCTATATGTGCACTAATCCGACACTCGAGGAGTACCTTGAATGATTTTAAAATGTCGTGAAATGACTCAACATGGACCACGATGTGCAGACAGGAATTCGGTGTCACGTGACACCTATGATAAATGAGTATGATGTCATGTAATGACATCGTGTGAACCTTCACACGGAAATAAATCTAGGACCATTGTGGTCTTCTATTGAATGATATGATAATTGTGAAATGGCTGAGTGCGTTCTGATGCACGGGCGGAACACGGGTAGTTTTGGAGTACCCGATATGTTATGGAATAAAATGATCATGAAGGGCATATTTGGAATCATCCGTTATTAGGTGAGATGAAATGATATGGATGTGTATGTCACGCAAAAAATGCGAGTGGCTGCACAAGAATGTGGTTAAAATGCATGACACACAGAACGATGTCATGTATGCTTTGTGGAAATGTCGCACGCGAGATGTGAATGGTACACAAACAAAATGTCGTGGCTGCATAAAAATGTAATTAGCATCATGCATATGTCGATGTTTGAAAAGGGCTGCACAAAGATGTGATTAGAATGGCACACGAAAGCTATGCATGTTTGATGCTTCGTGAAAAGTCAAAAAGAAAGCACCACAGAACAAACATTAGCACACACAAAAATATGCGCTCCCTTCCAACCTTATTCCTCCTTTCGATTGGTCTCACATTCTTCCTAGGTGTTGGGCCCCTTTGGCATCAACAGGGGATACCAAAGGTGCACGCTCAATGTTCTTTTTGAATTTAAGTTTTGGTAATCCTAGGGGAAGTTTCTAAGCCATTACATATGGGCCAAAGTCAAAACCAAGGGTCGTACAGGATCCTATAGCGAATATACACTTCCCCATCATAGAACACGATGTAAGGTCATGCGGTGCTATGAGTGGTTTACCTTGTCGGGTGTCTCCAATCCTAGAGGAAGAGGTAGTCCACCTTCTTAGGTAAACGGGGGGCTGATTAGTGTGTTGGAGGGATTGAGAAGAAGAAAATGTCATGATATGCAAGGTGCAAACAAATATGGTAATATGAACTAGTGAAGTGATTACAAGCAAGGTTTTATTTCGATAGTTGCCTAAGTTCCTTAAGTTTTTGTGAAAAATTTTTAAGAAAAGCTTCCCCAGTAGGGTCACCACTATGAGCAGAAGACCTTTTATGAAATGGGAACGCGGCAAAGCGAACCGAGGAAAATGTTTTCGTTATGTTTTGATTTTGGAAAACGGGTTTTGATTATCTTGGATAAATCATGGATTTGGAAATACCCTTTGTAGAAAACATTTTCCCGTTTTAACTTAAAGACCTCGAAACTTAAATCTCGAGATCAGTGACAGAGTCACCACCCGGATTAGCTCATCCCGGAAATTCCGGTATAGCTCCCTACCAAGGGTAGACTACTGTACCTAATCCAGAGATTTAGGGTTCGGGCAAGTGACTTACTTTAACCTCTAGCTTGCTTTCACTTTACAATTTATATTACCATATTTAATTTGCTTTATTATCTTTCTCTAACCCCAGTTTGTTTGTTTTAATCAGTCGATGCTAAAGCAAAAGTGCAGAAAATAAATTGCAGGAAAATAAAGGATACATCCAAAATATACAAGAAAATAGTAGAGGCTGATTATACAACCCAATCGAATAAAAGATAAAAACCCTCATCCTCACTTTACAATCGCCTAAGTACACGAGGATCTAAAACATTACAACCGCCTAAAAATACATGAAATCTATTAATTACAGCAAAAAAATAAAAATAAAAATAAGAATAAAAGCTGCAAAACAAATTAGTTAGCACAGTTTATATTGCACACACAGATAAGACTCAAATAGGATAGAATTGAGAATTTAGGAAACGGGGGCATACACTTAAGGGGTAACCGGGTCGACCTGACCAGTTGGACCTGGTTAGACCTGGAAAACGGTTTTAAAACGTCCTATAATTTTTGTGCTGGAAAATCAATTTTTGGAAAACATTTGGCTTAGTTACATGCAAATTTCCATTTTTGTGGTTCTGTTATCCCGGAATCCAAGGTTCCGTTCGTGCGGATTCCTAAATTCAACAACCATCTAGGGTCCAAAATGCAATAAACACACCAAAACATTTGTGAAAATACTATTTTGCTCGTTTTCAATATTTTCGGGGAATTTTAAAGGGTTCAGGGGTCCGCTAATGCTGGACTACGGATCCGATTTGGATAAGATAACTCCGAAACTCAAAAAATAAAACCCTAGATAAACTAAAAACCTTAATATCCGTACGTACAGAAATTCAAAAACCAAAATTTTATGACACATGGATGGATTTGCACCGAAAATGATCACAACAGAATGCACAAAATGGAAAACGGACTGTTTTCGACCGATCGGGATGATTCGGAAATCTTTCTCTACAAAACAGAGCCGGCTCTATTTAGGCAATCCGGTTTCTGAAAGTTGCAAAAATGAAGAAAACGCATGGAAAAGACAATGCAAACAGGTTTAAGGCCTCTCACAGTTTACCTTGATGTTGTTTTGATGCTTTGAACGTCAAGAAACGGATTGAAAGCTTGGAATGTGTCTTGGTTTTCTTATTTCAATCACTTTCTTTCTTCTCCTCTGCTTCTCTTTTTTTCTCTGCTTTCTTTTGAAACCTGGTTTTTCTCTGCTCAAGATTACTACCCTTTTGATTTGATTTTTGCTTTTCTTTTTATACCTCCTCTCCTAACCATTTCAAACATCAAATGGCCGCCTAACTTTTCTGATTTTGCCCATATATCCCTTCTGCCGAGCCAAGTTGCTAGAGCCACCAAGCTCTAGCAAGAGCTGGGGCAAAATTTCAAAAATCGAACACGCGCCCTAAATCCTAGAAACCACTCGGGAGACCTTTTTGGAGATTTCGGATCATGGATAGCTTGATTTTTAGGACATTTGAGATACTCCGGGTGACATTCTGGGTGTTTTCAAGTTCGATTCGAGTCCGTCCGTTCCATAGGTAACACTGGAATTCTCATCATAGAGGTCGGGAAAACCCGATGCTTACATGCACATTCCATATTTACATGCATTTCATCCACAAAAAAAAAAAAATCCGATAGATTGAAACTGAAAGGTGGTCTAGGCAAAATTTAGGATGCAAATAAAAGTCTGCTGAGCCGAAAACCCGAAAAGGGCGGATCTGGCAAAAGTTAAGATAGTCCGATAGATTGAAAACCCACAAGGGTAGTTTATACAAAAATAAGGACATACAATAAAATAATGGAGTAAATAAAAACCAACCAGCAGTAGCACTCCATAATCTGTCAATCCTACGAGCCGAGGTACCTCAGGGTCAGTATCTCATATTCGCGTCTCGTAGGGCATGTCGCTAAGTCGGCTAACCAAGCCCCGTAATGGCCATCCGTCTCTGTCGAAGCTAAGCTGTCGTATCTCAGGGTCTCCAAACGAATGGAGTTCATCCATTGTTGATGTATGTATCTGGGCCACCGCTATGTGAATTCTCCACATTCAGTTGTGCATAAGGAACGGAGCACCCCCTGTACTTGCCCGTACTATCTGCATAATCGTGTGGGGGAGTAGAATGTCACCTTGGTCAGTCCGAGAAGTTGCACACCTCCTATCCAGGTCTCGGTGGTCACGCTTGAAATTTCCCACAAGGGGCAAGTCTAGCGGATGGCTGCATCAGTCCTCCCTCTTAGCCAAGCAAGCCACTCTTCTGTAGTCTGAGTGGCATAATCGGTCATTTTGATATGTCGGGCCCCATAACATCTAGGTACATATCTTGGATGAGGCGGAGGAATACTCAGGAGACTCAGTTTCTCCAATAACCAGATCTGTACAAAAACTGGTTAATCAAAAGAATGTGGAATCAATCAGATGTCAAAAATGGGGTAAAAGCAAACCTGAAGAAGGAAAGAGCATCCGTTGGTCTCAATTGGGCAACCAGACTGGATGAAATCCAGATAAATCAGAGTCTTAGCCAAAGTGACTCCTATGGGCGAATCGCCATTGGCCATCTACTACTGGAACTAATAGAAGATTGCAAGCCCTATTTCTAGACTCGCACAAAAAAAGAGACATCAACAATAGGCCCATCAAAAAAGGCCCAACCAAGGGTAGAGGTGTTTAGAGCCAAGCACATGTCCATAACAGCTAACAGATTGAGATTCCTACGGCTAGACTCTTCAAGGAGCAAGTGGTCTAAGGTTGCTGGATCAAATGCAGTCAGCCTCTGAAGTGTCTGCAAATTGTAGGAATCGGGTTCGGGGACAGCTAACCTAACTCCGCGTGGGCAGGGGATGCCAAGAATGGCACTGAACTCTTCAACCATGGGACACAGCTCTTGTCTAAAAAATCAAAAGACATGATCCATCAGATCCCAAAAACTGGCTGCAGCTGTCAGAAAAGTCCGATTTGGAGACAAGCCTATGTAGAACTGTATGTACTGTAAACCAAAAGGGGCCAACAAGGCCCAATTAGAAGAGCGGGAGTCCCTCCAGTAACTCCTCAGTTGATCACGAAGATGATCCATCAAAAACAGGGCAAAAAGAAGAAGAGGTTGCAGAAATTCAAACCAGAGCCTGGTGGCTGTATATATGGTCAGGTGGCTATGGTATGGTCGGGTGGCTATGGCTATGGTTGGGCGGTTGTAATCGGTTGTAATCTGTCAGTAGCACTCACTTTATACTTTTACACGGAATTTTCAACCTAAAGCCATGCAGCTCTGATGTCCGAAATGGGTTTTCAGTCAAAATCAGACTCGGAATCACAAAATAAAGTCTTAGAAAAGCTGAGATTGTTGCAGACAATGATAAAAACAAGTGGAGATGAAAGGAAAATGCATTCGGAAAGATGAATCCAATAAGAAAGTAGAAGAACAGAAAACGGCAATAAATTTCACAAAATATCAGGGCAGTTAATATTTCGGACAAAATGTCTTGAAATACAGAATCCAAACCCGCAGGCAGGCTGTCTCAGCCTAAAGTATAAAAATGCAACCGGCTACGGCTATCCCCTGTCAGTCTAGTCATCGGCCTCCCCCTCGCTCTCAGCCTCGCCGTCACCGCCATAGACGTGGCATCCAGACTCCCAGTCATCCAGTTGAGTGCGGAGAGTCTCGTTCATGAACCTGAGATCTGCATTAGCCCTATGCAGCTGATCTACCTCTGATCTCCAATGGGCCTCCTCGCACCGACGTACATTAACCGCGGCCAGCATTAGAATCAAACGACATGGATATTGTGAACACGGAATTTTTCAGGTCTTCAGCAAAAGGGGGGCTTGTGTACCACTACTGTAGTTACAGTCGTACGACTGTAATTGAAATTATAGTCCTACGACTTTAACGTTTACAGAAGCCCATACCCTGAAAGAAGAAAAGTTGACTTGAAAAGAGGGGCATTTAATGTCCAAGAGCCAGAAAACGTGGAAAAGAGATCACATATAAAAAGGAGAAGGAAGAAAGAGAATGGGAGGACTTTTTGAAAAAGCAGAAATTGAGAGAAAAATTGAAAGAGAAGACGAGGAAAATAAGAGAAGAAAAGGAAAAAAAAACCAAAAACTTCCATTTTTCTTCTACTCTTTTCTTTTGATTCTAGAGTGTTAAAGCTTAAAATCTATTAGAAATCATAAGTTAAAACTTGACACACCAAAACTAAATCAATTCCAGACCTTAGACTTACGTAAATCAGTGACTTTTTGGAAAATTTCGGACCTATTTTACAACCTTGACTCACAAAGGAAAAGGAGTAATCTGGAGCCAACTAAGGTGTTTCCAGCGGTCAAACCAACAGTAGATCAGCGCAACAAGGGTAACTCTACTTGAAACCTTCGTTTTGCTTCATTTTCTAGGTGTTTTGGGTGATTTTATGCATAAAACTCATATTTTTGGCTTGCTGTTTTTGAAAAATAAGATCAGCCGTACGACTGTTCTTGTGACAAAGAACAGAGGCATGACTGTAATTACAGTCGTGCCACCCAAACAACAGTCGTACGACTATTCTTATTTTTTCCCCGCTTTCTCTTTTAATTTAAAATAATTTTGGCGATATCTGCTAAGAGATGAACTACAGTCGCATGACTGTAATTACAGTCATACGACTGTAGTTCTGTAATTACAGCCGGACGATTGTAATTCTGGTCCAGTAGCAGAAAATCCAGAAAAATCCATAAAAATTCACAAAAATCAAAAAAATTCAGAAAATCAAAAAACCATCAAAATGAATTTTGTTGTGTGCATTCATGACCTTAGATTTAATTTTTGAAATTATCGTACTTAGAACAATGCAAGGACGGAGATCCAAATCTCCCGAAAACCGACCGACCTCACATGCTAAATTAAAGTAAACCGGGAAAAGAAAATGTTTTCAAAATGATTTTCTCATAAAACAAAAATACAGGGATGTTTCAAAACTGTTTTCCAGGTCTAATCGGGCCGGCTAGCCGAGCCGACCCGTTACCCCATAAATGCATGCCACCGATCTCTAAAGTCCTCAATTCTGTCCTGTTTGAGTCCTATTTGTGGCTTACTATAAATTATGCTAACCGTCTGTTTTGTAGCTTCTAATTTCTTTTTATTTTCATTTTTAATATAATTAATAGTTTAAATCGTGTATTTTTAGGTGATTGTAATTTTTAGATAAATCGAGTATTTTAGGCTCTTGTAATGTGAGGGCGAGAGTTTTTATTTTTATTCGATCGGGGTTGTAATAATTTATTTATTCACTGCTTTATTTTATTTGTGTATACGCTGTGTGTTTTAATTCAATAAAATCAATCTTTAGAAATTTAAAGTGTCATCAATGAACACTGGCCAATTTTATTTTGATTAGACATGAAATAAGGGACTTGTCCGAACCTAGATCTCTGGAAAGTGTAGCAGTCCTCGCTTTGGTTCAGCTACACTGTAATTTCCCGATCGAGCTAAGCTAGATGGCGACTCTTACACTTTTTATCGAGATTTAGCTCTCGATTCTTTTTCGTAATAACGATTTTTCCAAAACCGAATTTCCATCATAAAAAAACCACGCGAGGCAGGGTTGCCCGATATCGAGGCTCCCTTCCGAGAGAGTTGCAAAAGCGTCGCTCGCTCACAGTGGCGACTCTGCTGGGGATTTCTTACAAAAGTTTTTCTTAAAACTTAGAAGAATTTGACAAGCCCTGAAAAATGTCTAATCAAAATAAGGCGGATGATTCTTGCATGGCATTTTTATTTGCATTCTTAGTTAGACATGCTTGCATTAGGTTAAGTATCCAATATTTAGCCCGGTGAATTGTTGAAGTGTCACCTTTGTTCCTCATGGTCTTAGGGGCACGGATATGAAACACCACCCATAGCCTCGTACGAACCCCTTCGTTCAGACCCTTAAGTGGGGAGAAGTGAGGAGTATATTTTGCTGTGGGATCTTTGATTTTATCCCGACTTGGACCGAACTCATATAAGCAACCTTAGTTGGATTCCCTTAGGATACCTAAATAAATTGCATGATTGTTACGAAATAACACCTTCATCATCCCCGGTTGATGATCAAAGTGAACCCCTCCTAGGACTTGGTTAGAATTTTTCAAAAAAAAAAAAATTGACCACGATTGTAGGAATAAGGTTGGAGGAATACACTTCGCATGCTATGTGCTACGTGTCTCTCGTCCCTTCATAACATACTATCATCGATATTTTTCACGAACATGACATGCCACACGCAAAGCATTTGTATGATACTAACTTACATCTTTTGTACAGCCACTTGCATTTTTCATGTGTAAATACATTAATCACCCGCGTGACATTTACACTTACCATATTTTTTGCAACCATGCACCCCAACATTGTGTGAAAAAACATTAGTTCATGTGCATCACTTGAATGTCATAAGCACTGATTGATTTGTTTTGTAGCCATATGGAATGCATGTCATGTATAAAACATTCATGTGGGCCTTGAACAATCCAATAAGGGTCACACACATCGCCGAAAAATCTCATTTCATACATTAAATCATTTAGGTGCTCCACGAGCACTGAAAAATTTCATTTCATACATTAAATCATTTAGGTGCTCCAAGAGCACCAAAAAATTTCATTTTGTGCATTAAATCATTTAGGTGCTCCACAGGCACCGAAAAATTTCATTTCATACATTAAATCATATGGGTGCTCCACGAGAGCCGAAAAAATTCCGTTTCATACATCGAGTCATTTAGGTGCTCCCCGAGCACGTTGCAAAAAATCAAAGTGCTCCCCGAGCACCAGAACTCTACTAGTTCACCAAGAACGCATTCATTTCATATCACGATGTGGAAGCCAAGGTGCTCCTCTAGCATCAAAATTCCATTTGTGTACCAAGCATAATTTCATTTCATATCACGACATTAAAACCCAAGGTGCTCCCGGACACCGAAATCCCAACCGTGTGCCACGCACACGTTCGTCTTATGTCACAACATGAAAACCCAAAGTGCTCCCCGAGCATTGAAACTCTACTCGTTCACCATGAATGCACTCATCTCACATCACAATGTAAAACCCGAAGTGCTCCCTGAGTGCCAAAGCTTCATCCGAGCATCAAGCACACAAATCTCAATTTACAACCTACCCAAGTAGGAATTCATGCACACTTCACCACCTAATTAGTCGATTGTTCAAGGTCTACATTACAAGGCCATTTCATATGACATCCACATATCATTCATTCGACACGCCATGCATACATGCATATCACCTGGAGTTCATAACTCTTTGGGTGGTCATCTTTCACTAACCCTGGTTCAATATGTTTTGTAGTTTGGCATAGATCAGGACGCAGACTTATGAGAGTGGAACACAGTGATTCGTCATCTAGTGAGTCTGAGGAGTCTATTCAGTCAGGAGAGGTTAAGACAGTATCTGGGTCAAACACTGAATTTTGCTAAAGCTCGAACAACTACAACAGAGCTTTCAAGAAATGGCTATCACACCTGATGCTGCTGACGCCATATTGGCCACTACCATTCTTTAGGAATTCATGAACTCAGATAAATTCAAGAACCTCATTAAGAGTCAAGTTCAGAGTGCCCTGGACGAGTCGTCTTCTCAACGACCAGAAAGAGCTACCCGAGAAATGAGTAGCGAGGGGAGATTGAATGATGGGTTGTCTGATGCAGAGGAAGCTCAAAGGAATAGTTCTGAAAGACCAGTAGAATCTGCCTTAGAAAAGAAGATGAAAGAAATGGAAGAATTCATGGCAGAAATGCATGCAAGCTCCAAAGTTCAGTCTTCCAAGCGCATTGATCCATCCACACTCATAGCCAGGGGAGTTGAAATGTTGCTAGTGGGCTTCCAGATGCCTGGGATTGCTCCTTATGTTGGAAAGAGTCCTCCTACTGCACATTTGAATCAGTATGTTTGAATCATGATGATGGCTGGACTCACGATGAATCAGTTGGTGGGGTTATTTCCCACTACTCTAGAAGGCGGAGCGATCACTTGGTACAATAAACAGCCGAAAAGTGTACAAGGAGACTGGGATGCATTGTTTGACGCATTTATAAAGTACTTCAGCTTCAACACCCAGCTGGAAGTCAAGCTACAAAAGCTATGAAACAAAAGCCTAATGAGACTTTCTCCGAGTATTACCAAAGATGGATGGATAAGATGATTCTCCTTCATCAGAAGCCATTGGAGGATGAATTGGTTGTAAAGCTGATTGATGGCAGTTTGGAGATGTATCGAAATGTGTGAAATATCATAAGTTCCAGTCTCTGGTAGAGGTGCATGAACTAGCCCGAAAAGTAGAGAAGTACGAGATTGATCCAGCCCAGAACAGTTCTGGAGGAGGGTATCGAGGCTGAACATACTTATCAGGGTATAAGGACAACAACAATCCTACAGCCTCTTCCTCAACGAGTGCTAAGCCGAGTCAGTCTTCTGCTCTAGTCAAGCAAGCAGAAGTAGCAGCTGTAGCACAAAGGGTGAACCAACGAGCGACTGGTAAAGGAATCTCTCCATGGGAGGATTCTCTGGTACGGATCTTCTTAAAATGCAGAAACTTAGGCTTCCTTCAAAGCTTGAAACCGTACATGTCCCCGGCCAAGGTAGACAAAAATAACTTCTGATCTTATCATGTATCAAAAGGGCACCGAACTAATGAATGCCATGCCTTAAAAAAGGCTATCCAATAGCTGATTGATGAGAACAAGATAGAGGAGCCTTGCCTGAAACCCAATGTCCAGAACAACCCCCTGCCTCAATTTGAAAGGAGAGTCAACAAGGTAAAGATAGGATTGTCCGCTAACTTTGTGCTTCCACATTTTGCAAAAGCAAACCCGACGATACAGGTGGTGGTGGGTGAAGAAGCTGAGCCGACTACGAAGGAGAATAAGCCTATTAATTTAGATGGCATTAAGCTAGATGATGACACAGATGAATTTGAGATGATGAGTAGGCCTAAGCTCGTAAGCCAGACAAACCCTGTATATCCCGTTTACACCAAGAGCGAGATGTACTTGAGGAAAGAAGATGCCCTTGTGAACCATGTCATGAGGAGTGGAAGAGTATTCCAACCCAAGCCACAACAGCTAGGGAAGCCCAGCAAGAGAGCCGAAGCTCCAGTTCAGGACTATGTGCCAATTAAGGTGGAAGAAAACGAAGACTTGGTGGTGGAGCAGCTGAAAAAGATGCCTACAAGGGAATCCGAATGGCATCTACTGATGGAGTCCCAAAGGCATCGAGCTGCGGTGGTCAAGAAACTTAGGGAGATGGATGCAAGTCCACTGATGTCCCCCGAGGAGGTGTGTATGGTGATTGGGAGTACAAAGGATCGACGATCAGACAGCCTTAGGGAAATTATCTTCAGCAATGATTACCTGCCACCGGAGGGAATTAATCATAATCGGGCACCGTACTTAAAGGTCGAGATGATGCATAGAATATTGCCCTCCGTAATGGTTGATGATGGGTCAGTATTGAACGTCTGTCCCTTGAAGATACTCCCAATTCTTCACATAAGTGAAGAGGCACTCTCGAAATCCAGCACGGTGATCCGAGCCTATGATGATTCAAAGCGCACTGTGATCGACACCTTTGAAGTAGAAGTGGTGATTGGAGAAGTTAGATCTAATATGCTGTTTACTGTCATCGATATCCCAGTGATGTTTTCTTTGCTCTTGGGATGACCTTGGTTCCACACACTGGGAGGAGTGCCTTCAACTCTGCATCAGAAGGTGAAGATTCCAATAGGAGAGAGAATTGTGACCATTGAGGCTGATGAATCATCGATGGTGCAGCACTAAACTCACTCGAGCAACCCTTGACGGGCTTTCAAGTAGCAGTCATCCCAAAACAGGAGGAGAAAGACCTAGTGTTTTCTTTATAGATCCACAAGTACTTCCAAAAGTAGAA
The DNA here is from genome assembly GCA_039660915.1 of Euphorbia tirucalli. Lineage (NCBI taxonomy): Eukaryota > Viridiplantae > Streptophyta > Magnoliopsida > Malpighiales > Euphorbiaceae > Euphorbia > Euphorbia tirucalli. The sequence goes on along the minus strand of CM077640.1, from coordinate 28,299,770 downwards.
TTTTATTTTGGGAAAAGGGCTCGGAGCCCATCAACAAGGGATTACAAAGTTTGACATCGGCGCGAGCCAATCACACCGCGGAGGTCTTGGCTATAATGGAGCTGATGAGAAGGAAGGGCCCGAGTTGAAAAAGGTCCATCTCCTGGATACTTTTGTCCATGCAAGTGATAGGCCATATGACGGAAAGCCTGAGCCGATGATGGTGGAGACAGTCCCCGGATTCAAAATATTCTCTGATGTTGTTGATTTCTTAAGGCATGGAGTTGGTTCTATTGAAGAAATGCTCAAGTCCAAAGCGACAATCGAGATCACCATCCCTCCAAAAACCCAAGTCGAAGTGGTGGCCCCTGTTATTCCGGAGGAAAAGCCAAAAGAAGAAGACACAGATGCACTAGTGGATGCCATCACTAAGGCATTTTCGGCCCTGTTAAAGAAAGGTTTGAAGGAGTGCCCCATGAAGAAGGAAGTTGCCTCGGAACAAGCCAAGCTAGTGGAAAAAGCTATAGCCGAGCTCACCCGGATGATGGCCAAAGGAAAGGTGAAGGAAGAAGAAGCTGTTCTGTCAGAGGCACAGAAACAGACTCTGAAAGCTGACCTGAATGGCCTGTTCGAGGAAGGATCTGCTGACCCTGAAGACCCTGCTGCTAAAGACCCTCTGCATGTGGAGGAAGAGAATGACTTTTATGTAAACATTTCTTCTGTATTTAATATGAACAATTCCGCCTATAAGGCAATGAATGCAATGAAATCTAACTTTGCTTATTTGTGTGATGTTTTTCCTAATGGCTCTGTGCATACATGCAAACATTCATTCAATGTGTTCAGCATTCATGACACTGCATTACATGAAATTAATTTGGGTACAGTTGAAAATCCTAAAATGATGTCTATCTCCAACGAACTCACTCCTGAGGAAAAGAGAGAACTAATAAAAATACTTAAAAAACATGTGGGAGCGTTCGCCTGGTCTTACGACGACATGCCGGGGGTTGACAGAGGGAAAGCAGAACAGAGAATCCCAATAGATCCTAAATTCAGTGCAGTAAAACAGAAGCTCAGATGTCTACATCTAGAATGGGCCAAGAAAGTCAAAGAGGAAGTAGCAAAGCAGATTAAGGCCAACTTCCTCGAGGTGGTGGAATACTCGAAATGGCTAGCCAATATAGTCCCAGTTGCCAGGAAGGACGGGAGAGTCAGGGGTTGTGTGGATTACTGAGATTTGAATAAGGCCTCTCCAAAGGATGATTTTCCACTCCCTCACATTGATGTTTGGATCGACAGTGCAGCAATGGCAGTCATGTACTCATTTATGGATGGCTTCTCTGGATACAATCAGATTTTGATGGATGTCATTGACAAGGTTAAGACGGCCTTCATCACAGAATGGGGGTGTATTGCTACAATGTGATGCCCTTCGGATTGAAGAATGCTGGGGCAACCTACCAAAGGGCTGTCACGACACTGCTATATGACATGATCCACAAGGAGGTCGAAGTGTATGTTGATGATATGCTAGTTAAATCCATGACCCGGGAAGAGCACCCTGCTATCCTAGATAGATTCATGACCATAATTGAAAAGTATAACTTACAACTCAATCCGAAGAAATGTGTATTTGGGGTTACATCAGGCAAACTGTTAGGGCACATTGTCAGTCAGAAAGGGATTGAGATGGACCCAGACAAGATCAGAGCTATTTGAGATATGCCGGCACCAAAAACAGAAAAGGAAGTTAGATCATTCCTAGGGTCACTTCAACATGTCAGCAGATTCATTGCTAGATTTACAACTGTCTGTGAGCCCATTTTCAAGCTACTTTGAAAAGAACAGCCAATTGAGTGGAACGACCAGTGTTAAGTTGCATTCGATAGGATCAAAGAATATCTGATCAATCCTCTAGTATCGAAGCCTCTGACTCTGGGAAAGCCCTTGATACTATATCTAGCCATCGAAGAAACCTCCATAGGAGCAATGTTGGTCCAAGAACAAGATGATAAGAGGGAGCATGCTATCTACTACCTTAGTAAGAAGCTGCTGGATTATGAAACCCGATACACTGTCATGGAAAAAACTTGCACCGCTATGGTTTGGTTGACGAAGAAATTGAGACACTATTTCCAATCATACAAGATACAAGCAGTGGCAATGGTTGATCCTATGAAATACCTATGCTCTGCTCCATCTCTAACAGGAAAACTATCCCAATGGTTGATTTTGCAGTCAAAATTCGACATTGAATATGTGATAAAGAATGTGATCAAAGGAAGAGCAGTGCCGGAGTTCCTAGCAAATCAGCCACTCAAATCTAATTATGTGGAGAATTTTGAGTTTCCAGATGAGCATTTATGGAAGTCAGAAAATGGGTCATGCACTTTGATGGAGCTATGAACAAAAGGGGAGCAGGTCTAGGAGTAATCATTTTAACTCCCGAGGGGGAAATAATTCCTTTGTCAAAGCAGCTGGAGTTCCCGGTAACTAACAACGGTTGTAAGCACCGGATTTTTCTGGACTTAAAAAAAAAGAGTGTCGTGCCATGACTGTAATTACAGTTGTGGTACTGCATTACAGTCATACGACTATAATTGCGGAGCAGGTACAGCACCCCATATCTTGTAACATAAAAATTGGGGCTGATTTTTAGAGCAATTTGTTGGATATACCCTAGTCCTGAGGCATTGGTCCTTGTATTTGTATCATACATTAATTGGATTTATGTATTATACTTGTGACAACCCCGACCTCGGTAAGCGTGCAAAGGCGGAATTCAATGCACGAGATCGGTAATCATCGAGCAAACCAACTATCTAACTATATAAATTGAGCCTTAAAAATGCTAAGTAATGAATAAATAAATAAATAAATATCCTTACAAACCATTGTTAAGCAATAAATGAATAAATGAAATAAAGTCTAGTAATATGCCCAACTATAGTAGCTAATGCCTAAAAAGAATCCGTCCACTCGCCCAAGTCCCATCACGACACAACAATCACACGTCAAGCATCGGCATCGGTACCTACAAAATCTGAAAAAAAATGGTCGCCACTTAGTGACGAGTAACTACAGTGTCCATATTCGAACACTTAAAACCGAATAGCTTGAAAATAAGGCAAAAACAAATTGAAATAAAGCTGAGCGAGTAAAACAGTTTAAATAATAAAACAAGAATAAAGTAAAGCGAAGAAAAAGAGTTTAAACTAATTAAATTAAGAAACATGATACGAAATCAAACCAACATTTGTATAAAAATCTCATGATAAAAAAATCAGTCTCGGATATAAAACTCATCAGTCAATTTCTCAATCCAAAATCGCCAACGAATAGCAAATAGGTCGGACGCTCGGGAAAAACGCAGTCCCCTAATCCCACAATCAATCAAAAAGTCTAAGCTGGCCAACTCTCCCATTTACGAGGGAAAAACCGCAGTCCACTCGCCTAATGAGAACGACTAGACCGCCTACTCGAAAAACCGCAGTCAAGCAGGTCCATCATTGGACAAATACCAATGAAGAGGTCTATGACCACTCAATCGAAAAACCGCAGTCGAAAGAGTCCATCATTGGACAAATACCAATGAAGAGGTCGGACCACTCACAAGAAAAACCGCAGTCAAGTGAGTCCATCATGGGCCAAGTGCACCATGAAGAGGTCAAAAATATCACAAGGGAAACACTGTCCATATGCCAGAAAAACCGCAGTCCGGCAACTCCCATATGCAATCGTGTATCAAAAACCAATTTTCAAACCAATCTCATCAAATCAACATTAGGGTGCCACTTTAGGCTTAACCCAAAATCAACATCAAATCCAAGGACCAATTGTCCAAAACATGCCATTATAGGCTATTCTTCCTCAATATAAAACCAAAAGACCAAGTGTCCACATAAACCAATTCAGTTCATCAAAAATCCACCAAGTGTGGTATAAAAACATCCTTAATCCAAAACACCAAATATGGCAGATCCACTGCCTGAATTTCAAAACAGTATAAACCATATGAAAACTCTTCCAAAAATTCTCAAAATTTTAAGGAACCAAGTTCAATTTAATATACAGAAAATGCAATTCGTTTCGTGTCATTCGGATAAGTGTACAAAAAAAAATATAGGCCAAACAGTGAGGCTGTCCGGAAAACAGGGCAGGCAGCAGGTCAGGAAAACAAAATTCAGAATAAAATAGTTGCACTTGTCCAAAAATCATGAAATAATTCAGGGAGCAACATAGCATTATAATCTTCAAATACCAACTGGAATTTCATGAATTCATTAACCAGAGCAAAAGTTAAAAGCGTCCAAAGATTACTGATCACGGATTCCTGGAAACAGAGCACCAAATTTTACACTATCTTAAAATCAGTATAACCCCAGTTTTCCATCAGAATTAGAAGAGAAAAAAAAATATAAAGCACTTTTGTAGTTCATAATCTTAGAAAAATTTTGCAAGTGGTTTCATGTAAAAATTCGAAGTACACAAAAAGATATGAATTTTCAAACATTATAGGTCAGTGCTGAAAACAATCAGGGGCAGTTTCAAGCAACAGTTTTGGGTGAATTTTTAGGATATGAAAACCAATGAATTTTGACATGGTTTCTTCTACGAATTTTCAGTTTAACATGTTATCTAAAACATATAAAAATTTCAGAAGTTTCTGAGAACCATAACCTATTTAAAACGAATTTAGAAAAATGTTGTGCAGGCTGTCCAGCAAGGGTATTCTATCAAACACCTTATGTGCAAGTTTTTAAATCATCATACCAGCCCTATAATTCGAATTCTATCAACCCAATTGACCAAAATCAGTAAACAAATCATGCCAATTCAAATTCTAGCAATACCAATCAAGTTATTAGAATTAATTTAATCAATTCCAACATAAAAAAAAAACATAAAAGCCCTAATTTCTACCATTCAACCCTAAGTGTAGGAGTATGGATAGAGTAGTTACCTTTGATTGCTAAGTCCTATTGCTCAAATTGATGATCCAAGGGAAGAATTAAAGGTGTTGATGGCCAAATCCAAGGAGCAAATCAAACCCAAAACCAACTTCCTTGAATTGAGCTTCTAAACCTCAAGTATGCAATGAGAACAATCAATGAAGGGGTGTGGTAGAGGTAGGAGGTCGAAAATTTGAGAGAGGGGAAGGTGGGATGCTTGGCCGAATTGCACACACAAGGGAGAGGGGGAGATGAGCTTTAGTGTAGTTAGGACTTTATGTTGTAGAATGAGTGTGAATTAGGTTAAGGAGGGATTAAATAGAGAGGGATTATGATAAATACAAGTTGGCCGAAATGTCTAAATATATTAGTCCTAAAATATATAATTTTCCTAACCCCAAAATATTCACAAAATTTAATCATGTTTAAAGATGCATTTAAATATAATAAGCTTAAGGTATTAAATTAAATTAATTAATTAAGCCTAAAAATATTAAATGCCATAAAATTAAAATAATGAGAATAATTTATTTAATAAAAATAATGATGAAAAATATTATTAAAATATTCGGGGTATTACAATACTTATTTGTGTTATTAATAAAGGCATTAATTCATTTATTATATTTATCTTGTGCAATATATTAAATGAACTATCCAATGGACATATCCATATCCATGATGACCAGTGTCATGCACTTGGCAGTAAGACCATGGATAGGGTAAACGATATGACCATAAATAGATCGGTAGTCTGTTCAAGTCATGGGAATGAATGGAACAAAAGACTATCATTAACTTGGTTGTATAGCGGTGTCTTACCAGTCATTGGACATGGAATGTCAACCAAGTTAATGGGTACATGCACAAGGGGCATGGTACTGGATAGATCCACTAAACGAGAAATCCACATGGTATAGTATCACAAGTGATTCTCGTGTAGTACTTGTATGAATCCTTTAACCTGACCATATGATGGTGTTACATGTGAGGTCGCATACTTAGGGGTACGCTTAAAGGGCCTGTAATAGGGTGCCAAGTATGGGTACTTTCGGGTATGTCACTTAGCATGGTAATGCTATGGATATGCAGAAGGGATTTGTCACTCAGTAGTCCACTGGGAAGATATCACCGGCCTCTTGATGAATGTGACTGATAAGAGTGTGGCCACACCCAAACAAGTAGGAACTTGTTTGTGAGCTTCAGTGCATTCAGGATCAAGTTAATGTCCGGACACAAAAGGGGGTGATCAATCCATGCCTCTGTGTTGGACACCGATATCAATGACAAGGGATGTACAGGTTTAAACTACAGGGTTTAAGTAAAATGGAGAATGTTGAATGAAAATAATTGTAAATTCTGATTAATTAATACTTTAGAAAAAAAAAATTTAAATGAAATTAATATTTAATAAATAAGTTGTTTTTTTTTAAAGAAATAAAAAGACCGGGAGAGAAAAAGAAAAAGAAAAAGACTGCCATCTCCATCTTAATTGGGGGCAGCAGTGGCTTGCTAGAGCCCAACTGCAGTCTGTGAGCCAAAGGCCCACTGCCAACATAAAGATGGGCCTATGGGATCGTACACATTGAGCGACTGAACACCGACTTAAGGAATCACATGTATGCTTGGAGTATACACTCTGGAGAGAGAGGTGTATATATTAATTATATTATAAAGATCAATTAGATTGATCCTAATAATAAAATTAATATATTTGATTGGCTCTTCATAATTAATTGGATTAATTATGAGATTATTTCCTAGCTGGAAATATTCATATGTATAGGTTTACATATGATTTTATTTTGTAAAGATCTAATTTTAATTTGATGGATTAAATTAATTGGTCAAACTAATTTTAATTTAAATGTAAATAATATATTACTTGGTGTAATATATTAAATACATGGGCATATTAAAGTCGGGCTTGAAATTAATTTAAACCAGATTAATTAAAATAAGATTGGGCCTGAATTAAAAGAAGGAAGCCCACACAAAATGGTTGAGCCAAGCGGGGCCTTAATTCCCTTAAGGAATTCGGCCAACCCAGGGTTTTCAACCCTAGGAATTTCGGCCAACTATAGTGGAACACATCCTAACCGAAATTCACCAGCCCCTTCTCTCCATAGTTCGTGTTTTTCCGACGCTAGCACAGGTCGTGTTTGTTAGGCGTTCGTATACGTGAACGAGGAGGGATTCTGCATTGATTCCTGCAGTCTCCATCCATCTCTGAAAGAGATTTTCCGGGTAAGAGAATTATCTCTTTCTATTAAATTTTTGTTTTACAATTTCCATTTCAATTGATCCTGGGCACGGATTTGAGGAAATTATCGCGTTCTTCCGCTTTTATCCGATGATTTCCGGTGAAAAATCCCAACAGTGGTATCAGAGCAGGCTTTTCATCCGTGGAAATTGTTAAAATTGGTTGAATCCCATGTTTTAAAATTAGAGATTTTTCATTGGGGTTCTTGTTTTGGGTTTAAGATTTTTCCCATTTGATTTTCATACAATTGAAATTGAATATGCATATTGGTTTGTCTTTTTTTTTAATTTAATTGCATGTTTTTGGAATTCTTGGTGGATTTCGTGTTGATAGATGTTTTATTTTTTTCTGTATAGAAAAAAATCTGGCTATTCCCGGGGGTGCGGGGCTGCTGGCGGAGGAATCGCCACCAGCGGTAGCCGTACACGGCAGGAGCAGCTGCAGCAGCCGCTGCCTGCTGCTGGGCAGTGGCTGCCGCACGGCAGCAGCGGGCAATTGCTAGGTGGCTGCGCCGCCGCTGCTGCTAGGGCAACTTGCGGGCCGGGCCCAGTGTGTTTGGATTTGGCGGGTTTTTGGGCCTGGGGCCCATTTTTGAAATTTTAATTGGTTTTAAAATTCGTGTGTTTAAATTTATGTAATTTAAATGCGTGTGGTTTCTTGAATGAAATTTTATTTTATTCATGCGATATTAATTTTGGAAATTAATATGGTTAATTGAAATTGGTTCAGGTAATTTTGGCACAATTACTTGGATGGCTGAATTGGGCCCATGGTTTCCCAATTCCAGTGGGAGCAGCTGGACTGCCTGGGCTGGAGGCCCAAAGCCCGTTAAGGGTTAGAACCATGGTGGGCCAAAATTGGCGATTTCCATATAATGGCTTGGACATAATTGAAATGGGCTTAAATCATGCATTATAACATGCTTATGAATTATATGTATTGGATGCATATGGGTGATTAAATATTTTGTATGGTTGGATGCTATTGGGCCTTGTTCAAGATGGGTTGTATTTTCTTTTTGGGTAAACACGGCCTGCGTGTCGTTTTCTTTTTAATGTAATTTTATTTTATTCATTGTAAAAAGAAGAAGCCCATGGGGTGGTGAGCCCAAGTGGAGGTGAAACCCCAGAAGGAAGAAGATGGAGGCCCACCTGATATTGTTTTCTAGTATAGGTTTACTAGAATAATATTAGGATGTAATATAGGCCCATAGCAGTCCATTTTACTTATTTATTTAATTATTCTTTATATTTATATGCATGTATGAATGTATGATCCAACCGCATTTCACCCGCCTTATGTATGCAAGCCGTTATTAATTGAATCTAAAAACCAAATGAAATTACTAAGTCACTTGTGAGCACAGGTTTTTTCCCGACCTCGGTGATGAAAGCTACTATTACCTTTTTCACGGATAAACGTGAAGCGGATGCGGACCGACCAGAATGACGTCGAAAATGTCCCAGATGGCCCGGAGGTGTGTGACAAGTCTTAGTACGGAACCCTGGAAAATTTGAGCGGATATTTAAGAGAACCGAAAAACAAACCAAAGAAAATAAGTGAAAATATAATTTTCTGGGTATTACAGCCGCTCGGCTGTAACCTACAGCCGCCCGGCTGTAACCTACAACTGCCCGGCTGTAGTCTACAGCCACGTGGCTGTAATATCCCTATTTCCTTTTTTGGGCAAAATCAGCATTTAATTCGGTTTTTGAGCAAAACAGGAATTTTTGATGCTACAGCCGCGCGGCTGTAACCTACAGTCACGCAGCTGTATATTACAGGGACGCGGCTGTGACCTACAGCCGCGCGGCTGTAATCTTCAGTTTTCCTTTTTTGACGAAATCAGCAATTAATTCCGATTTAATACCAAAACATGAGATATTTAAGATTGCTATTCAGGAATTAGGGCAACAAGGAGGCAGAAAGAAAAAAAAAAAAAAAAAGAGAGAAAACCTAGAGAAATAGAAAAAAAGAAAACACAGAGTTTTTATTAAGGTTTTTTTTAATACAACAAAAAAAAAAAAAAAAGGAATTAGGCTAAAAAGAAAGAAAAGAAAGGTTAGAAGAAGAGGGAATACTCAAAAATCAAGCCTTGAATTTTCCTCGTGGTTCCGTTCGAGGTTCGGAAAACACACTTTGCTCGGGTCATCTGTGACTGTGGGACGTTTTCTGGCATCCAAAAATCTTTTTTGTGGTCCAAGCGCTGGAACACATACAAGGTAATTTTCTGAGAGGCCTTAAAAATCCATTGTGTTCATCTTGGTTGTGATTCAATTGCATGATTTGAGTTTTTTCGTATTTGGTTGGTTTTTTTTGGTCTACAGCCGCCCCACCAAAGATCACAGCCGCCCGGCTGTGACCTAAAGAGGCGCGGCTGTAGTTCTTTTCCATTTTTTCTTCTGTTCTGTGGGAGTTTTCTGATTACAGCCGCCCCACAAGATCATAGCCGCCCGGCTGTAACCTATAGCCGCTCGGTTGTGACCTATAGGGGCGCGGCTGTAATTCTTTTTTATTGGATTTTTATGATTTTTTTTGGGTTTTCTGTGATTACAGCCGCCCTATGTGATCACAGCCGCCCGGTTGTAACCTACAGCCGCGCGGCTGTGACCTATAGGGGCGCTGCTGTAACCTACAGGGGCCGAAGCTCCATCAGCCCGAATCGATCGATAACGCTCCCACGCTTCAATTAAATGTGTTTTTCATATCAGTTATCGATCCAATCACATCCGTGCATGCTTCGATTCCATGTTCTTCATTTTTTTATGGGCGGATGTGATGAATTTGGTGATTACGGACAATTAGGGATTTCCAGATTCGATTTGGTCCATTTCGGGTCTTTTCTGTTGATTTTAATATTTTTCCAGAAGTCCCAGATCGTCTAAAATCATCAAATTTTGCAAAATGATCTTCGAAAACACGAAAAATAGGTTGGAATCAATTCTGGAGCATTACAGCCGCCCGACTGTAAGCTACAGGGGCGCAGCTGTAGCCTACAGCTGCGCGGCTGTAGCCTACAGGGGCGCGGCTGTAATACAGGCAGAATTACAGTTTTGCCCTTTTGGGCCCCAAACTTGTAATTTTGCATTCTTTTCCCATTGAAAAATGAATTTTGGCGTGTTTGCATACTTTTGGACCCTAGATGGATGTTTGTTTTAGGCCCACACACAACGGGACCTCCGGGTCCCAGGATATCCGACCCGCTAAAGTTGGATAAGTGCATGTAAATGAGCCAAACCGCTTTTAAAACCGATTTTTCATCCATAAAACCTACAGGACGTTTAAAAAACCGTTTTCCAAGTCTAACCTGGCTGACCGGTCGGGTCGACCCGGTTACCCCCCTTCGCATGATCCCGTTTCCTAAAATATCCCTGTTCTGTCTTATATGAGTCCTTAGTGTGATTTATTTATTTGTGCTAACCATATTTGGATGCAGCTTTTATTTTTACTTTATTTTTATCTTTGAATGTGTTTTATAGATTATCCCGTGTATCTAGGCGATTGTAATTTTTAGATTATCGTGTATAATAGGCGGTTGTAAAAGGTGAGGATGAGAGTTTTCTTTTTCTTGGGTTATATAATTTGGCCTCTGATTTACTTTTCCGCACTTTTACTTTTCTGCACTTTTATTTTGGTTTTATATTTATGTCATATGTATGAGCATTGGCTAATAATAAAAGAAGAGATAAAATGAGTAGAATTAAGTGAATGAAATGTCGTATTACGAAATAATAATTAAAAATTAGTGAGGATTAGTAGATATATTGCCCGAACCTCGAATCTCTGGACTAGGTACTGCGTCTACACTTGGTAGGGAGCTGTACCGGAATTTCCCGGATGAGCTGATCTGGGTGGCGACTCTGTTTCTAATCTTGAAATTCGTGTTTCGAGATCTTTAAGTTAAAATGGGATTTTCTAAAAAGCTTGTTTTCTAAAAATCATGCTTGAAATTAAGTCTTCTACAAAAAGACTTTTCCAATAAAATGGAAGGTTTCTCAAAGAAAGATTGAAGCCCATTTTCAAAACCAAGACATAATCACCAAAAAGAAAATCCCCGGTTCCCGCTTCACCGCGCGTTCCGAAAAAGGTCGTCCGCTCATAGTGGCGACTCTGCTGGGGATTAACGGTTTCTTCAAAAGAGTTTTCACAAAAAACTTAAGGAACTTAGGCAACCATTGAAGTACATCCTCACTTATAGTTGATTATTAAATCATAATTCAATATTTCATTCACATTGCATAAAGCATGACATTTTCTCTTCTTAAATCCCTCCAACACTCATTTAAACCCGGTTTATTTCTAAAGGTGACCTGCCTCTTCCGCTAGGATTGGAGGCACCCGAGGAGGTAAACCACTCATAGCCTTGTACGAACCCCTTCGTTTGGACCCTTGAGTGGGGAGAAGTGAGGAGTATATTTTCGTTATAGGAACCTGTACGACCTTTGGCTTGACTCATACCTTCATGTAATGGCCTAGCAACTTCCCTTTAGGATTACCAAAACCATATACTTGAAAATGGACATCGAGAGTATGCCTTTGGTATCCCCCGTTGATGCCAAAGAGACCCAATACCCAGGAAGAATGCAAGACCAATCGAATGGAGGAATAAGGTTGGAAGGGTGAGCATATTTTTGTGTGTGTGCTAACGTTTGCTCTATGGTTGTTTTATTTTCAACCTTTTCATACGACATAAACACGCATCATACGTATGCCATATTCTAATCACTTTCTTCGTGCAGCCATTTTAGAGCATCCTCACACGTGTGTGTTATACTAACCATATTTTCGTGCAGCCATAATCATTTCCCGTATGCCACATTCATTTTGTGTGCTCATGAATTCATAAAGCATACACGACATCATCTTGCGTGTCATTCTAACCACATTTTTGTGCAGCCATTTGCATTTTTGTATGACATAGGCATCCACATCATTTCATTGCATCAAAAATGTAAGGATGTTCTAAGTATGCCCTTCACGACCATTTCATATCATAACATATCGGGAGTCCCCAAGGCTATCCGTATTCTGCCTGTGCACTAGCTTGCATTTGGCCGTCCCATTACATTATTAGAAGACCACAACGGTCTTAGGCTCGCATTTGTGTGCTGGACCACACGAAATCATCACATCTTGATCATTCACATTTGGTGTCATGGTGACGCCTTAGTTTTGCTTGCATGTCCTAATCCATATCGGATTGTTACATAACATCGACAACCCATTTGAGGTACTCCACGAGTGCCGAGCTAGTTTTCATATTAAGACATTTCATAGCACCCCTAAATCATATAAGGTGTTCCACGAACACTGAGATGCTGTCCGTGCTTCGATTCGCACGTGACTTGTATGTGACATCACGTCATGTTAAGATGCTATAAAAGCATCGAGTGTCTATCTGCGGGATGGTTCCCTCAAGAACATTTCATATCATTACATTGACCTACAAAGTGTCAAACTTTAGTCCATGTGTCGGCACACATGCGACCATTTCACAACATCCCCTAGGTGCCCCAAAGGCACTGAATCTCCGTCCGTGTGATGGCTCGCACGTGACATTGTTGCATTGTCTTGTGTATAGCATAGGGTATGCTTGGAACATCCGAAGCAAAAGAAAGAAAAGCACTAAAACCATCTTTAGCATCATCCACATCCATGCGGCATCATCCAAACATGAGCATAAAAGTGCCATTTAGAATGTCGAGTCTAGGACCACGACATCCATCCGAAACTCTAACCTTATACTGATTGTGCAATTTGGAGTCGCATCTCGGGAAGGTTAATTCAAGTTGAATCAGAACCAAACACACCAGTTCAGTTAATTCAATCAGAATCGGTCACGGTGGAAGGAGTCAGTTCAGGGTCGGATTCAGACAGGGAAGTCAAAGTTCAGTTGCCTACTCTACCGATTGACAGTCAGGCATTGTTGGAAGAGGTTGACAGAGCAGACATGGCTGACAGAAACAGTGAAAACAGTGGAAACAGCGGAACCATGCCCTTCGACATGGCTGCCTTTATGAGGAGCTTCTTAAGCTCAGATGAGTTCAGGGCTACCCTTAGGGAGCAGGTGCAGGCGGTGATGACTACCCTCCCTATTCCAGTTGTCCAACCAGCCCAGACCTCGGTTGGGAATAGAGGACGACAGCCTGTTCAAGCCACTAATGGAACCGGGGGGAATACTCCTAGCGGGATTGGTGGAGTTGCCAATCATAGAGAGCCGGACCGTCAGTCTGAAGAGGATGAGGCTTTTGAGAAGGCGAGGGAAGCCTCGATTGAGTCGATGCTGGAGAAACGGCTCAACCAGAAATTTTCAGACATAGATGCTATGATGCCCAAACTGAAAGAAATGGTCCACTTCAATTCTATCAAGTGTGCCAATCCTGCGACGTTAGTTGCTGATGTGGAAGGACCGCTCCCGGCTGGTTTTCATATGCCATACCTCCCTCCTTACACCAGAGAAGGACCACCGGAAGCCCATTTGGATAGCTATGTGAGATTGATGACCGGTATGGGGATTGGAAAGGGTCATCTCCTGAATTTGTTCCCTACTACTCTGAGAGGAGCTGTAGCAAAGTGGTACATGAAGACACCATTGTACACCCGTTCGACTTGGGAAGACTTAGCTGATGCTTTTGTGAAACAATATGCTTACAACACCCAAGTCGAGACAACTCTTGAGGATTTGGAGAGGATCCGCCAAAAGCCGAATGAGTCTTTTCCGGCATATTACCAACGGTGGATGGATGTGCAGGTTTTGGTGGATGGGGTGCCGAAGTTAGAATCTTTAATTATGAAGCTTGTGGATGGCAGCTTGCCCCAATATAAAGACAAGATGAAGCTGAAGAGATTCCACTCCTTCAATGAGGTGGTGGAGTTTGCCAAACGTATCGAGCGATACGAAGAAGAGGAACAGAGGGGCAAGCAAGGTTTAGGCTCCTACAGAAACAACCAGGGGTACTCCCAAGGGTATAAGAGTGGAAGTTCCAAGACCACTGTGGTAGGATCTGGTTCAAGGACAACACCAAAGGCAGCCTCTATTAAAACTCAGGAAGCAAAAGTAGCTGTTGTGAATCAAGGGAGGGCAAATGTTCCAAGGATCACCAGTCCGTGGGCTGAGTCAGTCAGTCGAATCTTTGCCAAGTGTAGGAAGGCAGGGGTACTGTAGAGTTTGAGGCCATTCTCGCCTCCAGCAGAGGCAGATAAACATAATTTCTGTTCCTACCATGTAATGGCGGGTCACCGTACGAACGAGTGTACCCAATTGATTAAAGCCATCAAACAGTTGGTCATAGATGGCAAGATAGTAGAGCCGACTCTGAAACCGAATGTGCAAAAGAATCCACTCCCCACCTTTGGTAGTCAAGTAAACATGGTGCAGTCAGGCTTACCAGCCAATTATGTGTTCGCCCAGATCATTAAGGCGAATCCGAGTGTGCGAGCTGTACTGGTGGAAGAGGAAGAAGAGCCAGAGGTGTTTGAAGAGCAGACTGCGGTAGTAAGGGACAAGATAGGTCCTATTGATTTATATGACTTTGAGGCAGAAGACGAGTACGATGAGTTCGAAGTGCAAGAGTCAAAGCCAGTTTACCCGGTGGAGACAAAAAGAGGGACTGTAATAGAGAAAGATGGGCCGGTGATGCACATCACTAGGAGCGGCAGGGTTTATCAACCCATTAGTGCACCACCTCCAGCACCCCCAAGAAGGAACATGACACCGGTGCAGAATAATAGCCCGATGGTTAGGGAAGAAGACATGGTTGTGGACCAACTAAAGAGGACACCGGCCCGTGCCAGTGTATGGCACTTGCTTATGAAATCCAAGAGGCACCGAGAGACGGTGGTAAAGCAACTGATGGAGATGGATACTAACCCCACCATGTCCCCCGATGAGGTGTGTGTAATGATAAGGGGAAAGAGTTGAAGGTTAACAAGGCCCCGGAGATCAGTTTTGGGGTAGGGGACCTTCCACCTGAGGGTGTGAATCACAATAGGGCCTTGTACTTAAGGGTGGAAGTCATGGATAAAATAATGCTGAGTGTGATGGTGGATGATGGCTCGGCCTTGAACATTTGTCCTTCTCAGTTCCTACCCTTCCTGGGGGTGAGTCCTGAAGCTCTCTGCCGGTCCAACACTGTAATTAGAGCTTATGATGATAGTAAAAGAGCTGTCTTGGGGACCTTCGAAACGGAAGTCAAAGTAGGGGAGGTTAAATCGAAGGTGTTGTTTACCGTGATTGATATTCGTGTCACCTTCTCCTTACTCTTGGGAAGACCATGGTTCCATGCTTTAGGTGGAGTTCCATCGACTTTACACCAGAAAGTAAAGTTCTTAATCGGAGGGAAAATAGTGACGGTGGAAGCGGAGGAACCTTTTGTTGTAGCCGCATTGAGTGCTACCGAGTAGCCGATGACTGGGTTTCAGGTTGCTGTGATTGCTGATAAGCCTGAGTTTCCAGACTAGATTCACAGGTATTTTGCTAAACAGAATTATGAGCCGGGAAAGGGATTAGGGGCCAAGCAACAAGGAATCCCTGAATTCAACATAGAGGCTAGGAAGTACTGACAATTCGGGCTGGGGTATCAAGAAGGAAGGGCCAAGCGAGAAAGGAAGAGTGTGAATCTAGTGGATACGTTTGTCCGGGCCACAGAATCAGTATATGATGGGACTCCTGAGCCGGTAATTGTAGAGGGAGGTCAGCTCCCTGGGTTTGAAATTTTTGCTGATGTGGTGGATTTCAGCAAGTATGGAATAGAGCCAGTTGTGAACATGCTGCGTGATGAAGCTGGAGCTGGAAACAAGGGGGTTCAGAATCAGAGAGCTGTTGACCAAGTCAAGATTGAATTTTGGAATAAGGGAGAAGCTTTCAAGAAGACGGATCTGGTGAAAAGTGAGATGGAAGTGGCTATGGGGGCCATTACGAGAGCACTGTCCACCTTAATGAAACCAAGCAAGGGTGCTGAAGAGAAGACATCACCTGTGGGAAAAACACATGAAGACCTGGTGGAAGAAGCGGTGAAGGAGCTCACCAAGCTGGTTATGAGAGGCAAGGCTCAAATGACAAAGGAAGAGCTGACTGACAAACAGAAAGAAGACCTGGAAGGAGACCTGGGATACTTGTTCGAAGAGGTCGACTGTGCTGCTGTTGATGAAGACCCTCCGCATGTGGAGGATGGAAACTTTTTAAATGTATCTGCTTTTTTTATTTTTGATGTGAACAATTCTGCCTACTAGGCATACAATGCAATAAAATCTGATTTGTGATGTTTTCCGGATGGAACTGTGCATACATACAAACATTCATTTAATGTCTTTAGCATACATGATGCATCATTGCATGAAATGAACCTAGGGACAGATGATGAACCAAAGATGGTATCCATCTCGAAAGACCTCACGCCTGATGAGAGTAAAGAACTTGTAAAAATCCTGCAAAAACATGTCAAAGCATTCGCTTGGTCCTACGACAACATGCCTGGGGTTGACAGAGAAATTGCAGAGCATAGAATCCCGACAGATCCAAAGATGAAACCAGTTAAGCAGAAACTTAGACGACTTTGACCAGAATGGGCTGAAAAGGTTAAAGAAGAAGTAGCCAAACAAATAAAGGCCAAGTTCTTAGAAGTGGTAGAATATCCAGAGTGGTTGGCCAATGTCGTACCAGTTGCAAAGAAAGACGATCGAGTAAGGGTTTGTGTGGATTCCCGTGATCTGAATAAGGCGTCTCCCAAAGACGACTTTCCACTCCCACATATCGACGTTCTGATTGACAGTGCCGCCAGGGCAGCCATGTATTCCTTCATGGATGGGTTTTCGGGATACAATCAGATTTTAATGAATGTGATCGACAAAGTAAAGACAGCCTTCATCACAGAATGGGGAGTTTACTGCTACAGGGTTATGCCTTTTGGTTTGAAGAATGCCGGGGCAACTTATCAGCGGGCAGTCACGACACTTCTGCATGATATGATCCACAAAGAGGTCGAGGTTTATGTGGACGATATGTTGGTAAAATCAATGACCCGGGAGGAGCACCCAGCCATCCTAGATAGATTTTTAAATAGGATCGAGAAGTACAATCTTCGCCTCAACCCAAAGAAATGTGTATTTGGTGTCACTTCAGGAAAGTTGCTTGGTCATGTAGTCAGCCAGAAAGGGATTGAGATGGATCCGGACAAGATTAAGGCCACCAGGGATATGCCGGCACCACAGTCAGAGAAGGAGGTAAGGTCGTTCCTCGGGTCACTACAGTATGTCAGTCGGTTTATTGCAAGATTGACGACAGTTTGTGAGCCAATTTTCAGACTGCTAAAGAAGAACCAGCCCGTGAAATGGAACGAGCAATGTCAGATAGCCTTTGATAGAATTAAGTCTTATTTGATGAATCCTCTAGTTCTAAAACCTCCAATACCAGACAAGCCTTTGATTCTGTACTTAGCCATCGAAGAGACTTCTGTGGGAGCCATGCTAGTGCAAGAGCAAGAGGATGGGCATGAGCATGCGATCTATTATTTGAGCAAGAAGCTACTAGAGTATGAGAGTATGTATACGATAGTAGAGAAGACTTGTGCTACTATGGTATGGTTGACAAAGAAGTTAAGACACTACTTCCAGTCATACAAGGTTCAGGCGGTGGCCAAGGTGGACCCCATGAAGTACTTATGCCAAGCTCCGGTATTAGCGGGAAAGTTATCCAGGTGGTTGCTTTTGTTGTCAAAATTTGACATAGAATATGTGACGAAGAAGACAATCAAGGGAAGAGCAGTAGCAGAATTCCTAGCTAACCAGCCAATAGATTCAGACTATGTGGAGAACTTAGAATTTCCCGACGAACAGCTGGTGGTGGTGGAAGAAGAGTTGAATAGGTGGGTGATGTACTTCGACGGGGCGGTGAATAAACACGGCGCAGGCTTGGGGGTAATCATTGCCACGCCCAAAGGAGAAATCATTCCTCTGGCAAGGCGACTTGACTTTCCAGTGACCAATAATGGGGCCGAATATGAAGCATGTCTCTTTGGTATTGATGCCTTAATCACGCTAGGGGCAAACGAAGTGCTAGTTATAGGGGATTCGGCCTTGGTGATTCGGCAGGTAACCGGAGACTGGGATATAAAGGAAGAATCGCTTCGACCCTATCTCGAGTTGGTTTGGGAAAGGGCAAGGGTATTTAGTCAATGTGAATTTCAACATGTACCGAGGGAGGAGAATCAGATGGCAGACTCTTTGGCTACATTGTCGTCAATGTGGGAAGGCCCCCGAAAACAACCAATATAGCCGGTCGTTCTGGAAATCGCTCAGAACCCATGCTATTTGTCGGTCAATTGGGTTGCAACTATTGAGGCACGCCTTTGGTATTATGATATTCTATTGTTCATCCAGAACGGTCAATATCCTGAAGATGCCAATGAATCTGATAAGGTTTCCCTCAGGAGGTTAGCAGCACAATTCCAGATATTTGAGAATAAACTTTTCAAGAGGACAGCTAACGGAGTTCTTCTGAAGTGTATCACGGAGGAGGAAGCAGTCGTGGTTATGAAACAGATACATTCCGGTGCTTGTGGCCCGCACATGAATGGTTTGGCTCTGGCAAAGAAGATACTGAGGCAAGGATACTTTTGGCTCACTCTACAAGCCCATTGTATCGAGGAAGTTAAGAAATGCCACGAATGTCAAGTGTATGGAGACCTCAATCATCTCCCCCCACTTGAACTTCAAGTGTCCTCGACTCCATGGCCGTTCGCAGCTTGGGGTATAGACATAATCGGAGAGATAAGGCCGCCTGCTTCAAATGGGCACTGATTCATCGTTGTGGCTGTAGATTATTTTTCTAAGTGGGTTGAAGCAGAATCATTTGCGAACATCACTGCCAAGAAGATGGCCAAATTTATAGAAAGGAGCATCTTCGCAAGATATGGGATCCCTCATCATGTCGTGACCGATAACGGGTACAATTCCAAGGGATAACGACACAGTTACTCCAAGAGAAAGGGATCGAGCACCACAAGTCATCCCCGTATCGCCCACAAGCCAATGGAGTGGTGGAAGCGGCCAATAAGTCCATCAAAAAGATTCTGTCAAAGATGGTGGTAACCTACAGAGATTGGGCCGACATGTACCATTGGCTTTGTGGGGATGCCGAACAAGCATCAGAACCCCTACTGGAGAAACTCCGTATTCACTGGTTTACGGGATGGAAGCAGTGTTACCGGTGGAGATGGAAATCAGATCATTAAGAGTGGTCATGGAGGCACAGTTACCGGAGTCTGATTGGCTTCAGTCGAGATATGAACAGCTAGCACTGATTGATGAAAAGCGTCTTCAGGCTTTAGATCGGTTGCAAATGTACCAACAGCGGATGGCTAGGGCATAGAACAACAAGGTTCGCCATCTGAAGCGTCCATTTAAGGCAAGGGATCTGGTACTCAAGCAGATAAAACAGACCAACACAGATGTGCGGGGGAAATTCAAGCCGAACTAGGAAGGTCCGTATGTAATCAAGAGGGTGCTTTCGAAAAGTGCTGCAAAAATCATGGATATGGACGGGAACGAATTCGTCAACCCCATCAACCAGGACAAGCTGAAACACTACTACGTGTAAAATATAGATTGAAAACCCGAAATGGGCGGTCTGTGCAAAAGATAGGACACAAAGTAAGGTCTGCTGAATTGAAAACCCAAAAAAGGGCAGTTCAGGCAAAAATAAAGACAGTCCGATAGGCCGAAAACCCAAAAAGGGCGACCTATGCAAAAATTAAGACAAAAAAAAAAAGTCATACAGCAGTAATCAATCCTAATCATCTAGAGGCCAAGATACCGCAGCGTCAGCGCCTCACGTTCTCGCCGGGTGGGACAGCCGACCAGATCTGCCAACCAAGCCCTATAGCAAGCATCTGTCTCTATGGAGGCAAGATTATCATACTTCAGGACCTCAGTAAAAGTAGGATGCATCCACTGGTGTTGCACGTGCCGAGGCCACGGTGATGTAAACACCCCACATTCAGTAGTGCACAAAGATCGAGGAACCCCTTGCAGCTGCCCATACTGCCTGCACAGCCGAGCAGGAGAGTAGAAAGTCACACGGGTCAACCCAAGCAACTGAACGCCTCCGGCCCAGGTCTCAGTAGTCACGTCAGTAATATCCCACCAAGGACAGACCCATCGGATAAAGGCGTCAGATCGCCTCCTTAGCCAGTCGAACCAATGCTCCATGGATATGAAACCGAAATCTGGAAGCTCGATGTGCCAAGACCAATAGCGCTTCGGAGCATATCTCGGACGAGGTGGAGGAGGACTCAAGAGGCATAGCTTCTCCATCAGCCAAATCTGTAGGCCGGTTTAGTCAAGATGAAGGGGCAATGAATGTTTAAAGGCAAAAAAAAAAAAAAAAGAACTGAAGCATACCTGAAGCAGAAGGGGAGATCCACGGCTCTCGATAGGAGAATCAGAGTGGATGGAGTCTAAGTATATCAAGGTCTCAGCCAGAATAACCCTCATGAAAGATGCACCCTGAGACACCTGAGTTACCACTAAAGC
Organism: Euphorbia tirucalli; assembly: GCA_039660915.1. Taxonomy (NCBI): domain Eukaryota; kingdom Viridiplantae; phylum Streptophyta; class Magnoliopsida; order Malpighiales; family Euphorbiaceae; genus Euphorbia; species Euphorbia tirucalli. Next base: position 28,279,043 of record CM077640.1, on the reverse strand, counting down.
CAGCCTAAGACTACAAGTATCATCTCGGGACTCGCACAGATAGCAAGCCGTCAATAACAGACTCATCAGCGGAGCCCACCCAGGGGCAGTGGGATATAAAGCAAAACACAAGTCAGCAACGATAGAAAGACTAAGTCTGGACGAGATAGACCTACCAGTAAGTGCACGACCTATACCTGCCACAGAAGGAGCAAACTGGATTAGGAATATGCGGGCATCATCATAATCGAGGTCGGGAACAGCCAACTGGACCCCCCGGGGGCAAGGAACACAGAGAATGGCACTAAACTCCTCTATCAAGGGGCATAACTCTTGGCTGGAGAAACGGAACACATGATCCGTCGGATCCCAAAAGCTGACAGCTGCATCCAAGAAGACCCGGTTTGGGGTCAAAGTGATGTAACATCTGAGATACTGCAAGCTAAAGGGTGTAAGTAGGGCCCAATTAGAAGAGCAGAGCGTACCCCAGTAGTCCCGGAGTCATCCTCTAAGCTGATCCATGCTAAAAGAGAAGCGAAAGAAGAAGAAGGGCTGAAGAATGAGTGGGGCGGCTGTAGTATGTGGGGCGGCTGTAATGCACTATAGGGGCTCGGCTGTAATACATGGGGTGGCTGTAACATTTATAGGGGCTCGGCTGTGCTGAAGAAAGCTTGAAAATCGATGTGGGATTGAGTTTTTGGCATGGGGCGGCTATAACTGCTACAGGGGCGCGGCTGTAGCCTACAGGGGCACAGCTGTAATGTATGGGGTGGCTGTAATGTCTACAGGGGCTCGGCTGTGCTGAAGAAAGCTTGAAAATCGATGTGGGATTGAGTTTTTGGCATGGGGCGGCTGTAACTGCTACAGGGGCATGGCTGTAATGTATGGGGCGGCTGTAATGTCTACAGGCGCTTGGCTGTGCTGAAGAAAGATTGAAAATCGATTTGGGATGGACCTTTTGGCATGGGGCGGCTATAGCTGCTACAAGGGCACGGCTGTAGTATGTGGGGCGGCTGTAATAGCTACAGGGGCGTGGCTGTAGTGCAGATAATCCTTTGTCTATGGCCTTTTATGATTTCTAATGATTATGATTGCAAAAATAAGGGTTCTGGAGATCGCCTTTCAAAGAAAACAAAGTATAAAGGCACCAAGATACGTTCCGGACCGGACCGAATTGAACAAAAGAGCCATAAAATGTAAGAAAAGGCGAGAAAATACATGGATAAGAAGTACAAGTGTCATACAAAGTTATATACATCAGGCATATCCAATATAAAACTAAATCAGATCCGCACCAAGACCCGATATGTGCTAAGAAGAATCATCGTCGTCATCATCATCTTCTGCCTCGTCATCATCATCGTCGTCGTCGTCTGCTTCTCCCATCTCGACGTTCCAGTCGCCTGCCTGGTCTCTGAAGGTCTGATTCATGACCTCTAATTCGGCGACTCGACGCCGTAATTGATCGTTCTCAACCCTCAAGCGAGCGGACTCATGACGCTCCATCCCGATCGCCGTCTGCATTAAAATAAAACATGAAAAACATCGCATATGCATCCATGCATACAATGCATACATCCAGACATAAGCATATCATTCTGTGCAGGTACTTACTGTCTTAGCGGAATTGTCTCGGAAAGAGAGCGCCCTCAGCACATTAATGGCCTGACCCATTTACATACCCTGCATCACCGGAATCTGTAAAAAATTAGGATTCAGAGTATCAGATAATGACAGAAAAGGGGAAAATAGATTAACAAAGAGATACTCACATGTGTGGTGTCAGAAGGAATAGCCGGGGGAAAATTATGGTCTTGCAGATGTAGATCAGCCTGATAAGATTGCTGGAAGTCATCATACAGCTGAATGGAGTCTTCGATCGGGAATTCAAGCCGACCATGCATGTATCCGAGATCGGGAGCCAGAGGAGCCTGGAAATCAGGAATGGGAATCCACACCAGTGGCCCTGGGATCAGCGAGACGTGACCTACCTCCTCTTCCCCTAGCTGATGAAGAAGCGCGTACCCGTCTACCCCGGGAAGATGGCTGGGGTCAATTAGACACCACAACGTTGAAAAAAAAATCAATTACCCCAGCGCCAGCACTAGCATCAGCGGATGGTGGGAGCAAGTGGACGGTGATGAAGCGGCCATAATCACCATCTACACTGCCAGCCTCATATCCAACACCATAGAGGTCCGAGTGCAACTCCAAGGATAGCAGGTGAGGCCAGAATAACCCTACTGGCAGGGCAGTCGGGATCCTACGCGCCCCAGGACCAGAGCGCCAGTCGCAAGTCCTCTCCCCTAAGAACCACTCCTGGCCTAAGGGGCACTCCATCACGAAGCGTCTGCTCGTGAGCACCTGTGTATCAACAAGCTGCTGGGGCAAATTCTCCCCTTCCCGACTCCAAGGGGCCTTGACAATCTGAAATTGAGGAACTCGTCAGTTGAAAAAAAAGAAAAAGAAAAATTTGTTATACCCCCTCGAACGTCATATCTCTCAGAGCCTGCCGACACTCCTCCTGGTTCTTATCCACCTCACTCCAGACGTATCCCATGTAACAGCGGAGGTGGGGGAATTCAACTAAAGTGACCCCTTAGGGAATCTGCACCATCGGGGGAGGGACGAAGCGGTACTCATAGACCCAAATCTGCAAGGGAAAATTTAAAGCAAGCCAGTTTGAAATAAATAAATAAATAAATAAATAAATAAATAAATAAAAAATAAATATATAAATAAAAAATAAATAAAAATAAAAATGTTCAAGACACTCACGTGCAGCAGAATCCAAAAGGCCTTCAACTCCTTATGGGAGCGCCGGGCGCAGAGATCTAGAGCATAATAAAGTTGGGCCAATGCAGCCCGAGCCCAATTAAGGGTCCTCATAGACTCCAAGTCGATCAATGAAGGCAATAAAGCCAGATTCACATTGCTCCGGCCTATGGGGAAAAGAGTGGTGGAAAGAGCATGTAGTAGGTACGCTCTAGCATACTTCCTCTCATCACCAGCATCAAAGGTGGTTCCCTCCGGAAGCGCACACTGCCGCCCGAGCCAGTACTCGCGGATCCTACTGCATTGGATCCGGCTCTCGGGAGAACTAATCCCAATCAGCATGGATATCAGCTCCTGACGATAGCCGCCATGCGCGAAGACCTGATTAAAGTGAATCGTCTGGCCCGAGAAGGGAAGGCCTATAATAGCAACGATGTCCTCTGGGGTCACAGTGTATTCCCCGGAAGGGAAATGAAATGTGTGGGTGGAGTCCATCAACCTCTCCAAAAGTGCGGCCAAAAGCCCCCGACTCGTGCGAGGAGTGGTAATCGACATGCTGCGAACCAGTCGGTGCAGGCCGGTGGAGTTCACAATATCCTTCACCCCTTGAGGGAGACGCCTGTACCACTTTAAGGCCTCTATGATGGATCCGCTACCACAATGACCGGATCTCGACTACAAAATTAGTGATCAGGGAGTTTACGAGCTTTTTAGAATGCATACATACCATAAAAATCGAAGAAACATTATTCGAGTCGAAAAAAAATGGATTGGCCCTAAATCTAAAGGCTACAGCCGCGCGGTTGTAACCCCACATGATCACAGCCGCGCGGCTGTGATCAAACATGGGGCGGCTGTAGCTGCGTTTTTCTCAGCCCACTTCATTTTTTTCGCTTTTTCGGTTAAATCTCGTCCTAACTCAAGCCAAACTAACAATTAATCATCCTAGGGGCATAATCTACTCAAATCATGCATCAATTTCACATATTTTCCTCAATTTTGCAGAAATTGGAAACTTGGAAAAAGTGGGAAAGTTTGAGAAAACTAACCGGATTCGTGTAAGCATAGTTCGAGACTTGGAGTAAAATGGGCACTTGATCGTCGATCTTTACTCCACAGTATGCATCCTCCCCTTTTAACCCATAAATACACTCAGTGGGTTCAAAGGGTAGAGTAAAGTTTCCTTCCGGGATGGAAAACCGAGTTTGAAACACGGGTTGAGCAGCCGGGACAGGACGGAGGACTCTATGCATCTTTCGCCTCATGGTTTCGATTTGGGAGCAAGAAAAATCGCCAGAAAGGAGAGTATTTTCAGCCAAAATGGGTAAATGGGGGCTGCCACATTGTGTGGCTTTTATGAACTCATCCTTACCTACCACTACAGCCGAGCGGCTGTAGTTTTCAAATTTGTGTCGTTTTTTCTCTTTCGAGACTTATTTTATGTCCATTTGACCCCGAGAAAGGTAATTTTCTTGTTTTGCAGGCACCAAAGAATGAGATTTTAGGCTCAAATTCGCTCTTGATCGAAGGGGCAAAAATTTTTGTTTCCAAAATTATCGATCAAGGAACGAATATGCGCCCAAAACGACTTCAAAGCTTCAAGTGTTGACCAAAATCCTCAAGCCGCCAAAGAACCAACTTCCTGGCTACAAGAGCCCCGTGACGTCATAATTATCCTCTCCTTCAAGTGGCACATGCTTCACAAGAAGTGAAATGTCCAAAATGCCCTTCGGGTAACAACCACACCACCGAATGGCCAAAACACTTTCCGTTTAGCGATATGAGCTATATGGGAGACCAAGTCACCCAAAATATTTCTCCCCTTAATGACACAAGCTCCATTAAGGGTGAAATGGCCGAGATTCCTTCTGCCGGCCAGCAAGCTGTCAAATGACCGAAATACCCCTTCCCACGAAAAAGGGAACACCAGATCACTAAAAACCCGTTTCTTTTGTGACATAAGCACCACAAAAGACCAAACGCCCAAAGTCTCCTTACTTCAAGGAATGTCAACTTCCCAAGTTGTAAAATTACCAAAATACCCTTCCCTTTCGTAGGCACCGAATGGCAAGGAGAATCCGATCTGGGCAAGTCCTCTGCTTCACAATAGAGTCGAAGCATGTCCCTGGCAAGTCAAACATGATCTGGGCAAGTCCTCTGCTTTACAATAGAGTCGAAGCATGTCCCTGGCAAGTCAAACATGATCCGAGCAAGTCCTCTGCTTCACGATGGAGTTGAAGCATGTCCCTGGCGAATCAAACAACATCCGGGCACAGTCCTCTGCTTTGCAATGAAGTCTAAGCATGACCCTAGATAACGTCGAAACAATTCGGGCAAAGTCCTATACTTCGTATCAGAATCGAAGCAAGACCCTAAAAAAAATCAAATCAATTTAGGCAAGGCAACTGTCTCAAAAGCAACCGAGACGAATCCCTATCCAAACAAGTCGACATGAGGAGAACCCCTCAGGTACGTTCTCTTTTCCTTCTCACCATGCTCCCTATCGCGAGACCAAACTCGAATCAGACACAAGCACCCGTTCAAGTCGACTTTGGTCGCGCGAGGGGCAGCCTGTAAGCATGGGTTTTTTCCCGACCTCGGTGATGAAAGCTACTATTACCTTTTTCACGGATAAACGTGAAGCAGATGCAAACCCACCAGAATGACGTCGAAAATGTCCCGGATGGCCCGGAGGTGTGTGACAAGTCTTAGTCCGGAACCCTGGAAAATTTGAGCGGATATTTAAGAGAACCGAAAAAAAAACCAAAGAAAATAAGTGAAAATGTAATTTTCTGGGTATTACAGCCGCCCGGCTGTAACCTACAACCGCCCAGCTGTAGTCTACAGCCACGTGGCTGTAATATCCCTATTTCCTTTTTTGGGCAAAATTAGCATTTAATTCGGTTTTTGAGCAAAACAGGAATTTTTGATGCTACAGCCGCACGGCTGTAATCTTCAGTTTTCATTTTTTGACGAAATCAGCAATTAATTCCAATTTAATACCAAAACAGGAGATATTTAAGGTTGATATTCGGGAATTAGGGCAACAAGGAGGCAGAAAGAAAAAAAAAAGAGAGAAAACCTAGAGAAATAGAAAAAAAGAAAACACAGAGTTTTTATTAAGGTTTTTTTTTAATACAACAACAAAAAAAAAAAAGGAATTAGGCTAAAAAGAAAGAGAAGAAAGGTTAGAAGAAGAGGGAATACTCAAAAATCAATCCTTGAATTTTCCTCGTGGTTCCGTTCGAGGTTCGGAAAACATACTTTGCTCGGGTCGTCCGTGACTGTGGGACGTTTTCTGGCATCCAAAAATCTTTTTTGTGGTCCAAGCGCTGGAACACATACAAGGTAATTTTCTGAGAGGCCTTAAAAATCCATTGTGTTCATCTTGGTTGTGATTCAATTGCATGATTTGAGTTTTTTCGCGTTTGGTTGGTTTTTTTTTGTCTACAGCCGCCCCACCAAAGATCACACCCGCCCTGCTGTAATCTACAGCCGTGCGGCTGTGACCTAAAGGGGCATAGTTGTAGTTCTTTTCCATTTTTTCTTCTGTTCTATAGGAGTTTTCTGATTACAGCCGCCCCACAAGATCACAGCCGCCTGGCTGTAACCTACAGCCGCTCGGCTGTGACCTATAGGGGCATGGCTGTAATGCTTTTTTATTGGATTTTTATGATTTTTTTTTTGGGTCTTCTGTGATTACAGCCGCCCCATGTGATCACAGCCGCCCGGCTGTAACCTACAGCCACGCGGCTGTGACCTATAGGGGCGCGGCTGTAACCTACAGGGGCCGAAGCTCCATCGGCCCGAATCGATCGATAACGCTCCCACGCTTCAATTAAATGTGTTTTTCATAACTGTTATCGATCCAATCACATCCGTGCATGCTTCGATTCCATGTTCTTCATTTTTTTATGGGCGGATGTGATGAATTTGGTGATTTCAGACAATTAGGGATTTCCGGATTCGATTTGGTCCATTTCAAGTCTTTTCTGTTGATTTTAATATTTTTCCAGAAGCCCCAGATCGTCTAAAATCATCAAATTTTGTAAAATGATCTTCGAAAACACGAAAAATAGGTTGGAATCAATTCTGGAGCATTACAGCCGCCCGGCTGTAAGCTACAGGTGCGTGGCTGTAACCTATAGCCGCGCGGCTGTAGCCTACAGGGGGGCGGCTGTAATACGGGCAGAATTACAGTTTTGCCCTTTTGGGCCCTAAACTTGTAATTTTGCATTCTTTCCCCATTGAAAAATGAATTTTGGCGTGTTTGCATACTTTTGGACCCTAGATGGATGTTTGTTTTAAGCCCACACACGAACGGGACCTCCGGGTCCCGGGATATCTGACCCGCTAAAGTTGGATAAGTGCATGTAAATGAGCCAAACCGCTTTTAAAACCGATTTTTCATCCATAAAACCTACAGGGCGTTTAAAAAACCGTTTTCCTAGTCTAACCGGGCCGACCGGTCGGGTCGACCCGGTTACCCCCCTTCGCATGATCCCATTTCCTAAAGTACCCCTGTTCTGTCTTATATGAGTCCTTAGTGTGATTTATTTATTTGTGCTAACCATATTTGGATGCAGCTTTTATTTTTACTTTATTTTTATCTTTGAATGTATTTTATAGATTATCCCGTGTATCTAGGCGATTGTAATTTTTAGATTATCGTGTATAATAGGCGGTTGTAAAAGGTGAGGATGAGAGTTTTCTTTTGCTTGGGTTGTATAATTTGGCCTCTGATTTACTTTTCCGCACTTTTATTTTGGTTTTATATTTATGTCATATGTATGAGCATTGGCTAATAATAAAAGAAGAGATAAAATGAGTAGAATTAAGTGAATGAAATGTCGTATTACGAAATAATAATTAAAAATTAGTGAGGATTAGTAGATATGTTGCCTGAACCTCGAATCTCTGGACTAGGTACTGCGTCTACACTTGGTAGGGAGCTGTACCGGAATTTCACGGATGAGCTGATCCGGGTGGCGACTCTGTTTCTAATCTTGAAATTCGTGTTTCGAGATCTTTAAGTTAAAATGGGATTTTCTGAAAATCTTGTTTTCTAAAAATCATGCTTGAAATTAAGTCTTCTACAAAAAGACTTTTCCAATAAAATGGAAGGTTTCTCAAAGAAAGATTGAAGCCCGTTTTCAAAACCAAGACATAATCACCCAAAAAGAAAATCCCCGGTTCCCGCTTCACCGCACGTTCCGAAAAAGGTCGTCCGCTCACATCGCTTAAAAGTGCTTCCCTCATTCAAAACCGGCTCGAAGTGGGAATAGGCCAGTTGTAGACCATGCCCTCGCAGGATACACTAAAGTATTGTCACTTTGTATTGGGTTAGGGTATGGGATACTCTAACACTTGAATGGAGGTTTTGACTTAGCATGGGTAGTAGGATTCTCCTGGCCCTAAGCATAGATGGGTAAGTGCCAACAAGCCCATCAAACCGAGAGTCCCTAGGTTGGGATTGGACGGCGTTCCTACCTAAATAATTAAGGTATAGCTGTACCAGGCCCTCGTCTGGCCATATCTTGGTGAAATATGGATCTCGGCCCATGAGCCCAACAACTCGGTTTAATTAATAACTTGATTCATTATTAATTTTATATAGGGATAAGAAAGTAAAGTCCTTTATTAACACTCTAAATGTTTTTCTGTGTAGAAATTCTAAATGGCAAACAACAATACCTTATCACTGCGATCAATTCTTGAAAGGGACAAGCTTTCCGGTCCAAACTTTTTGGACTAGTTTAGGAACTTAAGAATAGTTCTAAGGCAGGAGTCCAAAGAGTATGTGCTAGAATGGCCTGTACCGGCTGCGCCTCAAGGACGTAATCCACCGGATGCCCAGCTGGAGGAATACGAGGTGCATGTCAAGGATAATAGGGATATGACACACCTTATGTTGGCCTGTATGGTCCCCGAACTGCAAAAATAGTTTATGGACCATCAAGTCTTTGCTATGATAACAACTCTAAATGAGATGTTTCAAGAGTAAGCTCGTCAGGAAAGGTACCTGACCAACAAGGCATTCCACTCCTGTAAGATGGGGGCCGGGACATCTGTGAGCACACACGTGCTCAAGATGAAGGGCTATTTAGACACTTTAGCCCGTCTCGGATCGCCTATCTCTCAGGAGTTGGCGGTGGACACAATCCTTGCATCCTTGCCGGATTCTTTGGATCAGTTCATTGTGAACTACAACATGCAAGGGATGAACCGCACTGTCAGTGAGTTGCATGGGATGCTTAAGCTTACTAAGCAGTCGATCAAAAAGACTCCGCCAGTGCTGCTGGTCAACAAGGGGAACCCTCCTATTGCCAAGGGTAAGGCCAAGGAAAAGGCCAAAGCCAAGGCCAAGAAGGCCAAGGCTAAGAAGGCCAAGGCCCAACCCAAGGCCCAGCAGAAGGCAGGTCCTAAGGATGTCTGTTTCGGGTGTAGACAGGCAGGCCATTAGAAGAGATCGTGTCCCAAGCTGATGGGAGAGCAAAGAAGGGGCCAAGGTGCGTCCTCTTCAGGTATTTATGTTATAGACATTAACCTTACTGTTTCAACATCCTGGGTATTGGTTACTGGATGTGGTTCTCACATTTGTTGCAATGTGCAGGGACTTAAGAACAGAAGGTCACTGGGGTCGAGAGAGGTGGACTTGTGGGTCGGGAATGGAGTAAGGGTTGCTGCCATAGAGATCAGCGAATACCACCTTGTGATGCCTAGTGGATTGGTTTTAATCTTGGAACAATGTTATTTTGTACCTGCTATGTGCCGGAATATTATTTCAGTTTCTATGTTAGATATTTCTGGATTTTATTTTACTATTTCTAATGGTGGAATTTCAATTTCTAGATAGGGATTGTTTTATGGAGATGCTCTATTAAATAAAGGCCTATATATCCTAGACTTAAATGAAACCAATCACGTCTATAACATAAACACAAAAAGGGTTAAGCCAAACAAACTTAATCATGTCTGCCTATGGCATTGTCGTCTCAGCCATATAAACGAGAAGCGCATAGCTAGGCTTCACAAAGCTGGAGTCTTAGGGTCATTTGACTTGGAGTCAATTAATACATGTGAATCATGTTTACGAGGCAAGATGAGCAAGGCGCCTTTTAGCAAGAAAGATGAAAGGGCCACTGGCTTATTGGACCTAATACATTCAGATGTATGTGGACCTATGAGCGCAGCGACCAGAGGTGGACACCTATAGTTCGTCACGTTCACGGACAATTTCAGCAGATATGGCTACGTCTATCTGATGAAACATAAGTCCGAGACCCTTGATAGGTTCAAGGAATTTAGGATAGTTCCACAGCTCACTCCTCCCGGAACACCACAATGGAATAGGGTGTCCGAACAGAGAAATAGGACCCTGTTGGACATGGTCCGCTCAATGATGAGTTAAGCCTCTCTCCCAATTAGTTTCTGGGGACACGCCCTCGAGACAGCAGCTCTTATCTTAAATAATACTCCGACTAAGGCAGTGGAAAAGACCCCATATCAGATATGGAAGGGCAAGGAGCCCAATGTGTCTTTCCTAAGGATTTGGGGATGCGAAGCACATGTCAAAAGATTGACTAGTGGCAAGCTGGAGCCCAAAACCGATAAATGCCTGTTTGTGGGCTACCCTAGGGAAACCAAAGGGTATTACTTCTACAACCCCACCGAGAACAAGGTGTTCGTGGCAAGGAAAGGGGTCTTTCTAGAAAAGGAGTTCCTTTCCAAGAAAGATAGTGGGAGCAATGTTGAACTCAGGGAAGTTCAAGGTTCACAAGCTCCTGAAGAGGATAACTCAGAGGCCCAAGTGGAGCTTCCACAAGGGGAAGCACCGACCCAGGCCGCACAAGGACCTAGAAGATCTAGTAGGGATCATCGGGAACTGGAGAGGTATAGTTTCCTCATCACTGATGATCAAACTCTTCTCATCTGGGATGAGGAAGAACCCAAAACCTACCATGAGGCTATGGCTAACCCACAATCTGCGAATTGGCGTAAAGCCATGGAGGCAGAAATGCAATCTATGTACGATAACCAAGTTTGGAACTTGGTTGATCCACCTCCGGGTGCAAAGGTAATAGGTTGCAAGTGGTGCTATAAGCTAAAGGCCAACAACACCTTCAAGGGGCGTCTGGTTGCAAAAGGTTTCAGACAAGTCCATGGAATAGACCATGATGAAACTTTCTCACCAGTAGCCATGCTCAAATCCATCAGGATATTGCTAGCCATAGCCACATGGTACGACTATGAAGTCTGGCAAAAGGATGTCAAAACCGCTTTCCTTAATGGAAAGCTACTCGAGGATGTGTACATGACACAACCTGAGGGTTTTGTCGATCCAAAGTATCCGAGAAGGGTATGCAAGCTTCAAAGGTCCATTTATGGACTGAAGCAAGCATCTTGAATTTGGAATCTCAGATTTAACGAGGCTATAAAGGAATATGGCTTCATACAGAATCAAGATGAGCCTTGTGTGTATAAGAGGACTAGTGGGAGTATTATCACATTCTTGGTACTTTATGTGGATGACATCCTACTCATTGGAAGCGACATACCTACACTGCAAGGGGTAAAGCAGTGGCTGAGTAAGTGCTTCGCAATTAAAGACTTAGGCGAAGCTGAGATGATCCTAGGGATCAGGATCTATAGGTTTAGATCAAATCGGCTTCTGGGCCTAAGTCAGGCCTCGTACATAGACAAAGTTCTGAAAAGGTTCAGCATGGACCGGGCCAAGAAAGGCTTCTTGCCAATGGGCCATGGGCTGAAACTTAGTAAGAAACACTGTCCTAAGACAAGGGAGGACATGAAGAACATGAAATTGGTTCCATATGCTTCGGCTATAGGATCGATTATGTACTCCATGTTATGTACGAGACCTGATGTCGCCTTTGCACTGAGTATGATGAGCCGGTACTAGCAGGATCCCGGGGAGGATCACTGGAAAGCTGTCAAAGCAATCCTTAAGTACCTTAACCGGACTAAGGATAGCTTCTTAGTGTATGGTGGTTAGGAAGTGCTGTCAGTTACTGGGTACACTGATGCAAGCTTCCAGACCGACCAGGATGAGTACCAGTCGCAATTTGGGTATGTATTTTTGCTAAATGGTGGTGCTGTAAGCTGGAGGAGCTCAAAGCAGCCAACCATCACGGACTCTACAACAGAACCTGAGTACATCACTGTGTGTGATGTGGTTAAGGAAGCTGTGTGGATGAAGAAGTTTATCAATGAGTTGGGAGTACTGCCAACTATCCAGGACCCAGTTGATATCTTTTGTGACAACAATGGGGCCGTTGCACAAGCTAAGGAGCCCCGGTCACACAAGAACACAAAGCACGTGCGCAGAAAGTTTCACCTCATACGAAAGATCGCGGAGAGAGGTGACATTGCATTGCACAGAGTAGACACCGAGGATAATGTTGCAGATCCTTTGACCAAGGCGCTGGCCCAACCCAAGCACGAGGGTCATACTAGATCTATAGGGATTAGGCCCATGCCTAGTTGGAACTAGTGCAAATGGGAGATTGTTGGATATGCCCTAGTCCCGAGAAATTGGTCCTTGTATTTGCATCATACATTAATTGGATTTATGTATTATGCTTATTTGTGTTATTAATAAACGCATTAATTCATTTATTATATTTATCTTGTGCAATATATTAAATGAAGTATCCAATGGACATATCCATATCCATGATGACCAGTATGAGCGGACGACGCGTTTTCGACGGGGACGCGGGACTCCCTTTCGGAAAGGGGCGTCACGACCTTGGGCGGGCCCCTCCCTCGCATGGGGTTTTTATATATGGAAATCCGTGTTTTGGAAAATAAATAGAATTAATAAATAAAAGAACCGAGACCTAAGTCTCGATGAATATTGTAGAGTCGCCACCCGGCTCAGCTCAACTGGGAAATTCTTATGTAGCTGAACCGGACGAACGGTCGCTACACTATCCAGAGATTCGGGTCCGGACAAGTCCCTTATTTCGTGTCTAATTAAAATAAAAATTGGTCAATGTTCAAAGATGGTATTTCAAAATCTAAAGTCAATTTTATTCAATATAAAAGGCATACAGCGCTCATACAAATATATAGTACAAAAATAAGGAAAAGAAATAAATATTAATTGGCTTACAACCAAATCGAATGGAAAAATAAAAAAACTCGCCTCACTGATACAATCGCCTATATACACGAGAATCTAGAAAAATACAACTGCCTAGGATACACGATTGATTCTATTAAAATACAAATAAAATTAAAAATAAATATAAATAAAAGCTGCAAAACAAAGGTTAGCACAATTTATATGGCACACCACAATTAGGACTCAAATAGACAGAATTGGGAAATCAAGAATTGGGGGCATGCATTTAGGGGGTAACCGGGTTGGCTCAGCTAGCCGGCCCGATTAGACCTGGAAAACATTTTGAAACGTCCCTGTATTTTTGATTTTGTAGGAAAATCATTTGAAAACAATTTTACCGGTTTACATGCATTTTTCATATGTTAAATGGGTCGGTTTTCAGGAGAACTGGGTCTCCATCGTTGAATTGATCTAAATGCAAATTTACCAGAAAATCGAATCTATGGTCGTGATGCACACAACAAAATTCATTTTGATGATTTTTGGGGTTTTCTAATTTTTTGGGATTTTTTGGGGATTTTTAAGGATTTTTTATGAAATTTTTGGGTTTTAAAGGTAAAGTTCTGATTCTGAAAACTACAGTGGTACGACTGTAAATTACAGTCGTGGAAACTCAACTACAGTCGTACGACTGTAGATGCTGAAAATTCAAGATTTCACCAAAATCTTATTAAAAACAAGCTGGAAATGAAGTCGCCTGGAAGTCAACTACAGTCGTACGACTGTAACTACAGTCGTACGACTGTTCATCAACTCAAGAACAGTAGTACGACTGTTCTTGATTTCCAGAACAGAAACGCAGAAAAATGGACAGAAATGCAGAAAAAGCACACCAAACACCTAGAAAGCTTGTAAAAGAGAGAGGAAAAGGGGTATTTACCTCCGTGGCGTGCATCCACCGTAGGATTGACCCCTGGCGTCGCTCCAATCCACTAAAATCCGGACTTTTCTCCTTGAGTTAGGGTTTGAGATTTGAGTCCAAAGATTTCCAAATGCTGAGGATTTTGATGAGGAGTTCCTCCTTTTTTCTTTGGTTTTCTCTTCTTTCTCTTTTTCTCCCTTTCTCTCTGTCTGTCCGTTTTTCTTTCTCTTTTTTTTTCTGTCCTCCCTCTTTTTTTTTTGTCCTTCTTTTTCTGCTTTTATGGGTAGATCTACAGTCGTACGACTGTAGTTTGACTACAGTCGTATGACTATACTCTCTTTTTTTTCTTTTTTTTTTGAAAGTAAAATTCCGGCGCTTACAGCTGCCCCTCACGTGATCAAATTCACCACCCGAACTTAGTCTGGGATAGATGATGTGAATTTGAGAAACGCGACTCAAAGCGCCGTAGACACAGGAAAGAACCCTCCGTTGAAATAAGCCGATATCAGGTCTAGGTTACCCGAGGCGATACTGGGGAGGAAATAAGCCGATATCAGGTTTAGGTTACCTGAGGCGATACTGGGGAGGAAATAACCCGATATCAGGTTTAGGCTACCCGAGGCAAAGCTGATGAGGAAATAAGCCGATATCAGGTTTAGGTTACCCGAGGCAAAGTTGAGGAAGAAATAAGCCGATATCGGGTCTATGTCACCCGAGGCAAAGATGAGTTTGAAATGTGGGATTCGAATTGGTTTCAAAGATCTAGGATCTTGCTTGAATCGATCTCCAAGAATCCGAAATATGGCTTGGGCGGTTTTTTAAGGATTGGGAATCATGCTTGAAGAAGTTCAAGGATTCGAAATCTAGCTTGAATGAAATAAAGGATTTGATGTAGAACTAAGCTGATACCGGGTCTAGGTTACCCGAGGCAAGAAAAGATGGAATGCGGTTAAGCCGATATCAGGTCTATGTTACCCGAGGCAAAGGAAGGTGGATTATGGATTGGCCGATATCGGGTTTATGTTACCCAAGGCTAAGGAAAATGAAATTGCGGTTAAGCCGATATCGGGTTTATGTTACCCGAGGCAAAGGAAGGTGAATTATGGATTAGCCGATATCGGGTTTATGTTACCCAAGGCAAAGGAAGGTGGATTATGGATTAGTCGATATCGGGTTTATGTTACCCGAGGTAAAGGAAAATGGAATTGCAGTTAAGCCGATATCGGGTTTATGTTACCCCGAGGCAAAGGAAGGTGAATTATGGATTAGCCGATATCGGGTTTATATTACCCGAGGCAAAGGAAGGTGGATTGAGGATTAGCCGATATCGGGTTTATGTTACCCGAGGCAAAGGAAGATGGAATTGCGGTTAAGCCGATATCGGGTTTATGTTACCCGAGGCGAAGGAAGGTGGATTATGGATGGTTTGAAATCTTACTGGAATTAGACGAGCTTGAAATAATAAGAGTTTCAAGGATCTGAAACCATGCTTGAACATAATGGAGTTTAAGGATTTAAGATCTGACTTGAATGAAGGAAGTGGTTTAAGGATTTGTAACCATGCTTGAACGTAGTGGAGTTCAAGGGTTCGAAATCTTGCTTGAGTGAGATGAGGGAATTCAAGGATTTGCAACCATGCTTGAACGTAATGGAGTTCAAGGGTTCGAAATCTTGCTTGAATGAGATGAGGGAATTCAAGGATTTACAACCACGCTTGAACGTAATGAAGTTCAAGTGTTCGAAATCTTGCTTGAATGAATGGAGAGGAAATAGGTTTAGGGATGGTAATTTTGGTGTTGGCTGGGGAATGAGTATTTATCCCTTGATTGATGATTTTGGAAACAAAAATTTTTGCCCCTTCGATCAAGGATAAATACGGCTTGATTGCTCTGCCCCTTGGTATGTTGAGATTTGATGTGTTGAGATTTGGATTTGCACTGACGCTTAAGGTCCAATGGATGCCTTGGGGTTGTGCCATCTATGCTTTAAGAGTGATCCTAGTTTGGAATAGCCCAATGATAGCAGTGGGTACTTGCACTTGGATCAGTTGTGATGCATATGCATGGGGATCATGCATGTTTACTTTAAACGTATGCACGCATGTACGGATGCATGTATGGTTCTAAATGTATTCATGCAACATGTGGCTTGTGCTTTGTTCTTGGTATCCGTGTGAGCCCGGAGACAGAATTCACGGCTTGTGGCTGGCCCCGATGGTAGCCCAGGTGACCTAGCCCGATTGTCCCGACATGTCTTCTGACCGACTGACTACTATACTGATCTAGGTATTAGGGGAGTTGGCCATCTTGAGTGACCTTCCACTTCACCCTTTTCATATTCTGAAGCGTTGTCAGTGCTGAGCGGATCAGGATAGTAGGCCGTACCGACGAACAGTCCGTTTGATTGAGCAAGAAGATGAGAGTGAGACTTTGCATTTCTGTACCGCATGACAAGAGCTTCTGGGATATTATCACAGGCTTGGATGCAATGTCCTACTGATGGATGTTTATATGTAGTGGCACGGTGCATGCAAGATGAACATCTGATCGGAAATCTAAACATGCACAATATTGCAATGGTGACATCAGAATGAGTATAACAGGGACTATGACAGTGGCTCTGACTTTGTATATCATCCCTCTCCTGTTGCCGACACGTCCTTTCGGTTTTTCGTGTCAATAAGTTCTTTTTTTTTTCAGAAAGATTATGCGATGGGCATTTTGTCTGCGTTGATCCCTTTCGCGATGGTTTGTCTTAGGATGGGAAATATATATCTTGATATGTTCATTGTGACTCGCGAAGATAATGATGTCGATGATGCCCAGTGGTTCGGTTTTTTACTTACCCCTAATATTATAGGTTTGTGTTCAGGAAGTATTATGGGTTTGTGTTTATGGAGTAAAACACTTCCACAGACAAGGTCCGTTGTACGATGTCGCCCGTAAGTGAACATTGACATGCAATGACATGACAAATGCATATTGAACACCAAAATTGAATACAAGACATTCATGACATAATGAATGCAGATGCATTAGGAAAATCTAAAATATGGCTCTGGTTTTAATTGATGCCTCTTCAATTTACCAATATGCCCTTTCGGTTTTACACATTGGATTTTTTTTTTTTTGCTCGATTACCGGATAGAGATGCTATTGTGGATGGACAACCTGAGATGAATTCAATTAACCACTGGATTTTCCTGTAGTCTGATGCTGTATTCATGTTTCCAATTCACCCCAGATTTCAGTTCAGACACGGCTCCCGAAGACCGCATGCTTGAAATGGTTGGCAAATGCAACTTTCCCTTTGAATATGAGCACAACATACTTTATAAGCTTTCCTGTTGATGGTATTGTCCCTTTCATGATTGTTGAAAGCTTTGTGAAGCTAAGTTGTCCCAACACAGTTGGTGAAGTTCACAAATGCATAACCAAAATTTCCTCCAGTCTTGAAATCCATAGGCAAATAGAGGAAATCATAAGCAGGCTTCCTTTTGGACTTATTCTTGTTTTCCTCCAGACAATGCTTGCCCAGAATTTGTAGCAGATTATGTCTTTGAAACTGATTTGGTAGGTTTCTGATCATCAGGCTTGTTTTTTCCCACCAAGATTAGCTTCAATCTCTCTTTTATCCAGCTTGGTCTCTTCAATAGTCAATTTCTTGGGCGACCACTATTGTTCCTTTTCACTTACAGAAGCTATTTTCTTCTTACTCTGGAATCTCAGAGCTATGTATCTCATTTTCCCCCTTTTTCAGCATTGTTGAACTCATTTGAAGCAGGTTCATATCCAAATCCTCTATCTATCATCAAATCAAATCCCTTCCCATTATCTGAGGGTACTAAATAATTAGTCTGGGAGTTTAGATTGAATAGAAATGGCATGGGATTAAAAAGGTATCCCCAAGTTGGTACAGGTTGATGATAAACGAAGACGGATTGAAACGGCGCCATAACCACTTGCTCCAATGCCCTTCCGCTGATGAGATGGTGCGGAACAAAAATGATATGGAACAGCATTGGGGTTCAACTTCTTGTTGAAAGCCATTGAAGGTGGAAAATATGGAATCACAGAATTGGTTCAAGTTCCAGAGAGAAGATGAAAGATAGAAGATGAAAGTGAAGGAAAGACAATAACGGGAAGACAAAGGTGTTGAAGGCAAATGGAGAAGACAGAGAGGGGAATGAAAAGGGAACTGCTTGGGGTAAGGACACCGATCTTCTCTGTCACCGCACGAAGTTAACTTTTCAGAACAGGCAACAACGTACTTATCTCCATTGTCTCAACTCATTGACCCCGGCACTTCATGCAATAGGTGGGCCGCCCCCAGATTCATCAAGCACTCAACAGAGTTTGACTCTATGATTGAAGAGAGTGCAACTTTAGACCAGGAGCAGAAATTTGACTGTAAGGGAGAGCTGAGGTCTTCCACCGGTGCTTGATTCTTTTTTTTTTTTTTTTGAAGAAGTTAAATCCAAACCACAGCCACCTATTGATTTTCCTGCTGCATTCAGATTCATGTATGTAATGCGTGTTTGATATGTCTTTTTGGATGAACAATGCATGTGTAATGTCATATGCACATGAATGCCACACAAACAAGACTATACATGCACTAAAACTAATGTCTGCTTCAGAGTTTTACAGTATGGTGGGTGGCGAAGGTCATTTGGATTTTTAGTGCTTGGTGCTGTTGATGGATTTGGTTTTTGATGTGGGATGCTTTCTTGAGCGTGAGTTAGGCTCAAAGCTTTATTTTGGGGCTCGGCTCTAAAACTTGGCAACGGTCCCTGGTTTGGAACGATTTGAGTGTATTATGGGCTGTCCAAGTTGAAACTTTTAGGGCAAGACCAACAGCATTTTTGGATCGTGGTTTATAGGGATCACTGATCTAGGCTGACAATTGATTCGAAGGATATGGTACCATCCCATTGTTTGCTTAGCAGACTTTTCTCTCTCTCTTTTTTTTTTTTTGAAGAAAAGGGCTTTATCGAAGTCAGGTTCACTTGTAAATTCCCTGTAAGACTCAGATTGATGTCATGCATCTTAATATTATGCGTGATGGACAATGTTGTTTCAGATGATCAAATGTATGCTTAATGCCATATACATGTAATCACCACATAACAAAGAAAATAACAAGATGCATTGCATTCAAAATGAGTTCAATACACTTTACAACAAAATGAGTTCCCTACGAGAAGGAGCCTCTAAAGGTATTGATCTCACAGCGCCCGACTATTCCTTATCCAGTCACTGCCCCTGCTTCAATGTCACTGCCCCACTTTCATCAAATCAAGCTTAGGAGTTCTTCATCATATTCCTCTCCCTGGGAGGTTTGAGGAATTTCCTTGTCAGTCTCCCTACTAGCCCCTAGTTGCTCATTAGTAGTGGATGGCACCTTTAATCTTCCCTCATCAACTAACTTCCGGATCTCCTTCCTTAAAATATAGCAAGCGTTGGTTCGGTGACCTGTCACTACATGATAGGTACAGAAGTTGGTCTTTTGATCCGGTGCCGGCTCCACATTCGGCTTGATGCTCTGCAGTTGCCCCTCTTTTCTACATTTGGCAAATAATTGGCTCAGCGAGAAAGGCCACGGGGATATGCCCTTTCCGTCACCCTTGGAGAGTGGACACCTGGTTGGTCGCGGAACAAGGTCAATATTGGCTTTGATGGAGGCCTTCGATTCTGCTTCACCATTCAGCCCTCTTATTACTCCCTCAAGCTCAATTACACGTGCCTCCAATTCAGAGCACCTTGTCGTCAGCTTTTCCACCTTATCCAGGTCACCTCCTAGCATTTCCTTCAACATTCGCCTCTTCCCTGACTACCTTTCGGAATCGCGATGAGGCAACATAATCATCGAGGACATCTGTTACGGTGTTGAAGTTCACTGGGCCAGCCATTCTCAAGACTCCTTCCCTTTTCTGTCCTGATAAAAATACCTGTTAGCATTGGCCGGGACATGTGCACGGAGAATACCAAGTCAAGGGATGATGTAGGTATGAATGCAAGATGTGGTGCATGCATACATGAATGATGATGTCATGTGATGCCATGTCATGTTATGCAATCCTAAGCTAGTCGAGTGCAAACAAAGCCAGGAATAGAAACATGCAAAATGCAATGAATGTTGATGAAACTACATGCTGAAGTATAGCGTGGCATATAAATATATACCACATGGATAAAATGACACACAGGGTGTCCACGGATTGAAGCAAGGTGATACTTGCGAAGAGCCTACGTGTAGAGCGTATCTTACACGGGAGGAAAGTTGACATTTGAAACGGTACGTGTAGAGCGGATCTTACACGGGAAGGAGATGTAGTGATTAAAGTGGTACGTGTAGAGCGGATCTTACACGGGAAAAGGTGTAGTGTTTAGAGCGATACGTGTAGAGCGGATCTTACATGGGAAAAGGTGTGGTGTTTAGAGCGATACGTGTAGAGCGGATCTTGCACGGGGGAGAAGGTATGGTGTTTAGAACGATACGTGTAGAGCGGATCTTACACGGGAAAAGGTGTGGTGTTTAGAACGATGCGTGTAGAGCGGATCTTGCACGAGGGAGAAGGTGTGGTGTTTAGAACGATACATGTAGAGCGGATCTTACACGGGAAAAGGTGTGGTGTTTAGAACGATACGTGTAGAGCGGATCTTACACGGGGGAGAAGGTGTGGTGTTTAGAACGATACGTGTAGAGTGGATCTTACATGGGGGAGAAGGTGTGGTGTTTAGAGCGATACGTGTAGAGCGGATCTTGCACGGGAAAAGGTGTGGTGTTTAGAGCGATACGTGTAGAGCGGATCTTACATAGGGGAGAAGGTGTGGTGTTTAGAGCGATACGTGTAGAGCGGATCTTACACGGGGGAGAAGGTGTGGTGTTTAGAGCGATACGTGTAGAGCGTGTCTTACACGGGGAAAAGGGTAGAGTTTGATGTGGTACGTGCAGAGCTGGTCTTGCACGGGAGAATTTGGTATGACACGTGTAGAACTTAGTCTTACACGAAGAGGAAATGTGCAGAGCTTGTCTTGCACAGAAAGATATTTGGAACGATACTTGTAGAGCTTAGTTACACAGGGAGGAAAGGTAGAATTTAAAGCGATACGTACAGAGCTGGTCTTGCACGGGGAGATTTGGATAGAGTTAAAGCGATTCGTGCAGCGCTGGTCTTGCACGGGACGATTTGGAATGACACGTGTAGAACTTAGTCTTACACGGGGAGGAAAGGTAAAGTTTAAAGCGATACGTGCAGAGCTGGTCTTGCACGGGGAGATTTGGATAGAGTTAAAGTGATACGTGCAGAGCTGGTCTTGCACGGGACGATTTGGAATGACACGTGTAGAACTTAGTCTTACACGAGGAGGAAATGTGGAATTTGATATGGTACGTGCAGAGCTGGTCTTGCACGGGGAGGAAGTGTGCAGAGCTTATCTTGCACAGAAAGATATATGGAACGATACATGTAGAGCTTAGTCTTACACGGGGAGGATGGATAGAGTTTGATGCGGTACGTGCAGAGCTAGTCTTGCACGGGGAGATTTGGAGCGGTACGTGTAGAGCTTGGTCTTACACGGGGAGGAAGTGTAGAGTTTGATGCGGTACGTGCAGAGCTGGTCTTACACGGGGAGGAAGTGTGCAGAGCTTATCTTGCACAGAAAGATATATGGAACGATACGTGTAGAGCTTAGTCTTACACGGGGAGGATGGATAGAGTTTCATGCGGTACGTGCAGAGCTGGTCTTGCACGGGAAGATTTGGAGCGGTACGTGTAGAGCTTGGTCTTACACGGGGAGGAAGGGTAGAGTTTGATGCGATACGTGCAGAGCTGGTCTTGCACGGGGAATTTGGAACGGTACATGTAGAGCTTGTCTTACACGGGGAGGAAGTGTGGAATTTGATGCGGTACATGCAGAGCTGGTCTTGCACGGGGAGATTTGGAACGATACGTGTAGAGCTTGTCTTACACGGGGAGGAAGTGTGGAATTTGATGCGGTACGTGCAGAGCTGGTCTTGCATGGGGAGATTTGGAACGATACGTGTAGAGCTTGTCTTACACGGGGAGGAGGTGTGGAATTTGATGCGGTACGTGCAGAGCTGGTCTTGCACGGGGAATTTGGAAGGATACGTGTAGAGCTTGGTCTTACACGGGGAGGAAGTGTAGAGTTTGATGCGCTACGTGCAGAGCTGGTCTTGCACGAGAAATTTGGAACGGTACGTGTAGAGCTTGTCTTACACGGGGAGGAAGTGTGTAGAGCTTGTCTTGCACAGAAAGATATTTTGGAACGATACGTGTAGAACTTAGTCTTACACGGGGAGGAAGGGTAGAGTTTGATGCGGTACGTGCAGAGCTGGTCTTGCACGGGAAGATTTAAAGCGGTACGTGTAGAGCTTGGTCTTACACGGGGAGGAAGGGTAGAGTTTGATGCGGTACGTGCAGAGCTAGTCTTGCACGGGAAGATTTGGAGCGGTACGTGTAGAGCTTGGTCTTACACGGGGAGGATTTGGAATGACACGTGTAGAACTTAGTCTTACACAGGAACGAAATGTGCAGAGCTTGTCTTGCACAAAAAGATATAGGGAATGATACGTGTAGAGCCTAGTCTTACACGGGGAGGAAGTGTGCAGAGCTTGTCTTGCACAAAAAGATATAGGGAACGATACGTGTAGAGCTTTGTCTTACACGAGGAGGAAATGTGCAGAGCTTGTCTTGCACAAAAAGATATTTGGAACAATACGTGTAGAGCTTAGTCTTTCACGGGGAGGATATTTCGGTATTTGAGTGTTCGGGACATAAGGACAGGGTTTCTAATGATTATGGAGGACCTAAAGGGCTTGATGGAGTTTCTAGTGTTTTTAGAACACTTAAATGACGATAGTGTATGCTGTGAAGTCCTTGGTGCTTATGGAATGCTTGAACGTTGTGGAGTGTTTGAATGTTTGATGGATGAATGAGATGTACATCGTGAGATAATGAGGATGATCCCTTTGTGTTTATTTTTATTTTTATTTTTATTTTTGGACCTCCCAAGAACACCCAATGCTATGCAAAATGTCACGTGTGGACCGCCACACGGATGAGAGTTCGGTGCTTTCAAGGCACCTAATGAATTTCGTGAAATGGTCTCGTGTGTACCGACACACGGACGGAGTTTGACGCTTTGAGGGTCTATGAGATGATATGAAATGATCACATGGGGTAGGCCCATGGACAGAGTTCTGATGCTTTTGAGCATATGAAATGAAATGATGTTGTAAGAAAGTCATGTGCCATAGGAGACACGGACAGAAATTTGGCATTCAGGGAATGCCTTTCATGATTTGGAATGTTATGAAATGCCCCTACATACGTAATAATCCGGCACTCGGGGAGCACCCTGAATGATATAGTAATGTCATGACGTAACCCGATGTGGATCACAGTGTTGTATGATGTTTATGACGAATGGGTATGATGTCATGAAATGCATCGTGTGGATTGTCACACGGAAATATACTTAGGACCATCGTGGTCTCTATGGAATGAAACGATTTGGTGGAATGGCCGAATGCAATCTGGTGCATTGGCAGAACACGGGTATTTTAGGATACCCGATATATGATGGAATGATATGATCGTGGTGGGCATCCTTCGAATGCCCCTAATTTAATTTAGGTGATATGTCGTGAATGCTATGACATACAAAATGCAAATGGCTGCACAAAAACATGGTTAGGATGCATGACACACATAATGATGTTATGTATGCTATGTGAAAAATACTGATCACACAAATATACTGTTATGGCTGAAAAAGAAATGGTTAGTATGAATGGCAAGCGGATGATTTAATGATTGCACACGAAAATAAAAATGCATGTGGCTGCATAAAAATGTGGATTAGGATGCATGACACACATAATGATGTTATGTATGCTATGTGAAAAATGCCAATCACACAAATATAATGTTATGGCTGAAAAAGAAAGAGTTAGTGTGAATGACAAACAAATGAATTAATGTTTTACACACGAAATAAAATGCAAATGGCTGCATAAAAATGTGGGTTAGTATCACACAAAGATGTTTGTGTATGATATGTCACATGTATAGAGAATGGTGATTATAGTATGTGATGCACGCGTAGGTAGCAATGGCGATGTGTCACGAGATGGCGAGAAACACATAGCAAGCAAAACGAATTCTTCCAACCTTATTCCTCCAACGTGGTCGGTCTCAAAAATTTCTAACCGAGTCCTAGGCGAGGTTCACTTCGATCACCAACAGGGGGTGATGAAGGCGTGATTTTATTATTATTCACACAATTATTTTGGTATCCTAAGGGAATCCAACTAGGGCTGCCTATATGGGTTCGGTCTAAGCCAGGTTAAAAATCGAGGTTCCCATAGCAAAATATACTCCTCACATTTCCCCATTCAAGGGTCCGAACGAAGGGGTTCGTACAAGGCTATGAGTGGTGTCTTGTATCCGTGCCCCTAAGACCATGAGGAACAAAGGCGACACTTCAACAATCCACCGGGCTGAAAATGGATACTAAATCTAATGTAAGCATGCCTAGCTAAAGATGCAAATAAAATACCAAAAGAGAATCATCCACCTTATTTTAATTAGACACTTTTCAGGGCTTGTCAAATTCTTTTAAGTTTTTAAGATAACTTTTTAAGAACTCCCCAGCAGAGTCGCCACTGTGAGCGGACGACGCGTTTTCGACGGGACGCGGGACTCCCTTTCGGAAAGGGGCATCACGACCTCGGGCGGGCCCCTCCCTCGCGTTGGGTTTTTATAAATGGAAATCCGTGTTTTGGAAAATAAATAGAATTAATAAATAAAAGAACCGAGACCTAAGTCTCGATGAATATTGTAGAGTCGCCACCCGGCTTAGCTCAACCGGGAAATTCTTATGTAGCTGAACCGGACAAACGGTCGCTACACTATCCAGAGATTCGGGTCCGGACAAGTCCCTTATTTCGTGTCTAATTAAAATAAAAATTGGTCAATGTTCAAAGATGGTATTTCAAAATCTAAAGTCAATTTTATTCAATATAAAAGGCATACAGCGCGCATACAAATATATAGTACAAAAATAAGGAAAAGAAATAAATATTAATTGGCTTACAACCAAATTGAATGGAAAAATAAAAACACTCGCCTCACTGATACAATCGCCTATATACACGAGAATCTAGAAAAATACAACCGCCTAGGATACACGATTGATTCTATTAGAATACAAATAAAATTAAAAATAAATATAAATAAAAGCTGCAAAACAAAGGTTAGCACAATTTATACGGCACACCACAATTAGGACTCAAGTAGACAGAATTGGGAAATCAAGAATTGGGGGCATGCATTTAGGGGGTAACCGGGTTGGCTCGGCTAGCCAGCCCGATTAGACTTGGAAAACATTTTGAAACGTCCCTGTATTTTTGATTTTGTGGGAAAATCATTTGAAAACAATTTTACCGGTTTACATGCATTTTTCATATGTTAAATGGGTCGGTTTTCAGGAGAACTGGGTCTCCATCGTTGAATTGATCTAAATGCAAATTTACCAGAAAATCGAATCTATGGTCGTGATGCACACAACAAAATTCATTTTGATGATTTTTGGGCTTTTCTAATTTTTTGGGATTTTTTGGGATTTTTTGGGAATTTTTGAGGATTTTTATGGATTTTTTATGAAATTTTTGGGTTTTAAAGGTAAAATTCTGATTCTGAAAACTACAGTGGTACGACTGTAAATTACAGTCGTGGAAACTCAACTACAGTCGTACGACTGTAGATGCTGAAAATTCAAGATTTCACCAAAATCTTATTAAAAACAAGCTGAAAATGAAATCGCCTGGAAGTCAACTACAGTCGTACGACTGTAACTACAGTCGTACGACTGTTCATCAACTCAAGAACAGTCGTATGACTGTTCTTGATTTCTAGAACAGAAACACAGAAAAATGGACAGAAATGCAGAAAAAGCACACCAAATACCCAGAAAGCTTGTAAAAGAGAGAGGAAAAGGGGTATTTACCTCCGTGGCGTGCGTCCACCGTAGGATTGACCCCTGGCGTCGCTCCAATCCACTAAAATCCGGACTTTTCTCCTTGAGTTAGGGTTTGAGATTTGAGTCCAAAGATTTCCAAATGCTGAGGATTTTGATGAGGAGTTCCTCCTTTTTTCTTTGGTTTTCTCTTCTTTCTCTTTTTCTCCCTTTCTCTCTGTCTATCCGTTTTTCTTTCTCTTTTTTTTCTGTCCTCCCTCTTTTTTTTTTGTCCTTCTTTTTTTGCTTTTATGGGTAGATCTACAGTCGTACGACTGTAGTTTGGCTACAGTCGTACGACTGTAGCGATAGTCGTACGACTATACTCTTTTTTTTTTAAAGTAAAATTCCGGCGCTTACAACCAGTGTCATGCACTTGGCAGTAAGACCATGGATAGGGTAAACGATATGACCATAAATAGATCCGTAGTCTGTTCAAGCCATGGGAATGAATGGAACAAGAGACTATCATTAACTTGGTTGTATGGCGGTGCCTTATCGGTCATTGGACATGGAATGTCAACCAAGTTAATGGGTACATGCATAAGGGGCATGGTACTGGATAGATCCACTAAACGAGAAATCCACATGGTATAGTATCACAAGTGATTCTCGTGTAGTACTTGTATGAATCCTTTGACCGGACCATATGATGGTGTTACATGTGAGGTCGCATACTTAGGGGTACGCCTAAAGGGCCTGTAATAGGGTGCCAAGTATGGGTACTTTTGGGTATGTCACTTAGCATGGTAATGCTATGGATATGCAAAAGGGATTTGTCACTCAGTAGTCCACTGGGAAGATATCACCGGCCTCTTGATGAATGTGACTGATAAGAGTGTGGCCACACCCAAACAAGTGGGAACTTGTTTGTGAGCTTCAGTGCATTCGGGATCAAGTTCATGTCCGGACACAAAAGGGGGTGATCAATCCATGCCTCTGTGTTGGACACCGATATCAATGACATGGGATGTACAGGTTTAAACTACAGGGTTATGATAACAGTTAGACTGCCATCTCCATCTTAATTGGGGGCTGCAGTGGCTTACTAGAGCCCAACTGCAGTCTGTGGGCCAAAGGCCCACTGCCAACATAAAGATGGGCCTACGGGATCGTACACATTGAGCGACTGAACACCGACTTAAGGAATCACATGGATGCTTGGAGTATACACTCTGGAGAGAGAGGTATATATATTAATTATATTATAAAGATCAATTAGATTGATCCTAATAATAAAATTAATATATTTGATTGGCTCTTCATAATTAATTGGATTAATTATGAGATTATTTCCTAGCTAGAAATATTCATATGTATAGGTTTACATATGATTTTATTTTGTGAAGATCTAATTTTAATTTGATGGATTAAATTAATTGGTCAAACTAATTTTAATTTAAATGTAAATAATATATTACTTGGTGTAATATATTAAATACATGGGTATATTAAAGTTGGGCTTGAAATTAATTTAAACCAGATTAATTAAAATAAGATTGGGCCTGAATTAAAAGAAAGAAGCCCACTCAAAATGGTTGAGCCAAGCTGGGCCTTAATTCCCTTAGGGAATTTGGCCAACCCACGGTTTTTAACCCTAGGAATTTCGGCCAACTGTGGTGGAACACATCCTAGCTGAAATTCACCTGCCCCTTCTCTCCATAGTTCGTGTTTTTCCGACGCTTGCACGGGTCGTGTTTGTTAGGCGTTCGTGTATGTGAACGAGGAAGGATTCTGCATTGATTCTGTTGGGAATTAATCGTACAAAACAAAATATGCGCAGCGGAAAAACGGATTAATCCCCACCAAGGACCCATGTACATTGCATTGAATTGAAAAGAGGGTTAAAAAATTACCTTAATTCTTTGTAGGTTTTGAATCAAAAGGAACCACGATAGCTTCCCTCTACGGTTGATCCACACGGAGCAATTCATTCACCGCGTGCTAGCGCCGGGATTGAAGAACGATTCTTCGAACGAGACAGAGAAAGCGAAAAATCAGATTTTTCCTTGGAGTTTTTTTTTAGAATTTCGGCTGCCACTATTCACCTTATTGTGGCTGCCGAAAATCCTTATTGTTGTATATGAATTAGGTTATATATTTCCTTATATATATAACCTAATAAGTTAATTATAATTATACCCTAATACACTTATTAGTTATAATTATAAATTAACCCACACAACTTAATATTAATTCTCAATTAATATTAAGTCAAATCAATTCTCCATAATACACATATGTATATACAATATTATAATTAATTATATCTCTATATAATTTAATTATAATATGTGGCATACCTTATGCAATATTAACCATATTAATATTCACATATACATATATATGTAAATATATATATCACTATATATATATTCTCTTTCTCATTCATAAATTATTATCCAATAATAATTTATACCCGATAAGATGAACTTCATTTTGCTCTTTGTGTGTGATCACAAGCGGACTCTAGCAAGCCATTATGACTACCCAATTAACATGATTGGAATGATCCAATACCTATTTATAGAATGTCATATTCCCTTTTGTCTCTTTGATATCATGATTAATCATAAGACATGGTACACTTGTCAATCTTATATAATTAATCATATGCTTTCTCGATCTCAAAGTAAACTGTTCAGACAAATCAATTGATACTCTTATCAATTATTTGAGCACGGCCATGCATTTAACAGTCTTACTTATCGAGGGGCCCAGTGATATCGCTCTCTTGTTAGAGAGGGACAAAATCCCATATCTGTCACTCACATCCCTAAGCATGAGTCATATTGTACTCAACCACAGCCTTTATAACTACTCTGTTACAAGCAGCGTTTGACTGCGTCAAAGCACAACATGAATTCATCCCGGAATCCATGGTGACCTCAGGTCAAAGGAATCAGCTGATGACACTACTATAATCAAGATCAGTTGTGACACGTGACCATGAACTTGATCTTATAGTGGGTCTCCAGCAACATGTTCTCTAACACATTGCCCGTGAGTATAATCTGTATCTGTATACACTATATTCATCTTATGAATATCCATTATCACTCACACTAGTCTTAGTTTGTTATTATTCCCATAATAACAAACGACTAGGGAAATTTAGAATTACACAATTAATTCATGGATACATTATCATAAATACTAACATACAAATATATATGATAAAATAAGTCTTTATTAATGACTTAAGAAGATTGTTTACATAATCCAACATTGGCTTAGGGCACAATCTCTAACAATCTCCCACTTGCCCTAAGTCCAATCTTCAAATGTATCTAATACCCATGGACCTAGCATGACCATCATGTACAGCTTGTGAAAGAGCTTTTGTTAGTGGATCGGCAACATTGTCTTCAGACGCAACTTTGCATATCTTCACATCTCCTCTTGAGATGACTTCTCTTATGTAGTGAAAACGCCGAAGTATATGTTTGGATTTCTGTGACACACTAGGTTCCTTAGCAAGTGATATTGCCCCATTGTTGTCACACAAGAGGCTCACAGGACTCACTATGCTAGGAACGACACCAAGTTCTTCGATGAACTTCTTGATCCAAACAGCCTCTTGGGCTGCATCTGATGCAGCAATATACTCGGCTTCTGTTGTAGATGCAGCTATCGTGCTTTGCTTAGAACTCTTCCAACTTATCGCACCTCCATTCAGAATGAACACATACCCAGACTGTGACTGCATCTGATCTTGATCAGTTTGGAAACTTGCATCCGTGTAACCATTTACAACAAGATCTTCGTCCGAGCCTCCATATATCAAGAATGTATCTTTAGTTCTTCTCAAGTACTTAAGAATACTCTTGACAGCAGTCCAGTGACTATCACCTGGATCAGACTGATATCTACTTGTCATGCTCAAAGCAAAAGAGACATCTGGCCGAGTACATACCATGGCATACATGATAGATCCTATAGCTGACGCATAAGGAATCTTATCCATGCGTTGACGTTCTTCAACTGTCACAGGACATTGCTTACGACTAAGCTTTATCCCTTGCCCAATAGGAACATTTCCTTTCTTTGATTGATCCATACTGAACCTTTTCAGCATTTTGTCAATGTATGTACTCTGGCTCAAACCTATCAATCTCTTAGATCTATCTCTATAGATCTTTATTCCAAGAATGTAGGCTGCCTCACCCAAGTCTTTCATAGAAAAACACTTTCCTAGCCAAGATTTTACTTCTTGCAAGGTAGGAATGTGATTTCCTATTAACAATATGTCATCGACATATAGAACTAGGAAAACTATATTACTCCCACTGAACTTCTTGTACACACAAGGCTCATCTTCGTTTTTGATGAAGCCAAACTTTTTGACTGATTCATCAAAACAATGATTCCAACTTCTTGATGCTTGCTTCAAACCATAAATGGCCTTTTGAAGCTTGCATACTTTATCAGGATTCTTTGGATCGACAAAACCTTCAGGCTGTGTCATGTACACATCCTCAACAAGGTTTCCATTTAGGAAAGCTGTTTTGACATCCATTTGCCATATTTCATAGTCATAATATGCTGCTATGGCAACAAGAATTCTGATGGACTTGATCATAGCTACTGGCGAAAAGGTTTCGTCATAGTCTATACCATGAACTTGTCGGTAACCCTTTGCCACTAACCTTGCTTTATAAGTCTGAATGTTCCCATCCATGTCCGTTTTCAACTTGAAAACCCATTTGTGCCCTATTGCTTTAGCACCCTTTGGGAGATCAACCAAAGTCCATACTTTGTTGTCGTCCATGGATTGAATTTCTGACTTCATAGCATCAAGCCATTTTTCAGATTCTGAATTAGAGACAGCTTCCATGTACGTGGAAGGTTCATTCTCTTCTAACAGAATCAGATCATTTTCGTTCGTGACGAGAAATCCATATCTCTCGGGCTCATGACGAACTCTACTTGATCTACGTTGGACTTGTGTTATCGGTTCTGACTCAACAACTTCTTGTGAATCAGATTGTTCCATTTGAAACTCACTTTCAACTTGGTTATCCATATTTTCTTGTAGGTGTACTTTACTCCCACTGATTCCTTTGGAAATAAACTCTTTTTCCAGGAATGTACCATTCCTAGCAACAAACACTTTGTTTTCACTAGGATTGTAAAAGAAATAACCTTTAGTTTCTTTTGGATAACCAACAAAATTGCACTTCACAGATTTTGGTACTAACTTATCTGAAATCAAGTATTTCACATAAGCTTCGCAACCCCAAATCTTGAGAAAAGACAAATTTGGTCTCTTACCAACCCATATCTCATATGGTGTCTTTTCAACTGCTTTTGATGGAACTCGGTTCAGTGTGAATGCCGCTGTTTCAAGTGCATATCCCCAAAAGGATAGAGGAAGACTTGTTTGACTCATCATCGACCGAACCATATCCAATAAAGTACGGTTCCTCCTCTCAGACACACCATTCCACTGTGGTGTACCAGGAGGAGTTAGTTGTGAGACAATCCCACACTTTCTAAGATGATCGTCAAAGTCTTGGCTCAAATATTCACCACCTCGATCAGATCTAAGTGCTTTAATTGTCTTGCCAAGTTGGTTTTGTACTTCATTTTGGAAGGCTTTGAACATTTCAAAGGATTCCGACTTATGCTTCATTAGATATAGATAACCATATCTACTGAAATCATCAGTGAACGTAATGAAGTATTGAAAACCACCTCTAGCAGTTGTGCTCATAGGCCCACATACATCTGTATGTATGAGTTCTAATAAGTCACTAGCCCTTTCACTGTGACCAGTAAAGGGACTCTTGGTCATCTTACCCATTAAACAAGACTCGCAAGTGTCATATGTTTCAAAAACATCTAGACCCAAAATTCCATCTTTATGGAGTTTTGAAATGCGTTTCTCATTAATGTGTCCTAGACGACAGTGCCAGAGATAAGTAGGATTCACAACATTTGTTCTTATCCTTTTGGTATTTATGTTATATACATGCTCATTATAACCTTCACTAAGGTTCAACAAATAAAGACCATCATGTAAATCCGCATTTGCATAAAACAAGTCTTTATTGAAAAGCAATAAGTGATTATTCTCAATAACACATTTAAATCCTTCCTTGTCCAAACATGAAATAGAAATGATGTTCCTAGACAAATTAGGAACAAAATAACAATTATTCAAAGAAAGAACAAGTCCACTTGGCAACTTGAGCTCGTAGCGACCGACTTCATAAGCAGCAACTCTAGCTCCATTCGCCACATGGAATTCTACCTCGCCCTTCTTGAGCTTTCTACTTCCTTTAAGCCCCTGCACATTCATACAAATGTGAGAACCACAACCGGTATCTAATACCCACGAAGTAGAAACAGAAGTAGAATGAAATATTTCAATAACATAAATACCTTGATTAGCGGTCTCACCGCCTCTCTTCTTCCTCAAGTCCTCCAAATAAAGCTTGCAATTTCTGCGCCAATGACCAGGCTGATTGCAGAAATGGCATGTGCCTTCCTTTGGAGGCTTTGCCTTGGTAACAGCTTTGGGCTTCTTTGCATCCTTCCCAAACTCTTTGGGTTTGTTTGCTTTACCCTTCTTCTTCTGGATCCTACCCTTTTGCACCATATGGATCCCTTTGGAGCTTGGCTTCTCTTTTATCGTTACTTCAGCGTTTTTCAGCATCCCATGCAGTTCGCTGACCGTTTTGTCCATATCATTCATGTGATAATTCATGACAAAATGGGAGTAACTCTCGGGAAGAGAATTAAGGATCAAATCCGTTGCCAACTCAGGTCTGAGTGGCGAACCAAGCCTCTCCAACTGATCAATGTACCCTTTCATCTTCAGAACATGGGCACTAACCGAACTCCCTTCGGTCATCTTGCACCCAACCAAAGATCTCAAGGTCTCATACCTTTCCCTTCTCGCTTGCTTTTGGAACATTTCCTTAAGCTCTTGAGACATCTCATATGCCTCAAATGTTTCCAGATCCTTCTGAAGTTCCGGAATCATTGATGCGAGCATCAGGCATTGTACATCAATCTGATCATTTTGATGCTTGTGAAAAGCATCCCTTTCAGCTCTTGAAGCTGTGGTGGGTGGAGGGTTAGCGGGCAAAGGCCCATCCAGAACATACAGCTTTCGCTCTTGCTTGAGAACAATTCTCAAGTTGCGATACCAATCTAGGTAATTGGTTCCGTTCAGTTTATCCTTCTCAAGGATAGATCGAATAGAACCGGGATTGCTTGTGTTGGCCATTTATCTACAACAGAAAATATATGCAAAGTTAATTACATAAGAGAATTAAACTCCCACTAAAATTATAAAACCCTTTAAAATATTTAAGTGGTTAAAAGACCCAAAATCCATACTTAACCATAGCACTGCTTTGGCATGTCCCTATGATTAAATATAATTTCGGTAGACATCACCATGTCAATTACATCATTATGTAACTCTTTTAATTTATGAGATGCATGATATCATATATCATATTTAATTTGCATATTACTCATCTCATCTTTGCCTCGGGTTCAAAACACCATTTTGATTAACCCTTTGTTAAACCAATTACAACACAATGAGAATCACCATTTCTCATATTATCGCTTCGCTAAGGTCACAACATGCGTACCCGCTTTGGCGTGGCTACCATGATGCGAACATAGTACTTGACTAGTGTTATACGTAATTGGGTGGCAAAAATATAAACTTCATAAGTTTATTTAGGGTTTATTAATTCCTGTGATTAAAATATATCTCATACAATACATGGCATTAACATTAATCTTTCTAAGTTAATATTAATTCTAGCATGGCATCCAATGTCATACATTCATCTAGCATGCATATTTCATACTTAGCATGGCATCACATGGCATCAAAATATAAAACATGCAATAGACTCGAAAGACCGTGTTATGGTATGGTTTTATCTACATTGATTTTCATAGGCCAATATGAAAATCAACAAGGCCATTTCCTAGGTGGTTGTAACCATCGCATGGTCACAGCTCTCCCGCACCCCTTGGATCCGTCCTCACGTCTTTGTTCCTTGGCACCATCTCATGGATTTACATATTTTACAAAATTGCAACCTATACAATTTTTTTTTAAGTAAAATAAAATTTACATATTATAAATTGCATCCTATACAATTTATCTAGTAAAATTAAAATTAAAATTTACATAAATACAAACGACTCGCAGGTCGTATTTATATAAAACCATAATAAATAAAATAAAGCATCCACGGGGTCCAAAACCATACCATAACACCATGCATAAAATTATCACAATAATTTTATATCTACAAGATTTAAGGTTCAAAGTGGTAAAATACAATCACATTGTATTTAGAATTAATTAATTTGGAAAAATTCGTAAATTTGCAGAAATAATTTTCCACACTTAAAACGAAAAAGGGTAAAACTGTCGGACAGCATGCTAGTCGGGCCTCGCACTGCAGTATCCAATACTGCGCGCAGCCCGACGGGCTGCGCAACATGTAGCTGCGCAGCCCATGCTGCGTAAGCAGCATGCTGCTTACGCAGCATGTGCAATTGCATTGCACCCAAAATTATTCTGGGCATTATGCCCAGAATAACGAAACAGCAATATTTTTTTTTTTTTTTTTTTAATTTCATTTAATTAATTGAAACAATTTCAATTAAAATCCCATGAATCAAATTCATGATACCAACCCCTTAAACATTTCAAATTATTAAAACAAATCATTCACAATGATTCACATTAAAATCAAATTTTAAACATGTTATTCACAATAACATTGAACCCTAAATCAAGAACATACAACCCTAACATGCAATTTTGATCTAATCAAAATAACAAATCCAATCAACCTGGCTCTGATACCACTGTTGGGAATTAATCGTACAAAACAAAATATGCGCAGCGGAAAAACGGATTAATCCCCACCAAGGACCCATGTACATTGCATTGAATTGAAAAGAGAGTTAAAAAATTACCTTAATTCTTTGTAGGTTTTGAATCAAAAGGAACCAAGATAGCTTCCCTCTACGGTTGATCCACACGGAGCAATTCATTCACCGCGTGCTAGCGCCGGGATTGAAGAACGATTCTTCGAACGAGACAGAGAAAGCGAAAAATCAGATTTTTCCTTGGAGTTTTTTTTTAGAATTTCGGCTGCCACTATTCACCTTATTGTGGCTGCCGAAAATCCTTATTGTTGTATATGAATTAGGTTATATATTTCCTTATATATATAACCTAATAAGTTAATTATAATTATACCCTAATACACTTATTAGTTATAATTATAAATTAACCCACACAACTTAATATTAATTCTCAATTAATATTAAGTCAAATCAATTCTCCATAATACACATATGTATATACAATATTATAATTAATTATATCTCTATATAATTTAATTATAATATGTGGCATACCTTATGCAATATTAACCATATTAATATTCACATATACATATATATGTAAATATATATATCACTATATATATATTCTCTTTCTCATTCATAAATTATTATCCAATAATAATTTATACCCGATAAGATGAACTTCATTTTGCTCTTTGTGTGTGACCCCATAGGTTCATATTAATTGGCAATAAGGAAATTACCATAATGTCCTTATAGATCACAAGCGGACTCTAGCAAGCCATTATGACTACCCAATTAACATGATTGGAATGATCCAATACCTATTTATAGAATGTCATATTCCCTTTTGTCTCTTTGATATCATGATTAATCATAAGACATGGTACACTTGTCAATCTTATATAATTAATCATATGCTTTCTCGATCTCAAAGTAAACTGTTCAGACAAATCAATTGATACTCTTATCAATTATTTGAGCACGGCCATGCATTTAACAGTCTTACTTATCGAGGGGCCCAGTGATATCGCTCTCTTGTTAGAGAGGGACAAAATCCCATATCTGTCACTCACATCCCTAAGCATGAGTCATATTGTACTCAACCACAGCCTTTATAACTACTCTGTTACAAGCAGCGTTTGACTGCGTCAAAGCACAACATGAATTCATCCCGGAATCCATGGTGACCTCAGGTCAAAGGAATCAGCTGATGACACTACTATAATCAAGATCAGTTGTGACACGTGACCATGAACTTGATCTTATAGTGGGTCTCCAGCAACATGTTCTCTAACACATTGCCCGTGAGTATAATCTGTATCTGTATACACTATATTCATCTTATGAATATCCATTATCACTCACACTAGTCTTAGTTTGTTATTATTCCCATAATAACAAACGACTAGGGAAATTTAGAATTACACAATTAATTCATGGATACATTATCATAAATACTAACATACAAATATATATGATAAAATAAGTCTTTATTAATGACTTAAGAAGATTGTTTACATAATCCAACATTGGCTTAGGGCACAATCTCTAACAGATTCCTGCAGTCTTCATCCATCTCTGAAAGAGATTTTCTGGGTAAGGGAATTATCTCTTTCTATTAAATTTTTTTTTTTACAATTTCCATTTCAATTGCTCCTGGGCACGGATTTGAGGAAATCATCGTGTTCTTCCGCTTTTATTGGGTGATTTCCGGTGAAAAATCCCAACACAATTAATGCTCCGTTTTTGCAGCTAGAAACCAGGGAAATAAAAGAGATAAAGGAGGAAAGTGAAAAGGGGCTCTGGATTTTGAGACTTTCGAGGGAGAAAATTGATAGAGAAAAGGGAGAAAAAGGAGAGAAAAAGAAAAGACACAAAGACTCAAGCTCTTTTTCTCCTCCATTTCTTTTGATTCTTAGGGGTTAAAGTTTAAAATCGATTAGAAATCATAGGTTAATAACTTGGCACCTCAAATTCAATCAAATTCGGACTTTAAACTCTCAGAATCCGTGACATTTTGGAGATTTTAGACTTGACTTTCAAAACCTCAACTCAAAGGAAAAGAAGCAATTTAGAGGTGATTGGGACGTTTCCAGCGGTCAATCCTACGGTGGATCAGCGCCACAAAGGTAAATACACCTCAAACCTTCGTTTTCTTCTGGGTGATTTGTTGTGTTTTTGTGCATAAAAATCCAATTTTCGGGCTTACTGTTTCTGGAATTCAAAAACAGCCGTACGACTGTTCTTGTATTGAAGAACAGTCGTACCACTGTAATTACAGTCGTACGAGTGTTCTTGAATTCCCGCAGCCTTTTTTTTATTTAAATAAATTTTGGCGATTTTCTGCAATTGGGGGAAATTACAGTCACACGACTGTAACTCTCGTCCAAAGGCAGAATTTCCATTTTAATCCAGAAAAATTCCTAAAAATCCTAAAAAAATCAGAAAAATTAGAAAATCACCAAAAATGAATTTTGTTGTGTGCATTCACGACCTTAGATTTAATTTTCTGTATTATTGCATTTAGAACAATACAACGATGGAGACCCAATTCTCCCGAAAACCGACCCATCTCACATGTTAAATTAAAGTAAACTGGAAAATAAAATATTTTCAAAATGATTTTCTCACAAAACCAAAAATACAGGGACATTTCAAAATGTTTTCCAGGTCTAATCGGACCGGCTAACCGAGCGGACCCGGTTATCCCCCTAAATGCATGCCCCCGAATTCTAATTTCCCAATCCTGCCATATTTAAGTCCTATTTGTGGTGTGCCGTAAATTGTGCTAACCCTCTGTTTGGTAGCTTTTAGTTTATTTTTATTTTTATTTTCGATGTATTTAATAGATTAAATCTTGTATTTTAGGCGGTTGTAATTTATAGACTCTCATGTATTTTAGGTGTTTGTAAGGTGAGGTTGAGAGTTTTTATTTTTATTTAATCGGGTTGTAATAATTTAATTATTTACTGCTTTACTCTATTTGTATATGCGCTGTATGCGTAATTTAATGCAATAAAATCCATGTTTAGAATTTAAAATACCATCTATGGACATTGGCTGTATTTATTTTAATTAGACACGAAATAAAGGACTTGTCCGAACCTAGATCTCTAGATAGTGTAGTGGCCTTTCATCCGGTTCAGCTACGCTATAAAATTCCCAGTTAAGTTGAGCCGGGTGGCGACTCCAACACTATTTATCGAGAGTTAGGTCTCAATTCTTTTACGAAATAATCAATTTTCCAAAAATAAAATTTCATCATAAAAACCCCATGCGAGGGAGGGTTACCCGATCTCGAGGTTCCCTTCCAAGAGAGTCCGCGTTCGGTCGAAAATATCGTCCGCTCACAGTGGCGACTCCGCTGGGGATTTCTTGTTGGGATTCGTCATTGGAAAAATAACATGGCGCAGTGGAAAATACACCATTTAAATTTCCTAGAATCCACCTATCGTGTCCAATTACCATTGATTAGAATAAAACCAAATTGAATCAAGAGAGATTAACTCACCGGATTCGTCTCTTCTAGAGACTACTACAGAATCGTTTCTTGAAACTGCGATCTCCAAAGTCCGGTGCACGACCAACTATTGAGCGGGAACCGGTGCTAGCCGAAGACACAAAGGAATGAAGGATTAATGCTGGGATTTTCGGCTGATTTGGGGCTGCTCTTGGTGGTTGAAATTTCCAGCATTTAATGAGGATTCAATTTGGTTTCTCCTCCTTAAATGTGCCCTTATATAGACACCTTGTCTAATTGGGTTTTAATTAGGTTAATTAAACCCAAGCCCACTAGGATTATAATTACATAAATAAACTTTAATCAAAAAGTATATACTATGTAATTTAATTCCATTTGGCTAAATTTAATTACCCCTAAATAAAATTAAATCACACTTAAGTTAATACAATACATGTATTTAATTTTCTTACTTAGGAAAATTATTTAATTAATTGTTTACTTTATGTAATTCAATTAATTAATAAATTAATTAATTACATTATGTAAACTTATTAATTAAATTAAATTCAACCCAATGTCAATTAATTACCTTGACACCGAATGTCAACTAATTAATTAACGCATTCCTTCCAATGTACATTACATGTACAATTTCTATAAGTTCCAGCTCAGTTGATCTATGTGCACGATTCTATGGGTCTGTCTTTCTGTTGGCAGTAGGCCCAAGGCCCACAGACTGTAAGTGGGTTCTAGCAAACCATTACAGCCTCCAATTAAGACAGAGATGCAGCAGTCTTTAGAAGACACTCACCCGGTATGAATAAATAAGAGGCATGGTGTCTGTCATCCTCTTCTGTTGTTTATTATATTTCTTGATCTTGAGTTGACTGATTAATCAAATAAGCAACCAACTTATTTGGGTATGGCCATACACTTATCAGTCCTACTCATCAAGTGGCCAATGATATCATCTCGGTGTTACCCCGAGTGGCAATTCCATCACTTCATCATCAATATCAACATGTTCACCAGTCCACCCAATCATACCCATATTTAGCATCCTTTTACAGACCTGTTAGGCGTATGTCAAAGTGAACCGGATTCCATATTGATATTATAATGAAATCTGGTCTGAGGATAAAAGAGACCTACTCAAGAAAGACCTATGACGTGACAACCATGTGGCTTTCTTGTGCGGATCGATCCAGTCCCATGTCAACGACATATACCTATATTTATGACTGACTATACAAGTACTATGGCTAGTTAAGAACTGTCATACAGTCATCGAATATACAAGTCTGTGGTTCTATTCGTTCCCACGATTAGAACAGACCTGGGATAGGTTTTATAATTATCAATCAATGGATACTCTACTCATATTATAGCACAAGATATAAATGAAATAGATTAATTGCCTTTATTAATGTGACACAAATAATGTATTCATACAATGAGTCTTAATGTATAATACAAAATACAAGAATCCAATGCCTTAAGAACTAGGGCACACCAACAATCTCCCACTTGCACTAGTTCCAAGTGGGCATTGCCCTAATTCCTATAGATCTGGTATAACCATCGTGCTGTGTCTGCAGCAGCACTTTGGTCAATGGACCAGTGACATTATTCTTGGTGTCAACCCTTTACAATGATATGTCACTTCTGTTCACGATCTCCCGAATGAGGTGAAGCTTTCTGAGTACATGTTTGGATCTCTTGTGTGACCGGGGCTCCTTAGCTTGTGCGATGGCCCCGTTGTTGTCACAAAAACATCAACTGGGTCTAGGATAGTGGGCACTACTCCCAACTCAATTATGAATTTCTTGATCCAAACGGCTTCCTTTGAGCTTCGCACGCAGCTATGTACTCAGCTTCCATTGTAGAGTCAGCAATGGTGGCCTGCTTTGAGGACATCCAACTAATGGCACCGCCATTCAGGAGAAAAACATAACCAGACTGTGACTGGTTCTCATCCTCATCGGTCTCAAAGCTTGCATCAGTGTAACCTGACACTACTAGCTCATCTTGACCTCCATACACTAAGAAAGCATCCTTAGTCCAATTAAGGTACTTTAGGATTGCCTTGACAGCCTTCCAGTGTTCCTCCCCGGGGTCCGACTGGTACCGACTGGTCATACGTAGTGCAAACATGACATCAGGCCTTGTACATAACATGAAGTACATGATAGATCCAATAGCAGATGCGTAAGGGATCTTTTCCATGTTCTCCCAGTCCTTCTTTGTTTTAGTACCATCTTTCTTACTCAGCTTCAACCCATGGTGCATAGGCAAGAATCCTTTCTTTGCCTTGTCCATGCTGAATCTTTTCAGAACCTTGTCAATGTACGTGGCCTGACTTAGGCCTAGAAGCCGATTGGATCTATCTCTGTAGATCCTGATCCCTAAGATCGTCTCAGCTTCTCCTAAGTGCTTCATTGCAAAGCACATACTCAACCACTGCTTAACTCCTTGTAGTGTTGGTATATCGCGTCCAATGATAAGGATGTCGTCAACATACAGCACTAAGAAGGTGGAAATGCTCCCACTAACCATCTTATACATACAGGGCTCATCAGAATTCTGTGTGAAGCCATATTCTATAATGGCCTCATTGAATCTCTGATTCCATGACCTCGATGCTTGCTTCAATCCATAAATAGATCTTTGAAGCTTGCATACTCGGTTTGGATACTTTGGATCGATAAAACCCTCAGGTTGTGCCATGTACACATCCTCGAGTAGCTTTCCATGAAGGAAAGCGGTCTTAACATCCATCTGCCATATCTCATAATCGTACCATGCAGCTATGGCTAGTAGTATCCTAATGGATTTGAGCATAGCAACTGGTGAAAAGGTTTCATCATAGTCAATTCCTTGAACTTGCCTGAATCTTTTTACCACCAATCGCCCCTTAAAGGTGTTGTCGGCCTTTAACTTGAAACACCACTTGCAACCTATCACCTTAGGACCCGGAGGAGGATCCACTAAGTTCCATACTTGGTTATCATGCATAGATTGCATCTCAGCCTCCATGGCTTTGCGCCATTGATCTGAGTATGGGCTTTCAACAGCCTCCTGATAGGTCTTGGGCTCCTCTTGGTCAACGACCATAAGGTCCCCATCATCAGTCACGAGAAAGCCGTACCTCTCTGGCTGATGACATGTCCTACCAAACCTTCTAAGGTCCTGTGCAACCGTTTCTAGTTCCTCAATTTCTTGAGTAGTCAGATTGGTTCCCGAAGCATCCTCAGCAGTAGCTGCAGGAGTTTGTGAGTCTTGAACTTCTGAAAGTTCAACATTACTCCCACTGTCTCTCTTGGAAAGGAATTCCTTCTCCAAGAAGACTGCATTTCTGGCTATGAAAACTTTGTTTTCGGCCGGATTATAGAAGTAATAACCCTTCGTTTCCTTAAGGTAACCCACAAACTAGCACTTGACAGATTTGGACTTGAGTTTGCCACTTGTCAATTTCTTAACATGTGCATCACAGCCCCAAATCTTCAAGAAGGAAACATTGGGCTTTCAGCCTTTCCATATTTCATATGGTGTTCCCTCAACTGCCTTGCTTGGTGTATTTTTAAGAATGTAAGCAGCTGTCTCTAAAGCATATCCCTAAAAGGAGACAGGGAGTGTAGCATGACTCATCATCGAGCGGACCATGTCAAGTAAGGTCTTATTCCTCCTTTCTGACACTCCATTCCACTGGGGTGTACCAGGAGGAGTGAGTTGGGATACAATCCCATACTCTCTCAAAAACGAGTCAAACTCTTGGCTCAAATATTCACCCCCTCGGTCAGACCAAAGTGCTTTTATTTTCTTGCCAAGTTGGTTTTCTACTTCATTCTTAAAGTCCTTGAACCTTTGGAGAGTCTCAGACTTATGCTTCATCAGATACACGTAACCATATCTGCTGAAGGCATCCGTGAAGGTGACGAAGTACAGAAAACTAGATCTAGCACTAGTGCTCATTGGGCCACATACATCGGAATGTATTAGCTCCAATAGCTCTGAGGCCCTTTCAGCAGTCTTGCTAAAAGGCGCCTTTGTCATCTTGCCTTTCAAACAAGATTCGCATGTGTCATAAGGCTGGTTGTCAAATGACCCTAGCACTCCACTAGAGTGAAGCCTAGCTATGCGCTTCTCATTTATATGGCCAAGTCGACAATGCCAAATGTAAGTAGGATTAATTTCATTTTGTTTAATCCTTTTAGTATTTATGTTATAGATTGAACTTTCACATTTTAGATCAAGGATATATGAGCCATTTTCAAGAAATGCTGTTCCATAAATAATATTGCCACATTGCATAGAAATTCTACCATGTCCAATATTAAATACAAAACCAGCAATATCCAACAAAGAAACGGAAATAATATTCCTGCGCATCGTAGGTTCAAAATAACAGTTTCTTAGTTCCAAAACAAGTCCATTAGGCATCTCCAAGAAATAATCTCCGATCTCCATGGCCTGAACCCGAGCACCATTTCCGACTCGAAGATCTACTTCTCCAGATCCTAATAATCTCCTATTTCTTAGACCCTGCACATTTGAACAAATGTGAGATCCACATCCAGTGTCCAAGACCCAAGATGTAGAAATAGCCAGATTAATCTCAACAACATAAATACTTGAAGCAGCAGTTTTGCCCTTCAGTTGCTCCCTTAGCTTTGGACATGAGCTCTTCCAATGCCCTTCTCATGACACTCATGGCAGACATCGTCAGGAGAAGCAACCCTTGCTTTAGGTTGGGCCACCACCTTTTTGCCCTTAGCCTTGGCCTTTTGGGCCTTAGCCTTGGCCTTAGATTTGGCCTTTCCCTTAGCAATGGATGTATTGCCCTTGTTCACCAGCAATACTTCAGGAGTCTTCTTAAGAGACTGCTCAGTAAGCTTGAGCATGCCATGCAGCTCAACTACCGATTTATCCAACCCTTGCATATGGTAATTCATGATAAACTGGTTGTAAGACTCAGGAAGACCCGAGAATAATGTCTGCTACCAAGTCCTGCGAAACTGGTGAGCCGAGGCAGGAAAGTGTATCAATATACCCCTTCAACTTTAGCACATGAGTGCTAACAGAAGTCCCAGCTGCCATCACAGTCGTGCAAAGTGCCTTAGTTGTCAGGTAACGTTCCTGATGAGCCTGATCTTGGAACATCTTTTTAAGCTGATCCATCATCTCATAAGCATGCTCGTCCATGAACTGCTTCTGAAGATCAGAAGCCATGGTAGCCAGCATGAGGCACGAGACATCTCGGTCATCCCTCACGTGCCGGTCATACTGCTCCACCATCGCCGTGGTGATGCCTCGACCTACGGGAGGGCCAGCTGGTAAAGGAGCATTCAGTACATACTCCTCAGACTCTTGTCTAAGAACTATTTGTAAGTTCCTAGCCCAGTCTAGGAAGTTAGTCCCCGAAAGCTTCTCCTTCTCCAAGAGTGACCTAAGTGAGAGTGAGTTGTTGTTTGTTGCAGCCATTTAAATTGCTTAACTGAAATGGGATTATCTACATGGAAGAAATCATTGCTTGAGTTAGAAATAAAGGACTTTTAAGCCAATTCATATTAATAATCCAATTTTAATTTGTTTGTTGGTTTTGTTAATTAGCTGACTTGACCAAGATCCACAACTAATCAATGACTGGCTGAACTAGGGCTCGCTAACCAACCATTGAGTCGTTTGGTAGGACAACCTATCCAATCCTTGCACGAAGGACTCTTGGTTTGATGGGCTTATTGACACTATACCCATCTGTGCTTAGGGCCCGCTCTGAGCTAATGCTACCCATGTTGAGTCAAACCACCATTCACATGTTAACCATACCAAGTATCTTAACCCTCGACGGCCCACCGAATACTACAATGTACCCAGCTAGGGCATGGCGCACATTGCCGCATCAATGGGAGGAAGAGGTGTGAATGTGGGAAGCACTTTTAAGCGACTCAATATTTTAATTTCCGGATTATAATTAAGTGATACGGCTTAGCATGCATAAACGCGGGTAATAATTTGGTGATCCATACATCCATATCATATGACAAATGCAATAGCATACATAATTTAAAATAAATGAGATCCTA
This sequence comes from Euphorbia tirucalli, assembly GCA_039660915.1. NCBI lineage: Eukaryota > Viridiplantae > Streptophyta > Magnoliopsida > Malpighiales > Euphorbiaceae > Euphorbia > Euphorbia tirucalli. Next base: position 28,234,825 of record CM077640.1, on the reverse strand, counting down.
TGGGCCCTTAATTACAACCTAATGAAAAACTAGATATCCTATCTAATTCTTCATGGGCCAGACTGCAATCCTTCTTGGGCTCCCACCATGGGCTTGCTCCATCTGGGCCTTCCTCCATACTTGATGCAATTACAACAATTTCATTTAAAATAAAATCTATTCTAAAATTACATCAAAATAAAATATGAAAAATGGTACGCAGGCCATATTTCCCAAAATTAAATTACAACCGATAATAATTTAGGGCCCATAGAACTCAACATCACATTTCAAACAAAGTCCATGTCGTGCACATACATACCAATATGATGCATGATCATGGCATTCCAAATTATAAATATAAATGTTAATCCGAGTTACTTAGGGTGAAATCGCTAATTTTAACAAATGTGACTAAGGCCCATAAAGGCCCAATGGATAACATCCATAAATGCAAAATTCACAATTTTGCTCCCACTTGAATTTGGGTTGTCACAAATTTGAAATTTAGCTCTTTCAATTTAAACCGGTGTCAAGGTTTATTGGGCCAATTTCACAAGGTCCATATTCAATTTATTATGCAAACAATTAAATTAAATATGCATGCCAACAAAATAAACAACTTAAATACAAATTAATTAAAAAAAATTTAATTTAATTTGCATTAGGGTCCGGGATAAAATATACCCGCAAAATCCAAAACCTGACCCAAAACCCGCGCGCGGCACCGCTGTCCCGGCGGGGCAGCAGTGCTGCTGCACCAGGCTGCAGCAGCTACTGCCGCTGGATGGAATCGCAATTTGCTATTCCATCCATCCCGAATATTTTTTTTAACCTAATTAAAACATAACATTAATATCTAGCCATCAAGAAAAATAAATAATCAATAAAACAACAATTTTAGATGGAAACCAATTGGGGAAAAATAATAAAAAAAAAACCCCAATCCAAAATTCTAGGGTTTATGCAAAACCAAAACAAATTGAACAAAAAACCCTAAAATCACAAACTTGAAAACCCATTCTTTCTTCAAGAACGCTTTCAAAAACCAATTTCAATCAATCTAATGGACAAAACCTAGGCTCTGATACCACTGTTGGGATTCGTCATTGGACAAATAACGTGGCGCAGCGGAAAATACACTGTTTAAATTTCCTAGAATCCACCTATCGTGTCCAATTACCATTGATTAGAATAAAACCAAATTGAATAAAGAGAGATTAACTCACCGGATTCGTCTCTTTTAGAGACTGTTGCAGAATCGTTTCTTGAAACTGCAATCTCCAAAGTCCGATGCACGACCAACTATTGAGCGGGAACCGGTGCTAGCCGAAGACGCAAAGGAATGGAGGATTAATGCTAGAATTTTTGGATGATTTAGGGCTGCTCTTGGTGGCTGAAATTTCCAGCAATTAATTAGGATTGAATTAGGTTTCTCCTCCTTAAGTGTGCCCTTATATAGACACCTCGTCTAATTGAGTTTTAATTAGGTTAATTAAACCCAAGCCCACTAGGATTATAATTACATAAATAAACTTTAATTAAAAAGTATATACTATGTAATTTAATTCCATTTGGCTAAATTTAATTACCCCTAAATAAAATTAAATCACACTTAAGTTAATACAATACATGTATTTAATTTCTTACTTAGGAAAATTATTTAATTAATTGTTTACTTTATGTAATTCAATTAATTGATAAATTAATTAATTACCTTATGTAAACTTATTAATTAAATTAAATTCAATCCAATGTCAATTAATTACCTTGACACCGAATGTCAACTAATTAATTAACGCATTCCTTCTAATGTACATTACATGTACAATTTCTATAAGTTCCAGCTCAGTTGATCTATGTGCACGATCCTATGGGTCTGTCTTTATGTTGGCAGTAGGCCTAAGGCCCACAGACTGTAAGTGGGTTCTAGCAAACCATTACAGCTTCCAATTAAGACAGAGATGCAGTAGTCTTTAGAAGACACTCACCCGGTAGTAATCTCATAGTGTCATTTGCCTAACGATATCAATATGAATAAACAAGAGGCATGGTGTCTGTCATCCTCTTCTGTTGTTTATTATATTTCTTGATCTTAAGTTGACTGATTAATCAAATAAGCAACCAACTCATTTGGGTATGGCTATACACTTATCAGTCCCACTCATCAAGTGGCCAATGATATCATCTCGGTGTTACCTGAGTGGCAATTCCATACTTCATCATCAATATCAACATGTTCACCGGTCCACCCAATCATACCCGTATTTAGCATCCTTTTACAGACCTGTTAGGCGTATATCAAAGTGAACAGGATTCCATATTGATATTATAATGAAATCTGGTTTGAGGACAAAAGAGACCTACTCAAGAAAGACCTATGACGCAACAACCATGTGGCTTTCTTGTGCGGATCGATCTAGTCCCATGTCAACAACATGTGCCTATATTTATGACTGACTATACAAGTACTATGGCTAGTTAAGAATTGCCATACAGTCATCGAATATACAAGTCTGTGGTTTTATTCGTTCCCTCGATTAGAACAGACCTGAGATAGGTTTTATGATTATCAATCAATGGATACTCTACTCATATTATAGCACAAGATATAAATGAAATAGATTAATTGTCTTTATTAATGTGACACAAATAATGTATTCATATAATGAGTCTTAATGTATAATACAAAGTACAAGAATCCAATGACTTAAGAACTAGGGCACACCAACATTTCTTACAAAAGTTTTCTTAAAACTTAAAGGAATTTGACGAGCCCTGAAAAGTTTCTAATTAAAATAAGGTGGATGATTCTTGTACGGTATTTTATTTTGCATCCTTTAGTTAGACATTTTTACATTAGGTTAAATATCCCATTTTAGCCCGGTGATTCGTTGAAGTGTCGCCTATGTTCCTCTTGGTCTTAGGGGCACGGATATGAAACACCACCTATAGCCTCGTACGAACCCCTTCGTTCAGACCCTTGAGTGGGGAGAAGTGAGGAGTATATTTTGCTATGGGAGCTCTTATTTTAACCCGACTTGGACAGAATTCATATAGGCAACCTTAGTTGGATTCCCTTAGGATATCAAAATAAATTATGTGAATGCTATAAATCGCTCTTTCATCATCCCCGGTTGATGATCGAAGAAAACCCCACCTAGGACTCGGTTAGAATTTTCAAGACTAACCACGTTTGGAGGAATAAGGTTGGAGGAATACACTTTGTGTGCTACATGTTACACGCCTCTCGACGTTTTATGACCTACCATCATTGACATTTCCTATACATAAGAAACACCATACACGAAACATTTGCGTGATAAATAACCCATGTTTTTTTTTGCAGCCACTTGCATTTTATTTTCGCATGTGAAAACATTAAATCATCCATGTGCCATTCATACTAACCATTATTTTTGCAGCCATAACATTATATTTGTGTGATTAGCATTTTCTCACATAGCACACATAACATCATTATGTATGTCATACATCCTAACCACATTTTTGTGCAGCCATTTGCATATTGTGTGACATACGCATTCATGACATATCACCTCATTTAAATTAAGGACATTCCAAGGGTGCCCATCACGATCATCTCATTCCATGACATATCGGGTATCCCAAAATTACCCGTGTTCTGCCAGTGCACCAGATTGCATTCGGCAATTTCACCAAATCATTTCATTCAATAGAGACCCCAACGGTCTTAGGCCCATTTTCATGTGACGATTTACACGATGCATTTCATGACATCATACTCATTTATCATAAAGCACCATGGTCCACATCGGATCATTTCATGAAATTATTATATCATTCAAGGCACTCCCCGAGTGCCTAATTAGTACATATATAGGTTCACTTCATAACATTACAAAATCATGAAAGGTGTTCCCCGAACGCGGAACCCTTGCCTGTGTCCCTATTACACGTGACTTTTCTATAACATCATTTCATATCATACGCCTCAAAAGCATCAAAACTCTATCCGTGTGTTGGCACACACGCGAGCATTCTATAACATCTATTAGGTGCCCCGGAAGGGTCGAAACTTTGTCCGTGTGTTGGCCATACGTGACTATTTCACAAAATTCACTAGGTGCTCCAAAACTGCTGAACCTTTATCCGCGTGACGGTCCACACGTAATCTTTGTTGCATTATCTTTTGCATGGCATTGGGCACTCTTAGAATGTCCGGAATGAAAGAGTTTTTATCATTTTTTTCATTCTCGAAGCATCAAACACACACGATCATCCTCACGACATTTTATTCATGTGCCATACACACCTGATGTGTTGATATTTCCACGAAGCATACAAAACACCACCCCGTGTGTCATATGTACTAACCATGTCTTTGTGTAGCCATTATATTTTATCTGTGCAATATATGCATTCGTTCCTTGCATGCACGACATCATCTTGTATGTCATGCATCCTAACCACGTTTTCATGTAGCCATTTGCATTTTTCTGTGGCATAGGCATTCATGTCATATCATCTCATTTAAATTAGGGATGTTCTAAGAATGCCCATCATGGTCATTTCATTTCATAACACATCGGGAGTCCCAAAACTGCCCATGTTCTACCAGTGCACCGGATCGCACTCGGTCATTTCACCAAACCATCTCATTTAATAGGGACCTTAATGGTCTTAGGTCTATTTTCGTATGGCGAGTCACAAGATATCATTACATGGCATCATACTTATTCTTTATAAATGTCATGGTCAAGCCAGAGTCTTGTTTGCACACCGTGGTCCACATCGGATCATTTCATGACATTAATATATCATTCAAGGTACTCCTCGAGTGCTGGATTAGCACACGTATAGGAGCATTTCATAACGTTAACAAATCATGAAAGGCATTCTACGAATGCCGAGCCCTGTCCGTGCCCTGAGATGCTCGTGACCTTTTTATAACATCATTTCATATCATACGCCTCAAAAGCATTAGAACTCTGTCCATAGGGCAGCCGCCATATAACCATTTCATATCATCTCATGGACCTCCAAAATGTCAGAACCCTGTCCGTGTGTCGGTGCACACGCGACCATTTCATAAATTCACTAGGTGCTCCAAAAGCATCGAACCCCTATCCGTGTGGCGATCCACACACGATCTTTTTTGCATTATTTTGGCATAGCATTGGGTATTCTTGGAACGTCCAAAATAAAAGAATAAAACAAAGGAAGTCACTCTCATTATCTCACGATGTATATCTCATTCATCTGTCAAACGTTTAAGCACTCCATAAGCACCAAGGACTTCATCAGATGCACTGAGTTATTTAGGTGTTCCAAAAACGCTAGAAATTTCATCAAACCCTTCAAGTCTTCTGTAATCATTGGAAACCCTTTTCAGGCATTGATGTTCCACGAACGTCAAAAAATGTCACCTCGTATCACAGCATGAAAACTGGAGGTGCCCTGAGCATCGAAATCCTGTCCCTGTGTCCCACGCATATAGATGAAACCAGTTACCATGTAAGATCCGCTCTACACATCAAACGAGCTCCTGTGTAAGATCCGCTCTACAAATCAAACCAGCTCCCGTGTAAGATCCGTTCTACACGTCAAACTAGCTCCCCTGTAAGATCCGCTCTACACGTCAAACCAGCTCCCGTGTAAGATCTGCTCTACACATCAAACCAGCTCCCTTGTAAGATCCACTCTACATGTCAAACCAGCTCCCATGTAAGATCCGCTCTACATGTCAAACCAGTTCCCGTGTAAGATCCACTCTACACATCAAAACCAGCTCCCGTGTAAGATCCACTCTACACGTCAAACCAGCTCCCGTGTAGGATCCGCTCTACACGTCAAACCAGCTCCCGTGTAGGATCCGCTCTACGCGTCAAACCAGCTCCCGTGTAGGATCCGCTCTGCACGTCAAACCAGTTCCCGTGTAGGATCCGCTCTGCACGTCAAACCAGTTCTCGTGTAAGATCCACTCTACACGTCAAACCCGTTCCCGTGCAAGAACCACTCAACACATCAAACCAGCTCCCATGTAAGATCAGCTCTACACGTCAAACCAGCTCCCATTAAGATCCACTCTACACGTCAAACCAGTTCCCATGTAAGATCCACTCTACATGTCAAACCAGCTCCCATGTAAGATCAGCTCTACACGTCAAACCAGTTCCCGTGTAAGATCTGCTCCACACGTCAAACTAGCTCCTGTGTAAGATCCGCTTAGCATAACAAACCAGTTCCCTTGTAAGATCCGCTCTATATGTAGATCCAGCCCCGTATAAGATCCACTCTATACGTATAAGCGCTTCGCAAGTATCACCTTGCTTCGATCCGTGGACACCCTGCATGTCATTTTATCCATGTGGTGTATATTTATATGCCATGCTTTACTTTAGCATATAGCCTCATCAACAACATTCATTGCATTTTGCACGTTTCCATTCTCGGCTTTGTATACACTTGGCTAGCTAAGGATTGCATAACATGACATGGCATCATGTGACATCATCGTTCATACATACATGCATCACATCACGTATTCATCACTCTTGACTTGGTATTTCTTCGTGCGCATGCCCCGATCAATGTTAACAAGTGTTCTTATCAGGGGAGAAAAGGAAAGAGTCTCAAGAATGGCTGGCCCAATGAACTTCAACACTATAACAGATGTTGTGGATGATTATGTCGCTTCATCATGTTTTCGAAATGAGGTTAGGAAAGAGGCAACAACAATGCTGAAGGAAATGTTAGAGGGTGATTTTGATAGGGTAGAGAGACTAACGGCAAGGTGCACTGAATTGGAAGCACGGGTGGTGGAGCTCGAAGGAAAAATAAGGGGTATGGTATGTACAGACTCCAACACCAATGCTAACCAGAAGCAGAATGTCCAAATTTCTAACACTCACCCCTGACACGTCAGAAGGTGCTCTTACCAAGACTCGGGTTTACCAAGGTTGACCGGTGAAGTGGAACTGAAGGTGCCCCACAAGGCCAATGCTGACTCTGTTCTATGACACACCCGTAATCCACCCCCCAAGGTTAACGGAAAATGTATATCCCCTTGGCCTAGCTCGTTGAGCAGATTATTTGCCATGTGTAGAAAGGAGGGGCTGCTTCAAAGTGCCAGGCCCTATATGGAACCAATGCTAGATCAAAAGAACAACTTCTGCAGTTATCATGTGATGACGGGCCACCGAACCAACAAATGCTTTGCCTTAAGAAACGAGATCCAAAGGCTAGTCGATGAAGGAAATTTAAAAGTCCCATCTACCACTGATCAACGACTAAGGGCAATCAGGGATACCGCCAAGGAAATTCCTCAAACTTCTCAGGGAGAGGACTGTGATGAAGAACTACAAGGTCTGGTCTAATAAGGATGAGGCATTGAAACCAAGACGACAACTGGCTGGAGAATAGTCAACTATGAAATCAATGCCCTTAGAGGATCCCTTATTATAGGGGACTCATTTTGTTTGTAAGGTGTTTTGAACTCATTTTGAATGCAATGTGTCTTGATATTTTCTTACTTACATGGTGGTTGCATGTACATGGCATTATGCATGTATTTGGTCATTTGAAATGACATATCCAATACGTATAATATTGAAATGCATGATATTAGTCTGAACACTATAGGGAACGTGAAAGTGAATCTGGTCTTGACCGAACTCTGTCTTGAAAAGTGAGCTTGTGAGATAAATAAATGACATGATGGCATCACCTTCGCCGAGCCATTCGCCAATCCAAATCAGTGGTCCTTACAAATCATAATCCAAAATGCTATTGGCCTTGCCCTAAAGTTTCAACTTGAGCGGCCCACATAATACCTAAATTATTCCAAACCTAAGGCTATTGCTAAAATTCAGAGTCGATTCCTAAAATGAAGCTGCAAGCCTGATTCCATACCCAAGAAAGTGCCCTATACCAAAACCCCAAAACTAAAAACCTCAACTCATCCAAAGCACCAATCCTCTAAGAAATTCAAATGATCTTCATCACCACCTATGTAGTGAAACTCTGAAGCAGTTCTTGGTTGTAGTGCATGTATAATCTTGTTTGTATGACATTCATATGTACATGACATTACACATGCATTGTTCACCCAAAAGACATATTAAACACACATGATATGCACAAATTTGAATGCAATGGGAAAACCAAGGGGTGACTATGGTTTGGATTTAGTTCCTTCAAAAAAATCGGTGCAGGCAGAAGAATCTCTCACTATCATACATGGCTGCTACAGCTAATACTGGAATGTCTCATCATCCTAATGTCCATCATTGTTAGATTTGTGTACCTTTTCTGTGAAAGATTTGAACCCCAAAGTATTTCCCTTTTCACTCCTCTTTCCACCTTCCCTCTTTCCTTCAATAGTTTTGTTTTCAGTTCATTATATGCAAGACATAACCACCCCTTTTATCTTTGCTCTTGAACTAATCCTGTGAAACTTTATTCTCTACCACCAATGGCTTCTAACCAGAAATTGAACCTTAATCCTACCCCACATCGCATTTTGCCACGTTATCTCTTCATTGGAGAGGTGGCAGAGCAAGGTGGTCATGGCATTGTTCCAACCAGTCTTCGCTTATCAATAACCTGTACCAGATTAGGAATACCTGATTATCCCTTGACATTCCTACACAATCCAAACTCCCAGACTAATTATTTTGTACCCTTGGATTGCTGGACGGGTTTTCATTCCATGGTAGAGAAAGATTTGAGTATAATTCTTCTTCAGGTGAGTTGAATAAGGAACAGCAGAAGTTACCCAAAAACCTGACCATTGAAGGGACAAAGCTGAACAAGAAAAGATTGAAGCCAACTTCGATGGAAAGACAACCCTGATGATCAGAAATCTACCAAATCAGTTTCAAAGACATAATCTACCACAAATTCTGGTCAAACATTGTCTGGAGGAAAATAAGGGCAAGTCCAAAGAACAATATGCTTATGATTTCCTCTATTTGTCTATGGACTCTAAAACTAGAGGAAATTTTGGTTATACACCTATGAACTTCACCAACAGTGTTGGAGCAACCAGGGTTTACAAGGCTTTCAACAATCATGAATGGGAGGACTTGTAAAGCCTGTTGCACCAACATCCAGAAGGAAGTTGCATTTACCAACCATTTCAAGAACTCAGTCTTCAGCTGCAACAAAAGTGACTACTTACCAGTGATTCTTTCACCTCTAGGAGATGATGTGATTTACTATAGGGCATTATGAGTGGCAGGCACAAAGAAACCAAGATTAACTCAAGCCATTCTAAATCAGGTCATGCTTTGAAGGATTAAAAGCTGTGTCCATCTTTGGGAACCGTGCGTGCATTGGAATATGAGGTGAATTGGAAACATGTATTTGGGTTCAAACTCTTGGAGGATCCAATGGGTAATCAATTGACTCAGTTCAATGCTCAGTTTGACATATGTTAGCACCGTAAAAAAAAATCTCTCGAATGTGTAAAATCGAAAGGACATGTTGGTAATTTGAAAGGGCATCAATCAAAACCAGAGCCACACATTGGGATTGTCCTAATGCATCCACATTCATTATGTCATAAATGTTTTATATTTAATTTTGGTGTTCAATATGCATTTGTCATGTCATTGCATGTCAATACTCACAAATGGGTCACAACACGCAGCAAACCATATCTGATGAAGTGTTTTACACCCCAAACACAAACCCTAATATTATGGGCATATAAAGGCCAAACCACTAGATATCACCAGCAGCAGTGTCCTCGCAAATTCCGATGAACATATCTAGGCACATTTTCCAATCCTAAGACAAGCTAGTGAAAAAAGGGTCAACTCGGATGAAATACTCACACATAATTTTAGAGCCATTCATTCAAAAAAAACACAAAGAGAAAATTTCCGACATGGAAAACCGAGAAGACGTGTTGGTAACAAGAAGAGGGCGATGTTCAAAGTCAGAGTCACTGTTAATTTCTCTATTATACTCATTTTGATGTCATCGTTACAATATTATACATGCTTGGATCTCTGATCAGATGTTCATCTTACATATATCGTGCCATTACATATAAACATCCATCAGTAGGCCATTGCGTCCAAACCCATTTGTACAGTATAGAAATGCAAGGTCTAATGCTTGTCTTCTTGCTCGGCCAAATAGACCATTCCTCGGCATGGCCTGTGGTCCTGATCCACTAAGCTTGATGGCACCTCAGAACGTATCAAGAATAAAGTGGAAGGATACTTGAGAAGTTCAACTTTTCCAATACCCAGATCTGTGTGATAGTCAGTCAATTAGAAAGATGTCGAGACAATCAGATTGAGTCAGCAGGGTACAAAAGCATGTCTGGAGTCATCAAAAGCATCCGTCGGTTTTGATGAGACAATCCATACAGATGTGGTGATACAAATCATCTGGGTTACCACTGAGGACAATTGCAAGCCATGAATTCCATCCCCGAGCTCGTACAGATACCAAGAACAAAATATAAGCAACATGTCGCATACATGCATACATTTAAAATCATACATTCACCCATGCATGCATGTATATGTTTAAAGTGTACACACAACTCACATGCACATGCATCAAAATCAGTCCGAATACAGGTACTCATTGCCATTATCAGATCGTCGTAGATCGGAATCGCTCCTAAAGCATAAATGGCCTAATCCAGGGGCACTCTTAAGGTTACAACATGTAAAATCAGAACTATACAAATCTAAATCTCAGATGTCCAAAGGCAGATCAACCGAGTCGTATTTATTCTTAATCGAGGGGGCAAAAATTTTTGTTCCCGAAATTATCAATCATGGAATAAACACATATCCTCAAAGCAATCTCTAAATCCTAAGCAGATCCACCTCGGGTAACATAAACCCGGTATCAGTCCAGATCGGCTTCATTCCAGATCCTCAGCAGATCCACCTCGGGTAACCTAAACCCGGCATCGGTCTAGATCCGCTTCATTTCAAATCCCCAGCAGATCCACCTTGGGTAACCAAAACCCAATATCGGTCCAGATCGGCTTCACTCCAAATCCTCAGCAGATCCACCTCGGGTAACCTAAACCCGATATCGGTCCAGATCGGCTTCACTCCAAATCCTCAGCAGATCCACCTCGGGTAACCTAAACCCGACATCGATCTAGATCGGCTTCACCCCAAATCCTCAGCAGATCAACCTCGAGTAACCTAAACCCGGCATCGGTCCAGATCGGCTTCACTCCAAATCCTCAGCAGATCCACCTCTGGTAACCTAAACCCGGCATCGGTCCAAATCGGCTTCACTCCAAATCCTCAACAGATCCACCTCGGGTAACCTAAACCCGGCATCGGTCCAGATACTCTTCACTCCAAATCCTCAGCAGATCTACCTCGGGTAACCTAAACCCGGCATTGATCCAGATCAGCTTCACTCCAAATCTTCAATAGATCTGCCTTGGGTAACATAAACCTGGTATCGGTTTATTTCATCTCCATCTTCTCCTCGGGTGACCTAAACCCGGTATCGGCCTATTTCACCTCCATTTTAGCCTCGGGTAACCTAAACCCGGTATCAGCTTATTTCACCTCCATCCTCGCCTCGAGTAACCTAGACACAGTATCGGCTTATTTCACCTCCATCCTCACCTCGGGTAACCTAGACACGGTATCGGCTTATGTCAGATTCATCATTTCAGCAGATCCGCCTCGAATATGTATAGATCCGGTATCGGCCCAGATCAGCTGTGTTTTCTTTCTTGTTTTTGCGGTGCTTTGATCCGCGCTCTCAAATTCATCACTTCAGGTATTTTGGACCTAGAGTCGGCTGTCGAATTTGATCACGCAAGGGGCAGCTGTAAGCACCGGAATTTTTCGGACTAAAAAAAAAAAGAGAGAGTGTCGTGCCACGATTGTAATTACAGTCGTGGTACTACATTAGAGTCGTACGACTGAATTATGGGGCAGGTACAGTAGTCCATACCTTGTGACATAAAAATTGAGGCTGATTTTCAAAGCAATTAATGCTCCGTTTTTGCAGCAAGAAACCAGGGAAATAAAAGAGAAAAAGGAGGAAAGAGAAAAAGGGGGCTTTTGGGGCTGTGGATTTTGAGAGTTTAGATGGAGAAAATTGATAGAGAAAAGGGAGAAAAAAGAGAGAAAAAGAAAAGACACAAAGAATCAAGCTCTTTTTCTCCTATTTTTCTTTTGATTCTTAGGGGTCAAAGTTTAAAATCTATTAGAAATCATAGGTTAATCACTTGGCACCTCAAATTCAATCAAATTCGAACTTTAAACTCTCAGAATCCATGACATTTTGGAGATTTTGGACTTGACTTTCAAAACCTCAACTCAAAGGCAAAAAAGCAATTTGGAGGTGATTGAGGCGTTTCCAGTGGTCAATCCTATGGTGGATCAGCGCCACAAAGGTAAATACACCTCAAACCTTCATTTTCTTGCTCTTTCTAGGTGATTTGTTGTGTTGTTTTTGTGCATAAAAACCCAATTTTCGGGCTTGCTGTTTCTGAAATTCAAGAAAAGCCGTACGACTGTTCTTGTATTGAAGAACAGTCGTACGAGTGTTCTTGAATTCCCACGGCCTTTTGTTTTATTTAAATAAATTTTGGCGATTTTCTGTAATTGGGGGAAATTGTAGTCGCACGACTGTAATTACAATCGTACTACTGTAACTCCCGTCTAGAGGAAGAATTTCCATTTTAATCCAGAAAAATTCCTAAAAATCCTAAAAAATCAGAAAAATTAGAAAATCACCAAAAATGAATTTTGTTGTGTGCATTCACGATCTTAGATTTAATTTTTAGAATTATTGCATTTAGAACAATACAATGATGGAGACCCGATTCTCCCGAAAACCGACCCACCTCACATGTTAAATTGAAGTAAATTGGAAAATGAAATGTTTTCAAAATGATTTTCTCACAAAACCAAAAATACAGGGACGTTTCAAAATATTTTCCAGGTCTAATCGGGCCGACTAGCCGAGCCGACCCGGTTATCTCCCTAAATGCATGCCCCCGAATTCTAATTTCCCAATCCTGTTATATATAAGTCCTATTTGTGGTGTACCGTAAATTATACTAACCCTCTGTTTTGCAGCTTTTAGTTTATTTTTATTTTTATTTTGGATGTATTTAATAGATTAAATCGTGTATTTTAGGCGGTTGTAATTTATAGACTCTCGTGTATTTTAGGCGTTTGTAAGATGAGGTTGAGAGTTTTTTATTTTTATTTAATCGGGTTGTAATAATTTAATTATTTACTGCTTTACTCTATTTGTGTGTGCGCTGTATGCTTGATTTAATGCAATAAAATCCATCTTTAGAATTTAAAGTACCATCTATGGACATTGGCCATATTTATTTTAATTAGACACGAAATAAGGGACTTATCCGGACCTAGATCTCTGGATAGTGTAGCGGGCTTTCATCCGATTCAGCTACGCTATAAATTTCCCGGTTGAGCTGAGCCGGGTGGCGACTCCTACACTATTTATCGAGACTTAGGTCTTGATTCTTTTACGAAATAATCAATTTTCCAAAAATGAATTTTGATCATAAAAACCGCATGCGATGGAGGGTTGCCTGATCTCGAGGCTCCCTTCCGAGAGAGTCCGCGTTTGGTCGAAAACGTCGTCCGCTCACAACGGTGCAGAATATGAAGCCTGCTTATTTGGCATTGATGCTCTTATCACACTAGGGGCAAATGATGTGACCATTGTTGGAGACTCACTGTTGGTGATCCGTCAAGCCACGGGGGAATGGGAAATCAAAGAAGAATCCATCCGTCGATACTTAGAGACTTTACAGGAGTTGGTGAAGGTATTCGAGCATATTGAATTCAGACATGTAACCAGAGATGATAACCAAATGGCTGATTCATTAGCGACCTTATCATCCATGTGGGAAGGACCTCAGAAGGCACCAATGCAGCCTTTGATCCTTGAAACCGCTAGAACACTATTCCATCGTTCTAGCGATGTCTTGACCCTAATTACGGATGATAAACCCTCTGATTTCCTACAAACTGGCCAGTATCCCAAACAAGCAGATTCATTGGATAAGGCCACACTAAGGAAACTAGCAACTCAATTTAGATGGTTTGACGGACAACTCTTCAGAAGGACTGCCGATGGATTGTTATTGAAGTGTCTGATGGAGGCAGAAGCCAAAAGAGTTATGCAAGAGATGCATTCTGGGATATGTGGCCCGCATATGAATAGTCTAGCTCTGGCGAAAAAGATCATGAGACAAGGTTACTTCTGGCTTACCATGCAGACAGATTACGCCAAAGAGGTGAAGAAGTGTCACGAGTGCCAGATCTACGGGGATATCAGCCATCTTCTGGCCATAGAATTACAGAATCTCATGACCCCTTGGCCATTCTCAGTGTGGGGTATAGACATAATTGGCGAGATTCGGCATCCAGCATCAAATGGCCATAGGTTTATTGTAGTGGCGGTGGATTACTTTTCCAAATGGGTTGAAGCTGAGTCTTATGCCAAAGTCACGGCTAAGAACATGGCTAAATTTATAAAGAAGCAGATCTTCGTGAGATATGGTGTACCACACCAGGTGGTGATTGACAATGGAGTGCAGTTTCAAGGAACCATAGGTGAATTACTTAGGAGTACAATGTAGAGCATCGCAAGTCTTCACCTTATAGGCCACAAGCCAATGGAGCAGTGGAGGAGGCAAACAAGTCCATTAAGATGATCTTGTCAAAAACCACTTCGACCGACAGAGATTGGGCAGATAGGTTACCGTATGCTTTATGGGGTTACAGAACCAGCGTCAGAACACCAACAGGGGAAACGCCGTATTCACTGGTTTATGGGATGGAGGCAGTACTTCCCATTGAAGTGGAATTAAAATCCTTAAGGACCATCTTGGAAGCTCAATTGCCTGAGATGGAGTGGGTAAAGGCAAGGTTCGAACAGTTGGCTATGGTCGAGGAAAAGCGCCTCAAAGCTTTAGATCATCTGCAAATGTACCACCAAAGAATGGCTAGAGCCTACAATTGACGAGTTCATCATCAGAAACATCCTTTAAAGACGGGAGATCTGGTGTTGAAGCAGATGAGACCATCCAACACAGATACGAGGGGTAAATTCAAACCCAATTGGGAAGGGCCATATGTGGTTAAGAAAGTGCTTTCCAAAGGCGCAGTGAAGATTATGGACATGGAAGGCAATGAGTTCACCAATCCGATCAACCAGGACCATCTCAAACGCTACCACGTGTAAAAAAAAAAAGAGTCTGTTAAGTTGAAAACCCGCAAGGGCTTCTTAAGCAAAAATTAAGGCAATGAGAGGTAGTTTATCAGCCAAAAAACCTGTATGGCATGGTTGATAATAGGAGTGAGTTCGTTCGAGATATGTACCAATTTTGGCATTTTTAATTGTTACAATAATTGAATTTCATTAATGAAGGGCGTATTGCTTAACATATTGCATGAATGTTTGAAGTATGTTACATGATTCATTTGTTAAAACATCCAGATAAACAAAGTCATTCATACACCTAGGCAAACGAATTGTGAACATAAAAAAACAAAAAAACAAAACAAAACAAAACAAAAAAAGAAAAGAAAAGAAAAAGAAAAAAAGTAATAATAATAAGAATCATGTCTCTTTCATGTCTTTCTTTTCTTGATAGGAAGGGATTTTGCAGCCTCGGAAGAAGCCAACCAATGGAAAGTTGCACGCTCACGGCCCTCACGGGTCGTTAGGTCCTTGATCTCAGCCAACCAATGCTTGTACCAGTCATCCGTCTCCGTGGAAGCAAGGGAAGTGTAGCTCAACGTCACATGGCGAGTATTGTTAGCCCAAAGGAACCTGATATGATCAGGCCAAGAAGCAGTGTGCTCCTCACATATGGTGATGCAGGAACGCTGAGAGATATTTTGTGCATAGCCATACTGCCGACAAAGGCAACTCAGAGAATAAAACGCCACCCTGGTCAATCCCAACAACTGGACATCGTGAGCCGACATCTCTGCAACCACGCGAGTAATCTTCCACCAGGTGCAAACCCAAATAATCCGATCGTCAGTTAGGCAAGCTAGCCAAACAACCTCTTTCCTTGAAATTGGTCGGGTGATACTTCTTAAAATTCCCTCTCGGAATCTTAAGAATTGACAACTTCTCCAATAGCCAGATCTGCAACATGGTATGAAGTAGCGGTTAGAAACTCATTTGGGCATTAAAGTACACATAAGCTAACGAGAAGAATTACCTGGAGCAGTAATCGATGGGGACTGACATGGAGGGAACCATTCATCTTGGATGCATGCAGGTTGATCAGGGTCTCGGCGAGTGCAAACGGAGCCGGAGACACTCCCACAGCCATCTGAGGAATAAGAGAAACAGTTGTAAGCACCAGAATTTTACTTTTCAAAAACAAAAGTATAGTCGTACGACTCTAACTACAGTCGTACGACTGTAATTAAACTATAATCGTATGACTGTAATTAAACTACAATCGTACGACTATAGATCGTGGCAGGTCAGCCAGCATATACCTCAAAAGCAGAGAAAAATGAAAAAGAACGGAGAGGAGAAGAAAAAAAAAGAAAAGGGAGAAAAGAGAGAAAAGGGAAAGAAGAAAAGAAACAAAGAAGAGGAAGGGAAGAACTGATCATCAGAAACCCTTACATTTGGAGATTTTGGACCCAAAATCTCTCAAACCCTAACTCAAGGAGAAAAGTCCAGATTTTAGTGGATTGGAGCGACGCCAAAGGTCAATCCTACGGTGGACGTACGCCAAAGAGGTAAACACTCCTTTTCCACTCTCTTTTACAAGCTTTCTGGGTGATTGGTGTGGTTTTGTGTCATTTCTATCCATTTTCTGTGTTCACCGTTTCTGGAAATCAAGAATAGTCGTGTGACTGTTTTTGAGTTTGATGAACAGTCGTACGACTATAGTTACAGCCGTATGAGTGTTCTTGATTTCCAGTGTTTTCTTTCCAGTTTACTCCAAATAAAGTTTTGGCGAGATTCTGACCTTGGACGGCTTAGAGTCACACGACTATAATTTACAGTCGTACGACTGTAGTTACAGTCGCACGATTGTAGTTACAGTCACATGATTGTAGTTACAGTCACACGACTGTAACTTATTTTCCAGAATCAGAATTTCAATTTTTATCCCCAAAAATTTCCAAAAATCCCAAAAAATTCAGAAAACCCCAAAAATCATCAAAATGAATTTTGTTGTGTGCATTCACGACCCTAGATTCAATTTTCAGTACAATTGTATTTAAAACGATGCCAAGACAGAGACCCAGTTCTCCCAAAAACCGACCCACCTTAAATGTAAAAATGCATGTAAACCGTTATAATTATTTTCAAAATGATTTTCCCACAAAACCAAAAATACAAGGACGTTTCAAAACGTTTTCCAGGTCTAACCAGGCCGGCTAGCCGAGCCAACCCGGTTATCCCCTATATGCATGCCCCCAATTCTTGATTTCCCAATTCTGTCTATTTGAGTCCAACTTGTGGCGTGCCGTACAAATTGTGCTAACCTTTGTTTTGCAGCTTTTATTTATGTGCACTTTTATTTTTACTTGTATTTTAATAAAATTAATCGTGTATCTAAGCGATTGTAATTATTTTTAGATTCTCTTGTATTCTAGGTGATTGAATAAGTGAGGCGAGAGTTTTTATTTTTCTATTCGATTTGGTTGTAGGCCAATTAATATTTATTACTTTCCTTTATTTTTGTATTATATATTTGTATGCGCGCTGTATGCCTTTTATATTCAATTAAATTGACTTTAGAATTTAAAATACCATTTCGAGAACATTGGCAATATTTAATTTAATTAGACACAAAATAAGAGACTTGTCTGGACCCGAATCTCTGGATAGTGTAGCGACCGTTCGTCCGGTTTAGCTACCTTAAGAATTTCCCAGTTGAGCTGAGTCGGGTGGTGACTCTACAATATTCATCCAGACTTAGGTCTCGGCTCTTTCATGCATTAATTCCATTTATTTTCCAAAACCAATTTTCCGTTTATAAAAACCCCACACGAGGGAGGGGCCCGCCCGAGATCGTGCGACGCTTCCGGAAGGGAGTCTCGCGTCCCGTCGAAAACGCGTCGTACTTAACTCCTGGTCTAAAGTTGTACGCTCGTCAATCATAAAGTTAAACTCTGCTGAGTGCTTGATGAATCTGGGGGCGGCCCACCCATTGCATGAAATGCTGAGGACAATGA
The DNA here is from genome assembly GCA_039660915.1 of Euphorbia tirucalli. Lineage (NCBI taxonomy): Eukaryota > Viridiplantae > Streptophyta > Magnoliopsida > Malpighiales > Euphorbiaceae > Euphorbia > Euphorbia tirucalli. The sequence goes on along the minus strand of CM077640.1, from coordinate 28,216,652 downwards.
GTTGAGACAATGGAGATAAGTACGTTTTCTCTTGTTCTGAAAAGTTAACTTCGTGCGGTGACCGAGAAGATCGGTGTCTTTACCCAAAGCAGTTCCCTTTTCATTCTCCTCTCTACCTTCTCCCTTTGCCTTCAACACCTTTGTCTTCCCTTTATTGTCTTTCCTTCATTTTCATCTTCTATCTTTCATCTTCTCTCTGGAACTTGAACCGATTATGTGATTCCATATTTTCTACCTTTAATGGCTTCTAACAAGAAGTTGAACCCCAATGCTGCTCCATATTGCATTTTTTTTGCATCATCTCATCAGCAGAAGGGCGTTGGAGCAGGTGGTTATGGTGTCGTTTCAATCCGTCTTTGTTTATCATCAACCTGTACCAAATTGGGGATACCCTTTTAATCCCACGCCATTTCTCTTCAATCTAAACTCCCAGACTAATTATTTTGTACCCTCAGACAGTGGGAAGGGTTTTGATTTGATGACAGATAGAGGATTTGGATATGAGTCTGCTTCAAATGAGTTCAACAATGCTGAAAAAAAGGGGGAAAATGAAATATATAGCTCCGAGATTCCGGAGTAAGAAGAAAATAGTTTCTGTAGTTGAAAAGGAGTAACAGTGGTTCCCAAGAAACTGACTATTGAAGAGACCAAGCTGAATAAAAAAAGAGATTGAAGTTAATCTTGGTGGAAAAACAAGCCTGATGATCATAAATCTACCAAATCAGTTTCAAAGACATAATCTGCTGCAAATTCTGGACAAGCATTGTCCGGAGGAAAACAAGAATAAGTCCAAAGGGAAGTCTGCTTATGATTTCCTCTATTTGCCTATGGTTTTCAAGACTAGAGGAAATTTTGGTTATGCATTTATGAACTTCACCAACTGTGTTGGAGCAACTTGGTTTTACAAAGCTTTCAACAATCATAAAGGGGATGATACCATCAACAGGAAAGCTTACAAAGTTTGTTGAGCTCATATCCAAAGGGAGAGTTGCATTTACCAACCATTTCAAGGATTCAGTCTTCGGGAACCTTGCCTGAACTAGAATCTGGGGTGAATTGGAAACATGAATACGGCATCAGACCATAGGAGAATCCAGTGGTTAATTGAATTCATCTCAGGTTGTCCATCCACAATAGCAACTCTATCTAATGATCGGGCTTAAAAAAAAAACTCCAATGCGAAAAACCGAAAGGACGCATTGGTAAACTGAAGGGGCATCAATTAAAACCAGAGCCATATTTTAGATTTTCCTAATGCATCCGTATTCATTATGCCATGAATGTTTTGTATTCAACTTTGGTGTTCAATATGCATTTGTTGTGTCATTGTATGTCAATGTTCACTTACAGGTTACATCACGCAGCGAACCTTGTCTGTAGAAGTGCTTTACTCCCCAAACACAGACCTATGATATCAGGGGCAAGTAACAAACTGAACCACTAGGTATCATCGACAACAATACCTTCGCGAGTCGCAATAAACATGTCAAAGTATATTTTTTCCCGTCGTAAGACAAACCGTCGTGAAAGGGATCAACGCAGACAAAATGCCCATCACAGAATCCTTCTTAAAAAAAATTTGTTGACACGAAAAACCAAAAGGACGTGTCAGCAGCAGGAGAGGAGTGATATACAAAGTCAGAGTTAATGTCACATTCCCTGTTATACTTATTCTGATGTCACCATTACAATATTATGTATGTTTAGATTTCCGATCAGATGTTCATCTTGCATACACCATGCCATTGCATATAAACATCCATCAGTAGGGCATTGCTTCCAAGCCCGTGATAATACTGTAGAAACTCCTGTTATGCGGTACGGAAATGCAATGTCTCACTCTCATCTTCTTGCTCAACCAAACGGACCATCTGTCGGTGCGGCCTATTACCCTGATCCACTGAGTCTGATAATGCTTCAGAGTATACAAAGGGTAAAGTGGAAAGTCACTCAAGACGGCCAACTCCTCTAATACCTAGATCAGTGTAAAAGTCAGTTGGTCAGGAAACACATCGGAGCAATCGAACTAGGTCACCTGGGCTACCATCGGGGCCAGTCACAAGCCGTGAATTCCGTCTCCGGGCTCACATGAATACCAAGAACAAAGCATAAGCCACATGTTGCATGCATACATACATTTAGAACTATACATGCATCCGTACATACATGCATACGTTTAAAGTAAACACGCACAATTCATATCCATATGCATTGCAACTCATCCAAGTGCAAGTATCCACTACCATCACCAAGTCTCCCCAAACCAGGATCGCTCTCAAAGCAGAGATGGCACAACGCCGGGGCATCTATTAGGCCTTAAGCATCAGCGCAAATCCAAATCTCAACATATCAAGTCTCCAAGGGGCAGAACAATTAAGTCGTATTTATCCCTGATCGAAGGGGCAAAAATTTTTGTTTCCAAAATTATTGATCAAGGGATAAATACTCATCCTCGAGCCAACATCAAAATTATCCTTACTAAAGCTATCCCCTTTCTTTATTCAAGCCAGATTTCAAACCCTTGAACTCCAGTATGTTCAAGCATGGTTACAAATCCTTGAACCCCTTCCTTCATTCAAGCCAGATTTTAAGCCCTTGAACTCCAGTACGTTCAAGCATGGTTACAAATCCTTGAAGCCCTTTCTTCATTCAAGCCAGATTTCAAGCCCTTGAACTCCAGTACGTTCAAGCATGGTTACAAATCCTTGAACCCCTTTCTTCATTCAAGCCAGATCTTCTCCATTATGTTCAAGCATGGTTTTAGATCCTTGAACCTCTTATTATTTCAAGTCCATCCAATTCCAGTAAGATTTCAAATCGTCCAAATTTCATCTTCCTTTGCCTCGGGTAACATAGACCCGGTATCGGCCTATCCATAATTTCATCTTTCTCTGCCTCGGGTAACATAGACTCGATATCGGCTTAACCGCATTCCACTTTTCTTTGCCTCGGGTAACCTGATCCGATATCGGCTTATTTCATCCTCAGCTTTGCCTCGGGTTACCTAGACCCGACATCGGCTTATTTCTTCCTCAGCTTTGCCTCGGGTAACATAGACCCGGTATCGGCCAATCCATCAATCCATCTTCCTTTGCCTCGGGTAACCTAGACCCAATATCGGCTTATTTCAACGGAGGGTTCTTTCCTGTGTCTGTGGTGCTTTGAGTCGCGTTTCTTAAATTCACATCAACTATCCCAGACTAAGATCAGGTGCTGAATTTGATCGCGCGAGGGGCAGCTGTAAGCACCGAAATTTTACTTTTTGAAAAAAAAAAGGTATAGTCGTATGACTCTAACTACAGTCGTACGACTGTAATTAAACTACAGTCGTATGACTGTAGATCGTGGCAGGTCAGCCAACCCATGCCTTAAAAGCAAAGAAAAACGAAAAAGAACGGAGAGGAGAAGAAAAAAAAAAGAAAAGAGAGAAAAGGGAAAGAAGAAAAGAAACAAAGAAGAGGAAGGGAAGAACTGATCATCAGAAACCCTTGCATTTGGAGATTTTGGACCCAAAAGCTCTCAAACCCTAACTCAAGGAGAAAAGTCCAGATTTTAGTGGATTAGAGTGACGCCAGGGGTCAATCCTACGGTGGATGTACGCCAAAGAGGTAAACACTCCTTTTCCACTCTCTTTTACAAGCTTTCTGGGTGATTGGTGTGGTTTTGTACCATTTATATCCATTTTCTGTGTTCTCCGTTTCAGGAAATCAAGAACAGTCGTGCGACTATTCTTGAGTTTGATCAACAGTCGTATGACTGTAGTTACAGCCGTACGAGTGTTCTTGATTTCCAGCGTTTTCTTTCCAGTTTACTCCAATTAAAGTTTCAACGAGATTCTGACTTTGGACCGCTTACAATCGCACGACTGTAACTTATTTTCCAAAATTAGAATTTCTGTTTTTATCCCCAAAAATTTCCAAAAATCCCAAAAAATTCAGAAAACCCCAAAAATCATCAAAATGAATTTTGTTGTGTGCATTCACGACCCTAGATTCAATTTTTAGTACAATTGCATTTAGAACGATGCCACGACGGAGACCCAGTTCTCCCGAAAACCGACCCACCTTAAATGTAAAAATGCATGTAAACCGGTAAAATTATTTTCAAAACGATTTTCCCATAAAACCAAAAATACAGGGACGTTTCAAAACGTTTTCCAGGTCTAACCAGGCCGGCTAGCCGAGCCAACCCGGTTATCCCTTATATGCATGCCCTTAATTCTTGATTTTCCAATTCTGTGTATTTGAATCCAACTTGTGGCGTGCCGTACAAATTGTGCTAACCTTTGTTTTGCAGCTTTTATTTATGTGCACTTGCATTTTTACTTGTATTTTAATAGAATTAATCGTGTATCTAGGCGATTGTAATTATTTTTATATTCTCGTGTATTCTAGGCGATTGTATAAGGGAGGTGAGAGTTTTTATTTTTTTATTTGATTTGGTTGTAGCCCAATTAATATTTATTACTTTCCTTTATTTTTGTATTATATATTTGTATGCTCGCTGTATGTCTATTTAATGCAATAAAATTGACTTTAGAGTTTGAAATACCATTTCGAGAACATTGGCAATATTTAATTTAATTAGACACGAAATAAGGGACTTGTCCAGACCCGAATCTCTGGATAGTGTAGCGATCATTCGTACGGTTCAGCTACCTTAAGAATTTCCCGGTTGAGCTGAGCCAGGTGGTGACTCTACAATATTCATCCAGACTTAGGTCTCGGCTCTTTCATGCATTAATTCCATTTATTTTCCAAAACCAATTTTCCGTTTATAAAAATCCCACGCGAGGGAGGGGCCCGCCCGAGATCGTGGCCACCCTTCCGAAAGGGAGTCTCGTGTCCCGTCGAAAACGCGTCGTCCGTTCACAACAGTCCTGAAGGAGGTAACCCCATCACTAAAACCTCAAAAGTATCGGCTCACCAGCATGAGTCTAACCATACTAGCCCAGCTGATGTGGACCCTAGGGGCATTTATACACCACTCCAGTATAGATTCCAGGCTCAGGCCAGGAGAAGAGGATCCGGTAGAAAGAAGAGTTTCCACCTCGGGATTGGGAAGCCCAAACAAACTCACCAACGAAGGAATGTTGCTGAAGGTGAATTCGGGAATTGCAATGTCAATCCCTTTGTGACATGGGATATTCAAGATGGCACTAATTTCCTCATACAAGGGGCAAAGCTCTTGGTGCGAGAAGCGAAAGACATTGTCCACCGGATCCCAGTAGCGACAACAGGCATTCAACAATTCGCTGTACCATGGATGTTTGTAATAGGCCTTAATGTTCCATAACCCGAAAGGCTTCAATTTGAGCCAATCGAATTCTTGTAATGATTCTAAAAAATTGTAAAAGCCTGGATGAAAGGAAGCAAAAATTTAAAAAAAAATAGTGAATCCCAAAAATAAGCAAAATGAAAGGCCATAATAATGAAAATAAAGTTCATGTTGTGTGCAAAAATTCAGTACAAAAAAAATGTAATACAAAAAAAACCCATCTAGCTCTCATCCTCTCCCTCCTCAGACGACTCAAACTCACTTGGATGCGCCGCCCTATAAGTATTGAAGTCGGCCTGCACTTGGCTCAAATCAGCCTGCATCCGGCCAAACTGAGCCTGGTAATCAGCTCGCATCTAAGTCAGCTCATGTGTCGGAGCCAGGGCCCGAGCCTCAGAAGCAGTCGCCTACCTAGCCTGCTCTTGCAGTATCTGCACCTAAGTCTGCAAAATGATAATACAAATTAACATGCATACATGCATACATATTCATTCATGCATTGCATAAATCATATGAAGAAACAGAGACTATAGAATACTTACAACCTAGGTGGTATTCTCCTGAGTCATGAAGTACTCCAGCCCTAAGTACTGTTGGGCCATGTCCTGCGCTTGAGCTCTAGTGATCTTTTTAAAAGGAAAAGGAGGTAAAAAAAATAAAGAAGACAAGACAGCTAGAAAACTTACATGAATAGTGTCCTCCGGGGCAAACATAATCCGATGATGGCGATAAGCAAGTAGGTCCCTAAAAGCTTATCTGCCATCTAAACCCATCAGATTGAAACTCGTCCGTAGCTCCGTCACCAGCCGACCCTCAACTACTCCGGTAGCCTAGGAGGTGGATGTCGCAGCACTACTGGAATGCATAGGATGGCTCCTGTCATGAATAGGCGCATGTCCTGTGGTAGTGGCTGCCTCAATATCTTCATCTCCTGGGGCAGACTGTAGAGCACTCCATCTCTTGGCCTGTAGGTGAAAGGATGTTAGACACAGAAAATCAAAACCGAACACCAAAGCAGCGATGAATAGAAGATACTTGACGAGAAGGAGCCGCAGGCACATTACCCCGGACGGGCAGTAAGCACTCATGGATGAAAGCTATGTAGTCGCCTTCAGCGGAATCGACTACGTATCCATCCTTGTAAATATCCGGATACTCGGCGAGATCTACATAGTGCGGCCAAAATAGGACATGCGGGAGCGGGGGAGGAACAGCCAGGCCAGCAGGGTCATTTACGTGGTCTGCAAGACGGAGGCGCTCGCCCAGATACCACTCCTGGGACATCGAGCACTCCAAAACGAGTCGGCGGTTATCAAACCACAAGAAAGCCTACACGACGGGAGGCAAGACTCCCTGACTACGCCATAGGAGGTGATCAAGCTACAAAAACGCAATCAAAGAAGTAGACATTCCAGCACAGGTAAGTAAATACTGAATTAAATTTTTCTTACTAACGAAATTAGTTTGCTTACCCTCTCCCAAGAGACCTCCCAAAGACCCTGTTGTATCTCCGTTAGATTGCGGCCAATGCCCTGCCACCCCTATGTCCAGGTGCGTAGGACGATAGGGTGCTCCTCACCCTGAACATCCCTCAAATCAGGTGGCTCTAGGATACAGTGCTCGAACACCCAGATCTGCAATCAATGAGACAGTTCAAAAAAGAAAAGGAAGAAGGGTAATACCAGTAGGCCGAGCCAAAAACCCAAGATCTCCTGCTGCCTCCCTCTGGCATACAGGTCCAGTCCATAGTACAGCTGCCCAAGCGCAGCTCGAGCCCAATCCAAAGTAGGAAAGGCGGCCAAGTCCACCAAAGTCGGTAGCAGAGTCATGTTGCACGTACTCTGCCTGGTAGGAAAAACCATGGAGGATAGCAGAATGAGCACGAAGGCCCAAGCATATCTCTCTATATCCTCCTCAGATGGATCTGGGTGAGCAAACCAATACGCCTCCACCCGGGAGCATAGTACCTTCCCCTTCTTGGGGGAATAGCCAATCAACCTGCTGACATAGTCATCTGCCAGCTGCTGCCCAGTTGAACAGGATCGGAGTCCCGCTATAGCTAAATCCGGTGATCGCAGCAAAATCCGACGGGGTGACGGTGAGCTCGCCGATGGGAAGATGGAAAGTATGGGTGGTGCAGACCCACCTCTCGCATAATGCCGTCATCATGGCATGAGTCGTATGAGGCGTGCTCTCCGACAACAATAAGATAAACGCCTTCAGACCTAAAATCCTAACTCAGGCCCTCACAGTCTCGGGGAGCCATCCCCACCAGACCCGGGGCAGGGAAAGGTTCCTGCAACCTGAGATCGCTCTGTCCTACACATCCAGTGAAGTACAATGCACACATATTTAACATTTGCATATTTATCATAATAATCATAAAAAAAAAAGAGGAAAAGTGTCTGCATGCATCATAATAATAAAGATAATATTTGTAATAAAAAAAAGAGGGGAACGGTAAATATAGTCATACGACTGTAGGAACACTCGTACAAGTGTTCATGCCACACTCGTACGAGTGTTCATATGACACTCGTACGGGTGTTCTTCGCTGCGGGCCGAAATATTCCAAATCCAATTTTTTGCGATTTCTAACTCATTTTTCCTAGGTTCTCATTCCTATGAACTACAGGGGACCCCTAGCATGCATTCTACTCAACCAATTCATGCAGAAAGCAGTAAAATATGCAAATCAAATAAAAAAAGATTCAAATAGAAAATATCAAAAAATTCAAAATCGAGGCTCAGATTCTGGGTACCAACCTGGAGCGACGACAAATAAGAATCCATCTCCAGCAAGATAGGGATCTCCGACCTAAAACGGACTCCGAAATGGTCTGTGTAGTGTGGGTGGCCGTACTCATCCAAAACGCTCACAAATGGGATATCCTGCACGTTGCTGGGTCCCTGAATCTGGTTGGGAGTGAGCTTCCTCAACTTCTTGCCATGTTTCTTCAACATTCTTACGGATTGGGAGGTTTGAAATTCGGTTTTTTTGAGAGAAATAAGAATAGAGGGAGAATGAGAAATTAAGGGGCAAGGGACAACACCCCTTTTTATTTTTTTGCCCCGTGAAGTACAGTCGTAAGACTGTATTGAAAAAAGGGGGGGAATTTTTATTTTTAATTATCTACAACCTCCTCATTTATTTTCTAAATCTGATTTTATCACCAAATATTTAATATTCCCTACGGGAAAGTATTTCAGTGATTTTGTAGGGCCAACACGCCAGCGACCAATTTTTCTAACAATGGTCCGCCTCGTCCAGGGGCATGAAACCGGAGGAAATCACAGAAAATTCACTGTAAGCACAATCTCATGCATCATATCACTTCACAAAATTACATTTTAGATGTATCATGTATGCCAAGTCATACAAGATGGTCTCACTTTTCACAAATCACAGTCCACCACGACTTTAAAAGGGAACCCAAAATTCAATCTCAGTGTGTCCCCATGCGCCAAGTTGCACGCGACTGTCCCACACTTCACAAATTCAGTCCCGCATGACTATGAAAGGTAACCAAAATGCATTTACCCGTATTTATTCTTGATCGAAGGGGCAAAAATTTTTGTTTCAAAATTATCGATCAAGGAATAAATACGTTCACCAATTACACACTACAAGCATTATGGCTCTATATGGTAGGTCATACACGACCGTTTGACTCCAAAAGTCATTTTTTCCCCGGCATCAACCTTACACGAAAACCATCATAAGGAACCGCCTGACTCCAAAAGTCATTTTACCTCGGCGTCATCCTTATGCGAAAATCATCATAAGGAATCGCCCGACTCCAAAAGTCGTCTTTCCCCAGTGTCACCCTTATGTGAAAGGCATATGGACTGCTTGACTACCAAAAGTCACATAGAACAAAAACACGAGCCACACAAGTGTATATCACTGCAAACTCCGTGTTCTTTGTCATGTACCTAAATCCGCACTGAAAATCGGACTTTAGCTACATGAAGGGTAGCCTGCGAACACGGAATTTTTTGGGTCTTAAAAAAAATAAAAAAAGGGCTTGTGTACCACTGTAATTACAGTCGTACGACTGTAAGGTCTGCAGAAGCCCATACCCTGAAAGAAGAAAAGTTGACTTGAAAAGAGGGGCATTTAATCCCAAGAGCCAGAAAACGTGGAAAAGAGATCACATATAAAAAGGAGAAGGAAGAGAGAGAATGGGGGGGACTTTTTGAAAAAGTAGAAATTGAGAGAAAAATTGAAAGAGAAGAGGAGGAAAAGAAGAGAAGAAAAGGAAAAAAAACCAAAAACTTCCATTTTTCTTCTACTCTGTTCTTTTGATTCTAGAGTGTTAAAGCTTAAAATCTATTAGAAATCATAGGTTAAAACTTGACACACCAAAACTAAATCAATTCCAAACCTTAGACTTAAAAAAATCCGTGACTTTTTGGAGAATTTCAGACCTATTTTGCAACCTTGAATCACAAAGGAAAAGGAGCAATCTGGAGCCAATTAAGGTGTTTCCAGCAGTCAAACCAACGGTGGATCAGTGCAACAAGTGTAACTATACTTGAAACCTTCGTTTTGCTTCATTTTCTGGGTGTTTTGGGTGATTTTCATGCATAAAACTCATATTTTTGGCTTGCTATCTCTGGAAAATAAGAACAGTCATACGACTATTCTTGTGACAAAGAATTATAGTCGTGCCTCCCAAACAACTATCGTACGACTGTTCTTAGTTTTTCCCTGCTTTCTCTTTTCATTTAAAATAATTTTGGCAATTTTCTGCTAAGGGATGAACTACAGTCGCATGACTGTAGTTAAGTAGCACGGCTATAGTTACAGCCGGGCGACTGTAATTCTCTTCCAGTAGCAGAAAATCCAGATAAATCCATAAAAATTCACAAAAATCATAAAAATCCAGAAAAATCAGAAAGCCATCGAAATGAATTTTGTTGTGTGCATTCACGGCCTTAGATTTAATTTTTGAAATTATTACACATAGACAAATTCAACGAAGGAGATCCAAATCTCCCGAAAACCGACCCACCTCACATGCTAAATTAAAGTAAACCGGGAAAAGAAAATGTTTTCAAAATGATTTTCTCACAAAACAAAAATACAGGGACATTTTAAAACTGTTTTCTAGGTCTAATCAGGCTGGCTAGCCGAGCCGACCCGGTTACCCCCTAAATGCATGCCCCCGATCTCTAAAGTCCCCAATTCTGTCCTATTTGAGTCCTATTTGTGGCATGCTATAAATTGTGCTAACTGCCTGTTTTGTAGCTTTTAATTTCTTTTTATTTTCATTTTTAATGTAATTAATAGTTTAAATCGTGTATTTTAGGCGATTGTAATTTTTAGATACATCGTGTATTTTAGGCGCTTGTAATGTGAGGGCGAGAGTTTTTATTTTTATTCGATCGGGTTGTAATAATTTATTTATTCACTGCTTATTTTATTTATGTGTACGATGTATGTTTTAATTCAATAAAATCAATCTTTAGAAATTTAAAGTGTCATCAATGAACATTGGCCAATTTTATTTTGATTAGACATGAAATAAGGGACTTATCCGAACCTAGATCTCTTGAGGTAGTCTTCGCTTTGGTTCAACAACACTGTAATTTCCCAGTCGAGCTTAGCCGGGTGACGACTCTTACACTTTTTATCAAAATTTAGGTCTCGATTCTTTTTCGTAATAACGATTTTTCCAAAACCAAATTTCCATCATAAAAAACTACGCGATGGTGGATTGCCCGATATCGAGGCTCCCTTCCGAGAGAGTTGCAAAAGCGTCACTCGCTCACAGATATCATGTCACATACATACATGCATTTGAAACATTTGTACACATATGCATACATATATCAACATAGGTACTTACCGCCATCGCCCCGTTGTCTCAGAGCAAAAGTGACTTGAAGGCCGAGACTGCCTGGCACAGGGCCATCCCCTGTGATACTAGGATCCACACAAAGAACAGCACATAATTCAGACCAGTGGCAACGGTAAAAGTCAAGAATAAATAAGAGCAAGGATACTCACGTGAGTCGTGTCAGGAGGGATAGCTGCAGGAGGAGGTTGCTCCTAGGGGGATAGATCGGCCCGATAAAGCTGCCCGGACTCATTAAGTAGTATGACCCATGGCTCCACTAGGTACTCGAGACGGCCCGGAATGAAGCATGTAGGAGGGACGATCGGGAGCACTGCCGAAGGAATGGGCTCAGTATACCCCATCTCATCCTCATCACCGTACTCCTTTGCATGCGCTGTTGAACTCCTATCTCCTCGACCACCGGCAGTCCGGGACCCACGGCCACTGGAGCGTCTGCCGGACGATGTACGAGGGCGCTTACCCCTACCAGACGACTGCAAAAAAAAGGAGGAAGAGAGGGAATTAGCGAACAGCATAACGGTCCAGATAAACATAAAATGAAAAAGAATGAAAACATACCCTGGCTGGTGCCTCCCTAGGTGGTGTAGATCCGGTAGAAGGAAGGAGCTGTGTATGGATGAACTGGGATAGTCTCTTTCATCCCCCGTGACTGTATATCTAGACTCGAGTAGATCCGGATGGTCCTCCTCCGACAACAAGTGCGACCAGAACAGTCCAACCGGAGGTGCAGGAGGGATCCTGCGCTCTACAAGGCTGACACGCCAATCAGCCACCCTCTCTCCTAGATACCACTCCAGACCGCTGGCGCTCTCCATCACGAATCGATGGGGTGTCAGCCTCCTAGCATCTATCATCTCCATGGACCACACTGCATTTCCCCATAGCTCTTTGATCACCTGAAATCGAGAGTCGGAAGTAAAAAAAATCGAAAAATAGCTATCAGACTACAAAAACTAGGATGAATAAGGAAGAGGAGAACTTTACCCTCTCAAAGCTCGTACTCGCCAGAAGCTGGCGGCAAATCCACGGGTTATTTTCCATCTCGGACCAGTTGTATCCCAGCCATCGCCTCAGCCGCGGGAAGTCTGGGAACTCAGTGTTGGCTAGTATGGCCAACTTTGGCTGAGGAACGAAGGCATACTCGTATGCCTAAACTTGCACAAGGAAGAAGTAAAAAAAAAACTCACAGGAATGACGATCCATGTGCCCTTCACTTCCCAATGCTTTCCATGGGCGCAGATGTCAAGGCCGTAATATAGTTGAGCCAACTCGGCTCATCCCTAGTTGAGACTTCCCACATCCTCCAGCTAGATCAGAGAAGGTAGAAGTGTTGAACGTCTGGACTTTAACTAGTCGGATTAAGTGTGTACTTGGAGTATACACGTTTGAAGAGAGAGAGATATATTAATTATATTATATGCATCAATTGGATTGATCAAAGTTATATAATTAATATTTATTTTGTCCTTCTCATAATTAATTCAATGAATTAATTTATGGGATTATTTCCTAGGCATGAAAGTTAGGAAGAGCAGTCAGTTACTAGGTACACTGATGCAAGCTTCCAGACCGACCAGGAGGAATATAAGTCGTAGTATAGGTATGTGTTCATGCTAAATGGTGGTGCTATTGTTGGAGAGGCTCCAAGTAATAGACCATCGCGGTTTCTATCATAGGAACTGAGTACATTGCAACGTGTGAAGCAGCTAGGGAAGCTGTGTGGATAATGAAGTTTATCATGCAACTGGGGGTAGTGTCAACTATCCAGTAACCAGTTGATATCTTCTGTGACAACGCGGGGCTGTTGCACATCTTCTAGTCATCCGAGTCGCTAGCACAGGTTTCGGTCCGAGAGCCGTTCGTGTACGCATCGGTGGAGGAAATCTACACTTGATTTCTGCAGTCCGCATCCGTCTCTTAGAGAGACTTTGTGGTAAGTTTTGATTTAACATGTATGCTTATATATGATACCATGTAACATATTACATACATTGAAATTAAAATTCATTTGACCTATTAATTTAATCAATGGATTAAATTAGACACACATAAAATGACAAACATGTAAATTTCTGACCCGCAAGTCCACTTGTCCCGATCCCAGTGATCTCCTGTTCTTAAGTCCCTGCACATTACAACAAATGTGAGAACCACATCTAGTATCCAATACATAAGATGTTGAAACAGAGGTTAATGTCTATGACATATATACCTGATGAAGACACGCCCTGCGTCTTCCTTTTCTCTCCCAAAAGCTTGGGACACGATCTTTTCCAATGTCCAGCCTGCTTGCAACCGAAGCAGACATCCTTGGAACGGGCCTTGGGCTGGGCTTTAGCCTTTTTAGCCTTGGTTTCCTTAGCCTTTTTTTTTCTCATGCATAAGAATAAAATAAATACATCAAGAATTAAATCAACAAGCCCAAGAGACATAAAATTAAATCCAAGATGTAAAAATGAAATTCAACATGCATAAAAAAAAAGACAAACAAATTGAAACACATATAACCTAATATGCATACCATTTCAATTTGGAAAAACAAATGGGGAAAAATATAAAACCCCAAAACCGAAAGAATCCCGATCCATAAAACACCAATTTTAAAACACGGGATCCGCCAAGTTAAAGATTTCCACGGATCAAAAGCCCGCTCTGATACCACTGTTGGGATTCATCACGGGAAACCGACCGATAAAAGCGGCAATACGTGTCGATTTCCTCGAATCCGGCCCAGGAGCTTAAGATGTGGAAATCAAAAACTTAAAGCATAAAAGGAGGGTTTCAAAAACTCACCACAAAGTCTCTTTCAGAGACGGATGCAGACTGCAGAAATCAAGTGTAGATTTCCTCCACCGATGCGTACACGAACGGCTCCCGTGCTAGCGACTCGGATGTTCTTGCAAGAAAAAGAGAGAGCTGAAATTTTCTTTTCAAAAGAAAATATTCACAAAGTCATGGGCGGCCAAAAAAAAACCCTTTTACAGTCCCGTTGGGCGTACACCAAAGTGTGCCACTTCACATGCAGCACCATCATATGGTCCGGTCAAAGGACTTATACAAGTACTACGCGAGAATCATTTGTGATACTATACCATGTAGATTCCCGTTAAGTCGATCGATCCAGTACCATGCCCTTTTTGCATATACCCATTAACCTGGTTGGCATTCCGTAGCTGTAAGATGGGAGCCGGAACATCTGTGAGTGCACACGTGCTCAAGATGAAGGGCTATCTGGATAATTTAGCCCGTCTCGGAACTCCTATCTCACGGGGGCCGGCGGTTAGCACGATCCTGGATCCTTTACCGGATTCTTATGATCAATTCATCCTAAACTTTTACAAGCAAGGGATGGACCGTACTGTTAGTGAGCTGCATTGGATGCTTCAGCTCGCTGACCTGTGGATCAAAAAGACTCCGCCGGTACTTGAGGTTAACAAGGGGAAACCTCCTTTTGCTAAAGGCAAGGGCAAGGCAAAGGCCAAGGCCAAGGCTAAGGAAGCCAAGGCTAAGGAAGCCAAGGCTAAAAAGGCTAAAGCCCAGCCCAAGGCTTATTCCAAGGATGTCTGCTTCGGTTGTAAGCAGGCTGGACATTGGAAAAGATCGTGTCCCAAGCTTTTGGGAGAGAAAAGAAAGACGTAGGGCGTGTCTTCATCAGGTATATATGTCATAGACATTAACCTCTGTTTCAACATCTTATGTATTGGATACTAGATGTGGTTCTCACATTTGTTGTAATGTGCAGGGACTTAAGAACAGGAGATCACTGGGATCGGGACAAGTGGACTTGCGGGTCGGAAATGGAGCAAGGGTTGCTGCCATAGAGATCACCAGGACCAGCTTATGATGCCTAGTAGAAGAGCCAGGTTTAGATCGCTCTGGCCTGTGGGGAAGAGCAGGGTGCTCAGAGCATATAGCAAAAATGCCCTGGCGTAATGCCTCGCATCCATCGAAGAAAAAGTCGAGCCCTCAGGAAGGCTAGCCTGCCTACCTAGCCAATAATCCTGTAGCGTACTACCCTGGACCCATTTTCCCAAAAGAGTCAGGCATATCAGCATAGCAATGAGCTCTGGATGAAAACCTCCTCGATCCAAGGTCTGGTTGAACTCTATAGTGCACCCGCCAAATGGTAGCCCGGTGATAGCCATGAAGTCTTCGGGCGTGATGATATATTCCCCGATCGAGAAGTGGAAGGTATGGGTGGAATCCATCCACAGCTCCAGCAAAGCCATAAACAGACCCCTACTCGTCCGGGGTGGGACCTCGCACATAGAACATACAAACCGGTCCAGTCCGGTAGAATCAACAATCTCCCTCACAATGTCAGAAAGCCTCTGGTACCAGATTAGGGCGTCTGAAATGGACCCGGCCCCACGGTTGCGATCTCGGTCCTACAAGACAATGAACAGGGAGTTTCATGAGTTATTTGTATAATGCATCGCTTGAATAAATCGGATGAAAGCATTTAAATAGAATTAAAACAAGGAAAAGCCCCTTTCTACTCGAACAGAGCCACACGGCTGTATCCAGAGCCGCCCGGCTATAGCTACAGTCGCTCAGCTATGTTCTTGAGAAACAGAGCCGTCCTACTCTGTTCCTCAGTCATAGCCACTGGCCCAAGAACAGAGCCACCCTGCTCTGTCATTGAGCCGTATGGCTCTGTTCGGGAAACTAGCGGTTTGGTTTTCAAAACCTAGGTTTTGCAATTTTCCACCCTAAAATCGATTCTAATCCACTTCAAATCATCAACCAAGGTTTATTGGGGTATAATCTACTCTAAACATGCATCAATTTCATGTAATTTCATCTAATTTTGTCTGTATTGCAGAAATTCAAAAATTGGGAAAAAGTGAAAAGTGAGAAAAACTAACCAAATGGTGGACAACATGTGTTGATGGCTTGAGCGTCATGGGTACGGGATCATTCCTCCCAATCCCACAATAAGCAACCGACTCCAGAAGCCCATACACATCTACTGTGGATTCACTAGGAAGTGAAAACTCTCCTTTAGGTAACACGTATCTGGTGTGAGGGGCGGGTTGTGCATGAGTAGTGGGACGAAGAACTTTCCGCATCTTCCTCAACATCTTAACAGAATGAGTTCAAGCAAGGAATTTTAGAGGAAAAGAAAGGAAAAGAGAAGAGAAATTGTGAGTTATGGCAAAGAAAAGGCCTTTTTCCTCTCTTTATGCTGCCCTCCACCACGCCAGAGCCACCCGGCTCTAGCGTACGCGCCAAGCTAGAGCCTACCGGCTCTAGATGAGCCGTACGGCTTTGTCTTGCCCAGACAAAGCCGCACGACTCTGATTCTCTAAGTAAGCAATTTTTCTCAATTTTTCATAATTTCCGTTTAGTCCAATATGATCCCGAGAAGGGTATTTCTCACCTTTTGCAGGTATACAGGAGCAGAATAACCAAGCCGTATTTATTCTTGATAGAAGGGGCAAAAATTTTTGTTGCCAAAATTGTAGATTAAGGAATAAATACGCACTTTCAACTCAATTTCGATGATCCACTCCACCACACGGAGAATCAATCTTAATGGATACTCCACCATACGGAGAAATTAGTCTTGTTCGGTGCTCCACCACATGGAGAATCAACTTTTTACTCGGTGTTCCACCATACGGAGAAAGTAATCTTATTCGGTGCTCCACCACACAGGGAAGAATTTAATTTTTATCGGGCACACTCCACCATAGCGAGTCGACATTACGGGCACACTCCACCACAGAGAGTCGATATCACAGGCACACTCCACCACAGCGAGTCGACATCACGGGCACACTCCACCATAGAGAGTCGACATCACGGGCACACTCCACCACAGAGAGTCGACATCACAAGCACACTCCACCACAGAGAGTCGACATCACTGGCATACTCCACCACAGAGAGTCGACATCACTGGCATACTCCACCACAGAGAGTTGACATCACGGGCACACTCCACCACAGAGATGAAAAACGGCTGAAAGCACTGGATCATTTACAGATGTACCAGAGCAGAATGGCCAGGGCTTATAACCGGAATGTGAAGTACTCCAAGCGGCAGTTGAAAGCAGGAGATTTAGTGTTAAAGTAGTTAAGGCCTTCAAATGTTGATGTTAGGGGCAAATTCAGACATACTTAGGAAGGGCCCTACGTTGTGAAAAAGGTGATATCGAAAGGCGGTGTCAGCATCATAGATATGAATAGAAATGAGTTCACGAACCTTGTCAACCAAGACCGGTTGAAGCTTTATCATGAGTAAAAAAAAGGGTCTGCTAGGCTGAAAACTCGAAAAGCACGGTCTAGGCAAAAATTAAGATACGAGAGAAAATAATCAGTCGGAAAATCTAAAAAGGACGACTGGTGACGGATTATGGCTCTGTGTGGAATGTATACCATCTGGGAATTAATCTTTTCAAATGTACTCATTTTGGTTTCATTAATAAAGTGAAATGTTTGTTTAAATATATTTGCAATGGTTATGACGAAATGCATAAACAAAGTTATCATGCTTAAACATCCACTTAAAGAAAGCATTTTGCATTTAACTGGTCGAACATATCATGTTATTCACAATGAAAATGTGCTAAATACATACAATCTGAAATCTTTTATCGTCCTCCAAATCCAGTTCATCTTCCTAAAAGAGCAACAGGGGTTATCCAAGGACTTGACTGTTGAAGAGATCAATTTTGTGAGAACCATGCTTCCCATCATCAATGGCTTCTAACAAGAAATTGAAACTTAATGCTGCTCCAAGCAGCACATCAGCACCAGAAATTCAATGAGACGCTTAGCGCCATTTTAATCATTCCTTCTTCAACATAAAAAAAAAAGAACTCACTGGGGTGAACACCGAAAAGGCGTCCCAGGTAAAAATTAGAGCAGCTAGCTGGGGTGAAAACCGAAAAGACGCCTCAGGCAAAAATTAGAGCAGCTCGCTGGGCTGAAAACCAGCATTGGCCAACCCAGGCAAAATTTAGAGCACTTCCAGATTCACCAATTACAGGGGTGAGAAGCCAGTCTTCCCATCTTCTCCCCAGCAGGATTCTCTATATCACTCCCCAACGAAACATTTACAAAGAACAGTATGATTCTTTTTCCCCAGCATCGTCACGCATTCCTAGCAGTTATCTCATTTCCCCAGCAGTCCTTACATATATCTTCAACAAAGGGAAGCCTTATGCAAAGAGCGTTTCCACCAGCCAGGGGCAAAGCATGCCTTCCCCAGCAGAAAGGAGGGATATCAGTCATGCACAAATAATGAGAAATGCATCAATTAATCTCCATGTGCATACACATTATTATACATGCATACATAGCATACACAAACCATTCATCCCTAGCTAGTCTTCATTCTTGATCAAAGGGGTAAAAATTTTTGTTCAAAATCTTGATCAAGGAATGAAGTATTGCCATTTCAAATGCAAGAACTCATCATCCACAGCTTCATATCCCCAGCAGATCCGCCTCGGGTAATATAGACTCGGCATCGGTCCAGATCGACTTCACTCCATATCTCCAGCAGATCCACCTCGGGTAACATAAACCCGGCATCTGTCCAGATCGGCTTCACTCCATATCTCCAGCAGATCCACCTCGGGTAACATAAACCCGGCATCGGTCCAGATCGGCTTCACTCCATATCTCCAGCAGATCCACCTCGGGTAACATAAACCCGGCATCGGTCCAGATCAGCTTCACTCTATATCTCCAGCAGATCCGCCTCGGGTAATGTAAACCAGGTATCAGCCTAGATCGACTTCATCTCAAGTTCCCCAGTAGATCCACCTCGGGTAACATAAACCCAGCATCGGTCCAGATCGGCTTCTTTCCAAATCCCCAGTAATCCTTGCCTCGGGTACCCTAAATCCGATATCGGCTTATTTCATCACCTTCCTTGCCTCGGGTAATCTAAACCCAGTATTGGCTTATTTTGTCTCCTTCCTTTGCCTCGGGTAACCTATATCCGGTATCGGCTTATTTCAACACGTTCCTTTGCCTCGGGTAACCTAGACCCGGTATCGGCCTATCCGTAATCCACTTTTCATTTTCCTTTGCCTTGGGTAACTTAGACTCGGTATCGGCCAATCCACATTCCATCAACTTTGCCTTGGGTAACCTAGACCCGATATCAGCCAATTTCATCTCTTTCCTTGCCTCGGGTAACCTAGACCCAGTATCGGCTTATTTCTTCCCCAACTTTGCCTCGGGTAACCTAGACCCGGTATCGGCTTATCTCAACAGTGGGTTCTTTCTTGTGTTTGCGGTGCGTTGATTCGTGCTCTCAAATTCATCATCTCAGGTACTTTAAACCTGGATCCGGGTGTCGAATTTGATCACGTGAGGGGCAGCTGTAAGCACCGGAATTTTCCATCCTTAAAAAAATTCTCGTGTGTCACAAGAATGTAACGTTGGAGCAGGTGTAGAAGACCATACCCATGACATAAGAAAGTGAGGAGGATTTCAGGGCAATTAATGCCCGATTCTGAAGGAAGCAAAGTCAGTAATAAGAAAGGGAAAAAGGAGAAGGAAAGGGGACTTTTGGACTTTAGAATTTCTGGTTTTAGAGAGAGAGAATTGGGAGAAATGGGGAAGAAAAAGAAAACCTCACAAAAACTTCAAGCTTCTTTTTTCTCTTCTTTTTCTTTGAAATTCTTGAGTGTTTAGATTAAAAATCTATTAGAAATCAATAGGTTAATAATCTGACTCTCTAAACAAATTAAGTTTCGGACTAGAAACCCTAAGAATCCCAAGCATTTTGGAGATTTTGGACCCAAACTTCCCATCTTCAATTCAAGAGGAAAAGAGCAAATTTAAGTGGATTGGTACGACGCCAGGGGTCAATCTTACGGTGGATAAGCACCAAAGAAGTAAACACTCTTTATTCCCTCTACTTTTCATGCTTTCTGGGTGAATTGGTGTTTTTTGTGCATTTTATTCTACTTTTTACTTTTTCTGTTTCTGGAAATCAAGAACAGCCGTATGACTGTTCTTGAGTTGATGAACAGTCGTACGACTGTAAATACAGTCGTACGAGTGTTCTTGATTTCCCTTAATTTCTCAGTTTTATTTTGAATAATTTTGCGAAATCCTGAAATTAGAGGATTTACAGTCGCACGACTGTAATGCGCGTCCAATGGCAGAATTTCCAGAATAATCCCTAAAAATTTCCAAAATTCATAAAAATTCAGAAAATCAAAAAATCACCAAAAATGAATTTTGTTGTATGCATTCACTACCTTAGATTTAATTTTCAATTTATTGCATTCAGAACAATACCACGGCACAGACCCGATTCTCCTAAAAACCGACCCGCCTCACATGCAAAATTAAAGTAAACCAGAAAATAATTTGTTTTACAAAATGATTTTCTTACAAAACCAAAAATATAGGGACATTTCAAAATGTTTTCCAGGTCTAATCGGGCTGGCTAACTGAGCCGACCCGATTATCCCCCTAAATGCATGTCCCCAATTTCTAAATCCCCCATTCTATCATGTTTTAAGTCCTATTTGTGGCGTGCCATAAATTGTACTAACCACTTTGTTTTGCAGCTTTTTATTTTTTATTTTATATGTATTTAATAGAATTAATCGTGTACTTTAGGCGATTGTAAATTTTTTAGATCTCCGTGTATATTAGGCGGTTGTAAAAGCGAGGTTGAGAGTTTTCCTTTTTTATTCAATTGGGTTGTATAATCAGCCTCTATTATTTTTTTGTATATTTGGAATGTATGTTATATTTTTCTACAATTAATTTCCTACATTTTGCCTTAGCATCGGATAATTAAAATAAACCAATTGGGATTAGGAAAAGATAATAAAATGAATTAAATATGGTAATATAAACTGTAAAGTGAAAGCAAGCTACAGGTTAAGTAAGTTATTTGCCAGGACCCTAAATCTCTGAATTAGGTACAGTAGTCTATCCTCGGTAGGGAGCTGTACCGGAATTCCCGGATGAGCTGATCCGGGTGGCGACTCTGTCACTAATCTCGGGATTTAAGTTTCCAGGTCTTTAAGTTAAAAGACGAGAAAATGTTTTCTACAAAAGAATTTCCAAGTCAAATCCATAATTTTCTAACTCAAGATAAACAAAACCCGTTTTCCAAAATAATCTATAATAATCTTCTCTTTCCCCGGTCTGCTTCGCCGCGTTTTGAAAAAAGGTCATTCGCTCACAGTGGCGACTCTGCTGGGGAATAGTTCTTAAAAAAGTTTTCATAAAAACTTAAGGAACTTAGGCAACTACCGAAATAAAACCTCGCTTGCAGTCACTTCACTATTTCATATTACCATATTTATTTGCACATTGCATATCATGACATTTTCTTCTTCTCAATCCCTCTAACACACTTATTGTTGGGATTTTTCACCGGAAATCACCCAATAAAAGCGGAAGAACGCGATGATTTCCTCAAATCCAGTCCTAGGAGCAATTGAAGTGAAAATTGTAAAAATTAAAATTATAGTAGAAAGAGATTAAATTCTTACCAGGAATATCTCTTTCAAGAGATGGATGAAGACTGCAGAAATCAAATTAGATTCCCTCCTCGTTTTCGTACACGAACGCCTAACGAACACAACCCGTGCTAGCATTGGAAAAACAAGCAAATGTGTGAGAGGGTGGCTAGGAGAATTCGGCTATAGCTTAGTGTATTAGTCGTGGCCGAAATTTCTAACCCTAGGTATTTATACCTAGGGTGGCCGAATTCCCTAAGGGGAATTCAGGCCCAGTTTGGCTCCTTTCATTCTGTGCGGGCTTCCATCTTTTTAATTTAGGCCCAATCTAATTTTAATCATTCTGGTTTAAATTAATTTCAAGCCTAATTTTAATATACCCATGTATTTAATATATTACACCAAGTAATATATTATTTACATTTAAATTAAAATAAGTTTGACCAATTAATTTAATCCATCAAATTAAAATTAAATCTTCACAAAATAAAATCATATGTAAACCCATACATATGAATATTTCCACCTAGGAAATAATGTCATAATTAATCTAATTAATTATGAAGAGCCAATTGGATATATTAATTTTATTATTAGGATCAATCCAATTGATCTTTATAATACGATTAATATATATGCACCTCTCTCTACATAGTGTATACTCCAAGTATACATGTGATTCCATAAGTCTGTGTTCAGTCGTTCTATATGTACGATCCTGTGGGCCCATCTTTATGTTGGCAGCGGGCCTTTGGCCCGCAGACTGTAGTTGGGCTCTAGCAAGCCACTACAGCCCCCAATTAAGATGGAGATGGCAGTCTAACTGTTATCATAACCCTGTAGTTTAAACTTGTACATCCCATGTCATTGATATCGGTGTCTAACATGGAGGCATGGATTGATCACCCTCTTTTATGTCGGACATTAACTTGATCCCGAATGCACTGAAGCTCACAAACAGGTTCCCACCTGTTTGGGTGTGGCCACACTCTTATTAGTTACATTCATCAAGAGGCTGGTGATATCTTCCCGGTGGACTACTGAGTGACAAATCCCTTCTGCATATCCATAGCATTACCATGCTAAGTGACATACCCGAAAGTACCCATACTTGGCACCCTATTACAGGCCCTTTAGGCGTACCCCTAAGCATGTAACCTCACATGTAACGCCATCATATGGTCAGGTCAAAGGATCCATACAAGTACTACACGAGAATCACTTGTGATACTATACCATGTGGATTACTCGTTTAGTGGATTTATCCAGTACCATGCCCCCATGCATGTACCCATTAACTTGGTTGACATTCCATGTCCAATGACCGGTAAGACACCGCCATACAACCAGGTTAATGATAGTCTCTTGTTCTATTCATTCCCATGACTGGAACAGACAACGGATCTATTTATGGTCATATCGTTTACCCTATCCATGGTCTTACTGCCAAGTGCATGACACTTGTCATCATGGATATAGATATGTCCATTGGATACTTCATTTAATATACTGCACAAGATAAATATAATAAATGAATTGATGCCTTTATTAATAACACAAGTAGTACAATACATAAATCCAATAAATGTATAATACAAATCCAAGGACCAATGCCTTGGGACTAGGGCATTTCCAACAATCTCCCACTTGCACTAGTTCCAACTAGGCATGGGCCTAATCCCTTTAGACCTAGTATGACCCTCGTGCTTGGGCTGAGCCAGCGCCTTGGTCAACGGATATGCGACATTATCCTCGGTGTCCACTCTGTGCAATGCAATGTCACCTCTCTCCGCTATTTCTCGTATGAGGTGAAACTTTCTGAGCACGTGCTTTGTGTTCTTGTGTGAACGGGGCTCCTTAGCTTGTGCAACAGCCTCATTGTTGTCACAAAAGATATCAACTGGGTCCTGGATAGTTGGCACTACTCCCAACTCAGTGATAAACTTCTTCATCCACATAGCTTCCTTAGCCGCATCACACGCAGCGATGTACTCAGCTTCTGTTGTAGAGTCTGCTATGGTTGGCTGCTTTGAGCTCCTCCAGCTTACAGCACCACCATTCAGCAAAAATACGTACCCAGACTGCGACTGGTACTCATCCTGGTCGGTCTGGAAGCTCGCATCAGTATACCCAGTAACTGATAGCACTTCCTGACCACCATACACTAAGAAGCTACCCTTAGTCCAGTTAAGGTACTTGAGGATCGCCTTGACAGCTTTCCAGTGATCCTCCCCGGGATCCTGCTGGTATCGGCTCGTCATACTCAGTGCAAAGGCGACATCAGGTCTCGTACATAACATTGAGTACATAATTGATCCAATAGCCGAAGCATATGGAACCAATTTCATGTTCTCCCTGTCCTCCCTTGTTTTAGGAAAGTGTTTCTTACTAAGTTTCAGCCCATGGCCCATTGGCAAGAAACCTTTCTTGGCCCGGTCCATGCTAAACCTTTTCAGAACTTTGTCAATGTACGAAGCCTGACTTAGGCCTAGAAGCCGATTTGATCTATCCCTGTAGATCCTGATCCATAGGATCATCTCAGCCTCGCCTAAGTCCTTCATTGCAAAGCACTTACTCAGCCACTGCTTTACCCCTTGCAGTGTAGGTATGTCGCTTCCAATGAGCAGGATGTCGTCTACATAAAGTACCAGGAATGTGACAATGCTCCCACTAGTCCTCTTATACACACAAGGCTCATCTTGATTCTGTATGAAGCCATATTCCTTTATGGCCTCATTGAATCTTAGATTCCAACTTCGGGATGCTTGCTTCCATCCATAAATGGACCTTTGAAGTTTGCATACCCTTCTCGGATACTTTGGATCGACAAAACCCTCAGGTTGTGTCATGTACACATCCTCGAGTAGCTTCCCATTAAGGAAAGCGGTTTTGACATCCATCTGCCATACCTCATAGTCATACCATGCGGCTATGGCCAGTAGTATCCTAATGGATTTGAGCATGGCTACTGGTGAAAAAGTTTCATCATAGTCTATTCCATGGACTTGTCTGAAACCTTTTGCAACCAGACGCCCCTTGAAGGTATTATCAGCTTTTAGCTTGTAGCACCACTTGCAACCTATTACCTTAGCACCCGGAGGTGGATCAACCAAGTTCCAAACTTGGTTATCGTACATAGATTGCATTTCTACCTCCATGGCTTTATGCCAATTCACAGACTGTGGGCTAGCCATAGCCTTCTGGTAGGTTTTCGGTTCTTCCTCATCCCAGATGAGAAGAGATCATCGGTGATGAGGAAACCATACCTCTCCGGTTCCCGACGATCCCTACCAGACCTTCTAGGTTCTTGTATGGCCTGGGTCGGTGCTTCCACTTGTGGAAGCTCCACCTGGGCCTCTGAGTTATCCTCTTCAGGAGCTTGTGGACCTTGAACTTCCCTGAGTTCAACATTGCTCCCACTATCTTTCTTGGAAAGGAACTCCTTTTCTAGAAAGACCCCCTTCCTTGCCACGAACACCTTGTTCTCGGTGGGGTTGTAGAAGTAATACCCTTTGGTTTCCCTAGGGTAGCCCACAAACAGGCATTTGTCGGTTTTGGGCTCTAGCTTGCCACTAGTCAATTTCTTGACATGTGCTTCGCATCCCCAAATCCTTAGGAAAGACACATTGGGCTCCTTGCCCGTCCATATCTGATATGGGGTCTTTTCCACTGCCTTAGTCGGAGTATTATTTAAGATGAGAGCTGCTGTCTCGAGGGCGTGTCCCCAGAAACTAATTGGGAGAGATGCTTAACTCATCATTGAGCGGACCATGTCCAACAGGGTCCTATTCCTCCGTTCGGACACCCCATTCCATTGTGGTGTTTCGGGAGGAGTGAGCTGTGGAACTATTCCATGCTCTCTCAAGTATGAGTCAAACTCTAGGCTCATATACTCACCGCCTCGGTCCGACCGAAGGGTTTTGATATTCCTGCCTAGCTGGTTTTGTACCTCATTCCTAAATTCCTTGAACCTATCAAGGGTCTCGGACTTATGCTTCATCAGATAGACATAGCCATATCTACTGAAATCATCCGTGAACGTGACGAAGTACAGATGCCCACTTGTTGGGATTTTTCCCCGGAAATCACCAGATAAAAGCAGAAGAACGCGATGATTTCCTCAAATCCAGTCCCAGGAGCAATTGAAGTGAAAATTGTAAAACTTAAAATTATAGTAGAAAGAGATTAAATTCTTACCAGGAATATCTCTTTCAAGAGATGGATGAAGACTGTAGAAATCAATTAGATTCCCTCCTCGTTTTCGTACACGAACGCCTAACGAACACAACCGGTGCTAGCATTGGAAAAACAAGCAAATGTGTGAGAAGGTGGCTAGGAGAATTCGGCCATAGCTTAGTGTATTAGTCGTGGCCGAAATTTCTAACCCTAGGTATTTATACCTAGGGTGGCCGAATTCCTTAAGGGGAATTCAGGCCCAGTTTGGCTCCTTTCATTCTGTGCGGGCTTCCATATTTTTAATTTAGGCCTAATCTAATTTTAATCATTCTGGTTTAAATTAATTTCAAGCCCAATTTTAATATACCCATGTATTTAATATATTACACCAAGTAATATATTATTTACATTTAAATTAAAATTAGCTTGACCAATTAATTTAATCCATCAAATTAAAATTAAATCTTCACAAAATAAAATAATATGTAAACCCATACATATGAATATTTCCACCTAGGAAATAATCTCATAATTAATCTAATTAATTATGAAGAGCCAATTGGATACATTAATTTTATTATTAGGATCAATCCAATTGATCTTTATAATACGATTAACATATATGCACCTCTCTCTACATAGTGTATACTCCAAGTATACATGTGATTCCATAAGTCTGTGTTCAGTCGTTCTATGTGTACGATCCTGTGGGCCCATCTTTATGTTGGCAGCGGGCCTTTGGCCCGCAGACTGCAGTTGGGATCTAGCAAGCCACTGCAGCCCCCAATTAAGATGGAGATGGCAGTCTAGCTGTTATCATAACCCTGTAGTTTAAACTTGTACATCCCATGTCATTGATATCGGTGTCTAACACAGAGGCATGGATTGATCACCCTCTTTTATGTCGGACATTAACTTGATCCCGAATGCACTAAAGCTCACAAACAGGTTCCCACCTGTTTGGGTGTGGCCACACTCTTATCAGTTACATTCATCAAGAGGCCGGTGATATCTTCCCAGTGGACTACTGAGTAACAAATCCCTTCTGCATATCCATAGCATTACCATGCTAAGTGACATACCTGAAAGTACCCATACTTGGCACCCTATTACAGGCCCTTTAGGCGTACCCCTAAGCATGCAACCTCACATGTAACGCCATCATATGGTCAGGTCAAAGGATCCATACAAGTACTACATGAGAATCACTTGTGATACTATACCATGTGGATTACTCGTTTAATGGATCTATCCAGTACCATGCCCCCATGCATGTACCAATTAACTTGGTTGACATTCCATGTCCAATGACCGGTAAGACACCACCATATAACCAGGTTAATGATAGTCTCTTGTTCCATTCATTCCCATGACTGGAACAGACTACGGATCTATTTATGGTCATATCGTTTACCCTATCCATGGTCTTACTGCCAAGTGCATGACATTTGTCATCATGGATATAGATATGTCCATTGATACTTCATTTAATATACTGCACAAGATAAATATAATAAATGAATTGATGCCTTTATTAATAACACAAATAGTACAATACATAAATCCAATAAATGTATAATACAAATACAAGGACCAATGCCTCGGGACTAGGGCATTTCCAACACTTATCAACCTCGGTTTGCCCAAGAAGGTGGACTACCTCTTTCGCCAGGATTGGAGACACCCGATGGGGTAAACCACTCATAGCACCGAATGACCTTACATCGTGTTCCATGGTGGGGAAGTGTATACTCGCTATGGGAACCTGTACGACCCTTGGTTTTGACTTTGGCCCACATGTAATGGCTTAGCAACTTCCCCTAGGATTACCAAAACTTAACTTCAAAATGAACATTAAGCGTGCACCTTTGGTATCCCCTGTTGATGCTAAAGAGATCCAACACCTAGGAAGAATGCGAGACCAATCGAAAGGAGAAATAAGGTTGGAAGGGAGCGCATATTTTTATGTGTGCTAACGTTTGTTCCTTGTTGTTTTCTATTTTAACTTTTCACGAAGCATCAAACATGCATAGCTTTCGTGTGCCATGCTAACCCATATTTTTATGTAGCCATTTGCATTTTATTTTCGTGTGAAAACATTAAACCATATGTATGTCATACATACTAACCGTTATTTTTACAGCCATAGCATTATATTTGTGTGTTGGCATTTTCGCATAGCATACATAACATCATCTTGTGCGTCATGCATCCTAAACACGTTTTTTATATAGCCATTTGCATTTTGTGTGACATAAGCATTCATATCATTTTAGTTGAATTAGGGGCATTCCAAGGACGCCCACCACGATCATATCATTCCATCATATATCGGGTATCCCAAATTCCCGTGTTCTGCCAATGCACTAGATTGTATTCGACTACTTCACCAAATCATTCAATGGAGACCACATGGTCCTAGGTCTATTTTCGTGTAACGATATATACGACACATTTCACGACATCATACTCATTTATCATATAGCACCATCGTCCACATCGGACCAATTCATGACATTACTACATCATCGAAGGTGCTCCTCGAGTGCCAGGTTAGTACACATGTAGCGGCATTTTATAACATCCCAAGTCATGAAAGGTGTTCCCCGAACGCCGAGCCTCTGTCCGTGTCCCCTGTCACATGTGACTTTCTTACGACATCATTTCATATCACATGCTCAAAAGCATTAGAACTCTATCCATGGGGCGGCCTCATGCGATCATTTCGTATCATCACATAGACCTACAAAGCGTCAAAACTCTGTCCGTGTGTCAACACACACGTGACCATATCACAAAAATCATTAGGTGCCCCAAAGGCGTCGAACCTTTGTCCGTGTGTCCGTGTGGTGGTCCACGTGTGACCTTTTTGCACAGCATTGGGTGTTCTTGGAATGTCCGAGAAAATAAAATATAGAATAATAAGTGGGAATCACTTTCATCATCATCATTTCATGCACGACATCACTCCATTCATTCTTCATAAGTATTTTCAATGTCTCACTCTTCATGACATCATTCCATACATTGACCCTAAACATTTCTCGATTGATGTCAAGCAGAATAAGCTGAAGCGACCTTGGACAAGATCTCAGGCTTTGAGGGCTGTTGGGGAACGGAGAGCAGTTGAGACAGAAAGTGATTCTGATTCTGGGGAAGAAGCAGAGATTGCAAATCCAATATCGAGCCTTGATGATGATTTGAAGGACTTTCTAAGACCACAAGGACTTTCGTGATATGCTGAAGGAGGAAGTGCGAGCAGTAGTGAGAGAGGCTGGAGAAATCGGTGGTAGTGGAACTGGAAAAGAGAAGGAGGCTGAATCATCCCAGTAGGGGGGTGATACCTCGGCTAATCTGGAAAAGCTGCAAGAAATAGAGGCAGCCATGGAAAGAAAGATGAAGGCGAAGTGCTCAGAATTGGAGGAGGCAGTGGCTCAGTTGAAGAAAGGAGCCAGTGTCAGTGCAGAGTCTAAGAAGGGAGTTAACATTGATGCCATGATCAGCAGGGGCATCGAGACTTTTCCCATCGGATTCCAAATGCCAAGTGTGCCTTCTTATAAGGGAATGGGCTCACTAGAGGCCCATGTAAATCTCTACGCTCGGGTCATGCTAACAGCAGGCGCCACTAAGCAACAGGTGATTAATCTCTTCCCTACTACCTTGGAGGGAGGAGCATTGGGGTGGTACAACTCGTTATCAGAGGAAGAGCAGTCAGATTGGGAGGTTCTGTCAGCAGCCTTTATCAAGTATTACAGCTTCAACACCAAGATTCAGGTGAAGCTGTATGACTTAGAGCGGATTAAGCAAAAACCCAATGAGCCTTTTGATGAGTATTACCACGGTGGATGACTAAAATGATCCTTCTGAAGAACCGCGCAGATGAAGAAGAGAAGGCACCAAGCCATAAGGGTGGAAGAAGTTCAGGTTACAGTCCTAGGTATAGATCAACAACTGCAGCCGGGTCTGGTGGCGGTTCTAGCTCAAGTTCTGGTGGAAAAGGAGGGTAGACTTTAGAAGTAAAGCAGGTTAAAGTTGCTACAGTGACCCAATAATAAGGCAATCAGAGTAGGAATCCAGGAGGTTAGGGCATATCGCCTTGGACTCTCCCGTTAGTGAAGATATTTACTAAGTGCAGAAATGGTGGGTTGCTACAGTCCTTAAGGCCCTTTGAAAAACCTTCTGAGGCAAATAAAGATAATTTCTGCACATATCATGTTGTTGCTGGCCATAGGACCAACAATTGTTACAAGCTGAGGGACACCATTCAAAAGCTGATAGATGAAGGGAAGCTGCAAGAGCC
Source organism: Euphorbia tirucalli (assembly GCA_039660915.1). Classification (NCBI taxonomy): domain Eukaryota; kingdom Viridiplantae; phylum Streptophyta; class Magnoliopsida; order Malpighiales; family Euphorbiaceae; genus Euphorbia; species Euphorbia tirucalli. The sequence goes on along the minus strand of CM077640.1, from coordinate 28,186,581 downwards.
AGCCAAGCGCAGTACGAAGACCAACCCGCTACCGGCATTTGAGAAGCGGGTCAACATGGTGCATTTAGGACTGTCGGCTAATTTCATCTTTGCCCAGATCCTTTAAGCAAATCTCGCAATTCAGGCTGTAGCGGCAGAGGAAGCTAAAGTGGGGTCAGAATGTGAAAAGAAGGCAGAACAGAAAGAGATCAAGCTGATAAGCTTGAATGACCTTGATTTTGAAGACGAGTATGAAGATTTTGGCAGAGAGGAGATGGTTAAGACTCCAGCCATTAAGAAGTTGAAAGTTCAGGAGGTCCAGAATGTGACCCGAAGTGGAAGGGTGTATCAACCAGCAGATCAGGTGAAGGACAAAACCCCGATAACTGGGTCGGGTAGTACATCAGCACCGGAGGGGGTTGAAAAAGAGGACTTAGTTATTTCCCAATTAAAGAAGACTCCTGCACAAGCTAGCCTATGGCACCTGCTTTTGACTTCTAAGGAGCATCGGGTAGCCTTGGTGAAGAAATTGTCAGAGATTGAGGTCTCCCCTATTGCTTACCCGGAGGACATGTGTTGTCTATTGGACAAAGTCCATTTTGGGACTCCTAGCATCATTTTTTCTAAGAAATATTTGCCTGGTGAAGGAAAGGCTCACAACAAGGCCCTTTACAGGGCCCATGTGATGGATAAGGTGATGCTGTGTGTGATGGTGGATGATGGCTCAGCTCTGAATATATGTCCACTAAAGATGCTGCCATGTTTGGGCCTAAATGAAGATTTTCTGAAAAAGTTCTCAACGGTAATCCAAGCATATGACGACTTCAAGAGAACAGTGATAGGGACTTTTGAAACTGAAGTAGAGGTTGGGCCAATCAAGTCAATGGTCATTTTCATGGTGATAGATATCCCGATCACCTTTTCCCTACTATTAGGAAGGCTATGGTTCCACCCTCTAGGTGGTGTCCCTTCCACCTTGCACCAGAAAATTAAGTTCTCGATAGATGGTGAGATTGTGACTATTGAGGCGGATGCCCAATCGGTGATTGCTGCTGTGAATGAAGGTGTTGTCCCTTTTGGCGGGTTCCAAGTTGCAGTGATTAGGGAAGAGGAAGCTACAGATGCTCCAATGGTCATTTATGGGAATTATATGCCGGAATGGCTGTCCCGGTACTTGCATAAACTGAACTTTGTCCTGGGCATGGGACTTGGAATCAACTTGCAAAGAGTACCTGAGTTCAACATTGACTCGGGGAAACCGAAGCAGTTTTGGCTAGGGTATACAGAGGATACATTTGAGCAGAAAAACCTAAGAAGGGGCAAAAATGGCAAAGTTATGATGAAACCATTCCTAAAAGCGGGAGAAGGGCTATACAAGGGCCAGGCTGAACCAGTAAGGATTGGAAATGTTGAATACCCTGGCTTTGAAATTTTTACTAATGTTGTTGACTTCGAGAAAAGCCAAGAGGAACCAGCAGCCCCAGTGGTGGCAGAAAAGGTAGCTGCTGAATCTGATGTTCTGCAATATGAGTCACCTGAAGTGATGGCAAAAGCGGTAAAGGCGCTCGAGGAGAAAAATGGAGAGAAAGCCTGTGATGAAGCTACAGAAGTTATTTCAGGTGCATTGACTACTGCCTTAAGCAAGGCATTTGGGAAGACCAAGGAAGGGTTTGGCGAAGAGCTGATGGCCAAGGTGAACCTGGACTCTGTGGTTGCTTAGATTGCCAAGATCATGGAAAGGGCTAAGGCACAGGTGGCTGAAAAAGAAGCTGAAGCAGCTGTAGACTTGGATGATGCTTTGAAGATGGAGGTGGAAGCTGAAGAAGTACAAGGCCCTCAGCCTGTGGAGGATGAAAATGATTTTGTTGTATCTATTTCTCCCATTTTTAGTGTAAATGATGTACTTTATGACAAGTTTAATGCAATGAAATCTCAGTTTGCTTACTTGTGTGATGTTTATCCTGATAATTCTATGCATGCATTTAAATCACCATCAAGCATTTTAGCATTCATGACATGAAATCAACATAAGTAAATATGAAAATCCAAAAATGGTATTCATTTCATGTGAACTAAAACCCGAGGAAGAGAGAGAATTAATAAGAATATTACAAAAACATGTTAAAGCTTTCGCTTGGTCATATGAAGACATACCGGGTGTAGACACAGAGATAGCAGTGCATAAGATTCACCCCAAGTTCAAGCCAGTAAAGCAGAAGCTGAGAAGACTGAGGCCAGAATGGGCTACACTGGTAAAAGAGTAAGTGGCTAAGCAGATAGATGCCAAGTTTCTTGAAGTGGTAGAATACACAGAATGGCTAGCTAACATCGTACCAGTGCCTAAAAAGGATGGAAGGGTCAGAGTATGCATTGACTACAGGGACTTGAATAAAGCATGCCCAAAAGATAACTTCCCACTACCTCATATTGACGTCGTAGTTGACAGTGCAGCAAAAGCAGCGATGTATTCCTTCATGGATGGGTTTTCAGGATACAACCAGATCCTGATGGATGTGATTGACAAGGTGAAGACATCGTTCATCACATAGTGGGGTAGTTTCTGCTATAGAGTAATGCCTTTTGGGCTGAAGAATGCTGAGGTCACTTACCAGAGGGCTGTTACAACTTTGTTGCATGATATGATTCACAAAGAAGTCGAAGTGTATGTCGATGATATGCTTGTCAAGTCAACGATCCGGAAAGAACATCCTGTTATCCTGGATAGGTTTCTTACACGCATTGGAGAATACAACTTAAGGCTTAACCCTAAGAAGTGTGTATTCGGAGTCACATCAGGGAAGCTGTTGCGCCATGTAGTCAGCCAGAGGGGAATAGAAATGGACCCAGATAAAATCAAAGCCATACATGATATGCCAGCTTCAAAAACAGAAAAGAAAGTCCGATCATTTCTGGGTTCCTTACAATATGTTAGTCGTTTCATAGCACGGTTGACTTCCACCTGTGAGCCAATCTTCATGTTATTAAAGAAAGATCAGCCGGTTGTGTGGGATGATAGATGTCAGCTAGCATTCGAGAAAATCAAAGCTTATCTAGTAAATCCACCAGTCATGAGTCCACCAATTCCAGGGAAGCCCCTGATCTTGTACCTGATGGTTGAGGATTCCTCTGTAGGGGCAATGTTGGCACAGGAACAAGATGACAGAAAAGAGTATCCCATTTATTACCTCAGTAAGAAGCTACTGGAGTATGAAACTAAATACACACTGGTGGAGAAGACGTGTGTGGCGATGATCTGGTTGACCAAGAAGATGCGCCACTACTTCCCGTCGTACAAAATACAAGCCGTCGCCAAAGTGGATCTAATGAAGTATCTTTATGAAGCACCAGTATTGGTGGGAAAGTTGTTTAGGTGGCTGTTACTCTTATCAGAATTCGATATCAAGTACATCACTAAAAAAACCATCAAGGGGCGAGCCGTGGCAGAATTTCTAGCAAATCAGCCTCTGGAATCATATTACACTGAGAATTTAGAGTTCCTAGATGAACAGTTAGCCATGGTTGAAGTAAAAAGATGGTGCAGTGAACAGAGAGGGTGCTAGAATCGGGGTGCTAATAGCAATGCCAGATGGTGAAATCATCCCTTTATCAAAGAGACTGATTTTTCCCATAACCAATAATGGGGCAGAGTATGAAGCATGCTTGTTTGGGATGGAAGCTCTGTTAACTCTAGGGGCAAATGACGTCTTGATCGTCGGAGATTCACTTTTAGTGATAAGGCAAGCTAAAGGTGAATGGGAGTTGAAAGAGGAAGCCTTACGGCCTTACTTGGAGCTGTTACAGTTCAGAAGAGAATTATTCAGCCATTGTGAATTTAGACATGTCCCCAGGGATGAAAACAAGATGGCTGATGCACTAGCAACTCTATCCTCTATGTGGGAAAATCCAAAAGAAACTCAGGTATAGCCACTGTTATAGCAACTTCCAGACAACCTTGCTTTGAAGTGCACGAAGTAATAGAGTTGACAGCTGAAGAACAGCCATGGTTCTTTGATATCTACCAGTATGTGAAGGAAGGAAAATACACAAAAGGAGCCAGTACTACTGATAAGATGTCATTAAGAAAGCTAGCCAGTCAGTTTAGAATCTTTGAAGATAAACTATACAAAAGAACAACAAATGGAGTTCTCCTAAGATGTCTGATAGAGCAAGAAGCAGAAACAATGATGCAGCAGGTACATGTAGGATCCTGCGGGCCACATATGAATGGACTTGCCATGGCCAAGAAGATAATGAGACAAGGGTACTTCTGGATGACTATACAAGCAGATTGTATAAGGAAAGTAAAAAGATGTCACAAGTGTCAGATATATGCGGACATCAGTAATCTTCCACCATTTGAATTATAGAACTTGGCAACCCCTTGGCCATTTTCAGCATGGGGAATAGATATGATTGGTGAAATTCATCCAGCTGCGTCTAACGGGCACAGATTCATAATTGTGGCAGTTGATTACTTTTCCAAATGGGTGGAGGCAGAATCCTTTGCTAATGTAACAGCCAAACAAATGGTCAAGTTCATCTAGAAGAACATCTTTACCCGGTATGGAATTCCCCATCACATAGTGACTGACAACGGGGTGCAGTTTCAAGGGGCAACAGCGGAGCTGCTCGCAGAACATGGCATTGAGCATTATAAATCTTCCCTATACAGACCGCAGGCTAATGGTGCGGTTGAAGCAGCTAATAAGGCGATAAAGAAGATTTTATCGAAGATGGTAACCACCTATATAGATTGGGCTGACAAACTACCATATGCTCTTTGGGGTTATAGAACTAGTATTAGAACACCGACAGGAGAAACTCCCTATGCCTTAGTCTACGGGATGGAGGCGGTCTTACTAGTAGCAATAGAGCTCAAATCACTCAGAGTTACCCTGGAAGCCTAGTTACCAGAGACTGAATGGGTTCAAGCTAGGTACGAGCAGTTAGTGGTGCTAGATGAAAAGCGGCTAAAAGCACTGGATCATTTACAGATGTACCAGCGCAGAATGGCCGAGGCTTATGACCGGAATGTGAAGTACTCCAAGCGGCAGTTGAAAGCAGGAGATTTAGTGTTAAAGCAGTTAAGGCCCTCAAATGTTGATGTTAGGGGCAAATTCAGACCTAATTAGGAAGGGCCCTATGTTGTGAAAAAGGTGCTATCGAAAGGCGGTGTCAGCATCATGGATATGGATGGAAATGAGTTCATGAATCCTGTCAACCAAGACCGGTTGAAGCTTTATCATGAGTAAAAAAAAGGGTCTGCTAGGTTGAAAACTCGAAAAGAACGGTCTAGGCAAAAATTAAGTTATGAGAGAAAATAATCAGTCGAAAAATCTAAAAAGGACGACTGGTGACGGATTCTGGCTCTGTGTGGAATGTATACCATCTGGGAATTAATCTTTTCAAATGTACTCATTTTGGTTTCATTAATAAGGTGAAATGTTTGTTTAAATATATTTGCAATGGTTATGACGAAATGCATAAACAAAGTTATCATGCTTAAACATCCACTTAAAGAAAGCATTTTGCATTTAACTGGTCAAACATATCATGTTATTCACAATGAAAATGTGCTAAATACATACAATCTGAAATCTTTTATCATCCTCCAAATCCAGTTCATCTGCCTAAAATAGCAAAAGGGGTTATCCAAGGACTTGACTATTGAAGAGATCAATTTTGTGAGAACCATGCTCCCCATCATCAATGGCTTCTAACAAGAAATTGAAACTTAATGCTGCTGCAAATAGCACATCAGCACCAGAAATTCAATGAGATAAGTGGCTACGGCACCATTTTAATCATTCCTTCTTCATCATAAAAAAAAGAGCTCGCTGGGGTGAAAACTGAAAAGGCGACCCTGGCAAAAATTAGAGCAGCTCACTGGGGTGAAAACTGAAAAGGTGCCTCAGGCAAAAATTAGAGCAGCTCGCTGGGCTGAAAACCCGTATTGGGCAACCCAGGCAAAATTTAGAGCACTTCCAGATTCACTAATTACAGGGGTAAGAAGCCAGTCTTCCTATCTTCTCCCCAGCAGGATTCTCTATATCACTCCCCAACGAAACATTTACAAAGAACAGTATGATTCTTTTTCCCCAGCATCATCACACATTCCTAGTAATTATCTCATTTCCCTAGCAGTCCTCACATATATCTTCAACAAGGGGAAGCCTTATGCAAAAAGCGTTTCCACCAGCCAGGGGCAAAGCATGCCTTCCCCAACAGAAAGGAGGGATATCAGTCTTGCACAAACAATGAGAAATGCATCAATTAATCTCCATGTGCATATACATTATTATACATGCATACATAGCATACACAAACCATTCATCCCTAGCTAGTCTTCATTCTTGATCAAAGGGGCAAAAATTTTGTTCAAAATCTCGATCAAAGAATGAAGTATTGATATTTCAAATGCAGGAACTCATCATGCACAGCTTCATATCCCCAGCAGATCCGCCTCGGGTAATATAGACTCGGCATCGGTCCAGATCGGCTTCACTCCATATCTCCAGCAGATCCACCTCGGGTAACATAAACCCGGCATCGGTCCATGTCGGCGTCACTCCATATCTCCAGTAGATCCACCTCGGGTAACATAAACCCGACATCGGTCTAGATCAGCTTCACTCTATATCTCCAGCAGATCCGCCTCGGGTAATGTAAACCCGGTATCAGCCCAGATCGACTTCATCTCAAGTTCCCCAGCAGATCCACCTCGGGTAACATAAACCCGGCATCAGTCCAGATCAGCTTCTTTCCAAATCCCCAGCAATCCTTGCCTCGGGTACCCTAAATCCGGTATCGGCTTATTTCATCACCTTCCTTGCCTCGGGTAACCTAAACCCGGTATCGGCTTATTTCGTCTCCTTCCTTTGCCTCGGATAACCTATATCCGGTATCGGCTTATTTCAACATGTTCCTTTGCCTCAGGTAACCTAGACCCGGTATCGGCCTATCCATAATTCACTTTTCATTTTCCTTTACCTCGGCTAACTTAGACTCGGTATCGGCCAATCAGCATTCCATCAACTTTGCCTCGGGTAACCTGGACCCGATATTAGCCAATTTCATCTCTTTTCTTGCCTCGGGTAACCTAGACCCTGTATCGGCTTATTTCTTCCCCAACTTCGCCTCGGGTAACCTAGACCCGGTATCGGCTTATCTCAACAGTGGGTTCTTTCTTGTGTTTGCGACACTTTGATTCGTGCTCTCAAATTCATCAGCTCAGGTATTTTAAACCTGGATCCAGGTGTCGAATTTGATCACGCGAGGGGCAGCTGTAATTTTCCATCCTTAAAAAAAATCACGCGTGTCACACGACTGTAACATACATTCGTGCAACTATCGTTACAGTTGTGCGATTGTAATTAAATTATAGTCATACGACTGTAACATCGGAGCAGGTACGGAAGACCATACCCATGACATAAGAAAGTGAGGAGGACTTCAGGGCTATTAATGCCCGATTCTGGAGGAAGTAAAGTCAGCAATAAGAAAGGGAAAAAGGAGAAGGAAAGGGGACTTTTGGACTTTAGAATTTCTGGTTTTATAGAGAGAGAGTTAGGAGAAAAGGGAAGAAAAATAAAACCTCATAAAAACTTCAAGCTTCTTTTTCTCTTCTTTTTCTTTGAAATTCTTGAGTGTTTAGATTAAAAATCTATTAGAAATCAATAGGTTAATAATCTGACTCTCTAAACAAATTAAGTTTCGGACTAGAAACCCTAAGAATCCCAAGCATTTTGGAGATTTTGGACCCAAACTTCCTATCTTCAATTTAAGAAGAAAAGAGCAAATTTAAGTGGATTGGTGCGACGCCAGGGGTCAATCCTACGGTGGATAAGCACCAAAGAAGTAAACACTCTTTATTCTCTCTACTTTTCATGCTTTCTGGGTGAATTGGTGTGTTTTTATGCATTTTATTCCACTTTTTACGTTTTCTGTTTCTGGAAATCAAGAACAGCCGTACGACTGTTCTTGAGTTGATGAACAATCGTACGACTGTAAATACAGTTGTATGAGTGTTCTTGATTTCCCTCAATTTCTTAGTTTTATTTTGAATAATTTTGGCGAAATCCTGAAATTGGAGGATTTACAGTTGCACGACTGTAATGCGTGTCCAATGGCGGAATTTCTGTAATAATCCCCAAAAATTTCTAAAAATCCATAAAAATTCACAAAATCAAAAAATACCAAAAATGAATTTTTTGGTGTGCATTCACTACCTTAGATTTAATTTTCAATATTATTGCATTTAGAACAATACCACGACGAAGACCCGATTCTCCCGAAAACCGACCCGCCTCACATGCAAAATTAAAGTAAACCGGAAAATAAATTGTTTTCAAAATGATTTTCTCACAAAATCAAAAATACAGGGACGTTTCAAAATGTTTTCTAGGTCTGATCGGGTAGGCTAGCCGAGCCGATCCAGTTATCCCCCTAAATGCATGCCTCCAATTTCTAAATCCCCCATTTTGTCATGTCTTAAGTCCTATTTGTGGCGTGCCGTAAATTGTGCTAACCCCTTTGTTTTGCAGCTTTTTATTTTTTATTTTATATGTATTTAATAGAATTAATCGTGTACTTTAGGTGATTGTAAATTTTTTAGATCTCCGTGTATATTAAGCAGTTGTAAAAGTGAGGTTGAGAGTTTTCCTTTTTTATTCAATTTGGTTGTATAATCGGCCTCTATTATTTTTTTGTATATTTGGAATGTATGTTTTATTTTTCTGCAATAAATTTCCTGTATTTTGCCTTAGCGTCAGATAATTAAAATAAACCAATTGGGATTAGGAAAAGATAATAAAGCGAATTAAATATGGTAATATAAACTGTAAAGTGAAAGCAAGCTAGAGGTTAAGTAAGTTATTTGCCCGGACCCTAAATCTCTGGATTAGGTACAGCAGTCTGTCCTCGGTAGGGAGCTCTACCAGATTTCCCGGATGAGCTGATCCGGGTGGCGACTCTGTCACTGATCTAGGGACTTAAGTTTCGAGGTCTTTACGTTAAAAAATGAGAAAATGTTTTCTACAAAAGAATTTCCAAGTCAAATCCACAAGATAAACAAAACCCGTTTTCCAAAATAATCTATAATAATCTTTTCTTTCCCCGGTCCTCTTCGCCGCGTTCCGTAAAAAGGTCGTCCGCTCACAGTCTGTGATCTACAAACCACGAGAAAGGTCCCTCGAATAAGTTTAGGATCTAGAGGTAAGTGTAGGCGTTAGGGTAGCCTGTCCTGGTTTTGTCCAGAACCGCACGACTATAGTTTCTGAACTACAGCAATACGGTTTAGGTCAAAGCCGCCCGGCTCTGTATGCCAGAGCCGCCCAGCCCTGAATGCCATAGCCGCCTAGCCTGGCTTACCAGAGCCGCCCGGCCCTAGCTTACTAGAGCGATACGGCTCTAGTGGGTTAGGGGAGTTGCTGAGCGGGAGTTTTCTATCTTTTCAGCCGAAAACAAAAGTCAGAAGGTATGAGGCGCATTTAATGTTCTCAATAATGAAAAATAAAGTGGAGTATAAAAAGAAAAAAAAAAAGAAATCAGAGGGAGGAGGAGTTCTAAAAGGTTCCTGAGAAAGAAAAAGACTTAGAGAGAAAAAGAAACATAAAGAAGCAGAGAGGGAGAAGGAAGAAGAAAGATAGAGAGAATTTAGTTTTCAAATCTGAAACTTATATTTAAACAATCCTACAACAATTCTAGACCACAACTTACTAATCTGGACATATTCTCGGGTTCGTTTCGGTTTGGTTCGGAAGTTATTTTCGGGATTTCGGGACACTCAAGGATTCAAGGCACATTTCAACCCAAATGCATCCGTATGTTGTAAAACTTTGGTTTTCGGATTTCTGTACGTACGGATATTAGTGTTTACACTTTTTCTCGGGTTTTATTTTCTGAAATTCGGGGTTGTACGATCCGAACCGGATCCGTAGTTCAGCATTAGCGGACCCCCCGAATCCTATAAAATTCCTGGAAAACATTGAAAATGAGCAAAATGGTGTTTTTAAAAACAAGAAAACCAATTTTTTGGGTTCTGGAAGCCATAGCCGCACAGCTGTAGCTTCCAGAACAAGGCAGAGTCACGGAACGGCCGGTACTAATGTCGTTGCGTGATGCTGTTTTCGAATTCAAATTATTTTTGGCGTGTTTACTGCTTTCTGGACTCTAGATGTTTGTGAAAATTAAGAAAACCCATACGAACGGAACCCCGAGTTCTGAGATAACAGACCTGCTAAAATGTGGAAATTTGCATGAAACCGAGCCAAATGGTTTTCAAAAATTGTTTTCTAGCACAAAAATCTATAGGGCGTTTCAAAACGGTTTTCCAGGTCTAACTGGTCTGACCGGTCAGGCCGACCCGGTTACCCCCTAAATGCATGCTCCCGTTCCTAAAAATCTCAATTCTGTCCTACTGTGAGCCCTACTTGTGCTTGTGGTATAAACTGTGCTAACTGTTTGTTTTGCAGCATTTATTTTCACTTTTATCATTTTTCCTGTAATTAATAGATTAATTCGTGTATTTAGGCGTTTGTAATTTTTAGATATTCGTGTATTTAGGAGCTTGAAAATGTGAGGATGAGATTTTTTATTTTTATTCGATTTGGTTGTATAAGCGGTCTCTACTATTCTTTTGTATATTTTGGGTGCATGTTTTATTTTACTGCAATTTATTTTTATCATTTGCTTTAGCATCGGCTGATAATTAAACAAATTGGGTAGGGAAAAGATAATAAATTGAGTAAATATGGTAATATAAATTATGAATTGAATACAAGCTGGAGGTTAAGTAGGTAAGTTGCCCAGACCCTAAATCTCTGGATTAGGTACGGCAGTCTACGCTCGGTAGGGAGCTGTACCGGAATTTCCCAAATGAGCTGATCCGAGTGGCAACTCTATCACTGATTTGAAATTTAGGTTTCGAGGTCTTTAAGTAATAAAGCGGGAAAACATTTTCTACAAAAGGAATTTCTAAATGAACGAAGGGTTTTCCCTAAAGCAAGATAAACAAGACCCGTTTTCCTAAAACATCACGAAAACCCATTTTTCAAACAAATCAAATTCATTCGCTTTTCCTCGGTTTGTTTCACCGCGTTCCGCTTTTAGGTCGTCCGCTCACAATAGGCTTGTTTTCTGCCTGCAAAGGAAACGTTAGTGGAAAATCTCAAGCGGTTGGCTTAGGGACTGGACGTAGACCGATTGGGTCGAATCATGATAAATTTTTATGTTTTCATTTCTCTATCCCTACTCTCTTTATATTTACTACTATTTAAATTCTTACAATTTAAATTAATAGCTTTATTATTTAAAGACATTTTTAGTCAAGCAAAATTTATATTCGCAAGTTCTACTATTTGATTAATTCTACATTTTTGTACAACTTGTGTTTATTCGGTGAAAATTATTGTTATTCAAAAAGAATTTTTAAAAGAGTTTATGAAAATCTTTATTCGATCTACAGTACTATTCACCCCCCTCTAGTACTGTAGCTAGCCTATTTGGGACTGTCACTCTCCTTTATTGTCCTAGGCGTTCTATAATACATCAAAACCCTTATTCATTATTCTAGGTATGGTTTTCAAACCCAGACCAGTCATCGAACGGGTGAAGGGATGGATTCATGGATTTTGGATTAAACTGGAATAAACCGGAATCGAACTGGATTTAAATATATTAAAATATTAATATATTTTTATTTTTATATTTATAATTTATGAAAATTTGAACATTTTTATTATAATTCTTTAAGTTTAAGCATTTCAAACACAATATGGTAATTAAAGAAACTCAATTTATGAAATATAGTTTTTATAGTTATGATTAAATGTCAATTTAATTTAAAATAATTTAAAAATACAAACTATATTTTATTTTAATTAAAAACACTTCAAAATAATAACTTAAATTTTATATTCAAATAATTTTTTTTTAAAAACAGTCTGATCGAACTGGAAAACCGGTCTGGTTCATGGTTTTTCGGTTCGACGGGCCGGTCCGACTGAAAGTTGACCGGTTTATTGATCAAAGTGAAAACCGGATAAAAACCGACCGGTCTGACCTCCGGTTCCGATCGAACCCGGTCCGACCAGTTGGTCCGGTCCGGTTTTCACAACTATGATTTTAGGTGTTCTATAATACGCCGTAACCTTTCCCATATCGTTTGAGGCATTCCATAATATGTCAGAACTTATATTCATGGTTCTAGGTATTTTATAATACACTAAAATCTTTCCTTTATCATTATAAGCGCCCATAATATGTCAAAACTCATATTCATCGTTCTAGGTGTTCCATAACACACGGAGACCTTTCCTTTATCATTATAGTCGTTCCATAATATGTCAAAACCCATATTCATCGTTTTAGGTGTTTCATAATACATCAGAACCTCTCTTTTATTGTTCTAGGCGTTCCATAATACTTCAGAACTCCTATTCATCGTTTTAGGTATTCCATAATACACCATAACCTTTTCTTTATCATTCTAGGCATTCCATAATACACCGGAACTTCTCCTATGTCATTCTAGGTGTTCTATAACACTCTAAAAACTTCAATCATCGCTCTAGGTATCTTATTATACCAAAGTCCTTTACTAGATTCGGCATCGCATAGCCACTCAGCATCCAATGGACAACTTCACCACAACATTCATTTTTGATCAAAGGGGGTAAACATTTTCTATTTCCAAAATTGTCGATCAAGGAATGAATACACCAACAACACAGCTTCTCAGAACAAACTCTGACTCTCAACAACCAGCTCCCAGGGGCAGGTACGTCTCTTTTCTTGCTCACCGTGCTCTCTATCGTACATCTTAATTCACTATGGGACAAGGTAAACCCGTAAGCCATGAATTTAGATACACGAGGGGTAGCATGTGAGCAAAGGATTTTCATCCCTCGGTTTCAATGATGGAATAAATCGTTTGTTTGTTCTATAGCTTTCTAGAGCTGCAGGGGTCAAAGCTAATTCAAGATTGAAGCTCTTGTCAACCAAACTTTAAGCCTGGGATCATTTCCCAGATAAAGGAGAAGGCTGTGCTGAATCAACAGCTGCATGGCTGTAACGATAGCTGTACGGCTGTTGCAACAATAGCTACATGACTATCAAGTGGAGACCCATGTAGGTCTCGTTCTCTGATAGAACTATGACCTTCATCCTTGGAAATGATTTATTTGGATTTTTTGGGTGGATTCTACAATGAAAGACCTCTTTTCTGCCTATAAAAACCTTTTTACATTCTGGTTCAGAGGTTGGCATTTTGAATTTAGGGAGAGAGGAGAAGAAAAAGGAAAAAAAGAAACCAAACTTTCTTTAATTTTCATCTTCAATCTGTGTTATTAGGTTTAAAATAGATTAGAAATCTTAGGAAAACACTTCACTAAGGTTTTTAATAGGATTAGAGACTAATTTGGACACCAAAACCGTAACATTTGGAGCTTGAAACCATTTTTGGAGCTTGAAGTTCAAGTGTTCAATCGGAGCCTCTTTTGAAGGATTTTCGATTCCTAAAGTCGTGGATTCACACTATAAGGATAAATATTTAAGAAACCGAAAGCATTTAACTTGTTTATGTCCTATTTTAAGCATCATTGCATATTTTCAACATATTCAATTTTAGGCTTTCCAGTCTAAGAACCAGAGTCACGCGACTGTCGCAATAACCGCACGGCTGTCATTACAGTCGCACAACTGTAGTGTCAATAGTCGTATGGCTCTGGATCTCAAAATAATAGTGCTAAAGCTAAACATTTGAATTTTGGTTCCTGGACTTGAATTGACAATCGCACGGGTGTACATATACAACCGCACGGCTATTGTCTCCACACCCACATAGGTGTCATCTCGGGACAGAACCACCAAAACCCGATTTTTACACATTTCATAACATTAGATTTACATTCCAGAAATATGTATTAGACTAGAACAACGATAGAAACCTAGTTTCTTGAAAACCAACTCACTTTCCATGCTAAATAATTAACCGGAAAAACTATTTTGAGAACTATTTTCTCAAAAATCAATGCAGGGACATTTCAAAATGTTTTCCCAGTCTAGTTGGTGAGATTTGTCGAGTTTCTCCGGCTATCCCCTCAAATGCATGATATCCCAACTCATTTATTAACTCGTTTTGTCGTGGTTGAGTCCTAAGTGTGATAGTTCATGTACTGACATCTGTTTGCAAGATTAAATATATGTTTAAGCTTATTCATATATTAGATGAATTCATGTATTTTAGGCAATTGTACCTCAATTCCCCATTTGATTCGTATGTATCCCTTAGGGTAGTTTGTTTGATTCGATTTATATAATTAATTTATTTACTACTTCATGTACCTTGCATGAACGTCGTTCGCTCTAAATAAATCGCTCTAAATAAACCAATGTTTTATAAAATGCTATAATTTGATTATTGAAGCATTTATTTTAATTATATAATAAGTAAGTGACTTATCCGGATCTAGATCTCTAGAAGGTATAACGACCCTCACTTTGGTTTCAACTGTACCTAAATTTCTCGGTTGAGCTGAGCCGGCTGGCGACTCCTATATATTTTTCAAGATTTCAATTTCGAATCGTTTATGAATATTATTTTCCAAAATGAACTTCATATTATAATTATTATACAATGAAACTAGTAAAAATTCATCGATTCGCTTCGATGCGTAAAACGTTGTCTGCTCACAGAAGGCTACTATCAAGCTGAATCATTTCTGAACAATAAGCACATGTCAAAATTTTATGAATCTAAGCAATTCTACAACTAATATAGTACAATCTTAATCCGAAAAGTGAAACAAACTAATAACTATGAACCAATCTTCATATTATTAGCTTTTTTTATAATTTTCATGACTAACATTTTAAAAAGCATTGTTAAACAACATAAATGAATGACAAAATTTTAAAAAAATTATGTGCCATACACCACAGTAAAAAAGAAATTCCCATTTTAAATCTTTAAGCAATATTTTCTTGCAAATAAGATTAAGAACATGTGAAGTTTTATAAGAAAAACAAATTATAGAGAGTAGCCCTATATTTAGATATACAAATTAAAGGAGCCATAATAAGCCATCGCAGAGAAAAATTGTGCAGATCATAAAGAAAACAACAACAAAAATAAACCAGTATAGATGCAGTAAAAATGCACAGACTAAAATAATTGGCAAATGTACATTAGAAAGCAAACAATTAGCTTACCTCTTAAAGAACTCTAGATCTATGAATAACGAATAGGATATGAATAAAAGGAATTAGAAATGAATTCTCCACTCATTTGTTTCCTTGACCGTATGTTATAATTCCTACATATAATAAACCAACATATATTTAACTAAATAGAATTCAATTTCTAATTCCTTTGGTTTTTCAATTAAAAAACACCACCTTACCATACAACTCCAGATTCATCTATCTCCTGTTGAAGAAATAAAAAAAATGGATGAAATTAAAATGGAAAAAATATTCATAGAATTAAGTATGATTTACCTTTTTTCCATATGTAGATGTTTATGAGCAGAAGTGACTGGTGGCAAAAGCAATAGGGAAAGGCGGCAAATCTCATATTACAGATCCACATTTAAAAAATTTCCAGACGAGGACCATAAAATATTATTATAGCACATAATAAGCTAGATGAAAAAAACATGAATTATGACAATCTAAAAAGTGAACAAAGACTGCAAGAAAAGGGGAGCTGCAACTAAATAAAATTTGATCTTACCACTACATACATCGAAAGAGAGAAGCGAAAAGCAGAAGAAACCAACAGATCGAAACCAACTTTGTGGATCCTGAAAAGAAAGAACAAAAATTAGGAACAGGTCCAGGAACTTTTGTACAAAAAACACAAAATTAAAACTCTTAATGGAAATCCCTCTTACCACTTCTACATTCAGAAAAGAATGAAAGTGAGCCACAAAGGATCCTAATTCTTGTGCATCGTCTTTGTTCTTTTTTTTTCTGATTCATAATAATAATAATTTGTAAGAAGAACATAACTAAACAACTTACCTATTTCAAGAGGTAAAAGGAAGCTAAGAACTCCAATTCATCGTACACAGAAGTAACTGATTTCTTTAAAGTAATGAAAAAAAAAGGAAAGAATTGTAACTTGGATGCAATACATGATAAGAAAATGCATCAACCACCTAAATAGGAACCTAGACTCGGTATATCCATCTTCACACCCAAAACTTGTAAATCGGCAAAGAGAAGGTCAACAACGTCAATGTTTGAGATTACCCATATGCAAACAGATCGAAGAAATTAAAGCAAAAACTAAGAACAAACTGCAGAGATAAAGAGAAGGAAAGAGCTAGTGAAGGAGAAGATGGCATACGCCGTGGCGAGTCACTCTTTTAGGGTTACAACAAGTAAGAGAGAAAAAGTTGAAGAGGGAATGTTGCGATCTAAAGCAATAATCCTAAAAACCATATGAGAAGAAGTTGCAAACTCTATCATCAGAGACTAAAGGGAGGGAGACAGTGGCAATTTGGGAGGCTAGGGTTTGGGCGAGGATGAGGAGGAGAAGAGAGGATTTGTAGAGAGAGAGAGGAAAAGAGAGACAGCCAAGTGGCAAATGGGCCGATGGGTTGTGCACATATCTCAATTTGAGGATAACCGATCAAAACGACATCGTTTTGAGAGAATGCCTAAGCGTATCTTAAGGATATAGCAGGGAAAAAAATTTAGGATAGGACGAAATGGGAGAAACTAAATTACTATAAGTGGAAGAAATTGGTAAAAATTGTGAAATTGTGCTATAATTTCACGATTGAAGGGACCAGTTTTATATATATATATATATATATATATATATATATATATATAAACATAAAATTCATTGCATACCTCAAATAAATTTAACAAGAATCCAAAACAAAAATAAAAAAATAAAGCTAAATAATGAATTAAAATTAAATTTTAATTTTTACATTTAGAGAAATTAAAATAATCCGTGCATATTAGGCTAGTTTAAGAAAAATAAAGAACCTAGCCTACGCGTTTTACTTTTCCCTTTCTCCCTTAACCCAACCGCGTCTCTGAGCTTCTCCCCCTTGCATTTTCTTCCATTTCCAATTTTCCATCAACCTCCTCAGATCCTCTCTTTCCATTTCCCTTTCTCCATTTCATTTTTGTTGTTCTTCTAGACTATGAATTGAAAGGAGCTTATGTTGTGAAGTTTTGTACAGAGATTGGGTTAGATTCGATCCCTGGCGCCTCCCCTGTTCGTCTCCTCTCAATCTCCGACTGTTTCATCTGTCAATTACCGACGGGGATCGCGACAAATCTTGCAGCCACTCTAACTGGAATCGTGTTCCTTATCTAACTCTGTTAGTTATTGTCTCCGTCTCTCTAAATATTTTTCTCTGTAGCTCAATCTGTTTGTCTTTCACTCATTCTATTTCTAGTTATACATTCTTAATGATTCGTGAATGGCATGAGCTGGTGATATATCAGTAGCATTTTTTTTTATCTTAAACTGAGATTTTTGTTAATGATTCAGATTACGTGATTGTCTTTTTCACTCTTGGTTTCATTTTTGTAATAATCTGTTTATTTCCACTGTGCCTGTTAGATTGACTCTGGAATTGAATAGCTTTTGTGTTTCTGCTCTAAGGTTAGCTTGAATAGCTGGTTAGGGTTCTTTTAGCTTCTTTGCAATTTGTAGCTTCCCTTGGCTGCAGTAGGTTGGTTAAGCTGCTGTCACTGTTATGTTAAGATGAAGATTTTAATCTTCTTATTCTTTACAATGTACCAGTGTTAGGCGATGCTGGATGGCCTCAGACCACCCTGGGCGAGGCACCTTCGCAAGGCAAATTTTAGGAGATAAATTGGGGGGTAACATTTGCCTCTTCAATTTGATTATAGTTTCCAAAACAAACTAAATATATCTAAAGTAGGAGGAAGAGGAAGTAAGCAAGATTTTAGAAGATTAATTGGGGAGACTTAACTGCAGACAGGCAGTTTCATAAAAACTAGAAAATACAAGGAAAATGAAATCAAATATAGAGTTATACAAGCATAAGAACATAAAATAGAACTTTTAAATGAGTTAGGTTTATTTTATGAAACTCAGATATAATTTTGTTATATGTTTTTACCCTTTTTTTAAGTAGCGCCTTACTTTGCTCGGGCGAGTGCCTAGGTGGTGCCTTGCACCTCAGGCGATATTAGGTCTCATCGCCTTAAGGGCACCTAGTTCTTTTAACAACACTGGAATGTACTTGATAGAGATGGCATATCAGGTTATTAAGTTAACATATGTTTTTTCTTAATGATATGAGAAAAATTGAATGATCAGTTTCCAGATACAGTAGTAAACTATTAATTATTTATGAATTTGTTTTGTTTAATTTCCTCTTTTTCGGGATGGGATTCTCCACTACCCGTGGGGATCACTGTGGGAGGGTAAGGGGGTGGGAATCTCCCCAAAATATTTAATGGGGATTCCTCGAATCCAAACCCGGCAAGTGTTGGGGATGGAGTGGGGAATGCAGAACTGTCCCCGCCCTGCCCTGTTGCCACTCCTATGTGTCGGCTTGACATGAGTAACCTTTGAATCCGCATTCCGTTTCAAATCTCGCAACCATGTTTCCCACTTTTAACATGTCTTGAACCAGAACACAGGGGCAGAGGTGTGGGTCTTCGTTGGAAACTACCTTTATTACCACTGATTTTCTAATTCTATTCCTATTCTGTATATAACACGTGAAATTTCTTTCATCTACATAAATCAATTGCTGTCCTCTCACTTTTGAGAAAAAGTGCAATTTGTGAATTAATTATCTGGTAACTGAAATACATATATTTTTCCCAACTCAAAGATTTGTTCAATGATAATTTAGTCCAACTCAGTGATTTGTTCGTCAACAGGAAGGGGTTTCATTGAAACAGATTTTGGGTTTGAGGCTTGATTTCAGGTTTAATTTTGAGATTTGGGTTTTACATTAAAATTGGGAGAAGAGAAGATGGGAAAGGGGAGAGAAGGTAAAAAATTGAGAGTGAGATGTGAATTGTTAACTGGTAAAGAAGAGGGGTGGGAGGAAAAATTTTAGAGGGTATAAAAGTCTTTTCACATTTAGTGGGGCTTACACAAGTGTTTTAGTTGGGTCAAATTGATGTTGTAAAAGAGTTATATGTTGACGTGGCACGAGTAACCTATAATAGCAAAGCAAGCTATATGTACCCCAGTGTCAAGTCACATACAAGTTTGTATATGTTTTGTGCAAAATGAAGTTCATGTACCAAAGCGTGAAGCATGGTATAGTTAATGTACCATGAGTGTAAATAAGCCTGTCAAATTATCTCCTCTTTTTCTTAGGTTTTATATATATATAAATTTTTTTTTTCTGTTTTTTAATGGAATGATTATATAACTTTATTGTGTATCCCTAAATTAAAAGTAGACCCTGTGAAAGCATTCCATATTCTTTATTAGGAATCTAATAATGGTTTATGAGTCATTAGATCTATTAGACTCCTAACAAAGAATATAGAATTTAGACAAAAAAGGTTATATTCTTCATTATATGAAACTTCTATTCAATTTAGATGCTGTGAAAGAACTTTGCTAAATTGTGCATGATGTTATCAATTTTTATATCCAAACGGATAAATGTTATAAACCAATGAGTGAGGGGCCCGGTTGGCCAACATTGTGGATAAGCAGAGGTAAATAGATATATATGACATCTAAAGTTTACCAAACTATTTTTTTCTTAAAATTTTATTCCATCTATGCATTTCTGCCATTTTTTTTCCTCAAATTCATACTTAATGCTTAGTAGTACCTTTATCATATAAAATGGTGTTACATTGTCTCTATGGTAAAAAGTTTAGTTCGATTTATCATTATAGTATAAAGATTAGATCAATTTTACCATTTTTTGACTAAGTACCGATAAGATGAAAAGTAATAGTAGAATCCTTTCCAAAATGGTAAATTGAATTAGAGTTTCCGTCATAAATGCAACATTCTGTAACATTAAACACTAGCCTTACACTAAATTGACATTTATCCCTAATTTAAAGTTTAGCTATGTTGGTGTTATAAATTAAAAGTTTTATTATGCCTTTGTTGTTATCAATTTAAAGTTGGGGGACCTTAGTGTAAACTTTACCCCTCATGAACCAAACTATAGGTATTGTAATTAATTATTGCTTATTTTTCTCTCGGTCTCTCAGCTGCCAACATTTCCTCCAATTCAATTTCGTCTGAGACAGCAAATCTCCATCAGTAAAAACAGCAACTACTGACTGCAAAAACATTTTAGAAGTTGAATTATGATCGGAGTAGGCAAGATCAAGCAGTACTCTAATGTCCTCGACAGACCACTCAGTAAGGGTAAACAAGAGGTACCTTCTCTCTGTTCATTCGCGATATTCATCCTCTTTGCTTGCCGATTAACTTTTATGGAAAAGAAATTATTCCTTTAATTCTTGAATTGCTGTGTGTTGTTTTGTTTTATTTAACATAACAATCCTATTTTTCCCTGAACGAATGAGGCCTCAGATCTTCACTGCATTTTGTTATTCTGCTTTATGCATTTATTCTTATTAATCAATTGATTTATTATGGTTGAATAAATAAAGTTTTGGAATAAATATGGGGAAGTGAATGTCTGTTTTATATTATTTTGGACTGTTATAGAGAAATATTACATTTTGTATTAATTAGAATTGTTATTTTGTATTTTGTGAGGAGAAGTGAAGTTTTTTTTAAATATTCTACTTGTTCTTGGGGAGAAATCCTATGTTAACATGTTTTATGCTTATATCATCTGCTTCTTTGGTTTGCTTTCTCATAAATCTATCTTATGGTAACCAGGAGAAGATATTTGTTCTTCAGTTTGGAGGTCGAGCTTCAAAATTGTTGATTCATTTGTTAAGTTTGCATTTTTTCAGGTCAGTCTGAGTGCGTTTGCGTTTTTGTTTTCGGAGCTTGTTCAATACAATCAGACTCAGGTTGATAACATTGCTGAATTAGAACGAAGGTGAGTTTACCATTTTCAGTGTTTGATATTTCATGTTTGAATTGGATTTTCTAATTTTACCTCATATATGATTGCCCAATATTCATTAGTTATTTTGTTTTCAGGTTATTAAGAATGAATAATAAGATAAATCCTCTCGAAACATATTTTCCTGCAACATTACTGAGCATATATTGCTAGAGAGTGGAGATCAATAGATAGGAACTGAATAAAAAAATGATGAATGTGAAAAAAATTTTTCCTTGCAGTTCCTATGTTTAAAACATCAATACATCTGCAACAATACAGGGAATTCATTTAGTTTAATATATAGCTTTTTTGTGTCCTTTGTTAGACTAATTGTTTGAATGCTGCAGGCTGGAGGATGCAGGCTATGCAGTTGGGGCTCGAGTCCTTGAACTTCTTTGCCACAGAGAGAAGGTTTGAGATATGCTAGATTTTTCATTTGAAAATTACATGTCAAAAATCCAACTAACTGACAACTAGTCTGGGTTCCAAATCAGTTGTACAAGCATTTATCCTAGGTTATTGGTTGATCTCTATGATTAATGAAGTAGATAACTGATTTTTTGCAATTCTTTAATTTTTTCAAGTTATTTCATTTGGTAGTGATTTACAAACACCCTTTCAAAATCAATATGATAAAAGCTCTTTTTTCTATTCAATTTGGTAGTTATGTTGCAGTTTCATTGAGAGGCAAATCCATTCAGAATTAGTGTAGGTAGTCATGTCATTCACTTCTTATATATGAGTTAGTTGTAAAATAATGATTTAACGAATGTCTGGTTAATTGAAAGGTTGTGGTTCAGTGTTCTATCATTTATGTAGTCATAAACATAAGCTGAATTTGTTAGCTTTGATACGTTTGTGGTAAATGCTTTGAGTTGCTTTATTTTGTGAAAATGTGTTATGAGTGATGTGGTGCAAGGGTTTTGGCCAAAATAGGCTAGACTGGAGAGATCGGGGTTGGCACAATTGTATAGTTATTAAGTTTAAAGATCTTAGAATTAAACTCGGAATTGATAGAACAAAATTAGTACATTAGCTGATTTCTGGTGGACTATTGATGCTATTTTCATCTTAATTCTAGTTGCGGTTCTTCTTTTAACAAACTTTTAACACAATAAAAGATTTGCTGTAGAGAGTGAAATAAAAAAGTAAAAGAAACCGAAAGCTCACTAGAAGGAAATAAGCCCAACAAAATGCTTCTCGACATATTCTGTACATATGCACCAGATTTTCTTTATCTCATTGGAGAATATAATTATGATATATGGATTATTTACAACCAAGATAAATCCATGGTGTTATGATTATTTATAACATCAAGATGATGGACTAAAAACTAAAGGCACATTGCCTAACTAATAGGTGGGATATAATTTTGTATCCAATTTATTTGGGCCTTTAACTCCATGAGGGTTTATTTGTTTATGTTTTCGTAATTTTATCATAATAGGTATAGAAACACATATACCTTTTTCAGCTGTGATGATGTCTTGAGATAGTGAATGATGTAGTTCAAACTTTAAGATGCTCATTTACCTTTTAATATTTGGAGGTATTGTATGTTAAATTCATACTCGAAATTGCTGCCAGCCTTCCAGTTATCTGGAGTTTTTACTTTTCTAATTGATGCCAAATCATTGATATTGTATACTGAACTGGGAATTGTTGTTTGGCTTTCTCAGTTAGTAAGGCAATCGGTTTCATTTCATGGTGATGTAACTGTCATTTTTAGTTTGTTTGTAAGTGCTGTATTTTATCTTTCTTCTGATGCTGTAGGGAAATAGGAGGGAAACTCGATTATTGGGTATTTTGTCATTTGTACACAGCACTGTGTGGAAGGTATTATTTGGCAAAGTAAGTTTATGTGAACATTTGATTTATTTTTGCTTTATTTTGTACATTTCTTGCTTGCAGAATTGAATATCAAATCAAGTCGGTAGTTCCTTGTTCTAAACGTGCATTTTGTCATGCAAACCTTCTTCTTTCCCCTAATTAAGCACTAGTAAAACTTTCCTATTATGTCCAATAGACAGTTCATATTCTTTTATTTAACTTAGAAATTATATGCGGCCCCGTTTTACTAAGTGGTAAAAAAAAACTACCAGGACAAGCCCTTAATAACATCGGCCCCCCTCTTCATTTTGCCACTCAATCAGTCTCATCTTTCTTTTTGGGGGGAAAATCAGTCTCATATTTATATGTATTTTATAATTTTTTAAATATTTTCCGTGTCCCGCCATGTCCATGTCTCATATTTTTCAAAAATGCCGTTTGCCATTTTCTGTGTCCGTGCTTCACAGCACAAAACTTAGATCTTCCATTCCTGTCCAAAATGATTTTCCTTACATGCATTTTGATCAGTCGGTATATGAATGCTTTTCACTCTTTGGCATTCTTTTGAGTTTTGTTAAGGAATGTGAAGCCAATTCTACCTGCCATTTGTCGTCCTTGTCTATGCCTTTGGTTAGATATGAGATAGGGCCATATTTAGTGTGAGTGTATAATTTGCTTCACTCTGTTATTACATCAGGTAGCTGATTCGCTAGAGAAAGGTACGGAACACGAAGATGAATACATGATCAGTGAGAAGGAGCTTCTTGTGAACAGGTTGGCTGTATTCCTTGCTTTTTGTTCGTAGTATGATAAATTGCTTTTACAATTGCCCGTATTGTTGGGTTTGAGTCATGGTGTGGATATTAATTGCCCTTTCTGTTCTGCAGATTTATTTCCATCCCAAAGGACATGGGAACTTTTAATTGTGGAGCATTTGTTGCTGGAATAGTGAGAGTAGGTGCAACATTGAATTTGTATTGATGAAGTATTCTTTTGAAAGATGGAATTCTGACAAGTGTTTTTCCTTTCTCCCCTCGAAGGGTGTCTTGGATAGTGCAGGTTTTCCTGCTGTAGTAACAGCACATTTTGTTCCTATGGAGGGACAGCTACGACCTCGAACAACCATTTTGATAAAATTTGCTGAAGAGGTAAACCTTGTGTTTCTTTCTTTTGGCTTCATTATTTACATCTGACCAATCCTCAAGAATGGAAAACACAATGTGACAATGTTAATTTGCTTGTACTTGTTTGTTGAAAAATGTTCAATGCTCTTTTATGTTTGGTTAATTTACCTGTACCTGTTTGGTTAATTTGACAATTCCAGTTAATCCAATGCACTATAGTGTTGCTCTCGCCACGTGAACTGTTACCATGTTTTGTAATTTGCATCTACAAAATCCATGAATAAAAGTTTTGGTTCTCAATGTTTTGCCCTTGCAATTTGTCTTGGTGAATTATAATTGGTACTCATGGGCTGGAGTTAGATTAAAACTGTAATATGTACAGTATGTTCATTTGTAAGAAATTGTATCAATGATTATGCATGACTACTATAAGTCTAAAAGAGGTTCTGTTATGGAATAGGTAGAAGTGCATGTTATCTAACATGGTTTTTAGTGTAGAAGTGCATGTTATCTAACATGGTTTTTACTGTGAATTTCCGTAAGTATTGTTACCTGTGATTTAGTGCATGTCTTAAATGTGTGTGTGCTTTGTCTTCCCAAAAGGGATTCTGTGACTCATATGAGGTCAATCATCTGTGAATTTGATCTTTAATGACATACTTTCTCTTCTCATTTGTCTATATTTTCTAATATTTTCTCATATTTGTTATGGTTCTTTTCCATTTGCTTACTCATTGAGGCAGGTACTCCGAAGAGAAGCAAGATTAGGTTGATCTTTGTGCGTGAAGTTTTTCACCTCGTATCTCAAACTAATCGTATTATGATATAAATATTTGGCATTATTTGATTAAAACTTGACTGATATTCCAAAAGCAATTTATTTTCTCTTCAGTTCAGTTGTTGAAAGTATATATGTCTCTTATTTTTTCCTTAATGCTTACATTTGTTGGATTTATTGTGAAAATTGTCGTTCAACGAACATATTATCCTCTTAATTCTGATGGTCTGGAGTTTTTTCCTTGCTGATTAACATTTTTTATTTGGCGAACTGGTTTGGATAATTTACCCACATTCACGAACCTTAAAAAAAGCAAGTGAATGTTGATAAATTGTGTCCTTTGGTGGATGAAATTTGGCCATGTTCCAATTTGGGGATCGACACCATAGGAAGATACTGAAAATTCGACAACTTGTTTTAAGGACGAGTGGAACGTGATTGTGAGTGGTTGGATATAGTAAAGGATCGACAAAGACAGATAATTTTTGGCATACGATGAGCTATGTGAGGTCATGGGGAGCAATTGGTCTCGGTGGTTTTGGTTTTGTTGTGCGGCGGGGTATGGCTTGTTAGATTGCCCTAATAATCCATCAATTTTCATCGCGCTGATAAGTCTTTTCTTTCCTCGAACAATTTCAGGCCTCTTCTCCACATAAAAAGCCTCACAGGCCCATTGGAATTGAGTGGGTTCAAAAAGACCTTGGGCAAGCAATTGAGAACATTCTTCTTCAGCTAGTTTCAAATCTGTAGGTGTCATTCCTGGATGGGTTGTCTTGGTTAGATTAATGTATTCATTGAGTTTGAAGGGTAAGGTTATGAAAAAGTTTGGGTTGGCCCATAAAGGTTTGGGATGATTAAATTGGAAGTGAGAATCAGCACATGAGGTTAAAATGAGATTTCTAATGGACTGATAATCTGGCCGACCATCTGTTAGGGGAAAAGATGTTGGGTATATGAGTATAAGGTTTCAAAAAATGTTTAAACCTAAGCCCATCAGGTAAGATTCAAAGCCCATTAGCCTTCTTGTAGTCTTTTGAAACTTACAAAGATATCTTTATCTAGTAATAAGGACCCCAGAACTTTGGTCCAAATCACACAATCTGGAAAGAACTATTGTGAGCGGACGACGTTTTCGATGGAACGCGGACTCCCTTTAGGAAGGGGCGCCTCTATTTCGGACGGACCCCTCCCTTGCGTAGGGTTTTTAGAATGTAAATTCGCTTTTAGAAAATTAGATTATTTCGTAAAAAAATCGAGACATAAGTCTGGATGAAGAGTGTAGGAGTCGCCACCAGGCTCAGCTCAATCAAGAAATTTATAATGTAATTGAACCGGACGAACGGCCGCCACACTATCCAGAGATCTAGGTCCGGACAAGTCCCCTATTTAGTGTCTAATCAAAATAAAAATTTGCCAATGTTCAAGTATGGTATTTCAATTTCTAAAATCAATTTTATTGCATTAAGTTAAACATACAGCGCGCATACAGATAAAATAGAAATAAAAGTAAGCAGTAAATAATTAAATAGCTTACAATCCAATCGAACAAAAATGAAAACTCTCAGCCTCACTTTTACAATCGCCTAAAATACACGATAATCTAAAAATTTGCAATCGCCTAAAATACACGTATTAATCTATTAAATTACATAAAAAAAATAAAAATAAAATATACTAAAAGCTGCAAAACAAAGGGTTAGCACAATATACAGCACACCATAAGTAGGACAGAATGGGATTTTAAGGATTTGGGAACATGCATTTAGGGGGATAACCGGGTCGGCTCGGCTAGCCGGCCCGATTAGATCAGGAAAACATTTTGAAACGTCCCTGTATTTTGGTTTTGTGAGAAAATCATTTTGAAAACAATTTTTTTCCGGTTTAGTTTAATTTAGCATATAAGGTGGGTCGGTTTTCGGGAGAATCGAGTCTCGGTCGTTGTATTGTTCTAAATACAAATGCACTGAAAATTAAATCTAAGGTAGTGAATGCACCGAAATTCATTTTGATGATTTTCTGGTTTTCTGAATTTTTATGGATTTTTAGAAATTTTTAAGGATTATTCTGGAAATTCTGCTCTTGGACGAGCATTACAGTCGTGCAACTGTAACTACAGTCATGTGACTATAAATCAATCCAACTTAGAATTTCGTCAAAATTATTCAAAATAAAACTGAGAAATTAATGGAAATCAAGAACACTCGTACGACTGTACTGTTCATCAACTCAAGAACAGTTGCACGACTTTTCTTGATTTCCAGAAACAGAAAACGCAAAAATTGAAATAAAATACACAAAAACATACTAAATCACCAGAAAGCATGAGAAAAAAGAGGGAATGAAGTGTGTTTACCTCTTTGGTGCTAATCCACCGTAGGAATGACCCATGGCAACAGACTAATTCACATCAAATTGATTCTTTTCCCTTTGAGTTGAGGTTTGAAGAATTGGGTCCAAAATCACCAAAATGCCATGGATTTGAGTGAAATCAGAGTCTGAAATTGATTGAGTTTAAGTGTTAAGTCGTTAACCTATGATTTCTATCCGGTTTAGACATTGACACTCAAGAATTAAAGGAAAAGAAGAGGAAGAAAGGCTTGAGTTTTGTAGGTTTATTTTTCTTCTCTTTTTCTCTCTATTCCCTCTCAACTTGTCTCTCTAATCCCCTCAAATCCCAAACCAGAATCCAAAATGTCAGAAGTCCCCTCCCTTTTCTCTCTTTTTCCTCCTTTTATCCTCTTTCTTCCTGCTAGAATTGGAGCAATTAATGCTCCCCTTTTCTTTCCCCACTTTTTACTTTTAGCGTATGGGCTGGTTCACCTGCTACGACCCTACAGTCGTACGACTATTCCATCTCCTTTTTTTTTTTAAGATGGGAAATTCCGGTGCTTACAGCTGCCTCCTCGCGTGATCAAATTCATCATTCGATCTTGATCTGTAGTAGTTGATATGAATTTGAGAACGCGACTCAAAGCGCTGCAGACACAGGAAAGAACCTACAGTTGAAATAAGCTGATACCGGGTCTAGGTTACCCAAGGCAAAGGAGGGTGGAGGGCGGATAGGCCGATACCGGGTTTATGTTTCCCGAGGCAAGGAGGTGGGGGGCGGATAGGCCGATACCGGGTTTATGTTACCCGAGGCAAGGAGGGTGGGGGGTGGATAGGCCGATACCGGGTTTATGTTACCCGATGCAAGGAGGGTAGAAGGAGGATAGGCCGCGGATAAGCCGATACCGGGTTTATGTTACCCGAGGCAAGGAGGGCGGAGGGTGGATAGGCCGATACCGGGTTTATGTTACCCGAGGCAAGGAGGGTGGAGGCCGGATAGGCCGATACCGGGTTTATATTACCCGAGGCAAGGAGGGTAGAAAGTAGATAGGCCGATACCGGGTTTATGTTACCCGAGGCAAAGAGGGTGGAAGGCGGATAAGCCGATACCGGGTTTATGTTACCCGAGGCAAGGAGGGTGGTAGGCGGATAGGCCGATACCGGGTTTATGTTACCCAAGGCAAGGAGGTTGGAAGGAAGATAGGCCAATAATAGGTTTATGTTACTCGAGGCAAGGAGGGTGGGAGGTGGATAGGTCGATACTGGGTTTATGTTACCCGAGGCAAGGAAGGTGGAAGTTAGGCTGCGGATCTGGAATGAAGCGGATCTGCTGAGGATTTGAAGTTGTATAGGCAACACGTATTTATTCCATGATCGATGATTTTGGAAACAAAAATTTTTGCCCCTTCGATCAAGAATAAATACGGTTTGATTACATTGCTCTGAGATGTTAAGGCTTGGGCCTGCATGGCTTTGATTTGTTTCTTGAGACCTATTTTCTGCTTTAAGAGTGATCCTGGCTCGAAGTGACCTAATGATGGTAGTGGGTACTTACACCTGGATTGGTTGTGATGCATATGTTTATGAATTGTGTGTGTTCATTTTGAAATTATGCACGTATGCATGTATGATTTTGAATGTATGTATGCAACATGCTGCCTATGCTCGAGTCTCGGTATCCATGCGAGCCCGGAGATGGAATTCGTGGCTTGCGATTAGCCACAATGGTAGCCCAGGTGACCCGCAACACCATGCCTATGTTGGTGTGCCCTAGTTCTTAGGGCATTAGATTCTTGTATTTTGTATTATACATTAAGACTCATTGTATGAATACATTATTTGTGTCACATTAATAAAGGCAATTAATCTATTTCATTTATATCTTGTGCTATAATATGAGTAGAGTATCCATTGATTGATAATCATAAAACCCATCCCAGGTCTGTTCTAATCGTGGGAATAAATAGAACCACAGACTTGAATATTCGATGACTGTATGGCAGTTCTTAACTAGCCATAGTACTTGTATAGTTAGTCATGAATATAGGTACATGTCGTTGACATGGGACTGGATCGATCCGCACAAGAAAGCCACATGGTTGTTGCGTCATAGGTCTTTCTTGAGTAGGTCTCTTTTGTCCTCAGACCAGATTTCATTATAATGTCAATATGGAATCCGGTTCACTTTGACATACACCTAACAGGTCTATAAAAGGATGCTAAATACGGGTATGATTGGGTGGAACGGTGAACATGTTGATATTGATGATGAAGTGATGGAATTGCCACTCGGGTAACACCGAGATGATATCATTGGCCACTTGATGAGTGGGATTGATAAGTGTATGGCCATACCCAAATAAGTTGGTTGCTTATTTGATTAATCAGTCAACTCAAGATCAAGAAATATAATAAACAACAGAAGAGGATGACGGACACCATGCCTCTTGTTTATTCATATCGATATCGTTAGGCAAAGGACACTATGAGATTACTACCGGGTGAGTGTCTTTTAAAGACTGCTGCATCTCTGTCTTAATTGGGGGCTGTAATGGTTTGCTAGAACCCACTTACAGTCTGTGGGCCTTGGACCTACTGCCAACATAAAGACAGACCTATAGGATCGTGCACATAGATCAACTGAGCTGGAACTTATAGAAATTGTACATGTAATGTACATTGGAAGGAATGCGGTGTCAACTAATTAGTTGACATTCGGTGTCAACTAATTAGTTGACATTGGGTTGAATTTAATTTAATTAATAAGTTTACATAATGTAATTAATTAATTTATCGATTAATTGAATTACATAAAGTAAACAATTAATTAAATAATTTTCCTAAATAGGAAAATTAAATACATGTATTGTATTTACTTAAGTGTGTTTTAATTTATTTAGGGGTAATTAAATTTAGCCAAATGAAATTAAATTACATAGTATATACTTTTTAATTAAAGTTTATTTATGTAATTATAATCCTAGTGGGCTTGGGTTTAATTAATCTAATTAAAACCCAATTAGACAAGGTTTCTATATAAGGGCACACTTAAGGAGGAAAAACCTAATTCAACTCTAATTAATTGCTGGAAATTTCAGCCACCAATAACAGCCCCAAATAGCCGAAAATCCCAGCATTAAACCTCCATTCCTTCGCGTCTTCGGCTAGCACCGGTTCCCGCTCAATAGTTGGTCGTGCACCGGACTTTGGAGATCGTAATTTCAAGAAACGATTCTGCAGCAATCTCTAGAAGAGACGAATCTGGTGAGTTAATTTCTCATGATTCAAATTAATTTTATTCTAATAAAAGGTAATTGAACACGATAGGTGGATTCTAGGAAATTTTAAACGGTGTATTTTCCGCTGTGCCACGTAATTTTTCCAATGACGAATCCCAACAGTGGTATCAGAGCCTAGGTTTTGTCCATTAGATTGATTGGAATTGGTTCTTGAAAGCGTTCTTGAAGAAAGAATGGGTTTCAAGTTTGTGATTTTAGGGTTTTTGTTCAATTGGTTTTGGTTTTGTTGAACCCTAGAATTTTGGATTGGGTTTTTGATTTTTTTTCCCCAATTGGTTTTCAATCCTTTTTTTATTGATTATTCATTCTTATTTGTTGGCTGGAATGTTTATGATTAAAGAAATTAAATAAAACAAAATAAAAAAAATTGTTGGCATGGATGGAATCGCAATTTTGCGATTCCATCCAGCAGCAGCAGCAGCTAGCTGCTGCGCAGC
Source organism: Euphorbia tirucalli (assembly GCA_039660915.1). Lineage (NCBI taxonomy): Eukaryota > Viridiplantae > Streptophyta > Magnoliopsida > Malpighiales > Euphorbiaceae > Euphorbia > Euphorbia tirucalli. The sequence goes on along the minus strand of CM077640.1, from coordinate 28,155,786 downwards.
GGCACTGCTCCCCTGCCGGGACAGTAGCGCCACGTATAGGTTTTGGGTCCGGTTTTGGATTTTATGGGTATTTTTTTTATCCCGGGCCCTAATGCAAATTAAATTAAATTTTTTTAAATTAATTTGTATTTAAATTTTTTATTTTGTTGGCATGCATATTTAATTTAATTGTCTGCATATTAAATTGAATATGGATTTTGTGAAATTGGCCCAATAAACCGTGACACCGGTTAAAATTGGGAGAGCTAAATTTTAAATTTGTGATAACCCAAATTCAAGTGGGAGCAAAATTGTGAATTTTGCATTTATGGATGTTATCCATTAGGCCTTTATGGGCCTTAGTCACATTTGTTAAAATTGACGATTTCACCTTAAGTAACTCGGCTTAACATTTATATTTAATTTGGAATAACATGATCATGCATCATATTGGTATGTATGTACACGACATGCACTTTGTTTGAAATGTGATGCTGAGTTCTATGGGCCCTAAATTATTATCGGTTGTAATTTAATTTTGGGAAATATGGCCTGTGTGCCATTTTTATTTTTTATTTTGATGTAATTTTGGAATAGATTTTATTTTACAAAATTGTTGTAATTGCATCAAGTATGGAGGAAGGTCCAGATGGAGTAAGCCCATGGTGGGAGCCCAAGAAGGATTACAGTCCGGCCCATGAAGAATTAGACAGGATATCTAGTTTTTCATTAGGTTGTAATTAAAGGCCCATAGGATCTCATTTATTTTAAATTAAATATGCTATTGCATTTGTCATATAATATGGATGTATGGATCACCAAATTATTACCTGCGTTTATGCAAGCTAAGCCGTATCACTTTATTATAATCCGGAAATTAAAATATTGAGTCGCTTAAAAGTGGTTCCCACATTCACACCTCTTCCTCCCATTGATGCTGCAATGTGCGCCATGCCCTAGCTGGGTACATTGTAGTATTCAGTGGGCCGTCGAGGGTTAAGATACTTGGTATGGTTAACATGTGAATGGTGGTTTGACTCAACATGGGTAGCATTAGCTAAGAGTGGGCCCTAAGCACAGATGGGTAAAGTGTCAATAAGCCCATCAAACCAATAGTCCTTCATGGAAGGATTGGATAGGTTGTCCTACCAAACGACTCAATGGTTGGTTAGCGAGTCCTAGTTCGGCCAGTCATTGATAAGTTGTGGATCTTGGTCAAGTCAGCCAAATAACATCACCAACAAACAAATTAAAATCGGATTATTAATTTGAATTGGCGTAAAAGTCCTTTATTCCTAACTCAAGCTATGATTTCTTCCATGTAGATAATCCCATTTCACTTAAGCAATTTAAATGGCTGCAACAAACAACAACTCACTCTCACTTAGGTCACTGTTGGAGAAGGAGAAGCTTTCGGGGACTAACTTCTTGGACTGGGCTAGGAACTTACAAATAGTTCTTAGACAAGAGTTTAAGGAGTATGTAATGAATGCTCCTTTACCAGTTAGCCCTCCCGCAGGTCGAGGCATCACCATGGCAATGGTGGAGCAGTACGATCGGCATGTGAGCGATGACCGAGATGTCTCGTGCCTCATGCTGGGTACCATGGCTTCTGATCTTCAGAAGCAGTTTATGGACGAGCATGCTTATGAGATGATGGATCAACTTAAAAAGATGTTCCAAGATCAGGCTCGTCAGGAACGTTACCTGACAACTAAGGCACTTTGTACGATTGTGGTGGCAGCTGGGACTTCTGTTAGCACTCATGTGCTAAAGTTGAAGGGGTATATTGATACACTTGCCCGCCTCGGCTTGCCAGTTCCACAGGACATGGCAGCAGACATTATTCTCGGGTCACTTCTTGAGTCTTACAACCAGTTTATCATGAATTACCATATGCAAGGGTTGGATAAATCGGTTATTGAGCTGTATGGCATGCTCAAGCTTGCTGAGCAGTCTCTTAAGAAGACTCCTGAAGTATTGCTGGTGAACAAGGGCAATACGCCCATTGCTAAGGGAAAAGCCAAATCTAAGGCCAAGGCTAAGGCCCAAAAAGCCAAGGCTAAGGGCAGAAAGGTGGTGGCCCAACCTAAAGCAAGGGTTGCTTCTCTTGACGATGTCTGCCATGAGTGTCATGAGAAGGGGCACTGGAAGAGCTCATGTCCAAAGCTAAGGGAGCAACTGAAGGGCAAAACTGATGCTTCAGGTATTTATGTTGTTGAGATTAATCTGGCTATTTCTAAATCTTGGGTCTTGGACACTGGATGTGGATCTCACATTTGTTCAAATGTGTAGGGTCTGAGAAATAGGAGATTATTAGGATCTGGAAAAGTAGATCTTCGAGTCGAAAATGGTGCTCAGGTTGAGGTCATGGAGATCGAAGATTATTTCTTGGAGATGCCTAGTGGACTTGTTTTGGAACTAAGAAACTGTTGTTTTGTACCTGTGATGCGTAGGAATATTATTTCTGTTTCTTTCTTGGATATTTCTTGTTTCTTATTTAATATTGGACATGGTAGAATTTCTATGCAATGTGGCAATATTATTTATGGAACAACATTTCTTGAAAATGGCATATATATCCTTGATCTAAAACGTGAAAGTTCAATCTATAACATAAATACTAAAAGGATTTAACAAAATGAAATTAATCTTACTTACATCTGGCATTGTCGACTTGGCCATATAAATGAGAAGCGCATAGCTAGGCTTCACTCTAGTGGAGTGCTAGGGTTATTTGACATCCAGTCTTATGACGCATGCGAATCTTGTTTGAGAGGCAAGATGACAAAGGCGCCTTTTAACAAGACAGCTGAAAGGGCCTCAGAGCTATTGGAGCTAATACATTCTGATGTATGTGGCCCAATGAGCACTAGTGCTAGATCTGGTTTTCAGTACTTCGTCACCTTCACGGATGACTTCAGCAGATACAGTTACGTGTATATGATAAAGCATAAGTCTGAGACTCTCCAAAGGTTCAAGGACTTTAAGAATGAAGTAGAAAACCAACTTGGCAAGAACATAAAAGCACTTCGGTCTGACCGAGGGGGTGAATATTTGAGCCAAGGTTTGACTCAGTGTGGGATTGTATCCCAACTCACTCCTCCTGGTACACCCTAGTGGAATGGAATGTCAGAAAGGAGGAATAGGACCTTGCTTGACATGGTCCGCTCAATGATGAGTCATGCTACACTCTTTGTCTCCTTTTGGGGATATGCTTTAGAGACAGCTGCTTACATTCTTAATAATACACCAAGCAAGGCAGTTGAGGGAACACCATATGAACTATGGAAGGGCCGAAAGCCCAATGTTTCCTTCTTGAAGATTTGGGGCTGTGATGCACATGTTAAGAAATTGACAAGTGGCAAACTCGAGTGCAAATCTGTCAAGTGCCAGTTTGTGGGTTACCCTAAGGAAACTAAGGGTTATTACTTCTACGATCCAGCCAAAAACAAAGTTTTCATAGCCAGAAATGCAGTCTTCTTGGAGAAGGAATTCCTTTCTAAGAGAGACAGTGGGAGTAATATTGAACTTCAGAAGTTCAAGACTCACAAACTCCTGCAGCTAATGCTGAGGATGCTTCGGGAACCGATCTGACTACTCAAGAAATTGAGGAACCAGAACCGGTTGCATAGGACCTTAGAAGGTCTCGTAGGACACGTCATCAACCAGAGAGGTACAGCTTTCTCGTGACTGATGATGGGGACCTTATGGTCGTTGACCAAGAGGAGCCCAAGACCTATCAGGAGGCTGTTGAAAGCCCACACTCAGATCAATGGCGCAAAGCCATGGAGGCTGAGATGCAATCTATGCACGATAACCAAGTATGGAACTTGGTGGATCCACCTCCGGGTGCTAAGGTGATAGGTTGCAAGTGGTGTTTCAAGTTAAAAGCTGACAACACCTTCAAGGGGCGATTGGTGGCAAAAGGATTCAGGCCAGCTCAAGGAATTGACTATGATGAAACCTTTTCACCGATTGCTATGCTCAGATCCATTAGGATACTACTAGCCATAGCTGCATGGTACGATTATGAGATATGGCAGATGGATGTTAAAACCGCTTTCCTTAATGAAAGCTACTCGAGGATGTGTACATGGCACAACCTGAGGGTATGCAAGCTTCAAAGATCCATTTATGGATTGAAGTAGGCATCAAGGTCATGGAATCAGGGATTTAATTATGCCATTACAGAATATGGCTTCACACAGAATTCTGATGAGCCTTGTGTGTATAAGATGGTTAGTGGGAGCGTTTCCACCTTCCTAGTGCTGTATGTTGATGACATCCTTATCATTAGAGATGACATACCAACACTGCAAGGGGTTAAGCAGTGGTTGATTAGGTGCTTCGCAATGAAGGACTTAGGTGAAGCTGAGACGATCTTAGGGATCAGGATCTACAGAGATAGATCCAATCGTCTTCTAGGCCTAAGTCAGGCCACGTACATTGACAAGGTTCTGAAAAGATTCAGCATGGACAAGGCTAAGAAAGGATTCTTACCTATGCGCCATGGTTTGAAGCTGAGTAAGAAAGATGGTCCTAAAACAAAGAAGGACCGGGAGAACATGGAAAAGATCCCTTATGCATCTGCTATTGGATCTATCATGTACTCCATGTTATGTACGAGGCTTGATGTCGCGTTTGCACTAAGCATGACCAGCAGGTACCAGTCGGATCCCGGGGAGGAACACTGGAAGGCTGTCAAGGCAATCCTAAAGTACCTTAATCGGACAAAGGATGCTTTCTTAGTGTATGGAGGTCAAGATGAGCTGGTAGTGTCAGGTTACACTGATGCAAGCTTTAAGACTGATGACAATGAGAACCAGTCACAGTCTGGTTATGTTTTTCTCCTGAATGGCGGTGCCATTAGTTGGAGGTCCTCAAAGCAGGCCACCATTGATGACTCTACAATGGAAGCTGAGTACATAGCTGCGTGCGAAGCTGCAAAAGAAGCTGTTTGGATCAAGAAATTCATAACCGAGTTGGGAGTAGTACCTACTATCATTGCAGAGGTCACACAAGAGATCCAAACATGTCCTCAGAAAGTTTCACCTCATTCGGGAGATCGTGAACAGAGGTGACATATCATTGCAGAGGGTTGACACCAAGAATAATGTCGCTGATCCATTGACCAAAGCGCTGCTGCAGACACAGCACGATGGTCATACCAGATCTATAGGAATTAGGGCAATGCCAACTTGGAACTAGTGCAAGTGGGAGATTGTTGGTGTGCCCTAGTTCTTAGGGCATTGGATTCTTGTATTTTGTATTATACATTAAGACTCATTGCATGAATACATTATTTGTGTCACATTAATAAAGGCAATTAATCTATTTCATTTATATCTTGTGCTATAATATGAGTAGAGTATCCATTAATTGATAATTATAAAACCCATCCTAGGTTTGTTCTAATCGTGGGAATGAATAGAACAACAAACTTGTATATTCGATGACTGTATGGTAGTTCTTAACTAGCCATAGTACTTGTATAGTTAGTCATGAATATAGGTACATGTTGCTGACATGGGACTGGATCGATCAGCAAAAGAAAGCCATATGGTTGTCGCATCATAGGTCTTTCTTGAGTAGGTCTCTTTTGTCCTCAGACCAAATTTCATTATAATATCAATATGGAATCCGGTTCACTTTGACATATGCCTAACAGGTCTATAAAAGGATGCTAAATACGGGTATGATTGGGTGGACCGGTGAACAAGTGGATATTGATGATGAAGTGATGGAATTGCCACTCGGGTAACACCGAGATGATATCATTGGCCACTTGATGAGTGGGACTGATAAGTGTATGGCCATACCCAAATAAGTTGGTTGCTTATTTTATTAATCAGTCAACTCAAGATCAAGAAATATAATAAACAACAGAAGAGGATGACGGACACCATGCCTCTTGTTTATTCATATCTATATCGTTAGGCAAAGGACACTATGAGATTACTACCGGGTGAGTGTCTTCTAAAGACTGCTGCATCTCTGTCTTAATTGGGGGCTGTAATGGTTTACTAGAACCCACTTACAGTCTGTGGGCCCTGGGCCTACTGCCAACATAAAGACAGACCCATAGGATCGTGCACATAGATCAACTGAGCTGGAACTTGTAGAAATTGTACATGTAATGTACATTGGAAGGAATACGTTAATTAATTAGTTGACATTCGGTGTCAAGGTAATTAGTTGACATTCGGTTGAATTTAATTTAATTAATAATTTTACATAATGTAATTAATTAATTTATCGATTAATTGAATTACATAAAGTAAACAATTAATTAAATAATTTTCCTAAGTAGGAAAATTAAATACATGTATTATATTTACTTAAGTGTGTTTTAATTTTATTTAGGGGTAATTAAATTTAGCTAAATGGAATTAAATTAAATAGTATATAATTTTTAATTAAAGTATATTTATGTAATTATAATCCTAGTGGGCTTGGGTTTAATTAACCTAATTAAAACCCAATTAGACAAGGTGTCTATATAAGGGCACACTTAAGGAGGAAAAATCTAATTCAACTCTAATTAATTGCTGGAAATTTCAGCCACCAATAGCAGCCCCACATAGCCAAAAATCCCAGCATTAAACCTCCATTCCTTCGCGTCGGTTCCCGCTCAATAGTTGGTCGTGTACCAGACTTTGGAGATCGCAATTTCAAGAAACGATTCTGCAGCAGTCTTTAGATGAGATGAATCCGGTGAGTTAATCTCTCATTATTCAAATTAATTTTATTCTAATCAATGGTAATTGGACACTATAGGTGGATTCTAGGAAATTTTAAACGGTGTATTTTCCACTGCGCCACGTTATTTTTCCAATGACAAATCCCAACAGCCTATACGGTCTATTCTTACTGAAACAAGTAAATGCCTACTCCTGACTCCAAGCGTGCTTTTGTATCATGTTGACCCAGTCCGATTGTTTTAACATTCTCCCGATCGATTGACCATTATGCAGATCTAGGTATTAGAGGATTTGGTCCTCCTGAGTGTCTTTCCACTTTATCCTTTGCACATTCTGGAATGCTATCAGGCTCAGTGGATCAGGGTAATAGGCCGCACCGATGGATGGTCCGTTTGGTCAAGCAAGAAGATAAGGGCGCGACCTTGCATTTTTGTACTATATAATGCTTCGATCTGGTATCAGTGTGTATAACAGGAGTTCCTGTGACATTATCACGGGCTTGGATGCAATGTCCTACTGATGTATGTTTATATGTAATGGCATGATATATGCAAGATGAACATCTAATCAGAAATCCAAAAGTGCAATATCGCAATGATGACATCGGAATGAGTATAATAGGGGAATTAACAGTGACTCTGACTTTGTATATCACCGTCTTCCTATTACCAACACGTCCTTTCGGTTTTCCGTGTTGGAGAATTTTATGTGATTGATTGATTTTTTTTAATGGCCCAAAAATTCTGTGATGAGCATTTTGTCTACGTTGATCTCTTTCGTAACAGTTTGTCTTAGGATTGGAAAATGTACCCCGATATGTTCATCGAAACTTGCGAGGATACTGCTATTGATGATAACCAGTGGTTCGGCTTTTATACTTGCCCCTAGTATTAGAGTTTTGTGTTAGGGGTGTAAAATACTTTAACAGATATGGTTTGCTGCGTGATGTAGCCCGCATGTGAACATTGACATGCAATGACACAACAAATGCATATTGAACACCAAAGTTGAAATAAAAACATTTATGACATGATGAATGTGGATGAATTAGAAAAATTCAAAATGTGGCTTTGGCTTTAATTAATGCTCCTTCAAATTACCAATATGCCCTTTTGGTTTTACACATTGGATAGATTTTTTTTTGAAAATATGTAGTGGAACACTGAGTGGAGTCGCTACTATGAGCAAACAACCTGAGATGGAGCCAATTAATCACTGGATTCTTCGAGTATTTGAACCCACATACATGTTCCCAATTTGCCTCAGATTCCAGTCTAGGCACGGTTCCTAAGGATGGACGCAGCTTCCGGCCTTCTAATGCGTGGTCTGATTCAGAACAACTTGAGTTAATCTTGGTTCCCTTATGCTTGCTACTCACAATGACCTCATAGCAAATTACACCACCTTCCGGAGATGAAAGGATCACCGGTAAGTATTTGTTGGATATGCCCTAATCCCGAGGCATTGGTCCTTGTATTTGTATCATACATTCATTGGATTCATGTATTATACTTATTTGTGTTATTAATAAAGGCATTAATTCATTTGTTATATTTATCTTGTGCAATATATTAAATGCAGTATCCAATGGACATATCCATATCCATGATGACCGGTGTCATGCACTTGGCAGTAAGACCATGGATAGGGTAAACGATATAACCATAAATAGATCCGTAGTCTGTTCTAGTCATGGGAATGAATGGAACAAGAGACTATCATTAACCTGGTTGTATGGCAGTGTCTTACCGGTCATTGGACATGGGATGTCAACGAAGTTAATGGGTACATGCATAAGGGGCGTGGTACTGGATAGATCCACTAAACGAGAAATCCACATGGTATAGTATCACAAGTGATTCTCGCATAGTACTTGTATGGATCCTTTGACCTAACCATATGATGGTGTTGCGTGTGAGGTTGTATACTTAGGGGTACGCCTAAAGGGCCTGTAATAGGGTACCAAGTATGGGTGCTTTCGGGTATGTCACTTAGCATGGCAATGCTATGGATATGCAGAAGGGATTTGGCACTCAGTAGTCCACTGAGAAGATATCACCGGCCTCTTGATGAATGTGACTGATAAGAGTGTGGCCACACCCAAATGAGTTGGAACTTGTTTGTGAGCTTCAGTGCATTCGGGATCAAGTTAATGTCCGGACACAAAAGAGGGTGATCAATCCATGCCTCTGTGTTGGACACTGATATCGATGACATGGGATATACAAGTTCAAACTACAGGGTTATGATAACAGTTTGACTGCCATCTCTATCTTCATTGGGGGCTGCAGTGGCTTGCTAGAGCCCAACTGCAGTCTGTGGGCCACAGGCACACAGCCAACATAAAGATGGGCCCACGGGATCGTACACATTGAGCGACTAAACACTGACTTAAGGAATCACATGTATACTTGGAGTATACACTCTGGAGAGAGAGGTATATATCAATTATATTATAAAGATCAATCGGATTGATCATAATAATAAAATTAATATTTGATTGGCTCCTCATAATTAATTAGATTAATTATGAAATTATTTCCTGGGTGGAAATATTCATATGTATAGGTTTACATATGAATTTATTTTGTGAAGATCTAATTTTAATTTCATGGATTAAATTAATTGGTCAAACCAATTTTAATTTAAATATAAATAATATATTACTCGGTGTAATACATTAAATACATGGGTAAATTAAAGTTGGGTTTGAAATTAATCTAAACCAGATTAATTAAAATAGGTTTGGGCCTGAATTAAAAGAAGGAAGCCCACACAAATAGAGGAGCTAGCTTGGGCCGAAATTCACTGGTGAATTTCGGCCACCTAGGGTTTAATACCCCTAGGATTTTTGGCCAAGATGTGAATCACTCTTGGTGGCCAAAATCCCTCCTTCTTCCTCTCAAAAGATTTGTGTTTTCCGACTCTAGCACGGGTGGTGTTCATTAGGCGTTCGTGTACGTGAACGAGGATGGTTTCTAGTTTGATTCCTGCAGTCTGCTGTTGTGATTTTTCACCAGAAATCAACCGATAAATGCGGAATAACGCGATGATTTCCTCAAATCTAGTCCCAGGAGCAATTGAAATGGAAATTCTAAAACATAAAAATTCAATAGAAAGAGATCATTCTCTTACCAGGAATATCTCTTCTAGAGATGGATGAAGATTGCAGGAATCAAATTAGAGTCACTCCTCATTCTCGTACACGAACGCCTAACGAACACGACCCGTGCTAGCATAGGAAAAATGAGCAATGGAGAGAGGGGGCTAGAGGATTCGGCTATGGTGTGCTTGGTGTGCCTTGGTCGAAATTTTCCTAGGTTAAAAACCTAGGTTGGCCGAATTCCCTTAGGGGAATTCAGGCCCAGCTTGGCTCCTTTATTCTGTGTGGGCTTCCTTCTTTTAATTCAGGCCCAATCTAATTTTAATTATTCTGGTTTAAATTAATATCAAGCCCAATTTTAATATACCCATGTATTTAATATATTACACCAAGTAATATATTATTTACATTTAAATTAATTTTAGTTTGACCAATTAATTTAATCCATCACATTAAAATTAAATCTTCACAAAATAAAATCATACATAAACCTATAAATATGAATATTTCCACCTAGGAAATAATCTCATAATTAATCCAATTAATTATGAAGAGCAAATTGGATATATTAATTTTATTATTAGGATCAATCCAATTGATCTTTATAATATGATTAATATATATATATACCTCTCTCTCCACAGTGTATACTCTAAGTATACATGTCATTCCTTAAGTCAATGTTCAGTCGTTCTATGTGTACGATCCTGTGGGCCCATCTTTATGTTGGCAGCGGGCCTTTGGCCCACAGATTGCAGTTGGACTCTAGCAAGCCACTGCAGCCCCCAATTAAGATGGAGATGGCAGTCTAACTATTATTATAACCCTGTAGTTTAAACTTGTACATCCCATGTCATTGATATCGGTATCCAACACAGAGGCATGGATTGATCACCCTCTTTTGTGTCAGAGATTAACTTGATCCCGAATGCACTGAAGCTCACAAACAAGTTCCCACTTGTTTGGGTGTGGCCACACTCTTATTAGTCACATTCATCAAGAGGCCGGTGATATCTTCCCAGTGGACTACTAAGTGACAAATCCCTTCTGCATAACCATAGCATTACCATGCTAAGTGACATACCCGAAAGTACCCATACTTGGCACCCTGTTACATGCCCTTTAGGCGTACCCCTAAGCATGCGACCTCATATGTAACACCATCATATGGTCAGGTCAAACGATCCATACAAGTACTACACAAGAATCACTTGTGATACTATACCATGTGGATTTCTCGTTTAGTGGATCTATCCAGTACCATGCCCCTTATGCATGTACCCATTAACTTGGTTGACAATCCATGTCCAATGACCGGTATACAACTAGGTTAATGATAGTCTCTTGTTCCATTCATTCCCATGACTGGAACAGACTACGGATCTCTTTGTGGTCATATTGTTTACCCTATCCATGGTCTTATTGCCAAGTGCATGACACTGGTCATCATGGATATGGATATGTCCATCGGATACTTCATTTAGTATATTGCACAAGATAAATATAATAAATGAAATAATGCCTTTATTAATAACACAAATAAGTATAGTACATGAATCCAATTAATGTATGATACAAATGCAAGGACCAATGCCTCGGGACTAGGGCATATCCAACAATCTCCCACTTGCACTAGTTCCAACTAGGCATGGGCCTAATCCCTATAGATCTAGTATGACCCTCATGCTTGGACTGGGCCAGTGCCTTGGTCAAAGGATCTGCGACATTATCCTCGGTGTCCACTCTGTGCAATACAATGTCACCTCTCTCTGTGATCTCCAGTATGAGGTGAAACTTTCTGAGCATGTGCTTTGTGTTCTTGTGTAACCGGGGCTCCTTAGCTTATGCAACGGCCCCATTGCTGTCACAGAAGATATCAACTGGGTCCTGGATAGTTAGCACTACTCCCAACTCAGTGATAAACTTCTTCATCCACACAGCTTCCTTAGCCACATCATATGTAGCGATGTACTCAGCTTCTGTTGTAGAGTCCGCTATGGTTGGCTGCTTTGAGCTCCTCCAGCTTACAACACCAACATTCAGTAAAAATACATACCCAGACTACAACTGGTACTCATCCTGGTCGATCTGGAAACTCGCATCAGTGTACCCAGTAACTCACAACATTTCTTGACCACCATACACTAAGAAGCTATCCTTAGTCCGGTTAAGGTACTTAAGGATTGCCTTGACAGCTTTCCAGTGATCCTCCCTCGGATCCTGCTGGTACCGGCTCGTCATACTCAGTGCAAAGGCGAAATCAGGTCTCGTACATAACATGGAGTACATAATTAATCCTATAGCCGAAGCATATGGAACCAATTTCATGTCTCCCTGTCCTGCCTTGTCTTAGGACAGTGTTTCTTACTAAGTTTCAGCCCATGACCCATTGGCAAGAATCCTTTCTTGGCCCGGTCCATGCTGAACCTTTTCAGAACTTTGTCTATGTACGAGGCCTGACTTAGGCCCAGAAGCCGATTAGATCTATCCCTATAGATCCTGATCCCTAGGATCATCTTAGCTTCGCCTAAGTCCTTCATTGCGAAGCACTTACTCAGCCACTGCTTTACCCCTTGCAGTGTAGGTATGTCACTTCCAATGATTAGGATGTCGTCCACATAAAGTACCAAGAATGTGACAATGCTCCCACTAGTCCTCTTATACACACAAGGCTCATCTTGATTCTGTATGAAGCCATATTCCTTTATGGCCTCATTGAATCTTAGATTCCAACTTCGGGATGCTTGTTTCAGTCCATAAATGGACCTTTGAAGCTTGCATACCCTTCCCAGATACTTTGGATCGACAAAACCCTCAGGTTGTGTCATGTACACATCCTCGAGTAGCCTTCCATTAAGGAAAGCGGTTTTGACATCCATTTGCCAGACTTCATAGTCGTACCATGTGGCTATGGCTAGCAAGATCCTGATGGATTTGAGCATGGCTACTGGTGAGAAAGTTTCATCATAGTCTATTCCATGGACTTGTCTGTAACCTTTCGCAACCAGACGCCCCTTGAAGGTTTTGTCGGCCTTTAGCTTATAGCACCACTTGCAACCTATTACCTTGGCACCCGGAGGTGGATCAACCAAGTTCCAAACTTGGTTATCGTACATAGATTGCATTTCTGCCTCCATGGCTTTACGCCAATTCGTAGATTGTGGGCTAGCCATAGCCTCCTGGTAGGTTTTGGGTTCTTCCTCATCCCAGATGAGAAGAGTCTGATCATCGGTGACGAGGAAACCATACCTCTCCGGTTCCCGACGATCCCTACCAGACCTTCTAGGTCCTTGTGCGGCTTGGGTCGGTGCTTCCTCTCATGGAAGCTCCACCTGGGCCTCCGAGTTCTCCTCTTCAGGAGCTTGTGGACCTTGAACTTCCCTAAGTTCAACATTGCTCCCACTGTCTTTCTTGGAAAGGAACTCCTTTTCTGGAAAGACCCCCTTCCTTGCCACGAACACCTTGTTCTCGGTGGGGTTGTAGAAGTAATACCCTTTGGTTTCCCTAGGGTAGCCCACAAACAGGCATTTATCGGTTTTGGGCTCCAGCTTGCCACTAGTCAATCTCTTGACATGTGCTTCGCATCCCCAAATCCTTAGGAAAGACATATTGGGCTCCCTGCCTGTCCATATCTGATATGGGGTCTTTTCCACTGCCTTAGTCGGAGTATTATTTGAGATAAGAGCTGCTGTCTCCAGGGCGTGTCCCCAGAAACTAATTGGGAGAAAGGCTTGACTCATCATTGAGCGGACCATGTCCAACAGGGTCCTATTCCTCCGTTAGGACACCCTATTCCATTGTGGTGTTCCGGGAGGAGTGAGCTGTGGAACTATTCCATGCTCTCTCAAATATGAGTCAAACTCCAGGCTTATATACTCACCGCCTCGGTCCGACCAAAGGGTTTTGATATTTCTGCCTAGCTGGTTCTGTACCTTGTTCCTAAATTACTTGAACCTATCAAGGGTCTCAGACTTATGTTTCATCATATAGACATAGCCATATCTGCTGAAATCGTCCGTGAACGTGACGAAGTACAGGTTTCCACCTCTGGTCGTTGCGCTCATAGGTCCACATACATCTGAATGTATTAGGTCCAATAAGCTAGTGGCCCTTTCAGCCTTCTTGCTAAAAGGCGCCTTTGTCATCTTGCCTTGTAAACATGATTCGCATGTATCAATTGACTCCAAGTCAAATGACCCTAAGACTCCAGCTTTGTGAAGCCTAGCAATGGGCTTCTCGTTTATGTGGCCGAGACGACAATGCCATAGGTAGACAGGATTAAGTTCGTTTGGCTTAACCCTTTTTGTGTTTATGTTATAGACGTGATTGGTTTCATTTAAGTCCAGGATATATAGGCCATTATTTAATAGAGCATCTCCATAAAATAATCCCTCTCTAGATATTGAAATTCTACCATTAGAAATAGTAAAATAAAATCCAGAAATATCCAACATAGAAACTGAAATAATATTCCTGCACATAGCAGGTACAAAATAACAATGTTCCAAAATTAAAACCAATCCACTAGGCATCACAAGGTGGTATTCGCCGATCTCTATGGCAGCAACCCCTGCTCCATTCCTTACCCGTAAGTCCACCTCTCCCGACCCCAGTGACCTTCTGTTCTTAAGTCCCTGCACATTGCAACAAATGTGAGAACCACATCCAGTATCCAATACCCAGGATGTTGAAACAGTAAGGTTAATGTCTATAACATAAATACCTGAAGAGGACGCACCTTGGCCCCTTCTTTGCTCTCCCATCAGCCTGGGACACGATCTCTTCCAATGGCCCGCCTGTCTACATCCGAAACAGACATTTTCAGGACTTGCCTTCTGCTGGGCCTTGGGTTGGGCCTTGGCCTTCTTAGCCTTGGCCTTGGCCTTTTCCTTGGCCTTACCCTTAGCAACAGGAGGGTTCCCCTTATTGACCAGCGGCACCAGCGGAGTCCTTTTGATCGACTGCTCAGTAAGCTTAAGCATCCCATGCAGCTCACTGACAGAACGGTTCATCCCTTGCATGTTGTAGTTCAGGATGAACTGATCATAAGAATCTGGCAAGGATGCAAGGGTTGTGTCCACCGCCAACTCCTGAGAGATAGGCGATTCGAGACGGGCCAAAGTGTCCAAATAACCCTTCATCTTGAGCACGTGTGCGCTCACAGATGTCCCGGCCCCCAACTTACAAGAGTGGAATGCCTTGTTGGTCAGGTACCTTTCCTGACGAGCTTTCTCTTGAAACATCTCATTTAGAGTTGTTATCATAGCAAAGGCTTGATGGTCCATAAACTGTTTTTGCAGTTCGGGGACCATGGAGGCCAACATTAGGCATGTCACATCCCTATTGTCCTTGACATACGCCTCGTATTCCTCCAGCTGGGCAACCGGTGGATTACGTCCTTGAGGTGCAGCTGGTACAGGCCTCTCCAGTACATACTCTTTGGCTCCTATCTTAGAACTATTCTCAAGTTCCTAGACCAGTCCAAAAAGTTAGGACCAGAAAGCTTGTCTCTTTCCAGAATTGATCGCAGTGATAAGGTATTGTTGTTTGCCATTTAAGAATTTCTACACAGAAACACATTTAGAGTGTTAATAAAGGACTTTACTTTGTTGTTCCCATATAAAATTAATAATGAATCAAGTTATTAATTAAACCGAGTTGTTGGGCTCCTGGGCCGAGATCCATATTTCATTAAGATATAGCCAGACGAGGGCCTGCTACAACTATACCCTAATTATTTAGGTAGGAACGCCGTCCAATCCCTGAAGGGAATTAATCGCCAAAATAAATACACAGCGGAAAGAAAAACGGATTAATCCCCGCCAAGGATCCATGTATATTGCATTGAATTGGAAGGAAAGGTTAAATAATTACCTCTTAATTCTTATAGGATTGGATCAAAAGGAACCAAAGTAGCTTCCCTCTACAGTTGATCCACACGGAGCAATTGATCCACCGAGTGCTAGCGCCGGGATTGAAGAACAATTCTTCGATTGAGAGAGAGGCAAAAAAACAAACTTTCTTTTGGCTTGGGGAGGAGAATTTCGGCTAGCTCTTTTTTTGGTGTGGCTGCCGAATTCTCTTATATGTTAGGGTTAGGTTATGTTTTATTTTATATAACCTTTAGTCTTAATTATAATTATAACTTAATACTCCTATTAATTATAATTATAAATTGACCCACACAACTTAATATTAATTCTCAATTAATATTAAATTAACTCCATTCTCCATCATGCACATATGTATATTTAATATTATAATTAATTATATCTCTATATAATTGAATTATAATATGTAGCATACTTTATGCAATATTAATCATATTAATATTTATATACATATATAAATATATATCACTATATATATATTTATTCCCTTTCTCATTCATAAATTATTATCTAATAATAATTTATCCCCGATAAGATGGACTTCATTTTGCTCTTTGTGTGTGACCCCATAGGTTCATATTAATTGGCAATAAGGAAATTACCATAATGTCCTTATAGATCACAAGCGGACTCTAGCAAGCCATTATGACTACCCAATTAACATGATTGGAATGATCCAATACCTATTTATAGAATGTCATATTCCCTTTTGTCTCTTTGATATCATGATTAATCATAAGACATGGTACACTTGTCAATCTTATATAATTAATCATATGCTTTCTCGATCTCAAAGTAAACTGTTCAGACAAATCAATTGATACTCTTATCAATTATTTGAGCACGGCCATGCATTTAACAGTCTTACTTATCGAGGGGCCCAGTGATATCGCTCTCTTGTTAGAGAGGGACAAAATCCCATATCTGTCACTCACATCCCTAAGCATGAGTCATATTGTACCCAACCACAGCCTTTATAACTACTCTGTTACAAGCAGCGTTTGACTGCGTCAAAGCACAACATGAATTCATCCCGGAATCCATGGTGACCTCAGGTCAAAGGAATCAGCTGATGACACTACTATAATCAAGATCAGTTGTGACACGTGACCATGAACTTGATCTTATAGTGGGTCTCCAGCAACATGTTCTCTAACACATTGCCCGTGAGTATAATCTGTATCTGTATACACTATATTCATCTTATGAATATCCATTATCACTCACACTAGTCTTAGTTTGTTATTATTCCCATAATAACAATCGACTAGGGAAATTTAGAATTACACAATTAATTCATGGATACATTATCATAAATACTAACATACAAATATATATGATAAAATAAGTCTTTATTAATGACTTAAGAAGATTGTTTACATAATCCAACATTGGCTTAGGGCACAATCTCTAACAATCTCCCACTTGCCCTAAGTCCAATCTTCAAATGTATCTAATACCCATGGACCTAGTATGACCATCATGTACAGCTTGTGAAAGAGCTTTTGTTAGTGGATCGGCAACATTGTCTTCAGACGCAACTTTGCATATCTTCACATCTCCTCTTGAGATGACTTCTCTTATGTAGTGAAAACGCCGAAGTATATGTTTGGATTTCTGTGACACACTAGGTTCCTTAGCAAGTGATATTGCCCCATTGTTGTCACATAAGAGGCTCACAGGATTCACTATGCTAGGAACGACACCAAGTTCTTCGATGAACTTCTTGATCCAAACAGCCTCTTGGGCTGCATCTGATGCAGCAATATACTCGGCTTCTGTTGTAGATGCAGCTATCGTGCTTTGCTTAGAACTCTTCCAACTTATCGCACCTCCATTCAGAATGAACACATACCCAGACTGTGACTGCATCTGATCTTGATCAGTTTGGAAACTTGCATCCGTGTAACCATTTACAACAAGATCTTCGTCCGAGCCTCCATATATCAAGAATGTATCTTTAGTTCTTCTCAAGTACTTAAGAATACTCTTGACAGCAGTCCAGTGACTATCACCTGGATCAGACTGATATCTACTTGTCATGCTCAAAGCAAAAGAGACATCTGGCCGAGTACATACCATGGCATACATGATAGATCCTATAGCTGACGCATAAGGAATCTTGTCCATGCGTTGACGTTCTTCAACTGTCACAGGACATTGCTTACGACTAAGCTTTATCCCTTGCCCAATAGGAACATTTCCTTTCTTTGATTGATCCATACTGAACCTTTTCAGTATTTTGTCAATGTATGTACTCTGGCTCAAACCTATCAATCTCTTAGATCTATCTCTATAGATCTTTATTCCAAGAATGTAGGCTGCCTCACCCAAGTCTTTCATAGAAAAACACTTTCCTAGCCAAGATTTTACTTCTTGCAAGGTAGGAATGTGATTTCCTATTAACAATATGTCATCGACATATAGAACTAGGAAAACTATATTACTCCCACTGAACTTCTTGTACACACAAGGCTCATCTTCGTTTTTGATGAAGCCAAACTTTTTGACTGATTCATCAAAACAATGATTCCAACTTCTTGATGCTTGCTTCAAACCATAAATGGCCTTTTGAAGCTTGCATACTTTATCAGGATTCTTTGGATCGACAAAACCTTCAGGCTGTGTCATGTACACATCCTCAACAAGGTTTCCATTTAGGAAAGCTGTTTTGACATCCATTTGCCATATTTCATAGTCATAATATGCTGCTATGGCAACAAGAATTCTGATGGACTTGATCATAGCTACTGGCGAAAAGGTTTCGTCATAGTCTATACCATGAACTTGTCTGTAACCCTTTGCCACTAACCTTGCTTTATAAGTCTGAATATTCCCATCCATGTCCGTTTTCAACTTGAAAACCCATTTGTGCCCTATTGCTTTAGCACCCTTTGGGAGATCAACCAAAGTCCATACTTTGTTGTCGTCCATGGATTGAATTTCTGACTTCATAGCATCAAGCCATTTTTCAGATTCTGAATTAGAGACAGCTTCCATGTACGTGGAAGGTTCATTCTCTTCTAACAGAATCAGATCATTTTCGTTCGTGACGAGAAATCCATATCTCTCGGGCTCATGACGAACTCTACTTGATCTACGTTGGACTTGTGTTATCGGTTCTGACTCAACAACTTCTTGTGAATCAGATTGTTCCATTTGAAACTCACTTTCAACTTGGTTATCCATATTTTCTTATAGGTGTACTTTACTCCCACTGATTCCTTTGGAAATAAACTCTTTTTCCAGGAATGTACCATTCCTAGCAACAAACACTTTGTTTTCACTAGGATTGTAAAAGAAATAACCTTTAGTTTCTTTTGGATAACCAACAAAATTGCACTTCACAGATTTTGGTGCTAACTTATCTGAAATCAAGTATTTCACATAAGCTTCGCAACCCCAAATCTTGAGAAAAGACAAATTTGGTCTCTTACCAACCCATATCTCATATGGTGTCTTTTCAACTGCTTTTGATGGAACTCGGTTCAGTGTGAATGCCGCTGTTTCAAGTGCATATCCCCAAAAGGATAGAGGAAGATTTGTTTGACTCATCATCGACCGAACCATATCCAATAAAGTACGGTTCCTCCTCTCAGACACACCATTCCACTGTGGTGTACCAGGAGGAGTTAGTTGTGAGACAATCCCACACTTTCTAAGATGATCGTGAAAGTCTTGGCTCAAATATTCACCACCTCGATAAGATCTAAGTGCTTTAATTGTCTTGCCAAGTTGGTTTTGTACTTCATTTTGGAAGGCTTTGAACATTTCAAAGGATTCCGACTTATGCTTCATTAGATATAGATAACCATATCTACTGAAATCATCAGTGAACGTAATGAAGTATTGAAAACCACCTCTAGCAGTTGTGCTCATAGGCCCACATACATCTGTATGTATGAGTTCTAATAAGTCACTAGCCCTTTCACTGTGACCAGTAAAGGGACTTTTGGTCATCTTACCCATTAAACAAGACTCGCAAGTGTCATATGTTTCAAAAACATCTAGACCCAAAATTCCATCTTTATGGAGTTTTGTAATGCGTTTCTCATTAATGTGTCCTAGACGACAGTGCCAGAGATAAGTAGGATTCACAACATTTGTTCTTATCCTTTTGGTATTTATGTTATATACATGCTCATTATAACCTTCACTAAGGTTCAACAAATAAAGACCATCATGTAAATCCGCATTTGCATAAAACAAGTCTTTATTGAAAAGCAATAAGTGATTATTCTCAATAACACATTTAAATCCTTCCTTGTCCAAACATGAAATAGAAATGATGTTCCTAGACAAATTAGGAACAAAATAACAATTATTCAAAGAAAGAACAAGTCCACTTGGCAACTTGAGCTCGTAGCGACCGACTTCATAAGCAGCAACTCTAGCTCCATTCGCCACATGGAATTCTACCTCGCCCTTCTTGAGCTTTCTACTTCCTTTAAGCCCCTGCACATTCATACAAATGTGAGAACCACAACCGGTATCTAATACCCATGAAGTAGAAACAGAAGTAGAATGAAATATTTCAATAACATAAATACCTTGATTAGCGGTCTCACCGCCTCTCTTCTTCCTCAAGTCCTCCAAATAAAGCTTGCAATTTCTGCGCCAATGACCAGGCTGATTGCAGAAATGGCATGTGCCTTCCTTTGGAGGCTTTGCCTTGGTAACAGCTTTGGGCTTCTTTGCATCCTTCCCAAACTCTTTGGGTTTGTTTGCTTTACCCTTCTTCTTCTGGATCCTACCCTTTTGCACCATATGGATCCCTTTGGAGCTTGGCTTCTCTTTTATCGTTACTTCAGCGTTTTTCAGCATCCCATGCAGTTCGCTGACCGTTTTGTCCATATCATTCATGTGATAATTCATGACAAAATGGGAGTAACTCTCGGGAAGAGAATTAAGGATCAAATCCGTTGCCAACTCAGGTCTGAGTGGCGAACCAAGCCTCTCCAACTGATCAATGTACCCTTTCATCTTCAGAACATGGGCACTAACCGAACTCCCTTCGGTCATCTTGCACCCAACCAAGGATCTCAAGGTCTCATACCTTTCCCTTCTCGCTTGCTTTTGGAACATTTCCTTAAGCTCTTGAGACATCTCATATGCCTCAAATGTTTCCAGATCCTTCTGAAGTTCCGGAATCATTGATGCGAGCATCAGGCATTGTACATCAATCTGATCATTTTGATGCTTGTGAAAAGCATCCCTTTCAGCTCTTGAAGCTGTGGTGGGTGGAGGGTTAGCGGGCAAAGGCCCATCCAGAACATACAGCTTTCGCTCTTGCTTGAGAACAATTCTCAAGTTGCGATACCAATCTAGGTAATTGGTTCCGTTCAGTTTATCCTTCTCAAGGATAGATCGAATAGAACCGGGATTGCTTGTGTTGGCCATTTATCTACAACAGAAAATATATGCAAAGTTAATTACATAAGAGAATTAAACTCCCACTAAAATTATAAAACCCTTTAAAATATTTAAGTGGGTAAAAGACCCAAAATCCACACTTAACCATAGCACTGCTTTGGCATGTCCCTATGATTAAATATAATTTCGGTAGACATCACCATGTCAATTACATCATTATGTAACTCTTTTAATTTATGAGATGCATGATATCATATATCATATTTAATTTGCATGTTACTCATCTCATCTTTGCCTCGGGTTCAAAACACCATTTTGATTAACCCTTGTTAAACCAATTACAACACAATGAGAATCACCATTTCTCATATTATCGCTTCGCTAAGGTCACAACATGCGTACCCGCTTTGGCGTGGCTACCATGATGCGAACATAGTACTTGACTAGTGTTATACGTAATTGGGTGGCAAAAATATAAACTTCATAAGTTTATTTAGGGTTTATTAATTCCTGTGATTAAAATGTATCTCATACAATACATGGCATTAACATTAATCTTTCTAAGTTAATATTAATTCTAGCATGGCATCCAATGTCATACATTCATCTAGCATGCATATTTCATACTTAGCATGGTATCACATGGCATCAAAATATAAAACATGCAATAGACTCGAAAGACCGTGTTATGGTATGGTTTTATCTACATTGATTTTCATAGGCCAATATGAAAATCAACAAGGCCATTTCCTAGGTGGTTGTAACCATCGCATGGTCACAGCTCTCCCGCACCCCTTGGATCCGTCCTCACGTCTTTGTTCCTTGGCACCATCTCATGGATTTACATATTTTACAAAATTGCAACCTATACAATTTTTTTTAGTAAAATAAAATTTACATATTATAAATTGCATCCTATACAATTTATCTAGTAAAATTAAAATTAAAATTTACATAAATACAAACGACTCGCAGGTCGTATTTATATAAAACCATAATAAAATAAAGCATCCACGGGTCCAAAACCATACCACAACACCATGCATAAAATTATCAACAATAATTTTATATCTAAAATATTTAGGGTTCAAAGTGGTAAAATACAATCACATTGTATTAAGAATTAATTAATTTGGAAAAAATTCGTAAATATGCAGAAACAATTTTCCACACTTAAAACGAAAAAGGGGTAAAACTGTCGGACAGCATGCTCGTCGGGCCGCGCACTGCAGTATCCAATACTGCGCGCAGCCCGACGGGCTGTGCAGCCCTTGCTGCTTACGCAGCATGGCAATATGCAATTGCAATTGCAATTGCAGTTGGGCGCAATTGCAATTGCAATTGCATCCATAATTATTCTGGGCATTATGCCCAGAATAACGAAAACAACAATTGTTTTCCTTTTTTTTTTTTATTAATTTCATTTAATTAATTGAAACAATTTCAATTAAAATCCCATGAATCAAATTCATGATAACAACCCCTTAAACATTCCAAATCATTAAAACAAATTATTCACAATGATTAATGTATAAAATCAAATTTTAATTGTTATTCATAATAACATAGAACCCTAAATAAAACATACAAACCCCTAACAACAATTTTGATCCAATCAAAATCATACAAACCCTAACATGCAATTTTGATCCAATCAAAACATAAATCCAATTCAATCAAAATACAAGTGGCTCTGATACCACTGAAGGGAATTAATCGCCAAAATAAATACGCAGCGGAAAGAAAAACGGATTAATCCCCGCCAAGGATCCATGTATATTGCATTGAATTGGAAGGAAAGGTTAAATAATTACCTCTTAATTCTTATAGGATTGGATCAAAAGGAACCAAAGTAGCTTCCCTCTACAGTTGATCCACACGGAGCAATTGATCCACCGCGTGCTAGCGCCGGGATTGAAGAACAATTCTTCGATTGAGAGAGAGGCAAAAAAACAAACTTTCTTTTGGCTTGGGGAGGAGAATTTCGGCTAGCTCTTTTTTTGGTGTGGCTGCCGAATTCTCTTATATGTTAGGGTTAGGTTATGTTTTATTTTATATAACCTTTAGTCTTAATTATAATTATAACTTAATACTCCTATTAATTATAATTATAAATTGACCCACACAACTTAATATTAATTCTCAATTAATATTAAATTAACTCCATTCTCCATCATGCACATATGTATATTTAATATTATAATTAATTATATCTCTATATAATTGAATTATAATATGTAGCATACTTTATGCAATATTAATCATATTAATATTTATATACATATATAAATATATATCACTATATATATATTTATTCCCTTTCTCATTCATAAATTATTATCTAATAATAATTTATCCCCGATAAGATGGACTTCATTTTGCTCTTTGTGTGTGACCCCATAGGTTCATATTAATTGGCAATAAAGAAATTACCATAATGTCCTTATAGATCACAAGCGGACTCTAGCAAGCCATTATGACTACCCAATTAACATGATTGGAATGATCCAATACCTATTTATAGAATGTCATATTCCCTTTTGTCTCTTTGATATCATGATTAATCATAAGACATGGTACACTTGTCAATCTTATATAATTAATCATATGCTTTCTCGATCTCAAAGTAAACTGTTCAGACAAATCAATTGATACTCTTATCAATTATTTGAGCACGGCCATGCATTTAACAGTCTTACTTATCGAGGGGCCCAGTGATATCGCTCTCTTGTTAGAGAGGGACAAAATCCCATATCTGTCACTCACATCCCTAAGCATGAGTCATATTGTACCCAACCACAGCCTTTATAACTACTCTGTTACAAGCAGCGTTTGACTGCGTCAAAGCACAACATGAATTCATCCCGGAATCCATGGTGACCTCAGGTCAAAGGAATCAGCTGATGACACTACTATAATCAAGATCAGTTGTGACACGTGACCATGAACTTGATCTTATAGTGGGTCTCCAGCAACATGTTCTCTAACACATTGCCCGTGAGTATAATCTGTATCTGTATACACTATATTCATCTTATGAATATCCATTATCACTCACACTAGTCTTAGTTTGTTATTATTCCCATAATAACAATCGACTAGGGAAATTTAGAATTACACAATTAATTCATGGATACATTATCATAAATACTAACATACAAATATATATGATAAAATAAGTCTTTATTAATGACTTAAGAAGATTGTTTACATAATCCAACATTGGCTTAGGGCACAATCTCTAACAATCTCCCACTTGCCCTAAGTCCAATCTTCAAATGTATCTAATACCCATGGACCTAGTATGACCATCATGTACAGCTTGTGAAAGAGCTTTTGTTAGTGGATCGGCAACATTGTCTTCAGACGCAACTTTGCATATCTTCACATCTCCTCTTGAGATGACTTCTCTTATGTAGTGAAAACGCCGAAGTATATGTTTGGATTTCTGTGACACACTAGGTTCCTTAGCAAGTGATATTGCCCCATTAATTATTCTGGTTTAAATTAATATCAAGCCCAATTTTAATATACCCATGTATTTAATATATTACACCAAGTAATATATTATTTACATTTAAATTAAAATTAGTTTGACCAATTAATTTAATCCATCAAATTAAAATTAAATCTTCACAAAATAAAATCATATGTAAACCTATACATATGAATATTTCCACCTAGGAAATAATCTCATAATTAATTGGATTAATTATGAAGAGCCAATTGGACATATTAATTTTATTATTAGGATCAATCCAATTGATCTTTATAATATGATTAATATATATATATACACCTCTCTCTCCACAGTGTATACTCCAAGTATACATGTCATTCCTTAAGTACTGTTCAGTCGTTCTATGTGTACGATCCCGTGAGCCCATCTTTATGTTGGCAGCTGGCCTTTGGCCTAACTGCAGCCTTTGGCCCACAGACTGCAGTTGGGCTCTAGCAAGCCACTGCAGTCCCCAATTAAGATGGAGATGGCAGTCTAACTGTTATCATAACCCTGTAGTTTAAACTTGTACATCCCATGTCATTGATATAGGTGTCTAACACAGAGGCATGGATTGATCACCCTCTTTTGTGTCAGAGATTAACTTGATCCCGAATGCACTGAAGCTCACAAACAAGTTCCCACTTGTTTGGATGTGGCCACACTCTTATCAGTCACATTCATCAAGACGCCGGTGATATCTTCCTAGTGGACTACTGAGTGACAAATCCCTTCTGCATATCCATAGCATTACCATGCTAAGTGACATACTCGAAAGTACCCATACTTGGCACCCTGTTACAGGCCCTTTAGGCGTACCCCTAAGCATGCGACCTCACATGTAACACCATCATATGGTCAGGTCAAAGGATCCATACAAGTACTACACGAGAATCACTTGTGATACTATACCATGTGGATTTCTCGTTTAGTGGATCTATCCAGTACCATGCCCCTTATGCATGTACCCATTAACTTGGTTGACAATCCATGTCCAATGACCGGTAAGACACCGCCATACAACCAGGTTAATGATAGTCTCTTGTTCCATTCATTCCCATGACTGGAACAGACTACGGATCTATTTATGGTCATATCGTTTACCCTATCCATGGTCTTACTGCCAAGTGCATGACACTGGTCATAATGGATTTGGATATGTCCATCGGATACTTCATTTAGTATATTGCACAAGATAAATATAATAAATGAATTAATGCATTTATTAATAACACAAATAAGTATAATACATGAATCCAATTAATGTATGATACAAATGCAAGGACCAATGCCTCGGGACTAGGGCATATCCAATATCTGCAACCATCTCTGAAAGAGATATTCTGGGTAAGAGATTTATCTCTTTCTATTAAATTTTTGTTTTTCCAATTTCCATCTCAATTGTTCCTGGGTACGGATTTTAGGAAATCATCGCGTCCTTTCGCTACTATCGGGTGATTTCCGGTGAAAAATCCCAACACTGGTATCAGAGCGGGCTTTTGATCCATGGAAATTGTTAAAATTGGTTGAATGCCATGTTTCAAAATTGGAGGTTTTTGATTGGGGTTCTTGGTTTGGGTTTAAGATTTTTCGCATCTGATTTTTATACAATTGAAATCGAATATGCATATAGGTTTATGTTTGTTTAATTTAGTTGTATGTTTTCGAATTCTTGGTGAATTTCTGGCTTATGGATGCCATTTTTTGTTTTATTTTATATTTTATGTTTATAAAAAAAATCTAGCTGTTCCCGGCGTGCAGGGCTGCCGACGGCTGAATCGCCATCGGCGGCCGCTGGTTCCAGCAGCAGCCGCTAGTGGCTGCCGCCCAGCAGCAGCGGGCAGCCACTAGGCGGCTGTGCCACTGCTGCCCCTAGCAGTGGTTGCTGCTGCTAGGGCAACTTGGTTGCCTTAGCCGCTGCGGGCCGGGCCCAGTGTTTTTGGATTTGGCAAGTTTTAGGCCCGGGGCCCAGTTTTGAAATTTTAATTGGTTTTAAAATTCGTGTGTTTAAATTTATGTAATTTAAATGCATGTGGTTTCTTGAATGAAATTTTATTTTATTCATGTGATATTAATTTTGGAAATTAATATGGTTAATTTAAATTGGGTCGGGTCATTTTGGCACAATTACTTGGATGGCTGAATTGGACCCATGGTTTTCCAATTCCAGTGGGAGCAGTTGGACTGCCTGGGCTGGAGGCCCAAAGCCCATTAAGGGTTAGAACCATGGTGGGCCAAAATTGGCGATTTCAATATAATGGCTTGGACATAATTGAAATGGGCTTAAATCGTGCATTATAACATGCTTATGAATTATATGTATTGGATGCATATGGGTGATTAAATATTTTGTATGATTGGATGCTATTGGGCCTTATTCAAGATGGGTTGTATTTTCTTTTTCGGTAAACACAGCCTGCGTGTCGTTATTCTTTTTTTAATGTAATTTTATTTTATTCAATTATCATAAAATTTGTAAAAGAAGCCCATGGAGTGGTGAGCCCAAGTGGAGGTGCAAGCCTAGAAGGAAGAAGATGGAGGCCCACCTGATATTGTTTTCTAGTATAGGTTTACTAGAATAATATTAGGATGTAATAAAGGCCCACAGCAGTCCATTTTACTTATTTATTAAATTATGCTTTATATTTATATGCATGTATGTATGTATGATCCAACCGCATTTCACCCGCCTTATGTATGAAAGCCGTTGTTAATTGAATTTATTAACCAAATGAAATTACTAAGTCGCTTAAAAGTGCTTCCCTAATTCAAAACAGGCTCGAAGTGGGAATAGGCCAGTTGTAGACCGTGCCCTCGTAGGATACACTGGAGTATTGTCACTTTGTATTGGGTTAGGGTATGGGATACTCTAACACTTGAATGGAGGTTTTGACTTAGCATGGGTAGTAGGATTCTCCTGGCCCTAAGCACAGATGGGTAAGTGCCAACAAGCCTATCAAACCGAGAGTCCCTAGGTTGGGATTGGACGGCGTTCCTACCTAAATAGTTAAGGTATAGTTGTACCAGACCTTCATCTGGCTATATCTTAATGAAATATGGATCTCGGCCCATGAGCCCAACAACTCGGTTTAATTAATAAATTGATTCATTATTAATTTTGTATGGGAATAACAAAGTAAAGTCCTTTATTAACACTCTTAAATGTTTTTCTGTGTAGAAACTCTAAATGGCAAATAACAACACTTTATCATTGCGATCAATTCTTGAAAGGGACAAGCTTTCCGATCCTAACTTTTTGGACTGGTCTAGGAACTTGAGAATAGTTCTAAGACAGGAGTCCAAAGAGTATGTGCTAGAGAGGCCAGTACCGGCTGTGCCTCAAGGACGTAATCCACCGGCTACCCAGCTGGAGGAATACGAGGTGCATGTCAAAGATAATAGGGATGTGACATGCCTAATGTTGGCCTGTATGGTCCCCGAACTGCAAAAACAGTTTATGGTCCATCAAGCCTTTGTTATGATAAAAACTCTAAACGAGATGTTTCAGGAGCAAGCTCGTCAGGAAAGGTACCTGACCAACAAGGCAATCCACTCTTGTAAGATGGGGGCTGGGACATCTGTGAGTGCACACGTGCTCAAGATGAAGGGCTATTTGGACACTTTATCCCGTCTCGGATCACCCATCTCTCAGGAGTTGGCGGTGGACACAATCCTTGCATCGTTGCCGGATTCTTATGATCAGTTCATCCTGAACTACAATATGCAAGGGATGAACCGCACTGTCAGTGAGCTACATGGGATGCTTAAGCTTACTGAGCAGTCGATCAAAAAGACTTCGCCGGTGCTACTGGTCAACAAGGGGAACCCTCCTATTACCAAGGGTAAGGCCAAGGAAAAGGCCAAGGCCAAGGCCAAGAAGGCCAAGGCTAAGAAGGCCAAAGGCCAACACAAGGCCCAGCAGAAGGCAGGTCCTAAGGATGTCTGTTTCGGGTGTAGACAGGTAGGCCATTGGAAGAGATCGTGTCCCAAGCTGATGGGAAAGCAGAGAAGGGGCCAAGGTGCATCCTCTTCAGGTATTTATGTTATAGACATTAACCTTACTGTTTCAACATCCTGGGTATTGGATACTGGATGTGGTTCTCACATTTGTTGCAATGTGCAGGGACTTAAGAACAGAAGGTCACTGGGGTCGGGAGAGGTGGACTTACGGGTCAGAAATGGAGCAAGGGTTGCTGCCATAGAGATCGGCGAATACCACCTTGTGATGCCTAGTGGATTGGTTTTAATTTTAGAATAATGTTATTTTGTGCCTGCTATGTGCAGGAATATTATTTTAGTTTCTATGTTGGATATTTCTGGATTTTGTTTTACTATTTCTAATGGTAGAATTTCCATATCTAGAATGGGATTATTTTATGGAGATGCTCTATTAAATAATGGCCTGTATATCCTGGACTTAAATGAAACCAATCATGTCTATAACATAAACACAAAAAGGGTTAAGCCCAATGAACTTAATCCTGTCTACCTATGGCATTGTCGTCTCGGCCACATAAACGAGAAGCGCATAGCTAGGCTTCACAAAGTCGGAGTCATAGGGTCATTTGACTTGGAGTCAATTGATACATGCGAATCAAGTTTACAAGGCAAGATGACTAAGGCGTCTTTTAGCAAGAAGGCTGAAAGGGCCACTGGCTTATTGGACCTAATACATTCAGATGTATATGGACCCATAGGTGGACACCTGTACTTCGTCACGTTCACGGATGATTTCAGCAGATATGGCTATGTCTATCTGATGAAACACAAGTCTAAGACCCTTGATAGGTTCAAGGAATTTAGGAACAAGGTACAGAACCAGCTAGGCAGAAACATCAAAACCCTTCGGTCAGACCGAGGTGGTGAGTATATGAGCCTAGAGTTTGACTCATATTTAAGAGTGCATGGAATAGTTCCACAGCTCACTCCTCCCGAAACACCACAAAGAAATGGGGTGTCCGAACGGAGGAATATGACCCTGTTGGACATGGTCCGCTCAGTGATGAGTCAAGCCTCTCTCCCAATTAGTTTCTGGGGACACACCCTCGAGACAGCAGCTCTTATCTTAAATAATACTCCAACTAAGGCAGTGGAAAAGACCCCATATCGGATATGGACAGGCAGGAACCCCAATGTGTCTTTCCTAAGGATTTGGGGATGTGAAGCACATGTTAAGAGATTGACTAATGGCAAGCTAGAGCCCAAAACCGATAAATGCCTATTTGTGGACTACCCTAGGGAAACCAAAGGGTATTACTTCTACAACCCCACCGAGAACAAGGTGTTCCTGGCAAGGAATGGGGTCTTTCTAGAAAAGGAGTTCCTTTCCAAGAAAGATAGTGGGAGCAATGTTGAACTTAGGGATGTTCAAGGTCCACAAACTCTTGAAGAGGATAACTCGGAGGCCCAGGTGGAACTTCCACAGGAGGAAGCACCGACCCAGGCCACACAAGGACCTAGAAGGTCTGGTAGGGATCGTCGGGAACCGGAGAGGTATGGTTTCCTCATCACCGATGATCAAACTCTTCTCATCTGGGATGAGGAAGAACCCAAAACCTACTAGGAGGCTATAGCAAGCCCACAGTCTGCGAATTGGCATAGAGCCATAGAGGCAGAGATGCAATCTATGTACGATAACCAAGTTTGGAACTTGGTTGATCCACCTCTGGGTGCTAAGGTAATAGGTTTCAAGTGGTGCTATAAGCTAAAGGCCGATAATACCTTCAAGGGGCATCTGGTTTCGAAAGGTTTCAGACAAGTCCATGGAATAGACTATGATGAAACTTTCTCACCAGTAGCCATGCTCAAATCCATTAGGATCTTGCTAGCCATAGCCACATGCTACGAGTATGAAGTCTGGCAAATGGATGTAAAAACCGCTTTCCTTAATGGAAAGCTACTCGAGGATGTGTACATGACACAACCTGAGGATTTTGTCGATCTAGAGTATCCGGGAAGGGTATGCAAGCTTCAAAGGTCCATTTATGGACTAAAGTAGGCATCTAGAAGTTGGAATCGTAGATTCAATGAGGCTACAAAGGAATATGGCTTCATACAGAATCAAGATAAGCCTTGTGTGTATAAGAGGACAAGTGGGAGCATTGTCACGTTTTTGGTACTTTATGTGGACGACATCCTTCTCATTGGAAGTGACATACCTACACTGCAAGGAGTAAAGCAGTGGTTGAGTAAGTGCTTCGCAATGAAGGACTTGGGCGAAGCTGAGATGATCCTAGGGATCAGGATCTATAGAATAGATCAAATAAGCTTCTAGGCCTAAGTCATGCATCATACATAGACAAAAAGTTCTGAAAAGGTTCAGCATGGACCCAGCCAAGAAAGGTGTCTTGCCAATGGGCCATGGGCTAAAACTTAGTAAGAAGCACTGTCCTAAGACAAGGGAGGACAAGGAGAACATGAAATTGGTTCCTTATGCTTCGGCTATAGGATCAGTTATGTACTCCATGTTATGTACGAGACCTGATGTCGCCTTTGCACTGAGTATGACGAGCTGGTACCAACAGAATCCCGGGAAGGATCACTAGAAAGCTGTCAAGGCAATCCTTAAGTACCTTAACCAGACTAAGGATAGCTTCTTAGTGTGTGGTGGTCAGGAAGTGCTATTTGAAAGGAATTAATCGCCAAAATAAATACGCAGCGGAAAGAAAAACGGATTAATCCCCGCCAAGGATCCATGTATATTGCATTGAATTGGAAGGAAGGTTAAAGAATTACCTTAATTCTTTGAAGATTGAATCAAGCAGGAACCAAAATAGCTTCCCTCTACGGTTGATCCACACGGAGCAATACGTCCACCGCGTGCTAGCGCCGGATTTGAAGAACAATTCTTCGAACGAGAGAGAGAGACCAAAGTTTCGAAAACTTGGAAGGAGAGCAAGGCAAAAGTCGGCTGCCTTCTTTTAAGGGGCTGGCCGAAAATATGCTATATTATTAGTGTAGAGAGTAATTAGGTTTAGGTTAATTGTTTCCTTAAATAATTAACCTAAATAGTTAATTATAATTATAACCTAATACACCTATTAGTTATAATTATATATTAACCCACACAATTTAATATTAATTCTCAATTAACATTAAATCAAATCAATTCTCCATAATACATATATGTATATATAATATTATAATTAATTATATCTCCATATAATTTAATTATAATATGTAGCATACTTTATGCAATATTAATCACATTAATATTTATATATACATACATAAATATATATCACTATATATATTTATACTCTTTCTTATTCATAAATTATTATCCAATAATAATTTATACCCGATAAGATGAACTTCATTTTGCTCTTGTGTGTGACCCCATAGGTTCATATTAATTGGCAATAAGGAAATTACCATAATGTCCTTATAGGTCACAAGCGGACTCTAGCAAGCCATTACGACTACCCAATTAATATGATTGGAATGATCCAATACCTATTTATAGAATGTCATATTCCCTTTTGTCTCTTTGATATCAAGATTAATTATAAGACATGGTACACTTGTCAATCTTACATAATTAATCATATGCTTTCTCGATCTCAAAGTAAACTGTTCAGACAAATCAATTGATACTCTTATCAATTATTTGAGCACGGCCATGCATTTAACAGTCTTACTTATCGAGGGGCCCAGTGATATCGCTCTCTTGTTAGAGAGGGACAAAATCCCATATCTGTCACTCACATCCCAAAGCATGAGTCATATCGTACCCAACCACAGCCTTTATAACTACTCTGTTACAAGCAGCGTTTGACTGCGTCAAAGCACAACATAAATTCATCCCGGAATCCATGGTGACCTCAGGTCAAAGGAATCAGCTGATGACACTACTATAATCAAGATCAGTTGTGACACGTGACCATGAACTTGATCTTATAGTGGGTCTCCAGCAACATGTTCTCTAACACATTGCCCGTGAGTATAATCTGTATCTGTATACACTATATTCATCTTATGAATATCCATTATCACTCACACTAGTCTTAGTTTGTTATTATTCCCATAATAACAATCGACTAGGGAAATTTAGAATTACACAATTAATTCATGGATACATTATCATAAATACTAACATACAAATATATATGATAAAATAAGTCTTTATTAATGACTTAAGAAGATTGTTTACATAATCCAACATTGGCTTAGGGCACAATCTCTAACACTATTAGTTACTGGGTACACTGATGCAAGCTTCCAGACTGACCAAGATGAGTACCACTCGCAATATGGGTATGTACTTTTGCTAAATGGTGGTGCTGTAAGCTGAAGGAGCTCAAAGTAGCCAACCATCACGGGCTCTACAACAGAAGCTGAGTACATCGCTGCGTGTGATGCGGCTAAGGAAGCTGTATGGATGAAGAAGTTTATCACTGAGTTGGGAGTAATGCCAACTATCCAGGACCCAGTTGATAGCTTCTATGACAACAATAGGGCCGTTGCACAAGCTAAGCAGCCCCGGTCACCCAAGAACACAAAGCACGTGCTCAGAAAGTTTCACCTCATACGAGAGATCGCGGAGAGAGGTGACATTGCATTGCACAAAGTGGACACCGAGGATAAGGTCGCAGATCTTTTGACCAAGGCGCTGGCCCAGCCCAAGCACGAGGGTCATATAAGATTTATAGGGATTAGGCCCATGCGTAGTTGGAACTAGTGCAAGTGGGAGATTGTTGGCTATGCCCTAGTCTCGAGGCATCGGTCCTTGTATTTGTATCATACATTCATTGGATTCATGAATTATACTTATTTGTGTTATTAATAAAGGCATTAATTCATTTATTATATTTATCTTGTGCAATATATTAAATGAAGTATCCAATGGACATATCCATATCCATGATGACCAGTGTCATGCACTTGGCAGTAAGACCATGGATAGGGTAAACGATATGACCATAAATAGATCCGTAGTCTGTTCCAGTCATAGGAATGAATGGAACAAGAGACTATCATTAACGTGGTTGTATGGCGGTGTCTTACCAGTCATTGGACATGGGATGTCAACCAAGTTAATGGGTACATGCATTAGGGGCGTGATACTAGATAGATCCACTAAACGAGAAATCCACATGGTATAGGATCACAAGTGATTCTCGCGTAGTACTTGTATGGATCCTTTGACCTGACCATATGATGGTGTTGCATGTGAGGTCGCATACTTAGGGGTACGCCTAAAGGGCCTGTAATAGGGTGCCAAGTATGGGTGCTTTCGGGTATGCCACTTAGCATGGCAATGCTATGGATATGCAGAAGGGATTTGTCACTCAGTAGTCCACTGAGAAGATATCACTGGCCTCTTGATGAATGTGACTGATAAGAGTGTGGCCACACCCAAACGAGTTGGAACTTGTTTATGAACTTCAGTTCATTCGGGATCAAGTTAATGTCTGGACACAAAAGAGGGTGATCAATCCACACCTCTGTGTTGGACACTGATATCGATGACATGGGATATACAAGTTCAAACTACAGGGTTATGATAACAGTTTGACTGCCATCTCCATCTTCATTAGGGGCTGCAGTGGCTAGCTAGAGCCCAACTACAGTCTGTGGGCCACAGGCACACTGCCAACATAAAGATGGGCCCATGGGATCGTATACATTGAGCGACTGAACACTGACTTAAGGAATCACATGTATACTTGGAGTATACACTCTGGAGAGAGAGGTATATATTAATTATATTATAAAGATCAATCGGATTGATCATAACAATAAAATTAATATTTGATTGGCTCCTTATAATTAATTAGATTAACTATGAAATTATTTCCTGGGTGGAAATATTCATATGTATAGGTTTCCATATGAAATTATTTTGTGAAGATCTAATCTTAATTTCATGGATTAAATTAACTGGTCAAACCAATTTTAATTTAAATGTAAATAATATATTACTCGGTGTAATATATTAAATACATAGGTAATTAAAGTTGGGCTTGAAATTAATCTAAACCAGATTAATTAAAATAGGTTTGGGCCTGAATTAAAAGAAGGAAGCCCACACAAATGGAGGAGCTAGCTTGGGCCGAAATTCACTGGTGAATTTCGGCCACCTAGGGTTTAATACTCCTAGGATTTTCGGCCAAGATGTGAATCACTCTTGGTGGTCGAAATCCCTCCTTCTTCTTCTCAAAAGATTTATGCTTTCCGACGCTAGTACGGGTGGTGTTCGTTAGGCTTTCGTGTACGTGAACGAGGAGGGTTTCTAGTTTGATTCCTGCAGTCTACAACCATCTGTGAAAGAGATATTCTGGCTAAGAGATTTATCTCTTTCTGTTAAATTTTTGTTTTTCCAATTTCCATCTCAATTGCTCTTGGGCACGGATTTGAGGAAATCATCGCGTTCTTCCACTACTATCGGGTGATTTTCGGTGAAAAATCCCAACAGTATTTGCTTCCGTTGCAACAGAAGACTGAATTCTTAAAATGATTGGTGAATGCAACCTTCCCCTGAATAGGATGACGGACACCATGCCTCTTGTTTATTCATATCGATATTGTTAGGCAAAGGACACTATGAGATTACTACCGGGTGAGAGTCTTCTAAAGACTGCTGCATCTCTGTCTTAATTAGGGGCTGTAATAGTTTGCTAGAACCCACTTAAAGTCTGTAGGCCTTAGGCCTACTGGCAACATAAAGACAGACCCATAGGATCGTGCACATAGATCAACTG
Source organism: Euphorbia tirucalli (assembly GCA_039660915.1). Taxonomy (NCBI): domain Eukaryota; kingdom Viridiplantae; phylum Streptophyta; class Magnoliopsida; order Malpighiales; family Euphorbiaceae; genus Euphorbia; species Euphorbia tirucalli. The sequence continues at coordinate 28,120,534 of CM077640.1, read as the reverse complement.
AGCTGGAACTTATAGAAATTGTACATGTATTGTACATTGGAAGGAATGCGTTAATTAATTAGTTGACATTCGGTATCAAGGTAATTAATTGATATTGGGTTGAATTTAATTTAATTAATAAGTTTGCATAATATAATTAATTAATTTATCAATTAATTGAATTACATAAAGTAAACAATTAATTAAATAATTTTCCTAATTAGGAAAATTAAATACATGTATTGTATTAACTTAAGTGTGATTTAATTTTATTTAGGGGTAATTAAATTTAGCCAAATGGAGTTAAATTACATAGTATATACTTTTTAATTAAAATTTATCTATGTAATTATAATCCTAGTGGGCTTGGGTTTAATTAACCTAATTAAAACCTAATTAGACAAGGTGTCTATATAAGGGCACACTTAAGGAGGAAAAACCTAATTCAACCCTAATTAATTGCTGGAAATTTCAGCCACCAAGAGCAGCCCCAAATAGCTGAAAATCCCAGCATTATTCCTCCATTCCTTCGCGTTTTCGGCTAGCACCGGTTCCCGCTCAATAGTTGGTCGTGCACCGGACTTTGGAGATTGTAGTTTCAAGAAACGATTCTGCAGCTGTCTCTAGAGGAGATGAATCCGGTGAGTTAATCTCTCTTAATTCAAATTGTTTTATTCTAATCAATGGTAATTGGACACGATAGGTGGATTCTAGGAAATTTTAAACGGTGTATTTTCCACTGCACCACGTTATTTTTCCAATGACGAATCCCAACAGTGGTATCAGAGCCTTGGTTTTGCCCATTAGATTGATTGGAATTGGTCCTTGAAAGCGTTCTTGAAGAAGGAATGGGTTTCAAGTTTGTGATTTTAGGGTTTTTTTATTCAAATAGTTTTGTTTTTGGATGAACCCTAGAATTGTTGGATTGGGATTTTTGATTATTTTTCCCCAATCGGTTTCCATCTAAAATTGTTTAGGGTTTTGTTTAAATTTTTTTGGCTGGAAATTTTAATTTTATGATTTATATAAAAAAAAATAATTGTTCACAATTGGAATTTTGCGGGTATTTTTATCCCGGACCCTAATGCAAATTAAATTAAAATTTTTTTAAAATTAATTTGTATTTAAATTGTTTATTTTGTTGGCATGCATATTTAATTTAATTGTTTGCATATTAAATTGAATATGGACTTTGTGAAATTGGCCTAGTAAACCGTGATACCGGTTAAAATTGGGAGAGCTAAATTTTTAATTTGTGACAACCCAAATTCAAGTGGGTGAAAAATTGTGAATTTTTTATTTATGGATGTTATCCATTGGGCCTTTATGGGCCTTAGTCACATTTGTTAAAATTGGCGATTTCACCTTAAGTAACTCCGCTTAACATTTATATTCAATTTGGAATGCCATGATCATGCATCATATTGGTATGTATGTGCATGATAGGTACTTTGTTTGAAATGTGATGTTGAGTTCTATGCCCCCTAAATTATTATCGGTTGTAATTTAATTTTGGGAAAAATGGCCTGCGTGCCATTTTTTTATTTTGTTGTAATTTTAGAATAGATTTTATTTTACAAAATTATTGTAATTACATCAAGTTTGGAGGAAGGCCCAGATGGAGCAAGCCCATGGTAGGAGCCCAAGAAGGATTGCAGTCCGGCCCTTGAAGAATTAGATAGGACATCTAGTTTTTCATTAGGTTGTAATTAAAGGCCCATAGGATCTCATTTATTTTAAATTAAGTATGCTATTGCATTTGTCATATAATATGGATGTATGGATCACCAAATTATTACCCGCGTTTATGCATGCTAAGCTGCATCACTTAATTATAATCTAGAAATTAAAATATTGAGTCGCTTAAAAGTGCTTCCCACATTCACACCTCTTCCTCCCATTGATGCTGCAATGTGCGCCATGCCCCAGCTGGGTACATTGTAGTATTCAGTGGGCCGTCGAGGGTTAAGATTCTTGGTATGGTTAACATGTGAATGGTGGTTTGACTCAACATGGGTAGCATTAGCTCAGAGCGGGCCCTAAGCATAGATGGGTAAAGTGTCAATAATTCATCAAACCAAGAGTCCTTCGTGGAAGGATTGGATAGGTTGTCCTACCAAACGAATCAATGGTTGGTTAGCGAGCCCTAGTTCGGTCAGTCATTGATAAGTTGTGGATCTTGGTCAAGTTAGCCAATTAACTTCACCAACAAACAAATTAAAATCGGATTATTAATTTGAATTGGCTTAAAAGTCCTTTATTTCTAACTCAAGCAATGATTTCTTCCATATAGATAATCCCATTTCACTTAAGCAATTTAAACAGCTGCAACGAACAACAACTCACTCTCACTTAGGTCACTCTTGGAGAAGGAGAAGCTTTCGGGGACTAACTTCTTGGACTAGGCTAGGAACTTACAAATAGTTCTTAGACAAGAGTCCAAGGAGTATGTACTAAATGCTCCTTTACCAGCTAGCCCTCCTGCAGGTCGAGGCATCACCACAGCGATGGTGGAGCAGTATGACCGGCACATGAGGGATGACTGAGATGTCTCGTGCCTTATGCTGGGTACCATGGCTTCCGATCTTCAGAAGCAGTTCATGGACGAGCATGCTTTTGAGATGATGGATCAACTTAAAAAGATGTTCCAAGAATACGCTCGTCAAGAACGTTACCTGAAAACTAAGGCACTTTGTACGACTGTGATGGCAGCTGGGACTTCTGTTAGTACTCATGTGCTAAAGTTGAAGGGGTATATTGATACACTTGCCCACCTCGGCTCACCAGTTCCACAAGACTTGGCAGCAGACATTATTCTTGGGTCACTTCCTGAGTCTTACAACCACTTTATCATGAATTACCATATGCAAGGGTTGGATAAATCGGTTGTTGAGCTACATGGCAAGCTCAAGCTTGCTGAGCAGTCTCTTTAGAAGACTCCTGAAGTATTGCTGGTGAACAAGGGCAATACACCATTGCTAAGGGAAAGGCCAAATCTAAGGCCAAGCCTAAGGCCCAAAAGGCCAAGGCTAAGGGCAAAAAGGTGGTGGCCCAACCTAAAGCAAGGGTTGCTTCTCTTGACAATGTCTGCCATGAGTGTCATGAGAAGGGACATTGGAAGAGCTCATGTCCAAAGCTAAGGGAGCAACTGAAGGGCAAAACTGCTGCTTCAGGTATTTATATTGTTGAGATTAATCTGGCTATTTCTACATCTTGGGTCTTGGACACAGGATGTGGATCTCACATTTGTTCAAATGTCCAGGGTCTAAGAAATAGGAGATTATTAGGATCTGGAGAAGTAGATCTTCGAGTCAGAAATGCTGCTCAGGTTCAGGCCATGGAAATCGGAGATTATTTCTTGGAGATGCCAAATGGACTTGTTTTGGAACTAAGAAACTGTTATTTTGTACCTGCGATGCGCAAGATTATTATTTCCGTTTCTTTGTTGGATATTTCTAGTTTCGTATTTAATATTGGACATGGAAGAATTTCTATACAATGTGGCAATATTATTTATGGAACATCATTTCTTGAAAATGGCTTATATATCCTTGATCTAAGACGTGAAAGTTCAATCTATAACATAAATACTCAAAGGATTAAACAAAATGAAATTATTCCTACTTACATCTGGCATTATCGACTTGGCCATATAAATGAGAAGTGCATAGCTAGGCTTCACTCTAGTGGAGTGCTAGGGTCATTTGACATCCAATCTTATGACACATGCAAATCTTGTTTGAGAGGCAAGATGACAAAGGCGCCTTTTAGCAAGACTGCTGAAAGGGCCTCAGAGCTATTGGAGCTAATACATTCCGATGTATGTGGCCCAATGAGCACTAGTGCTAGATCTGGTTTTCTGTACTTCGTCACCTTTACGGATGAAGCATAAGCCTGAGACTCTCCAAAGGTTCAAGGACTTTAAGAATGAAGTAGAAAACCAACTTGGCAAGAAAATAAAAGCACTTCGGTCTGACCGAGGGGGTGAATATTTGAGCCAAGAGTTTGACTCATTTTTGAGAGAGTGTAGGATTGTATCCCAACTCACTCCTTCTGGTACTCCCCAGTGGAATGGAGTGTCATAAAGGAGGAATAGGACCTTGCTTGACATGGTCCGCTCGATGATGAGTCATGCTACACTCCCTGTCTCATTTTGGGGATATGCTTTAGAGACAGCTGCTTACATTCTTAATAATACACCAAACAAGGCAGTTGAGGGAACATCATATTAGCTATGGAAGGGCCGAAAGCCCAATGTTTCCTTCTTGAAGATTTGGGGCCGTGATGCACATGTTAAGAAATTGACAAGTGGCAAACTTGAGTCCAAATCTGTCTAGTGCAAGTTTATGGGTTACCCTAAGGAAACTAAGGGTAATTACTTCTACGATCCAGCTGAAAAAAAAAGTTTTCATAGCCAAAAATGCAGTCTTCTTGGAGAAGGAATTCCTTTCTAAGAGAGACAGTGGGAGTAATGTTGAACTTTCAGAAGTTCATGACTCACAAACTCCTGCAGCTACTGCTGAGGGTGCTTCGGGAACCGATCTGACTACTCAAGAAATTGAGGAACTAGAACCGGTTTCACAGGACCTTAGAAGGTCTGGTAGGACACATCATCAGCCAGAGAGGTACGTCTTTCTCACGACTGATGATGGGGACCTTATGGTCATTGACCGAGAGGAGCCCAAGACCTATTAGGAGGCTGTTGAAAGCCCACACTCAGATCAATGGCGCAAAGCCATGGAGGCTGAGATGTAATCCATGCACGATAACCAAGTATGGAACTTGGTGGATCCACCTCTGGGTGCTGAGGTGATAGGTTGCAAGTGGTGTTTCAAGTTAAAGGCCCTGTGTGTATAAGATGGTTAGTGGGAGTGTTTCCACTGTCCTAGTGCTGTATGTTGACGACATCCTTATCATTGGAGGTGAGATACCAACACTGCAAGGGGTTAAGCAGTGGTTGAGTAGGTGCTTCGCAATGAAGGACTTAGGCGAAGCTAAGACGATCTTAGGGATCAGCATCTACAGAGATAGATCAAATCGGCTTCTAGGCCTAAGTCAGGTCACGTACATTGACAATGTTCTGAAAAGATTCAGCATGGACAAGGCAAAGAAAGGATTCTTGCCTATGCGCCATGGGTCGAAGCTGAGTAAGAAAGATGGTCCTAAAACGGAGAAGGACCGGGAGAACATGGAAAAGATTTCTTATGCATCTGCTATTGGATCTATCATGTACTCCATGTTATGTACGAGGCCTGATGTCGTGTTTGCACTAAGTATGACTAGCCGGTGAGGAACACTAGAAGGCAGTCAAGGCAATCTTGAAGTACCTTAACCAGACTAAGGATGCTTTCTTAGTGTATAAAGGTCAAGATGAGCTAGTAGTGTCAGGTTACAATAATGCAAGCTTTGAGACCGATGAGGATGAGAACTAGTCATAGTCTGGTTATGTTTTTCTCCTGAATGGCAGTGCCATTAGTTGGAGGTATTCAAAGCAGGCCACCATTGCTGACTCTACAATGGAAGTTGAATACATAGCTGCGTGCGAAGCTCAAAGGAAGCCGTTTGGATCAAGAAATTCATAACTGAGTTGGGAGTAGTGCCCATTATCCTAAACCCAATTCATGTTTTTGTGATAACAACGGGGCCATTGCACAAGCTAAGGAGCCCCGGTCACACAAGAGATCCAAACAAGTACTCAAAAAGCTTCGCCTCATTCGAGAGATCGTGAACAGAGGTGACATATCATTGCAGAGGGTTGACACCAAGAATAATGTCACTGATCCATTGACCAAAGTGCTACTGCAGACATAGCACGACGGTCATACCAGATATACAGGAATTAGGACAATCCCACTTGGAACTAGTGCAAGTGGGAGATTATTGGTGTGCCCTAGTTCTTAAGGCATTGAATTCTTGTATTTTGTCTTATACATTAAGACTCATTGTATGAATACATTATTTGTGTCACATTAATAAAGGCAATTAATCTATTTCATTTATATCTTATGCTATAATATGAGTAGAGTATCCATTGATTGATAATCATAAAACCTATCCCAGGTCTATTCTAATCGTGGGAACAAACAGAACCACAGACTTGTATATTCAATAACTGTATGGCAGTTCTTAACTAGCCATAGTACTAGTATAGTTAGTCAAGAATATAGGTACATGTCGTTGACATGGGACTGGATTGATCCGCACAAGAAAGCCACATGGTTGTCGCGTCATAGGTCTTTCTTGAGTAGGTCTCTTTTGTCCTCAGACCAGATTTCATTATAATATCAATATGGAATCTGGTTCACTTGGACATACACCTAACAGGTCTGTAAAAGGATGCTAAATATGGGTATGATTGGGAGGACCGGTGAACATGTTGATATTGATGATGAAGTGATGGAATTACCACTCGGGTAACACCGAGATGATATCATTGGCCATTTGATGAGTAGGACTGATAAGTGTATTGCCATACCCAAATAAGTTGGTTGCTTATTTGATTAATCAGTCAACTCAAGATCAAGAAATATAATAAACAACAGAAGAGGATGACGGACACCATGCCTCTTGTTTATTCATATCGGTATCGTTAGGCAAAGGACACTATGAGATTACTACCAGGTGAGTGTCTTCTAAAGACTGCTGCATCTCTGTCTTAATTGGGGGCTGTAATGGTTTGCTAGAACCCACTTATAGTCTATGGGCCTTGGGCCTACTGCCAACATAAAGACAGACCCATAGGATCGTGCACATAAATCAACTGAGCTGGAACTTATAGAAATTATACATGTAATGTACATTGGAAGGAATGCGTTAATTAATTAGTTGACATTCGGTGTAAAGGTAATTAATTGATATTGAGTTGAATTTAATTTAATTAATAAGTTTACATAATGTAATTAATTAATTTATCAATTAATTGAATTACATAAAGTAAACAATTAATTAAATAATTTTCCTAAGTAGGAAAATTAAATACATGTATTGTATTAACTTATGTGTGATTTAATTTTATTTAGGGGTAATTAAATTTAGCCAAATGGAATTAAATTACATAGTATATACTTTTTAATTAAAGTTTATTTATGTAATTATAATCCTAGTGGGCTTGGGTTTAATTAACCTAATTAAAACCCAATTAGACAAGGTGTCTATATAAGGGCACACTTAAGGAGGAAAAACGTAATTCAACCCTAATTAATTGCTGGAAATTTCAGCCACCAAGAGCAGCCCCAAATAGCCGAAAATCCCAGCATTAATCCTCCATTCCTTCGCGTCTTCGGCTAGCACCGGTTCCTGCTCAATAGTTGGTCGTGCACCGGACTTTGGAGATCGCAGTTTTAAGAAACGATTCTGCAGCTGTCTCTAGAGGAGACGAATCCGGTGAGTTAATCTCTCTTGATTCAAATTGTTTTATTCTAATCAATGGTAATTGGACACGATAGGTGGATTCTAGGAAATTTTAAACGGTGTATTTTCCACTACGCCACGTTATTTTTCCAATGATGAATCCCAACAGACTTCCGATCATCAGGCTTGTTTTCTCACCGAGATTGGCATTGATCACCTTCTTGTTCGGCTTGATCTCTTCAATAGTTAGGTTCTTGGGTAACCACTGTTGCCTCTTTTCACCTAAAGAAATTGCTTCCCCCTTACTTCAGAACCTTAGAACTATACATTTCATTTTCCCCTTTTTCCAGCATTGTTGAGCTCATTTAAAGTAGACTCATATTCAAATCCTCTCTCTGTCATGAACTCAAGACCTCTGCCATAGTTTGAGGGTTCAAAATAATTAGTCCAGGAGTTCAGGTTAAATAGAAATGGCGCGGGATTAAAAGGGTATCCCCAATTCGATACAGGTTGATGATGAGCGAAGACTGATTGGAACGGTGCCATAACCACCTGCTCCGTTGTCCTTCTGGTGACGAGATGATGCAGAAAAATGTGATACGGAGCAACATTAGGGTTCAATTTCTTGTTGGAAGCCATTGATGGTAGAAAATAAGGCTTCATAGAATCGGTTCAAGGGAGAAGATGAAAGTGTTGTGCCTTGCATATAATAAATGGTAGACAAAGGGTGTTATAGGCAAGGGATAAGGTAGAGGGCAGAATGAAAAAGGGAAGTGTTTTGGGTTTAAAGATAAGGAAAGTTTAAATCTTTCATAGAAAGTTTAACAAAAATCTGATAACAATGGAAATTGGGAAGCGGAGATTACTTGTTATACCTTGCCATTTAATGTTATGAGACACTTTAGTGTTAATTATGGTCGCCGTATATGAGAGAGACAAAGACACCAATCTTCTCTGCCACCGTGCGAAGTTAATTTTTCAAAACAGGCAAATATGTATTTATCTCCATTGTCTTAACTCACTGATCTCGGCACTTCAAGCAATAGATGGGCCACCCCCGGATTCATCAAACACTCAATAGAGTTTGCTTGGGTTTCATTGTTTGGATAGGAAGAATTGGGAAGTTGTACAAACGAGGAAGGATGAGGATGAGATATAGGAGTGGAGTAACAGGTATAGGGGTTGGAATTTGGTAGTGGAAACAAAGGCAGAAGTGGATTCATGCCAGGGTGATAGGTTAATTGGTAATTGATCAAGGAGGATTCAGGTGTTTCCGGGTTTAGCCTTGTTTGTGCCGCCATTGTGGCAACATATGAGAGATTGACAAGGTCATATATCTATGAAGGAAGGGAGCATGGCTGTAAGCCTGGAGCAAAAATCTCACCGTAATCGAGAGAGGAAGTCTTCCATCTGTATTGGTTTTTTTTTTTTTTTTTTTTTGAAGAAGCTAAATCCAAGCCACAGCCACCTGTTGATTTTCCTACAGCATTCAAATCCATGTATGTCATGCGTTTTTAATATTTCTGTTGGATGAACAATGCATGTGTAATGTCATATGCACATGAATGCCACACAAACAAGTCTATATATGCACTACAACCAATATCTGCTTTAGAGTTTTACAGCATGGTGGGTGGCGAAGGTCATTTGGATTTCTTAGGGCTTGGTGCATTTGATGAGTTTGGGTTTTTGACTGCAAGGTTATAGTGTGAGATGCTTTCTCAGGCATGAATTAGGCTTGAAGCTTTATTTTGGGAATTAGCTCTGAATTTTAACAATAGCCTTTGATTTGGAATGATCTGGGTGTATGGTGAGCTGTTCAAGTTGAAAGTTTTTAGGGTAATACCAACAGTGTTTTGGATTGTGGTTTGTAGGGATTATTGATCTAGGTCGGAAATTGATTCAGTAGAAGTGGTACCATTGAAACTTTTTAGGGTAAGACCAACAGTGTTTTGGATTGTGGTTTGTAGGGATTATTGATCTAGGTCGGCAATTGATTCAGTAGAAGTGGTACGGTCCCATTACTTACTTCGTAGGGCCCCTCCCCTTTTTTTGAATAAGAAGAAGAAGAAGGGTTCAACCAAGGTTAGGTTCACTTTTAGATTCCCTACGACACTCAGATTGATATTATGTATTTTAATATTATGCATGTTGGATATACCGTGTCAAATGATCAAATGCATGCATAATGCCATCTACATGCAATCACCACATAAGTAAGAAAATAACAAGACGCATTGCATTCAAATTGAGCTCAATACACTTTACAAACAAAATGAGTTCCCTATGGGAAGGAGCCTCTAAGGGTATTGATCTCACAGCGTCCGACCATTCCTCGTCCAGTCATTGCCCCCGTTTCAGTGTCACCGCCTAGCTTCATCAGACCAGACCTTGGAGTTCTTCATCATATTCCTCTCCTCAAGAGGTTTGAGGAATTCCTTGATGGTCTCCCTGCTTGCCCCTAGTTGCTTATCAGAGATAGGTGGGATCACCAATTTTCCTTCCGCGACCAGCTTCTGGATTTCCTTTCTTAAATCAAAGCACATGTTGGTTCGGTGTCCCGTCATCATATGAAAGCTGCAGAAGTTATTCTTTTGATTTGGCTTCGGCTCTACATACGGCCTGATGCTCTGTAGCAATCCTTCCTATCCTTCCTTTCTACATTTGGCATATAACTTGGACAATGACACATGCCACGGAGATATGCCTTTCCCATCACCCTTGGGAAGCGGATTCCTGGTGTGTCGTAGAGCAATGTCAGTATTGGCCTTGGGGGGCACTTTCAATTCCATCTCACTGGTCAGCCCTCTTATTTTTCCTTCGAGCTCTGCCACACGGGCCTCTAATTCAGTGCACCTTACCGTCAGCTTTTCTACCCTGTCAAGATCACCTCCTAGCATCTCCTTCAACATTGTCGCTGCCTCTTCCCTAACCGCCTTTTGAAATCATGATGAAGCAACATAGTCATCCACAACATCTGTTATGGTGTCGAAGTTCACTGGGCCAACCATTCTTGAGACTCCTTCCTTCTCTCCCCTGATAAAACTTCCTGTTAGGATTGGCCAGGGCGCACGCACAAAGGATACCAAATCAGTACATGGGATGAAAATGTGTAGTGCTCGTGGAACATCTGAATGTTTAACAGATGAATGGGAAGTACATTGTGGGATAATGATGTAATGGAGACCGCGTGTGGACCGTCATACGGGACATGGTACGGTGCTTTTGGGGCACCTAGTGAATTGTCATGAAAAGGCCGCATGTGAGCCGGCACACGGGCAGAATTTTGACGCTTTGTAGGTCGATGTCATGAAGTGAAATGGTCACATAGGAACTGCCCCATGGATAGAGTTCTGATGCTTTTGAAGCAAGTGATATGAAATGATGTGACAGAAGAGTCGCGTGTAATTCGAGACACGAACAAAAAATCAGCTTTCGTGAAACACCTCATATGACTTGATAATGTTATGACATGTCCCTACATGTGTACTAATTTGGCACTCAGGGAGCTCCTCGAATTATTTCACAATGTTATGAAATGGTTTGATGTGAACCATATTGCGCAAACAGGACTTCGGTATCAACGAGATGCCTATGATGAATGAGTATGATGCCATGCGATGATATCACGTGAACTATCATACGAAAGTAGATCTAGGACCGTTGTGGTCTACTATTGGATGATGTGATATTTTGTGAAATGGCCGAGTGCAATCTGATTCACGGGCAGAATACGGGTAGTTTTTGGGGTACTCGATATGTTATGGAATGAAATGATTGTGAAGGGCACACTTGGAATCATCCTTTTATTAGATGGAATGATATGATGTGGATGCGTATGTCATACGAAGATGCAAGTGGCTGCACGAAAATGTGGTTACAATGCATGACACACATAATGATGTCGTGTATGTTTCGTGGGATGCTGCACATGAGATGTGAATGGCATGCAAATAAAATATCATGGCTGCATGAAAATATGATTAGTGTCACACATATGTTGATGTCTAAAAATGGCTTCATAAAGATGTGGTTAGTGTCAACATCATACAAATGTTAATGTCCTAAAAATGGTCGTGTAAAAGCATGATTATAATGACATACAGATGATTGTGCGCATTTGATGTTTTATGAATGAAAATGGTAATGGGCACGAATTCTCTATTCCGGACATCCCAAGAACGCCTAATGCTATGCAAAAAGGTCACACGTGGTTCACCACACAGACGGAGGTTTGGTGCCTTTAGGGCACCTAATGATCTATATGATATAGTCGCGTGTGTGCCGACTAACGGACAGAGTTTCGACACTTTGTAGGTCTATGTGATGATATGAAATGGTCACATGAGGCAGCCCCATGGACAAAGTTCTGATGTTTTTGAGCATATGATATGAAATGATGTTGTAAAAGGGTCACGTGTAACGGGGACAGGACAGAGGCTCGGCGTTCGGGGGACACCTTTCATGGTTTGGAATGTTATGAAATGCCCCTACATGCGTACTAATTCAGCACTCGGGGAGCACCTTGAATGATGTAATAATGTCATGAAGTAACCCGATGTGGATCACAATGTTATATGATGTTTGTGATAAGTGAGCGTGATGTCATGAAATGCATCGTGTGAATGGTCACACGGAAATATACCTAGGACCATTGTGGTCTCTATTGAATGAAATAATTTAGTGGAATGACCGAATGCAATCCGGTGCATTGGCAGAACACGGGTAATTTGGGATACCCGATATGTTATGAAATGATTATGATAGGCATCCTTGGAATATCCATGATTTAAATGAGATGAAATGATATGGGTACTTATGTCACACAAAATGCAAGTAGTTGCACAAAAACGTGGTTAGGATGTATGACATAAAAGATGATGTTACGTATGCTATGTGAGAAGAAAATGCTAATCACACAAATATAATGTTATGGCTACAAAAACAGTGGTTAGTATGAATGTCACACAAATGATTTAATATCTTCACAAAAAAAAAAAATGCAAATGGCTGCATAAAAATGTGGGTTAGTATCACATAAAAATGTTTTACGAATGGTATATCATGTGTATGGAAAATGGTGATTATTGCATGTCGTGAAATGTAGAGAGGCATGTAACACGTAGCACACAAACTGAATCTTCCAACCTTATTTCTCCAAGTGTGGTCGGTCTCAAAAATTCTAACCGAGTCCTAGGTGGGATTCTCTTTGATCATCAACCGGGGATGATGAAGGCACGATGTTATTTAACTAACACAATTTATTTTGGTGTCCTAGGGGAATCCAACTAAGGTTGCCTATATGAGTTCAGTCCAAGTCAGGATAACATCAAGGCTCCCATAGCAAAACTACTCCTCACTTCTCCCTACTCAAGGGTCCGAACGAAGGGGTTCGTACGAGGCTATGGGTGGTGTTTCGTATCCGTGCCCCCAAGACCAAGAGGAACTTAGGCGACACTTCAACAATTCACCAGCTAAAGCGTGATACTTAACCTAATGCAAGCATGTTTAACTAAAAATGCAAAATAAAATACCAATCAAGAATCATCCACCTTATTTTAATTAGACACTTTTCAGGGCTTGTCAAATTCTTTTAAGTTTTTAAGAAAACTTTTTGTAAGAGATCCCCAGCAGAGTCGCCACTGTGAGCGGATAACGTTTTCGACGGAACACGGACTCCCTTTAGGAAGGGGTGCCTCTATTTCGGGCGGACCCCTCCCTCGCGTGGGGTTTTTAGAATGTAAATTCGCTTTTAGAAAATTAGATTATTTCGTAAAAAAATCGAGACCCAAGTCTCGATGAAGAGTGTAGGAGTCGCCACCCGGCTCAGCTCAACCAGGAAATTTATAATGTAGCTGAACCGGACGAACGGCCACCATACTATCCAGAGATCTAGGTCCGGACAAGTCCCCTATTTCGTGTCTAATCAAAATAAAAATTGGCCAATTTTCAAGTATGGTATTTCAAATTCTAAAATCAATTTTATTACATTGAGTTAAACATACAGCGTGCATACAGATAAAATAGAAATAGAAGTAAGCAGTAAATAATTAAATGGCTTACAACCCAATCGAACAAAATGAAAACTCTCAGCCTCACTTCTACAATCGCCTAAAATACACGATAATCTAAAAATTTATAATCGTCTAAAATACACGTATTAATCTATTAAATTACATCAAAAAAAATAAAAATAAAAATAACTAAAAGCTGCAAAACAAAGGGTTAGCACAATATACGGCACGCCACAACTAGGACTCAAGTAGGGTAGAATGGGATTTTAAGGATTCGAGAACATGCATTTAGGGGGATAACCGGGTCGGCTCGGCTAGCTAGCCCGATTAGACCTAGAAAACATTTTGAAACGTCCCTGTATTTTGGTTTTGTGAGAAAATCATTTTGAAAACAATTTATTTTCCGGTTTAGTTTAATTTAGCATGTGAGGTGGGTCGGTTTTCGGGAGAATCGAGTCTCCGTTGTTGTATTGTTCTAAAAGGAAATGCACTGAAAATTAAATCTAAGGTAGTGAATGCACACAACGAAATTCATTTTGATGATTTTTTGGTTTTTTGAATTTTTATAGATTTTTAGAAATTTTTAGGGATTATTCTGGAAATTCTGCTCTTGGACAAGCATTACAGTCATGCGACTGTAACTACAGTCGTGCGACTGTAAATCAATCCAACTTTAGAATTTCCCCAAAATTATTCAAAATAAAACTGAGAAATTAATGGAAATCAAGAACACTCGACTGTTCATCAACTCAAGAACAGTCGCACGACTGTTCTTGATTTCCAAAAATAGAAAACGCAAAAGTTGAAATAAAATACACAAAAACACACTAAATCACCCAGAAAGCATGAGAAAAAAGAGGGAATGAAGTGTGTTTACCTCTTTGGTGCTAATCCATCGTAGGAATGACCCCTGGCAATGCACCAATCCACACCAAATTACTTCTTTTCCCTTTGAGTTGAGGTTTGAGGAATTGGGTCCAAAATCTCCAAAATGCCACGGATTGGAGTGAAATCAGAGTCTGAAATTGATTGAGTTTAAGCGTTAAGTCGTTAACCTATGATTTCTATCCGGTTTTAGACATTGACACTCAAGAGTTAAAGGAAAAGAAGAGGAAGAAAGGCTTGAGTTTTGTAGGTTTATTTTTCTTCTCTTTTTCTCTCTATTCCCTCTCAACTTCTCCCTCTAATCCCCTCAAATTCCAGACCAGAATCCAAAATGTCAAAAGTCCCCTCCCTTTTCTTTCTTTTTCTTCCTTTTATTCTCTTACTTCCTGCCAGAACTAGAGCAATTAATGCTCCCCTTTTCTTTCCCCACTTTTCTGCTTTAAGGGTATGGGCTGGTTCATCTGCTACGACCATACAGTCGTACGACTGTAGTTTGACTATAGTCGCACGACTGTAGATACAGTCATACGACTATTCTATCTCCTTTTTTTTTAAAGATGGGAAATTCCGGCACTTACAACTATATTCCAACTAGCCTTTTTGATTTGAGTTTTGTTGAGAATGTCTCACCATTTGTAGCTCTGAAATAGGTCTTATGTTTCTCCCATTCTTTTGGAGGAAGAATATATGGATTCATAATTGTTTGAAATGAACCAGTGTCCGTGAATGCAATGACTGAAATTGGTTCAGCATACTTGGAGGGCAAGATATGAATCTCTACATGAGGCATGAGTTTATCATCATCAAGAGTGAGGACAGTATTGTTGGTATGAAGATTACATTCCTGCAAAGAATAAATACGAATAGTTTCATTTTTAGAATCAGATGACTCTGTAGAATCTAATGAATAATCTTCGGATGATTCCCATTCAACTGAAAAAATAATATCTCCATTCTATTCACTTTGTTCAGAGTACAAGGACTCAATGTCTGTATCAGCTTCTGCAATGCTGTATGAAGAAATGAGCTTTTGTCCTTTGGCTGGTTTATTAGGACAATTTTCTGCAAAATGTCCTGTTTTTCCATAAGCAAAACATCGATTCGAACCTCTGCATTTGCCTCTGAATTCTGAGGGTCAACTAGCAAACATTTACATGCTAAATGGAATAAACCAGTGAAAGAAAATATTTTCAAAATTGTATTTTCTCATGAAACAAAATACTAGAATGTTTCAAAACCATTTTCCAAGTCTGATCGGGCGACCTAGCTGAGTTTATCCGATTACCCCCTAAATGCATGTCTCAAAATCACTGATCTCCTCGTTCTGTCTATTTGAGTCCAACTTGTTGCATATATTTGTGTTAACCTTTGTTTTGCAGCAATTTAATTTAATTTAATTTAATTTATTATAATTTTAATACGTTAGATACTTTGGTAAAATAGGCAATTGTACCACGATCCCCAAATTATACAAATGCATCCCCTAGAATAGTTTGTTGTGATCCAATTGGGTTGTAAATAATTAATTCATTTATCACTTTTATCCGTATGTACGTCGTATGATTAAATCAATGGATAGTCAACCTTAGAAATATAAAATGCTATCAATGAACATTGGCTATTTATTTTGATTAGACATGAAAAAAGGGACTTGTCTGGACCTAGATCTCTGTAAAGTGTAGTGGCCCTTGTCCGCTTCAGCTACGCTGTAATTTCCTGGTTGAGCTAAATCGGGTGGCGACTCTTACATTTTCTTTTGAGATTTAGGTCTCGATTCTTTTATTAAATAAATGATGAATTTTCCAAAACTGAAAGCCAAATTTCTATTAAAACCAAAACCACAAAAAGCAGCCCGCCTCACGGCGCTCCTTTGACTCCTCTCTCATTCTCATTTTCTTCATCACACAAAAAACATCATCCACTCACAGTGGTGACTTCGCTGGGGATTTCTCACAAAAAGTTTTCTTAGAACTTAAAAGAATTTGACAAGCCTTGAAAAATGTCTGATCAAAATAAGGTGGATGATTCATTCGTAGCATTTTATCTTGCATTTTAGTTAGACATACTTGCATTAGGTTGAATATCGAATTTTCAACCCAGTAAAATATTGAAGTGTCGCCTATGTTCCCTATGGTCTTAGGGGAACAGATACGAAACATCACCCATAGCCTCATATGTACCCCTTCGTTTGGACCCTTGAGTAGGGAGAAGTGAAGAGTATATTTTGCTATAGGGATCATGATTTTATCCCAACTTAGACCGAATTCATGTAGGCAACCTTAGTTGCATTCCCTTAAGAGACCAAAACAAATTGTATAAATGTTACAATTACACCTTCATCATCCTCGGTTGGTGATCGAAGTGAACCCCTCCTAGGACTCGGTTAGAATTTTCTCAAAAATTGACCACGACTAGAGGAATAAGGTTGGAGGAATATGTTTCGCATGCTATGTGCTACGTGATTTTTATTTCTTCACATCATACCATCATCAACATTTTCCATGAACATAACATGCAACACATGAATCATTTGTGTGATACTAACTCACATCTTTTGTACAACCACTTGCATTTTTTGTGTGTAAATACATTAATCACCAGTGTGATATTCACACTAACAAGCCATGCATCCCCTCATTGTGTGAAAAGATTAATTCATGCACATCACTTGAATGTCATAAGCATTAACCAATTTGTTTTGTAGCAATATGGAATGCATGTCATGCATTAAACATTCATGTGGGCCTGGAACAATCCAATAAGGATCACACACATCACATCTCCTACTAAGTAGGAAACTGTTTAGGTGCTCCATGAGCACTGAGGACTTCACTTCATACATCAATCCATTTAGGTGCTCCACGAGCACTGAAAAATTTCATTTCAAACATCAAGTCATTTCGGCACTCCACGAGTGCCGAAAATTCCACTTCATGCATAGGTGTTCCACGAATGTCAAAAAATCACATACATCGAAATTCCACCCGTGTGCCAAGTACATGTTCATCTCATCTCATATCATGACATAAAAACCTAAGATGCTCCCCGAGGGCCAAAGTTCCGCCCGTGTGCCAAGCACACATTTATTTCATCCCCTATCACGACATAAAAATCCCAAAGTGCTCTCCGAGTGCCGAAACTTCATCAGTGTGCCAAGCACACGCCCATCTCATCTCATATCAAAGCATGAAACCTTAAGGTGCTTCACGAGCACCGAACTTCTGTTCGTGTGCCAAGCACACGAATGTCAATACATGACCTGCTCAAGTAGGAACTCGTTAGGTACTCCATGAGTGCCGAGAATGCTACCCCATCATGCATTCACCTATCTAGGTACTCTATGAGTACTGAAGGCTCAATTCCATCATTTCTCATATATGTGCTCCATGAGTACCGAGGACCACATTTCAGTTCATTTGTCTATATCTTCATGTACACTTCACCGCCTGGTTGGTCAGTTGTTCAAGGTTCACATTATGAGGCCATTTCATACGACATTTGTACACCATTCATTCGACACGCCATGCATACATGCATATCACCTAGAGTTCATAACTCTTTAGGTGAACATCTTTCACTAACTCTGGTTTGATATGTTTTGTAGTTTGGTACAAATCAAAAGGTAGACTTGAAAGAGTAGGACATAGAGATTCAACATCTAGTGAGTCTGAAGAGTCGGTCCAGTCAGAGGAGGTTGAGATAGTATCCTAGACAAACTCAAATCTGAACTTTTGGTAGAACTAGAACAACTCCAATGAGACTCCTAAGAAATGGCAATCCCACCTAATGTCGCTAATGCTATGTTGGCCACTACTACTATTTGTGAATTTATGAACTTGGATGAGTTCAAAAACCTCATCAAGAGTTAATTCCAAGCTACCATGGATGACCCATCTTCTCATCGGGCTGAAAGAGTTACCTGAGAACCGAGCAACGAAGGGAGGTTGAATGATGGACTGTTTGACATGGTGGAAACTCAAAGGAACAGTGATGAAAGGCCAACTGAGTCCACCATGGAGAAGAAGTGGAAGGAAAAATGTAATGAGATGGAAGAATTCATGGCTGAAATGCGTGGGAGCCTTAAAGCTCACACTTTTTTAGTTTTTTGCAATTTTGGAAGCAATTTCGGTTACAGTCGCCTGATAAGGTCGATTTTTGACCTTATCTTTTAGGCAATTTCATGGTTTAAATGGCAATTTTTTAGAGTCCTTTGTGTGAATGCTTGTTTGGTTTTGCATATTTTGTGATTTTTATGTTTTGGTTAGATTTTCATAACTTTTAGTATTTTTTCGTATTTTTTAGGGGTGTTTTTGTAATTTTGGATAATGCATCATTTTTGTGGTCCGTGGCTGTGGTGCGGTTATGTTTCTTTATGTTTGTTTTGGACAGGCATTATGACCCGGACCGAAAGTTGGAGCGACGGCGGCGAAGAAGAGATTGAAGTGCTGAAAAGTAAGGTGGCACGGCGTGCCGCAATGAGGGCACGGCGTGCCATTCCAGCGTGCCAAAGGATGGAGTCCAGTGGATCGGCACGAAAGCGTGCCACCACCACCAGCACGGCGTGCCAACCCCCAAATCTACACAGCACGGCATGCCACCACCACCAGCACGGCATGCCGAGCTCCGGAATTCTGCTGTTGCCCTACTTTCCTCTTTCCTGTTTAGTGGTTTTAGCCTAGCCCTATAAATAGGTTATTTTCTAAGTTGTATGGATTTTTTTTCCAGACTTTTAAAGTAGAAAGCACAAACTTGTAGCTAGGTTTATTGCTTGAACTCTTTGTTTCTTTGAGTTTGAACCCTCAATTGGTAGAAGTTTTGCATTGAATCTTCCCCTTTTGTGATGTTCTCGGTTCATGGTTGAGTTCATCTATAGAGGTACACCCTAAGCATCTTCACACCGTTGGAATCCGGTTAATCGGACCAAAAGGGCATAAGTTCCTCTTCTTCTCTTTTGTAATTCGATTAGTTAGTTTTTGATTCCTCAATTGATTATGTTTGGTTATAAACATTGAATTCTTATCATCTTTCTTGATTAATACAATTGATTGCAATTTAATTTCAATTTTTACACCTTTTCTTTATGCAATTCTTTTAATGATAATCTAGTCTCATAAGATCTTAACTTATTAAGTTCATATTTGTGGCATTACCTAGATTGACGCCTAGGAAACCATTAGTATTGACAACACTGTGGAATTTACGTGCCCCTATTTTCTGAGCTTTAGAATTAGACCGCCTCTAAACTAGGGAAACTGGCTAAGGACCTAAAAGATCTAGACACGCTAGGTTGAATCATCGGAAGAACATAATTAAGGTTTAATTGTTAAGTTAAATTCATCTATTTTAATTAATTGATAAAACCATCACCATTAGCATTCATAGATCGGTAAACCGCCAATTGATAACCCGAATTCAAGTGCAAAGCAAGCTGTGATAGATCAACTAGGAGTAGGATAATTTAGTTGTTAGTATAATCACAACCCAAAATTAAGTTCCGCCTAGGACACGCAAGAAACCCGGGTAGTTTAGTGTTTGCAGAATATTTTTCTCTGTGGGATCGATACCTGGACCAACCAGAATTATAACTTGTCAACGATAGGTTCATTGCCTCAGTTGTGTGACTCTAGGTTTAGTTTCACTACTTCACCTAGGATCCACCAAGTTTCTGGTGCCGTTGCCGGGGCAATTTATTTTCCTGCATTATTGAACCAAAGGTCTATTTGCTGATCTAGGTACTGTTTATGTGAATATAGTTATATAATTTTTCTTTTCTGTGGATATTTGTTGCAAATTTTTTTTTCTTATTTATTTATTTTTTTTCTCTGTGTGTGTGTGTGTGTTTTCTAGCTTATGCAAACTCGTTCTCAGCACCCTGAGCTTTTACCCTATAACCCTGAAATTGAGCATTTTTGTAGCAGGAACCGTAGAGCACAACAAGAGCAAATTGTCCAAATGGATCTTCAGCAACAAAAGGAAGAGGTGAGACATCTACGGGAAAGAGCTGAGCAAGAGCTAATCTAGTGAGAGCAGGAGGAGTTCGAGAGAAGAAGGGGTGGTGATAGAGACAACATGGTCATGATTGACCTAATGGCTCCACATCGACCCCAGAACAGATCTGGAGTGGTTCTCCCAGCCATCACTGCTAATCACTTTGAGTTGAAGTCTAGTATGATCAATTTCATCCAAGGGAACGGGCTGTTCAGTGGCGGAGTAAGTGATAACCCTAATGATCACTTAGACCGGTCTCTCATCATGGCCGATACAGTCCGAATATGTGGGGTGCCCCAAGATACGGTGCGGTTGAAGCTGTTTCCCTTCTCACTATTTAGGGGAGCAATGGAATGGTACAAGTCTTTGAGGCCCGGGTCGGTGACTTCATGGGATCAATTGGAAGAACAATTATTAGCATATTACTTCCCACCATCAAAGACGATTTAGTTAAGGAACGAGATTATGGGATTCCGGCAATTTGGGACTGAGACTCTCAACTAAGCATGGCAAAGGTTTCAACGGTTGTTGCGGAACTGTCCCCACCATGACATACCACGATTCACTTAGGTAAGCACGTTTTATCATGGTTTGACAACAGCTAACCGTGCCATTATTGATTCTTCTGTAAGTTGAGACATTTTTAAGAAGACTGCTACGCAAGCCAAGGAGTCGATCGCGGAGCTGGCTAGGAAGAGTACCTTGTGGTAGTCGGACATGCCAACAAGGAGTGAGGTTCGGGCTGTGGATTTGGGACGCCAAGATGCACCCATGGGCCATGTGAACAAGAAGCTGGACCTGTTGATGTCCCGCTTGAATTTAAATGCGCCACAATAACCAGCCGGTGTTATGTGTATCATGTGGAGCGGAGCATCCCAGTCAAGATGTGCATTGGGCGATCCATTCGCCTAACCATCCGAGAATGTGAGTTTTGTGGGAGGAAACAAAAGGTACAACAACTCTAACTCTTACCCACAAAATTTCAATAATAATAACAATTACAGAAGAAGGTATCAACACCCGCACATGTCTTATGGTAATAACCAAAATGTGTCAAGACCACCTTCCGGATTCCATTATGAGCACCATGAGCAGGGGTTAGGTAAGGCCCCATTTGTTCCTAATGACCAATCCCCACAGCAACCTCAACAACCTAAGCAAGATGAGACGGTTTTGTCTTTGTTAAAAGACATCTCGTCTCAGCTTGCTAATAATGAGGCATACTGTAGGGATTTGGGCAAGCAGGTGGCTCAAATGAGTAGGGAGAGGCAGGAAAGACCTCAAGGAGCACTTCAGAGTAAAACTGAACAAAAGCCTAAGGGACATCAACGGGAGACAGCTCAAGCTATAACCCTGCGAAGTGGTAGGCAAGTGGAGGACCGAGTGCAAAATGCTGATATTCCATCCCAACCTACTGAGGTAAGTGGAGAGTCGGGGAGAGGTAAGCAACCCCGACTCGATTTCTGAACCCGAACCTAGCACAAATGAAAAGGGGAAAATTCCTAACCCCGTGAGAGCCTATGTGCCTAAACTCCCTTATCCTCAAAGGGAGAAGAAAGATAAACTGGAGCAGAAATATTCCAAATTTCTGGAAAAATTCAAGAAGTTAGAATTTAATTTGCCATTGATTGAGGCTCTCCAAGAGATGCCTTCTTATGCTAAATTCTTCAAAGAACTTCTTACAGGGAAAAGAAAGCTAGGCGAGGACGAAGTGGTGGCTTTAACAGAGGAATGTTCGGCAATTATCACTAACAAACTTCCACCCAAGCTCAAAGATAGCGACAGTTTTACTATCCCATGCCGGATAGGAAACTTGGAGATTGCCAATCCCTATGTGACTTGGGTGCAAGTATCAATTTGATGCCTTTGTCATTTTTCAGGAGACTTGGACTGGGAAACCCAAAGCCAACCAACATGACCCTCAAATTGGCGGATAAATCTCTCACGAGGCCCAAGGGGGTGGTCGAAGATGTGTTAGTAAAGGTGGACAAGTTTATTTTCCCCGTGGACTTCATGGTAATGGATATGGAGGAAGATAGCTCGGTGCCCCTTTTGCTTGGAAGGCCATTTCTTACAACCGGTAGGACTTTGATAGATGTCTAGGAAGGTAAGATTATTCTTAGGTTGCACAACTAGGAGGTAAGTTTCAACGTCTATAACTCAATGAAATATCCATTAGATGTTGAAAACTGTAATTTTGTAGACTTCTTTTGTCCTATTGATGCTTGTGTGGTTGAAAATGTGTGCAGTGCACTAGAGTGCATCATAGGAGGAGGCCTAATTGAAAGTGAGGCAAACGAAGTGTTAGTTGAAGAATGCTCATAGGTGAAGGGACGGTTTGACAAGCTGGAGCGTGAAGTCAAGCCGGCACCTAAATCCTCACTGGAGGAAGCTCCATCATTGGAGCTCAAAACCCTTCCCCCTAACCTTAAGTATGTTTTTCTGCATCCTCCAAAGGACTTACCAGTTGTAATTTCTTCTTTGTTGACAGGAGAGGAGGAGGACAAGCTACTAGAGGTGCTGAGAAAGCACAAGGGGGCGTTCGGGTGGACAATCCACAACATCAAGGGAATAAGTCCGACGTTTTGCACGCATAGAATCTTTCTAAAAGACGAGGTAAAACCGTGTGCACAACCTCAGCATCGGTTGAACCCAAATATGAAGGAGGTGGTAAGAGCCGAGGTGATAAAACTCCTCGACGCAGGTATCATCTTTCCTATTTCTGATAGTCAGTGGGTGAGTCCGGTTCAATGTGTGCCTAAAAAGGGAGGCACAACGGTAGTGGAAAATGATAAAGGGGAACTAATCCCTACTAGAGCTGTCACGGGTTGGTGCATATGTATTGATTATAGGAAGTTGAATGATGCCACCCGGAAAGATCATTTTCCATTACCGTTTATTGACCAAATGTTAGAGAGGATGGCCAGGCACGAATATTTTTGTACGTTAGATGGGCTATCCGGGTATATGCAAATTCCAGTGGACCCTCTAGATCAAGAGAAAACCACGTTTACGTGTCCATACGGGACATTAGCATATAGGCAGATGCCTTTTGGTTTGTGTAATGCCCCGGCCACCTTTCAAAGATGCATGCTGGCCATTTTTGCTGATATGATTGAGGATTTCATGGAAGTCTTTATGGACGATTTTTTCATTGTTGGTCATACTTTTGAGTCATGTCTTGGGAATTTGGACCAAGTGCTTCAGAGGTATGAAGACACCAATTTGGCACTTAGTTGGGAGAAGTGTCAATTCATGGTCCGGGATTGCATTGTCTTAGGGCACAAGGTGTCGGGAAAGGGGATTGAGGTCGATCCAGCCAAGATTGAGGTGATTGAGAAACTGCCTCCCCCAAGTTCGGTTAAGTTAGTTAGGAGCTTCTTAGGACATCCGAGCTTTTATAGGTGTTTTGTGAAAGACTTTTCTAAGATTGCTAAGCCGTTGACTGAGCTACTCCTAAAGGATGCCCCATTTAATTTCAATGATGAGTGTATGCATGCTTTTAATTTGCTTAAGAGGAAATTGATTGAGGCACCGGCCATGGTGAGCCCGAATTGGGAAATCCCCTCTGAACTTACATGCGATGCGAGTGACATAGTTGTTGGGGCATGTTTAGGTCAGAGGGTGGACAAAATTTTCCGCCCAATTTACTATGCTAGTAAGACATTGAACAGTGCTTAAATGAATTACACTGTGACTGAGAAAGAGTTACTAGCTGTTGTGTTTGCTTTCGATACGTTCAGGTCTTACTTAGTCTTATCAAAAGTAATTGTGTACACTGACCATGCTGCTCTTAAGTATTTGTCGGCTAAACAGGATGCAAAGCCCAGGTTGATTCGATGGATTCTACTCCTCCAGGAGTTTGACGTGGAGATTAAGGACAAGAAAGGAGTACAGAACGTAGTGGCCGACCATTTATCGAGACTACCAAGTGAAGGATCTGCATCCTCTCCAGAAGCGGACATTCGTGACACATTCCCGAATGAACAGTTGTGTGGGGTAACCTCTATGCCATGGTTTGCGGACCTCGCAAACTTCAAAGTCGGTAACATTCTTCCACCTAATCTCTCACATGCACAGAGACGTAAATTCTTTCATGATGCTAAGGATTATTTTTGGGATGACCCTTACCTTTTTAGATTATGTGTGGATAATGTGATTAGGCGGTGTGTTGCTTATGAGGAGGTTCCCTCCATTATTAGGATGTGTCATGATAGAGATGCGGGTGGCCATTTTGGACCCGATAGAACCGTAGGAAAGATTTTATCTAATGGGTTTTATTGGCTGACCATGAAATAGGATTTCATTAGCTATATTCGGGCCTGTGATGCATGTCAAAGGACGGGAAATATCTCCCAAAAGAATGAAATTCTTCAACAAGGTATCTTGGTGTGTGAACTTTTTGATGTCTGGGGCATAGATTTCATGGGACCCTTTCCAATATCCCACAACAACCAATACATTCTTGTAGCAGTTGAATATGTTTCTAAGTGGGTAGAAGCTGTCGCCTTACCAACCAATGATGCAAGGGTCGTTGTCAAGTTTCTAAAGAAAAACATTCTTACTAGGTTTGGAACCCCAAGGGCTATCATCAGTGATGGGGGATCCCATTTTTGTAATAGATAATTTGACAATCTTTTGCACAAGTATGGGGTTAAGCATAAGGGACGAGTGGGCAAGTTGAGGTATCGAATAGGGAACTGAAACAAATCTTAGAAAAGACGGTAGGTGCATCTAGGAAAGATTGGAGTCTAAGGTTAGACGATGCACTATGGGCATATAGGACTGCTTTTAAGATGCCTATAGGAATGTCCCCCTACCGCTTAGTCTTCGGTAAATCCTGTCATCTACCTGTGGAACTAGAGCACAAGGCATATTGGGCTTTAAAATTTCTTAACTTTGATATGCAAGCTACAGGTGAGCTTTGATTAAGGCAACTCATGGAGTTAGATGAGCTTCGGTTGAGTTTGTATAAGAATGCCAAAATCTATAAGGAGAGGACCAAGAAGTGGCACGACCAGTATGTGATAGAGAAAGGTTTCAATCAAGGGGAGTTGGTGCTCTTGTATAACTCCCGGTTGAAACTATTTCCGGGCAAATTGAGAAGTCGGTGGACGGGACAGTTTACCGTGCATAAGGTCTATCCCTCCGGGATGGTGGAAATTGAAACCCCGGAGGGAATTCAACAAGTAAATGGGCATCGGTTGAAGCCCTACATCAGCGGAGGGGTGAAGGAGGAGAAGCAAGTCTTACTCCTTCGTGATGTGTAATGCATACTCGTGGACGTAGAAGTCGAGCTATTCCGACTATAAACATAGCAATGAGGCACGTGTACTTCCCTTGTACATTAATTTTTGTATTAATATGTTTTATGTGTTTATGTGTGTAGGAATAGGTCACTAAGCAAGTCAATCACAGTCTCGATCAAAGTGTGAAAAAGCAAAGGTTGGCAGAATTTCAGGATAGCACGCCGTGCCATCATGGGCACGTCATGCTAAGATGAGAATGGGGTTAGCACGTGACGTGCTAGTGTGGCACGCAATCGTGCCAGGCCGTTGGAACAAATCGCGTGCAAGAGCTAAGCCGCACGCCATGCTGCAATTTAGCACGCCGTGCCAAAGGAAGGATTTTCAAGAGAGCACGACGTGCCAAGCCAGCATGCCATCGTGCCTTCATGCTGTTTCAAAAGTGGATTGTGCAAGAGCAAGCCGCACGCCGTGCTGTAATTTAGCATGCCGTGCCAAAGAACAGATTTTCAAGAAAGCACGACGTGCCAAGCCAGCATGCCATCGTGCCGTCGTGCTGTTTCAAAAGTGAGAGCGAACCGTACGCCGTGCCAATTATAGGGTTTTCAAGATAGCACGACGTGCCAAGCCAGCACGCCATCGTGCCCTCGTGCTGTTCCCAGGTAAGTTTCTATGCTCTGCTCAGCACGCCGTGCTGTTTGTTTGGGACGGCGTGCCGAGCGTTTAAATTTCGAATTTTTAGGTCAAAAATCGCCCGCCCTATACAGACCCTTCTCTTATTTCTTTCCTTGTATCCGCCCTTCTTCTTCTTATTCTTCTTCTTCTTCTTCTTCTCCTTTCTCACCTTCTCACTCTCTCCCCTTTCTCTCTCTAGAACCAACCCCCTCATCCACCATTTTCTCACCTTCTCACTCTCTCCCCTTTCTCTCTCTAGAACTAACCCTCACCTTCTCACTCTCTATCCTTATTCTTCCTTCCCCTCTCACTTTCTTCCTCTCAACTTCTCTTCAACCATTATTTTGACCTAGGATTTTGTTTTGCATCACTCTCCTTGGAACCCAGGTATGAATTCATGCTTTGATTTTCCTTTCTTCTTTTTATTGCTTTCTTCTCTCACTTTGATTTTGGTTGATTTACTTGCTTAATAAGGTGATTGTATTTCGTTATTTTTCTTTATATGTTCATATTTAGTGGGTTTGTGTTTATGTAAGTAGGGCTTAATTGGATTTTTCTTCTTTTGTTTTTGATCTTGGTTGTGTTTTGATGGTTGTGCAATAGTAAGATGAAAAAGAAGACTGTAGCTGATCGGAGGCACGGTTCTTCGCAACGGCCCATAGACCCGTCACGGGAACCGGTGCCAAACAAAGAATTACCTCCCGAGCAGCAGATGGGCCCTTTAACTAGCCTCTCCAGGAAGTATAAATGCCCTTTCCCTCTTCTCTCTGATGATGAAGGTAAACGCTATAAAACTCTATTTCCATTAGAGAGAGGGAGGGAGTATTTTGGATTGTACCTTTTGAATTAGACCCGTTATAGATTTGTTTATGAAAGACTCTCGGAAAGTAACGAGGGATCCCCAGTACAATTTCAAATCTCATCACCGTATATTCTTGTGGGATCCAGAATGGGCAATGTTATGAAAACCGGAACGGCGGGCCGGTTCGACAGATTTTACTCTGATCATTGGTCCGATCAATTTAATTCAACAGTTTATCAGAAAACTGGAGTTGACCGGTTCGAACCGCAAAAAACCAGTGAACCGGTTTTCTTGACTAATGCTGAGTTGAAATTAAGAAAATGCCAAAAGTGGGATTTAAACCCATGTTCTTTCAGTTGAGTCTGACATCTTATACCACTGGGCCATCCTAAATTTGCTGATAGGTTTTACTTGAATTTTAATATATCAATTAAGCAAAAAGGTATCATAAAGAAAGCATTTTCATGAAATTATTTGCTTATATCAGGAAATAATAAAGTCAAAATGACACTTTCCGTCCTTAATCTTGAAAAACGTACATGAATTGAATTTGAATTTATGAATTTTGCATAGTACAGTAAAACTGAATATTCTATATTAGTTCATTATGTTTTATTGAATCCTACCATTTTTTAAGTTAATTTCTGATACCAAATTCAGTGCACTGCTTGTTTAATCTAGTAGTAGTACCTTTGATTTTTTTAGTACTGCCCTTGCTATTACTAGTCTCTGTTTTTGCCCTTGCTATTACTAGTTTATTTTTATTATTTAAGGCTTGTAGTTGATTAAGTTTTAAAATATTTTGTGAAGTTATTTTGACTATTAAACATTTGAAACTTGTGTTTGATGAATTTATAAGCTTATTTATTATTTAAATAATATTTTTTCCAAAAAATTCTATAATCCGGTATAACCGCCGGTTAAATACGGTTGAACCGGTTGAACCACGTACCAGTAGCTTCACCGGTTTGATATCCGGTACGGTTATGATAACATTGAGAATGGGCCCAACTGATTGCACTCCAGGAGCGGAGAGTAGCGTGGCTCCCCTCGGAGAGATCTATGTTTGGTCAGATGCTCAACGTAATTCTACTTGAGAAACTACACGTTCTTTCAAGTTCTGCCCTTATAGCCTTCAATTTATCAGGTTAAAAATAATCTGTGATACATGAATGTTTATTTACTAACATAATGGTATATGAATTTCAAAA
Organism: Euphorbia tirucalli; assembly: GCA_039660915.1. Lineage (NCBI taxonomy): Eukaryota > Viridiplantae > Streptophyta > Magnoliopsida > Malpighiales > Euphorbiaceae > Euphorbia > Euphorbia tirucalli. Next base: position 28,092,384 of record CM077640.1, on the reverse strand, counting down.
TTAGATATAAAAGTACATCAACTTTACAATCTGCTAACATAAAAGTCAAAAGTACTATTGAACATGAAAAGTACTGCTGACCACGTTAGAACGCGGTGAAAATTGATAACGTCACCCACTATATCCCTTTTTATTTTTTTCTCTTCCAATTTTACCCTTATATTAAAATTAACTAATTCTTTCCCTTTTATTTCTTCTTTTCCTCTCTTTTTATTTCTTGTTCTCCCTCTCTTTTTTTTCTTCCAATTTTATCCTCCTTTCATAATCTCTCTTAATATCTTACATTTAATTCATCTTTCTCTTCCTTAAGTTATCTTCTTAAGTTCTACTAAAACTTTCTCTTATTTTTTTTATTTCTGAGAACTCTAATTTTTTTCTATTTTCAATAATTTGAAGAATTTGTTATTTAAAATTATTTTACCTCTTAAGTAAAATTTTACCTGTTATGTAAGATATGTAATTTTACTCAAGAGCTATGCAAAATTACCTTAAAATTGACTATTAAATTCACCAATTAGTCATAAAAATCATTCAAAATAACAAAAAAACCTAACTAAGTCTGTGTAAAAAAACCTCAATTGTAATACTGGGCAAAAAACCTAACTAAACTTATGCAAGATAATCCCAATTGAATTGTTGGGCAAAAAACTTAACTTGTTCAAAATATGGATGCTTGCATCTGTTGGCAAAGTCAACCTAAATTTCAAAAGGAAATATACCAATTTATTCACATAAATACTGACGGATCAACTTTAAATTGTTCCCTACAATTTCCACGGTTGTGAGCGGAAGACCTTTAAAACCGAACACTGCAAAGTGGACCGGGGAAAAGAGAGGTGATTAGATTTTGGAAAACGGGTTTTGTTTATCTTAAGTTAGAAAATTGTGGATTTAATTTGGAAATTCTTTTGTAGAAAACATTTTCCCTTTTTTTAACTTAAAGACCTCAAAACTTAAATCCTGAGATCAATGACAGAGTCGCCACCAGGATCAGATCATCCAGGAATTCTGGTACAGCTCCCTACCGAGGACAGACCGCTGTACCTAATCCAGAGATTTAAGATCCGGACAAATAACTTACTTAACCTCTAGCTTGCTTTCACTTTACAATTTATATCACCATATTTAATTCGCTTTATTATCTTTTCCTAATTCCAATTCGTTTATTTTAATCGACCGATGCTAAAGCAAAATGCAGGAAATTAATTGCAGAAAAATAAAACATACATTCAAAATATACAAAAAATAATAGAGGCCGATTATACAGCCCAATTGAATAAAAAAGGAACAACTCTCATCCTCAATTTGCAACTGCCTAAAATACACGATTTATCTAAAAAATACAATCGCCTAGGTTACACAGATAAATCTATTAAATACATCAAAAATAAAAATAAAAAGCTGCAAAACAGAGGGTTAGCACAATATGTGGCACGCCACAAATAGGACTCAAGTAAGACAGAATGGGATTTTAAGAATTCGGGAACATGCAATTAAGGGGATAACCGGGTCGGCTCAGCTAACCGGCCCGATTAGACCTGGAAAACATTTTGAAACGTCCCTGTATTTTAGTTTTGTGAAGAAATTGTTTTGAAAACAATTTATTTTCCGGTTTGATTTAATTTTAACATGTGAGGTGGGTCGGTTTTCAGGAGAATTGGGTCTCCATCGTGGTATTGTTCTAAATGCAATAACACTGAAAATTTAATCTAAGGTCGTGAATGCACACAACAAAATTCATTTTGATGATTTTCGGATTTTTTGAATTTTTAGGGATTTTAAGAAATTTTTCGAGATTATTCTAGAAATTCTACAATTGGACGAGCATTACAATCGTGCGACTGTAATTACGGTCATGCGACTGTAAATCCTCCAATTTTAGGATTTCGCCAAAATTATTTAAAATAAAATTTAAAAGTGGAGGGAAATCAAGAACACTTGTACGACTGTTCCATAACTCAAGAACAGTCGCACGACTGTTCTTGATTTCCAGAAACAAAACATGCAAAATTTGAAATAAAATGCACCAAATCACATCCAATCACCCAGAAAGCATAAGAAAAAGAGAGATTGAAGTATGTTTACCTCTTTGGCGCTAATCCACCATAGGAATGACCCCTGGCGATGCACCAATCCACTTGAATTTGTTCTTTTTCCTCTTGAGTCAAGGTTGGGAAGTTGGGTCCAAAATCTCCATAATGTCAAGGAGTCTTAGAGTTTCTAGCCCGAAATTGATTAAGTTTAGGGAGTCGGATTATCAACCTATTAATTTCTAATAGATTTTAAACTTGACACTTGAGAATTAAAAGAAAAAGAAGAGGAAAAAAGCTTAAGTTTGTAATGGTTCTTTTCCTTCCCTTTTTCTCCCTTTTCTCTCTAAACTCTCTCTCCAAGACCAGAAATCAAATTGTCAAAAGTCCCCAATCTTTCCTCTTCTCTTTTCTTTTTATCTCCTCTGCTTTCTTGCTGCAAGGGGCAGAGCATTAATTGCTCCCGCTTCTCTCTTCCTTTTTCTGCTTCAGAGGTATGGGCTTCTACACCTGCTCTGACATTACAGTCGTATCACTGTAATTTTTAATTACAGTCACACGACTGTAACGACAGTCGCATGACTGTATTCTACAGTTGTGTGATTTTTTTTAGAGAAAATTCTGGCGCTTACAACGGTGTTGGACCTTCAATTGTACCCTTGTCTCTTGCTGCATTACTTCTACTTCTGCCTCTACCTCTATTTGATTGGCTCCTCCCTCTAGCTGCATTGCTTCAGCCTCCTCTATCTCCTCTGCCTATGTTGCTTGCATTTCCCCTTCCTGTGGATGCTTGAGTTCCACTAGTAGAAGCTTGACTACCGATTGGATTAGGAGCAGTAACAAAGACACCTGATGATGCTGGGCCTCCAGATGATGATGGATATTGTTAAGAATCCTATTGCAATAGAGAAATTTTATAGTGGACCGGGTCCATATAGACCGTTCCACTGAAAAACTGACATGTAAGCAATATGACCATTTTGAAAATAAAAAACACTTATGTGTCAATTAACAACAATAGAGAAATTTGCTAGTAGACCAGGTCCATATAGACCATTCCACTGAAAAACTGACACGTAAGCAATATGACCATTTTGAAAATAAAAAAGCTTATGTGTCAAGAAGCATATAAAAAATGCTTATGAACAGGTATTTATACATATTGTACACTCCTATAATTGGAGGTGGGGTAGTTGTACGAGTGTGTATGCCCATACTCCTACTGCTACACAATCATGCCCATACAAATCCTATGTCTGTAACACTATAACCTATGTCTGCAACAAGAGCAAATCAGGAGCTCTGGCAGAAGTGAAATAATATAGGAACATAACAATTGATCATAGAGTGGTCTTTTAGAGAAGAATTTTAATCTACTTTTCCAATTGAAAAGTTTCCTTACATCCTAGGAAAAAAGCAAAGAAGAAAATGGGGGGGGGGAGGGCATTTGTAACTAGGTCTTCCAAATTTTGAGGCCGGTAAGTAGTTAAAGGACATAAAAATTCAAGAAATTTATATAATATTACAACTAATGAATAATTTAAAGACTCCGGTTCAGCATATTGATCAATTCAGACTTGATAGGATGGAAACTTCCATGGAGCACTTGCTTCTACGTATGAATGAGGTGTTGAGTTTCAAGTGTTCCGCGGGACTGGAAGTAAGTATCTATACTAAAGAAACATAAAACACAATTCTTGTCCTTTTCCTTTTATTCTTTTATGGGAGGAGAAAGGATTTCTTTTGTGAAACAAAAACTCAGAAACAACACCAGAATGTTTGAAAGGAGATTATATTCATCATATTCCCTCGCCTTGTCTGTCATAAATCACAAACAGATAAAGCTCAAAGATAATAAACAATATATATGGCAAAAGACTTCAAAACAAACCTCGGCATAAGATGCAGCAACCTCCGAGTGCTTCTCAGTAGTTTTAGTAATAAATATATCCCTGAAAACCGACCATCATTCAAAGAGAAAACCTCCAGGCGCATCTATGGTTGGAAATCCAAGCCCAGAATTTAAATCAATTCATTCAAAGAATGAAAAATAATTGAAAAAACAACAATGAACCTTATAATCTAAATGCATATCTCTTTCTTTTTTATCAATCTTTCGGATGCCTACCTACAGGATCATATGCTACTTTTCCTTCAGCTTGAAAAGCATGAACTAAAGCCTTCAAGTATCTTTACTAGATAATCATGGATATACACATCCAACCTGTTGTTGTTTACTAAGAAAATTAAGAAATAATGTTAATGTAGTAGGAACTAGACAATAATATCAGACTATCAACAAAATCCAACTCCAAATAATTTAAACGACCAAAAATATATATATATATATTAAAAAAATTTGAAAAGGACACTTTACATATAAACCCTAGAATAACAATGTCAATGTAATTTATCATAAAACAGCTGAAAAAGAAAATAACTTTAGTTAAATACCTTAAAGAAGCTGTAAAGCGAAGATAAACTAAAGTAACCCATATTACAAATCAAAAGGAGATAAATGAATTTAAAGCAAATACAACTTACATTTTATCAGCTTCCCAATTTGTTTGAGACATAATGCTGAATCAAGAAGCTCAAATAAACAGTTCATAATAATGTCAGTACATGTAACCAGAGCGCCTTCCACATCTAAACTGCAAACCAGAATCATAAAATTTTACCTATAACAATATTTAAACCAAATGGAAAGGGAGACTGAGAGAGTGAGAGAGGAAGATATTAAGTATAGTCCATGTCAAGGAATAGAAGCTAAGGGATTTGTTGCAATCTTGGCCACTGGAAACTAAAGAAAGTAAGTAAAATGTTGCTGAATGCTACTAATTAAGAAAAAACTGAAAAAAGAAAGATGGATAGATATAAACCTGCAAAAACCATTACTTTTACTCCTTCATTTCTGAATTCCCTTCGTAAAACCAAAACTTTTTAAGATAAAAAAAATACAAGAATTTGGTTTCTGTAGCTTTGTTAGATTGAGTTGCTGTTGCAGATATCGTAACGGCTTTGGTAGCGTAAATTTACTAAAAAAAACTCTTCATTTTTATCAAATTTCAATTTTAAGCCACGAATACATTCACACTTTTGGCAGGTTTGCTGTAGAATTTACTTAAGCTTTAGTGCTCGACGATGAAGTTCCCCTGAAATGAAATTTTTTGTTTAAGAAAATGAGACATAATACATAGAATTAAAATTTTAAAATGATTGGAAAAAAGCACTTGTTTTTTTTTTCTTTTTTGAAGGTCAGACTACAAAATTAGTTTCATCGGTAGCCTGAACACAACTAGGCACCCGAAGCCTTATAGACTTCAATGGCTTAATGACAGTAATAAAGTGAAGGTGACTAAACAAGTCTTTGTCAATTTATCAATTGGAGCTTATAATGACCAAGTTTTGTGCGATGTTGTCCCAATGCACGCTTGCCATATACTTTTGGGACTTCCATGGCAGTTTGACCGTGAAGCCATTCATAATGATAAACAGAACAAAATCACCCTCATTAAGGAAGGAAAGCATTATACTCTCTTACCATTGTCACCGGCACAGGTCTACCAAGACCAGCTCTACCTTCAAAATTCTTTCCCTTCGTAAGGGGGTTTGGTTAAGGAGAGAGAGTGATAATATCAGTAAGGGTGAGAAGAGAGAAGAGGAGAGAGAAAAGGCTAGTGAGTTAAGAGATAGAGAGGTGAGGAGAGAAGAAAGTAAGGGCATCGTAAAAGCCAATAATTTCAATTTACATGCCAAAATGAGGGATGTTACATAAGCTGTAACTAATAATCTGAATTTGCTTTTATTTTATTGCAAAGGTTTAAGCTTGTCTGTAAGTAAATCTGACCATTCTCCTTCTAGTGTTGTTTCCTTTCTTTTGCAGGAGTTCAATGATGTGTTTCCCGAAGAGTTGCCGAGTGGGCTACCTCCTATTCGAGGAATCGAACATCAAATCGATCAATTCCTAATCATCCAGCTTATAGGAGTAACCCCAAGGAGATGATAGTGCTTTAAAGGCAAATTGAGGAGCTGATGTCGAAGGGATTGGTACGTGAGAGTATGAGTCCATGTGCTATTCCAGTCATCTTAGTGCCTAAAAAGGATGGGACTTGGAGAATGTGTGTTGATTGCCGAGCCATCAACAAAATAACGGTAAAGTATCGACATCCCATTCCTAGACTTGATGACATGTTAGATGAACTTAGTGGGGTTGTATTCTTCACAAAAATTGATTTAAAAAGTGGTTACCATTAGATTAGAATGAAAATTGGTGATGAATGGAAAACCATTTTTAAAACTAAACATGGTTTAAATGAGTGGCTGGTTATGCCTTTTAGGCTAACTAATGCACCTAGTACTTGTGAGCGAGCGACGTTTTTGATAAAACGCGGACTCTCTCGGAAAGGAGCTGCGAGATCGGGCAACCCTCCCTCGCGTGAGGTTTTTGGATTAAAAATTCATTTTCGGAAAATTGATTATTAAATAAAATAATCGAGACCTAAATCTTAATAAAAAAGTGTAGGAGTCGCCAGCCAGCTCAACTCAACCGAGAAATTACAATGTAGTTGAACCAAAGCGAGAACTGCCACATTTTCCAAAGATCTAGATTCGGACAAGTCTCTTATTTCATGTCTAATCAAAATAAATACGGCCAATGTTCTTTGAAGGCATTTTATAAATCTAAAGTCAATTTTATTAAAGTAAATCATGCGATGCACATACACATAAAATAAAAGTAAAGCGGTAAATAATTAAATTATTACAACCCGATTGAACAAAAAATTAAAAAAAAAAAAAAAAACTCTCAACCTCACTTTAAAACTGCCGAAAATACATGATTTATCTAGAAAAATACAATCGCCTAAGATACACGAATTAAGCTATTAATTACATTCAAAATGAAAATAAAAGAAATTAAAGCTGCAAAACATGGGGGTTAGCACAATTTATAGCACACCATAAATAGGACTCAAGTAGGACAAAATTAGGGATTTTAGAGATCGGGGGCATGCATTTAGGGGGTTACCGGGTCGGCCCTGCCGGCCGGCCCGATTAGACCTAGAAAATAGTTTTGAAACATCCCTGTATTTTGTTTTGTGAGAAAACACGTTTTGAAAACATTTTTCGGTTTATTTTAATTTAGCATGTGAGATGGGTTGGTTTTCGGGAGAATCGGGTCTCCGTCGTGGCATTGTTCTAAATGCAATAACACTGAGAATTAAATCTAAGGTCGTGAATGCACACAACAAAATTCATTTTCAGGGATTTTTTTATTTTTCTGAATTTTTATGATTTTTGGAAATTTTTGTGGATTTTCTACCACTAGATGAAGATTACAGTCGCAAGACTGTAGTTCATCCCTTAGCAGAAAATCACCAAAATAACTTAAATGAAAGGAGAAAGCAGGGAAAAACTAAGAATAGTCGTACGACTATTGTTTGGGTGGCACGACTGTGTTCTTTTTCACTAGAAACAGTCTTAGAACTGTTCTTAATTTCCAGCAGCAGTAAGCCAAAGAAAATGAGTTTTATGCACGAAAATCAACTAAACACTCAGAAAATGAAGCAAAACAAAAGTTTTGAGTATAATTACCCTTTTTGCACTAATCCACCATTGGTTTGACCGCTGGAAATACCTTAATTTGCTCCAGATTGCTTCTTTTCCTTTGTGAGTCATGTTTGCAAAATGAGTCCGAAAATCTCCAAAATGTCACGGATTTATGTAAAAATAAGGTCTGAAATTGATTTGGTTTTTGTATGACAAGTTTAACCTACGATTTCTAATAGATTTTAGGCTTTAACACTTTAAAATTCAAAAGAAAAGCGTAGAAGAAAGATGAGAGTTTTTTTAGTTTTCTTCTCTTATTTTCCTTCAATTTCTCTCTCAAATTTTCTCTCAATTATTTCTCTGCCAAAAGTCCTTTCTCTTTCTTGTTTTCTGCCTTTTATTTGCCTTTGCTTCTGGAGATCAAACGAGCATTAATTGTAACAATATTCCCACTACTGTAATTATAGTCGTGGGAATCACGGTTTTTTTTAAGGACCCGAAAAATTCCGTGTTCACAGGCTGCCCCTCGTGTAGCTAAAGTCTGATTTTCAGTGCAGATTTAGGTACACGACAAAGAACACGGATTTTTACGGTGATATACACGCGTGTGGCTCGTGTGTTAATCCTATGCGACTTTTGGTAAAAAGGCGGTCCATATGCTTTTCGCATAAGGATGACACTGGGGAAAGACGACTTTTGGAGTCGAGCGGTTCCTTACGATGATTTTCACATAGGGATGATGCCAGGGAAAAATGACTTTTTGGAGTTAAGCGGTTCCTTACGATGATTTTCGCGTAAGGATGATACTGGGGGAAAAAATGACTTTTGGAGTCAGGCGGTTCCTTACGATGATTTTCACGTAAGGATGACACTGGGGGAAAAAATGACTTTTGGAGTTAGGTGATTCCTTAAGATGATTTTCACATAGGGATAACGCCGGGGAAAAATGACTTTTTGGAATCAAGCGGTTCCTTTCGATGATTTTCGCGTAAGTATGACACTGGGGGAAAATTGACTTTTGGAGTCAAGTGGTCGTGTATGACCTACCATACAGATGCAAGATGTTTGTAGTGTGTAATTGGTGAACGTATAATAAATACGGGTGAATGCAATTTGGTTACCTTTTATAATCATGCAGGACTGAATTTGTGAAGTGTGTGATAGTCGCGTGCAACTTGGCACATGGGACATACTGAGATTGAATTTTGGGTTCCCTTTTAAAGTTGTGGTGGACTGTGATTTGTGAAAAATTAGACGATCTTATATGACTTGGCATACGGGATACGTCAGGATAGAATTTTGGATTCCCTTTTAAAGTCGTGATGGACTATGATTTGTGAAAAGTGAGACGATTTCGTATGACTTGGCATACAGGATACGTCGAAAATGTAATTTTGTGAAATTATGCTTACAGTGAATTTTTTGCGATTTCTCGAGTTTCGTGCCCCTGGACGAGGCGGACCATTGTTAGAAAAATTGGTCGCTGACGTGTTCGCCCTGCAAAATCACTGAAATATCTTCCCATGGGGGAATATTAAAAATTTGGTGATAAAATAGGATTTAGAAAATAAATAAAGAAAAGAATTTTCCCCCTTTTTTTCATTACAGTCGTACGACTGTATTTTAAATTCAACTAAAGTCATACGACTGTAGACGAATTACAGTCGTACGATTGTAATTCGCGGGCAGAAAGAATTAAAGGGGAGTTTCACCCCTTTCGTTTCTCACTTTCTATTCTTTTCATTTTCTCTCAAAAAATCCGATTCTCAAACCTTAAAATTTGCAAAGATGTTGAAGAAACTCGGGAAGAAGTTGAAAAAGCTCACTCCCAACCAGATTCAGGGACCTGGTAGTGTGCAGGATATTCCATTCGTTGGTGTTGCAGATGGGTACAGCCACCCACGTTATACGAACCATTTTGGAGTCCGTTTCGGGTCGGAGATCCCCATCTTGCTGGAGATTGGATCCCATTTATCTTCTCTCCAGGTTAGAACCCGAATCCGAGCCTTAATTTTAAACTTTTCAATATTTTTCCATTTGAGTTCTTTTGATTTGATTTGCATGATTTTACTGCTTTCTGGGTGAATTGGTTGAGTAGAATGCATGCTAGGGGCCCCTCTGTAGTTCATAGGAACAAGAATCTAGGAAAAACGAGTTAGAAATTGTGAAAAATTGGTTTGGCCAAAATTCTGCCAGCAGGGATGAACAGTCGTACGATTGTTCTATGAACACTCGTACGACTGTAGAGTTAACAGTCGTACGACTATCGCTACGATCGTGTGACTGCTGCTGCAGTAGTATGACTGTAGCACATTTTCTGTTGTTGTTGTTTTTTTTTAATGACTATGATGATTATTATGATAATTATGCATGTATGTGTTTTTGCATGTATGTATGCATGTATGCATTTTTTATGATTATGTATGTAGTTTTCTTAACTAATTAATGATAATGATGATGATTATGCAAACATTAAATGTGCATGCGTTGTACTTCCTGAATGTGTAGGATAGAGAGATCTCGGGTTGTGGGAACCTTTCCCTGCCCCGAGTCTGGTGGGGACGGCTCCCTGAGTCTGTGAGCGCCCGAGTTAGGGTCTTGGGTCTAGAGGCGTTCATTCTATCATTGCCGGAGAGTATGCCTCATACTACTCATGCCATGATGACGGCGCTGTGTGAGAGGTAGGTCTGCATCACCCATACCTTCCATCTTTCGATCGGCGAGCTCACTGTCACTCCCTCGGACTTCGCCTTGATTACGGGGTTTTGGCTTTGGTGAGACCCCGATCAAGTTCAACTACTATTTGACCCGACAACAACTGGTGGATAACTACATCGGCAGACTGATTGGCTGCACCCTCGAGAAGGGGAAGATTCTGTGTTCTAAAGTAGACGCATATTAGGCTGATTGCCCAAACCGATCTAAGGAGGACGTGGAGAGGTCTGCTCGGGCCTACGTGCTCGTCCTGTTGTCCTGCATGCTATTTCCTACCGGGCAGAGTACCTGTAACCTGACTCTGCTCCTGACTGTTATGGACCTAGCTGCCTTCCCCACTTTGGATTGGGCTCGAGCTGTGCTTGGGCAGTTGTATTATGGACTGGACCTGTGTGCTAGAAGGAGGAAGCAGGAGATCTTTGGCTTTTGGCTCGGCCTACTGGTATTACCCTTTCTTCCCTTTTTTTAACTCTTTTATTAATTGCAGATCTGGGTGTTCGAGCACCGCATTCTAGAGCCACCAGACTTGAGAGATGCACAGGGTGAGGAGCACCCGACTGTTCTACGCACTTGGACGCAGGGATGGCAGGGCATTGGCCGCGATCTGGCGTAGACCCGGCAGGATCTTCGAGAGGTCTCCTAGGAAAGGGTAAGGAAACTAATTCTCGTTAGTAAGAAAAATTTAATTTAGTATTTACTTATATGTTCTGAAATCTTTGTTTATGTGATTGTGTTTTTGCAGCTCGACCACTTTCCATGGCGAGGTTAGGGAGCTGTGCCTCCTATTGTGCATGCTTTCTTGCGGTATGATGACCTCCGGCTCGTCCTGGAGTGTCCTATGTCCCAAGAGTGGTATCTGGGAGAGCGTCTCCGACTAGCTGACCACATAGACGGCCCTGCTGGCCGGCTTGTTCCTCTGCCGCTCCCCAGTGAAAATTATTTTGGCCTCATTTTGCTGACCCTGCTGAGGACCCAGATATTTTCGGGAATGGATACAGAGCCGATTCTGTTGACGATGATTATTCGGCTTTTATCTGAGAGTGCTTGCTGCCCATTCAGGGTAATGCGCCGGCGGCTCCTCCCTGTCAGGTATCTTTTTTTTAGCGTCTAATATCCCTTCATTTATAGGTTAAGAGGCATAGAGGGTTGAGTTCTGTTCGGCAGTCTGGTCCAGGATACGAGGACGCAAAGGCCGCCACTACTGGGGGGCATGCACCCGTCCATGACAGGGGCCATCCTATGCATTCCAGTGGTGCTGTGGTGTCTACCTCTTAAGCAGCCAGAGTTGTAAAAGGTCAGCTAGTGATGGAGCTGAGGACCAGCTTCAACCTGATGGGGCTAGATGGTGGATATGCTTATAGGGACCTGCCTGTTTACCGTCATCACCAGCCCATGTTTGCCCCAGCGGATACTACCCATGTAAGTCTTCCGTCTCTCTCTCTTTTTTTTTTGGACACTCTTTTATTTAATTTTTTTTTTAGGTCCCTCGGGCTCAGGTGCAGGATATAGCACATCAATACTTGGGCTTCGAGTCCTTTATGACTCAGGAGAATGCCGGCTGGGTGGTAAGTATTCTACAGTCCTGTTTCATCACATGATTTATGTGATGCATGAATGAGTATGTATGCATGTTAATTTGTATTGTTATTTTGCAGGCTCGAGTGCAAATGCTGTAGGATCAGGCTAGGCAGCTAGCAATTTTCGAGGCTCGGGCTTTGGCCGTGACACAGGGGCTGACTCAGGCGCGAGCTGATCATCAGGCTCGGTTGGGCCGGATGCAGGCTGACATGACCCAGATGCAAGCTGACATGAACTGGATCCAGGCAGACTTCGATACTTATAGGACGGCGCATCCGAGTGAGTCTGAGTCATCTGAGGAGGGAGAGGATGAGAGCTAGACAAGATGTTTTGTATTACTTTTTTTTTTTTTGTTTTGTATTGAATTTCTACACAGAACATGAACTTCATTTTTATTATTATGGGCTTTCATTTCATTTATTTTTAGGAATTCACACTTTCCTCTTTTCAATTTTTTGCTTCCTTTCATCCAGGCTTTTACAATTTTTTAGAATCAATACAAGACTCTGACTGGCTCAAATTGAAGCTTTTCGGGTTGTGGAACATTAAAGCCTATTACAAACATCCATGGAACAGCGAATTGTTGAATGCCTGCTATTGCTACTGGGATCCGGTGGACAATGTCTTCCGTTTCTCGCACCAAGAGCTTTGCCCCTTGTATGAGGAATTTAGTGTCATCTTGAATATTCTGTGTCACAAAGGGATCAACATTGCAATTCCCGAATTCACCTTTGGTAGCATTCCTTCGTTGGTAAGTTTGTTTGGGCTTCCCAATCCCGAGGTGGAAGCTCTTCTCTCTACCAGATCCTCTTCTCCTGGCCTGGATGAATCTATATTAGAGTGGTGCATCAATGCCCCTAGGGATCATGTCGGCTGGGCTAGTATGGTTAGCCTTTTACCAGTGAGCCTGTGATTCTAGTGATGGGGTTGCCTCCTTTAGGACTGTCTCTCTTATCCCTCAGATGCCTACGGGGGCGTCTCCGGCTCCATTTGCACTCGCTGAGACCCTTATCAACCTGTATGCATCCAAGACGAGCGGTTCTCTCCATGTCGGTCCCCATCTTATACTGCTCCAGGTAATTCTTCTCACTGGCTTGTGTGCATTCTGGCACCCAAATAAGCTTTTAACCATTGCTTCATATCATGTTGTAGATCTAGCTTTTGGAGAAGCTGTCAATTCTTAAGATTCCGAGAGGGAATTTTAAGAAGTACCACCCAGCCAACTTCAAAGAAAGAGGCTTCTCTATTGACTCCTACGCTGATATGTCTGCCGATGAATGGACTGCTTGGCTGGCTCGCCTGACTGACGATCGGATCAGATGGGTCTGCCCCTGGTGGAACATTACCCACATGGTTATGGAGATGTGGGCGCATGGTGTCCAGTTGTTGGGATTATCTAGGGTGATATTTTATTCTTCGAGTCGCCTTTGTCGACAGTATGGTCATCCACATAGTATTCCTCAGCGTTCTTGTGTCACCACCAGTGAGGAGTACACTGCTTCTTGGCCTGACCATATTAGGTTCTGTTGGGCTAATAATACTCGCCATGTGACGTTAAGCTATGCTTCCCTTGGACCCACGAAGACGGATGATTGGTACAAGCACTGGCTGGCTGAGATTAGGGACCTGCCAACCTGTGAGGCGCGTGATCGTGCTACTTCCCAGTGGCTGACTTCTTCCGGGGTTGCAAAATCGCTTCCTGTTAAGAAGAGAAAGACATGAGAGAGACATGATTCTTATTATTACGTGTATACATTTTATTCTATTACTTTTTTTTCTTTTTCTTTTTTTTTTTTTTTTTTTGTAATGCTCACAATTCGTATGCCTAGGCGTATAAATGCCTTTGTTTACTCGGATGTTTTAGCAATGAATCATGTAACATACTCCAAACATCCATGCAATATGTTGAGCAATACGCACTTCATTAATGAAATTCAATTATTGTGACAATTAAAAATAGCCAAAATTGGTATATATCCCGAACGAACTAACTCCTGTTATTAACCATCCCGTACTGGTTTTCTGGTTGATAAACTACCTCTCACTGTCTTAATTTTTGCTTAAGTTGCCCTTGCGGGTTTTCAACTTAACAGACTTTTTTTTTACACATGGTAGCGTTTGAGATGGCCCTGGTTGATCGGATTGGTGAACTCATTGCCATCCATGTCCATAATCTTTACTGCGCCTTTGGAAAATACTTTCTTAACCACATACGGCCCTTCCCAATTGGGTTTAAATTTGCCCCTCGCATCTATGTTGGATGGTCTCATTTGTTTCAACACCAGATCTCCCGTTTTCAAAGGATGTTTCTGATGATGAGCTCGTTGATTGTAGGCTCTAGCCATTCTTTGATGGTACATTTACAGATGAAAAGCTTTGAGGCGCTTTGCGTCGACCATAGCCAGTTGTTCAAACCTCGCCTTTACCCACTCTGTTTTAGGCAATTGGGCTTCCAAGACGATCCTTAAGGATTTCAATTCCACTTCAATGGGAAGGACTGCTTCCATCCCATAAACCAGTGAATATGGCGTTTCCCCTGTCGGTGTCCTGACACTGGTTTTGTAACCCCATAAATCATATGGCAATCTATCTGCCTAATCTCTGTAGGTCGAAGTGGTCTTTGATAAGATCTTCTTGATTGACTTGTTCGCTGCCTCCACTGCTCCATTAGCTTGTGGCCTATAGGGTGAAGACTTGTGATGCTCTACATTGTATTCTTCAAGTAATTCGGCCATGGCTCCTTGAAACTACACTCCATTATCAGTTACCACGTGGTGTGGTATGCCATAGCTCGTGAAAATGTGCTTCTTTATGAATTTAGCCATGTTCTTAGCCGTGACTTGGGCAAAAGACTCGGCTTCAACCCACTTAGAAAAGTAATCCACTGCCACTACAATAAACCTGTGACCATTTGACGCTGGAGGCCAAATCTCACTGATTATGTCTATACCCCATACTGAGAATGGCCAAGGGGTCATGAGATTCTGCAATTCCATGGGCGGAAGATGGTTGATATCCCAATAGATCTTGCACTCACGACACTTTTTCACTTATTCGGCGCAATCTGTTTGCATGGTGAGCCAGAAGTACCCTTGCCTCATGATCTTCTTTGCCAGAGCTAAACCATTCATATGCGGGCCACATATCCCCGAATGCATCTGTTGCATAACCCTTTTTGCCTTTGCCTCCGTCAGACACTTCAACAACAATCCATCAAACCATTTGAACTGGGCTGCTAGTTTCCTTAATATGGCCTTATCCGATGAATCCGCTGCTTCGGGATATTGGCCACTTTGCAGGAAATCAGCTATGTCTTGATACCAGGGCTTATCATCCACTGTTAGGGTCAGGATATCGCTAAAATGATGGAATGGTGTTCTAGCGGTTTCAAGGATCAAAGGCTGCATTGGTGCCTTCTGAGGTCCTTCCCATATGGACAATAGGTTGCTAACGAATCAGCCATTTGATTGTCATCTCTGGCTACATGTCTGAATTTAATATGCCCGAATACCTTCACCAACTTCCATAAAGTCTCTAAGTATGGACGGAGAGATTCTTCTTTGATTTCCCATTCTCCCGTGGCTTGGCGGATCACCAATAGTGAGTCTTCAACAACGGTCACATCATTTGCCCCTAATGTGATAAGACCATCAATGCCAAATAAGCAGGCTTTATATTCTGCACTGTTGTTGGTTATCGGGAACTCCAACCGCTTTGATAAAGGAATTATTTCCCCCTCGGGAGTTATAATGATTACTCCGAGACCTGCTCCCCTTTTGTTCACAGCTCCATCAAAGTGCATGATCCATTTTCTGACTTCTATATCCACCATAGCCAACTGCTCATCCGGAAACTCTAGATTCTCCACATAATCAGATTCGAGCGGCTGATTTGCCAGGAACTCGGCCACTGCTCTTCGTTTGATCACCTTCTTTGTCACATATTCAATGTCAAATTCTAACAGCAAAAGTAACCATCGAGACAGCTTTCCTGTTAAAGATGGAGCAGAGCATAGGTATTTCACCGGATCAACCTTTTGCCACTGCTTGTATCTTATATAATTGGAAATAGTGTCTCAATTTCTTTGTCAGCCAGACCATAGCGGTGCAAGTCTTTTCTACCATGGTGTACCTGGTCTCATAATCCAGCAGCTTCTTACTGAGGTAGTAAATAGCGTGCTCTCTCTTATCATCTTATTCTTGGACCAACATTGCTCCAACAGAAGTTTCTTTGATGGCTAGATACAATATCAAGGGCTTTCCCAGAATCGGGGGATTCAACACTGGAGGATTGATCAAGTATTCTTTGATCTTATCGAATGCAACTTGACACTGATCATTCCACATGACTGGCTGTTCTTTCCAAAGTAGCTTGAAAATGGGCTCACAGACAGTTGTCAATCTGGCGATGAATCTGCTAACATATTGAAGTGACCCCAGGAATGATCTGACTTCCTTTTCTGTTTTCGATGCTGTGATATCTTGAATGCCTTTGATCTTGTCTGGGTCCATCTCAATCCCTTTTCAACTGACAATTTGCCTGATGTAACCCTGAATACACATTTCTTTAGATTGAGTCGTAAGTTATACTTTTCAATCCTGGTCATGAATCTATCCAGGATAGCAGGGTGCTCTTCCCGAGTCATGGATTTGACTAGCATTTCATCAACATACACCTCGACCTCCTTGTGGATCGTGTTGTGTAACAGTGTCGTGACAGCCCTTTGGTAGGTTGCCCTAGCATTCTTCAATCCGAAGGGCATCACCCTGTAGTAGTACACCCCCCACTCAGTGATAAAGGCCGTCTTAACCTTCTTAATGATATCCATCAAAATCTGATTGTATCCTAAGAAGCCATCCAGAAATGAGTACATGACTGCCCTTGCCGCACTGTCGATCAGAACATCGATGTGAGGGAGTGGAAAATCATCCTTTGGAGAGGCCTTATTCAAATCTTGGTAATCCACACAAACTCTGACTCTCCCATCCTTCTTGGCAACTGGAACTATATTGGCTAACCATTCTGGATACTCCACCACTTCTAGGAAGTTAGCCTTAATCTGCTTTGCCACTACTTCTTTGACTTTCACGGTCCATTCTAGATGTAGACGTCTGAGCATCTGCTTTACCGCATTGAACTTAGGATCTATTGGGATTCTGTGTTCTGCTATCCCTCTGTTGACCCCCGGCATGTTGTCGTAAGACCAGGCAAATGCTCCCACATTTTTTTTAAGTACTTTTATCAGTACTCTCTTTTCCTCAGGAGTGAGTTCATTGGAGATAGATACCATTTTAGGATTTTGAACTGTAGCCAAATTAATTTCATGTAATGCAGTGTTCTGAATGCTGAACACATTGAATGAATGATTGCATGTATGCACAGAGCCATTAGGAAAAACATAACACAAATAAGCAAAGTCAAATTTCATTGCATTCATCGCCTTATAGGCGGAATTGTTCACATCAAATACAGAAGAAATGTTTATATAAAAGTCATTTTCTTCCTCTACATGCGGAGGGTCTTCAGCAGCAGGGTCTTCAGGGTCAGCAGGTCCTTCCTCGAATAGGTCACTCAAGTCAGCTTCCAGAGTCTCTTTCTGTGCCTCTGACAGAACATCTTCTTCTTTCTTTGCCTTTCCCTTGGCCATCATCCGGGTGAGCTCAGCTACGGCTTTCTCCACCAGATCAACTTGTTCTGAAGCAACTTCCTTCTTTACAAGACACTCCTTCAAACCTTTCTTCAACAAGGCCGAAAACGCCTTAGTGATGGCATCCACCAGTGCATCTGCATCTTCTTCTTTTGGCTTTTCCTCTGGAATGATAAGGGCCACTACTTCCACACGGGTTCATGGAGGGGTGATGATCTTGGTCGTTGCTTTAAGCTTAAGCATTTCTTCAACAGAACTAACTCCATACTTAGAGAAGTCAATGACATCAGTGAATATCTCAAACCCAGGGACTGTTTCCCCCTCGACTACCATCGGCTCAGGCTTTCCGTCATATGGCTAATCACTTGCTAGGACAAATGTATCCAAGAGATGGACTTTCTTTGACTCGGGCACTTCCTTCTTATCAGCTCCTTTATAACCGAGTCCCCCGTGGTGTGATTGGCCCGCACTGATGTCAAACTTTGTGATCCCTTACTGATTGGCTCCGAGCCCTTTTCCTTGAATGAAATTCTGCTTTTGGAAGTATTTATGGATCCATGGAGAGAACACCAGGTCTTTCTCCTCCTGTTTTGAAATGACCACCACTTGAAAGCCAGTCAGAGGTTGCTCGAGTGAATTCAGTGCTGCCACCACAGACGATTCATCAGCCTCAAGAGTCACAATTTTCTCCCTTATAGGAATCTTCACCTTCTGATGCAAAGTCAAAGGTACTCCTCCCAGTGCGTAGAACCAAGGTCGTCCCAAGAGTAAAGGAAACGTCACCGGGATATCGATGACAGTAAACAGCACCTTAGATCTTACTTCTCCAATTACCACTTCCGCTTCAAAAGTGCCGATCACAGAGCGTTTCGAATCATCATAGGAACGGATTACTGTGCTGGATTTCAAGAGTACCTCTTCATTCATGTGAAGGCTTGGGAGTATTTTCAAGGGACATATGTTCAATGCTGAGCCGTCATCAACCATCACGCAGGGCAAAATTGTATCCATCATCTCGTTGACTCTTCGTACTCTCGATCGCCATACTTACATCCTCGGGGGACATGAATGGACTCGCATCCATCTCCATGAGCTTCTTAACCACTGCAGCTAGGTGCCTTTAGGACTCCATCAGTAGATGCCACACGGATGCACGTGCAGGCATCTTTTTCAGCTACTTCAGTACCAAGTCTTCTTTTTCCTCCACCTTAACAGGTATATAGTCTTCAACCGGAGTTTTGGCTCTCTTGCTGGGTTCCCCTATTGAACCGGAGTTTTAGCTCTCTTGCTGGGTTCCCCTAGCCGCTGTGGCTCAGGTTGGTATACTCTTCCACTCCTCATGACATTGTTCACAGGGGCATCTTCTTCCCTTATGTACATCCTGCTCTTGGTGCGAACGGGATAAATAGGCTTTGTCTGGCTTACGGGCTTGGGCCTGCTCATCATCTCAAACTCGTCTGCATCATCATCTAACTGAATATCATCCAAATTGTCAGGCTTATTTTCCTTCACAGTCGGCTCAGCTTCTTCACCCACCACTACCTGTATCGCCGGGTTTGCCTTGGCAATCTGTGCAAGCACAAAGTTAGTGGTCAATCCTGATTGTACCATTTTGACCCTTCTTTCAAATTGAGGCAAGGGGTTGTTCTAGATATTGGGCTTAAGGCGAGGCTCTTCTATCTTCTTCTCATCGAAAAACTATTGGATAGCCTTCTTCAAGGCATGGCGTTCATTGGTTCGATACCCCTTTGAAACATGATAGGAGCAGAAGTTGTTGTTATCCGCCTCGGTCGGAGGTGTGTACTGTTTCAAACTCTGAAGGAGGCCCAAATTTCTGCACTTTAAGAAGATCCTTCCCAGAGAATCCTCCCATAGAGAGATACCTTTCCCAGTCGCTTGTTGATTCACCCCTTGTGCTACAGCTGCTACCTCTACTTGCTTAACTGGAGCAGTAGACTGACTCGGCTTAGCACTCGTTAAGGAAGAGGCTGCAGAATTGCTCTTCTTCTTGTACCCCTATGAGTATGTCCGTCTTCGATATCCTCCTCCGGAACTGTTATGGGCAGGATCAATCTCGTACTTCTCTACCTTTCGGGCTAGTTCGTGCACTTCTACCAAAGACTGGAATTTATGATATTTCATCACATTTCGATACAACTCTGTGAGCATGGGTTTTTTTCCGACCTTTGTGATAAAAGTCATTGTTGCCTTTTTCACGGATAAGCATGAAGCGGATTCGGACCGACCGGAATAATGTCGGAAATGTCCCGGATGACCCAAATGTGTGTGACAAGTCTTGGTACGAAGCCCCGAAGGAATTCTAGTGAGTATTTAAGAAAACCGAAGAAAAGAATGAAAAATAAGCAAATAAGCCAATCTGGTGACTACAGTCACTTGACTATAGTACCTACAGTCGCGCGACTGTAGTACATTATAGCCGCGCGGCTGTAATCATCAGATTTCCTTTTTCGGCCAAATCAGCATTTAATTCGGTCTTTTTAAACAAAATAAGCCAATCTGGTCACTACAGTCGCTCGACTGTAGTGCCTACAGCTGCACGACTGTACTACAGCCAGGCGACTATCGTACATTACAGCCGCACGACTGTAATCACCAGACTTCCTTTTTTACCGAAAATCAACAATTAATTCCGATTTTTAACCAAAACTGGGAGATATAAAAAGTCTTGTATCCAGGATTAGGGTTAACAGAACAGAGGGGAGGCAGAAAATTGGAGAATTTTGAGAGAAAAACACACAAAAACACCCAATAACACAGATTTTGGGACTTTTTCTAGGGTTCTTAAGAAAAATAAAAGGGTTTGATCTAAAAATAACTTAAAAAATTTCAACGAAACACATAGAAACGGTTGTAGGGTGTTGTTAAACCGTCATCACTCACTCAATCTCTCTGGGGGTTCCGTCCGGGCTTCGGAGATTGCGCATTTTTCGGGTTGTTCGTGACTGCAAGACGCTTTCCTGTATCCGAATCCATCATTGGTGATCCAAACACTGGAACACAGACTAGGTAACATTCTGAGAGGCCTTAAAAATCCATTTTTGTTTATTCTGGGTATTGTTTATTGATGTTTTTTTGAATTTTTACGATTCCGGGAGTGGTTTTGATTACAACCGCCTCGATTAGGATCACAGTCGCCCGGCTGTAATCTACAGCCACGCGACTGTGACCTATAGTCGCTCGACTATAATCTTCTGATTACAGTCGCTCGACTATAATCTCTGGGGCAGAAGCTCTGAATTACCCAAAATCGACCGATAACACTTCCGTTTTTCGATTAAATGTGTTCTTTATGTTTATTCTCGGCCCAATTACATCCCTTTGTGCTTAGATTTCTAGTTTTCTGATTTTTGATTGATGGATGTAATTTAAAGTTTGGTGATTTTAAGGGATTAGGGATTTTCATATTTGATTCGATACGTTTCAAATCCAGTTTATTGATTTTAGTATATTTCCAGAAATCCCGGACCCCCCAAAATCATTAAATTTGCAAAGCGGTTTTCAAAAACGAGAAAAGAATATTGGAATCAATTCTGGAGCACTACAGTCGCTCGACTGTAGGTGTTATAGCCACTCGGCCATGTTACAGCCGCGCGCTGTAATGCCCTACAGTCGCTCGACTGTAGTTCGGGGGGTAGAATTACAGTTTTGCCCTTATGGGCCTCAAACTTGTAATTTTGCACCCTTTTCCTATTCAAAACTGAATTTTGACGTGTTTACGTTCTTTTTGGATCCAAGATAAATGTTTAACTTAGGCCCACACACAAATGGGACCCCTAGGTCCCGGGATATCCGGCCCACTAAAGTTGGAAAAATGCATGTAAATGAGCCAAACCATTTTCAAAATTAGTTTTTCACCCACAAAACCTACAGGGCGTTTCAAAAAACCGTTTTCCAGGTCTAACCGGTTCGACCGATCGGGTCGACCTGGTTACTCCCCTAAATGCATGTCCCCGCTCCTACAAATCCCTATTCTGTCCTATTTGAGTCTTTTGTATGTCTTGATTATCTATGCTAACCGTATTTGGATGCAGCTTTTAGTTTTGTTATTTTTCATTTTTAATGTATTTAATAGATTATCTCGTGTAATTAGGCGATTGTAATTTCTTAGATTATCGTGTATAGTAGGCGGTTGTACATGGTGAGGATGAGAGTTTTCTTTTTCTTGGGTTGTATAATTTGGCCTTTTACTTTTCGACACTTTTATTTTTCCGCTCTTTATTTTAATATTTATATTTATGTCGTTTGCATGAGCATCGATTAATAATTAAAAAAAGATAAAATGAGTAGAATTAAGTGAATGCAACATTACGTTATGAAATAATAATTGAAAATAAGTAAGGATTAGTAGATATGTTGCCCGAACCTCGAATCTCTAGATTAGGTGCTGCATCTACACTTGGTAGGGAGCTGTACCGGAATTTCCCATATGAGCTGATCCGGGTGGTGACTTTGTATCTAACCTCGAAATTCGTGTTTCGAGATCTTTAAGTTAAAATGGGATTTTTCAAAAAACCTGTTTTCCAAAATTCACACTTACAATTAAGTTTTCTATAAAAGGGTTTTTCCAATAAAATGAAAGATTTTCTTAAGAAAGATTAAAGACCCGTTTTCAAACCACATCATCACACTTCAAAAAGAAAATCCCTGGTTCCCGCTTCACCGCACGTTCCATAAAAAGGTCGTCCGCTCACAGTGGCGACACTGCTAGGGATTAACAGTTTCTTTTAAAAGTTTTTCATAAAAACTTAAGGAACTTAGGCAACAATCGAAGTACATCCTCATTTTTAGTCAATTATTAAATCATAATTCGATGTTTCATTCACATTTGCATAAGCATGACATTTTCTCTTCTTGAATCGCTCCAACACTTGTTTAAGCCTTGTTTATCTTCAAAGGTGACCTACCTCTTCCGCTAGGATTGGAGGCACCCGAGGAGGTAAACCACTCATAGCCTCGTACGAACCCCTTCGTTTGGACCCTTGAATGGGGAGAAGCGAGGATTATATTTTCGCTATGGGGACCTGTACGACCCTTGGCTCGACTCATACCTTCATGTGGCCTAGCAACTTCCCATTAGGGTTACCAAAACATATATTTGAAAATGGACATTGAGAGTGCGCCTTTGGTATCCCCGGTTGATTCCAAAGAGACCCAACACCTAGGAAGAATGCGAGACCAATCGAATAGAGGAATAAGGTTGGAAGGGTGAGCATATTGTTGCATGGTGGTTTCATTTTTGACCTTCACATGTAACATCAAACACGCATCATCCGTGTGCCACTTTTGAACCACATTTTTATGCAGCCATTTTGGAGCATCATCATACGTGTGTGTTATACTAACCATGTTTTCTTGCAGCCATAACATCTTGCTCGTGTGTCATATACATCTTGTGTGCTTGCATTTCATAAAACATACATGACATCATCTCATGTGTCATGCATCTTAACCACGTTTTTGTGCAGCCATTTGCATTATGTATGACATAGGCATTCATATCATCTCATCCCATCTAAAATAAAGGATGTTCTAAGTATGCCCCTCATGACATTTCATTTCATGACATATCGGGAGTCCCCAAGATTACCCGTGTTCGCCTATGCACTGGATTGCACTTGGCCATTTTATCACATCATTGCACCATTAGAGGACCACAACATTCTTAGGCTTGTGTTCGTGTGGTGGACCACACAATACCATTACATAACATCATGCCCATTCATCATAGTGTTATGGCGACACTAACATCTTATTTGGTGTGTCACGATCCACACCGGATTGTTTCATAACATTAATTCAAGGCACTCTACGAGTGCCGGATTAGAACTCGTACTAGGACATTTCATAACAAGCCTAAATCATGCAAGGTGTTCCATGAATGCCGAAATGCTGTCCGTGTCTTGGTTACACGCGACTTGTTTCCGACATCACTTCATCCAAGATGCCATAAAAGCACCGAACCTCTGTCTATGGAACGGCTCCCATATGACCATCACATATCATTTCATTGACCTATAAAACGTCAAACCTCTGTCCGTGTGTCGGTACACAAGTGATCATTTCACAACATCCGCTAGGGCCCTGAAGGCTCTGAATTTCTGTCCGTGTGTCGGCCCACACGTGACATTTTTGCATTGTCTTTTGCATGGCATGGGGTATGCTAGGAACATCCAAAACAAAAAGAAAGAAAATACAAAAGTCATTTTCATCATCGTCCACATCCATAAAGCATTATCCGATTATGAACATGAACATATCATACACACCATTTAGTGTGTCGATTCTAGGTCCATGACATCCATCCGAGCTTCTAACCTTGTGTGGAATGTGCAGTTTGGAGTCGAACCTCGAAGCAGTTAGTTCGTGTCGAGTCAGTGCGAAACCAATCAGTTCAATCAGAGCTGGTCACCGTGGAGGGGATCAGTTTAGGGACAGACTCATATCGGGAGATCGAAACTCAATTGCCTACTCTACCAGTTGACAGTCAGATTTTTTTAGAAGAAGCTGACAGAGCGGAGATGGCCGACGGAAATAATGGAAACTTGCCTTTTGACATGGCTGCTTTTATGAGGAGCTTCCTCACCCCAAATGAGTTTAAGAATACTCTTAGGGAACAAGTGCAGGCCGTGATAGGCACCCTCCCTATTCAATCTATTCCACCAGCTCAGACTTCGGTTGGAAGTAAGGGACAACAGTTTGTCCAAGTTACTAATGGTACTGCAGGAAGCCTTCCTAGAGGATGTGGTGGAGTGGTTAACCACAGAGAACCCGACCATCAGTCCGAAGAGGATGAGGCCTTTGAGAAGGCGAGGGAAGCCTCAATTGAGACGATGCTAGAGAAGCGCCTCAATCAGAAATTTTCTGTTATTAAAGCCATGCTACCTAAGCTGAAGGAGATGGTCCACTATAACCCTGTTAAATATGTCGACCCGACTACTTTCATAGCTGATGGAGGTGAGCGGCTCCCAGCTGGTTTTCAGATGCCTTACCTGCCTCCGTACACCGGGAAGGGCCCACCGGAAGCCCATTTGGACAGTTATGTGAAGTTGATGACTAGCATGGGGATTGGGAAAGGACATCTCTTAAATCTGTTTCCAACTACACTAAGTGGTGCTGCGGTGAAGTGGTATATGAAGATGCCTCTCTACACCCGTTCTACTTGGGAGGACCTTTCTGAAGCTTTTGTAAAGCAGTACGCTTACAATTCCCAAGTAGAGACTACCCTTAAAGACCTGGAAAGAATCCGCCAGAAACCAAATGAGTCCTTCCTAACTTACTACAAATGGTGGATGGATGTGCAAGTTTCAGTGGATGGGGCACCAAAGTTGGAGTCACTCATTGTGAAGCTGGTAGATTGTAGTCTCCCTCAATACAAGGATAAGATGAAACTAAAGAGATTCCACTCCTTTAATGAAGTGGTTGAATTTGCCAAGTGTATCGAGCGATATGAGGAAAAGGAGCAGAGAGGCAGACAGGGTTCGGGCTCCTATAGAAATAACCAAGGGTACTCTCAAGGGTATAAGGGCAGCAACTCTAAGGCTACTTCAGTGGGGTCCAATACTAAGATGACTCCGGATGCAGCTCCGTTCGAAGTGCATGAGGCTGGTGTGGCCGCCATGATCCAAGGAAGGCAGACTCCCCAAAGGGTCACTAGTCTGTGGGCTGAGTCAGTAAGCTTGATCTATGCTAAGTGTAGAAAATTTGGTCTGTTGCAGAGTTTGAGGCCATTTTCACCTCCGGCTGAGGCGGATAAAGATAATTTCTGCTCTTACCATGTGATGATGGGTCACCGTACAAATGAATGCACCCAGTTGATTAAGGCCATCAAACAGCTGGTCAATGATAGAAGGATCATCGAGCTGGCTTTGAAACCTAGCGTTTAGAGTAATCCCTTGCCCAACCTCGGATGATTCAGCTACACAAGCTGTTGGGGACCATGACACTACAATAAAAGAAGACCCTCCGCATGTGGAGGATGATAGTCATTTTTCTGTTTTAATTTGTTTCATATTATTATTATTATCAATTATCATGTGAACAATTCAACCTTTCAGTGTTTAATTTAATACAATTTGATTTCAATTACTTGTGCGATATTTTTCGGATGGAACTGTGCATGCATCTAAACATTCATTTAATGCCTTTAACACACATGATGCATCAATGCATGAAATGAATCTAGGGACAGATGATGACCCAAAAATGATATCCGTCTCAAAACACCTCACGCCTGCTGAGAGGAAAGAAAATTAAAAGTACCACAAAAGCGCATGGAAATCTTTGCCTGGCTGTACAGTGTCGTGTGGGGGTTGACGGAGAAATTACTGAACACCAAGCTCTAAAGGACTCAAAGACGAAATCAATCAAGCTGGAGCTTCGTAGACTCGAATGGGCAATGCTCTATTGTCGCAACTGCCAACTACTTCTCAGAGAGTGGGTAGAATCAGAACTAAGTATGAATGTCACTTCCAAAAAAAAAATGTCATAACTGCTAATGGAATATAATAATCCCAAGGGGCATTAACACAATACTCCAAAATAAAGGGTTAGACATCATAGACAATCTCTGTGTCCCTCAAAGCCAACAGAGCAACAGTGGCAGCCAATAAATCCATCAAAAGTAGTGGTTACCTACAGAATATGGGTCGACAAATTACCATTCGCTTTGCAAGGACACAGAACTAGCATCAGAGTACACACTAAAGAAACATCGTACTCTTTAGCCTACAGGATGGAAGCGGTTCCACCAGGGGAGACAAAGACCAAGTCATCAATCCCATCAACCCAGATAAGCCCAGGCACTATTAGGTGTTAAAAAAAAAGGGTCCAATGGGTCGTAAACCAAAAAGGCGATCCATGCAAAAATCAAGACAGTTTGATGGATCGAAAACGAAAAAGGCGGTCCGTACAAAAGTTAGGACAAAGAGGCGAGCACCATCAGCGTGAAAATCTGCAAAGACCAGTTGGTGGAAGGTGTGGGTCCGATCGAGACAGATACCATTACTAATTCTATCCTTAGCATCATTTCATCTTTGATGTGCATTGTGCTAAAACATTATAAATGAGTGAATGAATGAATGCCATTTTTTGTTCAGGTTAAATTTCCCAAGTCTGCTTGAAACTGAATTCGTATGGATGTGCACATTTTCTATTTACATGCATCTCACTTCAAAAAAAAAAAAGAGAAAAGTCCGATGGATCGAAAACCGAAGAGATGGTCCATGCAAAAATTAGGACAGTCCGATAGATCAAAAACCCAACAAGGGCGGTCTATGCAAAAGCTAGGGCAAAAAATAAAGTCTGCTGAATTGAAAACCCGAAAGGGCGGTTTAGGCAAAAATAAAGACATCCGACAGGCCGAAAACCAAAAAGGGCGACCTGTGGACAAGCAATGAAAATAACACAAAAGTCATACAGTAGTATCAAGCTCAGACAACTCTAATCCTGTAAAAACTGGGGTACATCAAAGCTAGTGTCTCACATCCACGCTTCGTGGAGCAAGCAACCAGGTCAATCAACCAAACTTTAATGCGATATCCCACCAAGGATAGACTCATCTGGGCATCCCAATCATTCGTCCGGTCCCTAAAAGTCTGATTCATGACCTCCAGCTCGATGACCCGCTGACGCAATTGGTCAACCTCTGTTCTCAAACGAGCAAACTCATGGCGCTCGATCCAAATCATCGTCTACAACAAACAAAACATGAAGAAGCACCATAATCATATGCGTATGCATCCGGGTCATGCACACACACATACATTCAAAACATACACATACATGCATACACACATCAATGCTAACTCAAGTGGCAGGTATATGCCGCCATCATTAGACTGTCTCGAGCCGCGGGTACTCCGAAAGCGGAAATAACCTGACATTGGGGAATCCTCAAATCCCAAGTATCCAGGGGCAAAGCAATCAAGCCGTATTTATACTTGATCAAAGGGGCAAAAAAAAAATTTTTTCCAAAATTATCGATCAAGGAATAAATACGCACTCCTGATCCGATTTCAACGGTATTGCTCCATCACAGAGAGCCGATTTCAATGGTACGCTCCACTGCAGAGAGCCGATTTCAATGTTACGCTTTATCACAGAGAGCCGATTTCAACGGTATTGCTCCACCATAGAGAGCCGATTTCAACGGTACGCTCCACCGCAGAGAGCCGGTTTCAACGGTATCGCTCCACTACAGAGAGCCGATTTTAGCGGTATTACTCCACCACAGAGAGCTGATTTCAGTTGTATTGATCCACCACAGAGAGTCGATTTCACCGGTATTGCTCCACCATAAAGGGCTTATTTTAATGGTATCAAAGGGCAAAGTATTCAGTCCGTATTCATTCTTGATCGAAGGGGCAAAAATTTTGTTTTCCAAAATTATCGATCAAGGAATGAATACGCACCTGAAACGATTTCAAAACCTCAAAAAGAGATAATCAAACTCCTCAAATCACCAAAGCATCTTTTCCCCAGCCACAAAGGCTATACGGAAGACTAAATCATTAAAATATTTCTTCCTTTAGTGACACAAGCTCCACTAGAAGTCAAATGACCAAAATATCCTCCCTTCAAGGGATGCCAACTTTTCAAGTTGCAAAATTACCAAAATACCCTCTTCCTTTCATGAACACCAAATAACAAGGAAAATTAAGTCCGGGCAAAGTCCTCTGCTTCACGATGTAGTTGAAGCACGACCCTAGAAAACTAATACAATTTGGGCAAAGTCCTCTGCTTTGCAATGGAGTCGAAGCGCGACCCCAGAAAACCATTACAGTCTGGGCAAAGTCCTCTGCTTCACGATGGAGTCGAAGCATGTCACTGGAGAACATCAAACCAATTCGGGCAAAGTCCTATGCTTCGTAACAGAGTCGAAGTAAGTCCCTAAAGAATCCAATCAACCTAGGCAAGATCGCTATTTCGCAAAACAACCGAGACAAGCCCCTACAAGCATCAAAGCTGGTAGACGCGAGAGGAGCCACCAGGTACGTCATTTTCTCCTCCTCATCGTGCTCCCTATCGCAGGACCAAACTGGAATTAGGCACAAGCACCTGTTCAAGTCAACTTTGTTCACGCGAGGGAAAGCCTATGAGCATGGGTTTTTTCCTGACCTCTGTGATAAAAGTCATTATTGCCTTTTTCACGGATAAGCGTGAAGCGGATTCGGACTGACCCAAATAATGTCAGAAATGTCCCGGATGACCCAAATGTGTGTGACAAGTCTTGGTATAGAGCCCTGAAGGAATTCTAGTGAGTATTTAAGAAAACCGAAGAAAAGAATCAAAAATAAGCAAATAAGTCAATCTGGTGACTACAGTCGCGCGGCTGTAATCATCATATTTCCTTTTTCGTCCAAATCAGCATTTAATTCGGTCTTTTTAAACAAAATAAGCCAATTTGGTCACTACAGTCACTCGACTGTAGTGCCTATAGCCGCGCGAATGTAGTACATTACAGCCGCGCGACTGTAATCACCAGACTTCCTTTTTTACCAAAAATCAGCATTTAATTCGATTTTTAACCAAAACAGGAGATATAAAAAGTCTTGTATCCGGGATTACGGTAAACAGAACAGAGGGGAGGCAGAAAATTAGAGAATTTTGAGAGAAAAACACACAATAACACAAATTTTGGCACTTTTTCTAGGGTTCTTAAGAAAAATAAAAGGGTTTGATCTAAAAATAACTTAAAAAATTTCAACAAAACATATAGAAACGGTTGTAGGGTATTGTTAAACTGTCATCACTTACTCAATCTCTCTGGGGGTTCCATCCGGGCTTCAGAGACCGCATATTTTTGGGGTTGTTCGTGACTGCAAGACGCTTTCCTGCATCCGAATCCATCCTTGGTGATCCAAACACTAGAACACAGACTAGGTAACATTCTGAGAGGCCTTAAAAATCCATTTTAGTTCATTCTGGGTGCTGTTTATTGATGTTTTTTTGAATTTTTATGATTTCGGGGAGTGGTTTTAAATACAGCCGCCTCGATTAAGATCACAGTCGCCCAGCTGTAATCTACAGCCGCACGACTGTGACCTGTAGTCGCCCGACTGTAATCTTCTGATTATAGTCTCTCAACTGTAATCTCTGGGGCAAAAACTTCGAATGCCCCAAAATCGGCTGATAACGCTTCCGTTTTTCGATTAAATGTGTTCTTTATATTTATTATCGGCCCAATTACATCCTTATATGCTTAGATTCCTGGTTTTCCGATTTTTTTATTGATGGATGTAATTTAAAGTTTGGTGATTTTGAGGAATAAGGGATTTTCGGATTTGATTGGATCCGTTTCGAATCTAGTTTATGGATTTTAGTATATTTCCAGAAATCCCGGACCCCCTAAAATCATTAAATTTGCAAAGCGGTTTTCAAAAACGAGAAAAGAATTTTGGAATCAATTCTGGAGCACTACAGTCACTCGACTGTAGGTGTTACAGCCGCACGGCTGTAATGCCCTGCAGTCGCTCGACTGTAGTTTGGGGGGCAGAATTACAGTTTTACCCTTTTGGGCCCCAAACTTGTAATTTTACACCCTTTCCCTATTCAAAACTGAATTTTAACGTGTTTACATTCTTTTTGGACCCTAGATAAATATTTAACTTAGGCCCACACATGAACGGGACCCCCGGGTCCCGGGATATCTGGCCCACTAAAGTTAGAAAAATGCATGTAAATGAGCCAAACCATTTTCAAAATTGGTTTTTCACCCACAAAACCTACAGGGCGTTTCAAAAAACAGTTTTCCAGATCTAACCGGTCCGACCAGTCGGGTCGACCTGGTTACTCCCCTAAATGCATGTCCCCGCTCCTATAAATCCCTATTCTAGCCTATTTGAGTCTTTTGTATGTCTTGATTATTGTGTTAACCGTATTTGGATGCAGCTTTTATTTTTGTTATTTTTCATTTTTAATGTATTTAATAGATTATCTCGTGTAATTAGGCGATTGTAATTTCTTAGATTATCGAGTATAGTAGGCGGTTGTAAATAGTGAGGATGAGAGTTTTCTTTTTCTTGGGTTGTATAATTTGGCCTCTGATTTATTTTTCCGCACTTTTATTTTTCCGTACTTTATTTTAATATTTATATTTATGTCATTTGCATGAGCATCGATTAATAATTAAAAGAAGATAAAATGGGTAGAATTAAGTGAATGCAATATTACGTTATGAAATAACAATTGAAAATAAGTAAGGATTAGTAGATATGTTACCCGAGCCTCGAATATCTGGATTAGGTGCTGTGTCTACACTTGGTAGGGAGCTGTACTGGAATTTCCCGGATGAGCAGATCCGGGTGACGACTCTGTATCTAATTTCGAAATTCGTGTTTCGAGATCTTTAAGTTAAATTGGGATTTTCCAAAAAACATGTTTTCCAAAATTCACACTTACAATTAAGTTTTCTATAAAAGGGTTTTTCCAATAAAATGAAAGATTTTCTTAAGAAAGATTAAAGACCCGTTTTCAAACCACATCATCACAGTTCAAAAAGAAAATCCCCGGTTCCCGTTTGACCGTGCGCTACGTAAAAAGGTCATCCGCTCACAATCTCCAAGTTGCCATCAATCAGCTTTCTGATCAATTCACCCTCTAATGGCTTCTGATGAAGGAGAATCATCTTATCCATCCATCTTTGGTAATACTCGGAGAAAGTCTCATTCGACTTTTGCCTCACAGCTTCCAAGTATTGTAACTTAACTTCCAGTTGGGTGTTGAAGCTGAAGTACTTTATAAATGCATCGGACAATGCATCCCAATCCCCTTGCACACTTCCTGGCCGTTTATTGTACCAAGTGATCGCTTCGCCTTCTAAAGTAGTGTGTAATAACCCTACCAACTGATTCATCGTGAATCCAGCCATTGTCATGATTCGGACATACTGATTCAAATATGCCATAGGAGGACTCTTTCCAACATAGGGAGCAATTCTGGGCATCTGGAAGCCCACTGGAAGTAACTCAATTCCTCCGGCCATGAGTGCGGTCGGATCAATGCACTTAGAAGACTGAGCCTTGGAGCTTGCACGCATTTCTGCTATAAATTCCTCCATTTCTTTCATCTTCCTCTCCAAGGCAGGCTCCACTGGTCTTTCAGTATTATCCTTCCGAGCTTCTTCTGCATCTGATAGCCCATCATTCAACCTTTCCCGACTACTTGCTTCTTGGGTAGCTCTTTCTGGTCGTTGAGAAGACGACTCAGTCAGTGCACTCTGGACCTGACTCTTAATGAAATTTTTGAATTCATTTGAATTCATGAACGCTCGAAGAGCAGTAATGGCCAACATGGCGGCAGCAGCGTCTGGTGTGATAGCCATTTGTTGAAAGCTTTGTTGCAATTGTTCGAGCTCTGGCAAAAATTCAGCACTTGACCCATATACCGTCCCAACCTCTCCCGATTGAACAGACCCCTCAGACTCACTAGATGATGAATCACTATGTTCCACTCTCACAAGCCTGTGCCCCGATCTACGCCAAACTACAAAACATATTGAATCAGTGTTAGTGAAAGATGACCACCCAAAGAGTTATGAACTCCAGGTGATATGCATGTATGCATGGCGTGTCGAATGAATGATATATATAGATGCCGTATGAAATGGTCTTGTAATGCAAACCTTGAACAATCGACCAATCGGGTGATGAAGTGTGCTTGAAATCCTACTTGGGTAGGTTGTGAATTGAGATTTGTGTGCTTGGTGTACCGATGAAGCCTTGGCGCTCAGGGAGCACCTCGGGTTTTATATTGTGATATGAGATGAACACGTTCTTGGTGAACGAGCAGAGTTTCGACATTCAAGAGAGCATTTTAGGTTTTAATGTTGTGACATGAGACAAACGTGTGCGTGGCACACGGTCGAGATTTCGATGTCTAGGGAGCACCTTGGGTTTTAATGTCATGATATGAAATGAACTCGTGCTTGCTACACAAATGGAATTTTGATGCTCGGGGAGCACCTTGGCTTCCACGTCGTGATATGAAATGAATGCGTTCTTGGTGAATAGGTAGAGTTCCGGCGCTCGGGGAACACTTTGGTTTTTGTGTTGTGACATGAGATGAATGTGCGAATGGCACACGATCGGGATTTTCGGCGCTCAGAGAGCACCTAAATGATTTAATGTGTGAAATGAAATTTTTCGGTGCTCCAAAGATTTAATGGATGTGATGAAATTTTTAGGCTCTCGTGGAGCGCGTAAATGATTTAACGCATGAAATGTAATTTTTCGGCGCTCATAGAGCACCTAGATGATTTAATGTAGGAAATGAAATTTTTCGACGCTCGTGGAGCACCTAAATGATTTAATGTATACGATGTAATTTTTCGGCGCTCGTGGAGCACCTAAATGATTTAGTGCATGAAATGTAATTTTTCGGCGCTCGTGGAGCACCTAGAAAATTTAATGCATGAAATGGAATTTTTTCTGTGCTCGTGGAGCACCTAAATGGTTTAATGCATGAAATATAATTTTTCGGCGCTCGTGGAGCACCTAAATGATTTAATACATGAAATGTAATTTTTCGGCGCTCGTGGAGCACCTAAAGAATTTAATGCATGAAATGTAATTTTTCGGCGCTCGTGGAGCACCTAGAGAATTTAATGCATGAAATGGAATTTTTTTGGCACTCATGGAGCACCTAAATGGTTTCCTACTTGGTAGGTGGTATGATGTGTATGACCCTTATGGGATTGTTCAAGGCCGACATGAATGTTTTATGCCTGACATGCGTTCCATATGGCTACAAAACAAGTTGGTTAGTGCTTATGACACTTAAATGATGCACATGAATTAATGTTTTTCACACAACATGTGGTGTATGGCTGCAAAACATATGGTTAGTGTAAATGTCACATGGGTGATTAATATATTTACACATGAAAAATGCAAGTGGCTGTACAAAGACGTGAGTTAGTGTGAGCACGGGTTTTTTCCCGACCTTAGTGATGAAAACCATTATTACCTTTTTCACGGATAAACGCGAAGCAAATTCGGAATGACCGGAATGATGTCAGAAATGTCTCGGGTGACCCGAATGTGCGTAACAAGTCTTGGTACGGAACCCCGAAGGAATTCGAGTGAGTATTTAAGAAAACCAAAGAAAAGAATGAAAAATAAGCAAAATAGGCTAATCTGGTCACTACAGTCGATCGGCTGTAGTGCCTACAGCTGCGCGGCTGTAATCATCAGATTTCTTTTTTTGCCCAAAATCAGCATTTAATCCCTGATTTTTAACCGAAATAGGAGATATAAATTAATTGTGACCGGATTTTAGGGCAACACAGTAGACAAAAAACATAGACAATTAAGAAATTGAGAGAAAAACACATCTACACTTAGGGTTTTTGAGAAAAAGAGACTAATATTGAACATTTTAATCGTAAATAATCAAAGAAATCTTAACAAAACCTGTTTAAATCACCATAACTTTGAGGAGCTTAGTTTTCTTGGAACGTTCTTAGGCCATAATCACTCATTCGAGGTTCCATTCGGGCTTTGGAAATCACACAAGCTTTTGGGTTGTTCGTGATTGCAAGGCTTTCCCGGCATCCGGATTCATCCTTGGTGATCCAAACACTGGAACACAGACCAGGTAACATTCTGAGAGGCCTTAAAAATCCTTTTTAATTCATTCTGGGTGCTATTTGTTTGTGTTTTTGAGTTTTTCGCAATTTTGGAAGTGATTCCGGTTACAGTTGCCCCACCAGATGATTACAGCCGCGCGGTTGTACCCTACAGCTGCGCGGTTGTAACCTTCAGATTGCAGCCGCGCGGCTGTAACCTACAGGGGCAGAAGCTCCAAATGCCCCGAATCGACCGATAACGCTTCCGTTTTCAAGTTAAATGTGTTTTTCATATTTATTATCGGTCCAATTACATCCATGTATGCTTAGATTCCTGGTTTTCTTATTTTTAATTGATGGATGTGATTTCAAGTTTGGCAATTTCAAGTTTTTAGGGATTCCGGATTTATTTCGATCCGTTTCGGATTCGTTTGGTTGAAATCAGTGTGTTTCCAGAAATCCCAGATTACCTGAAACCGTTAAATTTGCAAAATGATTTTTAAAAACGAGAAAAGAAGGCCGGAACACAATTCTAAAGCATTACAGTCGCGCGGCTGTAATGTAGTTGAGGCAGAATTACAGTTTTACCCTTTTGGGCCCCAAACTTGTAATTTTGTATCTTTTTCCTATTTAAAACTAAATTTTAGTGTGTTTACATTCTTTTTGGACCCTAGATGGATATTTAATTTAGGCCCACCCACGAACGGGACCCCCGGGTCCCGGGATATCTGGCCCTCTAAAGTTGGAAAATACATGTAAATGAGCCAAACCATTTTCAAAATTGGTTTTCCACCCACAAAACCTACAGGGCATTTCAAAAAACCGTTTTCCAGGTCTAACCGGTCCGACCGATCAGGTCGACCTGGTTACACCCTAAATGCATGTCCTCGCTCCTACAAATCCCTATTCTGTCCTATTTGAGTCTTTTGTATGCCTTGATTATTTGTGCTAACCGCATTTGGATGCAGCTTTTATTTTTGTTATTTTTCATTTTTAATGTACTTAATAGATTATCTCATGTAATTAGGCGATTGTAATTTCTTAGATTATCGTATATAGTAAGTGGTTGTAGATGGTGAGGATGAGAGTTTTCTTTTTCTTGGGTTGTATAATTTGGCTTCTGATTTACTTTTCCGCACTTTTATTTTTCCACAATTTATTTTAATATTTATATTTATGTCATTTGCATGAGCATCGATTAAAAATAAAAAGAAGATAAAATGAGTAGAATTAAGTGAATGCAACATTACATTATGAAATAATAATTGAAAATAAGTGATGATTAGTAGATTTGTTGCCCGAACCCTGAATCTCTGAATTAGTTACCGTGTCTACACTTGGTAAGGAGCTGTACCGGAATTTCCCGGATGAGCTGATCCGGGTGGCAACTCTGTATCTAATTTCGAAATTTAGGTTTCGAGATCTTTAAGTTCAAATTGGGATTTTCTGAAAAACCTATTTTTCCAAAATTCACACTTACAATTAAGTTTTCTACAAAAGGGTTTTTCCAATAAAATGAAAGATTTTCTTAAGAAAGATTAAAGACCCATTTTCAAACCACATCAGCTCCACTTTAAAAAGAAAATCCTGCGCGTTCCGTAAAAAGGTCGTCCGCTCACAGTTAGTATCACACAAATGCTTTGCATGTAATGTGTCATGTTCGTGAAAAATATTGATGATGATATGTTATGAAGGGGCGAGAGACACGTAGAATATAGCACACGAAGCATATTCCTCCAACCTTATTCCTCCAATCGTGGTCAAGTTTTGAAAATTCTAACAGAGTCCTAGTAGGAGTTCACTTCGATCATTAACCGGGGATAATGAAGGCGTTATTACAATATTCACACAATTTATTTTGGTATCCTAAAGGAATCCAACTAAGGTTGCCTATATGATTTCGGTCCAAGTTAGGATAAAATCAAGGCTCCTATAGCAAAATATACTCTCCCCACTCAAGTGTTGGGATTCGTCACGGGAAACCGACCGATAAAAGCGGAAATACGCGTCGATTTCCTCGAATCCGGCCCAGGAGCTTAAGATGTGGAAATCAAAAACTTAAAGCATAAAAGGAGGGTTTCAAAAACTTACCACAAAGTCTCTCTAAGAGATGGATGCGGACTGCAGAAATCAAGTGTAGATTTCCTCCACTGATGCGTACACGAACGGCTCTCGGACCGAAACCCGTGCTAGCGACTCGGATTATCCAAGAAGAGAGGGAGAAGAAGAGAAGAGAGGGGCGGCCAAGCATAGAGTAATGGCTGCCCAACATTTCTTTCCAAAAGAAAAGTCCCCACTCTATCTCTCACACACCACCATATATTTCTTAAAAAATATATATCATAAGAATTGGCAAACTTTTTCTACCAAAGAAAAAGTTTATCTACGGCCAAAAGAGTGGAGTCAATATTACTTTTCATCATTATTTAATGCTCCTCCTTGCTATCCAATAGAAAGAAGATCATCACAAAAACAAAGTCCAACTTTGCCATGACTCACCCATCCATGATTGGTTGAAATGAATGAGTCACCAAAATAATGATCACAAGGATGACTCATCCTTTCATCCAACATATTCGGCCAAGATAAATGGGTGAAAGCATATCTCTCATTTGCTTAAGGTAGCAAAGTCCAACTTTGCAACCAAAAAGTCATACCATGACTCACCCATTTCCATCATCATTTTTAGCCACTTCTTACATAAATATTCGGCCAACATAATCCCACTCCATGTGAGCATAAATCATTTTATGTCTTAAGCCCAATATTAACTCCTTTGATTTAATTAATTTCAAATGCAACTTTACTTTAATATGTATGCTTATATATTATACCATATAATATATTACATACATTTAAATTAAAATTCATTTGACCTATTAATTTAATCAAGGGATTAAATTAGGCATACATAAAATGAGATACATGTAAACCTATACATGTATAATAATATTTCCACCTAGGAAATATTTCCATAAATTAATTCATTGAATTAATTATGGAGGCCAAAATACATATTAATTATATAACTATGATCAATCCAATTGATTCATATAATATAATTAATGAATCTCTCTCTCTTCAAATGTGTATACTCCAAGTACACACTTAATCCGACTAGTTAAAGTCCAGACGTTCAATGTGTACGATCCAATGGGCCCGTCTTTATGTTGGCAGTGGGCCAAGGCCCACAGACTGCAGGCGGGCTCTAGCAAGCCACTGCAGCCCCCAATTAAGACGGAGTAAGCAGTCAAACTGAAAACGTAACCCAGTAGTTTGAACTTGTAAATCCCATGTCGCTGATATCGGTGTCCAACACAGAGGCATGGAAGTATCACCCTCCTTGTGTCTGGACATTTACTTGATACTGAATGAACTGATGCTCACAAACAAGATCCAATCTTGTTTGGGTGCGGCCGCACACTTATCAGTAACATTCTTCAAGAGGCCATTGATATCGTCTCAGTGAATCACTGAGTGACATTCCCTTCTGCATATCCATAGTACTGCCATGCTCATTGACACACCCGAACGTACCCATACTTGGCACCCTTTTACAGGCCCGTTAGGCATACACCAAAGTGTGCCGCTTCACATGCAGCACCATCATATGGCCCGGTCTAAGGACTTATACAAGTACTACACGAGAATCATTTGTGATACTATACCATGTAGATTCCCGTTAAGTGGATCAATCCAGTACCATGCCCTTTTTGCATGTACCCATTAACCTGGTTGACATTCCATGTACTATGACCGGTAAGACACCGCCATACAACCAGACTAATGATAGTCTTTAGTTCCATTCATT
The DNA here is from genome assembly GCA_039660915.1 of Euphorbia tirucalli. Classification (NCBI taxonomy): domain Eukaryota; kingdom Viridiplantae; phylum Streptophyta; class Magnoliopsida; order Malpighiales; family Euphorbiaceae; genus Euphorbia; species Euphorbia tirucalli. Next base: position 28,054,468 of record CM077640.1, on the reverse strand, counting down.
CCCATGATTGGAACAGACTACGGAAAACTTCATGGCCATATCGTTCTCCCTATCCATAGTCTTACTGCCAAGTGCCTCACACTTGACAACATGGATATGGATATGTCCATAGGATACTCTATTTAAAATATAGCACAAGACATATAATAAATAGATTAATGCCTTTATTTCCTTAACACAAATTGTATAATACATAAAGTTTACATTAATGTACCAAATGTATCATACAAACACAAAGACCAATGCCTCGGGACTAGGGCATTTCCAACAATCTCCCACTTGCACTAGTACCTACTAGGCATGGGTCTAATCCCTATAGATCCAGTATAACCTTCGTGCAGAGGCATAGCCAAGCATGTTGGTCAAAAGATCTACGACATTGTCTTTGGTGTCTACTCTTTGTAATGAGATGTCACCCCCTCAGTGATTTCTCACAATAGGTGAAACTCCCTGAGTTCGTGCTTCGTGTATATGTGTGACCGGGGCACATAGCTTGTGCAACAGCCCCTAGTTGTCACAGAAGATATCAACTGGTTACTGGATAGTTGACACTACCCCCAGTTGCATGATAAACTTCATTATCCACACAGCATCCCTAGCTGCTTCACACGTTGCAATGTACTCAGTTCCTGTGATAGAAACCGCGATGGTCTATTACGTGGAGCCTCTCCAACAATAGCACCACCATTTAGCATGAACACGTACCTATACTGCGACTCATATTCATCCTGGTCAGTCTGGAAGCTTGCATCAGTGTACCTGGTAACTGACTGCTCTTCCTAACTTTCATGCACTAAGAAGCTATCCTTAGTCCGGTTAAGGTACTTCAGGATTGCTTTGACAGCCTACCTGTGATCCATTCAGGATCCAGCCCATCATACTTAGTGCAAATCCGACATCAGGTCTTGTACATAGCATGGAGTACATGATTGATCCTATAGCCGAAGCATATAGAACCAATCCATGTTCTCCCTATCCTGCCTTGTCTTAGGATAGTTCGTCTTGCTAAGTTTCAGCTCATGACCCGTTGGCAAGAAACCTTTCTTAGCCTGGTCCATGCTGAATCTTTTCAGAACTATGTCTATGTACTTGGCCTGACTTAGGCCTAGAAGCCGATTGGATCTAACCCTGTAGATCCTAATCCCTAGGATCGTCTCAGCTTCGCCTAAGTCCTTCATTGCGAAGCACTTACACAACCATTACAATTCCCTTGTAGTGTTGGTATGTCGCTTCCAATCAGAAGGATGCCATCTATATAATACCAGGAAAGTTACTATGCTCCCACTAAACCTCTTATACACACCCTTAAAGGTATTGTCGGCCTATAGCTTATAGCACCACTTGCAACCTATTACCTTAGCACCTGGTTCCAAACCTGATAATCGTACATAGATTGCAAATCCACCACCATGGCAGACAGTGGGCTAGCTATAGCCTACTAGTAGGTTTTGAGCTCCTCTTCGTCCAAGACAAAAAGAGCGTAATCATTAGAAACAAAAACCGATGTTTTCCATGTTCCTGATGATCCCTACCAGACCTTTTAGGTCCTTGTGTGACCTGGGCTGGTGCTTCCCCTTTTGGAAGTTTCACCCTGGTCTCCGAGTTATCCTTTTCAGGAGTTTCTGAGCTTTGAACTTCCCTGAGTTCAATATCGCTCCCACTGTCTTTCTTGGAAAGAAACCCCTTTTCAAGAAGGACCCCCTTTTGCGCCATGAACACCTTGTTCTCAGCGGGGTCGTAGAAGTAATACCCTTTGGTTTCCCTAGGGTAGCTCACAAACAGGCATTGGTCAGTTTTGGGTTGTAGTTTTGCTCACAGTCAATTTCTTGACTTGTGCATAACAACCCCAAATCCGTAAGAAAGACACATTAGGCACCCTGCCCGTCCATATTCCAAATGGGGTCTTTTCCAAAGCCTTAGTCGGAGTATAATAGAAAATGAGAGCCATTGTCTCAAGAGCGTATCCATTAAGAAACTTATTGGGAGAAAGGCATGACTCATCGTTTGAGCGGACCATGTCCAACAGGGTCCTATTCCTCCGTTCGGACACCCCATTCCATTGTGGTGTTCCTGGAGGAGTGAGCTGTGGAACTATTCCATGCTCTCTTAAAATGAGTCAAACTATAGGCTTATATGCTCACCACCTCGGTCCAACCGAAAGGCTTTGATATTTTTGCCTAGTTCTGTACTTCGTTTCTTACTCCCTTGAACCTATCAAGGGTCTCAGACTTATATTTCATTAAATAGGCATGGCCATTTCCGACGAAATCGTCTGTGAAGGATACGAAGTATAGATGTTCACCCTTAGTTGCTATGCTTGTCGGTCCATATACATCTCAATGCATTAGGTTCAATAAGCTAGCAACCCTTTTAGCCTCCTTGCTAAAAGGTTCTTTAGTCATTTTACCTTATAAACCAGACTCGCATATATCAAGTGACTCCATGTCAAATGATCCTAGGATTCAAGCGATGTGAAGCCTAGCTATGCGCTTCTTGTTTATGTGGCCTAAATGACAATGCCAAAGGTAAACCGGATTAAGTTCGTTAGGCTTAACCCTTTAAGTATGTATATTATAGACATGATTAGTTTCATTTAGATCCAGGATATAAAAGACATTATTTAATAGAGCTACTCCATAAAATAATTCTTTTCTAGATAAACCCTTTTTACTATTACCAATAGTAAATGTACATCCAGAAATATCCAAAAAAACTGAAACAGAAATAATATTCCTGTACAAAACAGGTACAAAATAACATAGTTTCAGTAACAAAACTAATCTACTAGGTATCATAAGCTGGTCCTACTGATCTCTATGGCAGCAACCCTTGCTCCATTTGTGACCCGCAAGTCCACTTGTCCCGATCCCAGTGATCTCCTGTTCTTAAGTCCCTGCACATTACAACAAATGTGAGAACCACATCTAGTATCCAATACATAAGATGTTGAAACAGAGGTTAATGTCTATGACATATATACCTGATGAAGACACGCCCTGCGTCTTCCTTTTCTCTCCCAAAAGCTTGGGACACGATCTTTTCCAATGTCCAGCCTGCTTGCAACCGAAGCAGACATCCTTGGAACGGGCCTTGGGCTGGGCTTTAGCCTTTTTAGCCTTGGCTTCCTTAGCCTTGGCCTTGGCCTTTGCCTTGCCCTTGCCTTTAGCAAAAGGAGGTTTCCCCTTGTTAACCTCAAGTACCGGCGGATTCTTCTTGATCGACAGTTCAGCGAGTTCAAGCATCCAATGCAGCTCACTAACAGTACGGTCCATCCCTTGCTTGTAAAAGTTTAGGATGAATTGATCATAAGAATCCGGTAAAGAATCCAGGATTGTACTAACCGCCAGCCCCCGTGAGATAGGAGTTCCGAGACGGGCTAAATTATCCAGATAACCCTTCATCTTGAGCACGTGTGTACTCACAGATGTCCCGGCTCCCATCTTACAGCTGCGGAATGCCTTGTGTATCAGGTACCTTTCCTGATAAGCTTGCTCATAAAACATCTCGTTAAGAGTTGTCATTATAGCAAAGGCCTGATGATCCAGGAACTGCTTTTGCAATTCAGGAACCATACTAGCCAACATCAGGCATGTCACATCCCGGTTATCTTTTACATGTGCCAAGTATTCCTCCAGCTGGGCAGCCGGTGGATTACTTCCCGTTGGCACAGCCGGTACAGGCTTTTTGAGCACATACTCTTTAGACTCTTGTCTTAGAACTTTCCTTAAGTTCATAGACCAGTCCCAAAAGTTAGGGCCAGAAAGCTTGTCCCATTCCAAGAAAGATCGCAGTGATAAAGTATCATTCGTAGTCATTGGTTTCTACACAAAAAAATTACGAGTGTAAATAAAGGACTTCACATGTTCTTCCCATATTATAATTAATAATGAATCATGTTATTAATTAACTCGAGTTGTTGGGCTCATGGGCCGAGATCCATATTATATCAAGATATAGCCAGACGAGGGCCTGGAACAACTATACCCCAATTTTTAGGTAGGAACGCCGTCCAATCCCAACCTAGGGACTCTCGGTTTGATGGGTCTGTTGGCACTTACCCATCTGTGCTTAGGGCCAGGAACATCCTACTACCCACGCTAAGTCAAAACCTCCATCCAAGTGTTAGAGTAACCAATACTCCAACCCAATACAAAATGACGATACTCCAGTGCATCCAACGAGGGTTGGTCTACAGCTGGCCTATCCCCACTTCGAGTAGGTTATGAATGAGGGAAGCACTTTTAAGAGACTTAGTAATTGCCTTTTGGTTATTAGATTCAATTAATAACGGCTTAGATGCATAGGCGGGTGAAAAAGGGTATGTACATACATTCTCACATGTAAATAAATAAAGCATAATTAAATAAAAATGAAATGCTATGGGCCAAAATTTACATCCTAATATAATTCTAGTAAACCTATACTAGAACGACATCAGGTGGGCCGCATCCTCATCCTTCCAGCACGCCAATCCAATCGGCTTCTTCTTTACATAATTTCATAATAAACAATAAAATAAAATTACATAAAAAGAAAACGGCGCGTAGGCCGTATTTACCAAAAGAATATTACAACCCGAATAAATAAGGCCCAAAACATCCATTCATGCACTTAATCATACATGCACGTATCCAATACATACAATTTATAAACATGTTAAATGCATGAATTAATCCCATTTCAAATATGTCCATAGCCATTATTTTGAAATCGCCAAATTTTGGCCGATCATGGTTCTAAACCCGTGCGGGCTTTGGGCCTCCAACCCAGGCAAAATTGCTCCCAATCCAATTGGGAAACCATGAATTCCAAAATTAGCCGTCCGGGTAAACGTGCCAAGAAAACCCGAACCAATTTCAATTAACCGTATTTATTTCCAAAATAAATATCGCATGAACGAAAAATAAATTCATTCATAAAACATGCGCATAAAATTTCCAAAATTAAACACGCACAATTGTAAAAAGCAATTAAAATTTTAAAATCCCACGCGTATAAAAATTACCAAAATTTAAACACGCATATTTTTAAAATTTTAAATCCGGCCCGGCCCAAAAAATCCCGCCAAATCCAAAAACGGGCCCGGCCCGCTGCGCGGAGCAGCCGCGGCGCTGCTGCCCAGCAGCAGCCTGCTGCTGGCGTGCAGCAGCGGCTGCTGCCCAGCAGCAGCCTGCTGCTGGCGCGCAGCAGCCCTGCTGCTGGCGTGCAGCAGCTGCTGCCCAGCAGCAGCTGCTGGCCAGCAGCAGCCCAGCTGCTGCCGAGGCAGCAGCCAGCAGCAGCTGCTGCCTGTGGCGCCTAGCGCCGCAGGCAGCGGCTGCTGCCCCCGTTTCGGCCCGAAACGGTCCGTGATTTTTTCCCGCATAAAAACAAGCAACATGAAATTAAATCACCAAGAAATAAAATCATGCATAGGAAATTAAATCTAGCATAAAACCTATATGCAAAATAAAATTTCCATAAACAATTCACAAATAGAAAATTAAATAAAGCATAAACCATATGCATAAAATTTTCCATAAGTAAAATTCAAGGGGAAAAATCACCAAACCCCAAACCAAAAATAAATCCCGTCCACAAAATCGCCAATTTTAAAACACGGGATCCGCCAAGTTTAAAGATTTCCACGGATCAAAAGCCCGCTCTGATACCACTGTTGGGATTCGTCACGGGAAACCGACCGATAAAAGCGGAAATACGCGTCGATTTCCTCGAATCCGGCCCAGGAGCTTAAGATGTGGAAATCAAAAACTTAAAGCATAAAAGGAGGGTTTCAAAAACTTACCACAAAGTCTCTCTAAGAGACGGATGCGGACTGCAGAAATCAAGTGTAGATTTCCTCCACTGATGCGTACACGAACGGCTCTCGGACCGAAACCCGTGCTAGCGACTCGGATTATCCAAGAAGAGAGGGAGAAGAAGAGAAGAGAGGGGCGGCCAAGCATAGAGTAATGGCTGCCCAACATTTCTTTCCAAAAGAAAAGTCCCCACTCTATCTCTCACACACCACCATATATTTCTTAAAAAATATATATCATAAGAATTGGCAAACTTTTTCTACCAAAGAAAAAGTTTATCTACGGCCAAAAGAGTGGAGTCAATATTACTTTTCATCATTATTTAATGCTCCTCCTTGCTATCCAATAGAAAGAAGATCATCACAAAAACAAAGTCCAACTTTGCCATGACTCACCCATCCATGATTGGTTGAAATGAATGAGTCACCAAAATAATGATCACAAGGATGACTCATCCTTTCATCCAACATATTCGGCCAAGATAAATGGGTGAAAGCATATCTCTCATTTGCTTAAGGTAGCAAAGTCCAACTTTGCAACCAAAAAGTCATACCATGACTCACCCATTTCCATCATCATTTTTAGCCACTTCTTACATAAATATTCGGCCAACATAATCCCACTCCATGTGAGCATAAATCATTTTATGTCTTAAGCCCAATATTAACTCCTTTGATTTAATTAATTTCAAATGCAACTTTACTTTAATATGTATGCTTATATATTATACCATATAATATATTACATACTTTTAAATTAAAATTCATTTGACCTATTAATTTAATCAAGGGATTAAATTAGGCATACATAAAATGAGATACATGTAAACCTATACATGTATAATAATATTTCCACCTAGGAAATATTTCCATAAATTAATTCATTGAATTAATTATGGAGGCCAAAATACATATTAATTATATAACTATGATCAATCCAATTGATTCATATAATATAATTAATGAATCTCTCTCTCTTCAAATGTGTATACTCCAAGTACACACTTAATCCGACTAGTTAAAGTCCAGACGTTCAATGTGTACGATCCAATGGGCCCGTCTTTATGTTGGCAGTGGGCCAAGGCCCACAGACTGCAGGCGGGCTCTAGCAAGCCACTGCAGCCCCCAATTAAGACGGAGTAAGCAGTCAAACTGAAAACGTAACCCAGTAGTTTGAACTTGTAAATCCCATGTCGCTGATATCGGTGTCCAACACAGAGGCATGGAAGTATCACCCTCCTTGTGTCTGGACATTTACTTGATACTGAATGAACTGATGCTCACAAACAAGATCCAATCTTGTTTGGGTGCGGCCGCACACTTATCAGTAACATTCTTCAAGAGGCCATTGATATCGTCTCAGTGAATCACTGAGTGACATTCCCTTCTGCATATCCATAGTACTGCTATGCTCATTGACACACCCGAACGTACCCATACTTGGCACCCTTTTACAGGCCCGTTAGGCATACACCAAAGTGTGCCGCTTCACATGCAGCACCATCATATGGCCCGGTCTAAGGACTTATACAAGTACTACACGAGAATCATTTGTGATACTATACCATGTAGATTCCCGTTAAGTGGATCAATCCAGTACCATGCCCTTTTTGCATGTACCCATTAACCTGGTTGACATTCCATGTACTATGACCGGTAAGACACCGCCATACAACCAGACTAATGATAGTCTTTAGTTCCATTCATTCCCATGATTGGAACAGACTACGGAAAACTTCATGGCCATATCGTTCTCCCTATCCATAGTCTTACTGCCAAGTGCCTCACACTTGACAACATGGATATGGATATGTCCATAGGATACTCTATTTAAAATATAGCACAAGACATATAATAAATAGATTAATGCCTTTATTTCCTTAACACAAATTGTATAATACATAAAGTTTACATTAATGTACCAAATGTATCATACAAACACAAAGACCAATGCCTCGGGACTAGGGCATTTCCAACATCAAGGGTCTGAACAAAGGGGTTCGTACGAGGCTATGGGTGGTGTTTCGTATCTATGCCCCCAAGACCATGAGGAATAGAGGCGACACTTCAACAATTCACCGGGCTAAATATTGGATACTTAACCTAATGCAAGGATGTCTAACTAAAAATGCAAAATAAAATGCCATACAAGAATCATCCACCTTATTTTGATTAGACATTTTTCAGGGCTTGTCAAATTCTTTTAAGTTTTAAGAAAAACTTTTGTAAGAAATCCCCAGCGGAGTTGCCACTATGAGCGAGCGACATTTTCAATGGAACGCGGACTCTCTCGGAAGGGAGCAATGAGATTGTGCAACCCTCCCTCGCATGGGGTTTTTGGATTGGAAATTCATTTTTGGAAAATTAATAATTACATGAAAGAATCGAGACCTAAGTCTTAATAAAAAGTGTAGGAGTCATTACCCGACTCAGCTCAACCGGGAAATTACAGTGTAACTGAACCAAAGTGGGAACTACCACACTTTCCAAAGATCTAGATTCGGACAAGTCCTTTATTTCATGTCTAATCAAAATAAATACGGCCAATGTTCTTTGAAGGCATTTTATAAATCTAAAGTCAATTTTATTAAATTAAATCATGCGGTAGACATACACATAAAATAAAATTAAAGCGGTAAATAATTAAATTATTACAACCCGATCGAACAAAAAAAAAAACTCTCAACCTCACTTTACAACCGCCTAAAATACACCATTTATCTAGAAAAATACAAAACTCTAAGATACACGAATTAAGCTATTAATTAAATTAAAAATGAAAATAAAAGAAATTAAAGCTGCAAAACAGGGGGTTAGCACAATTTATAGCACACCACAAATAAGACTCAAGTAGGACAGAATTGGGGATTTTAGAGATCGGAGGCATGCATTTAGGGGGTAACCGGGTCGGGTCGGCCCGGCTAGCTAACCCGATTAAACCTAGAAAACAGTTTTGAAAAGTCCCTGTATTTTCTTTTGTGAGAAAACATGTTTTGAAAACATTTTTCGATTTATTTTAATTTAGCATGTGAGGTGGGTCGGTTTTCGGGAGAATCGAGAATCTGTCGTGGCATAGTTCTAAATACAATAACACTGAAAATTAAATCTAAGGTCGTGAATACACACAACAAAATTCATTTTTGGTGATTTTCTGATTTTTCTGATGTTTCATGATTTTTGGGAATTTTTGTGGATTTTCTGCCACTGGATGAAGATTACAGTCGCATGACTGTAATTACAGTCGTACGACTGTTACTACAGTCGTACGACTGTAGTTCATCCCTTAGCAGAAAATAGCCAAAATAACTTAAATGAAAGGAGAAAGGGGGGAAAATAAGAACAGTCATACGACTATTGTTTGGGTGACACGACTGTAATTACAGTCGTGCCTCTGTTCTTTTTAATTTCCAGAAGCAGTAAACCAAAGAAAATGAGTTTTATGCATGAAAATCAACCAAAACACCCAGAAAATGAAGCAAAACAAAAGTTTCGAGTATAGTTACCCTTATTGTACTGATCCACCATTGGTTTGACCGCTGGAAACACCTTAATCTGCTCCAGATTGCTTCTTTTTCTTTATGAGTCAAGGTTGCAAAATGGGTCTGAAAATCTCCAAAATGTCACGGATTTATGTAAAACTAAGGTCTGAAATTGATTTGGTTTTTGTGTGACAAGTTTAACCTATAATTTCTAATAGATTTTAGGCTTTAACACTTTAAAATTCAAAAGAAAAGAGTAGAAGAAAGATGAGAGTTTTTTTAGTTTTCTTCTTTTCTTTTCCTTCAATTTCTCTCTCAAATTTTCTCTCAGTTATTTCTCTGCCAAAAGTCTTTTCTCTTTCTTGTTTTCTGCCTTTTATTTGCCTTTGCTTCTGGAGATCAAACGAGCATTAATTGCTCTGCCATTCAGCCTTTTTTTTTTATTGAAAGGTATAGGCTCTGCAACCTGCCCCGATCTTACAGTCGTACGACTGTTACAATATCCCCATGACTGTAACTACAGTCGTGGAAATCACGGTTTTTTTTAAAGACCCGGAAAATTTTGTGTTCACAGTACTTTTATGAGATTAATTGTTGGGATTCGTCATTGGAAAAATAACGTGGCGCAGTGGAAAATACACCGTTTAAAATTTCCTAGAATCCACCTATCGTGTCCAATTACCATTGATTAGAATAAAACCAAATTGAATCAAGAGAGATTAACTCACCGGATTCGTCTCTTCTAGAGACTGCTGCAGAATCGTTACTAGAAACTGCGATCTCCAAAGTCCGATGCACGACCAACTATTTAGCAGGAACCGGTGCTAGCCGAAGACGCGAAGGAATGGAGGTTTAATGCTGGGATTTTCGGCTGTTTTGGGGCTGCTATTGGTGGCTGAAACTTCCAGCAATTAATTAGAGTTGAATTAGGTTTTTATTCCTTAAGTGTGCCCTTTTATAAACACCTTGTCTAATTGGGTTCTAATTAGGTTAATTAAACCCAAGCCTACTAGGATTATAATTACATAAATAAACTTTAATTAAAAAGTATATACTATGTAATTTAATTCCATTTGGCTAAATTTAATTACCCCTAAATAAAATTAAATCACACTTAAGTTAATACAATACATGTATTTAATTTTCCTACTTAGGAAAATTATTTAATTAATTGTTTACTTTATGTAATTCAATTAATTGATAAATTAATTAATTACATTATGTAAACTTATTAATTAAATTAAATTCAACCCAATGTCAATTAATTACCTTGACACCGAATGTCAACTAATTAATTAACGCATTCCTTCTAATGTACATTACATGTACAATTTCTATAAGTTCCAGCTCAGTTGATCTATGTGCACGATCCTATGGGTCTGTCTTTATGTTGGCAGTAGGCCCAAGGCCCACACACTGTAAGTGGGTTCTAGCAAACCATTACAGCCCCCAATTAAGACAAAGATGCAACAGCCTTTAGAAGACACTCACCCGGTAGTAATCTCATACTGTCCTTTGCCTAACGATATCGATATGAATAAACAAGAGGCATGGTGTCTGTCATCCTCTTCTGTTGTTTATTATATTTCTTGATCTTGAGTTGACTGATTAATCAAATAAGCAACCAAGTTATTTGGGTATGGCCATACACTTATCAGTCCCACTCATCAAGTGACCAATGATATCATCTCGGTGTTACCCGAGTGGCAATTCCATCACTTGATCATCAATATCAACATGTTCACCGGTCCACCCAATCATACCCATATTTAGCATCCTTTTACAGACCTGTTAGGCGTATGTCAAAGTGAATCGGATTCCATATCGATATTATAATGAAATCTGGTCTGAGGACAAAAGAGACCTACTCAAGAAAGACCTATGACGTGACAACCATGTGGCTTTCTTGTGCTGATCGATCCAGTCCCATGTCTACGACATGTACCTATATTCATGACTGATTATACAAGTACTATGGCTAGTTAAGAACTACCATAAAGTCATCGAATATACAAGTCTGTGGTTCTATTCGTTCCCACGATTAGAACAGACATGGGATAGGTTTTATGATTATCAATCAATGGATACTCTACTCATATTATAGCACAAGATATAAATGAAATAGATTAATTGCCTTTATTAATGTGACACAAATAATGTATTTATACAATGAGTCTTAATGTATAATACAAAATACAAGAATCCAATGCCCTAAAAACTAGGGCACACCAACAATCTCCCACTTGCACTAGTTCCAAGTGGGCATTGCCCTAATTCCTATAGATCTGGTATGACCATCATGTTGTGTCTGTGGCAGCGCTTTAGTCAATGGATCAGCGACATTATTGTTGGTGTCAACCCTCTGCAATGATATGTCACCTCTGTTCACGATCTCCCGAATGAGGTGAAACTTTCTAAGCACATGTTTGGATCTCTTGTGTGACCGGGGCTCCTTAGCTTGTGCGATGGCCCCGTTGTTGTCACAAAAAACATCAACTGGGTCTAGGATAGTAGGTACTACTCGCAACTCGGTTATGAATTTCTTAATCCAAACGGCTTCCTTTGCAGCTATGTACTCAGCTTCCGTTGTAGAGTCAGCAATGGTGGCCTGCTTTGAGGACCTCCAACTAATGGCACCGCCATTCAAGAGAAAAACATAACCAGACTGTGACTGGTTCTCATCCTCATCGGTCTCAAAGCTTGCATCAGTGTAACCTGACACTACGAGCTCATCTTGACCTCCATACACTAAGAAAGCATCCTTAGTCCGATTAAGGTACTTTAGGATTGCCTTGACAGCCTTCCAGTGTTCCTCCCCGGGGTCTGACTGGTACCGGCTGGTCATACTTAGTGCAAATGCGACATCAGGCCTCGTACATAACATGGAGTACATGATAGATCCAATAGCAGATGCATAAGGGATCCTTTCCATGTTCTCCCGGTCCTTCTTTGTTTTAGGACCATCTTTCTTGCTCAGCTTCAACCCATGGCGCATAGGCAAGAATCCTTTCTTTGCCTTGTCCATGCTAATCTTTTCAGAACCTTGTCAATGTACGTGGTCTGACTTAGGCCTAGAAGCCGATTGGATCTATCTCTGTAGATCCTGATCCCTAAGATCGTCTCAGCTTCGCCTAAGTCCTTCATTGCAAAGCACCTACTCAACCACTGCTTAACTCCTTGCAGTGTTGGTATGTCGCCTCCAATGATAAGGATGTCGTCAACATACAGCACTAGGAAGGTGGAAACGCTCCCACTAACCATCTTATACACACAGGGCTCATCAGAATTCTGTGTGAAGCCATATTCTGTAATGGACTCATTGAATCTCTGATTCCATGACCTCGATGCTTGCTTCAATCCATAAATAGATCTTTGAAGCTTGCATACCCGGTTTGGATACTTTGGATCGATAAAACCCTCAGGTTGTGCCATGTACACATCCTCGAGTAGCTTTCCATTAAGGAAAGAGGTCTTAACATCCATCTGCCATATCTCATAATCATACCATGCAGCTATGGCTAGTAGTATCCTAATGGATTTGAGCATAGCAACTGGTGAAAAGGTTTCATCATAGTCAATTCCTTGAACTTGCTTGAATCCTTTTGCCACCAATCGCCCCTTGAAGGTGTTGTCAGCCTTTAACTTGAAACACCACTTGCAATCTATCACCTTGGCACCAGGAGGTGGATCCACCAAGTTCCATACTTGGTTATCATGCATAGATTGCATCTCAGCCTCCATGGCTTTGCGCCATTGATCTGAGTGTGGGCTTTCAACAGCCTCCTGATAGGTCTTGGGCTCCTCTTGGTTAACGACCATAAGGTCCCCATCATCAGTCACGAGAAAGCCGTACCTCTCTGGCTGATGACATGTCCTACCAGACCTTCTAAGGTCCTGTGCAACCGTTTCTGGTTTCTCAATTTCTTGAGTAGTCAGATTGGTTCCCAAAGCATCCTCAGCAATAGCTGCAGGAGTTTGTGAGTCTTGAACTTCTGAAAGTTCAACATTACTCCCACTGTCTCTCTTGGAAAGGAATTCCTTCTCCAAGAAGACTGCATTTCTGGCTATGAAAACTTTGTTTTCGGCCGGATCGTAGAAGTAATAACCCTTAGTTTCCTTAGGGTAACCCACAAACTGGCACTTGATAGATTTGGACTCGAGTTTGCCACTTGTCAATTTCTTAACATGTGCATCACAGCCCCAAATCTTCAAGAAGGAAACATTGGGCTTTCGGCCTTTCCATAGTTCATATGGTGTTCCCTCAACTGCCTTGCTTGGTGTATTATTAAGAATGTAAGCAGCTGTCTCTAAAGCATATCCCCAAAAGGAGACAGGGAGTGTAGCATAACTCATCATCGAGAGGACCATGTCAAGTAAGGTCCTATTCCTCCTTTCTGACACTCCATTCCACTGGGGTGTACCAGGAGGAGTGAGTTGGGATATGATCCCACACTCTCTCAAAAATGAGTCAAAATCTTGGCTCAAATATTCACCCCCTCGGTCAGACCGAAGTGCTTTTATTTTCTTGCCAAGTTGGTTTTCTACTTCATTCTTAAAGTTCTTGAACCTTTGGAGAGTCTCAGACTTATGCTTCATCAGATACACGTAACCGTATCTGCTGAAGTCATCCATGAAGGTGACGAAGTACAGAAAACCAGATCTAGCACTAGTGCTCATTGGGCCACATACATCGGAATGTATTAGCTCCAATAGCTCTGAGGCCCTTTCAGCAGTCTTGCTAAAAGGCACCTTTGTCATCTTGCCTCTTAAACAAGATTCGCATGTGTCATAAGGCTGGATGTCAAATGACCCTAGCACTCCACTAGAGTGAAGCCTAGCTATGCGCTTCTCATTTATATGGCCAAGTAGGATTAATTTCATTTTGTTTAATCCTTTTAGTATTTATGTTATAGATTGAACTTTCACGTTTTAGATCAAGGATATATAAGCCATTTTCAAGAAATGTTTTTCCATAAATAATATTGCCACATTGCATAGAAATTCTACCATGTCCAATATTAAATACAAAACCAGAAATATCCAACAAAGAAACGGAAATAATATTCCTGCGCATCGCAGGTACAAAATAACAGTTTCTTAGTTCCAAAACAAGTCCACTAGGCATCTCCAAGAAATAATCTCCGATCTCCATGGCCTGAACCCGAGCACCATTTCCGACTCGAAGATCTACTTCTCCAGATCCTAATAATCTCCTATTTCTTAAACCCTGCACATTTGAACAAATGTGAGATCCACATCCTGTATCCAAGACCCAAGATGTAGAAATAGCCAGATTAATCTCAACAACATAAATACCTGAAGCAGCAGTTTTGCCCTTCAGATGCTTCCTTAGATTTGGACATGAGCTCTTCCAGTGCTCCTTCTCATGACACTCATGGCAAACATCGTCAGGAGAGGCAACCCTTGCTTTAGGTTGGGCCACCACCTTTTTGCCCTTAGCCTTGGCCTTAGATTTGGCCTTTCCCTTAGCAATGGGCATATTGCCCTTGTTCACCAGCAATACTTCAGCAGTCTTCTTAAGAGACTGCTCAGCAAGCTTGAGCATGCCATGCAGCTCAACAACCGATTTATCCAACCCTTGCATATGGTAATTCATGATAAACTGGTTGCAAGACTCAGGAAGTGACCCGAGAATAATGTCTGTTGCCAAGTCCTGCGGAACTGGCGAGCCGAGGCGGGCAAGTGTATCAATATACCCCTTCAACTTTAGGACATGAGTGCTAACAGAAATCCCAGCTGCCATCACAGTCGTGCAAAGTGCCTTAGTTGTCAGGTAACGTTCCTGACGAGCCTGATCTTGGAACATCTTTTTAAACTGATCCATCATCTCATAAGCATGCTCGTCCATGAACTGCTTCTGAAGTTCAGAAGCCATGGTACCCAGCATGAGACACGAGACATCTCGGTCATCCCTCACATGCCGATCGTACTGCTCCACCATCACCGTGGTGATGCCTCGACCTGCGGAAGGGCCAGCTGGTAAAGGAGCATTCAGTACATACTCCTTAGACTCTTATCTAAGAACTATTTGTAATTTCCTAGCCCAGTCCAGGAAGTTAGTCCCCGAAAGCTTCTCCTTCTCCAAGAGTAACCTAAGTGAGAGTGAGTTGTTGTTTGTTGCAGCCATTTAAATTGCTTAACTGAAATGGGATTATCTACATGGAAGAAATCATTGCTTAAGTTAGAAATAAAGGACTTTTAAGCCAATTCAAATTAATAATCCGATTTTAATTTGTTTGTTGGTGTTGTTAATTGGCTGACTTGACCAAGATCCACAACTTATCAATGACTGGCCGAACTAGGGCTCGCTAACCAACCATTGATTCGTTTGGTAGGACAACCTATCCAATCCTTCCACGAAGGACTCTTGGTTTGATGGGCTTATTGACACTTTACCCCTCTGTGCTTAGGGCCCGCTCTGAGCTAATGCTACCCATGTTGAGTCAAACCACCATTCACATGTTAACCATACCAAGTATCTTAACCCTCGACGGCCCACCGAATACTACAATATATCCAGCTAGGGCATGGCGCACATTGCAGCATCAATGGGAGGAAGAGGTGTGAATGTGAGAAGCACTTTTAAGCGACTCAATATTTTAATTTCCGGATTATAATTAAGTGATACGGCTTAGCATGCATAAACGCGGGTAATAATTTGGTGATCCATACATCCATATTATATGACAAATGCGATAGCATACTTAATTTAAAATAAATGAGATCCTATGGGCCTTTAATTACAACCTAATGAAAAACTAGATATCCTATCTAATTCTTTATAGGCCGGACTGCAATCCTTCTTGGGCTCCCACCATGGGCTTGCTCCATTTGGGCCTTCCTCCATACTTGATGCAATTACAATAATTTTGTAAAATAAAATCTATTCTAAAATTACATCAAAATAAAAAAAATGGCACGCAGGCCATATATCCCAAAATTAAATTACAACCGATAATAATTTAGGGCCCATAGAACTCAACATAACATTTCAAACAAAGTACCAGTCGTGCACATACATACCAATATGATGCATGATCATAGCATTCCAAATTATAAATATAAATTTTAAGCCGAGTTACTTAGGGTGAAATAGCCAATTTTAACAAATGTGACTAAGACCCATAAAGGCCCAATGGATAACATCCATAAATGCAAAATTAACAATTTTGCTCCTACTTGAATTTGGGTTGTCACAAATTTAACATTTAGCTCTCCCAATTTTAACCGGTGCCACGGTTTATTGGGCCAATTTCACAAAGTCCATATTCAATTTAATATGCAAACAATTAAATTAAATATGCATGCCAACAAAATAAATAATTTAAACACAAATTAATTTAAAAAATTTAATTTAATTTGCATTAGGGTCCGGAAAAAAAAATACCCGCAAAATCCAAAACCGGACCCGAAACCCGTGCGCGGCGCCCTATCCCGGCGGGACAGCAGTGCCGCTGTGCGGCAGCCTGCCGCAGCTGCTGCGGCTGGATGGAATCGCAAATTTGCGGCTGGATGGAATCGCAATTTGCGATTCCATCCAGCCCAATAAAAAAATTTTTTTTTTTTTAAGTTTTATTTTAATTTCTAAATCATAAACATTCCAGCCAACTAAAGAATGAATAATCAATAAAAAATGGATTGAAAACCAATTGGGGAAAAAAAAATCAAAACCCCAATCCAAAATTCTAGGGTTCAACAAAACCAAAACCAATTGAATAAAAACCCTAAAACCACAAACTTGAAACCCATTCTTTCTTCAAGAACGCTTTCAAGAACCAATTCCAATCAATCTAATGGACAAAACCTAGGCTCTGATACCACTGTTGGGATTCGTCATTGGAAAAATAACGCGGCGCAGCGGAAAATACACCGTTTAAAATTTCCTAGAATCCACCTATCGTGTCCAATTACCATTGATTAGAATAAAACCAAATTGAATTAAAAGAGATTAACTAATTTATGTTGAGAGATAGACACTCACGCATGGTTTTGAAAACACAAAAAAAAAAAATAATAATAAGAGCACAGAAGCAGGCATATGGGACCTAGAGATTTTAAGATGTTAGCAGCTATGTCATAATAGAAGTTCTCTAAAGCATAAAGCAACAATGAAGCAAAATTGATATAACCTACTACACCACTGATATAAAAATCTCAGGAAATGCAAAGAGAAGCTTAAGTAGCTATGTTAAGTAGCAAGGAGATATCAAGGAGTACAAAACAATGCTATAAAGAAACGTATACATGCAAACCCCGTAGTAGAAACAACAAATATACTGTAATTGCATTACTTTGCATTTAAGAAGCAAATAAATAATGAGAATTGACAAACTTGTATCAACCATCAAGTATTAGTAAATTCAAATCATCGCAACATAATTAAGTTCATGATTAACTGGGTAGAAAACAACTATTCTTACATGTGAAAAGGTAAAAAGAGTCCTATTGACAACAACTTTCACTCCTAAAGTGGGGCTAATATCGGAATGAAAATTAATATCAAGTTCACATCAAAGTTCGAGATCTACTAGAAACGGAACAAGGGAATGCACTAAGTAAACAATGCGATGAAGACAAGATTTACAGTAAAAAAAATTATTAACAATCAAAACATTAGGAAAACATAACTAATTAATTCCAAATTAATTGGATGTTTAAAGTTCCTAGAATCATTTCTTCAAATGCGTTTGACAGAGATATTTGACCTGATATAAATAGACAGACTCCTTAAATATTAACTATGATTATCTACAACAAATTCGAGTAATTTGAAATTTCCATATATAGTGGAAGAAGAAAATGAAAATACACGTAATTTGGCGAATAGAAGCAATTTGAAATCTCTGTGCCCTACTCCATAATTCTGACGCAAGAACCCTTGCCCCTACAACTAGAATTTATCACCACACCACAGTTGCGGGTCATTTATTTATGATATGCACCGTGAAGGCAGCAGTTACAAATTCCTCAATTTGATCTTTTTAACTTATGGTGAACACCAAATGAAAAAGTGGAAGAACTAATAAATTCAAGCAATTACAAATCATTCCATACAAAAAGAAAAAAAAAAGGAAAGAAAGAAGGACAAAGCCACTATTTATTTATTCACAACATCTAAATATTAACACAAGAAAAGAATAAAACCACCTTATGAAAGTAATGGAAGAGGCAAACATGTGGCAAGGAGAAGTGAATATGCAATGGAAAATGGAGAGAAAAAGTAGAAGAGGAAGAAGAGAAGGTATGCTTATCAAAAGAAATTGAACTTATGTATGCATATGCATGTGTAGAACAATATCAATTGCTGAAAAACTATCTGGGCTTCGATGTCAATGCTTAAGGAATCACTGTCGGCCATAATGAGGCAACATGCACTGGCCAGTCTGAGTTTTAATATCCTAGGGACGTAGCAAGTTTCTTGTAGATGGTGCAATTTGAAGCTTGAAGACCATTTAGAGAGAGATTAATTATATCTATAACTAATTCAGTTTACATATGGATTTGTTTAAATTATACGCCAGTTGCCAAAAGGAAGAGAAAATATAATTTAAGCCAAGTCCTAAGACTCAAGATAATATATTTTAATATGAAATGATGAAATCAAAAGTAGTCACTTATTAACAGAACACCAGTCAGGAAGATAATATGCATCACATATCCTCTTCAAATGATTTTTCTCCCCTGTCTGCAAAGATTCCTCAGAAGGGTTTAGATTCCTTTGGCACCATGTTACTATTACAACTGTGGCACCTAGGGCTGCAACACTAGCCAACTCTATGACAAACTACCAATTTTAGCTCAAGTGTGAGAACTTAAATTCTGCATAATTACACCACAGAACCAAATATACATATGCTCTTTATCATTTAAATTCCTTGTACGTCCTATCAATGAAAAGGTAATAGTCAATATCTAATACATATTCTGCAGTCCAACCATTTTCAAGTGTTTAGCACAACAATTAGAATTGAACCACAAAGCTGAAAGATTTCGAAAGAAGGTAATTCTCACCAACCTGCATTTCTAACGAAGAATGGAAGCTCTATGAAAATATGCTTCAGGATGCGTAGGATCTGCCTCAATGGTAGGATTAAGATCATCAAGTGCCTCGCTATAACGCTTCAACTTACACTCCGCTCCACCTTTTGAAATAGCTCAGCAGCACTTCCTATTCCGTCTCAATAAATGAAAGACTCAAATAAATACACCACAAAATTGACCTAAGTTACATAGCTAATTGGTTGTTTTATCTATTTTGCCCAAATGAAATCCCTAATTATCAAACTGAAAAAGGGAAATGCATCCAACTAAAATCCCCAACGGTCAAACCTAAAAAAAAAATAAGACAAAGAAATAATAGATATTCTTTAGTCAAGCTAAGAAGAATTCATGGGGTATAAATTAATGTCTGATGGTCCTGTCTGAGTACCTCTACAAAAATTTACATTCCAACAGTAGAGCCTCATCACTAAAAATTAAAGTCAAATTACAATCACTAATTCTTTGACTGAAAAATGTATTACCATGACAATTTTAACCCTCCTAAAAAAATCATTTCCACCAAATATATTAAATAAATAGAAAACGGATATGTAAAACAAACATGTGCAAATTGAAACAAAACTCACCGAGAGGATAGAGGAAGCAAAACCTTCAACATAAAAACAAGAAAAGATTCCTACAGGCATAAAATGGTGCGAGCTCAGAAATTTGGAGCCATAAATCCTTTTAGCTCATAGCTCTATAAAAAACAATGATATAGAGAATAAAAGATCAAAGAAATAGAAGGAAAATACTCTATGAAATCATTTAAAACCCAAATTTTAACCGATAAACAATAGAAGGCTAAAAAAAAACACACACAAAAATTCTCACCAGGCTTATCCAAGATGAGCAACTAAAGAGCACCCAAAAAGAATGAATCTAGAGTTAAGAAAGGTAAATGAGATTGAAAAATGTAAAGGAATTAGGTCTAGATAAAAGTAATTGCAGCAAACAACACAAGAGAGTGAGGAGCAGCCCAAGTGGAGAGAAATAAACAGAGAAACAAGTAAAGCGCGTGAAACCCTAGAAGTCAGCCAGGAAACAATACAAAGCGTCCCTGTTTCAATTGATTGCAAATTGTTGGAGTAAATCAAAAACTGCCTTAAATTTTAAAACAAAACTCAAACAAAATTTAAGATTTAAAAGTAATAATTAATTAAAATTAACCAGAAAATGACACTTCAGCTTAAGTATTACTGCTTTATATATATATATATATTTATATATATATATATATAAAAGATAGATAGATTGGAGTTGGGATATTAAATGAGAAAGAAAAGGAACATACCTTTACACAAAGAGTTCCTAATACATATTCGGAATCCTCAAAGTGAATCTTGGAGAAATTTGCAGAGCCCCGTTTAACTTGAAAGTTGTTTAGCTCTGACATCTATGATGAAGTTACAGCAATATCTGAATGTAATAACAAACAAGCATAAAACATTTAGATGGCCCGCAGATAACAATAAAGCAAATTCTAATATAAAAACGATTCTTCAAACTTAATAGCAGGCGATTAAAAAGTACAGATTTATAACTACTCCAGATGATAGAAGCACTTTTCAAACATAAAAATTCAGAATAAAAGTCCACTCATGCCTCATGCTGCTATATACTTGGCTTATTTTCTTAATTATATACCAGTTAGGAGATTAATTAATTAGCAGTGTTCAATGTTCTAGGCAAATTTTATTTGAAGCAGTTTGACACAGAGAAATGGAAGGATTCTAGAGAAGAGAGGGGAAATTTCAAACCTTATATGTATGAAATCATCCAGTGAAATGGAAGAAAATAAATCAGATCGTACACTCACGAAGGCCGGCTTCCCATGTATGCCAACGAAGACAACATTTACATTAATCTATATGACAATCAACCATCACCACAAATTATGGTTCTGATAATTTTGCAGCTGTTATGATGTAGTTTATTCATAGCATATTTATAATCCCTCATTCAACATGATAATGCCCACCAGCCCAAAATACACCACCAACATCTCCCTACTCCAGTTGATAGTGGCTTCTATTTCAATTTTGCACATAAAATAAAGCAACTTGGTAAAAACCAGCACTTGTAGTTTAATTTCTATATTGACTAAGTATTACCAACAATGTCGCAACCAATTCAAGTGGGCAGGATAGAATGGTCAAATTTTCTGCCAGCATGCCATATGATTCAGATAAATTAAACTAAGGCCATGAACCAGGAAAAGGATTGGATAATGGAAGGATCATAGTACAAGTTTGATGGTACTCTAATGCATTACAAGGGAGGAATGAAAATGCCATTACTGATACTCACCATCAATCATTCTAGCAGCCATTTCTCCTTCGTCAGCACCCTGTAGTATAAGCATCATCGCTGGAAAAACAAGCAGAGTCAAGCTCAGCTCCCGGTGTATCATCAACATCATCATTAGCATGTGCATGCATATCAAATGCATCCATGCTATCACCCAAATCAGAGCCACTATTATCCTCATCTCCATCAGATTGTTCACCTACGCCTACCAAGGCTTTTCATCCTGCACGTCAATGGATCATGGAAAAAAGAAGGCTAGATCTCACACTCTGTCCTTCAAGAAATAGGAAATCAATATGAACTAAAAGAAACAAAACGTAATAAAACATGAGTTATATCAGAGTTCAACTTGTTGCATGAAAATTAATCACAAGTCGATGGAATGGAGCCCTCTAGAAAACCAACTTAAAGACCTCTTTGCATAAAAATCTAGAAAGGAGAACAGAAATTACCAAAAAGAAGGTGAACAAAAATGCTCCCTGAACGTTTTATATGCAAGCAATAAGGCGAAACATAGGTAAGCATAGAACAACATCTAATCCAAAGAAAAAAAGAAGTTGCAAAACGCAAGTAAACAAGTGTAACCAAATAGCTAATACGAGTATATGAAGCAGATATTATTCTCTAATTATTTAGGAAGTCATCTTCTATTATTAGAAAAGTATAAGCCTCTCAGTTTTCCTAAATAGGACTCTTCGTTTTCCTAAATGACTCTTCCTATGGTAATCTGTTTGTCTCCTATAAGAGGCAGCAATGTTATCAATGAAAATCTATCATGAAATTAGTCAGAAACAGAATTAAGAGAGTTGTGTGATCTCTCACAAATCACCAATCAAAAAAGGTTCTTCGAAGAACAGGAGTAACAAGGGAAATCAAGAGGATTTTCTGGTGAACAGACCTTGGACGACGACCTCTTCGCGGGCACATAACATATTTGCACTTAGGTTTTTGAAAGGTTAAGATCATTCTGAAAGAATCATTAACAGTACCCAGAAGCAGAAGCCTAGAGAAGAAAGGGATAAAACAGATGGAGTTCCACACTAAAGTAGAAGTCCAGAGAACTTTTGGAAGTGAATAAAGTACAAACCTCAGCAAGATTACAAACAAGGTTCTTCCACCTCGTTGCATAAAATGGAACAACAATCCAACAAAAACAATGCCATACATTCGGAGAGTTAGAAACAAAGGTAGCTTAATTATCCTTTGTTGATTAAGCGCCGATACTGAACTTAGCAGGACTAAAATAAAACTGCAGAAAAGCTTTCAGAAAGAACAAAAGTAAGCAATAATTCCACAAATATGTAAACTACCAATGTTATACAAAAAGGCAAATGTCTTTACGCATAAATCACATAAGAACCAATTCTTAAGAAAACAACACTTGTTTCCATCTCAACAAAGACAACACTGATATTTTCCTCTCAAAACATGAGTTATGAAACTAAGGAATCATCAAAATGATTCAAAAAAAGAGGTCTGTATGCAGCTGCGACAAATATCAACAACGATAATAATTTAATTTTCCGTAGAAAGTAGCACAGTTTCTACTGAAAAGTCATCCAAACTCTTTTAACTTCTAGCACAATAACCGATATCATTATTTCCTAGTTGAGAAGTGCATTTAGCCTTAGGAAAAAGTCAAAATTTCACCAACCTCTATTGCTGAATTTTCAAACTTTCTTTCCAGTTAGCTCAATCTAGATTTTTTTAAATAGAATTGAAAACAGAAATTTTAATATCAATATAAGCTCCAGCAATTCAAAATATATGTTATGGCACGATAATCAATAACATAACTTTCATTTAACAAATATTAAGCATTTACAAGTCAGTATCCAGAATTAAAGCTAAACATAATTATTAACCCAAAACAACAAAAGCTGCAACTAAAACGCAACTTCAAATTCTTTTTTTGTGTTGCTAAAAATCACAAAGAACAGTATCAAGGAATATTATTTAGCATACAGAAGCAATATTATTTAGCATACAGAAAAGAACACTTTTTTAGAGGACTCCCCAAAAGTAGAAAACTAATTAATAATACCAAGGAGACAGCATAACATCAGCTAATAAGAGTAAAAAAAACACTATGCAGATCAAATACTGATAGATAACTGAACTTGCCTTCAACAATGTCAACAAGATTTAAGCACCCAGCCTTATGCATTGCTTGAAGCGTTTGTGTAAGTGACTCAGTCAGGGTAGGTTTTTTCTCTTTCAATTTTTCCTACCACAAGCAAACAATGGGGAAAAGCATCACAGTTAGACATGCACTATATTGAACTTTTAAAAGCCTTCCTATACACAAGTCACCATAAGTTCAAAAAACAAAACTATTGCATCAAGCAAATGCAAGACAATATTGTTCACTGTTCTTTTTATATTTAACAAGAAAAAAGGACATAAAATTCACAAGGAAATGTAAGGGAAGGTCCCTATATCTTCTCCAATTCAATAAAATTACCGGTGGGAAATAAGTGAAAGATAAGATGACATAAAACAGGCATCCAATGTACGCACTACATGTCAACAGAAAATAACAAAGACTAAAGACATGGTATGCCGGGAACATAATAAGATTTCAAAAGCAGGTAACATGTGTGATAACATAAAACCGCACAAAAATGTAAGAAATTGTGCAAGAGTATCCCTTTGGTTTAACAATTGAAAGAGGTTCAACTGCAAGGTAGAAAATGAGAAAACATAATGCATGAAAGTCAACATTTTTTATTATGTTTCTAAAAAGGATACAAAAAGATTATAATGAAAGTCTCCCACAAATGGGAGCAAATGAAGGAATGTCATCAAGAGTATTCTACCTAGAAGCAAAACTGGACATAAGAAGCGAGAAATTCCAGAAAATGAGTCCTTAAGCCCCGGGCAAGATTTCCAATGACTTGGATGGCCTCAACTGCAACTGCCATGTTCACGTCTGTAATAGGCTGCAGTAGAAAAGAACAGCCATGAGCATGTTAACGCCAGATTGAACTTAAGCAATAATCTAACAACATCAACATGAAAAGGTCAAAAAATTATAAATCTGAATTTTCATTCAAATCCCTAATATTTCAGTGGAAAATATCAAAGAACCGGGTTATGATGTAACCCAAAGAGAAGTTACATACTTCTAAACATGTATTATCATCATCAATATCTGACACAAAGATCAGACACTGGCAATCTAAGAAATAGCCATAACAACCAACAAGACCACAACAGTAATACTCTCTTGATTCAATCACATTTGTCATAACAAAAA
Source organism: Euphorbia tirucalli (assembly GCA_039660915.1). NCBI lineage: Eukaryota > Viridiplantae > Streptophyta > Magnoliopsida > Malpighiales > Euphorbiaceae > Euphorbia > Euphorbia tirucalli. The sequence goes on along the minus strand of CM077640.1, from coordinate 28,029,564 downwards.
CAACTGAGCTACAGAATGGCACTTCATAATCATCAGATCTCACAAATTTAAAGAAATGCATATGCTTATATGGATCTAAAACATTTGAATTTATAACTTGAAAAACCTCAGATGTTGACTGTCCCTTCCAGTAACCAGTGGTAATTTATAGAGATTTCCAGTTGACACTCCAAAAATCTTTTATTCTTCAGCTTAACTTTAAGATAGCACAGAAGGCCATATATATTATGATAGCTTTAAACCCATGTTAAGGCATGAATATTGAGGTAACATAAGCATACAAACTCAGATTATTTGGGCTCTACAGATCCAAATCCATTGTATCAATTCTTAGACAAAAAGGGCATATCAGAAGCAGGACTTCAGAAAGGAATCCTGATATGTAAAATGGCAAGGCAATATACAGGAATACATACAAGAAGTACAATCAGCCTTCACAAAATATCCCAGCATCACATCCTATTAAACAACTAAAGAGGATTTATCGAGCTGCATACAAATTTAACAAACAAGAGCAGAGGAACTCCGGAATTGTGTCAGAGCTTTATCATTAGTCTGCATCTGCCCTTCATGAGCAGGAGCTCCTTAAAATATGATGAGAAGGAATGGTAAAAGACATGCTTGGAAAGAAAAAGAAATAAAGGAACAAAGTCATGGCAACCCACGATACAATTTAATGGAAAATACACTTAAAGTTTTAACTGGAGGAGAAAAATTAACTATAGTTGCTACGCATAAGTAAGATACCTTTTTCAATGTCTGACAAACTTCTGAAAATCACCAGGTGCTATCCTTTTTGTAGAAGCCAGCTTAGTCAGTTCTGCAACAGCCTCCTTTCTTTCTGACAACTTGGTGGCTTTTTGAAAGGGAGGCACAATTATTAAATATAAGAGGAACAGAACATAGTCAATCAACAATAGCAGCAAAATGCCAGATATCAGTCCCATTCCTAATGCAAAAAAGAATGTCACAAGTTCGAGAGAGCACTCACCACTCCATCCCAAAATCCCCCAAAATCCTGACTTCTCTAGAGGAGTCAAACTATCTACAAGATCGACAAGCTCATATTCATCTATTCCCTAAGAAGCTGGAAATTTTGGCACACATATGAGCAAATACATATTTGTCAGACACACACAAACACAGAGAGAGACACATAGAAAGAACGGGAGTTTTATAGAAATGCAGGAGGTAATCACATACCATCAGCTGCAACTTCTTCTGAATGGGCAGGACCTGCAACTTCAGATACAGTTTCTGGCTCTGGCTCTTTGTCTTGCTCGGATCTGTTTACTACACGTCTAAATCTGGCCAGAGACGGAGAAACTGAGTTCCAAGACAGATACTCTACATGATAACCAAGACTTTACACCATATAATGACAATACTCATAAACTTGGAGATTTACAATTAATATGATATTTTTTCAAACTAAAAAGTAAAAAGAAGCAGCGGAAAAAAATGCAGATGGATTGTCTTATTAATTTTAAAAGAATATGAATCTGTGAGCTACTGACAAAAAAAAATCCTTAAACACTCCCACTAAAGCTCATAAGATGACAGAGTTGAGAGAGTCCGCAGCTGTCCAGTTGCAAAACCAATTTAACAATACACAACTACTGCAGAGCTATAGCCTGCAATAGTTAAGTAGCCACAACTTCAAATCTATAAAAGTTAAAAACACTAGGTAGTATTCGAAACTTGAGCATACGGCAACTAATAACACTTAATATTCCAAATATTTATCTTTCAATTTTACAGTTGTACTGTTTAAACAGTTAACCAGGAAGTGATAATGCATTGTAGTTTAAAAATGAGCAATTCATTTTTTTCTAGCCATGCATTCACTCTTCACGTTGCACAAAAAGAACAGGTTCGTTTTTTGGTCCTCGTAAAGAAATAACAAAATCAAAGTTCAAAGGTGACAGGAATTACATGCTTAAAAAAATATCACTGTCATTCATGGAAGTAAATTATTAACAAAATATAACTTCACGAGATAATCCAATATCGCCACCAATGAATGGCCATGAATGAAACTTTATTATGTTTTGTCTCATTCTTTAAATTTCGTTAGTTCATTCTTAAGAAATTGCCATCGACAAATCAAATATTCATAAAACAATATAATATCAACACAGCGCAAAGTCATGAAGATGAAACCTTATCTTTTTAAGTGTCAAATTCTCTTGAACGGGCGCATCTGAATCAGCCAGAGTCTTCCTAAACAACGTACCTAATATCCCAAAAAAAATAAAGGAGCCGTTCAAAATAGCATACGCATGAACGCACATTCCCCATACAAAATTGAAATAAACACGAATCGATCACCCAACTATGAGAAACAGATCGGAAGTAGAGAAACTAAAACGGAGATGAAAACCCTAAAAGAGTAATAAAATAAAAACTCACCGAATTCAAGAAGACTAGGGTCCTTAGGATCGGTAATAGAATCACAAACGGCAGCCACAAGTCGATGTTGGCCTTGTTCCTTACCTTCCAGTTCTTATGCAATAACCGATCTTCCCATGGCAACTTCTTTGCCTCCTTCAACGATTTTTCCTCGTCCGACATTGTTTACTTCACAATTTATGTCTAAAATTGATCGATCTGCGCAATGCAGGCTTATGATCTCTTCCTTCGGACGCTTTTGTTTCCCCCATGTTCCTGCGGGATAGAAAGTAGGAGAGGAATGACAGAATGAGGAAATAGAGACGGTGAGTACGATATGTCTTATCACTCGAAATACGAAAAAGAAAAATTACTAAAAAAAACGACATGAGAGAGAGGGGGGGAGTATTTTGGATTGTACATTTGGAATTAGACCCGTTATAAATTTGTTTATGAAAGACTCTCGGAAAGTAACGAGGGATCCCCAGTACACTTTCAAATCTCATCACCACATATTCTTGTGGGATCCAGAATGGGCCCAACCGACTGCACTCCAGGAGCGGAGAGTAGCTTGCCTCCCCTCGTTAAGATCAATGTTTGGTCAGATACTTAGCGTAATTCTCCTTGAGAAACTACACGCTATACTTTTATAGCCTTATCTGGTTAAAAATAATATGTGATACATGAATTTTTACTTGACTAATATAATGATACATAAATTTCAAAATTAGATATAAAAGTACATCATTTTACAATCTGTGAACATAAAAATTAAAATTACCATTGAACATGAAAAGTACCACTGATCACGTCAGAACGCGGTGAAAATTGATAACGTCACCCATTATATCCCTTTTTATTTTTTTCTCTTCCAATTTTCTCTTATATTAAAATTAACTAATTCGTTGCCTTTTTATTTCTTCTTTTCCTCTCTCTTTATTTCTTGTTCTCCCTCTCTTTTTTTTTCTTCCAATTTTATCCTCCTTTCATAATCTCTCTTAATTTCTTACATTTACTTCGTCTTTCCCTTTCTTAAGTTATCTTCTTAAGTTCTACTAAAACTTTCTCTTATTTTTTTATTTCTGAGAACTCTAATTTTTTTTTCTATTTTCAATAATTTGAAAATTTTGTTATTTAAAATTATTTTACCTCTTATGTAAAATTTTACCTGTTATGTTAGATATGTAATTTTAGCTATGCAAAATTACTTTTAAATTGACTATTAAATTCACCAATTAGTCATAAAAATCATTCAAAATAACAAAAACCCTAACTAAATCTGTGTAAAATAACCTTAATTGTATTACCGGGCAAAAAACCTAACTAAACCTGTGCAAAATAACCCCAATTGAATTGTTGGGCAAAAAACTTAACTTGTTCAAAATATGCCTGCTTGCATCTGTTGGCAAAGTCAACCTAAATTTCAAAAGGAAATATACCAATCTATTCACACAAATACTGACCAATCAACTTTAAATTGTTTCCTACAATTTCCACGGTGTTGGACCTTCAGTTGTACCCTTGCCTCTTGCTGCATGGCTTCTACTTCTGCCTCTACCTCTATTTGATTGGCTCCTCCCTCTAGTTGTGTTGCTTCCGCCTCCTCTACCTCATCTGCCTCTGTTGCTTGCATTTCCCCTTCCTGCGGATGCTTGAGTTCCACTAGTAGAAGCTTGACTACCGATTGGATTAGGAGCAGTAACAAAGACACCTGATGATGCTTGGCCTCCATGTGAGCACGGGTTTTTCCGACCTTTGTGTGAGAGTTCATATGTTACCTATGGAGCAGACGGACTTGAATTGGGCTCGAAAGCAGCCGGATTATTGCCTGGAGTGTCTCAAATGTCCCAAAAATCAAGCTATCCGCGATCCGAAACCCCCGGAAAGGTCTCCCAAGTGATTTATAGGGTTTAGGGTGCATTTTCGATCTTTCGAATTTTGCTCCGGCTTTCGCTAGAACCGGGCGGCTCTGGTTTCTTGAACCAGAGCCGATCGGCTCCAGTGGGCAGGACAAGTTACCCTGCAAAACAAAGCAACTTGTTGTTGGGGATTTAATCGCACAAAAACAATACGCAGCGGAAATAAAAGGATTAATCCCCACCAAGGACCCATGTACATTGCATTGAATTGGAAGGAGGGTTAAAGAATTACCTTAATTCTTTGTAGGTTTTGAATCAATTAGGAACCAAAGTAGCTTCCCTCTACGGTTGATCCACACGGAGCAATTCATTCACCGCGTGCTAGCGCCGGGATTGAAGAACGATTTCTTCGAATGGAAAAGCCAAAGTTTCGAAAACCTTGGGTGAAGGAGAAGGGTGAAGTCGGCTGGCTCCATGGAGGCTGCAGAAAAACTGCATCTTATGTGTAGGCTAGGGTTAGAGATTTTAGGTTATAAAACTTCCTTTTATATCCATTAAACTTAATTATAATTATAACTTAATACCCTTATTAGTTATAATTATAAATTAACCCACACAACTTAATATTAATTCTCAATTAATATTAAATCAATTCCATTCTCCATCATACACATATGTATATTGATATTATAATTAATTATATCTCTATATAATTAAATTATAATATGTAGCATACTTTATGCAATATTAATCATATTAATATTTATATATACATATATATATATAAATATATATATCATTATATATATATTTATTCTCTTTCTCATTCATAAATTATTATCCAATAATAATTTATACCCGAAAAGATGAACTTCATTTTGCTCTTTGTGTGTGACCCCATAGGTTCATATTAATTGGCAATAAGGAAATTACCATAATGTCCTTATAGGTCACAAGCGGACTCTAGCAAGCCATTACGACTACCCAATTAACATGATTGGAATGATCCAATACCTATTTATAGAATGTCATATTCCCTTTTGTCTCTTTGATATCATGATTAATCATAAGACATGGTACACTTGTCAATCTTATATAATTAATCATATGCTTTCTCGATCTCAAAGTAAACTGTTTAGACAAATCAATTGATACTCTATCAATTATTTGAGCACGGCCATGCATTTAACAGTCTTACTTATCGAGGGGCCCAGTGATATCGCTCTCTTGATAGAGAGGGACAAAATCCCATATCTGTCACTCACATCCCAAAGCATGAGTCATATTGTACCCAATCACAGCCTTTATAACTACTCTGTTACAAGCAGCGTTTGACTGCGTCAAAGCACAACATGAGTTCATCCCGGAATCAATGGTGACCTCAGGTCAAAGGAATCAGCTAATGACACTACTATAATCAAGATCAGTTGTGACACATGACCATGAACTTGATCTCATAGTGGGTCTCCAGTAACATGTTCTCTAACATATTACCCGTGAGTATAATCTGTATCTGTATACACTATATTCATCTTATGAATATCCATTATCACTCACACTAGTCTTAGTTTGTTATTATTCCCATAATAACAATCGACTAGGGATATTTAGAATAACACGATTTATTCATGGATACTTATCATAAATGCTAACATACAAACATAAATGATAATATTAATCTACACTAGATTAATCTTAGAAGTCAAATTACATAATCCAATATTGGCCTTAGGGCACAATCTCCAACACTTGTCTCACCAGAAGTAGGATATGGGCGAATCAGAAAGTCAGGCAGCCAATAAATGCTAGATATGATATGAGAGAGGAGAGTATAAATAGGAAAATAATTTCAGAGAGAAAGGGGGGATTCTTACAATCTTAAGACAGAGAAAATCATCTCGGAAAAAAAAGCAGAAGAGAAAAGAGAGGAAAGGAGACCGAGGGAGAGAAAAAGGAAGAGTGAATCAAAGCATCAAGATTAAAACCCTACGTCATTTTAAAGATATTAAGATCAAGTTTTAGGACCAATCTGGGAAGCATTCGGGTTGGTTTCGGTCTACTTTGGATTACTGCGGTTTTCGACCAGTTGAGTTTCCAGCATCAGTTTCAAGCTTTTTAATCTATTCTCATATATCCAGTACACTGGAACAACACCAAGGTAAACTCTGAGAGGCTTTAAACCTGTTTGCATTGTGTTTTCTGCATGTTTTTCTCTGTTTTACATTTTCCAAAAAGCAGACTCAACCCATCATAGCCGTAAGCTGTGTTCTTCATGAACACAACCGCATGGCTGTGATTGTGATGAACAGAGCCGGCCGGCTCTGACCCAAGAGCCACACGGCTCTGTTCCTCAGGGACAGATTCCCAATCTGTCCCAATCGGCCAAAAGGAGTCCGTTTTTCATTTTATGCCTTTTGTTTTGGTGTTTTTCGGCCCAAGAATATTTGTATGTCGTTTTAGCTCCGGTTTTCAGATTTCTTGACGTATGAATATTATTTTTTTCGGTTTTTTCCGAGTTTTATATTTCGGTTTCAGGGTTGTTCGATTCGTTACGGATTCGTAGTTCAGCATCAGCGGACCCCCGAAAATTATAAAAGCTCAGGTCGAAAACAAGCAAAAATAGCAATTTTTGAAAAAACGAGAAAACCGGCTTCGGGTTCGGACATTACAGCCGCCCAGCGTGGGTTAGAGCCTCCCGGCTCTAACCAGATCCGGCCGGCTCTAACCAGAACTGTCCGACCCTATTTTCAGCCGCGCGGCTGTGATTCCCTGAAAAGACAGAATCACGGAACGACCCACACGAATGTTGTTGTGCGATGCTGTTTTCGTATTCAAACTGTTTTTGGCGTGTTTATTGCTTTTTGGAATTTAGATGCTTGTGAAAATTAGGAAAACCCACACAAACGGGACCCTGAGTTCCTGAATAACAGACCCACAAAAGTGAAAATTTACATGTAATCGAGCCAAATGGTTTTCAAAAATTGTTTTCCAGCACAAAAATTTACAGGAAGTTTCAAAACCGTTTTCCACGCCTAACCGGTCCGACCAGTCGGGTCGACCCGGTTACCCCCTAAATGCATGCCCCCGATCCTAGAAATCTCATTTCTGTCTTTGAGTCCTACTTGTGTTTATAATATAAATTGCACTAATCAATCTGTTTTGCAGCATTTATTTTTATTTTTGTTGTATTTAAGAGATTAATTTGTGTATATTGGCGGTTGTATTTTTAGATCCTCGTGTACTTAGGCGATTGTAAATATGAGGACGAGAGCTTTTTCTCTTTTTTATTCAATTTGGTTGTATAAGCGGCCTTTATTTTTCTTTTGTATATTTATATGGATAATTTATTTTTCTGTATTCTGCTTTAGCACGGGCTAATAAAATAAACAATTTGGGCAGAGAAAGGTAATAAATTGAATAAATATGACTTTATAAATAATAAACGAATACAAGCTTGAGGTTAAGTAGGTAAGTTGCCCAAACCCTGAATCTCTGAATTAGGTACAGTAGTCTACGCTCGGTAGGGAGCTGTACCGGAATTTTCCGGATGAGCCGATCTAGGTGGCAACTCTGTCACTGATCTCGAAATTTAGGTTTCGATGTCTTTAAGTAATAAATCGGGAAAATATTTTCTAAAAAATGGAATTTCAAAATAAATAAATGATTTTCCCCAAAGTAAGATAAACAAAACCCTTTTTCCCAAAATATCACGAAACCCGTTTTCAAAAAACCCCGGTTCGCTTCGCCGCGTCCCGCTCTTTTCAAGGTCGTCCACTCACTGTGGCGACTCTGTTGGGGAGATTTTTTTTCTTAAAAAGTTTTTCATAAAAACTTAAGGAACTTAGGCAACTATTGAAATATACCTCGCTTGTATTCATTTATCCATTTATAAAAGCTATATTTATTCATACCTTGCATCTCATGACATTTTCTTCTTCTCAACCCCTCAAATACACTGTTTCACCCCGGTTTACCCAAGAAGGTGGCCTACCTCTACCACCAGGATTGGAGACACCCGAAGGGGTAAATCACTCATAGCCCCTCATGACCTTACATCGTGTTCTACGGTGGGGAAGTGTTTATTCGTTATGGGAGCCTGTACGACCATTGGTTTGACTTTGGCCCACATGTAATGGCTTAGTAACTTTCCCTAGGGCTTGTGAGCAGACGACGTTTTCGACGGAACGTGAGACTCCCTTTCGGAAGGGGTGCCTCGATCTCGGGCGGGCCCCTCCCTCGCGTGGGGTTTTTATGAATGAAAAAATCGGTTTTGGAAAATAAATAGAATTAATGCATAAAAGAACCGAGACCTAAGTCTCAATGAATATTGTAGAGTCGCCACCCGGCTCAGCTCAACTAGGAAATTCTTAAGGTTGCTGAACCGGACGAACAATCGCTACACTATCCAGAGATTTGGGTCCGGACAAGTCCCTTATTTCGTGTCTAATTAAAATAAATATTGGTCAATGTTCATAGATGGTATTTCAAATTTTAAAAGTCAATTTTATTGAAATAAATAGACATACAGCGCGTATACAGGTTAAGGTAAAATGGTAAACAATTAAATTATTACAACCCGATCGAATAAAAGATAAAAACTCTCGCCTCACTTTTACAAGCGGCTAGAGTACACGATTTATCTAAAAAAATACAATCACCTAGGATACACGATTTAATCTATTAAATTACATCCAAAATAAAAATAAAAGAAATTAAAACCTGTAAAACAGAGGGTTAGCACAATTTACGGCTCGCCACAAGTGGGACTCAAATAGACAGAATTGGGAAATCAAGAATAGGGGGCATGTATTTAAGGGATAACCAGGTTGGCTCGGCTAGCCGGCTCGGTTAGACCTGGAAAACATTTTGAAACGTCCCTGTATTTTGGTTTTTGTGGGAAAATCATTTTGAAAACAATTTTTCTGGTTTACATGCATTTTCATATTTAAGGTGGGTCGGTTTTCGGGAGAACCGGGTCTCTATCGTGGCATTGTTCTAAATGCAATTTTACTGAAAATTGAATCTAGGGTCGTGATGCACACAACAAAATTTATTTTGATGATTTTTGGGGTTTTCTGAATTTTTATGGGTTTTTGGAAATTTCTGTGGTTAAAAGGGAAATTTTGGTTCTGGAATCCACATTACAGTCGTGCGACTGTAACTATAGTTGTGCGACTGTAAATTACAGTCATGCGACTATAAACACTCCAGACTCAGGATTTCGCAAAAATTTTATTTGAAGAAAATTGGAAAGAAAATGATGAAAATAAAAAACACTCGTACGACTGTAACTACAGTCGTACGACTGTTCATCAAACTCAAAAACAGTCGTACGACTGTTCTTGATTTCCAGAAACAAAAAATACAGAAAATGGATAGAAATGGCACAAACCACACCAATCACCCAGAAATCTTGTAAAAGAGAAGGGAAAAGGAGTGTTTACCTCTTTGGCGTGCGTCCACCATAGGATTGACCCCTGGCGTCGCTTCAATCCACCAAAATCCGGACTTTTCTCCTTGAGTTAGGGCCCGATCTTAGTCTGGGATAGTTGATGTGAATTTGAGAAATACAACTCAAAGAGCCATAGACACGGGAAATAAAACATGCAACTGAGTTGCTGAAGCTTCACTGCTGTGGTGATGTGTTGAGTTGATTGGATGGAATAAGCCGATATTGGGTCTATGTTACCCGAGGCAGAGCTGAGGAAGAAATAAGCCGATATCAGGTCTAGGTTACCTGAGGCAAAACTGAGGAAGAAATAAGCCGATATCCGGTCTAGGTTACCCGAGACAAGAAAGGTGGAATGCGATTAAGCCGATATCAGGTCTAGGTTACCCGAGGCAAGAAAGGTGGAATGCGGTTAAGCCGATATCGGGTCTAGGTTACCCGAGGCAAATGAAGATGGATTGATGGATTGGCCGATACCGGGTCTATGTTACCCGAGGCAAAGGAAGATGAAATTTGGACGATTTGAAATCTTACTGAAATTGGATGGACTTCTAATAATAAGAGGTTCAAGGATCTGAAACCATGCTTGAACATAATGGAGTTCAAGGGTTCGAGATCTGGCTTGAATGAAGAAAGGGGTTCAAGGATTTGCAACCATGCTTGAACGTAATGAAGTTCAAGGGTTTGAAATCTGGCTTGAATGAAGAAAGATAGCTTTAGGGATGATAATGACTCGAGGATGAGTATTTATCCCTTGATCGATAATTTTGGAAACAAAAATTTTTGCCCCTTCGATCAAGGATAAATACGGCTTGATTGTTCTGCCCCTTGGAGAATTGATGTGTTGAGATTTGGATTTGCACCGATGCTTAAGGCCCAATAGATGCCCCGGCGTTGTGCCATCTCTGCTTTGAGAGTGATCCTGGTTTGGGGAGACTTGGTGACGGCAGTGGGTACCTGCACTTGGATGAGTTGTGATGCATATGCATATGAATTGTGCGTATTTCTTTAAACATATGCATGTATGTACGGATGCATGTATAGTTCTAAATGTATGTATGCATGCAATGTGTGGCTTATGCTTTGTTCTTGGTATCCGTGTGAGCCCAGAGACGGAATTCACGGCTTGTGACTGGCCCCGATGGTAACCCAGGTGACCTAGTCCGATTGTTCCGGCGTGCCTTCTGGCCTACTGACTATTACGCTGATCTAGGTATTAGAGGAGTTGGCCATCTTGAGTGACTTTCCACTTTACCCTCTACATATTCTGAAGCGTTGTTAGGCTCAGTGGATCAAGGTAGTAGGCCACACTGACGGATGGTCCATTTGGTCGAGCAAGAAGATGAGAGTGAGGCCTTGCATTTTCATACCGCATAACAGGAGTTTCTGCGATATCGCCACGGGCTTGGATGCAATGTCCTACTGATGGATGTTTACATGTAATAGCATGGTGTATGCAAGATGAACATCCGATCGGAAATCCAAACATACATAATATTGCAATGATGAAATCAGAATGAGTATAATAGGGAATGTGACATTGACTCTGACTTTGTATATCACCCCTCTCCTGTTGCCGACACGTCCTTTCGGTTTTCCATGTCAACAATTTTTTTTTTTAGAAAGATTCTGGGATGGGCATTTTGTCTGCGTTGATCGCTTTCACGACGGTTTGTCTATCAGAGTCGATGATACCTAGTGGTTCGGTTTGTTACTTACCTCTGATATCATAGGTTTATGTTTGGGGAGTAAAGCACTTCTACAGACAAGGTTCGCTGCGCAATGTAACCTGTAAGTGAACATTGACATACAACAAATGCATATTGAACACCAAAGTTGAATACAAAACATTCATGACATAATGATGCATTAAGAAAATCTAAAATGTGGCTCTGGTTTTAATTGATGCCCCTTCAGATTACCAACATGCCCTTTCGATTTTACACATTGGATAGAGATTTTTTTTTTTTGGAATGAATGACCGATCACTAGATAGAGTTGCCGTTATGGATGCACAACCTGAGATGAATTCAATTAACCACTAGATGCTCCTACGGTCTGATGCCGTATTCATGTTTCCAATTCACCCCAGATTTCAGTTCAGGCAAGGTTCCCCAAGACTGAATCCTTGAAATGGTTAGTAAATGCAACTTTCCTTTTGAATATGAGCTCAACAGACTTTGTAAGCTTCCCTGTTAATGGTATCGTCCCCTTCATGATTGTTGAAAGCTTTATAAAACCAAGTTGCTCCAACACAGTTGGTGAAGTTCACAAATGCATAACCAAAATTTCCTCCAGTCTTGAAATCCATAGGCAAATAGAGGAAATCATAAGCAGACTTCCCTTTGGACTTATTCTTGTTTTCCTCCAAACAATGCTTGTCCAGAATTTTGCAGCAGATTATGCCTTTGAAACTGGTTTGGTAGATTTCTTATCATCAGGCTTGTTTTTCCACCAAGATTAACTTCAATCTCTTTTTTATTCAGCTTGGTCTCTTCAACAGTCAATTTCTTGGGCAACCACTGTTGCTCCTTTTCACCTACAGAAACTATTTTCTTCTTACTCCGGAATCTAAAAATTTCATTTTCCCCCTTTTTTCAGCATTGTTGAACTCATTTGAAGTAGACTCATATCCAAATCCTCTATCTGTCATCAAATCAAAACCCTTCCTACTATCTGAGGGTACAAAATAATTAGTCTGAGAGTTTAGATTGAAGAGAAATGGCATGGGATTAAAAGGGTATCCCCAATTCGGTACAGGTTGATGATAAACAAAGACGGATTGAAACGGTGCCATAACCACATGCTCCGACGCCCTTCTGCTGATGAGATGATGTGGAAAAATACAATATGGAGCAGCATTGGGGTTCAACTTCTGATTGGAAGCCATTGATGGTAGAAAATATAGAATCACAAGATCGATTCAAGTTCCAGAGAGAAGATGAAAGATAAAAGATGAAAGTGAAGGAAAGACAATAAAGGGAAGACAAAGGTGTTGAAGGCAAAGGGAGAAGGCAGAGAGGAGAATGAAAAGGGAACTGCTTTGGGCAAAGACACCGATCTTCTCTGTCATCGCGCGAAGTTAACTTTTCAGAACAAGCAAAAACGTACTTATCTCCATTGTCTCAACTCATTGACCCCGGCATTCCATGCAATAGATGGGCCATCAAGCACTCAACAGAGTTTGACTCTATGATTGAAGAGAGCGCAACTTTAGGCCAAAAACAGAAATCCCACTGTAAGGGAGAGATGAAGTCTTCCATCGGTATCAGGTATTTTTTTTTTTTTTTGAAAAAGCTAAATCCAAGCCATAGCCACCTATTGACGCGATTCCGGTTAAGCGAGATGCAACCGAATGCGAAATTTGCCCGACCGTTCGAAATCAAGTTGAGGTTCACGAATAGATGTGGAAAGATGCAGTGGAACTTGATATGAAATTGTAGCAAAATAAAGTTGGCAATAGAAATACCCAATCCAACCACGTGAATGAACAATCAAGTTAATAACTCGATTAACCCAACCTTTCGATTCGTATGATAGAACCTGATATATGGTTTGATTCCTAATCGCCTAGCCTTGACGATTGATCACAATCAAAATAATATGTTAAGAGTTTAAGCCAATCACTCAAATCACTCAACAAGAAAGAAGAACAAAGTTCTGAATTTTTATTAGCAAAAGCAAAATTGACATCCTCTAAAGAATTCGGCCATAGCCCTTAAATAGGCTTTACAAGCTTTGTCCTACTAAAATAAGGAATACTAACTTAGAAAGGAAAGCTAAAATAAGATAATTCTGAAATAGAAAATAATCCTAAGCTAAAAAGGAAAAATAACTAGAAATCAGCACTTAGTAATCCTTATCCCACAAGGAAAACCTAAATAGACAAGGATTCTTCTTTTACCATGTGTCCAAATGAGTAGATTCGGCCCCCACAACAAATCAGCCCACTCTCGCCATTTGACTTGCATGAAACAGCTTCTTTTTATGAAACCATCAAACGAGTTGAACCATTCCATGCCATCTCACTTGGCCATGGTGCCTCTTGAATGCCTTGGTTATCCCATAATCGTGCAATCAGTCCATTTAATGCCTCACGCACCCTCTTTGCCTTAGACCTTGTAATAGGCCCACTTGGAATCTTCAAGTCCACGCCATAATCAGCTCCTTGTTCCTTAGCTCCATGCTCTTGCTCTTTAGATTGATCTTTGTTAGATAGGCTGATCGCGTCATTCCCCTCCTCTTCAAAAGGATTCGTCCTCGAATCGTCATCGCCTACACCAAACAAAGATAAATCAGAAACATTAAACGTAGCATGTACACCATACTCACCCGGAAGGTCTAGTTTGTATGCGTTGTCTCCCACACGCGCCACTACTTGAAACGGCCCATCGCCCCTTGGATGCAACTTGGTTAGCCTTTGGGCGGGGAACCTCTCCTTTCGCATATGAACCCAAACCCAATCACCGGGCGCAAACACCACTTTCGAGCGATGCTTATTGGCTTGGGCGGCGTAGCGCTCATTTGCCTTCTCGATTCGCTGTTTCACTTGTTCATGCAACTTCTTCACCAAATCAGCCTTGCGCTTTCCATCTAAACTCTTTTTCTCATCACAAGGTAACGGAATTAGATCTAAAGGAGTCAGTGGATTAAAACCATAAACAATTTCAAAAGGTGAAAAAGAAGTAGAAGAATGCACAGCCCTATTGTATGCGAATTCAACGAATGGTACACACTCTTCCCATGACTTTAAATTACTCTTTATAACAGCCCTTAACAACTGACCTAGAGTCCTATTCACGACCTCTGTTTGACCATCAGTTTGGGGATGACAAGATGTAGAGAATAAAAGCTTAGTTCCCAACTTTCCCCATAAGGTCTTCCAAAAGTGACTTAGGAATCTAGTATCACGATCACTCACAATGCTCTTAGGAACTCCATGTAGACGTATAATTTCCCTAAAGAACAAACCAGCAATGTTAGTAGCATCATCAGTTTTATGACATGGTATAAAATGTGCCATCTTAGAAAACCTACATACAACCACAAAAATTGAGTCATTGCCACGCTTCGACCTAGGCAAACCTAACACAAAGTCCATCGAAATATCAGTCCACGGTTCACTCGGTACCGGTAGAGGAGTATACAAACCATACGGCCTAGATTTAGACTTAGCTTGTCTACAATTCACGCACTTCGCACATATGTTCTCAACGTCGCGTTTCATGTGCGGCCAATAAAAATGCTCACATAACATGTCTAAAGTCTTAGTCACACCAAAATGTCCCATGAGACCTCCTCCATGAGCCTCACGAACCAGCAAATCACGTAATGAACACTTAGGCAAACACAATTTATTTTCCTTAAATAAAAATCCATCATGCCTATAGAACTTTCCAAACGCACCAGATTCACTCGCTTCAAATATAGACGCAAAATCAACATCAGTTGCATATAAATCTTTAATAAACTCAAATCCAAGCAACTTAGCATGCATCATATTCAATAAACTCACGCGTCTACTCAATGCATCAGCAACAACATTTTCTTTCCCTTTCTTATACCTAATCACATAAGGGAACGTTTCTATGAACTCCATCCACTTGGCATGTCTACGATTCAGCTTATTTTGACTCTTCAAAAATTTCAAGGATTCATGATCAGAATGTATAACAAACTCTTTAGGCCATAAATAGTGTTGCCAAGTCTCTAAAGCTCTAACTAAGGCATACAATTCTTTATCATAAGTAGGGTAATTCAAGGCTGCCCCATTTAATTTTTCACTAAAATACGCTATTGGGCGACCTTCTTGTATTAAAACAGCCCCTATACCAACACCACAAGCATCACATTCAATTTCAAATGTTTTGTCAAAATCCGGTAATGCTAAAACAGGTGCACTAGTAAGTTGTCGTTTTAATGTATCAAATGCAAGTTCTTGTTCCTTACCCCACTTGAACCCAACGTTTTTCTTTATTACCTCAGTCAACGGAGCAGCAATCGAGCTGAAATTCTTGACAAACCGACGGTAGAAGCTCGCCAAGCCATGAAAACTCCGCACTTCGGTAACGGACTTAGGCGTCGGCCACTCTTGAATGGCTTTAACCTTCTCCTCGTCCACTTCAATTCCACGGCCAGAAACTACAAAACCAAGAAACACAACCTTTCCCATACAAAACGTGCACTTAGAAAAGTTAGCGTAAAGCCTTTCTTTTCGAAGCACAAGCAACACAGCTCGTATATGGTCAAGGTGATCAGAATGCGATTTCGAATAGATAAGAATGTCATCAAAATAAACCACAACAAATTTACCTATGAAATCCCTCAAAACATGGTTCATTAAACGCATAAAGGTACTAGGCGCATTAGTTAGCCCAAAAGGCATAACCAGCCATTCATACAAACCATGCTTTGTTTTAAAAGCGGTTTTCCATTCGTCACCTATTTTCATTCTAATCTGATGGTAACCACTTTTTAAATCAATTTTAGTGAAAAGTACAGCCCCACTTAATTCATCCAACATATCATCAAGTCTAGGAATGGGATAGCGATACTTTACCGTAATTTTGTTAACAGCTCTACAATCAACGCACATCCTCCAAGACCCATCCTTTTTCGGTACTAGGATGACCGGAACAGCACACGGACTCATACTTTCACGTACCAACCCTTTAGACATCAGCTCCTCGATTTGCCTTTGAAGCTCCTTCGTCTCCTGACGCGATTCCGGTTAAGCGAGATGCAACCGAATGCGAAATTTGCCCGACCGTTCGAAATCAAGTTGAGGTTCACGAATAGATGTGGAAGATGCAGTGGAACTTGATATGAAATTGCAGCAAAATAAAGTTGGCAATAGAAATACCCAATCCAACCACGTGAATGAACAATCAAGTTAATAACTCGATTAACCCAACCTTTCGATTCGTATGATAGAACCTGATATATGGTTTGATTCCTAATCGCCTAGCCTTGACGATTGATCACAATCAAAATAATATGTTAAGAGTTTAAGCCAATCACTCAAATCACTCAACAAAGAAAGAAGAACAAAGTTCTGAATTTTTATTAGCAAAAGCAAAATTGACATGCCTCTAAAGAATTCGGCCATAGCCCTTAAATAGGCTTTACAAGCTTTGTCCTACTAAAATAAGGAATACTAACTTAGAAAGGAAAGCTAAAATAAGATAATTCTGAAATAGAAAATAATCCTAAGCTAAAAAGGAAAAATAACTAGAAATCAGCACTTAGTAATCCTTATCCCACAAGGAAAACCTAAATAGACAAGGATTCTTCTTTTACCATGTGTCCAAATGAGTAGATTCGGCCCCCACAACAAATCAGCCCACTCTCGCCATTTGACTTGCATGAAACAGCCTCTTTTTATGAAGATAATATTAATTTAAATTATACTAAGTTCCCAATGGGTTAACACATGTGCCATGCACATGCATGTCCAAAGCTCACTTAATATGACTTAAACCAATTCAGCCTCAAATCACAATCCTGATGGGCTGGTCTTCTTGGGCTTGAATTAAAACCATCAAACGAGTTGAACCATTCCATGCCATCTCACTTGGCCATGGTGCCTCTTGAATGCCTTGGTTATCCCATAATCGTGCAATCAGTCCATTTAATGCCTCACGCACCCTCTTTGCCTTAGACCTTGTAATAGGCCCACTTGGAATCTTCAAGTCCACGCCATAATCAGCTCCTTGTTCCTTAGCTCCATGCTCTTGCTCTTTAGATTGATCTTTGTTAGATAGGCTGATCGCGTCATTCCCCTCCTCTTCAAAAGGATTCGTCCTCGAATCGTCATCGCCTACACCAAACAAAGATAAATCAGAAACATTAAACGTAGCATGTACACCATACTCACCCGGAAGGTCTAGTTTGTATGCGTTGTCTCCCACACGCGCCACTACTTGAAACGGCCCATCGCCCCTTGGATGCAACTTGGTTCGCCTTTGGGCGGGGAACCTCTCCTTTCGCATATGAACCCAAACCCAATCACCGGGCGCAAACACCACTTTCGAGCGATGCTTATTGGCTTGGGCGGCGTAGCGCTCATTTGCCTTCTCGATTCGCTGTTTCACTTGTTCATGCAACTTCTTCACCAAATCAGCCTTGCGCTTTCCATCTAAACTCTTTTTCTCATCACAAGGTAAAGGAATTAGATCTAAAGGAGTCAGTGGATTAAAACCATAAACAATTTCAAAAGGTGAAAAAGAAGTAGAAGAATGCACAGCCCTATTGTATGCGAATTCAACGAATGGTACACACTCTTCCCATGACTTTAAATTACTCTTTATAACAGCCCTTAACAACTGACCTAGAGTCCTATTCACGACCTCTGTTTGACCATCAGTTTGGGGATGACAAGATGTAGAGAATAAAAGCTTAGTTCCCAACTTTCCCCATAAGGTCTTCCAAAAGTGACTTAGGAATCTAGTATCACGATCACTCACAATGCTCTTAGGAACTCCATGTAGACGTATAATTTCCCTAAAGAACAAACCAGCAATGTTAGTAGCATCATCAGTTTTATGACATGGTATAAAATGTGCCATCTTAGAAAACCTACATACAACCACAAAAATTGAGTCATTGCCACGCTTCGACCTAGGCAAACCTAACACAAAGTCCATCGAAATATCAGTCCACGGTTCACTCGGTACCGGTAGAGGAGTATACAAACCATACGGCCTAGATTTAGACTTAGCTTGTCTACAATTCACGCACTTCGCACATATGTTCTCAACGTCGCGTTTCATGTGCGGCCAATAAAAATGCTCACATAACATGTCTAAAGTCTTAGTCACACCAAAATGTCCCATGAGACCTCCTCCATGAGCCTCACGAACCAGCAAATCACGTAATGAACACTTAGGCAAACACAATTTATTTTCCTTAAATAAAAATCCATCATGCCTATAGAACTTTCCAAACGCACCAGATTCACTCGCTTCAAATATAGACGCAAAATCAACATCAGTTGCATATAAATCTTTAATAAACTCAAATCCAAGCAACTTAGCATGCATCATATTCAATAAACTCACGCGTCTACTCAATGCATCAGCAACAACATTTTCTTTCCCTTTCTTATACCTAATCACATAAGGGAACGTTTCTATGAACTCCATCCACTTGGCATGTCTACGATTCAGCTTATTTTGACTCTTCAAAAATTTCAAGGATTCATGATCAGAATGTATAACAAACTCTTTAGGCCATAAATAGTGTTGCCAAGTCTCTAAAGCTCTAACTAAGGCATACAATTCTTTATCATAAGTAGGGTAATTCAAGGCTGCCCCATTTAATTTTTCACTAAAATACGCTATTGGGCGACCTTCTTGTATTAAAACAGCCCCTATACCAACACCACAAGCATCACATTCAATTTCAAATGTTTTGTCAAAATCCGGCAATGCTAAAACAGGTGCACTAGTAAGTTGTCGTTTTAATGTATCAAATGCAAGTTCTTGTTCCTTACCCCACTTGAACCCAACGTTTTTCTTTATTACCTCAGTCAACGGAGCAGCAATCGAGCTGAAATTCTTGACAAACCGACGGTAGAAGCTCGCCAAGCCATGAAAACTCCGCACTTCGGTAACGGACTTAGGCGTCGGCCACTCTTGAATGGCTTTAACCTTCTCCTCGTCCACTTCAATTCCACGGCCAGAAACTACAAAACCAAGAAACACAACCTTTTCCATACAAAACGTGCACTTAGAAAAGTTAGCGTAAAGCCTTTCTTTTCGAAGCACAAGCAACACAGCTCGTATATGGTCAAGGTGATCAGAATGCGATTTCGAATAGATAAGAATGTCATCAAAATAAACCACAACAAATTTACCTATGAAATCCCTCAAAACATGGTTCATTAAACGCATAAAGGTACTAGGCGCATTAGTTAGCCCAAAAGGCATAACCAGCCATTCATACAAACCATGCTTTGTTTTAAAAGCGGTTTTCCATTCGTCACCTATTTTCATTCTAATCTGATGGTAACCACTTTTTAAATCAATTTTAGTGAAAAGTACAGCCCCACTTAATTCATCCAACATATCATCAAGTCTAGGAATGGGATAGCGATACTTTACCGTAATTTTGTTAACAGCTCTACAATCAACGCACATCCTCCAAGACCCATCCTTTTTCGGTACTAGGATGACCGGAACAGCACACGGACTCATACTTTCACGTACCAACCCTTTAGACATCAGCTCCTCGATTTGCCTTTGAAGCTCCTTCGTCTCCTCTGGATTACTTTTATAGGCTGGTCGGTTAGGAATTGATGCTCCGGGTATGAAATCGATCTGATGTTCTATCCCACGAATTGGTGGCAGTCCACTCGGCATCTCCTCGGGAAAGACATCATCGAACTCCTGCAAAAGAGAAGAAACAACACTCGGAAGAGAGTGGTCAGATTTATTTACAGACAAGCATAAATCTTTACAATAAAATAAAAGCATATTTAGTTTATTAAATTCAGCTTGCTTTACATCCCTCATCTTGGCGTATAGACTTAATCCTCTGGCTTTTGTTACGCCCTTACTTTCTTCTCTCCTCACGTCTCTCTCTCTCAACTCACTTGCCTTTTCACTCACCTCTTCTCTCAACACACCCTTACTGATTTTATCGCTCTTGTTTTCACTCTTCTCACCCTTACCCGATTCCTTACTTGTGGAATTTTGAAGGTGGAGTTGATCTTGATACACTTGAGCGGGAGTCAATGGCATAAGTGTGTATCGTTTGCCATCCTTAACAAGGGTGATCTTATTCAGCTTGCCGTTATGTATGGCCTCTCGGTCAAATTGCCATGGGCGGCCCAAGAGAATGTGGCATGCTTGCATGGGAACGACGTCACAAAGAACCTGGTCATGGTATGCTCCAATTGACAAATTCACTAACACTTGCTTCGTCACCTTTACTTCGTTACTATCATTCAGCCATTGAAGCCGGTATGGCTTGGGGTGACGAATCGTTGGCAGACCCAACTTTTCAACCATGGTGGTGCTAGCAACATTACAACAACTACCGCCATCTACTATAAGGCTACACACCTTATCAAGGACACGACATCGAGCATGAAAAATATTTTCCCTTTGTTCATCAGAAAGTTTTTGTTTAACACTTAACACACGTCTAACAACAAGGGTAACATTTTCGTCTTCAAACTGATCTCCTTGATTTTCAGCGTCATCACAATCTTCTAAGGGTGGCATGCTACTATCAGATTCATATTCATCATCCGTAATGATCTCACCATGCTTTATGACCATTGTGCGTTTATTTGGACAATCACGCATCACATGGCCACGGCCTTGACACTTAAAGCATTTAATATCACGATTACGGGTTTGAGATTCAGAAGCCTTACCTCCACCTTGC
Source organism: Euphorbia tirucalli (assembly GCA_039660915.1). Taxonomy (NCBI): domain Eukaryota; kingdom Viridiplantae; phylum Streptophyta; class Magnoliopsida; order Malpighiales; family Euphorbiaceae; genus Euphorbia; species Euphorbia tirucalli. The sequence continues at coordinate 28,008,471 of CM077640.1, read as the reverse complement.
GCGACTTCTTTCGGTTTGAAATCTGATTTCGGCTTCGGGGCTGGTGTTGCACCCTTTGAATCCTCACGTTTAAAGCTCGACTTCCAAGGAGTGGAAGAAGAAGAGTTAAAACGCGGCTTACTCTTGCGTCGGAGCTGCTTCTCTATTTTGATGGCTTTATGTAGCAACTCCTCAAAAGTCATGTAGTGCTGGAGGTCTACGGCATCAGCAATGTCCTCATTCAAGCCACTCACAAAACGTGCCATAGTGGCCTCTTCGTTCTCTTGGATATCAGCCCGCATCATTGCCATCTCCAATTCTTTGTGGTAGTCTTCAACACTTCTACTACCTTGCTTCAGCGTTTGCAGTTTGTGGAGAATCTCACGGTGATAGTAGGACGGCACGAAACGCTTTTTCATGATGCGTTTCATCTCGGCCCAAGTCTGAATGGCCGGATCTCCATCTCTTCTCCGGGTCTTTTTATCTTGATCCCACCATATTGCTGCATAGTCGGTTAGCTCGGAAACAACCAATTTTATCTTTTTTTCTTCCGAATAATGGTGAATATCAAATATGGCGTCTACCTTTCTTACCCAATTCAGATAAGCCTCCGGATCGCTTTTACCTCGGAAAGAAGGCATTTTCATCTTTATGGTACCTAGATTACCATCAGCTTGCGATCTCCTCCCGGGACTCCTTCTAGAGTCCTCGTCCGACAAATCAGCCTCGGAATCATTCCTGGACAGATTTCGCCTCCTATGGTGGGGACGGCCGTGATTTTGCTTTTCAAGCTCCATACGCTCCAACCGGTCTTCCAAGTTGTTTATATATTGTTGCATCCTCTCAAATTGTCCTGAAACAGCTTTTCGCAACAATTTTGGGTCCACATTTTCAAAGACGTTGTTTTCGTCTTCTAGGGACATGGTTAGACAGACAGAAATAAAAACACAGATGTAAAAGCAAGAAAAGAAAGAAAATCAGAATAAAAGCAAATAACTCACAATTGGCTCCAATACTCTCTTGTATTATGTTGATTAAGCTCAATGCGTATTAGGCCAAACGAATCAGAATCAAACAGAAGCAAGAAGGCACAAAACGAAAAAAAAGGATGGTTGAATACTAAGAAATCGAAACTGATATGATGGAACGAAACACAATATGAAGCACGAAATACACAGAAGAAGGGTAAAAACGAGTTTCAATCAAAACGAGGGTTTCAATAAAAATTGGGCTAGCTTGTGTGATAAATATGTAGAACACGTGATTCTAGGGCTGCCAATTTGAGTTCAACAAATTTCAGGTTCGTTTAGGGTGAATCTTGAAGTTTCTTGAATTTTAGGTGCCTCTTTCGTGAAGAACAAAGCAAATCAGGTTGTTGGTTCTTGATTTTCACAGATCTGATTTTTTTTTTTTTTTTTTTTTGTCTCCTTTTTTTTTTTTTTTTTTTTTATATCAGATGTCACACACACAAATCAGAAATTCAGTAATGACGAATCAGCCAAAACGTAGCAGTAATGCGGAACAGAAAGCAAAAAACGCAATTTAGTAGTGGGGAAGATGAAAATCACGTAATTCAGCAATTGTGAGATGAGAAACACGAAATTGGTAATGTAAACATGAACACAACACGCAACCAGCAATTTGAGATGGTGAACACGTGGTTTATCACACAAGAGAAGAAAAGATGTAAGTTGAAGAGAAGGAAGAAAAAATTCAGCAACAGAGTGAACCCTAATTTTTCTAGATGCAAAAAGATGAGGAACTCGATGAAAGAAATAATGAAAGAAGAAAAATCAGAATTGACAAACCTCAATTTCGAAACCTTGCTCTGATACCAACTGACGCGATTCCGGTTAAGCGAGATGCAACCGAATGCGAAATTTGCCCGACCGTTCGAAATCAAGTTGAGGTTCACGAATAGATGTGGAAGATGCAGTGGAACTTGATATGAAATTGCAGCAAAATAAAGTTGGCAATAGAAATACCCAATCCAACCACGTGAATGAACAATCAAGTTAATAACTCGATTAACCCAACCTTTCGATTCGTATGATAGAACCTGATATATGGTTTGATTCCTAATCGCCTAGCCTTGACGATTGATCACAATCAAAATAATATGTTAAGAGTTTAAGCCAATCACTCAAATCACTCAACAAAGAAAGAAGAACAAAGTTCTGAATTTTTATTAGCAAAAGCAAAATTGACATGCCTCTAAAGAATTCGGCCATAGCCCTTAAATAGGCTTTACAAGCTTTGTCCTACTAAAATAAGGAATACTAACTTAGAAAGGAAAGCTAAAATAAGATAATTCTGAAATAGAAAATAATCCTAAGCTAAAAAGGAAAAATAACTAGAAATCAGCACTTAGTAATCCTTATCCCACAAGGAAAACCTAAATAGACAAGGATTCTTCTTTTACCATGTGTCCAAATGAGTAGATTCGGCCCCCACAACAAATCAGCCCACTCTCGCCATTTGACTTGCATGAAACAGCCTCTTTTTATGAAGATAATATTAATTTAAATTATACTAAGTTCCCAATGGGTTAACACATGTGCCATGCACATGCATGTCCAAAGCTCACTTAATATGACTTAAACCAATTCAGCCTCAAATCACAATCCTGATGGGCTGGTCTTCTTGGGCTTGAATTAAAACCATCAAACGAGTTGAACCATTCCATGCCATCTCACTTGGCCATGGTGCCTCTTGAATGCCTTGGTTATCCCATAATCGTGCAATCAGTCCATTTAATGCCTCACGCACCCTCTTTGCCTTAGACCTTGTAATAGGCCCACTTGGAATCTTCAAGTCCACGCCATAATCAGCTCCTTGTTCCTTAGCTCCATGCTCTTGCTCTTTAGATTGATCTTTGTTAGATAGGCTGATCGCGTCATCTCCTCTGGATTACTTTTATAGGCTGGTCGGTTAGGAATTGATGCTCCGGGTATGAAATCGATCTGATGTTCTATCCCACGAATTGGTGGCAGTCCACTCGGCATCTCCTCGGGAAAGACATCATCGAACTCCTGCAAAAGAGAAGAAACAACACTCGGAAGAGAGTGGTCAGATTTATTTACAGACAAGCATAAATCTTTACAATAAAATAAAAGCATATTTAGTTTATTAAATTCAGCTTGCTTTACATCCCTCATCTTGGCGTATAGACTTAATCCTTTGGCTTTTGTTACGCCCTTACTTTCTTCTCTCCTCACGTCTCTCTCTCTCAACTCACTTGCCTTTTCACTCACCTCTTCTCTCAACACACCCTTACTGATTTTATCGCTCTTGTTTTCACTCTTCTCAACCTTACTCGATTCCTTACTTGTGGAATTTTGAAGGTGGAGTTGATCTTGATACACTTGAGCGGGAGTCAATGGCATAAGTGTGTATCGTTTGCCATCCTTAACAAGGGTGATCTTATTCAGCTTGCCGTTATGTATGGCCTCTCGGTCAAATTGCCATGGGCGGCCCAAGAGAATGTGGCATGCTTGCATGGGAACGACGTCACAAAGAACCTGGTCATGGTATGCTCCAATTGACAAATTCACTAACACTTGCTTCGTCACCTTTACTTCGTTACTATCATTCAGCCATTGAAGCCGGTATGGCTTGGGGTGACGAATCGTTGGCAGACCCAACTTTTCAACCATGGTGGTGCTAGCAACATTACAACAACTACCGCCATCTACTATAAGGCTACACACCTTATCAAGGACACGACATCGAGCATGAAAAATATTTTCCCTTTGTTCATCAGAAAGTTTTTGTTTAACACTTAACACACGTCTAACAACAAGGGTAACATTTTCGTCTTCAAACTGATCTCCTTGATTTTCAGCGTCATCACAATCTTCTAAGGGTGGCATGCTACTATCAGATTCATATTCATCATCCGTAATGATCTCACCATGCTTTATGACCATTGTGCGTTTATTTGGACAATCACGCATCACATGGCCACGGCCTTGACATTTAAAGCATTTAATATCACGATTACGGGTTTGAGATTCAGAAGCCTTACCTCCACCTTGCGCGACTTCTTTTGGTTTGAAATCTGATTTCGGCTTCGGGGCTGGTGTTGCACCCTTTGAATCCTCACGTTTAAAGCTCGACTTCCAAGGAGTGGAAGAAGAAGAGTTAAAACGCGGCTTACTCTTGCGTCGGAGCTGCTTCTCTATTTTGATGGCTTTATGTAGCAACTCCTCAAAAGTCATGTAGTGCTGGAGGTCTACGGCATCAGCAATGTCCTCATTCAAGCCACTCACAAAACGTGCCATAGTGGCCTCTTCGTTCTCTTGGATATCAGCCCGCATCATTGCCATCTCCAATTCTTTGTGGTAGTCTTCAACACTTCTACTACCTTGCTTCAGCGTTTGCAGTTTGTGGAGAATCTCACGGTGATAGTAGGACGGCACGAAACGCTTTTTCATGATGCGTTTCATCTCGGCCCAAGTCTGAATGGCCGGATCTCCATCTCTTCTCCGGGTCTTTTTATCTTGATCCCACCATATTGCTGCATAGTCGGTTAGCTCGGAAACAACCAATTTTATCTTTTTTTCCTCCGAATAATGGTGAATATCAAATATGGCGTCTACCTTTCTTACCCAATTCAGATAAGCCTCCGGATCGCTTTTACCTTGGAAAGAAGGCATTTTCATCTTTATGGTACCTAGATTACCATCAGCTTGCGATCTCCTCCCGGGACTCCTTCTAGAGTCCTCGTCCGACAAATCAGCCTCGGAATCATTCCTGGACAGATTTCGCCTCCTATGGTGGGGACGGCCGTGATTTTGCTTTTCAAGCTCCATACGCTCCAACCGGTCTTCCAAGTTGTTTATATATTGTTGCATCCTCTCAAATTGTCCTGAAACAGCTTTTCACAACAATTTTGGGTCCACATTTTCAAAGACGTTGTTTTCGTCTTCTAGGGACATGGTTAGACAGACAGAAATAAAAACACAGATGTAAAAGCAAGAAAAGAAAGAAAATCAGAATAAAAGCAAATAACTCACAATTGGCTCCAATACTCTCTTGTATTATGTTGATTAAGCTCAATGCGTATTAGGCCAAACGAATCAGAATCAAACAGAAGCAAGAAGGCACAAAACGAAAAAAAAGGACGGTTGAATACTAAGAAATCGAAACTGATATGATGGAACGAAACACAATATGAAGCACGAAATACACAGAAGAAGGGTAAAAACGAGTTTCAATCAAAACGAGGGTTTCAATAAAAATTGGGCTAGCTTGTGTGATAAATATGTAGAACACGTGATTCTAGGGCTGCCAATTTGAGTTCAACAAATTTCAGGTTCGTTTAGGGTGAATCTTGAAGTTTCTTGAATTTTAGGTGCCTCTTTCGTGAAGAACAAAGCAAATCAGGTTGTTGGTTCTTGATTTTCACAGATCTGATTTTTTTTTTTTTTTTTTTTTTGTCTCCTTTTTTTTTTTTTTTTTTTATATCAGATGTCACACACACAAATCAGAAATTCAGTAATGACGAATCAGCCAAAACGTAGCAGTAATGCGGAACAGAAAGCAAAAAACGCAATTTAGTAGTGGGGAAGATGAAAATCACGTAATTCAGCAATTGTGAGATGAGAAACACGAAATTGGTAATGGTAACATGAACACAGCACGCAACCAGCAATTTGAGATGGTGAACACGTGGTTTATCACACAAGAGAAGAAAAGATGTAAGTTGAAGAGAAGGAAGAAAAATTTCAGCAACAGAGTGAACCCTAATTTTTCTAGATGCAAAAAGATGAGGAACTCGATGAAAGAAATAATGAAAGAAGAAAAATCAGAATTGACAAACCTCAATTTCGAAACCTTGCTCTGATACCAACTGACACGATTCCGGTTAAGCGAGATGCAACCGAATGCGAAATTTGCCCGACCGTTCGAAATCAAGTTGAGGTTCACGAATAGATGTGGAAAGATGCAGTGGAACTTGATATGAAATTGCAGCAAAATAAAGTTGGCAATAGAAATACCCAATCCAACCACGTGAATGAACAATCAAGTTAATAACTCGATTAACCCAACCTTTCGATTCGTATGATAGAACCTGATATATGGTTTGATTCCTAATCGCCTAGCCTTGACGATTGATCACAATCAAAATAATATGTTAAGAGTTTAAGCCAATCACTCAAATCACTCAACAAGAAAGAAGAACAAAGTTCTGAATTTTTATTAGCAAAAGCAAAATTGACATCCTCTAAAGAATTCGGCCATAGCCCTTAAATAGGCTTTACAAGCTTTGTCCTACTAAAATAAGGAATACTAACTTAGAAAGGAAAGCTAAAATAAGATAATTCTGAAATAGAAAATAATCCTAAGCTAAAAAGGAAAAATAACTAGAAATCAGCACTTAGTAATCCTTATCCCACAAGGAAAACCTAAATAGACAAGGATTCTTCTTTTACCATGTGTCCAAATGAGTAGATTCGGCCCCCACAACAAATCAGCCCACTCTCGCCATTTGACTTGCATGAAACAGCCTCTTTTTATGAAGATAATATTAATTTAAATTATACTAAGTTTCCAATGGGTTAACACATGTGCCATGCACATGCATGTCCAAAGCTCACTTAATATGACTTAAACCAATTCAGCCTTAAATCACAATCCTGATGGGCTGGTCTTCTTGGGCTTGAATTAAAACCATCAAACGAGTTGAACCATTCCATGCCATCTCACTTGGCCATGGTGCCTCTTGAATGCCTTGGTTATCCCATAATCGTGCAATCAGTCCATTTAATGCCTCACGCACCCTCTTTGCCTTAGACCTTGTAATAGGCCCACTTGGAATCTTCAAGTCCACGCCATAATCAGCTCCTTGTTCCTTAGCTCCATGCTCTTGCTCTTTAGATTGATCTTTGTTAGATAGGCTGATCGCGTCACCTATTGATTTTCCTACTGCATTCAAATCCATGTGTGTCATGCATGTTTGATATGTCTTTTTGGATGAACAATGCATGTGTAATGTCATATGCACATGAATGCCACACAAATAAGACCATACATGCACTAAAACCAAAGTCTGCTGTAGAGTTTTACACATGGTAGGTGACGAAGGTCATTTGGATTTTTTAGGGCTTGGTACTTTTTGATGGGTTTTTTTTTTTTTTTTTTTTTGACTGGAAGGTTATCGTGTGGGATGCTTTCTTGGGCATGAATAAGGCTCAAAGCTTCATTTTGGGGATCGACTCTGAAATTTGGCAATAGTCCCAGGTTTGGAATGATTTGGATGTATTGTGGGCTGTCCAATTTGAAACTTTTAGGGCAAGACCAACAGTGTTTTGGATCGTGGTTTGTGGGGATCACTAATTTAGGTAGGCAATTGATTCGATGGAAATGATGCCATCCTGCTATTTGCTTGGCAGACCTTTCTCTTTCTTCTCTTTTTTTTTTAAGAAAAGGGCTTAAACAAAGTCAGGTTCACTTTTAAATTCCCTGTAAGACTCAAATTGATGTCATGCATCTAAATATTATGCATGATGGACATGTCGTTTCAGATGATCAAATGCATGCTTAATGCCATATACATGTAATCACCACATAAGTAAGAAAATAACAGGATGTATTACATTCAAAATGAGTTCAACACACTTTACAAACAAAATGAGTTCCCTACGGGAAGGAGCCTCTAAAGGTATTGATCTCACAGTGTCCGACTATTGCTTATCCGGTCACTGCCCCAGCTTCAATGTCATTGTCCCACTTTCATCAAAACAGGCTTTGGAGCTCTTCATCATATTCCTCTCCCCGGGAGGTTTGAGGAATTTCCTTGCTATTCTCCCTACTTGCCCCTAGTCGCTCATTAGTAGCGGATGGCACCTTTAATCTTCCCTCATCAACTAACTTCTAGATCTCCTTCCTTAAAATATAGCAGACATTGGTTCGGTGACCTGTCACTACATGATAAGTGCAGAAGTTGTTCTTTTGATCCGGTGCCGGCTCCATATACGGCTTGACGCTCTACAGTAGCCCCTCTTTTCTACATTTGGCAAATAATTGGCTCAGTGAAAAAGGCCACGGAGATATGCCATTTCCGTCACCCTTTGGGAGTGGACTCCTGGTTGGTTGCAGAACAAGGTCAGTATTGGCTTTGAGGGGGGCCTTCGATTCTGCTTCACCGGTTAGCCCTCTTATTACTCCCTCAAGCTCAATCACACGTGCCTCTAATTCAGAGCACCTAGCCGTCAGCTTTTCCACCTTGTCACAATCATCTCTTAGCATCTCCTTCAACATTGTCGCTGCCTCATCCCTGACGGCCTTTCGGAATCGTGATGAAGCAATATAATCATCCACGACATCTGTTACGGTGTTGAAGTTCATTGGGCCAGCCATTTTCAAGACTCCTTCCCTTTCTCCCCTGATAAAAACACCTGTTAGCATTGACTAGGGTGTTTGCATGGAGAATGCCAAGTCAAGGGATGATGCAGGTATGAATGCGTGATGTGATGCATGCATGTACGAACTGTGATGTCATGTAATGCCATGTCATGCTATGCAATCCTAATCTAGTCAAGTGTCCACGAAGCCAGGGATGGAGACGTGCAAGATGCAATGAATGTTGTTGATGAAAATATATGCTGAGGGAGAGCGTGGCGTATAAATATACACCACATGGATAAAATAACACGTAATGTGTCCACGGATTGAAGCAAGGTGATACTTGGGAGGCGTTTACGTGTAAAGCGTATCTTACACGGGAGGAGAGTTAATATTTGAAGCGGTACGTGTAGAGCGGATCATACACGGGGAGGATGTGTAGTGTTTGATGCGGTACGTGCAGAGCTTGTCTTGCACGGGAAAAGATTTGGAGCGATATGTGTAGAGCATGTCTTACACGAGGAGGAAGTGTGCAGAGCTTGTCTTGCACGGGGAAGATATTTGGAACGATACGTGTAGAGCTGGTCTTACACGGGGAGGAAGGGTAGAGTTTGATGCGGTACGTGCAGAGCTGGTCTTGCACGGGAAGATTTAGAGCTGTACGTGTAGAGCTTGTCTTACACGAGGAGGAAGTGTGCCGGGTTTGATACGGTACGTGCAGAGCTGGTCTTGCATAGGAAGATTTGGAGCGGTACGTGTAGAGCTTGTCTTACACGGGGAGGAAGTGTGCAGAGCTTGTCTTGCACGGAAAGTAGAGGTGTCAATTCGTGTTATCGTGTCATAATCGTGTTATGTTGTTTAATATATTCCACATGATTATATATAACAAAAAAGCAACAAAAATGAGTTTCGTGTCAAACGGGTCGTGTTAGTCGGGTTGTCTCTGTAAATCGTGTTGTCGTGTCAGAAATTGCCACCCCTAACGGAAAGATATTTGGAACGATACGTGTAGAGCTTGTCTTACACAGGGAGGATGGGTAGAGTTTGATGCGGTATGTGCAGAGCTTATCTTGCACGGGAAGAGATTTAGGACGGTACGTGTAGAGCTTGTCTTACATGGAGAGGATGGATAGAGTTTGATGTGGTACGTGCAGAGCTTGTCTTGTACGGGGAGAGATTTGGAACGATACGTGTAGAGCTTGTCTTACACGGGGAGGAAGGGTAGAGTTTGATGCCGTACGTGCAGAGCTTGTTTTGCACGGGAAGATTTAGAGTGGTACGTGTAGAGCTTGTCTTACATGGGGAGGAAGTGTGCAGAGTTTGATACGGTACGTGCAGAGCTGGTCTTGCACGGGAAGATATTTTGGAACGATACGTGTAGAGCTTGTCTTACACGGGGAGTATGGGTAGAGTTTGATGCGGTACATGCAGACTTGGTCTTGCACGGGAAGATTTAGAGCTGTACATGTAGAGCTTGTCTTACACGGGGAGGAAGTGTGCAGAGTTTGATATGGTACATGTAGAGCTGGTCTTGCACGGGAAGATTTGGAGCGGTACGTGTAGAGCTTGTCTTACATGGGGAGGAAGTGTGCAGAGCTTGTCTTGCACGGAAAGATATTTGGAACGATACTTGTAGAGCTTGTCTTACACGGGGAGGATGGGTAGAGTTTGATGCGGTACGTGCAGAGCCTGTCTTGCACGGGAAGAGATTTGGGACGGTACGTGTAGAGCTTGTCTTACACGGAGAGGATGGGTAGAGTTTGATGTGGTACGTGCAGAGCTTGTCTTGCACGGGAAGAGATTTGGAACGATACATGTAGAGCTTGTCTTACACGAGGAGGAAGTGTGCAGAGCTTGTCTTGCACAGGAAGATATTTTGGAACGATACGTGTAGAGCTGTCTTACACGGGGAGGAAGGGTAGAGTTTGATGCGGTACGTGTAGAGCTTGTCTTATACGGGAAGATTTGGAGCGGTACGTGTAGAGCTTGTCTTACACGGGGAGGAAGTGTGCAGAGTTTGATACGGTACGTGTAGAGTTGGTCTTGCACGGGAAGATATTTTGGAATGATACGTGTAGAGCTTGTCTTACACGGGAAGTATGGGTAGATTTTGATGCTGTACGTGCAGAGCTGGTCTTGCACGAGAAGATTTGGAGCGGTACGTGTAGAGCTTGTCTTACACGGGGAGGAAGTGTGTAGAGCTTGTCTTGCACGGAAAGATATTTGGAACGATACGTGTAGAGCTTGTCTTACACGGGGAGGAAGGGTAGAGTTTGATATGGTACGTGCAGAGCTGGTCTTGCACGGGAAGATTTAGAGCTGTACGTGTAGAGCTTGTCTTACACGGGGAGGAAGTGTACAGAGTTTGATACAGTACGTGCAGAGCTGGTCTTGCATGGAAAGATATTTTAGAACGATATGTGTAGAGCTTATCTTACACGGCGAGTATAGGTAGAGTTTGATGCGATACGTGCAAAGTTAGTCTTGCACGGGAAGATTTGGAGCGGTACGTGTATAGCTTGTCTTACACGGGGAGGAAGTGTGCAGAGCTTATCTTGCAGGGAAAGATATTTGGAACGATACGTGTAGAGCTTGTCTTACACGGGAAGGAAGGGTAGAGTTTGATGCGGTACGTGCAGAGCTTATCTTGCACGGGAAGGTTTGGAGCGGTACGTGTAGAGCTTATCTTACACGGGGAGGAAGTGTGCAAAGCTTGTCTTGCACGGAAAGATATTTGGAACGATACGTGTAGAGCTTGTCTTACATGGGGAGGAAGGGTGGAGTTTGATGCGGTATGTGCAGAGCTTGTCTTGCACGGGAAGATTTGGAGCGGTACGTGTAGAGCTTGTCTTACACGAGGAGGAAGTGTGCAGAGCTTGTCTTGCACGGAAAGATATTTGGAACGATACGTGTAGAGCTTTGTCTTACACGGGGAGAAAGGGTAGAGTTTGATGCAGTACGTGCAGAGCTTGTCTTGCACGGGAAGATTTGGAGTTTATATGCGTGGGATACAAGGATAAGGTTTCTAATGATTATGGAAGACCTAAGGGGTTTGTTGAAGTTTCTAGCGTTTTTGGAACACTTAAATGACTCAGTGCATGCTGTAAAGTGCTTGGTGCTTTGTGGAGTGCTTGGTGCTTGTGGAGTGCTTGACGGATCAATGAGATGTAAATCATGAGATAATAAGGATGATTCCCTTGTTTTTATTTATCTATTTATTTACTTATTTTATTTTATTTTATTATTATTATTATTATTATTATTATTATTATTATTATTTTGACTTTGGACATTCCAAAAACACCCAATGCTATGCGAAAAATGTCACGTGTGGACCGCCACACGGATGAAAGTTCAGCGCCTTTGGGGCACCTAATGAATTTCGTGAAATGGTCACGTGTGTATCGACACATGGACAAAGTTCGATGCTTTAAAGGTCTATGAGATGATATGAAATGGTCACACGGGACCGGCCCATGGAAAGAGTTCTGATGCTTTTGAGCATATGAAATGAAATGATGATGTAAGAGGGTCATGTGCCATTGGAGACACGGACAGAAGTTCAGTGTTCAGGGAACACCTTTCATGATTCGGGATGTTATGAAATGCCTCTACATGCATACTAATCTGGCACTTGGGGAGCGCCTTGAATAATGTAGTAATGTCATGAAGTAACCCGATGTGGATCACAGTGCTATATAATATTTATGATGGATGGATATGATGTCATGAAATGTATCGTGTGGATTGTCACACGGAAATACACCTAGGACCATTGTGGTCTCTATTGAATGAAATGATTTGGTGGAATGGCCGAATGCAATCCGGTGCAGTGGCAGAACACGGGTATTTTGGGATACCCGATATATGATGGAATGATATGATCGTGGTGGGCGTCCTTAGAATGCCCTTAATTTAATTTAGGTGATATGTCGTGAATGCTTATGACACACAAAATGTAAATGGCTGCACAAAAACGTAGTTAGGGTGCACGACACACATAATGATGTTATGTATGCTATGTGAAAAAAATGCTAATCACGCAAATATAATGTCATGGCTGAAAAAGAAATCATTGGTATGAATGGCAAACGGACGATTTGATGTTTTCACGCGAAAATAAAATGCAAATGGCTGCATAAAAATGTGGGTTAGTATCACATGAAAATGTTTTGTGTATGGAAAATGTTGATTGTGGTATGTCGTGAAATGTCGAGAAGCATGTAACATGTAGCACACGAAGCGAATTCTTCCAACCTTATTTCTCCGAGCGTGGTCGGTCTCAAAAAATTCTAACCGAGTCTTAGGTAGGGTTCACTTCGATCACCAACCGAGGATGATGAAGGTACGATTTATATTATTTACACACGATTATTTTGGTATCCTAAGGGAATCCAACTAAGGCTGCCTATAAGAGTTCGGTCCAAGTCGGGTTAAAATCAAGGTTCCCATAGCAAGATATACTCCTCGCTTCTCCCCACTCAAGGGTCCGAATGAAGGGGTTCGTACGAGGCTATGGGTGGTGTTTCGTATCTATGCCCCTAAGACCATGAAGAACAAAGGCGACACTTCAACAATCCACTGGGCTATAAATGGATACTAAATCTAATGCAAGAATGCCTAACTAAGATGCAAAATGAAATACCAATCGAGAATCATCCACATTATTTTAATTAGACACTTTTCAGGGCTTGTCACATCCTTTTAAGTTTTTAAGAAAACTTTTCAAGAATTCCCCAGCAGAGTCACCACTGTGAGCAGACGAAGTTTTCGACGGAACACGAGACTCTCTTTCGGAAGGGGCGCCTCGATCTCGGGCGGGCCCCTCCCTCGCGTGGGGTTTTTATGAATGAAAAAATCGGTTTTGGAAAATAAATAGAATTAATGCATAAAAGAACCGAGACCTAAGTCTCGATGAATATTGTAGAGTCGCAACCCAGCTCAGCTCAACCGGGAATTTCTTGAGGTAGCTGAACCGAACGAACGGTCGCTACACTATCCAGAGATTTGGGTCCGGACAAGTCCCTTATTCCGTATCTAATTAAAATAAATATTGGTCAATGTTCATAGATGGTATTTCAAATTCTAAAAGTCAATTTTAATGAAATAAATAGACATACAACGTGCATACAGGTTAAGGTAAAATGGTAAAGAATTAAATTATTACAACCCGATCGAATAAAAGATAAAAACTCTCGCCTCACTTTTACAAGCGTCTAGAGTACACAATTTATCTAGAAAAATACAGTCGCCTAGGATACACGATTTAATCTATTAAATTATATCCAAAATAAAAATAAAAGAAATTAAAACCCGCAAAACAGATGGTTAGCACAATTTACGGCACGCCAGAAGTTGGACTCAAATAGACAGAATTGGGAAATCAAGAATAGGGGGCATGCATTTAGGTGATAACCGGGTTGGCTCGGCTTACCGGCCCTGTTAGACCTAGAAAACATTTTGAAACGTCCATGTATTTTGGTTTTTGTGGGAAAATCATTTTGAAAACAATTTTTCCGGTTTACATGCATTTTCATATTTAAGGTGGGTCGGTTTTCGGAAGAACCAGGTCTCCGTCGTGGTATTGTTCTAAATAAAATTTTACTGAAAATTGAATCTAGGGTCGTGATGCACACAACAAAATTTATTTTGATGATTTTTAGGGTTTTCTGAATTTTTATGGGTTTTTGGAAATTTCTGGGGTTAGAAGAGAAATTCTGGTTCTGGAATCCACATTATAGTCGTACAACTGTAAACACTCCAGACTCAGGATTTCGCCAAAATTTTATTTGAAGAAAATTGGAAAGATAACACTGGAAATCAAGAACACTCGTACGACTGTAACTACAGTCGTACGACTGTTCATCAAACTCAAGAACATTCGCACGTCTGTTCTTGATTTCCAGAAATGGAAAACGCAGAAAATGGATAGAAATGTCACAAACCACACCAATCACCTAGAAAGCTTGTAAAAGAGAGGGGAAAATGAGTGTTTACCTTTTTGGCGTGCGTCCACCGTAGGATTGACCCCTGACATCGCTCCAATCCATTAAAATCCGGACTTTTCTCTTTGAGTTAGGGTTTGAGAGCTTTTGAGTCCAAAATCTCCAAATGCGAGGGTTTCTGATGATCAGTTCCTCCCTTCCTCTTCTTTGTTTCTTTTCTTCTTTCCCTTTTCTCTTTTTTTCTCTTTCTTTTTCTTCTTTTCTCCCTTTCTGCTTTCTATCCGTTGGTCTCCTTTTTCCTTCTGTTTTTTCAGCTTTTAGAGTGTGGGTTGGCTCACCTGCCACGATATACAGTCGTATGACTGTAGTTTAATTACAGTCGTACGACTGTAGTTAAAGTCGTACGACTATACTCTTTTTTTTTTTTTGAAAGTAAAATTCCGGCGCTTACAGGGCTACTAAAACATAAAGAAAAAATTTAGACATTTGAGCGTGTGCCTTTGGTATCCCCAGTTGATGCCAAAGAGTAGGGGTGAGCATGGACCGGTTCGGTTCAAAAACCAAACCAAACCTAAAAAAACTGATCCCAAAAACACTGTATTTTATAAACCAATCCGATCCAAACTAAATTTTGGTTTGGTTCAGTCCAAACCGAACAATTTCGGTTCGGTTCGGTTTGGACCAGCTCGAACCAAAAACATCAACTTTTTTTAAAAAAAAAAATCAAAATAAAAATTTTATATAAGTAGTTTGTTTTAAAAAAAAAAAAGAAATGCAAAAGAAATTAACTTAAAAAAACAGTAATACTAATTAATACTATAACATCACAATAAAATACTAAAATTCTCTTTTTTTATTTAACTCTCAAGTTTTAACAACTATAAATTAGCATAAAAAAATCACAATATAAAACTATAAAACAATATAATGTCTAAAATTCTCTACAATTAGTATATATTAATTTTATACATGGTTTTCAGACCCGGACCGGTCATCGAACCGGTAAAGGGATGGATTCATGGATTTTGGATTAAACCGAAATAAACCGGAATTGAACCGGATTTAATAAATATATTAAAATATTAAAATATTTTGATTTTTACATTTATAATTTATGAAAATTTGAATATTTTTATTATAATTCTTTAAGTTTAAGCATTTCAAACACAATATACTAATTAAAAAAACTCAATTTAGGAAATATAGTTTTTATAGTTACAATTAAATGTCAATTTAATTTAAAATAATTTAAAAATACAAACTATATTTTATTTTAATTAAAAACACCTCAAAATAATAACTTAAATTTTATATTTAAATAATTTTTTTTTTTTAAAAAAAAGTCTGGTTGAACCGGAAAACCGGTCAGTTCACGGTTTTTCGGTTCGACCGGCCGTTGACCGGTTGTTGACCAAAGTGAAAACCGGATAGAAACCGACCGGTCTGACCTCCGGTTCCAGTCGAACCCTGTCCGACCGGCCGGTTCGGTCTGGTTTTTCACAACTATGATTTTATAATTAATTTTAATATTTTACCAATTTTTCGGTTTTTTCGGTTTTAAACCGAACCAAACCGAACCGAACCAAACCGAAGTCCAAACTTCTTCATAACTTAAAACCAAACCGAACCAAACTATGAAATGGATCGGTTTGGTTTGGTTCGGTTCGGTTCGATTTGGATTTTCGGTTTTGGACATTGGTTCGGTTTTGCTCACCCCTACCAAAGAGACCTAATACCTAGGAAGAATGCGAAACCAATCGTGGGAGGTATAAGGTTGGAAGGGAGTGCACTTTTGCATGCGCTAATGTTTGTTCGTGTTTGTTTGCCTTTCTTTTCGTCTCCTGTTACATCATGCATCAAGCATCAAATCCATCATCATTCATGATCACCACTAACCACGTTTTATGCAGCCATATTTTAAAGCATGGCCGCATTATGCATGTTTCTAACCACATCTTTTGCAGCCATGTCTATTTTCGTGTGCCATATACATTTTTTATGCATCGACATACCCATAATATTACATGCACCACTTCGTATGCCACACTTAACCACGTTTTTATGCAGCCATTTGCATTTGTGTGACTCAAGCATGCATCCATTTCATCACGATTAAGGCATCCCGAGAATGCCAAGCGCTTTGATCACATTTCATCCTGGGAGCCCCAAAACACCCATTTAATATCGGTGTATCGGATTACACCGACCATTTCACCAAATGCGCCAATTAGAACACTCGAAAAGGGTTTAGGCCCGTGATTGTGTAAATGGAATACACAAATCCAGTTCATGACATCATAACCATTTACCGTTGGAATAAAGGAGATTCTGAAAGTCCCATCTCGTGTCATAATCCGCATCGGATTATTTCATGACATCTCATCAATCATTCAAGGCGTTCCATGAGCACCGAATCCTACGCATCTAGTGGCATTTCATGACATTCCTAAATCACGCAAGGCGTTCCATGATTGTTGAACCTTTGTCCGTGTACCATTGTACACGCGATTTGTTTTCATGTACCATAACATGTCTGACGCCCTGAAAGCGTCGAAGCTCTGTCCGTGGATCAATTCCAATGCGACCATTCCATATCACTATATTGCTCCTAAAGCGCCGAACTTCTGTCCGTGTGAAGTGACACACGTAACTTCATTTCATTTCTCATCAGGTGCCCTAAAGAGCGCCGAAACTCTGTCCGCGTGACGGCTCTCACGTGCTCGTTATGCATAGCGTTGGGCATTCTCGAGACGCCGAGTAAAAAAAAAGTAGAGTTTGTTAGATGTCATAATCATGTTCATGCATCCATTTTCATCTCATCACAATCATCCCACATCCATGCAAAGTGTGGCATTTAGTGAATCGAGTCTAGGTCCATACCATGTTGTTACGCCTAACCTTCCATTGAAATGTGCAGTGTGGAATAAAACCTCAAAGCGGTTAGTGAGAGTAGAGCTGGAAATCAGTCGACCAGAATCGGGCACTGTGGCTGAGACTAGAGAAGGATTGGGATCTGATTCGGAGGAAGAGTTATGGGATCAATTGCCTACTTTACCGATTAACAGTCAGTTCTTGCTAGAAGAAGCAGCAGAATCAGAAATGGCTAACCCGAATGGAACTAATGTTGGAGGCGTGTCTGCGCAGGATATAGCTGCCTTTATGAATGCCTTTCTGACATCTGATCAGTTTAAGGTAACAATCAAAGAGCAGGTGAAGATGGCAATGGCTGAAGAAAAAGAGTTGACCCGACAGGATGGGGTTCCGATTCTAAATGGGGTAAGTTCAGGATAGCTAAAATTGGGATTCGCAGGAAGTACAGATGAGAACGTGCAAATCAGAACTGGATCTCAGAGAAATGTGCCTGAAGGAAGCAGAGTAAAGGCTGCGGCCAGGAATGTAGATAGTCAGACTGAAAAGAGGCCAGCTACTCAAAAGGCCAAAGAGGTGTCCATCGAGATGACAATAGAAAGGCTCCTGCACCAAAAGTTCTCAAATCTTGATGCCCCATCGCCTAAGACAAAGTTAGGTCTGACTTAATGCGCTGATCAGGATTTGCTGATAGCAGAAAACGATCCTCTTCCGGTTGGGTTCCACATGCCTTATATTACCCCCTACACCGGGGAGGGTCCACTAGAGACCCATCTGGATAATTATGTAAGGCTCCTGAGGAGCATAGGACTAAATAAGAATCACTTGCTCAATCTTTTCCCGACAACCCTCAGAGTTGCAGCGGCTAAATGGTACATGAGAGTCCCCTCGCACACTCGCTCTTCTTGGGAGGATCTCAGAGGTTTTCATCAGGCAGTATGCATATAACACCCAGGTTGAGACGACTTTGGAGGATTTGGAGAGGATTCATCAGAAACCCAATAAGAGTTTTGGGGCATATTACTGGAGATGGATGGACGTTCAGGTCCTTGTGGACGGGGCCCCGAAGCAAGAATCTTTAATTGTGAAATTTGTAGATGGGAGCCTACCCCTCTACAAAGATAAAATGAAGCTGAAGAGGTTCCAAGTCTTTAATGATGTTATAGAGTATGCGAAACGTATAGAAAGGTACGAAGAGGAGGATCAGAGGACCAAGCAAAGTGTAGGGAGGTATCGAGGCAACCAAGGGTATTCCCGAGATAACAAAAGCGGGAGCTCGAAACTAACAACCACGGGCAGTGGTACTAAGGTAGGTCAGACCACGGCTTCTATTCAAGAACAAGGGGCAGAAATAGTGGTGGTAAATCCAGGTAGACCAGTGGGGACTCCCCAAAGAATCACTAGCTCGTGGGTAGAATCGCCGAGCAGAATTTTCATGAAATACAGAAGGTTGGGTTACTGCAAAGCATAAAACCATCTGAAGCTTACAAGGATAATTTTTATGCATACTATGTCATGACTGGGCACCGGACAAATGAGTGTACTCAGTTAATTAAAGCTATCTGCCAGTTGACCAGAGATGGAAAGATAATCGAGCCCCAATTAAAGCCAAATGTTCAAACGAACCCTCTTCCGAACTTCAACAACCAAGTGAGCATGGTGCAGTCATCCCTCCCTGATAATTTTGTATTTGCTCAGATCATTAAGGCAAATCCAAGTGTACAGGCAGTATCGATTGAAGAGGAGGAGAAAAAATGGGTTAACACTCAAGGGGCAGCGTCTGGAAGTAAGCAAGGTCCATTCAATATAAAAGACATTGAGTTGGATGATGATGAAGAGGAGGTTTGCAGGCCTTACCAGACAATAAAGCCCGTTTACTCGATAGAGACAAAAAGAGGAATAGTTATAGCCAAGGATGGGCCAGTAATGCACATAACGAGGAGTGGAAGGGTTTATCAACCTGCGGTCGCAACACTTCCTGCACTACCAAGGAGGAATACCACTCCAGTTGAAAATGATGTGGTGGATCCTATTCTGAAGATAGGTGAGGAAGATGAAGTGGTAGTACAGTTGAAAAGGACTCCGGCGCGTGCTAGTGTTTGGCATTTGCTCATGCAATTAAAGAGGCACCGTGAGGCAGTAGTGAAGAAGCTTATGGAGATGGATGCTTTCCCCACTTTGTCCCCCAATGAGATTTGTGCATTAATAAGTGGTGTAGATGTGAAGCCCAATAAAGGGCCGGAGATCAGTTTTGGAGTATCTGATTTACCACTAGAAGGAGTAAACCATAACAGGACATTGTATTTGAAGGTAGAAGTCGTGGATCGAACGATGCCTTGTGTGATGGTGGATGATGGGTCAGCCTTGAATATTTGCCCGGCAAAAGTACTGCCATATCTGAGGATCAACCCTAAAGCACTGTGTAAGTCCACGACCGTTATAAGGGCCTATGACGACAGTAAACGAATTGTGATTGGAACTTTTGAGGCTGAAGTGAAGGTGGGCGAGATCCAGTCTATAGTTATATTCATTGTGATAGATATTCCGGTCACATTCTCCTTGCTGTTAGGGAGGTCGTGTTTTCATGCTCTTGGCAGAGTACCCTCCACTTTGCACCAAAAGATTAAGTTTCTAATTAGAGGAAAGATAGTGACTGTCGAAGTAGATGAGCCTTCCGTAGTGGTAGCCTTGAATACTACAGAGCAGCCTGTCATCGGATTTCAGGTAGCAGTCATATCCGACAAACCGAAATTCCCCGACTGGATCCACAAATATTTTGCCAAGCAGAAGTTTGATCTAGGAAAAGGGCTAGGGGCGAATCAGCAAGTTATCCCTGAGTTCAACATCAAAGTGGGTCAGTATTACTGAGCTGGGTTGGGTTATAATAAAGACCCAAAAAGATTTGCAAAGAAACTGAGGAGGTCTACAAGGGAGAATATGAGCCTGTCAAGTTCGATGATGAAGAGGTGTTGGGTTTTGAAATCTTTGCTGATGTAGTTAACTATGGAATATACGGTGTGGAGCCCATCGTGGGCATGCTGAGATCCAAAGTAAGTGGCAAGGGGAAGGCCATTATGGACAAAACGGCTGAAGTTCAGATTGAGTTCGAGAATAAAGGCGAGCAGTTTCTGAAAGCTGACCTGGTGAAAGGTGATGTGGAAGCGGTGGTGGATGCCATTTCCCGTGCTTTGTCTATTTTGATGAAACCAAACAAAGCAGGTGAGGAGGAAAAGTTGAAGGTTGAGAAGGTTCAAGAGAAGCTGGTTGAGGAGGCAATGATAGAATTGACAAAGATTATGATGAAGGGCAAAATGGAGGCCCTAGAGGAGAGGCTGTCTGAAGAGCAGAAAAGCAAGCTGGAAGGTGATCTGATAAACCTTTTTAAAGAATGCGATGATAATGAAGACCCTCCGCACATGGAGGATGAAAACTACTTTAATGTATTTAGTTCTCCTCTTTCTGATGTGAACAATGCTACCTATGTGGCGTTTAATGCAATGAAATCTGATTTTGCTTACTTGTGTGATGTTTTTCTTGATGGAACTATGCATACATTCAAGCATTCATTTAATGTTTTTAGTATTCATGAAGCATCTTTGCATGAAATAAATCTAGGGACAGAGAATCATCCGAAAATGGTATCCATTTCGAAAGAACTCACACTGGACGAGAGAAAAGAGTTAGTGAAAGTACTGCTTAAGCATGTAAAAGCATTCACGTGGTCCTATGATGACATGCCTGGGGTGGACAGGCAGAGAGCAGAGCTCTGAATTCCCACCGATCCAAAGATCACACGATAAAGCAGAAGCTCAGAAGGCTGCGTCCGAAACAGGCAGAAAAAGTAAGAGAGGAGGTAACAAAGAAAATTAAGGCCAAGTTCTTAGAGGTAGTGGAGTACCCTTAATGGTTGGCGAACATCGTACCGGTTGCGAAGAAGGATGGAAGAGTCCGGGTTTATGTGGATTAAAGAGATTTGAACAGGGCCTCACCGAAAGATAACTTCCCACTTCCACATATTGATGTTCTAATCAACAGTGCTGCCAGGGCAGCTATGTATTCATTCGTGGATGGTTTCTCCGGGTATAACTAGATCCTTATGAACATCATTAATAAAGTAAAGACGGCTTTCATCACGGAATGGGGAGTTTACTACCACAGGGTCATGCCGTTTGGGCTGAAGAACGCTGAAGCGACTTATCAACGGGCCGTCACGACACTTTTACATGATATGATCCACAAGGAGGTAGAGGTGTATGTTGATGATATGCTAGCCAAATCGATGACCCGGGAAAAGCATCCCGCAGTCCTGGATAGATTTCTGACTAGGATTGAGAGGTATAATCTATGTCTGAATCCAAAGAAGTGCGTGTTTAGAGTAACATCAAGAAAGCTTCTGGGGCACGTTGTGAGTCAGAGGGGTATAAAAATGGATCCAGAGAAGATCAAAGCCATCAGGGATATGCCTGCGCCTAAAACAGAGAAGGAAGTAAGGTCATTCCTAGGATCACTATAGTATGTTGGTCGGTTCATTACAAGATTGACAACGATATGTGAACCGATATTTAAGCTTCTAAAGAAGAACCAGCAGGTGGAGTGGAATGAGCAGTGTCAGATAGCATTTGACAGGATTAAAAGCTACCTAATGAATCCTCCAGTTCTGAAGCCTCCAATACCAGGAAAGCCTTTGATCCTCTATTTGGCCATCGAAGATGTATCGGTTGGGGCAATGCTGGTTCAAGAGCGAGAAGATGGTCGGGAGAATGCTATTTATTATTTGAGTAAGAAACTGCTGAAGTATGAGACTTGATACACAGTAGTAGAGAAGACTTATGCTGCAATGGTGTGGCTAACAAAGAAGCTCAGGCACTACTTTCAATCTTACAAGGTTCAGGCAGTGGCCAAGGTCGATACGATGAAGTATCTATGCCAGACTCCAGCGTTAACTGGGAAGCTGTCATGGTGGCTGTTATTATTGTCGGAATTCGACATCGAATACATCACTTGGAAGACGATCAAGGGAAGTGTAGTGGCCGAATTTTTAGCGAATCAACCAGTTGACTCAGATTATGTGGAGAATCTGGAATTTCCAAGTGAACAGTTGGCAGTGGTAGAAGCGGAACTGACCAGATGGATTATGTACTTCGACGGGGCTGTAAATAAGCACGGAGCAGGATTAGGCGTGATCATTGGGACACCCGACGGAGAAGTCATTCCCCTTGCAAAGAGGCTGAATTTTCCTGTAACCAACAATGGGGTAGAGTATGAAGCATGCCTATTTGGAATTGATGCCCTGATCACCTTAGGGGCATATGAAACCATTATCATCGGAGATTCGGCGTTAGTCATGAAGCAAATCACTGGAGATTGGGAAATTAAAGAAGAGTCCCTTCGCCCCTACCTTGAGGCCGTTTGGGAAAGGATCAACGTCTTTGGGAATTGTGAATTCAGACATGTGCCTACGGAAGAAAATCAGATGGCCGATTCGTTGGCCACTCTGTCGTCCATGTGGGAAGGTCCCCAGGAGCAACCGATTTGGCCAATTGTGTTGGAGGAATCACAGAGTCCTTACTATAGAGCAGAAAAGGTTATGGTGGCTGTGGTAGAAGATCGTCCATGGTATGATGATATTTTACAGTTTATTTAGAAAGGGTCATACCCGGAAGATGCCACTGAAGTAGATAAGATTACCCTCCAGAGGTTAGCAGCGCAATTCAGGATCTTTGAGAATCAGCTTTTTAGGCGAGTTGCAAATGGATTACTACTGAAATGTCTAACCGAGAAAGAAGCCAGAGTGGTGATAGATCAGATTCATATGGGAACATGCGGCCCGCACATGAGCGGTTTAGCCCTGGCAAAGAAAATTCTGAGGCAAGAGTACTTTTGGCTGACACTCCAGGCTGATTATATTAAAAGGACAAAAAGGTGCCATGAGTGTCAAATATATGGAGACATTAGCCATCTTCCCCCACTCGATCTTCAGAAGTCCTCGACTCCTTGGCCGTTCGCTAGTTGGGGGATCGATATTATTGGAGAGATAAGGCCGCCGGTATCAAATGGACACCGCTTCATTATTGTGGCCGTAGATTATTTCTCGAAGTGGGTGGAGATAGAATCTTTTATGAACCTCTTGGCCAAGAAAATGTCTAAGTTCATTGAGAAAAATATCTTCGCCCGGTATGGAGTCCCATACCACGTGGTAACAGATAATGGTGTCCAGTTCCAAGGGGTAACAACCCAGTTGTTTTGGGACAGAAGGGTCGAGCACCATAAGTCTTCACCGTGTCACCCACAATCCAATAGGGCAGTAGAGGCAGCCAATAAAAGTATCAAGAAAACTCTGGCTAAAATGGTTGTCACGTACAGGGATTGGGCAGACAAGCTACCTTTCGCTTTGTGGGGGTACAGGACCAGTATCAGGACCCCAACTGGTGAGACACCTTACTCATTAGTGTACGAAATGGAGGCCATATTGCCAGTTGAAATCGAGCTTAAATCCTTGAGAATAGTGATGGAGGCACATATACCTGAATCAGAATGGATGCGGTCGCAGTACGAATAGTTGGCCCTGATTGATGAAAAGCGACTTCAAGCATTGGATCGTCTACAGATGTATCAGCAGCGAATGGCCTGAGCTTATAATGGTAGAGTTTGCCATCTGAAGTGCCCCCATAAAGCTGGTGATCTTGTGCTTAAACCGATGAAGCAGACTCATACGGATGCACGAGGGAAGTTTAGACCTAACTGGGAAGGACCGTATATGGTAAAAAGGGTGCTGTCTAAGGGTACCGTAAAAATCATGGATATGGATGGAAACGAATTTGTTGACCCTGTCAATCAAGACAAGCTTAAGCAGTACTTCATATAAAAAAAATAAAATAAAATAAAAATAATAAATAAATAATAATAATAATACTAATAAATAAAAATACAAAAAAATGATAATAAAGAATAAGTCCGGTGGTCCGAAAATCGAAAAGGCGGTCCATGCAAAAATGATGACAAGTGAGGAATTCCTATTAGCTAGAAAATCTGTATAGACTGGTCGATAGCAGGTGTGAGTTCAGTCGAAGCGCACACCATTACTGAACTTGTCCCTAGTTTCATTTCATTATTGATGTCATTTGTGCTAAAATGTTTCTTTAATGAATGAATGAATTTATGTTCATTTTCGTTTGATAAACATTCCAAGTTCGCTGAATTTAGTAATCTATTTTGCGTATTCTTATCTTTTCGCTCTTCGCATTCATGAAAGAGGAAAGCTAAAAAAAAAAAAACTAGTGGATCAAAAACCGAAAGGTAGTCGACGCAAAAGTCAAGAGGGGAATAAAAAGTCTGCTAGATTTAAAACCCGAAATGGCAGTCCAGGCACAAGTTAAGACAGTCCGATAGATTGAAAACCCACAAGGGCAGTTTATGCAAAAGTAAGGACATAAAATAAAATAGCAAAATAAATGTTATCCAGCGATAACTTCATACAACACAAAGGAGATCTACGAACCGAGATGCCTTAAGGTTAGGATCCCACGCTCGCGCCTTGTAGGACAGGTCATCAACTCAGCTAACCAGGCTCTGTAATGATCATCTGTCTCTGTCGAGGCTATTTCACCATACCTTAAAACCTCAAAGCGGATGGGATTCATCCACTGTTGTGGCATGTACTGAGGCCACTGCTGTGTGAATTCCCTACACTCGGTTGTGGATAAAGAACGAGGCATCCCTTGTGCTTGCCCGTATTGTCTGCATATTCGTACAGGAGAATAAAATGTCACCTTGAATAGTCTGAGGAGCTGAACACCTCCTGCCCAAGTCTCTGTAGTCACCTACGAGATTTCCCACCTGAGACACACCCAGCGGAAAGATGCGTCTGTTCTTTCTCTCAGCCAACTGAACCATTCCTTTGTAGTCCGTGTGGCGAAGTCTGTAAGTTCTATACGACGGTCCAGAAATGTTTTGGAACATATCTCGGCTGAGGGGAAGGAGCACTCAAAAGACTTAGCTTTTCCAATAGCTAGATCTGTGGAATAGATGATCAATCAGTGGAGTGCATGTTTAATCAGAAGATCAAACTCGAAGCTGAGAATTAACTTGAAGCAGAAAAGGACATCCATATGTTTCAATCGGGTGACCAGAGTGGATAGAATCCAGATAGATCAAGGTCTCAGTTAAGATGATTCCCATAGGTGAAGCACCATCGGCCATCTGGGCCACCACTGGGATTAACCGGAAATCACAAGTCCCGTCTCTTGACTCACATAGATAAAGGGACATCAACAACAAACCCATCAGAAAACCCAACCAGGGGCAGAGGGGTTTAGGGCAAAACACATGTCCATAATGACGGACATGTTGAGTCTTTTAGAGGTAGTCTCACCAGAGAACAGGCAGTCCAAATGTGCTGTATTCAGTAACCCTCGAAGTGCCTGTAGGTTGTCTGAATCGGGATTAGGAACAGCTAACCTGACTCCATTTGGACAGGGAGCAAAGAGGATGGCCCCGAATTCCGCTACCATCAGACACAATTCTTGCTCGGAATAGCAGAAAACGTGATCCATCAGATCCCACAGCTGGGCTACAGTCACCAGAAAGGTCCGATTTAGGGGCACATTCATGTAAAACTACATGGAATGTAGACTAAAGGGCGCCAATAAGGTCCAGTTGAAGTGCGGCATGTTCTCCAATAGTCCCTAAGGCGGTCATGAAGCTGATCCATTAGAGAGGGCATGGGAAATGGAACTGGACGGTTACTCATTTCTGCATAGAAAACAGATGAAATGCCATCAGTAAGGTAGGTCCTAATCAACAAAAATGGTACATCAGTCAATGGTCACACAATGAAAATATGTAGATGTACACAATAACGTCCTATCCTAGCCCACAAGCGGGCTGCATCAACACGAAACTATAAAGCTATAGAAAACAAGGTCTACAACTGTCCCCCATCAGTCGAGTCATCATCCTCCTCGCCCTCAGCTCTGACACCATCACCAAAGATACGCCGATCGGCCTCCCAGTCATCCAACCGAGTAAGGAGAGTCTTGTTCATGAATGTGAGGTCTGTAATGGTCCTCTACATCTCCTCCGTCTCCACCCTTGTGCGGGCATCCTCACGCTGACGGGCGGTGAGTGTAGCCTACATCATAAACAATAGATGCATCATGTCATGCATACACATGCATCTGAAGCATACATACATATATATACACTTGTCAACGCAGGTACTTACCGTCAATACACCGTTATCTCGAAGAAAGAGGTTCCTGAGAGCAGAAGTCGCCTAACACAGGGCCATCCCCTGTGTCACCGAAATCTACATAAAAGAACAGTACACTGATTGGATTAGTAGCAAAAACAATAGTCAAAAGTAAGCAGGGGCAGGGATATGTACATGTGTCGTGTCAGGAGGAGTAGCAGCCGGAGGAGGGTGTGCCTTGATATGCAGATCCGCTTGATAAAGCTCCCTGGCCTCATTATATAGCATCACCCAGGGCTCCACAAAGTACTCCAAACGTCCTGGGGTGAAACCAGCAGGAGGAACCACCGGAGGGACCATAGAGGGAATAGGCTCAGTGTATTCCGCCTCGGTGTCGACACTAGGTACACCCGTGTGGGTAGAGTAACCTCCATATCCTCGGTCGTCGGTAGTCCTAGACCCGCGACCACTAGAACATCTGCCAGATGAAGAACGTGGGCGCTTACCTCTCTCAGATGGCTAAAAAAGAAAATAAGAAAAGGAATTGTAAGTGGCAATCCAACCCCAAAATAAACAGAGATAAAGCAAGGTAAAGAAGTACCCCAGCTGGCGCATCCTCCGGTGGTGCAGTCCCGATGGGAGGAAGAAGTTGTGTACAGATGAACTGTGGGTAGTCACCATCATCTCCCATAACTACATACCCGGACCCAAACAGATCCGGACGGTCCTCCTCCGGCAACAGATGTGGCCAAAATAGTCCGACTAGAAGTGCAGGTGGGATCCTATGCTCCTGAGGCCCGGCACGCCAATCGGTGATCCTTTCTCCAAAGTACCACTCACTCCAAGCTGACAGGGCTTTCCATGATGAATCGTCGGGGCACCAGCCTCTGAGCATCTATAAGCTCTAGGGACAACACATCATTTCCCCACGGCTCCTAGATCACCTAAAAATAGACTATAGTTAAAAAAAATGATGAATGAAAGTGAAATGATAATTGAATTGGAGGAGTACCTGCTCAAAAGTCATGTTCGCCAAAAGCTGGCGGCAAATCCAAGGCTAGGTGTCTACCTCACTCCAGCCAAAGCCAAGCCACCGCCACAACCGAATAAAGTCAGAAATCACAGCATTAGCCGGTATGGTTATTTTTGGTTGAAGAACGAAGGCGTACTCATACGCCAAAATCTGCACAATAACAGGAGAATGTATTTAAAAAAAAA
The DNA here is from genome assembly GCA_039660915.1 of Euphorbia tirucalli. Taxonomy (NCBI): domain Eukaryota; kingdom Viridiplantae; phylum Streptophyta; class Magnoliopsida; order Malpighiales; family Euphorbiaceae; genus Euphorbia; species Euphorbia tirucalli. The sequence goes on along the minus strand of CM077640.1, from coordinate 27,980,922 downwards.
AAGAAGAGAAGGAAGGCAACTCACGTGAAGAACTATCCAAGCACCCTTCAACTCCTTATGCCTCCCGTGGGCACAGACGTCAAGGCCATTGTATAGCTGAGCCAGCCCGGCTCGCCCCCAACTCAGACTCCTAATATCCTCTAACTGTATCAGTGATGGGAGCACAACAAAGTTCAAGCCGCTCTGACCTGTGGGGAATAGCAGAGTACTCAAAGCGAACAGTAAGAATGCCCAAGCGTAATGTCTCATATCCCTATGTGGAAATGAGAAGCCCTCAGGTAGACTATCTTGCCGACTCAGCCAATAATCCCGCAGAGTGCTCCCCTGAACCCGTCTGCCCGCGGGAGTAGGACCGATCAATATGGCAATCACATCTGGCCTGAAGCCCCTTTGTTCCAGTGACTGGTTAAAGTCTATAGTACGCCCACCGAAGGACAGCCCGGTGATAGCCACAAAATCCTCGGGCGTGATGGTGCACTCCTCGATCGGGAAATGAAAAGTATGGGTAGAATCCATCCACCGCTCCAGGAGCGCCATCAGTAGACCCCTATTGTTCGAGGCATAGACTCACACATCGAGCAAACAAATCGATCTAGCCCGGTCGAATCAACCAGCTCCCGCACCTCGTCGGGGAGTCTTCGGTACTAAGTCAAGGCGTCAGACACGGAGCCAGCCCCTCGGTTATGCTTTCTCGTCTGCAAAATAATAAACAGGGAGTTTTATGAGTTATTTATATGTTGTTTTATATAAAGAAATCATTTAAAATAAAATTAGAGGCTCGGAATCTTGGTTTTGGTCGAACCAGAGCCGCACGGCCCTAACCATAGCCGGCCGGCTATGTTCTGGCCAGAACAAAGCCTGCCAGAGCCTACCGGCTCTGTTTTTGGCCAGAGCCGCCAGATGATGAACACAGCTGCCTGGCTCTAGTGTTGAGCCGGCTGGCTCTGTTCGAAAAACCGGTGGCTTGGTTCCTGAAACCTAGGTTTTATGATTTTTAGCCCAAAAATCAGTTTTAATCGACTCTAAATCATCAATTAAGTTTCCTAGGGGGAAAATCTACTCTAATCATGCATCAATTTCATGAAATTTCACCTAATTTTGTCTATTTTGCAGGAAATCAAAAATAGAGAAAAAGAGCCAAATTAAAGAAAAGAAAACTAACCAAATTTTGAATAATGTGCATAGATGGTTTCAAAGTCACAGGTACGAGATCGTATCTTCTAACCCTATAATACGGGACTGTCTCTCGCAATCCATATACATAAATTATAGATTCAGTGGGCAAGAAAAACTCTCCTTCGGGTAAAGAATATCTCACATGAGGGATGGTTATGTGGAAGCATTTGGAAGAATAACTCTTCGCATTTTCCTTATTTTGGTCTAAAGGAAATGAAGAAATTTTTCACAAAATGAGCAAGAAGAAGAGGAACGAAGAAATGAGGTTGCAGGAGAGAACTCTCCCTTTTTATTTTTATTTTATTTTATTTATTTATATTTTTTTTCAATCACAACACTAGAGCCGTACGGCTCTAGCTTTGAGCTGGGAGGCTCTATGTTTGAGCTGCCGGCTCTATCTCACCAAGACAGAGCCGACCGGCTCTGATTCCCCAGGTATCGTGTTTCTCTTGATTTTTTTTCAGGATTTCCGATTACTCCAATTTAATCCAGGGAAGAGTATTTTTCACTTTCGCAGGTATCCGGGGGCCAAACAGGCACAAGCTATATTTGTTCTTGATTGAAAGGGCAAAAATTTGTTCCCAAAATTGTCGATCAAGGAATAAATATGTGCTCTTGACTCAGCTTCAACGGTCCGCTCCACCACACAGAGAAAATAGAAGATTCTATGTGATTACTCCGCCACACGGAGAAAACAATATTATTTGGTTGCTCCACCACACGGAGAAGAATTAAAAATTATCATGGGCACACTCGACCACAGCGAGTAGATATCACGGGCACGCTCCACCACAGCGAGTCGATATCATGGGCACGCTCCACCACAGCGAGTCGATATCACGGGCACACTCCCCCATAGCGAGTTTGTTGGAAATGCCCTAGTCCCGAGGCATTGGTCCTTGTGTTTGTATAATACATTTGTACATTAATGTAAACTTTATGTATTATACAATTTGTGTCAAGGAAATAAAGGCATTAATCTATTTATTATATGTCTTGTGCTATATTTTAAATAGAGTATCCAATGGACATATCCATATCCATGTTGTCAAGTGTGAGGCACTTGGCAGTAAGACCGTGGATAGGGAAAACGATATGGCCGTAAAGTTATCCGTAGTCTGCTCCAATCATGGGAATGAATGGAACTAAAGACTATCATTAGCCTGGTTGTATGGCGGTGTCTTACCGGTCATAGAACATGGAATGTCAACCAGGTTAATGGGTACATGTAAAAAGGGCATGGTACTGGATTGATCCACTTAACGGGAATCTACATGGTATAGTATCACAAATGATTCTCGCGTAGTACTTGTATAAGTCCTTCAACCGGACCATATGATGGTGTTGCATGTGAAGTGGCACACTTTGGTGTACGCCCAACGGGCCTGTAAAAGGGTGCCAAGTACGGGTACGTTCGGGTGTGTCAGTGAGCATGGCAGCACTATGGATATGCAGAAGGGAATGTCACTCAGTGATTCACTGAGACGATATCATTGGCCTCTTGAAGAATGTTACTGATAAGTGTGCGGCCGCACCCAAACAAGATTAGATCTTGTTTGTGAGCATCAGTTCATTCGGTATCAAGTAAAGGTCCAGACACAAAGAGGGTGATACTTCCATGCCTCTGTGTTGGACACCGATATCAGCGACATAGGATTTACAAGTTCAAACTACTGGGTTACTGGTCCTTGTGTTTGTATAATACATTTGTACATTAATGTAAACTTTATGTATTATACAATTTGTGTCAAGGAAATAAAGGCATTAATCTATTTATTATATGTCTTGTGTTATATTTTAAATAGAGTATCCAATGGACATATCCATATCCATGTTGTCAAGTGTGAGGCACTTGGTAGTAAGACCGTGGATAGGGAAAACGATATGGCTGTAAAGTTATCCGTAGTCTGCTCCAATCATGGGAATGAATGGAACTAAAGACTATCATTAGCCTGGTTGTATGGCGGTGTCTTACCGGTCATAGAACATGGAATGTCAACCAGGTTAATGGGTACATGCAAAAAGGGCATGGTACTGGATTGATCCACTTAACGGGAATCTACATGGTATAGTATCACAAATGATTCTCGCGTAGTACTTGTATAAGTCCTTCAACCGGACCATATGATGGTGTTGCATGTGAAGTGGCACACTTTGGTGTACGCCCAATGGGCCTGTAAAAGGGTGCCAAGTACGGGTACGTTCGGGTGTGTCAGTGAGCATGGCAGCACTATGGATATGCAGAAGGGAATGTCACTCAGTGATTCACTGAGACGATATCATTGGCCTCTTGAAGAATGTTACTAATAAGTGTGCGGCCGCACCCAAACAAGATTAGATCTTATTTGTGAGCATCAGTTCATTCGGTATCAAGTAAAGGTCCAGACACAAAGAGGGTGATACTTCCATGCCTCTGTGTTGGACACCGATATCAGCGACATAGGATTTACAAGTTCAAACTACTGGGTTACGTTTTCAGTTTGACTGCTTACTCCGTCTTAATTGGGGGTTGCAGTGGCTTGCTAGAGCCTGCCTGCAGTCTGTGGGCCTTGGCCCACTGCCAACATAAAGACGGGCCCATTGGATCGTACACATTGAACGTCTGGACTTTAACTAGTCGGATTAAGTGTGTACTTGGAGTATACACGTTTGAAGAGAGAGAGATATATTAATTATATTATATGCATCAATTGGATTGATCAAAGTTATATAATTAATATTTATTTTGGCCTTCTCATAATTAATTCAATGAATTAATTTATGGGTTTATTTCCTAGGTGGAAATATTATTATACATGTATAGGTTTACATGTATCTTATTTTATGTATGTCTAATTTAATCCCTTGATTAAATTACTAGGTCAAATGAGTTTTTAATTTAAATGTATGTAATGTATTATATAGCATAATATATAGATACATACATGTTAAATTGGAATTGCATTTGAACTTAATTAAATCAAAGGAAGTCAAATTGGGCTTAAGACATAAAATGACATTGCCCACCTAAAGTGGGATGAGATGGCCGAAATTTATGGCTAAGGGATGAGTCATGCCTTTTGTGTTAAGAGTGATGAGTCATTCTTGAAACAAAAGATGAATGATTAAAAAGGGTGAGTCATGGTATGACTTTTTGGTTGCAAAGTTGGACTTTGCTTCCTTAAGGAAATATCTTCTCCTTTCTTTCATCCTTGGCCGAATATTCATGCATGAATTTGGATGAGTATGATGACTCATTCATGGGACAAAATAGCTTGGTGGGTCATGCTTGATTAGGAGGTGATATGTGATGAGTCATAAGGTGAGTCATTGGTTTGACTTTGTGATTGCAAGTTGGACTTTGCTTTCTTTTGCTTATGACTTCTCCATATCATTTCTTTTGGTGTGGGAGAATTTTTGGCCGACCACTTTTGCTCCTTTTGAGAATAAAAAGAAAAAGAGCTTGAGCTATTTTTGCCCACCTTTCATGCCATAATTCTTTTGGTAAGAATTAGGTGCCACACTTTGTGAAGATTGGTTCTATCTTTTGGAAAGATAGATATTTCTTTTGGAAAGAAATAGGGACAGCCATAATTCTCAAAGTGAGCAGCCCCTCTCTCCCTCTTTTCTTGTCATCCGAGTCGCTAGCACGGGTTTCGGTCCGAGAGCCGTTCGTGTACGCATCGGTGGAGGAAATCTACACTTGATTTCTGCAGTCCGCATCCGTCTCTTAGAGAGACTTTGTGGTAAGTTTTTGAAACCCTCCTTTTATGCTTTAAGTTTTTGATTTCCACATCTTAAGCTCCTGGGCCGGATTCGAGGAAATCGACGCGTATTTCCGCTTTTATCGGTTGGTTTCCCGTGACGAATCCCAACAGAGTTGATGACTCTGTACCCCCAAGGAGGGGCATCAGGTGCGCTTTCTCTTCTTTTCTCATCGCGCCCTCAGTTGTGAGACCAAATTCGTTTTAGGCTTCAAAGCCCACCATGAGCTGACTTTGGTCCCGCAAGGGGCAGCCTGTGAGCACGGGTTTTTCCGACCTCTGTGATGAGAGTTCATATGTTATTTATGGAGCAGACGGACTTGAATTGGGCTCGAAAGTGACCGGATTATTGCCTGGAGTGTCTTAAATGTCCAGAAAACCAATCTATCCGCGATCCGAAACCCCCAAAAAGGTCTCCCGAGTGATTTCTAGGGTTTGGGGTGCATGTCTGATCTTTCGAATTTTGCTTCGGCTTTCGCTAGAACCGGATGGCTCTGGGTTCTTGAACCAGATCTGGTCGGCTATAGACTAGAGCCGTACGGCTCTAGTGCATACTAGAGGCGGGCGGCTCTAGTGGGTAAGACAAGTTGCCTTGTAAAACAAAGCAACTTATCTCACCAGAAGCAGGATATGGACAAATTAGAACGTCAGATGGCCAATAAATGCTAGATATGATATGAGAGAGGAGAGTATAAATAGGAAAATAATTTCAGAGAGAAAAGGGGGATTCTTACAATCTTAAAACAGAGAAAATCATCTCGGAAAAAAAAAGCAGAAGAGAAAAGAGAGGAAAAGAGAGTGAGGGAGAGAAAAAGGAAGAGTAAACCAAAGCATCAAGATTAAAACCCTACGTCATTTTAAAGATATTAAGATAAAGTTTTAGGACCTTTGCTGATCAATCTGGGATGCATTCGGGTTGGTTTCGGTCTGCTTTGGATTACTGCGGTTTTCGACCAGTTGAGTTTCCAGCATCAGTTTCAAGCTTTTTAATCTGTTTTCACATATCCAGTACACTAGAACAACACTAAGGTAAACTCTGAGAGGCCTTAAACCTGTTTGTATTGTATTTTCTACATGTTTTTCTTTGTTTTACATTTTCCGAAAAGCAGACTCAACCCATCATAGCCGTACGGCTGTGTTCTTCATGAACACAACCGCACGGCTGTGATTGTGATGAACAGAGCTGGCCGGCTCTGACCCTAGAGCCGTATGGCTCTATTCCTCAGGGACAGATTTCCGATCCGTCTCGATCAACCAAAAGGAGTCTGATTTTCATTTTATGTCTTCTGTTTTGATATTTTTCAGCCCAAGAATATTTGCACGTCGTTTTAGCTCCGGTTTTTAGATTTCTTGACGTATGAATATTGTTTTTTTTTTGGTTTTTTTTGGGTTTTATATTTCGGTTTCGGGGTTGTTTGATTCATTACAGATCCGTAGTTCAGTATTAGCGGACCCCCGAATATTATAAAATCTCAGGAAAACATCGAAAACGAGTAAAAATAGCAATTTTTCGAAAGAACGAGAAAACCGGCTTTGGGTCCGGACATTACAGCCGCCCAGCGTGGGTTAGAGCCGCCCAGCTCTAACCAGAACCACCCACTCTAACCAGAGCCGTAGGGCTCTATTTTCAGCCACGCGGCTGTGATTCCCAGAAAAGACAGAATCACAGAACGACCCGTACAAATGTTGTTGCGCGATGCTGTTTTCGGATTCAAACTGTTTTTGGCATGTTTAATGCTTTTTGGACTTTAGATGCTTGTGAAAATTTGGAAAACCCACATGAACGGGACCCCGAGTTCCTAGATAACAGACCCATAAAAGTGAAAATTTGCATGTAATCGAGTCAAATGGTTTTTAAAAATTGTTTTCTAGCACAAAAATTTACAGGGTGTTTCAAAACCGTTTTCCAGGTCTAACCGGTCCGACCAGTCGGGTCGACCCGGTTACCCCCTAAATGCATGCCCCTGATCCTAGAAATCCCAATTCTGTCCTGATTTGAGTCCTACTTGTGTTTATAATATAAATTGCACTAATCAAACTATTTTGCCGCATGTATTTTTATATTTGCTGTATTTAATAGATTAATTTGTGTATTTAGGCGGTTGTATTTTTAGATCTTCTTGTACTTAGGCGATTTTAAATGTGAGGATGAGAGCTTTTTCTCGTTTTTATTCAATTTGGTTGTATAAGCGTCCTTTATTATTCTTTTGTACATTTGTATGGATAATTTATTTTTCTGCATTCTGCTTTAGCACGGGCTAATAAAATAAACAATTTGGGTAGAGAAAGATAATAAATTGAATAAATATAGCTTTATAAATAATAAACAAATACAACTTAAGGTTAAGTAGGTAAGTTACCCGAACCCTGAATCTCTGGATTAGGTACAGTAGTCTACGCTCGGTAGGGAGCTGTATTGGAATTTCCCGGATGAGCTGATCCGGGTGGTGACTCTGTCACTGATCTCGAAATTTAGGTTTCGAGGTCTTTAAGTAATAAATCGGGAAAATGTTTTCTAAAAAACGGAATTTCAAACTAAATAAACGATTTTCCCCAAAATAAGATAAACAAAACCCTTTTTCCTAAAACATCACGAAACCCGTTTTCGAAAAACCCCCGGTTCGCTTCGCCGTGTCCCGCTCTTTTCGAGGTCATCCGCTCACACTCCAAATGATGATGGATATTGGAAAGAACCCTATTGCAATAGAGAAATTTTATAATGGACCGGGGTTTATATAGACCGTTCCACTGAAAAACTGACATGTAAGCAATATGACCATTTTGAAAATAAAAAACACTTATGTGTCAATTAACAATAATAGAGAAATTTTATAGTGGACTGGGTCCATATAGACCGTTCCACTGAAAAACTAATACGTAAGTAATATGACCATTTTGAAAATAGAGGAGTATAAAAAACGCTTATGAACAGGTATTTATACATGTTGTACACTCCTATAATTGGAGGTGGGGTAGTTGTATGAGTGTGTATGCTCGTACTCCTACTGCTACATAATCATGCCCATACAAATCCTATGTCTGTAACACTATAACCTATGTCTGCAACAAAAGCAAATCAGGAGCTCTGGCAGAAGTGAGATAATATAGGAACATAACAATTGATCATAGAGCGGTCTTTTAAAGAAGAATTTTAATCTACTTTTCCAATTGAAAAGTTTCCTTACATCCTAGGAAAAAAACAAATAAGAAAATGGGGGGGGGGGGGGGGAGGGCGTTTGTAACTACGTCTTCCAAATTTTGAGGCCGGTAAGTAGTTATAGGACATAAAAATTCAAGAAATTTATATAATATTGCAACTAATGAATAATTTAAAGACTCCAGTTCAGCATATTGATCAATTCAGACTTGATAGGATGGAAACTTCCGTGGAGCACTTGCTTCTAGGTATGAACGAGGTGTTGAGTTTCAAGTGTTCCGCGGGATTGGAAATAAGTATTTATACTAAAAAAACATAAAACACAAGTCTTGTCCTTTTCCTTTTATTCTTTTATGGGAGGAGAAAGGATTTCTTTTGTGAAACAAAAACTCGGAAACAACATCAGAATGTTTGAAAGGAGATTATATTCATCATATTCCCTCGCTTTGTCTGTCATAAATCACAAATAGATAAAGCTCAAAGATAGTAAAAAAAACCTCGACATATGGCAAAAGACTTAAAAACAAACCTTGACATAAGATGTAGCAACCTCCGAGTGCTTCTCATTAGTTTTAGTAATAAATATATCCCTGAAAACCGGCCATCATTCAAAGAGAAAACCTCCAGGCGCATCTATTGCTGGAAATCCGAGCCCAGAATTTAAATCAATTCATTCAAAGAATGAAAAATAATTGAAAAAACAACAATGAACTTGATAATCTAAATGCATATATCTCTTTCTTTTTTATCAATCTTTCGGATGCCTACCTACAGGATCATATGCTACTTTTCCTTCAGCTTGAAAAGCATGAACTGAAGCCTTCAAGTATCTTTACTAGATAATCATGGATATACACATCCAACCTGTTGTTGTTTACTAAGAAAATTAAGAAATAATGTTAATGTAAGAGGCACTAGACAATAATATCAGACTATCAACAAAATACAACTCTAAACAATTTAAATGACCAAAAAAATATATATTTATATTAAAAAAAATTGAAAAACACACTGTACATATAAACCCTAGAATAACAATGTCATTGTAATTTAGCATAAAACAGCTGAAAAAGAAAAGAACTTTAGTTAAATACCTAAAAGAAGCTGTAAAGCCAAGATAAACTAAAGTAACCCATATTACAAATCAAAAGGAGATAAATGAATTTAAAGCAAATATAACTTACATTTTATCAGCTTCCCAGTTTGTTTGATACATATTGCTGAATCAAGAAGCTCAAATAAATAGTTCACAATAATGTCAATACATGTAACCAGAGCTCCTCCACCTCTAAACTGCAAACCAAAATCACAAAATTTTACCTATAACAATATTTAACCCAAATGGAAAGAGAGAGAGAGAGATATATAAACCTGTAAAAACCATTACTTTTACTCCTTCATTTCTGAATTCCCTTCATAAAACCAAAACTTTTTAAGATAAAAAAACACAAGAATTTGGTTTCTGTAGCTTTGTTAGATTGAGTTGTTGTTGCAGATATCGTAACGAACAAAGGGAGAATATTTTTCCTACTCATTGTCGTTTGCAAGATAAAGTTTGTAGCTTGATTGTAGATGGTGGTAGTTGTTGTAATGTTGCTAGTACCACCATGCTGGAAAAATTGGGCATTAACACAATTAGGCACCCGAAACCCTACAGACTTCAATGGCTCAATGACAGTAATGAAGTGAAGGTGACTAAACAAGTCTTTGTCAATTTATCAATTGGAGCTTATAATGACCAAGTTTTGTGTGATGTTGTCCCAATGCAAGCTTGCTATATACTTTTGGGACGTCCATGGCAGTTTGATTGTGAAGCCATTTATAATGGTAAACAGAACAAAATCACCCTTATTAAGGAAGGAAAACATTATACTCTCTTACCATTGTCACAGACGCAAGTCTACCAAGACCAGATCTACCTTCAAAATTCTTTCCCTGCAAAAGGGGGTTTGGTTATGAAGAGAGAAAAAATAAGGGGGATAAAATCAGTAAGGGTGAGAGGAGAGAAGAGGAGAGAGACATGGCTAGTGAGTTGAGAGATAGAGAGGTGAGGAGAGAAGAAAGTAAGGGCGTTGTGAAAGCCAATAATTTCAATTTATATGCCAAAATGAAGGATATTACACAAGCTGTAACTAATAATCTAAATTTGCTTTTATTTTATTACAAAGGTTTAAGCTTGTCTGTAAGTAAATCTGACCATTCTCCTCCTAGTGTTGTTTCCTCTCTTTTGCAGGAGTTCAATGATATGTTTCCCAAAGAGTTGCCGAGTGGTCTACCTCCTATTCGAGGAATCGAACATCAAATCGATTTCATACCCGGAGCATCAATTCCTAATCGTCCAGATTATAGGAGTAATCCCAAGGAGATGATGGAGCTTCAAAGGCAAATTGAGGAGCTGATGTCGAAGGGCTTGGTACGTGAGAGTATGAGTCCATTTGCTATTCCAGTCATCTTCGTGCCTAAAAAGGATAGGACTTGGAGAATGTGTGTTGATTGCCGAGCCATCAACAAAATAACGGTAAAGTATCGACATCCCCTTCCTAGACTTGATGACAAGTTAGATGAACTTAGTGGGGCTGTATTCTTCACAAAAATAGATTTAAAAAGTGGTTACCATCAGACTAGAATGAAAATTGGTGATGAATGGAAAATCATTTTTAAAACTAAACATGGTTTATATGAGTGGCTGGTTATGCCTTTTGGGCTAACTAATGCACCTAGTACTTTTATGAGATTAATGAACCATGTTTTATGAGAATTTATAGGTAAATTTGTTGTTCATTTTGATGACATTCTTATCTATTTTAATTCTCTTTCTGAGCACCTTCACCATATTCGAGCAATATTACAGCTATTGCAAAAAGAACAACTTTATGCTAGCTTTTGAAAGTGAACTTTTTTTATAGAAAAGGTTGTGTTTTTGGGTTTTGTAGTTTCTGCCCAAGGAGTGGAAGTTGATGACGAGAAGGTAAGGGCAATTCAAGAATGGCCTACACCTAAGCCAATTACCGAGGCAAGGAGTTTTCATTAGGGATGTAAACGGGGCGGGGCGGGATGGGGATTGCATTTCCCATCCCCGTCCCCAGACTAATCGAGGATCCTTGTCCCCGCCCCGTTTATTAATCGGGGACACATCCCTGTCCCATCCCCATCCCCGGTGGGGAATCGGTTCCCCGCGGGGATCCCCGTCCCCGTTTAGCTAGTTTTATATTTTATAAAAAAAACCCTGTCAAATTTCAATTTTCACCCTGTCAAATCAAGCCTTTCACACGTTGCAATAAAATCAGCAACATTTTGGTATTTGACAGCCACAGGATTAATTGGAATTTTAGCTTTATTCCCAAAATAAAAGACATTCCTCCAAAACTATTCACTAAAACTAAACGAACCTTTCAAATTTTTTATATAGAAAACAGAAAGTCAAAAACTAATTACAAATAGAAAAAGAATCAAAAAATAAAATGAAAAAAATTTTTCCTAAATAAGCCTTTGTCCACCTGAAATGAGATAACTCCATAAAAAAGTACAATATTTATTAAAAAATTTCGGTTCTTACTTAATTGGAACAAAACAGAAATAGAATTTCAGTTCCTAAAACTGAATTTTATAAATTCACGACGCTCTACCTATGTTATTTGTCCATTTCTAATATAAAATAATATACTTTTAAAAAATAAATAATAATAATAATATAAAATAATATTAATTAAAGAAAATAAACAGGGATTCGGGCATTTTATCGGGGATCCCCGTGGGCTTTAAAAGGGGACGGGGACGGGCGCAGGGAGGGTAAGGCAATTACAGTCCCCGTCCCCGATTAATAAACGGGGACAAACTGATCCCCATCCCCGCCTCGCGGGAATTTTAATCGGGGATTCCCCGTCCCCGTCCGGGCAGGCCCCCGCCGGAGACAGGTCCCCGTCACCCGATTAACAACCCTAGTTTTCATGGTTTGGCGAGGTTTTGTCAAAGGTTTATTAGAAACTTTAGCTCTATTGCTGATCCTTTAACTGAGGTAATTAGCAAGAATGTTGGGTTTAAGTGGGAGAAAGATCAGGAAGATGCTTTTAATTTGTTGAAACAAAAACTTACTACTAAACCTGTGTTAGCTTTGCCTGATTTTACAGGAAGATGCTTTTATTATTTAAGGAAGACCATAACAATTGCTTTCTGCTACACCTCTTAGGCTTATTTGATAATTTAGATGTTTAACTTTGCTTTCAAGCACTTAAATTATTATGAGTCCCTTTAGAAAGAACAAAGCTAGTATGCATTCTTTTCTTATCAACGCCAACAAAATTCACATTCATATCTTGCATTGGGGGGTGCAGCCATTGTATAATTGTTAGGATCAAGACCCCTCAAGTTCATTTAGATTTCTCTTAGTGGAACTCCAGTTTAGCCTCAGAGGATTCACCTACATCAGTACAAGTACTCTTCTCCATGTTCCAACATGCATGACTTGTATGGGTCTCACTAGCTTTGACTTTATTCCTTTCGCTAACTTTTTTCCCTTTTCTATCTCGAGTTCTAACTAGTGCTGCATCCGTAGGAGCTACCTCATCATTCACAAGCTAGGCTTCATGATCAATCTCATCAAAGTCATCCTTATTGTCAAAAAGTAACACATTAAAACGAGATTCTCCAACAAAATTTTCTTAGGACTTCCTCAAATGATGCACAACCCTATCTTTCCCAGCATTAGGCTTTATCCCCATAGCTTGTTTCCTTGGTTTCCTAACCATATGCAACCATGGCCCATATTGGTTCTCACTACTGCCGTCAGTATCAATCGCACCTTTTACCTTTTGTTGAACATCCATTACATCACCCATCACATTCTCCGTAACTTGCTCTTCTTTGTTCTTAGGGCAAACAGACATAACATGGCCAAACAAACCACATTGTAAGATATGTTAGGGAGACCCTCATATTCAACATGTTGGATTCTACCATTAAGGTCAATCTTAGACACTTACCATACTCAAACTCGACCGTATTATGATCCACTTTAACCAACTCCCCAATACCTCCTCTTATACCTCCAAGAACCCTTCATGGTATAAGTGCACAAGCAACTTAGCGAGCTTGACCCATGCCACTACTGAGGTAATTTTACTAGATTCAATTGTAAACTTCTCAAACTAGGGTTTAACCAGAACATAATGACCATAATCCATGCCCCCTTTGTCACAGCTTTTATATAATCACTCGAAGAGCCAAATCTCACCATAAAAATTTGATTGCCTAAATCAAATATGTGAAAAACCCTATGTGGTTCCAAAGTTTCATTTATTGAGCGTGCATAGCTCCATAACCAATATTCCTTCCTATGAGTTCCAAAATGTGTTTCATGTTCTTTGCTTATAGGAAGTGAACTTTGTCTGATAAAAGGACTACTGGAGTTTCCCGGGATTTATCAACAATAACATTGTGAGCACGGATTTTTTCGACCTCCGTGATGAGAATACTTTATTACCTTTTAAGCAGTCAGACTTGGAAAAAAGCAGAGAGTCGCCTGGAATGCCTTGAACGCTTCGAAAAACAAACTGCCCGAGATCTAAAAACCCCAAGAAAGGTCCCTCGAGTGAGTTTAGGGTTTAGAGGCGAGCGTGGAAATTAGGGTTGCCTGCCCGGCTCTGTCCAGAACCGCACGGCTGTAGTTTGAGAACTACAACCGTGCGGCTTTAGGTCAGAGCCGTGCGGCTCTGATGGGTAACTTGCTGAAACGGGCAGGATTTCAATCTTTTAGCCGAAATCCCAAATTAGCAGGAGGCGCAATTAATTTTCGTAATAATTAAAAATAAAAAATGAAATATAAAAGCTTAAAATAAAAAAAAAATCAAAGGAGGAGGTTCGGCCGAAAACGAGGAAACAAAGTTACGGAGAAATAGAAGAGCAGAAAGTGAGGAAGAAGAAGAGAGAAAAAGAGGTAGAGAGAAATTGGAAATCAAGGCTTAAACACACACTTAAATCGTCCTACAACAAGTCTAAACCATTGCTCATTCGTCCGGATAAATTTTCGGATTCGTTTCGGATTGGTTCGGGATTTCAGAATGTTCGAGGATTCGAAGTACATTCTCGCTTTTTAATCTGTTTTTGAATATCCAATACACTAGAACAACATCAAGGTAAACTCTGCGAGGCCTTAAACTTGTGTTCATCGTGTTTCCTGTGCATTTTTCCTCTGCTTTGTCAATTTTGGAAAATCGGCTACCCGAATAAAGCCGTACGGCTGTGTTTTCCAAGAACACAACTGCATGCCTATGTTCCCCTGGAATAGAGCCGCGCGGCTCAAACCTCAGAGCCGCACGGCTATGTTCCTCGCGGGCAAAAACCTGAAATTGCCCGATTGGCCGAAAATAGTCTGTTTTCCATTTTTATGCATTCTGTTGTAATGTTTTTCGGCCCAAATACATTCGTAAATTATTAAACTACGGTTTTCGGATTTCTATACGCAAGGGTGTTAGGTTTTCCGTTTTTTCTGGATTTTATTTTCCGAATTTCGGGGTTATTCTATCCAAATCGGATCCGTAGTCCAGCATTAGCGGACCCCCGAATCTTGTAAAAATCCTCGGGAAGCATCGAAAACGAGCAAAATGACGACGATTTCCGAAAAATGAGAAAATCGATTTCTGGTCCAGGGATTACAGCCGCACTGCTGTATTTTAGAGCCACATGGCTCTAGTTACAGCCGCTTGGCTGTAGTTCACGAAAGAAGACAGAATTGCAGAACAGCCCATACGGACGTCGTAGCGCGATGCTGTTTTCGGATTCAAATTGTTTTTGGCTTGTTTACCATTTTTAGACCCTAGATGCTTGTGGAAATCAGGAAACCCGCACGAAATGAACCCCGGGTTTCGGGATAACAGACCCACTGAAATATGGAAATTTGCATGCAACCGAGCTAAATAATTTTCTAAAATTGTTTTCCAGTACGAAAATCTACATGGCGTTTCAAAACCGTTTTCCAGGTTTAACCGGACCGGTTGACCGAGTCGACCCGGTTACCCCCTAAATGCATGCCCCCGTTCTTAAAAATCTCAATTCTGTCCTGTTGTGAGTCCTGTTTATGTTTGTGATATAAACTGTGCTAACCGTCTGTTTTACAGCATTTATTTTTTCTTTTACTATTTTTGGTGTAATTAATAGATTAATTCGTGTATTTTAGACGTTTGTAAATTTTTAGATAATCATATACTCTAGGCGCTTGTAATCATTTTTATTTTTATTCAATTTGGTTGTATAAGCGGCCTCTATTATTTTTTGTATATTTTGGATGTATGATTTACTTTTCCTGCAATTTATTTCTTTCATTTGCTTGAGCATCGGCTGATAAATAAACGAAATTTGGTAGAGAAAGATAATAAATTGAATAAATACAGTAACATAAATTATAAAATGAATACAAGCTCGAGGTTGAATAGGTAAGTTACCCGAACCCTAAATCCCTGATTAGGTACGGCAGTCTACGCTCGGTAGGGAACTGTATCGGAATTTCCCGGATGAGCTGATCTGGGTGGCGACTCTATCACTGATATTGAAATTTAGGTTTCGGGGTCTTTAAGTAATATAATGGGAAAATGTTTTCTACAAAAGGTATTTCTAAAACGAACAAGTGGTTTTTTTCTTGACCGCCCTCTGAATTTTTCTGAATTTCATTTATCATTCCCAATTGTTCCATCCACAGCATCAATGTGAGACACATCTTCATTTGAATTATCAACCTCTTCTCCATCTAACCAAGGTGCAAGTTCGCTATACGGTGGCGCCAACAGCGGAGTTCCATTAGTGAAGTTATCACTATGGTTTTCTCTTATATATTCCTGAATTGTTTGTTATTAAAATGCTATTAATAGTGACTTGTCGGTTGGAATTACGAGTTCCTTTATCCAAATATATAAATATATGTACATTTGAACATTTCTTTGATTTCTAAGGCACTTAAGGAATAAATTAATTACATATTTTTTTCTTTTTTTTTTCACTTCTATATATTTTAATTGCGAAGGGTAATCTAGTCCCAAATAATCAAATTCGATGCTTGCAGTAATCGATTCAAAAGTGTAGAATTTTAGTTGAAAAGCGTTTTGTCATCGCAAATAATGTGAAGTTCAGCTGCAAAAAGTGTCACATCACGACCGGATATTACCTTTGGCAAACAACGATTGCCACCACTAACGCAAATCACTTTTTCCTAGGGGAACTTTTGCAACCACCCGTGACCGGATATTCCCTTCGCAAAAGATCAACTGCAACCGGAAATGAATGTTTAGGGGACCACTTTACCCTTTGCTGAAGAGCTTAGTGAAAAGTGGCATAACCAAATTTGAATGCAGTAGTAAGGGAATACGAAAGAGAAAAATGTAATAATTAATCATAAATAGCAATTTGCATAACTTGTTAACGGAAAATAATTTCATTGCTCTAATTTTCGGAATATTATCAAAAAAATCTGATTTGAAACAATGTAAGAAATAACTAAAAGAGAGATAGGAAGCAATTAAAATGAGTGAACTTGCAAAATCAATGTCAATTCATTTTTTTTTTTTTTAAAAGGAAAAAAAAATGGAAAAACTACCAATAAGAAGTGAGATGCTGATTACTCTTATAAGACACTAGTAAGATGAAATACAGATGCCCATATAAAACCAAATTAAGCTCAAACTGATCACCCCTGAAACCATCCTTGACGAAATAGCAGTCCATCAGAAACCTAATGAAAACATAATAAATGATGAGCATCCATAATTTTAAAAACATAACAATGATAAACCAGAACCAACTTTAGAATAATGATGGCATATCAAGCATTTGATTCCTGCAACCTCAAATGGGGTAATTTCAAGCCCCAAGTTCCACTTCCTTTTAACAATCCCAGATTCCTTTGGCTTTTATCGCTTTACAGCATGCTTTCCTTGACCAAAGAGGTATGGCCTAACAAAACCATTCAAATAATATGAATATATTTCGTATATTTATGACTCAGATGAACTCATGTCATCCTCAAAGCCAACTCTGTGCTGTTAATTTCTCTAATTTCCTTAAGCTCAACCAAAAGATATGAGCTTCGCGAATTTAAAAATTTGATGCACAATCTTAATCCTATATGCCTACCAAATTGTCAAAACCTTCTCAATTCGTTGGCCCTCAAAGACCGAGCTTCATTTTCCAAATCCACTTTATGTTGCTGGAGGCAAGTAGCAAAGGCAAATCAGCACAACTTTGTGGAGAAAAAAGAATCAATCAAAAGCCACAAACTCAAAGCTCACAACACCCTGGCTCCATTTGGGAATCAGGTAGACACACATAAATTTCGACTGAAATGATGATTAGCTATTCAGCCCATAATATTGCTGGATTCACTTCATAGCGACCTATAATATACTTGTGAATAATAAATACATATGGCAGGATGAGAAGTTTCAACTTTGTTCTGCAGTAGCATTAGTCTTTATCAGTTATTTGTTCCAAAATATGTGCTATTGCTACACTATCTGCAATAGAATCACCAATGTATGCATGCAAAAATATTTTAACCACTTGTTGATATAAACAGCAGATTATGACCAACTCGTAGGACAACTCATCGGTTTTGAAATTAAGAAATTACGTGACAGTGGTGAACTAAAGCAAGCCACATAACTATAAAAAATGCAACAAAGAAAAAAACATTGACCACTAAAATTTTAGGGATTGAATTACATAGTTAAGCTCGCATGACCCAGTCCCTAATTCTTAAAGACCTTGATGGTTTATTCAATCAAAATTAAGGCATGTTCAATAAAAAGAATAAAATAATTGGTTTATTCAATCAAAATTAAGAATTAGAAGAATGAAAACCCAATTTATAAAAAGGTTATAGAGATATATTTGAACAGTAAGTAGTGGATGTAGCCAAGATCCAAAGTGTTCTGGCGAGTTTTTAGAAATGTAAAATAAGTGTAGGATAGAATCAATAACTTTCCTTAGTTTCGCTCATGGTTTTCTTTATTCAAGAACTTCACCTTTTTTTGCTTTCATGTCAGCATGTCAGCGCAAGTGAGACACAGAATGTGTATTAAGCTTTAGCAGGGCAAAACCAGTTCCCTTTGATCTCCTTGTCTCCTTGCACACAGCGCCTTTTATGGAAAAATGTGAATGCGCAAAACTCACTGGAAACACCTACAGCAATAGCCAGGAATAGAAGAACATTGTATATCCGCTTAAAACAATTATCAAAAAAACAACAAGACCATTCAAATTATTTACGGATACAGATGAATCCTACAGAACGACAGATTGAAACTTTTTCTAAGCCAAAAACACTATTAACATTGATAATCTAAAGGGTTAATTTGGTCATTCAACTTAGCTCGCAGGACCAATAGATCCTTAAATGAACTTTAAAACCGGAACGTGGAAACTACTGAAAATTGAGGTTTCCAAGCAACATAGATGGTGTGGATGATTGTACTGGTTTTGGTTGCCCTATACCTTTCTTCATAAAGCATCAAAATTATCACTAGCAAACAGATTAAAAAGGAAAGCTGGACAATTATGGAATCGGCCAAAAATCAAAATATAAAGTTACATTTTGAAGTCCAAACACAGAACAGCGAGGCAAATACGTGGCGTCAACATGAAAGGATTTGTCTTTTTCTTTTATCTTTCATGCAGATAATCAAAATAAGAGATAAATAGTTCTTTCAATATCAGACGAACATAGCAATGTTTATGAAAACAAACCCATAATCATCACTTGATCCCATGTACAAAACGTCAATATTTTGTTTGTTAAGCTATAGTTCTCAATATTGAGATACAAACCACAATTACCAAACACCCTGTGACTTTGTTGCTACTTTCCTATCAATGGGAACTGATGTGATATCGGCTGTGAGAAAGCCGAAATCAACTTTAATAAATTTCCCAAGTCTATCAATCAAGGTTGAACACACAAAAACGAAACAAAGATTGGTGATAGCAAACCAATCCTAAGGTGTTTAAGCGACAATGAAAGGGATTCAAACCTGACACCTTCGATTAAGCAATCTTAGAACCTGAATGTTGGATGATTCACAAGTACCTTATCACAATACTTGTTCATAATCAAGATAAAATTGTAAGAATGAAGAACTCGATCTCACAAACTCACAAAATTAAGAATCAGCCCCGGGCTGGAATCTCAACAAAGAGAGAAAAATCTGAATTGTATTAAATTTCATCCATCATTTAACTATTACATTGGTGCTTAATTAGAAAACTTAAACCTAACCCTAAACTGAAAAGGAAAACAAATCCTTGTCGGACTAGGAAAGCTTAAATAAAAACAAATAAGGAAAACTTAAAACTAATCTTTATGCAATAAGGATGAAAAACGAAATTCCCTTTTGAGGGTTGTTTATGGGCTGATTTTTAAGCCCAAAACAACTCACTTATTGAAAAAACTAACAATTAAATATGGATACCAAAACCTAATTCGAAATCCATACATATTCCCTAACACTCTGTTTGGATGGGGTGCATAAAGGGTTATTAAAGTAAAGGAATGGAAAGATTTTAATGGAAAAGTAAGGATTTAAATCTTTTCATGTTTGGGACAATGACATGGGTTTCTAACTTGTTTGGCTGGAAAGTTTTATAAAGGAATGATAAATATTTCAATTACTAAAATATCCCTCTACAATCAATTAATTTTAATGAAATTAATAAACTAATTGAAATTCAAACGAAAAAATATTTAAAAACTCACAAGAAATCTCTCTACAAAATATGTAATAAATTGAAATCCTTGCCAATTGTATAACTTGGCAATTATTATAAAAAAGCATAATCAGTACTCAAAAGAGCTAAAGAAACATTCAGTCCACGCCAACTTGGAATCGCTCCATTATTTACATTATACCTGTATCAACAATATATACAGGAAATTAAGATAATTAGTAAACAATATAATTATAAAGTAACCTATTAATGCATGTTTAGAACATCAATTAATTTAAATAAATATAAAAGAATAAACGATTAACCTTCTTATTAGTTTCGCGCAAAGGCATTATCACGAGCCATCCATTTCATTAGCAAACCTTTGCGATGATCCACTGGACTTATAATCAAAGCTTCCAACTTTTTTGGTTTCTCAAAAAGATATGTGAATGCATCATCATGGTGATGTGAATCAATTCCTATATCCTCAATCAATTTCCATATGTCACAATCTTTAGTCAGATCCTTTGGTGCAATGGCATTCACCAAATCTCTACTTGACTCCATTATAGCCTTAGCCACTGACTCCATTGCATTTGACAAAATTATAACTTCATCATCAATATCAGATTTTTTAGCTTTCTTTGCTCTTGATGGAATTGGAACTTCATAATTTTCTTGTGCTTCTACAGGAGATCCACCATTTTTAGGCTCATTTTCATGTATACCTAAACCCTCAAAACCACTTATATTATCCAATCTGATCTCATTTTGTGAAACCATAAAATCAACTTCCTCAATTGTGCTAGAATTTGGATGAGGAGGTCTATTTTGTTTAGTGTCGATTCTTTTTCTTCTTAGTACTCCTCCAGTTCTAGAAAGTTGTCCTGATGCTCTATCCTGTCCATAAAGCTGAACCAACTTCTCATAATTTCTTACAGGCTTGGTCTTCCACTCAACGGCATCTGGTATTTTCTGTATTTTAAAAATTTAAAAGATATTAAATATATTGAACTAACATTTGACTTTGATACAAATGACATGACAATTATAGATAACAATATATTACTTATGTATTAAAGGGCTTTAATAGTTCAAAATGCATCACAATCGATAGAATTAGAGATGAACTCATTGCAGTAATCAATAGTTAATTAAGTACACATGTTACCTCAATTAATTGTTGCCAAACTTCAGGTTCTACACTCCACATGTCTGCTGTTGGGCTCCATGAAAAGCCACTCATTCCATTCTTGAAAACATCATAGCAACGGTTAAATTGCCTTTTAATGTTTTTCATGCGATTTTGAGCCTTATCCTTGTCTATAGGCTTATCAGGAAATTTAGCTTTCAACTCATTCACAATGTTCTCTAATGCATGAGTTGTGAAAGTTCCGCCAACTCTGTTACCCATTTCTTGTTGATGCAAGTATGCATCAATTAGTAAATCATCCATATCATATGTCCAGGAACACATAGTATTCCCATCAGTAGCATTTGAATTGCATGGCCTTCTTAGCATATTGACAAACTACATAAAAAATTAGAATAAATATAGATTATCTAGTTATAAAATTATATAAAAGATATATCCATACAAAACCATCAAACATCTATAATTTCATAAGAAAAAGGCAATCCAAATTCAAGTCAGCTATTACAAACACATGAGATAAGACAATCCATTATTCTACAAATAATAAACAAGAAACTCATTCAATATAATCAGCCCACATATCAGCTACTATAGCATCTCTAATTAACTCTCCTTTTCTAGTTTCTTCATTATTTTCCCGAGCACTACAAGGTCTATCTTCTGAGTTGGTATGATTGAGAAGTTCATTATCAACTTGTTCAAGTATTGGATCATTTGGTTCTGCACCCCTTAGGTAATTATGTAAAATACAACATGCAATAATAATTTTAATTTGTGTCATAACACCAAAATTTGGTTCTGTTGAGCTTCCTATTATAGGGTATCGCTTCTTAAGTACTCCAAATGACCGCTCAATCGCATTGCGCAAGGATGCATGTTGAAGATTAAATAATTCACGTGCATTTCGCGGTCCATTTCTTGAATACTCTTTCAAGTGATACCGCTCCCCTCTATATGGTGTAATTAGTCCACTCTTCAACATGAAGCCACCATCGACAAGATAGTATATTCCTAAATATACAATAAATTATATCATTGACTTGTTAATAAAATATACATAATGTCTAAACTAGTAACCTAATTCATAAGGTACCTTCTGGAATTTTGAGAGGAAATTATCTCGTTAGTGCATTCTTAATAATTCTTGAATCAGATGCTGTCCCTTCCCATCCAACTAACACATATGTGAATTTTAAATCGAAGGTGCATGCAGCTAATACATTTTGTGTTGGGTATTCTTTCCTCCTACGGTATCTAGGAGCATCTGTATTAGAAACTTTCACTCGAATATGTGTTCCATCGATTGCACCAACACAATCCTGGCATTAAAGTTTTATGTTTAATTATCCTCTAAAGAACAAAAATAATAAAGTAATATTCAGGAAATGGATGGTTAATCACCTTAAAGAACGGGTAGAATTTTTTATTAGTGAATATTTCGGAAGGAATTTGTGATCCATCGGGTTGTTTCAGAAAGCGATCCTCCAATTCTAATATAGCATCTAAGACATTGTGAAAATGTCGACTTATGGTCTCAATGGAGCGACGAAAGACAACTGAAAGTTCACGATAAGAAACATTGTGCCCTAGCAACCAAAGTGTTTTTAGAACTTGTTCTTCAACACTTACTCGTAGAGTTGGCTTAAGACCACCATATCTAATTAGCAAATTACATAATTCCTTAAAACCTGTAGGACTCATTCTCACGTTCTGACAAAGCTCACTAGAAAGTAAATGGTTCATCAGTTCACATCTCACATGCTCTCCTTCATACCTAATTTCACGTGACATATGACTCACTTCATTTTTGCGTTAACTTTTATATCTCGCATACCAAGACATAACAACACATACAACTTGAGCTGCTGCTAACATATGCAAACGTTGCAATTTTATAATAGCTTTAATTTTATCATCCATCTAAAATGAAAAAAAAATCATTGATCAATAAAAGAGTTAAATAAGTTTTTATTACTTAATATACATAAACCTACAAGCTAAACACAATCAAACAAAATAGATATAAAAATTTCAATGGAAAAAGAAATTTCAGATGCATCCATACACAAAATTAATTTGAATTCTCAATTAGGACAAATTTTGTTGTATAATTTCATCATAAATGAAAATGGACTACTGCTTTAGCAAATAAAAAAATATTAACATCATGATAAAATTAATTATTGAAAGTTTTAGGAAATTAATGTGCAGTGAACTTAAATTCTATGTATCTAAAACTATTTCTAACTTAAAGCCAACAAAATCTGAAAAATACAATGATTAAGAAAACATGTTTTTATAAATCAAAAACTTATTATGATGAAAGGGAGCAGCAAGAGTCAATAAGAAACCAACAGAAATTACAGGTATTACTTGCGTATAGGTCAAAAAGATTATTGACAGGCTAGACTAGAGGTGTCCATATGAGCTTTTTTTCAAAGTTGATTTTAAACATAATCTTCTGTTCCTCCGACATGCTGTAGAAGTGTCAACACTTTCTTTTCAGATTTAAAGTGCAGGATATTGTTTGAGTAATAAGCTGCTGAAAGTATATTTATAATATGCATTTTTGAAAAAGTGCAGGTTGGGACAAGTGCTCGTGCTGAGAAGATTCAAACAAACAATTTCAAGGTTTTTTTTTTTTCTAATACTCTCAGTGACGCGATTCCGGTTAAGCGAGATGCAACCGAATGCGAAATTTGCCCGACCGTTCGAAATCAAGTTGAGGTTCACGAATAGATGTGGAAGATGCAGTGGAACTTGATATGAAATTGCAGCAAAATAAAGTTGGCAATAGAAATACCCAATCCAACCACGTGAATGAACAATCAAGTTAATAACTCGATTAACCCAACCTTTCGATTCGTATGATAGAACCTGATATATGGTTTGATTCCTAATCGCCTAGCCTTGACGATTGATCACAATCAAAATAATATGTTAAGAGTTTAAGCCAATCACTCAAATCACTCAACAAAGAAAGAAGAACAAAGTTCTGAATTTTTATTAGCAAAGGCAAAATTGACATCCCCCTAAAGAATTCGGCCATAGCCCTTAAATAGGCTTTACAAGCTTTGTCCTACTAAAATAAGGAATACTAACTTAGAAAGGAAAGCTAAAATAAGATAATTCTGAAATAGAAAAATAATCCTAAGCTAAAAAGGAAAAATAACTAGAAATCAGCACTTAGTAATCCTTATCCCACAAGGAAAACCTAAATAGACAAGGATTCTTCTTTTACCATGTGTCCAAATGAGTAGATTCGGCCCCCACAACAAATCAGCCCACTCTCGCCATTTGACTTGCACGAAACAGCCTCTTTTTATGAAGATAATATTAATTTAAATTATACTAAGTTCCCAATGGGTTAACACATGTGCCATGCACATGCATGTCCAAAGCTCACTTAATATGACTTAAACCAATTCAGCCTCAAATCACAACCCTGATGGGCTGGTCTTCTTGGGCTTGAATTAAAGCCATCAAACGAGTTGAACCATTCCATGCCATCTCACTTGGCCATGGTGCCTCTTGAATGCCTTGGTTATCCCATAAGCGTGCAATCAGTCCATTTAATGCCTCACGCACCCTCTTTGCCTTAGACCTTGTAATAGGCCCACTTGGAATCTTCAAGTCCACGCCATAATCAGCTCCTTGTTCCTTAGCTCCAGGCTCTTGCTCTTTAGATCGATCTTTGTTAGATAGGCTGATCGCGTCATTCCCCTCCTCTTCAAAAGGATTCGTCCTCGAATCGTCATCGCCTACACCAAACAAAGACAAATCAGAAACATTAAACGTAGCATGTACACCATACTCACCCGGAAGGTCTAGTTTGTATGCGTTGTCTCCCACACGCGCCACTACTTGAAACGGCCCATCGCCCCTTGGATGCAACTTGGTTCGCCTTTGGGCGGGGAACCTCTCCTTTCGCATATGAACCCAAACCCAATCACCGGGCGCAAACACCACTTTCGAGCGATGCTTATTGGCTTGGGCGGCGTAGCGCTCATTTGCCTTCTCGATTCGCTGTTTCACTTGTTCATGCAACTTCTTCACCAAATCAGCCTTGCGCTTTCCATCTAAACTCTCAGTCAACGGAGCAGCAATCGAGCTGAAATTCTTGACAAACCGACGGTAGAAGCTCGCCAAGCCATGAAAACTCCGCACTTCGGTAACGGACTTAGGCGTCGGCCACTCTTGAATGGCTTTAACCTTCTCCTCGTCCACTTCAATTCCACGGCCAGAAACTACAAAACCAAGAAACACAACCTTAAAACGTGCACTTAGAAAAGTTAGCGTAAAGCCTTTCTTTTCGAAGCACAAGCAA
Source organism: Euphorbia tirucalli (assembly GCA_039660915.1). Lineage (NCBI taxonomy): Eukaryota > Viridiplantae > Streptophyta > Magnoliopsida > Malpighiales > Euphorbiaceae > Euphorbia > Euphorbia tirucalli. The sequence goes on along the minus strand of CM077640.1, from coordinate 27,955,675 downwards.
CACAGCTCGTATATGGTCAAGGTGATCAGAATGCGATTTCGAATAGATAAGAATGTCATCAAAATAAACCACAACAAATTTACCTATGAAATCCCTCAAAACATGGTTCATTAAACGCATAAAGGTACTAGGCGCATTAGTTAGCCCAAAAGGCATAACCAGCCATTCATACAAACCATGCTTTGTTTTAAAAGCGGTTTTCCATTCGTCACCTATTTTCATTCTAATCTGATGGTAACCACTTTTTAAATCAATTTTAGTGAAAAGTACAGCCCCACTTAATTCATCCAACATATCATCAAGTCTAGGAATGGGATAGCGATACTTTACCGTAATTTTGTTAACAGCTCTACAATCAACGCACATCCTCCAAGACCCATCCTTTTTCGGTACTAGGATGACCGGAACAGCACACGGACTCATACTTTCACGTACCAACCCTTTAGACATCAGCTCCTCGATTTGCCTTTGAAGCTCCTTCGTCTCCTCTGGATTACTTTTATAGGCTGGTCGGTTAGGAATTGATGCTCCGGGTATGAAATCGATCTGATGTTCTATCCCACGAATTGGTGGCAGTCCACTCGGCATCTCCTCGGGAAAGACATCATCGAACTCCTGCAAAAGAGAAGAAACAACACTCGGAAGAGAGTGGTCAGATTTATTTACAGACAAGCATAAATCTTTACAATAAAATAAAAGCATATTTAGTTTATTAAATTCAGCTTGCTTTACATCCCTCATCTTGGCGTATAGACTTAATCCTTTGGCTTTTGTTACGCCCTTACTTTCTTCTCTCCTCACGTCTCTCTCTCTCAACTCACTTGCCTTTTCACTCACCTCTTCTCTCAACACACCCTTACTGATTTTATCGCTCTTGTTTTCACTCTTCTCAACCTTACCCGATTCCTTACTTGTGGAATTTTGAAGGTGGAGTTGATCTTGATACACTTGAGCGGGAGTCAATGGCATAAGTGTGTATCGTTTGCCATCCTTAACAAGGGTGATCTTATTCAACTTGCCGTTATGTATGGCCTCTCGGTCAAATTGCCATGGGCGGCCCAAGAGAATGTGGCATGCTTGCATGGGAACGACGTCACAAAGAACCTGGTCATGGTATGCTCCAATTGAAATATCATAACACCAATATATACAGAAAACACAAAAAAACAACCTAGCCAACACACTGATTTGGGTTACCTCACAGCCAAATTGCCGAAAATATTACAGCAGTTTTGTTCCCTCCCTTTTTTGCAGCAGTACCCGCCAAAAATATCCGGTTAGGGCTTTGGTGAACATAATATATATATATATATATATATATATATGGGGCAAAGGTAGACTTGGCATTCTATAAAACTAATGAGGGCAAACTTGTACAATAAAAAGTTTGGCCTTTCTTAACACTCCAAATCGGAGTGTTAAGTTTTGGAGCAAATATAATCTTTCATTGGCCCTCATAAACCCTTAACCATTAAAAACCATCTACCCAAACATGGGCTTTTATTCAACCTTTCCCTTATTAACACTCACAAACCTCTCTCCCAAACAAAGTCTAAGGGTGCCTTAAGTGCTAACACTTAATTGTCCTTAACTCATACGTAGAAGTCCAATTAGGCCCAGAAGATTCCTAATGGGCTCGTACATTCCTCACAAATAAACTATTATGCTTCATTTTGCACCGAATCCTCCATAAATCAGCATTTGAAAGGATGTTATTATTATTTTCATCAACCAAACCGATTAGACAAGTTAAACCAAAGATCAGAATTTCGACTCTAATTTAGGGCAACTTCCAAACCGATTCTGAACTTGAAGTATTCTGACATTATTTAGAACTTTTTCTTAAGAATCCAACGGTTTTTGAATTGCACAATTCCAAGTTCTATAGACAAAGATACGATGGAAAAAGTAAAATCAGTGCAAAAGATACGGGTTCACTAAAAAGAAAAAAAAAAAAAAAAAAAAAAACAAAAACGAATTTTTTTTTTTCAAACACTAGCAGACCTTGATTGAAGCCAAAGCTCTGATACCAATTGATGTGATATCAGCTGTGAGAAAGCCAAAATCAACTTTAATAAATTTCCCAAGTCTATCAATCAAGGTTGAACACACAAAAACGAAACAAAAATTGGTGATAGCAAACCAATCCTAAGGTGTTTAAGCGACAATGAAAGGGATTCAAACCTGACACCTTCGATTAAGCAATCTTAGAACCTGAATGTTGGATGATTCACAAGTACCTTACCACAATACCTGTTCATAATCAAGATAAAATTGTAAGAATGAAGAACTCGATCTCACAAACTCACAAAATTAAGAATCAGCCCCGGGCTGGAATCTCAACAAAGAGAAAAAAATCTGAATTGTATTAAATTTCATCCATCATTTAGCTATTACATTGGTGTTTAAATAGAAAACATAAACCTAACCCTAAACTGAAAAGGAAAACAAATCCTTGTCGGACTAGGAAAGCTTAAATAAAAACAAATAAGGAAAACTTAAAACTAATCTTTATGCAATAAGGATGAAAAACGAAATTCCCTTTTGAAGGTTGTTTATGGGCTAATTTTTAAGCCCAAAACAACTCACTTATTGAAAAAACTAACAATTAAATATGGATACCTAAGCCCAATTCCAAATCCATACATATTCCCTAAGGGTGCCTTAAGTGCTAACACTTAATTGTCCTTAGCTCATACGTAGAAGTCCAATTAGGCCTAGAAGATTCCTAATGGACTCGTACATTCCTCACAAATAAACTATTAAGTTTCATTTTGCACCGAATCCTCCATAAATCAGCATTTGAAAGGATGTTATTATTCTTTGCATCAACCAAACTGATTAGACAAGTTAAACCAAAGATCAGGCTATCTCGATTCACATCAGGAACCTTTCAACAGGTAAAAGGAAAACGTTAGTAGAGAGTACAGGAACAAAGAGAGAGAGAGAGAGAGAGAGAGAGAAAGACAAATAACACAATCATGACAATGGTTCACATTGCAAGTCATTTTGAAAAACTCAGTCAAAAATTATTGTTTGAACTAATGACTAATTTATGTTGAGAGATAAACACACACGCATGGTTTTGAAAACACAAAAAAAAAAAAACAAACTGAGAGCACAGAAGCAGGCATATGGGACCTAGAGATTTTAAGATGTTAGCAGCTATATCATAATAGAAGTTCTCTACAGCATAAAGCAACAATGAAGCAAAATTGATATAACCTACTACACCACTGATATAAAAATCTCAGGAAATGCAAAGAGAAGCTTAAGTAGCTATGTTAAGTAGCAAGGAGATATCCAGGAGTACAAAACAATGCTATAAGGAAACGTATACATGCAAACCCCGTAGTAGAAACAACAAATATACTGTAATTGCATTACTTTGCATTTAAGAAGCAAATAAATAATGAGAATTGACAAACTTGTATCAACCATCAAGTATTAGTAAATTCAAATCATCGAAACATAATTAAGTTCATGATTAACTGGGTAGAAAACAACTATTCTTACATGTGAAAAGGTAAAAAGAGTCCTATTGACAACAATTTTCACTCCTAAACCGGGGCTAATATCGGAATGAAAATCAACATCAAGTTCACATCAAGTTCGAGATCTACTAGAAACGGAACAAGGGAATGCGCTAAGTAAACAATGCGATGAACACAAGATTTACAGTAAAAAAAATTAGTAACAATCAAAACATTAGGAAAACAGAACTAATTAATTCCAAATTAATTGGATGTTTAAAGTTCCTAGAATCATTTCTTCAATGCGTTTGACAGAGATATTTGACCTGATATTAATAGACAGACTCCTTAAATATTAACTATGATTATCTACAACAAATTCGAGTAATTTGAAATTTCCATATATAGTGGAAGAAGAAAATGAAAATACACGTAATTTGGCGAATAGAAGCAATTTGAAATCTCTGTGCCCTACTCATAATTCTGACGCAAGAACCCTTGCCCCTACAACTAAAATTTATCACCACACCACACAGTTGCGGGTCATTTATTTATGATATGCACCGTGAAGGCAGCACTTACAAATTCCTCAATTTGATCTTTTTAACTTATGGTGAACACCAAATGAAAAAGTGGAAGAACTAATAAATTCAAGCAATTACAAATCATTCCATACAAAAAGAAAAAAAAAAAGGAAAGAAAGAAGGACAAAGCCACTATTTATTTATTCACAACATCTAAATATTAACAGAAGAAAAGAATAAAACCACCTTATGAAAGTAATGGAAGAGGCAAACATGTGGCAAGGAGAAGTGAATATGCAATGGAAAATGGAGAGAAAAAGTAGAAGAGGAAGAAGAGAAGGTATGCTTATCAAAAGAAATTGAACTTATGTATGCATATGCATGTGTAGAACAATATCAATTGCTGAAAAACTATCAGGCCTTCGATGTCAATGCTTAAGGAATCACTGTCGGCCATAATGAGGCAACATGCACTGGCCAGTCTGAGTTTTAATATCCAAGGGACGTAGCAAGTTTCTCGTAGATGGTGCAATTTGAAGCTTGAAGACCATTTAGAGAGAGATTAATTATATCTATAACTAATTCAGTTTACATATGGATTTGTTTAAATTATATGCCAGTTGCCAAAAGGAAGAGAAAATATAATTTAAGCCAAGTCATAAGACTCAAGATAATATATTTTAATATGAAATGATGAAATCAAAAGTATTCACTTATTAACAGAACACCAGTCGGGAAGATAATATGCATCACATATCCTCTTCAAATGATTTTTCTCCCATGTCTGCAAAGATTCCTCAGAAGGGTTTAGATTCCTTTGGCACCATGTTACTATTACAACTGTGGCACCTAGGGCTGCAAAACTAGCCAACTCTATGACAAACTACCAATTTTAGTTCAAGTGTGAGAACTTAAATTCTGCATAATTACACCAGAGAACCAAATATACATATGCTCTTTATCATTTAAGTTCCTTGTACGTCCTATCAATGAAAAGGTAATAGTCAATATCTAATACATATTCTGCAGTCCAACCATTTTCAAGTGTTTAGCACAACAATTAGAATTGAACCACAAAGCTGAAAGATTTCGAAAGAAGGTAATTCTCACCAACCTGCATGTCTAACGAAGAATGGAAGCTCTATGAAAATATGCTTCAGGATGCGTAGGATCTGCCTCAATGGTAGGATTAAGATCATCAAGTGCTTCGCTATAACGCTTCAACTTACACTCCTCTCCACCTTTTGAAATAGCTCAGCAGCACTTCCTATTCCGTCTGAATAAATGAAAGCCTCAAATAAATACACCACAAAATTGACCTAAGTTACATAGCTAATTGGTTGTTTTATCTATTTTGTCCAAATGAAATCCCTAATTATCAAACTGAAAAAGGGAAATGCATCCAACTAAAATCCCCAACGATCAAACCTAAAAAAAAAAATAAGACAAAGAAATAATAGATATTCTTTAGTCAAGCTAAGAAGAATTAATGGGGTATAAATTAATGTCTGAGTATCTCTACAAAAATTTACATTCCAACAGTAGAGCCACATCACTAAAAATAAAAGTCAAATTACAATCACTAATTCTTTCACTGAAAAATGTATGACCATGACAATTTTAACCCTCCTAAAAAAATCATTTCCACCTAATATATTAAATACATAGAAAACGGATATGTAAAACAAACATGTCCAAATTGAAACAAAACTCACCGAGAGGATAGAGGAAGCAAAACCTTCAACATAAAAAGAAGAAAAGATTCCTACAGGCATAAAATGGTGCGAGCTCAGAAATTTGGAGCCATAAATCCTTTTAGCTCATAGCTCTATAAAAAACAAAAATAAACAGATATAGAGAATACAAGATCAAAGAAATAGAAGGAAAATACTCTATGAAATCATTTCAAACCCAAATTTTAACCGATAAACAATAGAAGGCGAAAAAAAAAAAAACACACAAAAATTCTCACCATGCTTATCCAAGATGAGCAACTAAAGAGCACCCAAAAAGAACGAATCTAGAGGGAAGAAAGGTAAGTGAGATTGAAAAATGTAAAGGAATTAGGTCTAGATAAAAGTAATTGCAGCAAACAACACAAGAGAGTGAGGAGCAGCCCAAGTGGAGAGAAATAAACAGAGAAAAAAGTAAAGCGCGTGAAACCCTAGAAGTCAGCCAGGAAACAATACAAAGCGTCCCTGTTTCAATTGATTGCAAATTGTTGGAGTGAATCAAAAACTGCCTTAAATTTTAAAACAAAACTCAAACAAAATTTAAGATTTAAAAGTAACAATTAATTAAAATTAACCAGAAAATGACACTTCAGCTTTAGTATTACTGCTTTATATATATATATATATATATACATATATAGATATATAAAAAGATAGACAGATGGGAGTTGGGATATTAAATGAGAAAGAAAAGGAACATACCTTTACACAAAGAGTTCCCAATACATATTCGGAATCCTCAAAGTGAATCTTGGAGAGATTTGCAGAGCCCCGTTTAACTTGAAAGTTGTTTAGCTCTCACATCTATGATGAAGTTAAAGCAATATCTGAATGTAATAACAAAAAAGCATAAGACATTTAGATGGCCCGCAGATAACAATAAAGCAAATTCTAATATAAAAACGATTCTTCAAACTTAATAGTAGGCGATTAAAAAGTACAGATTTATAACTACTCCAGATGATAGAAGCACTTTTCAAACATAAAAATTCAGAATAAAAGTCCACTCATGCCTCATGCTGCTATATACTTGGCTTATTTTCTTAATTATATACCAGTTAGGAGATTAATTAATTAGCAGTGTTCAATGTTCTAGGCAAATTTTATTTGAAGCAGTTTGACACAGAGAAATAGAAGGATTCTAGAGAAGAGAGGGGAAATTTCAAACCTTATATGTATGAAATCATCCAGTGAAATGGAAGAAAATAAATCAGATCGTACACTCACGAAGGCCGGCTTCTCATGTATGCCAACGAAGACAACATTTACATTAATCTATACGACAATCAACCATCACCACAAATTATGGTTCTGATAATTTTGCAGCTGTTATGATGTAGTTTATTCATAGCATATTTATAATCCCTCATTCAACATGATAATGCCCACCAGCCCAAAATACACCACCAACATCTCCCTACTCCAGTTGATAGTGGCTTCTATTTCAATTTTGCACATAAAATAAAGCAACTTGGTAAAAACCAGCACTTGTAGTTTAATTTCTATGTTGACTAAGTATTACCAACAATGTCGCAACCAATTCAAGTGGGCAGGATAAAATGGTCAAATTTTCTGACAGCATGCCATATGATTCAGATAAATTAAACTAAGGCCATGAACCAGGAAAGGATTGGATAATGGAAGGATCATAGTACAAGTTTGATGGTACTCTAATGCATTACAAGGGAGGAATGAAAATGCCATTACTGATACTCACAATCAATCATTCTAGCAGCCATTTCTCCTTCGTCAGCACCCTGTAGTATAAGCATCATCGCTGGAAAAACGAGCAGAGTCAAGCTCAGCTCCCGGTGTATCATCAACATCATCATTAGCATGTGCATGCACATCAAATGCATCCATGCTATCACCCAAATCAGAGCCATTATTATCCTCATCTCCATCAGATAGTTCACCTACGCCTACCAAGACTTTTCATCCTACACGTCAATGGATCATGGAAAAAAGACGGCTAGATCTCACACTCTGTCCTTCAAGAAATAGGAAATCAATATGAACTAAAAGAAACAAAACGTAATAAAACATGAGTTATATCAGAGTTCAACTTGTTGCATGAAAATTAATCACAAGTTGATGGAATGGAGCCCTCTAGAAAACCAACTTAAAGACCTCTTTGCATAAAAATCTAGAAAGGAGAACAGAAATTACCAAAAAGAAGGTGAACAAAAATGCTCCCTGAACGTTTTATATGCAAGCAATAAGGCGAAAAATAGGTGAGCATAGAACAACATCTAATCCAAAGAAAAAAAGAAGTTGCAAAACGCAAGTAAACAAGTGTAACCAAATAGCTAATACGAGTATATGAAGCAGATATTATTCTCTAATTATTTAGGAAGTCATCTTCTATTATTAGAAAAGTATAAGCCTCTCAGTTTTCCTAAATAGGACTCTTTGTTTTCCTAAATGACTCTTCCTATGGTAATCTGTTTGTCTCCTATAAGAGGCAGCAATGTTATCAATGAAAATCTGTCATGAAATTAGTCAGAAATAGAATTAAGAGAGTTGTGTGATCTCTCACAAATCACCTATCAAAATAGGTTCTTCGAAGAACAGGAGTAACAACGGAAATCAAGAGGATTTTCTGGTGAACAGACCTTGGACGACGACCTCTTCGCGGGCACATAACATATTTGCACTTAGGTTTTTGAAAGGTTAAGATCATTCTGAAAGAATCATTAACAGTACCCAGAAGCAGAAGCCTGGAGAAGAAAGGGATAAAACAGATGGAGTTCCACACTAAAGTATAAGTCCAGAGAACTTTTGGAAGTGAATAAAGTACAAACCTCAGCAAGATTACAAACAAGGTTCTTCCATGTCGTTGCATAAAATGGAACAACAATCCAACAAAAACAATGCAATACATTCGAAGAGTTAGAAACAAAGGTAGCTTAATTATCCTTTGTTGATTAAGCGCCGATACTGAACTTAGCAGGACTAAAATAAAACTGCAGAAAAGCTTTCAGAAAGAACAAAAGTAAGCAATAATTCCACAAATATGTAAACTACCAATGTTATACAAAAAGGCAAATGTCTTTACGCATAAATCACATAAGAACCAATTCTTAAGAAAACAACACTTGTTTCCATCTCAACAAAGACAACACTGATATTTTCCTCTCAAAACATGAGTTATGAAACTAAGGCATCATCAAAATTATTCAACAAAAGAGGTCTGTATTCAAAATTTCACCAACCTCTATTGCTGAATTTTCAAACTTTCTTTCCAGTTAGCTCAATCTAGATTTTTTTAAATAGAATTGAAAACAGAAATTTTAATATCAATATAAGCTCCAGTAATTCAAAATATATGTTATGGCACGATAATCAATAACATAACTTTCATTTAACAAATATTGAGCATTTACAAGTCGGTATCTAGAATTAAAGCTAAACATAATTATTAACCCAAAACAACAAAAGCTGCAACTAAAACGCAACTTCAAATTCTTTTTTGTGTTGCTAAAAATCACAAAGAACAGTATCAAGGAATATTATTTAGCATAGAGAAGGAATATTATTTAGCATACAGAAAAGAACACTTTTTTAGAGGACTCCCCAAAAGTAGAAAACTAATTAATAATACCAAGGAGACAGCATAACATCAGCTAATAAGAATAAAAAAAACACTATGCAGATCAAATACTGATAGATAACTGAACTTGCCTTCAACAATGTCAACAAGATTTAAGCACCCAAACTTATGCATTGCTTGAAGCGTTGGTGTACGTGACTCAGTCAGGGTAGGTTTTTTCTCTTTCAATTTTTCCTACCACAAGTGATGTGAATCGAGATAGCCTGATCTTTGGTTTAACTTGTCTAATCATTTTGGTTGATGCAAAGAATAATAACATCCTTTCAAATGCTGATTTATGGAGGATTTGGTGCAAAATGAAACTTAATAGTTTATTTGTAAGGAATGTATGAGCCCATTAGGAATCTTCTGGGCCTAATTAGACTTCTACGTATGAGCTAAGGACAATTAAGTGTTAGCACTTAAGGCACCCTTAGGGAATATGTATGGATTTCGAGTTGGGCTTAGCTATCCATATTTAATTGTTATTTTTTTCAATAAGTGAGTTGTTTTGGGCTTAAAAATCAGCCCGTAAACAACCCTCAAAAGGGAATTTCGTTTTTCATCCTTATTGCATAAGGATTAGTTTTAAGTTTTCCTTATTTGTTTTTATTTAAGCTTTCCTAGTCCGACAAAGATTTGTTTTCCTTTTCAGTTTAGGTTTAGGTTTAAGTTTTCTATTTAAACACGGCTTAATTTCACCCACGGTATACCAACTATACACCTTATCACAGTTTGGTATACCAATTTTCATTTTGCACATTGTAGTACCCCAACTATCAGGTGACCTCCCATTGTGGTTTTTTTACCTATGAACCCCGGTTGACCCTGCCACGTCAGCGTGTTGACTAGTGTCAACCTGAAGATATGGGCCCCACCATAATATGAATTCCCAAAAATACCCCCCTTTTTCTTTTCCTCTTCCCAACAGTTCTCTCTCCTAAAAAATCTTATGCATAAAAGTTGGGTTCTTTTTCATCTCTGTTGTTAATTCAAAAGAAAAAAGTTTTTTTCATATATTTGTTTCCGTTTCAGCAGAGAATCAACAATCTACTAAATTTGATACCGCTCTGGATCCTTCCTTCAAAACCACTTATTTCCTCAATTCACCCTAATTTTGATTTTTGTTTTCTTTTCACCTGTCCATTTTCTGCATTTTCTCCTCTTCTTTTTGTCATGTTCACACTTACCAAACCCTTGATCGATCAATTTTGATTTCTCCATTTTTTTTCCCATTTCAAAAACAAATCGACAGAGTTTAACTACGCTATTTCCATGGAGAAACCGTCGGCTCCTGTTTGTGATAGATTCTGATTGTTTATTTTAATTTTTTTTTCTTTGTATTTCTCTACTGTAAATGGGCGACCTTCGACCCTGGTCACCTGAGCCAGACGGTGCCGTTTCAGAGGAGAGACCTTCCTCATCTTCCTCGCTGAAGGGTGTCACCGACGAGTACTGGCAAAGAGCTGAGACTTTTGCGCAGAGAATCATTGCCCAGGTTCAACCCACGCTTATCTCCCTGCAGAAGAGGAAAGCGGTTATTGATTATGTGCAGAGGCTAATTAAGAATTCCTTTTGCTGTGAGGTATTCCCGGCACTTCATAGCCGCCGCCGCCGATCCCGGCACTTCAGTCCACTCCTCCGCTGGTGGAGAATACGAAGAAGATGATCAAGTCGCTGATGACGATGTCCAAGATCCAATCCAACGAGCAGATTCAACGGCGAGCAACAGCAGCACCAACTATCGATCCACCAGTAGTATTCGCGAGATCGATCTTATTCCGCAGGAAGCAGTTGCAGACCTCGAGTCAATTGCGAAGCGGATGATATCCGCCGGATACTTGCGCGAATGTATTCAGGTGTACGGAAGTGTACGGAAATCTGCTGTGGATGCGAATTTCAAAAAATTAGGGATTGAAAAATTGAGTATTGGGTATATACAGAGACTTGAATGGGATGCTTTGGAGACGAAGATTAGGCAATGGATTAGAGCAGCTAAAGTTTGCATAAGGATTTTGTTTGCAAGTGAGAAGAGACTGTGTGAGTAGATTTTTGATGGAATTGGTACAGCTGTTGATGATGCTTGTTTCATGGAGACTGTAAAGGGGCCTGCAATTCAGCTTTTCAATTTTGCTGAAGCCATTAGTATAAGCAGAAGATCTCCAGAGAAAATGTTCAAGATTTTAGACTTACATGATGCTTTAATGGATTTGATGCCTGATAATGAGGAGAGAGAACCCAACTTTTATGCATAAGATTTTTGAGGAGAGAGAACTGTTGGGAAGAGGAAAAAAAAAAGAGGGTATTTTTGGGAATTCATATTATGGTGGGACCCACATCTTCAGGTTGACACTAGTCAACACGCTGATGTGGCAGGGTCAACCGGGGTTCATAGGTAAAAAAACCACAATGGGAGGTCACCTGATAGTTGGGGTACTACAATGTGCAAAATGAAAGTTGGTATACCAAACTGTGATAAGGTGTATAGTTGGTATACCATGGGTGAAATTAAGCCATTTAAACACCAATGTAATAGTTAAAAGTCATCATAGATGAAATTTAATACAATTCAGATTTTTCTCTCTTTGTTGAGATTCAAGCCCGGGGTTGATTTTTAATTTTGTGAGTTTGTGAGATCGAGTTCTTCATTCTTACAATTTTATCTTGATTATGAACAATTATTGTGGTAAGGTACTTGTGAATCATCCAACATTCAAGTTCTAAGATTGCTTAATCGAAGGTGTCAGGTTTCAACCCCTTTCATTGTCACTTAAACACCTTAGGATTGGTTTGCTATCACCAATCTTTTTTTCATCTTTGTGAGTTCAACCTTTATTGATAGACTTGGGAAATTTATTAAAGTTGATTTAAGCTTTCTCACGGCCGATATCACATCAATTGGTATCAGAGCTTTGGCTTCAATCAAGGTCTATTAGTGTTTGAAAAAAAAAAAAAAAGATTTCGTTTTTGCTTTTTTTTTTTCTTTTTAGTGAACCCGTATCTTTTGCACTGTTTTTACTTTTTCCATCGTATCTTTGTATATAGAACTCGGAATTGTGCAATTCAAAAACCGTTGGATTCTTAAGAAAAAGTTCTAAATAACGTTAGAAAACTTCAAGTTCAGAATCGGTTTGGAAGTTGCCCTAAATTAGAGTCGAAATTCTGTTTCCAGTTTTGTTAAATTTGCTTCTAGTTGTGTCTTAGGTTCATCTGTTACATTTTTTTTTTTCTCTGAATCTTGCGTACTTTTTTTTTTCTTCTTCTTGTCTCTTTGTGAATGTGAACTTTCATTATTTATAAGCCATGTTCAGTTTTAATTTCCATACTAGATGTCGAGTCAATGATAAGGTTTGCAGCGTGATTCTTCATAGAACTTATTTTGCAAACGTTGGTAGTCTCACTTTGGTGGAGAAATTAAATTTGCCTCTTATTGACCATCCAAAGCCATATATCTTGCCGTCATTAAATAAATGTGATATTGAAATAAATAAGCAAGTTGTGGTAAAATTCTCCATTGGTCGGTACAAAGATGAAATATTATGTGATGTTCATCCTATGGAAGATTGTCATCTATAGCTTGGCCGTCCATGGGAAGTTCATAGAGATGTTATCTTTGATGGTGAGAAGAATTGTTATTCACTTAAATCAGAAGGACGCATGTACAAGATTCTTCCATTATGTGATGAAGAAGCTTACAAAGACATGTTGTATTTGCACAAACAACAGCAAAAGAAAGCTAATAAAGAAATTCCTTGCAATGATGATGTTGAATCTGAAGTAAATAAAGAGGTTAAAATTATTGCTGATAATGAAGGATGTGATGGTGACAAAACTGAAGCTGGTGTTGTTGGAGAGGCTGAACTTGTTGAATATCTTATCCACAAAGATGCACAACCTGATAGAGAAAAGATTGGAGCTAATATTATGGTGAAACATGGAGAACATGAAGATCAGCATGTTGCAAAGCTTGTGAATGAAGTGGGAGATAATTACCACTTAGAAAAAATTGACATGATTTCAACTAACATACTTAATAATTGTTTGTCTATTGTTTCTTTTCATGATTTTCAGGATATAATTCTTCCTTATGATCTGAACATATAAGATTCGAGGACGAATCTTTTCGAAGAAAAGGAGAATGATGTGAATCGAGATAGCCTGATCTTTGGTTTAACTTGTCTAATCAGTTTGGTTGATGCAAAGAATAATAACATCTTTTAAAATGCTGATTTATGGAGGATTCGGTGCAAAATGAAGCTTAATAGTTTATTTGTAAGGAATGTATGAGCCCATTAGGAATCTTCTGGGCCTAATTAGACTTCTACGTATGAGCTAAGGACAATTAAATATTAGCACTTAAGGCACCCTTAGGGAATATGTATGGATTTCGAGTTGGGCTTAGGTATCCATATTTAATTGTTATTTTTTTCAATAAGTGAGTTGCTTTGGGCTTAAAAATCAGCCCATAAACAACCCTCAAAAGGGAATTTCGTTTTTCATCCTTATTGTATAAGGATTAGTTTTAAGTTTCCCTTATTTGTTTTTATTTAAGCTTTCCTAGTCCGACAAAGATTTGTTTTCCTTTTCAGTTTAGGTTTAGGTTTAAGTTTTCAATTTAAACACCAACGTAATAGTTAAAAGTCATCATAGATGAAATTTAATACAATTCAGATATTTCTCTCTTTGTTGAGATTCCAACCCGGGGCTGATTTTTAATTTTGTGAGTTTGTGAGATCGAGTTCTTCATTCTTACAATTTTATCTTGATTATGAATAAGTATTGTGGTAAGATACTTGTGAATCATCCAACATTCAAGTTCTAAGATTGCTTAATCGAAGGTGTCAGGTTTCAACCCCTTTCATTGTCACTTAAACAGCTTAGGATTGGTTTGCTATCACCAATCTTTGTTTCGTTTTTTTGAGTTCAACCTTTATTGATAGACTTGGGAAATTTATTAAAGTTGATTTCGGCTTTCTCACGGCCGATATCACATCAACAAGCAAACAATGGAGAAAAGCATCACAGTTAGACGTGCACTATATTGAACTTTTAAAAGCCTTCCTATACTTAAGTCACCATAAGTTCAAAAAAAAAAACTATTGCATCATGCAAATGCAAGACAATATTGTTCACTGTTCTTTTTATATTTAACAAGAAAAAAGGACATAAAATTCACAAGGAAATGTAAGGGAAGGTCCCCATATCTTCTCCAATTCAATAAAATTACCGGTGGCAAATAAGTAAAAGCAGGTAACATGTGTGATAACATAAAACCGCACAAAAATGTAAGAAATTGTGCAAGAGTATCCCTTTGGTTTAACAATTGAAAGAGGTTCAACTGCAAGGTAGAAAATGAGAAAACATAATGCATGAAAGTCAACATTTTTTATTATGTTTCTAAAAAGGATACAAAAAGATTATAATGAAAGTCTCCCACAAATGGGGGCAAATGAAGGAATGTCATCAAGAGTATTTTACCTAGAAGCAAAACTGGACATAAGAAGCGAGAAATTCCAGAAAATGAGTCCTAAGCCCCGGGCAAGATTTCCAATGACTTGGATGGCCTCAACTGCAACTGCCATGTTCACGTCTGTAATAAGCTGCAGTAGAAAAGAACAGCCATGAACATGTTAACGCCAGATTGAACTTAAGCAATAATCTAACAACATCAACATGAAGAGGTCAAAAAAATATAAATCTGAATTTTCATTCAAATCCCTAATATTTCAGTGGAAAATATCAAAGAACCGGATTATGATGTAACCCAAAGAGAAGTTACATACTTCTAAACATGTATTATCATCATCAATATCTGACACAAAGATCAGACACTGGCAATCTAAGAAATAGCCATAACAACCAACAAGACCACAACAGTAATACTCTCTTGATTCAATCACATTTGTCATAACAAAAACGACTGAGCTACAGAATGGCACGTCATAATCATCAGATCTCACAAATTTAAAGCAATGCATATGCTTATATGGATCTAAAACATTTGAATTTATAACTTGAAAAACCTCAGATGTTGACTGTCCCTTCCAGTAATCAGTGGTAATTTATAGAGATTTCCTGTTGACACTCCAAAAATCTTTTATTCTTTAGCTTAACTTTAAGATAGCACAGAAGGCCATATATATTACGATAGCTTTAAACCCATGTTACGGCATGAATATTGAGGTAACATAAGCATACAAACTCAGATTATTTGGGCTCTACAGATCCAAATCCAATGTATCAATTCTTATACAACAAGGGCATATCAGAAGCAGGACTTCAGAAAGGAATCCTGATATGTAAAATGGCAAGGCAATATACAGGAATACATACAAGAAGTACAATCAACCTTCACAAAATATCCCAGCATCACATCCTATTAAACAACTAAAGAGGATTTATCGAGCGGCATACAAATTTAACAACCAAGAGCAGAGGAACTCCAGAATTGTGTCAGAGCTTCATCATTAGTCCGCATCTGCCCTCCATGAGCAGGAGCTCCTTAAAATATGATGAGAAGGAATGGTAAAAGACATGCTTGGAAAGAAAAAGAAATAAAGGAACAAAGTCATGGCAACCCACGATACAATTTAATGGAAAATACACTTAAAGTTTTAACTGGAGGAGAAAAATTAACTATAGTTGCTACGCATAAGTAAGATACCTTTTTCAATGTCTGACAAACTTCTGAAAATCACCAGGAGCTATCCTTTTTGTAGAAGCCAGCTTAGTCAGTTCTGAAACAGCCTCCTTTCTTTCTGACAACTTGGTGGCTTTTTGAAAGGGAGGCACAATTATTAAATATAAGAGGAACGGAACATAGTCAATCAACAATAGCAGCAAAATGTCAGATATCAGTCCCATTCCTAATGCAAAAAAAGAATGTCACGAGTTCGAGAGAGCACTCACCACTCCATCCCAAAATCCCCCAAAATCCTGACTTCTCTAGAGGAGTCAAACTATCTACAGGATCGACAAGCTCATATTCATCTATTCCCTAAGAAGCTGGAAATTTTGGCACACATATGAGCAAATAAATATTTGTCAGACACACACAAACACAGAGAGAGACACACATAGAAAGAACGGGAGTTTTATAGAAATGCAGGAGGTAATCACATACCATCAGCTGCAACTTCTTCTGAATGGGCAGGACCTGCAACTTCAGATACAGTTTCTGGCTCTGGCTCTTTGTCTTTCTCAGATCTGTTTATTACACGTCTAAATCTGGCCAGAGACGGAGAAACTGAGTTCCAAGACAGATACTCTACATGATAACCAAGACTTTACAGCACATAATGACAATACTCATAAACTTGGAGATTTACAATTAATATGATATTTTTTCAAACTAAAAAGTAAAAAGAAGCAGCGGAAAAAAATGCAGATGGATTGTCAAACAATTCAACATTTGGTAACTTCTAAGCAATCAGCATATCACCAATGCAAACAGTCATCAACTCCTTCAAAACAATAACATCAAATCAACTAAAATATAACTAAAGACTTGAAGCAATCAGATAAAACAATGAGAAACAGCTAAGCCAGCATAAATTTCAACTCAAAATAAAATTACGGCAGAACATCAGCTCAAAGCCTATAGACACATCAAGACATCTAAGGTTCATACTTATATACTTAAATTATCAAAGTACTCCCAGGAAAAAATAAGAACCCAGCATGTAAAATCTAATGAGTAGATAACCAAAAAAAGACCTAGACCATCAATACTTCCAACAACCCGATTCCTACAAGGAGCGAAAAGATGACGTAGAAAGAACAGCAGGTATCTCTTCACAAAATTCACCTAATCTTTTGAGATGGCTTAGCTGTCCCTGTGACATTAACAAGCTCTGCTTCCAGCCTTTTTTCCTTCCAACAGAAAACAAATCAATTAACAAAAATACCATGATTCAAGGATCCAATACATCAGTTATGAAAAAGCTATTTATTCACCATTGTATTTCTCATTTTCTAAAACAAAATTGATTTCACTGGGTCTTTCCCAGTCCAACAACAAAGCTCTAGAGTTAGACCTCTAGAGGATGCACGAACATTCTGATCCTGATGGCCAAACAATTCTGGAAGCATCTTCAAGATCCTCTTTGGGGGAACAATTTTGGCTCCAAATTCAGTAAGCACAATGGCATGACATGGTTAGGTAACCAACTAAAAAGGAAATGATTAAAAAATCAGAACTGATGCTCACCTCAATGCTTGAAACATGACGTCAATTGCTGCCACAACAGCTTTGGCAATTTTGTTTTTTATTGCTTTCTCCATGGTATCCTGCAATCATCAGACATAATTGTTACGGATTCACAGTAAAAAGTGATCATATATAAAAAAGTAACAAACTTGCTCAGCTGTCATACAACCACAAATGTCAATCTAAATGGCCATGACATAAGATGAATGAACACAGTATAGTTTAGATCCACTTGCAAAATGGGAAAAGTAGAACCACTCAACCTTTTTGATATACTGGCATGAATATAATGTATTTGTAGGTATCTAGCACTAGTGCCCTTGAGATAAAACCAACTACCCTCCTAAAATACCTAGCACACTAGCCTCAACCATGTGCGCAAGTGCTAATCCTCATGTGCAATGGCCTAAAACCCTTCACTTGCGACTTCTTGAAATTCAAACAAAACCATGAAAACATACTTAAGAAAATGAAGAAATAGAATAGATATTCAAACAAATGAAAGACTTTAGGTAAAGAACCTAAAACACAAAAAGGACAAGTTTAGGAGCCTTCATCACTAATTAAGTAACTCCACAAGGCCAAGAGATTAATGCAATCCTTAACCTAGGTCATCTGAACATCTTATGAACTATTTCAGATTGCAAGAAACACAAGGCTCGCACAAACAGACCTGGTATCAGAAAACTACCATGTGGTTTCCCATCAAACACATGAAAACAAGACCCGTAATTATCCCACAGCATTAATCAGGTATAATCTTGAGAAAAAAGTTGCACTGAAATTTTCTGCGTTCACAGTACCAATATTTGGTAGAAAGAGCCAACAAACAATATAAGCCCTAACTTGATAGATGCTCAAATGCATAAGCAAAACCAATAACAATATCATCAAATGAAAATGTAAACAAAATTAGAAGAAGAATCTTGAAATCATTATGCTGCTAAACATATAATTGTATATGAAAGAAAAATACCCATTGCAACATACAATAAAATAGTTCTCAGCATGTTAGAAAGATAACTTCAGCATAGTGTTTAATAGCGGTTTAGCTATTAACTTAAAAAATAAAAAATAAAATAAGAAACTATTAACCAAAAAATAGTTATATGTTAAAACCATAAAAATAAATAGAGTAAAAATATTTTGGTAAACGTCCCTATTCCCCCCTCTCATTCAAGCAACTAAGAATCTATAATTGTGAAAGAATAGCTAATCATGGAGAATTTTTCACTTCAAAGCATTCAATCATATACAATGAAATGAAAGAGCATGACAAAAAGTAAAACCAATTAATTCTCAAGTCACTATGTTGCAATTAACGTAGTTTTATACCACGTGGGAAGTAATTTACTATTACATTCTCCAGTTGAAGTATTCTTGGTGCTTTTAAAATGAAAACAGTATAACATACTTCAAACATTTGGACAACATATTGTAAACTTTTATTGGAAAAAAGAGACAACTGTTCATCAATACCAAACCACTAAAGAAACAAACTTCTGCAGAATTTTCCTCCAAATTATGAAGCAAGTCCAAACGTACGGCCCCCAAAAACCAAACTCTTCAAAACAAAGATACATCAATGTCTTATTAATTTTAAAAGAATATGAATCTGTCAGCTACTGACAAAAAAAAAATCCTTAAACACTCCCACTAAAGCTCATAAGATGACAGAGTTGAGAGAGTCCGCAGCTGTCCAGTTGCAAAACCAATTTAACAATACACAACTACTGCAGAGCTATAGCCTGCAATAGTTATGTAGCCACAACTTCAAATCTATAAAAGTTAAAAACACTAGGTAGTATTCGAAACTTGAGCATACGGCAACTAATAACACTTAATATTCCAAATATTTATCTTTCAATTTTACAGTTGTACTGTTTAAACAGTTAACCAGGAAGTGATAATGCATTGTAGTTTAAAAAATGAGCTATTCATTTTTTTCTAGCCATGCATTCACTCTTCACGTTGCACAAAAAGAACAGGTCCGTTTTTTGGTCCTCGTAATGAAATAACAAAATCAAAGTTCAAAGGTGACAGGAATTACATGCTTAAAAAAATATCACTGTCATTCATGGAAGTAAATTATTAAAAAAATATAACTTCACGAGATAATCCAATATCGCCACCAATGAATGGCCATGAATGAAACTTCATTATGTTTTGTCTCATTCTTTAAATTTCGTTAGTTCATTCTTAAGAAATTGCCATCGACAAATCATACATTCATAAAATAATATAATATCAACACAGCGCAAAGTCATGAAGACGAAACCTTATCTTTTTAAGTGTCAAATTCTCTTGAACGGGCGCATCTGAATCCGCCACAGTCTTCCTAAACAACGGACCTAATATCCCAAAAAATAAAGGAGCCGTTCAAAATAGCATACGCATGAATGCACATTCCACATACAAAATTGAAATAAACACAGATCGATCACACAACTATGAGAAACAGATCGGAAGTAGAGAAACTAAAACGGAGATGAAAACCCTAAAAGAGTAATAAAATAAAAACTCACCGAATTCACGAAGACGAGGGTCCTTAGGATCGGTAATAGAATCATAAACGGCAGCCACAAGTCGATGTTGGCCTTGTTCCTTACCTTCCAGTTCTTATGCAATAACCGATCTTCCCATGGCAACTTCTTTGCCTCCTTCAACGATTTTTCCTCGTCCGACATTGTTTTCTTCACAATTTATGTCTAAAATTGATCGATCTGCGCAATGCAGGCTTATGATCTCTTCCTTCGGACGCTTTTGTTTCCCCCATGTTCCTGCGGGATAGAAAGTAGGAGAGGAATGACAGAATGAGGAAATAGAGACGGTGAGTACGATATGTCTTATCACTCGAAATTCGAAAAGGAAAAATTACTAAAAAAAACGACATGAGAGAGAGGGGGGGAGTATTTTGGATTGTAGATTTGGAATTAGACCCGTTATAAATTTGTTTATGAAAGACTCTCGGAAAGTAACGAGGGATCCCCAGTACACTTTCAAATCTCATCACCACATATTCTTGTGGGATCCAGAATGGGCCCAACCGACTGCACTCCAGGAGCGGAGAGTAGCTTGCCTCCCCTCGTTAAGATCAATGTTTGGTCAGATACTTAGCGTAATTCTCCTTGAGAAACTACACGCTATACTCTTATAGCCTTCAATTTATCTGGTTAAAAATAATAATGGCGAATCTGCTGGGGAGATTTTTTTTCTTAAAAAGTTTTTCATAAAAACTTAAGAAACTTAGACAGCTATTGAAATATACCTCGCTTGTATTCATTTATCCATTTATAAAAGCTATATTTATTTATGCCTTGCATCTCATGACATTTTCTTCTTCTCAACCCCTCAAATACATTGTTTCACCCCGGTTTACCCAAGAAGGTGGCCTACCTCTACCGCCAGGATTGGAGACACCCGACGGGGTAAACCACTCATAGCCCCTGATGACCTTACATCGTGTTCTATGGTGGGGAAGTGTTTATTCGTTATAGGAGCCTGTATGACCCTTGGTTTGACTTTGGCCTACATGAAATGGCTTAGTCACTTTCCCTAGGGCTACCAAAACATAAAGCTAAAATTTGGACATTTGAGCGTGTGCCTTTGGTATCCCTCGTTGATGCCAAAGAGACCCAATACCTAGGAAGAATACGAAACCAATCGTGAGAGGAATAAGGTTGGAAGGGAGTGCACTTTTGCATGTGCTAACGTTTGTTCGTGTTTGTTTGCCTTTCTTTTCGTCTGCTGGTGCATCATGCATCAAGCATCAAATCCATCATCATTCATGATCACCACTAACCACGTTTTATGCAGCCATATTTAAAAGCATGGCCGCATTATGCATGTTTCTAACCACATCTTTTGCAGTGTGCCACATACATTTTTTATGCATCGACATACCCATAATCATACATGCACCACTTCGTATGCCACACTTAACCACGTTTTTATACAGCTATTTGCATTTGTGTGACTCAAGCATGCATCCATTTCATCACGATTAAGGCATCCCGAGAATGCCAAGCGCTTTCATCACATTTCATCCCGGGAGCCCCAAAACTCCCCGTCTAATGTCTGTGTATCGGATTACACCGACCATTTCACCAAATGCGCCAATTAGAACACCCGAAAAGGGTTTAGGCCCGTGATTGTGTAAGTGGAATACATAAATCCATTTCATGACATCATAACCATTGACCGTTGGAATAAAGGAGATTCCGAAAGTCCCATCTCGTGTCATAATCCGCATCGAATTATTTCATGACATCTCATCAATCATTTAAGGCGTTCCACGAGCACCGAATCCTACGCATCTAGTGGCATTTCATGACATTCCCAAATCACGCAAGGGGAAGGCTGTTGTGGATGAAGCGGCTGAAGTCCAGATTGAGTTCGGGAATAAAGGCGAGCAGTTTCTGAAAGCTGACCTAGTGAAAGGTGAAGTGGAAGCGGCGGTCGACGTCATTGCCTGTGCTCTGTCTATTTTGATGAAGCCAAACAAAGCCGGTGAGGAGGAAAAGTTGAAGGTTGAGAAGGTTCAAGAGAAGCTGGTTGAGGAGGCAGTGAAAGAATTGATAAAGATTATGATGAAGGGCAAAATGGAGGCCCTAGAGGAGAGGCTGTCTGAAGAGCAGAAGAGCAAGTTGGAAGGTGATCTGACAAACCTTTTTGAAGAATGCGCTGATAATGAAGACCCTCCACATATGGAGGATGAAAACTGCTTTAATGTATTTATTTCTCATCTTTCTAATCTGAACAATGCTGCCTATGTGGCGTTTAATGTAATGAAAGCTGATTTCGCTTACTTGTGTGATGTCTTTCTTGATGGAACTGTACATACATTCAAGCATTCATTTAATGTTTTTAGCATTCATGAAGCATCTTTGCATGAAATAAATCTAGGGATAGAGAATGATCTGAAAATGGCATACATGTCGAAAGAACTCACACTGGACGAGAGAAAAGAGTTAGTGAAAGTACTGCTTAAGCATGTAAAAACATTCGCGTGGTCCTATGATGACATGCCTGGGGTGGACAGGCAGATAGCAGAGCTCTGAATTCCCATCGATCCAAAGATCACACCAGTATAGCAGAAGCTCAGAAGGCTGCGTCCGGAATGGGCAGAAAAAGTAAGAGAGGAGGTAGCAAAGCAAATTAAGGCCAAGTTCTTAGAGGTAATGGAGCACCCTTAATGGTTGGCGAACATCGTACCGGTTGCGAAAAAGGATGGAAGAGTCCGGCTTTGTATGGATTACAGAGATTTGAACAGGGCCTCGCCGAAAGACAACTTCCCTTTTCCACATAGTAATGTTCTGATCGACAATGCTGCCAGGGCAGCTATGTATTCATTCATGGACGGTTTCTTTGGGTATAACCAGATCCTCATGAACATCATTGATAAAGTAAAGATCGCCTTCATCACGGAATGGGGAGTTTACTGCTACAGGGTCATGCCATTTGGGCTGAAGAACGCTAGAGCGACTTATCAATGGGCCGTCACGACACTTTTATAGGATATGATCCATAAGGAGGTAGAGGTGTATGTTGATGATATACGAGTCAAATCGATGACCTGGGAAGAGCATCCCGCCGTCCTGGATAGATTTTTGACTAGGATTGAGAGGTATAATCTACGTCTGAATCCAAAGAAGTGCGTGTTTGGAGTAACATCAGGAAAGCTTCTGGGGTACATTGTGAGTCAGAGGGGTATAAAAATAGATCTAGATAAGATCAAAGCTATCAGGGATATGCCTACGCCTAAAACGGAGAAGGAAGAAGGTCATTCCAAGGATCACTACAGTATGTTAGTCGGTTCATTGCAATATTAACAACGGTATGTGAACCGATGTTTAAGCTTCTAAAGAAGAACCAACCGGTGGAGTGGAATAAGCAGTGTCAGGTAGCATTTGACAGGATTAAAAGCTACCTAATGAATCCTCCAGTTTTGAAGCCTTCAGTACCAGGAAAGCCTTTGATCCTCTATTTGGCCATTGAAGATGCATCGGTTGGGGCAATGCTGGTTTAAGAGCGAGAAGATGGCCGGGAGAATGCTATTTATTATTTGAGTAAGAAACTTCTGGAGTATGAGACTCAATACGCAGTAGTAGAGAAGACTTGTGCCGCAATGGTGTGGCTAACAAAGAAGCTCAGGCACTACTTTCAATCTTACAAGGGTCAGGCAGTGGCTAAGGTCGATCCGATGAAGTATCTATGCCAGACTCCAGCGTTAACTGGGAAGCTGTCACCGTGGCTGTTATTGTTGTCGAAATTTGACATCATATACATCGCTTAGAAGATAATCAAAGGAAGGGCAGTGGCTGAATTTTTAGCGAATTAGCTAGTTGACTTAGATTATATGGAGAATCTCGAATTTCCAAATGAACAGTTGGCAGTGGTAGAAGCGGAACCGACCAGATGGATTATGTACTTCGACGGGGCTGTAAATAAGCACGGAGCAGGATTAGGCGTGATCATTGGGACACCCGAAGGAGAAGTCATTCCCCTTGCAAAGAGGCTGAATTTTCCTGTAACCAACAATGGGGCAGAGTACGATGCCTATTTGGAATTGATGCCCTGATCACATTAGGGGCGCATGAAACCCTTATCATCGCAGATTCGGCGTTAGTCGTGAAGCAAATCACTGGAGATTGGGAAATTAAAGAAGAGTCCCTTCGCCCCTACCTTGAGGCCGTTTGGGAAAGGATCAAAGTCTTCAGGAATTGTGAATTCAGACATGTGCCTAGGGAAGAAAATCAGATGGCAGATTCATTGACCACTCTGTCGTCCATGTGGGAAGGTCCCTCGAAGCAACCGATTCAGCCAATTGTGTTGGAGGAATCACAGAGTCCTTACTATAGAGCAGAAAAGGTTATGGTGGCTGTGGTAGAAGATCGTCCATGGTATGATGACATTTTACAGTTTTTTCAGAAAGGGTCATACCCCGAAGATGCCACTGAAGCAGATAAGATTACCCTCCGGAGGTTAGCAGCGCAATTCAGGATCTTTGAGAATCAGCTTTTTAAGCGAGCTTCAAATGGATTACTACTGAAATGTCTAACCGAGAAAGAAGCCAGAGTGGTGATACATCAGATTCATACGGGAACGTGCGGCCCGCACATGAGCAGTTTAGCCTGCCAAAGAAAATTCTGAGGCAATGGTACTTTTGGCTCACACTCCAGGCTGATTATATTAAAAGGGTAAAAAGGTGCCATGAGTGTCAAATATATGGAGACATTAGCCATCTTCCCCCACTCGATCTTCAGACGTCCTCGACTCCTTGGCCGTTCGCTGCTTGGGGGATCGACATCATTAGAGAGATAAGGCCGCCGGCATCAAACGGACATTGCTTCATTATTGTGGCCGTAGATTATTTCTCGAAGTGGGTGGAGGGAGAATCTTTTATGAACCTCACAGCCAAGAATATGTCTAAGTTCATTGAGAAAAATATCTTCGTCCGGTATGGATTCCCACACCACATGGTAACAGATAATTGTGTCCAGTTCCAAGGGTAACAGCCTAGTTGTTTCGGGACAGAGGGGTTGAGCACCATAAGTCTTCACCGTATCACCCACAAGCCAATAGGGTAGTAAAGGCAGCCAATAAAAGTATCAAGAAAATTCTGGGTAAAATGGTTGTCACGTACAGGGATTGGGCAGACAAGCTACCTTTCACTTTGTGGGGGTACAGGATGAGTATCAGGACCCCAATTGGTGAGACACCTTACTCATTAGTGTACGGACTGGAAGCCGTATTGCCAGTTGAAACCGAGCTGAAATCCTTGAGAATAGTGATGGAGGCACAGATACCTGAATCAGAATGGATGCGATCGCGGTACGAACAGTTGGCCCTGATTGATGTAAAGTGACTTCAAGCATTGGATTGTCTGCCAATGTATCAGCAGCGAATGGCCTGAGCTTATAATGGTAGAGTTCGCCATCTGAAGCGCCCTCTTAAAGCTGGTGATCTTGTGCTCAAACCGATGAAGCAGACTCATACGAATGTGCGAGGGAAGTTTAGACCTAACTAGGAAGGACCGTATATGGTAAAGAGGGTGCTGTCTAAGGGTGCCGTAGAAATCATGGATATGGATGGAAACGAATTTGTTGACCCCATCAATCAAGACAAGCTTAAGCAGTACTTCATATAAAAAAATAAAATAAAATAAAAATAATAAATAAAAAATAATAATAATGATAAAAAACAACAATACAAAAAAAATGATAATAAGGAATAAGTCTGGTGGTCTGAAAATCGAAAAGGCAATCCACGCAAAAATTAGGACAAGTGAGGAATTCCTATTAGCTAGAAAATCTGTATAAACTGGTCGATAGCAGGTGTGAGTTCGGTCGAAGCGCATACCATTACTGAGCTTGTCCCTAGTTTCATTTCATTATTGATGTCATTTGTGCCAAAACGTTTCTATAATGAATGAATGAATTTATGTTTATTTTCGATTGATAAACATTCCAAGTTCTATGAATTTAGTAATCTATTTTACATAACTGCTCATTCTTATCTTTTCGCTCTTTGCATTCATGAAAGAGGAAAGCTAAAAAAAAAAAACTGGTGGATCGAAAACCGAAAGGCAGTCCACGCAAAAGTTAAGATGCAAATAAAAAGTCTGCTAGATTGAAAACCCGAAGGGGCGGTCCGGGCAAAAGTTAAGACAGTCCGATAGATTGAAAACCAACAAGGACAGTCTATGCAAAAGTAAGGAAATAAAATAAAATAGCAAAATAAATGTTATCCAGCGATAACTTCATACAACATAAAGGAGATCTACAGACCGAGATGCCTTAAGGTTAGGATCCCACGGTTGCGCCTTGTAGGACAGGTCATCAACTCAGCTAACTAGGCTCTGTAACAATCATCTGTCTCTGTCAAGGCTATTTTACCATACCTCAAAACCTCAAAGCGGATGGGATTCATCCACTGTGGTCGCATGCACCAAGGCCACTGTTGTGTGAATTCCCCACACTCGGTTGTGGATAAAGAACGAGGCACCCCTTGTGCTTGCCCGCATTATCTGCATAATCGTGGAAGAGAATAAAAATGTCACCTTGAATAGTCCGAGGAGTTGAACACCTCCTGCCCAAGTCTCTGTAGTCACCTACGAGATTTCCCACCAGGGACATACCCAGCAGATAGATGCGTCTGTTTTTTCTCTCAGCCAACTAAACCATTCCTCTGTAGTCCGTGTGGCGAAGTCTGTAAGTTCTATACGACGGGTCCAGAAATGTTTTGGAACATATCTTGGCTGGGGGGAAGGAGCACTCAAAAGACTTAGCTTTTCCAATAGCCAGATCTACAGAATAGATGATAAATCAGTGGAGTGCATATTTAATCAGAATATCAAACTCGAAGCTGAGAATTAACCTGAAGCAGAAAAGGACATCCATATGTTTCAATTGGGTGATCAAAGTGGATAGAATCCAGATAGATCAAGGTCTCAACTAAGATGATTCCCATAGGTGAAGCACCATCGGCCATCTGGGCCACCACTGGGATTAACCGGAAATCACAAGTCCCGTCTCTTGACTCACACAGATAAAGGGACATTAACAACAAACCCATCAGAAAAACCCAACCAGGGGCAGAGGGGTTTAGGGCAAAACACACGTCCATAACGATGGACATGTTGAGTCTTCTAGAGGTAGTCTCACCAGAGAGCAGGTGGTCCAAATGTGCTGTATTCAGTAACCCTCAAAGTGCCCGTAGGTTGTCTGAATCGGGATCAGGAACAACTAACCTAACTCCACATGGACAGGGAGCAAAGAGGATGGCCCCGAATTCCTCTACCATCTGACACAATTCTTGCCCGGAAAAGTAGAAAATGTGATCCATCGAATCCCACAACTAGGCTACAGTCACCAGAAAGGTCCGATTTAGGGGCAAATTCATATAAAACAACATGGAATGTAGACTAAAGAGCGCCAATCAGATCCAGTTGAAGTGCGGCATGTTCTCCAGTAGTCATTGAGGCGGTCATGAAGCTGATCCATCAGAGAGGGCATAGGAAATGGAACTGGACGGTTACTCATTTCTGTGTAGAAAATAGATGAAATGCCATCAGTAAGGTAGGTCCTAGCAACGAGAAGATAACAGATCAACAAAAGGGGGGAGGAATTTCCATAGAATATCAACAAAAATGGTACATCAGTTAATAGTCACAAAATGAAAATATGTATATGTGCACAATGATGTCCTATCCTGGCCCACAAGCGGGCTGCATCAACACGAAACTACAAAGCTATAGAAAACAAGGTCTACGACTGTCCCCCATCAGTCGAGTCATCATCCTCCTCGCCCTCGGCTCCGACACCATCACCAAAGATAGGCCGACCGGCCTCCCAGTCATCCAACTGAGTACAGAGAGTCTCGTTCATCAATGTGAGGTCTGTAATGGTCCTCTGTATCTCCTCCGTCTCCACCCTTATGCGGGCATCCTCACGCTGACGGGCAATGAGTGCAGCCTACATCATAAACAATAGAAGCATCATGTATGCATACACATGCATCTAAAACATACATACATGCATATACACTTGTCAATGCAGGTACTTACCGTCAATACCCCGTTATCCCGAAGAAATCGGTTCGTGAGAGCAAAAGTCGCCTGGCACAAGGTCATCCCCTGTGTCAGTGAAATCTGCACAAAAGAATAGCACACTGATTGGATTAGTAGCAAAAACAACAGTCAAAAGTAAGCAGGGGCAGGGATAAGCACGTGTCATGTCAGGAGGAGTAGCAGCAGGAGGAAGGTGTGCCTCGATATGCAGATCCGCTCGATAAAGCTCCCTGGCCTAATTATCTAGCATCACCCAGGGCTCCACGAACTACTCCAAACATCCTAGGGTGAAACCAGTAGGAGGAACCACTGGAGGGACCATAGAATGAATAGGCTCGGTGTACCCCGCATCGGTGTCGACACTAGGTACACCCGTGTGGGTAGAGTAACCTCCATCTCCCCGGCTGCCGGCAGTCCTAGACCCGCGACCACTAGAACGTCTACCAAATGAAGAACGTGGGCGCTTACCTCTCTCATATGGCTAAAAAAGAAAATAAGAAAAGGAATGGTAAGTGGCAGTCCAACCTCAAAATAAACAGAAGATAAAGCAAGGCAAAGAAGTACCCCAGCTGGCGCATCCTCCGGTGGTGCAGTCCCAATGGGAGGAAGAAGCTGTGTACGGATGAACTGTCGGTAGTCGCCATCATCTCCCATAACTACGTACTCGGACCCAAACAGATCCGAATGGTCCTCCTCCGGCAACAGATATGGCCAGAGTAGTCCGACTAGAAGAGCAGGCGAGATCCTGCGGTCCTGAGGCCCGCACGCCAATCGGTGATCCTCTCCCCAAAGTAGCACTCCAAGCTGATGGGGCTCTTTATGACGAATCATCAAGGCACCAGCCTCTGAGCATCTATAAGCTCTAGGCTCACAGCATTTCCCTACGGCTCCTTGATCACATAAAAACAGACTACAGTTAAAAAAAATGATGAATGAAAGTGAAATGATGATTGAATTGGAGGAGTACTTGCTCAAAAGTCATGTTCACCAAAAGCTGGTGGCAAATCCAAGGGTAGGTGTCTACCTCACTCCAGCCAAAGCCAAGCCACCACCGCAACCGAGGAAAGTCAAGAATCACAGCATTAGTTGGTATGGCTAATTTTGGTTGAGGAACGAAGGTGTACTCATATACCCAAATCTGCACAATAACAGCAGAATGTATTTAAAAAAAAAGAAGAGAAGGAAGGCAACTCACGTGAAGAACTATCCAAGCACCCTTCAACTCCTTGTACCTCCCGCGGGCACAGATGTTAAGGCCATAGTATAGCTGAGCCAGCCTGGCTCGCCCCCAATTCAGACTCCCAATATCCTCTAACTGTATAGGTGATGGGAGTACAGCAAAGTTCAGGTTGCTCTGACCTGTAGGGAATAGCAGAGTACTCAAAGTGAACCGCAAGAACGCTCGAGCGTAATGTCTCACATCCCTATGTGGAAATGAGGAGCCCTCAGGTAGACTGTCTTGACGACTCAGCTAATAATCCCGCAGAGTGCTCCCCTGAACCCGCCTGCCCGCGGGAGTCAGACCGATCAACATGGCGATCACATCTGGTCTAAAAGCCCCCTCGCTCCAGTGACTGGTTAAAGTCTATAGTACGCCCACCGAAGGATAGCCCGGTGATAGCCACAAAATCCTCGGGCGTGATGGTGAACTCCCCGATCGGGAAATGAAAAGTATGGGTGGAATCCATCCACCGCTCCAGGAGCGCCATCAGTAGACCCCTACTCATCCGAGGCGTAGACTCACACATCGAGTAAACAAACCAATCCACCTGGTCGAATCAACCAGCTCCCGTAACTTGTCGGGGAGTCTTCGGTACCAGGTCAAAGCGTCAGACACGGAGCCAGCCCCTTGGTTATGCTTTCTCGTTTGCAAAACAATAAACAGGGAGTTTTGTAAGTTATTTATACATTGCTTTGTATGAATAAAGCATTTAAAATAAAATTAGAGGCTCGGAATCTTGGTCTTAGTCGAACCAGAGCCGAGCG
This sequence comes from Euphorbia tirucalli, assembly GCA_039660915.1. Classification (NCBI taxonomy): domain Eukaryota; kingdom Viridiplantae; phylum Streptophyta; class Magnoliopsida; order Malpighiales; family Euphorbiaceae; genus Euphorbia; species Euphorbia tirucalli. Next base: position 27,925,588 of record CM077640.1, on the reverse strand, counting down.
GCCATGGTTAGAGCCGTCCAACCCTAACCATAGCCGGTCGGCTATGCTCTGGCAAGAGCCGCATGACGATGAACACAGCCGCCCGGCTCTAGCGTTGAGCCGGCCGGCTCTGTTCGGAAAACCGATGGCTTGGTTCCTGAAACCTAGGTTTTGTGATTTTTCACCCAAAAATCGGTTTTAATCAACTCTAAATCATCAATTAAGTTTTCAAGGAGCAAAATCTACTCTAATCATGCATCAGTTTCATGAAATTTCACCTAATTTTGTCTATTTTACAGGAATTAAAAAATAGAGAAAAAGAGCCAAATTAAAGAAAAGAAAACTAACCAAATTTTGAATAATGTGCATAGATGATTTCAAAGTCACAGGTACGAGATCGTCTCTTCTAACCCCCCAATACGGGACCGTCTTTCACAATCCATATACATCCATTGTAGATTCAGTGGGCAAGAAAAACATCCCTTCAGGTAAAGAATATCTCACGTGAGGGGATGGTTGTGTGGGAGCATTTGGAAGAATAACTCTTCTCATTTTCCTCATTTTGGTCTAAAGGAATTGAAGAAATATTTCACAAAATGAGCAAGAAGAAGAGGAACGAAGAAATGAGGTTGCAGGAGAGAACTCTCCCTTTTATTTATTTATTTATTTATTATTATTTTTTTCAATCACAACCCACTAGAGCTGGACGGATCTATGTTTGAGTCGCCGGCTCTGATTCCCCAGGTATCGTGTTTCTCTCGATTTTTTTTCACAATTTCTAATTACTCCAATTTAATCCCGGGAAGAGTATTTTTCACTTTCACAGGTGTCTGGGGCCCAAACAAGCCCAAGCCATATTTATTCTTGATCGAAGGGGCAAAAATTTTTGTTTCCAACATTGTCGATCAAGGAATAAATATGAGCTCTCGACTCAGCTTCAACTGTCCATTCCATCACACGGAGAAAAGAGAAGATTCTATGCGATTACTCCACCACACGGAGAAAATAATATTATTTGGTTGCTCCACCACAAAGAGAAGAATTAAAAATTATCACGGGCACACTCCACCATAGTGAGTCGATGGGTATGCTCCACCACAGCAAGTCGATATCACAGGCACGCTCCACCACAGCGAGTTGATATCATGGGCACGCTCCAACACAGCAAGTCGATATCACGGGCACGCTCCACCACAGCGAGTCGATATCATGGGAACGATCCACCACAGTGAGTCGATATCACGGGCACACTCCACCATAGCGAGTCGATATCACGGGCACACTCCACCATAGATAGTCGATATCACGGGCGCACTCCACCACAGCGAGTCGATATCACGAGCACACTCCCCCATAGTGAGTCGATGACTCTGTACCCCCAATGCGGGCATCAGGTGCGCTTTCTCTTCTTTTCTCACCGCGCTCTCAGTTGTGAGACCAAATTTGTTCAAGGCTTCATAGCCCACCATGAGCCGACTTTGGTCCCGCGAGGGGCAGCCTGTGAGCACGGGTTTTCCCGACCTCTGTGATGAGAATTCATATGTTACCTATGGAGCAGACGGACTTGAATTGGGCTCAAAAGTGACCATATTGTTACCTGGAGTGTCTTAAATGTCTAGAAAACCAAGCTATCCACGATCCAAAACCCCCGAAAAGGTGTACCGAGTGATTTCTAGGGTTTGGGGTGTATGTCCGATCTTTCGAATTTTGCTTCGGCTCTCGCTAGAACAGGACGGCTTTGGTTTCTTGAACCAGAGCTGGTCGGCTGTAGACTAGAGCCGTACGGCTCTAGTGGGCAAGACAAGTTGCCTTGCAAAACAAAGCAACTTGTCTAACCAAAAGCAGGATATGGGTAAATCAGAAAGTCAGATGGCCAATAAATGCTAGATATGATATGAGAGAGGAGAGTATAAATAGAAAAATAATTTCAGAGAGAAAATGGGGATTCTTACAATCTTAAGACAGAGAAAATCATCTCGAAAAGCAAAGTAGAAGAGAAAAAAGAGGAAAGGAGACTGAGGGAGAGAAAGGAAGAGTGAACCAAAGCATCAAGATTAAAACCCTACGTCATTTTAAAGATATTAAGATCAAGTTTTAGGACCTTTGCTGATCAATCTGGGACGCATTCGGGTTGGTTTCGGTCTGCTTTGGATTACTGTGATTTTCTTAGAGGCCTTAAATCTGTTTGCATTGTGTTTTCTGCATGTTTTTCTCTGTTTTACATTTTTCAAAAAGTAGACTCAACCCATCATAGCCGTACGGCTGTGTTCTTTATGAAAACAACCGCACGGCTATGATTGTGATGAACAGAGTCGGTCAGCTCTGACCCCAGAGCCGCACGGCTCTGTTCCTCTGGGACAGATTTTCGATCTGTCCCGATCGGCCAAAAGGAGTCCGTTTTTCATTTTACGCCTTTTGTTTTGATATTTTTTGGCCCAAGAATATTTGTACTTCATTTTAGCTCTGGTTTTCAGATTTCTTGATGTATGAATATTGTTTTTTCCCTTTTTTTCTGGGTTTTATATTTCGGCTTCGGGGCTGTTCGATTCGTTACGGATCCATAGTTCAGCATCAGCGGACCCCCGAACATTATAAAATCTCAAGAAACACCGGAAACGAGCAAAAATAGCAATTTTTCAAAAAAATGAGAAAACTGGCTTTGGGTCCGGACGTTACAGCCGCCCAGCGTGGGTTAGAGCCGTCCGGCTTTTACCAAAGCCGGTCGGCTCTAACCAGAACCGCCCGGCTCTAACCAGAGCCGCAGGGCTCTATTTCAGCCGCGCGGCTGTGATTCCCAGAAAAGACAGAATCACAGAACGACCCGCATTAGTTTGAAACAAAAACTCGGGAACAACAACAGAATGTTTGAAAGGAGATTATATTCATTATATTCCCTTGCTTTGTCTGTCATAAATCACAAACAGATAAAGCTCAAAGATAATAAACAGTATATATGGCAAAAGACTCGAAAACAAACCTCGACATAGGATGCAGCAACCTCCGAGTGCTTCTCATTAGTTTTAGTAATAAGCATATCCCAGAAAACCGACCATCATTCAAAGAGAAAACCTCCAGGCGCATCTATGGCTGGAAATCTGAGCCCAGAATTTAAATCAATTCATTCAAAGAATGAAAAATAATTGAAAAAACAACAATGAACCTTATAATCTAAATGCATATCTCTTTCTTTTTTATCAATCTTTCGGATGCCTACCTACAGGATCATATGCTACTTTTCCTTCGGCTTGAAAAGCATGAACTGAAGCCTTCAAGTATCTTTACTAGATAATCATGGATATACACATCCAACCTGTTGTTGTTTACTAAGAAAATTAAGAAATAATGTTAATGTAGGAGGAACTAGGCAATAATATCAGACTATCAACAAAATCCAACTCCAAACAATTTAAACGACAAAAAAAAATATTTATATTAAAAAAAATTGAAAAAGACACTGTACATATAAACCCTAGAATAACAATGTCAATGTAATTTAGCATAAAACAGCCGTAAAAGAAAAGAACTTTAGTTAAATACCTAAAAGAAGCTGTAAAGCCAAGATAAACTAAAGTAACCCATATTACAAATCAAAAGGAGATAAACGAATTTAAAGCAAATGCAACTTGCATTTTATCAACTTCCCAGTTTGTTTGAGACATACTGCTGAATCAAGAAGCTCAAATAAACAGTTCACAATATGTCAATACATGTAACCAGAGCTCCTTCCACCTCTAAACTGCAAACCAGAATCATAAAATTTTACCTATAAAAATATTTAACCCAAATGGAAAGAGAGAGAAAGATATATAAACCTGTAAAAACCATTACTTTTACTCCTTCATTTTTGAATTCCCTTTGTAAAACCAAAACTTTTTAAGATAAAAAAACACAAGAATTTGGTTTCTGTAGCTTTGTTAGATTGAGTTGCTGTTGCAGATATCGTAACGAACAAAGGAAGAATATTTTTCATGCTCGTTGTCGTTTGCAAGATAAAGTTTATAGCTTGATTGTAGATGGTGGTAGTTGTTGTAATGTTGCTAGTACCACCATGGTGGAAAAATTAGGCCTTAACACAATTAGGCACCCGAAAGCCTATAGACCTCAATGTCTGAATGACAGTAATGAAGTGAAGGTGACTAAATAAGTCTTTGTCAATTTATCAATTGGAGCTTATAATTACCAAGTTTTGTGTGATGTTGTCCCAATGAAGCTTGCCATATACTTTTAGGACGTCCATGGCAGTTTGACCGTGAAGCCATTTATAATGGTAAACAGAACAAAATCACCCTTATTAAGGAAGGAAAACGTTATACTCTCTTACCATTGTCACCGACGCGGGTCTACCAAGACCAGCTTTACCTTTAAAATTCTTTCCCTGCAGAAGGGCGTTTGGTTAAGGAGAGAGAAAATAAGAGCGATAAAATCATTAAGGGTGAGAAGAGAGAAAAGGCGAGAGACAAGACTAGTGAGTTAAGAGATAGAGAGGTGAGCAGAGAAGAAAGTAAGGGCGTTGTAAAAGCCAATAATTTCAATTTATATACCAAAATGAGGGATGTTACACAAGCTGTAACTAATAATCTGAATTTGCTTTTATTTTATTACAAAGGTTTAAGCCTGTCTGTAAGTAAATCTGACCATTCTCCTCCTAGTGTTGTTTCCTCTCTTTTGCAGGAGTTCAATGATGTGTTTCCCGAAGAGTAACCGAGTGGGCTACCTCCTATTCGAGGAATCGAACATCAAATCGATTTCATACCCGGAGCATCAATTCCTAATCGTCCAGCTTATAGGAGTAATCCCAAGGAGATGATGGAGCTTCAAAGGCAAATTGAGGAGTTGATGTCGAAGGGCTTAGCACGTGAGAGTATGAGTCCATGTGCTATTCCAGTCATCTTAGTGCCTAAAAAGGAAGGGACTTGGAGAATGTGTGTTGATTGCCAAGCCATCAACAAAATAACGGTAAAGTATCAACATCCCATTCCTAGAATTGATGACATGTCAGATGAACTTAGTGGGGCTGTATTCTTCACAAAAATAGATTTAAAAAGTGGTTACCATCCGACTAGAATGAAAATTGGAGATGAATGGAAAACCGTTTTTAAAACTAAACATAGTTTATATGAGTGGCTGATTATGCCTTTTGGGCTAACTAATGCACCTAGTACTTTTATGAGATTAATGAATCATGTTTTAAGAGAATTTATGGGTAAATTTGTTGTTGTTCATTTTGATGACATTCTTATATATTTTAATTCTCTTTCTGAGCACCTTCACCATATTCGAGCAGTATTACAGCTGTTGCGTAAAGAAGAGCTTTATGCTAACTTTTCAAAGTACACTTTTTGTATGGAAAAGGTTGTGTTTTTGGGTTTTGTAGTTTCTGCCCAAGAAGTGGAAGTTGATGATGAGAAGGTAAGGGCAATTCAAGAATGGCCTACACCTAAGCCAATTACTACCGAGGTAAGGAGTTTTCATCAGGGATGTAAACGGGGCGGGGCGGGATGGGGATTGCATTTCCCATCCCCGTTTATTAATCGGGGACACATCCCTATCCCATCCCCATCCCTGGCAGGGAATCGGTTCCCCGCACGGATCCCCGTCCCCGTTTAGCTAGTTTTATATTTTATAAAAAAAACCCTGTAAAATTTCAATTTTCACCCTGTAAAATCAAGCCTTTCACACGATGCAATAAAATCATCAACATTTTGGTATTTGACATCCACATGATTAATTGGAATTTCAGCTTTATTACCAAAATAAAAGACATTCCTGCAAAACTAAACAAACCTTTCAAATTTTTTATATAGAAAACAGAAAGTCAAAAACTAATTACAAATAGAAAAAGAATCAAAAAATAAAATGAAAAAACATTTTCCTAAATAAGCCTTTGTCCACCTGAAATGAGAGAACTCCATAAAATAGTACAATATTTATTAAAAATTTCGGTTCTTACTTAATTGGAACAAAATAGAAATAGAATTTCAGTTCCTAAAACTGAATTTTATAAATTCACGACGCTCTACATATGCTATTTGTCCATTTCTAATATAAAATAATATACTTTTATAAAATAAATAATAATAATAATATAAAATAATATTAATTAAAGAAAATAAACGGGGATTCGGGTATTTTATCGGGGATCCCCGCGGGCTTTAAAAGGGGATGGGGACGGGAGCCCGCGGGGCGGGTAAGGCAATTACAGTCCCCGTCACCGATTAATAAACGCTGACAAACTCGTCCCCATCCCTGCCTCGTGCAGATTATTATCCGCCGTCACCCGATTGACAACCCTAGTTTTCATGGTTTGGCGAGGTTTTATCAAAGGTTTATTATAAACTTTAGCTCTATTGCTGATCCTTTAACTAAGGTAATTAGAAAGAATGTTGGGTTTAAGTGGGAGAATGATTAGGAAGATGCTTTAAATTTGTTGAAACAAAAACTTACTACCTACCTGTGTTAGCTTTGCCTAATTTTACAGGAAGATGCTTTTATTATTTGAGGAAGACTATAACAATTGCTTTGTGCTACACCTCTTAGGCTTATTTGATAATTTAGATGTTTGACTTTTCTTTCAAGCACTTAAATTATTATGAGTCCCTTTAGAAAGAACAAAGCCAGTATGCATTCTTTTCTTATCAAGGCCAACAAAATTCACATTCATATCTTGCATTGGGGGTGCAGCCATTGTATAATTGTTAGGATCAAGACCCCTCAAGTTCATTTAGATTTCTCTTAGTGGAACTCCAGTTTAGCCTCAGAGGATTCACCTACATCAGTACAAGTACTCTTCTCCATGTTCCAACATGCATGACTTGTATGGGTCTCACTAGCTTTGACTTTATTCCTTTCACTAACTTTTTTCCCTTTTCTATCTCGAGTTCTAACTGGTGCTGCATCCCTAGGAGCTACCTCATCATTCACAAGCTAGGCTTCATGATCAATCTCATCAAAGTCATCCTTATTGTCAAAAAGTAACACATTAAAACAAGATTGTCCAACAAAATTTTCTTAGGACTTCCTCAAATGATGCACAACCCTATCTTTCCCAGCATTAGGCTTTATCCCCATAGCTTGTTTCCTTGGTTTCCTAACCATATGCAACCATGGCCCATATTGGTTCTCACTACTGCCCTCAGTATCAATCGCACCTTTTACCTTTTGTTGAACATCCATTACATCACCCATCACATTCTCCGTAACTTGCTCTTCTTTGTTCTTAGGGCAAACAGACATAACATGGCCAAACAAACCACATTGTAAGATATGTTAGGGAGACCCTCATATTCAACATGTTGGATTCTACCATCAATGTCAATCTTGGACACTTACCATGCTCAAACTCGACCGTATTATGATCCACTTTAACCAGCTTCCCCATAGCTCCTCTTATACCTCCAAGAACCCTTTATGGTACAAGTGCACAAGCAACTTAGGGAGCTTGACCCATGCCACTACTGAGGTAATTTTGCTAGATTCAATTGTAAACTTCTTAAACCAGGGTTTAACCACAACATAATGACCATAATCCATGCCCCCTTTGTCACAGCTTTCATATAATCACTCGAAGAGCCAAATCTCACCATAAAAAATTGATTGCCTAAATCAAACATGTGAAAAACCCTAAGTGGCTCCAAAGTTTCATTTACTGAGCATGCATAGCTCCATAACCAATATTCCTTCCCATGAGTTCCAAACTGTGTTTCATGTTCTTCGTTAATAGGAAGTGAACTTTGTCTGATAAAAGGACTACTGGAGTTTCCCGGGATTTATCAACAATAACATTGTGAGCATGGATTTTTCCGACCTCCGTGATGAGAATATTTTATTACCTTTTAAGCAGTCAAACTTGGAAAAGAGCAGAGAGTCGCCTGGAATGCCTCGAACGCTCCGAAAACCAAACCGCACGCGATCCAAAAACCCCAAGAAAGGTCCCTCGAGTGAGTTTAGGGTTTAGAGGCGAGCGTGGAAATTAGGGTTGTCTGCCCGGCTCTGTCCAGAACCGCACGGCTGTAGTTTCAGAACTACAGCAGTGTGACTCTAGGTCAGAGCTCGCGGCTCTGATGGGTAACTTGCTGAAACGGGCAAGATTTCAATCTTTTAGCCGAAATCCCAAATAAGCAGGAGGTGCATTTAATTTTCGTAATGATCAAAAATCAAAAAGGAAATATAAAAGCTTAAAATAAAAAAAAAAATCAAAGGAGGAGGTTCGGCCAAAAACAAGGAAAAGAAGTTACAAAGAAATAAAAGAACAGAAAGTGAGGAAGAAGAAGAGAGAGAAAGAGGTAGAGAGAAATTGGAAATCAAGGCTTAAACACACACTTAAATCATCTTATAACAAGTCTAAACCATTGCTCATTCGTTCGGATACACTTTCGGATTCGTTTCGGATTGGTTCGGGATTTCGAAATGTTCGAGGATTCGAAGCACATACTCGCTTTTTATTCCGTTTTTGAATATCTAATACACTAGAACAACATCAAGGTAAACTCTGCGAGGCCTTAAACTTGTGTTCATTGTGTTTCTTGTGCATTTTTCCTCTGCTTTGTCAATTTTTGGAAAACCACCTACCCGAACAAAGCCGTACGACAGTGTTTTCCAAGAGCACAGCCGCATGGCTATGTTCCCTTGGAACAGAGCCACACGGCTATGTTCCTCCCGGGCAAAAACCCGAAATTTCCCGATTGGCCGAAAATATCCCGTTTTCCATTTTTATGCATTCTGTTGTGATGTTTTTCGGTCCAAATACATTGTAAATTATTAAACCACGGTTTTCGGATTTCTGTACGTACGGGTGTTAGGTTTTCGGTTTTTCCTGGATTTTATTTTCCGAATTCGGGTTTATTCGATCCAAATCAGATCCGTAGTCTAGCATTAGCGAACCCCCGAATCCTGTAAAAATCCTCGGGAAGCATCGAAAACGAGCAAAATGACGATTTTCGAAAAATGAGAAAACCGATTTCGGGTCCAGGAATTACAGCCGCACGACTGTATTTTAGAGCCACACGGCTCTAGTTACAGCCGCTTGGCTGTAGTTCCCGAAAGAAGACAGAATCGCGGAACAGCCCGGACGGACGTCGTAACGCGATGCTGTTTTCGGATTCAAATTGTTTTTGGCGTGTTTACCGTTTTCAGACCCTAGATGCTTGTGGAAATCAGGAAACCCGCACGAAATGAACCCTGAGTTCCAGGATAATAGACCCGCTGAAATATGGAAATTTATATGCAACCGAGCCAAATAATTTTCTAAAATTGTTTTCCAGTACAAAAATCTACAGGGCGTTTCAAAACCGTTTTCCAGGTCTAACCGGACCGGCTGACCGAGTCGGTCCGGTTACCCCCTAAATGCATGCTCCCGTTCTTAAAAATCCCAAATCTGTCCTGTTGTGAGTCCTGTTTATGTTTGTGATAAAAACTGTGCTAACGGTCTGTTTTGCTGCATTTATTTTCATTTTTACTATTTTTGATGTAATTAATAGATTAATTCGTGTATTTTAGGCGTTTGTAAATTCTTAGATAATCGTGTATTCTAGGCGCTTGTAATGTGAAAATGAGAGTTTTTATTTTTATTCAATTTGGCTTTATAAGCTGCCTCTATTATTTTTTGTATATTTTAAATGTATGATTTACTTTTCCTGCAATTTATTTCTTTCATTTGCTTGAGCATCGGCTGATAAATAAACGAAATTGGGTAGAGAAAGATAATAAACTGAATAAATACGGTAATATAAATTATAAAATGAATACAAGTTCGAGGTTAAATAGGTAAGTTACCCGAACCCTAAATCTCTGATTAGGTACGGCAGTGTACGCTAGGTAGGGAGCTGTATCGTAATTTCTCGGATGAGATGATCCGGGTGGCGACTCTATCATTGATATTGAAATTTAGGTTTCAGGGTCTTTAACTAATACAATGGGAAGATGTTTTCTACAAAAGGAATTCCTAAAACGAACAAGTGATTTTTTTTCTTAATTGCCCTCTGAATTTCTCTGAATTTCACGTATCATTCCCAATTGTTCCTTCCACAGCATCAATGTGAGACATATCTTCATTCGAATTATCAATCTCTTCTCCATCTAACCAAGGTGCAAGTTTGCTATACGGTGGCGCCAACAGCGGAGTTCCATTAGTGAAGTTATCACTGTTGTTTTCTCTCATATCTTCCTGAATTGTTTGTTATTAAAATACTATTAAGAGTGACTTGTCGGTTGGAATTACGAGTTCCTTTATCCAAATATATAAATATTTGTACATTTGAACATTCCTTTGATTTCTAAGGCACTTAAGAAATAAATTAATTACATATATATATATATATATATATATATATATTTTCATTTCTATATATTTTAATTGTGAAGGGTAATCTAGTTGCAAATAATTAATTACATATATTTTTTTTTTCATTTCTATATATTTTAATTGTGACGGGTAATCTAGTTGCAAATAATCAAATTCGATGCTTGCGGTAATCGATTCAAAAGTGTATAATATTAGTTAAAAAGGGTTTTGTCATCGCAAATAATGAGAAGTTCAGCTGCAAAAAGTAACATATCACGACCGGATATTACCTTTGGCAAACAACGATTGCCACCACTAACTCAAATCACTTTTTCCTAGGAGAACTTTTGCAACCACCTGTGACCGGATATTCCCTTCGCAAAAGATCAACTGCAACCGGAAATGAATGTTTAGGGACCACTTTTCCCTTTGCTGAACAGCTTAGTGAAAAGTGGCATAACCAAATTTGAATGCAATATAAGGGAAAACGAAAAAGAAAAATGTAATAATTAATCATAAATAGCAATTTGCATAACTTGTTAACGGAAAATAATTTCATTGCTCTAATTTTCGGAATATTATCAAAAAAATCTGATTTGAAACCATGTAAGAAATAACTAAAAGAGAGATATAGGAAGCAATTAAAATGAGTGAACTTGCAAAATCAATGTCAATTCAATTTTTTTTTTTTAAATAAAAAAAAAAAGGAAAACCTACTGACGCGATCAGCCTATCTAACAAAGATCAATCTAAAGAGCAAGAGCATGGAGCTAAGGAACAAGGAGCTGATTATGGCGTGGACTTGAAGATTCCATGTGGGCCTATTACAAGGTCTAAGGCAAAGAGGGTGCGTGAGGCATTAAATGGACTGATTGCACGCTTATGGGATAACCAAGGCATTCAAGAGGCACCATGGCCAAGTGAGATGGCATGGAATGGTTCAACTCGTTTGATGGTTTTAATTCAAGCCCAAGAAGACCAGCCCATCAGGGTTGTGATTTGAGGCTGAATTGGTTTAAGTCATATTAAGTGAGCTTTGGACATGCATGTGCATGGCACATGTGTTAACCCATTGGGAACTTAGTATAATTTAAATTAATATTATCTTCATAAAAAGAGGCTGTTTCGTGCAAGTCAAATGGCGAGAGTGGGCTGATTTGTTGTGGGGGCCGAATCTACTCATTTGGACACATGGTAAAAGAAGAATCCTTGTCTATTTAGGTTTTCCTTGTGGGATAAGGATTACTAAGTGCTGATTTCTAGTTATTTTTCCTTTTTAGCTTAGGATTATTTTCTATTTCAGAATTATCTTATTTTAGCTTTCCTTTCTAAGTTAGTATTCCTTATTTTAGTAGGACAAAGCTTGTAAAGCCTATTTAAGGGCTATGGCCGAATTCTTTAGAGGATGTCAATTTTGCTTTTGCTAATAAAAATTCAGAACTTTGTTCTTCTTTCTTTGTTGAGTGATTTGAGTGATTGGCTTAAACTCTTAACATATTATTTTGATTGTGATCAATCTTCCACATCTATTCGTGAACCTCAACTTGATTTCGAACGGTCGGGCAAATTTCGCATTCGGTTGCATCTCGCTTAACCGGAATCGCGTCAGTTGGTATCAGAGCAAGGTTTCGAAATTGAGGTTTGTCAATTCTGATTTTTCTTCTTTCATTATTTCTTTCATCGAGTTCCTCATCTTTTTGCATCTAGAAAAATTAGGGTTCACTCTGTTGCTGAATTTTTTTTTCTTCCTTCTCTTCAACTTACATCTTTTCTTCTCTTGTGTGATAAACCACGTGTTCACCATCTCAAATTGCTGGTTGCGTGTTGTGTTCATGTTACCATTACCAATTTCGTGTTTCTCATCTCACAATTGCTGAATTACGTGATTTTCATCTTCCCCACTACTAAATTGCGTTTTTTGCTTTCTGTTCCGCATTACTGCTACGTTTTGGCTGATTCGTCATTACTGAATTTCTGATTTGTGTGTGTGACATCTGATATAAAAGAAAAAAAAAAAAAAAAAAAAAAAATCAGATCTGTGAAAATCAAGAACCAACAACCTGATTTGCTTTGTTCTTCACGAAAGAGGCACCTAAAATTCAAGAAACTTCAAGATTCACCCTAAACGAACCTGAAATTTGTTGAACTCAAAATGGCAGCCCTAGAATCACGTGTTCTACATATTTATCACACAAGCTAGCCCAATTTTTATTGAAACCCTCGTTTTGATTGAAACTCGTTTTTACCCTTCTTCTGTGTATTTCGTGCTTCATATTGTGTTTCGTTCCATCATATCAGTTTCGATTTCTTAGTATTCAACCGTCCTTTTTTTTCGTTTTGTGCCTTCTTGCTTCTGTTTGATTCTGATTCGTTTGGCCTAATACGCATTGAGCTTAATCAACATAATACAAGAGAGTATTGGAGCCAATTGTGAGTTATTTGCTTTTATTCTGATTTTCTTTCTTTTCTTGCTTTTACATCTGTGTTTTTATTTCTGTCTGTCTAACCATGTCCCTAGAAGACGAAAACAACGTCTTTGAAAATGTGGACCCAAAATTGTTGCGAAAAGCTGTTTCAGGACAATTTGAGAGGATGCAACAATATATAAACAACTTGGAAGACCGGTTGGAGCGTATGGAGCTTGAAAAGCAAAATCACGGCCGTCCCCACCATAGGAGGCGAAATCTGTCCAGGAATGATTCCGAGGCTGATTTGTCGGACGAGGACTCTAGAAGGAGTCCCGGGAGGAGATCGCAAGCTGATGGTAATCTAGGTACCATAAAGATGAAAATGCCTTCTTTCCAAGGTAAAAGCGATCCGGAGGCTTATCTGAATTGGGTAAGAAAGGTAGACGCCATATTTGATATTCACCATTATTCGGAAGAAAAAAAGATAAAATTGGTTGTTTCCGAGCTAACCGACTATGCAGCAATATGGTGGGATCAAGATAAAAAGACCCGGAGAAGAGATGGAGATCCGGCCATTCAGACTTGGGCCGAGATGAAACGCATCATGAAAAAGCGTTTCGTGCCGTCCTACTATCACCGTGAGATTCTCCACAAACTGCAAACGCTGAAGCAAGGTAGCAGAAGTGTTGAAGACTACCACAAAGAATTGGAGATGGCAATGATGCGGGCTGATATCCAAGAGAACGAAGAGGCCACTATGGCACGTTTTGTGAGTGGCTTGAATGAGGACATTGCTGATGCCGTAGACCTCCAGCACTACATGACTTTTGAGGAGTTGCTACATAAAGCCATCAAAATAGAGAAGCAGCTCCGACGCAAGAGTAAGCCGCGTTTTAACTCTTCTTCTTCCACTCCTTGGAAGTCGAGCTTTAAACGTGAGGATTCAAAGGGTGCAACACCAGCCCCGAAGCCGAAATCAGATTTCAAACCGAAAGAAGTCGCGCAAGGTGGAGGTAAGGCTTCTGAATCTCAAACCCGTAATCGTGATATTAAATGCTTTAAGTGTCAAGGCCGTGGCCATGTGATGCATGATTGTCCAAATAAACGCACAATGGTCATAAAGCATGGTGAGATCATTACGGATGATGAATATGAATCTGATAGTAGCATGCCACCCTTAGAAGATTGTGATGACGCTGAAAATCAAGGAGATCAGTTTGAAGACGAAAATGTTACCCTTGTTGTTAGACGTGTGTTAAGTGTTAAACAAAAACTTTCTGATGAACAAAGGGAAAATATTTTTCATGCTCGATGTCGTGTCCTTGATAAGGTGTGTAGCCTTATAGTAGATGGCGGTAGTTGTTGTAATGTTGCTAGCACCACCATGGTTGAAAAGTTGGGTCTGCCAACGATTCGTCACCCCAAGCCATACCGGCTTCAATGGCTGAATGATAGTAACGAAGTAAAGGTGACGAAGCAAGTGTTAGTGAATTTGTCAATTGGAGCATACCATGACCAGGTTCTTTGTGACGTCGTTCCCATGCAAGCATGCCACATTCTCTTGGGCCGCCCATGGCAATTTGACCGAGAGGCCATACATAACGGCAAGCTGAATAAGATCACCCTTGTTAAGGATGGCAAACGATACACACTTATGCCATTGACTCCCGCTCAAGTGTATCAAGATCAACTCCACCTTCAAAATTCCACAAGTAAGGAATCGGGTAAGGTTGAGAAGAGTGAAAACAAGAGCGATAAAATCAGTAAGGGTGTGTTGAGAGAAGAGGCGAGTGAAAAGGCAAGTGAGTTGAGAGAGAGAGACGTGAGGAGAGAAGAAAGTAAGGGCGTAACAAAAGCCAAAGGATTAAGTCTATACGCCAAGATGAGGGATGTAAAGCAAGCTGAATTTAATAAACTAAATATGCTTTTATTTTATTGTAAAGATTTATGCTTGTCTGTAAATAAATCTGACCACTCTCTTCCGAGTGTTGTTTCTTCTCTTTTGCAGGAGTTCGATGATGTCTTTCCCGAGGAGATGCCGAGTGGACTGCCACCAATTCGTGGGATAGAACATCAGATCGATTTCATACCCGGAGCATCAATTCCTAACCGACCAGCCTATAAAAGTAATCCAGAGGAGACGAAGGAGCTTCAAAGGCAAATCGAGGAGCTGATGTCTAAAGGGTTGGTACGTGAAAGTATGAGTCCGTGTGCTGTTCCGGTCATCCTAGTACCGAAAAAGGATGGGTCTTGGAGGATGTGCGTTGATTGTAGAGCTGTTAACAAAATTACGGTAAAGTATCGCTATCCCATTCCTAGACTTGATGATATGTTGGATGAATTAAGTGGGGCTGTACTTTTCACTAAAATTGATTTAAAAAGTGGTTACCATCAGATTAGAATGAAAATTGGTGACGAATGGAAAACCGCTTTTAAAACAAAGCATGGTTTGTATGAATGGCTGGTTATGCCTTTTGGGCTAACTAATGCGCCTAGTACCTTTATGCGTTTAATGAACCATGTTTTGAGGGATTTCATAGGTAAATTTGTTGTGGTTTATTTTGATGACATTCTTATCTATTCGAAATCGCATTCTGATCACCTTGACCATATACGAGCTGTGTTGCTTGTGCTTCGAAAAGAAAGGCTTTACGCTAACTTTTCTAAGTGCACGTTTTGTATGGAAAAGGTTGTGTTTCTTGGTTTTGTAGTTTCTGGCCGTGGAATTGAAGTGGACGAGGAGAAGGTTAAAGCCATTCAAGAGTGGCCGACGCCTAAGTCCGTTACCGAAGTGCGGAGTTTTCATGGCTTGGCGAGCTTCTACCGTCGGTTTGTCAAGAATTTCAGCTCGATTGCTGCTCCGTTGACTGAGGTAATAAAGAAAAACGTTGGGTTCAAGTGGGGTAAGGAACAAGAACTTGCATTTGATACATTAAAACGACAACTTACTAGTGCACCTGTTTTAGCATTGCCGGATTTTGACAAAACATTTGAAATTGAATGTGATGCTTGTGGTGTTGGTATAGGGGCTGTTTTAATACAAGAAGGTCGCCCAATAGCGTATTTTAGTGAAAAATTAAATGGGGCAGCCTTGAATTACCCTACTTATGATAAAGAATTGTATGCCTTAGTTAGAGCTTTAGAGACTTGGCAACACTATTTATGGCCTAAAGAGTTTGTTATACATTCTGATCATGAATCCTTGAAATTTTTGAAGAGTCAAAATAAGCTGAATCGTAGACATGCCAAGTGGATGGAGTTCATAGAAACGTTCCCTTATGTGATTAGGTATAAGAAAGGGAAAGAAAATGTTGTTGCTGATGCATTGAGTAGACGCGTGAGTTTATTGAATATGATGCATGCTAAGTTGCTTGGATTTGAGTTTATTAAAGATTTACATGCAACTGATGTTGATTTTGCGTCTATATTTGAAGCGAGTGAATCTGGTGCGTTTGGAAAGTTCTATAGGCATGATGGATTTTTATTTAAGGAAAATAAATTGTGTTTGCCTAAGTGT
Source organism: Euphorbia tirucalli (assembly GCA_039660915.1). Lineage (NCBI taxonomy): Eukaryota > Viridiplantae > Streptophyta > Magnoliopsida > Malpighiales > Euphorbiaceae > Euphorbia > Euphorbia tirucalli. The sequence continues at coordinate 27,909,405 of CM077640.1, read as the reverse complement.
TCATTACGTGATTTGCTGGTTCGTGAGGCTCATGGAGGAGGTCTCATGGGACATTTTGGTGTGACTAAGACTTTAGACATGTTATGTGAGCATTTTTATTGGCCGCACATGAAACGCGACGTTGAGAACATATGTGCGAAGTGCGTGAATTGTAGACAAGCTAAGTCTAAATCTAGGCCGTATGGTTTGTATACTCCTCTACCGGTACCGAGTGAACCGTGGACTGATATTTCGATGGACTTTGTGTTAGGTTTGCCTAGGTCGAAGCGTGGCAATGACTCAATTTTTGTGGTTGTATGTAGGTTTTCTAAGATGGCACATTTTATACCATGTCATAAAACTGATGATGCTACTAACATTGCTGGTTTGTTCTTTAGGGAAATTATACGTCTACATGGAGTTCCTAAGAGCATTGTGAGTGATCGTGATACTAGATTCCTAAGTCACTTTTGGAAGACCTTATGGGGAAAGTTAGGAACTAAGCTTTTATTCTCTACATCTTGTCATCCCCAAACTGATGGTCAAACAGAGGTCGTGAATAGGACTCTAGGTCAGTTGTTAAGGGCTGTTATAAAGAGTAATTTAAAGTCATGGGAAGAGTGTGTACCATTCGTTGAATTCGCATACAATAGGGCTGTGCATTCTTCTACTTCTTTTTCACCTTTTGAAATTGTTTATGGTTTTAATCCACTGACTCCTTTAGATCTAATTCCTTTACCTTGTGATGAGAAAAAGAGTTTAGATGGAAAGCGCAAGGCTGATTTGGTGAAGAAGTTGCATGAACAAGTGAAACAGCGAATCGAGAAGGCAAATGAGCGTTACGCCGCCCAAGCCAATAAGCATCGCTCGAAAGTGGTGTTTGCGCCCGGTGATTGGGTTTGGGTTCATATGCGAAAGGAGAGGTTCCCCGCCCAAAGGCGAACCAAGTTGCATCCAAGGGGCGATGGGCCGTTTCAAGTAGTGGCGCGTGTGGGAGACAACGCATACAAACTAGACCTTCCGGGTGAGTATGGTGTACATGCTACGTTTAATGTTTCTGATTTGTCTTTGTTTGGTGTAGGCGATGACGATTCGAGGACGAATCCTTTTGAAGAGGAGGGGAATGACGCGATCAGCCTATCTAACAAAGATCAATCTAAAGAGCAAGAGCATGGAGCTAAGGAACAAGGAGCTGATTATGGCGTGGACTTGAAGATTCCATGTGGGCCTATTACAAGGTCTAAGGCAAAGAGGGTGCGTGAGGCATTAAATGGACTGATTGCACGCTTATGGGATAACCAAGGCATTCAAGAGGCACCATGGCCAAGTGAGATGGCATGGAATGGTTCAACTCGTTTGATGGTTTTAATTCAAGCCCAAGAAGACCAGCCCATCAGGGTTGTGATTTGAGGCTGAATTGGTTTAAGTCATATTAAGTGAGCTTTGGACATGCATGTGCATGGCACATGTGTTAACCCATTGGGAACTTAGTATAATTTAAATTAATATTATCTTCATAAAAAGAGGCTGTTTCGTGCAAGTCAAATGGCGAGAGTGGGCTGATTTGTTGTGGGGGCCGAATCTACTCATTTGGACACATGGTAAAAGAAGAATCCTTGTCTATTTAGGTTTTCCTTGTGGGATAAGGATTACTAAGTGCTGATTTCTAGTTATTTTTCCTTTTTAGCTTAGGATTATTTTCTATTTCAGAATTATCTTATTTTAGCTTTCCTTTCTAAGTTAGTATTCCTTATTTTAGTAGGACAAAGCTTGTAAAGCCTATTTAAGGGCTATGGCCGAATTCTTTAGAGGATGTCAATTTTGCTTTTGCTAATAAAAATTCAGAACTTTGTTCTTCTTTCTTTGTTGAGTGATTTGAGTGATTGGCTTAAACTCTTAACATATTATTTTGATTGTGATCAATCGTCAAGGCTAGGCGATTAGGAATCAAACCATATATCAGGTTCTATCATACGAATCGAAAGGTTGGGTTAATCGAGTTATTAACTTGATTGTTCATTCACGTGGTTGGATTGGGTATTTCTATTGCCAACTTTATTTTGCTGCAATTTCATATCAAGTTCCACTGCATCTTCCACATCTATTCGTGAACCTCAACTTGATTTCGAACGGTCGGGCAAATTTCGCATTCGGTTGCATCTCGCTTAACCGGAATCGCGTCACCTACCAATAAGAAGTGAGATGCTGATTACTCTTACAAGACACAAGTAAGATGAAATACAGATGTCCATAAAAAACCAAATTCAGCTCAAACTGATCACCCCTGAAACCATCCTTGACGAAATAGCAGTCCATCAGAAACCAAATATCAAAACATAAAGCATCCATAATTTTAAAAACATAACAATGATAAACCAGAACCAACTTTAGAATAATGATGGCATATCAAGCATTTGATTCCTGCAACCTCAAATGGGGTAATTTCAAGCCCCAAGTTCCACTTCCTTTTAACAATCCCAGATTCCTTTGGCTTTTATCGCTTTACAGCATGCTTTCCTTGACCAAATAGGTATGGCCTAACAAAACCATTCAAATAATATGAATATATTTCGTATATTTATGAATCAGATGAACTCATGTCAACCTCAAAGCCAACTCTGTGCTGTTAATTTCTCTAATTTCCTTAAGCTCAACCAAAAGATATGAGCTTCGCGAATTTAAAAATTTGATGCACAATCTTAATCCTATATGCCTACCAAATTGTCAAAACCTTCTCAATTCGTTGGCCCTCAAAGACCGAGCTTCATTTTCCAAATCCACTTTATGTTGCTGGAGGCAAGTAGCAAAGGCAAATCAGCACAACTTTGTGGAGAAAAAAGAATCAATCAAAAGCCACAAACTCAAATCCCACAACACCCTGGCTCCATTTGGGAATCAGGTAGCCACACATAAATTTCAACTGAAATGATGATTAGCTATTCAGCCCATAATATTGCTGGATTCACTTCATAGCAACCTATAATATACTTGTGAATAATAAATACATATGGCAGGATGAGAAGTTTCAACTTTGTTCTGCAGTAGCATTAGTCTTTATCAGTTATTTGTTCCAAAATATGTGCTATTGCTACACTATCTGCAATAGAATCACCAATGCATGCATGCAAAAATATTTTAACCACTTGATGATATAAAAAGCAGATTATGACCAACTCGTAGGACAACTCATCGGTTTTGAAATTAAGAAATTACGTGACAGTGGTGAACTAAAGCAAGCCACATAACTATAAAAAATGCAACAAAGAAAAAAACATTGACCACTAAAATTTTAGGGATTGAATTACACAGTTAAGCTCGCATGACCCAGTCCCTAATTCTTAAGGACCCTTGATGGTTTATTCAATCAAAATTAAGGCATGTTCAATAAAAAGAATAAAATAATTGTTTATTCAATCAAAATTAAGAATTAGAAGAATGAAAACCCAATTTAAAAAAAGGATATAGGGATATATTTGAACAGTAAGTAGTGGACGTAGCCAAGATCCAAAGTGTTCTGGTGAGTTTTTAGAAATGTAAAATAAGTGTAGGATAGAATCAATAACTTTCCTTAGTTTCGCTCATGGTTTTCTTTATTCAAGAACTTCACCTATTTTTGCTTTCATGTCAGCGCAAGTGAGACACAGAATGTGTATTAAGCTTTAGCAGGGCAAAACCAGTTCCCTTTGATCTCCTTGTCTCCTTGCACACAGCGCCTTTTATGGAAAAATATGAATGCACAAAACTCACTGGAAACACCTACAGCGATAGCCAGGAATAGAAGAACATGGTATATCCGCTTAAAACAATTATCAAAAAAACACCAAGACCATTCAAATTATTTACGGATACAGATGAATCCTACAGAACGACAGATTAAAACTTTTTCTAAGCCAAAAGCACTATAAACATTGATAATCTAAAGGGTTAATTTGGTCATTCAACTTAGCTCGCAGGACCAATAGATCTTTAAAATGAACTTTATAACCGGAACGTGGAAACTACTGAAAACTGAGGTTTCCAAGCAACATAGATGGTGTGGATAATTGTACTGGTTCTGGTTGCCCCATACCTTTCTTCATAAAGCATCAAAATTATCACTAGCAAACAGATACAAAAGGAAAGCTGGACAATTATGGAATTGGCCAAAAATCAAAATATAAAGTTACATTTTGAAGTCCAAACACAGAACAGCGAGGCAAATACATGGCGTCAACATGAAAGGATTTGTCTTTTTCTCTTATCTTTCATGCAGATAATCAAAATAAGAGATAAATAGTTCTTTCAATATCAGATGAACATAGCAATGTTTCTGAAAACAAACCCATAATTATCACATGTTCCCATGTACAAAATGTCAATATTTTGTTTGTTAAGCTATAGTTCTCAATATTGAGATGCAATCCACAATTACCAAACACCCTGTGACTGAAAGTTTGTTGCTACTTTCCTATCAATGGGAACCTTTCAACAGGTAAAAGGAAAACGTTAGTAGAGAGTACAGGAACAGAGAGAGAGAGAGAGAGAGAGAAAGACAAATAACACAATCACGACTAATGGTTCACATTGCAAGTCATTTTGAAAAACTCAGTCAAAAATTATTGCTTGAACTAATGACTAATTTATGTTGAGAGCTAGACACTCACGCATGGTTTTGAAAACACACAAAAAAAAAAAAAAAAAAAAAACACTGAGAGCACAGAAGCAGGCGTATGGAACCTAGAGATTTTAAGATGTTAGCAGCTATATCATAATAGAAGTTCTCTAAAGCATAAAGCAACAATGAAGCAAAATTGATATAACCTACTACACCACTGATATAAAAATCTCAGGAAATGCAAAGAGAAGCTTAAGTAGCTATGTTAAGTAGCAAGGAGATATCCAGGAGTACAAAACAATGCTATTAAAGAAACGTATGCATGCAAACCCCGTAGTAGAAACAACAAATATACTGTAATTGCATTACTTTGCATTTAACAAGCAAATAAATAATGAGAATTGACAAACTTGTATCAACCATCAAGTATTAGTAAATTCAAATCATCGAAACATAATTAAGTTCATGATTAACTGGGTAGAAAACAACTATTCTCACATGTGAAAAGGTAAAAAGAGTCCTATTGACAACAACTTTCACTCATAAAGTGGGGCTAATATCGGAATGAAAATCGACATCAAGTTCACATCAAGTTCGAGATCTACTAGAAACGGAACAAGGGAATGCACTAAGTAAACAATGCGATGAACACAAGATTTACAGTAAAAAAAATTAGTAACAATCAAAACATTAGGAAAACATAACTAATTAATTCCAAATTAATTGGATGTTTAAAGTTCCTAGAATCATTTCTTCAAATGCGTTTGACAGATATTTGACCTGATATTAATAGACAGACTCCTTAAATATTAACTATGATTATCTACAACAAATTCGAGTAATTTGAAATTTCCATATATAGTGGAAGAAGAAAATGAAAATACACGTAATTTGGCGAATAGAAGCAATTTGAAATCTCTGTGCCCTACTCCATAATTCTGACGCAAGAACCCTTGCCCCTACAACTAAAATTTATCACCACACCACACAGTTGCGGGTCATTTATTTATGATATGCACCGTGAAGGCAGCACTTACAAATTCCTCAATTTGATCTTTTTAACTTATGGTGAACAACAAATGAAAAAGTGGAAGAACTAATAAATTCAAGCAATTACAAATCATTCCATACAAAAAGAAAAAAAAAGGAAAGAAAGAAGGACAAAGCCACTATTTATTTATTCACAACATCTAAATATTAACAGAAGAAAAGAATAAAACCACCTTATGAAAGTAATGCAAGAGGCAAACATGTGGCAAGGAGAAGTGAATATGCAATGGAAAATGGAGAGAAAAAGTAGAAGAGGAAGAAGAGAAGGTATGCTTATCAAAAGAAATTGAACTTATGTATGCATATGCATGTGTAGAACAATATCAATTGCTGAAAAACTATCAGGCGTAGCGCTCATTTGCCTTCTCGATTCGCTGTTTCACTTGTTCATGCAACTTCTTCACCAAATCAGCCTTGCGCTTTCCATCTAAACTCTCAGTCAACGGAGCAGCAATCGAGCTGAAATTCTTGACAAACCGACGGTAGAAGCTCGCCAAGCCATGAAAACTCCGCACTTCGGTAACGGACTTAGGCGTCGGCCACTCTTGAATGGCTTTAACCTTCTCCTCGTCCACTTCAATTCCACGGCCAGAAACTACAAAACCAAGAAACACAACCTTTTCCATACAAAACGTGCACTTAGAAAAGTTAGCGTAAAGCCTTTCTTTTCGAAGCACAAGCAACACAGCTCGTATATGGTCAAGGTGATCAGAATGCGATTTCGAATAGATAAGAATGTCATCAAAATAAACCACAACAAATTTACCTATGAAATCCCTCAAAACATGGTTCATTAAACGCATAAAGGTACTAGGCGCATTAGTTAGCCCAAAAGGCATAACCAGCCATTCATACAAACCATGCTTTGTTTTAAAAGCGGTTTTCCATTCGTCACCTATTTTCATTCTAATCTGATGGTAACCACTTTTTAAATCAATTTTAGTGAAAAGTACAGCCCCACTTAATTCATCCAACATATCATCAAGTCTAGGAATGGGATAGCGATACTTTACCGTAATTTTGTTAACAGCTCTACAATCAACGCACATCCTCCAAGACCCATCCTTTTTCGGTACTAGGATGACCGGAACAGCACACGGACTCATACTTTCACGTACCAACCCTTTAGACATCAGCTCCTCGATTTGCCTTTGAAGCTCCTTCGTCTCCCCTGGATTACTTTTATAGGCTGGTCGGTTAGGAATTGATGCTCCGGGTATGAAATCGATCTGATGTTCTATCCCACGAATTGGTGGCAGTCCACTCGGCATCTCCTCGGGAAAGACATCATCGAACTCCTGCAAAAGAGAAGAAACAACACTCGGAAGAGAGTGGTCAGATTTATTTACAGACAAGCATAAATCTTTACAATAAAATAAAAGCATATTTAGTTTATTAAATTCAGCTTGCTTTACATCCCTCATCTTGGCGTATAGACTTAATCCTTTGGCTTTTGTTACGCCCTTACTTTCTTCTCTCCTCACGTCTCTCTCTCTCAACTCACTTGCCTTTTCACTCACCTCTTCTCTCAACACACCCTTACTGATTTTATCGCTCTTGTTTTCACTCTTCTCAACCTTACCCGATTCCTTACTTGTGGAATTTTGAAGGTGGAGTTGATCTTGATACACTTGAGCGGGAGTCAATGGCATAAGTGTGTATCGTTTGCCATCCTTAACAAGGGTGATCTTATTCAGCTTGCCGTTATGTATGGCCTCTCGGTCAAATTGCCATGGGCGGCCCAAGAGAATGTGGCATGCTTGCATGGGAACGACGTCACAAAGAACCTGGTCATGGTATGCTCCAATTGACAAATTCACTAACACTTGCTTCGTCACCTTTACTTCGTTACTATCATTCAGCCATTGAAGCCGGTATGGCTTGGGGTGACGAATCGTTGGCAGACCCAACTTTTCAACCATGGTGGTGCTAGCAACATTACAACAACTACCGCCATCTACTATAAGGCTACACACCTTATCAAGGACACGACATCGAGCATGAAAAATATTTTCCCTTTGTTCATCAGAAAGTTTTTGTTTAACACTTAACACACGTCTAACAACAAGGGTAACATTTTCGTCTTCAAACTGATCTCCTTGATTTTCAGCGTCATCACAATCTTCTAAGGGTGGCATGCTACTATCAGATTCATATTCATCATCCGTAATGATCTCACCATGCTTTATGACCATTGTGCGTTTATTTGGACAATCACGCATCACATGGCCACGGCCTTGACACTTAAAGCATTTAATATCACGATTACGGGTTTGAGATTCAGAAGCCTTACCTCCACCTTGCGCGACTTCTTTCGGTTTGAAATCTGATTTCGGCTTCGGGGCTGGTGTTGCACCCTTTGAATCCTCACGTTTAAAGCTCGACTTCCAAGGAGTGGAAGAAGAAGAGTTAAAACGCGGCTTACTCTTGCGTCGGAGCTGCTTCTCTATTTTGATGGCTTTATGTAGCAACTCCTCAAAAGTCATGTAGTGCTGGAGGTCTACGGCATCAGCAATGTCCTCATTCAAGCCACTCACAAAACGTGCCATAGTGGCCTCTTCGTTCTCTTGGATATCAGCCCGCATCATTGCCATCTCCAATTCCTTGTGGTAGTCTTCAACACTTCTACTACCTTGCTTCAGCGTTTGCAGTTTGTGGAGAATCTCACGGTGATAGTAGGACGGCACGAAACGCTTTTTCATGATGCGTTTCATCTCGGCCCAAGTCTGAATGGCCGGATCTCCATCTCTTCTCCGGGTCTTTTTATCTTGATCCCACCATATTGCTGCATAGTCGGTTAGCTCGGAAACAACCAATTTTATCTTTTTTTCTTCCGAATAATGGTGAATATCAAATATGGCGTCTACCTTTCTTACCCAATTCAGATAAGCCTCCGGATCGCTTTTACCTTGGAAAGAAGGCATTTTCATCTTTATGGTACCTAGATTACCATCAGCTTGCGATCTCCTCCCGGGACTCCTTCTAGAGTCCTCGTCCGACAAATCAGCCTCGGAATCATTCCTGGACAGATTTCGCCTCCTATGGTGGGGACGGCCGTGATTTTGCTTTTCAAGCTCCATACGCTCCAACCGGTCTTCCAAGTTGTTTATATATTGTTGCATCCTCTCAAATTGTCCTGAAACAGCTTTTCGCAACAATTTTGGGTCCACATTTTCAAAGACGTTGTTTTCGTCTTCTAGGGACATGGTTAGACAGACAGAAATAAAAACACAGATGTAAAAGCAAGAAAAGAAAGAAAATCAGAATAAAAGCAAATAACTCACAATTGGCTCCAATACTCTCTTGTATTATGTTGATTAAGCTCAATGCGTATTAGGCCAAACGAATCAGAATCAAACAGAAGCAAGAAGGCACAAAACGAAAAAAAAAAAAAAAAAAAAAAAAAAGGACGGTTGAATACTAAGAAATCGAAACTGATATGATGGAACGAAACACAATATGAAGCACGAAATACACAGAAGAAGGGTAAAAACGAGTTTCAATCAAAACGAGGGTTTCAATAAAAATTGGGCTAGCTTGTGTGATAAATATGTAGAACACGTGATTCTAGGGCTGCCAATTTGAGTTCAACAAATTTCAGGTTCGTTTAGGGTGAATCTTGAAGTTTCTTGAATTTTAGGTGCCTCTTTCGTGAAGAACAAAGCAAATCAGGTTGTTGGTTCTTGATTTTCACAGATCTGATTTTTTTTTTTTTTTTTTTTTGTCTCCTTTTTTTTTTTTTTTTTTTTTTATATATATCAGATGTCACACACACAAATCAGAAATTCAGTAATGACGAATCAGCCAAAACGTAGCAGTAATGCGGAACAGAAAGCAAAAAACGCAATTTAGTAGTGGGGAAGATGAAAATCACGTAATTCAGCAATTGTGAGATGAGAAACACGAAATTGGTAATGGTAACATGAACACAACACGCAACCAGCAATTTGAGATGGTGAACACGTGGTTTATCACACAAGAGAAGAAAAGATGTAAGTTGAAGAGAAGGAAGAAAAAATTCAGCAACAGAGTGAACCCTAATTTTTTCTAGATGCAAAAAGATGAGGAACTCGATGAAAGAAATAATGAAAGAAGAAAAATCAGAATTGACAAACCTCAATTTCGAAACCTTGCTCTGATACCAACTGACGCGATTCCGGTTAAGCGAGATGCAACCGAATGCGAAATTTGCCCGACCGTTCGAAATCAAGTTGAGGTTCACGAATAGATGTGGAAGATGCAGTGGAACTTGATATGAAATTGCAGCAAAATAAAGTTGGCAATAGAAATACCCAATCCAACCACGTGAATGAACAATCAAGTTAATAACTCGATTAACCCAACCTTTCGATTCGTATGATAGAACCTGATATATGGTTTGATTCCTAATCGCCTAGCCTTGACGATTGATCACAATCAAAATAATATGTTAAGAGTTTAAGCCAATCACTCAAATCACTCAACAAAGAAAGAAGAACAAAGTTCTGAATTTTTATTAGCAAAAGCAAAATTGACCTTCTAAAGAATTCGGCCATAGCCCTTAAATAGGCTTTACAAGCTTTGTCCTACTAAAATAAGGAATACTAACTTAGAAAGGAAAGCTAAAATAAGATAATTCTGAAATAGAAGATAATCCTAAGCTAAAAAGGAAAAATAACTAGAAATCAGCACTTAGTAATCCTTATCCCACAAGGAAAACCTAAATAGACAAGGATTCTTCTTTTACCATGTGTCCAAATGAGTAGATTCGGCCCCCACAACAAATCAGCCCACTCTCGCCATTTGACTTGCACGAAACAGCCTCTTTTTATGAAGATAATATTAATTTAAATTATACTAAGTTCCCAATGGGTTAACACATGTGCCATGCACATGCATGTCCAAAGCTCACTTAATATGACTTAAACCAATTCAGCCTCAAATCACAACCCTGATGGGCTGGTCTTCTTGGGCTTGAATTAAAACCATCAAACGAGTTGAACCATTCCATGCCATCTCACTTGGCCATGGTGCCTCTTGAATGCCTTGGTTATCCCATAAGCGTGCAATCAGTCCATTTAATGCCTCACGCACCCTCTTTGCCTTAGACCTTGTAATAGGCCCACTTGGAATCTTCAAGTCCACGCCATAATCAGCTCCTTGTTCCTTAGCTCCATGCTCTTGCTCTTTAGATTGATCTTTGTTAGATAGGCTGATCGCGTCAGTATCCTGCAATCATCAGACATAACTGTTACGGATTCACAGTAAAAAGTGATCATATATAAAGAAGTAACAAACTTGCTCAGCTGTCATACAACCACAAATGTCAATCTAAATGGCCATGACATAAGATGAATGAACACAGTATAGTTTAGATCCACTTGCAAAATGGGAAAAGTAGAGCCACTCAACCTTGTGGATATACTGGCATGAATATAATGTATTTGTAGGTATCTAGCACTAGTGCCCTTGAGATAAAACCAACTACCCTCCTAAAATACCTAGCACACTAGCCTCAACCATGTGCGCAAGTGCTAATCCTCATGTCCAATGGCCTAAAACCCTTCAGTTGCCACTTCTTGAAATTCAAACAAAACCATGAAAAAATACTTAAGAAAATGAAGAAATAGAATAGTTATTCAAACAAATGAAAGACTTTAGGTAAAGAACCTAAAACACAAAAAGGACAAGTTTAGGAGCCTTCATCACTAATTAAGTAACTCCACAAGGCCAAGAGATTAATGCAATCCTTAACCTAGGTCATCTGAACGTCTTATGAACTATTTCAGATTGCAAGAAACACAAGGCTTGCACAAACAGACCTGGTATCAGAAAACTACCATGTGGTTTCCCATCAAACACATGAAAACAAGACTCGTAATTATCCCACAGCATTAATCAGGTATAATCTTGAGAAAAAAAATGCACTGAAATTTTCTGCATTCATAGTACCAATATTTGGTAGAAAGAGCCAACAAACAATATAAGCCCTAACTTGATAGATGCTCAAATGCATAAGCAAAACCAATAACAATATCATCAAATGAAATTGTAAACAAAATTAGAAGAAGAATCTTGAAATCATTATGCTACTAAACATATAATTGTATACGAAGAAAAATACCCATTGCAACATACAATAAAATAGTTCTGAGCATGTTAGAAAGATAACTTCAGCATAGTGTTTAATAGCGGTTTAGCTATTAACTTAAAAAATAAAAAATAAAATAAGAAACTATTAACCAAAAAATAGTTATATGTTAAAACCATAAAAATAAAGAGAGTAAAAATATTTTGGTAAACGTCCCTATTCCCCCCCTCTCATTCAAGCAACTAAGAATCTATAATTGTGAAAGAATAGCTAATCATGGATAATTTTTCACTTCAAAGCATTCAATCATATACAATGAAATGAAAGAGCATGACAAAAAGTAAAACCAATTAATTCTCAAGTCACTATGTTGCAATTAACGTAGTTTTATACTACGTGGGAAGTAATTTACTATTACATTCTCCAGTTGAAGTACTCTTGGTGCTTTTAAAATGAAAACAGTATAACATACTTCAAACATTTGGACAACATATTGTAACCTTTTATTGGAAAAAAGAGACAATTGTTCATCAATACCAAACCACTAAAGAAACAAACTTCTGCAGAATTTTCCTTCAAATTATGAAGCAAGTCCAAACGTACGGACCCCAAAAACCAAACTCTTCAAAACAAAGATACATCAATGTCTTATTAATTTTAAAAGAATATGAATCTGTCAGCTATTGACAAAAAAAAAAAAAAAAAATCCTTAAACACGGCCACTAAAGCTCATAAGATGACAGAAGCTGTCCAGTGGCAAAACCAATTTAACAATACACAACTACTGCAGAGCTATAGCCTGCAATAGTTAAGTAGCTACAACTTCAAATCTATAAAAGTTAAAAACACTAGGTAGTATTCGAAACTTGAGCATACGGCAACTAATAACACTTAATATTCCAAATATTTATCTTTCAACTTTACAGTTGTACTGTTTAAACAGTTAACCAGGAAGTGATAATGCATTGTAGTTTAAAAATGAGCTATTCATTTTTTTCTAGCCATGCATTCACTCTTCACGTTGCACAAAAAGAACAGGTTCGTTTTTTGGTCCTCGTAAAGAAATAACAAAATCAAAGTTCAAAGGTGACAGGAAATACATGCTTAAAAAAATATCACTGTCATTCATGGAAGTAAATTGTTAACAAAATATAACTTCACGAGATAATCCAATATCGCCACCAATGAATGGCCATGAATGAAACTTTATTATGTTTTGTCTCATTCTTTAAATTTCGTTAGTTCATTCTTAAGAAATTGCCATCGACAAATCATATATTCATAAAATAATATAATATCAACACAGCGCAAAGTCATGAAGATGAAACCTTATCTTTTTAAGTGTCAAATTCTCTTGAACGGGCGCATCTGAATCAGCCAGAGTCTTCCTAAACAACGTACCTAATATCCCAAAAAAAATAAAGGAGCCGTTCAAAATAGCATACGCATGAACGCACATTCCCCATACAAAATTGAAATAAACACGAATCGATCACACAACTATGAGAAACAGATCGGAAGTAGAGAAACTAAAACGGAGATGAAAACCCTAAAAGAGTAATAAAATAAAAACTCACCGAATTCACGAAGACTAGGGTCCTTAGGATCGGTAATAGATTCACAAACGGCAGCCAAGTCGATGTTGGCCTTGTTCCTTACCTTCCAGTTCTTATGCAATAACCGACCGTCCCATGGCAGCTTATTTGCCTCCTTCAACGACTTATCCTCGTCCGACATTGTTTACTTCACAATTTATGTCTACAATTGATCGATCTGCGCAATGCAGGCTTATGATCTCTTCCTTCGGACGCTTTTGTTTCCGCCATGTTCCGGCGAGATAGAGGTAGGAGGGAATGACAGAATGAGGAAATAGAGAGGGTGCGTACGATATGTCTTATCACTCGAAATTCGAAAAGGAAGAATTACTAAAAAAAAAACATGAGAGAGGGGGGGGGGAGTATTTTGGATTGTACATTTGGAATTAGACCCGTTATAAATTTGTTTATGAAAGACTCTCCGAAAGTAACGAGGGATCCCCAGTACAATTTCAAATCTCATCACCGCATATTCTTGTGGGATCCAGAATGGGCCCAACTGATTGGGTTCCAGGAGCAGAGAGTAGCGTGGCTCTCCTTGTCATGGAACCATTTGACCCAAAAGCTTAAGCTAATGGATAAGGCCCAATTATAGTTTTTATTATTATCTCTGACACTCCCCCGCACGCGAATGCCCCTTGGGCTTGAAGCGTGTACAACACAGGCCCACCCTGCCATGTGTTGAATTTTAATCAACAAATGGAGCTGTCAGGATTCAAACCCTCAACCTCTAGGTCTAAGCGGCTCTGATACCATGTCATGGAACCATTTGACCCAAAAGCTTAAGCTAATGGATAAGGCCCAATTATAGTTTTTATTATTATCTCTGACACTCCCCCGCACGCGAATGCCCCTTGGGCTTGAAGCGTGTACAACACAGGCCCACCCTGCCATGTGTTGAATTTTAATCAACAAATGGAGCTGTCAGGATTCAAACCCTCAACCTCTAGGTCTAAGCGGCTCTGATACCATGTCATGGAACCATATGACCCAAAAGCTTAAGCTAATGGATAAGGCCCAATTATAGTTTTTATTATTATCTCTGACACTCCTCGGAGAGATCTATGTTTGCTCAGATGCTCAACGTAATTCTTCCTGAGAAACTACACGTACTTTCAAGTTATGCTCTTATAACCTTCAATTTATCCAGTTAAAAATAAGGGAAATTGTCAAAATTACTCTCGTTTCAGGGTTTATTTTAGTGCCTTACTTTTTCTTATTTACACTATTACGCTTTTTTCTAAATCTAAATCTTCTCTACGCTTTTTTTCCCTTTTTCTTCCCAACCAAAGATGGAAACAATACTTCAATTCTGTGGAGCTGCCATTCTTCTCCTCTCCTTCCCTTTATTATAATTTGTTTCTCTTTCATTTCGCCCTTCTTTCTCTCTTTCTCACACCTTCCTTCTCATCTCTCTCTCTCTTTCTTTTGGTATGTTCCTCCTCCTCCTCCTCCTCCTCCTCTTCTGATTTTCTAATTGGCTGTTAATGTTAATTATTTCTTTATTTTCGATTATAGGTTTAGATTTGTTTGGGGTTAAGGTTAGGGTTGGGATGTGGATTGGTAATTGATTTCTTATTTATTTGCTGTTTTATGATTTTTTTTCAATAGACAGGGATACATATCTACGATTGGGTTTGATTTCTTTCTATCAATTATTCATCAATTCAATTCATTTTTTCTTTTTCTTTTTTGTCCTAATTTGAACTCCATACCACTTGTTTTAAGCTGGTTGTTAGCCCGTGTTACTCTATTTCTGCAGTTTGAATTTCACTGAGATCGATTTTTGCATGTTGACTCAGTAGAAGATTGTGCATTTCTCTAGAATTATTGCTTGCCTCTTTCTTTTGAAAAATGCAGTTTTTTATTTCATTATATTTGTATTTTTTATTTCTTGTTTTATGATGCTGGTGGTGCTTCCATGTTTTTATTATTTTGTAGCTTGTCTTTTTCATATACGCATGCCTTCAGTTTTTCTTTTAAGAAGTCCATCAATGATGTCATTATGATGGATGATTTTACGCATTTTTCTTATGCAGTAACGCATGCTTTAAATGTTCTATTAATGATTCAAGAAACACTAAGAAAAAGATATCACAAATAAGGGGCTGCATTTCTTTTTCAAATATCAAGTTTTCCACGCCTTTAAAAACTTGAAAACTACTTCTTGTGGCTATTTTTCATTGTCAATCTTACGGCTAAGATAGCTAAAGCTACTGAAAATGACATTGTTGCTTAAATGTTTATACATTTTCTCCTATTGGATTTTGTTTGTTGGAATGGTTTACCTACAAGGTATATGAGGAAATTAGGATAGCTAAAGCTACTGATTTTGGTTGTTGGATTTTGATTATTGTGATATATCTTGAGCATCATTTTTCTCTTTTTGATTTTTGGCTTATTCTGACTTCCCCTTCCCTTTTTTATGCTTCTCCTTTGTTGTTAAAGATACATTGATTTTCTTTCTGATACTTTTGTTTCCTGTTCTTTCTTAATGGTGTAATGAAAAGATTAACAAAATTGGCTTAATTTTCTAGATAAAGTTTTCAAATTTTAATTAGTTTCTTTGATATGGGATTGATTTTGAAGCTTGACATCTTTGTTCTGCTCATCTTCGTTTGACGATAGAATCTTTGCCATTTGTCATCTGTTTAATTAAATTGAAGGTAGCCTAGCTTTAGTTATATACCTTTAGACCATAGCTAAACTCAGTAATTTATTTCAGCCTTGTAGATTATATATCTATTCTAATTAACATTTGCAGCCTACAGACATTGAGTAGAACCACAGTGTGAAGTATCATCTTTCTTCTGACAAATTTAGAGCTTCTTCTTGCTGGTGCTATTGCTTCTACTTTCTTTTAAGCAGTATGGAGAGCTTTGCCTTTCTTCATGTCACTAATGGGAATTTTGCACGTCCAAGCCCTTCTGAAAGAAAAGAAGCTAGAAATGCTGGTTGATCCAGACCAGTAGAGCAATTATGTTGATACTGAAGTAGAACAACTGATTCAAGTAGCATTGCTATGCACGCAAAGCTCTCCAATGGAACGGCCTAAGATGTCAGAGGTTGTGAGAATGCTTGAAGGTGATGGACTGGCAGAAAGATGGGAGGAGTGCAAAAGGTAGAGGTGGTACGGCAAGAGATAGATTTGGCTCCATTTGAGAACCTACATGCTGTAGAATTGTCTGGTCCAAGATGAAATCTTCTTGTACACTGTTACGCATTGTTTATACACTTCTTATATATTGTTATACACTGTTTATACATTGTTTATACATTGTTTGTACATTGTTTATACACTGTTTATACACTTCTTAAACACTGTTTATACATTGTTTATACATTTATTATATACTGTTATACATTGTTATATACTTCTTATATATTGTTATATACTATTTATACACTTCTTATACACTGTTATACACTGTTTATACATTGTTTATATATTGTTTATACACTTCTTATACAGTGTTATAAATTATTATACACTGTTTATACACTTCTTATACATTGTTATACACTTCTTATATATTATTATACATTGTTTATACACTTCTTATTTACTGTTGTATACTATTATACACTTTTTATACATTGTTTATACACTTCTTATACACTGTTTGTACACTTCTTATACATTATTATACATTGTCATACACTTCTTATATATTGTTATACACTGTTTACATATTGTTTATACATTGTTTATACACTATTTATACATTGTTTATATACTTCTTATACACTATTATACACTTTTTATACACTGCTTATACATTGTTTATACACTACTTATACATTGTTATACATTATAAACTTCTTATACAATGTTATATGTTTATACACTTATTATACACTGTTATACACTCTTTATACACTGTTTATACATTGTTATACACTTCTTATATATTTATATATTGTTATGCATTGTTTATACACTGTTTTTACACTTCTTATACACTGTTATACACATGTTTACACATTGTTTATACACTTTTATACATTGTTATACACTGTTTATTCACTTCTTATACATTGTTATACATTATTATACACTTCTTATGTATTATTATACATTGTATATATATCGTTTATACACTTTATATATTGTTTATACACTTAGTATACATTGTTATACTCTCTTTATACACTGCTTATACATTATTATACACTATTTATACATTAAGATACATTATTACATTGATTATACCTTAATTACACCTTAATTATACACCGCTTATACTTTATTATACACTGTTGTTATACACTTCTTATATATTACTTATACATTGTTATACATTATACACTTCTTATACAATGTTATATGTTTATACACTTATTATATATTGTTATACACTCTTTATACATTGTTTATACATTGTTTATACACCGTTATACAATGTTTATACATTATTTATGCATTGTTTATACACTACTTATACATTGTCATACATTATACACTTCTTATACAATGTTATATGTTTATACACTTATTATACACTGTTTATACACTCTTTATACACTATTTATACATTTTTTATATATTGTTTATACATTGTTTATACATTATTTATACACTGTTATACATTGTTTATACATTATACACTGTTTATACATTGTTTATACATTATTTATACATTGTTATACACTGTTTATACACTTCTTGTATACTGTTATACATTGCTTATACATTGTTTATACACTACTTATACATTGTTATACATTATACACTTATTATACATTGTTATACACTCTTTATACACTGTTTATACATTATTTATACACCGTTATACATTGTTTATACATTATTTATACACCGTTATACATTGTTTATACATTATTTATACATTGTTTATACATTATACACTGTTTATACATTGTTTATACGTTATTTATACACTGTTATACATTGTTATGCACTGTTTAGACACTTCTTATACATTGTTATATATTATTATACACTTCTTATTTATTATTATACATAACAATATATTATTATACACTTCTTATTTATTATTATACATCATTTATACATCGTTTATGTACTTTATACATTGTTTATACATTGTTGTACACTGTTTATACACTTGTTGTACATTGTTATACCTTCTTATATATTATTATAGATTGTTATACACTGTTATACAATGTTATACAACTGTTTATACACTTAGTATACATTGTTATACTTTCTTTATAACCGCTTATACATTATTATTCTCTATTTATACATTAAGATACACTATTACATTGATTATACCTTCATTATACCTTAAGATATACTATTCTAGGGATTATACCTTAGTTATTCCTTATTTATACCCTAAGATACAATATTATATTGATTATACCTTACTTATACATTAATTATACCTTAAGATACACTATTACAGTGATTATACCTTAAGATACACTATTACAGTAATTATATCTTAGTTATGCCGTAATTATACCTTAAGATACACTATTACAGTAATTATACCTTAGTTATACCTTAATTATACCTTAGTTATACCTTAAGATACACTATTACATTGATTATACCTTAATTATTCCTTAGTTATACCTTTAGATACACTATTATAGTGATTATACCTTAATTATACATTAAGATACGTTATTACATTGATTATACCATAGTTATAACTTAATTATACCTTACTTATACAGTATTACATTGATTATACCTTTGTTATACCTTAAGATATACTATTCTAGTGATTATACCTTAGTTATTCCTTATTTATATCCTATTTATATCCTAAGATACATTATTATATTGATTATACCTTCATTATACATTAGTTATACCTTAAAATATACTATTACAGTGATTATACATTAGTTATACCATAATTATACCTTAGTTATACCTTAATTATAAATTAAGATGCACTATTACAGTATTTATACCTTAGTTATACCTTAATTATACCTTAGTTATATATTAAGATACACTATTACAGTGATTATACTTTAGTGATACCTTAATTATACCTTAGTTATACCTTAATACACAAAGGTATAATTAGTTATACTTTAGTGAAAAAAATATATCGGAAAAAGTATATACATATGGACTTTGTTTCGAAGATAAAAAAAAATAAAAAAAACTTTCTAAAGTCGCATGACAAAAAAATAAACGGATTGAGAGATAAATGAGAAATTAGATTAAAAATTATAAAAAGAGGAGAGAGAAACGTGGACAAAGTAGAGAAAGTATTTTGGAGATTTTGATTTGTGTTTTGTTGTTTATTTTGTGAATGAATCACGTAAAAATGAAAATTTTTGTTTTAGGTATTTTTGAAATTTTGAAAAGTTTTTAAGGTATTTATGTAAACTTTTCATTTTGAGGTAAAAAATGTTATATAGTGCCAAAAATTATGTCTTAACGTAAAATGCCCTAAAAATAATCTGTGACACATGAACTTTTACTTTACTAATATAATTGTACATGAATTTCAAAATTAGATATAAAAGTTGACGCGATCAGCCTATCTAACAAAGATCAATCTAAAGAGCAAGAGCATGGAGCTAAGGAACAAGGAGCTGATTATGGCGTGGACTTGAAGATTCCAAGTGGGCCTATTACAAGGTCTAAGGCAAAGAGGGTGCGTGAGGCATTAAATGGACTGATTGCACGCTTATGGGATAACCAAGGCATTCAAGAGGCACCATGGCCAAGTGAGATGGCATGGAATGGTTCAACTCGTTTGATGGTTTTAATTCAAGCCCAAGAAGACCAGCCCATCAGGGTTGTGATTTGAGGCTGAATTGGTTTAAGTCATATTAAGTGAGCTTTGGACATGCATGTGCATGGCACATGTGTTAACCCATTGGGAACTTAGTATAATTTAAATTAATATTATCTTCATAAAAAGAGGCTGTTTCGTGCAAGTCAAATGGCGAGAGTGGGCTGATTTGTTGTGGGGGCCGAATCTACTCATTTGGACACATGGTAAAAGAAGAATCCTTGTCTATTTAGGTTTTCCTTGTGGGATAAGGATTACTAAGTGCTGATTTCTAGTTATTTTTCCTTTTTAGCTTAGGATTATTTTCTATTTCAGAATTATCTTATTTTAGCTTTCCTTTCTAAGTTAGTATTCCTTATTTTAGTAGGACAAAGCTTGTAAAGCCTATTTAAGGGCTATGGCCGAATTCTTTAGAGGATGTCAATTTTGCTTTTGCTAATAAAAATTCAGAACTTTGTTCTTCTTTCTTTGTTGAGTGATTTGAGTGATTGGCTTAAACTCTTAACATATTATTTTGATTGTGATCAATCGTCAAGGCTAGGCGATTAGGAATCAAACCATATATCAGGTTCTATCATACGAATCGAAAGGTTGGGTTAATCGAGTTATTAACTTGATTGTTCATTCACGTGGTTGGATTGGGTATTTCTATTGCCAACTTTATTTTGCTGCAATTTCATATCAAGTTCCACTGCATCTTCCACATCTATTCGTGAACCTCAACTTGATTTCGAACGGTCGGGCAAATTTCGCATTCGGTTGCATCTCGCTTAACCGGAATCGCGTCAGTTGGTATCAGAGCAAGGTTTCGAAATTGAGGTTTGTCAATTCTGATTTTTCTTCTTTCATTATTTCTTTCATCGAGTTCCTCATCTTTTTTGCATCTAGAAAAATTAGGGTTCACTCTGTTGCTGAATTTTTTTTCTTCCTTCTCTTCAACTTACATCTTTTCTTCTCTTGTGTGATAAACCACGTGTTCACCATCTCAAATTGCTGGTTGCGTGTTGTGTTCATGTTACCATTACCAATTTCGTGTTTCTCATCTCACAATTGCTGAATTACGTGATTTTCATCTTCCCCACTACTAAATTGCGTTTTTTGCTTTCTGTTCCGCATTACTGCTACGTTTTGGCTGATTCGTCATTACTGAATTTCTGATTTGTGTGTGTGAC
Source organism: Euphorbia tirucalli (assembly GCA_039660915.1). Classification (NCBI taxonomy): domain Eukaryota; kingdom Viridiplantae; phylum Streptophyta; class Magnoliopsida; order Malpighiales; family Euphorbiaceae; genus Euphorbia; species Euphorbia tirucalli. The sequence continues at coordinate 27,888,190 of CM077640.1, read as the reverse complement.
ATCTGATATAAAAGAAAAAAAAAAAAAAAAAAATCAGATCTGTGAAAATCAAGAACCAACAACCTGATTTGCTTTGTTCTTCACGAAAGAGGCACCTAAAATTCAAGAAACTTCAAGATTCACCCTAAACGAACCTGAAATTTGTTGAACTCAAAATGGCAGCCCTAGAATCACGTGTTCTACATATTTATCACACAAGCTAGCCCAATTTTTATTGAAACCCTCGTTTTGATTGAAACTCGTTTTTACCCTTCTTCTGTGTATTTCGTGCTTCATATTGTGTTTCGTTCCATCATATCAGTTTCGATTTCTTAGTATTCAACCGTCCTTTTTTTTCGTTTTGTGCCTTCTTGCTTCTGTTTGATTCTGATTCGTTTGGCCTAATACGCATTGAGCTTAATCAACATAATACAAGAGAGTATTGGAGCCAATTGTGAGTTATTTGCTTTTATTCTGATTTTCTTTCTTTTCTTGCTTTTACATCTGTGTTTTTATTTCTGTCTGTCTAACCATGTCCCTAGAAGACGAAAACAACGTCTTTGAAAATGTGGACCCAAAATTGTTGCGAAAAGCTGTTTCAGGACAATTTGAGAGGATGCAACAATATATAAACAACTTGGAAGACCGGTTGGAGCGTATGGAGCTTGAAAAGCAAAATCACGGCCGTCCCCACCATAGGAGGCGAAATCTGTCCAGGAATGATTCCGAGGCTGATTTGTCGGACGAGGACTCTAGAAGGAGTCCCGGGAGGAGATCGCAAGCTGATGGTAATCTAGGTACCATAAAGATGAAAATGCCTTCTTTCCAAGGTAAAAGCGATCCGGAGGCTTATCTGAATTGGGTAAGAAAGGTAGACGCCATATTTGATATTCACCATTATTCGGAAGAAAAAAAGATAAAAATGGTTGTTTCCGAGCTAACCGACTATGCAGCAATATGGTGGGATCAAGATAAAAAGACCCGGAGAAGGGATGGAGATCCGGCCATTCAGACTTGGGCCGAGATGAAACGCATCATGAAAAAGCGTTTCGTGCCGTCCTACTATCACCGTGAGATTCTCCACAAACTGCAAACGCTGAAGCAAGGTAGTAGAAGTGTTGAAGACTACCACAAAGAATTGGAGATGGCAATGATGCGGGCTGATATCCAAGAGAACGAAGAGGCCACTATGGCACGTTTTGTGAGTGGCTTGAATGAGGACATTGCTGATGCCGTAGACCTCCAGCACTACATGACTTTTGAGGAGTTGCTACATAAAGCCATCAAAATAGAGAAGCAGCTCCGACGCAAGAGTAAGCCGCGTTTTAACTCTTCTTCTTCCACTCCTTGGAAGTCGAGCTTTAAACGTGAGGATTCAAAGGGTGCAACACCAGCCCCGAAGCCGAAATCAGATTTCAAACCGAAAGAAGTCGCGCAAGGTGGAGGTAAGGCTTCTGAATCTCAAACCCGTAATCGTGATATTAAATGCTTTAAGTGTCAAGGCCGTGGCCATGTGATGCGTGATTGTCCAAATAAACGCACAATGGTCATAAAGCATGGTGAGATCATTACGGATGATGAATATGAATCTGATAGTAGCATGCCACCCTTAGAAGATTGTGATGACGCTGAAAATCAAGGAGATCAGTTTGAAGACGAAAATGTTACCCTTGTTGTTAGACGTGTGTTAAGTGTTAAACAAAAACTTTCTGATGAACAAAGGGAAAATATTTTTCATGCTCGATGCCGTGTCCTTGATAAGGTGTGTAGCCTTATAGTAGATGGCGGTAGTTGTTGTAATGTTGCTAGCACCACCATGGTTGAAAAGTTGGGTCTGCCAACGATTCGTCACCCCAAGCCATACCGGCTTCAATGGCTGAATGATAGTAACGAAGTAAAGGTGACGAAGCAAGTGTTAGTGAATTTGTCAATTGGAGCATACCATGACCAGGTTCTTTGTGACGTCGTTCCCATGCAAGCATGCCACATTCTCTTGGGCCGCCCATGGCAATTTGACCGAGAGGCCATACATAACGGCAAGCTGAATAAGATCACCCTTGTTAAGGATGGCAAACGATACACACTTATGCCATTGACTCCCGCTCAAGTGTATCAAGATCAACTCCACCTTCAAAATTCCACAAGTAAGGAATCGGGTAAGGTTGAGAAGAGTGAAAACAAGAGCGATAAAATCAGTAAGGGTGTGTTGAGAGAAGAGGTGAGTGAAAAGGCAAGTGAGTTGAGAGAGAGAGACGTGAGGAGAGAAGAAAGTAAGGGCGTAACAAAAGCCAAAGGATTAAGTCTATACGCCAAGATGAGGGATGTAAAGCAAGCTGAATTTAATAAACTAAATATGCTTTTATTTTATTGTAAAGATTTATGCTTGTCTGTAAATAAATCTGACCACTCTCTTCCGAGTGTTGTTTCTTCTCTTTTGCAGGAGTTCGATGATGTCTTTCCCGAGGAGATGCCGAGTGGACTGCCACCAATTCGTGGGATAGAACATCAGATCGATTTCATACCCGGAGCATCAATTCCTAACCGACCAGCCTATAAAAGTAATCCAGAGGAGACGAAGGAGCTTCAAAGGCAAATCGAGGAGCTGATGTCTAAAGGGTTGGTACGTGAAAGTATGAGTCCGTGTGCTGTTCCGGTCATCCTAGTACCGAAAAAGGATGGGTCTTGGAGGATGTGCGTTGATTGTAGAGCTGTTAACAAAATTACGGTAAAGTATCGCTATCCCATTCCTAGACTTGATGATATGTTGGATGAATTAAGTGGGGCTGTACTTTTCACTAAAATTGATTTAAAAAGTGGTTACCATCAGATTAGAATGAAAATAGGTGACGAATGGAAAACCGCTTTTAAAACAAAGCATGGTTTGTATGAATGGCTGGTTATGCCTTTTGGGCTAACTAATGCGCCTAGTACCTTTATGCGTTTAATGAACCATGTTTTGAGGGATTTCATAGGTAAATTTGTTGTGGTTTATTTTGATGACATTCTTATCTATTCGAAATCGCATTCTGATCACCTTGACCATATACGAGCTGTGTTGCTTGTGCTTCGAAAAGAAAGGCTTTACGCTAACTTTTCTAAGTGCACGTTTTGTATGGAAAAGGTTGTGTTTCTTGGTTTTGTAGTTTCTGGCCGTGGAATTGAAGTGGACGAGGAGAAGGTTAAAGCCATTCAAGAGTGGCCGACGCCTAAGTCCGTTACCGAAGTGCGGAGTTTTCATGGCTTGGCGAGCTTCTACCGTCGGTTTGTCAAGAATTTCAGCTCGATTGCTGCTCCGTTGACTGAGAGTTTAGATGGAAAGCGCAAGGCTGATTTGGTGAAGAAGTTGCATGAACAAGTGAAACAGCGAATCGAGAAGGCAAATGAGCGCTACGCCGCCCAAGCCAATAAGCATCGCTCGAAAGTGGTGTTTGCGCCCGGTGATTGGGTTTGGGTTCATATGCGAAAGGAGAGGTTCCCCGCCCAAAGGCGAACCAAGTTGCATCCAAGGGGCGATGGGCCGTTTCAAGTAGTGGCGCGTGTGGGAGACAACGCATACAAACTAGACCTTCCGGGTGAGTATGGTGTACATGCTACGTTTAATGTTTCTGATTTGTCTTTGTTTGGTGTAGGCGATGACGATTCGAGGACGAATCCTTTTGAAGAGGAGGGGAATGACGCGATCAGCCTATCTAACAAAGATCAATCTAAAGAGCAAGAGCATGGAGCTAAGGAACAAGGAGCTGATTATGGCGTGGACTTGAAGATTCCAAGTGGGCCTATTACAAGGTCTAAGGCAAAGAGGGTGCGTGAGGCATTAAATGGACTAATTGCACGCTTATGGGATAACCAAGGCATTCAAGAGGCACCATGGCCAAGTGAGATGGCATGGAATGGTTCAACTCGTTTGATGGTTTTAATTCAAGCCCAAGAAGACCAGCCCATCAGGGTTGTGATTTGAGGCTGAATTGGTTTAAGTCATATTAAGTGAGCTTTGGACATGCATGTGCATGGCACATGTGTTAACCCATTGGGAACTTAGTATAATTTAAATTAATATTATCTTCATAAAAAGAGGCTGTTTCGTGCAAGTCAAATGGCGAGAGTGGGCTGATTTGTTGTGGGGGCCGAATCTACTCATTTGGACACATGGTAAAAGAAGAATCCTTGTCTATTTAGGTTTTCCTTGTGGGATAAGGATTACTAAGTGCTGATTTCTAGTTATTTTTCCTTTTTAGCTTAGGATTATTTTCTATTTCAGAATTATCTTATTTTAGCTTTCCTTTCTAAGTTAGTATTCCTTATTTTAGTAGGACAAAGCTTGTAAAGCCTATTTAAGGGCTATGGCCGAATTCTTTAGAGGATGTCAATTTTGCTTTTGCTAATAAAAATTCAGAACTTTGTTCTTCTTTCTTTGTTGAGTGATTTGAGTGATTGGCTTAAACTCTTAACATATTATTTTGATTGTGATCAATCGTCAAGGCTAGGCGATTAGGAATCAAACCATATATCAGGTTCTATCATACGAATCGAAAGGTTGGGTTAATCGAGTTATTAACTTGATTGTTCATTCACGTGGTTGGATTGGGTATTTCTATTGCCAACTTTATTTTGCTGCAATTTCATATCAAGTTCCACTGCATCTTCCACATCTATTCGTGAACCTCAACTTGATTTCGAACGGTCGGGCAAATTTCGCATTCGGTTGCATCTCGCTTAACCGGAATCGCGTCAGTACATCAATTTTATAATCTGCGAACATAAAAGTCAAAATTACCGTTGAACATGAAAAGTACCGCTGATCACATCAGAACACGGTGAAAATTGATAACGTCACCCATTATATCCCTTTTTATTTTTTTCTCTTCCAATTTTACCCTTGTATTAAAATTAACTAATTCTTTGCCTTTTTATTTCTTCTTTTCCTCTCTCTTTATTTCTTGTTCTTCCTCTCTTTTGTTTTTTTCCAATTTTATCCTCCTTTCATAATCTCTCTTAATTTCTTACATTTACTTCATCTTTCTCTTTCTTAAGTTATGTTCTTAAGTTCTACTAAAATTTTCTCTTATTTTTTTATTTCTGAGAACTCTAATTTTTTTCTATTTTCAATAATTTGAAGAATTTGTTATTTAAAATTATTTTACCTCTTAACTAAAATTTTACCTGTTATGTAAGATATATAATTTTACTCAAGAGCTATGTAAAATTACTTTAAAATTGACTATTAAATTCACCAATTAGTCATAAAAATCATTCAAAATAACAAAAAACCTAACTAAGTCTGTGTAAAATAACCTCAATTGTATTACCGGGTAAAAAACCTAACTAGACCTGTGCAAAATAACCCCAATTGAATTGTTGGGCAAAAAACTTAACTTGTTCAAAATATGCATGCTTGCATCTGTTGGCAAAGTCAACCTAAATTTCAAAAGGAAATATACCAATCTATTCACACAAATACTGACCAATCAACTTTAAATTATTCCCTACAATTTCCATGGTGTTGGACCTTCAGTTGTACCCTTGCCTCTTGCTGCATAGCTTCTACTTCTGTTTCTGCCTCTATTTAATTGGCTCATCCCTCTAGTTGCATTGCTTCTGCCTTCTCTACCTCCTCTGCCTCTGTTGCTTGCATTTCCCCTTCCTGCGGATGCTTGAGTTCCACTAGTGGAAGCTTGACTACCGATTGGATTAGGAGCAGTAACAAAGACACCTGATGATGCTTGGCCTCCATGTGAGCATGGGTTTTCCCGACCTTTGTGTGAGAGTTCATATGTTACCTATGGAGCAGACGGACTTGAATTGGGCTCGAAAGCGACCCGATTGTTACCTGGAGTGTCTCAAATGCCCCGAAAATGAAGCTATCCGCGATCCGAAACCCCCGGAAAGGTCTCCCAAGTGATTTCTAGGGTTTATGGTGCATTTTTGATCTTTCAAATTTTGCTCCGACTTTCGCTAGAACCGGGTGGCTCTGGTTTCTTGAGCCAGAGTCAGTGGGCTCTAGACTAGAGCCGTACAGCTCTAGACTAGAGCCGTACGACTCTAGTGGGCAAGACAAGTTGCTAGCAAAATAAAGCAACTTGTCTCACCAGAAGCAGGATATGAGCAAATCAGAAAGTCAGGCGGCCAATAAATGCTAGATATGATATGAGAGAGGAGAGTATAAATAGGAAAATAATTTCAGGGAGAAAGGGGGGATTCTTACAATCTTAAGACAGAGAAAATCATCTCGGAAAAAAAAAAGCAGAAGAGAAAAGAGAGGAAAGGAGACTGAGGGAGGGAAAAAGGAAGAGTAAATCAAAGCATCAAGATTAAAACCCTACGTCATTTTAAAGATATTAAGATCAAGTTTTAGAACCTTTGTTGATCAATCTCGGACGCATTCGGGTTGGTTTCGGTCTGCTTTGGATTACTGCGGTTTTCGACCAGTTGAGTTTCCAGCATCAGTTTCAAGCTTTTTAAACTGTTCTCACACATCCAGTACACTGGAACAACACCAAGGTAAACTCTGAGCAGCCTTAAACCTGTTTGCATTGTGTTTTCTGCATGTTTTTCTCTGTTTCACATTTTCCAGAAAGCAGACTCAACCCATCATAGCCGTACGGCCGTGTTCTTCATGAACACAATCACATGGCTGTGATTGTGATGAACAGAGCCGGCCGGCTCTGACCCCGAGCCGTACGGCTCTGTTCCTCAGGGGCAGATTCCTGATCTGTCCCGATCGGCCAAAAAGAGTCCGTTTTTCATTTCATGCCTTTTGTTTTGATATTTTTCGGCCCAAGAATATTTGTACGTCGTTTTAGTTCCGGTTTTCAGATTCCTTGACGTATGAATATTATTTTTTTTTGTTTTTTCCAGGTTTTATATTTCGGTTTCGGGTTGTTTGATTCGTTACGGATTCGTAGTTCAGCATCAGCGGACCCCCGAAAATTATAAAATCTTAGGAAAACATCGGAAACAAGCAAAAATAGCAATTTTTTTAAAAAACGAGAAAATCGGCTTCGGGTCCGGACATTACAACAGCCCAGCGTGGGTTAGAGCCGTCGGCCGGCTCTAACCAGAACTGCCCAGCTCTAACCAGAGCTGCCCGGCTCTATTTTTAGCCGCGCGGCTGTGATTCCCAGAAAAGACAGAATCGCGGAACGACCCACACGAATGTTGTTGCGTGATGATGTTTTCATATTCAAACTGTTTTTTGGCGTGTTTACTGCTTTTTGGACTTTAGATGCTTGTGAAAATTACGAAAACCCACACGAACGGGACCCCGAGTTCCTGGATAACAAACCCATAAAAGTGAAAATTTGCATGTGATCAAGCCAAATGGTTTTCAAAAATTGTTTTCCAGCACAAAAATTTACAGGACGTTTCAAAACTATTTTCCAGGTCTAACCGGTCCGACTAGTCGGGTCAACCCAGTTACCCCTAAATGTATGCCCCCGATCCTAGAAATCCCAATTCTATCCTGATTTGAGTCCTACTTGTGTTTATAATATAAATTGCACAAATCAATCTGTTTTGTAGCATTTATTTTTATTTTTGTTGTATTTAATAGATTAATTTGTGTATTTAGGCGGTTGTATTTTTAGATCTTCGTGTACTTAGGTGATTGTAAATGTGAGGACGGGAGTTTTTTCTCCTTTTTATTCAATTTGGTTGTATAAGCGGTCTCTATTGTGCTTTTGTATATTTGTGTGGATAATTTATTTTTCTGCATTCTGCTTTAGCACGGGTTAATAAAATAAACAATTTGGGTAGAGAAAGATAATAACTTGGATAAATATGGCTTTATAAATAATAAACGAATAAAGCTTGAGGTTAAGTAGGTAAGTTGCCCGAACCCTGAATCTCTGGATTAGGTACAGTAGTCTACGCTCGGTAGGGAGCTGTACCGGAATTTCCCGGATGAGATGATCCGGGTTGCACCTCTGTCACTGATCTCGAAATTTAGGTTTCGAGGTCTTTAAGTAATAAATCGGGAAAATGTTTTCTAAAAAATGGAATTTCAAAATAAATAAATGATTTTCCCCAAAGTAAGATAAACAAAACCTTTTTCCCCAAAACATCACGAAACCCGTTTTCGAAAAACTGTTCGCTTCGCCGCGTCCCGCTCTTTTTCAAGGTCGTCCGCTCACAGTGGCGACTCTGCCAGGGAGATTTTTGTTTTAAAAAGTTTTTCATAAAAACTTAAGGAACTTAGACAGCTATTGAAATATCGTCGCTTGTGTTCATTTATCCATTTATAAAAGCTATATTTATTCATACCTTGCATCTCATGACATTTTCTTCTTCTCAACCCCTCAAATACACTGTTTCACCCCGGTTTACCCAAGAAGGTGGCTTACCTCTACCGCCAGGATTGGAGACACCCGACAGGGTAAACCACTCATAGCCCTTCATGACCTTACATCGTGTTCTACGGTGGGGAAGTGTTTATTCGTTATGGGAGCCTGTATGACCCTTGGTTTGACTTTGGCCCACATGTAATGGCTTAGTAACTTTCCCTAGGGCTACGAAAACATAAAGCTAAAGTTTGGACATTTGAGCGTGTGCCTTTGGTATCCCCCGTTGATGCCAAAGAGACCCAATACCTAGGAAGAATGCGAAACCAATCGTGGGAGGAATAAGGTTGGAAGGTAGTGCACTTTTGCATGCGCTAACATTTGTTCGTGTTTGTTTGCCTTTCTTTTCGTCTCCTGGTACATCATGCATCAAGCATCAAATCCATCATCATTCATGATCACCACTAACCACGTTTTATGTAGCCATATTTTAAAGCATGGCCGCATTATGCAAGTTTCTAACCATATCTTTTGCAGTGTGCCATATACATTTTTTATGCATCGACATACCCATAATCATACATGCACCACTTCGTATGCCACACTTAACCACGTTTTTATGCAGCCATTTGCATTTGTGTGACTTAAGCATGCATCCATTTCATCACGATTAAGGCATCCCGAGAATGCCAAGCGCTTTCATCACATTTCATCCTAGGAGCCCCAAAACTCCCGTTTAATGTCGGTGTATCAGATTACACCGACCATTTCACCAAATGCGCCAAGTAAAACACCTGAAAAGGGTTTAGGCCCGTGATTGTGTAAGTGGAATACGCAAATCCATTTCATGACATCATAACCATTTACCGTTGGAATAAAGGAGATTCCGAAAGTCCCATCTCGTGTCATAATCCGCCTCGGATTATTTCATGACATCTCATCAATCATTCAAGGCGTTCCACGAGCACCGAATCCTATCATCTAGTGGCATTTCATGACATTCCCAAATCACGCAACGCGTTCCATGAATGTCGAACCTTTGTCTATGTACCGTTGTACACGCGATTTGTTTTCATGTACCATAACATGTCTAGTGCCCTAAAATCGTCGAAGCTCTGTCCTTGGATCGATTCCAATGCGACCATTCCATATCACTATATTGCTCCTAAAGCGCCGAACTTCTATCCGTGTGAAGTGACACATGTAACTTCATTTCATTTCTCATTAGGTGCCTTAAAGAGCACCGAACTCTGTTCGCGTGACGGCTCTCACGCGCTAGTTATGCATAGCGTTGGGCATTCTCGAAACACCAAGTAAAAAAAAGTAGAGTTTTTTAGATGTCATAATCATGTTCATGCATCCATTTTCATCTCATCACAATCATCCCACATCCATGCAAAGTGTGGTGTTTAGAGAATCGAGTCTAGGTCCGTACCATGTTTTTACGCCTAACCTTCCATTGAAATGTGTAGTGTGGAATAGAACCTTGAAGCGGTTAGTGAGAGTAGAGCTGGAAATCAGTCGACCAGAATCGGGCACTGTGGCTGAGACCAGAGAAGGATTGGGGTCTGATTCGGAGGAAGAGTTACGGGATTAGTTGCCTACTTTACCGATTGACAGTCAGTTCTTGCTAGAAGAAGCATCAGAATCAGAAATGGTTAACCCGAATGAAACTAATGTTGGAGGAGTGTCTGTGCAGGATATAGCTACCATTATGAATGCCTTTCTGACACCTGATCAGTTTAAGGCAACAATCAAAAAGCAAGTGAAGATGGCAAGGGCTGAAGAAAAAGAGTTGACCGGACATGATAGGGTTCCGATTCTGAATGGGGGTAGTTCAGGACAGCTGAACTTGGGATTCGCAGGAAGTACAGATGCGAACGTGTAAATCAGAACTGGATCTCAGAGAAATGTGCCTGGAGAAAGCAGAGTAGAGGCTGCGGCCAGGAATGTAGATAGTCAGACTGAAAAGTGGCCAGCTACTCAAAAGGCCAAAGAGGTGTCCATCGAGACGACAATAGAAAGGCTCCTGCACCAAAAGTTCTCGAATCTTGATGTCCCATCGCCTAAGACAAAGTCAGGTCTGACTCAATACGCCGATCTGGATGTGCTGATAGCAGAAAATGATCCTCTTCCGGTTGGGTTCCACATGCCTTATATTACCCTCTACACCGGGGAGGGTCCACTAGAGACCCATCTGGATAATTATGTAAGGCTCCTGAGGAGCATGGGACTAAATAAGAATCACTTGCTTAATCTTTTCCCGACAACCCTCAGAGGTGCAGCGGCTAAATGGTACATGAGAGTCCCCTCGTACACTCGCTCTTCTTGGGAGGATCTCGCTGAGGTTGTCATCAGGCAGTATGCATATAACAACCAGGTTGAGACAACTTTGGAGGATTTGGAGAGGATTCGTCAGAAACCCAATGAGAGTTTTGTGGCATATTACCGGAGATGGATGGACGTTCAGGTCCTTGTGGACGGGGCCCCGAAGCAAGAATCTTTAATTGTGAAATTGGTAGATGGGAGCCTGCCCCTATATAAAGATAAAATGAAGCTAAAGAGGTTCCAAGTCTTCAATGATGTTATGGAGTATGCGAAACGTATAGAAAGGTATGAAGAGGAGGATCAGAGGACCAAGCAAAGTGTAGGGGGGTATCGAGGCAACCAAGGGTATTCCCGAGATAACAAAAGCGGAGCTCAAAACCAATAGCCACAGGCTGTGGTACTAAGGCAGGTCAGACCGCGGCTTCTATTCAAGAACAAGGGGCAGAAATAGCAGCGGTAAATCCAGGTAGACCAGTGGGGACTCCCCAAAGAATCACTAGCCCGTGAGTAGAATCGCCGAGCAAAATTTTCATGAAATGCGGAAAGGTTGGGTTACTGCAAAGCATAAAACCATTTTCACCTCCATCTGAAGTTGACAAGGATAAGTTTTGTGCATACCATGTCATGACTTGGTACCGAACAATTGAGTGTACTCAGTTAATTAAAGCTATCCACCAGTTGATCGCGGATGGAAAGATAGTCGAGCCCCAATTGAAGCCAAATGTTTAAAAGAACCCTCTTCCAAACTTCGGGAACTAAGTGAGCATGGTGCAGTCATCCCTCCCTGATAATTTTGTATTTGCTCAGATCATTAAGGCAAATCCAAGTGTGTAGGCAGTATCGGTTGAAGAGGAGGAGAAAAAGAGGGGTAAAACTCAAGGGGCAGCGTCTGGAAGTAATCAAGGTCCATTCAATATAGAAGACATTAAGTTGGATGATGATGAAGAGGAGGTTTGCAGGACTTACGAGACAGTAAAGCTCGTTTCCCCGGTAGAGACAAAAAGAGGAATAGTTATAGCCAAGGACGGGCCGGTAATGCACATAACGAGGAGTGGAAGGGTTTGTCAACTTGCGGTCGCAACACCTCCTGCACTACCAAGGAGGAATATCACTCGAGTTGAAAATGATTTGGTGGATCCTATTCCGAGGATAGGTGAGGAAGATGAAGTGGTAGTACAATTGAAAAGGACTCATGCGCGTGCTAGTGTTTGGCATTTGCTCATGGAATCAAAAAGGCACCGCGAGGCAGTAGTGAAGCAGCTTATGGAGATGGACGCTTTCCCCACTATGTCCCCCAATGATATTTGTGCATTAATAAGGGGTGTAGATGTGAAGCCCAATAAAGCACCAGAGATCAGTTTTGGAGTATCTGATTTACCACCAGAAGGAGTAAACTATAACAGGGCATTGTATTTGAAAGTAGAAGTCATGGATCGAACGATGCCTTGTGTGGTGGTGGATGATGGGTCAGCCTTGAATATTTGCCCAGCGAAAGTACTGCCATATCTGAGGATCAACCCTGAAGCACTGTGTAAGACCACGATCTTTATAAGGGCCTATGACGACAGTAAACGAACTGTGATTGGAACTTTTGAGGCTGAAGTGAAGGTGGGTGAGATCAAGTCCATAGTTATATTCACTGTGATAGATATTCCGGTCACATTCTCCTTGCTGTTAGGGAGGCCGTGGTTTCATGCTCTTGGCAGAGTACCCTCCACTTTGCACTAGAAGATCAAGTTTCTAATTGGAGGAAAGATAGTGACTGTCGAAGCAGATGAGCCTTCTGTAGTGGCAGCCTTAAATACTACAGATCAGCCTATCACCGGATTTCAGGTAGCAGTCATATCCGACAAACCAAAATTCCCCGACTGGATCCACTTATATTTTGCCAAGCAGAAGTTTGAGCTGGGAAAAGGGCTAGGGGCGAATCAACAAGGTATCCCCGAGTTCAACATCAAAGTGGGTGAGTATTGCCGAGTTGGGTTGGGTTATAATAAAGATGCAAAAAAGATCTGCAAAGAAGTATGTGAACTTGGTTGATACTTTTATGCGTGTAACGAAGGAGGTCTACAAGGGAGAATAGGAGCCTATCAAGTTCGACGATGAGGAGGTGCCAGGTTTTGAAATCTTTGCTGATGTAGTTAACTATGGAATATACGGTGTGGAGCCCATCGTGGGCATGTGGAGATCCAAAGTAAGTGGCAAGGGGAAGGCTGTCATGGACGAAGCGGCTGAAGTCCAGATTAACTTCGAGAACAAAGGCGAGCAGTTTCTGAAAGTTGACCTGGTGAAAGGTGAAGTGGAAGCGGCGGTGGATGCTATTGCCCGTGCTTTTGTCTGTTTTGATGAAACTAAACAAAGCAGGTGAGGAGGAAAAGTTGAAGGTTGAGAAGGTTCAAAAGAAGCTGGTTGAGGAGGGAGTGAAAGAATTGACAAAGATTATGATGAAGGGAAAAATGGAGGCCCTAGAGGAGAGGTTGTTTGAAGAGCAGAAGAGCAAGCTGGAAGGTGATCTGACAAACCTTTTTGAAGAATGCGCTGATCATGAAGACCCTCCGCATGAGGAGGATCTACTTTAATGTATTTAGTTCTCCTCTTTCTGATGTGAACAATGCTGCCTATGTGGCGTTTAATGTAATGAAATCTGATTTCACTTACTTGTGTGATGTTTTTCTTGATGGAACGGTGCATACATTCAAGCATTCATTTAATGTTTTTAGCATTCATGAAGCATCTTTGCATGAAATAAATCTAGGGAAAGGGAATGATCCAAAAATGGTATCCATTTTGAAAGAACTCACACTGGACGAGAGAAAAGAGTTAGTTAAAGTACTGCTTAAGCATGTAAAAGCATTCGCGTGGTCCTATGATGACATGCCCGGGGTGGACAGGCAGATAGCAGAGCTCTGAATTCCCACCGATCCAAAGATCACACCAGTAAAGTAGAAGCTCAGAAGGCTGCGTCCGGAATAGGCAGAAAAAGTAAGAGAGGAGGTAAGGCCAAGTTCTTAGAGGTAGTGGAGTACCCTTAATGGTTGTCGAACATCGTACCAGTTGCGAAAAAGGATGGAAGAGTCCGGGTTTATGTGTATTACAGAGATTTGAATAGGGCCTCACCGAAAGACGACTTCCCGCTTCCACATATTGATGTTTTGATTGACAGTGCTGCCAGGGCAGCTATGTATTCATTCATGGATGGTTTCTCTGGTTATAACCAGATCCTCATGAACATCATTGATAAAGTAAAGACAGCCTTCATCATGGAATGGGGAGTTTACTGTTACAGGGTCATGCCGTTTGGGCTGAAGAACGCTGGAGTGACTTATCAATAGGGCGTCACGACACTTTTGCACGATATAATCCATAAGGAGGTAGAGGTGTATGTTGATGATATGCTAGTCAAATCGATGACCCGAGAAGAGCATCTTGCCCTCGTCGATAGATTTCTGACTAGGATTGAGAGGTATAATCTACGTCTGATCCAAAGAAGTGCGTGTTTGGAGTAAGATCAGGAAATCTTTTGGGGCACGTTGTGAGTCAGAGGGGTATAAAAATGGATCTAGATAAGATCAAAGCCATCAGGGATATGCCTGTGCCTAAAACGGAGAAGGAAGTAAGGTCATTCCTAGGATCACTATAGTATGTCAGTCGGTTCATTGCAAGATTGACAACGGTACGTGAACTGATATTTAAGCTTCTAAAGAAGAACCAGCCGGTGGAGTGGAATGAGCAGTGTCAGATAGCATTTGACAGGATTAAAAGCTACCTGATGAATCCTCCAGTTCTAAAACCTCCAGTACCAGGAAGGCCTTTGATCCTCTATTTGGCCATCGAAGATGCGTCGGTTGGGGCAATACTGGTTCAAAAGCGAGAAGATGGCTGGGAGAATGCTATTTATTATTTGAGTAAGAAACTGCTAGAGTATGAGACTCGATACACAATATTAGAGAAGACTTGTGCCACAATGGTCTCAGGCACTACTTTCAATCTTATAAGATTCAGGCAGTGGCCAAGGTCGATCTGTTGAAGTATCTATGCCAGACTCTAGCATTAACTGGGAAGCTGTCACGGTGGCTATTATAGTTGTCGGAATTTTACATCGAATACATCACTAGGAAGACTATCGAGGGAAGGGCAATGGCTGAATTTTTAGTGAATTAGCCAGTTGACTCAGATTATGTGGAGAATCTGGAATTTCCAAATGAACAGTTGGCAGTGGTAGAAGTAGAACCGACCAGATGGATTATGTACTTCGACAGGGCTGTAAATAAGCACAGAGCAGGATTAGGCGTGATCATTGGGACACCCGACGGAGAAGTCATTCCCCTTGCAAAGAGGCTGAATTTTCCTGTAACCAACAATGGGGCAGAGTACGAAGCATGCCTATTTGGAATTAATGCCCTAATCACCTTAGGGGCGCATGAAACCCTTATCATTGGAGATTCGGCGTTAGTCGTGAAGCAAATCACTGGAGATTGGGAAATTAAAGAAGAGTCCCTTCGCCCCTACCTTGAGGCTGTTTGGGAAAGGATCAAAGTCTTCGGGAATTGTGAATTCAGACATGTGCCTAGGGAAGAAAATCAGATGGGAAGGTCCATGTGGGAAGGTCCCCAGAAGCAACCGATTCGGCCAATTGTGTTGGAGGAATCATAGAGTCCTTACTATAGAGCAGAAAAGGTTATGGTGTCTGTGGTAGAAGATTGTCCATGGTATGATGACATTTTAAAGTTTATTCAGAAAGGGTCATAATCCGAAGATGCCACTGAAGCAGATAAGATTACCCTCTAGAGGTTAGCAGCACAATTCAGGATCTTTGAGAATCAGCTTTTTAAGCGAGCTGCGAATGGATTACTACTGAAATGTCTAACCGAGAAAGAAGCCAGAGTGGTGATAGGTCAGATTCATGCAGGAACGTGCGGCCCGCACATGAGCGGTTTAGCCTTGGCAAAGAAAATTCTAAGGCAAGGGTACTTTTGGCTCACACTCTAGGCTGATTGTATTCTAAGGGCAAAAAGGTGCCATGAGTGTCAAATATATGGAGACATTGGCCATCTTCCCCCACTCGATCTTCAGACGTGCTCGACTCCTTAGCCGTTCGCTGCTTGGGGGACCGACATCATTTGAGAGATAAGGCTGTCGGCATCAAATGGGCACCGCTTCATTATTGTGGTCGTAGATTATTTCACGAAGTGGGTGGTGGCAGAATCTTTTACGAACCTCACGGCCAAGAAAATGTCTAAGTTCATTGAGAAAAATATCTTCGCCCGGTATGGAGTCCCACACCACATGGTAACAGATAATGGTGTCCAGTTCCAAGGGGTAACAGCCAAGTTGTTTTGGGACAGAGGGGTCGAGCACCATAAGTCTTCACCATATCGCCCACAAGCCAATGGGGCAGTGGAGGTAGCCAATAAAAGTGTCAAGAAAATTATGGCTAAAATGGTTGTCACGTACAGGGATTGGGTAGACAAGCTACCTTTCACTTTGTGGGGGTACAGGACGAGTATTAGGACCCCAACTGGTGAGACACCTTATTAGTGTACGGAATAGAGGCCGTATTGCCAGTTGAAACTGAGCTGAAATCCTTGAGAATAGTGATAGAGGCACAGGTACCTAAATCAGAATGGATGCGGTCGCGGTACGAACAATTGGCCCTGATTGATGAAAAGTGACTTCAAGCATTGGATTGTCTGTAGATGTATCAGTAGCCAATGGCCTGAGCTTATAATGGTAGAGTTCGCCATCTGAAGCGCCCTCTTAAAGCAGGTGATCTTGTGCTCAAACCGATGAAGCAGACTCATAAGGATGCGCAAGCGAAGTTTAGAGCTAACTGTGAAGGATCGTATGTGGTAAAGAGGGTGCTGTCTAAGGGTGCCATAAAAATCATAGATATGGATGGAAACGAATTTGCTGACCCTGTAAATCAAGACAAGCTTAAGCGGTACTTCATATAAAAAAAATAAAATAAAATTAAAATAAAAAATAATAATAAAAAAAATAACAATACAAAAAATGATAACAAAGAATAAGTCCGGTGGTCCAAAAACAGAAAAGGCGGTCCACGTAAAAATTCGGACAAGTGAGGAATTTCTATTACCTGGAAAATCTATATAGACTGGTCGATAGCAGGTGTGAGTTCGGTCGAAGCACCTACCATTACTGAACTTGTCCCTAGTTTCATTTCATTATTGATGTCATTTGTGCTAAAACATTTCTTTAATGAATGAATGAATTTATGTTCATTTTCGTTTGATAAACATTCCAAGTTCGCTGAATTTAGTAATCTATTTTGCTTAGCTGCTCATTCTTATCTTTTCGCTCATGAAAGAGGAAAGCTAAAAAAAAACTGGTGGATCGAAAATCGAAAGGCAGTCCATGCAAAAGTTAAGATGCGAATAAAAAGTCCACTGGATTGAAAACCCAAAAGGGCGGTCCGGGTAAAAGTTAAGACAGTCCGATAGATTGAAAACCCACAAGGGCAGTCTATGCAAAAGTAAGGACATAAAATAAAGCAGCAAAATAAATGTTATCCAGTGATAACTTCATACAACATAAAGGAGATCTACAGACCGAGATGCCTCAAGGTTAGGATCCCACGCTCGCGCCTTGTAGGACAGGTCATTAACTCAGCTAACCAGGCTCTGTAACAATCATCTGTCTCTATCGAGGCTATTTCACCATACCTTAAAACCTCAAAGAGAATGGGATTCATCCACTACTGTCGCATGTGCCGAGGCCACTATTCTGTGAATTCCCCACACTCGGTTGTGGATAAAGAACGAGGCACCCCTTGTGCTTGCCCGTATCATCTGCATAATCGTGCAAGAGAATAAAATGTCACCTTGAATAGTCCGACGGGCTGAACACCTCCTGCCCAAGTCTCTGTAGTCACCTGCGAGATTTCCCACTAGGTACACACCCAACGGATAGATGCGTTTGTTCTTTCTCTCAGCCAACTGAACCATTCCTCTGTAATCCATGTGGCGAAGTCTGTAAGTTCTATACGACGGGTCCAGAAATGTTTTGGAACATATCTTGGCTGAGGGGAAGGAGCATTCAAAAGACTTAACTTTTCTAATAGCCAGATCTGCGGAATAGATGATCAATAAGTGGAGTGCATATTTAATTAGAATATCAAACTCGAAGCTGAGAATTAACCTGAAGCAGAAAAGCACATCCATATGTTTCAATCTGGTGACCAGAGTGGATAGAATCCAGATAGATCAAGGCTTCAGCTAAGATGATTCCCATAAGTGAAGCACCATCGGCCATCTGGGCCACCACTGGGATTAACCGAAAATCACAAGTCCAGTCTCTTGACTCACACAGATAAAGGACATCAACAATAGACCCACCAGAAAAACCCAACCATGGGTAGAGGGGTTTCGGGAAAAACACACGTCCATAACGACAGATATGTTGAGTCTTTTAGAGGAGTAGCGGCAGGAGGAGGATATGCCTCGATATGCAGATCCGCTTAATAAAGCTCCTGGCCTCATTATGTAGCATCACCCAGGGCTCCACGAAGTACTCCAGACGTCCTGGGGTGAAACCAGCAGGAGGAACCACTGAAGGGACCATAGAGGGAATCGGCTTAGTGTACCCCGCCTCGGTGTCGACACTAGGTACACCCGTGTGGGTAGAGTAACCTCCATCTCCCCGACCGCCGGTAGTCCTAGAGCCGCGACCACTAGAATGTCTGCCAGATGAAGAACGTAGGCGCTTACCTTTCTCATATGGCTAAAAAAGAAAATAAGAAAAGGAGTGGTAAGTGGCAGTCCAACCTTAAAATAAACAGAAGATAAAGCAAGGCAAAGAAGGACCCCAGCTGGCGCATCCTCCGGTGGTGCAGTCCCGATGGGAGGAAGAAGCTGTGTACGGATGAAATATGGGTAGTCGCCATCATCTCCCATAACTACATACTCGGACCCAAACAGATCCGGATGGTCCTCTTCCAGTAACAGATGTGGCCAGAATAGTCCGACTAGAAGTGCAGGCGGGATCCTGTGCTCCTGAGGCCCGGTATGCCAATCGGTGATCCTCTCCCCAAAGTACCACTCCAAGCTTACGGGGCTCCCCATGATGAATCATCGGGGCACCAGCCTCTGAGCATCTATAAGCTTTAGGGACCACACAGCATTTCCCCACGGCTCCTTGATCACCTAAAAATAGACTATAGTTAAAAAAAATGATGAATGAAAGTGAAATGATGATTGAATTGGAGGAATACCTGCTTAAAAGTCATGTTCGCCAAAAGCTGGCGGCAAATCCAAGGGTAGGTGTCTACCTCACTCTAGCCAAAGCCAAGCTACCGTCGCAACCGAGGAAAGTCAGGAATCACAGCATTAGCCTATATGGCTGATTTTGGTTGAGGAATGAAGACGTACTTATACACCCAAATCTGCACAATAACAGCATAATGTATTTAAAAAAAAAAAAAAAGAAGAGAAGGAAGGCAACTCACGTGAAGAACTATCCAAGCACCCTTCAACTCCTTGTGCCTCCGGCGGGCACAGACGTCAAGGCCATAGTATAGCTAAGCCAGCCCGGCTCACCCCCAGCTCAGACTCCCAATATCCTCTAATTGTATCAGTGCTGGGAGCACAGCAAAGTTTAGGTTGCTCTGACCTATGGGGAATAGCAAAGTACTCAAAGCGAACAGCAAGAACGCCCGAGCGTAACGTCTCATATCCCTATGTGGAAATGAGGAGCCCTCAGGTAGACTGTCTTGACGACTCAGCCAATAATCCCGCAGAGTGCTCCCCTGAACCCGCCTGCCCGCAAGAGTCAAACCGATCAACATAGCGATCACATCTTGTCTGAAGCCCCCTCGCTCTAGTGACTGGTTAAAGTCTATAGTACGCCCACCGAAGGATAGCCCGGTGATAGCCATAAAATCCTCGGGCGTGATGGTGAACTCCCCGATCGAGAAATGAAAAGTATGGGTGGAATCCATCCACCGCTCCAGGAGCGCCATCAGTAGACCCCTACTCATCCGAGGCGTAGACTCACACATCGAACAAATGAACCGATTCAGCCCGGTCGAATCAACCAGCTCCCGTATCTCGTCGGGGAGTCTTCTATACTAGGTCAAGGCGTCAGACACGGAGCCAGCCGCTCGGTTATGCTTTCTCATCTGCAAAACAATAAACAGGGAGTTTTATGAGTGATTCATATGTTGCTTTCCATGAATAAAGCATTTAAAATAAAATTAGAGGTTCGGAATCATGGTTTTGGTCAAACCAGAGCCGCCCGGCCATGGTTAAAGCCGTCCGGCCCTAACCATAGCCGGCCAGCTCTGTTCTAGCAAGAACCAGAGCCGCCGGACGAATGACCACAGCCGCCCAGCTCTAGCGTTGAGCCGGCCGGGTCTGTTCGGAAAACCGACGGCTTGGTTCTTGAAACCTAGGTTTTGTGATTTTTTGCCCAAAAATCGGTTTTAATCAACTCTAAATCATCAATTAAGTTTCCTAGGGGCAAAATCTACTCTAATCATGCATCACTTTCATGAAATTTCACCTAATTTTATTTATTTTGCAGGAATTAAAAAATAGAGAAAAAGAGCCAAATTAAAGAAAAGAAAACTAACCAAATTCTGAATAATGTGCATAGATGGTTTCAAAGTCACAGGTACGAGATGGTCTCTTCTAACCCCACAATACGGGACCGTCTATCGCAATCCATATACATCCATTGTAGATTCAGTGGATAAGAAAAACTCCCCTTTGGGTAAAGAATATCTCACGTGAGGGGATAGTTGTGTGGGAGCATTTGGAAGAATAACTCTTCGCATTTTTCTCATTTTGGTCTAAAGGAAATGAAGAAATTTTTCACAAAATGAGTAAGAAGAAGAGGAACGAAGAAATGAGGTTGCAGGAGAGAACTCTTCCTTTTTATTTATTTTATTTTTATTTTTTTTTAATTTTTTTTTTCAATCACAACCCACTAGAGCCGTACGACTCTAGCTTGTGTGGCAAGCTAGAGTCGGGCGGCTCTAGCTTTGAGTCGAGCGGCTCTATGTTTGAGCTGCCCGGCTCTGATTCCTCAGGTATCGTGTTTCTCTCGATTTTTTTTTCACGATTTCCAATTACTCCAATTTAATCTCGGGAAGAGTATTTTTCACTTTCGCAGGTATCCGGGGGCCAAACAAGCCCAAGCCGTATTTATTCTTGATCGAAGGGGTAAAAATTTTTGTTTTCAAAATTGTCGATCAAGGAATAAATACGTGCTCTTGACTCAACTTCAACGGTCCGCTCCACCACACGGAGAAAAGAGAAGATTCTATGCGATTACTCCACCACACGGAGAAAACAATATTATTTGGTTGCTCCACCACACGGAGAAGAATTAAAAATTATCACGGGCACGCTCCACCACAGCGAGTCGATATCACGGGCACGCTCCACCACAGTGAGTCGATATCACGGGCACACTCCACCACAGGGAGTCGATATCACGGGCACACTCCACCACAGCGAGTCGATATCACGGGCACGCTCCACCACAAAGAGTCCATATGACGGGCACGCTCCACCACAGCGAGTCGATATCACAGGCACGCTCCATCACAGCGAGTCGATATCACGGGCACGCTCCAACATTGCGAGTCGATATCACGGGCATGCTCCATCACAGCGAGTCGATATCACGGGCACGCTCCAACAAAGCCAGTCGATATCACGGGCACACTCCACCACAGCGAGTCGATATCACGGGCACACTCCCCCATAGCGAGTCGATGACTCTGTACCCCCGATGAGGGCATCAGGTGTGCTTTCTCTTCTTTTCTCTTCATAGCCCACCATGAGCCGACTTTGGTCCCGCGAGGGGCAGCCTATGAGCATGGGTTTTCCCGACCTCTGTGATGAGAGTTCATATGTTACCTACGGAGCAGACAGACTTGAATTGGGCTCGAAAGTGACCGGATTGTTGCCTGGAGTGTCTCAACTGTCTAGAAAACCAAGCTATCTGCGATTCGAAACCCCCGAAAAGGTCTCCCGAGTGATTTCTACGGTTTGGGGCGCATGTCTGATCTTTTGAATTTTTCTTCGGCTTTTGCTAGAACCGGGAGGCTCTGGTTTCTTGAACCAGAGAGAGCCGGCCGGCTGTAGACTAGAGCTGAGCGGCTCTAGTGGGCAAGACAAGTTGCCTTGCAAAACAAAGCAACTTGTCTCACCAGAAGCAGGATATGGGAAAATCAGAAAGTCACACGGCCAATAAATGCTAGATATGATATGAGAGAGGAGAGTATAAATGGGAAAATAATTTCAAAGAGAAAGGGGGGATTCTTACAATCTTAAGATAGAGAAAATCATCTCGGAAAAAAAAAGCAGAAGAGAAAAGAGAGGAAAGGAGACTGAGGGAGAGAAAAAGGAAGAGTAAACCAAAGCATCAAGCTTAAAACCCTATGTCATTTTAAAGATATTAAGATCAAGTTTTATGACCTTTGCCGATCAATCTGGGACACATTTGGGTTGGTTTCGGTCTGCTTTGGATTACTGCGGTTTCGACCAGTTGAGTTTCCAGCATCAGTTTCAAGCTTTTTACTCTGTTCTCATATATCCAGTACACTAGAACAACACCAAGGTAAACTCTGAGAGGCCTTAAACCTGTTTGCATTGTGTTTTCTGCATGTTTTTCTCTGTTTGACATTTTTCGGAAAGCAGACTCAACCCATCATAGCCGTACGGATGTGTTCTTCATGAACACAACCGCACGACTATGATTGGGATGAACAGAGCCGGCCGGCTTTGACCCTAGAGCCGCACGGCTCTGTTCCTCAGGGACAGATTTTCGATCTGTCCCGATCGGTTGAAAGGAGTCCGTTTTTCATTTTATGCCATTTGTTTTGATATTTTTTGGCCCAAGAATATTTGAACGTCGTTTTAGCTACGGTTTTCAGATTTCTTGACGTATGAATATTGTTTTTTTTTCGGTTTTTTCTGGGTTTTATATTTCGATTTTGGGGTTGTTTGATTCGTTACAAATCCATAGTTCAGCATCAGCAGACCACCGAACATTATAAAATCTCGGGAAAACATCGGAAACGAGCAAAAATAGCAATTTTTCAAAAAAATAAGAAAACCGGCTTTGGGTCCGGACATTACAGCCGCCCAGCATGGGTTAGAGCCGCAGGGCTCTATTTTCAGCCGCGCGGCTGTGATTCCCAGAAAAGACAGAATCATGGAATGACCTGCACGAATGTTGTTGCGTGATGCTGTTTTCGGATTCAAACTGTTTTTGGCGTGTTTACTGCTTTTTGGACTTTAGATGCTTGTGAAAATTAGGAAAACCCACACGAACGGGACCCCGAGTGCCTGGATAATAGACCCACAAAAGTGAAAATTTGCATGTAATTGAGCCAAATGGTTTTCAAAAATTGTTTTCTAGCATAAAAATTTACAGGGCGTTTCAAAACCGTTTTCCATGTCTAGCCGGTCCGACCAGAGGGGTCGACCCGGTTACCCCCTTAATGCATGCCCCGATCCTAGAAATCCCAATTCTGCCCTGATTTGAGTCCTACTTGTGTTTGTAATATAAATTGCACTGATCAATTTGTTTTGCAGCATTTATTTTTATTTTTGCTGTATTTAATAGATTAATTTATATATTTAAGCGGTTGTATTTTTAAATCTTCATGTACTTAGGCGATTGTAAATATGAGGACGAGAGCTTTTTCTCCTTTTTATTCAATTTGGTTGTATAAGCGGCCTCTATTATTCTTTTGTATATTTGTATGGATAGTTTATTTTTCTGCATTCTGCTTTAGCACGGGCTAATAAAATAAACAATTTCGGTAGAGAAAGATAATAAATTGAATAAATATGGCTTTATAAATAATAAACGAATACAAGCTTGAGGTTAAGTAGGTAAGTTGCCCTAACCCTGAATCTCTGGATTAGGTACAGTAGTCTACGCTCGGTAGGGAGCTGTACCAGAATTTCCCAGATGAGCTGATCCGGGTGGCGACTCTGTCACTGATCTCGAAATTTAGGTTTCGAGGTCTTTAAGTAATAAATCGGGAAAATGTTTTCTAAAAAAGGGAATTTCAAAATAAATAAACGCTTTTCCCCAAAGTAAGATAAACAAAACCCTTTTTCCCAAAACATCACGAAACCCGTTTTCAAAAAACCGTTGCAATAGAGAAATTTTATAGCGGACCGGGTCCATATAGACCGTTCCACTGAAAAACTGAGATGTAAGCACTATGACCATTTTGAAAATAAAAAACACTTATGTGTCAATTAACAACAATAGAGAAATTTTATAGTGGATCGGGGTCCATATAGACCGTTCCACTGAAAAACTGACACGTAAGTAATATGACCATTTTGAAAATAAAAAACGCTTATGTGTCAAGAAGCGTATAAAAAACGCTTGTGAACAGGTATTTATACAGGTTGTACACTCCTATAATTGGAGGTGGGGTAGTTGTACGAGTGTGTATGCCCGTACTCCTACTGCTACACAATCATGCCTACACAAATCCTATGTCTGTAACACTATAACCTATGTCTTCAACAAGAGCAAATCAGGAGCTCTGGCAGAAGCGAAATAATATAGGAACATAACAATTGATCATAGAGCGGTCTTTTAAAGAAGAATTTTAATATGCTTTTCCAATTGAAAAGTTTCCTTACATCCTAGGAAGAAAACAGAGAAGAAAATGGTGGGGGGGGGGGGGGGGGGGAGGGGGGGAGGGCGTTTGTAACTAGGTCTTCTAAATTTTGAGGCCGGTAAGTAGTTAAAGGACATAAAAATTCAAGAAATTTATATAATATTGCAACTAATGAATAATTTAAAGCCTCCAGTTCAGCATAATAATCAATTCAGACTTTATAGGATGGAAACTTCCGTGGAGCACTTGCTTCTAGGTATGAACGAGGTGTTGAGTTTCAAGTGTTCCGCAGGACTGGAAGTAAGTATTTATGATAAAGAAACATAAAACACAATTCTTGTCCTTTTCCTTTTATTCTTTTATGGGAGGAGAAAGGATTTCTTTTGTGAAACAAAAACTTGAAAACAACACCAGAATGTTTGAAAGGAGATTATATTCATCATATTCCCTCGCTTTATCTGTCATAAATCACAAACAGATAAAGCTCAAAGATAATAAACAATATATATAGCAAAAGACTCGAAAACAAACCTTGACATAAGATGCAGCAACCTCCGAGTGCTTCTCATTAGTTTTAGTAATAAATATATCCCTGAAAACCGACCATCATTCAAAGAGAAAACCTCCATGCGCATCTATGGCTGGAAATCAGACACTGTACATATAAGCACTGTAATAACAATGTCAATTTAATTTAGCATAAAAGAGCTGAAAAAGAAAAGAACTTTAGTTAAATACCTAAAAGAAGCTGTAAAGCCAAGATAAACTAAAATAACCCATATTACAAATCAAAAGGAGATAAATGAATTTAAAGCAAATATAACTTAAATTTTATCAGCTTCCCAGTTTGTTTGAGACATATTGCTGAATCAAGAAGCTCAAATAAATAGTTCACAATAATGTCAATACATGTAACCAGAGCTCCTGAGGTGGGTCAGTTTTCGGGAGAATCGGGTCTCCGTCGTGGCATTGTTCTAAATGCAATAACACTGAAAATTAAATCTAAGGTGGTGAATGCACACAACAAAATTCATTTTTTGTGATTTTCTGCCACTGGATGAAGATTACAGTCGCATGACAGTAATTACAGTCGTGCAACTGTTACTACAGTCGTAGGACTGTAGTTCATCCCTTAGTAGAAAATAGCCAAAATAACTTAAATGAAAGGAGAAAGCCGGGAAAAACTAAGAACAGTCGTACGACTATTGTTTGGTTGGCACAACTGTAATTACAGTTGTGCCTCTGTTCTTTTTCACAAGAATAGTTATACAACTGTTCTTAATTTCCAGAAGCAGTAAGCCAATGAAAATGAGTTTTATGCACGAAAATCAAACAAAACACCCAGAAAATGAAGCAAAACAAAAGTTTCGAGCATAGTTACCCTTGTTGCGCTGATCCACCATTGGTTTGACTGCTGAAAACACCTTAATCTGCTCCAGATTGGTTCTTTTTCTTTGTGAGTCAAGGTTGCAAAATGGGTCCGAAAATCTCCAAAATGTCACGGATTTATGTAAAACTAAGGTCTGAAATTGATTTGGTTTTTGTGTGATAAGTTTAACCTACAATTGCTAATAGATTTTAGGCTTTAACACCAAAATTCAAATGAAAAGAGTAGAAGAAAGGTGAGAGTTTTTTGAGTTTTCTTCTCTTCTTTTCCTTCAATTTCTCTCTCAAATTTTCTCTTAATTATTTCTCTGCCAAAAGTCCTTTCTCTTTCTTGTTTTCTGCCTTTTATTCGCCTTTGCTTCTGGAGATCAAACGAGCATTAATTGCTCTGCCATTCAGCCGTATTCTTTAATTGAAAGGTATGGGCTCTGCAACCTGCCCCGATCTTACAGTTGTAAGACTGTAAGGACCCGGAAAATTCTATGTTCACAGTACTTTTATGAGATTAATGAATCATGTTTTAAGAGAATTTATAGGTAAATTTGTTGTTGTTAATTTTGATGACATTCTTATCTATTCTAATTCTCTTTCTGAGCACCTTCACCATATTCGAGCAGCATTACAGCTGCTGCGAAAAGAACAGCTTTATGCTAACTTTTCAAAGTGCACTTTTTGTGTGGAAAAGGTTGTGTTTTTGGGTTTTGTAGTTTCTGCCCAATGAGTGGAAGTTGATGACGAGAAGGTAAGGGCAATTCAAGAATGGCCTACACCTAAGCCAATTGCCAAGGTAAGGAGTTTTCATGGTTTGGCGAGGTTTTATCAAAGGTTTATTAGAAACTTTAGCTCTATTGCTGATCCTTTAACTGAGGTAATTAGAAAGAATGTTGGTTCTAAGTGGGAGAAAGATCAGGAAGATGCTTTTAATTTGTTGAAACAAAAACTTACTACTGCACCTGTTGTAAGCACCGGAATTTTACTCCCTAAAAAAAAAGAACAGTTGTACGACTTTACCTACAGTCATGCGACTGTAATCTAACTATAGTCGTACGACTGTAGGATCGTGGCAGGTGAACGCATATCCTAAAAGCTGAAAAAAGGGGAAAAGAGAGGAGAGGCCAGCAGAAAAAGAAAAAAAAAAAGAGGAGAGAGGAGCTTGGGGAGATCTCAGAAAAAAAGAGAGAGAAAGAAGAAAAGAAACAAGGAAAAGAAAGGGAAAAACTCATCTTCAAGGATCCCTCAGCATTTAGAGATTTTGGACCAAAGTTCCTAACCCTAACTCAAGGAGAAAATTGCGAATTTCAGTGGATTGGAGCGACGCTAGGGCTCAATCCTACGGTGGACGCGCGCAAAAAAGGTTACCACTCTTTATCCTTTCTGTTTTTCCGGCTTTCTTGGTAATTGGTGTGGTTTTTATGCATTTTTGTTCAAGTTTTTTATTTTTGTTTCCGGAAATCAAGAACAGTCGTGCGACTTTTCTTGAGTTTGATGAACAGTCGTACGACTGTGTTTACAGTCGTACGAGTGTTCTTGATTTCCAGGCGTTTTCTCCCAGTTTACTTCAAATAAAATTTTGGCGAAATCCTGATTTTGGACTGCTTACAGTCGTACAACTGTAGTTACAGTCGCACGACTGTAACATGCTTCCAAAATCAGAATTTCTGTTTTAATCCCCAAAAAATTTCTAAAAATCCATAAAAATTCAGAAAATCCAAAAATCATCAAAACGAATTTTATTATGTGCATCCACGACCATAGATTCAATTTTCAGTAAAATACATTTAGAACAATGCCATGACGGAGACCCAATTGTCCCGAAAACCGACCCACCTCACATGTAAAAATGCATGCAAACCGGCAAAATTGTTTTCAAAACGAATTTCTCACAAACCAAAAATACAGGGAAGTTTCAAAATGTTTTCCAGGTCTAACCGGACCGGCTAGCCGAGCCAACTCGATTATCCCTTAAGTGTATGCTCCCAATTCCTATATTCCCATTCTGTCATATTTGAGTCTTATTTGTTGCGTGCCGTAAAAATTGTGCTAACCTTTGTTTTGCAGCTTTTATTTTTATTTTTATTTTATATGTATTTAATAGAATTACTCGTGTATCCTAGGCGATTGTAATTTTTAGATAAATCATGTATTCTAGGCGCCTGTAAAAGTGAGGCTGAGAGTTTTTATCTTTTATTCGATCGGGTTGTAATAATTTAATTGTTTGCTATTTTACTTTACCTGTATGCGCGCTGTATGTCTATTTAATGAAATAAAATTGACTTTAGAGTTTGAAATACCATTTGAGAACATTGGCCAATATTTATTTTAATTAGACACAAAATAAGGGACTTGTCCGGACCCAAATCTCTGGATAGTGTAGCGGCCGTTCATCCGGTTCAGCTACATTATAAATTTCTCGGTTGAGTTGAGCCGGGTGGCGACTCTACAATATTCATCGAGACTTAAGTCTCGGTTCTTTTAAGAATTAATTCCATATTTTTTCAAAATGAATTTCCATTATAAAAACCCCACGCGAGGGAGGGGTCCGCCCGAAATCGAGGAGCCCCTTCCAAAAGAGAGTCTCGCCTTCCATCGAAAACGTCGTCCAGTCACACCTGTGTTAGCTTTGCCTAATTTTACAGGAAGATGGTTTTATTATTTGAGGAAGGCTATAACAATTGCTTTGTTCTACACCTCTTGGGCTTATTTGATAATTTAGATGTTTGACTTTGCTTTCAAGCACTCAAATTATTATGAGTCCCTTTAGAAAGAACAAAGCCAGTATACATTCTTTTCATATCAAGGCCAATAAAATTCACATTCATATCTTGCATTGGGGGTGCAGCCATTGTATAATTGTTAGGATCAAGACCCCTCAAGTTCATTTAGATTTCTCTTAGCGGAACTCCAGTTTAGCCTCAGAGGATTCACCTACATTAGTACAAGTACTTTTCTCCATGTTCCAACATGCATGACTTGTATGGGTCTCACTAGCTTTGACTTTATTCCTTTCACTAACTTTTTTTCCCTTTTCTATCTCGAGTTCTAACTGGTGCTGCATCCCTACGAGCTACCTCATCATTCACAAGCTAGGCTTCATGATCAATCTCATCAAAGTCATCCTTATTGTCAAAAAGTAACACATTAAAACGAGATTCTCCAACAAAATTTTCTTAGGACTTCCTCAAATGACGCACAACCCTATCTTTCCCAGCATTAGGCTTTATCCCCATAGCTTGTTTCCTTGGTTTCCTAACCACATGCAACCATGGCCCATATTGGTTCTCACTACTGCCCTCAGTATCAATCGCACCTTTTACCTTTTGTTGAACATCCATTATATCACCCATCACATTCTCCGTAACTTCCTCTTCTTTGTTCGTGGGGCAAACATGATGTGAATCGAGATAGCCTGATCTTTGGTTTAACTTGTCTAATCAGTTTGGTTGATGCAAAGAATAATAACATCCTTTCAAATGCTGATTTATGGAGGATTCGGTACAAAATGAAGCTCAATAGTTTATTTGTGAGGAATGTACGAGACCATTGGGAATCTTCTGGGCCTAATTGATGTGATATCGGCTTTGAGAAAGCCGAAATCAACTTTAATAAATTTCCCAACTCTATCAATCAAGGTTGAACTCACAAAAACGAAACAAAGATAGGTGATAGAAAACCAATCCTAGGGTGTTTAAGCGACAATGAAAGGGATTCAAACCTGACACCTTCGATTAAGCAATCTTAGAACCTGAATGTTGGATGATTCACAAGTACCTTACCACAATACTTGTTCATAATCAAGATAAAATTGTAAGAATGAAGAACTCGATCTCACAAACTCACAAAATTAAAAATCAGCCCCGGGCTGGAATCTTAACAAAGAAAGAAAAATCAGAATTGTATTAAATTTCATCCATCCTCTTTAACTATTACATTGGTGTTTAAATAGAAAATTTAAACCTAAACTATTTAGGAAAAGAAAACCTTATTTGACTAGGAAAAGAACAACAAAGAAAAAGGAATGGCTGGATTTCAGCCTTAAACTTAGGAAAGTCAAACCAACACAAATAAGGAAAACTTTAAATCAATCCTTATGCAATAAGGATTGAAAAACGTGCTTCCCTTTAGCATGTGGTTTATGGGCTGATTTGTGAGCCCAAAACAGCTCACTTATTGTTAAAACTAACATTTGACTAAAGACACCTAAACCCAAATCAAAATCCATAAATATTCCCTAAGGGTGCCTTAAGTACTAACACTTAATTGTCCTTAGCTCATATATAGAATTCAAATTAGGTCCATTTTAACTAATCATTACAATCAGACCCATAAATATCACTTTCTTGGACTTGAATACAACACAGACTGAATCGTATCTATATGAGTTGTTCGGTTTGTTGTGATCAGCCACAATCTCCATACATTGAAATAAGTGTATAACTAGACCATTAAGCACTTGATGCATCTTCTTTGCACGGTTCCTTGTTATTGGACTAATGGGCAGCTCCAAAGGATCTCTCTTTGATGTGATATTGGCTGTGAGAAAGCCGAAATCAACTTGAATAAATTTCCCAAGTCTATCAATCAAGGTTGAACTCACAAAAACGAAACAAAGATGGGTGATAAGCAAACCAATCCAAAGGTTAAGCGACAATGAAAGGGATTCAAACCTGACACCTTCGATTAAGCAATCTTAGAACCTGAATTTTGGATGATTCACAAGTAACTTATCACAATACTTGTTCATAATCAAGATAAAATTGTAAGAATGAAGAACTCGATCTCACAAACTCACAAAATTAAAAATCAGCCCCGGGCTGGAATCTCAACAAAGAGAGAAAAATCTGAATTGTATTAAATTTCATCCATGATGACTTTCAACTATTACATTGGTGTTTAACTTAAAACTAATCCTTATGCAATAAGGATGAAAAACGAAATTCCCTTTTGAGGGTTGTTTATGGGCTATTTTTAAGCCCAAAACAACTCACTTATTGAAAAAAAAATAACAATTAAATATGGATACCTAAGCCCAATTCGAAATCCATACATATTCTCTAAGGGTGCCTTAAGTGCTAACACTTAATTGTCCTTAGCTCGTACGTAGAAGTCTAATTAGGCCCAGAAG
The DNA here is from genome assembly GCA_039660915.1 of Euphorbia tirucalli. Classification (NCBI taxonomy): domain Eukaryota; kingdom Viridiplantae; phylum Streptophyta; class Magnoliopsida; order Malpighiales; family Euphorbiaceae; genus Euphorbia; species Euphorbia tirucalli. Next base: position 27,857,481 of record CM077640.1, on the reverse strand, counting down.
ATTCCTAATGGGCTTGTACATTCCTCACAAATAAACTATTGAGCTTCATTTTGCACCGAATCCTACACAAATAAGCATTTGAAAGGATGTTATTATTCTTTGCATCAACCAAACTGATTAGACAAGTTAAACCAAAGATCAAGCTATATCGATTCACATCATTCTCCCTTTCTTCGAAAAGATTCGTCCTCGAATCTTGCATGTTCATATCATAAGGAAGAATTATATCCTGAAAAACATGAAAAGAAACAATAGACAAACAATTATCAAGTATGTTAGTTGAAATCAAGTCAATTTTTTCTAAGTGGTAATTATCTCCCACTTCATTAACAAGCTTTCCAACATGCTGATCTTCATGTTCTCCATGTTTCACCATAATATTAGCTCCAATCTTTTCTCTATCAGGTTGTGCATCTTTGTGGACAAGATATTCAACAAGTTCAGCCTCTGCAACAACACCAGCTTCAGTTTTGTCACCATCACATCCTTCATGATCACCAATATCTTTCACCTCTTTATTCACATCAGATTCAGCATCATCATTGCAAGGAATTTCTTCATTAGCTTTCTTTTGCTGTTGTTTGTGCAAATACAACATGTCTTTATAAGCTTCTTCATCACATAATGGAAGAATCTTGTACATACGTCCTGCTGATTTAAGTGAACAACAATTCTTCTCACCATCAAAGATAACATCTCTATGAACTTCCCATGGACGGTCAAGCAATAGATGACAATCTTCCATAGGATGAACATCACATAATATTTCATCTTTGTACCGACCAATGGATAATTTTACCACAACTTGCTTATTTATTTAAATATCACATTTATTTAATGATGGCAAGAGATATGGCTTTGGATGGTCAATAAGAGGAAAATTTAATTTCTCTACCAAAGTGAGACTAGCAACGTTTGCAAAATAAGTTCTATGAAGAATCACGCTGCAAACCTTATCATTGACTCGACATCTAGTACAGAAATTAACACTAAACATGGCTCATAAATAATGAAAACTCACATTCACAAACAGACAAGAAAAAAAAAAGTACACAAGATTCAGAGAAAAAAACGCAACAGTTGAACCTAAGACACAACTAGAAGCAAATTTAACAAAACTGGAAACAGAATTTCGACTCTAATTTAGGGCAACTTCCAAACCGATTCTGAACCTGAAGTTTTCTAATGTTATTTAGAACTTTTTCTTAAGAATCCAATGGTTTTGAATTACACAATTCCGAGTTCTATAGACAAAGATATGATGGAAAAAGTAAAAACAGTGCAAAAGATACGGGTTCACTAAAAAGAAAAAAACAAAAACAAAAACGAAATCCTTTTTTTTCCTTCAAACACTAACAGATCTTGATTGAAGCCAAAGCTCTGATACCAATTGATGTGATATCGGCTGTGAAAAGCCGAAATCAACTTTAATAAATTTCCCAAGTCTATCAATCAAGGTTGAACTCACAAAAACGAAACAAAGATGGGTGATAGCAAACCAATCCAAAGGTGTTTAAGCGACAATGCTGACACCTGCGATTATGCAATCTTAGAACCTGAATGTTGGACGATTCACAAGTCTCTTACCACAATATTTGTTCATAATCAAGATAAAATTATAAGAATGAAGAACTCGATCTCACAAACTCACAAAATTAAAAATCAGCCCCGGGCTGGAATCTCAACAAACTATTACATTGGTGTTTAACTTAAAACTAATCCTTATGCAATAAGGATGAAAAACGAAATTGCCTTTTGAGGGTTGTTTATGGGCTGATTTTTAAGCCCAAAACAACTCACTTATTGAAAAAAATAACAATTAAATATGGATACCTAAGCCCAATTCGAAATCCATACATATTCCCTAAGGGTGCCTCAAGTGCTAACACTTACTTGTCCTTAGCTCATACGTAGAAGTCTAATTAGGCCCAGAAGATTCCTAACGGGCTTGTTCATTCCTCACAAATAAACTATTAAGCTTCATTTTGCACCGAATCCTACACAAATAAGCATTTGAAAGGATGTTATTATTCTTTGCATCAACCAAACTGATTAGACAGGTTAAACCAAAGATCAAGCTATATCGATTCACATCACTCTTGCCTCATCGCTCCATGCCTCCATGTCCTTATGGTGTGATGACAGCATCATTCCCTCTCTCTTGAAAAGGATTTGTCCTCAAATCTTCATCACCTCCATCAAACAAAGACAAGTCAGCCACATTGAAAGTCGCATGAACACCGTACTCACCTGGCAAGTCTAGCTTGTAAGCATTATCCCCAATGCGTGCAATGACTTGAAAAGGTCCATCGCCTCTAGGGTATAGGTTTGAAAGCCTTTGGGCAGGAAATCATTCCTTGCGCATATGCAACGACACCCAATCATCTGGTTCAAACAACACTTGTTTGCGTCCCTTGTTGGCTTGCCTTGCATAATGCTCATTCTTCTTCTCCCATTGCTGTCTCACTTGTTCATGCAACTTAAGCACTGATTCTGACTTCTTCTTACCATCTATACTTTTCCTTTCATCAAAAGGTAATGGGATCAAGTCTAATGGTGTCAAAGGATTAAATCCATGAACAATTTCAAACGGTGACATATTAGTAGATGAATGAATGCACAGCTCTATTATAAGCAATTTCAATAAATGGTATGCATTCCTCCCATGATTTTAAGTTCTTTTGAATGACAGCCCTAAAATGTTCTAGGTGTTCTTCTTTAGATTTGGAATAGATAAGAATGTCGTCGAAATACCCAACAACAAAATTACATATAAAGTCACACAGTACATGGTTCATTAATCTCATATATGTACTAGGCACATTAGTTAAGCCAAATGGCATAACTAGCCACTTATATAAACCATGCTTAGTCTTAAAAGCCGTTTTCCACTCATCTCCCAAAAACATGCGAATCTGATGATAACCACTTTTAAGATCTATTTTTGTGAAAATTACAGCCCCATTTAACTCATCCAACATATCATCTAACCTAGGAATAGGGTGACGATACTTTACCGTGATTTTGTTAACGGCTCTACAATCAATGCACATCCGCCAAGTCCCATACTTTTTCGGTACTAGGATGACTGGTACAGCACATGGGCTCATAGATTCACGAATTAATCCCTTTTCCATAAGCTCATCCACCTGCCTTTGAAGCTCCTTCATCTCCTCCGGATTACTTCTATAGGCTGGTCTATTAGGAATTTATGCACTGGGTATAAAATCGATGTAGTATTCAATTCCTCGGATCGGGGGCAGTGGTATCTCTTCGGGGAACACGTCCTCGAACTCCTGAAAAAGAGGGTAAACACTTGACGGAAGGTCACATTGGTTTAGAGATGATAAACAAAAACTTTTACAATAAAATAACAACAAATTTTTGTTTTCAGATTCAGCTTGCTTAATATCTCTCATTTTAGCATATAAAGATAAATTCTGGGCTTTTTTAATGCTCCTTCGTTTTTCTCTCCTCTCACTCTCATCTCTCGGCCTTAATGCCTTTTCTCTCCCCTCTTCTCTGTTCTCACCCTCACTGATTTTAACACTCTTGTTTTCACTCGCCTTAACCACACCCCTACTCACAATGGCTTCTTCCGACATTCTTTGCATATAGAGGTGGTCCTCATATACTTCAGCGGGCGGTAAGGGTGATAACGCATACTTCTTCCCATCCTTGACTATGGTAAATTTGTTCGGACGACCATGATGTAGTGCCGAACAGTCAAATTGCCAAGGTCTCCCCAACAAAACATGACAAGCTTGCATCGGGACTAAATCACAATGCACTTCATCAGTATAAGAACCAATTGAAAAGTTCAGAAGTAGCTGCCTAGTAACCTTGAGTTCGTTACTATCATTCAACCATTGTAATCGATATGGATTAGGATGTGGAATGGTTGAAAGTCCAAACCGATTCACCAAAATGTGGCTAACCACATTACAACAACTCCCTCCATCAATGATCATCAAACACGTCTTCCCCTTCACATTACATCGAGCATGGAAAATGTGTTCCCTCTGTTCGGTTGAGCTACTCACCCCCATTTTCAATGTGCGTCGGGTGATCAGATTTACACCATGTCCTCCCTTGCTATCTATCTCTTCAATATCACTACAATCTTCCAAGGAAGGCATATCGTCAAGTTCGGGATCAGATTCGGAGTCAGATTCAGATGCCAACTCTCCATGCTTCATGACCATGGTTCTTTGATTCGGGCAATCCCGTGCATAATGTCCTCTTCCTTTGATTGTTCTTTTTGTCTGATTGAATTGGTGAATTTACTGCCAATTGTTCTCCCATTTTTATTTTATTCTTTAATCTTTAAGTTTTGGAATTATAATCTGAATTCTGATTATAATTTTGTGTTCTTTGTGTTTATTGGAATCTCATTCGACGATCGGGATCATTATTGAGCTCGGGCAGCGCCTTGCTTCACCGGATTCATATCAGGTGAAAACTTTGGGAAATATACACACAGGCGCAAATTTTGCGAACTTTCTGCCCGAGTTACCAACTTCCGAGTGAAAAGTTTTTGAACTTTATTATGCCCGGGCGTAAAGTTTCCTAACATTATGCCTGGGCTACAAACTTTGAGTACTTTACACCCCGGGGCCAAACTTTGCGAATTTTAAGCACGGGGTACAAACTTTGTGAAGCATGGGATACAAATTTTGCGAACCTTACGCCCAGGTGAAAACGGTGCAAACATTATGACTGTGTGCAAAATTTGTGAACTTTATACCCGGGGTACAAACTTTGCGAACTTTATGCACAGGTACAAACTTTGCAAACTATACGCCCATTTGAAAACTATGTAAACTTTATGCTCAGGCGCAAAATTTGTCAATTTTATGCCTGGGGGAAAACTATGCAAACTTTACCCTTGTGACGCGATCAGCCTATCTAACAAAGATCAATCTAAAGAGCAAGAGCATGGAGCTAAGGAACAAGGAGCTGATTATGGCGTGGACTTGAAGATTCCAAGTGGGCCTATTACAAGGTCTAAGGCAAAGAGGGTGCGTGAGGCATTAAATGGACTGATTGCACGCTTATGGGATAACCAAGGCATTCAAGAGGCACCATGGCCAAGTGAGATGGCATGGAATGGTTCAACTCGTTTGATGGCTTTAATTCAAGCCCAAGAAGACCAGCCCATCAGGGTTGTGATTTGAGGCTGAATTGGTTTAAGTCATATTAAGTGAGCTTTGGACATGCATGTGCATGGCACATGTGTTAACCCATTGGGAACTTAGTATAATTTAAATTAATATTATCTTCATAAAAAGAGGCTGTTTCTTGCAAGTCAAATGGCGAGAGTGGGCTGATTTGTTGTGGGGGCCGAATCTACTCATTTGGACACATGGTAAAAGAAGAATCCTTGTCTATTTAGGTTTTCCTTGTGGGATAAGGATTACTAAGTGCTGATTTCTAGTTATTTTTCCTTTTTAGCTTAGGATTATTTTCTATTTCAGAATTATCTTATTTTAGCTTTCCTTTCTAAGTTAGTATTCCTTATTTTAGTAGGACAAAGCTTGTAAAGCCTATTTAAGGGCTATGGCCGAATTCTTTAGAGGAGGTCAATTTTGCTTTTGCTAATAAAAATTCAGAACTTTGTTCTTCTTTCTTTGTTGAGTGATTTGAGTGATTGGCTTAAACTCTTAACATATTATTTTGATTGTGATCAATCGTCAAGGCTAGGCGATTAGGAATCAAACCATATATCAGGTTCTATCATACGAATCGAAAGGTTGGGTTAATCGAGTTATTAACTTGATTGTTCATTCACGTGGTTGGATTGGGTATTTCTATTGCCAACTTTATTTTGCTGCAATTTCATATCAAGTTCCACTGCATCTTCCACATCTATTCGTGAACCTCAACTTGATTTCGAACGGTCGGGCAAATTTCGCATTCGGCTGCATCTCGCTTAACCGGAATCGCGTCAGGTTTGAATCCCTTTCATTGTCGTTTAAACACCTTAAGATTGGTTTGCTATCACCAATCTTTGTGTCATGCTTGTGAAATTCGATTTATATATTGCTGTCCTTAGTGATTATAATTCATTCTTCTATATACTTGGCTACAATTGAATAGATTCTGTTGAACAAGAACCTAACCCTCAAATTCTGATTCATTGTTCAATTTGTTTTAAATCCTTCAAGATAGATCGGGGAAACTTGTTGATTTCGGTTTCTTAGCCGATATCACATCACCTTGCAATTGGCCTGATAGGAATTTGCAAAGGATCATTCTTCTTCAGCTCCACGCCACGTTCCATCCTTGGTGTGCCTTGGTGAGTCGCATCACAAACTTTATGCAAGGTGTACAAAATTTGCGAACTATACACACGAGTCAAAACTTTTTGAAATTTACACACGGGCACAAAAATTTTCGAACTTTCTGCCTAGGGAAAAAATTTTCTAACTTTATGCCTGGGGTACAAAGTTTGCGAACTTTATGCCCATGGTCGAACTTTGCAAACTTTATGCCTACGGGCAAACTCAGCAAACTTTACCCAGGGCGCAAAATCTGTGAACTTTGCACTATGGTATAAACTTTGCCAACTTTATGCACGGGGTACAAAATTTACTAACTTTTTGCTCGGCGGAAAACTTTGCAAAATTTACGGACGGGCGAAAAACTTGCAAACTTTCTACTCGTGGTACAAACTTTGTGGACGTTACACCCGGGTGCAAAATTTGTGAACTTTATGCCCGGGGGTACAAACTTTGCCAATGTTACGCCTAGGTGAAAACTGTGTACAAAATTTGTGAACTTTATGCCTGAGGTACAAACTTTGCGAACTTTATGCTTGGTGTACAAACTTTGCGATCATTTTACTCGGGGTTGAAAGTTTGCAAAATTTACGCCCAGGCGCAAGCATAACGAACTTTATGCCTAGGGGTAAACTTTGGGAACTTTACCCCTGGTCGCAAAATTTGTGAATTTTACCTGGAGTACAAACTTTGCAAACTTTATGCCTGGGGTGCAAGCTTTGCGATCGTTTTACCCGGGTACAAACTTTGCGAAATTTATGCCCGGTTGAAAAGATTGCGAACATTATGCCTGGAGGCAAACTTTGTGAACTTTTTGCCAGCGTACAAACATTGCGAACTTTATGCCCAGCAAACAAACTTTGCGTACTTTACGCCTGGGGACAAACTTTAGGACCCTTATGCCCGGGGCCAAAATTTGCGATATTTATGCCCGGGGGCAAACTTTACGAACTTTATTCCTGGGGTACAAACTTAGCGAACTTTACGCACAGGGGAAACTGTGTAAACTTTGCATCCGGGTGCAAAATATTGTGAACTTTCTACCCTGGATACAAACTCTGAGAACTTTATGCCCGGGGACAAACTTTGCGAACTTTATGTTCGGGGCCAAACTTTGCTAACTTTATTCCTGAGGTACAAACTTTGCGAACTTTACACTCTGTTGAAAAATGTGTAAACTTTAAGTAGGGATGCAACATTTGTGAACTTTATACCTAGGGTAACAAAGTTGCGAACTTTGTGCCCAGCGGCAAAGGTTGCGAACTTTATACACGGGGTACAAGCTTTGCGAACTTTATGCTCGGGGTCGAACTTTGCAAACTATATGCCAAAGGGCAAACTTTACAAACCTTATGCCCAGGGTACAAACTTTTCAAACTTTACGCCTAAGTGAAAACGTTGCGAAATTCACTCATGGCTGCAAAAATTTGCGAACTTTCTGCCCAGGGTACAATTTTTGTGAAATTGACACCCGAGTGAAAATTGTTTGAACTTTATTACCCCCAGGGGCAAAGTTTGCGAACTTTATGCCCGGTGTCCAAACTTTGCGAACTTTATGCCTGGGGTCGAACTTTGCGAACTATATGCCTGAGTGCAAACTTTATGAACTTTATGCCTAGGGTATAAACTTTGTGAACTTTACGCCTGGTGAAAATTGTGTAAACTTTAACCCCGAACGTAAAATTTGTGAACTTTATACCCAGGGTACAAATTTTGTGAACTTTACGCCCGGGGACAAACTTTGCGAACTTTATGCCCGGGGCCAAACTTTCTGAACTTTATCCCCGGGGTGCAAACTTTGCGAACTTTACACCTGGGGACAAACTTCGTGGACTTTATCCCCGGGGTGCAAACTTTGCGAACTTTATGCACGATCCAGAGTACAAAATTTGCGAAATTTACGCCTGGGTAAAATTGTTACGAACTTTATGCCCGGGGAAAAACATTGCGGGCGTTCTACTCGGCTGAAATGATTGCAAACTTTATGCCTAGGGGCAAACATAGCGAACTATTTACTCAGGGTTCAAACTTTGCGAAATTTATGCATGGTGTAAAAACGTTGCTAACTTTTTACCTAGCGTACAAACTTTGCAAAATTTACGCCCGGATGAAAACAATTCCAAATTTATGCCTGGGGTAAAATTTTCGAATTTTATGCTCAGGGTACAAACATTGCAAAATTTAGGTACGGGTGAAAACATTGCGAACTTTATGCCCAGCGGCAAATTTTGCGAACTTTATACCTGGGGGAAATCCTTGCTAGCTCTTTACATAGGGTACAAACATTGCGAAATTTAAGCCCAGGGGAAAACAATGCAAAATTTATGCCTAGGCGAAAATTTTGCGAACTTTATACCCGGGGTACAAATTCTGCGAAATTTACGCCTAGGTAAAAACATTGTGAACTTTATGCCTGGGAGTAAACTTTGAGAACTTTATGCCCAAGGGCAAACTTTGAGAACTTTACGCCCTGGGCCAAGTTTTCGAACTTTGCCACCGGTCGCAAAATTTGTGAGCTTTTTACTTAGGGTACAAAATTTACGAACGTTATACATGGGGTACAAAATTTGCGTGCTTTACACCCGGGTGAAAATTTTCTGAAATTTTCGCACGGTCCAAAATTTGTGAACTTTCTTCCCAGGATACAAACTTTCTAAAAGTTATGCCTGGGTGAAAATATTTTGAACTTCATTATGCCTGGGTTTAAAATTTGAGAAATTTATTACTGAGGTACAAACTTTGAGAACATTATGCTAGGCGTTGAACTTTGCGAACTTTACACCCCTGGGCAAAGCCTGCGAAACTTAACCCCGGGGTGCAAAATCTATGAACTTTATACCCAGGGCACAAACTTTGCGAACTTTATGCCCGGGGCGAAAATTTGCGAACTTGATGCCCGTAAGCAAACTTTGTGAACTTTATGCTCGGGGTACGAACTATGTGATCTTTACGCCATGGGTGAAAACTATGAAAACTTTACGCCCGAGCATAAACTTAAAAATCAACCCATAAAAAACCCTCAAAAGGGAATTTCGTTTTTCATCCTTATTGCATAAGGATTAGTTTTAAGTTTTCCTTGTTTGTTTTTATTTACGCTTTCCTAGTCCGACAAGGATTTGTTTTCCTTTTCAGTTTAGGGTTAGGTTTAAGTTTCCTATTTAAACACCAATGTAATAGTTAAAGAGGGGGATGAAATTTAATACAATTCTGATTTTCCTCTCTTTGTTGAGATTCCAGACCAGGGCTGATTTTTAATTTTGTGAGTTTGTGAGATCGAGTTCTTCATTATTACAATTTTATCTTGATTATTAACAAGTATTGTGGTAAGGTACTGGTGAATCATCCAAAATTCAGGTTCTAAGATTGCTTAATCGAAGGTGTCAGGTTTGAATCCCATTCATTGTCACTTAAACACCTTAGGATTGGTTTGCTATCACCCATCTTAGTTTCGTTTTTGTGAGTTCAACCTTGATTGATAGACTTGGGAAATTTATTAAAGTTGATTTCGGCTTTCTCACAGCCGTTATCACATCGATTGGTATCAGAGCTTTGGCTTCAATCAAGGTCTGTTAGTGTTTCAAAAAAAAAAAAAATTCGTTTTTGTTTTTTTCTTTTTAGTAAACCCGTATCTTTTGCACTATTTTTACTTTTCCATCGTATCTTTGTCTATAGAAATTGGAATTGTGCAATTCAAAAACCGTTGGATTCTTAAGAAAAAGTTCTAAATAACGTCAGAATACTTCAAGTTCAAAATCGGTTTGGAAGTTGCCCTAAATTGGAGTCGAAATTCTGTTTCGTAAAGTTTTTACCCCGGGTATAAAGTTCACAAAGTTTGTGCTCTGGCGCAAAGTTTACACAGTTTTCACCAAGGCGTAAAGATCATAAAGTTGTGCATAGGTATCTTTATTTAATTATTATTTTTTCAATAAGAGAGCTTTTTTGGGCTTAAATTCAGATCATAAAGAACACTCAAAAGGGGATTTCGTTTTTTTCATCATTATTGCATAAGAATTAGTTTTAGTTTTCCTTATTTGTTTTGATTTAATCTTTCCTAGCTAGATAAATATTTGTTTTACGCTAATAAAAGGGTGTTGGATGTTCCTTTTATGAAATTATTATCAATAAAGATTGAATATTTCATTTGAAAATTTCGGTTGAATTTTTAGTTTCACTATTTTGAGAGTGTGTGATTGTGTTCCAACTCTTAAAGTATTACTTCGATCGTGATCAATTGTGGTGGCTAGGTAATTCAGAATCAACCTTTCTCAGGTTCTATCTTCCAAATTGAAAGGTTGAATTAACTTTTACGTTAATTTGATTGTTCTTTTTATTTGATTGAATTGGTGAATTTATTGCCAATTGTTCTTCTATTTTTATTCTATTCTTTAATCTTTTAGTTTTGAAATCATAATCTGAACCCTAATTATAATTTCATGTCCTTTGTGTTTATTGGAATCTCATTTGACGATCGGGAACATTATTGACTTCGGGTAGCGCCTTGCTTAACCGGATTCATATCACTTGGCGAATTTTGTGCCTGTGGCCAAGATTTGCGAATTTTTTATGCCCAGGGTACAAACATTGTGAACTTCATTATGCCCGGGGGAAAAATTTAAAAACTGTATGCCTGCGGTACAAACATTGTGAACATTATGCCCGAGTGCAAAGTTTATACACAGTTTTCAACCGGACGTAAAGTTCGCATAGTTTGTACATCGGGAATAAGGTCAGCGAAGTTTGGCCCCAATCATAAATTTTGCAATGTTTGTATCCAGGGTAGATAGTTCACAAATTTTGCACCCGGTGCAAAGTTTATACACTGTGTAAAAAGTTTGTACCCTGGGTAAAAGGTTCACAAAGTTTGCCCCCAGGCATAAAGTTCAAAAAGTTTTTGCCCTAGGACATAAAGTTTTAAAAATTTTGGCTCCGGCCATAGAGTTTGCAAAGTTTGTCCCCAGGCATAGAGTTTGCAATGTTTTTACCCTAGAAATAAAGTTCCCAAATTTTGTGCTCGGGCGTATAGTTTACACAGTTTTTACCCGGGCGTAAAGATCGCAAACTTTGTACCCCGGGCATAAAGTTCGTAAAGTTCGCCCCCGGGCTTAATGTTCGCAAAGTTTACCCTGGGGCTTACAGTTCAAAAAGTTTGCCCCTGGGAATAAATATCGTAATGTTTTCCCCCAAGCTAAAAATTTGCAAAAGTTTGTACCCTGGGTAAAAAGTTCACAAACTTTGCCCCGAAGCATAAAGTTCGAAAAGTTTTTACCCCCGAGCATAAATATCGCAAATTTTTGCCCCGGGCATAAAGTTCTCAAAGTTTGTCCCCAGGCATAAAGTTCGCAAAATTTGTACCTTGTTTATAAAGTTCACAGATTTTGCACACACCGGTAAAGTTCGAAAAGTTTGCCCCCGAGAGTAAAGTTCTCCAAGTTTGGTGCCGAGCATAAAGTTCCCAAAGCTTGTACCGCGGGCATAAGAAAGTTCAAAAAATTTTCACTCAGGGGTAAATTTCGCAAGGTTTGTTCCTTGGGAAGAAAGTTAGCCAATTTTGCGCCCTTGCGTACAATTGTAAGAATGATGAACTCGATCTCACAAACTCACAAACTTAAAATCAGCCCCGGGCTGGAATCTCAACAACTAAGAGAAAAATCAGAATTGTATTAATTTTCATCCATCCCTTTAACTATTACATTGGTGTTTAAATAGAAAACTTACACCTAACCCTAAACTGAAAAGGAAAACAAATCCTTGTCGGACAAGGAAAGCTTAAATAAAAACAAAAAAGGAAAACTTAAAACTAATCCTTATGCAATAAGGATGAAAAACGAAAGTCCCTTTTGAGGGTTGTTTATGGGCTAATTTTTAAGCCCAAAACAACTCACTTATTGAAAAAAATAATAATTAAATATGGATACCTAAGCCCAATTCGAAATCCATACATATTCTCTAAGGGTGCCTTAAGTGCTAACACTTAATTGTCCTAAGCTCATACGTAGAAGTCCAATTAGGCCCAGAAGATTCCCAATGGGCTCGTACATTCCTCACAAATAAACTATTGAGCTTCATTTTGCACCGAATCCTCCATAAATCAGCATTTTAAAGGATGTTATTATTCTTTGCATCAACCAAACTGATTAGACAAGTTAAACCAAAGATCAGGCTATATCGATTCACATCATTCTCCCTTTCTTCGAAAAGATTCGTCCTCGAATCTTGTATGTTCAGATCATAAGGAAGAATTATATCCTGAAAATCATGAAAAGAAATGATAGACAAACAATTATCAAGTATGTTAGTTGAAATCATGTCAATTTTTTCTAAGTGGTAATTATCTCCCACTTCATTCACAAGCTTTCCAACATCCGTATCTTCATGTTCTCCATGTTTCACCATACTGTTAGCTCTAATCTTTTCTCTATCAGGTTGTGCATCTTTGTGGACAAGATGTTCAACAAGTTCAGCCTTTTCAACAACTCCAGCTTTAGTTTTGTGACCATCACATCCTTCATGATCACCAATAACTTTCACCTCTTTATTCACTTCAGATTCAGCATCAACATTGCAAGGAATTTCTTCATTAGCTTTCTTTTGCTGTTGTTTGTGCAAATACAACATGTCTTTATAAGCTTCTTCATCACATAATGGAAGAATCTTGTACATGCATCCTTCTGATTTAAGTGAATAACAATTCTTCTCACCATCAAAGATAACATCTCTATGAACTTCCCATGGACGGCCAAGCAATAGATGACAATCTTCCATAGGTTGAACATCACATAATATTTCATCTTTGTACCGACCAATGGAGAATTATACCACAACTTGCTTATTTATTTCAATATCACATTTATTTAATGATGGCAAGATATATGGCTTTGGATGGTCAATAAGAGGCAAATTTAATTTCTCTACAAAAGTGAGTCTCGCAACGTTTGCAAAATTAGTTCTATGAAGAATCACGCTACAAACCTTATTTTTGACTCGACATCTAGTACGGAAATAAAAACTGAACATGGCTCATAAATAATGAATGCTCATATTCACAAAAAGACAAGAAAAAAAAAAGTACACAAGATTCAAAAAAAAACGCAACAGATGAACCTAAGACACAACTAGAAGCAAATTTAACAAAACTAGAAATAGAATTTCGACTCAAATTTAGGGCAACTTCCAAACCTATTCTAAACTTGAAGTATCTGACGTTATTTAGAACTATTTCTTAAGAATCCAACGGTTTTTGAATTGCACAATTCTGAGTTCTATAGGCAAAGATACGATGGAAAAAGTAAAAACAGTGCAAAAGATACGGGTTCACTAAAAAGAGAAAAAAAAAGAGACAAAAACGAAAATTTTTTTTAAACACTAACGAACCTTGATTGAAGCCAAAGCTCTGATACCTATTTGATACCAGCTGTGAGAAAGCCGAAATCAACTTTAATAAATTTCCCAAGTCTATCAATCAAGGTTGAAACTCATAAAAACGAAACAAAGATGGGTGATAGCAAACCAATCCTAAGGTGTTAAAGCGACAATGGAAGGGATTCAAGCCTGACACCTTCGATTAAGCAATCTTAGAACCTGAATGTTGGATGATTCACAAGTACCTTACCACAATACTTGTTCAATCAAGATAAGATTGTGAGAATGAAGAACTCGATCTCAAAAACTCACAAAATTAAAATCAGCCCCGGGCTGGAATGTCAACAACGAGAGAAAAATCAAAATTGTATTAATTTTCATCCATCCCTTTAACTATTACATTGGTGTTTAAATAGAAAACTTAAACCTAACCCTAAACTGAAAAGGAAAACAAATCCTTGTCGGACTAGGAAAGCTTAAATAAAAACAAATAAGGAAAACTTAAAACTAATCCTTATGCAATAAGGATGAAAAACGAAATTCCCTTTGGAGGGTTGTTTATGGGCTGATTTTTAAGCCCAAAACAACTCACTTATTGAAAAAAATAACAACTAAATATGGATACCTAAGCCTAATTCTAAATATATACATATTCCCTAAGGGTGCCTTAAGTGCTAACACTTAATTGTCCTTAGCTCATACGTAGAAGTCCAATTAGGCCCAGAAGATTCCCAATGGGCTCATACATTCCTCACAAATAAACTATTAAGCTTCATTTTGCACCGACAGCATTTGAAAAGTTGTTGTTATTCTTTGCATCAACCAAACTGATTAGACAAGTTAAACCAAAGATCAGGCTATCTCGATTCACATCACAAACGGCAGAATATTTCAAGGACATCGTGTCTACTAGTCAGCCAGTAAAGTAAATACACTAGCACAAGGGAAGGTTCAAAGGTTGATGCCTATATAGCCTATGCAAATATTGACTGTAGTTTACTATCACCACTGCGATTTTGATCTTTCATTTTGTCAATCAATTTCATTCATGTGGTGGATTGTTGGAAATTTGACAAATATATTGGATTATATACTAGTGATTATTTGTCAACTTTGGGCCAAATTATATTATGGAAAGAAAGCGTATTACATCAAATGATTAGTGTCATTGTATAGTACGTAACGTGAGCTTTCCAACGATATATAATTTACCCAAAACGGACAAGTAGTGAATGAGAAATTGTTGCTCAAAGTTAGCCTAATGGAATGAATATTTGGATAAAAATTGGCTTATGTTAACCCACATGGGAAAAATATAAAGTGGAAAAGGTTTTTATATTGAAACACACTTTTGTAAAGTGTTAACTTGTGTAAGCCAAAAGGCTCTCTCTTACGCGTGCAGGGGGGGTGCAAATCCTAGCCCTGAGCCTTCAAAGGCCCAATGTGCACCCGCACGGAGTGGGCGGCGCGAATGCCGGACCGAATTGGGCCACTACGGGCTTACCTAATTTTTGTTCCGGTCCGACTAATTTTCTCCAGATATTTTATTTTTTGAGCCTCTTCAATTTTTCTGTCAGTTTTATTTTCCAAATAAAAAAAAACTGCAGAATTAATTCTCTCTTAATAAGAGAATTAATCCAATTAATTGTCATTATTAATCCAATAAATCCTCTAACCAGCCTATATTTTCTTGCTCCATTAGTTGCAGAATACACTTGCAAGAATTTTGAATTTCCTTTCCTCTTTTTTCCTGCAATCTCTTTCTTTCTACATAGGCTGTCATTTTTCCTTTCTTCTCCGGTGATAGTCCACTTCGCACAGTTGAGTTCGCCATCGAGAGTTGTTGTATCCTGGATGACAAATCACCAACTACGGGTAGGTAATTGTCTTAAGGAAACTGTATTTTTCAGGCCTCAACTCTACTGTTCCTTTTTGTTAAGGTTGAAAAGTATCTTATTTTCTGTTTTCAATTTATTTTGTTTCTGCAATTTAATTATATAAATTGTTTTTGTTTACTGTTATCTAACAAAAAAAAAAGTGCTTCCCTTTGGCATGTGGTTTATGGGCTGATTTGTGAATCCAAAACAGCTCACTTATTGTTAAAACTAAAATTTGACTAAAGACACCTAAATAAAATAAGCCCAGTGCATAATGAAAATAAGACAATCTAATTAAGCCTAAAAGATTCCCAATGGGTTATTCACATGTCATACATATAAAAGTCCAAAGCTCATCTTAATAAGTTTAATTGGACATAGTCCATTACAAGATATTTAATTTGGGCTCGTACATTCCTCACAAATAAACTATTGAGCTTCATTTTGCACTGAATCCTCCAACAATCAGCATTTGAAAGGATGTTATTATTCTTTGCATCAACCAAACTGATTAGACAAGTTAAACCAAAGATCAGGTTATCGCCCACATTCAGGTTCTAAGAATGCTTATTTGAAGGTGTCAGGTTTGAATCCCTTTCATTGTCAATTAAAAACCTTGGGATTGGCTTGTTATCACCAATCTTTGTTCATGTTTGTGAAATTTCGAATTATATATTGCTGTTCTTGGTGATTATAGTTCATCCTTCTACATTCTTTGTTGCAATTACATGTTTGTTTTCCATTAAGTATTTAATTCTCTGAACACATGTTTGCTGTAATTGAATTGTTTTAATTGAACAAAACATAAAATTCATATTCTCTTTAAAGTGTTCAATTTGGTTAAAATCCTTCAAGATAGATCGGGGAAACTTGTTGATTTCGGTTTCTTAGCCATTATTATATCTTAAAAGGTCAACATAAGCTTAATAAAAGGCATACTAGGTGGGTTGAGTTCATTGAGACATTCCCTTATGTGAGTAGGTATAAGCAAGGGGAAGAGAATGTTGGTGCCCATGCATTGAGTCGGCGTGTGAACTTGTTAAATATGATGCATGCTAAATTGCAAGGGTTCAATTCTATCAAAGATCTATATGCTAGTGACGATGATTTTGCATCTATTTTTTAGGCTTGTGAACATGCTGCTTTTGGGAAGTTCTATAGACATTAAGGTTTTTTACTTAAAGAAAATAAATTATAGGTGCCTAATTGTTCTCATAGGAACTTGCTTGTGCGAGAGGCTCATGGAGGAGATCTCATGGGACATTTTGGTCTACTAATGACTTTTGATATGCTTTCGGAACATTTCTTTTGGCCACACATGAGGCGTGATGTGGAGAAGGTTTGTGCTAATTGTATAAATTGCAAGCAAGCTAAGTCTAGTGAACCTTGGACTGATATTTCTATGGATTTTGTGTTAGGTTTGCCAAGGTCGAAGCATGGCAATGATTCTATCTTTGTGGTTGTATGCAGATTTTCTAAAATGTCTCATTTTATTCCTTGTCATAAAACGGTTGATGCCACTAATGTTGCTAATTTATTCTTTAGGGAGATTGTGCGATTGCATGGAGTACCTAAAAGTCTAGTTAGTGACTGTGATTCTAAATTCTTAAGCTACTTTTTGAAGACTTTATAGGAAAAGTTAGGGACTAAGTTATTATTTTCTACATCTTGTCATCCCTAAGCTGATGGTCAAACTGAAGTAGTCAATAGGACTTAAAGTCATGGGAAGATTGCATTCCATTTGTTGAATTTGCATATAATAGGGGTGTGCATTCTTCTATTAATTTTTCACCATTTGAAATTGTGTATGGTTTTAACCCTCTTACTCCTTTGGATTTAATTCCTTTACCTATTGCTGAGAGGAAAAGCTTAGATGGAAAGCGCAAGGTTGATTTGGTGAAGAAATTACATGAACAAGTTAAACAGCAAATTGAGAAGAAAAATGAACATTATGCAAATCAAGCTAATAAGAATCGCACAAAGGTGATCTTTGAACCTAGCGATTGGGTTTGGTTGCACATGCGGAAGGAGAGGTTTCCAACTCAACGGCATACAAAGTTGCATCCAAGAGGTGATGGACCTTTTCAAGTAGTAGCAAGGATTGGAGATAACGCTTACAAGCTTGATCTCCTAGGTGAGTATAATGTGCATGCTACTTTCAATGTTTCTAACTTATCCTTGTTTGATGCAGGTGATAACTATTCGAGGACAAATCCTCTTGAAGAGGGGGGGGATGATGCAACTCACCAAGGCAGACCAAGGATGGAACATCCGTTGCAAATTCCTATCAGACCGATTACAAGATCTAGAGCAAAGAAGGTCTGAGAAGCATTAGATGGATTGATAAAGAGTATATGGGCCAATCAAGGATCCATTAAGAAGCACCAATGCCCAGTGGGCTTGAAGGAAGAAACTGATTTTATATCTTTAGTTCAAGTCCCATAAACATAGCCCATATTTTTGTACAAGGTTGGTCCATTGTGAATTAATTAAAGAGAGCTTTTGATGTGATATCGGCTAAGAAACCGAAATCAACAAGTTTCCCCGATCTATCTTGAAGGATTTAAAACAAATTGAACAATGAATCAGAATTTGAGGGTTAGGTACTTGTTCAATAGAATCTATTCAATTGCAGCAAAGTATATAGAAGAATGAATTATAATCACTGAGGACAGCAATATATAATTCGAATTTCACAAGCATGACACAAAGATTGGTGATAACAAACCAATCCTAAGGTGTTTAAACGACAACGAAAGGGATTCAAACCTGACACCTTCGATTAAGCATTCTTAGAACCTGAATGTGGCGATTCACAAGTACCTTACCAAAATACCTATTCACGATCAAGATAATATCGCAAGAATGAAGAACTCGACCTCTCAAACTCAAAATATTAAAATCAGCCCCAGGCTGGAATCTCAACCAAGAAAGAAAAATCTGAAAATTTCAGAATGCAATTGTATTAAATTTCATATATGCCTTAAAACCTAAACCTAAACTATTTAGGAAAAGAAAACCTTATTTGACTAGGAAAAGAACAACAAAGAAAAAGGAATGGCTGGATTTCAGCCTTAAACTTAGGAAAGTCAAACCAACACAAATAAGGAAAACTTTAAATCAATCCTTATGCAATAAGGATTGAAAAACGTGCTTCCCTTTAGCATGTGGTTTATGGGCTGATTTGTGAGCCCAAAACAGCTCACTTATTGTTAAAA
Source organism: Euphorbia tirucalli (assembly GCA_039660915.1). Taxonomy (NCBI): domain Eukaryota; kingdom Viridiplantae; phylum Streptophyta; class Magnoliopsida; order Malpighiales; family Euphorbiaceae; genus Euphorbia; species Euphorbia tirucalli. The sequence continues at coordinate 27,838,746 of CM077640.1, read as the reverse complement.
CTAACATTTGACTAAAGACACCTAAACCCAAATCAAAATCAATACATATTCCCTAAGGGTGCCTTAAGTGCTAACACTTAATTGTCCTTAGCTCGTACGTAGAATTCCAATTAGGTCTATTTTAACTAATCATTACAATCAGACCCATAAATATCACTTTCTTGGACTCGAATACAACACAAGACTGAATCATATCCATATGAGTTGTTCTGTTTGTTGTTATCAGCCTCAATCTCCATACATTGAAATAAGTGTATAACTAGACCGTTAAGCACTTGTTGCATCTTCTTTGCACGGTTCCTTGTTATTGGACCAATGGGCAGCTCCAAAGGATCTCTCTTGCCTCCTCGCTCCATGCCTCCATGTCCTTGTGGTGTGATGACCGCATCAAAAACAGCTCACTTATTGTTAAAATTAACATTTGACTAAAGACACCTAAACCCAAATCAAAATCCATACATATTCCCTAAGGGTGCCTTAAGTGCTAACACTTAATTGTCCTTAGCTCATACATAGAATTCCAATTAGGTCCATTTTAACTAATCATTACAATCAGACCCATAAACATCACTTTCTTGGACTTGAATACAACACAAGACTGAATCGTATCCATATGAGTTGTTCGGTTTTTTGTGATCAGCCTCAATCTCCATACGTTGAAATAAGTGTATAACTAGACCGTTAAGCACTTGTTGCATCTTCTTTGCACGGTTCCTTGTTATTGGACCAATGGGCAGCTCCAAAGGATCTCTCTTGCCTCCTCGCTCCATGCCTCCATGTCCTTGTGGTGTGATGACCGCATCTGCTTTGGACATACATATGCATGGCATATGTGTAAGCCCATTGGGATCTTTAACTGTTCTATCATTATTGGGTCCATGTCTTTAATTTAATGGGCTTAGTTTAGTTAAGTGTTTTATTTAGAAATTAGTTATTTAGCCCTTTAATTTGGACTTTTTCATAGAGTTTTATGAGGGTTAGATGTGTTTTTCACGTGCCGCCCAAGTTTTATCTCTTCCTTTTTAGATTAAGTCTATTCCTATGAGGATTCTACTTTGTTTTAGGTATAAAAGGGTGTTGGATGTGCCTTTTGTAATATATCAGATTATTATCAATAAAGATTGAATATTTCCTTTGAAAATTTCGGTTGAATATTCAGCTTCAATATTTTGAGTGTGTGAATTTGTTCTAACTCTTAAAGTATTACTTTGATTGTGACCAATTGTTGTGGCTAGGCAATTGAGAATCAACCATTCTCAGGTTCTATCATCCAAATTGAAAGGTTGAATTAACTTTTATGTTAATTTGATTGTTCTTTTTATTTGATTGAATTGGTGAATTTATTGCTAATTGTTCTTCTATTTTTATTCTATTATTTAATCTTTTAGTTTTGAAATTATAATCTGAATTCTAATTATAATTTCGTGTTCTTTGTGTTTATTGGAACCTCATTCGACGATCGGGAATATTATTGAGTTCGGATAGCGCCTTGCTTAACCGGATTCATATCATTACCCGGGGTACAAACTTTGCGAAATTTATGCCTGGTTGAAAAGATTGCGAACTTTTTGCCTGGAGGAAAACTTCATGAACTTTTTACCGGGTTACAAACTTTGCGAACTTTATGCTTTAGGTACAAACTTTGCGAACTTTATGCCTTAGGTACAAACTTTGCGAACTTTATATGCTTGCGGACAAACTTTGCGAAGTTTATGCCCGACGCCAAAATTTACAATATTTGTGCTCGGGGGCAAACTTTACGAACTTTATTTCCCCGGGTATAAACTTTGCGAACTTCACGCCCGAGTGAAAACTGTGAAAACTTTGCACCCGGGCGCAAAACTTGTGGACTTTCTACTCGGGGACAAACTTTACGATTATGTTTGGGGCTAAACTTTGCTAACTTTATTCCTGAGGTACAAACTTTGTGAACTTTACGCCCGGTTGAAAACTGTGTAAACTTTATGCAGGGGTGCAAAATTTGTAAACTTTCTACCCGGGGACAAACTTTGCGAACTTTATGCCCAAGGCTAAAATTTCGGAACTTTATTCCCGGGGGCAAGAGTTGAGAACTTTTTGCCTGGGGCCAAAAATTGTGAACTTTATGCCCAAGGTACAAACTTTGCGACCTTTACATACTGGTGAAAACCATGTAAACTTTTCGTCTGAGCACAAAATTGTGAACTTTTTACACTGGGTAAAAACTTTGTGAACATTATGCCTGGGGACAAACTTTGCAAACTTTTTGCCCAGGGCAGACTTTGCCAACTTTATGCTCGAGGGCAAACTTTACAAACTTTACACCCCGTAGCGAAATTTGTGAATTTTTACCCGGGATACAAACTTTGCGGACTTTATGCACGTGGCCAAAAAATTTGCGAAATTTATGCCTGGGGTACAAACTTTGCGAAATTTATGCTCGAGTGAAAACATTGAAAAATTTAAGCGTGGTAGCAAAATTTTCGAAATTTTTGCCCGATGTACAAACATTGCAAATTTACGCCCGAGAGAAAATTTTTTGAACTTTATTATGCCTGAGGGCAAAATTTGCGAACTTTGTGCCCGCAGTACAAACTTTGTGAACCTTATGCCCGGGGTACAAACTTTGCGAACTTTTTCCCTAGGTTACAAAACTTTGAGAAATTTACGGCCGGTGGCAAACTTTGCGGCCGGGGGCAAAATTTTGGAACTTTAACCCCGGTCGCAAAATTTTTGATCTTCTTACCCAGGGTTCAAACTTTGCAAACTTTATCCACAAGGTACAAAATTAGGGAACCTTATGCTCGGGTGAAAAGTTTGAGAAATTTACGCACGGGCCCAATATTTGCAAACTTTTTTGCCCGGGGTATAAACTTTGCAAAATTTATGCCTGAGTGAAAATTTTTTGAACTTTATTATGCCCGGGGTACAAACTTTGGGAACTTTTCACCTAGGGTAAAAACTTTGAGAAATTTATACCTGGGTGAAAACATTGCAAAATTTACCTCCAGGCAAAAACTTTGCGAACTTAATGCACGGGGTACAAACTTTGGATAATTTACGCTTAGGTGAAAACATGGCAAAATTTACGCCAGGGCACAAAATTTTCGAACTTTCTGCCCGGTGTACAAACTTTGCGAAATTTACACCTGAGTGAAAATTCTTTGAACTTTTTTATGCGTGGGGGCAAAATTGTAGAACTTTATGTCCGAGGTACAAACTTTGAAAAATTTACGCCAGGTCACATTGCAAAATTTGTGCGCGGGCAAAAACTTTGCGAACTTTATGCACAGTGTCCAAAATTTGCAAAATTTATGTCCGAGTAAAAACATTACGAAGTTTATGCCTGGGGGCAAACTTTGCGAACTTTAAGCATGGGGGTAAACTTTGTGAAGTATACGCCCGAAGGCAAGATTTACAAGCCTTACTTCGGTCGCAAATTTATTGAACATTTTTTACTTAGGTACAAACTTTGCGAATTTTATGCACGGGGTACAAAATTTGCGAACTTTACGCCTGGGTGAAAACTTTGCGAAATTTATGCATTGGTGAAAACATTGCAAAGTTTATGTCCGCGGTGTAAACTTTTCAAACTTTTCGGACGGGGGCAACCTTTGCGAACTTTATGCCCGGGGCAAAAATTTGGGGGCTTTATGCCCAGGGGCAAACGTGGAGAACTTTATGCCCAGGTTTTTCCTCTACAAAATTTTAACGGTGTAAATTCTGATGCGCCACGTTATTTTTCCAATGATGAATCCCAACAGTGGAGCCTAGGTTTTGTCTATTAGATTGAGTGGAATTCATTTTTGAAAGTGTTCTTGAAGCATGGAAGCAAGAGAGATCCTATGAAGCTGCCAATTCGTCCAATAACGCGGAGCCGTGCAAAGAAGATGCGACAAGTGCTTAATGGCCTAGTTATGCACTTATTTAAACATACGGTGGTTGGGGCTCATCACAACACACCAAATATTTCACATGGAGATAATTCAGTCTTGTGTTGTATTCAAGTCCACGAAAGTGATTATAGATCTGAAACTAATGTTTAGTTAGATTGGGCCTAATTGGACTTCTACGTATGGGCTAAGGACAATTAAGTGTTAACACTTAAGGCACCCTTAGGCAAAACATAATTTATTTTCCTTAAACAAAAAACCTTCATGTCTATAGAACTTCCCAAAAGCAGCATGTTCACAAGCCTAAAAAATAGATGCAAAATCATCATCACTAGCATATAGATCTTTGATAGATGCGAACCCTAGCAATTTAGTATGCATCATATTTAACAAGTTTACACACCTACTCAATGCATCAGCAAGAACATTCTCTTGCCCTTGCTTACACCTAATCACATAAGGGAATGTCTCAATGAACTCAACCCACCTAGCATGCCTTCTATTGAGCTTATGTTGACCTTTTAAGTGCTTCAAAGACTCATGATAAGTGTGAATCACAAACTCCTTAGGCCACAAATAGTGCTGCCAAGTTTCAAGAGCTCTAAATAATGCATATAACTCTTTATCATAAGTAGGATAATTTAAGGCAGCCCCATTCAACTTTTCACTACAGTAAGCTAAAGGACAACCCTTGACGCGATTCCGGTTAAGCGAGATGCAACCGAATGCGAAATTTGCCCGACCGTTCGAAATCAAGTTGAGGTTCACGAATAGATGTGGAAGATGCAGTGGAACTTGATATGAAATTGCAGCAAAATAAAGTTGGCAATAGAAATACCCAATCCAACCACGTGAATGAACAATCAAGTTAATAACTCGATTAACCCAACCTTTCGATTCGTATGATAGAACCTGATATATGGTTTGATTCCTAATCGCCTAGCCTTGACGATTGATCACAATCAAAATAATATGTTAAGAGTTTAAGCCAATCACTCAAATCACTCAACAAAGAAAGAAGAACAAAGTTCTGAATTTTTATTAGCAAAAGCAAAATTGACATGCTCTAAAGAATTCGGCAATAGCCCTTAAATAGGCTTTACAAGCTTTGTCCTACTAAAATAAGGAATACTAACTTAGAAAGGAAAGCTAAAATAAGATAATTCTGAAATAGAAAATAATCCTAAGCTAAAAAGGAAAAATAACTAGAAATCAGCACTTAGTAATCCTTATCCCACAAGGAAAACCTAAATAGACAAGGATTCTTCTTTTACCATGTGTCCAAATGAGTAGATTCGGCCCCCACAACAAATCAGCCCACTCTCGCCATTTGACTTGCAAGAAACAGCCTCTTTTTATGAAGATAATATTAATTTAAATTATACTAAGTTCCCAATGGGTTAACACATGTGCCATGCACATGCATGTCCAAAGCTCACTTAATATGACTTAAACCAATTCAGCCTCAAATCACAACCCTGATGGGCTGGTCTTCTTGGGCTTGAATTAAAGCCATCAAACGAGTTGAACCATTCCATGCCATCTCACTTGGCCATGGTGCCTCTTGAATGCCTTGGTTATCCCATAAGCGTGCAATCAGTCCATTTAATGCCTCACGCACCCTCTTTGCCTTAGACCTTGTAATAGGCCCACTTGGAATCTTCAAGTCCACGCCATAATCAGCTCCTTGTTCCTTAGCTCCATGCTCTTGCTCTTTAGATTGATCTTTGTTAGATAGGCTGATCGCGTCATTCCCCTCCTCTTCAAAAGGATTCGTCCTCGAATCGTCATCGCCTACACCAAACAAAGACAAATCAGAAACAATAAACGTAGCATGTACACCATACTCACCCGGAAGGTCTAGTTTGTATGCGTTGTCTCCCACACGCGCCACTCTTGAATGGCTTTAACCTTCTCCTCGTCCACTTCAATTCCACGGCCAGAAACTACAAAACCAAGAAACACAACCTTTTCCATACAAAACGTGCACTTAGAAAAGTTAGCGTAAAGCCTTTCTTTTCGAAGCACAAGCAACACAGCTCGTATATGGTCAAGGTGATCAGAATGCGATTTCGAATAGATAAGAATGTCATCAAAATAAACCACAACAAATTTACCTATGAAATCCCTCAAAACATGGTTCATTAAACGCATAAAGGTACTAGGCGCATTAGTTAGCCCAAAAGGCATAACCAGCCATTCATACAAACCATGCTTTGTTTTAAAAGCGGTTTTCCATTCGTCACCTATTTTCATTCTAATCTGATGGTAACCACTTTTTAAATCAATTTTAGTGAAAAGTACAGCCCCACTTAATTCATCCAACATATCCTCAAGTCTAGGAATGGGATAGCGATACTTTACCGTAATTTTGTTAACAGCTCTACAATCAACGCACATCCTCCAAGACCCATCCTTTTTCGGTACTAGGATGACCGGAACAGCACACGGACTCATACTTTCACGTACCAACCCTTTAGACATCAGCTCCTCGATTTGCCTTTGAAGCTCCTTCGTCTCCTCTGGATTACTTTTATAGGCTGGTCGGTTAGGAATTGATGCTCCGGGTATGAAATCGATCTGATGTTCTATCCCACGAATTGGTGGCAGTCCACTCGGCATCTCCTCGGGAAAGACATCATCGAACTCCTGCAAAAGAGAAGAAACAACACTCGGAAGAGAGTGGTCAGATTTATTTACAGACAAGCATAAATCTTTACAATAAAATAAAAGCATATTTAGTTTATTAAATTCAGCTTGCTTTACATCCCTCATCCTGGCGTATAGACTTAATCCTTTGGCTTTTGTTACGCCCTTACTTTCTTCTCTCCTCACGTCTCTCTCTCTCAACTCACTTGCCTTTTCACTCACCTCTTCTCTCAACACACCCTTACTGATTTTATCGCTCTTGTTTTCACTCTTCTCAACCTTACCCGATTCCTTACTTGTGGAATTTTGAAGGTGGAGTTGATCTTGATACACTTGAGCGGGAGTCAATGGCATAAGTGTGTATCGTTTGCCATCCTTAACAAGGGTGATCTTATTCAGCTTGCCGTTATGTATGGCCTCTCGGTCAAATTGCCATGGGCGGCCCAAGAGAATGTGGCATGCTTGCATGGGAACGACGTCACAAAGAACCTGGTCATGGTATGCTCCAATTGACAAATTCACTAACACTTGCTTCGTCACCTTTACTTCGTTACTATCATTCAGCCATTGAAGCCGGTATGGCTTGGGGTGACGAATCGTTGGCAGACCCAACTTTTCAACCATGGTGGTGCTAGCAACATTACAACAACTACCGCCATCTACTATAAGGCTACACACCTTATCAAGGACACGACATCGAGCATGAAAAATATTTTCCCTTTGTTCATCAGAAAGTTTTTGTTTAACACTTAACACACGTCTAACAACAAGGGTAACATTTTCGTCTTCAAACTGATCTCCTTGATTTTCAGCGTCATCACAATCTTCTAAGGGTGGCATGCTACTATCAGATTCATATTCATCATCCGTAATGATCTCACCATGCTTTATGACCATTGTGCGTTTATTTGGACAATCACGCATCACATGGCCACGGCCTTGACATTTAAAGCATTTAATATCACGATTACGGGTTTGAGATTCAGAAGCCTCACCTCCACCTTGCGCGACTTCTTTTGGTTTGAAATCTGATTTCGGCTTCGGGGCTGGTGTTGCACCCTTTGAATCCTCACGTTTAAAGCTCGACTTCCAAGGAGTGGAAGAAGAAGAGTTAAAACGCGGCTTACTCTTGCGTCGGAGCTGCTTCTCTATTTTGATGGCTTTATGTAGCAACTCCTCAAAAGTCATGTAGTGCTGGAGGTCTACGGCATCAGCAATGTCCTCATTCAAGCCACTCACAAAACGTGCCATAGTGGCCTCTTCGTTCTCTTGGATATCAGCCCGCATCATTGCCATCTCCAATTCTTTGTGGTAGTCTTCAACACTTCTACTACCTTGCTTCAGCGTTTGCAGTTTGTGGAGAATCTCACGGTGATAGTAGGACGGCACGAAACGCTTTTTCATGATGCGTTTCATCTCGGCCCAAGTCTGAATGGCCGGATCTCCATCTCTTCTCCGGGTCTTTTTATCTTGATCCCACCATATTGCTGCATAGTCGGTTAGCTCGGAAACAACCAATTTTATCTTTTTTTCTTCCGAATAATGGTGAATATCAAATATGGCGTCTACCTTTCTTACCCAATTCAGATAAGCCTCCGGATCGCTTTTACCTTGGAAAGAAGGCATTTTCATCTTTATGGTACCTAGATTACCATCAGCTTGCGATCTCCTCCCGGGACTCCTTCTAGAGTCCTCGTCCGACAAATCAGCCTCGGAATCATTCCTGGACAGATTTCGCCTCCTATGGTGGGGACGGCCGTGATTTTGCTTTTCAAGCTCCATACGCTCCAACCGGTCTTCCAAGTTGTTTATATATTGTTGCATCCTCTCAAATTGTCCTGAAACAGCTTTTCGCAACAATTTTGGGTCCACATTTTCAAAGACGTTGTTTTCGTCTTCTAGGGACATGGTTAGACAGACAGAAATAAAAACACAGATGTAAAAGCAAGAAAAGAAAGAAAATCAGAATAAAAGCAAATAACTCACAATTGGCTCCAATACTCTCTTGTATTATGTTGATTAAGCTCAATGCGTATTAGGCCAAACGAATCAGAATCAAACAGAAGCAAGAAGGCACAAAACGAAGAAAAAAAAGGACGGTTGAATACTAAGAAATCGAAACTCATATGATGGAACGAAACACAATATGAAGCACGAAATACACAGAAGAAGGGTAAAAACGAGTTTCAATCAAAACGAGGGTTTCAATAAAAATTGGGCTAGCTTGTGTGATAAATATGTAGAACACGTGATTCTAGGGCTGCCAATTTGAGTTCAACAAATTTCAGGTTCGTTTAGGGTGAATCTTGAAGTTTCTTGAATTTTAGGTGCCTCTTTCGTGAAGAACAAAGCAAATCAGGTTGTTGGCTCTTGATTTTCACAGATCTGATTTTTTTTTTTTTTTTTGTCTTTTTTTTTTTTTTTATATCAGATGTCACACACACAAATCAGAAATTCAATAATGACGAATCAGCCAAAACGTAGCAGTAATGCGGAACAGAAAGCAAAAAAAAACGCAATTTAGTAGTGGGGAAGATGCAAATCACGTAATTCAGCAATTGTGAGATGAGAAACACGAAATTGGTAATGGTAACATGAACACAACACGCAACCAGCAATTTGAGATGGTGAACACGTGGTTTATCACACAAGAGAATAAAAGATGTAAGTTGAAGAGAAGGAAGAAAAATTTCAGCAACAGAGTGAACCCTAATTTTTCTAGATGCAAAAAGATGAGGAACTCGATGAAAGAAATAATGAAAGAAGAAAAATCAGAATTGACAAACCTCAATTTCGAAACCTTGCTCTGATACCAACTGACGCGATTCCGGTTAAGCGAGATGCAACCGAATGCGAAATTTGCCCGACCGTTCGAAATCAAGTTGAGGTTCACGAATAGATGTGGAAGATGCAGTGGAACTTGATATGAAATTGCAGCAAAATAAAGTTGGCAATAGAAATACCCAATCCAACCACGTGAATGAACAATCAAGTTAATAACTCGATTAACCCAACCTTTCGATTCGTATGATAGAACCTGATATATGGTTTGATTCCTAATCGCCTAGCCTTGACGATTGATCACAATCAAAATAATATGTTAAGAGTTTAAGCCAATCACTCAAATCACTTAACAAAGAAAGAAGAACAAAGTTCTGAATTTTTATTAGCAAAAGCAAAATTGACATACTCTAAAGAATTCGGCCATAGCCCTTAAATAGGCTTTACAAGCTTTGTCCTACTAAAATAAGGAATACGATGGGCTGGTCTTCTTGGGCTTGAATTAAAACCATCAAACGAGTTGAACCATTCCATGCCATCTCACTTGGCCATGGTGCCTCTTGAATGCCTTGGTTATCCCATAAGCGTGCAATCAGTCCATTTAATGCCTCACGCACCCTCTTTGCCTTAGACCTTGTAATAGGCCCACTTGGAATCTTCAAGTCCACGCCATAATCAGCTCCTTGTTCCTTAGCTCCATGCTCTTGCTCTTTAGATTGATCTTTGTTAGATAGGCTGATCGCGTCAAGATACCTAAGCCCAATTCGAAATCCATACATATTCCCCGAGGGTGCCTTAAGTGCTAATACTTAATTGTCCTTAGCTCATACGTAGAAGTCCCATGAGTCCCAATCTAACTCAATAATACTGTAAGATCCATAATCACCTTTGTGAACTTGAATACAACACAAGATTGAATTATCTCCATGTGAAATATTTGGCATGTTGTAATTACCCCAACCTCCATATGTTTTAATAAGTGCATAACCAGGCCATTAAGCACTTTTTTTTGTCTTCTTTGCACAGCTCCATGTTATTGGACAAATTGGCAGCTCCATAGGATCTCTCTTGTCTCCATGCACCACACCTCTATAGCCTTGTGGTGTGATGGCCGCATCATTCCCTCTCTCTTGAAAAGGATTTGTCCTCAAATCTTCGTAACCTGGCATGTCTAGCTTGCAGGCATTATCCCCAATGCGTTTAACAATTTGAAATGGTCCATCATCCCTCGGATGTAACTTTGAAAGCCTTTGTGTAGGAAATCGCTTCTTTCGCATATGCACCCACACCCAGTCACCGGGTTCAAACAACACTTGCTTGCGCCCCTTATTGGCTCGTCGTGCGTAATGCTCATTCTTCTTCTCCAATTGCTGTCTCACTTGTTCATGCCACTTAAGCAACGATTCTACCTTCTCCTTACCATCTATACTTTTCCTTTTATCAACAGGTAAAGGGATCAAGTCTAATGTTGTCAAAGGATTAAAACCATAAACAATTTCAAACGGTGACAAGTGGGTAGATGAATGCACTGCCCTATTATATGCAAATTCAATACATGGTATGCCTTCCTCCCATAGGGAATTTCGTTTTTTCATCCTTATTGCATAAGGATTAGTTTTAAGTTTTCCTTATTTGTTTTTATTTAAGCTTTCCTAGTCCGACAAGGATTTGTTTTCCTTTTCAGTTTAGGGTTCGGTTTAAGTTTTCTATTTAAACACCAATGTAATAGTTAAAAGTCATCATGGATGAAATTTAATACAATTCTGATTTTTCTCTCTTTGTTGAGATTCCAGCCCGGGGCTGATTTTTAATCTTGTGAGTTTGTGAGATCGAGTTCTTCATTCTTACAATTTTATCTTGATTATGAACAAGTATTGTGGAAAGGTACTTGTGAATCATCCAACATTCAGGTTCTAAGATTGCTTAATCGAAGGTATTAGGTTTGAATCCCTTTCATTGTCGCTTAAACACCATAGGATTGGTTTGCTATCACCAATCTTTGTTTCGTTTTTGTGAGTTCAACCTTGATTGATAGACTTGGGAAATTTATTAAAGTTGATTTCGGCTTTCTCACAGCCGATATCACATCAATTGGTATCAGAGCTTTGGCTTCAATCAAGGTCTGTTAGTGTTTGAAAAACAAAAAAGATTTCGTTTTTGTTTTTTGCTTTCTTTTTAGTGAACCCGTATCTTTTGCATTGTTTTTACTTTTTCCATCGTATCTTTGTCTATAGAACTCGGAATTGTGCAATTCAAAAACCTTTGTCTAAATAATGTTAGAAAACTTCAAGTTCAGAATCGGTTTGGAAGTTGCCCTAAATTAGAGTCGAAATTCTGTTTCCAGTTTTGTTAAATTTGCTTCTAGTTGTGTCTTAGGTTCATCTGTTGCGTTTTTTTTTTCTCTGAATCTTGCGTACTTTTTTTTTCTTTTTTTCTCTTCTTCTTCTCTCTTTGTGAATGTGAATTTTCATTATTTATGACCCATGTTCAGTTTTAATTTCCGTACTAGATGTCGAGTCAATGATAAGGTTTGCAGCGTGATTCTTCATAGAACTTATTTTGCAAACGTTGCTAGTCTCACTTTGGTAGAGAAATTAAATTTGCCTCTTATTGACCATCCAAAGCCATATATCACCCGTCATTAAATGAATGTGATATTGAAATAAATAAGCAAGTTGTGGTAAAATTCACCATTGGTCGGTACAAAAATGAAATATTATGTGATGTTCATCCTGTGGAAGATTGTAATCTATTGTTGGGCCGTCCATGGGAAGTACATAGAGATGTTATCTTTGATGGTGAGAAGAATTGTTATTCACTTAAATCAAAAGGACGTATGTACAAGATTCTTCCATTAGGTGATGAAGAAGCTTATAAAGACATGTTGTATTTGCACAAACAACAGCAAAAGAAAGCTAATGAAGAAATTCCTTGCAATGATGATGCTGAATCTGAAGTGAACAAAGAGGTGAAAGTTATTGGTGATCATGAAGGATGTGATGGTGACAAAACTGAAGCTGGTGTTGTTGCAGAGGCTGAACTTGTTAAACATCTTGTCCACAAAGATGCACAACCTGATAGAGAAAAGATTGGAGCTAATATTATGGTGAAACATGGAGATCATGAAGATCAGCCTGTTGGAAAGCTTGTTAATGAAGTGGGAGATAATTACCACTTAGAAAAAATTGACATGATTTCAACTAACATACTTAATAATTGTTTGTCTATTGTTTCTTTTCATGATTTTCAGGATATAATTCTTCCTTATGATATGAACATGCAAGATTCGAGGACGAATCTTTTCGAAGAAAGGGAGAATGATGTGAATCGAGATAGCTTGATCTTTGGTTTAACTTGTCTAATCAGTTTGGTTGATGCAAAGAATAATAACATCCTTTCGAATGCTGATTTATGAAGGATTCGGTGCAAAATGAAGCTTAATAGTTTATTTGTGAGGAATGTACAAGCCCATTAGGAATCTTCTGGGCCTAATTAGACTTCTACGTATGAGCTAAAGACAATTAAGTGTTAGCACTTAAGGCACCCTTAGGGAATATGTATGGATTTCGAATTGGGCTTAGGTATCCATATTTAATTGTTATTTTTTTCAATAAGTGAGTTGTTTTGGGCTTAAAAATCAGCCCATAAACAACCCTCAAAAGGGAATTTCGTTTTTTCATCCTTATTGCATAAGGATTAGTTTTATGTTTTCCTTATTTGTTTTTATTTAAGCTTTCCTAGTCCGACAAGGATTTGTTCTCCTTTTCAGTTTAGGGTTAGGTTTAAGTTTTCTATTTAAACACCAATGTAATAGTTAAAAGTCATCATGGATGAAATTTAATACAATTCGGATTTTTCTCTCTTTGTTGAGATTCCAGCCCGGGGCTGATTTTTAATTTTGTGAGTTTGTGAGATCGAGTTCTTCATTCTTACAATTTTATCTTGATTATGAACAAGTATTGTGGTAAGGTACTTGTGAATCATCCAACATTCAGATTCTAAGATTGCTTAATCGAAGGTATCAGGTTTGAATCCCTTTCATTGTCGCTTAAACACCATAGGATTGGTTTGCTATCACCAATCTTTGTTTCGTTTTTGTGAGTTCAACCTTGATTGATAGACTTGTGAAATTTATTAAAGTTGATTTCGGCTTTCTCACAGCCGATATCACATCAGTTTATGGGCTGATTTTTAAGCCCAAAACAACTCACTTATTGAAAAAAATAACAACTAAATATGGATACCTAAGCCTAATTCGAAATCCATACATGACGCGATCAGCCTATCTAACAAAGATCAATCTAAAGAGCAAGAGCATGGAGCTAAGGAACAAGGAGCTGATTATGGCGTGGACTTGAAGATTCCAAGTGGGCCTATTACAAGGTCTAAGGCATGGTAGGGTGCGTGAGGCATTAAATGGACTGATTGCACGCTTATGGGATAACCAAGGCATTCAAGAGGCACCATGGCCAAGTGAGATGGCATGGAATGGTTCAACTCGTTTGATGGTTTTAATTCAAGCCCAAGAAGACCAGCCCATCAGGGTTGTGATTTGAGGCTGAATTGGTTTAAGTCATATTAAGTGAGCTTTGGACATGCATGTGCATGGCACATGTGTTAACCCATTGGGAACTTAGTATAATTTAAATTAATATTATCTTCATAAAAAGAGGCTGTTTCGTGCAAGTCAAATGGCGAGAGTGGGCTGATTTGTTGTGGGGGCCGAATCTACTCATTTGGACACATGGTAAAAGAAGAATCCTTGTCTATTTAGGTTTTCCTTGTGGGATAAGGATTACTAAGTGCTGATTTCTAGTTATTTTTCCTTTTTAGCTTAGGATTATTTTCTATTTCAGAATTATCTTATTTTAGCTTTCCTTTCTAAGTTAGTATTCCTTATTTTAGTAGGACAAAGCTTGTAAAGCCTATTTAAGGGCTATGGCCGAATTCTTTAGGAGAATGTCAATTTTGCTTTTGCTAATAAAAATTTAGAACTTTGTTCTTCTTTCTTTGTTGAGTGATTTGAGTGATTGGCTTAAACTCTTAACATATTATTTGATTGTGATCAATCGTCAAGGCTAGGCGATTAGGAATCAAACCATATATCAGGTTCTATCATACGAATCGAAAGGTTGGGTTAATCGAGTTATTAACTTGATTGTTCATTCACGTGGTTGGATTGGGTATTTCTATTGCCAACTTTATTTTGCTGCAATTTCATATCAAGTTCCACTGCATCTTCCACATCTATTCGTGAACCTCAACTTGATTTCGAACGGTCGGGCAAATTTCGCATTCGGTTGCATCTCGCTTAACCGGAATCGCGTCAATACATATTCCCTAAGGGTGCCTTAAGTGCTAACACTTAATTGTCCTTAGCTTATACGCAGAAGTCCAATTAGGCCCAGAAGATTCCCAATGGGCTCGTACATTCCTCACAAATAAACTATTAAGCTTCATTTTGCATCGAATCCTCCATAAATCAGCATTTGAAAGGATGTTGTTATTCTTTGCATCAACCAAACTGATTAGACAAGTTAAACCAAAGATCAGGCTATCTGGATTCACAACCTTTTCCATACAAAAAGTGCACTTTGAAAAGTTAGCATAAAGCTGTTCTTTTTGCAACAGCTGTAATGCAGCCCGAATATGGTTATGGTACTCAAAAAGAGAATTAGAATAGATAAGAAAGTCATCAAAATAAACAACAACAAATTTACATATAAATTCTCTTAAAACATGATTCATTAATCTCACAAAAGTACTAGGTGCATTAGTTAGCCCAAAAGGCATTAGCAGCCACTCACATAAACCATGTTTAGTTTTAAAAGCAGTTTTCCATTCCTCACCAATTTTCATTCTAATCTGATGTTATCCACTTTTTAAATCAATTTTTGTGAAGAATACAGCCCTACTAAGTTCATCTAACTTGTCATCAAGTCTGGGAATAGGATGTCGATACTTTACCGTTATTTTGTTGACGGCTTGACAATCAACACACATTCTCCAAGTCCCATACTTTTTAGGCACAAAGATGACTAGAACAGCACATGGATTCATACTTTCACGAACCAAGCCCTTCGATATCTGCTCCTCAATTTGCCTTTGAAGCTCCATCGTCTCCTTGGGATTACTCCTATAAGCTGGACGATTAGGAATTGATGCTCCGGGGATGAAATCGATTTGATGTTTGATTCCTCGAATAGGAGGTAACCCACTCGGTAACTCTTTGGGAAACACATCATTGAACACCTGCAAAAGAGAGGAAACCGCACTAGGAATGGTCAGATTTACTTACAAACAAGCTTAAACCTGTCAATAAAATAAAAGCAAATTCAAATTATTAGTTTCAGCTTGTTTAACATCCCTCATTTTGGAGTATAAATTGAATTTATTGGCTTTTACAACGCCCTTACTTTCTTCTCTCCTCACCTCTTTATCTCTCAACTCACTAGCCTTTTCTCTCTCCTCTTCTCTCTTCTCACCCTTACTGATTTTATCACTCTTATTTTCTCTCTCCTTAACCAAACCCCCTTCCGCAGGGAAAGAATTTTGAAGGTAGAGCTGGTCTTGGTAGAGCTGTGCCGGTGACAATGGTAAGAGAGTCTAACTGTGAGCGGACGACGTTTTCGACAGAACGCGGACTCCCTTTCGGAAGGGATGCCTCGATTTCGGGCGGACCCCTCCCTTGCGTGGGGTTTTTTTATAATAAAATTTGTTTTCAGAAAATTATATTATTTGCATAAAAGAATCAAAGCTGAAGTCTCGATACATAGTGTAGGAGTCGCCACCCGGCTCTGCTCCACCGGGAAATTTCAGTGTAGCTGAACCAGACGAACGGCCGCCACACTATCCAGAGATCTAGGTCCGGACAAGTCCCTTATTTCATGTCTAATTTAGATAAAAACAGCCAATGTTCATAGACGGTATTTCATAATTCTAAAAGTCAATTTTATTAAAATAAATCACACAGCGCACATACACATATAATACAAAATAAAAGTAAGCAGTAAATAATTAAATGGCTTACAACCCAATCGAATAAAAATAAAAACTCTCAACCTCACTTTTACAACCGCCTAAAATACACGAGAGTCTAAAAATTTACAATCGCTTAAAAATACATGAATAAATCTATTAAATAAATATAAAATAAAAAATAAATAAAAAGCTGCAAAACAAAGGGGTTAGCACAGTTTACGGCACACCACAAATAAGACTTAAAACATGACAGAATGGGGAATTTAGAAATTGGGGGCATGCATTTAGGGGGATAACCAGGTCGGCTCGGCTAGCCGGCCCGATTAGACCTGGAAAACATTTTGAAACGTCCCTGTATTTTGGTTTTATGAGAAAATCATTTTTTAAAACGATTTATTTTCCAGTTTAATTAATTTTAGCATGCGAGGTGGGTCGGTTTTCGGGAGAATTGGGTCTCCGTCGTGGTATTGTTCTAAATGAAATTACATTAAAAATTAAATCTAAGGTAGTAAATGCACATAACAAAATTCATTTTTGGTGATTTTGGGATTTTCTGAATTTTTATGGATTTTTAGAAATTTTCAGGGGTTATTTTGGAAATTCTGCCATTGGACGAGTATTACAGTCGTGCGACTGTAAATCCTCCAATATCAGGATTTCGCCAAAATTATTCAAAATAAAACTGAGGAATTAATGGAAATAAAGAACACTCGTACGACTGTATTTACCGTCATATCACCGTTCATCAACTCAAGAACAGTCGTATGGCTGTTCTTGATTTCCAGAAACAGAAAACGCAACAAGTGAACAAAAAAGCACAAAAACACACCAATTCACCCAGAAAGCATAGAAAATATAAGGAATGAGGAGTGTTTACCTCTTAGGTGCTAATCCACCGTAGGAATGATCCCTGACGTCGCACCAATCTACTTAAATTTGCTCTTTTTCTCCTCAAGTTGAGGTTGAGAAGTTTGGTCCAAAATCTCCAGAATGCTTGGGAATCTTAGGGTTTCTAGCCCGAAATTTAATTTTTTAGAGAGTCAGATTATTAACCTATTGATTTCTAATTGATTTTTATTAATCCAAACCTTAAGATTTAACAAGAAAAAGAGGAGAAAAAGAATGCTTGAAGTTGTGTGTTTTCCTTTTCTTCCCTTTTTCTCAAAAATCTCTCTCTAAAACTCTTTCCCTAAGACCATAAATCAATTGTCAAAAAGTCCATAACCCTTCTTCTTTTCTCCTCTTATCCTCCTTCTTATTCTGACTTTGCTTCACCTCTCACCGGAGCAATTAATGCCCCTCTTTTCAACTCAGCTTTCTTATGTCATAGGTATAGTCTTCTGCGCCTGCTCCGATCGTACAGTCGTACGACTGTGATTTTTTAATTTCTATCGCACGACTGTATGTTACCGTGGTGTGACACGCTTTTTTCTTTTTTTTTTTTGTAAGGACGGAAGGAAAATTTCGGCGCTTACAATAACGTTTTCCTTCCTCAATGAGGGTTATTTTGTTCTGTTTACCATTATGAATGGCTTCACGGTAAAACTGCCATGGACTTCCCAAAAGTATATGGCAAGCTTGCATTGGGACAACATCGCAAAAAACTTTGTCATTATAAGCTCCAATTGATAAATTGACAAAGACTTGTTTAGTCACCTTCACTTCATTACTGTCATTGAGCCATTGAAGTTCTATAGGCTTCGGGTGCCTAGTTGTGTTCAGGCTACCGATGAAGCTAATTTTGTCGTCTGACCTTCAAAAAAGAACAAAAAAACAAGTGCTTTTTTCCAATCATTTTAAAATTTTAATTCTGTGTATTATGTCTCATTTTCTTAAACAAAAAATTTCATTTCAGGGGAACTTCATCATCGAGCACTAAAGCTTAAGTAAGTTCTACAGCAAACTTGCCAAAAGTGTGAATGTATCCATGGCTCGGAATTGAAATTTTATAAAAACAAAGAGTTTTTTTGAGTAAATTTACGCCACCAAAGCCGTTACGATATCTGCAACAGCAACTCAATCTAACAAAGCTACAGAAACCAAATTCTTGTGTTTTTATCTTAAAAAATTTTGGTTTTACGAAGGGAATTCAGAAATGAAGGAGTAAAGGTAATGGTTTTTGCAGGTTTATATCTATCCATCTTTCTTTTTTCAGTTTTTTCTTTATTAGTAGCATTCAGAAACATTTACTTACTTTCTTTAGTTTCCATTGGCCAAGATTGCAACAAATCCCTCAGCTTCTATTCCTCGACATAGACTATACTTAATATCTTCCTCTCTGACTCCCTCTCTCTCTCTATTTCCATTTGGGTTAAATATCGTTATAGGTAAAATTTTGTGATTCTGGTTTGCAGTTTAGAGGTGGAAGGAGCTCTGGTTACATGTATTGACATTATTGTGAACTGTTTATTTGAGCTTCTTGATTCAGCAATATGTCTCAAACAAATTGGGAAGCTGATAAAATGTAAGTTGTATTTGCTTTAAATTCATTTATCTCCTTTTGATTTGTAATATGGGTTACTTTAGTTTATCTTGCCTTTACAGCTTCTTTTAGGTATTTAACAAAAGTTCTTTTCTTTTTCAGCTGTTTTATGATAAATTACATTGACATTGTTATTCTAGGGTTTATATGTATAGTGTCTTTTTCAATTTTTTTTTAATATATATATATAATATATATATATATATATATATATATATTTTGTCGTTTAAATTGTTTGGAGTTGGATTTTGTTGATAGTCTGATATTATTGTCTAGTTCCTACTACATTAGCATTATTTCTTAATTTTCTTAGTAAACAACAACAGGTTGGATGTGTATATCCATGATTATCTAGTAAAGATACTTGAAGGCTTCAGTTCATGCTTTTCAAGCTGAAGGAAAAGTAGCATGTGATCCTGTAGGTAGGCATCCGAAAGATTGATAAAAAAGAAAGAGATATGCGTTTAGATTATAAGGTTCATTGTTGTTTTTTCAATTATTTTTCATTCTTTGAATGAATTGATTTAAATTCTGGGCTCAGATTTCCAACCATAGATGCGCCTGGAGGTTTTCTCTTTGAATGATGGTCGGTTTTTAGGGATATATTTATTACTAAAACTAATGAGAAGCACTCGGAGGTTGCTGCATCTTATGTCGAGGTTTGTTTTCGAGTCTTTTGCCATATATATTGTTATTGTCAAGGGAATATGATGAATATAATCTCCTTTCAAACATTATGGTGTTGTTTCCGAGTTTTTGTTTCACAAAAGAAATCCTTTCTCCTCCCATAAAAGAATAAAAGGAAAAGGACAAGACTTGTGTTTTATGTTTTTTTAGTATAAATACTTATTTCCAGTCCCGCGGAACACTTGAAACTCAACACCTCGTTCATACCTAGAAGCAAGTGCTCCACGGAAGTTTCCATCCTATCAAGTCTGAATTGATCAATATGCTGAACTGGAGTCTTTAAATTATTCATTAGTTGCAATATTATATAAATTTCATAAATTTTTATGTCCTTTAACCACTTACCGGCCTCAAATTTGGAAGACCCAGTTACAAACGCCTTTTCCCCCATTTTCTTTTTTGTTTTTTTCCTAGGTTGTAAGGAAACTTTTCAATTGGAAAAGCAGATTAAAATTCTTCTTTAAAAGACCGCTCTATGGTCAATTGTTATGTTCCTATATTACTTCACTTCTGCCAAAGCTCCTGATTTGCTCTTGTTGCAGACATAGGTTAGAGTGTTACAGACATAGGATTTGTATGGGCATGATTGTGTAGCAGTAGGAGTACAGGCATACACACTCGTACAACTACCCCACCTCCAATTGTAGGAGTGTACTGGCTAAGAAACCGAAATCAACCAGTTTCCCCGATCTATCTTGAAGGATTTAAAACAAATTGAACAATGAATCAGAATTTGAGGGTTAGGTACTTGTTCAATAGAATCTATTCAATTGCAGCAAAGTATATAGAAGAATGAATTATAATCACTAAGGACAACAATATATAATTCGAATTTCACAAGCATGACACAAAGATTAGTGATAACAAACCAATCCTAAGGTGTTTAAACGACAATGAAAGGGATTCAAACTTGACACCTTTGATTAACTATTCTTAGAACCTGAATGTGGCGATTCACAAGTACCTTACCAAAATACCTGTTCACGATCAAGATAATATCGCAAGAATGAATAACTCGATCTCTCAAACTCACAATATTAAAATTAGCCCAGGGCTGGAATCTCAACAAACGGAAAAAAAAAATCTGAAAATTTCAGATTGCAATTGTATTAAATTTCATATATCCCCCTTTCAACTATTACATTGGTGTTTAAATAGAAAAACCTAAACCTAAACTATTTAGGAAAAGAAAACCTTATTTAAACTATTTAGGAAAAGAAAACCTTATTTGACTAGGAAAAAAAAACCAAAGAAAAAGGAATGGCTGGATTTCAGCCTTAAACTTAGGAAAGTCAAACCAACACAAATAAGGAAAACTTTAAATCAATCCTTATGCAATAAGGACTGAAAAATGTGCTTCCCTTTAGCATGTGGTTTATGGGCTGATTTGTGAGCCTAAAACAGCTCACTTATTGTTAAAACTAATATTTGACTAAAGACACCTAAACCCAAATCAAAATCCATACATATTCCCTAAGGGCGCCTTGAGTGCTAATACTTAATTGTCCTTAGCTCATACATAGAATTCTAATTAGGTCCATTTTAACTAATCATTACAATCAGACCCATAATCATCACTTTCTTGGACTTGAATACAACACAAGACTGAATCGTATCCATATGAGTTGTTCGGTTTGTTGTGATCAGCCTCAATCTCCATACGTTGAAATAAGTGTATAACTAGACCGTTAAGCACTTGTTGCATCTTCTTTGCACGGTTCCTTGTTATTGGACCAATAGCCAACTCCAAAGGATCTCTCTTGCCTCCTCGCTCCATGCCTCCATGTCCTTGTGGTGTGATGACCGCATCACAACATGTATAAATACCTGTTCATAAGCGTTTTTTATTTTCAAAATAGTCATATTGCTTACGTGTCAGTTTTTCAGTGGAACAGTCTATATGGACCCGGTCCACTATAAAATTTCTCTATTGTTGTTGATTGACACATAAGTGTTTTTTATTTTCAAAATGGTCATATTATTTACATGTCAGTTTTTCAGTGGAACGGTCTATATGGACCCGGTCCACTATTAAATTTCTCTATTGCAATAGGGTTCTTACCAATATCCATCATCATCTAGAGGCCAAGCATCATCAGGTGTCTTTGTTACTGCTCCTAATCCAATCGGTAGTCAAGCTTCTACTAGTGGAACTCAAGCATACGCAGTAAGGGGAAATGCAAGGAACAGAGGCAGAGGAGGTAGAGGAGGCATAAGCAATGCAAATAGAGGGAGGAGCCAATCAAATAGAGGCAGGGGCAGAAGTAGAAGCAATGCAGCAAGAGGCAAGGGTACAACTCAATGTCCAACATCGTGGAAATTGTAGGGTTGGTCAGTATTTGTGTGAATAGATTGGTATATTTTCTTTTGAAATTTAGATTGACTTTGTCAACAGATGCAAGCATGCATATTTTGAACAAGTTAAGTTTTTTGCCCAACAATTCAATTGGGGTTATTTTGCACAGGGTTTAATTAGGTTTTTTGCCCAGTAATACAATTGAAGTTATTTTACACAAACTTAGTGAGGTTTTTTGTTATTTTGAATGATTTTTATGACTAATTGGTGAATTTAATAGTCAATTTTAAAGTAATTTTGCATAGCTCTTGAGTAAAATTATATATCTTACATAACAGGTAAAATTTTAGTTAAGAAGTAAAATAATTTTAAATAACAAATTCTTCAAATTATTGAAAATAGAAAAAAATTAGAGTTCTCAAAAATAAAAAAATAAGAGAAAGTTTTAGTAGAATTTAAGAAGATAACTTAAGAAAGAGAAAGATGTAAGAAATTAAGAGAGATTATGAAAAGAGGATAAAATTGGAAGAGAAAAAATAAAAAGAGAGGGAGAACAAGAAATAAAGAGAGAGGAAAAGAAGAAATAAAAAGGCAAAGAATTAGTTAATTTTAATATAAGGATAAAATTGGAAGAGAAAAAAATAAAAAGAGATATAATGGGTGACATTATCAATTTTCACCGGGTTCTGACGTGGTCAGCGGTACTTTTCATGTTCAATTGTAATTTTGACTTCTATGTTCACAAATTGTAAAGTTGATGTACTTTTATATCTAATTTTGAAATTCATGTATCATTATATTAGTAAAGTAAAAATTCATGTATCACAGATTATTTTTAACCGGATAAATTGAAAGCTATAAGAGCATAACTTGAAAGAACGTGTAGGTTCTTAGGGAGAATTACGTTGAACATCTGACCAAACATAGATCTCTCCGAGAGGAGCCCCGCTACTCTCCGCTAGGGGTGAGCATGGACCGGTTCGGTTCAGAACCGAACCGAAAAAAAAACGATCCAAAAAACACTGTGGGTGCGTTTGGTTCAAAGTTTGAAATCAGAATCGGAAACGGAAACGGAATGATAGGAAATCGGAATCAGAATCACCAATTAATAGGTTTGTTTGGTTTAGTTCGAAATCGGAATTTAATTACTTTTTAGAAATTAATAATAGTTTTTATAAAATACAATTTGATAAAAAAAATATATAAAATATAAATTATCATTAATGTTTAACAATTATTTCTTTTATATTTGTTATTGTTATTTTATTATTTTAGCATTTTATTTATGTTAGTAACTAAATAATACTAATAATAATCATATCCGTACATAAAAATATTAATATATTAGAGAAGTTGAGAAATTGAGATAATGGTTAGTTATTTAGCAAAATAAGGGTAAGAAATGGTGAATTTTTTTTTTCTTTTTTATCAAATTTAATGTAGGAATGGGAATCAATACTGATTAATGGGGGGAGAGAGGGGAATGAGTGATTCCTACAAATGAGGGAATGGGATTCCCATTACCTAAATAATTTTGTTAAACCAAACACCCCCTGTATTTTATAAACCAATCCGATCCAAACTAAATTTTGGTTCTGTTCAGTCCAAACCGAACTATTTCGGTTCGGTTCGGTTTTGACTAGCTCGAACAAAAACATCAACTTTTTTTTTTAAAATCGAAAAAATTAACTTAAAAAAATAGTAATACTAAATAATACTATTACATCACAATAAAATACAATTTTTTTTTTTTCAACTCTCAAATTTTAACAACTATAAATTAGCATTAAAAAATCACAATATAAAACTATAAAACAAGATAATGTCTAAAATTCTCTCCAATTAGTATATATTAATTTTATAATTAATTTTAATATTTTATCAATTTTTCTGTTTTTCGGTTTTTTCGGTTTTGAATCGAACCGAACCGAACCGAAATCTAAACTTCTTTATAACTTAAAACCAAACCAAACCAAACTATAAAATGGATCAGTTCGGTTCGGTTTGAATTTTTGGTTTTTGAACATTGGTTCGGTTTTACTCACTCCTACTCTCCACTCCCGGAGTGCAATCAGTTGGGCCCATTCCGGATCGCACAAGAATATGCTGTGATGAGATTTGAAATTGTACTGGGGATCCCTCATTACTTTCCGAGAGTCGTTCATAAACAAATTTATAACGGGTCTAATTCCAAATGTACAGTCCAAAACACTCCCCCCCCTCTCTCTCATGTTTTTTTAGTAATTTTTCTTTTTCGAATTTCGAGTGTTAAGACATACTCTCCTACCTTCTATCTCGCCGGAACATGGCGGAAACAAAAGTTTCCGAAGGAAGAGATCATAAGCCTGCATTGCGCAGATCGATCAATTGTAGACATAAATTGTGAAGTAAACAATGTCGGACGAGGAAAAATCGTTGAAGGAGGCAAAGAAGTTGCCATGGGAAGATCGGTTATTGCATAAGAACTGGAAGGTAAGGAACAAGGCCAACATCGACTTGGCTGCCGTTTGTGATTCTATTACCGATCCTAAGGACCCTCGTCTTCGTGAATTCGGTGAGTTTTTATTTTATTACTCTTTTAGGGTTTTCATCTCCGTTTTAGTTTCTCTACTTCCGATCTGTTTCTCATAGTTGTGTGATCGATTTGTGTTTATTTCAATTTTGTATGGGGAATGTGCGTTCATGCGTATGCTATTTTGAACGGCTCCTTTATTTTTTTGGGATGTTAGGTCCGTTGTTTAGGAAGACTGTGGCGGATTCAGATGCGCCCGTTCAAGAGAATTTGACACTTAAAAAGATAAGGTTTCATCTTCATGACTTTGCGCTGTGTTGATATTATCTTATTTTATGAATATATGATTTGTCGATGGCAATTTCTAAAGAATGAACCAACGAAATTTAAAGAATGAGACAAAACATAATAAAGTTTCATTCATGGCCATTCATTGGTGGCGATATTGGATTATCTCGTGAAGTTATATTTTGTTAATAATTTACTTCCATGAATGACGGTGATATTTTTTTAAGCATGTCTTTCCTGTCACCTTTGAACTTTGATTTTGTTATTTCTTTACGAGGACCAAAAAACGAACCTGTTCTTTTTGTGCAACGTGAAGAGTGAATTCATGGCTAGAAAAAAATGAATAGCTCATTTTTAAACTACAATGCATTATCACTTCCTGGTTAACTGTTTAAACAGTACAACTGTAAAATTGAAAGATAAATATTTGGAATATTAAGTGTTATTAGTTGCCGTATGCTCAAGTTTCGAATACTACCTAGTGTTTTTAACTTTTATAGATTTGAAGTTGTGGCTACTTAACTATTGCAGGCTATAGCTCTGCAGTAGTTGTGTATTGTTAAATTGGTTTTGCAACTGGACAGCTACGGACTCTCTCAACTCTGTCATCTTATGAGCTTTAGTGGGAGTGTTTAAGGATTTTTTTTTTTTGGTCAGTAGCTGACAGATTCATATTCTTTTAAAATTAATAAGACATTGATGTATCTTTGTTTTGAAGAGTTTGGTTTTTGGGGGCCGTACGTTTGGACTTGCTTAATTTGAAGGAAAATTCTGCAGAAGTTTGTTTCTTTAGTGGTTTGGTATTGATGAAAAATTGTCTCTTTTTTCCAATAAAAGGTTACAATATGTTGTCCAAATGTTTGAAGTATGTTATACTGTTTTCATTTTAAAAGCACCAAGAGTACTTCAACTGGAGAATGTAATAGTAAATTACTTCCCACGTAGTATAAAACTACGTTAATTGCAACATAGTGACTTGAGAATTAATTGGTTTTACTTTTTGTCATGCTCTTTCATTTCATTGTATATGATTGAATGCTTTGAAGTGAAAAATTCTCCATGATTAGCTATTCTTTCACAATTATAGATTCTTAGTTGCTTGAATGAGAGGGGGGAATAGGGACATTTACCAAAATATTTTTACCCTATTTATTTTTTTAACATATAACTATTTTTTGGTTAATAGTGTCTTATTTTATTTTTTATTTTTTAAGTTAATAGCTAAACCGCTATTAAACGCTATGCTGAAGTTATCTTTCTAACATGCTGTATGTTGCAATGGGTATTTTTCTTTCATATACAATTATATGTTTAGTAGCATAATGATTTCAAGATTCTTCTTCTAATTTTGTTTACAATTTCATTTGATGATATTGTTATTGGTTTTGCTTATGCATTTGAGCATCTATC
This sequence comes from Euphorbia tirucalli, assembly GCA_039660915.1. Classification (NCBI taxonomy): domain Eukaryota; kingdom Viridiplantae; phylum Streptophyta; class Magnoliopsida; order Malpighiales; family Euphorbiaceae; genus Euphorbia; species Euphorbia tirucalli. The sequence goes on along the minus strand of CM077640.1, from coordinate 27,812,788 downwards.
AAGTTAGGGCTTATATTGTTTGTTGGCTCTTTCTACCAAATATTGGTACTATGAATGCAGAAAATTTCAGTGCATTTTTTTTCTCAAGATTACACCTGATTAATGCTGTGGGATAATTACGAGTCTTGTTTTCATGTGTTTGATGGGAAACCACATGGTAGTTTTCTGATACCAGGTCTGTTTGTGCAAGCCTTGTGTTTCTTGCAATCTGAAATAGTTCATAAGATGTTCAGATGACCTAGGTTAAGGATTGCATTAATCTCTTGGCCTTGTGGAGTTACTTCATTAGTGATGAAGGCTCCTAAACTTGTCCTTTTTGTGTTTTAGGTTCTTTACCTAAAGTCTTTCATTTCTTTGAATATCTATTCTATTTCTTCATTTTCTTAAGTGTTTTTTCATGGTTTTGTTTGAATTTCAAGAAGTGGCAAGTGAAGGGTTTTAGGCCATTGCACATGAGGATTAGCACTTGCGCACATGGTTGAGGCTAGTTTGCTAGGTATTTTAGGAGGGTAGTTGGTTTTATCTCAAGGGCACTAGTGCTAGATACCTACAAATACATTATATTCATGCCAGTATATCAACAAGGTTGAGTGGTTCTACTTTTCCCATTTTGCAAGTGGATCTAAACTATACTGTGTTCATTCATCTTATGTCATGGCCATTTAGATTGACATTTGTGGTTGTATGACAGCTGAGCAAGTTTTTTACTTTTTTATATATGATCACTTTTTACTGTGAATCCGTAACAATTATGTCTGATGATTGCAGGATACCATGGAGAAAGCAATAAAAAAAAAAAAAAATTGCCAAAGCTATTGTGGCAGCAATTGATGTCATGTTTCAAGCATTGAGGTGAGCATCAGTTCTAATTTTTTAATCATTTCCTTTTTGGTTGGTTACCTAACCATGTCATGCCATTGTGCTTAGTGAATTTGGAGCCAAAATTGTTCCCCCAAAAAGGATCTTGAAGATGCTTCCAGAATTGTTTGGCCATCAGGATCAGAATGTTCGTGCATCCTCTAAAGGTCTAACTCTAGAGCTTTGTTGTTGGACTGGGAAAGACCCAGTGAAATCAATTTTGTTTGAGAAAATGAGAAATACAATGGTGAATAAATAGCTTTTTCATAACTGATGTATTATATCCTTGAATCATGGTATTTTTGTTAATTGATTTGTTTTCTGTTGGAAGAAAAAAAAGCTGGAAGCAGAGCTTGTTAATGTCACAGGGACAGCTAAGCCACCTCAAAAGATTAGGTGAATTTTGTGAAGAGATACCTGCTGTTCTTTCTATGTCATCTTTTCTCTCCTTGTAGGAATCGGGTTGTTGGAAGTATTGATGGTCTAGGTCTTTTTTTGGTTATCTACTCATTAGATTTTACATGCTGGGTTCTTATTATTTCCTGGGAGTACTTTGATAATTCAATTATATGAGTATGAACCTTAGATGTCTTGATGTGTCTATAGGCTTTGAGCTGATGTTCTGCCGTAATTTTATTTTGAGTTGAAATATGTGCTGGCTTAGCTGTTTCTCATTGTTTTATCTGATTGCTTCAAGTCTTTAGTTATATTTTAGTTGATTTGATGTTATTGTTTTGAAGGAGTTGATGACTGTTAGCATTGGTGATATGCTGATTGCTTAAAAGTTACCAAATGTTGAATTGTTTGATAATACATCTGCATTTTTTTCCGCTGCTTCTTTTTACTTTTTAGTTTGAAAAAATATCATATTAATTGTAAATCTCTAAGTTTATGAGTATTGTCATTATATGGTGTAAAGTCTTGGTTATCATGTAGAGTATCTGTCTTGGAACTCAGTTTCTCCGTCTCTGGCCAGATTTAGACGTGTAGTAAACAGATCTGAGCAAGACAAAGAGCAAGAGCCAGAAACTGTATCTGAAGTTGCAGGTCCTGCCCATTCAGAAGAAGTTGCAGCTGATGGTATGTGATTACCTCCTGCATTTCTATAAAACTCCCGTTCTTTCTATGTGTGTCTCTCTCTGTGTTTGTGTGTCTGACAAATATGTATTTGCTCATATGTGTGCCAAAATTTCCACCTTCTTTGGGAATAGATGAATATGAGCTTGTCGATCCTTTAGATAGTTTGACTCCTCGAGAGAAGTCAGGATTTTGAGGGATTTTGGGATGGAGTGGTGAGTGCTCTCTCGAACTCGTGACATTCTTTTTAGCATTAGGAATGGGACTGATATCTGACATTTTGCTGCTATTGTTGATTGACTATGTTGATTTTCATTCCGATATTAGCCCCACTTTAGGAGTGAAAGTTGTTGTCAATAGGACTCTTTTTACCTTTTCACATGTAAGAATAGTTGTTTTCTACCCAGTTAATCATGAACTTAATTATGTTTCGATGATTTGAATTTACTAATACTTGATGGTTGATACAAGTTTGTCAATTCTCATTATTTATTTGCTTCTTAAATGCAAAGTAATGCAATTACAGTATATTTGTTGTTTCTACTACGGGGTTTGCATGTATACGTTTCTTTATAGCATTGTTTTGTACTCCTGGATAGCTCCTTGCTACTTAACATAGCTACTTAAGCTTCTCTTTGCATTTCCTGAGATTTTTATATCAATGGTGTAGTAGGCTATATCAATTTTGCTTCATTGTTGCTTTATGCTTTTGAGAACTTCTATTATGATATAGCTGCCAACATCTTAAAATCTCAAGGTCCCATATGCCTGCTTCTGTGCTCTCAGTTTTTTTTTTTTTTTTTGTGTGTTTTCAAAACCATGCGTGAGTGTCTATCTCTCAACATAAATTAGTCATTAGTTCAAACAATAATTTTTGACTGAGTTTTTCAAAATGACTTGCAATGTGAACCATTAGTCATGATTGTGTTATTTGTCTTTCGCTCTCTCTCTCTTTCTGTTCCTGTACTCTCTACTAACGTTTTCCTTTTACCTGTTGAAAGGTTCCCATTGATAGGAAAGTAGCAACAAACTTTCAGTCACAGGGTGTTTGGTAATTGTGGATTGTATCTCAATATTGAGAACTATAGCTTAACAAAAAAAAATATTGACGTTTTGTACATGGGAACATGTGATGATTATGGGTTTGTTTTCATAAACATTGCTATGTTCATCTGATATTGAAAGAACTATTTATCTCTTGTTCGTTTTGGAAATTTCTTTTGTAGAAAATATTTTCCCATTGTATTACTTAAAGACCCCGAAACCTAAATTTCAAGATCAGTGATAAAGTCGCCACCCGGATCAGCTCATCTGGGAAATTCCGATACAGCTACCTACCGAACGTAGACTGTCGTACCTAATCAGAGATTTAGGGTTCGGGTAACTTACCTATTCAACCTCGAACTTGTATTCATTTTATAATTTATACTACCGTATTTATTCAATTTATTATCTTTCTTTGTCCAATTTTGTTTATTTATTAGCCGATGCTCAAGCAAATGAAAGAAATAAATTGCAGGAAAAGTAAATCATACATCCAAAATATACAAAAAATAGAGGCCGCTTATACAACCAAATTGAATAAAAATAAGAACTCTCGTTCTCACATTACAAGCGCCTAGAATACACGATTATCTAAAAATTTATAAACGCCTAAAATATACGAATAAATCTATTAATTACACCAAAAATGGTAAAAAAGAAAATAAATGCTGCAAAACAGACGGTTAGCACAGTTTATATCACAAACATAAACAGGACTCACAACAGGACAGAATTGGGATTTTTACGAACGGGGGCATGCATTTAGGGGGTAACCGGGTCGACTCGATCAGCCGGTCCGGTTAGACCTGGAAAACGGTTTTGAAACGCCCTGTAGATTTTTGTACTGGAAAACAATTTTAGAAAATTATTTGGCTCGATTGTATACAAATTTCCATATTTCAGCGGGTCTGTTATCCCGGAACTCGGGCTTCATTTCGTGCGAGTTACCTGATTTCCACAAACATCTAGGGTCTGAAAACGGTAAACACGCCAAAAACAATTTGAATCCGAAAATAGTATCGAGATACGGTGTCCGTACGGGCTGTTCCGCAATTCTGTCTTCTTCCGGGTAGGGGTGAGCAAAACGCGGTTCGGTTCAAAAACCGAAACCGAACCGAACCAAAAACCAAAGTAGAAGAAAAATAAAAACCAAAGCCAAACCAAAGTTCAAATGGTTTGGATCAAACTGAACCGAATCAGTTCAGTTCGGTTACGGTTTGATTCGGTTCAAACCGAATCAACAAAAAATTTAATTTTTTAATTTTTATTATCATTTTTTTTTATAAATTACATGTAAAATATTGCTTAAAAATAATTTATATTACATGTATATAACTAAAGTCTCATAAAGACAAACTATATAATAATATAAATATATAATATGCCAAATAAAATTTATTTATATACATATATATTTTGAAAAAAATATATTTTCTATTACGGTTCGGTTCGGTTCGGTTCGGTTTTTCAGTCTCGGTTCGGTTCGGTGTTTGGTTCTCGGTTCAGTTTTGCTCGCCCCTACTTCCGGGAACTACAGCTAAGCGGCTGTAACTAGAGCCGTGTGGCTCTAAAATACAGCCGTGCGACTGTAATCCCTGGACCCGAAATCGGTTTTCTCAATTTTCGAAAATCGTCATTTGGCTCGTTTTCGATGCTTCCAGAGGATTTTTATAGGATTCAGGGGTCCACTAATGCTGGACTACGGATCCGATTTGGATCGAATAACCTCGAAATTCAGAAAATAAAATCCAGGAAAAACCGAAAACCTAACACCCTTACGTACAGGAATCCGAAAACCATAGTTTAATAATTTACGAATGTATTTGGGCCGAAAAACATCACAACAGAATGCATAAAAATAAAACGGGCTATTTTCGGCCAATCGGACAATTTCGGGTTTTTGCCCTGGAGGAACATAGCCGTGCGGCTCTGAGGTTAGATCCGCGTGGCTCTGTTCCAGGGGAACATAGCCATGCGGCTGTGTTCTTGGAAAACACAACCGTACTTGTTCGGGTAGCCGGTTTTCCAAAAATTGACAAAGCAGAGGAAAAATGCGCAGGAAAAACAATGAACACAAGTTTAAGGCCTTGCAGAGTTTACCTTGATGTTGTTCTAGTGTATTGGATTTTCAAAAACGGATTAAAAAGCGAGAATGTACTTCGAATCCTTGAACATTCCGAAATCCCGAACCAATCCGAAACGAATCTGCAAATGTATCCGGACGAATGAGCAATGGTTTAGACTTGTTATCGGACGATTTAAGTGTGTTTAAGCCTTGATTTCCAATTTCTCTCTACCTCTTTTTCTCTCTTCTTCTTCCTCACTTTTTGTTCTTCTATTTCTTTGTAACTTTTTTTCCTTGTTTTCGGCCTAACCTCCTCCTTTGATTTTATTTTTTATTTTAAGCTTTTATATTTCCTTTTTTATTTTTAATCATTACGAAAATTAAATGCGCCTCCTGCTGATTTGGGATTTCGGTTAAAAGATTGAAATCTTGCCCGTTTCAGTAAGTTACCCATCAGAGCCGCGCGGCTCTGACCTAGAGCCGCACGGCTGTAGTTTCAGAACTGCAGACGTGCGGTTCTGGACAGAGCCGGGCAGATAACCCTAATTTCCACGCTCACCTCTAAACCCTAAACTCACTCAATGGACCTTACTCTGGGTTTTCGGATCGTGGGCAGTTTGGTTTTCGAAGCGTTCGAGGCATTTCAGGCGACTCTCTGCTCTTTTCCAAGTCTGACTGCTTAAAAGGTAATAAAGTATTCTCATCACGGAGGTCGGGAAAATCCATGCTCACAATTGATGAATCCCGGGTCACTCTAGTAGTCCTTGTATCAGACAAAGTTCACTTCCTATTAGCGAAGAACATGAAACACATTTTGGAACTCATGGGAAGGAATATTGGTTATGGAGCTATGCACACTCAATAAATGAAACTTTGGATTCACATGTTTGATTTAGGCAATCAATTTTTTATGGTGAGATTTGGCTCTTCGAGTGATTATATGAAAGCTGTGACAAAGGGGGCATGGATTATGGTCATTATGTTGTGGTTAGACCCTGGTTTGAGAAGTTTACAATTGAATCTAGCAAAATTACCTCAGTAGTGGCATGGGTCAAGCTCCCTAAGTTGCTTGTGCACTTGTACCATAAAGGGTTCTTGGAGGTATAAGAGGAGCTATTGGGGAGCTGGTTAAAGTGGATCATAATACGGTCGAGTTTGAGCATGGTAAGTGTCCAAGATTGACATTGATGGTAGAATCCAACATGTTGAATACGAGGGTCTCCCTAACATATCTTACAATGTGGTTTGTTTGGCCATGTTATGTCTGTTTTGATGTGATATCGGCTGTGAGAAAGCCGAAATCAACTTTAATAACTTTCCTAAGTCTATGAATCAAGGTTGAAACTCACAAAAACGAAACAAAGATGGGTGATAGCAAACCAATCCTAAGGTGTTTACGCGACAATGAAAGGGATTCAAACTTGACACCTTTGATTAAGCAATCTTAGAACCTGAATGTTGGATGATTCATAATTACCTTACCACCATACTTGTTCATAATCAAGATAAAATTGTACGAATGAAGTCTTAGAACCTGAATGTTGGGTGATTCACAAGTACCTTACCACAATACTTGTTCATAATCAAGATAAAATTGTAAGAATGAAGAACTCTCGATCTCACAAACTCGCAAAATTAAAAATTAGCCCCGGGCTGGAATCTCAACAAAGAGAGAAAAATCTGAATTGTATTAAATTTCGTCCATCTCTTTAAGTATTACATTGGTGTTTAAATAGAAAAGTTAAACCTAACCCTAAACTGAAAAGGAAAACAAATCCTTATCTGACTAGGAAAGATTAAATCAAAACAAATAAGGAAAACTTAAAACTAATCCTTATGCAATAAGGATGAAAAACGAAATTCCCTTTTGAGGGTTATTTATGGGCTGATTTTTAAGCCCAAAACAACTCACTTATTGAAAAAAATAATAATTAAATATGGATACCTAAGCCCAATTCGAAATCCATACATATTCTCTAAGGGTGCCTTAAGTGCTAACACTTAATTGTCCTAAGCTCATACGTAGAAGTCCAATTAGGCCCAGAAGATTCCCAATGGGCTCGTACATTCCTCACAAATAAACTATTGAGCTTCATTTAAGAATTATATCCTGAAAATCATGAAAAGAAATGATAGACAAACAATTATCAAGTATGTTAGTTGAAATCATGTCAATTTTTTCTAAGTGGTAATTATCTCCCACTTCATTCACAAGCTTTCCAACATCCGGATCTTCATGTTCTCCATGTTTCACCATACTATTAGCTCTAATCTTTTCTCTATCAGGTTGTGCATCTTTGTGGACAAGATGTTCAACAAGTTCAGCCTTTTCAACAACTCCAGCTTTAGTTTTGTGACCATCACATCCTTCATGATCACCAATAACTTTCACCTCTTTATTCACTTCAGATTCAGCATCAACATTGCAAGGAATTTCTTCATTAGCTTTCTTTTGCTGTTGTTTGTGCAAATACAACATGTCTTTATAAGCTTCTTCATCACATAATGGAAGAATCTTGTACATGCATCCTTCTGATTTAAGTGAATAACAATTCTTCTCACCATCAAAGATAACATCTCTATGAACTTCCCATGGACGGCCAAGCAATAGATGACAATCTTCCATAGGATGAACATCATATAATATTTCATCTTTGTACCAACCAATGGAGAAGTTTACCACAACTTGCTTATTTATTTCAATATCACATTTATTTAATGATGGCAAGATATATGGCTTTGGATGGTCAATAAGAGGAAAATTTAATTTCTCTACCAAAGTGAGACTAGCAACGTTTGCAAAATAAGTTCTATAAAAAATCACGCTGCAAACCTTATCATTGATTCGACATCTAGTATGGAAATTAAAACTGAACATGGCTCATAAATAATGAAAGCTCACATTCTCAAAGAGACAAGAAAAAAAAAAGTACGCAAGATTCAGAGAAAAAAAACAAAACAGATGAACCTAGGACACAACTAGAAGCAAATTTAACAAAACTGGAAAATGAATGTCTACTCAAATTTAGGGCAACTTCCAAACCGATTCTGAACTTGAAGTAATCTAACGTTATTTAGAACTTTTTCTTAAGAATTCACCGGTCTTTGAATTGCACAATTCCGAGTTCTATAGACAAAGATATGATGTAAAAAGCAAAAACAGTGCAAAATATACGGGTTCACTAAAAAGAAAAAAAACAAAAACAAAAACGAAAATTTTTTTTTTTCAATACCAATTGATGGGATTAACGGCTGTGAGAAAACCAGCATCAACTTTAATTAAATTTTCCAAGTCTATCAATCAAGATTGAACTCACAAAAACGAAACAAAGATGGGTGATAGCAAACCAATCCTAAGGTGTTTAAGCGACAATGAACGGGATTCAAACCTGACACCTTCGATTAAGCAATCTTAGAACTTGAATGTTAGATGATTCACAAGTACCTTGCCACAACACTTGTTCATAATCAAGATAAAATTGTAAGAATGAAGAACTCGATCTCACAAACTCACAAAATTAAAATCAGCCCCGGGCAGGAATCTCAACAAAGAGAGAAAAATTAGAATTGTATTAAATTTCATCCATCTCTTTAATTATTACATTGGTGTTTAAATAGAAAACTTAAACCTAACCCTAAACTGAAAAGGAAAACAAACCCTTATCTGACTAGGAAAGATTAAATCAAAACAAATAAGGAAAACTTAAAACTAATCCTTATGCAATAAGGATGAAAAACGAAATCCCTTTTGAGGGTTGTTTATGGGCTGATTTTTAAGCCCAAAACAACTCACTTATTAAAAAAAATGACAATTAAATATGGATACCTAAGCCCAATTTGAAATCCATACATATTCCCTAAGGGTGCCTTAAGTGCTAACACTTAATTGTCCTTAGCTCATGCGTAGAAGTCCAATTAGTGATGCGGACATCACACCACAAGGACATGGAGGCATGGAGCGAGGAGGCAAGAGAGATCCTTTGGAGCTGCCCATTGGTCCAATAACAAGGAACCGTGCAAAGAAAATGCAACAAGTGCTTAATGGTCTAGTTATACACTTATTTCAACGTATGGAGATTGTGGCTGATCACAACAAACCGAACAACTCATATGGATACGATTCAGCCTTGTGTTGTATTCAAGTCCAAGAAAGTGATATTTATGGGTCTGATTGTAATGATTAGTTAAAATGGACCTAATTGGAATGCTATGTATGAGCTAAGGACAATTAAGTGTTAGCACTTAAGGCACCCTTAGGGAATATGTATGGATTTTGATTTGGGTTTAGGTGTCTTTAGTCAAATGTTAGTTTTAACAATAAGTGGGCTGTTTTGGGCTCACAAATCAGCCCATAAACCACATGCTAAAGGGAAGCACGTTTTTCAATCCTTATTGCATAAGGATTGATTTAAAGTTTTCCTTATTTGTGTTGGTTTGACTTTCCTAAGTTTAAGGCTGAAATCCTGCCATTCCTTTTTCTTTCTTGTTCTTTTCCTAGTCAAATAAGGTTTTCTTTTCCTAATTAGGTTTAGGTTTTTCTATTTAAACACCAATGTAATAGTTGAAAAGGGACATATGAAATTTAATACAATTGCATCCTGAAATTTTTCAGATTTTTCCCTCTTTGTTGAGATTTCAGCCCGGTGCTGATTTTAATATTGTGAGTTTGAGAGATCGAGTTCTTCATTCTTGCAATATTATCTTGATCGTGAACAAGTATTTTGGTAAGGTACTTGTGAATCGTCCACATTCAGGTTCTAAGAATGCTTAATCAAAGGTGTCAGATTTGAATCCCTTTCATTGTCGTTTAAACACCTTAGGATTGGTTTGTTATCACCAATCTTTGGGTCATGCTTGTGAAATTCGAATTATGTATTACTGTCCTTAGTGATTATAATTCATTCTTCTATATACTTTGCTGCAATTGAATAAATTCTATTGAACAAGTACCTAACCCTCAAATTCTGATTCATTGTTCAATTTGTTTTAAATCCTTTAAGATAGATCGGGGAAACTTGTTGATTTTGGTTTCTTAACCGATATCACATCAATTGGTATCAGAGCCTTGGCTCTTGAGGATTTTGTTTTTCCATCTAAATCTGAAACCATCAACGTTGTTTCTACGCGTCCGAAAACCCTAAAAACGGACCAGCCCTTCTAGAGTCAAATTTGTTGATCGAGTTGCTCATACTTTTGCATCTAGATTACTAGATTCACAGTAGTAGCGTTTGGATTATTTTTTGGACTCTGCTCTTATTCACTACCTTGTGTGTGACGCGATCAGCCTATCTAACAAAGATCAATCTAAAGAGCAAGAGCATGGAGCTAAGGAACAAGGAGCTGATTATGGCGTGGACTTGAAGATTCCAAGTGGGCCTATTACAAGGTCTAAGGCAAAGAGGGTGCGTGAGGCATTAAATGGACTGATTGCACGCTTATGGGATAACCAAGGCATTCAAGAGGCACCATGGCCAAGTGAGATGGCATGGAATGGTTCAACTCGTTTGATGGTTTTAATTCAAGCCCAAGAAGACCAGCCCATCAGGGTTGTGATTTGAGGCTGAATTGGTTTAAGTCATATTAAGTGAGCTTTGGACATGCATGTGCATGGCACATGTGTTAACCCATTGGGAACTTAGTATAATTTAAATTAATATTATCTTCATAAAAAGAGGCTGTTTCGTGCAAGTCAAATGGCGAGAGTGGGCTGACTTGTTGTGGGGGCCGAATCTACTCATTTGGACACATGGTAAAAGAAGAATCCTTGTCTATTTAGGTTTTCCTTGTGGGATAAGGATTACTAAGTGCTGATTTCTAGTTATTTTTCCTTTTTAGCTTAGGATTATTTTCTATTTCAGAATTATCTTATTTTAGCTTTCCTTTCTAAGTTAGTATTCCTTATTTTAGTAGGACAAAGCTTGTAAAGCCTATTTAAGGGCTATGGCCGAATTCTTTAGGGGATGTCAATTTTGCTTTTGCTAATAAAAATTCAGAACTTTGTTCTTCTTTCTTTGTTGAGTGATTTGAGTGATTGGCTTAAACTCTTAACATATTATTTTGATTGTGATCAATCGTCAAGGCTAGGCGATTAGGAATCAAACCATATATCAGGTTCTATCATACGAATCGAAAGGTTGGGTAATCGAGTTATTAACTTGATTGTTCATTCACGTGGTTGGATTGGGTATTTCTATTGCCAACTTTATTTTGCTGCAATTTCATATCAAGTTCCACTGCATCTTCCACATCTATTCGTGAACCTCAACTTGATTTCGAACGGTCGGGCAAATTTCGCATTCGGTTGCATCTCGCTTAACCGGAATAGCGTCAGTTGGTATCAGAGCAAGGTTTCGAAATTGAGGTTTGTCAATTCTGATTTTTCTTCTTTCATTATTTCTTTCATCGAGTTCCTCATCTTTTTGCATCTAGAAAAATTAGGGTTCACTCTGTTGCTGAAATTTTTCTTCCTTCTCTTCAACTTACATCTTTTCTTCTCTTGTGTGATAAACCACGTGTTCACCATCTCAAATTGCTGGTTGCGTGTTGTGTTCATGTTACCATTACCAATTTCGTGTTTCTCATCTCACAATTGCTGAATTACGTGGTTTGCATCTTCCCCACAACTAAATTGCGTTTTTTTTTTGCTTTCTGTTCCGCATTACTGCTACGTTTTGGCTGATTCGTCATTATTGAATTTCTGATTTGTGTGTGTGACATCTGATATAAAAAAAAAAAAAAAGACAAAAAAAAAAAAAATCAGATCTGTGAAAATCAAGAGCCAACAACCTGATTTGCTTTGTTCTTCACGAAAGAGGCACCTAAAATTCAAGAAACTTCAAGATTCACCCTAAACGAACCTGAAATTTGTTGAACTCAAATTGGCAGCCCTAGAATCACGTGTTCTACATATTTATCACACAAGCTAGCCCAATTTTTATTGAAACCCTCGTTTTGATTGAAACTCGTTTTTACCCTTCTTCTGTGTATTTCGTGCTTCATATTGTGTTTCGTTCCATCATATCAGTTTCGATTTCTTAGTATTCAACCGTCCTTTTTTTTTCTTCGTTTTGTGCCTTCTTGCTTCTGTTTGATTCTGATTCGTTTGGCCTAATACGCATTGAGCTTAATCAACATAATACAAGAGAGTATTGGAGCCAATTGTGAGTTATTTGCTTTTATTCTGATTTTCTTTCTTTTCTTGCTTTTACATCTGTGTTTTTATTTCTGTCTGTCTAACCATGTCCCTAGAAGACGAAAACAACGTCTTTGAAAATGTGGACCCAAAATTGTTGCGAAAAGCTGTTTCAGGACAATTTGAGAGGATGCAACAATATATAAACAACTTGGAAGACCGGTTGGAGCGTATGGAGCTTGAAAAGCAAAATCACGGCCGTCCCCACCATAGGAGGCGAAATCTGTCCAGGAATGATTCCGAGGCTGATTTGTCGGACGAGGACTCTAGAAGGAGTCCCGGGAGGAGATCGCAAGCTGATGGTAATCTAGGTACCATAAAGATGAAAATGCCTTCTTTCCAAGGTAAAAGCGATCCGGAGGCTTATCTGAATTGGGTAAGAAAGGTAGACGCCATATTTGATATTCACCATTATTCGGAAGAAAAAAAGATAAAATTGGTTGTTTCCGAGCTAACCGACTATGCAGCAATATGGTGGGATCAAGATAAAAAGACCCGGAGAAGAGATGGAGATCCGGCCATTCAGACTTGGGCCGAGATGAAACGCATCATGAAAAAGCGTTTCGTGCCGTCCTACTATCACCGTGAGATTCTCCACAAACTGCAAACGCTGAAGCAAGGTAGTAGAAGTGTTGAAGACTACCACAAGGAATTGGAGATGGCAATGATGCGGGCTGATATCCAAGAGAACGAAGAGGCCACTATGGCACGTTTTGTGAGTGGCTTGAATGAGGACATTGCTGATGCCGTAGACCTCCAGCACTACATGACTTTTGAGGAGTTGCTACATAAAGCCATCAAAATAGAGAAGCAGCTCCGACGCAAGAGTAAGCCGCGTTTTAACTCTTCTTCTTCCACTCCTTGGAAGTCGAGCTTTAAACGTGAGGATTCAAAGGGTGCAACACCAGCCCCGAAGCCGAAATCAGATTTCAAACCGAAAGAAGTCGCGCAAGGTGGAGGTAAGGCTTCTGAATCTCAAACCCGTAATCGTGATATTAAATGCTTTAAGTGTCAAGGCCGTGGCCATGTGATGCGTGATTGTCCAAATAAACGCACAATGGTCATAAAGCATGGTGAGATCATTACGGATGATGAATATGAATCTGATAGTAGCATGCCACCCTTAGAAGATTGTGATGACGCTGAAAATCAAGGAGATCAGTTTGAAGACGAAAATGTTACCCTTGTTGTTAGACGTGTGTTAAGTGTTAAACAAAAACTTTCTGATGAACAAAGGGAAAATATTTTTCATGCTCGATGTCGTGTCCTTGATAAGGTGTGTAGCCTTATAGTAGATGGCGGTAGTTGTTGTAATGTTGCTAGCACCACCATGGTTGAAAAGTTGGGTCTGCCAACGATTCGTCACCCCAAGCCATACCGGCTTCAATGGCTGAATGATAGTAACGAAGTAAAGGTGACGAAGCAAGTGTTAGTGAATTTGTCAATTGGAGCATACCATGACCAGGTTCTTTGTGACGTCGTTCCCATGCAAGCATGCCACATTCTCTTGGGCCGCCCATGGCAATTTGACCGAGAGGCCATACATAACGGCAAGCTGAATAAGATCACCCTTGTTAAGGATGGCAAACGATACACACTTATGCCATTGACTCCCGCTCAAGTGTATCAAGATCAACTCCACCTTCAAAATTCCACAAGTAAGGAATCGGGTAAGGTTGAGAAGAGTGAAAACAAGAGCGATAAAATCAGTAAGGGTGTGTTGAGAGAAGAGGTGAGTGAAAAGGCAAGTGAGTTGAGAGAGAGAGACGTGAGGAGAGAAGAAAGTAAGGGCGTAACAAAAGCCAAAGGATTAAGTCTATACGCCAAGATGAGGGATGTAAAGCAAGCTGAATTTAATAAACTAAATATGCTTTTATTTTATTGTAAAGATTTATGCTTGTCTGTAAATAAATCTGACCACTCTCTTCCGAGTGTTGTTTCTTCTCTTTTGCAGGAGTTCGATGATGTCTTTCCCGAGGAGATGCCGAGTGGACTGCCACCAATTCGTGGGATAGAACATCAGATCGATTTCATACCCGGAGCATCAATTCCTAACCGACCAGCCTATAAAAGTAATCCAGAGGAGACGAAGGAGCTTCAAAGGCAAATCGAGGAGCTGATGTCTAAAGGGTTGGTACGTGAAAGTATGAGTCCGTGTGCTGTTCCGGTCATCCTAGTACCGAAAAAGGATGGGTCTTGGAGGATGTGCGTTGATTGTAGAGCTGTTAACAAAATTACGGTAAAGTATCGCTATCCCATTCCTAGACTTGATGATATGTTGGATGAATTAAGTGGGGCTGTACTTTTCACTAAAATTGATTTAAAAAGTGGTTACCATCAGATTAGAATGAAAATAGGTGACGAATGGAAAACCGCTTTTAAAACAAAGCATGGTTTGTATGAATGGCTGGTTATGCCTTTTGGGCTAACTAATGCGCCTAGTACCTTTATGCGTTTAATGAACCATGTTTTGAGGGATTTCGTAGGTAAATTTGTTGTGGTTTATTTTGATGACATTCTTATCTATTCGAAATCGCATTCTGATCACCTTGACCATATACGAGCTGTGTTGCTTGTGCTTCGAAAAGAAAGGCTTTACGCTAACTTTTCTAAGTGCACGTTTTGTATGGAAAAGGTTGTGTTTCTTGGTTTTGTAGTTTCTGGCCGTGGAATTGAAGTGGACGAGGAGAAGGTTAAAGCCATTCAAGAGTGGCCGACGCCTAAGTCCGTTACCGAAGTGCGGAGTTTTCATGGCTTGGCGAGCTTCTACCGTCGGTTTGTCAAGAATTTCAGCTCGATTGCTGCTCCGTTGACTGAGGTAATAAAGAAAAACGTTGGGTTCAAGTGGGGTAAGGAACAAGAACTTGCATTTGATACATTAAAACGACAACTTACTAGTGCACCTGTTTTAGCATTACCGGATTTTGACAAAACATTTGAAATTGAATGTGATGCTTGTGGTGTTGGTATAGGGGCTGTTTTAATACAAGAAGGTCGCCCAATAGCGTATTTTAGTGAAAAATTAAATGGGGCAGCCTTGAATTACCCTACTTATGATAAAGAATTGTATGCCTTAGTTAGAGCTTTAGAGACTTGGCAACACTATTTATGGCCTAAAGAGTTTGTTATACATTCTGATCATGAATCCTTGAAATTTTTGAAGAGTCAAAATAAGCTGAATCGTAGACATGCCAAGTGGATGGAGTTCATAGAAACGTTCCCTTATGTGATTAGGTATAAGAAAGGGAAAGAAAATGTTGTTGCTGATGCATTGAGTAGACGCGTGAGTTTATTGAATATGATGCATGCTAAGTTGCTTGGATTTGAGTTTATTAAAGATTTATATGCAACTGATGTTGATTTTGCGTCTATATTTGAAGCGAGTGAATCTGGTGCGTTTGGAAAGTTCTATAGGCATGATGGATTTTTATTTAAGGAAAATAAATTGTGTTTGCCTAAGTGTTCATTACGTGATTTGCTGGTTCGTGAGGCTCATGGAGGAGGTCTCATGGGACATTTTGGTGTGACTAAGACTTTAGACATGTTATGTGAGCATTTTTATTGGCCGCACATGAAACGCGACGTTGAGAACATATGTGCGAAGTGCGTGAATTGTAGACAAGCTAAGTCTAAATCTAGGCCGTATGGTTTGTATACTCCTCTACCGGTACCGAGTGAACCGTGGACTGATATTTCGATGGACTTTGTGTTAGGTTTGCCTAGGTCGAAGCGTGGCAATGACTCAATTTTTGTGGTTGTATGTAGGTTTTCTAAGATGGCACATTTTATACCATGTCATAAAACTGATGATGCTACTAACATTGCTGGTTTATTCTTTAGGGAAATTATACGTCTACATGGAGTTCCTAAGAGCATTGTGAGTGATCGTGATACTAGATTCCTAAGTCACTTTTGGAAGACCTTATGGGGAAAGTTGGGAACTAAGATTTTATTCTCTACATCTTGTCATCCCCAAACTGATGGTCAAACAGAGGTCGTGAATAGGACTCTAGGTCAGTTGTTAAGGGCTGTTATAAAGAGTAATTTAAAGTCATGGGAAGAGTGTGTACCATTCGTTGAATTCGCATACAATAGGGCTGTGCATTCTTCTACTTCTTTTTCACCTTTTGAAATTGTTTATGGTTTTAATCCACTGACTCCTTTAGATCTAATTCCTTTACCTTGTGATGAGAAAAAGAGTTTAGATGGAAAGCGCAAGGCTGATTTGGTGAAGAAGTTGCATGAACAAGTGAAACAGCGAATCGAGAAGGCAAATGAGCGCTACGCCGCCCAAGCCAATAAGCATCGCTCGAAAGTGGTGTTTGCGCCCGGTGATTGGGTTTGGGTTCATATGCGAAAGGAGAGGTTCCCCGCCCAAAGGCGAACCAAGTTGCATCCAAGGGGCGATGGGCCGTTTCAAGTAGTGGCGCGTGTGGGAGACAACGCATACAAACTAGACCT
The DNA here is from genome assembly GCA_039660915.1 of Euphorbia tirucalli. Classification (NCBI taxonomy): domain Eukaryota; kingdom Viridiplantae; phylum Streptophyta; class Magnoliopsida; order Malpighiales; family Euphorbiaceae; genus Euphorbia; species Euphorbia tirucalli. Next base: position 27,796,091 of record CM077640.1, on the reverse strand, counting down.
TCCGGGTGAGTATGGTGTACATGCTACGTTTAATGTTTCTGATTTGTCTTTGTTTGGTGTAGGCGATGACGATTCGAGGACGAATCCTTTTGAAGAGGAGGGGAATGACGCGATCAGCCTATCTAACAAAGATCAATCTAAGGAGCAAGAGCATGGAGCTAAGGAACAAGGAGCTGATTATGGCGTGGACTTGAAGATTCCAAGTGGGCCTATTACAAGGTCTAAGGCAAAGAGGGTGCGTGAGGCATTAAATGGACTGATTGCACGCTTATGGGATAACCAAGGCATTCAAGAGGCACCATGGCCAAGTGAGATGGCATGGAATGGTTCAACTCGTTTGATGGCTTTAATTCAATCAAAACGAGGGTTTCAATAAAAATTGGGCTAGCTTGTGTGATAAATATGTAGAACACGTGATTCTAGGGCTGCCAATTTGAGTTCAACAAATTTCAGGTTCGTTTAGGGTGAATCTTGAAGTTTCTTGAATTTTAGGTGCCTCTTTCGTGAAGAACAAAGCAAATCAGGTTGTTGGCTCTTGATTTTCACAGATCTGATTTTTTTTTTTTGTCTTTTTTTTTTTTTTTTTTTTTTTTTTTTTATATCAGATGTCACACACACAAATCAGAAATTCAGTAATGACGAATCAGCCAAAACGTAGCAGTAATGCGGAACAGAAAGCAAAAAAACGCAATTTAGTAGTGGGGAAGATGAAAATCACGTAATTCAGCAATTGTGAGATGAGAAACACGAAATTGGTAATGGTAACATGAACACAACACGCAACCAGCAATTTGAGATGGTGAACACGTGGTTTATCACACAAGAGAAGAAAAGATGTAAGTTGAAGAGAAGGAAGAAAAAATTCAGCAACAGAGTGAACCCTAATTTTTCTTGATGCAAAAAGATGAGGAACTCGATGAAAGAAATAATGAAAGAAGAAAAATCAGAATTGACAAACCTCAATTTCGAAACCTTGCTCTGATACCAACTGACGCGATTCCGGTTAAGCGAGATGCAACCGAATGCGAAATTTGCCCGACCGTTCGAAATCAAGTTGAGGTTCACGAATAGATGTGGAAGATGCAGTGGAACTTGATATGAAATTGCAGCAAAATAAAGTTGGCAATAGAAATACCCAATCCAACCACGTGAATGAACAATCAAGTTAATAACTCGATTAACCCAACCTTTCGATTCGTATGATAGAACCTGATATATGGTTTGATTCCTAATCGCCTAGCCTTGACGATTGATCACAATCAAAATAATATGTTAAGAGTTTAAGCCAATCACTCAAATCACTCAACAAAGAAAGAAGAACAAAGTTCTGAATTTTTATTAGCAAAAGCAAAATTGACATCCTCCTAAAGAATTCGGCCATAGCCCTTAAATAGGCTTTACAAGCTTTGTCCTACTAAAATAAGGAATACTAACTTAGAAAGGAAAGCTAAAATAAGATAATTCTGAAATAGAAAATAATCCTAAGCTAAAAAGGAAAAATAACTAGAAATCAGCACTTAGTAATCCTTATCCCACAAGGAAAACCTAAATAGACAAGGATTCTTCTTTTACCATGTGTCCAAATGAGTAGATTCGGCCCCCACAACAAATCAGCCCACTCTCGCCATTTGACTTGCAAGAAACAGCCTCTTTTTATGAAGATAATATTAATTTAAATTATACTAAGTTCCCAATGGGTTAACACATGTGCCATGCACATGCATGTCCAAAGCTCACTTAATATGACTTAAACCAATTCAGCCTCAAATCACAACCCTGATGGGCTGGTCTTCTTGGGCTTGAATTAAAGCCATCAAACGAGTTGAACCATTCCATGCCATCTCACTTGGCCATGGTGCCTCTTGAATGCCTTGGTTATCCCATAAGCGTGCAATCAGTCCATTTAATGCCTCACGCACCCTCTTTGCCTTAGACCTTGTAATAGGCCCACTTGGAATCTTCAAGTCCACGCCATAATCAGCTCCTTGTTCCTTAGCTCCATGCTCTTGCTCTTTAGATTGATCTTTGTTAGATAGGCTGATCGCGTCACAAGGGTAAAGTTTGCATAGTTTTCCCCCAGGCATAAAATTGACAAATTTTGCGCCTGAGCATAAAGTTTACATAGTTTTCAAATGGGCGTATAGTTTGCAAAGTTTGTACCTGTGCATAAAGTTCGCAAAGTTTGTACCCCGGGTATAAAGTTCACAAATTTTGCACACAGTCATAATGTTTGCACCGTTTTCACCTGGGCGTAAGGTTCGCAAAATTTGTATCCCATGCTTCACAAAGTTTGTACCCCGTGCTTAAAATTCGCAAAGTTTGGCCCCGGGGTGTAAAGTACTCAAAGTTTGTAGCCCAGGCATAATGTTAGGAAACTTTACGCCCGGGCATAATAAAGTTCAAAAACTTTTCACTCGGAAGTTGGTAACTCGGGCAGAAAGTTCGCAAAATTTGCGCCTGTGTGTATATTTCCCAAAGTTTTCACCTGATATGAATCCGGTGAAGCAAGGCGCTGCCCGAGCTCAATAATGATCCCGATCGTCGAATGAGATTCCAATAAACACAAAGAACACAAAATTATAATCAGAATTCAGATTATAATTCCAAAACTTAAAGATTAAAGAATAAAATAAAAATGGGAGAACAATTGGCAGTAAATTCACCAATTCAATCAGACAAAAAGAACATTCAAAATAACATAAAAGTCAATTCAACCTTTCAATATGGATGAGAGAACCTGAGAATGGTTGATTCTCAATTGCTTAGCCACAACAATTGATCACGATCAAAGTAATACTTTAAGAGTTAGAACATAATCACACACTTTCAAAATATTGAAGCTGAAAATTCAACAGAAATTTTGAAAGGAAATATTCAATCTTTATTGATAATATAATCTGATATATCACAAAAGGCACATCTAACACCCTTTTTATAGGCCTAAAACAAAGTAGCATCCTAAACTGAAAAAGAAAACAAATCCTTATATGACTAGGAAAGATTAAATCAAAACAAATAAGGAAAACTTAAAACTAATCCTCATGCAATTAGGATGAAAAAAACGAAATCACCTTTTGAGTATTGTTTATGGGCTAATTTTTAAGCCCAAAACAGCTCACTTGTTGAAAAAAATAACAATTAAATACAGATACCTAAGCCCAATTTGAAATCTATACATATTCCCTAAGGGTGCCTTAAGTGCTAACACTTTATTGTCCTTAGCTCATGCGTAGAAGTACAATTAGGCCCAATCTAACTAAACATTAGTTTCAGATCTATAATCACTTTCGTGGAGTTGAATACAACATAAGACTGAATTGTCTCCATGTGAAATATTTGGTGTGTTGTGGTAGCCCCAACTTCCATATGTTTAAATAAGTGCATGACTAGACCATTAAGCACATGTTGCATATTCTCTGTACGGCTCAACGTTATTAGACCAATTGGAAGCTCCATAGGATCTCTCATGCCTCCATGCTCCACGCCTCCATAGCCTTGTGGTACGATGACCGTATCATTCCCTCTCTCTTGAAAAGGTTTGTCCTTAAATCTTCATCACCTGGCAAGTCTAGCTTGTACGCATTATCCCCAATGCGTGCAACGATTTGAAATGGTCCATCACCCCTCGGATGTATCTTTGAAAGCCTTTGTGTAGGAAATCGCTCCTTGCGCATATGCACCCTCACCCAATCACAGGGTTCAAACAACACTTGTTTGCACCCCTTATTGGCTTGCCATGCGTAATGCTCATTCTTCTTCTCCAATTGCTGTCTCACTTGTTCATGCAACTTAAGCACCGATTCTGCCTTCTTCTCACCATCTATACTTTTCCTTTTATCTACAGGTAAAGGGATCAAGTCTAATGGTGTCAAAGGATTAAAACCGTAAACAATTTCGAACGGTGACAAGTTAGTAGGTGAATGCACAGCCTTATTATATGCAAATTCAATAAATGGTATGCCTTCCTCCCATGATTTCAAGTTTATCTGAATGACAGCTCTACAATCGATGCACATTCGCCATGTTCAATCCTTTTTGGGTACTAGAATGACCGGTACAGCACACGGACTCATGGATTCACGAATTAATCTATTTGCCATAAGCTCATCCACTTGCCCTTAAAGCTCCTTCGTCTCCTCTGGATTACTTCTATAGGCTGGTTTATTAGGAATTTTGTGCACCGGGTGCAAAATCGATTTGGTGCTCAATTCCTTGGATCGGGGGCAACTTGTTCAGCATATCTTCAGGAAACACGTCCTCTAACTCCCGTAAAAGAGGGTAAACACTTGAAGGATGGTCAGATTGGTTTTGAGATGATAAACAAAAACTCTTGCAATATAATAACAACAAATTTTGGGCATTTTTAATGCTCCTCCCTTTTTTTCTCTTCTCACTCTCGTCTATGGGCCTTAATGCCTTTTCTCTCACCTCTTCTCTCTTCTCACCCTCAATAACTTTAAGACACTTGTTTTAACTCTCCTTCACCAAACCCCCTTCCACAGAGAAAGAATTTTGAAGGTAGAGCTGGTCTTGGTAGACTTACGCCGGTGACAATGGTAAGAGAGTATAACGTTTTCCTTCCTTAATGAGGGTGATTTTGATCAGTTTACCATTATGAATGGCTTCATGGTCAAACTGCCATGGACGTCCGAAAAGTATATGGCAAGCTTGCATTGGGACAATATCACACAAAACTTGGTCATTATAAGCTCCAATTGATAAATTGGCCAAGACTTGTTTAGTCACATTCACTTCATTACTGTTATGGAGCCATTGAAATCTATAGGGTTTCAGGTGCCTAGTTGTGTTCGGGCCCAATTTTTCCACCATGGTGGTACCAGGAACATGACAACAACTACCACCATCTACAATCAAACTACAAACTCTATCTTGCACACGACAACGAGCATGAAAAATATTCTTCCTTTGTTCATTAAATATTTTATTTTTAACACTCGATACAAGTCTAACAACAAGGGCAACATTGTCAACTACAACATGCTTTCCTTCCTCCTCACCAGCACTGCAACCTTCTAAGTCAGGCCTACTATCTTCAGAATCAGACTCACTATCAGTTATAATTTCACCACATTTTATCACCATAGCACGTTTGTTAGGACAATCAGGCATCGTATGACCACGGCCTCGACATGTAAAGCATTTAATGTCACGGTTTCTATTAAAAGGTTCAGTGGTCTTACCTTTGCCAAGCGTGTCCCCTTTTGCGTTAATATCAGATTTAGGCCGTTGGGTTTGAGCACTAACCTTTTCTTCACGTTTGTAATTTGGCTTCCATGATGAGGAAGAATAATTCACAAACAGTGCTTTTTCTTTCCGACGGAGCTGCTTCTCAATCTTTATAGCTTTGTGGAGAAATTCTTCAAAGGTAACATAATGTTGAAGATCCACTGCATCAGCTAGATCCTCATTAAGCCCACCTAGAAAACGAGCCACAGTGGCCTCCTCTTCCTCCTAAACATCAGCTCTCATCATAGCAATCTCCATCTCCTTGTGATAATCCTCCACTCTTTTATTCCCTTGAGTTAAAGCCTGCAATTTATTCAGCAATTCCCTATGATAATAGGAAGGAACAAACCGCTTTTTCATGATTCGCTCCATCTCATTCCACGTTTTAATAGGCGGAGTTCCATCCCCATGCCTATTTTTCTTAAATTGATCCCACCATACAGCAGCATAATCGGTTAGCTCGGAAACAACCAATTTAATTTTCTTTTCCTCCAAATGATAGTGGATATCAAATATAGCATCAACTTTCCTTACCCATTCTAAATACAATTCAGGATCGCTTTTACCCTGGAATGGAGGAATTTTCAGTTTGATGGTGTTAAGATTACCATCTTCACGATGTCTCCTTCTATGGCTGGAAGACATATATGCTCATCCTCGGAATCTTTCTCGAGGTCAGAATTTTGCTTAAAACGTTGGTGTGGCCTCCAATTTCTCTTTTTCTCTAATTCCATTAGTTCCAAATGGTTCTCCAAACCAACCATTATTTGCTCCAATCTGTTAAATTTTCCTGCGGCAGCCTTTCGCAATAGTTATGGATCCGTTTTATCAAAGATGGTGTTATCATCTTCTATGGACATGGTAAGACAGAAAAAAATGGAAAAACAAATGTAAAAGCAAGAAAAGAAAAAAAAATCAGAAATACTCACAATTGGTTCCACGCTCTATGATATTATTTTGATCGATCTCAATAAATCAAGCCAAGCAAAATTGAATAACAAGAGGCAAATCGCAATAAAAAAAAAGGGACAGCGGAATACTAAAAAGCAACGAAACAAGAAAATTATGTAAACGAAACACGATGTGTACGGACGACAAACAAGAGTAGGGTGTAGGGTAGACGTTGCTCAATCCAATGACAAGGGTTTCAATAAATTTTGGCTAATCTTGTGTGAAAAATTGTGAAACTTCATGCAAAAAGATGCTGCCAATGTAAATTGAAACTTGTTCTATGATCTTTTGGTCAAACCCTTTTTTTTTAACTGATCAATAAATCTCTATGAGATTACGATTCTGATTCCTTTTTTTTTTAATTTTTTTCTTTTTTGCAAGGATAGAAAACAATAAGAACAATGCAGCAAATTAAATGAATTTCACAAAAAGACACAAGCAAAGAGTTTTTTTTTTTTGGCTTTTTTTTTTAAATGAAGAAGAAGAAAGAAAACCGAACTTCAAAGAACCCTAATTATTCTAGAAGCAAACTGATGCGGAACTCAATGAGCAAAAGACTCTTGAAAAAAATTTGGAATGACAAACCTCAATCGAAGCCTAAAGCTCTGATACCAACTGACATGAATCCAGTTAAGCAAGGCACTATCCGAACTCAATAATATTCCCGATCGTCGAATGAGGTTCCAATAAACACAAAGAACACAAAATTATAATTTGAATTCAGATTATAATTCCAAAACTAAAAGATTAAAGAATAGAATAAAAATGGAAGAACAATTGGTAATAAATTCACCAATTCAATCAAATAAAAAGAACAATCAAATTAACATAAAAGTTAATTCAACCTTTCAATTTGGATGATAGAACTTGAGAATGGTTGAGGATCAATTGCCTAGCCACAACAAATAATTACAATCAAAGTAATACTTTAAGAGTTAGAACACAATCACACACTCTCAAAATATTGAAGCTGAAAATTCAACCGAAATTTTCAAAGGAAGTATTCAATCTTTATTGATAATAATCTGATATATCACAAAAGGCACATCCAACAGCCTTTTTATATGCCTATAACAAAGTAGAATCCTAAAGTTGATACCTCGTGTATAAAGTTTGCAAAGTTTTTGCCCAAGCGTAAATTTTGCAATGTTTTCACCCCAGCGTAAATTTCACAAAGTTTGTACCCCGGGCATAAAGTTTGCAAAGTTTATACCCCATAAATTTTGCAATGTTTTCCCCCAAGCGTAAATTTCGAATAGTTGGGAGGCCGGACAAAAAGTTCACGAAGTTTGTAACCAGGGCATAATGTTTGCAAATTTTGCCCCTGGGCATAAAGTTCACAATGACTTTACCCGAGCATAAATTTCGCAAAGTTTGTACCTCGAGAATAAAGGTAGCAATGTTTGTTCCGTGGGCACCAATTTCGCAAATTTGGCAGTCGGGCATAATAAAATTCAAAAAATTTTCTCTCGGCCGTAAATTTGACAATGTTTGTACCGTAGGCGTAAAGTTCGTAAATTTTGCCCCCAGGCATAATAAAGTTCAAAAAATATTCCCTTGGGCGTAAATTTTACAATGTTTGTTCCTGGGCATAAAGTTTGCAAATCTTAGCCACAGGCACAAGGTTCTCCAAGGTTGTCTGCGGGCACAGAGTTCACAAAGTTTGTACCCTAGGTATAAAGTTCACATATTTTGTGCCCAGGCATAAAGTTCAAACAGTTTTCACCCGAGCGTAAAGTTCGCAAAGTTTGTACCCCGGGCATATAGTTCTCAAAGTTTGGCCATGGGCAGAAAGTTCGCAAAGTTTGTCCCCTAGCATAAAGTTCGCAAAGGTGTACCCTGGGTATAAAATTCACAAATTTTGTGCCTGGGGGTAACGTTCGCAGAGTTCGACCACGGGTATAAAGTTCGCAGAGTTTGTACCCCGGGCATCAAGTTCGCAAATTTTGCCCCCGGGCATAATAAAGTTCAAATAATTTTTACTCAAGTGTAGATTTCGCAAAGTTTGAACCCTACCGTAAAGTTTCACAGATTTCACCCGGGCGTAAAGGTCGCAAAGTTTGTACTCGGGAAATAAAGTTCTCAATGTTTGGCCCTAGTTATAATGTTCGCAAAGTTTTTCCTCGGGCTTAAAGTTTGCAGTGTTTGTACCATGGGTAAAAAGTCCACAAATTTTTCGCCCGTGTGTAAATTTCGCAATGTTTTAACCCGGGCCTAAAGTTCGCAAAGTTTGTCCCTCGGCATAAAGTTCGCATAGTTTTTATCCTGGGTAAAAAGTTCACAAATTTTATGCTCGAGCATAAGTTTACATAGTTTTCACCTGGGCATAAATATCACAAAGTTTGTACCCTGGGCATAAAGCACGCAAAGTTTGCCCGGGGCATAAAGTTTGAAATGTTTTCACCCTGATGTAAATTTCACAAAGTTTGTAACCCGGGTAAAAATTTCCCAAAGTTCTGTAATGTGTGCTTTAATTTCACAAAGTTTGTACCCTGGGAAAATGGTTGGCAAAGTTTGCCACCTGGCATAAAGTTCACAATCTTTTCAACCGGGTAGAAAGCCCGCAAAGTTTGCTCCCAAGCATAAAGTTAGCAAATTTTGGCCCAAAGCACAAAGTTCACAATGTTTTCACCCGGGGGTAAATTTCATAAAGTTTGTACACCGAGTGAAATGTTCACAAATTTTGCACCCTGGGCATAAACTTCACAAATTTTGTAACCTAGGCATAAAATTCTTAAATATGTGAAAAGATCACTAATTGTCCGATCGGCAGTAAAGTTTGCAAAGGTTTCCTCCGGGTGTATAGTTTGCAATCTTTTCACCCGGGCATAAAGTCCGCAAAGTTTGCTCCCAGGCATAAGGTTCGCAAATTTTGCCCCTGGCACAAAGTTCGTAATGTTTTCACCCAGGGTTAATTTCGCAAAGTTTGTACACCGAGTGAAAAGTTCACAAATTTTGTACCTCGGGGCATAAAGGTTCACAAATTTTGTACCCCAGGAATAAATTTCATTAATATTGTACCTCGGGAAAAAAGTTCACTAATTTTGCAATCGGTGGTAAAGTCCGCAAAGGTTTCCTCCGGGAGTAAAGTTCGTAAAGTTTGCACATGGGCATAAAGTTCGCCCGTGGGCATAAAGTTCGCAATGTTCTTACCCGGTATAAAAAGTTAGCAAAGTTTTTCCCCAGGCATAAAGTTTGCTATCTTTTCAACAGGGCGTCAATTTTGCATAGTTTGTACTCCAGGCATAAAGTTTGCAAATTTTACACCCTGGGTATAAAGTACACAAATTTTGCGCCTCGGGGTAAGCTTCACGGAGTTTGCCCCCGGACATAAAGTTTGCACAATTCGACCCTGGGCATAAAGTTCGCAAGCTTTGTACCCTGGGCAAAAAAAGTTCGCAAATCTTTCCGTTTCAAAAAATTTTCACTTCGGCGTAAATTTTGCAAAGTTTGTACCCCGTGCATAAAGTTTACACAGTTTTCAGCCGAGCGTAAAGTTCACAAAGTTTGCACCCCGAGTATAAAGTTCACAAATTTTGTACCCTTGCGTTAATTTCGCAAAGCTTTCGGTCAAGCGTAAAGTTCGCAAATTTTTTTTATCCCGTGCATAAAGTTCGCAAATATTGCACCCCAGGTAAAAGTTCGTAAATCCTTCCCTCTGTTGTGTAAGGTTCGCAAAGCTTGCCACCAGACAAAATGTTCGCAATTGGAGGAAAGAGAGATCCTATGGAGCTACCAATTGGTCCAATAATACGGAGCCGTGCAAAGAAAATGCAACAAGTGCTTAATGGCCTAGTTATGCACTTATTTAAACATATGGAGATTGCCGGTAACCACAACGCACCAAATATTTCACATGGTTTAGAGATGTAAACAAAAACTCTTGCAATAAAATAACAACAGATTTTTGTCTTCAGATTCAGCTTGCTTAATATCTCTCATTTTAGCATATAATGATAAATTTCGGGCTTTTTTAATGCTCCTTCCTTTGCGAACTTTACGCTAGGGGCGCAAACTTTGCTAACTTTATGCCAGGGGTCGAACTTTGCTAACTTTACACCCGATATGAAACTATGCGGACATTACCACCAGGGGCAAAATTTTTGAACTTTATAACTAGGGTGCAAAATTTGCAAACTTTATGCCCAGTTAAGAGCTTTGTGAACTTTATGTCCGGTTGAAAAGATTGCGAACTTTACACCCAAGTGAAAACTTCCATGTGGTACAAACTATGCGAAATTTAAGCCTTGGTGAAAAGATCGCGAACTTTATACATGGGTGACGCGATCAGCCTATCTAACAAAGATCAATCTAAAGAGCAAGAGCATGGAGCTAAGGAACAAGGAGCTGATTATGGCGTGGACTTAAAGATTCCAAGTGGGCCTATTACAAGGTCTAAGGCAAAGAGGGTGCGTGAGGCATTAAATGGACTGATTGCACGCTTATGGGATAACCAAGGCATTCAAGAGGCACCATGGCCAAGTGAGATGGCATGGAATGGTTCAACTCGTTTGATGGCTTTAATTCAAGCCCAAGAAGACCAGCCCATCAGGGTTGTGATTTGAGGCTGAATTGGTTTAAGTCATATTAAGTGAGCTTTGGACATGCATGTGCATGGCACATGTGTTAACCCATTGGGAACTTAGTATAATTTAAATTAATATTATCTTCATAAAAAGAGGCTGTTTCGTGCAAGTCAAATGGCGAGAGTGGGCTGATTTGTTGTGGGGGCCGAATCTACTCATTTGGACACATGGTAAAAGAAGAATCCTTGTCTATTTAGGTTTTCCTTGTGGGATAAGGATTACTAAGTGCTGATTTCTAGTTATTTTTCCTTTTTAGCTTAGGATTATTTTTCTATTTCAGAATTATCTTATTTTAGCTTTCCTTTCTAAGTTAGTATTCCTTATTTTAGTAGGACAAAGCTTGTAAAGCCTATTTAAGGGCTATGGCCGAATTCTTTAGAGGAGGTCAATTTTGCTTTTGCTAATAAAAATTCAGAACTTTGTTCTTCTTTCTTTGTTGAGTGATTTGAGTGATTGGCTTAAACTCTTAACATATTATTTTGATTGTGATCAATCGTCAAGGCTAGGCGATTAGGAATCAAACCATATATTAGGTTCTATCATACGAATCGAAAGGTTGGGTTAATCGAGTTATTAACTTGATTGTTCATTCACGTGGTTGGATTGGGTATTTCTATTGCCAACTTTATTTTGCTGCAATTTCATATCAAGTTCCACTGCATCTTCCACATCTATTCGTGAACCTCAACTTGATTTCGAACGGTCGGGCAAATTTCGCATTCGGTTGCATCTCGCTTAACCGGAATTGCGTCAGTTGGTATCAGAGCAAGGTTTCGAAATTGAGGTTTGTCAATTCTGATTTTTCTTCTTTCATTATTTCTTTCATCGAGTTCCTCATCTTTTTGCATCTAGAAAAATTAGGGTTCACTCTGTTGCTGAATTTTTTCTTCCTTCTCTTCAACTTACATCTTTTCTTCTCTTGTGTGATAAACCACGTGTTCACCATCTCAAATTGCTGGTTGCGTGTTGTGTTCATGTTACCATTACCAATTTCGTGTTTCTCATCTCACAATTGCTGAATTACGTGATTTTCATCTTCCCCACTACTAAATTGCGTTTTTTTTTGCTTTCTGTTCCGCATTACTGCTACGTTTTGGCTGATTCATCATTACTGAATTTCTGATTTGTGTGTGTGACATCTGATATAAAATAAAAAAAAAAAAAAAAAGGAGACAAAAAAAAAAAAAAATCAGATCTGTGAAAATCAAGAACCAACAACCTGATTTGCTTTGTTCTTCACGAAAGAGGCACCTAAAATTCAAGAAACTTCAAGATTCACCCTAAACGAACCTGAAATTTGTTGAACTCAAATTGGCAGCCCTAGAATCACGTGTTCTACATATTTATCACACAAGCTAGCCCAATTTTTATTGAAACCCTCGTTTTGATTGAAACTCGTTTTTACCCTTCTTCTGTGTATTTCGTGCTTCATATTGTGTTTCGTTCCATCATATCAGTTTCGATTTCTTAGTATTCAACCGTCCTTTTTCTTCGTTTTGTGCCTTCTTGCTTCTGTTTGATTCTGATTCGTTTGGCCTAATACGCATTGAGCTTAATCAACATAATACAAGAGAGTATTGGAGCCAATTGTGAGTTATTTGCTTTTATTCTGATTTTCTTTCTTTTCTTGCTTTTACATCTGTGTTTTTATTTCTGTCTGTCTAACCATGTCCCTAGAAGACGAAAACAACGTCTTTGAAAATGTGGACCCAAAATTGTTGCGAAAAGCTGTTTCAGGACAATTTGAGAGGATGCAACAATATATAAACAACTTGGAAGACCGGTTGGAGCGTATGGAGCTTGAAAAGCAAAATCACGGCCGTCCCCACCATAGGAGGCGAAATCTGTCCAGGAATGATTCCGAGGCTGATTTGTCGGACGAGGACTCTAGAAGGAGTCCCGGGAGGAGATCGCAAGCTGATGGTAATCTAGGTACCATAAAGATGAAAATGCCTTCTTTCCAAGGTAAAAGCGATCCGGAGGCTTATCTGAATTGGGTAAGAAAGGTAGACGCCATATTTGATATTCACCATTATTCGGAAGAAAAAAAGATAAAATTGGTTGTTTCCGAGCTAACCGACTATGCAGCAATATGGTGGGATCAAGATAAAAAGACCCGGAGAAGAGATGGAGATCCGGCCATTCAGACTTGGGCCGAGATGAAACGCATCATGAAAAAGCGTTTCGTGCCGTCCTACTATCACCGTGAGATTCTCCACAAACTGCAAACGCTGAAGCAAGGTAGTAGAAGTGTTGAAGACTACCACAAAGAATTGGAGATGGCAATGATGCGGGCTGATATCCAAGAGAACGAAGAGGCCACTATGGCACGTTTTGTGAGTGGCTTGAATGAGGACATTGCTGATGCCGTAGACCTCCAGCACTACATGACTTTTGAGGAGTTGCTACATAAAGCCATCAAAATAGAGAAGCAGCTCCGACGCAAGAGTAAGCCGCGTTTTAACTCTTCTTCTTCCACTCCTTGGAAGTCGAGCTTTAAACGTGAGGATTCAAAGGGTGCAACACCAGCCCCGAAGCCGAAATCAGATTTCAAACCGAAAGAAGTCGCGCAAGGTGGAGGTAAGGCTTCTGAATCTCAAACCCGTAATCGTGATATTAAATGCTTTAAGTGTCAAGGCCGTGGCCATGTGATGCGTGATTGTCCAAATAAACGCACAATGGTCATAAAGCATGGTGAGATCATTACGGATGATGAATATGAATCTGATAGTAGCATGCCACCCTTAGAAGATTGTGATGACGCTGAAAATCAAGGAGATCAGTTTGAAGACGAAAATGTTACCCTTGTTGTTAGACGTGTGTTAAGTGTTAAACAAAAACTTTCTGATGAACAAAGGGAAAATATTTTTCATGCTCGATGTCGTGTCCTTGATAAGGTGTGTAGCCTTATAGTAGATGGCGGTAGTTGTTGTAATGTTGCTAGCACCACCATGGTTGAAAAGTTGGGTCTGCCAACGATTCGTCACCCCAAGCCATACCGGCTTCAATGGCTGAATGATAGTAACGAAGTAAAGGTGACGAAGCAAGTGTTAGTGAATTTGTCAATTGGAGCATACCATGACCAGGTTCTTTGTGACGTCGTTCCCATGCAAGCATGCCACATTCTCTTGGGCCGCCCATGGCAATTTGACCGAGAGGCCATACATAACGGCAAGCTGAATAAGATCACCCTTGTTAAGGATGGCAAACGATACACACTTATGCCATTGACTCCCGCTCAAGTGTATCAAGATCAACTCCACCTTCAAAATTCCACAAGTAAGGAATCGGGTAAGGTTGAGAAGAGTGAAAACAAGAGCGATAAAATCAGTAAGGGTGTGTTGGGAGAAGAGGTGAGTGAAAAGGCAAGTGAGTTGAGAGAGAGAGACGTGAGGAGAGAAGAAAGTAAGGGCGTAACAAAAGCCAAAGGATTAAGTCTATACGCCAAGATGAGGGATGTAAAGCAAGCTGAATTTAATAAACTAAATATGCTTTTATTTTATTGTAAAGATTTATGCTTGTCTGTAAATAAATCTGACCACTCTCTTCCGAGTGTTGTTTCTTCTCTTTTGCAGGAGTTCGATGATGTCTTTCCCGAGGAGATGCCGAGTGGACTGCCACCAATTCTTGGGATAGAACATCAGATCGATTTCATACCCGGAGCATCAATTCCTAACCGACCAGCCTATAAAAGTAATCCAGAGGAGACGAAGGAGCTTCAAAGGCAAATCGAGGAGCTGATGTCTAAAGGGTTGGTACGTGAAAGTATGAGTCCGTGTGCTGTTCCGGTCATCCTAGTACCGAAAAAGGATGGGTCTTGGAGGATGTGCGTTGATTGTAGAGCTGTTAACAAAATTACGGTAAAGTATCGCTATCCCATTCCTAGACTTGATGATATGTTGGATGAATTAAGTGGGGCTGTACTTTTCACTAAAATTGATTTAAAAAGTGGTTACCATCAGATTAGAATGAAAATAGGTGACGAATGGAAAACCGCTTTTAAAACAAAGCATGGTTTGTATGAATGGCTGGTTATGCCTTTTGGGCTAACTAATGCGCCTAGTACCTTTATGCGTTTAATGAACCATGTTTTGAGGGATTTCATAGGTAAATTTGTTGTGGTTTATTTTGATGACATTCTTATCTATTCGAAATCGCATTCTGATCACCTTGACCATATACGAGCTGTGTTGCTTGTGCTTCGAAAAGAAAGGCTTTACGCTAACTTTTCTAAGTGCACGTTTTGTATGGAAAAGGTTGTGTTTCTTGGTTTTGTAGTTTCTGGCCGTGGAATTGAAGTGGACGAGGAGAAGGTTAAAGCCATTCAAGAGTGGCCGACGCCTAAGTCCGTTACCGAAGTGCGGAGTTTTCATGGCTTGGCGAGCTTCTACCGTCGGTTTGTCAAGAATTTCAGCTCGATTGCTGCTCCGTTGACTGAGGTAATAAAGAAAAACGTTGGGTTCAAGTGGGGTAAGGAACAAGAACTTGCATTTGATACATTAAAACGACAACTTACTAGTGCACCTGTTTTAGCATTGCCGGATTTTGACAAAACATTTGAAATTGAATGTGATGCTTGTGGTGTTGGTATAGGGGCTGCTTTAATACAAGAAGGTCGCCCAATAGCGTATTTTAGTGAAAAATTAAATGGGGCAGCCTTGAATTACCCTACTTATGATAAAGAATTGTATGCCTTAGTTAGAGCTTTAGAGACTTGGCAACACTATTTATGGCCTAAAGAGTTTGTTATACATTCTGATCATGAATCCTTGAAATTTTTGAAGAGTCAAAATAAGCTGAATCGTAGACATGCCAAGTGGATGGAGTTCATAGAAACGTTCCCTTATGTGATTAGGTATAAGAAAGGGAAAGAAAATGTTGTTGCTGATGCATTGAGTAGACGCGTGAGTTTATTGAATATGATGCATGCTAAGTTGCTTGGATTTGAGTTTATTAAAGATTTATATGCAACTGATGTTGATTTTGCGTCTATATTTGAAGCGAGTGAATCTGGTGCGTTTGGAAAGTTCTATAGGCATGATGGATTTTTATTTAAGGAAAATAAATTGTGTTTGCCTAAGTGTTCATTACGTGATTTGCTGGTTCGTGAGGCTCATGGAGGAGGTCTCATGGGACATTTTGGTGTGACTAAGACTTTAGACATGTTATGTGAGCATTTTTATTGGCCGCACATGAAACGCGACGTTGAGAACATATGTGCGAAGTGCGTGAATTGTAGACAAGCTAAGTCTAAATCTAGGCCGTATGGTTTGTATACTCCTCTACCGGTACCGAGTGAACCGTGGACTGATATTTCGATGGACTTTGTGTTAGGTTTGCCTAGGTCGAAGCGTGGCAATGACTCAATTTTTGTGGTTGTATGTAGGTTTTCTAAGATGGCACATTTTATACCATGTCATAAAACTGATGATGCTACTAACATTGCTGGTTTGTTCTTCAGGGAAATTATACGTCTACATGGAGTTCCTAAGAGCATTGTGAGTGATCGTGATACTAGATTCCTAAGTCACTTTTGGAAGACCTTATGGGGAAAGTTGGGAACTAAGCTTTTATTCTCTACATCTTGTCATCCCCAAACTGATGGTCAAACAGAGGTCGTGAATAGGACTCTAGGTCAGTTGTTAAGGGCTGTTATAAAGAGTAATTTAAAGTCATGGGAAGAGTGTGTACCATTCGTTGAATTCGCATACAATAGGGCTGTGCATTCTTCTACTTCTTTTTCACCTTTTGAAATTGTTTATGGTTTTAATCCACTGACTCCTTTAGATCTAATTCCTTTACCTTGTGATGAGAAAAAGAGTTTAGATGGAAAGCGCAAGGCTGATTTGGTGAAGAAGTTGCATGAACAAGTGAAACAGCGAATCGAGAAGGCAAATGAGCGCTACGCCGCCCAAGCCAATAAGCATCGCTCGAAAGTGGTGTTTGCGCCCGGTGATTGGGTTTGGGTTCATATGCGAAAGGAGAGGTTCCCCGCCCAAAGGCGAACCAAGTTGCATCCAAGGGGCGATGGGCCGTTTCAAGTAGTGGCGCGTGTGGGAGACAACGCATACAAACTAGACCTTCCGGGTGAGTATGGTGTACATGCTACGTTTAATGTTTCTGATTTGTCTTTGTTTGGTGTAGGCGATGACGATTCGAGGACGAATCCTTTTGAAGAGGAGGGGAATGACGCGATCAGCCTATCTAACAAAGATCAATCTAAAGAGCAAGAGCATGGAGCTAAGGAACAAGGAGCTGATTATGGCGTGGACTTGAAGATTCCAAGTGGGCCTATTACAAGGTCTAAGGCAAAGAGGGTGCGTGAGGCATTAAATGGACTGATTGCATGCTTATGGGATAACCAAGGCATTCAAGAGGCACCATGGCCAAGTGAGATGGCATGGAATGGTTCAACTCGTTTGATGGCTTTAATTCAATCAAAACGAGGGTTTCAATAAAAATTGGGCTAGCTTGTGTGATAAATATGTAGAACACGTGATTCTAGGGCTGCCAATTTGAGTTCAACAAATTTCAGGTTCGTTTAGGGTGAATCTTGAAGTTTCTTGAATTTTAGGTGCCTCTTTCGTGAAGAACAAAGCAAATCAGGTTGTTGGTTCTTGATTTTCACAGATCTGATTTTTTTTTTTTTGTCTTTTTTTTTTTTTTTTTTTATATCAGATGTCACACACACAAATCAGAAATTCAGTAATGACGAATCAGCCAAAACGTAGCAGTAATGCGGAACAGAAAGCAAAAAAACGCAATTTAGTAGTGGGGAAGATGAAAATCACGTAATTCAGCAATTGTGAGATGAGAAACACGAAATTGGTAATGGTAACATGAACACAACACGCAACCAGCAATTTGAGATGGTGAACACGTGGTTTATCACACAAGAGAAGAAAAGATGTAAGTTGAAGAGAAGGAAGAAAAAATTCAGCAACAGAGTGAACCCTAATTTTTCTTGATGCAAAAAGATGAGGAACTCGATGAAAGAAATAATGAAAGAAGAAAAATCAGAATTGACAAACCTCAATTTCGAAACTTTGCTCTGATACCAACTGACGCGATTCCGGTTAAGCGAGATGCAACCGAATGCGAAATTTGCCCGACCGTTCGAAATCAAGTTGAGGTTCACGAATAGATGTGGAAGATGCAGTGGAACTTGATATGAAATTGCAGCAAAATAAAGTTGGCAATAGAAATACCCAATCCAACCACGTGAATGAACAATCAAGTTAATAACTCGATTAACCCAACCTTTCGATTCATATGATAGAACCTGATATATGGTTTGATTCCTAATCGCCTAGCCTTGACGATTGATCACAATCAAAATAATATGTTAAGAGTTTAAGCCAATCACTCAAATCACTCAACAAAGAAAGAAGAACAAAGTTCTGAATTTTTATTAGCAAAAGCAAAATTGACCTCCTCTAAAGAATTCGGCCATAGCCCTTAAATAGGCTTTACAAGCTTTGTCCTACTAAAATAAGGAATACTAACTTAGAAAGGAAAGCTAAAATAAGATAATTCTGAAATAGAAAATAATCCTAAGCTAAAAAGGAAAAATAACTAGAAATCAGCACTTAGTAATCCTTATCCCACAAGGAAAACCTAAATAGACAAGGATTCTTCTTTTACCATGTGTCCAAATGAGTAGATTCGGCCCCCACAACAAATCAGCCCACTCTCGCCATTTGACTTGCACGAAACAGCCTCTTTTTATGAAGATAATATTAATTTAAATTATACTAAGTTCCCAATGGGTTAACACATGTGCCATGCACATGCATGTCCAAAGCTCACTTAATATGACTTAAACCAATTCAGCCTCAAATCACAACCCTGATGGGCTGGTCTTCTTGGGCTTGAATTAAAGCCATCAAACGAGTTGAACCATTCCATGCCATCTCACTTGGCCATGGTGCCTCTTGAATGCCTTGGTTATCCCATAAGCGTGCAATCAGTCCATTTAATGCCTCACGCACCCTCTTTGCCTTAGACCTTGTAATAGGCCCACTTGGAATCTTCAAGTCCACGCCATAATCAGCTCCTTGTTCCTTAGCTCCATGCTCTTGCTCTTTAGATTGATCTTTGTTAGATAGGCTGATCGCGTCACAAGGGTAAAGTTTGCATAGTTTTCCCCCAGGCATTCTATGTATGAGCTAAGGACAATTGAGTATGAGCTAAGGACAATTGAGTGTTAGCACTTAAGGCACCCTTAGGGGAAATGTATGGATTTTGATTTAGGTTTAGGTGTCGTTAGTTTTAGCAATAAGTGAGCTGTTTTGGGCTCAAAAATCAGCCCATAAACCACATGCTAAAGGGAAGCAGGTTTTTCAATCCTTATTGCATAAAGATTGATTTAAAGTTTTCCTTATTTGTGTTGGTTTAACTTTCCTAAGTTTAAGGCTGAAATCCAGCCATTCCTTTTTCTTTGTTGTTCTTTTCCTAGTCAAATAAGGTTTTCTTTTCCTAAATAGTTTAGGTTTAGGTTTTTCTATTTAAAAACCAATGTAATAGTTGAAAGGGATATATGAAATTTAATACAATTGCATTCTGAAATTTTCAGATTGTTTTCTCTCTTTTTTGAGATTCCAGCCCGGGGCTGATTTTAATATTGTGTGTTTGAGAGATCGAGTTCTTCATTCTAGCGATATTATCTTGATCGTGAACAAGTATTTTGGTAAGGTACTTGTGAATCGTCCACATTCAGGTTCTAAGAATGCTTAATCGAAGGTGTAAGGTTTGAATCCCTTTCATTTTCATTTAAACACCTTAGGATTGGTTTGTTATCACCAATCTTTGTGTCATGCTTGTGAAATTCGAATTATATATTGTTGTCCTTAGTGATTATAATTCGTTCTTCTATATACTTTGCTGCAATTGAATAAATTCTATTGAACAAGTGCCTAACCCTCAAATTTTGATTCATTGTTCAATTTGTTTTAAATCCTTCAAGATAGATCGGGGAACCTTGTTGATTTTGGTTTCTTAGCCGATATCACATCATTTTGTACCCCGTGCATAAAGTTTTCAAAGTTTGTACCATGAGTAAAAAATTTACAAATTTCGCGACCGGTGGGAAAGTTCTCAAAGCTTGGCCCCGTTGGCCATAAAGTTCTCAAAGTTTACCCCTGGGCATAAAGTTCACAATGTTTTCACCTTGGCGTAAATTGAGCAAAGTTTGTACCCCGGGCATAAAGTTCGTAAAATTTTTGCCTATGCATAAATTTTGCAATTTTTCCCCTGGGCGTAAATTTCGCAAAGTTTGTACCTTATGTAAAGAGTTAGAAAGGTTTTCCCCCAGGTATTCGCAAAGTTTGCCCCCGGCATAAATTTCGTAATGTTTTCACCCGTGCATAATTTACCCCTGGCGTAAATTTTGCAATGTTTTTATCCAGGCGTAAATTTCACAAAGTTTTAACTCCAGGTAAAAAGTTAGCGAAGTTTGTACCCCATGCGTAAATTTCGTAAAGTTTGAACCCTGAGTAAAAAGTTCACTAAGTTTGCCCTTGGACATAAAGTTCGTAATCATTTAACCAGGGCAGAAAGCCCGCAAAGTTTGTCCTTGGGCATAAAGTTCGCAACATTTTTGCCCTGGTGTAAATTTCGCAAAGTCTGGGTAAAAATTCGCAAATTTTGTACCCCGTGCATAAAGGTCGCAAAGTTTGCTCCTGCACTCAAAGTTTGCGAACTTCGCCCTCGGGCATAAATTTCGTAAAATTTGTACATCGGTTGTAAATTTCGCAAAGTTTGCGCTCAGGCCATAAATTTCGCTAATTTTGCCCCCTGGTATAAAGTTTGTAATGTTTTCACCCAGGCGTAAATTTAACAAACTTTGTACTCCGGGTAAAAATGTCATAAAGTTTGCCCCCCCGGACATAAAGTTCGCGTTGTTTTCACTCGAGCGTAAATTTCGCAAAGTTTGTACCTGGGGCATAAAGTTCGCGAAGTTTTTGCCAAGGTGTAAATTCTGCAATGTTTTCACCTGAGCGTAAATTTTGCAAAGTTAGTACCCTGAGCATAAGGTGCGCAAAGTATCTACCCTAGGTGTATAAAGTGCACAGATTTTTTTGCCCAGGGGTAAAGTTCGCAGAGTTTGTCCGCGGGCTTAAAGTTCGCAGAGTTCAACGCCTAGCATAAAGTTTGTAAAGTTTGCACCCTGGTTATAATGTTCGCAAATTTTTTCCCAGAGTATAAGAAAGTTCAAAATATTTTCACTCGGGTGCAAATTTCACAAAGTTTGCATCACGGCAGAAAGTTCGCAAATTTTGGGCACGTGCATAAATTTCACAAAGTTTTTGCCCGGGCGTAAAGTTCTCAAATTTTGTATCCCGTGCATAAAGTTTGCAAAGTTTGTACCCCATTTAAAAAGTTCACAGATTTTGCAACCGGGGGTCAAGTTCGTAAAGCTTGGCCCCGGGCATAAAGTTCTCAAAGTTTGCCCTGGGCGTAAGGTTTGCAAAGTTTGCCCCCGGGTATAAAGTTCGCATTGTTTTCTCCCAGGCGTAAATTTCAAAGTACCGCGGGTATAAAGTTCACAAAGTTGTTGCCCATGTGTAAATTTTTTCAATGTTTTCACCCGGGCATAAATTTAGCAAAGTTTGTACCCTGGGTAAGAAGTTCTCAAAGTTTTCCCCCGGGCATAAGGTTCGCAAAGTTTGTACCCTGTAAATTTTGCAGTATTTTCTGTTGGGCATAAATTTCGCAATGTTTGTAACCTGGGTAAAAATTTCACAAAGTTTGCACTCCGTGCGGTAATTTCACAAAGTTTGTACCCTGGGAAAAAAGTTTACAAAGTTTGCCCCCAGGCATAAAGTTCGCAATCTTTATCCTCGGGCAGAGGATCCACAAAGTTTGTCCCCGGGCATAAACTTCGTAATGTTTTCTCCAGGGGGTAAATTTCGCAAAGTTTGTACACTAGGTAAAAAGTTCACAAATTTGTACCCCGGGCATAGAGGTCATAAATTTGGTGCCTCGGGAAAAAAGTTCTCTAATTTTACGACTGGCAGTAGAGTTCACAAAGGTTTCCCAAGGGCGTAAAGTTCATAAAGTTTGCCCCTGGGCATAAAGTTCGCAATGTTCTTACCCTGTGTAAAAAGTTAGCAAAGTTTTTCCCCTATGTATAAAGTTCGCGATCTTTTCACCCAGCACCACATGGAAGTTTGCACTTGGGTATAAAGTTTGCAATCTTTTCAATCGGACGTAAAGTTCACAAAGTTCGTAACTGGCCATAAAGTTTGCAAATTTTGCACCCTAGGTATAAAGTTCAAAAATTTTGCACCTGGGGGTAAAGTCCGCATAGTTTCATCTCGTGTGTAAAGTTAGCAAAGTTTGACCCCTGGCATAAAGTTCGCAAAGTTTGCACCCCTAGCGTAAAGTTCACAAAGTTTGTACCTCGGGCATAAAGTTCGAAAACTGTGCCCCTGGGCGTAATAAAGTTCAAATTATTTTCACTCGTGCCTAAATTTTGCAAAGTTTATACCCCTTGCAGAAAGTTCAAAATTTTTACACCTGGGCATAAATTATGTAATGTTTTCACGCGGGCGTAAATTTCGCAAAGTTTGTACCCTGGGTAAAAAAACTTAGCCAAGTTTGTACACCAACCATAAAGTTCCCAAAGTTTGTACGCCAGGCATAAAGTTCACAAATTTTGCCCTTTCAAAAAATTTTCACTCGGGCGTAAATTTCGCAAAGTTTTTACCATGGGCAGAAATTTCGCAAAATTTGAGCCCGTGTGTAAATTACGCAAGCTTTTCAGCCGGGCGTAAACAAATTTTGTACCCCGGGCATGAAGTTTGCAATTTTTGCACCCTGACATAAAGTTTACGTAGTTTTCACTTGGGTGTAAATTTTGCAAAATTTATACCCTAGGCATAAAGTTCGCAAAGTTTGTATGCCGGGTATAAAGTTCGCAAAGTTTGTACCCCGGGTATAAAGTTCGTAAAGTTTGTACCCCGGGTCTAAAGTTTGTAAAGTTTGCAGCCGGGCACAAAGTTCGCCACATTTGTACCCTGGGTATAAAGTTCACAAAATTTGCACGCCTGCGCAACGTTTACACAATTTTGAACCGGGCGTAAAGTTCACAAAGTTTGAACCCCGGGAATAAAGTTAGAAAGTTTGGCCCCGAACATAAAGTTCGCAATGTTTGTTCCCGGGCATAAAGTTCACAAAGTTTGTATCCTGGGTAGAAAGTTCACAAATTTTGAACCGGGGTGCAAAGTTTACACAGTTTTCCCTTGGGCGTAAAGTTCACAAAGTTTGTCCCTCAGAAACAAAGTTCGTAAAGTTTGCCCCCATAAATAAAATTCGCAAATTTTGGCCACGGGAATAAAGGTCGCAAAGTTTGTCCCCGAGCGTAAAGTTCGCAAATTTTGCACCCCGGGGATAAAGTTCACAAAGTTTGGCCCCGAGCATGAAGTTAGGAAAGTTTCCACGGGCATAAAGTTCGCAAAGTTTATACCAGGGGTATAAAGTTCACAAATTTTGCTCCCGGGCGTAAAGTTTACACAAATTTCACCCGGACGTAAAGTTTACAAAGTTTGCACTCTGGGCATAATGTTCGTAAAGTTTGCACGCGGGCATAAAGTTCGCAAATTTTGGCCCCGGGCATATATAGTTCGCAAAGTTCGACCCCCGGCATAAAGTTCACAAAGTTTGTACCCTGAGCGTAATGTTCGCAAACTTTGCCCCTAGGCGTAATAAAGTTCAAAAAATTTTCACTCGCGCATAAATTTCACAAAAGATTGTACCCTGGGCAGAAGGTTCACAAATTTTGCGACCATGTGTGAATTTCACAATGTTGTCACTCGGGCGTAAAGTTTGAAAAGTTTATACTGATGTGAATCGAGATAGCCTGATCTTTGGTTTAACTTGTCTAATCAGTTTGGTTGATGCAAAGAATAATAACATCCTTTCAAATGCTGATTTATGGAGGATTCGGTGCAAAATGAAGCTCAATAGTTTATTTGTGAGGAATGTACGAGCCCATTGGGAATCTTCTGGGCCTAATTGGACTTCTACGTATGAGCTAAGGACAATTAAGTATTAGTATTTAAGGCACCCTTAGGGGATATGTATGGATTTCGAAGTTGGCTTAGGTATCCATATTTAATTGTTATTTTTTTCAATAAGTGAGTTGTTTTGGGCATAAAAATCATCCCATAAACAACCCTCAAAAGGGAATTTCGTTTTTCATCCTTATTGCATAAGGATTAGTTTTAAGTTTTCCTTATTTGTGTTGGTTTGACTTTCCTAAGTTTAAGGCTGAATTCCAGCCACTCCTTTTTTTGTTCTTTTCCTAGTCAAATAAGGTTTTCTTTTCCTAAATAGTTTAGGTTTAAGTTTTCTATTTAAACATCAATGTAATAGTTGAAAAGATGGATGAAATTTAATACAATTCTGGTTTTTCTCTCTTTGTTGAGATTTCAGCTCGGGGCTGATTTTTAATTTTGTGAGTTTGTGAGATCGAGTTCTTCATTCTTACAATTTTATCTTAATTATGAACAAGTATTTTGGTAAGTTACTTGTGAATCGCCACATTCAGGTTCTAAGAATGCTAATCGAAGGTGTCAGGTTTGAATCCCTTTCATTGTTGTTTAAACACCTTAGGATTGGTTTGCTATCACCCATCTTTGTTTCGTTTTTGTGAGTTCAACCTTGATTGATAGACTTAGGAAATTTATTAAAGTTGATTTCGGCTTTCTCACAGCCGATATCACATCAATTGGTATCAGAGCTTTGGCTTCAATCAAGGTCTCTTAGTGTTTCAAAAAAAAAAACGTTTTTGTTTTTTTCTTTTTAGTAAACTTGTATCTTTTGCACTGTTTTTACTTTTTCCATCGTATCTTTGTCTATAGAACTTGGAATTGTGCAATACTGACCGTTGGATTCTTAAGAAAAAGTTCTAAAAAAGGTCAGAATACTTCAAGTTCAGAATCGATTTGGAAGTTGACCTAAATTTGAGTCGAAATTATGTTTCTAGTTTTGTTAAATTTGCTTCTAGTTGTGTCTTAGGTTCATCTGTTGCCTTTTTTTTCTCTGAATCTTGCGTATTTTTTTTTTCTTATCTCTTTGTGAATGTGAGCTTTCATTATTTATGAGCCATGTTCAGTTTTAATTTACGCACTAGATGTCGAGTCAATTATAAGGTTTGCAGCGTGATTCTTCATAGAACTTATTTTGCAAACGTTGCTAGTCTCACTTTGGTAGAGAAATTAAATTTGCCTGTTATTGACCATCCAAAGCCATATATCTTGCCATCATTAAATAAATGTGATATTGAAATAAATAAGCAAGTTGTGGTAAAATTCTCCATTGGTCGGTACAAAGATGAAATATTATGTGATGTTCTTCCTATGGAAGATTGTCATCTATTGCTTGGCCATCCATGGGAAGTTCATAGAGATGTTATCTTTGATGGTGAGAAGAATTGTTATTCACTTTAATCAGAAGGACGTGATGAAGAAGCTTATAAAGACATGTTGTATTTGCACAAACAACAGCAAAAGAAAGCTAACGAAGAACTTCCTTGCAACGTCGATGCTGAATCTGAAGTGAATAAATAGGTGAAAGATATTGGTGATCATGAAGGATGTGATGGTGACAAAACTGAAGTTGGTGTTGTTGCAAAGGCTGAACTTGTTGAACATCTTGTCCACAAAGATGCACAGCCTGATAGAGAAAAGATTGGAGCTAATATTATGGTGAAACATGGAGAACATGAAGATCAGCATGTTGGAAAGCTTGTGAATAAAGTGGGAGATAATTACCACTTAGAAAAAATTGACATGATTTTAACTAACATACTTGATAATTGTTTGTCTATCGTTTCTTTTCATGATTTTCAGGATATAATTCTTCCTTATGATCTGAACATACAAGATTCGAGGATGAATCTTTTCGAAGAAAGTTAGAATGATGTGAATCGAGATAGCCTGATCTTACGTTTAACTTGTCTAATCAGTTTGGTTGATGCAAAGAAGAATAACATCCTTTCAAATGCTGATTTATGGAGGATTCGGTGTAAAATGAAGCTCAATAGTTTATTTGTGAGGAATGTACGAGCCCATTGGGAATCTTCTGGGCCTAATTGGACTTCTACGCATGAGCTAAGGACAATTAAGTGTTAGCACTTAAGTCACCCTTAGGGAATATGTATGGGTTTCGAATTGAGCTTAGGTATCCATATTTAATTGTTATTTTTTTCAACAAGTGAGTTGTTTTGGGCTTAAAAATCAGCCCATAAACAACTCTCAAAAGGGAATTTCGTTTTTTATCCTTATTGCATAAGGATTAGTTTGTGTTGGTTTGACTTTCCTAAGTTTAAGGCTGAATTCTAGCCATTCCTTTTTTTGTTCTTTTCCTAGTCAAATAAGGTTTTCTTTTCCTAAATAGTTTAGGTTTAAGTTTTCTATTTAAACATCAATGTAATAGTTGAAAAGATGGATGAAATTTAATACAATTCTGGTTTTTCTCTCTTTGTTGAGATTCCAGCCCGGGGCTGATTTTTAATTTTGTGAGTTTGTGAGATCGAGTTCTTCATTCTTACAATTTTATCTTGATTATGAACAAGTATTTTGGTAAGGTACTTGTGAATCGCCACATTCAGGTTCTAAGAATGCTTAATCGAAGGTGTCAGGTTTGAATCCCTTTCATTGTCGTTTAAACACCTTAGGATTGGTTTGCTATCACCCATCTTTGTTTCGTTTTTGTGAGTTCAACCTTGATTGATAGACTTGGAAAATTCATTAAAGGTGATTTCGGCTTTCTCACAGCCGATATCGAATCATATACCCTGGGCATAAGGTTTGCAAAGTTTGCCCTCGGGCATAAAGTTCTCAAATTTTGGCCTCGAGCATATAGTTTGCAAAGTTTGACCCCGGGCATAAAGTTCGCAAAGTTTGAACCCCGGGCATAATGTTCGCAAACTTTGCCCCCTGGCATAATAAAGTTCAAAAAATTTTCACTCGGGTGTAAATTTCGTAATGTTTGTACCGAGGGTGAAAAGTTCACAAATTTTGCGACCGGGGGTGAAGTTCGGAAATCTTGTCCCCAGGTGTAATGTTTTCAAAGTTTACCCTCAGGCATATAGTTCACATAGTTCTCCCCCGGGCATAAAGTTCACGATGGTTTCACCCGGGAATAATTTTCGGAATGTTTTTAGCCCATTCATAATGTTCACACTGTTTTTGCCTGGGCATAAACTTTGCAGTGTTTTCACTCGGGTGTAAATTTCGTAAAGTTTGTACCCTTGGCATAAAGTTTGCAAAGTTTGTCCCCCGATCAAAAAGTTCGCAAAGTTTGTACCTCATAAATTTTGCACAGTTTTAACCCCGGGCGTAAAGTTTGTGAAGTTTGTAGGCATAAAGTTCAAAAATTGTACCCCAGTCATATAGTTCGCAAAAATTGTACCCCGGGCATAAAGTTCGCAAAATTTGACCCGGCCATAATGATATGAATCCGGTTAAGCAAGGCGCTGAACGAACTCAATAATGTTCCCGATCGTCGAATGAGGTTCCAATAAACACAAAGAGTACGAAATTATAATTAGAATTCAGATTATAATTTCAAAACTAAAACATTGAAGAATAGAATAAAAATAGAAGAACAATTGGCAATAAATTGACCAATTCAATCATATAAAGATTGATTATTTCCTTTGAAAATTTCTATGTAATTTTCAGCTTCAATGTTTTGAGAGTGTGTGATTGTGTTCTAACTCTTAAAGTATTACTTTGATCGTGTTCAATTGTTGTGGCTACACAATTGAGAATCAACCATTGTCAGGTTCTATCATCCAAATTGAAAGGTTCAATTAACTTTTCTGTTAATTTGATTGTTCTTTTTATCTGATTGAATTGGTGAATTTATTGCCAATTGTTCTTCTATTTTTATTCTATTCTTTAATCTTTTAGTTTTGAAATTATAATCTTAATTCTAATTATAACTTCATGTTCTTTGTATTTGTTGGAACCTCATTCGACAATCGGGAACATTATTGAGTTCGGGTAGCGCCTTGCTTAACCAGGTTCATATCATTGTCCCCTGGCATAAAGTTCGCAAAGTTTTTAGCCTGGATAAAAATTTCACAAATTTTACGCTCAGGTGTAAAGTTTACACAGTTTTCACCTGGGCGTAAAGATCGCAAAGTTTGTACCCCGAGCATAAAGCACGCAAATTTTGCCCCCAGGCATAAATTTCGCAATGTGGGGCGTAAATTTTGTAATGTTTGTACCCGGTGCATAAAGTTCGCAAAGTTTTTGCCCGGGGGTAAATTTTGTAATATTTTTACCCGGGCGTAAAATTCTCAATGTTTGTACCCCAGGTAAAAAGTTCGCAAAGTTTGTACCTGGGCATAATGTTCACAAAGTTTGTTTCACAATGTTTGTACCTTGGGCATAATGTTCACAAATTTTGCCCACAGGCACAAAGTTCGCGAAGTTTGTACCCTGGTTATAAATTTCACATATTTTGCACCAAGGAGTAAAGTTTACACAGTTTGCACCCAATGATACGAATCCGGTGAAGCAAAGCGCTATCCGAACTCAATAACGTTCCCGATCGTCGAATGAGCTTCCAATAAATACAAAATTATAATTAGAATTCAGATTATAATTTCAAAACTAAAAGATTAAAGACTAGAATAAAAATAGAAGAACAATTTGGCAATAAATTTACCAATTCAATCAAATAAAAAGAACAATCAAATTAACATAAAAGTTAATTCAACCTTTCAATTTGGATGATAGAACCTGAGAATGATTGAATCTCAATTTCCTAGCCACAACAATTGATCATGATAAAAGCAATACTTTAAGAGTTAGAACACAATCACACACTCTCAAAATATTGAAGCTGAAAATTCAACAGAAATTTTTAAAGGAAATAGTCAATCTTTATTGATAATAATCCGATAACAAAAGGCACATCCAACAATCCTCAATCGAAACCTAAAGCTCTGATACCAACTGATATGAATCGAGATAGCCTGATCTTTGGTTTAACTTGTCTAATCAGTTTGGTTGATGCAAAGAATAATAACATCCTTTTAAATGCTGATTTATGGAGGATTCGGTGCAAAATAAAGCTCAATAGTTTATTTGTGAGGAATGTATGAGCCCATTGGGAATCTTCTAGGCCTAATTGGACCTACGTATGAGCTAAGGACAATTAAGTTTAAGCACTTAAGGCACCCTTAGGGAATATGTATGGATTTCGAATTGGGCTTAGGTATCCATATTTGATTGTTATTTTTTTCAATAAGTGAGTTGTTTTGGGCTTAAAAATCAGCCCATAAACAACCTTCAATAGGGAATTTCGTTTTTCATCCTTATTGCATAAGGATTAGTTTTAAGTTTTCCTTATTTGTGTTGGTTTGACTTTCCTAAGTTTAAGGCTGAATTCCAGCCACTCCTTTTTTTGTTCTTTTCCTAGTCAAATAAGGTTTTCTTTTCCTAAATAGTTTAGGTTTAAGTTTTCTATTTAAACATCAATGTAATAGTTGAAAAGATGGATGAAATTTAATACAATTCTGGTTTTTCTCTCTTTGTTGACATTCCATCCCGGGGCTGATTTTTAATTTTGTGAGTTTGTGGGATCGAGTTCTTCATTCTTACAATTTTATCTTAATTATGAACAAGTATTTTGGTAAGGTACTTGTGAATCGCCACATTCAGGTTCTAAGAATGCTTAATCGAAGGTGTGATGTTTGAATCCCTTTCATTGTTGTTTAAACACCTTAGGATTGGTTTGCTATCACCCATCTTTGTTTTGTTTTTGTGAGTTCAACCTTGATTGATAGACTTGGGAAATTTATTAAAGTTGATTTCGGCTTTCTCACAGCCAATATCACATCAATTGGTATCAGAGCTTTGGCTTCAATCAAGGTCTCTTAGTGTTTCAAAAAAAAAATCTTTTTTGTTTTTTTCTTTTTAGTAAACTTGTATCTTTTGCACTGTTTTTACTTTTTCCATCGTATCTTTGTCTATAGAACTTGGAATTGTGCAATACAAAAACCGTTGGATTCTTAAGAAAAAGTTCTAAATAACGTCAGATTTCAAGTTCAGAATCGGTTTGGAAGTTGACCTAAATTTGAGTCGAAATTATGTTTCTAGTTTTGTTAAATTTGCTTCTAGTTGTGTTTTAGGTTCATCTGTTGCCTTTTTTTCTCTGAATCTTGTGTATTTTTTTTTCTTGTCTCTTTGTGAATGTGAGTTTTCATTATTTATGAGCCATGTTCAGTTTTAATTTCCGTACTAGATGTCGAGTCAATGATAAGGTTTGCAGCGTGATTCTTCATAGAACTTATTTTACAAAGTATCGTCACCCTATTCCTAGGTTAGATGATATGTTGGATGAGTTAAATGGGGCTGTAATTTTCACAAAAATAAATCTTAAAAGTGGTTATCATCATATTCGCATGTTTTTGGGAGAGAGTGGAAAACGGCTTTTAAGACTAAGCATGGTTCATATGAGTGGCTAGTTATGCCATTTCGCTTAACTAATGTGCCTAGTACATTTATGAGATTAATGAACCATGTATTGCGTGACTTTATAGGTAAATTTGTTGTTGTGTATTTCGACGACATTCTTATCTATTCCAAATCTGAGGAAGAACACCTAGAACATGTTAGGGCTGTTTTGAATGTTTTGCGTGAACAACAGTTATATGCTAACCTTTCAAAGTGCTCTTTTTGCATGGAGAAAGTTGTGTTTTTGGGTTTTGTCGTTTCAGCACAAGGCATGTCCGTTGATGCTGAAAAAGTGAAGGCCAATCAAGAGTGGCCCACGCCAACTTCAGTTACTGAGGTAAGGAGCGTTCATGGATTGGCGAGTTTTTATCGGAGGTTTGTGAAGAACTTCAGCACGATAGCCGCGCCAATAACTGAGGTAATTAAAAAGAATGTTGGGTTTAAGTGAGGAAAAGCACAAGAGGATGCTTTTAATTTGCTAAAAACAACACTTACTTCTGCCCCCGTCTTGGCTCTTCTGAACTTTGATAGAATGTTCGAAATTGAGTATGATGCTTCGGGAGTAGGAATTGGAGCTGCTTTGATGCAAGAGGGCCGTCCAATAGCTTTCTTTTGTGAACAACTAAATGGAGCAGCCTTGAACTACCCAACATATGATCGGGAACTTTTTGCATTAGTTAGAGCTTTACAAATGTGGCAACCCTACTTATGGCCTAAAGAATTTGTGATCCACACCGATCATGAATCCTTGAAGCATCTTAAGGGACAGCAAAAGCTGAATCGTAGACATGCCAAATGGGTTGAGTTCATTGAAACATTCCCATATGTGATTAAATATAAACAAGGAAGAGATAATGTTGTGGCTGATGCATTAAGTAGGCGTGTTAACTTGTTGAATGTGATGCATGCTAAGTGTCTAGGATTTGAATTTTTGAAAGATTTATATACTAATGATACTGATTTTGCATCGATTTATGAAGCTTGTGAGAATGCTGCCTTTGGCAAATTCTATAGACATGAGGGTTTTTTATTTCGAGAAAACAAATTATGCATGCCTAAATGTTCACATAGAGATTTGCTTGTGAGAGAGGCCCATGGTGGGGGCTTAATGGGGCACTTTGGTGTTGCTAAGACTTTAGAGATGTTGGCTGAACATTTCTTTTGGCCTCATATGAAACGTGATGTAGAAAGAGTATGTGCCAATTGCATTAATTGTAAGCAAGCTAAGTCTAGAGTGATGGCCCATGGATTGTATACTCCATTACCTATTCCTAATGAACCGTGGACTGATTTGTCTATGGATTTTGTAATGGCCTTACCTAGGTCTAGACGAGGTAATGATTCTATTTATGTGGTAGTAGATCGCTTTTCTAAGATGGC
This sequence comes from Euphorbia tirucalli, assembly GCA_039660915.1. Taxonomy (NCBI): domain Eukaryota; kingdom Viridiplantae; phylum Streptophyta; class Magnoliopsida; order Malpighiales; family Euphorbiaceae; genus Euphorbia; species Euphorbia tirucalli. Next base: position 27,764,449 of record CM077640.1, on the reverse strand, counting down.
ACATTTCATACCATGTCATAAAACTGATGATGCTTCCAGTGTTGCTAACTTGTTCTTTAGGGAAATTGTATGCTTACATGGGATGCCTTGGAGCATTGTTAGTGATCGAGACCCTAAGTTTCTTAGTTACTTTTGGAAGACATTGTGGGGAAAGTTGGGAACAAAGCTGTTGTTTTCTACTTCTTGTCATCCCCAAACCGATGGTCAAACGGAAGTAGTTAATCGAACTTTAGGACAATTACTTAGAGTTGTCATTCAAAAGAACTTAAAATCATAGGAGGAATGCATACCATTTATTGATTTTGCTTATAATAGAGCTATGCATTCATCTACTAATATGTCACCGTTTGAAATTGTTTATGGATTTAATCCTTTGACACCATTAGACTTGATCCCATTACCTGTTGATGAAAAGGAAAAGTATATAGATGGTAAGAAGAAGGCAGAATCAGTGCTTAAGTTGCATGAACAAGTGAGACAGCAATTGGAGAAGAAGAATGAGCATTATGCAAGGCAAGCCAACAAGGGACGCAAACAAGTGTTGTTTGAACCGGGTGATTGGGTGTGGTTGCATATGCACAAGGAACGATTTCCTGCCCAAAGGCTTTCAAAGCTACACCCTAGAGGCGATGGACCATTTCAAGTCGTTGCACGCATTGGTGATAATGCTTACAAGCTAGACTTGCCAGGTGAGTACGGTGTGCATGCGACTTTCAATGTGGTTGACTTGTCTTTGTTTGATGTAGGTGATGAAGATTGGAGGACAAATCCTTTTCAAGAGAGAGGGAATGATGCGGTCATCACACCACAAGGACATGGAGGCATGGAGCGAGGAGGCAAGAGAGATCCTTTGGAGCTGCCCATTGGTCCAATAACAAGGAACCATGCAAAGAAGATGCAACAAGTGCTTAACGGTTTAGTTATACACTTATTTCAACGTATGGAGATTGAGGCTGATCACAACAAACCGAACAACTCATATGAATATTATTCAGTCTTGTGTTGTATTCAAGCCCAAGAAAGTGATGTTTATGGGTCTGATTGTAATGATTAGTTAAAATGGACCTAATTGGAATTCTATGTATGAGCTAAGGACAATTAAGTGTTAGCACTAGGGAATAAGTATGGATTTTGATTTGGGTTTAGGTTTAGGTGTCTTTAGTCAAATGTTAGTTTTAACAATAAGTGAGCTGTTTTGGGCTCACAAATCAGCCCATAAACCACATGCTAAAGGGAAGCACGTTTTTCAATCCTTATTGCATAAGGATTGATTTAAAGTTTTCCTTATTTGTGTTGGTTTAACTTTCCTAAGTTTAAGGCTGAAATCTAGCCATTCCTTTTTCTTTGTTGTTCTTTTCCTAGTCAAATAAGGTTTTCTTTTCCTAAATAGTTTAGGTTTAGGTTTTTCTATTTAAACACAAATGTAATAGTTGAAAAGGGATATATGAAATTTAATACAATTGCATTCTGAAATTTTCAGATTCTTCTCTCTTTGTTGAGATTCCAGCCCGGGGCTGATTTTAATATTGTGAGTTTGAGAGATCGAGTTCTTCATTCTTGCGATATTATCTTGATCGTGAACAGGTATTTTTGTAAGGTACTTGTGAATGGCCACATTCAGGTTCTAAGAATGCTTAATCAAAGGTGTCAGGTTTGAATCCCTTTCATTGTCGTTTAAACACCTTAGGATTGGTTTGTTATCACCAATCTTTGTGTCATGCTTCTGAAATTCGAATTATATATTGCTGTCCTTAGTGATTATAATTCATTCTTCTATATAATTTGCTGCAATTGAGTAGATTCTATTGAACAAGTACCTAACCCTCAAATTCTGATTCATTGTTCAATTTGTTTTAAATCCTTCAAGATAGATCGGGGAAACTTGTTGATTTCGGTTTCTTAGCCAATATCTCATCAGTCCTTCCCTTTAGCATGTGGTTTATGGGCTGATTTGTGAGCCCAAAACAGCTCACTTATTGTTAAAACTGACATTAGACTAAAGACACCTAAACCCAAATCAAAATCCATACATATTCCCTAAGGGTGCCTTAAGTGCTAACACTTAATTGTCCTTAGCTCATACATAGAATTTCAATTAGGTCCATTTTAACTAATCATTACAATCAGACCCATAATCATCACTTTCTTGGACTTGAATACAGCACAAGACTGAATCCTATCCATATGAGTTGTTCGATTTGTTGTTATCAGCCTCAATCTCCATACGTTGAAATAAGTGTATAACTAGGCCGTTACGCACTTGTTGCATCTTCTTTGCACGGTTCCTTGACCAATGGGCAGCTCCAAAGGATCTCTCTTGCCTCCTCGCTCCACACCTCCATGTCCTTTTGATGTGATGACCGCATCATTCCCTCTCTCTTGAAAAGGATTTGTGCTCAAATCTTCATCACCTACATCAAACAAAGACAAGTCAGCCACATTGAAAGTCGCATGCACACCGTAGTCACCTGGCAAGTCTAGCTTGCCGGCATTATCCCCAATGCGTGCAACGACTAGAAATGGTCCATCGCCTCTAGGGTTTAGCTTTGAAAGCCTTTTGGTAGGAAATCGTTCCTTGCGCATATGCAACCACACCCAATCACCCGGTTTAAACAACCCTTATTTGCGTCCCTTGTTGGCTTGCCTTGTATAATGCTCATTCTTCTTCTCCAATTGCTCTCTAACTTGTTCATGCAACTTAAGCACTGATTCTGCCTTCTTCTTACCATCTATACTTTTCCTTTCATCAACAGGTAAAGGGATCAAGTCTAATGGTGTCAAAGGATTAAATCCATAAACAATTTCAAACGGTGACATATTAGTCGATGAATGCACAGCTCTATTATAAGCAAATTCAATAAATGGTATGCATTCCTCCCATGATTTTAAGTTCTTTTGTAGGCCATTCTTGAATTGCCTTTACCTTCTCGTCCTCAACTTCCACTCCTTGGGCAGAAACTATAAAACCCAAAACACAACCCTTTCCATACAAAGAGTGCACTTTGAAAAGTTAGCATAAAGCTTTTCTTTTCGCAACAGCTGTAATACAGATCGAATATGGTTAAGGTGCTTAGAAAGAGAATTAGAATAGATAAGAATGTCATCAAAATAAACAACAACAAATTTACATATAAATTCTCTTAAAACATGATTCATTAATCTCATAAAGATATTAGGTGCATTAGTTAGCCCAAAAGGCATAACCAGCCACTCATATAAACCATGTTTAGTTTTAATAGCGGTTTTCCATTCATCACCAATTTTCATTCTAATATGATGGTAACCACTTTTTAAATCAATTTTTGTGAAGAATACAGCCCCACTAAGTTCATCTAACATGTCATCAAGTCTAGGAATGGATGTCGATACTTTACCGTTATTTTGTTGACGGCTCGGCAATCAACACACATTCTCCAAGTCCCATCCTTTTTAGGCACTAAGATGACTGGAACAGCACATGGACTCATACTTTCACGAACCCAGCCCTTCGACATCAGCTCCTCAATTTGCCTTTGAAGCTCCATCGTCTCCTTGGGATTACTCCTATAAGCTGGAAGATTAGGAATTGATGCTCCTGGTATGAAATCGATTTGATGTTCTATTCCTCGAATAAGAGGTAGCCCACTGGACAACTATTCGGGAAACACATCATTGAACTCTTGCAAAAGAGTGGAAACCACACTAGGAGGAGAATGGTCAGATTTACTTACAGACAAGCTTAAACCTTTGCAATAAAATAAAAGCAAATTCAGATTATTAGTTTCAGCTTGTTTAACATCCCTCATTTTGGCATATAAATTGAAATTATTTGCTTTAACAACGCCCTTACTTTCTTCTCTCCTCACCTTTCTATCTCTCAACTCACTAGCCTTTTCTCTCACCTCTTCTCTCTTTTCGCCCTTATTGATTTTATCACTCTTATTTTATCTCTCCTTAACCAAACCCCCTTTCGCAGGGAAAGAATTTTGAAGGTAGAGCTGATCTTGGTAGACATGCGCCGGGGAGAATGGTAAGAGAGTATAACGTTTTCCTCCCTTAACGAGGGTGATTTTTTTCAATTTACCATTATGAATGGCTTCACGGTCAAACTGCCATGGACGTCCCAAAAGTATATGGCAAGCTTGTATTGGGACAACATCACACAAAAATTGGTCATTATAAGCTCCAATTGATAAATTGACCAAGTCTTGTTTAGTCACCTTCACTTCATTACTGTCATTGAGCCATTGAAGTCTATACGGCTTCGGGTGCCTAGTTGTGTTCAGGCCCAATTTTTCCACCATGGTGGTACAAGCAACATTACAACCAACTACCACCATTTACAATCAAGCTACAAACTTTATCTTGCACACGACAACGAGCATGAAAAATATTCTCCCTTTGTCCATCAGATATTTTATTTTTAACATTCAATACACGTCCAACAACAAGGGCAACATTGTCAACTACAAAATGCTCACCTCCCTCCTCAATATTACTACAATCTTCTAACTCAGGCATACTATCGTCAAAATCAGACTCACTATCAATTATAATTTCACCACATTTTATCACCATAGCATGTTTATTAGGACAATCACGCATCATATGACCACGTCCTTGACATTTAAAGCATTTAATGTCACGGTTTCTATTAGGAATTTTAGTGGTCTTACCTTTGCCAAGCGTGTCCTCTTTTTTCTTAATATCCAGTTTAGGCCGTTGGGTTTGAGCACTAACCTTTTCTTCACATTTGTAATTCAGCTTCCATGATGAGGAAGAAGAATTAACAAACCATGCTTTTCCTTTCCGACTGAGCTGCTTCTCAATCTTGATAGCTTTGTGGAGCAAATCTTCAAAGGTAACATAATGTTAAAGATCCACTGCATCAGCGATATGCTCATTAAGCCCACCTAGAAAACGAGCCATAGTGGTCTCCTCGTCCTCCTAAACATCAGCTCACATCATAGCAATCTCCATCTCCTTGTGATAATCCGCCACACTTTTATTCCCTCGAGTTAAAGCCTGCAATTTATTGAGCAATTCCTTACGATAATAGGAAGGAACAAACCGCTTTTTCATGATTTGCTTCATCTCATTCCACGTTTCAATAGGCGGATCTCCATCCCTACGCTCATTTTTCTTAAATTGATCCCACCATACTGCAGCATAATCGGTTAGCTCGGAAACAACCAATTTAATTTTCTTTTACTCCGAATAATAATGGATATCAAATATAGCATCAACTTTCCTTACCCATTCTAAATACAATTCAAGATCGCTTTTACCCTGGAATGACGGAATTTTCAGTTTGATGGTGTTAAGATTACCATCTTCACGACATCTTCTTCTATGGCTGGAAGAGATACGCTCATCCTCGGAATCTCACTCGAGGTCAGAATCTCACTCAGAGTCCCTAGTTACATTTGTTTCAAACGGTCCTCCAAACCAAGCATTATTTGCTCGAATATGTTAAATTTTCCTGCCACAACCTTTCGCAATAATTCTAGATCCATTTTGTCAAAGATGGTGTTCTCATCTTCTACGGACATGGTTAGACAGATAGAAATAGAAACACAAATGTAAAAGCAAGAAGTGAAAAAAAATCATAAATACTCACAATTGGTTCTACGCTCTTGTGAGCGGACGACCTTTTCCGGAACGCGCGGTGAAGCGGGAACCGGGGATTTTCTTTTTTTGGGTCTTGGTGTTTTGGTTTTGAAAACGGGTTTTAATCTTTCTTAGGGAAACCTTTCATTTTATTGAAAAAGCCTTTTTGTAGAAAACTTAATTTTAGGCATGAATTTTAGAAAACAAGCTTTTTAGAAAATCCCATTTTAACTTAAAGGTCTCGAAATGCAAATTTCGAGATTAGATACAGAGTCGCCACCCGGATCAGCTCATCCGGGAAATTCCGGTACAGCTCCCTACCAAATGTAGACGCAGTACCTAATCCAGAGATTCGAGGTTCGGGCAACATATCTACTAATCCTCACTAATTTTTAATTATTATTTAAAAATATGACATTTCATTCACTTAATTCTACTCATTTTATCTCTTCTTTTATTATTAGCCAATGCTCATACATGTGACATAAATATATAAAAATAAAATAAAGTGCAGAAAAAATAAAAGTGCGGAAAAGTAAATCAGAGGCCAAATTATACAACCCAAGAAAAAGAAAACTCTCATCCTCACCTTTTACAATCGCCTATTATACACGATGATATAAAAATTACAATCGCCTAGATACACGGGATAATCTATAAAATACATTCAAAAATAAAAATAAAGCAAAAATAAAAGCTGCATCCAAATATGGTTAGCACAAATAAATAAAATCACACTAAAGACTCATATAGGACAGAATAGGGGTATTTTAGGAAACGGGATCATGTAAAAGGGGGTAACCAAGTCGACCCGATCGGTCAGCCCGGCTAGACCTGGAAAACGGTTTTTTAAACGCCCTGTAGGTTTTATGGATAAAAAATCACTTTTAAAAGCGGTTTGGCTCATTTACATGCACTTTTCCAACTTTAGCGGGCCGGATATCCCGGGACCCGGGGGTCCCATTCGTGTGTGGGCCTAAATCAAACATCCATCTAGGGTCCAAAAGTATGCAAACACGCCAAAATTCATTTTTGAATGAGAAAAGAATGCAAAAGTACAAGTTTGGGGCCCAAAAGGGCAAAACTGTAATTCTGCCTCCATTACAGCCGCGCCCCTGTAGGCTACAGCCGTGCGGCTGTAGATTACAGCCGCGCCCCTGTAGCTTACAGCCGGGCGGCTGTAATGCCCCAGAATCGATTCTAATGTGTTTTCTCGTTTTTGAAAATCGTTTTGCAAATTTAGTGATTTTGCCTTAACTACAGCCGCGCGGCTATAGGTTACAGCCGCGCCCCTGTAGATTACAGCCGCGCGGCTGTAGGTTACAGCCGAGCGGCTATGATCATGAGTGGGGCGGCTGTAGCCGAGAAACTCCCAAAAATCGTAAAAAACTCAAAACATGGCATTACAGCCGCGCCGCTATAGGTCACAGCCGCGCGGCTGTAGGTTATAGCCGAGCGGCTGTAGGTTACAGCCGAGCGGCTGTAGGTTATAACCGAGCGGCTGTAGCCGGAAAAATTCCCAAAAATCGTAAAAAACTCAAAACATGCAATTGAATCACAACCAAGATGAACAGAGTGGATTTTTAAGGCATCTCAGAAAATTACCTTGTATGTGTTCCAGCGCTTGGGCCACAAAAAAAGATTTTTGGATGCCAGGAAACGTTCCACAGTCACGGACGACCCGAGCAAAGTGTGTTTTCCGAACCTCGAACGGAACCACGAGGAAAATTCAAGGATTGATTTTTGAGTTTTCCCTCTTCTTCTAACCTTTCTTTTCTTTCTTTTTAGCCTAATTCTTTTTTTTTTTTTTTTTTGCGTTGTTGTATTAAAAACCTTAATAAAAACTCTGTGATTTCTTTTTTCTTTTTTTTTCTAGGTTTTCTCTCTTTTTTCTTTTGTTTCTGCCTCCTTCTTGCCCTAATTCCCGAATAGCAACCTTAAATATCTCCTGTTTTGGTATTAAATCGGAATTAATTGCTGATTTTGTCAAAAAAGAAAAACTGAACATTACAGCCGCGCGGCTGTAGGTCACAGCCGCGCCCCTGTAATATACAGCCGCGCGGCTATAGGTTACAGCCGAGCGGCTGTAGCGACCAAAATGCCTATTTTGCTTAAAAACCGAATTAAATGCTGATTTTGACCAAAAAAGGAAATATGAAGATTACAGCCGCGCGGCTATAGGTTACAGCCGCGCCCCTGTAGACTACAGCCGTGCGGCTGTAGGTTACAGCCGAGCGGCTGTAGCGACCAAAATGCCTATTTTGCTTAAAAACCGAATTAAATGCTGATTTTGACCTAAAAAGGAAATATGAAGATTACAGCCGCGCGGCTATAGGTTACAGTCGCGCCCCTGTAGACTACAGCCACGCGGCTGTAGGTTACAGCCGAGCAACTGTAGTTTACAGCCGAGCGACTGTAATGTGCAGAAAAGGCCATTTTCACTTATTTTTCGTTCTTTTCCTCGGTTCTCTTAAAATACTCACTCGAATTCTTCGGGGTTCCGTACTAGGACTTGACACACACCTTCGGGCTATCCGGGATATTTCCGATGTTATCCCGGTCGGTCCAAATCCGCTTCACGTTTATCCGTGAAAAAGGTAACAGTAGCTTTCATCACCGAGGTCGGGAAAAAACCCGTGCTCACAGGCTGTCCCTCGCGGGACCAAAGTCGATTTGAACGGGTGCTTGTGTCCGATTCGAGTTTGGTCTCGCGATAGGGAGCACGGTGAGAAGGAAAAGAGAACGTACCTGGGGGTTCTCCTCATGTTGACTTGTTTTGATGTCTATAGGGACTTGTCTCAGTTGCTTTTGAGACAGTGGTCTTGCCTAAATTGGTTTGAATCTTCAGGGTCTTACTTCGCTTCCGATACAAAGCATAGGACTTTGCCCGAATTGTTCTGATGTTATCTAGGGTCATGCTTAGACTTCATTGCAAAGCAGAGGACTTTGCCTAGATCTTGTTTGATTTTCCAGGGACATGCTTCGACTCCATTGCGAAGCAGAGGACTTGCCCAGATCGAATTCTCCTTGCCATTCAGTGCTTACGAAAGGGAAAGGTATTTTGGTAATTTTGCAACTTGGGAAGTTGGCAGTCCTTGAAGTAAGGGTACTTTGGTCATTTGGTCTTTTGTGTAGCTCGTGTCGCTAAAGGAAAGGTGTTTTGGCCATCCGATAATGCAATACTGACAGGAGGGCATTTTGGTCATTTCACTTGTAGTGGAGCTTGTGTCACTGAAGGAAAGGATGAATGTGTTTCCCGCGAAGCTTTTATGGCTGGGGAAAGATGCTTTGGTGATTTGAGAAGATCTCCTTTGATGTTTTGAAGTTGTTTCGGGTACGTATTCGTTCCTTGATCGATAATTTTGGAAACAAAAATTTTTGCCCCTTCGATCAAGAATGAATATGGACTGAATATCTTGCCCCTTGATACTGTAGAAATTGGCTCTCTGTGGCAGAGCAATACCATTAAAATTGGCTCACTGTGGTGGAGCAATACCGTTGAAACCGGCTCTCTGTGGTGGAGCAATACCGTTGAAACTGGCTCTCTGTGGTGGAGCAATGCCATTGACATCGGCTCTCTATGGTGGAGCAATATTATTGAAACTGGCTCTCTGTGGTGGAGCAATACCTTTGAAGCTGGATTGGGGGTACGTATTTATTCCTTGATCGATAATTTTGGAAACAAAAATTTTTGCCCCTTCGATCAAGAATAAATTCGGCTTGATTGTTTTGCCCCTGGATACTTGGGATTTGAGGATGCCCCAGTGTCAGGTTATTTCCACTTTTGGAGTAGTCATGGCTTGAGACAGCCTGATGATGACAGCATGTACCTGTACTTGAGTACACATTGATGCGTGTATGCATGTGTGTGTGTATGTTTTGAGTGTATGTGTATGTCCGTGTCCTGGATGCATATGCATATGATTATGGTGCTTTTTCATGTTTTGTTTGTTGCAGAAGATGATTGGGATCGAGCGCCGTGAGTCCACTCATTTGAGAACAGAGGTTGATCAATTGCGTCGGCGGGTCACCGAGCTGGAGGTCATGAATCAGACTTTCAGGGACCGGACGGACAATTGGGATGCCCAGATGGGTCTATCCTTGGTGGGATATCACATCGAAGTTTGGTTTATTGACCTGATTGCTTGCTCCACGAGGCGTAGGTGTGAGGCACTAGCTTTGATGTACCTCGGTTTTTACAGGATTAGAGTTGTCTGAGCTTGATACTACGGTATGACTTTTGTTTTATTTTCATTGCTTGTCCTAATTTTTGCATAGGTCGCCCTTTTTGGGTTTTCGGCCTATCGGACTGTCTTTATTTTTGCCTGAACCGCCCTTTCGGGTTTTAAATTCAGCAGACTTTATTTTATGCCCTAACTTTTGCATAGACCGCCCTTTTCGGGTTTTCGATCTATCGGGCTCTTTTTTTCTTTTTCTTTTTCTTTTTTTTTTTTTGAAGTGAGATGCATGTAAACAGAAAATGTGCACATCCATATGAATTCAATTTCAAGCAGACTTGGGACATTTAACCTGAACATAAAACCGGCATTCATTCATTCACTCATTTATAATGTTTTAACACAATGCGCATCAAAGATGAAATGAAGCTAAGGACAGAGTCAGTAATGGTATCCGTCTCCACTGGACCTATGCCTGCCACCAACTGGTCTTTACAGATTTTCCCGCTGATGGTGCTCGCCTCTCTGTCCTAACTTTTGCATGGACCGCCTTTTCGGTTTTCGATCCATCGGACTGTCCTGATTTTTGCATGGATCTCCTTCTTGGTTTACGACCCATCGGACCTCTTTTTTATTTATTATTATTTTTTTTTTACACGTAATAGTGCATGGGCTTGTCTAGGTTGATGGGGTTGACAACTTGGTCTTCTCTCCCCTGGTGGAACCGCTTCCATCCTATAGGCTAAGGTGTATGATGTTTCTTCAGTGCCTGCTCTGATGCTAGTTTTGTGCCCTTGCAAGACAAATGATAGCATATCGGCCTATCCTTTGTAGGTGATTGTCTTTTGGACGGAACCTTATGAGCCGCTTCTACCACCCCATTGGCTTGTGGGAGATGCTAAGATAATCTATGATGCTCCATCTTTGCCCTTTGTAATTGTAGGCCATTATTGGTCACGACATGATAATGCTTTTTTTTTTTTTTTGTTTTTTTTTGTTTTTTTTTTTTGTCGGTGACATTCATATATGACTCCGCTTCTACCCACTCTGAGAAGTAGTTGGCGGTTGCGACCATGGAGCCATGCCCAATCGAGTCTACAGAGCTCCTGCTTGATTAATTTCATCTTTGAATCCTTTGGAGCTTGGTGTTCAGTAATTTCCCCGTCAACCCCCGTACGACACTGTACAGCCAAGCAAAGATTTCCATGCACTTTTGTGGTACTTTTAATTTTTCTTTCCTCTCATCAGGCGTGAGGTCTTTTGAGACGGATATCATTTTTGGGTCATCATCTGTCCCTAGATTCATTTCATGCATTGATGCACCATGTGTGTTAAAGGCATTAAATGAATGTTTGGATGCATGCACAGTTCCATCCGAAAAATATCGCACAAGTAATTGAAATCAAATTGTATTGAATTAAACACCGAGAGGTTGAATTGTTCACAGAATAAATTTTATAGATAAAAACTAAAGACATAAAAAAGAATATCGTCCTCCACATGCGGAGGGTCTTCCTTTATTGCTGCAACATGATCCTCGGTAGCTTGTGCACCCGAATCACCCAAGCTTGGGCAAAGGATTACTCTAAATACTGGTCTTCAAAGCCGGCTCGATAATCTTTCCATCAGCGACCAACTGTTTGATGGCCTTAATTAGGTGGCTGCACTCGTTTGTGCGGTGGCCCGTCATCACATGATAAGAGCAGAAATTGTCTTTATCCGCCTCAGCTGGAGGCGAAAATGGCTTCAAGCTCTGTAATAACCCAGCCTTTCTACACTTAGCAAAAATTCGGCTTACTGACTCAGCCCATGGACTGGTGACCCTTTCAGGAGTCTGTCTTCCCAGGTTCATAACGGCTACATCCTCCCATTGCACTTCGATCGGGGCTACATTCTGAGTCGAGTTAGTACTGGACCCCACTGGAGTAACCTTAGAGCTATTGCCTTTGTACCCTTGAGAGTACCCTGATTGCTTCTGTAAGAGCCCGAACTCTGTCTGCCCCTTTGTTCCTCTTCTTCGTATCGCTCGATACGTTTGGCAAACTCCACCACCTCATTAAAGGAGTGGAATCTCTTCAGCTTCATCTTGTCCTTATATTGGGGCAGACTACCATCTACCAGCTTCACAATGAGTGACTCTAACTTTGGTGCCCCATCCACCAAAACTTGCACATCCATCTACCGCTTGTAGTAAGCCGGGAAAGACTCATTTGGTTTCTGACGGATCCTTTCTAGATCCTCAAGAGTTGTCTCAGTCTGGGTGTTGTAGGCATACTGCTTCACAAAAGCATCAGATAAATCCTCCCAGGTGGAGCGAGTATGTATGGGCACCTTCATGTACCACTTTGCCGCAGCACCCCTCAGAGTAGTTGGAAACAAGTTCAACAGATGACCCTTTCCTATCCCCATACTAGTCATCAACCTCACATAACTATCCAAGTGAGCTTCCGGTGGGCCCTCTCCAGTGTACGAAGGCAGGTAAGGCATCTGAAAACCAACTGGGAGCGGCTCACCTCCATCAGCCATCAAAGTAGTCGGGTCGACATACTTAACAGGGTTATAGTGGACTATCTCCTTCAGCTTAGGCAGCATGGCTTCAATATCAGAAAATTTCTGATTGAGGCGCTTCTCTAGCATCGTCCCAATCGAGGCTTCCCTCGCCTTCTCAAAAGCCTCATCCTCTTCGGACTGACGGTCTGGCTCTCTGTGATTGGCAACTCCGCCAATGCCGCTAGGAGTATTCCCCCCAGTTCCATGAGTGGCTTGAACAGGCTGTCGTCCTTCGTTCCCAACCGAGGTCTGGGCTGGTTGGACAACTGGAATAGGGAGGGTAGTCATCACCGCCTGCACCTGCTCCCTAAGGGTACCCCTGAACTCATCTGAGCTTAAGAAGCTCCTCATAAAGGCAGCCATGTCGAAAGGCATGGTTCCACTGGTTCCACTGTTTCCACTGTTTCCGTCAGCCATGTCTGCTCTGTCAACCTCTTCTAACAATGCCTGACTGTCAACCGGTAGAGTAGGCAACTGAACTTCGACTTCCTTGTCTGAATCTGACCCTGAACTGATTCCCTCCATGGTGACTGATTCTGATCGAATTAACTGGACTGGTGTGTTTGGTTCTGATTCAACTCGAATTAGCCTTCCCGAGATGTGACTCCAAACTGCACAATCAGTATAAGGTTAGAGTTTCGGATGGATGTCGTGGTCCTAGACTTGACACTCTAAATGGTACTTTTATGCTCATGTTTGGATGATGTCTCATGGATGTGGATGATGCTAAAGATGGTTTTAGTGCTTTTCTTTCTTTTGCTTTGGATGTTCCAAGTATACCCTATGCTATACACAAGACAATGTAATAACGTCACGTGCAAGCCTTCACACGGACAGAGGTTCGGTGCCTTTGGGGCACCTAGGGGATGTCGTGAAATGGTCGCATGTGTACCGAGACATGGACAAAAGTTTGACACTTTGTAGGTCAATGTGATGACATGAAATGGTCTTTAGGGAACCATCCCGCTGATAGATGTTCGATGCTTTTATGGCATCTAACATGAAGTGATGTCACATATAAGTCACGTGCGAATCAAAACACGGACAACATTTCAGTGTTCGTGGAACACCATACATGATTTAGGAATGCTATGAAATGTCTTAATATGAACACTAGCTCAGCACTCGTGGAGTACCTCCAATGGGTTGTCGATGTTATGTAACAATTCGATATGGATTGGGACACGCAAGCAAAAGTAAAGCGTCTCCATGACACCGAATGTGAATGATCAAGATGTGATGATTTCGTGTGGTCCATCACACAAACGCGAGCCTAAGACCGTTGTGGTCTTCTAATAATGTAATGGGACGGCCAAATGCAAGCTAGTGCACAGGCGGAATACGGGTAGCCTTGGGGACTCCCAATATGTTATGATATGAAATGGTCTTGAAGGGCATACTTAGAACATCCTTACATTTTTAATGAAATGATGTGGATGTCTATGTCATACAGAGATGCAAATGGCTGCACAAAATGTGGTTAGAATGTATGACACGCAAGATGATGTCGTGTATGCTTTATGAATCCATGAGCACACAAAATGAATGTGGCATACGGAAAATGATTATGGCTACACGAAAATATGGTTAGTATAACACACACGTATGAGGACGCTCAAAAATGGCTGCATAAAGAGAGTGATTAGAATATGGCATACATATGATGCGTGTTTATGTCGTATGAAAAGGTCGAAAATAAAACAACCATAGAGCAAACGTTAGCACACACACAAAAATATGCTCACCCTTCCAACCTTATTTCTCCATTCGATTGGTCTCGCATTCTTCCTAGGTATTGGGTCTCTTTGGTATCAACGGGGGATACCAAAGGCGTACTCTCGATGTCCATTTTCAAGTATACGGTTTTGGTAATCCTAAAGGGAAGTTGCTAAGCCATTACATGAAGGTATGAGTCAAGCCAAGGGTCGTACAGGTTCCCATAGCGAATATATACTCCTCACTTCTCCCCACTCAAGGGTCCAAACGAAGGGGTTCGTACAAGGCTATGAGTGGTTTACCTCCTCGGGTGCCTCCAATCCTAGCGGAAGAGGTAGGTCACCTTTAGAAATAAACCGGGTTTAAATGAGTGTTGGAGGGATTTAAGAAGAGAAAATGTCATGCTTTATGCAATGTGAATGAAATATTGAATTACGAATCAATAATCAACTATAAGTGAGGATATACTTCAATTGTTGCCTAAGTTCCTTAAGTTTTTTTGTGAAAACTCTTTCGAAGAAACCGTTAGTCCCCAGCAGAGTCGCCACTGTGAGCGGACGACCTTTTCCGGAACGCGCGGTGAAGCGGGAACCGGGGATTTTCTTTTTTTGGGTCTTGGTGTTTTGGTTTTGAAAACGGGTTTTAATCTTTCTTAGGGAAACCTTTCATTTTATTGAAAAAGCCTTTTTGTAGAAAACTTAATTTTAGGCATGAATTTTAGAAAACAAGCTTTTTAGAAAATCCCATTTTAACTTAAAGGTCTCGAAATGCGAATTTCGAGATTAGATACAGAGTCGCCACCCGGATCAGCTCATCCGGGAAATTCCGGTACAGCTCCCTACCAAATGTAGACGCAGTACCTAATCCAGAGATTCGAGGTTCGGGCAACATATTTACTAATTTTTAATTATTATTTAAAAATATGACATTTCATTCACTTAATTCTACTCATTTTATCTCTTCTTTTATTATTAGCCAATGCTCATACATGTGACATAAATATATAAAAATAAAATAAAGTGCAGAAAAAATAAAAGTGCGGAAAAGTAAATCAGAAGCCATATTATACAACCCAAGAAAAAGAAAACTCTCATCCTCACCTTTTACAATCGCCTATTATACACGATGATCTAAAAATTACAATCGCCTAGATGCACGGGATAATCTATAAAATACATTCAAAAATAAAAATAAAGCAAAAATAAAAGCTGCATCCAAATATGGTTAGCACAAATAAATAAATCACACTAAGGACTCATATAGGACAGAATAGGGGTATTTTAGGAAACGGGATCATGTAAAAGGGGGTAACCAAGTCGACCCATCGGTCAGCCCGGTTAGACCTGGAAAACGGTTTTTTAAACGCCCTGTAGGTTTTATGGACAAAAAATCACTTTTAAAAGCGGTTTGGCTCATTTACATGCACTTTTCCAACTTTAGCGGGCCGGATATCCCGGGACCCGGGGGTCCCATTCGTGTGTGGGCCTAAATCAAACATCCATCTAGGGTCCAAAAGTATGCAAACACGCCAAAATTCATTTTTAAATGAGAAAAGAATGCAAAAGTACAAGTTTGGGGCCCAAAAGGGCAAAACTGTAATTCTGCCTCCATTACAGCCGCGCCCCTGTAGGCTACAGCCGTGCGGCTGTAGATTACAGCCGCGCCCCTGTAGCTTACAGCCGGGCGGCTGTAATGCCCCAGAATCGATTCTAATGTGTTTTCTCGTTTTTTAAAATCGTTTTGCAAATTTAGTGATTTTGCCTTAACTACAGCCGCGCGGCTATAGGTTACAGCCGCGCCCCTGTAGATTACAGCCGCGCGGCTGTAGGTTACAGCCGAGCGGCTATGATCATGAGTGGGGCGGCTGTAGCCGAGAAACTCCCAAAAATGATAAAAAACTCAAAACGTGGCATTACAGACGCGCCCCTATAGGTCACAGCCGCGCGGCTGTAGGTTATAGCCGAGCGGCTGTAGGTTATAGCCGAGCGGCTGTAGCCGGAAAAATTCTCAAAAATCGTAAAAAACTCAAAACATGCAATTGAATCACAACCAAGATGAACAGAGTGGATTTTTAAGGCCTCTCAGAAAATTACCTTGTATGTGTTCCAGCGCTTGGACCACAAAAAAAGATTTTTGGATGCCAGGAAACGTTCCACAGTCACGGACTACTCGAGCAAAGTGTGTTTTCCGAACCTCGAACGGAACCACGAGGAAAATTCAAGGATTGATTTTTGAGTTTTCCCTCTTCTTCTAACCTTTCTTTTCTTTCTTTTTAGCCTAATTCTTTTTTTTTTTTTTTTGCGTTGTTGTATTAAAAACCTTAATAAAAACTCTGTGATTTCTTTTTTCTTTTTTTTTTTTCTAGGTTTTCTCTCTTTTTTCTTTTGTTTCTGCCTCCTTCTTGCCCTAATTCCCGAATAGCAACCTTAAATATCTCCTGTTTTGGTATTAAATCGGAATTAATTGCTGATTTTGTCAAAAAAGGAAAACTGAACATTACAGCCGCGCCCCTGTAATATACAGCCGCGCGGCTATAGGTTACAGCCGAGCGGCTGTAGCGACCAAAATGCCTATTTTGTTTAAAAACCGAATTAAATGCTGATTTTGACCAAAAAAGGAAATATGAAGATTACAGCCGCGCGGCTATAGGTTACAGCCGCGCCGCTGTAGACTACAGCCGTGCGGCTGTAGTGACCAAAATGCCTATTTTGCTTAAAAACCAAATTAAATGCTGATTTTGACCAAAAAAAGAAATATGAAGATTACAGCCGCCCGGCTATAGGTTACAGCCGTGCCCCTGTAGACTACAGCCACGCGGCTGTAGGTTACAGCCGAGCAACTGTAGTTTACAGCCGAGCGGCTGTAATGTGCAGAAAAGGCCATTTTCACTTATTTTTCGTTCTTTACCTCGGTTCTCTTAAAATACTCACTCGAATTCTTCGGGGTTCCATACTAGGACTTGTCACACACCTTCGGGCTATCCGGGATATTTCCGATGTTATCCCGGTCGGTCCAAATCCGCTTCACGTTTATCCGTGAAAAAGGTAACAGTAGCTTTCATCACCGAGGTCGGGAAAAAACCCGTGCTCACAGCTCTATGATATTATTTTGATTGATATCAATAAGTCAAGCCAAGCAAAATTGAATAACCAGAGGCAAATCGTAAAAAAAAAAAAAGCATAGCGGAATACTAAGAAGCAATGAAACAAGAAAATTATGTAAACGAAACACGATGTGTACAGACGACAAAAGAGAGTAGGGTAGACGTTGGTCAATCCAATGGCAAGGGTTTCAATAAAATTTGGCTAATCTTGCGTAAAAAAATTATGAAAATTTATGCAAAAAGATGCTGCCAATGTAAATTGAAACTTGTTCTATGATCTTTTGGTGAATATTTTTTTTAAACTGTTCAATAAATTCTCTTTGAGATTTCGATTCTGATTCCTTTTTTTTTTAATCTTTTTTTTTTTTGCAAAGATAGAAACAATAAGAACTAATGCAGCAAATTAAATAAATTTCACAAAAACAGACAAGCAAGGATTTTTTTTTTTTTGGCTTTTTTGTTGAATGAAGAAGAAGAAAGAAAATGGAACTTCAAAGAACCCTAATTATTCTAGAAGCAAACTGATGCGGAACTCGATGAATAAAAGACTCTTGAAAACAATTAGAATGACAAACCCCAATCAAAGCCTAAAGCTCTTATACCAACTGATATGAATCCGGTTAAGCAAGGAGCTACCCGAACTCAATAATGTTGCCGATCATCAAATGAGGTTCTAATAATAAACACAAAGAACACGAAATTATAATTAGAATTCATATTATAATTTCAAAACTAAAAGATTAAAGAATAGAATAAAAATAGAAGAATAATTGGCAATAAATTCACCAATTCAATCAAATAAAAAGAACAATCAAATTAACATGAGAGTTAATTCAACCTTGCAATTTGGATGATAGAACCTGAGAATGGTTGATTCTCAATTGCCTAGCCACAATAATTGATCACAATCAAAGTAATACTTTGAGAGTTAGAACACAATCACACACTCTCAAAATATTGAAGCTGAAAATTCAACAGAAATGTTCAAAGGAAATATTCAATCTTTATTGGTAATAATCTGATGTATTACAAAAGGAACATCCAACACCCTTTTATAGGCCTAAAACAAAGTAGAATCCTAAACTGAAAAGGAAAACAAATCCTTATCTAATTATGAATGATTCAATCAAAACAAATAAGGAAAACTTTAAACTAATCCTCATGCAATAAGGATGAAAAAAAAAAAACGAAACCCCCTGTTAAGGGTTGTTTATGGGCTGATTTTTAGGCCCAAAACAGCTCACTTATTGAAAAAAATAACAATTAAATAAAAATACCTAAGCTCAATTCGAAATCCATACATATTCTCTAAGGGTGCCTTAAGTGCTAGCACTTAATTGTCCTTAGCTCATATGTAGAAGTCCAATTAGGCCCAATCTAACTAAACATTAGTTTCAGACCCATAATCACTTTCGTGGACTTGAACTAAAGATACAAAATCAGCTTCTTCCTTTAAGCCCACTTGACCAGGCATTGGTGCTTCTTGAATCCTTGATTGGCCCATATACTCTTTATCAATCCATTTAATGCTTCTCGAACCTTCTTTGCTCTAGACCTTGTAATTGGCCCGATAGGAATTTACAAAGGATCATTCTTCTTTAGCTCCACGCCATGTTCCGTCCTTGCTCTGTCTTGGTGTGTCGCATCAATTACTACTGGGTCATTGTCTTCAACAAACTACTGTATCTCTTTCTTAATTGGGGGCTGCAATGGTTTGCTAGAATCCACTTACAGTCTGTGGGCCTTAGGCCTACTACCAACATAAAGACAGAACCATAGAATTGTGCACATAGATCAACTTAGCCGGAACTTATAGAAATTGTACATGTAATGTACATTGGAAGGAATTAGTTAATTAATCAGTTGACATTCGGTGTCATGGTAATTAATTAACATTGAGTTGATTTAATTTAATTAATAAGTTTATACAATGTAATTAATGAATTTATCAATTAATTGAATTACATAAATAAACAATTAATTAAATAATTTTCCTAAGTAGGAAAATTAAATACATGTATTATATTTACTTAAGTGTGATTTAATTTTATTTAGGAATAATTAAATTTAGCCAAATGGAATTAAATTACATAGTATATACTTTTTAATTAAAGTTGATTTATGTAATTATATTCCTAGTGGACTTGGGTTTAATTAACCTAATTAAAACTTAATTAGACAAGGAGTCTATATAAGGGCACACTTAAGGAAGAAAACCTAACCCTAACCTATTTTAATTGCTGGAATTTTCAGCCCCCGACCGCAGCCCCTTCGACCAAAATTTCCAGCATTAATCTTCCATTTCTCTGCTTCTTCGAGATAGCCTGATCTTTGGTTTAACTTGTCTAATCAGTTTGGTTGATGCAAAGAATAACAACATCCTTTCAAATGCTGTTTATAGAGGATTCGATGCAAAATCAAGCTTAATAGTTTATTTGTGAGGAATGTACGAGCCCATTGGGAATCTTCTGGGCCTAATTGGACTTCTACGTATGAGCTAAGGACAATTAAGTGTTAGCACTTAAGGCACCCTTAGGGAATATTATGGATTTCGAATTAGGCTTAGGTATCCATATTTTGTTGTTATTTTTTTCAATAAGTGAGTTGTTTTGGGCTTAAAAATCAGCCCCTAAACAACCCTCAAAAGGGAATTTCCTTTTTCATCCTTACTGCATAAGGATTAGTTTTAAGTTTTCCTTATTTGTTTTTATTTAAGCTTTCCTAGTCCGACAAGGATTTGTTTTCCTTTTCAGTTTAGGGTTAGGTTTAAGTTTTCTATTTAAATCCCAATGTAATAGTTAAAGGGATGGATAAAATTTAATACAATTCTGATTTTTATCTCTTTGTTGAGATTCCACCACGGGGCTGATTTTTAATTTTGTGGGTTTGTGAGATCGAGTTCTTCATTCTTACAATTTTATCTTGATTATGAACAAGTATTGTGGTAAGGTACTTGTGAATTATCCAACATTCAGGTTCTAAGATTGCTTAATCAAAGGTGTCAGGTTTGAATCCCTTTCATTGTCGCTTAAACACCTTGGGATTGATTTGCGATCACCCATCTTTGTTTCGTTTTTATGAGTTTCAACCTTGATTGATAGACTTGGGAAATTTATTAATGTTGATTTCGGCTTTCTCACAGCTGGTATCACATAAAAAACAAAGTAGAATCCTAAACTAAAAAGGAAAAAAAATCCTTATCTGACTAGGAAAGATTAAATCAAAACAAATAAGGAAAACTTAAAACTAATCCTTATGCAATAAGGATGAAAAAACGAAATTCCCTTTTGAGTGTTTTTTATGGGCTGATTTTTAAGCCCAAAACATCTCACTTATTGAAAAAAAAACAATTAAATAAAGATACCTAAGTCCAATTCGAAATCTATACATATTCCCTAAAGATGCCTTAATTGCTAACACTTAATTATCCTTAGCTCATACGTAGATGTCCAATTAGGCCCAGTCTAACTAAACATTAGTTTCAGATCCATAATCACTTTCGTAGACTTGAACTAAAAATATAAAATCAGTTTCTTCCTTCAAACCTACTTAACCAGGCATCGGTGCTTCTTGAATGGATCCTTGATTGGCCCATATACCCTTTATCAATCCATTTAATGTTTCTCTAACATTCTTTGCTCTAGACCTTGTAATCGGCCTGATAGAAATTTGCAAAAAATCATTCTTCTTCTGCTCCACGCTATGTTCCATCCTTGGTTTGATTTGGTGAGTCGCATCATAAGTTTAAGGCCTCTCAGAGTTTACCTTGTTGTTGTTCCAGTGTATTGAGCAATCAGAAACGGATTAAAGAGCTAGAATGTGCCTTGAATCCGCAAACTTCCCAAAATCCCGAAAACGAATCTGAAAATGTGTCTAGACGAGTGAGAAACGGTTTAGGATTTTTACTAGGTGTTTTTGGATGTGTTTTGGTCTTAGTTTTCCGGTTTCTCTCTATTTCTCCTTCTTTCTTTTCTTTCTTCCTTCTCTGTTTCTTTGTTCTCTTTTTTTTTTTTTTTTAAGAAATCTGATTTCTATCTCCTTTTGATCTGAAAATTTTATTTCCTTTTATATTTCTCCCTCTCTTTAATCATTTCCCACATTTAATGAGCCTCCTTTCACTTTTGGGAGTTCGGCTGAAAATGTGAAATCAGCCTCCGTTTCAGCCAAGTTGCTCTGCTTTTGCAAAGCAACTTGGCCTCCCACTAGAGCTGCGCGGCTCTAAGTGTTAAAGCCGTGCGGCCGTAGTTTTGAAACTAAAGCCGTACGGCTCTAGACAGAGCCGGGGCAGACTCCCCCAATTCCTATGCTCACCTCTAAACCCTGTAATCACATAAGGGACCTTTCTTGGGGTTTTCGGATCGCTGGCAGTTCGGTTTTTGAAGGGTTTGAGGCATTCTAGGTGACCCTCTGCTCATTTCCAAGTCCGACTGCTTAACAGGTAATAAAGGACTCTCATCACGGAGGTCGGGAAAGCCCATGCTCACAGTTGTCACGTCATATTTCTTTCCTGACTTTATCTTTTTTGTCCTCAGACTAGATTTTATTATAGTATCAGTATGAAATCCGATTCACCTTGACATACACCTAACAGGTCTGTAAAAAAGGATATTAAATATGGGTATGATTGGATGGACCGGTGAACATATTGATATTTATGATGAAGTGATGAAATTGCCACTCGGATAACGCCGAGATGATATCACTAGCCACTTGATGAGTGAGACTGATAAGTGCATGGCTATACCCAAATAAGTTGGTATATAATAAACAGTAGAAGAGGATGACAACACCATGCCTCTTGTTTATTTATATCGGTATTATTTGGCAAAGGACACTATGAGATTACTACTGAGAGAGTGTATTCTAAAAACTGCTGCATCTCTCTCTTAATTGGGGGTTGTAACGGTTTGCTAAAACCCACTTACAGTCTGTGGGCCTTGGGCCCACTGCCAACATAAAGACAGACCCATAGGATCGTGCACATAGATCAACTGAGCCGAAACTTATAGAATTTGTACATGTAATGTACATTGGAAGGAATGCATTAATTAATTAGTTGACATCGGTGACAAGGTAATTAATTAACATTGGGTTCATTTAATTTAATTAATAAGTTTACATAATGTAATTAATTAATTAATCAATTAGTTGAATTACATAATGTGTATTGTATTTACTTAAGTGTGATTTAATTTTCTTTAGGGATGATTAAATTTAGCCAAATGGAATTAAATTATGTAATATGAACTTTTAATTAAAGTTTATTTATATAATTGTAATCCTAGTGGGATTGAGTTTAATTAACCTAGTCAAAACCTAATTAGACAAGGAATCTATATAAGGCACACTTAGGAATAAAAAATCATCCCTAATCCTTTTTTAATTGCTGGAAATTTCAGCCCTATAGCAGCCCCAACAGCCAAAAATTTCAGCACTTATTCTTCTGTTCCTTCCCTCTTCTGCTACCACCGGTTTCCGCCCAACAATTGATTATGCACCGAACTTTGGAGATCGCTTAAAGAACTGATTCTGCAGCAGTCTCTAGATTAGACGAATGCAGTGAGTTTAATCTCTCTTAATTCAAAATTGGTTTTATTCCAATCAATGGTAATCGGACACGATATGTGGATTCTAGAAAATTTTAACGGTGTAATTTCCGTTGCGCCACGTTATTTTTCCGGTGACGAATCCCAACAGTGGTATCAGAACCTAGGTTTTGTCCATTAGATTGATTGAAATTCATTTTTGAAAGTGTTCTTGAGGAAGGAATAGGTTTCAAGAATGGTTTTTCGGGTTTTGATAATTTTTTTTTCCTATTGGTTTTATCGCTTTTTCTACTGCGATTTATTTTCTGCTGCTTTATATTTTTTTTACGGCTATTATGATTGATTTGCTGCTTTTTTTTATTATAAAAAAAATTATTTGGGCTATGATTTGGAATCGCAAAGCAGCGCTGCTGTCCCCGGACGACAGCAACGTCACACGGGGTTCGGATCAGGTTTTGGATTTTACAGGTAATTTTTTTACCCGGGCTCGTAATGCAAATCAAATTAAAATATTTTATTTTGATTAATTTTTGTATTTAAATTTTGTATTATGTTGGCATGCATATTTAATTTAATTGTTTTGTATATTAAATTGAATATGAACTTTGTGAAATTGGTCCAATAAACCGTGGCACCAGTTAAAATTGAGAGAGCTAAATTTTAAATTTGTGACAACCCAAATTCAAGTGGGAGCAAAATTGTTAATTTTGCATCAATGAATGTAATCCATTGGGCCTTTATGGGCCTTAGTCACATTTGTTGTAATTGACGATTTCATCCTAAATAACTCGGCTTAACATTTATATTTAAAATTTGGAATGTCATGAGTATGCATCATATTGGTATGTATATGTATGACAGGTACTTTGTTTGAAATGTGATGTTGAGTTCTATGGGCCCTAAATTATTATCATGTTGTAATTAATTTTTGCGAAATATGGCCTGTGCACCATTTCTTTTATTTTGATGTAATTTTAGAATAAATTTAATTTTAAATAAATTTATTGTAATTGCATCAAGTTTGGAGAAAGGCCTAGATGGAGCAAGCCATGGTAGGAGCCCAAGAAGGATCGTAGTCCAGCCCATGAAGAATTAGATAGAACATCTACTTTTTCATTAGGTTGTAATTACGGCCCATAGGATCTCATTATTTTAAATTAAGTATGCTATTGCATTTTGTCATATAATATGGATGTATGGATCGCCAAATTATAACCCGCGTTTATGCATGCTAAGCCGTATCACTCAATTTTAATCCGTAAATTAAAATATTGAGTCATTTAAAAGTGCTTCCTACGTTCACACCTCTTCCTCCCATTGATGCTGATGCGGTCATCACACCACAAGGCTATGGAGGCGTGGAGCATAGAGGCAAGAGAGATCCTATGGAGCTGTCGATTGGTCCAGTAACGCAGAGCCATGCAAAGAAGATGCAACAAGTGCTTAATGGCCTAGTTATGCACTTATTTAAACATGTGGAAGTTGGGGCTAATCACAACACACCAAATATTTCACATGGAGATAATTCAGTCTTGTGTTGTATTCAAGTCCACGAAAGTGATTATGGATCTGAAACTAATGTTTAGTTAGCTTGGACCCAATTGGACTTCTACGTATGAGCTAAGGACAATTAAGTGTTAGCACTCAAGGCACCCTTAGGAAATATGTATGGATTTCGAATTGGGCTTAGGTATATTTATTTAAATGTTATTTTTTTCAATAAGTGAGCTGTTTTGGGCTTAAAAATCAACCCATAAACAACACTCAAAAGGCGATTTCGTTTTTTTCATCCTTATTGCATAAGGATTAGTTTTAAGTTTTCCTTATTTATTTTCATTTAATCTTTCCTAGTCAGATAAGGATTTGTTTTCATTTTCAGTTTAGGATCCTACTTTGTTTTAGGCATATAAAAGGGTGTTGGATGTGCCTTTTGTAAGATATATCAGATTATTATCAATAAAGATTGAATATTTCCTTTGAAAATTTCTATTGAATTTTTAGCTTTAATATTTTGAGAGTGTGTGATTATGTTCTAACTCTTAAAGTATTACTTTGATCGTGATCAGTTGTTATGGTTAGGCAATTGAGAATCAACCATTCTCAGGTTCCATCATCCAAATTGAAAGGTTGAATTAACTTTTATGTTAATTTGACTGTTCTTTTTATTTGATTGAATTGGTGAATTTATTGCCAATTGTTCTTCTATTTTTATTCTATTCTTTAATCTTGTAGTTTTGAAATTATAATCTGAATTCTAATTATAATTTCATGTTCTTTGTGTTTATTGGAACCTCATTCGACGATCGGAAACATTATTGAGTTCGGTTAGTGCCTTGCTTAACCGGATTCATATCATTACCTGGGGTACAAACTTTGCGAAATTTATGCCTGTTTGAAAGTGAAATGAATCCGGTTAAGCAAGGCGCAACCCGAACTCAATAATGTTTCCGATCGTCGAATGAGATTCCAATAAAAACAAAGAATACGAAATTATAATCAAAATTTAGGTTATAATTGCAAAACTAAAAGATTAAAGAATAGAGTAAAAATAGAAGAACAATTGACAATAATTCACCAATTCAATCAAATAAAAAGAACAATCAAATTAACATAAAATTTAATTCAACCTTTCAATTTGGATGACAGAACCTGAGAATGGTTGATTCTCAATTACCCAGCCACAACAATGGATCACGATTAGAATACAATCACACACTCTCAAAATATTGAAGCTGAAAATTCAACAGAAATTTTCAAAGGAAATATTCAATCTTTATTGATAATAATCTGATATCTTACAAAAGGAACATCCAACACCCTTTTATGGGCCTAAAACAAAGTAGAATACTAAACTAAAAAGGAAAACAAACCTTTATCTGATTAGGAATGATTAAATAAAACAAATAAGGAAAAATTAAAACTAATCCTTATACAATAAGGATAAAAAAACGAAATATCCCTTTAAGTGTTGTTTATGGGCCGATTTTTAAGCCCAAAATAGCTCACTTGAAGAAAAATAACAGTTAAATAAAGATACCTAAGCCCAATTCGAAATCCATATATATTTCCTAAGGATGCCTTGAGTGCTAACACTTAACTGTCCTCAGCTCATATGTAGAAGTCCAATTAGGCCCAATCTAACTAAACATTAGTTAATAATCCATAATTAGTTTCGTGGACTTGAACTAAAGATATTAAATCAGCTTCTTCCTTTAAGCCCACTTGACCAGGCATTGGTGCTTCTTGAATGGATCCTTGATTGGCCCATATACTCTTTATCAATCCTTTTAATGCTTCTCGAACCTTCTTTGCTCTAGATCTTGTAATTGGCCCGATAAGAATTTGCAAAAGATCATTCTTCTTCAGCTCCTCGCCAAGTTCCATCCTTGGTCTGCCTTGGTTTTCCATCCTTGGTCTGCATCCCCCCCCCCTCTGCAAGAGGATTCGTCCTTGGCTCGTCATCAACGGCATCAAACAAGGATAAGTCAGAAACATTGAAAGTAGCATGCATATTATCTCACCTGGGAGATCAAGCTTGTAAGTGTCATCTCTAATCCTTGCTACTACTTGAAAAGGTCCATCACCTCTTGGATGCAACTTTGTACACCGTTGAGTTGGAAACCTCTCCTTCCGCATGTGCAACCAAACCCAATCGCCAAGTTCAAATATCGCCTTTGTGCGATTCTTATTAGCTTAATGCTCATTTTTCTTATCAATTTGCTGTTTAACTTTTTCATGTCATTTCTTCACTAAATCAACCTTGTGCTTCCATCAACAGGTAAAGGAATTAAATCCAAAGGAGTAAGAAGGTTAAAACCATACACAATTTCAAATGGTGAAAAATTAGTAGAAGAATGCACAGCCCTATTATATGCCAATTCAACAAATGGAATGCAATCTTCCCATGACTGAAAGTTCTTTTGAATAACAGCCCCAAGCGACTGACCTAAAGTCCTATTGACCACTTCAGTTTGACCCTTAGTTTGGGGATGACAAGATGTAGAAATAACTTAGTCCCCAATTTTCCCCATAGAGTCTTCCAAAAGTAGCTTAAGAATTTAGAATTACGGTCACTAACTATACTTTTAGGTACTCCATGCAATCACACAATCTCCCTGAAAATAGATTAGCAACATTAGTGGCATCGTCCATTTTATGACACAGAATAAAATGAGACATCTTAGAAAATCTGCATACAACCACAAAGATAGAATCATTGCCACGCTTTGACCTTGGCAAACCTAACACAAAATCCGTAGAAATATCCATCCAAGGTTCACTAGGTACAGGTAGAGGAGTATACAAACCATGCGGCATCACTCTAGACTTAGCTTGCTTGCAATTTATACAATTAGTACAAACCTTCTCCACATCACGTTTCATGTGTGGCCAAAAGAAATGTTCCGAAAGCATATTTAAAGTCTTTAGTACACCAAAATGTCCCATGAGACCTCCTCCATGAGCCTCACACACAAGCAACTTCCTATGAGAACACTTAGGCAGACATAATTTATTTTCCTTAAATAAAAAGCCTTCATGTCTATAGAACTTCCCAAAAGTAGTATGCTCACAAGCCTAAAAAATAGATGCAAAATCATCATCACTAGCATATGGATCTTTGATAGATTCGAACCCTAGCAATTTAGCATGCATCATATTTAACAAGTTTACACGCTTACGTAATGCATCAACAACAACATTCTCTTTCCCTTATTTATACCTAATCACAAAAGGGAATGTCTCAATGAACTCAACCCACCTAGCATGCCTTCTATTAAGCTTATGTTGACCTTTTAAGTGCTTCAAAGACTTATGATTAGTGCGAATCACAAACTCCTTAGGCCACAAATAGTGCTGCCAAGTTTCAAGAGCTCTAACTAATGCATATAACTCTTTATCATAAGTGGGATAATTTAAGGTAGCCCCATTCAACTTTTCACTAAAGTAAGGACAATCCTCTTGCCTCAAAACAGCCCCCATACCGACACCACATGCATCACATTCAGTTTCAAAAGTTTTATCAAAATTAGGCAAGGCTAACACAGGTGCAGTAGTAAGTTTTTGTTTCAACAAATTAAAAGCATCTTCCTGATCTTTCTCCCACTTAAACCCAACATTCTTCCTAATTACCTCATTTAAAGCAGCAATAATAGAGTTAAAGTTTTTAACAAACCTTCGATAGAAGCTCGCGAAATCATGAAAACTCCTCACCTCGATAACTGACTTAGGTGTAGGCCATTCTTGAATTGCCTTTACCTTCTCGTCATCAACTTCCACTCCTTCGGCAGAAACTACAAAACCCAAAAACACAACCTTTTCCATACAAAAAGTGCACTTTGAAAAGTTAGCATAAGGCTGTTCTTTTCGCAACAGGTCTAATATAGCGCGATTATGGTTAAGGTGCTCAGAAAGAGAATTTGAATAGATAAGAATGTCATCAAAATAACAACAACAAATTTACCTATAAATTCTCCTAAAACATGATTCATTAATCTCATAAAAGTACTAGGTGCATTAGTTAGCCCAACAGGCATAACCAGCCACTCATATAAACCATGATTAGTTTTAAAAGCGGTTTTCCGTTCATCACCAATTTTCATTCTAATCTGATGGTAACCACTTTTTAAATTAATTTTTGTGAAGAATACAGCCCCACTAAGTTCATCTAACATGTCATCAAGTCAAAGAATGGGATGTCGATACTTTACCGTTATTTTGTTGACGACTTAGCAATCAACACACATTCTCCAAGTCTCATCCTTTTTAGGCACTAAGATGACTGGAACAGCACATGGACTCATACTTTCACGAACCAAGCCCTTCGACATCAGCTCCTCAATTTGCCTTTGAAGCTCCATTAACAGAGATGAAATAATTTCATATTCTTTTGTTTGACTCATTATCGTGGTATATCCGTGCTGTGCGAGTAGACATGTTGTATTTATGACCAATTAATTTATTTTGTTTTAATCTGCTTCATGTATTATACGGATTTAATTACTTTACTTTTCTTGCGAACCTGCTTTGCATGATTATATATGTCTTTCTAAAGCTAGCTATTATTTAAGAACCAAGATACTGCAACATTTGTTATCCTACTTTTCCGATTTATTACTATTAAGGTCAATTCATGGGTTATGGTTCTGATTTTATACTCCGGATTCTGAGGTTATTGTAAGGTGCATGCAAGGAGAAATAGGTCCGTAGCTATTTGGTATACTGGTGTCAAAATCAGGGGAGTAAACACAATCCCCAACAAATGACTTCATTATCTAGTGCTTCCCAACATGTTAAAGAGATGTTCACTGCCCTATTTAGGACATGTAAGTAAATTTATTTTCCCCAGCAAGAGGGTCGTCCCCAAGTTCAAGCTACCGATGAAACTAATTTTGTAGCCTTCAAAAAAGAACAAAAAAACAAGTGCTTTTTTCCAATCATTTTAAAATTTTAATTCTATGTATTATGTCTCATTTTCTTAAACAAAAAATTTCATTTCAGGGGAACTTCATCGTCGAATACTAAAGCTTAAGTAAGTTCTACAGCAAACCTGCCAAAAGTGTGAATGTATTTGTGGCTCAGAATTGAAATTTTACAAAAATGAAGAGTTTTTTTGAGTAAATTTACGCCACCAAAGCCGTTAGGATATTTGCAACAGCAACTCAATCTAACAAAGCTACAGAAACCAAATTCTTATGCTTTTTTATCTTAAAAAGTTTTGGTTTTACGAAGGGAATTCAGAAATGAAGGAGTAAAAGTAATGGTATTTGCAGGTTTATATCTATCCATCTTTCTTTTTTCAGTTTTTTCTTAATTAGTAGCATTCAGAAACATTTTACTTACTTTCTTTAGTTTCCATTAGCCAAGATTGCAACAAATCCCTTAGCTTTTATTCCTTGACATGGACTATACTTAATATCTTCCTCTCTGACTCTCTCTCTCTCTCTTTCCATTTGGGTTAAATATTGTTATAGGTAAAATTTTATGATTCTGGTTTGCAGTTTAGAGGTGGAAGGAGCTCTGGTTACATGTATTGACATTATTGTGAACTGTTTATTTGAGCTTCTTGATTCAGCAATATGTCTCAAACAAACTAGGAAGCTGATAAAATGTAAGTTGTATTTGCTTTAAATTCATTTATCTCCCTTTGATTTGTAATATGGGTTACTTTAGTTTATCTTGGCTTTACAGCTTCTTTTCTTTTTCAGCTGTTTTATGATAAATTACATTGACATTGTTAATCTAGGGTCTATATGTACAGTGTCTTTTTCAATATTTTTTTAATATATATATATATATATATTGTCGTTTAAATTGTTTGGAGTTGAATTTTGTTGATAGTCTGATATTACTGTCTAGTTCCTACTACATTAACATTATTTCTTAATTTTCTTAGTAAACGACAGCAGGTTGGATGTGTATATCCATGATTATTTAGTAAAGATACTTGAATGCTTCAGTTCATGCTTTTCAAGCTGAAGGAAAAGTAGCATATGATCCTGTAGGTGGGCATCCAAAAGATTGATAAAAAAGAAAGAGATATGCATTTAGATTATAAGGTTCATTGTTATTTTTTCAATTATTTTTCATTCTTTGAATGAATTGATTTAAATTCTGGGCTCGGATTTCCAGCCATAGATGTGCTTGGAGGTTTTCTCTTTGAATGATGGTCGGTTTTCAGGGATATATTTATTACTAAAAATAATGAAAAGCACTCGGAGGATGCTGCATCTTATGTCGACGTTTGTTTTCGAGTCTTTTGCCATATATATTGTTTATTATCTTTGAGCTTTATCTGTTTGTGATTTATGACAGACAAAGCGAGGGAATATGATGAATTTTGTGTGACAAAGTGTGCTAATAATACAAGGACCTATAATATCCTTTCAAACATTCTGGTGTTGTTTTTGAGTTTTTGTTTCACAAAAGAAATCCTTTCTCCACCCATAAAGAATAAAAGGAAAAGGACAAGAATTGTGTTTTATTTTTCTTTAGCATAAATACTTACTTCCAGTCACGCGGAACACTTGAAACTTAACACTTCGTTCATACTTAAAAGCAAGTGCTCCATGGAAGTTTTCATCCTATCAAGTCTGAATTGATCAATATGTTGAACTTTAAATTATTCATTAGTTGCAATATATATAAATGTCTTGCATTGTTATGTCCTTTAACTACTTACCGGCCTCAAAATTTGGAAGACCTAGTTACAAACGCCCTTCACCCCATTTTCTTCTTTTCTTTTTTCCTAGGATGTAAGGAAACTTTTCAATTGGAAAAGCAGATTAAAATTCTTCTTTTAAAGACCGCGCTATGATCAATTGTTATGTTCCTATATTATTTCACTTATGCCAGAGCTCTTGATTTGTTCTTGTTGTAGACATAGGTTAGAGTGTTGCAGACATAGGTTAGAGTGTTACTATAAGATTTGTATGGGCATGATTGTGTAGCAGTAGGAGTACGGGTATACACACTCGTATAACTACCCCACCTCAAATTATAGGAGTGTACAACATGTATAAATACCTGTGCATAAGCGTTTTTTATACGCTTCTTGACACATAAGCGTTTTTTATTTTTAAAATGGTCATATTGCTTACGTGTCAGTTTTTCAGTGGAACGGTCTATATGGATCTATTGCACTATAAAATTTCTTAATTATTGTTAATTGACACATAAGCATTTTTTATTTTCAAAATGTCATATTGCTTGCATGTCAGTTTTTCAGTTGAATGGTTTATATGGACCCAATCCACTATAAAATTTCTCTATTGCAATAGGGTTCTTACCAATGTCCAGCATCATCTGGAGGCCAAGCATCATCAGGTGTCTTTGTTACTGCTCCTAATCCAATCGGTAGTCAAGCTTCTACTAGTGGAACTCAAGCATCCGCAGGAAGGGAAAATTCAAGCAACAAAGGCAGAGGAGGTAGAGGAGGCAGAAGCAATGCAACTAGAGGGAGGAGCTAATCAAATAGAGGCAGAGGCAGAAGTAGAAGCAATGCAGCAAGAGGCAAGCGTACAACTGATGGTCCAACACCGTGGAAATTGTAGGGAACAATTTAAAGTTAATTGGTCAGGATTTGTGTGAATAGATTGGTATATTTCCTTCTGAACTTTTGGTTGACTTTGCCAACAGATGCAAGCATGCATATTTTGAACAAGTTAAGATTTTTGCCCAACAATTCAATTGCAGTTATTTTGCACAGGTTTAGTTATGTTTTTTGCCTAGTAATGCAATTGAGGTTACCTTACATAGACTTAGTTAGGTTTTTTGTTATTTTGAATGATCTTTATGACTAATTGGTAAATTTAATAGTCAATTTTAAGTTAATTTTGTATAGCTCTTGAGTAAAATTACATATCTTACATAACATGTAAAGTTTTACTTAAGAGGTAAAATAATTTTAAGTAACAGATTCTTAAAATTATTGAACATAGAAAAGAATTAGAGTTCCTAGAAATAAAAAAATAAGAGAAAGTTTTAGTAGAACTTAAGAAGATAACTTAAGAAAGAGAAAGATGAAGCAAATGTAAGAAATTAAGAGAGATTATGAAAGGATGATAAAATTGGAAGAAAAAAAATAAAAAGAGAGAGAGAACAAGAAATAAAAAGAGAGGAAAACAAGAAATAAAAAGGCAAAGAATTAGTTAATTTTAATATAAGGGTAAAAGTGGAAGAGAAAAAAATAAAAAGCGATATAATGGGTGACGTTATCAATTTTCACCGGGTTTTGATATGGTCAACGGTACTTTTCATGTTCAACGATAATTTTGACTTTTATGTTAGTAGATTGTAAAGTTGATTTGCTTTTATATCTAATTTTAAAATTCATGTATCATTATATTAGTAAGGTATTATTTTTAACCGGATAAATTGACGGCTGTAAGAGCATAATTTAAAAAAACGTGTAGTTTCTCTGGAAGAATTACGTTGAGCATCTCACTATATATAAATCTCTCCGAGAGGGGCCATGCTACTCTCTGCTCCTGGAGTGCAATCAGTTGGGGCCATTCTGGATCCCACAAGAATATGCGGTGATGAGATTTGAAATTGTACTGGGGATCCCTTGTTACTTTCATAAACAAATTTATAACGGGTCTAATTCGAAATGTACAATCCAAAATACTCCCCCCCCTCTCTCTCATGTTTTTTTTAGTAATTTTTCTTTTTTGAATTTCGTGTGATAAACATATCGTGCGCACCCTCTCTATTTCCTCATTCTGTCATTCCTCTCCCTACTTTCTATCTCGCCAGAACATGGAGGAAACAAAAGCGTCCGAAGGAAGAGCTCATAAGCCTGCATTGCGCAGATCGATCAATTGTAGACAAAAATTGTGAAGGAAACAATGTCGGACGAGGAAAAATCGTTGAAGGAGGCAAAGAAGTTGTCATGGGAAGATTTGTTATTGCATAAGAACTGGAAGGTGAGGAACGAGGCCAACATCGACTTGGCTGCCGTTTGTGATTCTATTACCGATCCTAAGGACCCTCGTCTTCGTGAATTCGGTGAGTTTTTATTTTATTACTCTTTTAGGGTTTTCATCTCCATTTTAGTTTCTCTAGTTCCGATCTGCTTCTCATAGTTGTGTGATCGATTTGTGTTTATTTCAATTTTGTATGGGGAATGTGCGTTCATGCGTATCCTATTTTGGACGGCTCCTTTATTTTTTTGGGATTAGGTCCGTCGTTTAGGAAGACTGTGGCGGATTCAGATGCGCCCGTTCAAGAGAATTTGACACTTAAAAAGATAAGGTTTCATCTTCATGACTTTGCGCTGTGTTATTATATTATTTTATGAATATATGTTTTGTTAATTATTATTTTCAATGAATTGTCGATGGCAATTTCTTAAGAATGAACTAACGAAATTTAAAGAATGAGACAAAACATAATAAAGTTTCATTCATGGCCATTCATTGGTGGCGATATTGGATTATCTCGTGAAGTTATATTTTGTTAATAATTTACTTCCATGAATGACAGTGATATTTTTTTAAGCATGTATTTCCTGTCGCCTTTGAACTTTGATTTTGTTATTTTTTTACGAGGACCAAAAAAGGAACCTGTTCTTTTTGTGCAACGTGAAGAGTAAATGCAAGGCTAGAAAAAAACGAGTAGCTCATTTTTAAACTACAATGCATTATCACTTCCTGGTTAACTGTTTAAACAGTACAACTGTAAAATTGAAAGATAAATATTTGGTATATTAAGTGTTATTAGTTGCCGTATGCGCAAGTTTCGAATACTACCTAGTGTTTTTAACTTTTATAGATTTGAAGTTGTAGCTACTTGACTATTGCAGGCTATAGCTCTGCAGTAGTTATGTATTGTTAAATTGGTTTTGCAACTGGACAGCTGCGGACTCTCTCAACTTTGTCATCTTATGAGCTTTAGTGGGAGTGTTTAAGGGTTTTTTTTTTGTCAGCAGCTGACAGATTCATATTCTTTTAAAATTAATAAGACATTGATGTATCTTTGTTTTGAAGAGTTTGGTTTTGGAGGCTGTATGTTTGGACTTGCTTCATAATTTGAAGGAAAATTCTGCAGAAGTTTGTTTCTTTAGTGGTTTGGTATTGATGAAAAGTTGTCTCTTTTTTCCAATAAAAGGTTAAAATATGTTGTCCAAATGTTTGAAGTATGTTATACTGTTTTCATTTTAAAAGCACCAAGAGTACTTCAACTGGAGAATGTAATAGTAAATTACTTCCCACGTAGTATAAAACTACGTTAATTGCAACATAGTGACTTGAGAATTAATTGGTTCTACTTTTTGTCATGCTCTTTCATTTCATTGTATATGATTGAATGCTTTGAAGTGAAAAATTCTCCATGATTAGCTATTCTTTCACAATTATGGATTCTTAGTTGCTTGAATGAGAGGGGGGAATAGGGATGTTTACCAAAATATTTTTACTCTATTTTTATGGTTTTAACATATACTATTTTTTGGTTAATAGTTTCTTATTTTGTTTTATTTTTTTTAAGTTAATAGCTAAACCGCTATTAAACACTATGCTGAAGTTATCTTTTTATCATGCTGAGAACTATTTTATTGTATGTTGCAATAGGTATTTTTCTTTCATATACAATTATATGTTTAGTAGCATAATGATTTCAAGATTCTTCTTTTAATTTTGTTTACAATTTCATTTGATGATATGGTTATCGGTTTTGCTTATGCATTTGAGCATCTATCAAGTTAGGGCTTATATTGTTTGTTGGCTCTTTCTACAAACTATTGGTACTGTGAATGCAGAAAATTTCAGTGCATTTTTTTTCTCAAGATTATACCTGATTAATGGTGGGGGATAATTATGAGTCTTGTTTTCATGTGTTTGATGGGAAACCACATGGTGGTTTTCTGATAAAAGGTCTGTTTGTGCAAGCCTTGTGTTTCTTGCAATCTGAAATAGTTCATAAGATGTTCAGATGAACTAGTTTAAGGATTGCATTAATATCTTGGCCTTGTGGAGTTACTTAATTAGTGATGAAGGCTCCTAAACTTGTCCTTTTTGTGTTTTAGGTTCTTTACCTAAAGTCTTTCATTTGTTTGAATATCTATTCTATTTCTTCATTTTCTTAAGTATTTTTTCATGGTTTTGTTTGAATTTCAAGAAGTGGCAAGTGAAGGGTTTTTAGGCCATCGCACATGAGGATTAGCACTTGCGCACATGGTTGAGGCTAGTGTGCTAGGTATTTTAGGAGGATAGTTGGTTTTATCTCAAGGGCACTAGTGCTAGATACCTACAAATACATTGTATTCATGCCAGTATATCAATAAGGTTGAGTGGTTCTTTTCCTACTTTTCCCATTTTGCAAATGGATCTAAACTATACTGTGTTCATTCATCTTATGTCATGGCCATTTAAATTGACGTTTGTGGTTGTATGACAGCTGAGCAAGTTTGTTACTTTTTATATATGATCACTTTTTACTGTGAATCCGTAACAATTATGTCTAATGATTGCAGGATACCATGGAGAAAGCAATAAAAAACAAAATTGCCAAAGCTGTTGTGGCAGCAATTGATGTCATGTTTCAAGCATTGAGGTGAGCATCAGTTCTAATTTTTTAATCATTTCCTTCTTAGTTGGTTACCTAACCATGTCATGCCATTGTGCTTAGTGAATTTGGAGCCAAAATTGTTCCCCCAAAGAGGATCTTGAAGATGTTTCCAGAATTGTTTGGCCATCAGGATCAGAATGTTTGTGCATCCTCTAAAGGTCTAACTCTAGAGCTTTGTTGTTGGACTGGGAAAGACCCAGTGAAATCAATTTTGTTTGAGAAAATGAGAAATACAATGGTGAATAAATAGCTTTTTCATAACTGATGTATTATATCCTTGAATCATGGTATTTTTGTTAATTGATTTGTTTTCTGTTGGAAGAAAAAAAAGCTGGAAGCAGAGCTTGTTAATGTCACAGGGACAGCTAAGCCATCTCAAAAGATTAGGTGAATTTTGTGAAGAGATACCTGCTATTCTTTTTATGTCATCTTTTCTCTCCTTGTAGGAATCGGGTTGTTGGAAGTATTGATGGTCTAGGTCTCTTTTTGGTTATCTACTCGTTAGATTTTACATGCTGGGTTCTTATTATTTCCTGGGAGTACTTTGATAATTCAAGTAGATAAGTATGAACCTTAGATGTCTTGATGTGTCTATAGGCTTTGAGCTGATGTTCTGCCGTAATTTTATTTTGAGTTGAAATTTATGCTGGCTTAGCTGTTTCTCATTGTTTTATCTGATTGCTTCAAGTCTTTAGTTATATTTTAGTTGATTTGATGTTATTGTTTTGAAGGATTTGATGACTGTTAGCATTGGTGATATGCTGATTGCTTAAAAGTTAATGTTGAATTGTTTGACAATCCATCTGCATTTTTTTCCGCTGCTTCTTTTTACTTTTTAGTTTGAACAAATATCATATTAATTGTAAATCTCCAAGTTTATGAGTATTGTCATTATATGGTGTAAAGTCTTGGTTATCATGTAGAGTGTCTGTCTTGAACTCAGTTTCTCCGTCTCTGGCCAGATTTAGATGTGTAGTAAACAGATCTGAGCAAGAGAAAGAGCCAGAGCCAGAAACTGTATCTGAAGTTGCAGGTCCTGCCCATTCAGAAGAAGATGCAGCTGATGGTATGTGATTACGTCCTGCATTTCTATAAAACTCCCGTTCTTTCTATTTGTGTCTCTCTCTGTGTTTGCGTGTGTCTGACAAATATGTATTTGCTCATATGTGTGCCAAAATTTCCACCTTCTTAGGGAATAGATGAATATGAGCTTGTCGATCCTGTAGATAGTTTGACTCCTCTAGAGAAGTCAGGATTTTGGTGGATTTTGGGATGGAGTGGTGAGTGCTCTCTCAACTCGTAACATTCTTTTTGCATTATGAATGGGACTGATATCTGACATTTTGCTGCTATTGTTGATTGACTATGTTCCGTTCCTCTTATATTTAATAATTGTGCCTCCCTTTCAAAAAGCCACCAAGTTGTCAGAAAGAAAGGAGGCTGTTGCAGAACTGACTAAGCTGGCTGCTACAAAAAGGATAGCACCTGGTGATTTTCAGAAGTTTGTCAGACATAGAAAAAGGTATCTTACTTATGCATAGCAACTGTAGTTAATTTTTCTCCTCCAGTTAAAACTTTAAGTGTATTTTCCATTTAATTGTATCGTGGGTTGCCATGACTTTGTTCCTTTATTTCTTTTTCTTTCCAAGCATGTCTTTTACCATTCCTTCTCATCCTATGCTAAGGAGCTCCCGCTCATGAAGGGCAGAGGTGGACTAATGATGAAGCTCTGACACAATTCTGGAGTTCCTCTGCTCTTGGTTGTTAAATTTGTATGCAGCTCGATAAATCCCCTTTAGTTGTTTAATAGGATGTGATGCTGGGATATTTGGTGAAGGTTGATTGTACTTCTTTTATGTATTCCTGTATATTGCCTTGCCATTTTACATATCAGGATTCCTTTCTGAAGTCCTGCTTCTGATATGCCCTTTTTGTATAAGAATTTATAAAATGGATTTGGATCTGTAGAGCCCAAATAATCTGAGTTTGTATGCTTATGTTACCTCAATATGCATGCATTAACATGGGTTTAAAGCTATCATAATATATATGGCCTTCTGTGCTGTCTTAAAGTTAAGCTGAAGAATAAAAGATTTTTGGAGTGTCAACTGGAAATCTCTATAAATTACCACCTATTACTCGAAGGGACAGTCAACATCTGAGGTTTTTCAAGTTATAAATTCAAATATTTTAGATCCATATAAGCATATGCATTGCTTTAAATTTGTGAGATCTGATGATTATGACGTGCCATTCTGTAGCTCAGTCGTTTTTTTTATGACAAATGTGATTGAATCGAGAGAGTATTACTGTTGTGGTCTTGTTGGTTGTTATGGCTATTTCTTAGATTGCCAGTGTCTGATCTTTGTGTCAGATATTGATGATGATAATACGTGTTTAGAAGTATGTAACTTCTCTTTTGGTTACATCATAACCCGGTTCTTTGATATTTTCCACTGAAATATTAGGGATTTGAATGAAAATTCAGATTTATATTTTTTTGACCTTTTCATGTTGATTTTGTTAGATTATTGCTTAAGTTCAATCTGGCGTTAACATGCTCATGGCTGTTCTTTTCTACTGCAGCTCGTTACAGACGTGAACATGGCAGTTGCAGTTCAGGCCATCCAAGTCATTGGAAATCTTGCCTGGGGCTTAAGGACTCATTTTTTGGAGTATCTCGCTTCTTATGTCCAGTTTTGCTTCTAAGTAGAATACTCTTGAAGACATTCCTTTATTTGCTCCCATTTGTGTGAGACTTTCATAATAATCTTTTTGTATCTTTTTTAGAAACATAATAAAAAATGTTGACTTTCATGCATTATGTTTTCTCATTTTCTACCTTGCATTTGAACCTCTTTCAATTGTTAAACCAAAGGGATACTCTTGCACAATTTCTTATATTTTGTGCGGTTTTATGTTATCACACATGTTACATGCTTTTGAAATCTTATTATGTTCCCGGCATACCATGTCTTTAGTCTTTGTTATTTTCTGTTGACATGTAGTGCGTAAATTGGATGCCTGTTTTATATATCTTTCACTTATTTCCCACCGGTAATTTTATTGAATTGGAGAAGATATGGGGACCTTCCCTTACATTTCCTTGTGAATTTTATGTCCTTTTTTCTTTTTAAATATAAAAAGAACAGTGAACAATATTGTCTTGCATTTGCTTGATTTTTTGAAGTTATGGTGACTTGTGTATAGGAAGGCTTTTAAAACTTCAATATAGTGCATGTCTAACTGTGATGCTTTTCTCCATTGTTTGCTTGTGGTAGGAAAAATTGAAAGAGAAAAAACCTACCGTGACTGAGTCACACAAACGCTTCAAGCAATGCATAAGTCTGGGTGCTTAAATCTTGTTGACATTGTTGAAGGCAAGTTCAGTTATCTATCAGTATTTCAGTATTTGATCTGCATAGTTTTTTTTTACTCTTATTAGCTGATGTTATGCTGTCTCCTTGATATTATTAATTAGTTTTCTACTTTTGGGGAGTCCTCTAAAAAAGTGTTCTTTTCTGTATGCTAAATAATATTCCTTGATACTGTTCTTCGTGATGTTTAGCAACACAAAAAAAGAATTTGAATTCGCGTTTTAGTTGCAGCTTTTGTTGTTTTGAGTTAATAATTATGTTTAGCTTTAATTATTGATGCTGACTTGTAAATGCTTAATATTTGTTAAATGAAAGTTATGTTATTGATCATCATGCCATAACATATAGTTTGAATTACTGGATCTTATATTAATATTAAAATTTCTGTTTTCAATTCTATTTAAAAAATCTAGATTGAGCTAACTGGAAAGAAAAGTTTGAAAATTCAGCAATAGAGGTTGGTGAAATTTTGACTTTTTTCCTAAGGCTAAATGCACTTCTCAACTAGGAAATAATGATATCGGTTATTGTGCTAGAAGTTAA
This sequence comes from Euphorbia tirucalli, assembly GCA_039660915.1. NCBI lineage: Eukaryota > Viridiplantae > Streptophyta > Magnoliopsida > Malpighiales > Euphorbiaceae > Euphorbia > Euphorbia tirucalli. Next base: position 27,724,782 of record CM077640.1, on the reverse strand, counting down.
AAGAGTTTGGATGACTTTTCAGTTGAAGCTATGCTACTTTCTACGGAAAATTAAATTATTATCGTTGTTGATATTTGTCACAGCTGCATACAGACCTCTTTTTTTTGAATCGTTTTGATGATACATTAGTTTCATAACTCAATGTTTTGAGATGGAAACAAGTGTTATTTTCTTAAGAATTGGTTCTTATGTAATTTATGCGTAAAGACATTTGCCTTTTTATATAACATTGGTAGTTTACATATTTGTGGAATTATTGCTTACTTTTGTTCTTTCTGAAAGCTTTTCTGCAGTTTTATTTTAGTCCTGCTATGTTCAGTAACGGCGCTTAATCAACGAAGGATAATTAAGCTAACTTTGTTTCTAACTCTTCGAATGTATGGCATTGTTTTTGTTGGATTGTTTTTCCATTTTATGCAACGAGGTGGAAGAACCTTGTTTGTAATCTTGCTGCGGTTTGTACTTTATTCACTTCCAAAAGTTCTCTGGACTTGTACTTTAGTGTGGAACTCCATCTGTTTTATCCCTTTCTTCTCTAGGCTTCTGCTTCTGGGTACTGTTAATGATTCTTTCCGAATGATCTTAACCTTTCAAAAACTTAAGTGCAAATATGTTATGTGCCCGCGAATAGGTCCTCATCCAAGGTCTGTTCACCAGAAAATCCTCTTGATTTCCCTTGTTACTCCTGTTCTTCGAAGAACCTATTTTGATTGGTGATTTGTGAGAGATCACACATCTCTCTTAATTCTGTTTCTGACTAATTTCATGATAGATTTTCATTGATAACATTGCTGCCTCTTATAGGAGACAAACAGATTACCATAGGAAGAGTCATTTAGGAAAACGAAGAGTCCTATTTAGGGAAACTGAGAGGCTTATACTTTTCTAATAATAGAAGATGATTTCCTAAATAATTAGAGAATAATATCTGCTTCATATACTCGTATTAAGGTTATTCATATACTCGTATTATCTATTTGGTTACACTTGTTTACCTGCATTTTAGTTGCAACCTCTTTTTTTCTTTGGATTAGATGTTGTTCTATGCTTAACTATGTTTGGCCTTATTGCTTGCATATAAAACGTTCAGGGAGCATTTTTGTTCACCTTCTTTTTGGTAATTTCTGTTCTCCTTTCTGGATTTTTATGCAAAGAGGTCTTTAAGTTGGTTTTCTAGAGGGCTCCATTCCATTGACTTGTGATTAATTTTCATGCAACAAGTTGAACTCTGATATAACTCATGTTTTATTACGTTTTGTTTCTTTTAGTTCATATTGATTTCCTATTTCTTGAAGGACAGAGTGTGAGATCTAGCCTTCTTTTTTCCACGATCCAAGTGTAGGATCGAAAGCCTTGGTAGGCGTAGGTGAACAATTTGATGGAGTTGAGGATAATAATGGCTCTGATTCGGGTGATAGCATGGATGCATTTGATGTGCATGCACATGCTAATGATGATGTTGATGATACACCGGGAGCTGAGCTTGACTCTGCTCATTTTTCCAGCGATGATGCTTATACTACAGGGTGCTGAAGAACGAGAAATGGCTGCTAGAATGAATGATGGTGAGTATCGGAAATGGCATTTTCATTCCTCCCTTGTAATGCATTAGAGTACCATAAAACTTGTACTATGATCCTTCCATTATCCATTCCTTTTCCTGGTTCATGGCCTTAGTTTAATTTATCTGAATCATATGGCATGCTGTCAGAAAATTTGACCATTTTATCCTGCCCACTTGAATTGGTTGCGACATTGTAGGTAATACTTAGTCAACATAGAAAATAAACTACAAGTGCTGGTTTTTACCAAGTTGCTTTATTTTATGTGCAAAATTGAAAAAGAAGCCACTATCAACTGGAGTAGGGAGATGTTGGTGGTGTATTTTGGGCTGGTGGGCATTATCATGTTGAATGAGGGATTATAAATATGCTATGAATAAACTACATCATAACAGCTGGAAAATTATCAGAACCATAATTTGCGGTAATGGTTGATTGTCGTATAGATTAATGTAAATGTTTTCTTTGTTGTCATACATGGGAAGCCGGCCTTTGTGAGTGTACGATCTGATTTATTTTCTTCCATTTCACTCGATGATTTCATACATATAAGGTTCGAAATTTCCCCCCTCTTCTCTAGAATCCTTCCATTTCACTGTGCCAAACTGCTTCAAATAAAATTTGCTCAAAACATTGAACACTGCTAATGAATTAATCTCATAACTGGTATATAATTAAGAAAATAAGCTAAGTATATAGCAGCATGAGGCATGAGTGGACTTTTATTCTGAATTTTTATGTTGGAAAAGTGCTTCTATCATGTGGACTAATTATAAATATGTACTTTTTAATCGCCTACTATTAAGTTTGAAGAATCTTTTTTATATTAGAATTTGCTTTATTGTTATTTGCGGGCCATCTAAATGTTTTTACTTGTTTGTTATTTCATTCAGATATTGCTTTAACTTCATCATAGATGTCAGAGCTAAACAACTTTCAAGTTAAACGGGGCTCTGCAGATCTCTTTAAGATTCACTTTGAGGATTCCGAATTTGTATTAGGAACTCTTCGTGTAAAGGTATGTTCCTTTTCTTTCTCATTTAATATCCAACTCCAATCTATCCATCTTTATATATATATATAGCAGCAAATTAAATAAATTTCAAAAAAACACACAAGCAAGGAATTTTTTTTTTTTTTGGCTTTTTTTAATGAAGAAGAAAGAACCCTAATTATTCTAGAAACAAACTGATGCGGAACTCGATAAATAAAAGATTCTTGAAGAGAATTAGAATGACAAACCTCAATCGAAGCCTAAAGCTCGGATACCAACTGATATGAATCTGGTTAAGCAAGGTGCTACTCGAACTCAATAATGTTCCCGATCGTCGAATGAGGTTCTAATAAACAAAAAGAACACGAAATTATAATTAGAATTCAGATTATAATTTCAAAACTGCAAGAATAGAATAAAAATAGAAGAACAATTGGCAATAAATACACCAATTCAATCAAATAAAAAGAATAATCAAATTAACTTAAAAGTTAATTCAACCTTTCAATGTGGATGATAGAATCTGAAAATGGTTGATTCTCAATTGTCTAGCCACAATAATTGATCACGATCAAAGTAATACTTTAAGATTTAGAACACAATCACACACTCAAAATATTAAAGCTGAAAATTCAACCAAAATTTTCGAAGGAAGTATTCAATATTTATTGATAATAATCTGATATATTACAAAAGGAACATCCAACACCCTTTTATAGGTCTAAAACAAAGTAGAATCCTAAACTTAAAACTAATCTTTATACAATAACGATGAAAGAAACGAAATCTCCTTTTGAGTGTTGTTTATGGGTTGATTTTTGAGCCCAAAACAGCTCACTTATTGAAAAAAAATAACAACTAAATAAAGATACCTAAGCTCAATTCGAAATGCATACATATTCCCTAAGGGTGTCTTAGGTGCTAACACTTAATTGTCCTTAGCTCATACATAGAAGTCCAATTAGGTCCAATTTAGCTAAACATTAGTTTCAAATCCATAATCACTTTCATGGACTTGAACTAAAGATATAAGATCAGCTTCTTCCTGAATGGATCCGTGATTGACCCATATATTTTTTTATCAATCCATTTAATGCTTCTCGAATCTTCTTTGCTGACGCGATTCCGGTTAAGCGAGATGCAACCGAATGCGAAATTTGCCCGACCGTTCGAAATCAAGTTGAGGTTCACGAATAGATGTGGAAGATGCAGTGGAACTTGATATGAAATTGCAGCAAAATAAAGTTGGCAATAGAAATACCCAATCCAACCACGTGAATGAACAATCAAGTTAATAACTCGATTAACCCAACCTTTCAATTCGTATGATAGAACCTGATATATGGTTTGATTCCTAATCGCCTAGCCTTGACGATTGATCACAATCAAAATAATATGTTAAGAGTTTAAGCCAATCACTCAAATCACTCAACAAAGAAAGAAGAACAAAGTTCTGAATTTTTATTAGCAAAAGCAAAATTGACATCCTCTAAAGAATTCGGCCAAAGCCCTTAAATAGGCTTTACAAGCTTTGTCCTACTAAAATAAGGAATACTAACTTAGAAAGGAAAGCTAAAATAAGATAATTCTGAAATAGAAAATAATCCTAAGCTAAAAAGGAAAAATAACTAGAAATCAGCACTTAGTAATCCTTATTCCACAAGGAAAACCTAAATAGACAAGGATTCTTTTTTTACCATGTGTCCAAATGAGTAGATTCGGCCCCCACAACAAATCAGCCCACTCTCGCCATTTGACTTGCACGAAACAGCCTCTTTTTATGAAGATAATATTAATTTAAATTATACTAAGTTCCCAATGGGTTAACACATGTGCCATGCACATGCATGTCCAAAGCTCACTTAATATGACTTAAACCAATTCAGCCTCAAATCACAACCCTGATGGGCTGGTCTTCTTGGGCTTGAATTAAAACCATCAAACGAGTTGAACCATTCCATGCCATCTCACTTGGCCATGGTGCCTCTTGAATGCCTTGGTTATCCCATAAGCGTGCAATCAGTCCATTTAATGCCTCACGCACCCTCTTTGCTTTAGACCTTGTAATAGGCCCACTTGGAATCTTCAAGTCCACGCCATAATCAGCTCCTTGTTCCTTAGCTCCATGCTCTTGCTCTTTAGATCGATCTTTGTTAGATAGGCTGATCGCGTCATTCCCCTCCTCTTCACAAGGATTCGTCCTCGAATCGTCATCGCCTACACCAAACAAAGACAAATCAGAAACATTAAACGTAGCATGTACACCATACTCACCCGGAAGGTCTAGTTTGTATGCGTTGTCTCCCACACGCGCCACTACTTGAAACGGCCCATCGCCCCTTGGATGCAACTTGGATCGCCTTTGGGCGGGGAACCTCTCCTTTCGCATATGAACCCAAACCCAATCACCGGGCGCAAACACCACTTTCGAGCGATGCTTATTGGCTTGGGCGGCGTAGCGCTCATTTGCCTTCTCGATTCGCTGTTTCACTTGTTCATGCAACTTCTTCACCAAATCAGCCTTGCGCTTTCCATCTAAACTCTTTTTCTCATCACAAGGTAAAGGAATTAGATCTAAAGGAGTCAGTGGATTAAAACCATAAACAATTTCAAAAGGTGAAAAAGAAGTAGAAGAATGCACAGCCCTATTGTATGCGAATTCAACGAATGGTACACACTCTTCCCATGACTTTAAATTACTCTTTATAACAGCCCTTAACAACTGACCTAGAGTCCTATTCACGACCTCTGTTTGACCATCAGTTTGGGGATGACAAGATGTAGAGAATAAAAGCTTAGTTCCCAACTTTCCCCATAAGGTCTTCCAAAAGTGACTTAGGAATCTAGTATCACGATCACTCACAATGCTCTTAGGAACTCCATGTAGACGTATAATTTCCCTAAAGAACAAACCAGCAATGTTAGTAGCATCATCAGTTTTATGACATGGTATAAAATGTGCCATCTTAGAAAACCTACATACAACCACAAAAATTGAGTCATTGCCACGCTTCGACCTAGGCAAACCTAACACAAAGTCCATCGAAATATCAGTCCACGGTTCACTCGGTACCGGTAGAGGAGTATACAAACCATACGGCCTAGATTTAGACTTAGCTTGTCTACAATTCACGCACTTCGCACATATGTTCTCAACGTCGCGTTTCATGTGCGGCCAATAAAAATGCTCACATAACATGTCTAAAGTCTTAGTCACACCAAAATGTCCCATGAGACCTCCTCCATGAGCCTCACGAACCAGCAAATCACGTAATGAACACTTAGGCAAACACAATTTATTTTCCTTAAATAAAAATCCATCATGCCTATAGAACTTTCCAAACGCACCAGATTCACTCGCTTCAAATATAGACGCAAAATCAACATCAGTTGCATATAAATCTTTAATAAACTCAAATCCAAGCAACTTAGCATGCATCATATTCAATAAACTCACGCGTCTACTCAATGCATCAGCAACAACATTTTCTTTCCCTTTCTTATACCTAATCACATAAGGGAACGTTTCTATGAACTCCATCCACTTGGCATGTCTACGATTCAGCTTATTTTGACTCTTCAAAAATTTCAAGGATTCATGATCAGAATGTATAACAAACTCTTTAGGCCATAAATAGTGTTGCCAAGTCTCTAAAGCTCTAACTAAGGCATACAATTCTTTATCATAAGTAGGGTAATTCAAGGCTGCCCCATTTAATTTTTCACTAAAATACGCTATTGGGCGACCTTCTTGTATTAAAACAGCCCCTATACCAACACCACAAGCATCACATTCAATTTCAAATGTTTTGTCAAAATCCGGCAATGCTAAAACAGGTGCACTAGTAAGTTGTCGTTTTAATGTATCAAATGCAAGTTCTTGTTCCTTACCCCACTTGAACCCAACGTTTTTCTTTATTACCTCAGTCAACGGAGCAGCAATCGAGCTGAAATTCTTGACAAACCGACGGTAGAAGCTCGCCAAGCCATGAAAACTCCGCACTTCGGTAACGGACTTAGGCGTCGGCCACTCTTGAATGGCTTTAACCTTCTCCTCGTCCACTTCAATTCCACGGCCAGAAACTACAAAACCAAGAAACACAACCTTTTCCATACAAAACGTGCACTTAGAAAAGTTAGCGTAAAGCCTTTCTTTTCGAAGCACAAGCAACACAGCTCGTATATGGTCAAGGTGATCAGAATGCGATTTCGAATAGATAAGAATGTCATCAAAATAAACCACAACAAATTTACCTATGAAATCCCTCAAAACATGGTTCATTAAACGCATAAAGGTACTAGGCGCATTAGTTAGCCCAAAAGGCATAACCAGCCATTCATACAAACCATGCTTTGTTTTAAAAGCGGTTTTCCATTCGTCACCTATTTTCATTCTAATCTGATGGTAACCACTTTTTAAATCAATTTTAGTGAAAAGTACAGCCCCACTTAATTCATCCAACATATCATCAAGTCTAGGAATGGGATAGCGATACTTTACCGTAATTTTGTTAACAGCTCTACAATCAACGCACATCCTCCAAGACCCATCCTTTTTCGGTACTAGGATGACCGGAACAGCACACGGACTCATACTTTCACGTACCAACCCTTTAGACATCAGCTCCTCGATTTGCCTTTGAAGCTCCTTCGTCTCCTCTGGATTACTTTTATAGGCTGGTCGGTTAGGAATTGATGCTCCAGGTATGAAATCGATCTGATGTTCTATCCCACGAATTGGTGGCAGTCCACTCGGCATCTCCTCGGGAAAGACATCATCGAACTCCTGCAAAAGAGAAGAAACAACACTCGGAAGAGAGTGGTCAGATTTATTTACAGACAAGCATAAATCTTTACAATAAAATAAAAGCATATTTAGTTTATTAAATTCAGCTTGCTTTACATCCCTCATCTTGGCGTATAGACTTAATCCTTTGGCTTTTGTTACGCCCTTACTTTCTTCTCTCCTCACGTCTCTCTCTCTCAACTCACTTGCCTTTTCACTCACCTCTTCTCTCAACACACCCTTACTGATTTTATCGCTCTTGTTTTCACTCTTCTCAACCTTACCCGATTCCTTACTTGTGGAATTTTGAAGGTGGAGTTGATCTTGATACACTTGAGCGGGAGTCAATGGCATAAGTGTGTATCGTTTGCCATCCTTAACAAGGGTGATCTTATTCAGCTTGCCGTTATGTATGGCCTCTCGGTCAAATTGCCATGGGCGGCCCAAGAGAATGTGGCATGCTTGCATGGGAACGACGTCACAAAGAACCTGGTCATGGTATGCTCCAATTGACAAATTCACTAACACTTGCTTCGTCACCTTTACTTCGTTACTATCATTCAGCCATTGAAGCCGGTATGGTTTGGGGTGACGAATCGTTGGCAGACCCAACTTTTCAACCATGGTGGTGCTAGCAACATTACAACAACTACCGCCATCTACTATAAGGCTACACACCTTATCAAGGACACGACATCGAGCATGAAAAATATTTTCCCTTTGTTCATCAGAAAGTTTTTGTTTAACACTTAACACACGTCTAACAACAAGGGTAACATTTTCGTCTTCAAACTGATCTCCTTGATTTTCAGCGTCATCACAATCTTCTAAGGGTGGCATGCTACTATCAGATTCATATTCATCATCCGTAATGATCTCACCATGCTTTATGACCATTGTGCGTTTATTTGGACAATCACGCATCACATGGCCACGGCCTTGACACTTAAAGCATTTAATATCACGATTACGGGTTTGAGATTCAGAAGCCTTACCTCCACCTTGCGCGACTTCTTTCGGTTTGAAATCTGATTTCGGCTTCGGGGCTGGTGTTGCACCCTTTGAATCCTCACGTTTAAAGCTCGACTTCCAAGGAGTGGAAGAAGAAGAGTTAAAACGCGGCTTACTCTTGCGTCGGAGCTGCTTCTCTATTTTGATGGCTTTATGTAGCAACTCCTCAAAAGTCATGTAGTGCTGGAGGTCTACGGCATCAGCAATGTCCTCATTCAAGCCACTCACAAAACGTGCCATAGTGGCCTCTTCGTTCTCTTGGATATCAGCCCGCATCATTGCCATCTCCAATTCTTTGTGGTAGTCTTCAACACTTCTACTACCTTGCTTCAGCGTTTGCAGTTTGTGGAGAATCTCACGGTGATAGTAGGACGGCACGAAACGCTTTTTCATGATGCGTTTCATCTCGGCCCAAGTCTGAATGGCCGGATCTCCATCTCTTCTCCGGGTCTTTTTATCTTGATCCCACCATATTGCTGCATAGTCGGTTAGCTCGGAAACAACCAATTTTATCTTTTTTTCTTCCGAATAATGGTGAATATCAAATACGGAGTCTACCTTTCTTACCCAATTCAGATAAGCCTCCGGATCGCTTTTACCTTGGAAAGAAGGCATTTTCATCTTTATGGTACCTAGATTACCATCAGCTTGCGATCTCCTCCCGGGACTCCTTCTAGAGTCCTCGTCCGACAAATCAGCCTCGGAATCATTCCTGGACAGATTTCGCCTCCTATGGTGGGGACGGCCGTGATTTTGCTTTTCAAGCTCCATACGCTCCAACCGGTCTTCCAAGTTGTTTATATATTGTTGCATCCTCTCAAATTGTCCTGAAACAGCTTTTCGCAACAATTGTGGGTCCACATTTTCAAAGACGTTGTTTTCGTCTTCTAGGGACATGGTTAGACAGACAGAAATAAAAACACAGATGTAAAAGCAAGAAAAGAAAGAAAATCAGAATAAAAGCAAATAACTCACAATTGGCTCCAATACTCTCTTGTATTATGTTGATTAAGCTCAATGCGTATTAGGCCAAACGAATCAGAATCAAACAGAAGCAAGAAGGCACAAAACGAAGAAAAAAAAGGACGGTTGAATACTAAGAAATCGAAACTGATATGATGGAACGAAACACAATATGAAACACGAAATACACAGAAGAAGGGTAAAAACGAGTTTCAATCAAAACGAGGGTTTCAATAAAAATTGGGCTAGCTTGTGTGATAAATATGTAGAACACGTGATTCTAGGGCTGCCAATTTGAGTTCAACAAATTTCAGGTTCGTTTAGGGTGAATCTTGAAGTTTCTTGAATTTTAGGTGCCTCTTTCGTGAAGAACAAAGCAAATCAGGTTGTTGGCTCTTGATTTTCACAGATCTGATTTTTTTTTTTTTGTCTTTTTTTTTTTTTTTTTTTTTTTTTTTTTATATCAGATGTCACACACACAAATCAGAAATTCAGTAATGACGAATCAGCCAAAACGTAGCAGTAATGCGGAACAGAAAGAAAAAAAAAACGCAATTTAGTAGTGGGGAAGATGAAAATCACGTAATTCAGCAATTGTGAGATGAGAAACACGAAATTGGTAATGGTAACATGAACACAACACGCAACCAGCAATTTGAGATGGTGAACACGTGGTTTATCACACAAGAGAAGAAAAGATGTAAGTTGAAGAGAAGGAAGAAAAATTTCAGCAACAGAGTGAACCCTAATTTTTCTAGATGCAAAAAGATGAGGAACTCGATGAAAGAAATAATGAAAGAAGAAAAATCAGAATTGACAAACCTCAATTTCGAAACCTTGCTCTGATACCAACTGACGCGATTCCGGTTAAGCGAGATGCAACCGAATGCGAAATTTGCCCGACCGTTCGAAATCAAGTTGAGGTTCACGAATAGATGTGGAAGATGCAGTGGAACTTGATATGAAATTGCAGCAAAATAAAGTTGGCAATAGAAATACCCAATCCAACCACGTGAATGAACAATCAAGTTAATAACTCGATTAACCCAACCTTTCAATTCGTATGATAGAACCTGATATATGGTTTGATTCCTAATCGCCTAGCCTTGACGATTGATCACAATCAAAATAATATGTTAAGAGTTTAAGCCAATCACTCAAATCACTCAACAAAGAAAGAAGAACAAAGTTCTGAATTTTTATTAGCAAAAGCAAAATTGACATCCTCTAAAGAATTCGGCCAAAGCCCTTAAATAGGCTTTACAAGCTTTGTCCTACTAAAATAAGGAATACTAACTTAGAAAGGAAAGCTAAAATAAGATAATTCTGAAATAGAAAATAATCCTAAGCTAAAAAGGAAAAATAACTAGAAATCAGCACTTAGTAATCCTTATTCCACAAGGAAAACCTAAATAGACAAGGATTCTTTTTTTTACCATGTGTCCAAATGAGTAGATTCGGCCCCCACAACAAATCAGCCCACTCTCGCCATTTGACTTGCACGAAACAGCCTCTTTTTATGAAGATAATATTAATTTAAATTATACTAAGTTCCCAATGGGTTAACACATGTGCCATGCACATGCATGTCCAAAGCTCACTTAATATGACTTAAACCAATTCAGCCTCAAATCACAACCCTGATGGGCTGGTCTTCTTGGGCTTGAATTAAAACCATCAAACGAGTTGAACCATTCCATGCCATCTCACTTGGCCATGGTGCCTCTTGAATGCCTTGGTTATCCCATAAGCGTGCAATCAGTCCATTTAATGCCTCACGCACCCTCTTTGCTTTAGACCTTGTAATAGGCCCACTTGGAATCTTCAAGTCCACGCCATAATCAGCTCCTTGTTCCTTAGCTCCATGCTCTTGCTCTTTAGATCGATCTTTGTTAGATAGGCTGATCGCGTCATTTGCTCTAGACCTTGTAATTGGCCCGATAGAGTTTTGCAAATGATCATTTTTCTTCAATTCCACGCCATGTTCCATCCTTGGTCTGCCTTGGTGAGTCGCATCAAGTTCACAAATTTTGCCCCGGGGCAGAAAGTTCGCAATGTTTTCACCCGGGGGTAAATTTCGCAAAGTTTGTACACCGGGTAAAAAGTACACAAATTTTGCACCTAAGGCATAAAGTTCGCAAATTTTGTATCTCGGGCATAGAGGTCATAGAATTTCTACCTCGGGAAAAATGTTCTCTAATTTTACAACCGGCAATAGAGTTCGCAAAGGTTTCCTCCGGGCATAAAGTTCGTAAAGTTTGTCTCTGGGCATAAAGTTCGCAATGTTCTTACCCTGTGTAAAAAGTTAGCAAAGTTTTCCCCCTTGTATAAAGTTCGAAATCTTTTCACCTGGGCTTAAATTTCGCATAGTTTGTACCACAGGTAAAAAGTTCATAAAGTTTGTCCTTGGGTATAAAGTTTGCAAACTTTTCAACTGGACGTAAAGTTCACAAAGTTTGTATCCCGGCATAAAGTTTGCAAATTTTGCACCTTGGTTGTAAAGTTCAAAAATTTTGCACCCGGGAGTAAAGTCCGCATAGTTTCCTCTCGGGTGTAAAGTTCGCAAGGTTCGACCCCTGGCATAACGTTCACAAAGTTTGAACCCCTGGTGTAAAGTTCGTGAAGTTTGTACTTTTAGCGTAAAGTTTGTACCCCAGGCATAAAGTTCGCAAACTGTACCCCTGGTGTAAATTTCGTAAACTTTGTACCCTGAGTAATAATTTCGCTAAAGTTTGCACTCCGTGCGCTAATTTCACAAGGTTTGTACCCTGGGAAAAAAGTTCGCAAAGTTTGCCCCTGGGCATAAAGTTCGTAATCTTTTCACTCGGGCAGAGAGTTCGTAAAGTTTGCCCCGGGCATAAAGTTCGCAAATTTTGTCCTCGGACAAAGTTTGCAATGTTTTCACCCGGCGGTAAATTTTGCAAAGTTTGTACGCCGGGTTAAAAGTTTACAAATTTTGTACCCGGGCATAAAGTTCACAAATTTTATGCCCCGGGCATAGAGGTCATAAATTTTATACCTCGGGAAAAAAAGTTCTCTAGTTTTGCGACCGGCAGTAGTGTTTGCAAAGGTTTCCCCCGGCGTAAGGTTCGCAAAGTTTGCCCCTGGGCATAAAGTTCGTAATGTTCTTACCCTGTGTAAAAAGTTAGAAAAGTTTTTCCCCCATGTATAAAGTTCGCAATCTTTGTACTCGGACTTAAATTTCGCATAGTTTGTACCACGGGTCAAAATTTTCGTAAAGTTTGGCCTGGGTATGAAGTTCGCAATCTTTTCAGCCGGACGTAAAGTTCACAACGTTTGTTCCCGGGTATAAAGTTTGCAAATTTTTCCACCCGGGGATAAAGTTTAACAGTTTTCACCCGGACGCAAAGTTCACAAAGTTTGTACCTCGAAAATAAAGTTTGTAAAGTTTGCCCCCGGAAATAAAAATTGCAAATTTTGGCCCTGGGCATAAATTCCGCAAAGTTTGTCCCCAAGCGTAAAGTTCCAAAGTTTGCATCCCGGGGATAAAGATCGCAAAGTTTGGCCCCGGGCGTAAAGGTAGCAAAGTTTGCTCCGAGCAAAAAGTTCGCAAAGTTTGTACCCTGGTATAAGGTTCACAAATTTTGCACTCGAGCATAAAGTATACATAGTTTTCATCCGGGCGTAAAGTTCACAAAGTTTATACCCTGGGCATAACGTTTGTAAAGTTTGCACTCGGGTATAAAGTTTGCAAATTTTGGCCCCAGCCATATAGTTTGCAAAGTTTGTACCCCGGGCGTAAAGTTCGTAAACTTTGTCTCCAGGATTAATAAAGTTCAAAAAATTTTGACTCGAGCGTAAATTTCACAAAGATTGCATCCCAAGTAGAAAGTTGCGAATTTTGCCACTGTGCGTGAATTTCACAATGTTTTCACTTGGGCGTAAAATTTGCAAAGTTTTTGCCCTGGGCATAAGGTTTGTAAAGTTTGCCCTTGGGCATAAAGTTCGAAAATTTTGGCTTCGGGCATATAGTTTGCAAAGTTCGCCCCAGGCATATAGTTTGCAAGGTTTTTACCTTGCGCATAAATTTCCTAAACCTTGCCCTCATGCATAATAAAGTTCAAAAAATTGTCTCTCAACCGTAAATTTGACAATGTTTGTACACTGGGCAGAAAGTTCGAAAATTTTGCACCCACGCGTAAATTTTGCAATGTTTTCACCTGGGAGTAAATTTATTTAAGTTTGTACCCTGGGCATAAGTTTTGTAAATTTTGGCAGTGAGCATAAAGTCCCTAAAGTTTGTCTCTAGGCGTAAAGTTCGTAAAGTTTTTACCCTAGGTATAAAGTTCACAAATTTTGTGTCCGAGCATAAAGTTAACGCAGTTTTCACCCGGGCGTAAAGTTCGCAAAGTTTGCTTCCCGGGCATAAAGTTTGTAAAGTTTGTCCCTTGTCATAAAGTTCGCAAAGTTTGTACCATGGGTATAAAGTTCACAAAATTTTGCACCCGGGGTTAAAAGTTCGTAGAGTTCGACCCCGTGTGTAAAGTTTGAAAAGTTTGTACCCCGGGCATAAAGTTCGCACATTTTGCCCTCGGGCATAATTAAGTTCAAAAAATTTTCACTCCGGCATTGATTTCGCAAAGTTTGAACCCTAGTGTGAAGTTGCACAGTTTTCACCTAGGCATAAAGGTCGCAAAGTTTGTACCCAGGGAGTAATGTTCGCAAAGTTTGGTCCTAGGCATAAAGTTCACAAAGTTTTTCCCCAGGCATAAAGTTTGACAAGTTTGTACCATGAGTACAAAGTTCACAAATTTTTCTCCTATGCATAATTTTCGCAATGTTTTAACCCGGAAGTAAAGTTCGCAAAGTTTGACCCAGGACATAAAGTTCGCAAAGTTTTTACCCTGGGTAAAAGGTTCACAAATTTTATGCTCGGGCGTAAAGTTTACACAGTTTTCACCCCGATTTAAATATCTCAAAGTTTGTACCCTGGGCATAAAGCACGCAAAGTTTGCCCTTAGGCAAAGAGTTTGCAATGTTTTCACCCGGGCTTAAATTTCGCAATGTTTGTACTGCGTACGTAAAGTTCGCTAAGCTTTTGCTCGGGGGAAAATTTTACAATGTTTTCACCCGAGCGTAAATTTCTCAAAGTTTGTACCCCAGGTAAAAAGTTCGCAAAGTTTGTACCCCGGGCATAATGTTCACAAAGTTTGTATCGCAGGAATAAAGTTCGTAAATTTTGCCCCCAAGCATAATAAAGTTCAAAAAATTTTTTCCCGAGCATAAAGTTTGCAAATCTTGGCCATAGGCACAAAGTTCGTAAAGTTTGTCTCCGGCCTCAAAGTTCATAAAGTTTGTACCTTGGTATAAAGTTCACATATTTTGCACCCGGGTGTAAAGTTCACACTGTTTTCACCAGGGCGTAAAGTTCACAAAGTTTGTTTCCCGGGTATAAAGTTCGCAAAGTTCGCAAAGTTTGCCCACGGGCATAAAGTTCCCAAAGTTTGTCCTCTGGCATAGAGTTCGCAAAGTTTGAACCTGTTGATATAAAGTTCACAAATTTTGGGCCCCGGGATAAAGTTCGCAGAGTTCGACCCGGGCATAATAAAGTTCAAAAAATTTTCACTCGGGTCTAGATTTCGCAAAGTTTGAACCCTAGCGTAAAGTTTGCACAATTTTCACCCAGGTATAAAGGTCGCAAAGTTTGTACCAAGGGCATAAAGTTCGCAAAGTTTGGCTCCATGCATAGAGTTCGCAAAGTTTGTGTCAAGAGTACAAAGTTTACAAAATTTTCGCACGTGTAAATATCGCAATGTTTTTACCCTGGCGTAAAGTTCGCAATGTTTTTTCCCGGGTGTGAAGTTCGCAAAGTTTTTACCCCAGGTATAAAAAGTTCATAAATTTTATGCTCGGGCGTAGAGTTCACAAATTTTACGCTCAGGTGTAAAGTTTACACAGTTTTCACCCGGGCGTAAAGATCGCAAAGTTTGCACCTCGGGCATAAAGCACGTAAAGTTTGCCCCCGGGCATAAAATTTGCAATTTTTTTACCCGGACGTAAATTTTGCAATGTTTGTACCGGGTGTATAAAGTTCGCAAAGTTTTCCTCGGGGTAAATTTTGAAATGTTTTCACCTAGCCTTAAATTTTCTCAAAGTTTGTACCCTAGGAAAAAATTTCGCAAAGTTTGTACCGCGGGCATAATGTTCACAAAGTTTGTTCCGCAGGCATAAAGTTAGCAAATTTTGCCCCCGGACATAAAAGGTTGAAAAAATTTTCACTTGGGCCTTGATTTTGGAAAGTTTGTACCTCAGCGTAAAGTTTACATGGTTTTGACCTGAGCGTAAAGTTCGCGAAGTTTGTAAAGCGGGAATGGAGTTCGAAAAGTTTGACTCCGGGCATAAAGTTTGCAAAGTTTTTCCCGGGCATAAAATTCGCAAAGTTTGTACCTGGGCATAAATTTCGCTAAGTTTTCCCCTTGGCGTAAAGTCCGCAAGGTTTGTCTCTGGCCATAAAGTTCGTAAAGTTTTTACCCTAGGTAAAAAGTTCCACATTTTATGCTCGGGCTTAAAGTTTCCACAGTTTTCAGTCGGGCGTAAAGATCGCAAAGTTTGTACCCCGTTTACAAAGTTCAAAAATTTTGTGATCTGGGGTAATGTTCTCAAAGCTTGGCCCTGGGAGTAAAGTTCTCAAAGTTTGCCACGGGCGTAAAGTTCGCAAAGTTTGTCCCCGGTAAAAAGTTCGCAAAGTTTTTGCCCGGGAATAAAGTTTGCAAAGTTTGTACCCTAGGCATAAATTTCACAAAATTTTCGCCTGTGCGTAAACTTCGCAAAGTTTTCCTCTAGGCGTATTGTTCGCAAAGTTTGTTCCTAGGCATAAAGTTTGCAATGTTTTTACCCTGGGTAAAAAGTTCACAAATTTTACACTCGGGTGTAAAGTTTACACAGCTTTCACACGGGGTAAAGATCGCAAAGTTTGTACCCCATTTAAAAAGTTTGTAATTTTGTGAAGAGGGGTAATGTTTTCACGCGGGCGTAGATTTGGCAAATTTTGTACCCCAGGCATAAAATTCACAAAGTTTTTGCTTAAGCATAAATTTTGTAATTGTTTCACCCAGGCGTAAATTTCGCAAAGTTTGTACCATGGTTAAAATGTTCGGAAAGTTTTCTCTCCGGCATAAAGTTCGCAAAGTTTGTACCTCGTAAGTTTTGTAATGTTTTCTTGCGGACGTAAATTCCACAAAGTTTGTAACCTGGGTAAAAAGTTCGGAAAGGTTGTACTCCGTGCGTTAATTTCACAAAGTTTGAACCCTGGGAAAAAGGTTCGCAAAGTTTGCCACCAGGCATAAAGTTCACAATCTTTTCACCAGGCCAGAAAGTCCACAAAATTTGCTGCTGGGCATAAAGTTTTCAAATTTTGTCCTCGGGCACAAAGTTCGCAATGTTTTAACTCGGGGGTACGCAACGTTTGTACACCGAGTAAAAAGTTCACAAATTTTGCACCTCAGGCATAAAGTTCGCAAATTTTGTACCCCAAGCATAAATTTCATAAATATTGTGCCCCGGAAAAATAGTTCACTAATTTTGCTACCGGCGGTAAAGTTCGCAAAGGTTTCCTTAGGGTGTAAAGCTTGCAAAGTTTGCCCCTGGGTATAAAGTTCGCAATGTTCTTACCATGTGTAAAAAGTTTATAAAGTTTTCCCTCAGGCATAAAGTTCGCAATCTTTTCAACAGGGCGTCAATTTCGCGTAGTTTGTACTCTGGGCATAAAGTTTACAAGTTTTGCGCCCGGGGGGTAAACTTCGCAGAGTTTTCCCCCGGACATAAAGTTCGCAAACTTTGTACCCTAGGCAAAAAAAGTTAGCAAATTTTGCCGTTTCAAAAAATTTTCACTTGGGCGTAAATTTTGCAAAGTTTGTTCCCAGGCATAAAATTCTCAAATTTTGCACCCCGAATATAAAGTTTACATAGTTTTCACTTGGGCGTAAAGTTCATAAAGTTTGAACCTTGGGCATAAAGTTCACAAATTTCGTGCCCTTGCGTTAATTTTGCAAAGTTTTCTGTCGAGAATAAAGTTTGCAAATTTTGTACCCCGTGCATAAAGTTCACAATGTTTGCACCCCAAGTAAAAAGTTCACCAATTTTGCGACTGGGGGCAAAGTTTTCAAATCTTGCCCTCGGCCATGTAAGGTTTGCAAAGCTTGCCACCAGGCAAGAAATTCGCAATGTTTACACCCGAGTGTAAATTTCGCAAAGTTCGTACCCCATGCATAAATTTCGCAAAGTTTTATCCCGAGCATAAATTTTACAATGTTTTCACCTGGGAGTAAATTTCGCAAAGTTTGTACCATACGTAAAAAGTGCACAAAGTTTTTACCAGGGGCATAAAGTTCTCAAACTTTGTACCCCATAAATTTTGCAAAGTTTTCACATAGGCATAAATTTCCCAAAGTTGTGACGAGGGGTAAAAATTTCGTAAAGTTTATAACCTGGGAATAAAGTTCGTAAATTTTGCTGTCGGGCATACAGTTCGCAATGACTTTACCTGAGCGTGAATTTCGTAAAGTTTATACCCTTAAATTTTGCAATGTTTTCACCTAGACGTAAATTTCGCAAAGTATGTACCCGGATAAAAAGTTTGCAAAGTTTGTATCCTAGCCATAAAGTTCACAAAGTTTGTACCATGGGAAAAAAATTCACAAATTTTGCTTCCGGGGTTAAATTTTGCAAAGTTTGCCCCCGGGCGTAACGCAAAGTTTGTCCTGGGCGTAAAGTCTTCCCTAAAGCTTAAAGATAGCAATGTTTTCACCCGGGCGTAAATTTCTCGAAATTTGTACGTTGGGTAAAAAGTTCACAAATTTTGCAACTGGGGGTAAAGTTTGCAAAGTTTGCCCCCGGACTTAAAGATCGCAATGTTTTCACCCCTGCGTAAAGTTCACAAATTTTGCTCCAGGGTGTAAAGTTTGCACGGATTTCACCCATATGTAAAGTTCGCAATGTTTGTACCTCGGGTAAAAAGTTCACAAATTTTGCGACCGGGGGTAGAGTTTGCAAAGTTTGTCCCCGGCCGTAAAGTTCGCAAAGTTTGCCTCGGGCATAATGTTTGCAATGTTCTTACCTGGGTGTTAATTTCGCAAAGTTTGTCCACTGGGTAAAAAGTTCGCAAAGCTTGTACCCCAGGCATAATATTTGCAAAGTTTGTATAAAAGGGTAAAAAGTTCACAAATTTCGCTACCGGGGATAAAGATCGCAAAGTTTGCCCCCGGTCATAAAGTTCACAAAGTTTGCCCCGGGCGTAAAGTTCGCAATGTTTCGTCCAGGCCTAAATTTCACAAAGTTTGTACCCTGGGGGTTTAATGTTTGAAAAGTTTGTACCCCAGGCATAAAGTTCGCAAAGTTTGCCCACGTGCATAAAGTTAGCAAAGTTTTTGCCCCAGGCAGAAAGTTTGCAAATTTTGCGCCCATACATAAGTTCATAAAGTTTTCACCTGGGCGGAAAGTTCACAAATTTTGTATCCTATGCATAAAAGCTTGCAAGGCTTGTACCCTGGTTAAAAAGTTCACTAATTTAGCGACCAGGGGTAAAGTTCCCAAAGTTTCCCCTGGGGCGTAAAGTTTGCAAAGTTTGGGTCAGGCGTGAAGTTTTCCTCGGGCATAAAGATTGCAATGTTTTCAGCTTGGTGTAAATTTCCCAAAGTTTGTACCTTGTTTAAAAAGTTCACAAAGTTTGCTCCCAGGCATAATGTTCGAGAAGTTTTTGCCCTCGATCATAAAGTTCGCAAATTTTGGCCTCGACCATAAAGTTCGCAAAGTTTGTCCCGGGCATAAAATTTGCAAAGTTTTTACCCTGGGTATAAAGTGCAAAAATTTTGCGCTTGGGCGTAAAGTTTACACAGTTTTCACCTTGGCGTAAGATTGCAAAGATTGTACCTTGGGCATAACGTTCGTAAAGTTTTCCCTAGGGCATAAATATCACAAATTTTGGCCCTAAGCATAAAGGTCGCAATGTTTGTCCTAAACATAAAGTTCGTAAAGTTTGTACCCTAGTGTAAAGTTCAAAGATTTTGCGCCCAGCGGTAAAGCTCACAAAGTTTTCCCCTTGACATAAAGTTCACGAATTTTGCACTCGGGCATAATTAAGTTCAAAAAATTTGCACTCGGGTGTGAGTTTCGTAAAGTTTGTACCCCGGGTAGAAACTTCGCAAAATTTGCGACCGTGCATAAATTTCGAAAAGCTTTCACCCGGGCGTAAAGTTTACAAATTTTGTTCTCCGTGCATAAAGTTCGCAAAGTTTGTACCATGGGAAAAGAGTGCACAGATTTTCTGACCGGGACTAAAGTTCGCAAACCTTGCCTGTTGGCATAAGATTCTTAAAGTTTGCACCTCGGCGTAAAGTTCGTAAAGTTTGTTCTCAAGCATAAAGTTTGCAATGTTTTCACGGGAGTAAATTTAAAGTTTGTACCTCTGGCATAACGTTCACAAAGTGTTTGCCTGGGTATAAATTTTGCAATGTTTTCATCCGAGTGTAAATTTCGTAAAGTTTCTACCCCTGGTAAAAAGTTGGCAAAGTTTGTACCCTGGGAATGAAGTTCGCAAAGCTTGATCCCGGCATGAAGTTCGCAAAGTTTTTCCCCGGGCATGAAGTTTGCAAAGTTTGTACCTTGCAAGTAAAGTTCACAAATTTTTCACCCGTGCGTAAATTTCGCAAAGTTTTCACCCTGGTGTGAAGTTTCGCAAAGTTTATCCCTGAGCATAAAGGTTGCACAGTTTTTATCCTGGGTAAAAAAGTTCATAAATATTATGCTCGGGCGTAGAGTTTACACAGTTTTCACCCTGGCGTGAAGATCGTAAATTTCGTACCCCGGGCATTAAGTTTGCAAAGTTTGCCTCCGGGCATGACGTTCCCAAATTTTATGCTCGGGCGTAAAGTTTACATAGTTTTCACATAGGCGTAAAGATCGCAAAGTTTGTACCCCATTTAAAAAGTTCACAAGGCTTGGCCCCGAGTGTAAAGTTCTCAAAGTTTGCCCCGGGCGTAAAGTTCGCAACGTTTGCCCCCGGGCAGAAAGTTTGCAGAGTTTCGCCTGGCATAAAGTTTGCAAAGTTTGTACCCTGGGCATAAAGTTCAAAAATTTTTCGCCCGTACGTAAACTTCGCAAAGTTTTCCGCTAGGCGTATAATTCTCAAAGTTTGTTTCCTGGGCATAAAGTTGGTAAAGTTTTTACCTTGGCTAAAAGTTTCACAAATTTTACACTCGGGCGTAATGTTTACATAGTTTTCACCCAGGCGTAAAGATCGCAAAGTTTGTACCTCGTTTAAAAAGTTCATAAATTATGTGGTGGGGGTAAAGTTCGCAAAGCTTGCCCCAGAAAATTTTTCGCCCGTGCGTAAACTTCGCAAAGTTTTCCGCTAGGCGTATAATTCTCAAAGTTTGTTTCCTGGGCATAAAGTTGGCAAAGTTTTTACCCTGGGTAAAAGTTTCACAAATTTTACACTCGGGCGTAATGTTTACATAGTTTTCACCCAGGCGTAAAAATCGCAAAGTTTGTACCTCGTTTAAAAAGTTCATAAATTATGTGGTGGGGGTAAAGTTCGCAAAGTTTGCCTCGGGTGTAAAGTTCACAAAGTTTGCCCCCGGGCATAAAGTTCACAATGTTTTCACCTAGGTTGAGATATCACAAAATTTGTACCCCGGGCATAAAAGTTCACAAATTTTTTGTCGAATCGTAAATTTTGCAATGTTTTCACCCGGGATAAATTTCGCAAAATTTGTGCCCTAGGTAAAAAGTTGGCAAAATTTGTACTCCGTATATTTTGTAATGTTTTCACCTGGTCATAAATTTCGCAAAGTTTGGATCCCGGTTAAAAAGTTTGCAAAGTTTGTACTTTGTGCGTTTATATCACAAAGTTCGCCCCCAGGGCATAAAGTTCGCAATCTTTTCACCTTGGCAGAAAGTCTGCAAAGTTTGCTGCTAGCCATAAAGTTTGCAAATTTTGCCCCCGGGCACAAAGTTCGCAATGTTTTCACCCGTGGGTAAATTTCGCAAAGTTTGTACACCGAGTAAAAAGTTCACAAATTTTGCACCCCGAGCATAAATTTCATCAATATTGTATCCCGGGAAAAAAGTTCACTAATTTTGCGACCGGCGGTAAAGTTCGCAATGTTCTTACCTTGTGTAAAAAGTTAGCAATGTTTTCCCCCAGGCATAAACTTCGCAATCTTTTCAACAGGGTGTCAATTTCACATAATTTGTACTCCAGGCATAAAGTTTGCAAATTTTACGCCTTGGGTATAAAGTTCACAAATTTGGCGCTTGGGGGGTAAACTTTGCAGAGTTTCCCCCGGGCATAAACACTTCGACCCCGGGCATAAAGTTCCCAAACTTTTTACCCCGGGCAAAAAAAGTTCGCAAATTTTGCCATTTCAAAAAATTCTCACTCGGGCGTAAATTTCGTAAAGTATGTACCCGGGGCATAAAGTTTTCCAATTTTGCATCGCGGACATAAAGTTTACACAGTTTTCACCTGGGCGTAAAGTTCGCAAAGGTTGTACCCTGGGCATAAAGTTCACAAATTTCGTGCCCTTGCGTTAATTTTGCAAAGTTTTCTGTCGAGCGTAAGTTCGCAAATTTTGTACCCTGTGCATAAAGTTCACAAAGTTTGCAATCCAGGTAAAAAGTTCACCAATTTTGCGACCGGGGGCAAAGTTTGTAAGTCTTGCCTTCAGGCGTGTAAGGTTCGCAATGATCTTACCTGGGTGTAAATTTCACCAAGTTTGTACCCCAAGTACAAAGGTCATAAAGTTTTAACCCAGGGTAAAAAGTTCACAAATTTTGCTACTGGAGTTAAATTTTGCAAAGTTTGCTCCCGGTCTTAAAGTTCGCACTGTTTGTCACAGGCATAAAGTTCGTAAAATTTGTACCTTGGTGTAAAGTTTAAAGATTTTGCGCCCGGTGGTAAAGCTCGCAAAGTATGCCCCTGGACATAAAGTTCACGAATTTTGCACTCGGGCATAATTAAGGTCAAAAAATTTGCACTCGGGTGTGAGTTTCGCAAAGTTTGTACCCCCGTTAGAAAGTTCGCAAAATTTGCGACCGTGCGTAAATTTCTAAAATCTTTCACCTGGGGGTAAAGTTTGTAAATTTTTTACCCCGTGCATACAGTTCGCAAAGTTTGTACCATGGGTAAAAATTGCACAAATTTTGACCTGGACTAAAGTTCGCAAACCTTGCCCCCTGGCATAAGGTTCTCAAAGTTTGCCCCCAGGCGTAAAGTTCGTAAAGTTTGTCCTCGAGCATAAAGTTTGCAATGTTTGCACGGGCATAAATTTCTCAAAGTTTGTACCTCGGGCATAAAGTTCACAAAGTTTTTGCCTGGGCATAAATTTTGCAATGTTTTCACCCGGGCATAAATTTCTTAAAGTGTTTACCCCTGGTAAAAAGTTTGCAAAGCTTGTACCCCGGGAATAAAGTTTGCAAAGTTTGACCCCAGGCATGAAGTTCGCAAAGTTTTTACCCGGGCATAAAGTTCGCAAAGTTTGTACTGTGGATATAAAGTTCCCAAAATTTTCACCGGTGCGTAAATTTCGCAAAGTTTTCACCCTGGTGTAAAGTTTCACAAAATTTGTCCTTGGGCATAAAGTTTGCACAGTTTTTATCCTGGGTAAAAAGTTCACAAATATTATGCTCGAGGGTAAAGTTTACACAATTTTCACCCAGGTGTCAAAATCGTAAATTTCGTACACCGGGCATTAAGTTTGCAAAGTTTGCCCCCGAGCATAACGTTCCCAAATTTTATGCTCGGTTGTAAAGTTTACATAGTTTTCACACGGGCGTAAATATCGCGAAGTTTGTACCTCGTTTAAAAAGTTCACAAAATTTCTGATCAGGGGTAAAGTTCGCAAAGCTTGGTCCCGGGCGTAAAGTTCTCAAAGTTTGCCCCGGACGTAAAGTTCGCAAAGTTTGCCCTCGGGCAGAAAGTTTGCAAAGTTTTTCCCCGAGCATAAAGTTTGCAAAGTTTGTACTATGGGCATAAAGTTCAAAATTGTTTCGCCCGTGCGTAAACTTCGCAAAGTTTTTCCCTAGGCGTATAATTTGCAAAGTTTGTTCCTGGGCATAAAGTTTGCAAACTTTTTTACCCTGGGTAAAAGTTTGACAAATTTTACACTCAGGCGTAAAGTTTACATAGTTTTCACCCAGGCGTAAAGATTGCAAAGTTTGTACCCCGTTTAAAAAGTTCATACATTATGTGATGGGGGCTAAAGTTTGCAAAGCTTGGCCTCGGGAGTAAATTTCTCAAAGTTTGTCTCGGGTGTAAAGTTCACAAAGTTTGCTCCCGGACATAAAGTTCACAATGTTTTCACCCAGGCAGAGATATCGCAAAGTTTGTATCCCGGACATAAAGTTCACAAAGTTTTTGCCCAAGTGTAAATTTTGCAATGTTTTCACTCGGGATAAATTCCGCAAAGTTTGTACCCTGGGTAAAAAAGTTCGCAAAGTTTTGCCCCGTGCATAAGGTTCGCAAAGTTTGTACCCCGTATATTTTGTAATGTTTTCACCTGGATATAAATTTCGCAAAGTTTGTATCCCGGTTAAAAAGTTCGCAAAGTTTGTACTTTGTGTGTTTATTTCGTAAAGTTTGCCCCAGGGAATAAAGTTTGCAATCTTTTCACCCGGGCAGAAAGTCCGCAAAGTTTGCCCCTGGGCATGAAGTTCGCAAATTTCGACGCCAGGCACAAAGTTCGCAATGTTTTCACTCGAGGGTCAATTTCGCAAAGTTTGTACACCGGGTAAGAAGTTCACAAATCTTGTACCTCGGGCATAGACTTCATAAATTTTGTACCTCGGGTACAAAGTTCATAAATATTGTACCCCGGGAAAAAAGTTTACTAATTTTGCCACCGACGGTAAAGTTCGGAAAGGTTTCCCCCGGGCGTAAAGTTCGCAAAGTTTGCCTCTGGGCATAAATTTCGCAATGTTCTTACCTTGTGTAAAAAGTTAACAAAGTTTTCCTCCAGGCTTAAAGTTCGCAATCTTTTCAACCTGGCATCAATTTTGCATACTTAGTACCTCGGGCATAAAGTTTTCAAATTTTGCATCCTGGGTATAAAGTTCACAAATTTTACCCCGGAGGTAAAGTTCGCAAAGCTCGACCCCAGGCAAAATGTATGCAAACTTTATCCCCCCGGCATAAAAAGTTTGAAAATTTTGCCGTTTCGAAAAATTTTCAATCGGGCGTAAATTTCGCAAAGTTTGTACCAGAAGCATAAAGTTCTCAAATTTTGCTTCCAGACGTAAAGTTTACACTGTTTTCACCCTGGCGTAAAATTCGCTAAGTTTGTACCTCGGGCATAAAGTTCACAAATTTTGCACCCAAGGTAAAAAGTTCAAAAATTTTGCGACCAGGGTGAAGTTTGCAAATCTTGCCCCCGAGCATAAGGTTCGTAAACCCTGCCACCAGGTATAAGGTTCGCAATGTTTACACTCGGGTGTAAATTTCGCAAACTTCGTACCTCGTGTATAAAGTTCGCAAAGTTTTTGCCTGATCGTAAATCTTGAAATGTTTTCACTCGAGCGTATAGTTCTATAATTTTGCGCCCGGGCATAAAGTTCACAAAGTTTTTACCTCGTAAATAATGTAATGTTTTCATCCGGGCGTAAATTTCGTAAAGTATGTACCTCGGGTAAAAAGTTCGAAAAGTTTGTGCCCCGGGCATGAAGTTTGAAAAGTTTGTACGCTCTAAATTTTGCAATGTTTTCACCCAGGCGTAAATTTTGCAAAGTATGCACCCCGCGTAAAAAGTTCGAAAAGTTTTTACCCCGGCCATAAAGTTCGCAAAGCTTGTACCACGGGAAAAAAGTTCGCAGATTTTGCGACTAGGGGTAAAGTTTGCAAAGTTTTCCCTAGGGCGTAAAGTTCTCAAAGTTTGCCCCCAGGCATAAGTTCGCAATGTTCTTACCCGGGCGTAAATTTTGCAAAGTTTGTACCACAGGCACAAAGTTTGCAAAGTTTTTACTCCAAGTAAAACCTTCACAACTTTTGCTACCGAAGGTAAAGTTCGCAAAGTTTGCCCTAGGCGTAATGTCTTCCCCGAAGCATAAAGACAACAATGCTTTCACCCGCGCGTGAAGTTCGCAAAGTTTGTGCCTCGGAATAAAGTTCGTAAAGCTTGCCCCCAGGCATAAGTATCACAAATTTTGGCCCCAGGCATAAAGTTCGCAATGTTTGCAAAGTTTGTACCTCGGGCATAAAGTTTGCAAAGTTTGTACCCCTGTAAAAAGTTCATAAAGTTTGCCTCCAGGCATAATGTTTGCAATCTTTTCAACTGGGCTTAAATTTCGCAAAGTTTGTACCTTGGGTAAAAAGTTCGCAAAGCTTGCACTCCAGGCATAAAGTTCGCAAAGTTTGTACATAGGGTAAAAAGTTCACAAATTTTGCGATCGGGGGTAAAGATTGCAAAGTTTGCCGCCCGGGCGTAAAGATCGCAAAGTTTGTACCCCAGGCATAAAGTTCGCAAAGTTTTCCCACAGGTATGAAGTTAGCAAAGTTTTTACCCCGGGGAAAAAGTTCCCTAATTTTGCGCCCCGTGCATAAATTCGCAAAGTTTTGACCCGGGCGTAAAGTTTATAAAATTTGTACCCCATGCATAAAGTTCGTTAGGCTTGTACCCCGGTTAAAAAGTTCTCTAATTTAGTGACCTGGGGTAAAGTTCCCAAAGTTTACCCTGGGACGTAAGGTTCGCAAAGTTTGGCACTGAGCGTAAAGTTTGCCCTCGGGGCATAAAGATCGCTACGTTTTCACCATGGTGTAAATTTCGCAAAGTTTTGTACCTTGGGTAAAAAGTTCGCAAAGTTTGCCTTGAGGCATAATGTTCGGGAAGTTTTTGCCCCTTGCAAATTTTGGCCCCAGGCATAAAGTTCGCAAAGTTTGTTCGCGGTCATAAAGTTCGCAATGTTTTTACCATGGGTATAGAGTTCACAAATTCTGCGCTCGGGCATAAAGTTTACACAGTTTTCATCCGGGGCGTAAGATTGCAAAGTTTGTACACCGGGCATAAAGTTCGTAAAGTTTGCCCTAGGGCATAAATATCGCAAATTTTGGCCCTTGGCATAATGTTCAGAAAGTTTGTCTGACACGATCAGCCTATCTAACAAAGATCAATCTAAAGAGCAAGAGCATGGAGCTAAGGAACAAGGAGCTGATTATGGCGTGGACTTGAAGATTCCAAGTGGGCCTATTACAAGGTCTAAGGCAAAGAGGGTGCGTAAGGCATTAAATGGACTGATTGCACGCTTATGGGATAACCAAGGCATTCAAGAGGCACCATGGCCAAGTGAGATGGCATGGAATGGTTCAACTCGTTTGATGGTTTTAATTCAAGCCCAAGAAGACCAGCCCATCGGGGTTGTGATTTGAGGCTGAATTGGTTTAAGTCATATTAAGTGAGCTTTGGACATGCATGTGCATGGCACATGTGTTAACCCATTGGGAACTTAGTATAATTTAAATTAATATTATCTTCATAAAAAGAGGCTGTTTCGTGCAAGTCAAATGGCGAGAGTGGGCTGATTTGTTGTGGGGGCCGAATCTACTCATTTGGACACATGGTAAAAGAAGAATCCTTGTCTATTTAGGTTTTCCTTGTGGGATAAGGATTACTAAGTGCTGATTTCTAGTTATTTCTCCTTTTTAGCTTAGGATTATTTTCTATTTCAGAATTATCTTATTTTAGCTTTCCTTTCTAAGTTAGTATTCCTTATTTTAGTAGGACAAAGCTTGTAAAGCCTATTTAAGGGCTATGGCCGAATTCTTTAGGTATGTCAATTTTGCTTTTGCTAATAAAAATTCAGAACTTTGTTCTTCTTTCTTTGTTGAGTGATTTGAGTGATTGGCTTAAACTCTTAACATATTATTTTGATTGTGATCAATCGTCAAGGCTAGGCGATTAGGAATCAAACCATATATCAGGTTCTATCATACGAATCGAAAGGTTGGGTTAATCGAGTTATTAACTTGATTGTTCATTCACGTGGTTGGATTGGGTATTTCTATTGCCAACTTTATTTTGCTGCAATTTCATATCAAGTTCCACTGCATCTTCCACATCTATTCGTGAACCTCAACTTGATTTCGAACGGTCGGGCAAATTTCGCATTCGGTTGCATCTCGCTTAACCGGAATCGCGTCAGTTGGTATCAGAGCAAGGTTTCGAAATTGAGGTTTGTCAATTCTGATTTTTCTTCTTTCATTATTTCTTTCATCGAGTTCCTCATCTTTTTGCATCTAGAAAAATTAGGGTTCACTCTGTTGCTGAATTTTTTCTTCCTTCTCTTCAACTTACATCTTTTCTTCTCTTGTGTGATAAACCACGTGTTCACCATCTCAAATTGCTGGTTGCGTGTTGTGTTCATGTTACCATTACCAATTTCGTGTTTCTCATCTCACAATTGCTGAATTACGTGATTTTCATCTTCCCCACTACTAAATTGCGTTTTTTTTGCTTTCTGTTCCGCATTACTGCTACGTTTTGGCTGATTCGTCATTACTGAATTTCTGATTTGTGTGTGTGACATCTGATATAAAAAAAAAAAAAAAGGAGACAAAAAAAAAAAAAAAAAAAAAAAAATCAGATCTGTGAAAATCAAGAACCAACAACCTGATTTGCTTTGTTCTTCACGAAAGAGGCACCTAAAATTCAAGAAACTTCAAGATTCACCCTAAACGAACCTGAAATTTGTTGAACTCAAATTGGCAGCCCTAGAATCACGTGTTCTACATATTTATCACACAAGCTAGCCCAATTTTTATTGAAACCCTCGTTTTGATTGAAACCCTCGTTTTGATTGAAACTCGTTTTTACCCTTCTTCTGTGTATTTCGTGCTTCATATTGTGTTTCGTTCCATCATATCAGTTTCGATTTCTTAGTATTCAACCGTCCTTTTTTTTTCGTTTTGTGCCTTCTTGCTTCTGTTTGATTCTGATTCGTTTGGCCTAATACGCATTGAGCTTAATCAACATAATACAAGAGAGTATTGGAGCCAATTGTGAGTTATTTGCTTTTATTCTGATTTTCTTTCTTTTCTTGCTTTTACATCTGTGTTTTTATTTCTGTCTGTCTAACCATGTCCCTAGAAGACGAAAACAACGTCTTTGAAAATGTGGACGCAAAATTGTTGCGAAAAGCTGTTTCAGGACAATTTGAGAGGATGCAACAATATATAAACAACTTGGAAGACCGGTTGGAGCGTATGGAGCTTGAAAAGCAAAATCACGGCCGTCCCCACCATAGGAGGCGAAATCTGTCCAGGAATGATTCCGAGGCTGATTTGTCGGACGAGGACTCTAGAAGGAGTCCCGGGAGGAGATCGCAAGCTGATGGTAATCTAGGTACCATAAAGATGAAAATGCCTTCTTTCCAAGGTAAAAGCGATCCGGAGGCTTATCTGAATTGGGTAAGAAAGGTAGACGCCATATTTGATATTCACCATTATTCGGAAGAAAAAAAGATAAAATTGGTTGTTTCCGAGCTAACCGACTATGCAGCAATATGGTGGGATCAAGATAAAAAGACCCGGAGAAGAGATGGAGATCCGGCCATTCAGACTTGGGCCGAGATGAAACGCATCATGAAAAAGCGTTTCGTGCCGTCCTACTATCACCGTGAGATTCTCCACAAACTGCAAACGCTGAAGCAAGGTAGTAGAAGTGTTGAAGACTACCACAAAGAATTGGAGATGGCAATGATGCGGGCTGATATCCAAGAGAACGAAGAGGCCACTATGGCACGTTTTGTGAGTGGCTTGAATGAGGACATTGCTGATGCCGTAGACCTCCAGCACTACATGACTTTTGAGGAGTTGCTACATAAAGCCATCAAAATAGAGAAGCAGCTCCGACGCAAGAGTAAGCCGCGTTTTAACTCTTCTTCTTCCACTTCTTGGAAGTCGAGCTTTAAACGTGAGGATTCAAAGGGTGCAACACCAGCCCCGAAGCCGAAATCAGATTTCAAACCGAAAGAAGTCGCGCAAGGTGGAGGTAAGGCTTCTGAATCTCAAACCCGTAATCGTGATGTTAAATGCTTTAAGTGTCAAGGCCGTGGCCATGTGATGCGTGATTGCCCAAATAAACGCACAATGGTCATAAAGCATGGTGAGATCATTACGGATGATGAGTATGAATCTGATAGTAGCATGCCACCCTTAGAAGATTGTGATGACGCTGAAAATCAAGGAGATCAGTTTGAAGAAGAAAATGTTACCCTTGTTGTTAGACGTGTGTTAAGTGTTAAACAAAAACTTTCTGATGAACAAAGGGAAAATATTTTTCATGCTCGATGTCGTGTACTTGATAAGGTGTGTAGCCTTATAGTAGATGGCGGTAGTTGTTGTAATGTTGCTAGCACCACCATGGTTGAAAAGTTGGGTCTGCCAACGATTCGTCACCCCAAGCCATACCGGCTTCAATGGCTGAATGATAGTAACGAAGTAAAGGTGACGAAGCAAGTGTTAGTGAATTTGTCAATTGGAGCATACCATGACCAGGTTCTTTGTGACGTCGTTCCCATGCAAGCATGCCACATTCTCTTGGGCCGCCCATGGCAATTTGACCGAGAGGCCATACATAACGGCAAGCTGAATAAGATCACCCTTGTTAAGGATGGCAAACGATACACACTTATGCCATTGACTCCCGCTCAAGTGTATCAAGATCAACTCCACCTTCAAAATTCCACAAGTAAGGAATCGGGTAAGGTTGAGAAGAGTGAAAACAGGAGCGATAAAATCAGTAAGGGTGTGTTGAGAGAAGAGGTGAGTGAAAAGGCAAGTGAGTTGAGAGAGAGAGACGTGAGGAGAGAAGAAAGTAAGGGCGTAACAAAAGCCAAAGGATTAAGTCTATACGCCAAGATGAGGGATGTAAAGCAAGCTGAATTTAATAAACTAAATATGCTTTTATTTTATTGTAAAGATTTATGCTTGTCTGTAAATAAATCTGACCACTCTCTTCCGAGTGTTGTTTCTTCTCTTTTGCAGGAGTTCGATGATGTCTTTCCCGAGGAGATGCCGAGTGGACTGCCACCAATTCGTGGGATAGAACATCAGATCGATTTCATACCCGGAGCATCAATTCCTAACCGACCAGCCTATAAAAGTAATCCAGAGGAGACGAAGGAGCTTCAAAGGCAAATCGAGGAGCTGATGTCTAAAGGGTTGGTACGTGAAAGTATGAGTCCGTGTGCTGTTCCGGTCATCCTAGTACCGAAAAAGGATGGGTCTTGGAGGATGTGCGTTGATTGTAGAGCTGTTAACAAAATTACGGTAAAGTATCGCTATCCCATTCCTAGACTTGATGATATGTTGGATGAATTAAGTGGGGCTGTACTTTTCACTAAAATTGATTTAAAAAGTGGTTACCATCAGATTAGAATGAAAATAGGTGACGAATGGAAAACCGCTTTTAAAACAAAGCATGGTTTGTATGAATGGCTGGTTATGCCTTTTGGGCTAACTAATGCGCCTAGTACCTTTATGCGTTTAATGAACCATGTTTTGAGGGATTTCATAGGTAAATTTGTTGTGGTTTATTTTGATGACATTCTTATCTATTCGAAATCGCATTCTGATCACCTTGACCATATACGAGCTGTGTTGCTTGTGCTTCGAAAAGAAAGGCTTTACGCTAACTTTTCTAAGTGCACGTTTTGTATGGAAAAGGTTGTGTTTCTTGGTTTTGTAGTTTCTGGCCGTGGAATTGAAGTGGACGAGGAGAAGGTTAAAGCCATTCAAGAGTGGCCGACGCCTAAGTCCGTTACCGAAGTGCGGAGTTTTCATGGCTTGGCGAGCTTCTACCGTCGGTTTGTCAAGAACTTCAGCTCGATTGCTGCTCCGTTGACTGAGAGTTTAGATGGAAAGCGCAAGGCTGATTTGGTGAAGAAGTTGCATGAACAAGTGAAACAGCGAATCGAGAAGGCAAATGAGCGCTACGCCTCCCAAGCCAATAAGCATCGCTCGAAAGTGGTGTTTGCGCCCGGTGATTGGGTTTGGGTTCATATGCGAAAGGAGAGGTTCCCCGCCCAAAGGCGAACCAAGTTGCATCCAAGGGGCGATGGGCCGTTTCAAGTAGTGGCGGGTGTGGGAGACAACGCATACAAACTAGACCTTCCGGGTGAGTATGGTGTACATGCTACGTTTAATGTTTCTGATTTGTCTTTGTTTGGTGTAGGCGATGACGATTCGAGGACGAATCCTTTTGAAGAGGAGGGGAATGACACGATCAGCCTATCTAACAAAGATCAATCTAAAGAGCAAGAGCATGGAGCTAAGGAACAAGGAGCTGATTATGGCGTGGACTTGAAGATTCCAAGTGGGCCTATTACAAGGTCTAAGGCAAAGAGGGTGCGTAAGGCATTAAATGGACTGATTGCACGCTTATGGGATAACCAAGGCATTCAAGAGGCACCATGGCCAAGTGAGATGGCATGGAATGGTTCAACTCGTTTGATGGTTTTAATTCAAGCCCAAGAAGACCAGCCCATCGGGGTTGTGATTTGAGGCTGAATTGGTTTAAGTCATATTAAGTGAGCTTTGGACATGCATGTGCATGGCACATGTGTTAACCCATTGGGAACTTAGTATAATTTAAATTAATATTATCTTCATAAAAAGAGGCTGTTTCGTGCAAGTCAAATGGCGAGAGTGGGCTGATTTGTTGTGGGGGCCGAATCTACTCATTTGGACACATGGTAAAAGAAGAATCCTTGTCTATTTAGGTTTTCCTTGTGGGATAAGGATTACTAAGTGCTGATTTCTAGTTATTTCTCCTTTTTAGCTTAGGATTATTTTCTATTTCAGAATTATCTTATTTTAGCTTTCCTTTCTAAGTTAGTATTCCTTATTTTAGTAGGACAAAGCTTGTAAAGCCTATTTAAGGGCTATGGCCGAATTCTTTAGGTATGTCAATTTTGCTTTTGCTAATAAAAATTCAGAACTTTGTTCTTCTTTCTTTGTTGAGTGATTTGAGTGATTGGCTTAAACTCTTAACATATTATTTTGATTGTGATCAATCGTCAAGGCTAGGCGATTAGGAATCAAACCATATATCAGGTTCTATCATACGAATCGAAAGGTTGGGTTAATCGAGTTATTAACTTGATTGTTCATTCACGTGGTTGGATTGGGTATTTCTATTGCCAACTTTATTTTGCTGCAATTTCATATCAAGTTCCACTGCATCTTCCACATCTATTCGTGAACCTCAACTTGATTTCGAACGGTCGGGCAAATTTCGCATTCGGTTGCATCTCGCTTAACCGGAATCGCGTCATTGTCCCAGGCATAAAGTTTGCAAAGTTTGTACCCTGGGTGTAAAGTTCAAAGATTTTGCGCCCGGTGGTAAAGCTTGCAAAGTTTGCCCCTGTACATAAGGTCTGTAAATTTTGCCCCCGGGCATAATTAAGTTCAGAAAATGTTCACTCGGGTGTGAATTTCGCGAAGTTTGTACCCCAGGCAGAAAGTTCACAAATTTTGCGCCCGTGCTTAAATTTCAAAAAGCTTTCACCTGGGCGTAAAGTTTGCAAATTTTGACCCCGTGAATAAAGTTCGCATAGTTTGTACCACGGGGTAAAAAGTGCCCAAATTTTGCGACCGGGTCTAAAGTTCGCAAACTTTGCCCCGTGAACCCGTGACGTAAAGTTCTCAAAGTTTACCCTCGGGTGTAAAGTTCGTAAGGTTTGTTCCCGGGCATAAAGTTTGCAATGTTTTTATCGGTGTAAATTTTGCAAAGTTTGTACACCCCGCATAAGGTTCACAAAGTTTTTGCATGGGCGTAAATTTTGCAATGTTTTCACCCGGGCGTAAATTTCGTAAAGTTTTTACCCCTGGTAAAAAGTTTGCAAAGTTTTCACCTAGGGCATAAAGTTGGCAATGTTTGTACCACGGGTAAAAAGTTCACAAATTTTGCGATCGGGCATAAAGTTCGCAAATTTTGTACCCCCTGCATAAAGTTCCTTAAGTTTGTACCCCTAGTAAAAAGTTAACAATTTTTAAGACCGGGGGTAAGCTTTGAAACTCTTGCCCCTGGATGTAAATTTCCCAAAGCTTTCACCCGGGCATAAAGTTCGCAAATTTTGTACCCCGTGCATAAAGTTCACAAAGTTTGTACCCCGGGTAAAAAGATCACAAATTTTGCAATTGGGGCTAAAGTTCAGAAATTTTGCCCCTGAGCGCAAAGCTCGCAAAGTTTCGTACTTATTTTCTTTTTTTCTTCTTTCTGCCACGCTTTCTCTTTAGAACTTCATAAAAAGATTGCCCTCGCGCATAAAGTTCGCAACGTTTTCACTTGGACGTAAATTTCATAAATTTTGCACCCCAAATAAAAAGTTCGTAAAGTTTGTACCCCAGGCATAAAGTTCACAAAGTTTGTACCGTGGGCATAAAGATCACAATTTTGTCCCCAGCATATTAAAGTTCAAAATTTTTTTTCTTGGGCAATGTTTGTACCCCAGTCAAAAAGTTCAAAAATTTTGTGCCCGGGTGCAAATTTCGCAGAGCTTGTACCCAGGGCATAAAGTTCACAAATTTTGGTCACGAGCATAAAGTCCGCAAAGTTTGTCTACGAGCACAAAGATCACACAGTTTGTACCTTGGGTATAAAGTTCACAAACTTTGTGCTCGGGCATAAAGTTTATACAGTTTTCAACCGGGTGTAAAAAGTTCGCAAACTTTGTCCCTTGGTATAGAGTTCGCAAAGTTAGTACCCTGAATATAAAGTTCACAAATTTTATCCTTGGGGGTAAAGTTCGCAGAGTTCAACCCTGAGCATAAAGTTCGCAAAGTTTGTATTCCGGGCATAAAGTTTGCAAAGCTTGTCCTTGGGTATAATGTTTTGCAATATTTTTTCTTGGGCATAAATTTTATAATGTTTGTAGCGTGGGCAAAAAGTTCAAAATTTTGTGTCTGGGCGTAAATTTTGCAATATTTTCACCTGTGCATAAATTTAGCAAAGTTTGTACCCTGGTCGTAAAGTTCGCACATTTTGCCCCCGGGCATAATGAAGTTCAAACAATTTTCACTCGGCATAAATTTCACAAAGTTTGTACCCAAGTGTAAAGTTTGCACAGTTTTCACCGGGCTTAAAGTTCGCAAAGTTCGTACCCTGGGAATGAAGTTCGCAATGTTTGATCCGGGGTATAAAGTTCGTAAAGTTTGTGCCCTTGATATAAAGTTCACAAATTTTTCACCCGTGCGTAAATTTTGAAAAGTTTTCACTCGCGCATAAAGTTTCACAAAGTTTGTATCCTAGGAAGATAGTTCACAAATTTTGTGCTCGAGCGAAAATTTCTCAAAGTTTTCACCCGGGCGTAAAGCTCGCAAATTTTGTACCCCGTGCATAAAGTTTGCAAAGTTTGTACCATGAGTAAAAAATTCACAAATTTCGCGACCGGTGGGTAAGTTCGCAAAGCTTGGCCCCGACGGCCATAAAGTTCTCAAAGCTTACCCCCGGGCCTAAAGTTCACAATGTTTTCACCTAGGCATAAGTTGAGCAAAGTTTGTACCTCGGGCATAAAGTTCGTAAAATTTTTGCCTAGGCATTAATTTTGCAATGTTTTCCCCTGGGCGTAAATTTCGCAAAGTTTGTACCCTATGCAAAGAGTTAGAAAGGTTTTCCCCCGGGTATAAAGTTCGCAAAGTTTGCCCACGGCATAAAGTACGTAATGTTTTCACCCGTGCGTTATTTACCCTAGGAATAAATTTTGCAATGTTTTCATCCGGGCGTAAATTTCACAAAGTTTTTACTCCAGGTAAAAAGTTAGCAAAGTTTGTACCCCGTGCGTAAATTTCGTAAAGTTTGAACCCTGAGTAAAAAGTTTACTAAGTTTGCCCTTGGGCATAAAGTTCGCAATCATTTTACCCGGGCAGAAAGCCCGCAAAGTTTGTCCTTGGGCATAAAGTTCGTGGCATTTTTACCTAGGCGTAAATTTCGCAAAGTCTGGGTAAAAAGTTCGCAAATTTTGTACCCCGTGCATAAAGGTCGCAAAGTTTGCTCCTGCACTCAAAGTTTGCGAACTTTGCCCTTGGGCATAAATTTCGTAAAGTTTGTACCCTGGTTGTAAATTTCGCAAAGTTTGCTCTCGGGCCATAAATTTCGCAAATTTTGGCCCCTGGTAAAAAGTTTGTAATGTTTTCATCCGGGCGTAAATTTAACAAACTTTGTACTCCGGGTAAAAAGATCATAATATCTGCCCCCCGGACATAAAGTTCGCGTTGTTTTCACTCGAGCGTAAATTTCGCAAAGTTTGTAGCTGGGGCGTAAAGTTCATAAAGTTTTTGCTAAGGTGTAAATTCTGCAATGTTTTCACCTGAGTGTAAATTTTGCAAAGTTAGTACCCCAGGTATAAAGTGCACAAAGTATCTACCCTGGGTATATAAAGTGTACAGATTTTGTGCCCGGGGGTAAAGTTCGCAGAGTTTATCCGCGGGGGTAAAGTTCGCAAAGTTCAACGCCGAGCATAAAGTTTGTAAAGTTTGCACCCTGGTTATAATGTTCGCAAATTTTTTCCCGTAGTATAAGAAAGTTCAAAATATTTTCACTCGAGTGCAAATTTCACAAAGTTTGCATCACGGCAGAAAGTTCGCAAATTTTGGGCCAGTGCGTAAATTTCACAAAGTTTTCGCCCTGGCTTAAAGTTCTCAAATTTTGTATCTCGTGCAAAAAGTTCACAAATTTTGCGACCGGGGGTAAAGTTCGTAAAGCTTGGCCCCGGGCATAAAGTTCTCAAAGTTTGCCCTGGGCGTAAGGTTCGCAAAGTTTGCTCCCGGGTATAAAGTTCGCAATGTTTTCTCCCAGTCGTAAATTTCAAAGTACCCCGGGTATAAAGTTCGCAAAGTTGTCGCCCAGGTGTAAATTTTTTCAATGTTTTCACCCGGGCATAAATTTAGCAAGGTTTGTACCCTGGGTAAGAAGTTCTCAAAGTTTTCCTTCGGGCATAAGGTTCACAAAGTTTGTACCCAGTAAATTTTGCAATATTTTCTGTTGGGCATAAATTTCGCAATGTTTGTAACCTGGGTAAAAATTTCGCAAAGTTTGCACTCCGTGCGGTAATTTCACAAAGTTTGTACCCTGGGAAAAAAGTTTGCAAAGTTTGCCCTCAGGCATAAAGTTCGTAATCTTTTTACCTGGGAAGAGGGTTCGCAAAGTTTTCCCCTGGCATAAAGTTCGTAATGTTTTCTCCCGGGGGTAAATTTTGCAAAGTTTGTGCACTAGGTAAAAAGTTTTCCCCCGGGCATGGAGGTCATAAATTTTGTACCTCGGGAAAAAAGTTCTCTAATTTTGCGACTGGCAGTAGAGTTCACAAAGGTTTCCCAAGGGCGTAAAGTTTGTAAAGTTTGCCCCTGGACATAAAGTTCGCAATGTTCTTACCCTGTGTAAAATGTTAGCAAAGTTTTTCCCCCATGTATAAAGTTCGCGATCTTTTCACCCAGGCTTAAATTTCGCATAGTTTGTACCTCATGGAAGTTTGCACTTGGGTATAAAGTTCGCAATATTTTCAATTGGACGTAAAGTTCACAAAGTTCGTAACTAGGCATA
The DNA here is from genome assembly GCA_039660915.1 of Euphorbia tirucalli. Taxonomy (NCBI): domain Eukaryota; kingdom Viridiplantae; phylum Streptophyta; class Magnoliopsida; order Malpighiales; family Euphorbiaceae; genus Euphorbia; species Euphorbia tirucalli. The sequence goes on along the minus strand of CM077640.1, from coordinate 27,687,924 downwards.
AAGTTTGCAAATTTTGCACCCTAGGTATAATGTTCAAAAATTTTGCACCCGGGGGTAACGTTCGCATAGTTTCATCTTGGGTGTAAAGTTAGCAAAGTTCGACCCCTGGCATAAAGTTCGCAAAGTTTGCACCCTTAGCGTAAAGTTCACAAAGTTTGTACCTCCGGCATAAAGTTTGAAAACTGTGCCCCTGGGCGTAATAAAGTTCAAATTATTTTCACTCGGGCATAAAGTTCTCAAATTTTGGCCTCGGGCATAAAGTTCTCAAATTTTGGCCTCGGGCATATAGTTTGCAAAGTTCGACCCTGTGCATAAAGTTCGCAAAGTTTGAACCCTGGGCATCATGTTCGCAAACTTTGCCCCCTGGCATAATAAAGTTCAAAAAATTTTCACTAGGGTGTAAATTTCGTAATGTTTGTACCCAGGGTGAAAAGTTCACAAATTTTGCGGCCGGGGGTGAAGCTCGGAAATCGTGTCCCCGGGTGTAATGTTTACAAAGTTTGCCCTCAGGCATAAAGTTCACAAAGTTCTCCCTTGGGCATAATGTTCACGATGGTTTCACCCGGGAATAATTTTCGCAAAGTTTTTTATCCCATTCATAATGTTCACATTGTTTTTGCCTGGGCATAAACTTTGCAGTGTTTTCACTCGGGTGTAAATTTTGTAAAGTTTGTACCCTGGGCATAAAGTTCGCAAAGTTTGTACCCCGATCAAAAAGTTCGCAAAGTTTGTACCTCATAAATTTTGCACAGTTTTCACCCGGGCGTAAAGTTTGTGAAGTTTGTATGCATAAAGTTCAAAAATTGTACCCCAGTCATATAGTTTGCAAAGATTCTACCCCAGGCATAAAGTTCGCAAACTTTGACCCGGCCATAATGATATGGATCCGGTTAAGCTAGGCGCTGTCATAACTCAATATTGTTCCCGATCGTCGAATGAGGTTCCAATAAACACAAAGAGTACGAAATTATAATTAGAATTCAGATTATAATTTCAAAACTAAAAGATTAAAGAATAGAATAAAAATAGGATAACAATTGGCAATAAATTCACCAATTCAATCATATAAAGATTGACTATTTCCTTTGAAAATTTCTATTGAATTTTCAGCTTCAATGTTTTGAGAGTGTGTGATTGTGTTCTAACTCTTAAAGTATTACTTTGATCGTGTTCAATTGTTGTGGTTAGGCAATTGAGAATCAACCATTGTCAGGTTCTATCATCGAAATTGAAAAGTTCAATTAACTTTTCTGTTAATTTGATTGTTCTTGTTATTTGATTGAATTGGTGAATTTATTGCCAATTGTTCTTCTATTTTTATTCTATTCTTTAATCTTTTAGTTTTGAAATTATAATCTTAATTCTAATTATAACTTCGTGTTCTTTGTGTTTATTGGAATCTCATTCGACAATCTGGAACATTATTGAGTTCGGGTAGCGCCTTGCTTAACCGGGTTCATATCATTGTCCCCTGGCATAAAGTTCGCAAAGTTTTTAGCCTAGATAAAAAGTTCACAAATTTTACGCTCGGGTGTAAAGTTTACACAGTTTTCACCTGGGCGTAAAGATCGCAAAGTTTGTACCCCAAGCATAAAGCATGCAAAGTTTGCCCCCAGGCATAAAGTTCGCAATGTGGGGCATAAATTTTGTAATGTTTGTACTCGATGCATAAAGTTCGCAAAGTTTTTGCCCGGGGGTAAATTTTGTAATATTTTTACCCGGGCATAAAATTCTCAAAGTTTGTACCCCAGGTAAAAAGTTTGCAAAGTTTGTACTTGGGCATAATGTTCATAAAGTTTGTTCCGCAGGAATAAAGTTCGCATATTTTGCCCCCGGGCATAATAAAGTTAAAAAAATTTTCACTCGGGCATAAAGTTCTCAAATCTTGGCCACTGGCACAAAGTTCGCAAAGTTTGTACGCTGGTATAAAGTTCCCATATTTTGCACCCGGGCGTAAAATTCACACATTTTTCACCCAGGCGTAAAGTTCACAAAGTTTGTACCCCGGGCATAGAGTTTGCAAAGTTTGTACCCTGGGCATAAAGTTCGCAAAGTTTGTACCCTAGGTATAAAGTTCACAAATTTTGCGGCCAGGGGGTAAAGTTCACAAAGTTCGACCCTGGGCATAAAGTTCACTAAGTTTGCACCCCAGGCATAAAGTTCGCACATTTTGCCCCCGGACATAATGAAGTTCAAAAATTTTCACTCGGGCCTAGATTTCGCAAAGTTTGAACCCTAGCATAAAGTTTGCATAGTTTTTCACCAGGGACTAAAGTTCGCAAAGGTTGGCCCCAGGCATAAAGCTCGCAAAGTTTTTCCACGGGCATAAAGTTTGCAAAGTTTGTACCATGGGTACAAAGTTCATAAATTTTTCGTTCACGTGTAAATTTCGCAATGTTTTTACTCGGGCATAAAGTTTGCAAAGTTTGTCCCTGGGCATAAAGTTTGCAAAGTTTTTACACTGGATAAAAAGTTCACAAATTTTATGCTCGGTTGTATAGTTTACACAGCTTTCACCCGGGCATAAAGTTCGCAAAGTTTGTACCCGGGGCATAAAGCATGGAAAGTTTGCCCCCGGGCATAAAGTTTGCAATGTTTTCACTCGGGCGTAAATTACGCAATGTTTGTATAATGTTCGCAAATTTTTTGCTCGGGGGTAAAATTTGTAATATTTTCACCCGGGCGTAAAATTCTCAAAGTTTTGTACCCTAGGTAAAAATTTCGCAAAGTTTGTACCCTGGTCATAATGTTGACAAAGTTTGTTCCGCAGGCATAAAATTCGCAAATTTTGCCCCCGTGCATAATAAAGTTCAAAAAATGTTCTCTCGAGCGTAAATTTCACAATGTTTGTACCTTGGGCATAATGTTCACAAATTTTGCCTACAGGCACAAAGTTCGTGAAGTTTGTACCCTGGTTATAAAGTTCACATATTTTGCGCCAGGGAGTAAAGTTTACACAGTTTGCACCCAATGATACGAATCTGGTGAAGCAAAGCACTATCCGAACTCAATAATGTTTCCGATCGTCGAATGATGTTCCAATAAATACAAAATTATAATTAGAAATCAGATTATAATTTCAAAACTAAAAGATGGAAGACTGGAATAAAAATAGAATAACAATTGGTAATAAATTCACCAATTCAATCAAATAAAAAGAACAATTAAATTAACATAAAAGTTAATTCAACCTTTCAATTTGGATGATAGAACCTGAGAATGATTGGATCTCAATTGCCTAGCCACAACAATTAATCACGATAAAAGCAATACTCTAAGAGTTAGAACACAATCACGCACTTTCAAAATATTGAAGCTGAAAATGCAACAGAAATTTTTAATGGAAATAGTTAATCTTTATTGATAATAATCCGTTAACAAAAGGCACATCGAACACCCTTTTATAGGTCTAAAACAAAGTAGAATCCAAAATTGAAAAAGGAAAACAAATCCTTATCTGACTAGGAAAGATTAAATCAAAACAAATAAGGAAAACTTAAAACTAATCCTTATGCAGTAAGGATGAAAAAAATGAAATCCCCTTTTGAGTGTTGTTTATGGGCTGATTTTTAAGCCCAAAATAGCTCACTTATTGAAAAAAATAACAATTAAATAAAGATACCTAAGCCCAATTCGAAATCCGTACATATTTCCTAAGGGTGTCTTAAGTGCTAACACTTAATTGTCCTTAGCTCATGCGTAAAAGTCCAATTAGGCCCAATCTAACTAAACATTAGTTTCAGATCCATAATCACTTTTGTGGACTTGAACTAAAAATATAAAATCAGCTTCTTCCTTCAAGCCCACTTGTCCAGGCATTGGTACTTCTTGAATGGATCCTTGATTGTCCCATATACTCTTTTATCAATCCATTTAATGCTTGTCGGACCTTCTTTGCTCTAGACCTTGTAATCGGCCCGATAGGAATTTGCAAAGGATAATTCTTCTTCAGCTCAATGCCATGTTCCATCCTTGGTCTACCTTGGTGAGTCGCATCATTTCCCCCCTCTTCAAGAGGATTCATCCTCGAGCCACTATCATCTCCAATCGTTGCTACCACTTGAAAATGTCCATCGCCTCTTGGATGCAACTTTGTACGCCGTTGAGGTGGAAACCTCTTTTTCCGTATGTGAACCCAATCGCCAGGTTGAAAGATCACCTTTGTGCGATTCTTATTAGCTTGATTGGCATAATGCTCATTTTTCTTCTCAGTTTGCTGTTTAACTTGTTCACGTAATTTCTTCCCCAAATCAGCCTTGTGCTTTCTATCTAGGCTTTTCCTTTCATGAACAGGTAAAGGAATTATATCCAAAGGAGTAAGAGGGTTAAAACAATGCACAATTTCAAATTGTGAAAAATCAGTAGAAGAATGCGCAGCCCTATTATATGCAAATTCAACAAATGGAATGCAATCATCCCATGACTTTAAGTTCTTTTGAATAACAGCCCTAAGCAACTGACTTACAGTCCTATTGACCACTTCAGTTTGACCATCAGTTTGGGGATAACAAGATGTAGAAAATAATAACTTAGTCCACAATCTTCCCCATAAAGTCTTCCAAAAGTAGCTTAAGAATTTAGAATCACGGTCACTAACTATACTTTTGGGTACTCCATGCAACCGCACAATCTCCCTAAAGAATAAATTAGCAACATTAGTGGCATCACCCGTTCTATGACATGGAATAAAATGAGAAATCTTAGAAAATCTGCATACAACAACAAAGTTGGAATCATTGCCACGCTTTGGCCTTGGCAAACCAAACACAAAATCCATAGAAATGTCAGTCCAAGGTTCACTAGGTACAGGTAGAGGAATATACAAACCATGCGGCATCACTCTAGACTTAGCTTGCTTGCAATGTATACAATTAGCACAAACCTTCTCCACATCATGCCTCATGTGTGGCCAAAAGAAATGTTCTGAAAGCATTTCTAAATTCTTCAGTACACCAAAATATCCCATGAGACCTCCTCCAGGAGCCTCACGCATAAGCAAGTTTAGATTATTAGATTCAGCTTGTTTAGCATCCCTCATTTTGGCATATAAATTGAAATTATTGGCTTTTACAACGCCCTTACTTTCTTCTCTCCTTACCTCTCTATCTCTCAACTCACTAGCCTTTTCTCTCACCTCTTCTCTCTTCTCATCCTTACTGATTTTATCACTCTTATTTTTTCTCTCCTTAACTAAACCCCCTTCCGTAGAGAAAGAATCTTGAAGGTAGAGCTGGTCTTGGTAGACTTGTGCCGGTGACAATGGTAAGAGAGTATAACATTTTCCTTAATGAGGGTGATTTTGTTCAGTTTACCATTATGAATGGCTTCACGGTCCAACTGCCATGGACATCCCAAAAGTATATGGCAAGGTTGCATTGGGACAACATCACACAAAAACTTGGTCATTATAAGCTCCAATTGATAAATTGACCAAGACTTGTTTAGTCACCTTCACTTCATAACTGTTATTGAGCCATTGAAGTCTATAGGGCTTCGGATGCCTAGTTGTGTTGAGGCCCAATTTTTCCACCATGGTGGTACTAGCAACATTACAACAACTACTACCATATACAACCAAGCTACAAACTTTATCATGCACACGACAATGAGCATGAAAAATATTCTCCCTTTGTTCATCATATATTTTATTTTTAACACTCAAAACACGTCTAACAACAAGGGGAACATTGTCAGCTACAACATGCTTACCTCCCTCCTCAATATCACTACAATCTTCTAACTCAGGCATACTATCGTCAGAATCAGACTCACTATCGGTTATAATTTCACCACATTTTATCACCATAGCACGTTTATTAGGCGCATTATATGACCACGTCCTTGACATTTAAAGCATTTAATGTCACGGTTTCTATTAGGAGTTTTAGTAGCCTTACCTTTGCCAAGTGTGTCCTCTTTTGCCTTAATATCATATTTAGGCCGTTGGGTTTAAGCACTAACCTTTCCTTCACGTTTGTAATTCGGCTTCCGTGATGAGGAAGAAGAATTCACAAACCGTGCTTTTCCTTTCCGACGGAGCTGCTTCTCAATCTTGATAGCTTTGTAGAGCAAATCTTCAAAGGTAACATAATGTAGAAGATCCTCTGCATCAGCTATATCCTCATTAAGCCCACCTAGATAACGAGCCATAGTGGTCTCCTAGTCCTCCTGAACATCAGCTCTCATTATAGCAATCTCCATCTCCTTGTGATAATCCTCCACACTTTTATTCCCTTGAGTTAAAGCCTGCAATTTATTCAACAATTCCCTATGATAATAGGAAGGAACAAACCGCTTTTTCATGATTCACTTCATCTCATTCTACGTTTCAATAGGCAGATCTCCATCCCTGCGCCTATTTTTCTTAAATTAATCCCACCATACTGCAGCATAATCAGTTAGCTCGAAAACAACCAATTTAATTTTCTTTTCCTCCAAATAATAGTGGATATCAAATATAGCATCAACTTTCCTTACCCATTCTAAGTACAGATCAGGGTCGCTTTTACCCTGGAATGAAGGAATTTGCAGTTTGATGGTGTTAAGATAACCATCTTCACGACGTCTCCTTCTAGGGCTGGAAGTCATACGTTCATCATCGAAATCTTCCTTAAGGTCAGAATTTTGCTTAAAACGTTGGTGTGGCCTCCCATTTCTCCTTTTCTCTAATTCCATTCGTTCCAAACGGTTCTCCAAACCAAGCATTATTTGCTCCAATCTGTTAAATTTTCCTCCAACAGCCTTTTGCAATAGTTCTGGATCCTTTTTATCAAAGATGGTGTTTTCATCTGCTACGGACATGGTTAGACAGATAGAAATAGAAACACAAATGTAAAAGCAAGAACAGAAAAAAATAAGAAATACTCACAATTGGTTCCATGCTCTATGATATTATTATTTTGATTAATCTCAATAAGTCAAGCCAAGCAAAATTGAATAACCAGAGGCAAATCGCAATTAAAAAAAATGACAGCAGAATACTAAGAAGCAACGAAACAAGAATATTATGTAAATGAAACACGATGTGTACGGACGACAAAAGAGAGTAGGGTAGACGTTGGTCAATCCAATGACAAGGGTTTCAATAAAATTCGGCTAATCTTGATAAAAAAAAAATTGTGAAGCTTTATACAAAAAGATGCTGCCAATGTAAATTGAAACTTTTACTTCAATATTTTGGTGAAACTTTTTTTTTTAACTGATCAATAAATCTCTTTGAGATTATGATTTTAATTCCTTTTTTGCATTAAATTTTCGTTTTTTTTTATAGAAAACAGTAAGAACTAATGCAGCAAATTAAATAAATTTCACAAAATCACACAAGCAAGGAATTTTTTTTTTTTTGGCTTTTTTTTTTAATGAAGAAGAAGAAAGGGGAACTGCAAAGAACCCTAATTATTCTAGAACCAAACTGATTTGAATCGAGATAGCCTGATCTTTGGTTTAACGTGTCTAATCAGTTTGGTTGATGCTAAAAATAATAACATCCTTTTGCATCAACCAAACTGATTAGACAAGTTAAACCAAAAATCAGGCTATCTTAATTCACATCACAAACCTAAAGAACAATAAAAAAACATAAAAGTTAATTCAACCTTGCAATTTGGATGATAGAACCTGAGAATGGTTGATTCTCAATTGCCTAGCCACAATAATTGATCACAATCAAAGTAATACTTTAAGAGTTAGAATACAATCACACACTCTCAAAATATTAAAGCTGAAAATTCAATAGAAATTTTCAAAGGCAATAGTCAATCTTTATTGATAATAATATGATATACTACAAAAGGAACATCCAACACCCTTTTATAGGCCTAAAACAAAGTAGAATCCTAAACTGAAAAGGAAAACAAATCATTATCTGACTAGGAAAGATTAAATTAAAACAAATAAGGAAAACTTAAAACCAATCCTTATGCAATAAGGATGAAAAAAAAAAAAAAACGAAATTCCCTTTTGAGTGTTGTTTATGGGCTGATTTTTAATCCCAAAACAGCTCACTTATTGAAAAAAATAACAATTAAATAAAGATACCTAAGCCTAATTCGATATCCATACATATTCCCTGAGGGTGCCTTAAGTGCTAATACGTAATTGTCCTTAGCTCATACGTAAAATTCCAATTATGCCCAATCTAACTAAACATTCCTGTCAGATCCATAATCACTTTTGTGGACTTGAACTAAAGATATAAAATCAGCTTCTTCCTTCAAGCCCATATGGCCAGGCATTGGTGCTTCTTGAATGGATCCTTGATTGGCCCATATACTCTTTATCAATCCATTAAATGCTTCTCGAACCTTCTTTGCTCTAGACCTTGTCATTGGCCCGATAGGAATTTGCAAAGGATCATTCTTCTTCAGCTCCACACCAAGTTCCATCCTTAGTCTGCCTTGGTGAGTCGCATCGTTCCCCCCCTCTTCAAGAGGATTAGTCCTCGAATCGTCATCACCTTTGTGCGGTTCTTATTAGCTTGATTTGCATATGCTCATTTTTCTTCTCAATTTGCTGTTTAACTTGTTCATGTAATTTCTTCGCCAAATCAGCCTTGCGCTTTCATTTAGGCTTTTCCTCTCATCAACAGGTAAAGGAATTAAATCCAAAGGAGTAAGAGGGTTAAAACCATACATAATTTCAAATGGTGAAAAATTAGTTGAAGAATGCACAGCCTTATCATATGCAAATTCAACAAATGGGATGCAATCTTCCCATGACTTTAAGTGCTTTTGAATAACAGCCCTAAGCAACTGACCTAAACTCCTATTGACCAGTTCAGTTTGACCATCAGCTTGGGGATGACAAGATGTAGAAAATAATAACTTAGTCCCCAATTTTCCCCATAAAGTCTTCTAAAAGTACCATAAGAATTTAGAATCACAGTCACTAACTATACTTTTAGGTACTCCATGCAATCGCACAATGATATGGTAACGGCTAAGAAATCGAAATCAACAAGTTTCCCCGATCTATCTTGAAGTATTTAAAACAAATTGAACAATGAATCAGAATTTGAAGGTTAGGTACTTGTTCAATAGAATCTATTCAATTGCCGCAAAGTATTTAGAAGAATGAATTATAATCACTAAGGACAGCAATATATAATTCGAATTTCACAAGCATGACACAAAGATTGGTGATAACAAACTAATCCTAAGGTGTTTATAATCACTAAGGACAGCAATATATAATTCGAATTTCACAAGCATGACACAAAGATTGGTGATAACAAACTAATCCTAAGGTGTTTAAACGACAATGAAAGGGATTGAAACCTGACATCTTCGATTAAGCATTCTTAGAACCTGAATGTGGCGATTCACAAGTACCTTACCAAAATACTTGTTCACGATCAAGATAATATCGCAAGAATGAAGAACTCGATCTCTCAAACTCACAATATTAAAATCAGCCCTGGGCTGGAATCTCAACAAAGAGAGAAAAAAATCTGAAAATTTCAGATTGCAATTGTATTAAATTTCATATATCGAAGCTTTCAACTATTACATTGGTGTTTAAATAGAAAGTCTAAACCTAAACTATTTAGGAAAAGAAAGCCTTATTTGACTAGGAAAAGAACAAATAAAAGGAATGGCTGGAATTCAGCTTTAAACTTAGGAAAGTCAAACCAGCACAAATAAGGAAAACTTTAAATCAATCCTTATGCAATAAGGATGTAAAAATGTGCTTCCCTTTAGCATGTGGTTTATGGGCCGATTTGTGAGCCCAAAACAGCTCACTTATTGTTAAAACTAACATTTGACTAAAGACACCTAAACCCAAATCAAAATCTATACATATTCCCTAAGGATGCCTTAAGTGCTAACACTTAATTGTCCTTAGCTCATACATAGAATTCCAATGAGGTCCATTTTAACTAATCATTATAATCAGACCCATAAACATCACTTTCTTGGGCTTGAATACAACACAAGACTGAATCATATCCATATGAGTTGTTCGGTTTGTTGTGATCAGCCTCAATCTCTATACGTTGAATAAGTGTATAACTAGACCGTTAAGCACTTGTTGCATATTCTTTGCACGGTTCCCTGTTATTGGACCAATGGGCAGCTCCAAAGGATCTCTCTTGCCTCCTCGCTCCATGCCTCCATGTCCTTGTGGTGTGATGACCGCATCATATGTGCAAAGCAAAGAGGTTGCGTTTATAGAGGAGGATGGAGGAAATACAATCAAAAGTTTTTTTCCCAGATCAGACTCATTAAAATAAACACACGGCATAGGGAAAGGCTTGAGAACTTGGCAAGTCGCTTGAAGCCTGATCACAAGGGATCGCAAAACCAAATCATCCAAGCTTCCACGCTCCACTTGAAGTGATTAGTACATTATGCGGCACAAATTTGTGATAAGCTTTGTGAAACTAAAAAATTGTAATGCGACTAGCTTCTAACCAAAAAATAACTCAAGAGAAACTGCAATGTGCTTCACCTATTCCAAAAGGAGTCATCAAAGGAACATCTAAGAATGAAGCGAAGCGAAGCTCTATTTACTATGCCAATGGCCTAAAGTGAGACAACATCCCTCAAGACTTGGATAACCGCTCAAGCCCAAACCTGCTGAGACTCCAAGTCATGCACCAAAGGCACCTATTGAACATCCTTTTTTCATTTCTTATCGGGCGTTTCTGTATGCTACTGGATGTTTTTTTTTATGACTTTCAAAGTGCATTGGAGTTGGCTATTATGATAGAATGAGATCAACGACATCATGTCAATCAACTTAAAAAAGAAATGATTGAATTAGTGCACACATTAACAATGCTTGATTTATTTATTGATTTCATTCTAATTGGTGCAGAGAACATGATAGTCTCTCCGCCACATCCTGTCCTTTTCATCTTCATTTTCCCGTTATTTTCTTCTTCATGATCTCTTTCTTATTTTCCTCTCTGACTGAAGCAAATGAGCATCTTCAATCGCTATATCCTAGCGATAGTGAACGTTTAACAACAAGTGACGTTATAGCTTAAGGCTAAGAGCGACAGCGAAACCCCTAGGTCTGATTGTTTTGTTCTCAAACAACGATCATTCATTATGGTTGCTTTTCCAAAGCAATTTGAAGTTAGAAACATACATCTGACCGTCTTATGCATATGACCAGTTTCTTCACTTTATCAATATTATTTCCAGCTTAAAAGTTCTTCTGAAGTAAATTTTATATGATTGTTTACACACCAACTTCATCTCCATTCTTTTCCTCCATTATTCGTAATTTTCTTTTCTATATCCTGAATTTCTCTGACTTGCCTTTTAAATAGTATTAAAATTCATGGCCCAAATTTTTCACTGTTACAAGGGAAGTTTAAATTATGCATATCCTCAGTGGTAGCATGTAACTGATTTTCCCTTTTTTTAGTACTCTGCATTCTTGAAGCTCAAGAACTAGATAAAATGAATCCTAGTAGATGCCTTCTCTAAGACATGTATGTAGCTAGTAGGCTTTAAACATTCTCAATTGTGAATCGTCTCAACATTAACCTACATTTATCCAGCTCTATATTTTTAAACTCATGCAATTCAAAAGCTTCTGTTAAACAAACATTTGCACATATGTCATAAGTCATAAGAGTAAATCCCATAGAATATGGTTGTGTTGATTTCGGGTTTAATATTTGAGGTAAATAACTTATTAGTTCTTGAGTTTGTTCATATTACATTAGTCAATCCTATTTTCTAAAGTACATTATGGAGTCCCTAGGATTTGGTTTCATAAACTCTTTGGTCATTTCATCCAAAATTATGGTAGTTAATGTTTTCTATGGTCAAAAGCTAAAACATTTTAAAGTATATGACACATTTTCCTTATATTACAAGAAACCCCTATATTTATATCCTAAGGTGCTAGATCAATTATGATATTTAATTCATGGATTTAAAAGTATAATTTTCAAATACCTTAAATCGTTGGAATATTTTAAGGATTCATTTTGAAATTATATAGGAAATGAAAATTTGAAGTAATACATTGATAAAATATTGAGATTTGGCTGATTGACCTCCACTTCTTTCCTGTTGGGTTTATGGACCCGATCTGTCCGTATTAGTCAGATCCAGTATTGAAGCTAATAAGCTGTGGCTCATGAGTTGAGAAGCTAATAAGCTGTGGCTCATGAGTTGAGATGCTAATAAGCTGTGGATGGCTTATGAGTTGAGAATATATATATATATATATATATATATATATATATATATATATATATATATATAAGAAGTCAACTCATACAATTCATAAGCAGAAGAAAATTTTTTCTTCCTTATATTCTCTCTTGCTTCTCTTTCTTTTTCTTTCCATCTCTATCGCTTTAATTCATGAATTATAAGGATTCCTCCCGAATACGTCGGTGTGGGTTTCCCGTTGACCGATAATATGCAATCGGCTCTTAGATCTTTCCGCTGCGTTCATTCCTGTGGATTCTGCACTACAAGTGGTAACCCGTTTTCACAACCCGGATATATATGTCTGTATTCTTCATTGGTATCAGAGCTTAATTTTGCGTATTTTGTCAATTTTAAGCTTGATTTATACATAAATGATGTATATTGATGGAGAAAAATTATTTTTTTGTGGAAAATAATTATTTTGATGGAAGGAAAATTATTTTTTATGGAAAATAATTTTTTGTTGGCAGAAAAATTATTTTTTGTGGAAAATAATTTTTTATGGTGATTTTTGTGAAAATCGGACCATTTTGGTGGAAATACAAGTTTTTTCTGGTGAAACACAAGGTTTTCCGGCAGAAATACGTGGTTTTCCGATCTGAAACGAGTTTCAGTCTCACCAGTGGGAGTTTGAGCGTCAAACTCATAGTTCCGGTTGTCAAATGGACAAACCTACACCACCACCGTAACCCGAGACCCCAAAAACCATAGAACGGACGGAATTTCACGGCTTAGAAAAGCCGGGAAGGTGGCAAGTGTAGTGCACTCGCCACCCATGGAATTCACACGCCAGCGCTAACTGCGAGCCACGTGGCACATTCTGATTGGGCCATGTTATGACTATCGGTCCAATCAGAAAGTGCCACGTGGCACATGGCCCCACAGGCACCAACAAGGCGCTGACTTTGACTCCATGCGGCTCTCGCGGATTGGTCTGCATCAGTCACGTGGCAACTATCTGTCCAATTCGTACTCGCCACGTGGCACACGTACACTGAGCATCCCAGCGTGTGCGATATCCTCCGGGCGACTTTTAGTCTCTGTTTTCCAGCAGATTGGCTTTTTGCGATTTTTCTGATTTTTTTGGTGAATTTTATTTAATTTTTTGGTGATCTGAAAATATTATTTCGTATTTTAATATTTGAAAATTATATAAAAATTATTTTATGTTTGTGAAAACAAAATTTCCAAAAAATTAATAAAATTTTTGGAAAATCCAGAAAATCAGTAGGGGAATTTTTATTTGACTTGAATATATTCAAATGTGTTTCGATTATTAAAGGGAATGTATAAGTACATTAATCTTTATTTTGTTTATTGTAAATGTGTTACAATAATGATTCGAGTTATATAAATTACCCGATATCCTAAGGGATATCAAAATTGCAAAAGAAGTCAGGTTGTACGATGAGATGATAACAAGAAAATTGATCCTTGCATTATTATATTGTAAGAGTGCATTTGGGCAAGATGTCTGTGTAGAGGTTTTTGGTAGTAATGTCATAAGGACATTATCGGTTTTTTTTTTTTTTTTTTTTGAGAGTTAGTTTCTCTGTTTGAACTAATGAGATTGTTCAAGTTGATAATTATAGAAAATGAATTTTTTTTATTTTTCTGTAATTGATTATTGGTTGATTATTATTTATTTATGTTGGTGAAATAAATATTTGAGAATGTTTATTTGGTTTTATTGTTTTGGGTAATAATAAAATTAAAGCAACAAAAATAATAATAATTTTTCTCATGAAAGAGTTTTGAAATTAAAACCATTAATCGAGTTTATTACGTGTATATATATATATATATATATATATATATATATATATATATATATATATATATATATATATATTATTAGTAAGGTTGAACATTAGAACTTAAAGGATAATTAGAGCCTTTATGGTCTCTTTGACGAATTGAATTCTAGTGTAAGACTTTGCTAATAGGATATTGGTTGTCTATTGAATATTCGTGTATTGTTTTAACTTGTAATAAGTCGTGCTACTACATGTGTTGTAGATCAAGTACACAAAATGTCATCTATTAGCAAATGGATTGTGGCCGATATGAATAAGGATCTTAGATTGAACGGAGACAATTATGAGATCTAGCGCATGAGGATCCAATATGTTCTAGAGGATCAAGATTTTTTAGATTCCATGGTGACGGTTATGGCCGAACCCTAAGAAGGGAATACTGCTCAATAGGCGGGACAAAGAAGCTTTTGAAGCTTGGAAAAGAGAAATTCCACTACTCGTCTCATCCTGTTGAGTGCAACGGATGATGACATCGCTAAGCAGTTTCATAAGTTTGAGAACGCGAGCAATCTATGGAAAGCTCTGAAAGAAAAGTTCGGAGGTGTGTCTCTGACAAAACTTTGTTCTCTGACGATTAAGCTCGACACTTACAAGAAACTTCCTGATTATACAATGAAAAGACATTTAAGAGAAATGTCTAATATGATCAGTGAGCTTAGCGATGCACGTCATAAGTTGACCGAAGAGCAGAAAGTTTAAGTTGTTATTTGCTCTTTGCCTAACAGTTGGGAGCATATGAAGATGCACCTAACTCATGCCAAAAGTATTAAGACTTTTGATGATGTTGCTAGCCACCTTGAGTTGGAGGAGGATCGCCTAGCATCGATTAAGGTCAATGCTGAGGCCCACTATGCATCAGCTAGAAATAGTTCTGGCAAGATGCGTAAGGGCTTCTATGGCAAAGTCAAAGAGCAGGCTAGTGAGCCCAATAAAGCTGAAAAGAAAGGGAAAAGTAAAAACAAGACTAGAAAAGTGAATGAACATTTCAAGAGTGAAATGCTTCAATTGCCAGGAAAAGGGGCTTTGTGCCAAAGACTACAGGTCTGAGGCTAAGGTACATATTAAAAACTCATGTGTGAGTAAATTATATATATCTAGTATGGTTAATCTAACTGAATATGATCCTATGTGGATTGTTGATTTAGGTGCAACGGACCATATGAGAAGGGACCGAGGTTCCTTAATTGAGTTCCATCGAATCCCATCAGGATCAAAGTGGATCGATGTTAGAAACAACTCGAGAGTTGAAGTCCCTGGGATTTGCACATGTAGATTAATTCTGACAGGTGGTTAGACCCATCTCCTGCATGATGTTTTATTTGCTCCCGAAATTCGAAGGAATTTAATTTCTGTTTCAGCTTTATTGAATATGGGATTCAATTTGTTCTTGGATAATAACAGTTTGCATTTGTGTTTGGCTGAAACCTTTTATGGTTCGCGGCATGTTTCAAATGTTTTGCTTGTTTTGGATATTGTTCCAATAAATAGTGCATTTTTCTTACAATTTGCTTCTACTTCTATACGCGATAGAGATAGTGAAAATGTGATCTGGCATGCCAGGTTAAACCATATTGGCTAAGACTGAATAAGTCGGTTAGCCAAATTAGGTTTATTAGGCAATTTAACTAAGGTTGAATTATCTCCCTGTGAATCATGTCTTAAAGGAAAAATGTGTAAGAAACCATTTGGAAAGCAACTACAATTAATCCATTCTGACGTCTGTGGTCCTATGAATGTGAAGGCAAAGCATGAGGTGATGCGGTCATCACACCACAAGGACATGGAGGCATGTAGCGAGGAGGCAAGAGAGATCCTTTGGAGCTGCCCATTGGTCCAATTACAAGGAACCGTGCAAAGAAGATGCAACAAGTGCTTAACGGTATAGTTATACACTTATTTCAACGTATGGAGTTTAAAGCTGAATTCCAACCATTCCTTTTTTTTTTTTGTTTTTTATTTGTTCTTGTCTTTAGTCAAATAAGGTTTTCTTTTCCTAAATAGTTTAGGTTTAGGTTTTCTATTTAAACACCAATGTAATAGTTGAAATCTGGGACATATGAAATTTAATACAATTGCAATCTAAAATTTTCAGATTTTTTTTCTCTCTTTGTTGAGATTCCAGCCCCGGGCTGATTTTAATACTGTGAGTTTGAGAGATCGAGTTCTTCATTCTTGCGATATTATCTTGATCGTGAACAAGTATTTTGGTAAGGTACTTATGAATCACCACATTCAGGTTCTAAGAATGCTTAATCGAAGTGTCAGGTTTGAATCCCTTTCATTGTCCTTTAAACACCTTAGGATTTGTTTGTTATCACCAATCTTTGTGTCATGCTTGTGAAATTCGAATTATATATTGTTGTCCTTAGTGATTATAATTCATTCTTCTAAATACTTTGCTGCAATTGAATAGATTCTATTGAACAAGTACCTAAGCTTCACATTCTGATTCATTGCTCAATTTGTTTTAAATCCTTTAAGATAGATCGGGGAAACTTGTTGATTTCGGTTTCATAGCCGTTATCATATCAATTGGTATCAGAGCCTTGGCTCTTGAGGATTTTGTTTTTCCATCTAAATCTGAAACTATCAACATGTTTCTACGCGTCTGAAAATCCTAAAAACGGACCAGCCCTTCTAGAGTCAAATTTGTTGATCGAGTTGCTCATACTTTTACATCTAGATTACTAGGTTCGTAGTTGTAGCGTATTGATTAATTTTTTGGACTCTACTCTTATTCACTACTTGAACTTGTGTGTATGCACTAATTAAGCTGATTTCAATTCATTATCTTTGAAAATTTTTAATATTTGTGTGCATGAATTAGACCTGTTCATGGGTCGGGCTGGGCCTGGTTCGGGTCGGGCTACATCGGGTTTGATATAAAAATCTATTGTCCAAGCCCAGCCCAGCCCGCACTAATTTTACATCGGGCTCAGGCCGGGCTGGGCCATGCAATTGCAGCTTATTCCCAAGCCCTGCCAATCAAATAAATGCTTATATTTTTCTAATATTACTTATTTTAAATAAATTTAATTTACAAATAGTATTCATAGACAAATTTAATTTACAAATAGTATTCATAGAGAAATTATAATGGTCAAGATCTTCCATAAGTTTTTCAATGGTTCATATTAAATATTTAGTATATAATTATATAAATAAAAATATAAAAGTATATATTATAAAATTATCCGGGCCGGGCCCGGCCAGTCATGGGTCTTATAGTTATTCCCAAGCCCAACCCATCATTAACTCGGGCTTCTGCGGGTTCGGGCCGGGCTGGGCTTAAAGTGAAATATGTATGTCTAAACCCAACACAGAACGGGCAGGTTTGGGCTGGCTTTGCGGGCCGCGGGTCGTTTGCACAGGTCTAGCATGAATTAAAGTTAGCTGTCGTGATCGCATATAACAAGTTAAAAAAAAAAGTGATTCAGTTATACTCAAAACGGAGAAAGAAAGCAAGTTTGGAAATATATGCAACTGAGTGATTTGTGCACCTATGCTTTGAACTTAATGAATTTGCATGCTAGTACACACTCCTGAGTATTTTTAGCCTTTGTCCTTTCTTCGAAAATTGTCTTTTATTCTTGTTCCTAGTTTGCGTTATTTTCTTTTCGTTTCAATTTTAGTCATCTTTGCATCTAGAATCCTCCTGCCTACCTTCTTTTTGTCATCTTTGTTGCTTCTGTGGCATTCGTATTACCTGAATTGATCCTTGTGATCCATCAAGATAATACAAAAAAGTGACTGAACCGATTGGGAAGTATTTCTTCTATTTTTCTTTCTTTTCTTGCTTTAGATTAGTTATTCGATTCTTTTCTTTTCCATTTCAGTAATTAACCATGTCTAATAAATCTTCTGAAGACAACCCTAGAAAGGTTGATCTAGATCAGTGGCAACAAGCTGTTGTAGGTGAATTAAAACGAATTGGTAATATTGTTACTGATTTGATGACCGAACGAAAGCAACACAAAGAACGACCCTATCAGAACTCAAGAAATGTTGGGAAGTTCAGTATGGAGGATGACGTATCTGAATCTGATGAAGAAGTGTGGTCCACTTCAAGGCGGAGAGTCCATGACCGAAAAGATAATAACCTTAATGCTATCAAACTGAAAATGCCAACATTCCGAGGTGCTAGTGATCCGGAAGCGTACATTGAATGGGTTCAAAAAGTGGAAGCTATTTTTGACATTCATATGTATTCTGAATAGAAGAGAGTAAAGCTTGTCGTTTCCAAATTAACCGATTGTGCTGCTGTTTGGTGGGACCAATTGAAACGCACAAGGCATAGAGATGGTGATGAGCCCGTAACTACTTGGAGGGAGATGAAACGCCTTATGAAAAAGAGATTTGTGCCAGCTCAGTGTCATAAAGAGCTATTGACTGAACTTCAGCAAATGACACAACGTAATCAGTCTGTTGAGGATTACCACCAGCGGTTGGAGATGGCACTTATCAGAGCTGATGTGCAAGAGGATGAGGAGCCCACTATGGTAAGATTCCTCATTGGGATGAGACGGGAAATTAAGAATGTCCTAGAGCTATAAACATGTTTTGCAATGGAGGACATACATCACAAAGCTGTACAAATTGAGTGTCAATTACAAGAAGCCGAAATGGGTAAATCACGTTATAAGGACACACTAATGCTACCCTGTGGAGATCAGAACCAAGAGAGAGGGACCTAAGAAGTGATCACAAGCCCAAGGCTGATTATCACTCCAGAAGTGACCAAAAAGCTCGAATTGATACAAAGGCTTTTGGGAAGATGAGGTTGGGAGAGGCTGCCCCAAAGACCCGAAAAACTGAGAGTTCAACTCGAACTCGTGATAGTATTTGTTTTAAGTGTCAAGGGAGAGGACATTATGCAAGGGATTGCCTAAATCAAAGAGCCATGGTCATGAAACATGGAGAGTTGGCATCTAAATCTGACTCTGAAACTGATCCCAAACTTGCAGATATGCCCAGCTTGGAAGATTGTAGTGACATTGAAGAGGTGGATAGCAAGGGAGGACATGGTGTAAATCTGGTAACTCGGCGCACATTGAAAAGGGGACTTAGTAGCTGAATGGAACAAAGGGAAAACATTTTCCATGCCCGGTGTAATGTGAAAGGAAAGACATGTTTGATGATCATTGATGGAGGGAGCTACTGTAATGTGGTTAGCCATGTCTTGGTGAATCGATTGGGACTTTGAACCGTTCCACATCCTAGTCCATATCGATTGCAATGGTTGAACGATAGTAACGAACTCAAGGTTATTAGGCAGGTACTTCTGAACTTTGCAATTGGTTCTTATACTGATGAAGTGCTTTGTGATGTTGTCCCAATGCAAGCTTGTCATGTTTTGTTAGGGAGACCTTAGCAATTTGTTCGATCGGTGCTGCATCATGGCCGAAAAAACAAATTTACCATTGTCAAGGATGGGAAGAAGAATGCAATATCATCCTTAACACCCGCTGAAGTATATGATGACCATCTCTATATGCAAAGAATGTCTCAAGAAAACACTACGAGTAGGGGTATGGTTAAGGGGAGTGAAAACAAGAGTGTTAAAATTAGTGAGGGTGAGAAGAGAGAAGAGGTGAGAGAAAAGGCATCAAGGTCGAGATATGAGAGTGAGAAGAGAGAAAAAGGAAGGAGCATTAAGAAAGCCCAAAATTTATCATTATATGGTAAAATGAGATATATTATGCAAGCTGAATCTGAAAACAAAAATCTGTTGTTATTTTATTGCAAGAGTTTTTGTTTATCATGTCTAAACCAATCTGACCTTCCTTCAAGTGTTTACCCTCCTTTACAGGAGTTTGAGGACTTGTTCCCTGAAGAGATGCCGAACAAGCTGCCCCCGATCTGAGGAATTGAGCACCAAATCGATTTTGTACCCGGTGCACAAATTCCTAATAGACCAGCCTATAGAAGTAATCCGGAGGAGGCGAAGGAGCTTCAAAGGCAAGTGGAATTAATTCATGAATCTATGAGTCCGTGTGGTGTACTGGTCATTCTAGTACCAAAAAAGGATGGAACTATGCGAATGTGCATCGATTGTAGAACTGTTATTCAGAAAAACTTGAAATCATGGGAGGAAGGCGTACCATGTATTGAATTTGCATATAATAGGGCAGTGCATTCATCTACTCACTTGTCACCATTTGAAATTGTTTATGGGTTTAATCCTTTGACACCATTAGACTTGATCCTTTTACCTGTTGATGAAACGAAAAGTATAGATGGTAAGAAGAAGGCAAAATCAGTGCTTAAGTTGCATCGACAAGTGAGACAGCAATTAGAGAAGAAGAATGAGCATTATGCAAGGCAAGCCAACAAGGGACGCAAACAAGTGTTGTTTGAACCGGTGATTGGGTGTGGTTGCATATGCACAAGGAACGATTTCCTGCCCAAAGGCTGTCAAAGCTACACCCTAGAGGCGATGGACCATTTCAAGTCGTTGCACACATTGGGGATAATGCCTACAAGCTAGACTTGCCAGGTGAGTACGGTGTGCATGCGACTTTCAATGTGGCTGACTTGTCTTTGTTTGATGTAGGTGATGAGGATTTGAGGACAAATCCTTTTCAAGAGAGAGGGAATGATGCGGTCATCACACCGCAAGGACATGGAGGCATGGAGCGAGGAGGCAAGAGAGATCCTTTGGAGCTGCCCATTGGTCCAATTACAAGGAACCGTGCAAAGAAGATGCAACAAGTGCTTAACGGTCTAGTAATACACTTATTTCAACGTATAGAGTTTAAGGCTGAATTCCAGCCATTCCTTTTTTTTTGTTCTTTTCCTAGTCAAATGAGGTTTTCTTTTCCTAAATAGTTTAGGTTTAGGTTTTCTATTTGAACACCAATGTAATAGTTGAAAGCTAGGACATATGAAATTTAATACAATTGCAATATGAAATTTTCAGATTTTTTTTCTCTCTTTCTTGAGATTCCAACTTGGGGCTGATTTTAATATTGTGAGTTTGAGATATCGAGTTCTTCATTCTTGCAATATTATCTTGATCATGAACAAGTATTTTGGTAAGGTACTTGTGAATCACCACATTCATGTTCTAAGAATGCTTAATCAAAGGTGTCAGGTTTGAATCCCTTTCATTGTCATTTAAACACCTTCGGATTGGTTTGTTATCACCAATCTTTGTGTCATGCTTGTGAAATTCGAATTATATATTGCTGTCCTTAGTGATTATAATTCATTCTTCTAAATACTTTGCTGTAATTGAATAGATTCTATTGAACAAGTACCTAACCTTCACATTCTGATTCATTGCTCAATTTGTTTTAAATCCTTCAGGATCGATAGGGGAAACTTGTTGATTTAGGTTTCATAGCCGTTATCATATCATGAGGCCTGTTATTTCATCACTTTTATTGATGACTATACTAGTTATGGTCATATTTATTTGATATCTCACAAATCGAAAGCTTTAAGTTGCTTAAAGAGGTTTATGAACCTTATTGAGAATCAATTAAATGTCAAAATCATAGCTTTGAGAACTAGCCGTGGTCAGGAATATTTATTGGATGAATTCAAAGCTTTGTGTGATGAAAAAGGAATTGTACATCAGTTGTCGATTCCTTACACTCTGCAACAAAATGGTGTTGCCCAGAGGAGAAATTGAACTCTTCTTGATATGGTGATATCTATGATGGCTGCAGCAAATTTGCCTGTCTCCTATTGGGGAGATGCATTGTTTACAGCTGCATACGTTCTCAACCGAGTGCCCTCTAAATTTGTCTCATCCACTCCTTATGAGCTATGGATGGGTCGAAAACCCGATTTAAGTAAACTCAGACTGTGGGGTTGAACTGTTTTCGCCCATGATAGATCGAGTAAGTTTGGGAAACTAGGCTCAAGAGGCAAAAAGTACGTCTTTATAAGGTATCCAGATGTATATCAAAAGGATATGTCTCAGTGGGAGAAACAGAAGATGGAGAAGTGATAGAGTTGAATCACGTGACATCATTTTCTTAGAGAATGAGTTCCTTAAGATAGGGGAGGTGGACCATGATTTACCACTTTATAAGGAATTGGAAACTAATGGAGTTCTCTATTTGAGTGGGAGAAAATTTGAGGAACATGAAAGTTTTCATGAACCTCAAAATGTTACGAATGATCAAGATCAAGGTTTAGATCAAACTCCAATTCCTAGTGAGCATGTGGATCTAGACTTCTGTGGGAGTATGGAACATGGTCCAAGTGGGGGCATATCAAATTACAATGAATATATGAGACATGTTTATCAGGATTCGGTACCGCGAAAATCTAAAAGACAAAAAGTCAAATGCCGACTATTTAGTATCAAAGGCACAGCTCTTTTAGTCACCCCACAAGATGATGATGAGCCTAGAAATTACAACAAAGCTCTCTTATGCCCCGCAAGAAATGAATGGATTAAGGCTGTGGAAGAAGAAATGGCTTCCATGAGATCTAACAGAGTTTGGGTACTTGTTGATTTGCCAAAGGGAAGAAAAGCTATTGGGAGCAAGTGGGTTCTCAAGATCAAGTGTATGGATGATGGCAATATTGAAAGATATAAGGCCCGCATAGTTGTTAGGGGCTACACACAATAGGAAGGGATAGATTATGAGAAAACTTTCTCACTTATTATGAGGTTCACGTCCATTAGATTAATCCTGGCAATTGTTGCAATCTAGACCTACAGCTACATCAAATGGATGTTAATACTGCTTTTCTCAATGGAGAATTGGACGAAGAAATCTACATGGATCAACCTATAGGTTTCATCGTAAAAGGCAGTGAACAAAAGGTTTGCAAATTGAAAAGATAAATTTATGGCCTTAAACAGTATTCTAGACAATGGTACCTTCGATTTATAATGTGATGATATCGAATGGCTTCAAGGTGATTGAAGAAGACCATTGTGTTTATAAGAAAAGCTCTGGTAGATTTGTGATTATGTCATTATATGTTGATGACATTCTGATTGCAGGAAATGATATGGAATATGTGAATCAAATCAAAGATTGGTTAACCTCAAGTTTTGAGATGAAAGATATGGGTGAAGCTGCTTTTATCCTTGGAATTAAGATTTCAAGGGATCGTTCAAAGAAATTGTTAAGATTGTCTCAAGAGACATATATTAACAAGGTTCTTGAATGTTTCAATATGAGCAACTGTAAACCCGCATATAGCCCAATGTCTAAGGGAGTGACCCTTAGTGCTGATATGTGTCCCAAAACATAAATGAAAATGGATTTGGTGAAAAATCTTCCTTATTTGAGTGCTGTGGGCAACCTTATGTATGCAATGATGTGTACTAGATGTGATATCTGTCAGACAGTTGGCATGGTGAGTAGATATCAGTCCAATCCTGGACAAGCACATTGGATAGCAGTAAAGAGGATACTGAGGTATCAGAAAGCCACTGTGGATTACTCTATGTGTTATGAAGGCAAGGATCTGTAATTGAGAGGATAGACAGATGCAGATTGGGCAGGATGTGGATGAGAGGAAATCCACTATTGGTTTTGTTTTCTTGCTTAGTAATGGTGCAGTATCATGGAGCCGTAAGAACAAACCCGTATTACCCTATTCACGATGGAAGCTGAGTATGTGTCATACTCGTCCGCAGTTCAAGAGGGAGTGTGGTTAAATAGGTTGTTGAAACATTTATGTATTACTTCCTCAAATGCTCCAGTGGTGATAGACAGTGATAGTCAATCTGCTATTGCGTTTGCTAAGGATTAGAGGTTCCATAGCAAGTCAAAGCACATAAAGATTAATTGTCACTTTGTTAGGGACTTAATAGCACGCAAAGAAGTTAATTTGAAATATGTATCGACTCATGACATGGTAGCAGATCCATTAACAAAACCTGTCACGAGAGATGTTTTTGTGAAACATGTAAGATACAATGGTTTGCGTAGGATCTGAATTACATGTTTCTGTATGTTTGAGAACATATTGTTCAATATAGTTTGAATTGCATACACAAGTGCGAATATTAATTTGTTAATATTTGCTGTTATATTTTGAGATGCATGTTGGACAAAAAAGTAGCTCACTCACACGAGCGTTTACCCTTATTTTGTCATTTGTTGACAAATGTAAAGGATGAGGCTGTTTTTTAACAAATGAGAGCTTGTTCAATAATAGAAGTCGTTTCGCTTCAATTATGGAAAAGAGTTTTCATTAAAGTGTGAAATTCATATACATGCAAAAGGCAAGTATATAAGAGACTATATGTAATCTAAGAGGCTTGTTGTTAGCAACAAGAGCCTGTTCTATCTTTGTAGCCGGAAGTAGTCTATAAGTGGACTCAGGTTGGATATTTTGGCACGTCTAACCGATGCTTTCGTATGATGTTAATATAGACATCCACTTCTTTCAAGAGGAAAGAAGAGAACATCATAATACATGTTTTCATAACATGTGTGCTTAGTGACCCTGAGATGGAAAAGTAGTGATCTCAACTTTTCCTAGTGTGAGACTCTAGCAATAAAACAGAGGTTTTGTTGAATTATCTATCCTTAAGACCCTAATTTATTCTGGAATTATAGTCTAATGTGGTTGTTTTGGAAGGAGACTTTAAATGGGTCAAGTATGATTCGACCTTGGATAAGCCCGACTGGACAAGAGAGTTAGATTATGATGGAAAGAACAAAGTAAAAGGGGAAGATCACCATGTTTTCACATCTTGAGTTTCTATACATTACAACCCGGGTAGTTATGCATGTGTGCATATTTGTAATGATAGAAAATTGTAGAGAACAAAAGGATTACAATGGATGTGATGTGGGATCTAGGATAAGGCATACAGTGTTTTGACATTTTCATCAAGCTGCTATATATCTCCAACGAATGTATAGCATTAAAGCTCTCAAGGTATGTTGGTCGCACAAACTATTTACAAGTGTGAAAGAGACGATATAGTAGATCTGTTCTGTTATGTATAAGTGGGAGATTTCCAATCTAATATCTGTTCTTACATTATTTATTATTTGTTAAAACTTTTGTATATAATACAATTCAATTACAAAGTAGATTAACCCTGACAACTATTTTTCACTACAAATATAGTTTTACTTGCTACATTCTTTTTTCTTAAAGAATAAATAGATCTATTTTATTAGTTAGGTAAAAATTAAAAATTCATTCCCGCTTCCTTGTAAAATTGAATAAAATTCAGACATATAAAGCAATTAAATAAAACAAACCATCAATCATTTTGGCAAAATTGTAATTTTAAAACACAAACTAATAAAATCTTAGATGAAGTAAAAGTAAATAAAATATTTAAAACTATCTTATTCAAGCAAAAGTTTTTTACAAAAAAAGCGATGAAACAAGAAACTAAAAGAGAATTGAAAAATTATATAAAAAATATTTAATATCTAATATATTGTCTTTAGATGTAACAATAAGTCTATTACATTTTTATAATTTTACTATCATGTTTTGTATTATAATGACTCATTAAATAAAACTATTAAATTTAATAATCATTATTGAATTACAAATATTCATCCTTGTTAAAAAAAAAAAAGAGATGTACTTCAACAATTATGTTACATGCATGGAAATGATATATATGAAATTTTTCTCAAATACTCAGTTTAGACTGATACCAACTATCTGAAATGTTAGATATATAAGAGAAAAAGAAAATGATATTTACTTTAATATTATTATAAATTATTTTGTAATTAATAGATAAGTAAAGTGTGATTACTATGATAAAGCTACTGCAACAAGAAAGATATTATCAAGTCTTGTAAACATGAGACTAAAAAGTTTATACATGATAAGCTCATTATTAATCAAGAGATAGCCTTGCTTATAAGCTAATAATTCTTTGTTCATATTCTTCAAAGCTTTCAATGGCTATGCTTGCTTCAAAAGATAGCTATTGCTTCAAGAGTTACAAACTCCAAAAATTAAAACTCACAACAGCTTCAGAAGATGAAAATGACCTCAAGAGCTGCAAGCTTCACTTACCATATGATCTAAAAAGTTTCCAATGGCATAGGTTCCTTATGAAATGAATGCAATAGCCATATCTTGATTATAAGCTAGACAGAACGGCCATAATCCCTTCAAGACCTTGATGCAACGGCCACATCTTCTTGTGACCTAAAACCAACGGCCATTATCCCTTCAAAAGCTATGACAACAGCTAGTTTACCTCTTGAAGTGCATTTCTTTCACCATTAAAAGCAAAGCAAATCAAATTGAAAGAGCAAGGAAGCCTTAGCAAATGTTTCATACATTAAGAGCAAATTCATGAAGTCCTCTAACAAAATCCTTCAAGCAATCAAAGAGAGAAAGCTTCATCTTTGTTCATTCAAATATTTCCATATTCGGGTTTTGTATTTCACACAAGGGATTTGTGTAAGGTGGTTTACTTTGTTAATTGTGTGAATTAAAAAAGTTTGTAAAACTTTGGTGCTTAGGCTTTGAAAAAGCATCGGGAGAAGTTTGTGTTGGATATGCCCTAATCCCGAGGCATTGGTCCTTGCATTTGTATCATATATTAATTGGATTCATGTATTATACTTCTTTGTGTTATTAATAAAGGCATTAATTCATTTATTATATTTATCTTGTGCAATATATTAAATGAAGTATCCGATGGACATATCCATATCCATGATGACCAGTGTCATGCACTTGGCAGTAAGACCATCGATAGGGTAAACGATATGACCATAAATAGATCCGTAGTCTGTTCAAGTCATGGGAATCAATGGAACAAGAGACTATCATTAACCTGGTTGTATGGCGGTGTCTTACCAGTCATTGGACATGGAATGTCAACCAAGTTAATGGGTACATGCATAAGGGGCATGGTACTGGATAGATCCACTTAACGAGGAATCCACATGGTATAGTATCACAAGTGATTCTCATGTAGTACTTGTATGGATCCTTTGACCTGACCATATGAGGGTGTTACATGTGAGGTCACATGCTTAGGGGTACGCCTAAAGGGCCTGTAATAGGGTGCCAAGTATGGGCTCTTTCGGGTATGTCACTTAGCATGGTAATGCTATGGATATGCAGAAGGAATTCGTCACCCAGTAGTCCACTGGGAAGATATCATCGGCCTCTTGATGAATGTGACTGATAAGAGTGTGGCCACACCCAAACAAGTGGGAACTTGTTTGTGAGCTTCAGTGCATTCGGGATCAAGTTAATGTCCAGACACAAAAGAGGGTGATCAATCCATGCCTCTGTGTTGGACACCGATATCAATGACATGGGATGTACAAGTTTAAACTACAGGGTTATGATAACAGTTAGACTGCCATCTCCATTTTAATTAGGGGCTGCAGTGGCTTGCTAGAGCCCAACTGCAGTCTGTGGGCCAAAGGCCCGCTGCCAACATAAAGATGGGTCCACGGGATCGTACACATAGAACGACTGAACACAGACTTAAGGAATCACATGTATACTTGGAGTATACACTGTGGAGAGAGAGGTATATATATATTAACCATATTATAAAGATCAATTGGATTGATCCTAATAATGAAATTAATATATTCAATTGGCTCTTCGTAATTAATTGGATTAATTATGAGATTATTTCCTAGGTGGAAATATTCATATGTATAGGTTTACATATGATTTTATTTTTTGAGGATTTGATTTTAATTTGATGGATTAAATTAATTGGTCAAACTAATTTTAATTTATATAAATAATATATTACTAGGTGTAATATATTAAATACATGGGTATATTAAAATTGGGCTTGAAATTAATTTAAACCAGAACAATTAAAATTAGATTGGGCCTGAATTAAAAGATGGAAGCCCACACAAAATGAAAGGAGCCAAGTTGGGCCTAAATTCCCCTAGGGGAATTCGGCCACCCTAGGTATAAAAACCTAGGAGAAATTTCGGCCCCAAGTGAACAAGCCACCATAGCCGAAATTTTCCACCCTAGCCTCCTCTCTATTGCTCGTTTTTCCTATGCTAGCACGGGTCATGTTCGTTAGGGGTTCGTGTACGAGAACGAGGAGGGAATCTAATTTGATTTCTGCAGTCTTCATCCATCTCTAGAAAGAGATATTCTGGGTAAGAATATGATCTCTTTCTATTTAAATTTTATGTTTAACAATTTCCATTTCAATTGCTCCTGGGACTGGATTTAAGGAAATCATCGCATTCTTCCGCTTTTGTCGGGTGATTTCCAGTGAAAAATTCCAACAGTTTGGTATTTGAGCTAGTAAAAAGATATCGGATAAAGTTTGGTGCTTTAACTTTGAAAAAGCATCGGAAGAGTTTTGTTACTTAAGTTCGGAAAATGTAACGGTAGAGGTTTGATACTTAGCCTGCAAAAGTATTGAGTTTATTACTTGAACTTGTAAAAAGTGACCCAGACTTGTTTTTCCCCGTAAAAGAAACACTAGTGGAAAATCTCAAGTGATTGGATTGGGGACTAGACGTAGACCAGTGGATTAAAGAAAATTTTATGGCACTATTGAAAAGTATTTCTCAATATATGGTGAAAACTGAAGCATTTCCCTAGTTGTGGTGATTTTGGATAGATCCACTTACTGTGTTAGCGGATGCTTGTTTTTATTTCAAAAATTTGTCTTTGATTTGGTCTGCCAATAAAAAAAGTGGACCAAGTTATGTCCGCAATTCATGAAAGCGGGCTCATTAAAGTCCATTTTTTGTGAAAACGGACACTCAGTCCGTAAGATATAAAAGCAGACACACCAGTCTGCTAACATCGACAAGACCAATTAGAGAACTGAGTCCGCTAGTTTCAAAATTGGACTCATTTTACATCCACAAACATTGAAATTGGACCTCATTTTTGTGTTTCTGTGTCTGCAAACATACAAATTGAACTTGTTTTTATGTCCGCTTTCCATAAAAATGGACTTGCTGACTAGTCCGCAAAACAAAAAATTGGACTGAAAACTTTAACCCCAATAAATTAAATTGGCAAACACTTTGACCATGTTTTATCAATTTTAATTTTTGTAATTAGGTTAGTGTAAGTAATATGAAACCATGTTTAGTATATATATCATCATGTTAATAAATTATGATAATTAAATTAAATAAATGATTTACTAATATATATGTGACTATATTTATCACACCATGTAAATATTATTAAGATTTGGATCAAAATGTATTAACTTTTGATAAATAAATTTAATAACCATTCTTTTAATTTCAATAATTCTAACTAATAAAATGTTAATAAGCACTCTTTTCGATTCTATAATTTGAAGTAATAAAATATTAATGACCACTCTTTTTGATTTGAAAGAAACTTATGAAGTATTTTTATACTAAATATGTAAATAATATCCCAAAATACAGAATAAAAATATATATTTTGACTTCAAAGAAACTTATGAAGTATTTTTTATAGTAAATATATTAAGAACATCCCAAAATGCAAAATAAAAAAAACATATGTTACATTATTTATAGGATATATTCTAAATATTCCTAGATAAGTCTCCAACTAAAATATAAAAATATTATACATTATTTAAAATGAAACATCAAATATTACATCCGCTTCTATCTGAAGGCTGCGATGGACCAGTGCACTATGATAGATTATATTCAACATTTGTTGTTGTTGCATAGTTGAAATATGGGAAAGTGGGTTGTTGCTGAGAGTACATACTAGACATACCAACACACTGTTCTATTGAAGATGGCCGTGTTATGTATAATCCAAGGTGATTGGCTTGACCCAGACCATTGTGTAAATGGGTTTTGAGAAGTGTTAAACCCATATTATGATGGACCTGATAAACTAACAAATGAACCAGGTGCAGATGGGTTAGGAACCCATGATGAATATTGTTGTGTTGGTTGTGATGTGCTAGCTCCATATGAATCATGTGAACGATAGGATACTGGATGTGGCACAATGTCATAAGAAGGATCAATTGGTAGTGGGACCTCACGTCTCCTTGATCTAGCACGCTGGCAGCGTCTACCAGTAGCAGCAACAGGTTCCTCTTCATCCACATCAATATTCGTATAAGTAGCGGTCGGAGCTGGATGAGGTGGTGGGGAACCCCGAACATAACGTCATTCCTCCCGAAGTGCCCTACATATGTTGTTTCTTAGCCTGTGTACAGTATCTAAATCTCTAACCAGGGTGAGTTGCTCCATTCCATCAAGTTGTACGTAATATATATTATTACAATCTAGTTGTGCATAAAAAAACTAACCACATGAATTTTCAATTTTAATGACTTAATATGGCACCATGGACATCACGTCTAACAAAAATCCACCTCCTTGTTATACGCCTATACCATTCCATGTATTCAGTATGATAATGGAGTGGTCCAGCATATGGTTGAGCTGTAAATATCAAATTTGCCCTATTATTCCAGATTGTAACCTATCCATTTTCTACATAATGGAACTTTTAACCTGAATAAGTTCAATATCATACATCTCACTTGTTTTCATGGGAGCAATAGGTATGTGTTGTTGCAATCCACATTGGTGAAGTACTTTGTCAAGTTGATGCCATTCTATAATGTGCATGCAAATCAATAGGACAACAGCTCTCCATAACTGATTTCCTTCAAAGCAATATTCCGGTAATGCTGCCCGGATATCATCAGTGTATGGATCCCAAGTGAACTACAAGCAACACAAGTTTACATAAATATGTATATGATTTGACCATCGTAAAGCAAATTTTAAGTCATAAATTTTTAACATCAATACACATTAATTTGTATGACTTCCGGAATCTTTGTCAACTAAATCAAGTACATATCGTATATGTCTCTAAGAGTATGAGTTGGCACTCTAGTGGAATCCTTAGGTGTGCTCCATCTGTAATTACTTAGGAGATATTAATTTCCATACCTAACATCTTTCACTGATTGTACAACTATATCATAAGATAAAGATATAAATTTGCAGAAGTTTGCCAATTTTATTATTTAAAAATTGATAGTGTATTGCCAAACTTGAGTGTATACTAGATAAACAATTAAATAATATACTAGAAAAAAAATACACACACACAGACACACATATATATATCATAAGTGTTATATATATGTACCGTCAACCAAGTGGTAAACCAGGCGTGATAACTCTACTCCGTAGGTTCGGTGATATATCTCACAATCTCTCATATGCCCATAGATGCAACAAAATTAAAGCACCACCAATTTGTGCAGTGTTGTGCCGAGCGGCTTTACATAGCTCTTTATACAAATATGCTAAACACCCGCCGTCCCAGCTGTACTAACCAATTGTTGCAATTTTCTCTAACGAAGGTAAAAACATAAGGTTCACATAACCTGATGTTTTTGTACCAAACAATATGCCCGATAAAAGTTACAACAAGTATTCACAGATGTAACGTACAATGTCCTCTTCATTATCATTAGCCGGCATGGCAGGAAAATTAGCATTCAACCAACTCACTTGTAGCATATTTTTTAACACATTTCTTGGAGGAGGAATGCCTGATAATCTTTCACACTCGTCAACCCATTTTGGAGGAAGTGGGCAAATCAATATATTACCATTTATTGGTGGTCCAGTTTGTATAGCAACATCCTGCAATGTAATTATTGCCTGACCTTCAGGAAGATGAAAAGTACGAGTCTCCGGTCTCCATCTCTCAACTAGAGCCATAATGAGATGGTGGTCCAACTGAAAAAAACCCAAACATGCAACTCCATAGAAACCTGTTTGTGTCAATACTAGTTCAAGTCGTCCATCAGTTTCTTCTTCACGTGTGATTACAAAATTACAAAATGTTTATTATAATTATAATATATTCAACCACGCCCATATGTCCTAGTGTTATGACCGGGTTAGCCACATTTACTACAAAAACTGATAGTGTTAGCGTGGTAACTTTCCAATCCATCTCATTGCAAATCCGTATTGTTTTTGGTCGACCCTTCTTTCTCATCCAATTTGGATTTGGTACAAGTGGTGGCCCATCTATTGTTGGCCAATACTCACGTTCTCTAAGTGGGATAAATGGTGTGGACCAACATTTTATGTTGTTTTCCAATTTATAAATGGGATGAATAAATTGTCTATGGTCAATGCCATATGCCAAACATGCAGCAATTGCATGAGAGCATGCTATTCTCAATTGTTGAAACTTCCCACAACTACAACTCATTTCTTTAAGATTTACCACCTACTTGTGTCCCCCCTTCCTTGCTAAATTCCTACAGGTAGTTTTAATCTCATACACACCATTCCTCAAATCAAAGCTTCGTACTACATGCCCAGGTGCCTTTTCAAACCTTGTCCACGAAAGGTCAATTGCAAAAGCAATATATGAGAGTCCCTGTTGCATTTGGGATGTGATTTCACGTCTTTGGCTGTCGAAACGATCGACCAATTTAAAAAACAGACTTTCCATCAGTTGTTATTGGTAATCCCCAAATATCTTTTAACAGCTACCCATTTATAGATTCATCAATGTTAGTTGTCACACTGCCCCAATGACAACCTCCATCAAATGCAGCAGCCCATTTCTCCTTTGGAAATTGATTCAACCATTCAAAGCTATCAGGTTCTTTACCCTGAAGGAACCTCATCATCCGGTTAAACTTTTGAGGTTGCTGTGGATATGCTAAAAAAACATGAAAACATATTTCAAAGCATAATGAGTACAACAGTTGTATAATTTGTGTATTATGGTTCAGGACAATTGATTAAGCAATAGTCTTAAATACTTGCATTGATGATAAACTTTTTAACTTCTTCATTTTTGAATTGCTTATTGTAGTTACTTGATAGATGTCGAATGCAGAATAGATGAGATGTCATATTCCAATTTTCACACTCCGTAGCTCTTAAGCTTCCAGCATGCCTATCAGATACCACACAAACATTGGGAATATCTGGGCAAATAATAACCCATAAACAACGCAAGAAGAATTCCTAATTTTCCCTGTTTTCAACTTCAGTTACAACAAATGCTACTGGAAATATGTTTTTGTCACCATCAAGCGCTGATGCTACTAGAAATACACCTTTATACTTTCCAGTTATAAAATTAACATCAACATACAACACTAGCATATAATGTTTGAAGCCATCAATGCATGGTTGCAAAATCAACAAAAGACGCTGAAAATGTTTAACTCTTGGCATGGATTGACCATTGCGAAAGTGATCAGACTCAGCAATATGGTAGATTGAGATGAGTTTCATTTCGGTTACATCATGAATCCAAGGGCGAAGATGGTTATATAACTCATCAAAACTTCGTTATATCTTCTCAATTGCTTTAACCATGCCTTCTTGTAGAAGATTTTTAACTTATATCTTTCATCAAAGTTTGCAACAATCACCTTCACCTTTAGCAAGGGATCCTTCCTGATCATAGCCTCCACTATGGGATACATGTAGGCTGTGTCAAGATTTCGGTTGTCTTGAGACTTTTTCAACCCATGACAAGTATGTTCACCGGCATACTTCGTGATCTCCCATAAATGAGCCTTCTTCTTTAGTGTCGCACGTAACCTCTAAGGACATCCATCATCATAATAATGATATACCAATGTGATAGGATTCAGCCTTGTCTCTCTACTCCAAAACTCTTTTGAATTCTCATAGAGTATTCTTTAGCTGTAGTTTTAACTGCGTCTCTTGAATGAAATAACATCCCCTTTGAGAGTTTCATTGACAAATCCCATATTATAGCATGTTTGTTTTCATCAATTGCATGGATCGTCATAGATGATGAATCGAATTGGGTAAGCTGGGGAATATTTGGAAAAAATGCAGGAATTAAATTATTGTATGATACAGGGTCATCAACATTTCAAGAAGATGCCCTACGATTCCCTTCACCCTCATCCTCATCCTCATTCTCCACCCCATCATGATCATTATCAGTATCAATATAATCCTCAGATTCACTATCATCACCATCAACATCATCCTCTTCATCATCATCACCATCAGATTTGCTATCAGCATCATCACCACCACCACAACCACCATTAAAAGCAATAGGTGCATAATCATCACTATCATCATCATCATCGCCACAATAACCACCCACTCCACTACCACCACCATCATAATCAATAGCTTGGGAATAAGATGGTCCAACTATATCCCTCATGTGTGTAGAAGGTGTATTATGATTGCAGGAGATGTATAATTCAATACAGAACAAGCTATTACAGAAACTGTTGACTATCCCCAACATCATATTTGAATCATCATCGTCACATAGATCAAAACAATTATACAGCAGCTATACACCATTCATTGCAATGGGATTTTGAAATTGCACCCTAATCAAATTTTCGTTTGCTGGTACATTCACAACAGTCCTAATCTTATCAAACAATGAACTTAGATTAAATGAACCATTCATTGATATTACTTTACAATATCCATTATCATAATACATTCCAAATTGATTCCTTATTATTTGACCACCCCAATGAATATATATTGATACTGAAGTCGACATTATTCTATCGTATAATTAAAAACATGCATTATATATATACACATTACACATTAAAATTGCAATTTAAAAATTATATTTCATTTGTATTATTATTATTATTATCCATATTTTAAACAAAATTAAGATATTTTTTTTATTAATTCTAAACTTCAAGCAAAAAAAAATATATATAATATTTCAAAATCTAATAACAATTTCTAAACAAACTAATACAAAAATTATATTCGCTAACTATATAGTTTATATCATATATTTAAGATTTTATAAACATATAAATATTATATACTAACTTTACAAAAATAAATCTAATACAAAATGATACATAAATTTTTGCATACATCACATATATATTGTTATCAAGAGAATACTACACAAATTTAAAGACATTGACAACATAATTTCTAAAAAAATGCACAAAATAAAAATTTTAAAAATATTCTTACATTTACCTTTTTTAGGTTTAATGCTTCACAATGGTTGTTGTTTGATAGTTGTAGTGCTAGGGTTTTTTTTTTCCAATTTGATGATCCTAATCCTAGGTGAATTACAAGAAGTTAATTAAGAGTAAACAAACAACTTATTTAAAAAAAATTACAAAAATATTAACAAAATAATTGAGCATATATATGTTGGGATTTGTCACCGGAAATCAACCGATAAAGTGGAAGAATGCGTTGATTTCCTCAAATCCGTGCCCAGGAGCAATTGAGGTGGAAATAAAAACAACAAAAAAAATTAGAAGAGAATAAGATTCTCACCCGAGATATCTCTTCTAGAGATGGCTGTAGAAATCAACAGAGACTTGCTCCATGTTGCTGTAGACGAACGGCTGATGAACTCAATCCGTGCTAGCAATGGGATTGGCCAGAAGGGAGAG
Source organism: Euphorbia tirucalli (assembly GCA_039660915.1). Lineage (NCBI taxonomy): Eukaryota > Viridiplantae > Streptophyta > Magnoliopsida > Malpighiales > Euphorbiaceae > Euphorbia > Euphorbia tirucalli. The sequence goes on along the minus strand of CM077640.1, from coordinate 27,652,594 downwards.
AATTGCTGCTGTAATTTTTTTTACAATTCCTCACTTGTGTTGGTGATGCGGGCCACAAGTAGTAAAAAGGATCAACAATTCAACTTGGAAACAATTACTTGTCATGGAAAGAAATTAAAGATATATTTTAAATTGTATCTTTATTTTAATTGTAATTATTTTATAATTAGGATTAGGAATAGATTTTATGCTAAGGATCCTAAATTGATAAGGATTTCTATTTTGTTTTTATTTTAATTTATTTAGTATTTTTTTCTTATTTAATCTAATTAGAAAGTTTAGACTATTTAGAAGTTTTGATGATTTAGGAGTTTTATCACATTTAGCATAGTTTGCCTATAAATAGAGGTTATAATGCAGTTTGTAATAGACAGTTTTTTTATGAATAATATTTTCAGAATTAATTCCAATTTCCTGCTTTTGTGAATTTTGCGAAATTCAATTAGTAGAAGGCTAATTTTCGGTATCGTACGCGATCAACGGATCTTAGTGTTTTGTTCAAAATTTCCACTGCATCAGTTGGTATCAGAGCCTAAACCCTAGCCATCATCATGCTGTTAAGGAGAGAGTGAAGAGTTGATGAAGTTGCGGGGTAGGAAGATATGAACCGGATAGAGCAGAGATTAGAACAACATCTCGAAGCCCTCATAGACCAGAAGATGGAGACTATTATGGATCGATTAGCAGATCATATTGATGGGCTGTTCACAGCTTGTATGAGGGCAAATCCTCGACAAAGGAGGAACCCTAATTGTGGAGAATTCATAAACCCTTTTGCTGGATTGGAAGAGTTTTATGACAGAGAGAATAAAGTAATTTTGTCTCAAGAACTAAATCTTAGAGACGGTAAATTCTTTGATTTCACTTTACCTCCAATATATGATAAAGATTATGCTTGTGTTGAAGAAGTATAAATTATGATTCTTGTGACAAGATTGTTGGTATTGAAGAAACTTTACAGCCAATTTATGATGTATATGAAGACGAATATGAGAATTCTTACTGGAAAGGTGATATCGATTTTATTGGGGTGTCAATTATATTTTGAATATGGATCCGTTTAACAAACTTAAAGCTTGGTTTCTTAATGGAAAAACTCAAGGATGAGTTTTTTCTAAGGGGATAAGTATGATGCGGGCCACAAGTAGCAAAAAGGATCAGCAATTCAACTTGGAAACAATTACTTGTCATGGAAATAAATTTAAGATATATTTTAAATTGTATCTTTATTTTAATTGTAATTATTTTATAGTTAGGATTAGGAATAAATTTTATTCTAAGGATCCTAAATTGATAAGGATTCCTATTTTGTTTATATTTTAATTTATTTAGTATTTTTTTCTTATTTAATCTAATTAGGAAGTTTAGACTATTTAGAAGTTTTGATTATTTAGGAGTTTTATTACATTTAGGATAGTTTACCTATAAATAGGTTATAATATAGTTTGTAATATATAGTTTTTGTTGATCAATAATATTTCAGAATTAATTCCAATTCCCTGCTTTTGTGAATTTTGCGAAATTCAATTAGTAGAAGGCTAATTTCCGGCATCGTTGCCGATCAATGGATGTTAGTGTTTTTGTTCGAAATTTCGGCTGTATCAGTTGGCCGAAATTTTCATCTAGGTATTTAGCCCTAGATGGCCGAATTCCCTTGGGGAATTTTAGGCCTAATTTCTTTTAATTTTACGTGGGCTTGTTTCTCCTCTTTAAGCCGAGGTCTGTATTAATTCACTTGGTCCAATTTAATTTCAAATCCAATTTCAATTCAACATGTATGCTAACATATTATACCATATAATATATTACATACATTTAAATTAAAATTAATTTGACCAATTAGTTTAACTGATGAATTAAATTAGACTCTCATAAAATTAAACACATGTAAACCTATACATGTAAAATATTTCCACCTAGGAAATAATCTCATAAATTAATTCATTGAATTAATTATGAGAAAGCCAATACAAATATTAATTACATTACATTGATTAATCCAATTGATCTATATAATATAATTAATGGAATCCTCTCTTCCGGTGTATACTCCAAGTATACAGTTGATCCTTTTAGTTCGAGTCTAGACATTCACTGCGTACGATCCTGTAGGCCCGTCTTTATGTTGGCAGTAGGTCTATGGCCCACAGACTGCAGGCGGGCTCTAGCAAGCCACTGCAGCCTCCAATTAAGATGGAGATAGTAGTCCAACTGTAATCATAACCCTGTAGTTTAAACTCGTATATCCCATGTCATTGATATTGGTGTCCAACACGGAGGCATGGATTGATCACCCTCTTTTGTCTTTGGACATTTACTTTATCCCAAATGAACTGATGCTCACAAATAAGTTCCAATTTGTTTAGGTGTGGCCACACTCTTATCAGTTGCGCTCATCAAGAGGCCGGTGATATATTCTCAGTGGACTATTGAGTGACATTCCCTTCTGCATATCCATAGCATTGCCATGTTCACTGACATACCCGAACTTACCATACTTGGCACCCTGTTATAGGCCCTTTAGGCGTACACCAAAGTATGCCACTTCACATGCAACACCATCATATGGTCAGGTCAAAGGATCCATACAAGTACTACACAAGAATCACTTGTGATACTATACCATGTGGATTTCTCGTTTAGTGGATCTATCCAGTACCATACCCCTTTTGCATGTACCCATTAACTCGGTTGACATCCCATGTCCAATGGCCGATAAGACACCACCATCCAACCAAGCTAATAATAGTCTCTAGTTCCATTTATTCCCATGATCGGAATAAACTATGAATGACTTTATGGTCATATCGTTTTCCCAATCCATGGTCTTACTGACAAGTGCATAACACTTGTGAACATGGATATGGATATGTCCATTGGATACTCTATTTAAAACATAGCACAATATGTGTAATAAATAGATTAATGCCTTTATTTAATGACACAAATTGTATAATGCATAAATACAACAAATGTACAATACAAATACAAGGACCAATGTCTTGGGACTAGGGCACATCCAACAATCTCCCACTTGCACTAGTTCTAACTAGGCATGGGCCTAATCCCTATAGATCTAGTATGACCCTCGTGCTTGGGCTGAGCCAGCACCTTAGTCAAAGGATCCGCGACACTATCCTCGGTGTCCACCCTATGTAATGAAATGTCACCCTTTTCGGTGATTTCTTGTATGAGGTGAAACTTCCTGAGCACGTGCTTCGTGTTCTTATGTGACCGGGGCTCCTTAGCTTGTGCAACAGCCCCATTGTTGTCACAGAAGATATCAACTGGATCTTGGATAGTTGCTACTACTCGCAATTCAGTGATAAACTTCTTTATCCACACAGCTTTCTTAGCTGCATCACACGCCGTAATGTGCTCAGCTTCTATAGTAGAGCCACGATGGTCGATTGCTTAGAGCTCTTCCAGTTAACAGCACCACCATTTAGCAAGAACACACACCCAAACTGCAACTAGAACTCATTCAGGTCAGTCTGGAAGCTTGCATCAGTGTACCCAGTAACTGATAGCTCTTCCTGACATCCATACACTAAGAAGCTATTCTTAGTCCATTTAAGGCACTTCAGGATTGCTTTGTCAACCATTCAGTGATCCTCACCGGGATCCTACTGGTATCGGTTCATCATACTCAGTGCAAAGGCGACATCAGGTCTTGTACATAGCATGTAATACATGATTGATCCTATAGCTGACGCATACTTCATGTTCTCCTTGTCCTGCCTTGTCTTAGGATAGTTTTTCTTACTAAGTTTTAGCTCATGGCTCATTGACAAGAAACCTTTCTTGGCCTGATCCATGCTGAATCTTTTTAGAACTTCGTCTATGTACATGGCCTGACTTAGGCCCAGAAGCCGATTGGATCTATCCCTGTAGATCCTGATCCCTAGGATCATCTCAGCCTCACCAAAGTCCTTCATTGTGAAGCACTTATACAACCACTACTTTACTCCTTGCAGTGTTGGTATGTCGCTTCCAATAAGAAGGATATCACACACATATAATACTAGGAAGGTGACAATGCTCCCATTAATCCTTTTATACACACAAGGCTCATCTTGATTCTATATGAAGCCGTATTCTTTTATGGCTTCATTGAATCTAAGATTCCAACTTTGGATGCTTGTTTGAATCCATAAATGGATATTTGAAGCTTGCATACCCTTGTAGGATACTTTGGATTGACAAAACTCTCAGGTTGTGTCATGTACACATCCTAGAGTAGCTTTCCATTAAGGAAAGCGGTTTTGACATCCATCTGCCAGACCACATAGTCATACCAAGCAGCTATGGCTAGCAGGATCCTTATGGATTTGAGCATAGCGACTGGTGAGAAAGTTTCATTATAGTTTATTCCATGGACTTGCCTAAAACCTTTCGCAACCGGACGCCCCTTGAAGGTTTTGTTGGCCTTTAGCTTGTAGCACCACTTGTAACCTATCTCCTTAGCACCTGGAGGTGGATCAACCAGGTTCCAAACCTGATTATTGTAAATAGATTGAATCTCTATCTCCATGGCCTTGTGCCAGTTGGCAGACTGTGGGCTAGTTATAGCCACCTAGTAGGTTTTGGGCTCTTCGTCATCGAAGACGAGAAGAGTGTGATCATCGGTGATGAGAAACCCATATCTCTCTGGTTCCCAACGATCCCTACCAGACCTTCTAGGTCCTTGTGTGACCTGGGTCGGTGCTTCCTCCTGTGGAAGCTCCACCCTGGTTTCCAATTCAGGAATTTGTGAGCTTTTAACTTCCCTGAGTTTAATATTGCTCCCACTGTCTTTCTTGGAAATGAAATCCTTTTAAAGAAAGATCCCCTTTCATGCCACGAACACCTTGTTCTTGGTGAGGTTGTAGAAGTAATACCCTTTGGTTTCCCTCGGGTAGCCCACAAACAGGCATTTGTCGGTTTTGGGTTCTCGTTTAGCCCCAGTCAATTTCTTGACATATGCACCACAGCACCAAATCAGCAGGAAAGATACATTGGGTGCCCTACTCGTCCATATCTTATATGTGGTCTTTTCCTCAGCCTTAGTTAGAGAATTATTCAAAATGAGAGTTGCTGTCTCAAGAGCGTATCCCCAGAAGCTTATTGGGAGAGAGGCGTGACTCATCATTGACCGGACCATGTCTAACAAGGTCCTATTCCTGCATTCAGACACCCTATTCAATTGTGGTGTTCCTGGAGGAGTGAGCTATGGAATGATTCCATGCTCTCTCAAATATGAGTCAAACTCTAGGCTCATGTACTCGCCTCCTTGGTCTGAGCATAGGGCTTTGATATTTCTGCCTAGTTGGTTCTGTAATTCGTTCCTAAACTCCTTGAACCTATCAAGGGTCTCAAACTTATATTTCATCAGATAGACATAGCCACCATATATGCTGAAATCATCCGTGAACATGACGAAGTACAGATGTCCACCTCTGGTAGCTATGCTCATGGGCCCACATATGTCTGAATGTGTTAGGTCTAATAAGCTAGTAGCCCTTTCAGATTTCTTGCTAAAAGGAGCTTTAGTCATTTTACCTCGTGAAGAAGATACACATATATCAAGTGACTCCAAGTCAAATGATCCTAGGATTCTAGCTTTATGAAGCCTAGCTATGCACTTCTCGTTTATGTGGCCTAAACGACAATGCCAAAGGTAGATTGGATTAAGTTCGTTAGGCTTAACCCTTTTAGTATTTATATTATAGATATGATTAGTTTCATTCAAATCTAGGATATATAGGCCATTATTTAATAGAGCTTCTCCATAAAATAATCCCTCTCTAGATAAACCAATGCTACCATTTGCAATAGTAAAATTAAATCCAGAAATATCTAATACTGAAACAGAAATAATATTCCTGCACATAGCAAGTACAAAATAACATTGTTCCAATATTAAAACTAATCCACTAGGCATCATAAGGTGGTATTCGCCGATCTCTATGGCAGCTACCTTTGCTCCATTTCCAACCCGTAAATCCACCTTCCCAGATCCCAGTGATCTCCTGTTCTTAAGTCCCTGCACATTACAACAAATGTGAGAACCACATATAATATCCAGTACCCAAGATGTTGAAACAGTGAGGTTAATGTCTATGACATATATACCTAATGAAGACGCACCTTGGGTGTTCCTATGCTCTCCCAACATTTTTCGAACACGATCTCTTCCAATGCCCCACCTGCTTGCAGCCGAAAAAGACATCCTTGATAACGGCCTTGGTCTGGGCCTTAGCCTTCTTGTGTTGGGATTTTTCACTGGAAATCACCCGATAAAAAGCAGAAAAACGCGATGATTTCCTCAAATCCATGCCCAGGAGCAATTGAAATGGAAATTGTAAAACAAAAAAAAATTTAATAGAAAGAGATAATTCTCTTGCCCAGAATATCTCTTTCAGAGATGGATGAAGACTACAGGAATCAATGCAGAATCCCTCCTCGTTCACGTATACGAACGCCTAACAAACATCACCTGTGCTAGCGTCGGAAAAACACCAACTATGGAGAGGAGAGGCTAGAGCATTCGGCTAGGTTGTGTTGTCTTACCTTTGGTTGAATTCACCCTAGGTTAAAAACCTAGGTTGGCCAAATTCCCTCAGGGAATTAAGGCCCAGCTTGGCTCATTCATTTTGTGTGGGCTTTCTCCTTTTAATTTAGGCCCAATCTTATTTTAATTAATCTGGTTTAAATTAATTTCAAGCCCAACTTTAATATACCCATGTATTTAATATATTGCACCAAGTAATATATTATTTACATTTAAATTAAAATTAGTTTGATCAATTAATTTAATCCATCAAATTAAAATTAGATCTTCACAAAATAAAATCATATGTAAACCTATACATATGAATATTTCCACCCAGGAAATAATTTCATAATTAATCCAATTAATTATGAAGAGCCAATTAAATATATTAATTTTATTATTAGGATCAATCCAATTGATCTTTATAATATAATTAATATATATATATTTCTTTCTCCAGAGTGTATTAGAATACATATGATTCCTTAAGTCGGTGTTCAGTCGCTCAATGTGTACAATCCCGTGGGCCTATTTTTATGTTGGCAACGGGCCTTTGGCCTACGGACTGCAGTTGGGCTCTAGCAAGCCACTGCAGCCCCCAATTAAGTTGAAGATGGTAGTCTAATTGTTATCATAACCCTGTAGTTTAAACTTGTACATCCCATGTCATTGATATCGGTGTCCAACACAGAGGCATGGATTGATCACCCTCTTTTGTGTCTGGACATTAACTTGATCCCGAATGCACTGAAGCTCACAAACAAGTTCCCACTTGTTTGGGTGTGGCCACACTCTTATCAGTCACATTCATCAAGAGGCCGGTGATATCCTCCCAGTGGACTACTGGGTGACGAATTCCTTCTGCATATCTATAGCATTACCATGCTAAGTGACATACCCGAAAGTACCCATACTTGGCACCCTATTACAGGTCCTTTAGGCGTACCCCTAAGCATGTGACCTCACATGTAACACCCTCATATGGTCAGGTCAAAGGATCCATATAGGTACTACACGAGAATCACTTGTGATACTATACCATGTGGATTCCTCGTTAAGTGGATCTATCCAGTACCATGCCCCTTATGCATGTACCCATTAACTTGGTTGACATTCCATGTCCAATGACCGGTAAGACACCGCCATACAACCAGGTTAATGATATTCTCTTGTTCCATTGATTCCCATGACTTGAACAGACTGCGGATCTATTTATGGTCATATCGTTTACCCTATCGATGGTCTTACTGCCAAGTGCATGACACTGGTCATCATGGATATGGATATGTCCATTGGATACTTCATTTAATATATTACACAAGATAAATATAATAAATGAATTAATCCCTTTATTAATAACAGAAATAAGTATAATACATAAATCCAATTAATGTATGATACAAATACAAGGACCAATGCCTCGGGACTAGGGCATATCCAACATCTTGGCCTTGGCTTTCTTATCTGTTGGGATTCATCACGGGAAACCGACCGATAAAAGCAGAAATACGAGTCGATTTCCTCGAATCTGGTTCCAGGAGCTTAAGATGTGGAAATAAAAAACTTAAAGCATAAAGAGAAAGTTTGAAAACTTACCACAAAGTCTCTCTAAGAGACGGATGCGGACTATAGAAATCAATTGTAGATTTCCTCCACTGATGCATACACGAACGACTCTCGGATCGAAACCCGTGCTAGCGACTCGGACGATTTCAGAGAGAGGGAGAGAGGGGCTGCTCACAATAAGAATAGACGGCTGTAATTTTTCTTTCTGAAAGAAAAATACCATCACCTAAGTTAGGGCTTTCAATTTCTTTCCAAAAGAAATCTATCCCTAAAATGGGCACCAATTTCTTTTCCTTAAGAAATTCATTCCTAAAGTGGGCAAAACTCATTCTTACCAAAAGAATGAATGCATAAAAGTGGACCAATTATCTCTTGCCAAGAAAAATCTATACAGCCAACTAAAGTGAGTCATGGCTGATTTTATGCTCATTTTACTTAAGGAAAAGAAGATCAACACAAGGAATGCAAAGTCCAACTTTATTTAGGAACGAAGTACATAACAAACTAGGCAGACATATCAAAGCCCTCCAGTCGGACCGGAGTGGCGAGCATATAAGCCTAGAGTTTGACTCATATTTGAGAGGGTATGGAATAGTTCCATAGCTCACTCCTCCAAGAACACCACAATGGAATGGGGTGTCCGAACGGAGGAACAGGGACTTGTTGGACATGGTCCGCTCAAATGATGAGTCATGCCTCTCTCCCAATAAGTTTCTAATGGATACGCTCTTGAGACAATCGCTCTCATTTTCATTTATAGTCTGACTATGGCTTTGGAAAAGACCCCATTTGGAATATGGAAGGGCAGGGCACCCAATGTGTCTTTCCAACGGATTTGGGGTTGTTGTGCACAAGTCAAGAATTTGACTGTGAGCAAAACTAGAACCCAAAACCGACTAATGCCTATTTGTGAGCTACCCTAGGGAAACCAAAGGGTATTACTTCTACAACCCCGTTGAGAACAAGGTGTTCATGGTGCGAAAGGGGGTCCTTCTTGAAAAGGGGATTCTTTCCAAGAAAGACAGTGGAAGCGATGTTGAACTCAGAGAAGTTCAAAGCTCACAAACTCCTGAAAAGGATAACTCAGAGACCAGGGTGGTGCTTCCACAAGTGGAAGCACCAGCTGAGGTCACACTAGAACCTAGAAGGTATGGTAGGGATCATCGGGAACATAAGAAATATGGGTTTCCTGTTTCCGATGATCATGCTCATTTTGTCTTGGATGAAGAGGAGCTCAAAACCTTCCAGTAGGCTATAGCTAGACCATTGTCTGCCATGGTGGCAGATATGCAATCTATGTATGATAATCAGGTTTGGAACCTGGTTGATCCACCTCCGGGTGCTAAGGTAATAGGTTGCAAGTGGTGTGTTAAGCTATAGATCAACAATACCTTTAAGGGTGTGTATAAGAGGTTTAGTGGGAGCATAGTAAATTTCGTGGTATTATATAGGGATGGCAGCCTTCTGATTGCAAGCGACATACCAAAACTGAAAGGGTAAAGCCGTGGTTGTGTAAGTGCTTCGCAATGAAGGACTTAGGCGAAGCTGAGTTGATCCTAGGGATCAGGATCTACAGGTTTAGATCTAATCAGCTTCTAGGCCTAAGTCAGGCCAAGTATATAGACATAGTTCTGAAAAGATTCAGCATGGACTAGGCTAAGAAAGGTTTCTTGCCAATGGGTCATGAGCTGAAACTTAGTAGGAAGAACTGTCCTAAGACAAGGCAGGATAGGGAGAACATGAGATTGGTCCTATATGCTTCAGCTATTAGATCAATCACGTACTCCTTGCAATGTACAAGACCTGATGTCACCTTTGCACTAAGTATGATGAGCGAGATCTAGGAATGGATCACTGTTAGGCTGTCAAAGCAATCCTGAAGTACCTTAACCGGACTTAGGATAGCTTCTTAGTACATGCTGGTCAGGAAGAGCTGTCGGTTACTAGGTACACTGATGCAAGCTTTTAGACCAACCAAGATGAATACCGATCGCAGTCAAGGTATGTATTCATGCTAAATGGTGGTGCTGTTGTTGGAAAGGGTCCAAGCAACTGACCATCACAGATTCTATCACAGGAACTGAGTATGTTGCAGCGTGTGACGCAGCTAGGGAAGTTGTGTGGATAAAGAAGTTTATCACGGAATTGGGGGTAGTGTCAACTATCCAGTAACCAGTTGATATCTTCTGTGACAACGTTGGGGCTGTTGCACAAGCTAAGTGCCCCAGTCACACATATGCATGAAGCACAAACTTAGGGAGTTTCACCTATTGCGAGAAATTACTGAGGGGGTGACTTCTCATTACAAAGAGTGGACACCAAAGACAATGTCGCGTATCTTTTGACCAACATGCTTGGCTATGCCTATGCATGAAGGTTATACTAGATCTATAGGGATTAGACCTATGCCTATTAGGTACTAGTGCAAGTGGGAGATTATTGGAAATGCCCTAGTCCCGAGGCATTGGTCTTTGTGTTTGTATGATACAATTGAACATTAATATGAACTTTATGTATTATACAATTTGTGTCAAGAGATAAGGTATTAATCTATTTATTATATGTCTTGTGCTATATTTTTAAATAGAGTATCCAATGGACATATCCATATCCATGTTGTCAAGTGTCATGCACTTGGTAGTAAGACTATGGATAGAGAAAACGATATGGCCATAAAATCATCCGTAGTCTGTTCCAATCATGGGAATGAATGGAACTAAAGACTATCATTAGCCTAGTTGTATGGCGGTGTCTTACCGGTCATAGAACATGGGATGTCAACCAGGTTAATGGGTACATGCAAAAAGGGTATGGTACTGAATCGATCCACTTAACGGGAATCTACATGGTATAGTATCACAAATGCGTCTCATGTAGTACTTGTTTAAGTCCTTTGACCGGACATATGATGGTGCTGCATGTGAAGTAGCACACTTTGGTGTACACCTAATGGGCCTGTAAAATGGTGCCAAGTATGGGTACGTTCGGGTGTGTTAGTGAACATGGCGGTGCTATGGATATGCAGAATGGAATGTCACTCAGTGATTCACTGAGATGATATCACTGGCCTCTTGAAGAATGTTACTGATAAGTGTGCGGCCGTACCCAAACAAGATTGGATCTTGTATGTGAGCATCAGTTCATTTGGTATCAAGTAAAGGTCCAGACACAAAGAGGGTGATACTTCTATGCCTCTGTGTTGGACACCGATATCAGCGACATGGGATTTACAAGTTCAAACTACAGGGTTACGTTTTCAGTTAGACTGCTTACTCGGTCTTAATTGGGGGCTACAGTGGCTTGCTGGAGCCCGCCTGCAGTCTGTGGGCCTTGGCCTACTGCCAACATAAAGACGGGCCCATTGGATCATACACATTGAACGTCTGGACTTTAACTAGTCGGATTAAGTGTGTACTTGGAGTATACACGTTTGAAGAGAGCGAGACTTATTAACTATATTATATAGGTCAATTGGATTGATCAATATATTATAATTAATATTTATTTTGGCCTTCTCATAATTAATTCAATGAATTAATTTATGAGATTATTTCCTAGGTGGAAATATTATTATACATGTATAGGTTTACATGTATCTTATTTTATGTATGTCTAATTTAATCCTTTGATTAAATTAATAGGTCAAATGAATTTTAATTTAAATGTATGTAATATATTATATGATATAATATATAAGCATACATGTTAAAGTAAAGTTGCATTGGAAATTAATTAAATCAAAGGAATTAAAATTGGGCTCAAGACTTAAAATGAAAATTCCCACATGAAGTGGAATTGTGTTGGCCGAAATTCCAATATTATCCTTGGCCTTGCCTTTTGCAAGAGGAGGGTTCCCCTTGTTGACCAGTAGTACCGGCAGAGTCTTTTTGGTCAACTGCTCAGTGAGCTTTAGCATCTCATATAGCTCACTAACAGTACGGTTCATCCCTTACATGCTATAGTTTAGGATGAGCTGATCATAAGAATCCGGCAAGGAAGCCAGGATCGTGTCAACCGCCAGCTCCTGTGAGATAGGCGATCCGAGACCAGCTAAAGTGTCCAGATAGCCCTTCATCTTGAGCACGTGTGCGCTCACAGATGTCCTAGCCCCTATCTTACAGGAGTAGAATGCCTTATTGGTCATGTATCTTTCGTGATGAGCTTGCTCTTGAAACATCTCGTTAAGAGTTGTTATCATAGCATAGGCCTGAAGGTCCATGAACTGTTTTTGTAGCTCAGGGACCATACAGGCCAACATAAGGCATGTCACATCACGGTTATCCTTAACGTGCAACTCGTATTCCTCCAGCTGGACAACTGGTGGATTACGCCCCGTTTGTGCAGTTGGTACAGGCCTTTCCAGCACATACTCCTTAGACTCCTGTCTTAGAACTATCCTCAAGTTCCTAGACGAGTCCAAGAAGTTTGGGCCAGAAAGCTTGTCCCTTTCTAGGATAGATCACAGTGAAAGTGAATTGTTTGTTGCCATTTGGTTTCTACACAGAAAAATTATAAGAGTATTAATAAAGGACTTAATTTGTTTTTCCCATATTTAATTAATAATGAATCATGTTGTTAATTAACTCAAGTTGTTGGGCTCATGGGCTGAGATCCATATTTCATTAAGATATAGCCAGACGAGGGCTTGGAAAAACTATACCCTAATTATTTAGGTAGGAACACCGTCCAATCCCAACTTAGGGACTCTCGGTTTGATGGGCTTGTTGGCACTTACCCATCTGTGCTTAGGGCCAGGAGAATCCTACTACCCATGCTAAGTCAAAACCTCCATCCAAGTGTTAGAGTAACCAATACTCCAACCCAATACAAAATGATGATACTCCAGTGCATCCAACGAGGGAATGGTCTACAACTGGCCTATCCCTACTTCGAGCCGGTGTTGAATGGGGGAAGCACTTTTAAACGACTTAGTAATTTCCTTTTGGTTATTAGATTCATTTTAATAACGGGGTGAAAATGGGTTTGGATCATACATTCATATATGTAAATAAATAAAGCATAATTAAATAAAATGGACTGCTATAGGCCTATATTACAACCTAACATAATTCTAGTAAACCTATACTAGAAAATACACCAGGTGGGTATCCTCTTCTTCCTTCTGGGCTCGCCTCTCTAATGGGCTTCTTCTTTACAATTTTATAATAAGCAAATAAAATAAAATTATATAAAAAAGAAAAACGGCACACAGGCCGTATTTATCCAAAAAGAAAAATACAACCCAACTTGAATAAGGCCCAATAGCATCCGTACACACATTTAATCATACAAGCATGTAAACCAATACATCAATTTATAAACATGTTATAATGCATGAATTTAAGCCCATTTCAATTATGTCCTCAACCATTATTATGAAATCACCAATTTTGGCACATCATGGTTCTAGCCCTTAATGGGCTTTGGGCCTCCAGCCTAGGCAAAACACTGCTCCCACTGGAATTCGGAACCCATGAGTCCATATCAGCCGCTCGGGTAATTGTGCTGAGAAAACTCAAACCAATTTCAGTTATACCATATTAATTTCCAAAATTAATATCTCATGAATGAAATTTTTCATTCAAGAAACCATGCGCATTTAAATTACACAAAGTTTAAACATACAAAATTTTAAAACCCATTGGAATTTCAAAACTGGGCCCTGGCCCGAAACCCGCCAAATCCAAAATAGGGCCCGGCCCGCTGCAACTATGGCATTTCCCAAGTAGCAGCAGCGGTGCTGCTGCCTAGCATCAGCTCGTTGCCGCCCAGCAGCGGCTGCTGCTGCTGTTTCCGCCACTACGGCTCGTATCCGTAAAAAACAGCCCGTGATTTTTCAAAAAAAAAAAAAAAAGCAATAAGATAAATCACCAAGAAATAATCAAACAACAGAACATAAAATCCAACATAAACTAATGTGCAAATTAATTTTCCGATTGAAAAATTAAGGGGAGAAATCACAAAACCCCAAACCACGAATCCCAAAACAAAAACACCAATTTTCAAAATAAGGATAATTTCCATGAATCAAAAGCCCGCTCTAATACCACTGTTGGGATTTGTCACCGGAAATCAATCGATAAAGCGGAAGAACGCGTTGATTTCCTAAAATCCGTGCCTAGGAGCAATTGAGGTGGAAATAAAAAACAACAAAAAAAAAATAAATTTGAAGAGAATAAGATTCTTGTAAGCGCCAGGATTTTCCACTAAAAAAAAGCCTCGGGTCACATGACTGTAATCAAAATTACAGTCGTACGACTGTAAGTCCGTTGCAAGTAGCAGGAGCCCATCATGAAAGAAGAAAAAAGAGGGCAACGGGAAGTGCATTTAATGTGGCTGTGGCTGGAAATCAGGCGGGAGGAGAGAGAGATATAAAAAGGAGAAGAAAAGGAGAGAGAAAGGGAGACAATTGAATTGAGAAAAAAATTTTGAAAGAAGAGAAGAAAGAAAACTCAACCAAACTACCATTTCCTTTTCCTCTTTTTCTTTTAATTTTGGTGTGATAAGTTTGGAAACTTGATACAAATCATAGGTTAATAACTTGACACATTAGATTTGATCAATTCGAGGCCCTTAACTCAATAAAATCTGTGACTTTTTGGAGATTTTGGACTTGTTTTTGGAACCTTGACACACAAAGGAGGAGGAGTAATTTGGAGTTCATTAAGGTGTTTCCAGCAATCAAATCGACGGTGGATCAGCGCCACAAAGGTAACTACACTTTAAACTTTAGTTTTGTTGCTCTTTCTGGGTGTTTTGGTTGATTTCCATGCATAAAATCGATTTCCTCTGTTTTGTTGTTTCTGGGTAGCAAGAACGGTCGTACAACTATTCTTGTGGTGATGAACGCACAACTGTAACTACAATCGTGCTACTGGAGCCATGATCGTACGACTGTTCTTCGAATTCCCCTGCCATCTCTTCTAATTCAAATAGTTTTGGTGATTTTCTGCAAATGAATGAATTACAGTCGCATGACCGTAGTTACTATCATACGACCGTAGTTACAGTCGTACGACTGTGATTACAGTCGCACAACTGTAATCACAGCCGGGCAACTGTAATTCTCGAACAGGAGCAGAAAATTCAGAAAAATCCATAAAAATCAGAAAAAAATATAAAAATTAAAAAAATAAAAAAATCATAAAAAATGAACTTTGTTGTGTGCATTCGAGACCTTAGATTTAATTTTTGAAATTATTACAACTAGAACAATGCAATGACGGAGACCCGAATCTCCAGAAAATCCGACCCGCCTCACATGCTAAATGAAAGTAAACCGATAAAAGAAAATGTTTTCAAAATGTATTTTCTCATAAAACAAAAATATAGGGACGTTTTAAAATCATTTTCTAGGTCTAGTCGGGCGAACAAGCCGAGTTCACGTGACTATTCCCCCTAAGTGCATGTCCCCAATCTCTAATTTTTCAATTCTGTCCTATTTGAGTGCTATTTGTGGTGTGCTATAAATTATGCTAACCGTCTGTTTTGCAGCTTTTAGTTTGTTTTTATTTCATTTTTAATGTAATTAATAGTTTAATTCGTGTATTTTAGGCGACTGTAATTTTCTAGATCATCGTGTATTTTAGGCGATAGTGATGTGAGGAAGAGAGTTTTTATTTTTATTTGATCGGGTTGTAATAATCTATTTATTTACTATTTTATTTTATTTGTGTGTACGCTGCATGGTTTAATTAATAAAAATCGATTTTAGAAATTTAAAATATCATCAATGAACATTGGCCAGATTCATTTTGATTAGACATGAAATAAGGGACTTGTCCGGACCTAGATCTCTAGAAAGTGTAGCGGCCTTCGTCCGGTTCAGCTATGCTGTAATTTCCTAGTTGAGCTGAGCCGGGTGGCGACTTTTACACTATTTATCGATTCTTTTACGAAATAATTTAATTTTCCAAAATCGAATTTTCATCACAAAAACCCCACGCGAGGGAGGGTTGCCCGATATCGAGGCTCCCTTCTGAGAGAGGGTAAAACGTCATCCACTCACAATTCTCACCCGAGATATCTCTTCTAGAGATGGCTGCAGAAATCAACAGAGACTTCCTCCACGTTCCCATATACGAATGGCTAACGAACTCAACTCGTGCTAGCGATGGGATCGGCCGGAAGGGAGAGAATTGCTGCTGTAATTTTTTTGCAATTCCTCACTTGTGTTGGCCGAAATTTTCATCTAGGTATTTAGCCTTAGATGGCTGAATTCCCTTGGGCAATTTTAGGCCCAATTTCTTTTAATTTTACGTGGGCTTGTTTCTCCACTTTAAGCCCAGGTCTGTATTAATTCACTTGGTCTAATTTAATTTCAAATCCAATTTCAATTCAACATGTATGCTAACATATTATACCATATAATATATTACATATATTTAAATAAAATTAATTTGACCAATTAGTTTAACCGATGAATTAAATTAGACTCTCATAAAATTAAACACATGTAAACCTATACATGTAAAATATTTCCACCTAGGAAATAATCTCATAAATTAATTCATTGAATTAATTATTAGAAAGCCAATACAAATATTAATTACATTACATTGAGAAATCCAATTGATTTATATAATATAATTAATGGAATCCTCTTTTCCATTGTGTATACTCTAAGTATACAGTTGATCCTTTTAGCTCAAGTTCAGACGTTCACTGTGTACGATCCTGTGGGCCCGTCTTTATGTGGGCAGTGGGTCTATGGCTCACAGACTGCGATCAGGCTCTAGCACACCACTGCAGCCTCCAATTAAGAGAGAGATAGCAGTCCAACTGTAATCATAGCCCTGTAGTTCAAACTCATATATCTCATGTCATTGATATTCGTGTCCAACACAGAGGCATTGATTTATCACCTTTTTTTATGTCAGGACATTTACTTGATCCCGAATGAACTGATGCTCACAAACAAGTTCCAACTTGTTTGGGTGTGGCCACACTCTTATCAGTTACACTCATCAAGAGGTCGGTGATATCTTCTCAGTGGACTACTGAGTGACATTCCCTTCTGCATATCCATAGCATTGCCATGTTACACTGACATACCCGAATGTACCTAGACTTGGCACCCTGTTATAGGCCCTTTAGGCGCACACCAAAGTATGCCCCTTCACATGCAGCACCATCATATGGTCAGGTCAGAGGAGCCATACAAGTACTACACGAGAATCACTTGTGATACTATACCATGTGGATTTCTCGTTTAATGGATCTATCCAATACCATGCCCTTTTTGCATGTACCCATTAACTTGGTTAACATCCCATGTCCAATGGCCTGTAAGACACCACCATCCAACCAAGCTAATAATAGTCTCTAGTTCCATTCATTCCCATGATCGTAACAAACTATGGATGACTTTATGGTCATATTGTTTTCCCTATTCATGGTCTTACTGACAAGTGCATGACACTTGTCAACATGGATATGGATATGTCCATTGGATACTCTATTTAAAACATAGCACAAGATATATAATAAATAGATTAATGCCTTTATTTAATGACACAAATTGTATAATACATAAATCCAATAAATGTACAATACAAATACAAGGATCAATGCCTTACGACTAGGGCACATCCAACAGTATAAACATAAAATAAAATTATAATTGACAATACCTTACCAAATAATAATGAAATGGACAGTTTGAAAGAGGAAGAAGAAGAAGAATTGCTGAGGAAAATGGTAATGGTGAGGGTGAAGTTTTTTTTGGACGAAGATGGAAGTATATTTTTTTGAATTAGAAGAGAATAAGAGTGAGTAGAACAATAGAAAGCAGGTTGGAGGAGATTTGTAAGGTGAACTAAATTCAAAATCATCAGACGGCTGGGAGAATTATTGATTGAAGATCGGATGGATGCGGAGAAGGGAATAATAAGTGCAATTGACAAAAGCAAAAATGCAATTTTTAAGTGTGCAGATGAAGGCATTAGTTCAATTTTCAAGTTTGCGGACACCTAAGTCCAATTTCTAGGTAAGAGGACTCTGTCTGCCCTGCCTTGTCACGTTAATCAGAGTGGGTGATAGGTTCGGCTTTTTAAAAAGCAGATCCCTTGTCCAGTTTTGTGAAAAGCGGACTCCACTTGGTTCGCTTTTATAACTTACGGACTAAATGTCCATTTTTTGTGAAAACGGACTTTAATGAGTCCGCTTTCATCAAATTCGGACAATATTTGGTCCACTTTTTTTACTGGCAGACCAAGTCAAAGACATTTTTTTTAAAAAAAAAAGGGTGTCTGCTAACACAGTATGAGGATCTATCCAAAATCACCACAAATCCAGAAATATTGAGAAATACTTTTCAATGGTACCATAAAATTTTCTTTAATCTTAGACGGGTTGGGTCAAACTAGTATAAATCTTGAAGTCTTCAATTCTCTATCCCTATACTCTTTATATTTATCGCTATTTACATTTCTATAACTTAAATTAATAGCATTATTATTTGCAAACATTTTTATATTAGTCAAGCAAATTTATATTCACAAGTTTTACTATTTTATCAATTCCACAATTTTTTTAAAACTTGTGTTTGTTGAAAGAAAATTGCTTTCCATCAAAAAGAATTTTTAAAAGAGTTTGCAAAAATTTTTATTCGGTATACAGTATTATTCACCTCCTTTCTTGTATTGTAGTTAACCTATTTGGAACCGTCAGACTAAAATAAAGTTATGGCATGAAAATATAAGGATTTCCTATATTGTTCATGTATGCACACTTATTCTTTGGCCCACTGCTTCACTTGCTTCATTTTAGATACATAATTTTGCTTCTACCTGTGGAATGATTCTGATAACTATGCTCTTAAATATGTCCTTGTAAATGCAAGAACACATTTATGCCCCGAGTAGCATTTTTGCCTTTAACATGCCATTAAATGGAAGCAGAGAACAAAAGGCATACCTCTGGTGTTATAGCCCGATAAAAAAGACGTGCATTGTTAAGGAGAAAGTCTAAAGACTCTGCAATTTGGAGTAAACCATGTTTCACCTCCAACAAACCCATATCCTACACTTTCTACACAGATAAACAGAGGGAGAGCTCTATCATGAAAATACAAATACATGTGTTGACCCAGAAATTAAGTTGATCCATTCAAGATCTCATATTGTCAAAGACTAACAATGAACTCATTAATCTAGAAACATTATTTAAGATATAAGTTCAATATCATAGATAATATCTAATTAAGAAATAAAATGACCTAAAACCACGTAACCAAGATATTAGGGACCACAATCTCCATATCTTACAATATAAGAGCTAGGCTATCTATAACAAATATATTTAATAACTATGCCATAGTAGCATGGACTGTGGATATTGCTCGATACCTTAACTAATATATAGGTTTCATGCTCTTTAAAAATATATCTGACAACACTCTTCCAACAAACATTAGAAACATATCACCATCACTAGATGGCTGTTAGAACAAATACTATTTTAACCTAGTATGCTTCTACAAAAATTTAAGAAGAAAGCATTATATTAGGTTGCTAAAAATCTTTAAAAGAAACAAAAAAGCAAGAGCTATATATATATTAGCTAGTCCAGACATTTAAAAAGAGAGCCATAAATTAGGCTACACACAAATTCAAAAAGAGAGCCATCTATTAGTACAAAAATTTGAAAAGAGAACCATACATTAGGCTAGTACAAAAAATTCAAAAAGAAAGCCACATATAAGGCTTGTACATAAACTTAAAAAGAGAGCTGTAAATTTGGCTTGCACAGAAATTTGAAACACAATCCACAAATTAGGATCTTGTGATATTGGTGACCTAAAGTATGAGCTAGTTGAGAAAGAGAAAGATGTATCAGATTTCTCTCCAACAATTGATGAGAAATAATCATACAAAATTGAATTATGTGAAATAGTACCAAATTACATTACCATGAATATCTAATTGAATTTTGTGCTTACCAAGTATTCATTGGTTTCCCATTCAAGATTTAAATGGATCTTGTGATGTTGGCAAAACCTATTCAATTGATTAAATATGCAGAAAATTGCACTAACAGTTTAAAGAATTGTCAGATTGAAACTACGATACAGTTATAGAGTCAAAAGAATGCAAATAAAATCTTTTTCTTTGAATAAAGCGAGATCACATTTTAATTGATATCACATTACTTAAAAGTAAAAGCTAAATTTGCTTTAAAAAGGCGCATATAGATGATGGATTTGGTAGAAATCCTTCGGGAGATCCGGGCTTGAGTGTTGCTAGGCCAGATCTAGCAACGTTCCTGCGAAACAAAATAGTTGAGACACCGATAACTTCTGGGGTATGCTCCGATGCCTAAGTTAGTTTAGATTGTTTAAGCTTTGAATATATTAGCTTGATTGGAATGAATTGGCTCTACCTCTATACTCCCTTCTTTTATAGGGTCAGTGACAGAGTTTGCTTTGGATTAGAAATACTTCCAAGCCCATGTTTTAGTCAAACTAGGAGACTTTCCCTCTAGACTCCATATAGGATATGAAATCCTCCTTTAATCATAACACTGCAAGTAGACTCCTGCAAAAACTCCATCACTCACCTTCTAGAATCCTTCCGTAGGAAAGACAATCTGGCCCGAATCAGATTCGTAATCCACCACATCCTTTCCATGAAGGCGGATAAGAGACTCGGTACTGACAAACCAGATGACAGACCTAACATCTTGTTATTCGGATGTCATCATAAGTTCACCCTAAAGTTCAGAGAACTCTTTAGGGTTCAACTTCCAAAAAACCCCTGCCTCGAGCCACACGCTCACTAACTTCCTACCAAGTCTGGCAACTGAAGAGACGTGACCTTTGGCCATCCTGTTAGTTTTCAAAGGCTTATAACTGTTCATTTTCCCCCCAAAATACTATTAATTAGTGCATTTGGCTTCTGCAGGCGTCTTCTAGTTCCGTTATGTCTTCCTCTCAACTCCTTTCAAGCAAAATCAGTAAGTTCTCTCCCTTTCCTTTGTTGTTTTCCTTTCTAGTTTGTTTTTCATTTGGCACCTAGTTTAAGTGTTCCCAAAAGTTTTTGAGAAAATCCTTGAAAATCATGAAGTCCCTAAATTATACCTGGTCCTTAAGCATTGATCACCGCCCCATTTCTCCCCCAGTGGAGGTAGACTCTGACCTTGCGAGGCTATCCTCATTGGAATCCTCATAACGGACACCATCTGTTGGAGAGAGGAGCGCCCTAGTATGCCACCTTCCCTCGTGCCAAGCGGTTAGGGCGGTAAGGCAAAAAACCCTAATGCCACGAATCGCTGATATGCCATCTTCCATCACCGAAGGGGAAATACGCCGGTTGCAGACTTCCCATACCTGGTTAGAAACCTATGAATGGCTTAAACCTTCCCCTACCTAGAGATCCACCAACTCCCATAGGGTTTCTTCTCCATATACCTCCACCACATAGTGGGTGGATTTACCTATCCGCTGTCGGAAGAGATTAGCAGTGTACTGAATCGGTACAACATATGCTTGACACAACTGCAGCCCAACGTCATGGAGGACATCTGCGCACTCTACTGGTTATGCTGCAATATCGGCATCCGGCTGACCGGTGCTATGTTCCGGTACATTGCCACCCCAGTCCTCCGAGACACCAACAGCGACCATCTCACCTTGGCGATGGGAACAAACTTCCGGTTCTTTACTAGCCACACCTTGTCAGTTAAAGGTTTTAAGAATCTTTTCTTCTTAATCTGGTGCAAGGACGATGCTCCGACGTTTCCTACTGCTTTGTCCTTCTAATGTACCCTGGAGATAAAGGAGGTGAAAGATAGCCTTTCCCTACAAGAGAGATCTGACTTGGAGCTACTATGCTCCATCCGCACCCAATACTGGAAGCTCCAGTATGCGGTTAAGGCTCTACGCCTGAACCTACCCTTAGCCACGCTGGATGATAGGACAGGACTTTTGGTTTTCTTTAGTGACCCCTTAGAGGAGCACCAAGGTACTTTTTCTTATTTATTCATTTTGTACTTTCCATGTTTGGCAGGGATGTCACTTGTTGATACTGTTGCAGCCTTAAGAAACAGAAAGAAGAAGGGGTCCCCGAGTGTAGCTTCCGGTGGGAGCACTGAGTGTTCTCCTGCAGGCAAGAAAAGGGCCCCTGCCCCCTACTGTAGAAAAGCGCAAAAAAGTCTGTATGGTAAGATCTTTCCTTCTTCCTCCCTGTCTCTTACGTGTAACAGGTTTTGACAATTATAGCTTCTTTTGCAGGATGTGGTCCCGGACTTCATTAGGCCTTCTGCTAATGATGGTCCTTCCATCAAAAAGGTCTTGCTGTCCAAGTTCGGGGAGGGGGAAGCCTGGCTGACCCGTTAGTGTAACTGGAGCAGAGCAATGGAATGTATCTGCTGGCTGACGTGGTCCAGATGAACAATCTAAGCAACCGCAGTATCGACACTCGGATTCTGAGCAAGCTCTACACCGTGAGTACCCTTGAACTTATTTTACCCATGCTTCCTCACGGAACAACTAGGTGACATGCCGTTCATTGGTTTACAGGCCATCCCCTTCCTCTTTGAGGAGCTGAAGCGGGTTGAGGAGGCGGGCCTCATCTATAGCCAGTACTTGGCCGGGGCGATGGAGAGGAAGAAAATAGAGAAAGAGCTGGCCGATACTGTTAAAAAGAATGAAGAGCAGCAGAAGGCTCTAGAAGTGACTAAGGCTGAAATTGAGAGCCTGAGGCAATCTTGGGCTGACTCAAAGGCGGCTCTGGCGACGGAGAGAGAGAGTCATCATCAGAGGGATCTGGCCGCCGGAGAGGAGAAGCTGAAGGAGCGAACTTTGACATATAGGCGACTGGCCCTGCTACATGGTGACTGCATCCTCCAAAAGTCTATGGAGATGTATCCATTCATCTCTGTCAAAGGGATCGACGTGAGCTTTCCCCAAGAGACAGACCTCTCCCCCCTCTCTTCTTCGGTGTCAGGAGATGGGGATCTAGCTCCCTTCGAGATGGATCTTGAGATAGTTACTTCAGCGGCTGTGGGACCGGATGCAGGTGCGGCGGATGCTCTGGATCCTGAAGATTAGCTAGGGCCTCTGTAATATTATGTAATTATTACCCGTTTATTGGGATATTTTAATACGACAACAATTTTATCAAGTGAATGTTAGCTATATGGCTATCTGCTCCGGGTCGTGTTATCTAGGAACTAATTATGATATTGCCTTAAAATTCATTTGGAAGCATGAAAATTCAACTATGATATTTTTAGAGTGCTCTCGAGTTCCATGTTCGAGGAATTTCCTTTCTGTCTAGCCGGCTTAGCTTGTAAGTGGCCGGTCTTAGGGCCTTCAAGACTCTATAAGGTCCCGACCTATTTTACAGCTAACTTTCCATTGCCTTCCCATGCTTGCAAAGCTTCCGCGTCTCGAAGCACAAGGTCTCTCGACTGAAAGGCCACTGCTTTGACTCTCCTATCATGGTATCTGGCGATCTTGTTCTTGTAAGCAGCCATGAGGATGAAGGCCCCATCCCTTTTCTCTTCTAATGAATCTAGGTGGAAGCGAATGTTGACATCATTCTGCATCGCGTTGTAATATTGTACCCTGTCACTAGGGCAACCTATCTCTACAAGAATTACTACTCCTGTACAATATGTCAGGGCAAAGGGTGTTTCTGATGTGATATCGGCCGTGAGAAAGCCGAAATCAACTTTAATAAATTTCCCAAGTCTATCAATCAAGGTTGAACTCGCAAAAATGAAACAAAGATTGGTGACAGCAAACCAATCCTAAGGTGTTTAAGTGACAATGAAAGGGGTTGAAACCTGACACCTTCGATTAAGCAATCTTAGAACTTGAATGTTGGATGATTCACAAGTACCTTACCACAATACTTGTTCATAATCAAGATAAAATTGTAAGAATGAAGAACTCGATCTCACAAACTCACAAAATTAAAAATCAGCCCCGGGCTGGAATCTCAACAAAGAGAGAAAAATCTGAATTGTATTAAATTTCCTCTATGATGACTTTCAACTATTACATTGGTGTTTAAATAGAAAACTTAAACCTAACCTAAAATGAAAAGGAGAACAAATCCTTGTCGGACTAGGAAAGCTTAAATAAAAACAAATAAGGAAAACTTAAAACTAATCCTTACGCAATAAGGATGAAAAACGAAATTCCCTTTTGAGGGTTGTTTATGGGCTGATTTTTAAGCCCAAAACAACTCACTTATTGAAAAAAATAACAATTAAATATGGATACCTAAGCCCAATTCGAAATCCATACATATTCCCTAAGGGTGCCTTAAGTGCTAACACTTTATTGTCCTTAGCTCATACGTAGAAGTCCAATTAGGCCCAGAAGATTCCTAATGGGCTCGTACATTCCTCACAAATAAACTATTAAGCTTCATTTTGCACCGAATCCTCCATAAATCATTATTTGAAAGGATGTTATGATTCTTTGCATCAACCAAACTGATTAGACAAGTTAAACCAAAAATCAGGCTATCTCGATTCACTTCATTCTCCCTTTCTTTGAAAAGATTCGTCCTCGAATCTTGTATGTTCAGATCATAAGGAAGAATTATATCTTGAAAATCATGAAAAGAAACAATAGACAAACAATTATCAAGTATGTTAGTTGAAATCATGTCAATTTTTTCTAAGTGGTAATTATCTCCCACTTCATTCACAAGCTTTCTAATATGCTGATCTTCATGTTCTCCATGTTTCACCATAATATTAGCTCTAATTTTTTCTCTATTAGGTTGTGCATCTTTGTGGACAAGATATTCAACAAGTTCAGCCTTTTCAACAACACCAGCTTCAGTTTTGTCACCATCACATCCTTCATGATCACCAATAACTTTCACCTCTTTATTCACTTCAGATTCAGCATCATCATTGCAAGGAATTTCTACATTAGCTTTCTTTTGCTATTGTTTGTGCAAATACAACATGTCTTTATAAGCTTCTTCATCACATAATGGAAGAATCTTGTACATGCGT
The DNA here is from genome assembly GCA_039660915.1 of Euphorbia tirucalli. Classification (NCBI taxonomy): domain Eukaryota; kingdom Viridiplantae; phylum Streptophyta; class Magnoliopsida; order Malpighiales; family Euphorbiaceae; genus Euphorbia; species Euphorbia tirucalli. The sequence continues at coordinate 27,627,513 of CM077640.1, read as the reverse complement.
CCTTCTGATTTAAGTGAATAACAATTCTTCTCACCATCAAAGATAACATCTCCATGAACTTCCCATGGACTGCCAAGCAATAGACGACAATCTTCCATAGGATGAACATCACATAATATTTCATCTTTGTACCGACCAATGGAGAATTTTACCACAACTTGCTTTTTTACTTCAATATCACATTTATTTAATGATGGCAAGACATAGGGCTTTGGATGGTCAATAAGAGGCAAATTTAATTTCTCTACCAAAGTGAGACTAGCAACGTTTGCAAAATAAGTTCTATGAAGAATCACGCTGCAAACCTTATCATTGACTCGACATCTAGTACGGAAATTAAAACTGAACATGGCTCATAAATAATGAAAGCTCACGTTCACAAAGAGACAAGAAAAAGAAACAAAAAGCACGTAAGATTCAAAGAAAAAATGCAACAGATGAACCAAAGACACAACTAGAAGCAAATTTAACAAAACTAGAAACAAAATTTCGACTCTAATTTAGGGCAACTTCCAAACCGATTCTAAACTTGAAGTATTCTGATGTTATTTAGAACTTTTTCTTAAGAATCCAACGGTTTTTGAATTGCATAATTCTGAGTTCTATAGACAAAGATATGATGGAAAAAGTAAAAATAGTGCAAAAGATACCGGTTCACTAAAAAGAAAAAAAAAAAAAAACAAATACGAAATTTTTTTTTTCAAACACTAACAGACCTTGATTGAAGCCAAAGCTCTGATGCCAATTGATGTGGTATCGGCTGTGAGAAAGCCGAAATCAACTTTAATAAATTTCCCAAGTCTATCAATCAAGGTTGAACTCACAAAAACGAAACAAAGATTAGTGATAGCAAACCAATCCTAAGGTGTTTAAGTGACAATGAAAGGGGTTGAAACCTGACACCTGGATGAAAAACGAAATTCCCTTTTGAGGGTTGTTTATGGGCTGATTTTTAAGCCCAAAACAACTCACTTATTGAAAAAAATAACAATTAAATATGGATACCTAAGCCCAATTCGAAATCCATACATATTCCCTAAGGGTGCCTTAAGTGCTAACACTTAACTATCCTTAGCTCATACGTAGAAGTCCAATTAGGCCCAGAAGATTCCTAATGGGCTCGTACATTCCTCACAAATAAACTATTAAGCTTCATTTTGCACCGAATCCTCCATACATCAGCATTTGAAAGGATGTTATGATTCTTTGCATCAACCAAACTGATTGTTGATGTGAATCGAGATAGCCTGATTTTTGCTTTAACTTATCTAATCAGTTTGGTTGATGCAAAGAATCATACCATCCTTTCAAATGCTGATTGATGGAGGATTCGGTGCAAAATGAAGCTTAATAGTTTATTTGTGAGGAATGTACGAGCCCATTAGGAATCTTTTGGGCCTAATTGGACTTCTACGTATGAGCTAAGGACAATTATGTGTTAGCACTTAAGGCACCCTTAGGGAATATGTATGGATTTTGAATTGGGCTTAGGTATCCATATTTAATTGTGCTTTTTTTCAATAAGTGAGTCGTTTTGGGCTTAAAAATCAGCCCATAAACAACCCTCAAAAGGGAATTTCGTTTTTCATCCTTATTGCATAAGGATTAGTTTTAAGTTTTCCTTATTTGTTTTTATTTTCCGACAAGGATTTGTTCTCCTTTTCAGTTTAGGTTAGGTTTAAGTTTTCTATATAAACACCAATGTAATAGTTGAAAGTCATCATGGATGAAATTTAATACAATTCTGATTTTTCTCTCTTTTTTGAGATTCCAGCCCGGGGCTGATTTTTAATTTTGTGAGTTTGTGAGATCGAGTTCTTCATTCTTACAATTTTATCTTGATTATGAACAAGTATTGTGGTAAGGTACTTGTGAATCATCCAACATTCAGGTTCTAAGATTGCTTAATCGAAGGAATCATAACATCCCTTCAAATGCTGATTTATGGAGGATTCGGTGCAAAATGAAGCTTAATAGTTTATTTGTGAGGAATGTACGAGCCCATTAGGAATCTTCTGGGCCTAATTGGACTTCTACGTATGAGCTAAGGACAATTAAGTGTTAGCACTTAAGGCACCCTTAGGGAATATGTATGGATTTCGAATTGGGCTTAGGTATCCATATTTAATTGTTATTTTTTTGGGAAATTATCAAATTTACGTTGGATTTGGGCTTTTGTTTTTGGGCCTACCTTTTCCTATTTACTGAATTACGTGTTTTTGTTTTGTCTTTCTCATCTTTACCTTTTTCTTCTCTTTTCTCCCATCTTTACGCATTTCTTCTCCTTTCTCCCATCTTTACGCTTTTCTTCTTCTTCTTTCTCTGTTCACTACTTTTTTCTTCTTCAAACATTCACTCAGTCTTCACTCGTCGGCCACCACCTCCGTTCTTCCACCATTGCTCAGATCTGGTATCCCCCTTTTTCTCTTCTAACTTTCGCACTCTTAGATCTGTAGTTGTTTTTTGTTTTATTTATTTCTTTATTTATTTTCTTAAAAATTTTGGTTTTCTGTTTGGGTCTTAAGAAAATCGAAGTAGAAAAGAAGAAAAAGGATACTGTGAGGGGACTTTTGAAATCTCAAACCTATTTGGGTGGCTATATTGCTTCCTTTTTTTTTTTTTGTGGTGGTGAGGAAGTTGGGATGTTATGAATGTGAAGAAATATCCCCTAGTTTGGTGATGATATAAGCGTTTAGCTGCTGGGAACATAACTGTTTAGATGAATGATTAATTGGTGAATTTGGGGCTTTTCATTTTGTTTTGGGTGTTCAATTTTGGTAATTTCTGGTATTCATAAATGTGTAGGTTAGATGTATGGATATCATTGTAATGCTGAGTTTTTGAAAGATGGAGGAAGATGATGATTATTGTAATTACGTAATTAGTTAGTGATATAACTTTTAAATGATTATTGAATGCTGTTATACCTGATTTATACCTTTGTTATACATTCTGATACACTGTAGTAACTGATTATACCTTAGTTATACCGTAATTATACCTTAGTTATACTGAGTTATACATTAGTTATACCCTAAGATAGATTGTTATACCTGATTTATACCTTTGTTATACATTCAGATACACTTTTTTCACTGATTATACCTTTGTTATACATTCAGATACACTATTTTCACTGATTATACCTTAGTTATACCGCAATTATACCTTAGTTATACTGAGTTATACATTAATTATACCTTAAGATACACTGTTATACATGATTTATACCTTTGTTATACGTTAAGATACACTGTTATTGTGATTATACCTTAGTTATACATTCTGATACATGAAGTATACCTTAGTTATACATTGATTATACAATTTTTTCACTGATTATACCTAGTTATACCTGAATTATACCTTAGTTATACTGAGTTATATTGAATTATACCTTAGTTATACCTGAATTATACCTTAGTTATACTGAGTTATACTTTAGTTATACCCTAAGTTACACTGTTATTGTGATTATACCTTAGTTATACGTTCTGATACACTTTTTTCACTGTTTATACCTTAGTTATACCTGAATTATACCTTAGTTATACTGAGTTAAACCCTAAGATACATTGTTATTGTGATTATACCTTTGTTATACATTCAGATACACTATTTTCACTGACTATACCTTAGTTATACTGAGTTATACCTTTGTTATATATTCTGATACACTTTTTTCACTGTTTATACCTTATTTATACCTGAATTATACCTTAGTTATACTGAGTTATACCTTAGTTATACCCTAAGTTACATTGTTATTGTGATTATACCTTAGTTATACATTCTGATACACTTTTTTCACTGTTTATACCTTAGTTATACCTGAATTATACCTTAGTTATACCCTAAGATATATTGTTATTGTGATTATACCTTTGTTATACATTCAGATACACTCTTTTCACTGATTATACCTTAGTTATACCTGAATTATACCTTAGTTATACTGAGTTATATTGAATTATACCTTAGTTATACCTGAATTATACCTTAGTTATACTAAGTTGTAATTGATGAATCTGTAATCTTCAGTCCAAGTTCCATTATGATGGAGTAGTATTGTGATTTTTTGCATATCTCTGCATACGATTGAATTGCTATGTCTGTTTTGCAGTGAACGATTGAATTGCAGTGATCGATTGAATTTGTAGGAGAGAGATCGATCGATCCAGATGTGCGATTTGTAGATGGCAAAACTGACCTGTGATTATCGATCCAGATGTGCGATTCCAGATGAAGAAACTGATCTGTGATTCTTGGCGAAATTGATCTGCAATTTCTTGGCGTTTGGGAGGTTTTTCAGGCGGCGGGAATCACGTATTTTGGAGATTATGTTTTTCGGTTTTGGGTTTTTTTCTGCAGATTTAGCGTAAAACAGGAATTTCCTGTTTTAGGTATTTTTGTAATTTTGGAAAGTTTTTAAAGTATTTAAGTAAATATTTCCTTTGTAGGTAAAAAAGTTAGGTGGTGTAAAAAGGTAAGTATTTATGTAAAAACCCCTATTTTTTTCAATAAGTGAGTTGTTTTGGGCTTAAAAATCGGCCCATAAACAACCCTCAAAAGGGAATTTCGTTTTTCATCCTTATTGCATAAGGATTAGTTTTAAGTTTTCCTTATTTGTTTTTATTTAAGCTTTCCTAGTCCGACAAGGATTTGTTCTCCTTTTCAGTTTAGGTTAAGTTTAAGTTTTCTATTTAAACACCAATGTAATAGTTGAAAGTCATCATATATGAAATTTAATACAATTGCATTCTGAAATTTTTAGATTTTTTTTCTCTCTTTGTTGAGATTCCAGCCTGGGGCTGATTTTAATATTGTGAGTTTGAGAGATCGAGTTCTTCATTTTTACAAGTTTATCTTGATTATGAACAAGTATTGTGGTAAGGTACTTGTGAATCATCCAACATTCAGGTTCTAAGATTGCTTAATCGAAGGTGTCAGGTTTGAATCCCTTTCATTATCGCTTAAACACCTTTGGATTGGTTTGCTATCACCCATCTTTGTTTCGTTTTTGTGAGTTCAACCTTGATTGATAGACTTGGGAAATTTATTAAAGTTGATTTCGGCTTTCTCACTGCCGATATCACATCAGTTTCTCTGGTGGGCCATCTCGGAGTGGTCCGGTATGCCCAAAGAACAATGTTGAGTTCATCCGCCCAAGCCCCTTTATGGCTCTCCAACCTCTTCTTTATACCGTCACACAACGTCCGATTAGTGACCTCAGTCATCCCGTTACTTTGGGGATGGGCCACCGAGCTACACCTGTGGTCGATCTGGAAGTTTTTGCAAAATTCAGTGAACTTTCTGGAGGTGAACTAGGTTCCGTTGTACGTGATGATGACACTTGGTATGCCGAATCTACTAAGAATCTGCTCTCATACAAAGCTTATTGCCTTTTCTAGAGTGATGGTGGAGATGGCTTCAGTTTCTACCCATTTGGTGAAGTGATCCACTGCTACGATTCGCCATTTCCGCTGCCTGCTGGCTTCCGGCATCTGACCAACCAGGTCAATTCCCCATGTCGAAAAGGGCCACGCAGTTAGAATCAACATCTGTTTTGCTGGGGACGGTTTGTCTTTTTAGCGTGAACCTGACAGTGGTGGCATGCGGCGACGTAAGAATCATCGTCCTCCTTCATTGTTTCCCAAAAATAACCTATCAGTATTGCCTTGCGGACTATAGCTAAAGCCGCCTGATGAGATCTGCATATCCCTTCGTGAAGTTCTCTCAGTACATAATTTCCCTCTTTAGCGGAGATGCACTTCAAAGAGAGAGAATTGATGCAAGAAGAGTTAACACTATATGTTGGGATTAGCACTTTGTTCGGGTCATTTCAGTGCTTATTATCACAATTCCCACGTTAAAGACTAATAAAAGGATCATATCGATACTGTACTCAGTCTCAAACGGAAACATGTGTCAGTTAACAAGAGTTACAAACCAAAAGTCTAAGTAAGAGATTAAAGAAGTAACCAACCCACTTATCCAAACCATCATTTACAGTTAATGCAATTTTATCATTAGTTGGCCAGGCAAACCATTTGGACCTCTCTGCACCAGATATGGAACATATTATCCTTTACATCCACTAGCAACTAATCATGATTCTTCAATTAACTGATAAAAATTATTTATATTTTACAATTATCAAACAGTTTCTAAGTACTTTTTTTTTTTATTTGACAGTATGATGAAATTCATTGAGAAGAAAATAGAGCTAATGATGAAATTCATTGAGAAGAAAATAGAGCTACTGTGATTTGTACACAACAAATTACAAAGAAAACACAAGAAAAATTAAAACTAAATGAAATTAGGAGAGCGTAGTGATAGAATTAAAAAAGGGTACAAATCAACTGCAGAGGCTATAAAAGCGTAGTTAAAAAATCCTTTCCATTTGAATACCAACTTGAAAATTAATTATGACAGCACCCATTAGAATCGAATCAGCAAGAAAACATGTGCCTAAAGTTCCCTCGGTACAATCCAGCTGCTTAAAATATGTTCATTTGAATTAGTTCAGACTTTCTGTAAATAGAAAGAAATCCTTTGGATTATTTCCATTAACAGCAGAATTGTGTTCACTTATGTAATGTACACTAGTAAATATCTATTATTCCATTTCATCCAACAACGCAGAATGATAATATCCTATGTAGATTCTATAGAGGATTTTTCAGTTATCTAATCACATCAATCTTTTAACAGCCACTCTCAAATTAAAGCATGAAATTTATTTCCCCCTATTGTCACATAATCCACCTATTTTCTGCATCAAATGCATCTTCAATCACAAATAGAAGTAACATGAATCTTTCCAAAGCAGGTCTCAAAATAAAACACGATGTATCTTTACCACTTTTTGGTGTATAGTCCACTAGTTTGTCATATCGAAATGCATTCTTCATTAGAACTTTCCAAGATCAGGCTTTACTGATAGAGGTAAACCAAGAAGAAATAACATTACTGTAGCAGGGGCTGACTGGTCTTTGTTAGGGATTAAAGAAATTCTACGACGCTATTGAAAACTATTTTCTTATATTTGGTGAACAATGAAGTATTTCCGGATTTGTGGCCTTTTTGGATAGATCCGCTTATTGTGTTAGTGGACACCTGTGTTTTCTTAAAAATTTAACTTTGACTTCGTCCGCCAGCCAAAAATATGGACCAAAATGTGTCCAAAAATGTATATAGCGGACTCATTAAAGTCCATGTTCAGGAAAAACGGACACTAAGTCCGTGAATCATAAAAACGGACTTACATGGAATTCGCTTTTCAGGAAATTGGACCTGTCAGTCCGCTGCCATTGAGAAGATAAATCACACGGGGACAGAGTCCGCTTACTTGGAAATTGGACTTCTTATTACTATCCGCAAACTTGGAAATTGGACTTTTGCTTCCGTCCGCGTCCAGTAAAAAGGGACTTATTATTCCCTTTCCCCATCCGTCCGATCTTCAGTCAACAATTTTCCTAGCCGTCCGATCATTTGAAATTAATTTCACCTTACCAATCTCCTCCAATCTGCTTTCTTTTGTTCTACTCCTGATTAAAAAAAATATATATCTCGATCTTCGTCCAAAAAAAACTTGAGCCTCTCACCATTACCATTTTCCTCAGTTGTTCTTCTTCTTCTTCCTCTCTCAAACTGAAACTGGCCATTTCATTATTATTTGGTAAGTTATTGTTAATTATAATTTTATTTTATGTTTATATGCTCAATTATTTTGTTAATTTTTCTATAATTTTTTTTGTAAATAAGTTGTTTGTTTACTCTTAATTAACTTCTTGTAATTCACCTAGGATTAGGATCATCAAATTGGAAAAAAAAATCCTACCACTACAGCTATCAAACAACAACCATTGTGAAACATCAAACCCAAAAAAGGTAAATATAAGATTGTTTTTAAAATTTTTATTTTGTGCATTTTTTAGAAATTATATTGTGAATTTCTTTAAATTTGTGTAGTATTCTCTTGATAATAATATATATGTGATGTATGTAAAATGTATTTATCATCTTGTTTTTGACAAGTAAGGTTGTTGATTTTTATTATTATAAATTGTATTAGATTTATTTTTGTAAAGTTAGTATATAATATTTATATGTTTAGAAAATCTTAAATATATGGTATAAACTATATAGTTAGTGAATATAATTTTTGTATTTGTGTTTTTAGAAATTGGTATTAGATATTGAAATATTAGTTCACTTGTCTCTTAGAATTAATAAAAAAATATCTTAATTTTGTTTAAAATATGGATAATAATAATACAAATGAAATATAATTTTTTAATTGCAATTTTAATGTGTAGAGTGTATATATATAATGAATGTTTTTTAATTATATGACAAAATAATGTCGACTTCATTACCAATATATCTTCATTGGGGTCGTCAAATAATAAGGAATCAATTTGGAATGGATTATGATAATGGATATTGCAAAGTAATATCAATGAATGGTTCATTTAATCTAAGTTCATTGTTTGATAAGATTAGGACTGTTATGAATGTACCAGCGAACGAAAATTTGATTAGGGTGCAATTTCAAAACCCCATTGCAGTGAATGGTGCATTGTTGGTGTATGATTGTTTTGATCTATGTGACGATGATGATTTGAATATGATGTTGGGGATAGTCAGCAGTTTATGTAATAGCTTGTTCTGTATTGAATTATACGTTGAATGCAATCATAATACACCTTCTACACACACAAGAGATATAGCTAGACCATCTAATTCTGAAGCTATTGATTATGATGGTGGTGTTAGTGGAGTTGGTGGTTATGGTGGCGATGATGATGATGATAGTGATGATTATGAACGTATTGGCTTTAATGGTGGTGGTGGTGGTGCTGATGATGCTGATAGCGAATCTATTGGTGATGATAGTGAAACTAATGATGTTGATGGTGATGATAGTGAATCTGGGGATTCTGCTGATGCTGATAATGATCATGATATGGTGGAGAATGAGGATGAGGGTGAAGGGAATTATAGGGCATCTTCTTCAAATGTTGATAACACTGTGTCACATAGTAATTTAATTCCTACATTTTTGCCAAATATTCCCTAGCTTACCTAATTTCATTCATCAGCTATGACAGTCCATGCAATTTGAAACTTATGTTTTTACCTTTGTTAGAGAATATTGCAAGAATTGGTCAGTACAGCTGGGACGGCGGGTGTTTAGCATATTTGTATAAAGAGCTATGTAAAGCTGCCGACATAACACTGCACAAATTGGTGGAGCTTTAATTTTGTTGCAGGCATGGGCATATGAGAGATTGCGAGATATATCGCCAAACCTATGGAGTAGAGTTATCACGCCCACTTGGTCGGCGATACGTATATATAACACTGATTATATATATATATATATATATATATATATATATATATATATATGTGTGTGTGTGTGTGTGTGTGTGTGTGTGTGTGTGTGTGTGTGTGTGTGTGTGTGTGTGTGTGTGTGTGTGTGTGTGTGTGTGTGTATTTAGTTGTTTTTTTCTAGTATATTATTTAATTGTTTATCTAGTATACACTCAAGTTTGGGAGTACACTAAATTTTTTAACAATAAAATTGGCAAACTTCTGCAAATTTATATTTCTTTCTTATGATATAATTGTACAATCATTGAAAGATGTTGGGTATGAAAATTAATATCTCCTAAGTAATTACAGATGGAGCACACCTAAGGATTTCACTGGAATGCCAACTCATACTCTTAGACATATCTGATATGTACTTGATTTATCTGACAAAGATTCCGTTAGTCATACAAATTAATGTGTATTAATGTTAAAAATTCATGACTCAAAATTTGCTTTTGGATAGTCAAATCATATACATATTTATGTAAAATTGTGTTGCTTGTAGTTCGCTTGGGACCCATACACTGATGATAATCGAGCAGCATTACCGAAATATTGCTTTGAAAGAAATCAGTTATGGAGAGCTGTTGTCCCATTGATTTGCATGCGCATTGTAGAATGGCATCAACCTGACGGAGTACTTCGCCAATTTGGATTGCAACAACATATACCTGCTGTGCCAATGCAAACAAATGAGTTGCACGATTTTGAACTTATTTAGGTTAAAAGTTCCATTATGCAGAAAATGGCCTATTGGGTCACAATATGGAATAATAAGGCAAATTTGATATTTACAGCTCAAACATGTGCTGAACCACTCCATTATCATTCTAAATACATGGAATGGTATATGCATATAACAAGGAGGTGGATTTCTGTTAGAGATGTTGTCCATGGTGCCACAGTAAGTCATTAAAATTGAAAATTCATGTGGTTGAGTTTTTTTATGTGCAACTAGGTTGTAATAATATATGTTATGTGCAGGTTGATGGAATGGAGCAACTCACCCTGGTTAGAGATTTACATATTGTGCACAGGATAAGAAACAGTACATGTGGGGCACTTGGGGAGGAACGACGTTATGTTCCAGGTTCCCCACCACCTCATCCAGCTCCGATTGCTAGTTATACGAATGTTGATGCGGATGAAAAGGAACTTGTTGCTGCTACTGGTAGACGCCCCCAACGTAGTAGATCAAGGAGACGTGAGGTCCCACGACCAACTGATCCTTCTTGTGACATTGTGATACATCCAGTATCCTATCATTTACATGATTCGTATGGAGCTACACATCACAAACATCACAATAAACACAACAATATTCATCATGGGTTCCTAACCTATCTGCAGCTAGTTCATTTGTTAGTCCATCAGGTCCATCACAATATGGGTTTAACACTTCTGAAAACCCATTTACACAATGGTTTGGGTCAAGCCAATCACCTTGGACTATGCATAGTGTGGTTACACCTCGTACTCTTTCTAATATGACATATCCATCGTTTGCACGGCCATCTTCAGTAGAACAGTGTGTTGGTATTTCTAGTATGTACTCTCAGCAATAAACCACTTTCCCACATTTCAATTATGGAACAACACCAAATGTTGAATATAATCCATCACAGTGTACTAGTCCATCGTAGCCTTTGGATAGAAGTGGACGTAATATTTGATGTTTCATTTTAATAATGTGTAATATTTTTTTAGTTGGAGACCTATCTATGAATATTTTGAATATTTACTACAAATAATGTGTAATATATTTTTTTATTCTGCATTTTGGGATGTTCTTAATATATTTATGAAAATACTTTATAAGTTTCTTTGAAGTCAAAATATATATTTTTATTATGTGTTTTGGGATGTTATTAATATATTTAGTATAAAAATATTTCATAAGTTTCTTTGAAATCAAAAGAGTGGTCATTAAGATTTTATTACTTCAAGTTATTGAAATAGAAAAGGGTGCTTATTAACATTTTATTAGTTGGAATTATTGAAATTAAAAGAGTGGTTATTAAATTTATTTATCAAAAGTTACTAAATTTAATATTTACATGGTGTGATAAATATGGTCACATATATATAAGTAAATCATTTATTTAATTGTCATAATTTATTAATATGGTAACATATATATATATATACACACACACACACACACACACACACACACACACACACATATATATATATAATATATATATATATATATATTTTTATATATATATATGTGTGTGTGTGTGTGTGTGTGTGTGTGTGTGTGTGTGTGTATATGTATATATATATGTGTGTGTGTGTGTGTGTGTGTGTGTGTGTATATGTATATATGTATATATATATATATATATATATATATATATATATATATATATATATATATACATATAGACACACACACACACACACACACACACACACACACACACACATATATATATATATATATATAAGTGTCCTAAACATGGTTTCATATTACCTATGCTAACCTAATTACAAAAAATAAAATGGATAAAAGAGCGCCAAAGTGTTTTCCAATTTAATTTAATGCGGATAAAGTTTTTTGTCCAATTTTTTTTCTTAGCGGATTCGTCCAATTTAAAATCAAATCATCCGACGGCCAGGAGAGCTTATTGTCTGAACATCATCGGCTGGGGTAAGGGCATAACAAGTCCATTTTTACAGACAGAGGACATAAAAAGAACTCCAATTTCCATGTTTGCGGACACAAAAAGGAAGTCCAATTTCAGTGTTTGCGGGGGTAAAAAGGAGTGCAATTTCGAAATTAGCGAACTGTGTTTTCTATGTATGGTCTTGTCAATGGCAGCGGACTGATGGGTCCGAGTTTGCAAAAAGCGGATTCCATGTTAGTCTGCTTTTGTGATTCACGGATTTAGTGTCCGCTTTTATTAAACATTGACTCTTCTTAGTCCCTTTATTCAATTTTGGACACATTTTTGACTGGGGGACGAAGTCAAAGATAATTTTTAAAAAAAAAAACAGTTGTCCGTAACACAGTAAGCGGATCTATCCAAAAAGACCACAAATCCGGAATTACTTCATTTTTCACCATATAAGGGAAATACTTTTCAACAGTGCCATAAAATTTTCTTTAATCCCTTCGTTAGTGCCTTCTAAAGAAAGGATATCGTCTCATGTAAGTACCATGTGTCAACTTTAAAGTAGCCCTAACAAGTTCTCTTATTTATTTAAAACGTTTTTCTCTGTTAGTTCAGTAAGAATCCTAGAAAAGGGATAAACACTGCCAAATTTCTCGCAAGTTAACTGTAAGGATCCTTAAATTTCGACCTTCACCTAATTGACTAAAAGAAGATTCAAATGTGGGAGAACAAGAAAGTTCAAATATCTAAATTTTAGGCCCAAAAATAACAAAATAAAAATTTATAGTACTCTTTTATGAGATTAGACATCTGTAAGTGAGAAACACAAGGAGAAACTGTAAGCGCTTTCAAGTTACATACTTGTTAATGAAGAAATAACAGATGAAAACAAATCTTCGGGTTAGGTATCAATATTATGGAAACTGATAGATGAATACAAATTTGGAAACTCAAATAGGATCGAAGTTATAAAATACACCTTCCTAGCACAATAAAGAAACATGAATGGTTGTGCTGATCGGTAGGCCAAGTGACGAACTGCAACACAAAATGAACAGTAATTCACTGGATACTAAGTGAAAAATATCTAATCAAACCATTCACGTTAAGAAGAACAGAAAAGCATAGTGGACGTCAATTCATTAATCTCAGAAAGTATCTAAATGAAATTATTATTCACCAAAAGACTTAAATCTAAAATCAGATACCAAAAATGAAGCATGCAACTGCTACAACTTACCATTCCCTTGAGTTCCTTAGGCACCTTGGCTATATTCTCAACATTCCCAAGCGCATTAGCAAAAAGTCGCTCCGTCATCATTGCCATCGCATTCTTATTCTCATCCAATGCCTGCACAACGTGAACAACTCCTGGATGCGTAGCCACACAAGGCCCGTTGCATCAGCCCGAATCACATCCAGAAAAGCGTCTTCTGCTGCCTTGGACACCCCCAAACCAGACGTGCACCTCTGCCAAGGCCTTCTTGTCCAGCACCCAAACGCACACGGTAGGATACTGGTGAGCACGCGTAGACTCAAGAGTCGCCTGAGCAGAATACAATTTCCAAGGCCCAGCGAAACCGATCTGATCGAGAAGCTCATACTGGCAAGAGCTTGCAATGGGTTAGGGTTTTCATGTTAAGAGACATTGTTTGCTGGTGATTTCACACTCTATGGATTGAACCAGTCAATTTCTGCATATATGTACAATTTTATAGCATATGTAAAGATGAATCGGCCGGGAAGAATTTTCAAGTTTGGTTCCCCTTTTCCTTTCCTGTAAATTCTCTATTTTTGTTATTATTATTATTATTTTTTTTTTTTACAGATAACTTGTAATTATTTTCATATTATTTTTTTAGAACATGTTATCATACATTCTTTACTATGATGAAAATTATTTTTCATGAAATATAAAATACAAATAATTTATCAATTCTGTAACAACGATTGTTGCTTGAAACTAAAATATTTTTGTTACAATTAGGGATATAAACAGGACAGAGAGGGGCAGGGATTGACAATCCCATATCCGTTCTCCGACTAAGCGAGAATTCCCGTCCCCATTTAGTAAACTGGGACAATCTTAATCCTTGTCGTTGTTAAGATAATTAAGAAAAAAAATTTTAAGTAAAATTCAATTTTGCAAATAAGTAAAAAAAGTGTATTATACAAAACGTAAAACCCTTTCAAGTTATTACATCTCAAGTCTCAAATAAAAATAGGGATATAAACAAAATCCCTAGTTTTAATGTTTTTTATAAAATTCAATTATTTACATATATATAAATAATAAAATGAAAAATTAAATAGGGATGTTAACGGGGATTTAACGAGGATCCTGTGGGGACTAAACAAGGACGTGGACAGGGCCCGTAAGATGGAGAGAGATAATCCTATCCTCGTGCTCGTTTAGCATTCAGAGATAAATTTATCCCCGTTCCTGTCCTATGGAGATTCTAAACAGGGAATCTTTATCCCCGTTAAGGTGGGCTCCCAATAGAGACGAACCCCGTTTTTCCATTGACAACCCTCGCCACAATTAGAGGTAGTAGCTAAAAATATTAAGCATGTTACAAAAAATTCGTACTTGTTACAAGAACTAATTTTGTTACTGTTGGTTTTTGGTCCGCCCATAACATTTTGGAATGGCAGGGACTAAACTGTAATTATGTGTAAATTACAGGGACCAAATGTGTAATTTGGTCCGACCCTATATATAGATGGAAGTTGGGATTTCCACTATAAATGGCGAATTCGTTTCTCAGATTCATTACGCGAGAAAAACGCAAAAACGCTCCCAGAGAGAAATCATGGAACACGTCTTCTTCAATTCATCGGAAGAATTCACGAATTACGCCCGTACTCTGTATAATCTTACATACGTAGGAAAGGAAACCAGAACGATCCGATTTTCCTGTGTGGATTAGAATCGCACCGAAATCAAAAATCCGCTGCAAAACAAACTGTAAGTCTGTTTATATTATGATTACGGATTCTATACATTCGTTGTATGATTTATACGTGTTTCTAACTTCATTGGTATCAGAGCCGAAAGGTTTATAGATTGATGTGTTCAAATCTAGTTTTCTGGAATTTCGTAAATTAGAATTAGTCGTATCCGTTTGAAAGGGTGTTTATTTGTTTAAATACATAATCATTTGTTTTGATACGGATTTATACTGAAATCCGCATCAAAATGATTCTATAAACATTGAAATCCGATATTCCATGAAAAGAATATATTTTTGTTCGTCATGAATACGTTTTTGTTCGTTTTGATGTGAATTTCCTTCGCAATCCGTGTCAAAACGATACCGTATTTGATCCAACAGTACAAAGTGTCAAAATTTTTTGTCAGAATTTTGAAAATCCAACCACTCCACTGAAATCAGCACGAAAAATTGAGTTGGAATTTCAAATTTCACGACCAACGGAGCAGTGGAAGGTGGCATGTGGCCCTCACGCGCCACCACTGCGGCTGGCATTGGTTGTGGAACGGTTGAGAGGATTTCTATGTAATCAACAAGTGGCGATATATGATTGGCTGATCCGGAGATGGTTGAAAAGTAAACGGTCCAACTGCCAATCACGTGACGATGCGTGTCAAACATAACCGAAGAAGAACTGTTCACATGACAGGTGGCACAACTCGATTGGACAGTTTCGACAGTTGAAAAGTCAACATCCAATCATGTGATGCCACATGTCACCGAGTAACCTTTTCAGAAACCGTCAAAGTGCCACGTGTCAGAAACGTGGACCAATGGTAAAATGACACGTGTCAAATCTGTTTTGTGTGTGCCACGTCAGCATGACACGTCATCATGCCACGTCGTCTGCCATGTCATCTGATGAACTAATCAGGTGATGACACGTGTCTGTTCTCGCCACGTCATCCCGAATCACATGGCGCCACGTGTCACCTGTGACAGCCGATCTTAGCTGTGCGTGAGAGCGCATGGCAGTCAGTTCCGTGGCGCGTGTCGGCGCATGTGACGGTTTCCGATGTCCAAATTTTGTCAAATTTTTTCTAGAATTGAAATTTACATTTTTCTTGAGTTTTTGATATATTTTAATGAATTTTCGAAATTCATTTGGTATTTTAAACTAAATTTACTAGTATTTATTGTGTATAAATGCTTAATTTATGTTTAATAAATTCAAGAAATTCAGTCTATTTATTGTGTATTTATGTACTAAGTTTTGGTTGATCATTAACAAGTTTTTGTTATTTCTATATGTGTTATAGAAATGGCAACAATCGTTAAAACGGCGAAAATAATCGAGTCTCAGGAGGAGGCGCGAGTCATACAAAAACTTGAAGATGAGCTATTCTCTAAACGGTATCCTCCATTGGATGAAGGGGATATTGTTGGAGTAATGGAATGATTTAATGCGTTAAATCAGGAAATCCAAGAGCTTGTCTGGAAAGGAGGATTTTCCTCAGGGACTGATTAATTGAAAATGTTAAAATTTGCGAAAGAGGCTTTTCGGGAAAAGCATTTTAAGAAATTCTGGTTTGGTGAAAATCCTATATTTGACATGGCAGTGGTCTCCATTAAAGGATTGGTTCCCGAAAAGGAATATGAGTACCAATGTAGAGTGTTTGTTTTATAGTTGGCTGAAACTGGAGCCAAGCTGTCTCATAATCCTAGAAAAATGTGACTCAGGAGTAACAAATTGGTTCATCGACCCTGTCTGGACACTGTTTTTGAGGGTGTTGAGAACATGCCTCATGATCTCTACTATCAGTTCGTAGAGACAATACCGGTCACCTCTAAAGAAATTAAGATTGTTGACCTAGAGGAAGAGGATGAGATCAACACTAGTGTCTAGGATGATCCGATGACTCTAGAAGGTTACTATAATGTGGACAGTTGGGCTGGAAATGATGATTGAGTTCTTCTGTTTTTCCAATTTTTTGCTGATTTCAAATGTTTAATAGTGTATTGAATTAGCTACTTGCTAAAATTTTTTTTCTGTGGTTGTATCTTTGCTGTTGGACAAGTTATGAGATAAAGTGTTTATTTGTTAAACATTCCTATTTTGGTTAATTGTTTCAGTTCTTCAAATTTGTTTATTTTGATTTTATAACTAAGTGTTATACAATCATTTGCATTATAAATAATAGGTTTCGATGTTGTAATAAACTAGTAGTCTGAAACATAACCAATAGATATATTTATTATTGGAAATTTAAAAATAACGTAGTGTTTGTATTAGCCCGAATAAATGGTGACTCTGTGCATTGCGCATAGTGTTCGATTTTATGTGAACCAAGCACTATTTTTAGCTTTAAATAATCTTATAATAAATATGGTGTATCGCTTACTTGTTTTGTGCTACTTCATCTTTATAGTTTCCAATGGCTGCTTCCAAGTCAATTGTCGCTGAATTGAATAAGGACCTACTCTTAAACGGTGACAATTATGAGGTTTGGGCAATGAAAGTCCAATACATAATTGAAGAGCAAGAGGCTCTTGACACTCTAGAGAGAATAGTGGTTCCTCCTGAAGAGGGTACCACTGCACAAGCCAGAAGGGACCTTGATGCTTATCAAATCTGGAAAAGGAAAAACTCTACTGCCCGCATCATCATGCTTAGTGCAATGGATGATGATATCGTGAAAAGTTTTGCATCTACCCCACAACTAAAGAACTATGGGATGCTCTCAAAGAAAATTTTGCAGGTGTCTCCTTAACTAAACTCCGTTCTTTGAGTATCAAATTTGATACTTATAAGAAGAGAGCAGACCACACGATGAAGAGGCATTTAAGAGAAATGTCCAACATGATTACGGAGCTTCATGATGCTCGTCATAAGTTGACTGAAGAGCAAAAAGTTCAAGCTGTGATACGTTCTCTACCGACCGGGTGGGAGCATATGAAGTTGCACCTAACCCATTCCAACGACATTAAGACCTTTGATGATGCAGTTCGTCATCTTGAACTAGAGGAGGACCGTTTGGCTTCTCTCCGTGTGAGATCTGAAGTTCACATGACAGGTTCAAGTTCTAGTCCGAAGTCAAAGAGAAAGAACAAGAGGTTCTTTCAGAAGAAGGCTAAGGGAACGGCGGGCAGTGTTCCGGATCAAAAGAAGGGCAAGAAAAAGGTTAACATTTCTAGAGTGAGATGTTATAACTGCAGACAGAAGGGGCATTTTGCAAAAGACTGCAAAGCTCCTAAGGTAAATGTTACCGAATTGTATAAGTGTTATACATATGTTTCAAGTTCTATTTTCCTAACTGAATCTCATCCTTTGTAGATTGTAGACTCAGGAGCCACAGACCATGTAACAATGGATCGTGATTCCTTTATAGAGTTCCGAAGTGTTACAAGGGGAACAAAATGGATATACATGGGAAATAATTCAAGGGAGGAAGTCTTAGGGATTGGCTGTTGTCAGCTGGTCTTGAATGTTGGTTGTCCACTATTCCTTGAAGATGTCCTCTATGCTACTGGAATATGAAGGAACTTGATATCTGTTTCTGCCCTAATGAATTTGGGATTCATTTTGTCTTTTGAATTAAACAATTTTAGTCTCTATTTGAACAATATTTACTTTGGTGGTGGATATTTAATGAATGGTTTTATTGTATTGGATATAGATCCAAATTATTTGTGTAATAATAGCTTTTCTTTTAATGTTAACTCATCTGTGGATAATGTTAGCATTTCAAAAATGTGGCATGCGAGACTTAGTCACATTGGTCAACATCGTTTAGTACGATTGTCTAAAGCAGGTTTGTTGGCTGATTTACCAAAAGTAGAACTTCCAACTTGTGAAAGGTTCTTAAAAGGAAAGATGACAAGAAAACCATTTGGTAATGCTACGCGAGCTGACCAACCATTGCAATTAATCCATTCTGACATATGTGGCCCAATGAATGTTAGGGCAAGGCATGGTGCGTACTATTTCATTACAGTCATAGACGACTACAAAAGGTATGGTCATGTCTATCTGATTGCATATAAATCTGAAGCATTAGCATGTTTCAAACAATTTATACTCTAGTTGAAAATCAATTAGAGAAGAAAATCAAAGCTTTAAGAACCGATCGGGGAAGAGAGTACCTCTCCGAGGAATTTAAAGTTTTATGTGATGAAAAGGGTATAAAACATTAGTTGACTATACCTAGGACTTCGTAACAAAATGGAGTCGTGGAAAGAAGAAACCGAACCCTCTTAGAGATGGTAAGGTCTATGATGGCTGAAGCCAATTTGCCTATCTCCTTTTGGGGAGACGCTGTGAGCAAACGACCTTTTTCGGAACGCGCGGTGAAGCGGGAACCGGGGATTTTCTTTTTGGGTGTTGATGTTTTGGTTTTGAAAACGGGTTTTAATCTTTCTTAGAAAAACCTTTCATTTTATTGGAAAAGTCTTTTGTAGAAAACTTAATTTCAGGCATGAATTTTAGAAAACATGCTTTTTAGAAAATCCCATTTTGACTTAAAGATCTCGAAACACAAATTTCGAGATTAGATACAGAGTCGCCACCCGGATCAGCTCATCCGGGAAATTCCGGTAGAGCTCCCTACCAAGTGTAGACGTAGTACCTAATCCAGAGATTCGAGGTTCGGGCAACATATCTACTAATCCTCACTAATTTTAATTATTATTTCGTAATATGACATTTCATTCACTTAATTCTACTCATTTTATCTCTTCTTTTATTATTAGCCAATGCTCATACATATGATATAAATACAAAACCAAAATAAAAGTGCGGAAAAGTAAACTAGAGGCCAAATTATACAACCCAAGAAAAAGAAAACTCTCATCCTCACCTTTTACAACCGCCTATTATACACGATAATCTAAAAATTACAATCGCCTAGATACACGGGATAATCTATAAAATACATTCAAAAATAAAAACAAAGTGAAAATAAAAGCTGCATCCAAATATGGTTAGCACAAATAAATAAATCACACTAAGGACTCATATAGGACAGAATAGGGGTATTTTAGGAAATTGGATCATGCAAAGGGGGTAACCAAGTCGACCCGATCGGTCGGCCCGGTTAGACCTGGAAAACGGTTTTTTAAACGCCCTGTAGGTTTTATGGATGAAAAATCGGTTTTAAAAGCATTTGGCTCATTTACATGCACTTATCCAACTTTAGCGGGCCGGATATCTCGGGACCCGAGGGTCCCGTTCATGTGTGGGCCTAAAACAAACATCCGTCTAGGGTCCAAAAGTATGCAAACACGCCAAAATTCATTTTTCAATGGGAAAAGAATGCAAAATTACAAGTTTGGGGCCCAAAAGGGCAAAACTATAATTCTATCCATATTACAGCCGCGCTCCTGTAGCTTACAGCCGGGCGGCTGTAATGCTCCAGAATCGATTCCAACTTACCTTTCGCGTTTTCAAAGATCGTTTTGCAAAGTTTAATGATTCTGGACGATTTGGGATTTCTGGAAAAATATTAAAACCAACCGAAGAGACCCGAAATGGGCCAAATCGAATCCGGAAATCCCTAATCATCCAAAATCATCAAATTCATCACATCCACCCATAAAAAAAATGAAGAACATGGAATCGAAGTATGCACGGATGTGATTGGATCGATAACAGATATGAAAAACACATTTAATTGAAGAGTGGAGCGTTATCGATCGATTTGGGCCAATAGAGCTTCGGCCCCTGTAGGTTACAGCCATGCCCCTATAGGTCACAGCCGCGCAGCTGTAGGTTACAGCCGCGCGGCTGTGATCACATGGGGCGGCTGTAATCACAGAAAACTCAAAAAATAAAAAAATAAAAAAATCCAATAAAAAGCATTACAGCCGCTCCCCTATAGATCACAGCCGCATGGCTGTAGGTTACAGCCGGGCGGCTGTAATCAGAAAACTCCCACAGAACAGAAAGAAAAATGGAAAAGAACTACAGCCGCGGCCCTTTAGGTCACAGCCGCGCGGCTGTAGGTTACAGCTGGGCTGCTGTGATCTTGGGTGGGGCAGCTATAGCCAAAAAAAAAAACCAACCAAATGCAAAAAGCTCAAATCATGCAATTGAATCACAACCAAGATGAACAGAATGGATTTTTAAGGCCTATCAGAAAATTACCTTGTATGTGTTCCAGCGCTTGGACCACAAAAAAGAGATTTGGATGCTAGAAAACGTCCCACAGTCACGAACAACCCGAGCAAAGTGTGTTTTCCGAACCCCGAACGGAACCACGAGGAAAATTCAAGGATTGATTTTCGAGTGTTCCCTCTTCTTCTAACCTTCTTTTTTTTTTGTCTCTCTTTTTTTCTTTTTTGTTATTGTGTTAAGAACCTTAAGAAAAACTATGTGATTTCTTTTTTTATTTCTCTCTAAGTTTCTCTCTTTTTTTTCTGCTTTTTTCTACCTCCTGCTACCCTAATTTCCGATTAGGATCTTTAAATATCTCCTGTTTTGGTATTAAATCGGAATTAATTGCTGATTTCATCAAAAGAGAAAAACCGAAGATTATAGCCGCGCGGCTGTAGGTCACAGCCGTGCCCCTGTAATCTACAGCTGCGCGGCTGTAGGTTACAGCCGGGCGCCTGTAACTTCAAAAATTCCTATTTTGCTCAAAAACCGAATTAAATGCTGATTTTGCCCAAAAAGGAAATAAAGAGATTACAGCCGCGTAGCTGTAGCTTACAGCCGAGCGGCTATAATGCCCAGAAAATTATATTTTCACTTATTTTCTTTGGTTTGTTTTTCGGTTCTCTTAAATATCTGCTCAAATTTTCCAGGGTTCCATACTAGGACTTATCACACACCTCCGGGCTATCCGGGACATTTCCGATGTCATCCTAGTCAGTCCGAATCCGCTTCACGGTTATCCATGAAAAAGGTAACTATAGCTTTCATCACCGAGGTCGGAAAAAAACCCGTGCTCACAGGCTGCCCCTCGCGTGACCAAAGTCGATTTGAACGGGTGCTTATGTCCGATTCGAGTTTGGTCTCGCGATAAGGAGCATGGTGAGAAGGAAAAGGGAACGTACCTGAGGGGTTTCCCTCATGCCGACTTGTTTGGATGTATATAGGGACTTGTCTCGGTTGCTTTTGAGACAGTGGTCTTGCCTAAATTGATTTGATTTTTTTCAGGGTCTTGCTTCGATTCTGATACGAAGTATAGGACTTTGCCTGAATTGTTTCGACGTTATCTAGGGTCATGCTTAGACTTCATTGCAAAGCAGAGGACCGTGCCTAGATGTTGTTTGATTCGCCAGGGACATGCTTTAACTCCATCGTGAAGCAGAGGACTTGCCTGGATCGTGTTTGACTTGCCTGGGACATGCTTCGACTCCTTTGTGAAGCAGAGGACTTGCCCCGATCGGATTCTCCTTGCCATTCGGTGCCTACGAAAGGGAAGGGTATTTTGGTAATTTTACAACTTGGGAAGTTGACATTCCTTGAAGTAAGGAGACTTTGGTCGTTTGGTCTTTTGCGGTGCCTATGTCACAAAAAAAATTGGTTTTTAGTGATCTGGTGTTCCCTTTTTTGTGGGAAGGGGTATTTTGGTCATTTGGCAGCTTGGTGGCAGACAGAAGGAATTTCGGCCATTTCACCCTTAATGGAGCCTGTGTCATTAAGGGGAGAAATATTTTGGTGACTTGGTCGCCCATATAGCTCATATCGCTAAAGGGAAAATGTCTTGGCGATCCGATGGTGTGGTTATTACCCGAAGGGCGTTTTGGATATTTCACTTCTTGTGAAGCATGTGTCACTTGAAGGAAAGGATAATTATGTCATCACGGGGCTCATGTAGCCAGGAAGATGGTTCTTTGGCGGTTTGAGAATTTTGGTCAACACTTGAAGCTTTGAAGTCGTTTTGGGTGCATATTCGTTCCTTGATCGATAATTTTGGAAACAAAAATTTTTGCCCCTTCGATCAAGAACGAATGTGAGCCTAAAATCTTGTTCCTTGAGGCCTGCAGAACAAGAAAATTACCTTTCTCGGGGTCAAATGGACATAAAACAAGTTTCGGAAAAGAAACAACGAAACAAATTTTAAAGGAAAGGAAGCTACAGCCGCGCGGCTGTAGTGGTAGGTGAGGAAGAGTGCATAAAAGCCACACAATGTGGCAACCCCCATTCACTCATTTTTGGATGAAAATACTCTCCTTTCTGGCGATTTTCTTGCTCCCAAACCGAAACCATGAGGCAAAAGATGCGTAGAGTCCTCCGTCCCGTCCCGGCTGCTTAACTCGTGTTTGAAACTCGGTTTTCCATCCCGGAAGGAAACTTTACTCTACCCTTTGAACCCACTGAGTGCATTTATGGGTTAAAAGAGGAGGATGCATACTGTGGAGTGAAGATCGACGACCAAGTGCCCATTTTACTCTAAGTTTCGAACCATGCTTACACGAATCCGGTTAGTTTTCTCAAACTTTTCCACTTTTTCCAAGTTTCCAATTTCTGCAAAATTGAGGAAAATATGTGAAATTGATGCATGATTTAAGTAGATTACGCCCCTAGGATGATTAATTATTGGTTTGGCTTAAGTTAGGATGAGATTTAACCGAAAAAACGAAAAAGACTGAAGTGGGCCGAAAAAATACAGCTACAGCCGCCCCATGTTTGATCACAGCCGCACAGTTGTGATCATGTGGGGTTACAGCTGTGCGGCTGTAACCCTACAGCCAGGCGGCTGTAGCCTTCAGATTTAAGGCCACCCCATTTTTTTCAATTCGAATAATGTTTCTTCGATTTTTATGGTGTGTATGCATTCTAAAACCCTTATAAACTTCCTGATTATTAATTTTGCAGTCGAGATCCAGCCATTGTGGTAGCGGATCCATTACAGAGGCTTTTAAGTGGTATAGGCATCTCCCTCAAGGGGTGAAGGATATTGTGAACTCCACCGGCCTGCACCGACTAGTTCACAGCATGTCGATTACCACTCCTCGCATGAGTCGGGGGCTTTTGGCCGCACTTTTGGAGAGGTGGATCGACTCCACCCACACATTTCATTTCCCTTCCAGGGAGTACACTGTGACCCCGGGGGACATCATCGCTATTACAGGCCTTCCCTTCTCGGGCCAGACGATTCACTTTAATCAGGTCTTCGCGCATGGCAGCTATCGCTAGGAGCTGATATCCATGCTGATTGGGATTAGTTCTCTTGAGAACCGGATCCAATGTAGTAGGATTCGCGAGTACTGGCTCGGGCGGCAGCGTGCGCTTCCGGAGGGAACCACCTTTGATGCTGGTGATGAGAAGAAGTATGCTAGAGCGTACCTGTTGCATGCTCTCTCCACCACTCTTTTCCCCACGGGCCGGAGCAATCTGAATCTGGCTTTACTACCCTCACTGATCGACCTGGAGTATGTGAGGACCCTTAATTGGGCTCGGGCTGCATTGGCCCAACTTTATTATGCTCTAGATCTCTGCGCCTGAGGCTCCCACAAGGAGTTGAAGGCTTTTTGGATTCTGCTGCACGTGAGTGTCTTGAACATTTTCTCTCTTTTTTTTTTTTAACTGACTTGCTTTAAATTTTCTCTTGCAGATTTGGGTCTATGAGTACCACTTCATCCCTCCCCGATCATGCAGATTCCTGAAGGGATCGCTTTGGTTGAATTCCGCCGCCTCCACCATTACAAAAACCAGGCGGAGTGCCGGCAGGCTCTAAGAGATATGATGTTCGAGGGGGTATAATAATTTTTTTTTAACAGCTGACTAGTTCCTCAATTTCAGATTGTTAAGGCCCCTTGGAGTCGGGAAGGGGAAAATTTGCCCCAGCAGCTTGTTGATGCGTAGGCGCTCACGAGCAGGCGCTTCGTGATGGAGTGCCCCTTCAGCTAAGAGTGGTTCTTAGGGGAGAGGACTTGCGACTGGCGTTCTGGTCCTGGGGTACGTCGGATCCCAGCTGCCCTGCCAGTAGGGTTATTCTGGCCTCACCTGCTATCTCTTGAGTTGCATCCGGACCTCTATGGTGTAGGATATGAGGCCGGTAGTGTAGATGGTGATTATAGCCGCTTCATCACCGTCCATTTGCTCCCACCATCCGCTGATGCTAGTGCTAGCGCTGGGGTAATTAAATTTCTCTCTTTCTTTTTTTTTTTAACGTTGTGGTGTTTAATTAACCCCAGCCATCTTCCCAGGGTGGACGGGTACGTGCTTCTTCATCAGCTAGGGGAAGAGGAGGTAGGTCACGTACCGCTGATCCCAGGGCCGCTGGTGTGGATTCTGCCGCCGCCATTCCCATCCCTGATTTCCAAACTCTTCTGGCCCTCGAGGTCGGATATGTGCATGGTCGGCTTGAATTCCCTATTGAAGACTCCATTCAGCTGTATGATGACTTCCAGCAATCTTATCGGGCTGACCTGCATCTGCAATACCATAATTTTTGCCCGGCTATTCCTTCTCACACCACACATATGAGTATATCATTGTTAATCTATTTCCCCCTTTTTCTGTCATTAGCTGATACTCTGAATCCCAATTTTTACAGATTCCGGTGATGCAGGGTATGTACATGGGTCAGGCCATTAATGCGCTGAGGGCCCTTTCTTTCCGAGACAATTCCGCTAGGACAGTAAGTACCTGCACATAATGATATGCTTATGTCTGGATGTATGCATTGTATGCATGGATGCATATGCGATGTTCCTCATGTTTTGTTTTAATGCAGACGGCGATCGGGGATGGAGCGCCGTGAGTCCGCTCGCTTGAGGGTCGACTACGATTAATTGCGGTGTCGAGTCGTCGAATTGGAGGTCATGAATCAGACCTTCAGAGACCAGGCAGGTGACTGAACGTCCAGATGGGAGATGCAGACGATGACGACGACGATGATGACAAGGCAGAAGATGATGAGGATAACGATGATTCTTCTTAGCACATATAGGGTCCTGGTGTAGATCTGATTTAGTTTTGTATTGGATGTGTCTGATGTACATGACTTTGTATGACACTTGTACTTCTTATCCACATATTTTCTCGCCTTCTCTTACATTTTATCACTCTTTTTTTCAATTCGGTCTGGTCCAGGACACATCTTGGTGCCTTTATACTTTGTTTTCTTTGAAAGGCAATCTTCAGAACCCTTATTTTCGCAATCATAATCATCAAAAATCATAAAAGGCCATAGACAAAGGATTATCTGCACTACAGCTGAGCCCCTGTAGCCATTACAGCCGCCCCACATACTACAGCCATGCCCCTGTAGCAACTACAGCCGCCCCATGCCAAAAGGTCCATCCCACATCGATTTTCAAGCTTTCTTCAGCACAGCCGAGCCCTTGTAGACATTACAGCCACCCCATACATTACAGCCGCACCCCTGTAATCTATAGCCGCGCTCCTGTAGCAACTACAGCCGCCCCATGCCAAAAACTCAATCCCACATCGATTTTCAAGTTCTCTTCAGTACAGCCGAGCCCCTGTAGACATTACAGCCGCCCCATACATTACAGCCGCACGGCTGTAGGCTACAGCCGTGCCCCTGTAGCAGTTACAGCCGCCCCATGCCAAAAAGTCCATCCCACATCGATTTTGCAAGCTTTCTTCAGCACAGCTGAGCCCCTATAAATATTACAGCCGCCCCATGTGTTACAGCAGAGCCGCTGTAGCGCATTACAGCCGCCCCACATTCTACAGTCGCCCCACTCATTCTTGAGCCTTTCTTCTTCTTTCGCTTCTCTTTTAGCATGGATCAGCTTAGAGGACGACTCCAGGACTACTGGGGTACAATCCGTTCTTCTAATTGGGCCCTACTTGCACCGTTTAGCTTATAGTATCTCAGGTGTTACATCGCTTTGACCTAGAACCGGGTCTTCTTGGATGCAGCTGTCAGCTTTTGGGATCCAATGGATCATGTGTTCCGTTTCTCCGGTCAAGAGTTATGCCCCTTGATAGAGGAGTTTAGTGCCATTCTCTGTGTTCCTTGCCCCCGTGGGGTCCAGCTGGCTGTTCCCGACCCCGATTATGATGATGCCCATACATTCCTAAGCCAGTTCGCTCCTTCTATGGCAGGCATAGGTCGTGCACTTACTGGTAGGTCTACCTCATCCAGACTTAGTCTTTCTGTCATTGCTGACTTGTGTTTTGCTTTATCTCCCACTGCCCCTAGGTGGGCTCCGCTGATGAGTCTGTTACTGACGGCTTGCTATCTGTGTGAGTCCCAAGATGATACTTGTAGTCTTAGGCTGGCTTCAGTGATGACTCAGGTGTCTCAGGGTGCATCTTTCATGGGGGTTGTTCTGGCTGAGACCTTGATACACTTAGACTCCATCCATTCTGATTCTCCTATCGAGAGCCGTGGGTCTCCCCTCCTGCTTCAGGTATGCTTCAGTTCTGCAACAGAGTGAACCCTAATTTTTCTTGATGCAAAAAGATGAGGAACTCGATGAAAGAAATAATGAAAGAAGAAAAATCAGAATTGACAAACCTCAATTTCGAAACCTTGCTCTGATACCAACTGACGCGATTCCGGTTAAGCGAGATGCAACCGAATGCGAAATTTGCCCGACCGTTCGAAATCAAGTTGAGGTTCACGAATAGATGTGGAAGATGCAGTGGAACTTGATATGAAATTGCAGCAAAATAAAGTTGGCAATAGAAATACCCAATCCAACCACGTGAATGAACAATCAAGTTAATAACTCGATTAACCCAACCTTTCGATTCGTATGATAGAACCTGATATATGGTTTGATTCCTAATCGCCTAGCCTTGACGATTGATCACAATCAAAATAATATGTTAAGAGTTTAAGCCAATCACTCAAATCACTCAACAAAGAAAGAAGAACAAAGTTCTGAATTTTTATTAGCAAAAGCAAAATTGACATGCTCTAAAGAATTCGGCCATAGCCCTTAAATAGGCTTTACAAGCTTTGTCCTACTAAAATAAGGAATACTAACTTAGAAAGGAAAGCTAAAATAAGATAATTCTGAAATAGAAAATAATCCTAAGCTAAAAAGGAAAAATAACTAGAAATCAGCACTTAGTAATCCTTATCCCACAAGGAAAACCTAAATAGACAAGGATTCTTCTTTTACCATGTGTCCAAATGAGTAGATTCGGCCCCCACAACAAATCAGCCCACTCTCGCCATTTGACTTGCACGAAACAGCCTCTTTTTATGAAGATAATATTAATTTAAATTATACTAAGTTCCCAATGGGTTAACACATGTGCCATGCACATGCATGTCCAAAGCTCACTTAATATGACTTAAACCAATTCAGCCTCAAATCACAACCCTGATGGGCTGGTCTTCTTGGGCTTGAATTAAAACCATCAAACGAGTTGAACCATTCCATGCCATCTCACTTGGCCATGGTGCCTCTTGAATGCCTTGGTTATCCCATAAGCGTGCAATCAGTCCATTTAATGCCTCACGCACCCTCTTTACCTTAGACCTTGTAATAGGCCCACTTGGAATCTTCAAGTCCACGCCATAATCAGCTCCTTGTTCCTTAGCTCCATGCTCTTGCTCTTTAGATTGATCTTTGTTAGATAGGCTGATCGCGTCATTCCCCTCCTCTTCAAAAGGATTCGTCCTCGAATCGTCATCGCCTACACCAAACAAAGACAAATCAGAAACATTAAACGTAGCATGTACACCATACTCACCCGGAAGGTCTAGTTTGTATGCGTTGTCTCCCACACGCGCCACTACTTGAAACGGCCCATCGCCCCTTGGATGCAACTTGGTTCGCCTTTGGGCGGGGAACCTCTCCTTTCGCATACGAACCCAAACCCAATCACCGGGCGCAAACACCACTTTCGAGCGATGCTTATTGGCTTGGGCGGCGTAGCGCTCATTTGCCTTCTCGATTCGCTGTTTCACTTGTTCATGCAACTTCTTCACCAAATCAGCCTTGCGCTTTCCATCTAAACTCTTTTTCTCATCACAAGGTAAAGGAATTAGATCTAAAGGAGTCAGTGGATTAAAACCATAAACAATTTCAAAAGGTGAAAAAGAAGTAGAAGAATGCACAGCCCTATTGTATGCGAATTCAACGAATGGTACACACTCTTCCCATGACTTTAAATTACTCTTTATAACAGCCCTTAACAACTGACCTAGAGTCCTATTCACGACCTCTGTTTGACCATCAGTTTGGGGATGACAAGATGTAGAGAATAAAAGCTTAGTTCCCAACTTTCCCCATAAGGTCTTCCAAAAGTGACTTAGGAATCTAGTATCACGATCACTCACAATGCTCTTAGGAACTCCATGTAGACGTATAATTTCCCTAAAGAACAAACCAGCAATGTTAGTAGCATCATCAGTTTTATGACATGGTATAAAATGTGCCATTTTAGAAAACCTACATACAACCACAAAAATTGAGTCATTGCCACGCTTCGACCTAGGCAAACCTAACACAAAGTCCATCGAAATATCAGTCCACGGTTCACTCGGTACCGGTAGAGGAGTATACAAACCATACGGCCTAGATTTAGACTTAGCTTGTCTACAATTCACGCACTTCGCACATATGTTCTCAACGTCGCGTTTCATGTGCGGCCAATAAAAATGCTCACATAACATGTCTAAAGTCTTAGTCACACCAAAATGTCCCATGAGACCTCCTCCATGAGCCTCACGAACCAACAAATCACGTAATGAACACTTAGGCAAACACAATTTATTTTCCTTAAATAAAAATCCATCATGCCTATAGAACTTTCCAAACGCACCAGATTCACTCGCTTCAAATATAGACTCAAAATCAACATCAGTTGCATATAAATCTTTAATAAACTCAAATCCAAGCAACTTAGCATGCATCATATTCAATAAACTCACGCGTCTACTCAATGCATCAGCAACAACATTTTCTTTCCCTTTCTTATACCTAATCACATAAGGGAACGTTTCTATGAACTCCATCCACTTGGCATGTCTACGATTCAGCTTATTTTGACTCTTCAAAAATTTCAAGGATTCATGATCAGAATGTATAACAAACTCTTTAGGCCATAAATAGTGTTGCCAAGTCTCTAAAGCTCTAACTAAGTCATACAATTCTTTATCATAAGTAGGGTAATTCAAGGCAGCCCCTATACCAACACCACAAGCATCACATTCAATTTCAAATGTTTTGTCAAAATCCGGCAATGCTAAAACAGGTGCACTAGTAAGTTGTCGTTTTAATGTATCAAATGCAAGTTCTTGTTCCTTACCCCACTTGAACCCAACGTTTTTCTTTATTACCTCAGTCAACGGAGCAGCAATCGAGCTGAAATTCTTGACAAACCGACGGTAGAAGCTCGCCAAGCCATGAAAACTCCGCACTTCGGTAACGGACTTAGGCGTCGGCCACTCTTGAATGGCTTTAACCTTCTCCTCGTCCACTTCAATTCCACGGCCAGAAACTACAAAACCAAGAAACACAACCTTTTCCATACAAAACGTGCACTTAGAAAAGTTAGCGTAAAGCCTTTCTTTTCGAAGCACAAGCAACATAGCTCGTATATGGTCAAGGTGATCAGAATGCGATTTCGAATAGATAAGAATGTCATCAAAATAAACCACAACAAATTTACCTATGAAATCCCTCAAAACATGGTTCATTAAACGCATAAAGGCACTAGGCGCATTAGTTAGCCCAAAAGGCATAACCAGCCATTCATACAAACCATGCTTTGTTTTAAAAGCGGTTTTCCATTCGTCACCTATTTTCATTCTAATCTGATGGTAACCACTTTTTAAATCAATTTTAGTGAAAAGTACAGCCCCACTTAATTCATCCAACATATCATCAAGTCTAGGAATGGGATAGCGATACTTTACCGTAATTTTGTTAACAGCTCTACAATCAACGCACATCCTCCAAGACCTATCCTTTTTCGGTACTAGGATGACCGGAACAGCACACGGACTCATACTTTCACGTACCAACCCTTTAGACATCAGCTCCTCGATTTGCCTTTGAAGCTCCTTCGTCTCCTCTGGATTACTTTTATAGGCTGGTCGGTTAGGAATTGATGCTCCGGGTATGAAATCGATCTGATGTTCTATCCCACGAATTGGTGGCAGTCCACTTGGCATCTCCTCGGGAAAGACATCATCGAACTCCTGCAAAAGAGAAGAAACAACACTCGGAAGAGAGTGGTCAGATTTATTTACAGACAAGCATAAATCTTTACAATAAAATAAAAGCAGATTTAGTTTATTAAATTCAGCTTGCTTTACATCCCTCATCTTGGCGTATAGACTTAATCCTTTGGCTTTTGTTACGCCCTTACTTTCTTCTCTCCTCACATCTCTCTCTCTCAACTCACTTGCCTTTTCACTCACCTCTTCTCTCAACACACCCTTACTGATTTTATCGCTCTTGTTTTCACTCTTCTCAACCTTACCCGATTCCTTACTTGTGGAATTTTGAAGGTGGAGTTGATCTTGATACACTTGAGCGGGAGTCAATGGCATAAGTGTGTATCGTTTGCCATCCTTAACAAGGGTGATCTTATTCAGCTTGCCGTTATGTATGGCCTCTCGGTCAAATTGCCATGGGCGGCCCAAGAGAATGTGGCATGCTTGCATGGGAACGACGTCACAAAGAACCTGGTCATGGTATGCTCCAATTGACAAATTCACTAACACTTGCTTCGTCACCTTTACTTCGTTACTATCATTCAGCCATTGAAGCCGGTATGGCTTGGGGTGACGAATCGTTGGCAGACCCAACTTTTCAACCATGGTGGTGCTAGCAACATTACAACAACTACCGCCATCTACTATAAGGCTACACACCTTATCAAGGACACGACATCGAGCATGAAAAATATTTTCCCTTTGTTCATCAGAAAGTTTTTGTTTAACACTTAACACACGTCTAACAACAAGGGTAACATTTTCGTCTTCAAACTGATCTCCTTGATTTTCAGCGTCATCACAATCTTCTAAGGGTGGCATGCTACTATCAGATTCATATTCTTCATCCGTAATGATCTCACCATGCTTTATGACCATTGTGCGTTTATTTGGACAATCACGCATCACATGGCCACGGCCTTGACACTTAAAGCATTTAATATCACGATTACGGGTTTGAGATTCAGAAGCCTTACCTCCACCTTGCGCGACTTCTTTCGGTTTGAAATCTGATTTCGGCTTCGGGGCTGGTGTTGCACCCTTTGAATCCTCACGTTTAAAGCTCGACTTCCAAGGAGTGGAAGAAGAAGAGTTTAAACGCGGCTTACTCTTGCGTCGGAGCTGCTTCTCTATTTTGATGGCTTTATGTAGCAACTCCTCAAAAGTCATGTAGTGCTGGAGGTCTACGGCATCAGCAATGTCCTCATTCAAGCCACTCACAAAACGTGCCATAGTGGCCTCTTCGTTCTCTTGGATATCAGCCCGCGTCATTGCCATCTCCAATTCTTTGTGGTAGTCTTCAACACTTCTACTACCTTGCTTCAGCGTTTGCAGTTTGTGGAGAATCTCACGGTGATAGTAGGACGGCACGAAACGCTTTTTCATGATGCGTTTCATCTCGGCCCAAGTCTGAATGGCCGGATCTCCATCTCTTCTCCGGGTCTTTTTATCTTGATCCCACCATATTGCTGCATAGTCGGTTAGCTCGGAAACAACCAATTTTATCTTTTTTTCTTCCGAATAATGGTGAATATCAAATATGGCGTCTACCTTTCTTACCCAATTCAGATAAGCCTCCGGATCGCTTTTACCTTGGAAAGAAGGCATTTTCATCTTTATGGTACCTAGATTACCATCAGCTTGCGATCTCCTCCCGGGACTCCTTCTAGAGTCATCGTCCGACAAATCAGCCTCGGAATCATTCCTGGACAGATTTCGCCTCCTATGGTGGGGACGGCCGTGATTTTGCTTTTCAAGCTCCATACGCTCCAACCGGTCTTCCAAGTTGTTTATATATTGTTGCATCCTCTCAAATTGTCCTGAAACAGCTTTTCGCAACAATTTTGGGTCCACATTTTCAAAGACGTTGTTTTCGTCTTCTAGGGACATGGTTAGACAGACAGAAATAAAAACACAGATGTAAAAGCAAGAAAAGAAAGAAAATCAGAATAAAAGCAAATAACTCACAATTGGCTCCAATACTCTCTTGTATTATGTTGATTAAGCTCAATGCGTATTAGGCCAAACGAATCAGAATCAAACAGAAGCAAGAAGGCACAAAACGAAAAAAAAAGGACGGTTGAATACTAAGAAATCGAAACTGATATGATGGAACGAAACACAATATGAAGCACGAAATACACAGAAGAAGGGTAAAAGCGAGTTTCAATCAAAACGAGGGTTTCAATAAAAATTGGGCTAGCTTGTGTGATAAATATGTAGAACACGTGATTCTAGGGCTGCCAATTTGAGTTCAACAAATTTCAGGTTCGTTTAGGGTGAATCTTGAAGTTTCTTGAATTTTAGGTGCCTCTTTCGTGAAGAACAAAGCAAATCAGGTTGTTGGTTCTTGATTTTCACAGATCTGATTTTTTTTTTTTTTTTTTTGTCTCCTTTTTTTTTTTTTTTTTTATATCAGATGTCACACACACAAATCAGAAATTCAGTAATGACGAATCAGCCAAAACGTAGCAGTAATGCGGAACAGAAAGCAAAAAACGCAATTTAGTAGTGGGGAAGATGAAAATCACGTAATTCAGCAATTGTGAGATGAGAAACACGAAATTGGTAATGGTAACATGAACACAACACGCAACCAGCAATTTGAGATGGTGAACACGTGGTTTATCACACAAGAGAAGAAAAGATGTAAGTTGAAGAGAAGGAAGAAAAAATTCAGCAACAGAGTGAACCCTAATTTTTCTAGATGCAAAAAGATGAGGAACTCGATGAAAGAAATAATGAAAGAAGAAAAATCAGAATTGACAAACCTCAATTTCGAAACCTTGCTCTGATACCAACTGACGCGATTCCGGTTAAGCGAGATGCAACCGAATGCGAAATTTGCCCGACCGTTCGAAATCAAGTTGAGGTTCACGAATAGATGTGGAAGATGCAGTGGAACTTGATATGAAATTGCAGCAAAATAAAGTTGGCAATAGAAATACCCAATCCAACCACGTGAATGAACAATCAAGTTAATAACTCGATTAACCCAACCTTTCGATTCGTATGATAGAACCTGATATATGGTTTGATTCCTAATCGCCTAGCCTTGACGATTGATCACAATCAAAATAATATGTTAAGAGTTTAAGCCAATCACTCAAATCACTCAACAAAGAAAGAAGAACAAAGTTCTGAATTTTTATTAGCAAAAGCAAAATTGACATGCTCTAAAGAATTCGGCCATAGCCCTTAAATAGGCTTTACAAGCTTTGTCCTACTAAAATAAGGAATACTAACTTAGAAAGGAAAGCTAAAATAAGATAATTCTGAAATAGAAAATAATCCTAAGCTAAAAAGGAAAAATAACTAGAAATCAGCACTTAGTAATCCTTATCCCACAAGGAAAACCTAAATAGACAAGGATTCTTCTTTTACCATGTGTCCAAATGAGTAGATTCGGCCCCCACAACAAATCAGCCCACTCTCGCCATTTGACTTGCACGAAACAGCCTCTTTTTATGAAGATAATATTAATTTAAATTATACTAAGTTCCCAATGGGTTAACACATGTGCCATGCACATGCATGTCCAAAGCTCACTTAATATGACTTAAACCAATTCAGCCTCAAATCACAACCCTGATGGGCTGGTCTTCTTGGGCTTGAATTAAAACCATCAAACGAGTTGAACCATTCCATGCCATCTCACTTGGCCATGGTGCCTCTTGAATGCCTTGGTTATCCCATAAGCGTGCAATCAGTCCATTTAATGCCTCACGCACCCTCTTTGCCTTAGACCTTGTAATAGGCCCACTTGGAATCTTCAAGTCCACGCCATAATCAGCTCCTTGTTCCTTAGCTCCATGCTCTTGCTCTTTAGATTGATCTTTGTTAGATAGGCTGATCGCGTCACATACTCTAGTAACTTCTTGCTCAAACAATAGATCGCATGCTCACGCCCATCCTCTTGCTCTTGTACTAGCATGGCTCCCACAGAAGTCTCTTCAATGGCTAAGTACAAAATCAAAGGCTTGTCTGGTATTGGAGGTTTTAGAACTGGGGGATTCATCAAATAAGTCTTAATTCTATCAAAGGCTATCTGACACTGCTCGTTCCATTTCACGGGCTGGTTCTTCTTCAGCAGTCTGAAAATTGGCTCGTAAACTGTCGTCAATCTCGCAATAAACCGACTGACATACTGTAGTGACCCGAGAAACGACCTTACTTCCTTCTCTGACTGTGGTGCTGGCATATCCCTGATGGCCTTAATCTTGTCCGGATCCATCTCAATCCCTTTCTGGCTGACTACATGACCAAGCAACTTCCCTGAAGTGACTCCAAATACACATTTCTTCGGGTTGAGGCGAAGATTCTACTTCTCCATCCTATTTAAAAATCTATCCAGGATGGCTGGGTGCTCCTCCCAGGTCATCGATTTTACCAATATATCGTCCACATAAACCTCGACCTCTTTATGGATCATATCATGCAGAAGTGTCATGACCGTTCGCTAATAAGTTGCCCCGGCATTCTTCAAGCCAAAAGGCATAACCCTGTAGCAGTAAACCCCCCATTCTATGATGATGGCTGTCTTTACCTTGTCGATCACATTCATTAAAATCTGATTGTATCCCGAAAACCCATCCATGAAGGAATACATGGCTGCCCTGGCGGCACTGTCAATCAGAACGTCGATATGCGGGAGCGAAAAGTCATCTTTGGGAGACGCCTTATTCAGATCGCGGTAATCCACACAAACCCTTACTCAACCATCTTTCTTTGCAACTGGTACGACATTGGCCAACCACTCAGGATATTCTACCACTTCTAAGAACTTAGCCTTTATCTGTTTGGCTACTTCTTCCTTAACTTTTTCAACCCATTCTGGTCGAAGTCGTCTGAGTTTCTGCTGAACCGGTTTCATCTTCGGATCTGTCAGGATTCAATGCTCTGTAATTTCTCTGTCAACCCCAGGCATATCGTCGTAGGACCAAGCGAATGCTTTGACGTGTTTTTGCAGGATTTTTACAAGTTTTTTTCTCTTATCAGGCATGAGGTCTTTTGAGACAGATACACATCTTTGGTTCATCATCTGTCCCTAGGTTCATTTCGTGCAATGATGCATCATGTATGCTAAAGACATTAGATGAATGTTTGTATGTATGCACAGATCCATCCGGAAAAACATCACACAAGTAAGCAAAATCAGATTTTATTGCATTGTATGCCTTGTAGGCAGAATTGTTCACATCAAAAATAGAAAAAGCAGATACATTTAAAAAGTTTCCATCCTCCACATGCGGAGGGTCTTCATCAATCGCAGCACAATCGACCTCTTCGAACAAGTATCCCAGGTCTCCTTCCAGGTCTTCTTTCTGTTTGTCAGTCAGCTCTTCCTCTGTCATTTGAGCCTTACCTCTCATAACTAGCTTAGTGAGTTCCTTTATCGCTTCTTCCACCAGGTCTTCATGTGCTTTTTCCACAGGTGATGTCTTCTCTTCTGCACCCTTGCTTGGTTTCATTAAGGTGGATAGTGCTCTCGTAATGGACCTCATAGCCACTTCCATCTCGCTTCTCACCAGATCCATCTTCTTGAAAGCTTCTCCCTTATTCCCGAATTCAATCCTGACTTGGTCAACATCTTTCTAATTCTGAACCCCCTTGTTTCCAGTTTCAGCTTCAACACGCAGCATGTTCACAACCGGCTCTACTCCATACTTGCTGAAATCAACCACATCAACAAAAATTTCAAACCCAGGGAGCTGACCTCCCTCTACAATTACCGGCTCAGGAGTCCCATCATATGCTGATTCTGTGGCCCGGACAAAAGTATCCACTAGATTCACACTCTTCCTTTCTCGCTTGGCCCTTCCTTCTTGATACCCCAGCCCGAATTGTCGGTACTTCCCAGCCTTAATGTTGAATTCAGGGATTCCTTGTTGCTTGGCCCTAAATCCCTTTCCCGGCTTATAATTCTGTTTAGCAAAATACCTATGAATCCAGTCTGGAAACTCAGGCTTGTCAGCGATCACAGCAATCTGAAATCCAGTCATCGGCTGCTTGGTAGCACTCAATGCGGCTACCACAGAAGGCTCATCAGCTTCCACCATTACTATTTTCCCTCATATTAAGAACTTCACTTTCTGGTGCAGAGTCGATGGAACTCCTCCTAAAGTATGGAACCATGGTCTCCCCAAGAGTAGAGAGAAGGTGACAGGAATATCGATCACGGTAAACAACACCTTCGATTTAACCTCCCCTACTTTGACTTCCGTTTCGAAGGTCCCCAAGACAGCTCTTTTACTATCATCATAAGCTCTTATTACCGTGTTGGACCGACAGAGAGCTTGAGGACTTACCCCCAGGAAAGGTAGGACCTGAGAAGGACAAATGTTCAAGGCCGAGCCATCATCCACCATCACGCTCGGCATTATTTTGTCCATGACTTCCACCCTTAAGTACAAGGCCCTATTGTGATTCACACCTTCAGGTGGGAGGTCCTCTACCCCAAAACTGATCTCCGGGGCCTTGTTAACCTTTAACTCTGCTCCTCTTATCATTGCACACACCTCATCGGGGGACATGGTGGCGTTAGCATCCATCTCCATCAGTTGTTTTACCACCGCCTCTCAGTGCCTCTTGGATTCCATAAGCAAGTGCCACACACTAGCACGGGCCGGTGTCCTCTTCAGTTGGTCTACAACCATGTCTTCTTCCCTAACCACCTGGCTATTATTCTGCACCGATGTTGTGTTCCTTCTTGGGGGTGCTGGAGGTGGTGCACTAATGGGTTGATAAACCCTGCCGCTCCTAGTGATGTGCATCACCGGCCCCTCTTTCTCTATTACAGTCCCTCTTTTTGTCTCCACTAGGTAAACTGGCTTCGACTCTTGCACTTTGAACTCATCATACTCATCTTCCACCTCAAAGTCATCCAAATCAATAGGACCCATCTTGTCCCTTACCGCCACAGTCTGCTCTTCAAACACCTCTGGCTCTTCTTCCTTTTCTACCAGTACAGCTCGCACACTCGGATTCGCCTTAATGATCTGGGCGAATATGTAATTGGCTGGTAGGCCTGACTGTACCATGTTCACCTGGCTACCAAAGGTGGGGAGTGGATTCTTCTGCACATTCCGTTTCAGAGCCGGCTCTACTATCTTGCCATCTATGACCAGCTGTTTGATGGCTTTAATCAATTGGGTACACTCGTTCGTACGGTGACCTGCCATTACATGGTAGGAACAGAAATTATCTTTATCTGCCTCTGCTGGAGGCGAGAATGGCCTCAAACTCTACAGCACCCCTGCCTTCCTACACTTGGCAAAGATTCGACTGACTGACTCAGCCCACGGACTCGTGATTCTTGGAACATTTGCCCTCCTTTGATTCACAGCAGCTACTTCTGCTTCCTGAGTTTCAATAGAGGCTGCCTTTGGTGTAATCCTTGAACTAGGTCCTGCTGCAGTGGTCTTGGAACTTCCACTCTTGTATCCTTGGGAGTACCCCTGGTTGTTTCTATAGGAGCCTGAACCCTGCTTGCCTCTCTGCTCTTCTTCTTCGTACCGTTCGATACGCTTGGCAAACTCCACCACCTCATTGAAAGAATGGAACCTCTTAAGCTTCATTTTGTCCTTATATTGGGGCACGCTGCCATCCACAAGCTTCACAATCAAAGATTCCAACTTTGGTGCCCCATCCACCAAAACCTGCACATCCATCCACCATTTATAATATGCCAGAAAGGACTCATTCGGCTTTTGGCGGATCCTGTCCAAATCCTCGAGAGTTGTCTGAACTTGGGTGTTGTAAGCATATTGTTTCATAAAAGCATCAGCTAAGTCTTCCCAAGTGGAACGGGTGTACAATAGCGTCTTTATGTACCACTTTGCTGCAGCGCCCCTCAGAGTAGTAGGGAACAAATTCAGAAGATGACCCTTTCCAATCCCCATACTGGTCATCAATCTCACATAGCTATCCAAATGGGCTTCCGGTGGTCCTTCTCAGGTGTAAGGAGGGAGGTATGGCATATGAAAACCAGTCGGGAGCGGTCCTTCCGCATCAGCAACTAACGTCGCGGGATCGGCACACTTGATAAGATTG
Source organism: Euphorbia tirucalli (assembly GCA_039660915.1). Lineage (NCBI taxonomy): Eukaryota > Viridiplantae > Streptophyta > Magnoliopsida > Malpighiales > Euphorbiaceae > Euphorbia > Euphorbia tirucalli. The sequence continues at coordinate 27,588,414 of CM077640.1, read as the reverse complement.
AAGTGGACCATTTCTTTCAGCTTGGGCATCATAGCATCTATGTCTGAAAATTTCTGGTTGAGCTGTTTCTCCAGCATCGACTTAATCGAGGCTTCCCTCACCTTCTCAAAAGCCTCATCCTCTTCGGACTGACGGTCCGGCTCTCTGTGATTGGCAACTCCGCCAATGCTGCTAGGAGTATTCCCCCCGGTTCCATTAGTGGCTTGAACAGGCTGTCTTCCTTCGTTCCCAACCGAGGTCTGGGCTGGTTGGACAACTGGAATAGGGAGGGTAGTCATCACCGCCTGCACCTGCTCCCTAAGGGTAGCCCTGAACTCATCTGAGCTTAAGAAGCTCCTCATAAAGGCAGCCATGTTGAAAGGTAAGGTTCCACTGGTTCCACTATTTCCACTGTTTCTGTCAACCATGTCTGTTCTATCAACTTCGTTTAACAACGCCTGACTGTCAACCGGTAGAGTAGGCAACTGAACTTCGACTTCCCTGTCTGAATCCGACCCTGAACTGATTCTTTCCACGGTGACCGGTTCTGATCGAATTAACTGAACTGGTGTGTTTGGTTCTGATTCAACTCGAATTAGCCTTTCCGAGATGTGACTCCAAACTGCACAATCAGCATAAGGTTAGAGTTTCGGATGGATGTCGTGGTCCTAGACTCGACACTCTAAATGGTACTTTCATGCCCATGTTTGGATGATGTCTCATGGATGTGGATGATGCTAAAGATGGTTTTAGTGCTTTTCTTTCTTTTGCTTCTGATGTTCCAAGCATACCAAATGCTATACACAAGACAATGCAACAACGTCACGTGCGAGCCATCACATGGACAGAGGTTCGGTGCCTTTGGGGCACCTAGGGGATGTCGTGAAATGGTCGCATGTGTCCCGACATGCGGACAAAAGTTTGACACTTTATAGGTCAATGTAATGACATGAAATGTTCTTGAGGGAACCGTCCCGCAGATAGACACTCGATGCTTTTATAGCATCTTAACATGAAGTGATGTCACATACAAGTCATGTGCGAATCAAAACACAGACAGCATTTCGATGTTCGTGGAACACCTTACATGATTTAGGGGTGTTAAGAAATGTCTTGATATGGAAACTCACTCGGCACTCGTGGAGTACCTCAAATGGGTTGTCAATGTTATGTAACAATCCGATATGGATTGGGACATGTAAGCAAAACTAAGGCGTCTCCATGACACCAAACGTGAATGATCAAGATGCGATGATTTAGTGTGGTCCATCACACAAATGCGAGCCTAAGACCGTTGTGGTCTTCTAATAATGTAATGGGATGGCCAAATGCAAACTAGTGCACAGGCGGAGTACGGGTAGCCTTGGGGACTACCGCTATGTTATGAGATGAAATGGTCGTGAAGGGCATACTTAGAACATCCTTACATTTTTAATGAAAGGAAATGATGTGGATGCCTATGTTATACAAAAATGCAAATGGCTGCACAAAAACGTGGTTAGAATGTATGACATGCAAGATGATGTCGTGTATGCTTTATGAATCCATGAGCACACAAAATGAATGTGGCATATGGAAAATGGTTATGGCTGCACAAAAATATGGTTAGCATAACACACACGTATGAGGATGCTCTAAAATGGCTGCACAAAGAAAGTGATTAGAATATGGCATACGGATGATGCGTGTTTATGTTGTATGAAAAGGTTGAAAATAAAACAAGGCACACACACAAAAATATGCTCACCCTTCGAACCTTATTCCTCCATTCGATTGGTCTCGCATTCTTCCTAGGTATTGGGTCTCTTTGGCATCAACGGGGGATGCCAAAGGCGTACTCTCGATGTCCATTTTCAAGTATATGGTTTTGGTAATCCTAAAGGGAAGTTGCTAGGCCATTACATGAAGGTATGAGTCAAGCCAAGGGTCGTACAGGTTCCCATAGCGAAAATATACTCCTCACTTCTCCCCACTCAAGGGTCCAAACGAAAGGGTTCGTACAAGGCTATGAGTGGTTTACCTCCTCGGGTGCCTCCAATCCTAGCGGAAGAGGTAGGTCACCTTTAGAAATAAACCGGGCTTAAATGAGTGTTGGAGGGATTTAAGAAGAGAAAATGTCATGCTTTATGCAATGTGAATGAAATATTAAATTACAATTTAATAATCAACTATAAGTGAGGATATACTTCAATTGTTGCCTAAGTTCCTTAAGTTTTTTTTATGAAAACTCTTTTGAAGAAACCGTTAATCCCCAGCAGAGTTGCCACTGTGAGCGGACGACCTTTTTCGGAACGCGCAGTGAAGCGGGAACCGGGGATTTTCTTTTTGGGTGTTGATATTTTGGTTTTGAAAACGGGTTTTAATCTTTCTTAGAAAAACCTTTCATTTTATTGGAAAAGTCTTTTTGTAGAAAACTTAATTTCAGGCATGAATTTTAAAAAACAAGCTTTTTAGAAAATCCCACTTTGACTTAAAGATCTCGAAACACGAATTTCGAAATTAGATACAGAGTCGCCACCCGGATCAGCTCATCCGGGAAATTCCGGTACAGCTCCCTACCAAGTGTAGATGTAGTACCTAATCCAGAGATTCGAGGTTTGGGCAACATATCTACTAATCCTCACTAATTTTAATTATTATTTCGTAATATGACATTTCATTCACTTAATTCTACTCATTTTATCTCTTCTTTTATTATTAGCCAATGCTCATACATATGACATAAATACAAAACCAAAATAAAAGTGCGGAAAAATAAACCAGAGGCCAAATTATACAACCCAAGAAAAAGAAAACTTTCATCCTCACCTTTTACAACCGCCTATTATACACGATAATCTAAAAATTACAATCGCCTAGATACACGGGATAATCTATAAAATACATTGAAAAATAAAAATAAAGTGAAAATAAAAGCTGCATCCAAATATGATTAGCACAAATAAATAAATCACACTAAGGACTCATATAGGACAGAATAGGGGTATTTTAGGAAATGGGATCATGCAAAGGGGGTAACCAAGTCGACCCGATCGGTCGGCCCGGTTAGACCTGGAAAACGGTTTTTTAAACGCCCTGTAGGTTTTATGGATGAAAAATCGGTTTTAAAAGCGGTTTGGCTCATTTACATGCACTTATCCAACTTTAGCGGGCCGGATATCCCGGGACCGGGGGATCCCGTTCGTGTGTGGGCCTAAAACAAACATCCGTCTAAGGTCCAAAAGTATGCAAACACGCCAAAATTCATTTTTCAATGGGAAAAGAATGCAAAATTACAAGTTTGGGGCCCAAAAGGGCAAAACTGTAATTCTACACATATTACAGCCGCGCCCCTGTAGCTTACAGCCGGACGGCTGTAATGCTCCAGAATCGATTCCAACTTACCTTTCGTGTTTTCAAAGATCGTTTTGCAAAGTTTGATGATTCTGGGCGATCTGGGATTTCTGGAAAAATAATAAAACCAACATAAGAGACCCGAAATGGGCCAAATCGAATTCGGAAATCCCTAATCGTCCAAAATCATCAAATTCATCACATCCACCCATAAAAAAATGAAGAACATGGAATCGAAGCATGCACAGATGTGATTGGATCGATAATAGATACGAAAAACACATTTAATTGAAGAGTGGGAGCGTTATCGATCGATTTGGGCCAATGGAGCTTCGGCCCCTGTAGGTTACATCCGCGCCCCTATAGGTCACAGCCGCGCGGCTGTAGGTTACAGCCGGGCGGCTGTGATCACATGGGGCGGCTGTAATCACAGAAAACTAAAAAAAAAAAACATAAAAAATCGAAAAAAAAGCATTACAGCCGCGCCCCTATAGGTCACAGCCGCGCGGCTGTAGGTTACAGCCGAGCGACTGTAATCAGAAAACTCCCCCAGAACAGAAAGAAAAATGGAAAAGAACTACAACCGCGCCCCTTTAGGTCACAGCCGCGTGGCTGTAGGTTACAGCCGGGCGGCTGTGATCTTGGGTGGGGCGGCTGTAGGCCAAAAAAAAAAAAACCAACCAGACGCGAAAAACTCAAATCATGCAATTGAATCACAACCAAGATGAACAGAATGGATTTTTAAGGCTTCTCAGAAAATTACCTTGTATGTGTTCCAGCACTTGGACCACAAAAAAGAGATTTGGATGCCAGAAAACGTCCCACAGTCACGGACAACCCGAGCAAAGTGTGTTTTCCGAACCCCGAACGGAACCACGAGGAAAATTCAAGGATTGATTTTCGAGTGTTCCCTCTTCTTCTAACCTTCTTTTTTTCTTTTTTGTTATTGTGTTAAGAACCTTAAGAAAAACTATGTGATTTCTTTTTTTTTCTCTCTCTAAGTTTCTCTCTTTTTTTTCTGCTTTTTTCTGCCTCCTTCTACCCTAATTCCCGATTAGGATCTTTAAATATCTCCTGTTTTGGTATTAAATAGGAATTAATTGCTGATTTCGTCAAAAAAGGAAAACTGAAGATTACAGCCGCGCGGCTGTAAGTCACAGCCGTGCCCCTGTAATCTACAGCCGCACGGCTGTAACTTCAAAAATTCCTATTTTGCTCAAAAACCGAATTAAATGCTGATTTTGCCCAAAAAGGAAATAAAGAGATTACAGCCGCGTGGTTGTAGACTACAGCCGGGCGGCTGTAGCTTACAGCCGAGCGGCTGTAATGCCCAGAAAATTACATTTTCACTTATTTTCTTTGGTTTGTTTTTCGGTTCTCTTAAATATCCGCTCAAATTTTCCAGGGTTCCGTACTAGGACTTGTCACACTCCTCTGGGCTATCCGGGACTTTTCCGACGTCATCCTGGTCGGTCCGAATCCGCTTCACGTTTATCTGTGAAAAAGGTAACAATAGCTTTCATCACCGGGGTCGGGAAAAAACCCGTGCTCACAGACACACTATTGACTGCCACCTATGTACTTAATAGAGTACCTTCTAAGTCCGTAGAAACCACGCCTTATGAATTGTGGATGAGCCGCAAGCCCAATTTGAACCATTTACGACCATGGGGATGTGCTACCTATGTTCATGATACATCTAACAAGCATGGCAAGCTAGGCCCTAGAGGCAAGAAAGGTATCTTTATAAGATATCCTGATCTCTCTAAAGGATATGTTCTAGTGGGAGAGAATGAGAATGGTCAAATAACAGAATTTGAGTCACGAGATGTCACATTCTTAGAGAATGAATTTCCTAAGTTGGGAGAGGTGGATAAGGAATTAACTTTCTTTGAAACTAAAGAGTCTGAAACTTCAGGGTCGCTCAATCCGAGTGGGAGGAATGAAGTTGAAGACGTAAGGGAAAGGGAAGAGAATAATGTTTTTCAACCTTCACAAGCGGATTTGAATAATCCTGACCCTGACTTGAGTGGTCTTGGTTTGAGTGGGAGTCTTATTCCAAATTCAAGTGTGAATATGGATATAGATCCCAGTGGGAGTTCTGCCCAACACCTTGATGAATATATGAGATTTGTTTATCAAGAAGCAGAACCTCTGAAGCGATCGATGAGGGGAAACATTCCGTGACGCCGTCATTTAGTTGATAGCGAAGTTCTCTCAGTCATAGCTCAAATTGAAGACATTCCAACTAGCATGAGAGATATAATGGAATCTCCATCAAAGGAAGAATGGATAAAAGCAATGGAAAGTGAGATGGAGCAATAAGAATCAACAAAGTTTGGGAACTAGTTGATCTACCCAAAGGGCGCAAAGCCATTGGGAATAAATGGATACATACTATTAAGCGATCAGCGGATCGGAAACCTATCCAGACTAAGAGTCGGCTGGTTGCGAAGGGGTTTACACAACAGGAAGGAATTGACTATCAGGAGACTTTTTCACCTATTGTCTGTTTCGCCTCTATAAGAATTGTACTTGCTTTTGTAGCATGTATGGACCTTGAATTACATCAAATGGACGTAAAGACTACGTTCTTGAACGGTGAATTGAACGAAGAAATCTATATGGTTCAACCAAAAGGTTTCGCTGTTCAGGGTCAAGAACATAAAGGATTCTAAGTTGAAGAGATCAATTTATGGCCTTAAGCAATCTTCAAGACAATGGTATTTTTGGTTCCATGAAGCGATTATATCAATGCAATTTAAGGTGATCAATGCAGACTCATGTGTCTACATTAAGCGCGAAAACGGAGGGAAGTTTGTCATTCTAACGTTATACGTTGATGATATCTTGTTAGCAGGAAATGACACTTCCTTACTCAAGAAAGTAAAGACTTGGTTGTCTTCTAACTTTGAGATGAAGGATCTAGGAGAAGCTAATTACATCCTTGGGGTTAAAATCTCAAGAGATCGATCTAAGAGATTATTGGCTCTTTCACAACAGACGTATATCAATAAGATCTTAGAACGGTTTGGTATGGCTCACTGTGATCCCCGATCCAACCCCTATTGCAAAAGGTACAGAACTGAATGCAAGTATGTGTCCCACGACTCCAAAAGAGACTAAAAGGATGGAGAGAATTCCTTATAGGTGTGCAATTGGTAGCTTGATCTACGCTATGATTTGTACACAACCTGATATAGGTTTTGCGGTGGGTCTCGCAAGCCGTTATCAGGCTAATCCAGGTTTGAAGCATTGCGCAGCAGTGAAAAGGATATTGAGATATTTGAAGGGGATTTCAAATTACTCCCTTTGTTACCAAGGAAAGGATCTGCAGTTAAAGGGATACACAGATGCTGATCACGGAACTGATAAAGATGGGAGGAAGTCCACGTCTGGGTATATTCTCACTCTAGGAAATGGTGCAATTTCCTAGTGTAGCAAGAAACAAACTTGCGTGGCATTCTCGACTATGGAGTCGGAATATGTAACTGCAGCAGCTGCACTACAAGAAGCGGTTTGGTTAAAACGCTTTATAGATCTTTTAGATCTTTTGCCTAAAGGGAAATGTACGACTATCTATTCCGACAGCACTGCATCGATAGCTTATTCCAAGAATCCTTGTTATCATGCAAAAAGCAAGCATATCGATATAAAATATCATTTTGTTAAAGACAAAGTAGCACAAGGGGAAATAAGTTTAGTACATTTTCCAACTGGAGATATGATTGCAGATTCGTTAACGAAACCAATAGCTCCAAATGTTTTTAGTAAACACATTTTGGAATTTGGTCTTCATAGGTTATAGGAACATGTTGTTGTCTTTGAACTATTGTAATAACTTTTGAACATTCTATTGAAATAGAATGTCAGTTATTTGTTGTGTTCAAATTCGTTTTACTATTTAAAGCGATACACATAGAATTATTGAGTATAGTTCAGTATGTTGACAAAATGCATCTACTCACATAGATGAATCTTTTACTGTGAGCGGTGTGATCATAGGTAAAAGTATGGATGGAGATGTGAGAAACTCCATAACTGATATGTGTAATATCATAATTTCGTTGATACTGAAAGCTGTCCTGTCAAAGGCTTAAAATGTGGACTAGAGGTAATGATGCATAAGTTGCATTTAGAGACTGAATGTTTTCGCATAGTGTTCATAAAACATACGTCCTAAGTGGATTAACACTATGGCATGTTTTAGTAATATATGTAAAAGCCGACCAAGGGATGGAAAGAAGAAGAAAATTGATCTCAACTTTCCTAATGTGAGACCTAAATGAAACTGTAAGTTTCAATTCACCCTTATGGACTCTTGTAAATAACAAGAAGGGTATGTCTAATTGTTTATCTTAATTGGAACCCCAAACCAGGCTGTGTTAGCAATGAACGGGCATATAGGGACCTTTCAGATAAGTATTAGATATATGGTAGAAGGTTATTTATAGAGAGGAAGTGCATTTTCAGTAACATGTCACTCAGTAATCATATAACACTCGAGCTCAATACTTTTTCGTGGAATAGGTATGTAGTGTATATGAATGTTTTCATGGGATCAAAAGTGAGTCAAAACTAGTGATCATGGAAAATGGACTAGGGAGAAGTCGCGTTAAGCTAAAGGTGGAACGTTGAAGGAGAGCTTCAAAGGTTTAACCGTTACGTCGACTAGTCGCGTGAATTCGCCGAATAAGAATTGAAAGAGGTATGTGTGTTCAATCACCATAAAAGTATGTCTTGTCATGTGCGAGTGGGAGATGTTGGTTTTTGGTCCGCCCATAACATTTTGGAATGGCAGGGACTAAACTGTAATTATATGTAAATTACAGGGACCAAATATGTAATTTGATCCGACCCTATATATAGATGGAAGTTGGGATTTCCACTATAAATAGAGAATTCGTTTCTCAGATTCATTACGCGAGAAAAACGCAAAAGCGCTCCCAGAGAGAAATCACGAAACACGTCTTCTTCAATTCATCGGAAGAATTCACGGATTACGCCCGTACTCTGTGTAATCTTACATACGTGGGAAAGGCAACCAGAACGATCCGGTTTTTCTATGTGAATCAGAATCGCATCGTAATCAAACATCCGCTACAAAACAAACTGTAAGTCTGTTTATATTATGATTACGGATTCTATACATTCGTTGTATGATTTATACGTGTTTCTAACTTCAGTTACAATTCAAAAGAAAATGGCATGGGCCATATATTAATTTTGTGACAATAATCTTTTATTAAAACTATAAATTTTTAATTATAATTAGCGGTTGTAACTGAAAATATTAAATACGTGATAATATATTTGTAGTTGTTACGAACGACTAATTTTGTTATATTCTAAAAGAGATTGTCATAAATATTATATGAACAGTGTCACAATAGTTTCGGATTGAAACTAAATGTTTTTATTACAATAATACAATGAAGTTGTGAATGAAAATATATAATAACCAAAAATATATTGGTTGCAAAATCTAATTTCGTTATAATTTATAAGAAATTGTCGAATATAATTTATTAATTTTGTGGTAATAATTTTTAATTTTAAAAGTGTCGACGCTTTAATTTATACGTTTAAAATTTTTTATTTTGAGTTACTATTTAGGTTTACATTAATACAAATTAATTAAAAGATATATCAATTACAGTTTGTTAGAGTGGTAAAAGATCACTGGAGGTTTATGTGTGACCCTCAATTTTAAAATATTTTTAACATTTATACTCTTCCTCATATCCCTCGAATCAACCCTCGATATCTTTAATATCTCCAAATATATTCTCCATTAAAATCAAATATTAAATTCTAATATAAAATAAAATTTCTGCTATATATAATCTATCTAATTTAATTTACCTATTTGACTTGGATTTAATAATTATTTATTATCAAATTTCCTACGTTTCACAATTCCAATTCGGGAATCAAAGACACATAGTTATACTAATTTTAGAAAACCTATTTTTCATTCTAGCTTAGCTGAAAAATCAGGCACATAAATAATTATTTATTAAAAGTCATTCCATCGTATTTTTTATACACTAATACCAATGATAGTATATTACTACTCGTAAATACAATATACTTTCTCTATATCATTGTTCACAAAATACTCAAGATTTACCAAAATATTACATTCTTTCCCAAACAAATTTCTATCAGTTTCCCGCATTTTTCTAACATAATAATACCAATTAGATTGATTAACCAATAATATTATAATTAATTAACCCAAAATACTACAATAATTCTAAAAAAATAATCTACTCGAAATCATAAAAAATAACGGGAATTAAAATTGCTCTAAATAATATTTAGAATTTTCTGGACTTAATTTTAAAATAAATATACTTTGCTAAAAAACACTGTTGGCGCCGCCATGCACGGTGGTCGGTAATTAAACATCGACATGTGAAAAATTCGACCATGCCACCACGATCTTTGCCACCATAGGAGCTCAAATATTAGGGGTGGGCATAAGAACCGGATATACTAGACCAGACCGAATATTTGAAGAAAAAGATTCAGAATTGAACTGAATTGTTGACTTAAAAAAAAAAAAAAGAACTCGACTGTACTGGACCATAATTTATCTAGTACCGGATTGAATTAGACTCGACCAAGGACCGGAGTGATAGAATCGAAATTCATATTTCACATATAAAGAGATTAATTGATTTTTGAATTTTATAATATATGTGAAAAATATAATTTATAGTATTTCTAACAACTAAGCCAACTTAATTTATAATATTTTGATATATATTACTAGAATTTGTATTTTTTTAGTTGAAATTGTATAAGAAAATATCTGTGTTTTTTTACTTTTACGATTTATTTTATGTATTTGGATTGGACCAGACAGAATTCCCGGACTCCATAACCGGATAGGATCAGAACCGAATCTCTTAATATCCGAATTAGACTAGACCAAAATTTTTGGAATAATCCAATTCTGAAGATTTATTCCTCAAATCCAATTCTGGAGATTTCTAAATGTCAAGATTGGACCGAATTGTGCCCAATCCTATCAAATATACCTTTAGTTAACACTAAACACATTGGAAATGCCATCAATCAGAGAAAATTCCATTTTCTATGGTAAAGCTCTGATCACCAGCCAACCCACCACGAAAGCTTCAATTTCTACCTTATCCAAAGGTATTCCAGTCTCTTAAGTTCATTTTTTGGAGTTAATTTTGAGAAATGGCTGAAAATAAGAGAATCGTAGAGGACACCCATTAGCACGAATTTTGCACGAATTTTCCTTCTTTAATACCTTTCCAAATACTTAATTTCACAGCCTAAAATTTACATTAACCTAAAGTACTTGTTAAGAGCTTCATTTCGGTAAAAAGAAATTGAAAAACGGTGGCTGGACGTAGAAGAATGAAAATGGCTGACATTGAAGGCGATGAAATGGCGGTGAGTGAGGAAAAAGAAAACTATGATCTCTTCCCAACAAAAACCACAGATATTTCTTTCTTATTTATAGACCTAACAACTAATTTTGATCCTTGAACTTTTCAACTTCTTTTAATTTTTACCCAATATATTTATTTTCTTACAAAAACATAATAATTAATCCCTTTATCTTTTTTTTGCATGTACAACTAATTAATTAATCTACTAACTTATTTTTTCATTTTTTTATAATATCTAAATTATATATTTATATTCCTAAATTAATAAACAAAAAATTCGGAATGTTACCTTATGTAAGTTGTAACACCGTGAATTTTTATAAATTATAAGTTTTTAAAGTTATAAATTTTTAAGGACTATTCTAAATAATTAAAATACTACCAGCCCAAATATGATAAATTAAATGGCGAATTAGATGGATTCTCCTTGTAAATGTTTTTTCTATTATTTTATTAAATATTTATTTGTCAAATTAATATATTATGATCTCGAACTGAAGAGAAGATTTTTATTTTTATTTGTTTTTTGTTAAAAAGAAGATAGATTGAGTATGCACTTGGCGTATTGTTCAATAAGACAACTCTCGAATAGATGAAATTTGAAGTAAAATTCGTGTTTCACTGAGTTAAACATTGTATTCCATCGGTGATACAAAACGTATTTTCTTTTAAACACATAATCTGCTTCAAAAAGAACTTATACAAAATGTCACCAGGCTTAAAAGTATCATTTCCATCCACACATGTACAATAATTGAAAATGAATCACCATTGTCATCAATTAAGGTTAAGTATGTCTTGTTTGGCCCTTCCATTTTTGTCTTTGACCGAAGCCATGAAAGAGGTGATATTGATCCAAAAGATAAGGTCAAAATGAAATATTTTCTGAAACACTTAAAAGTCCGAAACTACAAATTTTAAATTTTAAGGAAAGAAAAGGGAACGCAAAGAAATCAAATATATATAGCCATTGAATTTTTTGTTTGGAAATCATCCTAAATTACATCTAGATTTAGTTTCATCCCTGAACTATTACCAACATTCAAATAGATAATTTTCTAAATATCATTTAAGTATACTAATTCTAGTATAATTGTTGTAATTAATTGAAATTGAGTGGTATTATAGCATTAGTACTTTATTATCATATATATTAAGTTGGGAATTGATGGGTTGAGTTAGAAATTGGTTTGGTTTTAGATTATTTGAGCTTTAGGAGTATTACGCGGATGCAAGAATAAAATTTGGAATAATGAAATAATAATTTGTTGATTATATTAAACACCCCCCGAATCAATTTTTTGTTGTAAACAAAAAAAGTTATCTTTAATTAATTTTTTATGCTTTGTAGGTAGCATATGAAGCACCTATTTTAAATTTTTTAATTAGGTAGATGTTTCATTCTTCTACTTTTGCCTTGAATCTGTTACTTTGATGCTTAATAACAGTTGTTTGAATTGCGTCATTCTACAAGAGTATTCTATTAATATGTTTAAAATATTTAGTTCAAATTATGTAATAGATGAAATTATACAAATATACTTTAAGTACCTTATTATCAAGTAAAAGCATTTCTAAGCTCATGACATCATTTGTATTTTTATTAATAGCTTCTCACATTCGAATAACTCTTGTATGGATTTTTCATGCTTCAATTCCTGGTCTGAGCTCAGAAATCTTGTTGAGGTAAATCCAAGAATGAGCCCTTTTTATGGATTGGTAAATGGAATTTTAAATATTGGAGCTCTTAATTTGTATGTCAAAACTAAACTGTATGGTATTTGCTTTTTACATTTTTGTTTTATATTTATAGTACTGTTAGTATTTATTGAAATTGCATTTTGAATTTTTTCAAATTTTTAAACCATTATATTTCATTTAATTTATGATTGTGATAGAGTGTTTAATTTCACATTATAAATTTATTTATTTTTTTGTTGGTTTTGATTTATTAATTTCTCATTAACGAGGCCTTAATTCTCTTGCTTAAGTGTATTAATAAGTGCTCATTATTAAGAATTGTACAGTCATTTACGTGTACATGATAAAGTACTTAATCTTATATGATTTCATGACCGTTATAATTTATTATATTTTGCAATTATTACATTTATATCTATTTATGTTACCTTTTGCTTTTTAATTAGTACCGATTAGTCTGTAACGTATTTGTGAGTGGACGATCCTTTCGAAGAACAATGGGGCACGAGGCCAGTGCCCGGGAGAAGGTTTTAATTTTGTTTTGGAAATTCAGGCTGTTTAAAGGCTTCAATTTTGAAAAGCTGAAGGAAAATATATGAAACCAAATTCCCTCACTAAAGTGTTATAGAAGTCGCTACCCGATTCAACTCTGCTGGGAAAATTATGGTATAATGAAACCGTGCAGGAATCGTTATACCTTTTAGTCATAAATTCTGGTCCGAACAAATCACTTATTTCTGTCTTGTTTCAAATAATTATTAACCAATTTAATCTTACATCTTTCATATTTCTTTTCTATTCCATTTTAATCTTCATTATTCTTTCTATGCTCATCCAGAAAGCAGTAAATAAATGCAAAAAAGTATATAAGTTCGGGAAAATAAATTAATACAAGCCAATCGAATACTCTAACCTAGGGGATACATTAATAAAAATGGATATGAGGTACAATCACCTAAAATACACGAACAATCTAAAAGAAGAAAGCTAGATCTATTCTAACACACATCTACCAGCAAAACAGAAGTTAGTAACGTAAAAAATGTATATGTACACATAGGACTCAAACAAGACAACAAGGAATAATAGATTACTCAGGATATGAAAGGGGAGAGTCGGGAAAATATGAGAGATTCAAACGACTTGACGTAGCAAACCATTTTGAAATGTATTTTTAAGAAAATGATTTCTAAAACATTCTTCAGGTTAATTGATCAATATATACATCAGTGAGATGTTTATCCCAGGATTTCCATGGTACCTCGTTTGTGTGGGTCCTAGAGACTTCACAGAAATTAAATCTAGGTCGGAAAGCGGTAAACACATTGAAACGATTTTCACAAAAACATACTAAAATATAAATATTCATACTCAAAATAATCTTGACTAAAAACATATATTTCTCCTTTTCTTTTATTTATTTTTTATTAGTACAATAAAATAAAATTTTTATCGAAAAATAAACTTCCAGGATATTTCTCCTTCACGTGAGTTTAGCCATTTGGGCTGCCTCTGGGGTAAAATTTCACTGATTCATCAGAAAATCGTACTGGAACAAAGAACAGAGCCGCACAGCTAAAATGATAGCCACACTGCTGTAATGGTTGAAAGAAAACAATTTACTTCGAAAGGTGCACAGAATTGTGTCTGAAGAACAGAGTTGTACAACTCTAGCAAGGCCATGCGGCTCTATTCTAATGAAGAACGGAGTCGTATGACTCTAATACCCAGATTCGAGCAAAATTCATTTTTGGCTTAAAAATTTCACCATGCACAACAAAAACAACCTACAAAGTAATAAAAGGATCACAGGCCTCTCAGAAGTTACCTTTGATGCGTTTGTTTGATATTTCCATCCCGAATCACCCCCGAGATCACGAACAAAAGAAAATGAGTTGAAGATTTAGTGTTTATGGCTAGGTGACCATGTGTTTGAGATTGGAAAGCGAGATGGTGAAATTTTTCCGGTTCTCTACTTTTGTTTCTTTCACTCTAGCTCTTTAACTCTCTCTTTTCTCTACATTCTTTTTGTTAGTTGCAGCAAATTGAAATACAATTTATATAATTAAACTTGAAGATTACAAAAGAAAAACAGAAATGAAATAAATGATACTTTTCAACCTTAACACAAGGAACAGTAGAGTTAAGGCCTATAAATACAGTTTCCTTAAGACAATTATCTGGCCGTAGTTGGCGATTTGTCTCCCAGGATACAACGACTCTCGAAGGCGAAACGAACTGTGCGAAGTGGACTATCACCGGAAAAAGGAAGGCTATTCTTAAAGGGAACAGATTGCTGAGAAGGAGGAAAGGAATTTCGAATTAGCACACAAAGAAAGATTGGCAGAAGGAGGATTTAAAAGAATGGAATTAAATGACATTAAATTTGATTAATTCTCTCATTAAGAGAATTAATTTTGCAGTTATATTTTTTATTCAAAAATAAAACTGACACAAAATTCGAATAAGCTCAAAAATATCTGGAGAAAATTTAATTGGACAGAAGCAAAAATTAGGCAGGCCCGTAGTGGCCCATTTCGGTCCGGCATTCGCGACGCCCACATCGTACGGGTGCGTATTGGGCCTTTGAAGGCTCGGGGCTAGGATATGCACCCCCCTGCGAGCATAAGAGAGAGCCTTTTGGCTTATACAAGTTAACACCTTACAAAAGTGTGTTTCAATATAAACACCTTTTCCCCTTTTTTATTTTCCCATGTGGGATAAGTTAACTTGGACCAAATTTCTCCAAATATTCCATTTAATTAGGCTAACTTTGAGCAACAATTTCTCATTCACTACTTGTCCGTTTTGGGTAAATTATATACCGTTGAAAAGCTCACGTTACGTACCATACAATGACACTAATCATTTGATGTAATACGCTTCCATAATATAATTTGGCCCAAAGTTGATAGATAATCACTCGGATATAATCCAATATATTTGTCAAATTTCCAATAATCCCTCACATGAATGAAATTGATTAACGAAAAGAAAGATAAAAACGAAGTGGTGATAGTAAACTACAGTCGATATTTGCATAGGATAGGGAGGCATCAACCCTTGAACCTTCCCTTATGCTAGTATATCTACTTTACTGGCTGACTAGTAGACACGATGTCCTTGAACTATTCTACCGTTTGTGTAAATGACGATATACCTCACATAAATATCAACATAACACAGTTTTTGGTTCTCATGGTTATGTCCGTTATGGTCATGGACATCTCCCGGTTCTGCAAGAGTTTCAGATAACTAAGCCCCATTAGTTTCTTTTGAAGCAACCCTACTTCACTCTCACATAGATGATCTCTTTTGCTCAAACTTTTAAAGCACAAAGAATCATTAAAAGCATAGCTTAACCTTTCCACATTTTATCACTATTTACATCACAGGAATGGACAAGGGGTTGACCCCCACAGTGACCTCACAAGGTCTATGCAATTAGGTTGTCCTATTGAACCTAGATCTTGGGATCTCCAGTCAACAAGGTTGGGTTTTCCTGCATATAGCGCCTTAAATATTCATGGGCTTTAGTCCCATTCCCCTTGATGTCATTTCAACTTGATCTCGGTTTAACCCTTTGGTTAGCATATCCGCAGTGTTATCCTTTGACCCTACAAAGTCAATAGAGATAACTCCCGTTGAGATCAGTTGTGTAACGGTATTATGACGAAGACGCATGTGTCTCAACTTACCATTGTACATAATGTTCTGTGCTCTTTTAATGGTTGCTTGATCATCGCAATGTAAACAAATTACGGGCACAGGCTTTGGCCATTCTGGAATATCTTCTAAGAAATTCTGTAACCATTCAGCTTCCTCTCCAGTTTTATCCAAGGCTACAAACTCAGCTTCCATAGTAGATCTAGTTATAATCGTTTGCCTTAAGGATTTCCAGGACACTGCTCCTCCTCTTAGAGTGAACTCGTACCCACTTATACCTTTAGAATTCTTGATGTCAGTTATCCAACTGGCATCAGAATACGCTTCTAGTACCACAGGTTCTCTCGTATAGTGTAAACCATAATTACGAGTATATCGCGAATACCTTAGTATTCTCACGATAGCTACCCAATGAATCTTTCTTAGATTACTGGTATATTTGCTTAAACTACTTACAGTGTAAGTAATATCAGGTCTTGTACAACTCGAAAGGTACATCAGACTACCTATAACCCTAGCATATTCCACTTGGTCTATGCCTTCACCTTTGTTTTTGGACAAATGTTGACTAATGTCTAACAGAGTTTTGGCTATACCAGAATCATCCTTGTTAAACTTATCAAGTATCTTGTCCACGTAGTGTGACTGAGTTAAAATGAGACCGTTGGGTGAATGTTTAACTTGGATGCCTAAAATCACATCGGCCAGCCCCATATGATGCGGTCATCACACCACAAGGACATGGAAGCATGGAGCGAGGAGACAAGAGAGACCCTTTGGAGTTGCCCATTGGTTCAATAACAAGGAACCGTGCAAAGAAGATGCAACAAGTGCTTAACGGTCTAGTTATACACTTATCTCAACGTATGGAGATTGAGGCTGATCACAACAAACCGAACAACTCATATGGATACGATTCAGTCTTGTGTTGTATTCAAGTCCAAGAAAGTGATGTTTATGGGTCTGATTGTAATGATTAGTTAAAATGGGCCTAATTGGAATTCTATGTATGAGCTAAGGACAATTAAGTGTTAGCACTTAAGGCACCCTTAGGGAATATGTATGGATTTTGATTTGGGTTTAGGTGTCTTTAGTCAAATGTTAGTTTTAACAATAAGTGAGCTGTTTTAGGCTCACAAATCAGCCCATAAACCACATGCTAAAGGGAAGCACGTTTTTCAATCCTTATTGCATAAGGATTGATTTAAAGTTTTCCTTATTTGTGTTGGTTTGACTTTCCTAAGTTTAAGGCTGAAATCTAGCCATTTCTTTTTCTTTGTTGTTCTTTTCCTAGTCAAATAAGGTTTTCTTTTCCTAAATAGTTTAGGTTTAGGTTTTTCTATTTAAACACCAATGTAATAGTTGAAAAGAAATATATGAAATTTAATACAATTGCATTCTGAAATTTTCAGATTATTTTTCTCTCTTTGTTGAGATTCTTGCCCGGGGCTGATTTTAATATTGTGAGTTTGAGAGATCGAGTTCTTCATTCTTGTGATATTATCTTGATCGTGAACAAGTATTTTGGTAAGGTACTTGTGAATCGTCCACATTCAGGTTCTAAGAATGCTTAATCGAAGGTGTCAGGTTTGAATCCCTTTCATTATCGTTTAAACACCTTAGGATTGGTTTGCTATCACCATCTTTATGTCATGCTTGTGAAATTCGAATTATATATTGCTGTCCTTAGTGATTATAATTCATTCTTCTATATACTCTGCTGCAATTGAATAGATTCTATTGAACGAGAACCTAACCCTCAAATTCTGATTCATTTTTCAATTTGTTTTAAATCCTTCAAGATAGATCGGGATTCTGATTTAATACAATTCAGATTTTTCCCTCTTTGTTGAGATTCCAGCCCGAGGCTGATTTTTAATTTTGTGAGTTTATGAGATCGAGTTCTTCATTCTTACAATTCATGTCAAATCTTGAATTTGACATGTTCTTGGTACTCTTTACCATTTTCTCATTGCTTCCCACAATGAGTATTTCATCAACATACAAGTATAGGATAACATATCCTTTAATTGTAGTTTTGACATAAATACATTTGGCACACTCGTTGATACGATAGCCACTAGCCATCATGGCATCATCAAACTTTTTGTGCCATTGTTTTGGTGCTTGCTTTAAACCATATAAAGACTTCACCAATTTATAGACTTTCCTTTCTTGACCTGGAACTACACAACCTTCAGGTTGTTCCATTCAGGAAAGCTGTCTTCACATCCATTTGATGTACCTTAAGATTCTGTAGAGCGGCAATAGCAAGTACCATCCTAATGGATGTTATTCTCGACACTGGAGAATAAGTATCAAAGTAGTCAAGGCCTTCTTTTTGTCTATAACTTTTTATAACTAAACAGGCCTTGTACTTATCAATTGTTCAATCTGCTTTCAATTTTCGTTTGAAAATCCATTTAGAGCTCAGTGGTTTAGTTCCGGGAGGAAGATCCACTAATTCCCAAGTATGATTTTACAGAATAGAATCAATCTCACTCCTTATGGCTTCTTTCCATAAAGGACTTTCCGTTGAACTTACAGCTTCTTTGTAAGTTTGTGGTTCAGCCTCTAACATGTAGGTTAGAAAATCTGGACCAAAAGATTTTTCCACCCTTGCCCTTTTACTTCTTCAAGGTTCAACCTTTATATCCATCTCATCCTCTTCTTGAAGATCTTGAACGTTCTCTTCAACCTCTTCTTCACCATTCTCGACTTCGTTATGTTGACCATCTTGACTGTCGACTTCAATAGTCTCACGAGACTGTTTAGATCCCGACCCTACATCGTTTTGTTTGCATGGAAACACATTTTCAAAGAACGAGGCGTCCTTTGACTCCATTAATGTATTCTTGTGTATTTTTGGGTTTTTAGATTCATGCACAAGAAACTGATACACGTTACTGTGTTCTGCATATCCAATGAAAATACAATCCACTGTCTTTAGGCCTATTTTCATTCCCTTAGGTAATGGGGCCATTACCTTTGTAAGACACCTCCACACTTTCAAGTAATTATAAGAAGGTTTTCTACCTTTCCATAATTCATAAGGGGTTTTGTCTTGTTTCTTATGGGGTACCTTGTTTAAAAGGTAATTTGCTGACAACACAGCATCCCCTCACATGTTTTGTGGTAACCCAGAACTAGTTAGAATCGTATTCATCATTTCTTTTAAGGTACGATTCTTGCGTTCAGCTACACCGTTAGATTGAGGAGAGTACGGTGGTGTTACTTCGTGAATAATACCATGTTCGGAGCAAAACTCGCCAAATGGTGCAACATATTCACCACCACGATCACTTCTTACCACCTTAATCTTTTTATTAAGTTGGTTTTCTACTTCTCACTTATGGAGAACAAATTTCTCTAAACCCTCATCTTTGCTTTTAAACAAATACACATAACAGTATTTTGTGCTATCATCTATGAAGGTAATAAAATATTTATTTCCTCCCCTTGCTTGAACAAACTTCAAGTCACAAATATCTGTGTGCATAAGATCAAGTGGTTTTGAATTTCTTTCAACAGAATGAAATGCAGATCTTGTCAATTTTGTCTGTACACAAACTTCACATTTATGATTTTTATCAATCTAAAACATGGGGATATGATTCAAGTTAATTAAATGTTGTAACGTATCAAAATTAACATGTCCAAGTCTACTATGCCACAAATTAGAAGACTCAATAATATAAGCAGAAGAAACGTTATTCTCATTCATTTTAATTGAATTTGATTTACAAGAGATACAATTAAATTTGAACATCCCATTACATTCATATCCCTTGCCCACATACATACCCCCTTTAGACAAAATAAATTTCTGAGACTCAAAAACCATCTTGAAGCCATGTGAGCTGAAGAGGCTCCCAGAAACCAGATTCTTCCTCATTTCAGGACCATACAAGACATTTTACAGCTTCACTTTGTTTCCATAAGTCATTTTCAGAATGACAGTTCCATGTCCCTTGATCTTTGAAGTAGTAGAATTACCCATGCAGAGATTCTCTCCTTTCTTTGCAAGAGTCAATCCAGCAAAAGACCTTTTATCACAACAAATGTGGCGTGTAGCACCAGTATCAAGCCACCATTCTCATGGGTTCGAGTCAACCAGATTGACTTCAGAAATCACTGCACACAAATCAATGTCATACACATCTTTAGCAATTTCTTCCACAGCATTTGCCTCATTTTTATTGACCCTTTTTGGTAGCCTACAATCAGAGGACTTGTGTCCCATTTTGTTGCAATTGAAGCATTTTCCATTAAATTTTGGTTTATTGGAAATGCCCCCTTTAGGTCCCAATTTGGACTTAGATCCAGTAGGCTGTTTGCCCTTCTTGGGGTCTTTCTTGACCTCCACAACATTGGCTCTAGCCATAGCTTGATTAGCAGCAACAGAAAATTTCCTCTCGATCTTCTATTGTCTTCCTCAATACGAAGTCATACAATCAGATCCTCAACAGACATCTCTTTCTGTTTATGCTTGAGATAGTTTTTGAAATCACTCCAACTAGGTGGCAATTTCTCAATGATTGCAGCCACTTGGAAGGTTTCACTAGTCTCCATCCTTTCAGCTTGCATCCCATGGATCAAAAGCTGGATTTCTTGCACTTGACTCATGACAGATTTGGAATCAATCATTTTGTAATTAAGGAATGGCTACTAAGTATTTCTTAGCACTAGCATATTCAGTTCTGCACTTCCTATCCAAGGAGTCCCACTATTCCTTTGCAGTTCGTTTAACAGTGTAAACCTCATACAAATCAGGAGCCAATCCATTTAGAATGTGGTTTCTACAAAGGAAATCCAAATGATTCCAGCCATCAACAGCTAACTGAATAGAAGCATCCATCGCACCCTCGGGTACAATAGGTGGATCTTCTTTCAGCAACCTATGATATTGCATGCTAGTCAAGTAAAAAGCATTTTCTGCTGCAACATCTTAAAATTCATTCCGTTGAATTTTTTCGATCTTTTAGGCACTGTTACTGGGTATGAAGCCGAACCAGCAACAAGACCGTTAGGCATAACAAGCCCAGAACCACTAGGACCATTTTGTCCATATTGGTTATACTGGCCTTGGCCAGTTTCAGAACCATTGCTTCTAATAGGTGGGACAATATCAGCCATTTTTCAGTCTAAAATTTCAAACAAACAAAGTTAGTGAAATTCCAGAATCAACAAATCAAATACAGAAAATAAAGCACAAAATTAGAACTGTTAATATAGCACAACAAATGTTCGAACAATCCAACAGAATCCAGTAATAGGTCCAAAGAATTTGTCCAAATGTTTAGGTAGAAAATATCCAGAATGTCAAGTTATTAAATATCCAAAATGTCAAGGTAATCCTGCAAAACTTAACCAAGCACTAAGTATAATTGTCTTAAGATTGTTAGTTGTAGTAAATTGAAATACAATTTATATAATTAAATTTGAAGATTACAAAAGAAAAACAGAAATGAAATAAATTATACTTTTCAACCTTAACACAAGGAACAGTAGAGTTGAAGCCTGTAAATACAGTTTCCTTAAGACAATTATCTGCTCGTAGTTGGCGATTTGTCTCCCAGGATACAACGACTCTTGAAGGCGAACCGAACTGTGCGAAGTGGACTATCACCGGAAAAAGGAAGGCTATTCTTGAAGGGAACAGATTGCATAGAAGGAGAAAAGGAATTTCGAATTAGCACACAAAGAAAAATAGGCAGAAGGAGGATTTAAAAGAATGGAATTAAATGACATTAAATTGGATTAATTCTCTCATTAAGGGAATTAATTTTGCAGTTATATTTTTTATTCAAAAATAAAACTAACACAGATAAGCTTAAAAATATCTGGAGAAAATTTAGTTTGACCGGAGCAAAAATTAGGTAGGCCCGTAGTGGCCCATTTCGGTCCGGCATTCGCGACGCCCACGTATCGGGCCTTTGAAGGCTCGGGGCTAGGATTTGCACCCCCTCCCTGCGCGCGCAAGAGAGAGCCTTTTGGCTTATACAAGTTAACACCTTACAAAAATGTGTTTCAATATAAACACCTTTTCCCCTTTGTTATTTTCCCATGTGGGATTAGTTAACTTGGATCAAAATTTCTCCAAATATTCCATTTCATTAGGCTAACTTTGAGCAACAATTTCTCATTCACTACTTGTCTGTTTTGGGTAAATTATATACCGTTGGAAAGCTCACGTTACGTACTATATAATGACACTAATCATTTAATGTAATACGCTTTCTTTCCATAATATAATTTGGCCCAAAGTTGACAAATAATCACTAGTATGTAATCCAATATATTTGTCAAATTTCCAATAATTGTTTGATTTTTCAAAAAAATCTTCCCCCTCTCTTTTTCATCCTTTCTTTTCTTATCTGCCCTTTTTTTTCCTGCAAGATTGAAAGCTTTTGTTTTTAATCTCATTGCCCATCCCTCTCTTGTGCGAATTTTTTTTGTTTGGCAAAGGAGATGAGTCGTACGGCTCATTTTGAGCCATACGACTGTTCATTTAAGCCATTTCGATCAGAAATTTCAATCCCAAATTTGGTTCACGGCTTAACCCTTCTTCAAATAGAGCCGTGCACTCTAATTAGAGTCGTGCGACCTAAACAAGAGCTGCACTGCTCTTACTAAATTAGGGTTTAGGCCGCTGATCTGTCGGACGATTCTCGGGTTCGTTCTGAAGCTCATTCAGTTCTTATCTTTTATCATTCAAATTGATTCTTATAGAAAACTAGATGCAAAGGATAACTAATTTGGTTTTCATCATTGATGTCGGAAAAATAAGCGTTAACAGTATTTTTTTAATTTGTTTTTAACTCTTATTGTTTTACAAATGTTGGCCTAATTATTATGAGAATTATATAAAAATTCTTAAAAAAATGTCAACATTAATAAATAAGAATTGGAAAATTTAAGATAGGTGTGTGATTTTTTTCGATGATAAATCATATTTTAATCAACAAAAAAATGACAATATGTAATTAATTATTTATTTATATAAAATTTTATATCGTAAAATATAAACCATTTATTATATTTTATAAATCCTAAACCCTAAAATATTTTAAGTAGTATATTTTTCTTAGTTTGGTGCATAAATGACATTGTGTTTTTCGTGTATATTATATAGCAGTACAAGTGTACTATATTAATTTTCTTTTGTGCTATAAAACATGATGATAAAAATTTAAATTAATTTTCATAGATCGAATAGTTAAGAGCATGGTATATTTGTATTTTTGCTATTTTTTTTACATCCATCAATTATTAGTTTTGGAAATTGGTTACAATTAAGTGAAATGAATTCGACGCTTTTAAATTGAGTTCGAGTTTCGCCATTGTTTTTCACTATTATTTTATTAATTTGCATGTGGTCTACTAGGCATACCCTATAATTTCCCCTCATATTGTTTTCCATTTGTTTTTTTTTTTTCCTTGAAGTGTTAAAAGAAAAAGAATTTCGTCATCTCAAATTACACGTTCAACTTATCTGATAATTGATATGATTTTATTATTTTTCTACTTATAAAAATATGTTTTTTTTTTTATGAGATTGTATTTGAAATGTGTGGTTTTCTTATACTTTGGATTTTGTACCCAAAACTCAGCTTAAACATTTCTTTAATAGTACTGAAATGTGTAACCGCTCGTTTACAATGGTAATAAAATGGCTAGTTTACAACGGTAATATAACAGCCAGTCCAAAATGGCAATTGATTTATGTCACTACTCATTTAACTTCAATTATTATTTATAGATTTATTCGATATGCTTAATTAATTAATAATTTAATGATTCATATTTTATATTTTTTTGAAAATAGTAATTTTGACTTTTTTATGTAGTACTTTTAATAATATATATTGGTCAAAGAAAATTTGAAATTGCTTAAAGAAATTAAATACGGCAATGTTACATTATTGTGATTGTTTTAATCAAGTGTTACGAGAAAAAAATAATATACATTAACACGGATGATGTAGAGTTTATGAATCAAGCTAATAAAATAATGCTACTTAATATATTTTAAGGTTTAAAGTTTATAAATTAGATTCTATAATATATGTTTTAGAGATGATGGTTTATATTTAGGGTAGAGAATTATATATGAATTATGAAGAAAATATGAGAAATAAAAAATTAATAGAACATAATGTTATTTAATTTTTTAAAAAAATATATATAACCTCCTTTTTTATATATTTCTCCATTGGCTTTGTTATGTTCTTCATGTACCCAAATATTGATATATTATGTACAGAAGGATCAACTTGGACATTGGAATGTAAACAAAATTATTTTAGGATAATTAGTAATTCAAATCACATGGGGATTTTTCGATTTATGCATTTGAGAGATTTAAAAATTTATTCAAATCATTAAATTTAAAATGAATAGAAAATAACAATGATATGAAAATCACATATGAATGATTATATAGTGGATTACATTTCATTATCTCTTCCTTTTTTGTTTTGTTTTGTTTTTTTTTTTGTTTTTTTTGTTTTTTTGTTTTTTTTTTTTTTTTGTTTTTTTTTATCTCTAGTTTTGGTGGCACATACATTTCCAGATTTTTCTTGAAAATTTTAGAATAATCTATTGCGATGTCTATTTCATCTGTGCTTCGCTAAGTTGAAGTTGAATTTCCATATAAAAAAATGTCATCTACTAACTTTTCATTGTTTTGCTTGGATAGGGACGCAGACTCATATTTCAAGATCATATTTTTTTGGTCTTCCATAGGTGAAATGGGTGTTGGAATCCTTTGCGATTAAAAAGGAAAATTGGCAACGGAATACAACAAAAATGTTAATCACATCATCCTAGGAACACTTACACAATAATAAATTGAATGAATAAAAGGAGAGTGAGGATTTAATACCTTAGCCATCCCTGAATAATCATCGTGTGGAATACCCCTCTGCTCGTCAAAACACAATCTCCACTGTTCAAAATTGAGAAATCAAATTCAGGAAGCTGTTGTTAAAATTTTGCGACGATCTGATAGTTCAAACTTTGAGAATTGATAATTACGAGTTATTCTTCACCGAAAACAATTAACAAGGAGTTGTTGATACGCGACCTTCCTCTTTCACACACACTGAGTCCCTAGGTTGGAACATGTGCTAGCACTAATAGAGCATCTATGTTAGACAGCTAAGGGAGTCCTTTTGGTTGCTCTTTTTTATTTTTAACAGAACTCTATTTAAAATCAAAACCACCAAAAGATAAAATCTAGTCAGATAATTTTATTTTAAACCTTTAAAATAAAATCCACAAAATTTGACCAGGCAATCTTTATATTTTATTTTAACCATTAAAATAAAATATTACCATATGTTAATACCCATGGCCGAAATTTTAATATACAATCGGCGATTTTGTCTGGGTTGGGGCTTGATCCAATTAACAACTCACCCTATTAAGCACATTCAGTATACACCAACTATCTGCTCAAAATTTACATAACATTTACCTATTTTTAAGTTTCCCTGGAAGATTAATAAAAAATAATCCAACTAAACTTCTTTGTGTGTGATCGTATAGCTTCATCTAATGTTGATAGTGCGTCCGAAACAGCCTTTCAGCCTACTAGTTATAACTGGACTCTAACAATTCATAATTGTTAGTGTATGCCCTAGTTCCGAGGTATTGTATCTTATTTGTATTACACATTTTGGTTCATATGTTATACATTACTGTGTTATTAATAAAGGCATAATTTGTTTTATTAGTTTCTTGTGTGATTAATAGTAACAAAGTATCTAGTGATTGTGTTTGTACTCATGATTATCGGTAATGTTCTCCGGGCAGTAAGACCATGAGTAGGGAATCAAACACAGTTATACAATATATCTCTAGTCTGTTAGAATTATGAGAACGATAATAACTAAAGACTAGCATGTGACTTGATTGTATGGTAGTATCTTACCGACCATTGGACATGGATTGTCAATCAAGGACATGGGTACATATGAGCACGGGTTTATCCCGACCTCCATGATAAGAATCCTATGTTACCTGTTAGACGGACGAACGTGAGTCGGACTTGAGAATGAGCGGATGTTGCCTGGAATGTCTCAAACGCTCCGAAAACTGAACGGTCCTCGATCTGAAACCCCAAGAAAGATCCTTTGAGTGATTAGAGGGCTTAGAGGTGAATGTGGGATTTGGAAGAATCTGTCACGGTTCTGATTAGAGGTACACGGCTGTAGTTTCACAACTACAGCTGCGCAGATGTAATTCTAGAGCCGCACGGCTGTAATACTACGCCGCACAGCTCTAGCGAGCGGTCAGATTACCTCCCAAATAACCCGAATCAATCTTTGACAGGGAAAAAATTTCTGAATTAGAGGATTTGATTCGGCCGAGAGGGAGGAGATTGTATAGGTCTTAAAGAGGTTAACTCATCCAAAAAAAAAAACAAAGGGGGAGGAGAAAAAAAAAAGAGGAGAGAAAAATATAAAGAAAACTAAGAGAAAAGACCAAGAACACAAAAAAACAGACTGGAAACACATTGAGCAGAGGTTTCTGGTTATTTCATTATTCGTTTGATTTATTCTCGGGTTTCATTCGAATTGATTCAGGACGCATAGTGGAGGATTTCGGGGTGTTTATGGGATTCTATGCGCATTCCGGCTTCCAATCCATTTCTGGTCATCAAACACACTGGAACATCAACAAGGTAAACTTTGAGAGGCCTTAAACTCGTACTTGTTTGATTTGTGTAGTGGTTTTTTTGTATTTTACAAAAATCTGGAATTGGCTTTTGATTATAGCTGTGCGGCTCTAACTAGAGCCAAGCGGCTGTAATCCCTTAGAACAGAGCCAAGCCGTTGTAATATTACAGCCGCATGGCTGTGTTCTTTAGGGTAGAAACCCGAAAAGCCCTAAATTGATCGAAAGCAGTCAGTTTCCCATTTTGTTTGTTCTATTCTGAACTATTTCGGTCCAATCACATTCGTTATACGAAGAATTATGGTTTACAGCTTTTCCTAGAACGCGATGTGAGATTTTGAGTTTCATTGGTTTCGGTTTTCTGGAATCCAGGGTTGTTCAATCCATACCGGGTCCATTGTCCAGCATTAGCGGGCCCCTAGATTCCACAAAATTCTCAAAAATCATCAAAACGAGTCAAAATAGTGATTTTCAAAGCGAGAAAACCAATTTCGGGTTTTGGATACTATAGCCGCATGGCTCTAACTAAGCCGTACGGCTATAGTCCTTAGGAGAAGGCAGAATCACGAGCCGACCCACACGGACATCGTAGCGCGATCCTGTCTTTTGAATCAAATCATTTTTGGTGTGTTTACTGTGTTTGGACCATAAATGGATGTTTGGAATTAGGAACCCCCACGAACAGAACCCCGAGTTCCGGGATGACCGACCTACTAAATGGAGAAATTTCCATGTAATTGAGCCAAACAGTTTTCCAAAATGTTTTCAAGCACAAAACCTACAGGGCGTTTCTAAAATTGTTTTCCAGGTCTAATCGAGTAAGTCGCTTGGACTTCTCGGTTATCCTTTAAATGAATGCTCCCCTTTTTTGATAATCCCCATTCTGTCCTGTATGAGTCCTACTTGTGTTTGTAATATAATTATGGTAACCATTTGTTTTGCAGCTTTTATTTTTCTATTTTTTTTATCATTTTGGATGTATTTTATAGATCAACTCGTTTATCCTAGGTGATTGTAATTTTTTAGATATTCGTGTCTTCTAGGCGATTGTATTGGGGAGGATGAGAGCTTTTTCTCTTTTTGGGTTGTAATAAGCATCCTCTATTTCTTTGGTTGTTTGGATGTATGGTTTATATTTCTGCACTTTAATTTTATGCAATTTATTTCTGTCATTTAAATAATAAGAAATAAAATGGGTAGAGAATTAAGTGAGTAAAATATTGTCATATGAACTTATAAATCAATAAAAGCTTGAGGTTGAATAGGTAAGTTGACCGAACCCTAAATCTCTGGATTAGGTACAGTAGTCTATGCACGGTAGGGAGCTGTACCGAAATTTCTCGGATGAGCTGATCTTGGTGGCGACTCTGTCACTGATCTTGGAATTTAGATTTCGAGATCTTTATGTAATAAAACGGGATTTTCTAAAATACAAAACCAATTTTCTCAAAACTCGCATTTAAAGAAAAGGTTTTCCAAACAAATCAATGGTTTTCTTAAGCAAGATACAAACCTGTTTTCCAAACAGAACAATTCAAAACACACTCTTCTTTTTCCCCGGTTCTCTTCACCGCGTTCTGCTAAAAGGTTGTCCGCTCACAGTGGCGACTCTACTGGGGATTAAACATTTCTTAAAAAGTTTTTATAAAAACTTAAGGAACTTAGGCAACTACTAAAATATAACCTTGCTTGTAGTCATTTACTAGTTCATAGTAGCCTATTTTACTCACACTTTCATAGCATGACATTTTCTTCTTCTTAACCCCTTAAACTCATTAATCAGCATGGTTTACTTTAGAAGGTGACCTACCTCTTCCGCTAGGATTGAAGGCAACCGAAGGGGTGGGTAAACCACTCATAGCATCGCATCAACCTCTCATGCTCTATGTGGAGGAGTGTATTTCCGCTATGGGGACCTATACGACCCTTAGTTTGACTTTGGCCCAAACGTAATGACATAGTAATTTCCCCTTAGGATTACCAAAACATATATTCAAAATTGGACATTGACAGTATGCCTTTGGTATCCCCGGTTGATGCCAAAGAGACCCAACACTTAGGAAGAATACCGACCAATCGAAAGGAGGAATAAGGTTGGAAGGGTGAGCATATTGTTGCATGCACTAACATTTGTTCTATGGTGGTTTTTTTTACCTTTGCATGAAACAAGCACACATAATCATTCATGTGCCATTCTAACACATCTTCGTGTAGCCATGACATTTTATTTGTGTGCCATTTACATCTCGTGTGTTGACATTACTATAAAGCATACACGACATCATCCCATGTGTCATGTAGCCTAACCACATCTTCGTGTAGCCACTTGCATTTTGTGTGACATGGACATTCGTGTCATCTTATTCTATGTAATGAAAAGACGTTCTGAGAATGCATTACAATCATTTCATTTCATAACATATCGAGTATCCCAAAACTACCCGTATTCTGCTTGTGCACCGGATTGCACTTGGTTATTTCACTAGACCATTTCATTCACTAGAAGACCACAGCAGTCTTAGGTCTATATCTGTGTGGCGGGTCACACGATATCAGTACATGACATCATGCTCATTCATCATTAGTGTCACGGTGATGCCAAAGTCATGCTTGTGTGTCGTGATCCACATCGGATTATTTCATGACATTAATGCATCATTTGCGGTACTCCATGAGTACCAGATTACTACACATATAGGGACATTTCATGACATTACCAAATCATACAAGGTGTTCCACGAACACCGAACTTTTGTCCGTGGCTCGAGTTACACGCGACTTGTTTGCAACATCACTTTATGTTGGATGCCCTGAAAGCATCGAGACTTTGTCCGTGGGACGGCCCCCATGTTAACATTTCATATCACTTCATTGACCTATAAAGCGTTGAAACTTTGTCCGTGTGTCGGCACACACATGACCGTTTCATGACATCCACTAGGTGCCCCAAAAGTACAGAACCTCTGTCCGTGTGACAGCTCACACGTGACCTTTTTGCATTATCTTTCTCATGACATTGGGTATTCTTAGAACATCCAAAGTAATAGAAAAAAAATTGAAAACATAAAGATCATCCTCATTATCACCCTTATTCATCTGACATCATTCAACCACGGTCATCCCACGGTCATATCATACACGTCACTTAGTGCGTTATGCCTAGAGTCATGACATCCATCCACGATGCTAACCCTATGCTGAACGTGCAGTTTGGAGTCAAACTACAAAGTAATTAGTACGTGTTGAACCAGAGTCTGATTAGTTAGCCCAATCAGTTCAGCTAGAACCAGTAACCGTGGAAGAGGGTAGGGCCAGTTCAGATTCAGATTCAGATTCAGAGCAAGAGTTCAGGGGTCAATTACCTTCTCTGCCAGTTGACAGCCAGTTTGTGTTGGAAGAAGTGAACAGAACAGAAATGGCTCAAGACAGACCTATGGAAGTGCCTGCTTTCGACAAGAACGCATTTGTAGATGCACTACTGAGCTCGGATCAGTTTAAGGCCAGCTTGAGGGAACAAATGCAAGCTGTGATGCCTACTGAAGGGGGTCAAACTGTTCAACCAACCTCGGGTTCAGTCAGAAATGGAGGAAACACAACCTAAGCAGTGAACGTAACCGGAGAGGGCCCTCTGTAGTAGTAGAGTGGTAGTACCTCATCGAGAAATTCATAGTGGTAGTCCCTCATCGAGAAATTGATAGCCAATCTGAAGAAGATGAAGCTTTTATGAGGGCAAGGGAGGCCTCAATTAAGACGGCTGCTGAAAAGCGTCTTAAAGAAAAATTCTTTGACTTGGAAGCTCTGCTGCCAAAATTGAAGCAGATGTGCAGACCCAGCTAGTTTGATGGTAGAAAGAGAAGAGCCACTCCCGGTTGGTTTCCGGATGCCTTATCTGCCTTCGTACACTGAAGAGGGCCCACCAGAGGCTCACTTGGACAGCTATGTAAGGATCATGTCCAGTCTAGGAATCGGGAAAATCCATCTACTAAATCTATTCTCGACTACATTAAGAGATGCTACTGCTAAGTGGTACTTGAAGATGCCAATCCATACCCACTCCACGTGGGAAGATTTGTCTGAGGCATTTATGAAGCAGTATGCCCATAACACTCAGGTAGAGACTACTCTAGAAAACCTAGAAAGGATTCACCAAAAACCCAATGAGTCTTTCTCGGCATACTATAAGAGATGAATGGATCTATAGTAGGAGGAAGGAGGTGTGTGGTAGCAAACTAGAGGTAGTCTCCCCCCACTCCATCTACCACGTAGTTGGATCCGAAGAGGTCGGGATGGTCCGCTGTTGATAGAAGATGCAGTCAGGCAAAGCGACCGGGATCTTGCATCCTGCAGGACCAGAATGCCAATAAGAGACTGGTTCTCCGAGGTAACACTCCAGACCAAAGGGGTACTTCATCACAAATCTCCTAGGTGTCAGCCTCTGGGCACCATCACCTCCTAGGGCAACTCAGCTCCCCTTAAAGGCTCCTTAGTTAGCTGAAATCAGAAAATTAAGAGGTAGAAGATCAGAGAGACAGTGGTTGTGAGCACGGGTTTTTTCCCGACCTCAGTGATGAAAGCTACTATTACCTTTTTCACGGATAAACGTGAAGCGGATTCGGACCAACCGGGATAATGTCGGAAATGTCCCAGATAGCTCAAAGGTGTGTGACAAGTCCTAGTACGGAACCCCGAAGAATTCGAGTGAGAATTTTAAGAGAACCGAGGAAAAGAATGAAAAATAAGTGAAAATAGCATTTTTTGGACATTACAGCCGCTCGGCTGTAGTCTACAGGGGCGCGGCTGTAACCGACAGCTGCACAGCTGTAATCTTCATATTTCCTTTTTTGGTCAAAATCAACATTTAATTCGGTTTTTAAGCAAAATAGGCATTTTGGCCGCTACAGCCGCTCGGCTGTAACCTATAGCCGTGCAGCTATAATCTACAGGGGCGCGGCTGTAACCTACAGCCACACGGCTGTAATTTTCATATTTCCTTTTTTGGACAAAATCAGCATTTAATTTGGTTTTTGAGCAAAATAGGAATTTTTGATGCTACAGCCGCCCGGCTGTAACCTACAGCTGTGCGGTTGTATATTACAGGGGCACGGCTGTGACCTACAGCCGCACGGCTGTAATCGTCAGTTTTCCTTTTTTGACGGAATCAGCAATTAATTCCGATTTAATACCAAAACAGGAGATATTTAAGGTTGCTATTCGGGAATTAGGGTAAGGGAGGCAGAAAACTAAAAAAAGAAAAAAAAAAAGAAAGAAAGGAGTTTTGGAGAGAAAAACACCATCACTTAGATTTTTCTAGCGTTTTTAACACAATTAAAAAAAAAGAGTTGCACCTAAAATAAAAAAAAAAAAAAAAGAAGAAAACAAAGATAATCTTAAAAAAGAACACATAACAACCAATCCTTTAATCTTCTTCGTGGTTCTGTTCGGGCTTCGGAAATCGCACTCTGTTCGAGTTGTTCATGACTGCAAGACGTTTCTGGGATCCGAATCCATTTTTCATGGTCCAAGCACTGGAACACAGACAAGGTAATCTTCTGAGAGGCCTTAGAAATCCGTTTTGTTCATTCTGGTTGTGATTTGATTGCATGTTTTTAGTTTTTTACGATTTTTGGGAATTTTTCCGGCTACAGCCGCCCCACGCATAATCACAGCCGCTCGGCTATAACCTACAGCCGCTCGGCTGTGACCTATAGGGGCGCGGCTGTAATGCCATGTTTTGAGTTTTTTACGATTTTTGGAAGTTTTTTGGCTACAGCCGC
This sequence comes from Euphorbia tirucalli, assembly GCA_039660915.1. Lineage (NCBI taxonomy): Eukaryota > Viridiplantae > Streptophyta > Magnoliopsida > Malpighiales > Euphorbiaceae > Euphorbia > Euphorbia tirucalli. The sequence continues at coordinate 27,555,845 of CM077640.1, read as the reverse complement.
CCCACTCATGATCACAGCCGCTCAGCTGTAACCTACAGCCGCGCGGCTATAATCTACAGGGGCGCAGCTGTAACCTATAGCCGTGCGGCTGTAGTTGAGACAAAATCACTAAATTTACAAAACGATTTTCAAAAACGAGAAAAGACACTGGAATCGATTCTGGGGCATTACAGCCGCCCGGCTGTAAGCTATAGGGGCATGGCTGTAACCTACAGGGTCGCGGCTGTAATGGAGGTAGAATTACAGTTTTGCCCTTTTGGGCCCCAACTTGTAATTTTACATTCTTTTCTCATTCAAAAATGAATTTTGGCATGTTTGCATACTTTTGGACCCTAAATGGATGTTTATTTAGGCCCACACACGAACGGGACCCTCGGGTTCCGTGATCTCCGACCCGCTAAAGTTGGAAAAGTGCATGTAAATGAGCCAAACCGCTTTTAAAACTGATTTTTCATCCATAAAACCTACAGGGCGTTTAAAAAACCGTTTTCCAGGTCTAACCGGGCCGACCGGTCGGGTCGACTTGGTTACCCCCTTTGCATGATCCCGTTTCTAAAATACCCCTATTCTGTCCTATATGAGTCCTTTGTGCGATTTATTTATCGGTGCTAACCATATTTAGATGCAGCTTTTATTTTTGCTTTATTTTTATTTTTGAATGTATTTTATAGATTAAATCGTGTATCTAGGCGATTGGAATTTTTTAGATCATCGTGTATAATAGGCGGTTGTAAAAGGTGAGATGAGAGTTTTCCTTTTCTTGGGTTGTGTAATTTGGCCTCTGATTTACTTTTCCGCACTTTTATTTTTCCGCACTTTATTTTAGTTTTCTATATTTATGTCATTTGCATGAGCATTGGTTAATGATTAAAGGAAGATAAAATGGGTAGATTTAAGTGAATGAAATATCAAATTATGAAATAATAATTAAAAATAAGTGAGGTTAGTAAATCTGTTGCCTGAACCCTGAATCTCTGAATTAGGTACCGCGTCTACTCTTGGTAGGGAGCTGTACCGGAATTTCCCGGATGAGCTGATCCGGGTGGCGACTCTGTATCTAATTTCGAAATTTAGGTTTCGAGATCTTTAAGTTCAAATTGGGATTTTCTAAAAACCTGTCTTTCCAAAATTCACACTTACAACTAAGTTTTCTACAAAAGACTTTTTCAATAAAATGAAAGGTTTTTTTCTAAGAGAGATTAAAAAACCGTTTTCAAAACCAAAACATAACCACCCAAAAAGAAAATTCCCGGTTCTTGCTTCACCGCGTGTTCCGAAAAAGGTCGTCCGCTCATAGTGGTGAAATGCCAAAATTCAAAATTCATGAAAAGGAGAGATGCATACTTCTTCGAATGTCATTTGAGTCAAAAGCAGTCGACAATCATCTACACTCCGGTTTACCTCACCCCAACTAAAACCCAGTCATCGTCTTAGTCGGGGGAAGTCAGGAAGCTTAGTGGTCTCTGGAATATTCACCACCAGCTGAGGAATGAATCTGTACTTATACGACCAAATCTGCAAAAGATGCATAATCAGAAAGTTAAAAAAAAAGTTAGAGGAACTAACATGAAGGATGATCTAAGAGCCATTCACCTCCTTCTACTTCCCCCGGGCACACAAATCGAGGGAGTAGTACAGCTAAGCCAAGCCAGCTCATCCCCAACATAAGTCCCTCACGTTATCCATCTGGATCAGCGAAGGAAGAATAGTCAAGTTCAGGCTACTCTGACTTGTAGGGAAAACCAAAGTAGTAAGGGCGTGGAGGAGAAAAGTCCTGGCATAGTGACTCGTATCATCAGCAGTGAACGTAGTGCCCTCAGGAAGCTCAGCCTGCCTCCCCAACCAATAGTCTTGGAGGGTGCTACACTAGATCCTCCTGTCTCGAGGAGTCAAACCAATCAGTATGGTGATTATCTCAAGACTGTAACCTCCTCTCTCCAACGTCTAGTTGAACTCGATAGTGCACCCACCAAAAGGAAGCCCGAGTCCTCGGGCGTGACAGTGTATTCCCCAATCGGGAAATGGAAAGTGTACGTGGAATCCATCCACTACTCTATAAGTGCCGTCAACAGACCATAGCTCGTCCTAGGAGAATGCTCGCATATGGAGCATATGATCTTCTGCAATCCTGTGGCATCTACAATCACCCTCACACCATCCGGGAGTCTCTTATACCACCTCAACGCATTAGACAGTGCCCCGACCCCACTATTTTGGGACCGATCCTACAAAACAATGAACAGGGAGTTTTTATGAGTTATTTGAATTGTATATAGGTCATATAAACCAAATAAAATGCATAGGAATTAAAAGAAAAAATTTATGTTCTGTCTTTTACAGCCGCACGGCTAGAACTATAGCCGCACAGCTATAGCTATAGCCGTGCGGCTCTGTTCAAGCATTTTTAGCCCGACCTTAGAACGTAGCCGCAAGGCTATAACTTAGAGTCGCGTGGCTCTATCTGGAAAAACATGGCAATTCCGTAAAAACCCTAGGTTTCACAAAATTAACCTTAAATCAGTTCTAATCACTACCAAATCACTAATTGAAATTTCTAGGGGCAAAATCTACCCTAAGCATGCATCAATTTCACCTAATTTCATCTAATTTTGTCTACATTTGCAGGAATTGGAAAAAATTGGGAAAACTAATCAATTTCCAAGATGCATGTGAAGATGGCTGAAGCATGACAGGTACGGGATCATTTCTCTTGACCCCGTAATACTCAACCGAGTCTTGAAGCCCGTTCACGTCGAATATGGACTCGGTGGGTAGAAAAAAATTGTCCCTTAGGTAAAACATACCTCGTGTGAGGAGCAGGTTGTGAAGGAGCAGCCGGACGAATAATCTTCCTGAGTTTCTTCATCATCTTGGAAGCCAGAAGTCGAGTTAAAGAAATGAGAGCAAAAGAGATACAGAAGAAGGGGAAGAAAGCCGTGTTTTTTAAAAATGAGGCTTCTGCCTGTGTTTTAAAGGATCTGCCCGTTTCATGATAAAGCCGCGCGGCTCTAACGTCGTGGTAAGTCACAGCCACGATGTTACACACTATAGTCGCACGGTTGTATCGTGCAAATTAGAGCAGCACGACTCTAAATCTTTGGTAAGGGAATTTCCTCAATTCTCATAATTTCCATTTATGACAATATAATCCCGAGAAGGATACTCTTTGCTTTTTGCAGGTATCCAGGACAAAACAATCAAGCCGTATTTATTATTGATCGAAGGGGCATAAATTTTTGTTTCCAAAATTATCTTTCAAGGAATAAATATGCACTCTCAACACACCTTCAGAATCAGCGCCCCTGGGCCGACTTTAAAAGATTTCAAAATCAGCATCCCTTCGGATCGAATTCAAAAATCAACATCCCTTTGGATCGAATTCAAAAATTAGCATCCCCTTGGATCGAATTCAAAAATCAACGTCCCTTTGGGCCAATTTCAAAAATCAGTATCCCTTGGGATCAAATTAAAAAACCAGCATCCCTTTGGATCGAATTCAAAAAAACCAGTATCCCTTTGGATCGAATTCAAAAACCAGCATCCCTTTGGATCGAATTAAAGAACCAGCATCCCTTTGGATTGAATTAAAAAACCAGCATCCCTTTGGACTGAATTCAAAAAAACCAGCATCCCTTTAGATTGAATTCAAAAATCAGCATCCCTTTGGATCAAATTCAAAAATCAGTGCTCCTAGAGCTAACTCTAGAACCGAAAGCGCATAGAGTCAACGTCCCCAGCCAGATGTTGCACCTGATTTCTTCAACAAACCAAGGCTTCAGATATGTTTTCTTTTCCTTTCTCACCACGCTCTCTATCGTGAGAACAAACTCGATCCGGTCACAGTAGGCCGACCATGAGTCGACTTTGATCCCGCAAGGGGCAGCCTGTGAGCACGGGTTTTTCCCGACCTCCGTGATGAGAATCCTATGTTACCTGTTAGACAGACGAACGTGAGTCAGACTTAAGAATGAGCGGGATGTTTCCTGGAATGTCTTAAATGGTCCGAAAACCGAACGGTCGTTGATTTGAAACCCCGAGAAAGATCCTTCGAGTGATTAGAGGGCTTAGAGGTGAATGTGGGATTTGGGAGAATCTGTCACAGCTCTGATTAGAGGTGCACGACTATAGTTTCACAACTACAGCCGTGCGTCTATAATTCCAAAGCCGTACGGCTATAATACTATAGCCGCGTGGCTCTAGCTAGCGGTCAGATTACCTCCCAAATAACCGGAATCAATCTTTGACAGGGAAAAAGTTATTAAATTAGAGGGATTTGATTCGACCGAGAGGGAGGAGATTGGATAGGTCTTAAAAAGGTTAAGGGGGAGGAGAGAAAAAAAAGAGGAGAGAAAAAAAGAAAGAAAACTAAGAGAAAAAGCTAAGAACAAAAAAAAAAAAAAAGACTGGAAACACTGAGCAGAGGTTTTTGGTTGTTTCATCATTCGTTTAGGTTATTCTCGGGTTTCATTCGGATTGATTCGGGACACATACTTGAGGATTTCGGGGTGCTCGTGGGATTCTAAATGCATTCTGGCTTCCAATCCACTTTCGGTTGTCAAACACACTGGAACATCAACAAGGTAAACTCTGAGAGGCCTTAAACTCATACTTGTTTGATTTGTGCTGTGATTTTTTTGTGTTTTGCAAAAATTGGGAATTGGCTATTGATTATAGCCATACGGCTCTAACTAAAGCCGAGCAGCTGTAATCACTTAAAATAGAGCCAAGCGACTGTAATATTACAGCCGCACGGCTGTGTTCTTCAGGGCAGAAACCCGAAAAGTCCTAAATTAACCGAAAGCAGTCAGTTTCCTATTTTGTTTGTTCTTTTATGAACTATTTCAGTCCAATCACATCCATTATACTTAGAATTATGGTTTTTGGCTATTTCTAGAACACGATGTGAGATTTTGAGTTTCATTGGTTTCAATTTTTTGGAATCCAGGGTTGTTCGATCCATGTCGGGTCTATTGTCCAGCATTAGTAGACCTCCAGATTCCACAAAATTCTTAGAAATCATCGAAATAAGTCAAAACAGTGATTTTCTAAGCGAGAAAACTAATTTCGGGTTCTCGATACTATAGCCGCGTGGCTCTAACTGAGCCGCACGGCTATAGTCCCTAAGAGAAGGCAGAATCGCAGGACGACCCACACGGACGTCGTAGCATGATGCTGTCTTCAGAATCAAATCATTTTTGGAGTGTTTGTTACGTTTGGACCTTAGATGGATGTTTGGAATTAGGAACCCACACAAATGATACCCCGAGTTCTGGGATAACCAACCCACTAAATGGAGAAATTTGCATGTAATTCTGCCAAACTGTTTTCCAAAATGTTTTCAAGCACAAAACCTATAGGGCATTTCTAAAATTGTTTTTCAGGTCTAATCGAGTAAGTTGCTTAGACTTCTCGGTTATCCCTTAAATGCATGCTCCCCTTTTCTGATAATCCCCATTCTGTCTTGTGTGAGTCCTACTTGTGTTTGTAATATAATTGTGCTAACCATTTGTTTTGTAGCTTTTATTTTTCTTTTTTATCATTTTGGATGTATTTTATAAATCAACTCGTGTATCCTAGGCGATTGTAATTTTTTAGATATTCGTGTATTCTAGGTGATTGTGTTGGTGAGGATGAGAGCTTTTTCTCTTTTTGGGTTGTAATAAACGCCCTCTATTTCTTTGGTTGTTTGGATGTATGGTTTATATTTTTGCACTATAATTTTATACAATTTATTTCTGTCATTTGAATGAGCATGGGCTAAATAATAAAAGATAAAATGGTTAGAGAATTAAGTGAGTAAAATATTGTCATATGCACTTATAAATGAATACAAGCTTGAGGTTGAATAGGTAAGTTGCTCAAACCCTAAATCTATGGATTAGGTACAGCAGTCTATGCTTGGTAGGGAGCTGTACCAGAATTTCCCAGATGAGCTGAGCCGGGTGGTGACTCTGTCACTGATCATGGAATTTAGGTTTCGAGATCTTTAAGTAATAAAACAAGATTTTCTAAAATACAAAACCTGTTTTCTCAAAACTCGCATTCAAAGAATAGGTTTTCTAAAAAAGGATTTCCAAACAAATCAATGGTTTTCCTAAGCAAGATACTAACCCGTTTTCCAAACAAAACAATTCAAAACACTCTCTTCTTTTTCCCCAGTTCGCTTTGTCGTATTCCGCTAAAAGGTCGTCTGCTCACAGTTCATGTTAGGTTACATGGTACTAGACCGATCCACTTTGAGAACACCATATGGTCCCTATGTCATAGGTGGTTCTCAAGTAGTACTTGTATTGGATCCTTAGACCTGATATTCCTATAGACCTAGATGTGAGCTCGCATGCTTTGACGTATGCCTAATGGGCCTATAACAAGGTGCCAAGTATGGGTGCGGTTGGGTATGTTAGTTACCATTGTAGGACTAGTAGGAATGTAAGGGGATATGCCACTCAGTTAACTTTGAGAAGATATCATGGGCCACTTGATGAGTAGGATTGATAAGAATATGGTCATACCTGATGTGATATCGACAGTGAGAAAGCCGAAATCAACTTTAATAAATTTCCCAAGTCTATCAATCAAGGTTGAACTCACAAAAACGAAACAAAGATTGGTGATAGCAAACCAATCCAAAGGAGTTTAAGCGATAATGAAAGGGATTCAAACCTGACACCTTCGATTAAGCAATCTTAGAACTTGAATGTTGGATGATTCACAAGTACCTTACCATAATACTTGTTCATAATCAAGATAAAATTGTAAGAATGAAGAACTCGATCTCACAAACTCACAGAATTAAAAATCAGCCCCGGGCTGGAATCTCAACAAAGAGAGAAAAAATCTGAATTGTATTAAATTTCATATATCATGACTTTCAACTATTACATTGGTGTTTAAATAGAAAACTTAAACCTAACCATAAATTGAAAAGGAAAACAAATCCTTGTCAGACTAGGAAAGCTTAAATAAAAACAAATAAGGAAAACTTAAAACTAATCCTTATGCAATAAGGATGAAAAACGAAATTCCCTTTTGAGGGTTGTTTATGGGCTGATTTTTAAGCCCAAAACAACTCACTTATTGAAAAAAAAAATAACAATTAAATATGGATACCTAAGCCCAATTCGAAATCCATACATATTACTAACACTTAATTGTCCTTAGCTCATACGTAGAAGTCTAATTAGGCCCAAAAGATTCCTAATGGACTTGTATATTCCTCACAAATAAACTATTAAGCTTCATTTTGCACCGAATCCTCCATAAATCAGTATTTGAAAGGATGTTATTATTCTTTGCGTCAACCAAACTGATTAGACAAGTTAAACCAAAGATCAGGCTATCTAGATTCACATCATTCTCCCTTTCTTCGAAAAGATTTGTCCTCGAATCTTGTATGTTCAGATCATAAGGAAGAATTAAATCCTGAAAATCATGAAAAGAAACAATAGACAAACAATTATCAAGTATGTTAGTTGAAATCATGTCAATTTTTTCTAAGTGGTAATTATCTCCCACTTCATTCACAAACTTTCCAACATGCTAATCTTCATGTTCTCCATGTTTCACCATTATATTAGCTCCAATCTTTTCTCTATCAGGTTGTGCATCTTTGTGGACAAGATATTCAACAAGTTCAGCCTCTTCAACAACACCTGCTTCAATTTTGTCACCATCACATCCTTCTTGATCACCAATAACTTTAACCTCTTTATTCACTTCAGATTCAGCATCATCATTGCAAGGAATTTCTTCATTAGCTTTCTTTTGCTGTTGTTTGTGCAAATACAACATGTCTTTATAAGCTTCTTCATCACATAATGGAAGAATCTTGTACGTGCATCCTTCTGATTTAAGTGAATAACAATTCTTCTCACCATCAAAGATAACATCTCTATGAACTTCCCATGGACGGCCTAGCAATAGATGACAATCTTCCATAGGATGAACATCACATAATATTTCATCTTTGTACCGACCAATGGAGAATTTTACCACAACTTGCTTATTTATTTCAATATCACATTTATTTAATGATGGCAAGATATATGGCTTTGGATGGTCAATAAGAGGCAAATTTAATTTCTCTACCAAAGTGAGACTAGCAACGTTTGTAAAATAAGTTCTATGAAGAATAAACTGCAAACCTTATCATTGACTCGACATCTAGCACGGAAATTAAAACTAAACATGGCTCATAAATAATGAAAGCTCACATTCACAAACAGACAAGAAAAAAAAGTACGCAAGATTCAGAGAAAAAAAACGCAACAGATGAACCTAAGACACAACTAGAAGCAAATTTAACAAAACTGGAAACAGAATTTCGACTCTAATTTAGGGCAACTTCCAAGCCGATTCTGAACTTGAAGTTTTCTAATGTTATTTAGAACTTTTTCTTAAGAATCCAACGGTTTTTGAATTGTACAATTCCGAGTTCTATAGACAAAGATACGATGGAAAAAGTAAAAACAGTGCAAAAGATACGGGTTCACTAAAAAGAAAAAAACAAAAACAAAAACGAAATCTTTTTTTTTTTCAAACACTAACAGACCTTGGTTGAAGCCAAAGCTCTGATACCAATTGATGTGATATCGGCTGTGAGAAAGCCGAAATCAACTTTAATAAATTTCCCAAGTCTATCAATCAAGGTTAAACTCACAAAAACGAAACAAAGATTGGTGATAGCAAACCAATCCAAAGGTGTTGAAGCGACAATGAAAGGGATTCAAACCTGACACCTTTGATTAAGCAATCTTAGAACCTGAATGTTGGATGATTCACAAGTACCTTACCACAATTCTTGTTCATAATCAAGATAAAATTGTAAGAATGAAGAACTCGATCCCACAAACTCACAAAATTAAAAATCAGCCCCGGGCTGGAATCTCAACAAAGAGAGAAAAAATCTGAATTGTATTAAATTTCATATATCATGACTTTCAACTATTACATTGGTGTTTAAATAGAAAACTTAAACCTAACCCTAAACTGAAAAAGAAAACAAATCCTTGTCGGACTAGGAAAGCTTAAATAAAAACAAATAAGGAAAACTTAAAACTAATCCTTATGCAATAAGGATGAAAAACGAAATTCCCTTTTGAGGGTTATTTATGGGCTGATTTTTAAGGCTAAAACAATTCACTTATTGAAAAAAAATAACAATTAAATGTGGATACCTAAGCCCAATTCGAAATCCATACATATTCCCTAAGGGTGCCTTAAGTGCTAACACTTAATTGTCCTTAGCTCATACGTAGAAGTCTAATTAGGCCTATAAGATTCCTAATGGACTTGTACATTCCTCACAAATAAACTATTAAGCTTCATTTTGCACCGAATCCTCCATAAATCAGCATTTGAAAGGATGTTATTATTCTTTGCATCAACCAAATTGATTAGACAAGTTAAACCAAAGATCAGACTATCTCGATTTACATCAATACCCAAGTAAGCGGGATACTTATTCGTGAACTTCAGTTTACTCGGTATCAAGGAATGTCCATGCAGCCATAGAGGGTGACATTGTCATGCCTCTTGCAGGACACCGATATCACTGGCAGAGGATGTACGAGTTACTACAGATTTTATGCCTTGCATAAGATTGATGTCTTCGTCTTATTTGGGTAGCTGCAATGGTTTGCTAAAACTCACTTGCAGTTTGTGGGGCTTAGGGTTTTGGGCCCATAGCCTATATAAGACGATCTCACATGATCGCACACAAAGATGTCTGAACAGAATTATCATGGACTTAATATACATTGGTTATATATTATGTAGAGCTTCATGTTAATTATATTTATGGACTTTTTGGTTAAGTCAAATTAAAATAATTTACATATGGAAAAATTCTTTTTCGATCTATTAAATAGTTACTTGGAATAACTTAAATAGATTGAAAATTGTCTTAATATTTAAATATGGAATATTTTAATTTTAAGACATAGAATAAATAAATTGGGATTTATTGAATTTAATTGATTGGGTTATAATTAGTTAATTATGATTTTATTATATGGTTATAATGAAATCAAATTAGTTTGAATTAAATCCAATTAAATAAATTAAAATATAAACCCTAATTTAATTTAGACTAATTTTTTTATACAAGAAGTATATAAGGCCCCATTTTCCCAAACCCTAATCCTAATTCTAAGCAAGTAAATTTTGGCCACTACCTTTTGTGAGGTAGGGGGATTCAGCGAACAAAGGTTGAGGGAGAGAGCTTTTTTTCATCCCGTGCTAGAACACAGTTCCATTCTAGAGGCATCCGTGTGCGTGGTAGTGGAGAGGCTTCGTGGTTTAGCTAGCTTTACCATCGATTTCATTGTTGCTAGGACAGCATAGGTATGGAATTGATTCTCCATTCTTGTTGTTTATTTGTTCTTTTCCATAATCTGAATGATTCGTTCCTGGAATGGATTTGAGTATGAAACGAAATAGCTTTCGCTCTGGTTTAAAAGTTTTGTTTTGCACTGGGAGAATCCTAACAATTATGGCCACCCAAAGTAGATGAATGTCAATTGTAAATCAACATATACCTATTGCAATCTCATATGATCCCTTCCCTCTTGATGTTGAGTCTAGCATGAGGCATGGTGTTGTCATCCTCATCAAGTGTTATGACGTTCCTTGATCTCCCGGTGAGCTGAAAAATCAAATGAGCTATAACACTTTATTACTTCATTTGGATGTGGCCACATGCTTCTCTGTCTCACTTAGCAAGTGGCCGTGATATCTTTTCTCAATTAAGAGAGTGACCATCCCTTCACTTTACTCATGGCCCTTAGGATGATTCCTGGAATACCTAACCGTACCCATACTTGGCACTCGATTACGAGCTCGTTAGGCATATGTCAAACTATATCACGTTTTATTTGGGAACTAGTAATATCAGATCTAAGGATCTGAATATAAGCATTACATAAGAACCACTTATGACTCACGACCATGCAGTGTTCTTATTTGTTAATCAACCTAGTATACTATTCTCTATCAAGTCTTATGTTCTTAATTGACATCTTATGTCCATGATTAGTAAAACATCACCATCTCTCAAGGTACATACTAGTCTTAGTTTATTATAGTTCCCACAACAATAAGACACTAGGGATATTTAAAATAGTTTTTAATCTGCTCAAGGTTAGGACTAGATCCTGCATCTGACAATCATAAGCAAACATCTACTCGAGGATACTCTGTTAAGTTAATTTGCACAATAAAATATAACAAAATAGAATAATACCTTGTATTAATATACAAAATACCAGCTTAATTATACCCATGGTACAACAACTTCACTTGTTTTCACAGTATCATACATGAACTTTAATTTGTCCTATCATATACAAACTTGTAGGTAACTTCCTACTATAGTGCATCTGACTTACTGTTGCAAGTTACTGGTGTCATGTCAGCATTTTGACAAAAGTCAAATAAGTCTATAGACCCCACGCTTAGTGAATTTACTTCTTTGCCCTCTTAAAAAGTTTTCTTTCCTTTTTAATTAATTTTGATGTCCAAAATTTTTGTTTAATTAATTTAATTACTTTTTTAATTATCAATACAAAAAATATAATTTTTTTAATTAATTTAGTTACTTCTTAAATTATCAATCCAAAAAATATTAATTTTTTTAATTAATTTAATTACTTCTGGTTATTTCTCCTTTGTTGTCTGCTGTGGCAGAGGAGAAGAATGGTAACAATGTTTAGTGGAAGGAGAGTTAGGGTTTAGGGAAAAAAATAAAAAGAGAAAAATAAAAGAAAAAACTGGGTTAAGATTAATATTTGAGGTTAAAATTGTGTAAGGTTAAAATTGACTTTTCCATAAAGTGGGTCCCAATATTTTATTTTGAGAAGTAGTAAGATGCTGAGTTGGTACGAATAATCTATAATAGCAGGTCATATATTATATAATAGGAAGTCTTCTACAAGTTGGTGTATGATAGTCTAATAAATTGAAGTTGACATACGATACTGTGAAAACACGTAAAGTTGGTGTATCATGAGTATAATTAAGCCAAAATATCTGATACAACGTCTTGAGAGTAGAGCATACACTAACAATAGGTAGCACTTGGTTTTGGGTTTTCCTTTTGATTGATTTTCATTACTTGCCCAAGCACATCCGTTGTATGAACAATTATCCTGGCTATTTTGTATTTCCATTTTTATAGATGATAACATCTTTCATGTTTTCCAAACACAATTTTAAATTAAAAGAATAAAAGATTTTTTTTAGAATGAATGATAATTGTAATTTAAAATAACCGGTAAATGTCAATATATCATATTGGTTTTTTTGGTAAAATACCATTGTCGTGTGAGTGGTAGTTGAGGCATTTTATTCTTTGAGAAGAAGTAATAGTGGTGTTTTTACACAAGGAAAGTACATCATTTGGGGATATTTTCTCCAACCACCTCTTCCAAATATATATATATATATATATATATATATGAACGGCATAAAAGGTTTGTTATCTTTCTTCTAAGTGGCATGTCTCAAAGCCTTATTGCTCTATTTTTCTAATATTCCCATATTTAAAGATTATAAAATGGATAATTATACTTCATAACCCCTCAACTTGATAAGAAATTAAAAACGTAAGTGTTCCATCTTTTCTAAGTAGTGTTCAATCAATTGCTTATATATGAAAGAATCAAAGTAAACTCGATTTTTCCTTCGAATTGCTGTTTGTTGTTTCCCTCTCTTCATTTATAATCAGCATGTTCCTGGTTATGAATACAATGTCTTGCTTGGAATGTGATCATTGTTTATTAGACCTTAATTTGTTTGAATCCTCCATTCTTAGAGGTAAATCATCGCTTTATTATACTTAATTTATTGACTCGATAAAATGGTTCATGCATGCATATGGTGTAAGCAGATGTGTGTCTTTTTGAATGGTTCATTTCTCTTGCTTTTTGTTTGCTTCCTCTCTATTTTTTAACAAAGAAGAAGAAATCATTAAAAAGAAGGGGAAACCCCAATTGCACAACCCTCGTGGAAAGCCAAAACAAAGCAGCCCTATCACTATGAGTTACAAAATCAGAAACAATGGCCTGCTTAGCCAGCAAATCGACAGCAAAATTATAGACTCCATTGACACGATTAAAAACCACATTTTGAAAATTGGCAGAGAGCCTAATGATGTCTTCAAGGATGACCCTGATGGATTAAAGAATAATTTGTGGCACTATTCCAAACTATTACCCAATATAGGATGGAAACTGAACTAATTCCAATTTTGTGGTGTTTTTGTCAAAGTCCGCATATGAGGTTGGCAGGCATCATGATTTTTTCTGGTGGGCCAAGTTCGCTAGTCAAAGTTATGGACCCAAGCAGGTCCGCAAAAATAAAAAGCGGACTCAAAAAGTCCGTGGGTGAAGAAAGCGGACCAGATAGTCCGTCAACTCTGAAAGCGGACCCTATGTGGAATCTTCAGTCCGCTTTCTAGGAAAGGGGACTAGCAAAGTCCGCATTTTGAGAAAGCGGACTCTCTGAGTCTGCTATCTAAAAATGCCGACTTAATCAGTCCGCTTTCCTAGAAAGCGTAATGAAAATGATGTGAATCGAGATAGCGTGATCATTGGTTTAACTTGTCTAATCAATTTGGTTGATACAAAGAATAACAACATCCTTTGAAATGCTGATTTATGGAGGATTTGGTGCAAAATGAAGCTTAATAGTTTATTTGTGAGGAATGTACGAGCCCATTGGGAATCTTCTAGGCCTAATTGGACTTCTACGTATGAGCTAAGGAGAATTAAGTGTTAGCACTTAAGGCACCTTTAGGGAATATGTATGGATTTCGAATTAGGCTTAGGTATCCATATTTAGTTGTTATTTTTTTCAATAAGTGAGTTGTTTTTGGCTTAAAAATCAGCCCATAAACAACCCTCAAAAGGGAATTTCGTTTTTCATCCTTATTGCATAAGGATTAGTATTAAGTTTTCCTTATTTGTTTTTATTTAAGCTTTCCTAGTCCGACAAGGATTTGTTTTCCTTTTCAGTTTAGGGTTAGGTTTAAGTTTTCTATTTAAACACCAATGTAATAGTTAAAGAGATGGATGAAATTTAATACAATTCACATTTTTCTTTCTCTTTGTTGAGATTCCAGCCCGGGGCTGATTTTTAATTTTGTGAGATCAAGTTCTTCATTCTTACAATTTTATCTTGATTATGAACAAGTATTGTGGTAAGGTACTTGTGAATCATCCAACATTCAGGTTCTAAGATTGCTTAATCGAAGGTGTCAGGTTTGAATCCCTTTCATTGTCGCTTAAACACCTTTGGATTGGTTTGCTATCACTTATCTTTGTTTCGTTTTTGTGAGTTCAACCTTGATTGATAGACTTGGGAAATTTATTAAAGTTGATTCCGGCTTTCTCACAGCCGATATCACATCAGAAAAAGTGCCTTCCCCAGATTAACGGGGACTTGGTAGTGTCCGCGTCTGGGGAATGGGGACACATAGGTCCACATTGCACAAAAGCGGACGTTTGTGTCCGCATGTAAGACACGTGGACTCAATCCTGTGTCCCCTCATCCCAGCCATCCGATGAATGTTTATATTTATTGCCTTCACCTGCTTTCTTTCTCTTAGTCATTTATTCTCTCCGTTTGAAAAAATTAAACCCAGCTTTAAGAAGCCTTCTTCCCCTCCTTCTCCAACCTTATTAAAAAAAATTGCCTTCCTTCTTCCATCTTTAACATTTTGGAAGCTAAATTTGTTCAACATTCTACCTCTTTCAAGTAATTCTTCTGCCTCTTTTAAATTATCAATTTAATTAATTTTCAGTAAGTTATTACTAATTATAATTATATTTTATATTTATATGTATTTAATTAATTTTTTTTTTTTTGTAATTTTTTCTGTAGGATTGGCATTATCAAATTAGGAACGAAAATACTAGCAATATAACCATCAAATAATAGCTATTGTGAAGTATTCAATTCAACCCAAGAAAGGTAAATACTAAAATTTTATGAAATTTTATATTTTGTAGATTTTTTAAAAATTATGTTGTGAATTTCTTTAAATTTGTGTAATAATATATATGTAATGTATGAAAAAAATTAAATATGTATACAATGTTCGTTTATAAATTTATATTAGATTTTACTAATTATAATTTTATTTTATATTTATATATATTTATATGTGTTTAATTAAATTATTAATTTTTTTGTAATTTTTATATAGGATTAGCATCAACAAATTAGAAACGAAAATCCTAACACTACAATCATCAAATAGCAGCTATTGTGAAATATTAAACGCAAGAAAGGCAAATATAAAAAATTTATGAAATTTTGTATTTTGTGTATTTTTTTGAAATTATGTTGTGAATTTCTTTAAATTTATGTAATAATATATATGTGATTGATGTATGCAAAAATGGAACATGTATATAATATTTGTTTATAAATTTATATTAGATTGATTTTTGTGAAGTTAGTATATAAGACCATCTCCAACTCTCCAATCCAAATTTCCAATTATAATAAAAATATTTTTAATTTATTCCTTTCCACCTAACATTTTTATTATTATTATATTCCTTTTTACATACAATAATGTTATTCACATATTTTTTTATTAAATCCTTAAAAAAAATTTAATATTAATAATATATAAATAAATAATTTAAATTACATAATAATTTTTTAATAAATAAATAATTTTATAAAATAAAATCGTATCGGATGAAGTTAAAATTAACACATTAATACATAATAGATAAAATATATTAATTAAACCGGAGTACAACCACACCATAAAAATCCATATAAATATAATAATTTAATTAAACCGAATAACAAAATAATTATTACAATACTACATAAACATTATTCCAAATCACAAATACGTTTACACTAAAAACACGATAAAAGTTACTAAAAAAAAAAAAGCACAATAGAAAGTAGTACAGTATAAGTAATATAGTTAAAATAACACAACACATGTAATTGAAATGCAAAAATAACACATAATGATACAAAAATAGGATATAACAAATTTTATGATAGCTCCAAGTTGTATATTTATTAATATTTTTTTATTTTTCAGCATTTTAGTATATTTTTGATATTTTATCAATATTAATTTTAAAAAATTGTAAGAATTTAAGCAAAATTATTAAAATAATTCAAGACCATAAATACACATATAAATTAATTCAAACACACAAATTAATAAAAACCATAGCAGTGAAAACCGGACCGGACCGGTCGGTCGGACTGGGTTCGACTAGAACTGGATGACAGGCCGGTCGGTTTGCATCCGGTTTTCACTTTGGTCAATAACCGGTCAATTTTCGGTCGGATCATTCGAACGAACCGAAAAATCGTGAACCGGACCGGTTTGCCGGTTCGACCAAAATTTTTTTTTAAATTATTTAAATATAAAATTTAAGTTATTATTTTGATGTGTTTGTAATTAAAATAAAATATATTTTGTATTTATAAATTATTTTAAATTAAATTGACGTTTAATTGTAAGTACAAAAACTATATTTCATAAATTGAGCTTTTTAAATTACTATATTGTGTTTGAAATGCTTAAATTTAAAGATTTATAATAAAAAATTTTAAATTTTCATATATTATAAATATGAAAATAAAAACATATTAATATTTTAATATATTTATTAAATCCGGTTTGATTTCGGTTTATTCCGGTTTAATCCAAAATCTATGAATCCATCCTTTCACCGGTTCGATGACCGGTCCAGGTCTGAAAACCATGATAAAAACACATAACCCAAATACCATAAAAGAAATAGGCATTTTGAAAACTAAAAAATAATTAAAACATTGAAAGAAAAAATGAAAAAAGAAACTAAAATAAAAAACAAAACAAAAAAAGAAATTGGAATTTGGTGGTGGGTTGGAGGTCACCCACCACCAAATTTTGGCTCTCCAACCCAATTTGGTGTTGGGTTGGAGATGCCCTAATATTTATATGTTTCGAAAATCTTAAATATATGATATAAACTATATAGTTTGTATTAGAAATTTTTATTTTATATATATATATATATATATATATATATATTTGCATTTATGTTAGAATTAATTTAAAAAAATATCATAATTTTATTTAAGAAAATTTTTTACATATATATTGAATGATTTTTAATTATATGACAGAATAATGTCGACTTCATTACCAATATATATTCATTGGGGTGGTCAAATAATAAGGAATCAATTTGGAGTTGATTATGAGAACGGATATTGCAAAGTAATATCAATGAATGGTTCATTCAATCTACGTTCATTGTTTGATAAGATTAGGACTGTTATGAATATACCAGCGAACGAAGATTTGATTAGGGTGCAATTTCGAAACCCAATTGCAATGAATGGTGTACAGTTAGTGTATAAGTGTTTTGATCTATGTGACGATGATGATTTGAATATGATGTTAGGGATAGTCAGCAGCTTATGTCATAGCTTGTTCTGTATTGAATTATACATCGAATGCAATCACAATACACCTTCTATACACATGAGGGATATAGCTGGACCATCTAATTCTCAAGTTATTGATTATGATGGTGGTGGTAGTGGTGGACTTGGTGGTTATGGTTGCGATGATGATAATGATGCGATGATTATGAACCTCTTGGTTTAATAGTGGTGGTGGTGGTGGTGGTGATGGTGATGATGGTGATAACGAATCTGATGGTGATGGTGATGAAGAGGATGATGTTGATGGTGATGGTGATGGTGATGATAGTGAATCTAAGGATTCTACTGATGCTGATAATGATCATGATGGGTTGGAGAATGAGGATGAGGTTGAAGGGAATTGTAGGGCTTCTTCTTCAAATGTTGATGACACTGCATTACACAATAATTTTATTCCTACATTTTTCCTAAATATTCCCTAGCTTACCCAATTTGATGCATCAGCTATGACAGTCCATCACATTGATGAAAACAGGAATGCTATAAGATGGGATTCGTCAATGGAACTCTCAAAGGGGATGTTATTTTATTCAAAAGAAGTAGTTAAAACTGCAGCTAAAGAATACTCTATGAGAATTCAAAAAAAGTTTCGGAGTAGAGAGACAAGGCTGAATACTATCACATTGGTATGTCATTTTTATGATGAGGGATGTCCCTGGCTGAAGAAGAAGTCTCATCTGTGGGAGATCGCAAAGTATGTCAGTGAACATACTTGTCATGGGTTGAAAAAGTCTCAAGACAACCGAAATCTTGACACGGCCTATATGTATCCCATAGTGGAGGCTATGATTAGGGAGGATCCCTCACTAAAGGTAACGGTAATTGTTGCCAACTTTGATGAAAGATATAAGATTAAAATCTCTTACAAGAAGGCATGGTTGGCAAAAAATAAAGCGATTGAGAAGATATATGGAAGTTTTGATGAGTCCTATAACCATCTTCGCCCTTGGCTTCATGCTGTAACCGAAATGAACCTCGTCTCAATCTACCATATTACTGAGTCTAATCACTTTGTCAATGGTGGATTTGTGCCAGGAGTTAAACGTTTTGAGCGTCTTTTATTGATTTTGAAACCATGCATTGATGGCTTCAAACATTGTATGCCAGTCTTGTACGTTGATGCCACTTTTCTAACTGGAAAGTATAAAGGTGTAATACTAGTAGCATCAGCGCTTGTTGGCGAACGAAACATGTTTCCAATAGCATTTGCCATAGCTGAAGTTGAAAATACGGCAAATTGGGAATTCTTCTTGCATTGTGTACCGGATTTTGTTTGCCCAGACATGCCCGATGTTTGTGTCGTATCTGATAGGCATGCTGGAATTCTAAGAGCTATGGAATGTGAAAAATGGAATATGGCACCTCATTGATTCTGCATTTGCCATCTAGCAAGCAACTACAATAAGCAATTCAAAAAAGAAGAAGTTAAAAACTTTATCATCAATGCAGGTATTTAAGAGTATTGCTTTTTCAATTGCCGTAAACCTAAACCATAATGAACAAGTTATACAATTGTTTAACTCATTATGCTTTCAAATATGTTTTCATGTTTTTTTAGCATATCAACAGCAACCTCGGAAGTTTAAACGGTGATGAGGTTGCTTGAGGAGAAAGAACCCGATAGCTTTGAATGGTTGAATCGGTTGCCAAAGGAGAAATGGGCTCTCGCTTTTGATGGTGGTTGTCGATGGGGTAGTATGACAACTAACATTGCTGAATCAGTAAACGGATGGCTACTAAAAGATGTTCAGGGATTGCCAAAAACAACAATGATGGAAAGCCTATTTTTTAAATTGGTCGATCGTTTCGAAAAACACAGATGTGAAATCACAGCCCAAATGCAAAAGGGATTCTCATATACTACTTTTCCAATAGACCTCTTGAGGACAAGGTTTGAAAAGGCACCCAGACATATAGTACAAAGCTTTGATTCGAGGAATGGTGTGTTTGAGATTAAAACGGCCCGTTGGAATTCAGCAAGGAAGGGAGGACACAAGCAAGTGGTCAATCTGAAAGAAATGACTTGCAGTTGTGGAAAGTTTCAACAATTGAGAATACCATGCTCCCATGCCATTTGGCATATGGCATTGACCATAGACAATTTATTCATCCAATTTATAATTTAGAAAACAACATGAAATGTTGGTTAACAGCATTTATCCCACTTGGAAAACGTGACTACTGGCCAATAATCGATGGACCATCACTTGTACCAAATCCGAATTCGATAAGAAAGAAGGGTCGACCAAAAACAACACGGATTCGGAATGAGATGGATTGGAAAGTTGCCGGTGCTAACACCACCGGTTTTTGTAGTAAATATGGCTTACTCGGTCATAACACTAGGACAAGTGGGCGTAGTTAAATGTATTGTAATTATAATGAATAATTTGTAATGGATTTTAATATATTATTTGGAATGCTTGCTACTATTATAATGTGTGTTTTGTTACTATATTGCTTTAATAGTAATACATCAATTGGTAAAGCTTACTAGTATGTTGAATTCTTAATGTGCATCATTTTATTATATTGACATCAATTGTTTGTGTTTTTAGGTATGTCAGGTAATCCACCACCACAGCGAGCATACATTGAGCCTGGGCCGATTGACCCAAGCGTTTTACATTCACAGAGTGCAAATATTTCACTTTCTATTTGCAAAATTGAACTATTAATTAAATAGTGTGATACATAATAAATTAATGTTAGTTATGATCATAATTGGCATTATTTTATAAATTTATCCAAAATTTTAACTTCTAAAAACATTATCCTTTTTAATATATTAAGAAATATATTAAGTTCAATTGAGTTAATATATGAATGTTCAGTAAATTAAGGTTTAGTATAGATCAAAACCCATAATCTCATTACATGTTTGTTTCTATTTCTAAGTGTATTTGTTTTGTTATGAATTTTACTATGTTATTCATATATATATAATTTTTTGTTAATATATTAGGATGAGGAGACAACACTTACTTGCAGGAGGGACGGTACAATCCTACGTGAAGAAGAAATTGATGATCGACTAGAACAAGTCTTGAGACAGACTGGTTTCTATGGAGTAGCAAGTTTGGGTTTTTTTCAGTTGGACCACCATCTTATAACTGCTCTAGTTGAGAGATGGAGACCGGAGACTCATACTTTTCATCTTCCCGAAGGTGAGGCAACAATTACACTGCAGGATGTTGCTATACAAACTAGACTACCAGTAGATGGTAATCCATTGATTTGCCCACTTCCTGCAAAATGGGTTGATGAGTGTGAAAGACTATTAGGCGTTCGTCCTCCTAGAAATGCCTTCAAAAAAATATGCTGCAATTGAGTTGGTTAAATGCTAATTTTTCTACTATACCGGCTAATGATAATGAAGAAGACATTGCACGGTACATCCGTGCATACTTGTTGCAACTTTTATCGGGCATATTGTTTAGCACAAAAACATCAGGTTATGTCAACCTTTTGTTTCTACCGTTGTTGGAGAATTTTGCAACAATTGGTTAGTATAGCTGGGGCAGCGGGTGTTTAGCATATCTGTATAAAGAGCTATGTAAAGCCGCCCGACACAACACTGCACAAATTGGTGGTGCTTTAATTTTATTGCAAGTTTGGGCATATGAGAGATTGAGAGATATATCGCTGAACCTACGGAGTGGAGTTATCACGCCTAGTTTACCACTTGGTCGGCGGTTCGTATATATAACACTTATGATATATATGTATTAATATATCAATTTTTTTTTCACTTGTATATATATATATATATATATATATATATATATATATATATATATAGACAAATCATTGAAATTACAAATAAGCAAGAGAAATCAATTTTTCTCTCCTACTTTGTACAAGGAAACCAATATAGAATTCACATAGTGGTGTGAGCGGACGACCTTTTTCCGAACGCGCGGTGAAGTGGGAACCGGAGATTTTCTTTTTTTTGGGTGTTGATGTTTTGGTTTTGAAAACGGGTTTTAATCTTTCTTAGAAAAACCTTTTTATTGGAAAAGTCTTTTTGTAGAAAACTTAATTTCAGGCATGAATTTTAGAAAGATAGGCTTTTAGAAAATCCCATTTTAACTTAAAGATCTCGAAACACGAATTTCGAGATTAGATACAGAGTCGCCACCCGGATCAGCTCATCCGGGAAATTCCAGTACAGCTCCCTACCAAGTGTAGACGCAGTACCTAATCCAGAGATTCGAGGTTCGGGC
Organism: Euphorbia tirucalli; assembly: GCA_039660915.1. NCBI lineage: Eukaryota > Viridiplantae > Streptophyta > Magnoliopsida > Malpighiales > Euphorbiaceae > Euphorbia > Euphorbia tirucalli. The sequence continues at coordinate 27,534,141 of CM077640.1, read as the reverse complement.
AACATATCTACTAATCCTCACTAATTTTTAATCATTATTTCGTAATATGACATTTCATTCACTTAATTCTACTCATTTTATCCCTTCTTTTATTATTACCTAATGCTCATGCAAATGACATAAATATATAAAAATAAAATAAAGTGCGGAAAAATAAAAGCGCGGAAAAGTAAATCAGAGGCCAAATTATACAACCCAAGAAAAAGAAAACTCTCATCCTCACCTTTTACAATCGCCTATTATACACGATAATCTAAAAATTACAATCGCCTAGATACACGAGGTAATCTATAAGATACATTCAAAAATAAAGATAAAGCAAAAATGAAAGCTGCATCCAAATATGGTTAGCACAGATAAATAAATCACACCAAGAACTCATACAGGACAGAATAGGGGTATTTTAGGAAACGGGATCATGCAAAGGGGGTAACCAAGTCGACCCGATCGGTCGACCCGGTTAGACCTGGAAAACAGTTTTTTAAACGCCCTGTAGGTTTTTAAAAGTGGTTTGGCTCATTTACATGCACTTTTCAAACTTTAGCGGGCCGGATATCCCGGGACCCGGGGGTCCCGTTCGTGTGTGGGCCTAAATCAAACATCCATCTAGGGTCCAAAAGTATGCAAACACACTAAAATTCTTTTTTCAATGGGAAAAGAATGCAAAATTAAAAGTTTAGGGCCCAAAAGGGCAAAACTGTAATTCTGCCCATATTACAGCCGCGCCCCTGTAGGCTACAGCCGCGCCCCTGTAGCTTACAGCCGAGCGGCTGTAATGCTCCAGAATCGATTCCAACTTATTTTTCGTGTTTTCGAAGATCATTTTGCAAAGTTTGATGATTTCAGGCGATCTGGGACTTCTGGAAAAATATTAAAACCACAGAAAAGACCCGAAATGGACCAAATCGAATCCGAAAATCCCTAATCGTCCAAAATCACCAAATTCATCACATCCGCCCATAAAAAAAATGAAGAACATGGAATCGAAGCATGCACGGATGTGACTGGATCGAAAACAGATATGAAAAACACATTTAATTGAAGCGTGGGAGCGTTATCGATCGATTTGGGCCGATGGAGCTTCGGCCCCTGTAGGTTACAGCCGCGCCCCTATAGGTCACAGCCGCGCGGCTGTAGGTTACAGCCAGGCGGCTGTGATCACATGGGGCGGCTGTAATCACATAAAACTAAAAAAACATAAAAAATCCAATAAAAAGTATTACAGCCGCGCCCCTATAGGTCACAGCCGCGCGGCTATAGCTTACAGCCGGGCGGCTGTGATCTTGTGGGGCGGCTGTAATCAGAAAACTCCCACGGAATAGAAAGAAAAATGGAAAATAACTACAGCCGCGCCCCTTTAGGTCACAGCCGCGCGGCTGTGATATTTGGTGGGGCGGCTGTAGTCCAAAAAAAACCAACCAAACGCGAAAAAACTCAAATCATGCAATTGAATCACAACTAAGATGAACAGAATGGATTTTAAGGCCTCTCAGAAAGTTACTTTGTATGTGTTCCAGCGCTTGGACCACAAAAAAAAAGATTTTTGGATGCCAGAAAACGTCCCACAGTCACGGACGACCCGAGCAAAATGTGTTTTCCGAACCTCGAACGGAACCACGAGGAAAATTCAAGGATTGATTCTCAAGCGTTCCCTCTTCTTCTAACCTTTCTTTTCTTTCTTTTTTCTTTGTCTAATTCTTTTTTTGTTGTATTGTTGTATTAAAAACCTTAAGAAAAACTATGTGATTTTTTTCTCTCTTTTTCTCTCTAGGTTTTCTCTCTTTTCTCTCTGTTTTTTCTGCCTCCTTCGTGCCCTAATTCCCGAATAGCATCCTTAAATATCTCCTGTTTTGGTATTAAATCCGAATTAATTGCTGATTTCGTCAAAAAAGGAAAACTGACGATTACAGCCGCGTAGCTGTCGATCACAGCCGTGCCCCTGTAATCTACAGCCGCGCTGCTGTAGGTTACAGCCGGGCGGCTGTAGTGTCAAAATTCCTATTTTGTTTAAAAACCGAATTAAATGCTGATTTAGCCCAAAAAAGGAAATAAGGATATTACAGCCGGGCGGCTGTAATGCCCAGAAAATTACATTTTCACTTATTTTCTTTGATTTGTTTTTTTTTTCGGTTCTCTTAAGTATCCGCTCAAATTTTCCAGGGTTCCGTACTAGGACTTGTCACACACCTCCGGGCTATCCGGGACATTTCCGACGTCATCCTGGTCGGTCCGAATCCGCTTCACATTTATCCGTGAAAAAAAAGGGCAACAATAGCTTTCATCACAGAGGTCGGGAAAAAACCCGTGCTCACAAGTGGATACCGACCAATCAATAAAATACTAAAAATTAGGGTATACGATGCCGCACTTGTGTAATGAGTAAATATAAATGTTATTAGGGTCATGACTTAAATGGTACTTTAAGTTATAACACATGTTACACCATTCCATGAAAAAAAGAATCTAAACAAAATTAATAACATGTTTAGTATTCAAAATTAACTTCTGCATATTTATATTTCTTTGTTATGATATAGTTGTACAATTTATTATAACATGTTTACTATGTAAATTAATATCTCCTAATTAATTACAAATGGAGCACACCTAAGGATTCCACTGTTGTGCCAACTCATACTCTTAGACATATACGATATGTAATTGATTTGGCTGACAAAGATTCTATAAGTCATACAAATTAGGCATGCATTGATGTTAAACATTTTTGACTAAAAATTTGCTTTGGAATGGTAAAATCATATACCTTTATATGTAAACTTGTGTTGCTAGTAGTTCACTTGGGAGCCATACACTGATGATATTCGAGTAGCATTACCGAAATATTGCTTTCAAGGAAATCATTTATGGAGATCTGTTGTGCCATTAATTTGCATGCACATTATGGAATGGCATCAACCATGTTGGATATGCCCTAGTCCCGAGGCATTGGTCCTTGTATTTGTATCATACATTTATTGGATTTATGTATTATACTTATTTTTGTTATAAATAAAGGCATTAATTCATTTATTATATTTATCTTGTGCAATATATTAAATAAAGTATCCAATGGACATATCCATATCCATGATGACTAGTGTCATGCACTTGGCAGTAAGACCATGGATAGAGTAAACGATATGACCATAAATAGATCTGTAGTCTGTTCCAGTCATGAGAATGAATGGAATGGGAGACTATCATTAACCTGGTTGTATGACGGTGTCTTACCGGTCATTGGACATGGAATGTCAACCAAGTTAATGGGTACATGTAAAAAGGGCATGGTACTGGATAGATCCACTAAACAAGAAATCCACATGGTATAGTATCACAAGTGATTCTCGTGTAGTACTTGTATGGATCCTTTGACCTGACCATATGATGGTGTTGCATGTAAGGTCATATACTTAGGGGTATGCTTAAAGGGCCTGTAATAGGGTGCCAAGTATGGGTACTTTCGGGTATGTCACTTAGCATGGTAATGCTATGGATATGCAGAAGGGATTTGTCACTCAGTAGTCCACTGGGAAGATATCACCAGCCTCTTCATGAATGCGACTGATAAGAGTGTGGCCATACCCAAACAAGTGGAAACTTGTTTGTGAGCTTCAGTGCATTCGGGATCAAGTTAATGTCCTAACACAAAAGAGGGTGATCAATCCATGCCTCTGTGTTGGACACCGATATCAATGACATGGGATGTACAAGTTCAAACTACAGGGTTATGATAACAGTTAGACTGCCATCTCCATCCTAATTGGGGGCTGCAGTGGCTTGCTAAAGCCCAACTGCAGTCTGTGGGCCATAAGCCCACTGCCAACATAAAGATGGGCCCACGGGATCGTACACATTGAGCGACTGAACACTGACTTAAGGAATCACATGTATACTTGGAGTATACACTCTGAAAAGAGAGGTATATATTAATTATATTATGAAGATCAATTGGATTGATCATAATGATAAAATTAATATTTGATTGGCTCTTCATAATTAATTGGATTAATTATGAGATTAATTTCCTAGGTGAAAATATTCATATGTATAGGTTTACATATGATTTTATTTTGTAAAGATCCAATTTTAATTTGATGGATTAAATTAATTAGTCAAACTAATTTTAATTTGAATGTAAATAATATGTTACTTAGTGTAATATATTAAATACATGGGTAAATTAAAGTTGGGCTTGAAATTAATTTAAACAAGACTAATTAAAATAAGATTGTGCCTGAATTAAGAGAAGGAAGCCCACACAAATGAAAGAGCCAAGTTGGGCCAAAATTCCTTTAGGAATTTCGGCCAACCTCGGGTTTATTAACCCTTAGGAATTTCGGCCACCAGTGACAGATGAGACATAGCCGAAATTTCCCTAGCCTCCTCTCTCAAAAGTTTTGTGTTTTCTGACGCTAGCACGGGTGGTGTTCGTTAGGCGTTCGTGTACGTGAACGAGAATGGTTTCTAGTTTGATTCCTGCAGTCTGCAACCATCTCTGAAAGAGATATTCTGGGTAAGAGATTTATCTCTTTCTATTAAATTTTTTTTGTTTTTCCAATTTCCATCTCAATTGCTCCTGGGCACGGATTTAAGGAAATCATCGCGTTCTTCCGCTTTAATCGGGTGATTTCCGGTGACAAATCCCAATAAACCAGACCGAGTCCTTCGACAATTTGGTTTGCAACAACACATACCTTTTGCGCCCATGCAAACCAATGAGCTGCATGATATTGAACTGATTTAGGTTAAAGGTTCCATTATGCAGAAAATGGCCTACTGGATCGCAATATGGAATAATAGGGCAAATTTGATATTTGCAGCTCAACCATGTGCCGAACCACTCCATTACCATTCTAAATACATGGCATGGCATAGGCGAATAACAAGGAGATGGATTTCTATTAGAGGTGCTGCCCATGGTGCCACAGTAAGTCAATAAAATTGAAAATTCATGTGGTTAAGTTTTTTATTGCCCAACTACATAGTAATAATATATGTTATGTACAGGTTGATGGAATGGAGCAACTTGCCTTGGTTAGAGATTTGGATGCTGTGCACAGGATAAGAAACAGCATATGCGGGGCGCTTGGGGAGGAACGGCGTTATGTTCAGGGTTCCCCACCTCCTCATCCAGCTCCGGCTGCTACTTATCCGAATATTGATGTGGATGAAGAGGCACCTGTTGCTGCCACTGGTAGAAGCCGCCAACGTACCACATCAAGGAGACGTGAGGTCATAAGACCAACTGATCCTTCTTGTGACATTGTGCCACATCCAGTATCCTACCATTCACATTATCCATATGGAGCAAGCACTTCACAACAATCACAACCAACACAGCATTATTCATCATGGGTTCCTAACCTATCTGCTCCTGGTTCATTTGTTAGTCCAACTGGTCCATCACAGTATGGGTTTAACACTTCTCAAAACCTATTTACACAATGGACTAGGTCGGGGCAATCACCTTGGGCTATGCATAATATGGGTACACCCTGTACTCCTTCTAATATGATATTTCCATCGTTTGCACGGCCATCTTCAGTGGAACAGTGTGTTGGTATGTCTAGTATGTACTCTCAGCAACAACCTACTTTTCCCTATTCCAACTTTGGAACAACATCAAATATTGAACATAATCCATCACAGTGCACTGATCCATCGCAGCCTTCCAATAGAAGTAGACGTAATGTTTGATGTTTCTTTTTAAATAATGTATAATATTTTTATGTTTTAGTTTGAGACTTATATCTTTGAATATTTAGAATATTTACTATAAATAATATGTCATATATTTTTTTAATTGTGCATCTCAGTTCCTTTGAAATCGAACGGGTGGTAATTAAGATTTTATTACCATATCTATCGTATTTTAATCATAGTTTTTTTTATAATGTATACTTTTTTAGTAATTGTATAATTGTAATTAATATACAAAGAACATTTTATAATTAATTAATTAAAAAATTGTATATTGTTATTAAATTTTTATCCTATTTTAAATCATAGTTTTTTTATAATTAATTATTTAACTATGAAATAATTAATCAAACGAGCGTAATGCATATTTTCAAAGTAATATAAAATTTTTCAACATACTCATTGTTTTTTTATAATAACATTTTTATTTCATAGATTTTCATATAAAAACTATGTATATACAAATATTTTTTTACAAATAAAGAAAATTATTTTAAATTATATAATCAAATGGAAAAGAAATTTTGCGAAATATGCACTTGTGTATTGATATGCCAAATCAATAAGTAATAAACTAAAGGGTCAGAATTTGAAACTTTTTTCTATGGAACATATAAAATTTAATATCATAAATGTTTTTATAATAACTTTGCTATAAAAATTAATAAGTTTTTGTAACTTTTTATTATTAGGATATTTATAAAAAGTAATTGAAGTTATCATTTTTTTAAAATAACATATAGTGATATATATATATGGACACAAACTATTGCATTATATTTTACGTATTAATAAATGTATTGAAAATAATAATAATAATGAAAATTAGAGATGAAAGAATGATATATTAAAATTGGAGATAGAAAATGATGGTAATCACTTTTCTAAAGGCAAGTTTTTAACCCTACTTAACACTAGCAAATGATGTTCAAGGAATAATAAGATTTCTCATTACTGTGACAAGTAATTTTTTTTTCTCCATTATTTAAACATTAAAATGATGGGGTTAGGCGGAGAAGACTTTTCAATAATGTCTCTTTGCAGAAACATTAACCTCAAAGAAACATATTATAAACTCAAAAAGGGATACTTAAGGTTGGATTTAATATTTTTTTAGGGGTTTCTTTCCTTTGTAAAGTATAATTATAAATTAAGAAACAAAAAATGTTTCGAGCATTTGTTGTTACGACTACGTGTTAGAATTTGAGTAATGTCATATGCATTTTTTGGTTAAATATCAATACTACAAAGATTATAGTCTGAAGGAATTTTTTTTTAAATCAATGGTAAGATTTAACATACGAGTGGTAATAAATTCTTTTCATATTTATTTTATTTTTTTCCCCATTGACTGTTATTAATAATACCACAGTAGTAAAATTGTATATTTATTCAACGATTGTTATAACTCTAGAGTTCATTTATGTTCTATATAATTTAAGAACTTTACTAAAAATATTAACACTGAATTAGATAATCATAGTACGAAATTAGATAATAATGTTAAATTACATTATAACATTAAACTACAAAAAACTACCTAAGTTACAAAATCATAAAATTAAACTACTACTATAGTCTTTTCTTAAATCTGAATTTAAAACCATTACTAGCGTTCGCTTTATTATAATATTCTTCTTGACATATTGGCAGAGTTTCTAGAACTTTGCTAACCAATTCTTTAATACATTCACTCTCCTTTGTAATTAATATCTTTACCATATTGTCATAATCTACAGGTGATTCGTCAAAAATGTCATCAAATAAGCGTTGATAACGCCAAGGTAATCCATTTCTTAGCAGCCACATTTGTTCCCTCATTCGCACATAAAATATGTAGCCAGACATTATTATGTCTTGCAATTTTTCATTTATATTTAGCAGGTACTCCAATAACCTTTTCCCCCTTCTCATCCGAATTGCTTTTAAATTTTCTAATTTCTTTAATGCAAATTCCGGATACCGCATCCTCTTAGGGGTAAGTATTGTTTTAACCATCTATAAGTTGCATAAAAAAAATAACCTTAATTTAAACAATTCAAATACACATTAATTAATTAATTAATTAATTTACAACTTAAATAAAAAATCCTATATCACTATACCAGTTTTCTTTTTTAAACCCTTGTAATAATAATAATAATAATAATAACAACAACAACAACAACAATAATAAAAATAAAAATAAAAATATAATTTTACACAAAAAAATCTACTTCACTACCCCACTTTTATTTTTTTTTCCAATAACTTGTATTAATAATAATAATAATAACAATAACAATAATAATGATAAAAATAAATATAAAATTTTACACCAAAAAATAAATCTATTTGACTAGCTTAGTTTTATTTTTTTTTTCAACAACAACAACAACAACAACAATAATAATAATAATAATAATAATAATAATAAATTACACCTATTTAAATTATTATTATTATTATTATTATTAAATTACACCTATTTAATAATAATAATAATAATAATAATAATTATTATTATTATTATTATTATTATTAAATTACACCTATTTACTACCCCACTTTTTTTTCCATAACTTATAATAATAATAATAATATTTCAAAATCTAATAACAATTTCTAAACAAAACTAATAGAGGCATTTACTAACTATATAGTTTATATCATATATTTAAGATTTTTCAAACATATAAATATTATATACTAACTTCACAAAAATAAATCTAATACAAATTTATACACGAATATTATATACATATTCCATTTTTTCATACATCTCATATATATATATATATATATATATATATTATTCCACAAATTAAAAAATTAAAAAAAATTTATATTTACCTTTTTTTCTGTTTAATACTACAATAACTGTTGTTTGGTGGTTGTAGTGATAAGATTTTTGTTTCCAATTTGATGATGACAATTCTAAGAAAAAATTGCAAAAAGTTAATTAAAAGTATTACAAAAAAATTAATTAAATAATTATAAATATAAAATAAAATTACGGTTAGTAAATTAACTTACCAAGGAATGAGGAATGAGCTGAAGGAATGAGCTTCAAATGATGAAGGAAGGCGTGAAAAATAAAAAGAAGGGTGTATAATTTTTTATAAGGGGAGAAGAACCAGGTGAAATGAATAAAAATCATCGGACGGTTATAATTTTTTTTAGTTAAATGATCAGATGGGGAAGGGACAGAATAAAGAAGTCCAGTTTTTACAGATGCGGACCATTGGGTCCGCATTTCTCAGATGCGGACTGAATAACAGAATAAACAAGTCCAGTTTTACAGATGCGGACCAATTGGTCCGCATTTGTCAGATGCGGACTGAATAAATATCCGCTTTTCTGACACGCGGAAACAGAGTCCACTTTTTAGAGATGCGGACCAATAGGTCCATTTTCTGTAAACACGGACCTTGTTAGGTCCCGTCAGCTTAGGCCCAAGTCCACTTTTGGAATATGCGGACTGTTGTGTCTGTAATTTTTAACTGCGGACATCTTTAGTCCGCTATCATGTCCTCCAGATTTTGCCAGGCCCATTGTGTCCGCTTCTAGTAATTGCGGACTTTTTAAGTCCGTTTTTTATTTTTGCGGACCCGCTTGGGTCCATAACTTTGACTAGCGGACTTGGCCCACCAGAAAAAATCATGATGTCCGCCAACTTCATATACGGACTTTGACAAAAACACTATAAAATTGGAATTAGTTCAATTTCCACCCTATATTGGATAATAGTTTGGAATAGTGCCACAAATTATAATTGTTTGGAATAGTGCCACAAATTATTCTTTAATCCGACCCTGACGGCAAGCGGGAAAAGAGCAGGAGAGGAATTTAAGTTGTCCACTATTTGAGAGGCATCACCTTCAAGAACAATATTAGTAAAGCCAAGCTCAATACCAAGGCGAATGCCTTCTCTCATAGCAAGGGCCTCAACCATGAAGAGGCAGCAATGATCGAGATACCTTTTAGCTCTACAGGCAAGAAAGGATCCCTCATGGTTACGAACAATAATACTTGCGCTGCCTTGGTGTTCAACTTGTAAGGTAGCGCTATCAACATTGATTTTCACCCAACCAACATCTGGTTTTGACCAAGAAAGAAATCGACTATTAGCAGCAGCCAATTGAGTATCCTGGGATTGAATAACAGAATTGACCTGAGCAGCTTCAATTACAGAAATCCACTCTGTAGATTGAGAACAAGCTTTACTGATGATTTCTGACGTGTTTAAAATAATTTGATTGAATAGGGGATCATTCCTTACTTTCCAGATGTGCCAAATCACACAAGCAGCTAGAGAAATCAAATTGTTTCCATCTTGCACCTGAGAAAGATAGAGACATAAAGCAAACCAGGTGGAGCGGCAATCGTTGCCATCGAGAAATTTTGATCGCAACATAAAGGGGGAGACTAGCCAAACAGATTTAGCGATGTCACACCTAAAGAAAATATGGAGGCAATCTTCAGGCAGCCGGCACCTAGAACAACAGCTATCAGATGGCACCCCCTACTCAAGAGGTTGAGAGCACAAGGGAGGCAATTAGCAACTAATCTCCAGAAGAAAATACGAATTTTATTTGGTACATTTAACTTCCAAATTAGTTCCCACTGATCAGAATGTCCTGAGTACCCAACAAAAGGCAATGAGTCATTCGCAATTTTGTATCCGTGCTTGACAATGTAATCTCCCGATTTTGAAAAACTCTAAACAAGAGAATCAGAAGCTCCGGTAATACTAATTGGTACCAAAAAATGCGTGGAATTGATTCCTCTTGACAAGTTGTACGGATGACATTAACATTCCAAGTGCCATGCTCGCTATCAATGAGTTGTTAGACTTTAAGAAGTGGATTGACATCACCATTGAGAGGGAAAACCTTAAACGGGTGTTGGAAGAGGGAGGGGGGCCCTCGACAAATACTTCTCCACCCCCATGAAGAATTGGTTTTTACTGGAGCAGCCATAAAAGTGGTAGATGGGAAATACTTCCCTTTGTAAATACGAGCTAGGAGAGACTCCAGTTGCTCGATGATCCGCCACCCTTGCTTAACAATGAGGGTAAGATTGAAGGCTCTCAGATCCCTTAACTCGCCCCATCAAAACTTTGCTGCAAGTCTATTAATATTTTTTTTCTTGCATTTCATTGCTATATTTATATATAAAATCTCTTAAGTTTTGTTAAAATTTTTGCAATTACAGGTTTGGTACTACTGGTATTTCATATATTACGGTATTTATTTGTTCTAGAGTTTGTGACTCTTATTCTTATTCTAATTATTTATGCGAGAGTAATAACCTTGTAATAATTTTTTCACTTTATTTTTTTTTTTTTCCTTTTCTTATTAAATTCTGTGAGTTTTTCGTCAGAAAATTGTTTATTTAAATTGTGCAAATTTACTTACGAGGGCTTCAATACAATTTTAAAGCTCTGAAAATTTTCTTTTTATTATTTTTTTTCTTTCTTAAATTGTATCAATTAATTTGTATATTACGGATTAGTTGTAGCATGTTCAACTTTCACTCAAATTACAAGTTTTTCACATATCAGTGTTACAACTTTTTCGGTTTCTATTGATAATTATTATTACTTGTTAAGCATAAAACTTTCTGAATTATTCAATACAATCGATATATTTTTTGTACTTTCTACAGTTGATATGAGAAAAATTCAAACTTAAACAACACATCAACTCTCATTTCCAAATGTATAGATCATTAAATTTGAAATTCAATTTAATATAATTAAAATGTTTAAACCTTCAATCGAACCAGATCCCGTGAATGACCCGGAAGAGCGCTTTCGTTGGACCAGAAGAAGAAGACCTATATTAAGAATTAAGAAAAGAAAAGAAATTGTCTCGATTAAACAATATGCTTCATTATTCTTTCATAACTTACTTACAAACTAAGTAATCATGTTCACGTTTTCGTCATAAATTTATAAACTAAATATCTCGATTAATAAAAAAAAAAGAATAAAAAAAAAATTTTGTTACCCCCTTAATTTAAAAAAAGATTTGATTTTTTAAAGTTCCGCGCGGAATCAATAAACTACATATATAGAATTCATTTATAAATGAATTCTTCTATTTGGAATGAAATAATTTAAATGATAGAATTGAAATGAATTCTATAAATTTATGCTTGAAATGAATGAACAAAAGTACTTCATTTGTGCTTATTTTCTGAATTGTCCTTACTGATAAATTGTCCTTACTAAAATATAAAATTAATTAACAAGAATTTTTATTTTAACAATTTATAACTAGATTTGGATATAAATATTTTTTTTTATCATATTATATTTTTTCGTTATGGGCTAAATAATCGGTTTGAGGTTATTCAAACACTTTTTAGATGATCTTTCTCCAAATTAATTTTGTGGACGCTAGGAATCAAATTTGAACCTCAACATAAGCGACTGGAGATCATTACCATTCAACCAATCTTACTTGGCCTTCATGTAAAATTTAAAAGGAACATTAAATTTTTTTTTTCTTATCATTCACAAATTTAAAATATAATATAATATAATATAATATAATTGGTTAAAAATAAAAAGCAAAATAACAATGAGTTAGTATTTAGAATCGATATTTAAAAATATTAATCAATAAAAAATTTATATGAAAAAAATAAAAGTTTATTGAGGGTAGAATTATTCTAAAATATTTCTCTGCGTAAAACACGGAATTCATTTGTAAATCTCACCTATTTGCATGAAATTTATTCAAGGCATGTTTTGAATTCCTCACTCTTTTTTTTTTTTTTAATTCCAAGTATGAAATTGGAATTAAAAATGAATTCCTCGAAATTTGAGAAATTTATTTATTCCAAATGGAGTCTAAAAAATCATTTTATACTGCCAATTAATATGGTTTTTAAGTGCAGATGTAAATTTACGAAAAATATTTTTCTTTAAAATAGAGGTTTTAATCAATTATTACGAAATTCATTCTTTTTTTTTTTACTGAAAATTCATTCATTATCTTTAAAGAAAAAAAAAGTAATACAATTAAAGCATAAAAAACCTTCCAACAATTAGGCTTTCATTGTCAACACTGATAATTAATCAAATTAAATATTGATTAAAAAATGAATTCATTAACTATTCAAATAAATGGTTGGATAAAATCTCCAGAAAATAACATAGTTTTAAAATAATTGTTAAGTACGTTAGGGTGCACACGGTCGGTTAACCAGTTCATGTGGATTTTTACAAACGGTTAATTGTTTGAACGATTTTTTTAATTTACTAATCATAAACGGTTTTTTTAATTTACTAACCATACATTGTCTATTAAATTCGGTTAACCATTAGTCTGTTAACCATTAATTTCGATGGGTTAACCAATTCTTTATGGTTAACCATTTACAAAATAGACATTATGATTTTGCTAAATTTATAATATTTGAAACCTCAAATAAATAGACCATAAAACTGAAATGTCAAATAAAAATATAAAATTACAAACCACAGTTTTAACTATTAGTTAAAATAACATTTTAACCATAAACTCCAATAATTAAAACATTAATAAAAAAAAAAGTTCCCAAACACAGGAATTATTGTCCATGATTAAACATTAATTAATGAAATGTTCTTCGCTGTTCGTTTTTCAGTAAGCGTAAAATTAAAAATTAAGAGGAGATAGGCTTGGAAGGGAGTGACCAAGACAACTTGGTTTGTATAGTAAGGAAGTAAAATAATATCAAAGGCCCAAATGTTTTCATTTATTATTTATATTACCTATATATATAATTACATAATTTTTTAACAAAAATATTTGTAAAAATTCGGTTAACCGCGAGTTCACATGGACTTTCGGTGGAAAAACCTCAACCTAAACCTAAACCTAAACCGTAACCGATAATTTCTAAAAATAAAAACCGTACATTAGTCCATCGGTTTCAATTAACCATATTTTTAACTTAGTTTCGGTTCAGTTTCTCGGTTTTTCAGTTTTTCGGTTTTTTTTATATACCCCTGAAGCACGGAATAAATTACAACTGAGGGAGCTTATATTGTAGTTCAATGTCGAAGTCAAAGTTTCAACTTTGGGAAATCGACGTTATTTTGCTCTAGTAGATAATATAAATTAAAAGCACATTCCAATTTGGACTGCACTGTGTCTCTTCTTTAACATCCGCCAATAACAAAACTAGAACCTGCTTTTGGGGCGGATACATAGTACCTAAATATATAATAATCTACATTTTTTAAAGAAAACTACATATCCATAAAATAAATAAATAAATAAATAACGAAATAATCAATCGGAAGTTAAAATAAATGTTTAAAACCAATAATTCCATCATTGGACCTGCAAATGCAATTATAACATAATTGAAAGTTTAGTACTTATAAATAATAATATCTAAAGAATTTGATGAATTTTATTTTTATAGTTTAAAAGTACAATTAACTATTATTATAATTAAATTTAATAAAAAATAAATAAAACTAGACTACATGACTCATATATATATATATATATATATATATATATTAAAATGAGGCTCAATCGATATTAATTGGGGAAATATGGAATTGAAAAGAAAAGGAAATATACATCTTTAGAAAAAAAAACTTTTAGCAAAGGGAAAATTTTAAAAATCATCCCTGTTTCACCTTCTAATAAATCAATAATTGTGTTTCTTTTTGCAAAACGAGGACTTATGGTTTTAAAAATTAGCAAAAAGAATAACTAGTATTAAATCATGACATATAATATTTTTATTCGTTTTGAACTGAAAACTTTCGAGTTGGTTAATAAAAATATAATAGACCTTTGCGATAATTTTTAAAAATTTTCAAGTAGTGAAAATTTTTTTTTTTTAATTAAATAGTGATTATAAACTTAAAAAAATACAAAAAATGATAAATGTATGAAAAATATTCAAATCTTAATGTAAAATTCTTAAATAATATGGGTAAACCATTGGAATACTAAATTAATAAAAATGACATATGACATATGCCATATCATTATTGTTAAATGAAAAATATTAGTTATCCTTTTTTTTGCTAACTTTTGAAACTATAAGTCCTCCTTTTACCCAAAAAAAAAAAAACTTCATTTGTCAGAGGATGGAATCATATGGGTGGTTTTTAAAGTTTCCCCTTTAGCAAAAGACCAATATTTTGGCACATGCTAACTCTTTATCTAAGAAGGAGAATTGCTCCAAAAAAGAAAAAAGAATCGTAAAGTTCCACCCCTAACCGCCGCCGGCATTCCCTCTTTCATCTTCATCCTTTTCTTTCGCATACATAGTTCAAGCCTTAGTTCCTGGCCACATTCTCGATTTGTTCTCCCAAGGCTAAGATATTTTTTATTGACGATTCCAGGGTTTTTACTCTTTCTTCATTTATATACTTATTTTGGGCCCCATTTTCCCTTTCAGTGTAGATTTATTATGCCTCTTACTTCTCTCTCTGTTGCTGTTCCTGTTCTACCAACTGATATTTGTCTTCCTCTTCTCCCCTATCAAAATACAATAACTGGATTTTAATTCCCCAAATCAATCAGTGCTTTACAGGATTGAGGCTCGTTGAGTTTAAGCCAATGCTTAAATCAGGGGCAGCGCTAGGGGGCATGGAGGGACACTTGCCTCCCAACTACCTGGAAACACCGCGAATAGAGATGTTTTCAGCTGCAGCTGCCCCTGCACCACAAGTTGGAGGTGTTGTGATTACCCCCCCAAATTCTGGGATTAGGGCTGGGCTTTTTTTTTTTTTTATTCCCAGGGGCAAAATAACGTTGTTTTGCCTCTAGGTTTAAAAAAATAAAAATAAAACAAGCTCAGCCTTAATGGACTGGCTGTCTTCTTCCATTAGTGTATATTATTTATCATGTCATTTTTTTTCTATCTTTCTTTTTTGTTAGATGAAATGGGTTGTATTTCTTGATATCTTCAAATTTTCATATTCTAATGGAATTTTCTTGACAATAGTCATATATATTTCTATTGTTTTTGTTTCTATATTTGATTAGTTATTATATATTATTATCATTATTATTATTTATCCATTTTTGTACTTTTCAAATTCATAATATATATTTCCTAAAAAATGGGATTCCATTGTTTGTAATTATGATTCATACCAATTAAAATATTATTTATATATTTGGTTATTTAGAATTCTATAAGTGTGGGTTATTGTTTGGTCTCTCTCCATCGTTGTCTCCTGATCGCCATCTGTTTTTACCCTCGTTAGGGCAAATCATTTTTGAGTTTGAAGAACTTTTACTCCTGTAATTTCGTACGATGGAAGTAAAAGAAGAAATATTGATATGGTTCAAATTCAAAAGCATAAAGTTAGTTAGTTTGATTTTTTAGGCAAATGATTTTATAGCACCACGTCCTAAAATGACCGCGTGGAACACATGGCCATTTACCAAGTCCTGGTATGGCTAATCCATAAAAGTAGCCTGATGCATCACTTGACCACTCCCAAAGTCCATTTGGTCCATAGAAAGCACTATTCACCAGGTGCTCAGGAAATGGACAAGGTAGATACACTAAAAGGAGTCACATGAGCGTCCTGTGACCAGGTTGGGATACGTGTCAAGAAAAGGTAGAAACTTGGGATTAGCCGGTCTCAACCGTACACGTATAAGGACAAGATCCTGAACCTAAAATGAACAGGACAAGGACAGGTACAGGTACAGGGTAGGCCTAGCTTTTAAGCACGCCAAGAAGGGGACCAGGAGGAACACATGCCAGAGGAGAACATACATAACGGCCTGACAAGGCCACGCGTCCTAAAGGGGTATCAAAAGAACAGTAACAAACCCTACAGGTATCTCATTCTTATCTTCTCTCTTATTTTTTCCTCTTTCTAAAGAGATTCAAGTTTTCTAGCTTAAGCATCAGAGTAGATCCAGAGGTCACCTGGTGTTCATACTCTTTTTCTTGCAGCCACCCAGCCTGTTTGTGGATCCAGGCAGTCCTTTGACTCTCAGGAACAATATGAAGGCATATTTTTTCCCCGGAGTCATCAATTGGTGCGGTGAGCATGGACCCGTTGAGTAGCAATGTCATTGGGTTCAATAACTTCAGATATTATTGCAATAGTTCTTCCTCCTCAAGGAGGAGTACCATCATTCCCAGAGGCAGTAACACCATTGCCACCAATGGCCACGGCCCCAGGTCCATCAAGCATTGTTGCAACACCTTTAGGAGGAGGTAGCGGCTCCACTAGTGCCATTTTAGATCGGATCGCTAGAAATTATGGAATGAGCCCTGCAGACGAAAATGATTTTACGTGTACGGTTTTGCAGATGCAAGAACAAGGTATGGTGGGCTCCTTGATGAGTAACAACATCCTTCTATCCATGGTGAATACCTTATCAGAACCTATTTCCAATGCCAGCATCGTTTGAGCCTTATTCTTAGCCACGGAGACCGGAGCGGCCGTGACAAGGCCTAAAGGACTGACACAGAGCACACTGAACCTAGCAGGCTTTGGCATGGATGGCGTGAGGGAGGTTGGAGGATCCCAAATGTGTGGCACTCATCCTGTTTATAGCTGGATTCAAATGCCAGTAGGGGATTAGCCTTCAATGGGCAGATGAACTCCACTACAACGACGCCAATGAGCAACAGCCTCCAAACACTTGTCCCAAGTGGTTATTATGGACAACCAACACCATATTTACCCTTCCCTAGTGCCAATCAACCTCATCTGACCCAGATGCACATGCTATCCAAACACCTAACCTTTTTACTCCGTACGGCTTCTACAACAACACACCAGTTCCTTACACTACTCCTCCTCCCCCTACGCCATCCCCGACCAGTTTTAAACTCACTGATGATCCCAGATTCATGTAATGTTCAAGAAAGCACTGAGTACATTCGCCATACCATACTAGGAACCCCTGATAGAAAATGGGAGTCTTCTTTCTCAGCCAGGATACTTAACCAGCCAATCGACCATACATTCAAGCAGCCAAATTTTGATAGCTACAGGGGTGACACAGATGTGAGAAACTTTAAGAACCGGATGGATATAGCGGGAGAGAGTGAGGGGCTGGTTTGCCGCCTGTTCCCAACAATATTGATAGGGGCGGCTGCTTACTGGTTTGAGTCCTTAGACCCAGGAACGATTAATGGTTGGGATCAACTCAGATAGGAATTTTACAAAAACTTTATGGGTTCTATATCGACTGGAGCAGCCAGTCGCACTCTCCACGAGGTGGTCCAGAAACCTGGTGAATCCCTAAGATCCTTTATTGACCGTTTCAATCTTACATGCTTGGAGATCCGGAACTTAGACTTCAGCACGGCTAAGGAGGCAATGATAAAGAACACTACCAACGAAAGGCTTCATGGAGAGATAATAACGAGGAATCCCAGGAAGCTGACACAGATGATTGCTCTTGCAAAGTGCATGGCAGAGATCGACAAGATTGACATGCCTGCAAGAAGCAAAAAACATGGTGACAGGGAGAAGTCTAGTCGGTCTGAAGACAGACACAAAAGACAAGACCACAAAGACCAGTCTGAAGATCGGTCCTGGTTTACACCTCTGAATGCCCCGCTTAGTAAGGTCCTAGTGGTAATACAAAGAAGCTCGGACGTAAAAAGCATCCGGTATCCAAATACCAAGTACGGTCAAGTCATGGGACGCGTATTGCAAATTCCATAGGGCAAAAGGCTATCACATAGACAATTATCGAGTTCTTACAGCACAGGTGGACCTCTTGATCAAAGCTGGTAAATTCAATAGGTTTGTTGATGGCATAACAAAAAGCACGAACCGGGATAAGGAGCAAAGAGATAAAGAAGATGAAGATGAAAGACCGGCCAAAATGTCCAAAGGAGTTATCATGGTCATCACTAGGGGACTTGAGTTTGAGCCACCCAGCAAAAAGGCCAGATCCTCAGCCCATCAGGCAGCTAACACAAGGCAACTTGATGGATTGAACCACTCATTCTCAATTGCTAATAAAGTGCAAGCACAGCCTGCGGATGCCTTGGTCATTGAAGCCATTATGGAAGGATATACAGTGAAAAGGATCCTGGTTGACACCGGAAGCTCGGTGAACATCATTACCAAGGAAGTAGCTCAGTAGTTGGGCATTCACCAAAGCAGAATTCAGCCAATGTATTCACCATTAGTAGGACTGAGCGGACACTCAATCACAATTGTTGGGTAAGTAACACTGAGTATTGAAGTGGGCGATGACAAGTACACCTAGAGGTCTGAAGAGGAGTTTGTAATAATTGACACCCCCATAGCATACAACATCATATTAGAGCGACCTTTCCTGGTTGAATCTGAAGCATTCCTTTCCGTTCGGTATTTAGCTCTTCAAATATAGACTACCTCAAGGATGGCAATGGCTAGGGGGAGTCAACAGGTGGCGCAAAGGACGTACCTGGCCTTCTTAGAGCCCGGAGAAGTTAGTTACGAGCTAGAAGGGTAAGACAGAGCTGAACTGGTGGACGAATTGGAAACCCTAGTAATCGGACCAGAAAGATCAGTCTGTATCGCCAAAGAATTAAAGCCTGAGCTGAAGCAGAGGATCACAAAGGTGCTCAAGGAAGAACAAGAAACTTTCGTTTGGTCCACTAGTGATATCATTGGCGTTCTACTTGAAGTGATGAAACACAATCTACATATAGACCCAGCCACAAAGCCTGTGGCTCAGAAGAAAAGAAAGCATGCACCTGAAAGATAGAATGCAATTGAGGCAGAGATAAAGAAGCTGATGGAATCCAGACATATCCGAAAGGTGCTGTACCCCGAGTGGCTGGCGAATCTGGTCTTGGTGAAAAAACCGAGTGGAGCATGGAGGATGTGCATGGACTTCACCGATTTAAACATAGCCTAACCAAAGATAGTTACCCATTGCCTAGTATCAACCAACTGGTACATTCGACTACTGGGTATGCAGTTATCAAATCCCTATGGACCCGGTGGACGAAGAAAAGACCTCATTCATGTTGGATATGCCCTAGTCCCGAGGCATTAGACCTTGTATTTATATTGTACATTTATTTAATTCATGTATTATACATATTTTATGTCATTAATAAAGGCATTAATTTATTTATTATATATCTTGTGCTGTATTCTAAATGAAGTATCCAATGGACATATCCATGTCCATGTTAATAAGTGTTATGCACTTGGCAGTAAGACCATGGATAGGGAAAACGATGTGACCATAAAGAGATCCGTACTCTGTTCCAATCATGGGAATGAATGGAACTAGAGACTATCATTAACCTAGTTGTATGGTGGTGTCTTACCGGCCATTGGACATGGGATGTCAACCAGGTTATGGGTACATGCAAAAAGGGCATGGTACTGGATAGATCCACTAAACGAGAAATCCACATGGTAAAGTATCACAAGTGATTCTCGTGTAGTACTTGTATGGATCCTTTGACCTGACCATATGATGGTACCGCATACGAAGTCGCATACTTTGGTGTATGTCTAAAGGGCCTGTAAAAGAGTGCCAAATATGGGTATGTTCAGGTATGTCCACTGAGCACGGTAGTTCTATGGATATGCAGAAGGAAATGTCACTTAGTAGTCCACTGAGAGGATATCACCGGCCTCTTGATGAATATGACTGATATGAGTGTGGCCACACCCAAACAAGTTGGAACTTATTTGTGAGCTTTAGTACATTTGGGATCAAGTAAATGTTCGGACACAAAAGAGGGTGATCAATCCATACCTCTGTGTTGGACACCGATATCAATGACATGGGATATACAAGTTTAAACTACAGGGTTATTGATGTGAATCGAGATAGCCTGATCTTTGGTTTAACTTTTCTAATCAGTTTGGTTGATGCAAAGAATAATAACATCCTTTCAAATGCTGATTTATGGAGGATTCGGTGCAAAATGAAGCTTAATAGTTTATTTGTTAGGAATGTACGAGCCCATTAGGAATCTTCTGGGCCTAATTAGACTTCTACGTATAAGCTAAGGACAATTAAGTGTTAGCACTTAAGGCACCCTTAGGGAATATGTATGGATTTCGAATTGGGTTTAGGTATCCATATTTAATTGTTTTTTTTTTCCAATAAGTGAGTTGTTTTGGGCTTAAAAATCAGCCCATAAACAACCCTCAAAAGGGAATTTCATTTTTCATCCTTATTGCATAAGGATTAGTTTTAAGTTTTCCTTATTTGTTTTTATTTAAGCTTTCCTAGTACGACAAGGATTTGTTTTCCTTTTCAGTTTAGGGTTAGGTTTAAGTTTTCTATTTAAACACCAATGTAATAGTTAAAGATCATAGATGAAATTTAATACAATTTTGATTTTTCTCTCTTTGTTGAGATTCTAGCCCGGCGCTGATTTTTAATTTTGTGAGTTTGTGAGATCGAGTTCTTCATTCTTACAATTTTATCTTGATTATGAATAAGTATTGTGGTAAGGTACTTGTGAATCATCCACATAAACTTCGACCTCCTTATGGATCATATCATGCAGAAGTGCAGTGACTGCTCGCTCATTCCATGATGAAGGCTGTCTTCACTTTGTCGATGATGTTCATCAGAATCTGATTATACCTGAAAATCCATCCGTGAATGAATACATCGCTGCCCTGGCGACACTATCAATCAGAACATCAATATGCAGTAATGGGAAGTCATCCTTGGGCGATGCCTTATTCAGATCCCTGTAATCCATACAAACCTTGACTCGACCATCTTTCTTCACAACCTGTACGATGTTGGCTAACGATTCTGGGTATTCCACTACTTCCAGGAACTTAGCTTTTATCTGTTTGGCTACCTCTTCCTTAACCTTCTCTACCCATTCTAGTCTAAGTCTCCTGAGCATTAATTTGACAGGTTTCATTTTTGGATCTGTCGAAATTCTGTGTTTTATAATCTCCCTGTCGACCCCGGGCATATCATCGTAAGACCAAGCGAAGGCTTTCACGTGCTTTTGCAGTACTTTAACAATTTCTTTCCTCTCATCCGGCGTGAGGTCTTTTGAGATGGATACCATTTTTGGGTCATCATCTGTCCAAGATTCATTTCATGTAATGATGCATCATGTATGCCAAACACATTAAATGAATGTTTGTATGTATACACACTTCCATCCAGAAAAACATCACACAAGTAAGCAAAATCATATTTCATTGCATTAAATTCCTTATAGGTTGAATTGTTCACATCATAAATAGAAGAGATAGATACATTAAAATAATAATCATCCTCCACATGCTAAGGGTCTTCTCTAGTTGTAGCATCATCAACCTCTTAAAACAGGTCTCCCAAATTACCTCCAAGGCCTTCTTTCTGACCAACAGACAGCTCTTCTTCAATTGCCTTTGCCTTTCCTACCATCATCAGCTTGGCAATTCTTTCACAGCTTCATTCATTAATTCTTCTTAATTCTTCACCACAAGTGCCTTCTTTCCAGAACCCATATTCGACTTCATCAGAATAGATAGTGCCTTGGTGATTGCTTTAATAGCTGCTTCAACTTCTCTTCACCTTTATTTCTGAACTCAACTGTGACCTAGCCAATTGCACCTTTATGATCTTTCAGAACCATCTTCCCTTTTTCTTCAGTCCTGGTATGTAGCATATTCATAACAGGCTCAGCCTTATATTTGTCAAAGTCAACAACATCCACAAAGATCTCAAATCCCAGGAGCTGTTCTTCCTCAACTGTCATTGGTTTAGGAGTTCCACTATATACTTCTTCAGTTGCACAGATAAAAGTGTCAACCAAATTCACATAGTTCTTGTTTGGCTTGTTTCTTTCCTCATGATAGCCCAGTCCGTGCGGACGGAACTTCCTAACATCAATGTTGAATTCGGGAACACCTTACTGCTTTGCCCCTAATCCTTTCCCAGGCTTAAACTTCTACTTGGTGAAGTATTTGTGAATCCATTCTAGGAATTTCGGCTTACCCTTGCCTTCGTCTTAAATCATTGCTATCTAAAATCTAGTCATTAGCTGCTCTACAGCATTCAAAGTAGCTACAACGGATGGCTCATCAGCTTTGACCGTAACAACCCTTCCTCCTATTTGAAATTTCACACAGTTGAGGGCACTCCTCCTAAAGCATGGAACCAAGGCCTTCCAAGAAGCATAGAGAAAGTCACAGGGATATCGATGACTATGAATAGCACCTTAGACTTGATCTCCCCCATACTGACTTCAGCTTCGAATGTGCCAATTACGGATCACTTACTGTCATCGTAAGCCCTAATCACTGTACTCGATCGACAGAGTGCTTCTATGCTAATTCCCAGGTATGGTAGAATTTTAGAAGGGCAAATGTTCAGGGCGAGCTGTTGTTGACCATCACACAGGGCATCACTCTGTCTATGATTTCAACCTTCAAGTATAGTGCTCGATTGTGATTCACACCTTCTGGTGGAAGGTTAAAAGCCTAAAAAATGATTTCTGGGGGCTGGTTAGCTTTCATGTCAACCCCCTTAATCATAGCACAAACTTCATTAGGGGACATTGTGGGAGCGACTTCCATCTCCATAAGCTGCTTCACTACCGCCTTTCGGTGCTTCTTAGACTCCATAGAGAGGTGCCAAATGCTAGCTCGGGTTGGGGTTCTCTTTAACTATTCAACCACAACATCCTCTTCTTTGTTTCTCGGAAGGGGAACAGCAACATCCACCCCCACGACTAGATTGTTTCTTCTAGGAGGTGGCATTTAGGGGCCCACACTAGCAGGCTAAAAACCCTACCATTTTGGGTAATGTGCATCATCGTACCATCATTCTTGATTATAGTTTCCCTTTTTGTCTCAACTAGATAAGCTAGCTTAGGTTCCTCAAATTCAAACTCTCCCACATCTTCGTCCAATTCAATGTCGGCTTGATAAATTGGACCCTGCTCCTTTCCTACTACGGATGTTTGCCTTTCAGCTTCCTCTACCTCTACTATGATAGCTTGCACGCTCTGATTAGCCTTGATAATCTGAGTGAATACATAATTGGTCGACATACTAGACTGAACCATATTGACTTGGCTCCTAAAATTAGGCAAGGGGTTCATCTGAACACTTGGTTTCAAAGGTGGCTTGATAATTTTCTTATCAGCAATCAACTGTCGGATAGCCCTTATCAATTGAGTGCAATCATTTGTACGATGGCCTACCTTCACATGATAGGCACAAAAGTTATCCCTGTTTGTCTCAGCTAGAGGAGAATAAGGCTTCAAACTCTGCAACAATCCCGCCTTCCTACATTTGGTGAAGATATGACTCAAAGATTTTGACCACGGGTTGGTGATCCTCTAAGGGTTCCCCACCTATCTACCTTGAGCTATAACAGCCACACATGTTTCCTGCACTTATCCAAGGGTTGCAGTTTGAGCAGTTTTCGAGCTAGACCCAGCAGGTGTAGTTGTGGAGCTACCAGCCTTATAACCCTTTGTGTACCCCCGACTTCTTCGGTAAGTACCTGAGCTCTGTTTGTTCCTTTGAGCTTCCTCTTCATACCTTTCGATATGCTTGGAATATTCAACAACATCTGTGAAAGCATGAAACCTTTTCAGCTTCATCTTCTCCTTGTATTGGGGCAAGCTTCCATCCACCAACTTTACAATAAGAGACTCCAACTTTGGAGCTTTATTCACCAATACTTGGACATCCATCCATCTCTTGTAACAAGCCGAGAAGGACTCATTAGGCTTCTAGAGAATCCTTTCTAAATCCTCCAAAGTAGTCTCCACTTGAGTGTTATAAGCGTACTGATTCATAAATGCTTCGGACAAATCCTCCCACATGGAACGGGTATGAATCAACATTCTCAAATACCACTTCGTAGCAACGTCCCTTCGAGTTGTTAGAAATAGGTTCAAGAGATGGATTTTGCCAATCCCCACACTAGACATGAGTCGCACATAAGTATCCAGATGAGCCTCTGGCGGACCTTCCCCGGTGTATAGGGTGATATATGGCATATGAAAACCAATCGGGAGTGGCTCCCCTCCTTCTACCATTAAACTAAATGGGTCTGCAAATTTGATGGAATTGTAATGCACCATCTCCTTCAATTTAGGTAGCAAAGCCTCTAAGTTAGAGAATTTCTCCTTGAGAATCTTTTCCGCGGCCGTCTCCATCGAAGCTTCCTTAGCCCTCTCAAAAGCCTTATCTTGTTCAGAATGACGATCGATGTCTCTGTGAGGAAGAACTCCTCTGCTACTTCCTAGAACACTTCTTCCCAAGCTAGGGACCACCTGAACAACATTTCTCTCATTTTTGACCTGAGCCTGGGCCGGTTGAATGGTCTGACCCATATTGGTGGTCATTACAGCTTACATATGTTCTCTTAAAGTGGCTTTAAACCGATCTGAGTTCAACAAGGCATCCATGAAGGCATTCATATCAAAAGTGGGCACTTCCACTGGTCTGTCTTGAGCCATGTCTGTTTTGTTCACTTCTTCTAACAACAACTGATTATCAACTGGTAAAGAAGGTAACTATCCCCCGAATTCTTGCTCTGATTCTGAATCTGAATTGAACCTAACCTCTTCCACGGTTACCGGCTCTGACTGAACTGGTTAAACTGCCTGATTGGACTCTGATTCAATGCGCACTAACAGTTCTAAAGTTCAACTCCAAACCACACGTTCAACATAGGGTTAGCATCATGGGTGGATGCCATGATTCTAGACACGACACACTAAGTGACGTGTATGGTATGGTCGTGAAATGATCATGTTCGAATGATGTCAGATGGATGAAAATGACAATAAGGATGACCTTCTCTTATATTTTCATTTCTTTTATTTTGGATATTCTAAGAATACCTGATACCATGTGAAAAGCAATGCAAAATGGTCGGGTGTGAGCTGTCACATGGACAGAGTTTCGGTGCTTTTGGGGCACCTAGTGAATGTCATGGAGTGGTCACGTGCGTACCGACAAACGAATAGAGTTTCGACGCTGTTTAGGTCAATGAGGTGATATGAAATGGTCAAGTGGAGGCCATCCCACAGATAGAGTTTCGACGCTTTTAGGGCATCCAAGGTGAAATGATGTTACAAACAAGTCACTTGTGAATCAAGACATGGACAGAGGTTCGACGTTCGTAAAAGACCTTGTATGATTTGGTAACATTATGAAATGTCCTCATACGTGTAGTAATCCGGTACTCATGGAGTATCTCAAATGATTCAATAATGTCATGGAACAATCTAATGTGGATCGCGACACACAAACAAGACTCCGGTATCACCATGACACCAATGATGTATGGGCATGATGTCATGTAATGATATCATGTGACCCGCCACATGAACATAGACCTAAGGCCATAATGGTCCTTTAGGGAATGAAATGGTTTAGTGAAATAGCCAAGTGCAATCCGGTGCATGGGCATAATACGGGTAGTTTTGGGACACCTGAGATGAAATGAAATGATCGTGATGGGCATTTTTGGCTTTCTCAGAATGTCTTATATTAAGTGTAATGAAATGGTATGAATGTCCATCACATGAAATGCAAATGGCTGCACAAAGATGTGGTTAGTATACATGTCACACTAGATGATGTCATCTATGCTTCATGGAAATGTCAACACATAAGATGTAAATGTATATGGCACACAAATAAAACGTCATGGCTACACAAAGATGTGGTTAGCATCAATGTCATACATATGTTCATGTCTTGAAAATGGCTACACGAAAATGTGGTTAGAATGGCACACAAATGATTATACATGTTTGATGTTTCGTGGAAAGGTCAAATAAAACCATCACAGAACAAACGGTAGCACATGCAACAATATGCTCACCCTATCCAACCTTATTCCTCCTTTCGATTGGCACGCATTCTTCCTAGGTATTGGGTCTCTTTGATACCAACCGAGGATACCAAACACGTACTCTCAATGTTCAATTTTGTATTTATGTTTTGGTAACCCTAAGGGGAAATTACTAGGTCATTACATGTGGGCAAAGTCATACCAAGGGTCGTACAGGTTCCCATAGCGAATATACACTCCTCAACATAGAACATGTGAGGTTCATGCAGTGCTATGAGTGGTTTACCCCTTCGGGTGCATCCAATCCTGGAGGAAGAGGTAGGTCACCTTTCGGAATAAACCGGGGCTAATCAATGCGTTTGAGGGATTGAGAAGAAGAAAATGTCATGTTGTGCAGTTGTGAGTAAAATATGGTATTATGAACTAGTGAATGACTACAAGCGAGGTTATATTTCAGTAGTTACCTACGTTCCTTAAGTTTTTTTTATAAAAAATTATTTTAAGAAACATTTCATCCCCAAAAGAGTTGCCACTGTGAATGGATGACCTTAAGGTTGGAACGCGGTGAAGCAGACTGGGGAGGTTTTTGGTATGTGTTGAGAATTTGTTTTTGATGGGAAAATGGATTTGATGATTTTGCTTAAGAAAACCAGTTGACATGATTGAAAATCCCTTTCGTAGGAAACATCACTTCGGATGTAAGTTTTGGGAAAACTGGTTTCACATTTTAGAAAAATCCCGTTTTATTAACTTAAAGACCTTGAAACTCAAATTTCGAGATCAGTGATAGAGTAGCCACCCGGATCCGCTCATCCGGGAAATTCTAGTATAGCTCCCTACCAAATGTAGACTGCCATACCTGATCTAGAGATTCAGGGTTCAGGCAACTTTCCTATTCAACCTCAAGCTTTCTTTCTTTTAATAGTTCATATCACCATATTATACTCACTTATTCTTTATCCATTTTATCTTTTAATATTAGCCGATGCTCATACAGATGACATAAATAAATAGCATAAAATTAAAGTGCAGAAAAGTGAACCATACATCCAAACCAAACAAAAGAATAGAGGCCACTTATTACAACCCAAAAAGATAAAAAAACTCTCATCCTCACCTTACAACCGCCTAGATACACGAAAATCTATAAAAAGTACGATCGCATAGAATACACGATTTGATCTATTAAATACATCCAAAATAATAAAAAGAAAAGTAAATGTTGTAAAATAGACGGTTAGCATAATTATATCACAAACACATGTAGGACTCATAACAGGACAGAAAGGGGGATTTCAGGAAGTGGGAGCATACATTTAGGGGGTAACCGATAAGTCCGGATGACTTACTCGATTAGACTTGGAAAACTGTTTTAGAAACACCCTGTAGGTTTTTGTGCTTGAAAACAACTTTAGAAAACAGTTTGGCTCATTTTCATGCAAATTACTTCCTGTTAGTGAGTTGGTTATCCCAGAACTCGGCGTTCCTACCTCAAACATCCGTTGAAGCTCCAAAATAGTAAACACATCGAAAACAGTTTGAATTCAAAGACAACATCATGTGACGATGTCTATGGGAGTCGTCCTGAGATTCTGCCTCCTTTTCACAACCATAGTCGTGCAGCTATAGCCACTACAGTAGTGCAGCTGTAGTGTCCAGGACCCGAATTGGTTTTGTTTGCTTTTGTAAATCTTTGTTTTGAATCATTTCTATGATTTCTAAGGATTTTGAGGAATCTAGAGGTTCGCTAAAGCTGAACCAAGGATCCGATTTGGATCGAACAAGCCCGGATTCTAAAAATTGAAATCAATGAAACCCAAATCTCACATCGACATTATTGGAAATCCGAAAACCATAATTTTGAATATAACGGATGTGATTTGACCGAAATCATTCATAACAGAACGAATAAAATAGGAAGCTGACTGTATTCGATTGTTTTAGGATATTTCGGGTTTTTGCCCAAAAGAACACAGCCTTACAGCTATAGAATTACAGCTACGTGGCTCTGTTCCAAGGGATTATAGCTGCTCGACTCTAGTTAGGGTTGCACGGGTATAATCATACAGACAGTTTCCAGATTTTCACAAAACTTAAAAAACACAATGCATAAAGTAATCAATTATGAGTTTAAGGCCTCTCAGAGTTTACCCTTTTTGTGTTCTAGCATGTTTGAGGGCCGAAAGTGGATTTGAACATCGGAATGTGCTTGAAAATTCCACAAACATCTCGAAACATCAAACATGAACCTCAAACCGATCCGAACAAACCCAAAATCAATTCGAATGAATGAGGAACATCTAGAAACTCTCGTTCTATGTGCTTACCAAGTGTTTTCTCTCTGTGTCTCTCTTTTTCCTTTGGTTTTTCACACCTTTTCTCCCTTTCTCTCTCTCTCTTTCCTTAGAATTCTCCTCTTTTTTTTTTCTCTAAAATGGCTTTTGCCTATTTTTTTCTTCTTCTGTTACGTTTCTGTTGTAAAACCCCAGCTTCCCTCGGTTTAATTCCCCTAATTGAGGTATTAAACATGCTGGTCAAGAGATAATTAGGAAATAACTTGGTCAACCATTAGACCTGCGTGGCTGTAATTTTATAACTGTGCGGCTCTAACGTTATAGTCGTGCGGTTGTAGTTGTGAAACTACAACCGTGCGACTCTAGCCAGAGCTAACAAGGCTTTTCCTAAGTCCTACACTCACATCTAAGCTTTCTAATCACTCGAAGGACCCTTTTCGGGGTTTCGGATTGAGTACTGATATATTTTTGGAGCGTTTAAGAACATTTTAGGCATCATTCTGCTCATTTTCAAATCCGACTCACGTCAGTCCGTCTAACAGGTAACATAGGATTGTCATCATAGAGGTCGAGAAAACCCATACTCATATGTATTGTAATTACTTACTTGTCATTTAATTTTATTTAGGGGTAATTAAATTTAGCCAAATGGAATTAAATTATATAGTATAAACTTTTAATTAAAGTTTATTTATGTAATTGTAATACTAGTGGGCTTGGGTTTTATCAACCTAATTAAAACCTAATTAGACAAGGAGACTATATAAGGACACACTTAAAGAAAAACATGAGTCCTAACCCTAGAAGGAGAAGGAGAAACTCGGCCACCATATTGCAGCCCTTTGTTGCTGAAATTCTTCACCTTTTACACACATTACTTCGCTTCTTCGGCTAGTACCGGTTCCCGTTCGACAGTTGATCGTGCACCGGATTTTGGAAATACTTTTTTTCTTAGAGAATCGATTCTGCAGCAGTCTCTATAAGAGGCGTACCTGGTGAGTGTTTTAATAACTCTTGGTTCAAATGGTTTTGTTCTAATCAATGGTGATCAAACACGATAGGTAGATTCTAGGAAATTTTTAACGGTATATTTTCCTTTCCGCCACGTTATTTTTTCGATGACGAATCCCAACAGTCGTATCAGAACCTAGGTTTTGTCCATTAGATTGATTGAAATTTATTCTTGAAAGTTTTCTTGAAGAAAGAATATGTTTCAAGAATGATTTTTCGGGTTTTTGGAATGATTTTTCTCGAATTGTTTTTATCGATTTTCTGCAGTTATTTTCATCGGATTGATTCTGTTTCTTCACTATTGAACTCTGTGATTTTTTCTTGCTATAGCTGTGATTTTCTGTTTTGTGAAAAAGAAAAATTATTTACTGTTCACTGCCGGCAGCCGCCTGAGGTAGCATGCGCGGCGATGAATGTCACTACTGCTGGGCAGCACAGACGCACAGGCTGCCCAGCAAGTTGTGCGGCCCGTACAGCCCAAATGTGCGACGGGCACAACAGCAGGCTGTGCGACGCACAGCCAATTGGGAGGTGCTACCCAAGACAGCCCGCCGTGTGTAGGGAGGAGCACCACCGCGGGTAGTGGCGTGTCCATTTTGGATTTTTCCGGGTCAGGTTTTGGTTTTAAAATTCGTGAGTATTTTAATTTAACCCGGGCCCGTAATGCAAATTAAATTAAAATGTTTTAATTTTGAATTAATTTGTATTTGATTATTTATTATGTTGGCATGCATTTTTAATTTAATTATTTTGCATGTTAAATTGAATATTGGCTTTGTGAAATTGGCCCAATAAACTGTAGCACGGGTTAAAATTGGGAGGGCTAAATTTCAAATTTGTGACAACCCAAATTCCAGTGTGAACAAAATTGTTAATTTTGCATTAATGGATGTTATCTATTGGGCCTTTATGGGCCTTAGTCACATTTGTTGAAATTGCGATTTCACTCTAAGTAACTCGGCTTAACATTTATATTTATAATTTGGAATACCATGATGGCTTAACATTTATATTTATAATTTGGAATGCCATGATCATGCATCATATTGGTATGTATGTGCACGACAGGTACTTTATTTGAAATGTTGTATTGAGTTCTATGGGCCCTAAATTATAATCGTTTGTAATTTGATTTTGGAAATATAGTCTACGTGCCATTTCTTTTATTTTGATGTAATTTTAAAATAGATTTTGTTTTAATAAAATTATTGTAATTGCATCAAGTATGGAGGAAGGCCCAGAAGGAGCAAACCCATGGTGGGAGCCCAAGGAGAATTGTAGTCCGGCCCGATGGAGAATTAAATAGGTTGTCTAATTTTTCATTAGGTTGTAATTAAGGACCATAGGATCTCATTATTTTAAATTAAGTATGCTATTGCATTCGTCATATAATATGGTTGTATGGATCACCAAATTATAACCCGCATTTATACATGCTAAGTCGTATCACTTAATTTTAATTCGAAGAATTAAAATATTGAGTCATTTAAAAGTGCTTCCCACATTCACACTATTTCCTACCATTGATGCTGTAATGTGCGCCATGCCCTAGCTGGGTACATTGTAGTTTTTGGTGGGCCATCGAGGGTTAGGATAATTGGTATGGTTAATATGTGAATGGTGGTTTAACTCAATATAGGTAGCATTGGCTCAGAGCAGGCCCCAAGCACAAATGAGTAAAGTGTCAATAAGCCCATCAAACCAAAAGTCCTTCATGGAAGGATTGGATAAGTTATCCTACCAAACAAATCAATGGTTGGTTAACGAGCCCTACTTCAGCCAATCGTACATGAGTTGTGGATCTTGGTCAAATCAGCCAATTAACATCACCAACGAACAAATTAAATCGAATTATTAATTTGAATTGGCATAAAAGTCCTTTATTTCTAACTCAAGCAACGATTTCTTCCACGTAGATTATTCCCATTTCACTTTACCAATTTAAAATGGTTGCAACAAACAACAACTCACTCTCACTTAGGTCACTCCTGGAGAAGGAAAAGCTTCAGGGACAAACTTGCTGGACTGGGCTAGGAACTTACAAATAGTTCTTAAACAAGAGTCCAAGGAGTATGTATTAGATACTCCTTTACTAGTTGGCCCTCCCGGAGGTTGAGGTGTCACCACAGTAGTGGTGGAGTAGTACGATCGGCATGTGAGGGACGACCGAGATGTCTCATGCCTTTTGCTGGGTACTATGGCTTCTGATCTTCAGAAGCAGTTTATGGAGCAGCATGATTATGAGATGATGGATCAGCTTAAAAAAATGTTCCAAGATCAGGCTCGTCAAGAACATTACCTGACAACTAAGGCACTTTGCACAACTACAATGGCAGCTGGGACTTCTGTTAGCACTCATGTGCTAAAGTTGAAAGGGTACATTGATACACTTGCTCGCCTTGGCTTGCTAGTTTCGTAGGACTTGGCACAGATAATATTCTCGGGTCACTTCCCGAGTCTTACAACCAATTTATCATGAACTACCACATGCAGGGTCTTGATAAATTGGTAGTTGAGCTACATGGCATGCTTAAGCTTATTGAGTAGTCTCTTAAAAAGAGTCTTGAAGTTCTGGTGGTGAATAAGGACAATACGCCCATTGCTAAGGGTAAGGGCAAATCTAAGGCCAAGGTTAAGGCGCAAAAGGCCAAGGCTAAGTGCAAAAAGGTGGTGGCCCACCCTAAAGCAAGGGTTGCTTCTCTTGAAGATGTCTGCCATGAGTGTCATGAGAAGGGGCACTGGAAGAGCTCGTGTCCAAAGCTAAGGGAGCAAATGAAGAGCAAGTCTGCTGCTTCAGGTATCTATGTTGTTGAGATTACTCTGGATATTTCTACATCTTGGGTTTTAGACACTGGATATGGTTCTCACATTTGTTCAAATGTGCAGGGACTAAGAAATAGGAGATTGCTAAGATCTGGAGAAGTAGATCTTTGAGTTGGTAATGGTGCACAGGTTCAGGCCATGGAGATCAGAGATTATTTCTTGGAGATGCCTAGTGGATTAGTTTTGCAATTAAAAAAACTATTATTTCTGTTTCTTTGTTGGATATTTCTGGTTTTGTATTTAATATTGGAAATGTGCAATGTGACAATTTTATTTATGCAACAGCACTTCTTGAAAATGGTTTATATATCCTTGATCTAAAATAAAAAAAGTTCAATCTATAACATAAACACTAAAAGGATTAAACAAAATGAAATTAATCCTACTTACATCTGGCATTGTCAACTTGGCCACATAAACGAGAAGCGCATAAATAGGCTTCATTCTAGTGAAGTGCTCGGGTCATTTGACATTCAGTCTTATGACACATGTGAATCTTGTTTAAGAGGCAAGATGATAAAGACGCCTTTTAGCAAGACTGCTGAGAGGGCCTCAGAGCTATTAGATTTAATACATTTTAATGCATGCGGCCTAATGAGCACTAGTGCTAAATCAGGTTTTTTGTACTTTGTTACCTTCACGGATGACTTCAGTAGATACGGTTACGTATATCTGATGAAGCATAAGTCCGAGACTCTTCAGAGATTCAAGGACTTTAAGAACGAAGTAGAAAACCAACATGGTAAGAAAATAAAAGCACTTCGGTCTAACCGAGGGGGTGAATATTTGAGCCAAGAGTTTTACTTATTCTTGAGAGAGTGTGGGATTGTATCCCAACGCACCCCTCCTGGTACACCCTAGTGGAATAGAGTGTCGGAAAGGAGGAATAGGACCTTATTAGACATGGTTCGCTCGATGATGAGTCATGCTACACTCCTTGTCTCCTTTAGGGGATATGCTTTAGAGACAGCTGCTTACATACTTAATAATACACCAAGCAAAGCAGTTGAGGGAACACCATATGAACTATAGAAGGGCTGAAAGCCCAATGTTTCCTTCTCAAAGATTTGAAGCTGTGATGCACATGTCAAGCAATTGACAAGTGCCAAGCAAGAGTTCAAATCTGTAAAGTGCCAGTTTGTTTGTTACCCTAAGGAAACTAAGAGTTATGACTTCTACGATCCTATAGAAAACAAAGTTTTCATAGCCAGGAATGAAATCTTCTTGGAGAAGGAATACCTTTCCAAGAGAGACAGTATGAGTAATATTGAACTTTCAAAAGTTCAAGACTCATAGACTCCTGTAGCTACTACTGAGGATGCTTTGGGAACCAAACTAGCAACTCAAGAGATTGAGGCAGCTGAACCAGTTACACAGGACCTTAGAAGGTCTGGTAGGACATGTCATCAGCGAGAGAGGTATGGCTTTCTCGTGACCGAGGATAGGGACCTATGGTCGTTGACCAAGAGGAGCCTAAGACCTATCAGGAGGCTGTTGAAAGCCCACACTCAGATCAATGGTGCAAAGCCATAGAAGCTAAAAGATGGAATCTATGCACGATAACCAAGTATGGCACTTGGTGGATTCACCTCCGGGTGCTAGGGTGATAGGTTGCCAGTGGTGTTTCAAGTTAAAAGCCGATAACACCTTCAACGGGTGATTGGTGGCAAAAGGATTCAGTCAAGTTTAAGGAATTGACTATGATGAAACCTTTTCACCAGTTGCCATGCTCAAATCCATTAGGATACTACTAGCCATAGCTGCATGGTATAATTATAAGATATGGCATATGGATGTTAAGACCACTTTTCTTAATGGAAAGCTACTCGAGGATGTGTACATGACACAACCTGAGGGTTTTATCAATCCAAAGTATCCTAACCGGGTATACAAGCTTCAAATGACCATTTATGGATTGAAGCAAGAATCAAGGTCATGGAATCAGAGATTCAATGAGGCTATAACCGAATATGGCTTCACACAGAATCCTGATGAGACCTGTGTGTATAAGATGGTAAGTAGGTGCGTTTCCTCCTTCCTAGTGCTGTATGTTGACGACATCCTTATCACTGGAGGCGACATACCAATACTACAAGGGGTTAACCAATGGTTGAGTAAGTGCTTCATAATGAAGGACTTGGGCGAAGCTGAGATGATCTTAAGGATCAGGATATACAGAGATAGATCCAATCGGCTTTTAGGCCTAAGTCAGGCCACGTACATTGACAAGGTTCTGAAAAGATTCAACATGGATAAGGTAAAGAAAGGATTCTTGCCTATGCACCATAGGTTGAAGCTGAGTAAGAAAGAGGGTCCTAAAACAAAGAAGGATTGGGAGAGCATGGTAAAGATCAGTTATGCATCCGCTATAGGATCTATCATGTACTCCAGGTTATGTACGAGGCCTGATGTTACATTTGCACTAAGTATGACTAGTCGGTACCAATCGGATCTCGTAGAGGAACACTGGAAGGCAGTCAAGACAATCCTGAAGTACCTTAACCAGACCAAGGATGCTTTCTTAGTGTATGAAGGTCAAGATGAGCTGGTAGTATCAGGTTACACCATCGAGCTTTGAGACCTATGAGGATGAGAACCAGTCAGAGTCTAGTTATGTTCTTCTCCTGAATAGTGGTGCCGTTAGTTGGAGGTCCTCAAAGCAGGATACCATAGTTGACTCTACAATAAAAGCTGAGTACATCACTGCATGCGACGCTGCAAAGGAAGCCATTTGGATTAAGAAGTTCATAACTAAATTAGGAGCAATACTCACCATCCTAGACCTAGTTGATGTTTTATGTGATAACAATGGGGCCATCACACAAGCTAAGGAGCCTCGGTCACACAAGAGATCCAAGCACGTGCTCAGAAAGTTTCACCTCATTTGGGAAATCATGAACAAAGGTGACATATTATTATAGAGGGTTGACACCAAGAATAATGTTGTTGATCCATTGACCAAGGCACTGTCGCAGACACAACACGACGATCATACCAGATTTATAGGAATTAGGGCAATACCTACTTGGAACTAATGCAAGTAGGAGATTGTTGGTGTACCCTAGTTCTTAGGGTATTAGATTCTTGTATTTTGTATTATACAATCAGACTCTTTGTATTAATACATTATTTGTGCCACATTGATAAAGGCAATTAATCTATTCCATTTATATCTTGTGCTATAACATGAATAGAGTATCCATTGATTGATAATCATAAAACATATCCTAAGTCTATTCTGATCGTGGGAACGAATAGAATTATAGAATTGTATATTTGATTAATGTATCATAGTTCTTAACTAGCCATATTACTTGTATAGTTAGTCATGAATATAGCTATTTGTCATTGACATGGGACTGGATCGATCCGTACAAGAAAGCCACATGGTTGTCGCGTCATAGGTCTTTCTTGTGTAGGTCTCTTTTGTCCTTAGACTAGATTTCATTATAGTATCGATATGGAATGTGGTTCACTTTGATATACATCTAACAGATCTGTAAAAGGATGCTAAATATGAATATGATTGGGTGGACAGGTGAACATATTGATATTGATGATGAAGTGATGGAATTTTCACTCGGGTAACATCGAGATGATATCACTAACCACTTGATGAGTGGGACTGATAAGTGTATGGCCATCAAATAAGTTGGTTGCTTATTTGATTAATTAGTTCACTCAAGATCAAGAAATATAATAAATGGCAGAAGAGGATGACGGACACCGTGCCTCTTCTTTATTCATATCGATGTCATTTGGCAAAGGACACTTTGAGATTACTACTGGGTAAGTGTCTTTAATAGACTACTGTATCTCTGTCTTAATTAGAGGCTATAATGGTTTGCTAGAACTCATTTACTGTCTGTAGGCCTTGTGCCCATTGCCTACATAAAGACAGACCTATAAGATAGTGCACATAGATCAACTGAGCCAGAACTTATAGAATTTGTACATGTAATGTACATTGGAAGGAATGCGTTAATTAATTAGTTGACATTGGTGTCAAGGTAATTAATTAACATTGGATTGATTTTATTTAATTAATTAGTTTACATAATGTAATTAATTAATCAATCAATTAATTGAATTACACAAAGTAGAAAATTAATTAAATTATTTTCCTAAGAAGGAAAAATTAAATACATGTATTGTATTTACTTAAGTCTGATTTAATTTTATTTAGAGGTACTTAAATTTAACCAAATGGAACTAAATTATATAGTATAAACTTTTAATTAAAGTTTATTTATGTAATTGTAATCCTAGTGGACTTGGGTTTAATCAACCTAATTAAAACTCAATTAGACAAGGAGACTATATAAGGGCACATTTAAAGAAAAAAAAGCGTCCTAACCCTAAAAGGAGAAGGAGAAATTCGGCCACCATATTGTAGCCCCTTGTTGCCGAAATTCTTCACCTTTTACACATATTCCTTCGCTTCTTCGGCTAGCACCGGTCCCGTTCGATAGTTGATCGTGCACCGGTTTGTGGAAATTATTTCCGCTCAAAGAATCGATTCTGCAGCAGTCTCTAGAAGAGACGTACTTTGTGAGAGTTTCTAAACTCTCTTGGTTCAAATGATTTTGTTCTAATGGTGATCGAACACGATAGGTGGATTCTAGAAAATTTTTAACGATGTATTTTTCACTGCGCTATGTTATTTCTCCGATGATGAGTCCCAACAAGTACTTCCCAAAATCTTAGGTCGACTATATTAGTAAATTTTCACTCCCTACAAAATTTTATGTTCTCATACAAATATCACATAAGGAATTCCAACCAGATTACAAATCTTCATATTTTTTCCTCATGATATTTGGGAACATATTTCTTAATTAACCTCTCTAAACCTAAAACCTTCTCAATAAGTCTAATTGCTTCTTCGGCACATGGAGCTACGAGATCCTCAAAGTACACAAGTACATAACAAACCCGTATCATATGTTATTTTTGTACATGTTCTCACGTATATATGTGTTTTATGCATCAGTGACAGTGCAAAAAACAGAATTGTTTAGATTAGTTTCTGTGTGGCTATGATATTTGTTCTTGTATTGGTTTTTCGGAAGTTCCAAATTGGATATGACTATTTTTATCAATGTCAGAATTGAAGAAACATGTAGTTATTAGTGTTTTTTTTTTTTTTTTGTCACGTTTAGAACCTTAGTCTACCTCATGTCTCTCCTACTGATTGTTATCGTATGATATAAATGTTTGTCAACAGATTATATGTGAAATGTGTACATCTGCTGTAAACTCTAATCACAATCTGCTTGAGTTGCAGATGGAAAAGCTAATGACATTATGCAATATGGTCACTGAAGCTGGTGAAAGATTAAGCTTGAAAATCAATATCTCTGCTTCTGGTTCAAAATGTTGAAGGCATAACTTGGATAGAAGTTTCAATGTCGAGATCAACTCTTAACATTAGCGTAAGTTGGATTTGTTATGGTCAAAGAATGTGTTCATGAGCAAATTGTGATTTTTAGCTCGACGTTGAGTCCAATTCTACATAATAATATCTTAAGATAGTAGTTTATAATTAATAAATCGATAGCAAAGCCACAATTATTGCTTAATAGTACGAGATTTTATAGGGTAGAGGTCAATGAGAAATTGAACTAATCAACTAAAGTATCCATTTGATTTCATTTCATTTGGAGAAAATGGAACTTTTTTAAATCTTTTGTTTAAGAAATTTAGTTATGGTGTGAACTGGGAAGCAAATAATATAAGAGTTACTATATAAATATGAAATAATTATATTTGATGAGGATTGAACCTTAAACAAACTTATAATTATATACACCATATCGTGTTAATTATTTATCATTTTTATTTGAAACGTATATGTCGTATGGGGTTGTTTTCGAAATTAACTATAATTTTAATCCTTTCTCCCTCAGTTTTATCTTGGTAACATATATAGATATATAGAATGATTCAACATGACAATTGAATTAGTTTAACAATAATTAGTTGATATAAAACTTATATATTTTCCTTATGACAAGCCTGCATGTCATAATAATTTTTTCTCTCTTCTTAATTATCTCCACCAACTATGTCCATTTTTTAAGTTCAAAAGAATAAATAAATAAATCAAAACACCAAAACCATAATTTTACTATACTGACCTTATTCCACAAAGCATTTACTTGACCATTCTTTTATGTACTACCATAAAAACTAAATACTTCAATTACTTTTTTTTTTTTATGCATTGAAAATTATATATTTACATATATAGACCATATTTAATTAAAATCAAAATTACACCCTGTAGTATTTTAATATCTAACTCCATAAGTGACAAGTGAAAATTATACCTAATTATTTGGGTTTAAATTGAATTAAAATGGATTTATTTTGAAGAACAAATGAAGCTAAAATGATCAATTTTCAAGTTGCTTGAAGAGTTTCAATTAAAATAGAGCAGTCTAGACTTTGAAGTAAATAAATTCCTTATTCTGTGTTCAACCATGGTTATATTCTATATGCTAACACAGAAAGCCGTAAATAAATTCAGAAAGCAGTAAATAAATTCAGGAATCAAAATTATTACAACAAAATCGAATAAACTATCCTAGGAGAGACAATTGATAAAATAGGATTGGGGGTACAAACATCTAATTTACACGAAATCAACTAAAAAATGAAAAGATAGCATACATCTAACCTAATGTACATCTACCTACAAAACAAAGGTTAGCCGCTATGAGCGGACAATCCTAAAGAGATGGGCTAAGAAGATTTAATAAGTGAAAACGAGTTTTATAGTGAGAAAACAAACAAACTCGAATGCTCTCACTAAAAAGTGACAGGAGTCGCAACCCAACTCAGCTCAACCGGAAAATTATGGTACAGGCAAAAAGAGCTACAGCTCACTGTACCTTTTAATAACAGATTCGAGTTCGGACAACTCATCTATTTCTTCTCGATTCAAAATGTATTTAAAAATTTATATCAATGCCTTTTATATTTTCTACGATTAATTTTATATTTGTTTTGGTAAGTCAATTGCTCACACACGAGATGTAATACTGAAAGCAATAAATAAATTTTGAAGGAAATAAATAAATTTAGGAAATTTAAAATATACAGACCGATCAAGTGAATACCCTAGGGGATACAATTGTGTAAAAAGGGAATTTAGGGTACAAATTTATCTATATATAAATTCTTAAAAATAGAAAGCTAAATATTCATTTATCCTAAAATACATCTACCTACGAAACAAAGTTAGTACATATAAATATGTACACTTAGGACTCAAACAGACTCAGAATGGGAATTCCAGATAGCTCGAGGCGTGAAATGGGGAAAATCGGAAAATTCGATAAATTACCCGATTTGACCTGGAAAATATTTGAAGAACAATAGGTTGAAGCTGAGTAAGAAAGATGGTCCTAAAACAACGAAGGATTGGGAGAGCATGGTAAAGATCCCTTATGCATCCGCTATAGGATCTATCATGTACTCCAGGTTGTGTACGAGGCCTGATGTTGCATTTGCACTAAGTATGACTAGTCGGTACCAATCGGATCCCGTGGAGGAACACTGGAAGGCAGTCAAGACAATCCTGAAGTACCTTAACCAGACAGTCAAGACAATCCTGAAAATTCGATAAATTACCCGATTTGACCTGGAAAATATTTAAAACGCTATTTTGATGGGACTGGAAATTCACTTGAAAATTAATTTGTCCAGTTTAGTATTTCTGTATACAAAAGTGGGCCGATTTTCAAGAAACTTGTGTTTCTATCGTTCTGGTTTACAGAAAATTTAATGCAGAAATTAAATAAATACAAAGAATAAATCTAGGTCAAAAATTA
This sequence comes from Euphorbia tirucalli, assembly GCA_039660915.1. Taxonomy (NCBI): domain Eukaryota; kingdom Viridiplantae; phylum Streptophyta; class Magnoliopsida; order Malpighiales; family Euphorbiaceae; genus Euphorbia; species Euphorbia tirucalli. The sequence goes on along the minus strand of CM077640.1, from coordinate 27,493,746 downwards.
ACAAAAATAATTCTAAAATTAAAACAACATCCATATAGGTGTAGCAGAAGCATCCGTGCGGCTGTAAAAATACCCATACGGATCTGGTTTTAAGAGAATCAAAGAAATCGCTAAAAATCTAGAAATCACTAAATCTGAAACAAATAATAGTAGTACGGATGTAATGCAATAGTCGTGCGGCTGTCTCAATAGCTATACGGATCTGGTTCGCTAGAAAATAGAAAACAGAGCAAAATTTGAAAACGATAAAATGCACCAAAAATCAACCCAAAAAGTTGTAAAAAAGTTTAAAGCCTCTCAGAATTACCTTGTAGATGTCTCTCCAGTGTTCAATTTGAAAGAAATCCAGTTCTTGAAGCTTGAATTCAGATTTGAAATTGAAATTGAACCTTTAAAACCAAGAGATTGAATTCCATAATTCAGCTCTAATTAGTCGATTCTAGCAACCCCAAATAAGTCTCTGATGGCTTAGGATGGATTCGGACAATGAATTTGGTGTCTGAATTGATGATTTATTGGTTTTGATTATTGAATTCCAGTTTTTAAAGTTTGGAAGTTTTTTGAGAATTTTTCCTTAAGTTCTCCCCTTAATTATTTGTCCTTGTTGTTGTTCTCTTGTCCTCCCTTATGATCTCCCTTTAATCCAAATTACCAACCCTGTAATAAGAAGGAACTAATAGAGATTAAGTGTCAAGCCCCATCTTCAACAGCTGTCCTCTTCCATGCAACATTCTGGTGATTCATTAACAATCGTGTAGTTGTCATGTAACAACTGTACGGTTGTTGACACAATAGCTGTGTGGTTCTTCCAATAGCCATGCAGCTGTTGTGTTCGGTCAATCTTAATTCTTCAAATTTTCTTGGTTTTAAGTTTCAAGTTTATTCAAATCCGAATCATCGCTTCTCGAATCGATTCTCGTAATGAACCAGAAGGATATATGACATTCGATACTCTATCATCATTACGGTTAGAAAAATCCGGTGCTCACAGCTGCCCCTCGCGTGATCAAATTAGATACTAATAACAGGTCTAAAATACCCGAGGTAAATTTGTAAACACGGAAAAGAGCACCGTGAACAAAGGAAAGAAAACTTCCCTGCTTTGGGAATTAATGTTGTAGATGCTATACTTCGACTGTTGACTCCGCTGGAGATTAAGCGATTTGAATTACTGAGGATTTGATGAAAGCTTTGATACTGTATGGGAAAAACAAGCTTCATTATCAGCTAGCATGGTGGGAATGATATTCCGCTGCCCTATATGTCACTCTGTTTGAATGCTTTGTAAATCCTTTATTGAGTAGTTTATTGGAGATGAAATTCTTTCCACTAAGGATTGTTGAATTTCTATCTTTGATATAGTGAGTCTTCATTCTTTGATCAATATACTTTGAAACAAAAATTTTTGCCCCTTCGATCAAGAATAAAGATTAGCTAGGACGGAATTGGATTTCCTATGAATGGATGCCTTATGCATATGCATATGCATGTAAAAATCAAATGATACTCTTTTAACTATTATCTAGGTTTGAGATTCCTTGATCTACTGCAGAAAATGTATCATGTCCCTTATTGAATTCAGTTGGGGAGTACATTCTTTATTCAACGAAAGCTTTGTATTTCCATTGGGGATATATGATAACTGTTGAGGAGAATTGTGGTATTTGTTATTATGGTTCCATTGGGGACTAATGAAAAATCTTTACAATTTGCCCATTGTTAACTGCTGTTGGTCCCATATATCATGACTCAGTATCTCTTTTCCACCTGATACTCAGTAAAGCCATTCTTGTCATCATACTTGTAAGTCAAAATCCTTTGAATGTATCTGTAATTATTGGTTTCCTATCATATCTATCGGACTCCATTTCCATTGACTCAACTATCTCAATGACAACATAATAACCAAACACGCTCCATTGCTCTTGACTTAGCTTAGCTTGCTTTGTGACTCTGTTGGAGAAGAAATGAATTTGAAAATGCTCTAATTTTTGGCTAAACTGCCCAATATGGGTTTTTAGCTTAGCGAGCTCTTTTTTTTTTTAATGTGAAATAGAATGATGGATTAAATGTACCTCATTTATACATCAAAATGACATGAGACTTTACAACATTTAAGCTTAAATATGCATCAGAATTTTTAGCGACATTAAGGAAAAATGGATTAGATTTAGAGGCTAAAAATGATTTCCAATTACATATGTTTAATACATTTCCATTGTCAAACATTGTGATCATTATAACCAACTGAATGTAAAGTGCTTTCTTTCAGTGAACGTTCAAACAAGATAACTTTATTTATGCATTTTGAGACAGTCATATAAGCACATTTAAAACAAAGCATCACACTTTATTAATGAATTCAACATGAGTACATTTGAAAGAACTGGTTCCCAAAATGGTACACATTCCACACAGAACCAAACCCGTCATTAGTTGTCCCTTTCGGATTTTCTAACTAATTATTTTCTCTCGTGTCTTAATTTTTGCCTAAGTCGCCCTTTTCGGGTTTTCAACCTAACAGACTTTTTTTTTTCATTTCTTTTCTTTATTTTTGACACATAATAAAACTTCAGGCGATCTTGGTTGACCAGATCCATGAATTAATTTCCATCTATATCTATGATTCTAACAACACCTTTCGATTGCACTTTCTTCACCACGTATGGACCTTCCCAATTTGGCTTAAATTTTACTGATACATCTATAAATGATCTTGTGCCTTCCTCATATATCATTTCTAACTGCTCATATCTGGCTTGAACCCATTCAGTTTCTGGCATTTGAGCCTCCAAAGCTATTTTGAGTGACTTAAGTTCTATCTCCATTGGCAAGACAACTTCCATACCATACACCGAAGAATATGGTGTTTCTCCTGTTGGTACTCTGACACTGGTTCTATAACTCCAAAGAGCATACGGCAACTTTTTATCCCAATCTTTATAAGTGGTTAGCATTTTTGACAGAATCTTCTTTATATACTTGTTAGCTACTTCCACTGCACCATTAGCTTGCGGTCTATATGGAGAAGATCTATGATGTTTAATGCCTTTTTCTATAAATAATTCAGCTGTTGCCTCTTGGAATTATACACCATTGTCGGCCACTACATGATAAGGGACTCCATATCGAGCAAAGATATTCTTCTAAACAAACTTAGCCATCTTCTTAGCTGTTACACAAGTGAATGATTAAGCTTCCACTCATTTCGAAAAATAATCAACTGCAACCACTGTAAATATGTGCCTATTGGATGCTATAGAATGAATTTCCCTGATTATATCTATTCCCCAAGCTCAAAACGGCCAAAGAGCTGCTAAATTATGTAATTCAGATGGTGGCAAATGACTGATATCAGTGTAGATCTGACATTCATGAAATTTTCTTACTTCCTTCACACAATGATTCTACATTGTCATATAGAAACATCTCTATCTCATTATTTTTCTGGCGAAAACTATCCCAGGTCCACACAATCCTGAATGCACTTTTTGTATCACTGTTTTTGCTTCTTGTTCTATCAAACACCTCATAAAAACTCCATTCATTGTTCTTTTGTGTAACTTATCTTTAAAGATTCTAAACTGGCTGGCTAATCTTCTCAATGAAACTTTTTCAATAGTACTATCTCCTTCTAGATACATTCCCTCCTTCACATACTGATAAGTATCAATGAACCATGGCTTTTCTTCAGCTGTCAATTCCGTCACTTCTTGAACATCAAAGAATGGTTGTTTAGAAATTGCTATAACTAGAGGTTGTATCTGTGTTCATTCTAGATTTTCACACATAGAAGATAATGTTGCTAACGCATCAGCCATTCATAGAAGATAATGTTGCTAATGTTGGGATTTGTCACTAGAAATCACCCGATTAAAGTGGAAGAACGCGATGATTTCCTCAAATCCGTGCCCAGGAGCAATTGAGATGGAAATTGGAAAAACAAAAATTTAATCACAAGAGATAAATCTCTTACCCGGATATCTCTATAAAAGATGGATGCAGACTGTAGGAATCAAACTAGAATCCCTCCTCGTTCACGTACACGAACTCCTAACAAACACCACCTGTGCTAGCGTCGAAAAACACAAAACCTTTTGGAGAGGAAGGGAGGGGAGATTTTGGCTATGCTTGCATTACCTCCCTAGGCCGAAAATCCTAGGGTTATTTTAACCATAGGTGGCCGAAATTCTAAAGGAGAATTTCGGCCCAATTGGCTCCTTCTTTTGTGTGGGCTTCCTTTTTTCATTTTTAGGCCCAAATCTATTTTAATTAGTCTGGTTTAAATTAATTTCAAGCCCAACCTTAATTTACACATGTATATAATATATTACACCATGTAACATATTATTTACATTTAATTAAAATTGGTTTGACTAATTAATTTAATCTAGGAAATTAAAATTAGATCTTCACAAAATAAATTCATATGTAAACCTATACATATGAATATTTCCACCCAGGAAATAAGCTCATAATTAATCCAATTAATTATGAGAAAGCCAATCAAATATTAATTTTATTATTATGATCAATCCAATTGATCTTTATAATAAAATTAATATAATCCTCTCTCTTCAGAGTGTATACCCCAAGTATACAGGTGATTCCTTAAGTCTGTGTTCAGTCGCTCAATGTGTATGATCCCGTGGGCCCATCTTTATGTTGGCAGTGGGCCCGTGGCCCACAGACTGTAGTTGGGCTCTAGCAAGCCACTGCAGCCCCTAATTAAGATGGAGATGGTAGTCCAACTGTAATCATAACCCTGTAGTTTGAACTTGTATATCCCATGTCATTGATATCGGTGTCCAACACAGAGGCATGGATTGATTACCCTCTTTTGTGTCTGGACATTAACTTGATCTCGAATGTAATGAAGCTCACAAACAAGTTCCAACTTGTTTGGGTGTGGCCACACTCTTCTCAGTCACATTCATCAAGAGGCCGGTGATATCTTCTCAGTGGACTACTGAGTGACAAATCCCTTCTGCATATCCATAGCATTGCCATACTAAGTGACATACCCGAAAGCACCCATACTTGGCACCCTATTACAGGCCCTTTAGGCGTACCCCTAAGTATGCGACCTCGCATGCGATATGATCATATGGTCAGGTCAAAGGATCCATACAAGTACTACATGAGAGTCACTTGTGATACTATACCATGTGTATTTCTCGTTTAGTGGATCTATCCAGTACCATGCCCTTTTTACATGTACCCATTAACTTGGTTGACATCCTATGTCCAATGAAAGGTAAGACACCGCCATACAACCAGGTTAATGATAGTCTCTAGTCCTATTCATTCCCATGACTGGAACAGACTACGGATCTCTTTGTGGTAATATCGTTTACCCTATCCATGGTCTTATTGCCAAGTGCATGACACTTGTCATCATGGATATGGATATGTCCATTGGATACTTCATTTAAGATATTGCACAAGATATATATAATAAATGAATTAATGCCTTTATTAATAACATAAAATCAGTATAATACATAAATCCAATAAACGTATAATACAAATTCAAGGTCCAATACCTCGAGACTAGGGCATATCCAACAATCTCCCACTTGCACTAGTTCCAACTAGGCATAGGCCTAATCCCTATAGATCCAGTATGACCCTCGTGCTTGGGCTGAGCCAGCGCCTTGGTCAAAGGATCTGCGACATTATCCTCGGTGTCCACTCTATGTAATGCAATGTCACCTCTCTCCGCGATCTCTCATATGTGGTGAAACTTTCTAAGCACGGGCTTTGTGTTCTTGTGCGATCAGGGCTCCTCAACTTGTGCAACGACCCCATTGTTGTCACAGAAGATATCAACTCAGTCCTGGATAGTTGGTACTACTCCCAACTTAGTGATTAACTTCCTTATCCATACAGCTTCCTTAGCTGCATCACACGTCGTGATGTACTCAGCTTCTATTGTAGAGTTCGCGATGGTTGGCTGCTTTAAGCTCCTCCAGCTTACAGCACCACCACTTACCAAAAACACATACCCAGACTACGACTGGTATCCATCCTGGTCGGTCTGGAAGCTTGCATCAGTGTACCCAGTAACTGATAGCACTTCCTGACCTCTATACACCAAGAAGCTATCCTTAGTCCGGTTAAGGTACTTGAGGATTGCCTTGACAGCCTTCCTGTGATCCTCCCAGGGATCCTGCTGGTACCGACTCGTCATACTTAGTGCAAAGGCGACATCAGGTCTCGTACATAGCATGGAGTACATAATTGATCCTATAGCTGAAGCATATGGAACCAATTTCATGTTCTCCCTGTCCTCCCTTGTTTTAGCTAGTTCTTCTTACTAAGTTTCAGCCCATGACCCATTGGTAAGAAACCTTTCTTAGCCCGATCCATACTGAACCTTTTCAGAACTTTGTCTATGTATGAGGCCTGACTTAGGCCCAGAAGCCGATTTGATCTATCCTTATAGATCCTGATCCCTAGGATCATCTCAGCTTCGCCTAAATCCTTCATTGCGAAGCACTTACACAGCCACTACTTTACCCCTTGCAGTGTAGGTATGTCGATTCCAATGAGCAGGATGTCATCTACGTAAAGTACCAAGAATGTGACAATGCTCCCACTAGTCCTCTTATACACACAAGGCTCATCTTGATTCTGTATAAAGCCATATTCCTTTATAGCTTCATTGAATCTAAGATTCCAACTTTGGGATGCTTGCTTTAGTTCATAAATGGACCTTTGAAGTTTGCATACCCTTCCGGGATACTCTGGATCGACAAAACCCTCAGGTTGTGTCATGTACACATCCTCGAGTAGCTTTCCATTAAGGAAAGCAGTTTTAACATCCATTTGCTAGACCTCATAGTCGTACCATGCGGCTATGGCTAGCAAGATCCTAATGGATTTGAGCATGGCTACTGGTGAGAAAGTCTCATCATAGTCTATTCCATGGACTTGTCTGAAACCTTTCACAACCAGACGCCCCTTGAAGGTATTATCAGCTTTTAGCTTGTAGCACCACTTGCAACCTATTACCTTAGCACCGGGAGGTGGATCAACCAAGTTCCAAACCTGGTTATCGTACATAGATTGCATCTCTGCCTCCATCGCTTTACGCCAATTTGTAGACTGTGGGCTTACCATAGCTTCCTGGTAGGTTTTGGGTTCTTCCTCATCCCAGATGAGAAGAGTTTGATCATCAGTAATGAGGAAACCATACCTCTCTGGTTCCCGACGATCCCTACCAGACCTTCTAGGTCCTTGTGTGGCCTGGGTCGGTGATTCCTCCTATGGAAGCTCCACTTGGGCCTCCGAGTTATCCTCTTCAGGAGCTAGTGGACTTTGAACTTCCCTGAGTTCAACATTGCTCCCACTATCTTTCTTGGAAAGGAACTCCTTTTCTAGAAAGACCCCCTTCCTTGCCACGAACACCTTGTTCTCAGCAGGGTTATAGACGTAATACCCTTTGGTTTCCCTAGGGTAGCCCACAAATAGGCATTTATCGGTTTTGGGCTCCAGCTTGCCACTAGTCAATCTCTTGACATGTGCTTCGCATCCCCAAATCCTTAGGAAAGACACATTGGGCTCCCTGCCCGTCCATATATGATATGGGGTCTTTTCCACTGCCTTAGTTGGAGTATTATTTAAAATAAGAGCAGCTGTCTCGAGGGCGTGTCCCCAGAAACTAATTAGGAGAGAGGCTTGACTCATCATTAAGCGGACCATGTCCAACAGGGTCCTATTACTCCGTTCGGACACCCCATTCCATTGTGGTGTTCCAGGAGGAGTGAGTTGTGGAACTATTCCATGCTCTCTTAAGTATGAGTCAAACTCTAGGCTCATATACTCACCTCCTCAGTCTGATCGAAGGGTTTTGATATTCCTGCCTAGCTGGTTTTGTACTTCGTTCCTAAATTCCTTGAACCTATCAAGGGTCTCAGATTTATGTTTCATCAGATAGACAAAGACATATCTATTGAAATCATCCGTGAATGTGACAAAATACAGATGTCCACCTCTGGTCGCTATGCTCATGGGTCCACATACATCTAAATGTATTAGGTCCAATAAGTCAGTGGCCCTTTCAGCCTTCTTGCTAAAAGGCACCTTAGTCATTTTGCCTCGTAAACATGACTCGTATATATCAATTAACTCCAAGTCAAATGACCCTAAGACTCCAGCTTTGTGAAGCCTAGCTATGCGCTTCTCATTTATGTGGCCTAAATGACAATGCCATAGGTAGACAGGATTAAGTTCGTTGGGCTTAACCCTTTTAGTGTTTATGTTATAAACATGATTGGTTTTATTTAAGTCCAGAATATATAGGCCATTATTTAATAGAGCATCTCCATAAAATAATCCCTCTCTAGATATAGAAATTCTACCATTCGAAATAGTAAAATAAAATCCAGAAATATCCAACATGGAAACTGAAATAATATTCCTGTACATAGCAGGTACAAAAAAACATTGTTCGAAAATTAAAACCAATCTAGTAGGCATCATGAGGTGATATTCGTCGATCTCTATGGCAGCAACCCTTGCTCCGTTATTGACCTGCAAGTCCACCTCTCCCGATCCCAGTGACCTTCTATTCTTAAGTCCCTGCACATTACAACAAATGTGAGAACCACATCTAGTATCCAATACCCAGGATGTTGAAACAGTAAGGTTAATGTCTATGACATAAATACCTGATGAGGACGCACCCTGGGTCTTCCTCTGCTCTCCCATCAGCTTGGGACACGATCTCTTCCAATGGCCTGCCTGTCTGCACCCGAAACAGACATCCTCAGGACCTACCTTCTGCTGGGCCCTAGGCTGGGCCTTGGCCTTCTTATTCTTAGCCTTGGCCTTCTTGGCCTTGGCAAGAGGAGGGTTCCCCTTGTTGACCAGCAGCACCGGTGAACTCTTATTGATCGACTGTTCAGTAAGCTTGAGCATCCCATGCAGCTCACTAACAGTACGGTTCATCCCTTGCATGTTATAGTTCAAGATGAACTGATTATAAGAATCCTACAAGGATGCAAGGATTGTGTCCACCGCCAACTCCTGGGAGATGGGCGATCCGAGATGGGCTAAAGTGTCCAAATAGCCCTTCATCTTGAGCACGTGTGTGCTCACAGATGTCCCAGCCCCCATCTTACAGGAGTGGAATGCCTTATTGGTCAGGTAACTTTCCTGACGAGCTTGCTCCTGAAACATCTCATTAAGATTCGTTATCATAGAATAGGCTTGATGGTCCATAAACTGTTTTTGCAGTTCGGGGACCATGCGGGCCAACATAAGGCTTGTCACATCCCTATTATCCTTGACATGCACCTTGTATTCCTCCAGCTAGGCAGCCCGTGGATTACATCCTTGAGGCGCAGCTGGCACATGCCTTTCTAGTACGTACTCTTTGGACTCTTGTCTTAGAACTATGCTTAAGTTCCTAGACCATCCCAAAAAGTTGGGACCGAAATGTTTGTCCCCTCTCTAGGATAGATCGCAGTGATAAAGGACTTTACATTGTTATTCCCATATATAATTAATAATGAATCAAGTTATTATTTAAACCGCGTTGTTGGGCTCATGGGCCGAGATCCATATTTCATTAAGATATAGCCAGATGAGGGCCTGGTACAACTATACCTAATTATTTAGGTAGGAACGCCGTCCAATCCCAACTTAGGGACTCTCGGTTTGATGGGCTTGTTGGCACTTACCCATTTGTGCTTAGGGCCAGGAGAATCCTACTACGCATGCTAAGTCAAAACCTCCATTCAAGTGTTAGAGTATCCCATACCCTAACCCAATACAAAATGATGATACTCTAGTGTATCCTACAAGGGCATGGTCTACAACTAGCCTATCCCCACTTTGAGCTGCTTTAGAAAGAGGGAAGCACTTTTAAGCGACTTAGTAATTTCCATTTGGTTATTAGATTCATTTAATAACGGCTTACATACATAAGGCCGGTGAAATTGCTGTTGGATCATACATTCATACATGCAAATAAATATAAAGCATAATTAAATAAATAAGTAAAATGGACTGCTATGGGCCTATATTACATCCTAATATTATTCTAGTAAACCTATACTAGAATCCAATATCAGGTGGGCCTCCATCTTCTTCCTTCTGCGCTTGCACCTCCACTTGGGCTCACCACTCCATGGGCTCCTTCTTTTACAAATTTTGTAATAAGAAAATAAAATAAAATTACATAAAAAAAAAAAGAAAACGACATGCAGGCCGTACTTACCCAAAAAGAAAATACAACCCATCTCGAATAAGGCCCAATAGCATCTAATCATACAAAATGTTTAATCACTCATATGCATCCAATACATATAATTCATAAGCATGTTACAATGCATGATTCAAGCCCATTTCAATTATGTCCAAGCCATTATTTTGAAATCGCCAATTTTGACCCACTATGGTTTTAACCCTTAACGGGCTTTGGGCCTCCAGCCCAGGCAGTCCAACTGCTCCTACTGGAATTGGGAAACCATGGGTCCAATTCAGCCATCCAAGTAATTGTGCCAAAATTACCCGAACCAATTTCAATTAACCATATTAATTTCCAAAATTAATATCACATGAATAAAATTAAACTTCATTCAAGAAACCATACGCATTTAAATTACAAAAATTTAAACACATGAATTTTAAAACCAATTAAAATTTTAAAACTGGGCCCCGGGCCCAAAACCCGCCAAATCCAAAAATACTGGGCCCGGCCCGCTGCGGCTAGGGCAACCTAGTTACCCTAGCAGCAGCCGCCGCTGCTAGATGCAGTAGCGACACAGCCGCCGTGCGGCAGCCACTGGCCAGCAGTGGCTGCCGCCCAGCTACAGCAGCTATCTAGCAGCGGCTGCCGCCAGCGGCGATTCCTGCACGCCGGGAACAGCCAGATTTAAAAAAAAAAGAAAAACAGAAAATAAAAAAAAAAAAAACATGGCATCCACATCAAGAAATTCACCAAGAATCTCAAACATACAATAAAATTAAATAAACATAAACCTATATGCAAATTCAATTTCTATTGTACAAAATGAAAGGGAAAAAATCATAAACCCCAATCCAAGAACCCCAATAAAAAATCTCCAATTTTAAAACCGAGGGATTCAACCAATTTTAACAATTTCCATGGATCAAAAGCCCGCTCTGATAACACTGTTGGGATTTGTCACCGGAAATCACCCGATTAAAGCGGAAGAACGCGATGATTTCCTCAAATCCATGCCCAGGAGATATGATGGAAATTGGAAAAACAAAAATTTAATCACAAGAGATAAATCTCTAACCCGGAATATCTCTATAAAATATGGATGCAGACTGCAGGAATCAAATTAGAATCCCTCCTTGTTCATTTACATGAACGCCTAACGAACACCACCCGTGCTAGCGTCGGAAAACACAAAACCTTTTGGAGAGCAAGGGAGGGGAAATTTCGGATATCCTTGCATTACCTCCCTAGGCCGAAAATCCTAGGGTTATTTTAACCTTAGGTGGCCGAAATTCTCAAGGATAATTTCGGCCCAATTGGCTCCTTCTTTTGTGTGGGCTTCCTTCTTTCATTTTTAGGCCCAAATCTATTTTAATTGGTCTGGTTTAAATTAATTTCCAGCCCAACTTTAATTTACACATGTATATAATATATTACACCATGTAACATATTATTTACATTTAATTAAAATTGGTTTGACTAATTAATTTAATCCATGAAATTAAAATTAGATCTTCACAAAATAAATTCATATGTAAACCTATACATATGAATATTTCCACCCAGGAAATAATCTCATAATTAATCCAATTAATTATGAGAAAGCCAATCAAATATTAATTTTATTATTATGATCAATCCAATTAATCTTTACAATAAAATTAATATAATCCTCTCTTTTCAGAGTGTATACTCCAAGTATACAGGTGATTTCTTAAGTCTGTGTTCAGGCGCTCAATGTGTACGATCCCGTGGGCCCATCTTTATGTTGGCAGTGGGCCCGTGGCCCATAGACTGCAGTTGGGCTCTAGCAAGCCACTGCAGCCCCTAATTAAGATGGAGATGGCAGTCCAACTGTAATCATAACCCTGTAGTTTGAACTTGTATATCCCATGTCATTGATATCAGTGTCCAACAAAGAGGCATGGATTGATCACCCTTTTTTGTGTCCGGACATTAACATGATCTCGAATGTAATAAAGCTCACAAACAAGTTCCAACTTGTTTGGGTGTGGCCACACTCTTCTTAGTCACATTCATCAAGAGGCCGGTAATATCTTCTCAGTGGACTACTGAGTGACAAATCCCTTCTGCATATCCATAGCATTGCCATGCTAAGTGACATACTCGAAAGCACCCATACTTGGCACCCTATTACAGACCCTTTAGGTGTACCCCTAAGTATGCGACCTCGCATGCGATACGATCATATGGTCAGGTCAAAGGATCCATACAAGTACTACACGAGAATCACTTGTGATACTATACCATGTGGATTTCTTGTTTAGTGGATCTATCCAGTACCATGCCCTTTTCACATGTACCCATTAACTTGGTTGACATCCCATGTCCAATGACCAGTAAGACACCGCCATACAACCAGGTTAATAATAGTCTCTAGTCCCATTCATTCCCATGACTAGAACAAACTACGGATCTCTTTATGGTCATATCGTTTACCCTATCCATGGTCTTACTGCCAAGTGCATGACACTTGTCATCATGGATATGGATATGTCCATTGGATACTTCATTTAAGATATTACACAAGATATATATAATAAATGAATTAATGCCTTTATTAATAACACAAAATTAGTATAATACATAAATCCAATAAATGCATAATACAAATACAAGGTCCAATGCCTCGGGACTAGGGCATATCCAATAGCTAATGCATCAGCCATTTTATTCTCTTCCCTGGGAATGTGTTTGAATTCACACTAGCCAAATAAATCTTTTCTGTACTGCAGCAATTCTAAGTAAGGCCTTAGGGCTTCTTCTTTCACATCCCATTCACCCTGAGCTTGTTTAATCACTAGAAGTGAATCTCCAACGATTAACACATCATTTGCCTTTAGCGATAAGAGAGCTTCCATTCCAAACAAACATGCTTCATATTTTGCTCCATTATTCGTTATAGGAAAATCCAATCTCTTTGATTACAGAATAATTTCACCATCTGGAGTTGCTACAATTATCCCAATTCAAGCACCTTTTCTGTTTACAGCACTATCAAAACACATAATCCACCTTTTGACTTCTACCATAGCTAGCTTCTCATCAGGGAATTCTAAATTCTCTATATAATCTGATTGTAGAGGTTGGTTAGCCAGAAACTCTGCTACAACTCATCCCTTGATGACCTGCTTTGTGACATACTCAATATCAAAATTCTGATAAGAGTGGTAGCCATCTGGATAATTTTTTTACTAACACCTGTGCTTCATAAAAATACTTCATTGGATCAACTTTGGCCACAACCTGTACTTTATATGACTGGAAATAATGTCTCAACTTCTTTGTCAGCCAAACCATTGTTACACATGTCTTCTCTACCAGTGTGTACTTGGTTTCATAATCCAACAACTTCTTGCTAAGATAATAAATAGGATACTCCCTTCCATCCTTCTCTTATGCTTGCATCACCCCTATTGAAGAATCTACAACTACCACATATAGAATTAAAGGCTTTCCTGGAACTGTTGGACTCAAAACTGGAGGATTTACTAGATAATCCTTAATCTTTTCAAATCCCAACTGACACTTGTCATCCCATACAATTGGCTAGTCTTTCTTCAAAAGCTTAAAGATTGGCTCACAAATTAAAGTCAACCGTGCTATGAACTGACTGATATACTGCAAAGAACCCAGAAATGACCAAACTTCTTTCTCTATTTTTGGAGCTGGCATATCTTGAATAGCCTTAATTTTATATGGATCCATTTCAATTCCCCTCTGGCTAACCACATGGCCGAGTAGTTTTCCTGATGTAACCCTAAATATACACTTCTTGGGATTAAGTTTGAAATTATACTCCTCAATACGTGTTAGAAATCTATCCAGGATAGCAGGGTGCTCTTCCCTGGTCATCAATTTAACAAGCATATCATCAACATAAACCTCCAATTCTTTGTGAATCATATCATGCAACAGAGTTGTGACAGCCCTCTGATAAGTAGCTCCAACATTCTTTAGTCCAAATGGCATCACCCGATAGCAAAATGTTGTTAGAGATTGTGCCCTAAGCCAGTGTTGGATTATGTAAACAATCTTCTTAAGTCATTAATAAAGACTTATTTTATCATATATATTTGTATGTTAGTATTTATGATAATGTATCCATGAATTAATTGTGTAATTCTAAATTTCCCTAGTCGTTTGTTATTATGGGAATAATAACAAACTAAGACTAGTGTGAGTGATAATGGATATTCATAAGATGAATATAGTGTATACAGATACAGATTATACTCACGGGCAATGTGTTAGAGAACATGTTGCTGGAGACCCACTATAAGATCAAGTTCATGGTCACGTGTCACAACTGATCTTGATTATAGTAGTGTCATCAGCTGATTCCTTTGACCTGAGGTCACCATGGATTCCGGGATGAATTCATGTTGTGCTTTGACGCAGTCAAACGCTGCTTGTAACAGAGTAGTTATAAAGGCTGTGGTTGGGTACAATATGACTCATGCTTAGGGATGTGAGTGACAGATATGGGATTTTGTCCCTCTCTAACAAGAGAGCGATATCACTGGGCCCCTCGATAAGTAAGACTGTTAAATGCATGGCCGTGCTCAAATAATTGATAAGAGTATCAATTGATTTGTCTGAACAGTTTACTTTGAGATCGAGAAAGCATATGATTAATTATATAAGATTGACAAGTGTACCATGTCTTATAATTAATCTTGATATCAAAGAGACAAAAGGGAATATGACATTCTATAAATAGGTATTGGATCATTCCAATCATATTAATTGGGTAGTCGTAATGGCTTGCTAGAGTCCGCTTGTGACCTATAAGGACATTATGGTAATTTCCTTATTGCCAATTAATATGATCCTATGGGGTCACACACAAGAGCAAAATGAAGTTCATCTTATCGGGTATAAATTATTATTGGATAATAATTTATGAATGAGAAAGAGAATAAATATATATAGTGATATATATTTATGTATGTATATATAAATATTAATGTGATTAATATTGCATAAAGTATGCTACATATTATAATTAAATTATATGGAGATATAATTAATTATAATATTATATATACATATATGTATTATGGAGAATTGATTTGATTTAATGTTAATTGAGAATTAATATTAAATTGTGTGGGTTAATATATAATTATAACTAATAGGTGTATTAGGTTATAATTATAATTAACTATTTAGGTTAATTATTTAAGGAAACAATTAACCTAAACCTAATCACTCTCTACACTAATAATACAGCATTTTTTTCGGCCAGCCACTATAAGCTAAAGGCAGCCGACTTTTGCCTTGCTCTCCTTCCAAGTTTTCGAAACTTTGGTCTCTCTCTCTCGTTCGAAGAATTGTTCTTCAAATCTGGCGCTAGCACGCGGTGGACGTATTGCTCCGTGTGGATCAACCGTAGAGGGAAGCTATTTTGGTTCCTGCTTGATTCAATCTTCAAAGAATTAAGGTAATTCTTTAACCCTCCTTCCGATTCAATGCAATGTACATGGGTCCTTGGTGGGGATTAATCTTTTATTTCCGCTGCGCATTTTGTTTTGTGCGATTAATTCCCCAACAGTGGTATCAGAGCCACTTGTATTTTGATTGAATTGGATTTATGTTTTGATTGGATCAAAATTGCATGTTAGGGTTTGTATGATTTTGATTGGATCAAAATTGTTGTTAGGGGTTTGTATGTTTTTTTTTAGGGTTCTATGTTATTATGAATAACAATTAAAATTTGATTTTAATGTGAATCATTGTGAATGATTTGTTTTAATAATTTGAAATGTTTAAGGGGTTGGTATCATGAATTTGATTCATGGGATTTTAATTGAAATTGTTTCAATTAATTAAATGAAATTAAAAAAAAATATATATATATATAAAACAATTGCTGTTTCGTTATTCTGGGCATAATGCCCAGAATAATTTTGGGTGCAATGCAATTGCAATTGCAATTGCGCCCAACTGCAATTGCAATTGCAATTGCAATTGCACATGCTGCGTAAGCAGCATGCTGCTTACGCAGCATGGGCTGCGCAGCTACGTGTTGCGCAGCCCGTCGGGCTGCGCGCAGTATTGGATACTGCAGTGCGAGGCCCGACTAGCATGCTGTCCGACAGTTTTACCCCTTTTTCGTTTTAAGTGTGGAAAATTATTTCTGCAAATTTACGAATTTTTTTTTTCCCCAAATTAATTAATTCTAAATACAATAGGATTGTATTTTACCCTATTATGAACCCTAAATCTTGTAGATATAAAATTATTGTGATAATTTTATGCATGGTGTTGTGGTATGGTTTTGGACCCTTGGATGTTTTTTGTTTTTCTTTTGGTTTTGGTGAATGTAAGGTTTTATAAATACGGCCTGCGAGTCGTTTGTATTTATGTAATCTTATTTTTCTAGATAAATTGTATAGGATGCAATTTATTGTTTGTAAATTTTATTTACTAGAAAATTGTATAGGATACAATTTTGTAAAGTATGTAAATCCATGAGATGGTGCCAAGGAACAAAGACGTGAAGACGGATCCAAGGGATGCGGCTGTGCTGCGACCATGCGATGGTTACAACCACCTAGGAAATGACCTGTTGATTTTCATATTGGCCTGTGAAAATCAATGTAGATAAAACCATACCATAACACGGTCTTTCGAGTCTATTGCATGTTTTATATTTTGATGCCATGTGATGCCATGCTAAGTATGAAATATGCATGCTAGATGAATGTATGACATTGGATGCCATGCTAGAATTAATATTAACTTAGAAAGATTAATGTTAATGCCATGTATTGTATGAGATACATTTTAATCACAGGAATTAATAAACCCTAAATAAACTTATGAAGTTTATATTTTTGCCACCCAATTACGTATAACACTAGTCAAGTACTATGTTCGCATCATGGTAGCCACGCCAAAGCGGGTACGCATGTTGTGACCTTAGCGAAGCGATAATATGAGAAATGGTGATTCTCATTGTGTTGTAATTGGTTTAACAAAGGGTTAATCAAAATGGTGTTTTGAACCCGAGGCAAAGATGAGATGAGTAACATGCAAATTAAATATGATATATGATATCATGCATCTCATAAATTAAAAGAGTTACATAATGATGTAATTGACATGGTGATGTCTACCGAAATTATATTTAATCATAGGGACATGCCAAAGCAGTGCTATGGTTAAGTATGGATTTTGGGTCTTTTAACCACTTAAATATTTTAAAGGGTTTTATAATTTTAGTGGGAGTTTAATTCTCTTATGTAATTAACTTTGCATATATTTTCTGTTGTAGATAAATGGCCAACACAAGCAATCCCGGTTCTATTCGATCTATCCTTGAGAAGGATAAACTGAACGGAACCAATTACCTAGATCGGTATCGCAACTTGAGAATTGTTCTCAAGCAAGAGCGAAAGCTGTATGTTCTGGATGGGCCTTTGCCCGCTAACCCTCCACCCACCACAGCTTCAAGAGCTGAAAGGGATGCTTTTCACAAGCATCAAAATGATCAGATTGATGTACAATGCCTGATGCTCGCATCAATGATTCCGGAACTTCAGAAGGATCTGGAAACATTTGAGGCATATGAGATGTCTCAAGAGCTTAAGGAAATGTTCCAAAAGCAAGCGAGAAGGGAAAGGTATGAGACCTTGAGATCTTTGGTTGGGTGCAAGATGACCGAAGGGAGTTCGGTTAGTGCCCATGTTCTGAAGATGAAAGGGTACATTGATCAGTTGGAGAGGCTTGGTTCGCCACTCAGACCTGAGTTGGCAACGGATTTGATCCTTAATTCTCTTCCCGAGAGTTACTCCCATTTTGTCATGAATTATCACATGAATGATATGGACAAAACGGTCAGCGAACTGCATGGGATGCTGAAAAACGCTGAAGTAACGATAAAAGAGAAGCCAAGCTCCAAAGGGATCCATATGGTGCAAAAGGGTAGGATCCAGAAGAAGAAGGGTAAAGCAAACAAACCCAAAGAGTTTGGGAAGGATGCAAAGAAGCCCAAAGCTCTTACCAAGGCAAAGCCTCCAAAGGAAGGCACATGCCATTTCTGCAATCAGCCTGGTCATTGGCGCAGAAATTGCAAGCTTTATTTGGAGGACTTGAGGAAGAAGAGAGGCGGTGAGACCGCTAATCAAGGTATTTATGTAATTGAAATATTTCATTCTACTTCTGTCTCTACTTCGTGGGTATTAGATACCGGTTGTGGTTCTCACATTTGTATGAATGTGCAGGGGCTTAAAGGAAGTAGAAAGCTCAAGAAGGGCGAGGTAGAATTCCATGTGGCGAATGGAGCTAGAGTTGCTGCTTATGAAGTCGGTCGCTACGAGCTCAAGTTGCCAAGTGGACTTGTTCTTTCTTTGAATAATTGTTATTTTGTTCCTAATTTGTCTAGGAACATCATTTCTATTTCATGTTTGGACAAGGAAGGATTTAAATGTGTTATTGAGAATAATCACTTATTGATTTTCAATAAAGACTTGTTTTATGCAAATGCGGATTTACATGATGGTCTTTATTTGTTGAACCTTAGTGAAGGTTATAATGAGCATGTATATAACATAAATACCAAAAGGATAAGAACAAATGTTGTGAATCCTACTTATCTCTGGCACTGTCGTCTAGGACACATTAATGAGAAACGCATTTCAAAACTCCATAAAGATGGAATTTTGGGTCTAGATGTTTTTGAAACATATGACACTTGCGAGTCTTGTTTAATGGGTAAGATGACCAAGAGTCCCTTTACTGGTCACAGTGAAAGGGCTAGTGACTTATTAGAACTCATACATACAGATGTATGTGGGCCTATGAGCACAACTGCTAGAGGTGGTTTTCAATACTTCATTACGTTCACTGATGATTTCAGTAGGTATGGTTATCTATATCTAATGAAGCATAAGTCGGAATCCTTTGAAATGTTCAAAGCCTTCCAAAATGAAGTACAAAACCAACTTGGCAAGACAATTAAAGCACTTAGATCTGATCGAGGTGGTGAATATTTGAGCCAAGACTTTGACGATCATCTTAGAAAGTGTGGGATTGTCTCACAACTAACTCCTCCTGGTACACCACAGTGGAATGGTGTGTCTGAGAGGAGGAACCGTACTTTATTGGATATGGTTCGGTCGATGATGAGTCAAACAAATCTTCCTCTATCCTTTTGGGGATATGCACTTGAAACAGCGGCATTCACACTGAACCGAGTTCCATCAAAAGCAGTTGAAAAGACACCATATGAGATATGGGTTGGTAAGAGACCAAATTTGTCTTTTCTCAAGATTTGGGGATGCGAAGCTTATGTGAAATACTTGATTTCAGATAAGTTAGCACCAAAATCTGTGAAGTGTAACTTTGTAGGTTATCCAAAAGAAACTAAAGGTTATTTCTTTTACAGTCCTAGTGAAAACAAAGTGTTTGTTGCTAGGAATGGTATATTCCTGGAAAAAGAGTTTATTTCCAAAGGAATCAGTGGGAGTAAAGTACACCTGCAAGAAAATCTGGATAACCAAAATGAAAATGGTTTTCAAATGGAACAACAACCTGATTCACAAGAAGTTGTTGAGTCAGAACCAGCAACACAAGTCCAACGTAGATCAAGTAGAGTTCGTCATGAGCCCGAGAGATATGGATTTCTCGTCACGAACGAAAATGATCTGATTCTGTTAGAAGAGAATGAACCTTCCACGTACATGGAAATTGTCTCTAATTCAGAATCTGAAAAATGGCTTGATGCTATGAAGTCAGAAATTCAATCCATGGACGACAACAAAGTATGGACTTTGGTTGATCTCCCAAAGGGTGCTAAAGCAATAGGGCACAAATGGGTTTTCAAGTTGAAAACGGACATGGATGGGAACATTCAGACTTATAAAGCAAGGTTAGTGGCAAAGGGTTACCGACAAGTTCATGGTATAGACTATGACGAAACCTTTTCGCCAGTAGCTATGATCAAGTCCATCAGAATTCTTGTTGCCATAGCAGCATATTATGACTATGAAATATGGCAAATGGATGTCAAAACAGCTTTCCTAAATGGAAACCTTGTTGAGGATGTGTACATGACACAGCCTGAAGGTTTTGTCGATCCAAAGAATCCTGATAAAGT
Organism: Euphorbia tirucalli; assembly: GCA_039660915.1. Taxonomy (NCBI): domain Eukaryota; kingdom Viridiplantae; phylum Streptophyta; class Magnoliopsida; order Malpighiales; family Euphorbiaceae; genus Euphorbia; species Euphorbia tirucalli. The sequence continues at coordinate 27,473,422 of CM077640.1, read as the reverse complement.
ATGCAAGCTTCAAAAGGCCATTTATGGTTTGAAGCAAGCATCAAGAAGTTGGAATCATTGTTTTGATGAATCAGTCAAAAAGTTTGGCTTCATCAAAAACGAAGATGAGCCTTGTGTGTACAAGAAGTTCAATGGGAGTAATATAGTTTTCCTAGTTCTATATGTCGATGACATATTGTTAATAGGAGATCACATTCCTACCTTGCAAGAAGTAAAATCTTGGCTAGGAAAGTGTTTTTCTATGAAAGACTTGGGTGAGGCAGCCTACATTCTTGGAATAAAGATCTATAGAGATAGATCTAAGAGATTGATAGGTTTGAGCCAGAGTACATACATTGACAAAATACTGAAAAGGTTCAGTATGGATCAATCAAAGAAAGGAAATGTTCCTATTGGGCAAGGGATAAAGCTTAGTCGTAAGCAATGTCCTGTGACAGTTGAAGAACGTCAACGCATGGATAAGATTCCTTATGCGTCAGCTATAGGATCTATCATGTATGCCATGGTATGTACTCGGCCAGATGTCTCTTTTGCTTTGAGCATGACAAGTAGATATCAGTCTGATCCAGGTGATAGTCACTGGACTGCTGTCAAGAGTATTCTTAAGTACTTGAGAAGAACTAAAGATACATTCTTGATATATGGAGGCTCGGACGAAGATCTTGTTGTAAATGGTTACACGGATGCAAGTTTCCAAACTGATCAAGATCAGATGCAGTCACAGTCTGGGTATGTGTTCATTCTGAATGGAGGTGCGATAAGTTGGAAGAGTTCTAAGCAAAGCACGATAGCTGCATCTACAACAGAAGCCGAGTATATTGTTGCATCAGATGCAGCCCAAGAGGCTGTTTGGATCAAGAAGTTCATCGAAGAACTTGGTGTCGTTCCTAGCATAGTGAATCCTGTGAGCCTCTTGTGTGACAACAATGGGGCAATATCACTTGCTAAGGAACCTAGTGTGTCACAGAAATCCAAACATATACTTCGGCGTTTTCACTACATAAGAGAAGTCATCTCAAGAGGAGATGTGAAGATATGCAAAGTTGCGTCTGAAGACAATGTTGCCGATCCACTAACAAAAGCTCTTTCACAAGCTGTACATGATGGTCATGCTAGGTCCATGGGTATTAGATACATTTGAAGATTGGACTTAGGGCAAGTGGGAGATTGTTAGAGATTGTGCCCTAAGCCAATGTTGGATTATGTAAACAATCTTCTTAAGTCATTAATAAAGACTTATTTTATCATATATATTTGTATGTTAGTATTTATGATAATGTATCCATGAATTAATTGTGTAATTCTAAATTTCCCTAGTCGTTTGTTATTATGGGAATAATAACAAACTAAGACTAGTGTGAGTGATAATGGATATTCATAAGATGAATATAGTGTATACAGATACAGATTATACTCACGGGCAATGTGTTAGAGAACATGTTGCTGGAGACCCACTATAAGATCAAGTTCATGGTCACGTGTCACAACTGATCTTGATTATAGTAGTGTCATCAGCTGATTCCTTTGACCTGAGGTCACCATGGATTCCGGGATGAATTCATGTTGTGCTTTGACGCAGTCAAACGCTGCTTGTAACAGAGTAGTTATAAAGGCTGTGGTTGGGTACAATATGACTCATGCTTAGGGATGTGAGTGACAGATATGGGATTTTGTCCCTCTCTAACAAGAGAGCGATATCACTGGGCCCCTCGATAAGTAAGACTGTTAAATGCATGGCCGTGCTCAAATAATTGATAAGAGTATCAATTGATTTGTCTGAACAGTTTACTTTGAGATCGAGAAAGCATATGATTAATTATATAAGATTGACAAGTGTACCATGTCTTATAATTAATCATGATATCAAAGAGACAAAAGGGAATATGACATTCTATAAATAGGTATTGGATCATTCCAATCATATTAATTGGGTAGTCGTAATGGCTTGCTAGAGTCCGCTTGTGACCTATAAGGACATTATGGTAATTTCCTTATTGCCAATTAATATGATCCTATGGGGTCACACACAAGAGCAAAATGAAGTTCATCTTATCGGGTATAAATTATTATTGGATAATAATTTATGAATGAGAAAGAGAATAAATATATATAGTGATATATATTTATGTATGTATATATAAATATTAATGTGATTAATATTGCATAAAGTATGCTACATATTATAATTAAATTATATGGAGATATAATTAATTATAATATTATATATACATATATGTATTATGGAGAATTGATTTGATTTAATGTTAATTGAGAATTAATATTAAATTGTGTGGGTTAATATATAATTATAACTAATAGGTGTATTAGGTTATAATTATAATTAACTATTTAGGTTAATTATTTAAGGAAATAATTAACCTAAACCTAATCACTCTCTACACTAATAATACAGCATTTTTTTCGGCCAGCCACTATAAGCTAAAGGCAGCCGACTTTTGCCTTGCTCTCCTTCCAAGTTTTCGAAACTTTGGTCTCTCTCTCTCGTTCGAAGAATTGTTCTTCAAATCCGGCGCTAGCACGCGGTGAACGTATTGCTCCGTGTGGATCAATCGTAGAGAGAAGCTATTTTGGTTCCTGCTTGATTCAATCTTCAAAGAATTAACGTAATTCTTTAACCCTCCTTCCGATTCAATGCAATGTACATGGGTCCTTGGTGGGGATTAATCTTTTATTTCCGCTGCGCATTTTGTTTTGTGCGATTAATTCCCCAACAAATGTACCCTATTCTGTAATGAATGATGTCTTCACTTTGTTAATTATATCCATCAGGATCTGATTATACCCTGAAAACCTATCCATAAATAAGTACATCGCTGCTTTTGTAGGGAATTAATCGCCAAAATAAATACGCAGCGGAAAGAAAAACGGATTAATCCCCGCCAAGGATCCATGTATATTGCATTGAATTGGAAGGAAGGGTTAAAGAATTACCTCTTAATTCTTACAGGATTGGATCAAAAGGAACCAAAGTAGCTTCCCTCTACAGTTGATCCACACGGAGCAATTGATCCACCGCGTGCTAGCGCCGGGATTGAAGAACGATTCTTCGAACGAGACAGAGAAAGCGAAAAATCAGATTTTTCCTTGGAGTTTTGTTGGGAATTTCGGCTGCCACTATTCCCTTATTGTGGCTGCCGAAAAAATTCACCTTATTGTGTTTTGTTGTGTATTAATTAGGTTATATATTTCCTTATATATATAACCTAATAAGTTAATTATAATTATACCCTAATACACTTATTAGTTATAATTATAAATTAACCCACACAACTTAATATTAATTCTCAATTAATATTAAGTCAAATCAATTCTCCATAATACACATATGTATATACAATATTATAATTAATTATATCTCTATATAATTTAATTATAATATGTGGCATACCTTATGCAATATTAACCATATTAATATTCACATATACATATATATATAAATATATATCACTATATATATATTCTCTTTCTCATTCATAAATTATTATCCAATAATAATTTATACCCGATAAGATGAACTTCATTTTGCTCTTTGTGTGTGACCCCATAGGTTCATATTAATTGGCAATAAGGAAATTACCATAATGTCCTTATAGATCACAAGCGGACTCTAGCAAGCCATTATGACTACCCAATTAACATGATTGGAATGATCCAATACCTATTTATAGAATGTCATATTCCCTTTTGTCTCTTTGATATCATGATTAATCATAAGACATGGTACACTTGTCAATCTTATATAATTAATCATATGCTTTCTCGATCTCAAAGTAAACTATTTAGACAAATCAATTGATACTCTATCAATTATTTGAGCACGGCCATGCATTTAACAGTCTTACTTATCGAGGGGCCCAGTGATATCGCTCTCTTGATAGAGAGGGACAAAATCCCATATCTGTCACTCACATCCCAAAGCATGAGTCATATCGTACCCAACCACAGCCTTTATAACTACTCTGTTACAAGCAGCGTTTGACTGCGTCAAAGCACAACATAAATTCATCCCGGAATCCATGGTGACCTCAGGTCAAAGGAATCAGCTGATGACACTACTATAATCAAGATCAGTTGTGACACGTGACCATGAACTTGATCTTATAGTGGGTCTCCAGCAACATGTTCTCTAACATATTGCCCGTGAGTATAACCTGTATCTGTATACACTATATTCATCTTATGAATATCCATTATCACTCACACTAGTCTTAGTTTGTTATTATTCCCATAATAACAATCGACTAGGGAAATTTAGAATTACACAATTAATTCATGGATACATTATCATAAATACTAACATACAAATATATATGATAAAATAAGTCTTTATTAATGACTTAAGAAGATTGTTTACATAATCCAACATTGGCTTAGGGCACAATCTCTAACAGCTTTAGCTTGAGATTATACTTTTCAATGCATGTTAAAAATCTATCCAGAATAGCAGGGTGCTCTTCTTGGGTCATCAATTAAACAAGCATATCATCGACGTAAACCTCCGCTTCCTTGTGAATCATGTCATGTAATAGAATTGGGACAACCCTCTGATAGGTAGCTCCAGCATTCTTCAGTCCAAACGACATTACACGGTAATAGAAAGTGCCACATTCTATAATAAATGATGTCTTTGCTTTGTCGATTATATCCATCAAGATCTGATTATACCCTGAAAACCTATAAATGAGTACATCGTGCTTTAGCTGCACTATCAATCAGAACATCAATGTGGGGCATTGGAAAATCATCCTTCGGACAAGCCTAATTCAGATCCTTGTAATCCACACATACTCTAATTCTTCCATCTTTCTTAGGCACTTGAACAATATTGGCTACCCATTCTGTATATTCCACCACTTCGAGAAATTTAGCTTCAATCTGTTTAGCCACTTCTTCTTTTACCAGTGTAGCCCATTCTAGTCTTAGCCTGCTCAGCTTCTACTTTACTGGTTTAAATTTTGGGTCTATTAGAATCTTATGCACTGTTATTTTAGTGTCAACCCCTAGCATATCTTCGCATGACCAAGTGAAAGCTTTAACATGTTTTTGCAATATTTTTGTTAATTCTCTTTCTTCTTTAGGGCTTAGATCGTGTGAAATGGATACCATTCTAGGGTTTTCATCTGTACTTATATTAATTTCATACAATGTAGTGTTATGGATGCTAAATATGCTTGATGGTGATTCAAATGCATGTACAGAATTATAAGGATAAACATCGCACAAGTAAGCAAATTGAGACTTCATTGCATTAAACTTGTTATAAAGTACATTGTTGACATCGAAAATGGATGAAATAGATACAACAAAATCATTTTCACCTCCACAGGTGTGGGCCTTTCACTTCTTCATCCTCCTTGTTCAGCTTCAGGATATCATCCAGATTAGTAGCTATTTTAGACTCTTGTTCATCAGAAAGAGCAGTCTTCTCAACCTCAGCCAATTGTGCCTTAGACTTCATCATGATTTTTGCAATTTTAGAAACTACAGAGTTGAGACTTTCTTTGGTCATTAGCTTTTTCTTGTACCCTTTCTTGGTCTTTGCAAAGGCATTGTTCAAGGCAACAGTCAACGCCTTTGAAATCACTTCTCCAGCTTCATCACAGATCTTCTTTTTAGTATCTTTTTTTCCTTATTGGCATAGCTCACTTTCTTCTTCATCTCTACTACATTAGTTGACTTCTCAGATGACTTCTTCTGGTAGATAACAGGCTTGAAAACTATTTCTTCTTCTATTATTTGTGCAATAGGTTCTTCTTGACTTTTCTCAAAATCCACCACATTAGAAAAATATTTCAAAGAATGTGTTGGAAATGCCCTAGTCCCAAGGCATTGGTCCTTGTTTTGTATTATACATTTTGGATCTTTTAAGAGATTAATGTATTATACATTTGTGTTATTAAATGAAGGCATTAATCTATTTATATATATAAATGTTTTGTAATATTATAAATGAAGTATCCGATGGTAATATCTATATCCATCATGTTGACAAGTGTTATGCACATGGCAGTGAGACCATGGATAGGGAAACAATATAACCATAAAGGCATCCATAGTCTATTCAAGTCATGGGAATGAATGGAACTAAAGACTATCATAAACTTGGTTATATGGTGGTTTTTTTGTGAACACGGGTTTTCCCGACCTCTGTGATGAGAGTCATTTGTTACCTTTATAGCAATCAGATTTGGGAAGGAGCAGAAGGTTGCCTGGAATGCCTCGAACGCTCCAAAAACTAAACTGTCCGAGATCCGAAAACCCCGAGAAAGGTCTCTCGAGTAAGTTTAGGGTTAAGAGGTGAGTGTAGATGTTAGGGTAGCCTGTCCCAGTTCTGTCCGGAATCGCACGGCTATAGTTTCTGAACTACAGCCGTGCATCTTAGGCCAGAGCCGCCCGGCTCTGAATGCTAAAGCCGCACGACCCTAGATGCCAGAACCGTACGGCTCTGGTAGGTTAGGAGAGTTGCTCTGTAAAGCAGAGAAACTTGCTGAAGCAAGAGATTTCTATCTTTTCAGCTGAAACCGAGAGTTAGAGGGTATGGGGCACATTTAATGTTCTCCATGACGAAAAGTAAAAGGAAGTATAAAAAGGAAAATATCAGAGAGAGAAGGGGGTGTTTTTTCATTTGAAAAGAAAAAAAAAAGAGAAAAAAGAAAGTTACAGAGAAAAGTGAGCAAGAAGAAGAGAGAAAGAGAGGAAGAGAGAAAGTATTTCCCTAAACCCAAACCTGTACTCCAATCGTCCTATAACAACTCTAGACCGTGACTTACTCGTCTGGATGCATTCCCGGGTTCGTTTCGATTTGCTTCGGAAGTTATTTTTGGAATTTCCGGACGCTCAAGGATTCTAGGCACAATCTTGCTTCCCAATCCTTTTCTGAACATCCATTACACTGGAACAACAACAAGGTAAACTCTGAGAGGCATTAAACCTACATGCATTACTTTTTCTTTGCGTTTTTCTGATTTCCGCAAGTTTTCCAGGAAAGGGACTATCCATCACAGCTGCACGGCTGTTTTTATCTTGAACAGAGCCGCATGGCTATTTTCTGTGGGGGCAGAATCCTGAAACTGCCCTTATCGGCCGAAAGTAGTCTGTTTTCCATCTTATGCATTCTGTTATGATCAATTTCGGCCCATATGCATTCGTATATTGTAAAACTTTGGTTTTCAGATTTTTGTACGTACGGGTGTTAGATTTTCAGTTTTTCCTGGATTTTCTTATTTTTGATTTCGGGGTTGTTCAATTCGAGTTGGATTCGTAGTCCAGCATCAGCAGACCCCCGAAACCTATAGAATCCCCGGGAAACATTCGAAAATGAGAAAAATAGCATTTGCAAAAAAAAAAATCTAGAAAACCATTTTTCGGGTTCTGGAAATCACAGCCGCACGGCTGTAATTTCCATAATAGATAGAATTGCGGGACGGCCCGCACAGCCTTTGTCACGCGATGCTGTTTTTGGCTATGATTTCCAGAATAGACAGAATTACAGGACGGCCCGCACGGCCTCTGTCGCGCGATGCTGTTTTCGAATTCAAATTATTTTTGGTGTGTTTACCTTTTTCGGACCCTAGATGTTTGTGAAAATTAGGAAAACTCGTACGAACGGAACCCCGAGTTTCGGGATAACAGACCCACTAAAATGTGGAAGTTTGCATGAAACCGAGCCAAATGGTTTTCAAAAATTGTTTTCCAGCATAAAAATCTCCAGGGCATTTCAAAACTGTTTTCCAGGTCTAACCGGTCCGACCAGCCGGGTCGAGCTGGTTACCCCCTAAATGCATGCCCTCGCTCCAAAAAATCCCAATTCTGTCCTGCTGTAAGTCCTACTTGAGCTTTTAATATAATCTGTGCTAACCGTCTGTTTTGCAGCATTTATTTTCCTTTTTTATTATTTTTTTTGTAATTAATAGATTAATTCTTATATTTAGGTATTTGTAATTTTTAGATCCTCGTGTATCCTAGGTGCTTGTAAATGTGAGGACGAGAGTTTTTATTTTTTTATTCAATTTGGTTGTATAAGCGGCCTCTGTTTTTCTTTTGTTTAATTCGAATGTATGGTTTACTTTGCCGCAACTTAATTCTGTCATTTGCTTGAGCATCGGCTGATTAATAAACTTAATTGGGTAGATAGATAGTAAATTGAATGAATATGGTAATATAAATTATAAACTGAATATAAGCTTGAGCTTAAGTAGGTAAGTTGCACGAACCCTAAATCTCTGGATTAGGTACGGCAGTCTGCGCTCGGTAGGGAGCTGTACCGGAATTTCCCGATGAGCTGATCCAGGTGGCGACTCTGTCACTGATATTGAAATTTAGGTTTCGAGGTCTTCAAGTAATAAAACGGGAAAACGTTTTCTACAAAAAGAATTTCTAAAACAAACAAGTGATTTTCCCTAAAGCAAGATAAATGAAAACTCGTTTTCCAAAATATCACGAATTCACTTGTTTTCCTCGGTTCGCTTCGCCGCGTCCATTTTCTACATAAAAGGTCGTCCACTCATAGTGGCAACTCCACTGGGGATCTAAGTTTTCTTAAAAGTTTTTGATAAAAACTTAAGGGACTTAGGCAACTCTTGAAATATAACATCGCTTGTATTCATTTATTAATTTATAAATACCATATTTATTCATACCTTGCATATCATGCAGTTTCTTCTTCTCAACCCCTCAAATACACTGATCAACCCTATTTACCCTAGAAGGTGGCCTACCTCTTTCGCCAGGATTGGAGGCACCTGACGGGGTAAACAACTCATAGCCTCGCATGACCTTACATCGTGTTCTATGGTAAGGAGTGTATCTTCACTACGGGAGCCCATACGAACCCTTGGTTTTGACTTTGACCCACATGTAATGGCTTAGTAACTTCCCCTAGGATCACCAAAACATAAGATTAAAATTAAACAATTGAGTGTGCACCTTTGGTATCCCCTGTTGATGCCAAAGAGACCCAACACCTAGGAAGAATGCGAGACCAATTGAAAGGAGAAATAAGGTTGGAAGGGAGTGCATATTTTGTGTGTGCTAACATTTGTTCTATGGTGATTTTCTTTTTATCTTTTTCACGAAGCATCAAACACACATAATCATCTGTGTGCCATTTTAACCACGTATTCGTGCAGCCATCTTTAACACATACACATATGTATGGCATTTATGCTAACCATGTTTTCATGCAGCCACAACATTTTACTCCCGTGACATATATATACATCTCGTGTGCCAACATTTCTATAAAACATTCACGATATCGTTCTGTATATCATGCATCCTAACCATATTTTTCTACAGCCATTTGCATTTTGTGTGACATACATATTCATGTCATTTCATTCCACTCCATCTAATAAGGACAGTCCAAGAATGCATGTCGCAATCATTCCATTTCATACCATATCGGGTACCCAAAACTACCCGTAGTTCACCTGTGCACCGGTTTGCACTCGACCATTTCACTACATCATGTCATTCACTATGAAATCGTAAAGATTTTAGGTGTGGTTGTATGGCAAGTCGTACGACAACAACACAATGTCAACACCATATACATTTCATGTCTATCCATTATTGGCGTCGCGATGATGCCTAAACCTTGTTTGTGTGTCACAATCCACATCGGATTCGTTTCATGACATTAATAATTCATTCGAAGTGCTCCATGAATGCCAAATTTTTATGCACATAGGAACATATCATGACATTATAAATTCATACAAGGTGTTGCACGAACACCGAACCTCTGTCCATGTCCTCACATGCACGTGACTTGTCTACAACATCATTTCATAATGGATGCCCTGTAAGCATCGGAACTCTGTCTGTGGATCGGCTTCCCCGTGACCATTTCATACCATCTCATTTTGACCTAAAAAGCATCGAAACTCTGTCTGTGTGTCTATACACACGCAACCATTTCATAGCATTTATTAGGTGCCCCAAAGGCACCGAGCCTCTGTCCATGTGACGATCTGCACGTGACAATTCCTACGTTGTCTTTTGCATAGTTTTAGGGCATTCTTGGAATTTCAGAAGTAAAAATAAAGGTTGCCATATTCATTATCACTTTAATTCATGAACCATCATATGAGCATGATCCTCCTACAATCATACCATACATGCCATTTAGTACGTTGTGTCTAGGGTCATGACATCCACACATGATGCTAACCTTATGCTGAATGTGCAGTTTGGAGACGAACATCGAAACAGTTAGTGCGAGTTGAATCGAGCCTTAATCAGTCAGTTCAGTCAGTTTAGACTGGATTAGTCACCATGGAAGGGGTTAGAGTTAGTTCAGATTCAGATTCAGATCAAGAGGTTAGAGGACAATTGCCTTCCTTGCCAATTGACAGTCAGTTTGTGTTGGAAGAAGTAAGCAGAACATAAATGGCTCAAGGTGGGAACAGTGGAAATTCGCCCTTTAATATGAATGCATTCATGACTGCACTTCTGAATTCTGATCAGTTCAAGGCTACCATCAGGGAGCAAGTGCAGACTGCAGTGACTGCCACTGTAGGCCAGACTAGTCAACAGGCCCAAGCCCCTGTTGAAAATGAAGGGAATGTCATCCAGGGGGGCCCTAATTCAAGAAAGAACATCCCAGGTAGTAGTAGGGTGGTCATTCCAGCCCAGAAAGTTGATCATCATTCTGAGAAGGACGAGGTCTTTGAAAGGGCTAGGGAAGCCTCGATTGAGACTGCTGAAAGGTGACTTAAGGAAAAGTTCTCTGATTTTGAGGCACTGTTGCCGAAGCTGAAGGAAATGGTGCATTACCATCCTATTAAGTGTGCAGATCCTTCTAGTTTATTGGGAGAGGGGGGGAGAGCTGCTCCTAGTTGGGTTTCAGATGCCATATTTGCCCTCGTACACTGGGGAAGGTCCGCCGGAAGCATATTTGGATAGCTATGTGAGAATTATATCCAGCCTAGGCATTGGAAAAGTTCATTTGCTGAATTTGTTCCCGACGACTTTGCGGGGTGCAACTGCCAAATGGTATTTAAAGATGCCAATCTACACTCGTGGCACTTGGGAGGATCTATCTGAGGCATTTGTTATACGCCTACAACACTCAATTGGAAACAACATTGGAGGATCTGGAGAGAATACGATAGAGGTGTAATGAATCCTTTTCTACTTATTATAAAAGGTGGATGGATGTGCAAGTACTAGTGGATGGGGCCCCTAAACTGGAGTCTCTAATTGTAAAGCTGGTTGATCGAATCCTTAGCCTGTATCTTCGCTAAGTGCAGAAAGGCTGGTCTGTTACAAAGCCTGAAGCCTTATGTTCCCTATGTTGAAGTTAATAAAGATAACTACTGTGCCTACCATGTGCCGACAGGCCACCGCACTAATGAATGCACTGGTCTGATAAAGGCTATCCAGTAGCTTGTTACTGAAGGGAAAATTATGGAGCCGACTTTGAAGCCGAATGTTCAGAGAAACCCTCTGCCTAATTTCGGAGGCCAAGTCAATATGGTTCAATCTGGGATGCCGGCCAATGGTGTATTTTCCCAGATAATCAAAGCTAACTCGAGTGTGCGGGCTGTTGTATCTGAAGTTGAGGAAGAAGAGCCAGAAGAGGTTGAAAAACAGACATCAGTAGTACAGAGGGGACAGGCTCCTATTGATCTGAATGACATTAATCTGGGGGATGACGATGAAGATTTTGGATTTGAGGAGCCGAAGTTGGTGTATCCGGTGGAGACGAGATAGGGGACAGTGAGCATAAAAGATGGTCCCGTCATGCATATCACCCAGAGCGGCAGGGTTTACCAACCTGTCAAAGTAGCTCCTCAGGCACCGCCCAGGAGGAACTACCCTACTGCAGAATCAGACACTGTAGCCCAAGGATCGAAGGGTAAGGAAGAGGAATGTGATAGTTGAGCAACTAAAGACAGTGCCCGCCCAGGCTAGCATCTAGCACCTTCTCATGGAGTCCAAAAGACACTGTGAGGCTGTAGTAAAGCAGCTAGTGGAAATGGTGGCGACCCCTATGATGTCTCCAGATAAGGTGTGTGCAGTGATAAGAGGGGTTGATCTGCAAGCCAACAGGGCCCAGGAAATTAGTTTCGGGGTATCGGACCTGCCACCAGAGGGGGTGAATCACAATAGGGTTTTGTATCTGAAGGTGGAGATTATACATAAAACTATGCCCTGTGTAATGGTTGATGACGGCTCGGCCCTCATCATTTGCCCCCTCAAAGTTTTGCCCTACCTGGGCATTGAAACAGAAGCCCTTTGTAATTGTGGCATAGTAACCAGGGCAGATGATGACAATAAGAGATCAGTAATCGGCACCTTCAAAGCCGAAGTCAGTCATCAACATCCCAGTTAGATTTTCCCTACTCCTAGGAAGGCCATAGTTCCATCCCTTGGGGGCTGTACCTTCAACTTTGCATCAAAAGGTGAAATTCCTGATAAGTGGAAAGGTGATGACTGTGGAGGCAGATGAGCCATCAATAGTAGCTGCTTTAGGTGCTGTGGAGCAACCAATGATAAGAGTGGCAGCTGTGACAGAGGAACGTGGTGATGAACCAAAGTTTCCGGAGTGGATACATAAATACTTCGCCAAGCAAAAATTTGAGCCCGGCAAGGGCCTGGGGGCAAGACAATAGGGTATCCCCGAATTCAACATTGAACCAGGGAAGTACTGTCAGCACAGACTTGGCTACCGTGAGAAGGGAGATGGGCCGGGCAGGAGATCTGTGAATTTGGTCAACACGTTTATGTGTTCGACTGAGAAAATGTACAATAGGGCTCTGGAGCCGATAGAAGTCGAGGGGGATCAACTCCCAGGATTTAACATCTTTTCTGATGTTGTGGATTTTGAAAAGTACGGAGTCGACCTAGTTGTCAACATGATCCGTATTGAGACTAAGGATGATAAGGGAAAAGTTCTGAAGAAGCAGGGAACAGCAGTCAGCCGAGTTAGTGTTGAGTTCGGGAATAAGGGAGAATCTGCTGAGAAAGTAGGCCCTGAAAGTGGGGAAACTGAAAAGGCCATAACAGCCATCACCAAGGCACTGGCCGTGCTAATGAAAGTGAACACAGGTTCTGAACTAAAGCAAGCAGCTATGCCAAAAATTCAGGAGGAGTCGATGAACTAAGCTGTGAATGAATTAGGTAAGCTGATGATGATAGGGAAAGCAAAGATGGCTGAGGAAGGATTATCTGCTAACCAGGAACAGGCCCTTGAGGGTGACTTGGGAGACTTGTTCGAGGAGATCGAAGATGCTGCAACAAATGAAGACCCCCCACATGTGGAGGATGATAATCATTTTAATGTATCTGTTTCTACTCTTTTTGATGTAAATAACTCTGCCTACAAGGCTTTCAATGCAATGAAATCTAATTTTGCTTAATTGTGTGATGTTTTTCCTGATGGAACTATGCATATATACAAACATTCATTTAATGTCTTTAGCATACATATGCATCATTACATGAAATGAATCTAGGGATAGATGATAACCCAAAAATGGTATCCGTCTCGAAAGACCTCACGCCTGGTGAGAGAAAAGAAATTGTGAAAGTGCTCCTTAAACACGTAAAAGCCTTTGCCTGGTCATACGACGACATGCCCGGGGTTGACAGGGGAATTGCAGAACACAGGATCCCAACCGATCCAAAAATCAAGCCTATTAAGCAGAAACTCAGACGACTCCCACCAGAATGGGTAGAAAAGGTTAAGGAGGAAGTGGCCAAGCAGATAAAAGCAAAGTTCCTGGAAGTGGTAGAGTATCCGGAATGGTTGTGTGAGCGGATGACCTTTTTACAGAACACGCGGCTAAGCGGGAACCGGGAACTTTCTTTTTAAGGTGTGATGATGTGGTTTGAAAACGGGTCTTTAATCTTTCTTAAGAAAATCTTTCATTTTATTGGAAAAACCCTTTTGTAGAAAACTTAATTGTAAGTGTGAATTTTGGAAAAAAAGGTTTTTAGAAAATCCCAATTTGAACTTAAAGATCTCGAAACCTAAATTTCGAAATTAGATGCAGAGTCACCACCCAGATCAGCTCTTTCGGGAAGTTCCGGTACAACTCCCTACCAAGTGTAGACGTGGTACCTAATTCAGAGATGGGCAACAAATTTACTAATCCTCACTCATTTTCAATTATTATTCCATAATGTAATGTTGCATTCACTTAATTCTACTCATTTTATCTCCTTTTTTATTATTAACCAATGCTCATGCAAATGACATAAATATAAAACCAAAAAAAGTGCAGGAAAGTAAAAGTACAGGAAAAGTAAATAGAGGCCAAATTATACAACCCATAAAAAGAAAAAGCTCTCATCCTCACCATTACAACCGCCTATGATACACGATGATCTAAAAAATTACAATCGCCTAGATACACGATTTAATCTATAAAATACATTCAAAAATAAAAATAAAGAAAAATAAAAGCTGTATCCAAATACGGTTAGCACAAGTAAATAAATCACACCAAGGACTCATATAGGATAGAATAGGGGTATTTGATGCAGCGAAACTTCGAACGATAATACTAACATCCGTTGATCGCGCACGATGCCGGATAATAGTCTTCTACTAATTGAATTTCGCAAAATTCACAAAAGCAGGGTAAAAAGGAATTAATTCCGAAAATTTTATTCAATTGAAAACTGGCTATTACAAACTATATTATAGCCTTTTTATAGGCAAAGTATCCTAAATGTAATAAAACTCCTAAATAATTAAAACTCCTAAATAGTTTAAACTTCCCAATTAGACTAAATAAGAAAAACTACTAAATAAATTAAAATACAAACAAAATAGGAATCATTATCAATTTAGGATTCTTTGAATAAAATCTATTCCTAATCCTAATTATAAAATAATTACAATTAAAATAAAGATACAATTTAAAATATATCTTTAATTTATTTCTATGACAGGTAATTATTTCCAAGTTGAATTGTTGATCCCTTTTACTATTTGTGGCCCCGCATTAGTATTTTAGGAAACAGGATCATGCATAGGGGTAATCGAATCGACATGATCGGTCGGCCCAGTTAGACCTGGAAAATGGTTTTTTTTGAAACGCCCTATAGGTTTTATGGATGAAAAACCAATTTTGAAAATCATTTGGCTCATTTACATGCATTTTCCAACTTTAGTGGGCCGGAAATCCTGGGACCCGGGGGTCCCGTTCATGGGTGGGCCTAAGTTAAACATCCATCTAGGGTCCAAAAAGAATATAAACACACCAAAATTCAGTTTTGAATAGGAAAAAGATGCAAAATTATAAGTTTGGGGCCCAAAAGGGGAAAACTATAATTTTGCCTCAACTACAGCCGCACGGCTGTAGGTTACAGCCGTGCGGCAGTAACACCTACAGCCGTGCGGCTGTAATGCTCTAGAATGTGTTCCGGCCTTCTTTTCTCGTTTTTAAAAATCGTTTTGCAAATTTAGCAATTTTGGGTAGTCTGGGATTTCTGGAAACACACTAACTTCAACCAAACTGATCGAAATAAGTCCAGAAATCCCTAAAAACTCAAAATCGCTAAACTTAAAATCACA
This sequence comes from Euphorbia tirucalli, assembly GCA_039660915.1. Classification (NCBI taxonomy): domain Eukaryota; kingdom Viridiplantae; phylum Streptophyta; class Magnoliopsida; order Malpighiales; family Euphorbiaceae; genus Euphorbia; species Euphorbia tirucalli. The sequence goes on along the minus strand of CM077640.1, from coordinate 27,457,869 downwards.
TCCATCAATTAAAATAAGAAAACCGGGAATCTAAGCATACATGAATGTAATTGGACCTATAATAAACATGGAAAACACATTTAATTTGAAAACGGAAGCGTTATCAGTCGATTCAGGGTGTTTAGAGCTTCTGCCCCTGTAGGTTACAGCCGCGTAGCTGTAATCTGGAAATTACAGCCGTGCCCCTATAGGCTACAGCCACACGGCTGTAGGTTATAGCCGGGCGGCTGTAATCATAAGTGGGGCCGCTGTAATAAAAAATAACTTCCAAAATCGCAAAAAATTCCAAAACACCAACAAACAGCAATCAAAACAAAAGGAAAAGGGATTTTTAAGGCCTCTCAGAATGTACCTTGTCTGTGTTCCAATATTTTGGACCACCAGGGATGAATCCGGATGCCGGGAACGCCTTGTAATCAGGAACAACCCAAAAGCTTATGCGATTTCTAAAGTCCGAACGGAACCCTAAATAGGATTGAATGAGTGATTATGGTCTAAGAACGTTCCTAGAAAACTAATCCCCTCAAAGTTATGATGATTTAATAGAATTTGTTAAGATTTCTTTTATTATTTAGGACTAAAATGTTCAATTTTAGTCTTTTTTTTCTCAAAAACCCTAAGTGTAGATGTCTTTTTCTCTTAATTTTTTAATTCTCTCCCTTTTCTGTTATTTTTTGTCCGCCTTCTTAACCCTAAAATTCGGTCACAATCTATTTATATCTCTTATTTTGGTTAAAAATCCAAATTAAATGCTGATTTGGACAAAAAAGGAAATATGATGATTACAGTCGTGCAGCTGTAATGTACTATAGCCGCGCGGCTGTAGTGACCAGATTAGCCCATTTTTCTTATTTTTTGTTCTTTTCTTTGGTTTTCTTAAATACTCACTCGAATTCCTTCGGGGTTTCGAACCAAGATTTTGTCACACACATTCGGGTCACCCGGGGACATTTCTAGCGTCATCCCAGTCATTCTGAATCTACTTCATGTTTATCTGTGAAAAAGGTAATAATGGCTTTCATCACTGAGGTCGGGAAAAAACCCGTGCTCACAGGCTGCCCCTCGCGTGACCAAAGTCGACTTAAACGGGTGCTTGTGCCCGATTCGAGTTTGGTCTCGCGATAGGGAGCATGGTGAGAAGGAGAAGAGGACATACCTGGTGGCTCCTCCCGCGTCTACCAGTTTTGATGTTTGCAGGGACTTGTCTCGGTTGTTTTGCGAAATAGCGGTCTTGCCCAGGTTGATTTGATTCTTCAAGGACTTACTTCGACTCTGTTACGAAGCATAGGACTTTGCCCGAATTGATTTAATGTTCTCCAGGGACGTGCTTCAACTCCATCGTGAAGCAGAGGACTTTGCCTAGATTGTAATGGTTTTCTAGGGTCGTGCTTCGACTCCATTACAAAGCAGAGGACTTTGCCCATATTGAATTGGTTTTCCAGGGACGTGCTTCGACTCCATTACGAAGCGGAGGACTTTGCCCGGATTGAATTTTCCTTGCCATTTGATGTTTATGAAAGGAAAGGGTATTTTGGTAATTTCATAGTTTCGGGTGTTGGCACCCTTTGAAGGAAGGGTATTTTGGTCATTTGACTTCTCGTGGGGCCTATGTCACGAAAAGGAATGAGTTTTGATGATTTGGTTCCCTTTTTTTATGAAAAGGGGTATTTTGGTCTTTTCACCCCTAGTGGAGCTTGTGTCACTAGGAGAAGAAATATTTTAGTGATTTGGTCCTCCATATAGCAGGCGTCACTAAAAGGAAGAGTTTTGGCCATCCGGTAGTTCAGTTCCTAACAAAAGGGCATTTTGGTCATTTCACTTCTAATGATACCTGTGTCACTGAAGGGAAGAGTAGTTGTGTTTCCTGCGAAATTAGTGTATCCGAGTAAAAGATGCTTTGATGATTTGAGAAATTTAATCATCTCTCTCAAAGCTTTGCAGTTGTTTTCGGCGCGTATTTGTTCCTTGATCGACAATTTTGGAAACAAAAATCTTTGCCCCTTCGATATAGAATGAATACATGTCGAATACCCTACCCCTTGACACCTACAAGACATGAAAACTACCTTTCTCGGGATCAAATTGGCATAAAATAAGTTTTGAAAGATGAAAAGAAAATCAATTTGCAAAGAAGCAAACTACAGCCGCTCGGCTATAGTGATGGGTTTCAGATGGTTTTCTTTAAAAGCCACAAAAATGAAAACATAGCATTCTCTCAACCGAAACACTTCCTTCTCCCAGTGATTTTCTTACCCCAAACCGCAAATCATGAGGCGAAAGATGCGTAAAGTCCTCCGGCCCATTCCTGCAGCTCAACCCGTGTTTCAAACGCGGTTTTTCTTTCCCGAGGGAAACTTTACTCTAGCATTTGAACCCACAGAGTGTATTTATGGATGAAAAGAGGATGATGAGTATTACGGGGTGAAGATCGACGCCCCAGTGCCCATCCAACTCCAAATTTTGAATCACACTTAAACGAATCCGGTTAGTTTTCTCCAATTTTTCCACTTTTTTCAAGTTTGAAATTTCTGCAAAATTAGAGAAAATAGGTGAAATTGATGCTTGATTTGAGTAGAATATGCCCTTAGGATGTTTAATTGTTGATTTGGCTTGAGTTAGGACAAGATTTGACCGAAAAAATGAAAAAAAAGGGGATTGGCTGAAATTATGCAGCTACAGAGCCACACGGCTGTGATTATGAGGGTTACAGCTGCACGGCTGTGACCTACAGTCGGGCGGCTGTAGCCTCATGGTCCGGCGGTTGTAGTGCATAAATTCAAGGCCGTCCGATTTTTCATGATTTTGATGGTGTTTCTTCGATTTTTATGATATATATGCATTCTGAAAAGCTCATAAACTCCCTAATTATTGATTTTGCAGGTTTGATGTGAGCATTGTGGTTACGGGTCCATCACAGAGTCCTTGCAGTGGTATAGGTGACTCCCACAAGGAGTGAGAGATATTGTGAACTCCACTGGTTTGCATCGGTTGGTTCGCTGCATGTCCATTACTACTCCTCGCACGAGCCGAGGGCTTCTAGCTGCACTCCTGGAGAGGTGGATGGATTCTACCCACACATTTCACTTCCCTTCTGAAGAGTGCACGGTGACTCCGGAGGACATTGTTGCCATTACCGGTCTTTCTTTCTCCGAACAGACGATACATTTTAATCATGTCTTTGCACATGGAGGCTACCACCAAGAGTTAGTATCTTTGCTCATCGGGATCAACTCCCCCGATAGCCGGATTCAGTGTAGGAGTCTCCCGGACTACTGGCTCGGGAGACAGCGTGCGCTCCCAGAGGGGGTTGGTTTCTAGGCGACGGATGAGAAAAAGTACGCTGAGCCTTCCTATTGCATGCTCTTTCCACCACTCTTTTTCCCCCGGGCCGGAGCAGTCTGAACCTGGCTGTGTTGCCCTCCTTGATCAACCTAGAGTCTGTGAGGATTGTTAATTGGCTCGGGCGGCCTTGGCCCAGCTTTACTATGCCTTGGATCTCTGTGTTCGAGGCTCTTATAAGGAGTTGAAGACTTTCTGGATTCTGCTGCATGTGAGTTTTTTGGACCCTCCCTCTTTTTTTTTTTTTAGTTCTAGTTTTCACTTTCCCTCTTTGCAGATCTGGGTTTATGAGTACCATTTCGTTCCGCCCCCAGTGGTGCAGATCCCTAACGGGTATGAGCTGGCTGAATTCCCCCGCCTCAGATGGTATATGGGGTTCGTCTGGAGTGAGGTCGACAAGAATGAGGCTGAGTGTCACCAGGCCTTGAGGGAGATGACGGTCAAAGGGGTACGCCTTTTCCCTACTTTTTTTTAACGATGCTCTAACTTTTCGGTTCCAGGTCGTCAAGGCTCCTTGGAGACAAGAGGGCGATGATCTACCCCAGGCGCTTTGTAATGCGTAGGCCTTATCGAGTAGACGCTTCGTGATGGAGTGCCCGTATGGTCAGGAGTGGTTCCTGGGCGAAAGAACTCACGATTGGCCATCCGGTCCTGGGGCACGTAGGATTCCCACCGCCTTGTCGGTGGGATTATTCTGGCCTCATCTTCTCTCCCTGGAGTTGCACCTAGACCTTTATGGCGCTGGATATGAGACTGGCAGCGTGGATGGTGATTATAGTCATTTTGTCACCGTTCATCTACTTCCGCCATCTGTTGATGCTGATGCTAGGGTATTTACTAACTTCTCTCTCTTTTTTTTTAGCGTCATTCTTTTTAATCGACCCCAGCCATCTTCACGAGGTGGGCGTGCTTGTCCATCCTCATCTACCAGAGGGAGAGGTAGGAGGTCCGGCACTGCTGCTTCTCGGACTGTTGGAGCAGGTTTTGGCACCGGAGCGGAAGGTATCCCTATTCCCCAGCCTCAGACTCCTCAGGCCCCTGAGGTCGGGTATGTGCATGGTTGGCCCGAGTTTCCGATCGAGGATTCTAGTCAGTTGTTTGACGACTCTCGGCGGTCTTATCAGGCCAGTCTCCATCTCCAGGACCATAATTTTCCCCTGGCCATTCCTCCTAACACCACGCATGTGGGTTTTTCCACCCTTATTTATTCTTCCTCCTTTTCCTGATTATCTGTCGTTAGCTGATCCCCTTGAATTGCGATCTTTGCAGATTCGAGTGATGTAAGGTATGTACATGGGCCAGGTCATTTATGCATTGAGGGTGCTCTCTTTTTGTGATAACGCCGCTTTGATAGTAAGTACTTGCACTTGATTTTAGGCTTATGTTTAGATGTATGCATGTATCTATGGATGTATATGTATGTAATTGTGATGTTACTCATGCTTCGTTCGATGCAGACGACGATCGAGATGGAGCGTTGCGAGTCAGCTCATTTGAGGGCCGAGAATGATCAGTTGCAGCGTCAGGTCACCGAATTAGAAGTCATGAATCAGACTTTCAGAGACCAGATAGGCGATTAGGATGCCCAGACGGGAGATGCGGGTGAGGATATGAGCGAGGGTCAGGGCGACAAGGTAGGAGATGATGGAGATAATGACGACGATACCGGCTTTAACTCCTCTTAGGCTCACTTCTTTGTTCCCTGCTTGTGCTGTATTGACCCATATGTGGGTTGTTTCTTTGCACATTTTGGCCCTTGCATAGGCCCGATTCAGTGATGTATCTGACACATTTGATGTACATGATATTTACATAACATTTGCACCCTTTTCGCCATGAATTTGAGTTTTTTGAGTGTGCTTCTTTGCTTTTCCATGTTTTCATCGCTCTTCGATTCAATATGGTTGGGTCCGGGATGTATTCTGGTGTTTTAGACTTTATTTTCCTTGAAAAACAACCCTCATAACCTATAGCCGCGTGACCATAATCATCAGAAATCACATAAAGATGTAGATAAAGTGCTGTTTGAAATACAGCCGCGCCCTTGTAAGCATTATAGCCGCCCCACATGCCACAACCGCACCCCTATAGTCTACAGCCATGCCACTGTAGATGGTTATAGTCGCACCATACCATAAATCTATCCCATATCGATTTTCAAGCTTTCTTTAGCACAGCCGAGCCCCTATAAGTATTACAGCCACCCCACCTATTACAGCCGCGCCACTATAGTCTACAGTCGTGCCACTGTAAGAAATTACATCCGCCCCATACACTATAGCCGCCCCATCTATTTTTTAGCCTTTCTCCTTCTTTCGCTTCTCTTTCGGCATGGATCAGCTCAAAGGACGACTCCAGGACTACTAGGGTACAATCCGCTCTTCTAATGAGGCTTCAGTCATGCCCTTTAGCTTGCAGTACCTCAGGTTTTACACTACTTTGACTCTGAACCGGGTCTTCTTAGATGCAGCTGTCAGCTTTTGGGATCCGATGGATCATGTCTTTCGTTTCTCTGGTCAGGAGTTATGCCCCTTGATAGAGGCGTTTAGTGCCATCCTCTGTATTCCCTGCCCTCGAGGGGTACGGTTAGCTGTTCCAGGCTCTAACTCGAATGATGTTCACCTGTTTCTGAGCCGATTTGCTCCAGCTGTAGCAGGCATGGGACACGCGCTTACTGGTAGGCCTATTTCTCCCAGACTCAGTCTTTTTGTTGTAGCTGACTTATGTTTTGCTTTGTCTCCCTCTGCCCCTAGCTGGGCTCCGTTGATGAGTTTGTTACTGATGGCTTGCTACTTGTGCGAGTCCCGAGACGGTACTTGTAGTCTTAGACTAGCTTCGGTAGTGACTCAGATGGCTCAGGGGGCATCGCCGATGGGGGTTGTCTTGGCTGAAACCCTAATCCAATTAGATTCTGTCCATTCTAATTCTCCTGTCGAGAGTTGTGGATCCCCCTTTCTGCTTCAGGTATGCTTCAGCACTGCATTTTCTGAATTCAAGCGATTGTCACCCCTTTATTTTGACTAATCCATATACAGATCTAGCCGTTGGAGAAGCTGAGTCTCCTGAGCCCTCCTCCACCTCATTCGAGATATGCTCCGAAGTGCTATTGGTATCAGCGCATCGGACTCCTAGATTTCGATTTCATGACTATGGAGCACTGGTTTGATTAGCTGAGGAGACGGACTGATGACTCTATCCGATGGGTCTGTCCTTGGTGGGATATAACTAATGTGACTACTGAGACTTGGGCCGAGGGTTTTCAGCTACTCGAGTTGACCCATGTGACCTTCTATTCTCCCACTCGGCTGTGCAGACAGTACGAAGTGCTGCAAAAGGTCCCTCGATCCTTATGTACTACTGAGTGTGGGGTATTTACACTGCAGTGGCCTCAGCATGTGCAGCATCAGTGGATGTACCCTACCCCTACTGAGGTTCTAAGGTATGACAGTCTTGCTCCCGTGGAGACAGATGCTTGCTATAGGGCTTTGCTGACAGATTTGATTGGTTGCCCCACTAGGCGTGGACGTGAGGCACTCACGTTGCGGTACCTTGGTCTTTAGCTGATTAGGATCAGAATTGATTATTGCTGTATGACTTTTTATTCTGTTTCTATTTTTCTTGTCCTAATTTTTGCATAGGTCGCCCTTTTTGGGTTTTCGGCCTATCGGATTGTCCTTATTTTTGCCTGAACTGTCCTTTTGGGTTTTCAATTCAGCAAACTCTTTTTTTTTTAATCTATATATACATGTTCAATTCATGGATGTGAGATATGTAAAAGACATGAAGACAAATGCACACAAAATAATCTGAATTGCGATTAAACTTGGGACATTTAAACGAACAGAAGAGAACCGAACATTCATTCATTCATTCATTCATAAATAATGTTTTAGCATAATGTACATCAAATGATGAAATGAAACTATGGACAAAATCATTGATGGTCACGTCTCGACTAAACCCACGTCTGCCACCGACCAGTCTTTGTAGATTTACCAGCTGATAGTCCTCACCTCTCTGTCCTAACTTTCACATGGATCGTATTTTTGGTTTTTGACCCATCGGACTATCCTAACTTTTGCGTGGATCGCCTTTGCGGTTTTCAACCCACCGGACCCTTTCTTTTTAACACCTAGTAGTGTTTCAACTTATCCTAGTTGATAGGCTTGACAAATTCATTCCTATCCATATCCATAATCTTTGCAGCGCCCTTCAAAAGCACCCTCTTGATTACATACGGACCTTCCTAGTTTGGTTTGAACTTCCCCCGTACATCCGTCTTGGTCTATTTCATCTTCTTGAGTACCAGATCCCCTGCCTTAAACGGACGCTTCTGATGACGAACTTTATTGTTGTACGTCCTAGCCATTCGTTGTTGATACATTTGCAACCTGTCTAAGGCCTGAAGATGCTTTTCATCAATCAATGCTAGATGTTCATGTCTTGACTGGAGCCAATTAGATTGTGGCAATTGTGCCTCCATGACCACTTTAATGATTTGACTTCCATCTCTACCTGCAAAACCGCTTATATCCCATAGACCAGTGAATACGGAGTTTCTCCGGTAGGGGTTCTAATGCTTGTCCGATATTCCCACAAAGCCATTGGTAACATGTTGGCCCAATCTCTATAGGCTACTACCATTTTTGACAGAATCTTCTATATGGACTTATTGGCTGCTTCCACTGCCCCATTGGCTTATGGACGATATGGGGATGATCTATGGTGTTCAACTCCTTTCTCTTGGAACAACTGTGCTGTCACCCCTTGGAACTGTACCCTATTATCAGTCACAACATGGTGAGGGATCCCATATCTTGCAAAGATGTTGTTTTCTATGAACTTAGCCATCTTCTTAGCATTGATATTTGAAAACGATTCCGCTTCGACCCACTTAGAAAAGTAATCCACTGCCACGACGATGAATCGGTGTCCGTTTGAGGTAGGTGGCCTTATTTCTCCAATTATATCTATGCCCCAAGCTGTAAATGGCCACGGAGTCGAAGATACTTGAAGTTTAAGTGGGGGAGATGATTGAGATCCCCATACACCTGACATTCATGGCATTTCTTAACTTCCTCAATACAGTCAGCTTGCAAAGTGAGCCAAAAGTAGCCTTATCTCAGTATTTTCTTTGCCAGGGCCAGTCCATTCATGTGTGGGCCACACGCACTGGAATGTATCTGTTTCATAACCACAAGTGCCTGTTCCTCTATTAGACACTTCAAAAGAACTCCGTTAGCTGTTCTTTTGAAAAGTTGATTCTCAAATATCTGGAACTATGCTACCAATCTTGGAAGGGAAACCTTGTCAGACTCATTAGCGCCTTCGAGGTACTGACCATTCTAGATGAACTGTAGAATATCATAATACCAGGGTTGTACCCTAATTGTTGTGACCGTGTTAACTGATGAATAGCATGGATTCTAAGTGACTTCCAAGATGACTGGCTATATTGGCTGTTTTCGGAGACCTTCCCACATTGATAATAGTGTAGCCAAAGAATCTGCCATTTGATTCTCTTCTCTAGGCACATGTCGGAATTCACACTGGCTAAATACCTTTGCCCTTTCCTAAACCATCTCGAGATAAGGTCAGAGTGACTCTTCTTTTATTTCCTAGTCTCCGATAACCTACCGAATCACCAAAGCTGAATCCCTAATAACCAACGTCTCATTTGCCCCTAATGTGATCAGAGCATCAATACCAAAGAGACATGCTTCGTATTCTGCCCTGTTGTTGGTCACTTGAAAGTCAAGCCGTCTTGCCAGAGGAATGATTTCTCCTTCTGGTGTAGCAATGATTACCCCCAAGCCTGCGCCGTGTTTGTTCACTGCTCCATCGAAGTACATTACCCATCTGTTTGACTCCTCTTCTACCATCGCCAGTTGTTCATCGAGGAATTCTAAGTTCGCCACATAGTCTGAATCTATCGGCTGATTGGCTAGAAAATCCGCTACAGCTCTTCCCTTGATTGTCTTCCTTGTCACATATTCTATATCGAACTCCGACAACAAAAGCAACCACCTTGATAACTTTCTTGCTAACACTGGAGCTTGACATAAATATTTCATGGGATCCACCTTGGCTACCGCCTGAACCTTATACGATTAGAAGTAGTGCCTTAACTTCTTCATCAACCATACCATAGCTGCACAGGTCTTCTCTTCTATCGTATACCTAGTCTCATACTCCAGTAGCTTCTTGCTTAAGTAATATATGGCATGTTCGCGTCCATCCTCTTGCTCTTGTACCAACATGGCTCCCACAGAAGTCTTATCAATGGCCAAGTACAAAATCAAAGGCTGGTCTGGTATCGGTGGTTTTAGAACTGGAGGGTTCATCAAATAAGTTTTAATTCTGTCGAAGGCTACCTGACACTGTTCATTCCACTCTACTGGCTGGTCCTTCTTCAGAAGTCTGAAAATTAGCTCACAAACTGTCATCAATCTTACAATAAACTAATTGACATACTGCAGTGAACCCAAAAATAACTTTACTTCTTTTTCTGACTGCGATGCCGGCATATCCCTGATGGCCTTGATCTTGTCTGGATCCATCTCGATCCCTTTCTGGCTGACCACATGACCAAGTAGCTTCCCTGACGTCACCCCAAATACACACTTTTTAGGATTGAGGTGAAGATTGTATTTCTTGATTCTGGTTAGAAATCTATCCAAGAAGGCTGGGTGTTCCTCCCGGGTCATAGATTTGACTAACATATCATCCACATAAACTTTGACCTCCTTATGGATCATGTAGTGTAGAAGTGTAGTAACAGCTCGTTGATAAGTTGCCTCGGCATTTCTTCAACCCGAAAGGCATGACCCTGTAGCAATAAACCCCCCATTCTGTGATGAAGGCCGTTTTCACTTTGTCAATTACATTCATCAAGATCTGATTATACCCCAAGAACTGTTGGGATTCGTCATTGGAAAAATAACGTGGCGCAGCAGAAAATACACCGTTTAAAATTTCCTAGAATCCACCTATCGTGTCTAATTACCATTGATTAGAATAAAACAATTTGAATCAAGAGAGATTAACTCACCGGATTCGTCTCTTCTAGAGACTGCTGCAGAATCGTTACTTGAAACTGCGATCTCCAAAGTCCGATGTACGACTAACTATTGAGCGGGAACCGGTGCTAGCCGAAGAAGCGAAGGAATGGAGGTTTAATGCTGGGATTTTCGGCTGTTTTGGGGCTGCTATTGGTGGCTGAAATTTCCAGCAATTAATTAGAGTTGAATTAGGTTTTTATTCCTTAAGTGTGCCCTTTTATCGACACCTTGTCTAATTGGGTTCTAATTAGGTTAATTAAACCTAAGCCCGCTAGGATTATAATTACATAAATAAACTTTAATTAAAAAGTATATACTATGTAATTTAATTCCATTTGGCTAAATTTAATTACCCTTAAATAAAATTAAATCACACTTAAGTTAATACAATACATGTATTTAATTTTCCTACTTAGGAAAAAAATTTTACTTAATTGTTTACTTTATGTAATTCAATTAATTGATAAATTAATTAATTACATTATGTAAACTTATTAATTAAATTAAATTCAATCCAATGTCAATTAATTATCTTGACACCGAATGTCAACTAATTAATTAACGCATTCCTTCCAATGTACATTACATGTATAATTTCTATAAGTTCCAGCTCAGTTGATCTATGTGCACGATCCTATGGGTCTGTCTTTATGTTGGCAGTAGGCCCAAGGCCCACAGACTGTAAGTGGGTTCTAGCAAACCAATACAGCCCCCAATTAAGACAGAGATGCAGCAGTCTTTAGAAGACACTCACCTGGTAGTAATCTCATAGTGTCCTTTGCCTAACGATATCGATATATGAATAAACAAGAGGCATGGTGTTTGTTATCCTCTTCTGTTGTTTATTATATTTCTTGATCTTGAGTTGACTGATTAATCAAATAAGCAACCAACTTATTTGGGTATGGCCATATTTAGCATCCTTTTACAGACCTGTTAGGCGTATGTCAAAGTGAACCGGATTCCATATCGATATTATAATAAAATCTGGTCTGAGGACAAAAGAGACCTACTCAAGAAAGACCTATGACATGACAACCATGTGGCTTTCTTGTGCGGATCGATCCAGTCCCATGTCAATGACATGTACCTATATTCATGACTGACTATACAAGTACTATGGCTAGTTAAGAACTACCATACAGTCATCGAATATACAAGTTTGTGGTTCTATTCGTTCCCACGATTAGAACAGACTTGGGATAGGTTTTATGATTATCAATCAATGGATACTCTACTCATATTATAGCACAAGATATAAATGAAATAGATTAATTGCCTTTATTAATGTGACACAAATAATGTATTCATACATGACTCTTAATGTATAATACAAAATACAAGAATCCAATGCCCTAAGAACTAGGGCACACCAACAAGAACCTATCCATGAAAGAATACATAGCTGCCCTGGCAGCACTGTCAATCAAGACATCGATATGCGGGAGCGGAAAGTCATTTTTGGGAGATGCCTTATTCAGATCTCGGCAATCCACACAGACCCTAACCTGGCCATCTTTCTTCGCAACCGGCACAATGCTGGCTAACCATTATGGGTACTCTACTACTTCTAAGAACTTGGCCTTTATCTGTTTGGCTACTTTTTCTTTAACCTTTTTAGTTGATTTTGGTCGAAGTTGTTTGAGTTTTTGCTTAACAGGTTTCATCTTCGGATTTGTCAGGATTCTGTGCCCTGTAATTTCCCTGTCAAGCCCAGGCATGTCATCATAGGACCAAGCGAAGGCTTTGACGTGTTTTTGCATGATTTTTACTAGTTCTTTCCTCACGTCAGGTGTGAGGTCTTTCGAGACGGATACCATCTTTGGTTCATCATCTGTCCATAGATTCATTTCATGCAATGATGCATCATGTATGCTAAAGACATTAAATGAATGTTTGTATGTATGCACAATTTCATCCGGAAAAACTTCACACAAGTAAACAAAATTAGATTTTATTGCATTGTGTGCCTTGTAGGTAGAATTGTTCACATCAGAAATAAAAAAAGAATATTTATTTAAAAATTTTTCATCCTCCACATGCGGAGGGTCTTCGTCAATAGCAGCACAGTCAAATTCTTCAAATAGGTACCCCAGGTCTCTTTCTAGGTCTTCCTTTTGCTTCTCGGTCAGCTCTTCCTCTGGTGTCTCAGCCTTACTCCTCATTACCAACTTGGTGAGTTCATTCACAACTTCCTCCACTAGCTCTTCATGTGTCTTTTCAGCAGGTAGCACTTTCTTTTCTGAACCCTTGTTTGGCTTCATCAAAGTGGATAATGCTCTAGTGATGGCCCCCATGGCCACTTCCATCTCGCCTCTCACCAGGTCAGTCTTCTTAAAGGCTTCTCCCTTTTCTCTGAATTCAACCCTAGCTTGATCAATAGCCTTCTGATTCTAAACCTCCTTGCTTTCATCCCTAGCTCCGGCTAGCAGCATGCTCACGACAGGCCCAACTCCATACTTGTTGAAATCAACCACATCAGCAAAAATTTCAAATCCCGGAAGCTGACCTCCCTCAAAGGTTATGGGCTCAGGAGTCCCGTCATACACTGATTCTGTGGCCCGAATGAAAGTGTCCACCAAGTTCACATGTTTCTGCTCTTGCTTAGGCCTTCCCTCATGATACCCCAGCCCAAACTGACGGTACTTGCCAGTTTCAATATTGAATTCAAGGATACCTTGTTGTTTGGCCCCTAACCCTTTACCCGGTTCATAGTTCTGCTTGGCAAAGTACCTGTGAATCCAGTCCGAAAACTCAGGCTTGTCAGAGATCACAACAACTTGAAACCCCGTCATCGGCTGCTCGGTAGCACCCAATACAGCTACAACTGAAGGTTCATCTGCTTCAACAGTTTCCACTTTCCCCTCGATCAAAAACTTCACCTTTTGATGCAAGGTTGATGGAACTTCCCCTAGAGCATGGAACCACGGTCTCCTTAAGAGTAGAGAGAAGGTGACAGGAATGTCAATCACGGTAAACAGTACTTTCGACTTAACCTCCCCCACTTTGACTTCAGTCCCAAAGGTTCCTAGTACAGCCCTCTTGCTATCATCATAAGCTCTAATGACAGTGTTGGACCGGCAAAGAGCTTCAGTACTCACTCCTAGGAAAGGCAAGATCTAAGAAGGACAGATGTTCAAGGCTGAGCCGTCATCCACCATCACACTCGGCATCTCTTTATCCATGACTTCAACCCTTAAGTACAGAGCCTTGTTATGATTAACCCCTTCAGGTGGGAGGTCTTCTATCCCAAAACTGATCTCTGGGGCCTTGTTGACCTTCAAATTCACTCCCCTAATCATTGCACACACCTCATCGGGGGATATAGTAGGGTTGGCATCCATCTCTATTAGCTGTTTAACCACCGCCTCTCGATGCCTCTTCGATTCCATGAGTAAGTGCCACACACTGGTACGAGCCGATGTCCTCTTCAGCTAGTCCACCACCATGTCTTCCTCCTTGGCCACCGGTGGTGATCGCACTGTATCATTCTGCACCGGTGTAGTGTTCCTTCTTGAGGCTGCCGGAGGTGGTGCTTTGGCGGGTTGATAAACCCTACCGCTTCTTGTGATATGCATCACCAGCCTATCTTTCTCTATTATGGTCCCCCTCTTCGTGTCCACCAGGTAAACAGGCTTCGACTCTTGTACTTCAAACTCATCATATTCGTCCTCTGCTTCAATTTCATCCAAATCAATGGGACCCGTCTTATCTTTTACTGCCAAAGTCTGCTCTTCAACCACCTCTGGCTCTTCCTCCCTTTCCACTAAAATAGCTTGCACGCTCGGGGAGTTTGGAGCTTCTGCCATGGAGGTTACAGCCACGTGGTTGTAATCTAGAAATTACAGCCTCACCCCTATAGGTATAGCCGGACGGCTGTAATCATAAGTGGGGCAGCTGTAATAAAAAATCACTTTCAAAATCGCAAAAAATTCCAAAACACCAACAAACAGCAATCAAAACGAAAGGAAAAGGGATTTTTAAGGCCTCTCAAAATGTACCTTATCTGTGTTCTATTGTTTTGGACCACCAGGGATGAATCTGGATGCCGGGAACGCCTTGCAATCACGAACAACCTAAAAGCTTGTGCAATTTCCAAAGTCCGAATGGAACCCCGAATGGGATTGAATGAGTGATTATGGTCTAAGAACGTTCCTAGAAAACTAATCCCCTTAAAGTTATGATGATTTAAGCAGATTTTGTTAAGATTTCTTTTATTATTTAGGATTAAAACGTTCAATTTTAGTCTTTTTTTCTCAAAAACCCTAAGTGTAGATGTCTTTTTCTCTCAATTTTTTAATTCTCTCCCTTTTCTGTAATTTTTTTGTCTGCCTTCTTAACCCTAAAATCCAGTCACAATCTATTTATATCTCCTATTTTGGTTAAAAATCCAGATTAAATGCTGATTTGGACAAAAAAGGAAATATGATGATTACAGCCGTGCGGCTGTAAAGCACTACAGCCGCGTGGCTGTACTACAGGTTGGCCAACATAGTACTGATTGCTAAAAAGGATGGCAGATTTAGGGTTTGGGTGGATTACAGAGATCTGAACAAGGCTTCTCCTAAAGATGATTTCTCGTTGCCATATATTGATGTTCTGATCGACAGTGCCACCAGGGCTACGATGTACTCATTCATGGACGGGTTCTCGGGGTATAACCAGATCCTCATGGACATTGTTGACAAGGTGAAGACAGCCTTCATCACAGAGTGGGGGGTCTACTATTACAGAGCTATGCCATTCGGACTGAAGAATGTTGGAGCCACTTACTAGAGGGCTGTCACAACGTTGTTGCATGACATGATTCACAAGGAGGTTGAGGTTTATGTTGATGACATGCTAGTCAAATTGATGACCTGAGAGGAGTACCCTGCTATGAGCAAACGATATTTTCGATGGAATGCAAGACTCCCTTTCGAAAGGAAGCGCCACGATCTCGGGCAGGCCCCTCCCTCGCGTGGGGTTTTTATAAATGGAAAATCGGTTTGGAAAATAAATGGAATTAATTCTTAAAAGAACCGAGACCTAAGTGTCGATGAATATTGTAGAGTCACCACCCGACTCAGCTCAACCGGGAAATTTATATTGTAGCTGAACTGGATGAACGACCGCTACACTATCCAGAGATTTGGATATGGACAAGTCCTTTATTTCGTGTCTGATTAAAATAAAATTGGTCAATATTCTCAAATGGTATTTCAAACTCTAAAGCCAATTTTATTGCATTAAATAGACATACAGCACGCATACAGGAGAAGTAAAATTGTAAATGATTAAATTATTACAACCCGATCGAATAAAAGATAAAAACTCACGAACTCACTTTTACAAGCACCTAGAATACACGATTTATCTAGAAAAATACAATCGCCTAGGATACACGATTAATTCCATTAAATACATCAAAAATAAAAATAAAAGAAATTAAAAGCTGCAAAACAAAGGGTTAGCACAAAATACGGCATGCCATAAGTCGGACTCAAACATGACAGAATGGGAAATCAAGAATTGGGGGCATGCATTTAGGGGATAACCGGTTCGGCTCAGCTAGCCGGCCCGATTAGATCTAGAAAACGTTTTGAAACGTCCCTGTATTTTGTTTTTGTGAGAAAACTATTTTGAAAACATTTTTACCGGTTTACATGCATTTTTTTTACATGTGAGGTGGGTCGGTTTCGGGCGAATCGGATCTCCGTCGTGGCATTGTTCTAAATGCAATTTCACTGAAAATTGAATCTATGGTCGTGGATGCACACAACAAAATTCATTTTTGATGATTTTTGGATTTTCTAAACTTTTATGGATTTTTGGAAATTTTTAGAAATTAAAACGGAAATTCTGATTCTAGAAATACGATACAGTCGTGCGACTGTAACTACAGTCGTACGACTGTAAATTACAGTCGTGCGACTATAAGCGGTCCAAACTTAGGATTTTGCCAAAATTTTATTTGAAGTAAACTGGAAGAAAACGCCTGGAAATCAATAACACTCGTACGACTGTAACTACAGTCGTACTACTATTCATCAAACACAAGAATAGTCGCACGACTTTCTTGATTACCAGAAACAGAAGCGAAGAAAAATGAACAAAAATGGCACAAAACCACACCAATCACCCATAAAGCTTGGAAAAGAGAAAGGAAGAGGAGTGTCTACCTTTTTAGCATACGTCCACTGTAGGATTGACCCTTGGCGTCACTCCAATCCACTAAAATCTGCACTTTTCTCCTTGAGTTAGGGTTAGGAACTTTGGGTCCAAAATCTACAAATGCTGAGGGATCCTTGAAGATGAGTTCATTCTTTTCCTTGTTTCTCTTCTTCTTTCTCCCTCTCTCTCTTTTCTTTTCTTTCTCTCCTTTTTTTTTGTCTCGTCCCCCCTTCTTTTTGCTGCCTCCCCTCACTTTCTTTCCCTTTTTCAGCTTTTAGGGTATGGGTTGGCTCACCTGTCATGATCTACAGTCATACGATTATAGTTTAATTATATTCATATGACTGTAGTTAAATTCGTACGACTATACTTTCTTTTTTTTTAAGAGAGGAGTAAAATTCCGACGCTTACACCTGCTATCTTGGACAAATTTCTGACTAGCGCTGAAAAGTACAACCTTCGACTTAACCTTAAGAAGTGTGTGTTCAGAGTAACCTCAGGGAAGCTGCTCGGCCATGTGGTAAGTCAAAGAGGGATCGAAATGGACCCGGAATAAATCAAGGCCATCATTGATATGCTTGCATGAAGACAGAAAAGGAGGTAAGATCATTTCTGGGCTCGTTGTAGTACGTCAGCCGGTTTATTTCAAAATTGACAACCGTCTGTGAACCCATCTTCAAGCTCTTAAAAAAAGAATCAGCCAATGGAATGGATTGATCAGTGCCAACTGGCCTTTGACAGAATCAAGGCTTATTTGGTGAATCCACCGACTTTAAAACCCCCAGTGCCAAATAAACCTTTGGTCCTGTATCTGGCCATCGAAAATGCTTCAGTAGGGGCAATGCTGGTTCAAGAATAGGAAGACGGGTGAAAGCATGCAATTTACTACCTGACCAAGAAACTGCTTGACTATGAAGTCAGATACACTGTGGTAGAAAAGATTTGTGCTGCTATGGTGTGGCTGACTAAAGAACTCAAGCATTACTTCCAGTCCTACAAGATTCAGGCAGTAGCAAAAATGGACCCGATGAAATATTTATGCCAGACCCCCGCATTGGCTGGGAAATTATCAAGGTGGTTGCTTCTGCTATCAGAATTCGACATTGAATATGTGACTAAGAAAACGATCAAAGGAAGGGTTGTAGCAGAATTTCTGGCCAACCAACATCTGGAGTCTGATTATCTTGAGAATTTAGAGTTCCCAGACGAATAGCTGGCCGTAGTAGAGATAGAACCAAGCAGATGGGTAATGTACTTCGACGGGGCTGTAAACAAGCACGGGGCAGCACTGGGAGTAATCATTGGCACACCCGATGGAGAAATCATCCCCCTGGCTAAACGCCTTGAATTCCAGGTGACTAACAACGGGGCAAAATACAAAGCTTGCCTCTTTGGAATTAACGCCTTGGTCATACTAGGGGCACACGAGGTGTTACTGATTGGAGACTCGGCACTAGTAATTCATCAAATCACTAGAGAATGGGAGATGAAAGAAGGGTCGCTCCGGCCATATCTCCATTTGGTTTGGGAAAAGGTGAAAGTATTTGGACAGTGCGAGTTTAGACATGTTCCAAGGGAGGAGAATCAGATGGCAGACTCTTTAGCCACGCTCTCATCAATATAGGAGGAACCCGAAGACACCCTATGTAGCCAGTATAGTAAAGATCGCACAGAACCCTTGCTACTGGTCGGTCAGTGTTATAGCACCTACAAAGGAATGTCCTTGGTATCACGATATTCTACAATTTATTCACGAAATAAGTTCGCCTGCCTCAAATGGACACCAATTCATAGTTGTGGCTGTTGATTATTTTTTGAAGTGGGTGGAAGCGTAGTCATTTATGCATGTTACAGCCAAGAAAATGGCCAAGTTCATTGAAAAGAGTATCTTTACATGGTATGGGATTCCGCACCATGTTGTGATAGGTAATGGTGTACAGTTTCAAGGGGCCATGACACAGTTACCTCAGGATAAAGGGGTTGAACGTCACAAGTCATCTCCATCTCGCCCCAAAGCCAATGGAGCAGTAGAAGCGGCCAACAAGTCCATCAAGAAGATTTTGTCAAAAATGGTGGTCACCTATAGGGATTGGGCTGATATGCTGCCATTTTCCTTATGGGGATACAGAACTAGTATCAGAACCCCCACCGGAGAAAGGCCATACTCACTAGTCTATGGAATGGAAGCTATCTTACCGGTGGAAACCGAGATTAGGTTGTTGAGGGTAGTTATGGAAGCACGATTGCCAGAATCAGAATGGGTTCGATCAAGATATGAACAGTTGGCATTGGTTGACGAGAAACGTCTCTGGGCACTGGATCACTATAGATGTATCAACAGAGGATGGCTAGGGCTTACAACAGCAAAGTCTGCCATCAGAAACACCCACTCAAGGCCGGGGACTTGGTTTTAAAATAAATGAAATAGGTCAACATAGACGTAAGGGGAAAATTCAATCCCAATTGGGAAGGTCCGTATGTAGTAAAGAAAGTGCTTTTGAAGGGCGCCGTAAAGATCATAGATATGGACATAAATGAGTTCGTCAACCCCGTCAATCAAGACAGGCTCAAGCAGTATTATGTGTAAAAAAAAAAAAAAAGTCCGGCGGATTGAAAACCGAAAAGGCGGTCCACGTAAAAGTCAGGACAGAGAGGTGAGCACCATGTGGCTGGAAAATCTGTAAAGACCAGCTGATGGTAGTCGTGGGTTCTATCGAGACAGGTACCTTTTCCTTAGCTTCACTTCATTTTTGATACACATTGTACTAAAGTATTATCAATGAATAAATAAATGGATGCCTTTTCTGTTCGGTTAAATGTCTGAAGTTTGCTCGAAATTAGATTCTTATTATATGCATACGTATGATTATGCACATTCCATATTTGCATACATTTCATCTATAAAAAAAAATTCGATAGGCTGAAAACCGAAAGGTGTTCTAGGCAAAATTTATGATGCAAATAAAGTCTACTGAGCCGAAAACCTGAAAAGGGCGGTTCAGGCAAAAGTTAAGACAGTTTGATAGATTGAAAAACCATAAAGGCAGTCTATGCAAAAATAAGGACACACAATAAAACGACAGAGCAAATAAAAACCAACCAGTAATAGCACCCATAATCTGTCTATCTTACAGGCCGAGGTACCTCAGAGTCAGTATCTCACGCTCACGTCTTGTAGGGCATGTCACCAGATCAACTAACCAAGCCCTGTAGCTGCCATCCGTCTTCGTTGAAGCCAGGTTGTCATATCTCATAATCTCGAAACGAATGGGATTCATCCATTGTCACTGTATGTGTCTGGGCCACCACTGCATGAATTCTCCACATTCAGTTGTGCATAGGGAACGGGGCACCCCTTGTACTTGCCCGTACCGCCTGTATAATCATGCAGGGGAGTATAATGTCACCCTAGTTAGCCCAAGAAGCTACACACCTCCAGCCCAGGTCTCGATAGTCACGTTTCCAATTTCCCACCAGGGGCAAGTCCAACGGATGGATGCATCAGTTCTCCCTTTTAGCCAAGTAAGCCACTCTTCTATGGTCCGAGTGGCAAAATTTGGTATTTTGATGTGTCGGGCTCCATAATGTCTCGGTACAGATCTTGGATGAGGTGGAGGGATCCTCAGGAGACTTAGTTTCTCCAACAACCACATCTGTACAAAGGCTGGCTAATCAGAAGAATGCGGAATCAATCAGATGCCAAGTATGAGGTAGGAGCAAACTTGAAGAAGGAAAGAGCATCCGTTGGTCTCGATTGGGCAACCGGACTGGATGGAATCTAGATAAATCAGAGTCTCAGCCAAAACAACTCCTTTGGGCGAAGCACCATTAGCCATCTGAGCCACTACTGGAACTAATTGGATATTGTAAGTCCCATCTCTGGACTCGCACAGAAAAAGAGACATCAACAGTAGGCCCATTAGAAAAGCCTAACTAGGGGCAGAGGTGTTTAGAGCCATGAACATGTCCATGATCGCAAACAGGTTGAGATTCCTACGGCTAGACTCTTCCAGGAGCAAGTGGTCCAAGTCTGCCGTGTCCAATGCAGCCAGCATCTGAAGTGCTTACAAGTTGTTAGAATCGGATTCGGGAATAGCTAACCTGACTTTGCCTGGGTAAGGGATGCTAAGAACGGTAGTAAACTCTTCACCCATGGGACATAGTTCTTGTTCAGAAAATCGGAAAACATGATCCATCAGATCCTAGAAATTGGTCGCAGCTGTCAGAAAAGTCCGGTTTGGAGACAGGCCCATGTAGAACCGCATGTACTGTAGACCAAAAGGGGCCAACAAGGCCCAATTGGAAGAGTGGGAAGCCCTCCAATAACTCCTCAGTTGATCACGGAGCTGATTCATCAAAAACAGGGTAAAAAGAGGACGAGTTTGCTAAAATTCAAACTAGAGCCGTGCGGCTGATGGTGAGAGCCGTGCAGCTGTATGCTGAGCCAGGCGGCTTAAGTATGTGTTGGGCGGCTCTGGTCTGGCAACAGCACACACTATATCCTTTTGTATAGAATTTTAAACCTAGAGCCGCGTGGCTCTGCTACCCGGAATCGACATTCGACCGAAATCAGCCCCAGAATCATGGAGTAAAGTTTTGAGGAAGCATAAACTATGTCAGATGGCGATAAAAACAGGTGAAAGTAGATTAAATGCACTCGGAAAAGTGAGTTTAACAGGGGAAAGTAATAGAATAGCAGAAGGGGCAAAGAATTCCATCAAATGTCAACACAAAATACCAGTTCCAACAGCCATATAACAAGGAAAAACCCACAAGCGGGCAACATGTCCAACAATGTCAAATCCAAGCCCACAGCTGGGTTTCATCAACATAAACTACAGAAAACTACAAAAAGAAAGGCTATGGCTGTCCCCCGTCAGTCGAGTCATCGGCCTCCTCCTTGTCCTCGGCCCTGCCATCATCGCTGAAGACCCACCAGCCAGTCTCCCAGTCGTCCAGCTGAGTGTAGAGAGTCTTGTTCATAAATCTGAGGTCCGTAATGGTCCTCTGTAATTCCTCCACCTCTGTTCTCATGCGGGTCTTCTCGCGACGGCGTGTACTAACCACAGCCTGCAATAGGATTAAATGACATATACATCTTGTCATGCACATGCATGCATTTGAAACGTACATACATGCATATATGCACATATTGACACAATTACTTACCACCATCGCCCCATTATCACGAAGCGAAAGTGACCTGAAAGCGGAGACAGCTTGACACAGGGCCTCCCCTGCGACACTGAAATCTGCATAAAGAACAGTGCATAAGTTAGACCAGCATTAATGATAAAAGTCAAAAAGAGAACAGGGTCGAGAACACTCACGCGAGTCGTGTCGGGAGGGATAGCTCGAGGGGGAGGCTACTCCTGGGGAATAGATCGGCTCGATAAAGCTGCCCGAACTCATTAAGCAGCATTATAATCAGCACGTCGTGCTACATTACAGCACGGCATGCGAATCGGTCTAGCAACAATTCACTTTAGAAACAGCGCGACGGCACGACGGTGTGCTGTGTTGGCACATCGTGCTCCCTTGAAAATCCCTTCTTTGGCATGGCGTGCTTAATTTTGGCACGGCGTGCTACTTGCTCTTGCACAATCCTCTTTAGAAACAAGGCGACGGCACGACGGCATGCTGTGTTGGCACGTCTTGCCCTCTTGAAAATTCTTCCTTTGGCATGGCATGCTGG
Source organism: Euphorbia tirucalli (assembly GCA_039660915.1). Taxonomy (NCBI): domain Eukaryota; kingdom Viridiplantae; phylum Streptophyta; class Magnoliopsida; order Malpighiales; family Euphorbiaceae; genus Euphorbia; species Euphorbia tirucalli. The sequence goes on along the minus strand of CM077640.1, from coordinate 27,435,621 downwards.
ATTGCGGCACGACGTGTGGCTTGGCTCTTGCACATGATTTGTTCTAGCGGCCTGGCACGATTGCATGCTACACTAGCATGTCATGTGCTAACCTCATTCTAATCTTAGCACGACATGCCCATGATGGCACGGCGTGCCATCCCGGAATTGTGCCAAACTTTGCTTTTTCACACTTTGATCGAGACTGTGCTTGCTTAGTGACCTATTCCTACACACATAAACACAAAAAAAAAACATATTAACACACAAATTAATGTACAAGGGAGGTACACGTACCTCATTGCTATGTTTATAGTCGGAATAGCTCGACTTCTATGCCTACGATTACGCATTACACATTACAAAGGAGTAAGACTTGCTTCTCCTCCTTCACCCCTCTGCTGACGTAGGGCTTCAATCGATGCCCGTTTACTAGTTGAATTCCCTCCGGGGTTTCAATTTCCACCATCTCGGAGGGATAGACCTTATGCACCATAAACGGTCCCGTCCACCGACTTCTCAATTTGCCCAGAAATAGTTTCAACCAGGAGTTATACAAGAGCACCAACTCCCCTTGATTGAAACCTTTCTCTATCACATAAGCATCAATAGGAGAATCGGAGTCTACAAAATTACAGCTTTCAACATCTAATGGATATTTCATTGAGTTATAGACGTTGAAACTTACCTCCTCGTTGTGCAACCTAAGAATAATCTTACCTTCCTGGATATCTATCAAAGTCCTACCGGTTGCAAGAAATGGCCATCCAAGCAAAAGGGGCACCGAGCTATCTTCCTCCATATCCATTACCATGAAGTCCGCGGGGAAGATAAACTTGTCCACCTTTACTAACACGTCCTCGACCACCCCCTTTGGCCTCGTGAGAGATCTATTCGCCAATTGGAGGGTCATATTGGTCGGCTTTGGGTTTCCCAGTCCGAGTCTCCTGAAAAACGACAGAGGCATCAAATTGATACTTTCACCAAAGTCGCATAGGGCATTGGCAATCTCCAAGTTTCCTATCCGGCATGGGATAGTAAAACTACCCCTATCTTTAAGCTTAGGTGGAAGTTTATTAGTGATAATTACCGAACATTCCTCTGTTAAAACCACCACTTCATCCTCGCCTAGCTTTCTTTTCCCTGCCAGAAGTTCTTTAAAGAATTTAGCATAAGAAGGCATCTCTTGGAGAGCCTCAATCAATGGCATATTAAATTCTAACTTCTTAAAAATTTCTAGAAATTTGGAATATTTCTGCCCCAGTTTATCTTTCTTCTCCCTTTGAGGATAAGGGAGTTTAGGCACATAGTTTCTCACTAGGTTAGGAATTTTCCCCTTTTCATTTGTGCTAGGTTCGGGTTTAGAAATCGAGTCGGGGTTGCTTACCTCTCCCGACTCTTCACTTACCTCAATAGGTTGGGATGGAATATCAGCGTTTTGCACTCGGTCCTCCACTTGCCTACCACTTCGCAGGGTTATAGCTTGAGCTGTCTCCTGTTGATGTCCCTTAGGGTTTTGTTCAGTTTTACTCGAGAGTGCTCCTTGATTTCTTGCCTTTCCCTGCTCATTTGAGCCACCTGCTCGCCCAAATCCCTACAGTATGCGCCGAGACGAGATGTCTTTTAACAAAGACAAAACCGTCTCATCTTACTTAGACTGTTGAGGTTGCTGTGAGGATTGATCATTAGGAATACATGGGGCCTTACCTAACCCTTGCTCACGGTGCTTATAATGGAATCCGGAAGGAGGTCTCAACACATTTTGGTTATTACCATAAGACATGTTCGGGTGTTGATACCTTCTTCCATAATTGTTATTATTATTGAAATTTTGTGGGTAAGAGTTAGAATTATTGTAACTTTGGTTTCCTCCCACAAAACTTACATTCTCGGACGGTTGGGCGAATGGATCGCCCAATGCACATTCTTGATCGGGATGCTCCGCTCCACATGATATACACAACACCGACTGGTATTGTGGCGCATTTAAATTCAAGCGGGACATCAACAGGTCTAGCTTCTTGTTTATGTGGTCCATGGCTGCATCTTGGCGTCCCAAATCTGCAGCCCGAACCTCACTCCTTGTTGGCGTGTCCGACTGCCACAAGGTACTCTTCCTAGCTAGCTCCGCGATCAACTCCTCGGCTTGCGTAGCAGTCTTCTTAAAAATGTCTCCACCTGCAGAAGAATCAATAATGGTACGGTTAGCTGGTGTCAAACCATGATAAAACGTGCTTACCTGAGTGAATCGCGGCATGTCATGGTGGGGACAGTTCTGCAACAACCGTTGAAACCTTTGCCACACTTCGTTGAGAGTCTCAGTCCCCAATTGCCGGAATCCCATAATCTCGTTCCTTAACTGAGCCGTCTTTGATGGTGGGAAGTAATAGGCTAAGAATTATTCTTCCAATTGATCCCATGAAGTCACCGATCCGGGTCTCAAGGACTTGTACATTCCATTGCTCCCCTGCATAATGAGAAGGGAAACAACTTCAACCTCACCGCATCTTGGGGCACCCCACCGATTCGGACTATATCAGCCACCATGAGAAACCAGTCTAAGTGATCATTGGGATTATCACTTACTCCGACACTGAACAGCCCGTTCCCTTGGATCAAATTGATCATACTGGACTTCAACTCAAAGTGATTAACAGTGATGGCTGGGAGAACCACTACGGATCTGTTCCGGGGTCGATGTGGAGCCATTAGGTCAGTCATGACCATGTTGTCTCTATCACCACCCCTTCTTCTTTCAAACTCCTCCCGCTCTCGCCGGAGTTGCTCTTGCTCAGCTCTTTCTCGTAGCTGTCTCTCCTCTTCCTCACGTTGCTGAAGATCCATTTGGACAATTCGCTCTTGTTGTGCTCTAGGGTTCCTGCTACAAAAATGCTCAATTTCAGGGCTATAGGGTGAAAGCTCAGGGTGCTGAGAATGACTTCGTATAAGCTAGAAAGCACACACACACACACAGAAAAAAAAAATAAAAATAAAAATTTGCAAAAAATATCCACAGAAAAGAAAAATTATATAACTATATGCACATAAACAGTACCTAGATCAGCAAATAGACCTTTGGTTCAATGATGCAGGAAAATAAATCTCCCCGGCAACGGCGCCAAAAACTTGGTGGATCCTAGGCAAAGTAGTGAAACTAAACCTAGAATCGCACAACTAAGGCAGTGTACCTATCGTTGACAAGTAATAATTCTGGTTGGTCCAGGTATCGATCCCACAGAGAAAAATATTCTGCAAACACTAAACTACTCAGGTTCCTTGCGTGTCCTAGGCGGAACTTAATTTTGGGTCTGATTATGCTAACAACTAAATTATCCTACTCCTAGTTGATCTATCCCAGCTTACTTTGCACTTGAATTTGGGTTATCAATTGGCGTTTTACCCGCCTATGAATGCTAATGGTGATGGCTTTATCAATTAATTAAAATAGATGAATTTAACTCAACAATTAACCCTTAATTATGTTCTTTCGATAATTCAACCTAGCGTGTCTAGATCTTTTAGGTCCTTAGCTGGTTTCCCTTGTTTAGAGGCGGTCTAATTCTAAAGCTTAGAAAATAGGGGCACGTAAATTCCACAGTGTCATCAATACTAATGGTTTCCAAGGCGTCAATCTAGGTAATGCCACAAATATGAACTTAATAAATTAAGATCTTATGAGACTAGATTATCATTAAAGGAATTGCATAAAGAAAAGGTGTAAAATTGAAATTAAATTGCAATCAATTGTATTAATCAAGAAAGATGATAAGAATTCAATGTTTACAACCAAACATAATCAATTGCGGAATCAAAAACTAACTAATCAAATTACAAAAGAGAAGAAGAGGAACTTATGCCCTTTTGGTCTGATTAACCGGATTCCGACGGTGTGACAATGCTTGGGGTGTACCTCTATAGACGAACTCAATCCGGAACCAAGAACGTCGCAAAAGGGGAAGGTTCAATGCAAAACTTCTACCAATTTAGAGTTCAAACTCAAAGAAACAAAGAGTTCAAGCAATCAAACCTAGCTACAAGTTTGTGCTTTACACTTTAAAAGTCTGGGAAAAGATGCAAACAACTTAGAAAATAACCTATTTATACGGCTAGGTTAAAACCAATAAACAGAAAAGATGAAAGTAGGGCAATAGTAGAAATCCAGAGCTCGGCATGCCGTGCTGATGGTGACGGCACGCCATGCTGTGTAGATTTAGGGTTGGCACGCCGTGCTGCTGGTGGTGGCACGCCGTGCTGTGTAGATTTGGGGTTGGCATGCGGTGCTGATGGGGGTGGCACGACTTCGTGCCGATCCACTGGATTCCGCCCCTTGGCACGCTGGAATGGCCCTCCATGCCCTCATTGCGGTACGCCATGCCACCTTACTTTTTAGCACTTCAAGCTCTTCTTTGCCGCCGTCGCTCTAACTTTCAGTCTGGGTCATAATGTCTGTCCAAAACAAACATAAAGAAACATAACCGCACCACAGCCACGGACCACAAAAATGACGCATTATCCAAAATTACAAACACACCCCTAAAAAACACGAAAAATACTAAAAGTTATGAAAATCTAACCAAAACATAAAAATCACAAAATACGAAAAACCAAACAAGCATTCACACAAAGGACTCTAAAAAATTACCGTTTAACCACGAAATTGCCTAAAAGATAAGGTAAAAAACCGACCTTATCATATCGGCGGTTTTAGCACTAGAGGGTTCATCAAATAAGTTTTAATTCTGTCGAAGGCTACCTGACACTTTTCATTCCACTCTACTGGCTGGTCCTTCTTCAGAAGTCCGAAAATTGGCTTTTAAACTATCATCAATCTTGCAATAAACCGACTGACATACTGCAGTGAACCCAAAAACAACCTTACTTCTTTTTCTGACTGCGGTGCCGGCATATCCCTGATGGCCTTGATCTTGTCTGGATCCATCTCGATCCCTTTCTGGCTGACCATATGACCAAGTAGCTTCCCTGACGTCGCCCTAAATACACACTTTTTAGGATTGAGGCGAAGATTGTATTTCTCGATTCTGGTTAGAAATCTATCCAAGATAGCTTAGTGTTCCTCCCGGGTCATAGATTTGACTAACATATCATCCACATAAACTTCGACCTCCTTACGGATCATGTAGTGTAGAAGTGTAGTAACAGCTCGTTGATAAGTTGCGTTGGCATTCTTCAACCCGAAAGGCATGACCCTGTAGCAATAAACCCTCCATTCTGTGATGAAGGCCGTTTTCACTTTGTCAATTACATTCATCAGGATCTGATTATACCCCGAGAACCCGTCCATGAAAGAATACATAGCTGCCCTGGTAGCATTGTCAATCAAGACATCGATATGTGGGAGTAGAAAGTCATTTTTGGGAGATGCCTTATTCAGATCTTGGTAATCCACACAGACCCTAACCCGGCCATCTTTCTTTGCTACCGGCACAATGTTGGCTAACCATTCTGGGTACTCTACTACTTCTAAGAACTTGGCCTTTATCTGTTTGGCTACTTCTTCTTTAACCTTTTTAGCCCATTCTGGTTGAAGTTGTTTGAGTTTTTGCTTAACAGGTTTCATCTTCGGATTTGTCAGGATTCTGTGCTCTGTAATTTCCCTGTCAACCCCAGGTATGTCATCGTAGGACCAAGCGAAGGCTTTGGCGTGTTTTTGCAAGATTTTTACTAGTTCTTTCCTCTTGTCAGGTGTGAGGTCTTTCGAGATGGATACTATCTTTGGTTCATCATCTGTCCTAGATTCATTTCATGCAATGATGCATCATGTATGCTAAAGACATTAAATGAATGTTTGTATGTATGCATAATTTCATCCGGAAAAACATCACACAAGTAAACAAAATTAGATTTTATTGCATTATGCGCCTTGTAGACAGAATTGTTCACATCAAAAATAGAAAAAGCAGATATATTTAAAAATTTTCCATCCTCCACATGCAGAGGGTCTTCGTCAACAGCAGCAGAGTCAAATTCTTCAAATCGGTACCCCAGGTCTCCTTCTAGGTCTTCCTTTTGCTTCTGGGTCAGCTCTTCCTTTGGTGTCTCAACCTTACCCCTCATGACCAACTTGGTGAGTTTATTCACAGCTTCCTCCACTAGCTCTTTATGTGTCTTTTCAGTAGGTAGCACTTTCTTTTCTGAACCCTTGTTTGGCTTCATCAAAGTGGATAATGCTCTTGTGATGGCCCCTATTGCCACTTCCATCTCGCCTTTCACCAGGTCAGTCTTCTTAAAGGCTTCTCCCTTTTCTCTAAATTCAACCCTAACTTGATCAATAGCCATCTGATTCTGAACCTCCTTGCTTTCATCCCTAGCTCTGGCTAGCAGCATGCTCACGACAGGCCCAACTCCATACTTGCTGAAATCAGCCACATCAGCAAAAATTTCAAATCCCGGAAGCTGACCTCCCTCAACGGTTATGGGCTCAGGAGTCCCGTCATACATTGATTCTGTGGCTCGGATGAAAGTGTCCACCAAGTTCACATGTTTCTGCTCTTGCTTAGGCCTTCCCTCATGATAACCCAGCCTAAACTGACGGTACTTGCCAGTTTCAATATTGAATTCAGGGATACCTTGTTGTTTGGCCCCTAACCCTTTACCCGGTTCATAGTTCTGCTTGGCAAAGTACCTGTGAATCCAGTCCGAAAACTCAGGCTTGTCAGAGATCACAGCAACTTGAAAGCCCGTCATCGGCTGCTCGGTAGCACTCAATGCAGCTACAACTGAAGGTTCACCTGCTTCAACAGTTTCCACTTTCCCCTCGATCAAAAACTTCACCTTCTGATGCAAGGTTGATGGAACTTCCCCTAGAGCATAGAACCACGGTCTCCTTAAGAGTTGAGCGAAGGTGATAGGAATGTCAATCACGGTAAACAGTACTTTTGACTTAACCTCCCCCACTTTGACTTCAGTCTCAAAGGTTCCCAGTACAGCCCTCTTGCTATCATCATAAGCTCTAATTATGGTGTTGGACCGGCAAAGAGCTTCAGTACTCACTCCCAGGAAAGGCAGGATCTGAGAAGGACAGATTCAAGGCTGAGCCGTCATCCACCATCACACTCGACATCACTTTATCCATGACTTCAACCCTTAAGTACAGAGCCCTGTTGTGATTAACCCCTTCAGGTGTGAGGTCTTCTATCCCAAAACTGATCTCTGAGGACTTGTTGGCCTTCAAATTCACTCCCCTAATCATTGCACACACCTCGTCGGGGGATATAGTAGGGTTGGCATCCATCTCTATTAGCTGTTTAACCACCGCCTCTCGGTGCCTCTTTGATTCCATGAGTAAGTGCCACACACTGGTACGAGCCGGTGTCCTCTTCAGCTAGTCGACCACCATGTCTTCCTCCTTGGTCATCGATGGTGATCGCACCGTATCATTCTGCACCAGTGTAGTGTTCCTTCTTGAGGCTACCGAAGGTGGTGCATTGGCGGGTTGATAAACCCTACCGCTTCTTGTGATATGCATCACCAGCCTATCTTTCTCTATTATGGTCCCCCTCTTCGTCTCCACCAGGTAAACAGGCTTCGACTCTTGTACTTCAAACTCATCATATTCGTCCTCTACTTCAATTTCATCCAAATCAATGGGACCCATCTTATCTTTTACTACCAAAGTCTGCTCTTCAACCACCTCTGGCTCTTCCTCCTTTTCCACTAACATAGCTTGCACGCTTAAGCGTTTAGAGCTTCTACCCATGTAGGTTACAGCCGCACCCCTGTAGGTTATAGCTGCGTGGTTGTAATCTGGAAATTACAGCCCTGACCCTATTGGTTACAGCCGGGCGGCTGTAATCATAAGTGGGGCAGCTGTAATAAAAAATCACTTTCAAAATCACAAAAAATTCCAAAACGCCAACAAACAGCAATCAAAACGAAAGGAAAAGGGATTTTTAAGGCCTCTCAAAATGTACCTTGTCTGTGTTCTAGTGTTTTGGACCACCAGGGATGAATCCGGATGCCGGGAACGCCTGGCAATCACGAACAACCTAAAAGCTTGTGCGATTTCCAAAGTCCAAACGGAACCCTCGAATGGGATTAAATGAGTGATTATGGTCTAAGAACGTTCCTAGAAAACTAATCCCCTCAAAGTTATGATGATTTAGCAAATTTTGTTAAGATTTCTTTTATTATTTAGGATTAAAACGTTCAATTTTAGTCTTTTTTTTTCTCAAAAACCCTAAGTGTAGATGTCTATTTCTCTCAATTTTTTAATTCTCTCCCTTTTCTGTAATTTTTTTGTCTGCCTTCTTAACCCTAAAATCCGGTCACAATCTATTTATATCTCCTATTTTGGTTAAAAATCCAGATTAAATGCTGATTTGGACAAAAAAGGAAATCTGATGATTACAGCCGCGCGGCTGTACTACAGGTTGGCCAACATAGTGCCGATTACTAAAAAGGATGGCAGATTTAGGGTTTGTGTGGATTACAGAGATCTGAACAAGGCTTCTCCCAACGATGATTTCCCGTTGCCATATATTGATGTTCTGATCGACAGCTCCACCAGGGCTACGATGTACTCATTCATGGACGGGTTCTCGGGGTATAACCAGATCCTCATGGACATAGTTGACAAGGTGAAGACAGCCTTCATCATAGAGTGGGGGGTCTACTATTACAGAGCTATGCCATTCGGACTGAAGAATGCTGGAGCCACTTACTAGAGGGCTGTCACAACGTTGTTGCATGACATGATTCACAAGGAGGTTGAGGTTTATGTTGATGACATGCTAGTCAAATTGATGACCTGAGAGGAGTACCCTGCTATGAGCGGACAACGTTTTCGACGGAATGCAAGACTCCCTTTCGAAAGGGGGTGCCACGATCTCGGGTGGGTCCCTCCCTCGCGTGGGGTTTTTATAAATGGAAAATCGGTTTGGAAAATAAATGGAATTAATTCTTAAAAGAACCGAGACCTAAGTCTCGATGAATATTGTAGAGTCGCCACCCGGCTCAGCTTAACCGGGAAATTTATATTGTAGCTGAACCGGACAAATGACTGCTACACTATCCAGAGATTTGGATCCGGACAAGTCCCTTATTTCGTGTCTAATTAAAATAAAATTGGTCAATGTTCTCAAATGGTATTTCAAACTCTAAAGCCAATTTTATTGCATTAAATAGACATATAGCGCGCATATAGGAGAAGTAAAATTGTAAATGATTAAATTATTACAACCCGATCGAATAAAAGATAAAAACTCTCGAACTCACTTTTATAAGCGCCTAGAATACATTATTTATCTAGAAAAATACAATCACCTAGGAAACACGGTTAATTCTATTAAATACATCAAAAATAAAAATAAAAGAAATTAAAAGCTGCAAAACAAAGGGTTAGCGCAAAATACGGCACGCCATAAGTCGGACTCAAACATGACAGAATGGGAAATCAAGAATTGGGGGCATGCATTTAGGGGATAACCGGGTCGGCTCAGCTAGCAGGCCCGATTAGACCTGGAAAACGTTTTGAAACATCCCTGTATTTCGTTTTTGTGAGAAAACTATTTTGAAAACATTTTCATCGGTTTACATGTATTTTTTTACATGTGAGGTGGGTCGGTTTTCGGGCGAATCGGATCTCCGTCGTGGCATTGTTCTAAATGCAATTTTACTGAAAATTGAATCTATGGTCGTGGATGCACACAACAAAATTCATTTTTGATGACTTTTGGATTTTCTGAATTTTTATGGATTTTTGGGAATTTTTAGAAATTAAAACGGAAATTCTGATTCTGGAAATACGATACAGTCGTGCGACTGTAACTACAGTCGTACGACTGTAAATTACAGTCGTGTGACTATAAGCGATCCAAACTTAGGATTTTGCCAAAATTTTAATTGAAGTAAACTGGAAGAAAACGCCTAGAAATCAATAACTCTCGTACGACTGTAATTACAGTCGTACTACTGTTCATCAAACACAAGAACAGTCACACGACTTTCTTGATTACCAAAAACAGAAGCGCAGAAAAATGAACAAAAATGGCACAAAACCACACTAATCACCCAGAAAGCTTGGAAAAGAGAAGGGAAGAGGAGTGTTTACCTTTTTGGCATACGTTTACCGTAGGATTGACCCCTGGCATCGCTCCAATCCACTAAAATCTGCACTTTACTCCTTGAGTTAGGGTTAGGAACTTTGGGTCCAAAATCTCCAAATGCTGAGGGATCCTTGAAGATGAGTTCATTCTTTTCCTTGTTTCTCTTCTTCTTTCTCCCTCTCTCTCCTTTCTTTTCTTTCTCTCCCTTTCTTTTTCTGTCTCGTCCCCCCTTCTTTCTGCCACCTCCCCTCACTTTCTTTCCCTTTTTCAGCTTTTAGGGTATGGGTTAGCTCACCTGTCATGATCTACAGTCATACGATTATAGTTTAATTACATTCATATGACTGTAGTTAAATTCGTATGACTATACTTACCTTTTTTTTTTTTTAAGAGAGGAGTAAAATTCCGACGCTTACACCTGTTATCTTGGACAAATTTCTGACTAGAGCTGAAAAGTACAACCTTCGACTTAACCTTAAGAAGTGTGTGTTCAGAGTAACCTCAGGGAAGCTGCTCGGCCATGTGGTAAGTCAAAGAGGGATCGAAATGGACCCGGACAAAATCAAGGCCATCATTGATATGCTTATATGAAGACAGAAAAGGAGGTAAGATCATTTCTGGGCTCGTTGCAGTACGTCAGCCGGTTTATTTCAAAATTGACAACCGTTTGTGAACCCATCTTTAAGCTCTTAAAAAAGAATCAGCCCGTGGAATGGATTGATCAGTGCCAACTGGCCTTTGACAGAATCAAGCCTTATTTGGTGAATCCACCAATTTTAAAACCCCCAATGCCAAATAAACCTTTGGTCTTGTATCTGGCCATCGAAAATGCTTCAGTAGGGGCAATGCTTGTTCAAGAATAGGAAGATGAGCGAAAGCATGCAATTTACTACCTGACCAAGAAACTGCTTGACTATGAAGTCAGATACACTGTGGTAGAAAAGATTTGTGCTGCTATGGTGTGGCTGACTAAAAAACTCAGGCATTACTTCCAGTCCTACAAGATTCAGGCAGTAGCAAAAATGGACCCGATGAAATATTTATGCCAGACCCCCGCATTGGCTGGGAAATTATCAAGGTGGTTGCTTCTGCTATCAGAATTCGACATTGAATACATCACTAAGAAAACGATCAAAGGAAGGGTTGTAGCAGAATTTCTGGCCAACCAACCTCTGGAGTCTGATTATCTTGAGAATTTAGAGTTCCCAGACGAATAGCTGGCCGTAGTAGAGATAGAACCAAGCAGATGGGTAATGTACTTCGACGGGGCTGTAAACAAGCACGGGGCAGCACTGGGAGTATTCATTGGCACACCCGATGGAGAAATCATCCCCCTGGCTAAACGCCTTGAATTCCAGGTGACTAACAACGGGGCAAAATACAAAGCTTGCCTCTTTGGAATTAATGCCTTGGTCATGCTAGGGGCACACGAGGTGTTACTGATTGGAGACTCGGCACTAGTAATTCATCAAATCACTAGGGGCATACGAGAAGGGTCGCTCCGGCCATATCTCCATTTGGTTTGGGAAAAGGTGAAAGTATTTGGACAGTGCGAGTTTAGACGTGTTCCAAGGGAGGAGAATCAGATGGCGGAATCAATATAGGAGGAACCCCGGAGACACCCTATGTAGCCAGTGATAGTAAAGATCGCACAGAACCCTTGCTACTGGTCGGTCAGTGTTATAGCACCTACAAAGGAATGTCCTTGGTATCACGATATTCTACAATTTATTGAGAATAGGCAGTACCCTGAAGATGCCAATGAGTAAGATAAGGTCTCTCTCAGGAGATTAGCAGTGCAGTTTAGGCTATTCGAGGGTCAGATCTTCAAGAGCAGCACCAACGGCCTGCTCCTAAAGTGCTTAACAGAAAAAGAAGCCAAGGAAGTCATGAGGCGAATCCATGCGGGAACTTACGTGCCACATATGGTTGGCCCTAGCTACGAAAGTGTTAAGGTAAGGCTACTTATGGCTTACACTACAGGTAGATTGTATCGAAGAGGTGAAAAGATCTCATGAGTGTCAAGTGTACGGAGACCTTAATCATCTCCCACCGCTTAAACTTCAGTTATCGTCAACTCTATGGCCGTTTACTGTGTGGCGAAATAAGTTCGCCTGCCTCAAATGGACACCAATTCATAGTTGTGGCTGTTGATTATTTTTCGAAGTGGGTGGAAGTGTAGTCATTTATGCATGTTACAGCCAAGAAAATGGCCAAGTTCATTGAATAGCATATCTTTACACGGTATGGGATTCCTCACCATGTTGTGATAGGTAATGGTGTACATTTTCAAGGGGCCACGACACAGTTACCTCAGGATAAAGGGGTTGAACGTCATAAGTCATCTCCATCTCGCCCCCAAGCCAATGAAGCAGTAGAAGCAGCCAACAAGTCCATCAAGAAGATTCTGTGAAAAATGGTGGTCGCCTATAGGGATTGGGCTGATATGCTGCCATTTGCCCTGTGGGATACAGAACCAGTATCAGAACCCCCACCGAAGAAACGCCATACTCACTAGTCTATGGAATGGAAGCTATCTTACCGGTGGAGACCGAGATTAGGTTGTTGAGGGTAGTTATGGAAGCTGATTGCCAGAATCAGAATGGGTTCGATCAAGATATGAACAGTTGGCATTGGTTGATGAGAAACGTCTCTGGGCGCTGGATCACTTATAGATGTATCAACAGAGGATGGCTAGGGCTTACAACAGCAAAGTCTGCCATCAGAAACACCCACTCGAGGCCAGGGACTTGGTTCTTTAATAAATGAAACAGGTCAACATAGACGTAAGGGGAAAATTCAATCCCAATTGGGAAGGTCCGTATGTAGTAAAGAAAGTGCTTTTGAAGGGCACCGTAAAGATCATGGATATGGACAGAAATGAGTTTGTCAACCCTGTCAATCAAGACAAGCTCAAGCGGTATTATGTGTAAAAAAAAGTCCGGCAGATTGAAAACCGAAAAGGCGGTCCACGCAAAAGTCAGGATAGAGAGGTGAGCACCATGTGGCCGGAAAATCTGTAAAGACCAGTTGATGGTAGTCGTGGGTTCTATCGAGACAGATACCTTTTCCTTAGCTTCACTTCATTTTTGATACACATTGTACTAAAGTATTATCAATGAATAAATGAATGGATGCCTTTTCTATTCGGTTAAATGTCTAAAGTTTGCTCGAAATTAGATTCTTATTATATGCATACGTATGATTATGCACATTCCATATTTGCATACATTTCATCTATAAAAAAAAAATCGATAGGCTGAAAACCAAAAGGCGGTCTAGGCAAAATTTAGGATGCAAATAAAGTCTGCTGAGCCGAAAACCTGAAAAGGGCGTTCAGGCAAAAGTTAAGACAGTTCGATAGATTGAAAAACCATAAAGGCAGTCTATGCAAAAATAAGGACACACAATAAAACAACAGAGCAAATAAAAACCAACCAGTAATAGCACTCCATAATCTGTCTATCCTACAGGCCGTGGTACCTCAAAGTCAGTATCTCATGCTCACGTCTTGTAGGGCATGTCACCGGATCAACTAACCAAGCCCTGTAGCGGCCATCCGTCTTTGTTGAAGCCAGGTTGTCATATCTCACAGTCTCTAAACGAATGGGATTCATCCATGTCACTGTATGTGTCTGGGCCACCGCTACATGAATTCTCCACATTCAGTTGTGCATAGGGAACGGGGCACCCCCTGTACTTGCCCGTACCGCCTGTATAATCATGTAGGGGAGTAGAATGTCAACCTAGTTAGCCGAAGAAGCTGCACATCTCCAACCCAGGTCTCAGTAGTCACGTTTGCGATTTCCCACCAGGGGCAAGTCCTACAGATGGATGCATCAGTTCTCCCTCTTAGCCAAGCAAGCCACTCTTCTGTGGTCCGAGTGGCAAAATTTGGTATTTTGATATGTTGGGCTCCATAATGTCTCGGTAAAGATCTTGGATGAGGTGGAGGGATGCTCGGGAGACTTAGTTTCTCCAATAACTAGATCTGTACAAAGGCTGGTTAATCAGAAGAATCCAAAATCAATCAGATGCCAAGTATGAGGTAGGAGCAAACTTGAAGAAGGAAAGAGCATCTGTTGGTCTCGATTGGGCAACCGGACTAGATGGAATATAGATAAATCAGAGTTTTAGCCAAAACAACTCCATTGGGCGAAGCACCATTAGCCATCTGAGCCACTACTGGAACTAATTGGATATTGTAAGTCCCATCTCTGGACACGTATAGAAAAAGAGACATCAACAGTAGGCCCATCAGAAAAGCCTAACAAGGGGCAGAGGTGTTTAGAGCCAAGCACATGTCCATGATAGCAAACAAGTTAAGATTCCTACGGCTAGACTCTTCTAGGAGCAAGTGGTCCAAGTCTGCCATGTCCAATGCAGCCAGCATCTAAAGTGCTTGCAAGTTGTTAGAATCGGATTCGGGAATATCTAACCTGACTCTGCCTCGGTAAGGGATGCCAAGAACAGTAGTAAACTCTTCAACCATGGGACATAGTTCTTGTTCAGAAAATCAGAAAACATGATGCATCGGATCCCAAAAACCGGCCGCAGCTGTCAGAAAAGTCCGGTTTGGAGACAGGCCCATGTAGAACCGCATGTACTGTAGACCAAAAGGGGCCAACAAGGCCCAATTAGAAGAGTGGGAAGCCCTCCAATAACTCCTCAGTTGATCATGGAGCTGATTCATCAAAAACAGGGTAAAAAGAGGACGAGTTTGCTGAAATTCAAACTAGAGCTGTGCGACTGATGGTGAGAGCTGTGCGGCTGTATGCTGAGCCAGGCGGCTTAAGTATGTGTTGGGCGGCTCTGGTCTGGCAACAGCACACATTATATCCTTTTATATAGAATTTTGAACCTAGAGCTGCGTGGCTCTGCTACCCAGAATCGACATTCGACCGAAATCTGCCCCAGAATCATGGAGTAAAGTTTCGAGGAAGCATAAACCATGTCAGATGGCAATAAAAACAGGTGAAAGTAGATTAAATGCACTCAGAAAAGTGAGTTCAACAGGGGAAAGTAACAGAATAGCAAAAGGGGCAAAGAATTCCATCAAATGTCAACACAAAATACCAGTTCCAATAGCCATATAACAAGGAAAAACCCACAAGCAGGCAACATGTCCAACAATGTCAAATCCAATCCCACAGCTGGGTTGCATCAACATAAACTACAGAAAACTACAAAAAGAAGGGCTATGGCTGTCCCGCGTCAGTCTAGTCATCGGCCTCCTCCTCGTCCTCGGCCCCGCCATCATCGCTGAAGACCCGCCAGCCAGTCTCCCAGTCGTCCAGCTGAGTGTAGAGAGTCTTGTTCATAAATCTGAGGTCCGCAATGGTCCTCTGTAACTCCTCCACCTATGTCCTTATGCGGGTCTCCTCGCAACAGCATGTACTAACCACAGCCTGTAATAGGATTAAATAACATATACATCATGTCATGTATATGCATGCATTTGAAACAGACATACATACATATATGTACATATTGACACAGATACTTACCACCATCGCCCCATTGTCACGAAGCGAAAGTGACCTAAAAGTGGAGACCACTTGACACAAGGCCTCCCCTGCGACACCAGAATCTGCATAAAGAACAGTGCATAAGTTAGGCCATCATCAACGATAAAAGTCAAAAAGAGAACAGGGTCGAGAACACTCACGTGAGTCGTGTCGGGAGGGATAGCTCGAGGGGGAGGCTACTCCTGGGGGAATAGATTGGCCCGATAAAGCTGCCCGGACTCATTAAGCAGCATTACCCACGGCTCCACCAAGTACTCAAGACGGCCTGGAATGAAACCAATAGGAGGGACCACCAGGGGCACTATCGAGGGGATGGGCTCAGTGTACTCCATCTCGGTGCCAATGCCATACTCGCCCATGTGAGCCGAAGAACCTCCATCTCCACAGCCACCGGCGATTTGGGACCCACGACCACTGGAGCGTCTGCCGGATAATGTACGAGGGCGCTTGCCCCTCCTAGATGGCTGAAAAAAAGAAGAAAAAGAGTCAATCAATCTGTAAATGACAGAATAGTCTAGACAAGCAAAAAGTGGAACAGAAAACATGCCTCGGCTGGTGCTTCCCTCGGCAGTGTAGATCCAGTAGGAGGAAGGAGCTGCGTGCGGATGAACTGGGGATAGTCTCCATCGTCCCCCATGATCGTATATCCAGACCTGAACAAATCTGGATGATCCTCCTCCGATAGCAAGTGTGGCCAGAATAGTCCGACTGGAGGTGCAGGCGGGACCCTGCACTCTGTAAGGCCAACACGCCAGTTAGTAACTCTCTCCTCGAGATGCCACTCAAAGCTGACTAGGCTCCCCATCACGAACCGACGGGGTGTCAGCCTCCTGGCATCTATCAGCTCTATGGACCACAATGCATTCCCCCACGACTCCTTGATCAGCTGAAGTCAAAATGTCAGAAGTCAGAGGATAGGAAAAAATAGCTATCAGACTATAAAAGTCAAGAGGTATAAGCAAGAGAAGGTGTGTACCTGCTCGAAGCTCATACCAGCCTGTACCCCAGCCACCGCCTCAGCCGGGGGAAATCTGGGAACTCAATGTTGGCTAGTGTGGCCAACTTCAGTTGGGGCACGAAGGCATACTCGTACGCCCAAACCTGCACAATTAAGAAGTCAGAATCCAAAAAAAAAAAAAAAAAGTAGACAACTCACATGAAGAACTATCCATGCGCCCTTCACTTCTCAGTGCTTTCCCCGGGAACAAATATAAAGGCCGTAGTATAGTTGAGCCAAACCCGGCTCGTCCCCAATTTAAGCTCCCCACGTCCTCCAGCTGTATCAGTGAAGAGAGCACTGCTAGGTTCAGATCGCTCTGACTCGTCGGGAACAACAAAGTACCTGAGGCAAACAATAGAAATCCCCTGGCATAACATCCCGCATCTCTAAGAGAGAACGCGGAACCCGCGGGGAGATTGTCCTGCTTAGTCAACCAATAATCTTACAATGTGCTCCCCTAGACCCGCTTGCCCAGAGGAGTTAGGCCAATCAACATAGCAACGAGCTCTGGACGGAAACCTCCTCGCTCCAGAGTCTGATTGAACTTTATAGTATGCTACCAAATGATAGCCCAGTGATGGCCATGAAGTCCTCGGGCGTAATCATAAACTCCCCAATCGGGAAGTGGAAGGTATAGGTGGAATCCATCTGCCGCTCCAGCAGCACCATCAATAAACCCCTGCTCATCCGGCGCGGGACCTCACATATGGAGTAGATAAACTGGTCCAGCCTGGTCGAGTCAATGATCTCTCGCATCTCGTCGGGGAGTCTACTATACCAAACGAGTGCGTCGGTCATGGACCTGGCCCCCCAGCTGTGGTTCCGATCCTGCAAAGCAATAAACAAGGAGTTTCTCGAGTTATTTATGTTGTGCATTGCCTGAATAAATTGAATAGGAGCACTTGGAATAAAATTAAAACATAAAAAAATCCCCATTTTGTCGAACTAGAGCAGCAGGGCTCTAACTATAGCCGCACGGCTATATTCTGGGAAGGGCAGAGCCGTACGGCTCTGTCCTTCACTAGAGCCGCCCGGCTCTGTCATTGAGCCACATGGCTCTATTCGGGAAACCGGTGGTTTGGTTCCTAAAGCCTAAGTTTTGTAATTTTTCACCCTAAAATCGATTCTAATCAACTTTAAATCATCAGTCAAGTGTTCTAGGGGCATACTCTACTCTAAACATGCATCAATTTCATGTGATTTCACCTAATTTTGCCTAAATTACAGAAATGCAAAAATGAAGAAGAAGAGGGAGGTTGAGAAAACTAACCAGATCTTGAATGATGTGCACTGACGGCTTAAGAGTCACGGGCACGGGGTCATCCCTCCTAACCATACAGTAGGCGACCATCTCCAGTAGTCCGTACACATCCACTATAGATTCAGTGGGTAGGAAAAATTCCCCCTTGGGTAATGCATATCTCACATGAGGAGCGGGTTGTGCAGAAGTGTTCGGGCGGAGAGCTTTTCACATTTTCCTCATCTTGCCAGTATGGGTTTTAGAGAGAAGTTTCAAAGCTGGAGAAATGAAGAAAAGGAATTTTTTGGGTAAAAAGGGGGATGAGGCGTCGGCCACCTCTTTTAATCCCCCTTCTCACCCACTAGAGCCGTACGGCTCTAGCTTGTGAGGCAAGCTAGAGTCGGCCTGCTCTAGATGAGCCATACGGCTCTGTCTTGCCAAGACAAAGCCGTGTGGCTCTGATCCATTAGGTAAACAATTTTTCTTATTTTTTTATAATTTTTGTTTAGTCCAATATAATCCCTAGAAGGGTATCTCTTGTCTTTTGCAAATATCTAGGGGCAAAGATGGCTCGCCCGTATTATTCTTGACCGAAGGGGCAAAAATTTTTGTTTCCAAAATTGTCGATCAAGGAATATGCACTTTCAACTTAATTTCAATGGTATGCTCCACCATAAAAAGCCGATCCCAACAGCAATTTCAACTTCAACGGTGCTCCACCACATAGAGAATCAACTTTTATTCGATGCTCCACCATATGGAGAATCAACTTTTTATTCGGTATGCTCACCACATGGGGAAATCAGTCTTATTCGGTACTCCACCATGTGGAGAATCAACTTTTTATTCCGTATGCTCCACCACACGGAGAAATCCGTCTTATTCGGTGCTCCACCACACGGAGAATCAACTTTTGTTTGGTGCTCCACCACACGGGGAATCAACTTTTTATTTGGTGCTCCACCACACGTAGAAATTAGTCTTATTAGGTGCTCCACCACACGGGGAAGAATTGAATTTTTATCAGGTACACTCCACCAGATCGAGTCGACATCACGGGCACACTCCACCACAGCGAGTCGACATCACGAGAACATTCCACCACAGCGAGTCGACATCAGGGGCACACTCCACCACAGCGAGTCAACATCATGAGCACACTCCACCATAGAGAGTTGACTCGGAACCAAGACCAGCATCCCCAGTGAGGGATACCAAGTACATTTCCTTCTCCTTTCTCACCGCGCTCCCAATCGCAAGACCAAACTCGATTTGGGCCTGACAGTCCGACCACGAACTGACTTTGATCCCGTGAGGGGCAGCCTGTGAGCATGGGTTTTCCTGACCTCCATGATGAGAGTCATTTGTTACCTTTTTAGAAATCAGATTTGGGAAGGAGCAGAAGGTTGCCTAGAATGCCTCGAACGCTCCGAAAACCAAACTTTTCGAGATCCAAAAACCCCGAGAAAGGTCCCTCAAGTAAGTTTAGGGTTGAGAGGTGAGTGTAGGTGTTAGGGTAGCCTGTCCCAGTTCTATCCGGAACCGCACGGCTGTAGTTTCTGAACTACAGCCGTGCGGCTCAGGCCAGAGCTGCCCGGCTCTGGATGCCAAAGCCACCCGGCCCTGGCTTACTAGAGCCGCCCGACCCTGGCTTACTAGGGCTACACGGCTCTAGTGGGTTAGGAGATTTTTTTTGCAAAGCAGAGCAACTTGCTGAAGCAGGAGATTTCTATCTTTTCAGCCGAAACCGAGAGTTAGAGGGTATGGGGCGCATTTAATGTTCTCCATGATGAAAAGTAAAAGGAAGTATAAAAAGGAAAAAATCAGAGAGAGAAGGGGGTGTTTTTTCATTTGAAAAGAAAAAAAAAAGAGAAAGAAAGAAAGTTACAGAGAAAAGTGGGGAAGAAGAAGAGAGAAAGAGAGGAAGAGAAAAAGTGTTTCCCTAAACCCAAACCTGTACTCTAATCATCTTATAACAATTCTAGACCGTGACTTACTCGTCTGGACCCATTCCCGGGCTCGTTTCAATTTGCTTCGGAAGTTTCTTTCAGAATTTCGGGACGTTCAAGGATTCTAGGCACAATCTTGCTTCCCAATCCTTTTCTGAACGTCCATTACACTGGAACAACAACAAGGTAAACTCTGAGAGGTATTAAACCTATATGCATTGCTTTTTCTTTGCATTTTTCTGATTTTTTCAAGTTTTCTGGAAAAGGGACTACCCATCACAGCCGCACGGCTATGTTCTTCATGAACACAACCACACGGGTGTTTTTATCTTGAACAGAGCTGAAACTGCCCCGATCGGCCGAAAGTAGTCCGTTTTTCATCTTATGCATTCTATTGTGATCAATTTCGGCCCATATGCATCTGTATGTTGTAAAAATTTGATTTTCAGATTTTTGTACGTATAGGTGTTAGATTTTCGGTTTTTCCTGGATTTTATTATTTTTTATTTTGGGGTTGCTTGATCCGAATCGGATCTGTAGTCCAGCATCAGGGGACCTCCGAACCCTATAGAATCCCCGGGAAACTTAAAAAATGAGCAAAATAGCATTTTAAAGAAAACGAGAAAACCATTTTCCGGGTTCTGGAAATCACAACCGCACCGCTATAATTTCCAGAATAGACAGAATTGCGGGACGGCCAGCACGCCCTCCGTCGCGCGATGCTGTTTTCGAATTCAAATTATTTTTGGTATGTTTACCACTTTCAGACCCTAGGTGTTTGTGAAAATTAGGAAAACCCACACGAATGGAACCCCGAGTTTCGGGATAACAGACCAGCTAAAACGTGAAAATTTGCATGAAACCGAGCCAAATGGTTTTCAATAATTGTTTTCTAGCATAAAAATCTACAGGGCGTTTCAAAACCGTTTTTCAGGTCTAACCGGTCCGACCGATCGGGTCGAGCCGGTTACCCCCTAAAAGCATGCCCCCGCTCCCAAAAATCCCAATTCTATCCTGCTGTGAGTCCTACTTGTGCTTGTAATATAATCTGTGCTAACCGTATGTTTTGCAGCATTTATTTTCCTTTTTTATTATTTTTATTGTAATTAATAGATTAATTTGTGTATTTAGGCGTTTGTAATTTTTCGATCCTCGTGTATCCTAGGTGCTTGTAAATGTGAGGACGAGAATTTTTATTTTTTTATTCAATTTGGTTGTATAAGCAGCCTCTGTTATTCTTTTGTTTAATTCAAATGTATGGTTTACTTTGCCGCAACTTAATTCTGTCATTTGCTTGAGCATCGGCTGATAAATAAACTTAATTGGGTAGAGAAAGATAATAAATTGAATGAATATGGTAATATAAATTATAAACTGAATACAAGCTTAAGGTTAAGTAGGTAAGTTGTCCGAGCCCTAAATCTCTAGATTAGGTACGGCAGTCTGCGCTCGGTAGGGAGTTGTACCGGAATTTCCCGGATGAGCTGATCCGGGTGGCGATTCTGTCACTGATCTTGAAATTTAGGTTTCGAGGTCTTCAAGTAATAAAACGGAAAAATGTTTTCTACAAAAAGAATTTCTAAAACAAACAAGTGATTTTCCCTAAAGCAAAATAAACGAAAACTCGTTTTTCAAAATATTGCGTGTAAGCGCCGGAATTTTTCATACTTAAAAAAAATTTCAAAATCGCCACAAGACTATAATTACAGTCGTATGACTGTAATTGAAAAGTTACAGTCGTACGACTGTAAATGTGGAGCAGGTACAGCAGCCCATGCCTGAAAAATAAAAAATAGAGGTGATTTGAAGGGCAATTAATGCCCGTGTCTCAGCAGCAAACAAAAAAAAAAGGGAGAAAGAGACAGAGGAGAAGGACTTTTGAGCAAATTGAGAAAGAAAAGAAGAGAAGGAAAAAGGAGAGGAAAAGAAGGAACCCAAACAAAAAGTCATCTTTTTCTCCTCTTTTTCTTTTAATTCGGTGTTAAGTAAAAAACTGGTTAGAAATCAATAGGTTAAAATTTGACATTCAAAATCCAATCAATTCCAGGCCCTTAACTCTCTGAATCCATGACTTTTGGAGACATTTTAGACAACTCTTGGAACCTTAGCACTCAAGGGAAAAGAAGCAATTTGGAGGCGATTGAGGAGTTTCCAGCAGTCAAACTTACGGTAGATCAGCACCACAAAGGTAATTATACCTCAAACCTCCATTTTGTTGTTTTTTCTGGGCGATTCAAGAAACCATGCGCATTTAAATTGCAAAATTTAAACACACGAAATTTTAAAACCAATTAAAATTTTAAAAACTGGGCCCCGGGCCCGAACTCGCCAAATCCAAAACACTGGGCCCGGCCCGCTGCAGCGGAAGCCGGTGGCAATTCCGCCGACGGCAGTCCCGCATGCCCGGAAACAGCCCATGATTTTCCAGAAATTAAAAAAATATTACAGCCAACAAAATGAATTTCACCAAGAAACACATCCATCCAACAAAATTAAATCAACATAAACCAATATGTAAATTCAATTATCAATTGCAAAAATCAAAGGGGAAAAATCACAAACCCAATCCAAGAATCCCAAATAAAAAAAATCTAATTTTAAATCCAAGGGATTCAACCTAATTAAACAATTTTTACGGATCAAAAGCCTGCTCTGACACCACTGTAGGGATTTTCACAGGAAATCATCCGAATAAATGCGGAAGATCGCGATAATTTCCTCAAATCCGTGCCCAGGAGCAATTGAGATGAAAATTGCAAAATCAAAATTTTATCAAGAAGAGATTGAACTCTTACCAAGAGTATCTCTTCTAGAGATGGTTGCAGAAATCAACGTAGATTCCCTCCTCGTTCACATACACGAACGCCAGTGGAACACGACCCGTGCTAGTGTTGGAAATCGAAAACTTTGAGAGAGATTTTTTGGGGGTACAATTTTCGGCTGGTAGTGCTACCCCTTTTGGAAGAATTGCATAGGGTTATTTCAACCTGAAAATTTCGGCCCATTTTGGCTTTATTTTGTGTGAGCTTTTCCTTTTATTTTCAGGCCCAAATCCATTCTAATTCACTTGGTCCAAATTAATTTCAAATCCTACTTTAATTTTAACATGTATATAATATATTACACCATGTAACATATTATTTACATTTAGTCAAAATTGATTTGATCAATTAATTTAACCCATGAAATTAAAATTGGATCTTCACAAAATAAACTCATATGTAAACCTATACATATGAAATATTTCCACCTAGGAAATAATCTCATAAATTAATTCAGTGAATTAATTATGAGAATGCCAATACTAATATTAATTTTATTATTATGATCAATCCAATTGATCTTTATAATATAATTAATATAATCATCTCTCTCTAGTGTGTATACTCCAAGTATACAGGTGATTCCTTAAGTTCCTGTTCAGACATTCGATGTGTGCGATCCCGTAGGCCTATTTTTATGTTGGTAATAGGCCTTTGGCCCACAGATTGCAGGCGGACTCTAGCAAGCCACTGCAGCCCCCAATTGAGATGGAGATGGTAGTCCAACTGTAATCATAACCCTGTAGTTTGAACTTGTATATCCCATGTCATTGATATCGGTGTCCAACACAGAGGCATGGATTGATCACCCTCTTTTGTGTCTGGACATTAACTTGATCCCGAATGTACTGATGCTCACAAATAAGTTCCAACTTGTTTGGGTGTGGCCACACTCTTATCAGTCACATTCATCAAGAGGCCAGTGATATCTTCTCAGTGGACTACTAAGTGACAAATCCCTTCTGCATATCCATAGTATTGCCATGCTTAGTGACATACCCGAAAGTACCCATACTTAGCACCCTATTACAAACCCTTTAGGCGTACCCCTAAGTATGCGACCTTGCATGCAACACTATCATATGGTCAGGCCAAAGGATCCATGCAAGTCCTACACGAGAATCACTTGTGATACTATACCATGTGGATTTCTCGTTCAGTGGATCTATCCAGTACCACGCCCCTTTTGCATGTACCCATTAACTTGGTTGACATCCCATGTCCAATGACAGGTAAGACACCGCCATACAACCAGGTTAATGATAGTCTCTAGTTCCATTCATTCCCATGATTGGAACAGACTACGGATCTCTTTATGTTCATATCATTTTCCCTATCCATGGTCTTACTACTAAGTGCATGACACTTGTCATCATGGATATGGATATGTCCATTGGATACTTCATTTAAGATATTGCACAAGATATATAGAATAAATGAATTAATGCCTTTATTAATTACACAAAATGTGTATAATACATAAATCCAATAAATGTGTATAATACATAAATCCAATAAATGTGTATAATACGTTAACTTGATCCCGAATGTACTGATGCTCACAAACAAGTTCCAACTTGTTTGGGTGTGGCCACACTCTTATCAGTCACATTCATCAAGAGGCCAGTGATATCTTCTCAGTGGACTACTAAGTGACAAATCCCTTCTGCATATCCATAGTATTACCATGCTTAGTGACATACCCGAAAGTACCCATACTTAGCACCCTATTACAAACCCTTTAAGCGTACCCCTAAGTATGCGACCTTGTATGCAATACCATCATATGGTCAGGTCAAAGGATCCATGCAAGTACTACACGAGAATCACTTGTGATACTATACCATGTGGATTTCTCGTTCAGTGGATCTATCCAGTACCATGCCCCTTTTGCATGTACCCATTAACTTGGTTGACATCCTATGTCCAATGACCAGTAAGACACCGCCATACAACCAGGTTAATGATAGTCTCTAGTTCCATTCATTCCCATGATTGGAACAGACTACGGATCTCTTTATGGTCATATCATTTTCCCTATCCATGGTCTTACTACCAAGTGCATGACACTTGTCATCATGGATATGGATATGTCCATTGGATACTTCATTTAAGATATTGCACAAGATATATAGAATAAATGAATTAATGCCTTTATTAATTACACAAAATGTGTATAATACATAAATCCAATAAATGTGTATAATACATAAATCCAATAAATGTGTATAATACATAAATCCAATAAATGTACAATACAAATACAAGGTCAAATGCCTCAGGACTAGGGCATATCCAACAATCTCCCACTTGCACTAGTACCAACTGGGCATCAGCTTAATCCCTATAGATCTAGTATGACCCTCGTGCTTGGGCTGAGCCAGTGCCTTGGTCAAAGGATCTGCGACATTATCCTCGGTGTCCACTCCATGAAATGCAATGCCTCTCTCCGCTATCTCTCGTACGAGGTGAAACTTCCTGAGCACGTGCTTTGTGTTCTTGTGTGACCGAGGCTCCTTAGCTTGTGCAACGGCCCCATTGTTGTCACAAAAGATATCAACTGGGTCTTGGATAGTTGTCACTTCTCCCAACTCAGTGATAAATTTCCTTATCCACACAGCTTCCTTAGCTGCATCACACGCCGCGATGTACTCAGCTTCTATTGTAGAGTCCGCAATGGTTGGCTACTTTAAGCTCCTCTAGCTTACAACACCACCATTTAGCAAAAATGGATACCCAAACTATGACTAGTACTCATCTTGGTCGGTCTGGAAGCTCACATCAGTGTACCTAATAACTGACAGCTCTTCTTGACCTCCATACACCAAGAAGCTATCCCTAGTCCGGTTAAGGTACTTGAGTATTGCTTTGATAGCCTATCAGTGATCCTCCCCGGGATCCTGCTGGTATCATCTTGTCATACTTAATGCAAAGGCAACATCAGGTCTCATACATAGCATGGAGTACATAATTGATCATATAGCCGAAGCATATGGAACCAATTTCATGTTCTCTTTATCCTCCCTTGACTTAGGATAGTTCTTCTTACTAAGTTGTAGCCCATGACCTATTGGTAAGAAACCTTTCTTAGCCCGATCCATGCTAAACCTTTTCAGAACTTTGTCTATGTATGAGGCCTGACTTAGACCCAGGAGCCGATTTGATCTATCCCTGTAGTTCCTGATCCCTAGGATCATCTTAGCTTTGCCTAAGTCCTTCATTGCGAAGCACTTACATAGCCATTACTTTACTCCTTGCAGTGTCGGTATGTCACTTCTAATGAGTAGGATGTCATCTACATAAAGTACCAGGAATGTGACAATGCTCCCACTAATCCTCTTATACACACAAGGCTCATCTTGATTTTATATGAAGCTATATTCCTTTATAGCATCATTGAATCTAAGATACCAACTATGGGATGCTTGCTTCAATCCATAAATGGCCCTTTGAAGTTTGCATACCCTCCCCGGATACTCTGGATCATCAAAACCCTCAGGTTGTGTCATGTACACATCCTCGAGTAGCTTTCCGTTAAGGAAAGCGGTTTTGACATCCATTTGCCAGACCTCATAGTCGTACCATGCAGCTGTGGCCAGCAAGATCCTGATGGATTTGAGCATGGCTAATGGTGAGAAAGTTTCATTATAGTCTACTCCATGGACTTATCTGACACCTTTCAAAACCATACGCCCTTTGAAGGTATTATCGGCTTTTAGCTTGTAGCACCACTTGCAACCTATTACCTTAGCACTCGGAGGTGGATCAACTAAGTTCTAAACTTAGTTATCGTACATAGATTGCATCTCTGTCTCCATGGCTTTACGCCAATTTGCAGACTGTGGGCTTGCCATAGCCTCCTGGTAGGTTTTGGGTTCTTCCTCATCCAAGACGAGAAGAGTTTGATCATCAGTGATGAGGAAACCATACCTCTCTGGTTCCCAACGATCCCTACTAGACCTTCTAGGTCCTTGTGTGGCCTAGGTCAGTGCTTCCACCCATGGAAGCTCCACCTGGGCCTCCGAGTTATTCTCTTCAGGAGATTGTGGACTTTGAACTTCCCTGGATTCAACATTACTCCCACTATCTTTCTTGGAAAGGAATTCCTTTTCTAGAAAGACCACGAACACCTTGTTCTCGGTGGGGTTGTAGAAGTAATACCCTTTGGTTTCCCTAGGGTAGCCCACAAACAGGCATTTATCGGTTTTGGGCTCTAGCTTGCCACTAGTCAATCTCTTGACATGTGCTTCGCATCCCTAAATCCTTTGGAAAGACACATTGGGCTCCCTGCTTGTCCATATCTGATATAGGGTCTTTTCCACTGCCTTAGTCGGAGTGTTATTTAAAATAAGAGCATCTGTCTTGAGGGCGTGTCCCCAAAAACTTATTGGGAGAGAGGCTTGACTCATCATTGAGCGAACCATGTCCAACAGGGTCCTATTCCTCCGTTCGGACACCCCATTCCACTGTGGTGTTCCTGGAGGAGTGAGCTATGGAACTATTCCATGCTCTCTCAAATATGAGTTAAACTCTAGGCTCATATACTCACCTCCTCGGTCTGACCAAAGGGTTTTGATATTTCTACCTAGCTGGTTATTTACTTCGTTCCTAAATTCCTTGAACCTATCAAGGGTCTCAGACTTATGTTTCATCAGATAGACATAGCCATGTCTACTGAAATCATCCGTGAACGTGACAAAGTACAGATGTCCACCTCTGGTCACTGCGTTCATGTGTCCCCATTCATCTGAATGTATTAGGTCCAATAAGCCAGTGGCCCTTTCAGCCTTCTTGCTAAAAGGCGCCTTAGTCATTTTGCCTCGTAAACATGATTCACATATATCAATTGACTCCAAGTTGAATGACCCTGGGACTCCAGCCTTATGAAGCCTAGCTATGCGCTTCTCGTTTATGTGGCCCAAATGACAATGCCATAGGTAGACAAGATTAAGTTCATTAGGCTTAACCCTTTTAGTGTTTATGTTATAGACATGATTGGTTTCTTTTAAGTCCAGGATATATAGGCCATTATTTAATAGAGCTTCTCTATAAAATAATCCCTCTATAGATAAAGAAATTCTACCATTTGAAATAGTAAAATAAAATCCAAAAATATCCAACATGGAAACTGAAATAATATTCCTGCACATAGCAGGTACAAAATAACATTGTTCCAAAATTAAAACCAATCCACTAGGCATCATGAGGTGATATTCGCCGATCTCTATGGCAGCAACCCTCACTCTATTACCGACCCGTAAATCCACCTCCCCCGATCCCAGCGACCTTCTATTCTTAAGTCCCTGCACATTGCAACAAATGTGAGAACCACATTCAGTATCCAACACCTAGGATGTTGAAATAGTAAGGTTAATGTCTATGGTATAAATACCTGATGAGGACGTACCATGGGTCCTCCTTTGCTCTCCTATTAGCTTGGGACACGATCTCTTCCAAAGGCCTGCCTGTTTGCACCCGAAACAGACATCCTCGGGATTTACCTTTTACTGGACCTTGGGCTGGGCCTTAGCCTTCTTGGCCTTGGCCTTGGCCTTTTCCTTGGCCTTGCCCTTCGCAAGAGGAGGGTTCCCCTTTGTGAGCGGATGACCTTTTCTAAAGAAAAATGGGACGGACGCGGCAAAGTGAACCAGGGAGAAAGATTTTGATTTAGTTAGTGATGTTTTGGAAAAAAATGGGTTTTGTTTATGCTGAGTTGGGAAAACTATTCAGGTGATTTTGGAAATTCATTTTGTAGAAAATATTTTGCCGTTTTTAACTTAAAGACCTCGAAACTTAAATCTCCAGATCAGTGACAGAGTTGCCACCCAGATCAGCTCATCCGAGAAATTCCGGTACAGCTCCCTACCGAGCGCAGACTGCTGTACATAATCCAGAGATTCAGGGTTCGGGCAACTTACCTACTTAACCTTAAGCTTGTATTCATTTATTATTTATAAAACCATATTTATTCAATTTATTATCTTTTCTAACCCCAATTTCTTTATTTTTATTTTTATTATACCGATGCTAAGGCAAGAATGCGTAAAATAAATTACGGGAATTAAACCATTCACACAAATATACAAAAGAATAATAGAGGCCGATTATACCACAAAATTGAATAAAATATAAAAACTCTCGTCCTCACTTTTACAAACACCTAAGTACACGAGGATCTAAAAATAATACAACCGCCTAATTACACGAGTTAATCTATTAAATACAGTAAAAATAAAAATAAATGCTGCAAAACAGATTGGTTAGCACAGTGTATATTATAAATACAAGAAGGACTCAAATCAGGATAGAATTAGGGATTGTAGGATGGGGAGCATGCATTTAGGGGGTAACCGGTTTGACCCGATCGGTCGGACCGATTGGACTTGGAAATCGGTTTTGAAACTCCCTGTGGATTTTTGTGCTGGAAAATCAATTTTTAGAAAATATTTGGCTCGGTTTCATACAAATTTCCATTTTTGTGGGTCGGTTATCCCGGAACTCGGGGTTCCATTCGTGTGGGTTCCTAAATGCACAAACCATCTAGGGTCCAAAATGTAATAAACACACCAAAAACATTTGTAAAAATATTATTTTACTTATTTTCAATATTTTATGGGAATTTTATAGGATTCGGGGGTCCGCAAATGCTAGACCATGGATCCGGTTCGGATGAAACGACCCCAAAACTTAAGAAATAAACCCCAGGAAATACTGAAAACCCCAATTATCCATACATAAAATAATTAGAAAATCAAAATACAAACACACACGGATGATTATGGACCGAAAGTGATCCCAACAGAAAAATCAAAATGGAAAATGGGCTATTTCGGCCGATTGGGACAGATCGGGGATCTATCCCTGAGGAATGGAGTCGGCCGACTCTGGGTCAAAACCGGCCGGCTCTGAACCAGAGTCAGCAGACTCCGGCTGTTTTTATGAGGAACACAGCCGTACTGCTATGATAGGCAGCACCAGTTCTGGACTTTCATCAAAAGAATAGAAACGCACAGAAAATCAATGCAGCCAAGTTTTAGGGTCTCTCAGAGTTTACCTGGATTGTTGTGTGGATGCTTGGAGCATCAAGAAACGGATTGAAAGCTTTAAAATGTGCACTGGAGCTTAATCGGCAGAAAACCATAAAGATCCAAAATGATCTGAAATGAATCCGAAGTGATGAGTAGAGGTTGTTAGTTGTGTTGTTAATACTTAAAGATTGGTTTTAGGATTGAATGAGAGAGTTTATGGGGTTTATTTTTTGGCTCTCCCGGTTTCTCTTCTTCTTCTTTTTCTCTTCTGCTTTCTTTTCTCTTTTCTCTCTGTTTTCTTTCTTGAGAACCAAAAGTCCCCAAAAGTCCTCTCTCTCTCTTTCTCTTTTTCTTCCTTTTATCTGCCTCTCTCTCCCTCTCTTGTTCCATCAATCAGCCTATAGAAATCCCTGAAAATCTGCCCAAGTCTTTGACCTGTCAAGACAAGTTGCTCTGCTTTGCAGAGCAACTGTTCTTGCCCACCAGAGCCGGCCGGCTCTAGTTGGTACCAGAGCCGTACGGCTCTAGTTAGAGCTTGCCCCGGTTCAACCAAAAGTCAGAGCAGAATTTCGGAAAGACAGACGTGAAGACCGAATCCTAGAAATGATTCGAGAGACCTTTCCGGGACTTCAGATCATGGATAGCCAGGTTTTTGGGTCATTTGAGCTTCCCCAGGTAGCATTCTGGTCGCTTTCAAGTCCCGTTCAAGCTCGTCCGGTCCATAGGTAACTAAGTAGTTCTCATCACCGAGACCGGGAAAAATTCATGCTCACAGGCTGCCCCTCGCAAGATCAAAGTCCGATCATCGTAGGCTCTAAAGCCTAGATCGAGTTTGGTCTCACGACTGGGAGCGTGGTGAGGGAGGAAAAGGAAACGTACCTGATGTTCCTTGCTGGAGATGCCGGCCGTGATTCCAAGTCGACTCGCTGTGATGGAGCGTGTCTGTAATGTTGGCTCACTGTGGTGGAGCGTGCCCGTGATGTTGGCTTTCTGTGGTGAGAAGGCTGAGTGAAACTTACTGTCACTCCTTTGTGATGAAGAGGTAGCACGAACTTAGAGTTCTTCTTTGTGTGGTGGAGTTCCTGTGAGATTGATGTTATGTTGCGTATTTATCTCTTGATCGATAGTTTTGGAAACAAAAATTTCTGCCCCCTCGATCAAGAATAAATACGATTGAATTTCTTTGCCCCCAGATCCCTTTTAAAGGCAAGTGAATCCTTCAATAGATATTTCTTCCCTGTCCATGTGGCGACAAGGTTGAAATAAGAGATGATGTACTGTCTCCCTCTGTGTGATGAAGAAGCAGCACGAAGTTGATTGTTGTCTCTGTGTGGTGGAGTTCCCTTGAGATTGATATATGATTGTCTTGCCCCCAGATACCTGTTAAAGGTAAGAAACCTCAATAGGCATTTCTTCCTTGCCCATGTGATGACAAGGTTGAAATGAGTATTCTTCCTCTCCTATATGGCGGAAAGGTTGAACGAATTGGTCTGTTGTACTACCCCCAGATACCTGTTAAAGGTGAGAAGTTCGTCAACAAACATTCTTCACTATCTATGTGGTGACAAGGTCGAAGTGAGAGATGTGCTGTCCCTTCTATGTGGCATAGAGATAGCAGAAGGTTGATTGTTGTCTTGCCCCTAGATCCCTGTTAAAGGCAAGAAACTCCTCAAAAAGGCATTTCTTCCTTGCCCATATGACGACAAGGTTGAAATGGGTGCTCTGCCTCTGTCATGTGACCAAAAGGTTGAACGAATTGGTCTGTTGTTCTACCCCCAGATACCTGTTAAAGGCGAGAAGTTCGTCAACATACATTCTTCCCTGTTTATGTGGTGACAAGGTCGAGTGAGAGATGTGTTGTCACTTCGATGTGGCGAAGATATAGCATGAGGTTGATTGTTGTCTTGCCCCCAGATCCCTATTAAAGGCAAGAAACTCCTCAAAAAGGCATTTCTTCCTTGCCCATGTGACGACAAGGTTGAAATGGGTGTTCTTCCTCTGTCATGTGATGAAAAGGTTGAACGAATTGGTCTGTTGTTCTGCCCCCAGATACCTGTTAAAGGTGAGAAGTTCTTCAACAGACATTCTTCCTTGTCTATGTGGCGACAAGGTCGAAGTGAAGGATGTGCTATCCTTTCTATGTGGCAAAGAAGTAGCATGAGGTTGGTAGTTGTCTTGCCCCCAGATCCCTGTTAAAGGCAAGAAACTCCTCAATAGGCATTTCTTCCTTGCCCATGTGACGAAAAGGTTGAAATGAGTTCTTCTCCGTGTGGTGGAGCACCTAGTAATAAGTTGATTCTCCGTGTGGTGGAGTTCCCGTGAAGATTGATATAAGAATTTTTTACCCCCAGAATCTGAGGTTTAGGAGTCGTTGGGCTCCGATTTACGTGTTATGACTCTGGGGGTTCCCCTAGATTGGGATTGATCTCTTCTCGAGATGACCCCTCCAATCAAAGACAAACATGGTTGAGGTAGTTTGATGCATGTATGCATGAATGCGTGCATGATTCATGTGTATGCATGCGTCACGATGCTTTTGATAATATGTTTGGTATCTGCGCTATGCTGGGGAGTGAACTTATGACTCCTGACGATCTCCTGTGGGGACTGTGTCTGTCGGATGACCCTGCTAAGGGTAATGACTTAGTGAGGATCGTTTTGGCTGAGAACTCAGCTGAGGAGTATTCTGATCTGTTTGACCTCGCTAGGGGATCTGTTGGAGCTTCTGATTCAGTGAGAAGAATCTTAGCTGGGAGCTCGTTGGGGATTTTGCCAGAGACTCCATGGGGATGACCCTACTGGGGACCACTCTACCAGGGATAATCATAATGGGGATTGTACAACTGAGCCGGTAGTTCCCATTTGTAGTGACAATCTCGTTGATGCCACCGTGGTTTGAATGCAATGACCTACTGATGGATGTTTATATGCAATGGTACGATGCATGCAATATGAACATCTAAGTAGAAAATCAAACATGCCTACTATCCTTATGATGACATCAGAATGAATGCGATAGGATAATCAAAAGTGACACTGCCTCTGTATGTCACTTTCTTCTTGTTACCAACACGTCCTTTTGGTTTTCCATGTCGGAGATTCTCTCGCTGAAGATCGTTGTGGGTTTTTTTTTATATGAACGATGGCCAAGTCTATAAGAGTGCACCAGCCAACTGGATGTCTTAGCATTGGGTTGTCTTGGGATTGAAGGATGCGCCTTGACAATTCCACCGGGATCATGATAGGATTGTCGTCCTTGATGATAATTCATGATTTTTCTTTTGCCTGCCCCAAGTGTTGGAGGTTTGGGTTTGGATGTGAAATGCTTCATTAAATCTGGTTTGCTGCGTGTTGTAGCCTGAATATGGACATTTACATGCAATGGCATAACACATACAAATTGAACATCAAAATAGAATATAAAACATTTATGACATGATGAATGTAAATGCATTAGGAAATTCCAACCATGGCTTCAGAGCGGATAATCTGAGATGGGATCAATTAACCACTAGATTCTCCTAAGGTAGGAGGTTGTGTTCATGTCTTCAATTCACCCTAGATTCCAATTCACACATGGTTGCTAAAGATGGACATAGCTTTTAGTCCTTCAAGGTATGGCCTGATTCAGAATGACTTGAGTTAATTGTGGTTTTCCTTTTTCCGTGAACCACAATAACCCTAGAGTAAGGCACACCATGGCTAGGAAATGAAAGGACCACTGGTAAGTAGTCACTTCTATTGCAGCTGAAGACTGAGTTCTTGAAATGGTTTGTAAATGCAACTTTCCCCTGAATATTAGCACAGCAGGCTTTGCAAGGCTTTCTGTTGATGGGAACATCCCATTCAGGATTGTTGAAATCTTTGTAAAACCTAGTTGCTCCAACACTGTTGGTGAAGTTCATAGGGGTGAGCGTCAGTCTTCTTCTTTTTGTAGCACATTTTTGCTCAACAAAACCATCTCTTGCTGGGTTGAGTCCAGTATAGGCTATAGTGTGGATTTTGCTGGGCGAGAACAGTGGTTACTTAGGAGTTCCATCAATAGTAGCTTGAGCAGTGGTAAACTCCAGCTCAATTAAAGCAGGCTTATATTCAAATCCTCTCTCTGTCATGAAATCAAGGCCTTTTCTGTCAGTCTGAGGTTACAAAATGTTTGGTCAAGTGGCATGGGATAGAAAGAGAATTCCCAATCTGGTACAGGTTGATGATAAACCAAGACTGATTGAGTTAGTACTTTGTCATAGACCCCGTCATCTTTTTGATAATGAGATGATGCGAATATGGAATAGCATTGGGGTTCAATTTCTTGTTAGAAGCCATTGATGGTGGAAAATGAGGCTTCACAGGGTCAGTTCAAGGAATAGGGTGAAAATGGGTTTTTTTTTTCTTTTTTCTCTTTTTTGTTAAATAGGTGTTGGTGGTAAACGGAAGACAAAGGGTGTTGAAGGTGTGGAAGAAATTGGAAAAGGGAAAGGGAAGAGCTTTGGTTTTGAAGACAGGAAAGTCCAAATCTTTCACAGATAGGAGGGAAGGATCTGACAATGCTAAGAGCTGAAGATTACTCTTTAATTCTATGAGACACTCCAGTGTTAGCTATGGTGGCCATGCAGAAAGAAAGGCTCATGTCTGCACCGATCCTTTTTTTTTTACCCAAACTGTTGCCATCTGTTGGTTTTCCTATTGCATTCAAACTCATGCATGTCATATGTGTTTGATATGCTTTTTGGATTAACAATGCATGCATAATATCATGTACATATAAATGTCATACGAACAAGATAATATATGCATTACGACCAAAACTGCTTCAGCATTTTACACATGGTGGGTGATGAGGGTGATGAAAGCCATTTGAATTTCCCTCAGGTTGGAGATTTTGGTGAGGTCGGGGGATTTTAGCTTTAGGGTTTTGGCTTGGGGTATCCCTTTTTGGGATATGGAATAAGCTTTGCCTCCAGGAGGACTTTTTGGGTGTGATTGCCTCAAGGAGGGCTTTTTAGATTTGATTTTGCCTCGTGGAGGGCTTTCTTCAGTTTAGGTGCCTTAAGGAGGGCTTTTTAGTTTTTTTTTTGGTAGGATTTGGAGTTTCAAAGGTGGCTTTCAGTTTAGAATGGTTTGGGCATCGTGTATGCTATTACAGTTGAAACTTTGGGGCAGGACTGGTAGTGTCTTTCAAGGATTGTTGAGTTAAGACAGCAAATGTCTTGGCGGAAGTGGTACCATCATATCATTTTATTTATCTCACTAGCTCACCTTTCAAGAGAGAGTTTGGACAGGTCCAGATTCACTTTTAAGTTCCCTATAGTATTCAGATTGATGTCATGCATTTTGATATTATGCGTATTTGACATGTCATGTTAGATTATCAAATGCGTGCACAATGCCATATACATGCAATCACCACATAAGTAAGAAGATAACAAAATGCATTGCATTCAAAATGATGTTAATACATCGTAGCAACAAAAATGATTTTCCTATAAAAAGGACAGCTCCGAGGGTTTTTTTTTAGCCCCCGACTAGTCGCTGCCTCAACTTCAGTACCATTGCCCCGTTCTCGTCAGATCAAACCTGGTATTTCTTCATCATATTCCTCTCCCTGAGAAGTTTGAGGAATTTCTTTGGTGGTCCCCTTGCTCACCACTGATCATCGGTTAGAGATAGACAGCACCCTCAATTTTCCTTCATCGACCAGCTTCTAGATCTTCCTTCGCAGAGCGACACATTCATTGGTCCGGTGGCCTGCTACTATATGATAGCTGTAGTAGTTCCCCTTTTGTTTAGGTGTTAGCACCACATATGGTTGAACACTCTACAACAGGCCCATCTTTCTACAGATGGCGAATATTCTGGTCACTAAACGAGGCCCAGAGGATGCGACTGCACATTTGTCTTCGGGAGGCAAACTCTGGATTTGTCACGAAACAGAGTCAATGTTGGCACTAGTGTCAAGAGCTCTTTTTAGTTCTCCTTCCTTAAACGACCCCAATAAGCCCAAATTTTGGTGAGAGGGCTTTCCGAGGTGTTGAGGAGGAGTGTCAATGATTTTGGCGTTCTGCTCCTTATCGATGCCAACATTGGAGTCCGTGCTCATCATGTTCCTTATTTTCCCATCGAGTTCTACCACTCGGGTTTCCAGTTCAGCACACCTTGCTGTCAGCCCCTCTATTCTGTCAAGATCATCCCTCAGCATTTCTCTCAGCATTACTGCTGCTTCCTCCCTAACTGCCTTTCGGAATGGAGATGAAGCGACATAGTCTTCCACAACATCTGTTATGGCGTTGAAGTTCCTTGGGTTGGACATCTTCAAGATCCTTTCTCCTGATGAGAGCACTTGTTAGCGGTGACAGGCAGATACCAAATAGGGAATGATGTATGTAGAAATGCATGACATGACGTGCATGTATGCGAGTGATGAATTGAATGTGTGATGTCATATGATGCTATTCAGAACCAATGAATATGTATGCAAAGTTAAGAAGAGAAACGTGCAGATGTAATGGATGCTAGTAGGGATGATGCATGCTAAAATAAAATATGGTGTATAAATATACACCACAGGGATAGAATGACACTCGAGAGTGTCCACGGATCGATGCAAGTAGTACTTGCAATAGGGTGCTTAGTTATGCCCCTGGGGAAGAACGACACAACTGGGGTGTCCATGGATCGAAGCAAGACATTGCTTGCAGGGAGAGTTGAGATGGGGTGCATAGATATGCCCCCGGGAAGAATGACACACTAGGGTGTCCACGGGTCGAAGCAAGACATTGCTTGCAAGGGTAAGTTGAGATGGGGTGCATAGTTATGCCCCTGGGAAGAATGACACACTGGGGTTTCCATGGATCGAAGTAAGACATTACTTGTAATAAGGTGCATAGTTATGCCTCTAGGACGAACGACACAACTGGGGTGTCCACGGGTCGAAGGAAGTGGTACTTGCAATATGGTGCATAGTTATGCCCCTGCAGAGAATGACACACTGGAGTGCCCACGGGTCGAAGCAAGACATTGCTTGCAAGGGTGCATAGTTATGCCCTTGGGAAGAATGACACATTGGGGTGTCCACAGGTTGAAGCAAAACATTGCTTGCAATAGGGTGTATAGTTATACCCTTGGGAAGAATGACACAACTGGGGTGTCCACGGGTCGAACCAAGACATTGCTTGCAAGGGTGCATAGTTGTGCCCCTGGGGAAGAATGACACACTGGGGTGTCCACGGATCGAAGCAAGACATTGCTTGCAAGGGGATTAAATGCTATGGTGGTGTGTGTGCATGATGATCTCACATAATCTTCAGCACTCAGGGAGCACCTTGGATTATGAAGCATGATATAGGGCAAGACAGAACAGAGTGCTTGGTATGTAAATTGTTTTTTCGGCACTCAAGGAGCACCTTGGGCCTTTATGTGATGAAATGGCATGAGATAATGTGCATGGCCTATGGGCTGAGTTTCGGCGCTCAGGGAGCACCTTGTGTTTATGCATGAATGAGATGTACGATTATGGGTTGATGCGATTGAATGATGTCAGACGGGTGAAGGTAGGAATGAAGATGATTCACCTTATTATATATTTTGGATGTTCCGCGGATGCCCCTATGCTATGCAAAAAGGCCGTGCAGACAGATCGCGTGTGCAACGTCACGCGGGGGTAGGTTCGGTGCCTTAGGAGCACCTGACGGATATCATGAAATGATCACACGTGGTCGACACATGAACAGAGTTCTGATGCTTTTGAGGCACCTAATGGATGTTATGGAATGGTTGTGTGTATGCCGATACACAGACAGAGCTCTGACGCTTTTGATGCATCTGACATGAAATGATGTTACAGACAAGTCACGTGCAGGTTGAGGAACAGACAAAAGTTTGGCGTTCATGAAACGCCTTACATGATTTAGTAGTGTCATGGAATGCCTCTATATGTGTACTAACTGGGCACTCATGGAGTACCCTGGACGATTCGATAATGTTATGAGCAATCCAATGTGGATTACGACATACAAGCAAGATCTTGGTACCCCCCGTGGCACTAATGATGGATGGATGAGATATTGTGCAATTCTTTTCATGTGACTACCCACACGAAAATAGATCTAGGACCGTTATGGTCTCCTAGTGAATGTAATGATATAGGGGAATGGCCGAGTGCAAACCAGAGCATAGGCAAAACACGGGTGGCTTTGGGACACCCGTCACGAAATGAAATGATCATGATGGGGCATCCCTCGTTATGAGTAATGACATGAGATGAGGTGAATGCATATGTCACGCAGAATACAGGTGGCTACAGAAGATGTGGTTAGGATGCATGACATACGAGGTGATGTCGTGCATGCAAGGAATGACATGAGATGACATGAGATGAGGTGAATGCATTTGTCACCCAAACAAAGCATCGCAGCTACACCAAGACACACAAAACACACACACAAATTAATGCCTTGCATGTTTCATGGAAATACAATATGTGTATGGCACATGTGAATAAAGTATCATGGCTGCAAAAGAATGTGGTTAGTATCAATGCTACATAAATGTTGATGCCTTGGGAATGATTATACAAGACATGAGATGATTATGTGTATTTGATGCTTTATGAATGGAGACAAGAATGGGCACGAATTCCTTATTTCGAACGTTCCGAGAATGCCCTAATGCTGTGCAAAAATAATGCAAAAAAACCATATGTGGATCGTCATAAGAGTAAAAAGTCGGTGCTTTTGGGGCACCTAATGAATTATCATGAAATGGCCACTTGTGAGCCGGCACACGGGCAGAGTTCTAATGCTTTTGAAGCAACGTGATATGAAATGATGTTGCAGGAAAGTCGCGTGTAACTCGAGACACGGACAGGGGTTCGATGTTCATAGAACACCTGGCATGAATTGATAATGTCATAAGATGCCCCTATATGTGTACTAATCTAGCACCCGGGGAGCACCTTGAATGATTTCACAATGTTATGAAATGGTTCGATATGAACCATAATGCTCAAACAGGACTTGGCATCACCCTGACACCTATGATGAATGAATGTGATGTCATGTGATGGTATCGTGTGAACTGTCACACGGAAGTAAATCTAGGACCATTGTGGTCTACTATTGAATGATATGATATTTTGTGAAATGGCCGAGTGCAATCCGGTACACGGGTGGAAATCGGGTAGCTTTGGGGTACCCGACATGGGATGAAATGAAATGATCATGATGGGCATTCTTAGAACATCCCCAAATAGGTAAAATGGAATGAAATGGAATGGACGCGTATGTCACAAAAACATATAAGTGACTGCAGGAAAACATGGTTAGAATGCATGACACGCGGAATGATGTCGTGTATGCTTCATGGAAATGTTGGCACACAGGATGTATTTGTATGTTATACGAGTAAAATATCGTGGCTACACGAAGACATGGTTAGCATAAATGTCACACATATGCATATGTATTTAAAGATGGCTGCATGAAAACGTGATAAAAAATGGCACATGAGATGATTATGCATTTTGGATGCTTTATGAAAGGTAAAAAGGAAAGGAAAGACAACACAGAACAAATGTTAGCACACGCCAAAAAAATATACGCTCCCTTCCAACCTTATTTCTCCATTCGATTGGTCTCATAACTCTTCCTAGGTGTTGGGTCTCTTTGGCATCAACGGGGGATACCAAAGGCTCACACTCAATGTTCATTTTGAATTTAAGTTTTGGTAACCCTAGAGGAAATTGTTAAGCCATTACATGTGGGCCAAAGTCAAAATCAAGGGTTGTACAGGCTCCCATAGCGAATAAACACTTCCCTACCTTAGAACACAATGTAAGGTCATACGGGGCTACGAGTGGTTTACCCAGTCGGGTGTCTCCAATCCTAGTGGTAGAGGTAGGCCACCTTCTTGGGTAAACCAGGGTGAAAGAGTGTACTCGAGGGGTTGAGAAGAAGAAAATGTCATGATATGCAGAGGTATGAATAAATATGATGTTTTTAAATCGATAAACGAATACGAGCGAGGTTATATTTCAATAGTTGCCTAAGTTCCTTAAGTTTTTAAGAAAAACATTTTAAGAAACATTATCCCTAGCAGAGTCGCCCCTGTGAGCGGATGACCTTTTCCGAAGAAAAACGAGGGATGCGGCTCCTGAGCGAACGACGCATTTTCGATGGGACGCGGGACTCCCTTTCAGAAGGGGCAACACGGTCTCGGGTGGGCCCCTCCCTCGTGTGGGGTTTTTATGAATGGAAAACAGGTTTCTAGAAATTAAATGGAATTAACGCATAAAAGAACCGAAACCTTAAGTCTCCATGAATATTGTAGAGTCGCCAACCGGCTCAGCTCAACCGGGAAATTCTTATGCAGCTGAACCGGACGAACAGTCGCTGCACTATCCAGAGATTCGGGTCCGAACAAGTCCCTTATTTCGTGTCTAATTAAAGTAAATATTGCCAATGTTCTGAAATGGTATTTCAAAATCTAAAGTCAATTTTATTGAATATAAAAGGCATACAGCGCGCATACAAATATTTAATACAAAATTAAGGAAAAGAAATAAATATTAATCGGCTTACAACCAAATCGAAATAGAAAAATAAAAACTCTCGCCTCACTTTTATAATCGCCTAGAATACACGAGAATCTAAAAATAATTACAACTGCCTAAATACACGATTAATTCTATTAAAATGCAAATAAAAACAAAAATAAATAAAGGCTGCAAAATAAAGGTTAGCACAATTTATACGGCACGCGACAAATTGGA
Organism: Euphorbia tirucalli; assembly: GCA_039660915.1. Taxonomy (NCBI): domain Eukaryota; kingdom Viridiplantae; phylum Streptophyta; class Magnoliopsida; order Malpighiales; family Euphorbiaceae; genus Euphorbia; species Euphorbia tirucalli. The sequence continues at coordinate 27,395,249 of CM077640.1, read as the reverse complement.
CTCAAATAGACAGAACGGAAAATCAAGAACTGGGGGGCATGCATTGAGGGGATAACCAGGTTGGCTCGGCTAGCCAGCCCGGTTAGACCTAAACATTTTGAAACGTCCCTGTATTTTTGGTTTTGTGGGAAAATCATTTTGAAAACAATTTTTCCGGTTTAGATGCATTTATTACATGTGAGGTGGGTCGGTTTTCGGGAGAATCGGGTCTCTGTCGTGGCATTGTTCTAAATGCAATTTTACTGAAAATTGAATCTATGGTCGTGAATGCACACAACAAAATTCATTTTGATGATTTTCGGATTTTTTTTATTTTTAGGGATTTTCGGAAATTTTTATGAGATGAAACTGAAATTCTGATTCTGGAACGAGGTTTACAGTCGTGCGACTGTAACTATAGTCGTACGACTGTAGTTTACCGTCGTACGACTGTAAACGGTTCAGGATCAAGATTTCGCCAAAATTATTCTGAATCAAAATGGAAGAAAAACAATCTGGAAATTAAGAACACTCGTACGACTGTCGACTGTTCAACAAAACCAAGAACAGTCATGCGACTGTTCTTAATTTCCAGAAGCAGAAACACGAAAATACAGCAGAAAATGCATAAAACTCACTTCAAACACCCAGAAAGCGAGAAAAAGTGTAAGGAGAGGAAATATCTACCTTTTTAGAAGCTAATCCAAGTCGTTTTGACCCCTGGCGTCGCTCCAATCCTAACAAATTCGCACTTTTTCCTTTGAAATTGAAGTTGAGGGCTTTATGTCCAAAATGCAAAAATGTAAGGGATTCTGATGATTTAAGTCCGGATTTTTGATTTGGTTGTGAAGTTAATTGATTAACCTAGGGATTTCTAACAAGTTTTAATCCTAATTCCGAGAATTAAAAGAAAATAGAAGAGGAAAAGATGAGTTTTGTGGGTTTTGGTCCTCTTTCTTTTCCTTCTCTCTTTTCTCCTTTCTCTCTCTAAGTTTTTCCATCAGAAATCCAATGTCCCTTCTCTCCTCTCATTTTCTTCCTTTTATCTCTGCTCCCTGGTTGCCTGTTGCTGATCCCGGTGCATTAATTGCGCCACCCTCTCTCCTCCATTTATGCTGCAGAGGTATGGGCTCCTGTAATTTTTTCGACATTACAGTCATACGACTGTAATTTTTAAATTACAGTCATACGACTGTAATTTTTAAATTACAGTCCCACGACTGTAATTTTTGAATTACAGTCGCACGACTGTAAGGATAGTCGTACGACAATAAACTTTTTTTTTGAAGTATAGAAAATTCCGACGCTTACAACTGCCCCTCGCGTGATCAAATTCGACACCTAGCTCCAGGTTTACAACACCTGAGATGATGAATTTGAGAGCGCGAAACAACACGCTGCGAACACTGAAATGAACCTTTTGATGAGGTAGGCCGATACTGGGTCTAGGTTTCCCGAGGCGATGCTGGGAAGGAAATAAGCCGATATCAGGTCTAGGTTACCCAAGGCAAAGCTGAGGAAGAAATAAACCGATATCAGGTCTAGGTTACCCGAGGCAAAGGAAGATGGATTACGGATTGGCCGATATCGGGTCTAGGTTACCCGAGGCAAAGGAAGATGGATTACGGATTGGCCGATATGGGGTCTAGGTGACCCGAGGCAAAGGAAGATGAAATTGTGGTTAAGCCAATATCAGGTCTATATTACCCGAGGCGAAGGAAGAGTGAAATTACGGATTGGCCGATACCGGGTCTAGGTTACCCGAGGCGAGCTTTACTGGGGAAATAGATGAAGCTGATCTGGGCCGATACTGAGTTCACATTACTCAAGGCGGATCTGCTGGGGAAGTAGATAAAGCTCATCTGGGCCGATACTGAGTTCACATTACTCGAGGCGGATCTGCTGGGGAAATGGATGATGAAGCTGATCTGGGCCGATACCGAATTTGCATTACTCGAGGCGGATTTGCTGGGGAAATGGATGATGAAGCCGATCTGGGCTGATACCGAGTTCACATTACTCGAGGCGGATCTGTTGGGGAAATGGATGAAGAAACCGATATGGGCCAATACCGAGTTCATATTACTCGAGGCGGATCTGCTAAGGATTTGAAGTTGGAGAGGATGAATTCCTGCACTTCAGATAGCAAGTCTTCATTCCTTGATCGAGAGATTTTTAAACAAAAAGTTCTGCCCCTTCGATCAAGAATGAAGACTAGCTGGGGATGAGTGATCGATGTATGTAATATATGAATGCATGATGATGCATATGCATGTGTATGCATTTTCCGTCATTTGACGCTTCCGACTTCCGCTGGAGAAAGATATGTTGCCCCTAGTCAATTTTGCTTTCTTTGGGGCTTTGCTTGGTGAATTTCAAAGAAATGAAATAACTGTTAGGGATGTGTGATACTGCTGGGGAGATAATCATAGTGCTCCTTACAGAGATTCTGCTGGGGAAGAGTGTGGTAACTCGATCGGGGAAATAATTATGGCGTTCTTTATGTAGATTCTGCTGGGGAATTACGTGATGACTCTATGGAGAGTCGATGGGATGACTTCTGTGGGGAATGTCGGGGACATTCTGTTTTTTTTTTCCTGCTTTGTGGGGAAATTATGAGTTTGCAAGTGTTCTAATTTTTGTCTGGGTTGCCCAATATGGGTTTTCAGCCTAGCGAGCCGCTCTGATTTTTGCCTAAGGCGCCTTTTCGGTTTTTACCTTAGCGAGCTTTTCATATGCCCTAACTTTTGCTTAAACTGCCCAATATGGGTTTTCAGCTTAGCGGGCTGCTCTAATTTTTGCCTGAGGTGCCTTTTCGGTTTTTACCTCAGCAAGCTCCCTTTTTTTTTTAAAATGATTGAAATGTCACCATGACCATTTTATTGCTTTTTTTTAGGAAGATGAACCGGATCTTAGAGGTTGACAAAAGATTTCAAATTGCATGTATTTAATACATTTTCACTTGTTAAATAATGCAATGATTTCAATCAGTTGAATGCAAAGTGCTTTCCTTGAATGTATGTTTATGCAAGACAACTTTGTTTGTGCATTTGTCATCACCATGCAAACATATTTAAACAAACACTTCACTTTATTGATGAAGTCAAAATGAGTACATTTGAAACAAGTTGGTTCCTAAATGATACAGATTTCACAATGAGCCAGAACCCGTCATTAATCGTCCTTTTCAGGTTTTCCGACTGATCATTTTCTCTTGTGTGTTAACTTTTGCCTAGATCGCTCTTTTCGAGTTTTCAGCCTAGCAGACCTCTTTTTTTTCTCTTTTTTTATTTATTTTTTTATACATGATAAAGCTTTAGCCTGTCCTGGTTGATAGGATTAGTGAACTCATTTCCGTCCATGTCCATGATGCTGATAGCACCTTTTGATAGCACCTTCTTCACCATATAAGGCCCTTCCCAATTGGATCTGAACTTGCCCCTAACATCGACATTTGAAGGCCTCAGCTGCTTTAGAACCAAGTCACTTGTTTTAACTGCCGTTTGGAATACTTCACATTCTGATTATAGGCTCTGGCCATTCTGCGCTGGTACATCTGAAGATGATCTAGCACCCTCAATCACTTTTCATCTAGTGCTGCCAATTGTTCATATCTAGCTTGAACCCATTCAGTTTCTGGCAGCTGAGCCTCCAGGGCAACTCTAAGTGATCTGAGTTGTATTTCCACTGGCAACACTGCTTCCATTCCATATACCAAGGCATAAGGAGTTTCTCCTGTCGGCGTTCTGATACTGGTTCTGTAACCCCAAAGAGCATAAGGCAGTTTATCGGCCCAATCCCTATAGGTGGTTACCATCTTTGATAAGATCTTCTTTATTGCCTTGTTAGCTGCTTCCACTGCACCATTAGCCTGTGGCATGTATGGAGAAGACTTATGATGTTCAATACCATGTTCTACAAGTAGCTCAGCTGTTGCCTCTTGAAACTGTACTCCATTGTCAGTTACTATGTGGTGAGGAATCCCATACCGAATGAAGATGTTCTTCTGGATAAACTTGACCATTTGCTTGGCTATCACATTAGTGAAGGATTCTGCTTCGACCCATTTGGAGAAATAATCAACTGCTACAACTATGAATCTGTGCCCATTAGATGCAGCCGGATGAATCTCACCAATCATATCTATCCCCCATGCTGAAAACGGCCACGGAGATGCTAGATTCTGAAGTTCAAGTGGAGGAAGATGACTAAGTCTACATAGATCTGACATTCATGACATCTCTTCACTTTTCTTATACAATCTGCTTGCATCGTCATCTAGAACTATCCTTGTCTCATGATCTTTCTAGCTATGGCAAGTCCATTCATATGTGGTCCACAGGATCCTGCATGTACTTGCTGCATCACTTCTTCTGCTTCTTGCTCTGTTAGACACGTCAAAAGGACTCTATGTGCGGTTCTTTTGTATAACTTGTCCTCGAAGATTCTGAATTGACTAGCCAGTTTTCTTAGTGTCAACTTATCAGCAGCACTGGCCTCTTTGGGGTACTTTCCTTCTTTAACATACCGGTAGACATCAAAGAACCATGGCTTTTCTTCAGCTGATAATTCCATCACTTCATGCACTTCGAAGCAAGGATGTCTGGAAGTGGCTATGACCAGTGGTTGCACTTGTGTCTCCTCTGGATTTTCCCACATGGAGGACAAAGTTGCTAATGCATCAGCCATCTTATTCTCATCCCTGGGGTCGTGTCTGAATTACACTGGCCAAATAAGCCTTTTCTGAACTGTAGCAGCTCCAAATAAGGTCGTAAGGCTTCTTCTTTTAGCTCCCACTTGCCCTGAGCTTGCCTGATTGCTAGAAGTGAATCACCGACAATTAAGACATCGTTTGCCCCTAAGGTTAATAGAGCTTCCATTCCAAATAAGCATGCTTCATATTCTGCCCCATTATTGGTTACAGGAAAGATCAGCCTCTTAGATAAAGGAATAATCTCACCATCCGGTGTTGCTATAAGTACCCCGATCCCAGCGCCTTTTCTATTCACTGCCCCATCAAAGCACATTACCCATCTTTTCACTTCCACCATGGCTAGTTGCTCATCAGGGAATTCCAAATTCTCTATGTAATCTGATTCTAGGGGCTGGTTTACCAGAAACTCAGCCACAGCTCGCCCTTTAATGGTTTTCTTCATGATGTACTCGATGTCGAATTCAGACAAAAGTAACAACCACCTGGACAGCTTCCTAACCAATGCTGGTTCTTCATAGAGATACTTCATTGGATCCACCTTAGCCATGGCTTGTATCTTGTATGATTGGAAATAGTGGCGCAGCTTCTTGGTCAGCCAAATCATCGCCACACATGTCTTTTCCACCAGTGTGTATTTGGCTTCATACTCTAGCAGTTTCTTGCTAAGGTAGTAGATGGGATATTCCTTCTTACCATCTTGTTCCTGTGCAAGCATTGCCCCTATAGAGGATTCTTCAACTGCCAAATACAAAATCAGAGGCTTTCCTGGAATTGGAGGACTCAACACTGGTGGCTTTACCAGGTAAACCTTGATCTTCTTGAATGCCAGCTGACACCTGTCATCCCATATGATCGGCTGATCTTTCTTTAATAGCTTGAAGATTGGTTCACATGTGGAAGTCAACCGCATGATGAAACGACTGACATACTGTAAGGAACCCAGGAATGATCTGACTTCCTTTTCAGTCTTTAGAGCTAGCATATCTTGGATGGCCTTGATTTTGTCTGGGTCCATTTCTATCCCCCTCTGGCTGACTACATGGCCCAACAGTTTCCCTGATGTGAACCTGAATATGCACTTCTTGGGGTTAAGTCGCAAGTTTTACTCTCCAATGCGTGTTAGAAATCTATCCAGGATAACAGGATGTTCCTCCTGGGTCGTTGATTTAATAAGCATATCATCGACATACACTTCGACTTCTTTATGAATCATATCGTACAACAGAGTTGTGACAGCCCTCTGATAAGTGGCACCGGCATTCTTTAACCCGAAGGGCATCACTCTGTAGCAGAAAGTACCCCACTCGGTGATGAATGATGTTTTCACCTTGTCGATCACATCCATCAGAATCTGGTTATACCCTTAAAAGCTATCCATGAAAGAGTACATTGCCGCTTTTGCCACGCTATCAACTAAGATGTCAATATGGGGTAATGGAAAGTTATCTTTTGGGCATGCTTTATTCAGGTCCCTATAGTCGACGCATAATCTGACCCTTCCATCCTTTTTAGGCACAGGGACAATATTGGCTAGCCATTCTGTATACTCCACCACTTCGAGAAATCTAGTGTCTATTTGTTTGGTCACTTCTTCTTTCACTAGCGTAGCCCATTCTGGCCTTAGTCTTCTCAACTTCTGCTTTATCGGTCTGAACTTGGGGTCAGTTGGGATTTTGTGCACTGCTATTTCTGTATCCACACCCGGCATGTCTTCATACGACCAGGCAAAAGCTTTAACATGTTTCTGGAGTATTTTTATCAATTCTTTCTCTTCCTCGGATTTTAGCTTGTGTGAAATGAGTACCATTTTAGGAGTTTCATCTGTACTTATATTGATTTCATGCAATGCAGTGTCATGTATGCTAAATATGCTTGATGGTGATTTAAATGCATGCATAGAATTATAAGGATAAACATCACACAAGTAAGCAAATTGGGATTTTATTGCATTGAACTTATCATGAAGTACATCAGTTACATTGAAAATGGAAGAAATAAATACAACAAAATCATTTTCATTCTCCACAGGCGGAGGGCCTTGTTCTTCATCCACTTCCATCTTCCCTTCCAGAGCATCATCCGGGGTTGCAGCTTTCTCTGCTTCTTTTTCGCATCTTAGCTCTTTCCATAATCTTGACAATTTCAGCGACTACAGAGTCTAAATTCACTTTGGCCATTAATTCTTCGTCGAATCCCTCCTTAGATTTCCCAAAAGCTTTGCTCAATGTAGCAGTCAAAGCACCTGAGATCACTTCTGTAACTTCAGCACAGGTCTTCTCTTCATCTTCTTCCTTGGCCACCTCTATGGTTTCTGCTTCCACCTCAGACGATTCTCCTTGCAAAATCTCAGATTCAGCAGTTGTTTCTTCTTCCATTACAGGGGCTACTAGCTCTTCCTAGCTTTTGTCAAAATCCACGACATCAGCAAAGATCTCGAAGCCAGGATGCTTGACATATCCAACCATTACCGGTGTAGCCTGACCCTTGTAAAGGCCTTCTCCCGCCTTTAGAAATGGCTTCATCATAATCTTCCCATTCTTGCCCTTTTTCAGATTCTTCCACTCAACTGCCCCTCCTTCATAACCGATGCCACACTGCTTCGAATTCCCAGAGTCGATCTTAAATTCTGGAACCCCTTGCAAGTTGATTCCAAGTCCCATTCCCAGGGCAAAGTTATACTTATACAGATACCGGGATAGCAATTCTGGCATGTAGTTCTCGTAAAGGACCATAGGGGCATCCGTGGTCTCTTCCTCTTTAATCATAGAGTCTTGAAATCCACCAAAGGGAACCACTTCTTCATTCACTGCAGCTACCATCGACTGGGCATCCGCCTCAACAGTCATAATTATGCCGTTCATAGAGAACTTGATCTTCTGATGCAATGTGGAGGGGACACCTCCCAAAGGATGGAACCAGGGCCTTTCGAGCAACAGGGAAAATGTGACTAGGATATCAATCATCGTAAAAGAAACTGTGGACCTAACTGGCCCAACCTCTACTTCCGCCTCAAATGTCCCTATCACTGTCCTTTTGGAGTCATCATATGCTCGTATGACTGTTGAGGATTTCTTTAGCACCTCTTCACTCAGCCCCAGGAATGGCAACATCTTTAGTGGACAAATATTCAGTGCCGACCCATCATCCACCATGACGCAAGGCATAACCTTATCCATCACATGGGCCCTGACATAAAGAGCCTTATTATGGGTCTTCCCTTCAGCAGGCAGGTCTTTCTCGGAGAAGACAATATCAGGACTCCCAACATGTGTTAGAAATGCCCTAGTCCCGAGGCATTGGTCCTTGTATTTGTACTATACATTTATTGGATTTATGTGTTGTACTCATTTGTGTCATTAATAAAGGCATCAATTCATTTATTATATTTATCTTGTGCAGTATAGTGACTGAAGTATCCAATGGACATATCTATATCCATGACGACTAGTGTCATGCACTTAGCAGTAAGACCATGGATAGGGTTAACGATATGACCATAAATAGATCCGTAGTCTGTTCCAGTCATGGGAATGAATGGAACAACAGACTATCATTAACCTGGTTGTATGGCGGTGTCTTACCGGTCATTGGACATGGAATGTCAACCAAGTTAATGGGTACATGCCTGGGAGCATGGTACTGGATAGATCCACTAAACGAGTAATCCACATGGTATGGTATCACAATGGATTCTCGTGTAGTACTTGTATGGATCCTTGGACCTGACCATATGATGGTGTTGCATGTGAAGTCATATACTTAGGGGTACGCCTAAAGGGCCTGTAATAGGGTGCCAAGTATGGGCGCTTTCGGGTATGTCACTGAACATGGTAATACTATGGATATGCAGAAGGGATTTGTCACTCAGTAACCAACTGAGAAGATATCACCGGCCACTTGATGAATGTGACTGATAAGAGTGTGGCCACACCCAAGCAAGTTGGAACTTGTTTGTGAGCATCAGTACATTCGGGATCAAGTTAATGTCCGGACATGAAAGAGGGTGATCAATCCATGCCTCTGTGTTGGACACCGATATCAATGACATGGGATGTACAAGTTTAAACTACAGAGTTATGATATCAGTTAGACTGCCATCTCCATCTTAATTGGGGGCTGCAGTGGCTTGCTAGAGCCCAACTGCAGTCTGCGGGCCAAAGGCCCGCTGCCAACATAAAGATGGGCCCACAGGATCGTACACATAGAACGATAGAATGCAGACTTAAGGAATAACATGTATTCTTGGAGTATACACCATGGAGGGAGAAGTGTGTATATATTAATTATATTATAAAGATCAATTGGATTGGTCATGATAATAAAATTAATATATTCAATTGGCTCTTCATAATTAATTGGATTAATTATGAAATTATTTCCTAGGTGGAAATATTCATATGTATAGGTTTGCATATGATTTTATTTTTGTGTTGAGTTAATTTTAATTTGATGGATTAAATTAAATGTCAAACTAATTTTAATCTAGATATAAATAATATATTACTTGGAGTAATGTATTAAATACATGGGTATATTAAAATTGGGCTTGAAATTAATTTAAACCAGAATAATTAAAATTAGACTGGGCCTAAATTAAAACATGGAAGCCCGCACAAAATAGAAAGGAGCCAAGATGGGCCTGAATTCCCCTAAGGGAATTCGGCCAACCCTAGGTATAAATACCTAGGGTTAGAAATTTCGGCCAACCTAGCTCAAACACTCCTAGCCGAAATTTCCTAGCTCCCCTCTCCATTGGTTTTGTTTTTCCGACGCTAGCACGGGCTGCATTTGCCAAGCGTTCGTGTACGTGAGAGTGGAGGAATTCTAAATTGAGTTCTGCAGTCATCATCCATCTCTGAAAGAGATTTTTCTGGTATGAAATTTTAATCTCTTTCTATTTAATTTTAAGTTTTTCAATTTCCACTTCAATTGCTCCTGGGACTGGATTTGAGGAAATCACTGCGTTCTTCCGCTTTCATCGGGTGATTTCCGGTGAAAAATCCCAACAGTGGTATCAGAGCGGGCTTTTGATCCGTGGAAATTGATTAATTTGGTTGAATCCCTGTTTTGAAATTGGATGTTTTTGATTGGGATTCTTGGTATGGGTTTTATGATTTTTCCCATATGTTTTATGCAATGAAAATTAAATTCGCATAGAGGTTTATGCTAGTTTAATTTTATTGTGTATTTTGTGATTCTTGGTGAATTGCTATGGATGGTGATTGATTGGTTTTATTTAATTTTATTCTGTTTTAAAAAAAAAAAAAAAAAATCGGCCTCCCGGGGGCGGGGCTGCCGGCGGCGGAATCTCCGCCGGCGGCGGGAGGCGCGGCAGCAGCCGCTGGTTCCAGCAGCGGGCTGCTGCTGGGCAGTGGCCGCTGGGCGGCCACTGCACAGCGGTAGTGCCGCTGCAGGCGGCAGCAGCGGGCAGCCGCTAGGCGGCTGCACCGCTGCTGCTGCTAGGGCAACTCTGTTGCCCTAGCTGCAGCGGGCCGGGCCCAGTGTTTTGGATTTTGTGGGTATTTGGGTCCGGGGCCCATTTTGGAATTTTAATTGGTTTTAAAATTCGTGTGTTTAAATTTATGTAATTTAAATGCGTATGGTTTCTTGGATGATTTAATTTCGTTCATGTGATATTAGTTTTGGAAATTAATATGGTTAATGGAAATTGGTTCGGGTAATTTTGGCACAATTACTCGGACGGCTAAATTGGACCCACGGTTTCCCAATTCCAGTGGGAGCAGTTGGACTGCCTGGGCTGGAGGCCCAAAGCCCGTTAAGGGTTAGAACCATGGTGGGCCAAAATTTGGCGATTTCCTAATAATGGCTTTGACATAATTTAAATGGGCTTAAATCATGCATTTTAACATGCTTTTAAATTGTATGTATTGGATGCATATGAATGGTTGAATGAATGTATGATTGGATGCTATTGGGCCTTTTACGAGTTGGGTTGTATTTTTCTTTTTTGGGTAAATACGGCCTGCGTGTCGTTTTCTTTTAATGTAATTTTATTTTATTTTAAGTTAAATACTATAAAATTTGTAAAAGAAGAAGTCCATGGAGTGGTGAGCCCAAATGGAGGTGCAAGCCCAAATGGAGGTGCAAGCCCAGAAGGAGAAGATGGAGGCCCACCTAATATATGTTTCTAGTATAGGTTTACTAGAATTATATTAGGATGTATCATAGGCCCATAGCAGTCCATTTTAATTTTGTTTAATCATTTTATATTCAATTTGCATGTATGAATGTATGTTGCAAATAGCTCATTCACCCGCCTTATGTATGTAAGCCGTTATAATTGAATCTAATAACCAAACGGGAATTACTAAGTCGCTTAAAAGTGCTTCCCTCATTCAAAACCGAATCGAGGTGGGAATAGGCCAGTTGTAGACCATGCCCTCGCAGGATGCACTGGAGTATTGTCACTTTGTATTGGGTTAGAGTATGGGATACTCTAACACTTGGATGGAGGTTTTGACTTAGCATGGGTAGTAGGATTCTCCTGGCCCTAAGCACAGATGGGTAAGTGTCAACAAGCCCATCAAACCGAGAGTCCCTAGGTTGGGATTGGACGGCGTTCCTACCTAAATAATTAAGGTATAGTTGTACCAAACCCTCGTTTGGCTATATCTTAATGAAATATGGATCTCGGCCCATGAGCCCAACAACTCGGTTAAATTAATAACTTGATTCATTATTAATTTTATATGGGAACAACAAAGTAAAGCCCTTTATTAACACTCTAAATGTTTTTCTGTGTAGAAACACCCAAATGGCAAACACTAATACCTTATCACTGCGATCGATTCTTGAGAAGGACAAGCTTTCCGGTCCTAACTTTTTAGACTGGTCTAGGAACTTGAGGATAGTTCTAAGACAAGAGTTGAAAGAGTATGTGCTGGAAAGGCCTGTGTCGGCTGCGCCTCAGGGACGTAATCCGACAGCTGCACAGCTAGCGGAATACGAGGCGCACGTCAAGGACAACCGGGATGTGACGTGCCTTATGTTGGCGTGCATGGTCCCCGAACTGCAAAAGCAGTTTATGGACCATCAAGCCTATGCTATGATAACAACTCTTAATGAGATGTTTCAAGAGCAAGCTCGTCAGGAAAGGTACCTGACCAATAAGGCATTCCACTCTTGTAAGATGGGGGCCGGGACATCTGTGAGTGCACACGTGCTCAAGATGAAGGGCTACTTGGATACTTTGGCCCGTCTCGGATCGCCTATCTCTCAAGAGTTGGCGGTGGACACAATCCTCGCGTCCTTGCCGGATTCTTATGATCAGTTCATCCTAAACTATAACATGCAAGGGATGAACCGCATTGTCAGTGAGCTGCATGGGATGCTGAAGCTTACTGAGCAGTCGATCAAGAAGACTCCACCGGTGCTGCTGGTTAACAAGGGGAACGCCCCTCTTGCTAAGGGTAAGGCCAAGGAAAAGGCCAAGGCTAAGGCCAAAAAGGCCAAAGCCAAGAAGGCCGAGGCCCAACCCAAAGGCCAGCAGAAGGCAGGTCCTGAGGACGTCTGTTTCGGGTGCAGACAGGCGGGCCATTGGAAGAGATCGTGTCCCAAGCTGATGGGAGAGCAGAGAAGGGGCCAAGGTGCGTCCTCTTCAGGTATTTATGTTATAGATATTAACCTTACTGTTTCAACATCCTGGGTATTGGATATTGGATGTGGTTCTCACATTTGTTGCAATGTGCAGGGACTTAAGAACAGAAGGTTGCTGGGGTCGGGAGAGGTGGACTTGCGGGTCGGGAATGGAGCAAGGGTTGCTGCCATAGAGATCGGTGAATACCACCTGATGATGCCCAGCGGATTGGTTTTAATTTTAGAACATTGTTACTTTGTACCTGCTATGTGCAGGAATATTATCTCTGTATCAATGTTGGATATTTCTGGATTTGAATTTTCTATTATAAATGGTCGTATTTCTATATCCAGAGAGGGATTATTTTATGGAGATGCTCTATTAAATAATGGCCTGTATGTCCTGGACCTAAATGAAACCAATCACATCTATAACATAAACACGAAAAGGGTTAAGCCTAACGAACTTAATCCAGTCTACCTATGGCATTGTCGTCTTGGCCATATAAACGAGAAGCGCATAGCTAGGCTTCACAAAGCTGGAGTCCTAGGGTCTTTTGACTTGGAGTCAATTGATACATGTGAATCATGTTTAAGAGGCAAGATGACAAAGGCACCTTTTAGCAAAAGGGCTGAAAGGGCCACTGGCTTGTTGGACCTAATACATTCAGATGTATGTGGACCTATGAGCGCAGCGACCAGAGGTGGGCATCTGTACTTCGTCACGTTCACGGATGATTTCAGCAGATATGGCTATGTCTATCTGATGAAACACAAGTCCGAGACCCTTGATAGGTTCAAGGAATTTAGGAACGAGGTACAGAACCAGCTAGGCAGGAATATCAAAGCCCTTCGGTCGGACCGAGGCGGTGAGTATATGAGCCTGGAGTTTGACTCATACCTGAGAGAGCATGGAATAGTTCCACAGCTCACTCCTCCCGGAACACCACAATGGAATGGGGTGTCCGAACGGAGGAATAGGACCTTGTTGGACATGGTCCGCTCAATGATGAGCCAAGCATCTCTCCCAATTAGCTTCTGGGGACACGCCCTCGAGACAGCAGCTCTCATATTAAACAATACTCCGACTAAGGCAGTGGAAAAGACCCCATATCAGATATGGACGGGCAAGGAGCCCAATGTGTCTTTCCTAAGGATTTGGGGATGCGAGGCATATGTCAAGAAATTGACTAGTGGCAAGCTGGAGCCCAAAACCGATAAATGCCTGTTTGTGGGCTACCCTAGGGAAACCAATGGGTATTACTTCTACAACCCCGCCGAGAACAAGGTGTTTGTGGCAAGGAAGGGGGTCTTTCTGGAAAAGGAGTTCCTTTCCAAGAAAGATAGTGGGAGCAACGTTGAACTCAGGGAAGTTCAAGGTCCACAAGCTCCTGAAGAGGATAGCCCGGAGGCCCAGGTGGAGCTTCCACAAGTGGAGGCACCGACCCAGGCCACACAAGAACCTAGAAGGTCTGGTAGGGATCGTCGGGAACCGGAGAGGTATGGTTTCCTCGTCACCGATGATCAAACTCTTCTCATCTGGGATGAAGAAGAACCTAAAACCTACTAGGAGGCTATGGCTAGCCCACAGTCTGCGAATTGGCGTAAAGCCATGGAGGCAGAAATGCAATCTATGTACGATAATCAAGTTTGGAACTTGGTTGATCCACCTCCGAGTGCTAAGGTAATAGGTTGCAAGTGGTGCTATAAGCTAAAAGCTGATAATACCTTCAAGGGGCGTCTGGTTGCGAAAGGTTTCAAACAAGTCCATGGGATAGACTATGATGAAACTTTCTCACCAGTAGCCATGCTCAAATCCATCAGGATACTGCTGGCCATAGCCGCATGGTATGACTATGAGGTATGGCAGATGGATGTCAAAACCGCTTTCCTTAATGGGAAGCTACTCGAGGATGTGTACATGACACAACCTGAGGGTTTTGTCGATCCTAAGTATCCGGGAAGGGTATGCAAACTTCAAAGGTCCATTTATGGACTGAAGCAAGCATCCCGTAGTTGGAATCTAAGATTCAATGAGGCTATAAAGGAATATGGCTTCATACAGAATCTGGATGAGCCTTGTGTGTATAAGAGGACTAGTGGGAGCATTGTCACATTTTTGGTACTGTATGTAGACGATATCCTACTCATTGGAAGCGACATACCTACACTGCAAGGGGTAAAGCAGTGGCTGAGTAAGTGCTTCGCAATGAAGGACTTAGGCGAAGCTGAGATGATCCTAGGGATCAGGATCTATAGGGATAGATCAAATCGGCTTCTGGGCCTAAGTCAGGCTTCGTACATTGACAAAGTTCTGAAGAGATTCAGCATGGACCGGGCTAAGAAAGGTTTCTTGCCAATGGGCCATGGGCTGAAACTTAGTAAGAAGAACTGTCCTAAAACAAGGGAGGACAGGGAGAACATGAAATTGGTTCCATATGCCTCGGCTATTGGATCAATTATGTACTCTATGTTGTGTACGAGACCTGATGTCGCCTTTGCACTGAGTATGACGAGCCGATACCAGCAGGATCCCGGGGAGGATCAATGGAAAGCTGTCAAGGCAATCCTTAAGTACCTTAACCGGACTAAGGATAGCTTCTTGGTGTATGGTGGTCAGGAAGTACTATCGGTTACTGGGTATACTGATGCAAGCTTCCAGACAGACCAAGATGAGTACCAATCGCAGTCAGGGTATGTATTCTTGCTGAATGGTGGTGCTATAAGCTGGAGGAGCTCAAAGCAACCAACCATAGCAGACTCTACAACAGAAGCTGAGTACATCGCCGCGTGTGATGCAGCTAAGGAAGCTGTGTGGATGAAGAAGTTTATCACTGAGTTGGGAGTAGTGCCAACTATCCAGGACCCAGTCGATATCTTGTGTGACAACAATGGGGCCGTCGCACAAGCTAAGGAGCCCCGGTCACACAAGAACACAAAGCACGTGCTCAGAAAGTTTCACCTCATACGAGAAATCGCGGAGAGAGGTGACATTGCATTGCACAGAGTGGACACCGAGGATAATGTCGCAGATCCATTGACCGAGGTGCTGGCCCAGCCCAAGCACGAGGGTCATACTAGATCTATAGGGATTAGGCCCATGCCTAGTTGGAACTAGTGCAAGTGGGAGATTGTTGGAAATGCCCTAGTCCCGAGGCATTGGTCCTTGTATTTGTACTATACATTTATTGGATTTATGTGTTGTACTCATTTGTGTCATTAATAAAGGCATCAATTCATTTATTATATTTATCTTGTGCAGTATAGTGAATGAAGTATCCAATGGACATATCTATATCCATGACGACTAGTGTCATGCACTTAGCAGTAAGACCATGGATAGGGTTAACGATATGACCATAAATAGATCCGTAGTCTGTTCCAGTCATGGGAATGAATGGAACAACAGACTATCATTAACCTGGTTGTATGGCGGTGTCTTACCGGTCATTGGACATGGAATGTCAACCAAGTTAATGGGTACATGCCTGGGAGCATGGTACTGGATAGATCCACTAAACGAGTAATCCACATGGTATGGTATCACAATGGATTCTCGTGTAGTACTTGTATGGATCCTTGGACCTGACCATATGATAGTGTTGCATGTGAAGTCATATACTTAGGGGTACGCCTAAAGGGCCTGTAATAGGGTGCCAAGTATGGGTGCTTTCGGGTATGTCACTGAACATGGTAATACTATGGATATGCAGAAGGGATTTGTCACTCAGTAACCAACTGAGAAGATATCACCGGCCACTTGATGAATGTGACTGATAAGAGTGTGGCCACACCCAAGCAAGTTGGAACTTGTTTGTGAGCATCAGTACATTCGGGATCAAGTTAATGTCCGGACACGAAAGAGGGTGATCAATCCATGCCTCTATGTTGGACACCGATATCAATGACATGGGATGTACAAGTTTAAACTATAGGGTTATGATATCAGTTAGACTGCCATCTCCATCTTAATTGGGGGCTGCAGTGGCTTGCTAGAGCCCAACTGCAGTCTGCGGGCCAAAGGCCCGCTGCCAACATAAAGATGGGCCCACAGGATCGTACACATAGAACGATAGAATGCAGACTTAAGGAATAACATGTATACTTGGAGTATACACCATGGAGGGAGAAGTGTGTATATATTAATTATATTATAAAGATCAATTGGATTGGTCATGATAATAAAATTAATATATTCAATTGGCTCTTCATAATTAATTGGATTAATTATGAAATTATTTCCTAGGTGGAAATATTCATATGTATAGGTTTGCATATGATTTTTTTTTTGTGTTGAGTTAATTTTAATTTGATGGATTAAATTAAATGTCAAACTAATTTTAATCTAGATATAAATAATATATTACTTGGAGTAACGTATTAAATACATGGGTATATTAAAATTGGGCTTGAAATTAATTTAAACCAGAATAATTAAAATTAGACTGGGCCTAAATTAAAACATGGAAGCCCGCACAAAATAGAAAGGAGCCAAGATGGGCCTGAATTCCCCTAAGGGAATTCGGCCAACCCTAGGTATAAATACCTAGGGTTAGAAATTTCGGCCAACCTAGCTCAAACACTCCTAGCCGAAATTTCCTTGCTCCCCTCTCCATTGGTTTTGTTTTTCCGAGGCTAGCACGGGCTGCATTTGCCAAGCGTTTGTGTACGTGAGAGTGGAGGAATTCTAAATTGAGTTCTGCAGTCATCATCCATCTCTGAAAGAGATTTTTCTGGTATGAAATTTTAATCTCTTTCTATTTAATTTTAAGTTTTTCAATTTCCACTTCAATTGCTCCTAGGACTGGATTTGAGGAAATCACTGCGTTCTTCCACTTTTATCGGGTGATTTCCGGTGAAAAATCCCAACAACATGAACTTTGTCTAACAAACATACATAGCTTCTGGTGAAGCTATAGGGGAGACTTCAATCTCTGATAGTTTCTTCACTAGAGCAGCCCTGTGCTCCTTGGAGGTCAGAAGCAAGTGCCATAAGCTAGCTTGGGCAGGAGTTTTCTTTAGTTGGGAAATGACTAGGTCTTCTTTCTCAACTCCTTTCGGCACTGACGTACTGCCCGACCTATTCATCGATGCTTTATCTTTCATTTGATCTGCCGGCTGATATACCCTTCCACTTCAGGTCACATGCTGCACTTCCTGAATCTTCATCTTCTCAACAACTGGGAGTTTAACTACCTCTCTTCTGTCAAATTCTTCGTACTCATCTTCAGAGTCGAGATCATCTAGACTTATGGGTTTGATCTCCTTACATCCCTCCTTTTTCTCACACTCGGGTTCCACTTCGGGTTCCCCTACTACCACTGCCTGAATCGTAGGGTTCGCTTGTAGAACTTGGGCAAATATAAAGTTAGCCGGTAATCCCGACTGGACCATGTTAACCCGCTTTTCGAATGCCGGCAGTGGGTTGGTTTTAGTGCTAGGTTTGGCTGGCTCTTGCAGCTTTCCCTCGTCAATGAGCTTCTGGATAGCATCCCTTAGCTTATAGCAGTTGCTGGTTCGATGGCCTGTCACTACATGATAAGTGCAGAAATTATCTTTGTCAGCTTCAGATGGCTTCTCAAATGGCCTTAAAGACTGTAGCAGGCTGCCATTCCTACACTTGGCGAATATCTTTGCTAAAGTAAGAGTCCAAGGCGATATGCCTTGTCCTCCAGGACCCCTATTCTGGTTGCCTTGCTGCTGATTCACAGTAGCCACTTCAACCTGCTTCACCTCTGATGATTGCCCCTGTTTGCCACTGGAACCTGAACCAGAACCACTGCCAGACCCAGCTACTGTGGTTGATCTATACCCCGAGGTGTACCCTGTGCTTCTTCCTCCCTTATGAGCGATCGGCTTCTCCTCTTCATCCCTCTCTATTTTCATAGCCATGCTTTAAACCTCACTAAGCTCCTTAAAGGGATGGAATTTCATGTTGTTCTTGAAAATGTCTTTGCTGCCGTCAATGAGCTTCTGTATAAGCTCGTCTTCATCAGGGCAGTTCTTTAGGAGGATCATCTTGTTCATCCACCTCTGGTAGTATTCATCAAAGGGCTCGTTGAATTTCTCCTTCACCCTCTCCAAATCATACAGCTGCACCTGGATTTTGGTGTTGAAGCTGCAGTATTTGATGAAGGCTGCCGACAATACTTCCCAATCAGATTGCTCCTCCTCTAACAGTGAGTTATACCATCCTAAAGCACCTCCTTCCAATGTGGTAGGGAATAAATTAATCAGCTGCTGCTTCGTGGCGCCCGCCGTCAGTATAACTCGGGCATACAGATTTACATGGGCCTCCGGTGAGCCCATCCCTTTGTAAGTAGGGATCTTCGGTACTTGGAAGCAAATGGGGAATGTCTCGATGCCCTTACTAATCATGGCATCCACATTTACACCCTTCTTCGATTCAGCACTGATACTGACCCCCTTCTTCAACTGGGCCATGACTTCGTCTAGCTCGAAACATTTTGCTTTCATCCTCTGTTCCATAGCTGCTTCTATTTCCTGTAGCTTCTCGAGGCTAGCCGAGGCGTCACCACCATGTTGGGATGACTCGGCCTCTTTCTCTTTCCCGACTCCACTACCACTGGCCTCACCAGCTTCCCTTACAACTGCCCGCATCTCTTCCTTCATCATGTCGCGGAAGTCTTGGGATCTGAAGAAATCTCTCAAAACATCAGCCATGCTTGGTGTCTGTTCTGCCATATTCACTCCTTCCCTAGGCTCAGAATCACTGTCACTCTCAACTACCCTCTGTCTCCTAGCTGCCCTTGAAACTTGGGATCATGTCCAAGGTCGCTCCAGTGTATTCTGCTTGGGAGTAGACAGGAGGTATTAGGGTTGTGAATGAATGATGTGATATGACATGAAAATTAAGACATGGAACATGCTTGAGATGAATGGAGTGGATTTATGTATGGAATGATGATATGAATGGTTTCTTTTTATTATTTTTCTTCTTTTTGGAGCATTCCAAAAACACCCAATGCTTATGCAAAAATGTCACGTGTGGGCCGTCACACGGACAGAGCTTCGGCGCCTTTGGGGCACCTAATGAATTCATAAAATGGTCGTGTGTATACCGGCACATGGACGGAGTTTTTACGCTTTGTAGGTCTATGAGATGATATGAAATGGTCACATGGGCCGGGCCCACAGACAAGGTTTTGATGCTTTTAAGCATACGATATGATTATGTGAAAATCACGTGTAACAGGGACACGGACAAAGATTCGGCATTCGAGGAACGCCTTTTTATGATTTGGTGATGTTATGGATCTATATGTATACTAATTGGGTACTCGGGGAGTACCTTGAATGGTGAATTAATGTCATGAAGTGGTCGGTTGTGGACCACGATGTTATATGATGTTTATGATAAATGGGTGCGATGTCATGAAATGCATCGTGTAAATTGTTACATGAAAATGGGCCTAAGACCGTTGTGGCTTTTATTAAATGAAATGATTTTGGTGGAATGGCCAAATGCAATCCGGTGCATCAGCAAAACACGGGTAATTTTGGGTATCCAACATGTTATGAAATGGAATGGGATGATCATGATAGGCATCCTTGAAATGCCCTTTAATTTAATTTAAGTGAAATGTGGTGAATGAACATGTCACACAATATGCAAATGGCTGCACGAAAACGTGGGTTAGGATGCATGACACACATTATGATGTTATGTATGTTATGTGAAAAAATGCTAATCACACAAATTTAATGTTATGGCTGAAAAAGAAATCGTTAGTGTGAATGACAAACAAATGAATTAATGTTTTACACACGAAATAAAATGCAAATGGCTGCATAAAAATGTGGGTTAGTATAATGTTTTGTGTATGGTATGTCACATGTATGGAAAATGGTGATTTTGATATGTTATGCACGCGTGGGTAGCAATGGCAATGTGTCACGAGACGATGAGAAACACATAACAAGCAAAACAAATTCTTCCAACCTTATTCCTCCAACGTGGTCGGTCTTAAAAATTTCTAACCGAGTCCTAGGCGAGGTTCACTTCGATCACCAACAGGGGGTGATGAAGGCGCGATTTTATTATGATTATTATTCACACAATTATTTTGGCATCCTAAGGGAATCCAACTAGAGCTGCCTATATGGGTTTGGTCAAAGTCGGGATAACGTCAAGGCTCTCATAGCAAGATATACTCACTTCTCCCCACTCAAGGGTTCTAGCGAAGGGGTTCGTACTAGGCTATGAATGGTGTTTCGTATTCGTGCCCCCAAGGCCAAGAGGAACTTAGGCGACACTTCAACAATTCACCCGGCTATAAAAGGATACCTAAACTAATGCAAAAATGGCTAACTAAAATGCAAGTAAAATACCAAAAGAGAATCATCCGCCTTATTTTAATTAGACACTTTTCAGGGCTTGTCAAATTCTTTTAAGTTTTTAAGAAAAATTTTCTGCAAGAAATCCCCAGCAGAGTCGCCACTGTGAGCGGACGACACGTTTTTGACTGGACACGGGACTCCCTTTCGGAAGGGCCGCCACGGTCTCGGGCGGGCCCCTCCCTCGCGTGGGGTTTTTATGAATGGAAAACAGGTTTCTAGAAAATAAATGGAATTAATGCATAAAAGAACCGAGACCTAAGTCTCGATGAATATTGTAGAGTCGCCACCCGGCTCAGCTCAACCGGGAAATTCTTTTACAGCTGAACTGGATTAACGGTCGCTACACTATCCAGAGATTCGGGTCCGGACAAGTCCCTTATTTCGTGTCTAATTAAAGTAAATATTGCCAATGTTCTCAAATGGTATTTCAAAATCTAAAGTCAATTTTATTGAATATAAAAGGCATATAGCGCGCATACAAATATTTAATACAAAAGTAAGGAAAAGAAATAAATATTAATCGGCTTACAACCAAATCGAAATAGAAAAATAAAAACTCTCGCCTCACTTATACAATCGCCTAGAATACACGAGAATCTAAAAATAATTACAGCTGCCTAAATACATGATTAATTCTATTAAAATACAAATAAAAATAAAAATAAATAAAGGCTGCAAAATAAAGGTTGGCACAATTTATATGGCACGCCACAAGTTGGATTCAAATAGACAGAACAGAAAATCAAGAATCGGAGGGCATGCATTGAGGGGATAATCGGGTTGGCTTGGCTAGCCGGCCCGGTTAGACCTGGAAAACATTTTGAAACGTCCCTGTATTTTTGGTTTTGTGGGAAAATCATTTTGAAAACAATTTTTCCGGTTTACATGCATTTATTACATGTGAGGTGGGTCGGTTTTCGGGAGAATCGGGTCTCCGTTGTGGCATTGTTCTAAATGCAATTTTACTGAAAATTGAATCTATGGTCGTGAATACACACAACAAAATTCATTTTGATGATTTTTGGATTTTTCTGATTTTTAGGGATTTTCGGAAATTTTATGAGATGAAACTGAAATTCTGATTCTGGAACGAGGTTTACAGTCGTGTGACTATAACTACAGTCGTATGACTGTAGTTTACAGTCGTGTGACTGTAACTACAGTCGTATGACAGTAGTTTACAGTCGTGCGACTGTAAACAGTTCAGGATCAAGATTTCGCCAAAATTATTGTGAATCAAAATGGAAGAAAAACAATCTGGAAATTAAGAACACTCCTACGACTGTATATACAGTCGTACGACTGTGCAACAAAACCAAGAACAGTCGTGCGACTGTTCTTAATTTCCAGAAGCAGAAACATGAAAATGCAGCAGAAAATGCATAAAACTCACTTTAAACACCCAGAAAGCGAGAAAAAGTGTAAGGAGAGGAAATGTCTACCTTTTTAAAAGCTAATCCAAGTCGTTTTGATCCCTGCCGTCGCTCCAATCCTAACAAATTCGTACTTTTTCCTTTGAAATTGAAGTTGAGGGCTTCATGTCCAAAATCCAAAAATGTAAGGGATTCTGATGATTTAAGTCCGGATTTTTGATTTGGTTGTGAATTTAATTGATTAACCTAGGGATTTCTAACAAGTTTTAATCCTAATTCCGAGAATTAAAAGAAAATAGAAAAGGAAAAGATGAGTTTTGTGGGTTTTGGTCCTCTTTCTTTTCCTTCTCTGTTTTCTCCTTTCTCTCTCAAAGTTTTTCCACTAGAAATCCAATGTCCCTTCTCTCCTCTCTTCTTCTTCCTTTTATCTCTGCTCCCTGGTTGCTTGCTGTTGATCTCGGTGCATTAATTGAGCTACCCTCTCTCTTCCATTTTTTGCTGCAGAGGTATGGGCTCCTACAACTTTTCTGACATTACAGTCGTACGACTGTAATTTTTAAATTACAGTCACACGACTGTAAGTATAGTCATACGACTATAAACTTTTTTTTTTAAGTATAGAAAATTCCGGTGCTTATAGCGGCGAAGCGAACGGGGGAGAAAGATTTTGATTTATTTAGTGATGTTTTGGAAAAAAAAGGGTTTTGTTTATGTTGAGTTGGAAAAACTATTCAGCTGATTTTGGAAATTCATTTTGTAGAAAATATTTTCCCGTTTTTAACTTAAAGACCTCGAAACCTAAATCCCGAGATCAGTGACAGAGTCGCCACCCGGATCAGCTCATCCGGGAAATTCCGATACGGCTCCCTACCGAGCTCAGACTGCTATATCAAATCCAGAGATTCAGGGTTCAGGCAACTTACCTACTTAACCTCAAGCTTGTATTCATTTATTATTTATAAAACCATATTTATTCAATTTATTATCTTTTCTAACCCTAATTTGTTTATTTTTATTTTTATTAAGCCGATGCTAAGGCAAGAATGCATAAAATAAATTGCGAGAAATTAAGTCATTCACAAAAATATACAAAAGAATAATAGAGGCCGATTATACAAACAAATTGAACAAAATATAAAAACTCTCGTCCTCACTTTTACAAACGCCTAGGTACACGAGGATCTAAAAATAATACAACCACCTAATTACACGAATTAATCTATTAAATACAGCAAAAATAAAAATAAATGCTGCAAAACAAATTGGTTAGCGCAGTGTATATTATAAACACAAGTAGGACTCAAATCAGGACAGAATTTGGGATTTTAGGATTGGGAGCATGCATTTAGGGGGTGACCGGTTCGACCCGACCGGTCGGACTGGCTAGACCTGGAAGTCGGTTTTGAAACGCCCTGTGGATTTTTGTGCTGGAAAATCAATTTTTAGAAAATATTTGGCTCGGTTTCATGCAAATTTCCATTTTTGTGGGTCGGTTATCCCGGAACTCGGGGTTCCGTTCGTGTGGGTTCCTAAATGCACAAACCATCTAGGGTCCAAAATGCAATAAACACACCAAAAACATTTGTAAAAATACTATTTTACTTATTTTTAATATTTTCCGGGAATTTTGTCGGATTTGGGGGTTCGCAAATGCTAGACCATGGATCTGGTTCGGATGAAACGACCCCGAAATTCAGGAAATAAACCCCGAGAAATACTAAAAACCCCGATTATCCATACGTAAAATAATTAGAAAATCAAAATATAAACACATACGGATGATTCTGGGCCGAAAGTGATCCCAACAGAAAAATCAAAATGGAAAATGGGCTGTTTCGGCCGATTGGGACAGATCAGGGATCTGTCCCTGAGGAACAGAGTCGGCCGACTTTGGGTCAGAGCCGGCCGGTTCTGTTCTTGAGGAACACAGCCGTACGGCTATGATGGGCAGTACCAGTTCCAGATTTTCGTAAAAATAACAGAAACGCATAGAAAATCAATACAGACAAGTTTTGGGGTCTCTCAGAGTTTACCTGGATTGTTCTGTGGATGCTTGGAGCGTCAAGAAATGGATTGAAAGCTTTGAAATGTGCACTGGAGCTCAATCGGCTGAAAACCATAACGATCTGAAACGACCCGAAATGAATCCGAAGTGATGAGTAGAGTTTGTTAGTTGTGTTGTTAATGCTTAAAGATTGGTTTTAGGATTGAATGAGAGAGTTTATGGGGTTTGTTTTTTGGCTCTCCCTGTTTTTCTTCTTCTTTTTTTTCTCTTCTGCTTTCTTTTCTCTTTTCTCTTTGTGTTTCTTTCTTGAGAACCAACAATCCCCAAAAGCCCTCTCTCTCTCTCTCTCTCTCTCTCTCTTTTTCTTCCTTTTATCTACCTCTCTCTCCCTCTCTCGTTCCATCAATCATCCTGCAGAAATCCCTGAAAATCTGCCCAAATCTTCGACCTATCAAGACAAGTTACTCTGCTTTGCAGAGCAACTGTTCTTGCCCACTAAAGCTGGCCGGCTCTGGTTCAACAAACCAAAGCCGCCTGGTTCAACCAAAAGTCAGGGCAAAATTTCGGAAAGACAGACGTGAAGACCGAATCCTAGAAATGATTCGAGAGACCTTTTCGAGGCTTCAGATCACGGATAGCCAGGTTTTTGGGTCATTTGAGCTTCCCCAGGTAGCATTCCAGTCGCTTTCAAGTCTCGTTCAAGCTCATCCGATCCACAGGTAACTAAGTAATTCTCATCACCGACACCGAGAAAAATCCATGCTCACACCCTTGTTGAGCAGTAGCACCGGCGGACGCTTCTTGATCGACGGTTCCGTGAGCTTTAGCATCTTATGCAGCTCAGTAACAGTGCGATTCATCCCTTGCATGTTATATTTTAGGATGAACTAATCATAAGAGTCCGGTAGGGATGCACGGATTGTGTCCACCGCCAGCTCGTGTGAGATGGGCGATCCGAGACGAGCCAAAGTATCCAAATAGCCCTTCATCTTGAGCATGTGTGCGCGCACAGATGTCCCAGCCCCTATCTTACAGGAGTGGAATGCCTTATTGGTCAGGTACCTTTCCTAACGAGCTTGCTCTTGAAACATCTCAATGAGAGTTGTTATCATAGCATAGGCTTGATGATCCATGAACTGCTTTTGTAGTTCAGGGACCATGCATGCCAACATAAGGCATGTCACATCCCTATTATCCCTTACATGCACATCGTATTCCTCCAGCTGGGCAGCTGGTGGATTACGTCCCTGAGGTGTAGCCGGCACAAGCCTTTCCAGTACGTACTCTTTCGACTCTTGTCTTAGCACTATCCTTAAGTTCCTAGAATAGTCTAAAAAGTTGGGACCGGAAAGCTTGTCACTCTCTAGGATAGATCGCAGTGAAACTGTGTTGTTATTTGCCATTTTAGAGTTTCTACACAGAAAAATAATTTAAGAGTGTTAATAAAGGACTTTACTTTGTTTTTCCTATATATAATTAATAATGAATCAAGTTATTAATTAATCCGAGTTGTTGGACTCATGGGCCGAGATCCATATTTCATTAAGATATGGCCAGACGAGGGTCTAGTACAACTATATCCTAATTATTTAGGTAGGAACGTCATCCAATCCTAACCTAGGTACTCTTGATTTGATGGGCTTGTTGGCACTTGCCCATTTGTGCTTAGGGCCAGGAGAATCCTACTATCCATGCTAAGTCAAAACCTCCATCCAAGTGTTAGAGTATCCTATACTCTAACCCAATACAAAATGATGATACTCTAGTGTATCCTATGAGGGCAAGGTCTACAACTGGCCTATCCCCACTTCGAGCTGGTTTTGAATGAGGAAAGCACTTTTAAATGACTTAGTAATTTCCATTAGGTTATTAGATTCATTTAATAACGGCTTACATGCATAAGGCGGGTGAAATTGGCTGTTGGATCATACATTCACACATGCAAATAAATATAAAGCATAATTAAATGAATAAGTAAAATGGACTGCTATATCCTAATATTATTCTAGTAAACCTATAGTAGAATTAAATATCAGGTGGGCCTCCATGTCCTTCCTTCTGGGCTTGCACCTCCACTTGGGCTCACCACTCCATTGGGCTTCTTCTTTTTCAAATTTTATAATAAATGAATAAAATAAAATTACATTAAAAAAAGAAAAACGGCACGCTAGTCGTATTTACCCAAAGAAGAAAATACAACCCATCTTGAATTAAGGCCAATAGCATCCAACCATACAAACATTTAATCACACATATGCATCCAATACATAAATTTGTAAGCATGTTATAACGCATGAATTAAGCCCATTTCAATTATGTCCAAGCCATTATTCTTGAAATCGCCAAATCTGGCCCATCATGGTTCTAGCCCTTAACGGGCTTTGGGCCTCCAGCCCAGGCAGTTAACTGCTCCCATTGGAATTGGGAAACCATGAGTCCATATTAGCCATCTGGGTAATTGTACCAAAAAAACCCAAACCAATTTCAATTAACCATATTAATTTCCAAAATTAATATCCAATGAATAAAATTAAAATTTCATTCAAGAAACCATGCGCATTTAAATTGCAAATTTAAACACATGAAATTTTAAAACCAATTAAAATTTTAAAAACTGGGCCCCGGGCTTGAACTCGCCAAATCCAAATCACTGGGTCTAACCAGCTACAGCTAGGGCAACCGAGTTGCCCTAGAAGCAGCTGTCGCTACTACGGGCAACAGCCTGCCGTTGTTTCCGCCGCACGCGGCAGCCGCTGGTGGCGATTCCGCCGTCGGCAGTCCCGCATGCCCCGAAACAGCCCGTGATTTTCTAGAAATTAAAAAAATATTGCAGCCAACAAAATGAATTTCACCAAGAAACACATCCATCCAACAAAATTAGATCAACATAAACCAATATGTAAATTCAATTTTCAATTGCAAAAATCAAAGGGGAAAAATCACAAACCCCAATCCAAGAATCCCAAATAAAAAAAAATCCAATTTTAAATCCAAGGGATTCAACCCAATTAAATAATTTTCATGGATCAAAAGCCCGCTCTGATACCACTGTAGGGATTTTCACCGGAAATCATCCGAATAAATGCGAAAGATCACGACAATTTCTTCAAATCCGTGCCCAGGAGCAATTGAAATGAAAATTGCAAAATCAAAATTTTATCAAGAAGAGATTGAACTCTTACCAGGAGTATCTCTTCTAGATATAGCTGCTAAAATCAACGTAGATTCCCTCCTCGTTCACGTACACGAACGCCTATGGAACACGACCCGTGCTAGCATTGGAAATCAAAAACTTTGAGAGAGATTTTTGGGGGTGCAATTTTTGGCTGGTAGTGCTACCCCCTTTGGCCTAATTGCATAGGGTTATTTCAACCCTAGATGGCTGAAATTTTCATTGAATATTTCGGCCCATTTTGGCTTTATTTTGTGTGAGCTTTTCATCTTATTTTCAGGCCCAAATCCATTCTAATTCACTTGGTCCAAATTAATTTCAAGTCCAACTTTAATTTTAACGTGTGTATAATATATTACACCAAGTAACATATTATTTACATTTAATCAAAATTGATTTGATCAATTAATTTAACCCATGAAATTAAAATTGGATCTTCACAAAATAAACTCATATGTAAACCTATACATATGAAATATTTCCACCTAGGAAATAATCTCACAAATTAATTCATTGAATTAATTATGAGAATGCCAATACTAATATTAATTTTATTATTATGACCAACCCAATTGATCTTTATAATATAATTAATATAATCCTCTCTCTCCAATGTGTATACTCTAAGTATACAGGTGATTCCTTAAAGTCTGTGTTCAGACGTTCAATGTGTATGATTCCGTGGGTCCATCTTTATGTTGGCAGTGGGCCTATAGCCCACAGACTGCAGGCGGGCTCTAGCAAGCCACTGTAGCCCCCAATTAAGATGGAGATGGCAGTCCAACTGTAATCATAACCCTGTAGTTTGAACTTGTATATCCCATGTCATTGATATCGGTGTCCAACACAGAGGCATGGATTGATCACCCTCTTTTGTGTACGGACATTAACTTGATCCTGAATGTACTGATGCTCACAAATAAGTTCCAACTTGTTTGGTTGTGGCCACACTCTTATCAGTCACATTCATCAAGAGGCCGATGATATCTTCTCAGTGGACTACTAAGTGACAAATCCCTTCTGTATATCCATAGTATGGCCATGCTTAGTGACATACCCGAAAGTACCCATACTTGGCACCCTATTACAGGCCCTTTAGGCGTACCCCTAAGTATGCGACCTCACATGCAACACCATCATATGGTCAGGTTATAGGATCCATGCAAGTACGACACGAGAATCACTTGTGATACTATACCATGTGGATTTCTCGTTCAGTGGATCTATCCAGTACCATGCCCTTTTTGCATGTACCCATTTTCTTGGTTGACATCCCATGTCCAATGACTGGTAAGACACCGCCATACAACCAGGTTAATGATAGTCTCTAGTTCCATTCATTCCCATGACTGGAACAGACTATGGATCTCTTTATGGTCATATCGTTTTCCCTATCCATGGTCTTACTGCCAAGTGCATGACACTTGTCATCATGGATATGGATATGTCCATTGGATACTTCATTTAAGATATAGCACAAGATATATATAATAAATGAATTAAAGCCTTTATTAATGACATAAAATGTGTATAATACATAAATCCAATAAATGTACAATACAAATACAAGATCCAATGCCTCGGGACTAGGGCATATCCAACAAATAATCCATAAAAATTTCCAAAAATCATAAAAATTTAGAAAAATCAGAAAATAATCAAAAATGAATTTTACTGTGTGCATTCACGACCTTAGATTTAATTTTCGATGTTATTACATTCAGAACAACACAACGACGTAGACACAAATCTACCAAAAACCGACTCACCTCACATGTTAAATTAAAGTAAACCGGAAAAAGAAAATACTTTCAAAATGATTTCTTAGAAAACAAAAATACAGGGACATTTCAAAATCGTTTTCCAGGTCTAATCGGGACGGCTAGCCTAGCCGAGCCGACTGGGTTATTCCCCAATTGCATACCCCCAAACTCCTGAAAATCTCATTCTGTCCTACTTGAGTCCTATTTGTGGTGTGCTATAAACTGTGCTAACCGCCTGTTTTGCAGCTTTTAAGTTCTTTTATTTTTATTTTTGATGTAATTAATAGATTAATCCGTGTATTTTAGGCGATTGTAATTTTTTAGATCATCGTGTATCTTAGGCATTTGTAAGGTGAGATTGAGAGTTTTTATTTTTATTCAATTGGATTGTAATAAGCTATTTATTTATTATTTTATTTTGATTTGTGTTTACGCTGTTGTAAGCACCGGAATTTTCTATACTTAAAAAAAAAATTAAATTATTATAGTCGTACGACTATTGTTACAGTCGTACGACTGTAATTTAAAAATTACAGTCGTACGACTATAATGTCGGAAAATCTGCAGAGGCCCATACCTCTGCAGCAGAAATGAAGGAAAGAGAAAGGGAGCATTAATTGCTCCCTTGTTGCAGCAAGCAAGGGCAAGGCAGGGAGATAAAAAGAGAAAAAGGAAGGAGAAGAGGGGGAGGATTTCTGGTGAGAAGAAACTTAGAGAGAGAAAGAGAAGAGAGAGAACAAGAAAACCACAAAAACTCATTCAACGACGGAGACCCAGTTCTCCCGAAAACCGACCCACTTAATATGTAAAAATGCATGTAAACCGGTAAAATGTCTTCAAAAATGATTTTCTCACAAAACCAAAAATACAGGGACGTTTCAAAATGTTTTCCAGGTCTAATCGAGCCGGTTAGCCGAGCCAACCCGGTTATCCCGTAAATGCATGCCCCTAATTCTCGATTCCCCAATTCTGTCTGTTTGAGTCCAACTTGTGGCGTGCCATATAAATTGTGCTAACCCTCTGTTTTGCAGGTTTTAATTTCTTTTATTTTTATTTTTGATGTATTTTAATAGATTAAATCGTGTATTCAGGCGGTTGTAATTCTTTTTAGATTTTCGTGTATTCTAGGCGATTATATAAGTGAGACGAGTGTTTTTATTTGCATTTTTAGTTAGCCATTTCTTGCATTAGATTAGGTATCCTTTTATAACCCGGTGGATTGTTAAAGTGTCGCCTAAGTTCCTCCTGGTCTTAGGGGCACGAATACAAAACACCACTCATAGCCTCATACGAACCCCTTCGTTCGGACCCTTGAGTGGGGAGAAGTGAGGAGTATATCTTGCTATGAGAGCCTTGATGTTATCCCGACTTTGACCGAACCCATATAGGCAGCCCTAGTTGGATTCTCTTAGGATACCAAAATAATTGTGTGAATAATAATAAAATCGCGCCTTCATCACCCCCGGTTGGTGATCGAAGTGACCCCCACCTAGGACTCGGTTAGAAATTTTTGAGACCGACCACGTTGGAGGAATAAGGTTGGAAGGATTCGTTTTGCTTGTTATGTGTTCTTCACCGTTTCGTGACACATCGTCGACGCATGCATAACATGACATAATCACCATTTTCCATACACATGACATACCATACACAAACATCTTTGTGTGATACTAACCCATGTTTTTTATGCAGCCATTTTGCATTTTATTTCGTGTGCAAACATTAATTCATTCGCTTGTCATCCATACTAACGGTTTCTTTTTCAGCCATAACATTAAACTTGTGTGATTAGCATTTTATTTTTGGCATAGCATTCATAACATCATTATGTATGTCATACATCCTAACCCACGTTTTTGTGCAGCCATTTGCATATTGTGTGACATGTTCATTCACTACATTTCACTTAAATTAAATTAAATTAAGGGGCATTTCAAAGAACGCCTATCATGACCATCCCATTCTATTTCATAACATATCGGGTACCCAAAATTATCCGTGTTTTGTCAATGCACCGGATTGCATTCGGCCATTCCACCAATATCATTTCATTCAATAAAAGCCACAACGGCCTTAGGCCCATTTTAGTGTAATTATTTACACGATGCATCTCATGACATCATACCCATCCATCATAAACATCATATAACATTGTGGTCCACATCCGACCACTTCATGACATTAATTCACCATTTAAGGTACTCCCCGAGTGCCCGATTAGTATACATATAGGTCCATAACATCACCAAATCATGAAAGGCGTTCCTTGAATGCCGAATCCTTGTCCGTGTTCTTGTTACACGTGACTTTCTCATAACATCATTCCATATCATATGCTCAAAAGCATCAAGACCTTGTCTGTGGGCCCGGCCCA
Source organism: Euphorbia tirucalli (assembly GCA_039660915.1). Lineage (NCBI taxonomy): Eukaryota > Viridiplantae > Streptophyta > Magnoliopsida > Malpighiales > Euphorbiaceae > Euphorbia > Euphorbia tirucalli. The sequence goes on along the minus strand of CM077640.1, from coordinate 27,363,912 downwards.
TGCGACCATTTCGTACCATCTCATAGACCTGTAAAGCGTCAAAACTACGTCCGTGTGCCGGTATACACGCGACCATTTCATAAATTCATTAGGTGCCCCAAAGGCGCCGAAAATCTGTCCGTGTGATGGCCCACACGTGACATTTTTGCATAAACATTGGGTGTTCTTGGAATGCCTCGAAAAAGAAAATAAAATAATAATAAAAAAAATATATATATATATATTCATATCATCATTTCATACATAATTCCACTCCATGCATCTCAAGCATGTTCAATGTCTTAATTTTCATGTCATATCACGTCATTCATTCACGACCCTAATACCTCCTGTCTACCCCCAAGCAGAATACACTGGAGCGACCTTGGACAAGATCCCAAGCGTCAAGGGCGGCTAGGAGACAGAGGGTAGTCGAGAGTGACAGTGATTCTGAGCCTGGGGAAGGAGTGAATATGGCAGAACAGACACCGAGCATGGCTGATGTTCTGAGGGATTTCTTCAGGTCGCAGGATTTCCGCGACATGTTAAAGGAAGAAATGAGGGCAGTGGTTAGAGAAGCTGGTGAGACCAGTGGTAGTGGAGCCGGGAAGGAAAAAGAAGCTGAGTCATCCCAACATGGTGGTGACGCTTCGGCTAGCCTTGAAAAGCTGCAGGAGATAAAGGCAGCTATGGAGCAGAAGATGAAAGCCAAGTGTTCTGAATTAGACGAGGTCATGGCCCAGTTGAAGAAGGGGGTCGGGATCAGTGCTGAATCCAAGAAGGGGGTGAACGTTGATGCCATGATCAGTAGGGGCATCGAGACATTTCCTATTGGCTTCCAAGTGCCGAAAGTCCCCACTTACAAAGGAATGGGCTCGCCGGAGGCCCATGTGAATTTATACGCCCGGGTTATGCAGCAATTGATTAATCTTTTCCCCACCACACTGGACGGAGGTGCTTTGGGTTGGTATAACTCACTGTCAGAGGAGGAGCAATCTGACTGGGAGGTATTGTCAGCAGCCTTCATCAAATACTACAGCTTCAACACCAAAATCCAGGTGAAGCTGTATGATTTGGAGAGGGTGAAGCAGAAATTCAATGAGCCCTTTGACGAATACTACCAAAGGTGGATGAACAAGATGATCCTCCTAAAGAACCGCCCTGATGAAGACGAGCTTATACAGAAGCTCATTGATGGCAGCAAGGATATTTTCAAGAACAACATGAAATTCCATCCCTTTAAGGAGCTTAGTGAGGTTTACAGTATGGCTATGAAGATAGAAAGGGATGAAGAGGAGAAGCTAGCTGGTCAGAAAGGGGGAAGAAGTACAGGATATAGTTCAGGGTATAGATCAACCACAGCAGCTGGGTCTGGCAGTGGGTCTGGTTCAGGTGCCAGTGGCAAGCAGGGGCAATCATCAGAAGTGAAGCGGGTTGAGGTGGTTACTGTGAATCAGCAGCAAGGCAACCAGAATAGGGGTCCTGGAGGACATGGCATAACACCCTGGACTCTTACTTTGGCAAAGATATTCGCCAAGTGTAGGAATGGTGGCTTACTACAGTCCTTGAGGCCATTTGAGTTCCCACCTGAACTAATAAGGATAACTTCTGCACTTATCATGTGGTGACAGGCCACCGGACCAATAACTGCTATAAGCTAAGGGATGCCATCCAGAAGCTTATTGACGAGGGAAAGCTGCAAGAACCACCTAAACCTAGCACTAAAACTAACCCACTACCGGCATTCGAGAAGCGGGTTAACATGGTTCAGTCGGGGTTGCCGGCTAATTTCATATTTGCCCAAGTTCTGCAAGCGAACCCTACGATTCAGGCAGTGGCGGTAGGGGAACCCGAAGTGGAGCTTAAATGTGAGGAAAAGGAGGGGTGTAAGGAGGTCAAGCCCATAAGTCTGGATGACCTTGACTCCGAAGATGAGTAAGAAGAATTTGACAGAAGAGAGGCTGTCAAACTCCCAGCTGTTGAGAACCTGAAGATTTCAGAAGTGCAGCACGTGACCCGAAGTGGAAGGGTATATCAGCCGGCGGATCAAACGAAAGATAAAGCACCGATGAATGGGTCGGGCAGTACTTCGGCACCGGAAAGAGTCGAGAAAGAAGATTTGGTCATTTCCCAACTGAAAAAGACCCCTGCATAAGCTAGTTTGTGGCACTTGCTCATGACCTCCAAAGAGCATAGGGAGGCTTTAGTGAAGAAGCTATCAGAAATTGAAGTCTCCCCTATAGCTTCACCAGAGGCTATGTGCTGCTTGCTAGACAAAGTCCATGCTAGAGCTCCTAATATTGTTTTCTCTGAGAAAGACCTACCAGCAGAAGGAAAGGCTCACAACAAGGCTCTTTACATTAGAGCCTATATCATGGATAAGGTGATGCCGTGCGTTATGGTGGATGACGGCTCAGCTCTGAATATTTGCCCACTGAAAATGCTACCGTTTCTAGGCATGAATGAAGAAGTGTTGAAGAGGTCCTCGACAGTCATTCGGGCGTATGATGACTCTAAAAGAACAGTGATAGGGACCTTTGAAACAGAAGTGGAGGTTGGGCCCATCAAGTCCATGGTTGTCTTCACAGTGATCGATATCCCGGTCACATTCTCCCTATTGCTTGGAAGGCCCTAGTTCCATCCTTTGGGAGGTGTTCCTTCCACATTGCATTAGAAGATTAAATTCTCTATGAATGACAGGATTGTGACTATTGAGGCGGATGCCCAGTCGATGGTAGCTGCAGTGGATGGAGGAGTGGTTCCTTTTGGTGGATTCCAAATTGCTGTCATTAAGGAGGAAGAAACCACAGATGCCCCTATGGTTCTTTATGAGAATTACATGCTGGAGTGGCTATCCCGATATCTGTACAAGCTGAACTTTGTCCCGGGAATGGGACTCGGGATTAATTTGCAAGGTGTGCCGGAATTCAAGATCGACTCAGGAAAGTCGAAGTAGTGCGGCCTTGGTTATGTAGAAGGGTCATCCGAGCAGAAGAATCTGAAAAAGGGCAAAAATGGCAGGGCCATGATGAAGCCATTTCTGAAGGCGGGAGAAAGCCTTTACAAGGGCCAAGCTGAACCGGTGCTGGTTGGAAATGTCAAGTACCCTGGCTTTGAGATCTTTGCAGATGTTGTGGATTTTGAGAAAAGCCAGGAAGAGCCAATAGCCCCTGTAATGGAAGAAAAAGCAACTGCTGAATTTGAAATTTTGAAAGGAGAATCGTCTGAGGTGATAGCAGAAACCATAGAGGTGGCCGAGGAAGAAGATGAAAAGAAGACCTGTGCCAAAGCTACAGAAGTGATCTCGGGAGCTTTGACTGCTGCATTAACCAAAGCTTTTGGGAAATCCAAGGAAGGATTTGGCGAAGAACTGATGGCCAAAGTGAACTTAGACTCTGTGGTTGCTGAAATCGCCAAGATTATGGAGAAAGCTAAGGCACAGGTGGCCGAGAAAGCTGCAGTCCCAGATGATGCTCTAGAAGGGAAGATGGAAGCTGATGAAGAACAAGGCCCTCCGCCTGTGGAGGATGAAAATGAGTTTGTTGTATCTATTTCTTCCATTTTCAATGTAACTGATGTACTTTATGATAAGTTCAATGCAATGAAATCCCAGTTTGCTTACTTGTGTGATGTTTATCCTGATAATTCTGTGCATGCATTCGAATCACCATCAAGCATATTTAGCATACATGACACTGCATTGCATGAAATCAATATAAGTACAGATGAAAACCCTAAAATGATACTCATTTCACATGAGCTAAAATCCGAGGAAGAAAGAGAATTAATAAGAATACTCTGAAAACATGTTAAAGCTTTCGCCTGGTCGTATGAAGACATGCCGGGTGTAGATACAGAAATAGCAGTGCACAAAATCCCAACGGACCCCAAGTTCAGACCGGTAAAGCAGAAGTTGAGAAGACTAAGGCCGGAATGGGCTACATTGGTGAAGGAAGAAGTGGCCAAACAGATAGATGCCAGGTTCCTTGAAGTGGTGGAGTATACGGAATGGCTAGCCAACATTGTCCCCGTGCCTAAAAAGGATGGAAGGGTCAGAGTATGTGTTGACTACAGGGACTTGAACAAGGCCTGCCCTAAGGACAATTTCCCACTACCTCACATTGACGTATTGGTTGATAGTGCAGCAAAAGCAGCAATGTACTCATTCATGGATTGCTTCTCGGGATACAATCAGATTTTGATGGATGTGATCGACAAGGTGAAAACATCGTTCATCACAGAGTGGGGTACCTTCTGTTACAGAGTGATGCCTTTCGGGTTGAAGAACGCCGGTGCCACTTATCAGAGGGCTGTCACAACTCTGTTGCATGATATGATCCATAAAGAAGTTGAAGTGTATGTCGATGATATGCTTGTTAAGTCAACAACCCGGGAGGAACACCCTGTTATCCTGGATAGATTTCTAACACGCATTGGAGAGTACAACTTGCGACTTAACCCTAAGAAGTGCATATTCGGGGTCACATCAGGGAAGTTGTTGGGCCATGTAGTTAGCCAAAGGGGGATAGAAATGGACCCAGATAAAATCAAAGCCATCCAGGATATGCCAGCTCCAAAGACTGAAAAGGAGGTCAGATCATTCCTGGGTTCCTTGCAGTATGTCAGTCGCTTCATAGCCAAGCTAACTTCCACTTGTGAGCCAATCTTCAAGCTATTAAAGAAAGATCAGCCGGTTGTGTGGGATAACAAGTGTCAGCTGGCCTTCGAGAAGATCAAGGCCTACCTGGTAAAGCCACCAGTGTTGAGTCCTCCAATTCCAGGAAAGCCTCTGATTTAATATTTGGCAGTTGAAGAATCCTCTATAGGGGCAATGCTAGCACAGGAACAAGATGGCAAGAAGGAGTATCCCGTTTATTACCTTAGCAAGAAACTGCTGGAGTATGAAACCAAATATACACTGGTGGAGAAGACATGTGTGGCAATGATCTGGTTGACCAAGAAGCTGCGCCACTATTTCCAATCCTACAAGATACAAGCTGTGGCTAAAGTGGACCCAATGAAGTACCTCTATGAAGCACCTGCATTGGTTGGGAAGCTGTCCAGGTGGTTGTTACTTTTGTCTGAATTCGACATTGAGTACATCACGAAGAAAACCATTAAAGGGCGAGCCGTGGCAGAGTTTCTGGCAAATCAACCCCTAGAATCAGATTACACAGAGAACCTGGAATTCCCTGATGAGCAGTTAGCCATGGTGGAAGTGAAAAGGTGGGTCATGTGTTTCGATGGGGCAGTGAATAGAAAAGGCGCTTGGATCGGGGTACTTATAGCAACACCGGATGGTGAGGTCATTCCTTTATCCAAAAGGCTGATCTTTCCCCGTAACCAATAATGGGGCGGAATATGAAGCATGCTTGTTTGGAATGGAAACTTTATTAACCTTAGGAGCAAATGATGTCTTAATTGTCGGTGATTCACTTCTAGTGATCAGGCAAGCTCAGGGTGAGTGGGAACTAAAAGAAGAAGCCTTACGGCCTTATTTGGAGCTGCTACAGTTAAGAAAGGGTTTATTCAGCCAGTGTGAATTCAGACATGTCCCCAGGGATGAGAATAAGATGGCTGATGCATTAGCTACCTTGTCCTCCATGTGGGAAAATCCAGAAGAGACACAAGCTCAACCACTGGTTATAGCCACTTCCAGGCATCCTTGCTTCGAAGTGCATAAAGTAATGGAATTATCAGCCGAAGAGAAGCCATGGTTCTTTGACATTTACCGGTATGTTAAGGAGGGAAAGTACCCAGAAGAGGCCAGCGCTGCTGATAAGTTGACACTGAGAAAACTGGCTAGTCAATTCAGAATCTTCGAGGATAAGTTATACAAAAGAACAGCACATGGAGTCCTTTTAAGGTGTCTAACAGAACGAGAAGCAGAGGATGTGATGCAGCTGGTACATGCAGGATCCTATGGGCCACATACGAATGGACTTGCCATGGCTAGGAAGATAATGAGACAAGGGCATTTCTGGATGACAATGCAAGCAGATTGTATAAGAAAAGTGAAGAGATGTCATGAATGTCAGATCTATGCAGACATTAGTCGTCTTCCTCCACTTGAACTTCAGAATCTAGCCTCTCCTTGGCCGTTTTCAGCATGGGGGATAGACATGATTGGTGAAATTCATCCAGCTGCATCTAATGGGCATAGATTCATAGTTGTGGCAGTTGATTATTTCTCCAAATGGGTCGAAGCGGAATCCTTCACTAATGTGACAGCCAAGCACATGGTCAAGTTCATCCGGAAGAACATCTTCACTCGGTATGGGATTCCTCACCACATAGTAACCGATAATGGAGTACAGTTTCAAGGGGCAACAGCTGAGCTATTTGCAGAGCATGGAATTGAACATCATAAGACCTCTCCATATAGACCACAGGCTAATGGTGCAGTAGAAGCGGCTAACAAGGCAATAAAAAAGATCTTATCAAAGATGGTAACCACTTACAGGGATTGGGCTGATAAACTACCTTATGCTCTTTGGGGTTACAGGACCAGTGTCAGAACACCGACAGGAGAAACTCCTTATGCCTTGGTATATGGAATGGAAGCAGTGTTGCCGGTGGAAATCGAACTCAAGTCACTCAGAGTTGCCCTGGAAGCTCAATTGCCAGAGACTGAATGGGTTCAAGCTAGATATGAGCAGCTGGCTGCATTAGATGAAAGGCGACTAAAGGCACTGGATCACCTGCAGATGTATCAGTGCAGAATGGCTAGAGCCTATAATCGAAATGTGAAATACTCCAAGCGGCAGGTGAAAGCGGGAGATTTGGTTTTAAAGCAACTATGGCCTTCAAATGTTGATGTTAGGGGCAAGTTCAGACCTAACTGGGAAGGACCCTATGTGGTGAAGAAGGTGTTATCAAAAGGCGCTGTCAGCATCATGGACATGGATGGAAATGAGTTCGCCAACCCGATCAACCAAGACAGGCTAAAGCTTTATCATGTATAAAAAAAAATAAAAAAATAAAAAATAAAAAAATAAAAAAAAAAGAAAAGAGGTCTGCTAGGCTGAAAACTCGAAAAGAGCAGTCTAGGCAAAAGTTAAGACACGAGAGAAAATAATTAGTCGGAAAATCTGAAAAGGACGACTGGTGACGGATTCTGGCACGATGTGAAATGTGTGTCATTTAGGAACCAACTTGTTTCAAATGTACTCATTTTGACTTCATCAATAAAGTGAAGTGTTTGTTTAATATGTTTGCATGGTTATGACAAATGCATAAACAAAATTGTCTTGCATAAGCACACATTCAAAGAAAGCACTTTGCATTCAACTGATCAATATCATCACATTAGGTGGCAAATGAAAATGTATTAAATACGTGCAATTTAAAATCTTTTATCGTCCTCTAAAGTCTAGTTCATCTTCCCAGACGAGCAATAAAGGGTCACAACACCATTTTAGTCAAATCAAAAAAAAAAAAAATGCTCGCTGAGGTGGAAACCGAAAAGGCGCCTCAGGCAAAAATTAGAGCAGCCCGCTAAGCTGAAAACCCATATCGGGCAGTTTAGCCAAAAGTTAGGGCATATGAAAAGCTCGCTAAGGCGAAAACCAAAAAGGCGCCTTAGACAAAAGTTAGAGCGGCTCGTTGGGCTAAAAACCTGATTTGGGCTACCCAGGCAAAAATTAGAGCATTTAAAAAAAAAAAAAAAAAACAACAACAACAAAAACAAAAACACATAACTTCCCACAGAGCAGGAAAAACAGAACATCCTCAGTATTCCCCGCAGCATTCGTCACATCACTCCCCAGCAGAGTTTCTCATACTATTCCCCGGCGGGGTCTATACAAAGAACACCATAATTGTTTCCCCAGTCAAGCTGTCACACTCTTCCCCAGCGGAATCTGTACAAGGAATACTACGATCATTTCCCCAGCAGTCACCTTACTTCTTTGATAATCATCAAACAATGCCCCAAGAAAAGCAAAATCAACCAGGGGTACAACATATCTCCCCAGCGGAGGACAGAAACGTCCAATAACAAAAAATACATACATGTACATATACATCATCATGCATCCATACATTGCATATATCAATTACTTATCCCCGGCTAGTCTTCATTCTTGATCGACGGGGCAAAAATTTTTGTTTAAAAATCTCTCGATCAAGGAACGAAGACTTGCCATTTTAAGTGCAGGAATTCATCCCCAGCTCAATATCCTCAGCAAGTCAGCAGATCCGCCTCGAGTAATGTAAACTCGGTATCGGCCCAGGTCTGCTCCATTATCTCAACTTTCTCCAGCGAGTCCGCCTCGAGTAATGTAGGCTCGGCATCGGCCCAGATCCGCTCCATCATCCAAGTTCCCCAGCAGATCTGCCTCGAGTAATGTAAACTCGGTATCGGGCCAGATCAGCTTCGTCTATTTCCCCAGTAAAGCTCGCCTTGGGTAGCATAGACCCGGTATCGGCTAATCTCTTCATCAATTCGCCTCGGGTAACATAGACTCGGTATCGGCTAATCTCTTCATCAATTCGCCTCGGGTAAGATAGACCCGGTATCGGCTAATCTCTTCATCAATTCGCCTCGGGTAACATAGAACCGGTATCGGCTAATCTCTTCATCAATTCGCCTCGGGTAACATAGACCCGGTATCGGCTAATCTCTTCATCAATTCGCCTCGGGTAACATAGACCCGGTATCGGCTAATCTCTTCATCAACTCGCCTCGGGTAACATAGACCCGGTATCGGCTAATCTCTTCATCAATTCGCCTTGGGTAACATAGACCCGGTATCGGCTAATCTCATCTCCAGCATCGCCTCGGGTAACATAGACCCGGTATCGGCCTATCTCATCGGAAGATTCATTCCAGTGTTCGCGGCGCTTTGATTCACGTTCTCAAATTCATCATCACAGGTATTATGGACCTGGAGATAGATGTCGAATTTGATCACGCGAGGGGCAGCTGTAAGCACCGGAATTTTCTATACTTAAAAAAAAAAAAATTAAATTATTATAGTCGTACGACTATTGTTACAGTCGTACGACTGTAATTTAAAAATTACAGTCGTACGACTGTAATGTCGGAAAATCTGCAGAGGCCCATACCTCTACAGCAGAAATGAAGGAAAGAGAAAGGGAGCATTAATTGCTCCCTTGTTGCAGCAAGCAAGGGCAAGGCAGGGAGATAAAAAGAGAAAAAGGAAGGAGAAGAGGGGGAGGATTTCTGGTGAGAAGAAACTTAGAGAGAGAAAGAGAAGAGAGAGAAAAAGAAAACCACAAAAACTCATTTTTCTTCCTCTTTGATTTTCTTTAATTCTCGAAATTAAACCTAAAACTTGTTAGAAATCCCTAGGTTAATCAATTAACTACATAACCAAATCAAGAATTTGGACTAAAACAATCAGAATCCTTTGCAATTTGGATCTTTTGGACAAAAAGCTCTCAACTTCCATTCCAAAGGAAAAGTGCGAATTCGTTGGGATCGGAGCGATGCCAGGGGTCAAAACGACTTGGAATAGCTTCTAAAAAGGTAGTCACTTCTTTTCCTTACACTTTTCCTCGCTTTCTGGGCGTTTGAAGTGAATTTTGTGTGTTTTTGCTGCATTTTTCGTATTTCTGTTCCTGGAAATTAAGAACAGTCGTACGACTGTTCTTGTTTTTCATGAACAGTCGTACGACTGTATATACAGTCGTACGACTGTTCTTAATTTCCAGTCGATTTTTCTTCGGTTTTTTATCCAAAATGAATTTTTGGCGAAATTCTGATCCTGGACTGATTACAGTCGCACGATTATAAACTACAGTCGTACGACTGTAATCCTTGTCCCAGAATCAGAATTTCAGCCTCATCCCCAAAAATCCCAAAAAATTAGAAAACCCTAAAAATCATCAAAATGAATTTTGTTGTGTGCATCATGACCATAGATTCAATTTTTAGTAAAATTACATTTAGAATAATTCAACGACGGAGACCCAGTTCTTCCGAAAACCGACCCACTTAATATGTAAAAATGCATGTAAACCGGAAAAATGTCTTCAAAAATGATTTTCTCACAAAACCAAAAATACAGGGACGTTTCAAAATGTTTTCCAGGTCTAATCGGGCCGGTTAGCCGAGCCAACCCGGTTATCCCGTAAATGCATGCCCCCAATTCTCGATTCCCCAATTCTGTCTGTTTGAGTCCAACTTGTGGCGTGCCATATAAATTGTGCTAACTCTCTGTTTTGCAGGTTTTAATTTCTTTTATTTTTATTTTTGATGTATTTTAATAGATTAAATCGTGTATTCAGGCGGTTGTAATTCTTTTTAGATTTTCGTGTATTCTAGGCGATTGTATAAGTGAGACGAGTGTTTTTATTTTCCTATTCGATTTGGTTGTAAGCTGATTAATGTTTATCTCTCTTTATTTTCGTACTATATATTTTGTATGTGCGCTGTATGCCTTTTATATTCAATAAAATGGACTTTAGATTTTGAAATACCATTCGAGAACATTGGCAATATTTATTTTAATTAGACACGAAATAAGGAACTTGTCCGGACCCGAATCTCTGGATAATGTAGCGGCCGCTCGTCCGGTTCAGCTGCATAAGAATTTCCCGGTTGAGCTGAGCCGGGTGGCGACTCTACAATATTCATCGAGACTTAGGTCTCGGTTCTTTTATTTATTAATTCTATTTGTTTTCCAAAACGCGGATTTCCATTATAAAAACCCCACGCGAGGGAGGGATCCGCCCGAGATCGTGGCGCCCCATTCCGAAAGGGAGTCCCGCGTCCCGTCGAAAACAAGTCGTCCGCTCACAGCTGTGTGCTTTAATTTAATAGAAATCAACTTTAGAATTATAGAATACCATCTATGAACATTTGCCAAATTTTATTTGGATTAGACATGAAATAGGGGACTTGTCCGGACCTAGATCTCTAGAAGGTGTAGTAGCCTTCATCCGGTTTAGCTACACTGCAATTTCCTAGTTGAGCTGAGCCGGGTGGTGATTCTTACACACTCTATCAAGACTCAGGTCTCAATTCTTTTATGAATTAATTTAGTTTTTTCCAAAATTGAATTTCCATTCTAAAAACCCCAAGCGAGGAAGAGTTGCCCGATATCGAGGCTCCCTTCTGAGAGAGTCCGTACGCCCTTAAAAACGTCGTCCGCTCACATCGTGAATTCACTTGTTTTCCCTGGTTCGCTTCGTCGCATCCGTTTTCTACATAAAAGGTCGTCCGCTCACAGTCTTGTTGGCTATAGAACATGAAATGTCAATCAACTTTATGGGTACATGCAAAGGGGCATGGTATTGGATAGTATTACATTGGATTCTTGTATTTTGTATTATACATTAAGATTCATTATATTTATACATCTTTTGTGTCATATTAATAAAGGCATTTAATCTATTCCATTTATATCTTATGCTATAACATGAATAGAGCATCCATTGATTGATAATCGTAAAACTTATTCCAAGTCTATTCTAATCGCGGGAACGGATAGAATCACAGACTTGTATATTCGATGATTGTATGGTAGTTCTTAACTAGCCATAGTACTTATAAAGTCAGTCATGAATATAGGTACATGTCGTTGATATGGGACTGGATCGATCCACACAAGAAAGCCACATGGTTGTCATTTCATAGGTCTTTCTTGAGTAGATCTCTTTTGTCCTTAGACTAGATTTGATGTGACTCACCAAAGTAGACCAAGGATGGAACATGGCGTGGGGCTGAAGAAGAATGATCCTTTGCAAATTCCTATCAAGCCGATTACAAGGTCTAGAGCAAAGAAGGTTCGAGAAGCATTAAATGGATTGATAAAGAGTATATGGGCCAATCAAGGATCCATTCAAGAAGCACCAATGTCTGGTCAAGTGGGATTGAAGGAAGAAGCTGATTTTATATCTTTAGTTCAAGTCCTAGAAACATAGCCCATATTTTTGTACAAGGCTGGTCCATTGTGGATTAATTAAAGAGAGCTTTGGACATACATATGCATGGTATATGTGTAAACCCCATTGGGATCTTTAACTATTCTATCATTATTGGGTCCATGTCTTTAATTTAATGGGCTTAGTTTAGTTAAGTGTTTTATTTAGAAATAAGCTATTTAGCCTTTAGTTTGGACATTTTCATAGAGTTTTATTAGGGTTAGATGTGTTTTTCACTTGCTGCCTAAGTTTTATCTCTTCTTTTAAGTCTATTCCTATTAGGATTCTACTTTGTTTTAGGCCTATAAAAGGGTGTTAGATGTGCCTTTTGTAACAGATAGTAGATTATTATCAATAAAGATTGAATATTTCCTTTGAAAATTTCTGTCGAATTTTCAGCTTTAATATTTTGAGAGTGTGTGATTGTGTTCTAACTCTTAAAGTATTACTTTGATCGTGATCAATTGTTGTGGCTAGGCAATTGAGAATAAACCATTCTTAGGTTCTATCATCCAAATTGAAAGGTTGAATTAACTTTTATGTTAATTTGATTATTTTTTTTATTTGATTGAATTAGTGAATTTATTGCCAACTGTTCTTTTATTTTTATTCTGTTCTTTAATCTTTTTGTTTTGAAATTATAATCTGAATTCTAATCATAATTTTGTGTTCTTTGTGTTTATTGGAACCTCATTCGACGATCAGAAACATTATTGAGTTCAAGTAGCACCTTGCTTAACCGAATTCATATCAGTTGGTATCAGAGCTTTAGGCTTCTATTGAGGTTTGTCATTTTAATTCTTTTCAAGAGTCTTTTATTCATCGAGTTCCACATTAGTTTGCTTCTAGAATAATTAGGGTTCTTTGAAGTTCCACACCATCTTTGATAAAACGGATCTAGAACTATTGCGAAAGCCTGTTGGAGGAAAATTTAACAGATTGAATAAAATAATGCTTGGTTTGGAGAACCGTTTGGAACAAATGGAATTAGAGAAAAGGAGAAATGGGAGGCCATACCAACTTTTTAAGCAAAATTCTGACCTCAAGGAAGATTCGGAGGATGAGCGTATGTCTTCCAGCCTTAGAAGGAGATGTCGTGAAGATGGTAATCTTAACACCATCAAATTGAAAGTTCCTTCATTCCAGGGTAAAAGCGATCCTGAATTGTATTTAGAATGGGTAAGGAAAGTTGATGCTATATTTGATATCCACTATTATTTGGAGGAAAAGAAAATTAAATTGGTTGTTTCTGAGCTAACCAATTATGCTACAGTATGGTGGGATCAATTTAAGAAAAATGGGTGTAGGGATAGATATCCACCTATTGAAACATGGAATGAGATGAAGCGAATCATGAAAAAGTGGTGTGTTCCTTCCTATTATCATAGGGAATTGCAGAATAAATTACAGGTTTTAACTCAATGGAATAAAAGTGTAGAGGATTATCATAAGGAGATGGAGATTGCTATGATGAGAGCTAATGTTTAGGACGACGAGGAGACCACTATGGCTTGTTTTTGCGGTGGGCTTAATGAGGATATAGTTGATGCAGTGGATCTTAAACATTATGTTACCTTTGAAGAATTGCTCCACAAATCTATAAAGATTGAGAAGCAGCTCCGTCGGAAAGGAAAAGCACGGTTTGTGAATTCTTCTTCCTCATTATGGAAGCTGAATTACAAACGTGAAGAAATGGTTAGTGCTCAAACCCAACGGCCTAAATCTGATATTAAGGCAAGAGAGGACACGCTTAGCAAAGGTAAGACCACTGAAACTCCTAATAGAAACCGTGACATTAAATGCTTTAAATGTCAAGGCCATGGTTATATTATTTCATGATTATCCTAATAAACATGATATGGTGATAAAATGTGGTGAAATTATAACCGATAGTGAGTTTGATTCTGACGATAGTTTGCCTGAGTTAGAAGATTGTAGTGATATTGAGGAGGGAGGTGAGCATGTTGTAGTTGACAATGTTGCCCCTTGTTGTTAGACGTGTATTGAGTCTTAAAAATATAATATCTGATGAACAAAGGGAGAATATTTTTCATGCTCGTTGTCGGTGCAAGATAAAGTTTGTAGCTTGATTATAGACAGTGGTAGTTTTTGTAATGTTGCTAGTGCCACCATGGTGGAAACATTGGGCCTGAACACAACTAGGCATCCAAAGCCCTATAAACTTCAATGGCTCAATGATAGTAATGAAGTGAAGGTGACTAAACAAGTGTTGGTTAATTTATCAATTGGAGCTTATAATGACCAAGTTTTATGTGATGTTGCCCCATATACTTTTGGGACATCCATGGCAGTTTGACTGTGAAGCCATTCATAATGGTAAACTGAACAAAATCACCATCATTAAGGAAGGAAAACGTTATACTCTCTTACCATTGTCACCAGTGCAAGTCTACCAAGACCAGATCTACCTTCAAAATTCTTTCTCTGCGGACGAGGGTTTGGTTAAGGAGAGAGAAAATAAGAGTGATAAAATTAGTAAGGGTGAGAAGAGAGAAGAGGTGAGAGAAAAGGCTAGTGAGTTTAGAGATTGAGAGGTGAGGAGAGAAGAAACTAAAGGCATTGTAAAAGCCAATAATTTCAATTTATACGCCAAAATGAGAGATGTTAAACAAGCTGAAACTAATAATCTAAATTTGCTTTTATTTTATTGCAAAGGTTTAAGCTTGTTTGTAAGTAAATCTAACCATTCTCCTCCTAGTGTGGTTTCCTCTCTTTTTTACAGGAGTTCAATGGTGTGTTTCCCAAAGAGTTGTCGAGTGGGATACCTCCTATTCGAGGAATCGAACATCAAATCAATTTCATACCCAGAGCATCAATTCCTAATCATCTAGCTGATAGGAGTAATCCCAAGGAGACGATGGAGCTTCAAAGGCAAATTGAGGAGCTGATGTCGAAGGGCTTGGTTCATGAAAGTATAAGTCCATGTGCTGTTCCAGTCATCTTAGTGCCTAAAAAGGATGGGACTTGGAGAATGTGTGTTGATTACCGAGCCGTCAAAAAAATAACGCTGTTGCGAAAAGAACAGCTTTATGCTAACTTTTCAAAGTGCACTTTTTGTATGGAAAAGGTTGTGTTTTTAGGTTTTGTTGTTTCTGCCCAAGGAGTGGGAGTTGATGATGAGAAGGTAAAGGCAATTCAAGAATGGCCTACATCTAAGTCAGTTACAGAGAGGAAAAGCTTAGATGGAAAGCGCAAGGCTGATTTGGTGAGGAAATTACATGAACAAGTTAAATAGCAAATTGAGAAGAAAACTGAGCATTATGCAAATCAAGCTAATAAGAATCGTACAAAGGTGATCTTTGAACCTGGCGATTGGTTTTGGTTACACATGCGAAAGGAGAGGTTTCCAACTTAATGGCGTACAAAGTTGCATCCAAGAGGCGATGGACCTTTTCAAGTACTAGCAAGGATTAGAGATAACGCTTACAAGCTTGATCTCCCAAGTGAGTATAATATGCATGCTACTTTCAATATTTCTGACTTATCCTTGTTTGATGCAGATGATGATGATTTAAGGACGAATCCTCTTGAAGAGGGGGGGAATGATGCGACTAACCAAAGCAGACCAAGGATGGAACATGGCGTGGGGCTAAAGAAGAATGATCCTTTGCAAATTCCTATCGGGCTGATTACAAGGTCTAGAGCAAAGGTTCGAGAAGCATTAAATGGATTGATAAAGAGTATATGGGCCAATCAAGGATCCATTCAAGAAGCACCAATGCTTGGTCAAGTGGGCTTGAAGGAAGAAACTGATTTTATATCTTCAGTGCAAGTACTAGAAACATAGCCCATATTTTTGTACAAGGTTGGTCCATTATGGATTAATTAAAGAGAGCTTTGGACATACATATGCATGGCATATGTGTAAACCCATTGGGATCTTTAACTATTCTATCATTGTTGGGTCCATTCCATAATTTAATGGGCTTAGTTTAGTTAAGTGTTTTATTTAGAAATAAGCTATTTAGCCTTTAGTTTGGACCTTTTCATAGAGTTTTATTAGGGTTAGGTGTGTTTTTCACTTGCTGCCCAAGGTTTATCTCTTCCTTTAAGCCTATTCCTATGAGGATTCTACTTTGTTTTAGGCCTATAAAAGGGTGTTGGATATGCCTTTTGTAACAGATATCAGATTATTATCAATAAAGATTGAATAATTCCTTTGAAAATTTATGTTGAATTTTCAACTTCAATATTTTGAGAGTGTGTGATTGTGTTCTAACTCTTAAAGTATCACTTTGATCGTGATCAATTATTATGGCTAGGCAATTGAGAATCAACCATTCTCAGGTTCTATCATCCAAATTGAAAGGTTGAATTAACTTTTATGTTAATTTGATTGTTCTTTTTATTTAATTGAATTGGTGAATTTATTGCCAATTGTTCTTCTATTTTTATTCTATTCTTTAATCTTTTAGTTTTGAAATTATAATCTGAATTCTAATTATAATTTCGTGCTATTTATGTTTATTGGAACCTCACTCAACGATTGGGAACATTATTGAGTTCGGGTAGCGCCTTGCTTAATCGGGCCCTAAATTATTATCAGTTGTAATTTTATTTTTTGGGAAATATGGCCTGCGTGCCTTTTTTATTTTGATGTAATTTTAGAATAGATTTTATTTTAAACAAAATTATTGTAATTGCATCAAGTATGAAGGAAGGCCTAGATGGATCAAGCCAATGGTGGGAGCCCAAGGAGAATTGCAGGCCGACCCAATGAAGAATTAGATAGGTTGTCTAGTTTTTCATTAGGTTGGAATTAAGGCCCATAGGATCTCATTAATTAAATTAAGTATGCTATTGTATTTTCATACAATATGGATGTACGAATCACCAAATTATGACCCGTGTTTATGCATGCTAAGTCGTACCACTTAATTTTAATTCGAAGAATTAAATATTGAGTCACTTAAAAGTGCTTCCCACATTCACACCTTTTCCTCCCATTGATGCTGCGATGTGCGCCATGCCCTAGCTGGGTACATTGTAGTATTTGGTGGGCCGTCGAGGGTTAGGATACTTGGTATGGTCAACATGTGAATGGTGGTTTGACTCAACATGGATAGCATTAGCTCAGAGCGGCCCCTAAGCACAGATGGGAAAGTGTCAATAAGCCCATCAAACCAAGAGTCCTTCGGGGAAGGATTGGATAGGTTGTCCTACCAAACGAATTAATGGTTGGTTAGTGAGCCCTAGTTCGGCCAATCATTGATGAGTTGTGGATCTTGGTCAAGTCAGCCAATTAACATCACTAGTGAACAGATTAAAATCAGATTATTAATTTGAATTGGTTTAAAAGTGCTTTATTTCTAACTCAAGCAATGATTTCTTCCATGTAGATAATCTCATTTACAAATTTAGCAATTTAAAATGGCTGCAACAAACAACTCACTCTCACTTAGATCACTCTTGGAGAAGGAGAAGGTTTTGGGGACAAACTCTTGGACTGGGATAGGAACTTGCAAAAAGTTCTTAGATAAGAGTCCAAGGACTATGTACTGGATGCTCTTTTACAAGCTGGCTGTGAGCACGGGTTTTTCCCGACCTCCATGATGAGAATTCCTGTATTACCTGTGAAACATACAGACTTGAATCGGACTTGAAAACGACCGGAATGTTGCCTGGAGTATCTCAAACGTCCTGAAAACTGAGCTATCTGCGAGAAGATTCCCTGAGTGATTTTTAGGATTTAGGGTGAGCGTCGAATTTTCAAGAATTTCACCCCGGCTCTTGCTAGAGCCGCGTGGCTATAGTTTTTAAACTATAGCCGGGCGGCTCTAATGGGTGGCCAAGTTGCTCTACAAAGCAGAGTAACTTGGCTCGACAGAAAAGAAAGAAAAGAGATGGGCAAAAAATCAAAGAATTTAGGTGGCACATTTAATGTTTGTTATGATGATGAGTGGAGAGTAGATATAAAAAAATCAACAAGGAGGGGAGGCAGAAAAATGAATTTTCTAGAAACAGAGAAAAGAAAAATAAAGCAAAAAAAGAGAGGTAAAGGAACTGAGACATAGAAGCCAAGGGGAAGTGATCCAAATACCAAAATTGAGAGCTAAAACTAATCCTCAAACTCTAATAGAAAGTTCCTTAACCTTTGCACATTGATTCGGGATCGTTTCGGATTGATTTCGGATCGTTTTTTTTTTCGGCTGGTTGAGTATCTAGGGCATATTCCAAGTTCTCAATCCGTTTCTTGACGTTCAAAGCATCAAAACAACACCCAGGTAAACTCTGAGAGGCCTTAAACCTATGTGCATTGCTTTTTCTTTGCGTTTTCTTCATTTTTGCAAGTTTCAGAAACTGGATTTTCCCGGATATAGCCGTACGGCTTTATTTGTGATGAATAGAGCCGCACGGCTCTGTTTTGTAGGGGACAGATTCCCGAGTTGTCCCGATTGGTCGAAAATAGTCCGTTTTCCATTTTATGCATTCTGTTGGGATCAATTTCGGCCCGAATTCATCCGTATGTTGTAAAATTTTGGTTTTCAGATTTCTGTACGTACAGATATTAGGGTTTTCAGTTTGTTCGGGGTTTTATTTTCTGAGTGTCGGGGTTATTTTATCCAAACCGGATCTGTAGTCCAACATTAGCGGACCTCTGAACCCTATAAAATCCCCGAAAAATATCGAAAATGAGCAAAACTGTATTTTCACAAAAAATAAGAAAACAAATTTTCTCGTGTTCCGGGAATTACAGCCGTACGATTATAGTTTTCAGAATAAAACAAAGCCATGAAATGACCCGCACAGACGTCGTCGCGCGGTGCTTTTTTCGAATTTAAATTATTTTTGGCGTGTTTACTGGTTTTTGGACCCTAGATGGATGTTGAATTATGAAGAACCACACGAACGGAACCCTGAGTTCTGGAACAACAGACCCGCTGAAATATGAAAATTTGCATGAAACCGAGCCAAACAATTTTCTAAAATCATTTTTCAACACAAAATCTATAGGGCGTTTCAAAACCGTTTTCCAGGTCTAACCATTCCGACCAGTTGGGTCGACCCGGTTAGCCCCTAAATGCATGCCCCCGTTCGTACAAATCCTAAATCTGTCCTGATTGAGTCCCATCTGTGTTGTGCCGTAAATTGTGCTAACCCTCTGTTTTGCAGCATTTATCTTTATTTTTATTATTTTTACTGTAATTAATAGATTAATTCGTGTATTTAGATGTTTGTAAACTTTTAGATCCTCATGTATTCTAGGCATTTGTAATGTAAGGATGAGAGTTTTTATTTTTATTCAATCTGGTTTTATAAGAGGCCTTTATTATTTCTGTATATTTTGGATGTATGATTTACTTTTCTGCAATTTATTTACGTCATTTGATTGAGCATGGGCTGATAAATAAACGAAATTGGGTAGAAAAAAAATAATAAATTGAATAAATATGGCAATATAAATTATAAACTGAATACAAGCTCGAGGTTAAGTAGGTAAGTTGCCCGAACCCTAAATCTCTAGATTAGGTACAGCAGTCTATGCTCGGTAGGGAGCTGTACCGGAATTTCCCGGATGAGCTGATCCGGGTGGCGACTCTGTCAATGATCTTGAAATTTAGGTTTCGAGGTCTTTAAGTAATAAAACGGGAAAACATTTTCTACAAAACGAATTTCAAAAAACGAACGAATGGTTTTTCCTAAAGCAGGATAAACAAAACCCGCTTTTCATAAATATCACCGAACAGCTTCCTAAAACGTTTTCTCCGGTTCGCTTCGTCGCTTTCCCCTTTTTAGGTCGTCCGCTCACACTGGCCCTCTCGGAGGTCGAGGTGCCACCACAGCGATGGTGGAGTAGTACGACAGACACGTGAGGGATCGCCGCGATGTCTCGTGCCTTATGCTGGGTACTATAGCTTCTGATCTTCAGAAGTAGTTCATGGAGCTGCATGCTGATGAGATAATGGATCAACTTAACAAGATGTTCTAAGATTAGGATCGTTAGGAATGATACCTGACCACTAAGGCACTTTGCATGACTGCAATGGCAGCCAAGACTTCTTTCAGCACTCATATGCTAAAGTTGAAGAGGAATATTGACACACTTGCCCGCCTCGCCTCTCCAGTTCTGTAGGACTTAGCTTCAGGCATTATTCTGGGGTCACTTCCTGAGTCTTACAACCATTTTATCATGAACTAACATATGCAGGGTCTTGATAAATCGATTATTGAGCTGCATGACATGCTCAAGCTTGCTAAGCAGTCTCTTAAAAAGACTCCTGAAGTTTTACTGGTAAACAAGGGTAATACACCCATTGCTAAGGAAAAGGCCGAATCTAACGCCAAGGCTAAGGCCCTAAAAGGCTAAGGCTAATGGAAAGAAGGTGGCGGCTCACCCTAAAGCAAGGGTTGCTGCTCCTAAAGATGTCTGCCATTAGTGTCATGAGAAGGGGCACTGGAAGAGATCGTGTCCAAAGTTAAGGGAGCAAATGAAGAGCAAGTCTATTGCGCTATTTCTACATCTTAGGTTTTAGACACTAGATATAGTTCTCACATTTGTTCAAATGTGCAGGGAGTCGGGAACTGGTGCTCGGGTTCAGGCTATAGAGATCGGAGATTATTTCTTTTAGATACCTAGTGGACTAGTTTGAGAACTAAGAAACTGTTATTTTGTACCTGCGATGCGCAGGAATATTATTTCTGTTTCTTTGTTTGATATTTTTGGTTTCATTTTCAATATTGGACATGGTAGAATTTCTATATAATGTGGCAATATTATTTATGGAACAACATTTCTTGAAAATGGTTTATATATCCTTGATCTAAAACATGAAAGTTCAATCTGTATGGAGTCGTCACGGGAAAAATTAAACGAAAGGCGGAATACCGATTAAAATTTTCCTCGGTTCCATAGCCCAAGATTCATGTAGATTAATAGAATGAAACCAAGAATGGAAAGGATATTAAATTTTCTCACCTTAATTGTCTCCTTTAGAGACTGCTGCAGAAACTCAAATACATTTTCTCTACAATCTGGTACACGAACGACTCTTGAACATGACTAGTGCTAGCAAATGGAAGAATGGAAACTAAGAAATTTCAGCCTAGGGAATTTTTTTTTCTTTCTTTGGTGTAGGCCAAAAAATATCAAGTGACTAGGGTTAGGGAGAAATTGACTTTAAGGCATCCTTTTATACTCCTTAGTATTATCCTTAGTATACTAGGTTCTAATTCCTTTTATACTCCATAGTATACTAAGATTAAATTAAACTATAGATTATTTAATTTGATTTAAGATTTACCTTGTATTATTAGGATTAAATAAAACCATATCATAAAATTATAATCGATACAATTAAATACAATTTGATCAAATTAAAATAACCCAAAGTTAAATTAAAGTCAGCCTTAATAAATTCAATCTTTGCATTTGATTTCCACCAATGAAACATTATTTTATTTAATTAATTATTTACTACATGTAATTAATTAATCAAATAAAATTAATTTCTCCATTATAATTGAATTAATTATGACATAAGCTAATGTCAATAACTCAATTAATTTGGTTTTCATTCCAATTCCGATTTGTCAATGTTCAGTCATTCTATGTGTACGATCGTGTGGGTTCGTCTTTACGTTGGCAGTGGGCCTAAAGCCCACAGACTGTAAGTGGGTTCTAGCAAGCTGTTACAGCCCCCAATTAAGACAGAGACTTGCAGTCTATGTGAAACATAACCCGATAGTGATCTTGTATATCCCTTGCAACTGACATCGATATATAAGCAAGAGACATGGCCCTGTCATCTTCTTATATGCTTATTTATTTCTTGATATTGAGTGGACTGAACCGAAAGAATAAGTGTCCCAACTTATTTGTGTATGGTCATACACTTTTCAGTCCTACTCATCAAGTGGCCAGTGATATCATCTCAAGGGACGCCGAGTGGCAATTCCATCAACTTTATCAACATCAGCATGTTCACTGGTGTGAGCACGGGTTTTTCCTGACCTCGGTGATGAGAATTACTTAGTTACTTATGGAAGGGACGAATTTGAATCGAACTTGAAAACACCCGGAATATCGCCCAGAGTATCTCAAACGTCCTGAAAACCGAGCTATCTGCGATTCGAAATCCCTGAAAAGGTCTCCCGAGTGATTTCTAGGATTTAAGGTGCGCGTCAGACTTTTGAAATTTTGCCCCACCTCTTGTTAGAGCCACATGGCTCTAGTTTTCAAATTAGAGCCGGAGCCGGCCGGCTCTAGTACAAACTTGATCCGGCCAACTCTAGTGGGCAAGACACGTAAAACAAAGCAACTTGTCTCGCCAGAGAGAGGTATGAGTGAAATCAGAGGGATGGGGCTGATTTGATGGGACGAAAATGAGTGTGTGAGAGAGAGATAAAAAGAAAGAAATCAGAGAAAAATGGAAGGGGCTCTTGAATCTTAAAAAAAGAAAAGGAAAGAAATAGAGAGAAAAAGAGAAGCAGAGAAAGAAAAGAGAGAAAGACCAAGCAGGTGGTGAGCCAAAAACACCAAGACTAAGACCCAAAATCAATCCCCAAACATTGATAACAAGTTACTTAACCTTTGCTCGTTGATTGGAGATTGTTTCGAATTTGTTTCAGGTTGTTTCGGATCATAGTGGTTTTCGTTCGATTGAGTTCCCAGGACACATTCCAAGCTTTCAATCCATTCTTTGGATGTGTAAAGCATCCAAACAACATCAAGGTAAACTCTGATAGGCCTTAAACCTGTTTTCATTGTCTTTTCTGCGCGTTTTCTTTGTTTCTGCAAATTTCAGAACCGGATTGCCCGACTAGAGCCGTACAGATCTGTTCTTTATGAACAGAGCCGGCCAGCTCTAATATTAGAGTCGGCCTGCTCTGTTCTCCAGGGACAGACTCCCGGTTTGTCCCGATCGGCCGAAAACAGCCCATTTTCCATTTTGTGCATTCTGTTGCGATCATTTTCCGCCCAAATCCATTCGTATGCCATAAAATTTTGGTTTTATATTTCTATACGTATGGATATTAGTGTTTTTTGTATTTCCTGGGGTTTTATTTTCTGAGTTTCGGGGTAGTTTTATCCGAATCGGATACATAGTTTAGCATTAGCGGACCCCCGAACCTTATATAGTCCCCGAAAAATATTAAAAACAAACAAAATAGTATTTTCACAAATGTTTTTGGTGTGTTTATTGTATTTTGGACCCTAGATGAAATGCGTATTTAGGAACCCACATGAACGGAACCCGTAGTTCCAGGATAACAGACCCACAAAAACAACAATTTGCATGAAACCGAGTCAAATGGTTTATAAAAATTAATTTTCCAGCACAAAAATCCACAGGGGGTTTCAAAACTGATTTCCAGGTCTAACCGGTCCGACCGATCGGGTCGAACCAGTTATCCCTTAAATGCATGCTCCCTTATCCCAAAATCCCCATTCTGTCCTCCTATTTGCGTTTATAATATAAACTGCACTAACTAGTCTGTTTTGCAGCATTTATTTTTATTTTTGCTGTATTAATAGATTAATTCGTGTACTTAGGCGGTTGTATTTTTAGATCCTCGTGTACTTAGGCATTTGTAAAGTGAGGACGAAAGATTTTATTCTTTATTTAATTTGGTTGTATAATCGACCTCTATTATTCTTTTGTATATTTGTGTGAATGGTTTAATTTTCTGTAATTTATTTTATGCATTTCTGCTTTAGCATCAGCTTAATAAACTAAACAAATTGGGGTTAGAAAAGATAATAAATTGAATAAATATGACTTTATAAACAATAAACAAATACAAGCTTGAGGTTAAGTAGGTAAGTTGCCCGAACCCTGAATCTCTGGATTAGGTGCAGTAGTCTACGCTCGGTACGGAGCTGTACCGGAATTTCCCGGATGAGCTAATCCGGATGGCGACTTTGACACTGATCTCGGGATTTAGGTTTCGAGGTCTTTAAGTTTATAAAACGTAAAAACGTTTTCTACAAAATGGGATGTCAAAACAAATGAATGGTTTTCCCTAAAATAAGATAACCAAAATCTGTTTTCCAAAAATCTCACACCCAAAACAAACCAATTTTCTTCGGTTTCCTAAAAACCCCCGGCCCACTTCGCCGTGCCTTATTTCTTTATTTTGAAAAGGTCATCCGCTCATAGTGGTGACTCTGCTGGGGATCATTAGTTTCTTAAAAATGGTTTTTTTCTTAAAAACTTAAGGAACTTAGGTAACTATTGAAATAAAACCTCGCTTGTATACGTTTATCAATTTATAAACATCATATTTATTCATACCTTTGCATATCATGACATTTTCTTTTTCTCAACCTAATATTTATTCATACGTTTATCAATTTTTTTATTTTTTTATTTTTGAAACACTAACAGACCTTGATTGTAGCCAAAGCTCTGATACCAATTGAGGTGATATCGGCTAAGAAACCGAAATCAACAAGTTTCCCCGATCTATCTTGAAGGATTTAAAACAAATTGAACAATGAATCAGAATTTGAGGGTTAGGTTCTTGTTTAATAGAATCTATTCAATTGCAGCAAAGTACATAGAAGAATGAATTATAATCGCTAAGGACAGTAATATATAATTCGAATTTCACAAGCATGACACAAAGATTAGTGATAACAAACCAATCCTAAGGTGTTTAAACGACAATGAAAGGGATTCAAACCTGACACCTTCGATTAAGCAATCTTAGAACCTGAATGTTGGATGATTCACAAGTACCTTACCACAATACTTGTTCATAATCAAGATAAAATTGTAAGAATGAAGAACTCGATGTCACAAACTCACAAAATTAAAAATTAGCCCTGGGCTGGAATCTCAACAAAGAGAGAAAAATCTGAATTGTATTAAATTTCATCCATCCTCTTTAACTATTACATTGGTGTTTAAATAGAAAACTTAAACCTAACCTTAAACTGAAAAGGAAAACAAATCCTTGTCGGACTAGGAAAGCTTAAATAAAAACAAATAAGGAAAATTTAAAACTAATCCTTATGCAATAAGGATGAAAAACGAAATTCCCTTTTGAGGGTTGTTTATGGGCTGATTTTTAAGCCCAAAACAACCTACTTATTGAAAAAAATAACAATTAAATATGGATACCTAAGCCCAATTCGAAATCCATACATATTCCCTAAGGGTGCCTTAAGTGCTAACACTTAATTGTCCTTAGCTCATACGTATTAGTCAA
Organism: Euphorbia tirucalli; assembly: GCA_039660915.1. Lineage (NCBI taxonomy): Eukaryota > Viridiplantae > Streptophyta > Magnoliopsida > Malpighiales > Euphorbiaceae > Euphorbia > Euphorbia tirucalli. The sequence goes on along the minus strand of CM077640.1, from coordinate 27,338,865 downwards.
ATTAGGCCCAGAAGATTCCTAATGGGCTAGTACAATCCTCACAAATAAACTATTAAGCTTCATTTTGCACCGAATCCTCCATAAATCAGCATTTGAAAGGATGTTATTATTCTTTGCATCAACCAAACTGATTAGACAAGTTAAACCAAAGATTAGGCTATCTCGATTCACATCATTCTCCCTTTCTTCGAAAAGATTCGTCCTCGAATCTTGTATGTTCAGATCATAAGGAAGAATTATATCTTGAAAATCATGAAAAGAAACAATAGACAAACAATTATCAAGTATGTTAATTGAAATCATGTCAATTTTTTCTAAGTTGTAATTATCTCCCACTTCATTCACAAGCTTTCCAACATGCTGATCTTCTTGTTCTCCATGTTTCACCATAATATTAGCTCCAATCTTTTCTCTATCAGGTTGTGCATCTTTGTGGACAAGATATTCAATAAGTGCATCCTTTTCAACAACACCAGCTTCAGTTTTGTCACCATCACATCCTTCATGATCACCAATAACTTTCACCTCTTTATTCACTTCAGATTCAGAATCATCATTGCAAGGAATTTCTTCATTTGCTTTCTTTTACTGTTGTTTGTGCAAATACAACATGTCTTTATAAGCTTCTTCATCACATAATGGAAGAATCTTGTACATGCATCCTTCAGATTTAAGTGAATAACAATTCTTCTCACCATCAAAGATAACAACACTATACACTTCCCATGGATGGCTAAGCAATAGATGACAATCTTCCATAGGATGAACATCACATAATATTTCATCTTTATACCGACCAATGGAGAATTTTACCACAACTTGTTTATTTATTTCAATATCACATTTATTTAATGATGGCAAGATATATGGCTTTGGATGGTCAATAAGAGGCAAATTTAATTTCTCTACCAAAGTGAGACTAGCAACGTTTGTAAAATAAGTTCTATGAAGAATCACACTGCAAACCTTATCATTGACTCGACATCTAGTACAGAAATTAAAACTGAACAGGGCTCATAAATAATGAAAGCTCACATTCACAAAGAGACAAGAAAAAAAAAGTACGCAAGATTCAGATAAAAAAAATGCAACAGATGAACCTAAGACACAACTAGAAGCAAATTTAACAAAACTAGAAATAGAATTTCGACTCTAATTTAGGGCAAATTCCAAACCGATTCTAAACTTGAAGTATTCTGACGTTATTTAGAACTTTTTCTTAAGAATCCAATGATTTTTGAATTGCACAATTCCGAGTTCTATAGGCAAAGATACGATGGAAAAAGAAAAAACTGTGCAAAAGATACGGGTTCACTAAAAAAAACGATTTTTTTTTTTTGAAACACTAACAGACCTTGATTGCAGCTAAAGCTCTGATACCAACTGATGTGATATCGGCTATGAGAAAGCCGAAATCAACTTTAATAAATTTCCCATCAACTTTAATAAATTTCCCAAGTCTATCAATCAAGGTTGAACTCACAAAAATGAAACAAAGATGGGTGATAGCAAACCAATCCAAAGGTGTTTAAGCGACAATGAAAGGGATTCAAACCTAACACCTTCGATTACGCAATCTTAGAACCTGAATGTTGGATGATTCACAAGTACCTTACCACAATACTTGTTCATAATCAAGATAAAATTGTAAGAATGAAGAACTCGATCTCACAAACTCACAAAATTAAAAATCAGCCCTGGGCTGGAATCTCAACAAAGAGAGAAAAATCTGAATTGTATTAAATTTCATCCATCCTCTTTAACTATTACATTGGTGTTTAAATAGAAAACTTAATCCTAACCTTAAACTGAAAAGGAAAACAAATCCTTGTCGGACTAGGAAAGCTTAAATAAAAATAAATAAGGAAAATTTAAAACTAATCCTTATGCAATAAAGATGAAAAACGAAATTCCCTTTTGAGGGTTGTTTATGGACTGATTTTTAAGCCCAAAACAACTCATTTATTGAAAAAAATAACAATTAAATATGGATACCTAAGCCCAATTCAAAATCCATACATATTCCCTAAGGGTGCCTTAAGTGCTAACACTTAATTGTCCTTAGCTCATACGTAGAAGTCAAATTAGGCCCAGAAGATTCCTAATGAGCTCGTACATTCCTCACAAATAAACTATTAAGCTTCATTGTGCACCGAATCCTCCATAAATCAGCATTTGAAAGGATGTTATTATTCTTTGCATCATCCAAACTGATTAGACAAGTTAAACCAAAGATCAGCCTATCTCGATTCACATCAGTTTACCCAAGAAGGTGGCCTGCCTCTACTGCCAGGATTAGAGACACCCGACGGGGTAAACCACTTATAGCCTGCATGACCTTACATCATGTTCTACGGTGGGGAAGTGTTTATTTGCTATAGGAAACTATACGACCTTTGGTTTTGACTTTGGCCCACATGTAATGACTTAGTAATCTCCCCTAGGATTACCAAAACATAAAATTAAAAATTGAACATTGAGTGTGCGCCTTTGGTATCTCCCGCAACATCTAGGAAGAATGCAAGACCATTCGAAAGGAGAAATAAGGTTGAAATGGAGAGCATATCTTTGCGTGTGCTAACGTTTGTTCCGTGGTGATTTCTCTTTTATCTTTTCATGAAGCATCTAACATGCATAATTATCCATGTATCATTTTTAACCACATTTTTGTATAGTCTTCTTTAACACATATCCATATGTATGGCATTCATACGAACCACATCTTCTTACAGCCATGACATATTATTTGTGTGTTGTTTACCCATTTCGTATGTCCACATTTCCATAACATAAACATGACATCATTATGTATGTCATACACCCTAACCATGTATTCATGCAGCCATGACATTTCATTTGGCATAACATGTATATATATATATCGTATGCCAACATCTTCATAGCATACACACGATATCAGTCTGTATGTCATGTGTATTAATTACATTTTTCTGTAACCACTTGCATTTTGTGTAACATATACATCCATGCCATGTCATTTCATTACATTTAATAATTGACGTTCCGAGAATGCCCGTCATGATCATTTCATTTCATTTCATATCGAGTATCCCAAAACTACCCGATTTCCGCCCGTGCACTGGATTGCACCCGGCTGTTTCACAAAATATCATATCATTCAGTAGTAGACCACAAAGGTCCTAGATTTGTTTTCGTGTGACAGTTCACATGATGCCATCACATGACATCACATTCATTCATCATAGGTGTCCAGGTGACGCCAAACCCTGTTTGTGCATATCGGTTCATATCGAATCATTTCATAACATTGTGAAATCATTTGAGGCGCTCCCTAGGTGCCAGATTAGTAGACACATAGGGGCATTCCATAATGGTATCAAATCATGCAAGGTGTTCCGCGAACACCGAACCCCTGTCCGTGTCTCGAGTTATACGCGACTTTCCTACAACATCATTTCATATCACGTTGCTTCAAAAGCATCAGAACTCTGTTCGTGGGGCAGTTCCCATGCGACCATTTCGCTTCATGCTATAGACCTACAAAAATGTCAAAAATCTGCTCGTGTGCTGGCTCACACGTGGCCATTTCACGATATTAGGTGCCCCAAAAGCGCCGACTTTCTACCCGTATGACGGTTCACACATGGTTTTCTTTGCATTATTCTTGCACAACATTAGGCATTCTTAGAGTGTCTGGATTAAACAATTCACATCCATTATTGTTTTCATTCACAAAGCATTAAATGCACACAATCATCTCATGTCTTGTATAATCATTCCCAAGGCATCAACATTTGTGTAGCATTGATACTAACCATATTTTTTCTGCAGCCATGATACATATTCACATGTGCCATACACATATTGTGCTTCCATGAAACATGCAAGGCATTAATTTGTATGCGTGTTTTGTGTACTGATCACGTCTTTATGTAGCTGCGATGCTTTATTTGGGTGACATGTCCATTCATGCACGACATCATCTTGTATGTTATGCATCCTAACCACATCTTCTGCAGGCACCTGCATTCTGTGTGACATGTGCATTCACACCACTTCATGCCATTAATCCAAATAAAGGACGTTCCAAAGGTCCCCCATCATAATCATTTCATTTCATAACGGGTGTCCCAAAGCCACCCATGTTTTGTCTGTGCTCAGGTTTGCACTCGGCCATTCTTCTATATTCCATTCATTAGGAGGCCACAATGGTCCTAAATCTATGATCATGTGGAGAATCACATGATAAGCATTACACTACATCTCATCTATCTGTCTGTTCCCGGTGTCATTGGGATACTGAGATCTCGCTTGTATGTCGTGATTCGCATTGGATTGCTCATAACATTATCAAGTCATCTAGGGTACTCCATGAGTGCCCAGTTAGTACACATATAGGGGCATTCCATGACACTACTAAATCATGTAAGGCGTTCCACGAGCGTCAAATCTTTGTCTGTGTCTCAAGTTACACGTGACTTGTCTATAACATCATTTCATGTCAGATGCATCAAAAGCATCAGCACTCTGTCTTTGTGCCGGCGTACACATAGCCATTCCATAACATCCATTAGATGCCTCAAAAGCATTAGAACTCTATCCGCGTGCCGGCCACGTGTGACCATTTCATGACATCCACTAGGTGCTCCAAAGGCACCGAAACTGCACCCACGTGATGGTGCATATGTGAACTGTCTACATGGCCTTTTTGCATAGCATAGGGGCATCCGCGTAATGTCTAAAATATGTAATAAGATGAATCATCTTCATTCCTACCTTCACCCATCGAACATCATTCAATCACATCAACCCATGACTATACATCTCATTCATACATAAATACAAGGCGCTCCTCGAGCGCTGAAAACTCGGCTCACGTACCAAGCACATTACCTCATATCATTTCATCACATAAAAGCCCAAGGTGCTCCTCGAGTGCCAAAAAACAATTCACATGCCAAAAAATCATGCTTCATAATCCAAGGTGCTCCCTGAGTGCTGAAGATTATGTTAGATCATCATGCGCATACACACCACCACAACATTTAGCACCCCATTGCAAGCAATGTCTTGCTTCGACCCATGGACACCTTAGTGTGTCATTCTTCTCAGGGGCATAACTATGCACCCCATTACAAGCAATGTCTTGCTTTGATCTGTGGACACCCCAGTGTGTCATTTCTCCCTAGGGGCATAACTATGCACCCTTGTAAGCAATGTCTTGCTTCGACCCGTGGACACCCCAGTGTGTCATTTTTCCCTAGGGGCATAACTATGCACCCTTGCAAGTAATACCTTGCTTCGACACGTGGGCACCCCAGTGTGTCGTTCTTTCCCGGGGGCATAACTATGCACCCCATCTCAACTTTTCTCTACATGTAATATCTTGCTTCGATCCGTGGATATCCCAGTGTGTCATTTCTCCCTAGTGGCATAACTATGCACCCTATTGCAAGTACTACTTGCCTCGATCCGTGGACACTCCCGAGTGTCATTTTATCCCTGCGGTGTATATTTATACACCATGTTTTATTTCAGCATGCATCATTCCCACCAGCATTCATTGCATTTGCACGTTTCCCTTCTTAACTTTGCATACATATTCATTGGTTCCGAATAGCATTACATGACATAACACATGCAATACATCATCCACATACACGTGCATAACACGTCATGCATATTCATGCATACATAGTTCCCTGTTTGGTATCTGCCTACCCACACTAATAAGAGCTCTCATCAGGAGAAAGGATCTTGAGAATGGCCAGCCCACAGAACGTCAACGCCATAACAGATGTTGTGGAAGACTATGTCGCTTCATCTTGATTCCAAAAGGCAGTTAGGGAGAAGCAGCAGCAATGCTGAGAGAAATGTTGGGGGATGATCTTAACAGAGTAGAGAGGCTGATGGCGAGGTGTGCTAAATTGGAAACCCGGGTGGCAGAGCTCAAAGGGAAAATAAAGGACATGGCGAGCACGGACTCCAATGTTGGCATTGACAAGGAGCGGAACGCCAAAATCACCGACACTCCTTCTCGACGCCTCAGAAAGCCCTCTCACCAAAATTTGGTCTTATCGGGGTCGTCCAATGAAGGAGAACCGAAAAGACCTCTAGAGTTCGCCTACTGGAGACAAATGGGCAGTCACATCCTCTGGACCTCGTTCAGTGACCAGACCATTCGCCATCTGTAGAAAGATGGGCTTGTTGTAGAGTGTCCGACCATATGTGGCGCCAACATCGGAACAAAAGGGAAACTACTGCAGCTATCATGTAGTAGCAGGCCACCGGACTGATGAATGTGTCTCTCTGCGAAGGAGTATCCAAAAGATGGTCGACGAAGGAAAATTGAGGGTACCGTCTTCCTCTAACAAGCGATCAGGGGCAATCAAGGAGACCACCAATGAAATTCCTCAATCCTTCCGGGGAGAGGAATATGATGAAGAGCTGCAGGGTCTGATATGATGAGAACGGGGCAATGGTACTGAAGTCGAGGCAGTGACTAGTCGGGGGCTAAAAAAAAACTACAACCCTCGAAGCTGTCCCTTTTATAGGGGATTCATTTTGTTTCCACGATGTATTGATATCATTTTGAATGCAATGGATTTTGTTATCTTCTTAATTATGTGGTGATTGCATGTACATGGCATTATGCATGCATTTGAGCATCTAAGATGACATATCAAACACGCATAATATCAAAGTGCATGACATCAATCTGAATGTTGTAGGAAACCTAAAAGTGAATCTGGCCCTGACTTAACTATCTCTTGAAAGGTGAGCTTGTGAGATAAATAAAATGATACAATGGTACCACTTCTGCCGAGGCATCTGCTGATTCAACTCAACAATCCTTGCAAGACACTACCAGTCCTGCCCCAAAATTTCAAACACGATGCCCAAACCGTTCTAAACCGAAAGCCATCTATGAAACTCCAAATCCTACCCTAAAACTTAAAAAGCCCTCCTTGAGGCAAAATCAAACCAAAGGCCCTTCATGAGGCACTCAAACCGAAGAAAGCCCTCCACGAGGCAAAACTTGGTCTCGTATTCCAAGAGGGCATCTCGAGCGAAAACCATAAAACTAAAATTCCCAACCTCACCAAAATCTCCAACCCACGGGGAATTTAAATGGTTTTCATCACCTTCATCACCCATCATGTGGTAAAGTGCTAAAGTAATATTGGTTGTAGTGCTTACATTATCTTGTTCGTGTGAAATTCATATGTACATGACATTATGCATGCATTGTTCATCCAAAAAGCATATCAAACACACATGACATGCATGAGTTTGAATGCAGTAGGAAAACCAACAGATGGTCATGGTTTGGGTTGGTTCCGAAAAAAAAAAGAGAAGTGCAAAGGAAAGGCTCATTCTGACAGGGCAGACAGATAACTCGTTCTCCTTCTTGCAGTAAGGCTACTGCTACAAATATACAGTCTTGCTATCTTCTTCCATTGATGCATGACTTTACCAATCTCTGTATGGTGTTGCAACAATGGCGGCACAAACAAAGTTAAACCCAGAAGCACCTGAAGTCCCCCGACCGATTACCAATTAACCCATCACTTTGACATCAAGCCACCTATTCCCTTGTTTCCACTACCAAATTCCAATCCCTCCATCTACTACTCCAATCCCTTATCCCATCCTTATCCTTCATCCCTTGTACAGTTTTCTAATGCTTCCCATCCAAACAATGAAACCCTAGCAAACCGCGTTGAGTGCTTGATGAATCCGGGTATGACTCATCCGTTACATGAAGTACCGGTAACGGTGAGTTTCATGTACACATACCTGTCATAACATTGAATGGCAAGGTATGATGCACTTCCCCGGCTTCAAGCACAAAGCACTTCCCTTTACCACACTCCTCTATACCCCTCTCCTTCCCTTCATCACTATTTTCCCTTTTGTTTACCACCCTTTTCATCTTCCCTCTTGAGCTGATTCTGTGAAGCCTTGTTTTCCACCATCAATGGCTTCTAACAAGAAATTGAACCCTAATGCTGTTCCATATCGCATCATCTCATTATCAAAAACGTGACAGGGGCATATGACAAAGTACTGACTCAATCAGTCTTTGTTTATCATCAACTTGTACTAGATTGGGAATTCTCTTTCTATCCCATGCCACTTCTCTTCAACCTAAACCCCCAGACCAAATATTTTGTAACCTCTGACTTATAAGAAAGGCCTTCATTTCATGACAGAGAGAGGATTTGAATACAAGCCTGCTTCAATTGAGCTGGAGTTTGCCACTGCTCAAGCAACTGCTGATGGAACTCCTAAGTGACCACTATTCTCGCCCAGCAAAATCCATACTATAGCCTATGCTGGACTCAACCCAGCAAGAGATGGTTTTGTTGAGCAAAATGTGCTACAAAAAGAAGAAGACTGATGCTCACCCCTATGAACTTCATCAATAGTGTTGGAGCAATCAGGTTTTACAAAGCTTTCAACAATCATAAATGGGATGTTCCCATCAACAGAAAGATTTGCAAAGACTGTTGTGCTAATATTCAAGGGAAAAGTTGCATTTACCAACCATTTCAAGAACTCAGTCTTCAGCTCTAACAAAAGTGACTACTTACCAGTGGTTCTTTCATCTCCTAGCCATGATGTGCCTTGCTCTAGGGTTATTATGGTTCACAGACAAAGGAAAACCACAATTAACTCAAGTCATTCTAAATCAAGCCATACTTTGAAGGACTAAAAGCTGTGTCCATCTTTGGAAACCGTGTGTGAATTGGAATCTGGGGTGAATTAAGGATATGAATACAGTTCCAGACCCTTAGAGATTTCAGTGGTTAATTGACTCCATCTTAGGTGGTCTACTCAATAGAGGCAGTTCCATCTAATGGCCGGTTGTACACTTTGGTAACATCCCCAGCGGATCCTCTTAAAAAAAAAAGAGAAAGAAGCGTAATGAAGGAACATTGATCCACACCAGAGCCACGGGTTGGAGTTTCCTAATGCATTCACATTCATCATACCATAGATGTTTTATATTCCGTTTTGATGTTCAATTTGCATGTGTTATGCCATTGCATGTAAATGTCCATGTTCAGGCCACAGCACGTAGCAAACCAGACTTAATGAAGCATTTCACATCCAAACCCAAACCTCCAACATTTGGGGCAGGTAAAAGCTGGAACATGAATTATCATCAAGGACAATCCTATCATGATCCCCGGTGGAATTGTTAAGGCACATCCTCCAATCCTGAGACAAGCCAGTGCTATGAGATCCACATGGCTGGCACACTCGTATAGACTTGGCCATTGTTAAAAAAAAAAAACTATCTTCAGCGAGAGAATCTCTGACACGGAAAACCGAAAGGATGTGTTGGTAACAAGAAGAGAGTGACATACAGAGGCAGTGTCACTTTTGATTTGCCTATCGCATTCATTCTGATGTCATCATAACAATATTATGCATGCTTGATTTTCTGCTTAGATGTTCATATTGCATGCATCGTGCCATTGCATATAAACACCCATCAGTAGGTCATTGCATCCAAACCCACGGTGGCATCAACGAAATTGTCACTACAAATGATAACTACCGGCTCAGTTGTACCATCCCCAACATAATTATCCCTGGTAGAGTGGTCCCCAATAGGATCATCCCCAGGCGGTCTCCAACAAAATCCTCAGGCGGGTTCCCAGCAAGGCTCCCCACAGAGTCTCCAACAGATCTACAACGAGATCAAATGGATCAGAATACTCCCTACCTGAGTCCTCAGCCAAAACGATCCCCACTGAGTCATCATCCTCAGTAAAGTCATCCGGCAGACACAGTCCCCACAGGAGTCGTCGGGAGTCACAAGTTCACTCCCCAGCATAGTACAGATACCAAAAAAATCATCAGAAGCATCATGACACATGCATACACACAAATCATGCACGCATTTCACGCATACATGCATCAAGACAACTAACCTCGTACTGCCTCGTCGCCTCATAGAAGGGATAGTACATCATCTTATTCGACCTTGTCGACACAATGGACAAGGAAGAATGTCTATTGACGAACTTCTCACCCTTAACAGGTATCTGGGGGCAGAACAACAGACCAACTCGTTGAACCTTTAGCCATAGAGCAGAGGAAGAACATCCATTTCAATCCTGTCATCGCTGAGGCAGGAAAGAAATGCCTATTGAAGACGTTTCTTGCCCTTAACAGGTATCTAGGGGTAAGATAACAACTAACCTCGTGCTGCCTCTTCGCCTCATAGAAGGGACAGTACATCATCTTATTCGACCTTGTCGACACAATGGACAGGGAAGAATGTCTGTTGACGAACTTCTCGCCCTTAACAGGTATCTGGGGGTAGAACAACAGACCAACTCGTTCAACCTTTAGCCACAGAGCAGAGGAAGAACATCCATTTCAATCTTTTCATCGCTGAGGCAGGAAAGAAATGCCTATTGAAGACGTTTCTCGCCCTTAACAGGTATCTGGGGGTAAGATAACAACTAACCTCGTGCTGCTTCTTCGACTCATAGAGGGACAACACATCATCTTATTCGACCTTGTCGACACAATGGACAGGGAAGAATTTCTGTTGACAAACTTCTCGCCCTTAACAGGTATCTGAGGGCAGAACAACAGACCAACTCGTTCAACCTTTAGCCACAGAGTAGAGGAAGAACATCCATTTCAATCCTGTCATCACTAAGGCAGGAAAGAAATGCCTATTGAAGATGTTTCTTGCCCTTAATAGGTATCTAGGGGTAAGACAACACCAACCTCGTGCTGCTTCTTTGACTCATAGAGGGATAGTACATCATCATCTTATTCGACCTTGTCGACACAATGGACAGGGAAAAATGTCTGTTGACGAACTTCTCGCCCTTAAAAGGTATCTGGGGGCAAAGCAATTCAATCATATTTATTCTTGATCGAGGGGGCAAAAATTTTTGTTTCCAAAACTATCGATCAAGAAATAAATATGCTACTCAACATCACGGGTGCGCTCCAGCACAGTGAGCCAATTTCATGGAAGAACTCTAAGTTCATGCTGTCTTTTCATCACACAGGATTGGCAGTATGTTTCATTCAACCTTTCCACCACCTAGGAAGGGAAGAACACATTTTAACCTTTTCACCACAAGGAAGAGGTAAAAAATGTCTATTGAAGAAGAAAGAAAAAGCTGTCTACTCAGTGCTAAACCACACGGAAAAGAATTGAATCACATCACGGGCGCGCTCCACCATAGTGAGCCAACATCACGGGCATGCTCCACCACAGTGAGCCAACATCACGGGCACGCTCCACCACAGTGAGCTAATATTAAGGGCACGCTTCACCACAGTGAGCCAACATCACGGACACACTCCACCGCGACGAGTCAACTTGGAACCACGGCTGGCACCCCCAGCGAGGAATGCCAGGTATGTTTCCTTTTTCTTCCTCACCGCGCTCCTAGTCGCAAGACCAAATTCGATCTAGGCTTTTCAGCCCACGATGAACCGACTTTGGTCCCGCGAGGGGCAGCCTGTGATCATGGGTTTTTCCTGACCTCGGTGATGAGAATTACTTAGTTACCTGTGGAAGGGATGAATTTGAATCGGACTTGAAAACACCCGGAATGTCACCCAGAGTATCTTAAACGTCCTGAAAACTGAGCTATCCGCGATCCAAAATCCCTGAAAAGGTCTCCTGAGTGATTTCCAGGGTTTAGGGTGCGCGTCGGACTTTCAACATTTTGCCCCGGCTCTTGTTAGAGCTGTAAGGCTCTAGTTTTCAAATTAGAGCCAACCGGCTCTAGTACAAACTTGAGCCGACCGACTCTAGTGGGCAAGATAAGTTGCCTTATAAAGCAAAGCAACTTGTCTCGCCAGAGAGAGGCATGGGCGAAATCAGAGGGATGGGGCTGATTTGATGGGATGAAAATGAGTGTGTGAGAGAGAGATAAAAAGAAAGAAATCAGAGAAAAAAGAAGGGGGCTTTTGAATCTTAAAAAAAGAAAAGGAAAGAAACAGAGAGAAAAAGAGAAGCAGAGAAAGAAAAGAGAGAAAGAAAATAGAGAAAGACCAAGCAAGTGGTGAGCCAAAAATACCAAGACTAAGACCCAAAATCAATCCCCAAACATTGATAACAAGTTACTTAACCTTTGCTCATTGATTGGAGATCGTTTCGGATTTGTTTTGGGTTGTTTCGGATCGTCGTAGTTTTTGGCTGATTGAGTTCCCAGGACACATTCCAAGCTTTCAATCCATTCTTTGGATGTTTAAAGCATCCAAACAACATCAAGGTAAACTCTGAGAGGCCTTAAACCTGTTTGCATTGTCTTTTCTGTGCTTTGTCTTTGTTTCTGCAAATTTCAGAATCGGATTGCCTGAATAGAGCCGTACGACTTTGTTCTTTATGAACAGAGCCGGCCAGCTTTGATCATGAAGACCATAGCCGGTCGGCTCTAATATTAGAGTCGGCCGGCGCTCTCCAAAGACAGACTCCCGGTTTATCCCGATCGGCTGAAAACAGTCCGTTTTCCATTTTGTGCATTCTGTTGCGATCATTTTCGCCGAAATCCATCCGTATGCCATAAAATTTTGGTTTTTATATTTCTATACATATGGATATTAGTGTTTTTTGTATTTCTCGGGGTTTTATTTTCTGAGTTTCGGGGTAGTTTTATCCGAATCGGATACATAGTTCAGTATTAGCAGACCCCCCAACCCTACATAGTCCTCGGAAAATATTAAAAACAAACAAAATAGTATTTTCACAAATGTTTTTGGTGTGTTTATTGTATTTTGGACCCTAGATAAAATGTGTATTACGGAACCCACATGAACGGAACCCGGAGTTCCAGGATAACCAACCCATAAAAACAACAATTTGCATGAAACCGAGCCAAATGGTTTATAAAAAATTAATTTTCCAGCACAAAAATCCACAAGGCGTTTCAAAACTGATTTCTAGGTCTAACCGGTTACCCCTTAAATGCATGCTCCCTTATCCCAAAATCCCCATTCTGTCCTGATTTGAGTCCTATTTGCGTTTATAATATAAACTGCACTAACCAGTCTGTTTTGCAGCATTTATTTTTATTTTTGCTGTATTTAATAGAGTAATTCATGTACTTAGGTGGTTGTCTTTTTAGATCCTCGTTTACTTAGCGTTTATAAAGTGAGGACTAGAGATTTTATTCTTTATTTAATTTGGTTGTATAATCGATCTCTATTTTTCTTTTGTATATTTGTGTGAATGGTTTAATTTTCCGCAATTTATTTTATTCATTTCTGCTCTAGCATCAGCTTAATAAACTAAACAAATTGGGGTTAGAAAAGATAATAAATTGAATAAATATGACTTTATAAATAATAAACAAATACAAGCTTGCGGTTAAGTAGGTAAGTTGCCCGAACCCTGAATCTCTGGATTAGGTACAGTAGTCTACGCTTGGTAGGGAGCTGTATCGGAATTTTCCAGATGAGCTGATCCGGGTGGCAACTCTGTCACTGATCTCGGGATTTAGGTTTCAAAGTCTTTAAGTTATAAAACATAAAAACGTTTTCTACAAAATGGGATGTCAAAACAAATGAATGGTTTTCCCTAAAATAAGATAACCAAAATCTGTTTTCCAAAAATCTCACACCCAAAATAAACCAATTTTCTTCGGTTTTCTAAAAAAACCCTGCCTGCTTCGCTGCGGCTTATTTCTTTATTTTGAAAAGGTCGTCCGCTCACAACTGGCCCACCCAACATACCCATACTTGGCACCCTGTTATGGGCACATTAGGCATATATCAAAGTGTATGAGATCCCATGTTATGTTACAGCGAACATCGGGTCAAAGGATAATAGCAAGACCTACCAGAGAAACACCTATAACGATCAACCCACGTGGTGTTCCCATGGCGGATCGATCCAGTACCATGCAACCCAACATGTACCCATATCATTAACTAACATTCCATGTCCAATGGCCGGTGAGACACCGCCATCCAGTCAAGGATATGCTAATCTTTGGTTCTATTCATTCCCATGATTAGAATAGACTAGAGATATCTTTATGGTTATAACTTTAACTCTACTAAAAGGTCTCATAATCCAATGACCTACATTGGTTTACTTTAGTATGGTTATAATCATTGGATACTCTATTTATAAATAGCACAAGATATGAATAAATAGATTCATACCTTCATTTCAACACAAAATGTATAATACAAAATATCCAAATATAAAGTATAATACAATACAAGAACCAATGGCATTTAGACTAGGGCACACCAGTATAATCTATAACATAAATACTAAAAGGATTAAACAAAATGAAATTAATCCTAAATACATCTGGCGTTGTCGACTTGGACATATAAACGAGAAGCGTATTGCTTGGCTTCACTCTAGTGGAGTGCTAGGGTCATTTGACATTTAGTCTTATGACATATGTGAATCTTGTTTAAGAGGCAAAATGACAAAGGCGGCTTTTAGCAAGACTACTGAAAGGGATTCAGAGCTATTGGAGCTGATACATTCCGATGTATGCAGCCCAATGAGCACTGGTGCTAGATCAGGTTTTTTATACTTCGTTACCTTCATGGATGACTTCAGCAGATATGGTTACGTGTATCTGATGAAGCATAAGTCTAAAACTCTTCAGAGATTTAAGGACTTTAAGAACGAAGAAGAAAACCAGCTTGGAAAGAAAATAAAAGCACTTCGGTCTGACTGAGGGGGTGAATATTTGAGCCAAGAGTTTGACTCATTCTTGAGAAAGTGTGGGATTGTATCCCAACCTCCTTGTACACCCCAGTGGAATAGAGTGTCAAAAAGGAGGAATAGGACCTTGCTAGAAATGGTCTGCTCGATGATGAGTCATGCTACACTCACTGTCTAATACACCAAGCAAGGTAGTTGAGGGAACACCATATAAACTGTGGAAGGGCCAAAAGCCCAATGTTTCCTTCTTGAAAATTTGGGGCTCTGATGCACATGTCAAGAAATTGACAAGTGCCAAGCTTGAGTCCAAATCTATCAAGTGATAGTTTGTGGGTTACCCTAAGGAAACTAAGGGTTGTTACTTCTATGATCCGGTAGAATACAAAGTATTCATAGCCAGGAATGCAGTCTTCTTGGAGAAGGAATTCCTTTCCAAGAGAAACAATGGGAGTAATGTTGAACTTTTAGAAGTTCAAGACTCATAAACTCCTACAGCTATTACTGAGGATGCTTTGGGAACCGATCTTGCTACTCAAGGTCTGGTAGAAGGTTTGGTAGGACACATCATTAGCCAGAGAGGTACGGCTTTCGTGTGATTGATGATGGAGACCTTATGGTTATTGACGAAGACGAGCCCAAGACCTATCAGGAGGCTGTTGAAAGCCCACACTCATATCAATGGCATAAAGCCATAGAGGCTGAGATGCAATCTATGCATGATAACTAAATATGGAACTTGGTGGATCCACCTTCGGGTGCTAAGTTGATAGGTTGCAAGTGGTGTTTCAGGTTAAAGGCTGACAACACCTTTAAAGGGCGATTGGTGGCAAAAAGGTTCAGGCAAATTCAAGGTATTGACTATGATGAAACTTTTTCACCAATTGCCATACTCCAATCCATTAGGATACTACTAGCCATAGCTACATGGTACAACTATGAGATATGGCAGATGTACGTTAAGACCACTTTCCTTAATGGAAAGCTACTCAAGTATGTGTACATGATACAACTGGAGGGTTTTATCAATCCAAAGTATCCTAACCAAGTATGCAAGCTTCAAAGATGCATTTATGGATTGAAGCAGGCATCCAAGTCTTGGAATCAGAGATTTAATGAGGCCATTATAGAATATGGCTTCACATAGATTTTTGATGAGACCTGTGTGTATAAGATGGTTAGTGGGAGTCTTTCCACCTTCCTAGTGTTGTATGTTGATGACATCCTTATCATTGGAGGTGACATACCAATACTGCAAGGGGTAAAGTTGTCGTTGAGTAAGTGCTTTGCAATGAAGGACTTAGGCAAAGCTGAGGCAATCTTAGGGATCAGGATCTATAGAGATAGATCCAATTGGCTTCTAAGCCTAAGTCAGATCACGTACATTAACAAGGTTCTGAAAAGATTCAACATGGATAAGGCAAAGAAAGGATTCTTGCTTATGCGCCATGGGTTGAAACTGAGTACAAAAGAGCTCTTAAAACAAAGAAGGACCGGGAGAGCATGGAAAAGATCACTTATGCATCTACTATAGGATCTATCATGTACTCCATGTTGTCTATAAGGCCTGATGTTGCGTTTACATTAAGTATGACTAGTCGGTACTAGTTGGATCCCAGGGAGGAACATTGGAAGGTAGTCAAGGCAATCCTGAATACCTTAATTGAACTAAGGATGCTTTCTTAGTGTGTGGAGGTCAAGATGAGCTGGTAGTGTCAGGTTACACTGATGTGAGCTTTGAAACTAATGAGGACAAAAATCATTCATAGTTTGGTTATGTTTTTCTCCTGAATGGCAGTGCCGTTAGTTAGAGATCCTCAAAGCAGGCCACCATTGCTGACTCTAAAATGAAAGCTGAGTAAATAGCTGCATCTGAAGCTGTAAATGAAGCCATTTGGATCAAGAAGTTCATAATTGAGTTAGGAGTAGTACCCACTATCCTGGACCCAGTTGATGTTTTCTGTGACAATAATAGGGCTATCACACAAGTGAAGAAACCTCGGTCACACAAGAGATCCAAACACGTGCTTAGAAAGTCCTCATCTAGTAAATCGTGAATAGAGGTGACATATCATTGTAGAGGGTTGACACCAAGAATAATGTCACTGATCCTTTGACCAAGGCGCTACCGTAGACACAGTACGATGGCCATACTAGATCTATAGGAATTAGGGTAATGCCTGCTTAGAACTAGTGCAAAATGGGAGATTGTTGGTGTGTGCTAGTTCTTAGGGCATTGGATTCTTGTATTTTGTATTATACATTAAGATTCGTTGTATGTATACATCTTTTATGCCACATTAATAAAGGCATTTAATCTATTCCATTTATATCTTGAGCTATAACATGATTAGAGTATCCATTGACTGATAATCATAAAACATATCCCAGGTCTATTCTAATCATGGGAACGAATAGAATCACAGACTTGTATATTTGATGACTGTATAGTAATTCTTAACTAGCCATAGAACTTGTAAAGTTGCTCATGAATATAAGTACATGTCGTTGACATGGGATAGGATCGATCCGCACAGGAAAGCCACATGGTTGTCACGTTGTAGGTCTTTCTTGAGTAGGTCTCTTTTATCCTCAGACCAGCTTTCATCATAGTATCGATATGGAATCTAGTTCACTTTGACATACGCCTAACAGGCCTATAAAAGGATGCTAAATACTGGTATGATCGGGTGGACAGGTGAATATGTTGATATTGATGATAAAGTAATGGAATTGCCACTCGGGTAACGCCGAGATGATATCACTGGCCACTTGATGAGTGGGGCTGATAATCATAAAACATTGACTGATAATCATAAAACATATCCCAGGTCTATTCTAATCATGGGAACGAATAGAATCACAGACTTGTATATTTGATGACTGTATTGTAGTTCTTAACTAGCCATAGAACCTGTAAAGTTGCTCATGAATATAAGTACATGTCGTTGACATAGGATAGGATCGATCCGCACAAGAAAGCCACATGGTTGTCACGTTGTAGGTCTTTCTTGAGTAGGTCTCTTTTATCCTCAGACCAGCTTTCATCATAGTATCGATATGGAATCTAGTTCACTTTGACATACGCCTAACAGGCCTATAAAAGGATGCTAAATACTGGTATGATCGGGTGGACCAGTGAATATGTTGATATTGATGATGAAGTAATGGAATTGCCACTCGGGTAACACCGAGATGATATCACTAGCCACTTGATGAGTGGGGCTGATAAGTGTATGGCCATACCCAAATAAGTCAGTTGCTTATTTGATTAATCTGTCAACTCAAGATCAATAAATAAAATAAAAATAGAAGAGGATGACGGACACCATGCCTTCTGTTTATTCATATCGACATCATTTGGCAAAGGACACTATGAGATTACTGCTGGATAAGTGTCTTCAACAAACTGCTATATCTCTGTCTTAATTGAGGGTTGTAATGGTTTGCTAGAACCCACTTACAGTCTGTGGGCCTTGGCCCACTGCTAACATAAAGACGGACCTATAGGATCGCGCACATAGATCAACTGAGTTGGAACTTATAGATCTTGTACATGTAATGTACATTAGAAGGAATGCGTTAATTAATTAGTTAACATTCAGTGTCAAGGTAATTAATTAACATTGGGTTGATTTAATTTAATTAATAAGTTTACATAATGTAATAAATTAATTAATCAATTAATTGAATTACATAAAGTAAACAATTAATTAAATTATTTTCCTAAGAAGGAAAATTAAATACATGTATTGTATTTATTTAAATGAGATTTCATTTAGGGGTAATTAAATTTAGTCAACTGGAATCAAATTACATAGTATAAACTTTTAACAAAAAGTTTATTTATGAAATGACTATTGGGCTTAATTAAATTAACCTAACTAACCCCAATTTATAGAGGAAGCTATAAAAGGCATATTTAACCTAAAATCAACCTTAACCCTAGTCTGACAAGCTAAAATTTTTGGCCTCCTTATAGCAGTCCCCTTGGCCGATTTCTTCAGTGTTATTCTTCCATTCTTTCATTTCTTCGACTAGCATTGGTTCCCGTTCGTTAGTTGTTCGTGCACCGTACTTTAGAGTCGCTTAAAGAGTTGATTCTGCAGCAGTCTCTAGAAGAGACGAACATGGTGAGTTTCTAATCTCTGTTGGTTCAAATTGATTTTCATTCCAATCAATGGTAATTGGACATGATAGATGGATTCTATGATATTTTAAACGATGCAATTCCACTGCACCACATTATTTTTCCGATGATGAATCCTAGCAGATAGATTCGCTAAACGAGAAATCCACATGGTCTAGTATCATAAGTGATTATCATGTAATACTTATATGGATCCTTTGACCTGACCATTTTATGGTCTTTCATGTGAAGTGACATATTTTGGTGTATGCCTAAAGGGCTTGTAACAGGGTACCAAATATGGGTACGTTCAGATGTGCTAGTGAGCATGGGAAAACTATGAACATGTAGAAGGGAATGTCACTTAGTAAACCATTGAGAAGATATCACAGGCCTGTTGATGAATGCAACTGATAAGAGTGTGGCCACAACCAAACAAGTTGGAACTTGTTTATGAGCATCAGTTCATTCGAGATCAAGTTAATATCCGGACACAAAAGAGGGTGATGACACCATGTCTCTGTGTTGGACATCGATATTAGTGACATTGGATATTTAAGCTTAACTATAGGGTTAAGACTTCCATTAGACTGCTATCTCTATCTTAATTGGGGACTATAATGTCTTGCTAGAGCCCACCTACAGTCTATACACCTTGGGCCCACTGTCAATATAAAGACAAGCCCATAGGATTGTACACATAGAATGTCTGAGTCTAAACTTGTCAGATTCCTTATATACTTGGAGTATACAAAATGAAGAGATAAATATTAATTAATTAAATTATAGATCAATTAGATTGATCAATATAATTTAACTGATATATATTTTATTGGGTTGCATTAAGTTGATTTAAATAAATTAATCTAGGAATTTATTTCCGGGTGGAAATAAAATACATATATAGGTTTATATGTATTTGATTTTAGTTGAATCTCAATTAATGTATTGGGTCAATTTTAATTTAAATGACATGCACGTTATATAATATGGTTTTATATAAATACATGCTTAAAAATTAAAATAGAATGGCATTAAATTTTACCCAAGGTAATTAATTTTGATTTAGGGATTTGTGACAGTAAATCCTAACTTAAATGAAATTAAACCCAAGCCTTAAATTAAGGCCATAAATTTAGCCAGGAGAGTTAATTCTCTTAATTAGAATTTCGGCCATTATTAGTGATTTAAGGCTGAAATTTTCGGCCATCTCTTCTCCTCCTCCTTCGATCCGCCGCTAGCACGGGTTCCACTTGATAGACATTCGTGTACGTAAGAGTGGAGGAAATAGATTTTGGTTTCTGCAGCTGTCTCTAGAAGAGACATAAAAAGTTGAGAATCTTATTCTTGGTCTTTGATTTTATGTTTTTGATTTCCACTTCAATTACTCCTGGGTCATGGATTTGAGAAAATCGATTCGAGCTTCCGCTTTTATCGGTTGATTTTTGATGAAAAACCCCCACAGCCTGGACACTCCACATCTCCGATTTTCACAGGATTTTCACAGGCTCAGCTTGTCCCTTGTACAACTCCTTGCCAACTTTTATGAATGGTTTCATCATGAATTTGCCATTCTTTCCCTTCCTATGATTCTTGTTTTTCGGTGCTTCAGTTTCATATCCCAACCCAAACTGTCTTGGCTTACCAAATATATTGAATTCCAGCACTCTTTGCAAATTAACTCCAAGTCCTAGCCCCAGTACAAACTTCCGCTTACATAGATAATCGAACAACCAGTTTGGCATGTAGTTTTCATATATAACCATTGGAGCATCTGTGACTTCTTCTTCATTAATCATGGCGACTTGGAATCCACCAAATGGTGGAACTTCTTCACTCATAGTAGTAATCATTGACTGAAAATCTACCTTAACTGTTACAACCTTATCACCCACAAGGAATTTTATCTTCTGATGCAGTATGGAAGGAACACCTTCCAATGGATGAAACTTAGGCCTTCCCAACAGCAGCGAGAAAGTGACAAGAATATCAATTACTATGAAGCTCACCATTAACTTAACTAGTCCTACTTCTATTTCAGTCTCAAATGTACTAATCATAATCCTCTTTGAGTCATCATAAGCCCTAATCACAGTTGATGACTTCTTCAAAGCTTCTTCACTCAAGCCTAGATACGGTAGCATTTTCAATGGACAGATATTCAAGGTTGAGCAATCATCAACCATTACACATGGTATAACTCTATCCATTATGTTAGCCTTTACATAAATGGCTTTTCCTCCATCTGGTAAATCTTTCTCAGAGAATACAATATCAGAGGACCCAGAGTTAACTTTGTCCTACAAACAACACATTGCTTCTGGGGATGTTATTGGAGAAACTTCAATTTCAGATAACTTCTTCACCAATGCTGCTCTATGCTCTTTTAAAACTAGCAACAAATACCATAGACTAGCCTAAACCGGAGTTTTCTTCAATTGTGAAATGACTACGTTTTCCTTCTTAATTTCTTTGGGAGGTGATACACTGCTTGATCTGGTCAACAGAGCCTTATCTTTCTGCTGAATAACTGGCTAATACACTCTGCCACTTCTTGTCACATTTCTCACTTCAGTAATTTTTTACTTTTCAACAACTGGTGGCTTAGTCGATATACTTTCATGATACTCCTCATTTCATCGTCTGAATCTAGATTATTTAAACTTATTGGGTTCACAACTTCCTTCTGTTCTACTGACTTCCCACTTTCCAACTCTAGTTTAACTTCATTGGTGACTACTAATTGTATACTGGGGTTTGCTTGTAGACACAGGGCAAAAACAAAGTTACCTGGTAACCCTAACTACACTAAGTTAACCTGCTTTTCAAACTTCAACAATGGATTGGTTTTAGTACTGGGTTTTGCTGGTTCTTGCAATCTACCTCTATCTATCATTTTCTGGATAACATCTCTCAATTTATAGCAATTATTGGTTTTGTGACCAACAACGACATGATATGTGTAGAAATTATCCTTATCTACATCAGCTGGCTTTTCAAATTGCTTTAGAGAATTCAAGAAACCTGTGTTTCTGCATTTAGCAAATATCCTAGACAAAGATAAAGTCCAAGGAGAGATGCCTTGACTTCTTGGATTTCTATCTTGATTACCTTATTGCTAAGACATGGCATCAACTTCAACTTGCTTTACTTTTGATGACTGCCCACTTTTACTTGTAGAACTAGAACCAGATCCACTGCCTGACCCAGCTATAGTCATTGATCGATACCTAAAACTATATCCAGAACTATAACCAGAACTTCTACCACCTCTGTGGCTTGCTACTTTCTCCTCTTCATCTCTTTCAACTTTCATTGCCATTTTATACACCTCACTAAGCTCACTGAAGGTATGAAACTTCATGTTGTTTTTGTATACATCACTACTGTCAATATCAAAATCTGAATCAACTCATCTTTGTCTGGATAATTCTTCAACAAGATCATCTTGTTCATCTGTCTTTCATAGTACTCATCAAGGGATTCGTTCGGTTTCTACTATATCCTTTCTAAGTCATACAGCTTCATTTAGATCTTGGTGTTGAAACTATAATATTTGATAAAAGCAGCTGACAAAGCTTCCCAATCTAACTGTACATATTCCGATAACGAACCATACAAAGACAATGCCCCTTCTTCAAGTGTGGTCGGAAAGAAATTGATCAATTACTGCTTTGTAGCACCCGCTGTCAACATAACTTGGGCATAGAGATTCACATAAGCTACCAATGAACTGATACCTTTGTAGGAAGCATCCTTCAGCACTTGAAACCCAATAGGGAAAGTTTCAATGCCTTTGTTTATCATGGAATCCATATTTACACCCCTCTTGGACTTCGTACTAATACTAGCCCCTTTGTTCAATTTAGAAACTACTTTATCAAGCTCTGTGCATTTCATCATTAACTTCTTTTCCATTATAGCTTTAATTTCTTACAACTCCTCAACACTTGTAGAAATATCACCCCCCAGATTGGGATGATTCGACCATCTTTTCTTTCCCAGGTCTAGTGGCACTGCCTTCACCACCTTTTCTCATAAAACCCGCATATCTTCTTTCAAAATATCTCAAAAATCCTATGACTTTAGGAAATCCTTTAGAATATCAGTAATGTTTAGTGTCTGATTTGCCATCTCAACTTCCTCAACAGATTCTGGCTCACTTTCTGTCTCAATTGTCACTTCTTCCTCCTTAACCTTGTAGTCTCAGCTTTCTTCCTACTCCGATCTAGCTTCTTTCTCAATGGACTCCCCAACCAAAAGTATAGAGCTGGTCTAATACAGGGCTTTGGATTTGAAAGTATAGAGCTAGTCTTATACGAGGTTTTGGATTTGAAAGTATAGAGATGGTCTTATGCAGGGCTTTGGATTTGAAAGTATAGAGCTGGTCTTATACAGGACTTTAAATTTTGTGTGAATTTAACTGAAAATGGGCAGCACTTTGGCATGTTTAAGGGATTTGAGAAAAAATTTTGGATATGCTTTGGATGGCGTTTCGCTGCATTTTGGGGATTCCGGATTTTCAAAGATTTGGGAAATTTGGTGATTTTGGCAATTTGAGGATTTAAGGGATTTGAAATTTTGGTGATTTTGGATTTTTGCAATTTAGGGATTTGGCGATTTATGGAATTTGGTGATTTTGGGATTTTGGCGATTTCGAGATTTAGTGACTTCGAGATTTAGCAACTTTGGGCTTTGGTGATTTATTTCGGAATTTGAGGATTTTGGAATTTGGCAATTTTGGAAGTTAGAGATTTTGGATTTAGGGATTTGAGATTTGACAATTTTGGGATTTAGAGATTTTGGATTTGGGGATTTGTGATTTGGTAGTTTTGGGATTTAAGGATTTTGGATTTGGGGATTTGAGATTTGGCGGTTATGGGATTTAGGGATTTGAGATTTGGCAGTTTTGGTATTTAGCCATTTTTGAAAATTTGGTGATTTTAGTGAATGTGGCGATTTGGGATTGAAATGATGCAATATGTTAATGCACAAATCTATGTGTTTCTAAATGGCTTCTGAAAATGCATAATATGCAAATTCCTACACAAGGAACAAACATTAGAACATGCATAAATATGCACTCCCTTCCGACCTTATTTCTCCACGTTTGGTAGACACAAATATTTCCTAGAAGTTGGTTCTCTATATCATCAATAGGGGATAATAAAGGTCGTCTCTTAATAGATTAATGCCATTTTTGTTTTGGTTTCCTAAGGGAAGTAACTACGGCTGCTTAATATGGGCCAAGTCAAAAGTCTCGGGTTCACATAAAAGCTCCCATAGCAGAATAAATTCCTCACTTCTCCCTCATGAAGGATACAAACGAAGGGGTTTGTACCAGGCTATGAGTGATGTACCATTTCGGTGTCCCTAATGTTGGTGTGCCCTAGTTCTTAAGGCATTGGATTCTTGTATTTTGTATTATACATTGAGACCCATTGTATGAATACATTATTTGTGTCACATTAATGAAGGTAATTAATCTATTTCATTTATATCTTGTGCTATAATATGAGTAGAGTATCCATTGATTGATAATCATAAAACCTATCCCAGGTCTGTTCTAATCGTGGGAACGAATAGAACCACAGACTTGTATATTCGATGACTGTATGGTAGTTCTAAACTAGCCATAGTACTTGTATAGTCAGTCATGAATATAGGTACATGTCATTGACATGGGACTGGATCGATCCGTATAAGAAAGCCACATGGTTGTCATGTCATAGGTCTTTCTTGAGTAGGTCTCTTTTGTCCTCAGACCAGATTTTATTATAATATCAATATGGAATCCGGTTCATTTTGACAGACGCCTAACAGGTCTGTCAAAGGATGCTAAATACTGGTATGATTGGGTGCACCGGTGAACATGTTGATATTGATGATGAAGTGATGGAATTGCCACTCGGGTAACACCGAGATGATATCATTGGCCACTTGATGAGTGGGACTGATAAGTGTATGGCCATATCCAAATAAGTTGGTTGCTTATTTGATTAATCAGTCAACTCAAGATCAAGAAATATAATAAACAACAGAAGAGGATGACGGACACCATGCCTCTTGTTTATTCATATCGATATCGTTAGGCAAAGGACACCATGAGATTACTACCGGGTGAGTGTCTTCTAAAGACTGCTGCATCTCTGTCTTAATTGGGGGCTATAATGGTTTGCTAGAACCCACTTACAGTCTGTGGGCCTTGGGCCTACTGCCAACATACAGACAGACCCATAGGATCGTGCATATAGATCAACTGAGCTGGAACTTATAGATATTGTACATGTAATGTACATTGGAAGGAATGTGTTAATTAATTAGTTGACATTCGGTGTCAAGGTAATTAATTAACATTGGGTTGAATTTAATTTAATTAATAAGTTTACATAATGTAATTAATTAATTTATTAATTAATTGAATTACATAAAGTAAACAATTAATTAAATAATTTTCCTGAGTAGGAAAATTAAATACATGTATTGTATTAACTTAAGTGTGATTTAATTTTATTTAGGGGTAATTAAATTTAGCCAAATAGAATTAAATTACATAGTATATATTTTTTAATTAAAGTTTATTTATGTAATTATAATCCTAGTGGGCTTGGGTTTAATTAACCTAATTAAAACCCAATTAGACAAGGTGTCTATATAAGGGCACACTTAAGGAGGAAAAACCTAATTCAACTCTAATTAATTGCTGGAAATTTCAGCCACCAATAGCAGCCCCAAATAGCCGAAAATCCCAGCATTAATCCTCCATTCCTTCGCGTCTTCGGCTAGCACCAGTTCTCGCTCAATAGTTGGTCGTGCACCGGACTTTGGAGATCGCAGTTTCAAGAAATGATTCTGCAGCAGTCTCTAGAGGAGACGAATTCGGTGAGTTAATCTCTCTTGATTCTTATTTGATTTTATTCTAATCAATGGTAATTGGACACAATAGGTGGATTCTAGGAAATTTTAAACGGTGTATTTTTCGCTGCATCACGTTATTTTTCCAATGACGAATCCCAACACCTAAGACCTGGCGAAACTTAGGCGACACTTTCAATGGCATATCAGGGTTTAAAAGCACTTCAAAAGTGTGCGTGAAAATGTGTTTCTAAGTGATATACAAATAAAAGGTATTGATATAAAGTATTAAAATATTCTGAATCAAAAATTTTCAATGTTTGTAAATTTTGATTTTTAAAATAAAAAACAAAATCCCTAGCGGAGTTACCATTATGAGCGGACGATCCTAAACAAATGGGCCTGGTGACCAGGCTGGTAAGATTTAATAAATGAAAACAGGTTTTATAATGTGTAAACAAACAAACTCGAATGCTCTCACTAAAAAGGGACAGGAGTCGTCACGCGGCTCAGCTCAACCGAGAACTTACGGTACAGCCAAAATGAGCTACAACTCACTGTACCTTTTAATAAGAGATTCGAGTTCGAACAACTCACCTATTTCTTCTCGATTCAAAATATATTTAATAATTTATATCAATGGCTTTTATATTTTTTACAATTGTTTTGATATTTGTTTTGTTAAGTCAATGCTCACACATAAGATACAATACTAAAAGCAATAAATAAATTCTGAAAGTAATAAATAAATTCAGGAAATTTAAAATATACGTATCGATTGAATGAATGCCCTAGGGGATACAATTGTGTAAAAAAGGGATTTGGGGTACAAATTTATCTATATACAAATTCTTAAAAATAGAAAGCTAAACATTCATATATCCTAACATATATCTACTTGCAAAACAAAGTTAGTACAGATAAATATGTACACATAGGACTCAAACAGACTCAAAATGGGAATTCCAGATAGCTCAGGGCGTGAAATGGGGAAAATCAGGAAATTCGATAAAGTACTCGATTTGACCAGGAAAACATTTTAAAACGCCATTTTGATGGGACTAGAAATTCATTTGAAAATTAATTTGTCCTGTTTAATATTTCTGCATACAAAAGTGGGCCAGTTTTCAAGAAACTTGTGTTTCTATCGTTGCAGTAGTTTACGGAAAATTTAATACAGATATTAATTAAATACAAAAAATAAATCTAGGTCAAAATGATAAGCAAAATAAAGAAAAATTAAAAAAAAAAATTCTGAAATTAAAACAACCATACAGGTGTAGCGGAAACAGCAGTGTGACTGTAAAAATAGGCATATTGATTAGGTTTTAAAAGAATCAGAGAAATTGCTAAAAATCTGGAAATCACTAAATCTGAAACAAATAATAGCTATACTGCTGTAATGCAATAGTCATGTAGTTGTCGTAATAGCCATATAGATCTGGCTAGCTAGAAAATAGAAAACACAGCAAAATTTAAAAAAGATGAAATGCACCAAAAATCAACCCAAAAAGCTATAAAAAGGTTTAAGGCCTCTCAGAATTACCTTTTAGATGTCTCTCCAGTGTTCAATTTAAAAGAAATCCGATTCTCAAAGCTTGAATTCGAATTTGAAATAGAAATTGAACCTTTGAAACCAAGAGCTTGAATTCTCCAATTCATTAGTCGATTCCAGTAACCCCAACTAAGTCTCTGATGGCTTAGGATGGATTTAGACAATTTGTTCTTTGAATTGATGAATTCTTGGTGTTAATTTTGAATTCGAGTTTTTAAAGTTTGTAAGTTTTTTGAGAATTTTTCCTCAAGTTCTCCTTTTAATTATGTGTCCTTATTATTGTTCTCTTGTCCTCCCTTATGATCTCCATTCAATCCCAATTACCAACCCTATAATGCGAAGGAATTAGTGGAGATTAAGTGTCAAGCTCTGTTTTCAACAGTTGTCCTCTTCCATGCAACATTCTGGTGATTCATCAACAGTCGTGTGGTTGTCATGTACTAACCTTACAGTTGTTGACACAATAGTCGTGTGGTTCTTCCAATAGCTGTGTGGTTGTTCTCTTCAGTCAATCCTAATTCTTCAAATATTCTTGGTTTCAAGTTTCAAGTTCTTTAAAATCTGAATTTTTGCTTCTCGAATCGATTCTCGTAATGAACCAGAAGGATATATGACATTCGATACTCTATCATCATTGAGGTCGGGAAAAACCCAGCATTCCTAGTTCCACAAATAAATATATGCACATTAGATTAAATTAGGACAAAATGGGATAATAAGATAGCTGGGGATCAGGCATTTGGGGGATAATCAGGAAAACTTGACAGTTTTACTCGATTAGACCTGGAAAACAGTTTTGTAAATGCCCTGTACTTTTCGATTGGAGAAAATAATTTTTGGAAAAACAATTTTGGCCAATTTTATTATTCAGCACGTAAAAAGGCGGGTCAGATATCTGAGGATTTATTGAAAATCCCTTTCATTTGAGTCCTAGCAAGGCTCCAAAATTAAACTAGGTCGTAAAGCATATAAACACGTAAAATCAATTTTCTAATAATGAATAAACGTATGAACAAAAATATGGAAAATAAAAATGAGCCGTGTGATTCAACAGATGAGTCGTACAGCTTAAACATGCCAAAGATAGGCCATTCGACCTGACATGGGGAGGAAAAGCACCAACGTTGATCTTAGGAAAGATTGGATCGTACGGCTTAAATCCATATGAACATGGCCGTATGACTTTTTCTTTTTATAAAATAAGGCCATGCGGCCTATCTTCGACAGGAAAATGGATTTTCCAGGTTCGAATTCAACACGTAGAAATTCACTTTTTGTGTTCCTCCTTTTGATTTTAAGATCCTTTAGGGGTCTACCAATTGGTTAGACTAAAAAAATCATAGATTTTCACCCGGAATTCCACAAAACCAAAGATCTTGGAAGCAGAGGAATTTTGGCTGTAGGAACTCACAAGCCATCGATGAGCTGTGTGGCTAAAAATTCACCCAAGCTAGGCCATACGGCCTAAAAGATAGGCTGTAAAGCCCAATTTCAAAACTTACAGAAATATGATTTTGAGTTTTCAGCCAAAATAACACAACATAGCAATATCAACCAATGTAGAAATCAAAAGAATGGATTTTATGGCCTCTCAGAAGCTACCTTTAATGTGTTTATTCAGGATTCGATTGAGTACTCCAGATCCGATCCTCGAAGCTTGAAATGATTATAACTTGCCAATTCAAACTGAAACTCACCAAGATCCGAAAACAGTCGCGTCTCGCCTTGATCTTCTACTTCTCCATGCACCAGAATGAGTTTTCAGTGTTGAAAAGGATGAAGAGTGGATGATGGTTTGGGTTTGGTGTGAGATTTTTTGGTGTTTTTAGAGTGTTACAGATGGTTGAAGGTGATGAACAGGGAGAGAGTTCTTAATGGTTAAGTTTTTGGTGTAATCCTTTGCTTTCTCGGTAATGATCACTACTATCTGTAATTTGTGAAGAGAAGAACCTTTTATACTCTGTCTCTACAAGTGGGGCAACTTGAGTTGCTGTTTCTACTTTACAAGATAGGCCGTATGGCTTAGAGCTTCCAAATTTAGCCGTACGGCCTTACTCTTAAGCTGTACAGATTTTCTTCAAATCCAGTTGTATCCAATTTAAGCAGCTCTCTCCCGTAGCTTAACCCTCTTTGCATGGCCTAAATCCCCTTCGCTAAGGCCATACGACCTACCTCTTAAAGTGAAATTCCTCCCTTTCGGCTTTTGCAGTTTTCGGTTCGTTTAGATACAAGTTAGAATCTAGTCATTACTTCTCGTGCTAGTGTCTCTGGGGAACTCAAGATAAAAGATAGCTAAAATACTTCATCACAGAGGTCGGACAAAAATTTATGCTCATAAGCTACCCCTTGTGTAGTTAAATTCAACTCTCTCTAAGTCTTGCTAGATCTTTGGGATGAATTTAAGTACACAATAGAGAGCATGGTGAACAAAAGATAAAGTACTGACCTGAGATTTTTAGAGATTGACTTTTGTTGACTCAAAGATTAGGAGCATTTCGTTGAACATTGTTGTTCTTCGGGTTTGGGTTCGTTATGCTGAGTGATGATTGTTTGACTTTTGGTGGCCATGATAGACCTGCAATTTCCTTTGAAGGGTAGGTGCGCTTTGAACGTGGTTATCTCCTTGGGTTTGAGTTGCTTGTGTTGGGGGGTGATCATTTGACTTTTGTTCATATTGGCATCTTTATTCCTTGATCGATAATTTTGAAAGGAAAAATTTTTACCTCTTCGATCAAGAACAAAGACGCATTTGAGAGGCTTCATCTCCTTTGAATGAATGCTTGTTATGTATGAAAATGTATATGAATGCATATGGATGGGTGCTTATATGTGTATGCAAATGTGCTAGAATACACGTGGATTTGCTGTTATGGTTTGAGATCCTCTCTTGAGGCTAATGGATAAAGGTATTGGTAGTGATAGCTTTTAGTCTTGATGCTGTGAATTTGGGCTCACTACTTATGGTAGCATAGCTTCCAGGTCCAATTGTATGCCCCTTGTTCGCTATTGAATGGTCATAGGATGGCCCTTGTGGTTTGTTGCCGGGAATAAGTGAGCTTGGTAGTGGCTTAAAGAGAAATGTGGCTTGGTCATGCCTCTAGAATTTGATGTACTTTAACTTTGGGTTTGTCCTGGGTAGGCTTCTTTTTCTCTCTCTTTTTCTTTTCTTTCCTTTTTTTTTTTAACATAACCACTAGGGATGATTAGGACGTGGTTGGGATTCCTGAGATCCCTTATCGACACCGCTAGTTTCTCCCTGATTCTAAGTTTCTCATAAATGCTACCTATTTGAATGCAGTGTCCTACTGATGGATACTTATATGTAATGATTGTTGGGATTCATCATCGGAAAAATAATGTGGTGTAGCAGAATTACACCGTTTAAAATTTCCTAGAATCCACATATCGTGTTTGATTACCATTGATTGGAATAAAATCAAATTTGAATCAAAAGAGATTCACTCACCAAATCCATCTCTTGTAGAGACTGCTACATAATTATTTCTTGAAACTGTGATCTCCAAAGTCTGGTGTACGACCACCTATCGAGCAGGAACCGGTGCTAGCCGAAGAGCAAAGAAATAAAGGAATTATTACTGGAAATTTTGGCTAAGGGGCTGAAATTTACAGCTTATTCCTTGGGATTAGGGCTGATTTTTTCACTTAAGTGTGCCTTATATAGTCCTTCCATAATAAGGTTTCTATTTAGGTTAATTAAAACCCAAGCCAATTAGGATTTGGATTACATAAATAAACCTTATACCAAAAGGATTATACTATGTAATTTAATTCCATTTGGCTAATTTAATTACCCTAAATAAAATTAAATCACACTTAAGAAATGCAATTCATGTATTTAATTTTCCTACTATAGGAAAATTATTTAATTATGTTAACTTCGGTTTTGATGATCACAAGTTGACATTTAATGAAAAGAGTTTCTTAAAATAACACTTAGCTTTAAAAGCTTTATAAGTTGAGAATTCCACTTGATATAATAAGATAAAACAACTCATGCTTATAAGTTATATAATTCCTTTATGACTTTATGTTGTTTTAATAGCTAAAATCTCTTATGAGTTGAAACTAATACGCACGGCCACAAGAAGTTTATTCAATGTTTTCAACATTTACTTTGGCTTATGACTTAAACTAAAATGCTATATCACTGTCGGGATTTGTCACCGGAAATCAACCGATTAAAGCAGAAGAACGCGGTGATTTCCTCAAATCCGTGCGTAGGAGCAATTGAGATGGAAATTGTAAAAACAAAAATTAATAACAAGAGATAAATCTCTTACCTGGATTATCTCTACAAGAGATGGATGCAGACTGCAGGAATCAAGATAGAATCCCTCCTCGTTCACGTATACGAATGCCTAAAAAACACCACCGGTGCTAGCGTTGGAAAAACACGAACAATGGAGAAGGAGAAGGGGGAGAATTTGGCTATGGTGGCTTGGGTTACCTTGGCCAAAATACCTAGGGTTATTTTAACCCTAGGTGGTCGAAATTCTCAAGGAGAATTTCGGCCCAATTGGCTCCTCTTTGTGTGGGCTTACCTTCTTTCATTTTAGGTCCAAATCTATTTTAATTGGTCTGGTTTAAATTAATTTCAAGCCCAACTTTAATTTACCCATGTATATAATATATTACACCATGTAACACATTATTTACATTTAATTAAAATTGGTTTAACTAATTAATTTAATCCATGAAATTAAAATTAGATCTTCACAAAATAAATTCATATGTAAACCCATACATATGAATATTTCCACCCAGGAAATAATCTTATAATTAATCCAATTAATTATGAGAAACTATTAATTTTATTATCATGATCAATCCAATTGATCTATATAATATAATTAATATAATCCTCTTTCTCCAGATGTATACTCCAAGTATACATGTGATTCCTTAAGTCAGTGTTTAGTCGCTCAAAGTGTACGATCCTGTGGGCCCATCTTAATGTTGGTAGTGGGCCTTTGGCCCACAGACTGCAGTTGGGCTCTAGCAAGCCACTGCAGCCCCCAATTAAGATGGAGATGGCAGTCCAACTACAATCATAACCCTGTAGTTTGAACTTTTATATCCCATGTCATTGATATCGGTGTCCAACACAGAGGCATAGATTGATCACCCTCTTTTGTGTCTAGACATTTACTTGATCCCGAATGTACTGAAGCTCACAAACAAGTTCAAACTTGTTTGGGTGTGGCCACACTCTTATCAGTCACATTCATCAAGAGGCTGGTGATATCTTCTCAGTGGACTACTGAGTGACAAATCCCTTCTGCATATCCATAGCATTGCCATGCTAAGTGACATACCCGAAAGCACCCATACTTGGCACCCTATTACAGGCCCTTTAGGTGTACCCCTAAGTATGCGACCTCGCATGCGATACCATCATATTGTCAGGTCAAAGGATCAATACAAGTACTACACGAGAATCAGTTGTGGTACTATACCATGTGGATTTCTCGTTTAGTGGATCTATCCAGTACCATGCCCTTTTTACATGTACCCATTAACTTGGTTGACATCCCATGTCCAATGAATGGTAAGACACCACCATACAACTAGGTTAATGATAGTCTCTAGTCCTATTCATTCCCATGACTGGAACAGACTACGGATCTCTTTATGGTCATATCATTTACCCTATCCATGGTCTTACCGTCAAGTGCATGACACTTGTCATCATGGATATGGATATGTCTATTGGATACTTCATTTAAGATATTGCACAAGATATATATAATAAATGCATTAATGCCTTTATTAATAACAAAAAATTAGTATAATACATAAATACAATGAATGTATAATACAAATACAAGGTCCAATGCCTCGAGACTATGGCATATCCAACAATCTCCCACTTGCACTAGTTCCAACTAGGCATGGGCCTAATCCCTATAGATCTAGTATGACCCTCGTGCTTAGGCTGGGCCAGCGCCTTGGTCAAAGGATCTGCGATATTATCCTCGGTGTCCACTCTGTGTAATGAAATGTCACCTCTCTTCGCGATCTCTCATATGTGGTGAAACTTTCCAAGCATGTGCTTTATGTTCTTGTGTGAACGGGGCTCCTTAGCTTGTGCAACGGCCCTATTATTGTCACAGAAGATATCAACTAGGTCCTGGATAGTTGGTACTACTCCCAACTCAGTGATAAACTTTCTTATCCACACACTTCCTTAGCTGCATCACACGCTGTGATGTACTCAGCTTCTGTTGTAGAGTCTGTGATGGTTAGCTGCTTTGAGCTCCTCCAGCTTACAGCACCACCATTTAGCAAAAACACATACTCAGACTGTGACTGGCACTCATCCTGGTCGGTCTGGAAGCTTGCATCAGTGTACCTAGTAACTGATAGCACTTCCTGACCTCCATACACCAAAAAGCTATCCTTAGTCCAGTTAAGGTACTTGAGGATCACCTTGACAGCCTTCCAGTGATCCTCCCCGGGATCCTGCTGGTACCGGCTCATCATACATAGTGCAAAGGTGACATCAGGTCTCGTACATAGCATGGAGTACATAATTGATCCTATAGTCGAAGCATATGGAACCAATTTCATATTCTCCCTATCCTCCCTTGTTTTAGGACAGTTCTTCTTACTAAGTTTTAGCCCATGACTCATTGGCAAGAAACCTTTCTTAGCCTGGTCCATGCTGAACCTTTTCAGAACTTTATCTATGTATGAGGCCTGACTTAGACCCAGAAGCTGATTTGATGTATCCTTATAGATCCTGATCCCTAGGATCATCTCAGCTTCACCTAAGTCCTTCATTGCGAAGCACTTACACAGCCACTACTTTACCTCTTGTAGTGTAGGTATGTTGCTTCTAATGAGTAGGATGTCATCTACGTAAAGTACCAAGAATGTGACAATGCTCCCGCTAGTCCTTTTATAGACACAAGGCTCATCTTGATTCTATATGAAACCATATTCCTTTATAGCTTTATTGAATCTAAGATTCCAACTTCAGGATGCTTGCTTCAGTCCATAAATGGACCTTTGAAGTTTGCATACCCTTCCCGGATACTCTGGATCGACAAAACCCTCAGGTTGTGTCATGTACACATCCTCGAGTAGCTTTCCATTAAGGAAAGCGGCTTTGACATCCATTTGCCAGACCTCATAGTCGTACCATGCGGCTATGGCCAGCAAGATCCTGATGGATTTGAGCATGGCTACTGGTGAGAAAGTTTCATCATAGTCTATTCCATGAACTTGTCTGAAACCTTTCGCAACTAGACACCCCTTGAAGGTATTATTAGCTTTTAGCTTGTAGCACCACTTGCAACCAATTGCCTTAGCACCCAGAGGTGGATCAAACAAGTTCCAAACCTGGTTATCATACATAGATTGTATCTCTGCTTCCATGGCTTTACGCCAATTTACAGACTGTGGGCTTGCCATAGCCTCCTGGTAGGTTTTGGGCTCATCCTCATCCCAAATGAGAAGAGTTTGATCATCGGTGACGAGGAAACCATACCTCTCTGGTTCCCAATGATCCCTACCAGACCTTCTAGGTCCTTGCATGGCCTGGGTTGGTGCTTCCTCCTGTGGTAGCTCCACCTGGGCCTCCGAGTTATCCTCTTCAGGAGCTTGTGGACTTTGAACTTCCCTGAGTTCAACATTGCTCCCACTATCTTTCTTGGAAAGGAACTCCTTTCTAGAAAGACCCCTTTCCTTGCCACGAACACCTTGTTCTCGGCGGGGTTGTAGAAGTAATACCCTTTGGTTTCCCTAGGGTAGCACACAAACATGCATTTATCGGTTTTGGGCTCCAGCTTGCCACTAGTCAATCTCTTGACATGTGCTTCGCATCCCCAAATCCTTAGGAAAGACACATTGGGCTCCTTGCCCGTCCATATCTGATATTGGTCTTTTCCACTACCTTAGTCGGAGTATTATTTAAAATAAGAGCAGTTGTCTCGAGGGCGTGTCCCCAAAAACTAATTGGGAGCGAGGCTTGACTCATCATTGAGCGGACCATGTCCAATAGGGTCCTATTCCTCTGTTTGGACACCCCATTCCATTGTGGTGTACCTAGAGGAGTGAGCTGTGGAACTATTCCATGCTCTCTCAAATGTAAGTCAAACTCTAGGCTCATATACTCACCTCCTCGGTCCGATTGAAGGGTCTTGATATTCCTGCCTAGCTGGTTCTGTACTTCGTTCCTAAATTCCTTGAACCTATCAAGGGTCTTGGATTTATGTTTCATCAGATAGACGTAGCCATATCTGCTAAAATCATCCGTGAACGTGACGAAATACAGATGTCCACCTCTGGTCACTGCGCTCATGGGCCCACATACATCTGAATGTATTAGGTCCAATAAGCCAGTGGCCCTTTCAGCCTTCTTGCCAAAAGGTGCCTTAGTCATTTTGCCTCGTAAACATGACTCACATATATCAATTGACTCCAAGTCAAATGACCCTAAGACTCTAGTTTTGTGAAGCCTAGCTATGCGCTTCTCGTTTATGTGGCCTAAACGACAATGCCATAGGTAGACAGGATTAAGTTCGTTGGGCTTAACCCTTTTAGTGTTTATGTTATAGACATGATTGGTTTCATTTAAGTCTAGGATATATATGCCATTATTTAATAGAGCATCTCCATATAATAATCCTTCTCTAGATAAAGAAATTCTACCATTCGAAATAGTAAAATAAAATCCAGAAATATCCAACATGGAAACTGAAATAATATTCCTGCACATAGCAGGTACAAAATAACATTGTTCCAAAATTAAAACCAATCCACTAGGCATCATAAGGTGATATTCGCCGATCTCTATGGCAGCAACCCTTGCTCCATTTCCGACCCGCAAGTCCACCTCCCCCGATCCCAATGACCTTCTGTTATTAAGTCCCTGCACATTGCAACAAATGTGAGAACCACATCCAGTATCCAATACCCAGGATGTTTAAACAGTAAGGTTAATGTGTATAACATAAATACCTGACGAGGACGCACCCTGGCCCCTCCTCTGCTCTCCCATCAGCTTGGGACACGATCTCTTCCAGTGGCCTGCCTGTCTGCACCCGAAATAGACATCCTTAGGACCTGCCTTCTGCTAGGCCTTGGGCTGGGCCTTGGCCTTCTTAGCCTTGGCCTTGGCCTTGCCCTTGGCAAGAGAAGGGTTCCCCTTGTTGACCAGCAGCACCAGCGGACTCTTCTTAATCGATTGTTCAGTAAGCTTGAGCATCCCATGCAGCTCACTAACAGTACGGTTCATCCCTTGCATGTTATAGTTTAGGATGAACTGATCATAAGAATCCGGCAAGGATGCAAGGATTGGGTCCACTGCCAACTCTTGAGAGCTGGGCAATCCGAGATGGGCTAGAGTGTCCAAATAGCCCTTCATCTTGAGCACGTGTGCGCTCACAGATGTCCCAGCCCCCATCTTACAGGAGTGGAATGCCTTATTGGTAAGGTACCTTTCCTGACGACCTTGCTCCTGAAACATCTCGTTAAGAGTTGTTATCATAGCAAAGGCTTGATGGTCGATAAACTGTTTTTACGGGGACCATGCAGGCCAACATAAGGCATGTCACATCCCTATTATCCTTAACATGCACCTGGTATTCCTCCAACTGGGCAGCCAGTGGATTATGTCCTTGAGGCGCAACCGACACAGGCCTTTCCAGTACGTACTCTTTTGACTCTTGTCTTAGAACTATCCTTAAGTTCTTAGACCAGTCCAAAACTTTGAGACCGGAAAGCTTGTCCCTCTCTAGGATAGATCGCAGTGATAATGAGTTGTTGTTTGCCATTTAAGAGTTTACACAGAAAAACATTTTAGAGTATTAATAAAGGACATTACATTGTTATTCCTATATATAATTAATAATGAATCAAGTTATTAATTAAACTGAGTTGTTGGGCTCATAGGCGGAGATCCATATTTCATTAAGATATAGCCAGACGAATGCCTGGTACAACTATACCCTAATTATTAAGGTAGGAACGCCATCCAATCCCAACCTAGGGACTCTCGGTTTGATGGGCTTGTTGGCACTTACCTATCTGTGCTTAGGGCCAGGAGAATCCTACTACCCATGCTAAGTCAAAACCTCCATTCAAGTGTTAGAGTATCCCATACCCTAACCCAATACAAAATGATGATACTCTAGTGCATCCTGCGAGGGCAAAGTCTACAACTGGCCTATCCCCACTTCGAGCTGCTTTTGAATGAGGTAAGCACTTTTAAGCGACTTTGTAATTTCCATTTGGTTGTTAGATTCATTTAATAACGGCTGGCATACATAAGGCGGGTGAAAGTGTTGTTGGATCATACATTCACACATGCAAATAAATATAAAGCATAATTAAATAAATAAGTAAAATGGATTATTATGAGCCTATATTACATCCTAATATTTTTCTAGTAAACCTATACTAGAATCCAATATTAGTTGGGCCTCCATCTCCTTCCTTCTGGGCTTGCACCTCTGCTTGGGCTCACCACTCCATGGGCTTCTTCTTTTACAAATTTTATAATAAGTAAATAAAATAAAATTACATTAAAAAAAGAAAACGACACGCAGGACGTATTTACCCAAAAAGAAAAAACAACCCATCTTGAATAAAGGCCCAATAGCATCCAATCATATAAATATTTAATCACCCATATGCATCCAATACATATAATTTATAAGCATGTTATAATGCATGATTTAAGCCCATTTCAATTATGTCCAAGCCATTATTTTGAAATCGCCAATTTTGGCCTACCATGGTTCTAGCCCTTAATGGGCTTTGGGCCTCCAGCCCAGGCAGTCCAACTGCTCCCACTGGTCATGGGTCCATTTTAGCCGTCCAAGTAATTGTGCCAAAATTACCAGAACCAATTTCAATTAACCATATTAATTTCCAAAATTAATATCACATGAATAAAATTAAATTTTATTCAAGAAACCATGCGCATTTAAATTGTAAAAATTTAAACACACGAATTTTAAAACCAATTAAAATTTCAAAACTGGGCCCCGGGCCCGAAATCGGCAAAATCCAAAAACACTGGGCTTGACCCACTGTGGCTAGGGCAACCTAGTTGCCCTAGCTGCAGCCGCCGCTGCTAGGGGTTGCAGCAGCGTTGCCGTGTGGCAGCCACGCTGCTGCCGCTGTTCCCGCCACTCTTGGGATTCGTCATCTGAAAAATAACGTGGCGCAGCGGAAAATACACCATTTAAAATTTCCTAGAATCCACCTATCGTGTCCAATTAACCATTGATTAGAATAAAATCAATTTGAATCAAGAGAGATTAACTCACCAAATTCGTCTCTTCTAGAGACTGTTGCAGAATTGTTTCTTGAAATTGTGATCTCCAAAGTCCAATGCACGACCAACTATTGACCGGGAACAGGTGCTAGCCGAAGATGCGAAGGAATGGAGGTTTAATGCTGGGATTTTCGGCTGTTTTGGGGCTGCTCTTGGTGGCTGAAATTTCCAGCAATTAATTAGGGTTGAATTAGGTTTTTCCTCCTTAAGTGTGCCCTTATATAGACACCTTGTCTAATTAGGTTTTAATTAGGTTAATTAAACCCAAGCCCACTAGGATTATAATTACATAAATAAACTTTAATTAAAAAGTGTATACTATGTAATTTAATTTCATTTGGCTAAATTTAATTACCTCTAAATAAAATTAAATCACACTTAACTTAATACAATACATGTATTTAATTTTCCTACTTAGGAAAATTATTTAATTAATTGTTTACTTTATGTAATTCAATTAATTGATAAATTAATTAATTACATTATGTAAACTTATTAATTAAATAAAATTCAACCTAATGTTAATTAATTACCTTGACACCAAATATCAACTAATTAATTAACGCATTCCTTCCAATGTACATTACATGTACAATTTCTATAAGTTCTGGCTCAATTGATCTATGTGCACGATCCTATGGGTCTGTCTTTATGTTGGCAGTAGGCCCAAGGCCCATAGACTGTAAGTGGGTTCTAGCAAACCATTACAGCCCCCAATTAAGACAGAGATGCAGTAGTCTTTAGAAGACACTCACCCAGTAGTAATCTCATTGTGTCCTTTGCCTAACGATATCGATATGAATAAACAAGAGGCATGGTGTCCGTCATCCTCTTCTGTTGTTTATTATATTTCTTGATCTTGAGTTGACTGATTAATCAAATAAGCACCGACTTACTTGGGTATGGCCATACACTTATCAGTCCCACTCATCAAGTGGCCAATGATATCATCTCGGTGTTACCCGAGTGGCAATTCTATCACTTCATCATCAATATCAACATGTTCACCGGTCCACCCAATCATACCCATATTTAGCATTCTTTTACAGACCTGTTAGGCGTATGTCAAACTGGATTCCATATTGATATCATAATGAAATCTAGTCTGAGGACAAAAGAGACCTACTCAAGAAAGACCTATGACGCGACAACCATGTGGCTTTCTTATGCAGATGGGTCCAGTCCCATGTCAATGACATGTACCTATATTCATGACTGACTATAAAAGTACTATGGCTAGTTAAAAACTGCCATACAGTTATCGAATATACAAGTCTGTGGTTCTATTCGTTCCCACGATTAGAACAGACCTGGGACTGGTTTTATGATTATCAATCAATGGATACACTACTCATATTATAGCAAAAGATATAAATTAATAGATTAATTGCCTTTATTAATGTGACACAAATAATGTATTCATACAATGAGTCTTAATGTATAATACAAAATACAAGAATCCAATGCCCTAAGAACTAGGGCACACCAACAATCTCCCACTTACACTAGTTCCAAGTGGGCATTGCCCTAATTCCTATAGATCTGGCATGACCGTCGTGCTGTGTCAGCGGCAGCGCTTTGGTCAATGGATCAGCGACATTATTCTTGGTGTCAACCCTCTGCAATGATATGTCACCTCTGTTCACGATCTCCCGAATGAGGTGAAACTTTCTGAGCACATGTTTGGATCTCTTGTGTGATCGGGGCTCCTTAGCTTGTGCGATGGCCCCGTTGTTGTCACAAAAACATCAACTGGGTCTAGGATAGTGGATACTGCTCCTAACTCAGTTATGAACTTCTTAATCCAAATGGTTTCCTTTGTTGCTTCGCATGCAACTATGTACTCAGCTTCCGTTGTAGAGTCAACAATGGTGGCCTGCTTTGAGGACCTCCAACTAATGGCACCGCCATTCAGGAGAAAAACATAACCAAACTGTGACTGGCTCTCATCCTCATCGGTCTCAAAGCCTGCATCAGTGTAACCTGACACTACCAGCTCATCTTGACCTCCATACACTAAGAAAGCATCCTTAGTCCGATTAAGGTACTTTAGGATTGCCTTAACAGCCTTCCAGTGTTCCTCCCCGAGGTCCAACTGGTACCGGCTTGTGATACTTAGTGCAAACGCGACATTAGGCCTCGTACATAACATGGAGTACATGATAGATCCAATAGCAGATGCATAAGGGATCTTTTCATGTTCTCCTGGTCCTTCTTTGTTTTAGGACCATCTTTCTTACTCAGCTTCAACCCATGGCGCATAGGCAAGAATCCTTTCTTTGCCTTGTCTATGCTGAATCTTTTCAGAACCTTCTCAATGTATGTGGCCTGATTTAGGCCTAGGAGCTGATTGGATCTATCTCTGCAGATCCTGATCCCTAAGATCGTCTTAGCTTCGCCTAAGTCCTTCATTGCGAAGCACCTACTCAACCACTACTTAACCCCTTGTAGTGTTGGTATGCCACCTCCAATGATAAGGATGTCGTCAACATATAGCACTAGGACGGTGGAAACGCTCCCACTTACCATCTTATACACACAGGGCCTTTAACTTGAAACACCACTTGCAACCTATCACCTTAGCACCCGAAGGTGGATCCACCAAGTTCCATATTTGGTTATCGTGCATAGATTGCATCTCAGCCACTATGGCTTTGTGCCATTGATCTGAGTGTGGACTTTCAATAGCCTCTTGATAGGTTTTGGGCTCCTCTTGGTCAATGACCATAAGGTCCCTATCATCAGTCATGAGAAAGTCGTACCTCTCTAGCTGATGACGTGTCCTACCAAACCTTCTAAGGTCTTGTGCAACCGGTTCTGGTTCCTCAATTTCTTGAGTAGTCAGATAGATTCCCGAAGCATCCTTAACAGTAGCTGCAGGAGTTTGTGAGTCTTGAACTTCTGAAAGTTCAACATTACTCCCACTGTCTCTCTTGGAAAGGAATTCCTTCTCCAAGAAGACTGCATTTCTGGCTATGAAAACTTTGTTTTCGATCGGATTGTAGAAGTAATAACCCTTAGTTTCCTTAGGGTAACTGGTGGGTCCTAGGTGAAGTAGTGAAACTAAACCTAGAGTCACACAACTAAGGCAGTGTACCTATCGTTGACAAGTTATAATTCTGGTTGGTCCAGGTATCGATCCCACAGAGAAAAATATTCCGCAAACACTAAACTATTCGGGTTCCTTGCATGTCCTAGGCGGAACTTAATTTTGGGTTATGATTATACTAACAACTAAATTATCCTACTCCTAATTGATCTATCCCAGCTTACTTCGCACTTGAATTCGGGTTATCAATTGGCGGTTTACTGACGTATGAATGCTAATGGTGATGGCTTTATCAATTAATTAAAATAGATGAATTTAACTCAACAATTAAACCTTAATTATGTTCTTTCGATAATTCAACCTAGCGTGTCTAGATCTTTTAGGTCCTTAGCTGGTTTCCCTTGTTTAGAGGCGGTCTAATTCTAAAGCTAAAAAAATAGGGGCACGTAAATTCCACAGTGTTGTCAATACTAATGTTTTCCTAGGCATCAATCTAGGTAATGCCACAAATATGAACTTAATAAGTTAAGATCTTATGAGACTAGATTATCATTAAAGGAATTGCATAAAGAAAAGGTGTAAAAATTGAAATTAAATTGCAATCAATTGTATTAATAAAGAAAGATGATAAGAATTCAATGTTTACAACCAAACATAATCAATTGAGGAATCAAAAACTAACGAATTGAATTACAAAAGAGAAGAAGAGGAACTTATGCCCTTTTGGTTTGATTAACCGGATTCCGGCGGTGTGAAGATGCTTGGGGTGTACCTCTATAGACGAACTCAATCCGGAACCAAGAACGTCGGAAAAGGGGAAGATTCAATGCAAAACTTCTACCAATTGAGGGTTCAAACTCAAAGAAACAAAGAGTTCAAGCAATAAACCTAGCTACAAGTTTGTGCTCTCTACTTTAAAAGTCTGGAAAAAGATCGATACAACTTAGAAAATAACCTATTTATAGGGCTAGGCTAAAACAACTAAACAGGAAAGAGGAAAGTAGGGCAACAGCAGAATTCTGGAGCTCAGCACGCCGTGCTGGTGGTGGCGGCACGCCGTGCTGTGCAGATTTGGGGGTGGCACGACGTGCTGGTGGTGGCGGCAGGCCTTCGTGCCGATCCACTGGATTCTGTCCTGTGGCACGCTGGAATGGCACGCCGTACCCTCATTGCAGCACTCCGTGCCACCTTGCTTTTCATCACTTCAATCTCTTCTTCGCCACCATCGCTCCAACTTTCGGTCCGGGTCATAATGCCGGTCCAAAACAAACATAAAGAAACATAACCGCACCACAGCTACGGACCACAAAAATGACGCATTATCCAAAATTACAAAAAAAACCCCTAAAAAACACGAAAAATACTAAAAGTTATGAAAATCTAACCAAAACATAAAAATCACAAAATACACAAAACCAAACAAGCATTCACTCAAAGGACTCTAAAAATCTGCCGTTTAAACCACGAAATTGCCTAAAAGATAAGGTCAAAAATCGACCTTATCAGTAACCCACAAACTAGCCCTTGACAGATTTGGACTTGAGTTTGCCACTTGTCAATTTCTTAACATGTGCATCATAGCCCCAAATCTTCAAGAAGGAAACATTGGGTTTTCGGCCTTCCATAGTTCATATGGTGTTCTCTCAACTGCCTTGCTTGGTGTATTATTAAGACTGTAAGCACCTGTCTCTAAAGCATATCCCCAAAAGGAGACAGGGAGTGTAGCATGACTCATCATCGAGCGGACCATGTCAAGCAAGGTCCTATTCCTCCTTTCTGACACTCCATTCCACTGGGGTGTACCAGGAGGAGTGAGTTGGGATACAATCCCACACTCTCTCAAAAACAAGTCAAACTCTTGGCTCAAATATTCACCCCCTCTCTTTTCTAGACATCCAACTGTAGCTCACCATGGTGAAACCTTGCTCCTAAAAGTTGGCAGGATGGTACTTCTTGAAATTCCCATAAGGCACATGGACGAGAGCCAACTTCTCCATAAGCCATACCTGTGACAAGATAAAGGGCCAAGGGTGATAACTTGATGAAACTCAACATTCAAGTACAAGTAACGAAAAAAGAGTTACCTGAAGCAACAAGAACTGGTTTTCAATCTGAAATGATTGATCAAAGTGGGCAAAATCTAGTTGAATCAAAGTCTCTGCTAGGATCAATACCATGGGCGAAGCTCCAAAAGCCATTTGAGGGATGACAGGAACAAGTCTGAATGGACAGACCGTAGAGCTCACACTGCATAAATGCTGACTCATCAGCTATAAGTTGACTATACTAGCCCATCTAGAATGACCCCGAGAAGTATCCATACACTAGATCACCACTGAATTCCGAGTAGAAGCCAGGGTTTAAAGTAGTAGTGAAAAGTAGTGTTTTTATCTAAGACTGAGGAATGCTGAACAGGTTGACCAAAGAAGAGGCATCACCAAAGGCAAACCTAGGGATTGCGATCTTGGTACCCTTTAGGCAAGGCACATTCAGAATTGCATTGAATTCTTCGAATAAGGGACACAGCTCCTGATGCTAGAAATGGAACACATGATCAACTGGGACCCAGCAATGTATGGCAGCTTGCAGTAGAGCTGGATTCCTCGACCTGTTGTAATAGGCTTTCTTATTCTAAAGCCCGAAAGGCTTCAGCTTTAGCCAATCTGAGTCCTTCAGAGTTCCGAGAATGAATGAACTTTAGAAATAAGAGATCAACAGTTGTGTGACTATTACAACAATCGTATGAATGTCCCTTCACCTGTATGGTTCAATACCCGTGCAGCTATTGATTCTATAGTCGTGTGGCTATATCTATAGGCAGAATGATTTTCTTTGATATGTGCAGGTGTTCTGGGGGTGTTTTTTTAGCATATTTGGGCATTCCAGCGTGTGATTATATGTGTTCATGGCTGAAAATGACCGAATTTAATGAAAACAACGAAGATTTCAGTGAAAAGCAAGATTAAAATGAGAAGTGAAATAAAAGTCTTAAGAGCATAGACTGAATAAATCCAATGAACTGAAGTGCATACATAAAAAGAATGCAAATAACAAAAATGTCTATATAAGGCCCTATCAACTATTGCCCGAACCTTGTGTCTTGCCCTCGTCCTCATCAGCGTAAGAATCCACCACCTCTACCTCGGCATCTGGATACCTATCCCTATACCAGTTCAGATCGGTCTGCAGCTTGTGATTCTCCTACTCGTAGTGCATCCGCAGTTTTTGGTTCTTCTGATTATAGT
This sequence comes from Euphorbia tirucalli, assembly GCA_039660915.1. Classification (NCBI taxonomy): domain Eukaryota; kingdom Viridiplantae; phylum Streptophyta; class Magnoliopsida; order Malpighiales; family Euphorbiaceae; genus Euphorbia; species Euphorbia tirucalli. Next base: position 27,294,062 of record CM077640.1, on the reverse strand, counting down.
GTACCAATGATAAAACGACCCATGTTAGCATATTCATGCATCCATACATCTCATGCATACATCACATAATATTATCATGGTGATGATTACAAGAAACTCACAAACATCACTAAGTTCTCCCGGAGAAGGAGATGGTGTAAGGACTGGTACATCTACACGAGCCTCTCCATAACCTTGTGTACAACCTACAAAGATCAAAACTATAGTTAAAAAAAAGAAGAAGAAGATGAAAATACTCACATGAGTAGTGCCAGGTGTGTGCGAACAACCTTTCGATTGGAAAGAAAGAGGGACGCGGCGAAGCGAACCAGGGAAAAGGAAACTTTTGGAAAAATGCGTTTGACTGATGTTTTGGAAAAACAGGATTTTGTTTATCTTTAGGAAATTTATTGATTTGTTTGAAAATCCCTTTATAGAAAACCTTTTCCCATTTTTACTTAAAGACCTCGAAACTTAAATTCCAAGATCAGTGACAGAGTCGCCACCCGGATCAGCTCATCCGGGAAATTCCGGTACAGATCCCTACCGAGTGTAGACTATTGTACCTAATCTAGAGATTTAGGGTTCGGGCAAGTGACTTACTTTAACCTAAAGCTTGATTTCACTTTACAGTTTATATTACCATTATTTATTTGCTTTATTGTCTTTCTCTACCCAATTTATGTTTATTTATCAGCCGATGCTCAAGCAAATGACGGAAATAAATTACAGAAAAATAAACCATGCATCTAAATTATACAAAAAATAATATAAGCCGCTTATACAACCAAATCGAATGAAAATAAAAAAAACTCTCGTCCTCACATTACAAGTGCATAGAATACACGATAATCTAAAAAAATTACGAACGCCTAAAATACATGAAATCTATTAATTACATCAAAAATGAAACTAAAAGAAATTAAAAGCTGCAAAACAAATCGGTTAGCATGATTTATATCACAACAAAAAATAGGACTCAAATTGGATGGAATTGGGATTTTAGGAATGGGGGCATGCATTTAGGGGGTAACCGGGTCGACTCGGCCAGCCGGTCTGGTTAGACCTGGAAAACGGTTTTGAAACGCCCTTTAGGTTTTATGTTGAAAGACAATTTTTGGAAAATTATTTGGCTCGATTTCATACAAATTTTTCCGTTTAGCGGGTCTGTTATCCCTGAACTCGGGGTCCCGTTCGTGCGGGTTTCCTAAATCCAACATCCATCTAGGGTCCAAAAAACAATAGACACATCAAAAATAATTTGATTCTGAAAACAACATCGCGCAACGACGTCCGTAAGGGTCGTTCCGTAATTCTATCTCCTTTTAGAGACTACAGTCGTGTGACTGTAGCTTTCAGAACCCCAAAAAAATGGTTTTCTTGTTTTGAAAAATGCTGATTCACTCTATTTCAGCGGTTTCTTGAGATTTCTATAGAGTCCAGGGGTCCGCTATTGCTGGACGACGGATCCAATTCGGATCGAATAATCTTAGATTCCAAAAAATCAAAGCTGCGGAAACCGAGAATCTCACACCCGTGTGAATATAAATCCGAAAACCAAAGTTTCATAGTGTACGAGTGTGTTTGGGCCGAAAAATATCATAAAGAATGTGTGAAATGGAAAAAGGGACTATTTTTGGCTGATCGGGGCAGTTTTGGGTTTCTGCCCCTATAGAACACACCCGTGCGGCTCTGAGTACCAGAGCCGTGTGGTCGTGTTCATATGTATTCAGGCAATCTGTCTTTTGAAAGTTACAAAATGGAGAAAAACGCAAAGAAAAAGCAATGTGCACAGGATTAAGGCTTCTCAAAGTTTACCTTGATGTTGTCTTGATGTGTTGAACGTGAAGAATTGAATTGAAAATTCGAAATACTCCCGAAACCTCAACCAGCCGGAAAATCTAACACTGAATCCGAAACGATCCGAAACCAATCTGAAGCAATCCTAAATGAGTGTTAAAGGTCAAAGAAGCTCCTTGCAATGTCTAGGTATTAGTTTGACGTTGAGTTTTAGTGTTTGCTAACTCTTTTTTGGTCCTCTATGTTTTGGTTTTCCTTCTCTCCTTCACAGTTTTCTTTCTCTCTGTTTTCTGTCTCTAAGTATCAATCTCTGCCCCCCTTGATTTCTTTTTACTTTTTCTTTTTATACTTCGCAACCCATAATCATTCCTAGCAATTAATGAGCCATCTTCTCTTCTGTAAATTTTGGACAACTCTTCTATGCTCAGCCGAGTTGCTTTGCAGAGCAACTCGGTTGAACCCACTAGAGCCACATGATTCTAGTTGTGCTAGAGCCGTGCGGCTTTAGATCTATAGTCGCACGGCTGTAGTTTAAAAACTACAGCCACATGGCTCTAGATAGAGCTAGGCCGAAATCCATGAAAAATCTGATGCTCACCCTAAACCCTAAAATCACTCGGAGGGCCTTTCTCGAGGTTTCGGATCGAGGATTGTCTGGTTTTCAGATTGTTTGAGATATTCAAGGTGACATTCTTGTCATTCTCAAGTCCAATTCGTGTCTATCTGCTTAACAGGTAATATAGGAATTCTCATCATAGAGGTTGGGAAAACCCAGCGCTTACACCAGGCGGGATAAAATCCACCGGGAATAGGTTGTAAGGGGGCAGCTTGCCCTCCTTGCACTGGTCGTCTAGACCTATCAGATTGAATTGACTCACGAGGGGAGTCAAAAAGTCCCCATAGACCACCCCAGCGGGTGCAGAAGAAGGGTGACCCTGCTAGCAGCACCTGAGGAAAAGCCAACTCCCTAAGATCTAGGCGTAACCCGACGCCTCGACCTGGTGGGCTCTGTATCATCTTTGATAGCCTCAACCTCCATGTCCTTATCCTCCACTGCCTCAGCATATAATTTCTTCTTTCCTTTCTTCTACAAGAGAAGAGAAAGAAGAACAAAACAAATTAAAAACCAATTAAGACAGCAACAAGATAATCGAATCTGAAATTTACAAGTTGAGATCACTTACCTCTTGAGGAATCGGGACTCGGGGAGTCTCTGGCAATAAACAACTCATGAAATCATCCTAACTGCCTGACATCACAGGTATGACCAGCCTAGCTCTAAAAATCACTATTTGGTCATCTAAACTGCAGATGTTGGGCTAAAACAAGGAGAGGGACAACTCAGGGGGCACTAACCTAGCAGAGGGAGTGGTAACAGTATCCCAAACTCTCACTCTTTTGCCTAAGTACCACTCCTGGGAGTAGGGGCACTCCATCACGAACCCCCGGTGGTCCTATGCTGCGGTGGCCTGCACCATCTGCGGGTTTGGGACACGGTCCTATGGATCCAAGTTCACCTGTTCGCAAAGGAAAACGATATCAGAATACTTGTCAGGTATGAATTACAACTATGGTTAATTAAGTTTAAACTAACTAGTTCTGGTTTGTATTTGTCATACCATGTCCCAAGTCATCACCTTGAGCTCTTGCCTAGTCCGCCTGACATCCCTCACGATGTCACTACAACTCTATGTCCACCTCAGCAATGTGAACGGCCTCTCAACTCTCTAGTTCACCTAAGATGGGATGAACCAGGAATCTGTGCTCGTAGGCCTAAATCTGTAGGAAAAATGCACAGTTAGAACAAGCAAGCACAAACAAAAATGAAAGCAGTAATAAAATGGGAAGAGTTGGCAATCTCACCAGAACCACAAGCCAGAAGCCCTTGACCTCTTTCTGCATGGCCCAAGCACACAAATCTAGGCCATAATATAGTTGCTCGAGTCCTACACGAGCCCCGTCAAACTCTTTGGCCCTTCCCAGATCAGCCAAACAAGGAAGCACTACCATGTTCACACAACTTCCCCCCATCGGGAAAAGAAGTATGGAGAGAAGGGTGACAATAAAAGCACGGACATGCTGCTCAACTCTATGTGCGGGGGTTAGCTGATGACCCTAGCTCTCCCTAACCTAGTATTGCCTGAATGCTACCCAAGCCAATCATCTCCACTATATATGAGTCTCGGTAGGAGACCTAAGACAAGTAGCAATTGAACTCCAGAGGAGTCCTACCGAATGGCAGCCCACTGATAGCGGTGAAATCAAAAGGGTAAGCTGATGACCCGGCCCTCCCTGACCCAGTGTTGCCTGACATCCGAGCATGGTACTTTCCCCTGAATGCTACCCAAGCCAATCATCTCCACTATATATGAGTCTCGGTAGGAGACCCAAGACAAGTAGTAGTTGAACTCCAAGGGAGTCCCACCGAATGGTAGCCCACTGATAGCCATGAAATCAAAAAGGGTCATGGTGCACTGCCCTATCAGAAAATGAAAGGTGTGGGTCATATCCACCTACCTCTCAATCAAGGCTATTAGTGCTCTATGACTGGTGTGCAGAGCAAAAAGAGAGATAGACCTCGCCAGATCAGCAAAGCCAAGGGCGCTAACACGCCTCCTCACGTACTGAGGCATCTCATCCAATCAGAGGTGGTCCTCAGTCTGGGATCTAGTACCCTGATAATCACACTCCTACAAAACTAAGCAACAAATATATACTAAAATAAGGAGTTTTTAGTAATCCCTAAATCTATCAATCATGCATTTAGCCATAATTCATTTACATACGGGTTTTCAAAATCTAAAAATATCGAATTTAATCAGCTTATTTTAGTAAAAACAAAATCTCCTGTTTCTCGATTCAACACCCGCACGGGTGATGTGACACCTGTGCAGGTGTGGCATCGAGAGCTACATGGCTCTTGATGACAGCCTTGCCGCCCTAACTAGGCTTGCATGGTTGTTGGACCCAGAAACCCCTAAATCCAAAATTTTCATTTTTCACTCTGTTTTTCTCTAATTTTTCTATCCCTGTAGTTTCCAAAGGGTCACTAGCATGCATTCTACTCATCAATTGCATCAAATAAGCATAAAATTGCAAAAACCCAATCAAAACCTAACTTTCTAACATTTTATTTTTAGCTCTAAATCCGAAAGAAATGGGCACTTACTTGGTGTTGTGAGGCATGATTTATGCAATTCTAAAGGAGAGGAATGTCTTGCTCAAAAGAAACACCCAAATGAGGCATGTCCCATGATAATCCACATCCATGAGCGACAAAGAGAAAGGGGAGAGCCTGTGGTTCTTCACTCACCCTAATCAGCCTTGTTGGGACCTTGGCAAGGTGCTTATCTTGCTTCTTCATCATTTTGGGAGGAAAATCAACTGTTTTAAGAGAAAAGTTTAAGAGAAATTATATGTTTATCACGTAAATGGCTCATCGTCTGTTGCCTATGCCTATAACTAGGCACGACAACCATGCGAACGGCACAGCTATCACGTCATCACCCGTACAAGTGTAATGCATTAGCAGCAAAGCTCTTTTTGTGATAGCTATGCCAAACGCTGTTTTCTCTCCTTTTTTTAATTTTGCTCTTTTATTTTATTCACTAGCCTTAACCATGCATTTATTTCTCTACTCTTATTATGATCGTCAACTTTATTTTTAAAATTATCAATTTCATCGCTTTATTGGCGACAAATTAACTCACTTTCTTCCAAGAAAGTTTTATTTCATGTTTATGCAAGTATAAACGACCTCACTAAATTCTGGTTTTCCAAAAAACCGTCAATCGAGAAAGCAATTATCATCAATTTGTAAGGAATCGTCATGGGAAAAATTAAACGCGAGGCGGAATATCGATTAAAATTTTCCTCGATTCCAAAGCCCAAGATACATGTAGATTAATAGAATGAAATCAAGAACAGAGAAAAATAAATTTTCTCACCTTAACTGTCTCCTCTAGAGACTGCTGCAGAAACCCAAACGCATTTCCTCCACAATCCGGTATACGAACGACTCTTGAACGGGACTCGTGCTAGCGAACGGATTGAACAAAAACCAACAGAAAGTTAAAAAAGGGGCTGTTGTAACTTTATTAATGCTAGCCGAAATTCTCTATTAGGGTTAGGGTTAGGGAGAAATTAGGTTAAGGCTTCCTTTTATATACTTCTTAGCCTACTAGGATTTTAATTAAACTATAGGTTATTTAATTTGATTAAACTAATTTAACTTGTACAATTAGAATTCAATAAAACCTTATTATAAAATTCCAATTGACACAATTAAAATAATTTTATCAAATTAATATATCCGAAAGTTAAATTAAAACCAGTCTTATTAAATACACCTTTTGTATTTAAATTTCCACCAAGGAAAATTTTATTTTATTCAATTAATTACTTACTGCATGTAATTAATTAATCAAATAAAATTAATTTCTCCCTTAATATGATTGAATTAATTATGACATAACCTAATATCAATAACTCAATTAATTTGGTTTCCGTTCAAACTCTGATTTGTTACCGTTCAGTCGTTCTATGTGTACGATCCTGTGGGTCCGTCTTTATGTTGGCAGTGAGCCCAAAGCCCACAAACTGTAAGTAAGTTCTAGCAAACCGTTACAGCTCCTATTTAAGACAGAGACTAGCAGTCTAATGTGGAACATAACCCAGTAGTGATCTCGTATATCCCTTGCCAACTGCCATCAATATATAAGCAAGAGGCATAACCCTGTCTTCCCCTTATATGCTTATTTATCTCTTGATACCGAGTGGACTGAACCTAATGAATAAGTACCCTAACTTATTTGGGTATGGCCATACACTTGTCATTCCCACTCATCAAGTGGCCAGTGATGTCATCTCAGGGGACGTTGAGTGGTAATTCTGTTAACTTCACTATCAACATGAACATGTTCACTGGCCCACCCAATATACCTATACTTGGCACCCTGTTACTGGCCCGTTAGGCATATATCAAAGTGTATGAGATCCCATGTTATGTTATAGTGAACATCGGGTCTAAGGATAATAGTAAGACCTACCTGAGAAACACCTATGACAAGTGAACCATGTGGTGTTCTTGTGGCGGATCGATCTAGTACCATGCAACCCAACATATACCCATATCATTGACTGACATTTTATATCCAATGGCCGGTGAGACGCCGTCATCCAGTCAAGGATATGCTTGTCTTTGGTTCTATTCATTCCTATGATTAGAACAGACTAGGGATATCTTTATGATTATAACTTTAACTCTACTAAAAGGTCTTATAATCCAATGGCCCATATTGGTTTACTTTAGTATGATTATAATCATTAGATACTCTATTTATAAATAGCACAAGATATGACTAAATAGATTTATGCCTTTATTTCAACACAAAATGTATAATACAAAATATCCAAATATAAAGTATAATACAATACAAGAACCAATGCCATTTGCACTAGGGTACACCAGCAATCTCCCACTTTTACTAGTTCCAACTATGTATAGCCCTAATCCCTATAGATCTTGTATGATCCTCGTGTTGTGTCTATGGCAACGCCTTGGTCAATGGATCAGCGACATTGTTCTTGGTGTCAACTCTCTGTAGTGAAATGTCTCCTCTGTCCATGATCTCTCGGATGAGGTGAAACTTCCTCAGTACGTGTTTCGACTTCTTATTTGACCGAGGCTCCTTAGCTTGTAGGATGGCCCTGTTGTTGTCATAGAAGACATTCATTGGGTCTAGGATAGATGGAATTACTCCTAACTAAGTGATGAACTTCTTCATCCAAACAGCTTCCATTGCTGCTTCACATGCAGCAATGTACTCAGCTTCTGTGGTAGAATCGATAATGGTTGGCTGTTTTGAGCTCCTCCAACTGATGGCACCACCATTCAGTAGGAAGACTTAACAAGACTGTGATTGGTTTTCATCCTGATTGGTCTCGAAGCTTATGTTAGTGTACCCTGATAATGACAACTGTTCTTGACCTCCATACACCAAGAAGCTATCCTTAGTCCTGTTAAGGTAATAAAGGATTGCCTTGACTACCGTCCAGTGATCCTCCTTGGGATCTGACTAGTATTGACTAGTCATACTTAATGTAAAAGCGACATCAGGTCTCGTACATAACATGGAGTATATGATATAGCCGAAGCATATGGGATCTTCTGCATCTTCTCCTGGTCCTCCTTTGTCTTAAGACTGTTGTTCTTACTTAGTTTGAATCCATGGCGCATAGGTAAGAAACCTTTCTTTGCCTTATCCATGCTAAACCTTTTCAGAACTTTGTCTATGTAAGCGCATGACTTAGGCCCAGAAGCTGATTGGATCTATCCCTGTAGATCCTAATCCCTAAGACAATCTTAGCTTCTCCTAAGTCCTTCATTGTGAAGTACTTACTCAACCACTGCTTAACCCCTTGTAGTGTTGGTATGTCACTTCCAATGAGAAGGATGTCATCTACGTATAGGACTAGGAATGTAAATACACTCCCACTAATCATCTTGTACACACAGGGTTTATCTGGATTCTGTATAAAGTCATATTCCTTAATAGCCTCATTGAATCTCAGGTTCCAACTTCGAGAAGCTTGCCTTGAACCATAAATGGACCTCTGAAGCTTGCATACCCGGTTAGGATACTTTGGATCAATAAAACCCTCAGGTTGTGTCATGTACACATCCTTGAGTAGCTTTCCATTCAGAAAAGTAGTCTTAACATCCATCTGCCATATCTTATAATCATACCATGCAGCTATGGCAAGTAGTATCCTAATGGATTTGAGCATTGCAACTAGTGAGAAGGTTTCATTATAATCAATTCCCTGGACTTATCCAAAACCCTTTGCCACCAGCCGCCCTTTGAAGGTGTTATCGGCCTTTAACTTGAAACACCACTGGCAACCGATTACCTTAGCACTTGGAGGTGGATCAGCCAAATTCCAAAACTTGGTTATTGTACATCAACTACATCTCAACTTCTATGGCTTTACACCAATTAGCTGGCTGTGGGATTTCAATAGCCTCATGGTAGGTCCTGGGTTCTTCTTGGTCACAGACTAGAAGATTCCCATCATCGGTCATGAGAAACCCATATCTCTCGGGTTGATGACTGACCCTGCCAGACCTTCTAAGGTCTTATGTTATCGGTTTAGATTCTTCAATTGCTTGAGGTTCTGGTTCATTGTCCGAGCTATCCTGTATAGGTGCTTGTGGATCTTGAACTTCCCTTAGCTCTATATTACTCCCACTGTCTTTCTTGGAGATAAACTCTTTTTCAAGAAAGACATCCTTTCATGCTATGAACACCTTGTTCTCAACAGGGTTGTAGAAGTAATATCCCCTTGTTTCCTTGGGGTGACCCACAAACAGGCACTTTTTGATTTTGGAGTCTAGCTTGCCACTTGTCATTTTCTTGACATGGGCCTCACAATCCCAAATCTGCATGAAAGATATGTTGGGCTCCTTGCCCATCCACAGTTCATATGGCGTCTTTTCAACTATCTTACTCGGTGTATGGTTAAGTGTGAATGCAGTTGTCTCTATTGCATATCCCCAGAAGGATGTTGGGAGAGTGGTTTGACTCATCATCGAGCGGACCATGTCCAACAAGGTCCTATTCCTCCTTTCTGACACTCCTTTCCATTGGGGTGTTCCAGGAGGAGTGAACTGTGAGATTATCCCACACTCTCTCAAGAATGAATCAAACTCTAGGCTCATTTATTTGCCACCTCGGTCAGACCGAAGTGCCTTAATAGTCTTGCCTAGTTGGTTCTCCACTTCGTTCTTGTACTCCTTGAACCTATCAAGGGTTTCAGACTTGTTCTTCATCAAATACACATAGCCATATCTGCTGAAGTTATCTGTGAAAGTAATGAAGTAGTGAAAACCATTTCTAGCACTAGTGCTCATGGGCCCACACACATCCGAGTGTATTAGCTCCAACAAGCCCTTGGCCCTCTCAGCTTTCTTGTTGAAAGGCACCTTTGTCATTTTGCCTCTTAAACAAGATACGCATATGTCATAAGACTCCAAGTTAAATGACCCTAGAACTCCACTTTTATGAAGTCTAGCTATGCACTTCTTATTTATGTGGCCTAAACGATAGTGCTAAAAGTAAGCAGGATTAAGTTCATTGGGCTTAACCCTCTTCGTGTTTATGTTATAGATTAGATTGTTTTGATTTAAGTCTAGGATATATAAACCATTATTTAGGAAAGCATTTCCATAAATAATATTGTCTTTCACAATATCAATTTTTCCAAAACCAATATTGAAAACAAATCCAGAAATATCCAAGACAGAAACTGAAATAATATTCCTGCACATGGCCGGAACAAAATAACAATGTTTCAAAATCAATACCAATCCAGTGGGCATCTCCAAGTAAAAGTCTCCAATCTCGATGGCGACAACCTTAGTGCCATGCCCGACTCGAAGATCTACTTCTCCAGATCCCAATACCCTCCTATTTCGCAGTCCCTGCACATTACAACAAATGTGAGAATCACATTCGGTGTCCAACACCCAAGATGTCGAAACAGTTAGGTTAACGTCAATAACATATATACCTGAAGAACTACCATGGTTCTTCACTTGCTTTCCCACGAGCCTTGGACATGTCTTTTTCCAGTGTCCTTTCTGCTTGCATTCAAAGCACACATCCTCGGGAGTAGCCTTGGGCTTTGGTCTTTGCTTAGCCTTCTTAGCCTTGGCCTTCTTGGCCTTGGCTTTAGCTTGAGCCTTGCCTTTTCCCTTCACAGCAAGGGTGTTCCCCTTGTTTACTAGTAGCATCGGTGGAGTCTTTTTGATAGCCTGTTCAGCAAGCTTAAGCATTCTATGTAGCTTAGCCACAGTCTTGTCCATGCCCTGCATATGATAGTTCATGATGAACTGATCATAAAACTCAGGGAGGGATCCCAATATGATGTTTATCGCCAACTCCTGTGGGACTAGTGTGCTGAGATGGGCTAATGGGTCGATATAGCACTTTATCTTGAACACGTGGGTGCTCATAGATGTCCCAACTGCCATCCTACAGGTGTTGAGTGCCTTAGTTGTCAAAAACCTTTCTTGACGTGCCTGATCTTGGTACATCCTTTTGAGATCATCCATGATCGCATAGGCTTAACAGTCCATGAACTATTTTTGCAGCTCAGGCACCATCATGCCCAACATAAGGCAAGACACGTCTCTGTCATCCCTCCTATGCAGGTCATACTCCTCAATTTGAGTTTGAGTAACCCCTCGACCTACAGGCGGTGCGCCCGGTAAGGCCATATCTAGCACATATTCCTTGGACTCTTATCTCAACACTATTCTTAGCTGTTGAGCCCAGTCTAGGAAGTTAGGTCCAGATAGTTTCTCCTTTTCGAGGAGTGATCGCAATGAAAATGAATTAGTAGCCATTTTAATTGATTATCTACATAGAAAAATTTATAGAGTGATTAATAAAGGGCTTTATTATTTTAACCTTGTTAATTAACAATCCATTTTAATTAATTTGCTGGCGATGTATGGTTACAAGACCAAGATCCATATTTCATTAAGAATTGGCAAAGCGGAGGGTTGGTAATGAAATTGGCAAAGCGGCGGCTTGTCAATCAACCCTTAACTATTTATGTAGGAACTTCCTCCAATCCCAACCTAGGGACTCTTGGTTTGATGGGCTTATTGGCACTTACCCATCTGTGCTTAGGGCCAGGAGCTTATCCTACTACCCATATTGAGTCCAACCACCATTTGAGCACTAATCGTACCCAGTACCTTAACCCTAGACAGTAATTGAATAATACAATGTACCCAGCGGAGGCACGGCCTACATTGCAATTTTCAAAAACCGACAAGGTTCGAATATGGAAAGCACTTTTAATCGACTCAATATTTAATCGGATTGATTAATTACGGCTTAGCATGCATAATCATGGGTGATTGGAATGGCTAAACATACATTCATACATATATCTATATATAATTGACATAAGTATAAAATATGTATATAAATAAAAGAGACATTATGTGCCCTCTTTTAAAACCTAAAGAATAACTAGTAAGCCTATACTAGAGATCCAATGGGGGGGCTTACAAACTCCTCTTGGACTTAGCACCAATGGGCTTCCTCTCCAATGACTTGATGCAATTACAATTAAATTTACAAAATATAAATTAAATAAAATTACATCAAAATAAAATAAAAGGACACGCAGGCCGTATTTCCCAAAATTAAATTTTACAACCCAACTTCATCTAAGGCCCAATAGTGCTCAAATCCATACAACCAAGCATAAAAGCAAATATATACACATAGCAAATATCAATTTATGTACATGTATTAAAATGCATGAACATGGCAATTCCAATTTTTAAATTAATCATGTCCAACCGTTTGTGAAATCACCGATTCTAGCATCCCTTACCGATGCGCGGTCACGGACCCAAATTAGCCATCCAATTCTCAACCCGTGACAAGGGCCAATTTGACTAATTTTATTAACCAATTTAATTTTAACCAAAAAATTAAATTATATGCATGAATTAAATCACACAAGAAACCACACGAATTCAATCGCAAAAATAAAACCATGCGAACATTAAAACCAATTTAAAAAATTCACATAGGGTCTGAAAAAAAAATACCCACAAAAAAAACCAAATCGGACCTATACCCCATGCGTCAACACTGCTGTCTTGAGACAGCAACGCTGTCACGTTGCAGCTTGCTGCCAACAGCAACTAGCTGCTACCATGTGGCAGTAGCAGCTGCAGTAAGCAGCAGAAAAGGAAACAGATTGGAATCGCAATTGCGATTCCAATCTGCCCAATTAAAACCTTATTTTTTTTCTTCATTAATCAAACCAGAAAATAAAAAACAGATTGGGGAAAAATAATTAAAAACCCCAAATCACCAAATAAGGGTTCCAAACAAAATTAAATTTGAAAACCAATTCAATAAAATCAATTCAAACACCAAGAACCCTAATACCAATCACTCTATTAATCGAAACATGAACCTATGCTCTGATACCACTATAGGAAATCGTCACGGGAAAAATTAAACTCGAGGCGGAATACAGATTAAAATTTTCCTCGATTCGAAAGCCCAAGATACATGTAGATTAATAGAATGAAATCAAGAACGGAGAAAAATAAATTTTCTCACCTTAACTGTATCCTCTAGACACTGCTGCAGAAACCCAAACGCGTTTCCTCCATAATTCGGTACACGAACGACTCTCGAACAAGACCCATGCTAGCGAACGGATTGAACGAAAACCAAGAGAAAGTCACAAAAGGTGTTGTTGTAACTTTATTAATGCTGGCCGAAATTCTCTATTAGGGTTAGGGTTAGGGAGAAATTAGGTTGAAGCTTCCCTTTATATACTCCTTCGTATACTCCTTAGCCTACTAGGATTTTAATTAAACTATAGGTTATTTAATTTGATTAAATTAATTTAACTTGTACAATTAGAATTAAACAAAACCTTATTATAAAATTCTAATTGACAAAATTAAATATAATTTTATCAAATTAATATATCTCAAAGTTAAATTAAAACCAGCCTTAATAAATACACCTTTTACATTTATATTTCCACCAAGGAAATTTTATTTTATTCAATTAATTATTTACTGCATGTAATTAATTAATCAAATAAAATTAATTTCTCCCTTAATATGATTGAATTAATTATGACATAATATAATGTCAATAACTCAATTAATTTGGTTTCTGTTTAAACTCTGATTTGTCAACGTTTAGTCGTTCTATGTGCATGATCCTGTGAGTCCGTCTTTATGTTGGCAATGGACCCAAAGCCCACAGACTGTAAGTGGGTTCTAGCAAACCGTTACAGCCCCTAATTAAGACAGAGACTACCATTTTAATGTGAACATAACCCAGTAGTGATCTAGTATATCCCTTGCCAATTACATCGATATATAAGCAAGAGGCATGGCCTTGTCATCCCCTTATATGCTTATTTATCTCTTGATACCGAGTGGACTGAACCTAATGAAGTATCCCAACTTATTCGGGTATGGCCATACACTTGTTAGTCCTACTCATCAAGTGGCTAGTGATGTCATCTCGGGGGACACTGAGTGGCAATTCCGTTAACTTCACTATCAACATCAACATGTTCACTGGCCCACCGAACATACCCATACTTGGCACCCTGTTACTAGCCTGTTAGGCATATATCAAAGTGTATGAGATCCCATGTTATGTTATAGCAAACATCGGGTCTAAGGATAATAGCAAGACCTACCTGAGAAACACCTATGACAACTAAACCATGTGGTGTTCTCGTGGCAGATCGATCTAGTACCATGCAACCCAACATGTACCCATATTATTGACTGACATTTCATGTCCAATGGTCGGTGACATGCCATCATCCAGTCAAGGATATGCTAGTCTTTGGTTCTATTCATTCCTATGATTAGAGCAGACTAGGGATATCTTTATGATTATAACTTTAACTCTATTAAATGGTCTCATAATCCAATGGCCTATATTGGTTTACTTTAGTATGGTTATAATCGTTGGATACTCTATTTATAAATAGCACAAGATATGAATAAATAGATTCATGCCTTTATTTCAACACAAAATGTATAATACAAAATATCCAAATATAAAGTATAATACAATACAAGAACCAATGCCATTGGACTAGGGCACACCAGCACAATTGACATTCCTTCTCTTCGTTCTAGGCGTTCTCCAAACTTTATTTTAGGTGTTCCAAAATATATCTGATCCCTAAACTTTGGTCTAGGTGTTCCATAACACACCAGGACCCCTCTCTTATCATTCCAGGCATTGCATAACACATCAAAACCAAATTCTTTCTAGGTGTTCCATAATGCACCAAAACCTCTATCTTATTGTTCTAGGCATTCCATAATATGACAGAACTATCATTCATCGTCCTAGGTGTCCCATAATACACAAAAAAATTTAATCATCGCTCATAGTATCCTAGTATGCCAGAGCCCCTTCCACCAAACCTCGGCACCCAATAGCCGACTTCACTCCTGTATTTATTCTTGATAGAAGGGGCAAAAATTTTTATTTCCAAAATAATCGACCAACGAATAAATACATAACTCATAACTTACCTACTTATCCAACATCCCATTAAACGGTCCCATATGACCCAAAAAGGGAAACAGTCCTACATGAGCCTAAAATGTAAACGGTCCCACACAACCCTAAATGGTAAATGGTCCCATACGACCCTATAATGTAAACAATTCCACAAGACTTAAAAAGGTAAAAGGTCTTAAACGACCCAAAAAGGTAAAGAGTCCCATATGACCCTAAAAAGTGGCGATCAACTAAGTCCTTTAGCCAAAGCTAGAGGCAGGTACGTTTCTTTTCTTTCCCATTGCTCTCTATCGTGCACCCAAATTCATTACGGGATAAGATAAACCTGTAAGCCATAAATTTAGATACACGAGAGGCAGCTTGTGAGCGAAGGATTTTAATCCCCAGTTTTAATGATGAATATATTATATGTTTTCTTTTATATCCTTTTACAGCCATAATAGTCAAAGTCAATTCAAGATCAAAGCTACGATCGATCCAACTTCAAGCCTTGGATCATTTCCCGGGCGAAAGGGGAATCTATCCGGATCAACTGCCACACGACTGTAACAATAGCTGCATGACTATTGCACCATTAGCCGCACGGTTGTTGCATCAACACCCGCATGGGTGTTTGTGTTTGACAGAACCATGATCTTTAACCTTAGAAATGAGTTTTTGGATTTTAGGGGGTGGATTCTATAAGGAAAACCTATGTTTTTGCCTATTTAAACCATTTCTGATGATGAAGAAGGGGTTAGCAACTTTATTCTAGAAAGAGGGAAGAAGAAAAGAGGAGAAAAAGGAGTACAAAAATTCAAACTTTTTCTTTCACTTTCATCTTTAATCTTTGTTTTTTGGTCTAAAACTGGTTAGGAATTATAGGAAAATACTCCACTAAGATTTCTAATAGGCTTAGAGACTAATCAGAACACTGAAATCGTAACTTTTGGAGCTTAAAACTATTTTTGGGGCTTAGAGTTCGGGTTCGAAATCAAAGCCATTCTTGAAGGATCTTTGACTCCTAAAGCTGTGGATTCACGCTATAAGGATAAATATATGAGAAATCAAAGCATTTGACTTATTTGTGATGTATTTTGGCATCATTTACATCATTTTTAAAATTGCTCTGTTTTTTAGGTTTTGGTCTGAGAACCAGACCCTGTTGGGATCCGTCATCGGAAAAATAACATGGTACAGCAGAGTTACACCGTTTAAAATTTCCTAGAATCCACCTAATCATGTCTGATTACCATTAATTGGAATAAAATAAATTTGATCAAGAGAGATAAAACTCACCAAATCCGTCTCTTCTAAAGACTGCTGCAAAATCAACTCTTTAAGCAACCTCCAAAGTCCGGTGCATGACCAACTATTGAGAGGGAACCGGTGCTAGCCAAAGAAGCGGAGGAATAGAAGATGATGGATGCCGGAAATTTTAGCTAAAGGGGCTACTATAGGGGGCTGAAAATTACAGCATATAAAATAGGGTTAAGGTTGAATTTTATTCTTAAGTGTGCCTTTAAATAGACTCCTTGTCCAATTGGATTTTAACTAGGTTAATTAAACCCAATCCTATTAGGATTACAATTATATAAATGAACTTTAATTAAAAATTTCATACTATATAATTTTTTCCCTTTGGCTGAATTTAATTACCCCTAAATTAAAATTAAATCACACTTAAGAAATACAATGCATATATTTTAATTAATTATTTACTTTATGTAATTCAATTAATTAATGAATTAATTGAACACATTATGTAAACTTATTAATTAAATTAAATCAACCCAATGTTAATTAATTACCTTGACACCGAATGTCAACTAATTAATTGATCTATTCCTTCCAATGTACATTACATATACAATTTCTATGAGTTCCAACTTAGTTGATCGATGTGCATGATTCTTTAGCAGTGGGCCCAAGGCCCACAGACTATAAGTGGGTTCTAGCAAACCATTATAGCCCCCAATTAAGACAGAGATACAGCAGTTTTTAGAAGACACTCACCTGGTAATAATCTCATAGTATCTTTTGCCAAACGACATCGATATGAATAAATAAGAGGCACGGTATCCGTCATCCTCTTCTACAATTTATTATATTTCTTGATCTTAAGTTGACTGATTAAACAAATAAGCTACCAAATTATTTGGGTATGGCCATATACTCATTAGTCCCACTCATCAAGTGGCCAATGATATCATCTCAGCGTTACCTGAGTGGCAATTCCACCACTTCATCATCAATATCAATATGTTCACCGGTCCACCCAGTCATACCCATATTTAGCATCCTTTTACAGACTTATTAGGCATATGTCAAAGTAAACCAGATTCTATATTGATACTATAATGAAATATGGTCTGAGGACAAAAGAGACCTACTCAAGAAAGACCTATGATGCAACAACCATGTGGCTTTCTTGTGCGAATTAATCCAGTCCCATGTCAATGACATGTACCTATTTCATGACTGAATATGCAAGTACTATGGCTAGTTAAGAACTACCATACAGTCATCAAATATAAGTCTATGGTTCTATTCGTTCCTACAATTAGAATAGACTTGGGGTATGTTTTATGATTATCAATCAATGGATACTCTATTCATTTTATAGCATAAGATATAAATGAAATAGATTATTGCCTTTATTAATGTGACGCAAATGATGTGTACATATATAGAGTCTTAATGTACAATTCAAAATACAAGAATACAACGCCCTAGAACTAGGGCACATCAACAATCTCCTACTTGCACTAGTTCCAAATGGGTATTGCCCTAATTCCTATAGATCTGGTATGACCATCGTGTTGTATCTGCAGCAGTGCCTTGGTTAATGGATCAATGACATTATTCTTGGTGTCAACCCTTTGCAATTATATGTCACCTCTGTTCACAATCTCCCGAATGAGATGAAACTTTCTGACTATGTGTTTGGATATCTTGAGTTATCGTGGCTCCTTGGCTTATGCGACGGCCCCGTTGTTGTCATAGAAAACATCAAATGGGTCTAGGATAGTCGGTACTACTCCCAACTCAGTCATGAACTTCTTGATCCAAACGACTTCCTTTTCAGCTTTGCATGCAGCTATGTACTCAGATTGCGTTGTAGATTCAGCAATTGTGGCCTACTTTGAGGACCTGCAACTAATGGCACCACCATTTAGGAGAAAAACATAACCAAATTGTGACTGTTTTCCATCCTCATCAGTCTCAAAGCTTGCATTAGTGTAACCTGACACTACCAGCTCATCTTGACCTCCATACACTAAGAAAGCATCCTTGGTTCGGTTAAGGTACTTTAGGATTTTCCTTGACTACCTTCCAATGTTCCTCCTCAGGATCCGACTGGTACCGGCTAGTCATACTTAGTGCAAATGCAACATCAGGCCTCGTACATAACATGGAGTACATGATAGATCCTATAGCAGATGCATAAGGAATCTTTCCCATGTTCTTGCGGTCGTTCTTTGTTTTAGGACCATCTTTCTTACTTAGCTTCAACCCAGGAAAGAATCCTTTCTTTGCCTTATCCATGTTGAATATGTACGTGGCCTGACTTAGGCCTAGAATCCTTCTTTGTTTTAGGACCATCTTTCTTACTTAGCTTCAACCGATGGTGCATAGGCAAGAATCCTTTCTTTGCCTTATCCATGATGACTATGTACATGGCCTGACTTAGGCCTAGAAGCCGTATGGATCAATCTTTGTGGATCTTGATCCCTAAGATCGTCTCAGCTTTGCCTAAGTCCTACATTGCAAAGCACTTACTTAACCACTGCTTAACCCCTTGCAGTGTTGGTATGTCACCTCCAATGATAAGGATGTCATTAACATAGAGCACTAGGAAGGTGGAAACGCTCCCACTAACCATCTTATACACACAGGGCTTATCAGGATTCTGTGAGACGCCATATTCTGTAATGGCCTCATTGAATCTCTGATTCCAAGACCTCGATGCTTGCTTCAATCCATAAATAGATCTTTGAAGCTTGCATACCCGGTTAGGATACTTCATATCGATAAAACCCTCAGGTTGTGTCATGTACACATCCTCGGGGTAGCTTTCCATTAAGGAAAGCGGTCTTAACGTCCATCTGCCATATCTCATAATCATACCATACAGCTATGGCTAGTAGTATCCTAATGGATTTGAGCATGGCAACTAGTGAAAAGGTTTCATCATAATCAATTCCTTGAACTTACTTGAATCCTTTTGCCACCAATCACCCTTTGAAGGTGTTGTCAGTTTTCAACTTGAAACACCACTTGCAACCTATCACCTTAGTACCTGGAGGTGGATCTACCAAGCTCCATACTTGGTTATCGTGCACAGATTGCATCTCAGCCTCTATGGCTTTGTGCCATTGATCTGAGTGTGGGCTTTCAATAGCCTCCTGATAGGCCTTGGGCTCCTCTTGGTCAATGACCATAAGGTCCCCATCATCAGTCATGAGAAAGCCGTACCTCTCTGGCTAATGAAGTGTCCTACTAAACCTTCTAAGGTCCTATGTAACCAATTCTGCTTCCTCAATTTCTTGAGTAGCTAGATCGATTCCCGAAGCATCCTCAGCACTAGCTGCAGGAGTTTGTGAGTCTTGAACTTCAGAAAGTTCAACATTACTCCCACTGTCTTTCTTGGAAAGGAATTCCTTCTCCAAGAAGACTGCATTCCTGGCTATGAAAACTTTGTTTTTTGCCGGGTTGTAGAAGTAATAAACCTTAGTTTTCTTAGGGTAACCCATAAACTGGCACTTGACAGATTTGGACTTGAGTTTGGCACTTGTCAATTTCTTGACATGTGCGTCACAGCGCCAAATCTTCAAGAAGGAAACATTGGGCTTTTGGCTCTTCCATAGTTCATATGGTGTTCCCTCAACTACCTTGCTTGGTGTATTATTAAGTATGTAAGAAGCTATCTCTAAAGCATATCCCCAAAAGGAGACAGGGAGTGTCGCATGACTCATCATCGAGTGGACCATGTCTAGCAAGGTCCTATTCCTCCTTTCTGACACTCCATTCCACTGGGATGTTCTAGGAGGAGTGAGTTGGGATACAATCCCACACTTTCTCAAGAACGAGTCAAACTCATGGCTCAAATATTCACCCCCTTGGTCAGACCAAAGTGCTTTTGTTTTCTTGCCAAGCTGGTTTTCTACTTTG
This sequence comes from Euphorbia tirucalli, assembly GCA_039660915.1. NCBI lineage: Eukaryota > Viridiplantae > Streptophyta > Magnoliopsida > Malpighiales > Euphorbiaceae > Euphorbia > Euphorbia tirucalli. The sequence continues at coordinate 27,274,017 of CM077640.1, read as the reverse complement.
TTCTTAAAGCTTTGAATCTCTGAAGAGTCTCGGACTTATGCTTCATCAGATACACGTAACCGTATCTGCTGAAGTCATGCATGAAGGTAATGAAGTACAGAAAACATGATCTAGCACTAGTGCTCATTGGGTCTCCTACATTGCAATGTATAAGCTCCAATAGCTCTGAAGCCATTTCAGCAGTCTTGCTAAAAGGTGTCTTAGTCATCTTGCCTCTTAAACAAGATTCACATGTGTCATAAGACTGAAAGTCAAATGACCCTAGCACTCCACTAGAGTGAAGCCTAGCTATGCGCTTCTTGTTTATGTGGCCAAGTCGACAGTGCTAGATGTTTGTAGGATTAATTTCATTTTGTTTAATCCTTTTAGTATTTATTTTATAAATTGAATTTTCACGTTTTAGATCAAGGATATATAAGCCATTTTCAAGAAACATTGTTCCATAAATTTTATTTCCATATTGCATAGAAATTTTACCATGTCCAATATTAAATATAAAACCAAAAATATCCAGTAAAGAAACAGAAATAATATTCCTGCGCATCGCAGGTACAAAATAAAGGTTTCGTAATTCTAAAACAAGTCCACTTGGCATCTCTAAGAAATAATCTTCGATCTCCTTGGCCTGAACCCGAGCGCCATTTCTGACTCGAAGATCTACTTCTCTAGATCCTAGTAATCTCCTATTTCTTAGACCCTGCACATTTGGATAAATGTGAGATCCACATCCCGTGTCTAAGACCAAAGATGTAGAAATAGCCAGATTAATCTTAACAACATAAATACTTGAAGTAGCAGTTTTGCCCTTCAGTTGCTCCCTTAGCTTTGGACATGAGCTCTTCTAGTGTTCCTTCTCATGACACTCACGGCAGACATCTTCAGGAGAAGCAACCCTTGCTTTAGGGTGTGCCACCACCTTCTTGCCCTTAGCCTTGACCTTAGATTTGGCCTTTCCCTTAGCAATGGGCGTATTACCCTTGTTCACAGCAAAACTTCAGGAGTCTTCTTAAGAGACTGCTCAGCAAGCTTGAGCATTCCATGCAGCTCAACAACCAATTTATCAAGACCCTACATGTGGTAGTTCATGATAAATTGGGTGTAAGACTCAGGAAGTGACCCAAGAATAATGTCTGCTGCTAAGTCCAACAGAATTGGAGAGCCGAGGTGGGCAAGTGTATCAATATACCCCTTCAACTTTAGCACATGAGTGACAAAAGAAGTCTCGGCTACCATTGTAGTCGTGTGAAGTGCCTTAGTGGTCAGGTATCGTTCCTGACAAGCCTGATCTTAGAACATCCTTTCAAGATGATCTATAAACTCTCATAAGCATGCTGCTCCATGAACTGCTTTTGAAGATTAGAAGCCATAGTACCCAGCATAAGGCATGAGACATCATGGTCATCCCTTACATGCTGATCATACTGCTCCACCATCGCTGTGGTGACGCCTCAACCTCTGGGAGGACCAGCTAGTAAAGCAGCATTCAGTACATACTCCTTGGACTCTTGTCTAAGAACTATTTATAAGTTCCTAGCCCAGTCTAGGAATTTAGTCCCTGAAAGCTTCTCCTTCTCTAAGAGTGACCTAAGTGAGAGTGAGTTACTGTTGTTTGTTGCAGCCATTTTAAATTGCTTTTATGAAATGGGATTATGTACATGGAAGAAATCATTACTTTAGTTAGAAATAAAGGACTTTATGCCAATTCAAATTAATAATCTGACTTTAATTTGTTTGTTGGTGATGTTAATTTGCTGACTTGACCAAGATCCACAACTTATCAATGACTGGCCGAACTAGGGCTCGCTAATGAACCATTGATTCGTTTGGTGGGACAACCTATCCAATCCTTCCATGAAGAACTCTTGGTTTGATGGGCTTATTAACACTTACCCATCTGTGCTTAGGGCCCGCTCTGAGCTAATGCTACCCATGTCGAGTCAAACCACCATTCACATATTAACCATACCAAGTATCCTAACCCTCAACGGCCCACTGAATACTACAATGTATCCAGCTAGGGTATGGCGCACATCACAGCATAAATGGGAGGAAGAGGTGTGAATGTGGGAAACACTTTTAAACAACTCAATATTTTAATTTTCGGATTAAAATTAAGTGATACGGCTTAGCATGCATAATCACGGGTTATAACCTAGTGATCCATACATCCATATTATATGACAAATGCAATAGCATAATTAATTTAAAAATAATGAGATCCTATGGGCCTAAATTACAACCTAATGAAAAACTAGATATCCTATCTAATTCTTCATAGGATGGACTGCAATCCTTCTTGGGCTCCCCACCATGGGCTTGCTCCATCTGTGCCTTCCTTCATACTTGATGCAATTACAATAATTTCATTTAAAATAAAATATATTCTAAAATTACATCAAAATAAAAGAAATGGCATGCAAGCCATATTTTCCAAAAATTAATTACAACTGATAATAATATAGGACCCATAGAACTCAACACAACATTTCAAACAAAGTACTTATCATGAACATACATACCAATATGATGCATGATCATGGCATTCCAAATTATAAATATATATGTTAAGCCGAGTTACTTAGGGTGAAATCACCAATTTTCACAAATGTGACTAAGGCCCAAAAAGACCCAGTAGATTACATCCATTAATACAAAATTAACAATTTTGCTCCCATTGGAATTTGGGTTCACAAATTTAAAATTTAGCTCTCCCAATTTTAACCGGTGCAACGGTTTATGGGCCAATTTCACAAAATTTATATTCAATTTAATATACAAAACAATTAAATTAAATATGCATGCCAACATAATAAACAATTTAAATAAAAATTAATTCAAAATAAAATATTTTGATTTAATTTGCATTATGGGCTTGAGTAAAAAATACTCGTAAAATCCAAAACCGAACCCAAATCTCGCGCAGCAACTGCCCAGTGGGCTGCTGCCGAGGGCAACAGATGGAATCGCGAATTGCGATTCCATCTTTTGCGCAAAACCATTATTATTTTCTTTCCTTTTTTTCTCTTATAAAAAAAAATACATAACAAAAAAAAAAACAAATAAATAAATAAATGATCAATCCCAAAAAAAAAATTTAGATTGAAAACTAATTGGGAAAAAAATAATAAACAACCCTAAAAACAATTCTTGAAACCTATTGTTTTTTCAAGAACACATTCAAGAACATAAATCCAATCAATCTAATGGACAAAAGGTACGCTCTGATACCACTGTTGGGATTAGTCATTGGAAAAACAACATGACATAGTGGAATTACACCGTTTAAAATTTTCTAGAATCCACTTAATCGCGTTCGATTACCAAGTATTGGAATAAAATCAATTTGATCAAGAGAGAAAAAACTCACCAAATCCGTCTCTTTTAAAAACTGCTGCAGAATCAACTCTTTAAGCGACCTCCGAACACGACCAACTATCGAGCGGGAACCGATGCTAACTGAAGAAGTAGAGTAATGGAAGATTGATGCTGGAAATTGCTATAGGGGGCTGAAAATTACAGCATACAAAATAGGGTTGGTGCTGAATTTTATTCTTAAGTGTGTCTTTAAATAGACTCCTTGTCCAATTGAGTTTTAACTAGGTTAATTAAATCCAATCCCATTAGGATTACAATTATACAAATGAACTTTAATTAAAAATTTCATACTATATAATTTAATCTCATTAAGCTGAATTTAATTATCCCTAAATTAAAATTAAATCACGCTTAAGAAAATAAAATGCATGTATTTTATTTTCCTGGTTAGGAAAATTATTTAATTATTTATTTACTTTATGTAATTCAATTAATTAATAAATTAATTGATCACATTATGTAAATTTATTAATTAAATTAAATCAACCTAATGTTAATTAATTACCTTGACACCAAATGTCAACTAATTAAACCATTCCTTCCAATGTACATTACATTTACAATTTCTATAAGTTCCCACTTAGTTAATCTATATGCACGATCCTATGGGTCTGTCTTTATATTGGCAGTGGGTCCAAGGCCCACAGACTGTAAGTGGCTTCTAGCAAACCATTATAGCCCCTAATTAAGATAGAAATGCAGCATTCTTTAGAAGACACTCACCAGGTAGTAATCTCATTGTGTCCTTTTGCCAAACGACATCGATATGAATAAACAAGAGGCACGGTGTCCTTCATCCTCTTCTACTGTTTATTATATTTCTTGATCTTGAGTTGACTGATTAATCAAATAAGCTACCAACTTATTTGGGAATGGCCATACATTTATTAGTCCCACTTATCAAGTGGCAAGTGATATCATCTCGGGGTTACCCGAGTGGCAATTCCATCTCTTCATCATCAATATCAGTATGTTCACTGGTCCACCCAATCATACCCATATTTAGCATACTTTTACAGACCTGTTAGGCATATGTCAAACTGAACCGGATTCCATATTGATAATATAATGAAATATGGTCTGAGGATAAAAGAGACCTACTCAAGAAAGACCTATAACGAGACAACCATGTGGCTTTCTTGTGCAGATATATCCAGTCCTATGTCAACGACATGTACCTATATTCATGACTAAATATAAAAGTACTATGGCTAGTTAAGAACTACCATACAGTAATCGAATATACAAGTCTGTGATTCTATTCGTTCCCACGATTAGAATAGACTTGGGATATGTTTTATGATTATCAATGAATGGATACTCTATTCATGTTATAGCAGAAGATATAAATGAAATAGATTATTGCCTTTATTAATGTGGCACAAATGATGTATACATATATATATAGTCTTAATGTATAATACAAAATAGAAGAATACAATGGCCTAGAACTAAGGCACACCAACAAACCTGTGTGGTCGTCGCAACAGCCCCATAGCTGTGGTTCTCAGAACAGAACTGTGAAATTGAAAATTTTGAAATCTGCTACTGGTCCTGCAGTGATACCTGTATGGGTGTAAATCTATAACTGCATGGTTGTTGTTTCAACACCTGTGTGGGTGTCAGCTCGGGGCAGAATCACCGAAAATCGATTTTTATACACTTCATGAAATTTGAACCTTAGATATATATTCCATAAGCATGCATTAGAACAGAACAATGATGGAAACCTATTTTCTTGAAGTCCGACTCACTTAGCATGCCACATAAATAACCGGTAAAACCATTTTCTCGAAAATCAACACAAGGACATTTCAAAACATTTTCCAGGTCTAACCGGTAAGATTTGTCAAGTCTTTATGGTTATGCCCCCTAAATGCATGACCCCGACTCATTTATTATCCTTTTTTTCTCGTGATTGATTCCTACATGCAATTATTCATGTACTAACATTTGTTTTGCAAGATTAAATGTATGTTTAAATTTTATTATTGTATTAGATGAACTCGTGTGTTTTAGGCGATTGTACCCCGATTCCCCATTCGATTCATATATATCCCTTAGGGTAGTTTATGTGATTCGGTTTGTATAATTAATTTATTTACTACTTTTATGCCTTGCATGAACACTGTATGCTCTAAATAAAATTGGTTTATTTTCATAAAATGCTATAACTTGGTTGTTGAAGCGTTTATTTTAATTTGATAATAAGTAACTGACTCGTCCAGACCTAGATCTTTGGAAGGTACAATGGCCCTTACTTGGTTTCAACTATACCTAAATTTCCCGGTTGAGCTGAGCTGAGTGGCGACTTCAATATCTTTTTTGAGATTTCGGTCTTGAATCTTTTATGAATATTGTTTTCTAAAATGAATTTCATACTATAATTATTATCACAAAACCATACTTTATAAAAATGCATCCGCTCGCTTCGCCGCATTCGTACTTTGTGAAAAACGTCATTCACTCACAGCTGTGTTAATCCTTCTTCTAGCACATTGTTGATCCACCTTTTGTCTTTTAGAAATGATGATGCCAGAAGTCATACCTTTGAAGTAACCGTCTATTTGCCCCTTGGGAATATTGATTGTCTTGCATGCTATGGTATCATACTATGAGCATGGATTTTTCTCTAACCTCTATAATGAAGATTTCCAGTTATCCTTTATCTGGAATTGTCTAGAATACCAGCCCGAGAAGCAAAGAACAGACTCTAACTTGTGGCAAACGAATCAAAAACTATTGAAATCCGAAAAAGAGATTTTCATCTTGAAAGATGGGCCGTATGGCCCAAATCAAGAGGAGGCACAACCCAATTTTTAAGGGTTAAGCCGTGGAAGAGAGCTGCTTAAAGTAGGCACAGTTGGAATTCAAGGAAGGGCCGTACGGCTTAAAAGTAAGGTTGCACAGCCCAATTCAAAAGGCAGATGGGCCATACAGCCCATTCTTGAAGTCAGAGAGCTTAGCCAACTTGACCCACTAGGCAGAATTAAAAATCATTTTTCCAAAAGATGATGATTACGGAGCTACAGAGCTCATTATAGGAAGGGATTAAGTAAAGGAAATTAATTTCCTTCTCCCAACAACACATATACTACGGCCCATCCTCTCTCATCAATTTCACTAGTCTTATTTTTCTTCCTCTGCTTCACCTTCATCACCATTTTTCAATTGCTCCTTGTCATTGTCAATAGCAAAATAGCTCAAAAAACCAACCCTTTCAAACACTAGACTCCATTTTGACGTGTAAATCTCTAAGGTTCGAAGTTATTCACTACTGCATTTTGGTTCCTGATGAATTTCAGTTTGTTTTCATGAGTTAGAATTGGTTCCAAAGCTTCAAGGAATGGATTTGGATCTTCCATCAAATCCTAGATAAACAACTTAAAGGTAACTTCTAAGAGACCATAAATCTTACCCTTTTCATCCCTGCATTGTCTAATTTGCTTGTGTTGTATTGATCATTGCTGAAAACTAGAAAAATTTTGCTATAAGTTTTTAAATAGGGCCATAACACCTATCTTATAGGCCGCATGACCCATCTTGGGAGAAAATTAAGCTGCACGGCTCATCACGGCCTATGAGTTCTACTGTAATTTTCTCTGTTTTCTCGGATATGCAATCTAGGGTCAAAATCTCTAATTTCTTAGTCTAATCCATTGATAGACCCCTAAAGGATCATAAGGTCCAAAAGGAGAAAACCCTAAAAAAGAATTTCGTGTTAAAATCACAAACCGAAAATTTTTTTTTTGTCAAAGTTGGGCCGCACTGCCCATATTTGATCCATTTTGAGCCGCACGGCTTAGTCAATCCATTTGCCCATTAAGACATTCCCTTCATCATATTATTCTTTATGCATTCATTCATTCTCACAAAACTGATTTTCGATGTTTATGTGCTTTTGGACCTAGTTTAATTCTTGAGGCATTATTTAAAACCCACATGAAAGGGATTTCAGATAAATTCCTGGATATCCGACTTGCTTTGGTGTGCTTAATGAAAAATAAAAGTCGGAAAAAATGTTTTCCAAAATCGGGCCACTTTATCTTCGATCACCTTTCTAAACTTGGGTGACCAAAGGAAATCTTTGATGATCTCATCATTATCACATGGTGTAGACATCTCTAATATTTTGAACCACTGAACCCTGATTCTAATTCTGATTCTGATTCTGGCTCTAAATCGGCTACACACCCAAATTCACTGTTTCCTAATCTTGACCTCAGTTCTACTGCTTCCGTTACCTTGTTGTGAGCACGGGTTTTCTCGACCTCTGTGATGAAAATCCAAAGTTACTTGTTAGATAGACGAACGTGAATCCAACTTAAGAATGAGCGGGATGTTGCTTGGAATGTCTCAGACGCTCCGAAAACCAAACAGTCCTCGATCTGAAACCCCGAGAAAGGTCATTTAACTGATTAGAGGGCTTAAAGGTGAGTGTGGGATTTAGGAGAATCCTTCGCGGCTCTGATTAGAGGCGCATGGCTATAGTTTTCACAACTACAGTCACGGGGCTGTAATTTCAAAGCCGGACGGCTATAACCTTACAGCCACGTGGCTCTATCGAGCGGTTAAATTACTTCCTAAGTAGCCAACATCAGTCTTTGATAGCAGGTGTGATTCCTTAATTAAAGAAAATTGGCCGAGATTTGTTAGGTTTTTAAGACCAGAAAACATAGAAGAAAGGAGGGAACATATATTAATCGAAGGAAGAGAACATAAAAGATAGAAACAGAAATCAAAGAGAGCAAAAACCAAAAAAGAGAGAAATTAACAACAAACCAAAGAAAAAAACCCAGACAAAAAGAATATAGACTTGGAAAATATAGGGTGTGGGTTTCCAGTCAGACTTTCACTTGTTCAGGTTGTTCTCAGGTTTTATTCAAATTGATTTGGGACTTGCATTCGAGGATTTCGGGACATTCACGGGATTCTAGGTGCATTTCGACATTCAAGTCCACTTCCGGGCATCAAACACACTAGAACATCAACAAGGTAAACTCTGAGAGGCCTTAAAGTCGTAATTACTTGTTTTGTGCTATGTTTTTCTATGTTTTATGAAAAATTCCAGAAGCTGCCTGTTTGATTACAGCCGTACGGCTCTAACTAGAGCTGAGCGACTATAATCCCTTATAACAAAGTTGAGCGGCTGTAACACTACAACCGCACGGCTATGTTCTTCATGGTAAAAACCTGAAACGTCCTAAATCATCTGAAAGCAGTCATTTTTCAATTTTTTTTGTTTTGTTACAAACTATTTTGGTCTAATCACATCCATTACATTCTAAATTGTGGTTTTCAGTTTTCATAGAATGTTGATACGAGATTTTCAGTTTCTTTGATTTTGATTTTTGAAATCCAGGGTTGTTCGATCCAAATCGGATCCACTGTCTAGCTTCAGCAAACCCCCAGGTTCCTAAAAGTCCCTAGAAATCATCGAAAATGATTAAAGCAGTGTTTACAAAAGTGAAGAAAACCAATTTTGGGTTCTGGACACTACAGCCGCGTGGCTCGAACTGGAGCCGCACGGCTATAGTTCCTAGAAGGAGGCAAAGTCACGGGACGACTCCCATAGACATCGTCGTGTGATGCTGTCATCAGAATCAAACTATTTTTGGTGTGTTTACTACTTTGGACCTTAGATGGATGTTTGAAATTAGGAATCCACACGAACGAAACCACGAGTTTCAGGATAACCGACCCACTAAATGGAGAAATTTACATGTGATTGAGCCAAACCATTTTCCAAAATGTTTTCAAGCACAAAACCTAGTTTCTAAAATTGTTTTCCAGGTCTGATCGAGTAAGCCACCTGGACTTCTCGATTATCCCTTAAATGCATGCTCCTGTTTCGTAATATTCCCCATTCTATCCTGTTATGAGTCTCGCTTGTGTTTGTGACATAATTGTGCTAACCAGTTTGTTTTGCAGCTTTTATTTTTTATTTTTTATTATTTTGGATGTATTTGATAGATTGTCCGTGTATCCTAGGCGATTATACCTTTTTAGATATTCATGTATAGTAGGCGATTGTATTGGTGAGGATGAGGATTTTTATCTTTTTGGGTTGTAATAAGCGGCCTCTATTCTTTTTGGTTTGGTTTGGATGTATAGTTTATTTTTCTACACTTTAATTTTATGTAATTTGTTTATGTCATATGAATGAGCATGGGCTAACAATAAAAGATAAAAATGGGTAGAGAATATAAGTGAATATAATATGGTACTATAAACTTATAAATGAAAGCAAGCTTGAGGTTAAATAGGTAAGTTGCCCGAATCCTAAATCTCTGTATTAGATACAGCAGCCTATGCTCTGTAGGGAGCTGTACTTGAATTTCCGAATGAGCTGAGCCGAGTGGCGACTCTACACTGATCTTGAAATTTAGGTTTCGAGGTCTCTAAGTAACGAAATGGGATTTTCTAAAATCCAAAACCAGTTTTCCCAAAACTCATATTCAAAGGAAACGTTTTCTACAAAAGGGTTTCCAAACAAATTAATGGTTTTCCTAAGCAAGATACAAACCTGTTTTCAAAACAACAACAAACAAATCAAGTTCTTCTTCCCTGGTTTGCTTTGATACGCTCCACTTTTTTGCAAAAAAGTCGTCCGTTCATAATGGCTACTCTGCTAGGATAAAAGGTTTCTTAAAATGTTTTTTTAATAAATACTTAAGGAACTTAGGCAACTACTAAAATATAACCTCACTTGCAGTCATTCACTAGTTGATAGTACCATATTGTACTCACAATGGCATATCATGACATTTTCTTCTTCTCAACTCCTCAAACTCACTGATCAGCCCGGTTTATTCCAAAAAGTGACCTACCTCTTCTGCCAGGATTGGAGGCACCCGAAGGGGTAAACCACTTATAGCATCGCATGAAACTCTCATGTTCTTGTGGAGGAGTGTATATTCACTATGGGGACCTGTACGACCCTTGGTTTGAATTTGGCCCACATGTAATGACCTAGTAATTTCCCCTTAGGATTACCAAAACATAAAACATGAAATTGGAAATTGAGAGTATGCCTTTGGTATCCCCGGTTGGTACCAAAGAGACCCAACACCTAGGAAGAATGTGGACCAATCGAAAGGAGGAATAAGGTTGGAAGGGTGAGCATATTGTTGGGTGTACTAATGTTTGTTCTGTGGTGGTTTTATTTGACCTTTTCACGAAGCATCAAACACACATGAACATTCGTGTGCCATTCTAACCACATCTTCATGCAGCCATTTTCAAGACATGAACATATGTATGACATTGATGCTAACCACATCTTCGTGCAACCACAACATTTTATTTACGTGCAATATACATTTACATCTCGTGTGTTGACATTTCCATGAAGCATACACGACATCATTTCGTATGTCATACTCCTAACCACATCTTAGTGCAGCTATTTGCATCTTGTGTGACATGAACATTCATATCATCTCATCTCATCCCATTTAATAAAGGACGTTCTGAGAATGCCCATCACGGTTATTTCATTTCATATCATATGGGGTGTCCTGAAACTACCCGTGTGCTACCCATGCACCAGATTGCACTTTGCCATTTCACTAAACCATTTCATTCACTAGAGGACCACAATGGTCTTAGGGCTATATTTGTGTGGCGGGTCACATAACAACATTACATGACATCATGCCCATTCATCATTGCTGTCACGGTGATGTCGGAGTCTTGCTGGTGTGTCACGATCCACATCAGATTGTTTCATGACATTATTGACTCATTTGAGGTGCTCCACGAGTACCGAATTACTACACACATATAGGGGCATTTCATGATATTACCGAATCATACAAGGTGTTCCACGAATGTCAAACCTCTGTCCGTGTCCCTATTCACACGTGACTTGTTTGTAACATCATTTCATATTAGATGCCCTAAAAGCGTCGAAACTCTATCCGTGGGATGACCCCCATGTGACCATTTCATATCACTTCATTAGCCTACAAAGCATTGAAACTCTGTCCGTGTTTTAGTATGCATGTGACCATTCCATTACATTCACTAGGGGCCCCAAAAGCGCCGAAACTCTATCCGTGTGACGGCTCACACGAGACCTTTTTGCGTTGTCCCTCGCATGGCATTGGGTATTCTTGGAACGTTTGAAATAAAAAAAGAAACAAAAATAAAGAAAGTCATGCTTATTGTCATTTCCACCCATTTGACATTATTCAACCATGATCAACTCACGATCGTACATCTCACTCATCCATCAAATTGTTTAGGTGCTCCATGATCACCGAAAACTTAATTCCATAACTCCAAGCCATTTAGGTGCTCCGCGAGCACCGAAAACTTTGTCTCATACACCAAGTCATTTAGGTGTTCCATGAACACCAAAAACTTCATTTCATGCATCAATCCATTTTGGTGATCCACAAGCCTAGAACTTCATTCCATGACCCCAAGTCACTTAGGCACTCCACAAGCATTAAAAACCCACTTCATGCATCAATGTTCCACTAACGTCAAAGAATCTCATCTCATATCATAGCATAAAAACCCAAGGTGCTCCCTGAGCACCGAAACCCTACCCGTGCTCTAAGAACACATTCATTTCATATCATAACATAAAGACCCAAGGTGCTCCCCAAGTGCTGAAACTCCATCCGTGTACCACACACATGCACATATCCATAGAATAAAATTCTTTCATAAGTATCATCTTGCTTTGACCCGTGGACACCCCGCGTGTCACTCTTTCCTCGGGTGTGAGTCATGCACCCTATTTTAAGTTCCTTCGCAAGTATCATCTTGCTTCGACCTATGGACACCCCACGTGTCATCTTTATTCCCCAGGTGTATAGTCATACACCTTATTTCTAGTTCCTTCATAAGTATCATCTTGGTTTGACTTGTGGACACCCTGTGTGTCATTCTATCCCCCGGTGCATAATCATGCATCCTTATTTCGAGTTCCTTCACAAGTATCATCTTGCTTCAACCCGTGGACACCCCACATGTCATTTTTTTTTCCCTGGGTGTATAGTTATGCATCCTATTTCAAGTGGACATGCTGTGTGTCATTTTATTCCTAAGGTGTATAGTTATGCACCCTATTTCAAGTTCCTTCATAAGTATCATCTTGCTTCAATCCATGAACACCCCACGTGTCATTTGATCCCCCAGGTGCATAGTTATGTGCCTTATTTCAAGTTCCTTCACAAGTATCATCTTGCTTTACCCCGTGGACACCTCGCTTGTCATTTTATCCCCCGGGTGTATAGTTATGCACCCTATTTCAAATTCCTTCACAAGTATCATCTTGCTTCAATCCGTGGACACCCTGCGTGTCATTTTATCCCCTGGGTGTATAGTTATGTGCCTTACTCCAACTTCCTTCACAAGTATCAACTTGCTTTGATTCGTGAACACCTTATTGTCATTTTATTCCCTGGGTGTATAATCATGCACCCTATTCCAAATTCCTTGCAAGTATCATCTTGCTTCGATCCGTGGACACCCTACGTGTCATTTTATCCATGTGGCGTATACTTATACGCCATGCCTTGCCTTAGTCTGCAACCACCTCAGTGGCATTCATTACATTTGTGCATTGCTATCCTTGATTTTGTATACACTTGGTTGGTTCGGAATAATATAACAATGACATGGCATTACATGACATCACATATATAAATCACCATTCATACATGCACACATCACATCATACACTCATGCATACATCATCCTCTATTTAAGATTCTTCACTCGTATGGGCTCGTCAACACTAACAGATGTTCTTATCAGGGTGAGGGGAAAAATTTTGAGAATGGCCAACCTAATGAACTTAACACCATAACAGATGTTGTGGAGGATTATGTCACTTCATCACAATTTCAAAAGGCAGTCAGGGAGGAAGCGGCAGCAATGCTGAGAGAAATGCTAGGGGGTGATTTTGGCAGAGTAGAGAGACTGACGACAAAGTGCACCAAATTTGAAGCAAGAGTGGCAGAGCTCAAAGGAAAAAAAGAGAAATGGTATGCACAAATTCCAATGCCGATGCTAGCAGGAAGCAGAATGCCCAGATTGTGGATGCTCATTCTCGACACCTTGAAAGGTCCTCTTATCGAGACTTGGATCTACCAGGGCTGAACATGGATGCGTAGTCACCTCCAACCACTGTGAAGACTGTAGCATGGCTACTACACTTCCTTAAATCAAAGGAATCCGTAGGCTATATAAAAGAAGATATTGTAGTAACCTCTCAGGGGCACCCCACTCGAATCAAAGCCAAAAGAATCACATAACACTCCCGGAGACGGCTTCTCTAGATTAGATCTTTCAAGGAGGTGTTCAAGGGCTGACCAATGAAGTAGAACTGAAGGGGCCCCTCAAGACCAATGTCGACACTGACTCCATTCTGCGACACCCCCAAAACCTACCTACCAAGGGCAGCGAAAAAGAGGTCTCCCCGTGGCCTTAATCATTAAACAGATTATTTACTGAGTGTAGAAGGAAGGGTCTACTGCAGAGTGTTAGGCCATACGTGGAACCAAAAGAAGCACAAAAGAGCAATTTCTACAGTTGTCATGTGATGGGAAGCCAGTGGACCAAAGATTATTTAGCTTTAAGGGATGAGATTCAGAAGCTAATCGATGAAGGAAAATTAAAGATCTCATATGGCTTTGATAGATGACCTGGGGCAATCAAAGAAGCTACCGAGGAAACTCCTCAAACCTCTTGAGGAAAGGAATATGATGAAGAACTACAAGTTCTGATATGATTAGAGTGGGACAATGGCACAGAAGCCAAAATGGTGACTAGTCAAAAAATAATCAGATTCTATGAGGTTAATGTTGGGATTTTTCATCGGAAATCACCCAATTAAAGTGAAAGAACGTGATGATTTCCTCAACTCCGTGCCCAGGAGCAATTGAGATGGAAAATAGTGACTAGTCGGAAAATAATCAGATTCTATGGGGTCAATGTTGGGATTTTTCACCGGAAATCACCCGATTAAAGTGGAAGAACGCGATGATTTCCTCAAATCCGTGCCCAGGAGCAATTGAGAAGGAAATTGAAAAATAAAATTTAATAGAAAGAGATGAATCTCTTACCGGGAATATCTCTTTCAAGAGATACATGTAGACTACAAGAATCAAATTAGAAACCCTCCTCGTTCACATACACGAACGCCTAACGAACACCACCCATGCTAGCATCGGAAAAACATGAACTTTGGAGAGGGAGGCTAGAAGAATTTCGGCTATCTTGTGTTTCACCTTTGTTGGCCAAAATTCCTAGGGTTAATAAACCCTAGGTTGGCCGAAATTCCTTAAGGAATTTTGGCCCAACTTGGCTCTTTCATTTGTGTGGGCTTCCTTCTGTTAATTCAGGCCCAATTTTATTTTAATTAGTCTGGTTTAAATTAATTTCAAGCCCAACTTTAATTTACCCATGTATTTAATATATTACACCAAGTAACATATTATTTACATTTAAATTAAAATTAGTTTGACCAATTAATTTAATCCATCAAATTAAAATTAGATCTTCACAAAATAAAATCATATGTAAACCTATACATATGAATATTTCCACCTAGGAAATAATTTCATAATTAATCCAATTAATTATGAAGAGCCAATTAAATATATATTAATTTTATTATTATAATCAATCCAATTGATCTTTATAATATAATTAATGTATATACCTCTCTCTCTAGAGTGTATACTCCAAGTATACATATGATTCCTTAAGTCGGTGTTCAGTCGCTCAATGTGTACGATCTCCTGGGCCCATCTATATGTTGGCAGCGGGCCTGTGGCCCACAGACTGCAGTTAGGCTTTAGCAAGCCACTGCAGCCCCCAATCAAGATGGAGATGGCAGTCTAACTGTTATCATAACCCTCTAGTTTGAACTTGTATATCCCATGTCATTGATATCGGTGTCCAACACAAAGGCATGGATTGATCACCCTCTTTTGTGTCCGAACATTAACTTGATCTCGAATGCACTGAAGCTCACAAATAAGTTCCAACTCGTTTGGGTGTGGCCACACTCTTATCAGTCACATTCATCAAGAGGCCGGTGATATCTTCTCAGTGGACTACTGAGTGACAAATCCCTTCTGCATATCCATAGCATTGCCATGCTAAGTGACATACCCGAAAGCACCCATACCTTATTACACGCCCTTTAGGCGCACCCCTAAGTATGCGACCTCACATGTAACACCATCATATGGTCAGGTCAAAGGATCCATACAAGTACTACATGAGCATCACTTGTGATACTATACCATGTGGATTTCTCGTTTAGTGGATCTATCCAGTAGCATGCCCCTTATGCATGTACCCATTAACTTGGTTGACATCCCATGTCCAATGACTGGTAAGACATTGCCATACAACCAGGTTAATGATAGTCTCTTGTTCCATTCATTCCCATGACTGGAACAGACTACGGATCTATTCATGGTCATATTGTTTGCCCTATCCATGGTCTTACTGCCAAGTGCATGACACTGGTCATCATGGACATAGATATTTCCATTGGATACTTCATTTAATATATTGCACAAGATAAATATAATAAATGAATTAATGCCTTTATTAATAACACAAATAAGTATAATACATAAATCCAATAAATGTATGATACAAATACAAGGACCAATGCCTCGGGACTAGGGCATATCCAATAGTCAACACCTATTAGGGACTTCCTTCTTGTCGGGAACTCATTTTGTTTGTGAGGTGTATTGAAGTTATTTTGAATGCAATGCAGTTTGTTATCTTTTTACTCATGAGATGATTACATTTGACCATTTGAAAAGACATGTCCAACACACATAATATTAAAATGCATGGCATCAATCTAAGTACTGTAGGGAACCTGAAAGTGAATCTGGCTCTGATCAAACTCTCTCTTGAAAAGTGAGTTCGTGAGATAAATAAATACGAAATGGCATTATCTTCGCCGAGTCAGTTGCCAACCCAGATCAACAATCCTCACGAATCACAAGAAAAGATGCTATTGGTCCCACTCTAGAGTTTCAATTTGAGCAGCACACATTATACCTAAACCATTCCAAGCCAAAAGCTACTGCTGAACCTCAAAATCAAACTCTAAAATGGAGCTCCAAGCCTAATTCCCTATCCAAGAAAGTACCTCGTGCCAAAAACCTAAAGCTAAAGTTCTAAGTTCGTCAAAATCTCCAACCTGTGAGAAATTCATATGACCTTCATCACCCATCGTATGGTAAAACCCTGAAGCAGTTCTCGGTCATAGTGCATGTATTATTTTATTCGTATGACATTCGTGTGCATATGACATTACGCATGCATTGTTCATCCAAAAAGGCATATGAAACACACATGACATGCATGAATTTAAATACAGCAGGAAAACCAAAAGGTGGTTGTGGCTTGGGTTTAGTTTCTTTCTTTAAAAAAACAAAAAGAAAAAAAAAGAAAAAAGGGGTATTTGTAGGGGTGAGCATGGACCGGTTCGGTTCAAAAACCAAACTGAACCAAAAAAAGATCCAAAAAACATTGTATTTTATAAACCAATCCGATCCAAACTAAATTTTGGTTCGGTTCGGTTAGGTTTGGACTAGCTCGAACCAAAAACATCAACTTTTTTTTTAAATCAAAATAAAAATTTTATATAAGTAGTTTGTTTAAAAAAAAAAAGAAATACAAAAAAAACTTAAAAAAACAATAATACTAAATAATATTATTACATCACAATAAAATACTAAAATTCTCTTCTTCTTTTTTTGTCAACTCTCAAGTTTTAACAACTATAAATTAGCGTAAAAAAATCACAATATAAAACTATAAAACAATATAATGTCTAAAATTCTCTACAATTAGTATATATTAATTTTATAATTAATTTTAATATTTTACCAATTATTAGGTTTTTCAGTTTTGAATCCAACCAAACCGAACCGAACCACAGTCCAAACTTCTTCATAACTTAAAACCAAACTGAACCAAACTATAAATGGATCGGTTTGGTTCGGTTTGGTTTGGTTTGGATTTTCGGTTTTTAGACATTGGTTCGGTTTTGCTCACCCCTTTCTTGATAGGTCATTCAACCAGCGGGAGACAGATTCACATGATTGATCGACTTGCTGATCGAGGTTCTTACTGTTAAGACTCAACGGGTCTTGACCCAAATGGCATCTAATTCTGTAGCCTGAATCCCCTATCCAAGTCATAACCAACCCATTCCTTGAATCAGCCATGCTTCTTTGATATCTGAGAATCCCTACACCTTCTGTTGTGATTCCCTAAAAAAAAACCAATTTCTCCTCACACCCAAATTACTATTGGTGTGCCCTAGTTTAGGGCATTGGATTCTTGCATTTTGTATTATATATTAAGACTCATTGTATGAATACATTATTTGTGTCACATTAATAAAGGTAATTAATCTATTTCATTTATATCCTGTGCTATAATATAAGTAGAGTATCCATTGATTGATAATCATAAAACTATCCTAGGTCTGTTCTAATTATGGGAACGAATAGAACCATAGACTTGTATATTTGATGACTCTATGGCAGTTCTTAACTAGCCATAGTACTTGTATAGTCAGTCATGATTATAGGTACATGTCATTGACATGGGACTAGATCGATCCGCACAAGAAAGCCACATGGTTGTTGCATCATAGGTCTTTCTTGAGTAGGTCTCTTTTGTCCTCAGACCAAATTTCATTATAGTATCAATATGGAATCTGGTTCACTTTGACATACACTTAAAAAGTCTGTAAAAGGATGCTAAATACGGGTATGATTGGGTGGACCGGTGAACATGTTGATATTGATGATGAAGTGATGGAATTGCCACTCGGGTAACACTGAGATGATATCATTGGCCACTTGATGAGTGGGACTGATAAGTGTATAGCCATACCCAAGTAAGTTGGTACTTGTTTGATTATCAGTCCACTCAAGATCAAGAAATATAATAAACAACGGTAGAGGATGACGGACACCATGCCTCTTGTTCATTCATATCGATATCGTTAGGCAAAGGACATTATGAGATTACTACCGGGTGAGTGTCTTCTAAAGACTGCTACATCTCTGTCTTAGTTGGTGGCTGTAATGGTTTTCTAGAACCCACTTACAGTCTGTGGGCTTTGGGCCTACTACCAACATAAAGACAGACCCATAGGATCGTGCACATAGATCAACTGAGCCGGAACTTATAGAAATTGTGCATGTAATGTGCATTGGAAGGAATGCGTTAATTAATTAGTTGACATTCCATGTCAAGGTAATTAATTAACATTGGGTTGATTTAATTTAATTAATAAGTTTACAAAATGTAATTAATTAATTATCAATTAATTAAATTACATAAAGTAAACAATTAATTAAATAATTTTCCTAAGTAGGAAAATTAAATACATGTATTGTATTTACTTAAGATGGATTTAATTTTATTTAGGGGTAATTAAATTTAGCCAAATGGAATTAAATTACATAGTATATACTTTTTAATTAAAGTTTATTTATGTAATTATAATTCTAGTAGGCTTGGGTTTAATTAACCTAATTAAAACCCAATTAGATAATGTGTCTATATAAGGGCACACTTAAGGAAGAAAAACTTAATTCAATCCTAATTAATTGCTAGAAATTTCAGCCACCAATAGCAACCCCAAAATAGCCGAAAATCCCAGCATTAATCCTCCATTCCTTCGCGTGTTCGGCTAGCACCGGTTCCCTCTCAATAGTTAGTCGTGCACAGGACTTTGGAGATCGCAGTTTCAAGAAATGATTCTGTAGCAGTCTCTAGAAGAGACGAATCCAGTGAGTTAATCTCTCCTAATTCAAATTAGTTTTATTCTAATCAATGGTAATTGGACACGATAGGTGGATTCTAGGAAAATTTAAACGGTGAATTTTCCACTACGCCACATTATTTTTCCGATGACAAATCCCAACAGTGGTATTAGAGCCTAGGTTTTGTCCTTTAGATTGATTGGAATTGGTTCTTGAAAGCGTTCTTGAAGAAAGAATGGATTTCAAGTTTGTAATTTTAGGGTTCTTATTCAATTGGTTTTGATTTTTTATGAGCCCTAGAATTTTGGATTGGGGTTTTTTATTATTTTCCCCAATTGGTTTACATCTAAATTTGTTGTTTTTTTTACTAATTAATATATTTTATGGCTGGAATTTTTTTTTTATGATTTAAAAAAAAATTATTGTTATGGGGAAGGGAATCGCAAATTTGCGATTCCCATCCCCTGCAGCAGGCAGCTGCTCCGCCGGGAAAGCAGCGCCGCGCATGGGGTTTGGATCCGGTTTTGGATTTCGGGGGTGTTTTTTTTATCCCTTGCCCTAATGCAAATTAAATTAATTTTTTTTAAAATTTAATTTGTATTTAAATTGTTTATTTTGTTGGCATGCATATTTAATTTAATTGTTTGCATGTTAAATTGAATAGGGCAAATTACAAAAAAAACATGTGGTTTTATTTTTTTGCAAATAAAGGACTGTGGTTTTTTTTGTTTAAAAAAGAGGATTATGTTTTAAAATGTTAACAAAAAAAGGATAACTAAAATTAAATCATGACATTACATAGGGTATTCATGTTCATTTTGAACTCAAAATTTTCAAGTTGGTTAATAAAAATCGAATACACATGAATGATAAATTTTGAAAATTTTTGAAAAGCGTAAATATTTTTATAAATTAAATAATGATAATAGATTTAAAAAACATCATATCAAATTGAAAATTCTCTGAAAAATATTCAAATTTTGATGTAAAATTCTTAAATAATATATATAAATTATTGGTATGTTAAATAACTAAAAATACCCTCTGCTATATCATCATTTTTAACGGAAAAATGTTAGTTATCCTTTTTTTGTTAACATTTTAAAACACAATTCTTTTTTTTAAACAAAAAAAACCACAATCCTTTATTTGCAAAAATGTGAAACCATAGGTTCTTTTTTTTTGTAATTTGCCCAATTGAATATGGACTTTGTAAAATTGGTCTAATAAACCGTGACACTGGTTAAAATTGGGAGAGCTAAATTTTAAATTTGTGACAACCCAAATTCAAAGGGGAGCAAAATTGTTAATTTTGCATTTATGGATGTTATCCATTGAGCCTTTATGGGCCTTAGTCACGTTTGTTAAAATTGGTGATTTCACCCTAAGTAACTCAGCTTAATATTTATATTAATAATTTGGAATGCCATGATCATGCATCATATTGGTATGTATGTGTACGACACGTACTTTGTTTGAAATGTGATGTTGAGTTCTATGGGCCCTAAATTATTATCGGTTGTAATTTAATTTTGGGTAATATGGTCTGCGTGCCATTTTTTATTTTGATGTAATTTTAGAATAGATTTTATTTTACAAAATTATTGTAATTGCATCAAGTATGGAGGAAGGCCCAGATGGAGCAAGCCCATGGTGGGAGCCCAAGAAGGATTGCAGTCCCGCCAATGGAGAATTAGATAGGATATCTAGTTTTTTATTAGGTTGTAATTAAAGGTCCATAGGATCTCATTTATTTTAAATTAAGTATGCTATTGCATTTGTCATATAATATGGATGTATGGATCACCAAATTATTACCCTCGTTTATGCATGCTAAGCCGTATCACTTAATTTTAATCCGGTAATTAAAATATTGAGTCGTTTAAAAGTGCTTCCCATATTCACATCTCTTCCTCCCATTGATGCTACAATGTGTGCTATGTCCTAGCTAGGTAAATTGTAGTATTCGGTGGGCCATTGAGGGTTAGGATACTTGGTATGGTTAACATATGAATGGTGGTTTGACTCAACATGGGTAGCATTAGCTCAGAGAAGCCCCTAAGCACAGATGGGTAAAGTGTCAATAAGCCCATCAAACCAAGAGTCTTTCATGGAAGGATTGGATAGGTTGTCCTACCAAATGAATTAATGGTTGGTTAGCGAGCCCTAGTTTGGCCAGTCATTGATAAGTTATGGATCTTGGTCAAGATAGCAAATTAACATCACCAATAAACAAATCAAAATCGCATCGAGCCACCCTTAAAGCCGAGCATTTAGAGTAATCCCTTGCCTAATTTTGGCTAGCCCGGGTGCACAAGCTATTAAGGTCAAGGATGCTGCAGTTAAAGAAGACCCTCCGCATATGGAGGCTAATAACCATTTAATATATCTGTTTTTGTCTTTCCATTTCTTTATGTGCATAATTCAGTCCATAAGATATTAAATCCAATGTGATTTGATTTCAATTACCTATGTGATATTTTTCCGAATGGAACTATGCATGCATACAAACATTCATTTAATGCCTTTAACACACATGATGCATTAATGCACGAAATGAATCTAGGGACAGATGATGACCCAAAAATGATATCCGTCTCGAAAGACCTCACGCCTGATGAGAGAAAGGAAATTGCAAGATACCATAAAAGGACATGGAAATCTTTGCCTTATTGTATGGTGTCATGCGGGGGTTGACAGAGAAATTACCGAACACCCAGTTCTAAAGGATTCAAAGACAAAATCAGCCAAGCAGGAACTCCATAGACTCAAACAAGAAAAAAGAGGGCTGTCACAACATGGGGAATTGATAGTGTCAGTGAAGTAAGGTCGCTGGCGATGAACGAACGTCGCTCCATGGTCGTAACCGTCAACTACTTTATGAATGTCACAGCCAAAGAAAAAAAAAGAGGTTATCATGTCATGACCAATGATGGAGTACAACTCCAAGGGCAATAACACGGTGTTCCAAAATAAAGGGTTGAGCATCATAGATCATTGCTACATCTCCCACAAGCCAACGTGACGATAGAATCTGCCAATAAATCCATCAAAGGGATTCCATCAAAAGTGGTAGTTACCTACAGAGTTTGGATCGACATATTACCATTTGCTTTGAAAAGACACAGAACTAGCATTAGAGCAGGTACGGGAAAATGCCATACTCTTAGCCTACAGGGTGGAAGCGGTTCTACCAGGGGAGACAGAGACCAAGCCGTCAACCCCATCAATCAAGATAAGCTCAGATGACGCCATATGTAAAAAAAAATTTAAAAAAAGATTAAAAAAAAGTCCGATGGATCGAAAACCGAAAAAGTGATCCATGTAAAAGTTAAGACAGTGAGGTGAGCACCATCAGCGGGAAAATCTTCAAAGACCGGTTGTTAGCAGTCATGGATTCAATCGAGATGGATACCATTACTAATTCTGTTCTTAACTTCATTTCATCTTTGGATATGCATTGTGCAAAACATTATTAATGAATGAACTCTTTGCTCTATTCGCTTAAATATCCCAAGTTTGCTTGAAATTGAATTCGCATCATGCATATATGGTTGTACACACTTTCGATTTACGTGCATCATATAAAAAAGAAGAAGAAGAAGAAGAAGAAGAAGAAGTACGATAGATCGAAAACCCGAAAGGGCAGTCTATGCAAAAATTAGGAGACAAAATAAAGTCTGCTAAATTAAAAACCCGAAAGGGCAGTTCAGGCAAAAGTAAAGACAATCCGATAAGCTGAAAACCCGAAAGGGCGACCTATGCAAAAGTTAGGACATAAAAAAAAGAATAAAAGTCATACAGTAGCATTAAGCTCGGAGAACTCTAATCCCCTAGAGATTAGGGTACCTTAAAGTCAGTGCCTCACGTCCATGCCTCGTGGGGTAAGCAATTAGGTCGGCCAGCTGAACTCTGTCGTGAGCATCCATCTCTGCAGGTGCAGTAATATCATACCTCAGAATCTCAGTGCGAATAAGATGCATCCACTGATGTTGCACATGTCGACGCCACTATGGCGTAAACACTATGCACTTTGTGGTGCACAAAGATCGAGGGAGCCCCTACAGTTGACCATACCGTCTGCACAACTGAGCGGGATAGTAGAAAGTCACATGAGTCAATCCAAGCAGCTGCTTCCAGCCCAGGTCTCATTTACCACATCAAAAATATCCGACCAGGGGCAGACCCATTGGATAGAGACGTCAGTTCGGCTCCTTAGCCAATCAAACCAATTTGGTATGGGGCAGTTCCAAGGTGTAAATCATCCAAGCCATCAAGTATATCACCAAGCAAGACCCACGCAAGGGCCAGAATGTGGAAATGACAAAAGAAATAACCCATAAATGGGTGAATACATCACAAGTAGAAAGACGGAGAAATAGGCCTAAGGAGGTGCAAAGTCGGCATCATCATCATCATCTCCGTCATCTCCTAGTTCCTCGATTGGGTTCTCGCTCACATGCTCACCCACAATCCCTATCTGGGCCTCCAAATCATCCACCTGATCTTTGAAGGTCTGATTCATGATCTCTAACTCGGTGACCTGTCGACGCAACTAGTCAACCTCTGCCCTCAAGCGAGTGGACTCTCGGTGCTCAATGCCAATTGTCGTTTACACCAAGAAAAGCATAAAAAACACCATAATCACATGCATATGCATCCAAGACATACACACATACATTCAAAACATACATATGCATACGTGCATCGAAGATCAATACAAGTACAGGTTCTCATTATCATCATCGGGCTGTCTCGAACCATAAGTGCTCCGAAGGCGAAAATAACCTGACACAGGGGCATTCTCTAAACCCCAAGTAAGAGACTTTTCTCAATTTTTAGAATTCACAATTACGCCAATATAATCCCAAGAAGGGCATCTCTTGCCTTTCGCAGGTATCCAGGGGCAAAATAATCAAGACGTATTTATTCTTGATCGAAGGGGCAAAAATTTTTGTTTCCAAAATTATCAATCAAGGAATAAATATGCACTCCTAATCCAACTTCAAATGGTATAGCTCCACCATAGAGAGCCGATTTCAATGGTATTTCTCCACCACAGAGAGCCGATTTCAAGGGTATTGCTCCACCGCAAAGAGTTGATTTCAGTGGTATTGCTCTACCACAGAGAGCTGATTTCAATGGTATTGCTCCACCATAAAGAGTTGATTTCAGTGGTATTGCTCCACCACAGAAAGCCGATTTCAATGGTATTGCTCTACCACAAAAAGCTGATTTCATTGGTATTGCTCCACCACAGAGAGCCGATTTTAATGGTATTGCTCCACCATAGAGAGCTGATTTCAGTGGTATAAAGCGACAAGCTATTCAGTCCATATTCATTCTTGATCGAAGGGGCAAAAATTTTTGTTTCCAAAATTATCGATCAAGGAACGAATATGCACTTGAAACAACTTCAAAACATCAAAAGAGGTAATCAAGCTTCTCAAATCCCCAGAGCATCTTTCCCCAGCCACCGAAGCTTCACAGGAAACATTATTATCCTTTCCTTTAGTGACACAGGCCCACTAGAAGTGAAATGACCAAAATGCCCTTCTATTAGTAACCAAACTACCAGATGGCTAAAACACCTTTCCTTTAGTGACACAAGCTTCACGGGAAACCAAATCATTGAAAATTTCTTCCTCTAGTGACATAGGCTCCACTAGAGGTGAAATGTCCAAAATACCCTTCCTCCAAAGGACACCAGCTTTCCAATCTACAAAATTAGCAAAATACCATTCACTTTCATGAACATCAATTCACAAGGAGAATTCAATCCGGGCAAAGTCCTCTACTTCGCAATGGAGTCAAAGTATGTCCCTAGAGAACAAATCCAATCTGGGCAAAGTCCTCTGCTTCACCATGGAGTCGAAGCACGTCCCTAGAGAACCAATCCAATCTAGGTAAAGTCCTCTGCTTCATGATGGAGTTAAAGCACGTCCCTGAAGAACAAATCCAATCTGGGCAAAGTCCTCTGCTATATAATGGAGTCGAAGTATGTCCCCAAAGAACATCGAATCAATTCGGGTAAATTCCTATCTTCACAACGGAGTCGAAGTAAGTCCTTGAAAAATCAAGTTAACTTAGGCAAGACCGCTATTTCACAAATCAACTGAGATAAGTCCCTACGAACATCATAATAGGTTAGCATGAGCAGAACCCCTCAGGTACGTCCTCCTTTCCTTCTTACCGTGCTCCCTATCGTGAGACCAAACTCGAATAGGGCACAAGTACCTGTTTAACTCGACTTTGGTCATGCGAGGGGCAGCCTGTGAGCACGGGTTTTTTTCCAACCTCGATGATGAAATGTTGGAAATGCCCTAGTCCCGAGGCATTGGTCCTTGTATTTGTATTATACATTTATTGGATTTATGTATTATACTCATTTGTGTTATTAATAAAGGCATCAATTCATTTATTATATTTATCTTGTGCAATATATTAAATGAAGTATCCAATGGACATATCTATATCCATGATGACAAGTGTCATGCACTTGGTAGTAAGACCATGGATAGGGTAAACGATATGACCATAAATAGATCCGTAGTCTGTTCTAGTCATGGGAATGAATGGAACTATAGACTATCATTAACCTTGTTGTATGGCGGTGTCTTACCGGTCATTGGACATGGAATGTCAACCAAGTTAATGGGTACATGCCTGGGAGCATGGTACTGGATAGATCCACTAAACGAGTAATCCACATGGTATAGTATCACAAAGGATTCTCGTGTAGTACTTGTATAGATCCTTTGACCTAACCATATGATGGTTTTACATATGAAGTCACATGCTTAGGGGTGCGCCTAAAGGGCCTGTAATAGGGTGCCAAGTATGGGTACTTTCGGGTATGTCACTGAGCATGGTAATACTATAGATATGCAGAAGGGATTTGTCACTCAGTAACCCACTGAGAAGATATCACCGGCCTCTTGATGAATGTGACTGATAAGAGTGTGGCCACACCCAAACAAGTTGGAACTTGTTTGTGAGCTTCAGTACATTCGGGATCAAGTTAACGTCCGGACACAAAAGAGGGTGATCAATCCATGCCTCTGTGTTGGACATCGATATCAATGACGTAGGATGTACAAGTTTAAACTACAGGGTTATGATAACAGTTAGACTGCCATCTCCATCTTAATTAGGGGCTGCAGTGGCTTGCTAGAGCCCAACTACAGTCTACGGGCCATAGGCCCGCTGCCAACATAAAGATGGGCCCACGGGATCGTACACATAGAATGACTGAATGCAGACTTAAGGAATCACATGTATACTTGGAGTATACACTATGGAAAGAGAGGTGTATATATATTAATTATATTATAAAGATCGATTGGATTGATCCTAGTAATAAAATTAATATATATGTTCGATTGGCTCTTCATAATTAATTGGATTAATTATGAGATTATTTCCTAGGTGGAAATATTCATATGTATAGGTTTACATATGATTTTTATTTTGTGAAGATTTAATTTTAATTGATGGATTAAATTAATTGATCAAACTAATTTTAATTTAAATGTAAATAATATATTACTTGGTGTAACATATTAAATACATGGGTATATTAAAATTGGGCTTGAAATTAATTTAAACTAGAACAATTAAAATTAGACTGGGCCTAAATTAAAACATGAAAGCCCGCACAGAATAGAAAGGAGCCAAGGTGGGCCTGAATTCCCCTAAGGGAATTCGGCCACCCTAGGTATAAATACCTAGGGTTAGAAATTTCGGCCACCCCTAACACAAGCCTCCTAGTCGAAATTTTACACTCCTCCTCTCTTCCATTGTTTTGTTTTTTCGACGCTAGCATGGGTTGCATTCGTTAGGCGTTCGTGTACGAAAACGAAGAGGAAATCTGTTTTGGTTTCTGCAGTCTTCATCCATCTCTTGAAAGAGATTTTCTGGTAAGAAATTTTATCTCTTTCTGTTTATTTTTAAGTTTTTCAATTTTCATTTCAATTGCTCCTGGGACTGGATTTGAGGAAATCACCGCGTTGTTCCGCTTTTATCGGGTGATTTCCGGTGAAAAATCCCAACATGAAAGCCCTTATTACCTTTTTCACGGATAAATGTGAGCTGGATTCAGAGCAACCGGAATGACATCAGAGATGTCTCGGATGACCTGAAGAAGTGTGACAAGTCTTGGTGCGGAACCCCGAAGAAGGTCGAGTGAGCACTTGAGAGAACCGGAAAGAAAAGTGAGAAAGGGCGAGAAATGTGAATCTGGCCACTATAGCCGCTCGGCTGTAGTTACCAGATTTTATTTTCTTTCCTAAATAGGGCAAAATTTACCATTAATCTGGGTTTTTAACATAAATTGGAACATATAAAAGCCAGACAGACGAAATTAGGTTAGGGGGCAATCAGTAGATAGTCTCCATTCTGTAATCAAACACAAAAAATTAGGGTTTTTGAAACTTTAAAGATAAAAATAAAGAAAATTCAACCTACAATCATTAAAGCTTTAATTTAATCCATAAAAATGATCAGGGTTAAAGGAGAATTAATGTCTAGAGTGATTCTATTTAATTTGGTATTCATTCGATTTGATTCGGGCTTCTATTCAAGCTTTGGAGAATCATGGGTGATTTCGGGTTGTTCGTGATTCTAAGGCGTTTTTTGGCATCCAAATCCATTTCTAGTGATCCAAAACACTAGAACACATACAAGGTATACTCTGAGAGGCTCTAAAAACTTGTGTTGAATTATTCTGGGTGTTGATTGTATGTGATTTTGCATTTTTCTCAAAACTGGAAGTGAAATCTAGCTATAGTCGCCCCGTCTGTTAATTATAGCCGCTGGGCTATACTACAGCCACGCGGCTATAACCTTACTGTGGCACGGCTATAGTCTTCTGATTACAGCCTCTCGGCTGTAATCTCCAGGGCAGAAGCTCCGAACGTCCTAAATCAGCCAATAACACTTCTGTTTTCCAAATTAAATGTGTTTTTCATGAATATTATCGGTTAAACCACATCCACATACTATTACATTTATGGTTTTCGGGTTTTTGATTGATGGATGTGAGATTAAATGTTGATGATTTTGGGTTTTTAGGGATTTCCAGACTCGTTTGATCCATTCTGAATCTATTTTATGGAATTTCATGAATTTCCAGAAACCCCAAATTAGCCGATACCATCAAAGTTCTAAAATGATTTTCAAAACCAGAAAGAAAATCAAATTGCTGATTCTGGAGCACTACGACCTCTCAGCTATAGGTGTTACAGCTACCCTAGCAACTACAGTGACACGGCTGTCATACCCTACAGCCGCTCAGCTGTAGTTTTAGAAGCAGAATTACAGTTTTACCTTTTTTGGCCTCTAACTTGTAATTTTGCCCCTCTTTTTTATTCAAAAATGATTTTTGGTGTATTTATGTTTCTGAACCCTAGATGGATGCTAAATTTAGGCCCAGTCACGAACGGAACCCTCGGGTTCCGGGATATCCAGTCCACTAAAAGATGAAAAATGCATGTAAAATGAGCCAAACTGTTTTCAAAATTGGTTTTCATTCACAAAAATCTACAGGGTGTTTTATAAGATGTTTTCCAGGTCTAATCTAATAGTCATTCGGACTCCTCGATTATCTCCCCTATGCATGATCCTGTTTCCCAAAATACCACTATTCTGTCTTACATGAGTCCTTTGTGTGATTTGTTTATTCGTGCTAACCATATTTGGATGCAGTTTTTTATTTTCATTTTTACTTTTGATGTATTTAATATATTATTTCATGTATCTAGGCGATTGTACTTTTTAGATTATCGTGTATTATAAGCGGTTGTAAATGGTGAGGATGAGAGTTTTTCTTTTTCGAGTTGTATAATTTGGCCATTACTTTACTTTTCCTGTACTTTTTTTCTGCACTTTATTTATATTTATGTCATTTGCATGAGCATTAACTAAAATTAAAAGAAGATAAAATGGGTAGAATTAAGTGAATGCTATATCGTATTATGAAATAATAATTAAAAACAAGTTGAGGATTAGTAGATGTGTTGCTCGAACCTTGAATCTCTGGATTAGGTACTGCATCTACACTTTGTAGGGAGCTGTATCGGAATTTCCCGGATGAGCTGATTGAGTGGTGACTCTATATCTGATCGTGAAATTTAGATTTCGAGATCTTTAAGTTTAAATTGGAATTTTCTAAAAATCTGTTTTCCAAAAATTCACACTTAAAATTAAGTTTTCTACAAGATGAGTTTTCTCAATAAAATGAAAGGTTTTCTTAAGAAAGATTAAAACTTGTTTTCAAACCACTCACACCCAAAAAGAATGATTATTGGATAATCATTTAGTTGATCTTATTAGTCTACTTCGATGTCAAGCAAATGTCCTAGCACTTAGAAGGATGACAGTGTCATGCCTTGTGTAGGACACCGATATTAGATGTGCAAAGGATCATATAAGGATATTATAGGTGTATGTCGTTATGATTTTGACATCTCCATCCCAATTGGGGATTGTAATGGCTTGCTAGAGCCCACTTACAACTTACGGGCCGAATGTCATTTTAGGTCCATGACCAACATATTGATAAGCCTAAATGATTGTACGCTTAGGAGTTTAGATGGGCTTTATGACGAACCAATTCATATGTATTTGATACATATTAATTATTGGATTATTTTATTTTATAGGATTAATTGTTAGGTCCAAATAAAATAAAATAACCCAGGATGAGAAATTGGTTTTATGGTTTTTCAAAGTTACCATATGGTAAGTTTGGTTAAATCATAATATATGTAAAGTATAATGGATATTTTACATTAGAGATACTTTGGGTATTTTACTTTATGTTTCATACATAAAAGAAAAGGGTAAAACCCTAATATCCTATGGTTAGAAGATAGCCACCATCTCATCATCTTCTTCCTTTGGGCAAAAGAGTTTTGGCACAAGAGGAGGAACCATTAGTCCAAGAGCTAACACTTGATTCCCATTGACAGGACTCTGCATGTGTAAGCATAAAGCGGTGACAAGTGGAGCCCTTAATGAAATCAATCTCGTGTGAGGATGGCCTAGGTGTGAAATCCAATTTATTCCCTCTTTGATTTGGTAGATCCATAACCTAGCTTTGTGAATTTGGGCACGAACCTTAGCTTGATAACATAGATTCTACAATTTTGTTTTGTTTTCAAGCCGGGATAGGTTCCAACAGTAAAAAAGGTATCATGTAAGGCATCAATGTATAAGAAAAAAAGATATAAACAAAATACCATAAAGTATCATAAAGGTATCAAAATGGTATAATAAAGGTATAAAAATGGTATAACAACAAAAAAGTATCAAAACAGTATCATGACGGTATAAGTATTTCATCCACACCTTTTTAACAAAAACTACCATTGGTGCATTGTACAAGAAACCAAAACAAACAGAAAAAAAGACACATACCACAAACGGCCTTAGAATTCGTGCATTCTCCACCTTAACAACGTTACTAACGACGCTCTTCTTTACAGACTTGTCCTTAAATAGAACAATATCTCTAGAACCTTCAACAACACTCTTCCTCTTACTCATATTGACAGAAAACCTAAAATGAAAATTGAAATTGACAATGAAAACAAAAAATTAGAAAAAAAATAAAACTTAAGACATAACTAAACGTATACAAATACTGTAATGCAAATATTGGTGTGTATACAACAAACATCGATAGTGGAAGATAGTGTCTAGTCGATGATAGTAGAGAACAATTCTAGTGTGAATGCAGATTACAAATCCCATGGAACGCAGGAGAGAGGGAAGCGAAAAGACAAAAAGAAGTTACTAAAATTAGAAACCGTATTCCTTATAAAATTAAAATAAATCAGTATTTAAAAAAAATAATGTAAGCATAATTATAAAATAAAAAAAATCTTAAAATTACATTATTGTTTGCTTTTGCATAACCGTAATCTTAAAATCATAAAAAAAAACTCTTTTATGGATAATTTTTTTCCATATGTAAACCTATGCCATTATTATATGGCATATTTTCACCTATGGTATACCAACTATCACTTTAATCACTATTTGTATACCAACTACTATTTTGCACACTGTGGTATCTCAATTTGTAGGTGACCTCTTATTATGGTATATGACCTGCTAATATGGGTAAATTATGCCACATCAGCGTTTTAGTATTTTCAAAATTTAAATAGTGGGACCCACAATGTTGAAAACAACATTTTATATTTGTATTTTTTTTTATTTGAAAATATATATTACAAACAGTTAATTAATTAGCATTCTTCTTTTTCTATTTGGACTTGAGAAATTTTGTTACAAAATCAAGTTAATTAGCAATCTTCTTTTTCTATTTTTTTATCTTTAATTCTCACACTGATATAATCACAACATTCACTTGCAATTTAAAACCAGTTCATTAATTGTTACTGCTCAAGAGAATTTATCGACCCCATTTCTACCTGAAACTTTAATCAAAATTACAAAACATACTCTAATCAAAGTTGCAACTCTAATCAAATTCAACTCTGACCCAAGTTGCTAAAAAAAAAAAAAAAAAGAAAAGAAAAAGACGAAGAAACTGCAAAATGGAAAACAAAAGCTCAACAACAAATCTATTCTTCTAAATTTATTCAGGCTTTGAGCCGATTCAGCTTCTCCTCTCTCTCTCTCCTTCAGCGTCACACCAAGGTCGAGCCATTAGAAAAACTTCTAACACAAAGAATGGTGTAATCATGATCTGGATTGAAGTGAAATGGAATAAACAGAGAACAACAAGATCTGTTTTTTATGAGGAATGGTGGGTGCAAATCGCGATCAGGAATGGAATGTAGCAGAAAAGGACACAAGGCAGTAGTAATCGACAAAGGAAGAAAAAGAGAAAAGGTGTTCCGGCAGCATCGGGATGAACATGGTTAGGGTTACACAGAGAAAAAGAGGGAGGGGAAGATCTAGGGTATAATATGAAAACATATTATTTTATACATTTTTAGTTTTCCGTAAATTGATAAATAGTTTAAAATATTTTTTAATAATATGGGTCCCACTATTTTAATTTCGAAAATAATAAAATGCTGATGTGACACAATTTACCTATATTAGCAGGTCATATATACTATAATGGGAAGTCTCCTACAAGTTGAGATATTACAATGTGCAAAATGGTAGTTGGTATACCAAATTGTAATTGAGGTGATAGTTAATATACCATGAGTGAAATTAAGCCATAATTATACCATTGTTATACCTCAAAGATACCATTTTTTTTATTATTTATACCATTGTTATACCTTTGTGATATGTTTATCATATCATTTGACACCATTGTTTTGTTGTTATACCATAGAGATACCTACATGATGCCTTATGATACCTACATGATATTATTTTAGACTTTATACCATTATTATACCTTTATAATAAATGTGACATTGATGACCAATACTGAACATAAGTAATATTTTGGACATAGATGAACTTGTACAAGATGAATGAACATAAATAGAATTATATGAGTAACTATTTTTGAAATCAAGCTAATCACATAAAGAAAAAAAGGAAATCATTTTTGTTCCTTACAAAACTATTTCAATATTCACAAAAAAATATGCATGTAGTTGCATCTACCTTTCCATTAACCATGTTACAACATTACTTAGATATTTATGATTCATTAGAATCAAAGTCTGGAATGTCTGTATCACTAGCACGTCCTATCTCTTTTCTTTCTTTCCTGTAATAATATAAATTAGCAGCAAAGCTTTGGTGGAATTTGCTTGCATCAAATTTAAAAATAGAATTTTCTTACATCTAACTAGAGCCGAGCGGCTGTAATCCCTTAGAACAGAGCCGAGCAGCAGTAACATTACAGCCGCACGGCTGTGTTCTTCAGCGCAGAAACCTGAAAAGCCCTAAAATCAACCGAAAGCAACCAAAATCCATTTTTTGTTCATTCTGTTATGATTTATTTCGGTCCAATCACATCTGTAATATTCTAAATTATGGTTTTCGTGTTTCTTATGACGTTGATGTGGGATTTGGGTTTTGTTGGTTTTGGTTTTTTGGAATTCGGGGTTGTTCAATCCGAATCAGGATCCACTGTCCAGCATTAGTGGACCCCGAGATTCCACAAAATTCCCAGAAATCATTGAAACAATTAAAATAGTTATTTTCAAAGCAAAGAAAACCAATTTCGGGTTCTAGATACTACAAACGTACGGCTGTAGTGCTACAGCAGCACGACTGTAGTACTATAGCCGTACGGCTATAGTATCTAGAAGAAGGTAGAATCACTGGACGACCCACATAGACGTTGTCGCGTGATGCTATCTTCAGAATCAAATCTGTTTTTGGCATGTTTATTGCTATTGGACCTTAGATGGATGTTTGGAATTAGAAATCCCCACGAATGGAACCCCAAGTTCCGGGATAGCCGACCCACTAACTGGAGAAATTTACATGTAATTAAGCCAAACAGTTTTCCAAAACTGTAAACCTATAAGGCATTTCTAAAACCGTTTTCCAGGTCTAACCGAGTAAGTCTCCCGGACTTCTCGGTTACCCCCTAGATGCATGCTCCCATTTCCTGAAATCCCCATTCTGTCCTGTATGAGTCCTATTTGTGTTTGTAGCATAATTGTGCTAACCAATCTGTTTTGCAGCTTTTATTTTTCTTCTTATTATTTTTGGATGTATTTTATAGATCTTCGTGTATTCTAGGTGATTGTAATTTCTTAGATTTTCGTGTACCTAGTTGATTGTATTGGTGAGGATGAGAGCTCTTTCTCTTTTTGGGTTGTAATAAGTGGCCTCTATTTCCTTTCTGGTTTATTTTGGATGTATGGTTTATATTTCTGCACTTTAATTTTATGCAATTTATTTATGTCATCTGAATGAGCATAGCTAAACAATATAAGATAAAAATGGGTAGAGAATTAAGTGAGTAAAATATTGTCATATGCACTTATAAATGAATACAAGCTTGAGGTTGAATAGGTAAGTTGTCCGAACCCTGAATCTCTAGATTAGGTGCAGTAGTCTACGCTCGGTCGGGAGCTGTTGTGAGCATGGGTTTTCCCGACCCCTTTGATGAGAGTTCGTATGTTACCTATGGAGCAGACGAACTTGAATTAGGCTCGAAAGGGACCGGATTGTTACCTGGAGTGTCTCAAATGTCTTGAAAACCAAGCTATCCATGATCTGAAACCCCCGAAAAGGTCTCCCGAGTGATTTCTAGGGTTTGGCGTGGATGTCTGATCTTTCGAATTTTGCTCTGGCTTTCGCTAGAACCAGGCGGCTCTAGTTTCTTGAACCAAAACCGAGCGGCTCTAGTGGGCAAGACAAGTTGCCTTGCAAAACAAAGCAACTTATCTCCCCAGAAGCAGGATATGGGCAAATCAGAAAGTCAAGCGGCCAATAAATGCTAGATATGATATGAGAGAGGAGAGTATAAATAGAAAAAAAATTTCAAAGAGAAGCGGATTTTTGGGCAATCTTAAGACAGAAAAAAAAATCATCTCAGAAAAAAAAAGGCAGAAGAGAGAAGAGAAAAAAAAAAGAAAAGAAGGGAAAGAAAAAGAGGGAACCAGAGTCTCAAGGTTACAACCCTAGACCATTCAAAAGACATTAAGGGAAAGTCCTAAGACCTTTGCTGATCAATCTGGGACGCATTCGGGTTGGTTTCGATTTGCTTTGGATTGCTACGGTATTCAACCAGTTGAGCTTCCAGCATCAATTTCAAGCTTTTTAATCCTTTCTCACATATCTAGTACACTGGAACAACACCAAGGTAAACTCTGAGAGGCCTTAAACCTATTTGCATTGTGTTTTCTGTATGTTTTTCTCTGTTTTACATTTTCCGGAAAGCAGACTCAACCCATCATAGTTGTATGGCTGTATTCTTCATTAACACAGCTACACGGCTATGATTGTGATGAACAGAGCTGACCGGCTCTAACCCCAGAGCCGTCTGGCACTATTCCTCAGGGACAGATTCCCGATCTGTCCGGATCAGTTGAAAAGAGTCCGTTTTTCATTTATGCCTTCTGTTTTGATACTTTTCGGCCCAAGAATATTTGTACATCGTTTTAGCTCCGGTTTTCATATTTCTGGACGTATGAATATTGGTTTTTTGGTTTTTTCCATATTTTATATTTATGTTTCGGGGTTGTTCGATCCGTTACAGATCCGTAGTTCAGCATCAGCAGACCCCCGAACATTATAAAATCTTAGGAAAACATTGAAAACGAGCAAAAAAAGCGATTTTTCAAAAAAATGAGAAAACCGGTTTCGGGTCCGAGTATCACAACCGCCCAGCACGGGTTAGAGCCGGCCGGCTCTAACCAGAGCCACGCAGCTGTGATTCTCAGAAAAGACAAAATCGAGGAACGGCCCGTACGAATGTCGTTGCGTGATGCTGTTTTCGGATTCAAACTGTTTTTGATGTGTTTACTGCTTTTTGGGCCTTAGATGTTTGTGAAATTAGGAAAACCCACACGAACGGAACCCCAAGTTCCGGGATAACAGACCCACAAAAGTTGAGATTTTCATGCAACCGAGCCAAATGGTTTCCAAAAGTTGTTTTCCAGCATAAAAAATCCACATGGCGGTTCAAAACCGTTTTCCAAGTCTAACCGGTCCGACCGGTCCGGTCGGCCCGGTTACCCCCTAAATGCATGCTCCCGCTTCCCAAATCCCAATTATGTCCTGATTTGAGTCCTATTTGAGTTTATAATATAAACTGCATTAACCAGTCTGTTTTGCAGCATTTATTTTTATTTTTTCTGTATTTAATAGATTAATTCGTGTATTCTAGACGGTTATATTTTTAGATCCTCGTGTACTCTAGGTGCTTGTAACATGAGGATGAGGTTTTTTATATTTTATTCGATTGGGTTGTATAATCAGCCTTTATTATCCTTTTGTATAATTTGTGTGGATGGTTTAATTTTCCGCAATTTATTTCATGCATTCTACTTGAGCATGGGCTAATAAAATAAACAAAATTGGGGTTAGAAAAAATAATAAATTGAATAAATATGGCTTTATAAATAATATATGAATACAAGCTTGAGGTTAAGTAGGTAAGTTGTCCGGACCCTGAATCTCTGGATTAGGTACAGTAGTCTGCGCTCAGTAGGGAGCTGTACCGGAATTTCCCGGATGAGCTGATCCGGGTGGCGACTCTGTCACTGATCTCGAAATTTAAGTTTCGAGGTCTTTAAGTAATAAATTGGGAAAACATTTTCTACAAAATGGAATTCCAAAACAAATGAATGACTTTCCCTAAAGTAATATAAACGAAAATCCATTTCTTCCAAAACATTGCGCAAAACCTGTTTTTCCCAAAACCCCCGGTTCGCTTCGCCAGTCTCATTGAAAAAGGTCGTCCGCTCACAGTGGCGACTCTGTTGGGGAGAATTCTAGTTTCTTAAAAATATTTTTCTTACACGCTTAAGGAACTTAGGCAACTATTGAAACATAACCTCGCTTGTATGAAACATAACCTCGCTTGTTTTCGTTTGTCAATTTATAAACATCATATTTATTCATACCTTTGCATATCATGACATTTTCTTCTTCTCAACCCCTCAAATACACTGTTTCACCCCGGTTTACCTAAGACGATGGCCTACCTCTACCGCCAGGATTGGAGACACCCGACGGGGTAAACCACTCATAGCCCCGCATGACCTTACATCGTGTTCTACGGTAGGGAAGTGTTTATTCGCTATAGGAGCCTGTATGACCCTTGGTTTGACTTTGGCCCACATGTACTGGCTTAGTAACTTTCCCTAGGGTTACCAAAACATAAATCTAAAATTTGGACATTTGAGCGTGCGCCTTTGGTATCCCCCGTTGATGCCAAAGAGACCTAATACCTAGGAAGAATGAGAAACCAATCGTGGGAGGAATAAGGTTGGAAGGGAGTGCATTATTGCATGTGCTAATGTTTATTTGTGTTTGTTTGCCTTTCTTTTCGTCTCCTGGTACATCATGCATCAAGCATCAAATCCATCATCATTCATGATCACTAGTAACCACGTTTTTGTGCAGCCATATTTTAAAGCATGGCCACATGTAACCACATCTTTTGCAACCATGTCTATTTTCGTGTGCCATGCACATTTTTATGCATCGACATACCCATAATCATACATGCACCACTTCGTATGCCACACTTAACCATGTTTTTATGCAGCCATTTGCATTTATGTGACTCAAGCATACATCCATTTCATCACGATTAAGGCATCCCAAGAATGCCAGCGCTTTCATCACATTTTGTCTCGGGAGCCCCAAAACTCCCGTTTAATGTTGGTTTATCGGATTACATCGACCATTTCACCAAATGTGCCAATTTGAACACCCGAAAAGGGTTTAGGCCCGTGATTGTGTAAGTGGAATACACAACTCCATTTCATGACATCATAACCATTTATCATTGGAATAAAGGAGATTTTGAAAGTCCCATCTCGTGTCATAATCCTCGTCGGATTATTTCATGACATCTCATCAATCATTCAAGGCGTTCCACAAGAGCCGAATCCTACGCATCTAGTGGCATTTCATGACATTCCCAAATCACGCAAGGTGTTCCATGAATGTCGATCCCCAGTCTGTGTACCGTTGTACATGCGATTTGTATTCATATACCATAACATGTCTGATGCCCTAAAATTGTCGAAGCTCTGTCCGTGGATCGATTCCAATGCGACCGTTCCATATCATCATATTGCTCCTAAAGCACCGAATCTCGGTCCGTGTGAAGTGACACACGTGACTTCATTTCATTTCTCATTAGGTGCCCTAAAAAGCACCAAAGCTATGTTCGTGTGATGGCTCTCACGCGCTCGTTATGCATAACATTGGGCATTCTCGAGAGGCCGAGTAAAAAAAAAGGTAGAGTTCATTAGATGTCATAATCATGTTCGTGCATCCATTTTCATCTCATCACAATCATCCCATATCCATTCAAAGTGTGGCAGTTAGAGAATCTAGTCTAGGTCTATAACACGTTTTTTTTACGCCTAACTTTCAATTGAAATGTGCAGTGTGGAATAGAACCTCGAAGTGGTTAGTGAGAGTAGAGCTGGAAATCAGTCGACCAGAATCCGACACTGTGGCTGAGACTAGAGAAGGATTGGGATCTGATTCAGAGGAAGAGTCAGGGGATCAGTTGCCTTTTTTACCGATTGACAGTCAGTTCTTACTAGAAGAAGCAGCAGAACCAGAAATGGCTAACCCGAATGAAACTAATGTTGGAGGAGTGTCTGCACAGGATATAGCTGCCATAGTGAATGCCTTTCTGACATCTGATCAGTTTAAGGCAATAATCAAAGAGCAGGTGAAGATGGCAATGGCTGAAGAAAAGGAGTTGACCCAACAGGACGGGGTTCTGATTCTGAATTGGGGTAGTTTGGGATAGCTGAACTTAGGATTCGCAGGAAGTATAGATGAGAACGTGCAAATCGGAACTGGATCTCGGAGAAATGTGCCTAGAGGAAGCGGAGTAGAGGCTGTGGCCAGGAATGTAGATAGTTAGACTGAAAAGGGGCCAGCTACTCAAAAGGCCAAAGAGGTATCCATCGAGACCACAATAGAAAGGCTCCTGCACCAAAATTTCTCGAATCTTGATGCCCCATCGCCTAAGACAAAGTCAGGTCTGACTCAATGTGCCGATCCGGATGTGCTGATAACAGAAAATGATCCTCTTCCAGTTCGGTTCCACATGCCTTATATTACACCCTACACCGGGGAGGGTCCACCAGAGACCCATCTGGATAATTATGTAAGGCTCCTGACAATTATGGGACTAAATAAGAATCACTTGCTCAATCTTTTCCCGACAACCCTCAGAGGTGCAGCGGCTAAATGGTACATGAGAGTCCCCTCTCACACTCGCTCTTCTTGGGAGGATCTCGCTGAGGTTTTCATCAGGCAGTATGCATATAACACCTAGGTTGAGACGAACTTGGAGGATTTAAAGAGGATTCATCAGAAACCCAATGAGAGTTTTGGGGCATATTACCAGAGATGGATGGACGTTCAGGTCCTTGTGGATAGAGCCCCGAAGCAAGAATCTTTAATTGTGAAATTGGTAGATGGGAGCCTCCCCCTATATAAAGATAAAATGAAGCTGAAAAGGTTCCAAGTCTTCAATGATGTTATGGAGTATGCAAAACATATAGAAAGGTACGAAGAGGAGGAGTAGAGGACCAAGCAAAGTGTACGGAGGTATCGAGGCAGCCAAGGGTATCCCCGAGATAATAAAAGCGGGAGCTCGAAACTGACAGCCACGGGCAGTGGTAGTAAGGTAGGTCAGACCATGGCTTCTATTCAGGAATAAAAGGCAGAAGTAGCAACGGTAAATCCAGGCAGAACGGTGGGGACTCCCCAAAGAACCACTAGCCCGTGGGTAGAATTGCCGAGCAGAATTTTTATGAAATGCAGAAAGGTTGGGTTGCTGCAAAGTATAAAACCATTTTCTCCTCCATCTAAAGCTGACAAGGATAATTTTTGTGCATACCATGTCATGACTAGGCACCGGACAAATGAGTGTACCCAGTTAATTAAAGCTATCAGCCAGTTGATCGCAGATGGAAAGATAGTCGAGCCCCAATTGAAGCCAAATGTTCAAACGAAGCCTCTTCCGAACTTTGGGATCCAAGTGAGCATGGTGTAGTCATCCCTCCCTAATAATTTTTTATTTGCTCAAATCATTAAGGCAAATCCAAGTGTGTAGGCAATATCAGTTGAAGAGGAGGAGAAAAAGAGGGTAAACACTTAAGGGGCAGCGTCTGGAAGCAAGCAAGGTACGTTCAATATAGAAGACATTGAGTTGGATGATGATGAAGAGGAGGTTTGCAGGCCTTACGAGACTATAAAGCCCATCTACTCGGTAGAGACAAAAAGAGGAACAGTTATAGCCAAGGACGGGCCGGTAATGCACAAAACGAGGAATGGAAGGGTTTATCAACTTGCGGTCGCAACACCTCCTGCACCACCAAGGAGGAATACCACTTCAGTTGAAAATGATGTGGTGGATCCTATTTCGAGGATAGGTGAGGAAGATAAGGTGGTAGTACAATTGAAAAGGACTCTAGTGAGTGCTAGTGTTTGGCATTTGCTCATGGAATCAAGGAGACACCGCAAGGCGGTAGTGAAGTAGCTTATGGAGATGGATGCTTTCCCCACTATGTCCCCCAATGAGATTTGTGCATTAATAAGGGGTGTAGATGTGAAGCCTAATAAGGCGCCAGAGATCAGCTTTGGAGTATCTAATTTACCACTAGAAGGAATAAACCATAACAGGACATTGTATTTGAAAGTAAAAGTCATGGATCGAATGATGCCTTGTGTGATGGTTGATGATGGGTCAGCTTTGAATATTTGCCCGGTGAAAGTACTGCCATATCTGAGGATTAACCCTGAAGCACTGTGTAAGTCTACGACCATTATAAGGGCCTATGATGACAGTAAACGAACTGTGATTGGAACTTTTGAGGCTGAAGTGAAGGTGGGCGAGTTCGAGTCCAAAGTTATGTTCACGGTTATAGATATTTCAGTCACGTTTTCCTTGCTGTTAGGAAGGCTGTGGTTTCATGCTCTTGGCAGGGTACCCTCCACTTTGCACCAGAAGATCAAGTTTCTAATTGGAGGAAAGATAGTGACTGTCAAAGCAGATGAACCTTCAGTAGTGGCAGCCTTGAACACTGCAGAATAGCCTATCACTGGATTTCAGGTAGCAGTCACATCCGACAAGCCGAAATTCCCCGACTGGATCCACAAATATTTTGCAAGAAAAAGTTTGAGCCGAGAAAAGGGCTAGGAGTGAATCAGTAAGGTATCCCTGAGTTCAACATCGCAATTGGCCAGTATTGTTGAGCTGGGTTGGGTTATAATAAAGACGTGAAAAGATCTGTAAAGAAGTATGTGAACTTGGTTGATACTTTTATGTGTGCAACCAAGGAAGTCTACAAGGGAGAATATAAGCCTGTCAAGTTCGATGATAAGGAAGTGCCAGGTTCTAAAATCTTTACTGATGTAGTTGACTATGAAAAGTAGGGTGTGTGGCCGATCGTAGGCATGCTGAGATCCAAAGTAAGTGGCAAGGGGAAGGTTGTTGTGGACGAAGTGGCTAAAGTCCAAATTGAGTTCAG
This sequence comes from Euphorbia tirucalli, assembly GCA_039660915.1. NCBI lineage: Eukaryota > Viridiplantae > Streptophyta > Magnoliopsida > Malpighiales > Euphorbiaceae > Euphorbia > Euphorbia tirucalli. Next base: position 27,232,721 of record CM077640.1, on the reverse strand, counting down.
GAACAAAGGCGAGCAGTTTCTGATAGCTGACTTAGTGAAAGGTGAAGTGGAGTTGGTGGTGCTCTGTCTGTTTTGATGAAACCAAACAAAGCAGGTGAGGAGGAAAAGTCAAAGGTTGAGAAGGTTTAACAGAAGCTGGTAGAGCAAGCAGTGAAAGAATTGACTATGATGAAGGGCAAAATGAAGGCCCTAGAGGAGAGGCTGTCTGAAGAGCAGAAGAGCAAGCTGGAAGGTGATCTGAAAAACCTTTTTGAAGAATGCGCTGATAATGAAGACCCTCCGCATGTGGAGGATGAAAATTACTTTAATGTATTTAGTTCTCCTCTTTCTGATGTGAACAATGCTGCCTATGTGGCGTTGAATGCAATAAAATCTGATTTTGCTTACTTGTGTGATGTTTTTCCTGATGGAACTGTGTATACATTCAAGCATTCATATAATGTTTTTAGCATTCATGAAACATCTTTACATGAAAAAATCTAGGGACAGAGAATGATCTGAAAATGGTATCCATTTCGAAAGAAATCACACTGGACAAGAGAAAAGAGTTAGTGAAAGCACTGATTAAGCATGTAAAAGCATTCACGTGGTCCTATCACGACATGCCTGGGGTAGACAGGCAGATAGCAGAGCATTGAATACCCACCAAAGAATATTTGTATGTCGTTTTAGCTCCGGTTTTTAGATTTCTGGACGTATGAATATTGGTTTTTCGGTTTTTTTTAGTTTTATATTTCAGTTTCGGGGTTGTTCGATCCGTTACGGATCTGTAGTTCAACATCAGCGGACTACCGAACATTATAAAATCTTAGGAAAACATTGAAAACAAGGAAAAATAGCGATTTTTCAAAAAAAACAAGAAAATCGATTCGGGTCCGGGTATGACAGCCGCCCAGCACGGGTTAGAGCCGGCCGGCTTTAACCAGAGCCGCCCTGCTCTATTTTCAGCCGCGTGGCTGTGATTCTCGGAAAAGACAGAATCGCAAAACGGCCCGTACGGACGTCGTTGCGCGATTCAAACTGTTTTCGGTGTGTTTACTGCTTTTTGGGCCTTAGATGTTTGTGAAATTAGGAAAACCCACACGAACGGAAGCCTGAGTTCCAGGATAACAGACCCACAAAAGTTGAGATTTGCATGTAACCAAGCCAAATGTTTTCCAAAAGTTATTTTCCAGCACAAAAAATCCACAAGGCATTTCAAAACCGTTTTCCTGGTCTAACCGGTCCTACCGGTCGGGTCGACCCGGTTACCCCCTAAATGCATGCCCCCGCTTCCCAAATCCCAATTCTGTCCTGATTTGAGTCCTATTTGTGTTTATAATATAAACTGCATTAACTAGTCTATTTTGCATCATTTATTTTTATTTTTGCTGTATTTAATAGATTAATTCGTGTACTTTAGGCAGTTGTATTTTTAGATCCTCGTGTACTCTAGGCGCTTGTAACGTGAGGACGAGGGTTTTTATATTTTATTTGATTGGGTTGTATAATCGGCCTTTATTATCCTTTTGTGTAATTTGTGTGGATAATTTAATTTCATGCAATTTATTTCATGCATTCTGAAAAATAAACAAAATTGGGGTTAGAAAAGATAATAAATTGAATAAATATGGTTTTATAAATAATAAACAAATACAAGCTTGAGGTTAAGTAGGTAAGTTGCCCGGACCCTGAATCTCTGGATTACGTACAGTAGTCTGCGCTCAGTAGGGAGCTGTACCGGAATTTCCCAAATGAGCTGATCCGGGTGGCGACTATGTCACTAATCTCGAAATTTAAGTTTCGAGGTCTTTAAGTAATAAATTGGGAAAACGTTTTCTACAAAACGGAATTCCAAAACAAACGAATGATTTTCCCTAAAGTAAGATAAACGAAAATCCATTTCTTCCAAAACATCGCGCGAAACCCGTTTTTCCCAAAACCCCCGGTTCACTTCGCTGCGTCCCGTTGAAAAAAGGTCGTCCGTTCACAGCTGTACTGGAATTTCCCGAATGAGCTGATCTGGGTGGTGACTCTGTCACTGATCTTGAAATTTAGGTTTCGAGGTCTCTAAGTTAATGAAACGGGATTTTCTAAAAATGCACAACTAGTTTTCCAAAAACTCACATTTAAAGGAAAGGTTTTCTACAAAAAGGATTTCCAAACAAATCAATAGTTTTCCTAAGGAAGATACAAACCCATTTTCCAAACAAAATAATTCAAAACATTCTCTTTTCTTTTTCCCCGGTTCGCTTCGTTGTGTTCCGTGACACCGGTTAAAATTAGGAGAGCTAAATTGTAAATTTGTGACAACCCAAATTCAAGGGGGAGCAAAATTGTTAATTTTGCATTTATGAATGTTATCCATTGGGCCTTTATGGGCCTTAGTCACGTTTGTTAAAATTGGCGATTTCACCCTAAGTAACTCAGCTTAACATTTATATTTATAATTTGGAATGCCATGATCATGCATCATATTGGTATGTATGTGTACGACACGTACTTTGTTTGGAATGTGATGTTGAGTTCTATGGGCCCTAAATTATTATCGGTTGTATTTGATTTTGGGTAATATGGCCTGCGTTGCATTTTTTATTTTGATGTAATTTTAGAATAGATTTTATTTTACAAAATTATTATAATTGCATCAACATGGGGAATTGATAGTGTCAGTGAAGTAAGGTCGCTGGCGACAAACGAATGTCGCTCCATGGTCGTAACCGTCAACTACTTCTCAAAGTTGGTAGAAGGGGAGTCATATATGAATGTCACAGCCTAAGAAAAAAACAGAGGTTATCATGTCATGACCAATGATGGAGTACAACTCCAAGGGCAATAACACGGTGTTCCAGAATAAAGGGCTGAGCATCATAAATCATTTCTACATCTCCCACAAGCCAACGGGACGATAGAAGCTGCCAATAAATCCATCAAAGGGATTCCATCAAAAGTGGTAGTTACCTACAGAGTTTGGGTCGACATATTACCATTTGCTTTGCAAAGACACAGAACTAGCATTAGAGCAGGTACGGGGCCATACTCTTAGCCTACAGGATGGAAGTAGTTCTACCAGGGGAGACAGAGACCAAGCCGTCAACCCCATCAATCAAGATAAGCTCAGATGACGCCATGTGTAAAAAAAATAAAATAAAAATAAAAAAATTAAAAAAAAGTCCGATGGATCGAAAACCGAAAAGGTGATCCATGCAAAAGTTAGGACAGTGAGGTGAGCACCATTAACGAGAAAATCTTCAAAGACCGGTTGTTAGCAGTCATGGATTCAATCGAGATGGATACCATTACTAATTATGTTCTTAACTTTATTTCATCTTTGGATATGCATTGTGCAAAACATTATTAATGAAACAATGAAGGAACTCTTTGCTCTATTCGCTTAAATATCCCAAGTATGCCTGAAATTGAATTTGCATCATGCATATATGGCTGTACACACTTTCAGTTTACGTGCATCACACAAAAAAGAAGAAGAAGAAGAAGAAGAAGAAGTATGATAGATCGAAAACCCAAAAGGGCAGTCTATGCAAAAATTAGGAGACAAAATAAAGTCTGCTAAATTAAAAACCCGAAAGGGCAGTTCAGGCAAAAGTAAAGACAGTCCGATAAGCCGAAAACCCGAAAGGGCGACCTATACAAAAGTTAGGACATAAAAAAAAAGAATAAAAGTCATACAGTAGCATCAAGCTCAGAGAACTCTAATCCCCTAGAGACCGAGGTACCTTAAAGTCAGCGCCTCACGTCCACGCCTCGTGGGGTAAGCAATTAGGTCGGCCAGCTAAGCTCTGTAGCGAGCATCCATCTCCGTAGGTGCAGTACTATCATACCTCAGAATCTCAGTGAGAATAGGATGCATCCACTGATGTTGCATATGTCGACGCCACTATGGCGTAAACACTCTACACTTTGCAGTGCACAAAGATCGAGGGAGCCCCTACAGCTGACCATACCGTCTGCACAACTGAGCAGGATAGTAGAAAGGTACATGAGTCAATCCAAGCAACTGCTTCTGGCCCAGGTCTCAGTTACCACATCAAAAATATCCCACCAGGGGTAGACCCATCTGATAGAGACATCAGTTCGGCTCCTTAGCCAATCAAACCAATTTGGTGTGGGGCAGCTCTAAGGTGTAAATCATCCAAGCCATCAAGTATATCACCAAGCAAGACCCACGCAAGGGCCAGAATGTGCAAATGACAAAAGAAATAACCCATAAATGGGTGAATACATCACAAGTAGAAAGACAGAGAAATAGGCCTAAGGAGGTGCAAAGTCGGTATCATCATCATCATCTCCGTCATCTCCTAGTTCCTCGATCGGGTTCTCGCTCACATGCTCACCCACAATCCCTATCTGGGCCTCCAAATCATCCACCTGATCTTTGAAGGTCTGATTCATGATCTCTAACTCGGTGACCTGTCGACGCAACTAGTCAACCTCTGCCCTCAAGCGAGTGGACTCTCGGCGCTCAATCCCAATTATCGTTTACACCAAGAAAAGCATAAAAAACACCATAATCACATGCATATGCATCCAAGACATACACACATACATTCAAAACATACATATGCATACGTGCATCAAAGATCAATCCAAGTACAGGTCCTCATTATCATCATCGGGCTATCTCGAACCGTGAGTGCTCCGAAGGCAAAAATAACCTGACACAGTGGCATTCTCTAAACCCCAAGTAAGAGACTTTTCTCAATTTTTAGAATTCACAATTATGCCAATATAATCCCAAGAAGGGCATCTCTTGCCTTTCGCAGGTATCCAGGGGCAAAATAATCAAGACGTATTTATTCTTGATCGAAGGGGCAAAAATTTTTGTTTCCAAAATTATCAATCAAGGAATAAATATGCACTCCCGATCCAACTTCAATGGTACAACTCCACCACAGAGAGCCGATTTCAACGGTATTTCTCCACCACAGAGAGCCGATTTCAATGGTATTGCTCCACCATAGAGAGCTGATTTCAGTGGTATAAAGCGACAAGCTATTCAGTCCATATTCATTCTTGATCGAAGGGGCAAAAATTTTTGTTTCCAAAATTATCGATCAAGGAACGAAAACGCACTTGAAACAACTTTAAAACATCAAAAGAGGTAATCAAGCTTCTCAAATCGCCAAAGCATCTTTCCCCAGCCACTAAAGCTTCACAGGAAACACTACTGTCCTTTCCTTCAGTGACACAGGCCCACTAGAAGTGAAATGACCAAAATGCCCTTTCATTAGTAACCAAACTACCAGATGGCTAAAACACCTTTCCTTTAGTGACACAAAATTCACGGGAAACCAAATCATCGAAAATTTCTTCCTCTAGTGACATAGGCTCCACTAGAGGTGAAATGTCCAAAATACCCATCCTCCAAAGGACACCAGCTTTCCAATCTACAAAATTAGCAAAATACCCTTCACTTTCATGAACATAAATTCATAAGAGAATTCAATCCGGGCAAAGTCCTCTGCTTCGCAACAGAGTCGAAGTATGTCCCTGGAGAACAAATCCAATCTGGGCAAAGTCCTCTGCTTCACAATGGAGTTGAAGCACGTCCCTGGAGAACCAATCCAATCTAGGTAAAGTCCTTTGCTTCACGATGGAGTCAAAGCACGTCCCTGAAGAACCAATCCAATCTAGGAAAGTCCTCTGCTTCATAATGGAGTCGAAGTATGTCCCCGGAGAACATCGAATCAATTCGGGTAAAGTCCTATCTTCACAATGGAGTCGAAGCAAGTCCTTGAAAAATCAAGTCAACTTAGGCAAGACTGCTGTTTCACGAATCAACCGAGACAAGTCCCCACGAACATCATAATAGGTTAGCATGAGCAGAACCCCTCAGGTACGTCCTCCTTTCCTTCTCACCATGCTCCCTATTGTGAGACCAAACTCGAATAGGGCACAAGCAACTGTTTAAGTCGACTTTGTTCATGCGAGGGGCAGCCTGTGAGCACGGGTTTTTTCCCAACCTCGATGATGAAAGCCCTTATTACCTATTTCACGGATAAATGTCAGCTGGATTCGGAGCAACCGGAATGACATCAGAGATGTCTCGGATGACCTGAAGAAGTGTGACAAGTCTTGGTTCAGAACCCCGAAGCAGGTCGAGTGAGCACTTGAGAGAACCGGAGAGAAAAGTGAGGAAGGGCGAGAAATGTGAATCTGGCCACTATAGCCGCTCGGCTGTAGTTACCAGATTTTATTTTCTTTCCTAAATAGGGTGAAATTTGCCATTAATCCCGGTTTTTAACATAAATTGGAACATATAAAAGCCAGACAGACGAAATTAGGTTAGGGGGCAATCAGTAGACAGTCTCCATCCTGCAATCAAACATAAAAAAATTAGGGTTTTTGAAACTTTCGAGATAGAAATAAAGAAAATTCAACCTACAATCATCAAAGCTTTAATTTAATCCATAAAAATGATTAGGGTTAAAGGAGAATTAATGTCTAGAGTGATTCTGTTTAATTTGGTATTCATTCGGTTTGATTCGGGCTTCTATTCGAGCTTTGGAGAATCATGGGCGATTTCGGCTTGTTCATGATTCTAAGGCGTTTTTCGGCATCCAAATCCGTTTTTAGTGATCCAAAACACTAGAGCACATACGAGGTATACTCTGAGAGGCTCTAAACACTCGTGTCGAATTATTCTGGGTGTTGATTGTATGTGATTTTTCATTTTTCTCAAAACTGGAAGTGAAATCCAGCTATAGTTGCCCCGTCTGTTGATTATAGCCGCTAGGCTGTACTACAGCCTCGCGGCTATAACCTTACAGTGGCACGGCTATAGTCTTTTGATTACAGCCTCTCGGCTATAATCTCCAGGGCAGAAGCTCCGAACGCCCTAAATCGGCCAATAACACTTCTGTTTTCCAAATTAAATGTGTTTTTCATGAATATTATTGGTTAAACCACATCCACATACTATTACATTTATTGTTTTCGGGCTTTTGATTGATCGATGTGAGATGAAATGTTAATGATTTCAGGTTGATGTGAGATTAAATGTTGATGATTTCGGGTTTTTAGGGATTTCCAGACTCGTTTGATCCATTCTGAATCTATTTTATGGAATTTCATGAATTTCCAGAAACCCCAGATTAGCCGATACCATCAAAGTTCTAAAATGATTTTCAAAACGAGAAAGAAAATCGAATTACTGATTCTGGAGCACTACAACCTCTTAGCTATAGGTGTTACAGCTACCCTAGCCACTACAGTGGTGCGGCTGTCATACCTTACAGCCGCTCAGCTGTAGTTTTAGAAGCAGAATTACAGTTTTACCTTTTTTGGCCTCTAACTTGTAATTTTGCCCCTCTTTTCGATTCAAAAATGATTTTTGGTGTATTTATGTTTCTGAACCCTAGATGGATGCTAAATTTAGGCCCAGTCACGAACGGAACCCTCGGGTTCCGGAATATCCGGTCCACTAAAAGATGAAAAATGCATGTAAAATGAGCCAAACTGTTTTCAAAATTGGTTTTCATTCACAAAAATCTACAGGGCGTTTTATAAAATGTTTTCCAGGTCTAATCAAATAGTCATCCGGACTCCTCAATTATCTCCCCTATGCATGATCCCATTTCCTAAAATACCACTATTCTGTTTTACATGAGTCCTTTGTGTGATTTGTTTATTCGTGCTAACCATATTTGGATGCAGCTTTTTATTTTCATTTTTACTTTTGATGTATGTAATAGATTATTTCATGTATCTAGGCGATTGTACTTTTTAGATTATCATGTATTATAAGCGGTTGTAAATGGTGAGGATGAGAGTTTTTCTTTTTCGAGTTGTATAATTTGGCCATTACTTTACTTTTCCTGTACTTTTTTTTCTGCACTTTATTTATATTTATGTCATTTGCATGAGCATTAACTAAAACTAAAAGAAGATAAAATGGATAGAATTAAGTGAATGTTATATCGTATTATGAAATAATAATTGAAAACAAGTTGAGGATTAGTAGATGTGTTGCCCGAACCTTGAATCTCTGGATTAGGTACTACGTCTACACTTGGTAGGGAGCTGTACCAGAATTTCCCGGATGAGCTGATCCGGGTGGCGACTCTACATCTTATCACGAAATTTAGATTTTGAGATCTTTAAGTTTAAATTGGGATTTTCTAAAAATCTATTTTCGAAAAATTCACACTTAAAATTAAGTTTTCTACAAGATGAGTTTTCTCAATAAGATGAAAGGTTTTCTTAAGAAAGATTAAAACCTGTTTTCAAACCACTCACACCCAAAAAGAATGATTGTTGGATAATCATTTAGTTGATCTTATTAGTCTACTTCGATGTCAAGTAAATGTCCTAGCACTTAGAAGGATGACAGTGTCATGCCTTGTGTAGGACACCGATATTAGATGTGCAAAGGATCATATAAGAATATTATAGGTGTATGTCATTACGATTTTGACATCTCCATCCCAATTGGGGATTGTAACGGCTTCCTAGAGCCCTCTTACAACTTACGGGCCAAATGTCATTTTAAGTCCATGACCAACATATTGATAAGCCTAAACGATTGTACGCTTAGGAGTTTAGACGGGCTTTATGATGGACCGATTGATATGTATTTGATACATATTAATTATTGGATTATTTTATTTTATAGGATTAATTGTTAGGTCCAAATAAAATAAAATAACCCAGGATGAGAAATTGGTTTTATGGTTTTTCAAAGTTACCATATGGTAAGTTTGGTTAAATCATAATATATGTAAAGTATAATGGATATTTTACATTAGAGATACTTTAGGTATTTTACTTTATGTTTCATACATAAAAGAAAAGGGTAAAACCCTAATATCCTATGGTTAGACGATAGCCACCATCTCATCATCTTCTTCCTTTGGGCAAAAGAGTTTTGGCACAAGAGGAGGAACCATTAGTCCAAGAGCTAACACTCGATTCCCATTGACGGGACTCTGCATGTGTAAGCATAAAGCTGCGACAAGTGGAGCCCTTAATGAAATCAATCTCGTGTGAGGATGGCCTAGGTGAGAAATCCAATTTATTCCCTCTTTGATTTGGTAGATCCATAACCTAGCTTTGTGATTTTGGGCACAAACCTTAGCTTGATAACATAGATTCTACAATTTTGTTTTGTTTTCAAGCCGGGATAGGTTCCAACAATAAGAAAGGTATCATGTAAGGCATCAATGTATAAGAAAAAAAGATATAAACAAAATAGCATAAAGTATCATAAAATTATCAAAATGGTGTAATAAAGGTATAAAAATGGTATAACAACAAAAAAGTATCAAAACAGTATCATGACGTTATAAGTATTTCATCCACACCTTTTTAACAAAACCTACCATTGGTGCATTGTACAAGAAACCAAAACAAACAGAAAAAAAAGACACATACCACAAACGGCCTCAGAATTCATGCATTCTCCACCTTAACAATGTTACTAACGACGCTCTTCTTTACAGACTTGTCCTTAAATAGAACAATATCTCTAGAACCTTCAACAACACTCTTCCTCTTACTCATATTGACAGAAAACCTAAAATGAAAATTGAAATTGAAAATGAAAACAAAACATTAGAAAAAAAATAAAACTTAAGAGATAACTAAACGTATACGAATATTGTAATACAAATATTGGTGTGTATGCAACAAACATCGCTAGTGGAAGATAGTGTCTAGTCGATGATAGTGGAGAACAATTCTAGTGTGAATGCAGATTACAAATCCCATGGAACACAGGAGAGAGGGAAGCGAAAAGACAAAAAGAAGTTACTAAAATTAGAAACCGTATTCCTTATAAAATTAAAATAAATCAGTATTTAAAAAAAATAATGTAAGCATAATTATAAAATAAAAAAAAATCTTAAAATTACATTATTGTTTGCTTTTGCATGACCGTAATCTTAAAATTATAAAAACAAAACTCTTTTATGGATAATTTTTTTCCATATGTAAGCCTATACCATTATTATATGGCATATTTTCACCTATGGTATACCAACTATCACTTTAATCACTATTTGTATACCAACTACTATTTTGCACACTGTGGTATCTTAATTTGTAGGTAACCTCTCATTATGATATATGAACTGCTAATACAGGTAAATTGTGTTGCATCAGCGTTTTAGTATTTTCAAAATTTAAATAGTGGGACCCACAATGTTGAAAACAACATTTTATAGTTGTATATTTTTTTATCTGAAAATATATATTACAAAAAATTAATTAATTAGCATTCTTCTTTTTCTATTTGGAATTGAGAAATTTTGTTACAAAATCAAGTTAATTAGCAATCTTCTTTTTCTATTTTTTTTATCTTTAATTCTCATACTGAAATAATCACAACATTCACTTGCAATTTAAAACCAGTTCATTAATTGTTACTGCTCAAGAGAATTTATCGACCCCATTTCTACCTGAAACTTTAATCAAAATTGCAAAACATACTCTAATCAAAGTTGCAACTCTAATCAAATTCAACTCTATCCCAAGTTGCTCAAAAAAAAAAAAAAAAAAAAAGAAAAGAAAAAGACGAAGAAACTGTAAAATGGAAAACAAAAGCTCAAGAACAAATCTATTCTTCTAAATTTATTCAGGCTTTGAGCCGATTCAGCTTCTCCTCTCTCTCTCTCCTTCAGCGTCACACCAAGGTCGAGCCATTAGAAAAACTTCTAACATGGTGTAATCGTGATCTGGATTGAAGCGAAATGGAATAAATAGAGAACAACAAGATCTGTTTTGTGTCAGGAACGACGGGTGCAAATCGCGATCAGGAATGGAATGTAGCAGAAAAGGACACAAGGCAGTAGCGATCGACAAAGGAAGAAAAAGAGAAAGGGTGTTGCGGCAGCATCGGGATAGACATGGTTAGGGTTACACAGAGAAAAAGAGGGAGGGGAAGATCCAGGGTATAATATGAAAACATATTATCTTATACATTTTTAGCTTTCCGTAAATTGATAAATAGTTTAAAATATTTTTTAATAATGTGGGTCCCACTATTTTAATTTCGAAAATAATAAAATGCTGATGTGACACAATTTACCTAGATTAGCAGGTCGTATGTACTATAATGGGAAGTCTCCTACAAGTTGAGATATTACAATGTGCAAAATGGTAGTTGGTATACCAAATTGTAATTGAGGTGATAGTTAATATACCATGAGTGAAATTAAGCCATAATTATACCATTGTTATACCTCAAAGATACCATTTTTTTTATTGTTTATACCATTGTTATACCTTTGTGATATGTTTATCATATAATTTGACACCATTGTTTTGTTGTTATACCATAGAGATACCTACATGATGCCTGATGATACCTACATGATATTATTTTAGACTTTATACCATTATTATACCTTTATAATAAATGTGACATTGATGACCAATACTAAACATAAGCAATATTTTGGACATAGCTGAACTTGTACAAAATGAATGAACATAAATAGAATTATATGAGTAACTATTTTTGAAATTAAGATAATCACATATAGAAAAAAAGGAAATCATTTTTGTTCCTTACAAAACTATTTCAATATTCATAAAAAAATATACATGTAGTTGCATCTACCTTTCCATTAACCATGTCACAACATTACTTAGATATTTATGATTCATTAGGATCAAAGTCTGGAATGTCTGTATCACTAGCACATCCTATCTCCTTTCTTTCTTTCCCGTAATAATATAAATTAGCAGCAAAGCTTTGGTGGAATTTGCTTGCATCAAATTTAAAAATAGAATTTTCTTGCATCTAACTAGAGCCCAGCGGCTGTAATCCCTTAGAACAGAGCCGAGCAGCAGTAACATTACAGCCGCACGGCTGTGTTCTTGAGCGCAGAAACCTGAAAAGCCCTAAAATCAACCGAAAGCAACCAGAATCCATTTTTTATTCATTCTGTTATGATTTATTTCGGTCCAATCACATCCGTAATATTCTAAATTATGGTTTTTGTGTTTCTTATGACGTTGATGTGAGATTTGGGTGTTGTTGGTTTTGGTTTTTGGGAATTCGGGGTTGTTCGATCCGAATCAGGATCCACTGTCCAGCATTAGTGGACCCCTAGATTCCACAAAATTCCCAGAAATCATCAAAACAATTAAAACAGTTATTTTCAAAGCAAAGAAAACCAATTTCGGGTTCTAGATACTATAGACGTACGGCTGTAGTGCTACAGCCGCATGACTGTAGTACTATAGCCGCACAGCTATAGTATCTAGAAGAAGGTAGAATCATGGGACGACCTACACAGACGTCGTCGCTTGATGCTATCTTCATAATCAAATCTGTTTTTGGCATGTTTACTGCTTTTGGATCTTAGATGGATGTTTGGAATTAGAAACCCCCATGAATGGAACCCCGAGTTGCGGGATAGCCGACCACTAACTGGAGAAATTTACATGTAATTAAGCCAAACAGTTTTCCAAAATTGTAAACCTACAGGGCATTTCTAAAACCATTTTTCAGGTCTAACTGGGTAAGCCTCCCGGACTTCTCGGTTACCCCCTAGATGCATGCTCCCATTTCCTGAAATCCCCATTCTGTCCAGTATGAGTCCTATTTGTGTTTGTAACATAATTGTGCTAACCAATCTGTTTTGCAGCTTTTATTTTTCTTTTTATTATTTTTGGATGTATTTTATAGATCTTCGTGTATTCTAGACGATTGTAATTTCTTAGATTTTCATGTACCTAGTTGATTGTATTGGTAAGGATGAGAGCTCTTTCTCTTTTTGGGTTGTAATAAGTGGCCTCTATTTCCTTTCTGGTTTATTTTGGATGTATGGTTTATATTTCTGCACTTTAATTTTATGCAATTTATTTATGTCATCTGAATGAGAATAGCTAAACAATACAAGATAAAAATGGGTAGAGAATTAAGTGAGTAAAATATTGTCATATGCACTTATAAATGAATACAAGCTTGAGGTTGAACAAGTAAGTTGTCCGAACCCTGAATCTCTAGATTAGCTACAGTAGTCTACGCTCGGTCAGGAGCTATTGTGAGTATGGGTTTTCCTAACCTCTTTGATGAAGTTCGTATGTTACCTATGGAGCAGACGGACTTGAATTAGGCTCGAAAGGGACCAGATTGTTGCCTGGAGTGTCTTAAATGTCCCAAAAACCAAGCTATCCACGATCTGAAACCCCCGGAAAGGTGTCCCGAGTGATTTCTAGGGTTTGGGGTGCATGTCCGATCTTTCGAATTTTGCTCCGGCTTTCGCTAGAACCGGGCGGCTCTGGTTTCTTGAACCAGAGCTGCGCGGCTCTAGTGGGCAACACAAAGCAACTTGTCTCGCCAGAAGCAAGATATGGGCAAATCAGAAAGTTAGGCGGCCAATAAATGCTAGTTATGATATGAGAGAGGAGAGTATAAATAGAAAAATAATTTCAGAGTGAAGGGGATTTTTGGATAATCTTAAGATAGAAAAAAAATCATCTCAGAAAAAAAAAGGCAGAAGAGAGAAGAGAAAAAAAAAAAGAAAAGAAGGGAAAGAAAAAGAGGGAACCAGAGTCTCAAGGTTACAACCTTAGACCATTCAAAAGACATTAAGAGAAAGTCCTAAGACCTTTGCTGATCAATCTGGGACGCATTCGGGTTGGTTTTGGTTTGCTTTGGATTGCTATGGTTTTAAACCAGTTGAGCTTCCAGCATCAATTTCAAGCTTTTTGATACTTTCTCACATATCTAGTACACTGGAACAACACCAAGGTAAACTCTGATAGGCCTTGAACCTATTTGCATTGTGTTTTCTACATGTTTTTCTCTGTTTTACATTTTCCGAAAAGCAGACTCAACCCATCATAGCCGTACGGCTGTATTCTTCATGAACACAGCCACACGGCTGTGATTGTGATGAACAGAGCCGCCCAGCACTATTCCTCAGGGATAGATTCCCGATCTGTCCCGATCAGCTGAAAAGAGTCCGTTTTTCATATATGCCTTCTGTTTTGATATTTTTCGGCCCAAGAATATTTGTACATCGTTTTAGCTCCGGTTTTCAGATTTCTAGACGTATGAATATTGGTTTTTCGGTTTTTTTCGAGTTTTATATTTATGTTTTGGGGTTGTTCGATCCGTTACGGATCCGTAGTTCAGCATCAGCAGACCCCCGAACATTATAAAATCTTAGGAAAACATTGAAAACGAGCAAAAAAAGCGATTTTTCAAAAAAAGAGAAAACCGGTTTCGGGTCCGAGTATCACAACTGCCCAGCATGGGTTAGAGCTGGACAACTCTAACTAGAGCCGCGCAGCTGCGATTCTTGGAAAAGACAGAATCGAGGAACGGCCTGTATGGACGTCGTTGCGCGATGCTGTTTTCGGATTCAAACTGTTTTCGGTGTGTTTACTGCTTTTTGGGCCTTAGATATTTGTGAAATTAGGAAAACCCACACGAACGGAACCCCGAATTCCGGGATAACAGACCCACAAAAGTTGAGATTTTCTTGTAATAGAGCCAAATGGTTTCCAAAAGTTGTTTTCCAGCGTAAAAAACCCACAGGGCGTTTCAAAACCGTTTTCCAGGTCTAACCGATCCGACCGGTCGGGTCGACCTGGTTACCCCCTAAATGCATGCTCCCGCTTCCCAAATCCCAATTATGTTCTTATTTGAGTCCTATTTGAGTTTATAATATAAACTGCATTAACCAGTCTGTTTTGCAGCATTTATTTTTATTTTTGCTGTATTTAATAGATCAATTCGCGTATTTTAGGCGGTTGTATTTTTAGATCCTCGTGTACTCTAGGCGCTTGTAACGTGAGGACGAGGGTTTTTATATTTTATTCGATTGGGTTGTATAATCAGCCTTTATTATCCTTTTGTATAATTTGTGTGGATGGTTTAATTTCCCGCAATTTATTTCATGCATTCTACTTGAGCATGGGCTAATAAAATAAACAAAATTGCGGTTAGAAAAGATAATAAATTGAATAAATATGGCTTTATACATAATAAACGAATACAAGCTTGAGGTTAAGTAGGTAAGTTGCCCGGACCCTGAATCTCTGGATTAGGTACAGTAGTCTGCGCTCAGTTGGGAGCTATACGGGGAAATTCCCGGATGAGCTGATCCGGGTGGCGACTCTGTCCCTGATCTCGAAATTTAAGTTTCGAGGTCTTTCAGTAATAAATTGGGAAAATATTTTCTACAAAATGGAATTCCAAAACAAACGAATGACTTTCCCTAAAGTAAGATAAACGAAAATCCATTTCTTCCAAAACATTGCGGAAACCCGTTTTTCCCAAAACCCCCGGTTCGCTTCGCCGACTCCTGTTGAATAAAGGTCGTCCACTCACAGTGGCGACTCCACTGGGGAGAATTCTAGTTTCTTAAAAATATTGTTCTTAAACACTTAAGGAACTTAGGCAACTATTGAAACATAACCTTGCTTATATTCGTTTATCAATTTATAAACATCGTATTTATTCATACCTTTGCATATCATGACATTTTCTTCTTCTCAACCCCTCAAATACACTGTTTCACCCCGATTTACCCAAGACAGTGGCCTAACTCTACCACCAGGATTAGAGACACCCAACGGGGTAAACCACTCATATCCCCGCATGACCTTACATCGTGTTCTACGGTGGGGAAGTGTTTATTCGCTATAGGAGCCTGTACGACCCTTGGTTTGACTTCGGCCCATATGTAATGGCTTAGTAACTTTCCCTAGGGTTGCTAAAACATAAATCTAAAATTTGGACATTTGAGCGTGCGCCTTTGGTATCCCCCGTTGATGCCAAAGAGACACAATACCTAGGAAGAATGCGAAACCAATCGTGGGAGGAATAAGGTTGGAAGGGAGTGCATTATTGCATGCGCTAATGTTTATTTGTGTTTGTTTGCCTTTCTTTTCATCTCCTAGTACATCATGCATCAAGCATCAAATCCATCATCATTCATGATCACCAATAACCACGTTTTTGTGCAGCCATATTTTAAAGCATGGCTGTATGTAACCACATCTTTTGCAACCATGTCTATTTTCGTGTGCCATGCACATTTTTATGCATCGACATACCCATAATCATACATGCACCACTTCGTATGCCACACTTAACCATGTTTTTATATAGCCATTTGCATTTGTGTGACTCAAGCATGCATCCATTTCATCACGATTAAGGCATCCCGAGAATGCCAAGCGCTTTCATCACATTTCATCCTATGAGCCCCAAAACTCCCGTTTAATGTTGGTTTATCGGATTAAATCGACCATTTCACCAAATGCGCCAATTAGAACACCCAAAAAGGGTTTAGGCCTGTGATTGTGTAAGTGGAATACACAACTCCATTTCATGACATCATAACCATTTATCGTTGGAATAAAGGAGATTCTGAAAGTCCCATCTCGTGTCATAATCCTCATCGGATTATTTCATGACATCTCATCAATCATTCAAGGCGTTCCACGAGCACTGAATCCTACACATCTAGTGGCATTTCATGACATTCCCAAATCACGCAAGGGTTCCATGAATGCCGAACCCCAGTCCATGTACCGTTGTCCAGGCGATTTGTTTTCATATACCATAACATGTCTGATGCCCTAAAAGTGTCGAAGCTCTGTCCATGGATCGATTCCAATACCGTTCCATATCATCATATTGCTCCTAAAGTGCCAAATCTCTGTCCGTGTGAAGTGACACACGTGACTTCATTTCATTTCTCATTAGGTGCCTTAAAAAGCACCGAAGCTATGTCCGCGTGATGGCTCTCACGTGCTCGTTATGCATAACATTGGGCATTCTAGAGAGGCCGAGTAAAAAAAAAGGTAGAGTTCATTAGATGTCATAATCATGTTCGTGCATCCATTTTCATCTCATCACAATCATCCCACATCCATTCAAAGTGTGGCATTTAGAGAATCTAGTCTAGGTCCATAACAAGTTTTTTTTTTACGCCTAACTTTCCATTGAAATGTGTAGTGTGGAATAGAACCTCGAAGCGGTTAGTGAGAGTATAGTTGGAAATCAGTCGACCAGAATCGGGCACTGTGGATGAGACCAGAGAAGGATTGGGATCTGATTCAGAGGAAGAGTTAGGGGATCAGTTGCCTTTTTTACTGATTGACAGTCAATTCTTGCTAGAAGAAGCACAGAACCAAAAATGGCTAACTCGAATGAAACTAATGTTGGAGGAGTGTCTGCGTAGGATATAGCTGCCATGGTGAATGCCTTTCTGACATCTAATCAGTTTAAGGCAACAATCAAAGAGCAGGTGAAGATGGCAATGGCTGAAGAAAAGGAGTTGACCCGACAGGACGGGGTTCCGATTCTGAATGGGGGTAGTTCAGGACAGCTGAACTTGGGATTCGCAGGAAGTAAAGATGAGAATGTGTAAATCGGAACTGGATCTCAGAGAAATATGCCTGGAAGAAGAGGAGTAGAGGCTGCGGCCAGGAATATAGATAGTCAGACTGAAAAGGGGCCAGCTACTCAAAAGGCCAAAGAGGTGTCCATCGAGACGACAATAGAAAGGCTACTACACCAAAAGTTCTCGAATCTTGATGCCCCATCGCCTAAGACAAAGTCAGGTCTGACTCAATGCGCTGATCCGGATGTGCTGATGGCAGAAAATGATCCTCTTCTGGTTGGGTTCCACATGCCTTATATTACCCCCTACACCTGGGAGGGTCCACCAGAGACCCATCTGGATAATTATGTAAGGCTCCTGACAATCATGGGACTAAATAAGAATCACTTGCTCAATCTTTTCCCGACAACCCTCAGAGGTGCAGCGGCTAAATGGTACATGAGACTCCCCTCTCACACTCGCTTTTCTTGGGAGGATCTCACTGAGGTTTTCATCAGGCAGTATGCATATAACACCCAGGATGAGACGACCTTAGAGGATTTAGAGAGGATTCGTCAGAAACCCAATGCGAGTTTTAGGGCATATTACTAGAGATGGATGGATGTTCAGGTCCTTGTGGATGGAGCCCCGAAGCAAGAATCGTTAATTGTGAAATTGGTAGATGGGAGCCTACCCCTATATAAAGATAAAATGAAGCTGAAAAGGTTCCAAGTCTTCAATGATGTTATAGAAAGGTACGAAGAGGAGGAGCAGAGGACCAAGCAAAGTGTAGGGGGATATCAAGGCAGCCAAGGGTATCCCTGAGATAACAAAAGCGGGAGCTCGAAACCGACAGCCACGGGCAGTGGTAGTAAGGAAGTTTAGACCACGGCTTCTGTTCAGGAATAAGGGGCAGAAGTAGCAGTGGTAAATCCGGGCTAAACAGTGGGGACTCCCCAAAGAACCACTAGCCCGTAGGTAGAATCACCGAGCATAATTTTCATGAAATGCAAAAAGGTTGGGTTGCTGCAAAGTATAAAACCATTTTCTCCTCCATCTGAAGCCAACAAGGATAATTTTTGTGCATACCATGTCATGACTGGGCACCGGACAAATGAGTGTACCCAGTTAATTAAAGCTATCCGCTAGTTGATCGCAGATGGAAAGATAGTCGAGCCCCAATTGAAGCCAAATGTTCAAACGAACCCTTTTCCAAACTTTAGAAACCAAGTGAGCATGGTGCAGTCATCCCTCCCTAATAATTTTGTATTTGCTCAGATCATTAAGGCAAATCCAAGTGTGCAGGCAGTATCGGTTGAAGATGAGGATAAAAAGAGGGTAAACACTTAAGGGGCAGCGTCTGGAAGTAAGCATGGTCCGTTTAATATAGAAGACATTGAGTTGGATGATGATGAAGAGGAGGTTTACAGGCCTTATGAGACTATAAAGCCCATCTACTCGGTAGAGACAAAAAGAGGAACAGTTATAGCCAAGTACGGGCCGGTAATGCACAAAACGAGGAGTGGAAGGGTTTATCAACCTGCGGTCTCAACACCTCCTGCACCACTAAGGAGGAATACCACTCTAGTTGAAAATGATGTGGTGGATCCTATTCCGAGGATAGGTGAGGAAGATGAGGTGGTAGTACAATTGAAAAGGACTCCGTCGAGTGCTAGTGTTTGGCATTTGCTCATGGAATCAAGGAGACACCACAAGGCGGTAGTGAAGTAGCTTATAGAGATGGATGCTTCCCCCACTATGTCCCCCAATGAGATTTGTGCATTAATAAGGGGTGTAGATTTGAAGCCCAATAAGGCACCGGAGATCAGCTTTGGAGTATCTAATTTACCACCAGAAGGAGTAAACCATAACAGGGCATTGTATTTGAAAGTAGAAGTCATGGATCGAAATATGCCTTGTGTGATGGTGGATGATGGGTCAGCTTTGAATATTTGCCCGGTGAAAGTACTGCCATATCTGAGGATCAACCCTGAAGCACTGTGTAAGTCTACAACCGTTATAAAGTAAACAAACTATGATTGGAACTTTTGAGGATGAAGTGAAGGTGGGCGAGGTCGAGTCCAAAGTTATGTTCACGGTGATAGATATTCCGGTCACGCTTTCCTTGCTGTTAGGAAGGCCGTGGTTTCATGCTCTTGGCAGGGTACCCTCCACTTTGCACCAGAAGATCAAGTTTCTAATTAGAGGAAAGATAGTGACTGTCGAAGCATATGAACCTTCCGTAGTAGCAGCCTTGAACACTGCAGAATAGCCTATCACTAGATTTCAGGTAGTAGTCATATCCGACAAGCCGAAATTCCCCAACTGGATCCACAAATATTTTGGCAAGCAAAAGTTTGAGCCGAGAAAATGGCTAGGAGCGAATCAGCAAGGCATCCCCGAGTTCAACATCGAAGTTGGCCAGTATTGCCGAGCTGGGTTGGGTTATAATAAAGACGTGAAAAGATCTGTAATGAAGTATGTGAACTTGGTTGATACTTTTGTGCGTGCAACCAAGGAAGTCTACAAGGGAGAATATGAGCCTGTCAAGTTCGATGACAAGGAAGTGCCAGGTTCTGAAATCTTTGCTGATGTAGTTGACTACAAAAAGTATGGTGTGGGGCCGATCGTGGGCATGCTGAGATCCAAAGTAAGTGGCAAGGGGAAGGTTGTTGTGGACGAAGTGGCTGAAGTCCAGATTGAGTTCAGGAACAAAGGCGAGCAGTTTCTGATAGCTGACCTGGTGAAAGGTGAAGTGGAGTTGGCGGTGGATGCCATTGCCCATGCTCTGTCTGTTTTGATGAAACCAAACAAAGCAGGTGAGGAGGAAAAGTTAAAGGTTGAGAAGGTTTAATAGAAGCTGGTTGAGCAAGCAGTGAAAGAATTGACAAAGATTATGATGAAGGGCAAAATGAAGGCCCTAGAGGAGAGGCTGTCCGAAGAGCAGAAGAGCAAGCTGGAAGGTGATCTGAAAAACCTTTTTGAAGAATACGCTGATAATGAAGACCCTCCGCATGTGGAGGATGAAAATTACTTTAATGTATTTAGTTCTCCTCTTTCTGATGTGAATAATGCTACCTATGTGGCGTTGAATGCAATAAAATCTGATTTCGCTTACTTATGTGATGTTTTTCCTGATGGAACTGTGTATACATTCAAGCATTCATCTAATGTTTTTAGCATTCATGAAACATCTTTACATGAAATAAATCTAGGGACAGAGAATGATCCGAAAATGGTATCCATTTCGAAAGAAATCACACCGGATGAGAGAAAAGAGTTAGTGAAAGTACTGATTAAGCATGTAAAAGCATTTGCGTGGTCCTATGATGACATGCCTGGGGTAGACAAGTAGATAGCAGAGCATCGAATTCCCACCAAAGAATATTTGTATGTCATTTTAGCTCTGGTTTTCAGATTTCTGGACGTATGAATATTGGTTTTTCGGTTTTTTTCGAGTTTTACATTTCGGTTTCGGGGTTGTTCAATCCATTACGGATCTGTAGTTCAACATCAGCGGACCACTGAACATTATAAAATCTTAGGAAAACATTGAAAATGAGCAAAAATAGCGATTTTTTGAAAAAAACGAGAAACCAGTTTCGGGTCCGGGTATCACAGCCACCCTGCACGGGGTTAGAGCCGCACGGCTCTATTTTCAGTAGCGTGGCTATGATTCTCGGAAAAGACAGAATCATAGAATGGCCCGTACGGACGTCGTTGCACGATGTTATTTTCGAATTCAAACTGTTTTCGGTGTGTTTACTACTTTTTGGGCCTTAGATGTTTGTGAAATTAGGAAAACCCACACGAACGGAACCCCGAGTTATGGGATAACAGACCCACAAAAGTTGAGATTTGCATGTAACCGAGCCAAATGGTTTCCAAAAGTTGTTTTCCAGAACAAAAAATCCACAGGGCATTTCAAAACTGTTTTCCAGGTCTAACCGGTCCGACCCGATTACCCCCTAAATGCATGCCCCCGCTTCCCAAATCCCAATTCTGTCCTGATTTGAGTCCTATTTGCGTTTATAATATAAACTGCATTAACTAGTCTGTTTTGCAGCATTTATTTTTATTTTTTTCCGTATTTAATAGATTAATTTGTGTACTTTAGGCAGTTGTATTTTTAGATCCTCGTGTACTCTAGGCGCTTGTAATGTGAGGACGAGGGTTTTTATATTTTATTCGATTGGGTTGTATAATCGGCCTTTATTATCCTTTTGTATAATTTGTGTGGATAATTTAATTTCATGCAATTTATTTCATGCATTTTGATTGAGCACGGGCTAATAAAATAAACAAAATTGGGGTTTGAAAAGATAATAAATTGAATAAATATAGATTTATAAATAATAAACGAATACAAGCTTGAGATTAAGTAGGTAAGTTGCCCAGACCCTGAATCTCTGGATTACGTACAGTAGTCTGCGCTCAGTAGGGAGCTGTACCGGAATTTCCCAAATGAGCTGATCCGGGTGGCGACTATGTCACTAATCTCGAAATTTAAGTTTCGAGGTCTTTAAGTAATAAATTGGGAAAACGTTTTCTACAAAACGGAATTCCAAAACAAACGAATGATTTTCCCTAAAGTAAGATAAACGAAAATCCATTTCTTCCAAAACATCCCGCGAAACCCGTTTTTCCCAAAACCCCCAGTTCACTTCGCTGCGTCCCGTTAAAAAAAGGTCGTCTGCTCACAGCTGTACCGTAATTTCCCCGAATGAGCTGATCTAGGTGGTGACTCTGTCACTGATCTTGGAATTTAGGTTTCGTGGTCTCTAAGTTAATAAAACGGGATTTTCTAAAAATGCAAAACTAGTTTTCCAAAAACTCACATTTAAAGGAAAGGTTTTCTACAAAAAGGATTTCCAAACAAATCAATAGTTTTCCTAAGGAAGATACAAACCCGTTTTCCAAACAAAACAATTCAAAACATTCTCTTTTCTTTTTCCCCGGTTCACTTCGTTGCGTTCTGCTATAAGGTCATCTGCTCACAGTGGCGACTCTGCTGGGGATATTGTTTCTTAAAAAGTTTTTATAAAAACTTAAGGAACTTAGGCAACTACTGAAATATAACCTCGCTTGCAGTCATTTACTAGTTCATAGTACTATATTTTACTCACACTTGCATATGTTGACATTTTCTTCTTCTCAACCCTTCGAACTCACTAATCAGCCCGGTTTACTTCAGAAGGTGACCTACCTCTTCCGCTAGATTTGGAGGCACTCGAAGGGGTAAACCACTCATAGCACAGCATGAACCTCTCATGTTTGATGTGGAGTAGTGTATATTCGCTATGGGGACCTGTACTACCCTTGGATTGATTTTGGCCCATATGTAATGACCTAGTAACTTCCTCTTAGGATTACCAAAACATAAACATGAAATTGGACATTGCGAGTATGCCTTTGGTATCCCCGGTTGATGCCAAAGAGACCCAACACCTAAGAAGAATATGGACCAATCGAAAGGATGAATAAGGTTGGAAGGGTGAGCATATTGTTGTGTGTGCTAATGTTTGTTCTATGGTGGTTTTATTTTGACCTTTTCATGAAACATCAAGCACACATAATCATTCGTGTTGCATTCTAACCATATCTTTGTACAGCCATTTCTAAGACATGAACATATGTATGACAATGATGCTAACCACATCTTCATGCAGCCATGACATTTTATTTGTGTGCCATTACATCTTGTGTGTTGACATTCCTATAAAGCATACAAGACATCATCCCGTATATCATGCATCCTAACCACGTCTTCGTGCAGCCATTTGCATCTCATGTGACATGAACATTCATTTCATCTCATCTCATTCCATTTAAATAAAGGACATTCTGAGGATGCCCATCACGGTCATTTCAATTCATAACATATTGGGTGTCCCAAAACTACCCGTGCACCGAATTGCACTTGGCCATACCATGTCATTCATTAGAGGACCACAACAGTCTTATGTCTATATTTGTGTGGTGGGTCACATGATAACATTACATGACATCATTCCCATTCACCATTGGTGTCACGGTGATGCCGAAGTCTTGCTTGTGTGTCACGATCCACATCGGATCGTTTCATGATATTATTGACTCATTTGAGGTACTCCACTAGTACCGGATTACTACACATGTAGAGGTATTTCATGACATTACCAAATCATACAAGGTGTTCCACGAACGTCGAACTCCTATCCGTGTCTCGAGTTACACGCGACTTGTTTGCAACATTATTTCATGTTAGATGCCCTAAAAGTGTCAAAAACTCTGTCTGTGGGATAGCCCCTATGTGACCTTTTCATATCACTTCATTGACCTACAAAGTGTCGAAACTCTGTCTATGTGTCGATACACACATGACCATTCCATGACATTTATTAGGTGCCCCGAAGGCACCGAACCTCTATCTGCGTGATGTCTCACAAGTGATCTTTTTGCATTGTCTTTCGCATGGAATTGGGTACTCTTAGAATGTCCAAAGTAAAAAAAGAGAATGAAAACATAAAGATCATCTTCATTATCATTCTCATTCATGAAACATCATTCAACATGATCATTTCACGGCCATACCATACATGTCACTTAGTGTGTCACGTCTAGACTCATGGCATCCATCCATGGTGCTAACCATATGCTGAATGTGTAGTTTGGAGTCAAACTTCGAAATGGTTAGTGCAGGTAGAACCAGGTTCCAGTCAGCCAGTTCAGTCAGTCTAACCAGAATCAGTCACTTTGGGGGAGATCAGGGATGGTTCAGGGTCGGAATCAGAGTAAGAACTTGGGGACAGTTACCTTCTTTACAAATTGGCAGCCAGTTTATATTGGAAGAAGTGAATAAAATGGAAATGGCTCAAGACAGACCAGTGGAGCTTCCTACCTTTGACATGAACTCATTTGTGGATGCACTATTGAACTCAAACTGGTTCAAGGATGCTTTAAGAGAGCAAATACAAGCTGTAATGAAAGCCAGTACGGGTCAGACCATTCAACCGGTCCAGGGTCTGGTTGGGAATGAAGGAAACATTGGTCAGGTGGTCCCTAGCTTGGGAAGAAATGTTCCAAGAAGTAGTAAAGGAGCTCTTCCTCACAGAGAAGTTGTTCATCACGCTGAGCAAGATAAAGCCTTTGAGAGAGCTAGGGAAGCTTCGATCAAGATGGCTGCAGAAAAGCGTCTCAAGGGGAAATCCCCAACTTGGGGACTTTACTGCCAAAACTAAAAGAGATGGTACATCACAATCCCATCAAATGTGATGACTCAGCTATTCCGATGACAGAAGGGAGAGAACCATTACCAGTAGGCTTTTAGATGCCATATTTACCCCTGTACACTGGGGAAGGTCCACTGGAGGCTCACTTAGATAGCTATGTAAGGATTGTGTCTAGTCTGGGAATTGGAAGGAACCACCTACTGAATCTGTTCCCGACTACCTTGAGAGATGCTACTGCTAAGTGGTATTTGAAAATGCCGATTTATACCTGCTCCACATGGGAAGATTTATCTGAGGCATTTGTCAAGCATTATGCCTATAACACTCAGGTGGAAACTACTTTAGAGGACTTGGAAAGGATGTGCCAGAAGCTAAATGAATCCTTCTTGTTTTACTATAAGAGATGGATGGACGCTGTAGACGGGGCTTCAAAGTCAGAATCCCTTGTTGTGAAGCTGGTTGATGGTAGCTTACCCCTTTATATGGAGAAAATGAAGCTGAAAAGTTTCCACTCTCTCAATGATGTCCTTGAGTTTGTCCAAAACATCGAAAGGCACAAAGAGGAAGATCAGATGAATAAGCAGAGCTCGGGCACTTATCGAGGCAGTCGAGGGTGCACACAAAGTTATGAGGTTGGTAGCTCCACAACTATGCTGTCTGGGTCTAGTTCAAAACTGGCTCAAAATGCTGTATCGGATCGAGTGACAGAGGCAGGGGTAGCTGCTGCAGCTCAAGGCAAATAATCAGTAACCCCTCGGAGGCTCACTAACCCGGAAGCACAGCCTTTGCCTCACATCTTTGCCAAGCGTAGGAAAGCTGGTTTACTTCAAAGCTTGAAGCCTAATGTTCCTCTGTCTGAGTCAGAGAAAGACTACTTCTATACCTACCATCTAATGACAGGTCATCGCACAGGTGAATGCACCAGTTTGATAAGAGCCATTCAACGACTAAATACTAATGGAAAATTGAAGAACCTCATTTGAAACGTGTAAGAGGAACCCCTTGCCCAACTTTGGAAGTCTAAATAAGCTATCGTAGTGGATGATGTTAGAGTTAGAGAAGACCCTCCGCATATGGAGGATGATAATAATTTTGATGTATTTGTTTCTTTTATTTATAATGTGAACAATTCAACCCATAGAGTATTTAATGCAATTTGATTTTGATTACTTGCGAGATATTTTTTCGGATGGAACTGTGCATACATACAAACATTCATTTAGTGTCTTTAGCATACATGATGCATCATTGCATGAAATGAATCTAAGGACAAATGATATCTCAAAAATGGTACCCGTCTCCAAAGATCTCACGCCTGATGAAAGAAAAAATTGTAAAAATACCGCAAAAGCACATGAAAGCCTTCGCCCACTCCTACGATGGTATGCCTGGGGTTGATAAGAAGATTGCAGAACACAAAATTCCAACGAATCTGAAAATGAGACCTATTGAACAAAAGCTCAGAAGACTTGGACCAGAGTGAGTAGAGAAGGTTAAGGAAAAAAGATCCATTGGGTGCAGCTCGATCGGTACATCTCTTAATGTGGAGACGAAAGATTGTGGGTTCAATACCGAATCTCTTCAAAACCCAAATTTATCTAAAAAAAAACAAAAAAAAAAAAGAAAATGGCCAAATTCACCTTCGCAAGGTATGGAATCCTACATCATGTTGTGATTGATAATCGAGTACAATTTCAAAAGGCAACAACATAATTATCCCAAGATTAAAGAGTTGAACATCATAGATGATCTCCGTATTGCCCACAAGCCAATGGAGCAGCAAAAGACGACAACAAGTCTATCAATAGTATCTTACCAAAATGGTAGTCACCTATAAAGATTGGGTCGACGTGTTGTCATTTGCCTTATGGGGATACAAAACAAGTGTCAAACCTCCTATCGAAGAGATGCCATACTCATTGGTCTATAGGATGGAAGCTATCTTACTAGTGGAAACCGAGGTTAGGTCATTGAGGGTAGTCATGAAAGCGCAGTTGCCAGAATCTGAATGGGTTCAGTCGAGACATGAACAGTTGGCATTGATCGAAGAGAAGCGTCTTCGGGTTTTAGATCATTTGTAGGTGTCCAGCAGTGAATGGCCAGGGCTTATAACAGTAAAGTCCGTCATCGGAAGCACTCATTCAAAGCTAGGGATCTCGTACTTAAACAGGTGAAGCAAACCAATATAAACGTACGGGGAAAATTCAAGACAAATTAGGAAGGCCCGTATATAGTCAAGAAAGTGCTTTCAAAGGGTACCGCGAAGATCATAGATATGGATGAAAATGAATTCGTCAATCCCACCAATCAAGACAAGCTCAGGCGATACTACGTGTGAAAATAAAATGAAATAAGAGTCTAATGGATCGAAAACCAAAAAGGTGTCCATGCAAAAATTAGGACAGTCCGATGGATTGAAACTGAAAAGGTGATCAATGCAAAAATTAGGACAGAGAGGTAAGCACCATCAGTGGGAAAATTTGCAAAGACCGGTTGATGGCAGTCGTGGGTTCGGTTGTGACGGATACCATTACTGATTTTGTTCTTAGCTTCATTTCATCTTTGATGTGCATTGTGCTAAAACATTATTAATGAATGAATGAATGAATGCTTTGATCTATTTATTTAAATGTCCTAAGTCTGTTTGAAATTGGATTCGTATCATACATAAATGGCTATACACACTTTCGGTTTGAATGCATCACACTTCAAAAAAAAATCCGATAGGCTGAAAACCTGAAAAGGCAGTCTATGCAAAAGTTAGGATATAAATAAAAGTTTGCTAAGTCAAAAACCCAAAAGGGCAGTTCAGGCAAAAGTTAAGACAGTCCGATAGGCCGAAAACCCTAAAGGGCGATCTATGCAAAAGTTAGGACACAAAACAAAACACAAGTCCCACAACAGCAGGTTCAGGCAATCCTAATTCCCTGCATCTTGAGGTATTTCGAGGTCAGCACCTCATGCTCATGGCCAATATACCGAAAGCAAAATGTGCAGAGATGAGCCCACAGATAGACTAGATTGTCAAAGAAAGAAAAGAGAAGGTCTATGACTGTGCCCTGTCACCCTGACCACCAACTTGATTCTCATCCCCAGTGCTTTTGTAATAAGAAAGCCACTTCTCTAGTGGGTCCATACGCCTCTGGGAAGCCTAGTTCATGACCGTCCATAACTCGGCCACCTCTTGACACTGAATGCCAAATGCAGACCACACCAAGATCAATAGCAAAAACATCATATCATATACATGCATGCACTCGAAACATACACACACATACGCATACATGCATCAATACTAATCCAAGTATAGGTACTCACTATCATCATTGGGCTGTCCTGAATTGTGAACGCTTGAAAGCGGAAATAGCCTGACACTGGGGCATCCCCTAGGCTATAACATGCAAATTAGAGCCGCACGGCTCTAATTCTCAGATAAGAGAATTTTCTCAATTTTTTATAATTTCCATTTATGCCGATATAATCCTTAGAAGGGTATTTCTTGCCTTATCCAGGGGCAAAACAACCAAGTAGTATTTATTCTTGATCAAAGGGATAAAAATTTTTTGTTTCCAAAATTATCAATCAAGGAATAAATACACACTCTCAACACAACTTTGGAATTATTGCTCCCCCGAGAGCCAACTTCATATTATCGCTCCGTTGTGGATCAACTTCATATTATCGCTTCGCTGTGGGCCAATTTCATATTATCGTTTAGTTGTGGGCCAATTTCATGTTATCGCTCCGCTGTGGGCCAATTTCATATTATCACTCCACTGTGGGCCAATTTCAGGTTATCGCTCTGCTGTGGGCCTAATAAGTGCCAAAAAGGCACTTATATATGATATAATCTATAAGGAGTTTGTGACGTTTTTACTTATTATATATTATATTTCACGTTGGTATTGCTTGTTTTTGATGATTTACAGTTTTAAAGACTAAGTATGAAAATATATGGAATTTAGCTATAAAAAGAAGCAAAAACGAATAAAATTCTAAAGGAATAAAAGGACACAAGATTTAGACCATATCACAATCGTAATGCATTATCACAAGCGTGATAGAACACTTTGATTAAAATAGATATTGAAGAAAAGGGACGGATCACGAGCGTGATGCCTATCGCGATCACGACCTAGCACTTTGGCAGACTTTGACTTCAGCATTTTGCAAAGAAACCTGTGTCAATCACGATCGCGACACTCTGTCATGATCGTGACATACATTCAGCAGTAGTTATTTGATCTTATCCAATTTGGACTTCAACCGCCACTATGTATAAAGACAACACTTCATGAAAAGACACAACTTTCCAAGAAGAACCAATAGTATTCAAGAGACACAACCATTCATTGGATCAACATAAACTTTCACAAAGAGATACAATGCTTCAATGCTTATAAATAAAGAAGGAATTCTAGATAGTAAAAAATGGGAGGAAAAATCCACCAAATGGAAGATACCTGTAGTATATAAAGTTAGAAAAATAGAGTGTCTAGAGAGTTCGAGTGTTGTTTGTAATATTTAGTATACATAAAGGGGAGTGTAATGCCAAGGTCCTTGAATCAAGTATTGTCACTGTATATAGAAAAGATACCCCTGAGGTTGCAATATACCTATAGGCTTAAGGGAGTGTTTTATGCCCAATTGCTTTCTTAAGTCTATTCTTATGCTTTTCCTTTATGAGAGCGTCACACTTGTATATGTATTAAATATTTACGAGATCAATATCGATAAGTTTTCTTATATCTTACTCTTCTTTTCATGGCTAACACCAAGTATGCATTATTGACATAGATTCATAATAAGATATAGAGAAGTTCACATTTTACTTAGTCTTGTTTAGTTACTAAGATAGAATAAATTATGATGTATGATTATTTTGCTTCACTTTGTTAAATTAATTAGAGATCATCTTAATATAGCTTGGTCATTGTGTATTAAGACCTTTAGTGATTTTGGCAAAGGTATTTGATAATTTGTCTATGAGTTATTGAATAAAATCTATTTTTACACATGCCCGTTGAAATAGAACTTATCCGACATACTCTTATCATAAGGATTTAATAGATAATTAATGCATATGCAACGAATATCTAAGATAAAATGCTTGTATATTTATGTGACTAGATATTAAATAACAACTCAACTCATAACTAGTACTTTAATTGATTTAACTTGCCATCTGCCTAATTCCCCATATCACTTTATAATTCATTACTCTATAGACGCAAAGAAAAACAAACTAAAGTGTACATAACAAACTAAATGTACATACATATTCCTCATGGGATTGATATCTTTTATTACTATATTGCGATTCGTATACTTGCGAGCACTAATCTCTAAATGGAATTATTATTAGAAAAATTATTGTCAAAAGCCAAGTAAGAGATTTGTACAAAAAGCAACAGGGCCAATTTCATATTATCGCTCCGCTGTGGGCCAATTTCAGGTTATCGCTTTGCTGTGGGCCAATTTCAGATTATCGCTCTGCTGCGGGTTAATTTCAGGTCTTCGCTTCACTGTGGGCTGATTTCAAATTATCGCTCTGCTGTGGACCGATTTCAGATTATCGCTCCGCTGTGGGCCAATTTCAGATTATCGCTCCGCTATGGGCCAACTTCAAATTATCGCTACGCTGTGGGCCAATTTTAGATTATCACTCCATCATGGGCCAACTTCATATTATCGCTACGCTATGGGCCAACTCCAAATTATTGCTCCACTGTGGGCTAACTCTAGATTATCGCTCCGCTGTGGGCCAACTCCAGATCATCGCTCTGCTGTGGGCCAATTTCAAATTATCTCTCTGCTGTGGGCCAATTTCAGATCATTGATCCGCTGTGGGCCAATTTCATATTATCGCTCCGTGGTGGGCCAATTTCAGGTTATTGCTCCACTATGGGCCAATTTCAGATCGTCGCTCCGCTGTGGGCCAATTTTATATTATCGCCCCGCTTTGGGCCAATTCCAGATTATCGCTTCGCTATGGGCCAACTGTAGCTCATAGCTCCACTATGGGCCAATTCCAAATCATCACTTCGCTGTAGGCCAATTCCAGATTATCGCTTCGCTATGGCCAACTCTAGCTCATCGCTCCACTATGGGCGAATTCCAAATCATCGCTTCGCTGTAGGCCAATTCCAGATTATCGCTTCGCTGTAGGCCAATTCCAGATTATCGCTTCGTTATGGGCCAATTCTAGATCATCGCTCCGTCGTAGGCCAATTCCAGATCATCGCTCCGTTCCGCCGTAGGCCAATTCCAAATTATCGCTTCGCTGTGGGCCAATTCCAAGTTATCGCTTCGCTGTGGGCCAACTCCAGCTTATCACTCCGCTATGGGCCAATTTCAAGTTACCGCTCCGCTGTGGGCTAATTCCAGCTTACCGCTCCACTGTGGACCAATTTCAAGTTATCGCTCTATTGTGAGCCAACTCCAGCTTATCGCTCCGCTGTGGGCCAATTCCAGTTTATCACTCCGCTATGGGCCAACTCCAGCTTATCGCTCCATTGTGGGCCAACTCCAGGTTATCGCTCTGCTGTGGGCCAATTCCAGTTTATCGATCCGCAGTGTGCCAACTCCAGCTTATCGCTCCGCTGTAGGCCAATTTCAAGTTATCACTCCGCTTTGGGCTAATTCCAGATTATCGTTCCACTGTGGGCCAATCCCAGATCATCGCTCCACTGTGGGTCAATTCCATATTATTGCTCTGCTGTGGGCCAATTTTAGATCATCACTTCCCGAGAGCCAACTTCAGATTATTTCTCCCCCGAGAGCTAACTTCAAGCCAAAGCTCCTTGAGCCAACTTCATAACCAAAGCCAACGTCCCTACCAAGATGTTGCACCTGACTTCCTCAAACAAACCAAGACATCAAGTATGTTTTCTTTCCTTTTCTCATTGTGCTCTATATCATGAGACCAAACTCGATCTTGGCACAAAAGCCTAATTATGTCGACTTTGATCCCGCGATGGGCAACCTAAAAGCCCTGGTTTTCCTGACCTCTGTGATGAGAGTCTTATGTTATCTGTTAGACAGAAGAACATGATTTGGACTTAAGAATGAGCGGGATGTTTCCTGGAATGTCTCAAATGCCCTGAAAACCGAACAATCCTCTATCTGAAACTCCAAGATAGGTCCTTCGAGTGATTAGAGGGCTTAGAGGTGAGTGTGATATTTAGGAGAATCTGCCACGGTTCTGATTAGAGGTGCACGAGTGTAGTTCCATAACTACAACCGTGCGGCTATAATTCTAGAGCTACACGGTTGTAATACTACAACCGCGCAGCTTTAACGAGCGGTTAGATTACCTCCTAAATAACCGGAATCAATCTTTGACAAAAAAAATTCCTAAATTAAAGGGATTTGATTCAGCCAAGAGGGGGGAGATTGGATCGGTCTTAAAGAGGTTTTTAACATAAAAAAAAGAGAGAGAGATCAAGAGAGGAGAATCATTCTAAGAGAGAAAAACCATTAAATTCGAAAAGGGGAGAAAACTAAAGAATAAGACTAGAACTAAAAGACATAAACAGACTTAGAAACACTTAGGGTGAGGATTTCTAGTGACTTTCATTCATTCAAAACTGTCCTCGGGTTTTGTTCGAATCAATTTGGGACTCATACTTGAGGATTTCGGGGTGTTCGCGGGATTCTAAGCTCATTCCGACTTCTCAATCCACTTTTAGTCGTCAAAAAATGGTGGAATATTAAAAAGGTAAACTCTGAGAGGTCTTAAACTTGTACTTGTTTGATTTGTGTTGTTTATTTTCTGTGTTTTGTAAAAATCTGGAAACTGGTTGTTTGATTACAGCCGTGTGGCTCTAACTAAAACTGAACAGCTGTAATCCCTTAGAATAGAGCCGAGCGGCTGTAACATTACAACCGCATAGCTGTGTTCTTCAGGGCAGAAACCCAAAAAGCCTTAAAATTGACCGAAAGCAACCAGAATCCATTTTGTTCATTCTCTTACGATTTATTTCGGTCCAATCACATATGTTATATTCTGAATTATGGTTTTCGTGTTTCTTATGACATTGATGTGAGATTTGGGTTTTGTTGGTTTTGGTTTTTTGGAATTTGGGGTTGTTTTATCCGAATCAGGATCCACTGTCCAGCATTAGCGGACCCCCAGATTCCACAAAATTCCCAGAAATCATCGAAACGATTAAAACAGTGATTTTCAAAGCAAAGAAAACCAATTTTGGGTTCTAGATACTACAGACGTACAACTGTAGTGCTACAGCCGCATGGTTGTAGTACTATAGCCACGTGGCTCTAACTGAGCCGCATGGCTATAGTCTCCAAAAGGAAGCAGAATCACGGGACGACCCACACGGATGTCGTCGCGTGATGCTGTCTTCAGAATCAAATCTATTTTTGGCATGTTTATTGCTTTTGGACCTTAGATGGATCTTTTGAATTAGAAACCCCCACGAACAGAACCCCGAGTTCCGGGATAGCTGGCCCACTAACTGGAGAAATTTTCATGTAATTAAGCCAAATAGTTTTCCAAAATTGTTTTCAAGCGCACAAAAAACCTACAAGGTGTTTCTAAAACCGTTTTCCCGGTCTAACCGGGTAAGTCGCCCAGACTTCTCGATTACCCCCTAGATGCATTCTCCCATTTCCTGAAATCCCCAATCTATCCTGTATGAGTTCTATTTGTGTTTGTAACATAATTGTGCTAACCAATCTGTTTTGTAGCTTTTATTTTTCTTTTTATTATTTTTGAATGTATTTTATAGATCTTCGTGTATTCTAGGCGATTGTAATTTCTTAGATTTTCATGTACCTAGGCAATTGTATTGGTGAGGATGAGAGCTCTTTCTCTTTTTGGATTGTAATAAATGGCCTCTATTTCCTTTTTGGTTTATTTTGGATGTATAGTTTATATTTCTGCACTTTAATTTTATGCAATTTATTTGTGTCATCTGAATAAGCATGGGCTAAATAATACAAGATAAAAATGGGTAGAGAATTAAGTGAGTAAAATATTATCATATGCACTTATAAATGAATACAAGCATGAGGGTGAATAGGTAAGTTGCCCGAACCCTGAATCTCTAAATTAGGTATAGTAGTCTGCACTCGGTAGGGAGCTGTACCGAAATTTTCCGGATGAGCTGATCTGGGTGGTGACTCTGTCACTGATCTTGAAATTTAGGTTTCGAGGTCTCTAAGTTAATAAAACAGGATTTTCTAAAAATGCAAAACCAGTTTTCCAAAAACTCACATTTAAAGGAAAGGTTTTCTACAAAAAGGATTTCCAAACAAATCAATGGTTTTCCTAAGGAAGATACAAACCTGTTTTCCAAACAAAATAATTCAAAACATTCTCTTTTCTTTTTCCCCGGTTCGCTTCACCGCATTCCGTTATAAGGTTGTCCGCTCATAGATGCTGTGAAGATTGGTATTTTTTATTTTTTGAATGCATTTTTGCTTGGGTTGAATATTGAAGATGAGGTGCCTCAAGTCCACTTTGATGTAGTAGAAACTGGTGATTATATGAAGAATAATTGGGCTTTGGAAGTTTTTGATTTAATTATTGGGCAATTTAAGAAAAATGGTAGTACAATGCATAGGCTTAGTTCTTATCGTGTTATAGGCTGTCCATTGTTCTTCCAAATTTTGTTTTATGAAGCATGCTCTAAATGCAATAAGGTAATTTGCAATAGAGTATTGAAGACTGCTACTATTTTGAGGATGCTTAATTGGCAGAGTTATCCTATCATTTTTTGCTTTAAGAAATTACAAAAAATTTATTTAATGAAGAAGCAAGAACTGTGTGTTCTTCTCTTGCTTGTTTTTGTTTATTATTATTATTATGATTTATATTTTTTTTGTTATCTCGTTTCTTTTTTTTTTTTTTAAGTTGGAGCTGTGTAATTTGGTTACTTCAGAAGCTGAGACTAAGAAGTTTGGATTAGTTGAAATTCGTAGAAGCAAAGTTGAAGATTCTGATGGTCAACTTGATTCTAAAGCCACCACTGGATGTAATGTTGAACCTAATGCTAAACCCATTACTAGTAAAGATTCTTTTCCCAGTGAGGGAGATATTTTTATCAGAGGTTGCATCTTTGAGGTTGTTTGTTAAGGAATCTGTTGCTGTTATTATGGAGAAATTGGATTCGCTAGCCAAGCATATTGATAAGCTGGTCTTCTTTTTTTTTTTTTTTTTGTAAAGTTGCACTTTTTTATTTATGTTCGATTTGCTTCATTGTATGTTCATGTTACCTTTATGATCGCTTATACAATTAATATACCTTGATGATACTTTTGTTGTTCATACCATTATTTTTTTTTCGTAATATTGGTGTTATACTTGCATGATACCATTGTGGTACTTATCATACCTTGACGATAACATTTTGTTGTTTATAGTTTTGTTATAACATTATTATATTGTTTTGTTGTTTATATCAATCTTTATAGTATGTTGATACCTTTTTGATACTATTGTTATACCTTTTTATTTTTGCTACTTTGTTTATGTATTTTGATATTTTTTAATAGGATGTTTTGAATACTGATTATGAGAATAATGTTTCTGATTCTGATAGCCGATCTAAGAAGTACATTCTAGATTCAAGTATGGATAATGATAA
This sequence comes from Euphorbia tirucalli, assembly GCA_039660915.1. Lineage (NCBI taxonomy): Eukaryota > Viridiplantae > Streptophyta > Magnoliopsida > Malpighiales > Euphorbiaceae > Euphorbia > Euphorbia tirucalli. The sequence goes on along the minus strand of CM077640.1, from coordinate 27,197,609 downwards.
TGATAAGGGTGTTGATCGTGAAGTTGTTAGTCAGAATTTAGAGGTTGCTGATTATGATAAGAAGCATAAGGATAAGAATGGGGTAACAAGATGGTGACAGTGAACAAATTGAAGAGGGTAAGGCTGTTTTTTATGAGAATGATTTGATCAAGGTAATATAATTTACAAACCTCCAATTGTGCCTTAAAGAAGTTTTATTCATCCTGTTTTTGATCCAACAGGTGCTATAAGTTTTAAATATATAAGTGATGTAGCTGCTGATGTAGTTGTGTATTTTGGGTGATAATGAAAGGATTAGTGACAATGGATCTCTTAATTTTAAGGAAGGAGCCGAGAAAGTACCTATTGATGTTAAGGTTTTGGAAGGAGTTGACGAAGGAATTGTTGTTGATAAGGATCATGAAGGTGTTATTGGTGATCAAAATGAGCCTGAGGCTATTGATACTCTTAAATCCTTGGGGAAAATTGTATGTTTATTTGATTTATAGTTTATAGTATCTAGTTTTCTTTAGCTACTTTTTATACCTTCATGGTACCATTATAATAACTTCATGATACCATTTTGTTATACCTTCATGATAACATTATAATACTTTATGATACCTTCATGATACTATTTTATTATTTATAACATTTTTATACTTTCATTGTACCATTTATACCTCCATGTGCATACTTTCATGTTCCAAATATTCTTTATATGATTTTTATTTTTTTATTTTTTTTATTTTTTTGTTTGTAGGATGTTGTTAAAGACTGTGTTGCTGTTGTTAAGCCGAAAATATGGTTGGTATTTATAAACAGAAATGGAAGGTTGGAAAGATGTTGAGCTCACCTTATACTTCTGCTTTTGCTTCTGGTGAAAAGGTTTTTATTAAGAAGAAGGGGGCTAGGGTATGTGTTCTTGATGAATATGTTAAGTTGAGGGACTTCCTAAATGAAAATGATTTGAAAGATTTTACTGTTTTTATTAATGATGGGAAGTTGAAGAAAACAAAGTAAATTGTCTTTTTTTTTTTAACTTTGTTTGTTTTTTGTTTGTCATTTTTCTTATCTTGTTTTTTGATATTATTATTTTTGTAGTAAGTTGAAAAGGTGGCATAACAAAATTGAGAACAAGTTAGATCCAATATTGGAGTATGGTGTTGGTCCTGTCGATGATGAGACATTCTTTTATGAGTTATTTACAACAGGGGAGCATTTGTCAAGCATGTTTATACATTTTATGATAGATTCATTAAACTAGTTAGTAATTGTTCATGGTACTTTTATGATACTATTTTTTATTTTATTGTTTATAGCATACTGACCTTTATTATACGTGTGTGATACCATGTTTATAGTTTATTCATGCCTAAGTATTTGTTTTTTGTTTTTATTTTTGTTTTTTTTTTTTTTTTTTTTTTTGTTGGATTTGTGTCTCTACTATCCCTGGAAGAAGGGCAAGTATTGCGATAGAATCAGTCTAAAAATCACAACTTTAGATTTGCATTTTGATGGGAGGATTAAACATCTCTATAATGTTTTGAATGGACAAGATATGAATTCTAAACTGCTTTTTAATATATTAATGATTACTGATACGGTTTCAAATATTATGATGGGCATTAGTGTTTACTGTGGGAAATCGTGGCATGAGGTGGATGTAGTTTTTTTTCTTGTTTTGTTGGAACTAACCATTGGGTTCTTGCAAGGTTTGTGTTCATGGACTGGAAGCTATGTATTTATGATTCCTATATGGATAGGTCTAGTTTTAATGAAACCAAGGAGGTTGCTTATGTATTTGCAGTATTGATTCCCTACTTTTTGTGCAAATTTGATGTTTTTGCTGGTAGGGATGATATTCTGTATTCTACAGAATACATTAGGAAGGATTATCATCATCCCTTTCATGTGGAGATAGTTGAAAATATACCTCAACAAACTAATTCATGAGTTACTATACTTTTTATGCACAAGTGTATACTTATACCTTTTTTATATGTTTATATTTATATAATTGTTATCACTTTTTATTATGTATTTTGAAGTTTTTCTTTTTTTTTTTCATTTCAACGATTGGGGAATTTTTTGTTTGGCTTTTTCTAAGTATTTGATTGAACAAAAGCTTTTGCCTAATGAATTGAATGTTGAAGCTCATAGGTCAAGATTGATCATTACTTTATACAAGTATAGAATGAAGAAGCATGATGAAGGTATAGAAAGTGCAATGAGTACAATGATTGGCTGAAGATTTGAAACTGGGGATTCATACAAAGGATTTAGATAGGAGTTCTTACCTCTGCTGATATTATTTTAGATTCTTTTGTACATATACTTAATTTGTTCAAATGTATAAATAAAAGAATATAAGGAAGAGTATAATATTAAAATTTTAGTTTGTAAGGTAAATGATATATATGTAAATAAATTCAGATAATTTTTTCTTTGATTCTATTTTTGTTTTATATTCCAGCTTTCTTAGTTGCATTTGGTCGAACTATATCAGTAGATAATAAAACAGTATCTTGAAGGAACTAGAAAGATATCATGAAGTTATAACAATAGTATCTTAAAGGTATAACAACGGTATCTTAAGGATATAATAATGGTATAAAGAACAAAATGGTATCATGAATGTTCAAAAATGATATGCTGAAGGTATAAAAGTGGTATAAACAGTTACACTGTATCATTAAGAATGCTATAAGAATGGTATAGCAGTTTTATAAAAAGCAAAACAAACAAAACACTATCTTTAGGCATCATAAAGGTATCATTAAGCTATAAAAATGGTATAAACATCAAAACGGAATACAATTAACAAATAAGATTTTTGTTTAGAAATCACATTAAAATTCATTGATTCAACACATATACAAATAAATTTAGATCATTTTTTGTTGCATTTTTATTTTTGGTAAATTTTTTGGTTGTGGCCTACACATCCATATTTTTCACAGTTGTTTTGCTTTTTATTCTCCCAATTTGCTTTGATTATATTTTTCTTTCGTCTTCCAGGTTTCTTAGTTGCATTTGATGGTTTCACAATTATTTCTTCAACATCAGGTGGTATTTGCCATGCTCCTTGGTGTGGAATTGGAAACATTGTTTCTTCATATGTTGCAAGAAATGTTTCCGTTTTGAAGTACGGGGAGCAGTATGCATAAAATTCTTAGTGTAGGGATCTCAATACTGCTAGTGCATGACAACAAGGAATTTTATCCATTTGAAATTTGTTGCATGTGCAAGTCCTCTTCAATAGGTCAATTATATATGACTTTTGTGCTTCAAAGGCTTGCCACAACTCATCATTTGATTTTTTAACCTGGTGTGGACGGATTATAGTTACATGGAACCATATCAGTAAACAGTAAAACAATATCATGAAAGTATTAGAATGGTATAATAAAGGTATAACAATAATATCTTAAAGGTATAGAGATAGTATAAATAACAAAACTGTATCATAAGAGTATCATGAATGTATAACAATCTTATAATGAAGGTATAACAGTAGTATAAACAATAAACAGTATCATGAAGGTTTCATGAAGGTATAAAAGTCATATAGAATACAAAACAGTATCTTTAGGTATCATAAAGGAATCATTAAGCTATAAGAATTGCATAAACATGAAAACAGGATACAAGATAACAAATAAGATTTTCGTTTAGAACTCACATTGAAAGTCATCAATTCAATGCATCTTTTGTTCATCCTCGTCTCATGCTTTTGTGCTCCATTCTTGTGTCAAACTGCGTAGGAACTTGAATAAACTTGTAACCATCAACTCTTTAGCCATTTTGTTTGCTGAGTTTATCGATTCTATTATGTTAGATGTCTTTGCAAAGAATTGGTTGGTTGTTGCTTGTGACCTTGCCCATTTTTCATACCCTTTGTCTTTGAGGTACACATGGATCTGTTCGTTTATGGAATTCAACTCCTTCATATACTCATTGAAGTCTTTAGTTATGTATGCCTTTGTAGCTGCAATAAAGGCATATCTCATTGCTCTTTGGTTTCTCTTGAAAATTGCATAATAGATGGAACATGCAAAAATAGTGGGTAGCTTTTGGATACACTTTCGCAACTGCATTCTGGATTGCAGCATGTCTATCTGAAACAATACATATCTCTTCTTTCACACCATAACATTCCCTTAGCTTTTCAAAAAACCATGTTCAAGATTGATTATTCTCTACATCAACAATAGCAAATGCAAGAGGTAATATTTTTCCATTTGCATTTTGTGCACCAACCGACAAAAGAAACCCACCATGACTTGATGTTAGAAAAGTGACATCCACTATGATCACTGGTATGCATTTATCCTAACCTTTAATTGATGCATTGTTTACATAAAGGAATGTACCATCTTCAGTAATCTTCAACTTTACTACAAATCCTTTTTTGTTGTCTTCACCATATACATATATTTTTAGGCAACAATCCATAAGATTCTACTGCATATCCTCTTAAGAATTCTAATGCTTTATTTTTTGATCTCCAAGCTTTCATATAGTTGATGGTAACACCATAAGCTTTCATGTCATTCACAATATCCATTGGAGTGTATTTCATTTTCACATTTTTGAATTTGTATTTGATCATTTCTCCAACCACCATTGTTGCAGCTTGTCTCTATTCAGTTAATCTTATTGTTATTGGGCATATGTGGTTGTTGTTCAATGTCCTCACCATAAACATATGTGTCGGTCCTCTTTTGGATCCATTTAATGTCCATTTGTAGCTATTATCAATGCATTCCACCAAATACTTTCTTTTGCATGATCTTTTTGTTGGTGTGCCCTAGTTCTTAGGGCATTGGATTCTTGTATTTTGTATTATACATTAAGACTCATTGTATGAATACATTATTTGTGTCACATTAATAAAGGCAATTAATCTATTTCATTTATATCTTGTGCTATAATATGAGTAGAGTATCCATTGATTGATAATCATAAAACCTATCCCAGGTCTGTTCTAATCGTAGGGATGAATAGAACCATAGACTTGTATATTCGATGACTGTATGGCAGTTCTTAACTAGCCATAGTACTTGTAAAGTCAGTCATGAATATAGGTACATGTCGTTGACATAGGACTAGATCGATCCGCACAAGAAAGCCATATGGTTGTCGTGTCATAGGTCTTTCTTGAGTAGGTCTCTTTTGTCTTCAGACCAAATTTCATTATAGTATCAATATGGAATCCTGTTCATTTTGACATACGCCTAACAGGTCTGTAAAAGGATGCTAAATATCGGTATAATTGGATGGACAAGTGAACATATTGATATTGATGATGAAGTGATGGAATTGCCACTCGGGTAACACCGAGATGATATCACTGCCACTTGATGAGTGGGACTGATAAGTGTATGGCCATACCCAAATAAGTTGGTTGCTTATTTGATTAATCAGTCAACTCAAGATCAAGAAATATAATAAACAACAGAAGAGGATGACGGACACCATGCCTCTTGTTTATTCATATCGATATCTTAGGCAAAGGACACTATGGTGAGTGTCTTCTAAGACTGCTGCATCTCTATCTTAATTGAGGGCTATAATGGTTTGCTAGAACCCACTTACAGTCTGTGGCCCTTGGGCCTACTGCCAACATAAAGACAGACCCATAGGATCGTGCACATAGATCAACTGAGCCGGAACTCATAGAAATTGTGCATGTGATGTACATTGGAAGGAATGCGTTAATTAATTAGTTGACATTCGGGGTCAAGGTAATTAATTAACATTGGATTGATTTAATTTAATTAATAAGTTTACATAATGTAATTAATTAATTTATCAATTAATTGAATTACATAAAGTAAACAATTAATTAAATAATTTTCCTAAGTAGGAAAATTAAATACATGTATTGTATTTACCTAAGTCTGATTTAATTTTATTAAGGGGTAATTAAATTTAGCCAAATAGAATTAAATTACATAGTATATACTTCTTAATTAAAGTTTATTTATATAATTATAATTCTAGTGGGTTTGGGTTTAATTAACCTAATTAAAACCCAATTAGACAAGGTATCTATATAAGGGCACACTTAAGAAAGAAAACCCTAATTTAACCCTTATTAATTGCTGGAAATTTCAGCCACCAATAGTAGCCCTAAAACAACCGAAAATCCCAGCATTAATCCTCCATTCCTTCGCGTCTTCGGCTAGCACCGGATCCCGCTCAATAGTTGGTCGTGCACCAGACTTTGGAGATCACAGTTTTAAGAAATGATTCTGTAGCAGTCTCTAGAAGAGACGAATCTGGTGAGTTAATCTCTCTTTATTCAAATTGTTTTTATTTTAATCAATGGTAATTGGACACGATAGGTGGATTCTAGGAAATTTTAAACGGTGTATTTTTCATTGCGCCACGTTATTTTTCCAATGACAAATCCCAACAGTGGTATCAGAGCCTAGGTTTTGTCCATTAGATTGATTGGAATTGGTTCTTGAAAGCATTCTTGAAGAAAGAATGGGTTTCAAGTTTTTGATTTTAGGGTTCTTATTCAATTGGTTTTGGTTTTTTATGAACCCTAGAATTTTGGATTGCGGTTTTTGATTATTTTTCCCCAATTGGTTTCCATCTAAATTTGTTGTTTTGTTTATTTTATTTTATTGTTTTTTTTATGATTTTATTTTATAAAAAAAATAAGTGGGCAAAAGATGGAATCGCATTTGCAGTTCCATCTTTGCCGTTTGCAGCAGCAGCCCACTGGACTGCTGCTGCAGCATAGCGGCACGGCTACCCCGCCGGGACAGCAATGCCGCGCGCGGGGTTTGGGTCCAGTTTTGGATTTTGCACGTGTTTTTTTTTATCCCGGGCCCTAATGCAAATTAAATTAAATTTTTTAAAATTAATTTGTATTTAAATTGTTTATTTTGTTGGCATGCATATTTAATTTAATTGTTTGCATATTAAATTGAATATGGACTTTGTGAAATTGGCCCAATAAACCGTGACACCGGTTAAAATTGAGAAGGGTAAATTTTTAATTTGTGACAACCCAAATTCAAGTGGGAGCAAAATTATTAATTTTGCAGTTATGGATGTTATCCATTGGGCCTTAGTCACATTTGTTAAAATTAGTGATTTCACCCTAAGTAAATCGGCTTAACATTTATATTTATAATTTGGAATGCCATGATCATGCATCATATTGGTATGTATGTGCACGATAGGTACTTTATTTGAAATGTGATGTTGAGTTCTATGGGCCCTAAACTATTATCGGTTATAATTTGATTTTGGGAAATATTGCCTGCGTGCCATTTCTTTTATTTTGATGTAATTTTAGAATAGATTTTATTTAAAATAAAATTATTGTAATTGCATCAAGTATGGATGAAGGCCCAGATGGAGCAAGCTCATGGTGGGAGCCCAAGAAGGATTGCAGTTCGACCCATTAAGAATTAGATAAGATATCTGGTTTTTCATTAGGATGTAATTAAAGGCCCATAGGATCTCATTTATTTTAAATTAAGTATGCTATTGCCTTTGTCATATAATATGGATGTATGGATCACCAAATTATTACCCGCATTTATACATGCTAAGCCGTATCACTTAATTATAATCCGGAAATTAAAATATTTAGTCGTTTAAAAGTATTTCCCACATTCTCACCTCTTCCTCCCATTGATGCTGCAATGTGCGCCATGCCCTAGCTGGGTACATTGTAGTATTCGGTGGGCCGTCGAGGGTTAGGATACTTGGGATGGTTAACATGTGAATGGTGGTTTGACTCAACATGGGTAGCATTAGCTCAGAGCGAGCCCTAAGCACAGATGGGTAAAGTGTCAATAAGCCCATCAAACCAAGAGTCCTTCATGGAAGGATTGGATAGGTTGTCCTACCAAACGAATCAATGGTTGGTTAACGAGCCCTAGTTTGGCCAATCATTGATAAGTTGTGGATTTTGGTCATGTCAGCCAATTAACATCACCAACAAACAAACTAAAATCGGATTATTAATTTGAATTGGCTTAAAAGTCCTTTATTTCTAACTCAAGCAATGATTTCTTCCATGTAGATAATCCCACTTCATTTAAGCAATTTAAATGGCTGTAACAAACAACAACTCCCTCTCACTTAAGTCACTCTTGGAGAAGGAGAAGCTTTCGGGGACTAACTTCCTGGACTGGGCTAGGAACTTATAAATAGTTCTTAGACAATAGTCCAAGGAGTATGTATTGAATGCTTCTTTACCAGCTGGCATTCCCGTAGGTCGAGGCGTCACCACGGCGATGGTGGAGCAATACGACCGGCACGTGAGGGATGACCGAGATGTCTCGTGCCTCATGCTGGATACCATGGCTTCTGATCTTCAGAAGCAGTTCATGGATGAGCATGCTTATAAGATGATGGATCAAGTTAAAAAGATGTTCTAAGATCAGGCTCGTCAGGAACGTTACCTGACAACTAAGGTACTTTTCACGACTATAATGGCAGCCAGGACTTTTGTTAGCATTCATGTGCTAAAGTTGAAGGGGTATATTGATACACTTGCCCACCTCGGCTCGCCAGTTCCACAGGACTTAGTAGTAGACATTATTCTCGAGTCACTTCCTGAGTCTTACAACCAGTTTATCATGAAACTACCATATGCAAGGGTTGGATAAATCGGTTGTTGAGCTGCATGGAATGCTCAAGCTTGTTGAGCAGTCTCTTAAGAAGACTCCTGAAGTTTTGCTGGTGAACAAAGGCAATACGCCCATTGCTAAGGGAAAGGCCAGATCTAAAGCCAAGGCTAAGGCCTAAAAGGCCAAGACTAAGGGCAAAAAGGTGGTGGCCCAACCAAAAGCAAGGGTTGCTTCTCCTGACGATGTCTGCCATGAGTGTCATGAGAAGGGGCACTGGAAGAGCTCATGTCCAAAGCTAAGGGAGCAACTGAAGGGCAAAACTGCTGCTTCAGGTATTTATGTTGTTGAGATTAATCTAGCTATTTCTACATCTTGGGTCTTGGACACTGGATGTGGATTTCACATTTATTCAAATGTGTAGGGTCTAAGAAATAGGAGATTACTAGGATCTGGAGAAATAGATCTTCGAGTTGGAAATGGTGCTCGGGTTTAGGCCATGGAGATCGGAGATTATTTCTTGGAGATGCCTAGTGGACTTGTTTTGGAACTAAGAAACTGTTATTTTGTACCTGCGATGCACAGGAATATTATTTCTGTTTCTTTGTTGGATATTTCTGGTTTTGTATTTAATATTGGACATGGTAGAATTTCTATGCAATGTTGCAATATTATTTATGGAACAGCATTTCTTGAAAATGGCTTATATATCCTTGATCTAAAACGTGAAAGTTGAATCTATAACATAAAAACTAAAAGGATTAAACAGAATGAAATTAATCCTACATACATCTGGCACTGTCAACTTGGCCACATAAACGAGAAGCGCATAGCTAAGTGTGAGCGGACGACGTTTTTCGCAACTCTCTTGAAAGGGAGCCTCGAGATCGGGCAACCCTCCCTCGTATGGGGTTTTTGGAATGGAAATGCATTTTTTGGAAAATTAAATTGTTTCATAAAAGAACCGACACCTAAGTCTCAATAGAGAGTATAGGAGTCGTCACCCGACTCAGCTCAACTGGGAAATTACAGCGTAGCTGAACTGGGTAAAGGCCGCTACACTTTCCAGAGATCTAGGTCCGGACAAGTCCCTTATTTCATGTCTAATCAAAATAAAATTGGCCAATGTTCATTGAAGGTATTTTAAATTTCTAAAGTTGATTTTTATTAAATTAAATCATGCAGCGTACACACAAATAAGATAAAATAAAAAGCAGTAAATAAATAAGTTATTACGACCCAATTGGATAAAAATAAAAACTCTCAACCTCACCTTACAAGCACCTAAAATACACGAATGATCTAGAAAATTACAATCGCCTAAAATACACGGATTAATCTATTAATTACATCAAAAATAAAAATAAAAGAAATTAAAAGCTGCAAAACAGATGGTTAGCACAATTTATAGCACATCACAAATAGGACTCAAATAGGACAGAATTGGAATTTTAGAGATCAGGGGCATGCATTTAGGGGGTAACCGGGTCGGCTCGGCTAGCTGGCCCGATTAGACCTGGAAAACAGTTTTGAAACGTCCATGTAGTTTTGTTTTGTGAGAAAATCATTTTGAAAATATTTTCTTTTTCCGGTTTACTTTAATTTAGCATATGAAGTGGGTCAGTTTTCGGGAGATTCGAAACTCCGTCGTTGCATTGTTCTAAGTGCAATAGATTCAAAAAATAAATCTAAGGTCGTGAAAGCACATAACAAAATTCATTTTTGAAAATTTTTTGACTTTTCTGAATTTTTATAATTTTTGGGAATTTTTTGTGGATTTTTCTGGATATTCTGCCCCTGGACGAAAATTACAGTCGCCCGGCTGTAATTACAGCTGTGTGACTGTAACTACAGCTGTGCGACTATAACTACAGTTGTGCGACTGTAGTTCATCCAAATGCAGAAAATCGCCAAAATTATTTAAATGAAAAGAGAAAGCGGGGAAATCTAATAACAATCGCACGACTGTTGTTTTAATGGTACGACTGTAATGGTACGACAGTCGTACCACTGTTCTTTGTCACAAGAACAATCGCACGGCTGTTCTTATTTTCCAGCAACAGCAGGCCAAAAGTATGAATTTTATGCACAAAATCAAACCATAACACCCAGAAAGAGCAACAAAATGAAAGTTTTAGGTGTAATTACCTTTGTGGCACTGATCCACCGTCGATGTGACCGCCGGAAACACCTTAAATTGCTCCAAATTGCTCCTTTTTCCTTGTGTGCTAAGGTTCCAAAAGTTGTCCAAATGTCTCCAAAAATGTCACGGATTTTGAGAGTTAAGTGTCTGGAATTGATCAAGTTTAATGTGTCAAGTTATTAACATATTGATTTCTGACCGGTTTTAACTTTAACATAGAATTAAAAGAAAAAGAGGAGAAAAAGATGGCTTGATGTTGGGTTCTTTCTTTTTCTCTCCTTTTTCCTTCTCTTCTTTTTCTCTTTCAATTTGTCCAAAAGTCCCTTCTCTTTCTTCTTTCTCCCTTTTATCTCTCTTTGCTTCTGTTTGAAAAACGGGCATTAATTGCCCTTCAAATCACCTCCATTTTTTTCATTTTTAAGGTATGGGCTGCTGTACCTGCCATGCATTTACAGTCGTACGACTGTAATTACAGTCGTATGGCCAAAATTTTTTTTTAAGTATGGAAAATTCCAACGCTTACACTAGGCTTTACTCTAGTGGAGTGCTAAGGTCATTAGACATCCAGTCTTATAACACATACAAATTTTGTTTGAGAGGCAAGATGACAAAGGCGCCTTTTAGCAAGACTGTTGAAAGAGCCTCAGAGCTATTGGAGCTGATACATTCCGATGTATGCGGCCCAATGAGCACTAGTGCTAGATCCGATTTTCTGTACTTCGTCACCTTCACGGCTGACTTCAGCAGATACGGTTACGTGTATCTGATGAAGCATAAGTCTGAGACTCTCCAAAGGTTCAAGGACTTTAAGAATGAAGTAGAAAAGCAACTTGGTAAAAAAATAAAAGCACTTCGGTCTGACCGAGGGGGTGAATATTTGAGCCAAGAGTTTGACTCGTTTTTGAGAGAGTGTGGGATTGTATCCCAACTCACTCCTCCTGGTACACCCCAGTGGAATGGAGTGTCAGAAAGGAGGAATAGGACCTTGCTAGACATGGTTCGCTCAATGATGAGTCAACCTACACTCCCTATCTCCTTTTGGGGATATGCTTTAGAGACAGCTACTTACATTCTTAATAATACACCAAGCAAGGCAGTTGAAGGAACACCATATGAACTATGGAAGGGCCGAAAGCCTAATGTTTCCTTCTTGAAGATTTGGCGCTGTGATACACATTTTAAGAAATTGACAACTGGCAAACTCGAGTCCAAATCTGTCAAGTGCCAGTTTGTGGGTTACCTTAAGGAAACTAAGGGTTATTACTTCTACGATCCGATGGAAAACAAAGTTTTCATAGCTAAAAATGCAGTCTTATTGGACAAGGAATTCCTTTCCAAGAGAGACAATAGGAGTAACTTGAACTTTTAGAAGTTCAAGACTCACAAACTCCTACAGCTACTGCTGAGGATGCTTCGGGAACCAATCTGATTACTCAAGAAATTAAGGAAACAGAACCGGTTACACAGGACATTAGAAGGTCTGGTAGGACACGTCATCAGCCAGAGAGGTACGGCTTTCTCGTGATTGATGATGGGGACCTTATGGTCGTTGACCAAGAGGAGCCTAAGACCTATCAGGCGGCTATTGAAAGCCCACACTTAGATCAATGGCGCAAAGCTATAGAGGCTGAGATGCAATCTATGCACGATAACCAAGTATGGAACTTGGTGGATCCACCTCCGGGTGCTAAGGTGATAGGTTGCAACTGGTGTTTCAAGTTAAAAGCCGACAACAACTTCAAGGGGTGACTGGTGGCAAAAGGATTTAGGCAAGTTCAAGGAATTGACTATGATGAAACCTTTTCACCAGTTGCTATGCTCAAATCCATTAGGATAATACTAGCTATAGCTGCATCGTACAATTATGATATATGGCAGATGAATGTTAAGACCGCTTTCCTTAATGGAAGCTACACGAGGATGTATACATGGCACAACCTGAGGGTTTTATCGATCCAAAGTATCCAAACCGGGTATGCAAGCTTCAAAGATCCATTTATGGATTGAAGCAAGCATCGAGGTCATGGAATCAGAGATTCAATGAGGCCATTACGGAATATGGCTTCACACAGAATTCTGATGAGCCCTGTGTGTATAAGATGGTTAGTGGGAGTGTTTCCACCTTCCTAGTGCTGTATGTTGATGACATCCTTATCATTGGAGGTGACATACCAACACTGTAAGGGGTTAAGCAGTGGTTGAGTAGGTGCTTTGCAATGAAGGACTTAGGCGAAGCTGAGACGATCTTAGGGATCAGGATCTACAGAGATAGATCCAATCGGCTTCTAAGCCTAAGTCAGGCCACGTATATTGACAAAGTTCTGAAAAGATTCAACATGGACAAGGTAAAGAAAGGATTCTTGCCTATACACCATGGGTTGAAGTTGAGTAAGAAAGATGGTCCTAAAACAAAGAAGGATCGGGAGAACATGGAAAATATCCCTTATGCATCTGCTATTGGATCTATCATGTACTCCATTTTATGTACGAGGCCTGATGTCACGTTTGCACTAAGTATGACTAGCTGGTACAAGTCGGACCCCGGGGAGGAACACTGGAAGGCTGTCAAGGCAATCCTGAAGTACCTTAATTAGACTAAGGATGCTTTCTTAGTGTATGGAGCTCAACATGAGCTAGTAGTGTTAGGTTACACTGATGCAAGCTTTGAGACCGATGAGGATGAGAACCAGTCACAGTCTGGTTATGTTTTTCTCCTAAATGGCGGTGCCATTAGTTGGAGGTCCTCAAAGCAGGCCACCATTGCTGACTCTACAATGGAAGCTGAGTACATAGCTACGTCCGAAGGTGCAAAGGAAGCCGTTTGGATTAAGAAATTCATAACCGAGTTGGGAGTAGTACCTACTATCCTAGACCCAGTTGATGTTTTTTGTGACAACAACGGGGCCATCGCACAAGCTAAGGAGCCCCGGTCACATAAGAGATCCAAACATGTGCTCAGAAATTTTCACCTTATTTGGGAGATCGTGAACAGAGGTGACATGTCATTGCAGAGGGTTGACACCAAGAATAATGTCACTGATCCATTGAATAAAGCGCTGCCGCAGACACAACATGATGGTCATACCAAATCTATAGGAATTAGGGCAATGTCCACTTAGAACTAGTGCAAGTAAGAGATTGTTGGTGTGCCCTAATTCTTAGGGCATTGGATTCTTGTATTTTATATTATACGTTAAGACTCACTATATGAATACATTATTTGTGTCACATTAATAAAGGCAATTAATCTATTTTATTTATATCTTGTGCTATAATATGAGTAGAGTATCCATTGATTGATAATCATAAAACCTATCCCAGGTCTGTTCTAATCGTGGGAACGAATAGAACCACAGACTTGTATATTCGATGACTGTATGGCAGTTCTTAACTAGCCATAGTACTTGTAAAGTTAGTCATGAATATAGGTACATGTCATTGACATGGGACTGGATCGATCCGCAGAAGAAAGCCACATGGTTGTCGCGTCATAAGTCTTTCTTGAGTACGTCTTTTTTGTCCTCATACCAGATTTCATTATAGTATCAATATGGAATCCGGTTCACTTTGACATACACCTAACAAGCCTGTAAAAGGATGCTAAATATGGGTATGATTGGGTGTACAAGTGAACATATTGATATCTATGATGAAGTGATGGAATTGCCACTCGGGTAACACCGAGATGATATCACTGGCCACTTGATGAGTGAGACTGATAAGTGTATGGCCATACCCAGATAAGTTGGTTACTTATCTGATTAATCAGTCAACTCAAGATCAAGAAATATAATAAACAACAGAAGAGGATGACGGACACCATGCCTCTTGTTTATTCATATCGATATCGTTAGGCAAAGGACACTATGAGATTACTATCGGGCGAGTGTTTTCTAAAGACTGCTGCATCTCTATCTTAATTGGAGGCTGTAATGGTTTGCTAGAACCCACTTACAGTCTATGGGCCTTGGGCCTACTGCCAACATAAAGACAAACCCATAGGATCGTGCACATAGATCAACTAAGCCGGAACTCATAGAAATTGTGCATGTGATGTACATTGGAAGGAATGCGTTAATTAATTAGTTGACATTCGGTGTCAAGGTAATTAATTAACATTGGGTTAATTTAATTTAATTAATAAGTTTACATAATGTAATTAATTAATTTATCAATTAATTGAATTACATAAAGTAAACAATTAATTAAATAATTTTCCTAAGTAGGAAAATTAAATACATGTATTGTATTTACCTAAGTGTGATTTAATTTTATTTAGGAGTAATTAAATTTAGTCAAATAGAATTAAATTACATAGTATATACTTTTTAATTAAAGTTTATTTATGTAATTATAATTATAGTGGGCTTGGTTTTAATTAACCTAATTAAAATCCAATTAGATAAGATGTTTATACAAGGGCACACTAAAGGAAGAAAACCTAATTCAACCGTAATTAATTGCTGGAAATTTCAGCCACCAATAGCAGCCCCAAAATAGCCGAAAATCCCAGCATTAATCCTTCATTCCTTCTTGTCTTTGGCTAGCATCGTTCCCGCTCAATAGTTGGTCGTGCACCGGACTTTAGAGATCGTAGTTTCAAGAAACGATTCTGCAGCAGTCTCTAGAAGAGACGAATCCGGTGAGTTAATCTCTCTTGATTCAAATTGTTTTTATTCTAATCAATGGTAATTGGACACGATAGGTGGATTCTAGGAAATTTTAAACGGTGTATTTTCCACTACGTCACGTTATTGTTCCGATGACGAATCCCAACACTTTTTTACCTTGAATTGGAACTTATTCTTAATAACATAAAAATGCAACACAGATGTCAGTGTTTCTTTATTTTTATAAATTTGACCCTATTTTATCTCTGTATGGTTTTTTTATTAAGATTTGGTACTCCTGGATTTGGCTATCTACTTCTTCTTCATCACCATTCATGTTTGTGTTTGCTTCTATATAACTCTTGCACATTCTGTTTGAGTATCCTATGAAGTCTAAAACTGAAGAAATTGGTTCTAACTTTGCTCTAATAATCATCTCTAGTTGTTGTATGTTTTGTTGGTGGAACTGCTATGTTGATGAAGTTGTTCCAACTAGCAATTTGCTAATATTTTTCTTGGTGGGAGTGTGATATGTTTTATGTGTAGGTTTGCAATGAGGAGTGGTTGTTCCATTTCAATGTTTTTTTACTGTGATGCAGAGTGGATGGCTTTTTTAGTCTTGTTGTTTGCTCTTCACATCCAAGTAAAATGAAGGGTGATATCATCTTCAACTGATAAAGGTGGATAATCTCTGCTCACTTTATACTTGATTTCAACTATCTTGTTGTCCTCCTTCGTAATCTTCAATTTGCTTAGCAAGAGGTCTTCTAATATAGCAAAAGTGCATCCTTTTTATAGTTGTATTCCTAACACTTTGAAACCAATGTAGTTTGATTGCTTATCCCAATGTCCATCGTAATGTACAAACACTAGACTGGTAGCTATTTTCCTGTTATAAGGTATCATCATCATAAACGTTTAAGAATAGTATAAGAAATGCATAAGGAGGCTATAATGAACAAAACAGTATCATCAAGGTATCATAAGGAATAATAAAGTGGTAGAAATAAAAAAAAAAAGAGTATGATAAGGTATTATTAAGTAGAACATCATACATCTGAATTAAAACTACTAGAAGACTATCTTGCTATTATAAGGTATCATAAATGTATAAGAATGGTATAAAAAATGCATAAGGATACTTTAATGGACAAAATAGTATCATCAAGGTATCGTAAGGAATAATAAAGTTTTAGAAATTATAAAAAAAAAAAAGTATTATAATTTATTATAAAGGTATCATGATGTTAAAAAATTGGTATTAGTATAAGAAATGCATAAAGATGCTATAATGAACAAAACAGTATTATCAACGTATCATAAGGAATAATAAAGTTGTAGAAATCAAAATACCAAATAGTATGATAAGGTATCATGATGTTAAAACATTGGTATAAGTATGGTATAAGTAAGCTATAACAATATTATAAAAAAAATGTATAATGAAGGTATTATAAGGAATAATAAAGGTATAAAAAATTAAAAAAAAATGTAATAGTATCATAAGGTATGATAATTGTATCATGTCAAAAAATAAATGTTTACTGGTTTTTTCAAGTTAGGTCAAAAACAGTATAGAATTTGTAGTTTCGTAAGCTAATAATTTGAAGCAATTATGTTTTTAGGGTTCTAAATAACTAAATTGCCTTTAAATTCAAATAATATTCAATGAAAAGTTATCGATGATTTGTATTTGAATAAAGATTTTCACTCGTCGAAAGCTAGAAACAGAAAAAGAATACTTGTTGATCAATATTGTGATGAACAGATGAATAGATGGATCTGTGTTTGGCAATGAAGAAGAAGTTTTATTGATCGACGTTCAGTAAGATATTTTATTGAACGAGTAAATCATTTAACGACAAGGAAGAAATTTGGATCAGGGTTTTTTGTTTTAGGAAAAGGTGTATAATGTTATAATTTCAGAAACTCTATTTTAAAAAAATAAGTAATTTTAAAAGTTTTTATTGTAGGATTGTTATTTTTGGATTTGTAGGTGATTATTGTAATTAACAACTTTTGTTATCATAGTTGTGTAAGAACTCCCATTTTTATGTCAATTCAATCTTCCTTAAAGCCCAGATAAAAGTCACAACTATGGAGCAGATTTCAATTGTCTCTCTCCTGTCTTTTTAGACTCGTTTTTCCATATAGGTTTACCCAAAAGCTAGTTTTAAACTCGCATGATGCATGAATGCTTTTGAAATTTTTTAATTATGAGAACTAAAATTTTATTTCTTTCAGTGTTCACTTGTAAATTTTTTTTCTTATATTTTTTGAATTTTTACCTTTGTAGCATGTTACATTATGTATCAACAATTTAAGAAATGATATAACAATATTAATTTTTCCTTATACATGAGTGAAAATAGTATAGATATTGTTAGGTTTAAGTCATTAATTAATTGACCAGATATTAATGGTTAAGTAATCATAGACAATTATGGTTTGCAAATCGTTTTCTAACTACATTCTTTAGAAAAATGAATCATAAGAAAAAAATTATATAGTGTAATTTTAGAATATTAGTTGTTCTAGTGTTGCGGATCATGCACTTTATCATTTTGTTTCATCCCAGATTACATAAAAAAAAAAAAATACTTTAAAAAAATTATTCATTTCATAATTTTACTAATATATCTTTTTTTGACAGAAATCAACAAATTAAATATATTAAATTAATTTGAAATTGTTAATATTTTAACAATCAACCCAAATGTTATTATAAATTTTATTAATTTTATAGTCATCCAATTATATTAGTAAGTTAAATGAACATGAATAAGATTAATTTTATGCATATAATTGTATAATTATATACTTATAAGATTACAAATCTTATTGTTTTTATGCAATTAATTAATTACTGTGATCAACTTTAAATAATTCATAAGATTTGGTAAGTATGAGATAGGAAGTCAAGGTTGAATACCTTACACCTTGAATTCATAATATTTAGTTTTCTATTATTAATATTAATATTATTATTATTGTAAAGTATAAAGAATATTTTTTTACACTGTTAAAATTTTCAATTATGGTGAACTAATTTTCTAAAAATATTTAAAGAAATTTTGTTTAGGTTATGTAGCATGTCATGTAACATTCAAATATTTGAGGCTGTAATGACCTTTTTGCGATTTCTAAATTGATATCTGTCAACATTGTAAAGGATGGATAATTAATTTAAAAAAATTACTTCGTAAAATAATTAAAATTAATGTGAAAACTCCACTCTCCTCAACATAATTAGTTAATTACAATGATCATGTCACGGCTGAAAAATAATATAACTAAATGTATTAAAGTTGAAATCAATGGTTAATAATTCTACCTACCTATCTATCTATCTATATTATTATTAATTTGCGAAGTAGAGAGAAAAGGAAAGTAGAGTCTTGAGACTTTTATTTGCTGAGGTGGCCAGTTGTTACAAAAGAACCTTGCTTCCAGTTGCTACAAAAGAACCTTGCTTGTATCAAGTATCAATCTTTCTATCAAGTTATTTCCTTCTACGTAAGGGTGAGCAGAACTGAACCAATATCCAAAAATTAAAAATTTAAACCGAACCAAATCGATCTATTTTATAGTTTGGGTCGGATTGGTTTAATTTATTTAATAGTTTGGATTTCGGTTCGGTTTGGTTCGATTCAAAATTAAAAAAACTAAAGACCGAATTAATTGGTAAAATTAAATAAACTTTATAATTGTTAAGACTTAAGGAATTGAAAAAAGTAAACAACTTATTAATATTAGTATTTAATTATGATGTAATAGTATTATTGATTTTTTAAGTTAAATTTTTTTGTATGATATTTTTTTTTTTTAAGAAAACAAACTACTTATGTAAAATTTTAATTTTAATATTTTTTTTTTTTTTTTTGTAAAAGATGTTGATAATACAAAAATAAAAGTAAGGAAATAAATATTTAAAAAGGTTTACAACCAAATTGAATGAAAAATAAAACTCTCGGCCTCACGATACAAGCGCCTAAAATACACGAGAATCTAGGAAAAATTACAATCGCCTAATATACACGGATTAATCTATTAAATACATTAAAAATAAAAAATAACGAAATTAAAGCTGCAAAACAAATGGTTAGCACAAATATATGGCACATCACACATAGGACTCAAGTTGGACAGAATTGGGGATTTTAGAGTTCGGGGTCATGCATTTGGGGGTAACCGGGTCGGCCCGGTCGGCCGGCCCGATTAGACCTGGAAAACTAATTTGAAACGTCACTGTATTTTTGGTTTTGTGAGAAAATCGTTTTTGAAAACATTTTTCCGGTTTATTTTAATTTAGCATACGAGGTGGGTCGGTTTTCGGGAGAACCGGGTCTCCGTCGTGGCTTTGTTCTAAATGCAAAAACACCGAAAAATAAATATAGGGTCGTTAATGCACACTCCAAAATTTATTTTTGATATTTTTTATTTTTCAAGATTTTTTTATTTTTCTGAAATTTTTGATTTTTATGAAATTTTTTGGGTTTTATGAATTTTTTTTTTATTTTTAGGGATTTCTGCTTCTAGCCAAGAACTACAGTCGTGCAACTATAGTTACAGTCGTATGACTATAATTACAGTCGTGCGACTGTAGCCCTTACCTGAGGCAGAAATCGCCAAAAAACTTAAAACGAAAGACTAAAACTGAGAAAGTTGAAAACAGTGGTACGACTATAGATCAATTGGTACGACTGTAATTACAGTCATGTCCCTGTTCTTTGTGACAAGAACAGTTGTACGACTGTTCTTAACTTTCCAGAAGCAGAAGTGCAAAAACTTGGATAAAAATGCACAAAAATCAACTAAATCACCCAGAAAGCTGGAAAAAGAGAAGGGAAGAGGAGTGTCTACCTTTTTGGCGTGCGTCCACCGTAGGATTGACCCTTGGCAACGCACCAATCCACGTGAAATTGCTCCTTTTCCTTGGTTTATTAAGGTTGCAAATGAGGTCCGAAAATCCTCCAAAAAGTCACGGATTTGAGCTCGTTTTTGTCCAGAGATGAGTTAAATTTCTTGTGAGAAGATTAACCTAGGACTTCTAATTCATTTTAATCATTAACACACCAAATTTGAGAAGAAAAAGATTGGAGAAAAGTTGGATTTTGGTTTTAGTTTTCTCTCCCTTCTCTCTTCTTTCTCTCTCTAAATTTTCCTCAACTTTCTGCCAAAAGTCCCCTTCTCCTTCTTTCTGGCTTCCTTCTATCCCCTTTCTTCCAGAAAATCTTGAGGCATTAAATGCTCAAGATTTTCCACCAATTTTTTATTCTAGGGGTATGGGTTCTGCAACCTGCCCCCGAACATACAGTCGTACGACTGTAATTAAGTTACAGTCGTACGACTGTAACAAAAACACCACGACTGTAACTATAGTTGTGGTAATCAAGGCCCTTTTTTTTTAGACTCGGAAAATTCCATGTTCACAAGCTGCCCCTCGTGTAGCTAAAGTCCGATTCTTTGCACGGATTTAGGTACACGATAAAGAACACAGAATCAAAGGTAGTGTGCACGTGTGTGGCTTGTGGGTTGATTTCATGAGACTTTTGGTAGATAGGCGGTTTCTTATGATCCCTTTTCATATAAGAAAGACACCGGGGAAATACGATTCTTGAAGCCAAGCGGTTCCCTATGATCCTTTTTCACATAAGGAGGACGTCAGCAAAAACATGACTTTTGAGAACAGATAGCCGCGTAAAACCTACCATACAGAGCCATGGTGTTTATAGTGTGCAATTGGTGGGCGTATTTATTCCTTGATCGATAATTTTGAAACAAAAATTTTTACCCCTTCGATCAAGAATAAATACAGGATGATGCGTTTCTGGTTACCTTTTATAGTCATGTAGGACTGAAATTGTGGAGTGTGTGACAATCGTGTGCGACTTGGCGCACTCAAAGGACTGACACGGAAATTCTGGTTCCGTTTTATAGTCGTGGGGGGACTAAGATTTGGTGAAGGGTGTGACAGCCGTGTGCCACTTGGCGCACTCAATGGACTGGTATGGAAATTCTGGTTACGTTTTATAGTCGTGGGGGGACTGAGATTAGGTGAAGGGTGTGACAGCCGTGTGCGACTTAGCGCACTCAACAAACTGGCACGGAAATTCTGGTTCCGTTTTATAGTCACGGTGGACTGAAATTAGGTGAAGGGTGTGACAGCCGTGTGCGACTTGGCGCACTCAACGGACTGGCATGAAAATTCTGGTTCCGTTTTATAGTCGCGGTGGACTGAAATTGGGTGAAGGGTGTGACAGCTGTGTGTGACTTGGCGCACTCAACGGATTGGCACGGAAATTCTGGTTCCATTTTATAGTCGCGATGGACTGAAATTGGGTGAAGAGTGTGACAGCCATGTGCGACTTGGCACACTCAATGAACTGACACAGAAATTCTGGTTCCATTTTATAGTCGTGGTGGACTGAGATTAGTTGAGAATGTGAGGCAATCAGGTATGACTCGGCATACAGGATGTGTCAAAAATGAAATTTGGTGAAATTGTACTCACAGTGAATTTTTTCACGGTTTCCTCGGGTTTCGTGCCCCTTGGATGAGGCGGACTGTTGCTGGAAAAAATTAGTCGCTGATGGGTTGGCCCTGCAAAATTACTGAAATATCTTCCCGTGGGGATTAATTAAGCATTTGGTGATAAAGTAGGGTTTAGGAAATAAATAAAGAAAAATTAATTAAAAATTCCCCTTTTCCCACTACAGTCGTGCGACTATATTCAAATTTGAGTACAGTCGTACGACTGTAGATGAAGTACAGTCGTATGACTGTACTTCGCAGGCAGAAAGCATTAAAGGGGCGGTTTCCGCCCTTTCTTCTCCCACTTCTCAAATTTCTGAAAATTCTAACCTTCTCGCTCTCTCAAAACTGACCCCTAACCTCAAAATCTTGTAAAATGTTGAAGAAATTGGGCAAGAAAGTGAAGAAGCTATCAAGTAACCTGATTCAAAGGCCGAACAACGCGGATGATATCCCTTTCATTAGTGTCTCGAATGGATACAGTCATCCTCGGTACATGGAGCATTTCGGGATTAGACTCAGGATGGAGATCCCGATTTTGTTGGAGATGGGCTCCCATCTGTCTACCACTCAGGTTGGTACCCGAATTTAGTCTTTGATTTTGAGTTTTTTGAACATTTTTTCCTTTGAATGCATGAATCTGATTTGGCATGATTTACTGCTTTCTGGGTTGATTGATTGAGTAGAATGCATGTTAGGAATCCCTGTAGTTAATAGGAACAAAAAAATAGGGGAAACAAGTTAGAAATCATGAAAAATTGAACGAAAATCAAAATTTGCCTGCAAGGATATGAACAGTCGTGCGACTATTCTTCCAATTTATGAACAGTCGTGCGACTGTAGCCATGCTCGTGCGACACGTGCTACAGTCGTACGACTGTAGCTTAAAAGCTAGAATTATTTTTTTTTTTTTGTGTATGGCCCCTTTTAGTTAATGTTGATTATGTTGATATTATGCAAAAATTGAATATGTATGCATTATACTTCCCAAATATGTAAGAGCATAGGATTTCTAGTAGCGGAAATCTTTCCTTGCCACGGGTTTGGTGGGACCGCCTTCCCGAGTCTGTAAGAGCTCGGGTTAGGATCTTGGGTCTGGAGACCTTCATGATGTCGCTTCCGACGAGCACGCCGCATACTACCCACGCCGTGTTGGTGGCTTTGTGTGAGAGGTGGGTCTGCACTACCCATACGTTTCATTTGCCCATCGGGGAGTTCACCGTCACTCCTTCGGACTTCGCGGCTATCACCAGGTTCGGGTTCGGCGGGACCCCGATTAGGTTCAAGTTCTATTTGACTCGCCATCAGCTAGTGGACGACTACATCGGCGGACTGATCGGCTGCACCCCCGAGAAGGGGAAGATTCTTTGCTTGAGAGTGGAGGCTTATTAGGCTGTTCGCCCAGACCTGTCCGAGGAGGACGTGGAGCAGTGTGCTCGGGCTTATGTGCTTGTCTTGCTATCTTGCACCTTATTTCCTACCCGGTAGAGCACTTGCAATATGACACTGCTGCCGACTCTGGTGGATTTGGTTGCCTTTCCTTCTTTGGATTGGGTTCGAGCTGCGTTGGGGCAGTTATTCTATGGATTGGATTTGTGTGCTCAGGGGCAGCAGCAGGAGATCCTCAGCTTTTGGTTCGGCCTTCTGGTACTATCTCTTCCTTCACTTTTTTTAACTCTTTTTTTAATTACAAATTTGGGCCTTTGAGCATCGTATTTTAGAGCCACCAGAGCTGCGAGACGTCCAAGACGACGCCCAGCCGATCGTCATGTGTTGCTGGACGTAGGGGTGGCAGGGTATTGGCCATGACTTGCGGGAGGTCAGGCAGGGTTTACTAGATGCTTCCTGGCAGAGGGTAAGTAAACAAAACTCATTAGTAGAAAAAATTTAATTAACTTTTACTGACCTGTGTTGAATTTCTTTTGTTGTATTTTTACAGATCCGGCACCATCTATGGCGTGGTCAGGGCACCATTTCTCTTTTTGTGCAGACATCCACGCGATTTGACTTCCGCCGGTTTGTTCTGGAGTGCCCGATGTCGCAGGAGTGGTATCTAGGCGAGCGCCTCACTCTTTCTGACCATGTAGACGGTCCAGCTGGTCGACCAGTTCCTCCGCCGCTCCCGCTTGCACTTTTTTGGCCTCATTTCGCCGATCCTGCTGTGGATCCCAATATTTTCGGGGATGGGTACCGCGCTGACACCGTGGACGGTGATTATCTGGTATTCATCTGCCAGTGTCTGCTGCTCGTTACGGGTGATGCACCGGCGGCTCCTCCTACCCATCAGGTATTTACTTTTACTTTTTTTTTTTACATGTTCTTCTGTTTGTAGGTCAAGAGACGCAGGGGGTCCAGTTCTGCTCAGCCGAGCGGCCCGGCAGGCAAGGGTACTGAGACCGCCATGATTGGTGGGCATGCTCCGGTTTAGGATAGGAGCCATCCTGTCTATACTGGTAGCGCTGCAGCATCCGCTTCTCAGACTTTTGGTGTGGTGGAGGGTCACCTGATGACTGAGCTTAGGACCGGCTTCAGCATGATAGGTCTAGACGGCAGCCAGTCCTATAGGTCGTGGCCGGTTCACTGTGAGCAGCCACTTACGTTTGCTCCAGTGGACAACACCCATGTACGTTTCTTTTCTTTTTTTTTTTTGACTTTCTAGTATGGTCTGGTATGTTCTAGGTTCCTCGGGCTCAGGTGGAGGACATGGCATATCGGCACTTGGGCTTGGAGACCTTTCTTGTTCAGGAGAACGCCATCTGGGCAGTAAGCATTCTGCATTTTCTGCATTATCTGATGATTTATGCAATGCATGAATATGTACGTATGTATGCATGTTAATTTATATTGTTATTTTGCAGACTCGAGTGCAGATGTTCCAGGACCAGGCCAGATAGGCTGCTGTTTTTGAGGCTCGGGCCTTGGCTTCGGCCCAGGAGGCGGATCGGATGAGAGCTGAAGTAGCCAGGTTGCAGGCTGAGCTGACCCGAATGCGGGAGGACTTCAACTCCTATAGGGCTACGCATCAGAGTGAGTCCGAGGAGGAGGAGGAGGGAGAGGGACATGATGAGAGCTAGATAGATTGCTCAGTTTCACACTTTGTTTTTTTTTTTTTTTTTTTTTTGGATTGTTGTACACAATATGAATTTCACTTTTATTATTATAGGATTCAGATGCAACAATCTACTAATGGATGTTTATATGTAATGGCACGATGTATGCGATATGAACGTCTAAGCAGAATATCAACCATGCATAATTTCATTACGACGACATCATAATGAGTACAATAGGGAAATTAACAGTGACTCCGACTTTAGACATCACCCTCTTCTTGTTACCAACACGTCCTTTCGGTTTTCCGTGTCAGAAATTTTCTCTTTGTGATTTTTTTTTTTTTTGAATAGCCCAAGAGTTCTGCGCGAGTGTTCCAACCGAATTGATCTCTCTGTATGAATCCCTTTTGATATTGAAAAGCACACCTTGACAATGCTCGTCAGAAGTCGTGAGAATGTTGCTAACGATGACATCCAGTGGTTTGGCTTTTACCTGCCCCTAGTATTAGAGGTTTGCATTTGGGGTATAAAACACTGAATCAGACATGGTTCGCTGCGTGCTGTCACCCGTTCGTGGACATTGACATGCAATGAAATGACGAATGCATATCGAACATCAAAATTGGATATAAAACATCTATGACATAATGAACGTGGATGCATTAGGAAAATCCAAAGTATGGCTCTGGTTTTGATTTATGCCCTTTCAAATTACTAATATGTCCTTTCGGTTTTCCACATTGGAGAGATTTTTTTTTCTTTTTTTTTTTTGCTAACATGTGTCAGAGTGTATAGCTGAGCACTCAGCTGTATCAATTGATTACCCATTGGATCCTCCAAGAGTTTAAACGCACACCTCAGATTCCAACTCGAGCACAGTTCTCAAAGATGAGCATAGCTTTTAATTCTTTAAAGTACGGCCCCAGAAGATGAAAGAACTGCCGGTAAGTAGTCACTTCTGTTGTGGTCGAGGACTGAGTTCTTGAAATGGTTGGTAAATGCAACTTTCTTTTGGATATTGGCGCAGCAGGCTTTGCAAGTCCTCCTGTTCACGATTGTTGAAGGATTTGTAAAATCTGGTTGCCCCAACATTGTTGGTGAAGTTCATGAGTGCATAACCAATATTTCCTCCAATCCGGGAGTCCATAGGCAAGTAGAGGGAATCATAAGCAGACTGTTCTTTGGGCTTGAACGGAGGGTAACGGGTGTTGAAGGTATGGATGAAGATCGAGATGGGGAGCGTTTTGGGTTTGAGGATATATAAGGGTCCAAACCTTTCACAGGTTGTTTGAGAATGAGAAAGTCCAAATCCTTCACAGAAAGGGTACGAAAGATCCGGTGGCGATGAAAATTGGGATGGTGAGTCATTCTCGTGTTAATTATAGCTGCCATATGAGAGAGAAATTCTTCCGTCTGCACTGATCCCCCTTTTTTTTTAAGGAACTAAATCCAAGCCACAGCCACCTTTTGGTTTTCCTACTGCATTCAAATTCGTGCATGTCATATGTGCTTAATATGCCTTTTTGAATGAACAATGCATGCGTAATGTCATATGCACAGGAATGTCATGCAAACAAGATTATACATGTACTACAACCAAAGGATGATTCAGAGTTTTAAAATAAGATGGATGGTGAAGATCATTTGAATTTCTTGGTGGTTGGTGTTTTGGATAAGTTTGGGTTTTTTTTTTCGGGGTTTTGGTATAGGGTACTTTCTAGGGTGTGGGGCCACTTTTTTTTTATTGCCTCAAGGAGGGCTTTTTGGTTTGATTTTGCCTCTAAAAGGACCTTCTAGTTTGATTTTGTCTTAAGGAGGGCTTTCTGGTTTGATTTTTCCTTAAGGAGGACTTTCTGGTTTGATTTTGCCTTAAGAAGGGCTTTCTGGTTTGATTTTGCCTTAAGGAGGACTTTTTGGTTTGATTTTGCCTTAAGAAGGGCTTTCTGGTTTGATTTTGCCTTAAGGAGGGCTTTCTGTTTGATTTTGCCTTAAGAAGGGCTTTCTGGTTTGATTTTGCCTTAAGGAGGACTTTCTGGTTCGATTTTGCCTTAAGGAGGACTTTCTGGTTTGATTTTGTCTTAAGAAGGGCTTTCTGGTTTGATTTTGGTTTGGGTATCGTGTGTGCCTTTTAAGTTGAAGCTCAGCGGCAGGACTGGTAGTGTCTTTCAAGGATTGTTCAATTGATTCAGCAGATGCCTCGGCGGGAGTGGTACCATCGTATCATTTTATTTACAAGCTCACCTTTCAAGAGAGAGTTCGTTTAGGACCCGGTTCACTTTTAGGTTCCCCACAATACTCAGAATGATGTCATGCATTTTGATATTATGTGTGTTGGATATGTCGTTTTAGATGGTTAAATGCATGCATAATGCCATGGACAAATAATCATCACATAAGTAAGACGAAAATAACTTTCATTGCATTCATGATGAATTCAATACATCCCATAAACAAAATGAGTCCCTTGTAGAAAGGGAAGCTCCAAGAGGTATTGATCTCATAGAATCTGGTTATTTTCCGATTAGTGACCATTTCAGCTTCAGTATCCTCGACCCACTCTTATCAAAGCAGACTCTGAAGTTCTTCATCATATCCTTTCCTCGGGAAACTTGAGAAATTTCCTTGGCGGGCTCCTTGATTGCCCCTGGTCATTTATCAAAGAAGGCCGAGGTTTCTAATTTCCCATAGTCGATTAGCTTCTGGATCTCCTTCCTTAGAGCAAAACAATCATTGGTCCGATGGCCTAGCACCACATGATAGCTGCAAAAATTGTTCTTTTGTGCTTTTGTTGGCTCTACAAATGGCTTGACACTCTGCAAGAGACCCTCCTCTCTACATTTGAGGAATAGCTTGTCTAATGAGTCAGTCCATGGAGAAATGCCTTTTCTGCTACCCACGGTAAGCGAGTTTTTGGTATGCCGTGGAAAGGAGTCAGTGCCAACATTCGTCTTAATGGGCCTTTTCAGTTCTATTTCACCAGTTGGCCTTGGGAAACCCGAATCTTAGAGAGAGGGCATTCCAAGGTGTCGAGGGCGAGTGTTAGCAAACTGGGCATTCTGTTTCTCGCTAACATCAGTATTGGAGTCTGAGAATGCCGCATTCTTCATTTTCCCTCCGAGTTCTGCCACTCGTGCTTCCAATTCGGTGCACTTCGCTGTCAGCCTTTCTACCTTGTCAAGATCATCTCCCAGCACTTCTCTCAGCATTGCTGCCGCTTCCTTCCTTACCACCTTTCAGAACCATGATGAGGCAATATGATCCTCCACGATATCAGTTATGGAGTTGAAATTCATTGGGTTGGCCATTCCCGAAATCTTTTCCTTTTCCCTCTGATAAGAACACTTATTAGCATTGGCAGGCGCATACTCATGAAGAATACCAAGTCACAGATGATGTAGTCATGGATGCATGATGGGGTATGTATGTGCATGAATGAGTTGCATATATGATGTCATGAGGGAGATGATGACGAGGATGATGATTTTTTTTTCGGACATTCCGAGAATACCCAATGCCATGCAAGAGATAATGCGAAAAGACCACGTGTGGACCGCCACACAAACAGGGGTTCGGTGCCTTTGGAGCACCTAGTTAATACTGTGAAATGATCGCGTGTGTACAAACACACGGATTGGGTTTCAACACCTTGTAGGTCTATGAGATGAAGTGAAATGGTCACATAGGGGCTGGCCCATGGATAGAGTTCTGATGCTTTTGAGGCATATGATATGAGATGATGTTTACAGACAAGTCTCGTGTAGGTAAGGACACGGACGGAAGTTCGGCGTTCATGGAACGCCTTTCATGATTCGGTGATGCTATGAAATGCCCCTATATGCATAATACTCCGGTACTCATGGACCACCTCAAATGATACAATAATGTCAATGTCATGTAACAATCCGAAATGGATCGCGACACACCAACAGAACTTCGGCATCCCCACGACACCAATGATAAATGACGTGAAGCCATGCAAAGATGTTGTGTGACCTGCCACACGAAAAAAAGACCTAAGACCATTGTGGTCTCCTATTGAATGAAATGGTCTAGTGAAATGGCCGAGTGTATTCCGGTACACGGGCAGAACACGGGTAGTTTTAGGACTCCCGATATGTTATGAAATGAAATGACCGTGAAGGGTATCCTCAGAATGTCCTTAATTTGAATGATATGAAATGACGTGAATGCTTGTGTCACACAAAAATGCAAGTAGCTGCACAAAAGCGTGGTTAGGATGCACGACATACATGATGATGTCGTGTATGCTTTGCGAAGATAACAATATACAGGACATAAATATACATGGCACACAAATAGAATGTCGTGGCTGCATGAAAATATGGTTAGAATAAATGCCAGAATAAGTGCCATGCTTATGTTGACGTCTTGAAAATGGCTGCATGAAAACGTGGTTAGAATGACATATAGGCAAAGTTTCAGCGCTCGGGGAGCACCTTGGATTTTTGTGACGCGAAATGAGATGAACATGGACGTGGCACATGCTCGGGATTTTCAGCGCTCGGGGAGCACCTAAATGATTTGATGCATGAAATGTAATTTTTCGGCTCTCATGGGGCACCTAAGTGATTTAATGTGTGAGATGAAATTTTTCGGCGCTCGTGGAGTACCTAAATGTTTGAATGTACGTGATGAAATTTTTCGGCGCTCATGGAGCACCTAAATGATTTCCTACTTGGTAGGCGGTGTAATGTGTGTGACCCTTATGGGGTTGTTCAAGGCCCACATGAATGTTTTATGCATGACACGCATTCCCTATGGCTACAAAATAAATTGGTTAATGCTTTATGACATTCAAGTGATACATATGAATTAATGTTTTCACACAATGAAAAGATGCATGGCTGCAAAAAATGTGGTTAGCGTAAATGTCACGCGGGTGATTAATGTATTTACACACGAAAAATAATGGATATGGCTGTACAAAAGATGTGATTTAGTGTCCACGAATGCTTTACATGTGGTATGTTATGTTCGTGAAAAGTGCGGATGATGGTATGTCATGAAGGAACGGGAAACACGTAGCAATTAGAACACCAATCGAATTCCTCCAACCTTATTCCTCCAATCGTGGTCAAGTCGAGAAAATTCTAACCAAGTCCTAGGAGGGGTTCTCTTCGATCACCAACCAGGGATGATGAAGGCGCAATTTATTTTATTCATACAATTTATTTTGGTATCCTAAGGGAATCCAACTAGGGTTGCTTAAATGAGTTCGGTCCAAAGTCGGGATAACATCAAGGCTCCCATAGCAAAATATACTCCTCACTTCTCCCCACTCAAGAGTCCGAACGAAGGGGTTCGTACGAGGCTATGGGTGGTGTTTCGTATCCGTGCCCCCAAGACCAAGAGGAACTTAGGCGACACTTCAATAATTCACCGGGCTAAATAATGGATACTTAACCTAATGCAAGAATGTCTAACTACAAAAATGCATAAAATGCCATATAAGAATCATCCGCCTTATTTTGATTAGACATTTTTCAGGGCTTGTCAAATTCTTTTAAGTTTTTGAAAAACTTTTGAGAAATCCCCAGCGGAGTCGCCACTGTGAGCGGACGACGCGTTTTCGGCGGGACGCGGGACTCCCTTTCGGAAGGGTCGTCATGATTTCGGGCGGGGCCCTTCCTCGCATGGGGTTTTTAGATTGGAAATTTGTTTTTTGGAAAATTAATTGTTTCATAAAAGAATCGAGACCTAAATCTCGATAAAAAAGTACAGGAGTCGCCACCCGGCTCAGCTCAACCGGGAAATTACAGTGTAGCTGAACCAAAGCGGGAACTGCCACACTTTTCAGAGATCTAGATTCGGACAAGTCCCTTATTTCATGTCTAATCAGAATAAATTGGCCAATGTTCTAATTATGACACTTTAAATTGCTAAAATTGATTTTATTGAATAATAACATGCGGCGCGCATGCATAATAATACAAAAATAAAAGTAAGGAAATAAATATTTAAAAAGGTTTACAACCCAATTGAATGAAAAATAAAACTCTCGGCCTCACGATACAAGCGCCTAAAATACACGAGAATCTAGGAAAAATTACAATCGCCTAATATACACGGATTAATCTATTAAATACATTAAAAATAAAAAAATAACGAAATTAAAGCTGCAAAACAAATGGTTAGCACGAATATATGGCACATCACACATAGGACTCAAGTTGGACAGAATTGGGGATTTTAGAGTTCGGGGTCATGCATTTGGGGGTAACCGGGTCGGCCCGGTCGGCCGGCCCGATTAGACCTGGAAAACTAATTTGAAACGTCTCTGTATTTTTGGTTTTGTGAGAAAATCGTTTTTGAAAACATTTTTCCGGTTTATTTTAATTTAACATACGAGGTGGGTTGGTTTTCGGGAGAACCGGGTCTTTGTCGTAGTTTTGTTCTAAATGCAAAAACACCGAAAAATAAATCTAGGGTCGTGAATGCACACTCCAAAATTCATTTTTGATGATTTTTTTTTTAAAGATTTTTTGATTTTTCTGAAGTCGTACGATTGTAATTCTCGGCCAGAAGCAGAAATCCCTAAAAATAAAAAAAAATTCATAAAACCCCAAAAATTTCATAAAAATAAAAAATTTCAGAATACGATTGTAATTATAGTCGTGCGACTGTAGCCCTTACCTGAGGCAGAAATCGCCAAAAAACTTAAAACGAAGGACTAAAACTGAGAAAGTTGAAAACAGTGGTACGACTATAGATCAATTGGTACGACTATAATTACAGTCGTGCCCCTGTTCTTTGTAACAAAAACAGTCGTACGACTGTTCTTAATTTTCCAGAAGCAGAAGTGCAAAAACTTGGAAAAAAATGCACAAAAATCAACTAAATAATCCAGAAAGCTGGAAAAAGAAAAGGGAAGAGGAGTGTCTACCTTTTTGGAGTGCGTCCACCGTAGGATTGATCCCTGGCAACGCACCAATCCACGTGAAATTGCTCCTTTTCCTTGGTTTGTTAAGGTTGCAAATGAGGTCTGAAAATCCTCCAAAAAGTCACGGATTTGAGCTCGTTTTTGTCCAGAGATGAGTTAAATTTCTTGTGAGAAGATTAACCTAGGATTTCTAATTCATTTTAATCATTAACACACCAGATTTGAGAAGAAAAGGATTGGAGAAAAGTTGGGTTTTGGTTTTAGTTTTCTCTCCCTTCTCTCTTCTTTCTCTCTCTAAATTTTCCTCAAATTTCTGCCAAAAGTCCTCTTCTCCTTCTTTCTGGCTTCTATCTATCCCTTTTCTTCCGGAAAATCTTGAGGCATTAAATGCCTAAGATTTTCCACAAATTTTTTATTCTAGGGGTGTGGGTTCTGCGACCTGCCCCGAACATACAGTCGTACGACTGTAATTAAGTTACAGTCGTACGACTGTAACAAAAACACCACGACTGTAACTATAGTTGTGGTAATCAAGGCCCTTTTTTTTTAGACCCGGAAAATTCCATGTTCACATTTGGATTTGTTCGGTTTATAAAATATACTATTTTTTGGTTCGTTTTTTCGGTTCGGTTCTATTTTTGAACTTAACCGGTCCATGCTCACCCTTACTACTATTTCCGGTTAATTCAATGATTCAACTCTCTCCAAACGTCTTTGCTTCTCTCTCTTCTCATACATTAATTGCCTCAAATTAACCGTTTCTGCTTTCTTGAGATGATTAGCTTTAATTAGTTGTTTTGTGTTTATATATATTTAGTCAAAGCATACAACTGAACTACAGTATCATTTATTCTTTTCTTTTTTCTTTTTTTTTAATAATATCATGTCTTCTATTCATTCGTTGTAGATACTGGTGGAGAAAATGAATATTAAATGTTTGCAGTGTGATGGAAACAATAATGTGGAATGGAATTTTATACTATAATTAATGTGGGGACAAACCAAAAAAGATGAAAAATGCCGCAAGAATGTGGAATATCCTAATCTTTTGCTAATTCGTTTTTATTTTTTGGTTGTGCAAAAAATTCTAGCAGCTTAGCTATTTTGCAGAGAGTTTTGGATTCTAAAATCTGAGTGAATAAAGTGTAAAAACTGGACACACTTACTATATATTGTATACATGTAACGTTTTTTCATCAATATTTTTTTTTTTCTCAATATATAGATTTTGTTTACCTGAATATAAGCATCATAATTTTCTCAGCCGATAGGTCAGCAAACATACAACATTAGAACTTACGTTTTGCAATATGGCAAATGAAGCAATTAATTTGAGTATCTTGCACTTGAATAACTCTACTCACATTTTAAACTATTTTTAGTTTAAATTTAATAGTTAATTTGTTATTTAAATTAATAAAAAAAATTAAGTATACTTGTGCAACATGCGGCCATATATATAATAGCCGGGTAAAAATATCTTCTTGAAATCAATATTACGTATTGATCATACAACAAATGTATAGATTCCGTAAACAAAATAAATAAATAGACTTACGGTTTATGTTGCAGTGGAAAATTGTTTACGGAATAATTTTGATCCATATAGGAAAACCGGACCATTTTGGTTGCCTTTCTTACGAATGTATGGATATACTAAGTATGGGTTTTAATCTGTGAATTCTTCCGACGAGCGAGAAATATGTTTGTGTATCGTAATTTCTCTCTGGGAGCGTTTTCTGTTCTTATGCGTGTTTTTCAATCTGAGAAACGACTTCTCTATTTATAGAAGAAATCCCAACTTCCATCTATTTATAGGGATAGTCCAAATTACACATTTGGTCCCTATAAATTACACATTTGGTCCCCGTAATTTTTTATAACCACAGTTTAGTCCTTGCCATTTCAAAATGTCATGGGCGGGCCAAAAACCAACATCTCTCACTCGCACATGACAAGAAATACTTTCATGGCAATTGAACACATACTTCTTTCAATTCTTATTCGATGAATTCATGCGACCAGTCAACGTAACGGTTAAACCTTTGAAACTCTCCTTTATCGTTCCACCTTTAGCTTAACGTGACTTCCCCCGAGTCCATTTTCCATGATCACTAGTTTTCGACTTACTTTTGATCTCACGAAAACATTCATATACGCGACTTACCTTTTCCATGAAAAAATATTGAGCTCGAGTGTTATGTGGTTAATAAGTGACATGTTACTAAAAATGTACTTCCTCTCTATAAATAACCTTCCACCATATATCCAATGTTTATCTGAAAAGTCCCTATATGCCCGTTCATTGCTAACGCAGCCTGGTTTGGGGTTCCAATCAAGATAATCATTAGACATACCCTTCTTGTTATTTACAAGAGTCCTTAAGGGTGAATTAAAACTTATAGTTTCGTTTGGGTCTCACATTAGGAAAGTTGAGATCAATTTTCTTCTTCTTTCCATCTCTTGGTCGGCTTTTACACATATTACTAAAATATGCCATAGTGCTAATCCACTTAGGACGTATGTTTTATGAACACTATGCGAAAGCATTCAGTCTCTAAATGCAACTCATGCATCATTACCTTTAGTCCACATTTAAGTCTTTCACAGTACAGCTTTTGGTATTAACGAAATTATGATTCTACACATATTAGTTTTGGAGTTTCTCACATCTCCATCCATACTTTTACCTATGAACAAACTAGTAAAAGATTCATCTATGTGAGTAGATGCATTTCATCAACATATTGAACTATACTCAATAGCTCTATGTGTATCGCTTTAAATAGTGAATGAATTTGAACACAACAAATAACTCATATTCTATTCCAATAGAAATTTTTCAAAGTCATTACAACAGTTCAAAAACAACAACATGTTCCTATAATCGACGAAGACCAAATTCCAAAATGTGTTTATTAAAAAATTTGGTGCTATTAGCTTCGTTAATGAATCTGCAATCATTTCTCCAGTTGGAACATGCACTGAAATTATTTCTCCTTGTGCTACTTTGTCTTTAACAAAATGATATTTTATATTGATATGCTTGCTTTTTCCATGATAACAAGGATTCTTGGAATAAGCTATCGATGCAGTGCTGTCGGAATAGATAGTTGTATATTTCCCTTTAGGCAATAGATCAAAAAGATCTATGAAGCGTTTTAACCAAACCGCTTCTTGTACTGCAGCTACTACAGCTACATATTCTGACTCCATAGTCGATAATGCCACGCAAGTTTGTTTCTTGCTACACCAGGAAATTGCACCATTTCCTAGAGTGAAAATATACCTAGACGTGGACTTCCTCCCGTCTTTATCAGTTCCGTGATCAACATCTGTGTATCCCTTTAACTGTAGATCCTTTCCTTGGTAACAAAGGGAATAATTTGAAGTCCCCTTCAAATATCTCAATATCCTTTTCACTGTTGCCCAATGCTTCAAACCTGGATTAGCCTGATAACGGCTTGCGAGCCCATCGCAAAACTTATATCAGGTCACTATTCTTATAAAAGTGAAATGGACAACAGGTGAAAAAGTCTCCTGGGATGCGTGACAACCGCTGGGGAAAAGATCGTAGTGTCCCTTGTAAATGTTCTACTGGGGAGCAATGTGGAGGATCCCACTGGGGAAATGCCGTTAGGATTCCTGTATGGAAATGGTGGAGAAGTTCTACCCTTCTACCCCTGTGATTTATGAATCTGGAAGTGCTTTAAATTTTGCCTGGGTTGCCCAATGGGGTTTTCAGCCCAGCGAGCTGGTCTAACTTTTGCCTGAGGCGCCTTTTCGGTTTTCACCCCAGTGAGCTTTTTTTTTCACAGCTTAAGATGAACAAAGACCGACTAAAATGGCCGTGACCACCTGATCCATCATCCTTCTGGTGATGATATGATGTAGAAAAATGCTATATGGAGCAGCATTAGGGTTCAATTTCTTGTTAGAAGCCGGTTTGATTTCTCCAACAATTAAGTTCTTGGACAACCACTGTTGCTCTTTGGAAAGATGAATTAGATTTGAAGGACGATAAAAGATTTCAGATTGTACGTATTTAATACATCTCCATTGTTAAATAACGTGATATGTTCAACCAGTTAAATGCAAAGTGCTTTCCTTAAATGGATGTTTAAGCAAGATAACTTTGTTTATGCATTTGACATAACCACACAAACATATTTTAACAAACATTTCACTTTATTGATAAAACCAAAATGGGTACATTTGAAAAGATTGGTTCCCAAAATGGTATATACTCCACACAGAGCTAGAATCCGTCACCTGTCGTCTCTTTCAGATTTTCCAACTGATCATTTTCTCTCGTGTCTTAACTTTTGCCTAGGCCGCTCTTTTTGAGTTTTCAACCTAGCAGACTTCTTTCTTTTTTTTTTTAGACATGATAAAGCTTTAAGTGGTCTTGGTTGACAGGATTTGTGAATTCATTTCATCCATGTCTATGATGCTGACACCACCTTTCAATAGCACTTTCTTCATAACATAGGGTCTTTCCCAGTTGGGTCTGAACTTGCCCCGAACATCGACATTGGAGGGCCTTAGTTGTTTTAGAACCAAATCCCCTGCTTTCAACTGCCACTTGGGATACTTCACATTCCGATTATAAGCTTTGGCCATTTTGCTTTGGTACATCTGTAGATGATCCAGTGCTTTCAGCCGCTTTTCATCTAGCACCGCTAACTGCTCGTATCTAGCTTGAGTCCATTCAGTCTGTGGTAACTAAGCTTCCAAAGCAACCCTGAGTGACTTAAGCTCTATTTCTACTAGTAATACTGCTTCCATGCCATATGCCAAGGCATAGGGAGTTTCCCCTGTTGGTGTTCTGACACTGGTTCTGTAACCCCAAAGAGCATACGGGCAGCTTGTCAGCCCAATCTCTGTAGGTAGTTACCATTTTTGATAAGATCTTCTTTATCGCCTTATTAGCTACTTCCACTGCACCGTTAGTTTGGGGCCTGTATGGAGAAGACTTATGGTGCTCAATGCCATGTTCTGCAAACAGCTCAGCTGTTGCCCTTTGAAACTGCACTCCATTGTCAGTCACTACATGGTAGGGAATCCCATATCGAGTGAAGATGTTCTTCTGGATGAACTTGACCATCTACTTAGCCGTTACACTAGTGAAGGATTCTGCCTCCACCCATTTTGAAAAGTAGTCAACTGCCACGACTATGAATCGGCGCCCATTAGATGCTGCAGGATGAATTTCACCAATCATATCTATTTCCCATGCGGAAAATGGCCAAGGAGAAGCCAGATTCTATAATTCAAGTAGTGGTAAATGACTGATGTCAGCGTAGATCTGGCACTCGTGACATCTTTTTACTTTCCTTAGACAATCAGCCTGCATAGTCATCCAGAAATACCCCTGTCTCATTATCTTCCTGGCCATAGCGAGTCCATCCATATGTGGCCCATAAGATCCTGCATGTACTTGCTGCATCACCGTTTCTACCTCTTGTTCTATCAAGCACCTCAGAAGAACACCATTTGCTGTTCTCTTATATAGCCTTTCTTCAAAGATTCTGAACTGACTGGCTAGTTTTCTTAATGATATCTTATCAGTGATACTAGCTCCTTCTGGGTATTTTCCTTCCTTTATATACTGGCAAATATCAAAGAACCACGGCTTTTCTTCAGCTGTCAATTCTATTACTTCGTGCACTTCAAAGTAGGGTTGTTTGGAAGTTGCTATAACCAGCAGTTGTACTTAAGTTTCCTCTGGATTTTCCCACATAAAAGACAGTGTTGCTAGTGAATCAGCCATCTTATTCTCATCTCTGGGGACATGTTTGAATTCACATTGGCCAAATAACTCTTTTCTGTACTGTAGCACATCCAAGTAGGGCTGCAAATGCTTCTTCTTTCAACTCCCATGCGGCTTGAGCTTGCCTAATCACTAAAAGTGAATCTCCAACAATCAAGACATAATTCGCCCCTAGTGTTAATAGAGCTTCCATCCCAAATAAGCATGCTTCATACTCCGTTCCGTTGTTGGTTATAGGAAAATCCAACCTTTTTGACAAAGGAATGATTTCACCATCCGGTGTCGCTATGATTACTCTAATTCCAGCACCTTTTATATTCACGGCACCATCAAAGCACATAACCCATCTCTTTACTTCCACCATGGCTAGCTGCTCATCCGGGAACTCCAAATTCTCTATGTAATCTGATTCCAATGGCTGATTTGCTAAAAATTCTGCTACGGCTCGCCCTTTAATGGTCTTTTTGGTGATGTACTCAATGTTGAACTCTGATAAAAGCAAGTGCCACCTAGATAATTTCCCAACCAACACCGGTGCTTCATATAGATACTTCATTTGGTCTACTTTGGCCACGGCCTGTACTTTGTATGACTAGAAATAATGACGCAGCTTTTTGGTCAGCCAGATCATTGCCACACACGTCTTCTCCACCAGTGTGTACTTGGTTTCATACTCCAATAGCTTCTTACTGAGGTAGTAAATAGGGTACTCCTTCCTGCCATCTTGTTCTTGCACCAACATTGCCCCTACAGAGGAATCTTCAACAGCTAAATACAATATCAAAGGCTTCCCTGGAATTGGTGGGCTCAGAACTGGCAGATTTACCAGCTAAGCCTTAATTTTCTCAAATGCCAACTGACATCTGTCATCCCATACAATTGGTTAAACTTTCTTTAACAGCTTGAAAATTGGCTCACAGGTGGAAGTCAACCATGCTATGAAACGACTGACATACTGCAAGGAGCCCAAGAATGAGTGGACTTCCTTCTCTGTTTTTGGAGGTGGCATGTCTCGAATAGCTTTGATTTTATCTGGGTCCATTTCTATTCCTCTCTGGCTGACCACATGACCCAACAGCTTCCCTGATGTGACTCCAAATATGTATTTCTTAGGGTTGAGTCGCAAATTATACTCTCCAATGCATGTAAGAAATCTATCCAAGATAACAGGATGCTCCTCCTGGGTTATTGATTTAACAAGCATATCATCAACATACACCTCGACTTCTTTGTGGATCATGTCATGAAGCAAAGTTGTGATAGCCCTCTGGAAAGTGGCTCCAACGTTCTTCAATCCGAAGGGCATTACTCTGTAGCAGAAAGTGCCCCACTCTGTAATGAATGATGTCTTCACTTTATCAATTACGTCCATCAGGAGCTGATTATATCCCAAAAATCCGTCCATGAAAGAATACATTGCTGCTTTTGCCGTACTATCAACCAGGACATCGATATGAGGTAATGGAAAGTTATCTTTTGGGCATGCCTTATTCAGGTCCCTATAGTCGACACATACTCTGACCCTTCCATCCTTTTTAGGCACCGAGATGATATTGGCTAGCCATTCTGTATATTCCACCACTTCAAGGAACTTGGTTTCGATCTGCTTAGCCACTTCTCCTTTCAATAATGTAGCCCACTCTAGCCTCAGGCTTCTCAGTTTCTGCTTTACTGGCTTGAACTTAGGGTCCGTTGGGATCTTGTGAACTGCTATTTCTGTGTCTACACTCAGCATGTCTTCGTATGACTAAGCGAAAGCTTTAACATGTTTTTGCAATATTCTTGAAGTTCTCTCTCTTCCTCGGGTTTTAGCTCATGTGAAATGAATACCATTTTGGGGTTTTCATCTGTACTTATGTTGATTTCATGCAATGCAGTGTCATGAATGCTAAATATGCTTGATGGTGATTCAAATGCATGCACAGAATTATCAGGATAAACATTACACAAGTAAGCAAACTAAGATTTCATTGTATTAAACTTGTTATAGAGTACATCATTCACATTGAAAATGGAAGAAATAGATACAATAAAATCATTTTCATCCTCCACAGACGGAGGGCCTTGCACTTATTCAGCTTTCCCATTCAGTTTCAGGACATCATCCAGATCTGCAGCTACTTTGGCTTCTTGTTCAGCAGGAATAGTGGTCTTCTAAATTTCAGCCATCTGCACCTTAGCCTTCTTCATGATCTCGGCTATCTCAGCAACCACAGAATCCAAGTTTACCTTGGTCATCAGCTCTTCTTCAAACCCTTCTTTAGATTTCCCAAACACCTTGCTTAAGGCAGCAGCCAGTGCCCCTAAAATTGCCCCTACAGATTCACCACAGATTTTCTCTTCAGCTTTCTATTTGGGTATCTTCACTGCTTTTGTTATCTCTTCAAATAGCTCATTTTGCAGAATAGCAGACTTAGCAATTACCTCTTCCACCACTACGGGGGCTACTAGTTCTTCCTAACTCTTCTCAAAGTCTATGACATCAGAGAATATTTCAAAGCCCGGATATTCAATGTTCCCGACCTTCACTGGCTCAGCTTAGCCATTATACAACTCTTCCCCTACCTTTATGAATGGTTTCATCATAGGCTTGCCATTCTTGCCCCTTCGCTGATTCTTCTGGTCAGATGCTTCTTCTGCATACCCTAGCCTGAATTGTTTTGGCTTTCCCAAGTCAATGTTAAACTCAGGCACCCCTTGCAGGTTAATTCCGAGTCCTATACCGGGGATAAATTTCTACTTATGCAAATATCTGGATAGCCACTCCGGCATATAGTTTTCATAAATGACCATCGGGGCGTCTATGGCTTCCTCTTCCCCGACCATGGCGATTTGGAATCCGCCAAATGGTATAACTCCTTCATTTACAGCGGCAATCATAGATTGGGCATATGCTTTAACAGTCACAATTTCCCTGTTTATTGAGAACTTTATTTTCTGATGTAGAGTAGAAGGGACACCTCCTAATGGGTGGAACCATGGTCTTCCCAACAGCAGAGAGAAAGTGACGGGGATGTCTATCATAGTGAAAACGACCATTGACTTAACTGGCCCCACCTCCACTTCAGCTTCAAAAGTTCCAATTACTATTCTTTTTGAATCATCATAGGCCCTTATCACAGTGGAAGACTTTTTCAAACTTTCTTCCCTCAGACCCAGGAATGGTAGCATTTTCAAGGGACATATATTCAGGGCTGACTCGTCATCTATCATCACACACGGCATAACCCTATCCATGATGTTGACCTTAATGTATAGAGCTTTATTATAAGCCCTTCCCCTGTGTGGCAGATCCTTCTCTGAAAATACAATGTCAGGGGATCCTACATGAATTTTATCCAACAAGCAGCACATTACCTCCGGAGAAGCAATCGGAGACACTTCGATTTTAGAGAGCTTTTTCACCAAAGCTGCTCTGTGCTCCTTAGAAGTCAGCAATAAATGCCACAGACTGGCTTGGGCTGGAGTTTTCTATAGTTGCAAAATAACCAGATCTTCCTATTCTACTTCCTTTGGCACTAACATGCTGCTTGATTCGGTCACTGGGGTTTTCTCATTTTGCTGCACTACTAGTTGGTAGACCCTACCACTTCTCGTTACATTCTAAACTTCGGACACCTTTGGCTTTTCTGCAACAGACAACTTAACAGTCTTATCATAGCCTTACTCTTTATATTCATCCTCTGAATCCAGGTCATCCAAGCTCACAAGCTTCACTTTCCTCTGCTCTCTTGGCTTTCCACTCCTGACTTCACATCAACATCATTGACCACCACAGACTGTATGGTGGGGTTTGCTTGGAGTATTTGAGCAAAGATAAAATTGTCTAGTAACCCCGACTGTACCATGTTGACCCGCCTTTCAAATGTTGGCAGCAGATTATTCTTTGTACTGGGTTTGGCAGGTTCTTGCAGTTTTCCCTCGTTGATAAGCTTCTAGATGGCGTCTCTCAGCTTATAACAATTATTGGTTCTATATCCTACCATGATGTGGTAAGTATAGAAATTGTCTTTATCTTCATCCGCTGGTTTCTCGAATGGCCTAAGAGAACTTAACAGTTCACCATTCCTACACTTAGCAAAAATCTTGGCCAGGGAGAAAGTCCAAGGTGATATGCCCTGACCATCCGAACCTCTGTTTTGGTTTCCTTGCTGCTGAGACACCACAGCAACCGCGGCTTGCTTAACCTCAGAAACTTGTCCTCCCTTACTCATAGAACCAGAGCCAGATCCACTGCTTCAGCTGCAGTTGTCGATCTATACCTAGAGCTTCTGCTTCCCTTATGGCCTGCGGTCTTTTCCTCTGCATCTCACTCAATCTTCATGGCCATACTGTATACTTCGCTGAGCTCACTGAAAGGTTGGAACTTCATGTTGTTCTTGAAGATGTCCCTACTACCATCAATCAACTTCTGGATCAATTCATCTTCATCGGGGCGGTTCTTTAGCAAGATCATCTTGTTCATCCACCATTGATAGTATTCATCAAAGGGCTCGTTTGACTTTTGCTTAACTCTTTCCAGGTCATACAGCTTCACCTGAATCTTGGTATTGAAGCTATAGTATTTGATAAAAGCCTCCAATAAAGCCTCCCTGTCTGATTGCTCCTCTTCAGACAGAGAATTATACCAACTCAATGCTCCTCCCTCGAGTGTAGTTGGGAAGAGATTGATAAGCTATTGCTTAGTGGCACTGGCCGTCAGCATAACTCATGCATAGAGATTCACATGGGCTTCTCGTGAACCCATCCCCTTGTAGGAGGGAACTTTCAGCACTTGAAAGCCGATAGGAAAAGTCTCAATGCCTTTACTAATCATGGCATCCACATTAACCGCCTTCTTGGATTCTGAACTGACACTGGCCCCTTTCTTCAGCTAGACCATAACTTCATCCAACTTAGAATACTTCACCTTCATTTCCCTCTCTATAGCTGCCTCAATTTCTTGCAGCCTCTCCAAACTAGCCGAGGCATCAGCACCTTACTGAGATGATTCAGCCTCCTTTTCCTTTCTAGCTCCACTAGCGCCGGTTTCACCAGCTTCCTTCATAACAGCCTGTATCTCTTCCTTTAGCATGTCATGGAAATCCTGGGGTCTCAGGAAATCCTTTAGGGCATCAGCAAGACTTGGTGTTGGATTAGCCATCTCAAATTCTTCCCTGGAATCAGATTCACTTTCTGTTTCTACTGCTCTTTGTTCCCTAACAACCCTCAGAGCCTAAGATCTTGTCCTAGGTCGCTCCATTTACTCTGCTTGACATCACGCAGGAAATGTTAGGGGTAATGAATGAATGGAATAGTGACATGAAGAGTGACACACTAAAGGTGATCTATGATGAATGAATGAAATGATGTCGTGAGTGACATGATGATATGGATGATCTCTATTTATTATTATTTTTGCTCTTTTGGGACATTCCAAGAACACCCAATACCATGCAAAAGATTATGCAAAAGGATCACATGTGGACCCCACACAGATAAGGGTTCGGCGCTTTTGGGGCACCTAGTGAATCTTTTGAAATGGTCACGTGTGTGACGACACACGAACAGAGTTTTGATGCTTTGTAGGTCTATGAGATGACATGAAATGGTCGCATGGGGTCCGCCCCACGAACAGAGTTCTGATGCTTCTGAGGCATATGATATGAAATGATGTTATAAGAAAGTCACATGTAACAGGGACACAGACAGAGGTTCGGCATTTAGGGAACACCTTTTATGATTTGGTGATATTATGAAATGCCCCTATATGTGTACTAATCTAGTACTCGGGGAGTACCTTGAATAATGTAATAATGTCATGAAGTGATCCGATGTGGACCACAATGTCACATGATATTTATGATAAATGAGCATGGTGTCATGAAATGCCTCGTGTAAATCGTGACACGGAAATAAACCTAGGACCATTGCGGTCTCTATTGAATGAGAGGATTTGGTGAAATGACCGAGTGCAATCCGGTGCAAGGGCAGAACACGGGCAGTTTTGGGACTCCCGCTATGTTATGATATGATCGTGATGGGCACCCTTGGAATGTCCTCAATTTAAATGAGATGAGATGATATGGATGGTTATGTCACACAAAACGCAAATGACTGTACAAAAATGTGGTTAGGATGCATGACATACATAATGATGTTGTGTATGCTTTTGTGAAAATATGCTAACACACCAATATAATGTTATGACTGTAAAATAAAGGATTAGTGTGAATGTCACACGTATGATTTAATGTTTTCACACACGAAAATAAAATGCAAATGGCTGCATAAAAGATGTGAGTTAGTATCACTCAAATGCTTTGCGTGAATGGCGAGTCATGTTCATGAAAATGGCAATGATGGTATGTCACAGGATGGCGAGAAACACATAGCATATGAAGCGTATTCCTCCATTCTTATTCCTCCAAACGTAGTCAATCTTTGAAAATTCTAACTGAGTCCTAGGAGGGGTTCTCTTCGATCATCAACGGGGGATGATGAAGGCGCGATTTATAGCATTCAATAATTATTTTGGTATCCTAAGGGGATCCAACTAAGGTTGCCTATATGAGTTCGGTCCAAGTCGGGTTAAAATCAATGCTCCCATAGCAAAATATAATCCTCACTTCTCCCCATTCAAGGGTCCGAGCGAAGGGGTTCGTATGAGGCTATGAGTGGTGTTTCGTATCCATGCCCCTAAGACCAAGAGGAACATAAGTGACACTTCAACAATTCACCGAGCTAAAATGGGATACTTAACCTAATGCAAAAATGTCTAACTAAAGAATGCAAAATAAAATACCATACAAGAATCATCCACCTCATTTTGATCAGACATTTTTCAGGGCTTTTCAAATTCTTTTAAGTTTTTAGAAAAACTTTTGTAAGAATTCCCCAGCGAAGTCGCCAATGTGAGCGGACGACATTTTTCAAGCATACGGACTCTCTCGGAAGGGAGCCTCGAGATAGGGCAACCCTCCCTC
Source organism: Euphorbia tirucalli (assembly GCA_039660915.1). Classification (NCBI taxonomy): domain Eukaryota; kingdom Viridiplantae; phylum Streptophyta; class Magnoliopsida; order Malpighiales; family Euphorbiaceae; genus Euphorbia; species Euphorbia tirucalli. Next base: position 27,153,048 of record CM077640.1, on the reverse strand, counting down.
GCGTGGGGTTTTTTGGAATGGAAATTCGGTTTTGGAAAAATTAAATTAATTCATAAAAGAACCGAGACCTGAGTCTCAATAGAATGTGTAAGAGTCGCCACCCGACTCAGCTCAACCGGGAAATTACAGCGTAGCTGAACCGGATAAAGGCCGCTACACTTTCCAGAGATCTAGGTCCGGACAAGTCCCCTATTTCATGTCTAAACAAAATAAACTTTGGCCAATATTCATAGATGGTATTTTATAATTCTAAAGTTCATTTTTATTAAATTAAAGCACACAGCGTACACATAAGTCAAAATAAAACAATAAATAAATATCTTATTACAACCCAATTGAATAAAAATAAAAACTCTCATCCTCACCTTACAAGAGCCTAAAATACACGATGATCTAAAAAAAAATTTACAATCGCCTAAAATACGCAGATTAATCTATTAATTACATCGAAAATAAAAATAAAAGAAATTAAAAGCTGCAAAACAGATGGTTAGCACAGTTTATAGCACACCACAAATAGGACTCAAGTAGGATAGAATGGGATTTGAAGGAGTTCGGGGGCATGCAATTGGGGGATAACCGGGTCAGCTCGGCTAGTCGGCTCGATTAGACCTGGAAAACAATTTTGAAACGTCCCTGTATTTTTGTTTTATGAGAAAATCATTTTGAAAACATTTTCTTTTTCCGGTTTACTTCAATTTAGCATGTGAGGTGGGTCGGTTTTCGGGGAGAATCGGGTCCCATCATTGCGTTGTTCTAAATGCAATAACATCAAAAATTAAATCTAAGGTCATGAATGCACACAATAAAATTCATTTTTTGATGATTTTCTGAGTTTTCTGAATTTTTAGGATTTTTGGGAATTTTGTGGATTATTCTGGAAATTCTACCTCTGGACAGGAATTACAATCGTGCGACTATAACTATAGTCGTACGACTGTAATCCCTCCATTTGCAGAAAATCACCAAAATTTTATTCACATAAAACTAAAAGCAGTAGGAAATCCAGAACACTCATACGACTGTATATATAGTCGTACGACTGTTCTTCGCCACAAGAACATTCGTACGTCTGTTCTTGATTTTCAGAAACAGCAAGCCCAAAAATTGAGTTTTTATGCATAAAATCATATCGAAACACCTAGAAAAAGCAACAAAATGAAAGTTTGAGGTGTATTTACCTTTGTGGCGCTGATCCACAGTAGGTTTGACCACTGGAAACTCCTCAATCGCCTCCAAATTGCTTCTTTTCCCTTGAATGCTAAGGTTCCGATAGTTGTTCAAATGTCTCCAAAAAGTCACGGATTCAAAGAGTTAAGAGTCTGGAATTGATTGGATTTTGAGTGTCGAGTTTTAACCTATTGATTTCTAACCGGTTTTTAATTTTAACACAAAATCAAAAGAAAAAGAGAAGAAAAAAAAAGGTTGGATGTTTTTCCCTTTTATTTTCCTTTTTCCTCCTCTTCTTTTTTTTTCTCAATTTTCCAAAAGTCCAAGAGTCAAAAGTCCCTCATTCTCTCTTCCTTCTCCCTTTTATTTTCTGGCTTTCTTCTGTTGAGAATTCGGGCATTAATTGCCCCTCATATCAACCCATTTTTTATATTTCTCAAGTATGGGTTGTTGTACCTACTCCGCATCTACAGTCGTATGACTGTAAATTTTTTTTTTTTAAGTCTAGAAATATTTCAACGCTTACAACTTATACAATTCGGTAACATTTACCTTACGAGCTTTGCAGTCTCTTGCAAAATGCCCCTTCTGTCTGCAGTTATAACATCTCACTCTGGAAATGTTAACCTTTTTCTTGCCCTTCTTTTGAACCGGAACACTGCCCGCCGTTCCTTTAGCCTTCTTCTTAAAGAACCTCTTGTTCTTTCCTTTAGACTTCAGACCAGAACTTGAACCTACCATGTGAACTTTAGATTTCACATGGAGAGAAGCCAAACGGTCCTCCTCCATTTCAAGATGACAAACTGCATCATCATTGGTCTTAATGTCGTTGGCATGGGTTAGGTGTAACTTCATATGCTCCCACCCATTTGGCAGATAACGTATCACAGCTTGAACCTTCTATTCTTTGGTCAACTTATGACCAGCATCATGAAGCTCCATTATCATATTGGACATTTCCCTTAAATGCCTCTTCATTGTGTGGTCAGCTCTCTTCTTATAGGTATCAAACTTGATACTCAAAGAATGGAGTTTTGTTAAGGAGACACCTCCAAAATTCTCCTTGAGAGCATCCCACAGTTCCTTAGCTGTGGTGTAGACGTGAAACCTTTTCACGATGTCATCATCCATTGCACTAAGCATGATGATGCGGGCTGTAGAGGTTTTCCTTTTCCAGATCTGATAAGCCTCAAGGTCCCTTCTGGCTTGTGCGGTGGTACCCTCTTCAGGAGGAACCCTTATTCCCTCCAGAGTGTCAAGAGCCTCTTGCTCTTCAATTATGTATTAGACTTTCAACGCCCAAACCTCATAATTGTGACCGTTCAAGTGTAGGTCCTTATTCAATTCAGCGACAATTGACTTGGAAGCAGCCATTGAAAACTATAAAGATGAAGCAGCATAAACAAGTAAGCAATAAACCATATTTATTATAAGATCATTTAAAACTAAAAAATAGTGTTTGGTTCACATAAAATTGAACACTATGTGCAATGCACAGAGTCACCATTTATACGGGCTAATACAAACACTATATTAGTTTTAAATTTCCAATAATAAATATTTCTATTGGTTATGTTTTAGACTACTGATTTATTTAACATTTGTACTTTCTCAAGTATAAAGTCAATGATTATATAACACTTAGTAAAAATCAAAATAAATAAATTTGAAGAACTGAAACAATTAACCAAAGTAGGAATGCTTAACAAATAAACATTTTTATTATTCCATAAAATATCCAACAATAAACCAAAAGAAAATACAACCACTTAAAAAAAAATTTAGCACGAAGCTAATTCAATACAAAATTGAACAATGAAATCAACAACAAAAAAAAACATATGGAAACAGAAGAACTCAATCATCATTTCCAGCCCAATAGTCCACACTATGGTAACCTTCTGGAGTCATCGGATCATCCTCGACACTAGTGTTGATCTCATACTCTTCCTCTAGGTTAACAATCTCAATTTCTTTAGAGGTGACCGGGATCGTCTCTACGATCTGATAGTAGAGATCATGAGGCATGTTCTCAACACCTTCAAAAACAGCATCTAGACAGGGTCTACGAACCAATTTGTTACTTCTAAGTAATATAGTTCTAGGATTATGAGACAGTTTAGCTCCAGTTTCAGCCAATTGTAATACAAACACTTTGCATTGGTACTCATATTCCTTTTCAGGAATTAATCCTTCAATGGAGACCACCATTGTGTCAAATATAGGGTTTTTACCAAACCAGAATTTCTTAAAATGCTATTCACGAAAAGCCTTTTTCGCAAATTTTAACATTTTTAATTAATCAGTTCCAGAGGAAAATCCTCCTTTCTAGACAAGCTCTTGGATTTCCCGATTTAACGCATTAAACTGCTCCATAACTCCAACAATATCCCCTTTTTCCAACAGAGGATACCGTTTAGAGAAAAGCTTATCTTCAAATTTTTATATAGTCCTTGCCTCCTCCTGAGACTGGATTATTTTCGCCGTTTTTACAAAGGTTGCCACTTCTATAACACATATACAAATAACAAAAACTTGTTAATGATAACCAAAAGTTAGTATATAAATACACAATAAATATATTGAATTTTTTTGAATATAATAAACATAAATTAAGCATTTATACACAATAAATACTAGTAAATTTAGTTTAAAATATCAAATGAATTCCAAAAATTCATCAAAATATACCAAAAATTCAAGAAAAATGTAAATTTTAATTCTGGAAAAAATTTGATGAAATTTGGACTCCAGAAATGACCGCAAGTGCCGACACGCGCGCCCACGCACGACCATGCGTCGTAATGCGCCGCTCAAGACCGGATGTCTCATGTGACACGTGGCGACATGTGATTGGTGCTGACATCACAAGAACTGACATGTGCCATCACCTGATTGGTTGGAGTGATGATGTGGCAGATGACATGGTATGATGACGTGTCATGCTGATGTGGCACACACATAACTATTTTGACACGTGTCATTATACCATTGGTCCACGTGTTTGCCATGTGGCATATTGACGGTTTGTGAATCGGTTACTTATTAACGCATGGCAACACGTGATTGGATGTTGACTTTTCAACCGTCGAAACCATCCAATCGCATTGTGCCACGTGTCCAAGGATCAATTTCTGTCGGTTGAGGCTTGACACGTGTCAACATGTGACTGGCTGTTTCGACCTTTTACTTCTCAACCATTGCAAATCGACCAATCACATCGTGCCATATGTCCTGCAACCAGTATTCCTCTTAATCGATCTGCAACCAACGCCAATCGCAGTGGTGGCACATGATGTACACGCGCCGCCTTCCAGGGCTCCGTTGGCCATGAAATTTGAGATTCTGACTCGATTTTTCATGCTCATTTCAGTGGTGTGATCAGATTTTTGAAATTCTGACAAAAAATTTTCGACACTTTTTACTGTTGGATCAAATACGGTATCATTTTGACACAGATATCGGAGCAAATTCGTATCAAAACAAACAAAAACGTATTCAAATGAACAAAAAAACATATTCTCATTCATAGAACATCAGATATCAAGATTTACGGAATCATTTTGACACGGATATCAATATAAATCCGTATCAAAACGAACAAATATAAACAAACAAAACTTATTCTTATTCATGGAATTCTAGAAATCAAGATTTGAACACATCAATTATTCATGATATACCAGGAAAACTAGATTTGAACATATTAATCTATAAACCTTTCGACTCTGATACCAATGAAATCAATATTACGTATTAATCATACAACAAATGTATAGATTCCGTAAACAGAATAAATAAACAGACTTACAGTTTATTTTGCAGCGGAAAACTGTTTATGGAATGATTTTGATCCACACAGGAAAATCAGACCATTCTGGTTGCCTTTCCTATGAATGTACGGATACACTGAGTACGGGTTTTAGTCCGTGAATTCTTCCGAAGAACGAGAAATATGTTTGTGTATCGTGATTTCTCTCTTGGAGCGTTTTCTGTTCTCATGCGTGTTTTTCAATCTGAGAAATGACTTCTCTATTAATAGAGGAAATCCCAACTTCCATCTATTTATAGGGTTAGTCCAAATTACACATTTGGTTCCAGTAAATTACACATTTGGTCCCCGTAATTTTTCATAATTACAGTTTAGTCCCTGCCATTCCAAAATGTCATGGACGGACCAAAAACCAACACTTCTGAATGAGGGGGAAAAAAAAAGCTGACTTGTTAAAAGGAAATAAATTGTAAAAAAAAAATTCTGATGCATTATTTTCACAGCAAAAAAATGGCCTGTAGAAACGACTATTGGCAGCATAATAGTGTTGGACTTCTCTGAGACTCTAATCGCTATTAACTATTAAGCAATACTCCATTGTTTTTTTAATAGAGAAATTACCCTATTTTTCAATGAATATATAATATTATTTATTTTAGCATCCCATAATTTTTGTATTTAGATTATTAGTAAATTTATTTTTCCTTTAGCCCAATATTACAACTATCACCATCTTAAGATTTTTTTTTTATTATTTATCTCATTCTCATTTTTATCTTTTTAGTTATAAATTTTTTTATATTTTTTTCTAATTCTTATCTTTATCTTTTTATTACCTTCATATCTTGGTCATTCTTTCTCAGTAACTTTTTTCTTTTTCATGTGAGATATAGCTTCTTATCTATATTTTCATACTATAGACACTCATTGGGATTCTAAGGGGTTCTATTCTTGGACAAGTTGTTTCTTTTCATCCACCTTAATCGACATAGAATATTTCCGGTTCCATTAGTCTTTCAACAGAAAGAAGAAATTGAAATCTCAGTCGATATGATAAGCTTTCTATGTCCTTTTTTTGTTGGCTTTTTGTCCAGGTTTGTAATTTTATTTGAAATTTTGCTGATTTCATGAGCATAATTTTGTTAAAATAAAAATATTAATTTTGGTTCAAAACATATTCATACCCAGTATTTTGTTTCTGTTGTAGAAATTTTCAATTCCTTTTTACGAGTGATAGTATTAAAATAAAGACATTAATTTTAGTTCAAAAGATATTCTTACCCAGTATTTTGTTTCTGTTGTAAAAATTTTCAATTCCTGTGTTTGAGTTATCAATGGCGTATATTGGATTTTTTTTCCAGTTAAAAAGGTTGATAAAATTGGCTTCCATAGAGCAAAAATGTGAGGAGAAACTATTTTAAGTGTATTTTCATTTTATTAGGGTTCTATTTACTAAATATTATTATTAAGATAATATAGCATTAATTATGATAATTTCTATTTAGTTTGTTCTATTAAAATTTTCCACAAAATGTGATAATTATCATGTTTATGATTTAACTATCTATACTGTTATTTAATAAGAATAAAACTTTTTTTTCTTTTTGTAGGATACGACACAAATTTACAATGGTTTATATTGTCAAAACATTTCGGTTGTAATAGGATCCAATAAAAGATATTAACTGGATATTAATATTATGAATATTTAAATTAAATTTGTTTATTGTTTTTTCATATTATCATTTTCCAAAAATTAAAATGTATTATCCTATTTAGCATTCTCTTATCCACACCAGATATTTTGGTTATTTTAAATTTTACAATCAAATTTGGGTTATTTAGAAGATAATTACGAAATAATATGCTACAAAGCTAATTATCCATTTTTTTAATTTGCCAACCCACTCTTATTAGGAACCGTTATTGTGACTTTTGAAGGATTGAGTATTCACAGAACATTATTAATTAAGTTTTTTTTTATTATTATTATCAGTCATTTTATTCAATTGCAACTCTCTTCTGGTCCTCCACTCCTTTATAATCTTCTCTTCACTTTGCTCTATAAAAATTCAGTCAGTCATCCCTCTCCATTTGTTTTGTTTATCTTTCTTCATTCTCTATTCATAATTATTAGGGGTGTTAAAATAGGTCAGGATACATTAACACGATTCATGTAACACGTAATTTGGTGGATTCATGTCAAAAATGGGTTAACACATTTAACTCGTGCAATAAATGGATCGTATTAGTGTTAACTCATAACCTGTTTATGACACGGTAAATATCTAACATGAATAAAATAGGCTATAACACGATAACACGATTCTTATAACACACAAATTTAGCAAACTAGGTTTGAAGTTATACGGATTAGTGTCGGAAAGAGGTTTAAACGTTTAACCCGTCTAATAATGAGTAGGGTTAGTGTTGACCTTACATATATTAGTGACAACTCTTACTCGATACAAATACGACACAATAATCCATTTTGACACCCCTAACAATTATCATTATTGTTTTGATTTTTGTTTTGAATTTAATTAGCGTTTATTTTGATGTACTCACGCAACATTGCATCGATATAGATGGATAGAAATGAAGCTATAAAGGATAAAAATTGCTAAATGAATCGGATAACATATTCGTTTTCCTCATCTGAAAAGGGGATGTGATGCATTTAAAGCACATTGCGGATTTGGAAAAAGCGGAAGAAAAATGTACATAACCAAATTCTTTAGCTAAATGATTTAGGAGTCACCACCTGGTTTAGCTCTACTGAAAAATTGCAGTATATCCGAGCCGTGCAGGAATCGCTATACCTTTTAGCCAGAGATTTGGGTTCAGATAAATCATTTATTTCTGTCTCATTTCAAATAATTATTAACTATTCTAATTTTCAAGTCTTTTATATTTATTCTCTATTCCATTTTTAGCCCTAGTTGTTTTCTACAAGCTCATACGAAAAACAGTAAATAAATACGAAAAGTAACTATATTTGGAAAAAATAAATTATTACAACCCAATTGAATGAATTATCCTAGGGAATACATTTGGAAAATGGGATATGGGATACAACTGCCCAGAATACCCTAATAACCTGAAATAGAGAGCTATTCCTAACCTAACATTAATCTACTTACAAAACAAAGGTTAGTGGCACAATAAATACATATGCACATGGGACTCAAACAGGATAGAATGGGTAACATGATAGCTCGAGGCATGCATAATAGGGGATAATTGAGGGAACCCAACAAGTTTGGACGACTAGACCTGTAAAACATTTTGAAACGCCTTGTGATTTTGCATTGAAGAAAACATTTATTTTTTAAAACATTTCTTTGACTTATTATTATGCATATCAAAGTAGTCTATTATCCAGGGATTTATTGGGATCCCTTTCTTGGGAGTTAGCTACTTCACAAGAATTAACTATAGGTCAAAAAGCAATAAACACATCAAAAATGGTTTTCACAAAAACATACTAAAATATAGATATTTACCGAAAATAAATTTAATGAGAAAAGCATGCTCTTTTTATGTTTATCAAAATATAAAGTTCCAGAAAATTTCTTCTTCTTGTGAATCTAGCTATTTAGCTCGCTTTTGAGTCACGAAAACATACTAAAATATATATATTTGTACCCAAAAGAACTTTCATGAGAAAAGCATGCTTTTCTAATTTTTTTATTGTTACTCTTATCAAAATATAAAGTTCCAGAAAATTTCTTCTTCTTGTGAGTCTGGCTATTTAGCTCACCTTTTAGGCAAAATCTCATGGATTCATCAGAAAATCAGACTAGAACAAAGTAACAGAACCGTACGGCTCAAATTACGAAGAATCAAGTCGTACAGCTATAGCATTTGGAAAAATATTTTGCATAGAACTATACCTGAAGATTAAAGCCATGCGGCTCTATTTTGGTGAAGAATAGAGTCGTACGACTCTAATCTCTAGATAAGAGCAATTTCGTTTTTCACTGGAAAATTTCAAACACACCATAATATGCAACCCAGAAAGTAGTAAAGGATTTATGGCCTCTCAGAAATTACCTCTAATGTTTTTATCTAGTATTTTGAGCCTCTGAAACCGATTCTTGAGACGGAAGCCGGTTCCAAATGAGTTCGCCTTTTGCCCCGAATCGTCCCCAATATCATGAACCAAGGATAAAGAGTGGAAGTTTGTATATTTAAGATTAGGAAAATTAGTGTTTGAGTTTAGGAATGGAAAATTAGGGTAGTGCAAAGAACATAGAATATGGTTTTCTTACTTTCTCCTCTGGCCTCTCTTTCTCTAGTTTATTTTGCACCCTCTCTCTACTAACTTTTCTCTCCTTGCTTTAAGGTTTCTGCTTGTTTTTCCAAAATGGTTCCCCCCTTCACTCTCTTCCTACCTCTCTTTTCTTATCCCTCTCCCATTCAAGATCCAAACTTTTGTCCTGTCTCCCTGCCCGTTTTGTGTAATTATTTTCTTGTTTGTCTAGGATTAGAGTTGTACGACTCTAATATTTAGGGCATACAGCCATACGACTATAGGTAAGAGCCGTACGGCTCTTACCTATAGTCGTACGGCTCTCATTTTGGATTAGAAATCTCCTTTTCAAATTTTTGGTTACACGGTTTAACCCTCTTTCATATAGAGCCGCATGGCTTGGGTTAGAGTTGTGGGACTCAGACAAGAGTTGTACGACTTTCTCTAAAACTAGGTTTAGACCGTTGATCCCTCGAATGATGCTCGATTTCATTTCCAAACTCAATCGGAGCCCGTCTCCATCCTTCAAACTGATTTCTGTAGAAAACTCAATATAGAGGATAACTAATTCAGTTTTCATCATTGAGGTCGAAAAAACCCGCTCTCATCATCATCATCATTATTATTATTATTATTGTTGTTGTTGTTGTTATTATTATTATTATTATTATTATTATTATTATTAGTGTTCCAAAATAAACTTGGAAATACCAAGTCTGGTGCCTTTCTAGATTGTGAAGAAATGAAAGGTTAGAGAATTATATATAGCAGTTCTCTATAAGAAAATTGCCGATTATTGACGGATGTAATTCGTCATCGGACACAAAAAATTTGTCGGTAAACCCATTTATTGACGGATTACTAACGGATACTTGTCTACAGGAAAAGGAGTGTTGTTGACCGTGTAGTGATAAAAAAAAAAATGCGATCTGTCAGTACACATACTGACAGACATTGGGTTAGAGACCGTTTGGAGGTAAAGTTTGCCGACGGATGTTTATGGACAAATATTCTGTCGGTGATTATTTCCCAAAATTAAAATTAAAATCCAATTCCTCTTTAATTAATTTGGACTGAAGGGAACTCAAATAGAACATATCAGTTTGCAAAATTCTCAAAAGATCATATTAACTTTTAAATTTTCCTATAAGGTGATAGAGAAAACAATTCAACGTATCTAGAAGTCATTTTGGCATGGAGAAGTAAATGCTTGTTTCATATAAAAAGGAAGACTTATCCTAGCATATAAGTACCTAAAAGTCTATCAAGCCTACACTATTTGGAGTCACAAATTCAAATATAAGAATCATTATATTATGGCAACTCAAGTAAACTACTACAGCTCACACAAATATAGAAAATATGCATAATATAGAGAAGGAAGATAGGCATTTAAAGCAGCAGTTGAAGGGTAAAATGGCACCTGAACTGCCAATCGTCTAGGTTGTGAGCAAGCTATGAGACCTCCACCATTAACAGGCTTTGTATGTTTTACTATTTTGGTAAAATATATTAAAAGTCAAATTCTTTCTTCCTTTTTTATATTTCCGAATGATCATTGGTTCATTAAAGTTTGTCGTATCTGTGGCTCATAACAAGTTTGATTTTGAAACCAGCAGTAACCAAAAAAATAAAATGAGAAAACAGAGCGGTAGCAAATATATTGAAAGTCAAATGCCGAGGTCATTCAAGTTTAAGGCAGAAATGAAGCCTGCAATTTAAAAATCTTACTCAGGATTGACAGCCACCTCTCCATCTATCGAAACTGTCGTCCATCGTCGGGAAGCAACTCTATTGATGCAATCGTCCACCACCACAACTCCAAGCAGATCTCGGTAGACATAACCATCTCTTTTTAAGGAAGACATAACCATCTCTTTCTCTCCTAGTTGCAGTCTGAGCATCCTGAGCTCCGCCGCAGGTCAGGTGTCACAAATCTTCAAGAAACTATTTCTTCTTCTTCTTCTTCTTCTTCTTCTTCCAGCGGTGCTGCTACTTCACCCACTGCGGTCAAAACTCATCCTGGGTAAGGAAAGCATGCAATTAGTCTAGCTTAATTGAAGAAAAATACTTTGAAAAAAAATGGGTAAGGAAAGCATAGAAGAATGAGGAGAAATTTCAAAACCTCTGCTTGTCAAAGTGCAAAGAAATGGGGGTTCTTCTATAACTAAGGAATTGGTACTCTCACTAACTACATGTTGAAATTTGGCTTTATTAGATTCAGATATTTGTGATTAATTAGCTCAATTATCAACCATTATTATTAATGAATTTGAAGTTGAAATTAGTGAACTCAATTTCAAAACCTCTGCTTGTCAAAGTGCAAATTAATGGGGGTTCTTCCATAACTAAAGGAATTGGTACTCTCACTAACTACACGTTGAAATTTGGCTTTTTTAGATTCAGATATTTGTGATTAATTAGCTCAATTATCAACCATTATTATTAATGAATTTGAAGTTGAAATTAGTGAACCCAAACTTGATATTTGCTAATGGGTTGAAATTTGCAGGGTGAGCGAGATTTGATTCTAACGGAGAGAGGAGAGGGAAATAAAAATGAAAAAGGGATGGAACTTTTGGCGACGCCGGTTGAAACGTTTTGTTCGGTTAGGTGCGATTTTCCTCTTTTTTTTTTTTTTCTTGTCTCTTTTTCCGAGGGTTAGAACTTGAAAAATATTGGTTTTAAAGTATTGGTTTTTCACTTAATTGGCGATGGTTTTAGGCGAAACTGACATGAACGGTGAGTTTTCCAAGGTAGTCGGCATCATGCTTAATCCGGCCAAGAAAAGGGATGATGAATCTAGTGAAGAGAAGAACAGGAGATTGGAGATACCAGAAAAAAAAAAAAAAAAATTATATATATATACACGCACATATGTTTTATGATATTTTAATAAAACAATAGATTTTTGAAAAAAATATCCTTTACCACGTCAGCTGGGCAACAGACGTTTTTCAAATTTCTACATTTTGTTAATGGAAGGAAAACCCAGTGATTTTTTTACAAAATGTCAAACCTCTAGAATTTATATGCAATAGAGTGTAATCAAAAGGTATTTTTGTAATTATCTCAATTTAAAATTGAGAGCATAATAATTCGTAAAGCAATAAATAAATAAATAAAAAGAATAACTAATATTTTTTTAGTTAAAAATATTGATATAATAGAATGTATTTTTGTCCATTTAACATTCTAAGAGTTTATCTATATTATTTAAAAAATTTACATCATGATTTGAATAGTTTCCATAGATTTTAGATTTTCCATTTTATTGTAACTTTTTAAAATTTATTATCAATATTTAATTAAGAAAAATATTTGTACTTTTCAAAATTTTCAAAATATTTGTTTTAAAAACGAGTGAAACCATATCGTATGTCTTTGAAGTTTGTCCCAAATTTTAAACCCTAAACCCTAATTTTATATAATTATTATTATAAGCAAATAAATAATAATAAGTAAATAAAAGTATGTTAACATGGATTGAAAATTGTATTCGAACACACAAAACCTAATTTTTATGCCAAGGTTGGGGTTACTTATTTCACAGTTACCCTTTTAGATTTTGAATTGAAGCTTCTCTCAATCTGTCTTGCATTTTGAAGAGGCAAACACAAAACTCTATGACAAGGTTCAGTGGTAGAGCTAGAACCCCATTGTTGGGAGAGCAAAATCTCATTGGAAAAAAATTTAATTTAACTAATAAGAAATTGAACAATATAAAATCTAACTAACAACATATTGTTACAAGTTAAATAAATATATTTATACACATACCAATAAATCAACAATTATCTTTTGTCAACTAACAGAAATAATGTACTCGCAAGGCGATAAATATTGGTAGGTTACAGAATAATTTCTTCAAGATCCTAAAGAGAAATACAAGTCCAGCGATTGTTAATGTTTCTTTTTTCTAACGAAGGGTTGTTTTTGGATTTGCCACTTTGCTAGAATATAAAAGTACTAGTATGCAATTGTGTGACTAGACAAATTTACTTGTAAAATTAGCCTTGTATGCAATTGCTTTCTCCAGGTAGGTATGCACCATTGAATGTTGAACCACTAAATCTAATTCTTGCATCTTTCCCATCCATTTGTACAACACAGGCAATTTGTGTTCTTAAATGAATCCTAAATGCTTAATTTCATTAGCTAATCGAACCCAATACACAATGGAAAATACAACCACGTTCAAGTATCCAACACTTTCTAATCCGAAAAATTCATGTCATTGTAGCTAACGTCGAAACCAGGGCAAATTTTTAAGGGTGGCCATATTAATCGGAAACATTTTTTCATAAATAAATATCATAAAACACCTTCTGAAAATAATTTAGAATTACATGATTCAACTAAACAAAAATTAGTAAAAACTTAATATTTCAAAATAATTAATGAATAAAATTAAAAAATGGATAATAATACTAATAAGTTAAAAACTTAAATAAAAATAGTTAACAATATCAATTTCAGTAACTTAATTAATTGACATAGTACACTAATTGAAACTAATGTTACTTATAAAATCTTGAACGAAGATTTAATTAAGTTTTTTTTTAATATTAATGTTAATGAATCACCACTTGCAGATATATTTAGTGCACATGAAATCTGTTTGGATAAATTTGGCCTCCATTACTAATTGAGGTACAACCTTCAGATAGTAAAACTTGCATTATTAATCGTGATTGAAGAGCTACTAACACCTAATCAGGCAAACAAACTTCGATATAGTCTTACAAGTATGATCACCCTCGAACTACTGTGCCTATTACACAATTTCAAAATTCAAACATATTTCTATTGAAATCATCTCAACCATATAAAAGTCAGCTTCGCAATTTCTCATTACTTGGCAAGTGGCATCTGTACTACTTGGCTTAATGGCTTTCTTAAAATATATTACACAACCAGCGTCAATGGATTGATAGAAACTGCCCTTATTAATCAAATCATGAAGTCCTAATCCACACCATGAAAAAATTTTAGCATTGTTAATCTCCCTTCAATTCAGAAAAAATAAAAACAAGAATCTACTCCATCTTCAACTCTGGCAATTTCAAGACTATTACTTTCTGAAACAAATAATAATACGGATTTTCATCTTAAAAATCAAAATGTTAGCATTATTCATCAAAATTATATAGACAAAAATCAAATCAAACTCTGCTACAGTACAAGTTAATGTCAACGATAGCTTCAATATATGAGGTAATGTTTATCATATTTTTAAAAAAAAAAAAAATCAAAAGTTCTAGAGTCAAAAGAAAAAAGGAGCTTTCAAGAATAAAACAAATTTAGATAGCATTGAAGAAGTTAAAATGGATTAAAGTATCATTTAACCTTTTTCTTCAATGACAAAATGGAAGACGACGACAACAAAAAAAAAAAAAAATAGTACAAAACAGAAAGGCCCAATCACTACAGCATTGTGGAGCAATTGGAAGACCAAAACGTAATTGGAATGAAGCTGAAAACTACCATATTTTTCTAACCTCAACTGCATAGCAAATATAACAGACTGTGATGCATTCAGCGCATAATCTATGTCTTTAATACAGCACAACAAGATCAGCTTATAAGGACTTTACCAAATGCCAAAAAAATAAATGTGAATGGTGGAACCAAGAGAGCTTCCTCTTTGCGTGCAGTGTTCTCTCCATGCATTCATTGTTAAAGAAGCACCAACTTCTAATCAATTTTTACCGAAGAGAAAAGGTAATGCACAAAGTAAAAGGACATAAGGAACCCAATGGTACCAGTTGACAGCATGATTGCAACTGCCATCAGCAGGGAGTAGCCAAGATAGAGTATAGCTGACACAGGTCCGCTCAAACTCTGCAGGTCGAAAACCAGATAATTGATGGAATACAAGAACACATAAAGAGCAACAGAACCAGAGGCAAAGAAAGCCTTCCACCACCACCGCCAGTCCTCCACACAGAGGTGCATGTATGTTAGGACCACTGAGACTTCAGCACAAACAACCACCAACAGCAGAAGCACTATAAGCAAGAAACCAAAGACATAATAAAAGCGTCCGAGCCAGATGCTTGAAAGGATGAAGAACAGCTCGATGAAAAGGGTTCCAAATGGAAGAGTTCCAGCACCAAGAACAAGAAGCCATGAAGGATATTTTCGCGCAGGAATTTCCCTAGGGATCTGGTTAGTTCGGACAGGGTACTGAATTTCCTCAGCACGTGTTCCGAATAAACCTCCCAAGAGGGTCAGCGGCACAGATATGCAGAACCAGAGAGCCAGAAGTATAAAATACAAGGAAATCGGAATAGCACCAGTACTCTTGCTTCCCCACAGAATAAAGTTCAGCGCTGTGAGTATAACAAAGGCAATTCCAGGGAAGAAACATGCAGCTGACCAGGAAACCGACCTCCACCCTTCAGAAGTCCCCTTCATTGTTCTCCACAAACGAACAGCAACATATCCTGCAGCAATGCCTAAGAAAAGGTAAAGAATTATCATTCCTGTCAGCAGCATTCCTCGTGAAGCTGGTGACATAAAACCAAGGGCTGCAAAAACAATAGTAACAACTGCCATCCCAGTAATCTGAACTCCATCCCCAACCATAACACAAAGAAGCTTCGAGCATTCTGGCTCTCTAAACACATCACCTACAACAAGCTTCCACCCTGAAAGCTCCTCATTCATCTGTGCCTGAGCTTCTTTGTCCAATTCCTCGTATCTGGTGAGATCTCTTCTCACAGTCCTTAAGAATATGACAAAAACAATACCAGCAAGGAAAAAAATCACCATGAGGGAATTCAGGATTGAGAACCAGTGCACACGAGCACCTTCCATTTTCAAATAAGCATCCCAACGAGATGGCCATCTAATATCACTTTTCACAAAGTCAACCTCATAAGTGAAAGAAACCCTCTCTTGTTCCCTAATGATTTGAGACTTGTCAAGGTCCAAGGGGCAGTTGACTCTTGGAATACTATCATATATATGAAGTTTTGACATCTGTTCAGGATCATATTTAACACTGCAGGGGACAACCTCAAAACCAACTATCTCGAATCCAGATGCTTTGTTCTTATCAGCTTCGGAAATCACACCCATACCTTCTTCCCCAGTACCGATTATCTGCACACCAGTACCTTCATACTCATGAACCAAGACTGTGAACTTGAGATGGTTAATGATGTAGTCATCATTACTGTTCTGTGGTGTATACCCAACCGGGAAACCAGTCCACTGAATGTTAATTCCATTTTGCTTTGCATACCTCATGGCAGGCAAATTATCCAAAATCATATTCACTTGATACAGATCACGAGTTCTCTGCTTCAAAAGCTTTACCTCATGTTCACTTAACGGTGGAGTAGTACATAGGAAAACAGACTCATTTGTATTCATTTTAAATCGGTATGGGGAGTTATCAATTTGATCTCCCATGAGGAGCTCCCCAAGATTCTCTGCACTTTTTTTTATACCGCCGGGGGGCTTGCAGTATGGGAGACTGTAGTAGCTATAGGGAAGTTCGGTTTCAATGGAAGTTAAAGAGTTAACTTTGGCTACAATCGGTTCACCAGTTGAATATGTCTGCATATAGCTACCAGGCAGATAAAACGCATTGCAAGAATATGCAAAGAGAACCACCAAAATGGAAGCCCAGTAAATCTTGGGCATCCTCATTTTCAACATCAATGAGAAAGCCACCGAACTCAGCAGATCTTTGAACTGGATCTAATCTAAGTTAACCTACGAGCAAATTACCCGCAAATCGATAAGTGAAACTAATACCTACCTATCTTAGCAATCAATTTGAATCAATCACAAAATTTAAACGAGCAATTATTTGCTATTCAAATCCCCCGTCCCACCACCAAAAAAAATAAAAAATAAAAATGAAAATGAAAATAGCATTCAACTTCCAAGTCATAGATCCATTAACAGAAATGAAACAAGAATTCTCATGAAATACAAATTAATCATGCAAGTTGCAACTATATACAATTAAACCGCATTCAGCCTGCAACAATACCAAATCAGAAAACCAAACCCGAAAATTTTCCAAAAAGACCAAGACTAAAACGACATGCACAATCGAAACCTGCCGTAGTAGATCTAACGGCAAAGCAAAATCCACGAATAGAAGCACAGAACCACAAAAGAGTTCGAATATGAATCAAATAAAAGCAAATCTAGGGGAAAAAATAAAAAAGAACGGAATTGAGATATTTGAGGAGAGTATCCGCACCAGATCTGAAGAAAGTACGCAGAGATGGAGATGAAACAGATCGGATCTGGAATAGCGTGAAGAAGAAGCAGAAACGTCCGTTGCTGTGTGGAATTAGTAAGAAAAATCTGGTATTTCTGATGGGAGAGGGAAGAAAATGCAGCAACGGGTTGCGAAGCGAGTATATAATATAGAAAGATTAGGATTTTATATGGTGAAAAGTAGTAATTAAAAGTATAATTATAATAAAAGTAATAAGTTGGATGGGTTACTGATTACAGTTTGATTTTGATTTGATTCAGAGACATTTAACGTGCTAGCCGGACTTGGCCTTACTTTGGTTAAGTTGACCACTCATGGTAGTTATTCTTATTTTTATTACAATTTACAATTTTACTAAATATGGAATTTAAAATTAGTTATACAATAGATCTTTTTTTACTTTACTTATTTCTTAAAATTTATACACCACAATTCACCTTTATCGCATGAGCTAAGGGTGAGCATCGGTCGGTTCGGTAACCGAACCGAACCAAATTGTGGATTAACCGAATCGAATTATCAGTAATAATTAAAACCGAACCAAACTAAATAAGAATACAAACCGAATCGAACCGAACCGAAATTTTTCCGTTCGGTTTGGTTATTACCGAAATTTGGTATTTTTACCGAAAATAAATAAAAGAAATATTTGAAATTATTTTTAGGGCAATTAATTGAACCATTATATATTATTTTTGCAATTAATTGTTATTTAGTCATTTTATATTTTTTAATGAAACATAAAATTCAATTAGGGAAATTAGAATATTACAAACCTAATATAAATATATATTATATATAATAATTCGGTTCGGTTCGGTTAAACCGAATTTTTTTACCGAAAAACCGAACCAAACCGAATACCGAAATATTACAAAGTTGTTACCAAACAAAACCAAAAAAAAATTCGGTAACCGAACCAAATTTTTTTTTCGGTTTGGTTCGGTATTGGTATTCGGTTTTTCCAAATAGTGCTCACCCCTAGCATGAGCATTAATGGTTTGTTCTCTCCATTTGAATTATTTCAGGTTGTATATCACCAAAAATTCTAAAAACAATAAACAACTTTTAAATAATACTCCCTTTGTTTTTTATTATATGATTTTTAAGGTTATTCATTAAGACCAATGAAGTATTAATTAGATTACTAAAATAACTAATTTACCCTCAATATTTTTCTCCTAAAATTCTATTTTCCATACAAAAATTATCTTTCTTCTTAATTAGCAAAGATTAATGTAGTACTTTTTGAATTAAATAATGAATCTCTCTCATACTTTAAATAAGGCTAAATATGGAAAAACATGGTAAAATATACATTGGTAATGTAAAGTATCAAATAAAAAATAACAAAGTAAAAAACCTAAAACATCATATAATAAAAAACAGAGGGAGTGTTAAATTTCACAATAAATATTTTTTTTACTATCGTAAGATTGATGATATTGAACTATAGGTAGAATAATTTTTTCATCTT
This sequence comes from Euphorbia tirucalli, assembly GCA_039660915.1. Taxonomy (NCBI): domain Eukaryota; kingdom Viridiplantae; phylum Streptophyta; class Magnoliopsida; order Malpighiales; family Euphorbiaceae; genus Euphorbia; species Euphorbia tirucalli. The sequence continues at coordinate 27,134,126 of CM077640.1, read as the reverse complement.
TTTGAAAAATAGGAGGATATATTAATATTTTACTTTTCTTGTATAATAGTAAAATAGACCTAAAACTAAAGGGTTTATCCAATTATAAGCTGGTGGTAAAAACATATCTCTCTCACTATGATATTAAGAATTTGAGTTTTATTAAAACTAAATATTATACGCTTAATTAAAGATGAGGATAATAAAAAAAAACAATATATATATATATATATATATATATATATATATATATATATATATATATATATATATATATATCTTTTTTTCTTAACATTTTGAATTTTTAATTTGAATTATTCATAATATATTTATATACCTTTCTTTATAACCAATCAATTCATTTATGCAAAATGCATTAAATTCATAATTGTTGGTTTTTGGTCCGCACATGACATTTTGGAATGGCAGGGACTAAACTGTAATTATGTGTAAATTACAGGGACCAAATGTGTAATTTGGTCCGACCCTATATATAGATGGAAGTTGGGATTTCCACTATAAATAGAGAAGAAGTTTCTCTATTTCCAAACAAGAGGGAATCATAGAGATTCCCACTCTACTCCCGGGGAAAACGTCCCTACCGATAAAATACGAATTACTTCTTCGTTCGTCGGAAGAATTCACGGATATAGCCCGTACTCAGTGTATTCATACACTCGTAGGAAAGGCAACCAGAACGATCCGGTTTCTCGCGTAGATCAGATCCATTCCATAAACGAGTTTCCGCTGCATATAAACCGTAAGTCTGTTTATCTATCTGTTTATGGTTATCTATGGAATTCTGACTTCATTGGTATCAGAGCCGAAAGGTTTATAGATTGATGTGTTCGAATCTAGTTTTCTGGTATTCCATGAATATTGATGTGTTCATATCTTGGTTTATGGAAATCCGTGAATAAGAATGCGTTTCTTTATTCGTTTGAATGTGTATTTATTCGTTTAAATACATATTTATTCGTTTTTGTACGGATTTATATTGAAATCCGCGTCAAAATGATTCCGTAAACATTGAAATCTGATATTCCATGACAAAAGAATATGTTTCTGTCTATTTTGTATTCGTTTTTGTTTGTTTTGATACGGATTTACATTGTTATCCGAGTCAAAACGATACCGTATTAGATCCAACAGTATAAAGTGTCAAAAATTTTTGTCGGAATTTCGTAAATCTGACCACACCACTGAAATCAGCATAAAAAATCGAGTCGGAATGTCAAATTTCACGGCCAACGGAGGCCCAGAAGGCGGCGCGTGGCCCTCACTCTCCACCGCCGCGAGTGGAATTTGTTTCCACAGCGGTTGGGAAGTTTTGTTTTCGGACACGTGGCGCGACGGGATTGGTTACTTTTTCTGACCATTGAAAAGTCTAACCAATGAAGTATTGCCACATGTCACAAGTCAACTGCTTCTAACGGTCAACAGCCACGTCTCCCACACGTGGACCAATAGAATATTGACACGTGTCGAAAAGCTTGTGATTATGCCACGTCATTGTGACACGTCACCTTCCACGTCATCACTGTGGACGAATAGGGTGATGACACGTGTCACGGCTGTGCCACATTATCACGACACGTCATCATCCACGTCATCCGTTGAACCAATAAGGTGACGACACGGGCATTTAAGCCATGTCAGCACGAATCACAAGCTGCCACATGGCACATGCGTCAACAACCCTAAGGAGCGCGTGCGGGCGAGTGGAGCAGATCCAGACGGCACGTAAAGGCGCGTGTGGAGGTTTCCGGTGTCCAAATTTTGTCAAACTTTTTCCAGAATGAATTTTTCCATTTTTCTTGAATTTTTGGTATATTTTGATGAATTTTCGGAATTCATTTGGTATTTTAAACTAAATTTACTAGTATTTATTGTGTATAAATGCTTAATTTATGTTTCATAAATTCAAGAAAATTCAGTATATCTATTGTGTATTTATATACTGATTTTTGGTTGATCATTAACAAGTTTTGGTTATTTCTATATATGTTATAGAAATGAAAACGTTTGTAAAAACGGTGAAAATAATCCAGTCTCACGGGGAGACGAGGACTATCCAAAAACTTGAAGATGAGCTTTTCTTTAAATGGTATTCCCCGTTGGAGGAAGGGAATATTGTTAGAGTTTTGGAGCGGTTTAATGCGTTAAAACCGGGAAATCATAGAGCTTGTCTGGAAAGGAGGATTTTCCTCTGGAATTGATCAATTAAAAATGTTAAATTTCCGAAAAATGCTTTTCGTGAAAAACACTTTAAAAAATTCTATTTTGGAGAAAATTCTGATTTTGACAAACTAGTGGACTCCATTGATGGATTAGTTCCTGAATAGGATTATAGATCCCAATGCAAAGTGTTTGTGTTGACCTTGGATAAAACGGGAGCTAAGTTATCTTATAATCCTAGAACCATGTTACTTAGAAGTAACAAGTTGGTTCATCGCCCATGTCTGGATACTGTTATTAAGGATGTTGTGAACATGCTTTTGGATCTCTACTATAAGTTCGTAGAGACGATCCCAGTCGCCTTAAAAAAAATTGAGATAGTTCCACTCGATGTAAATGAAGATTGCGCTCTTCATTTTTCACTCTTTCTCTTGCTGATTTCGTTTTTCAATTTTGTATTGAAGGGCTTTGTGCTAAAAGTTTTTATTGTGGTGGTAATTTTGACTAAATGTTGGATATTTTTTTTTTATGGTATTATAAAATGTTTATTTGTTAAACATTGCTATTTTAGTTATTTGTTTTAGTAATTTTTTAATTTATTTAGTTTGAGATTATAACTAAGTGTTATATTACTCATTAGTTTTATACTTAAGAGAAGTATAAATGTTAAATAAATTAAAACATAATCTAAAACAAAACTAAATATATATTTATTATTGGACATTTAAACCTAATATGGTGTTTGTATTAGCCTATGTAAATGATGACTCGATGCATTGCGCATGGATGTTCGATTTTACGTGAACCAAACACTATTTTCAGTTTTAAATGATCTTATAATAAATATGGTGTATCGCTTACTTATCAGTGCTACTTTTGTCTTTAACGGTTTTTCAATAACTGCTTCAAAAGCAATAGTTGCTTACCTAAATAAGGAACCTTCGTTTGGACGGTGACAATTATAAAGTTTGGGCTATGGAAGTCCAATACATAATTGAAGAACAAGAGGTTCTTGCCAATCTGGAGCGAATAATGGTTCCTCCTGAAGAGGGTACCACCGTTCAAGCAAGGAGGGACCTTGAGGCTTATCAAGCCCGTAAAAGGAAGAACTCATCTGCCCGCATCACCATGCTTAGTGCGATGAATGATGATATCGTGAAAAAGTTTCACGTATATAACACATGCTTAGTGCGATTTATGCTCTCGAGGAGTAGATAGTTCAAGTTGTGATACGTTCTTTGCCGAATGAGTGGGAGCATATGAAGTTGCACCTAACTCATGTCAACGACATTAAGACCTTTGACGATGTAGTTCGTCGTCTTGAACTGGAAGAGGACCGTCTAGCCTCTCTTAGTGTGAAATCTGAGGTTCGCATGGCTAGTTCAAGTCCTGGTCTGAAGTCCAAGGAGAGGAACACGAGGTTCTTCAAGAAGGAGGCAAAGAGAACGGTGGGCAGTGTTCCAGTTCAAAAGAAAGGCATGAAAGATTTTAACATTTCTAGGGTAAAATGTTACAATCGCAGACAGAAAGGGCATTTTGCAAAAGATTGCATAGCTCCTTAGGTAAATGTTACCGAAGTGTATAAGTGTTATACATTTGTTTCAAGTTCTGTTTTCCAAACTGAATCTCATCCTTTGTGGATCGTAGACTCAGGAGCAACAAACCACGTAACAAAGGATCGAAATTCTTTTGTTGAGTTCCGCAGTGTTCCACCGGGAACTAAGTGGATATACGTGGGAAACAACTCTAAAAGAGGAAGTCTTAGGGATTGGTTGTTGTCAGCTGGTCTTGAATGGTGGTCAACCACTATTTCTTAAAGATGTCCTCTATGCTCCTAGGAATTCAAAGGAACTTGATATCTGTTTCTACCCTCATGAATTTGGAATTCATGTTATCTTTTGAATTGAACAATTTTAGTCTCTTTATAAACAATATATGCTTTGGTGGTGGACATTTGTTGGATGGTTTTATTGTTTTGGATTTGGATCCAAATTATGTGTGTCATAATAGTTTTTCCTTTACTGTTAACTTGTCTGTGGAAAATGTTAGCATTTCAAAAATGTGGCATGTGACACTTAGTCACATTGGTCAACATCGTTTAGTACGATTGGCTAACGCAGGTTTGTTGGCTGATTTATCAACAATAGATCTCCCAACTTGTGATAGCTGCTTAAAAGGAAAAATGACAAGAAAACCATTTGGTAAAGCTACGCGAGCTGACCAACCATTGCAACCGATCCATTCTGACATCTGTGGCCCAAATGAATGTTCGGGCAAGGCATGGTGTGTACTATTTCATTACATTTATAGACGACTATACAAGGTATGGTCATGTCTATTTGATTACACATAAATCTAAAGCATTAGCATGTTTTAAAAGATTTATGGCTCTAGTTGCAAATCAATTAGAGTAGAGAATCAAAGCTTTAAGGACCGATCGGGGAAGAGAGTACCTCTCCAAGGAATTTAAAGTTTTATGTGATGAAACAGGTATTGAACATCGGTTGACAATACTTAGGACTCCACAACAAAAATGGAGTAGCGGAAAGAAGAAACCGAACCCTCTTAGAGATGGTAAGGTCTATGATGGCTGAAGCCAATTTGCCTATCTCCTTTTGGGGAGACGCACTATTGACTGCCACCTATGTACTCAATAGAGTACCTTCTAAGTCCGTTGAAACCACGCCTTGTGAATTGTGGCCGAGCCGCAAGCCCAATTTTGAACCATTTACGACCATGGGGATGTGCTACCTATGTTCGTGATACATCTAGCAAGCATGGCAAGCTAGGCCCAAGAGGCAAGAAAGGTACCTTTATAAGATATCTTGATCTCTCCAAAGGATATGTTCTAGTGGGAGAGAATGAGAATGGTCAAATAACAGAATTTGAGTCACGAGATGTCACATTCTTAGAGAATGAATTTCCTTAGCTGGGAGAAGTGGATAAGAAATTCACCTTCTTTAAAACTCAAGAGTCTGAAACTTCAGGATTGCTCAATCCGAGTGGGAGGAATGAAGTTGAAGACGTAAGGGAAAGGGAAGAGAATGATGTTTTTTCAACCTTCACAAGCGGATTTGAGTAATCCTGACCCTAACTTGAGTGGTCTTGGTTTGATTGGGAGTCTTGTTCCAAATTCAAGTGTGAATATGGATATAGATCCCAGTGGGAGTGGTCCCAGTGGGAGTTCTGCCCAACACCTTAATGAATATATGAGATTTGTTTATCAAGAAGCAGAACCTCTAAGATGATCATAGAGGGGAAATATCTCGCGACGGTGTCATTTAGTTGATAGCGAAGCTCTCTCGATCGTAGCTCAAATTGAAGATATTCCAACTAACATACGAGAGTTATTGGAATCCCCAGCGAAAGAAGAATGGATTAAAGCAATGGAAAGTGAAATGGAGTCAATGTGGATCAACAAAGTTTAGGAACTAGTTGATCTACCCAAAGGGCGCAAAGCCATTGGGAATAAATGGGTACATACTATTAAGCGATCAGCGGATGGGAAACCTATCCAGACTAAGAGTCGGCTGATTGCGAAGGGGTTTGCACAACAGGAAGGAATTGACTGTCAGGAGTCTTTTTCACCCGTTGTCCGTTTCGCGTCTATAAGAATTGTACTTGCTTTTGTATCATGTATGGACCTTGAATTACATCAAATGGATGTAAAGACTGCTTTCTTGAACGGTGAATTGAACGAAGAAATCTATATGGTTCAACCAGAAGGTTTCGTTGTTCAGGGTCAAGAACATAAGGTTTGTAAGTTGAAGAGATCAATTTATGGCCTTAAGCAATCTTCAAGACAATGGTATTTTCGTTTCCATGAAGCGATTATATCAATGCAATTTAAGGTGATCAATGCAGACTCATGTGTCTACATTAAGCGTGAAAACGGAGGGAAGTTTGTCATTCTAACGTTATACGTTGACGATATCTTATTAGCAGGAAATGACACTTCCTTACTCAAGAAAGGAAAGACTTGGTTGTCTTCTAACTTTGAGATGAAGGATCTAGGAGAAGCTAATTACATTCTTGAGGTTAAGATCTCAAGAGATCGATCTAAGAGATTATTGGCTCTTTCACAAGAGACGTATATCAATAAGATCTTAGAACGGTTTGGTATGGCTCACTGTGATCCCGATCCAACCCCTATTGCATAAGGTACAGAACTAAATGCAAGTATGTGTCCCACGACTCCAGAAGAGACTAAAAGGATGAAGAGAATTCCTTTTAGGTGTGCAATTGGTAGCTTGATGTATGCTATGATTTGTACACGACCTGATATAAGTTTTGCGGTGGGTCTCGCAAGCCGTTATCAGACTGATCCAGGTTTGAAGCATTGGGCAGTAGTGAAAATGATATTGAGATATTTGAAGGGGACTTCAAATTACTCCCTTTATTACCAAGGAAAGGATCTGCAGTTAAAAGGATACACAGATGCTGATCACGGAACTGATAAAGACGGGAGGTAGTCCACGTCTGGGTATATTTTCATTCTAGGAAATTGTGCAATTTCCTAGTGTAGCAAGAAACAAACTTGTGTGGCATTATCGACTATGGAGTCGGTATCTGTAGCTGCAGTAGCTGCAGTACTAGAAGCGTTTTGGTTCGCTTCATAGATCTTTTGGATCCATTGCCTAAAAGGAAATATACGACTATCTATTCCGACAGCACTACATCGATAGCTTATTCCAAGAATATTTGTTATCATGGAAAAAGCGAGCATATCGATATAAAATATCATTTTGTTAAAGACAAAAATAGCACAGAGAGAAATAAGTTTAGTGCATGTTCCAACTGGTAATATGATTGCAGATTCGTTACCAAAGCCAATAGTTCCAAATGTTTTTAGTAAACACATTTTAGAATTTGATCTTCGTAGGTTATAGGAACATGTTGTTGTTTTTGAACTATTGTAATAACTTTGGCAAATTCTATTGGAATAGAATGTGAGTTATTTGTTGTGTTCAAATACATTCACTATTTAAAGCGATACACATAGAGCTATTGAGTATAGTTCAGTATGTTGGCGAAATGTCATCTACTCACATAGATGAATCTTTTACTATGATTGTGTATTCATAGGTAAAAGTGGGAGTGTGAGTTACTCCATATGTGATATTTTGCGTAATATCATTATTTCGTTGATACCGGAAGCTGTCCTGTGAAAGGCTTAAAAGTGGACTAGAGGTGCTGATGCATTAGTTGCATTTAGAGACTGAATACTTTCGCATAGTGTTTATAAAACATACGTCCTAAGTGGATTAACACTATGGCATATTTTAGTAATATGTGTAAAAGCCGACCAAGGGATGGAAAGAAGAAAATTGATCTCAACTTTCCTAATGTGAGACACAAATGAAACTATGAGTTTCAAGTTCACCCTTAAAAACTCTTGTAAATAACAAGAAGGGTATGTCTGATGATTAACTTGATTGGAACCCTAAACTAGGCTTCGTTAGCTATGAACGGGCATATAAGGACCAGTCAGATAAGCATTAGACATATGGTGGAAGGATATTTATAGAGAGAAAGTACATTTTCAGTAACATGTCACTTAGTAAACATATAACACTCGAGCTCAATACTTTTTCGTGGAAAAGGTATGTAGTGTATATAAATGTTTTCGTGAGATCAAAAGTGAATCGAAAACTAGTGATCATGGAAAATGGACTAGGGGGAAGTCACGTTAAGCTAAAGGTGGAACGATGAAGGAGAGCTTCAAGGTTTAACCGTTACGTTGACTGGTCGCGTGAATTCGCCGAACAAAAACTGAAAGAAGTATGTGTGTTCAATCGCAATGAAAGTGTGTCTTGTCATGTGCGAGTGGGAGATGTTGGTTTTTGGTCCGCCCATGACATTTTGGAATGGCAGGGACTAAACTGTAATTATGTGTAAATTACAGGGACCAAATGTGTAATTTGGTCCGACCCTATATATAGATGGAAGTTGGGATTTCCACTATAAATAGAGAAGAAGTTTCTCTATTTCCAAACAAGAGGGAATCGTAGAGATTCCCACTCTACTCCCGGGGAAAACGTCCCTACCGATAAAATACGGATTACTTCTTCGTTCGTCGGAAGAATTCACGGATATAGCCCGTACTCAGTGTATTCATACACTCGTAGGAAAGGCAACCAGAACGATCCGGTTTCTCGCGTAGATCAGATCCATTCCATAAACGAGTTTCCGCTGCATATAAACCGTAAGTCTGTTTATCTATCTGTTTATGGTTATCTATGGAATTCTGACTTCAATAATGATGGTTACAAAGTTTTAAATGTTTTGTGACTTACCTTCTTAAAATGATTTTGTGACTTACTTTAATTTATAATCCATGTGATTTCTATATATACATATATATATATATATAGCCACGCAATGCCTGAATTTAATTTGGTACATTGCAAATATATACATACAAAAAATTATAATTTCTTTATTCATTTCAAATAATATTTTTTGTATTGTTTTAATAAAAAAATAACCATAAATCAATAAGTAAAAAAGTGTTTAAAACAATCTTGTAGATGTTGAACCTATCCGACTTTAAACCAAATACTACACCTTTAATTAAGAAATGTAAATATTAAAAAAAAATCTAGAAAATGTTGAAAACAGTGTCAAATTTATCTTGATATACTTCGAATTCGAGTCCTATTAAAATTGACTTACTTGTTCAATATCATAAAATGAAAACAAATCTATACTTTCAAAAACAAGTGTATACAGAGTAAAAGAATTGAGATGGATAATAATTTAAACCAATAAAAAATGAAAATTGAGACATGCAACTCTCTATATCTTGATGTTGAAAAGATCATAATTAAAAATCATAATAATCGTAGTAGAAACCCTCAAAACAGGTCTCAAAAAGAAAATAACAGATTTGAATATACCTCCGACTGGTAGATAAAAAAGATATGTATATGGATATAAAATGGTAGCCAAGTGAGAAAAGCAAATATTAACAAATTATTATCTAGTGGAGAAAATCGGCAAAAGTAACATATTCTTTGCTTTTGATCAGATATAACAAACTCTAAAATCCAATTTATAATCATATCACACCAACACCAAAAATAATACAAAAAAGGTAGTATATCAAAACAAAAACATAAAGCAAGTTGCAAAAATTTGAAGGACAAAAAAAAAAAAAAAAAAAAAGAAATGGAGCAATCCCTGAATTAGAAAAAAAGGGAAAATAATATATTTAAGGAAACGGTTGAATAATCGAATAAGAAATTGTTCTGATTACTTCGTTTTTTTTTTTTTAGCAAGATTACTTAATTAATTTAGACACCAGCTAGCAAAGAGGGAAATTTTTTTATACATAAATCAAACCCACCAAATTAACTTAATCAAAGGTCGAACTAATCTGTTAGGTGAGATTCTGATTGCCTACTGTTATATGCATTTAGGATTTATACATATGCAAAAATTAATGAATTCTAGAGGGTGGACATTAACGAATTATAGTGGCTTTTTTTTTTTTAAACAATCCTTAAGAATTTTCTAGATTAAATTCAGTATTTATTCTTAAAACTCAGACCAATGAACCTTCCATGATACGAGAGATAATTTTATCACTCCAAATAAATATAAGTTAATTAGGTAATTTTAGTTATTACACTATTCCCAAAAAAGATAATATATTCCTAATATATATTTAGAAAATAGTTAAGGTTTTAATTCCTTAATATGTATATATATGTACTCCTATTTAATATTCATTATTATTAACAAAATATTAAAAAAATTTTGATTAAATTATTCCTTAACTATAAGCCAAATCAAATCATCATATTTAAAAATAAATGTATTAAAAAAAATTACATTACTTATGTAACCCTTAATCCACATTATTTCTTTTTATGATTGTATATAAGAACTAATAGACAAAAAAAACTCACCAGAAATCTTATGATGCGATATGTAATTGATAAGTAATACAATTGAAGTAGGAATTATATTCCTTATCAATAGAATGGTGATGATGAGAGGATTAAAGATATGAAAAATTAAAAATGAGATATAAAACTTACCAAAAATAAACTTAAAAAAGAGACAAAGAGATTAGGAGAAAATTGAAAACAAAATATAGTTGCAAGTGTTGTGTCCTAAAGTAATATATATACAAATAAAGAGAAGACCAAAAGAGGTTTAGATGAAATGCAATTGTATTAATTTTAACCTTTGAGACGGACCAAAAAAAAAAAAAAAAAAGGGGATGAGTGAAATTGAAAAGCTTTTTGATTAATTAATAAAATTAGAATTTCGTATAACAAATAGTGTAAAATAGAAATTGGAAAAAAAAAAAAAAAAACTGATAGTATATTATGAGATTTATTGCATTGAGTGATTCAATGATTAAAAGAAGGTTTTATTCTTGTATTGTATGTAACAGAATGAGTACTTAATAGGGGAGGAGAAGTTTTTTTTTTTTTTTTTCTAATTCATTAAGATAATGAATTTTATTCATTATCTTAATGAATTAGAAAAAAAAAATTTTCTTCTCCTCTATAATACTCAATCCGTTATGTATAAGAATAAAACCTTTTTTTAATCATTGGATCACTGAATGCAATGAATCTCATAATATACTATCATTTTTTTTTCAAATTATATTTTACACCATTTGTTAAATTCTGATTTTATTAATTAATAAAAAAACTTTTCAATTTCACTCATATACTATGCATCCCCCTCTTTTTTCTCTCTCTTAAAGGTTAAAATTAATACAATTGCATTTCATCTAAACCGTTTCGTATATCCTTCCTCTTTTCGTCTTCTCATTATCTGTATATATATTACTTTAGGACACAACACTGCAACTATATTTTTTTTTTCCAATTTTCTCCTAATCTCTCTGTGTCTTTTTTAAATTTATTTTTGGTAAGCCTTATCTCTCATTTTTTATTTTTCATATCTCAATGTCAAGTTAACCATTTCTTTTTAATCCACTCATCATCACCATTCTATTGATAAGGAATATAATTCCTACTTCAGTTATATATTACATCATTTTCTTTCCAGAAATTGTAATCATAAGATTTTCTAGTGAGTTTTCTTTGTCTCTTAATTCTTATATATAAACATAAAAAGAAAAGAAACGTATTTTGGTATTTGTATTTATACAACTTCTTACTTTTCTCATAGTTATTTCTTTATATTTACAAAAATAATTTCAATATTACAATTACAATTTATTTGCTTATTTTTATTAATCCGCGTATAAAATGTTATTTCTAATAAGATAATTTATTTGCTTATTTGTATTCAATTTTTATAGGTAGTTTTTTTTTTATGATTTTTCTTACGTTTACTATTCAATTATTGCATGTAACAATTTAATAATGTGTAAAATATTAATTTAGTACAAAATCAATAAATTATAAGTTTTAATTTATAACCCGCGCGTTGCACGGGCAATGCGACTGAAATCTTATAAACAATCAATATTGATCTTTGTGTAATTAATAAACTAAATTTTGATGAAAGCAAACAAAAATAGATGATATAGTGAAAAACACTTGAATATAAACAATTTAATAATTCATTTTCAATATTATTATACATGATTAACTTAATTTTAATTTTTTTTTTCCAAAAGAAGCTCGTATATTTTAATGAATTAATTTCAAGTCAACTACATATTCAACAAACATTAAACGAAGGTAATTTATAATAATCAAATTCCATAAGAATTTACTATTTTAAAACCAATAGAATGTTAAAAATATTAATATAATTTAGTTGCAATGTATTCAATAGGCTACAATGTTAACTCTAACAAAAAGTCAATCCGACATGAAGCTCTTGGATAGTATCTGCACTAATACAAAGTCTAACAAAAACAAAACTTATAACTATGAACAATTACACCGAACAAAAATATGGAGAATAAATTTTTAATAAAATAACAAAAACAAAATATTTACTTATGTGAAATGAATCTCTCCAAAAGAAAAGCTTGAAAAAGTACCCTGTCATGACAGAGGGCAGAGCTTGAATCAACTCCAACTAAAGCTCTAATTTTTACTTGAAGAATGATATATGACAAAAAAAAAAAACATTTGTGAAATTCTAGTGGCAATTTTTTTATGCATAGCTCCTCAGAGACTACAAATTCAATTTATATAGTACGTACAATTTATAAATAATTATGGTTTTACGTTTGACATTAAGGTACATGAAGAAGCTTTTCTTAACTTAAAATTAATTAATATAGGAAGATTAAATGATAATAAAAGAGTATAAGAGAGAAACTGTAACTTTTGGGCTTCTCTGCAATGTGACTTCCGATAAAAGTTTAAGAAAACATCAGTTTTTCTTATTTCCTTTTATTCTTTTTTTTTTTTTTTTTTTTTTTTGTTTTTGTTTGAAATGCAGTATGTTGCGCTTTGTCTCTTCCATTGGCATGAGAAGCTCCTATGGTAAAGATACTGGAATTGTTTTAGATAAATTTTTAATATCATGTTTCAAAATAGATTTTATCAAAATAAATTTTTTACTTATTATATTTACTGATCTGAAATGAATCCCCCCACAAGAAAAGCTTGAAAAAGTACTCTGTCATGATAGAGGGTAGAGCTTGAATCAACTCCAACTAAAGCTCCAATTTTCACTTGAAGAATGATGTACAAAAAAAAAAAAAAAAAAAATCATTTGTGAAATTCTGGTGGCAATTTTTTTATTCAGAGCTCTTCAAAGACAACAAATTCAATTTATATAGTACGTACGATATATAACCAATTATGGTTTTATGTTTGATATTAAGATACATGAAGAAGCTTTTCTTAACTTAAAATTAATTAATATAGGAAGATTAAATGATAATAAAAGAGTATAAAATAGAAACTGCAACTTTTGAGCTTCTCTACACCCAAATCCTATTTTACACGATTATCAAAAAAAAATTTCTATTCTACAACAGTTATAATCATTTGAATCGGAAACCTGATAATTTACTCCTCTGTGCTCTTTGACTCCCAAACTTTGGATTCAAAATAATATACTCCACCAAAACTAAAAAGATACTAATTAATATATTAAAATAATTAATTTACTCTTAAAATTTTATATATATGTTTTTTACGATTCTCATGTTTTATGGTGTAGTATATGATTTCTAAGAGACTCAAATCTTGGACCTCACAATTAGAACGAGATGTCTTTATCACCACTATGTAGCAGCAAGATAGGCTTAAACTTGTATACTAAATTTTAATTTTCAAGCCTAAATTAAAATTAGAAAAATTGAGATTTTGAGAACAAAAGTTGATTTTTTTTTTAAGTATCAAAAGTGTCAATTGTAATAGTAAAAGAGAAGATGGAGGTAATAATGTTGATGGCAATGGAGAAATTTTACAACACTCTCAGAATATGTATTCCTCAATAATAAAAACACAATTTAAAAAAAATAAAAATAAGTAGATTGTGTTTTTATAACTACAAAAGTACATGCTCTAGAAGTATTGTAAATAGGGATGTAAACGGAGCAGGGCGGGGATTGACAATCTCATCCCCATTCCCCGGCGAGGCGGGGATCCCTGTCACCGTTAAGACAATTAAAAAAAATAAGTAAAATTCAATTTTGATGCCATGCCCTTTTGATTTGTGAATGAATTTTAATTTTATTTTAGTATTACAAAATTTAATTATTTATATAAGATAAATATATAATTAATACTATATATATAATAATATAAATAATTATAAGTGGGGATTTTTGACAAGGATATTATCGGGGATCCTCGCGGGGACAAAACGGGGACAGAGCCTCGGGGCAGGGATAGGTAATCCCATTCCCGTCCCCGTTTAGCATTTGGGGATAAATTTATCCATGTCCCCGCCTTGTGGGAATCCTAAACGGGGGAATCCCCATCCCTATTTAGGTGGGCCCTCACATCCCTGTTGACAACTCTAATCGTAAAACTTTTAATAAGAGAGACAAAGAAGTTAAGATTTAATAAACCAATAATGCTGCACACCCCGCCAGTCTCCTCGCCACCTAATACCCGCCTGACATGGCCACTTAATTTGCATTGCAATAATGTTGCTTCATTCTGAATTTCCAAGTTCTCTTCTCCTCTTGTTTTGTTACTTTTAATTTAAAAACATTATCTTATTTTATTCTAATTTTTTCTAACAAATGTTAGATTTGTTGTGAAATGACTTAAATAACAGAGCTTATATGGAGATTATAACGATAAGGAAACTGGCAGAGAGAAAATATGAGAATAAAAATTTTCCATTACTGAATATGAGTTGTAATGAATAATAAAAACTAACATCTATTTATAGGAAAAGTTGAGGGGCTAAAAGGTAATTACATAATATTTAATTAATTAATGGTGCAGTACGGCACCGATACATCAATAAATTCCAACACTCCTCCTTGATGTATATCATTGCGAATGGGACAGTATCTTATTAAAAGCCTTACTAAGGAAAACCCATTGAAACAAAAACATTGGTTAAGGGAAAAAGAGTACAGTGTTTACTCTCCTTATTCGCAATATTATTGAAGGTTTTTGAAATGACGCTGTGAGCGGACGACCTTTTTCAAAGCGATTAAGCATGGCAAACGCAAACCGGGCGCTTTTTAGAAAACCGGAAAATCTATTTTAAGTGACGTTTTAGGAAATTAGATTTTGTTCATCTTGCTTTACGAAAGCTTGTTCATTTATCTTGAATTTTTTTTTGTAGAAATCGCTTTTCCGTTTTTAACTTAAGACCTCGAAACCTCAATTTCGAGATCAGTGACAGAGTCGCCACCCGGATCAGCTCATCTGGGAAATTCCGGTACAGCTCCCTACCGAGAGCAGACTACTGTACCTAATCCAGAGGTTCGGGCAACTTACCTACTTAACCTCAAGCTTGTATTCGTTTATTATTTATGAAGCCACATTTATTCAATTTATTATCTTTCTCTACCCAATTTGTTTATTTTATTAGCCCGTGCTAAAGCAGAATGTGGAAAATAAATAGCAGGAAAATAAAGTATACATATAAAATATACAGAAAATAGTAAAGGCCGATTATACAACCCAATCGAATAAAAGATAAAAACTCTCATCCTTACTTTACAAACACCTAAGTACACGAGGATTTAAAAATACAACCGCCTAATTACACGGATTAATCTATTAAATACAATAAAAATAAAAATAAATGCTACAAAACAGATTGGTTAGCACAGTTTATATTATAAAAGCAGGTAGGACTCAAATCAAGACAGAATTGGGATTTTTAGGATAGGGGGCATGCATTTCGGGGGTAACCGGGTCGATCCAACTGGTCAGACCGATTAAACCTGGAAAACGGTTTTTTGAAACGCCCTGAAATTTTTGTACTAGGAAAATGATTTTAGAAAACATTTGGCTTGGTTACATGCAAATTTTCATTTTTATGGGTCTGTTATCCCGGAACTCGGGGTTCCGTTCGTGTAGATTTCTAAATATACAAACCATCTAGGGTCCGAAATGCAATAAACACACCAAAAATAGTTTGAATCGGAAAAATGCATCGCGCAACAACGTTCGTATGGGTCGTTCCATGATTCTGTCTTTTCCGGGAATCACAGCCGCATAGCTGAAAATAGAGTCGGCCGCCTCTGGTTAGAGCCGGGCGGCTCTGGTTAGAGCCCATGTTGGGCTGCTATGATGCCCAGACCCGAAACCGATTTTCTCGTTTTTTCGAAAAAAATTGCTATTTTTGTTCGTTTTCAATATTTTCCTGAGATTTTATAATGTTTGGGGGACCGCTGTTGCTGAACTACGGATCCGTAATGGATCGAACAACCCCTAAACCGAAATATAAAACCCAGAAAAAAACCAAAAACGCAATATTCATACGTCCAGAAATCTGAAAACCGAGGTAAAACGACATACAAATAATTTTGGGCCGAAAAATATCAAAACAGAAGGCATAAAATGAAAAACGGACTCCTGTCGGCCGATCGGGACAGATCGGGAATCTGTCCTTGAGGAACAGAGCTGGCCGGCTCTGTTCATCACAACCACAGCTGTACGGCTATGATGGGTTGAGTCTGCTTTTCAGAAAACGTAAAACAGAGAGAAAAAAAACATGCAGAAAACACAATGCAAACAGGTTTAAGGCCTCTCAGAGTTTACCTTGGTGTTATTCCAGTGTATTGGATATTCAAGAATGGATTAAAAGATTGAAATTGATGCTGGAATCTCAACTAGTAAAAAACTGCAGCAATCCTAAGCAAACTGAAACTAACCCGGATGCGTCCCAGATTGATCAGCAAAGGTCTTAGGACTTTCCCTTAATGTCTTTTGAATGGTGTAGGGTTCTAATCTTGAGACTTTGGTTCACTCTTTTTCTTTCCCTTAGTCTCCTTTCCTCTTTTATCTCTTCTGCTTTTTCTTTTTTTTTTTTTTTTTTTTCTCTCGAGATGATTTTCTCTGTCATAAGATTCTAAAAAAAATCTCTTACCCAGATTTTATTTTTTCTATTTATACTCTCCTTTCACATATCATATCTAGCATTTATTAGCTGCCTGACTTCTGATATCGCCCATATCTTATTTCTGGCGAGATAAGTTGCTTTGTTTTGCAAGACAACTTCTCTTGCCCACTAGAGCCGCCCGACTCTAGTCTAGAGCCGGCCGGCTCTGGTCCAAGAAACCAGAGCCGCCCGGATCAAGAGAAAGCCGAAGTGAAAAATCGAAAAGTTGGACATGCACCCTAAACCCTAGAAATCACTCGGGAGACCTATCCGGGGGTTTTGGATCGCGGATTGCTTGGTTTTCAGGGCATTTGAGACATTCCGGGCAACAATCCGGTCGCTTTCGAGTGTAATTCAAGTCCGTCTGCTATATGAACTCTCATCACAGAGGTCAGGAGAACCCGTGCTCACAGGCTACCCTTTGCTGGACCAAAGTCAGCTCATGGTGGGCTATGAAGCCTAGAACGAGTTTGGTCTAGCGACTGAGAGCACGGTGAGAAAGGAAGAGAAAACGCACCTGATACCCCTTATTGGGGATACAGAGTCATTGACTCGCTGTGGTGGAGTGTGCCCGTGGTGTCGACTCGCTGTGGTGGAGTGTGCCCGTGATTTCAACTCGTTGTGGCGGAGTGTGCCCGTGATATCGACTCGCCGTGATGGAGTGTGTTCGTGGTGTCGACCCTCTGTGGTGGAGTGTGCCCGTGGTGTCGACCCGCTGTGGTGGAGTGTGCCCGTGATTTCGACTCGCTGTGGTGGAGTGTGCCCATGATATCGACTCGCTGTGGTGGAGTTTGCCTGTGATATTGACTCGCTGTGGTGGAATGTGTTCGTGGTGTCGACTTGCTGTGGTGGAGTGTGCCCGTGGTGTCGACTCGTTGTGGTGGAGTGTGCCCGTGATTTCGACTCGCTGCGGTGCAGTGTGCCCATGGTGTCGACTCGCTATGGTGGAGTGTGTCCGTGGTGTCGACTCGCTATGGTGGAGTGTGTCCGTGGTGTCGACTCGCTGTGGTGGAGTGTGCCCATGATATCGACTCGCTATGGTGGAGCAACCAAATAAGACTGTTTTCTCCGTGTGATGGAGTAACCGCATAGAATCTTCTCTTTTCTCCTTGTGGTGGAGTGGACCATTGAAGTTGAGTCGAGAGCACGTATTTATTCCTTGATCGACAATTTTGGAAACAAAAATTTTTACCCCTTCGATCAAGAGTAAATACAGCTTGGGCTTGTTTGGCCCCCGGATATTTGCGAAAGTGAAAAATACTCTTCCCGGGATTAAATTGGAGTAATCAGAAATCGTGAAAAAAAATCAAGAGAAACACGATACTTGGAGTAGAGCTGGGTGGCTCTGTCTTAGTAGGACAGAGCCGGTGGCTCCAACATAGAGCCGGCCGGCTCAAGGCTAGAGCCGTACGGCTCTAGTGGGTTGTGATTGAAAATAAAAAGGGTGAGTTCTCCCCTTCAACCTCATTTCTTCGTTCCTCTTCTTCTTGCTCATTTTGTGAAAAATTTCTTCATCTCCTTTAGACCAAAATGAGGAAAATACGAAAAGCTATTCTTCCAAATGCTCCCACACATCCATCCCCTTATGTGAGATATTCTTTACCTGAAGGGGAGTTTTTCTTGCCCACTGAATCTACAGTGGATGTGTATGGATTGCGAGAGACGGTCTCGTATTGTGGTGTTAGAAGAGATGATCCTGTACCTGTGACTTTGAAACCATCTATGCATATTATTCAGGATCTGGTCAGTTTTCTTTTCTTTAATTTACCTTTTTCTTCTATTTTTGAATTCCTACAAAATAGACAAAATTAGGTGAATTTCATGAAATTGATGCATGATTAGAGTAGATTTTGCCCCTAGAAAACTTAATTGATAATTTAGAGTTGATTAAAACCGATTTTTCGGTGAAAAATCACAAAACCTAGGTTTCAGGAACCAAGCCACCGGTTTCCAAACAGAGCCGGCTGGCTTAATGCTAAAGCTAGGCGGCTGTGTTCGTCGTCCTGTGGCTTTGGTCAATAACAGAGCCGGCTAGCTATGGTTAGGGTCGGATGGCTCTAACCATGATCGGGCAGCTCTGGTTCAACCAAAACCAAGATTCCGAGCCTCTAATTTTATTTTAAATGCTTTATACATGTAAAGCAACAAATAAGTAACTCATAAAACTCCCTGTTTATTATTTTACAGACGAGGCCGTATAACCAGGGGGCTGGCTCCGTGTCTTACCCATTAGCCTGGTATCGACGACTCCCTAACGAGGTGCGGGAGCTGGTTGATTCAACCGGGCTGGACCGGTTCATTTGCTCGGTGCGTGAGTCTGCGCCTCGGACGAGTATGGGTCTACTGATGGCACTCTTAGAGTGGTGGATGGATTCCACCCATACTTTCCATTTCCCGATCGGGGAATTCACCATCACACCCAAGGATTTCGTGGCTATCAGCGGGCTATCCTTCAGTGGGCGTACTATAGATTTTAACCAGTCACTGGAGCGGGGAGGCTTCAGACCACATGTGATCGCCATGTTGGTTGGCTTGACTCCCGCAGGCAGGCGGGTCCAGGAGAGTACTTTGCGGGATTATTGGTTGAGTAGACAAGACAGTCTACCTGAGGGCTCCTCATTCCAACTTAGGGATGTGAGACATTAAGCTCGGGCGTTCTTACAGTTCGCCTTGAGCACTTTGCTATTCCCCACAGGTCAGAGTGACCTGAACTTCACTGTGCTCCCATCACTGACACAGTTGGAGGATATAGGGAGTCTGAGTTGGGGGTGAGCCGAGCTTGCTCAGCTATACTATGGCCTTGACATTTGTGCCCGCGGGAGGCACAAAGAGTTTAAGGGTGCTTGGATAGTTCTTCACGTGAGTTGCCTTCCTCTTTTTTTTTTTTAAACATACACTCTACTGTTATTGTGCAGATTTAGCCATATAAATGCGCCTTCATTCCTCAACCAAAATTAGCGATACCGGCTAATGCTGTGATTCCTGACTTTCCTCGGTTGCGGTGGTGGCTTAGCTTTGGCTAGAGTGAGGTAGACACCGACCCTTGGATTTGCCGCCAGCTTTTGGCGAATATGACTTTTGAGCAGGTACTCCTCCAGTTCAATCATCATTAATTTTAATTAATTTTTTTTAAACTGTCACCTATTTTTAGGTGATCAAGGAACCGTGGGGAAATGCTGTGTGGCCCCTAGAGCTTATAAAAGTCCAGAGGCTAGTGCCTCGTCGATTCGTCATGGAGAGCCCTATCAGCTTAGAGTGGTATCTCGGGGAGAGGATTACTGATTGGCGTGCCAGGCCTTAGGAGCGCAGGATCCCGCCTACACTTCCAGTCGGACTATTCTGGCCACATCTATTGCCAGAGGAGGACCATCCGGATCTATTTGGGTTCGGGCACGTAGTTATGGGAGATGATGGCGATTACCCACAGTTCATCCCTACACAACTTCTTCCTCCCATCGGGACTGCACTACCAGAGGATGCACCAGCTGGGGTACTTCTTTACCTTGCTTTATCTTCTGTTTATTTTGAGGCTGGACTGCCACTTACCATTCCTTTTCTTATTTTCCTTTTTAGCCATTTGAGAGAGGTAAGTGCCACGTTCTTCATCTGGCAGACGTTTTAGTGGTCGCGGGTCTAGGACTGCCAGCGGCCGGGGAGATGGAGGTTCCTCTGCCCACACGGGTGTGCCTAGTGTTGACACCGAGGCGGGGTACACTGAGCCTATTCCCTCTATGGTTCCTCCGATGGTTCCTCCTGCTGGCTTCACCCCAGGACATCTGGAGTACTTCGTGGAGCCCTGGGTGATGCTACATAATGAGGCCGGGGAGCTTTATCGAGCAGATCTGCATATCGAGGCACACCCTCCTCCTACTGCTATTCCTCCTAACATGACACATATGCGTATACCTGCCCCTGCTTACTTTTGACTGTTGTTCTTGCTACTGATCCAATATGTGTGCTGTTCTTTATGCAGATTTCGGTGACACAGGGAATGGCTCTGTGCTAGGCGACTTCTGCTCTCAGGAACCTCTTTCTTCAGGATAACAGGGTGTTGACGGTAAGTACCTGCATTGACAAGTTCATATGCATGTATATATGCTTCAGATGCATATGTATGCCCGTCGGCATGAGGATGCCCGCACGAGGGTGGAGACGGAGGAGATGCAGAGGACCATTGCAGACCTCACATTCATGAACGAGACTCTCCGCACTTAGTTGGATGACTGGGAGGCTGGTCGGGGTATCTTTGGTGATGGCGTCAGAGCCGAGGGCGAGGAGGATGATGAATCGACTGATGGGGAACAGTTGTAGACCCTATTTTCTATACCTTTGTAGTTTTGTGTTGATGCAGCCTGCTTGTGGGCTAGGATAGGACATCATTGTGTACATATACATATTTTCATTGCATGACCATTGGCTGATGTACCATTTTTGTTAATATTCTATGGAAATTCCTCCCCCCTTTTGTTGATCTGTTATCTTCTCGTTGCTAGGACCTACCTTACTGATGGCATTTCATCTGTTTTCTATCCAGAAAAGAGCAATCATCCAGTTCTATTTCCCGTGCCCTCTCTAATGGATCAGCTTCGTGACCGCCTCAAGGACTACTGGAGAACATGCCGCACTTCCAACTGGAACTTATTAGCACCTTTTAGTCTACATTCCATGCGGTTTTACATGAATATGCCCCAAAATCGGACCTTTCTGGCTACTGTAGCCCGGTTCTGGGATCCGATGGATCATGTTTTCCACTTTTCTGGGCAAGAATTATGCCTGATGGTAGAGGAATTCGGGGCCATCCACTTTGCTCCCTGTCCACGTGGAGTCAGGTTAGCTGTTCCTGATCCCGATTCAGACAACCTACAGACACTTTGAGGGTTATTGAATACAGCACATTTGGACCGCTTGCTCCTTGGTGAGACTGCTCTTAGGAGACTCAACATGTCCGTTATTATGGACGTGTGTTTTGCCTCAAACCCCTCTGCCCCTGGTTGGGTTTTTTTGATGGGTCTGTAGTTGATGTCCCTTTATCTGTGTGAGTCAAGAGACCGGACTTGTGATTCCTTGTTAATCCCAGTGGTGGCCCAGATGGCCGATGGTGCTTCACCTATGGGGATCATCTTAGCTGAGACCTTGATTTATCTAGATTCTATCCACTCTGGTCACCCGATTGAAACATATGGATGTCCTTTTCTGCTTCAGGTCAATTCTCAACTTCGAGTTTGATATTCTGATTAAACATGCACTCTACTGATTGATCATCTATTCTGCAGATCTGGCTATTGGAAAAGCTAAGTCTCCTGAGTGCTCCTCCACCTCAGCCGAGATATGTTCTGAAATGTTTCTGGACCCGTCGTATGGAACTTGCAGACTTCGCCACACGTACTACAGAGGAATGGTTCAGTTGGCTGAGAGAAAGAACAGACACATCTATCCGCTGGGTGTGTCATTGGTGGGAAATCTTGCAGGTGACTACAGAGATTTGGGCAGGAGGTGCACATCTCCTAAGACTATTCAAGGTGACATTTTATTCTCTTTCACGATTATGTAGACAATACGGGCAAGCCTCGTTCTTTATGCACAATCGAGTGTGGGGAATTCACACAATAGTGGCCTCGGCACGTGCGATAGTAGTGGATGAATCCCACCCGCTTTGAGGTTTTGAGGTATGGTGAAATAGCCTCGACAGAGACAGATGGTCGTTACAGAGCTTGGTTAGCTGAGTTGGTGACCTGTCCTACAAGGCGCGAGCGCGGGATCCTAACCCTGAGGCATCTCGACTTGTAGGTCTCCTTTATGCTGTATGAAGTTATCGCTGGATAACATTTATTTTGCTGTTTTATTTTATGTCCTTACTTTTTTGCATAGACTTCCCTTGCGGGTTTTTAATCTATCGGACTGTCTTAACTTTTACTTGGATCGCCCTTTCTGGTTTTCAATCCAGCAGACTTTTTATTCGCATCTTAAATTTTGCATGGACCGCCTTTCGGTTTTCGATCCACCAGATTTTTTTTGAGCTTTCCTCTTTCATGAACGTTAAGAATGAAAAAATAAGAATGAGCAGTTACGCAAAATAGATTACTAAATTCAGCAAACTTGGAATGTTTATCAAACGAAAATGAACATAAATTCATTCATTCATTAAAGAAACGTTTTAGCACAAATGACATCAATAATGAAATGAAACTAGCGACAAGTTCAGCACTGGTATGTGCTTCAACCGAACTCACACCTGCTATCGACCAGTCTATACAGATTTTCTAGCTAATAGGAATTCCTCACTTGTCCTAATTTTTCATGAACTGCCTTTTCGGTTTTCGGCTCATCGGACTATCCTAATTTTTGCGTGGACTGCCTTTTCGGTTTTCAGACCACTGGACTTATTCTTTTTTATTATTATTATTATTATTATTATTATTATTATTATTATTTTATATATAAAGTACTGCTTAAGCTTGTCTTGATTGACGGGGTTGACAAATTTGTTCCCATCCATATCCATGATTTTTACGGCTCCCTTAGACAACACTTTCTTTACCACATACGGTCCTTCCTAGTTAGGTCTAAACTTCCCTCGTGCATCCGTATGAGTCTGCTTCATCCGTTTGAGAACAAGATCACCGGCTTTAAGAGAGCGCTTGAGATGGCGAACTCTACCATTATAAGCCCAGGCCATTCGCTGCTGATACATCTACAGACGATCCAATGCTTGAAGTCGCTTTTCATCAATCAGGGCCAACTGTTCGTACCACGATCGTATCCATTCTGATTCAGGTATCTGTGCTTCCATCACTATTCTCAAGGATTTTAGCTCGGTTTCAACTGGCAATACGGCCTCCATTCCGTACCCTAATGAGTAAGGTGTCTCACTAGTTGGGGTCCTGATACTCGTCCTGTACCCCCATAAAATGAAAAGTAGCTTGTCTGCCCAATCCCTGTACACGAACAACCATTTTTGCTAGAATTTTCTTGATACTTTTATTGGCTGCCTCCACTGCCCCCTTGGCTTGTGGGTAATACGGTGAAGACTTATGGTGCTCTACCCCTCTGTCCTGAAACAATTGACCTGTTACCCCTTGGAACTGAACACCATTATCTGTTACCACGTGGTGTGGGACTCTGTACCGGGCGAAGATATTTTTCTCAATGAACTTAGACACTTTCTTGGCCGTGAGGTTCGTAAAAGATTCTGCCTCCACCCACATCGAGAAATAATCTACGGCCACAATAATGAAGCGGCGTCCATTTGATGCTGGCGGCTTATCTCTCCAATGATGTCGATCCCCCAAGCAGCGAACGGCTAAGGAGTCGAGGCCGTCTGAAGCTCGAGTGGGGGAAGATGGCTAATGTCTCCACATATCTGGCACTCATGGCATCTTTTTACCCTTTCAATATAATTAGCCTGGAGTGTCAACTAATAGTACCCTTGCCTCAGAATTTTCTTTGCCAGGCTGTGAGCGGACGACCTTTTTCGGAACGCGCGTTGAAGCGGGAACCAGGGATTTTATTTTTAGGTGTTGATGTTTTGGTTTTGAAAACGGGTTTTAATCTTTCTTAGAAAGACCTTTCATTTTATTGGAAGAGTCTTTTTGTAGAAAACTCAAATTCAAGCATGAATTTTAGAAAACAAGCTTTTTAGAAAATCCCATTTTAACTTAAAGATCTCGAAACATGAATTTTGAGATTAGATACAGAGTCGCCACCCGGATCAGCTCATCCGGAAAATTCCGGTACAGCTCCCTACCAAGTGTAGACGTTGTACCTAATCCAGAGATTCGAGGTTCGGGCAACATACCTACTAATCGTCACTTATTTTTAATTATTATCTTGTAATATGACATTTCATTCACTTAAATCTACCCATTTCATCTTCCTTTAATTATTAACCAATGCTCATGCAAATGACATAAATATAAATACTAAAATAAAGTGCGGAAAAATAAAAGTGCGGAAA
The DNA here is from genome assembly GCA_039660915.1 of Euphorbia tirucalli. Taxonomy (NCBI): domain Eukaryota; kingdom Viridiplantae; phylum Streptophyta; class Magnoliopsida; order Malpighiales; family Euphorbiaceae; genus Euphorbia; species Euphorbia tirucalli. The sequence continues at coordinate 27,109,537 of CM077640.1, read as the reverse complement.
AGTAAACCAGAGGCCAAATTATACAACCCAAGAAAAAGAAAACTCACATCCTCACTTTTTACAACCACCTATTATACACGATAATCTAAAAATTACAATCGCCTAGATACACGGGATAATCTATAAAATACATTCAAAAATAAAAATAAAGGAAAAATAAAAGCTGCATCCAAATATGGTTAGCACAAATAAATAAATCACACTAAGGACTCATATAGGACAGAATAGGGGTATTTTAGGAAACGGGATCATGCAAAGGGGGTAACCAAGTCGACCCGATCGGTCGGCCCGGTTAGACCTGGAAAACGGTTTTTTAAACGCCCTGTAGGTTTTATGGATAAAAAATCAGTTTTAAAAGCGGTTTGGCTCATTTACATGCACTTTTCCAACTTTAGCGGGCCGGATATCCTGGGACCCGGGGGTCCCGTTCGTGTGTGGGCCTAAATCAAACATCCATCTAGGGTCTAAAAGTATGCAAACACGCCAAAATTCATTTTTGAATGAGAAAAGATTGCAAAATTACAAGTTTGGGGCCCAAAAGGGCAAAACTGTAATTCTGCCTCCATTACAGCCGCGCGACACTGGAATCGATTCTGGGGCATTACAGCCGCGCGGCGGCTGTAGGCTACAGCCGCGCCCCTGTAGCTTACAGCCGGGCGGCTGTAATACCCCATAATCGATTCCAGTGTGTTTTCTCTTTTTGAAAATTGTTTTGCAAATTTAGTGATTTTGCCTCAACTACAGCCGCGCGGCTGTAGGTTACAGCCTTGCCCCCGTAGATTACAGCCGTAGGGCTGTGATCATGAGTGGGGCGGCTGTAGCCGAAAAACTCCCAAAAATCGTAAAAACTCAAAACATGGCATTACAGCCGCGCCCCTATAGGTCACAGCCGCGCGGCTGTGAATATGAGTGGGGCGGCTGTAGCCAGAAAAACTCCCAAAAATCATAAAAAACTCAAAACATGCAATCAAATCACAACCAGAATGAATAAAACGGATTTCTAAGGCCTCTCAGAAGATTACCTTGTCTGTGTTCCAGTGCTTGGACCACGAAAAATGGATTCGGATCCCAGAAACGTCTTGTAGTCACGAACAACTCGAACAGAGTGCGATTTTCAAAGCCTGAACGGAACCACGAAGAAGATTAAAGGATTGGTTGTTATGTGTTCTTTTAAGATTATCTTTGTTTTCTTCTTTTTTTTTTTAATTGTTAAGAACCCTAGAAAAATCTAAGTGATGGTGTTTTTCTCTCCAAAAATCCTTTCTTTTTTTCTTTTTTAGTTTTCTACCTCTCTTACCCTAATCCCGGATTAGGATGTTTAAATACCTCCCTTTTTGGTATTAAATCGGAATTAATTGCTGATTTTGGTAAAAAAAAAAAAAGAAAAACTAACGCTTACAGCCGCGCGGCTGTAGGTTACAGCCACGCCCCTATAGACTACAGCCGCCGCTCGACTGTAGACTATAGCCGCGCGGCTGTAAGTTACAGTCGAGCGGCTGTAGCGACCGAAATGCCTATTTTGCTTAAAAACCGAATTAAATGCTGATTTTGCCCCAAAAAAGAAATATGAAGATTATAGCCATGCGGCTGTCCCTGTAGACTACAGTCGCACGGCTGTAGATTACAGCCGCACGGTTGTAGCGACCAAAATGCCTATTTTGCTTAAAAACCGAATTAAATGCTGAATTTGACCAAAAAAGAAAATATAAAGATTACAGCCGCGCGGCTGTAGGTTACAGCCACGCCCCTGTAGACTACAGCCGCATGGCTGTAATTTACAGCCGAGTGGCTGTAATGTCCAGAAAAGGCCATTTTCACTTATTTTTCGTTCTTTTCCTCGGTTCTTTTAAAATACTCACTCGAATTCTTCGGGGTTCCGTACTAGGACTTGTCACACACCTTCGGGCTATCCGAGACATTTCTGACGTTTTCCCGATCGGTCCGAATCCGCTTCACATTTATCCGTGAAAAAGGTAACAATAGCTTTCATCATCAAGGTCGGGAAAAAGCCCATGCTCACACAGGGCTAAACCGCTCATGTGCGGGCCGCACATTCCCGTATGAACCTGATCTATCACCACTCTGGCTTCTTTCTCGGTTAGACATTTCAGTAGTAATCCATTCACGGTTCCCTTAAAAAACTGATTCTCAAAGATCCTGAATGCACTGCTAACCTCCGGAGGATAATCTTATCTGCTTCAGTGGCATCTTCAGGGTATGACCCTTTCTAAAGAAACTGTAAAATATCATCATACCATGGACGATCTTCTACCACAGTCACCATAACCTTTTCTGCTCTATATTAAGGACTCTGTGATACCTCCAACACTACTGGCCCAATCGGTTTCTTCTGAGGACCTTCCCAAATGGACGATAGAGTGGCCAACGAATCTGCCATCTGATTTTCTTCCCTAAGCACATGTCTGAATTCACAATTCCTGAAGACTTTGACCCTTTCCTATATGGCTTCAAGGTAGGGGTGAAGGGACTCTTCTTTAATTTCCCAATCTCTAGTGATTTGCTTCATGACTAATGCCGAATCTCCGATGATAAGGGTTTCATGCACTCCTAAGGTGATCAGGTTATTTCCCCAGTGTCAGGTTATTTCCCCTTTCGGAGTACTTATGGCTCGAGACAGCCTGATAATGACAACATGTACCTGTACTTGAGTACACATTGATACGTGTATGCATGTGTGTGTGTATGTTTTGAGTGTATGTGTATGTGCATGTCCTGGATGCATATGCGTATGATTATGGTGCTTTTTCATGTTTTGTTTGTTGCAGACGACGATTGGGATCGAGCGCCGTGAGTCTGCTCGTTTGAGAACAGAGGTTGATCAGTTGAGTCGGTGGGTCACCGAGCTGGAGGTCATGAATCAGACTTTCAGGGACCGGACGGCCGATTGGGATGCCTAGATGGATCTGTCCTTGGTGGATATCGCAATGGAGTTTGGTTGATTGACCTGATTGCTTGCTCCACGAGGCATGGGCGTGAGGCACTGGCTTTGATGTAACTCGGTTTTTACAGGATTACAGTTGTCTGAGCTTGATACTATTGTATGACTTTTTTTTTGCATGTCCTAATTTTTGCATAGGTCGCCCTTTTTGGGTTTTCGGCCTATCGGACAGTCTTTATTTTTGCCTGAACCGCCCTTTCAGGTTTTTGATTAAGCAGACTTTATTTTATTCCCTAGCTTTTGCATAGACCGCCCTTTTTTGGGTTTTCGATCTATAGAGCTGTCCCAATTTTTGTATGGACCGCCTCTTCGGTTTTCGATCCATCGGACTTTTTTTTTTGAAGTGAGATGCATGTAAATAGAAAATGTGCACATTCGTACGAATTCAATTTCAAGCAGACTTGGGACATTTAACTTAAACAGAAAACAACATTCATTCATTCATTCACTCATTTATAATGTTTTAGTACAATGCACATCAAAGATGAAATGAAGCTAAGGACAGAATCAGTAATGGTATCCATCTCAACCGGTCCCACGCCTGCCACCAGCTGGTCTTTGCAGATTTTCCAGCTGATAGTCCTCACCTCTCTGTCCTAACTTTTGCATGGATCACCTTTTCGGTTTTCGACCCATCGGACTCTTTTTTTTTTTTTTACACCTACTAGCACCTGGGCTTGCCTGGGTTGATGGGGTTGACAGCTTGGTCTTTGTCTGGTGGAACCGCTTCCATCCTGTAGGCTAATGAGTACAGTGTTTGTCTAGTGAGTACTCCGGTGCTAGTTTTGTATCCTTGCAAGACAAATGATAGCATATCGGCCTATCCTTTGTAGGCGGTTGTCGTTTGGACGGAATTTTGTGAGCTGCTTTTATCGCCCCATTGGCTTATGGGAAATGCATAGATAATCTATGATGCTCCATCTCTTTCATTTTGTAGCACTATGTTTTACCCCTTGGAATTGTAGGCCATCATTGGTCATGACATGATAATGCCTATGTAACTCCACTTCTACCCACTTCGAGAAGTAATTGATGGTTACGACCATGAAACGATACTCATTCGAGTCTGCGGAGCTCCTGCTTGGCTGATTCCATCTTTGAATCATTCAAAGCTTGGTTCAGTAATTTCTTTGTCACTTTTTCATGACATCGTACGGTCAGGCAAAGATTCCCATGTGATTTTATAGCACTTTTACAAATTTTTCTTTTTTTTTTTCTTTTTTTTTTCTCTTTTTTCATCGGGCGTGAGATCTTTCGAGACGGATATCCTTTTCAAGTCTTCATTTGTCCTTAGATTCATTTCATGCAGTGATGCATCATGTATGCTAAAGATATTAAATGAATGTTTGTATGCATGCAGAGTTCCATTTGAAAAATATCACACAAGTAATTGAAACCAAATTCCATTGAATTAAACACTGAGAGGTTGAATTGTTCACAGAATAAATTTTAGAGATAAAAACTAAAGACATAAAAAAGAATATCGTCCTCCACATGCGGAGGGTCTTCCTTTATTGCTGCAACATTATCCTTGGTAGCTTGTGCACCCGAATCACCCAAACTTGGGCAAAGGATTATTATTATTATTATAATTTGTTTTTTTTTCTTTTCTTTTTTAAGAAACTTCTTTGATTGCAAGTTTTAGGTTGATGTGACAGCTCACGTGAATATATGTTTGAATGCTTCGCTTACTTGGATGTTTTAACAGATGGATCCAAACACACATTCAAACACTCATAAAATATGTTAAGCAGAATGACATTCCATTAGTGAAATCAAAGTGGGAGCGGTCATGAAATAATATTCATCTCAGGTAATTTACTCGTGCAGTCAACTAGCGCTCACGGGTTTTTTAGCTAACACCTCTCACTTCATGCCTGATCTTTTGCCTAAGCCATCGTTATAGCTTAGTAGGCTATTTTGAATTTTCTAAACATGATAGTGCTTGAGGTGATCCTGGTTGACTAGGTTGGTGAATTCATTGTTGTCCATATCCATTATCTTGATTGTGCCTTTTGAGAGGATCTTCTTCACTACATACGGGCCTTCCCAATTCGGTTGGAACTTGCCCTTAACGTCAGTGTTAGAAGGCTTCAGCTACTTTACCACTAAGTCTCTTGCTTTCAGAGGATGTCTCTAGTGACAAACCCAGCGATTGTATGCCCTGGCCATCCTTTGCTGATACATTTGTAAATGGTCTAAGGCCTTCATGCACTTCTCATCAACCATAGCCAACTGTTCAAATCTGGCCCTAGCCCATTCTATTTCTAGCAGCTGAGCTTCTAAGGTAATCCTTAGGGACTTTGATTCTATCACCACCGAAAGGTGCTTCCATCCTATAAACCAATGAATACGGAGTCTCATCGGTAGGAGTCCTGACACTAGTTCTGTAACCCCAAAGAGTGAAGGGTAACTTCTCTGCCCAATCTCTGTAAGTGGTGACCATCTTAGATAGGATTTTCTTAATGGATTTGTTGGTCGCCTCTACTGCCCTATTGGCTTGTGGTCTGTAGGGAGTGGATCTGTGTTGCTCTATGCGGTGCTCTGCAAGTAGTTCTGCCATTACACCTTGGAACTACAAGCCATTATCTGTCACTACATGGTGCGGAATGCCATATCGTGTGAAATTGTGCTTCTCTGTGAACTTAGCCATCTTTTTCACCATTATATATAGGATTCAGCCTTTACCCACTGTGAGAAATAGTTGACTGCTCGATGAATCTGTGACCATTCAACATTGGAGGTCAAATCTCGCCAATGATATCTATTCCTCATGCCGAGAATGGCCAAGGAGTAGAGAGGCTTTGTAGTTCCATCGATGAGAGATGGCTAATATATCTATAAATTTGGCATTCATGGCATTTCCTCACCTCTTCAACACAATGCTTGCATAGTCAGCTAGAAGTGACCTTGCCGTAGGATCTTCTTTGCCAAGGGCTATACCATTCATATGTGAACCATAGGATCTTGAATGTATCTGTTTCATCATTTGCTGCGGTTCTGATTCTGCCAAACATCTTAGAAGTAGACCATCCATTGTCCTCTTGAAGAGCTGATTCTCGAATATTCTGAACAGCAATGCCATTCGTCTGATTGCTACTCTATCACCTGTGTCTGCTTCTTCCAGATATTGTCCATCTTGTAGAAATCCAAAGATGTCAGAGTACCATGGCTTATTATCCACTATCAAACTTAGAACATCACCATAGTCATAAAAGGGTTTCATGGAGACTTCCAGGACCAAAGGTTTAATGGGTTGCTTTTGCGGCCCATCCCACATAGATAAAAGAGTTGCCAAAGCATTTTCCATTTGCTTGTCATCCCTGATTACATGATTGAATTTACAATGGCCAAATGTTTCGATTAGTCACCATACAGACTCCAGATATGGTCGTAATGACTCTTCTTTGATTTCTCACTCTCTCATGGCCTGGTGAATGACCAACAGAGAATCTCCAACAATCAATACATCATTCACCTCTAGAGTAATCAGAGCATCAATACCAAACAAATAGGCCTCGTATTCTGCTCCGTTGTTGGTCATGGGGAATTTCAACCGCTTGGATAGTGTGATGATCTCTCCATCTGGGGTTGCAATGATGACTCCCAAACAATAACCCCACTTGTATAGCTCCATCGAAGTAAATAGTCCATGCCTAGTTCCACTTCGATCATTGCAAGCTGCTCATCTAGAAATTCTAGGTTTTCCACATATTCCAAATCTAACGGTTGATTGGCCAAGAATTCTGCTACCACTCTAACTTTTTTCACCTTCTTGGTTATGTATTTAATGTCGAATTCGGACAATAATAACGACCACCTAGATAACTTTCTGGCCAATAATGCTACTTCACATAGATACTTCATCAGATCCACCTTCACAACCACTTATATCCTGTAAGACTAGAAGTAGTGTCTCAACTTCTTTGTCAACCAAACCATAGTTGTATAGGTCTTTTCGAATATGGTATACCTCTTTCATAGTCCAGCAGCCTTTTACTGAGGTAGTAAATAGCATGCTCCCTCTTTTCATCTCGCTCCTGCACCAGTATTGCCCCTACCGAAGTCTCTGTAATGGCCAGATACAGGATTAGCGGTATCCGATGTCAGAGGTTTCAATACAAGTGGATTTATTAGGTAAGCCTTGATTCTATCAAATGCAATCTGACACTGGTCATTCCATATTACTGGTTGTTGCTTCCTCAGGAGTTTAAAGATAAGCTCATAAACTGTAGTCAATCTAGCGATGAACCTACTGACATACTAGATTCCTTCTCAGACTTTGGTTCTGGCATATCCCTGATGGCTTTGATTTTGTCTAGATTTATTTCAGTTCCTCTTTGGCTAACTATATGCCCTAGCAATTTTCCTGAAGTGACTCCGAATACACACTTCTTTGGGTTAAGTCAGAGATTGTATTTCTCAATCTTGGTCATAAATCTATCTAGGATAGCGGGGTACTACTCCCAGGTCATGGACTTGACCAACATGTCATTGACATAAATCTCAACCTCTTTATGGATCATATCATGGAGAAGTATGGTGACAGCTCTTTGGTATGTGACCCTAGCACTTTTCAATCCAAACGACATCACCCTATAACAATGCGTGCCCTATTCTATAATGAAAGCCATTTTGACCTTATCACTAATGTCCATTAGGATCTGATTGTATCCAAAAACCCCATCCATAAATGAACACATGACTGCTATGGTTGCACTGTCGATCAGTATGTCTATATGTGGTAGAGGAAAGTCATCCTTAGGGGATGCTTTGTTCAGGTCCTTGTAGTCTACACAGACTGTGACTCTTCTATCTTTCTTCACAACAGGGATGATGTTAGCTCGGGATACTCTATGAGTTCTAGGAACTTAGCTTTGATATTTTTTACCACTTCATCTATAACCTTTTCCGCCTATTCTGGCCTAAGGTGTCTGAGTTTCTACTTTAGTAGCTTGCATTTAGGATCAGTGGGAATTATGTGCTTTGCTATTTCTATATCAACTCCCAGCATATCCTCATGTGACCAGGTAAAGGCTCCAAAATGCTTTTCCATGACTTTTATGATCTCTTTTTTTTCTTCACGAGTAAGATCATTCGAGATGGATACCATTTTAGGTTTTTCATCCGTTTCCAATTTAATTTCATACAATGGAGTGTCATGTATGCTAAACACATTGTATGAATGCTTGAATGTATACACAAATCCATCAGGAAAAACATCACACAAGTAAGCAAAGTTGCATTCAAAGCCTAATAGGCAGAATTGTTCACATCAAACATAGAAAAAATTGATACAAAGAAGTCACTTTCCTCCTCCATATGCGAAAGGTCTCCATTGGCAGCTGCTACAGCTTTATCTGTCTCCTCCTTCAGCAGATCATCTAAGTCAGATTCTAGAGCCTCCTTTTATACATCAAAGAGGGCAGATTCTTCCATCAATGCTTTCCCTGTGCCCATTAGTCTGGCCAACTCAGCTACTACCTTCTTAAACTGATCATTTTGTTCCATCACTGCAGGCTTCTCTTCGATCTGATCTTTCAATCTTTCTTCAGAAGGGCAAACAATGCCCTAGAGACAACATCTATAAATGCATCAACATCCTTCACTCCGTGACCTTCTCCATCAAGCTTTTTGCTCTGGACAACAAGAGCACACACATTCACATTCTCTTTAGATTCCATCTAAACTACCGGGGGAACTTTCTTTTTTGACCTAAGCATGCTCTTAACTGGCTCCATCCCATATATGGAGAAATCTACTATGTCCACAAAGATCTCAAACCACGGGACCACCTTTCCTTTCGCCTCCACTTGCTCAGGCTTGCCATCATAAGCCTAACTGGTGGCACAAACAAAGCTATCCATTAGGTGCACTTCCTTCCATTTGGGTTTACTCTTCGAAGTCTCGCCTTTGTAACCAAGGCCTGCCTGATAGGTCTGACCTATGTCAATATTGAACTTAGGCATGCCCTACTGATTTGCTCCTAGACCCTTACCTGGGACGAACTTTTGCTTCTCCAAATACTTGTGGACCTAATCCGTGAATATGGGGTCATTTTCTTTCTCACCAGACACTACAACATCTTGGAAACTGGTCATGGGTTAATCAAGGGCACTTAAGGTGGCAATAACTAAAGGTTCATTAGCCTAAAAAGTCACTATCTTTCCCTTAATGGGGAACTTGACTTTCTGGTGAAGAGTGGAAGGCACACCCCCCAATGAGTGGAACCATGGATGTCTTAACAGTAGAGAGAAAGTCACTAAAATTTCAATGACAATGAATAGCACCTTAGACTTCACCTTCCCGACTACCACTTCTGCTTCGAATGTTCTAATCAGGATGCGCTTAAAGCTATCATAAGCATGGATCATGGTGTTGGATCTCAACAGGGCTTCTTCACTCATATTTAAACATGGTAGGATCTTCAAGGGGCAAATGTGTTGGGATTTTTCACCGGAAACCACCCGATAAAAGTGGAAGAACGCGATGATTTCCTCAAATCCGATCCCAGAAGCAATTGAAATGGAAATTGTAAAATTTTAAAAAATAATAGAAAGAGATTAATTTTCTTACCAGCGAATCTCTTTCGAGAGATGGATGAAGACCGCAGAAATCAAAATAGATTTCCTCCTCGTTTTCGTACACGAACGCCTAACGAATGCAACCCGTGCTAGCGTCGGAAAAACGAAACAATTGAGAGAGGGGGGCTAGGAAGATTTCGGCTCACCAAGTCTTTGGTTGGGGTGGCCGAAATTTCACCCTAGGTTTTATACCTAGGGTGGCCGAATTCCCCTAGGGGAATTCAGGCCCAAATTGGCTCCTTTCCATTCTGTGCGGGCTTCCATGTTTTAATTTAGGCCCAGTCTAATTTTAATTATTCTGGTTTAAATTAATTTCAAGCCCAATTTTAATATACCCATGTATTTAATATATTACACCAAGTAATATATTATTTACATTTAAATTAAAATTAGTTTGAATAATTAATTTAATCCATCGAATTAAAATTAAATCTACAGAATATAAAGTCATATGTAAACCCATACATATGAATATTTCCACCTAGGAAATAATCTCATAATTAATCCAATTAATTATGAAGAGCCAATTGAATATATTAATTTTATTATTATGATCAATCCAATTGATCTTTATAATATAATTAATATATATACAGCTCTCTCTCCATAGTGTATACTCCAAGCATACATGTAATTCCTTAAGTCTGCATTCAGTCGTTCTATGTGTATGATCCCGTGGGCCCATCTTTATGTTGGCAGCGGGCCTTTGGCCCGCAGACTGCAGTTGGGCTCTAGCAAGCCACTGTAGCCCCCAATCAAGATGGAGATGGCAGTCTAACTGTTATCATAACCCTATAGTTTAAACTTGTACATCCCATGTCATTGATATCGGTGTCTAACACAGAGGCATGGATTGATCACCCTCTTTTGTGTCTGACATTAACTTGATCACGAATGTACTAAAGCTCACAAACAAGTTCCAACTTGTCTGGGTGTGGCCACACTCTTATCAGTCACATTCATCAAGAGGCAGGTGATATCTTCTCAGTGGGCTACTGAGTGACAAATCCCTTCTGCATATCCATAGCATTACCATGCTAAGTGACATACCCGAAAGCACCCATACTTGGCACCCTATTACAGGCCCTTTAGGCGTACCCCTAAGTATGCGACCTCACATGCAACACCATCATATGGTCAGGTCAAAGGATCCATACAAGTACTACACGAGAATCACTTGTGATACTATACCATGTGGATTACTCGGTTAGTGGATCTATCCAGTACCATGCTCCCATGCATGTACCCATTAACTTGGTTGACATTCCATGTCCAATGACCGGTAAGACACCGCCATACAACCAAGTTAATGATAGTCTCTTGTTCCATTCATTCCCATGACTGGAACAGACTACGGATCTATTTATGGTCATATCGTTTACCCTATCCATGGTCTTACTGCTAAGTGCATGACACTTATCATCATGGATATAGATATGTCCATTGGATACTTCATTTAATATATTGCACAAGATAAATATAATAAATGAATTGATGCCTTTATTAATAACACAAATGAGTATAATACATAAATCCAATAAATGTATAATACAAATACAAGGACCAATGCCTCGGGACTAGGGCATTTCCAACAATCTCCCACTTGCACTAGTTCCAACTAGGCATGGGCCTAATCCCTATAGACCTAGTATGACCCTCGTGCTTGGGCTGAGCCAGCGCCTTGGTCAACGGATCTGCGACATTATCCTCGGTGTCCACTCTGTTCAATGCAATGTCACCTCTCTCCGCGATCTCTCGTATGAGGTGAAACTTTATTAGCACGTGCTTTGTGTTCTTATGTGATCGGGGCTCCTTTGCTTGTGCAACAGCCCCATTGTTGTCACAGAAGATATCGACTGGGTCCTGGATAGTTGGTGTAACGCCCCAGATATAAGTTGACTTAGTTATGTTGTGATGTGTGCATATGAGTGAGCATTTTTGCATTTAACCGATGTTTTGTATGCTTATAACAATTCGTAGGCTTTGGCCTAGCGGTAGATAGTCCTGACTAATAGCTAGTGGTCTAGAGTTCGAACCTTACCTGGCTTAAATTTATTTTTTTTTTGTGCCTTTTTATTTTTGTGTTGGGAAGGTTGGAATTCCGAAAATCCACGATAAATATCCCATTTTTCAGTTGACCAATTCAAAAAAATTAGGAATCCTTAACCTAAGGAGAAAATCTCTCCTTAATCTCTTCCACTTTCCAAGTTTCACTCCAAGGCAATCTCTTCATCTCTATTAGGGTTAAAATTTCGGCCATTCCATTGTGTGGAGCTCCAGTGCAGCCGAAATTCTTAACTTTCTCTCCCTCACTTTCATTCATTCAGACTCTGCTTCATTCTTCTCCATTCCGAGTTAATTGCCTCAGTTGGTTTCACTGCAAACAGGGTAACAACTAAACCCTAAATGTCGGTTCGAAATTTATATAGGATGTATGGTAGATGAATTTGATCCTAGGTTGTATTATTACTGAAATTATTGTTGAGACATGAATGTATATGATATTGGTGTAAGAAATTGCTTTTAGGTTAAAAGATTGGTAGAAATATGAAAATACATGTGATTGAGTCGAAATTGGTAAGCTGCTGTATTTTCAGAATTGACTGTTTATGGTAATTATGGCATAACTTCCGTTATATAACTCCGATTGGCATAATTCAACTTTCTGTGTTTTCCTGAGATATAGGTGTACAAGGTTGTTTTACATTATTTTGGAAAATTCCGTGAGTAAAGTGCTCATATTCCCTATTGAAACTGCCTTATGTGCATTGTGCCGATTTTTCTTGAACTGCTGAATTTCAGATTGTACAGGTTGTGATAATTTTAGCTTTATTTTCGTTATATAACTCCGATTGGCATGATTCAACTTTCTGTGTTTTCCTGAGACATAAATGTACAAGGTTGTTTTATACTATTTTGGCAAATTTTGTGAGTAAAGTGCTCGTATTCCCTGTTGAAACTGCCTTATGTGCACTGTGCCGATTTCCTGGAACTGCTGAATTTCAGTTTGTACAGTTTGTGTTGATTATGGCTTTATTTTCTCTCTGTAGCTCCGTTTGCCATGAAACAAAATTCTATGTATTCCTGAAATTCTGATGTTCAGTGTTGCTTTATATTATTTTTGCTAAATCAGTGAGTAACACATCTGTTTTGTCTGTTGAAGTCAGACTATGTGCAGTGATCTGAAGTGAATTTACAGATTGCATGTTTTTAGTGTTTCCTTAATATCTTTTGCTATAGGAATCCGAATTGCATGATTTAAGTTGGCGTGTGTTCCTAAGATGTAAGGCTAAATTTACCTTTGTATTGCCATGCTAAATTCTGAGTCTAACCTACTGGAATATTATATGCAAGTTGAGGCATGAACTATGAATTCTGAAATTTTCACCTTAGGCCTTGAACTGATTTTTTTAATGTGTGCAAAGCATAATTTGATTCTAGGAATTTATGCTAGAACTCTTGACATGAAATCTAATAATTACATATATGGTTTGGTAAATTTAATACATGTTGGAATTATGAAATCGAGTTTGGGGTAAGTCCTATTTTTTTTATGGCACCATGTGTTTATTGATGTATCAGATTATGTTTTGGGGTAAGTCCTATTTTAATGGCACCTTATGGTTATTGAATTGGTTGGGATAAGTCCTATGTTAAAGGCACCTGTTGAATATTGATATAATTATGATAATTAAATTGGTGTTTGTAGTGGCATATACTCTGGTGTCTTGGTTAGTTTGGCTAAGTGTTTTCCATGTTTGATTGGTTGACACTAGGACAGCGCCCTTTGTTTCGAGGTAAGTCCCTTCGTTGGCACTCAGAGAGGTAAATCCCTTCGTGGTACTCTAATTTATTTTATTTTTGAGGTAAGTCCCTTCGTTGGCACTCTGTGAGGTAAGTCCCTTCGTTGGCACTCTGAGGTAAATCCCTTCGTGGTACTCTTTTCTTATTGATAAGGGGGTAAGTCCCGTTGTGGTTCCCCGAAGCGTCTGAGCCGAACTCTCTAAGGACATAGGTGTATAGGTCAATACAAATGATTTATACGCGTATACCACAAAATTAATAAAGGTTAAGGTATAATTGAGTTGATGTCAAGTTTGTGATGAAGTACTTTGATTTGGGATGTTGGTATGTATTTGTATGTACATGACTTATCTTGGAAATCTGAATTTTGATGATATTGATTATCCACTTGGAATGTTTTGTACTATTATTTGAAATAGATAATTATGTGATATGCTGAACTTGAACTTTATATGTTGTATGTGATGCAGCTAACAAATAAGGGTAAGATCCCTGATACATGATTGTTACTATGAGAATTATGCATGCTTGTATAAATTGATAAATTTGCTTTCTATTAATCATGATGAAGTATACTTAAGTAATGTAATATGAAATTTATGATCTGTCATCTTCCTATGTGAACTTTGAATTGATGTTTGGGATTTATTAGTTACTCGTCACTAAGTGGCGCTGTTGATATTTTCAGATTTTGCCGGTGCAGAATAGGAGATGCCTGATGTCTATTCTCGGGGATTGTGTGGAGAGTTTCCGTCATGTTATTTTATCATCTATTCATAGTTATGGATGTTCAAAGATTTATTTATTTATTTATTTATTTTTTTTACTCCGTTATATTACCTTTTGAAATACCTATTTATGTTAAATTACTGTTTTTGAAATGGAAATTTTCGAGTACTCATTTATGATTATGTTATTTTAAAGATAAAAAGGAAGTTTTGAAAATGATGACCTAAACTTTATGTAATGTTTCCGCCATTGCATGCTTGCAAAAGTTAGGGTTGTCACAGTTGGTATCAGAGCCCGCGTTGGTTCCAAGGCTTTGGTAGCATAAGTCACTTGGAACCAAAACTCAGAATCCTAGGATAGAGATTTGAACATAGTGTGAGGTGCATGGGTAGGTAGAATGGGTTTAATTGCTTTGGATTACTTGTTTTCTATTATTAGCTGTATGTATTATATGCTTAGACCTAACTAGAACAAAAATTTTAGAATGCCTCCACGTAGAGATTCCGTTCGCGATGACTCTCCTCAGCGACATATGCGGCTGTTGGAAGATGCCGTGCTCGCTATGGCTCAAAGAAATCCAAATAACCAAACTGTCTTCGATCGCATTGCTCGTCACCGACCCCCAACTTATGAAGGATCTTCCGACCCGGTGGTGCTTGAGGGATGGATCCGGGAGATAGAGAAACTCTTTGATGTGACCGGCTGTCCGAACGCCGAGAAAGTCGTGATTGGAGCCTACTACTTGAAAGGCGAGGCTGATAACTGGTGGGGCATGGTTAAGGCCGAGTGCCTGGAATTGGCTGAGTTTGGATGGGGACAATTCACTGAAAGGTTGAAGAATCGTTTCTACCCAAGTGAGTTGAGGTGGCAGAAACGAGAGGAATTCCTATGCTTGACTCAAGGAAGCATGTCTGTTCAGCAGTACACCAACAAATTTACTGAACTGTCCAGATTTGCAGGTTCAGTCATCCCCACTGAAGAGGAGAAGGTGCAGTTCTATATCAAGCGGATGAGTCCCAAAGTGAGGACACATGTCCTATGTTCTGGAGCAACAATTTTCCAGAGAGCCTATGAAGTGGCTTTAGGAGTTTATGCATCCGTTCAGGAGGATGAAGCGGTGAGGCGGACCATGTTCTTAAAGAGGTCTCAGCCTACCTCGTATGTTCATCCGACTTCCAAGAAACCCAAGTATGTTCCGGCAAAGGAAGCTGCTAGTACCGCTCAGACTAGGGAGAAGAAGTGCTTCAAGTGTAAGAAAGAGTGGCACTATGGGAAGAACTGTGATGGGACGCCTGTCCGATGCTACACTTGTAAGGAAGAGGGTCACTACTCTCAATCTTGCCCGAAGAAGTCAGGAAGTAAGAAGCCCGATTCTAGCTCAGGAGGCCCTGTTCGCAACAGAGTCTATAACATGATGGAGTCCGAAGTTGACGAGGCAGGGAATGACATCGTTGCAGGTACCATCCTTGTCAAATCTTTTCCTGCTTATGTATTATTTGACACTGGTGCGTCTATATCCTGTATTTCTACTACTTTTGCTCAGAAGTTGAATTTATCTGTATCTGTTCCAATTAATTCTGTGGTTTCCCTCCCTAATGGGGAGAGTGTTGCTTGCTGTCGTGTTTTCCCCGAAGTTCCCGTAGTTATCGAGGGAGTTGAATTGAAGGCGAATTTGAGGGAATTTCCATTGACCGAATTTGATGTTATCTTCGGTATGGACTGGCTGAAGCAGCATCAAGCAGTGTTCTATTGTAGGGATGAGAAAATTGTGCTGAAGGACGGTAAAGGGAAGAGGGTTTCTTATTCAAATGTTAAGATGAAACCAGGAGTGAAGGTAGTTTCGGCTATGAAATTGAAAAAGATGGCGATGAAAGGCGAAGAAGTATTTCTGTGTAGAATAAAGGATACCTCGGAAGAACTGAAGATCGAGGATATTCCTATTGTTCGAGAATATGCGGATGTGTTTCCTGATGAACTGCCAGGGATTCCACCAGGAAGGGATGTAGAATTTGCCATCGACCTAATTCCGGGGTCAGCTCCAATCTCTAAAGCTCCTTATCGGATGGCTCCCTCGGAGATGCGAGAATTGAAGACCCAGTTGCAAGAACTTGTTGATAAGGGTTTTATTAGACCCAGCGTGTCACCTTGGGGTGCTCCGGTACTCTTTGTCAAGAAGAAGGATGGAAGCATGCGATTATGTATTGACTACCGTGAGTTGAATAAGGTGACCATCAAGAATAAATATCCCCTGCCAAGAATTGAAGATTTGTTTGATCAATTGAAGGGTGCAGGTGTGTTCTCTAAGATCGATCTGAGATCCGGCTATCATCAGATTCCGGTAAAAGAAGACGACATTCAGAAGACTGCCTTCCGGACAAGGTATGGGCACTATGAATTCGAAGTAATGCCCTTCGGTCTCACTAACGCACCAGCAGTGTTTATGGATCAGATGAACCGAACCTTCCACGAGCTCCTTGATGTGTGTGTTGTGGTATTCATTGATGATATCTTAGTATATTCGAAGAATGAAGAGGAGCATGCTAAGCATCTCAAAATGGTGTTGAAAGTATTAAGAGAGCAGAAGTGGTACGCCAAGTTCTCTAAGTGTGAGTTTTGGCTTGGAGAGGTGGCTTTTCTAGGCCATGTGATTACCAAAGAAGGTGTGAAGGTGGACCCGGCGAAGATTAAAGCCGTTCTTGAATGGTCCAGTCCTACTAATGTGACCGAAGTAAGAAGTTTTCTTGGTCTTGCTGGATACTACAGAAGGTTTGTGCACAACTTTTCAATTATTGCACGACCTTTGACTCAGTTGATGAAGAAGGACTGTAGGTTTCAATGGACTGCAGAATGTGAAGAAGCGTTCCAGATATTAAAAGAGAGACTTACTTCAGCCCCAGTTCTTGCATTGCCGACTGACGGAGTAGAGTATGAAGTGTTCAGTGATGCTTCCAAGTACGGACTTGGGTGTGTACTTATGCAGTTGGGAAAAGTGATTGCCTATGCTTCAAGGCAATTGAGGGTTCATGAAAGGAACTACCCGACTCACGATTTGGAGTTAGCTGCGGTGGTGTTTGCTCTTAAAATTTGGCGCCATTACTTGTATGGTGTGCCGTGCAAGATATACACCGATCATAAGAGCCTCAAATATATTTTCACCCAGAAAGAACTAAACATGCGACAGAGACGTTGGTTAGAGCTTATCAAGGATTATGACTTAACCTTGGAGTATAAGGAAGGAAAGGCAAACAGAGTCGCAGATGCATTGAGCAGAAAGAGCATCCATTCGGTGAACTTCATGAAAAGACTTCCTATTAATCTTTGCAAGGAGTTTAGCAAGTTGGAAATTGAAGTGGTCCCGAGAGGAGTGGTTCGGGCGAGTTTAAATGCAATCAGTGTGGAACCAGTATTGTTTGTAGAATTGAAAGAGAAGCAGTTGAGTGATCCTGTACTTCAGAAGATTCGTGCAGCGAAGGAGCAGGGTAATGCTGTAGATTTCGAGATTCTTGCAGATGGGAGTATGAAATTTAAAGGCCGATGGTGTGTGCCTAATGATTCAATGTTGAAAGAGCAGATCTTAAGTGAAGCTCATTGCACTCCCTACTCTGTGCATCCGGGAGGTGCGAAATTGTACAAAGATTTGAAGATGCAGTTTTGGTGGCCTAGAATGAAGAAAGAGGTAGCTGAGTTTGTGGCCCGGTGCTTGACTTGTCAAAAGGTGAAAATTGAGCATCAGAGGCCTGGGGGATTATTGCAGCCCTTGGCTATTCCAGCATGGAGATTTGACTCGGTTTCTATGGACTTTGTGTCGGGTTTACCAAAGGTTGCTAATGGTTTAGACACAGTGTGGGTTGTTATAGACCGTTTGACCAAGGTGGCTCGGTTTATTCCTATGAAGAAGACCTGGTCTATGGAGCAGTTAGCTGAGGCATATGCGAGTGAAATTATAAGGCTACATGGTGTGCCTAGGGAGATTGTGTCAGATCGTGACCCACGGTTCTTGTCACATTTTTGGACATCATTGCAAGAAGCTTTGGGCACTAGGTTGAAGTTGAGTACAGCTTTTCATGCTGCTACAGATGGACAGACGGAGAGGACAATCCAAACCTTAGAGGATATGTTGCGGTCATGTGCTCTTGACTTCCAGAAATCTTGGGTGAAATGTCTGAGTTTGGTAGAGTTCTCCTATAACAATAGCTATCACGCTAGTATCCGTATGGCCCCGTATGAAGCCCTCTATGGGAGGAAATGTCGTAGTCCGACATGCTGGGACGACATTAGTGACACATTGGTGTTGGGTCCGGAATTGATTCGGGATACAGTTGAGAAGGTGAAGGTGATTCAGGCGAATATGAAGGCTGCCCAGGATCGTCAGAAGTCTTATGCAGATCTCAAGAGAAGACCTCTTACCTTCGAAGTCGGTAGCAAGGTATTGCTGAAAGTATCTCCTATGAAGGGAGTGATGAGGTTCGGCAAGAGAGGCAACCTCAGTCCCAAGTATATTGGTCCATATGAAGTGCTTGAAAGGATTGGGGAAGTTGCATATCGGTTGGCTCTACCACCGGAATTGGCAAAAGTTCATAATGTATTCCATGTTTCACAGCTACGAAGATATGTGAGCGACCCTTCTCACGTTATTGCTGTGGATTCGGTGGAGGTGGAACCCAATTTGACATATGAGGAGAAGCCTGTTCAGATCCTCGACCGTCAGGTTCGCAAACTCAGGAGAAAAGAGATGCCTTTGGTAAAGGTGCTTTGGCGTAGCCAGAAGTTTGAAGAGGCTACTTGGGAGCTAGAAGAGACCATGAGATCCAAATATCCGGAATTGTTTGCAACTAATCAAGGTTAGAACCTAGCTTACTCTTTTGTCCTTGAGTTTCGAGGGCGAAACTTTTTGTTAGTGGGGAGGATTGTAACGCCCCAGATATAAGTTGACTTAGTTATGTTGTGATGTGTGCATATGAGTGAGCATTTTTGCATTTAACCGATGTTTTGTATGCTTATAACAATTCGTAGGCTTTGGCCTAGCGGTAGATAGTCCTGACTAATAGCTAGTGGTCTAGAGTTCGAACCTTACCTGGCTTAAATTTATTTTTTTTTTTGTGCCTTTTTATTTTTGTGTTGGGAAGGTTGGAATTCCGAAAATCCATGATAAATATCCCATTTTTCAGTTGACCAATTCAAAAAAATTAGGAATCCTTAACCTAAGGAGAAAATCTCTCCTTAATCTCTTCCACTTTCCAAGTTTCACTCCAAGGCAATCTCTTCATCTCTATTAGGGTTAAAATTTCGGCCATTCCATTGTGTGGAGCTCCAGTGCAGCCGAAATTCTTAACTTTCTCTCCCTCACTTTCATTCATTCAGACTCTGCTTCATTCTTCTCCATTCCGAGTTAATTGCCTCAGTTGGTTTCACTGCAAACAGGGTAACAACTAAACCCTAAATGTCGGTTCGAAATTTATATAGGATGTATGGTAGATGAATTTGATCCTAGGTTGTATTATTACTGAAATTATTGTTGAGACATGAATGTATATGATATTGGTGTAAGAAATTGCTTTTAGGTTAAAAGATTGGTAGAAATATGAAAATACATGTGATTGAGTCGAAATTGGTAAGCTGCTGTATTTTCAGAATTGACTGTTTATGGTAATTATGGCATAACTTCCGTTATATAACTGCGATTGGCATAATTCAACTTTCTGTGTTTTCCTGAGATATAGGTGTACAAGGTTGTTTTACATTATTTTGGAAAATTCCGTGAGTAAAGTGCTCATATTCCCTATTGAAACTGCCTTATGTGCATTGTGCCGATTTTTCTTGAACTGCTGAATTTCAGATTGTACAGGTTGTGATAATTTTAGCTTTATTTTCGTTATATAACTCCGATTGGCATGATTCAACTTTCTGTGTTTTCCTGAGACATAAATGTACAAGGTTGTTTTATACTATTTTGGCAAATTCTGTGAGTAAAGTGCTCGTATTCCCTGTTGAAACTGCCTTATGTGCACTGTGCCGATTTCCTGGAACTGCTGAATTTCAGTTTGTACAGTTTGTGTTGATTATGGCTTTATTTTCTCTCTGTAGCTCCGTTTGCCATGAAACAAAATTCTATGTATTCCTGAAATTCTGATATTCAATGTTGCTTTATATTATTTTTGCTAAATCAGTGAGTAACACATATGTTTTGTCTGTTGAAGTCAGACTATGTGCAGTGATCTGAAGTGAATTTACAGATTGCATGTTTTTAGTGTTTCCTTAATATCTTTTGCTATAGGAATCCGAATTGCATGATTTAAGTTGGCGTGTGTTCCTAAGATGTAAGGCTAAATTTACCTTTGTATTGCCATGCTGAATTCTGAGTCTAACCTACTGGAATATTATATGCAAGTTGAGGCATGAACTATGAATTCTGAAATTTTCACCTTAGGCCTTGAACTGATTTTTTTAATGTGTGCAAAGCATAATTTGATTCTAGGAATTTATGCTAGAACTCTTGACATGAAATCTAATAATTACATATATGGTTTGGTAAATTTAATACATGTTGGAATTATGAAATCGAGTTTGGGGTAAGTCCTATTTTTTTTATGGCACCATGTGTTTATTGATGTATCAGATTATGTTTTGGGGTAAGTCCTATTTTAATGGCACCTTATGGTTATTGAATTGGTTGGGATAAGTCCTATGTTAAAGGCACCTTTTGAATATTGATATAATTATGATAATTAAATTGGTGTTTGTAGTGGCATATACTCTGGTGTCTTGGTTAGTTTGGCTAAGTGTTTTCCATGTTTGATTGGTTGA
This sequence comes from Euphorbia tirucalli, assembly GCA_039660915.1. Classification (NCBI taxonomy): domain Eukaryota; kingdom Viridiplantae; phylum Streptophyta; class Magnoliopsida; order Malpighiales; family Euphorbiaceae; genus Euphorbia; species Euphorbia tirucalli. Next base: position 27,088,657 of record CM077640.1, on the reverse strand, counting down.
CACTAGGACAGCGCCCTTTGTTTCGAGGTAAGTCCCTTCGTTGGCACTCAGAGAGGTAAATCCCTTCGTGGTACTCTAATTTATTTTATTTTTGAGGTAAGTCCCTTCGTTGGCACTCTGTGAGGTAAGTCCCTTCGTTGGCACTCTGAGGTAAATCCCTTCGTGGTACTCTTTTCTTATTGATAAGGGGGTAAGTCCCGTTGTGGTTCCCCGAAGCGTCTGAGCCGAACTCTCTAAGGACATAGGTGTATAGGTCAATACAAATGATTTATACGCGTATACCACAAAATTAATAAAGGTTAAGGTATAATTGAGTTGATGTCAAGTTTGTGATGAAGTACTTTGATTTGGGATGTTGGTATGTATTTGTATGTACATGACTTATCTTGGAAATCTGAATTTTGATGATATTGATTATCCACTTGGAATGTTTTGTACTATTATTTGAAATAGATAATTATGTGATATGCTGAACTTGAACTTTATATGTTGTATGTGATGCAGCTAACAAATAAGGGTAAGATCCCTGATACATGATTGTTACTATGAGAATTATGCATGCTTGTATAAATTGATAAATTTGCTTTCTATTAATCATGATGAAGTATACTTAAGTAATGTAATATGAAATTTATGATCTGTCATCTTCCTATGTGAACTTTGAATTGATGTTTGGGATTTATTAGCTACTCGTCACTAAGTGGCGCTGTTGATATTTTCAGATTTTGCCGGTGCAGAATAGGAGATGCCTGATGTCTGTTCTCGGGGATTGTGTGGAGAGTTTCCATCATGTTATTTTATCATCTATTCATAATTATGGATGTTCAAAGATTTATTTATTTATTTTTTATTATTTTTTTTTTTTACTCCGTTATATTACCTTTTGAAATACCTATTTATGTTAAATTACTGTTTTTGAAATGGAAATTTTCGAGTACTCATTTATGATTATGTTATTTTAAAGATAAAAAGGAAGTTTTGAAAATGATGACCTAAACTTTATGTAATGTTTCCGCCATTGCATGCTTGCAAAAGTTAGGGTTGTCACAGTTGGCACTACTCCCAACTCAGTGATAAACTTCTTCATCCACACGGCTTCCTTAGCCGCATCATACGCAGCGATGTACTCAGCTTCTGTTGTAGAGTCCGCTATGGTTGGTTGCTTTGAGCTCCTCCAGCTTACAACACCACCATTCAGCAAAAATACATACCCAGACTGCGATTGGTACTCATCCTGGTCGGTCTGGAAGCTTGCATTAGTATACCCAGTAACTGATAGCACTTCCTGACCACCATACACTAAGAAGCTATCCTTAGTCCGGTTAAGGTACTTGAGGATCGCTTTGACAGCTTTCCAGTGATCCTCCCCGGGATCCTGCTAGTATCGGCTTGTCATACTCAGTGCAAAGGTGACATCAGGTCTCGTACATAGCATGGAGTACATAATTGATCCTATAGCCGAAGCATATGGAACCAATTTCATATTCTCCCTGTCCTCCCTTGTCTTAGGACAGTTCTTCTTACTAAGTTTTAGCCCATGGCCCATTGTCAAGAAACCTTTCTTGGCCCGGTCCATACTGAACCTTTTCAAAACTTTGTCAATGTACGAAGCCTGACTCGGGCCCAGAAGCCGATTTGGTCTATCCCTGTAGATCCTGATCCCTAGGATCATCTCAGCCTCGCCTAAGTCCTTCATTGCGAAGCACTTACTCAGCCACTGCTTTACCCCTTGCAGTGTAGGTATGTCGCTTCCAATGAGTAGGATGTCGTCTACATAAAGTACCAGGAATGTGACAATGCTCCCACTAGTCCTCTTATACACACAAGGCTCATCTTGATTCTGTATGAAGCCATATTCCTTTATGGCCTCATTGAATCTTAGATTCCAACTTCGGGATGCTTGCTTCAGTCCATAAATGGACCTTTGAAGTTTGCATACCCTTCCTGGATACTTTGGATCGATAAAACCCTCAGGTTGTGTCATGTACACATCCTCGAGTAGCTTTCCATTAAGGAAAGAGGTTTTGACATCCATCTGCCATACCTCATAGTCATACCAGGCGGCTATGGCCAGCAGTATCCTGATGGATTTGAGCATGGCTACTGGTGAGAAAGTTTCATCATAGTCTATTCCATGGACTTGTCTGAAACCTTTTGCAACCAGATGCCCCTTGAAGGTATTATCAGCTTTTAGCTTATAGCACCACTTGCAACCTATTACCTTAGCACCCGGAGGTGGATCAACCAAGTTCCAAACTTGATTATCATACATAGATTGCATTTCTGCCTCCGTGGCTTTACGCCAATTCGCAGACTGTGGGCTAGCCATAGCCTCTTGGTAGGTTTTGGGTTCTTCCTCATCCCAGATGAGAAGAGTTTGATCATCGGTGACGAGGAAACCATACCTTTTCGGTTCCCGACGATCCCTACCAGACCTTCTAGGTTCTTGTGCGGCCTTGGTTGGTGCTTCCACTTGTGGAAGCTCCACCTGGGCCTCCGAGCTATCCTCTTCAGGAGCTTGTGGACCTTGAACTTCCCTAAGTTCAATATTGCTCCCACTGTCTTTCTTGGAAAGGAACTCCTTTTCTAGAAAGACCCCCTTCCTTGCCACGAACACCTTGTTCTCGGCGGGGTTTTAGAAGTAATACCCTTTGGTTTCCCTAGGGTAGCCCACAAACAGGCATTTATCGGTTTTGGGCTCCAGCTTGCCACTAGTCAATTTCTTGACATATGCCTCGGATCCCCAAATCCTTAGGAAAGACACATTGGGCTCCTTGCCCGTCCATATCTGATATGGGGTCTTTTCCACCGCCTTAGTCAGAGTATTGTTTAAGATAAGAGCTGCTGTCTCGAGGGCGTGTCCCCAGAAACTAATTGGGAGAGATGCTTGACTCATCATCGAGCGGACCATGTCCAATAGGGTCCTATTCCTCCGTTCGACACCCCATTCCATTGTGGTGTTCCGGGAGGAGTGAGCTATGGAATTATTCCATGCTTTCTCAAGTATGAGTCAAACTCTAGGCTCATATACTCGCCGCCTCGGTCCGACCGAAGGGTTTTGATATTCCTGCCTAGCTGGTTCTGTACCTCGTTCCTAAATTCCTTGAACCTATCAAGGGTCTCGGACTTGTGTTTCATCAGATAGACATAGCCATATCTGCTGAAATCATCCGTGAACGTGACGAAGTATTAGGTCCACATACATCTGAATGTATTAGGTCCAATAAGCCAGTAGCCCTTTCAGCCTTCTTGCTAAAGGGTGCCTTTGTCATCTTACCTCGTAAACATGATTCGCACGTATCAATTGACTCCAAGTCAAATGACCCTAGGACTCCGGCTTTGTGAAGTCTAGCAATGCGCTTCTCGTTTACGTGTCCTAGACGGATTAAGTTCGTCAGGCTTGACCCTTTTTGCATTTATGTTATAGATATGATTGGTTTCATTTAAGTCCAGGATATATAGGCCATTATTTAATAGAGCATCTCCATAAAATAATCCCTCTCTAGATATTGAAATTCGACCATTAAAAATAGTGAAATTAAATCCAGAAATATCCAACATTGATACAGAAATAATATTCCTGCACATGGCAGGTACAAAGTAACAATGTTCTAAAATCAAAACCAATCCACTGGGCATCATAAGGTGATATTCGCCGATCTCTATGGCAGCAACCCTTGCTCCATTTCCAACCCACAAGTCCACCTCTCCCGACCCCAGCAACCTTCTGTTCTTAAGTCCTTGCACATTGCAACAAATGTGAGAACCACATCCAGTATCCAATACCCAGGATGTTGAAACAGTAAGGTTAACATCTATAACATAAATACCTGAAGAGGACGCACCTTGGCCCCTTCTTTGCTCTCCCATCAGCCTGGGACACGATCTCTTCCAATGGCCCGCCTGTTTACACCCGAAACAGACATCCTCAGGACCTACCTTCTGCTGGGCCTTGGGTTGGGCCTTGGCCTTTTTGGCCTTGGCCTTAGCCTTTTCCTTGGCCTTACCCTTGGCAAGAGGAGGGTTCCCCTTGTTGACCAGTAGCACTAGCGGAGTCTTCTTGATCGACTGCTCAGTAAGCTTAAGCATCCCATGCAACTCACTGACAGTACGGTTCATCCCTTGCATGTTATAGTTTAGGATGAACTGATCATAAGAATCCGATAAGGACGCTAGGATTGTGTCCACCACCAACTCCTGAGAGATGGGCGATCCGAGACGGGCCAAGGTGTCCAAATAGCCCTTCATCTTGAGCACATGAGCGCTCACAGATGTTCCGGTCCCCATCTTACAAGAGTGGAATGCCTTATTGGTCAGGTACCTTTCCTGACGAGCTTGCTCCTGAAACATCTCATTGAGAGTTGTTATCATAGCATAGGCTTGATGGTCCATAAACTGTTTTTGCAGTTCGGGGACCATGCAGGCCAACATAAGGCATGTCACATCTCGATTGTCCTTGACATGTGCCTCGTATTCCTCCAGCTGGGCAGCCGGTGGATTACGTCCTTGAGGCGCAGCCGGCACAGGCCTTTCCAGCACATACTCTTTTGACTCTTGTCTTAGAACTATCCTTAAGTTCCTAGACCAGTCTAAAAAGTTAGGACCGGAAAGCTTATCCTTTTCAAGAATGGATCGCAGTGATAAGGTATTATTGTTTGCCATTTGGGTGTTTCTACACAGAAAAACATTTAGAGTGTTAATAAAGGGCATTACTTTGTTGTTCCTATATAAAATTAATAATGAATCAAGTTATTAATTTAAACCGAGTTTTTGGGCTCATGGGCGGAGATCCATATTTCATTAAGATATAGCCAAACGAGGGTTTGGTACAACTACACCTTAACTATTTAGGTAGGAACGCTGTCCAATCCCAACCTAGGGACTCTCGGTTTGATGGGCTTGTTGGCACTTACCCATCTGTGCTTAGGGCCAGGAGAATCCTACTACCCATACTAAGTCAAAACCTCTATCCAAGTGTTAGAGTATCCCATACTCTAACCCAATACAAAATGACAATACTCCAGTGTATCCTGCGAGGGCATGGTCTACAACTGGCCTATTCCCACTTCGATTCGGTTTTGAATGAGGGAAGCACTTTTAAGCGACTTAGAAATTCCATTTGGTTATTAGATTCAATTATAACGGCTTACATACATAAGGCGGGTGAAATGGCTATTGGAACATACATTCATACATGCAGATGAATATAAAGCATAATTAAATAAAAGTAAAATAGACTGCTATGGGCCTATATTACATCCTAATATTATTCTAGTAAACCTATACTAGAAATGAATATCAGGTGGGCCTCCATCTTTTTCCTTCTGGGCTTGCACCTCCATTTGGGCTTGCACCTCCACTTGGGCTCACCACTCCATGGGCTTCTTCTTTTACAAATTTTATAATATATGAATAAAATAAAATTACATTAAAAAAAAGAAAAACGACACGCAGGCTGTATTTACCCAAAAAGAAAAATACAACCCATCTTGTAAAAGGCCCAATAGCATCCAACCATACAAACATTTAATTACACATATGCATCCAATACATACAATTCAAAAGCATGTTATTGTGAGCGGACGACCTTTTTCTTCTTCGAAAAAAGCGGACGCGGGGGTCCAAAAAGAAATGGTTTCGAATGTTCTTCTCTTCTTAGTTTTCGGGGTGAGATTAGGAAAACGGGTTTTTTGTTTATCATACTTAGAAAAATCCATTCGTTCGTTTCGAAATTCGTTTTGTAGAAAACATTTTACCAATTTATTACTTGAAAGATCTCGAAACTGAAATCCCGAGATCAGTGACAGAGTCGCCACCCGGATCAGGTCATCCGGGAAATTCCGGTACAGTTCCCTACCGAGTATAGACTGCTGTACCTAATCCAGAGATTCAGGGTTCGGACAAGTTCCTTATTTCACGTCTAATCAAAATAAATTTGGTCAATATTCTTTGATGATATCTTACATTTCTAGAGTTGATTTTTATTGCATTAAGTTAAACACACAGCGCACACACAAATAAAATAAAATAAAGCAGTAAATAATTAAATTATTACAACCCGATCGGATAAAATAAAAATTCACTTTACAACCGCCTAAAATACACGGATAGATCTATTAAATACATCCAAAATAAAAATAAAAGGCTGCAAAACAGAGGGTTAGCACAATTTATATTGCACAAATAAATAGGACTCAAATCAGGACAGAATTGGGAATTTTAGGAAATGGGGGCATGTATTTAGGGGATAACCGGGTCGACCCGACCGGTTGGACCGGTTAGACCTGGAAAACGGTTTTGAACCGCCCTGTAATTTTATGCTGGAAAATCAATTTTTGGAAAACAATTGGCTCGGTTATATGCAAATTTTCCTTTTTGTGGGTCTGTTATCCCGGAATCCATGGTTCTGTTCTTGTGGGTTCCTAAATTCAACATCCATTTAGGGTCCAAAACGCAATAAACACGCCAAAAACGTTTATTAAAATACCATTTTATTTGTCTCCAATATTTTTCGGGGGCTTATAGAGTTCAGGGGTCTGCTAAAGCTGGACTATAGATCCGGTTCGGACAAAATAATCCCGAAACTTAGAAAATAAACTCCGGAAAACTTGAAAATATTAATATCCGTATGTATAGGAATCTAAAAAATAAATATTTTATGGCATACGAAAAAGTTTGGGCTGAAATATATCACATCAGAGTGCATAAAAAGGGAAAACGGGCTATTTTCGGCTTGTCGGGACAGATCAGGGAGCTATCCCTGAAAGACAGAGCCGTACGGCTCTGGTTTAGAGCCGGCCGGCTCTGTTCTAATTGAACCAGAGCCGGCCGGCTCTATTCGGGTAGCCAATTTTTTGGAATTTTAAAAACAGAGAAAAATCACGCGAAAAATGCAATGAACACAAGTTTAAGGCCTCTCAGAGTTTACCTTGGTGTTGTTCCAGTGTATTAGATACGCAAGAGCGGTTTGAAAAGTAAGAACGTAACTCGAATGCTCGAATATCCCGAAAATCCGAAAGTTTATCCGAACGAATCCGAAATAGAACCGAGAATCGTTGTGAACCGATGAGTAACCACCAGAGTGTGTAATTGTGTGCTTAGGAATTTAGTTTCTTGACCATAACTCTCTAAAACCTAAAATTCTCTCTTTTTCTTTTTCTCTCCGTCTCTTTTTTTTTTTTACTGTCTTTCTCCCCTCCAAAAAATCCCCCCTCTCTTTTTTTGTTTTTCCTCCTTTTTCTATTATTGTTCAATCATTTTTCAAAATCTCCTCCAGACAAAATAATTTCTAGAATTAAATGCGTCGATTAATTGTTTTTGTCGTTTTTTACCGAATTTAGCAGAGGGACATGTTGTGACACTTCTGCCCGCCAATCACAGCCGGCCGGCTCTATCTTGCACTAGAGCCAGCCGGCTCTAGTTTGTGAACCAGAGGTTCTAGCTAGAGCCATGGCGACATTTCGACTATCCGACGCGTACACTAAACCCTGAAAATCACTCGGAGGATCCGTTTTATGGTAGTTTCGGATTGCGAATAACTTCATTTTCGGAGAATTCGAGACGTTTCGGGTAACATTCTGCGCTTTTCTATATCCGAAGGTAATAAGGGTTCTCATCACTGAGGTCGGGAAAACTCGTGCTCACAGTTATAATGCATGATTTAAGCCCATTTCAATTATGTCCAAGCCATTATATAGAAATCGCCAATTTTGGCCCACCATGGTTCTAACCCTTAACGGGCTTTGGACCTCCAGCCCAGGCAGTCCAACTGCTCCCACTGGAATTGGAAAACCATGGGTCCAATTTAGCCGTCCAAGTAATTGTGCCAAAATTACCCGAACCAATTTCCATTGACCATATTAATTTTCAAAATTAATATCACATGAACGAAAATAAAATTCATTCAAGAAACTACACGAATTTAAATTGCATAAATTTAAACACACGAATTTTAAAACCAATTAAAATTTCAAAACTGGGCCCCGGACCCAAAAACCCGCCAAATCCAAAAACAGGGTCCGGCCCGCTGCAGCTAGGGCAACGCCGTTGCCCTAGCAGCAGCAGCGGCCGCTGCTTTTGGCGCCCAGCGCCACGGGCAGCGGCTGCCGCCACGCCACCCGTCGCGTGCGGCGGCCGTTGGTGGCAATTTCGCCGCCGGCAGCCCCGCACCCCGGGAGGCAGATTTTTTTTTATTTTATAAAAACCAGAAATAAAAAAAATCTCCATCCATCATCCAAAGCAATTCACCAAGAATTCCAATAATACACAATAAAATTAAACTAACATAAACCTATATGCAAATTTAATTTTCATTGTATAAAAACATATGGGAAAAATCATAAACCATACCTAGAACCCCAATAAAAATCACCAATTTCAAAAATGGGATTCAACCAATTTTATCAATTTCCACGGATCAAAAGCCCGCTCTGATACCACTGTTGGGATTTTTCACTGGAAATCACCCGATAAAAGCGGAAGAACGCGATGATTTCCTCAAATCCGATCCCAAGAGCAATTGAAATGGAAATTATAAAACTTTAAAAAATAATAGAAAGAGATTAATTTTCTTACCAGAGAATCTCTTTCGAGAGATGGATGAAGACCGCAGAAATCAAAATAGATTTCCTCCTCGTTTTCGTACACAAACGCCTAACGAATGCAACCCGTGCTAGCGTCGGAAAAACGAAACAATTGAGAGAGGGGGGCTAGGAAGATTTCGGCTCACCAAGTCTTTGGTTGGGGTGGCCGAAATTTCACCCTAGGTTTTACACCTAGGGTGGCCGAATTCCCCTAGGGGAATTCAGGCCCAAATTGGCTCTTTTCCATTCTGTGCGGGCTTCCATGTTTTAATTTAGGCCCAGTCTAATTTTAATTATTCTGGTTTAAATTAATTTCAATCCCAATTTCAATATACCTATGTATTTAATATATTACACTAAGTAATATATTATTTACATTTAAATTAAAATTAGTTTGAACAATTAATTTAATCCATCGAATTAAAATTAAATCTACACAAAATAAAGTCATATGTAAACCTATACATATGAATATTTCCACCTAGGAAATAATCTCATAATTAATCCAATTAATTATGAAGAGCCAATTGAATATATTAATTTTATTATTATGATCAATTCAATTGATCTTTATAATATAATTAATATATATACACCTCTCTCTCCATAGTGTATACTCCAAGCATACATGTAATTCCTTAAGTCTGCATTCAGTCATTCTATGTGTACGATCCCGTGGGCCCATCTTTATGTTGGCAGCGGGCCTTTGGCCCGCAGATTGCAGTTGGGCTCTAGCAAGCCACTGCAGCCCCCAATTAAGATAGAGATGGCAGTCTAACTGTTATCATAACCCTGTAGTTTAAACTTGTACATCCTATGTCATTGATATCGGTGTCTAACACAGAGGCATGGATTGATCACCCTCTTTTGTGTCTGACATTAACTTGATCCCGAATGTACTGAAGCTCACAAACAAGTTCCAACTTGTCTGGGTGTGGCCACACTCTTATCAGTCACATTCATCAAGAGGCCGGTGATATCTTCTCAGTGGGCTACTGAGTGACAAATCCGTTCTACATATCCATAGCATTACCATGCTAAGTGACATACCCGAAAGCACCCATACTTGGCACCCTATTACAGGCCCTTTAGGCGTACCCCTAAGTATGCGACCTCACATGCAACACCATCATATGGTCAGGTCAAAGGATCCATACAAGTACTACACGAGAATCACTTGTGATACTATACCATGTGGATTACTCATTTAGTGGATCTATCCAGTACCATGCTCCCATGCATGTACTCATTAACTTGGTTGACATTCCATGTCTAATGACCGGTAAGACATTGCCATACAACCAGGTTAATGATAGTCTCTTGTTCCATTCATTCCTATGACTGGAACAGACTACGGATCTATTTATGGTCATATCGTTTACCCTATCCATGGTCTTACTGCCAAGTGCATGACACTTGTCATCATGGATATAGATATGTCCATTGGATACTTCATTTAATATATTGCACAAGATAAATATAATAAATGAATTGATGCCTTTATTAATAACACAAATGAGTAGAATACATAAATCCAATAAATGTATAATACAAATACAAGGACCAATACCTCGGGACTAGGGCATTTCCAATCGTACCCATATTTAGCATGCTTTTATAGACCTGCTAGGCTTATGTCAAAGAGAACTGGATTCCACATCGATACTATAATGAAATCTTGTAGGATAAAAGAGACCTACTCAAGAAAGACCTATGATATGACAACCATGTGGCTTTCTTGTGCGGATCGATCCAGTCCCATGTCAACGACATATACCTATATTCATGGCTGACTTTACAAGTACTATGGCTAGTTAAGAACTACCATACAGTAATTGAATATACAAGTCTGTGATTCTATTTTTTCCCACGATTAGAATAGACTTGGGATATGTTTTATGATTATCAATCAATGGATACTCCATTCATGTTTTAGCATAAGATATAAATAGAATAGATGAAATGCCTTTATTAATGTGACACAAACGATCTATACATACAATGAATCTTAATGTATACTACAAAATATAAGAATCAATTGCCCTAAGAACTAGGCACACCAACAATCTCCCACTTGCACTAGTTCCAAGCAGGCATTGCCCTAATTCTTATAGATCTGGTATGACCGTCGTACTGTGTCTATGGTAATGCCTTGGTCAACGGATCAGGGACATTATTCTTGGTGTCAACCCTCTATAATGATATGTCAGCTCTATTCACAATCTCCTAAATGAGGTGAAACTTTCAGAGCATGTGTTTGGATCTCTTGTGTGACCGGGGCTCCTTGGCTTGTGCGATGGCCCTGTTGTTGTCATAGAAAACATGAACTCGGTCAAGGATAGTGGGTTCTACTCCTAACTTAGTTATGAACTTCTTGATCCAAGCAGCTTCCTTTACAGCTTCACATGTAGCGATGTACTCAGCTTTTGTTGTAGAGTCAGCAATGGTGGCCTGCTTTGAGGACCTCCAACTAATGGCACCGCCATTCAGGAGAAATAAATAACTAGAATGTGACTATTTTTCGTCCTCATCGATCTCAAAGCTTGTATTAATGTAACCTGACACTAGCAGCTCATCTTGACCTCCATGCACTAATAATGCATCCTTGGTCTGGTTAAGGTACTTCAGGATTGCCTTGACTGCCTTCCAGTGTTCCTCCCCGGGATGCTATTGGTACCAACTAATCATACTTAGTGCAAACGTGACATTAGGCCTCGTACATAACATGGAGTACCTGATAGATCCTATAGCAAATGCATAAGGGATCTTTTCCATACTCTCCTAGTCCTTCTTTGTTTTAGGACCATCTTTCTTACTCATCTTCAACCCATGGCGCATGGGTAAGAATCCTTTCTTTTCCTTATCCATACTGAATCTTTTCAGAACCTTGTCAATGTACGTGGCCTAACTTATGCCTAGAGCTGATTGGATCTATCTCTGTAGATCCTAATCCCTAAGATCATTTCAGCTTTGCCTAAGTCCTTCATTGTGAAGCACTTACTTAACCATTACTTGACCCCTTACAGTGTTGGTATGTTGCCTCCAATGATAAGGATGTTGTCAACATATAGCACTAGGAAGGTGGAAACGCTCCCACTAACCATATTATAAACACAGGGCTCATCAAAGTTTTGTGTGAAGCCATAACCTCATTGAATCTCTGATTCTATGACCTTGATGCTTGCTTCAATCCATAAATGGATCTTTGAAGCTTTTATACCCATTTAGAATACTTCAGATCAATAAAACCCTTAGGTTATGCCATATGCAATCCTCAAGTAGCTTTCCATTAAGGAAAGCGGTCTGAACATCCATCTACTATATCTCATAATCGTACTATGCAGTTATGGCTAGTAGTATCCATATGGATTTGGGCATGGCAACTGGTGAAAAGGTTTCATCATAGTTAATACCTTGAACTTGCCTGAACCATTTGGCCACCAATTGCCCTTTAAAGGTGTTGTCGGCTTTTAACTTGAAACACCACTTGCAATCTATCACCTTAGCACCCTGAGGTGGATCCACCAAGTTTTATACTTGGTTATCATGGATAGATTACATCTCAGCCTCCATGGTTTTGTGCCATTGATCTAAGTGTGGGCTTTCAATAGCCTCTTGAAAGGTAACCCACAAACTGTCACTTGATAGATTTGGACTCAAGCTTACCGCTTGTCAATTTGTTGACATGTGCATCACAGCCCCAAATCTTTAAGAAGGAAACATTAGGCTTTCATCCCATCTATAGTTCATATGGTGTTCCCTCAACTGCCTTGCTTGGTGTATTATTAAGTATGTAAGTAGCCATCTCTAAAGCATATCCCCAGAAGGAGACAGGGAGTGTAGCATGACTCATTATCGAGCAGACCATGTCTAGCAAGGTCCTATTCCTCCTTTTCAACACTCCGTTCCACTGAGGTGTACTAGGAGGAGTGAGATGGAATACAATCCCACACTCTCTCAAGAATGAGTCAAACTCTTAGCTCAAATATTCACCCCCTAGGTCAGACCGAAGTGCTTTTATTTTCTTGCTAAGTTGGTTTTCTACTTTGTTCTTAAAGTCCTTGAATCTTAGAAGAGTTTCAGAATTATGTTTCATCAGATTCACGTAACCGTATCTGCTGAAGTCATCTGTGAAGGTAATAAAGTATAGAAAACCTGATCTAGCACTAGCGCTCATTAGGCCGCATACATCAGAATGTATCGGCTCCAATAGCTCTGAGGCCCTTTCAGTAGTCTTGCTAAAAGGCATCTTTATTATCTTGCCTTTCAAACAAGATTTGTATGTGTCATCAGACTGAATGTCTAATGACCCTAGCACTCCACTAGAGCGAAGCCTTGCTATTTGCTTCTCGTTTATGTGGCCAAGTCGACAATGCCAGATGTATGTAGGATTAATTTCATTTTATTTAATCCTTTTAATGTTTATGTTATAGATTGAGCTTTCACGTTTTAGATCAAGGATATATAAACCATTTTGAAGAAATGTTGTTCCATAAATAATATTGCCATATTGCATAGAAATTCTACTATGTCCAATATTAAATGCAAAACCAAAAATATCCAACAAAGAAAACAGAAATACTATTCTGGCGCATCGCAGGTACAAAATAACAGTTCCATAATTCCAAAACAAGTCCACTAGACATCTCTAAGAAATAATCACTGATTTCCATGGCCTGAACCCAAACGCCATTGCCAACTCGAAGATCTACTTCTCCAGATCCTAGCAATCTCCTATTTCTTAGTCCCTTCACATTTGAACAAATGTAAGAACCACATCTAGTATCTAAAACCCAAGACGTAGAAATAGCCAGATTAATCTCAACAATATAAATACCTAAAGCAGCAGACTTGCTCTTTATTTGCTCCTTTAGCTTTGGACACAAGTCTTCCAATGCCCCTTATCATGACACTTATGGCAGACATCTTCAGGAGAAGCAACCCCTGTTTTAGGGTGGGCCACCACTTTCTTCCCTTAGCCTTGACCTTTTAGGCCTTAGCCTTGGCCTTAGATTTGGCCTTTCCCTTAGCAATGGGCGTATTACCCTTATTTACCAGCAGTACCTCAGGAGTCTGTTGGTGTGCCCTAGTTCTTAGGGCATTGGATTCTTGTATTTTGTATTATACATTAAGACTCATTGTATGAATACATTATTTGTGTCACATTAATAAAGGCAAGTAATCTATTTCATTTATATCTTAGCTATAATATGAGTAGAGTATCCATTGATTGATAATCATAAAACCTATCCCAGGTCTGTTCTAATCATGGGAACGAATAGAACTACAGACTTGTATATTCGATGACTGTATGATAGTTCTTAACTAGCCATAGTACTTGTATAGTCAGTCATGAATATAGGTACATGTCATTGACATGGGACTGGATCGATCCGCATAAGAAAGCCACATGGTTGTCGCATCATAGGTCTTTCTTGAGTAGGTCTCTTTTGTCCTCACACTAGATTTCATTATAGTATCAATATGGAATCCGGTTCACTTTGACATATGCCTAACAGGTCTATAATAGGATGCTAAATATGGGTATGATTGGGTGGACCGGTGAACATATTGATATTGATGATGAAGTGATGGAATTGCCACTCAGGTAACATTGAGATGATATCACTGGCCACTTGATGAGTGGGACTGATAAGTGTATGGCCATACCCAAATAAGTTGGTTGCTTATTTGATTAACCATTCAACTCAAGATCAAGAAATATAATAAACAACAAAAGAGGATGACAGACACCATGCCTCTTGTTTATTCATATCGATATCGTTAGGCAAAGGACACTATGAGATTACTACCGGGTGAGTGTCTTCTAAAGACTGCTGCATCTCTGTCTTAATTGGGGGCTGTAATGGTTTGCTAGAACCCACTTACAGTCTGTGGGCCTTGGGTCTACTACTAACATAAAAATAGACCCATAAGATCGTGCACATAGATCAACTGAGCTGGAACTTATAGAGATTGTACATGTAATGTACATTGGAAGGAATGCGTTAATTAATTAGTTGACATTCGGTGTCAAGGTAATTAATTAACATTGGATTGAATTTAATTTAATTAATAAGTTTACATAATGTAATTAATTAATTAATTAGTTCATTGAATTACATAAAGTAAACAATTAATTAAATAATTTTCCTAAGTAGGAAAATTAAATACATGTATTGTATTTACTTAAGTGTGATTTAATTTTATTTAGGGGTAATTAAATTTAGCCAAATGGAATTAAATTACATAGTATATACTTTTAAATTAAAGTTTATTTATGTAATTATAATCCTAGTGGGCTTGGTTTTAATTAACCTAATTAAAACCCAATTAGACAAAGTGTCTATATAAGGGCACACTTAAGCAATAAAACCCTAATTTCAACCCTAATTAATGGCTAGAAATTTCAGCCACCAAGAGCAGCCCCAAAACAGCATTAAACCTCCATTCCTTCGCGTCTTCGGCTAGCACTGGTTCCCGCTTAATAGTTGGTCATGCACCGGACTTTGGAGATCGCAGTTTCAAGAAACAATTCTACAGCAGTCTCTAGAGGAGACGAATCCGGTGAGTTAATCTCTCTTGATTCAATTTGGTTTTATTCTAATCAATGGTAATTGGACACGATAGGTGGATTCTAGGAAATTTTAAACGGTGTATTTTCCACTGCACCACGTTATTTTTCCAATGACGAATCCCAACAGAGTCTTCTTAAGAGACTACTCAACAAGCTTGAGCATGCCATGCAGCTTAACAACCCATTTATGAAGACCTTGAATGTGGTGGTTCATGATAAATTGGTTGTAAGACTCAGGAAGTGACCACATAATAATGTCTTCTGCAAAGTCTTGTGAAATTGGTGAGCCGAGGTGGGCAAGTGTATCAATGTACCCCTTCAACTTTAGCACATGAGTGCTAACAAAAGTCCCGGTTGCCATTCCAGTCGTACAAAGTGCCTTAGTTGTCGGGTAACGTTGTTTACGAGTTTGATCTTGGAACATCTTTTTAAGCTGATCCATCATCTCCTAAGTATACTGCTCCATGAACTACTTCTGAAGATCTAAAGCCATGGTACCCAAAATAAGGCACGAGACTTCCTGGTCATCCCTCACGTGCCGGTCATACTGCTTTACTATCGCTGTGGTAATGCCTGGACCTTCGAAAGGGCCAGTTAGTAAAGAAGCATCCAGTACATACTTCTTGGACTCTTATCTAAGAAGTATTTGTAAGTTCCTAGCCCAGTCCAGGAAGTTTGTCCCTGAAAGCTTCTCCTTCTCTAGGAGTGACCTAAGTGAGAGTGAGTTGTTGTTTGTTGCAGCCATTTTAAATTGCTATTGTTAAATGGGAATATCTACATGGAAGAAATCATTGCTTGAGTTAGAAATAAAGGACTTTTACCAATTCAAATTAATAAACCAATTTTAATTTGTTCATTGGTAATTGGCTGACTTGACCAAGATCCACAACTCCTCAATGACTGGCCGAACAAAGGCTTGCTGCTGCTTTATTTATACAAATCTCTTACTTAACTTTTGACAGTAATTTTTCTAACAATAATTCCATTTAGAGATTAGTGCTCGCAAGTATACGAATTGCAATGTAGTAATAAAAGATATCGATCCCACGAGGAATATGTATGTACATTTTAGTTTGTTTTTCTTTGCGTCTATAGAGTATCGAATTATAAAGTGAAATAAGGAATTGGGAAAATGGCAAGTTAAATCAAGTAAAGTACTAGTTATGAGTTGAGTTGTTGTTTAATATCTAGTCACATAAATATACAAGCATTTTATCTTAGATATTCGTTGCACATAGGGGTGAGCATCGGTCGGTTCGGTTACCGAACCGAACCGAATTTTCGGTTAACCGAACCGAATTATCAGTAATAATTAAAACCGAACCAAACCAAACCAGGATAAAAACCGAACCGAACCGAACCGAAATTTTTTGGTTCGGTTCGGTTCGGTTCGGTTATTACCGAAATTTGGTATTTTTACAAAAAAATAAATAAAAAAAATATTTGAAATGATTTTTAGGGCAATTAATTGAACCATTATATATTATTTTTGTAATTAATTGTTATTTAGTCATTTTATATTTTTTAATGAAATATAAAATTCAATTAAGTAAATTAGAATATTAAAAACCTAATATATATATATATATATATAATAATTCGGTTCGGTTTCGGTTAAACCGAATTTTTTTACGGAAAAACCGAACCGAACCGAATTACCAAATATATATATAATTGTTACCAAACCAAACCAAAAAAAATTCGGTAACCGAACCGAATTTTTTTTTCGGTTTGGTTCGGTATTGGTATTCGGTTAATCCGGATAGTGCTCACCCCTAGTTGCACATGCATTAATTATCTATTCAATCCCTATGATAAGAGTATGTCGGATAAGTTCTATTTCAACGGGCATGTCTAGAAACAGATTTTATTCAATAACTCATAGAAAAATTATCGAATGCCTTTGCCATAATAACTAAAGGTCTTAATACACAATGGCCCAGCTATATTAAGATGATCTCCAATTAATTTAACAAAGTGAAGCAAAACAATCATTTATCATAATTTATTCTATCTTAGTAACTAAACAAGACAAAGTAAAATGCAAACTTCTCTATATCTTATTATGAATCTATGTAAACAATGCATACTTGGCTTTAGTCATGCAACGAAGAGTGAGATATAAGAAAACTTATCGATATTGATCTCGCAAACATTCAATACATATACAAGTGTGACTCCCTCATAAAGGAAAAGCATAAGAATAGACTTAAGAAAGCAATTGGGCATAAAACACTCCCATATGCCTATAGGTATATTGCGACCCCGGGGGTATCTTTTCTCTATATGGCGACAATACTTGATTCAAGGACCTTGGCGTTAGGCTCCCCTTTACGTATGCTAAATATTACAAACAAAACTTGAACTCTCTAGCACCCTATTTTTCTAACTTTATATACTACAGGTATCTTCCATTTGGCCGATTTTTCCTCTTTTTGGGCAATATGGAATTCCTTTTCTATTTACAAGCATTGAAGCATTGTGTCTCTTCATGAAAGGTTGTGTTTATCCAATGAATGATTGTATCTCTTGAATACTATTGGTTCTTCTTGGAAAGTTATGTCTTTTCATGAAGGGTTGTCTTTATCCATAGTGGCGGGTTGAAGTCCAAACGGATAAGATCGAATAACTGATGCTGAATGTATGTCACGATTGTGATAGAGTGTCGCGGTCACGACTCACATAGGTTTCTTTGAAAAATGCTGAAGTTGAAGTCTGCTTGAGTGCTAGGTCGTGATAGCGATAGGCATCGCGCTCGTGATCTGTCCCTTTTCTTCAATTTCTTTATAAATCAAAGTGCTCTGTTGCGCTTGTGATAATGCATTACGATCGTGACGCAGTCTAAATCTTATGTCCTTTTATTCCTGTAGAATTTTCTTCGTTTTTGCTTCCTTTTATAGCTAAATTGCATATATTTGCATGCTTAGTTTTTAAAACTATAAATCATCAAAAACAAGCAATACCAACGTAAAATCTAATATAGAATAAGTAAAAACATTGCAAACCCCTTATAGATTATATCATATATAAGTGCCTTTTTAGCACTTATCAAGCCTCTACACTTATCTTTTTGCTTGTTCTCAAGCAAAATATGAATCTCTTAATCATCTTACTTGTGATGACCCAACATACTTAGTGTTTGAAACACAAAATAAAGAGTCTCAACCTTCGACTTCTAAGGAAACTTATGAGGCTTTTTGAATTTTAACAACACATATGTATATTCTTCTTTATACTTTTATTAAGTATGGGTCTTGCCAAAAGACTGTTTTACTAAACTTAACTTAGAACTATCGACCATAAGTAGAGTTTGTATACATCTTTAACCATGTTCATGCCTTAATTAATACAATTTTAGCTTACTCAACCCAAGCATATCGATGAAAGATTTTCAGGATTTAGCACATGCTTAGCCATTGTTCTCAAAGCATTTTCAGAAAACCTAGATTTTTTCTGAGCACTCATGTGTGGTTGCTTTTCGCTCCATACCACACCTCCCCTTTTATCTCGTTTGTTACCACTCATATTGCAATTTTTCTTTTCTTGCATTATATAAAAGTAAATATTTTTCTTTTATTCTTTATCTTGCTATTAGTGGTTGCATTTTATACTCCATACCACTCTCCCCTTTTACATAACACTTTAGTTATTCACTCAACACTCTTTTTTTTTTACAATACCCTTATCTTTTATTGAACAATGCTAATCCGTATTGTGGCTTTAGTTTCCTTAGTTCAATCACTTCAAACTTACTCTTATAAGGTAGAAAATCATGCATCTTATTGCATTTAAACAAAAATTGCCAATGGATACTCAAACACTTATAGGATTTATTCTTTCGTCTTGCTTTTCAAACTACTTCAACAATAAACATACTCAATTTTTTAACATTTTACCACTTGAATATACATACTTTTATAGAATCAAAGCCTCTTATTCCTTAACTTAAGGTGAGATTATCTTCATTTGTATTATCCAAAGATTGTATTACCATAATCATATACTTCAACTCAAGATAGAAAAAGATGTCATAAGCTTTTGACAATCACAAAATAAGACAAAAATGCAAAAATACTTGATATTATAATGATATATAAGAAAAAAAATTTAAAATTATCCTAATTTTACCCCCTTACACTTGAATTGCACATTGCCTCAATGTGTAGGAAAATAAACTACCTTTAATCACAAACTAAAAACTAGAAAACACTAGAAAAAGAAAATAAATAAATTAAGGAAGAAAAAGATAGAAGTAACCAAATCAAGCCTCCGGTTATCCTGGTGGACTTGGAGTAAACTCAATGTTTTGGCATCGGAAGAACTTAAGAAGCTTCCTGTTCAATGATACATTCTCCTTCCGAATCTCCCTTACTTCTTGCCAAACTTGGTGGACATTTTGCTCCATCGCTTCAACCTTGTTTAGCACTTATTGCCAACCTTGATTTTCCGCTTTTTGCTCTTCATTATCACTGTCCTCCTCTTCATCATCTTCATCACCTCCTTTTTCTTCCCTTTGCACTTGCTTTCCCTTTTCCCTAGATCTTGCACTCGAAGGTCCGACTCCTCCTTCCTCTTCCAAGTTAATGAGAATCTTCTTTGTTCTCTCTTTATAGAAAGTGAATTTGAAAGCTCCATTGATCTCCTTTGTTAATCTAACATTCTTCATCAATTTCCCATCAAGCAATCATACTTTTTCTCCACGTTGCAATATGTAAGGTAATTCTCCTCTAGCGGACAAAATTAGGGTTGTCATTACATGACCGCCTCCAACTTTCTTCTTGTTAGAATCTACTGCTCGAGAGATTCCTTCCCAAATATGATCTATGCAATCCACATTTCTTCCCTTTGCGGCTTGATGTAAGACATATAAGTATTTTGTTTACACTTTATTGCTTTCCACCCTGCAGAAAATAGAATGGCATAAATAATTATGCAAATACAAAAGTGCATTACTCTTAATCAAACGGTTTGGCGAATTCTTTGTTGAGTATTTCTCTAACCCGGTTATACTTTTCCAAATAGCATATAGGTTATACTTAGAAAATGGATAACGCCATCCCTATCTTTTCGTAGGAAAATCAAACCCATTAGTAATCTTTTCATAGCCAACCTGTACTCGTTACCTTCATTATGGAAGATAATTGCCAGTCGATTGTTATCCACATAACGAAAAGTCGTCAACAACTCTATAATCCAATCACGGTTTAGTGGGAAAAACATTGAAGCAATTTTGAAAGCCCAAGAACATTAAAAAACCTCTTCATCTCATCATGAATTCCATTATTTATCATAATGACCTTATCAAGGAAAAACATACCGATGGTTTCAATGCTTTTGAATCTCGTGAATTGCCTCCCTTTCTTTTCATTACGAATTGGGAAGTTTACAACATAGGTCTCATGCAAATCCACCGGTTGAGGAGTTCGTGAAGAACTTTGGCCCTTCTTGGTAGCAATTCTCTTTTGCCTTGGCATAGAAAATAATTTGGCTAGGGTTTCAAAAATATGGACTTGAAAGATAAAAGATGAAAAGAATTTTAAGTAATCTGATTTGTAAAGGAAGTATACTACTAGAAGAGTTAGGTTTGAGAGTAAAAACAAAGAAAGGGGGCCCTATTTATAGTGAATTTTACCAAAAGACACATCCTTTCATCAATTTAATTCATTAAATATAATGAAAATATTAATCAATTATAATTATCAACCAATAGGAATAGGTTTTTACTGCTCCAACGGTCATAAAACGGTCAAATTTTTAAAATTTAAGCCAATATTACCGTTGAATGTAAAAAAAACGAACCGTTTTAATTCTGGATTTTACCCAGGTAGTGATTGTGATTCGGAAACAGAGAGTTTTGGAATTTTTGTGCACTTAAGTCACGATCGTGATGGAGATTCACGATCATGATTCATGCTTAATCCCCATTTCCTTCTTCTTTGAATTGCCCAATCACGGTCGTAATAATGCATCACGATCATGATTCACACAGTTCATGAAATTTTAACCTTATTTTCAATGAAAACAACAAAAACTTACAAATCACATACCAAAGTAGATTTATTTATGCAACAACAAACATATGTATATTATGATAATATTAGAGTTTCAATACTTTGAAGGTGAAAAATTCAAAATGGAAATATAAGTATTTATAGTGAAAACATGAAAAGACATGACTTTTGAAGCAGATATGACAGTTAAAAATGGATATGAATGACAGTTAAGCCAATTATAGCTGCTTAAAAAAAATAACCGAAAGTCAAAAATTTGAAAATCCAGGTGTCACGGTCGCGATTAATTGTCACGATCGTGATTCACTCGAATTACAGATTTTCATGCATTTCATCAACTTAACACTACTCTACTATAGTATATACTTAACACTAAACTTAAACATACATATCATATTTATTAATACTTAACTAAAAACACACTCAAAAACACATCACAACATATAAAACACACATAAGCAAGAAAAAAAAACAAAGTCAAGAAGAATAATTAGGGTGTAAGGTCATTCATAAATTTCTCTTGAATGGTATCATCCCATCGCAAATATGGTTTACGATGCTGCCCATTAACCTTAAACACATTATTCTTAGAACTCTTGAACTCTAATGCTCCATTATTAAAGACATTAATAACGGTGAATGGTCCATACCAACGTGACTTTAACTTATCTGGAAACAAACATAAACGAGAATTGTACAAAAGCACTTTATCACCAACATTAAAAGTTTTAGCTTTAATTTTCATATCATGCCACCTTTTAGTTTTCTCTTTATAAATCTTAGCATTTTCATAAGCCATAAAGCTAATTTCATCTAATTCAGACATTTGCAACAACCTAATTTTACCGGCTTGATTCGCATCAAAGTTCAAGGAACGATAAGGAGATTTATGTTCTAACTCGATTGGCAAATGAGAAGCCTTACCATATATTAACCGATAAGGAGATATCCCAATGGGAGTCTTAAAAGCCATTCGATAAGCCCATAAAGCTTCATCTAGCTTCTTCGCCCAATCCTTATACGAATTGATACCATCTTTTCCAAAATCCATTTAAGTTCTCTATTTGAAATTTCTACTTGACCACTAGTTTGGGGATGATACGGAGTTGCAACCTTATGATGAACTCCGTACTTCCTCATAAGCGACTCAAATAATTTATTAATAAAATGCGTACCACCATCACTAATTATAGCACGTGGTATCCTAATTCTACTAAATAAGTTCTTTAAAAACTTAACAACTATTCTCGTATCATTTATCGGGCATGCACAAGCCTCAACCCATTTGGAAACATAGTCGACAGCTACTAAGATGTATTTCTACCCATGAGATATAGGAACAGGACCCATAAAATCTATTCCCCATACATTAACGATTTCAACCTCTAAAATATTCTTCAATGGCATCTCATCTTTACGACTAATATTACCAACACGTTAACACTGATCACAATGATTAACATAGAAACGAGCATCTTGAAATAAAGTAGGCCAATAAAATCCACTTTCCAACACCTTAGCAGCGGTTTTATTTGCTGCATGATGGCCTCCATAAGCACTATCATGGCAATGAGATAAAATGGACTCGTATTCTGACTCATCAACACATCTCCTAATAATATTATCAACACATATCTTAAGCAAATAGGGATTGTCCCAAATATAACTTCTCACATCATTAAAGAACTTTTTCCTAGCATTCGCATCTAAGTTATATGGTGTAACATCGGCTGCGAGCTAATTAGCATAGTCAGCATACTAAGGTTCCTTAACATGTTGCACGGCCATTAAACTCTCATCATGAAATGTTTCATTAATAATATCAGATTCACCAATTGGACCATTCTCATCTTCTAACCTAGAAAGATGATCGACAACCAAATTTTCCGAACCTTTCTTATCTCTTATTTCTAAATCAAATTCTTGCAAAAGTAATACCCAACGAATAAGGCATGGCTTAGCATCTTTCTTAGCAAACAAGCATCACAAAGCAGCATGATCAGTATAAACTAGAACTTTAGAACCTAACAAGTAAGATCTAAACTCATCGTATGCAAACACAACAGCCAACATCTCTTTTTCCGTAGTTGTATAATGACACTGAGCAGCAGAAAGAGTATGACTTGCATAGTAAATTACATGCAACTTCTTATCCTTCTTTTGACCTAAAACACATCCTACCGCAACATCACTAGCATCACACATAATCTCAAATGGCAAGTTCCAATCAGGACTTGTGATTATAGGTGCATTAAATAATACTTGTTTAAGAATATTAAAGGCATTCATACATTCAGGTGTAAATACAAAAGGTGTATCTTTAAGTAACAAATTGGTCAATGGTTTAGCAATTATCGAGAAATTCTAAATAAATCATCTATAAAAACCAGCATGTCCTAGGAAAGACCTCACTCCCTTAACTGAGGTTGGTGGAGGTAAATTTCCTATTAAGTCAGTTTTAGTTTTTTCAACTTCTATTCCTCTTTCACTAATCTTATGGCCAAGAACTATAACTTCATCAACCATAAAATGGCATTTTTCCCAATTAAGCACTAAATTAGACTCTTCACATCTAGACAAAACTTTATCTAAATGAACTCAACATTGCTCAAACGAATACCATAAACAGAAAAATCATCTATGAACACTTCCATAATATCCTCAATAAAATCACCAAAAATAAAATTCACGCATCTTTGAAATGTAGCAGGTGCATTGCATAAACCAAAAGGCATTCTATGATAAGCAAAAGTTTTGTATGGACAAGTAAAAGTGGTTTTCTCTTGGTCATCCGGATGTATAAAAATCTGGAAATAACCTAAAAATCCATCTAGAAAAAAATAAAAATCATGTCCAGCAATTCTTTCTAACATTTGATCAATAAAAGGAAGTGGAAAATGATCTTTACTAGTTGCCGAATTTAACTTTCTATAGTCAATACACACTCTCCAACTAGTGGTTGTTCTTGTGGGTATCATTTCTCCTTGTTCATTCTTAACTACAATCATACCATCCTTTTTAGGCACACATTGAATCGGACTAACCCATTCACTATCTGAAATCGAATATATGATACCGACATCAAGCAATTTGATCACTTCTTGCTTAATTACCTCTTTCATATTAGGGTTTAATCTTCTTTGTCTATTCGCCTAAGGTAACATACCTTCTTCTAAATAAATACGATGCATTACTACATTAGGACTTATACTTTTTAAATCAGAGATTTGCCAACCTATACTTCTAATCCTATTTCTAATCACCTTAATTAATTCCTTTTCTTAGTCTAAACCAAGTTTATCAGAGATTATTATAGGTAACTTATAATCTTTCATTAAAAATGCATATCTTAAATGACTTGGTAACTCTTTCAATTCAATATTTGGTGGAACATCAATAAAAGCGGGTAAAGGACCCTCATTTCTGTCAAATAATTCAGTTTTAACAATTTCAATCTTATGTTCAATAGTCTTATCATGCATATCAATATCATCATCATCATCATTTATATCTAAGATTTCTTTAACACACTCTTCAATAACATCAATTTTCATGAAAACTTCATTATCTATAGGGTATTTAGTAGCTTTATCCATGTGAAATTCAATTTTATCATCACCGATGCATAAAATTACTTTTCCTTCCGAAACATCAATCAAGGCATGACCGGTATTCATAAAAGGTCTACCCAAAATCAATGGACATTGCTCATCATAAGCAAAATCTAGGATCACAAAATCCATAAGAAAAATAAATTTATCAACTTTGACTAAAACATCCTCAATAATACCAAAATGTTTGTTAATAGATTGGTCAACAAATTGCAAAATCATAGAAGTACGCTTTTCACATCTTCTTCTAAACCCAATTTCTTAAAAATATTTAATGGCATTAAATTCACACTAGCTCCTAAATCATATAGACATTTAGGAAATTCTACTTCACCCAATTTACATGGAATAGTAAAACTACCCGGATCTTTAAGCTTTGTAGGAATTTTACTAGACACTATAGCACTACAATCTTCATTTAGAGCAATGGTTGAAACATCAACCCAACTCTTCTTTTTAGAAACAAGTTATTTCAAGAATTTACCATAATTGGGAATCTGACTAATAGCTTCAATGAATGATAAATTAATATAAAGATTTTTCAATTTATTAACAAAGTCATGAAATTGCTTATCTTGATCTTTCCTTTTTAGCCTTTGCGGAAATGGCGGTTTTGGTTGAAAATTATCATTTTTAACCTTGCCGACATTTGATTTGAACGTCTTGTCCTGCACTGGATTAGTTTCAAAACTAGTAGAATCTACATTTTCATACTTCTTATCGGATCTTAATATCACTGCATTCACTTACTCTTTAGGGTTTCTTTCCGTATTACTTAGAAATGCACCCGGTCCACGAGAAGGATTGGCATTAGCAATTGCCCAATTTGAAACTCCAAATTATGGATAGAAGACGAGTGGTTTTTAATAATTTGGTCAAATTTAGACTCCATTTTCTTAAAATTTTCATCTTGATCACTAACTTTAGCATGAACTCCTTCTAAAAACTTATCAATTTTAGATGACAACATTCCAATTCTATCTTGTGATTGGCAATTAGAATTCATCCGATCTTGGTTTTCATTATTTCTCTAAGAGAAATTCGGATGGTTTCTATATCCCGGATTATAAGTATTTGAATACGGGTTATTGCAAACTTGCCCCTGGACAAAATTCACTTGTTCCTCTATATTCAATTCCTTACATTCATTAGGAACATGACCTTGTTGACCACATACAGTACAAAGATTATGAGATGTAACTCCCAAAGACAAATTATCAACTTTATAAGTTAAAGCAGAAATTTGTGCTTGTAAAATAGTAATAGAGTCAACATGATGCACTCATTTCATAGTAGAATTCGATGAAATCGAATGACTATTTGAATTATGCTAGTGTGCCCTAGTCCAAATGGTATTGGTTCTTGTATTGTATTATACTTTATATTTGGATATTTTGTATTATGTTGAAATAAAGGCATGAATAATTCATATCTTGTGCTTTTTGTAAATAGAGTATCCAATGATTATAACCATACTAAAGTGAACCAATGTAGGCCATTGGATTATGAGACCTTTTAATAGAGTTAAAGTTATACTCATAAAGATATCCCTAGTCTGTTCTAATCATGGGAATGAATAGAACCAAAGACTAGCATATCCTTGACTAGATGGCGGCGTCTAAACTACCATTGGACATGGAATGTTAGTCAATGATATGGGTACATGTTGGGTTGCATGGTACTAGATCGATCTGCCAAGAGAACACCACATGGTTTGATCATCATAGGTGTTTCTCAGGTAGGTCTTGCTATTATCCTTAGACCCGATGTTCGCTATAACATAATGTGGGATCTCATACACTTTGATATATGCCTAACGGGCCCATAACAGGGTGCCAAGTATAGGTATGTTGGGTGGGCCAGTGAACACGTTGATGTTGATAGTGAAGTTGACGGAATTGCCACTCAACGTCCCCTGAGATGACATCACTGGCCACTTGAGGAGTGGGACTGACAAGTGTATGGCCATACGCGAATAAGTTGGGATACTTATTCGTTAGGCTCAGTCCACTCGGTATCAAGAGATAAATATGCATATAAGAGGATGAGAGGGCCATGCCTCTTGCTTATGTATCGATGTCAGTTGGCAAGAGATATACAAGATCACTACCGGGTTATGTTTCACATTAGACTACAAGTCTCCGTCTTAATTGGGGGTTGTAACAATTTGCTAGAATCCATTTACAGTTTGTGGGCCTTGAGCCCACTGCCAACATAAAGACAAACCCATATGATCATACACATAGAACGACTGAATGTTGACAAATCCGAATTGGAACAGAAACTAAATTAATTAAGTTATTGACATTAGGTTATGTCATAATCAATTCAATTATAAAGGGAGAAATTTATTTTCTTTGATTAATTAATTACATGTAGTAAATAATTAATTAAATTAAATAATATTTCCTTGGTGGAAATAAAAAAATACAAAGGTTGTATTTATTGAGGCTGACTTTAATTTAACTTTAGGTTATTTTAATTTGATGAAATTGTATTTAATTGTATCAATTAGGATTTTATAATATGGTTTTATTTAATCCTAATGATATAAGGTAAATCAATTAAATCAAATTAATAATCTATAGTTTTAATTAAAATTCTAGTAGGCTAAGAAGTATATATACTAAAGAGAGTATATATAGGAAGCCTTAACCTATTTCTCCCTAATCCTAATAGAGAATTTCGGCCAGCATTAAGAAAATTACAGCAACCCACTTTTGCACTTTCTCTTGGTTTTCGTTCAATCCGTTCACTAGCACGAGTCCCGTTTGAGAGTCGTTCGCATACCAGATTGTGGAGGAAACGCATTTGGGTTTCTACAACAGTCTCTAGAGGAGACAGTTAAGGTGAGAAATTTAGTTTTCTTCGTTCTTGATTTCATTCTGTTAATCTACATGTATCTTGGGCTTTAGAATCGAGGAAAATTTTAATCGGTATTCTACCTCGTGTTAAATTTTTCCCGTGACGATTCCCTACAAATTATTTGAAGATTGAACTTGTGCCCTTTCAGTAGGTCACATGCTATTATTACTAACCATTTCTTCTAATAATTTATAAGCCTCTTTGGTTGTTTTTCGCATTAAAGAACCACCAGCCATGGCATCAATAGTACCTCTAGTAACAGGATTAACCCCATTATAGAAAGTTTGTATTAATATATTGCAAGGCAAACCATGGTGAGGGCATAATCTTTGCATTTCTTTATATCTTTCCCAAGCCTCATACAAAGTCTCGGTTTCAAATTGAGTAAATGAAGTAATTTCTTTAATTAATCTAGTTGTTTTCGCTAAAGGAAAATACTTAGATAAAAATGCTTGGGCGATTGATCCCAAGTTATTATTGAATTCGAAGGCAACGAATTCAACCAAGCCTTCACTTTATCCTTCAAAGTAAAAGGAAATAACCGAAGTTTGATCGCTTCCGCTAAAACCGCATTAATTTTAAAGGTATCACATATTTCAAGAAAATTAGATAAATGAGCATTAGTACATCCATTAGGAAAACCATGAAAAGTAACACTATTTTGAAGCATTTGCAAAAGAGCATGTTTAATTTCAAAAGAATTTGCATTAACAGGTGGCCTTACTACACCATCCTGTGTACCATTAAGACTATGGATGGAATAATGCATCAACTTCTTTGGTTGTTCAGCCATCTCTTCTTCTGATTTCTCCTGATTTTTCTTCTTTCTCTTTTTCTTTTGTTTTGAAATAAAGCGCTCAATTTCAGGATTAACTAGTTCAAGTTTTCCACAGAACTACGCGTTCTGGGCTAAACTACAAACTTAAAAAAATTTAATAAAATAACAAAAATCAACAATGAAAATAAACACACAAAAAAAATTCTATAATCCACAAATACTTGACAAACACTAAATGACATAACAATTATTCCCCGACAACGATGCCAAAAACCTTGTTGTTTATTTATACAAATCTCTTACTTAACTTGTGACAGTAATTTTTCTAACAATAATTTCATTTAGAGATTAGTGCTCGCAAGTATACGAATTGCAACGTAGTAATAAAAGATATCGATCCCACGAGGAATATGTATGTACATTTAGTTTGTTTTCCTTTGCGTTTATAGAGTATCGAATTATAAAGTGATATGGGGAATTGGGCAAATGGCAAGTTAAATCAATTAAAGTACTAGTTATGAGTTGAGTTGTTGTTTAATATCTTGTCACATAAATATACAAGCATTTTATCTTAGATATTCGTTGAACATACATTAATTATCTATTCAATCCCTATGATAAGAGTATGTCGGGTAAGTTCTATTTCAACGGGCATGTCTAGAAATAGATTTTATTCAATAACTCATAGACAAATTATCGAATACCTTTGCCATAATAACTAAAGGTCTTAATACACAATGGCCAAGCTATATTAAGATGATCTCCAATTAATTTAACAAAGTGAAACAAAACAATCATACATCATAATTTATTCTATATTAGTAACTAAACAAGACAAAGTAAAATGCAAACTTCTCTATATCTTATCATGAATCTATGTCAACAATGCATACTTAGCGTTAGTCATGCAACGAAGAGTAGGATATAAGAAAACTTATCGATATTGATCTCGTAAACATTCAATACATATACAAGTGTGACTCTTTCATAAAGGAAACGAATAAGAATAGACTTAAGAAAACAATTGGGCATTAAACACTCCCTTACACCTATAGGTATATTGCGACCTCGGGGGGATCTTTTCTTTATACAGTGACAATACTTGATTCAAGGACCTTGGCATTAGGCTCCCCTTTATGTATGCTAAATATTACAAACAACACTCGAACTCTCTAGACACTCTAATTTTTCTAACTTTATATACTACAGGTATCTTCCATTTGGCCGATTTTTCCTCTTTTTTGGCAATCTGGAATTCCTTTTCTATTTATAAGCATTGAAGCATTGTGTCTCTTCATGAAAGGTTGTGTTTATCAAATGAATGATTGTATCTCTTGAATACTATTGGTTCTTGTTGGAAAGTTGTGTCTTTTCATGAAGGGTTGTCTTTTTCCATAGTGGCGGTTGAAGTCCGAACAGATAAGATCAAATAACTACTGCTGAATGTATGTCATGATCATGACAGAGTGTCGCGGTCGTGACTCACATGGGTTTCTTTGAAAAATGCTGAAGTCGAAGTCTGCCTGAGTGCTAGGTCACGATGGCGATAGGCATTGCGCTCGTGATCTGTCCCTTTTCTTCAATTTCTTTATAAATCAAAGTGCTCTGTTACGCTCGTGATAATGCATTATGATCATGACGCAGTCTAAATCTTATGTCCTTTTATTCCTTTAGAATTTTCTTCGTTTTTACTTCCTTTTATAGCTAAATTCCATATATTTGCATACTTAGTGTTTAAAACTGTAAATCATCAAAACAAGCAATAACAACGTGAAATCTAATATATAATAAGTAAAATCATCGCAAACTCTTTATAGATTATATCATATATAAGTGCCTTTTTAGCACTTATCACTTGCTAACCAACCATTCATTCGTTTGGTAGGACACCCTATCTAATCCTTCCACAAAGGACTCTTGGTTTGATGGGCTTATTGACACTTTACCCATCTGTGTTTAGGGCCCGTTTTGAGCTAATGCTACCCATGTTGAGTCAAACCACCATTCATATGTTAACCATGCCAAGCATCCTAACCCTTGACGGCCCACCAGATACTACAATGTACCCAGCTAGGGCATGGTGCACATCGCAGAATCAATGGGAGGAAGAGGTGTGAATGTGGGAAGCACTTTTAAATGACTTAATATTTAATTCTCTGGATTAAAATTAAGTGATACTGCTTAACATGCATAAACGCGGGTTATAATTTGGTGATCCGTACATCCATATTGTATGAAAAATGCAATAGCATACATAATTTAAAATTAATGAAATCCTATGGGCCTTAATTACAACCTAATGAAAAACTAGACAACTTATCTAATTCTCCATCGGGCCGGACTGCAATTCTTCTTGAACTCCCACCATAGGCTTGCTCCATCTAGGCCTTCCTCCATACTTGATGCAATTACAATAATTTTATTTAAATAAAATCTATTCTAAAATTACATCGAAATAAAAGAAATGGCACGCAGGTCATATTTCCCAAAAATAAATTACAACCAATAATAATTTAGGGCCCATAGAACTCAACACAGCATTTCAAACAAAGTATGTGTCGTGCACATACATACCAATATGATGCATGATCATGGCATTCCAAGCTATAAATATAAATGTTATGCCGAGCTACTTTAGGTGAAATCGGCAATTTCAACAAATGTGACTAAGGCCCATAAAGGCCCAATGGATAACATCCATTAATGCAAAATTAATAATTTTGCCCCCACTGGAATTTAAGTTGTCA
Organism: Euphorbia tirucalli; assembly: GCA_039660915.1. Classification (NCBI taxonomy): domain Eukaryota; kingdom Viridiplantae; phylum Streptophyta; class Magnoliopsida; order Malpighiales; family Euphorbiaceae; genus Euphorbia; species Euphorbia tirucalli. Next base: position 27,057,486 of record CM077640.1, on the reverse strand, counting down.
CAAATTTAAAATTTAGCTCTCCCAATTCTAACCGGTATCACGATTAATTGGGCCAATTTCACAAAATCCATATTCAATTTAATATGAAAAACAATTAAATATGCATGCCAACATAGTAATCAATTTAAATACAAAGTAATTAAAATAAAAAATTTTAATTTAATTTGCATTACGAGCCTAGGTTAAAATAAAATACCTGGAAAATCCAAAACCGGCAGCAGCACAGTCGCGGCAGCAGCAGCAACTGCACAGTAGGAGATGGGAAACGCAATTTTGTGATTCCCTTCTCCCACAACCTAATAATTTTTTTTTAGAAAAAAACCCCAAAAAATTCTAGCCAAGCACAAAAAATAACAGCAGCAATATCAATTCAATAAACCCAAAATTAAAACTAACAAGGGAAATAATCGATAAAATCAATCGGGAAAAATTACCAAAACTTGAAAACGATTCTTAAAACTATTCTTTGTTCAAGAACACTTTCAAGAATCAAAATCCAATCAATCTAATGGACAAAACCTAGGCTCTGATACCACTATTAGGATTCGTCATTGGAAAAATAACGTGGCGCAGTCGAATTACACCGTTTAAAATTTTCCTAAAATCCACCTATCTTGTTCGATTACCATTTATTGGAATGAAAATCAATTTGAATCAAGAGAGTTTAACTCACCAGATTCATCTCTTCTAGAGACTGCTGTAGAATTGAATCTTGGAATAATCTCCACAGTCCGGTGCACGACCAACTATCGAGCGAGAACCGGTGCTAACTGAAGAACTGAAGGAATGGAAGAATAGCACTGAAGAATTCAGCCAAGGGGGTTGCTATAGTATGGCTGCCGAAAATTCCTTTAGATGTTAGGGTTGGCCTTGATTTTAGGTTAAATGTGTCTTTTATAGCTTCCTCTATAAATGGTTTTAGTTAGGTTAAATTAATTAAGCTCAATAGGAGTCAATTTCGTAAATAAACTTTATGTTAAAAGTTTATACTATGTAATTGAATTCCAATTAGCTAAATTTAATTAAACCTAAATAAAATCACATTTAAATAAATACAATACATGTATTTAATTTTCCTTCTTAGGAAAATAAGTTAATTAATTGTTTACTTTATGTAATTCAATTAATTAATTACATTATGTCAACTTATTAATTAAATTAAATTAACCCAATGTTAATTAATTATCTTGACACTGAATGTCAACTAATTAATCAATGCATTCCTTCTAATGTTATTACATGTACAAGTTCTATAAGTTCTAGCTTAGTTGATCTATGTGCACGATCCTATAGGTCTATCTTTATATTGGCAGTGGGCCTAAGGTCCACAGACCGTAAATGGGTTCTAGCAAACCATTACAGCCCCCAATTACGATAGAGTAGTAATCTCATAGTGTCCTTTGCCAAATGATATCGATATAAATAAACAAGAGGCACGATCTCCATCATCCTCTTCTGCTGTTTATTATGTTTCTTGATCTTGAGTTGACTGATTAATCAAATAAGCAACCAACTTACTTAGGTGTGGCTATACACTTATCAGTCCCACTCATCAAATGGCTAGTGACATCATCTCGGTGTTACCCGAGTGGCAATTCCATCACTCCATCATCAATATTAATATGTTCACCTGTCCACCCAAGCATACCTATATTTAGCATCCTTTTACAGACCTGTTAGATGTATGTCAAAGTGAACCGAATTCCACATCAATACTATAATGAAATCTTGTTTGAGGACAAAAGAGACCTACTCAAGAAAGACCTATGATGTGACAACCATGTGGCTTTCTTGTGCGGATCGATCCAGTCCCATGTCGACGATATGTACCTATATTCATGACTGACTTTACAAGTATTACGGTTAGTTGAGAACTACTATACAATCATCGAATATACAAGTTTGTGATTCTATTCATTCCCACGATTAGAATAGACTTGGGATATGTTTTATGATTATCAACCAATGGATACTCTATTCATGTTATAGCATAATATATAAATAGAATAGATTAAATGCCTTTATTAATGTGACATAAAAGATGTATACATACGATGAATCTTAATGTATAATACAAAATACAAGAATCTAATGCCCTAAGAACTAGGGCACATCAACACTACCAGTGTTCTGTTTGTCCTCTTCTTCGTACTTCTCAATCTTTTTGGCAAGATTATATATGTCCATAAAAGAGTTGAAATCACGAAGCTTATCGTGGTAGTTCTTCAGACTTCCATCCACAAGCTTGATGATAAGCTCAGAATCCTTTGGCTTCTGTTCTAAGAAAACTTGTTTATCCATCCATCTTTTATAATACTCCATGAAGGTCTCATTCGATTTCTACTTCACTGCCTCAAGGTCTTGCAGTGTTACCTTAATCTGAGTATTATAGCTGTAATACTTCACAAAGGCCTTAGCCAGAGAGTTCCAGTCTTTCCTGATATGGGTTGACTGATGGCTGAACAACCAAACAGCACCACTTTCGAGAGTAGTTGGGCACAAACCCAACAGCTAGCTAGTGGTCAAGTCGTTCATTGTCATCACTGTCACATAGTTATCAATGTGAGAACCAGGTGGTCCGGTTCCTTTATATTGGGTGAACTTAAGCATTTGGAAGCCTAGTAGTAGTAGGTCAATTCCATCGACCCTTAATGCAATTGGGTCAATGCACTTCATAGTGGGAATCTGTGCCATCTGGCGAAGTTTAGGTAGGAGCTTATCAAGCTTAGAATATTTGTCCTTCAGTTTCCTTTAAGCCGCCAACTCAGTTGGTACCTCTCTAACTCTCTTAGAAGCATCTTCCTACTCAGACTATTAATTTCCATCCGTTGCTGGAGCTTATCTACCAACATTCCCCCAGTCTGTAAACCCTCTAATCTGCAACAGGTTTGGCTTGTCTATTAGTAATAATGCTGCCCACAGCGGCCAGCACCTGATTATGGATGCTAGCCCTGAACTCTTTTGAACCCAATAAATCCTTAATGGTTGCCACCATAGAAGTAGTAATAACAATGGAATTCTGCTAATTCATGTTCTGTTGATCCCCCATTTCTGTAGTATTATCTTCTAGCACAAACAAACTATCTACTCCCATAGTTTGAATCAGTTCCTTTTATTCTGAATCTGACCCTGAGTCTACAACCATTGACCTGGCACTATACTGACTGATCTTGTTCTGATTCTCCACCTTGGTTGAGGATCTGCGTAACGGACTTTGACTAATCTTCCTTCAGGAGGGCGATCCCAAACTACAGAGAGTCACAATCACATATTAGCACTATGGATGAATGCATGACACTCCTTTAACCTAAAATGGTATGCATGCTTGTATAAATGACGTGATATGGTCGATGCGTGATATGCATATGATACGATGTTCATGCAAGATAGGTGAGGATCCAATACTCAAGGAGCATTCGAATAGGGGTTCGGTGCTCGTGGAGCATCGAATATGGTTAATTAGATTTTGCTAGTCATAGTTGTATATGCGTGAGTCTGTATACAGATAGAAGTTCGGCGCCGTTGGGGCACCTAAGGGTGATACTAGAAAGTTTTAAAGTCTTCAGACCTAAAACAGCCTAAGGACATAGGGTGCGTGTGGTACTCAGGAAGTACAAAAAAATGTTAACTAAAGTCTACTAGTTACAGTGATATACCTATGAGTGCCCATATCAACAGAGGTTCGGTGCCCTTTGGGCACCTGAGGGCGATACTAGAAAGTTTTAAAGTCTTTGGACTAAAGAAAACTTAGGTTGGGTGTATGTGAGTCTACACGTGGACAGAGGTTTGGTGCTCGGGGAGAATCGAGAAGGGTGTCTTCAGAAGATGAGTGAGTGTGTGAGTTTCTTGTAGTAACTGTGGGTTACAGAAGAATAAATGCGCAGCCCTAAAGTCACATCTAGGGTTTGCTTAAAGATGATCATATATAGGTTTACTAATGCAGGTTAGTTTATGCGTAAATGACAAGCGGTTATGGCTGCATCAAATCGTTAGTGTATATCTCATACAAAATGAGGTATGTGAGTGAGATTATTTTACGCACGAAAATTATGCATATGTCTGCACAAAAATCCTTAATGTATGTGTCATACAAAAAAAGGTATGTGAGTGAGATTATTTACACACGAAAATAATAGATATGACTGCACGAAAATAATGGGTTAGTATCACACAAATGGTATAATATGTGCATGAAAGAATGATTATAATGATATGGTATGGTACAGTAAAATAAATCACATAGCACATAGCATACAAATGGAAAATTCTTGACCTTATTTTTCCATGTGGCCAAAAAGTTGATACTTTAACCGAGTCCTAGGTGAGGTTCTCTTTAACCACCAACAGGGGGTGATAAAGGTGAAACTATAGATTTATGCATGCATAGTTTTGGTGTCTTAGTGGAAATCACTATGGCTATTTACATGAGTTCGGTCAAAGTCCGTGATAACATCAAGGTCCCCATAGCAAATATATACTCCTCACATATCCCCACTCAAGGGTACAGGTAAAGGAGTTCGTATGAGGCTATAGATGGTGTTCCATATCCATGTCCTTACGACCTGGCGAAACATAGGCGATACTTCAACAGTTCACTAGGCTAATAATGGTACCTTAACTTAATGCTTAAATCTAGCTAATATGTAATGTACATAAAATGCTACAAAAGGTTTGTTGAAATTAGATACTTTCAGTGCTCATCAAAATCTTTTAAGCTTTGAAAAACTTTTTAAAAGAAGTGCTCAGTGGATTCGCCATTATGAACGGACGACGTTTTTCCGTTATAGGAAAGAACACGATGAAGCAAACTGAGGAATTTTTATTGATGGTGTGTTTTATGATAATAATTATATTATGAAATTCGTTTTGGAAAATAATATCCATAAAAGGTTCGAGACTGAAATCTTAATGAAGATATAGGAGTTACTACCCGGTTCTGCTCAACCGGGAAATTTAGGTATAGCTGAAACCAAGTGAGGGCCACTATACCTTCTAGAGATCTCGGTTCAGACGAGTCAATTACTTGTTATCTAATTAAAATAAATGCTTCAACAACCAAATTATAGCATTTTATGAAACTAAACTGATTTTACTTAGAGTATACAACATTCATGTAAGATACAGAAGGCAGTAAATAAATTAATTATAGACCGAATCACATAAACTACCCTAGGGGATACATATGAATCAAATGGGCAATTGGGGTATAATCGCCTAAAGTACATGAGTTTATCTGACATAATAATAAAATTTAAACATACATTCAATCCTGCAAAACAGACGATAGTACAGAAATAATTACATACAGGACTCAATCAAGACAAAATAGGGTAATAAATGAGTCGGGGTTATGCATTTAGGGGGGATAGCTGGAGAGACTCAAGAAATCTCCTCGACTAGACCTAGAAAATATTTTGAAATATCCTTGTGTTGATTTTTAAGAAAATGGTTTTACCGGTTAATTATTTAACATGGTAAGTGAGTTGGATTTCAAGAAAATAGGTCTCCATCGTTGTTCTGTTCTAATATATGCTTTTAGAATATAAATCTAAGGTTCAAATGTTATCAAATATACGAAAATCAGTTTTCAGTGATTTTGTCTCGAGTTGAGACCCGCACAGGTGTTGGAATAATAGCCGTATAGGTGTCACTTCAAGACCCGTGATAGATTTCAAATCAAATAGTTTTGTGGTTCTATTCTAAGAACCATAGTCGTGCTGCTGTTGCAATAGCCGTAAGGGTCTAGTTCTCATACCAAAACCCAAAAGCAGAGCAGTTTTAAAATCGATGCAAATGATGTCAAAATACAGCACAAACAAGTCAAATGCTTTGATTTCTCAGATATTCACCCTTGTAGTGTGGATCCACAGCTTTAAAAGGCAAAAATCCTTCAATAAAGGCTCTAATTTCGAACCCGAAATCCAAGCCTCGAAAACTATTTTAAGCTCCAAAAGTTACGCTTTAGTGTTCTGATTGGTCTCTAAGCCTATTAGAAATCTTGATGGAGTATTTTCCTACGATTTCTAACCAGTTTTAGACTTAAAAACAAAGATCAAAGATGAAAATGAAAGAAAAAGTTTGAATTTTTCTTCTCCTTTTTCTCCCCTTTTCTTCTCCTTTCTCTTTAGAATAAAGTTGATAACACCTTTTTCATCATCAGAAATGGTTTAAATAGGAAAAAGACAGGTTTTCCTTGTAGAATCTGCCCCCTAAAATCCAAAAAATCATTTCCTAGGTTGAAGATCACGGTTTTGTCAAACATTGACACCCGTGCGAATGTTGATGCAACAGCCGTGTGACTGATGGCCTAACAGCCTTGCGGCTATTGATCCAGACAGCCTTCTCTTTCACTGAAAAATGATCCGAGGCTTGAAGTTCAATCGACCGGAGCTTCGATCTTGAATTGACTTTGACTCCTGTGGCTGTAGAAAGCTATAGAAGCAAATAAACAGTTTATTCATCATTGGAACCGGGGATGAAAATCCAAAGCTCACAATAGGATCCACGCACAACCAGTGGTACAAAATCATGGTTCGCTCTCATTTCCGTTGCAATCACCTTAGTGGAATCTACACTACAAGAGGTAACGCATTCTCTTTTCTTAGATCTACATATGTTGTATTTCCTACAATATTATTTGTTGACTAAACTCTAAACTCTAAATTCTAAAATTTTAACCTTCAGTTTTGAACCCTATATTATAAATTACTAAAATTCTAGACACTAAAATGAAACCCTAAACTCTAAAATATAAACTCTAAAAACTAATTTATAAATTCTAGATCCTAATATAAAAACCTTAAATGCTAATTTCTAAACCCTAAACCCTAAAATATAAACCTTAAGGGCCAATTTATAAACTCTAGACCCAAAATTATCAACTCTAAAGGCTAATTTACAAATTTTGGATCTTAAAATATTAACTTTAAAGGCTAATTTATGAATTCTATACCCTAAAAAATAAATCACAAACACTAATTTACAAATCGTAAACTCCAAAAATATATTATGTGACATGATTTTATTGGTTTAGCACACAGATGACATGATGTGCCATGCGTAGAATAAAATTTATTATATCTTAAATCGTAGACTCTAAATTCTAATTTTGATTTTTAAATTCTAAATCTCATTCCATAAAATTTTTTTAAAAAAAAATAAAAGAAAAACAGTTCAAAAGTTTTAAAAATATAACAGAAAACAATGATAAAATATTTTATCTTAAAAGAAAAAACAATAAAAAAATTAATATGTAAATGAAAATTCGTTTTGAAAAAATAAATTAAAGGAAGGTCTAGTGGCATTGGCGATAGATTGGCGGGATAGCACAATAGGTTTAGCATTTTCATCTAGTAAAATATTGAATTATTAAAAACTTTAAATTCTAATAGTTTACTTCCTCCATTCCAAAATTGATTTCACTTAAGTTAATTTTTTTTTTTTTTTAAATAGATATCACTTTAGAAAATCAAGGCAAATCTAGATAAGTTTTTCCTATTTTACCTTATATTAATTTTATATAATAATTGCTTAGTATAAAAAAAAATAAACAAAAGCATTAAATTCTCTCAATTCCACCTATTATAAACTAAAATATGTAGAATTCAAATGTTAAGATGGAACAAATTCTAAAATGAAATTTAATAAGACTAATTTAATAAAATAATATTATTTTTGTAGATATATGAATTGTTTTCTTAATATGTTTGCATAAACCTTAAATGGCATCTACTGTGGAAGAAATGGAGTATAATGAATTCTAGATTAGGACTTTATGAACAGTCCCCCTTATATTTTGCATAGATAGGAAAGAATCCAAATATATTTTTGAAAATGCAAAATCTGACTAATGTATATGTGAATGTATTTAATTATAACGATTGGACAAAAAATAATATATATAGTTAATTATTTTTTTTATTTTTTCTTCTAGATCAAGGTATCCAAACTTGTTATTTTTATTTAGTATTAAATAATGACCATTTTAAATTTAGAGATGTGGTTAAACAGTAGAACCGTATTTTTCTTCAACCATGTGTCAAGGGTTCGTCTCTCGCTTTGGGTATGGAACAACCTTAAATCCTAAGGTCAGTTGTTCCATCCTTCGAAATACCTACAAATGAATACGAAAATTAGTTATTTTGATTGATAGTTGATACTTCCGAATACGGATGATCATTTTAATAGTCTCACTCAAATATGTAGTTTGGTTGTACTTTAAGTGATGTACAAAACGAAATGTATGTCATAAGCGAGTTGACTCCAACAGTTTACTCTAAAAGAGAACCGCTTTTGATTATGAGGTACTTAATTGACTATTACTTTCTTTCGTAAATTTCAAGAAAAGAGCAAACCTTTATCAAATAGAATTCATACATTTTGTATTTATAAAATTCATTTACAACTTAATGTACTTTTTCTTAGGATTTGTATACTATATATCTATCCGTTGGGTAGACGTTTTATTTTCATTCTCAAATTAAGGGTTTAGTAGTTCCAATTGCATAGAGTAATAATTGATAGTTATTTTCCTTATTTACTTGTATTAATTTGTAATCAAAAATTAAAATAAGTCAAAGAAAAAATATTCTTCTAATTGAATAATTGTCTTTAGAAAAAAATAAGAAAATAACTTCTCATATTATAGAAGGAATTTTATTTCATAGGATAGAGAAAATTAAAATTAACGTTAATTTTTTTTTTCACCTATCATATTTTTTCTATGATTATATCTTTACAAATTTCGATATTACATTCTAAACAGAAAAAAGTATTTTCTATAGTAAAAATTTTAGAACGAAAATTATTTTGCACAAAATAAAAGAATTCTAAACATTTTATAAGTAGTATAAAAACTTTCAGTTGTTATTATTCCTATATTTTTTTATCAAATTTTTATTCCAATATTAAATTACAGTTAAAAGTGTAATTTATTTTTAAATGGATATGTTATTACATATCATAAGCTTTATAAATATGAACCTGTAAAATGTACGTTATCATCAATGACAAATTTTATCATTTATATTTTTTAAATATTTCCATTTGACATATAGAAAAATGAGAAATATATCTTTTATTAAATATTATATATTATTTGAAATAACAGGATACCTATATTAATTATTACAAATATTATATTCATTCAAAAAAATTAAAAATATGATAAATGTATGATAACCGTAACATGTAATTCTTCTTTTTGTGATGTATGTCTTATTTCCAAACAACATGGTTTCCTTATAGAAAGATTGTAGTTGGTACATAGGGTTGTAAATGGGGCGGGACAGGGCAGGGATTGCACTTCCCATCTCCGTTCCCAGACTATATGGGAATCCTTGTGTCCCATCCCCGATCCCATTAAAATTAATAGAAATTAATAATTGAATATTAATAAATTATTTTATTGTTCTTGTTGAAAACCAATTAGGACAACGTGAATTGTATTGATGATTAGCAGTGTTTATATACAAGAGGGAACCCTAACCCTACAAGGACTCCTAACCGTACAAGGATTGTAACACATCTTATACAATTGTAAAAAATATAATAATGGTCCTCTCTCTTTATCACTTGTAGTGGTAATAGAATTTGGTGGCTTGAGTTTTCTTCCTCAAACCTTGCCAAATTAATTTCTGATGGTCCATATTGCGTGCTATAATTACGAATCAAATTCTCCAATTAAAACACGATTTTCCATCTCCAATGACCTCTCTATATAAAGCATTCCTTGTACCAATTCTATGCTCAAGCCAAAGCCTCAAGTTCCTCGTCAGAAACTAGATCAACTAATAATAACTAAATCAAGAAGTAATAATAACTAAATCAAGTAATAATAACTAAATCGAGCAGGGAAGGTAAATCCTAGACTCAAACGAGGAACTCACCTTCGTTGGCAGGAACAAAGCCCAATCGAAGGCTTATTGGTCGTCGACAAGGAACTCACCTTCGCTGGTAGGAACGAAGCCCACCGACGGTCGATGTCGCATGGATCCGCAAATTGATAAGTGCGGCAAAAGGAGTGGGAGACGGAGACCAGTGAGAGTTAGAGATTTCAACAGACAAAGTGAGAGCAGAGTAGGAATTGGGTGAATTAGTTTATAAAATTAGTTTTATTTACTTTAGTTTATAAAATTATAAATAATAAATAATAATAATGTAATGTAATCATATTAATAATAAAGAAATATAAACAGGGAATTATCAGGGATTTGGGTATTTAATCGGAGATTTTACTGGGGACCCCCACGGGTTTCAAATGAGGATGGGGACAGGAGCCCACAGGGCAGGTAGAGTTATTGCCTTCCTCGTCCCTGATTAAGAAATGGGTACAAATTTGTTCATGTCCCCATCCCACGGGGGATCTTAATCAGGGATTCTTTGTCTCTATCTGGACGGGTTCCCACTGGAGATGGGCCTCCGCCACCCAATTGACAACCCTATTGGTACATATGGATGTGTGGGGCCCTTATAAACTTAAATCTATAACGGGAGCTAAATATTTCCTTATAATAGTTTATGACTATTTTAGATTAACATGGATAATTTTGTTGCATGGCGAAGAATAAGCATCTGCTGTAGTGTATACCTTTGTTAGGATGGTGAAAACATAGTATAATGCACAAATTAAACAAATTCGGAGTGATAATGGGAGGAAAGCAACATTTTGAAACAACATTAAATATGAATCACAGAAGAAAAACCTTTTTTGGAGCCTAACGTATCCACAATCTGTCCATTTATTAAATAGCCCATTAATATGGTCCTTTTTAACGTTTTGAAATCAAGAACATTAGTTCTTAAATAATTATTAAACCACAAATATCATCAATTTTATTAATTTTTTTTTGTTCAAGTACTAAATGTTATCGATTTTTATAAGTCAGGTATCCAAAAAGGTGTTTATTCCGTATGAATCGCATAATCTATTGGTTATTGTCTAAAAAACTCAAAACAACATTCGATAACAACCGTGAGAAAAAAATAAGGGTAAACAATAGGATTGTCAATAGGGCTAGGACTCCCCATTTTCTACGCTCTTAATTTAAATGGAGAATCCCATTTATATTTTCCATGGGATGGAGATGGGAAAAAAAATTCCCAGAAGCATACGTAGATCCGCATCTTGATCCCACAATGTCCTCATGAGGACCTCAATGAGAATTCTTTAATATGGCCTTTTATTTGTTTAATTTTAGACATGTATGAATACTTATTATTTATTTTTAAATATTTATTTTTATATTTAGATGTAATTTTACTTTTATATTTTGGGATGGACGTGTACTTATGAATTATGATTGATAAAATTATTGTATAAACTAATTGCACTAATTTTTTTTAATATTATGTTTGCATGATTGTGTTATATTAAAAAAATTCACTGAACAAATTTTATTTAAAACACTAAAATTTTTGAAATGGAAAACTATGGGGATCCTAATTCTCATGGGGACGAAGATGGGTACTATATATTTTTCCTCAATTCATAAATGGGTTTAGCGAGGGATGGGGGAGTAGTCCTATCCCTACCCCGTCCCATTGACAATCCTAGTAAATAATTATAAGCTCTTTGAGGTTTGTTCCCTATTTTACTAATTTAATTTTGGTCTCCCTATATGATGCGGACCACAAATAATAAAAAGGATAAACAATTAACTTGGAAACAACTACTTGTTATTGAAAGAAATTAAAGATATATTTTGGATTGTATCTTTATTTTAATTGCAATTATTTTATAATTTGGATTAGTAATAAATTTTATTCTAAGGATCCTAAATTGATAAGGATTCCTTTTTTTTTATTTTAATTTATTTAGTATTTTTTTATTTACTCTAAGTAGGAAGTTTAGACTATTTAGAAGTTTTGATTATTTAGGAGTTTTATTATATTAGAATAGCTTGCCTATAATGTAGTTTGTAAAAGTTAGTTTTTTATGTTTAATGAAATTATTCAATTCCCTATTCCTGTGAATTTTGCAAAATACAGGTTATAGAAGGCTATTTTTCGACATCGTGCACGATCAATGGAATTTAGTATTTATTTATTCAATTATCTCGTTGCATAAGTTAATTTCATTCTTGGGTATTCAATATGTGAATCAACAAGATTGAAAATAGTTGTTAGGGTTTGGGTATTCTTAGAATCAATAACCTCTTTCTGTGTGTATCGTCAATTTAGTAATTATTCCACTGCATCACTATATGTTGCTTCCCTTCAACTATTACCTTTCCCTTTCTTTTAATGCTATTTTCATATAATATATGAGGAGACACATTTGAATGGATAAAATTGCCCTTTTATCTAATCTCACCCATTTAATCACATTTTAAAGATTTTTTTTATAATTGTGTGTTTCTCTTTTTCTCTATGTCTCTCATGTTGTTCTTGAAAATATCCATATCTACGACAAACTAATGACTTCATGTCACCCTGTCAATTTGATATGTCACTACCCATTCCGCGGATCGTGACTAGTGCTAAGGAATGGGTAAGCACAAGGCCCCCAGAACCCGTAGCAAGCCTTAAAACCAAAATTAATATTGCATACATTATCATATGAAGCTTACTTTTGTCATACTTTGTACATCAATCCTTTTAACATCTGAAACTTAATATTCAATTCTCAATCTAGTAATGTTGTCTAAAAATCAAAATATTAAATACAATTAATAAGAAACCTACATAATAAAGATAATTGTGCCGCTTGGAGGAGGGTCTTGGGCTGCAACACTCTACTCACATGAAAAAATTTAGGGAGTTAGACCTCCCTTAATGAATTAATAATATTAATACAAGAGTAATTTAGCATTCATCCAATCACACACTACTATCATCGTATACATATATTCATGTACATGAATTTTGTAAAGCATTTAAATAAATAAGTGCTTTCCACACGTGATGGACCCTAAACCTCAATACCTAACCTATTAATGATATATATAGCCATCAGACTCTCTTAAATCCAATAACTAGGGGATCAAGAATAACTCAACTAAACTCATACACAGTCTCACTTAATTCCGAATCCATCATAGCATATACCTTGAGAATAAATCAATCGAGCTTGTCTATAATCCATACCATCATCATGTCCATATAGCATAAATCCAATAATACATGTGCACATAAGGTCCTGATACTACTCATCAAGAAACATGTCCATACTATTTGTGTTATGATTGGTAAATTAATTAATTAGCATGCAATGTTTAATTGTAAATTTATGAAACTTTGAAGTTGATTTTAAATTAAATTAAGGGAGGACTAAAGTGATATTTTTCACTTTTTTCTCCATATTCGTTGTCGGACGAAGAGCAGCGCATCTTCTTTTTCTTCATTTCCTTACCCATTTCCACCTTCAACTCAGCTCGTTCTCTCTCATTTCTTCACCATTTTTTCACAAAATTAGTATCAAAAGAAAGCTATCAACTCTAGCAACAAGTAGATGTAAATTTTAGTGGGAAATTATGCATTTTTGGAAGGCTATAGGAGAGAGAAAGTTCATCATTATTGTTGTCCCAACTGATTCACAAACTTTTGCTTATTTTCTCGCAAACCTGACACCGGAGGAGGACTCAAGAGCATGAAAAACTTTTGGGTAGTTTGGTAATTGAAGCATGTAATATATTTTTTCAGGTGAACGAAGCCTCATTGGTAAATTTCTGATTTCTACAATCTTGCAACTTTCCAGTAGAATTAGGATAATCGAATTGTATAGTTGAACTGCTGAGCTTATAAGGAAATTGATTGTGTACTGCCCATTTAATTTTTTAATAAATACATATTTTGTGTTAAATAATATATATATATATATATATATATATATATATATATATATATATATATTTTCTTATAAGCTCAGAAGTTCAAATATACAATTGGATTTCAACTGGAAAGTTGTAAGATTGAAGAAATTAGAAATTTATCGATGAGATTTCATTCACTCGAAAAACACTATTGCATGCTTCCATTACCAAGCTACCTGAAAGTTTTTGTGCTCATGAGTCCATCTCCGATGTCAGATTTGCGAAAAAATAAGCAAAAGTTCATGAATCGAAGGGGACAACAAGAATGATGAACTTTCTCTCTCCTATAGCCTTCCAAAAATGCATAATTTTCCGCTAAAATTTACATATACTTGATAGCTTTCTTTTGATACTAATTTTGTGAAAAATGGTAAAGAAATGAGAGAGAACGAATTGATTGAAGTTGAAGGTGGAAATGGGTAAGGAAATGAAGAAAAAGAAGATGCACTGCTCTTCATCCAACAACAAATATGGAGAAAAAAATGAAAAATTTCACTTTAGTCCTCCCTTAATTTAATTTTAGATCATCTTCAAAGTTTCATAAATTTACAATTAACTCTCTTAAACATATATGCATGCTAATTAATTAATTTAGCAATCATAACACAATAGTTTTGGGGTATTATATTCTTTCACCGTGAAAAAACTACACCCTTAAATTTAAAATTGAAGGATTTGTCCTTAAATTTAAAATTGAAGGACTAACCTTATGGTTGGAATCAGATTGAATACGGATGTTCATTGGTTGGTTCGACCGAACCAAATAAATTGAAAACTGAATGAATAGAAAAATACAAGCCGAACCAAACCAAACAAATTAAAAACCGAATAAAAATAAAAATACAAATCGAACCAATCCAAACCAAATCAAATTGTCCTGTTCAATATAGTTATTTGGGTTTTGAATAAGCTACAATACACCTTAAATAATGAATAAGCTACTTTAATTGAGCAATTTCTATTTAGTAAACTACTGATCCTTTTTTTCTAAAGCATCATTAACATAGAATAAGAATTAATTAAGGAAATAATCAGTTAGCTACTTATTTAGTTAAGAAATTAATAATCTTACTTTCTCTTTTAATACATAATAATAATCTAATCAAATATTACTTCAATTCTTGTTATTATATATTACCGATTATATATTTATACACTTGTTTATTCTATAATAATATTGTGTACTACTGCACAAAAAAAGGGCCAAAAGGAGTTGTTAGGGACGGAAAACAAGAGAAAAAAAGAAGCAGAAGAAATGAGAATTTCAAAAACGTTTTACCTATACAAGGACCCATGGCTGGGATATCAAAATTCTTGTTAAGAAAATCATAAAAAAAGGAGAAAAAATCAAATAAAAAGAAAAGGGAAATTCAAACATTTTTACCTATACTAAAGAATCCGTGGCTGGAGTGGGAGTTCCTGTCAGAAAAAAAAAAAAAAAAATCTACAATATGATGTAAGGAAATCAGAATACATTATCATATATATATATATATATATATATATATATATATATAAAGAGTAAACATCAAAACATCGAAATAGATCTTAAGGGCCACCAATTTAGAAAAAAATGAAACAACAAAATATAACCCTCTTTTGCTCACAACCGTGTAGAAAAACTCACAGTATAGACATGAGAAATAGCAATTGGATAACAAAGCCGAAACAGAGGCCATTCAGGGTTCTGAAAATAGAGGAACGAAAGAACATTAAGCGGAAATGGATACCATTGCAGAAATTGACAGGAATAAAAAATGAAAGGAAAGAAATTTTCTGTGTTGCTTCCGCTATAACTCTAAGTCAATTTATTTTCTTCGTTGTTGTTTGCTTCTTTCACTACTCGCTTCTCAGTTTGTTTTTTAGTTTTTTTTCCCTTACTATTCTTTGCATTGGGCCGGTAATAATCGAACTAACCCGAACTGTTCTATGACACCGGCAACCCCCAAATGGTCCTCTTGGCTGCATATGCTCTGGCCCACATTTCCACCTCAGTCTCACGCTGGAAACAAGAAAATGAATACCAACATACATACACGTATACATATACCCATGCATACATACATTACATTACCGACGGAAAGTGGAGAATAAGTTGTCATTCATGGTCTCTCTCATGATGTGTGAAAGAAGGAGAAAGTGGATAATGAAAGAAAAAAATGGTGGATGAAAACACAAAAGAGGAAGGGTACATTTATATCCCTCTTCCAACGTCTTGGAGCCGCAATTGAAACTCTAATAGCCGTTGGCAATGAGCCGTTGGGCTCCATTGCCAATGGCTATGAAAGCTGGTTCAGCCAATAACTAGACCGTGTTTTCATTTTGCTCCTACTCCATTTTGACTCAAACTTTGACTATTCATTCGAAAAATTTTGCCAGTCAATAGGGTCCATAAGCCGTTTATATTATTATGACCCATTATGGTGGGACTCTCGAGTTTTGTCCCGGTAAAAACAAAACTTTGAGATAAGCATTAAAGTGAGTCAATTATACCTCAAATGACTCTCCACGAATCAATGTCCCCTTTCACATCCTAAGCTATCTAACTATCCCTTGCTGTTTTATTTGAGTTCTATGTGTGGTTATGTATTTTTTGTGCTACTAATCTTTGTTTTGCAGGTAGATGTATGTTAGGTTAGATCTAGATTTTCATTATTACAGTTTTCGTGTATTCTAGGCGATTTTACCCTATATCCCATTTTATTAATGTGTCCCCTAAGTTAGATTATTTGATTTGGTTATATTAATCTATTTCTCTGAATTTATTTACATTTCTACATTTATTTATTGCTTTCTGCATGAGCATATAAAAATAATTAAGACTGAAATGGAATTGGAAAGAAATATAAGAGATGTGAAGATTAAATTGGTTAATAATTATTTGAAACAAGACAGAAATAAGTAATTTGTCTGGACCAGAATTTTTAACCAAAAGGTATAGCAATTCCTGCTCGATTTGGCTATGCCACAATTTTCTGGTGGAGCTGAACCAGGTGGAACTTTTTAAATCATTCAGGGAAAGAATTCTGTTTCGTATGTTTTTCTTTAGCTTTTCAAAAATTAATATTACTTTTGCATCACCAATAAAAACCTTCTCCCCGGCACTGGCCTCGCGGCCACTACATCATGAATAAAAGGATCGTCCACTCACAGTTGGTAAGATAAAGATGCACATTAAATAATATTGTTATTATTTTAATTGAAGTAATAACCCTTAGTTTCATTAGGGTAATCCATAAACTGACACTTGATAGATTTAAGACTCTAGTTTGCCACTTATCCATTTTTTGACATGTGCATCACAACCACAAATCTTCAAGAAGGAAACATTTGGCTTTCGGCCCTTCCATAGTTCATATGGTGTTCCTTCAAATGCCTTGCTTGGTTTATTATTAAGTATGTAAGTAGCTGTATCTAAAGCATATCCCCAAAAGGAGACAGGGAGTGTAGCATGACTCATCATCGAGCGGACCATGTCTAGCAAGGTCCTATTCCTCCTTTCTGACACTCCATTCCATTGGGGTGTACTAGGAGAAGTTAATTGGGATACAATCTCACAGTCTCTCAAAAACAAGTCAAACTCTTGGCTCAAATATTCACCCTCTTGGTCAGACCGAGGTGCATTATTTTCTTGCCAAGTTGGTTTTCTACTTTGTTCTTAAAGTCCTTGAACCTTTGAAGAGTCTCGGACACTGTTGGGATTTGTCGTCGGAAAAATGATATGGCCCAGTGGAATTACACCTTATAAAATTTCCTAGAATCCACCTAATCATGTCCGATTACCATTGATTGGAATAAAACAATTATGAATCAAGAGAGATTAATTCACCAGATTCGTCTCTTCTAGAGATTGCTGTAGAATCGTTTCTTGAAACTGCGATCTCCAAAGTCTGTGCACGACCAACTATCGAGCTGGAACCTATGCTAGCCGAAGAGCGAAGGAACGGAAGAATAAATGCTGAAATTTTTGGCTGTTGGGGCTCTACTCTTGGTGGCCGAAATTTCCAGCTATTAAATTAGGGTTAGGGGCGATTTTTTATTCTTAAGCGTGCCTTTAAATAAACTCCTTGTCTAGTTGGGTTTAATTTGAGAATCATCACGGGAAAAATAACGTGGTGTAGCAGAATTACACCATTTAAAATTTCCTAGAATCCATCTATCGTGTCCGATTACCATTGATTAGAATGAAAACCAATTTGAATCAAGAGAGATTAACTCATTAGATTCGTCTCTTCTAGAGACTGCTGCGATTTCCAAAGTTTGGTACACAACCAACTATCGAACGGGACCCGGTGCTAGCCGAAGAAGCGAAGGAATGGAGAATTAATTGCTGAAATTTTCTGCTATTGGGGCTACCTCTTAGAGCTGGCTGAAATTCACCAATATTCTAGGGTTAGGGCTGATCTTTTCCTTAAGTGTGCCTTATATAGTCCTTCTATAATTAGGTTTCAATTTAGGTTAATTAAACCTAAGCCTATTAGGATTTGGATTACATAAATAAACTTGTACCAAAAGGTTTATACTATGTAATTTAATTCCATTTAGCTAATTTACTTACGCCTAAATAAAATTAAATCACACTACAGAAAGTAGAATACATGTATTTAATTTTCTTGCTTAGGAAAATAATTTAATTCTTGTCTACTTTATGCAATTCAATTAATTGATTAATTAATCAATTACATTTAAACATATTAATTAAATTAAATCAACCCAATATTAATTAATTATCTTGACACCAAATGTCAACTAATTAATTAATGCATTCATTCCAATGTACATTACATATATAGTTTCTATAAGTTCTGGCTCAGTTGATTTATGTGCATGATCCTATGGGTCTGTCTTCATGTTGATAGTAGGCCCAAGGCCCACAGACTATAAGTGGGTTATAGCAAACTATTATAGCCCCCAATTAAGATAAATATATAGCAGTCTTTAGAAGACACTCATCCGATAGTAATCTCATAGTGTCCTTTGCCAAATGACATCGATATGAATAAATAAGAGGCACAATGTCTGTCATCCTCTTCTACTGTTTACTATATTTCTTGATTTTGAATTGGTTGATTGATCAAATAAGCTACCAAATTATTTGGGTATGGCCATACACTTACCAATCCCACTCATCAAGTGGCCAGTGATATCATTTCAGCATTACCCGAGTGCCAATTCCATCACTTCATCATCATGTTGGGAATGCCCTAGTCCCAAGGTATTGATCCTTGTTTTGTATCATACACTTTATGCGTTGTAATGAGATTTATGTATTATACATTTGTGTTAATGAATAAAGGCATTAATCTATTTATTATATACCTTGTGCAATATTATAAATAGAGTATCCAATGGACATATCCATATCCATGTTGACAAGTGTCATACACTTGGCAGTAAGACCATGGATAGGGAAAACGATATGACTATGAAGATATTCATAGTCTGTTCCAGTCATGGGAATGAAAGGAACCAAAGACTATCATAAGCTTGGTTGTATGGCGGTGTCTTACCGGCTATTGGACATGGAATGTCAACCAAGTTTATAGGTACATGCAAAGGGGCATGGTACTGGATAGATCCACTAAATGAGAAATCCACATGGTATAGTATCACAAGTGATTCTCGTGTAGTACTTATATAGATCCTTTGACATGACCATGTTATGGTATTGCATGTGCAGTGACAGACTTTGGTGTACGACTGAAGGGCCTGTAATAGGGTGTCAAGTATGGGTACGTTGCCAATGAGCATGGCAAGACTATGAACATGCAGGAGGGAATGTCACTCAGTGAACCACTAAGAAGATATCACTGACCCCGTGATGGATGCAACCGATAAGAGTGTGGCCACACCCATGCAAGTTGGAACTTGTTTGTGAGCATCGATTCATTCGGGATCAAGTAAATGTCCGGACACAAAAGAGGGTGATGACACTGCTTCCGTGTTGGACACTGAGATCAGCAACATGGGATATATAAGTTTAACTACAGGGTTAAGACTTCTGTTAGACTGCTGTCTCCATCTTGATTGGGGGCTGTAGTGGCTTGCTAGAGCCCGCCTACAGTCTGTGGGCCTTGGATCCACTGCCAACATAAAGACGGGCCTACAAGATCGTACACATAGAATGTCTGAGTTTGAACTTGGCAGATCACCCGTATACTGAGCACACAGACTGCAGAGATAAATATTAATTAAATTATATATCAATTGGATTGGTCAATATAATTTAATTGATATATATATTAATTGGAAATTTATTTTCAGATGGAAATAAAATACATATATAGGTTTATATGTTTTTAGATTTAATTTGAATCTCAATTAATTTATTGGGTCAATTTTAATTGGCAAATCAATTTTAATTTAATGACATGTACATTATATAATATGGTTTTATATAAATACATGCATGAAAATTAAAATAGAATTGTATTTAAATTACCCATAATTATAAATTTAGATTTAGGGATTTATAGTATTAAAATCCCAACTTAATATCTAATTAAACCAAAGCCTTAAATTAAGTCCTTGATTTAAACCAACAATTAATTCTTAGTAAAGTGAATTTTCAGCCATAAAGGTTTTTGTGGGCTGAAAATTTCGGTTAACTCTTTTAACTCTTCCTCTTTTCTTTCGATCCGTCGCTATCATGGGTTCCGCTCGATAGATGTTTGTGTGTATGAGAGTAGAGGGAATCGATTCGGTTTCTACTGCTGTCTCTAAAAGAGACATTGAAAAGTGAGAATCTCATTCTTAATCTTTTGATTTTATGTTTTTTGTTTCTATTTCAATTGCTCCTGGGTCATGGATTAGAGAAAATCAATGCAAGATTCCGCTTTTCTCGGTTGATTTTCTATGAAAAATCCCTACAGTGGTATCAGAGCAGGCTTTTGATCCATGGAAATCTTAAATGGTTTGAATCCCATGGTTTTAAAATTGGGTATTTTGATTTGGGATTCATGGATTTGGGGTTTTAATATTTTTCCCCAATTTGATTTTCAAATGGAAATTGGAATTTGCATATTAGGTTATATGTATTTATTTCTATTTAATTATTGTTTTGATTTTATTCATTGGTTGGATGTTGGATTTTATTTTCTGTTTTAAAAAAAAAATTCAGATTCAAAAAAATATATATATTTGGCTTGCTGCTGCGTATGCAGCAGCAGCAGCTGCATGGCGTGCTAAGCAGTAGCTGCTGCATTGGCGTGCTGCCCAACAGCATGCTGCTGCTGCCACAACGGGATGCTTGAGGGGCTGGATTTCTGGATTTTGTAGGTATTTTGCTACCGGCCCCTTTTTTTATTTTTTAATGGATTTAAAAATTTTTATGTGTTTAAATTTGGTATTTAAATGCGCATGGTTTCTTGAATAAAATTTCATTTTATTCATGATATAATAATTTGGAAAATTAATATGGTATAATGAAATTGGTCGGTTTTTCTTGGCACGATTAACTGGACCACTAATTTGGACTCATGGTTTTCTAATTCCAGTGGGAGCAGTATTCTACCTAGGCTGGAAGCCCAAAGCCCATTAAGGGTTAGAACTATGATGGGCCAAATTAGCGATTTCTAAATAATGGCTAAGGATATAATTCATTGGAATTAAATTCATGCATTTTAAAATGTTTATAAATTGATGTATTAGATTTTATGTCTATGTGATTAAATGTTTGAATGGATGCTATGGGGTCTTAATTCAAAATGGGTTGTATTTATTTTTGGGTAAATACAGTCTGCGTATCGTTTCCTTTTTTTATGTAATTTTATTTTATTTATTTAATATAAATGTTGTAAAGAAGAAGTCCCTTAGAGAGGCGAGCCCAGAAGGAAGGATGGAGGCCCATCTAGTGTATTTCTCGTATAGGTTTACTAGAATTATATTAGGTTGTAATATAGGCTCATAGCATTCCATTAATTATTTAATTTATGCATTTATTTATTTCCATGCCTTAATGTATGATCCAATTCCACTTTCACCCGCTTATGCATCTAAGCCGTTATTAAATTTGAATCTAAACCAAATGGTAAGTCACTTAAAAGTGCTTCCCTCATTCAAAACCTAGTTGTAGACCATGCCCTCGCAAAATACATTGGAGTATCGTCATTTTATATTGGGTTGGAGTATTGGTTACTCTAACACTTGGATGGAGTTTAGACTTAGCATGGGTAGTAGGATTCTCTTGGCCCTAAGCAGAGATGGGTAAGTGCCAACAAGCCCATCAAACCGAGAGTCCCTAGGTTGGGAGTGGACGGCATTCCTACCTAAATAATTAGGGTATAGTTTTTCCAAGCCCTGGTCTGGCTATATCTTGATGAAATATGGATTTCGGTCCATTAGCCCAACAACTTGACTTAATTAATAACTTGGATTCATTATTAACTAAATATGGGAAAAAACAACTAAGACCTTTATTAATGCTCTATACTTTTTCTATGTAGTTTTCAAATGGCAAATAACAACTCTTTATCACTGCATTCGCTCCTCGAAAAGGACAAACTTTCCAGGCCTAATTTCCTGGATTGGTCTAGGAACTTGAGGATAGTTCTAAGGCACGAATCTAAGGAATATGTGTTGGAGAGAGATGTATCGCCTGCACCTACTGGCTGTAATCCACTGGCTGCATTGCTGGAGGAATACGAGGTGTATGTCAAAGACAACCGGGATTTGACATGCCTGACGTTGGCGTGCATGGTCCCTGAGCTGCAAAAGCAGTTCATGGACCAACAAGCCTTTACTATGATAACAACTCTCAATAAGATGTTTTAGGAGCAAGCACGTCAAGAGAGATACTTGACCAACAAGGCATTCAACTCCTGCAAGATAGGGGCTGGGACATTTATGAGCACTCACGTGCTCAAGATGAAGGGCTACTTCGATAGTTTAGCTCCTCTCGGTTTGCCTATCTCGCAATAGTTGGCGATTGACATGATCCTGGCGCCCTTGTCGGATTCTTATGACCAGTTCATCCCAAACTATAATATGCAAGGGATCAACCGCACTGTTGGCGAGCTGCATGGGATGCTCAAGCTTGTTGAACAGTCAATCAAAAAGACTCCATTGGTACTGCTGGTCAACAAGGGGAACCCTCCTCATGTAAAGGGCAAGGCCAAGGTGAAAGCCAAGGCTAAAGCTAAAAAAGCTAAGGCCAAGCCCAAGGCTGTTCCTGAGGATGTTTGCTTCCAGTGTAAGCAGGTAGGACATTGGAAAAGATCTTGTCCCCAGCTGTTGGGAGAGCAAAAGAAGAGCTAGGGTGCGTCTTCATCAGGTATATATGTCATAGAAATAAACCTCGCTGTTTCAACATCCTGAGTATTGGATATTGGATGTGGTTCTCACATTTATTCTAATGTGTAGGGACTTAAGAATAGGAGATCACTAGGATCTTGAGAGGTGGGATTGCGGGTCGGAAATGGAGCAAGGGTAGCTGCCATAGAGATCGGCAAGGACCATCTCATGATGCCTAGTGGATTAGTTTTAATACTAGAACAATGTTGTTTTGTACCTATAATGTGCAGGAATATTATTTATGTTTCAGTTTTGCATATTTCAAGATTTAATTTTACCATTGGTAATAGTAGAATTACTTTATCTAGAGAGGGATTATTTTATGGAGATGCTCCGTTATAGTGGCCTTATATCCTGGATTTAAATGAAACTATCATGTCTATAACATAAATACTAAAAGGATTAAGCCTAATGAACTTAATCCAATCTACCTTTGGCATTGTCATTTAGGCCACATAAACAAGAAACGCATAGCTAGGCTTCACAAAACTAGAATCCTAAGATCATTTGACATGGAGTCACTTGATATATGCGAGTCTTGTTTATGAGGTAAAACGACTAAAGTGCCTTTTGGCTAGAAAGTTGAAAGGGCTACTGGCTTATTGGACCTAATACATTTAGACTATTGGAATCGTCACGGAAAAAATTAAACGCGAGGCGGAATACTGATTAAAATTTTCCTCCATTCCAAAGTCCAAGACACATGTAGATTATTAGAATGAAATCAAGAGCGGAGAAAAATAAATTTGCTCACCTTAACTGTCTCCTCTAGAAACTGCTGCAGAAACCCAAACGCATTTCCCCCACAATCTGGTACACGAACGACTCTCAAATGAGACTCGTACTAGTGAAAAGATTAAACGAAAACTAAGAGATAGTCACAAAAGGGGCTGCTGTAATTTTATTTATGCTGGCCGAAATTCTCAATTAGGGTTTGGGAGAAATTAACTATTAAGGCATCCTTTTATACTCCTTAGTATTATCCTTAGTATACTAGGTTTCTAATCCCTTTTATACTCCTTAGTGTACAAGGATTAAATTAAACTATAGATATTTAATTTGATTTAATTGATTTACCTTGTGTCATTAGGATTAAATAAAACCATATAATAAAATCCTAATTGATACAATTAAATACAATTTCAACAAATTAAAATAACCCAAAGTTAAATTAAAGTCAGCCTTAATAAATTCAACCTTTGTATTTTATTTCCACCAAGGAAATATTATTTTATTTAATAAATTATTTACTACATGTAATTAATTAATCAAATAAAATTAATTTCTCCCTTATAATTGAATTAATTATGACATAACCTAATGTCAATAAATCAATTAATTTGGTTTCCGTTCCAATTCCGATTTGTCAACGTTCAGTCGTTCTATGTGTACGATCCTGTGGGTCAGTCTTTATATTGGCAGTGGACCCAAATCCCACAGACTATAAGTGGGTTCTAGCAAACCATTACCGCTCCCGATTAAGACAGAGACTATTAGTCTAATATGAAACATAACCCCGTAGCGATCTCGTATATCCCTTGCCAACTGACATCGATACAAAAGCAAGAGGTAAGGCCCTATCATCCTCTTATATGCTTATTTATCTCTTGATACTGAGTGGACTGAACCTAACGAATAAGTATTCCAACTTATTCGGGTATGGCAATACACTTGTCAGTCCCACTTATCAAGTCGCCAGTGATGTCATCTTAGGGGACGCTGAGTGGCAATTTCATCAACTTCACTATCAACATCAACATGTTCACTGGGCCACCCAACATACCCATACTTGACACCCTATTACGGGGCCCGTTAGGCGTATATCAAAGTGTATGAGATCCTATGTTATGTTATAACGAACATCAGGTCTAAGGATAATAGCAAGACCTTCCTAAGAAACACCTATGACGATCGAACCAGGTGGTGTTCTCGTGGCAGATCGATCTGCTGGATATGCCCTAGTCCCCAGGCATTGGACCCTGTATTTGTATTATACATTTATTGTATTTATGTATTATACTCATTTTGTGTTATTAATAAAGGCATTAATTCATTTATTATATATATCTTGTGCAATATCTTAAATTAAGTATCCAATGGACATATCCATATCCATGATGACAAATGTCATGCACTTGGCAGTAAGACCACGGATAGGGTAAACGATATGACCATAAAGAGATCTGTAGTCTATTCCAATCATGGGAATGAATGGAACTAGAGACTATAATTAACCTGGTTGTATGGCGGTGTCTTACCGGTCATTGGACATGGGGTGTCAACCAAGTTAATGGGTACATGTAAAAAGGGCATGGTACTAGATAGATCCACTAAACGAGAAATCCACATGGTATAGTATCATAAGTGATTCTCGTGTAGTACTTGTATAGATCCTTTGACCTGACCATATGATGGTGTTGCACGCGAGGTCGCAGACTTAGGGGTAAGCCTAAAGGGCCTGTAATAGGGAGCCAAGTATGGGTGCTTTCGGGCATGTCACTTAGCATGGCAATGCTATGGATATGCAGAAGGGATTTGTCACTCAGTTGTCCCCTGAAAAGATATCACCGGCCTCTTGATGGATGTGACTGATAAGAGTATGGCCACACCCAAACAAGTTGGAACTTGTTTGTAAGCATCAATACATTCAGGATCAAATAAATGTCCGGATACAAAAGAGGGTGATTAATCCATGCCTCTGTGTTGGACACCGATATCAAAGATATGGGATATTCAAGTTCAAACTACAGGGTTATGATTACAGTTGGACTCCATCTCCATCTTAATTGAGGGCTGCTGTGGCTTGTTAGAGCCCAACTGTAGTCTGTGGGCCACAGGCCCACTGCCAACATAAAGATGTGCCCACGGGATCATACACACTGAGCGACTGAACACAGACTTAAGGAATCACCTGTATACTTGGAGTATACACTCTGGAGAGAGAGGATTATATTAATTATATTATAAAGATCAATCAGATTGATCATAATAATAAGATTAATATTTGATTAGTTTTAATAGTAGCACAATGTTGTTTTGTACCTGCAATGTGCAGGAATATTATTTATGTTTCGGTTTTGGATATTTCTAGATTTAATTTTACTATTGGTAATGGTAGAATTACTTTATCTAGAGAGGGATTATTTTGTGGAGATGCTCTGTTAAATAATGGCCTTATATCATGGATTTAAATGAAACTAATCATGTCTATAACATAAATACTAAAAGGATTAAGCCTAACAAACTTAATCCAATCTACCTGTGGCATTGTCATTTAGGCTACAGAAACAAGAAACGTATAGCTAGGTGTCACAAAACTGGAATCCTAAGATCATTTGACATGGAGTCACTTGATATATGCGAGTGTTGTTTATGAGGTAAAATGATTAAAGTGCCTTTTAGCAAGAAAGCTGAAAGGGCTACTGGCTTATTGGACCTAATACATTTAGACTGTTGGAACCATCACGGGAAAAATTAAATGCGAGGCGGAATACTGATTAAAATTTTCCTCCATTCCAAAGCCCAAGACACATGTAGATTAATAGAATGAAATCAAGAATGGAGAAAAATAAATTTGCTCACCTTAACTGTCTCCTCTAGAAACTACTGCAGAAACCCAAACACAGTTCCTCGCCAATCTGGTACACGAACGACTCTCGAATGAGACTTGTACTAGTGAACAGATTGAACGAAAACTAAGAGAAAGTTAGAAAAGGGGCTGCTGTAATTTTATTTATGCTGGCCGAAATTCTCTATTAGGGTTATGGAGAAATTAACTATTAAGGCATCCTTTTATACTCTTTAGTATTATCCTTAGTATACTAGGTTTCTAATCCCTTTTATACTCCTTAGTGTACAAGGATTAAATTAAACTATAGATTATTTAATTTGATTTAATTGATTTACCTTGTGTCATTAGGATTAAATAGAACCATATAATAAAATCCTAATTGATACAATTAAATACAATTTCAACAAATTAAAATAACCCAAAGTTAAATTAATGTCAGCCTTAATAAATTCAACCTTTGTATTTTATTTCCACCAAGGAAATATTATTTAATTTAATTAATTATTTACACCTTGTAATTAATTAATCAAATAAAATTAATTTCTCCCTTCTAATTGAATTAATTATGACATAACCTAATGTCAATAACTCAAGTAATTTGGTTTCCGTTCCAATTCCGATTTGTCAACGTTCAGTCGTTCTATGTGTACGATCCTGTGGGTTCGTCTTTTTGTTGGTAGTGGGCCCAAAGCCCACAGACTGTAAGTGGGTTCTAGCAAACCATTATAGCTCCCAATTAAGATGGAGACTAGTAGTCTAATATGAAACATAACCCCGTAGCGATCTTATATATCCCTTGCCAACTGACATCGATACATAAGCAAGAGGTAAGGCCCTAGCATCCTCTTATATGCTTATTTATCTCTTGATGCTGAGAGGACTGAGCCTAACAAATAAGTATCCCAACTTATTCGGGTATGGCCATACACTTGTCAGTCCCACTCATTAAGTGGCAAGTGATGTCATCTCAGGGGACACTGAGTGGCAATTTCGTCAACTTCACTATCAACATCAACATGTTCACTGGACCACCCAACATACCCATACTTGACACCCTATTACGGACCCGTTAGGCATATATCAAAGTGTATAAGATCCTATGTTATGTTTTAACGAACATCGGGTCTAAGGATAATAGCAAGACCTACCTGAGAAACACCTATGATGATCGAACCAGGTGGTGTTCTTCTGGCAGATCGATCTGTTGGATATGCCCTAGTCCCGAGGCATTGGACCTTGTATTTGTATTATACATTTATTGTATTTATGTATTATACTCATTTTATCTTATTTATAAGGGTATTAATTCATTTATTATATATATCTTGTGCAATATCTTAAATGAAGTATCCAATGGACATATCCATATCCATGATGACAAGTGTCATGCACTTGGTAGTAAAACCACAGATAGGGTAAACGATATGAACATAAAGAGATCTATAGTTTGTTCCAGTCATGGGAATGAATGGAACCAGAGACTATAATTTACTTGGTTGTATGGCGGTATCTTACCGGTCATTGGACATAGGGTGTCAACCAAGTTAATGGGTACATGTAAAAAGGGCATGGTACTGGATAGATCCACTAAACGAGAAATCCACATGGTATAGTATCACAAGTGATTCTCATGTAGTACTTGTATGGATCCTTTGACCTAACCATATAATGGTGCTGTACGCGAGGTCGCATACTTAGGGGTAAGCTTAAAGGGCCTGTAGGGTGCCAAGTATGCGTGCTTTCGGGTATGTCACTTAGCATGGCAATGATATGGATATGCAGAAGGGATTTGTCACTCAGTTGTCCACTGAGAAGATATCACCGGCCTCTTGATGGATGCGACTGATAAGAGTGTGGCCACACCCAAACAAGTTGGAACTTGTTTGTGAGCATCAGTACATTAGGGATCAAGTAAATGTCCGGACACAAAAGAGGGTGATCAATCCATGCCTCTGTGTTGGACACCGATATCAATGACATGGGATATACAAGTTCAAATTATAGGGTTATGATTACAGTTGGACTGCCATCTCCATCTTAATTGGGGGCTACAGTGGCTTGCTAGAGCCCAACTGCAGTCAATGGGCCATAGGCCCACTGCCAACATAAAGATGGGCCCACGGGATCGTACACACTGAGCGACTGAACACAGACTTAAGGAATTACCTATATACTTGGAGTATACACTCTAGAGAGAGAGGATTATATTAATTATATTGTAAAGATCAATTGGATTGATCATAATAATAAGATTAATATTTGCTTAGTTTTAATAGTAGCACATTGTTGTTTTGTACCTGCAATGTGCAGGAATATTATTTATGTTTCGGTTTTGGATATTTCTAGATTTAATTTTACTATTGGTAATGGTACAATTACTTTATCTACAGAGGGATTATTTTATGGAGATGCTCTGTTAAATAATGGCCTTATATCCTGGATTTAAATGAAACTAATCATGTCTATAACATAAATACTAAAAGGATTAAGCCTAACAAACTTAATCCAATGTACCTTTGGCATTGTCATTTAGGCCACATAAATAAGAAACGCATAGCTAGGCTTGACAAAACTGGAATCCTAAGATCATTTGACATGGAGTCACTTGACATATGCGAGTCTTGTTTATGAGGTAAAATGACTAAAGTGCCTTTTAGCAAGAAAGTTGAAAGGGCTACTGGCTTATTGGACCTAATACATTTAGACTATTGTAATCGTCATGGGAAAAATTAAACGCGAGGCGGAATACCGATTAAAATTTTCCTCCATTCCAAAGCCTAAGACACATGTAGATTAATAGAATGAAATCAAGAACTGAGAAAAATAAATTTTGCTCACCTTAACTGTCTCCTCTAAAAACTGCTGTAGAAACCCAAATGCAGTTCCTCCATAATCTGGTACACGAACGAGTCTCGAATGAGACTCGTACTAGTGAACAGATTGAACGAAAACTAAAAGAAAGTCACAAAAGGGGTTGCCGTAATTTTATTTATGCTGGCTTAAATTCTCTATTAGGGTTAGAGAGAAATTAACTATTAAGGCATCCTTTTATACTCCTTAGTATTATCCTTAGTATACTTGGTTTCTAATCCCTTTTATACTCCTTAGTGTACAAGGATTAAATTAAACTATAGATTATTTAATTTGATTTAATTGATTTACCTTGTGTCATTAGGATTAAATAAAACCATATAATAAAATGCTAATTGATACAATTAAATACAATTTCAACAAATTAAAATAACCCAAAGTTAAATTAAAGTCAGCCTTAATAAATTCAACCTTTGTATTTTATTTCCACCAAGGAAATATTATTTTATTTAATTAATTATTTACTACATGTAATTAATTAATCAAATAAAATTAATTTCTCCCTTATAATTGAATTAATTATGACATAACCTAATGTCAATAACTCAATTAATTTGGTTTCCGTTCCAATTCCGATTTGTCAACGTTCAATCATTCTATGTGTACGATCCTATGGGTCCGTCTTTATGTTGGCAGTGGGCCCAAAGCCCACAGACTGTAAGTGGGTTCTAGCAAACCATTACAGCTCCCAATTAAGATGGAGACTAGCAGTCTAGTATGAAATATAACGCCGTAGCGATCTCGTATATCCCTTTCCAACTGACATCGATACAGAAGCAAGAGGTATGGCCCTATCATCCTATTATATGCTTATTTATCTCTTGATACTGAGTGGACTGAACCTAACGAATAAGTATCCCAACTTGTTCAGGTATGGCCATACACTTGTCAGTCCCACTCATCAAGTGGCCAGTCTTGTCATCTCAGGGGATGCTGAGTGGCAATTTCGTCAACTTCACTATCAACATCAACCTGTTCACTGGGCCATCCAACATACCCATACTTGACACCCTATTACGGGCTCGTTAGGTGTATATGAAAGTGTATCAGATCCTATGTTATGTTATAACAATCATCGGGTCTAAGGATAATAGTAAGACCTACATGAGAAACACCTATGACGATCGAACCAGGTGGTGTTCTCATGGCAAATCGATTTGTTGGATATGCCCTAGTCCCGAGGCATTGGACCTTATATTTGTATTATACATTTATTGGATTTATGTATTATACTTATTTTTTGTTATTAATAAAGGCATTAATTCATTTGTTATATATATCTTGTGCAATATCTTAAATGAAGTATCCAATGGACATATCCATATCCATGATGACAAGTGTGATGCACTTGGCAGTAAGACCACAGATAGGGTAAACGCTATGATCATAAAGAGATCTGTAGTCTGTTCCAGTCATAGGAATGAATGGAACTAGAGACTATAATTAACCTGGTTGTATGGCCGTGTCTTATCAGTCATTGGACATGTGGTGTTAACCAAGTTAATTGGTACATGTAAAACGGGCATGGTACTGGATAGATCCACTAAACGAGAAATCCACATGGTATAGTATCACAAGTGATTCTTGTGTAGTACTTGTATGGATCCTTTAACCTAACCATATGATGGTGTTGCACGCGAGGTCGCGTACTAAGGGGTAAGCCTAAAGGGCCTGTAATTGGGTGCCATGTATGGGTGCTTTCGGGTATGTCACTTAGCATGGCAATGCTATGGATATGTAGAAGGGATTTGTCATTCAGTTGTCCTCTAAGAAGATATCACCGGCCTCTTGATGGATGCGACTGATAAGAGTGTGGCCACACCCAAACAAGTTGGAACTTGTTTGTGAGCATCAGTGCATTCGGGATCAAGTAAATGTCCGGACACAAAAGAGGGTGATCAATCCATACCTCTGTGTTGGACACCGATATCAATGACATGGGATATACAAGTTCAAACTACAGGGTTATGATTACAGTTGGACTATCATCTCCATCTTAATTGGGGGCTGCAGTGGCTTGCTAGAGCCTAACTGCAGTCTGTGGGTCACGGGCCCATTACCAACATAAAGATAGGCCCACGGGATTGTACACACTGAGCGACCGAACACAGACTTAAGGAATCACCTGTATACTTAGAGTATATACTCTGGAGAGAGAGGATTATATTAATTATATTATAAGGATCAATTGGATTGATCATAATAATAAGATTAGTATTTGATTGGCTTTCTCATAATTAACTGGATTAATTTATGAGATTATTTCCTAGGTGGAAATATTCATATGTATAGGTTTATATATGAATTTATTTTGTGAAGATCTAATTTTAATTTCGTGGATTAAATTAATTAGTCAAACCTACTAAATGTAAATAATATGTTTCATGGTGTAATATATTATATGCATGTTAAAATTAAAGTTGGGCTTAAATTAAAATAGATTTGGGCCTCAAAAGAAGAAGTGAAGCCCACATAAAGTTAGCCAACATGGGCTGAAATTCTCAAGGAGAATTTCGGCCACCTAGGGTTTAAATAACCCTTGGTGTTTCGGCCAAGAAAGAACCAAGCCACCATAGCTGAAATTCTCATCCTCTCCTCTCCAAAGTTCGTGATTTTCCGACGCTAGCATGGGTTGTGTTCGAGAGGTGTTTGTGTACTTGAATGAGCAAGGAGTCTATTTTGATTCCTGCAGTCAGCATCCATCTCTTGAAGAGATTATTCGGGTCAGAGATTTATCTCTTGTTGGAAACATTTTATGTTTTGCAATTTCCATTTCAATTGCTCCTGGGCACAGATTTGAGGAGATTACCGCGTTCTTCCGCATTTAATCGGGTAATTTCTGGTGAAAAATCCTAACAGTGGTATCAGAGCGGGCTTTTGA
Source organism: Euphorbia tirucalli (assembly GCA_039660915.1). Lineage (NCBI taxonomy): Eukaryota > Viridiplantae > Streptophyta > Magnoliopsida > Malpighiales > Euphorbiaceae > Euphorbia > Euphorbia tirucalli. The sequence continues at coordinate 27,025,061 of CM077640.1, read as the reverse complement.
TCCGTGGAAATTGTTAAAATTGGTTTGAATTCCTTGGTTTTGAAATTTGAGATTTTGATTGGGATTCTTGGATTGGGGTTTATAATTTTTCCCTTTTTATTTTGCAATAGAAATCAAATTTGCATATATGTTTATGTTTATGTTTATTTTATTGTTCTTGGATGAGATTCTTGGTGATTCTTGTTGTGGTTGATTTTATTTTAATTTCAGTATTAAAAAAAATCACGCTATTTCCGGCATGTGGGACTGCCGGCAGCGGGAACAGCGGCAGCGCTGCTGCTGCCCCTTGCAGCGGGCCGGGCCCAGTTTTGAATTTTTAATTGGTTTTAAAATTTGTGTGTTTAAATTTTTTGCAATTTAAATGCGCATGGTTTCTTGAATGAAATTTAATTTTATTTATGTGATATTAATTTTGGAAATTAATATGGTTAATTGAAATTGATTCGGATAATTTTGGCACAATTACTTGGATGGCTAAAATGGACTCATGGTTTCCCAATTCCAGTGGGAGCAGTTGGATTGCCTGGGCTGGAGGCCCAAAGCCCGTTAAGGGTTAGAACCATGGTGGCCCAAAATTGACGATTTCAAAATAATGGCTTGGACATAATTAAAATGGGCTTAATTCATGCATTATAACATGCTTATAAATTATATGTATTGGATGCATATGGGTGATTAAATATTTGTATGATTGGATGCTATTGGGCCTTTATTCAAGATGGGTTGTATTTTCTTTTTGGCTAAATATGGCCTGCGTGTCGTTTTTCTTTTTTTAATGTAATTTTTATTTTATTTACTTATTATAAAATTTGTAAAAGAAGAAGCCCATGGAGTGGTGAGTCCAAGTGGAGGTGCAAGCCCATAAGGAAGAAGATGGAGGCCCACTTGATATTAGATTCTAGTATAGGTTTACTAGAATAATATTAGGATGTAATATAGGCTCATAGCAGTCCATTTTACTTATTTATTTAATTATGCATTATATTTATTTGCATGTGCGAATGTATGATCCAACAGCAAATTTCACCCGCCTTATGTATGTAAGCCGTTATTAAATGAATCTAATAACCAAATGGAAATTACTAAGTCGCTTAAAAGTACTTCCCTCATTTAAAACCAGCTCGAAGTGGGGATAAGCCAGTTGTAGACCTTGCCCTTACAGGATACACTGGAGTATCATCATTTTGTATTGGGTTAGGGTATGGGATACTCTAACACTTGGATGGAGGTTTTGACTTAGCATGGGTAGTAGGATTCTCCTGGCCCTAAGCGCAGATGGGTAAGTGCCAACAAGCCCATCAAACCGAGAGTCCCTAGGTTGGGATTGGACAGCGTTCCTACCTAAATAATTAGGGTATAGTTGTACCAGGCCCTCGTCTGGCTATATCTTAATGAAATATGGATCTCGGCCCATGAGCCGAACAAATCGGTTTAATTAATAACTTGATTCATTATTAATTATATATGGGAATAACAAGTAAAGTCCTTTATTAACACTCTCAAATGTTTTTCTGTGTAAAAACTCTAAAATGGCAAATAGCAACTCATTATCATTGCGATCAATCCTAGAGAGTAACAAGCTTTCCGGTCCCAACTTTTTGGACTGGTCTAGGAACTTAAGGATAGTTCTAAGACAGGAGTACAAAGAGTACGTACTGGAAAGACACGTGCCAGCTGCGCCTCAGGGACGTAATCCACCGGCTGCCCAGCTGGAGGAATACGAGGTGCATGTCAAGGATAATAGGGATATGACATGCCTTATGTTGGCCTGCATGGTCCTCGAACTGCAAAAACAGTTTATGGACCATCAAGCCTATGCTATGATAACAACTCTTAACGTGATGTTTCAAGAGCAAGCTTGTCTGGAAAGGTACTTGACCAATAAGGCATTCCACTCCTGTAAGATAGGGGTTGGGACATCTGTGAGAGCACATGTGCTCAAGATAAAGGGCTATTTGGATACATTGGCCTATCTCAGATCGCCCATCTCTCAGGAGTTGGCGGTGGACACAATCCTTGCATCCTTACCAGATTCTTACGATCAGTTCATCCTGAACTATAATATGCAAGGGATGAACCGCACTGTTATTGAGTTGCATGGGATGCTTAAGCTCACAGAACAGTCGATCAAGAAGAGTCCGCCGGTGCTGCTGGTCAACAAGGGGAACCCTCCTCTTGCCAAGGGCAAGACCAATGCTAAGAAGGCCAAGGCCCAGCCCAAGGCCCAGCAGAAGGCACGTCTTGAGGATGTCTGTTTCGGGTGCAAGTAGGCAGGTTATTGGAAGAGATTGTGTCCCAAGCTAATGAGAGAGCAGAGGAGGGCCCAAGGTGCATCCTCGTCAGGTATTTATGTCATAGACATTAACCTTACTATTTCAACATCTTGGGTATTGGATACTCGATGTGGTTCTCACATTTGTTGCAATGTGCAGGGACTTAAGAACAGAAGGTCACTGGGATCGAGGGAGGTGGACTTGCGGGTTGGAAATGGAGGAAGGGTTGCTGCCATAGAGATCGGCGAATATCACCTTATGATGCCTAGTGGATTGGTTTTGATTTTGGAACAATGTTATTTTGTACCTGTTATATGCAGGAATATTATTTCAGTTTCTATGTTGGATATTTCTGGATTTTATTTTACTATTTCGAATCGTAGAATTTCTTTATCTAGAGAGGGATTATTTTATGGAGATGCTCTATTAAATAATGGCCTATATATCCTGGACTTAAATGAAACCAATCATGTCTATAACATAAACACTAAAAGGGTTAAGCCCAACGAACTTAATCCTGTCTACCTATGGCATTGTCGTTTAGGCCACATAAACAAGAAGTGCATAGCTAGGCTTCACAAAGCTGGAGTCTTAGGGTCATTTGACTTGGAGTCAATTGATATATGCGAGTCATGTTTACGAGGCAAAATGACTAAGGTGCCTTTTAGCAAGAAGTCTGAAAGGGCCACTGGCTTATTGGACCTAATACATTCAGACGTATGTGGGCCCATGAGTGCAATGACCAGAGGTGGACATCTGTACTTCGTTACGTTCACGGATGATTTCAGCAGATATGGCTATGTCTATCTAATGAAACATAAGTCTGAGACCCTTGATAGGTTCAAGGAATTTAGGAACGAAGTATAAAACCAGCTAGGTAGGAATATCAAAACCCTTCGGTCAGACCGAGGAGGTGAGTATATGAGCCTAGAGTTTGACTCATATTTGAGAGAGCATGGAATAGTTCCACAGCTCACTCCTCTAGGAACACCACAATGGAATGGGGTATCCGAACGGAGGAAGAGGACCCTGTTGGACATGTTCCGCTCAATGATGAGTCAAGCCTCTCTCCTAATTAGTTTCTGGGGACACGACCTAGAGACAATTGCTCTTATTTTAAATAATACTCTATCTAAGGTAGTGGGAAAGACCCCATATTAGATATGGACAGGTAGGGAGCCCAATGTGTCTTTCTTAAGGATTTGGGGATGCGAAGCACATGTCAAGAGATTGACTAGTGGCAAGCTGGAGCCCAAAACTGATAAATGCCTATTTGTGGGCTACCCTAGGGAAATCAAAGGGTATTACTTCTACAACCCCACCGAGAACAAGGGGTTCGTGGCAAGGAAGGGGGTTTTTCTACAAAAGGAGTTCCTTTCCAAGAAAGATAGTAGGAGCAATGTTTCAGGGAAGTTCAAAGTCCACAAGCTCCTGAAGAGGATAACTCGGAAGCCCAGGTGGAGCTTCCACAGGAGGAAGCACCGACCCAGGCCACATAAGGACCTAGAAGGTCTGGTAGGGATCGTCGAGAACCGAAGAGGTATGGTTTCCTCGTTACCGATGATCAAACTCTTTTCATCAGGGATGAGGAAGAACCCAAAACCTACCAGGAGGCTATGGCAAGCCCACAGTCTGCAAATTGGCGTAAAGCCATGGAGGCAGAGATGCAATCTATGTACGATAACCAGGTTTGGAACTTGGTTGATCCACCTCCACATGCTAAGGTAATTGGTTGCAAGTGGTGCTACAAGCTAAAAGCTGATAATACCTTCAAGGGGCGCCTGGTTGCAAAAGGTTTCAGACAAGTCCATGGAATGGACTATGATGAAACTTTCTCACCAGTAGCCATGCTCAAATCCATCAGGATCTTGCTGGCCATAGCCGCATGGTACGACTATGAGGTCTGGCAAATGGATGTCAAAACCGGTTTCCTTAATGGAAAGCTACTCGAGGATGTGTACATGACACAACCTAAGGGTTTTGTCGATCTAGAGTATCCGGGAAGGGTATGCAAACTTCAAAGGTCCATTTATGGACTGAAGCAAGCATCGCGAAGTTGGAATTTTAGGTTCAATGAAGCTGTAAAGGAATATGGCTTTATACAGAATCAAGATGAGCCTTGTATGTATAAGAGGACTAGTGGGAGCATTGTCACATTCCTGGTACTTTACGTAGACAACATCCTACTCATTGGAAGCGACATACCTACACTACAAGGGGTAAAGTAGTGGCTGTGTAAGTGCTTCGCAATGAAGGACTTAGGCGAAGCTGAGATGATCCTAGGGATCAGGATCTATAGGGATAGATGAAATCGACTTCTGGGCCTAAGTTAGGCCTCATACATAGACAAAGTTCTGAAAAGGTTCAGCATGGACTGGGCTAAGAAAGGTTTCTTGCCAATGGGTCATGGGCTGAAACAACATGACATTGGTTCCATATGCTTCGGCTATAGGATCGATTATGTACTCTATGCTCTATATAGGACCTGATGTCACCTTTGTACTAAGTATAATGAGCCGATTCCAGCAGGATCCCGGGGAGGATCACTGGAAGGCAGTCAAGGCAATCCTCAAGTACCTTAACCGGACTAAGGATAGCTTCTTAGTCTATGGAGGTCAGGAAGTACTATCAGTTACTAGGTGCACTGATGCAAGGTTCTAGACCAACCAGGATGAGTACCAGCCACAGTCTGGGTATGTGTTTTGGCTAAATGGTGGTGCTGTAAGCTGGAGGAGCTCAAAGCAGCCAACCATCATGGACTCTACAACAGAAGCTGAGTACATCGCGACGTGTGATGTAGCTAAGGAAGCTATGTGGATAAGGAAGTTTATCACTAAGTTGGGAGTAGTACCAACTATCCAGGATCCAGTTGATATCTTCTATGACAACAATGGGGCCGTTGCATAAGCTAAGGAGCCCCGGTCACACAAGAACACAAAGCACGTGCTCAACAAGTTTCAACTCATACGAGAGATCGCAGAAAGGGGTGACATTGCATTACACAGAGTGGACACCGAGGATAATGTCGTAGATCCTTTGACCAAGGCGCTGGCTTAGCCCAAGCACAAGGGTCATACTAGATCTATAGGGATTAGACCCATGCCTAGTTGGAACTAGTGCAAGTGGGAGATTATTGGATATGCCCTAGTCCTGAGGCATTGGACCTTGTATTTGTATTATACATTTATTACATTTATGTATTATACTCATTTTGTGTTATTAACAAAGGCATTAATTCATTTATTATATATATCTTATGCAATATCTTAAATGAAGTATCCAATGGACATATCCATATCTATGATGACAAGTGTCATGCACCTGGCAGTAAGACCATGGATAGGGTAAACGATATGACCATAAAGAGATCCGTAGTCTGTTTAGTCATGGGAATGAATGGAACTAGAGACTATCATTAACCTAGTTGTATAGCGGTGTCTTACCGGTCATTGGACATGGGGTGTCAACCAAGTTAATAGGTACGTGTAAAAAGGGCATGGTACTGGGTAGATCCACTAAACGAGAAATCCACATGATATAGTATCATAAGTGATTCTCGTGTAGTACTTGTATGGATCCTTTGACCTAACCATATGATGGTGTTGCACGCGAGGTCGCATACTCAGGGGTATGCCTAAAAGGCCTGTAATAGGGTGCCAAGTATGGGTGCTTTCGGGTATGTCACTTAGCATGGCAATGCTATTAATATGCAGAAGGGATTTGTCACTCAGTAGTCCACTGAGAAGATATCACTGGCCTCTTGATGGATGTGACTGATAAGAGTGTGGCCACACCCAAACAAGTTGGAACTTGTTTATGAGCATCAGTACATTCGGGATCAAGTAAATGTCTGGACACAAAAGAGGGTGATCAATCCATGCCTCTGTGTTGGACACCGATATCAATGACATGGGATATACAAGTTCAAACTACAGGGTTATGATTACAGTTGGACTGCCATCTCCATCTTAATTGGGGGCTGCAGTGGCTTGCTAGAGCTCAACTGCAGTCTGTGGGCCACAAGCCCACTGCCGATATGAAGATGGGCCCACGGGATCATACACACTGAGAGACTGAACACAGACTTAAGGAATCACCTGTATACTTGGAGTATACACTCTGGAGAGAGAGGATTATATTAATTATATTATAAAGATCAATTGGATTGATCATAATAATAAGATTAATATTTGATTGGCTTTCTCATAATTAACTGGATTAATTTATGAGATTATTTCCTAAGTGGAAATATTCATATGTATACATTTACATATGAATTTATTTTGTGAAGATCTAATTTTAATTTCGTGGATTAAATTCATTAGTCAAACCAATTTTAATTAAATGTAAATAATATGTTACATGGTGTAATATATTATATGCATGTTAAAATTAAAGTTGGGCTTGAAATTAATTTAAACCAAATAAATTAAAATAGATTTGGGCCTCAAGAGAAGAAGTGAAGCCCATGTTGGGCCGAAATTCTCAAGGAGAATTTCAGCCACCTAGGGTTAAAATAACCCTAGGTATTTCGGCCAAGAAAGAACCAAGCCACCATAGCTGAAATTCTCATCCTCTCCCTCTCCAAAGTTCGTGATTTTCCAACGCTAGCATGGGTTGTGTTCGAGAGGCGTTTGTGTACTTGAACTAGGAGGTAGTCTATTTTGATTCCTGCAGTCTGCATCCATCTCTTGAAGAGATTATCCGGGTAAGAGATTTATCTCTTATTGGAAAAATTTTATGTTTTGCAATTTCCATTTCAATTGCTCCTGGGCACGGATTTGAGGAGATTACTGCTTTCTTCCGCATTTAATCGGGTAATTTCCAGTGAAAAATCCCAACATGATCCAGTACCATGCACGCCACCATCCAGTCAAGGATATGCTAGTCTTTGTTTCTATTCATTCCCATGATTATAACAGACTAGGGATATCTTTATGATTATAACTTTAACTCTACTAAAAGGTCTTATAATCCAATGGCCTACATTGGTTTACTTTAGTATGGTTATAATCACTGGATACTCTATTTATAAAAAGCACAAGATATGAATAAATAGATTCATACCTTTATTTCAACATAAAATGTATAATACAAAATATCCAAATATAAAGTATAATACAAAACAAGAACCAATGCCATTTAGACTAGGGCACACCAGCATAGACGTATGTGGCCCATGAGTGCAGCTACCAAAGGTGGACATTTGTACTTCGTCACTTTCACGGATGATTTCAGCAGATATGGCTATGTCTATCTAATGAAACACAAATCCGAGACCCTTGATAGGTTCAAGGAATTTAAGAACAAGGTACAAAACCAACTAGGTAGGAATATTAAAGCCCTTCGCTTAAACAGAGGAGGCGAGTATATGAGCCTAGAGTTTGACTTATACTTGAGAGAGCATGGAATCATTCCACAGCTCACTCCTCCTAGAACACCAGAATGGAATGGGGTTTCCGAAAGGAGGAATAACACCTTGTTAGACATGGTCTTCATAATGATGAGTCATGCCTCTCTCCCAATAACATTCTGGGGATACGCTCTTGAGACAACATCTCTTATTTTGAACAATACTCTGACTAAGGCTGTGGAAAAGACCCCATACGAAATATGAATGGGCAAAGCATCCAATGTATCTTTTCTGTGTATTTGGGGCTGTGATGCATATGTTAAGAGATTGCCTGGGGGCAAACTAGAAACCAAGGCTGTTAAATGCCTATTTATGGGCTACCCTAGGGAAACCAAAGGGTATTACTTCTATAACCCCGCCGAGAACAAGGTGTTTGTGGCACGAAAGGGGGTCATTCTTGAAAAGGATTTCATTTCCAAGAAAGACAGTGGAAGCAATGTTGAACTCAAGGAAGTTCAAAGCACACAAGCTCCTGAGGAGGATAACTCAGAGACCGGGGAGGAGCTTCCACAAGTGGAAGCTCCAACCCAGGTCGCACAAGAACCTAAAAGGTTTGGTAGGGATCATCGCGAACCTGAGAGATATGGGTTTCTCATTACTGACGATCACACTCTTCTCGTCTTTGATGAGGAAGAGCCTAAAACCTACCAGGAGGCCATTGATAGCCCATAATATGCTAATTGGTGTAAAGCCATGGAGGTGGAGATGCAATCTATGTACAATAATCAAGTTTGGAACCTGGTTGATCCACCTCTAGGTGCTAAGCTCATAGGTTGTAAGTGGTGCTACAAGTTGAAAGCCGACAACACCTTCAAAGGGCGGCTGGTAGCAAAGGTTTCAAACAAGTCTATGGAATGCACTATGATGAAACCTTCTCACCAATTGCCATGCTTAAACCCATGAGGATCCTACTAGCCATAGCCGATTGGTACGACTATGAGGTCTGGCAGATGAATGTCAAAACCTCTTTCCTTAATGGAAAGCTACTTAAGGATGTATACATGGCACAACCTAAGGGTTTCATTGATCCAAAGCATTCTAAAAGGGTTTGCAAGCTTCAAAGCATAAGAACCTAGAAGGTCTGGTAGGGATCGTTGGGAACCTGAGAGATATGGGTTTCTCATTACTGACGATCACACTCTTCTCGTCTTTGATGAGGAAGAGCCTAAAACCTACTAGGAGGCTATTGATAGCCCACAATCTACTAATTGGCATAAAGGCATGGAGGTGGAGATACAATCTATGTACCATAATCAGGTTTGGAACCTGGTTGATCCACCTCCAAGTGCTGAGGTCATAGGTTGTAAGTGGTGCTACAAGTTGAAAGCCGACAACACCTTTAAGGGGTGGCTGGTAGCAAAAGGTTTCAAACAAGTCCATGGAATAGACGATGATGAAACCTTCTCACCAGTTGCCATGCTCAAATCCATAAGGATCCTGATGGCTATAGCCGCTTGGTACAACTATGAGGTCTGGCAGATGGATGTCAAAACCGCTTTCCTTAATGGGAAGCTACTCGAGGATGTGTACACGGCACAACCTAAGGATCTTGAAAGGGTTTACAAGCTTCAAAGATCCATTTATGGATTGAAGCAAGCATCCCAAAGTTGAAATCTTAGATTCAATGAAGCCATAAAGGAATACGACTTCAAATAGAATTAAGATGAGCCTTGTGTGTATAAAAAGATTAGTGGGGCATTGTCACTTTTCTAGTGGTATATGTGGATGATATCCTTCTAATTGGAAGTGACATACCAACACTACAAGGAGTTAAGCAGTGGTTGTGTAAGTGCTTTGCAATGAACGACTTAGGCGAAGCTGAGACGATCCTAGGGATTAGGATCTACAGGGATAGACCCAATTGGCTTCTAGGCCTAAGTTAAGCCAAGTACATAGACAAAGTTCTAAAAAGATTCAGCATGGATCAGGCCAAGAAAGGTTTCTTCCCAATGAGCCATGGGCTGAAACTTAGTAAGAAAAACTGTCTTAAGATAAGGAAGGACAGAGAGAACATGAAGTTGATCCTATATGCATCGGTTATAGGATCAACTATATACTCCATGCTATGTACGAGACCTGATGTCACCTTTGCACTAAGTATAACAAGCCGATACTGGTAGGATCCTGGTGAGGACCACTAGAAGGTTTTCAAAGCAATCCTAAAGTACCTTAACCAAACTAAGGATAGCTTCTTAGTGGATGGTGGTCAGGAAGAGCTATCAGTTACTGGGTACATTGATGCAAGCTTCCAAATCAACCAGGATGAGTACCAATCATAGTCTGGGTATGTGTTTTTCCTAAATGGTGGCACTGTCAGCTTGAAGCAGCCGACCATTACCGACTCTACTATAGAAGCTGAGTACATTGCAATATGTGATGTAGCTAAGGAAGTTGTATGGATAAAGAAGTTTATCACTGAATTAGGAGTAGCACCAACTATCCTAAACCCAGTTGATATCCTCTGTGACAACAATGGGGCTGTTGCACAAGCTAAGGAGCCTCGATCACATAAGAACACGAAGTACGTACTTAGGAAGTTTCACCTCATATGAGAAATCACCGAGAGGGGTAACATTTCATTACACAGAGAAGACACCAAGGATGATGTTGTAGATCCTTTGACGAAGGTGCTGGCTCAGCCCAAGCACGAGGGTCATACTAGATCTATAGGGATTAGGCCCATGCCTAGTTGGAACTAGTGCAAGTGGGAGATCGTTGGGAATGCCCTAGTTCTAAGGCATTAGTCCTTGTTTTGTATCATACATTTTATGTCTTGTAATGAGATTTATGTATTATACATTTGTGTTAATGAATAAAGGCATTAATCTATTTATTATATACCTTGTGCAATATTATAAATAGAGTATCCAGTGGACATATCCATATCCATGTTAACAAGTGTCATGTACTTGACAGTAAGATCGTAGATAGGGAAAATGATATGACCATGAAGATATCCGTAGTCTGTGCTAGTCATGGGAATGAAAGGAACCAAAGACTATCATAAGTTTGGTTGTATGGCGATGTCTAACCGGCTATTGGACATGGAATGTAAACCAAGTTTATGGGTACATGCAAAGGGGTATGGTACTGGATAGATCCACTAAATGAGAAATCCACATGGTATAGTATCACAAGTGATTCTCGTGTAGTACTTATATGGTTCCTTTGACCTATCCATGTTATGGTATTGGATGTGAAGTACCACATTTTGGTGTACGCCTAAAGGGTCTGTAACAGGGTGCCAAGTATGGGTACGTTCAGGTGTGCCAGTGAGCATGGCAAGAATATGAACATGCAGAAGGGAATGTCACTCAGTGAACCACTGAGAAGATATCACCGGCCTCTTGATGGATGCAACCGATAAGAGTGTGGCCACACCTAAACAAGTTGGAACTTGTTTGTGAGCATTGGTTCATTCGGGATCAAGTAAATGTCCGGACTCAAAAGAGGGTGATGACACCATGCCTCCTTGTTGGACACCGATATCAGTGACATGGGATATATAAGTTTAACTACAGGGTTAAGACTTTCGTTAGACTGCTATCTCCATCTTAATTGGAGGCTGTAGTGGCTTGCTAGAGCCTGCCTACAGTCTGTGGGCCTTGGGCCCACTGCCAACATAAAAATGGATCCACAGGATCGTACACATAGAATGTCTGAATTTGAACTTGTCGGATCACCCGTATAATTGGAGTATACAGATTGGAGAGATAAATATTAATTAATTAAATTATAGATCAATTGAATTGATCAATATAATTTAGTTGATATACATATTAATTGGGAATTTATTTCCTAGTAGAAATTAAATACATATGTAGTTTTATATGTATTTAGATTTAAGTTGAATCTCAATTAATTTATTGGGTTAATTTTAATTGGCAAACAATTTTAATTTAATGACATGTATATTATATAAATGCTTTTATATAAATACATGCATGAAAATCAAAATAGAATTGCATTTAATTTACCCATAATAATTAATTTAGATTTAGGGATTTATGGTATTAAAATCCCAACTTAATATCTAATTAAACCAAAGCCTTAAATTAAGGCCTTGATTTAAGCCAAAAATTAATTCTCATTAAAGTGAATTTTCAGACTTAAAGGTTTTTATGGGCTGAAAATTTTGGCTAACTCTTCCTGTTCTCTTTCGATCCGCTGCTAGTATGGGTTCCGTTCGATAGACGTTCATGTACGTGAGAGTGGAGGGAATCGATTTCGGTTTCTGCAGCCATCTCTAGAAGATTGAAAGGTGAGAATCTCATTCTTGATCTTTTGATTTTGTGTTTTTGATTTCCATTTCAATTGCTTCTGGATCATGGATTTGAGAAAATCAATGCGAGCTTTTGCTTTTATCGGTTGATTTTCTATGAAAAATCCCTACACATCAATATCAATATGTTCACTAGCCCACCCAATCATACCTGTATTTAGCATCCTTTTACAGACCTGTTAGGTGTATGTCAAAGTGAACCGAATTCCATATTTATACTGTAATGAAATCTGGTCTGAGGACAAAAGAGACCTACTCAAAAAAGACCTATGATGTGACAACCATGCGAATTTCTTATACGATCAATCCAGTCCCATGTCAATGACATGTACCTATATTCATGACTAATTTTACAAGCACTATGGCTAGTTAAGAGCTACCATATAGTTATCAAATATACAAGTCTGTAATTCTATTAGTTCCTATGATTAGAATAGACTCAGGATATTATAGCACAAGATATACATGGAATAGATTAAATGCCTTTATTGTATAATACAAAATACAAGAATATAATGCCCTAAGAACTAGGGCACACCAACATTCTCCCACTTGCACTAGTTCCAAGCCGGAATTGCCCTAATTCCTATAGACCTAGTATGACTGTCGTGTTGTGTTTGCAGCACCACCCTGGTCAACGGATCAGTGACATTATTCTTGGTGTCAACCCTCTATAATGATATGTCACCTTTGTTCATGATTTGAGCATGTGTTTGGATCTCTTATGTGACCGAGGTTCCTTAGCTTGTGCGATGGCCCCATTGTTGTCACAAAAAACATCAATTGGGTCTAGGATTATGGGCACTGCTCTTAACTCAGTTATGAACTTATTGATCCAAATGGCTTCCTTTGCAGCATCGCATGCAGCTATGTACTCAGCTTCCATAGTAGAGTCAGCAATAGTGGCCCGCTTTGATGACCTCCAACAAATGGCACCACCATTCAGGAGAAAAACATAACCAGACTGTAACTGGTTCTCATCCTCATCGTGATACTGCCAGCTCATCATGACCTCCATATACTAAGAAAGCATCCTTAGTCCGGTTTGTTGGGATTCATCATCGAAAAAATAACGTGGCACAGTGGAAATTACACCATTTAAAATTTCCTAGAATCCAACTATCATGTCCGATTACCATTGGTTGGAAAAAAATCAAATTGAATCAAAAGAGATAACACTCATCAAATACTGCTCTTCTAGAGACTGCTGCAGAATCGATTCTTATGACAGAAGCGATCTCTACAATCCGGTGCATGACCACCTAACAAGCAGGAACCGACGCTAGCCGAAGAAGCAGAGGAATGGAAAATTACAGTTGTGAAATTTGGCCAAGGGGCTGCTCTAAAAGGGCTAAAATTACAGCTGAATAATTAGGGTTAAGGCTGATTTTTGTTCTTAAATGTGCCTTTAAATAGACTCCTTGTCTAGTTGGGTTTTAACTAGGTTAATTAAACCCAAGCCCAGTAGGGTTATAATTACATAAATAAACTTTATATTAGAAGTTTATACTATATAATTTAATTCTATTAGGCTAAATTTAATTACCCTTAAATTAAAATTAAACCACACTTAAGAAAATACAATACAAGTATTTTAATTTCCTACTTAGGAAAATAATTTAATTAATTATTTACTTTATGTAATTCAATTAATTACTTAATTAATTACATTATGTGAACTTATTAATTAAGTTAAATCAACCCAATGTTAATTAATTACCTTGACACAGAATGTCAACTAATTAATTAACGCATTCCTTCCAATCTACATTACATGTACAATTTCTATAAGTTCTGGGTCAGTTGATCTATGTGCATGATCCTATGGGTCTATATTTATGTTGGTCGTAGGCCCAAGGCCCACAGACTGTAGGTGGGTTCTAGCAAACCGTTAGAACCCCTAATTAAGACAAAAATGCAGTAGTCTGTTGAAGACACTGACCCAGTAGTAATCTCACAGTGTCCTTTTCCAAACGATATCGATATGAATAAACAAGAGACATGGTGTCTGTCATCCTCTTCTGCTGTTTATTATTTTTCTTGATCTTGAATTGACTGATTAATCAAATAAGCAACCAACTTATTTGGGTATGGCCATACACTTATTAGTCCCATTCATCAAGTGGCCAGCGATATCATCTCGGTGTTACCCGAGTGGCAATTCCATCACTTCATTATCAATATCAATATATTCGCCGATCCACCCAGTCATACCCATATTTAGCATCCTTTTACAGACCTGTTAGGTGTATGTCAAAGTGAACCAAATTCCATATTGATACTAAAATGAAATCTGGTTTGAGGACAAAAGAGACCAACTCAAGAAAGACTTATGACGCGCCAACCATATGGCTTTCTTGTGCTAATCGATCCAGTCTCATGTCAATGATATGTACCTATATTCATGACTAACTATACTGAAGGGATTTTCACAGAAAAATCAACCGATTAAGCGGAAGTTCACATTGATTTTCTCAAATCTGTGCCCAGGAGCAATTGAAATGGAAACCAAAAACAACAAAATTAAAGATGAGAAAGATTAGATTCTCACCTAGAATATCTCTACAAAAGATGGCTGCAGAAATCGAATTCGATCTCCTCCACCGTCCCGTACACAAATGGCTATGGAACTAGAACCCATGCTATCGAAAGGATCGACGGAATAGAGGATTTTTCTTGATGAAAATTTTTTGCCTATTCTTCCTTTGGGCTGGCCGAAATTTTCAATCTCTTGAGTTATTGTGTTTGGCTGAAATTCTTCGATTAAGTGGAAGAGTTTTGGCTAAACACAAAGGCTCTATAGGTGGCTTAGGGTTTTCTGCTTCTTTTAGTGGGTCAGAATTAATTACCATAGGTTAATATTTAATTTCAATTCAATTTTAATTTTTATGTACATGTCATTATATTAAACCATATAATGTAATACATTGTACTTAAATTAAAATTAATTGGTTAAATTAAATTCACCCGATGAATTAATTTCAACTAACTTAAAAGAAATACATATAAACCAATTTATGCAAAATATTTCCACCAGGAAATAAACTTATGCGTGAATTTAATTAATTCATAGAAACCTAATTAAATTGATTATATTATATTATTGTGATCAATTCAATTAATCTATAATTTAATCAATTAATAATTCATCTCTCTAGTCAGTGTACTCCAAGTATACAGTTGACCCGTTTAGTTCAAGCTTAGACATCCAATGTGTATGATCCTATGGGGCCGTCTTTATGTTGGCAGTGGGCCTATGGCCCATGGACTGCAGGGGGGCTCTAGCAAGCCACTGCAGTCCCCAATTAAGAAGGAGATAATAGTCCAACTGAAATCTAAACCCTGTAGTTTAAACTCGTTATGAGTGGAAGACCTTTTAGATCAGAACGCAGCAAAGTGAACCAGAAAAAGGCGAACTGAATGTTTGTAGTTTGAATTGAAAACGGGTTTGATGATCTTACTTAGGAAAATCATTGATTTCTTTGGAAATCTTTTTGTAGAAAACCTTTTCTTTGAATGTGAATTTTTGGGAAAAAAACTATCTTTGTATTTTAGAAAATCCCATTTTATTACTTAAAGATCTCAAAATCTAAATTTCGAGATCAGTGATAGAGTCACCACCCGAATTAGCTCATCCTAGAAATTCCGGTACAGCTCCCTACTGAGTGTAGACTGCCATACCTAATCCAAAGATTTAGGGTTTGAGTAACTTAACTATTCAACCTCAAGCTTGCTTTCATTTATAAGTTCATATTACAACATTATACTCACTTATTCTCTACCCATTTTAACTTTTATTATTGATTAATCCATGCTCATTCAGATGACAAAAATAAAAAAAGTGCAGAAAAGTAAACCATACATCCAAACAACAAAAAGAAATAGAGGCCTCTTATTACAACCTTAAAAGATAAAAACTCTCATCCTCACCTTACAACCGTTTAGATACACAAAAATATATAAAAAAAGTACAATCGCCAAGGATACACGATTTGATCTATTAAATACATCCAAAACAAAATAAAAAAAAGAACTAAAAGCTACAAAACAAACTGATTAGCGCAATTATATCACAGACACACATAGGACTCATAACAGGACAGAATAAGGGATTTCAGGAAAGGGGAGTATGCATTTAGGGGATAACCGAGAAGTCCGGGCGACTTGCTCGATTAGACCTGGAAAACCGTTTTAGAAACGCCGTGTAAGTTTTATGCTTGAAAATAATTTGGAAAACCATTTGGCTCAATTACATGCAAATCACACTTTTAGTGGGTCGGCTACCCCGGAACTCGAGGTTTTGTTCGTGTGGGTTTTCTATCACAATCATCCATTTAAGGCTCAAAGTAGTAAACACATCAAAAACAATTTTATTTTGAAGACAGCATCACGCGACGACGTCCATGGGAGTCATCCCGAGATTCTACCTCCATTCTGTAACTACAGCTGTACGACTCTAGTTAGAGCTGCACGGTTATAGCCACTACAGCCGCGTGACTATAGTGTCTAGAACTCGATATTGGTTTTTTTTTTCTTTTGTAAATCACTGTTTTGAATCATTTCGATGATTTCTAAGGATTTTGTGGAATCTGGAGGTCTGCTAAAGCTGGACTGCAGTTCCGATTTGAATCGAATAACCCTGGATTCTAAAAATCAAAATCAACAAAACCCAAATCTCACATCAATGTCATCAGAAATCCAAAAACCACAATTTTGAATATAACAGATGTGATTGGACTGAAAGATTTCATAATAGAATGATTAAAATAGGAAACGGACTGTATTCGGTCAATTTAGGACATTTCAGGTTTTGCATAAAAGAACACATCTGTGCGGCTATACAGGTACAGCCGTGCGGCTCTGTTTTAAGGGATTATAGCAGCTTGGCACTATTCAGAGTTGTACGGCTATGATCAAATAGATAGTTTTCGGATTTCACAAAACACAGAAAATACACAGCAAAAAGCAAATAATTATGAGTTTAAGCCCTCTTAGAGTTTACCCTCATTGTGTTCCAGCGTATTTGATGACTGGAAGAGGATTTGAACGTCGGAATGCGCTTAGAATCTTGTGAACATCTTAAAACTTCGAATACAAACCACGAATCGATCCGAACAAACCCGAGAATGAGCCGAATGTTGGTGTGCTCTATTTCTTAGGGCATTAGATTCTTGTATTTTGTATTATACATTAAGACCCATTGTATGAATACATCATTTGTGTCACATTAATAAAGGCAGTTAATCTATTTCATTTATATCTTGTGCTATAGTATGAGTAGAGTATCCATTGATTGATAATCAAAAAACCAATCCCAGGTCTGTTCTAATCGTAGGAACAAATAGAACCAAAAACTTGTATATTCGATGACTATATGGCAGTTCTGAACTAGCCATAGTACTTGTATAGTTAGTCATGAATATAGGTACATCTCGTTGACATGGGACTAGATCGATCCGCACGAGAAAACCACATGGTTGTCGCATCATAGGTCTTTCTTGAGTAGGTCTCTTTTGTCCTCAGATAATATTTCATTATAATATCAATATAAAATACGGTTTGTAAGCGGATGACGTTTTCGATGGAACATGGACTCTCTCAGAAGGGAACCTCGAGATAGGACAACCCTCCCTCCCATGGGGTTTTTATAATGAAAATTCATTTTTAGAAAATTAAATTATTTCATAAAAGAATCGAGACCTAAATCTCGATAAAAAAGTGTAGGAGTCGCCACCCGGCTCAGCTCAACCGGGAAATTACAGTGTAGATGAACAAAAGCGAGAACTGCCACACTTTCCAGAGATCTAGATTCGGACAACTCCCTTATTTCGTGTCTAATCAAAATAAATACGGTCAATGTTCTTTGAAGGCATTTAATAAATCTAAAGTCAATTTTATTAAATTAAATCATGTGGCACACATACACATAAAATAAAAGTAAAGCGGTAAATAATTAAATTATTACAACCCGATCGAATGAAAATAAAAACTCTCGGCCTCACATTACAAGCGCCTAGAATATACGAGAATCTAAAAAAAATACAATCGCCTAGAATACACGAATTAAGCTGTAAATTACATTAAAAATAAAAAAGAAAGAAATTAAAGCTGCAAAACAGATGGTTAGCATAGTTTATGGCACACCACAAATTGGACTCAAGTAGGACAGAATTAGGGATTTTAGAGATCGGGGGCATGCATTAGGGGGTAACCAGGTCCGCCCGGCCAGCCGACCCGATTAGACCTGGAAAACAGTTTTGAAACGTCCCTGTATTTTTGGTTTTGTGAGAAAACACATTTTGAAAACATTTTCTGGTTTACTTTAATTAACATGTGAGGTGGGTCGGTTTTCGGGAGATTCGGGTCTCCGTCGTTGTATTGTTCTAAATGCAATAACACTGGAAATTAAATCTAAGGTCGTGAATGCACACAACAAAACTCATACGACTGTAGTTCATCCCTTAATAGAAAATCGCCAAAATATCTTAAATGAAAGGAAAAAGCAGGGAAAAACTAAGAACAGTCGTATGACTATTGTATAGGTGGCACGACTGTAACTACAGTCGTGCCTCTGTTCTTTTGCATAAGAACAGTCGTAAGATTGTTCTTAATTTCCAGAAATAGCAAGCCAAAAAAATAAGTTTTATGCACGAAAATCAACCAAAACACCTAGAAAATGAAGCAAAGTGGAGGTTTCAAGTATAGTTACTCTTGTTGCGCTGATCCACCATAGGTATGACCGCTGGAAACACCTTAATTTGCTCTAGATTACTTATTTTCCTTTGTGAGTCAAGGTTACAAAATGGGTCCAAAAATCTCCAAAATGTCACAGATTTATGTGAATTTAAGGTCTGAAATTAATTTGGTTTTTGTGTGACAAGTTTAACCCATGATTTCTAATAGATTTTAGGCTTTAACATTTTGAAATTCAAAAGAAAAGAGTAGAAGAAAGATGGGAGTTTTTTTGGGTTCTCTTATCTTCTTTTCCTTCAATCTCTCTCTCAAATTTTTTTCTCAATTATTTCTCTGCCCCCCAAAAGCCCTTTATCTGTCTTGTTTCTGCCTTTTATTTGCCTTTGCTTCTGGATATAATATCAGCATTAATTGCTCTGAATTCCCCCAATTTTTTAATTGAAAGGCATGGGCTCCTACAACCTGCCCCGATCTTACAGTTGTACGACTGTAACAATCCCCACGACTGTAATTATAGTAGTTGGAATCAAGACTTCTTTTTTTTAAGGACCCGAAAAATTCCGTGTTCACACTGTTTACTTTAACATACGCCTAACAGGTCTGTAAAAGGATGCTAAATATGGGTATGATTGGGTGGACTGGTGAACATATTGATATTGATGATGTAGTGACGGAATTGCCACTCATGCAATACCGAGATGATATCATTGGCCACTTGATGAATGGGACTGATAAGTATATGGCTATACCCAAGTAA
This sequence comes from Euphorbia tirucalli, assembly GCA_039660915.1. Classification (NCBI taxonomy): domain Eukaryota; kingdom Viridiplantae; phylum Streptophyta; class Magnoliopsida; order Malpighiales; family Euphorbiaceae; genus Euphorbia; species Euphorbia tirucalli. The sequence goes on along the minus strand of CM077640.1, from coordinate 27,005,643 downwards.
GTTGGTTGCTTACTTGATTAATCAGTCAACTCCAGATTAAGAAATATAATAAACAGCAGAAGAAGGTGACGGACACCATGCCTCTTGTTTATTCATATCGATATCATTTGCCAAAGGACACTTTGAGATTACTACTGGGTCAGTGTCTTCAATAGACTGCTCCATCTTTATCTTAATTAGGGGCTGTAATGGTTTACTAGAAACCACTTACAGTCTGTAGACCTTGGGCCTACTGCCAACATAAAGACAGACCATAGCATCATGCACATTGATCAACTGAGCCGGAACTTATAGAAATTGTGCATGTAATGTACATTGGAAGGAATGCGTTAATTAATTAGTTGACATTCGGTATCAAGGTAATTAATTAACATTGGGTTGATTTAATTTCATTAATAAGTTTACATAATGTAATTAATTAATTTATCAATTAATTGAATTACATAAAGTAAACAATTAATTAAATAATTTTCCTAAGTAGGAAAATTAAATACATGTATTGTATTTACTTAAGTGTGATTTAATTTTATTTAGGAGTAATTAAATTTAGCTAAATGGAATTAAATTACATAGTATATACTTTTTAATTGAAGTTTATTTATGTAATTATAATCCTGGTGGACTTGGGTATAATTAACCTAATTAAAACCCAATTAGACAAGGTTTCTATATAAGCGCACACTTAAGGAAGAAAACCTAACCCTAACACAAAATTAATTGCTAGAAATTTCAGCCCTATTGAAGCGCCAAAAACAGCCAAAAATTATAGCAATTAGTTCTCCATTCCTTCCGCTTCTTCGGCTAGCACCGGTTCCCGCTTGATAGTTTGTCATGCACCAGACTTTGGAGATCGTAGTTTCAAGAAATGATTCTGCAGCAGTCTCTAGAAGAGACGAATAGGGTGAGTTAATCTCTCTTGATTCAAATTGTTTTATTCTAATCAATGGTAATCGGACACGATAGGTGGATTCTATGAAATTTTAAACGGTGCATTTTCCGCTGCGCCACGTTATTTTTCTGATGACGAATCCCTACACCGAATGAGTGATTGTGCGACTGGAGATTCTCACTCTAAGTGTTTCTAGTCTGTTTTCTCTCTGTTTCTGTCTTTTTCTTTTGGTGTTCTCTTAATTTTCTTACTTTTTCTCTCTTTTGGCTTTCTCCTTTTCTTCTCTCTTTCCCTCTAGAATTCTCTCTCTTTCTATTATGTGTTCTCTGTCCTTATTTTTTTTCTCTCTATCTATTACCGTTTTCTCTACCCTCTTAACCCTAAAGTCCTACGGTCTTATTCCTTTATTTTTGAAATTTCTTTTCTATCAAAGATTAATGTTGGTTATTTAAGAAATAACTTGGTCGCTCGTTAGTGCCGCGTGGCTATAAGATTAGAGCCGTACGACTTGGATGTTTTAGCCGTGTGACTCTAACTAAAGCTAACAAGGCTTTTCCTAAATCCTACACTTACATCTAAGCTTTCTAATCACTCAAAGGACCTTTCTCGAGGTTTTGGATCAAGGACTGTTTGGTTTTCGGAGCGTTTAAGACATTCCAGGCAACATTCCACTTATTTTCGAATCTGACTCATGTTCTTCTGTCTTAACAGGTAACATAGGATTTTCATCACAGAGGTCGAGAAAACCCATGCTCACAGGCTACCCATCGTGGGATCAAAGTTGACTCATTGGGCTATTGTGCCCGGTTCGAGTTTCATCTCGTGATAAAGATCACAGTGAGAAAAGAAAAGAACACATACCTAGCATCTTTCTCGTGTTTGTCCTCCGTGGTGCTTGTGTCATGGATGGAATTGTTTTGACTTCAGGGACTTGTTTCGATGTCTATGCGAACAGTGGTTGTGAGCATGGGTTTTTCACGACCTCTGTGATGAGAATTCATATGTTACCTTTGGAGCAGACGGACTTGATTGGGCTCGAAAGCGACCGGATTGTTACTGGAGTGTCTCAAACGTCCTGAAAACTGAGCTATCCACGATCCAAAACCCCCGGAGAGGTCTCCCGAGTGATTTCTAGGATTTAGGGTGCATGTCTAATTTTTCGAATTTTGCTTCGGCTTTAACTAGAATTGGGCGACTCTGGTTTCTTGAACCAGAGCCGGGCAGCTCTAGTGGGCAAACCAAGTACCCTGCAAAGCAGAACAACTTGGTTTGACAAAAAGCATGGGCGCAAAATCAGAAGTCAGGCGGACATTTAATGTAATGAGGTGATATGAGAGAGAGAGGATATAAAAGAGAGATTTTCATTTTCTGCAAGAGAGAGAGGAGAAAAAAAGAAATGATCATTTCTTGCATAGAGAAAAAGAAAGGCAGAGAAAAAAAAAAGAGAGAAAGAGAGACCGGAAGAGAAAGAAGAGAGGAATTAAGAACATCAAAGATAATAACTTAAAATCAATCTTAAGACATTAGAGACAAATTCTAAAACCTTTGCTTATCAATTTGGAACTCATTCGGGTTGATTTCGAGTTGCTTTGGATTGCTGCGGTTTTCGGCCGGTCGAGCTTCCAGCATCAATTCCAAGCTTTCAATCCGTTCTAGCATATCTAGTACACTGGAACAACACCAAGGTAAACTCTGAGAGGCCTTAAACCTGTTTGCTTTGTCTATTCTGTGTGTTTTTCTCTGATTCTACATTTTCTAGAAAACAGACTCAACCCATCATAGCTGTACAGCTGTGTTCTTCATGAACACAGCCGCACGACTATGTTCGTGATGAATAGAGCCGGCCGGCTCTGACCCTAGAGCCGGGCGGCTCTGTTCCTCAGGGATAGAATCCCGATTTGTCCCGATCGACCGAAAGTAGTCCATTTTCCATTTCGTGCATTCTGTTTTTTTTTTGGCCCAGGAATATTTATAGGTCGTTCTGGTTTCGGTTTTCGGATTTTTGGACGTATGGATATTGTTTTTTGGTTTTTTCCGGGTTTTATATTTCAGTTTTGGGGTTGTTCGATCCGATTCGGATCCGTAGTTCAGCATCAGCGGGCCCCCGAACTTATAAAATCTCTAGGAAACACTGAAAACGAATAAAATAACGATTTTTTAAGAAAAACGAGAAAACCGATTTCAAGTCCAGGTATTACAGCCGCCCAGCATGGGTTAGAGCCGGCCGGCTCTAACCAGAGCTGCCCGGCTCTATTTTCCAGCCATGCGACTGTAGTTCATGGAAAAGACAGAATCACAGAACGGCCCATACGGGCATCGTTGCGCGATGCTGTTTTCGAATTCAGACTGTTTTTGGTGTGTTTACTGCTTTTTAGACCCCAGATGTTTGTGAAAATTAGGAAAATCCACACGAACGGAACCCCGAGTTCCGGGATAACAGACCCACAAAAGTGGAAATTTGCATGTAACCGAGCCAAATGGTTTTCCAAAATCCACTTTTCAACACAAAAATTACAGGGGCGTTTCAAAGCCGTTTTCCAGGTCTAACTGGTTCAACCGGTCGGGTCGACCCGATTACCCCCTAAATGCATGCCCCTATTTCCTAACAACCCCAATTCTGTCCTGTTTTGAGTCCTATCTGTGTTTATAATATAAACTATACTAACCCTCTGTTTTGCAGCATTTATCTTCATTTTTATTATTTTTCTTGTAATTAATAAACTATTCCGTGTAAACTACACGATTGTATTTTTAGATCTATGTGTATCCTAGGCGATTGTAAATGTGAGGACGAGAGTTTTTATTTTTATTCAAGTTGGTTGTATAAGCGGCCTCTATTATTCTTTTGTATATTTGTGTGGATGATTTAATTTTGTGCAATTTTATTATCTCATTTGCTTGAGCATCGGGCTTGTAAAAATAAACAAATCAGGTTAGAGAAAGATAATAAATTGAATAAATATGGTTTTATAAATAATAAACAAATACAAGCTTGAGGTTAAGTAGGTAAGTTGCCCGAATCCTAAATCTCTGGATTAGGTACAATAGTCTGCGCTCGGTAGGAAGCTGTACAGGAATTTCCCGGATGAGCTGATCCGGGTGGTGACTCTGTCACTGATCTCGAAATTTAGGTTTTGAGGTCTTTAAGTAATAAAACTGGAAAACATTTTCTACAAAAAGAATTTCTCAAACGAATAAATGATTTTCCCTAAAGCAAGATAAACAAAAATCCATTTTTTCCTAAAACATCACGAAACCGGTTTTCGAAAAGCCCCGGTTCGCTTCGTCGCGTCCATCCCGCTTTTCAGGTCATCCACTCATAGTGGCGACTCCGTTGGGAATCTTGTCTCTTTAAATTTTTTTTATAAAAACTTAAGGAACTTAGGCAACTATTGAAATATACCTCGCTTGTATTCATTTATCGATTTATAAATGCCATATTTATTCATACCTTTCTTATCATGACATTTTCTTCTTCTCAACCCCTCAAATACACTAATTAGCCCCAGTTTACCCAAGAAGGTGGACTCCCTCTACTGCCAGGACTGGAGACACCTGATGGAGTAAACCACTTATAGCCCTGCATTACCTTACATCGTGTTCTACGGTGGGGAAGTGTTTATTCGCTATGGGAGCCTGTACGACCCTTGGTTTGACCTTGGCCCACATGTAATGGCTTAGTAATTTCCCCTAGGATTACCAAAACATAAATCTAAAATTGAAGAATTGAGCATGCACCTTTGGTATGCCCCGTTGATGCCAAAAAGACCCAACACCTAGGAAGAATGCGAGACCAATCGAAAGGAGAAATAAGGTTGGGAGGGAGTGTATACTTTTATGTGTGCTAATGTTTTTTCTGTGTTGTTTTCCCTTTTAATTTTCTTTTCATAAAGCATCCAAAATGCATAATCATTCGCGTGCCATTTCTAATCACATTTTCGTGTAGCCATCTCTTACACATGCATATGCATGGCATTTGCACTAATCACGTTTTCGTGCAGCCACGACATTTTATTCGCATGCCAAGCATATATACATCTGGCGTGCCAACATTTTCATAAAACATACATGACATCATTTCGTGTGACATTCCTAACCACATTTTCTGCAGCCATTTGCATTTTTGTGTTACATGTATATATATGCCATGTCATTCCATTATACCTAGTTAGGGATGTTCTAGGAATGCCTATCATGATCATTTCATTTCGTACCATGTCGGGTACCCAAAACTACCCGTAGTCCACCTGTGCACCGGTCGGCACTCGACCACTCATTTCATCTCATCATTCACTAGGAAATCGTAAAGATGTTAAGTCTATTTGTGTGACAACTCACACGACAACATGGCATTTTAACATCTCAGTTTCATGTCCATTCGTTCTTGGTGTCACCGTAATGCCGGAATTTCGCTTGTGTGTCGCAATCCACATCGGATTTGTTCCATGACATTAATAACTCATTCGAGGTACTCCACGAGTGCCGGATTTTTACATACATAAGAGCATTTCATAGCATTAGTAATTCATGCAAGACATTCCATGAACGTCGAACCCCCATCCGTGTCCCTACGCACACGTGACTTGTTTGCAACATCACTTCATATTTGATGCCCCAAAAGCACCAGAGCTTTGTTCGGGGAACTGTTCCCACATGACCATTTCACACCATTTCATTTTGACCTATAAGGTGTCAAACCGCTATCCGTGTGTCGGTACATACATGACCATTTCATAACATCCGTTAGGTGCCCTAAAGGCACCGAACCTCTATCCGTGTGACGGATCGCATGTGACGTTTGTTTGCTTTGTCTCCTACATAGTTATGGGGCATTCTTGGGACGTTCGAAATAAAAACAAAATCACACTCATTATCATATCCATTCATGAAGCATCATTCGATCATGATCATCCCATGATCATACCATCCATATCACTTAGTACTTTGTGTCTAGGATCATAACATTCACCCTTGATGCTAACTCCATGCTGAATGTGCAATTTGGCGTCGAACTTCAAAACGACTTGAAAGGGTCACTTCAGGGTCTGGACAATCAGTTCAGTCATCTCAGACCGAATCAGCCACAGTGGAAGATGTTAGGGTCATCTCGGATTCAGACTCAGAGCAAGAGTTTGGGGGACAACCACCTTCTTTACCAGTTCACAGTCCGTTTGTACTGGAAGAAGCAAGTGGAACCAAGATGGCTCAAGGTGGAAATGGTGGAAGTCCTCCCTTTGACATGAATGCATTCATGATAGCCTTTCTGAATTCTGATTAGTATAAAGCAACCATCAGGGAGCAAGTACAAACCACAGTGACTGCCGCTGTAGGCCCGACTAGCCAGCAAGCCTAAGCCCCAGTTGAGAACGAGGGGAATGTTGTGCAAGGGGCCCCTAATTTAGGGAGGAATGTGCCTGGTAGTAGCAGAGTGGCCATCCCACCTCGGGAACTCGACCATCATTCTGAGGAAGACGAGGCCTTTGAAAGAGCTAGGGAGGCTTCAATTAAGACGGCTGCTGAAAAGTGTCTCAAGGAGAAATTTTCTGATTTTGAAGCACTATTGCTGAAGCTGAAGGAGATGGTGCACTATCAGCCTATTAAGTGCGCAAATCCGTCTACTCTGTTTGCAGAAGGGGGAGAGCCGCTCCTGGTTGGGTTTCAGATGCCTTATCTACCCCCGTACACTGGGAAGGTCCACCGAAAGCCCACTTGGACAGCTACGTCAGAATCATGTCTAGCCTGGGGATCGGAAAGGTTCATCTACTGAATATGTTTCCTACTACTTTGCGAGGCGCAGCCACTAAGTGGTATCTTAAGACGCCGATCCACACTCGCTCCACCTAGGAGGATCTGTCTGAGGCGTTCGTGAAATAGTATGCCTACAACACTCAGGTTGAAACCACATTGGAAGACCTAGAGAGGATCCGTCAGAGGTCTAACGAGTCCTTGTCGGCCTATTACGAAAGGTGGATGGATGTGCAGGTGTCAGTGGATGGAGCCCCCAAATTGGAGTCCCTTATCGTGAAGCTTATGGATGGTAGCTTTCCAACCTACAAGGAGAAAATGAAGTTGAAGAGATTTCATTCTTTCAATGATGTGGTAGATTTTGTGAAGCGGGTTGAAAGATATGCTGAAGAAGAACAGTTGAGTAAGCAGGGCTCGGTTACCTACCAGGGCAGCCGGGGATATACCCAGGGGTACAAGGCCAGTGGTTCTACGTCCTCTTCATCAGGGTCTAGCTCTAAACCAGCCCGGATTGCAGCAATAGTAGACCGGCTGAATGAGGCTGATGTGGTGACTGTGGCCCAAGGAGGCTAGGCGAGAACATCTCAAAGACTCACCAATCCATGGGTCGAATCCTTGGCGCGTATCTTTGCAAATGTAGGAAGGCTGGTCTGTTGCAAAGCATGAAACCTTATGTTCCCCCTGCTGAAGCTGACAAGGACAATTACTGTGCCTATCATGTGACAACAGGTCATCGCACCAACGAGTGTACCGGCTTGATAAGGGCCATTCAAAGGCTGGTCATAAAAGTAAAGATTATGGAACCTGCACTAAAGTCGAATGTGTAAAGGAACCCTTTTCCCAACTTTGGGAGTCAGGTCAATATGGTTCACTCTGGCATACCAACCAATAATGTTTTTGTGTAGATAATTCAGGCTTACCCTAGTGTTCAAGCGGTTATAGCCAAAACAAAAGAGGTAGAGCCAGGGATAACTAAAGAGCAGACCTCAGTGGTCTAGAGGGGAAAGGGTCCTATTGATCTGAATGATATCGATCAAGATGATGATGACAAAGATTTTGGTTTTGAGAAGCCCAAGATGGTATATCCGGTGGAAACAAGATAGGAGACAGTGGTCACAAAAGACGGCCCTGTCATGCATATCACCCGGAACGGCAGGGTTTACCAACCTGTCAATGTGGCTCCCCCGACACTTCCCAGAAGGAATCATTCTGCTGCAGAATCAAGCACTGAAACCCAGGGGTCGAAGGGTAAGGATGATGATTTGATAGTCGAGTAGCTAAAGAGAACGCCCGTTCGGACTAGCATTTGGCATCTTCTCATAGAGTCGAAAAGACACCATGATGCGGTTGTGAAACAGCTGATGGAAATGGAGGCAACTCCCATAATGTTGCCAGAAAAAGTTTGTGCAGCAATAAGGGGAATTGATCTGAAGGCCAACAGGGCCGAAGAAATCAACTTTGGGATATCTGACCTACCACCAAAAGGGGTGAATCATAACAGAGCTTTATATCTGAGGGTGCAGATTATGGATAAGACCATGCCATCTGTCATGACGGCTCAGCCCTCAATATTTGCCCTTTAAAAGTTTTGCCTTATATGGGCATTGAAGTGGAAGCCCTCGGCAATTCTGGCATGGTAATCAGGGAAGACGACGACAGTAGAAGATCAGTGATTGGCACCTTGGAGACCAAGGTCAGAGTGGGGGAAGTCAAGTCAAATATGCTGTTCATGGTTATCGATATCCCCGTTACATTTTCTTTGCTCCTAGGGAGGCCACGGTTCCATGCCTTGGGAGGCGTACCTTCCAATTTGCACCAAAAAGTCAAGTTCTTGATAAGTGGGAGAGTGGTGACAGTAGAGGCGGATGAGTCGTCAGTGGTAGCTGCCCTAAGTGCCGAAGAGCAACCAATGACAGGGTTTCAAGTTGCAGTAGTGACAAAGGAAAGTAGCGACGGACCGAAATTCCCAGAGTGGATATACAAATACTTCGCCAAGCAAAAGTTTGAGCCCGGCAAGGGCCTGGGGGCAAGGCAACAGGGTGTCCCTAAGTTTGATATAGAACTGGGAAAGTATCATCAACACGGGCTCGGTTATTGTGAGAAAGGAGGCAAGCCAAGTAGGAGATGTGTGAACCTGGTTGACGCATTTATACGTCCGTCTGAAAAAGTGTATGATGGGGCTTTGGAGCCAGTGGAGATTGAAGGTGGTTAGTTCCCTAGATTTGAAATCTTCTCGGATGTCGTGGATTTTAGGAAGTATGGAGTAGAACCGGTTATCAACATGCTCCGTGTTGAGACTAAGGAAGACAAAGGGAAAGTTCTGAAAGGAAAAGAGATGGCAGTCAGGCAAGTCAATGTGGAGTTCGAGAACAAAGGAGAATCCTCTGAAAAATCGAATCCCATGGGTGGCGAAACTGATGAAGCCATTACGACCATTACCAAGGTGCTAGCTGCATTGATGAAAGCCAACGCCAGTTCTGAACCGAAACAAGCAGTTATACCAAAAACTCAGGAGGAGTTGGTAAACCAGGCTGTGAAAGAATTGGCCAAGCTGATGATGGCCGGAAAAGCAAAGGTGATCGAGGAGGACCCAACTGCTGACTAGGAACAGTCCTTAGAAGGTGACCTGGGAGACCTGTTTGAGGAGGTCAAAGGAGCTGGAACAGGAAAAGACCCTCCGCATATGGGGGGGGTGAAAATCATTTTGATGTATCTTCATTTTCTGTTTTTGATGTAAATAACTCAGCCTATAAGGCCTTCAATGCAATGAAATCTGACTTTGCTTACTTGTGTGATGTTTTTCCGGATGGAATAGTGCATACATACAAACATTCATTTAATGTTTTTAGCATACACAATGCATCATTACATGAAATGAATTTAGGAACAGATAATAATCCAAAAATGGTATCCGTCCCAAAAGACCTCACGCCTGAAGAGAGAAGAGAAATTGTGAATGTGCCCGTAAAGCATGTAAAGGCCTTTGCCTGGTCTTATGATGATATGCCAAGGGTTGACAGGTAGATTGTAGAACACAGAATCCTGACATATCCGAAAACGAAGCCTGTCAAGCAGAAGCTAATAAGACTCAGGCCGGAGTGGGCAGAAAAGGTCAAAGAAGAGGTGGCCAAACAAATAAAAGTAAAGTTTCTGGAAGTTGTGGAATATCCAGAATGGTTGGCTAACATAGTGCCAGTTGCTAAAAAGGATGGCAGAGTCAGAGTCTGTGTCGATTATAGAGATCTGAACAAGGCGTCTCACAAGGATGGCTTTTCGCTGCCGCATATTGATGTGTTGGTCGATAGTGCTACTAGAGCCACAATGTATTCATTCAAGGACTACTTTCGGGGTATAATTAGATCCTCATGAACATAGTCGACAAGGTGAAGACAGCCTTCATCACAGAGTGGGTGGTCTACTGCTACAGGGTTATGTCGTTCGGACTAAAGAATGCTGGAGCCACCTATCAGAGGGCCGTCACAACACTATTGCATGACATCATTCATAAAGAGGTGGAAGTTTATGTGGACGATATGCTAGTCAAGTCGATGACCCAGGAAGAGCACCCTGCTATCTTGGACAGTTTCCTAACTAGGGTTGAAAAGTACAACCTCCGTCTCAATCCAAAGAAGTTTGTGTTTGGGGTGACCTCAGGAAAGCTCCTTAGTCATGTGGTAAGTCAGAGGGGAATCGAGATGGACCCGGATAAAATCAAGGCGATTAGTGACATGCCTACACCAAAGACAGAGAAAGAAGTCTGGGGTCGCTACAATATGTCAGCTGGTTCATTGCAAGGTTGACTACAATCTGTGAGCTCATCTTCAAGCTCATAAAGAAAAATCAGTCGACAGAGTGGAATGATCAATGCCAGTTAGCCTTCGACAAAATCAAGACTTACTTGGCTAATCCACCAGTCCTGAAGCCTCCGGTGCCGAATAAGCCTTTGAATCTATACTTGGCCATTGAGGACGCTTCAGTGGGGGCAATGCTGGTTCAAGAACAAGATGATAGGAGAGAACATGCAATCTACTACATGAGTAAGAAGCTGCTCAACTACGAAGCTAGATATACTATAGTGGAAATGACCTGTACCACTATGGCATGGCTAACCAAGAAGTTAAGGCATTACTTCTAGTTGTACAAAGTTCACGCAGTGACAAAGGTCAACCCAATAAAGTATTTATGTCAGACCCCTGCACTGACCAGGAAATTATCAAGATGGCTACTCCTATTGTCCGAATTTGACATCGAATATGTGACTAAGAAGACAATCAAAGGAAGGGCTGTGGCGGAATTTTTAGCCAACCAACCCCTGTAGTCAAATTATGTTGAGAATTTGGAGTTCCCTAATGAAGAGTTGGCTGTAATAGATACAGAACTAGGCAGATGGATAATGTACTTTGACGGGGCTGTGAATGAGCATGGGGCAGGATTAGGAGTGATCATTGGCACACCTGATGGAGAAATCATCGCCCTAGCTAAACGCCTTGAATTCCTGGTGACTAACAAAGAGGCAGAGTATGAAGCTTGCCTATTTGGGATTGATTCTCTGATTACACTAGGGGGCACTAGAAGCACTAATAATTGGAGATTCAGCTCTAGTGATTCATCAGATCACCGATGAATGGGAAGTAAAGGAAGAGTCACTTCGACCGTATCTCCAGTTGGTTTGGGACAAGGTGGAAGCTTTTGGGCTATGCGAATTCAGGCATGTGCCGAGGGAAGATAATCAGATCGCATACTCTTTGGCCACACTCTCGTCAATGTGGGAGGAACTGTTGGTGTGCCCTAGTTCTTAGGGCATTGGATTCTTGTATTTTGTATTATTCATTAAGAGTCATGTATGAATACATTATTTGTGTCACATTAATAAAGGTAATTAAACTATTTCATTTATATCTTGTGCTATAATATGAGTAGAGTATCCATTGATTGATAATCATAAAACCTATCCCAGGTCTGTTCTAATCGGGGAACGAATAGAACCACTGACTTATATATTCGATGACTGTATGGCAGTTCTTAACTAGCCATATTACTTGTATAGTCAGTTCCATATTACTTGTATAGTTAGTCATGAATATAGGTACATGTCGTTGCGATGGGATTGGATCAATCCGCACAAGAAAGCCACATGGTTGTCCCGTCATAGGTCTTTCTTGAGTAGGTCTCTTTTGTCCTCAGACCAGATTTCATTATAATATTAATATGGAATCCGGTTCACTTTGACATATGCCTAATAGGTCTGTAAAAGGATGCTAAATATGGGTATGATTGGGTGAACCGGTGAACATGTTGATATTGATGATGAAGTGATGGAATTGCCACTCGGGTAACACCAAGATGATATCATTGGCCACTTGATGAGTGGGACTGATAAGTGTATGGCCATACCCAAATAAGTTGGTTGCTTATTTGATTAATCAGTCAACTCAAGATCAAGAAATATAATAAACAACAGAAGAGGATGACAGACACCATGCCTCTTGTTTATTCATATCGATATCGTTAGGCAAAGGACACTATGAGATTACTACCGGGTGAGTGTCTTCTAAAGACTGCTGCATCTCTGTCTTAATTGGGGGCTGTAATGGTTTGCTAGAACCCACTTACAGTTTGTAGGCCTTGGGCCTACTACCAACATAAAGACAGAACCATAAGATTGTGCACATAGATCAACTGAGCTGGAACTTATAGATATTGTACATGTAATGTACATTGGAAGGAATGCGTAAATTAATTAGTTAACATTCGGTGTCAAGGTAATTAATTAACGTTGGGTTGAATTTAATTTAATTAATAAGTTTACATAATGTAATTAATTAATTTATTAATTAATTGAATTACATAAAGTAAACAATTAATTAAATAATTTTCCTAAGTAGGAAAATTAAATACATGTATTGTATTTACTTAAGTGTGATTTAATTTTATTTAGGGGTAATTAAATTTAGCCAAATGGAATTAAATTATATAGTATATACTTTTTAATTAAAGTTTATTTATGTAATTATAATCCTAGTGGGCTTGGGTTTAATTAACCTAATTAAAACCCAATTAGACAAGGTGTCTATATAAGGGCACACTTAAGGAAGAAAAACCTAATTCAACCCTAATTATGCTGGAAATTTTTAGCCACCAAGAGCAGCCCCAAACAGCCGAAAATCCAAGCATTAATTATCCATTCCTTCGCATCTTCGGCTAGCACCAGTTCCCGTTAAATAGTTGGTCGTGCACCAGACTTTGGAGATCGCATTTTCAAGAAACGATTCTGCAGCAGTCTCTAGAGGAGACGAATCCGGTGAGTTAATCTCTCTTTATTCAATTTGATTTTATTCTAATCAATGGTAATTGAATATAATAGGTGGATTCTAGGAAATTTTAAACAGTGTATTTTCCGCTACGCTATGTTATTTTTCCAATGACGAATCCCAACAGGAACCCCGGAAGCATCCTATGCAGCCAGTGGTAGTGGAAGTCGCACAGAATCCCTGTTACTTGTCGGTCAACGTTATAGCAATAGCTGAAGAGTGTCCCTGGTATCATGATATTCTATAATTTATCCAGAATGGTCAGTACCCTGAAGATGCCGATGAGTCAGATAAGATCTCTCTTAGGAGGTTAGCGACGCAGTTCAGATTATTTGAGGGTCAGATCTTTAAGAGAACTGCTGGCGACTTGCTACTGAAATGCCTAACGGAAAAAGAGGCTAAAAAAGTCATGAGGCAAATCCATGCAGGAACCTATGGGCCACACATGAACGGGTTAGCTTTGGCCAAGAAAGTACTACAGCAAGGCTATTTCTGGCTTACACTGCAAACGGATTGTATTGAAGAGGTGAAAAGATGTCACGAATGTCAGGTGTACAGAGATCTCAGTCATCTCCCACCACTTGAACTTCAGATATCAACAACTCTATGGCCATTTGCTACTTAGGGAATAGACCTCATTGGGGAAATAAGACCACCTGCATCCAACGGACACCTATTTATTGTTGTGGCTATTGACTACTTCTCAAAATGAGCGGAAGCAGAGTCATTTGAGCATGTCACGGCCAAGAAAATGGCTAAGTTCATCGAGAAAAGTATCTTCACAAGGTATGGGATCCCGCATCATGTCGTTACAGATAATAAGGTGCAGTTTCAAGGGGCTACGGCACAGTTGTTTCAAGATAAGGGGGTTGAGCACCACAAGTCCTCTCCTTACCGGCCACAAGCTAATGGTGTGGTGAAAGCGGCCAACAAATCCATCAAGAAGATTATGTCGAAAATGGTGGTCACCTACAGGGATTAGGCCGATATGTTTCCATTTGCTTTGTGGGGTTATAGAACTAGTGTCAGAACCCCCACCGGAGAAACACCATACTCCCCAGTTTACGGAATGGAAGTTGTCTTACCAGTTGAAACCGAGATTAAGTCGCTGATGGTGGTTATGGAAGCACAATTGCCAGAATCAGAATAGGTTCGATCAAGGTGTGAACAGTTGGCACTGATTGATGAGAAGCGTCTCCGAGCACTGGATCACTTATAGATGTATTAGCAGAGAATGGCTATCTCTTACAACTACAAAGTTCATCACCAGAAACACCCACTCAAGGCCGGGGACTTGGTTCTAAAGCAGATGAGACAGGTCAACACGGATGTGAGAGGGAAATTTAGGCCTAATTGGGAAGGTCTATATTTGGTGAAGAAAGTTCTCTCTAAAGGTGCCATAAAGATCATGGATATGGATGGAAACGAGTTTGGCAACCCCGTCAACCAGGATAAACTCAAATGGTACTACGTGTAAAAAAAAAGGAGCGAGACATGAGTCGAAAACCGAAAGGCGATCCGTGTAAAAAGTCAGGACAGAAAGGTGAGCACCATCGGCGAGAAAAGTTACGACGACTAGCTGGTAGCAATTTCGAGTTCGGTTGAGACGGATACCATTTTTAACTCTTTCTTAGCTTTATTTCAATATTGATACACATTGTACTAAAACGTTATTAATGAATAAATGAATGAATGCTTTTTCTATCCGCTTAAATGTCTTGAGTTCGCCCGAAATCAGATTTCTGTTTTATATTTATGATTGTGCACATTCCATGTTTTGCATACATCATATGTTCAAAAAAAAATCTGGTGGATCGAAAACCGAAAAGCGGTCTATGCAAAATTTAAGATGCAAATAAAAGTCTGCTGGGTTGAAAACCCGAAAGGGCGGTCCAGGCAAAAGTTAAGACATTCTGATAGATTGAAAACCCACAAGGGCAGTCTATGCCAAAGTAAGGACATAAATAAAACATCAAAATAAATGTTATCCAGTGATAACTCCATACGGCATAGATGAGACCTACAGGCCGAGATACCTCAGGGTCAGGATCTCACGCTCGCATCTTGTAGGGTAGGACACTAGTTCAGCCAACCAGGCTCTATAACGACCATCTGTCTTCGTCGAAGCTACACTGTCATATCTTAAAACCTAAAAGCGGAGAGGATTCATCCACTGCTGTTACACATGCTGGGGTCACCGTCCTGTGAATTCTCTGTACTCGGTCATGCATAAAGAATGAGGCACCCCTTGTGCTTGCTTGTATTGTCTACATAATCGTGCAGGAGAATAAAATGTCAGCTTGGATAGTCCGAGGAGCTGTACACCTCCTACCCAAGTCTCCGTAGTCACCTGCAAGATCTCCAAATAGGGGCAAACCCAACGGATGGATGCGTTTGTCCTTTCTCTCAGCCAACTGAGCCATTCCTCTGTAGTCCATGTTGAAAAAGTCTGCAGGTTCAATATGACGGGTCCAAAAATGCTTCCGGACATATCTTGGCTGAGGTGGAGGAGCGCTCAGGAGATTCAGCTTCTCCAGTAACCAGATCTGCAGAAAAGGTAGGCAATTAGTGGAATGCATGTTTAATCAGGCTATCAAACTTGAAGTTGGGAACAAACCTGAAGCAGAAAAGGACACCCATATGTTTCGACCAGGTGACCAGAGTGGATAGAATCCAGATAAATCAAGGTCTCAGCTTGGATGATCCCCATAGGTGAAGCACCGTCGGCCATCTGGACCACCACCGGGATTAATCGGAAATCACAAGTCTTGTCTCTTGACTCTTACAGATAAAAGGACATCAACAACAGACTCATCAGAAAAGCCCAACTAGGGGCAGAGGAGTCCAGGGCAGAACACACGTCTATGACAATGGACAAGTTGAGTCTCCTAGGGGCAATCTCACCAGGGAGCAGGTGGTCCAAATGTGCTGTATTCAGTAACCCTCAAAGTGTCTGCAGGTTGTCTAATTCGGTATCAGGAACAGCTAAGCTGACTCCATGTGGATAGGGAGTAAAGAGGATGGCCCCGAATTCCTCCACCATAGGGCACAACTCTTCCCGGGAGAAGCGGAAGACATGATCCATCGGATCCCAGAATCTGGCTGCAGCTGCCAGGAAGGGTCGGTTTAGGGGCAGATTCATATAAAATAGCATGGAATACAGACCGTAGGGCACCAATAAGGCCTAATTGGATGAGCGGGATGTTCTTTAGTAATCCTTGAGGCAGGTGCGTAGTAAGTCCATTCAGAGAGGGCACTAGAAGAAGAACTGGGCGACTATTTCCTACGGCACAAAAAAACAAATAAAACGCTATCAGAAAGCAAATCCAAAGAGAAAGAAATGATAGATTAGCAAAAAGGGGGGAAGAAATTCCATAAAATATTAGCAAAAGTGGTACACTAGTCGACGGTCACATAACGAAATATGTATATGTACATGATGACGTCTAATCCTAGCCCACAAATGGGCTGCATAAACATGAAACTACAAAACTATAGAAGAAAGTCTACGACTGCCCCCCGCCAGTCGAATCATTATCCTCCTCGCCTTCGACTCCGACACCATCACCGAAGATACGCCGACCAGCCTCCCAGTCGTCTAACTGAGTACGGAGAGTTCTATTCATGAATGTGAGATCTGCAATAGTCCTCTGCATCTCCTCCATCTCCACCCTCACATGGGCATCCTCGCATCGGTGAGCGGCAAGTGCAGTCTACGTCAGAGTTAAAACAACATAAGCATCATGTCATACATACACTTGCATCATGTCATACATACACTTGCATCTGAAACATACATACATGCACATACACAGGTCGACGTAGGTACTTACTGTCATCACCCCATTATCCCTAAGCGAGAGGAATCTAAGAGCAGAAGTGGCCTGACACAGAGCCATCCCCTGTGTCAATGAAATCTGCACATAGAACAGCGAACAGATCAGACCAGTGGAAATAGTAACAGTCACAAGTAAGCAGGGGTAGGGATACTCACATGTGTCGCATCCGGAGGAATAACAGCAAGAGGAGGGTGTGCCTCGATGTGCAGATCAACTCGGTAAAGCTCCCCTGCCTCATTATGTAGCATCACCCAGGGCTCCACCAGGTACTCCAGATGTCCTGGGATGAAGCCAGCAGGAGAAACCATCGAGGCAATGGGCTCAATGTACCCCACCTCAGTGTCAATGCCAGGCACACCCATGTAGGCAGAGGAACCTCCATATCCCCGCCCACCAATAGTCCTAGATCCACGGCCACTGGAACTTCTGCCAAATGAAGAGCGCGGGCACTTACCCCTCTCAGATGGCTAAAAAAGAAGAGGGAAAAATGGAGGGAGTAAGTAACAGATTAGTCTTAAAACAAGCAGAAGATAAAAGCAAAGAAAAAAAGTACCCTAGCTGGCGCATCCTCTGGTAGTGTAGTTCCGGTAGGAGGAAGAAGCTGTGTGCTAATGAATTGTGGATAGTTGCCATCATCTCCTATAACTACGTACCCGGACCTAAACAAATCTGAGTGGTCCTCTAACAGTAGTAGGTGCGGCCAGAACAGTCCTACTAGAAGTGCAGGCGGGATCCTGCGCTCCAGAGGGTCAGCACGCCAATCAGTGACCCTCTCCCCGAGGTACCACTCCAAGCTGATAGGGCTCTCCATGACAAATCATCGGGGCACCAGCCTCCGAGCATCTATAAGCTCCAAGGGCCACACAGTATTCCCCTATGGCTCCTTGATCACCTGAAGACAGACAGCAGTAAAAAAAAAATTTGTTGGAGGAATACCTACTCAAAAGTCATACCCGCCAAAAGCTGGCGGCAAATCCAAGGGTTGGTGTCCCAGTCGCTCCAACCAAAGCCTAGCCACCATCGCAGCTGGGGAAAGTCGAGAATCACAGCATTAGCCAGTATGGCTAATTTTGGTTGAGGAACGAAGGCGTACTCATACCCCCAAATCTGCATAATAACAAAAGTAAAAAAAAGGAAAATATATGTATATAGGTAACTCATGTGAAGAACTATCCATGCACCCTTCACCTCCGGGTGCCTCCCGCGGGTGCAGACGTCGAGACCATAATATAGCTGAGCCAATCCGGCTCGTCCCAAGTTTAGACTCCCTACATCCTCCAGCTGTACTAGTGAAGGGAGCACAGCAAGTTTCAAGTCACTCTGACCTGTAGGAAATAACAAAGTGCTCAAGGCATGCAGTAGGAACTCTCGAGCATAATGTCTCACATCCCAAAGTGGGAATGAGGAGCCCTCAAGCAGACTGTCCTATCTACTGAGCCAATAATCCCACAAGGTACTCCCCTGGACATGCTTGCCTGCGTGAGTCAAGCCAATCAGCATGGCGATCACATCAGGTCTGAAGCCTCCTCGCTCCAACGTCTGGTTAAAGTCTATGGTACGCCCACCGAAGGATAGACCGGTGATAGCCACGAAATCCTCGGGCGTAATGGAGTCCATCCACCTCTCCAAGAGTGCCATCAATATACCCCTGCTCGTTCGGGGCACATTCTCAGACATCAAACAAATGAACCAGTCCAGCCCGGTCAAATCAACCAACTCCCGCACCTCATCAGGGAGCTTTCGGTACCAAGCCAGCACATCAGTTATGGAGCCGAGCCCCTCGGTTATGCTGCCGCGTTTGCAAGCAATAAACAGGGAGTTTTATTAGTCATTTACATTTTGCATTGCATGAATAAATCAATTGGAACCATTTAAAATAAAATTAGAAACTTGAAATTTTGGTTTTGGTCGAACCACAGTCGGCCGGCTCTGCTCTGGCCGGAACAGAGCCGCCCAGCTTTGTTCTTTACCATAGCTGCCAGGTGAAGAACACAGCCGCTCGGCTCTAGCGTTGAGCCGGCCGCCTCTGTTCGAAAAACCGGCGGTTTGGTTCCTAAAACCTAGGTTTTGTAATTTTTCACCCTAAAATCGGTTTTAATCAACTCTAAATCATCAATTGAGATTTCTAGGGGCAAAATCTACTCTAAACATGAATCGATTTCATATAATTTTACCTAATTTTGTCTATTTTATGGAAATTCAAAAATGGAAGGAAAAGAGTAAATTAAAGAAAACTAACCAGATTCTGAATAATGTGTGTAGATGGTTTCAAAGTCACAGGTACGGGATCATCTCTTCTAATCCCACAGTATGGGACCGTCTCTTGCAATCCATACACATCCACTGTAGATTCAGTGGGCAGGAAAAACTCCCCTTCAGGTAAAGAATATCTCACTTGAGGAGATGGTTGGAAGAATAGCCTTTCGCATTTTCCTCATTTTGGTCGAAAGGAGATGGAGAAATTTTTCACAGAATAAGCAAGAAAAAGGAAGAAATGAAGTTGTAAAGTAGTTCCCTCCTTTTATTTTCAACCTCAACCCACTAGAGCCGTACGGCTCTAGCCTTGAGTCGGGTGGCTCTGTGTTTGAGCCACCGGCTCTGTCTCACCAAGGCAGAGCCGCCCGGCTCTGAATCTTCAGGTATCGTTTTTCCCTTGAATTTTCATGATTTTCGCTTATTCCAATTTGATCCCGAGAAGGGTATTCTTCACTTTTGCAGGTACCGGGGGGGGGGGGGGGGGCAAAAAAGCCCCCAAGCCATATTTATTCTTGATCGAAGGGGCAAAAATTTTTGTTTCCAAAATTGTCGATCAAGGAATAAATACGTGCTTTTGACTCAACTTCAGGGGTCCACTCCACACGAAGGAAAAAAAGAGAAATTCAATTTGGTTGCTCCACCACACGGAGAAGAATTAAAAATTTTCATGGGCACACTCCACCACAGCGAGTCGATATCACGGGCATACTCCACCACAGCGAATCGATATCACGGGCACACTCCACCATAGCGAGTCGATATCACGGGCACACTCCACCACAGTGAGTCGATATCACGAGCATACCCCTCCACAGTGAGTTGACATCACGGGTACACTCCACCTCAGCTAGTCGATTCGAGGCAAAACCGGTACCCCAGCGAAGGGCATAAGGTATGCTTTCTCATCCTTCCTCACCGCGCTCTCAGTCGCGAGACCAAACTTGTTCTAGGCTTCATAGCCCACCATGAGCCGACTTTGGTCCCGCGAGGGGTAGCCTATGAGCACGGGTTTTTCCTGACCTCTGTGATGAGAATTCATATGTTACCTTTGGAGCATACGAACTTGATTGGGGTAGAAAGCGACCGGATTGTTACTGGAGTGTCTCAAACATCCTGAAAACTGAGTTATCCATGATCTGAAACCCCCGGAGAGGTCTCCTGAGTGATTTTTAGGATTTAAGGTGCATGTCTAATTTTTTGAATTTTGCTCTGGCTTTCGCTAGAACCGGGCAGCTCTAGTTTCTTGAACTAGAGCCGGGCGGCTCTAGTGGGCAAACCAAGTTGCCCTGCAAAGCGGAACAACTTGGTTTGATAGAAAGCATGGGCGCAAAATCAAAAGTCAAGCGGCCATTTAATGTAATGAGGTGATATGAGAGAGAGAGCATATAAAAGAGAGATTTTCATTTTCTGCAAAAGAGAGACAAAAAAAAAAAAAAAAAGAAAAGATCGTTTGTTGCAGAGAGAAAAAGAAAAAGCAGAGAAAAAAAAAGAGAGAAAGAGAGACCGAAAGAGAAATAAGAGAGGAATTAAGAACATCAAAGATAATAACTTAAAATCAATCTTAAGATGTTAGAGACAAATTCTACAACCTTTGCTTATTAGTTTGGAACTCATTTGGGTTGATTTCGGGTTGCTTTGGATTACTGCGGTTCTCGGCCGGTCGAGCTTCCAGCATCAATTCTAAGATTTCAATCCATTCTAGCGTATCCAATACACAAGAACAATACCAAGGTAAACTCTGAGAGGCCTTAAACCTGTTTGCATTGTTTATTCTGTGTGTTTTTCTCTGATTCTACATTTTCTGGAAAACAGACTCAACCCATCATAGCCGTACGGCTGTGTTCTTCATGAACACAGCCGCACAGCTATGTTCGTGATGAATAGAGCCGGGCCGCTCTGTTCCTCAGGGACAGAATTCCGATTTGTCCTGATAGGCCGAAAGTAGTCCGTTTTCCATTTCGTGCATCTCGTGCATTCCGATTTTTCCTGATCTGCTCTATTGCCCTAGCTGCAGCGAGCCGGGCCTAGTGTTTTGGATTTGGCGGGTTCGGGCCCTGGGCCCAGTTTTGAAATTTTAATTGGTTTTAAAATTTCGTGTGTTTCAATTTCTGCAATTTAAATGCGCATGGTTTCTTGAATGAAATTTTAATTTTATTCATTGGATATTAATTTTGGAAATTAATATGGTTAATTCAAATCGGTTCGGGTAACTTTGGCACAATTACTTGGATGGCTGATATGGACCCATGGTTTCCCAATTCCAGTGGGAGCAGTTAGACTGCCTAGGCTGGAGGCCCAAAAGCTCGTTAAAAGCTAGAACCATGGTGGGCCAAAATTGGCGATTTCAAAATAATGGCTTAGACATAATTGAAATGGGCTTAATTCATGCATTATAACATGCTTATAAATTTTATGTATTGGATGCATATGTGTGATTAAATATTTGTATGGTTGGATGCTATTGTGCCTTGTTCAAGATGGGTTGTATTTTATTTTTAGGTAAATACGGCCTGCGCGACGTTTTTCTTTTTTTAATGTAATTTTATTTTATTCATTTATATAAAATTTGTAAAAGAAGAAGCCCAATGAAGTGGTGAGCCCAAGTGGAGGTGCAAGCCTAGAAGGAAGGAGATGGAGGCCCACCTGATATTTTTTCTAGTATAGGTTTACTAGAATAATATTAGGATGTAATATAGGCCCATAGCAATCCATTTTACTTATTTATTTAATTATGGTTTATATTAATTTGCATGTGTGAATGTATGATCCAACAGCCAAATTTCACCCGCCTTAAACATGTAAGCCGTTATTAAATGAATCTAATAACCAAATGGAAATTACTAAGTCACTTAAAAGTGCTTCCCTCATTCAAAACCAGCTCGAAGTGGGGATAGGCCAGTTGTAGACCTTGCCCTCGCAGGATACACTGGAGTATCGTCATTTTGTATTGGCTTAGGGTATAAGATACTCTAACACTTGGATGGAGATTTTGACTTAGCATGGGTAGTAGGATTCTCCTGGCCCTAAGCACAGATGGATAAGTGCCAACAAGCCCATCAAACTGAGAGTCCCTAGGTTGGGATTGGACGGCGTTCCTACCTAAATAATTAGGGTATAGTTGTACCAGGCCCTCGTCTGGCTATATCTTAATGAAATATGGATCTCGACCTATGAGCCCAACAAGCCAGATTAATTAATAACTTGATTCATTATTAATTATATATGGGAAAAACAAAGTAAAGTCCTTTATTTACACTCTTAAATGTTTGTCTGTGTAGAAACTCTAAAATGGCAAATAACAACACACTTTCACTGCGATCTATCCTAGAGAGGGACAAGCTTTCCGGTCCCAACTTTTTAGACTGGTCTAAGAACTTAAGAATAGTTCTAAGACAAGAGTCCAAAGAGTACGTACTGGAAAGGCCCGTATCGGCTACGCCTCAGGGATGTAATCCACCGGCTGCCCAGCTGGAGGAATACAAGGTGCACGTCAAGGATAATAGGGATGTTACGTGCCTTATGTTGGCCTGCATGGTCCCTGAGCTGCAAAAGCAGTTCATGGATCATCAAGCCTATGCTATGATAATAATCTTAACGAGATGTTTCAAGAGCAAGCTCCTCAGGAAAGGTACCTGACCAATAAGGCATTCCACTCCTGAAAGATGGGGGCTGGGACATCTGTGAGTGCACACGTGCTCAAGATGAAGGGCTATTTGGATACATTGGCCCATCTCGAATCGCCCATCTCTCAGGAGTTGGCGGTGGACACAATCTTTGCATCCTCACCGGATTCTTACGATCAGTTCATCCTGAACTATAATATGCAAGGGATGAACCACACTGTTACTAAGCTGTATGGGATGCTTAAGCTCACAGAACAGTCGATCGAGAAGACTCTGCTGGTGCTATTGGTCAACAAGGGGAACCCTCCTTTTGTGAAGGGCAAGGCCAAGGAAAAGGCCAAGAAGGCCACGGCTTAGAAGGCCAAGGCCCAGCCCAAGGTCCAGCAAAAGGCAAATCCCGAGGATGTCTGTTTTGGGTGCAAGCAGGCAGGCCATTGGAAGAGGTTATGTCCCAAGCTGATGGGAGAGCAGAGGAGGACCCAGGGTGCGTCCTCATCAGGTATTTATGTCATAGACATTAACCTTACTATTTCAACATCCTGGGTATTGGATACTGGATGTGGTTCTCACATTTGTTGCAATGTGCAGAGACTTAAGAACAGAAGGTCACTGGGATCGAGGGAGGTGGACTTACGGGTGGTAATGGAGCAAAGGTTGCTGCTATAGAGATCAGTGAATTATCACTTCATGATGCCTAGTGGATTGGTTTTAATTTTGGAACAATGTTATTTTGTACCTGCTATGTGCAGGAATATTATTTCAGTTTCCATGTTGGATATTTCTAGATTTTATTTTACTATTTCAAATGGTAGAATTTCTTTATCTAGAGAGGGATTATTTTATGGAGAAGCTTTATTAAATAATGGCCTATATATCCTGGACTTAAAAGAAACCAATCATTTCTATAACATAAACGCTAAGAGGGTTAAGCCCAATGAACTTAATCCTGTCTACCTATGGCATTGTCGTTTAGGCTATATAAACGAGAAGCGCATAGCTAGGCTTCACAAAGCTGGAGTCTTAGGGTCATTTGACTTGGATTCAATTGATATATACGAGTCATGTTTATGAGGCAAGATGACTAAGGCGCCTTTTTGCAAGAAGGCTAAAACGGCCACTGGCTTATTGGACCTAATACATTCAGATGTATGTGGGCCCATGAGCGCAGCGACCAGAGTTGGACATCTATACTTCGTCACGTTCATGGATGATTTTAGCAGATATGGCTATGTCTATCTGATGAAACATAAGTCTGAGACCCTTGATAGGTTCAAGGAATTTAGGAACGAAGTACAGAACCAGCTAGGTAGAAATATCAAAACCCTTCGGTCGGACCGAGGAGGTGAGTATATGAGCCTAGAGTTTGACTCATATTTGAGAGAGCATGGAATAGTTCCACAGCTCACTCCTCCAGGAACACCACAGTGGAATGGGGTGTCCAAACAGAGGAATAAGACCCTGTTGGACATGGTCCGCTTAATGATGAGTCAAGCCTCTCTCCCAACAAGTTTCTAGGGACACGCCCTTGGGATAGCTGCTCTTATTTTAAATAATACTCCGACCAAGGCAGTGGAAAAGACCCCATATCAGATATGGACGGGCAGGGAGCCTAATGTGTCTTTCCTAAGGATTTGGGGTTGCAAAGCACATGTCAAGAGATTGACTAGTGGCAAGCTGGAGCCCAAAACTGATAAATGCCTATTTGTGGGCTATCTTAGGGAAACTAAAGGATATTACTTCTACAACCCCACCGAGAACAACATGTTTGTGGCAAGGAAGGGGCTCTTTCTAGAAAAGGAATTCCTTTCCAAGAAAGATAGTGGGAGCAATGTTGAACTCAGGGAAGTTCAAAGTCCACAAGCTCTTAAAGAGGATAACTCGAAGGCCCAGGTGGAGCTTCCACAGGAGGAAGCACCCACCCAGGCCACACAAGGACCTAGAAGGTCTGGTAGGGATCTTTGGGAACCAGAGAGGTATGGTTTCCTTGTCACCGATGATCAAACTCTTCTCGTCTTGGATGAGAAAGAACCCAAAACCTATTAGGAGGCTATGACAGTCTATAAATTAGGGTAAAGCCATGGAGGCAGAGATGCAATCTATGTATGATAACCAGTTTTGGAACTTGGTTGATCTGCCTCCGGGTGCTAAGGTAATTAGTTGCAAGTGGTGCTACAAGCTAAAAGCTGATAACACCTTCAAGGGGGGTCTGGTTGTGAAAGGTTTCAGATAAGTTTATGGAATAGACAATGATGAAACTTTCTCACTAGTAGCCATGCTCAAATCCATCAGGATCTTGCTGGCCATAGCCGCATGGTACGACTAGGAGGTCTGGCAAATGGATGTCAAAACCGCTTTCCGTGACGGAAAGCTACTCGAGGATGTGTACATGACACAACCTGAGGGTTTTGTTGATCCAGAGTATCCGGGAAGGGTATACAAACTTCAAAGGTCCATTTATGGATTGAAGCAAGCATCCTGCAATTGGAATCTTAGATTCAATGAAGCTATAAAAGAATATGGCTTCATACAGAATCAAGATGATCCTTGTGTGTATAAGAGGATTAGTGGGAGTATTGTCACATTCCTGGTACTTTATGTAGACAATATCCTACTCATTGGAAGCGACATACCGACACTGCAAGGAGTAAAGCAGTGGCTGTGTAAGTGCTTCGCAATGAAGGACTTAGGCGAAGCTGAGATGATCCTAGGGATTAGGATCTACAGGGATAGATCAAATCGGCTTCTGGGCCTAAGTCAGGCCTCATACATAAACAAAGTTTTGAAAAGATTCAGCATGGATCGGGCTAAGAAAGGTTTCTTACCAATGGGTTATAGGCTGAAACTTAGTAAGAAGAACTGTCCTAAGTCATGGGAGGACAGGGAGAACATGAAATTGGTTCCATATGCTTTGGCTATAGGATCAATTATCTACTCTATGCTATGTACGAGACCTGATGTCACCTTCGCACTAAGTATGATGAGCCAGTACCAGCAGGATCCCGGGAAGGATCACTAGAAGGCCATCAAGGCAATCCTCAAGTGCCTTAATCGGACTAAGGATAGCTTCTTGGTGTATGGAGGTCAGGAAGTGCTATCAGTTACTGGGTACACTAATGCAAGCTACCGGACCAACCAGGATGAGTACCAGTCACAGTCTGGGTATGTGTTTTTGCTAAATGGTGGTGTTGTAAGCTGGAGGAGCTCAAAGCAGCCAACCATTGAGGACTCTACAACAGAAGCTGAGTACATCGCGGCATGTGATGCAGCTAAGGAAGTTGTATGGATAAGGAAGTTTATCACTGAGTTGGGAGTAGTGCCAACTATCCAAGACCCAGTTGATATCTTCTGTGACAACAATGGGGCCGTGGCACAAGCTAAGGAGCCCCAGTCACACAAGAACACAAAGCACGTGGTCAGGAAGTTTCACCTCATACGAGAGATCGCGGAGAGAGGTGACATTGCATTGCAGAGAGTGGACACCGAGGATAATGTCACAGATCCTTTGACCAAGGCACTGGCTTAGCCCAAGCACGAGGGTCATACTAGATCTATAAGGATTAGGCCCATGCCTAGTTGGAACTAGTGCAAGTGGGAGATTGTTATATGTGCCCTAGTCCCGAGACATTGGACCTTGTATTTGTATTATACATTTATTGGATTTGTGTATTATACACATTTTATGTCATTAATAAAGGCATTAATTCATTTATTATATATATCTTGTGTAATATCTTAAATAAAGTATCCAGTGGACATATCCATATCTATGATGACAAGTGTCATACACTTGGCAGTAAGACCATGGATAGGGAAAATGATATGACCATAAAGAGATCCGTAGTCTGTTCCAGTCATGGGAATGAATGGAACTAGAGACTATCATTAACCTAGTTGTATGGCGGTGTCTTACTAGTCATTGGACATAGGATGTCAACCAAGTTAATGGGTACTTGCAAAAGGGGCACGGTACTGGATAGATCCACTAAACGAGAAATCCACATGGTATAGTATCACAAGTGATTCTCGTGTAGTACTTGTATGGATCCTTTGACCTGACCATATGATGGTGTTGCATACGAGGTTGCATACTTAGGGGTACGCCCAAAGGGCCTGTAATAGGGTGCCAAGTATGGGTACTTTCGGGAATGTCACTTAGCATGGCAATGCTATGGATATGCATAAGGAATTTATCACTCAGTAGTCCACTGAGAAGATATCACCAGCCTCTTGATGAATGTGACTGATAAGAGTGTGGCCACACCCAAACAAGTTGGAAATTGTTTGTGAGCATCAGTACATTCGAGATCAAGTAAATGTCCGGACACAAAAGAGGGTGATCAATCCATGCCTCTGTGTTGGACACCGATATCAATGACATGGGATATACAAGTTCAAACTACAGGGTTATGATTACAGTTGAACTGCCATCTCCATCTTAATTGGGGGCTGCAGTGGCTTGCTAGACCCTGCCTGCAGATTGTGGGCCATAGGCCCACTGCCAACATAAAGATGGGCCCACGAGATAGTACACATTGAGCGACTGAACACGGACATAAGGAATCACCTATATACTTGCAGTATATGCACTGGAGAGAGAGGATTATATTAATTTTATTATAAAGATCAATTGGATTGATCATAATAATAAAATTAATATTAGTGTTGGCATTCTCATAATTAATTCAATGAATTAATTCATGAGATTATTTCCTAGGTGGAAATATTTCATATGTATAGGTTTACATATGAATTTATTTTGTGAAGATCCAATTTTAATTTCATGGATTAAATTAATTGATCGAATCAATTTTGATTAAATGTAAATAATATGTTACATGGTGTAATATATTATATACATGTTAAAATTAAAATTGGGTTTCAAATTAATTTGGACCAAGTGAATTAGAATGGATTTGGGCCTAAAAAAAATAAAATGGAAAAGCCCACACAAAATGAAGCCACATGGGCTGAAAGTTTTAATGAAAATTTCGGCCACCTAGGGTTAAAAGAACCCTAGGATTTTCAGCCAAAAAAGAGACACACAAGCACCATAGCCAAAATCTCCTTCTCCCTCTCTCAAAGGTTTTGATTTCCGATGCTAGCATGGGTCGTGTTCCAAAGGCGTTCGTGTACGTGAACGAGGAGGGAATCTACGTTGATTTCTACAGCCATCTTTAGAAGAGATACTCCTGGTAAGTGTTTAAT
Organism: Euphorbia tirucalli; assembly: GCA_039660915.1. Classification (NCBI taxonomy): domain Eukaryota; kingdom Viridiplantae; phylum Streptophyta; class Magnoliopsida; order Malpighiales; family Euphorbiaceae; genus Euphorbia; species Euphorbia tirucalli. Next base: position 26,977,775 of record CM077640.1, on the reverse strand, counting down.
CTCTTCTATTTAATTTTTAAGTTTTACAATTTTCATCTCAATTGCTCATGGGTATAGATTTGAGGAAATCACCGCGTTCTTTTGCATTCAATCGGGTGATTTCCGGTGAAAAATCCCAACACTCCCCATGTCGGTCCCCATCTTATACTGCTCTAGGTAGTTCCTCTCACTAGCTTATGTTCACTTCGATGCACAAATGAGCTTCTAATCATTGTTTCATAGTATGTTGCAGATCTGGCTATTAGAGAACCTGTCAATTCTTAAAATCCCAAGAGGGAATTTTAAGAAGTACCACCCAGCCAACTTCAAAGAAAGAGGCTTCTCCATTGACTTCTACACTGACATGTCTGTCGATGAATGGACTGCTTGGTTAGCTCGCCTGACTGACGATCGGATCAGATGGGTCCGTGCTTGGTGGAAGATTACCCTCGTGATTATAGAGATGCGGGTGCATGGTGTCCAGTTGTTGGGACTGTCTAGGGTGACATTTTATTCTCCCAGTCACCTTTGTCGGTAGTATGGTTATCCACAGAGTATTCCTCAGTGTTCTTATGTCACCACCTGTGAGGAGTACACTGCTTCTTAGCCTGACTACATTAGGTTCCGTTGGGCTAACAATACTCGCCATGTGACGTTGAGCTATGCTTCCCTTGGTCCCACGGAGACGGATGATTGGTACAAGCACTGGCTAGCTGAGATCAAGGACCTGCCGACCCGTGAGGCACGTGATCATGCGACTTCCAGTGGCTAACTTCTTCCAGGGCTGCAAAATCGCTTCCTGTTAAGAAGAGAGAGACATGATTCTTATTATTACATGTATATATTTTATTCTATTACTTTTTTTTCTTTTTTTTCGTTCTTTTTTTTTTCTTTTTTTCTTTTTTTTTTGTAATGTTCACAATTCGTATGCCTAGGCGTATAAATGCCTTTATTTATTCGGATGTTTTAGCAATGAATCATGTAACATACTCCAAACATTCATGCAATATGTTGAGCAATACGCACTTCATTAATGAAATTCAATTATTGTAACAATTAAAAATGCCAAAATTGGTATATATCCCAAATGAAATAACTCCTGTTAATACCATCTTGTGCAGGTTTTCTAGCAGATAAACTACCTCTCATTATGTTAATTTTTGCTTAAGTCGCCCTTTTGGGTTTTCGACTTAACAGACTTTTTTTTATACACATGGTAGCGTTTGAGATGGTCCTGGTTAATCGGATTAGTGAACTCATTGCCGTGCATGTCCATATGCTTTACTGCGCCTTTGGAAAGTAGTTTCTTTACCACATACGGCCCTTCCTAATTGGGTTTTAATTTGCCCTTCGCATCTGTGTTGGATGGTCTCATCTGTTTCAACACCAGATCTCCCTTTTTCAAAGGATGTTTCTGATGACAAACTCATCGATTGTAGGCTCTAGCCATTCTTTGATGGTACATTTGCAGATGATCTAAAGCTTTGAGGCACTTTTCATCGACCATAGCTAGTTGTTCAAACCTCGCCTTTACCCACTCTATTTCAGGCCATTGGGCTTCCAAGATGGTCCTTAAGAATTTCAATTCCACTTCAATGGGAAGGACTGCTTCCATCCCATAAACCAGTGAATACGGCATTTCCCTTGTTAATGTCCTGACACTGGTTCTGTAACCCTATAAAGCATACGACAATCTATTTGCCCAATCTCTGTAGGTCGAAGTGGTCTTTGATAAGATCTTCTTGATTGACTTTTTTGCCGCCTCTACTGTTCCATTAGCTTGTGGCCTATAGGGTGAAGATTTGCGGTGCTTTATATTGTGTTCTTCAAGTAATTCAGACATGGCTCCTTGAAACGGCACTCTGTTATCAGTTACCACATGGTGTGGTACGCCATATCTCGCGAAAATGTGCTTCTTTATGAATTTGGTCATGTTTTTAGCTGTGATTTAGGCATAAGACTCGGCTTCAACCCACTTAAAGTAATCCACTGCCACTACAATGAACCTATGACCATTTGACGCTGGAGGCCGAATCTCAGCAATTATGTCTATACCCCATACTGAGAATGGCCAAGGGGTCATGAGATTCTGCAATTCCATGGGCAAAAGATGGCTGATATCCCTGTAGATCTGGCACTCGTGACACTTTTTCAATTCTTCGGCGCAATCTGTTTGCATAGTGAGCCAGAAGTACCCTTGCCTCATGATCTTCTTCGCTAGAGCTAAACCATTCATATATAAATGTAGCTTTTGTATAACCCTTTTCACCTCTGCCTCTGTCAGACACTTCAACAACAATCCATCAGCAGTCCTTTTGAAGAGTTGTCCATCAAACCATCTGAACTGGGCTGCTAGTTTCCTTATTGTGGCCTTATCCGATGAATCTGCTTCTTCGGGATATTGGCCACTTTGCAGGAAATCCGCTATGTCTTGGTACCAGGGCTTATCATCCGCCGTTAGGGTTTACACATTGTTAGAACGATGGAATGGTGTTCTAGTAGTCTCGAGGATTAAAGGTTACATTGGTGCCTTCTGAGGTCCTTCCCATATGGATGATAAGGTTGCCAACGAATCGGCCATCTGATTGTCATCTTTGGCTATGTGTCTGAATTTAGTGTGCCCGAATACCTTCACCAACTCCCATAAAGTCTCCATGTATGGGCGAAGAGATTCTTCTTTGATTTCCCATTCCCCCGTGGCTTGGCGGATCACCAATAGTGAGTCTCCAACAATGATCACATCATTTTCCCTTAGTGTGATAAGAGCATCAATGCCAAATAAGCAGGCTTCATATTCTGCACCATTGTTGGTTATCGGGAACTCCAACCGCTTTGACAAAGGAATTATTTACCCCTCGGTACTTATAATGATTACTCTGAGACCTGCTCCCCTTTTGTTCACAGCTCCGTAAAAGTGTATGACCTATTTTCTGACTTCTACATCTACCATGGCCAACTACTCATCTGGAAACTCTAGATTCTCCACATAATTAGATTTGAGCGACTAATTTGCCAGGAATTTGGCCACTGCTCTTCCTTTGATCACTTTCTTTGTCACATATTCAATGTCAAATTCTGACAGCAAAAGTAACCATCGAGACAATTTTCTTGTTAAAGATGGAGCAGAGCAGAGATATTTCATCAGATCAACCTTTGCCACTACTTGTATCTTGTATGATTGGAAATAGTGTCTCAATTTCTTTGTCAGCCACACCATAGCGGTGCAAGTCTTTTACACCATGGTGTACCGGGTCTCATAATCCAGCAAAGCTTCTTATTGAGGTAGTAAATAGCGTGCTCTCTCTTATCATCTTATGCTTGGACCAACATTGCCCCTATGGAGGTTTCTTTGATGGCTAGATACAAAATCAAAGGCTTTCCCAAAGTAGGGGGCTTCAGCACTTGAGGATTGATCAGGTACTCTTTGATCCTATCGAATGCAACTTGACACTGGCCATTCAACTCGACGGGCTGTTCTTTCTGAAGTAGCTTGAAAATGGGCTCACAAACACTTGTCAATCTGGTAATGAATCTACTGACATATTAAAGTGACCCCAGGAATGATCTGACTTCCTTTTCTGTTTTCGGTGCTAGCATATCTCGAATGGCTTTGATCTTGTCCGGGTCCATCTCAATCCCTTTTTGACTGACAATGTGCCCCAATAATCTACCTGATGTAACCCCGAATACACATTTCTTCGGATTGAGTCGTAAGTTATACTTTTCAATTCTGGTCATGAATCTATCCAGGATAGCAGGGTGCTCTTCCCGAGTCATGGATTTAACCAGCATATCATCAACATACACCTCGACCTCCTTGTGGATCATGTTGTGTAACAGTGTTGTGACAGTCCTTTGGTAGGTTGCCCCAACATTCTTCAATCCAAAAGGCATCACTCTATAGCAGTACACCCCCCACTCCATGATGAAGGCCGTCTTAACCTTATCAATGACATCCATCAAAATCTGATTGTATCTAGAGAAGCCATCCATGAACTAGTACATGACTGCCCTTGCTGCACTGTCGATCAGAACATCGATGTGAGGGAGTGGAAAATTATCCTTTGGAGAGGCCTTATTCAAATCTCGGTAATCCACGCAAACTCTGACTCCCCCATCTTTCTTGGCAACTGGAACTATATTGGCTAGCCATTCCGGGTATTCCACCACTTCTAGGAAGTTGGCCTTAATCTGCTTTACTACTTCCTCTTTGACTTTCTCGGCCCATTCTGGATGTAGACATCTGAGCTTCTGCTTGACCGCACTGAACTTGGGATCTATTGGGATTCTGTGTTCTGCTATCCCTCTGTCCACCCTTGGCATGTCGTCGTAAGACCAGGAAAATGCTCCCACATGTTATTTAAGTATTTTTGTTAGTTCTCTCTTTTCCTCAAGAGTGAGTTCATTTGAGATAGATACCATTTTAGGATTTTCAACAGTACCCAAATTAATTTCATGTAATGTAGTGTCATGTATGCTGAACACATTGAATGAATGATTGCATGTATGCACAGAGCCATTAGGAAAAACATCACGCAAATAAGAAAAGTTAGACTTCATTGCATTCATCACCTTATAGGCAGAATTATTCACATCAAATACAGAAGAAATGTTTACATAAAAGTCATTTTCTTCCTCCATATGCGGAGGGTCTTCAGGGTCAGCAGATCCTTCCTCGAACAGGTCATTCAGGTCAGCTTCCAGAGTCTCTTTCTCTGCTCTGACAGGACATCTTCTTCTTTCTTCGCCTTTCCCTTAGCCATCATCTGGGTGAGCTCAGCTACTGCTTTTTCCACCGAATCAGCTTGTTCCGAGGCAACTTCCTTTTTCACAGGGCACTCCTTTAAACCTTTCTTCAACAGAGCCAAAAACGCCTTAGTGATGGCATCCACCAGTGCATCTGCATCTTCTTCTTTTGGCTTTTCCTCCAGAACAACAGGGGACACTACTTTGACTTGGGTTTTTGGAGGGGTGATGATCTCGGTTGTCGCTTCAGGCTTAAGCATTTCTTCAACTGAACCAACTCCATACTCAAAGAAATCAATGACAACAGCAAATATCTCAAACCCAGGAACTGTTTGCCCCACAACCATTATCATCTCAGGCTTTCCGTCATATGGCTTATAAGTTGCCCGGACAAATGTATCCAAGAGACGGACTTTCTTTGACTCGGGCACTTCCTTCTTATCAGCTCCTTTATACCCAAGTCCCCTGTGGTGTGATTGGCCCGCACCGATGTCAAACTTTGTGATCCCTTACTGATTGGCTCAGAGCCTTTTTCCTTGAATGAAATAATGCTTTTGGAAGTATTTATGGATCTATAGAGAGAACACTAGGTCTTTCTCCTCCTGTTTTGAAATGACCGCCACTTGAAAGCCAGTCAGAGGTTGCTCGAGTGAATTCAGTGTTGCCACTATAGACGATTCATCAGCCTCAAGAGTAACAATTTTCTCCCCTATAGGAATCTTCACCTTCTGATGCAAAGTCGAAGGTACTCCTCCCAGTGCGTGGAGCCAAGGTCATCCCAAGAGTAAAGAAAACGTCACCAGGATATCGATGACAGTAAACAGCACCTTAGATCTTACTTCTCCAATCACGACTTCCACTTCAAAGGTACCGATCACAAAACGCTTTGAATCATCATAGGCTCGGATTACTGTGTTGGATTTCGAGAGTGCCTCTTCACTCATATGAAGGCTTGGGAGTATTTTTAATGGATAGATGTTCAATGCTGACCCGTCATCAACCATCACGCAAGGTAAAATTCTATCCATCATCTCAACTTTTAAGTACAATGCCCGATTATGATTAATTCCCTCTGGTGGCAGTTCATCATTGGTGAAAGTGATTTCCTTGGGACTATCGAATCGCTGACTCTTCGTACTCCCAATCGCCATACATACTTCGTCGGGGGATATCAATGGACTTGCATCCATCTTTATAAGCTTCTTAACCACTGCAGCTCGGTGCCTTTGGGACTCCATCAGTAGATGCCACACGAATGCACGTGCAGGCATCTTTTTCAGCTGCTCCACTACCAAGTCTTCTTTTTCCTCCGCCTTAACCGGCATATAGTCCTGAATCAGAGCTTCAGCTCTCTTGCTGGGTTCCCCTAGCCATTATGGCTCAGGTTGGTATACTCTTCCACTCCTTGTGACATTGTTCACAGGGGCATCTTCTTTCCTTATGTACATCCCGCTCTTGGTGCAAACGGGATATACAGGCTTTGTCTGGCTTACGGGCTTGGGCCTGCTCATCATCTCAAACTTGTCTACATCATCATCTAACTCAATATCATCCAACTTGACAGGCTTATTTTCCTTCACAGTCAGCTCAGCTTCTTCACCCACTGTGAGTGGACGACATTTTTACGGAACACGCGGTGAAGCAGGAACCGGGGACTTTCTTTTTGAAGTGTGATGATGTGGTTTGAAAACGGGTCTTTAATCTTTCTTAAGAAAATCTTTCATTTTATTGGAAAAACCCTTTTGTAGAAAACTTAATTGTAAGTGTGAATTTTGGAAAAATAGGTTTTAGAAAATCCCAATGTGAACTTAAAGATCTCGAAACCAAAATTTCGAAATTAGATACAGAGTCGCCACCCGGATCAGCTCATCCGGGAAATTCCGATACAGCTCCCTAGCAAGTGTAAACGCGGTACCTAATTCAGAGATTCAGGGTTCGGGCAACAAATCTACTAATCCTCACTTATTTTCAATCATTATTTCATAATGTAAAGTTACATTCACTTAATTCTACTCATTTTGTCTCCTTTTTTTATTATTAACCAATGCTTATGCAAATGACATAAATATAAAACCAAAATAAAGTGCAAAAAAGTAAAAGTACGGGAAAAGTAAATAGAGGCCAAATTATACAACCCATAAAAAGAAAATGCTCTCATCCTCACCATTACAACCGCCTATAATACACGATGATCTAAAAAATTACAATCGTCTAGATACACGATTTAATCTATAAAATACATTCAAAAATAAAAATAAAGAAAAAATAAAAGCTACATCCAAATATGGTTAGCAAGTAAATAAAACACACTAAGGACTCATATAGGACGGAATGGGGGTATTTTAGGAAATGGGATCATGCATAGGGGGTAACCAGGTCGACCCAGCTGGTCGGCCCGGTTAGACCTGGAAAACTGTTTTTTGAAACGCCCTGTAGGTTTTATGGATGAAAAACCAATTTTAAAAACCATTTGGCTCATTTACATGCATTTTCCAACTTTAGTGGGTCGGATATCCCAGGACCCGGGGGTCCCGTTCGTGTGTGGGCCTAAATTAAACATCCATCTAGGGTCCAAAAAGAATGTAAGCACACCAAAATTCAGTTTTGAATAGGAAAAAGATGCAAAATTACAAGTTTGGGGCTTAAAAGGGCAAAACTGTAATTCTGCCTCGACTACAGCCGCGCCACTATTGGTTATAGCCACGCGGCTGTAATACTCCAGAATTGTGTTCCGGCCTTCTTTTCTCGTTTTTGAAAATCATTTTGCAAATTTAGCGATTTCAGGTAATCTTCTGGAAACACACTAAATTCAAGCAAACGGATCTGAAACGGATCGAAACAAGTCCGAAAATCCCTAAAAACTCAGAATTGCCAAACTTGAAATCACATCCATCAATTAATATAAGGAAACTGGGAATCTAAGCATACATGGATGTAATTGGACAGATAATAAATATGAAAAACACATTTAACTTGAAAACAAAAGTGTTATCGGTCGATTCGGGGCATTTAGAGCTTCTTCCCCTATTGGTTATAACCACGCAGCTATAATCATCAGGTGGGGTGGCTGTAACCGGAATCGCTTCCAAAATCGCAAAAAACTCAAAAACACAAACAAATAGCACCCAGAGTGAATTAAAAAGGACTTTTAAGGCCTTTCAGAATATACCTTGTCTGTGTTCCAGTGTTTTGGACCACGAGGGATGGATTCGGATGCCAGGAAATGCTTTGCAATCACAAACAACCCAAAAGTGTGTGCATTCTCCGAAGCCCGAGCAGAACCCCGAATGAGATTGAATGTGAGATTATGGTCTAAGAATGCCCCTAGAAAACTAATCCCTCCAAAGTTATGATGATTTAAACGGATTTTTGTTAAGGTTTCTTTGATTATTTTGGATTAAAACACTCAATTTTAATCTTTTTCACTCCAAAACCCTAAGTGTGGATGTCTTTTTCTCTCAATTTCTTAATTCTCTAATTTTTGTCTGTTGTTCTTAACCCTAAAATCCGATCATTAGTGTTTTATACCTCCTATTTTGGTTAAAAATCTGAATTAAATGCTGATTTGTCATAAAAAAGGAAATCTGATGATTACAGCAGCACGGCTGTAGGCACTATATCCAAGTGGCTATAGTGACCAGATTATCCTATTTTGCTTATTTTTTGTTCTTTTCTTCTGTTCTCTTAAATAATCACTCGAATTCCTTCAGGGTTCAGTACCAAGACTTGTCACACACATTCGGGTCACCCAAGACATTTCTGACATCATCCCGGTCATTTCGAATCCACTTCACATTTATCCCTAAAAAAGGTAATAATGGCTTTCATACCTGTATCACCAGGTTTGCCTTGGCAATCTGTGAAAGCATAAAGTTGGTGGTCAATCCTGATTGTACCATGTTGACCCTCATTTCAAATTGAGGCAAGGGGTTGTTCTAGACATTGGGCTTAGGGCGAGGCTCCTCTATCTTCTTCTCATTGATCAACTGTTGGATAGCCTTCTTCAAGGCATGGCATTCATTGGTTCGATGCCCCTTTGAAACATGATAGGAGCGGAAGTTGTTCTTGTCCGCCTTGGCCGGAGGCGTGTATGGTTTCAGGCTTTGAAGGAAGCCCAAATTTCTGCACTTTAAAAAGATCCACCCTAGAGAATCCTCCCATGGAGAGATTCCTTTCCTAATCGCTTGTTGGTTCACCCCTTGTGCTACAGCTGCTACCTCCACTTGCTTGACTGGGGTAGTAGGCTGACTCAGCTTTGCACTAGTTGAGGAAAAGGCTACAGAATTGCTGTTGTTCTTGTACCCCGATGAATATGATCGGCTCCGATACCCCCCTCCGGAACTGTTCTGTGCAGGATCAATCTCATACTTTTCCACCTTTCGGGCTAGTTCATACACTTCCACCAAAGACTGGAACTTGTGATATTTCATCACATTTCGATAAACTTCCAAACTACCATCGATCAGCTTTACGATCAGTTCATCCTCCAACGGTTTCTGATGAAGGAGAATCATCTTATCCATCCATCTTTGGTAGTACTCGGAGAAGGACTCATTAGGCTTTTGCTTCACAGCTTCTAAGTCTTGTAGCTTGACTTCCAGTTGGGTGTTGAAGCTAAAGTACTTTATAAATGCATCGCACAATGAATCCTAGTTCCCTTGCACACTTTCCGGCTTTTTATTATACCAGGTGATTGCTCCGCCTTGTAAAGTAGTGGGGAATAACCCCACCAACTGATTCATCGTAAGCCCAGTCGTTGTCATGATTTGTATATATTGCTTTAAATGCACCGTAGGAGGACTCTTCCCAATATAGGAAGCAATTCTGGGCATTTGGAAGCCCACCGGTAGCATCTCAATTCCTCCGGCCATGAGTGCGGTCAGATCAATGCGCTTAGAAGACTGAAACTTAGAGCTTGCACGTATTTCTACCATAAATTCCTCCATTTCTTTCATTTTCTTCTCTAAGGCAGACTCCACTGGTCTTTTAGTATTATCCCTCCGAGCTTCCTCTGCATCTGACAGCCCATCATTCAACCTTCCCCCACTACTCTCTTCTCGGGGTAGCCCTTTTTGGTCGTTGAGTAGACGACTCGTTCAGTGCACTCTGAACCTGACTCTTCATGAGATTTTTTAATTCATCTGAATTCATGAACTCCCAAAGGGCAGTAATGGCCAGCATTGCGGCAGCAGCGTCTGGTGTGATGGCTATCTCCTGAAAGCTCTATTGTAATAATTCGAGCTCTGGCAAAAATTCAGCACTTGACCCGGATTATGTCCCAACCTCTCTGGATTGAACAAACTCCTTAGACTCACTAGATGATGAGTCATAGTGTTCTATTCTGACAAGTCTGTGTCCCAATCTATGCCAAACTATAAAACATATTAAACCACGGTTAGTGAAAGATGACCACTTACAGAGTTATGAACTTCAGGTGATATGTATGTATGCATGGCGTGCCGAATGAATGATATATGGATGTCGTATGGAATGGCCTTGTAATGCGAACATTGAACAAACCAATTGGGTGGTGAAGTGTACATGAATTCCTACTTGGGTAGGTCGTGAATTGAAATTTATGTGCTTGGTGCATTGATGAAGCCTTAGCGCTCGGGGAGCACTTCGGGTTTCCCATTGTGATATGATATGATCACGTTCTTGGTGAACTAGTAGAGTTTTGGCTCTCAAGGGAGCATTTTGGGTTTTCATGTTGTGACATGAGACGAACGTGTGCATGGCACACGGTTGGATTTCGGTGTCCGGGGAGCACCTTGGGTTTTAATGTTGGGATATGAAATGAACTCATGCTTGGTACACAAATGGAATTTTGATGCTCGGGGGGTACCTTGGCTTCCATGATGTGATATGAAATGAATGCATTCTTGGTGATCGGGCAGAGTTCCGGTGCTCGGGGAGCACTTTGGTTTTTGTGTTGTGACATGAGATGAACATGTGCATGGCACACGATCGGGATTTTTAGCACTCGGGGAGCACCTAAACGATTTAATGTGTGAAATGAAATTTTTTGGCGCTCGTGGAGCACCTAAATGATTTAATGTATGCGATGAAATTTTTCGGCGCTCGTGGAGCACCTAAATGATTTAATATATGCGATGAAATTTTTCGGCACTCGTGGAGCACCTGAATGATTTAATGTATGAAATGGAATTTTTCGGCGCTCGTGGAGCACGTAAATGATTTAATGTATGCGATGAAATTTTTCAGCGCTCGTGGAGCACCTAAATGATTTAATGTATAAAATGAAATTTTTCGGCGCTCATGGAGCACCAAATGATTTCCTACTTGGTAGGTGGTGTGATGTGTGTGACCCTTATGGGATTTTTCAAGGCCCACATCAATGTTTTATGCATGACATGCGTTCCATATGGCTACAGAGCAAATCGGTTAGTGCTTACGACATTCAAATTATGCACATGATTTAATTTTTTTCACACAATGAGGAAATGCATGGCTGCAAAAAAATATGGTTAGTGTAATTGTCACACGGGTGATTAATGTATTTTCACACAAAAAATGCAAGTGGTTGTACAGAAGATATGAGTTAGTATCACACAAATGCTTTGCGTGTAGTATGTCATGTTTGCGAAAAATGTTGTTGATGGTATGTTATGAAGAAACAAGAGACAGGTAGCATATTGCATACAAAGCGTATTCCTCCAACCTTAATCCTCCAAACTTGGTCGGTCTCAAAAATTCTAACTAAGTCCGAGGTGGGGTTCTCTTCGATCATCAACCGAGGATGATGAAGGTGCAATTTATAATATTCACACAATTTATTTTGGTATCCTAAGGGAATCCAACTAAGGATGCCTATATGAGTTCGGTCCAAGTCGAGATAAAATTAAGGCTCCCATAGCAAAATATACTCCTCACTTCCCCCCACTCAAGGGTCCGAACGAAGGGGTTCGTACGAGGCTATAGGTGTTGTTTCGTATCCGTGCCCCTAAGACCATGACGAACAAAGGCGACACTTCAACAATTCATCGGGCTAAATATTGGATACTTAACCTAATGCAAGGATGTCTAACTAAAAATGCAAAATAAAATGCCATACAAGAATCATCCGCCTTATTTTGATTAGACATTTTTCAGGGCTTGTCAAATTCTTTTAAGTTGTTAAGAAAAACTTTTCTAAGAAATCCTCAGCGGGGTCGCCACTGTAAGCGGACGAAGTTTTCGATAGAACGCGGACTCTTTTGGAAGGGAGCCTCGAGATCAGGCAACCCTCCCTTGCGTGGGGTTTTTATGATTAAAATTCATTTTTAAAAAATTAAATCATTTAGTAAAAGAATCAAGACCTAAATCTCGATAAAAAAGTGTAGGAGTCGCCACCCGGCTCAACTCAACCGGGAAATCATAGTGTAGTTGAACCAAAGCGGGAACTGCCACACTTTCCAGAGATATAGATTCGGACAAGTCCCTTATTTCGTGTCTAATCAAAATAAATACAGCCAATGTTCTTTGAAGGCATTTTATAAATCTAAAGTCAATTTTATTAAATTAAATCATACGGCGCACATACACATAAAATAAAAGTAAAGCGGTAAATAATTAAATTATTACAATCTGATCGAATGAAAATAAAAACTTTCGGCCTCACATTACAAGCGCCTAGAATACACGAGAATCTGAAAAAAAAATACAATCGCCTAGAATACACGAATTAAGCTATAAATTATATTAAAAATAGAAATTAAAGAAATTAAAGTTGCAAAACAGATGGTTAGCACATTTTATAGCACACCACAAATTGGACTCCAGTAGGACAGAATTGGGGATTTTAGAGATCGAGGGCATGCATTTAGGGGGTAACCAGGTCAGCCCGGCCAGCCGACCTGATTAGACCTGGAAAATAGTTTTGAAACGTCCTTGTATTTTTGGTTTTGTGAGAAAACACATTTCGAAAATATTTTCCGATTTACTTTAATTTAACATGCGAGGTGGGTCGGTTTTCGGGAGATTTGGGTCTCCATCGTTGTATTGTTCTAAATGCAATAAAACTGGAAATTAAATCTAAGGTCGTGAATGCACACAACAAAATTCATTTTTGGTGATTTTCTGATTTTTCTGATTTTTTTATATTTGTTAGGAATTTTTATGGATTTTTCTGGATTTTCTGCCACTGGACGAAGGTTACAGTCGCACGACTGTAATTACAGTAGTGCGACTGTAACTACAGTGGTACGACTGTAGTTCATCCCTTAGTAGAAAATCGCCAAAATAACTTAAATGAAAGGAGAAAGCGGGGAAAAACTAAGAACAGCCATACAACTATTGTATAGGTGGCACGACTATAACTACAGTCGTGCCTCTGTTCTTTTGCACAAGAACAGTCGTACGACTGTTCTTAATTTCTAGAAACAGCAAGCCAAAAAAATAAGTTTTATGCACGAAAATCAATCAAAACACCCAGAAAATGAAGCAAAATGGAGGTTTCAGGTATATTTACCCTTGTTACGCTGATCCACTGTAGGTATGACCGCTGGAAACACCTTAATTTGCTTCGGATTGATTCTTTTCCTTTGTGAGTTTAGGTTGCAAAATGGGTCTGAAAATCACCAACATGTCACGGATTTATGTGAATTTAAGGTCTGAAATTAATTTGGTTTTTGTGTGACAAGTTTAACCTATGATTTCTAATAGATTTTAGGCTTTAACACTTTGAAATTCAAAAGAAAAGAGTAGAAGAAAGATGGGAGTTTTTTTTGGTTTTCTTCCCTTCTTTTCCTTTAATCTCTCTCTCAAATTTTTTTCTCAATTATTTCTCTGCCCCCCAAAAGCCCTTTCTCTTTCTTGTTTTTTGCCTTTTTATTTGCCTTTGCTTCTGGAGATAAAACAAGCATTAATTGGTCTGAATTCTCCTAATTTTTTAATTGAAAGGTATTGGCTCCTGCAACCTACCCTGATCATACAGTCGTACAACTGTAATTTCAATTACAATCGTACGACTGTAACAATATCACCACGACTGTAATTACAGTCATGGGAATCACAGCTTCTTTTTTTTAAGGACCCAGAAAATTCCGTGTTCACACGGTTCACTTTGACATACGCCTAACAGGTCTGTAAAAGGATGCTAAATATGGGTATGATTGGGTGGACTGGTGAACATATTGATATTGATGATGTAGTGATGGAATTGCCACTGATGTAACACCGAGATGATATCATTGGCCACTTGATGAATGGGACTAATAAGCGTATGGCTATACCCAAGTAAGTTTGTTGCTTACTTGATTAATCAGTCAACTCAAGATCAAGAAATATAATAAACAGCAGAAGAGGGTGACAAACACCATGCCTCTTGTTTATTCATATCGATATCATTTGCCAAAAGACACTATGAGATTACTACTGGGTCAGTGTTTCAATAGACTGCTGCATCTCTATCTTAATTGGGGGCTGTAATGGTTTGCTAGAACCCACTTACAGTCTGTGGGACTTGGGCCTACTGCCAATATAAAGACAGACCATAGCATCATGCACATAGATCAACTGAGTCGAAACTTATAGAAATTGTGCATGTAATGTACATTGGAAGGAATGCGTTAATTAATTAGGTTACATTCGGTATCAAGGTAATTAATTAACATTGGGTTGATTTAATTTCATTAATAAGTTTACATAATGTAATTAATTAATTTATCAATTAATTGAATTACATAAAGTAAACAATTAATTAAATAATTTTCCTAAGTAGGAAAATTAAATACATGTATTGTATTTACTTAAGTGTGATTTAATTTTATTTAGGAGTAATTAAATTTAGCCAAATGAAATTAACTTATATAGTATATACTTTTTAATTGAAGTTTATTTATGTAATTATAATCCTGGTGGGCTTGAGTTTAATTAACCTAATTAAAACCCAATTAGACAAGGTTTCTATATAAGCGCACACTTAAGGAAGAAAACCTAACCCTAACCCAAAATGAATTGCTGGAAATTTCAGCCCTATTGTAGCCACAAAAATAGCCAAAAATTATAGCAATTAATTCTCCATTCCTTCCGCTTCTTTAACTAGCACCGGTTCCCGCTCGACAGTTTGTCGTGCACCGGACTTTGGAGATCGCAGTTTCAAGAAATGATTCTGCAACAGTCTCTAGAAGAGATGAATACGGTGAGTTAATCTCTCTTGATTCAAATTGTTTTATTCTAATCAATGGTAATCGGACACGGTAGGTGGATTCTAGGAAATTTTAAACGTTGCATTTTTCACTGCACCACGTTATTTTTCTAATAATGAATCCCTACACTGAATGAGTGATTGTGCGACTGGAGATTCTCACTCTAAGTCTTTCTAGTATGTTTTCTCTCTGTTTCTGTCTTTTTCTTTTGGTTTTCTCTTAATTTTCTTAAATTTTCTCTCTTTTGGCTTTCTCCTTTTCTTCTCTCTTTCCCTCTAGAATTCTCTCTCTTTCTATTATGTGTTCTCTGTCCTTATTTTTTTCTCTCTATCTGTTACCTTTTTCTCTACCCTCTTAACCCTAAAGTCCTACGGTCTTATTCCTTTATTTTTGAAATTTATTTTATGTCAAAGATTAATATTGGTTATTTAAGAAGTAACTTGGTCGCTCGTTAATTCTGTGTGGCTGTAAGATTACAGCCGTACGACTCGGATGTTATAGCCACGTGGCTATAGTTATGAAACTACAGCCGTGCAACTCTAACTAAAGCTAACAAGGCTTTTCCTAAATCCTACACTTACATCTAAGCTTTCTAATCACTCAAAGGACCTTTCTTGAGGTTTTGGATCAAGGACTGTTCGGTTTTTGGAGTTTTTGAGACATTCCAGGCAACATTCCGCTTATTTTCGAATCCAAATCATGTTTATCTGTCTTAACAGGTAACATAGGATTTTCATCACAGAGGTCGGGAAAACCCATGCTCACAGGCTGCCCCTCGTGGGATCAAAGTTGACTCATGGTCAAGCTATTATGCCCGGTTCGAGTTTGGTCTCGCGATAGAGAGCACAGTGAGAAAAGAAAAGAACACATACCTGGCGTCTTTCTCGTGTTTGTCCTCCGTGGTGCTTGTGTCAAGAATGGAATTGTGTTGACTTCAGGGACTTGTTTCGATGTCTATGCGAACAGTGGTCTAGCCCGATTTGAGTTGATTCAGGGACTTGCCTCGATGTCTGTGTGACGTAGTGGTTTAGCTCGGGTTGAGTTGATTCAGGGACTTACCTCGGTGTCTGTGCGAAGTAGCGATCTAGCCCGAGTTGATTTGATTCAAGGACTTGCCTCGGTGTCTATGTGAAGCAGCGGTCTAGCTCAATTTGAGTTGATTCAAGCACTTGTTTTGATGACTATGCAAAACAGTGGTCTAGTTTGATTTAAGTTGATTCAGGGACTTACCTCGGTGTCTATGCAAACCAGCGGTCTAGCCAGATTTGAGTTGATTCAAGGACTTGTTTCAACGTCTATGTGAAACAGCGGTCTAGCCTGAGTTGAGTTAGTTTAGGGACTTGCCTCAGTGTCTATGTAAAGCAGCGATCTAACCTGAGTCGAGTTGATTCAGGGACCTGTTTCGCTGTCTATGTGAAACAGTGGTCTAGCCCGATTTGAGTTGGTTCAAGGACTTGTTTTGATGATTGTGCGAAACAGTGGTCTAACCCAATTTAAGTTGAGTCAAGGACTTTTTTCGATGTCTGTGCAAAACAGTGGTTTAGTCCAAGTTGAGTTGGTTCAGGGACTTGTTTCGATGTCTGTGCAAAACAACGATCTAGCCCGAGTTAAGTTGATTCAGGGACTTATTTTGATGTCTGTGCGAAACAATGGTCTAGCCCTATTTGAGTTGATTGAAAGACTTGTCTCGATGTCTATGCAAAACAGTGGTCTACCCCGATTTGAGTTGGTTCAGGGGCTTGTTTGATGTCTGTGGGAAACAGCAGTCTAGCCCGAGTTGAGTTGGTTCATGGAGTTGCCTCGATGTCTACGTGAAGCAGCAATCTAGCCTGAGTTGAGATGATTCAAGGACTTATTTCAATGTCTGTACAAAAGAATGGTCTAGCCCATTTTGAGTTGATTCAAGGACTTGTTTTGATGTTTGTTCGAAACAACGGTTTAGCCCTAGTTGAATTGGTTCAAAATTAGCTCTAGGAGCTTTGGTTTGAAGTTGGCTCAGGGAGCTTTGATTTGAGGTAGGCTCTAGGAGCTTTGGTATGAAGTCGGCTCAGGAAGCATTGGTATGAAGTTGACTCTATGAGCTTTGGTTTGAAGTCAGCTCTAAGAGCTTTGGTTTGAAGTTGGATCTAGGAGCTTTTTGGTTTTAAAGTTGTGTCGGCTCTCGGTGGAGTAATGATTTTCAAGTTTTGTCAGCTCTTGGTGGAGCAATAATTTTGAAGTTGTTTCAGCTCTTGATGGAGCAATGATTCTGAAGTTGTGTCGGCTCTTAGTGGAGCAATAATTTTGAAGTTATGTTGGCTCTTGGTAGAGCAATAATTTTGAAGTTGTGTCGCCTCTTGGTGGAGCAACAATCTTAAAGTTGCGTTGAGAGTGCGTATTTATTCCTCGATTGATAATTTTAGGAACAAAAATTTTTGCCCCTTTGATCAAGAATAAATATAGCTCGATTGTTTTGCCCCTGGATATCTGCAGAAAGCAAAGATTACCTTTCTCGAGATTATATCGGCATAAATGGAAATTCTGAAAATTGAGAAAATCTTCATACCTGAGAGTTAGAGCCATGCGGCTCTAATTTGCACGCTATAGCCCAGGGGATGCCCTAGTGTCTGCATTTCCGCTTTTAAAGCACCCACGATTCGTGACAACCTGATGATGACAATGAGTACCTGTACTTAAGTTAGCATTGAAGCATGTATGCATGTGTGTGTGTATGTTTCGAGTGTATGCATGTATATGACATGATGTTTCTGCTTTGGTCTTGGCGTAGTCCGCATTTAGCATTCAACATCGTGAGTCAGCCTAGTTATGGATCTAGAGCTCATGAACCAGGCTTCCAAACGCACATGGACCCACTAGAGGAGCGGCTTGCTTATCATGAGAAAATTGGAGATGAGAACCAGGTGGATGTTCTTTGACAATCTAGCCCGTATGTGGGCTCATTTTGCTAATTTGCTTATATTGCTCGTGCGTAGGCCCATTTCTGCACATTTTGTTTTGCTATATTGGCCGTGAACGGGAGGCACTGACCTTGAAATGCTTCGGGTTACAGGGAGTTAGGATTGCCTGAACCTGCTATTGTGTGACTTATGTTTTGTTTTGTGTCCTAACTTTTGCATAGACCTCCCTTTCGGGTTGTCGGTCTATTGGACTATCTTAATTTATGCCTGAACTGCCCTTTTGGGTTTTCAACTCAGCAAACTTTTATTTGTACACTAATTTTTGCATAAACTGCCTTGTCAGGTTTTTAATCTATCGGATTTTTTTTTTTTGAAATGAGATGCATGGAGATAGAAAACGGGTTCAACCATATATACATAATACTAACTCAATTTCAAGCAAACTCGGGACATTTAAATGAGTAGAGCAAAGCAGTCATTCATTTATTAGTAATGTTTTAGCACAATGCACATCAAGGATGAAATGAAGCTAAGGACAGAATCAGTAATGGTATCCGTCTCGACCGAATCCACAATTGCCACCAACTAGTCTTTGGAGATTTTCTTGCTGGTATTGCTCACCTCACTGTCCTAACTTTTGCATGGACCACCTTTTTGGTTTTTGATCCATCGGACTCCTTTTTTTTACACATGGTAGCGCTTGAGCTTTTCTTGATTGATGGGATTGACAAATTTTTTCCGTCCATGTCCATGATCATCACAGCACCCTTTGAAAGCACTTTTTTTACTACATACAGGCCTTCCCAATTTGGCTTGAACTCTCCCCATACATTTGTGTTGGTCTACTTCATCTGTTTAAGTACCAAATCCCCAGCCTTGAGCGGGTGTTTTTGATGACGAACTCTACTATTGTAAGTCATGGCCATTAGTTGCTGATACATTTTATAGGTGATCTAATGCCCGGAGACGCTTTTCATCGATCAGTGCTAACTGTTCATATCTCGACAGGACCTATTCTGATTCTGGCAACTATGCTTCCATACTCTCAGTGACTTAATCTCTATTTCCACTGGTAGAATGGCTTCCATCCGTTAGACTAACCAGTACAGTGTTTCCCCGGTAGGTGTTCTAATGCTAGTCCTGTATCCCCACAAGGCAAATGGTAACATGTTGGCCCAATCTCTGTAAGTAACCATTTTTTATAGAATTCTCTTAATAGACTTATTGGCCGCTTCTATTGCCCCATTGGCTTAAAGGCAATACGGAGATGATCTATGATGTTCAACCCCTTTATCCTGGAACAACTATGCTGTTACTCCCTGGAACTGTACTCCATTATTGGTCACAACATGATGTGGGATTCCATACCACACAAATATGTTCTTTTTTATGAACTTGGCAGTCTTCTTTTTTTTTTGGTAAATTTGGATTTTGAAGAGGTTCGGCATTGAATCCTTAATCTTCCACCTCCACATTGAGAGATGTACCGATCGAGATGCACCCAATTGGTCCTCTTCCTTAACCTTCTTTACTCATTTTGGTCCAAGTCTTCTAAGCTTCTGTTTGACAAGTTTCATTTTTAGATCTGTTAGAATTCTATGTTCTGCAATCTCTCTGTCAACCCTCGGCATATCATCGTAGGACTAGGCAAAGGCTTTCATATGCTTTTGCAGTACTTTTACAATTTCTCTTCTCTCATCAGGCATGAGGTCTTTCAAGATGGATACCATTTTTGGATCATCATCTGTCCCTAGATTCATTTCATGCAATGATGCATCATGTATGCTAAAAACATTAAATGAATGTTTGCATGTATATATAGTTCCATCCGGAAAAATATCACACAAGTAGTTGAACTTAGATTTCATTACATCAAATGCACTGTAGGCTAAATTGTTCACATTATGAATAAAGAAACAGATACATCAAAATGATTATCATCCTCCATATGTGGAGGGTCTTCTCTAACTGCAGCATCATCCACTACAACAGGGGATTTGGACCCCTAAAGTTGGGTAATGGATTACTCTGAACACTTGGATTCAAGGGTGGCTCGACAATTTTCTCATCAGCAATCAACTATTGGATAGCCCTTATTAACTGAG
The DNA here is from genome assembly GCA_039660915.1 of Euphorbia tirucalli. Taxonomy (NCBI): domain Eukaryota; kingdom Viridiplantae; phylum Streptophyta; class Magnoliopsida; order Malpighiales; family Euphorbiaceae; genus Euphorbia; species Euphorbia tirucalli. Next base: position 26,957,900 of record CM077640.1, on the reverse strand, counting down.
TGCAATCATTTGTACAGTGACCTGGCGTCATGTGATAGGCACAGAAGTTGTCATTGTCTACCTCAGCTGGAGGAGAATAGGGCTTCAAATTCTGCAATAGCCCTGCCTTCCTACATTTGGTGAAGATACAAGCTAAAGATTCTGCCCATGAGTTGGTGATCCTCTGAGGAGCCCCCGTCTATCTACCTTGAGCTATGGCAGCCACACCTATTTCCTGCACTTGTTCAAAGGTTGTAGTTTGAGCGGTTTTTGAGCCAGACCCAGCAAATGTAGTTGTGGATTTACCAGCCTTGTAACCCTATGTGTACCCCCAACTACCTTGATAAGTACCCAAATTCCGCTTGTTCCTTTGGTCTTCCTCTTCGTACCTCTCGACACGCTTGGAAAATTTGACAACATCTATAAAAGTATGGAATCTTTTCAGCTTCATTTTGTCTTTGTATTGAGGTGAGCTTCCATCAACCAATTTTACAATAAGGTACTCTAACTTCGAAGATCCATCCACCAACACTAGGACATCCATTCATCTCTTATAATAAGCCAAGAAAGATTCATAAGGTTTCTGGCAAATCCTTTCTAAATCCTCCAGAGTGGTCTTCACCTAAGTGTTATAAGCATACTGCTTCACAAATGCTTCGAATAAATCCTCCCATGTGGATTGGGTATGAATCGGCATTTTCAAATACCACTTCACTGTAGCATCCCTTAGAGTAGTCGAGAATAGGTTCAGCAGGTTATTCTTTCCAATCCCCAAACTAGACATCACCCTAACATAGCTATCCAAATGAGCTTCTGGTGGGCCCTCCCTGATGTACGGGGGCAAATAAGGCATCTAGAAACCCATAGGTAAAGGATCTCCCCCTTCTGTCATCAGAGTAGCTGGGTCTGCACACTTGATGGGATTATAATGCACCATCTCCTTCAGTTTTGGCAACAGGGCTTCAAAATCAGAAAATTTCTAGTTGAGATGCTTTTCAGCAGCCGTCTCAATTAAGGCCTCCCTCACCCTCAAAAAAGCTTCGTCTTCTTCAGACTAGCGATCAATTTCCTGATAAGGAACCACCACTCTACTACTACCGGGAATGCCTCCTCTAGCTTCGTTCACCGCTTGGACCATGTTACCTCTATTTTCGACCTAAGTCGGGATTGCCTGAATGGTCTAACCTCCTTCAGTAGTCATCACAGCTCTCATCTGCTCTCTCAAAGTAACCTTGAACCGATCCAAGTTCAATAGGGCATCCATAAAGTATTCATGTCAAAAGAAGGCACTTCCACAGGTCTGTCTTGAGCCATTTCTATTCTATTCACTTCTTCTAACACAAGCTGACTGTCAACTGGCAAAGAAGGTAACTGATCCCTAAGTTCCTACTCTAATTCTGAATCTGAACTGACCCTAACCCCTTCCACGGTTACTGATTCTAATTGGATTGGTTGAACTAATTGATCAGACTCTAATTCAACCTACACTAACCATTTTGAAGTTCGACTCCAAACTGTAAATTTAGCATAGAGTTAGAACAGTGGATGGATGTCGTGAGTCTAGATGCGACACACTAAGTGACGTGTATGCTATGATCATAAGATGGCCATGGTTGAATGATGTCAGATGGATGAAAATGGCAATGAGGATGACTTTCTTTGTTTTCATTCTTTTTACTTTGGATGTTCTAAGAATACCCAACACCAAGCGAAAGACAATGCAAGAAGGTCACGTATGAGCTGTCACAAGGACAGAGTTTTGGCACTTTTGGGGCACCTAGTGGATGTCATGAAATGGCCGCACGTGTACCGACACACGGATATAATTTCAATTCTTTTTAAGTCAATGAGATGATATGAAATGGTCAGGGCATCCGAGATGAAATGATATTTCAACTAAGTCACATGTGAATCAAGGCACGGGCAGGGGTTCGGTGTTCATAGAACACCTTGTATGATTTAGTAATGTCATGAAATGCTCCTACACGTGTAGTAATCTAGCATTCGTGGAGTACCTCAAATGATTCATCAATGTCATGGAACAATCCAATGTGGATCACGACACACAAATAATACTACGGCCTCACCGTGACACCAATGATGAAAGAGCATGATGTCATGTACTGTTATCGTGTAACCCACCACACAAATATAGACCTAAGACCATTGTGATCCTCTAGTAAATCAAATGGTTTAGTGAAATGGTAAAGTGCAATCCAGTGCATGGGCAAAACACGGGTAGTTTTGGGACACCCGATATGAAATGAAATGATCATGATGGGCATTCTTAGAAGGTCTAACATTAAATGGGATGAGATGAGATAATATGAATGTTCATGTCACATGAGATGCAAATGGCTGCACGAAGATGTGGTTAGTATGCATGACATACGAGATGATGTCATGCATGCTTCGTGAAAATGTCAACAAATGAGATGTAAATGTATATGGCACACAAATAAAATGTCGTGGCTACACAAAGATGTGGTTAGCATCAATGTCATACACATGTTCATGTCTTGAAAATGTTTGCACAAAAATGTGGTTAGAATGGCACATGAATGATTATGCATGCTTGATGTTTTGTGTAAAGGTCAAATAAAACCATCACAAAAAAAACTTTAGCACATGCAACAATATGCTCACCCTTCCAACCTTATTCCTCCTTTCGATTGGCACACATTCTTCCTAGGTGTTGGGTCTCTTTGGTATCAACCGGGGATATCAAAGGCATACTCTTAATGTCTAATTTCATGTTTATGTTTTAGTAATCCTAAGGGGAAATTACTAGGTCATTACATGTGGGCCAAAGTCAAACCAAAGGTCGTACAGGTCCCCATACCTCCACATAGAACATGAGAGGTTCATGCGATGCTATGAGTGGTTTACCCCTTTGGGTGCCTCCAATCCTGGTGGAAGAGGTAGGTCACCTTCCAAAGCAAATCGGGCTGATAAGTGAGTTTGAGGGGTTGAGAAGAAGAAAATGTCATGCTATGCAATTGTGAGTAAAATATGGTACTATGAACTAGTGAATGACTGCAAGCGAGGTTATATTTCAGTAGTTGCCTAAGTTCCTTAAGTTTTTATTAAAAAAAACATTTTAAGAAACATTTCATCGCCAACGGAGTCGTCACTGTGAGTGGACGACCTTTTAATAGGAACACGGTGAAGTGAACTAGGGAAAGGAGAACTGAATGTTTGTAGTTTGAATTCAAAATGGATTTGATGATCTTGCTTAGGAAAATCATTGATTTGTTTGGAAATCCTTTTGTAGAAAACATTTTCTTTGAATATGAATTTTTAGGAATAAACTGTCTTTGCATTTTAGAAAATCTCGTTTTATTACTTAAAGATCTCTAAACCTAAATTTCAGGATCAATGAAAGAGTCACCACACAGATCAGCTCATTCGGAAAATTCTAGTATAGCTCTCTACCGAGCGTAGACTGCCATACCTAATCAAGAGATTTAGGGTTCGGGCAACTTACCTATTCAACCTCAAGCTTGCTTTCATTTATAAGTTTATATTACAACATTAGACTCACTTATTCTCTACCCATTTTATCTTTTATTATTGATTAATCCATGCTCATTCAGATGACAAAAATAAATAAAGTGCAGAAAAGTAAACCATACATCCAAACAACAAAAAGAAATAGAGGCTGCTTATTACAATCCAAAAAGATAAAAACTCTCATCTTCACCTTACAACCGCCTAGATACACAAAAATCTATAAAAAAGTACAATCTCCTAGGATACATGATTTGATCTATTAAATACATCTAAAACAAAATAAAAAAAGAAATAAAAGCTGCAAAACAGACTAGTTAGCACAATTATATCATAGACACACATAGGACTAATAACAGGACAGAATGGGGGATTTCAGGAAACGGGAGCATGCATTTAGGGGATAACCGAGAAGTCTAGGCGACTTACTTGATTAGACCTGGAAAACCGTTTTAAAAACGCCCTGTAAGTTTTGTGCTTGAAAACAATTTGGAAAACCATTTGGCTCAATTACATACAAATCACTCTTTTAGTGGGCCGGCTATCCTAGAACTCAGGGTTCCGTTCGTGTGGGTTTCCAATCACAAGCATCCATCTAAGGCCCAAAGAAGTAAACACATCAAAAATAGTTTGATTCTAAAGACAACATCGCGTGACGACGTCTGTGGGAGTTGTCCCAAGATTTTGCCTCCATTCTATAACTACAGCCATGCAGATCTAGTTAGAGCCGTGCGGCTATGGCCACTACAGCCGAGCGGCTGTAGTGTCTAGAACCTGAAATTGGTTTTCTTTGCTTTTGTAAATCACTATTTTGAATCGTTTTGATGATTTCTAAGGATTTTATGGAATCTAGAAGTCCCTAAAGCTGGACCACGGATCTAAGGATCGAACAACCCCGGATTCCAAAAATCGAAATCAACGAAACCTAAATCTCACTTCAACGTCATCAGAAATCAAAAAACCATAATTTTGAATATAACGGATGTGATTTGATTGAAATAATTCATAACAGAATGATTAAAATAGGAAACTGACTATATTCGGTCGATTTAGGGTGTTTCGGGTTTTTGCACAGAAGAACATAGCCATGCTGCTATAGAGGTATAGCCGTGCGGCTCTGTTCTAAGGGATTATAGCCACTCGGTTCTAGTCAGAGCCACACGGCTATAATCAAACAAACAATTTCTGGATTTCATAAAACACAGAAAATACACAGCAAAAGGAAAATAATTACGAGTTTAAGGCCTCTCAGACTTTACCTTTATTGTGTTCCAGCGTATTTGATAACCGGAAGAGGATTTGAATGTTGAAATGTGCCTAGAATCCTGTGAACATCCTGAAACTTCAAATACGAAACCTGAATAGATCCGAACAAACCAAAGAATGAACAGAATGAGTGATAGTGCGATTAGAGATTCTCACTCTAAGTTTTTCCAGTCTGTTTTCTCTTTATTTCTGTCTTTTTCTTTTGGTTTTCTCTTAATTTTCTTAATTTTTCTCTCTTTTGGCTTTCTCCTTTTCTTCTCTCTTGCCCTTTAGATTCTCTCTCTTTCTATTCTGTGTTCTCTGTCCTTGTTTTTGTTTCTCTATCTGTTACCCTTTTCTCTGTCCTCTTAACCCTAGAGTCCTACGGTCTTATTCCTTTGATTTCAGACTTTCTTTTCTATCAAAGATTAATGTTGGTTGTTTAGGAAGTAACCTAGTCGCTCGTTAGAGCCGTGCGGGCTATAAGATTACAACTATGCAACTCTAACCAGAGCTAAAAGGGCTTTTCGTAAATCCTGCACTCACATCTAAGCTTTCTAATCACTCGAAGGACCTTTCTTAGGGTTTTGAATCAAGGATGTTTAGCTTTCGGAGCGTTTGAGACATTCCAAGCAACATTTCGCTCATTTTCAAATCTGACTCATGTTCTTCTGTCTTAACAGGTAATATAGGATTTTCATCACAGAGGTCGGGAAAACCAGTTCTCACACTCGTATATCCCATGTCATTGATATTGGTGTCCAACATAGAGGCATGGATTGATCACCTTCTTTTGTGTCTGAACATTAACTTGATCTCGAATGAACTGATGCTCATAAACAAGTTCAACTCATTTGGGTGTGGCCACACTCTTATCAGTTGCATTCATCAAGTGGCCAGTGATATCTTCTCAGTGGACTACTAAGTGACATTCCCTTCTGCATATCTATAGCATTGCCATGTTCACTGACACACCTGAACGTACCCATACTTGGCACCCTACCACTTCACATGCAGCACTATGATATGGTCAAGTCAAAGGATCCATACAAGTACTACACCAGAATCACTTGTGATACTATACCATGTGGATTTCTCGTTTAGTGGATCTATCCAGTACCATGCCTTTTTGCATGTACCCACTAACTTGGTTGACATTCCATGTCTAATGGCCCGTAAGACACTGCCATACAACCAGGCTATTGATAGTCTTTGCTTGCATTCATTCCCATGACTGGAATAGACTACGGATGACTTTATGGTCATATCGTTTCCCCTATCCATCGTCTCAGTGCCAAGTGCAATACACTTGTCAACATGGATATGGATATATCCATTGGATACTCTATTTATAACATAGCATAAGATATATAATAAATAGATCAATGCCTTTATTTAATGACACAAATTGTATAATACTTGAATCTCATAACAAAGTACAAATGTATGATATAAATACAAGGACTAATGCCTCTGGACTAGGGCATATCCAACATATCCAAGTACCGTGGCTAGTTAAGAACTGCTAAAGAGTCATCGAATATACAAGTGTGTGGTTCTATTCTTTCCCACGATTAGAACAGACCTGTGATAGGTTTTATGATTATCAATCAATGGATACTCTACTCATATTATAACATAAGATTTAAATGAAATAGATTAATTGCCTTCATTAATGTGACACAAATAATGTACTCATACAACGAGTCTTAATGTATAATACAAAATATAAGAATCTAATGCCATAAGAACTAGAGCACACCAATAATCTCCCACTTGCACTAGTTCCAAGCAGGCATTGTTGTAATTCCTATAGACTGGTATGACCATCATGTTATGTCTGCTATAGTGCCTTAGTCAACTGATTAATGACATTATTCTGGGTGTCAACCATCTGTAATGATATGTCACCTCTGTTCACGATCTCTCAAATAAGGTGAAACTTTCTGAGCACGTGTTTGGATCTCTTGTATGACTGGGGCTCCCTAGCTTTTGCGATGGCCCCATTGTTGTCATAGAAAACATCAACTAGGTCTAGGATAGTGGGTACTACTCTTAACTCAGTTATGAACTTCTTGAACCAAACAGCTTCCTTCGCAGCATCCCACGCAGCTATGTACTCAGCTTTCATTATAGAGTCAGCAATGGTGGCCTGCTTTGAGGACCTCTAACTAATGGCATCGCCATTCAGGAGAAAAACATAACTAGACTATGACTAGTTTTCATCCTCATTGGTCTCAAAGCTTGCATCAGTGTAACTTGACATTACCAGCTCATCTTGACCTCCATACACTAAGAAAGCATCCTTAGTCTAGTTAAGGTACTTCAGGATTGCCTTGACTGCCTTCTAATGTTCCTCCCCAGGATCCGACTAGTTCCGACTAGTCATACTTAGTGCAAACACAACATCAGGCCTCGTACACAACATGTAGTACATGACAAATCCTATATTAGATGCATAAGGGATCTTTTCCATGCTCTCCCGATCCTTCTTTATTTTGGGACCATCTTTCTTACTTAGCTTCAATCCATGGTGCATAGGCAAGAATCCTTTCTTCGCCTAATCCATGTTGAATCTTTTTAGAACCTTGTTAATGTACATGGCCTAACTTAGGCCTAGAAGCCGATCGGATCTATATCTGTAGATCCTGATCCCTAAGATCGTCTCAGCTTTACATAAGTCCTTCATTACGAAGCACTTACTCAACCACTGCTTCACCGCATGCAGTGTTGGTATGTCACCTCCAATGATAAGGATGTTGTCAACATACAACACTAGGAAGGTGGAAACGCTCCCACTAACCATCTTATACACACAGAGCTCATCAGAACTCTGTGTGAAGCCATATTCTGTAATGGCATCATTGAATCTCTGATTCCAAAACCTGGATGCATGCTTCAATCCATAAATGGATCTTTGAAGCTTGCATACCTAATTAGGATACTTCGGATCGATAAAACCTGTAGGTTATGCCATGTACACATCCTCGAGTAGCTTTCCATTAAGGAAAGCGGTCTTAATGTCCATCTGCCATATCTTATAATCATACCATGCAGCTATGGCTAGTAGTATCCTAATGGATTTGAGCATGCCAACTAGTGAAAAGGTTTCATCATAGTCGATTCCTTGAACTTGCTTGAATCCTTTTGCCACCAATTGCCCCTTGAAGGTTTTGTCGGCTTTAACTTGAAACACCACTTGCAACCTATCACCTTACCACCCGGAGGTGGATCCACCAATTTCCATACTTGGTTATCATGTATAGATTACATCTCAACCTCCATGGCTTTACGCCATTGATCTGAGTGTGGGCTTTCAATGACCTCCTGATAGGTCCTGGGCTCCTCTTGATCAAGGACCATAAGGTCTCCATCATCAGTCATAAGAAATCCATACCTCTCTGGCTAATGATGTGTCCTACCAGACGTTCTAAGGTCCTGTGTAACCAATTCAGCTTCCTCAATTTCTTCAGTAGCCAGATCAATTCCCAAAGCATCCTCAGTAGTAGCTGCAGGAGTCTATGAGTCTTGAACTTTAGAAAGTTCAACATTACTCCCACTGTATCTCTTGGAAAGGAATTCCTTCTCCAAGAAGACTGCATTCCTCGCTATGAAAACTTTGTTTTCTACCGGATCATAGAAGTAATAACCCTTAGTTTCTTTAGGGTAACCCAAATTGGCACTTGACAAATTTGGACTTAAGCTTGCCACTTGTCAATTTCTTGACATGTGTATCATAGCCCCAAATCTTTAAGAAGGAAACATTGGGCTTTCGGCCCTTCCATCGTTCATATGGTGTTCCCTTAACTGCCTTGCTTGGTGTATTATTAAGTATGTAAGTAGCTATCTCTAAAGCACATCCCCAAAAGGAGATAGGGAGTGTAGCATGACTCATCATCGAGTAGACCATGTCTAGCAAGGTCCTATTCCTCCTTTCTGACACTCCATTCCACTAGGGTGTACCAGGAGGAGTGAGTTGCGATACAATCCCACACTCTCTCAAGAATTAGTCAAAATCTTAGCTCAAATATTCACTCCCTCGGTCAGACCGAAGTACTTTTATTTTCTTACCAAGTTGGTTTTCTACTTCGTTCTTAAAGTCCTTGAATCTCTGAAGAGTCTCAGACTTATGCTTAATCAGATACACGTAACTGTATCTGCTGAAGTCATCTGTGAAGGTAACGAGGTACAAAAAACCTGATCTAGCACTAGTGCTTATTGGGCTACATACATCGGAATGTATCAGCTACAATAGCTCTGAGGCCCTTTCAGCAGTCTTACTAAAAGGCGCCTTTGTCGTTTTACCTCTTAAACAAGATTCGCATGTGTCATAAGACTGGATGTCAAATAACCCTAGCACTCCATTAGAGTAAAGCCTAGCAATGCGCTTCTCATTTATGTGGCCAAGTTAACAATGCTAGATGTAAGTAGGATTAATTTCATTTTGTTTAATCCTTTTAGTATTTATGTTATAGATTGAACTTTCACATTTTAGATCAAGGATATATAAGCCATTTTCAAGAAATGTTGTTCATTAAATAATATTACCACACTGCACAGAAATTCTACCATATCCAATATTAAACACAAAACCAAAAATATCCAACAAAGAAATGGAATAATATTCCTAGGCATCACAGGTACAAAATAACAGTTTCTTAGTTCCAAAACAAGTCCACTAGGCATCTCTAAGAAATAATCTCTGATCTCTATAGCCTGAACTCGAGCGCCATTGCTGACTCAAAGATCTACTTCTCCATATCCTAGTAATCTCCTATTTCTTAGACCTGCACATTTGAACAAATGTGAGATCCATATCCAGTGTTTAAAACCCAAGATGTAGAAATAGCCAGATTAATCTCAACAACATAAATACCTAAAGCAGTAGACTTGCTCTTCATTTGCTCCCTTATCTTTAGACACGAGCTCTTCCAGTGCCCCTTCTCATGACACTCATGGCAGACATCATTAGAAGAGGCAACCCTTGCTTTAGGTTGGGCCACCACCTTCTTGCCCTTAGCATTATCCTTAGATTTGGACTTTCCTTAGCAATGGGCGTATTGCCCTTGTTCACCAACAGGACTTCAAGGGTCTTCTTAATAGACTACTCAACAAGCTTCAACATACCATGTAGCTCAATGACCGATTTATCAAGACCCTGCATGTAGTAGTTCATGATAAATTGGTTGTAAGACTCAGGAAGTGACCCGAGAATAATGTATACTACTAAATCCTACAAAAGTGGCAAAGCCAAGGTAGGAAAGTGTATCAATATACCCCTTCAACTTTAGCACATGAGTGCTAACAGAAGTCCTGGCTGCCATTGCAGTCGTGCAAAGTGCCTTAGTTGTCAGGTAACATTCCTGACGAGGCTGATCTTCAAACATCTTTTTAAGCTAATCCATCATCTCATAAGCATGATGTTCCAAGAACTAATTTTAAAGATCAGAAGCCATAGTACCCAGCATAAGGCACGAGACATCTCGATCATCCCTCACGTGCCGATCGTACTGCTCCACCATCGCTGTGGTGATGCCTCGACCTCCGGGAGGGCCAGCTAGTAAAGAAGCATTTAGTACATACTCCTTGGACTCTTGTCTAAGAACTATTTGTAAGTTCCTAGCCCAATCCAGGAAGATAGTCCCTAAAAGCTTCTCTTTCTCTAGTAAACATGTGTTGATCAATTAAAAAAATTCAATTGCAGTAAACATGTATTTAGAGAATTAAATACCTAATGGAAACGAACATGTAATTACAATAAAGAATGTAGAAGGATGAACTATAATCACTCAGAACAGCAATGTATAATTCAAAATTTTACAAACATGAACAAAGATCGATGATAACAAACCAATCCCAAGGTGTTTAATTGACAATGAAAGGGATTCAAACTTGACACCTTCAATTAAGCATTCTTAGAACCTGAATGTGGGTGATTCATAAGTACCTTACCAAAATACTTGTTCACGATCAAGATAATATCGTAAGAATGTAGAACTCGATCTCATAAACTCACAATACCGTAAAACAGCCCCGGGCTGGATTCTCAACAAAGAGTAAATTCTAAAAATTTTAGCTTATATTCTTATTAAACTTGTATCCTCTCACACAATTACATTGGTATTTATATAGACAACATAAACCTAACCCTAAACTGAAAAGGATAACAAATTCTTATCTAACTAGGAAAGATTAAATCAAAACAAATAAGGAAAACTTAAAACCAATCCTTATGCAATAAGGATGAAAAAAATGAAATCCCCTTTTGAGTGTTTTTTATGGGCTAATTTTTAAGCCAAAACAACTCACTTATTGAAAAAATAACAATTAAATAAAGATACCTAAGCCCAATTCGAAATTTATACATATTCCCTAAGGGTGCCTTAAGTGCTAACACTTAATTACCCTTAGCTCATACATAGAAGTCTAATTAGGCCCAATCTAACTAAAAATCAGTGTCAGATCCATAATCACTTTCGTGGACTTGAATACAACATAAGACTGAATTATCTCCATGTGAAATATTTGGTGTGTTGTGATTATCCCCAATCTCCATATGTTTAAATAAGTGCATAACTAGGCCATTAAGCACTTGTTGCATCTTTTTTACACGGCTCCATGTTATTGGACCAATTGGAAGCTCCATTGCATGGCTCCGTGTTATTGGACCAATTGGCAGCTCCATAAGATCTCTTGTCTCCATGCTCCACACCTCTATATCCTTGTGGTGTGATGACCGCATCATTCCCTCTCTCTTGAAAAGGATTTGTTCTCAAATCTTTGTCACCCCTAATGTGTGAAATGACTTGAAATGGTCCATCACCCCTCAGATGTAACTTTGAAAGCCTTTGTACAAGAAACCGCTCCTTGTGCATATGCAGCCACACCCAATCATCAGGTTCACACAACACTTGTTTGTGCTCCTTATTAGCTTGCTTTGTGTAATGCTCATTCTTCTTCTCTGATTGCTGTCTCACTTGTTCATGCAACTTAAGCACCGATTCTGCCTTCTTCTTACCATCTATACTTTTCCTTTCATCAACAGGTAAAGGGATCAAGTCTAATGGTGTCAAAGGATTAAAACCATAAACAATTTCAAACGGTGACGAGTGAGTAGATGAATGCAATGCCCTATTATATGCAAATTCAATAAAATGGTATGCCTTCCTCCCATGATTTCAAGTTTTTCTGAATAACAGCTCTACAATTGATGCACATTCGCCAAGTTCCATCCTTTTTTGGTACTAGAATGACTGGTACGGCACACAGACTCATAGATTCATGAATTAAACCCTTTGCCATAAGCTCATCCACTTGCCTTTGAAGCTCCTTCGTCTCCTTTGGATTACTTCTATAGGCTGGTCTATTAGGAATTTGTGCACCAGGTACAAAATCGATTTGGTGCTCAATTCCTTGGATCTGGGGTGAGTTGTTTGGCATCTCTTCAAGGAACACATCCTCAAACTCCTGTAAAAGAGGGTAAACACTTGAAGGAAGGTCAAATTGGTTTAGAGATGATAAACAAAAAATCTTGCAATAAAATAACAATAGATTTTTGTTTTCAGATTCAACTTGCTTAATATCTCTCACTTCATCATATTATGATAAATTTTGGGCTTTTTTAATGCTCCTTCCTTTTTCTCTCTTCTCGTTCTCATCTCTAGGCCTTAATGCCTTTTCTCTCACCTCTTCTCTCTTCTCACCCTCACTGATTTTAACACGCTTGTTTTCACTCTCCTTAACCATACCCCTAGTCATGGTGTTTTCTTGAGACATTCTTTGCATATAGAGATGGTCATCATATGCTTCAGCGAGTGTTAAGGATGATAATGCAAACTTCTTCCTATCCTTGATAATGGTAAATTTGTTTTGTCGACCGTGATGCAGCACCAATCGATCAAATTGCCAAGGTCTCCCCAACAAAACATGACAAGCTTGCATTGGGACAACATCACAAAGCATATCATCAGTATAAGAACCAATTGCAAAGTTTAGAAGTACCTGCCTAGTCATCTTGAGTTCATTACTATCGTTCAACCATTGTAATCGATATGGACTAGGATGTGGAATGGTTGAAAGTCCCAATCGATTCACAAAGACATGGCTAACCACATTATAGCAACTCCCTCCATCAATGATCATCAAACATGTCTTTCCTTTCACATTGCAACAGGCATGAAAAATGTGTTCCCTTTGTTCCATTGAGCTACTAAGTCCCATTTTCAATGTGTGTTGGGTGACCAAATTTACACCATGTCCTCCTTTGCTATCCACCTTTTCAATGTCACTACAATCTTCCAAGCTAGGCAAATCTGCGAGTTTGGGATCAGTTTCAGAGTCAGATTCAGATGCCAACTCTCCATGTTTCATGACCATGGATCTTTGATTTAGGCAATCCCTTGCATAATGTCCTCTCCCTTGACACTTAAAACAAACAATATCACGAGTTCAAGTTGAACTCTCAGTTTTTCCAGTCTTTGGGGCAGCCTCTCCCAACTTTATCTTCCAAAAAGCCTTTGTATCAATTCGAGCTTTTTGGACACTTTTGGAGTGATAATCAGCCTTGGGCTTGTGATCACTTCTCATGTCCCGTCTCTTGGTTCTGATGTCCACGGGCAGCATTTGTACCCTTATAACGTGATTTACCCCTTTCCGTTTCTTGTAATTGACGCTCAATTTGTACAGCTTTGTGAAGCATGTCCTCCATTGTAAAACATGTTTGTAGCTCTAGGACATTCTTAATTTCCCGTCTCATCCCAATGAGGAATCTTACCATAGTGGCCTCCATATCCTCTTGCACATCAGCTCTGATAAGTGCCATCTCCAACCGCTTGTGGTAATCCTCAACGGATTGATTACCTTGTGTCATTTGCTGAAGTTTAGTCAATAGCTCTTTATGATAACGAGATGGCACAAATCTCTTTTTCATAAGGCGTTTCATCTCTCTCCAAGCAGTTATGGGCTCATCACCATCTCTATGCCATGTGCGTTTCAATTGGTCCCACCAAATAGTAGCATAATCGGTTAATTCAAAAATGACAAGCTTTACTTTCTTCTTTTCATAATACTCATGAATGTCAAAAATAGCTTTTACTTTTCGAACCCATTCAATGTACGCTTCCAGATCACTAGCGCCTCGGAATGTTGGCATTTTCAGTTTAATATCATTGAGGTTACAATCTTTTCGGTCATGGACTCTCCGCCTTGAAGTGGACCACACTTCTTCATCAGATTTAGATAAGTCATCCTCCATACTGAACTTCCCAACATTTCTTGAGTTCTGGTAGGGTTGTTCTTTGTGTTGCTTTTGTTCGGTCATCAAATCAGTAACAATATTACCAATTTGTTTTAATTCACCTACAACAGCTTGTTGCCATGGATCTAGATCAACCTTTCTAGTTGGTTGTCTTCTAAAGATTTGTTAGACATGGTTAATTATAGAAATGGATAAGAAAAGAAGCGAAAAACTAATTTAAATCAAGAAAAGAAAGAAAAATAGAAGAAATACCTCCCAAGCGGTTCAGTCACTCTTTTGTATTATCTTGATAGATCACAAGGATCAATTCAGGTAATATGAATGCCACAAAAGCAAAAAGATGACAACAAAAAAATGGTAGGGTAGAATTCTAGATGCAAAGATTACTAAAATTGAAACGAAAAACAAAACAACGCACACTAGGAACAAGAATAAAAGACAATTTTCGAAGAAAGGTCGAGGCTGGAAAAAAATATCAAGAATGTGTATTAGTATGCAATTTCATTAATCTCAAAGCATAGATGCACGTTTCACTCAATCACATATATTTCCAAACTTACTTTCTTTCACTGTGTTCGGTATAATAAATGAATCACATTTTTTTTGTAACTTGTTATATGCAATCAAGACGACTCACTTTGATTCACGTGCAAATAAAAAAAATTTAGAATTATAGAGATAACGGATTGCAATCAGCTTAATTAGAGCACACTCACAACGGTAGTGAATAAGAGCAGAGTCCAAAAATTAATCCAAATGCTACTACTATGAACCTAGTAATCTAGATGCAAAAGTATGAGCAACTCAATCAATAAATTAGACTCTAGAATGGCTGGTTCGTTTTTAGGGTTTTCGGGCAAGTAGAAACCAAGTTGATTACTTCAAATTTTGCTGGAAAAATTAAAATCCTCAAGAGCCAAAGCTCTGATACCAATTGATATGATGCCAGTTAAGAAACCGAGATCATTAAGTTTTTCCCGATCTATCTTGAAGGATTTTAATCAAATTGAACACTTTTAAAGAGAATGTGAATTTTATGTGTTGTTCAATTAAAAAAATTCAATTGCAGCAAACATGTATTTAGAGAATTGAATACCTAATTGTCACGATCCATCTCCCGGACCGTGACCGGCGCTAGGGAACGAGTAGGCATATCGCCACCGAAACCTGTAGCAAGCCTAAAAACCAAAATCTAAAATTAAATACTCAATTATATAATAATTAAATCCGTCATACTTAACACATTAAGTCCTTTACACAAACACAACTTGAAACACAATCTTAAATCTGGTACTGTGGTTTAGGAATTTAATACATTAAATACAATTAAGAATAACCTACATAATAAAGCTAAATGTACCGCCCGAAAGAAGGTCTTGGGCTGCAACTCGCTGCTAGCTACCTAAAAAATTTAGGGAGTCAGACCTCCCATATTGAATTAATTATATGCAATGCATGAATAATTTAGCAATCAACCAATCACATAATACTTTACGTGTGTGTGTGTGTGTGTGTGTATACAAACATTGATACACATGATTTCGGTAAATCAAATAATAAATCTATTATTAATAAGTAGTTTCCATATGTTATGGACCCTAAACCTCAATACCCAACATATCGAATAATCTACATAACCATCCGGCTCTCTTATATACAATGACTGGGGGACCGAAAATAACTCAACCGAAACCACACCCAGTCGGCTGGAGGACCGAGAATAACCTATACCCAGCCTCACTTAATTCCAATTCCATAATATCATATAACCCAAGAATAACTCAACCGGGCTAATCCATAAACCATATCATCAATCTCATACATTTATTCCATAAACCCGATAGTAACTGTGCGCATAAGGTCCTGATACCGCTCACCAGGAAGCATGTCCACCATTGGAAATATATATAAATATAATTATAATTATAGGCAATACACTTTTTAAATAATTATAATAATCACATAATAAAAATTTAAACTTTGAAAAATATGCCATGAATACAAATGCTAAAGTAAATATGCAAAACATATAATTAACTCACTGATACTCCTAGCTGACGAATCCTATTTTTCAGGTTCTGTTGCTCTGCCTACCAATTGAATGTCTACATAAGAAAATTTATAATGGAAATGAGGAAGAAAATAATTATTCTAGTTACCTGAAATATCAATGGAAATTTCGATAGAGTTTCCCCCTATAAAATGGATATCCCTCTAATTATTATTAGGGTCAAACCTGCATAAAACTACACTTCTATAATCCACACAAATAATTCCATGGTCTCCATAGACTACAATTCAATAACCCGATTGGATAGCCAACTCAATTAAATTTCCAAGTAATACCAATTCTCTTCATCAACACATACACTAGCATTTAATTCAATTCCTATCACACCAAATATTCTCATCCTATCAACAACCTCAATTAAATCACTCCATTAACATAATTACATCTTTCACAAACCAAGAATTTAACAAACATTTTCTTTTTAATTAACTAACTTATATATTTCAAAAATTAATAAAATTTAACACTTTAGGAAGTTGGGCAAGGTCCAAGAATTAATCTTTCTCCAAATAATATTAGGAATATTCTGATATTGATTTCAAGTACCTTATATACCTCACCGAAAATAGTTCTCGTCGCCGGAAAAATTTGAACTTGTCCTATGTGAAAACGATTCATACCATCAGTTAGATTATAATCTCAGGAGTCTAAATATACCATTAGATTATCCTAATTCTACCCAAAACTCAAGAAATCGGAAAAATTAGAATTTTACTGATGATGCTCCGATCATTAGAAAAACACTCGAGTACGCTCCGATTACCAGCCTATCCAAAGGTTTTCCGGCCTCCTGAATTTGTTTCCGGGGTTAGATTTTCGAAATTACGAGCAAAAGGTGGTGAATCGAGACAGCCAATAGCATGAACCTTCTGGCTTTTATGTCTCTCTCAACACTTAATTTCTCCTCTTAAAACTTACATAGAATTGTAGAACGTGTTGAGAGCTTCGTTTCGGTATAAAATTTGCAAAAAAGGGATAAGAATTGAGGGAGAATTTGGCGATGAAGTTTAGGAATGTAAAATGAAAAGAAAATTGAAAGAATAGGGAAGAAGAGGTTGATGGTCACGACCATCAGCTCATTTACTTTTAATTGATGATGTAAAATATCACTTTAATCCCTCCATACCCCGACTAATTTCCAATTCTTTTCCAAACTTTTATAATTTCTCATTAACTCACTTAAATATATATATAAACATATATGCATCTAAACACTTTATTTGGATATTCATAAAATAATTAATTCAGGGTATTACATTCCCTTCCACCCCTAAAGAAATTCATCCTCGAATTTAAAATTAAAGGACTAACCTTATGATTGAAATAGGTAAGGATATTTGTTCCGCATCTCCCACTTTGATTCCTAAGTGCACTCTTCCATGGCATGGTTACTCCATAGTACTTTCACCATTGGAATTTCTTTAGTTTGTAGTTGACGAGTTGTTTATCAACAATTGCCATGGGTTGTTCCTCATATGACAAGTCTTCCTTAACTTGTACATTTTGAGGATGGAGGATATGAGATGGATCCGGCACATATTTCCTTAGCATTGATACATGAAACACATGATGGACTAGCGATAAATTGGAAGGTAATGTCAAATGATATGCCACCTCACCTACTTTCTTTAAGATCTCAAACGGTCCGATATATCAGGGTGTCAAATTTCCCTTTTTGCCAAATCTCATAATTCCTTTCATTGGTGACACTTTAATAAATACATACTCTCCTTCCATTAATGTTACATCCTTCCTCTTTGGATCGGCATAGCTTTTCAGTTTGCTAAAAGCTGTTTGTATTCTTTGAAAAATAATCGGGACCTTTTCTGAAGTAATCTATATCAACTCCAGGCCAATAAGTTTCCTTTCACCGACTTCCTCCCAATATAAAGGGAATCTACACTTCCTACCATATAATGCTTCATATGGAGCCATTCCAATGCTTGAATGATAGCTATTATTGTAAGCAAATTCAATAAGAGGTAAGTGTGCTTCCCAATGACCCCCAAAATCTAGCACACACATTCTTAGCATATCTTCCAAAGTTTGAATTGTTTGTTCGGATTGACCATCCGTTTGAGGATGAAAAGCCGTGCTAAAATCCAATCTAGTGCCCAGAGCACTCTGAAGTTTCTCCCAAAATTTAGATGTAAAGACTGATCCTCTATCTGACACAATGGACACTGGAACACCATGTAAACAAATGATTCTATCCACATAAACACATGCCAATTTTGTTACTGAATATGTTGTCTTAAATGGAAGGAAATGAGCCGATTTGGTCAATCTTAATCATCCATATTGAGTCATAACCATTCAACATACGAGGCAATCCAACTACAAAATCCATAGCTACTCACTCCCACTTCCATTCGGGAATAGGTAACTGCTGTAATAATCCCGAAGGCTTTTGATATACAAACTTCGCTACATCTCTTTTCATACCTTTCCACCAATACAATTTCTTAAGATCATGGTACATTTTTGTAGAACCCGGATGTACATTGTAGGCTTCAAAATGAGCTTCTTCCATGATCTCTTTTCTTAAATTATCCACATTAGGAACACACAGTCGGTCCCTATAACGTAGATATCCATCATCATCAATTTTAAAATCACGATCATCACCGTTTTTCAACTCTGTCAAAATTTCTCACAATTGAGGATCATTGGCTTGAGCAGTTTTGATTCTATCAAGTAATTCTGATCTCACTTTGATGGTGAAGAGAAATTTCCCCGCTGCATCAGAAAATTAGGCCTTATTGTATTGGATGAAGATCCTTGTGACGGAGTTAGCTGAAATCCCAATTGTGGACATTGTCTAACAAAATCTCCAGGCTGCCCACATCTAAAACAACTACCAAGAGCAACATAACAAGGACCTGATGATTTCTGCCACAATTAACACAAGCACTATAACTCGATGTAGAACTACTATGACCAGAACTGGAACTTTGTCCACCACCATATTGGTAGAAACCTCTACCACGTCTTTGACTATAGTGCCCCTTCTTGTGAAATCTTATCTTCTGATTAGAAGGCTGTGCACTTCCCATATGAAAATTGCCTGTATTACCCATTGTAGCAAAAGAAGACTGACCACCATCCCTGGGCTTAGGATTCTGAATAGATTGAGAAACCAAATTTGCTTGATTAAAATCAAGCTCCATTCATTTTACAGCATCAACCAACTGAAAAAAAGTGCATCCTCTCATTGTTGAGAAAGCATGCAAAGAAGTATACTGCTCTCCTAACCCTGAAATGAAAGTAGAAAACTTAATCCTTTCATTTCGCTTCACTTCAAGAACATATCTGCCCAACCTTTGAAATTGTCTATGAAACTCCTTCATAGACATATTTCTATCCTTTCTAACGATTACAAATTTTCTCCTTTGCTCCTCACTATAGCTAAATGGAATGAAAGCCTTTTTAAATAGCTCTTTGAATTCATCACATGACATATTCTACATTTGAGGAAAAACATAATCCTTGAACCAGACTCCTGCATTACCTCTTAAAGAGTATTCCGCCATTTGGATAGTTTCATATTCATTGGCTTTCAAATATCTTGCATTCTTCTTAACGTCATTAAGGTAATCCATAGCATCCTGTAAGCGCCAGGTTTTTCCGACCTCTATGATGAGAATTCCTGCATCACCTGTGGAGCAGACAGACACAAATCAAACGAAAATGTTTTCCCCGGTTCGCTTCGCCATGTTCCATTCCGTTTAAAGGTCGTCCGCTCATAGTGGCGACTCTGCTGGGGAGAAAAGGTTTCTTAAAAAAGTTTTCACAAAAACTTAAGGAACTTAGGCAACTACCGAAATAAAACCTCGCTTGCAGTCACTTTACCTAATTCATAATACCATATTTGTTCGCACCTTGCACATCATGACATTTTCTTCTTCTCAATCCCTCAAATACACTAATAAGGCCGGTTTACTCAAGAAGGTGGCCTACCTCTACTACCAGGATTGGAGACACCTGACGGGGTAAACCACTCATAGCACCACATGACCTTACATCGTGTTCTATGGTGAGGAGTGTATATTCGCTATAGGAACCTATACGACCCTTGGTTTTGACTTTGACCCACATGTAATGGCTTAGCAACTTCTCCTGGGACCACCAAAACATAAATTCAAAATGAACATTGAGTGTGCACCTTTGGTATCCCCCGTTGATGCCAAAGAGACCCAATTCCTAGGAAGAATGCAAGACCAATCGAAAGGAGAAATAAGGTTGGAAGGGAGTGCATATTATTGTGTGTGCTAACATTTGTTCCGTGGTGTTTTCTATTTGACTTTTCATGAAGCATTAAACATGCATAGCTTTCGTGTGCCATTCTAACCATATCTTTGTGTAGCCATTTTCCGAGTATTGACATATGCATGACACTAATCACATTTTCGTGCAGCCATGACATTTTATTTGTATACCATTTCCATTCCGTGTGTGACATTTCCACAAAGCATACACGACATCATCCCCGTGTGTCATACGTCTTAACCACATATTTGTGTAGCGACTTGTATTTTTTATGTGACATACACATTCATGTCATTTCATCTCACCTAATAAAGGATGTTCCGAGTGTGCCTTTCACGATCATTTCATTCCATAACATATCGGGTATCCCAAAACTACCCATGTTTCGTCCGTGCACCGGATTACGCTCAGCCATTTCACAAATACCATGTCATTCAATATAAGGCCGCAATGGTCTTAGGTCTATTTCTGTGTGGTGGTTCACGCGATGTCATTACATGGCATCACACTCATTCATCATAAGCGTCACGCAATGCCGGTGTCCTGTTTGCACATTATGGCCCACATCGGGTCATTCCATGACATTGTAAAATCATTCAAGGTACTCCCTGAGTGCCGAATTAGTGCACATATAAAGGCATTTCATAGCATTATCAAAATCATGCAAGGTGTTCCATGAACACCGAACCTCTGTCCGTGTCCCCAGTTACACGTGACTCTTTTTGTAACATCATCTCATATCACATGCCTCAAAAGCATCAAAACTTTATCCGTGGGACGATCACCATGTGACCATTTCATTTCATCCCATTGACCTACAAAGTTTCGAAACTCTGCCCGTGTGTTGGCACACACGCGGCCATTTCACGATAATTCATTAAGTGCCCCAAAGGCGCCGAACCCTTGTCCATGTGGTGGCTCCCACGAGACATTCTTACATTATTTTTGCATGACATTGGGCACTCTTAAGACATCCCAAATAAAGGACATCAGATGCATGAAGTTCATTATCATTTCCATTTCCATTCACGAAGCATCATCCAAGCATCATTCTTTATGACACCACGTCATTCATTTACCACCCCTAACTCTCCATTTGTGATGTAGGACCATACACACATGAGACTAGACAAGACCAAAGCTCTGTAAAGACAGTTCATAGAGTAAGCTGGATTAACTAAGGACAAGGTCTCAGACTTTGAGGGCTGTGGGGAACAAAGAATAGTAGAAACAGATAATGAGTCTGATTCCAGAGAGGAAGTGGAAATGGCCAATCAAACACCAAGTCTTGCTGATGCCCTAAAGGATTTCTTGAGATCTTAGGATTTTCGTGATATTATGAAAAAGGAGATGCAGGCTATTGTAAGAGAGAGCGGGGAAATCAGGACCAGTAGGCCCGGAAAGGAAAATGTGGATGAGTCTTCTCAATTTAGGGCTGATGTCTCAACCAATGTAGAAAAGCTGCAGGAGATTAAGGCAACCATGGAAAAGAAAATAAAGGCAAAGTACTCGGAGTTGGATGAAGTAGTCACCGAGCTAAAGAAAAGGGCCAACATCAGTTTAGGCTCCAGAAGAGGAGTGAATGTGGATGCAATGATCAACAAGGGCATTGAGACCTTCCCTATTGGGTTTCAGGTGTTGAAGGTTCCTTCCTACAAGGGGATTGGTTCACCAGAGGCCCATGTGAACCTCTATACACGAGTCATGTTAACGACAGGTGCCACCAAGCAGTAGCTAATTAACTTCTTCCCAACCACACTGGAAGGGGGAGCTCTTAGCTGGTATAATTCTTTATCCGAAGATGTGTAGTCAGAATAGGAGGCCTTGTCAGCGGCTTTCATCAAATATTACAACTTCAATACCAAGGTCTAGGTGAAGCTATACGACTTAGAGAGGATTAAGCAAAAGCAGAACGAGTCCTTTGATGAATACTACCAGAGATGGAAGAATAAGATGATTATGCTAAAAAACTACCCCGACGAAGATGAATTGATTCAAAAGTTGATTGATGGTAGTAGGGACATCTTTAGAAACAACATGAAATTCCACTCTTTTAGTGAGCTCAGTGAAGTGTATAGCATGGCTATGAAAATAAAGAGGGATGAAGAGGAAAAGGCAGTCAGCTACAGGGGCAATAGAGGCTCCGGGTACAGTTCTAGGTATCGATCGACTACTGCAGCTGGGTCAAGCAGTGGGTCAAGTTCTGGTTCTACAGGTAAAAGCGGGCAGTTTTCAGAGAATAAGCAAGCAGGGGTTGCTGTTATGTCTCAGCAGCGAGGAAACCCGAGCAGAAATTCAGAAGGCCAGGGTATATCTCCATAGGCTTTCTCCTTGGCTAAGATCTTTACCAAGTGCAGGAATGGCGGTCTGTTAAGCTCTATCATGCCTTTTGAGAAGCCATCGGAGGAGGACAAAGACAATTTATGTACCTACCATGTCATGGTGGGATATAGAACCAACAACTGTCATAGGCTGAAGGATGCCATCCAGAAGCTGATTGATGAAGGAAAGTTACAGGAGCCTGCCAAGCCTAGCATGAAGACTAACGCTTTACCAGCATTTGAAAGGCAGGTCAATATGGTGCAGTCGGGGCTACCAGACAACTTCATTTTTACCTAGGTCCTATAGGCAAACCCCACTGTGCAGTCTGTGGTGGCCAATGAAACCAGGGTAAAGTCAGAATGTGGAAAGCCCACAGAGCAGAAGGAAGTAAAGCCTGTGAGTCTGGATGATCTGGATTCAGAAGATGAATATAAAGAATATGGTTGTAATGAGACAGTTAAGCTGCCAGTTGTTGATAAGCCGAGAGTTCCCGAAGTATAGAATATAACGAGGAATGGTAGGGTTTACCAGCCAGTGGTTCAACAAAATGAAAAGACTCTAGTGACCGGGTCTGTGATTGGGACTTTTGAAGCTGAAGTGGAAGTGGGGCTGGTCAAGTCGACGGTCACCTTTACTATGATTGACATTCCAGTTACTTTCTCCTTGCTGTTGGGGAGGCCATGGTTTCACCCGTTGGGGGGTGTCCCTTCAACCTTGCACCAGAAGATCAAGTTTTCAATAAGCAGTGAAGTTGTGATAGTCGAGGCAGATTCTCAGTCCGTGATTACTGCTGTTAGTGAGGAGACCATACCATTCGACGGATTCCAAGTCACCATGGTTAGTGAGGAGGAAACTACAGAGGCTCCGATGGTTATCTACGAGAATTATATGCCAGAATTGTCTAAATGCCTTCGCAAGCATGATTTTGTTCCGGGCATGGGACTCGGAGTCAATCTACAGGGGGTGCCCAAATTTAACATTGATTCTGGAAAGCCGAGGCAATTTGGCTTAGGCTACACAGCAAAGGCATCTGATAAGAAAGATCTGAAGAGAGGAAAGAATGGCAAGCCCATGATGAAGCCATTCATTAAGGCTGGCAAACAACTGTACAAGGGTAAGTTGAGCCAGTGAAGATCGGGGGTGCTGAATACCCAGTCTTCGAAGTATTCTCTGATGTTGTAGACTTTGAAAAGAGCCAGAAGGAGCCCAGTGGCAGTGGAAGAGGTGGTTGATAAGCCTGCCATCCCCCAGGGGAAACCATATGAAGTAATAGCAGAAGCAGCAGAAGTGGCCAAAGAGAAAGCTGAAGAGAAAGTCTATGATGAATCTGTGAAGGCAATTTCAGAGGCACTGGTTGCCGCCTTAGGCAAGGCATTTGAAAAGTCCGATGAAGGGTCTGAGAAAGAGCTGGTGACTAAGGCAGACCTGGATACTGTGGTTGCCGAGATAGTAGGAATTATGAAGAAAGCTAAGGCGCAGGTGGCTGAGACTGAGAAGATTGCTCTTCCTGCTAATCAAGAATCTGAAATTGCTGTTGACCTGGACAACATCCTGAAGCTGAGCAAGGATGGTGAAGGAGTTCAAAGCCCTCCACCTAGAGGTGGCCAAATCGGACCTGAACCGATCGAACCGGACCGGACTGGGTCAAAACCGATCAAACCCTGAACTAGACCGAACCAGACCGAAACCGGCGGTTCAAAAGGAAATAAGGTTGAGGTTCAGGGTTGTTTGTTTTATAAACCTTTAAACCACCGGTTAACCGCCGGTTTGACACATTTTAAAAGCCAGAAATAGAGACGTTGAGGTCTCTGTTTCCTTTTTCTTAAATTGGGAAAAAGAGACGCTACCAATGTCTCTTTTTCCCAATTTAAATGCAATCCAACCGTTGTTGCCAACGGTTGGATTTCCTTTTATTTTATTTTATTTATTTATTTATTTTAATTTTCCTCCCTATAAATACCTTATCCCTCTTTTAATTTTTTCACACAATTCTTTATACACACACTCTCTCTATTATATCCAATTTTTTCACACTTTCATTTACATTTTACAAATTATTTTAATATTATACATTATATTATTTACTACATAATTTGTTCATTTACATTTTATTACAAATCATTTTATTATTCTACATTATATTATTTAAAAGTTTTTTTTAAAATTTATTTTATAGGTTATATTATTACATTATTTTTACAAATATTTATTTTAAATTTTACTAACAATATGGCAAATTATGAAAATATTGATGTTGAAAATTTGGAAATGCAGCAGAGTAAAACTCAATCTATTCCTACCCAAGAGGAGGTAGCGAGAGGAAGAGTTCTTAGTTCCGAAATTTTTACAAAACATTTTAAGGAGGGTCCTATAAAATCTAATAATAAATTAGATGCAATTTGTAATTATTGTGGTATTAAGTATGATTGGAAAGTGGGAGGAGGCTACAGGACTTTGACGCGACATCTTCAAAATAAACACCCCGAAAAAATGGGAATGGTGCCGGGACAAACGCAATTATCCGGGTTTGCCTCATCTTCTTCTCAACCTGCTAGTTTATTTCGTTATGATCATTCTACTAGTACTTATGGTTTAGCAGAAGCTATTTCGGTAGATTCATTATCTTTTATTTTTGGTGAAAAAGTTGGTATTAATGATTGGATTAGTCGAGATGTTCAACCCGCATTTAAAAAATTACCTAGAACATCACTTAAGAGAAATTTGATTAAAGCTTATAAAAAAAGAAAACATGATTTAGTAAACTATTTTAGTAATAATGATTTACATGTTTCTATTTGTAGTGATATTTGGAGTGATCATAATTTAATTCATTCTTACATGGGTCTTACATGCCATTTCATTGATGAAAATTTTGAATTTAACAAAAGACTTTTAGCTTTTAGAGAATTTGATGATTCGCATACCGCACATAATATATGTAAAATAATTCATACCATTTTAGAAGAATATATATTAGTTTATAGAGTTTTTTTGATTTCTTTTGATAATGCATCTGCTAATAATGCTTCAATAAATGAATTGAAATCTATTTGTGAACCAAATTTTGGAGAAAAATTTTTTCATGTAAGATGTGTATGCCATGTTTTAAACTTATGTGTGCAAGATGGTTTACGGGTAATGGTTAATTTAATTAAACCAATAAGAGATGTTATTAAATATATTTGGGTACATCCTAATGTAACAAGAAATTGGTTAAAATTTTGTGAACAAAATAACGTGCATCCAAAACGTTTTTAAAAAGATGTTGGTCATCATTGGAACTCTACCTATGTTTTACTTTGTCAATCACTTCAATACAAAAATTTGTTGTGTTCTTTTGCTACTGAAAATATTCCAAACTCTAATTTTTTACCACAAAATTGGGATTTATGTGCTAAAGTTATGGAAATTTTTAGAGTTTTTAATGATGCAACTTTCACCTTTAGTCATGTGTATAAACCAAGTTCTCATTTATTTTGTGTTGAAGCATTGAATATTGCATATGCATTAAATGAGGGTGAAAAAATTTTTGAAATTCATGAAGCCATTCAACAAATGAAATCGAAATGGTTAAGTTATTACAAAATAATTCCCGATATTTATCTTGTTGCTTGTCTTTTTGATCCTAGATTTAAATATGATGGTTTACAAGAAATGTTAGAAAATTATTATGAATTGTTAGGATTAGAAGATATGGATGTAAGTGGCATGATATTGAGAGTTAAATCTTTTTTTAATGATTTATTTAGTCATTTTCATATTATTGATAATGTTCATTCCCCTTCACTCCCTCCTATCCCATCAAACTCCAATGCATTAAGAACGGGAACAAAATTTATGATGGAAAGGTCTAAAAAACCAAGGCATTCGAGCTCGAATTTATCTAACAACTATTTTTGAGTTTGGTGATGCCACAGATTTAGAATTCAACATCTTCGATTGGTGGAAGAGACATAAGAGGACATTTCCAACACTAGCGAAGATCGTGGCTCAAATTTTAGCCGTTCCCGCCTCAACAGTTTCGGTGGAGTAAACATTTAGTATAGGGGGAAATATTCTAGACTCAAAGAGATCGAAGATGGCACCCGAATCATTAGAAACACAAGTTTGTGTGAATGATTGGAAAAGGGAGGAATTAAGAACTCAATCCAACATCGCTCCATCATCATCATCCGATGAGTATGTTGGAGATACTACAACAATCCTACCACTTTCGAATCGGATGACTCGAGTTAGGTAAGTGGGGTTTCTACTTAATTTTGAAGGTAAGAGAACTACGTGGGCTTTGATTCCTCTAACCCCGAGGATACATAGGCAACTTAATAAAATTAAGTTCAAGCCCTTTCTCTCTCTCTTTCTTTTTTCTTTTTTTTTCTTTTCTTTTTTTTTAACTTCTTTCACTTGATTTTGTTTTTAAATGTATAAGAGAAATAAATAGTTCATTTGTACAAGTTATATTTTTGCAATACTTTTTATATTATGTAAATTATTAATTGTAAAATAAAAAATATAAGTCGTTTTTTATATTTGAGAAATTATTTTTTTTATGTATATTAATAATTTATCGAGAAATGTCTATATCGAAATCACACGGAAATTAAATTCTCAATGTTTATTGAAAAGGGTTGAACCTGAATCGGACCGGCAGTTCATCCCTTTTGAATATTAAGGTTCAAGTTCAAGGATTTCTTGAACCTGAACCGGAGTTCATGAACCGTGGCCATGTCTACCTCCGCCTGTGGAGGATGAAAATCATTTTATTGTATTTGTTTCTTCTCTTTTTAGTGTGAACGATGTACTTTTAACAAGTTTAGTGCAATGAAATCCTAGTTTGCTTACTTGTGCGATGTTTATCCTGATAATTCTATGCATGTATTTGAATCACCATCAAGCATATTTAGCATTCATGACACTGCATTGCATGAAATTAACATAAGTACAAATGAAAACCCTAAAATGGTATTCATTTCACACGAACTAAAATCCCAAAAAGAGAGAGAATTTACAGAAATACTACAAAAGCATGTTAAGGCATTCGCTTAGTCATACGAAGACATGCCAGGGATCGACATAGAAATAGCAGTTCACAAGATTTCAACAAATCCTAGATTCAGGCCAGTAAAATAGAAATTGAGACGGCTAAGACTAGAATGGGCAGCATTAGTAAAGGAAGAAGTGGTTAAGCAGATTGAAGCCAAGTTTCTCGAGGTGGTGGAGTATAAAGAATGGTTAGCCAATATTGTGCCAGTGCCTAAGAAAGACGGAAGGGTCAGAGTATGTGTCGACTATAGGGATTTGAACAAAGCATGCCTAAAAGACAATATCCCTTTACCTCACATCGATGTTTTGATAGACAGCACAGCCAAGGCAGTAATGTACTCTTTCATGGATGGATTTTCAGGATATAACCAGATCCTAATGGATGTAATTAACAAGGTGAAGACATCCTTAGAGTGGGGCACTTTCTGCTACAGAGTAATGCCTTTTGGATTGAAAAATGCTAGGGCCACTTACCAGAGGGCTGTCACAACATTGCTACATGACATGATTCACAAAGAAGTAGAGGTATACGTCGATGATATGCTTGTTAAATCAATGACCTGGGAAGAGCACTTTGCTATCCTGGATAGATTTCTTATAAGCATCGGAGAATACAACCTGCAACTTAATCCCAAGAAATGTATATTTGGGGTTACATCAGGAAAGTTGTTGGGTCATGTGGTTAGCCAAAGGGGTATAGAGATGGATCCAGATAAAATCAAACCCATTCGAGACATGCCAGCTCCTAAAACAGAAAAGAGGTTCGATCGTTTCTGGATTCTATACAGTATGTCAGCCATTTCATAGCACGGTTAATTTCAGTGTGTGAACCGATTTTCAAGCTATTAAGGAAAGATCAGCCGATTGTATGGGATGACAGGTGTTAGTTGGCTTTCGACAAGATCAAGGCTTATCTGGTAAATCTACCGGTTTTAAGCCCACCGACTCCAGGGAAGCCTTTGATTTTGTACTTAGCCGTCGAAGATTCCTCCATAGGGGTAATGCTAGCACAGGAACAAGATGGAAGGAAGGAGTATCCCGTCTACTATCTCAGTAAGAAGCTACTGGAATATGAAACCAAGTACACACTAGTATAGAAGACATGTTTAGCAATAATTTGGCTAACTAAGAAGTTGCGCCATTACTTTTAGTCATACAAGGTACAAGCCGTGGATAAAGTGGATCCGATGAAATACTTGTACGAAGCATCTGTGTTGGTTGGGAAACTATCTAGATGGCTCCTACTCTTATCAGAATTAGACATCGAGTACATCACTAGGAAAACCATCAAAGGGCGAGCTATGGTAGAACTCTTAGCAAACCAGCCATTAGAATCGGATCGTGTGGAGAATCTGGAGTTCCCTGATGAACAGTTGGCTGTAGTGGAAGTGAGGAGATGGGTTATATGCTTCGATGGTGCCGTAAACAGAAAGGGTGCTAGAATTGGGGTAATCATAGCAACCCCAAATGGCAAAATCATCCCATTGTCGAAAAGGTTGGACTTCTTCATAACCAACAATAGGGTAGAATATGAAGTGTGCTTATTTGGGATGGAAGCCCTCCTGACACTAGGGGCAGAAAATGTCTTGATCGTTGGAGATTCACTTTTGGTGATCAGGCAAGCGCAAGGCAAATGGGATTTGAGAGAAGAAGCCTTACGGCCCTACTTAGAGCTACTACAGTACAGAAGAGGGTTATTCGGCCAGTGTGAGTTCAGACATGTGCCTAGGGAGGAGAATAAGATGGCCGATGCACTAGCAACATTGTCCTCTGTGTGGGAAGATCTAGAAAAGACACAGATACAACCACTGGTTATAGCAATTTCCAGGTAACCCTGCTTTGATATGCACGAGGTGATGGAGTTAACAGCTGAAGAAAAGCCGTGGTTCTTTGACATTTATCAGTATGTGAAAGAGGGAAAGTACATAGAAGGAGCTAGTACCGCTGATAGAGTTTCATTAAGAAGATTGGCCAGCCAGTTCAGAATCTTTGAAGATAAGCTATACAAGAGAACTGCAAACGGGGTCCTCCTAAGGTGTTTGACAAAACGAGAAGTAGAAATAGTAATGCAACAAGTACACGTAGGATCCTGCAGGCCACATATGAATGGGATCGCCATGGCTAGAAAGATAATGAGACAAGGATACTTCTAGATGATGATGCAGTCGGATTGTGTGAAGGAGGTAAAAAGATGTCACGAATGCCAGATCTACGCAGATATCACTCATCTGCCACCACTTGAATTACAGAATCTAGCATCTCCTTGGCCTTTCTCGGCGTGGGGAATCGACATGATTAGAGAAATCCATCCTACAGCTTCTAATGGGCACAGATTCATAGTGGTTGCAGTCGACTATTTCTTAAAATAGGTGGAAGTAGAGTCCTTCTCCAATGTGACAGCTAAGCAGATGGTTAAGTTCATTCAGAAGAACATCCTCTCTCGATACAGAATCCCTCACCATGTAGTGACCGATAACGGGGTGCAATTCCAAGGGGCAACAGCAAAATTATTCACAGAACATGGCGTTGAACATCATAGGTCTTCTCCATATAGACCACAGGCTAATGGTGTAGTGGAGGCGGCTAACAAATCAATTAAGAAAATCTTATCAAAAATGGTGACCACCTACAGAGATTGGGCTGAAAAGCTACCGTATGCTCTTTGGGGTTATAGAACCAGTGTCAGAACACCAACAGGCGAGACTCCCTAAGCCTTAGTATATGGGATGGAAGCAGTATTACCAGTGGAAATGGAACTCAAGTCACTCAAAATAGCCTTGGAAGCTCGGCTACCGGAAACGGAATGGGTTCAGGCTAGGTACGAGCAGTTAGCAGCATTAGATGAAAAGCGGTTGAAAGCACTGGATCACTTGCAGATGTATCAACACAGCATGGCTAGAGCCTATAATCAAAAAGTGAAGTATCCTAGACAACAGCTAAAAGTCGGGGACCTAGTTCTGAAACAGTTGAGGCCTACAAACGTCAATGCCCGAGGGAAATTTAGGTCGAATTGGGAAGGCCCATATGTTGTAAAGAAAATGCTGTCAAAGGGTGGTGTAAGCATCACAAACATGGACGGGAATGAATTTGTAAATCCTATCAACCTAGGTCGCCTAAAGCCTTACCATGTTTAAAGAAAAAAAAGTCTGCTAGGTTGAAAACTCGAAAAGGGCAGCTTAGGCAAAAGTCAAGACACGAGAGAAAATGATCAGTCGGAAATCTACAAGGGACGACTAGTGATGGATTCGGGTTCTGTGTGAAATGTATACCATTTTGGGAACCAACCTTTTCAAATATACTTATGCTACTTTCATCAATAAAGTATGATGTTTTGTTTAAATATGTTTGTATGGTTTTATCAGAATGCATAAACAAAGTTATCTCGCCTAAACATCCATTTAAAGAAAGCACTTTGCATTTAATTGGTAAAAAGACTCGTGTTACTTTAACAATGAAAATGTGCTAAACACATGTTGTGAGCGGATGACGTTTTCGATGGAACGCGGGACTCCCTTTAGAAAGGGGTGCCACGATCTCGGGCGACCCCCTCCCTCGCGTGGGGTTTTTAAAAAGGAAAATCGGTTTTGAAAAGTAAATATGGAATTAGTTCTTAAAAGAACCAAGACCTAAGTCTCGATAAATATTGTAGAGTTGCCACCCAGCTCAGCTCAACCGAGAAATTTATAATGCAGCTGAACCAGATGAACGGCTGCTACACTATCCAGAGATTTGGGTCCGGACAAGTCCCTTATTTCGTGTCTAATTAAAATAATATTGGCCAATGTTCTCAAATGGTATTTCAAACTCTAAAGTCAATTTCTTGCATTAAATAGACATACAACGCACATACAGGTAAAGTAAAAGAGTAAACAATTAAATTATTACAACCCGATCGAATAAAAGATGAAAACTCTCGCCTCACTTTTATAAGCGCCTAGAATACACGATTTATCTAGAAAAATACAATCGCCTAGGATACACGATTTAATCTATAAAATACATCAAAAATAAAAATAAAAAGCTGCAAAACAGAGGGTTAACACAATTTACGGCACGCCATAAATAGGACTCAAATAGGACAGAATTAGGAAATTAGAATTTGGGGGCATGCATTTAGGGGATAACCGGGTTGGCTCAGCTAGCCGGCCCGGTTAGACCTGGAAACATTTTGAAACGTCCCTGTATTTTGGTTTTATGAGAAAACTGTTTTGAAAACATTTTTGCCGGTTTACATGCATTTTTTACATGTGAGGTGGGTCGGTTTTCGGGAGAACTGGGTCTCCGTCGTGGCATTGTTCCAAATGCAATTTTACTGGAAATTGAATCTAGGGTCGTGAATGCACACAACAAAATTCATTTTGATGATTTTCGGATTTTCTGAATTTTTATGGATTTTTGGAAATTTGTTGGGGATTAAAACGGAAATTCTGATTCTGGAAATACGTTACAGTCGTCCGACTGTAACTACAGTCATATGACTGTAAATTACAGTCATGCAACTGTAAGCAGTCTAAGGTCAAGATTTCGCCAAAACTTTATTTGAAGTAAACTGAGAGAAAATGCCTGGAAATCAAGAACACTTGTACGACTGTAACTACAGTCGTACGACTGTTCATCAAACTCAAGAACAGTCGCACGACTGTTCTTGATCTCCAGAAACAGAAACACGAAAAAATGAACAAAAAGGGCACAAAACCACACCAATCACCCAGAAAGCTTGGAAAGGAAAAGGGAAAAGGAGTGTTTACCTATTTGGCATGCGTTCACCGTAGGATTGACCCCTAGCGTCGCTCCAATCCACTGAAATTCCCACTTTTCTCCTTGAGTTAGGGTTAGGGATTTTGGGTCCAAAGATCTCTAAATGTTGAGGGATCCTTGAAGATGAGTTCTTTCTTTTCCTTTCCTTGTCTCTTTTCTCCTTTCTCTCTTTAATTTTTTCACCAGATTTCCAAACTAAACCCCATCTTTCTCTTTTTCTTCCTTTTTATCTCAACCAATCTCTCTTTTTTACATAGAGAATCCGAGCATTAATGGCCCAAATCTCCTCCTCTTTATGTCATGGGCATAATCTGCTGCACCTGCTCCGATCGTACAGTCGTACGACTGTAATTTTTAAATTACAGTCGCACGACTATAGTGCTACAGTCGTGTGACACCTGTATTTTTTTAAGGGAATGAAATTCCGGCGCTTACACATGTAATCAGTAACCTTTCTTTATCCTCCGAATCTAAAGGTAGCTGGAGATGTCAAAACAAATCCAAGTTCAAATGTCATAGGGACCTAAAAAAAAAAAGCTCACTAAGGTGAAAATCGAAAAGGCGCCTTGGGCAAAAGTTAGAGCAGCTCGCTGAGCTGAAAACCCACATCGGGCAGTTCAAGCAAAATTTGGAGCACTTCCATATTTACCATTCCTAGGGGCAAGAAAGCAGGAACCATTCCTCTATTCCCCAGAAGGAACCATTCCACTATTCCCCAACAGGAGCCATTCCTCTATTCCCCAGCAGGAACCATTCCACTATTCCCCAACAGGAGCCATTCCACTATTCTCTAGCAGAATCAACCGCATTATTCCCCAGCAGAACCATCGCAAATAATGCCACCACTTTCTCCCCAGCAATTATAGGACTTCCCCAATAGCCATTGCATATCCCTAGCAGAGGTGCAAGAGTCATATCACATAAAGAATATACTCTCCCCAGCTAAAGTCAAACATAGGCGTGATGTACTTCCCCTAACCAGAGGCACGACACGGTCTCCCCAGCAAGAACATAGAATTTCAAGATGGGACAAATAGCTAGAAATGCATCTCCCAGAGTCCGTTCGCACATACACACACAAGCATTCAAAACATACACATGCACATGCATATATGCATCATGACCGATCCAAGTGCAGGTATCCAGGGGCAGGACAACTGAGCCATATTTATTCTTGATCGAAGGGGCAAAACTTTTTGTTCCAAAATTATCGATCAAGGAATAAATACGCATCGTCGGCTTCTCCTCAGAAATCCAGCAGATCCGCCGTGGGTAACATGAACCCGGTGTCAGGCCCAGATCGGCTTCTCCTCAGAAATCCAGTAGGTCCACCACGGGTAACATAAACCCGGTGTCAGGTTCAGATTTGCTTGCACCTCAAACATCAGCAGATTCGCCGCGGGTAACCTAAACCCGATGTCAGGCCCAGATTTGCTTCCACCACAGAAACTCAGCAGATCCGCCACAGGTAACATAAACCCAGTGACAAGCCCAGATAAGTTTTCCCTCAGAAATCCAGCAGTCCGCCGTGGGTAACATAAACCCGGTGTCAGGCTCAGATCAGCTTCTCCTCAGAAATTCAGCAGATCCGCCGCGGGTAACATAAACCCAATGTTAGGCCCAGATTTGCTTCCACCTCAAACTCCAGCAAATCCGTCAACCTAAACCAGATGTCAGGCCTAGATTTGCTTCCACCTCAAACTCCAGCAGATCCGTCACGGGTAACCTCAACCCGATGTCAGGCCCAGATTGGCTTCCACCTCAAACTCCAGCAGATCCATCGCGGGTAACCTAAACCCGATGTCAGGCCCAGATTGGCTTCCACCTCAAACTCTAGCAAATCCGTCGCGGGTAACCTAAACCCGATGTCAGGCCCAAATTTGCTTCTTCTACCTCAAACTCCAGTGGATCCGTCATGGGTAACATAAACTCGATGTCAAGCTTAGATCAGCTGCAACTCAGGTACGTCTTTCTTTCCTTCCTCTTACGGCGCTTCAATTAGCGTTCTCAAATTCCCCTCAGGTAACCTAAACCTGGTATCGGGTATTGAATTTGATCATGCGAGGGGCAGCTATAAGCATCGGGTTTTCTCGACCGCCATGATGAGAATTCCTGTATTACCTGTGGAGCAGACGGACAAAAATCAAACGAAAATGTTTTCCCCGGTTCGCTTCACGCGTTCCATTCCGTTTAAAGGTTGTCCGCTCACACATCCCCATCAACACCATCATATGTAGTAGGATTCATTTGGGCAAATCTTTCAACTATACCCATACCACTAGAGCAGTCATCGTTCTACCCTTATCTTATCAACATTTGCTGCATTACTTCTACACCTGATAAGAACTGGTTAAAGTTGAATCCTTGTGGGAATTGTGAAAGATTTTGTTGCACAATGTGTGGACACTCTACTTGATCATCTTCCAAAATTTCCTTGCCTTTCATACCTTCCTTGTGGAATTTGTGAAGGATTTTGTTGCACATTATGTGAACGTTCTACTTGTTCTTCCTCTAGATTTCCTTGTCTTCTAGGTCTACCTCTGCCTCTTCGAAGGGGTGGAGGCAGTAGTGGTGGCGATAAATCACTACCTTCGTGATGCTCAAAATTCTCGTCACCCAAATCCTCTATTTCGGGTTCATCAGATGGTCTTAGCGCTTTTGATCGCCTCATTCTAAAATCAAGAATAGATATTAGAAATAACAAGACTCTTATGGTTGATTTCTACCTATGAGAAGACTGTCAAAGATGACTTCGAATCCTAACTCCGCAGTACTAGATTACTAGGTTAGACAATCTTTAACCTAAACTCTGATACCAACTTTGTCACGACCCATCTCCCGGACCATGACCGGTGCTAGGGAATGGATAGGCATATCGCCACCAGAACTCGTAGCAAGCCTAAAAACCAAAATCTAAAATTAAATACTTAATTATATAATAATTAAATCCTTTACACAAACACAAATTGAAACATAATCCTAAATATATCATACAAGCATTCATACACATGATTTCAGTAAATCAAATAATAAATCCATTATTAATAAGTGGTTTGCATACATTATGGACCCTAAACCTCAATACCCAACATATCAAATAATCTACATAGCCATTCGGCTCTCTTATATCCAATGACTGGGGGACTGAGAATAACTCAACCGAACCTACACCCAGTAGGCTGGAGGACCCAGAATAACTTAACCGAACCCATACCCAGCCTCACTTAATTCCAATTCCATAATATCATATAGCCTAAGAATTACCCAATCGAGCTTATCCATAAACCATATCATCAATCTCATACATTTATTCCATAAGCCTGATAGTACTTGTGCGCACAAGGTTCTGATGCCGCTCACCAGGAAACATGTCCATACACGTATTTAAACCGCCACTGGAAATATATATAAATATAATTATAATTATAGGCAATAAACTTTTTAAATAATTATAATAATCAAATAATAAAAATTTAAACTTTGAAAAATATGTCGTGAATGCAAATGCTAAATTAAATATGCAAAACATATAATTAACTCACTAATACTCTTAGTTGATGAATCCTATTTCTCCAGTTCTATTGCTCCGCCTACCGATTGAATGTCTACATAAGAAAATTTATAATGGAAATGAGGAAGAAAATAATTATTCTAGTTACCCGAAATATCAATAGAAGTTTCGGCAGAGTTCTCCCTATAAAATGGATATCCTCCTAATTAATATTAGGGTCAAACCTGCATAAAACTACACTTCTATAATCCACACAAATAATTCTAGTCGGTCTCCATAGACTACAATTCAATAACCCGACTGGATAGCCAACTCAATTAAATTTCCAAGTAATACCAATTCTCTTCATCAACAAGTACACTAGCATTTAATTCAATTCCTATCAAGCCAAATGTTCTCATCCTATCAACAACCTCAATTAAATTACTTCATTAACATAATTACATCCTTTACAAACCAAGAATTTAACAACCATTTTCTTTTTAATTAACTAACTAAAATATTTCCAAAATTAATAAAATTTAACACTTTAGGAAATTAGGCAAGGTCCAAGAGTTAATCTTTCTCCAAATAATATTAGGAATATTCTGAAATTGATTTCAAATACCTTATATACCGCGCCGGAAAAATTTGAACTTGTCCTATGTGAAAACAATTCATACCATCAGTTAGATTATAACCTCCTGAGTCTAAATATACCATTAGATTATCCTAATTCTACCCAAAACTTAAGAATTTGGAAAAATTAGAATTTTACCGATGAAGCTCCGATCGACAGAAAAATACTCGAGTACGCTCTGATTACCAGCCTACCCAAAGGTTTTCCGGCCTCCTGAGTTTCTTTCTGGGGTAAGATTTTCGAAATTACAAGCAGAAGGCGGTGAATCGCACGGGACAGCCAACAGCATGAACCTTTTGGCTTTTATCTCTCTCTCAACACTTAATTTCTTCTCCTAAAACTTACATAGAATTGTAGTACGTGTTGAGAGCTTAGTTTCGGTATAAAGTTTGCAAAAAACAGATGAGAATTGAGAGAGAATTTGGCGATTGAAGTTTAAAATGAAAAGAAAATTGAAAGAATGGAGAAGAAGGGGCTGATGGACACGAACATCAGCTCTCTTAATTTTAATCCCTCCTTACTCGACTAATTTCCAATTCTTCCCCAAACTTTTATAATTTCTCATTGACACACTTATATATATATATATATATATATATATATATATACATATATATATACATATATATATATATATGTATGTATATATATATATATATACATATATATATATATATATGTATGTATGTATATATATATATATATATATATATATATATACATATATATATACATATATATATACATATATATATATATATACATATACATATATATATATATATATATATATATATATATATATATACATACATACATACATATATATATATATATATATATATATATATATATATATATATATATATATACACATATATATATATACATATATATATATATATGTATGTATGTATATATATATATATATATATGTATGTGTATATATATATATACATACATATATATATATATATATATATATATATATATATATATATATATATATATATATATAAACATATATGCATCTAAACACTTTATTTGGATATTCACAAAATAATTAATTCGGGGTATTACACTAATGGAACCAAACATGTAATTGCAACAAAGAATGTTGAAGGATGAATTATAATCACTAAGAACAGCAATATATAATTCGAAATTTTACAAAGATAAACAAAGATTGGTGATAACAAACTAATCCTAAGGTATTTAATTGACAATAAAAGGGATTCAAACCTGACACCTTTAATCAAGCATTCTTAGAACCTGAATGTGGGCGATTCATAAGTACCTTACCAAAGTACTTGTTCACGATCAAGATAATATCGCAAGAATGTAGAACTCAATCTCACAAACTCACAATACTGTAAAATAGCCCCGGGCTGGTTTCTCAAGAAAGAGTAAATTCTGAAAATTTTAGCTTATATTCTTATTAAACTTGTATCCTCTCACACAATTACATTGGTATTTAAATAGACAACATAAACCTAACCCTAAACTGAAAAGGAAAACAAATTCTTATTTGACTAGGAAAGATTAAATCAAAACAAATAAGGAAAACTTAAAACTAATTCTTATGCAATAAGGATGAAAAAAAACGAAATCCCCTTTTGAGTGTTGTTTATGGGCTGATTTTTAAGCCCAAAACAGCTCACTTATTGAAAAAAATAACAATTAAATAAAGATACCTAAGCCCAATTCGAAATCCATACATATTCCCTAAGGGTGCCTTAAGTGCTAACACTTAATTGTCCTTAGCTCATACGTAGAAGTCCAATTAGGCCCAATCTAACTAAAAATTAGTGTCAGATCCATAATCACTTTCGTGGACTTGAATACAACACAAGACTGAATTATCTCCATGTGAAATATTTAGTTTGTTGTGATTAGCCCCCATCTCCATATGTTTAAATAAGTGCATAACTAGGCCATTAAGCACTTGTTGCATCTTTTTTGCACGGCTCCATGTTATTGGACCAATTGGCAGCTCCATTGCACGGCTCCGTGTTATTAGACCAATTGGCAGCTCCATGGATCTCTTGCCTCCATGCTCCACACCTCTATATCATTGTGGTCTGATGACCGCATTAAAATGACCTATCCAATCCTTCCACGAAGGACTCTTGGTTTGATAGGCTTATTGACACAATACCTATCTGTGCTTAGGGCCCGCTCTGAGCTAATGCTACCCATGTTGAGTCAAATTACCATTCACATGTTAACCACACCAAGTATCCTAACCCTCGATGGCCCACCGAATACTACAATGTACCCAACTAAGGCATGGCGCATATTGCAGCATCAATGGGAGGAAGAGGTGTGAATGTGGGAAGCACTTTTAAATGATTCAATATTTTAATTTCCGGATTAAAATTAAATGATACGGCTTAGCATATATAATAACGGGTTATAATCTGGTGATCGATGCATCCATATTATATGACAAATGCAATAGCATACTTAATTTAAAATAATGAGATCCTATGGGCCTTTAATTACAACCTAATGAAAAACTAGACAACCTATCTAATTTCCAAATTATAAATATAAATATTAAGCCGAGTTACTTAAGGTGAAATCGCCAATTTCAACAAACATGACTAAGGCCCATAAAGGCCCAATGGATAACATCCATTAATGCAAAATTAACAATTTTGCTCCCACTGGAATTTGGATTGTCACAAATTTAAAATTTAGCTCAATTTCACAAAGTCCATATTCAATTTAATATGCAATACAATTAAATTAAATATGCATACCAATATAATAAACAATTTAAATACAAGTTAATTCAAAATAAAACATTTCAATTTAATTTACATTATGGGCCTGGGTAAAAAAAATACCCACAAAATCCAAAACCGGACCCGAACCCACCAGCAACAACACTGGCGAGAATTGGAATCATAAATTGCGATTCCAATTTTGGCCAAACCATAATTGTTTTTTTTTTCTATTTTTTTTTTAAATCCAGCCATAACTAGAAAAAAAAAAAACACAGCAAGCATAAAATTAATTAGCATTAAAAAATAAATCGCAGTAGGAAAAAATACAATAAAACCAATCGAGAAAAATTATCAAAAACTCGAAAACCATTCTTGAAACTTATTTTTTCTTCAAGAACACTTTCAAGAATGAATTCCAATCAATCTAATGGACAAAACCTAAGTTATAACAGTTGTACAAAGGTGTAACTAAGGTATAATAAGAATATCAAAGATATAACTAAGGTTTAACAGTTATACAATGGTATCACTAAGGTTTAATTAGTTTATCAGAAGCCATAATAAGTGTATCTTATGGTATAACTAAGGCATAATTAATATGTTAGTGTATCAGATGGTATAACTAAGGTATAACTAGGGTATAATTTGTGAATCTTAAGGTATAAACAAGGTCTAATGTATATCTAACCTAAAAAACAGTATCAAACTATAAAAACAAAAAAGTATATAGAATGTATATGACAATATAATGCAAATTTCATACAAAAATAACAACAGAACCGCACCAGTACCCTAGTTCTTAGGGTATTGGATTCTTGTATTTTGTATTATACATTAAGACTCATTATATGAATACATTATTTGTGTCACATTAATAAAGGCAATTAATCTATTTTATTTATATCTTATGCTATAATCTGAATAGAGCATCCATTGATTGATAATCATAAAGCATATAGCAAGACTATTCTAATCGTGGGAACGAATAGAATCACAGACTTATATATTCGATGACTGTATGGTAGTTCTTAACTAGCCATAGTACTTATATAGTCAGTCATAAATATAGGTACATGTCACTGACATGGGACTGGATTGATCCACACAAGCCATATGGTCGCGTCATAGGTCGTTCTTGAGTAGGTTTCTTTTGTCCTCAGACTAGATTTTATTATAGTATCAATATGGAATCCGGTTCACTTTGACATACGCTTAAGAGGTCTGTAAAAGGATTTTGAATATGGGTATGATTGGGTGGATAGGTGAACATATTGATGCTAATAATGAAGTCATGGAATTGGCACTTGGGTAACACCGAGATGATATCACTGGCCACTTGATGAGTGGGACTGATAAGTGTATGGCCATACCTAAATAAGTCGGTTGCTTATTTGATTAATCAGTCAACGCAATATCAAGAAATATAATAAACAGCAGAAGAGAATGACAGAAACTGTGACTCTTGTTTATTCATATCGATGTCATTTGCAAAGGACACTATGAGATTACTACCTGGTGAGTGTTTTCTAAAGACTGTTGCATCTCTGTCTTAATTGGGGGCTGTAACGGTCTGCTAGAATCCACTTACAGTCTGTGGGCCTTGGGCTTACTGCCAACATATAGACAGAGCCATAGGATCGTGCACATAGATTAACTGAGCCGGAACTTATAGAAATTATACATGTAATGTACATTAGGAGGAATGCGTTAGTTAATTAGTTAACATTTGGTGTCAAGGTAATTAATTAACATTGGGTTGATTTAATTTAAAAGTTTACATAATATAATTAATTAATCAATTAATTGAATTGTATAAAGTAGATAATTAATTAAATTATTTTCTTAAGAAGGAAAATTAAATACATGTATTGTATTTTCTTAAGTGTGATTTAATTTTATTTAGGGGTAATTAAATTAGCCAAATGGAATTAAATTATAAGGTTTATTTATGTAATCCAAATCCTAATAGGCTTGGGTTTAATTAACCTAAATTGAAACCTAATTATAGAAGGACTATATAAGGGCACACTTAAGGGGGAAAAAAAAGTTTTAACCCTAATTATTGAGATGAAAATTTTTCAGCCCCCTTAGTGCAGTGCCTTGGCTAAATTTCACAGCGGTAATTTTCCATTCATCCGCTTCTTCGGCTAGCACCGGTTCGTGCTCAATAATTGGCTGTGCACCGAACTTTGGAGATTGTTCCAAGATTCGATTCTGCAATAGTCTCTAGAAGAGATGAAACCAATGAGTTTAATCTCTCTTGATTCAAATTTGTTTTGATTCTAATCAATGGTTATCGGACACGATAGGTGGATTCTAGGAAATTTTAATCGGTGTAATTCCGCTATGCCCTATTATTTTTCCGATGACAAATCCCAACAATAATGTTCTTCTTCAATCACCTAAAAGCCATTCGATATCATCATATTATGAAATCAAAGGTACTGTTATCTAAAAGACCATTTAAGGCCATAAATTTATCCTTTCAATTTGTAAACTTTTTTATTGCAGCCTTTTACGATGAAACCTACAGGTTGGTCCATATAGATTTCTTCATCTAATTCTCTATTGAGAAAAGTAGTCTTAACATCCTTTTGATGTAGCTGTAGGTCTAGATATGCTACTATATCCAGGATCAATCTTACGGATGTGAACCTCATAATAAGTGAGAAAGTTTCCTCATAATTTATCCATTCCTGTTGTGTATGGCCCTTAGCAACTAGGTGGGCCTTATATCTTTTGATACTGCCATCAGCCTTACGCTTGATCTTGAGAACCCATTTGTCCCTAATAGCTTTTCTTCCCTTTGGCAGATCAACAAGTTCTCAAACTCTGTTGGATCTTATGGAAGCCATTTCTTCTTCCATAGCCTTAATCCATTCATGTTTTGTGGGGCATGAAAGAGCTTCCTTGTAATTACCAGGCTCATCATCATCTTGTGGGGAGACTAAAAGAGCCGTGATTTCGATACTAAATCATCGGTGTTTGACTTTTTGTCTTTTAGTTCTTCGGGGTTCCAAATCCTGATAAACATTTATCATGTATTCATCATAATTTGGTACACTCCCGCTTGGACTATGTTCCATACTCCCACTGAAGTCTAGATCCACATGCTCACTAGAAATTGGAACTTCATCTCGACCTTAATCTTGATCATTCGTAACGTTTTGAGGTTTTTGAACATTTTCATATTCCTTAAAATTTCTCCCACTCAAATGGAGAGATTTGTTAGTTTTCATTACCTATAAAGTGGTAAATCATGGTCTATCTCGCCTAACTTAGAGAACTCATTTTCAAAGAAAACTACGTCATGTGATTCAAACTTCATCACTTTTTCATCTTCGGTTTCTCCCACTAAGACCTATCCTTTTGACACGTCTAGATACCTTATAAAGATGCACTTTTTACCTTTTGAGCCTGGTTTCCCAAACTTACAACAGGTATCATGGGTGAAAACAGTGCACCCTACACTTTGAGGTTACTTAAATGGGGTTTGTGACTCATCCACAGCTCATGAGGAGTGGAAGTGACAGATTTAGAGGACACTCGATTAAGAACATATATGGCTGTAAGTAACACATCTCCCTAATAAGAGACAGAAAAATTTGCTACAGCCATCATAGATCAAGAAGAGTTCTATTTTTCCTCTCAGCAACACCGTTTTGTTGTGGAGTGTAAGGAATCGACAAGTGATGCTCAATTTTTTTTTCATCACACAAGGCTTTGAATTTATCTAAAAGATATTCTTAACCATGATCAATTCTCAAAGATTTGATTTTCTCATTTAAGTGATTCTCAACAAGGTTCATAAACGTTTTAAAGCAATTCAAAACTTCAGACTTATGAGATATCAAATAAACATGATCATACCTAGTATAGTCATTAATGAAAGTGATGAAATAATAGGCCCAATGCCTTGTCCTCACATTCATCAGACCACATGTGTCAGAATGAATTTATTCTAAAAGGTAACTTTGCCCTAGTTGCTTTTCCAAATGGTTTTCTACACATTTTTCCTTTAAGACATGATTCACGGAAGGTAATTCAACCTTATTCAAATTACCCAATATACCTAATTTAGCTAACCGACTCATTCGATCTTGGTGTAAGCGCCGGAATTTTCTATACTTAAAAAAAAAAAAACTATAGTCGTACGACTATTGTTACAGTCGTACGACTGTAACGTCGCAAAATCTGCAGAGGCCCATACCTCTGCAGCAGAAAATGGAGGAGAGAGAGTTTGAGCATTAATTGCTCCGGCTCTGCAGCAAGCAAGCAGGAAAAAGGGAGATAAAAAAAGAGAAAAAGAAGGGGGGAAAAAAAAATTTTTCTGGTGAGAGAAAGCTTAGAGAGAGAAAGAGAAGAGAGAGAAAAAGAAAACCACAAAAACTCACTTTTCTTCCCCTTTGATTTTCTTTAATCTCCCGAAATTAAGGTTAAAATTTGTTAGAAATCCCTAGGTTAATCAATTAACTACATAACCAAATCAAGAACTCGGACTTAAACCATCAGAAACCCTTGCAATTTGGATTTTTGACAAAAAGCTCTCAACTTCCATTCCAAACGAGAAAGTGCGAATTTGTTAGGATCGGAGCGATGCCAGGGGTCAAAACGACTTGGAATAGCTTCTAAAAAGGTAGTCACTTCTTTTCCTTACACTTTTCCTTGCTTTCTGGGCATTTGAAGTGAGTTTTGTGCGTTTTTTGCTGCATTTTCGTATTTCTGTTCCTGGAAATTAAGAACAGTCGTACGACTGTTCTTGGTTTTCATGAACAGTCGTACGACTGTTCTTAATTTCCAGTCGATTTTTCTTCAGTTTTTGGTTAAAAATGATTTTTGGCGAAATTCTGGTCTTGGACTGATTACAGTCGCACGACTGTAAACTACAGTCATACGACTGTAATCCCTGTTCCAGAATCAGAATTTCAGTTTCATCCCTAAAAATTCCCAAAAAATCCCAAAAAATTAGAAAACCCCAAAAATCATCAAAATGAATTTTGTTGTGTGCATCACGACCATAGATTCAATTTTCTAGTAAATTTGCATTTACAACAATTCAACGACGGAGACCCATTTCTCCTGAAAACCGACCCATTTAAATATATAAAAATGCATGTAAACCGGAAAAATTGTTTTCAAAATGATTTTTCCACAAAACCAAAAGTACAGGGACGTTTCAAAATGTTTTCCAGGTCTAACCGGGCCGGCTAGCCGAGCCGACCCGGTTACCCCCTAAATGCATGCCCCCAATTCCTGATTTCCCGTTCTGTCTATTTGAGTCCTAATTGTGGCGTGCTGTATATATTGTGCTAACCCTCCGTTTTGCAGGTTTTAATTTCTTTTATTTTTATTTTTTGATGTATTTTAATAGATCAAATCGTGTATCCTAGGCGGTTGTATTTTTCTAGATTTTCGTGTATTATAGGCGATTGTATAAGTGAGGCGAGAGTTTTTATTTTTCCATTCGATTTGGTTATAAGCCAATTAATATTTATTTCTTTTCCTTATTTTCATATTAAATGTTTTATATGCGCGCTGTATGCCTTTTATATTCAATAAAATTGGCTTTAGATTGTGAAATACCATTCGAGAACATTGGCAATATTT
Source organism: Euphorbia tirucalli (assembly GCA_039660915.1). NCBI lineage: Eukaryota > Viridiplantae > Streptophyta > Magnoliopsida > Malpighiales > Euphorbiaceae > Euphorbia > Euphorbia tirucalli. The sequence goes on along the minus strand of CM077640.1, from coordinate 26,912,981 downwards.
ATTTTAATTAGACACGAAATAAGGGACTTGTCCGGACCCGAATCTCTGGATAGTGTAGCAGCCGTTCGTCCGGTTCAGCTACATAAGAATTTCCCGGTTGAGCTGAGCCGGGTGGCGACTCCTACAATATTCATCGAGACTTAGGTCTCGGTTCTTTTATTTATTAATTCTATTTATTTTTTCCAAAACGCGGATTTCCTTTATAAAACCCCACGCGAGGGAGGGATCCGCCCGAGATCGTGGTGCCCCATCCTGAAAGGGAGTCCCGCGTCCCGTCGAAAACGCGTCGTCCGCTCACAGTGGCGACTCTGCTGGGGAATTCTTCAAAAAGTTTTCTTAAAAACTTAAAAGAATATTGACAAGCCCTGAAAAGTGTCTAATTAAAATAACGTGGATGATTCTCTTTTGGTATTTTATTTGCATTTTTAGTTAGCCATTTCTTGCATTAGATTAGGTATCCTTTTATAGCCCGGTGGATCGTTGAAGTGTCGCCTAAGTTCCTCCTGGTCTTAGGGACACGAATACGAAACACCACTCATAGCCTCGTGCGAACCCCTTCGCTAGGACCCTTGAGTGGGGAGAAGTGAGGAGTATATCTTGCTATGAGAGCCTTGATGTTATCCCGACTTTGACCGAACCCATATAGGCAGCTCTAGTTGGATTCCTTTAGGATACCAAAATAATTGTGTGAATAATGATAATAAAATCGCGCCTTCATCACCCCCGGATGGTGATTGAAGTGAACCCCGCCTAGGACTCAGTTAGAAATTTTTGAGACCGACCACGTTGGAGGAATAAGGTTGGAAGAATTCGTTTTGCTTGCTATGTGTTCTTCACCGTTCCGTGACACATCACCGACGCATGCATAACATACCATAATCACCATTTTCCATACATATGACATACCATACACAAACATCTTTGTGTGATACTAACCCACATTTTTTATGCAGCCATTTTGCATTTTATTTTGTGTTTAAAACATTAATTCATTCGCTTGTCATCCATACTAACGATTTCTTTTTCAGCCATAACATTAAACTTGTGTGATTAGCATTTTATTTTTGACATAGCATACATAACATCATTATGTATGTCCTGCATCCTAACCCACGTTTTTATGCAGCCATTTACATATTGTGTGACATATTCATTCACTACATTTCACTTAAATTAAATTAATGGGCATTTCAAGGACGCCTATCACGACCATCCCATCCCATTTCATAACATATCGGGTACCCAAAATTACCCGTGTTTTGCCAATGCACCGGATTGCATTCGGCCATTCCACCAATATCATTTCATTCAATAAAAGCCACAACGGCCTTAGGCCCATTTTTGTGTAATAATTTACACGATGCATCTCATGACATCATACCCATCCATCATAAACATCATATAACATTGTGGTCCACATCCGACCACTTCATGACATTAATTCACCATTTAAGGTACTCCCCGAGTGCCCGATTAGTATACATATAGGCTCGTAACAATCACCAAATCATGAAAGGCGTTCCTCGAATGCCGAATCCGTGTCCGTGTTCCTGTTACACGTGACTTTCTCATAACATCATTCCATATCATATGCTCAAAAGCATCAAGACCTTGTCTGTGGGCCCGGCCCATGCGACCATTTCATACCATCTCATAGACCTATAAAGCGTCAAAACTACGTCCGTGTGCCGGTATACACGCGACCATTTCATGAATTCATTAGGTGCCCCAAAGGCGCCGAAGTTCTGTCCGTGTGGTGGCCCACACATGACATTTTTGCATAAACATTGGGTGTTCTTGGAATGCCTCGAAAAAAAAAATAATAATAAAAAATATATATTCATATCATCATTCCATACATAATTCCACTCCATGCATCTCAAGCACGTCCAATGTCTTAATTTTCATGTCATATCACGTCATTCATTCACGACCCTAATACCTCCTGTCTACCCCAAGCAGAATACATTGGAGCGACCTTGGACAAGATCCCAAGCTTCAAGGGCGGCTAGGAGACAGAGGGTAGTCGAGAGTGATAGTGATCCTGAGACTGGGGAAGGCGTGAATATGGCAGAACAGACACCGAGCATGGCTGATGTTTTGAGAGATTTCTTCACGTCGCAGGATTTCCGCGACATGTTAAAGGAAGAGATGAGGGCAGTGGTTAGAGAAGCTGGTGAGACCGGTGGTAGTGGAGCCGGGAAGGAAAAAGAAGCTGAGTCATCCCAACATGGTGGTGACGTTTCGGCTAGCCTTGAAAAGCTGCAGGAGATAGAGGCAGCTATGGAACAGAGGATGAAAGCCAAGTGTTCTGAATTAGACGAGGTCATGGCCCAGTTGAAGAAGGGGGTCGGGATCAGTGCTGAATCCAAGAAGGGGGTGAACGTTGATGCCATGTTCAGTAGGGGCATCGAGACATTTCCTATCAGCTTCCAAGTGCCGAAAGTCCCCACTTACAAAGGAATGGGCTCGCCGGAGGCCCATGTGAATTTATATACCCGGGTTATGCTAACAGCAGGCGCTACAAAGCAACAATTGATTAATCTTTTTCCAACCACACTAGAGGGAGGTGCTTTGGGATGGTATAACTCACTGTCAGAGGAGGAGCAATCTGATTGGGAAATTTTATCTGCTGCCTTCATCAAATACTACAGCTTCAACACCAAGATCCAGGTGAAGCTGTATGATTTGGAGAGGGTGAAGCAGAAATTCAATGAGCCCTTTGATGAATACTACCAGAGGTGGATGAACAAGATGATCCTCCTAAAGAACCGCCCTGATGAAGACGAGCTTATACAGAAGCTCATTGATGGCAGCAAAGATATCTTCAAGAACAACATGAAATTCCATTCCTTCAGGGAGCTTAGTGAGGTCTATAGCATGGCCATGAAGATAGAAAGGATGAAGAGGAGAAGCCAGCTGGTCAGAAAGGGGGAAGAGGTACAGGATACAGTTCAGGGTATAGATCAACCACAGCAGCTGGGTCTGGCAGTGGGTCTGGTTCAGGTGCCAGTGGCAAGCAGGGGCAGTCATCAGAAGTGAAGCGGGTTGAGGTGGCTACTGTGAATCAGCAGCAAGGCAACCAGAATAGGGGTCCTGGAGGACAAGGCATAACACCCTGGACTCTTACTTTGGCAAAGATATTCACCAAGTGTAGGAATGGTGGCTTACTACAGTCCTTGAGGCCATTCTAGTTCCCGCCTGAAGCTGACAAGGATAACTTCTGCACTTATCATGTGGTGACAGGCCACCGGACCAATAACTGCTATAAGCTAAGGGATGCTATACAGAAGCTTATTGACGAGGGAAAGCTGCAAGAACCACCTAAACCTAGCACTAAAACTAACCCACTGCCGGCATTCGAGAAACGGGTTAACATGGTTCAGTCGGGATTGCCGGCTAACTGTATATTTGCCCAAGTTCTGCAAGCGAACCCTATGATTCAGGCAGTGGCGGTAGGGGAACCTGAAGAGAAACCCGAGTGTGAGAAGGAAGATGGGTGTAAGGAGATCAAGCCCATAAGTCTGGATGACCTTGACTCCGAAGATGAGTACGAAGAATTTGACAGAAGAGAGGCTGTTAAACTCCCAGCTGTTGAGAAGCTGAGGATTTCAGAAGTGTAGCACGTGACCCGAAGTGGAAGGGTATATCAACCGGCAGATCAGACGAAAGATAAAGCACCGATGAATGGGTCGGGCGGTACTTCGGCACCGGAAAGAGTCGAGAAAGAAGACTTGGTCATTTCCCAACTGAAGAAGACCCCTGCACAAGCCAGTTTGTGGCACTTGCTTATGACCTCCAAAGAGCATAGGGAGGCTTTAGTGAAGAAGCTATCAGAAATTGAAGTCTCCCCGATAGCTTCACCAGAGGCTATGTGCTGCTTGCTAGACAAAGTCCATGCTGGAGCTCCTAATATTGTTTTCTCAGAGAAAGACCTACCAGCAGAAGGAAAGGCTCACAACAAGGCTCTTTACATTAGAGCCTATATCATGGATAAGGTGATGCCGTGCGTTATGGTGGATGACGGCTCAGCTCTGAATATATGCCCGCTGAAAATGCTACCGTTTTTAGGCATGAATGAAGAAGTGTTGAAGAGGTCCTCGACAGTCATTAGGGCGTATGATGATTCTAAAAGAACAGTGATAGGGACCTTTGAAACAGAAGTGGAAGTTGGGCCCATCAAGTCCATGGTTGTCTTCACAGTGATCGATATCCCGGTCACGTTCTCCCTATTGCTTAGAAGGCCCTGGTTCCATCCTTTGGGAGGTGTTCCTTCCACATTGCATCAGAAGATTAAATTCTCTATGAATGACAGAATTGTGACTGTTGAGGCAGACGCCCAGTCGATGGTAGCTGCAGTGAATGAAGGAGTGGTTCCTTTTGGTGGATTCCAAATTGCTGTCATTAAGGAGGAAGAAACCACAGATGCCCCTATGGTCCTTTATGAGAACTACATGCCGGAGTGGCTATCCCGATATCTGTACAAGCTGAATTTTGTCCCGGGAATAGGACTCGGGATTAATTTGCAAGGTGTGCCAGAATTCAAGATCGACTCGGGAAAGTCAAAGCAGTACGGCCTTGCTTATGTGGAGGGGTCATCCGAGCAGAAGAATCTGAAAAAGGACAAGAATGGCAAGGTCATGATGAAGCCATTTCTGAAGGTAGGAGAAAGCCTTTACAAGGGCCAAGCTGAACCAGTGCTGGTTGGAAATGTCGAGCACCCTGGCTTTGAGATCTTTGCAGATGTTGTGGATTTTGAGAAAAGCCAGGAAGAGCCAGTAGCCCCTGTAATGGAAGAAAAAGCAACTGCTGAATTTGAAATTTTGAAAGGAGAATCATCTGAGGTGATAGCAGAAACCATAGAGGTGGCCAAGGAAGAAGATGAAAAGGAGACCTATGCCGAAGCTATAGAAGTGATCTCGGGAGCTTTGATTGCTACATTAACCAAAGCTTTTGGGAAATCCAAGGAAGGATTTGGCGAAGAACTAATGGCCAAAGTGAACTTAGACTCTGTGGTTGCTGAAATCGCCAAGGTTATGGAGAAAGATAAGGCACAGGTGGCCAATAAAGCTGCAGTCCTGGATGATGCTCTGGAAGGGAAGATGGAAGCTGATGAAGAACAAGGCCCTCCGCCTATGGAGGATGAAAATGATTTTGTTGTATCTATTTCTTCCATTTTCAATGTAACTGATGTACTTTATGATAAGTTCAATGCAATGAAATCCCAGTTTGCTTACTTGTGTGATGTTTATCCTGATAATTCTGTGCATGCATTTGAATCACCATCAAGCATATTTAGCATACATGACACTGCATTGCATGAAATCAATATAAGTACAGATGAAAACCCTAAAATGGTACTCATTTCACACGAGCTAAAATCCGAGGAAGAAAGAGAATTAATAAGAATACTCCAAAAACATGTTAAAGCTTTCGCCTGGTCGTATGAAGACATGCCGGGTGTAGATACAGAAATAGCAGTGCACAAAATCCTAACGGACCCCAAGTTCAGACCGGTAAAGCAGAAGTTGAGAAGACTAAGGCCGGAATGGGCTACACTGGTGAAGGAAGAAGTGGCCAAATAGATAGATGCCAGGTTTCTTGAAGTGGTGGAGTATACGGAATGGCTAGCCAACATTGTCCCCGTGCCTAAAAAGGATGGAAGGGTCAGAGTATGCGTTGACTACAGGGACTTGAATAAGGCCTGCCCTAAGGACAATTTCCCACTACCTCACATTGACGTATTGGTTGATAGTGCAGCAAAAGCAGCAATGTACTCCTTCATGGACGGCTTTTCAGGGTACAACCAGATTCTGATGGATGTGATCGACAAGGTGAAAACATCGTTCATCACATAATGGGGTACTTTCTGCTACAGAGTGATGCCTTTTGGATTAAAGAATGCCGGTGCCACTTATCAGAGGGCTGTCACAACTTTGTTACATGATATGATCCATAAAGAAGTTGAAGTGTATGTCGATGATATGCTTGTTAAGTCAACAACCCGGGAGGGACACCCTGTTATCCTGGATAGATTCCTGACACGCATTGGAGAGTACAACTTGCGACTTAACCCTAAGAAGTGCATATTCGGGGTCACATCAGGGAAGCTGTTAGGCCATGTAGTTAGCCAGAGGGGGATAGAAATGGACCCAGATAAAATTAAAGCCATCCAAGATATGCCGGCTCCAAAGACTGAAAAAGAGGTCAGATCATTCCTGGGTTCTTTGCAGTATGTCAGCCGCTTCATAGCCAAGCTAACTTCCACTTGTGAGCCAATCTTCAAGCTATTAAAGAAAGATCAGCCGGTTTTGTGGGATGACAAGTGTCAGCTGGCCTTCGAGAAGATCAAGGCTTACCTGGTAAAGCCACCAGTGTTGAGTCCTCCAGTTCCAGGGAAGCCCCTGATTTTGTACTTGGCAGTTGAAGAATCCTCTATAGGGGCAATGCTAGCACAAGAACAAGATGGCAAAAAGGAGTATACCATCTACTACCTTAGTAAAAAGCTGTTGGAGTATGAAACCAAGTACACACTGGTGGAGAAGACATGTGTGGCGATGATTTGGTTGACCAAGAAGCTGCGCCACTATTTCCAATTCTATAAGATACAAGCTGTGGCTAAAGTGGATCCAATGAAGTATCTCTATGAAGCACCGGCATTGGTTGGGAAGCTGTCCAGGTGGTTGTTACTTTTGTCTGAATTCGACATCGAGTACATCACGAAGAAAACCATTAAAGGGCGAGCCGTGGCAGAGTTTCTAGCAAACCAGCCCCTAGAATCAGATTACACAGAGAACTTGGAATTCCCTGATGAGCAGTTAGCCATGGTGGAAGTGAAAAGGTGGGTCATGTGCTTCGATGGGGCAGTGAATAGAAAGGGCGCTGGAATTGGAGTACTTATAGCAACGCCAGATGGTGAGGTCATTCCCTTATCCAAGAGGTTGAATTTTCCCATAACCAATAACGGGGCAGAGTATGAAGCATGCCTATTTGGGATGGAAGATTTGCTAACACTAGGGGCAAATGACGTCCTGATTGTTGGAGACTCACTTCTAGTGGTGAGGCAAGCTCAGGGAGAGTGGGAACTAAAAGAAGAAGCCTTACGGCCTTATTTGGAGCTGCTACAGTTCAGAAAGGGTTTATTCGGCCAGTGTGAATTCAGACATGTCCCCAGGGATAAGAATAAGATGGCTGATGCATTAGCTACTTTGTCCTCCATGTGGGAAAATCCAGAAGAGACACAAGCTCAACCACTGGTTATAGCCACTTCCAGGCATCCTTGCTTCGAAGTGCATGAAGTAATGGAATTATCAGCCGAAGAAAAGCCATGGTTCTTTGACATTTACCGATATGTTAAGGAGGGAAAGTACCCAGAAGAGGCCAGTGCTGCTGATAAGTTGACACTGAGAAAACTGGCTAGTCAATTCAGAATCTTCGAGGACAAGTTGTATAAGAGAACAGCACATGGAGTTCTTTTAAGGTGTCTAACAGAACAAGAAGCAGAAGACGTGATGCAGCAGGTACATGCAGGATTCTGTGGGCCACATATGAACGGGCTTGCCATGGCCAAGAAGATTATGAGACAAGGGTACTTCTGGATGACGATGCAAGCAGATTGTATAAGAAAAGTGAAGAAATGTCATGAATGTCAGATCTATGCAGACATTAGTCATCTTCCTCCACTTGAACTTCAGAATCTAGCGTCTCCTTGGCCGTTTTCAGCATGGGGGATAGACATGATTGGTGAAATTCATCCGGCTGCATCTAATGGGCATAGATTCATAGTTGCGGCAGTTGATTATTTCTCCAAATGGGTCGAAGCGGAATCCTTCACTAATGTTACAGCCAAGCACATGGTCAAGTTCATCCAGAGAAATATCTTCACTCGGTATGGGATTCCTCATCACATAGTAACAGACAATGGAGTACAGTTTCAAGGGGCAACGGCTGAGCTATTTGCAGAACATGGTATTGAACATCATAAGTCTTCCCCATACAGACCTCAGGCTAATGGTGCAGTAGAAGCAGCTAACAAGGCAATAAAGAAGATCTTATCAAAGATACTTACAGGGATTGGGCTGATAAACTGCCTTATGCTCTTTGGGCTTACAGGACCAGTGTTAAATCACCGACAGGGGAAACTCCTTATGCCTTGGTATATGGAATGGAAGCAGTGTTACCAGTGGAGATAGAACTCAAGTCACTCAGAGTTGCCCTGGAAGCTCAATTGCCAGAGACTGAATGGGTTCAAGCTAGATATGAGCAGCTGGCTGCACTAGATGAAAGGCGACTAAAGGCACTGGATCACCTGCAGATGTATCAGCGCAGAATGGCTAGAGCCTATAACCGAAATGTGAAGTACTCTAAGAGGCAGTTGAAAGCAGGAGATTTGGTTCTAAAGCAACTAAGGCCTTCAAATGTTGATGTTAGGGGCAAGTTCAGACCTAACTAGGAAGGACCCTATGTGGTGAAGAAGGTGTTATCAAAAGGCGCTGTCAGCATCATGGACATGGATGGAAACGAGTTCACCAACCCGATCAACCAAGACAGGCTAAAGCTTTATCATGTATAAAAAATAATAATAAAAAAAAAAAAGAGGTCTGCTAGGCTGAAAACTCGAAAAGAGCGGTCTAGGCAAAAGTTAAGACACGAGAGAAAATAATCAGCCGGAAAACCTGAAAAGGACGACTGGTGACGGATTTTGGCACAATGTGAAATCTGTATCATTTAGGAATCAACTTGTTTCAAATGTACTCATTTTGACTTCATCAATAAAGTGAAGTGTTTGTTTAAATATATTTGCATGGTTATGACAAATGCACAAACAAAGTTGTCTTGCATAAACACGCATTCAAAGAAAGCACTTTGCATTCAACTGATCAATATCATCACATTAAGTGACGAATGAAGATGTATCAAATACATGTAATTTAAAATCTCTTATCGTCTTCTAAAGTCCAGTTCATCTTCCCAAACGAGCAATAAAGAGTCACAACACCATTTTAGTAAAAAAAAAAATGCTCGCTGAGGTGAAAACTGAAAAGGCACCTCAGGCAAAAATTAGAGCGGCCCGCTAAGCTGAAAACCCATATCGAGCAGCTTAGGCAAAAGGTAGGGCATATGAAAAGCTCGCTAAGGCGAAAACCGAAAAGGCGCCTCAGGCAAAAGTTAGAGCGGCTCGCTAGGCTAAAAACCTGATTTGGGCTACCCAGGCAAAAATTAGAGCACCTAAAAAAAAAAAAAAACCATAACTTCCCACGGAGCAGAAAGAAAAACAGAACATCCTCAGTATTCCCTGCAGAATTCGTCACATCACTCTCCAGCAGAGCTTCCCATACTATTCCCTAGTGGAATCTACATAAAGAACACCATCAATTACTTCCCTGCAGAGTCACCATGTTACTCCTCAGTGTAGTCTACGCAAAGAACACCATAATTGTTTCCCCAGTCCAGTTGTCACACTCTTCCCCAGCGGAATCTGTACAAGGAATACTACGATCATTTCCCCAGCAGTCACCTCGCTTCTTTGATAATTATCAAACAATGCCCCAAGAAAAGTAAAATCAACCGGGGGCACAACATATCTCCCCAGCGGAAGACAGAAGTGTCCAATAACAGAAAATACATACATGTACATATACATCGTCATGCATCTATACATTGCATATATCAATTACTTATCCACGGCTAGTCTTCATTCTTGATCGAAGGGGTAAAAATTTTTGTTTAAAAATCTCTCGATCAAGGAAGGAAGACTTGCCATTTTAAGTGCAGGAATTCATCCCCAGCTTAATATCCTCAGCAAGTCAGCAGATCCGCCTCGAGTAATACAAACTCGATATCGGCCCAGGTCCGCTCCATTATCTCAATTTTCTCCAGCGAGTCCGCCTCGAGTAATGTAGGCTCGGCATAGGCCCAGGTTTGCTCCATTATCTCAACTTTCTCCAGTGAGTCCGCCTCGAGTAATGTAAGCTCGGTATCGGCCCAGATCCACTCCATCATCCAAGTCCCCTAGCAGATTCACCTCAAGTAATGTAGACTCGGCATCTGCCCAGATCAGCTTCATTTATTCCCCCAGTAAAGTTCGCCTCGGGTAACCTAGACCCGGAATCGGCCAATTTCTTTGTCAATCTCGCCTCGGGTAACCTAGACCCGGTATCGGCCAATTTCTTCATCAATTTCGCCTCGGGTAACATAGCCCCGGTATCGGCTAATCTCATCTCCAGCATCGCCTCGGGTAACATAGACCTGATATCGGCTGATCTCTTCATCAACTCGCCTCGGGTAACATAGACCTGATATCGGCTAATCTCTTCATCAACTCGCCTCGGGTAACATAGACCTGATATCGGCTAATCTCTTCATCAACTCGCCTCAGGTAACCTAGACCCGGTATCGGCCAATTTCTTCATCAATTTCGCCTCGGGTAACATAGACCCGGTATCGGCTAATCTCATCTCCAGCATCGCCTCGGGTAACATAGACCTGATATCGGCTGATCTCTTCATCAACTCGCCTCGGGTAACATAGACCTGATATCGGCTAATCTCTTCATCAACTCGCCTCGGGTAACATAGACCTGATATCGGCTAATCTCTTCATCAACTCGCCTCGGGTAACATAGACCTGATATCGGCTAATCTCTTCATCAACTCGCCTCGGGTAACATAGACCTGATATCGGCTAATCTCTTCATCAGCTCACCTCGGGTAACATAGACCTGATATCGGCTAATCTCTTCATCAACTCGCCTCGGGTAACATAGACCTGATATCGACTAATCTCTTCATCAATCTCGCCTCGGGTAACATAGACCTGATATCGGCTTATCTCATCCCCAGTATCGCCTCGGGTAACCTAAACCCGGTATCGGCCTATCTCATCAGAAGATTCATTCCAGCGTTCGCGGCGCTTTGGTTCACGATCTCAAATTCATCATCACAGGTATTATGGACCAGGAGCTAGATGTCGAATTTGATCACGCGAGGGGCAGCTGTAAGCGCCGGAATTTTCTATACTTAAAAAAAAAAAAAAAAAAAAAACTATAGTCGTACGACTATTGTTACAGTCGTACGACTGTAACGTCGCAAAATCTGCAGAGGCCCATACCTCTGCAGCAGAAAATGGAGGAGAGAGAGTTTGAGCATTAATTGCTCCGGCTCTGCAGCAAGCAAGCAGGAAAAAGGGAGATAAAAAAAGAGAAAAAGAAGGGGGGAAAAAAAAATTTTTCTGGTGAGAGAAAGCTTAGAGAGAGAAAGAGAAGAGAGAAAAAGAAAACCACAAAAACTCACTTTTCTTCCCCTTTGATTTTCTTTAATCTCCCGAAATTAAGGTTAAAATTTGTTAGAAATCCCTAGGTTAATCAATTAACTACATAACCAAATCAAGAACTCGGACTTAAACCATCAGAAACCCTTGCAATTTGGATTTTTGACAAAAAGCTCTCAACTTCCATTCCAAAGGAGAAAGTGCAAATTTGTTAGGATCGGAGCGACGCCAGGGGTCAAAACGACTTGGAATAGCTTCTAAAAAGGTAGTCACTTCTTTTCCTTACACTTTTCCTTGCTTTCTGGGCATTTGAAGTGAGTTTTATGCGTTTTTTGCTGCATTTTCGTATTTCTGTTCCTGGAAATTAAGAACAGTCGTACGACTGTTCTTGGTTTTCATGAACAGTCGTACGACTGTTCTTAATTTCCAGTCGATTTTTCTTCAGTTTTTGGTTAAAAATGATTTTTGGCGAAATTCTGGTCTTGGACTGATTACAGTCGCACGACTGTAAACTATAGTCGTACGACTGTAATCCCTGTTCCAGAATCAGAATTTCAGTTTCATCCCTAAAAATTCCCAAAAAATCCCAAAAAATTAGAAAACCCCAAAAATCATCAAAATGAATTTTGTTGTGTGCATCACGACCATAGATTCAATTTTCTAGTAAATTTGCATTTAGAACAATTCAACGACGGAGACCCATTTCTCCTGAAAACCGACCCATTTAAATATATAAAAATGCATGTAAACCGGAAAAATTGTTTTCAAAATGATTTTCCCACAAAACCAAAAGTACAGGGACGTTTCAAAATGTTTTCCAGGTCTAACCGGGCCGGCTAGTCGAGCCGACCCGGTTACCCCCTAAATGCATGCCCCCAATTCCTGATTTCCCGTTCTGTCTATTTGAGTCCTAATTGTGGCGTGCTGTATATATTGTGCTAACCCTCCGTTTTGCAGGTTTTAATTTCTTTTATTTTTATTTTTTGATGTATTTTAATAGATCAAATCGTGTATCCTAGGTGGTTGTATTTTTCTAGATTTTCGTGTATTATAGGCGATTGTATAAGTGAGGCGAGAGTTTTTATTTTTCCATTCGATTTGGTTGTAAGCCAATTAATATTTATTTCTTTTCCTTATTTTCGTATTAAATGTTTTGTATGCGCGCTGTATGCCTTTTATATTCAATAAAATTGGCTTTAGATTTTGAAATACCATTCGAGAACATTGGCAATATTTATTTTAATTAGACACGAAATAAGGGACTTGTCCGGACCCGAATCTCTGGATAGTGTAGCGGCCGTTCGTCCGGTTCAGCTACATAAGAATTTCCCGGTTGAGCTGAGCCGGGTGGCGACTCCTACAATATTCATCGAGACTTAGGTCTCGGTTCTTTTATTTATTAATTCTATTTATTTTTTCCAAAACACGGATTTCCTTTATAAAACCCCACGCGAGGGAGGGATTCGCCCGAGATCGTGGCGCCCCATCCCGAAAGGGAGTCCCGCATCCCGTCGAAAACGCGTCGTCCGCTCACACTTGGCCAATATGGTTTAATATAGCATTCCATAATACAACATCACTATTTCTATCGCTTTTAGAAATAGAAGCAAATTGTAAGGACAAAATGCAACATTTATTGAATCTTCATTCAAGATAAACAAACCAGTCGAAATGTGTCCCGAACCATAGAAGGTTTTGGCCAAACACAAAACACAAACTGTTATCATTCAAAAACATATTGAAACTTATATTCAATAAACCCTTATAGAAATTTGATTCCTTCAAATCTTAAGAAGCCAAGTTTCCCTTTCTGTAAAGCTTTCTTAAGCTCACCAGTATGCTCTTTACTTTTTTCATGGAAGTGCTTATGCTTCTTGCTTTGGTTACCAAAATTATTCCTAGCAGATGCATAGTTGGCCTCAGCATTGACCTTAATCGATGCTAAGCGGTCCTCCTTCGACTCAAGGTGGTGGACAGCATCATCGAAAGTCTTAATACTTTCGGTATGAGTTAGGTGCATTCATATGCTCTGAATTGTTAGGCAAAGAGCGAATAACAGCTTGGACTTTCTACTCTTCAGTCAACATTATGATCTGCATCACTAAGCTTACTGATCATGTTAGAAATTTCTCTTAAATGTCTTTTCAGGGTAAAATCAGGACGTTTCTTATAAGTCTCGAGCATAATTGTCACAAAATGAAGCTTTATTAAAAACACACCTCTGAACTTTTCTTTCAGAGCTTTCCATATATCGCTCGTGTTCTCATACTTATGAAACTATTTAATTATGTCGTCATCCATTACACACAACAGGATAAGAAAGGCTATGGAATTTCTCTTTTTCCAAGCTACAAAAGCTTCTTTGTCCCTTCTGTGTTGAGCAGTAGTTCCCTCCTCAGGTTCAATTATAACTGTTACCATGGAGTCCAAAACATCTTGAATTTTCAACACATATCGGATTTTCATGCTCCACGTCTCATAATTGTCCCCATTCAATTTGAGATTATTGTTCAAATCGGCCACAATCGATTTGGATACTTTTGTCGTTGTACGAACTTTCCTCTACATATATACAAGCACAACTTATTACAAGTTAAAACAATACATGAATATTCAATACATAACGAATATCCAATTAGCAAAATTTTACACTAGAATTCAATTTGAAAGAGAGACCTTAAAAAAATTCTAATTACTCTAAATTCTAATATACCATCTTACTAATAAGATATATATTTATATATCGAACTTGATTAATGGATTTAATTCCATAACTTAATATGAGAAAATTATTATTATTTATGTTGATTTAATTTTATTAATACTATTCTTTTTCGCAAAAAAAAAAAATATATTATACATAAATAATTAATTGCTTAATAATAAAACCAAACATTCTCAAATATTTATTCAACCAACATAATTAAATAACAATTATCCAATAATCAAAACGAGAAAATAAAACAAATTTATTTTCAATAAATAAAAATTTAAATGAACTCAAATTTTTAAATAGAGAAACTAATTCTCTTTACAAAATTATTTCTAACTTGGGATGTCCTTATAGCATTGTTCAAAAAAACCCTCCGCAGGGCCTTCTACCTAAATACACTCTAGCAATGTTTTTTGCATTATTATAATGTAAGGAACAATTTCCTTAGCATCATCCCACCGAACAACACAGCTCATTGTGTTATTTTTGATATCCCACAGGATACCGAGTAATCAATGAAACTTGAATATTCATTTTTACTACAAAACATTTACAATAAAAATAAAGATTAGTATACTCATATATGCTTTTTAATAATCAAAACACGTCTCATTTTATTCAAGCCACATAAAAATTACTCAACTGATTTTCTGGATTTTCTAAAAATATTCATTAATCTTCTAGAAGTTTTCAAAAATAGAAAACAATTTTTCCTTAATTTCTAAATATTAAAAAATACAAAACAATATTTTTCGTTCACCAAAAAATTAAATAAAAATCACCAAAAAATCAGAAAAATCACAAAAACAAAATTTGTAGAAAAACGGAGATTGTAAACCACCGGGAAGCTACCGCATGTGCAACACATGCTCCCCACATGGTGCGTGTTGATAGTCCACCACGTGGCTGCACTGTCCAATTCTTGCACGCCACATGGCTCTACGCGTCAGTGCCTAAGCTTTTTTAACCCTCTAAATTTTGTCCGGCCTAGGGTTTTTGGTCTCTCCGATTATGTTGGTAGTGTCGATTTGTCCATTTACAACCAAAAATATGAGTTTGACGTTTAAACTCACACTAGTGAGACTGAAACTAGTTTCAAATCGGAGATTTAAAATTCTAACCAGAAAAATGGTGTTTTTCAACAAAAAATAGTTTGGTTTTCACACAAGTTAGTCCGAAAATCACCAAAATTAACCACCAAAAATCATTTTTCATTAAAATAATATTTTACCACCAAAATACATCTCATATGTATAAAATATAAATCAAGCTTAAATTTGACAGAATACGCAATCTAAATCTCTGATACCAATGAAGGAAATATTTACACATATATATTTGGGTTAGTGAAGATGAGTTACCTCTTGTAGCGCAAAATCCATAAGGATGAACGAAGTGGAATAATTAACGAACCCAATTGCATATTACTGGTCTAATGAGAAACCCACGTCGATGTATCCAGGAAGAATCTGTGTAATTCACGAACTAAAACTTGATTGAGAATGAAATTAGAGAAGGAGAAGTAATCGAGCACTAAGCTTTTACTTCTATTTGTGGTGATAATGAAGATAATGCCCTTAGCCTATTTTTCACTACAAAATCATGCTACTTATAGCATTATCCTTAGTTGGGTCAGATCAGTTCGATTACGGATAGGTCCAACCGAAACCAAAACCCAACATAAACTATCACTACCATGAGAAGCATTGCCATGTGTTTCCATCCATCTTGATTCCCTGAAAACGAACAAATGAGAAGCAAGACGAAAACAGTTTTATATGATTGGGAAGATGAAAGGATCAATCAACGATAAGACTCACTAACCAAACAAAATTTGAATATGGTATGTTGTTGATGCACAGTCAAAGCTTATCATATGTACCTTGTTTAGGAAATACTAATTGGCAACAACTAATTGCAAGTACACGTTCACACGGAGCAATTCAATTCATCACTAAAAGTCTAGCAATAGATTTGAAATAAATTTCAACTATTAAAAAGTTATTGTATTTTTATATATTGTACTAGTTAGTTCCTAACTTAATTATATACTATCTAAGCTTTGTCACTATTAACTATATAGTCCTTCTATTATAATCAATGGTCAAATTAGACTAAAAATGCCAAAAATGTCCTTTATCCTAATTTATAATTGTAAAACATATTTTTCTCACATTGTTCCAATATTACTAATATTAATTAATTTATTAAATTTAATGTAATTATATAAATTAGTATTTTGATATAGAATTTATTTCATTAAAATAAATAAATAAATATTTTTAAAAATATAAAATAGGAGTAAAACTATATAAAATTGGAAGCACGGACATTTCATCTTGACCTTATAAATAATATTAAAACAAATCATTTTGAAGAATTATCAAGATCAATTTTCATTTATTGTTAGTTTAAAGATTTTATATTAAACTAATAAAGAAAATGATAAAAAAAATTAAGAGAATAAACAATAGCAAATTTTTTTTATTTGTAACTAATACATACAAAATATAAAATGGTGCACCGATATATATTACCAAAAATTTATTATAAGTATTCTAATTAAATTTGAAAGTTAGAAGATATATATTTTTTTACCTTATAACGAAGTGTGATTTTGTAGTTTCATATGTAAAAATAGATGGAAGGACTAAATAGTTTATTAATATAAAACTTAAGGACCTTAAAGTACATAATGGGCTAACTAGTGTAATATGTAAAAACACAAGGACTACTAAATTGTTTAGCTTAAAAAAAAAGAATTTAACAATATTACATAAAGTAAAGGTGGAGCACATATAATTACATACCAAAGTTACAAATATATTGTTAAATATGCAAGAATATTAGCTAAAAGTGGTACAACGCGAAAAGTGGTACAATGCGGCATGAAGAAACCAATAGCATTTTTTTTAAAAGACCAAAAATTCAAACTCTGGATCATCCATTTTCATTTCTATTTTGCTAGACAGGGTTCGGCCACCATTAAGTTAACCAAGCTATACTCCACTCTCCTTTTCTCTGTGCAGCTAGATCTGGCCCTCCACCCAATCGCCACAATGTATGGTGGAGTATTGGCTTCGAAATAAATTTCAAATCAGCAAAATAGCAGCTATCGAGATCTAGTTTTCCGATAAGGTTTATAGGAAGCGGCGAGAGCCACCGTGGTCGACAGGACCAATTTTTATTTTTAATAGGAAAGTAGCGTCTTATATTAGCAATTTTTGACCCAAAAAAAAAAAGAAAAGAATAAAAATTGATAGAAACATGTGTCCTCCTTCCTCCCATTTACCTAATCTTTTTTCTCTCTCTTTGAAATAGAAACAATTTTATCCTTTATCTTTCTATCTCTCTAGAAAATTATTTTTTTAGTCTTACAAAAACAAAGTAAGGAAAATAAAGAAAAACCTTCTTTATCTCTCTTCTCCTTCTTCTTCTCCCTCCTTCTTCCACTCTCTAATCATGGATTCACCCCAACCGTAACCACACTTCTTCCACTGCCGACCTCCACAATCACCTTCGCCGCCTCCTTTTCACGGTAACCATCAATAGTCAATTAGTCTAAAAAAAAGACCACAGGGTTAAAAAAAATAGAGAAAAAGAAAGATTATTTTAAGATAAATGGGAGAATCGTGAAGATATAAACAAACAAAGTACCACAAAGATATAGTGAAAGTATAAACACAAGTATCAATAGTCAATTAGTCTAAAAAAAAGACCACAGGGTTAAAAAAAAATTGAGAAAAAGAAAGATTATTTTAAGATAAATGGGAGAATCGTGAAGATATAAACAAACAAAGTACCACAAAGATATAGTGAAAGTATAAACACAAGTATCATAAAGGTATAAACAACAAAAAAACAACACAATATCATGAATGTATAATAAATATATAACAATTTATACACATATCACAAAATGTATAAAAATGCATAATAAACAGTATCAACAAGGTAAACAAAGTATCAAAACAATATCATGAAGCTATAAGTGTTTTCTGTACTCATTTTTCAAAATGTAAAAAACACATATCAACACAGAATAAAGTAAAAACAACAATCAAAACATATATAAACAAAATGTATCACCCATGTACCCCTAATCTTAACATATACCACCATCTACAAACAAACAAACAATAAAAACAAAAAACTAAACAAAAAATAACACATACCACAAAATGCCTCTTAATTAGTAGTCTACCTTCATTCTCCCTGTTACTAACGTTACGAACCCTAGTCTTCTTTGACACACTTGGACTCACAGGCTACTTTATAGACTTTTTTGCAATCAAGATATTATCATCAGAATCATCAACAACTCTCTTTCTCTTAGCCTTCATCAAAAGAAAACCTAAAATGCAAAACGAAAACAAAAACTCGAAACAAACAAAGCTTATGCAATACAAACATAAAACATAAAAAATAACTAAATGCAGACGCATGATCGTGGAAAGCCTATAATTGTGGCTAGTCGATGATTGTGGAGAACAATAGTACAATGAACATAGAGCAGAAATCGCATGCAATAGAGAAGAAAGAAATGAAAAAAAAGACAACAATAAAAACAAGTAAAGAAATTAAAATTAAAAGCGTATTTAAAAAATAAGCTGACCGTACACGTAAAAAAAATTCTTAAAGAAGCATATATCCCTTAATTTCCCTTAGACCTGTTCATGGGCCCAGGGGCCCATCCAAGCCCAGGCTCAAAGGGTTGGGTTTGGGTAGCCAAATTATAATATAGGCCCGCCCAAGCCCAAGCCCGTAAAGGCCCGTAGAAAATAGGACTGGGTTTGGGTAGTTTATTAATATGGCGAGTCGGCCCGAGGCCGGACTTTGTATTAATAAAAAAAATAATTATATATATATATATATAAATTAAGTTAACACCAAATTCATTTTAGACCTTACTTGGGAAAATGGGTAAATTTCATTCTTCAATTTCACTTTTACATAGGATTGATTTTCTTTAAAGTGAACTTTGGGTCAATCAATTGGACATTTTTTTTATCAAATTAGTCGAAAATGTGTGCCAGTAATAAACCAGTGTCAAAAAGCGGCAAATTTTTTTGAACTAGTTTGATAAACAAAAAGTTTCAAGTTACAATTAAATTAATATTTAAACATCATTTTAGGTAAATTCATCACGCAAGCTAAGTTTAAGTATTAAATTAATCCTTTGATACTTGAATTTTAGCATATAACAACACTTTAAATGGAAGATTGCGCTACATACGTGGTTTACACAACTCATGAAATAAATATTCGAAAGTAACCTAAGACCGTGTGAGCAAAATTACTGATATCTTATAAAGAAATTTAGGATTTACCTCACATATATAACTTGTTTTACAGCTTACTTATCAGGAAACATGAGATATTAATAAATATATAAATATAATTTTGATAGTAAAAACATATAAATTGTGTTTTTATAACTAGGAAAGTACATATTTGTCACATATTGTGTTTTTAAATGGTATGTTTTATTTTTATTGTTGTATAAGTCCGAGCCCAGTCCGACCCCGAAAAAATTTTATATAGACTGGGCTGGGCTGGGCTTGGACCGAATATTTTTAGATAAAAGCCCGTAAACTCCGGCTTAAACCAAGCCCAACCCGGTCTATAAACAGGTCTATTCCCTAGGTTAAGTATGTCGGGATTCTTTGTGAGGACAATTTATGAGACTTTGTTGGGCCATGTTTCCTCACTCTTCCAAGCTCAGCCCAAATTCACGGCGGAGGCGCTAAATCGGAAGATCGAAGGCACAATCTGAGGGTTCTGCTTGCAACCGTTATCATTATCTACTAATTTTATTGTGGTACCAAGGCCTGTCTGTTAGAATTCAGGAATCGAGCTTCATCTGCTAATCTGGTTTGCAGTTAGCCTTAAACCCTAGTTTCTCTACATTTAGGGTTTTAGCATTGGTTAGAATTCAGGATCCGAGGTTCATCTGCTAATCTGGTTTGCAGTTAGCCTTAAACCCTAGTTTCTCTACATTTAGGGTTTTAGCAATTCAAATTTTTTTTTCTTGTACCAGTTATTTCTTTTTCCTGAGTTCAAATATACATCCCCTCTACAGAAATGGCTTTATGTAGAAGCGCAAAGCGTCCACTTCAAATGATGCTAAGTATCCGCCTGGGTAACAGTGGCCAGAATTATTCTACGCGGACAGTTGCTTTTGTTTCCACTGCTCATTTTGTAGATACCAAATCCGCATCGGAATCTGCTTTTGGAATCTTTTTCCGGCGATTCAGCTCTCAAGTTCCTGCTGCATCAGAGCAATTAAATCTCATAAAGCAATTGAGAGTACGGACCAGCGCCCCTATCAAGGACGTTAAGGCTGCTCTTGTTGATTGCCATTGGGACATTGGTACCAATTCATAAATATTTCTACTATAGTGATTTTTATTGTTTTTGCTGTTTATGATTTCAAGTGTTTGTGGGTTATGTAGAGGCCGCTCAGAAGGATTTAAGGAAGAGGGGAATGGCTTTAGCCTCTAAAAAGTCTGGCCGAACAGCTACTGAGGGGTTACTTGCATTGGCTCAGAATGAAGAGAAAGCAGCTCTGATTGAGCTTAATTGTGAAACTGACTTTGTAGCCAAAAATGAAATATTTCAGTGCTTGGTTAGTGGGTACTGCTATTTTCTTTTAAATTTTCCAATTTATGTTGATCTTGATACAAAGTGCATCTTCCCAACATTTTCTTTTTCCTGTTGTATATTTTTAATGACTATAAAATTTGCTCATTTCTACAGGCGCTATCTTTAGCTAAGCAAGCTTTGCTAACTGATAGTATATCTCAGCACGGATCTGGTGTCCATCCTGTTGGAATTGAGTCTTTGGAGGTGGGACATTGCTTTTTATCTTCCGAACCGAACACTGTTATAGTTTTAAAACTAATGATGACTGCTAGATCCATTGTGAGATAAAACGTCTTGTTAAGTAGATCAATTATATAACAATTGTTCCTCATTCAACTGTCCGATCATGTTTAGAACTCATTGTCTTTCACTGCCTTGTCTTGGGCTTCTGCATTTAATTTTATATTTTGCAGGGAGAACAAAATTTTGTTTTGTTTTGTTTTTTGAATATTATTGCATCTTTAAGGAGCTTTTGAAGCACACGCTATCCATTTAATATGAGATAAGAGGTTGCATCCATAGCATGTTTTTTCTTCAGGAAACTTTGAAACTTGACTTTGAGTTAACTTACATTAGCGGATAAGAGTTGTTTTTTTTTTTTTTTCTGTGAAAATGATAAATTTGGAGTGCATTTACTGGAATCTGGTTCTTTGATCTCCAAATTCTTTCGAACTATACCTGAAATTTGAATTTTTTGGACAATTGTATTTACATAAATGAATCTGAATCAGGACTTGAAGATAGATCTTGATCATCCAAAAATTAGTGGAGAAACGACAGTTCAGAATGCAATTACACAAGTAATTGCTATAATGGGTGAGAATGTAAGTCTTAGAAGGGGCTTTGTCATGTCCACAACTTCTCCTGGAGTTTTGTCCACATATCTCCATACAAGTCCTCAACCAGGTAAACTATCTTGAAAATTAGGTTCCTTCATGCATCCCATGCTTAAGTAGAACTGCTATTGATTGCTTAATTTCTTGCACTAAATAGAGGATATGAGGCTGTGGAATCTAATATGATTTACACCATTGGTGGATATAGGATTGGGTCGTTTTGCTGGACTTATCTCTCTCGAAATTGAGGATGGATTTTCCCAGTTGGATGCTCTGCGGCGTGTGGGTTCGGAATTGGCTATGCATGTTGTAGCAGCAAGGCCATTATTCTTGACAAAGGAGCTTGTTTCGTCCGAAGCATTAGAGAATGAACTTGAAATCCTCAAGTCCCAGGTACATTGGAACTCCATGTTAGCTGTTAGTTGCATATGTTAAATCTAATAAGAAGAATGCTGAGGTTGGTTTATCTGAAACGTTCTGAAGTTATTTCACAGTAGTATTTTACATTATGGGATATTCCATAATCTCTTTTTTGCCTCTTATAAATATTTTCGTTGATAAGTCCATTCTTTTTACAACTTCAGGGTTACTACTGGCTTTTTTTGATGTGCATGATCAATCATTAGTGTACCTACTAATCTTGAATTTATGCCTTGGCAGACAACACAATGTGATTTCCAGGTTCAATTTTTCAAATCAGGGTGATAATATTGTAGTGGGAAGTTATGAAACTTGATGCATTTCTATTTAGCTGTAAATGTTTGGGTGAAATAGGTTGATGATCATGAGACCTTTCAGGCTTAAAAGAATGCAAAAGAGCTGTAGAAGGAATTGATAGAATTGAAGATTGAATGTGGAAACAGCTATCAAATAGACCTTCATTGTTGCTGGTTCAAAGTATATCAGATGTTAACTAGAATCACACATTATTGGTATACCATTTCAATAGTTATATGGAAAAAAATTGTCCATTTTTCTTGTTTCTTTTGTTGAAGTAACAATTTGCGATCATTGGAATTGACTTGTGGATTCTTTTAATGCTACTTTGCTGCAACTATTGAGTTTTGTTCTTCCCTATTTCTAATATTGATTTTTTTGGTCTAATCCTTGGTTTGTGTTAGTTCATCATTGCCAATTATTGCAGCTTGAATATGAAAATTATCAATATCCGGAGTGCTTATTTAAGAAAAATTAATTTTTGCTGCTGTTTTCTATTATTCTGTATGAAGAGGACGAGGGAATAGATTTATGCCCAAATATTCTCTATCTTCTCTCTCTCTCTCTCTCTCTCTCTCTCTCTCTCTCTAGAGGAGGGGAGAGGCGCAGGTTGTGCAACACCTTATGGTGAAGTGACTCTCACAGACTTTTTTGTTGTCTTATTCTGCATTTTTTATGATCTCATTTTAGTATGTGAAGGTTTTAATCATGAATAATGTTTTATTTGGCAGGCACAAAGTACAGGGAAGTCAGAGATGGTAATAAATAAAATGGTAGAAGGTCGTTTGCGTAAATACTATGAAGAAGTTGTTCTTATGGAGCAAAGTTTTATTGTAAATGATGCTATAAATGTGCGGGTATGCTGGACAATAATACCAAAAATCTCTCATCTCTATTTATCTCCTTCCTTTCCATGAACTAATTGCTACCAGGAAAATCATTTTACATACTGCGTAATTTACAGACGCTGTTAAAGAATCTATCCAAAGAAGTAGGCACAACAGTGAAGATAGGGGGCTTTTTCAGAATGGAAGTTGGAGAAGGAATTCAAAGGTATAGAATCCTGCACTTTTTAGTGTACAATGAAATATATGATATGATGTAGATTAGATTGTAACTCTTCTCATGATTTATGCCTTATTCTTCCCTTTGTGTCTTCTTGACATCTGAACTATTCCACACTGGGCTACCCAATTTGTTCCGTTGATTAAACAAACCCTGATGAATTAATGCCAAGGCTATATATGTCTTTGGAGGTATGTTCAATATGCCTGGTGGTATTGTATGTACGAAAATATCACTGTTACGTGATAGAAGGTTGTGGATATGAAATACAGCTACTATCAGTTTGTATTCCACACTGCTAGTCATCTTTTTTCTTTTGATGGCTGTTGTAAAATGAGCATCTTCTGTAGCTTCAAGTAATATAGCCAATATAGCCAATAAAAAAAAAAAAAAAAACTCAATTAATATGGGACTTCTCTTTTCTGTATCAATTACTGACTAATGTGGCTTTCAGGTTAGAGGCGTCAAGTGCTGATGAAACTGTGGCTCAGGCTGCCTAATTTTGGTGGAGGTGCTGCCCTTTGTCATTTTCAGCTTATTTTTGGAGACATTATGCATTAGTTTTTACAATGTCATTCTGAAGTTCGAGGAGGGTCCTCATACAGTCTGACATCTTAGTTAAAGCAAGAGTTTTGATACTCTGCTGAGACTATAAATTGATGATTCGTATTTTAATACAGCAAACTAGTTATAAGTTTAGTTGAATAGGATCCATGTTAAGTCGGAGATGATGGCAAAAATAATTAGTTAGGCTGAAGCAATTGTACTCTGGCTCAGTGGCCTAGGTGGGCTGCTAATGCGGAGCTTACAAATATGCTTAAAGGCCAGAGCAATTAAGTCCTGCTTTAAAATTTTTCATGTAGATTGTTTGCTTTTAACTTCGTTTTGAATGATGAAGTCTCCCTCTGGATATGATTTATAAATACGAGAAGGAATTTGAAATTTTAGACCCTTAATTATACTACTATTCAAGGGTATTGCACTTTCGTGCTAAAAATACGAGTATTTTCGTAACGTATGCCATTATTAAAAAATGTGATATTTCATCTACATCTAAAAGTGTATTCCCTGTAATCGGAAAGGAAGTTTTTACAGTTCCTTCGAAAAAAATTTTTGAATCGTAAAAGATATAATTTCGGACTCATTAAATAAAATTCACGTATTTGATCGAATTTAATATTCACAATTAATTATATCATTAGATAAAAATTAAATGAGTGGGAGAGTTCAATGTGACAAATAAAGGCTTGACAGATCAGTGCTTCTTCTACAGATGCAGCTGTGGAGTTGACACCAGCTCTGCATCGGTAAGCAATACGTAATCTTCTCGCTCTTTGAGATTGAACCGGTCTTGATAAGATTCAATCATCGAAAAAAAAATAAAAAAAAACTAATAATAATAATCAGACTTAATTATAACATTATATCAGCTACAACTGCAAGTTCCTTTCATAGGTCAAATTACGTCTCTTTCGTTCTAGCAATGCATCTTCTAAATTCCAATCCAACAGACCTAATTGGCTTATCTTTGATATAATATATCTACGTATGCATGATGCAATTAATTCTGCAAAAATTATACTGGTACAGATTCTGCAATTATTAATTACTGTTATTAGTCCGATTCACCAGCATCTTTGAGCTATCAAGACAAGATTATGATCAAAACCAGCAACAGCTTGCAAGACTTCACCGCCTTCTAACATGTCATGCAAGACTGGTTCAGCTTCATCAGCAGAACTCCCTAGTCCAAGTCTGCCATTCCTACCGCACCCCCAAACCCAAATCTCCCCTTTGGATGTAAGAGCAAGGGAGTGCGCTCGTCCTCCTGACACCGAAACGAAATTCTCTCCGCGTAATCCCTCAACCTCCAATGGAATGTTTTCTGGCCCCAGCCTCCCAAGCTGGGAGCTCTGATTCCATCCCCATGAAATGATGCTTGTACTAACTCCTTCGTTGTTGTCTGATGATGTATTTCGGGAAATTGCCAGAGAATGTCCAAGGCCCGATGCAATAGAAAATGGATGGAAGTTTGTATCAACTGGGAAGAATCCCATCCCCTGATTTGCTCTGCCCAATTGTCCATAAATATTGCTTCCAGAGCTCAATAAAGTGCCATCACCTAAAATAAGACAACAGAACAAACAAAAACAAGGGCATTTCAGTGACTTTCCACTTTAGTAATGTAAAAATGACTTCTACCTATTGGCTAAGACTATACATGTAGCATTACTTACGGCAAAGGACCAAGGAATGGTCAAGCCCACAGGCAATATCTACAAGTTCAGCGCCGTGCAATCCTTCCACTAAACAAGGATCCCAAATTATTGGCATGTCATTTTCCTTCTGCATTCCTTCTAAAACCAGCCTTTCAGCAGTTTCCGGCATGGGTCTTTGAACTGTTTGGTTTTCTTTAATCATAGCAACACTTGAATCCAGAAGTGATGGCTCTACAGCTCCAGCAATCTTTCCTAATCTACCATCAGCTGAATAACCCCAGCCAAATAACTTTCCCTCCTCGGTTATGGCAAGGGCATGCCCCCAACCAAACGATACCTGTTGCAGAAAAAATCCAGTCTTGTTGAGAAGGCTTAAAGCGTGCTACACCTGAATCAGTTTGAAGCATGTGTCACTGAACGGAATAAAAAGTATTTTCTAGCATCTACCTTAGTGATCTTTTCTCCTGAAAGTGCCTTAACTCTTGAAGGAGCCAAGGCCTCAGTGATTCCTTTCCCAAGACCAAGCTGGCCTCTCTTAGACATGCCCCAAACCCACAACGAGCCGTCAAGTGCTATTGCTGCAGAGACAACACCGGATGCTGATGCAGAAACAGCCTGAATTTGATTTAACCCTTCTACCCTCTTTGGTTCATTCCAAGTATCACTGCAAAAATCAAGATTTTGTTAACTAAGGATTTGAAAACCCACAAAGAGATTATGCCCAATTGCTCATTCATTTTGGAGAATAAAACTGAGCATCTTCTTGGAAAAGTATTCTAACTTTAAGGGCAAAAGTTGGATTGCATAGAAATTCTCAGTCCAGTTGAATATTAAAGGACCGTCACGCATATAAAAACGTGAAATCATATACCATTTACAGTCAATAGAAGAATTAAAACAAACAATTGGCAGGCACAAAATAAAAACAAATCGGTACTGCTTTATTACAATCAATTTCTCAACATTCACTCAAACATAAACAAGATGCGTTCTAAGCAGATTACAATTGGATTTAGAGCTTAATTTAACCTTGGGGAGGCATAGCCGCGGCCGAGCTGGGCTTCACGGTCGCGACCCCACGCCCAGAGCTCACCTCGAGAAGTGATAGCAAGGGAATGGTAGTGGCCAGAGGTGATTTCAATGATATCAGAGGGGAGGCAAGGGACTGGAGTGGGCTCGTAAGCGTCGGTGCCGTGGCCAGTAAGGGAGGCGGGCAACCCCAAAGCTCCATGGCTACCGTCCCCAAAGCTCAAAACTGAAGTTTGTTCGTAATTAAGAGGAGCATTGTTGCTCATCCATCTCTCTGTAGAATTGGCCGCAATCGGATACAAGAGCTTCTGCTGCCTCCGTATAACTCCCATTCCACGCAGCATCTTCTCTGCGGGTTCATTTAACTGTTTGTTACGATTGAAGCTGCTGTCAAAAAAGAGGAAAAAGAAGATATTAATATTAATACCAAACAACTAGGGCTGTTAACGGGCCGTGAGTACATCCCTGTTGGGAATATGTCCGAATGGGGATGGAATTCTTTGTTCAAAATCTCTGCAGAATAAGATCGGGATAAATTTGTTTCTGAAATACTAAATGAGGATAAAGATGCGGGTATCTCTTCGTTCACCACGGGTCTCTATCCCCATTTCAATGTTATCATAACCGTACCGGACATCAAACCGGTGAAGCTACTGGTACGTGGTACAACCGGTTCAACCGGGTAATACCGGTGGTTATACCGGATTATTGTTTTTTTTTTAAAAAAAATATTATTTAAAAAATAAATAAGCTTATAAATTCATCAAATACAAGTTCAAATATTTAATACTCAAAATAATTTCAAGAAATATTCTAAAACTTCATCAATTTTAAATTTTAATGACAATTGATTTAAATTTTAAAATTTGAAAAATTTTGGTTTGAAACCAAACCGAACCAGAACCAAACAAAACTAACAGTTTGGTTCAAGTCAAACCGAATGTATATTGGTTTGATTTTGGTTTTTATAATTTTATATGTTTATTTTTTGGTTCGGTTTAAAACTTCATCAATTTTAAATTTTAATGATAATTGATTTAAATTTTAAAATTTGAAAAATTTTGGTTTGAAACCAAACCGAACCAGAACAAAACAAAACTAGTTCAGTTTGGTTCAAGTCAAACCGAATATATATTGGTTTGATTTTGGTTTTTATAATTTTATATGTTTATTTTTTGATTTGGTTCGAATAGAACCGAACCGAACCGAACCGAATCAAACCCAAAGATAGAAAATGGTCAAAACCGGTTTGTGACCGGTTCGTCGGTTTATTGGTTTTTAACCGGTCGAACCGGTCATCTCCGGTTTTTAATCGAACCGTCCATTTTAATCAAACCGACCGGACCCATGGCCGGTTCGTGGTAAAACCGGTCGAACCGGCCGGTCCGGTCCGGTTTTCACAACATTGCCCCATTTAGTTGCTATGGGATTCGCCGTTAAAATCCCCTTTTAATTATCTATTTTATTATTTATATATATGTAAATAATTAAATTTTATAATAATAAAATAAAATTAAAACTATTTTTTATTTGAGTATTAAGATGTATAACTTGAAAGTGTTTTTTATATTTTGTTTAATGTAATTTTTTTTTTACTTATTTCTATCCAGAATTGAATTTACTTTTTTTTAAAAAAAAATTGTCTTCACGGTAAAAGGGATCCCTGCAGAAAACTCATTTGACCAGACTGGAAATGAGGATTAAAATTGTTCATGTTTATTAAACGAGGATTCTCACCTAACCGAGTAACTGGGATAGAATTACCAATTTTCACCCCACCTGGCCAGTTTACATCTCTAAAAAAAAAAACATATCAACAAATAAATTGTTGTACAATTCCTTAGAAAAATGCTTATTTTGGGAATAATTCCACAGTCCGCAACCTGTTAGAGATAATTACAACTTAAGTTGTCATTTTTAACCAGGAAAGAAATGCAAAAATTGTGTGCTTGGAGTGGTCTACGCCCGTTATACAGTAGCACTCCTGAGAGAGACATAAGAAAATTTTCTAATTTATTGGTTAAAGAACAAAACTTTTACCGTTTATATACTCGTTTGGTTATAAAAAAGAAATTATATAAATATATATATATATATATATATATATATTAGAAACAGTAAACACAGATACAATTTATATAATTAAATTGTAGATTACAAAAAGAAAATAGAAATGAAATAAATTATACTTTTCAACCTTAACAAAAGAAACAGTAGAGTTGATGCCTGTAAATACAGTTTCCTTAAGATAATTATCTGCCCTTAGTTGGCGATTTGTCTCCTAGGATACAACAACTCTCGATGGCGAACTCAACTGTGCAAAGCGGACTATCATTGGAAAAGAAGAAAAAAGGACAGCCTATTTAGAAGGAATCGGATTGCAGAAGGAGGAAAAGAAAATTTGAATTTAAGTGTTTTCTGTAACTGATGGAACAAGAAGATAGAGGCTGATTAAGAGGATTTATTAGATTAATAACGACAATTAATTGGATTAATTCTCTTATTAAGAGAGAATTCTGCAGTTATTTTTTATTTAAAAAATAAAACTGACAGAAATTTGAAGAGACTCAAAAAATAAAATATCTGGAGAAAATTAGTCGGATCGGAGCAAAAATTAGGTAGGCCCATAGTGACCCAATTCGGTTCGCATTCGCGACGCCCACGTCGTGAGGGTGCGCATTGGGCCTTTGAAGGCTCGGGGCTAGGATTTGCACCCCCCTACGCGCGCAAGAGAGAGCCTTTTGGCTTACACAAGTTAACACCTTACAAAAGTGTGTTTCAATATAAACACCTTTTCCACTTTATATTTTTCCCATGTGGGATAAGTTAGCATGAGCCAATTTTCTCCAAATATTCTATTTCATTAGGCTAACTTTGAGCAATAATTTCTTATTCACTACTTGTCCGTTTTGGGTAAATTATATACCATTGGAAAGCTCACGTCACGTACTATACAATGATACTAATCATTTGATTTAATACGATTCCTTTCCATAATATAATTTGGTCCAAAGTTGACAAGTAGTCACTAATACATAACTCAATATTTGTCAAATTTCCAATAATCCCCCAACATGAATGAAATTGATTGACGAAAAGAAAGTTCAAAATTGAAGTGGTGATAGTAAACTACAATCGATATTTGCATAGGATAGGTAGGCATCAACCCTTGAACCTTCCCTTCTGTTGGACATGCCCTAGTCCTGAGGCATTGAACCTTGTATTTGTATTGTACATTTATTGGATTCATGTATTATACACAGTTTGTGTCATTAATAAATGCATTAATTCATTTATTATATATATCTTGTGCAATATTTTAAATGAAGTATCTAATGGACATATCCATATCCATGTTGACAAGTGTCATGCACTTGGTAGTAAGACCATGGATAGGGAAAACGATATGACCATAAAGAGATCCGTAGTCTGTTCCAGTCATGGGAATGAATGGAACTAGAGACTATCATTAACCTGGTTGTATGGCGGTGTCTTATAGGTCATTGGACATGGGATGTCAACCAAGTTAATGGGTACATGCAAAAGGGGCATGGTACTGGATAGATCCATTAAATGAAAAATCCACATGGTATAGTATCACAAGTGATTCTCATGTAGTACTTGTATGGATCCTTTGACCTGACCATATGATGGTGTTGCATGCGAGGTCGCATACTTAGGGGTATGCCTAAAGGGCCTGTAATAGGGTGTCAAGTATGGGTATTTTCGGGTATGTCACTAAGTATAGCAGTGCTATGGATATGCAGAAGGGATATGTCACTCAGTAGTCCACTGAGAAGATATCACCGGCCTTTTGATGAATGTGACTGATAAGAG
Organism: Euphorbia tirucalli; assembly: GCA_039660915.1. Taxonomy (NCBI): domain Eukaryota; kingdom Viridiplantae; phylum Streptophyta; class Magnoliopsida; order Malpighiales; family Euphorbiaceae; genus Euphorbia; species Euphorbia tirucalli. The sequence continues at coordinate 26,882,652 of CM077640.1, read as the reverse complement.
TGTGGTCACACCCAAACAAGTTGGAACTTGTTTGTGAGCATCAGTACATTCGGGATCAAGTAAATGTCCAGACACAAAAGAGGGTGATCAATCCATGCCTCTGTGGTGGACACCGATATCAATGACATGGGATATACAAGTTCAAACTACAGGGTTATGATTTCAGTTTGACTGCCATCTCCATCTTAATTGGGGGCTGCAGTGGCTTGCTAGAGCCCGCCTGCAGTCTGTGGGCCATAGGCCCACTGCCAATATAAAGATGGGCCCACGGGATTATACACATTGAACGTCTGAACATGAACTTAAGGAATCACCTGTATACTTGGAGTATACACACCGGAGAGAGAGGATTATATTAATTATATTATAAAGATCAATTGGATTGATCATAATAATAAAATTAATATTTGCATTGGCATTCTCATAATTAATTAAATTAATTTATGAGATTATTTCCTAGGTGGAAATATTTTGCATGTATAAGTTTACATGTATCTACATTTTATGTATGTCAAAATTAATTCCATGGTATAATTAATTAATCAAATTAATTTTAATTTAATTGTATCAAATATATTATTTAGAATAATATATTATGGATGCAAATTAAATAGAATTGGGTTTGATAATTAATTGGACCTAAGGAATTAATGTTGGCCTATGTTTTAAATGGAGAAAAGCCCACATAAAATAAAAGATGGAATTGGACCGAAATTACAAGGAGAATTTCGGCCCACCCTAGGTAAAATACCTAGGGTAGAATTCGGCCAAGAGGTATAAACACACTTCCCAAAAATTGCAGCCATCCTCTCCCAAAATTCTTCGATTCCAACGCTAGCACGGGTCGTGTTCTAGAGTCGTTCGTGTACGTGAACGCGGAGGGAATCTGCTTTGATTTCTGCAGCCATCTCTTGAAGAGATACTCCTGGTAAGAGTTGAATCTCTTCTTGTTAAATTTTTGATTTCACAATTTTCATCTCAATTGCGCTTGGGCACAGATTTGAGGAAATTTCGCGATCTTCCGCATTTATTCTGATGATTTCCAGTGAAAATCCCAACAGTGGTATCAGAGCGGGCTTTTTGATCCGTGAAAATTGTTTAATTGGATTGAATCCCTTGATTTTGAAATTGGATTTTTGATTTGGGATTCGTGGATTGGGGTTTGTGATTTTCCCCTTTGATATATACAATTGGAAATTGAATTTACATATTGGTTTATGTTTATTTAATTTTTGTTGGATGTATGTTTTTCTTGGTGAAATTCATATTGTTTGGCTGCTATATATATATTTTTTTGGAATTAAAAATCACAGGCTGTTTTCGGGCATGCGGGACTGCCGGCGGCGGAAACAGCAGCAGTGGCTGGCCGGCAGCCACTGCTAGGCAGCGGGCTAACGCGCGGCAGCGCCGTTGCTGCCCCTAGCAGCGGTGGCTGCTGCTAGGGCAACATGGTTGCCCTAGCTGCAGTGGGCCGGGCCCTGTATTTTGGATTTGGTGGGCTTCGGGCTCGGAGCCCAGTTTAAAATTTTAATTGGTTTTAAAATTTCGTGTGTTTAAATTTTTGCAATTTGAATGCGCATGATTTCTTGAATGAAATATTGATTTTATTCATGGGATATTAATTTTGGAAATTAATATGGTTAATTAAAATTGGTTCGGGTATTTTTGGCACAATTACCCGGACGGCTGATATGGACCCCTAGTTTCCCAATTCCAGTGGGAGTAGTTAACTGCCTGGGCTGGAGGCCTAAAGCCCGTTAAGAGCTAGAACCATGGTGGGCCAAAATTGGCGATTTCAAAATAATGGCTTGGACATAATTGAAATGGGCTTAATTCATGCATTATAACATGCTTATAAATTGATGTATTTGATGCATATGTTATGATTAAATGTATGTATGGATGGATGCTATTGGGCCTTATTTCAAGATGGGTTGTATTTTCTTTTTTTGGGTAAATACGGCCTGCGCACCGTTTTTATTTTTCTTAATGCAATTTCATTTTATTCATTTATTATAAAATTTGTAAAGGAAGAAGAAGTCCAATGGAATGGTGATCCCAAGTGGAGGAGAAGCCCAGAAGGAAGGAAATGGAGGCCCACCTGATATTTGTTTCTACTATAGGTTTACTAGAATAATATTAGGATGTAATATAGGCCCATAGCAGTCCATTTTACTTATTTAATTATGCTTTATATTTATTTGCATGTGTGTATGTATGATCCAAAAGCCAATTTCACCCGCCTTATGCATGTAAGCCGTTATTAAATGAATCTAATAACCTAATGGAATTACTAAGTCATTTAAAAGTGCTTCCCTCATCCAAAACCAGCTCAAAGTGGGGATAGGCCAGTTGTAGACCTTGCCCTCGCAGGATACACTGGAGTATCGTCATTTTGTATTGGGTTAGAGTATAGGATATTCTAACACTTAGATGGAGGTTTTGACTTAGCATGGGTAGTAGGATTCTCCTGGCTCTAAGCACAGATGGATAAGTGCCAACAAGCCCATCAAACCGAGAGTCCCTAGGTTGGGACTGGATTGCGTTCCTACCTAAATAATTAGGGTATAGTTCTTCCAGGCCCTCGTCTGGCTATATCTTAATGAAATATGGATCTCGGCCCATGAGCCCAACAACTCAGATTAATTAATAACTTGATTCATTATGAATTATATATGGGAAACAAGATAAAGTCCTTTATTAAACACTCTTAAATTTTTCTGTGTATAATTTAAATGGCAAACAACCACAACTCACTTTCACTACGATCAATCCTAGAGAGGGACAAGCTTTCCGGTCCCAACTTCTTAGACTGGTCTAGGAACTTAAGGATAGTTCTAAGACAAGAGTCTAAGGAGTACATACTGGAAAGGCCTGTGCCAACAGCGCCTCAGGGATGTAATCCACCAGCTGCCCAGGTGGAGGAATACGAGGAGCACGTGAGGGATAATAGGGATGTGACATGCCGTATGTTGGCGTGTATGGTCCCTGAGCTATAAAAGCAGCTCATGGATCATCAGGCCTATGCTATGATAACAACTCTAAATGAGATGTTTCAGGAGTAAGCTCGTCACGAAAGGTACCTGACCAATAAGGCATTCCATTCCTGTAAGAAGGGGGCTGGGACATCTGTGAGCGCACACGTGCTCAAGATGAAGGGCTATTTGGACACTTTGGCCCGTCTCGGATCGCCTATCTCACAGGAGCTGGCGGTGGACACAATCTTTGCTTCCCTATCGGATTCTTATGATCAGTTCATCTTGAACTACAACATGCAAGGGATGAACCACACTGTTACTGAGCTGCATGGGATGCTGAAGCTCACGGAACAATCGATCAAACAAGACTCCGCCGATGCTGCTGGTCAATAAGGGGAACCCTCCTCTTTCTAAGGGCAAGGCCAAGGAAAAGGCTAAAGCTAAGGGCAAGAAAGCCAAGGCCAAGAAGCCTCAGGGCCAGCCCAAGGCCAGTCCTGAGGATGTCTGCTTCGGTTGCAAGCAGGCAGGGCATTGGAAGAGGTCATGTCCCAAGCTGATGGGAGATTAGAGAAAGACCCAGGGTGCGTCTTCATTAGGTATTTATGTCATAGACATTAACCTTACTGTTTCAACATCCTGGGTATTGGATACTGGATGTGGTTCTCACATTTATTGCAATGTGCAGGGACTTAAGAACAGAAGGTCACTAGCATCGGGGGAGGTGGACTTACGGGTCGGTAATGGAGCAAGGGTTGCTGCCATAGAGATCGGCAAATACCACCTCATGATGCCTAGTGGATTGGTTTTGATTTTGGAACATTATTATTTTGTACCTGCTATGTGCAGGAATATTATTTCTGTTTCAATGTTGGATATTTCTGGATTTAATTTTACTATTTCTAATGGTAGAATTTGTTTATCTAGAGAGGGATTATTTTATGGAGAAGCTCTATTAAATAATGGACTATATATCCTGGATTTAAATGAAACCAATCATGTCTATAACATAAACACTAAAAGGGTTAAGCTCTACCTATGGCATTGTCGTTTGGGCTACATAAACGAGAAGCGCATAGCTAGGCTTCACAAAGCTGGAATCCTAAGGTCATTTGACTTGGAGTCAATTGACATATGCGAGTCATGTTTACGGAGCAAAATGACTAAAGCTCCTTTTAGCAAGAAAGCTGAAAGGGCCACTGGCTTATTGGACCTAATACATTCAGATGTATGTGAGCCTATGAGTGTAGTGACCAGAGGTGGACATCTGTACTTTGTCATGTTCACGGATGATTTCAGCAGATATGGCTATGTCCATCTGATGAAACATAAGTCTAAGACCCTTGACAGGTTCAAGGAATTTAGGAATGAAGTACAGAACCAGCTAGGTAGAAATATCAAAACCCTTCGGTCAAACCGAGGAGGTGAGTATATGAGCCTTGAGTTTGACTCCTATTTGAGAGAGCATGGAATAGTTCCACAGCTCACTCCTCCAGAGACACCACAATGGAATGGGGTGTCCGAACGGAGGAATAGGATCCTGTTGGACGTGGTCCGCTCAATGATGAGTCATACCTCTCTCCTAATAAGCTTCTAGGGACATGCCCTTGAGACAGCCGCTCTTATTTTAAATAATACTCCGACTAAGGCAGTGGAAAAGACCCCATATCAGATATGGACGGGTAAGGAGCCCAATGTGTCTTTCCTAAGGATTTGGGGATGCGACACACATGTCAAGAGATTGACTGGCGGCAAGATAGAGCCCAAAACTGATAAATGCCTGTTTGTGGGCTACCCTAGGGAAACTAAAGGGTATTACTTCTGCAACCCCGCCGAGAATAAGGTGTTCGTGGCAAGGAAGGGGGTCTTTCTAGAAAAGGATTTCCTTTCCAAGAAAGACAGTGGGAGCAATGTTGAAATCAGGAAAGTTCAAAGCCCACAAGCTCCTGAACATGATAACTCGGAGGCCTAGGTAGAGCTTCCACAGGAGGAAACACCGACCCAGGCCACATAAGGACCTAGAAGGTCTGGTAGGGATCGTCGGGAACCAGAGAGGTATGGTTTCCTCATCACCGATGATCAAACTCTTCTTGTCTTGGATGAGGAAGAACCCAAAACCTACCAGGAGGCTATGGCAAGCCCACAGTTTGCAAATTGGCGTAAAGCCATAGAGGAAGAGATGCAATCTGTGTAGGATAACCAGGTTTGGAACTTAGTTGATCCACCTCCGGGTGCTAAGGTAATTGGTTGCAAGTGGTGCTACAAGCTAAAAGCCGATAATACCTTTAAGGGGCATCTGGTTGCGAAAGGTTTCAGGCAAGTCCATGGAATAGACTATGATGAAACTTTCTCTCTAGTCGTAATGCTCAAATCCATCAGGATCTTGCTGGCCATAGCGGCTTGGTACGACTATGAGGTATGGCAAATGGATGTCAAAACCGCTTTCCTTAACGGGAAGCTACTCGAGGATGTGTACATGACAGAACCTGAGGGCTTTATCGATCCAGAGTATCCTGGGAGGGTATGCAAACTTCAAAGGTCCATTTATGGACTGAAGCAAGCATCCCAAAGTTGGAATCTTAGATTCAATGAAGCTATAAAGGAATATGGCTTTATATAGAATCAAGATGAGCCTTATGTGTATAAGAGGATTAGTGGGAGCATTGTCATATTCCTGGTATTATATGTGGATGACATCCTACTCATTGGAAGGGACATACCAACACTGCAAGGGGGTAAAGCAGTGGTTGTGTAAGTGCTTCACAATAAGGACTTAGGCGAAGCTGAGACGATCCTAGGGATTAGGATCTATAGGGATAGATCCAATCGGCTTCTGGGCCTAAGTCAGGCCTTATACATAGACAAAGTTCTGAAGAGATTCAGCATGGACCGGGCCAAGAAATGTTTCTTGCCAATGGGTCATAGGCTGAAACTCAGCAAGAAGAACTGTCCTAAGACAAGGGAGGACAGGGAGAACATGAAATTTGTTCTGTATGATTTGGCTATAGGATCAATTATGTACTCTATGCTATGTATGAGACCTGATGTTGCCTTTGCACTAAGTATGATGAGCCGGTACCAGCAGAATCCCGAGAAGGATCACTGGAAGGTTATCAAAGCAATCCTCAAGTACCTTAACCAGACTTGTAAGCGCCGGGTTTTCCTGACCTCTATGATGAGAGTTCCTGTGTTACATATGAAGCGAACAGTCTTGAATCGGACTTGAAAGCACCTGGAATGTCTCCTGGGTATCTCAAATGTCCTGAAAGCCAAGCTATCTGCGATCCAAGATCCCTAAAAAAGTCTCCCCAGTGGTTCTTAGGGTTTAGGGTGTGCATCGAATTCTTGAAATTTTACCCCGGTTCTAGTTTTCAAACTAGAGCCGTACAGCTCTAGTGGCCAAGACAAATTGCTCTACAAAGCAGAGCAACTTGTCTCGCCAGAAATAAGATATGGGCAAAATCAGAAAGTCAAGCAGCCATTAAATGTCTTGAAATGATATGTGAGAGGAGGGTATAAAAAGAGAAAATCAAATCAAGAAAAAGGAGTGGCTTTTCAATCTAAAAAAAAAGAAAGAAAAAAAAAGAATCAGAGAAAGAGAGAAAGGTGATCGTGAGCTTGAGGATTCAAAAACACATAGAGTAAAGCATAAAATCAATCTTAAAACATAAAACACCAGTTATATAACATTTGCTCATTGATTGGAGACCATTTCGGGTTAGTTTCGGCTTATTTTGGATTGTTACAGTTTTCGGCCGGTTGAACTTCCAGACAAATTCCAAAGCTTCCAATCCATTTCTTAACATTCAGAGCATCAAAACAACATCAAGGTAAACTCTGAGATGCCTTAAACCTGTTTGCATTGTCTTTTCTGTGCGTTTTCTTCGTTTTTGTAACTTTCGGAATAGGATTGCCCGAATAGAGCCGTACGGCTGTGTTCATGATGAACAAAGCCGACCGGCTCTGTTCTCCAGGGACAGACTTCCGGTTTGTCCCGATCGACCGAAAACAGTCCGGTTTCCATTTCGTGCATTCTGTTGCGATCATTTTCGGTCCAAATTCATCCATATGTTGTAATATTTTGTTTTTTAGATTTCTATACATACGGATATCGGTGTTTTCGGTTTTCTTGGGGTTTTATTTCCTGAGTATTGGGGTTATTTCATCCAAATCGGGTCAATAGTTCAGCGTTAGCGGACCCCCAAACCCAATAAAGCCCCCGGAAAATATTGAAAATGAATAAAACAGTATTTTTTTCACAAATGTTTTTGGTGTGTTTATCGCATTTTGGACCCTAAATGGATGTTGAACTTAGAACCCCGTACAAACGGAACCATGGATTCCGGGATAACAGACCCACAAAAATGGAAATTTGCATGTAACCGAGCCAAATGTTTTTCAAAAATTGATTTTCCAGCACAAAAATTACAGGGCGTTTCAAAACCGTTTTCTAACATCCCCTAAATGCATGCCTCCGTTTCCTAAATTCCCAAGTCTATCCTATTTGAGTCCTATCTGTGTGTGCAACATAAATTGTGCTAACCTATTTGTTTTGCAACATTTATTTTTATTATTTTTACTGTATTTAATGGATTATTTTGTGTATTTTTAGGTGGTTATAATGTTTAGATCCTCATGTACTTAGGCGATTGTAAAGTGAGGACGAGAGTTTTCAATTTTTATTCGATTGGGTTGTATAATCGACCTCTACTATTTTCTTGTATATTTTTGGATGTATGCTTTATTTTTCTACAATTTATTTTCTGCATTTTGCTTTAGCATCGGTTGAAATAAATAGACATAAAATGGGATAGAGAAAGATAATAAAGCGAATTAAATATGCCGTAAAGTGAAAGCAAGCTAGAGGTTAAGTAAGTCACTTGCTCGAACCCTAAATTTCTGGATTAGGTACAGCAGTCTGTCCTCGGTAGGGAGCTGTACCGGAATTCCGGGATGAGCTGATCTAGGTGGCGACTCTGTCACTGATCTCGGGATTTAAGTTTCAAGGTCTTTAAGTTAAAATGGGAAAATGTTTTCTACAAAAAGAATTTCCAAATAAAATCAACGGTTTTCCTAATTCAAGATAAACAAAACTCATTTTCCAAAAGCAGAACGAACACAAACGTGTTCCCCGGTTCGCTTCATAGCTTCCCAATTTCCTCTTTCATAAAAAAGGTCATCCGCTCACAGTTGCTACTCCGCTGGGGAAATAGTTTCTTAAAAAGTTTTCACAAAGACTTAAGGAACTTAGGCAACTACCGAAATAAAACCTCGCTTACAGTCACTTCACTAGTTCATATTACCACATTTGTTTGCACTTTGCATATCATGACATTTTCTTCTTCTCAATTCCTCCAACACACTAATCAGCCCCGGTTTACCCAAGAAGGTGGACTACCTCTTCCGCCAGGATTGGAGACACCCGACTGGGTAAACCACTCATAGCACCGCACAACCTTACATCGTGTTCTACTATAGGGAAGTGTATATTCACTATGGGAACCTGTACGACCCTTGGTTTTGACTTTGGCCCAAATGTAATAGCTTAGAAACTTCCCCTAGGATTACCAAAACTTAAAATTCAAAATGAATATCGAGTGTGAGCCTTTGTATCCCCCGTTGATGCCAAAGAGACCCAACACCTATGGAGAATGCGAGACCAATCGAAAGGAGAAATAAGGTCGAGTGTGCTAATGTTTGTTCTGTGGTGTTTTCTATTTAGCTTTTCACGAAGCATCAAACATACATAGCTTTCGTGTAACATTCTAATCACATCTTTATGCAGCCATTTTCAAACATTGACATATGCGTGACACTGATCACATTTTTGTGCAGCCATGACATTTTATTCGTGTGCTATTTACATCTCGTGTGCGACATTTCCCATGAAGCATACACGACATCATTCCATGTGCCATGCATTTTAACCACATTTTCATGCAGCCACTTATACCTTTGCGTGACATGCACATCCCTATCACTTCATCTCACCTAATAAAGGATGATTCCAAGAGTGCCCTTCATGATCATTTCATTCCATAACATATCGGGTACCCCAAGACTACCCGTGTTCTGCCCGTGCATCGGATCACACTTGGCCATTTCACAAATATCATATCATTTAATAGAAGACCACAGTGGTCCTAGATTTATTTCCGTGTGGCAGTCCACACGATGTCATCACATGGAATCATATGCATCCCTTGTAGGCGTCCCAGTGATGCCGAAATCCCATTTGTGCATTATGGTTCACATCGGACCACTTCATAACATCGTGAAATCATTCAAGGTACTCCCCAAGCACCAGATTGGTATACATATAGGGGTATTTCATGACATTATGAAAATCATGCAAGGTGTTCCACGAACGCCGAACCTCTATCCGTGTCCCGGTTACACGCGACTCTTCTGTAACGCCATCTCATATCACTTGCTTCAAAAGCATCAGAAATCTGTCCGTAGGATGGTCTCCACGTGACCATTTCACTTCATGACATTGACCTACAAAGCGTTGAAACTCTACCCATGTATCGGTGCACACGTGGTCATCTCACTACAATTCGTTAGGTGCCCCAAAGGCGTCGAACCTCTGTCCGTGCGGCGGCTCCCATGAGACATTTTTGAATTATTTTGTATAGCATTGAGCACTCTTGGGACATCCCAAACAAAACAAATTCAAATATGCAAAGATCATCCTTATTTTCATCTCCATTCATGAAGCATCACCCAAGCATCATTCTCTATGACACCACGTCATTTATTTACCATCCCTAACGCTCCACCTATGATGTAGGACCATACACACGTGAGACCAAGAAATACCAAAGCTCTGTAAAGACAGTTCATAGAGTAAGTTGGATTGACCAAGGACAAGGTCTCAGGCTTTGAAGGCTATTGGGGAACAGAGAGCAATGGAAACTGACAATGAGTCTAATTCCGCAGAGGAAGTGGAAATGGCCAATCAAACACCAAGTCTTGCTGATGCATTGAAGGATTTCCTGAGGTCCCAGGATTTCCGTGACATGTTGAAAGAAGAAATTTGGGCTATTGTAAGAGAAGCCGGGGAAATCGGCACCAGTAGGCCTGAAAAGGAAAAGGTGGGTGAGTCCTCTCAATTTAGGGCTGATGTCTCACCCAGTGTGGAAAAGCTATAAGAAATGGAAGTAGCTATGGAAGAAAAGACGAAAGCAAAGTACTCTGAGTTGGACAAAGTGGTTGCCGAACTAAAGAAAGGGTCCAACATCAGCCTAGGCTCCAAAAGAGGGGTGAATGTGGATGCAATGATCAACAAGGGCATTGAGACCTTCCCTTTTGGGGTTCAAGTGCCAAAAGTCCCTTCCTACCAAGGGATTGGCTCACCAGAGGCCCATGTGAACCCTTATGTTAGAATCATGCTGACGGCAAGCGCAACTAAGCAGCAGCTGATTAAATTTTTCTTGACCACACTCGAGGGAGGTGCACTGAGCTGGTATAATTCTTTATCCTAAGATATGCAATTAGATTGGGAGGCCTTGTCCGCATCTTTCATCAAATACTACAGCTTCAACACCAAGATCCAGGTGAAGCTGTATGATCTGGAAAGGGTTAAGCAACAGCAAAATGAATCCTTTGATGCTTACTACTAGAGGTGGATAAATAAAATGATTCTGTTGAAGAACCACCCTAATGAGGATGAGCCAATCCAGAAGCTGATTGATAAAAGTAGGGATATCTTCCGAAACAACATGAAATTCCACTCCTTTGGTGTGCTCAGTGAAGTGTATAGTATGGCCATGAAAATCGAGAGAGATGATAAAGAAAAGTCAGTGAACCAAGAGCATGGCAGGAGCTCCGGGTATGGTCTTGGGTACCAATCAGTGACTACCACCGGGTCAGACAGCGGATTTGGTTCTGGATCTATAGGCAAAAGTGGGCAATCCTCAGAAGACAAGCCAGCTGAAGTTGCCGTTGTGTCCCAGCAGCAGGGCAGCCAAGATAGAAATGTACAAAATCGAGGCCTATCCCCTTGGACTCTTTCTTTAGCCAAAATTTACGTGAAATGCAGGAACAATGGCCTATTGAGTTCTTTGAAGCCGTATGAAAAGTCAACTGAGATCCACAAGGGAAAATTCTGTTCCTATCATGTGATGGTGGGACACCACATAAATGACTGCATGCAATTAATGAAGGCTATCCGGTAATTAATCGCTGAAGGAAAAATTATGGAACCGCCTTTGAAGCCTAGTGTTCGGAGAAATCCATTGCCCAACTTTGACTGATCCATCCATTTAAGCCATTCAAGGAGATGATGCAGTAGCAAAAGAAGACCCTCTGCCTGTTGAGGATGACAACTATTTCGATGTATCTGCTTTTGTTTTCTTTTCTGTTTTGTAAACAACTCGGCCCACGAGGTGTTTAATGTAATGCAATTTGATTTCAATTACTTGTGTGATATTTTTCCCGGATGGAACACTGTGCATGCATACAAACATTCATCTAATGTCTTTAGCATACATGACACGTCATTGCATGAAATGAATTTAAAGACAGATGATGACCCAAAAATGGTATCCGTCTTGAAAGACCTCACGCTTGATAAGAAAAGAAGAAGAAAAGAAATTACAAAACACCCAAAAGCATGTAACAAGCTTTTCCCGACCCTACCATGGCATGATTGGGGATCGATAGGGAAGTTATCAAATGCCAAACTCCAAAGGTTCTAAGGGCAAAATCAGCTGAGCAGGAACTCCATGGACCCAAATCAGACAAAGAGGGGAAACCACGACAGGAGAACTGACGTCGATAGAAAAACAAGACTATTCATGGCAAACTGGCATCAGTTCATAGCCATGACTGTCAACCACCCAAAGTGGATGAAAACAGAGTCGACCATGATGTCACAGCCTCGAAAAAAAAATGCACGCCCAATTTAGGAAGAAGGACCATATGCACGATACAAAATTCTGTGTTCCGACATGACCAAGAAGAGACTATGGTTTCAAGGGGCAACGGTGTATGTGTTCCAGAATAAAGGGCTGAGGCATCGATCATCAACTCCACATCATCCACGAACCAGTGGGGTGACAAAAGGAGCCAACAGATCTGTCAAAGGAATTTTATTAAAAAGTGGATTGGCACGTCATTATTCGCCTGCAAAGATGCTAAACTGGCCTTAGAATACTCACCGGGGAGGCGCCACAGGTATAAACCTTCAAAGTGGAAACGGTTCTACCAGGGAAAAGAGAGAGCAACTTGTCAACTCCCATCAACCAAGATGGGCTTAAAAAAAAAGTAAAGTCTGATGGACTGAAAACCAAAAAGGCGGTCCATGCAAAAGTTAGGATGGTGAAGTGTGCACCACCAGTGGGAAAATCTGCAAGAACTAGTTAGTGGTGGTCGTGAATTCAGTCAAGACGGATACCATTGCTGATTCCATTCTTAATTTCATTTCATCTATGATGTGCATTATGCTAAAACATTATCAATGAGTGAATGAATGAATGCCTTGCTTTGTTCATTTAAATGTCCCAATTCTGCTTGGAATCGAATTCACATCATGCACCATACATGGTTGTGCATGTCTTTCACTTACATGCGTCGCATTCAAAAAAAAAAAAAAAAAAAGAGAGCTCGCTGAGGTGAAAACTAAAAAGGCACCTCATGCAAAAATTAAAGCGGCTCACTAAACTGAAAACCTACATTAGGCAGTTTAGGTAAAAGTTAGAGCACCTTTGAAAAGGCTCGCTGAGGTGAAAACAGAAAAGGCGCCCCAGGCAAAAGTTAAAGTAGCTCGCTGAGCTGAAAACCCACATCGGGCAGTTCAAGCAAAATTTAGAGCACTTCCAGATTCACCAATCCTAGGGGCAGAAAAGTAGAACCCTTCCACCATTCCCCAACGGAAGCTCTACTACTCTCCAGCAGGATCCTTTGCACTATTCCCCAGTGGAACCATCACAAAGAACGCCACCACTTTCTCTCCAGCAGTCATGGGACTTCCCCAACAGCCGTTACATATCCCCGCATATCCCCAATAAGAGTGTCAAATCACATCACATAAAGAATATACTCTCCAGCTAAAGCAGCCATAGGCGTGATGTACATTCCCTAGCCAGAGGCGTGACCCAATTTCCCCAGCAAGGGTGTAGCATTTCAAAGCCGAACGAATAGCGAGAAATGCATCTCCTAGTGTTATCCGCACATGCATACATTGAACATACACGTACAAACATTTAAAACATACTCACACATGCATACACATATCGAAACCAATCCAGGTACAGGTACCCGCCACCATCATCGGGCTGTCCCGAAGCAAAAAATAGTCCAACACTGAGGCATTCACCAAGTCTCGAGAGACAAGCTCGAGTCAGGCAGACCCAAGCCTCAACATCCTAAGTTCCCAGGGGCAAACTAATCAACCCGTATTTATTCTTGATTGAAGGGGCAAAAATTTTTGTTTCCAAAATCGTTGATCAAGGAATAAATACTCATCCTCAACCTGATTCCAAAATTATCACTCCAAAAGTCCCACCTACCCAAGTTAGATTTCGAATCCTTGAAACTCCTTCAAGCCTGGTTCATAATCCTTAACAAACCTCTCCAAGCGAGATTTTGAATCCTTGAATTTCTTCAAGCTTGGTTCATAATCCTTGAAAATCCTTCTCAAGTGTGATTTTGGATCCTTAAAACTTCTTCAAGCCTGGTTCATAATCCTTGAAAAACCTCTCAAGCCTGATTTTGAATCCTTGAAACTCCTTCAACCCTGGTTCTTAATCCTTGACAAACCTCTCCAGTGAGAATTTGGATCCTTGAAACTCCTTCAAGCCTGGTTCATAATCCTTGACAAACCTCTCCAAGCGAGATTTTGAATCCTTGAATTTCTTCAAGCCTGGTTCATAATCCTTAACAAACCTCTCCAAGAGAGATTTTGAATCCTTGAAACTTCTTCAAGCCTGGTTCTTAATCCTTGAAAAACCTCTCCAAGCGTGATTTTGGATCCTTGAAACTTCTTCAAGCCTGGTTCATAATCCTTGAAAAACCTCTCAAGCGTGATTTTGAATCCTTGAACTTCTTCAAGCCTGGTTCATAATCCTTGAAAAACCTCTCAAGCGTGATTTTGAATCCTTGAAATTCCTTCAACCCTGGTTCTTAATCCTTGACAAACTCTCAAGCATGATTTTGAATCCTTAAAAATCCTTCAAGCCTGATTCATAATCCTTGAAAAACCCTCCAAGCTAGATTTTGGGTTCTTGAAAATCAATTCAAGCAAAACCCTAGACCTTTGAAGCCAATTCAAATCCCCAATAGAACCTTACCTTAGATAACCTAGACCCAGTATCGGGTTATCCTGTATTCTACCTTCCAACTTCAGTAGATCCGTCGCGAGTAACCTAAACACGATGTCAGGCCTGGATCAGCTGCAACTCAGGTACGTCTTTCTTTCCTTCCGTTTGTGGCGCTTCATTCGCGTTCTCAAATTCCCCTTAGGTAACCCAGGCCAGGTATTGGGTATTGAATTTGATCACGTAAGGGGCAGTTATAAGTGCCGGGTTTTCCCGACCTCTATGATGAGAGTTCCTGTGTTACTGATGAAGCGAACGGTTTTGAATCGGACTTGAAAGCACCCGGAATGTCTCCTCAATATCTCAAACGTCCTAAAAGCCAAGCTATCCGTGATCCAAAATCCCCGAAAAAGTCTCCCAAGTGGTTCTTAGGGTTTAGGGTGTGCATCGGATTCTCGAAATTTTACCCCGGCTCTTGTTAGAGCTGCACGGTTCTAGTTTTCAAACTAGAACCGTACGGCTCTAGTGGGCAAGACAAATTGCTCTACAAAGCAGAGCAACTTGTCTCACTAGAAATAAGATATGGGAAAAATCAGAAATTCAGGCGGCCATTAAATGTCTTGAAATGATATGTGAGAGGAGGGTATAAAAAGAGAAAATCAAAACAAGAAAAAGGAGAGGCTTTCCAATCTAAAAAAAAGAAAGAAAAAAAACAAGCAGAGAAAGAGAGAAAGGTGACAGTGAGCTTAAGGATTCAAAAACACAAAGAGTAAAGCATAAAATCAATCTTAAAACATAAAACACAAGTTATACAACATTTTCTCATTGATTGGAGACCATTTCGGGTTAGCTTCGGCTTATTTCGGATTGTTGTGGTTTTCAGCCGGTTGAACTTCCAGACAAATTCCAAAGCTTCCAATCCATTTCTTGACATTCAGAGCATCAAAACAACATCAAGGTAAACTCTGAGAGGCCTTAAACCTGTTTATATTGTCTTTTCTGTGCGTTTTCTTCGTTTTTGCAACTTTCGGAATCGGATTACCCGAATAGAGCAGTACGGCTGTGTTCATGATGAACAGAGCCGGCTAGCTATGTTTCTGATGAATAGAGCTAGCCGGCTCTGTTCTCTAGGGACAGACTTCTGGTTTGTCCCGATCGGCCGAAAACAGTCCATTTCCATTTCATGCATTCTGTTGCGATCATTTTCGGCCCAAATTCATCCGTATGTTGTAATATTTTGATTTTTAGATTTCTATACATATGAATATCGGTGTTTTTGGTTTTCCTGGGGTTTTATTTCCTGAGTTTCGGGGTTATTTCATCCAAATCGGGGTCAATAGTTCAGCGTTAGCGGACCCCCGAACCCAATAAAGCTCCTGGAAAATATTGAAAACGAATAAAATAGTATTTTTTCACAAATATTTTTGGTGTGTTTATCGCATTTTGGACCCTAGATGGATGTTGAACATAGGAACTCGCACGAATGGAACCATGGATTTCGGGATAACAGACCCATAAAAATGGAAATTTACATGTAACTAAGCCAAATGTAATTCAAAAATTGATTTTCTAGCACAAATATTACAGGGCGTTTCAAAACCGTTTTCCAGGTCTAACCGATCCGACCCAGTTATCTCCTAAATGCATGCCCCTGTTTCCTAAATTCCCAAGTCTGTCCTATTTGAGTCCTATCTGCGTGTGCAACATAAATTGTGCTAACCTATTTGTTTTGCAGCATTTATTTTTATTATTTTTACTGTATTCAATAGATTATTTCATGTATTTTTAGGCGGTTGCAATTTTTAGATCCTTGTGTAGTTAGGCGATTGTAAAGTGAGGACGAGAGTTTTCCATTTTTGTTCGATTGGGTTGTATAATCGGCCTCTACTATTTTCTTGTATATTTTTGGATGTATGCTTTATTTTTCTGCAATTTATTTTCTGCATTTTGCTTTAGCATCGGTTGAAATAAATAGACATAAAATGGGATGAAGAAAGATAATAAAACGAATTAAATATGGTAATATAAACCGTAAAGTGAAAGCAAGCTAGAGGTTAAGTAAGTCACTTGCCCGAACCCTAAATCTCTGGATTAGGTACAATAGTCTATCCTCGGTAGGGAGCTGTATCGGAATTCCGGGATGAGCTGATCCGGGTGGTGACTCTGTTACTGATATCGGGATTTAAGTTTCAAGGTCTTTAAGTTAAAACGGGAAAATGTTTTCTACAAAAAGAATTTCCAAATAAAATCAACTATTTTCCTGATTCAAGATAAACAAAACCCATTTTCCAAAAGCAGAACGAACACAAACGTTTTCCCCGGTTTGCTTCATAGCGTCCCGATTTCCTCTTTCGTAAAAAAGGTCGTCCGCTCACAGGACTAAGGACAGCTTTTTGGTGTATGGAGGTCAGGAAGAACTATCGTTACTAGGTACACTAATACGAGCTTCCAGATCGACTAGGATGAGTACCAGTCGTAGTCTGGGTATGTGTTTTTTGCTAAATGGTGGTGTTGTAAGCTGGAGGTGCTTAAAGCAACCGACCATCGTGGATTCTACGATAGAAGCTGAGTACATCGCAGCGTGTGATGCAGCTAAGGAAGCTGTGTGGATAAGGAAGTTTATCACTGAGTTTGGAGTAGTGCCAACTATCCAAGACCCAGTTAATATCTTCTATGACAACAATGGGGCCGTTGCACAAGCTAAGGAGCCCGATCACACAAGAACACAAAGCAGGTGCTCAGGAAATTTCACCTCATATGAGAAATCATGGAGAGAGGTGACATTGCATTACATAAAATGGACACCGAGGATAATGTCGCAGATCCTTTGACCAAGGTGCCGGCTTATCCAAAGCACGAGGGTCATACTAGATCTATAGGGATTAGGCCCATGCCTAGTTGGAACTAGTGCAAGTGGGAGATTGTTAGATATGCCCTAGTCCCGAGGCATTGGACCTTGTATTTGTATTGTACATTTATTGGATTCATGTATTATACATAATTTGTTTCATTAATAAAGGCATTAATTCATTTATTATATATATCTTGTGCAGTATATTAAATGAAGTATCCAATGGACATATCCATATCCATGTTGACAAGTGTCATGCACTTGGCAGTAAGACCATGGATAAGGAAAATGATATGACCATAAAGAGATCTGTAGTCTATTCCAGTCATGGGAATGAATGGAACTAGAGACTATTATTAACCTGGTTGTATGGCGGTGTCTTACCGGTCATTGGACATGGGATGTCAACCAAGTTAATGGGTACATGCAAAAGGGGCATGGTACTGGATAGATCCACTAAACGAGAAATCCACATGGTATAGTATCACAAGTGATTCTCGTGTAGTACTTGTATGGATCCTTTGACATGACCAGATGATGGTGTTGCATGCGAGTTAGGGGTACGCCTAAAGGGCCTGTAATAGGGTGCCAAGTATGGGTACTTTCGGGTATGTCACTAAGTATGGCAGTGCTATGGATATGCAGAAGGGATATGTCACTCAGTAGTCCACTGAGAAAATATCACCGGCCTCTTAATGAATGTGAATGATAAGAGTGTGGCCACACCCAAACAAGTTGGAACTTGTTTATGAGCATCAGTACATTCGGGAGCAAGTAAATGTCTGGACACAAAAGAGGGTGATCAATCCATGCCTCTGTGTTGGACACCGATATCGATGACATGGGATATACAAGTTTAAACTACAGGGTTATGATTTCAGTTGGACTGCCATCTTCATCTTAAATTAGGGCTACAGTGGCTTGCTAGAGCTCGCCTGTAGTCTGTGGGCCATAGGCCCACTACCAATATAAACATGGGCCCACGGGATCATACACATTGAACGTCTGAACACGGACTTAAGGAATCACCTGTATACTTGGAGTATACACACCGGAGAGAGAGGATTATATTAATTATATTATAAAGATCAATTGGATTGATCATAATAATAAAATTAATATTTGCATTGGCCTTCTCATAATTAATTAAATTAATTTATGAGATTATTTCCTAGGTGGAAATATTTTGCATGTATAGATTTACATGTATCTATATTTTATGTATGTCAAAATTAATTCCATGGTATAATTAATTGATCAAATTAATTTTGATTTAATTGTATCATATATATTATTTAGAATAATATATTATGGATGCAAATTAAATAGAATTGGGTTTGATAATTAATTGGACCTAAGGAATTAATATTGACCTGGGTTTTAAATGGAGAAAAGCCCACATAAAATAAAAGATGGAATTGGGCTGAAATTACAAGGAGAATTTCGGCCCACCCTAGGTAAAATACCTAGGGTAGAATTCGGCCAAGAGGTAGAAACACACTAGCCGAAAATTGCAGCCATCCTCTCCCAAAATTCTTATATTCCAACACTAGCATGTGTCGTGTTCTAGAGCCGTTCATGTACGTGAACCTGGAGGGAATCTGCTTTGATTTCTGCAGCCATTTCTTGAAGAGATACTCCTGGTAAGAGTTGAATCTCTTCTTGTTAAATTTTTTATTTTACAATTTTCATCTCAATTGCTCCTGGGCACAGATTTAAGGAAATTTTTGCGATCTTCTGCATTTATTCAGATGATTTCCGGTGAAAATCCCAACACCTTCTGCTAGTATATTTACTTTACTGGCTGATTAGTAGACACGATGTCCTTGAACTATTTTGCCGTTTGTGTAAATGATTATATACCTCACACAAATACCAACATAACACAGTTTTTGGTTCTCATGGTTATGTCCGTTATGGTCATGGACATCTCCTGGTTCTGCAAGAGTTTAAGATAACTAAACCCCATTAGCCTCTTTTGAAGCGACCCCACTTCACTCTGACATAGGTGATCTCTTTTGCTCAAACTTTTAAAGCATAAAGAATCATTAAAATCATAGCTTAACCTTTCCACATTTTGTCACTATTTACATCGTAGGAATGGACAAGGGGTTGACCCCCACAGTGACCTCACAGGATCTATGCAATTAGGTTGTCCCATTGAACCTAGATCTTAGGATCTCCAGTCAACAAGGTTGGGTTTTCCTTCACATAGCGCCTTAAATATTCATGGGCTTTAGTCCCATTCCCCTTGATGTCTTTTCAACTTGATCTCGATTTAACCCTTTGGTTAGCGGATCCCAGTGTTATCCTTTGACCCTACAAAGTCAATAGAGATAACTCCCGTTGAGATCAGTTGTCTAACGGTATTATGACGATGGTGCATATGTCTCAACTTACCATTGTACATAACGTTCTGTGCTCTTTTAATCGCTACTTGATTATCGCGATGTATACAAATTGTGGGCACAGGCTATGGCCATTCTGGAATATCTTCTAAGAAATTCTGTAACCATTCAGTTTCCTCTCTGGTTTTGTCCAAGGCTACAAACTCAGCTTCCATAGTGGATCTAGTTATAATCGTTTGCCTTGAGGATTTCTAGGACACTGCTCCTCTTCCTAGAGTGAACACGTACCCACATGTACCTTTAGAATTCTTGATGTCAGCTATCCAACTGGCATCAGAAAACGCTTCTAGTACGTAGGTTCTCTCATATAGTGCAAACCATAATTATTAGTATATCGCAAATACCTTAGTATTCTCACGATAGCTACCCAATGAATCTTTCATAGATTACTCATATATCTGCTTAAACTACTTACAGTGTAAGCAATATCAGGTCTTATACAACTCGAAAGGTACATCAGACTACCTATAATCCTAGCATATTCCATTTGTTCTATGCCTTCACCTTTGTTTTTGGACAAATGTTGACTAATGTCTAACGAAGTTTTGGCTATACCAGAATCATCATTGTTAAACTTATCAAGTATCTTGTCCATGTAGTGTGACTGAGTTAAAATAAGACCGTTAGGTGAAGGTTTAACTTGGATGCCTAAAATCACATCCGCCAGTCCCATATCTTTCATGTCAGATCTGGAATTTAACATGTTCTTGGTACTCTTTACAATCTTCTCATTGCTTCCCACAATGAGTATGTCATCAACATACAAGCATAGGATAACATATCCTTCAGTTGTAGTTTTGACATAAATACATTTGTCACACTCATTGATACGATAGCCACTAGCCATCATGGCATCATCAAACTTTTTGCGCCATTGTTTTGGTGCTTGCTTTAAACCGTATAAAGACTTCATCAATTTACAGACTTTCATTTCTTGACCTGGAACTACACAACCTTCATGTTGTTCCATGTAGATTTCTTCTTTAAGATCTCCATTCAGAAAAGCTGTCTTCACATCCATTTGATGTACCTCAAGATTCCGTAAAGTGGCAATAGCAAGTACCATCCTAATGGATGTTATTCTCAAAACTGGAGAATAAGTATCAAAGTCGTCAAGGCCTTCCTTTTGTCTATAACCTTTTATAACCAAACGGGCCTTATACTTATCAATTGTTCCATCGACTTTCAATTTCCATTGGAAAATCCATTTAGAACTTAATGGTTTAGTTCTAGGAGGAAGATCCACTAATTCCCAAGTATGATTTTATAGAATGGAATCAATCTCACTCCTTATGGCTTCTTTCTATAAAGGACTTTCCGTTGAACTTACAGCTTCTTTGTAAGTTTGTAGTTCAGCCTCTAACATGTAGGTTAAAAAATCTGGACCGAAAGATTTTTCCACCCTTACCCTTTTAATTCTTCGAGGTTCAACCTCTATATCCATCTCATCCTCTTCTTGAAGATCTTGAATATTCTCTTCAACCTCTTGTTGAAGTTCTTCATTATTCTCGACTTCATCATGTTGACCATCTTGACTGTCGACTGAAATAGTCTTGCGAGACCGTTTAGATCCTGACCTCCTATCGTTTTGTTTGCATGGAAACACGTTTTCAAAGAACCAGGCGTCCTTTGACTCCATGAATGTATTCTTGTGTATTTCCGGGTTTTTAGATTCATGCACAAGAAATCGATACGCGTTACTGTGTTCCGCATATCCAATGAAAATACAATCCATTGTTTTTGGGACTATTTTCATTCTCTTAGGTAATGGGGCCATTACCTTTGCAAGACACCCCCACACTTTTAAGTAATTATAAGAAGGTTTTCTACCTTTCCATAATTCATAAGGGGTTTTGTCTTGTTTCTTACGGGGTACCTTGTTTAAAAGGTAATTTCCTGACAACACAGCATCCCCCCCATATGTTTTGTGGGAACCCAGAACTGGTTAACATCGTATTCATCATTTCTTTTAAGGTATGATTCTTGCATTCAGCTACACCATTAGATTGAAGAGAGTATGGTGGTGTTACTTCGTGAATAATACCATGTTGGGAGCAAAACTCCCCAAATGGTGCAACATATTCACCACCACGATCACTTCTTACCACCTTAATCTTTTTATTAAGTTGGTTTTCTACTTCTTGCTTATAGAGAACAAATTTCTCTAAAGCCTCATCTTTGCTTTTAAGCAAATACACAACGGTAATTTGTGCTATCATCTATGAAGGTAATAAAATATTTATTTCCTCCCCTTGATTGAACAAACTTCAAGTCACAAATATCTGTGTGTATAAGATCAAGTGGTTCTGAATTTCTTTCAACAGAATGAAATGAAGATCTTGTCAATTTTGTCTCTACAAAAATTTCACATTTATGGTTTTTATCAATTTGAAACATGGGGATATGATTCAAGTTAATTAAACGTCGCAACATATCAAAATTAACATGTACAAATCTACTATGCCATAAATTAGAAGACTCAATAATATAAGCAGAAGAAACGTTATTCTCATTCATTTCAATTGAATTTGATTTACAAGAGATACAATTAATTTGAACATCCCATTAAATTTATATCCCTTGCCCACATACGTACCCCCTTTAGACAAAATAAATTTGTGAGACACAAAAACCATCTTGAAGCCATGTGAGCTCAAGAGGCTCCCAGAAACCAGATTCTTTCTTATTTCAGGAACATACAAGACATTTTACAGCTTCACTTCTTTCCAAGAAGTCATTTTCAGAATGACAGTTCTGTGAGCATGGGTTTTTTCCCGACCTCAGTGATGAAAGCTATCATTACCTTTTTCACAGATAAACGTGAGGCGGGTTTGGAGCGACCAGAATGGTGCCGAAGATATCTCGGATGACCCGAATGTGTGTGACAAGTCTTGGTACAGAACCCCGAAGAAGGTCGAGTGAGCGTTTGAAAGAACCAAAAAGAAAAGGGGAAAAAATTAAAAAAAAATAGGTTAATCTGGTCACTACAGCTGCTCGGCTGTAGTGCCCTACAGCCGCACGGCTGTAGTCCACTACAGCCGCGCGGTTGTAATCACCAGATTTCCTTTTTTAGCCTTTAATTCGGATTTCTTAACCTAAATGGCAGATATAAAACCATAATAATGGGATTAGGGTTTACAACAGAGACACAGAACGTACATAATAGAGAGAATTGAAAGAAAACACTGCCACACTTACAGTTCTTGGGAGAAAAAGATTGAAATTAAGTGTTTTAATCCAAAAATAATTAAAAAAACCTTAACAAAAGCTGTAGAAAAAATCACAATTTTGAGACAAATAGTTTTCTAGGGGTGTATCTAGACTGTGATCATTCATTCAATTTCATTCGGGGTTCCACTCGGGCTTCGGAGATTGCACATGCTTTTGGGTTGTTCGTGATTGCAAGGCGTTTCTCGGAATCCGAATCCATCCCTGGTGGTCCAAAACACTGGAACACAGACAAGGTATATTCTGAGAGGTCTTAAAAATCCTTTTTAATTCATGCTGGGTGCTATTTGTTGGTGTTTTGAGTTTTTTACGATTTTGGAAGCGATTCCGGTTACAACCGCCCCACCTGATGATTACATCCGCATGTCTGTAACCTACAGCCATGTGGCTGTAGCTTATAGGGGCGCGTCTGTAATGCCCTATAGTGGCACGGTTGTAATGCCTTATAGGGGCGCGGCCGTAACCTATAGGGGTGCTGCTGTAATCTTCAACGGCAGAAGCTCCAAATGCCCCAAACCGACCAATAACGCTTCCGTTTTCAAATCAAATGTGTTTTTCATGAATATTATTAGTCCAATTACATCCATGCATGTTTAGATTCATGATTTTCTGATTTTTAATTGATGGATGTAGTTTGAAGTTTGGTGATTTTGGGTTGTTAGGGATTTCCAGACTCGTTTTGATCCGTTTTGGATCTGTTTTGTTGAATTTCGTGTGTTCCCAGAAATCCCAGATTACCCGAAACCACTAAATTTGTAAAACGATTTTCAAAAATGAGAAAAGAAAACCGAAATGCAGTTTGGAACATTACAGTCGCGCAACTGTATTCTGAGATAGAGAATTACAGTTTTGCCCTTTTGGGCTTCCAACTTGTAATTTTGCCTCTCCTTTCCATTGAAAACAGATTTTTGGCGTGTTTACACTTTTGGACCTTAGATTGATGTCTAATTTAGGCCCACTCATGAACGGGACCCCTAGATCCCGGGATATCTGGTCCGCTAAAAGTTGGAAAATGCATGTAAAATGAGCCAAATTTTTTTCAAAATTGGTTTTTCATCTACAAAATCTACAGGGCGTTTTAATAAAATGTTTTCTAGGTCTAATCGAGCAGTCATCCGGACTTCTCAGTTATCCCCCCATTTATGATCCCGTTTCCCAAAATACCCCTATTCTATTCTATATGAGTCCTTGGTGTGTTTTATTTATTTGTGCTAACCGTATTTGGATACAGCTTTTATTTTTCCTTTTTTTTTTTATTATTGGATGTATTTTATAGATTATCTTGTGTATCTAGGTGATTGTACCTTTTAGATTATCGTGTATTATAGGCGGTTGTATATGTTGAGGATGAGAGTTTTCTTTTTTCTGGGTTGTATAATATGGCCTCTACTTTACTTTTCCCGCTCTTTTACTTTTCTGCACTTTATTTTGGATTTATATTTATGTCATGTGTATGAGCATTAACTAAAAATAAAAAGAAGATGAAATGAGTTGAACTAAGTGGATATTATATTATATTATGAAATAATACTTGAAAATAAGTGAGGAAAGTATACGTGTTGCCCGAACCTTGAATCTCTGAATTAGGTACCGTGTCTACACTTGGTAGGGAGCTGTACCGGAATTTCCCGGATGAGCTGATCCTGGTGACGACTCTGTATCTAATTTCGAAATTTAGGTTTCGAGATCTTTGAGTTTAAATTGAGATTTTCTAAAAACCTATTTTCCAAAATTCACACTCACAATTAAGTTTTCTACAAAAGGGTTTTTCCAATAAAATGAAAGGCTTTCTTAAAGAAGATTAAAACCCGTTTTTTCAAAACTACAAACACTCACACTCCAAAAAGAAAATCCCCGGTTGCCGCTTCGCCACGTGTTCCGTAAAAATGTCGTCCGCTCACAATGGTGACTCTGCTGGGGAGTAACGGTTTCTTTAAAAGGTTTTTCATGAAAAGGAACTTAGGCAACAATTGAAGTACATCCTCACTTGAAGTCAATTATTAATCCATAACACGATATCTCATCCACAACCGCATGGCATGACATTTTCTCTTCTTTAATCTCTCCAACACATGATTAAGCCTGGTTTACTCCCATAGGTGACCTACCTCTTCCGCTAGGATTGGAGGCACCTAAGGGGGTAAACCACTCATAGCCTCGTATGTACCCCTTCGTTTGGACCCTTGAGTAGGGAGAAGTGAGGAGTATATTTTTGCTATGGGAACCTGTACGACCCTTGGTTTGACTTATACCTTCATGTAATGGCCTAGCAACTTCCCCTTAGGGTTACCAAAACATATATCTGAAAATGGACATTGAAAGTATGCCTTTGGTATCCCCAGTTGATGCCAAAGAGACCCAACACCTAGGAAGAATGCGAGACCAATCGGATGGAGGAATAAGGTTGGAAGGGTGAGCATGTTGTTGCGTGTGCTAACGTATGTTCTATGGTGGTCTCATTTTGACCTTTACATGCAACATCAAATACGCATCATCCATATGCCATTTTCTAACAACATTTTTATGCAGCCATTTGCAAGCATCATTATATGTGTGCTATTATACTAACCACATTTTTGTGCAGCCATAACATCTTACTCGTGTGTCATAGACATTTTGTGTGCTTACATTTTATAAAGCATACACGACATCATCTTGTATGTCATGCATCCTAACCACATTTTTGTTCAACCATTTGCATTCCGTATGACATGGGCATTCATCTCATCTCATCTCATATAAAATGTAAGGATGTTCTAAGTATGCCTCTCACGACATTTCACCTCATGACATATCGGGAGTCCCCAAGATTACCCGTGTTTGCCTGTGCACCAGATTGCACTTGGCCATTTCATTACATCATTGCACCATTAAAGGACCACAATGGTCTTAGGCTTGTGTTCATGTGGTGGATCACACAACACCATCACATTATATCATGTCCATTCATCATGGTGTCATAACGACACTAAAGTCTTGTTTGTGTGTCACGATCCACATCGGATTGTTTCATAACATTGATGACCCATTTAAGGTACTCCATGAGTGCCGAACTAGAATTCATATTAGGACGTTTCATAACATGTTTAACCATGCAAGGTGTTCCACGAACGCCCAAATGCTGTCAGTGTCTCGAGTTACAAGCAATTTGTTGGTGACATCACTTCATCCAAGATGCCATAAAAGCATCGAACCTCTGTCTATGGAACGGCTCCTATACGACCATCACATATCATTTCATTGACCCATAAAGCATTGAACCTCTGTCCATGTGTCGGTACACATGTGATCATTTCATGACATCCACTAGGTGCCCTAAAGGCGCCGAACTTCTGTCCGTGCACCGGCCCACATGTGACATTTTTGCATTGTCTTTTGCATGGCATAGGGTATGCTTGGAACATCTAAAACAAAAGAAAGAAAATACAAAAGTCATTTTCATCATCGTCCACATCCATGAAGCATCATTCGATCATGAACATGAACACACCATACACGCCATTTAGTGTGTCGAGTCTAGGTCTATGACATCCATCCGAGCTTTTAACCTTATGTTGAATGTGCAGTTTGGAGTTGCACCTCGAAACGGTTAGTTCTTGTTGAATCACCCAAACCCACCAATTCAGCAAGTTCAATCAGAGCCTTTCACCGTGGAGGGAATCAGCTCAGGGTCAGACTCAGATCGGGAGGTCGAAACTCAGTTACCCACTCTACCAATTGAAATTCAAGTTTTATTAGAAGAAGTGGATAGAGCAGAGATGGCGAACAGAAATAGTGGAAACTTGCCTTTCGATATGGCTGCTTTTATAAGGAGCTTCCTAACCTCATACGAGTTCAAGGCTACTCTTAGGGAACAAATGCAAGCCATGATAAGCAACATCCCTATTTAGACTGTTCCACCGACTCAAACTTCGGTTGAAAGTGAGGGACAACAGTTCATCTAAGTTACTAACGGTGCTACAGGAAGCCTTTTGGGAGGAAGTGGTGGAGTGGTTAACCATAGAGAACCTAACCATCAGTCCGAAGAGGATGAGGCCTTTAAAAAGGCAAGGGAAGCCTCGATTGAGACGATGCTAGAAAAGCGTCTCAATCAGAAATTTTTTGATATTGAAACCATGCTACCTAAGCTGAAGGAGATGGTCCACTATAACCCTGTTAAGTATGTCGACCCGATTACTTTGATGGCTGATGGAGGAGAGCCGTTCCCAGCTGGTTTTCAGATGCCTTACCTACCTCCCTATAGCGAGGAAGGCCCACCAGAATCCCATTTGGACAGTTATGTGAGGTTGATGATTAGCATGGGGATTGGGAAAGGCCATCTCTTAAACCTGTTTCCGACTACGCTTAGGAGTGTTGTAGCAAAGTGGTATATGAAGATGCCTCTATACACCCGTTCTACTTAGGAGGACGTATCTGAAGCTTTTGTAAAGCAGTACACTTATAATACCCAAGTAGAGACTACCCTCGAAGACCTGGAGAGAATCCGCCAGAAGCCAAATGAGTCCTTCCCGGATTACTACAAGCGGTGGATGAATGTGTAAGTTTTGGTGGATGGGGCACCAAAGTTGGAGTCGCTTATTGTGAAGCTAGTGGATGGTAGTCTACCACAATATAAGGACAAGATGAAACTGAAGAGATTCCATTCCTTCAATGAGGTGGTAGAGTTTGCCAAACGTATCAAGTGATACGAGGAGGAGGAGCAGAGGGGCAGACAGAGTTCGGGCTCCTACAGAAGCAATCAGGGGTACTCTCAAGGGTACAAAGGCAACAGCTCTAAGGCTACTTCAGTGGGATCTAATGCTAAGATAACTCCAGATGTAGCTCTGTTCAAAGTGCATGAGCGGGCGTGGCCGCCGTGATCTAAGGAAGGCAGACTCCTCAAAGGGTCACTAGTTCGTGGGCTGAGTTAGTAAGCCTGATCTATAGTAAGTGTAGAAAAGTTGGTCTGTTACAGAGTTTGAGGCCATTTTCGCCTCTGGCTGAGGTGGATAAAGACAATTTCTGCTCTTACCATGTGATGACGGGTCACTATACAAACGAATGCACCCAGTTGATTAAGGCCATCAAGCAGTTGGTTGCTGAAGGAAAGATTATCCAGCCAGCTTTGAAACCTGGCATTCAGAATAATCCCTTGCCCAACCTTGGATGATTCGGGTTCACAAGGACCATGACGCTGCAACAAAGAAAAGACCATCCGCATATGGAGGCGATAGTCATTTTGATGTTTTAATTTGTTTCATCTTATTATTATTATCATTTATCATGTGAACAATTTAGCTTCTGAGGTGTTTAATTTAATAGAGTTTGATTTCAATTACTTGTGCGATATTTTTCGGATGGAACTGTGCATGCATCCAAACATTCATTTAATGCCTTTAACACACATGATACATCAATGAATGAAACGAATCTAGGGATAGATGACGACCTAAAAATGATATCCGTCTCGAAAGACCTCACGCCTGATGAGAGGAAAGAAAATTGCAACATACCACAAAAGAACTTGGAAATCTTTGCCTGATTGAACGATGTAATGCGGAGATTGACAGAGAAATGACTGAATACCAAGTTCCAAAGGATCTAAAGATGAAAGCAGCCAAGCAGGAGCTCCATAGACTCAAACTAGAAAAAGGAGGGTTGTCACAACATGGGGAATTGATAGTGTCAGCAAAGTAAGGCCACTGGCATCGAACGGACATTGCTCCATGGTCGCAACCGTCAACTGCTTCTCAAAGTGGGTAGAAGCAGAACTATATATGAATGTCACTTCTAAAAATAAAATAAAAAAGAAAGAAAAAAAAGTGCTATTATGTCATGACTGATGATGGAGTACAATTCCTAGGGGCAATAACATAGTGCTCCAAAATAAAGGGTTAGACATCATAGACAATCTTCGTATCTCTCACAAACCAACGGGGCGATAGAAGCAACCAATAAATCCATCAAAGGGATTCCATCAAAAGTGGTAGTTACTTACAGAGTTTGGGTTGACATATTACCATTTGCTTTGCAAGGACACAGAACTAGCATCAGAGTACGCACTGAAGAAATGTCATACTCCTTAGCCTACAGGATGGAAGCGGTTCCACCAGGGGAGACAAAGACCAAGTCGTCAACCCCATCAACCCAGACAAGCCCAGGAGCTATTACGTGTTTAAAAAAAAAAGAGGGTCTCATGGGTCGCAAACCAAAAAGGCGATCTATGTAAAAATCAGGACAGTCCGATGGATCAAAAACCGAAAAGGTGATCCATGCAAAAGTTAGGACAGAGAGGCGAGCACCATTAGCAGGAAAATCTGCAAAGACCAGTTGGTGGCAGGTATGGGGCCGGTTAAGATGGATACCATTATTGATTCTGTCCTTAGCCTCATTTCATCTTTAATGTGCATTGTGCTAAAACATTATAAATGAGTGAATGAATGAATGCCATTTTCTATTCGGTCAAATGTCCCAAGTCTGCTTGAGATTGAATTCATACGAATGTGCACATTTTCTGTTTACATGCATCTCATTTTAAAAAAAAAAAGAAGTCCGATGGATAGAAAACCGAAGAGGCGGTCCATGCAAAAATTAGGACAGTCCGATAGATCGAAAACACGAAAAGGGTGGTCTATGCACAAGCTAAGGCATAAAATAAAGTCTGCTGAATTGAAAACCTGAAAGGACGGTTCAGGCAAAAATAAAGACAGTCCGATAGGCTGAAAACCCAAAAAGGGTGACCTATGCAAAAATTAGGACAAGCAATGAAAATAAAACAAAAGTCATACAGTAGTATCAAGCTCAGACAACTCTAATCCTATAAAAACAGAGGTACATCAAAGCTAGTGCCTCATGCCCACGACTCGTGGAGTAAGCAATCAGGTCAATCAACCAAACTTCAATGCGATATCCCACCAAGGACAGACCTATCTGGACATCCCAATCGTCCGTCCGGTCCCTGAAAGTCTGATTCATAACCTCCAGCTCGGTGACCCGCCGATGCAATTGATCAACCTCTATTCTCAAAAGAGCAAACTCACGGAGCTCGATCCAGATCTTTGTTTGCAACAAACAAAACATAAAGAAGCACCATAATCATATGCATATGCATCCAGGTCATGCACACACACATACATTCAAAACATACACGCACATATGCATACACACATCAATGTTAACTCAAGTACAGGTACATACTTTCACCATCCGGCTGTCTCGAGCCATGAGTATTCCAAAAGTGGAAATAACCTAACACCGGGGCATCTTCAAATCCCAAGTATCCAGGGACAAAGCAAATAAGTAGTATTTATCCTTGATCGAAGGGGCAAAAATTTTTGTTTCCAAAATTATCAATCAAGGAATAAATACACACTCATGATCCGATTTCAACGGTATTGCTCCACCATAGAGAGCCGATTTCAATGGTACGCTCCACCACAGAGAGCCGATTTCAATGGCACGCTCTACCACAGAAAGCCAATTTCAACGGTATTGCTCCACCAAAGAGAGCTGGTTTCAACGGTATTGCCCCACCATAGAGAGCCGGTTTCAGAGGTATTGCTCCACCACAGAGAGCCGGTTTCAATGGTATTGCTCTACCACAGAGAGCTTATTTTAATGGTATCAAGAGGCAAAGTATTCAGTCCGTATTCATTCTTGATCGAAGGGGTTTTTGTTTCCAAAATTATCGATCAAGGAATGAATACGCACCCGAAACGAGTTCAAAACATCAAAAAGAGATAATCAAACTCCTCAAATGACCAAAGCATCTTTTCCCCAGCAACAAAGGCTATGCGGAAGACCAAATCACTAAAATATTTCTTCCTTTAGTGGCACAAGCTCCACTAGAAGTCAAATGACCAAAATATCCACCCTTCAAGGGGTGCCAACTTCCCAAGTTGTAAAATTACCAAAATACCCTTTTCCTTTCATGAACATCAAATAACAAGGAAAATCCGATCCGGGCAAAGTCCTATGCTTTACGATGGAGTTGAAGCATGTCCCTGGAGCATCAACCCAATTCGAGCAAAGTCCTCTACTTCACGATAGAGTCGAAGCACGTCCTTGAAGAACTAATCTAATCTGGGCAAAGTCCTCTGCTTCGCAATGGAGTAGAAGCATGTCCTTGAAAAATGTTGAATCAATTCGGGCAGAGTCCTATGCTTCGTAACAGAGTCGAAGTAAGTCCCTAAAGAATCAAATCAACCTAGGTAAGACTGCTATCTCATGAAACAACTGAGACAAGTCCCTACAAACATCAAAGCTGGTTAACGCGAGAGGAATCACCAGGTATGTCCTCTTCTTCTCCTCAACGTGCTCCTTATCGTGAGACTAAACTTGAATCGGGCACAAGCACCCATTCAAGTCGACTTTGGTCATGCGAGGGGCAGCCTATGAGCATGGGTTTTTTCCCGACCTCAGTGATGAGAGCTATTATTACCTTTTTCATGGATAAACATGAGACGGGTTTGGAGCGGCTGGAATGGTGCCGAAGATATCTTGGATGACCCGAATGTGTGTGACAAGTCTTGGTATAGAACCCCGAAAAAGGTCGAGTGAGCGTTTGAAAGAACCAAAGAGAAAAAGGGAAAAAATAAAAAATAGGCTAATCTGGTCACTACAGCCGCTCGACTGTAGTGCCCTATAGCTGCGCGGCTGTAATCACCAGATTCCTTTTTTGACACCAATTAGCCTTTAATTCGGATTTCTTAACCTAAATGGGAGATATAAAACCATAATTACGGGTTTAGGTTTACAACAGAGACACAGAACATACAGAATACAGAGAATTGAAAGAAAACACAGCCACACTTATAGTTCTTGAGAGAAAAAGATTGAAATTAAGTGTTTTAATCCAAAAATAATAAAAAAACCTTAACAAAATCTATAGAAACAATCATAATTTTGAGAGAACTAGTTTTCTAGGGGTGTTTCTAGACTGTAATCATTCATTCAATTTCATTCAGGGTTCCGCTCGGGCTTCGGAGATCGCACATGCTTTTAGGTTGTTCATGATTGCAAGGCGTTTCCCGGCATCCGAATCCATCCCTGGTGGTCCAAAACACCGGAACACAGATAAGGTATATTCTGAGAGGTCTTAAAAATCCTTTTTAATTCATTCTGGGTGCTATTTGTTGGTGTTTTGAGTTCTTTGCGATTTTGGAAGCGATTCCGGTTACATCCGCCCCACCTGATGATTACAGCCGCACGGCTGTAACCTACAGGGGTGCAGCTGTAGCTTATAGGGGGCGCAGCTGTAATGGCCAATAGGGGCGTGGCTGTAATCTTCAGGGGTAGAAGCTCCAAATGCCCCAAACTGACCGATAACGCTTCTGTTTTCAAATCAAATGTGTTTTTCATGAATATTATCGGTCCAATTACATCCATGCATGTTTAGATTTACAGTTTTCTGATTTTTAATTGATAGATGTAGTTTGAAGTTTAGTGATTTCGGGTTGTTAGGGATTTCCAGACTCGTTTTTGATCCGTTTTGGATCTGTTTTGTTGAATTTCGTGCGTTCCTAGAAATTCCAGATTACCCGAAACCACTAAATTTGTAAAAAGATTTTCAAAAACGAGAAAAGAAAACTGAAATGTAGTCTAGAGCATTACAGCCGCCCCGGCCGTAGTCCGAGAAACAGAATTACAGTTTTGCCCTTTTGGGCTTCTAACTTGTAATTTTGCCTCTCCTTTCCATTCAAAACGAATTTTTGGCATGTTTACACTTTTGGATCTTAGATGGATATCTAATTTAGGCCCACTCATGAACGGGACCCCTAGATCCCAGGATATCCGGCCCGCTAAAAGTTGGAAAATGCATGTAGAATGAGCCAAATTGTTTTCAAAATTGGTTTTTCATCCACAAAATCTATAGGGCGTTTCAATAAAATGTTTTCCAGGTCTAATCGAGCAGTCATCCGGACTTCTCGGTTATCCCCCCATTTATGATCCTGTTTCCCAAAATACCCCTATTCTGTCCTATATGAGTCCTTGGTGTATTTTATTTATTTGTGCTAACCGTATTTGGATGCAGCTTTTATTTTTCCTTATTTTTTATTATTGGATGTATTTTATAGATTATCTTGTGTATCCAGGCGATTGTACCTTTTAGATTATTGTGTATTATAAGCGGTTGTATATGGTGAGGACGAGAGTTTTCTTTTTTCTGGGTTGTATAATTTGGCATCTACTTTACTTTTCCCGCTCTTTTACTTGTCTACAGTTTATTTTGGATTTATATTTATGTCATATGTATGAGCATTAACTAAAAATAAAAAGAAGATAACATGAGTAGAACTAAGTGGATATTATATTATGTTATGAAATAATAATTGAAAATAAGTGAATTAGGTACCGCGTCTACACTTGGTAGGGAGCTGTACCGAAATTTCTCAGATGAGTTGATCCGAGTGGCGACTTTGTATCTAATCTCGAAATTTAGGTTTTGAGATCTTTAAGTTTAAATTGGGATTTTCTAAAAAACTATTTTCCAAAATTCACACTTACAATTAAGTTTTCTACAAAAGGGTTTTTCCAATAAAATGAAAGGCTTTCTTAAAGAAGATTAAAACCCGTTTTTTAAAACCACAGACACTCACACTCTAAAAAGGAAATCCCCGGTTTCCGCTTCGCCGCGTGTTCCGTAAAAACGTCGTCCGCTCATAAGTTCCTTGTCCCTTGATTTTTGAAGCAGCAGAATTGCCCATGTAGAGATTCTCTCCTTTCTTTGTAAGAGTCAATTCAGCAAAAGACCCTTTATCACAGCAAATGTGGCATGTAGTACCAATATCAAGCCACCATTCTCATAATTTTGAATCAAATAGGTTGACTTCAGAAATCGCTGCACACAGATCAATGTCAGACACATCTTTAGCAATTTCTTCCACAGCATTTACCTCATTTTTGTTGACCTTTTTTGGCAGCCTACAATCAGAGGACTTGTGTCCTATTTTGTTGTAATTGAAGCATTTCCCATTAAACTCTGGTTTCTTGGAAATTACCCCTTTAGGTCCCAAGTTGGACTTAGATCCAGCAGGCTGTTAGCCCTTCTTGGGGTCTTTCTTGACCTCCACAACATTGGCTCTAGCCATAGCTTGATTAGCAGCAACAGAAGATTTCCTCTCTGATCTTCTATTGTCTTCCTCAATACGAAGTTAAACAATCAGATCCTCAATAGACATCTCTTTCCGTTTATGCTTGAGATAGTTTTTGAAATCACTCCAACTAGGTCGTAATTTCTCAATGATTGCAACCACTTGGAAGGTTTCACTAGTCTCCATCCTTTTAGCTTGCATCCTATGGATCAAAAGCTGGATTTCTTGCACTTGACTCACAACAGATTTGGAATCAATCATTTTGTAATTTAGGAATTGGCCTACTAAGTATTTCTTAGCACCAGCATCCTCAGTTCTGTACTTCCTATCCAAGGAGTCCCACAATTCCTTTACAGTTCTTTTAACAGTGTAAAACTCATACAAATCAGGAGCCAATCCATTTAGAATGTGGTTTCTGCAAAGGAAATCCAAATGATTCCAACCATCAACAGCTAACTGAATAGAAGCATCCATCACACCCTTGGGTACAACAAGAGGATCTTCTTTCAGCAACCTATGATATTGCATGCTAGTTAAGTAGAAAAGCATTTTCTGCTGCTACATCTTAAAATTCATTCTGTTAAATTTTTTCGGTCTTTCAGGCACTGTTACTAGGTATGAACCTGAACCAGCTACAGGACCGTTAGGCATAACAATCCCAGAACCACTAGGATCATTTTGTCCATATTGGTTATTCTGCCCTTGGCCAGTTTCAGAACCATTGCCTCTAATAGGTGGGACAATTTCAGCCATTTTTTAATCTGAAATTTTAAACAAACAAAGTTAGTGAAATTCCAGAATCAACAAATCAAATATAGAAAATAATCACAAAATAAGAACTATTAATATAGAACAACAAATGTTCGAACAATCCAACAAAATCCAGTAATAGGTCCAAATAATTTCTCCAAATGTCTAGGTATAAAATATCCAGAATGTCAAGGTATTATGATGTGATATCGGCTGTGAGAAAGCCGAAGTCAACATTAATTAATTTCCCAAGTCTATCAATCAAGGTTGAACTCACAAAGACGAAACAAAGATTGGTGATAGCAAACCAATCCTAAGGTGTTTAAGCGACAATGAAAGGGATTCAAACCTGACACCTTCGATTAAGCAATCTTAGAACCTGAATGTTGGATGATTCACAAGTACCTTACCACAATACTTGTTCATAATCAAGATAAAATTGTAAGAATGAAGAACTCGATCTCACAAACTCACAAAATTAAAAATCAGCCCCGGGCTGGAATCTCAACAAAGAGAGAAAAATCTAAATCGTATTAAATTTCATCCATCATCTTTAACTATTACATTGGTGTTTAAATAGAAAACTTAAACCTAACCCTAAATTGAAAAGGAAAACAAATCCTTGTCGGACTAGGAAAGCTTAAATAAAAACGAATAAGGAAAACTTAAAACTAATCCTTATGCAATAAGGATGAAAAACAAAATTCCCTTTTGAGGGTTGTTTATGGGCTGATTTTTAAGCCCAAAACAACTCACTTATTGAAAAAAATAACAATTAAATATGGATACCTAAGCCCAATTCGAAATCCATACATATTCCCTAAGGGTGCCTTAAGTGCTAACACTTAATTGTCCTTAGCTCATACGTAGAAGTCTAATTAAGCCCAGAAGATTCCTAATAGGTACATTTCTTATAAATAAACTATTAAGCTTCATTTTGCACCGAATCCTCCTTAAATCAGCATTTGAAAGGATGTTATTATTCTTTGCATCAGCCAAACTGATTAGACAAGTTAAACCAAAGATCAGGCTATCTCGATTCACATCATTCTCCCTTTCTTCGAAAAGATTCGTCCTCGAATCTTGTATGTTCAGATCATAAGGAAGAATTATATCATGAAAATCATGAAAAGAAACAATAGACAAACAATTATCAAGTATGTTAGTTGAAATCATGTCAATTTTTTCTAAGTGGTAATTATCTCCCACTTCATTCACAAGCTTTCCAACATGCTGATCTTCATGTTCTCCATGTTTCACCATAATATTAGCTCCAATCTTTTCTCTATCAGGTTGTTCATCTCTATGGATAAGATATTCAACAAGTTCAGCCTCTTCAACAACACCAGCTTCAGTTTTGTCACCATCACATCCTTCATGATCACCAATAACTTTCACCTCTTTATTCACTTTAGATTCAGCATCGTCGTTGCAAGGAATTTCTTCATTAGCTTTCTTTTGCTGTTGTTTGTGCAAATACAACATGTCTTTATAAGCTTCTTCATCACATAATGGAAGAATCTTGTACATGCGTCCTTCTGATTTAAGTGAATAACAATACATATCAAAGATAACATCTCTATGAACTTCCCATGGATGGCCAAGCAATAGATGACAATCTTCCATAGGATGAACATCACATAATATTTCATCTTTGTACCGACCAATGGAGAATTTTGCCACAACTTGCTTATTTATTTCAATGTCACATTTATTTAATGATGGCAAGATATATGGCTTTGGATGGTCAATAAGAGGCAAATTTAATTTCTCTACCAAAGTGAGACTAGCAACGTTTGCAAAATAAGTTCTATGAAGAATCACGCTGCAAACCTTATCATTGACTCGACATCTAGTACGGAAATTAAAACTAAACATGGCTCATAAATAATGAAAGATCACATTCACAAAGAGACAAGAAAAAAAAAGTACGCAAGATTCAGAGAAAAAAAAACGCAACAGATGAACCTAAGACACAACTAGAAGCAAATTTAACAAAACTGGAAACAGAATTTCGACTCTAATTTAGGGCAACTTCCAAACCGATTCTGAACTTGAAGCATTCTGACGTTATTGAGAACTTTTTTCTTAAGAATCCAACAGTTTTTGAATTGCACAATTCCGAGTTCTATAGCCAAAGATACGATGGAAAAAGTAAAAACAGTTCAAAAGATGCGGGTTACCTAAAAAGAAAAAAACAAAAACGAATTCTTTGTTTTTTTTTTTTTTTTTGAAACACTAACAGACCTTGATTGAAGCAAAGCTCTGATACTAATTGATGTGATATCGGCTATGAGAAAGCCGAAATCAAGTTTAATAAATTTCCTAAGTCTATCAATCAAGGTTGAACTCACAAAGACGAAACAAAGATTGGTGATAGCAAACCAATCCTAAGGTGTTTAAGCGACAATGAAAGGGATTCAAACCTGACACCTTCGATTAAGCAATCTTAGAACCTGAATGTTGGATGATTCACAAGTACCTTACCACAATACTTGTTCATAATCAAGATAAAATTGTAAGAATGAAGAACTCAATCTCACAAACTCACAAAATTAAAAATCAGCCCCGGGCTGGAATCTCAACAAAGAGAGAAAAATCTGAATCGTATTAAATTTCATCCATCATCTTTAACTATTACATTGGTGTTTAAATAGAAAACTTAAACCTAACCCTAAACTGAAAAGGAAAACAAATCCTTGTCGGACTAGGAAAGCTTAAATAAAAACAAATAAGGAAAACTTAAAACTAATCCTTATGCAATAAGGATGAAAAACAAAATTCCCTTTTGAGGGTTGTTTATGGGCTGATTTTTAAGCCCAAAACAACTCACATATTGAAAAAAATAACAATTAAATATGGATACCTAAGCCCAATTCGAAATCCATACATATTCCCTAAGGGTGCCTTAAGTGCTAACACTTAATTGTCCTTAGCTCATACGTAGAAGTCTAATTAGGCCCAGAAGATTCCTAATGGGCTCGTACATTTCTTACAAATAAACTATTAAGCTTCATTTTGCACCGACTCCTCCATAAACCAGCATTTGAAAGGATATTATTATTCTTTGCATCAGCCAAACTGATTAGACAAGTTAAACTAAAGATCAGGCTATCTCGATTCACATCATATTAGATATCCAGAATGTCAAGGTAATCCTGCAAAACTTAACCAAAGTAATATATATAATTGTCTTAAGAATGTCAGAAACAGTAAACACAAATACAATTTATATAATTAAATCACAGATTACAAAAAGAAAATAGAAATGAAATAAATTATACTTTTCAACCTTAACAAAAGGAACAGTAGAGTTGAGGCTTGTAAATACATTTTCCTTGAGACAATTATCTACCCGTAGTTGGTGATTTATCTCCCAGGATACAACAATTCTCGATGGCGAACTCAATTGTGCGAAGCGGACTATCACCGGAAAAGGAGGAAAAACGACAGCCTATTTAGAAGGAATCAGATTGCTAAAAAAGGAGGAAAAGGAAATTCGAATTCAAATGTTTTTTGCAACTGATGGAGCAAGAAGATAGAGGCTGATTAAGAGGATTTATTGGATTAATAATGACAATTAATTGGATTAATTCTCTTATTAAGAGAGAATTTATTCTACAGTTATATCTGGAGAAAATTAATCGGACAGGAGCAAAAATTAGGCAGGCCCATAGTGGCCCAATTCGGTCCGGCATTCGCGACGCTCACATCGTGCGGGTGCGCATTGGGTCTTTGAAGGCTCGGGGCTAGGATTTACATCCCCCCTACGCGCGCAAGAGAGAGCCTTTTAGTTTACACAAGTTAACACCTTACAAAAGTGTGTTTTAATATAAACACCTTCTTCACTTTATATTTTTCTCATGTGGGATAAGTTAACATGAGCCAATTTTCTCTAAATATTCCATTTCATTAGGCTAACTTTGAGCAACAATTTCTCATTCAGTACTTGTCCGTTTTGGGTAAATTATATACCATTGGAAAGCTCACGTCACGTACTATACAATGATACTAATCATTTGATTTAATACGCTTCCTTTCTATAATATAAATTGGCCCGAAGTTGATAAATAGTCACTAATACATAACCCAATATTTATCAAATTTCCAACAATATATATATATATATATATATATATATATATATATATATATTGTACCGCAAAGCTTTGTTTTGTACTGCGGATGATTTGTGTAAGGATGTGTGGTGTTGGGTCTGAAGGATGGGTAGACATATTTCTTTTGATTGTTTGTTTCGAGGTGAATGAAAGACAATAAAGAAATATTTTTTTTTATTTGATTTGATAATTAATTTGTTGAAAAAAATTATATGCTAACTTAATTCACGTAACTGCCTTTAATATTATGATACATCGGTATATATTTCTTCCAAGTTACCCTCCTCAAACTCCTCATTTAATATTTGTTGATTATATTGGATTTGGCCGCTCGTATAAGAACAGATGCAGTCTGACTTAATTAGCTTAAGACCTAATAAGTTAGTATAAATAGAAAATGATATTCTATTTTGTATGAGTTATTCCATGCAACAAGAGAGAGCTCTTGCCTCTTATAAAATCCTCTCTAGTCGCTTTAGTTTGTGACTTAATCATTCTTCCTTCTGAACAAGTTGATGTAGGATCCACGCATGACCAGTAATACAAGATCGCGGTTCATCTTCATTTTTGCTGAAATCACCCTAGTGGAATTTGTGCTACAAGAGGTAGCCCGATTCCCTTATGTCGGATTTACATTCATTGTATTTTCAACATTGGTATGAGGGCCGATAAATAATGTATTCTATCGTTTTTATGTCTGATTGGTATATATGTAATGTAATATGCGAGCTAGATAATTAATTCTTGTAAAAAATAATTTCTGGTGGCTTGTTTCATGTGTTTTTTTGGACTGTTTGGGACAAGGAGACTGATTTATGTTGAGAAACACTATTTTTTTTAATAAAAAACATTTTTTAATTTAGATTGAAATGAGGTTCAGTCTCTCTAGTGGAGTTTGAATCACAAACTGAAATTTTCAATTGTCATATGGACAAACGGACCCCACCATCATAACCGAACACCCTAAAAACTTTCGAAAGGATGAAATCCAGAGGGCAAATTGGCCAAGAAAGATGCACACTTGGCGCGTGCCATATGGCGTGATGGGTGCCACTATCACGCCAGGATTAGTTTGATGTGCCACGTGGCGCCAACGTGGAACAACCAGAGGGTCCCACGTTGCGTGCATATGCTAGACGGACCAGGCACGTGCTGGTGCATGCGGTCTCCTTACAGTAGCTTTTGGCTGGCTTTTTCCCAGAACCAGTTTTGGCAATTTTTCTTATTTTTTGGTGAATTTTATTTAATTTTGAGTGTGTTGGATGTGCCCTAGTCCCGAGGCATTGGTCCTTATATTTGCAATATATATTTATTGGATTTATGTATTATACATTTTGTGTCATTAAATAAAGGCATTAATCTATTTATTATATATCTTGTGCTATGTTTTAAATAGAGTATCCAATGGACATATCCATGTTGACAAGTGTCATGCACTTGGCAGTAAGACCGTGGATAGGGAAAACGATATGACCATAAAGAGATTCGTAGTCTATTCCAATCATGGGAACGAATGGAACTAGAGACTACCATTAGCTTGGTTGTATGGCGGTGTCTTACCGGCCATTGGACATGGGATGTCAACCAAGTTAATGGGTACATGTAAAAAGGGCATGGTACTGGATAGATCCACTGAACGAGAAATCCACATGGTAGAGTATCACAAGTGATTCTCGTGTAGCACTTGTATGGATCCTTTGACCTGACCATATGATTGTACTGCATGTGAAGTGGCATACTTTGGTGTACGCTTAAAGGGCCTGTAATAGGGTGCCAAGTATGAGTATGTTCGGGTGTGTCAGTGAACATGGCAGTGCTATAGATATGCAGAAGGGAATGTCACTTAGTAGTTCACTGAGAAGATATCACCGGCCTCTTAATTAATACAATTGATAAGAGTGTGGTCACACCCAAACAAGTTGGCACTTGTTTGTGAGCATCAGTTCATTCGGGGATCAAGTAAATGTCCAGGCACAAAAGAGGGTGATCAATCCATGCTGCTGTATTGGACACTGATATCAATGACATAGGATGTACAGGTTTAAACTACAGGGTTATGATTTTAGTTGGACTGCTATCTCCATCTTAATTGGGGGCTGTAGTGGCCTGCCGGAGCCCACCTGCAGTCTATGGGCCAAAGGCTCACTGCCAACATAAAGATGGACCACATGATAGCACACAATGAACGTCTGAACACGGACTAAAGGGATCAACTGTATACTTGGAGTATATGCAGTGGAGAGAGAGGATTGTATTAATTATATTATGCAGATCAATTGGATTGATCAAAATAATATTATTAATATTTGTATTGGCCTTCTCATAATTGTTTCAATGAATTAATTTATGAGATTATTTCCTAGGTGGAAATATTTTACATGTATAGGTTTACATGTATTTAATTTCATAAAAGTCTAAATTAATTCCTTGGTTAAATTAATTTATCAAATTAATTTTAATTTAAATGCATGTGATATATTAAATGGTATAATACATTCACATACATGTTGAATTAAAATAAAATTTGAAATTAAATTGGACCGGAAGAATTAAATTAGCTTTGGGCCTAAAGAAAAAAAAATGGCCACATAAAATTAAGGAAACATGGGCCAAAAATTTTGAGAAAAATTTTCAGCCTTCTAGGGTTAAAATACCCTAGGGAATTTGGCCAACACAAGAGAATTTTTGATAGAAAATTCCAGCCCCAAAAATCTCTCTTCCGGCCGATCCTCTCGCTAGCACGGGTCGTGTTCTATAGCTGTTCATGTACAGGAACGTGGAGGAAGTCGGATTCAATTTCTGCAGCCATTTCTTTAAGAGATTTTCGGGTGAGAATCTCAGTTTGTTTAATTTTTTTTATTGTTTTCAATTTCCATATGAATTGCTCTTGGGCACAGATTTGAGGAAATGTTCTGTTGTTTCGCTTTAATCGGTTGTTTCACAATGAAAAATCCCAACAGTGGTATCAGAGCAGGCTTTTAGTCCATGGAAATTGATTAACAGGATTGAATCCCTCTTTTTAAAATTGGTGTTTTTATTTTGGGATTCTTGGTTAGGGTTTTGTGGTTTTCCCCATTATTTTCTTCAATTGAAAATTAATTGGATATTAGGTTATATTCATGGTTTGATTTTCAATTGTTTGGACGTGTTTATGTTTTGGATGCAATTTTTTTCTTTTGGTTGAAATTCATGGGCTGTTCCTGTTGGTACGGGGCTGCTGGAGGCGGAATCACCGCCGGCAGCCGCTGCCTGCTGCTGTTGAGACCAGTAACGGGCTGCTGCTGGACGACAGCGGGCTACTGCCCCTAGTTGCAGCGGGCCAAGCCCAGTTTTGGATTTAGCGGGTTTCAGGTTTTAAAATTTTTTTGTGTTTAAATTTCTGTAATTTAAATGCGCATGGTTTCTTGAATGAAATATTTTAATTTTATTCATGAGATATTAATTTTGGAAATTAATATGGTTTAATTGAAATTGGTTTGGGTTTTCTTGGCAAGATTAACTGGGCGGTTACTATGGACTCATGGTTTCCCAAATCCAGTGGGAGCAGTTATCTGCTTGGGCTGGAGGCCCAAAGCCCATTAAG
Organism: Euphorbia tirucalli; assembly: GCA_039660915.1. Taxonomy (NCBI): domain Eukaryota; kingdom Viridiplantae; phylum Streptophyta; class Magnoliopsida; order Malpighiales; family Euphorbiaceae; genus Euphorbia; species Euphorbia tirucalli. The sequence goes on along the minus strand of CM077640.1, from coordinate 26,840,406 downwards.
GGGTAGAACCATGATGGGCCAAAATTGGCAATATCAAAATAATGGCTGAAGACATAATTGAAACGGGCTTAAATTCATGCATTATAACATGTTTATAAATTGATGTATTGGATGCATGTATGTATGATTAAATTTATGTATGGATGCTATTGGGCCTTATTCAAGTTGGGTTGTATTTTTCTTTTTGGATAAATACGACCTGTGTGTCGTTTTCTTTTTTTATGTAATTTTATTTTATTTATTTATTATAAAATTTGTAAAGAAAGAGCCCATTGGAGAGGTGAGCCTAGAAGGAAGAAGAAGAGGAGGCCCACCTGATGTATTTTCTAGTATGGGTTTACTATAATTATATTAGGTTGTCATATAGGCCTATAGCAGTCCATTTTACTTATTTAATTATGCTTTATTTATTTGCATGTATATATGTATGATCCAATCCCATTTTCACCCGCCTATGCATCTAAGCCATTATTAAAATGAATGTAATAACCAAAAGGAAATAACTAAGTCATTTAAAAGTGATTCCCTCATTCAAAACCGACTCGAAGTGGGGATAGGCTAGTTGTAGACCATGCCCTTGCTGGATGCACTGGAGTATCGTCATTTTGTATTGGGTTGGAGTATTGGTTACTCTGACACTTGGATTGAGGTTTTAACTTAGCGTGGGTAGTAGGATTCTCCTGGACCTAAGCACAGATGGGTAAGTGCCAACAAGCCCATCAAACCAAGAGTCCCTAGGTTGGGATTGGACGGTGTTCCTACCTAAATAATTAGGGTATAGCTTTTCTAGGCCCTCGTCTGGCTATATCTTAATGAAATATGGATCTCGACCCATAAGCACAACAACTTGAGTTAATTAATAACCTGATTCATTATTAATTAAATATGGGAAACAAGTTAAGTCCTTTATTAACACTCTTGTAATTTTTCTGTGTAGTAACCTAATGGCAACAAATAACTCAGTTTCATTGCGATCTATCCTGGAAAGGGACAAGCTTTCCTGCCCTAACTTCTTAGACTGGTCTAGGAACTTAAGGATAGTTCTAAGACAATAGTCTTGTACTAGCTGCACCTGCAGGATGTAATCCACCGGCTACCCAGCTAGAGCAATACAAGGTGCATGTGAAGGATAACCGAGATGTGATATGCTTTATGTTAGCATCTATGGTCCCTGAGCAACAAAAGCAGTTCATAGACCATCAGGCCTATGCTATGATAACAACTCTAAATGAGATGTTTCAAGAGCAAGATTGTCAGGAAAGGTACTTAACCAATAAGGCATTCCACTCCTTTAAGATGGGGGCTGGAACATCTGTGAGTGCACACGTGCTCAAAATGAAGGGCTATCTAGATACTTTAGCTCGTCTCGGATCGTGTATCTCACAGGAGCTGATGGTGGACACAATCCTAGCTTCCTTACCGGATTCTTACGATCAATTCATCCTGAACTATAATATGCAAGGGATGAACCGTACTGTTAGTGAGCTGCATGGGATGCTCAAGCTCATTAAGTAGTCGATCAAGAAGACTCCGCCGGTACTGCTAGTCAACAAGGGGAACCCTCCTCTGGCAAAGGGCATGGCCAAGGAAAAGGCTAAGGCCAAGGCTAAGAAAGCCAAAGCCAAGAAGCCTAAGGCCCAGCCCAAGGCCAGTCCCGAGGATGTCTAGCAGGCAGGGCATTGGAAGAGATCGTGTCCCAAACTGTTGAGAGAATAGAGGAAGACCCAGGGCTCATCTTCATCAGGTATATATGTCATAGACATAAACCTCACTATTTTAACATCCTGGGTATTGGATATTGGGTGTGGTTCTCACATTTGTTGCAATGTGCAGGGATTTAAGAACAAGAGGTCACTGGGATCCGGGGAGGTGGACTTGTGGGTTGGTAATGGAGCAAGGGTTGCTGCCATAGAGATCGGCGAATACCACCTTATGATGCCTAGTGGATTGGTTTTAATATTGGAATAGTGTTATTTTGTACCTGCAATGTGCAGGAATATTATTTCTCTTTCAGTATTGGATATTTCTGGATTTCATTTTACTATTTCTAATGGTGGAATTGGTTTATCTAGAGAGATATTATTTTATGGACAAGCTCTATTAAATAATGGCCTATATATCTTGGATTTGAATGAAACCAATCATGTCGATAATATAAATACTAAAAGGGTTAGGCCTAACGAACTTAATCCTATCTACCTTTGGCATTGTCATTTAGGCCATATAAATGAGAAGCTCATAGCTAGGCTTCACAAAGCTGGAATCCTAGGGTCATTTGACTTGGAGTCACTTGATATATATGAGTCTTGTTTATGAGGTAAAATGACTAAAACACCTTTTAGTAAGAAAGCTGAAAGGGCCACTGGCTTATTGGACCTAATACATTCAGACGTATTTGGGCCCATGAGCTCAGCTACCAGAGGTGGACATCTGTACTTCATCACATTCACGGATGATTTCAGCAGATATGGCTATGTCTATCTAATGAAACATAAGTCTGAGACCCTTGATAGGTTCAAGGAATTTAGGAATGAAGTACAGAACCAGTTAGGCAGAAATATAAAAGTCCTTCAGTAAGACCAAGGAGGCAAGCATATGAGCCTAGAGTTTGACTCATATTTGAGAGAGCATGGAATAATTCCACAGCTCACTCCTCCAGGAACACCACAATGGAATAGGGTGTTCGAATGGAGGAATAGGACCTTGTTGGACATGGTCTGCTCAATGATGAGTCATGCCTCTCTCCTAATAAGCTTCTGGGATATGCTCTTCAGACAACGGCTCTCATTTTGAACAATACTCCGACTAAGGCAGTGGAAAAGACCCCATATGAGATATGGATGGGCAGGGTGCCCAATGTGTCTTTCCTGCAGATTTGGGGATATGATGCACATGTCAAGAAATTGACTGGGGGTAAGCTAGAACCCAAAATAGACAAATGCCTATTTGTGGGCTACCCTACGGAAACCACAGGGTATTACTTCCACAACCCCGCTGAGAACAAGGTGTTCGTGGCACCGAAGGGGGTCTTTCTAGAAAAGGATTTAATTTCCAAGAAAGATAGTGGGAGCAATGTTGAACTTAGGGAAGTTCAAAGCTCATAAACTCCTAAAGAGGATAACTCAGGGACCAGGGTAGAGCTTCCACAGGAGGAAGCACCGACCCAGGTCATACAAGGACCTAGGAGGTATGGTAGGGATCGTCGAGAACCAGAGAGGTATAGGTTTCTTATCACCAATGATCACACTCTTCTCATCTTTAATGAGGAAGAGCCTAAAACCTACCAGGAGGCTATGGCTACCCCACAGTCTGCTTATTGGCGTAAGGCCATGGAGGCGGAGATGCAATCTATATACGATAATCAGGTTTGGAATCTAGTTAATCCACCTCCGGGTGCTAAGGTAATAGGTTGCAAGTGGTGCTACAAGCTAAAGGCCGACAACACCTTCAAGGGGCGTCTGGTTGCGAAAGGTTTCAGACAAGTCTATGGAATAGATTATGATGAAACTTTCTCTTCAGTCGCTATGCCCAAATCCATAAGGATCCTACTATTCATAGCTACTTGGTACGACTATAAGGTCTGGCAGATGGATGTCAAAACTGCTTTTCTTAATGGAAAGCTACTTGAGGATGTGTACATGACACAACATGAGGGTTTTATCGATCCAGAGTATCCTGGGAGGGTATGCAAGCTTCAAAGGTCCATTTATGGACTGAAGCAAGCATCTCAAAGTTGGAATCTTAGATTCAATGAAGCCATAAAGGAATACGGCTTGATACAGAATTAAGATGAGCCTTGTGTGTATAAAAGGATTAATGGGAGCATTGTCACCTTCCTGGTATTATATGTGGATGATATCCTTCTTATTAGAAGTGACATACCAACACTGCAAGGTGTAAAGCGGTGGTTGTGTAAGTGCTTCACAATGAAGGACTTAGGCGAGGCTGAGATTATCCTAGGGATCAAGATCTACAGGGATAGATCTAATCGGCTTTTGGGCCTAAGTCAAGCCACAGACATAGACAAGGTTCTGAAAAGATTCATCATGGATCAGGCTAAGAAAGGTTTCTTGCCAATGAACCATGGGCTAAAACTTAGCAAGAAGAACTGTTCTAAGATAAGGGAGGACAGGGAGAATATGAAGTTGGTCCCCTATGCTTGGGCTTTAGGATCAATCATGTACTCCATGTTATGTACGAGACCTGATGTCGCCTTTGCACTAAGTATGACGAGCCAATACCAGTAGGATCCCAGTGAGGATCACTGAAAGGCTGTCAAAGCAATCCTGAAGTACCTTAATTGGACTAAGGATAGCTTCTTAGTGTATGGAGGTCAGGAAGAGTTGTTAGTTGCTGGGTACACTGATGCAAGCTTCCAGACCGACCAGGATGAGCACTAGTCACAGTCTGGGTAGGTGTTTATGCTGAATGGTGGTGCTGTAAGCTATAAAAGCTCCAAGCAACCGACCATCGCGGACTCTATTATAGAAGCTGAGTACATTGCGGTGTGTGATGCAGCTAAGGAAGTTGTGTGGATAAAGAAGTTTATCACTGAATTGGGAGTAGTACCAACTATCTAGGATCTAATTGATATCTTCTGTGACAACAATGGGGCTATTGCACAAGTTAAGGAGCCCTGGTCACACAAGAACATGAAGCACGTGCTTGAGTTTCACCTCATACTAGAAATCGCCGAGAGGGGTGACATTTCATTACATAGAGTGGACACCAAGGACAATGTCACAGATCCTTTAACCAAGGCACTAGCTCAGCCCAAGCATGAGGGTCATACTAGATCTATAGGGATCAGGCCCATGCCTAGTTAGAACCAGTGCAAGTAGGAGATTGTTGAATGTGCTCTAGTCCCGAGGTATTGGTCTTTGTATTTGTATTGTACATTTATTGGATTTATGTATTATACATTTTGTGTAATTAAATAAAGGCATTAATCTATTTATTATATATCTTATGCTATGTTTTAAATAGAGTATCCAATGGACATATCCATATCCATGTTGACATGTGTCATGCACTTGGCAGTAAGACCATGGATAGGGAAAACGATATGACCATAAAGAGATCTGTATTCTGTTCCAATCATGGGAATGAATGGAACTAAAGACTATCATTAGCTTGGTTGTGGTGGTGTCTTACCGGCCATTAGACATGGGATGTCAACCAAGTTAATGGGTACATGCAAAAGGGGCATGGTACTGGATTGATCCACTAAATGAGAAATCTACATGGTAAAGTATCACAAGTGATTCTCGTGTAGTACTTGTATGGATCCTTTGACCTGACCATAGGATGGTGCTACATGTGAAGTGGCATACTTTGGTGTACGCCGAAAGGGCCTGTAACAGGGTGCCAAGTATGGGTACGTTTGGGTGTATCAATGAACATGGCAGTGCTACATATATGCAGAAGGGAATGTCACTCAGTAGTCCATTGAGAAGATATCACCGGCCTCTTGATGAATGCAACTAATAAGAGTGTGGCCACACCCACACAAGTTGGACTTTATCTGTGAGCATCAGTTCATTCGAGATCAAGTAAATGTCCGGAAACAAAAGAGGATGATCAATCCATGCCTCTATGTTGGACATCGATATCAATGACATGGGATGTACAGGTTTAAACTATAGGGTTATGATTTCAGTTGGACTGCTATCTCCATCTTAATTGGGGGCTGTAATGGCTTACTAGAGCCCGCCTGCAGTTTGTGGGCCAAAGGCCCACTGCCAACATAAAGATGGGCCCACAGGATCGTACACATGGAACGTCTGAACACGGACTAAAGGGATCAACTGTATACTTGGAGTATACGCAGCGGAGAGAGATGATTGTATTAATTATATTATATAGATCAATTGGATTGATGAAAATAATATGATTAATATTTGTATTGGCCTTCTCATAATTAATTCAATGAATTAATTTCTGAGATTATTTCCTAGGTGGAAATATTTTACATGTATAGGTTTACATATATTTAATTTTATGAAAGTCTAATTTAATTCATTGGTTAAATTAATTTGTCAAATTAATTTTAATTTAAATGTATGTGATATATTAAATGGTATAATACATTCACATACATGTTGAATTAAAATAAAATTTGAAATTAAATTGGACCAGAAGAATTAAATCAGCTTTGGCCTTAAAGAAAAAAAAGGCCCACATAAAATTAAGGAAACATGGGCCAAAATTTTGAGAAAAATTTTCAGCCTTCTAGGTTAAAATACCTTAGGAAATTCGGGTAACACAAGAGAATTTTTGACAGAAAATTCCATCCCCAAAACCCTCTCTTCCAGCCGATCCTCTCACTAGCACGGGTCGTGTTCTATAGCCGTTCGTGTACGGGAACATGGAGGAAGTCGGATTCGATTTCTGCAGCCATCTCTTTAAGAGATTTTTCTGGTGAGAATCTCAGTTTGTTTAATTTCTTTTTGTTGTTTTCAATTTCCATATCAATTGCTCCTGGGCACGGATTTGAGGAAACGTTCCGCTGTTCTGCTTTAATTGGGCGTTTCACGATGAAAAACCCCAACAGAGTGAACAGAAAGTCTAATTTTGTATTTTACAATACTTAAAAATTAATTAAAATTTGTTTTTTGTTTATAAAAATACATAAGAAATTAATGAAAAATTCTAGAAAGTTCTAAAAAATTAGTTGGGTAATTTGATGCAACTTGAATAAATCAAAATGTGTTTTGATTATAAGAGGATGTGTATGAGTGCGCTAACCTTTATTTTTATTATTATTGTAAATCTGTTGTGCTAATGAAATCTGTTCGAGTTTTGTTGATTGCTCAATTTCCCATCAGTTGGCAAGGGTGTAAGAACTGACACGGAAAATTATTAATTTTAAAACAAGTCTTGTTAACTCACCACGTCCTATTTTGTATGAACCTAAGATCTAGAAAGAAATTGTTTGCACCATTGTGAGCCTGGATTTTTTCGACCTCAATAATGAAAACAAAATTAGTTATCCTTTGCATCGAGTTTTCTACAGGTGTCAGTTTGAAGGACGAAAGACGGGAACCAAATGAACTTCTAAACAAACCCAAGAATCGTCCGATAGATTAAGAGCTGTAAGGCTCTTTTCTAGGCCACACGGATCTCAATTAGAGCCACACGGCTTTATTTGTTATTGGAAAAAAAAAGAGCAATAAAATACGATGAAAATTTTGGATCTTGGGATAAGAAATAAGAGGAGGTAGACATAAAGGAAGGGACCATTTTTTGAAGAGGAGAAGTCAGGGAGAAAAGGGAAGAAAAAGAAAACACAGAGAGAGAATAGAAAAAGGGAAGCAGCGAGAGTTAGCAAGAGAGAAACAGGGAAGGGCAAAAACTAATAACCAATAACCAAAAACTCAATAATCTCATATCTCCAAGCTTAAACCTCAGTCCTTTCAATCCTCAACACTCAAACTTCAAACATGGTTACTTAATTCGTGATCTCGGAGATGATTCGGGGTAGAAATGGATTCATATGGAACCAGCTTGCATCGTAAGAATCGGTTTCAAAAACTTTAAAAAAAATTGGATAAACGCATCTGAGAGGCCTTAAATCCTTTTATTGCTTTCTGGGTTATTTTTGTTGAGTATTTGATGCTTTTTCAATTAAAAAGCAATTCGCTCTTTTTCTAGAAACCAGAGTTGCATGGTTCATAATTAAGTTGCACAGCTCTTATCTCTATACGTCCATGAAAAATTTCATTTTTTGTAAAAAATTTTCTAGTTTTATAAATCCAAAGTTGCACAGCTATCGATTGAGCCGCATGGCTCTATTCTTTATTTCAGTCTACTTTTTTAATGAATCAGTGAGATTTCGCCCTAACGGTAGGCCAAACTCACACGAAGAAGAAATACTCTAGAACTTTAATTTTTGGTAAATATCATATTTTATTGTAATAAAAAATAATGAAAAAAAGAAAAATATGCTTTTCATTAAGATTATTTTGAGTATGAACATTTATACTTTAGTATGTTTTGTGAAAATCGTTTTCGATGTGTTTACCACTTTAAGGCCTAGATTTAATTTCTGTGGAGTAATAAGAACCCACACGAATGAAATTTCAGAGAGATCCCGGGATAACCAACTCACCGAAGTGCATATTAATCCATTAATCAGTAAAATGTTTTTGAAATCGTTTTCTCAAAATTGGCTTTCAAAATTGTTTTCCAAGTCAGTCGGTTGAATATGTCAGATTCTTCCAGCCCCCTTTTCACATCCCATATAATCTATTATCCCTAGTTGTTCTGTCTGAGTCCTATGTTCATATATATATGTTTATTGTACAACTAACCGTTGTTTTGCAAGTAGATGTATGTTAGGTTAGATCTAGTTTTCTCTTTTGGATTACTCATGCATTCTAGGCAATTGTATCTCGTATCCCATTGTTATCAACGTATCCCCAGGTTAGATTATTCAATTGTGTTGTATTAATTTAATTATTTATTTATTGTATTTACTTATCGCTCTTTATGTGAGCATATAAAGAATAATTAGAGCTAAAAATGGAATAAGAGAATAAATAAAAGACGTGAAAATTGGAATAGTTAATAATTATTTGAAACGAGACAGAAATAAGTGATTTATCCAGATCAGAATCTTTGACTAAACTGTATAGCGATTCCTGCTCAGTTTGGCTATATCGCAATTTTCTGATAGAGCTGCATCGGATGGCGACTCTTTAAATCTTTTAGCAAGAGAGTTCTATTCCTTATGTTTTCCTTTTGCTTTTTGAAAAATCAAAAACCATTTTCCACTATAATTAAAAACCTTCTCCCGGCCCGACCTCGCAGCCTATTGCTCCTAAAAAAGGGTCGTCTGCTCAGAACCGTGGTACAAACGAGGTCACTTCTTTGCCGCAAAGGATCTATCAGTCAATAGGAATTTTGTTTAGAGAATTAGTTTCTTTGTTTGAACTTTTGAGTTGGTTCAAGTTTTTTTTTTTGTTTGTGATTACATGATGATTATTATTTATTTATATTGAATGAATAAATATTTGAGGGTGTTTATTTTGTTTTATTATTGAGCATTTAATTATTTGTGATGGTTTGTTGCTAATAGTATTAAAGGATAATAGTAATAAAACTGGGTCAAAATAAATTATAATTAGATTCTTATGAAGGAGTTATGAGATGAGATCCTGTAATCGAATTCACTATGCATATATATCTCATATTAGTAAAGTGGGACATTAGAACTTAAAGGGTAATTGGATCTTCTTAAGGTCTCCTTTTTCGAATTGATTTCTAGTGTAAGGCTTTGCTGGTTAGATATTGGTTGCGTATTGAACCTATATGTATTGTTACTTACCTTTAATAAGTCATGCTTATATGTATTATAGATCGAGTTCATACAATGGCATCTGTGTCCAAGTCGATTATAATTGAATTGAACAAAATCCTCAAGTTGAATGGGGCCAACTATGAGGTGTGGAGCATGAAAATCGAATATGTGCTAGAGGAGAAAGATGTTCTGGACGTCTTGGTAATGGTTATGGCTAAAGTTGAGGAGGGAACAACCGCACAATATAGGAGGGACCGAGAGGCTTTTGTAGCTTAGAAGATGAGAAATTTCACTACTCATATCATCCTGTTGAGTGCAATGGATGATGATATCGCTAGGAAATTTTGTAAGTATGAGAACACGAGTGACTTTTGGGTCGTTCTAAAAGAAAAGTTAAGAGGTGTGACTTTGATAAGGCTTCATTTTTTGACGATTAAGTTCAACACTTCCAAGAAGCGCCCTAATTTTACCATGAAGAGACATTTGAGGGAAATGTCCAACATGATCAACAACCTTAGCAATGCAGGTCATGTGTTAACTAATGAGCATAGGGTTCAATCTGTTATCCGCTTTTTGCCAAACAGTTGGGAGCATATGAAGATGCACCTAACTCACACTGAAAGTATTAAGACTTTCAAGGAGGATCACTTGGCGCGATTAAGATCAATGCTGAGGCTAACTATGCATCCATAAGAAAGAGTTCCAGTAATTAAGGTAAGAAGCATAAACACTTCTACGATAAAGGTAAAGAGTAGGCTAGTAAACCCAAGAAAGATTAATAGAAAAGGAACAGGAGACCCAAGAGTGGGAAAGTGAAGGTTTCAAGAGTGAAATGCTTCAAGTGCCAATAAAAGGGCCATTATCTAAAGACTGCAAGTCTAAGGTCAGGTACATTTAATTAACTCAAGTGTGAGTAAATTATATGATCTAGTACTGTTCATCTAATGGAATACGATCCTATGTAGGTTGTTGATTCAGGTGCAACGGACCACGTGACTAGGGACCGAGGTTCCTTCATTGAATTACAACGAATCTCATATGGATGAAAGTGGATCTATGTAGGAAACAACTCGAGAGTTAAAGTCCAAGGGATCGACACTTGTAGATTGATTCTGAAAGGTGGACAAACCCTTCGCCTACATGATATCCTATTTGCTCCCAAGGTTCGTAAGAATCTCATTTCTGTAACAGCTTTGTTGAATTTAAGTTTCAACTTGTTCTTGGATAATAATAGTTTACTTTTGTGTTTCACTGAAAACTTTTATGGTTCAGATTATGTTTTAAATGGTTTATTTTTTTAGGATATTGATTCAGACAATGAATGTTGTAGATTCATATTTTGTCCGAATAATTAATTATTTGTTTCACTGACTGTTAAATAGGAATATGTACATATATTTGCATACATATGTATATGTGTGTATATATATACATAAGAAAATTATTACAATTGTCAAAAATTTACTAAAGTAGAAATTTAATAAAAATATATATATCTTTATTAATTACTGCTTCATGTTTTTTTTATATTAATACTATAATTTACTTTTATTTACAATGGTAATTAAGATAAATACAAAAAATACAAACAAATTAATTACGTTTCAATAATTTTTACAATTCCTTATACACAAGGGCATTAGACATCATATTTTGATTGGAAAATAACAAAGAACATTAATTATATGATGGTACAAGTATACTTGTCAAAGACTAATTGCCAAAATTCAAATATTTCAACAGAGATTTTATAAAGGAAAATGTCAAATTCTTTTAATTATAGGCCAATAAGTTTAAAAATAAGTCCAAAACCAATTTAATTATGGTGGTTGAAATAGTTAAATGAAACTACAATAAGAGGAGATTCAAACTAAGCCCAAAAGAACAGATCAGATCACATCAAGAAAGAGCCCATACACAAAAAAAATAAAAAAATAAAAAATTACACCAAGGTTTCAAAAACAAATACCCCAAAAAACTCAATAGAAAAATCTCTTTTAAACAATATCCACTTTTAAGAAATTAAGATAGAAAAATTCAATTGGATATAATGATCATTTGAAAAAAGGATTTCTTTGGTAAGAGTTATTATTTCAATATCAAGTAAGTAAATTTTATAAAGTTTTTTTTTTTTTTTTTGGTGAAAAATGTCATTTTATCATTTTGCTTCACTTTCATAACATTTATTTGAAATGAATTATAATACATGTTATAAAAAGAGAAAATCCATTTTTTTTTAATTCATAATTCTTTTAAGTTGTTATTGATCATGTGTAAGGTCAGTTTTAGATTTTTAAGTGTGACTAGTTCAATTTTTAGTTTATTTCTTAGTGTGTATGTGTGCAAAATTAACAATAAAAAAGACATGAGCTTATTACATTCATCCATAAACACAACAGAAAAAAGGAATAATAGAAAAATTAAAATTCGCTTTCTATCTTGAATCACCATGCAAATTCCTGTAAAAAAATGATAAGAAATAAAATAAAAATCACAAGAATAAAGTCACGGGCCACAGTGTGTTGTGAGCGAACTTAGGTGGTTTTAATTCATTTCACACAAATGCCCATATCCAAAAAAGGGAAATGAAGTTCTGTTTCAATAATGCTTTTTGGAATAAAAAGTTCTTTTGTTTAAATCCTCACACATGAATGTCAATATCCAAAAAATGAGTTTCGATTTCAATAAAATACCTTTCATAATAAAAAAATAGCTTTCTAATTTCTTGCATACGTACAATAACTTGTTTGGAATCATGCATCATATAAAATTTTTCAGTCTTTACATCAATATCTAATGTTTTATTTTCAGGCATAATACGAGCATTACATACTTTCCACAACATAAGCACACACAGATTACCATTGGCATAAATCTGTAATTTTGCATATTAGTAAACCAACATCCATAATGACTCAGGATTTCAGAATCCAAGCATAAAGCAAACATGCATACAATTTCATTTTGTTTTCAGCAGAATTCGAGACTTTGACCTCAACCAAAATTTCAAATCCCGATTCAATTCATACATTTAAGGCTTGTGTAAACCTCACTTTAGTCCACCAAACCAAGCATACATATATCCATTTTCAAATCACGAATTAGGCGCATATACATATCACCATAGTCCCCCAAACTTAAGCATACCCATATGCATTGAGATAACAAGTTCATCATAAACATAAACATAATCATGGCATTTTACTTCTTTAAGGTTGTTTCTTTTAATGTCAATCCATAGCAACACACACAAGTATTTCAGAACATAAGAATTCATTTTCACACACACACATTGGCGTTCTGCACATCGTTAGAAGTAGAAAGTTTGGAGACTTAAGCCTTTTTTGATAACTAGATTAATGACTTAATTTAATGCATTATGTACTTAGTTTTTTTAAACTTATTTGATAATGATAAGCGCTAAAAAGGCACTTATATATGATACAATTTATATGGAATTTGCATTGTTTTCACTTATTATATATTAGATTTCACGTTGGTATTGCTTGTTTTTGATGATTTACAGTTTTAAAGACCAAGTATGCAAATATGTGAAATTTAGCTATAAAAGGAATCAAAAACAAAGAGAAATTAAAGGAAAAAGACAGGTCACAAGCATGACACAAATCATGATCACGACCTAGCACTTGGATAGACTTTGATTTCAGTGTTTTATAAAGAAACCTGTGTGAATCACGACCGCGACACTCTGTCACGATTGGACATGCACTCAGCAGCAGTTATTTGATCTTATCTATTTGGAACTTCAACCACCACTATGGAAAGACACAACCCTTCATGGAAAGACACAACCCTTCATGGAAAGACACAACTCTTCATGAAAAGACACAACCCTTTATGGAAAGATATAATCCTTCATGAAAAGACTCAACCCTTCATGAAAAGATACAACCCTTTATGAAAGGACACAACTTTCAAAGAAGAACCAATAGTATTCAAGAGACACAACTATTCAATGAACCAACACAACTTTAGAAAGAGACACAACCATTCAATGAACCAACACAACTTTACAAAGAGACACAACCATCCATTAAATCAACACAATCTTTGACAAAGGGACACAATGCTTTAATACTTATAAATAGAGAAGGAATTCCAGATTGCAAGTGTGTGCCCCCAATGGGATGCCAAAGGGAGGAAAAATCCGCAAATGGAAGATACTTCTAGTATACAAGTTAGAAAAATAGAGTGTCTAGAGAGTTCGAGTGTTGTTTGTAATATTTAGTGTACATAAAGGGGAACCTAATGCCAAGGTCCTTGAATCAAGTATTGTCGCTGTATAGAGAAAAGATACCCCCCAGGTTGCAATATACCTATAGGCGTGAGGGAGTGTTTCTCGTGTGACAGACGGGAATACTATCACTTTCTTAAGTCTATTCTTATGCTTTTCCTTTATGAGAGCATCATACTTGTATTTATATTGAATATTTATGAGACCAATATCGATAAGTTTTCTTATATCTTACTCTTCATTGCATAACTAATGCCAATTATGTTTTGATTTCTTGTTTTACATTGCATGACTAACGCCAAGTATGTATTGTGATTCATAATAAGATATAGAGAAGTTCGCATTTTACTTTGTCTTGTTTAGTTAATAAGATAGAATAAATTATGATGTATGATTGTTTTGCTTCACTTTGTTAAATTAATTGGAGATCATCTTAATATAGCTTAGCCATTGTGTATTAAGACCTTTAGTTATTCTGGCAAAGGTATTCGATAATTTGTCTATGAGTTATTAAATAAAATCTATTTCTAGACATGCCCGTTGAAATAGGACTTATCCGACATAATCTTATCATAAGGATTGAATAGATAATTAATGCATGTACAACGAATATCTAAGATAAAATGCTTGTATATTTATTAAACAACAACTCAACTCATACCTAGTACTTTAATTGATTTAACTTGCCATTTACCAAACTCTCCATATCACTTTATAATTCGATACTCTATAAACGCAAAGAAAAACAAACTAAATTGTACATACTTATTCCTCGTGGGATCGATATCTTTTATTACTACGTTGCGATTCGTATACTTGTGAGCACTAATCTCTAAATGGAAGTATTTTTAGAAAAATTATTATCAAAAAGCTAAATTAGAGATTTAGTAAACAAGCAACAGATAATAGTACTTAAAAGTTTTATTTAAGTCAAAAAATCATTTAATCTAATAAATCAAAATATTTGACTTAAAATTTTAAGTTGAACATTATCAAAAGTTTTTTTTTTAAATTCAATGCTTTATTTTTCGTGTTTATTAAATAATTCTATCATTTAATAGTTTTAGCATTTATAATATTCAGAACTTAAAATTCAATACTTAATTTTTTTAGTACTTAATTTTCAGTTTTACCAAGCACAACCTTAGGTAGAATGGCCTAATCCATTAATGGTCAGTTTGGGACTGCTTTTCTTAGTCCCGAAAGTAGCTTTCAGCCAAAGCAAGAGGAACCTTACTTTGGCTGAAAGCTGCTTTTGGGGCTGCGGAAAATAACCTCAAATGCACAATTAGTAAAAGTCAGATTGTATTCAGGAAAGAACTGGAAAAATACTTAAAACTACTTTAAGAAATTCACTTGAAATTGAAAAAACCACAAATCTTTAAATTTGCATAGAAGAAAAACCCCAAGTCAAAATAGACACTCAAAAAATAAAAGCAAAATTGAGAGGTAAAGAAAGAAGTACCTAAGTATGTTTTGATGCCAAAAACGGACTCCTACAAGTCTCTAGTGGATGGATTCGTAGATCTGAGTGCATCAGCTTAAGAATAAAGATAGAATCAATAGGCGAAAAAAAAGGAAAAAAAAACTAAGAAAACAAGAGAGAGAAATCGAGTAAAGTGAAGAAGAATCGAACGAAATAGAGGTAGTACCAATCGGTGAGGAGAAGAGCACCATTAGCTTTCCGTCATGGCAGATCCTGGCAACCAAACTCGGTCTGATTTCTCTGCGTCTATTAAAAAAATACAATAATAAAACTTTGAAATAAAAACCAAACAAAAAAATTAAAAAAAAGAAACATGAAAGCCTAGAAATTAAAGAAAAGAAACAGAAAAAATAGTGTAGTTACCGCAGGCAAAAATTGGTGAAACAGCCAATAAAAGACAAATCTGGCAAAAGTAAAAGTGACGCCAAAGACGTGAGGGTGACAAATTGAGAGAACGGAGAAGTAGAACAGGTCGAATCCGACCACGAGTCCGTATAGATCAAGAAAGATGATAGGTCGGCGGCACCTGATTGGGACAAAAAGGGATCAGAGAAAGAAAAGGAAATCACGCTGGAGAGAGGACAGCAACAATGGGAAAAACAGCAAAAGCAATTGTTGAAAGGAGAGAGGGTCGAGTGGCCGAGCTTAGGTTGTTGGAATAATAAAGACGACGACAGTGAAGAGAGAAGGTATGGAGGTAGAACCGACGGGATCCAACAACAATTCTGGATAGATCGCCATTGGTAGATGTATCGATAGTGAATATGTCCGGATCCATAGTGAAGGAAGAGAGGTGAGAACGGAGAAGATAGGTTCTGTGCTTTACACTATGTTTGGTTTAGTGATTAATAAAACATGGAATGGTATAGTAAACAAGGTATTGTACGATAAGAATTCATGAAATATCATATTACATTTGAATTCATAGTGAAATAAATGTATAGATTAATAATTATACCCTTTTTTAATTTAATAATAATATATAAAAATTACAGTTACAATTTTATGTTTTTAACTTTTTCAAGTTGAAAAAGTATAAAATGGAAATAAAAAAATATTAAGAATAATAATAATAATAGAAAGACATTTTACTATTAAAACAATTCCAATTGAGGTGTTAAAAAAATCAATCCCTTTAACTTATGGATTTATCATGAGTTATTATATTCTTATTAACACTTCAAAATAAATATGAGAATAATTGTACATCTATTTTACCATACCATAAGAATTCCCAAATCAAACATAGTTTTAGAGTGATAGAGAGATAATAAAGAGAGGCAGCCCAGGGTAGGGATAAGATAAGGTTTTGATTTTATATATTGATGACTATGGTGAAAATGTGTCTCCTTGTGGTTTTTTGAGAGTCCAAATGACCGTCTGGACTGACCAACTTGTTGGATATGCCCTAGTCCCGAGGCATTGGACATTGTATTTATATTATACATTTATTGGATTTATGTATTATACTCATTTTGTGTTATTAATAAAGGCATTAATTCATTTATTATATATATATATATATATATCTTGTGCAATATCTTAAATGAAGTATCCAATGGACATATCCATATCGATGATGACAAGTGTCATGCACTTGGCAGTAAGACCATGGATAGGGTAAACGATATGACCATAAAGAGATCCGTAGTCTGTTCTAGTCATGGGAATGAATGGAACTAGAGACTATCATTAACCTGGTTGTATGGCGGTGTCTTACCGGTCATTGGACATGGGATGTCAACCAAGTTAATGGGTACATGCAAAAAGGGCATGGTACTGGATAGATCCACTAAATAAGAATCCACATGGTATAGTATCACAAGTGATTCTCATGTAGTACTTGTATGGATCCTTTAACTTGACCATATAATGGTATCGTATGCGAGGTCGCATACTTAGGGGTACACCTAAAGGGCCTGTAATAGGTTGCCAAGCATGGGTGCTTTCGGGTATGTCACATAGCATGGCAATGCTACGGATATGCAGAAGGGATTTGTCACTCAGTAGTCCACTGAGAAGATATCACCGGCCTCTTGATGAATATGAGTGATAAGAGTGTGGCCACACCCAAACAAGTTGGAACTTATTTGTGAGCTTCAGTACGTTCAGGATCAAGTAAATGTCTGAACACAAAAGAGGGTGATCAATCCATGCCTCTGTGTTGGACACCAATATCAATGACATGGGATATACAAGTTTAAACTACAGGGTTATGATTACAGTTGGACTGCCATCTCCATCTTAATTGGGGGCTGTAGTGGCTTGCTAGAGCCCAACTGCAGTCAGTGGGCCACGGGCCCACTACCAACATAAAGATGGGCTCACGAGATCGTACACATTAAGCGACTGAACACAGACTTAAGGAATCACCTGTATACTTGGAGTATACACTCTGGAGAGAGAGGATATACTAATTATATTATAAAGATCAATTGGATTGATCATAATAATAAAATTAATATTTAATTTGCTTTCTCATAATTAATTGGATTAATTATGAGATTATTTCCTGGGTGGAAATATTCATATGTATAGGTTTACATATGAATTTATTTTGTGAAGATCTAATTTTAATTTCATGGATTGAAATTAATTAGTCAAACCAATTTTAATTAAATGTAAATAATATGTTACATGGTGTAATTTATTATATACACGTGTAAATTAAATTTGAGCTTGAAATTAATTTAAACTAGACCAATTAAAATAGATTTAGGCCTAAAAATGAAAGAAGGAAAAGCCCACACAAAAGGAGCCAATTGGGCCGAAATTCTCCTTAAGAATTTCGGCCACCTAGGGTTAAAATAACCCTAGGTATTTCGGCCACCATGAGTACAAGCCATATAGCTAAAATCACCACCTCTTCCCTCTCCATTGTTTGTGTTTTTCCCACGCTAGCACGGGTTGTGTTCGTAAGTCGTTCGTGTACGTGAACGAGGAGGGATTCTACTTTGTTTCCTGCAGTCTGCATCCATCTCTTGTAGAGATAATCCAGGTAAGAGATTTATCTATTGTTATTAAATTTTTATTTTTGCAATTTCCATCTCGATTGCTCCTGGGCACGGATTTGAGGAAATCATCACGTTCTTCCGCTATAATCGGGTGATTTCCGGTGACAAATCCTAACACAACTGACTTAGTAGCTGTAGCAAAATAAGCAAGAACACCGGGTGACCAATGGATCTACTCCGATGCTTAAGTCACAATTTGAATCTGAAAAGAGAGGAAAGTAGAGAAGAAAAGAGAATCAGATACCTGTAGGGTTTACAATGTTCTTTTTATACCCTTTTTGGACGCGTGGTCCTGTCAGACCGTTATGTACAACCTCCTCTCATTGGTTTGGCATGGGTCTCTCCTAATCCCCTCTCCATGTGCTTAAGGGCCAGGCCTACTCTGCACCTGTCCTTGTCCTATTGATCTGGATTTAGGATCTTGCCCATACACTTGTATGGCTGAGACCGGCTCATCCCAAGCTTTTGTCTTTTCTTGACACGTGTCTCGACTTAGTCACATGATATTCATGTGAGCCACTTGGCACCCTCCCCCGACCTATTTCTTAAATACCATGTGAAGTGTAATTTCTATGAGATGCGTGGACATAAGAATGTTCCACGTGATCCATGAGGTCACTTTCGTGAGTTGGTGTCATCGAGACGTGGGAATAAGTCGTGTGATCCACATGGTCATTTTTATGACGTGGTGCTATCAGGACTCCCCCCCCTGGTGAGCAATTTATACTCTGTTAACGGTCCCAAAAAAGCTAATTACAGTACTAGAGGGGGTGAATAGTACTATATACCGAGTAAAGATTTTGGCAAACTCTTTTTAAAATTCTTTTCAAAGAAAGATAGTTTTCACCAAATAAACACAAGTTTTATAAAAATGCGGAATTAATTAAAATAGTAAAACTTGTGAATATAAATTCGCTTGACTAAAAATGACTTCAAATAATAAAGCTATTAATTTAAATTGCAAGAATTTAAATAGCAGCAAATACAAAGAAAGTAGGGATAGAGGAATGAAGACACCGAATTTTATCCTGGTTCAACCCAACGGGTCTACGTCCAGTCTCCAAGCCAACCGCTTGAGATTTTCACTAATGTTTCCTTTACAGGCAGGAAATAAGCCTGTGTTACTTTTTGCGAGTTTAAGTAACAAACTCAATACTTTTACAGGTTAAGTATCAAACCTCTATCGTCACTTTTTGGAGCTTAAGTAACAAACTCTTCCGATGCTTTTTCAAAGTTCAAGCACCAAACTTTTACAGACTTTGTTAATCACACTACCAATAAAGTAAACCCCCTTTCACACAACCTTGTGTGAATATACAATTCCCAAATATATGATTATTTAAATAAAAGAATGAAGCTCTTTTGTCTTGACTTTGCTCTTGTAGGAGTTATGGAAGACTCTGAATAGCTTAAGAGTGTGAATATTACTTGTAAGTCTTCTTGCTTCAAGATTTGGTCTTCATATCCATTTAATGGCGAAAGAATTCTTCATGGAAGGATAAATGACCGTTTGTCTCAATTCACAAAAGGAATATGGTGGTTGATTTCAAGTCACAAAGAGAGGAGTAACGAATTCATCATATGGCTGTTTGTTTCAAGTAATAAGATGAGTTGATCTCATGTGATTCAAGTCATAAGCTTATGAAACAAAATCTTTTCAAGTGATAAAATGAATATAGTTGTTGAAGTCAAGTCACAAGCCAAAGTCTTCTAAGTGATAAAGAGTTGAGTTCATCTAATAAACTTCTTAAGGCCATTTTTCTCAAGTAGTAAGATGATATGTATTTTGATCTCATGTAATAAAGATAATGCCATATTAATGTAGCTTTTGAAGGTATATGAAGACTTCAAAGAATGTTGTAGCTTATAAGCATAAGTTGTTTATTTAATTATATCAAGTAGTATCTTCATCTCATAAAGCTTTTATACTTTATGTCAATTTAAGGAATACTTTTTCCATAATGTCAACTTGTTATCATCAAAACTAAAGTCAAAATTCTCCCCCTTTTTGATGATTGCAAGATGATAGGTTGACATTTGAGCCGAAATGAATATACTTTGCGTATGCTCTCCCTTAATATGTCCGCAGTTGTTTTAGACAAAATTTTTCAGAGATTAAAAATTTTATTTTAGTATAAACAACCAATATGATCTGAATAGACAAGCTATTTATAGAATGAAAATTGATTAGTATAGTGAGTAAATAGTGAGCTTTATATTAAGGCGTTATAGATTTAGTCTTTAAGGGAGAGAGCCTGATATTTTGTGGCCTATAAACAACTCATTTTTGAGTTTTAGATCTCAAAGTAGAGTTTGTATTCAAACTCATGTACCTGTAATCACAATTATACATACATACATATATATATATATATATATATATATATATATATAATTATGATTATAGGTATAGTCTTTCATAGACCATCAGTAGTACCTGCTGCATATATATGCTAGTTTTATCTCAAATGGTAAGCAGTTTTTATAAAGTCATGGAAATTTGAACACATATGACTTCAAAACCAACTACCCAAGATTTCTAGAAATAGAGAAAATATGCAATTCTTTAAGAGATGGTTAGAGTTATTTCAACAGAGTACACAAAGTCAACAGCAAGAGAATTCAATACATTTTATAAACTGATTTAGCTATCATGCTTGGATAAGCACACATACCCTGCATAGCTCATTTGATAAAGTCATATGTATCTAGCAAAAAATATACTTACATTGTATTAGTCATAAATCATAGTGCACATTAGCTGCGGATAGCAGAATATGTATATAGTTTCAAACATAACATATAAAGCATATCATATGCTCATAAGTCAAGTTAAGTGAAGTGATTTATGTAACTTGTTAAAATAGTTTAATATAAAATATATAGTTTCAAACATAGCTTATTCTACCAATAATGGAATATGCAGACTATAAAGTCACATAGCATACCCTTAAGTTTACAAATCTCATAGCTGTGAGTGTCAACATTCCATGTATCAAGTTTCTCAATTATGCAACACATCAGTAACATCAGTGACATGTCAGTACACACATTAGCTATATCATAGATCATCATGTCAACCTTTTTCTTAATGGATCATGTCAATTACATACATGTCAGTACATACATCAACTATATCATAGATCATCATGTCAACCTTTTTCTTGATGGATCATGTCAACTACACATGTCAGCACATCATCTATGTTAGCACATCATGTTAACAACACATATCAGCACATCTATTGTTGATCATGTTAACCTTGTCAACCTTTTTCTCCCCCTTTGAAATCATAAAAAAGAAAAGTAGGTCTTAAACAGTTCTAAACAGACCACATATCATGCATTTGTAACACATATGCATACAGATCAATAACAGTTTTAAACAACAATGACAGTGATCTTTAGATAGATGTGTATTAATAGATATGTGCAAGACAAAGCATATTTGTATGAAAAGTAAAACTTCATGATTGTATGGAACTAGAGACTAGCTATAGCACACATACTGTAACCAGGGCTGACATAAGAATCACAGAATAAGTCATATGTATGCAATAATATATACTAGTCCAAATTATAGACATGACTTAAATATATAAGTCAAGGATAGTAACATACAGTTTTGAAAGAACAAAACTCAGACATCTGACTATAGTTTTGTAAGAAGAAAAAGCTTTAGCACTTACACTTTTCATGACACTTTGCAGAGATATTAAAACTTTTTAAGTTAGCATGTCACCAGGCAGTTGAAAATATATATTATAGTTATGAAAGAGAAATAGCCACATAGTATATAGAGAGAATTCATATCCTATTAGAGCTAGAGAGATCCAAATAGAACAAAATACCCTTAACAAAAGTACTAATAACATTGTTCAAGATAACGATACCATAAAAAAATTGTTGACAAAAAAAATGTAGAGATCAGTTGTGAATCACTGGGGTTATCTTCTGATCATCTCTACAAGTCAACATTAGGGATGCAAACCTTATTTATAGAGGTAAGGAGGAGGAGGAGGTTGCTCCAGACTTTAAAATGTTGGAAATGAGGCTCTTTATTGCATCAATTTGCTCTGTGAGATGATTAAGTGTTCCTGTCATTCTTGCAACCTTCATTTCCATTCCAGTAGTCATATGGTGCACCTTTTCTTGAATGTTGAGCAGCTATATCTGGATATCCCTGAGAGCTATGGGGACCTCTGTGTATGCTTTGGAAGCCATAAGAGTTTTTGAAGCACTAAGTACTTTCGATATTACCTTGAAGCATGTTTCCAAAGTATAGGCAGTCACCCTGTGATAGTCTAGTGGTGGAGGAGGAATTGCAGAGAGTGATGTTGTGATTGATGACATAGGCATTGTAGGACAGGAGTTGATCCAAGGATTGTGGATGAGGGAGATGGTGGACATATGCTCAATGGGAATGAAGATAGATCAGTGGTGGTGGACAATGGTTTTGAATCAGTGAAGTTATGAGCCATGGTAAAGGTGGGTTATTAGATCAGTGGTGTGTGTAGGAAAGCTTTATAGAAGTCAGGGAGGGTGAATGAACTAAAAGGATTTTCAGGGTTGGAGTTGGAAAACAGACTTAGAGGTGGATTTGCTTCAAGTCTCAATGTTAAGTTAGCTTCATTGATCAAAGACAGAAGAGACTCAAACACATCATTTTCTTCCAGATTTTGACAGGTCATTTCAGGCTGAGAAGCCTCTTTTCCTTTTCTTTACTTTGATAGTGGTTCAGACCCTACACTTTTCTCCTTAGTGAGCTCCTTACTAACTTAAGTTTCTATTTTAGCAGATGGAACTTCAGGGCATAAGGATTTAGGAATGTGTGCTTTAGAGCTACTTGAGGAGGTTTCAAACTCAGAATCAATAACTATGGGCTTGATTGGATTCTGAGTCTTGAGAGCACAAGCCTTAAGCATTCTTGCAATGTTGGGTTTATTGATCACAGACCTAGAGCTAACAAAGGAGGGTATAAGTCCAGCTCTAAAGACATTGGAATGAATGAAGTATTTAGTAAGGAGCATGTTGTATGGCAAGGCAGAACTGTTCTAACATGTGTCATATGGTTTATCATAATGTAGGGTAAGTTTATCTTTATATAGCTAGGCAGATGCCATATGAATCATATACTAAAATTGTTCATAGTTTCCAGACTAGCCTTCTGTGGAACAAAAAATGCAGAGATCAACAATTGAAGTATTCTATAGTCCTATCTTAGGTAACCTGAATCAAGTTCAGACCAAGGAATTGAATGTCCAATAGGAATTCTGAATACCTCAGAGGCAAAATTGACTACATTGTAATTTCCTAATACCATGGGTGTAGGACTCCTATCGAGTTTAATCCCTCCAAGGGGCAGATTGAATACTTCACTAAGAACTCTCTCATTTACAGGTAATTTTCTTCTATGTAAGTAAGTGTTCCATAGAATTCACTTACCAGAGAGTCATAGATAGGCTCATTAATACTAAGGAAACTTTTCTATCTCTGAGATTTGAAATACCAAATTAAAGGTTTATCCGTTTCTCTTAGATATCCTCAGTCAACTTTCCTACATCTAACTCTTTCCTTTGTCAAGCCATCAACATAAATTAGTTTACCTGGTTTGAATTTTAGAGATTTACATCAGAGAACATATGTGAGCAGATAACCTTTTTAGAGCGGAACGAGGCGAAGCGAACAGGAGAAAGGAGAACTGAATGTTTGGTGTTGTTTGAATTGAAAACAGGTTTGTATCTTGCTTAGGAAAACCATTGATTTGTTTGGAAATCCTTTTGTAGAAAACCTTTTATTTGAATGTGAGTTTTGGTAAAACTAATTTTTACATTTTAGAAAATCCCGTTTTATTACTTAAAGATCTCGAAACCTAAATTTCGGAATCAGTGACAGAGTCACCACTCAGATCAACTTATCTAGGAAATTCTGGTACAGCTCCCTACCGAGTGTATACTGCCGTACCTAATCCAGAGATTTAGGGTTCGGGTAACTTACCTATTCAACCTCAAGCTTGCTTTCATTTATAAGTTCATATGACAATATTATACTCACTTATTCTCTACCCATTTTTATGTTTTATTATTGATTAGTCCATGCTCACTTAGATGACATAAATAAATAAAGTGCAGAAAAATAAATCATACATCCAAACCAAGCAAAAATAATAGAGGCCGCTTATTACAACCCAAAAAGAAAAAAACTCTTATCCTCACCAATATAATCGCCTACTATACATGAATATCTAAAAAAGTACAATCGCCTAGGATACACGGATAATCTATCAAATACATCTAAAATAATAAAAAGAAAAAATAAAAGCTGTAAAACAAATGGTTAGCACAATTATATCAAAGATAAAAGTAGGACTCATAACAGGACATAGTGGGAAATCTCAGGAAACGGGAGCATGCATTTAGGGGGTAACTGAGAAGTCTGGGTGACTTACATGATTAGACCTAGAAAACTGTTTTAGAAACATCCTGTAGGTTTTTATGCTCGAAAACAATTTGGAAAACCGTTTGGCTCTATTACATGCAAATTGCTTCTTTTTAGTGAGTCGGTTATCCCGGAACTCGGGGTTCCGTTTGTGGGGGTTTCCTATCTCAAACATCCATCTAAGGCCCAAAGCAGTAAACACATGAAAAACAGTTTGATTCTAAAGATAGCATCACGTGATGATGTCTGTGGGAGTCGTCCGAGATTCTGCCTTCATCTGGGAACTACTGGTGTGCCCTAGTCCAAATAGAATTAGTTCTTGTATTGTATTATACTTTATATTTGGATATTTTGTATTATACATTTTGTGCTGAAATAAAGGCATGAATCTAATTATTCATATCTTGTGCTATTTATAAATAGAGTATTCAATGATTATAACCATACTAAAGTAAACCAATGTAGGTCATTAGATTATGAGACCTTTTAGTAGAGTTAAAGTTATATTCATAAAGATATATCCCTAGTCTGTTCTAATCATGGAAATGAATAGAACCAAAGACTAGCATATCTTTGATTGGATGGTGGCGTCTCACTAGCCATTAGACATGGAATGTCAGTCAATGATATGGGTACATGTTGGGTTGCATGGTACTGGATCAATCTGCCACGAGAAAACCACATGATTCGATCATCATAGGTGTTTCTCAGGTAGGTCTTGCTATTATCCTTAGACTCGATGTTCACTATAACATAACATGGGATCTTATACATGTTAATATACGCCTAACGGGCCCGTAACAGGGTGCCAAGTATGGGTATGTTGGGTGGGCCAGTGAACATATTGATGTTGATAATGAAGCTGATAGAATTACCACCCAGCATCCCCTGATATGACATCACCGGCCACTTGATGAGTGGGACTGACAAGTGTATGGCCATACCCAAATAAGTTGGGATTCAAATTCGTTAGGTTCAGTCCACTCGGTATCAAGAGATAAATAGGCATATAAGAGGATGACAGGGCCATGCCTCCTGCTTATATATCGATGTCAGTTGGCAAGGGATATACGAGATCACGACCGGGTTATGTTTCACATTAGACTGCTAGTCTCCGTCTTAATCGGGGGCTGTAACAGTTTTCTAGAACCCACTTACAGTCTGTAGGCTTTGGGCCCACTGCCAACATAAAGACGGACCTACAGGATCGTACACATAAAACGACTGAATGTTGACAAATCGGAATTGGAACAGAAACCAAATTAATTGAATTATTGACATTAGGTTATGTCATAATTAATTCAATATATATTAAGGGAGAATCAATTTTATTTGGTTAATTAATTACATGCAGTAAATAATTAATTAAATAAAATAAAATTTCCTTGGTGGAAATATAAAAAAAAAGGTGTATTTATTTAGGTTGGTTTTAATTTAACTTTGGGATATATTAATTTGATAAAATTATATTTAATTGTGTCAATTGGAATTTTATAATGAAGTTTTATTTAATTCTAATTTTACAAGTTAAATTAATTTAATCAAATTAAATAACCTATAGTTTAATTAAAATCCTAGCAGGCTAAGGAGTATACTAAGGAGTATATAAAAGGAAGCCTTAACCTAATTTCTCCCTAACCCTAACCCTACCATAAGGAATTTGGCCTACCTAATAAAAAATTACAGTAGCCCCTTTCCGTGCTTTTTTAGAATTCTGTTCTCTCTGTTGTTATCTTTTTTTTTCTCCACCTTTTAAAAACCTAAAGAAACCCGGCTAAAACCCCTCTAATTTAGGAATCCTCCTCTGCCAAGGATACTAATGTTGGTTATTTAGGAAGTAATCTGGCCGCTTATTAGAGCCGCATGACTGTAAGGTAACAGCTGTGCGGCTCTGGTGTTATAGCTGCACGGCTGTAGTTGTGGACCTACATCCATACGGCTCTAACCAGAGCTAACAAAATTTTTCATAAATGCCACCCTCACATCTAAGCTCTCTAATCACTCGAAGGACCTTTCTCGGGGTTTCGGATCGTGGACTATTCAGTTTTCAGAGCGTTTGAGACATTCCAAGCAATATTCCGCTGCTTTCCCAAATCCAACTCACGTTCATCTGTCTAACAGGTAACATAGGATTTTCATTATAGAGGTCAGGAAAACTTATGCTTACAGGCTGCCCCTAGTGGGATCAAAGTCGATACATGGCTGGGCTGTTGTGCCCATA
The DNA here is from genome assembly GCA_039660915.1 of Euphorbia tirucalli. Lineage (NCBI taxonomy): Eukaryota > Viridiplantae > Streptophyta > Magnoliopsida > Malpighiales > Euphorbiaceae > Euphorbia > Euphorbia tirucalli. The sequence continues at coordinate 26,813,691 of CM077640.1, read as the reverse complement.
TCGAGTTTGGTCTCGCGATAGGGAGCACAATGAGAAAAGAAAAAGGAAACGTACCTGACATCTTGGTTTGTCAAGGAAATCAGGCGCAACATCTAGCTAGGGATGTGCCTCGGCTCTTTGTTGAGTAATGGCTCTAAATTTGTGTTGGCTCTCGATGGAGCAATAATCTTGAAGTTGGCTCTAGGAGCTTTGGTTTGTAGTTGGCTCTCGGTGGAGCAATAATTTTGAAGCTGGCCCAAGGGGCATTGATTTTAAAGTCAGCCTAAGGGGGCGTTGCTTTTGAAGTCAGTCCAAAGGGACGCTGATTTTGAAGTCGGTCCAGGAGGCACTGATAGGGAGCACTGATTTTGAACTCAGCCTAGGGGGCACTGATTTTTAAGTCGGCCTAGGGGGCACTGATTTTGAAGTAGGCCCAAGGGGCACTGCTTTTGAAGTCGGCCCAGGGGGCGCTGCTTTTGAATTTGGCCCAGAGGGCGCTGCTTTTGAAGTCGGCCCAGGGGGCACTGATTTTGAAGTCAGCCCATGGGGTGCTGATTAGTCGGTCTAAGGGATGCTGATTTTGAAGTCGGCCTAGGGGGTGCTGATTTTGAAATCGGCCCAAGGGACGCTGCTTTTGAAGTCGTCCCAGGGCACTGATTTTGAAATCGGCCCAGGGGGCACTGATTTTGAAAGTCGGCCTAGGGGACACTGATTTTGAAGTCGGCCCAGGGGGTGCTGATTTTGAAGTCGGCCCAAGGGGCATTAGATTTGAAGTCGGCCCAGGGGGTGTTAGTTTTGAAGTCGGCCCAGGGGGCGCTGATTTTGAAGTCGGTCCAAGGGGTGACAGTTTTGAAGTCAGCCTAAGGGGCGTTAGTATGAAGTTGCATCGAGAGTGCGTATTTATTCCTTGATCGATAATTGTGGAAACAAAAATTTTTGCCCTTTCGAACAAGAGTAAATACGGCTTGATTGTTTTTCCCCTGGATACCTGTAAAAAGCAAAGAGTACCTTTCTCTGGATTATATCCGCATAAATGGAAATTCTGAAAATTGAGAAAATCTTCATACCTAAGAGTTAGAGACGTACGGCTCTAATTTGTATGTTATAACCCAGGGGATGCCCCAATGTCGGGCTATTTCCTCTTTTAGAGCGCCCATGATTCGGGACAACCTGATGATGACAGTAAGTACCTATCCTTGAGTTAGCATTGATGCATGTGTGTGTGCATATTCCAAGTGTATGCATGCATGTGCCAAGATGTTTCTGCTGTTGGTCTTGGTGTAGTTTGCATCTGGCATTCAGCGTTGCGAGTCGGCCTAGTTGTGGATCTAGAGCTTATGAACCAGGCTTTCCAGACGTGCACAGATCCACTGGAGGCTTCTTTATTATGAGAACACTAAGGATGAGAACCAGGTGGGTGATCAGGGTGACGGGGTACAGTCCTAGGTCCTTTCTTTTCCTTCTTTGATAATTTAGCCCGTATGTAGGCTCATTCTTGCTTGTATTGCCCATGCGTGGGACCATTTTTGAACATTTTGTTTTGGTACATTGGCCGTGAGCGCGAGGTGTGACCCTGAGATGCCTCGGGTTGCAGGGAGTTACAATTGCCTAAACCTGCCGTTGTGTGACTTGTATTTTGTTTTGTGTCCTAACTTTTGCATAGACCGCCCTTTATGGTTTTTGGCCTGTCGGACTGTCTGAACTTTTGTCTGAAACCTAAAAGGGTGGTTCAGACAAAAGTTCAGACAGTCTGATAGGCCAAAAAGTGAGATGTATGAAGACTCTTATTTGTATCCCAACTTTTACATAGACCGCCTTTCGATTTTCAGTCTATTGGATTTTTTTTTTAAAGTGAGATGTATGCAAACAGAAAATGTATATAGCCATATATGTGTAACACGAACTCAATTTCACTTGAGACATTTAAATGAACAGAACAAAGCATTCATTCATTCATTAATAATGTTTTAGCACAATGCATATCAAAGATGAAAAGAAGCTAAGCACGGAATCAATAATGGTATCCGTCTCGACCTAATCCACGACTGCCACTAATCGGTCTTTACAGATTTTCCTGCTAATGGTGCTCACCTCACTGTCCTAACTTTTGCATGGACCACCTTTTTGGTTTTTGATCCATTGGACTATCCTAATTTTTGCATGGATTGCCTTTTCGGTTTTCGATCCATCGGACTTCTTTTTTTTTTATACACATAGTATCGCTAGAGCTTATCTTGATTGATGGGATTGACGAATTCGTTTTTGTCCATATCTATGATCTTCGCAGCACCCTTTGAAAGTATCTTCTTGACCACATATGACCTTCCCAGATAGGCTTGAATTTCCCCCGCACATCCGTATTGGTCTGTTTCATTTGTTTAAGTACCAAATCCCTTGCTTTGAATGGGTGTTTCTGATGATGGACTTTATTGTTATAAGCCCTGGCCATTTGCTATTGGTGCATCTGCAAATGATCTAAACCCCGAAGATGCTTCTCATCGATTAACGCCAACTACTCATATCTCGACTAAACCCATTCAGATTCTAGCAATTACGCTTCCATGAATATTCTCAATGACCTAATCTCGGTTTCCACTAGTAAGACAGCTTCCATCCCATAGACTAATGAGTACAGTGTCTCTCCGATAGAAGTTCTGACACTTGTTCTATATCCCCAGAAGGCAAATGGCAACATGTCAGCCCAATCTCTACAAGTGACTACCATTTTTGATAGAATCCTCTTGATAGACTTGTTGGTCGCTTCTACCACTCCATTAGCTTGCGGGCGATACGGAGATGATCTATGATGTTCATCCCCTTTATCCTGGAACAACTATATTGTTACGCCTTAAAACTGTACCCCATTATTAGTCACGACATGATGCGGGATCCCATACCACACAAAGATGTTCTTCTCGATGAACTTGGTCATTTTCTTAGCTGTAACATTTGTAAATATTCTGCTTCTACCTATTTCGAGAAGTAGTCGACAGCCATGACTATGAATCGGTGCCCATTTGATGCAGGCGGCCTTATTTCTCTAATGATGCCTATCCCCCAAGCAGCGAATGGCCATGGAGTCGATGATATCTAAAGTTCGAGTGGAGGGAGATGATTAGATCTCTGTACACTTGGCATTCATGGCATCTTTTTACTTCTTCAATATAGTCAGCTTGTAGGTAAGCCAAAAGTAAACTTGCCTCAATACTTTCTTGGCCAGGGCTAACCCGTTCATGTGCAGCCCGTAGGTTCCTGCATGGATCTATCTCACAACCTTCTTCGCTTCTTCTTCTGTTAAACATTTTAGGAGTAGGCCAATGGCGGTTCTCTTAAAGAGCTGATTCTCAAATATCCTGAACTGTGCTGCTAATCTTCAAAGAGAGATCTTATCTGCTTCACTGGCATCTTAGGGGTATTGCCCATTCTGAATGAACTGCAAGATATCATGATACCAAGGACGTTCTCCACTGCTGCTACAACATTGACTGTTAGGTAACAAGGGTTCTGTGTAGTTTCTAGGATCACTGGTTGTATCGGATGCTTTTGGGGTCCTTCCCACATTGATGAGAGTGTAGCTAAGGAATCGACCATCTGATTTTCTTCCCTCGGGACATGTCTAAATTCATACTGACCAAATACTTTCACTTTTTCCCAAACTAGCTGGAGATATGGCTGGATTGATTCTTCCTTTATCTCTCAATCCCTGGCAATCTGTCAGATCACTAAAGCTGAGTCTCCGATAACTAACACTTCGTGTGCCCCTAGTATGATTAAGGCATCAATTCTAAAGAGGTAAGCTTCATATTCTGCTCCGTTATTAGTTACTGGAAATTCAAGGCGTTTTGCTAGAGGGATGATTTCTCCAACAAGTGTACCGATGATTACTCCCAGGCCTGCACCATGTTTGTTCACAGCACCATTAAAATACATCACCCATCTGCTTGGTTCTATCTCCACCACTACTAGCTGTTCATCTGGAAATTCCAAATTCTCGACATAGTCTGATTCTAGAGGCTGGTTGGCTAGGAATTCTACTGTAGCTTTTCCTTTGATCATCTTCCTGGTTACATACACAATATAAAATTCTGATAACAAGAGTAACCATCTTGATAGTTTTCCGGCCAACGCGGGGGTTTGGCATAAGTACTTCATCGAGTCAACCTTAGCCACTGCCTGAACCTTATACGATTGAAAGTAATGCCTTAACTTCTTAGTCAGCCATACCATAGCAGTGCAAGTCTTTTCCACCACGTTATACTTGGCCTCATAAAAAATAAAGAAAAATAAAAGTTGCATCCAAATACAGTTAGTACAAATAAATAAAACACACTAAGGAATCACATAGCATAGAATAGGGGTATTTTAGGAAACAGGGTCATGCATTTAGGGGGGTAACCGGGTCGACCCGACCGGTTGGCCCGGTTAGATCTAGAAAACGGTTTTTGAAACGCCCTGTAGGTTTTATAGATTAAAAAAAACCAATTTTGAAAACCATTTGGCTCATTTACATGCATTTTCCAACTTCTTAGTGGGCCGGATATCCCGGGACCTGGGGGTCCTGTTCATGGGTGGGCCTAAATTAAACATCCATCTAGGGTCCAAAAAGAATGTAAACACGCCAAAATTCAGTTTTGAATAGGAAAAAGATGCAAACTTACAAGTTTGGGGTCCAAAAGAGCAAAACTGTAATTTTGCCTCCTGAACTACAGTCGCGCAGCTGTAACACCTACAGCTGTACGACTGTAATGCTCCAGAATGTTTTCCGGCTTTCTTTCCTCATTTTTGAAAATTGTTTTACAAATTTAGCGATTTTGGGCGATCTAGGATTTCTGGAAACACACTAAATTCAACAAAACGGATCCGAAACGGATCGAAACAAATACGGAAATCCCTAATCACCCGAAATTACCAAACTTGAAATCACATGCATCAATTAAAATAAGAAAATCGGGAATCTAAGCATAGATGGATGTAATTAGACTGATAATATTCATGAAAAACACATTTGATTTGAAAACGGAATTGTTATCAGTCAATTTAGGGCATTCAAAGCTTTTGCCCCTGAAGATTAGCCGCACGGTTGTAGGTCACAGCCGCACGGCTGTAATCATCAGGTAGGGCGGCTGTAACCAGAATCGCTTCCAAAATCACAAAAAACTCAAAAACACCAACAAATAGCACCCAAAATGAATTAAAAAGGATTTTTAAGACCTCTCAGAGCATACCTTGTCTGTGTTCCAGTGTTTTGGACCACCAGGGATGGATTCAGATGCCAGGAAATGCCTTGCAATCACGAACAACCCCAGAGCGTGTGTGATCTCCGAAGCCCGAGCGGAACCCCGAATGAAATCAAATGAATGATTACAGTCTAGAAACAACCTTAGAAAGCTAGTTCTTTCAAAATTATGATTGTTTCTACAGCTTTTATTAAGGTTTTTTTATTGTTTTTGCATTAAAACACTTAATTTCGGTCTTTTTCTTTCAAGAACTCTAAATGTGGCTGTGTTTTCTTTCAATTCCCTCTATTCAATAAATTTTTTGTGTCTGCTCTCTGTTTTTTTACCCTAATCCCGGTCATTATGGTTTTATATCTCCTATTTTGGTTAAAAATCTGGATTAAATGTTGATTTGTAACAAAAAAGGAAATCTGATGATTACAGCCGCGCAGTTGTAGGGCACTACAGGGGAGCGGCTGTAGTGACCAGATTAGCCCATTTTCATTTATTTTTCATTATTTTCCTCAGTTCTCCTTAATACTTACTTGAACTTCTTCGGGGTTCATTACCAAGACTTGTCACACACATCCAGATCACCCGAGACATTTCTAATGTTATCCTGGTCGTTCTGAATCTGCTTAACGTTCATCCGTGAAAAAGGTAATAACAGCTTTCATCAAAAAACCCGTGCTCACAGGAATTCTAAGGGAGGAAAACCATAAAACAAAAGAGAAAAAAGAATGCAAAACCGAAAAAAAGAGAAAAACTAAAAAACAATACCGTAAACACAGAGAAACAGACTAGAAACACTTAGGGTGAGAGTTCCTAATCGTATCACATTCATTCGGCATCGTTCTCAGGTTTGTTCGGATTGATTCGGGACTCTTATTCAAAGTTTCAGAGGTGTTCATGAGATTCTAAGCGAATTTTGACCTTCCAATCCAATTCCAGTCATCATCAATAAGGTAAACTCTGAGAGGCCTTAAACTCATAATTAGTTGTTTTGTGCTGCGTTTTTCTGTGTTTGTTAAATTTTTGAAAACTGTCTGTTTGATTACAGCCGTACGGCTCTAACTAGAGCCGAGCAGCTGTAATCCCTTAGAACATAGCCGAGCAGCTATACCACTATAGCCGCACAGCTATGTTCTTCAGGGCAGAAACCCAAAAAGCCCTAAATAGAGCTAAAGCAATCAGTTTTCCATTTTGATCATTCTGCTATGAATTATTTCATTCCAATCACATCTGTTACATTCAAAATTGTGGTTTTCATATTTCTTAGAACGTTAATGTGAGATTTTCAGTTTCTTTGATTTTGACTTTTGAGATCTAGGGTTGTTCGATCCAAACTGGATCCACTGTCCAGCTTTAGCGGACCCTTAGGTTCCTTAAAATCCTTAGAAATCATAGAAAAATGATTAAAACAGTGATTTTCAAAGTGAAGAAAACCAATTTCAGGTTTTGGATACTAGAGCCGTACGACTACAGTGGCTATAGCCGCACGGCTATAGTTCCAGCAGAATCACGAGATGACTACCATGGACATCGTGCTTGATGCTGTCTTCAAAATCAAACTATTTTTTATGTGTTTACTGCTTTAGGCCTTAGATGGATGTTTGGAATTAGGAAACCCCCACAAACAGAACCCCGAGTTCCGTGATATCCGACCCGCTAAAATGAAGTAATTTGTAAGTAACCAAGCCAAACTATTTTCAAAAATGTTTTCAAGCACAAAAATCTATAGGGTGTTTCTAAAATGGTTTTCCATGTCTAATCGAGTAAGCCGTCCGGACTTCTCGGTTATCCCCTAAATGCATGCTCCCATTCCTTAAGATTCCCCATTCTGTCCTATTGTGAGTCCCACTTGTGTTTGTGATATAATTGTGCTAATCCCCTGCTTAGTTTTTTTATTTTGGATGTATTTGATAGATTTTCATGTATTCTAGGCGATTGTACCTTTTTTAGATATTCATGTATTCTAGGTGATTGTATTGGTGAGGATGAGAGTTTTTCTCTTTTTAGGTTGTAATAAGCGGCCTCTATTTCCTTTTGGTTTGTTTTGGATGTATGGTTTATTTTTCTACACTTTATTTTTATGTTATTTATTTCTGTCATCTAAATGAGCATGGGCTAATAACAAAAGATAAAATGGGTAAAGAATAAGTGACCAAAATATTGTCATATGAACTTATAAATGAATGCAAGCTTGAGGTTAAATAGGTAAGTTGCCCAAACCCTAAATCTCTGGATTAGGTAAGACAATCTATGCTCGATAGGGAGCTGTACCAGAATTTCACGAATGAGCTGATCCGGGTGGCAACTCTATCACTGATCTTGAAATTTAGGTTTTGAGATCTTTAAGTAATAAAACGAGATTTTCTAAAATGCAAAAAATTCAGGTTCAAAGAAAAGGTTTTCTACAAAAGAATTTCCAAATAAATCAATGGTTTTCCTAAGCAAGATACAAATTTCTTTTCCAAACAAACAAACAATCAAGTTCTTCTTTTTCCTTAATTCGCTTCACTGCATTCTGCACTTTTCATAAAAAGGTCATCCGCTTATAGCCGACTTCAAACCAAAGCTCCTAGAGCCGACTTCAAACCAAAGCTCCTAGAGCTGACTTTAAGCCAAAGCTCCTAGAGCCAACTTCAATCCAAAGCTATTAAATCCAACTTCAAACTAAAGCTCCTAGATCTAACTTCAATCCAAAGCTCCTAGAGCCAACTTCAATCCAAAGCTCCTAGAGCCGGCTTCAAACCGAAGCTCCTAGAGCCAGCTTCAATCCAAAGCTCCTAGAGCCGGCTTCAATCCAAGCCGACTTCAAACCAAAGCTCCTAGAGTCAACTTCAATTCAAAGCTCCTAAAGTCAACTTCAATTCAAAGCTCCTAGAGCTGACTTCAACTCAAAGCTCCTTGAGCCGACTTCAAACCAAAGCTCCTTGAGCTGACTTCAAACCAAAGCTCCTTGAGCTGACTTCAAACCAAAGCTCCTAGAGCTGACTTCAATCCAAAGCTCCTAGAGCCGACTTCAATCCAAAGCTCTTAGAGCCGACTTCAATCCAAAGCTCCTAGAGCCGACTTCAATCCAAATCTCCTAGAGCCGACTTCAAACCAAAGCTCCTAGAGCCGGCTTCAAACCAAAGCTCCTAGGTCCCCTTCAATCCAAAGCTCCTAGAGCCGGCTTCAATCCAAGCTGACTTCAAACTAAAGCTCCTAAAGTCTACTTCAATTCAAAGCTCCTAGAGTCGACTTCAATTCAAAGCTCCAAGAGCCGACTTCAAACCAAAGCTCTTAGAGCCGACTTCAAACCAAAACTCCTAGAGCCGACTTCAATCCAAAGCTCCTAGAGCCGACTTCAATCCAAAGCTCCTAGAGCTGACTTCAATCCAAAGCTCCTAGAGCCGACTTCAAACCAAAGCTCCTAGAGCCGACTTCAATCTAAAGCTCCTAGAGCCGACTTCAATCTAAAGCTCATAGAGCTGACTTCGATCCAAAGCTCCTTGAGCCGACTTCAAACCAAAGTTCCCTGAGCCGACTTCAAACCAAAGCTCCCTGAGTTAACTTCAAACCAAAGCTCCTTGAGCCGACCTCAAATCAAATCTCCCCAAGCCGACGTAACTTCAAAACCAAATCTCCTAGAGCTAACTTCGAACCAAAGCCTCTAGGGCCAACACATGACCATCGCTCCACAAAGAGCCAAGACACGTCCCCCAGCTAGACGTTATGCCTGATTTCCTCGACAAACCAAGACGTCAGGTATGTTTTCTTTTCTTTTCTCACCGTGCTCTCTATCGTGAGACCAAACTTGAACCGGGCACAATAGCCCGACCATGAGTCGACTTTGATCCTGCGAGGGGTAGCCTATGAGCACAGGTTTTCTTGACCTCTGTGATGAAAATCCTATGTTACTTGTTAAGACAGACGAATGTGAGTCGGATTTAAAAATGAGCAGAATATTGCCTGGAATTTCTCAAACGCTCTAAAAATGGAACAGTCCTTGATCTGAAACCCCGAGAAAGGTCCTTCAAGTGCCTAGAAAGCTTAGATGTGAGTGTAGGATTTAGGAAAAGTCTTGTTAGCTCTGGTTAGAGCTGCGCGGCTGTAATTATATAGCCCCGTGGCTCTAACGGGCGACCAAGTTACTTCCTAAATAACCAACCTTAATCTTTAACAGGGGTTTAATTTCAAAATTAAAGGAATTAGCCGGGATAATCTAGGGTTGAGTAGCCAACAAAGACTAGAAAAACAACATAGAACATAATAGAAAAAAAATCATTCTAAAGGGACAAAAACTAAGAAAAAGAGAAAAAGGGAGAACGAGTGAAAAACCAAAAAGAAAAAGAGAGAAACAGAGAGAAAACACTTGGGAAATATAGAGGGTGAGAGTTTCTGATCATTCTATCGTTCATTGGGTTTGTTTTTGGGTTTGAACGGATCGATTCGTGGCCCGTGTTTGAAGTTTCGGGGTATTCGAGAAATTCTAGGTGCATTTCGACATTTAAATCAACTTTTGGTCTTCAAATACACTGGAACACAAAAAGGGTAAACTCTGAGAGGCCTTAAACTCATAATTAATTGCTTTGTGCTTTGTATTTTTGAGTTTTGTAAAAAATCCAAAAACTGTCTGTTTGATTACAGCCGTGCAGCTCTAACTAGAGTCGAGTGGTTGTAATCCCTTAAAACAGAGTCGCGCGGCGATACCTCTATAGCCACACGGCTGTGTTCTTCTAGGCAGAAGCTCGAAATGCCCTAAATCAACCGAATACAGTTAATTTCCTATTTTAATCGTTCTGTTATGAACTATTTTGGTCAAATCACATCAGTTATATTCAAAATTATGGTTTTCGGATTTCTAAGAATGTTGCTGTGAGGTTTAGGTTTCATTGATTTTTATTTTTTGAATCTGGGGTTGTTTGATCCAAATCAAATCCGTGGTTCAGCTTTAGCAGACCCCCAGATTCTACAAAATCCTTAGAAATCATCGAAATGGGTTAAAATAGTGATTTACAAAAGCAAAGAAAACTAATTTCAGGTTTTGGACACTATAGCCGCATGACTGTAGTGGCTATAGCCATGCGGCTCTAACTAGAGCCATAGCCACGCGGCTCTAACTAAAGCCGTATGGCTATAGTTACAAAAGGAGGAAAAATCTCAGGACGACTCCCAAGAACGTCATCACATGATGCTGTCTTCGGAATCAAAACTATTTTTGGTGTGTTTACAACTTTAGACCTTGGATGGGTGTTGGAATTAGGAACCCACACAAATGGAACCCCAGGTTTCGGGATAACTGACTCACCAAGAAAAAGAGTGATTTACATGTAATTGAGCCAAATGGTTTTCCAAAATTGTTTTCAAGCACAAAACTTACCGGGCGTTTGTAAAACAGTTTTCCAGGTCTAATCAACTAAGTCGCCTAGACTTCTCAGTTACCCCTTAAATGCATGCCCCCATTTCCTGAAATTCCTTATTTTGTCCTGTTGTGAGTCCTATGTGTGTTTGTGATATAATTGTTCTAACCATCTATTTTGCAGCTTTTATTTTTCTTTTTATTTTATTTTGGATGTATTTAATAGATCAAATCGTGTATGCTAGGCAGTTGTACCTTTTTATAGATTTTCATGTATCTAGGCGGTTGTAAGGTGAGGATGAGAGTTTTTATCTTTTTGGGTTGTAATAAGTGGCATCTATCTTTTTGTTTGGTTTGGATGCATGGTTTACTTTTCTGCACTTTAATTGTATAGTATTTATTTATGTCATTTAGATGAGTATGGGCTAATATTAAAAGATAAAATGGGTAGAGAATAAGTGAGTATAATATTATACTATAAACTTATAAATGAAAGCAAGCTTGAGGTTGAATAGGTAAGTTGCCCAAACCCTAAATCTCTTGATTAGGTATGGCAGTCTACACTTGGTAGGGAGCCATACCAGCATTTCCCTGATGAGCTGATCCGGGTGGCGACTCTATCACTGATCCCGAAATTTAGGTTTTAAGATCTTTAAGTTGATAAAACGGGATTTTCTAAAATGTAAAAAAGGTTTCTCCAAGAAATTCACATTCAAAGGAAAGGTTTTCTACAAAAGGGATTTGAAATCAATTGAATGATTTTCCTAAGCAAGATCATCAAACCTGTTTCTCTTTCCCCGGTTTGCTTCACCGTGTTCCAACTTTGAGGTTGTCCACTCACAGCGGCTCTAGGCCTTTCTTTACTTATAGCTGCACGGCTACACTATAGCCGCATAGCTAGAGTGGCTTGGACAGAAGGCTTTTCGTGCCTTTTTTAATGATTCTAATGCATTTTATGTAAAGCAAAGGGTTCATAGAGACTCCCTGTTTGTGTTTTGCAGGATCGGCCCTGCAACTGTGGTGTCGGAACCTTGTCCGAGGAGTATAAATGGTACTACAAGCTACCTGCCGGTGTGAAGGCAATCGTAGATAGCATAGGGTTGGACCGGTTGATCTACTCCATGTGTGATCATCCTCCTAGGACTCGTCGGGCCCTTATGACAGCACTTATTAAGTAGTGGATGGACTCCACCTATACATTTCACTTCCCTACTGGCGAGCATACCATTACATCCAAGGACTTTGCTGCTATTACTGGGCTCCCCTTTGGAGGTCGTGTCATCTAATTCAATCAAACATTAGAGAGGGAAGGGTTCAGCCCAGAGGTCATTAGTTTACTGATCGGGCTTAGGCCTAGAGATAGGAAGATCCAGTGCAACACCCTCTGGGACTATTGGATGGCGTGGGGGTTAGATCTTACCCCTGAGGAGGAGAGCCGGTATGCTTGGGCATTCTTATTGTTTGCCCTTACTACTTTAGTGTTCCCTACAAGTCAGAGTCACCTGAACCTAGCGTTGCTCCCCTTATTGTTCCATCTGGGCAATGTAAGGGATCTGTGCTAGGGCCGAGCTATATTATGCCCTAGACTTGTGCGCTAGGGGTAAGTAGAAGGAAGTGAAGGGTTGCTAGATAGTCCTCCATGTGAGTCTGCTAACTTCTATTCTCTGCTTATGCTTACTTGTTTCCTTCTGAGCTTACAACTGACTTTCTGATTATGATTCCTTTTGTAGATCTGGGCGTATGAGTACAGTTATCTCAGTACTCCAGTGGTACACATCCCGAAGACTGTGGAGCTCCCTGACTTCCCTAGATTGACCTGGTGGCTAGGATTCAGCTGGGGTGAGATCGTCAAGGACGTGGATAACTATAAGATGCTCTTGAATGAGATGACTTTTGAGTAAGTAAATTTCCTTTTTTATGACTCTTCAGAATACCAATACTTTGAAACTATTTTTCTGAATTTTCCTTTCTTCTTTCAGCTGCACAGGAGCCACGTAAGGGAGCGGAATTGCCTAGTGAGGTTGCCCAGGCGGTAATTGGGTCGTCGGTTTGTGATGGAGTGCCCATTCGGACTTGAGTGGTACTTCAGAGATAGAGTTTCCGATTGTTGATGAGGCCCCGCAAAGCGTAAGATTCCTGTTGACTTACCTATTAGATTGTTCTAGCCACAGCTTCTAACCGCGGTGAACCACCCTGACTTATTTGGTCATGGTTATGAGATCAAGGGGATGGAGGGCAATTACCTCCAGTTCATCAACACACGCTTGCTTCCACCCACCGGGACAGAGCGCGCAGCGGCATGTCCATTTTCCTATCTGATTTTCTGTGTGCGTGCCTCCGATTCTGCATTTACTGACAATCTTCCTTTTGTTGTATGTAACAGGTAGGGAGGGGTAAATGCATTTGCACTTCATCTGGGAGCGGTCACTCAAGCAGCGGTCAGGATGAGGGCAGCTCGTCTACTCGGGCGGCTGCGCTGCTACTGATGACTATGTGATGGAGGATGCTCAGTCTCTTCCCAAGATGCATCAGGAGATGCCCCAGGCCGGTGGCTTTGCCCCGAATGACTTCATGCTTGGGCATCTGAATATCCCATCGATCCTTTTGTCTAGCTGTTCGATGAGTTTGGGCAATCATATCGGGTGGACCTCTACCTCAGCAACCACTCTTATCCCTCTGCCATTCCTTCAGATACCATGCATATAAGGATCTTCATCTTCATTTATTCTTTAATTCTTGACCATTTGTCCCTTTTTCCTTTTCATTGCTGTTGGCTGACCTGTATGGACATTCCTTGTGCAAATCCTCATGGCTCAGGGGTACTGTTAGTGCCAGGTGCTTTTGGCCTTCTGGGCGCTCACCATCCATGATAACATAGGGATGACGTTAAGTTCCTGTCACTTTAGCTAGCAACTATGCATGTATGGGTATGTATATTCCTTGAATGAGTTTATGCATGTATATGATATGATATGCATGTCGTTTGTTCGGTGTAGACTATGCTTGGTGTTTAGCGTCAAGAGTCGATGGAGTTGCAGACTGAGGTGACTAGTCTATGGAGGCAGGTCTCTAACTTGGAGTGCATGAACCGAAGCCTCCATATGCTTGTGGACACATTCGAGGGGCATGGCAAGGACGATGAGGATGTCGGGAGCCACAACCATGAGGGGGACGATGGAGCACAACCCTAGATCCTTTATTTTGCTTTTTTTGACATTCTAGCCTGCATGTGGGCGCATTCTGATACTCTGCTTGTATTACTCATATATGGGCCCATTTTTGCATATTTATTTTGTTAGCCGTTGGGGCTGGACTTTCGGCCTCTTTCACTCATTTTAGAGCATTTATCTCCCTTTTTCATTGAATTTCCATCTTTGAATGGTTGATCTTCAAACATGATTGCCTTTATTTTCATTTTACTTCTTTATAGAGTTCCTTGGCACTTAATATGACGACTTTAACCTTGATTTTTGACCCGAAACTGCCTCTAAACATCACAGTAGCGTGGCTATGGCCTCTGATTTCGTGTATACAAGTATAGAGAAGTGCTGCTTCTAGTATTACAGTCGTATGGCTCTGATTTGGCAAGTCACAGCCATACGGCTATAGCCTACAAACTACAGCAGCACGACTATAATGCAAATTCTAGCAACTTTTCTCTTTTCCTCTCCCTTTTCAATGGACCAACTCTGGGATCACCTCAGGGGCTATTGGAGAGCCTCTTACACCTCAAATTGGGCTTTAGTAACTCCCTACGGCCTGTAGTCTACATGGTTTTACTCCACTTTATCTCTGAATCAGAATTTTCAGGTGGCTACGACCAGTTTTTAGAATCTGAAGGACCATGTCTTCCGCTTCTCTCGACAGGAATTATGACCCATTGTGGGGGAGTTTAGTGCCATTCTTTGCATTCCTTGCCTCTGGGGAGTGAGGTTAGCGCTCCCCGAGTTCAATTCAACTGATCTTTATGTACTCTAGAGATTATTTGCTTTAGATGCAGCAGGTATCGATCCTTTGCTCTCGGGTGGTGCTACCCCTACAGGCTTCAACTTATCTGCTATCCTGGACTTGTGCACTACCTTACCCACCTTGCCCCTGGCTGGGCTCTCCTGATGAGTTTACTACTGATGGCCTGTTATCTATGTGAGTCCAAGGATGGCACTTATAGCTTTCAGCTAGCTTCTGTGGTGGCTCAGCTGCCCTCGGGTGCTTCACCTGTGGGGGTCATCCTGGCTGAGACTTTGCTTCACCTGGATTCTCTTCATTTTGGCGGTCCCATCGAGACCAGGGGGGTGCTTTTCTGCTTCAGGTAGACATCTTACTCTTTCTATACTTGTTTAATTTACAATGTCATACTTCTAACTGATTGTCCTATAGATTTGGCTGATGGAGAAGTTGAGTCTCCTTAGTATTCCTCCACTCATTCTGAGATATGCTTTGAAGCATTACTGGGCTCGGGGCATAGAGATGCCGGACTTTACTACCCATTTTGTGGAGGAGTGGGCCATTTGGCTAGGAGAAAGGACTGATGCATCCATCCATTGGACTTGCCCTTGGTAAGAGATTATAGATGTGACAGTTGAGACTTGGGCAGGAGGTGTTCAGCTGCTTGGGTTGACCAAGGTGACATTCTACTCTCCAACATGGCTGTGTAGAAAGTATGGGCAGATGCAGAGGGTGCCTTATTCTCTGTGCGTGATCGAGTGTGCGGATTTCACACAGCTATGGCCCAGGCATGTGCAGAATTAGTGGATGCACCCTATTTGCTACGAGATCCTAAGCCATGATAGCATAGCACCTGTGGAGATAGATGGCCTTTACAGGGCTTGGTTAGCTGACATAGTGACACTTCCTACGAGGCATGAGCGCGAGGCGTTCGGGTTGTAGGGTGTTAGGATTGTCTAAACTTGCTGCTTTGTGACTGTTATTTTGCTCTATTTTATATCCTTACTTTTTGATAAGTGCTAAAAAGGCACTTATATATGATATAATCTATAAGGAATTTATGATGTTTTTACTTATTTTATATTTGATTTCACATTGGTATTACATGTTTTTTTATGATTTACAGTTTTAAAGACTAAATATGCAAATATATGGAATTTAGCTATAAAAGGGAGTAAAAACAAAGAAAGATTAAAGGAAAGAGATAGGTCATGAGCACGACATGTATCACAAGCATGACCCATCCCTGACTTCAGCAAATCATCCAGAAATCCGTGCGAATCACGATCGCGACTCTAGATCACAATCATGACATGCCCTCAAAAGAAGTTACTCAATCTTATCCACTTGGAACTTCAACCACCACTTTGGATAGTTGCAACCCTTCATGAAAAGACATAATTCTTCATCAAAGGACACAACTTTTCAAGAAGGACTAATAGTATTCAAGAGACATAACTCTTCATAAAGAGACACAACTATTCAATGAACCAATACAACTTTACAAAGAGAAACAACTCTTCATGAACCAATACAACCTTTCATAGAGGGACACAATGGTTCAATGCCTATAAATAAAGGATGAAATCCCAGATTTCGTGACACATATAGATAGCAAGAAAGAGAGAAAAATCAACAATGTTATAAGTGCCTAGAGAGTTTGAGTATTGTTGTAATATTTAATATGTGTAAAGGAGAGCCTAACGCCAAGGTCCTTGAATCAAGTATTATCGCTGTATAGAGAAAAGATACCCCGAGGTTACAATATACCTATGGGCATAAGGGAGTATTTTATGCCCAATTGCTTTCTTAAGTCTATTCTATTGCTTTTCCTTTACGAAAGCGTCACACTTGTATATGTATTGAATATTTACGAAGTCAATATCGATAAGTTTTCTTATATCTTATTCTTCATTGCATGACTAAAACCAAGTATGTATTGAATTCTGGTTTTACAGTGCATGACTAATTCCAAGTATGTATTGTGATTCATAATAAGTTATACAGAAGTTCACATTTTACTTTGTCTTGTGTAGTTAATAAGATAGAATAAATTATGATGTATGATTGTTTTGCTTCACTTTGTTAGATTAATTAAATATCATCTTAATATAGCTTAGCCATTATGTATTAAGACCTTTAGTTATTTTGGCAAAGGTATTTGATAATTTGTCTATGAGTTATTGAATAAAATCTATTTCTAGACATACCCATTGAAATAGAACTAACCCAACATACTCTTGTCATAAAGATTGAATGAATAATTAATGCATAAACAATGAATATATAAGATAAAATACTTGTATATTTATGTGATTAAATGTTAAACAATAACTCAACTCATAACTAGTACTTTAATTAACTTGCTATTTACTAAATTCAATATCACTTTATAATTCGGTACTCTATAAATGCGAAGAAAAATAAACTAAAGTCGACATACTTATTCCTCGTGGGATCGATATATTTTATTACTACGTTACGATTCGTATACTTGTGAGCACTAATCTCTGAAATTATCAATACCATTATTGTTTTTATTATTATCATTATTATCAAAAACTAAGTAAGAGATTTGTACTGTTGAAAAACAACGCAACAAGTTTTCGGCACCGTTGTCAGGGAATAATTGTTATGTCATTTGGTTTTTGTTAAATATTTGCGGATTATGGAATATTACTTTATTTTACTTTTAGTATATTTTCGTGTGTCTATTTAATTTTTATTTATTTTGTTTAGATTGTAGTTTATGCCCAGAACACGAGGTTCTGTAACGAACTTGAGCCAATTAATCCGGAAATTGAGCGTTCCATATCAAAAAGAAAGAAAAAGAATAAGAAGAAAAGTCAGGAGAGATCAGAAGAAGAAATTGATGAACAACCAAAGAAGTTGATGGATTATTCCATCTCTAGTCTTAATGTACACAGGATGGTGTAGTACGGCCGCTTGTTAATGCAAATTCTTTTGAGATTAAACCTGCTTTTTTGCAAATGCTTCAAAATAGTGTTACTTTTCATGGTTTTCCTAATGAATGTCCTAATACTCATTTATCTAATTTTCTTGAAATATGTGATACTTTTAAAATTAATGTGGTTTCAACGGAAGCAATCAAACTTCGGTTATTTCCTTCTACTTTGAAGGATAAAGCAAAGGCTTGGTTGAATTCGTTGTCTCCTAATTCAATAACTACTTGGGAACAACTTGCCCAAGCATTTTTATCTAAGTATTTTCCTTTAGCAAAAACGGCTAGATTAATTATAGAAATTACTTTGTTCACTCAATTTGAAATCAAGTCTTTGTATGAGGTTTAGGAAAGATATAAAGAAATGCAAATATTATGCCCTCACCATGGATTGCCTAGCAATATATTAATACAAACTTTCTATAATGGGGTTAATCATGTTACTAGAGGTACTATTGATGCCATGGCTGGTGGTTCTTTATGCGAAAAACAACCGAAGAGGCTCATGAATTATTAGAAGAAATGGCTAGTAATAATAGTATGTGGCCTACTGAAAGGGCACAAGTTCAATCTTTAAATAATTCAAATAATGTTTCAAGTTCATCAAATTCTACTGTAAAAGGAGTGCATCATGTTGACTCTCTTACTATGTTACAAGCACAAATTTCTGCTTTAACTAAAAAAGTTGATAATTTATCTATGGGAGTTACATCTTATAATCCTTGTGTTGTATGTAGTCAACAAGGTCATGTTCCTAGTGAGTGTAGGAAATTGAATATAGAGGAACAAGTGAATTATGTCCAAGGGCAAGTTCGTAATAACCCGTATTCAAATACTTATAATTCGGGATATAGAAACCATCTAAATTTCTCTTGGAAAAATAATGACAACCAAGATCGGATGAATTCTAGTTACCAATCGCAAGATATAATTGGAATGTTATCATCTAAAATTGATAAGTTTTTACAAGGACTTCATGCTAAAGTTAGTAATCAAGATGAAAATTTTAAGAAAATGGAGTCTAAATTTGACCAACTTATTAAAAATCACTCATTCTCTATCCATAATTTGGAGGGTTAGATTGGGCAATTAGCTAATGCCATTCCTTCTCGTGGACCAGGTGCATTTCCAAGAAATACGGAAAGAAAACCTAAGGAGCAAGTGAATGCGGTGCTATTAAGATCCGGTAAGAAGTATGAAAATGTAGATCCTACTAGTTTTAAAACTAACCTAGTACAGGACGAGACGTTCCAAGATGAAGAAAGCATTCAAAATAAAGAAGAAGCAGTAATTTCTGATCAATCAAATGTCGGCAAAGTTAAGAATGACAATTTTCAACCAAAACCGCCATTTCTGCATAGGCTAAAAAGGAAAGATCAAGATAAGCAATTTCATGACTTTATTAATAAATTGAAAAACCTTCATATTAATTTATCATTCATTGAAGCCATTAGTCAATTCCCAATTATAGTAAATTCTTAAAGGAACTTGTTTCTAAAAAGAAAAATTAGGCTGATGTTTCGACTATTGCTTTAAATGAAGATTGTAGTGCTATAGTGTCTAGTAAAATCCTTACAAAGCTTAAAGATCCGGGTAGTTTTACTATTCCGTGTACATCGGGTGAAGTAGAATTTCCTAGATGTTTATGTGATTTAGGGGCTAGTGTGAATTTAATGCCATTAAATATTTTTAAGAAATTAGGCTTAGAAGAAGATGTAAAACGTACTTCTATGATTTTGCAACTTGCTGATCAATCTATTAAGAAACCTTTTGGTATTATTGAGGATGTTTTAGTCAAAGTTGATAAATTTATTTTTCCTAAGGATTTTGTGATCCTAGATTTTGCTTATGATGAGCAATGTCCGTTGATTTTGGGTAGACCTTTTATGAATACCGGTCATGCCTTGATTGATGTTTCGGAGGGAAAAGTAATTTTACACATTGGTGACGATAAAATTGAATTTCAGATGGATAAAGCTACTAAATACCCTATGGATAGTGAAGTTTGCATGAAAATTGATGTTATTGATGAGTGTGTTAAGGAAATCTTAGATACAAATAATGATGATCTTGATATAAAAGATAAAACTTTTGAACATGAAAATGAATTTGTTAAACCTGAATTATTAGTAAGAAATGAGGGTCCTTTACCCGCATCTGTTGATGTTCCACCAAATGTTGAATTGAAAGAGTTACCAAGTCATTTAAGATATGCATTTTTAATGAAAGATGATAAGTTACCTATAATAATCTCTGATAAACTTAGTTTAGACCAAGAAAAGGAATTAATTAAGGTAATTAGGAAAATGATTGGAAGCATAGGTTGGCAAATCTCTGATTTAAAAGATATAAGTCCTAATGTGGTAATGCATCGTATTTATTTAGAAGGCATGTTACGTAAGTCGGATAGACAAAGAAGATTAAACCCTAATATGAAAGAGGTAGTTAAGCAAGAAGTGATTAAATTGCTTGATGCCGATATCATATATCCAATTTCGGATAGTGAATGGGTTAGTCCGATTCAATGTGTGCTAAAAAGGGTGGTATGACTGTAGTTAAGAATGAACAAGGAGAAATGGTACCCACAAGAACAAGAACTGGTTGGAGAGTATGTATTGACTATAGAAAGTTAAATTCGGCAACTAGGAAAGATCATTTTCCACTTCCTTTCATTGATCAAATGTTGGAAAGAATCACCGGACATGCTTTATATTGTTTCCTAGATGGTTTCTCAGGTTATTTCGAGATTTTTATACATCCAGATGATCAAGAGAAAACTACTTTTACTTGTCCATTTGGAACTTTTGCCTACCTTAGAATGCATTTTGGTTTATGCAATGCACCCGCTACATTTCAAAGATGCATGACTTCTATTTTTGGTGATTTTATTGAGGATATTATGGAAGTATTCACGGATGATTTTTCTGTTTATGGCGATTCATTTGAAGAATGTTTAGTTCATTTAGATAAAATTTTGTCTAGATGTGAAGAGTCTAATTTAGTGCTTAATTAGGAGAAATGCCATTTTATGGTTGATGAAGGTATAGTTCTTAGCCATAAGATTAGTGAAAAAAGAATAAAAGTTGATAAAGCTAAAACCGACTTGATAGGAAATTTACCTCCACCAACTTCAGTTAAAGGAGTGAGGTCTTTGCTAGGACATGCTGGTTTTTATAGACGGTTTATTAAGAGCTTCTCGATAATAGCTAAACCATTGACCAACTTTTTAGTTAAAGGTACACCTTTTGGGAAGGTATTCATGATAGTAAGGGGTGGCGATTTCCATTCTCTGATTATAACCCACATCCATTTTGGAAAAGTATCACAGGGTTGGAAAATATTCAGCAAAGAATTCGCCAAACCGGTTGAGAGTAATAAGGTGCAAACAAAAGATTTATACATCTTAAACCAAGCAGTAAAGGGTCGAAAAGTAGATTGTACGGATCACATTTGGGAAGGTATCTCTCGATCAGCAAATCAAACAAAAAGAAAGTTAGAGGCGGTCATGTAATGACAGCCTTGATTTTGGCAGCTAAAGGAGAATTGCCTTACACTTTTCAACAAGGCGAAAAATTACGATTCCTAGGCGGGCAGTTGATGAAAAATGCTGGTTTGGCGAAGGAAATAAATGGAGGTTTCAAATTCACTTCCTATGAAGAAAGAACAAGGAAGGTTCTTATCACGTTGGAAAAAGAAGGAGGAGTAGGACCTTCCACTACACTTTCCAAGAGCAAAGGAAAGAAAGTGCAATGGGACAAAAGTAGTGATGAAGATGAGGAAGAAGAGGAGGCTGCTAATGAAGGACACGAAACCGAATCTCAAGGTTGGCAACAAGTGCTAACCAAGGTTGAAGAGGTGGAGCAAAATGTCCACCAAGTTCATCAAGAAGTTAAGCCATATGAAAGGAGAATGCATCGTTAAAAAGAAAGCTTCTCAAGTTCTTTCGATGTCAAAACATCGAATTTACTCCAAGTCCACCAGGATCACCGGAGGCTTGATGTGGTTTTTTGTTTCTATCTTTTCTTCTTTATCTTATTATTTTATTTTCTGTTTTTAGTGTTTTCTAGTTTATAGTTGTGTTGAAGTTAGTCTATTATCCTACACAATGAGGGCAATGTGCAATCCAAGTGTCAGGGGGTAAAATTAGGATAATTTTAAATTTTATATCATATCATTATAAGATCAAGTATTCTTACATTTTTACCTGATTTTATGGCTGTCAAAAAGATTATGATATCTTTTTCTATCTTGAGTTGAAGTGTATGATCATGGTATATAATCTTTAGATAATACAAATAAAGATAATCTCACCTTAAGTTAAGGAATAAGAGGCTTTGATGCTATAAAAGTATGTGTATTCAAGTGGTAAAAAGGAGTATGTTTATTGTTGAAATAGTTTGAAAAGCAAGACACAAGAATAAATCCTATAAGTGTTTGGGTATCCATTGGCAATTCTTGTTTAAATGCAAAAAGATGCATAATTTTCTGTCTTATAAAACTAAGTTTGAAGTGATTGAACTAGGGAAATTAAAGCCATAATACAAATTAGCATTGTTTAATAAAAGATGAGGGTATTGAAGTGCAAGAAAAATTGAGAGTTGAGTGAATAACCAAAGTGTTATGTAAAAAGGGAGAGTGGTATGGAGCATAAAATGCAACCACTAAAAGCAAGATAAAGAATAAAAGAAAAATATTTTCATTTATATAATACAAGAAAAGAAAAATTACAATATGAGTGGTAACAAATGAGATAAAAAGGGAGGTGTGGTATCGAGCGAAACGCAACCACACATGAGTGCTTAGAAAAATCTAGGTTACCTAAAAATGATTTGAGAACAATGGCCAAGCGTGTGCTAAAATTTGTCCCGAAAAGCTTTCACCGATGTGCTTTTGGTTTAGTAAGCAGAAACTGTGTCGATTAAGGCATGAACATGGTTAAAGGTGTATACAAACTCTACTTATAGTCGATAGTTCTAAGTTAAGCTTAGTAAAATAATCTTTTGACAATACTTATACTTTTTAATATAAAGAAGAATATACATATGTGTTGATAAAATTCAAAAAGCCTCATAATCGCCTTAGAAGTTGAAGGTTGAGACTTTTTATTTTGTGTTTCAAAGATTAAAGTAAAATTGATCATCAAAGAAGATTAAGAGATTCATATTTTGCTTGAAGACAAGCAAAAAGATAAGTGTAGGGGCTTGATAAGTGCTAAAAAGGCACTTATATATGATATGATCTATAAGGAATTTGTGATGTTTTTACTTATTTTATATTAGATTTCACGTTGGTATTTCAGGTTTTTGATGATTTATAATTTTAAAGACTAAATATGCAAATATATGGAATTTAGCTATAAAAGGGAGCAAAAACAAAGAAAGATTAAAGGAAAGAGACAGGTCACGAGTGCAACATGTATCACGAGCATGACCCAGCCCTAACTTCAGCAAATCATCCAGAAATCCATGTGAATCACGATCGCAACTCAAGATCACGATCGTGACATGCCCTCAGAAGAAGTTACTCTATCTTATCCACTTGGAACTTCAACCACCACTTTGGATAGTTACAACCCTTCATGAAAAGACATAATTCTTCATCAAAGGACACAACTTTTCAAGAAGGACCAAGTATTCAAGAGATATAACTCTTCACAAAGAGACACAACTATTCAATGAACCAACACAACTTTACAAAGAGACACAACTCTTCATGAACCAACACAACCTTTCATAGAGGGGCACAATGGTTCAATGCCTATAAATAGAGGATGAATCGTGACATATATAGATAGCAAGAAAGAGAGAAAAATCGGCAATGTTATAAGTGCCTAGAGAGTTTGAGTATTATTGTAATATTTAGTATGCGTAAAGGGGAGCCTAACGACATGGTCCTTGAATCAAGTATTGTCGCTATATAGAGAAAAAATACCCCGAGGTTGCAATATACCTATAGGTGTAAGGGAGTGTTTTATGCCCAATTGCTTTCTTAAGTCTATTATATTGCTTTTCCTTTACAAAAGCGTCACACTTGTATATGTATTGAATATTTACGAAGTCAATATCGATAAGTTTTCTTATATCTTATTCTTCATTGCATGATTAACACCAAGTATGTATTGAATTCTTGTTTTACATTGCATGACTAACACCAAGTATGTATTGTGATTCATAATAAGTTATACAGAAGTTCACATTTTACTTTGTCTTGTTTAGTTAATAAGATAGAATAAATTATGATGTATGATTGTTTTGCTTTACTTTGTTAGATTAATTAAAGATCATCTAAATATAGCTTAGCTATTGTGTATTAAGACCTTTAGTTATTTTAGCAAAGGTATTTGATAATTTGTCTATGAGTTATTGAATAAAATCTATTTCTAGACATACCCGTTGAAATAGAACTAACCCAACATACTCTTGTCATAAAGATTGAATGAATAATTAATGCACAATCAATGAATATCTAAGATAAAATACTTGTATATTTATGTGATTAAATGTTAAACAATAACTCAACTCATAACTAGTACTTTAATTAACTTGCTATTTACTAAATTCAATATCACATTATAATTTGGTACTCTATAAACGCGAAGAAAAATAAACTAAAGTGGACATCCTTATTCCTCGTGGGATCGATATCTTTTATTACTACGTTGTGATTTGTATACTTGCGAGCACTAATCTCTGAAATTACCAATACCATTATTGTTTTTATTATTATCATTATTATCAAAAACTAAGTAATAGATTTGTACTGTTGAAAAACAATGCAACACTTTTGAATAGACCGCCCTTTTGGGTTTTCGACTCAGCAGACTTTTATTTATGTCCTAACATTTGCATAAACCGCCATTTTGGGTTTTCAATCCACCAGACTCTTCTTTTTTTTTTTTTTTTTTTTTTGAAGTGAGATGCATGCAAACAAAAGATGTACATGGCCATTTCCTGCATAAAAATACCTTCAATTCCGAAAAAAAAAACTTAGGATCTTTGAACAAACGGAACAAAACATTCATTCATTCATTCATCGATAATGTTTCAGCACAATGCACATCATAGATGAAATGAAGCAAAGGATAGAATCGATAATGGTACACATCTCGACCGACTCCAAAACTACTATTAACCAGTCTTTGCAGATTTTATAGTTGATGTTGCTCACCTCACTACCCTAACTTTTGCACAGACCACCCTGTCGGGTTTTCAATCATCGGACTCCCTTTTTTTGGGATAAAGTACTACCTAATCCTATCTTGATTGATGGGGTTGGTGAACTTGTTCCCGTCCATGTCTATAATCTTCACCGCACCTTTCGAAAGTACTTTCTTAACCATATACGGACCTTCCCAATTTGGCTTAAACTTTCCCCAAACATCTATGTTAGTCTACTTCATCTGTTTAAGCACCAAGTCTCCAGCCTTGAGCAGGCATTTTTGATAACGGACCTTATTATTATAAGCCTTGGCCATATGCTGTTGAAACATCTGTTAGTGATTTAGAGCTTGGAGATGCTTCTCATCAATCAATGCCAACTGCTTGTACCTTGATTGAACCCATTCAGATTCTGGTAGCTGCGCTTCCATAATAACCCTCAATGATTTGACCTCTATCTCTACTGGTAGAACAGTCTCCATTCCATAGACTAGCAAGTAGGGTGTTTCTCCGGTGGGAGTTCTGATACTGTTTCTATATCCCCATAATGCAAAGGGTAACATGTCTGCCCAGTCCCTATAGGTGACTACCATTTTCGAGAGAATCCTCTTAATGGACTTATTGGCTGCTTCAACTACCCCGTTAGTATGCAAACGGTATAGAGACAACCTGTGGTGTTCAACCCCTTTTTCTTAGAGCAATTGTGTGGTTATCCCTTGAAATTGTACTCCATCATCGGTTACCACATGATGTCGGATGTTGTACGGTGCAAATACATTCTTCTCTATGAACTTGGACATCTTTTTGGTTGTGACACTCGCATATGACTCCGCTTCTACCCACTTTGACAAGTAGTCGATGGCTACAACTATGAATCGATGTCCATTCGATGCAACGGCCTTATCTCTCTGATAATATCAATCCCCATGCTGCAAAGGACAACGAAGTAGATGACACTTGAATTTATAAAGGAGGGAGGTGATTGAGACCGCTGTATACTTGGCATTCATGGCATCTCTTAACCTCATCAATACAATCTGCTTGCAACGTGAGCCAAAAGTAACCTTGCCTGAATAATTTTCTGGCCAGGGCTAAACCATTCATGTGCGGCCCATAAGTCCCTGCGTGGATCTGTTTTATGACCTTATCGGCTTCTTCTTCTGTCAGACATTTCAGGAGTAGACCGTTGGTTGTCCTCTTAAAGAGCTGATTCTCAAATATCCTGAATTGCACCGCTAACCTTCGGAGGGAAACCTTGTCAGCTTCACTGGCGTCTTTGGGGTACTGACCATTTTGAATAAACCGGAGGATGCCATAATACCAAGGCCATTCCTCTACCAGTATAGCCACAATATTAATCGACTGATAATAGGGAGCTTGCACAGTTTCTAGAATTACTGGCTATATCGGCTGCCTCCGTGGCCCTTCCCACATCGACAAAAGCGTGGCTAAAGAATCTACCATCTGATTTTCTTCCCTCGGTAAATTTTGGAACTCACACTGACCAAATACTTTCACTTTCTCCTAAAAAATTTCAAAATAAGGCCGAAGCGATTCTTCCTTTATCTCCCAATCTCTGGTAATCTGTCGAATCACCAAGGCTGAATCCCCAATAACCAAGATTTCGTGTGCACCTAGGGTGATCAAGGCATCGATCCTAAAAAGGTAAGCCTCATATTCAGCTCCGTTATTAGTTGCCATAAATTCCAGGCGCTTTGCCAGGGGAATGATTTCTCCTTCAGGG
Organism: Euphorbia tirucalli; assembly: GCA_039660915.1. NCBI lineage: Eukaryota > Viridiplantae > Streptophyta > Magnoliopsida > Malpighiales > Euphorbiaceae > Euphorbia > Euphorbia tirucalli. Next base: position 26,787,341 of record CM077640.1, on the reverse strand, counting down.
GTGCCGATAATTACCCCAAGGCCTGTACCATGTTTATTTACAATGCCATCAAAATACATCACCCATCTACTTGATTCTACTTCTACCACTGCCAACTGCCCATCTGGGAACTCCAAATTCTCCACATAATCTGCTTCTAGGGGTTAGTTGGCTAGGAATTTTGCTACAGCCCTCCCTTTGATCGCCTTCTTCATTATATACTCAATATCGAACTCAGACAACAAGAGCAGCCATCTCAACAACTTCTCAGCTAATGCTAGAGCTTGACACAGGTGCTTCATCGGATTAACCTTGGCAACTACCTGAACCTTGTATGATTGGAAATAATGCCTCAGTTTCTTAGTCAGCCACACCATTACGGTGCAAGTTCTCTCCACTATTGTGTACTTGTTCTCATATTCAAACAGCTTCTCACTCAAGTAATAGATTGCATGCTCACGCCCATCCTCTTGCTCTTGCACCAACATTGCCCCTACTGAAGCATCTTCAATGGCCAAGTACAGAACCAAAGGTTTATTTGGCATCGGTGTTTTAGAACTGGGGGATTCATCAAATAAGCCTTGATTGGCATTGATCATTCCATTCCATAGGCTGTTGTTTCCTCAGGAATTTAAAGATGGACTCATAAATTGTCGTTAACCTTGCGATGAATCGACTGACATACTATAGGGATCCCAAAAACGACCTTACTTCCTTCTCTGTCTATGGCACGGGCATATCCCTGATGGCCTTGATCTTGTCTGGGTCCATTTCAATTCCCCTCTGGCTTAGCACATGACCTAGCAGTTTACCAGAAGTTACTCTGAACACACACTTCTTAGGATTCAAACAGAGGTTATACTTCTCGATCCTAGTTAGGAATCTATCCAAGATGGCAGGATGCTCTTCCTGAGTCATTGATTTAACTAGCATATCATCCACATAAACCTTGACCTCCTTGTGGATCATATCGTGTAGTAATGCAGTGACTGCCCTCTGATAAGTTGCCCCAGTGTTCTTTAATCCAAATGGCATAACTCTTTAACAATAGACCACCTACTCTGTGATGAAAGCTGTCTTCACCTTGTTGATGATATTCATTAGAATTTGGTTATATCCCGAGAATCCGTCTATAAATAAGTACATCGCTGCCTTAACGGCGCTATCAATTAGAACATCAATGTGTGGTAGTGGGAAATCATCCTTGGGTGACACCTTGTTTAGATCTCTATAATCCACACAAACCCTGACTCGACCATCCTTCTTCACAACCAGTACGATGTTGGCTAGCCATTCAGGGTACTCAACCACTTCCAGGAACTTAGCTTCTATCTGCTTAGCTACTTCTTCCTTAACCTTTGCTGCCCATTCTGGTTTGAGTCTATGGAGCTTCTGCTTGACCAATTTCATCTTCGAATCCATTGGAATTCAATGCTCAGCAATTTCTCTATCAAACCCCGGCATGTCATCGTACGACCAGGTGAATGCTTTTACATGCTTCTATAGTACTTTAACAATTTCTTTTCTCTAGATAGGCATAAGGTCTTTCGAAATAGACACCATTTTTGGGTCATCATCTGTCCCTAGATTCATTTCATGTAATGATGCATCATGTATGCTAAAGACATTAAATGAATGTTTGTATGTATGCATGGTTCCATCTAGAAAAACATCACACAAGTAAGCGAAATTAGATTTCATTGCATTAAGGGCCTTATAGGTAGAATTGTTCCATCATAAAGAGAAGAAACAAATACAGAGAAATGACTATCATCCTTTATATGCGAAGGGTCTTCTCCAACTGCAGCATCATCCACTTCTTCAAACAGATATCCTAGGTCTTCCTCCAGGGCTTCCTTCTGATCATCAGATAGCTTTTCTTTGACTACTTTTGCTTTTCTCTTAGCCATCAGCTTAGCCAGCTCTGCTACGGCTTCCTTCACCAACTCATCTTGACTTTTCTCCACAGGTACCTTCTTCTTTTTTTGAACTCACATTCTGCTTCATCAGAACAAACAGTGCTTTGGTAATTACTTCAATTGCTGCTTCAACTTCCCTTTTTCCTGGGTTTGCTTTCTCAGAAGATTTACCTTTAGTCTCAAATTCAATCCTGACCTGATCAACTGCACTCTTCTGATCTCCCAGAATTGTTTTTCCTTTACTCTCAGTTTCAGTGCGCAACATGCTTATAATAGGTTCAACTCCATACTTCTTAAAGTTGACGACATCCGTGAAAATCTCAAACCCCGAAAATCTGTCCCCTTCAACTATCACTGGTTCAGGAGTTCCATCATATATTTCTTCAGCTACACAGACAAATGTGTCAACTAGATTCACATGCTTTCTGCTCGACTTGCTTTCTTTCTCATGATAACCCAGCTCGTGCTGACGAAACTTACCAACATCAATGTTGAATTCAGGGACACCCTGCTTCTTTGCCCCTAATCCTTTTCTGGGCTCAAATTTCTGCTTAGCAAAATATTTATGGATCCATTCCTAGAATTTGGGGATAGCCTTACTTTCATCAGAAATCATTGCCACCTGGAATCCAGTTATCGGCTGATCCACAGCATTCAGAGCAGCTACAACAGATGGCTCATCAGCCTCCGCAGTCACTACTTTTCCTCCAAAAATGAACTTCCCCTTCTGATGGAGAGTTGATGGTACACCCCTAGGGTATGAAACCACGGTCTCCTGAGAAGTAGGGAAAAGGCGATAGGGATGTCAATAACTATGAATAGCACCTTGGACTTAATTTCCCCGACACTCACTTTAGCTTTGAATGTGCCAATCACTGACCTCTTATTGTCATCATAAGCTCTGATTACTGTACTAGATCGATAGAGTGCTTCTGTGTTGATACCCAAATATGGCAGGCTCTTCGAGGGGCATATATTTAGGGCCGAGCCATCATCGACCATCACACAGGGCATTACCTGGTCCATAATCTCCACTTTCAAGTACAAAGCTTTGTTATGATTCATACCTTCTGGCAGAAGGCTAGAAACTCCAAAACTAATTTCCGAGGGGTGGCTAGCTTTCAAGTCGATCCCCTTAATCACAACACAAACTTATTTAGGAGACATCAGAAGAGTGGCCTCCATCTCCATTATTTGCTTCGCTACTGCTTCACGGTGCTTCTTATATTCCATGAGCAGATGCCAAATGCTTACTCTAGCCGGGGTCTTCTTTAGTTGTTCCACTACAAGATCTTCTTCTTTATTTCTTGGGGGAGGAACGGTAGCATCTACCCCTATAACTAGACTGTTCCTTCTGGGCTGTGGTGCTTGAGGTGCCATACTAGTAGGCTGATAAACTCTACCACTTCAGGTAATATGCAACACAGGACCATCTTTCTCAAGTACTATTCCCTTCTTGGTCTTAATTGGATGTACTGGCTTTGGTCCCCCAAAATCCAATTCTTCCAAATCTTCATTTAACCCAATGTCAGTCAGATCAATCGGCCCTTGCATATTTCCTTGTATAGACATCTGCCCTCCTGTATCCTCCAATTCTTCCTCTTCATCCACTATAACAGCTTGCACACTCAGATTAGCCCTGTTGATATGAGTAACTACATAGTTGGCTGGGAGCCCAAATTGAACCATGTTGATTTGACCCCCAAAGTTAGGTAAGGGGTTACTCTACACGCTTGGTTTTATTGGTGGTTCCATAATCTTCTTATCAGCAATCAATTGTTGGATAGCCCTTATTTGGCTGGTATATTCACATGTGCGATGACCCACCATCATATGGTAAGCACAAAAATTGTCTTTATCCACCTCGACCGGAGGTGTGTACTGTTTCAAGCTTTGGAGTAAGCCAGCCTTCCTACACTTGGCAAAGATATGAGTCTGGGGCTCTGCCCATGGACTAGTGAGCCTTTGAGGAGCTAATGATTGTCTACCTTGGACCATAGAGGCCACATCTGATTGTTGCACTTGCATATAGGCTCCAGTTTAAGCAGCCTTCGGACTAGACCCAGTTGGTGTCAATATGGAGCTACTACTCTTATATCCCTGTGTGTACCCTCAATTGCGCTGATAAGTACCCGTAATATGATTATTCCTCTATTCTTCCTCCTTATACCTTTCGATACACTTGGCATGCTCCAGAACATTTGTAAAGGCATGGAACCTTTTCAGCTTCATTTTCTCCTTGTACTGAGGCAAGCTACCGTCGACCAGTTTCACAACAAGAGATTCCAATTTCGGGGCCTCGTCCAGCAACACTTGTATCCATCCATCTCTTGTAATAGGCTGAGAAAGTCTCATCAGGTTTCAGTGAATCCTCTTTAAGTCTTCCAAAGTGGTCTCCACTTGGGTGTTGTAGGCATACTGTTTCACGAACGCTCCAGCTAGATCCTCCCATGTGGAACAAGTATGAATAGGAATTTTTAAATACCACTTTGCTACAGTACCTCCCAAGGTCATCAGGAACAAGTGTAGCATATAGATTTTCCCGATTCCCAAACTTGACATAATCCTCACATAATTGTCTAAGTGAGCCTCTGGCAGACCTTCTTCAGTGTACAGAGGTAAATATGGCATCTAAAAGTCTACCGACAATGGTTCTCCCCCTTCTGCCATCAGAGTAGCTGGCATTATAGTGCACCATCTCCTTTAATTTCGGTAGCAGAGCTTCAAGATCAGAGAAATTTTCTTTGAGATGCTTTTCTGTAGCCGTCTTACCCAAAGCTTCTTTAGCCCTCTCAATAGCTTCATCCTATTCGGAATGGCAATTAGTCTCCCTGTGAGGGAAGACTCCTCCACTACTCCTGGGAATACTTTCTCCCATTCCATGCATCACTTGTGCAACATTTCCTACATTCCTGATCGGAGTTTGAGTCGGTTGAACAGTCTGACTCGCATTAGTAGTCAACAAAGCTTGCATCTACTCCCTGAGAGTAGTCTTAAACTGATATGAATTCGGAAGGGCATCCACAAAAGCATTCATGTCAAAAGGCACATTCCATATAGTCTTGTTAACCATCACTACTCTACTTGCTATTTCCAACATAATTGGGCAATCAACTAGTAAGGAAGGCAAGTGAACCTCAAGTTCCTGCTCCTAATAGGACCCCAAACCCTCTCTAGAGTCCTCCACAGTGACTGATTCTGACTGAGCTACTGTACTGACCGGCTGGACTCCAATTCAATGCGTACTAACCGCCTCGAAGGTCAATTCTAAACTGCACATTCAACATGAGGTTAGTATTGCGGATGGATGACATGAACCTAAGTGCGACATACTAATTGGTGTGCATGGTGAGATGTATGGTCATGAGATGATGATAAGTGAATGATGCTATGTGTCATATGGATGAAGACATGTCAGACTTCCCTTTTTTTTAGAATACCTAATGCCATGCGCAAAACAATGCGAGATGGTTGCGTGTGATCCACCACACGGATAGGGCTGTGGCACTTTTGAGGCACCGAATGAGTGAGTGTCATGAGATGGTCGCATGTACACTGGCACACGGATAGAGTTCCGGTGCTTTAGGAGCATTTGATGTGCATGAATCTCACAACATGATTGTGTGTTAAACCATCACATGGACAAAGTTTTGATGCTTTTGAGGCAAATGACATGATGTTTGCAAATGGGTCGCTTATAAATCTGTACACGGACAGGGGATCAGCGTTCATGGAACACCTAGTGTGATTTAATAATGTCATGGAATGTCCCCACATGGGTGATAATATGGCACTCGTGGAGTACCTCGAATGATTTGAAGATGTCATGGAACGATTCGATATGGATTACAATGCACATAAGACTTTGACATCACATGATACCAATTATGAATGGTCGTGATGGTATGCGATGATATCGCATGTCATGCCACATGGATATGGACCTAAGACCCTTAGGGTTCTCTATATGGATGAGAATGATATCGTGAAACGACCAAGCGTAATCCGATGCATGGGCAAAGTATGGGTGGCTTTGGGATGCCTGATGTGAAAGTGAAATGGGATGATCATGATGGGCATGTTTCAATATTCGCAGAATGGTATGAATGCTCATGACACATGGGATGCGAATGGCCACACGAAAATGTGGTTAGTATGCATGTCACACAGGATGATGTTATGTATGTTTCATGAAGGTGTAAATGTACATGGCATGTGCAAGGAAAATTGTGGCTACATGAAAACATGGTTAGTGTATTGTCACACATATGTTTATGCTATGAGAGTTGCTACACAAAAACATGGTTAGGATGGCATGCAAGTGATTATGCTTGTTTAATGGTTCATGAGAGGATGAAAAATGGAAAACAAAAATCACCACAGAACAAATGTTAGCACAGACAGTATATGCTCACCCTTCTAACCTTATTCCTCCATTCGATTAGCACATGTTCTTCTTAGGTATTGGATCTCTTTGATACTAGCTAGGGATATCAAAGGCATTCTCTCAATATCCAATTTACATATTTTATATTTTGGTGATCCTAAGGGGAGATTACTAGGTCACTACCTGTGGGTCAAAGTCAAAACAAGGGTTCGTATGATGGTTCCCATAGCGGAATACACTCTTCATCGCAATGTGAGGTTCATACGGTGCTATGAGTGCTTTACCCCTTTGGGTGCCTCCAATCCTAGCGGAAGAGGTAGGTCACCTTCCAAAATAAACCAGGGGTAATCAGTGAGTTTGAGGGGTTGAAAAGAAGAAAATGTCATGCTATGCGGCTGTGAGTGGAATATAGTGTTATGAACTAATAAATGACTTCAAGCGAGGTTATTTTCAGTAGTTTCCTAAGTTCCTTAAGTTAAAAAAAAATGTTTTTAAGGAACAACTTCCCCAGCAGAGTAGTCACTGTGAGCGGACGACCTTAAAGTTGGAACACGGTGAAGCGAACCGTGGAGCAGGCTTTTTTACCATGTTTAAATTTGATTTTAGAGAAAACGGGTTTTAAGTCTTGATTTAAGAAAACCCTTTTGTATGATAGAAAGCCCATTTGTAGAAAACATTATTTGAACGTGAATTTTGGGAAAACTGGTTTTACACTTTTGCAAAAACCCATTTCATTGACTTAAAGATCTCGAAATCTAAATTTCAAGATTAGTGATGGAGTCGCCACCCGGATCAGTTCATCAGGGAAATTCCGGTACAGCTCCCTACCAAGAGTAGACAACCATACCTAATCTAGAGATTTAGGGTTTAGGTAACTTACCTATTCAACCTTAAAGCTTGATTTCATTTAAAAGTTCATACTACCATATTCAACTCACTTATTATCTTTCTTTACCCATTTTATCCTCTTATTATTAGCCAATGTTCACACAAATGACATAAATAAATTGTAGAAAAATAAAGTATAGAAAATAAAGTGCATGAAAGTAAAAATAGAGGCCAGCTTATACGACCAAATCGAATGAAAAATAAAACTCTCATCCTCACATACAACCGCTTAATTACACGAAATCTACAAAAGTACAACCACCTAGTTACACAATCATTCTATCAAATACATCCAAAATAAATAAAAAATAAAAAGCTACAAAATAGATGGTTAGCAAAGTCATACAGTAAAGCATGTAGGATGCATACCAAGATAGAATGGGGAATTCTCGGGAATTGGGGAACATACATAGAGGGATAACCGAAAAGTCCGGACAACTTAGCTGATTAGACCTGGAAAACCATTTTAGAAATGCCATGTAGATTTGTGCTTGAAAATAGTTTTAAAAACGATTTGGCTCAATTACATGCAAAATTCTCCGTATATAATGGGTCTATTATCCCGGAACTCGGTGTTCCATTTGTGGGTGGTTCCTACTTCCAACATTCATCTAAGTTCCAAAATAGTAAATGCATAACAAATAGTTTGAATTTGAAGACAGCATCACGTGACGAGATTTATTGAAATCGTCCTGAGATTCTGCCTTGGTGACTATAGTCGAACAGCTATGTTATAGCCACACGGCTGTAGCCATCATAGCCATGCGGCTATGATACACAAACCTAAATTTATTTTCTTTCGTTTTTATGAATCAGTATTTTGGTTTGTTCCTGATGGTTTCTTGAGATTTTGAGATTCTGGAGGTCTACCGAGGCTGGACCGAGAGTCTGTTTGGACTAAAACAACTTCAAAATCTGAAAATCTAAACCATCGGAAATCTAAACCTCACATTCGCGTCATTCAAAATCTGAAAACCACAATTTTAGTCATGACGGATGTGATTTGACCGAAATCATTCATAATGGAAAGATTTAAAAGGGAAAACTGTCTGGGTTCGGTCACTTAAGGCATTTCGGGTTTCTGCCTCGAAGAACACTGTCGTGCAGCTGTACTCAAATGAACTACAATCGTACGGCTCTAGTTAGAGTCGCTGGGCTGTACTTAAGCAGCTAGTTTTTTGGATTTTTGTCAAAACATGCAACACACCATAAGAATCATGAAATTTCGAGTTTAAGGCCTCTTAGAGTTTACCTTTGTTGTGTTCTAGTGTACTTGACAATCAGAGATAGGTTTGGATACCGGAATGTGTCTAGAATCCCGAAAATGATCTGAAATACCGAAAACGAATCCCAAACGAACCCAAAGACGATTTGGGATCGAAGAAAAATGGTTGGAACCTCTTATTCCTTAGTGTTTTTCACTCTTCTCTTTCTTTTTTTCCTTCTCTTCCTCTCTTTTCTCTCCTTTTTCTTTCTCCCCTCTTTTTTTAAAAAAAAAATCCTAGAGTAGGTCAAAGATCTGTCTCCTTCCCATTTTTCAGAACCCTAATACTCCTAATTAGCTCCCTAAATCTCGAAAATATTTGACTAGGCTTAGGTACAACAGCGCGGCTCTAGCTTATTTATGCCTGGTGGCTATACTATAGCCGCGCGGCTATAGTTGTAAAAACTATAGCCACGTAGCTCTAAGTGAAGCCGTTAAGTTTCAACTCAAGTCACAGGGTCACACATAAACGTTCTAAGTATTCGAAAGGGACTTCATTGGGGCTTCGAGTCGAGAAGCGCTGCGCGTTTCGGGTGGTTTGGGATTCTCTGCATCATTCTGTTCATTTGCAAACCCACCTCACGTTCATCTATTTAAACAGGTAATATGGGGTATTCATCACAGAGGTCGGGAAAACTCATGCTCACACTCTACCAAAGAATGGAGCTTATGGTACTTCATCACATTCCGATATACCTCCAAACTGCCATCAATCAGCTTTAAAATCAACTAATCCTCCAATGGCTTTTGGTGAAGGTGGATCATCTTGTCCATCCACCTTTGGTAGTATTCAGAGAAGGTTTCATTAGGCATCTGTCTCACGGCTTCCAAATCTTACAGCTTAACCTCCAACTGAGTGTTGAAGTTGTAGTATTTCACGAATGCATCGGATAATGCATTCCAATCTCTTTGCATATTTTTTGTTTACTTATTGTACCAGTTAATTACCTCGCCTTCTAGAGTAGTGGGAAATAACCCCACCAGCCGGTTCATTATAAGCCTGGCCATTGTCATAATCTGCATATACTGGTTCGGGTGTGTAGTAGGAGGACTTTTAGCGATACAGGTAGCAATTTTGAGCATTTGGAAGCCCACTGGCAGCATCTCGATACCTCCAGCCATAAGTGCAATCAGATTAATGTGCTTGAAAGTGTGAACTTTGACGCTCCTACGTATCTCAGCGATGAATTCTTCCATCTCATTACATTTTTCCTTCCACTTCTTCTCCATGGCGGACTTAATTAGCCTTTCATCATTATTCCTTTGAGCTTCCCCCATGTCAGATAGTCCGTTATTCAATCTCCCTCCATTGCCCAGTTCTTGGGTAACTCTTTTAGCTCGATGAAAAGATGGCTAGTCTAAGGCAGCTTGGACAAAACTCTTGATGAGGTTTTTGAACTCATCCGAGTTCATAAATTCACGAATAGCAGTAGTGGCCAACATAGCAGCAGCGGCTTCAGGTGGGGTTGCCATTTCTTGGGAGTCTTATTGGAGTTGTTTGAGTTATGGCAAAAGTTCAGATTCTGAGTTTGTCTCAGATGCGATCTCAACCTCCTCTAACTTTACTGACTCTTCAGACTCACTAGATATTGAATCCCCATGTTCTACTCTTTCAAGTCTACCTTTCGGTCTGTGCCAAACTACAAAACATATCAAACCAGAGTTAGTGAAAGACGTTCACCCAAAGAGTTATGAACTCTAGGTGATATGCATGTATGCATGGTCTATTAAATGAATGGTACGTGGATGTTGCATGAAATGGCCTTATAATATGAACCTTGAACAACTGACTAATCAGGTGGTGAAGTGTACATAAAGATGTGGATAGTATTCTTGCACTCTTGGAGTATTTAAGTACATGAACTAAAATGCGGTCCTCGATACTCATGGAGCACATGTATGAGAAATGATGGAACTGAGCCTTCAGTACTCATGGAGTACCTAAATGGGTGAATGTGTGATGAGGTGGCATTTTCAGCACTCGTGGAGTACCTAAATAAAAATGTGATGACTTGGGGTTCTGGTACCCATGGAGCACCTAAATGAGTCCCTACTTGAGTAGGTCATGTATTAACATTTGTGTGCTTGGTACACGAATAGAACTTCGGTGCTCGTGAAGCACCTAAAGGTTTCATGCTTTGATATGAGATGAGACGAGCGTGTGCTTGGCACACGGATGAAGTTTCAGCCCTCGAGGAGCACCTTGGGCTTTTTATGTCATGATAGGGGATGAATGCGTGCTTAGCACGCAGGCAGAATTTCGATGGTCGGGGAGCACCTTGGGTTTTAATGTCTTGATATGAGATGAAATGAATGCGTGTTCGGCGCACGGGCAGAATTTCTGCACTCAGAGAGCACTTTGGATTTTAATGTCGTGATATGAGATGAAATGAATGCGTGCTTGGCACACGGGCAGAGTTTCGATGCTTAAGGACCACCTTGGGTTTTAATGTCATGATATGAGATGAAATGAACGCGTCCTTGGCACACTGGCAGAGTTTCGATGCTTGGGGAGCACCTTGGGTTTTTATGTCATGATATGAGATGAAATGAGCTCGTGCTTGGCATATCGATAGAGTTTCAGGGCTCGAGGAGCATCTTGGGGATATAATGTGTGGGATTTTTTTATGTTTGTGGAACACCTATACATGAAGTGGAATTTTCGACGCTCATGGAGTGCCTAATTTACTTGATGTATGAAATGAAATTTTTCAGTGCTCGTGGAGCACCTAAATGGATTGATGTTTGAAATGAAGTTTTCAGTGCTCATGGAGCACCTAAATAGATTAATGTATGAAGTGAAGTCTTCGGTGGTCGTGGAGCACCTAAACGGTTTCCTACTTAGTAGGCAATGTGATGTGTGCGATCCTTATGGGATTGTTAAAGGCTTACATGAATGTTTTATGCATGATATGCATTCCATATGGCTACAAAACAAATTGGTTAGTGCTTATTACATTTAAGTGATGCGCATGAATTAATGCTTTTTACATAATGAAGGGATGCATGGCTGCAAAAGAAATGGTTAGTGTGAATGTCACAGAGGTGATTAATGTATTTACACATGAAAAATGCAAGTGGCTGTACAAAAGATGTGAGTTAGTAACACACAAATGATTCATGTGTTGCATGTTATGCTCATAGAAAATGTTTATGATGGTATGATACGAAGAAACAAAAAACACATAGCACATAGCATGCGAAGCGTATTCCGCTAACCATATTCCTCCAATCGTGGTCAATTTTTGAGAAAATTCTAACCGAGTACTAGAGGGGTTCACTTCGATCACCAACTGGGGATGATGAAGGTGTAATAGTAACATTCATGCAATTTGTTTTGGTATCCTAAGGGAATCCAACTAAGGTTGCTTACATGAGTTCGGTCCAAGTCAGGATAAAATTAAGTTCCGCATAGCATAATATACTCCTTACTTCTCCCTACTCAGGGGTCCAAACGAAGGCTATGAGTGCTGTTTCGTATCCATGCCCCTAAGACCAAGAGGAACATAAGCAACACTTTAACAATTCATCGGGCTGAAAATTGGATACTCAACCTAATGCAAGTATGTCTAACTAAAATGTAAGATAAAATGCCACGAACGAATCATCCACCTTATTTTGATTAGACATTTTTCAGGGCTTGTCAAATTCTTTTAAGTTTTAAGAAAACTTTTTGTGAGAAATCCCCAGCAGAGTAACCACTATGAGCAGGTGACCTTTTTTGTTTCAGAGAAATGCACCGCGAGGCAGGCCGCTTTTCGGGGGTTTTGGTTTTAGTGGAAATTCAGTTTTCGATTTTGGAAAGCTCCTCGTTTATTTCATAAAAGAATCAAGACCTAAATCTCGAAAGAAAATATAAGAGTCGCCACCCGGTTCAGCTCAATCGGAAAATTAGAGCGTAGCCCAACCGGACGAGGGCCGTTACACTTCTAGAGATCTAGGTCCAGACAAATCCCTTATTTCATGTCTAATCAAAATAAATAGCCAATGTTCATTGATAGCATTTTATATTTCTAAGGTTGATTTTCCATTTATTTAATCATGCGGCGTACATGCAGATAAAAGCGATAAATAAATTAGTTATTTACAACCCAATCGAATCACAATAAAACTATCATAGGGGATACATTTATATAATTTGGGGATCGAGGTACAATCGCCTATTTTGTACGAGTATCTAATGCATTAAAATTAGAAAAAATAAATAAAAATTAAGTAAATTAAATTCCTGCAAAACAAAGCTTAGCACAAATATATGCAACAAGTAGGACTCAAGTAGATAAAACGGGGGGATTAGTGATTTGGGGACATACATTTAGGGGGTGGTCGGGTAAACACGACTGGTTCATCTGACTAGACCTGGAAAACGGTTTTAAAACATTCCTGTATTTTTTGTTTCATGAGAAAATACATTTTTGAAAATATTTTCTTTCACCGGTTTATTTCCATTTAGCATGTAAATGTGAGTCGGTTTTCGGGAGATTTGGACCTCCGTCGTTGCATTGTTTTAATCTCAACAACTTCAAAAATTAAATCTAAGGTCGTGAATGCATGAAATAAATTTATTTTGGATGATATTGATGATTTTCTGATTTTTATGCATTTTCCATGAATTTTCTTATTTTTTTGGTATTTTTCTAGATTTTTCTAAATTTTTTTGTGATTTTATGTTCCTGATCGGAATTTATAGTCATGGTACTGAGATTATAGTCGTACTTTTGTAATTATAGTCGTATGGCTATAATTACAATCATACGAATGTAAATAATTCCTGGTCAGAAATAGCTAAGGCGAGATTAAAAGGATAGGAAGTATGGTCGTGGTGACCAAGTACAGTCGTACGACTGTAATTAGAGGAGTACGACTCTAATTACAAGAGTACGACTGTTCATCCTGCCCAGAAATAGCAAACTTGTATTTTGTGTTTTAGGTGATTTTATGCATGAAAATGAACCAAAACACCCAGAAAATGAACCAAAACACTAGTTTTAGGTATAGTTACCCTTGTAGCGCGGATCCACCGTCGATTTGACCAAAGAAAATGCCTTGAATGGGCTTCGGATTGCTTATCCTCCTTAGAATGTTAGGGTACAAAAATAAAGTCAAAAAATTTCCACAAGTTAAGAATTTAATTAAGTTCAAGTTCTGGAATTAATTATCTTTGAGTGACAGATTATTAATCTATAATTTCTATCAATTTCAACCTCATAATACAAAGATTCAAAAAGAATAGAGTAGGAAAAAATAGGTGAATGTGTATTTTCTACTTTTTTATTCCCATCTCTCAATGCTCCTTGAGCTCTCTTCAATCCAAATTTTGTGACATCTGGTTCCGCCTTTCTCTCCTACAATTATTTAGCTTAAATATGGTATAAGAAACTAAGAAAACATCTCCAAAATCCACCAATTTCTCTCCCAAGTGGGCTTGGTTGGAAAGGCAGAAAATGGATCTACAGTCGTACTACTGTAAAAGGTTCTCATTTACTTTTATTTCTTTGACTTTGACCTAGAAATTTAACTACAGGCCTGGAAACCAAATTACTGTCGTACAACTGTAATTACACTCGTACGAATTTAACTACTACAGTGTTATGATTGTAGTAGTTAATTTTCTCAATTTCCAATTTCTAAACCCGTTAGTTCGTAGAAATCAAGTCTAGGAAAATCTTATGTTCACACTATTTCATCTTTATGTTCTTGGAGAAAGATGATATAATCATCTGAAATCGCAGTTCTCCTTTATCTAGTGGATCTTTTTAATGGCACTTCTTGAGGTTGTTGAGTTTATTCTACAAAGGTTGTGGGAAGAACTTCATTGTTGTCCTGTACTAGAGATACATCTTGAGTAACGACAAGCACTATGGCATGATCATTATCAATAACAATATTTGGAAGAAAAACAAAATCATCTTTCTCAAAGACAACATTCTTAACTTTATTCTTAACCCCAAACTCAATATCCTCAAGGAATCTCACATTTCATGTCTCAAAGAAAGATCTTGTAGTGGGATTGTAAAACTTAAAGCCGTGAGAGCATTCAGCATATCCAACAAAGTAGCAACTAACCATTCTTGAGTCTAGTTTGTTTTCAAATGGCTTGTAAGCCCTCACCTCAGTTGGACAACCCCAAATGTGTAAGTGTCTAATACTAGGCTTCTTGCCTATCCACAGTTCATAAGGGGTTTTGTTTACTGCTTTTGTTGGCACCCGAATAAGGATGTAAACTATAGTTTTTAATGCTTCTCCCCCAAGTGATTCAAGTAAAGAAGAATGATTGATCATACTTCTCAGCATATCCTTAATAGTGCGGTTTCGACTTTCAACAACACTGTTCATGCTAGGTTTGCCCAGCATAGTGTACTGTGGGACAATTCCACACTCCTTCAAGAAGATAGCAAATTGTCCTAGACTTTGTTCTCTTGATCCGTCACATCTACCGTAGTATTCACCACCACGATCAAATTTAATAGCCTTAATTTTCTTACCTAGTTGAAGTTCAACTTCGATTTTGACTTCCTTAAATACGTCTAAAGATTGTGACTTCTTGTGTATCAAATATAAGTATCCGTTCTAGAGTAATCATTTATGAACGTGATAAAATACTGTTGACCATTCCAAGAAGGGGTAGAAAATGGTCCACACATATCAGTATGAATAAGTTCTAAGACATCTGTAGCTCTAGTGGCACCTAATTTTCTTGAGGTTGTTTTCTTCCTGTGAGCGGATGACGTTTTCTTCTCTTAGAAGGGAGCCTCGATATCGGGCAACCCTCCCTCGCGGGGGTTTTTGGAATGGAAATTTGGTTTTGGAAAATTAAACTACTTCATAAAAGAACCGAGACCTAAGTCTCGATAGAAGGTGTAAGAGTCGCCACCCGGCTCAGCTCAACCGGGAAATTACAGCGTAACTAAACCGGACGAGGGTCGCTACACTTTCAAGGGATCTAGGTCCGGACAAGTCCCTTATTTCATGTCTATTCAAAATAAATTCAACCAATGTTCATTGATAGCATTTTATATTTCTAAGATGGATTTTTATTGATTTAATCACACAGTGTACACACAAATAAAAATAAAACAGCAAATAAATAAATTATTACAACCCAATCGAATAAAAATAAAAACTCTCGCCCTCACATTACAAGCGCCTAGAATACAGGATTATCTAGAAGATTACAGTCGCCTAAAATACGCGAATTAAACTATTAATTACATTAAAAATGAAAATAAGAAGAAACTAAAAGCTGCAAAATAGATGGTTAGCATAATTTATAACACACCACAAATAGGACTCAAATTGGACAGAACGAGAAATTAGAGATTAGGGACATGCATTTAGGGGGCAGCGGGGTGAACTCGGCTAGTTCGCCCGATTAAACCTAGAAAATAGTTTCGAAACGTTCCTGTATTTTTTTTTTATGAGAAAACACATTTTGAAAATATTTTCTTTTTCCGGTTTTCTTTCATTTAGCATGTGAGGTGGGTCGGTTTTCGGGAGATTTGGATCTCTGTCATTACATTGTTGTTAGTGCAATAACTTCAAAAATTAAATCTAACATCGTGAATGCATGAGATAAATTCATTTTTGTCAATTTTCTGATTTTCATGAAATTTTGTAATTTTCTGATTTTTTTTATGAATTATTATGGATTTCCTACTTTTGGATGAAGATTACAGTCGTACGGCTGTAACTACAGCCGTGCAACCATAACTACAGTCGTGCGGCTGTAAGTTACCCATTACAGAAAAAAGCACGAAAATTTGGTCAAGTAAAATAGATAGCCGTGGGAGTTTGAAAACGGTCGTACGACTGTAGCTGCGACAGCACGACTGTAATTACAGTCGTGCGACCGTTCATAGCCACAAGAACAGTCGTACGACTGTTCTTACTACCCAGAAACAGGAAACCGAAAATATGAGTTTTTATGCACAGAAATGAACCAAGACACCCAGAAAGTGAAACTACAGTCGTGCGACCGTTCATAGCCACAAGAACAGTCGTACGACTGTTCTTACTACCCAGAAACAGGAAACCGAAAATATGAGTTTTTATGCACAGAAATGAACCAAGACACCCAGAAAGTGAAACAAAACAAGGGATTTAAGTGTAGTTACCCTTATTGTGCAAATCCACCGCCGATTACCCCGAGAAATGCCTTGAAATAGCTCCAAATTGTTCCTCCCCCCTTATGTGTCAAGGTTCCAAAACAAGTCCAAAAATCTCCAAAAGAGTCACGGATTTGAGTGTGTTTAGGGTCTGGAATTGATTATATTTGGTGTGTCAAGTTTTTAACCTATGATTTGTATCCGGTTTTATGCTTTACAACACCAGAATCAAAAGAAAAAGAGGAGAAGAAGATGACGCTTTGGCTGGATTTTTCTTCTCTCCTTTTCCCTTCTTTTCTCTTTAATTTCTCTCCCCCTTCTGCCTTTTGCTTGCTCCTTTTTGTTTTCTGGCTATACTCCTCCTTCTTTTCTCGTCGCAGGAGGCATTAAATGCCCTTCAAATCACCCCTTTGTTTTGCTGTCTTGTGGTATGGGCTGCTACAAACCTATAATCATATGATTATAATTTTTTTATTACAGTCGTACGTCTATAAATACAGTCACACGACTGTAATTATAGTCGTGTGACACAAGTATTTCTCTTTTTCTTTTTTTTTTTAATTTTAAGGCTAAAAATTTCCTGCGCTTACAGCTGCCCCTCGTGTGACTAAATTCGACACTTGATGTCAGGTTTAAAATAGCTGAGGTGATGAATTTAAGAACGTGAATTGAAGCACCGTAAATGTAAAGGAAGAAAGATATACCTGACTTGTCGAAGTCTTGTTGTTGCAGTGATGCTGAGCTGATTGGGTGACATAAGTCGATCTGGGTTTACAATACCCGAGGTGAAGCTGATCTGGGCCGATACCGGATTTACATATATCCGAGGTGGATCTGCTGAATTTCTAAAACAACAAATCCGACATAAGCCGATACCGGGTTTATGTTACCCGAGGCGAGGTTGACGATGAAATAAGCCGATACCGGGTCTATGTTACACGAGGCAAGGTTGATGGTGAAATAAGCCAATACCGGGTCTATGTTACCCGAGGCAAAGCTGAGGGTGAAATAAGCTGATACCGGGTCTATGTTACCCGAGGCAAAGCTGAGGGTGAAATAAGCTGATACCGGGTCTATGTTACCCAAGGCGAAGCTGATGGTGAATTAAGCCGATACAGGGTCTATATTACCCGAGGCGAAGCTGATGATGAAATAAGCCGATATCGGGTCTATGTTAGTGGAGGCGAAGCTGATGGTGGAATAAGCCGATACCGGGTCTATATTACCCGAGGCAAAGCTAATGGTGGAATAAGTCGATATCGGATCTATGTTACTCGAGGCGAAGCTGATGGTTTAATAAGCTGATACCGGGTCTATGTTACCCGAGGTGAAGCTGATGGTGGAATAAGCCAATACCGGGTCTATGTTACCCGAGGCGAAATTGATGGTGGAATAAGCCAATACCGGGTCTATGTTACCCGAGGCGAAGCTGATTTGGGCTGATACCAGATTTACATATATCTAAGGCGGATCTACTGAGTTTTGAAATGAAGCTGATCTGGGCCTGACACCGGGTCTATGTTACCCGAGGCGGATCTGCTGAATTTCTTAGGTGAAGCCGATCTGGACCTGATACCGGGTTTATGTTTCTCGAGATGGATCTGCTAAGATTTTGAGTTGAAGATGATCTGGACCTGATACCGGGTTTATGTTACCCAAGGTGGATCTGCTAAGATTTTGAGTTGAAGATGATCTGGACCTGATACTGGGTTTATGTTACCCGAGGTGGATATGCTAAGATTTTGAGTTGAAGCCAATCTGGACCTGATACCGGGTTTATGTTACCCGAGATGGATCTGCTAAGATTTTAAGTTGAAGCCGATCTGGACCTGATATTGGTTTATGTTACCCGAGGTGGATCTGCTAAGATTTTGAGTTGAAGCTGATCTAAACCTGATACCGGGTTTTTGTTACCCGAGGTGGATCTGCTAAGATTTTGAGTTGAAGCCGATCTGGACCTGATACCGGGTTTATGTTACCCGAGATGGATCTGTTAAGTTTTTGAGGTGAAGCCGATCTGGACCTGATCCTGGGTTTATATTACCCAGGGCGGATCTATTGAGTTTTTGAGGTTGCATTGACGATGCGTATTTATTCCTTGATCGATAATTTTGGAACAAAAATTTTTGCCCTTCGATCAAGAATAAATACAGCTCGGTTATTCTACCTTTAGACATCTGCAACAGGCAAGAAATACCCTTTTTGGGGTTATATTGGCGTGAACAAAAATTCTGACAATTGAGGAATTTCTCATACCTGAGATTTAGAGTCGTATAGCTTTGATTTATATGTTATAGCCCTGAGAGTGCAACTGGATTAGGTCATTTTCGCTTTAGGAGCGATTTCGATCCAGGACGGCCAGATGAAATCGATGAGTACCTCTCCTTGGATTGATTTTGATGCATGCATTCATGAATTATGTGTATACTTTAAATGTATACATGTATGCATGGACGCATGTATGATTTATGTGTATGTATGTATACGATAATGATGCTTCTATTTTTATTCTGGGTATCTGCTCGAGTCTGAGGATGAGATTTGTGGCCCACCATTAGCCTCAGTGGTAGCCTAGATGACTTACAGCGTCGCATCTATGGGGGTTACCTCGGCTAAGGCCTTGATTTATCTAGATTTTGTTTATTCTAATTGCCCTATTGAAACCCACGAAATCTTCTTCTGGATTTCAGGCAAGTTTTTGTACCATTCCGACTTAGTCTGACTGTCTCAACATCTCTCTGATGGACTGGATATCACACAGATCTGGTTATTGGAGAAGTTGAGCCTCTCGAGCATCCTTCCACTTTATTCGTGGTACGCTCTGAAATGCTATCAGGCTTGGTGGATTAGGATCACAGGCTTTGCTAAGTAATGGTCTATCTGGTCGAGCAAGAGGATGAGTATTAAACCTTGTATTTCTATATTGTATACCATTCTGACCTGGTGTCAGTGTTTATAATAGGAGTTCCATTTGCATTATCATGAGCTTGGATGCAATGACCTACTAATGGATGTTTGTATGTAATGGCATGATGTATGCAAGATGAACATCTAACTAGAAATCCAAGCATGTATAATATCACCATGACGACATCAGAATGAGTATGATAAGGAAATTGATAGTGACTCTGACTTTGAACATCACCCTCTTCTTGTTACCAACACGTCCTCTCAGTTTTCCGTGTCGAGAATTTTCTCTTTGTGATTTTTCTTTTTTTTTTTTTTAGGGATGAATGGCCTAAAAATTCTGTGCGAGCATTCCGTCCGAGTTGATCTCTTTGTACTAGCTTATCTTAGGATTGGAAAGTGTATCTCGATATATTCATTGGAAATTGTGAGAACATTGTTGCCAATGAAATCTGGTGGTTTGGCCTTTACCTGCCCCTAGTTTTAGAGGTTTGTATTTGTGACGTAAAACACTTCATCAGATATGGTTTGCTGCCTGTTGTAACCCATATGTGGACATTGACATGCAATGACATGAGAATGCATATTGAACATCGAAACGGACTATAAAACATCTATGACATAGTGAATGTGGATGCATTAGGAAAATCCAAATTGTGGCTCTAGTTTTGATTGATGCCCTTCAAATTACCAATATGTCCTTTCGGTTTTCCACATTGGAGTTTTTTTTTTTTTTTTTGCACGATGCTAGCACATATTAAAGCAAGTCATCAAAATATACAACCGAGCACTGAACTGAATCAATTAATTAACCACTGGATTCTCCAAGAGTCTGAACCTATATACATGTTTCCAATTCACCCTAGTTCACGCACAGTTCTCAAAGATGGACACAGCTTTTAGCCTTTCAAGGTACAGCTTGACTCAGAATAACTTGAGTAATTTTGGTTTGTCTTTGCTTGCAAATCACAATAACTCCGGAGCAAGTCATATCATCCCTAAGAGGTGAAAGAACCACTGGTAAATAGTCACTTTCGTAGCAACTGAAGATTGAGTTCTTAAGATGGTTGATAAATGCAACTTTCCCCCCGACTATTAGCACAGCAAGCTTTACAAGTCCTCCCATTCATGATTGTTAAAAGCTTTGTAAGACCTAGTTGCTCCAACACTGTTGATGAAGTTCATGAGTGCATCGCTAGGGTTTCTTCCAGTCTGAAAGGGACTAAGTGTCAATCTCCACTTTCTCCTTATCACCTTTTGCTCAACTGAACCCCTTGTACCGTCCCTTGATGGAATGAACATTGTTAGTAAACAATCATCCCTTTCACACCTAAATATTGACCTCTCAAAGTGCCTTACCAGCTCCTCTTTGCTCTAAAGTCTAGCATAAGCTATAGTGCAGATCTTGCTGGGTAAGAAAACTGTGAACTGCTTACTGGAACTTGCATATGACCTTTGGATTTGTGAAATTTACAAATGCATACCCTTTGTTCACTTTGTTTTTTAAAACAATAGGAAGGTATAAGAAATTGGGTATATTTCTGATCATCAGGCTTGTCTTCCCATTAAAGTTGTCTTCAATCTTTTTCTTGTTTAGCTTTGCCCCCTCCATAGCCAAGTTCTTGGGTAACTTCTGCTACTCATTATCTAGCTCACTTAAAGCAGACTTATATTCAAATCTGCTCTCTACCATGGAATGAAAACCCTTCCCGCAGTCAAGGGTACAAAACAATTAGTCTGGGAGTTTGGATTGAATAGGAGTGGCGTGGGATTAAAAGGGTATCCCCAATTAGGTACAGGTTGATGACAAATGAAGATTGATTGAAACAATGCCATGACCACTTGCCTCGTCACCTTTCTGGTGATTAGATGACGTGGAAAAATGCAATATGGGGCAGCATTAGGGTTTAATTTCTTATTAGAAGCCACTGGTGGTTAAAAATAAGGTTTCACAGAATCAGTTCAAGAGAGAAGATGAAAGGGGTAGTTCATCGAACAAATGTTCGTGCCTTATATGTAAACGAAAGAGAAAGGGTGTTGAAGGTATGGATGAAGGTCGAGAAAGGAAGTGTTTCGCGTCTGAAAACAGGAAGGCCCAAATTCTTCATAGGTTGTTTGAGAATAATAAAGCCCAAATCTTTTACAGGAAGGGTGTAAAAAATCTGATAGTGATGGAAATTGGAATGGTGAGACATTCCAGTGTTAGCTGTAGCGGCCATGTATGAGAGAGAAAGACTCTTTCGCCTGCACCGATCTCTCTTTTTTTTTTTGAAGGAACTAAATCCAAGCCACAGCCACCTATTGGTTTTCCCGCTGCATTCAAATTCGTGCATGTCATGTGTGTTTAATATGTCTTTTGGATGAACAATGCATGCGTAATGTCATGTGCACATGAATGTCGTACAAACAAGATTATGCATGCGCTACAACCAAGAACTGCTTCAAAGTTTTACTACATGGTAGGTGATAAAGGTCATTTAAATTTCTTATAGGTTGGTATTTTTGATGAGTTTGGAATTTTAGCTTCGGGGTTTTGGTACAGGGTACTTCCTTGGATATGGAATTAGGCTTGAAGCTTCATTTTGGAGTTTGACTCTGAATTTTAGCAATAGCCTTTGTCTTGGAATGGTTTAGGTATTACGAGTGTTGCTCAACTTGAAACCCTAAGGGCAAGGCCAATAGCGCTTTGGGTTGTGATTTGTAGGGACCATGCTTCAAAGTTTTACTACATGGTAGGTGATGAAGGTCATTTAAATTTCTTATGGGTTGGTATTTTTGATGAGTTTGGAATTTTAGCTTCGGGGTTTTGGTACAGGGTACTTCCTTGGATATGGAATTAGGCTTGAAGCTTCATTTTGGAGTTTGACTCTGAATTTTAGCAATAGCCTTTGTCTTGGAATGGTTTAGGTATTACGAGTGTTGCTCAACTTGAAACCCTAAGGGCAAGGCCAATAGCGCTTTGGGTTGTGATTTGTAGGGACCATTAATCTGGGTTGGTAAATGGTTCCGCAGAGGTGATGCCATCATGCCATTTATTTATCTCACAAGCTCACTTTTCAAGAGAAAGTTCGGTTAGGACCAAATTCACTTTTAGGTTCCCTATAGTATTCAGACTTATGTCATGCATTTCGATATTATGCGTATTGGATATGTCATTTCAGATGGTCAAATGCATGCATAATGCCATGTACTTGTAATCACCACATAAGTAAGACGAAAATAAATCTCACTACATTCCTAATGAGTTCAATACATCTCACAAGCAAAATGAATCCCCAATAAGAAGAAGTCTCTAAGAAATGTTGATCTCGTAGAAACTGATTATTTTCCGATTGGTCATCATCTCGGCTTCAGTGTTACTGCCCCACTCTGATCAAACCAGACCCTGAAGTTCTTCGTCATATTCTTCTCCTCGACAGGTTTGAGGAGTCTCCTTGGTGGTCTCCCCGGTTGTCCCAAGTCGTCTACTAGAGTTGGACAGGGCTTCCAATTTTCCATCATCGACTAGCTTCTGGATCTCCTTTCTTAAAGTATAACACCCATTGGTCTGATGACCTGTCATCACATGATAGCTGCAGAAATTATTCTTTTGTTCTGGCATTGGTTCCATGTATAGCCTGACACTCTGCAGTAGACCCATTTTTCTACACTTGGCACATAGTTTGTTCAATGAGCAGGGCCAGGGGGATATGCCTTTTCCGTTATCCTTGGTAAGTGAGCTTTTGGTATGCCGTGGAATGGAGTCGGTGTCGACATCAATCTTAAGGGGCCTATTCAGTTCTATATCATTAGTCAGCCTTGGTAGACCTGAATCTTGGTGAGAGGGCCTTCCAAGGTGTCAAGGGTGAGTATTAGCAATCTGGGCATTCTGCTTCTCGCTAGCATCAGCATTGGAGTCTGTACTCACCATACTTTTAATTTTTCCTTCGAGCTCTGCCCCCCGTGCTTCCAATTCGATGCACCTTGCCGTCAATCTTTTTACCCTATCAAGATCACCCCTTAGCATTTCCTTCAACATTACTACCGCTTCCACCCTGACCGCCTTTCGAAATCGTGATGAAGCAACATAATCATTCACGACATCTATTATAGTGTTGAAGTTCATTGGGTTGGCCATTCTCGAGATTCTTCCCCTTTCCCCCTGATAAGAACACTTGTTAACCTTGATGGGCGCATGCACATGGAGAATACAAATCACAAATGATGTAGGCATGAATGCGTGATGTGATGCATGCATGGATGAATAATGATTTCATGTGATGCCATGTCATGTTATTCAATTCCAAGCCGGTATGTAAAGCCCTAAATGGAAATGTACAAATGTAATGAATGTTGTTGAAGAGACTCTATGTTAAAGTAAGACATAGTGTATAAATGTACACCACATGGATAAAATGACACGCAGAGTGTCCACGGATCGAAGCCAGGTGACACTTGCGAGGGAATATTGAGATGGGGTGTAGAATTTACACCAATGGAGTCGAGCAACACTCGGAGCGCCCACAGATCGAAGCAAGATGATACTTATGGAGCGCTTATACGTATAGAGCAGATCCTATACAAGGGCTGGATTGACGTACAAAGTGGATCTTATACGGGTTTGGATCTACATATAGAGCGGATCTTATACAAAAGCTGGATTGACGTATAGAGCGGATCTTGTACAGGTTTGGATCTACGTATAGAGCGGATCTTATACGAGAGCTGGATTGACGTATAGAGCGGATCTTATACGGGTTTGGATCTATGTATAGCGCGGATTCTATACGAGAGCTTGGGTGCGTTTATGTACGCGTGACACAGGGATAGGATTTCGACGCTCAGGGGGTGTCTTTGGTTTTCATACTGTGATATGATATGAAATTTTTTGACGTTCATGAAACGCCAATGCATGAAGTGGGTTTTTTCTTCTTTTTTTTATTGATGTTTGTGGAGTGCCTAAATGTCTTGATGCGTGAGATGATATTTTTCAGAGCTCGTGGAGCTCCTAGGTGGTCCTGATATTTTTGGTGCTCGTGAAGCAATTAAATGGTCTTATGTATTAAATGATGTTTTCGGTGCTCGCAGAGCACCTAAATAGTTTGGTGCATGAAATGAGGTGCTTGGCGCTCGTGGAGCACCTAAATGACTTGATGTATGAAATGAGGTTTTCAGCACTTGTGGAGCACCTGAACATTTGACAGGTGAATGAGATGTACATCATGAGATCATTCCAAGAATACCCAATGCCATGAGAATGATAATGCAAAAACGTCATGTGTGAACCATCACATGGACAGGGGTTTGGCTCTTTTAGGGCACCTAGTGGATGTTATGAAATGGTCGTGTTTGTGCCAATACACGGACAAAGTTTCGACACTTCGTAGGTCTATAAGATGACATGAAATGGTCACGTGAGCCCGTCCCACAGATAGAATTCTGATGCTTTTGAGGCATGTGATATGAGATGATGTTATAGAAAAGTCACATGTAACTCGGGACACGGACAAGGGTTCGGCGTTTGTGGAATACCTTGTATTATTTTATTAATGTTATGAAATGCCCCTATTTGTGTACTAATCTGGCACTCAAGGAGTTCCTTGAATGATTTCACAATGTCATGAAATGATCTGAAGTGGACCGTGATGCCCAAGTAGGACTCTGGCATCACAGTGACATTTATGATGAATGGGTATGATGCCATGTAATGATATCGTGTGACCTGCCACAGGAAAATAAACCTAAGACCATTGTGACCCTCTATTGAATGAACTAGTCTAGTGAAAGGGCCGAGTGTATTCCGGTGCATGGGCAGAACACGGGTAGTTTTGAGACCCCCAATATGTTATGAAATGAAATGACCGTGATGGGCATCCTCGAAACATCCTTTATTTAAATGAGATGAGATGACATGAATACTTGTGTCATACAAAAATGCAAATGGCTACACAAAAACGTCGTAAGGATGCATGACATACGTGATGATGTCGTGTATGCTTTGTGAAAATTTTAACACACAAATATAATGTTATGGCTGCAAAAGAAATGGTTAGTATAAATGTCACACGAGTGATTGATGTTTTTACATACAGAAAATGCAAGTGGCTGTACAAAAGACGTAAGTTAGCATCTTACAAATGCTTTGCATGTAGCATGTTATGTTCGTGGAAAATGTCGATGATGGTATGTCATGAGAGAATGAGAAACA
Organism: Euphorbia tirucalli; assembly: GCA_039660915.1. Taxonomy (NCBI): domain Eukaryota; kingdom Viridiplantae; phylum Streptophyta; class Magnoliopsida; order Malpighiales; family Euphorbiaceae; genus Euphorbia; species Euphorbia tirucalli. The sequence continues at coordinate 26,761,705 of CM077640.1, read as the reverse complement.
CGTAGCACATAGCACATAGCATGCACAGCGTATTCCTCCAACCTTATTCGTCCAATCGTGGTCAATTTTTGAGAAAATTCTAACTGAAACCTAGGAGGGGTTCGCTTCGATCATCAACCGGGGATGATGAAGGTGTAATTTGTAACATGCAGGCAATTTATTTTGATATCCTAAAGGAATCCAACTAAGGTTGCCTACATGAGTTCGGTCTAAGTCAGGATAAAATCAAGGTTCCCATGGCAAAATATACTCCTCACTTCTCCTCACTCAAGGGTCCGAAAGAAAGGGTTCGTACGAGGCTATAGGTGGTGTTTCGTATCCGTGCCCCTAAGACTATGAGGAACATACACAATACTTTAACAATTCACCGGGTTGAAAATTGGATACTTAACCTAATGATAAAATACCATGCAAGAATCATCCACCTTATTTTGATTAGACATTTTTCAGGGCTTGTCAAATTCTTTTAAGTTTTAAGAAAACTTTTGTAAGAAATCCCCAGCAAAGTCGCCACTGCGAGCGGACGACGTTTTCTTCTCTAGGAAGGGAGCCTCGATATCCGTGAGGGAGGTTTTTAGAATGGAAATTTAGTTTTGGAAAATTAAATTACTTCATAAAAGAACTAAGACATAAGTCTCGATAGAAGATGTAAGAGTCGCCACCCGGCTCAGCTCAACTGGGAAATTACATCGTAGCTGAACCGGATGAGGGCCACTACACTTTCCAGAGATCTAGGTCCGGACAAGTCCCTTATTTCATGTCTAATCAAAATAAATTCAGCCAATATTCATCGATAGCATTTTATATTTCTAAGATGGATTTTTATTGATTTAATCATGTCGCGTACACACAAATAAAAATAAAATAGTAAATAAATAAATTATTACAACCCAATCGAATAAAAATAAAAACTCGCCCTCACATTACAAGCGCCTAGAATACACGATTACCTAGAAGATTACAGTCACCTAAAATACACGAATTAAACTATTAATTACATTAAAAATGAAAATAAGAAGAAACTAAAAGCTGCAAAAATGTGGTTAGCACAATTTATAGCACACCACAAATAGGACTCAAATTGGACAGAACGGAAATTAGAGATTGGGGACATGCATTTAGGGGGGCTAGTCGGTTGAACTCGGCTAGTTCGCCTGACTAGACCTGGAAAACAATTTTGAATTATTCTTATATTTTTTTTTATGAAAAAACACATTTTGAAAATATTTTGTTTTTTCGGTTTTCTTTCATTTAGCATGTGAGGTGAGTTAGTTTTCGAGAGATTTGGATCTCCGTCGTTGCATTGTTCTAAGTGTAATAACTTCAAAAATTAAATCTAAGGTTGTGAATGCATGAGATAAATTCATTTTTGTCAATTTTCTGATTTTCATAAAATTTTATAATTTTCTGATTTTTTTTTATGAAGTATTATGGATTTCCTGCTTCTAGACGAAGATTACAGTCGTACAGCTACAATTACAGCCGTATGACCATAACCATAGTCGCATAACTACAGTCGTGCGGCTATAGGTCACCCATTACAAAAAAAAAGGCCAAAATTTGTTCAAGTAAAATAGATAGCCGTGAGAGTTTGAAAACAGTCGTACGACTATAGCTGCGGCAGCAAGACTGTAATTACAGTCGTGCTACCGTTCATAGCCACAAGAATAATCGTATGATTGTTCTTACTACCCAGAAATAGCAAACCAAAAATATGAGTTTTTATGCACGGAAATGAACCAAGACACCCAGAAAGCGAAACAAAACAATTTAAGTGTAGTTACCCTTGTTGCGCAAATCCACCGTCGATTTGCCCTAAGAAACACCTTGAATAAGCTCCAAATTGTTCCTCCTCCCTTATGTGTCAAGGTTCCAAAACAAGTCCAAAAATCTCCAAGAGAGTCACGGATTTGAGTGTGTTTAGGGTCTGGAATTGATTATATTTGGGGTGTCAAGTTTTTAACCTATGATTTCTATCCGGTTTTACGCTTTACAGCACCAGAATCAAAAGAAAAGAGGAGAAGAAGATGATGCTTTGGTGGATTTTTCTTCTCTCCTTTTCCCTTCTCTTATTTTCAATTTCTCTCCCCCTTCTACCGTTTGCTTGCTCCTTTTTGTTTTCTGGCTATCCTCCTCCTTCTTTTCTAGCCACAGGATGTATTAAATGCCCCTCGAATCACACCTCTCTTTTTTTGTCTTGTGGTATGGGCTGCTGCACCTGCTACGAACCTACAGTCGTACGACTGTAATTTTTTATTATAGTCGCACGACTGTAATTCAGTCATGTGAAACAAGTCTTTCTCTTTTTCTTTTTTTTTTAATTTTAAGGCTAGAAAATTCCGGCGCTTACACTTCCCCTTTATGCATTCAATGCAAACTTGAAAATTAGTCAAATCTAGGGGTATGATGATTCCATCACTCACAAGCCTCTGAATTCTTTGTTTAGAGATATGTCTCAAACACTTATGCCATAAAGTGGCGGAATCCTCATTTAATTTTCTGTTTATACCTTTAGCAGTTGACTGCAAAATTTTATTTTCTAAAGTAACAGTTTCAAGCATGTAGAGTTTATCAATAAAAGAATCGGTACCAATAATATTTGAATTATGATAGAAACAAACTTTGTTATTTCCAAAAGAACAAGAATAACCGAATTTGTCCAAACAGGAAATAGAAATTAAATTCTGTCTAAAAGACAGTACAATAAAAGTTTCAATCAAATCCAAATAAACACCAGTTTTCAATAATTATCTAAATGTTCCTACAACTTCAACTTTAACTTTATTGTCATCGCCCAGAAAGATGAATCTTTCAACATCATTTGGCGGTCGGCTCCACAGGCAACCCTGCATAGACATACTTATATGAGTAGTAGCACTAGAATCTGCCCACCAAATATTCATAGGTACATAAGTTAAATTAACTTCAGAGCAAACAAAAGTGAGAGTCATACCTTTCCTTTCATGCCAAGCAGCATATTTAAGACACTCTTTCTTCATGTGTCCCACCTTCTTATGAAAATAACAGGGAAATCCTTTATCCGGTTTATTTTGCATCTCTTCTTTGGCTTTCCCTTTTCTGCAGTGTCTTTAGCTCTTTTCTATTCTTATCATGAGAACTGGATGCCAAATGAGCACTTTTAGTCTTATCTCGCTGAAGTATCTCTTCTTCTTGCACACAGTGGGAAATGAGCTCATTAAGAGTCCATTTATCTTTCTGAGTGTTGTAACTCACCACAAACTATCTGCATTGTGCACGAAGAGAAATAAGTACTAAGTGAACAAGCAAATCATTTGAAAGCTCTAACTTTAGTTCCTTTAATTTTCCAGCGAGATTAGACATTTTAATAATGTACTCTCGGATGTTCCCCTTTCCTTTATACCTCATGTTAACGCGTTTCATTAAGAGGTTATTCGTTTTAGCTTTTTCATTTTTAGCAAAATACTACTCAATTTCAGTAAGGAACATCTTGGCACTTGTGCTCTCAGTGATAGACCCCCGAAAGGCCCTTGGAATAGAGCGCTTTATGATCATAAGACTCATGCGATTAGAACAATCCCACTTATCAATTTTGTCCACATTTGGATCACCCTCAGTGGGTCGCTCCATCCGAAGCGCAAGGTCTAGATCCATATAACCGAGAACGATTTCCATGTTCTCCTTCCACATGGCATAGTTCGTCCCATTCAACATAGGAATTATATTAATTTGTGCAGATACATTAGTAGCAGTAGCAGAAACTGAATTGAACAAAAATTAAAAACACATGCTTAATGTCATACAATAATAACTGCATGTATGACATTATCATTTCGAAACAAGGTGGGTCCATTTAACAAGATATCTAGCAAAAAATTAATATATATTCTTTGGACTAAAAATATTAACTGTAATTGATACTCTTCACGTAGTAATCAAATATTGACAATAAAACCTGTCAAATAATAGCCTTCTTTTAGGCTGACCATTATTTACATGGAAACTTTATATCTTCACATATTTATTACCACATGTATACCAATTATTGCTCCAAATAACAACATTCCTTTAGGCCGATTGTTAAGCGTATAAATAAAAGATATACACATTTATATATTTTTAACATAAATTAAAAAATTCATGACAGAGGTTACTTTGGCAACAATATTATGCCAATTAATTCATTTAAAACTACAAGACAATCAAGTGCAAAATAAATTGAGACTTTATTTTATTTTACTTAAATAATTAAAACACCTAATAACACCTGATTACGTAATGGGGAACAATTCAAATCAATCTCGAAATTAAATTATTAAACAATAAAAGCCCAATTATTTAACCAAACTTGTTGAATTAAACTGAAAAACTATATGCCTGTGAGGGCCTTCATCGTCATTAACAAATTAATGTTTATGACTTAACAATTATAATTGTTAAATAATAACCACAATTAAGAGCAAAATTATTTAATTAGTAAATTAATCATTCTTTAATAAAATCTTGAATCAATTACTCTTAAAATGCACTTTATTGTCTCTGCAATTTATGCTGAAACCAGTGGCAGAAATTGAAACCATTCGACTAAAAACCCATCGATCCAAAAAAAAACAACTGCCCCTTTTTTTTAAATCATTTCGGATAGAATTCAAGAAACATAGTCGCAATTCATTGAACAAGCCATAATTGCAGTGATTGCAATTCATTTAATAATCTTTATGAATTTAAATCATAATTCAAATACTAAGTGAGCCAATTATCATTTGTCTGAATCCATAAGACGGAAAACCATTCTATCATTCACCAGCGTCAATATAATGTGAAATTGACCTTTGAAATTATATCGATTATTAACAAATAAAAAACTTAATTGATTAATACTTTGAATCCTTAATGATAATTGAAACCCTTAGTATCCATATATTAACCGAACCCAGTACTAGGATTTGCATCCACGAATAATAAATCGACAGATGCAAAACAAAATTTTATCAAAAATTTTCATAAAAACTCCACAAGAACTCCGATAATTCAATGTGATTGTGGCTTTGATGCCACTTGTTAGAACCCAAGAAAGCGCATCAAATTATCGACAAAGGCGTACCTGAATCCATTGAATCAAACAGAATAGGATCGAAGATTGCCGGTAATGTCTTCCTCAATTAAAGTCTCCTTATAGCTTTTCTCTGATGGGTAGGAATTCTTTTTGGTTAACTCCAAAAACCTGAATTAGACTTTAATATATAGGGGACCAATCAACGCGTTTCACGATGAACCAACGTGTCGTTTCATATGTCTATATTGGCATCCAATTAGAAACCCCATTAATCTCTTATTGGACTGCCCAACCCTTTAGGATTTCACTTAGAACTTAACTTTAATGATCACTTTATTTGATCAAATAATATAAATAGCCAATATTATTAATCAATAATATGTTAGCCCATTTTATTTATTATTAGTATTTAATAATAAAACCAAAAAATATATATAATTAAAAAAGAAAAACTTACTATTAATCCTCTTAGAGAATTCCTTCCGGGAATCCATAACTATAAGCATAAGTATTCGCTTCAATCCTCTTGTAAAATCCGTCATTGATAATAAAGAATTACATATTAACATGTCAAAGTTGTAAAAAAGAGAAAAGAAAAGAATAGAAATAAGGAAGATATTACAACAATGAAACAAAGATGGTGTACATGCCAATGTCACAAGCTAATGGAAAAAATTGAAAAAGCGAATATTTTAGAGAGAGAAACTATGCTAAAAGCAAGTTCTAAAAACCAAAGAACAAATCAGTAAGTTCAAGTACTACTGTGATTAGAAGCAAATCTAAGAGAATAAACAAAAACAATGGATTAAAGGAAATTCGTTGCAATATTGTGAATAAAAGCAAATCCAAGAGAATAAACAAGAACAATGAAAACTAAAATAGAAGAATCAATTTGATAGAACAACTAAAAGAATTTTTCGAATTCTATTGCTTAAAAAAAGATACAAGTTCTGGTAGTTCGAGGAAGCAGTTTTAGGGAGTTATTCTCGTGGTGAAGTAAAATTGATGGATTTTGAGGAGTCATTCGAAAAGGGAGGTAAACATATTCTATTCAAACAAATTTCAAATAAAAACAAAAAATGGAAAAAGCATGTTACCTGCCACAGTTCAAAACCAGTTTCAAACGAAAACTCTCTGTACTGGAGAAAGAAAAGATCAATAGTAAGAACGGGAAAAGATCAAAATAAGAATTGTAATCAGTCTGAATCTTGATCCCATATATTGGAAATCTTTCTTACCTCTTTAAAATTCATATAAGAAACGAAGAAGAATTGGAGAGAAAGAGGGGCACCACTTTATAATCGAACTGTGAGAGTCGTTCTCTTTATCTAGTTAAGAACCTGTAATCAACTAACAAAAAACAAAAGAAAACAAAATCAAATTGCTAGAGAAATGGGAAAATTGAAAAGTAAAGGAAAAATGAGATTCTCACCATTATCGCTTCTTGACTAAGGGAGAATTGAAAGATGGTTGTAAGCGCCGGAATTTTCTAGTCTAAAAAAAAAAAGTCTTGCGTCACAATACTGTAATTACAGTCATGCGACTGTAATTAAAAATTACAGTCATACGACTGTAAGTCCGTAGCAGGTAGCAGAATCCTATACCTTAAGAATAGAAAAATGGTGATTTGAAAGGCAATTAATGCTTGATTTTGGTGTAGCAAGAAAGAGAGAAAAAAAGAAAGGAAAAGAGGGAGAGAGAGAGGACTTTTGGACAGATTTAGAGATTAAAAAGAAGAGAAGGAAAAAGGAGAGAAAAAGGAAGAATTCAACACCAAGCACAATCTTTTTTTCTCCTCTTTTTCTTTTAATTCTGTGTTGAAGTTAAAACCGGTTAGAAATCAATAGGTTAATAACTTGACACATTAAATTTGATCAATCCTAGACCCTTAACTCACTAAAATCCGTGACTTTTTAGAGATTTTGGACTCATTGTGGAACCTTAACACACAAAGGAGGAGAAGCAATTTGGAGTCGATTGGGGTGTTTCCAATGGTCAAATCGACGATGGATCAGCGCCACAAAGGTAACTACACTTAAAACTTTAGTTTTGTTGCTCTTTCTGGGTCTTTTGGTTGATTTCTGTGCATAAAATCGATTTCCTCTATTTTGCCGTTTCTAGGTAGGAAGAACAGTCACACAACTGTTCTTGTAGAGATAAACGGTCGCACGACTGTAATTACAGTCGTGCCACCGTAGCTACAGTTGTACAAGTGTTTTTAAATTCCCGCGGCCATCTGTTTTATTTGAAAATAATTTTGGTGATTTTCTGTATTTGGGTGAACTACAGTCGCACGACTATAATTACAGTCGTACGACTGTAGTTATAGTCACATAGCTGTAATCACGGCCGGGCGACTGTAATTTTTGTCCACGAGCAGAAATCCAGAAAAATCTATAAAAATCATAAAAAAAATCATAAAAATTCATAAAAATCAGAAAATCATCAAAAATGAATTTTGTTGTGTGCATTCACGACCTTAAATTTAATTTTTGAAGTTATTGCATTTAGAACAATGCAACGATGGAGATCCGAATCTCCTGAAATCCGACCCACCTTACATGCTAAATAAATGTAAACCGGAAAAAGAAAACATTTACAATATGTGTTTTCTCATAAAACAAAAATACAGGGACATTTCAAAACAGTTTTCCAGGTCTAGTCAGGCGAACTAGCCAATTTCAACCGACTATCCCCCCCTAAATGCATGTCCCCAATATCTAATTTTCCAATTCTGTCCTGTTTGAGTCCTATTTGTGGTGTGCTATAAATTGTGTTAACCGTATGTTTTGCAGCTTTTAGTTTCTTTTTATTTTCATTTTTAATATAATTAATAGTTTAATTCGTGTATTTTAGGCGATTGTAATTTTCTAGATCATCGTGTATTTTAGGCGCTTGTAATATGAGGACAAGAGTTTTTATTTTTATTCGATTGGGTTGTAATAACTCATTTATTCACTGCTTTATTTTTATTCGTGTGTACGTTGTATGGTTTAATTTAATACAAATTAACTTTAGAATTTAAAATATCATCAATGAACATTGGCCAAATTTATTTTGATTAGACATAAAATAAGGGACTTGTCCGAACCTGGATCTCTAGAAAGTGTAGCAGCCTTCATCTGGTTTAGCTACACTGTAATTTCCCGATTGAGCTGAGCCGGGTGGCGACTCTTACACTCTCTATCAAGACTTAGGTCTCGGTTCTTTTATGAAGCAATTTAATTTTCCAAAACCGAATTTCCATTCCAAAAACCCCAAGCTAGGGAGGGTTGCCTGATATCGAGGCTCCCGCTCACAGTGGTGACTCTGCTGGGGAGTTCTTACAAAAGTTTTCTTAAAAACTTAAAAGAATTTGACAAGCCCTGAAAAATGTCTAATCAAAATAAGGTGGATGATTCTTGCATGGTATTTTATTTTGCATTTTTAGTTAGACATTTTTGCATTAGGTTAAGTATCCAATTTTCAGCCCGGTGAATTGTTGAAGTGTCGCCTATGTTCCTCATGGTCTTAGGGGCATGGATATAAAACACCACCCATAGCCTCGTACGAACCCCTTCGTTCGAACCCTTGAGTGGGGAGAAGTGAGGAGTATATTTTGCTATAGGAGCCTTGATTTTAACCCGACTTGGACCGAACTCATATAGGCAACTTTAGTTGAATTCCCTTAGGATACCGAAATAAATTGCATGAATGTTATAAATTACGCCTTCATCATCGCCGGTTGGTGATTGAAGTGAACCCCTCCTAGGACTTGGTTAGAATTTTCTCAAAATTGACCACGATTGGAGGAATAAGGTTGGAGGAATATGCTTCTCATGCTATGTGTTACGTGTTTCTTGTTCTCCCATGACATAACATCATCGTCATTTGCCACAAACATGGCATGCTACATGTAAAACATTTGTGTGATACTAACTCACACCTTTTGCGCAGCCACTTACATATTATTTTTCATGTGTGAAAACATTAAACCATCTGTGTGACACTCATACTAACCATTTCTTTTGCAGCCATGACATTATATTCACATGTTAACATCTTCATGAAGCATACCCGACATCATCACGTATGTCATGCATCCTAACCACATTTTTGTGCAGCCATTTGCATTTTGTGTGACATAAGCATTCATGTCATCTCATCTCATTTGAATTAAGGACGTTCCAAGGATGTCTATCATGGTCATTTCATTTCATAACATATCAAGAGTCCCACAACTACCCGTGTTCTGCCAGTGCACCGGATTACACTCGGCCATTTCACCACACCATCTCATTCAATACAGACCAAAATGGTCTTAGATATATTTTCATGTGGCAGATCACACGATATCATTACATGACATCACATCATTTATCATTGGTATCACGGTGATGCTGAAGTTCTATTGGTGTGTCACGATCCACTTTGGGTTGTTGCATGATATTATTACATCATTTAAAGTACTCCATAAGTACTGGATTACTACATATGTAAGTGCATTTCATAACATTGCTGAATCATGAAAGGTGCTCCATGAATGCTGAACCTCTGTCCGTGTCACAAGGTACACGCCGACTTATTTGCAACATCATGTCATGGTAGATGCTCCCAAAAGTGTCGAAACTATATCCGTGGGCCGGCCCCCACGTAACCATCTCACTTCATCTCATAAGACCTACAAAGCATCGAAACTCTGTCCGTGTGTCGACACACATGTAACCATTTCACAAAATTCACTAGGTGCCCCAAAAGCGCCGAAATCCTGTCTGTGTGGCAGTTCACACATGATCTTTTTTGCATTATTTTGCATAGCATTGGGCACTCTTGGGATGTCCAAAATGAAGGAAATTAACACATAAAGATCATCCTTATTATCATTTCGATCATCACACCATTTCACCCATTCATAATAAATCATCCTTAATGTCTCACTCTTCATGTCACCATGCCATTCACTCATTGTCCCTAACACTTCCCCGTATGATGACAAAGAGTAAGCTGGAGTGACCCCGAACAAGGTCACAAACTGCAAGAGAGCGTGAGAAGAGGAAGACAGTTGTGGCAAGTGAAGAATCAGAATCTGCTGAAGAATTTGAGATGGCTAATCTGACACCTAATGTTGCTAATATCCTGAGAGATTTTCTAAAATCTCAGGACTTCCGTGATATTCTAAAAGAGGAGATGCAGGCAGTTGCAAGGGAAACTATTGAAACTATTGCTAGTGGGGCTGGGAAAGAGAAAGAAGGTGAATCATCTCAGTATAGGGCTGATGCCTCAGCTAGTTTGGAGAAGTTGTAAGAGATCGAGGCAGCCATGGAAAAGAAAATGAAGGGGAAGTATTCTAAATTGGATGAAGTAGTGGCCCAACTGAAAGAAGGGGCCAGTATCAGTCTAGACTCTAAGAGGGGAATAAATATAGATGCCATGATCAGCAAGGGCATTGAAACCTTCCCTATCGGGTTTCAAGTGCTGAAGATCCTGTCCCACAAGGGGATTGGATCGCCAGAAGCCTATATGAATCTGTATGCTCGAATAATGTTAACGTCAGGTGCTACCAAGCAGCAATTAATTAATTTCTTCCCTACTACACTCGAGGGAGGAGCCTTGTCCTGGTACAATTCATTATCAGAGGAGGTGCAATCAGATTGGGAAGCCCTATCCGCAGCTTTTATTAAATACTATGGGTTCAATACTAAGATCCAGGTTAAGCTGTATGACTTGGAATGGGTCAAACAAAAGCCGAATGAATCCTTTAATGAATCTTATCAAAGGTGGATGAATAAAATGATTTTGCTGAAGAATCGTCTCGACGAAGATGAATTGATCCAGAAGTTGATTGACGGTAGCAGAGACATCTATAGGAATAACATAAAGTTCCATTCTTTTAACGAGCTGAGTGAAGTTTACGGATTGGCCATGAAAATTGAGCGAGATGAGGAGGAAAAAGTGGTAAGTCACAGAGGTGGCAGAAGTTCGGGATACAACTCTGGGTACAGGTCAACGGCAGCGGCCGGGTCTGGTAGCGGCTCTGGCTCAGGTTCTGAAGGTAAAGGTGGGCAATCTTCGGAGATAATGCAGGTCGAGGTTGCTGCAGTAACCTAGCAGTAAAAGCAACCAAAATAGAAACCCAGGAGGACAAGGCATATCCCCTTGGACTCTTCCCTTGGTTAAAATTTTCGCAAAATGTAGAAATGGCAGCTTGTTGCAGTCCCTGAAACCATTTGAAAAACCTACTGATACGGATATAGACAATTTCTACACGTACCATGTTGTGACGGGCCATAGAACCAATAACTGCTACAAACTGAGGGACGCCATCCAAAAACTGATTGATGAGGGGAAATTGCAAGAACCTCCTAAACCCAACATAAAGACTAACCCGTTGCCGGCATTCGAGAAGAGGGTTAACATGGTACACTCAGGACTGCCGGCCAATTTCATCTTTGCTCAAATCCTACAGGCGAACCCAGCTATACAGTCCGTAGCTACAGGTGAAGTTGAGGCAGAGTCAGGATGTGAGGGGCAGATGGAACAGAAAGAAATCAAGCCGGTGAGTTTGAATGACCTCGACTCAGAGGATGAGTATGAGAAGTTTGGCGGGGATGAGACAGTTAAGCCGCCAGTCGTTGAAAAGCTGAAAATTCAGGAAGTTCAAAATGTGACCCAAAGCGGTAATGTTTATCAACCAGTGGCCCAATCGAAAGATAAGGCCCTAATGACTGGGTTGGGTAGCGCACCAACACAGGAAGGAGTTGAGAAGGAAGACCTAGTCATTTCTCAATTAAAGAAAACCCCTACCCAAGCCAGTTTGTGGCATCTGCTGCTGACCTCCAAGGAGCATAGAGCGGCTCTAATGAAGAAGTTGTCAGAAATTGAGGACTCCCCCATTGCATCGCTGGAAGCCATGTGTTGTTGGAAATGCCCTAGTCCCAAGGCATTAGACCTCGTATTTGTATTGTACATTTATTGGATATATGTATTATACATATTTTGTGTCATAAATAAAGGCATTAATTCATTTATCATATATCTTGTGATGTATTTTAAATGAAGTATCCAATGGACATATCCATATCCATGTTAACAAGTGTCATGCACTTGGAAGTAAGACCATGGGTAGGGAAAACGATATGACCATAAATAGATCCGTAGTCTGTTCCAGTCATGGGAATGAATGGAACCATAGACTATCATTAATCTAGTTGTATGGCGGTGTCTTATAGGCTATTGGACATGGGATGTCAACCAAATTAATGGGTACATGCAAAAGGGGCATGCTACTGGATAGATCCACTAAACGAGAAATCCACATGGTAAAGTATCACAAGTGATTCTCGTGTAGTACTTGTATGGATCCTTTGACCTAATCATATGATGGTGCTGCATGCGAGGTCGCATACTTAGGGGTACGCCTAAAGGGCCTGTAAAAGGGTGCCAAGTATGGGTACTTTCGGGTATGTCACTAAGCATGGCAGTGCTATGGATATGCAGAAGGGATTTGTCACTCAGTAGTGCACTGAGAAGATATCACCGGCCTCTTAATGAATGTGACTGATAAGAGTGTGGCCACACCTAAACAAGTTGGAACTTGTTTGTGAGCATCAGTACATTCGGGATCAAGTAAATATCTGGACACAAAAGAGGGTGATCAATCCATGCCTCTGTGTTGGACACCGATATCGATGACATGGGATATACAAGTTTAAACTACAAGGTTATGATTTCAGTTGGACTGCCATCTCTATCTTAATTGGGAGCTACAGTGGCTTGCTAGAGCCCGCCTGCAATCTGTGGGCCCACTGCCAACATAAAGATGGCCTACAGGATCGTACACATTGAACGTCTGAACACGGACTTAAGGAATCACCTGTATACTTGGAGTATACACACTGGAGAGAGAGGATTATATTAATTATATTATAAAGATCAATTGGATTAATCATAATAGTAAAAATTAATATTTGCATTTGCCTTCTCATAATTAATTAAATTAATTTATGATATTATTTCCTAGGTGGAAATATTTTACATGTATAGGTTTACATGTATCTTTATTTTATGAAAGTCAAAATTAATTCCATAGTAAAATTAATTGATCAAATTAATTTTAAATTTAAATGTATCAAATATATTATTTGGAATAATATGTTAAAAATACATGTTAAATAAAATTAAGTTTGATAATTAACTGGACCAAGGAGATTAATTTTGGACTGGGCTATAAAAGAAGAAAAGCCCGCATAAAATAAAGAAAAGGAATTGTGCCGAAATGTGGTGTGAATTTCAGCCAACCCTAGGTTAAAACCTAGGGTAACAATTCGGCCAAGATAGAGGAAAGGAAGAGCCAAAATTCCCAGCCCTAAAATACTCTCTCAAACTTTGATTCCATCGCTAGCATAGGTCGTATTCGTTAGCCGTTCGTGTAAGTGAATGCGGAGGGAATCTATTTTGATTTCTGCAACCATCTCTAGAAGAGACATCACAGGTGTGAAATCTTTTATTTGTTGTTAATATTTTTGATTTTACAATTTTCATATCAATTGCTCGTGGGCACGGATTTGAGGAAATCACTGCGTTCTTCCGCTTTAATCGGGTGATTTCCAGTGAAAAATCCCAACATGTATTGTCTGCTAGAAAAGATCCATTCTAGGTCTCCCGTTATTGTTTTTTCCGAAAAGGATCTGCCCAGCGAGGGAAGGGCTCACAATAAAGCCCTTTACATCAGAGTTTATGTTATGGACAAAGTAATGCCATGTGTGATGGTAGATGACGGGTCGGCGCTAAACATATATCCGTAAAAAATGCTACCTTGTTTGGGCTTAAGTGAGGATGCCCTGAAGAAGTCCTCAACAGTGATCTGAGCATATGATGACTCCAAAAGAACAGTAATCGAAACTTTCGAAGCTGAGGTGGAGGTAAGACTGGTCAAGTCGACGATCACCTTTACTGTGATTGACATCTCAGTCACTTTCTCCTTGCTATTGGGGAGGCCATGGTTTCACCCATTGGGAGGTGTCCCTTCCACTCTACATCAAAAAATAAGGTTCTCGTTGAATGAGGAGATTGTGACTATTGAGGTAGATGCCCAATCCATGATTACTGCCGTAAATGAAGGAGTCGTACCATTTGGCGGGTTCCAAATCGCCAAGGTCGGGGAAGAGGAGACCACGGATGCTTCGATGGTCATTTACAAAAATTATATGCCAGAGTGGCTATCAAGGTATTTACATAAGCAGAATTTTGTCCTGGGCATAGGACTCAGAAACAACCTGCAGGGAGTGCCTGAGTTTAACATTGATTCGGGAAAGCCAAAACAGTTCGGGCTAGGGTATACAACAGAAACATCTGACAAGAAGAATCGGAGAAGGGGTAAGAATGGCAAGCCTATGATGAAACCATTCATTAAGGCAGGAGAAGAGCTATATGATGGTCAATCTGAGCCAGTGAGAGTCGGGAGTATTGAATACCCAGGCTTTGAGGTATTCTCTGATGTTGTAGACTTTGAAAAGAGCCGCGAAGAACCAATAGCACCTGTGATAGTGGAAGAGCTAGTTGTTAAGCCTGTCGTCCTACAGGGTGAACTTTCTGAAGAGATAACAAAAGCAGCAAAGGTGTCCAAGCAGAATGCTGAAGAGAAAGTCTGTGATAAATCTATAGAAGTAATTTTAGGGGCACTGACTGCTGCCTTAAGTAAGGCGTTTAGGAAGTCTAAAGAAGGGTTTGAAGAGGAGCTGATGACCAAGGTGAACTTGGATTCTATGATTGTTGAGATAGCCGAGATCATGAAGAAGGCTAAGGCACATATGGCTGAAATTGAGGAGAACACTATTTCTGCTGAACAAAAAGCCAAAGTAGCTGCAGATCTGAATGATGTCCTGGGGCTGAATGAGAAAGATGAAGAAGTGCAAGGCCCTCTACTTGCAGAGGATGAAAATGATTTTGTTGTATCTATTTCTTCCATTTTCAGAGTGAATGATGTACTCTATAATAAGTTCAATGCAATGAAATCCCAGTTTGCTTACTTGTGTGATGTTTATCCTGATAATTCTGTGCATGCATTTGAATCACCATCGAGCATATTTAGCATTCATGACACTGCATTGCATAAAATCAACATAAGTACAGATGAAAATCCCAAGATGGTATTCATTTCACATGAGCTAAAACCCAAGGAAGATAGAGAACTGACAAAAATATTGCAAAAAAATGTTAAAGCTTTTGCTTGGTTATACAAGGACATGCCAGGTGTAGACACGGAAATAACAGTTCACAAGATCCCAACGGACCCTAAGTTCAAGCCAGTGAAGTAGAAACTGAGAAGATTAAGACCAGAGTGGGCTACATTGGTGAAGAAGGAAGTGGCTAACCAGATAGAAGCAAAATTCCTCGAAGTGGTGGAGTACACAGAATGGCTAACCAATATTGTCCCAGTACCTAAAAAGGATGGAAGGGTCAGAGTATATGTCTACTATAGGGATCTGAATAAGGCATGCCCAAAAGATAATTTCCCATTGCCTCATATCGATATCCTGGTCGATAGTGCAGCTAAAGCAGTAATGTATTCCTTTATGGATGGGTTTTCGGGATACAACCAGATCCTGATGGATGTAATTGATAAAGTGAAAACATCATTCATTACGGAATGGGGAACCTTTTGTTACAGAGTGATGCCCTTTAGGTTAAAGAATGCTGAAGCCACTTACCAGAGGGCTGTCATGGCTTTGTTGCATGATATGATCCACCGAGAAGTCGAAGTATATGTCGATGATATGCTTGTTAAATTAATGAGCTGGGAGGAGCATCCCGCCATCCTGGATATATTTCTTACATGTATTGGAGAGTATAACTTGCGACTCAACCCTAAGAAGTGCATATTCGGAGTCACATCGGGGAAGTTGTTGGGTCATGTTGTCAGCTAGAAAGGAATAGAAATGGACCTAGATAAAATCAAGGCTATTCGAGATATGCCAACTCCAAAAACAGAAAAGGAAGTCCGATCATTCTTGGGTTCCTTGCAATATGTCAGTCGCTTCATAGCATGTTTGACTTCCACTTGTGAGCCAATTTTCAAACTATTAAGGAAAGATCAGCTTGTTGTATGGAACAACATATGTCAGTTGGCATTTGAAAGAATTAAGGCTTATCTGGCCAGTTCTGAGCCCACCAATTCCAGGGAAGCCTTTGATTTGTATTTGGCTGTTGAAGATTCCTTCATAGGGGCAATGCTCGCACAAGAACAAAAGGGCAAGAAGGAGTATCCTATCTACTACCTCAGCAAGAAGCTGCTGGAGTATGAAACCAAGTACACACTGGTGGAGAAGACATGTGTGGCAATGATCTGGCTGACCAAGAAGCTGCATCATTACTTCTAGTCATACAAAGTACAAGCCATAGCCAAAGTGGATCCAATGAAGTATCTGTATGAAGCACCGGTGTTGGTTGGAAAATTATCTAGATGGCTCTTACTCTTGTCAGAATTCGACATTGAATACATCACCAAGAAAACCATCAAAGGGCGAGCCGTAGCTGAATTTCTAGCAAATCAGCCGTTAGAATTACATTATACAGAGAATTTGGAGTTCCTGGATGAATAGCTGGCCATGGTGGAAGTAAAGAGATGGGTCATGTGTTTTGATGGTGTCGTGAACATAAAGGGTGCTGGAATTGGGGTGATCATAGCGACTCAAGACGGTGAAATCATTCCCTTGTCAAAGAGATTGGATTTTCCCATAACCAACAACGGAGCAGAGTATGAAGCATGCTTATTCGGGATAGAAGCTCTGCTAACACTAAGGGAAAATGATTTCTTGATCGTAGGAGATTCACTCTTAGTGATTAGACAAGCTCAAGGTGAATGGGAGTTGAAAGAAAAAGCCTTGCAGCCCTACTTGGAGCTGTTACAATACAAAAGAGAGCTTTTCGGCCAGTGTGAATTCAGACATGTCCCTAGAGATGAGAATAAGATGGCTGATACACTCGCAACATTATCCTCTATGTGGGAGAATCCAGAAGAAACTCAAGTACAACCACTAGTTATAGCAACTTCCAGACAACCCTGCTTCGAGGTGCACGAAGTAATGGAAGTGACAGCTGAAGAAAAGCCATGGTTCTTTGACATTTACCAATATATGAAGGAAGGAAAATACCCAGAGGGAGCCAGTACTGCCAATAAAGTGTCATTAAGAAGATTAGCCAGTCAATTCAGAATCTTTGAAGATAAGCTATACAAAAGAACAGTGAATGGAGTTCTTCTAAGATGCCTGATAGAATAGGAGGCGGAAATAGTGATACAACAGGTACATGCAGGGTCCTGCGAGCCACATATGAATGGACTCGCTATGGCCAAGAAGATAATAAGACAGGGCTACTTCTGGATGACTATGTAGGCTAATTGTATGAGGAAAGTGAGGAGATGTCAGGAGTGCCAGATCGACACTGACATCAGTCATTTACCACCACTTGAACTACAGAACCTGGGCTCTCTTTGGCCATTTTCAGCATAGGGGATAGATATGATTGGAGAAATTCATCCTGTAGTGTCTAATGGACACCGATTCATAGTCGTGGCAGTTGATTACTTTTCAAAGTGGGTAGAAGCAGAATCCTTCACCAGTGTAATAGCTAAGCAAATGGTCAAGTTCATTTCAAAAGAACATCTTTGCTCGGTATGAAATTCCCCACTATGTAGTGACTGACAACGGAGTGCAATTTCAAGGGGCAACAGCTGAGTTACTTGTAGAACATGGCATCGAACATCATAGATCTTCTCCATACAGAACCCAAGCTAACGGTGCAGTGGAAACAGCTAATAAGGCGATAAAGAAGATCCTATCAAAAATGGTAACTACCTACAGAGATTAGGCTGACAAACTGTCGTTTGCTCTTTGGGGTTATCGAACCAGTGTCAGGACACCAATAGGAGAAACTCCATATGCCTTGGTGTATGGTATAGAAGCAGTGCTACAAGTGGAAATAGAGCTCAAATCACTTAGAGTCGCCTTGGAAGCTTAGCTACCAGAAATTGAATGGGCTCAAGCTAGATACGAGCAGCTAGTAACACTAGATGAAAAGCGACTAAAAGCACTGGACCATTTGCAGATGTACCAATGCAGAATGGCTAGGGCTTATAATCGGAATGTGAAGTACCCTAGGCGGCAGCTGAAAGCAGGGGATTTGTTTCTGAAACAATTAAGACCTTCAAATGTCGATGTTCGGGGAAAGTTCACACCTAATTGGGAAGGGCCTCATGTCATGAAGAAAGTGCTGTCAAAAGGTGGGGTCAGCATCATGGGCATGGATGGAAATGAGTTCACAAATCATGTCAACCAAGACCGCTTAAAGCTTTATCATGTTTAAAAAAAAAGAGAGAGAAGAAAAGTCTATTAGGCTGAAAACTAAAAAAGAGCGATCTAGGTAAAAGTGAAGACACGAGAGAAAATTATCAGTCGAAAAATCTGAAAGGGACGACTGGTGACGGATTCTGGCTTTGTGTGGATTATATATCATTTTAGGAATTAATCCTTTCAAATATACTCATTTTGATTTCATCAATAAAGTGGAGTTTTTGTTTAAATATATTTGTATGGTTATGTCAAATGCATAAACAAGATTATCTTGCTTAAACGTCCATTTAAGGAAAGCACTTTGCATTCAACCGGTTAAACATATCACATTATTTAGCAATGAAAAGTTACCAAAATGCATACAATCTGAAATCTTTTATCATCCTCCAAATCTAATTGATCTTCTTCGAAGAGCAACAGTGGTTGTACAAGATCTTAACTATTGAAGAAATCAAGCTGAAAATTGGACCGCAATGCTAACCCATGTAGTTTCTTCCCACATCATTTCATCACCAGAAGGGCAACAGAGCAAGTGGCCACGGCGCCATTCCAATCAGTCTTCATTTATCATCAACTTGTCAAAAAAAAAAGAGCTCGCTAAGGTGAAAACCGAAAAGGCGCCTCAAGCAAAACTTAGAGCAACTCGCTGGGCTGAAAACCCACATTGGGCAGCTCAGGCAAAATTTAGAGCATTTCCAGATTCCCAATTCCTAGGGGCAGAAAGGTAGAATTCTTTCACCATTCCCCAACAGGATCCTCCACACTATTCCCCAACGAAACCTTTATAAAGGATATTTCAACCTTTTCCCCAGCAGTTGTCATACATCCCCAACAGTCATCTCATTTCTTCAAGAAGTCACCATACATCCTCAACAAAAAGACATGCTATACGAAAGAAGGAAAATCTTTATGCAAAGAATGTCTTCCGCCAACCAGAGTCAGCCAGGGGCATGACACATCTTCCCTAGTGAAGAAAGGAAACATCTATATTAAACAAACAACGAGAAATGCATCCTTTAGGATCCATATGCATCATTATGCCTACATACATAACATACACGGAGCATTCATCCCTAGCTAGTCTTCATTCTTGATCAAAGGGGCAAAAATTTTTGTTCAAAATCTCTCGATCAAAGAATGAAGACTCACTAATTCAAATGCAGGAATTCGTCATCACTGTCTCGGACACAGATAGACCCCCAGTAAATCCGCCTCGGTTAACATAGACTCGGTATCGGCCTAGATTGGCTTCATTTCATATCCTCAGCAGATTCGCCTCGAGTAACATAGACCCCGTATCGGCCCAGATCGGTTTCATCTCAAAACTCAGCAGATTCGCCTCGGGTAACATAGATCTGGTATCGGCCCAGATCGGCTTCATCTCAAAACTTAGCAGATCCGCCTCCGGTAACATAAACCTGGTATCGGTCCAGATCAGCTTCATTTCAGATCCGCCTAGGGTAACATAGACCTAGTATCGACCCAGATCGGCTTCATTTCATATCCCCAGCAGATCCGCCTCGGGTAACATAGACCCGGTATCGGCTTATTTCATCATCAACCTTGCCTCGGGTAACCTAGACCCGGTATCGACTTATTTCATCATCAACCTCGCCTCGGGTAACCTAGACCCGGTATCGGCTTATTTCATCATCAACTTCACCTCGGGTAACATAGACATTGTATCGGCTTATGTCAGATTCATCAATTCAGCAGATCCGCGTCGAATATATGTAGATCCGGTGTAGGCCTAGATCAACTTTGCCTCGGGCAACACAAAGCCGGTATCGGTTCAACTCATCTAATTAATTCAAATCAAATCATCACTACGATAGTGAGACTTCAACAAGTCAGCTGTGCGTTTTCTTTCTTGTGTCTACGGCGCTTTGATTCGCGCTCTTAAATTCATCACCTCAGGCATTTTAGACCTGGAGTCGGGTGTCGAATTTGATCACGTGAAGGGCAGCTATAAGTGCTGGAATTTTCTAGTCTTAAAAAAAAAGTCTTACGTCACACGACTGTAATTACAGTCGTGCGACTGTATTTACAGTCGTGCGACTGTATTTACAGTCGTACGACTATAAGTCCATAGCAGGTAGCAGAAGCCCATACCCTAAGAATAGAAAAATGGTGATTTGAAGGGCAATTAATGCCCGATTTTGGTGCAGCAAGAAAAAGCAAAAAAAAGAAAGGAAAAGAGGGAGAGAGAGGACTTTTGGACAGATTTAGAGATTAAAAAGAAGAGAAGGAAAAAGGAGAGAAAAAGGAAGAATTCAACACCAAGCACAATCTTTTTTCTCCTCTTTTTCTTTTAATTCTGTGTTGAAGTTAAAACCGATTAGAAATCAATAGGTTAATAACTTGACAAATTAAATTGATCAATCCCAGACCCTTAACTCACTAAAATCCGTGACTTTTTGGAGATTTTGGACTCATTATGGAACCTTGACACACATAGGAGGAGGAGCAATTTGGAGTTGATTGAGGTGTTTCCAGCGGTCAAATCGATGGTGGATCAGCGCCACAAAGGTAACTACACTTAAAACTTTCGTTTTATTGCTCTTTCTGGGTGTTTTGGTTGATTTCTGTGCATAAAATTGATTTCCTCTGTTTTTCCATTTCTGGTAAGGAAGAACAGTCGTACGACTATTCTTGTAGAGATGAAAGTCACGCGACTGTAATTACAGTCGTGCCACCGTAGCTACAGTCGTACGAGTGTTTTTAAATTCCCGCCGCTATTGTTTTATTTGAAAATAATTTTGGCGATTTTCTATATCTGGGTGAATTATAGTCACACGACTGTAATTACAGTCGTACGACTGTAGTTATAGTCGCACAGCTGTAATCACAGTCAGGCAACTGTAATTTTCGTCTAGGAGCAGAAATCTAGAAAAATCCATGAAAATCAGAAAAAAATCATAAAAATTCATAAAAATTAGAAAATCATTAAAAATGAATTTTTTTGTGCGCATTCACGACCTTAGATTTAATTTTTGAAGTTATTGCATTTAGAACAATGCAACGATGGAGATCCGAATCTCCTGAAATCCGACCCATCTCACATGCTAAATGAACGTAAACCGGAAAAAGAAAACGTTTTCAAAATTTGTTTTCTCATAAAATAAAAATATAGGGACGTTTCAAAACCGTTTTCCAGATCTAGTCAGGCGAACTAGCCGAGTTCACCCGACTATCCCCCCCCTAAATGCATGTCCCCAATCTCTAATTTCCCAATTCTGTCCTGTTTGAGTCCTATTTGTGGTGTGCTATAAATTGTGCTGACCGTATATTTTGCAGCTTTTAGTTTCTTTTTATTTTCATTTTTAATGTAATTAATAGTTTAATTCGTGTATTTTAAGCGATTGTAATTTTCTAGATCATCGTGTATTTTAGGCGCTTGTAATGTGAGGACGAGATTTTTTATTTTTATTCGATTGGGTTGTAATAACTCGTTTATTCACTACTTTATTTTTATTCGTGTGTACGTTGTATGGTTTAATTTAATAAAAATCAATTTTAGAAATTTAAAATATCATCAATGAACATTGGCCAAATTTATTTTGATTAGACATGAAATAAGGGACTTGTTCGAACGTAAATCTCTGGACAGTGTAGCAGCCTTCATCTGGTTCAACTACACTGTAATTTCCCAGTTGACCTGAGCCGGGTGATGACTCTTATACTCTCTATCAAGACTTAGGTCTCGGCTCTTTTATGAAACAATTTAAATTTCCAAAACCGAATTTCCATTCCAAAAACCCCACACGAGGGAGGGTTGCCCAATATCGAGGCTCCCTTTCGAGAGAGAAAAACGTCGTCCGCTCACAATGGTGTCTCGAATCATGTGGGATTTAAGAGAGAGGATAGGAAGAGAAATCCAAAGATAGAGGAAAGAAAGAAAAAAAAAGATGCAGAGGGATAATTGGTTTTTCAAACTTTTCATAATTATCATCTGAGTATTTTAACTTAACAATTAATTAGAATAATAATAAAAGAAATAATTAAATAAATTGAAAAAAAGGAGAAAACTCCACATCAATAAAGAGTATTCAGTTTCAGTATACATAATGATTATTTAATATTAAACAAAGAATATTCAATTTTAGTATACATAATGATTATTTAATATTAAAAAGGTAAAATACAATTGGGAAAAAAAAGGGGGTAAAAAACAGTGTAAATTTCAAATTTCAGAAGGTTATAATAGTAAATAAGTATAAAACCCACCTCCACAATCCACCAATCCGCCTGATTTGGGAGGATTAGTTTTGGTTGGTCCACTGGGTGAGAGGATGGAATAAATTTAATCAGTCCTCTCCTCTCATCATTCAAAACAAATAGGGAGAAATTTCAATCCCTCCAACTTATCAATCCACTCCTCTCCATTCACCTCATAAACCCCCAATACAAACATTATGTTAAAGCCCATGCAACAATATTTTTACCATATTTCATGCTCCATGAGTATACTAATTGCACAACTCACATGTATCTTTGGTTTCTTATCCATTAAAATCAGAAATTATTTCTTTGATTTTATATCTCTCCTACTTAAAATGAGCATGACAATTGACAATTCTTCAATTAGTCTTGAGATGCGAATTGTTCCCAAATAAGCCATTTGCTAAGATTTTATCCTAAATTTTACTAACAAATTAAGGTTGTCTTGAACGATAATAACATCTTATCACTAAGTTAAGTCTTCAGTTCAATTCCAATGTGAAAATTAATCCTTCTTAAACTAATTAAATAAATACCAAAACCATCCTACAATTTATTATCTATCAATTGTTTATGGAAAAGGAAACTAATTAATACAATCATACAATCTCCTATACTAGCTGAATATATTATAAAAGGAAAGTGTAACATAACTTATGTAAGGAAATAAATAAAATAAATTAATTAAAAAAGGTAAGATATTAGTGCATTAAATAAGATTATTTTTACAATTTAATTAGTTTATTATTCGGATTCTTTCCTAAACAAGAACAATATTACGAAAAGCTCTTGCAAAACTTTCTATCATCATAAGCTTGTTAAAAAGCTTTATTCCAAGAATTCCAAAAAATTACAAAATATCAAATTCAAGTTGGCAGACCACTAATAAACCATAAGTTACTATGCGATCAACTTATAATATATATATATATATATATATCTATCAATAAACCAAGGATTTACATATTCCTGAAATGTTTGAATTTGCTAATGGCACAATTTGATTGTTCTATCATTTTTTAATTAGTAGGTCATATAATTTCTCTACCATTTGGAATGTGGATATGAAGAATGATTGATCATTGGAATGATTTTCAAGCATTTTAGGGAAGCATACGGAGAGTATAAAGAATCTCACTTCCACTACTAGAAAACTACCAAATACAGACGAACGGATCCATCGATAATCACAAAATCTGACGATAAATCGGGACAATTAATGTTTTACCGACAGAATTTGTCGGTGTTCGACAATTTTTCTTGTAGTGTCTAGATAAACAAAAATACAGTCAAAACATAGATAACATAAAAAAAATTAACCAACAAAAGAAATGATTATGTTAAAAAAGTAAGATACTTATTTAATCCAAATATTGTTATTGTTATACTAACAAAAAGCAAGCATTTTGGAATTAATCTTGGTGTTGCTTGTTGTTAGTACATTATTGGTTTAAAGTAATATATATATATTGAGGATTAAAAAGATACAACAACAACCACAAAATGAAAAAGTATGATATGAACTTAAATCGTATCAAATTAAGATAAGAGATAATAAAATGAAGAACCGATCACCATCTAAAGAAAGAAAATGAGAGAAAACAACAAATTAGAGAAAGGAAGAAATGAGTCAAATGAATTAATTGGTGGCAACATTTGTGTACAAAAATTATAATTTGTCTTCTACAGTTGTAATTGGAAATCATAATTTTTGGTAGTTCTATATTTGTAGAAATTGAATTGTGATATTTCAATTATTGTTTGTATGTGTTCAATTTTCTTTATGTTGGCAATAACATCTTTTTTTTTTTTTTTTTTCTCAAATTTATATGTTTGTAAAACGGGACAATTAAATACGTGTTATATAAATATATATATATATATATATATATATATATATATAATTATTTGTCCATCAATGTTATTACTTTATTGTACATTACTTAACTCATTGTTTTCTCAATTTGTAACTCTTTATGACAATAAAATAAAGAATTAGTTTTTTTAGCTATTATTTAAATTAATTATATATGTGAACTGAATTCAATCAAAAAAAATATCTATATAAATTTAAATTATTATTCTTAATGGCTAATTATATATATAGATAGATAGATAGATAGATAACTCAATATTATATACCATGTATAAGAAAGACATAAAAAAATTATATAACATAATTATGAAGGAATATTTATATCTTTCATCATTATTTTATCTTTTTCAATATTTAATATATTTATGAATTTCGTATTATATTAATTTTGACATTTTTTTTGGATATGAATAAGACAAAAACAAGATAACAAGTTAGTCATTTTCTATAAAAATAATACTAGAATTATAAATTTTAAGTTAAGAGTGGAAATTAAATTCTTAATTTTAAGTCATCACACTAAATATATTTTTATATATAATTATTTGAAATTTATTAAAAAGAAATATTTTTATTAGGATCATCGTATCAAGATTTTGATATAGGAACATAGTTTCGCTATAAAAAATAAATAAACATATTGATATTGATTAATTTCATTTGCATTTTAGCTAATGGTGGAAAACACCAAATTATTTGATGTTAACATTATCGATAAAAAGACATTTTTGAGCATAATACATCCATAATCTACCTATTTAGCACATGCTATATTAATTTGGTTTTTTTTAGTAGCTAACCTATATCAATTGAGAACATTTAGAGTTTGTTTGATTGAGGTGAAGAAAGAGTTATTAAAGGAAGGAAAGGAATGATTTTGGTGGAAATGCAAGGGAATGACCTTAACCCTTCGAAACCCTCCAATTTGGTGGATCAAAATTTAGAGTAAATTGGTGAATTTTGAACCCTTAATGAACCCTTACTCTTTTAATAATCCTCCAACCAAATAAGGATAGTTTTAGATCATTCCTTTATTAACCCCTCAAAAATCCTTCAACCAAACGGTGGGTTAGGGTTTAGAGTAATTGAGACATTGGTATTCAATGAAATGAATGATATTGATAGTTGAGAAGGTAGTAGTGAAGAGTTCCAATGATATATCTATTACAATTATGTCCCAAATCAAACACGTAGGTACCAAATGAAAAAATAGTATAGGTCAAGTCCCAAAAAGAATTTTCCCTATTATTATTATCATATATTGTAGTATATAAATTATAAGACTGAATAGAAAAAGAACTTTAATAGTGCGAATATGTTTGTTGCTCAATCATCGTATGATAGGTTGTCAACCCATCAAAGTTTAATTTAAAATCTCCGGTTCCTTATACTGGGTAGTATAGCAAGAATGGGATCGAACCACAGGGTTAATGCAGGTATGTTTATTTGCAAAAATAAATAAAATTGATTGGATTGAAATAAAAATAAATGATTTGATTTGAGAAATTACAGAATGTAAAATTAAGACAGAATAAATCAATAGAATGAACAACTAGCCGAGATACTTTTCAGTTTAATTCCGTAATTCAATCACAGACACTAAAGATCTAATTCGATTATCCAAATAGATAGAGTTATAGTTAAAGGTGAAATGCACTCAATAACCAATCTTTTCTTAATTTATCGATAGTTTCAGGAAACGCCTGAATAAACTACTTCCCTAACCAATAGATATTCTCCAAGAAACCACTAACGAGAATTAACCTATGGTAGCATTAATCACAAAAAGACTTCTATCTTAGTTAATGAAATCGGAAATGCCGTAAATCATAAAAACTAAACTATTCAATTCCTTTAACTTTACACGAAGCTAAGTTGCCACTATGATAGAACAATAATCACGGATATATTATTCTATTCGGCGATATGCAAAACAATCAATCAATTAACTGGCCAAATCAATTTGATTAAATCAATAGCAATATAACAAATTATAGTCACAGGAATTGAATAAATATTCGGATAAAAGAATACAATTAAAACATAAGTCTCATGACTCAAATGGAATTAAACTTCTAAGTACCTCAACTAGAAGAGAGTTTAGCTACTCATAACTAAACAAATTCTACCGAAAATCTTAAGGAAAAACGTGCAGCCTTGTCCTCTTGATAGCTTCCACAAAACGTTCAAGAAGAAGTCCCCAAAACCTCCTCTTCTTTCTTTTATAGGCTCCTCCTCTTTTAACCTAATTAGGAGTCTTAAATTAACCTCCTTAAATAAAAGGCCTGCTGGAAATTAAAGTGTAAGTAATGGGCTCCTTAAAGAGAAATCAGGCCCAATCAAGGAATGATGTGCCCAAATAAGAAGAGAAAGTCAACAAGGGAGGGTTGACCCGTAGGACCCAAACAAGGTATAGAAAACCTCAACTAACTTCTCTGATACAGCTCCAATTGGCGCGATTCAAGATGCTATGGAAAGCTAACGAATAGACGCACAATCTTGCAAATAAATCTGGAGCTAAAACAGCCTCCAACTCTTCTGAAAATCCAGCCGAAGTTCAGACTCCAACGAATCCTTTTCTAGCAGTCTTCCTAAATAGCCATAATCTACTACTAAGCACCTAACAGAGGTAAATAACACTAAATAAGGATAAATAAAATAAATCAAACAAACTAATTAAGAAAATAATAAAACTAATACTAAAATGCAAAAATAACAAAGAAAATAAGTTAAAATGGACCTAAATATGCCTCTGTGAATATGAGTTATCATCGTATGATTTTAAATTTTTGTTGTATGAAAAAATTTTACCTTTTAGAGTAATTGAGACATTGGTATTCAATGAAATGGATAATATTGATAGTTGAAAAGGTAGTAGTGAAGAGTTACAATGATCTATCTATTACAATTATGTCCAAAATCAACAAGTTAGGTACCAAATGAAAAAATAGTATAGGTCAAGTCCCAAAAAGAATTTTCCCTATTATTATCAGATATTGTAGTATATAGATTATAAGATTGAATAGAAAAAGAACTTTAATAGTGCGAATATGTTTGTTGCTCAATCATCGTATTCTATATTGAATTTTTTATTCGAACAAAAAATAATTGCTTGATTTTAAATTTCTGTTGTATGAAAAAATTTTACTTTTGATATGTGTAATGTGCTAGCTCAAAACTAGTCAATAATAGTAAAGTCAGAATGTTTTCAATTAAATTATTATTAAGGAAGGCAACATATTTTTTTTTTAAAGAAAAGGCAGAAAAATATAGTAGAGAGGTTAGATAGTTGATGTTGCTATTTTTAATATAACAAATGGGGTAGTTTTTATTTGAGAAAATTATATCATTTGTAATTAATTAGTTTAGGAAATAATTTGAAAATAGTAATTGCAGTTTATACCTAAACATTTTATTAAAATTGACACTACAATATAATTATTATTGATGTATGTTTTTTTAAGCGCCGGAATTTTCTGTCCTAAAAAAAAAGAGCAGGTATCACACGACTGTATTTACAGTCGTGCGACTGTAATTGAAACATTACAGTCGTACAACTGTAAGATCAGAGCAGGTTCAGAACACCATGCCCATGATATAAGAAAGAAGAGGGGAAAGATTGGGTTAATGCCCGGAATTTGGTGAAGAAAAGAGGAAATCAGAGACATAAAAGGAATAAAAGAGAGAAGGAAAGGGGCTGGCTTTTAGGATTCTAAAATCTTAGAGAGAAAGAGACAAGGAAAAAGGACACAAAAACCTCAAGTTTCTTTTCCTCTTCTATTTCTTTTAATTCTCAAAATTAAGTTAAAAATCTGATAGAAACCCATAGGTTAACAATCTAACTCCCTAAACAAACTAAATTTTGGACTAGAAACCCTAGGACCCCCAAGCATTTGGAGATTTTTGGACCCAAAGTTTCCAACTTCAATTCAAAGAGAAAGGAGCAAATTTTAGTGGATTGGAGCTACGCCAGGGGTCAATCATATAGTGGACAAGCGCCTAAAAGGTTACCACTCTTTATCCCCTTTGTTTTTCATGTTTTCTGGGTGATTGGTGTGTTTTTATGCATCTTTGTGTTATTTCTGCGTTTTCTGTTTCTGGAAATCAAGAACAGTCATGCGACTGTTCTTGAGTTTGATGAACAGTCGTACGACTATAAATACAGTCATACGAGTATTCTTGATTTCCAGCTATTTTCCTTTAGTTTTATTTCAAATAATTTTGGCGAAATGCTGAGTTTGAATGTTTACAGTCGCATGACTGTAATTACAGTCATACGACCGTAGTTACAGTCGCACAACTGTAATACCCGTTGAGAACCAGAATTTCCATTTTGATCCCTAAAATTTCCAAAAATCCATAAAAATTCAAAAAATCATCAAAAATGAATTTTGTTGTGTGCATTCACAACCCTAGATTTAATTTTCAGTCAAATTGCATTTAGAACAATACAACGACAGAGACCCGATTCTCCCGAAAACCGACCCACCTCACATGTAAAAAAATGCATGTAAACCGGCAAAATTGTTTTCAAAATGATTTTCTCACAAAACCCAAAAATACAGGGACGTTTCAAAATGTTTTCCAAGCCTAATCGGGCAGGCCAGCCGAGCCGACCCGATTATCCCCTTAAATACATGCCCCCGAATTCTAAATTCCCCATTCTGTCATGTATGAGTCTTATTTTTGGTGTGCCATAAATTGTGCTAACCCTCTGTTTTGCAGCTTTTTATTTTTATTTTATATGTATTTAATAGAATTACTCGTGTATTTTAGGCGATTGTAATTTTTAGATAAATCGTGTATTTTAGGCGGTTGTAAAAGTGAGGTCGAGAGTTTTTATTTTTTATTCGATTGGGTTGTAAGCCACTTAAATATTTACTGCTTTACTTTTTATTTCCTATGTATGCATGCTGTATGTTTAAACTTAATGCAATAAAATTGACTTTAGAATTTGAAATATCTTCAAAGAATATTGGCCAATATTTATTTTAATTAGACACGAAATAAGGGACTTGTCCGGACCTAGATCTCTGGATAGTGTAGCGGCCGTTTGTCCTATTCAGCTACAATATAAATTTCTCGGTTGAGCTGAGCCGGGTGGCGACTCTTACAATATTCATTGAGACTTAGGTCTCGGTTCTTTTAAGAATTAATTCCATTTTTTCCAAAACAAATTTCCATTATAAAAACCCCACACGAGGGAGTGGTCTGCCCGAAATCGAGGCGCCCCTTCCGAAAGGGAGTCTGCATTCCATCGAAAACGTCGTCCGCTCACAGTGGCGACACTTCTAGGGATTTCTTACAAAAGTTTTTCTTAAAAACCTAAAAGAATTTGACAAGCCCTAAAAAGTGTCTGATTAAAATAAGGTGGATGATTCTTAATTGGTATTTCATTTTGCATTTTTAGTTAGACATGCTTGCATTAGGTTAAGTATCTCATTTTAGCCCGGTAGATTGTTGAAGTGTCGCCTTTGTTCCTCCTGGTCTTAAGGGCACCGATATGAAACACCACCCATAGCCTCGTATGAACCCCTTCGTTCGAACCCTTGAGTGGGGAGAAGTGAGGAGTATATTTTGCTATGGGAACCTTGATTTTAACCCGACTTGGACCGAACTCATATAGGCAGCCTTAGTTGGATTCCCTTAGGATACCAAAATCATTGTGTGGATAAATAAAATCATGCCTTCATCATCCCTGGTTGATGATCAAAGAGAACCCCACCTAGGACTCGGTTAGAATTTTTGAGACCGACCACGTTTGGAGGAATAAGGTTGGAAGAATTCGTTTTGTGTGCTACGTGTTTCTCACTATCCCGTGACACATCACCATCGCTATCTACGCATGCATAACATACCATAATCACCATTTTCCATACACATGACATACCATTCACAAAACATTTTTGTGTGATACTAACCCATATTTTTATGCAGCCATTTGCATTTTATTTTCATGTGAAAACATTAAATCATCCGTTTGCCATTCATACTAACCATTTCTTTTTCAGCCATAACATTATATTTGTGTGATTAGCATTTTTTTTCACATTATTATGTGTGTCATACATCCTAACCCACGTTTTTGTGCAGCCATTTGCATTTTGTGTGTCATAAGCATTCATGACATATCACCTAAATTAAATTAGGGACATTCCAAGGACGCCCACCACGATCATCTCGTTTCATGACATATCAGGTATCCCAAAATACCCATGTTCTGCCAATGCACCGGATTGCATTCGGCTATTCCACCAAATTATCTCATTTAATAGAGACCATAATGGTCCTACGTATATTTCCGTGTGACAATCCGCACGGTGCATTTCATGGCATCATACCCATTCATCATAAATATCATATAACATTGTGATCCACATCGGGTTACTTCATAACCTTATTACATCATTCAAGGCACTTCCCGAGTGGTGGGTTAGTACACATGTAGGGGTATTTCATAATATTACTAAATCATAAAAGGTGTTCCCCGAATGCCGAACCTCTGTCTGTGTCCCTGTTACATGTGACTCCCTCATAACATCATTTCATATCATATGCTCAAAAGCATCAGAACTCTGTCCAAGGGGCGGTCCTAGGGGTGGCAACGGTGCGGATGCGGGTGCTGGGGTGCATTCCCCACTCCACCCCCAATGATTGCGGGGGCGGTTTCGGTGATTCCCCATTTAATATTTCGAGGATTTTTTCACCCCCATCCCCGCCCCGCGCGGGTGCCTACGGGTTCCGGTGAATCCCCGCCCGCCTATATCCAATAAATAAAATAAATTAATATTATTTTAATAACCGTTTTAACATTCAATAACCAAAATACAAATTCTACCACATTACAAATGTGGTTTAACATTAAAGATTCAAAGTACAAAATATATCCAATATTACAAATATTTAAGTTCCAAGTGAACTTTCTTTGAACAACTTGAAATTGAAGTCCAATCATTTAAGAGCTAGGACTTGGTTTTGTTGTTTTGTTGTGATTCGTATTTTCATCATCCTATAAAAATAAAAGCAAATATTAGATGTATAGAATAATAAATAAAAAAACTAAATATCAAAAGTTAAAAACTACCTGAAGAACATCCATATCTTTGGAGTAAAGTAAATTAATAAGTAACCATTTAAAAGTATAATACCTTTTACTTCAACTTCTAACCAACTTTGAGTGCACATCAATGCTTCTACCGTCTCAGAATTAAGACTGCTACGAGACTCACTTATAACTCTACCACCTGTACTAAAAGCTGACTCTGAAGCCACCGTTGACATGGGAATTAAAGAAGACGATACAGTGAAACAAAAACAGAGGGCTTGGCCTAATTAGAAATTAATTAACCTTTATTTATATATATATACTGATTTTATACGGGGATTTATTCGGGAGCGGGGCGGGGATAGTACTCCCCGCCCCCACGCCCGTTTAAGTACTGGGGGTAAAAAAATCCCCACCCCCATCCCCATGGGGGATAATATCGGTTATTCCCCGCGTCCGCCGGTTCGGATCCCCACGGTTTTCAGGTAATCCCCACCCCATTGCCACCCCTAGGCGGTCCCATGTGACCATTTCATATCATCTCATAGACCTTAAAAGCGTCAAAACTTTATCCGAGTATCGGCACACGCATGTCCATATCACAAAATTTATTAGGTGCTCACAAAGCACCAAACTTTTACCCGTGTGGCGGTCCACACGTGACATTTTTTGCATAGCATTGGGTGTTCTTGGAATGTCCAAAGTCAAAATGATAAAATAAGGGAGTCATCCTTATTATCTCACGATGTACATCTTAATCATCCGTCAAACGTTCAAGCACTCCACAAGCACCAAGGACTTTACCGCATGCACTGAGTCATTTAGGTGTTCCAAAAACGCTAGAAATTTCATCAAACTCCTTAGGTCTTCCATAATCATTAGAAACCCCTTTCGGGCATTGATGCTCCGAGAACATCGGAAAGTGTCATTCCGTATCACGGTATGAAATCCAAAGGTGTCCTGAGCGTCAAAATCCTATCCTTGTGTCCCGCGCATATAAACATTAAACCTCCTCCCGTGTAAGATCAGCTCTACACGTACCGCTCTAAACATCAAACTTCTTCCCATGAAAGATCCGCTCTACACGTACCGCTTTACGCGTAGATCTAACCCCTGTCTAGGATCCACCCTATATGTATAAGCGCTTCGCAAGTATCACCTTGCTTCGATCCGTGGACACCCTGTGTGTCATTTTATCCATGTGGTGTATATTTATATGCCACACTCTACTTCAGCATATAGCCTCATCAACAACATTCATTGCATTTTGCACGTTTCCATTCTTGGCTTTGTGTGCATTTGATTAGCTTAGAATTGCATAACATGACATGGCATCATATGACATCATTGTTCATACACGCATGCATCACATCACGCACTCATGCCTACATCATCCTATGACTTGGTATTCTCCATGCACGTACCCCAGTAAATGCTAACAAGTGTTTTTATCAGGGGAGAAAGGGAAAGAGTCCTGAGAATGGCTGGCCCATTGAACTTCAACACCATAACAGATGTCATGGATGATTATGTTGCTTCATCATGATTTCGAAAGGCGGTTAGGGAAGAAGCAGCGACAATGTTGAAAGAGATGCTTGGAGATAATCGTGACAGGGTAGAAAAGCTGACGACTAGGTGCTCTGAATTGGAGGCACGTGTGGTAGAGCTCGAAGGAAAAATAAGAGGGCTGACCGGTGAGATGGAATCGAAGGTGCCCCCCAAGGCCGATACTGACATTGTTCCGCGACACACCGGGAATCTACTTCCTAAAGGTAAAAGGAAAGGCATATCTCCATGGCCTATTTCATTGTGCAGATTATTTGCCAAGTGTAGAAAGGAGGGATTGCTCCAGAGCATCAGGCCATATGTCGAGCCGGTGCCAAATCAGAAGAATAATTTCTGCAACTATTATGTGGTGACAAGTCACCAAACCAACATGTGCTTTGATTTAGGAAAGGAGATCCTGAAATTAGTCGCCGAAGGAAAATTGAAGATCCCATCCACCTCCAACCAGCGACTAGTGACAAGCAGGGAGACCAGTAAGGAAATTCCTCAAACCTCCCGGGGAGAGGAATATGATGAAGAACTCCTAAGTCTGGTTTGATGAAAGTGGGGCAGTGACATTGAAGCTGGGGTAGTGACCGGATAAGGAATAGTCGGACGCTGTGAGATCAATACCTTTAGAGGCTCCTTCCTGTAGGGAACTCATTTTGTTTGTAAAGTGTATTGAACTCATTTTGAATGCAATGTGTATTCTTATTTTCTTACTTATGTGGTGATTGTATGTACATGGCATTATATATATGCACTTGATCATCTGACACTACATGTCCATTACGCATAATATTAAGATGCATAACATCAATCTGAGTGTTATAGGAAATTTAAAAGTGAACCTAACTTCGGTTAAATCCCTTTCTTCAAAAAAAAAAAGTCTGCCAAACACATAATGGGATGGCACCATTCCGTCGAATCAATTACCAACCTAGATCAGTGATCCCTATAAACCACGATCCAAAACACTGTTGGTCTTACCCTAAAAGTTTCAACTTGAATAGCCTACAATAGACCCAAATCATTCCAAACCAGAGACCACTGCTAAATTTCAGAGCCGATCCCCAAAATGAAGCTTTGACCCTAATTCACACTCGAGAAAGCATCTCACACTATAACC
This sequence comes from Euphorbia tirucalli, assembly GCA_039660915.1. Taxonomy (NCBI): domain Eukaryota; kingdom Viridiplantae; phylum Streptophyta; class Magnoliopsida; order Malpighiales; family Euphorbiaceae; genus Euphorbia; species Euphorbia tirucalli. The sequence continues at coordinate 26,727,526 of CM077640.1, read as the reverse complement.
TTGTAGTAAAAAACCCAAACTCATCGAAAAGCACCAAGCCCTAAGAAATCCAAATGATCTTCGCCATCCACCATGCTGTAAAACTCTGAAGCAGACATTGGTTTTAGTGCATATATAGTCTTGTTTGTGTGGCATTCATGTGCATATGACATTACACATGCATTGTTCATCCAAAAACAAGCATGACATACATGGATTCGAATGCAGCAGGAAAATCAACAGGTGGCTGTGGCTTGGATTTAGCTTCTTCAAAAAAAAAAAAAACCCAGTACCGATGGAAGACTTCATCTCTCCTTTACAGTGAGATTTCTGCTCCAGGCCTACAGTCATGCTCTCTTCAGTCATAGATATATGACCTTGTCAATCTCTCACATGTTACCGCAATGGCAGCACAAACAAGGCTGAACTAGAAAACACCTGAATCCTCCCTGATCAATTATCAATTAACCTATCACCCTAGCATCAATCCACTTCTGCCTTTGTTTCCACTACCAAATTTCGACCCCTATACCTGTTACTCCACTCCTATATCTCATCCTCATCCTTCCTCATTTGTACTTCCTAATTCTTCCTATCCAAACAATGAAGCCCAAGCAAACTCTGCTGAGTGTTTGATGAATCCAGGGGTGGCCCATCTATTGCATGAAGTGCCGGGGTCAATAAGTTGAGACAATGGACATAAGTACATTTTTGTCTGTTCTAAAAAGTTAACTTCATGCGGTGATAGAGAAGATTGGTGTCTTTATCTCTCTCATACACGGCGGCCATAATTAACTCTGGAGTGTCTCATAGCATTAAATGGTAAGGCACAACACTTTCATCTTCTCCCTTGAACCAATTCTGTGAAGCCTTATTTTCTGCCATCAATGGCTTCCAACAAGAAATTGAACCCCAATGCTGCTCCATATCGCATTTCTCTGCATCATCTCATCACTAGAAGGGCAATGGAGCAGGTGGTTATGGCCCCGTGTCAATCAGTCTTCGTTTATCATCAACCTGTACTGAATTGGGGATACCCTTTTAATCCCGTGTCATTTCTGTTCAATCTGAACCCCTAGACTAATCATTTTGAATCCTCAAACTATGGGAGAGGTTTTGAGTTCATGACTGAGAGAGGATTTGAATATGAGTCTACTTCAAATGAGCTCAACAATGCTGAAAAAAGGGGAAAATGAAATGTATAGCTCTGAGGTTTTGGAGTAAGGAGGAACCAATTTCTTTAGGTGAAAAGGGGCAACAGTGGTTACCCAAGAACCTAACTATTGAAGAGATCAAGTCGAATAAGAGGGAGATCAACGCCAGTCTCGGTGAGAAAACAAGCTTGATGATCAGAAATCTACCAGGCCAGTTCCAAAGACAAAATCTGCCACAAATTCTGGTCAAGAGTAAGTCCAAAGGGAAGTCTGCTTATGGTTTCCCCTACTTCCTTATGGATTTCAAGACTGGAGGAAATGTTTGTTATGTATTTCTGAACTTCACCTATAGTGTTGGAGCAACTTGGTTTTACAAAGCTTTCAATAATCATGGAGGGGACGATACCATCAACAGGAAAGCTTACAAAGTCTGTTGTGCTCATATTCAAGGGCAAAGTTACATTTGCCAACCATTTCAAGGATTCAGTCTTCAATTGCAACAGAAGTGAATGCTTACCAGTGATCCTTTCACCTCTGGAAGGCGGTTTAATTTGCTATAGGGTCATTATGAGCAGCAGACACAAGGAAACCAAGGTTAACTCAAGTCAGTCTGAATCAGATCATGCATTGGAAGGCTGGAAGCTGTGTCCATCTTCACTAACCATGCCTGAACTAGAATCTGGGGTGAATTGGAAACATGAATACGGCATCAGACCGAAGGAGAATCTAGTGGTTAATTGAATTCATCTCAAGTTGTCCATCTGCAATGGCAACTCTATTCAGTGATCGGTCATTCATTCTTTAAAAAAAAGCCCCAATGCGGAAAACCGAAAGGGTGCATTGGTAATTTGAAGGGGCATCAATTAAAACCAGAGCCACATTTTAGATTTTCCTAATGCATCCGCATTCATTATGCCATGAATGTTTTGTATTCAATTTTTGGTGTTCAATATGCATTTGTCATGTCATTGCATGTTAATGTTTTCATATGAACTACATCATGCAGCAAACCTTGTCTGTGGAAGTGCTTTACTCCCCAAACACAAGTCTCTAATACCAGGGGTGAAGGAAAAGGCCGAACCATTGGATATAGTCACCAGCGATGTTCTCACAATTTTCGATGAACATATCGAGGCACATTTTCCGATCCCAAGACAAACTATTGTAAGAGGGATCAAAGCAGACGAAATGCCCATCACCAAAAAAAAAAGACACGGAAAACCAAAAGGATGTGTCAGCAACAGGAGAGGAATGATATACAAAGTCAGAGTCACTATCATATTCCCTATTATACTCATTCTGATGTCACCATTGCAATATTGTGTATGTTTGGATTTCCAATCAGATGTTCATCTCGCATACACCATGCCATTACAAACCTGTGATAATGCCACAGGAACTCCTATTATGCGATACAAAAATGCAAGGTCTCACTCTTCTTGCTCAACCAAACGGACCACCATCGGTGCAGCCTATTACCCTGATCCCCTGAGCCTGACAACGCTCCAGAATATGCAGAGGGTAAAGTGGAAGGTCACTCAAGAGGGCCAACTCCTCTAATACCCAGATCAGCATAATAGTCAGTCGGTCAGAAAAACGTCGGAACAATCGGACTGGGTCAGTATGATACAAAAGTATGATTGGAGCCAAGAGGAGGCATCTACTTGTTCCAATGAGACTAAACCGCATATACATGGTGCCGCAGGTCACCTGGGCTACCATTGTGGCTAATCACAAGCCGTGAATTCCACCTCTGGGCTCGCACGAATACCAAGAACAAAGCATAAGCCACATGTTGCATGCATACATACATTTAGAACTATACATGCATCTGTACATAAGTGCATACGTTTAAAGTAAACACACACAATTTATATGCATATTCATCATAACCAATCCAAGTGCAGGTACCCACCAACATCACTGGATCGCTTTGAGCCAGGGTCCCTCTCAAAGTAGAAAATAGGTCTCAAGAGACAAATCAAAGCCGTACGCTCAAGCTTCAACATATTAGAGCAATGTAATCAAACCGTATTTATTCTTGATCGAAGGGGAAAAAATTTTTGTTTCCAAAATCGTCGATCAAGGAATAAATACGTGTCGCCTATACAACTTCAAATCCTTAGCAGACCCGTTTCATTCTAGATCCCAGCCTTTCCCCACCTTCTTTTGCCTCGGGTAACCAAGACCCGGTATCGGCTTATCCGCCTTCCACCTTCCTTTGCCTCGGGTAACCTAGACCCGGTATCGGCTTATCCGCCTTCCACCTTCCTTTGCCTCGGGTAACCTAGACCCGGTATCGGCTTTATTTCAACAGTGGGTTCTTTCCTATGTTTGCGGTGCTTTGATTCGCGATCTCAAATTCATCACCTCAGGTATTCTAGACCTGGAGTCGGGTGTTGAATTTGATCACGAGAAGGGCAGCTGTGAGAGCTGGAATTTTTCACCCTAAAAAAAAGAGCAGGTGTCACACGACTGTATTTACAGTCGTGCGATTGTAGCGTAGGTGTCACACGACTGTATTTACAGTCATGCGACTGTAATTGAAACATTACAGTCGTACGACTGTAAGATCGGAGCAGGTGCAGAACACCATGCCCATAACATAAGAAAGAAGAGGGGAAAGATTGGACAATTAATGCTTGGGATTTGGTGAAGAAAAGAGGAAATTAGAGACATAAAAGGAAGAAAAGAGAGAAGGAAAGGGGCTGGCTTTGGGATTCTAAAATCTTAGAGAGAAAAGATAGAAAGAGACAAGGAAAAGGGACATAAAAACCTCAAGTTTCTTTTCCCTCTTCTATTTCTTTTAATTCTCAAAATTAAGTTTAAAATCTGATAGAAACCCATAGGTTAACAATTTAACTCCCCAAAAAAACTAAATTTTGGACTAGAAACCCTAGGACCCCCAAGCATTTGGAGATTTTTGGACCTAAAGTTTCCAACTTCAATTCAAAGAGAAAGGAGCAAATTTTAGTGGATTGGAGCGACTCCAGGGGTCAATCCTATGGCGGGCAAGCGCCTAAAAGGTTACCACTCTTTATCCCCTCTGCTTTTCATGTTTTCTAGGTGATTGGTGTGTTTTTGTGCATCTTTGCATTATTTCTGCGTTTTCTGTTTCTGGAAATCAAGAACAGTTTGAGTTTGATGAACAGTCGTACAACTATAAATACAGTCGTACGAATGTTCTTGATTTCTAGCGATTTTCCTTCAGTTTTATTTCAAATAATTTTGGCGAAATACTGAGTTTGAATGTTTACAGTTGCACGATTGTAATTACAGTCGTACGATAGTAGTTACAGTCGCATGACTGTAATACCTGTTTAGAACCAGAATTTCCATTTTGATCCCTAAAAATTTCCAAAAATCCATAAAAATTCAGAAAATAAAAAAATCATCAAAAATGAATTTTGCTGTGTGCATTCACGACTCTAGATTCAATTTTCAGTAAAATTGTATTTAGAACAATACAACGACGGAGACCCGATTCTCCCAAAAACCGACCCACCTCACATGTAAAAAAATGCATATAAACCGGCAAAATTGTTTTCAAAATAATTTTCTCACAAAACCCAAAAATACAGGGACGTTTCAAAATATTTTTCAGGCCTAATCGGGCCGGCTAGCCGAGCCGACCTGGTTATCCCCCTAAATGCATGCCCCCAAATTCTAAATTCCCCATTCTGTCATGTTTGAGTCCTATTTGTGGCATGCCATAAATTGTGCTAACCCTTTGTTTTGCAGCTTTTTATTTTTATTTTATATATATTTAATAGAATTACTCGTGTATTTTAGGCGATTGTAATTTTTAGATAAATCGTGTATTTGAGGCAGTTGTAAAAGTGAGGTTAAGAGTTTTTATTTTGATTCGATTGGGTTGTAAGCCACTTAAATATTTACTGCTTTACTTTTTATTTCCTATGTATGCGTGCTGTATGTTTAAACTTAATGCAATAAAATTGACTTTAGAATTTGAAATATCTTCAAAGAACATTGGCAAATATTTATTTTAATTAGACACGAAATAAGGGACTTGTCCGGACCTAGATCTTTGGATAGTGTAGCGGCCGTTTGTCTGGTTCAGCTACAATATAAATTTTCCAGTTGAGCTGAGCCGGGTGGCGACTTCTACAATATTCATCGAGACTTAGGTCTCGGTTCTTTTAAGAATTAATTCCATTTTTTCCAAAACGAATTTCCATTATAAAAACTCCACGCGAGGGAGGGTCCGCTCGAAATCGAGGCGCCTCTTCCGAAAAAGAATCCGCGTTTCGTCGAAAACTTCGTCCGCTCATAGTTTTATAATTTAAAACTTAGTATGATTATAAATATTATATTATATTTTAATTTATTTTATCTTTTCCTTATTACTTCTTTCTCTCTTTTTTTTTTTTTTTTTTTTTTTTTTCTCGTCTCGTTATTTCTATTTTCTCTATCATATTTCATAGTTAAATACACTTTAATTATTTATCTTAATAATCCTTCATTTTTTCATATTTAAATTTTGGAAAGTATTTTTCATCTGTTTCTCTTCGAATATGTATTATTTTAATTTTCTCTATTTCTAATTTTTACTTTGTTCTCATGTAAATACTACGAAAATACTGTTTCTATTCATTTTCCTACACAACACTTATACCTTGAAAATATATTTTCAAAAACATATTTATTTCTTCAATAAAAGATACTATGTGTTGTACTTTATAAATTTACAAAACAATAACTTTATATTTTACTTATTTTATTATATTATAAATATGATGTCGATTGGAATCACTATTTATCGGAGTTATAAAAAAATGTCATTTTAAGTTAGAAAATCAGTTGGTGCAAAAATGATTGAAAATTAATTATTTTAATTTTCCACTTAAATTGACACAGCTAATAAGACGTATAGTCTATTCGATGTTACATCATATTAAACGATGCCGCATGAGAAGCTCACGAGAGAAGGATTTGAGGGTGACTTGAGAGAGGGGTATAATGCAAATAAGGGGAAGTAAAAGAAGGACGAAAATACAAATTCAAAATTGTGAGAAAGATTTATTCGAAAGGAGACGGCGTAGGAGCGTGGAGGCCGCAACCTTGCGGATCGAAGCCAGAGTCCAGGTGTAGCGGTATATTCCGATTGACGGAAAAAGATGCTGGAAAACCCTACACCGGTACCTGCTCAGCCTGATTCCTCCGCTGTCGTTAAGCGCTATGCTCCTCCCAATCAAAGGCATCCCCCTCCCCTTTCTTTCTTTCTTTTTTATCTTCTTCTCATACATGAACCTATATTTAATCAATAATGTCTTTCTTGCAGGAACCGTCCTCTTAATAGACGCAAATCAGGTTGGTTTTTCTTCTCTTTTTTCATGCTTTTTATTTTATTTTATTTTGGAGATTCGTATGTTTCTTCGTTAAGATCGTTTAAGTTAGGGCGTAGACCTGGCTTACGGGTTGCAATTCATTTTTAATATTGCTGATTTGGATAGTGTTTTGTGCACTTACATCCGTTCGAATGAATGTACAAAGCTTCTTATTTGTTGTGCTTGGTTCAGTTTAGATTGAGATTTAATTAATAATTATCTAATGGCTCCTCTTTTTACCGTTTATTATAATCTTTATGAGCGGTTATGCGCAACTCAACGTCGTCTGTGTGTTTAAGTTTTCCTTTTTCCATTTTCCTTTAAGAAAATGGCTTCTCATTTTGTCTTGTATCAGTTGTATGGAACTTCACTTGTCTCAGCTTGCGATTATCTTATAGGACTTATCTGATGGAAAACGTCAATTGTCTGCATTGGAACCAGTAGGGTCCAATGAGTGATTACAATACTGATCTAAAAATTTTAGCTGTAATTTTATGATTTTTATCATTGGAGTTTCTTATGGAAATATCATTCTTATTTCAGTACAATGGAGACCTCAGAATTGAGATCCAACTAGATCTAGGATGCGCTTATATGGAGTGGAACTAGTATTTTTGATTTCGTGTAAGATAGGAGACCATATCATGACCATCATAGACCATAGCCATTCTTTGTCAACTTGATGACATTTGTGAATATGCTTTTAGAAGAGCACTGTAGAATTTCTTTTAAATGGCTCATACAGTCATACTTCTGGTTTTGGAATCTGGATGAGGGGTAAAGCCAAAGAAAATAATAATGAAATGAAGAAAATAGACATGTGTCAGAACATTGAGAGTGAATTGGGCATCACATAACTGTTCAATAGTACCACATTGGATTGAGAGGTAAGAGGGCTTTTTATGCTTCATGAAGCTAAGTGATACTTTCTTAGAACCTTGAGGGCTCTTTTAACAAATGACAAACTTGTGAGGTTACTGACCAAATTGAACAATATGCCCTACTTTATTATGAGATTGGTGCCAAAATAGGGGCCAATATTTGTATATCTCAACTTATATTGGGAGACTAAAGGGTTTGTGCTTTATGAATCAAAACAATAGCCAATGGGGAACTCATGAGACTGTGGTCCAAAGTGAACAGTACCATAGTAGGGGATACAACCTGGTCCATCATTAGTATCCATGAGATTTATGAATTAAAAATTTATGACAATACGATGGAAGCAATTAGGCTCCATACAATATCTTGAAGATAACTTGATCCACAGTGCCCCATATGTCAGCACTTAGTAAGTGCCAAATTCATTTTTAACTGTGATTAAATTTTTCTTAAATTTCAGTAATTAAGAAGTTCTGTGTGATATTTTTCTTAGTTGAAAGAAATCATGAACAAAGTGCATTGATGGTTGTTGTTGCCTTCTTAGTCAGTGTCATTAGTTGTTTTGTGCAAGGTAGTCAAAGGCGCTAGGCTCCCCTGAGGCGATAGACTCCTATATAGACTAAGGCGAAAGGTGACAATAAGGTGCTAGCCCGAGTGAAGTGAGGCGCTCAGGTGTCTAAAAAATACAATTATAACTCTTATACCTAACTCACAAGTTAACTAAGTAAATATAAAACAAATAAAGTCCAAAATAAGCTAAATTTAAGATTAAAACCAAAATAATGTAGTTTCAAACACCAAAAAGCAACATAAAACTTACTTAAATTACTCAAATGCATTTTTGAAGTTTAGACCTGTTGTTGTCCTCTAGCTTCTACGTTCTTCTTTAGTCTTTTCTTCAGTAGAGAAAAAAAACTGACAGTGTAGGAAGGTGTAGAGTTCTTATTTTGGTTAGAATTTGAGAGTTAAACAAAATAGTTATGTTTAAGTCTTTCAGTCTTCCTCCCTTGATATTTTGATATTCACGTGGTCTGTTGTTGTAATTAGTATTGAGATTTGAACTTTTTTAATTTCAGTTTAGTATTTAATTTTAATATTTATCATATTATTATTTTGGTTTTCAATTGTATTTGGGAAATAAAGTATTAATTGAGGTATTAGATAGGAAATTAACAATGGTTTTTTAAGAATTTAGAATTCTGTCTTAATTGAACTCCTTAAGGAAAGAGATAAGAATTTGAAAGGAGAAAATCACTCCGTTCAATCTGATTTCCTATTATTCTTTCCTTTATTAAAAAAACACCGTGCTAATTAAGCAATAATCAATGGAAAAAAACCCTAAAAAATCCATCTTTCCTAGTTTCAATTTCAACCTGTGTGTTGCTTGGAAGTCACCACGCCCCAGTCGCCTAGTCGCTAGAGGCAAGCCCCTGACTGAAGCCGCACCGCTTCAGTAAGTCAGAGGCGCCGGCCAAAAACAATGCCTCGTGCGTAGGTGACCAGACAAGCGCCTTTAACTACACTGGTTTTGTGATGGTGGAGGCATACCCAGTTGAATTTTTACTGCAAACATTGCAAAAAAAGACTACTAGAGGTTAAAGGAATTCATTAATGTTTAAAAATTACAACTCAAACAAAAAATAGATCTTAAGGAATCAAACCCTTTATTTGTAGTCATTGCTTTATTACTTAGGGTATGCTTGTTATGAAGGAAGGAAGGAAGGAAGGAAGTAAAATCACATTTTTCAAGGCATGCACCAAGACATAATTAAGTCTTGGTGCATGCATTGAAAAGATTGATTTCCATCCCTCCCCCAGTCCTTCCTTCATACCAAACATGCCATTAGTAAAGTCCAGCGTTAATTTGAAACTTTGAGATTCTTGAAGAATTTTTGGATTGGAAAACATTAAAAAGAGGGCTGGAAACAGCAGAGACACAAGCTGCAAGTTCAGAAATTGATGTCGGATCCTATTTCCAACCTTCCATTAGTTGTTTATGGCAGTTCTTTTCCCATACATTGGCTGTTAGCCAGAAATGTTGGGTAATTTTACCCCTTCAAAATCGTTCAAAAAATTACCATTACGTAAGTTCATGGTTTGATGAGCCTTATCATCGTTCAAAAAATTACCATTACGTAAGTTCATGATTTGAAGTTTTACTGCTTTTGCGTTAATTTAGGATCTGGGAGTTGTTAGATTTTTCTAATGACTTGGAGTAGCTTGAGACCTAATCTGTTTTCAAAAAATTAATTAAAAGAAGCCATTGAGAATACTTGTGGGAGAAGCATTTCTGTGTTATTCCTCTGGATGGTTGTTGATTGATGGTGGTAGGAATCAATTTATTTTCATATAATTATATAGACATCACAAATAATATATCAATTTGGTGGTCATCCTATTATTATGTTTCATGACATTTTTGACCTCTCTCTCCTTCAAAATTTGAATGTTTATTGCTGGATCTCAGACTAACTGTTGCATGGATTAATTCATCTAACTATTCTTTGATGTGCCTATCCTTACTATGGGTTAATTCACTCTAATAATTTGGGAGGCATAATAAGATTCTGTCAACAGTTATTCATCCTATAGGGGGATGTTCTTTATGTTAAGCTGTCAGCTGCATGAACCTATTGAAAAGTTCTTTTCATTTGTCTACTTGTTAATTTTTAACAAAGTAAGATTTCCAGACCGGTATGATTGAGTAACAGTATATATGCAAATGATGCAGAGAAGAATCAACAGCTCGCTCCTTCAAGAAATATTCCTATTGCAGATCATGTTGATGTAGGGAGCAGCAATCTCCTGGGTGAGAACTATCGTCCAGGCTTCATAGCTTTACAGGGTTGTTGTCGCAGTGAGGCTGCCCAACTTTTGAATGATCGTAAGTCCAACTGCTTAAAAGATTACTTAGTTAGTTATGCTGTTTAACCAATTATATATTTAAATTGTTGCTGCATTTGATAAATATAGTGATTTGTTTACGGTAATCAATCTGTAAAACAATAACAATGACATGGTCATGAAGGAGCAGATTAAACTTTATTCTATCAGAAGTGCAAAATTATCTTCAATTTCTTGCATTTGTGAGTCTTTTGGTCCAATGTGTGAATATGCTGTAGCTGCAAGTAAAGATTCAAGGTGTATGTTTATGAAATATTTGTGTGGTTCAGTGGTGGTTAACCCTATCATGTAGTTCTATTTCTTAGGATTTTTATTTCAAATATCATGTTGCTTCTTCTCTCAAGTAGCAAATCTGGCAAATGATCTTACGGAGAATGAAATGATTTTGTTCTTATAAAGAAAATTAATGTAAAGAAGTTGTGTGGAGCAACTTGAATATGTTTCCAATGCCTAAGAAAAGTATCATCATGGCGGAAGAGTAAAATGTTACTGTTGAACTTTGACCTTGCAAATCTTTTGGATTGAAATATTCTTTATCCTGATTCTGTTGAACCTCCCTTGTATCATCAAATGATCATGTAGTTAGACTTATTGAAGCCTTTGGTTGATTTGATGTATCACGGAAACTATAGAGTTTGAGTACCATTAATGCAGAAAGAAACAACCAATGCTGTGTGTCTTTAGAGTCTCATTTGATGAGATAAGGTACTCTGCTTGAGTTGCTTTAAGAATTGAAAGGTTGATAAGATAGTATATGTTGCTTGAGTTTTTGATTTGGTCTTTTACATGATGTTATGCCACCCATTTACCTCCACGTTCATTTATTTCAAGTGCAGGTTGGGCATTGGCAATGCACAAGTACAATGATGCATCCATAGATTTATCTGGTTAGTGAAATGCATGGAAAATCATCATTACATTCACTTATTTGGTTGTGTATCTGATGACGTATGAGCATTTCCATTGGGAATTGTTTTCTTGTGCAAAGTTGTAGTATTTGCTTCATCTTTTGCTTTTATATGGGAAGAACGTTGCATTGGGCTGCTACAGGTATATATTGATCTCTGAATGGGCTGGTCATATGTAATGTTGCATGTCTTTTTAGACTAGATTAGGTATTTCAGCAAAAATCAATAAATGGAAAGTCTAAAGTTAGCTATTTTTCTAATTAAACTAGTGTGGTGTATTATTTACTTTAAATTTGAACAGAATGGTTTGGACCCTTTGGTTTTACTGAAAAATGCTTGGGCACTTATATATATATATATATATAACTAATCTTAAGTTTTTTTTCTTTGGTAACAAATTACTACCCTAAGTTAAGGTATTTGGATAACGTATTAAATAAATTTTGCTGATGATCTATGTACTTCTTAGAAATTTGCTCTGCTTCAGATGGACATGTTGGGGTGTTGCCGGTGGTTTTCTTTCATCAAATAATTTATGGGTGTATCGTAGGGCGTCTCATCTCTTTTGCAATCTTCCATTCTAATAACTATTTAAATGCAAGCAGAGTCGTAAATTTAGGAACATGGCTTGTGAATATTAGGCCTTGTTAGTAACTTTTGGGCTGATCATGCGACGGTTCTTTGATTGTTTATCATTGTTCGTTTGGTATGTAATTCAATTGTTCTTTACCAATCACATTTCAATTGGCCTGCTTCCTGGCGTTGAACGGTCTAGTCTGATGATCATTTTCAGTAACATGAAGCATAAATAAGACGATACGTTTTTAGATTTACAATGATACATGGTCAGCTTAAATATATTGTTTGTCAAATTGCTAATATTTGGTTTTCGTTATTCAGAAAGACCTGTTATGTATCCTGGTAGCAGTGCATCGACATGGGGGCACCTTAAACTTCCACACCAGGTGAGCTAATCTTGCGGTCATGCAGTTCTACATCATTGATCATTCTTCCTTCTCCCACCTAGGCTTTTGTGCTCTCAGTCATTGACACTTGTATGCTGCTGGACTGCTTTTCAGTGTATGCCTCCTCCAGCAACCAGTGGTGGGCCATCTGCTGGTTCACAAATCGACTTCTTAAGCGAACTACGCCGTCAAATGAGGAATGCCAACGCCATTTCTGATAATTAACTGTCCTGCATCTCTACACAAGTTGCATATTGCGTCTGAATCTGAAGTGTTATGTTGGGAGTGCTGGCGCCAAGAAGCTGGAGATACCTGTTCTATTATGTTGTTAAAAAACCTAATTGCCCTTGCTGGAGCAACGTGGTTTATGATCAAGTGTACTCGACCAAGAATATTCTGCTTATGTGGTGTAATTTTATACGTGTTTGTGCATGTTCGTCTTGTATGTTGTAAGTGTGAAAGATTGTTACTGGTAAATTATTATATAAGAATTTTGGTGAATCAGGGTGTGTTTGATATGATAAAAGGATTAGTAGACTAATTTATCCATTGAATAGAAATGTGATACAATGTGTTTTGAACAAAAATAATAAAACTCCACAAATTTCTGAAGGAATTCTACTGTTTCCAAACAGGAATGATTCCTTGGGCAGCCAAACGCTTTTCCACCCAAAAGACAACATGTTTTGCTGTAATTTTCTTCTCATCAATCAGAAAAGGTTCAACTGTGCTTGGTTCTGACCCATATGAAGATAGAGAAAATCCCTTTGGACCTGTCCAAAATTCCAGCAAACCCAATTAATTTTAGCTGTTATGTTTTTTGAAGGGGCCATTCGTCTTTTTATCTCGTGTTATCCTGGTTCGTCTCGTCCTATTAAGTTGTTTTTTTTTTTTTTCTCCTCGTGCTATTAAAAAAAGCTCCATAGTGGTCTAAAATAAGCATATTCAGTTAACTAACAATTTTGTTTACAGAATATGATGGAATATGCTTGTTTATTTGGTTATTTTGTAGCTTTTTTATATACTATAGGGGGAAATGGGTAACGGACATAATGCTGGGGGCGAAAAGGTTTTTAGTCTTTTGAATGGGTAACGGGCATGTGCCATCGGGGGGAAAAGAAAAAAGTATGATAGCAAGGAGGTAAAAAGATCTTCAATCCTTTGAACGGGTAATGGGCATGTCAAGGGGACGGTAAGGAAAAAGTGTGATAGCAAAAGGGCAAAAAAGTTCTGTAGCCTCTTTTCATATCAAAGCAATGCTAAATTTCAAAGACTCTTGTGTTACCTATTAAGGTTCCATTGGGGAAGAAAGCCCAAAATGAGTAGGGATTGTCTTTCTTCTCAAAGGAGCCTTCCAACTGTCGTTTTTAATTGAAAACAAATCAAATGAGAAAATTTTAAGTAATTTGATAATTGGAGAAAAAATAATCAGTAAAGAGACGACAAACTCTGTTATCTTTGAAAGAAAGTTGAAGGTGAGTGATATCTGGGTCAGCTTCAAGAATTGCTTTGAGCGAGGGGATAACATCTTCTTCCATCATTTGAGGAAGTGGTTTTTCTGGAGCTTTTGGAGGTGGTTTAGGCCTTGGTGGTGCCTTTTCTTCAGCTTTCTTCACTTGTTTTGTTTCAGCAGCTACTTTTGTACAACAAAACAACAGATTTTTTCCTCTTTAAATTCCATTCCCTAAAGCCAAATGCAATAAATTTCAAATATGAATTTTACCCGTGGAAGTAGACGATTCTTGCAAGGCAGAACAACAGCTAACACCTCTTCTTGATGTTGCTGTCTGGCTAGCTATATGCTGCACACATAAGATTCAAAATGCATTAATCATTTATTAATTTATTATATTACTGATCAATAAAAAAAAATATATCTTAAACTTACAACTAAAAATTGAACTATTTAAATTACTAATCTAATTTTGATTTCCCCTTTTAAAACCTTCCCATACTGTAATTTTTTCGTTTTGTCTTAATTACTATGGCTTAAATAATAGAAGGCCAAAAGGGCAAAGGCAACCTAAAACGTCATGTAATTATTTAGTGATTAGTAATGTAATGAAAGCATTTTTAGCTCATATTATTGTTTCTGAAAATTCATCTAACATGACCATTGTGAAAAGAGTTGTTCAGTGTTGTTTATTTCCTTACATTTACTCATCATATTATAGGAAGGCTTGAAGATCTTTTCATCTTTTATTATCAACGTTTGCTCATGTACTATTAAAAAACGTTTCAAAATAACAAAATAAACTAATTATATTCCGTTAACAATTTAGTTAACGAAATATGACAAAAATTGTTTTTGGAATTTTTTTTTAATAGATGAAGGGACAATTGGATAACAAGAGATAAAAAGGGTAAAAGTGTTGCAACACAAAGAGAAAAGGGGCCTTCAAGCCTAATAGGAAAGGAGCAGAGCATAATCGAATATACATAGAAAAAAGAAAAAGGAATGGAGACATACCAAAGAGAAAGGGGAGGCTCTGCGATTCCTAGTTAAATATGAAGGTGATGAAGGGAAGCTGGAAACTCCCATTGCTCCACTTCTACTTGCCATTTTATTATTTCAACAAAGCTTCTGATAATCTTTTCCTTATTTTCTTCTTTTCAATTCCTAATATTAATTCGTCTTCCCATTTTCTGATTAAAAAAAAAAAAAAAAAAAGCAAATGGAAAACAGAGCTCAACTCAAAATGGAACACAAGCAGTCAAGTGGAGAGGGAAGCATGTTCTAATCCACACAATGCTTAGTAAAATATATGCCACTGATTTATATTATATATATATATATATATATATTTTTTTTTTTTTTTCTTTTGGACATATCTATAAATATATTTATTTATGAAGAGATAAATATCAACAAAATTTAAATTTATAATTCTTAATGGTCCACTGCTTGGTGCTATCCGCTTCCTGTATCAGCTTTGTCACCTTATTTTCACTTGGAACTTTTTTTCAAGTTGGTTTTACTAAATTATATATCAAGTCCTTACATCTTAAAAAAAATTAGTGCCAGATTTTCTTTTTTATCATTACAAATTGATAGTCTGTTAACCCATAATAAACTATCTTGCATGAAAATTTTAATTTTGCAAAACTTTTCATAAATAAAAAAATTTTAAAATCTTTTACAAAATATTTCGGGTTATGTTTTATAATTTCAGAAAGTTCAAAACTCATTTTTTAGAACGTAATAAAATATAAAAAAAATATTTTTTTTTTCTCCTATATGGCAGTTATTTATTTATTCTTTATTATATATAGATAAAAACAATTAAAAAAATGTATTTTTACAGTTTTTAAATTTATAAATATACTCTTGTATTTTTATTACACATTTACCCTACGTTTCCGTGTCCCATATTTTTTACAAATATTATTTTCCAGTGTTTGTTTCCATATTCGTTTCCATGCAACATAGATAACAAATGTGTTATTTTTGTCATAAAACCAATTGATCTAAAAGTTTAAGGCGATACATAAGGCTCCATTATAGTTTTTATTGTTATCTATGACACTCCTCTGCATATAAATACCTACTCTACTATGTATTGCAATTTAATCAACAAATGAAATTATCAGGATTTGAACTTGAATCCTCTAGGTCTAAGAGGCTCTAATATCATGTAATGAAAACAATTGACCTTAAGGTTATCGAATTAATGTTGTCATATAGCTATTTTATTTTTACACGGAAAGAAAGTTCTTAAATTTAATTTAAGATCAATTTAGCACAAAATATATTTTACATATTAAATTAGTTTAAAAGTCACATATATTCCCATATAGTCATTTTGGACTAATTTAATAAAAAAAAATCAAAATGGAAATGTTATATGGAGACTTAAAATTCATTTTGGATAAATTAACTATGCAAACTAAACTGCAGAGCCAAATTAACCCTTTATTCACTTCAACACATCTAGAAACCTACATTTTGAAAAATTGTAGTTTGTTCATTTATATATAGCATTACAAGAGAGGTGGAGTAAAATGCGAAAATCAACGGGAATTTTCCCCAATGGGTATAGGGAATTATTTAATTTTCCTTGGGGTGGGGATTGGGACCTATCTCCCCACCTTACGGGAATCTCCATCCTTATCTTCATAGGGAACTCTGTGGAGTTTTTTAAATTAAAAAAAAAAAAATTATATATAACTAAATACCTCTATCCTAAATAAGAATCTCATCAAATCAAAACATTTTGAAGTTGTAATTGGATAACGTGTTTGATGGATTATTATTTTAAAAGAGACAGTAGGGTAGAATGCTTACTCTTACAACGCATTGCCTGATGCAATGATGCCCGTGCTGGAATGTTCCACTTTTTCTACTGGCTATGCAATTCGATATCAAAATAGGCTTTTTTTTTTTTTTTTTTCAGTTGAAAAAGCCTTCTTTAGTTGTGTACTAGTAAGCAAGCCCTATTGTTGATCAGTACCACTTTGTGGATCTCAAATCCATCCTTCAAAGCCGTGATGTATATAGCGGCTCCAAATGTGGAATTTTGGGGTAGCAGGTCTTGGAAGCGGAACAAGCTCCGTTGATTCAACCATTCAATCCGTAAGTCCAAACTATGGCCGCACCTGCTTGCCTATGTCACTTTGCTTTTTTATTTGCATCAAACAATTAAGAAATATTTTTAGATTAGTTTTGTTGATTATGAATTATGATCAATATATTTTTTGTACCATATATTTGTACTAATTTTTTTTTATCATACATTTGTAAAAGTTAAATTTCATATATATATATATATATATATATATATATATATATATATTTGTGAGATTGAGAACGAGAACCCTCACGAAGATCCTAATTCCTACAAGTACGGGAGTGTGAACAATTTTTTTCTCAGTTTATAAACAGGGATGGAGAATTTCCATCCAGCTACGGATAGAGAAGGGGGAGCAATCTCCATCCCCTTCCTGCTTCATTTGCAATGCTACGTATAAACTCACACATTGAACCTTTAATTATTTACATTCTTATTAGTAAGCTTTCTCACTTACCAACCCATACCAATCCATTTTAGATGGATTGGGAGGAGAGCTCAAAAATTTCTCCGGGTGTTGGGTTTGAACTCCACCCTTTCCAACCTAATGATAGAAAAATAAAATTAAGCTTTTCTCACAATTTTATATGCAAATTTATAAATATTGAAGATTTTAATGTGTAAAAAAAAAAATCCAATGTGCAAATACAGTAAAATTCACAACCCCAAAATTTTCCCCTATTAGACATTTGGCCTGTTTGGTTCAGCTGTTAGCTGTTTGCTATTGCAGTAAGCTGTTAGCTGTTAGCTAATTAATTGATAGCGTTTGGTAAATTTAGTATCAGCTGTTGTTGTTGAAATGTAAAAAGACTAATATAGATATATATTTTATACTATTATACAATAATTATACAAAAATAATAATGTTACGTAAATATTAGTAAAAATAATTAGATAATTAAAAAACCTAAAAATAATTTTTATTACACTTCAAAAATTATAATTTTCATTAAATAGCAACTTCATAAGCATATAAAAATAATTTAAATTATAGTTTCATCTATGTAAAATGCATCAAAATAATATGTTTTTAATTGTTGACTAAATTAATATAAATAAATTTAAAAAAAGTGAAACTAGCATAAATAAATTAATTTGAGAAATTGATCTCGCTTAATTTTCAACATTTACAGAGATAAAAAAATTTCATGAAAAACCTACATATTTATATAAAAGTATAATTTATTATTTTGAGAAGGTTAAATTTGTAAAAACCAAATAATTATAAAAAAACTTTTCGTGAAAAGCTCTAAAAAGAAGCTTTTTTTGAAAAGCACTTTTTTCCTGCAGAACAGCTAAAAGCAGCTATTTAAAAGTTCTAATCAAACGCTAGTTTTTCTGCTTTTCGGATTAAAAAGTTAAAAGCTGCTGGGAAAAACAGAAACAAACACCCCAATTATTAGACATTATCATTTTTGTTGTCATTATCGTAGGCATTACATTTTCAACATGTTGGGTTTGTGGAATAAAGGATGAATAGAAAATAGATATTCCATATAGAACAACTATTCTTATGTTTGGTTGGATTTAAGCTCATAGAATAGTAATTCCATGAAATTGGTTTCCTAATCTTATAGAATATGTATTCCTTGCAAAACCAAAAAATAGCTATTCCTTCTCTTATTTTAGAGACATTTCTTAAATTACCATTGTTTATGCCTAAGGGTGCAATGTTGGTTTTTGTTTAACATGACCTTTGCCGAAATAATTAAATTTAGCTTTTCAAGTCGATTTTTTTTCAAGCGGTACCAAAAAAAACAGCTTGTTTATCCCGTAATTAATTAGCAATGAAGTCTTAATTTTGAACAAAACTGATTAATTAAGATTACAATGTCATATCCATCAAGGAGAATGAAAAAAAAAAAAAAAAAGAAAAAGAAAAGTTTAATATGTTATATATATTAAAGTTAGTTAATAAAAAGATAATAAAGTTTTAATTGTTTATACCAACTAATTAAATGTAAAAAAGAAAAAGAAAAGAATAACGATAAAATATCATTAGTTTTCTTAGTTGTAATTTAAAAATTGTTTAGAATGATCATATAGCTAATCCAGTAAATCAAATAATGTTAGTTTGAAAAATTAATTGTCTTACGTCATTTGGACTAAAATTCCTAAATTCAATATAATTAGAAACCATTTATTAGGATCTAACCAGTTAAGCTGAAAAAAAAAAAATGTGGTAAACACCTAATCAATGGATTTCTAGTACCATCAATCTTTACTTTCCATTTTATTATGACCTTCAAATACCCACCAATTAAAGTTTTCTTGATAAATAAGGATCCCTATTGCATAAGATAGATATCGAATTGGATTTGTGATGTATACATAATAATTTAATGACAAAATAAACTACATAAAAAATTATCTAAAGAACCTGAAATCGATTAATCGAATACAGTTTTAAAAAAATAAAATAAAAATACCTTTTAATAAATAGATAATACCATAAGATCATACATTAACAAGAGGGAGGAAAATGCTCTTTTATTACAAACAACAACAATAATAATAACAAACATAATTTAACCGTCAGTAATAAAAGCAACAAATTTGTTGATAAGGAAATCTCTCTCACTATTGGTTTTGAACAGGTGAAAGCAGTGTTCTTCCCCTTCACTCTCATAAAACCCCAATTTTCCACCCCATCCACTTTTACCCAAAGTTCTATAATACAATTCCCCTCTATCTCTCAGCCAATCTTTCCCTGCCACACAAACCAACACCTTCTCACACCCCATTTTCGACAAATTCGGATCCACACCCGGGTTCAGTTTTGGGTCATCATCACGACCAGAACTTGTCGGACACAAATACTTGTACATTTTATCCTCCTCTTTCCCTCCAAAGAAAGGATGCACTATCAGGACACCATTAATCTTCAAACCACGCAATCCAAAAACACCAGCTTGAACTGCTACAAAGTGGGCTATATTTGCCCCAGCACTCTCGCCCGCTAAGAAAACCCGTCCAAAATCCACATGTTCATTAAGCCAAGGTTCGGGTCCTAGTCCATTCGAGTGATTAGCTATCCATTGGAGTCCGGCCCATGAATCATCATACCCGATAGGCAATGGATGCTCTGGAGCTAACCTGTAGTCAATTGAAATGGCAATCAAATTGGCCTGAGTCACGATACAAGAAAGGAAATTTTTGGCTACAGCATCAAATGGTGATCCAGCACAGAAGCCTCCGCCGTGGTAGTGGACAAGGAGAGGCAATTTCTGACCTGGGTGGTCAAGTTTCGGGATAAAGATGCGAGCTTTGACACCGTCTCCGATCAAAACGTCTTTGGATTGAACTCCAGTTTCAGGGTCGAAACCTGCGGGAATATGGGGGTGGTTGATGTACCTTTCAACACGGCCGTCCTTGTAAACTTTGAAGAAGGGTGGGAAATCATGGGTTGTTTCAGTGGTAGTTGAATTCATAGTAAATTGAGCAGTGTGACCTGTTTGGAGTAGGATCCGATCAACAGGGTTTTAAAATAAGCAATGATCTGGGTAACAGAAAGTCAGTCTATTCTGTTGAAATATGAGAATGGTAGGTGTAACAGTGGTGACCAAAAATTTCTTGAGGCAGAAGTTGGTTGACTACTAGGTATATATGTAATGAATCTAATGATTCCTAAAGCAAAATGATTAAGATCGATCTGATTTTCTTCGCTTCCTGGAGCTGCTTGCAGAGGCAGAATCACTGGATAGCTCGTGTCGTTTGAACTTTTCTATCATACTGTATACCTGCATTTATTGGACAATTTCAACCCAAATTAGTTTTTATAAAAGAACAGAGTAAGATGACAACCATCTGATGTAAAGAAAATAATGCATAGTTTTTAAGTACAAGTTATGGTACAAATTCACCTCTTTTTTGCTTTGACTTCTAGCAGGACGTGAGATGGGCTTGCATTGAAATTTTCATGACCATAGCTGGACACATTTTCGTTTTTGGGGAAAACTAATTAGCCCCAGTATTGTTTCAACAATTCTTTTAACATTACATATACTAGCAATTTTGCTTCCGTGTCAACTAAATAAGTTATGGGATTCCAGTAAAAAGGTCAAATTAACTAGAGTCTGTAAATTGTAATGTTAAGAGAAACACATAACAAAAAGCAAATATTAGGGGTTGATGTTATATCATAATTAGGGGTAACTTTATACCTTTACCCACTTAAGTACCAGCCAAATCAAAATTATATAGTTCTTCCAAGTTAGAAATAATTTAGAACATGATATGCTTTTTCCAGAATAACAGATCTTCACTGCTTCGAGAAAATACCCTTTTACGTGACCATAACTACCTTTACTTGGGTGCTGATTTTTGAGCCTATTCGACGTGTATCCTTCAACAATCTTCAACTAATCAATTTAAATTGTTATTCAAATTACCTTTCTTACTCCAGATGTCAGTCCCAAGGTTGAAATAGCCTTCTTGTCCACATATTTCCAATTCCTTGCTTTTTTTTCTTCATCATCACTAAACAACTGACTTGTCCCACCTTCACAGCAAGAGATAACAGTAAGTAAATGGTATGAAGGTAAATATGAGAAAATTGTCTTTATGATACATTTTCCTGCAAGATGATTAACGGTCGGTTGAGCTTCATACCTTTAAGACATATTACCAACAACTCAACGTAAACCTTGAGACGAATGTGGGAAAAAATATGAACAAATTCTCCAATGTTTTCTCTCATAATTATGTTACATGTCCTCGGTGGATTAATTCTGAATGATTTTTTGAGAAGCTGGTCAGTTTCTTTTCTCCTTGTAGTTAAATCAGCTTCATCATTGAACAAGACAGTTGGGAACTCCCAAAGACCAGCAAGCAAGCCACCATCAGGTCTTTTCACAAGAAGAAATTTGCTGTTAGATTGGTTATCCTCAATGGAACATTTGCTTTCATGTATCTCCACAACACAAACTGCTGAAAATTCACGTCTTTGTTTCACCTTGCCAACCTTGGCAGGATAGTCTGTAACTAAAACTGACTCATCTTGCTTAGAAATTGAGCTTGCACGACATTGGCTTGAAACTGGACACAAAGAGCAGCTTGGGTTGGAGGGAGTGCAAACAGTTGCACCAAGTTCCATTAAAGACTGATTAAAATCTCCAGGACGGCACGGATCAACTAGTTGAGCTGCTAGTTTCCTAAAACACAAGATATCAGTGTAATAAGCATAGCATACAGATACTGCAGAAACCAGCAGTATACCTAGCAATAAGTTTGGAGAATTATTTTCCCAAATTGAAGAATGTTGTTCCTTCTGAATACAATAGAGTTAAGGCTCTAAATTAGACCCAAAAAAAAAAAAAAAAAGATAATAATACATAATAATAAAGAGAAGAAAAAACTCACCAAAAGTTTTTGACAGTAGCAGATTCTTTTGGATTTGCAGAAATAGCCTTCACTCTAGCAAGTACCCTTATAACATTTCCATCAACCAGAGGCACCACCTGCCATAACAGAGCTTGAAAAATTTTCCTCTTACACAATTCATATGAATAAAATGCAAAGCCTACTCACTTCTTTGAATGCTATAGAGGCAATTGCACCAGCCGTATAATCTCCTATCCCTGGAACCTTCCGTAAAGAAGACACCATATTGGGAAATCCATCTCTCCCAGCCATAATCATTTTAGCTCCCTAATTGTGAGAACAAAGTGAAATCACAATTATTAAATTAATCATCTTTTGTTAAAAAGGTAGAATAAATAATTTTTGAAGTGTAAAGCATGGAACTATTCATCATCCTTCCCGATCACTATCTTCCACTTTTCCTCATATTCTTTTGATCCTCCTATACTTTTTTAACAAACTTGCATTCGGAATTCATTTTCATTTTCTTATTTTTTCAAACAACCATTTGAAATGAGCCCTTAGGTTGCGGTAAAAGGTCCTAAGTTGAAACCTCTAGGCTGAAAGTTGAGAAGCCAAAAACAATTTTAACAAGGCAATAGATAAGCAAACAACAAAGGTGAGACGATACAAACAATTAATGGTGGCATTTCAGCATGTCAAGACAATAAACTAGGAGATTTTTGTAAAGAACTCCAAAAAGCCCAATCTAGCCATCTCTGAAAACACTAAAAGGTATTAGAATTCTTGTTACATGAATTGCACCACACAATAAACATTGAGCCTTCACAATATATGAAACCGAGCAGAGCTCTGGAATATGTATATTTTACAATGGAACAACAGGAACAAACTTCATTAAGCTCAAGAAAACCGAAACGTGACCATGCATAAAAGACCAAGAAAAGATCCAAGCTTTAACATGAAAAAAAAAAAAAAAAAAAAAAAAAAAAAAAAAAAATCAAACATTACATTGCATTTTTCAGTTGAAACTAAAGTTGCAGATTATTGAAGTTGAAGGTGAAATTATCCTTGCACAATGAGAAATCAAGCAAATACTTTACAAAAGTATAAAAAGTAATTGCTCACTTCCAAGAGAAAACGTGCCCGCCTATAATATCCTAAGCCTGCCCACATCTCATTCACCTCCTGCACAAAAACACAAAAAGAAACAAGACCCATAAATCAGAAAACCCTAAAAACATCAGTGAACAGTCCACATTAAATATTTAGCTTTGACAAAAATATGCCTCAAGAGAAGCCTGGGAAAGATCCTGAAGAGTGGGCCATTTCAACATCCAACGATTATAGTAATCAATCACAGTCTGAACTCTGGTTTGTTGAAGCATCACCTCAGATACCCAAACCCCATAAGCCCTCTTATCTTTCTCTTCTGCACTTTCTTCTTCTGTTTCCCCAGGTGGATTTGATTTCTTTCTTCTCCAAGGAAGCTCTCTCTGATTGTGGTCGTACCAATCGAGTAATTTTTCCCTAATGGTTTGAGTTTCTTTATGGGTAAACATGTCTTCAATGTCAGGAACTGTGTCCTCTTGACGGCGAATCGATTTCCCCTTCTTAGCCGCTTGAACATTTCTCTTCCTTGGTTTCGAGTCCGCCATTGCGGAGATTGGAGCAAAGTGGGAATTATGGTTCAGGGAACTTATGAAGCTTGAGGAAATGATGCTTGGAAATGGAGGGACGTTTGAAAATTCATATCCAGCAACCACATTCGGATTTACACTCATACGGTTCAACAACTAAATCCCATACACCAACCATTGATACTATAGTGTTTTTTTTTTTTTTTTTTTTTCTTCTTTTGAAAAAAAAAAAAAAAAAAAAAAAAAAAAAAAATTGGTAAAAGGCTGAAAAACCCTAATTTCAATTATATGGTAAACTTTATCAAAATTATCCTTCTACTTAAAAATTAAATGTTTTCGTCTTAAAACTAAAATATTTTGAATAGACTATGATTTTGGAGTCAAATAATTACTCTTCTGCAGAAAAAAAAAAAAAAAGTTTTGAACTATAATGATTTAGGTAATTAATGCATGCAAAATGAAATGGAAAGTAAAATCTAACTAGTAGCTATTTTTTTTGGACAAAAAAATCTAATTAGAGTAGTTAAGTACACTATAATTTATCTTTCAAAAAAAAAAAAAAAAGTATACTATAATTTTACTCTGTAACCAATTAAATTATGGCCTTTGATTGGATTCTCCTTCCTTTATCAATACTAAAGAACTCGTTCCTTCCCGTTCTTTTTGTTTTGTTGCATAATGGTGCCAGGATTGGTTCGCTGGGGGGAAGAATTTGATTCAAAATATTTCCGACCTGTTAACAAAAATTTCCGACCGATGAACCAAAATTTCCGATCGACCGAAAAACCTGAATTAATTTAATTCAATTTAATAAAAACATATTAAATTAATCCAAATAACAACTTCATTTAAAATATAAGTTTAATTCAACAGAATCAAATTAATCCAAACAATTCAATACAAAAAATACCAACAAGTAATTTTTTCTAATAGAAAGAGACGATGAAAAACTAGTAAAATGAGAAGTTTTGAGAGATTTCAAATATTTTTTACGAGATGCCAACTTTTGAAAACACTGCATAATGTCCTTTTCATCAATGCTGATGAATATCTTTTTCTCAATGTAACACAATAAGCAATCTGACAGTAACTCATCGTCCAGCTGTAAGCGCCGGAATTTTACTTTCAAAAAAAAAAAAAAAAAAAAAAAAAAAAAAAAAGAGTACAGTCGTACGAGTGTTCTTGATTTCCGGCGTTTTCTTCCCAGTTTTCTTCAAATAAAGTTTTGGCGGAATTTTGACTCCGGGCCACTTACAGTCGCACGACTGTAACGTGGTTTCCAGAACCAGAATTTCCGTTTTTATTCCCAAAAATTCCCAAAAACCCCTAAAAATTCAGAAAACCCCAAAAATCATCAAAATGAATTTTGTTGTGTGCATCCACGACCATAAATTCAATTTCCAGTAAAATTGCATTTAGAACAATTCAACGACGGAGACTCGGCTCTCCCGAAAACCGACCCACTTAATATATAAAAATGCATGTAAACTAGAAAAATTGTTTCAAAATGATTTTCCCACAAAACCAAAAATATAGGGACGTTTCAAAACGATTTCCAGGTCTAACCGGGTTGGCTCGGCCAGCCAACCCGGTTGTCCCCTAAATGCATGCCCCCAATTCCTGATTTCCCAGTTCTGTCTATTTGAGTCCAACTTGTGGCGTGCTATATATTGTGCTAACCTTTGTTTTGTAGCTTTTATTTATGTACATTCTTATTTTTATTTTTGATGTATTTAATAGATTGAATCGTGTATCCTAGGCGGTTGTATTTTTTCTAGATTCTCGTATATATTAGGCGCTTGTAAAAGTGAGGCGAGAGTTTTTATTTCTTATTCGATCGGGTTGTAATAATTTAATTATTTACTATTTTACCGTAACCTGTATGCGTGCTGTATGTCTATTTATTTCAATAAAATTGACTTTTAGAATTTGAAATACCATCTTTGAACATTGACCAATTTTATTTTAATTAGACACGAAATAAGGGACTTGTCCGGACCCGAATCTCTAGATAATGTATCGGCCATTCATCCAGTTCAGCTACATTATAAATTTCCCTGTTGAGCTGAGCCGGATGGCGACTCTACAATATTCATCGAGACTTAGGTCTCAGCTCTTTTATGCATTAATTCCATTCATTTTTCAAAAAATCGATTTTCCATTTATAAAAAAAAACCCCACGCAAGGGAAGGGCCCGCCCGAGATCGTGGCGCCCCTTCCGAAAGGGAGTCTCGTGTTCCGTCAAAAACGCGTCGTCTGCTCACACCAGCTTGTTGCGCAGATCAGTTTTCACAATATTCATGGCAGAAAAAACATTTTTCAATAGTAGCTGTTGCAACTGGTAAAACCAATGCCAACTCAATAAGCCGATACACCAAAGGAAAACAAATGTGAAACTTACTCTCCACCATCTTTCTTGCAAGAGCTCCAATATCATCAAGATTAGAGAATTCAGGATTCTCTCTCACAGCAGAAATGTATAGCTCAAGTTGGTAGTTAAGCTCGACTAGCTCAATACTAGAGAAATCTTTAGAGTATAACCCAACAAGATTGAGTACTTCATGATGATCAAAATGTGCAAATGAGTTTGAAGGATCAAGACTCATTATGCACTTAAGCAGATCTGTGTTTGCCTCATTGAAACGATTGTTCAATTCTATAGCAACCTCATCAATTACCTATTATTATATAATTAAAAACAATTTAGATCATTATCCATTTAAAGAATAGAAACCAACGACATATATATATCAATTACCATAAAATAAAATGGTATACCTTTGCAAAGATTTCCACCCGAAAATGGTGAAAATGAGTCACGGGTTCTCCATCAATAAGTGCTCTACTACGGCTTTCAATAATGTCCTCCATATTGGGCACTTTAATTTTTTGTTTCACACAAAATTCAGTGGTTTCTTTCAACAACTTTTCCTGACCATCTTCTCTGTATGTTTGTAACTTCTTTTTCAGCATTTGAACCATATAAACAGCAGTTCCTATGTTTTAACCCTTGGCTTGAAGAATCTTTGATAAAGGTTCTATCACTCCCAAAATATACAACATCAACCTTCCAATAAACACAAATTCAACCCATTTTATTCACCAAACCCTTAGTTGTGCCTCGATTTTTTCTTGTATCACTATCTTTATTTATTGCCAAAAGCACTTCTTCCACTGAATTCCATATATCAAAAAGCCGGAGTAATGTCTTGTAGTGAGAATCCCAACGTGTAGTCCCTGGTCTTGCTAAACTTATTTCTTGATTCTGCCCCTTTTCTGTTGAAATCTCACCACTTTGTATTTTCTTCACAACTTCTTCATGGTGTAATTGGCGAAGAGTATACTGCCTTTTACATGAACCTCCAACCATATTCACAATCATAGAAACATAGTCAAAGAATTGGCTCACATCATTATTTTCCTCCGCAACAGACACAACAAACAACTGAAGTTGGTGAGCAAAACAATGAATATAATGCGCCTGCTTATTTTCATTTAGAATGAGTGATTTCAATCCATTAAGCTCACCGCGCATATTAGAAGCCCTATCATAACCTTGACCCCTAAGTCTTGATAATGATAATCCATTCTTCGTAAAGAATTCATCAACAACATTTTTTAAACATTGTTCAGAAGTCTCAGTTACATGAACCACTCCAACAAATCGTTCAATAACTTCTCCATTATCATTCACAAATCTTAAAACCACAGCCATTTGCTCCTTCACAGAACTATCTCGGGTCTCATCAAGCAAAAGAGAAAAGTACTTGTCTTTGATCTCATTCAAAATGACTTTTCTCTTTTCTTTTGCACAAGCTTCAATTATTTGTCTTTGAATGGTAGAAGAAGTCATTTGATTATTTTTTGGAGCATTTGATTGCATTACTTTATTTACTTCTTCATTATATTTACGAAACCAACTAATGAGTTCAAGAAATGACCCCTATGCATTAATTCTTTGGACTCATCGTGTCTTCGAAAACCTAAACCTTCCCCTAAGAGATATCGAGCTACTCTTACAACCGTGGTCAACCGAGTACGATACTCATCATCTAAAGCATTACTTTTATTGCTTAAAACAAAATCCACATTCTCTCTTTGGTTTTGATATTGACCAACCTTAATTCTAGTATAAGTGTGTGGACTATTCAGACCTCCTTCATGACCAACAAAATTTTCCATAGCATGTTTTCAATTATTATACCCAACTTCTATAAAAGAAGTAGCCCCACTTTTATTACTATTTGTAGGAAATAAGTAGCAATATAGACAAAATGCTTTGTCTTTAGAAATACTATACTCTAGCCAAGCAAATTTTTTAAACCAAGCAGATTGAAACCTCCTTTTACATCCACTATAAGTACTTTGAGGAAATTAATGACCAATTGGTTGACAAGGCACTAACTCTAAGTATCTCCTTCTCAATGTATCTCTCATCTCAATTGGATAACTATCAATTGGTTTCCTCAATCACGGATCACCAATAATATCATTGTCTGAAACTTCAACCTCTATGCGGGCTCTTTTTTCACTACCTCGATCCATGGGGGTTTCATTACTAGTTGATGATGGTTCGGGATTTAATAAAGTATTCCCCTTTGTTCTAGTAATAAACTTATCCATATTTCTAATTCCTATAAATGAAAACACAAATACTACAATCAATTAATCAATTCATAACTAAATTTAAACATATTTTATCAATTTAAACCCAAAAATAACAACGCACAATTAATTCAATTCAAACCCACATTTAAACATAATTTATCAATTTATCAATTTATCAATTCAAACATACATTCAAACTTAATTTATCAATTCAAATCTAAAAGTAACAACACAATTTACACAATCAATTTATTAATTAACGCCTCAATTTATCAATTTATCAATTCAAACCCTAATTCAAACCTAATTTATCAAATAACAACACAATTAACATAATCAATTTATTAATTTATCAATTAATACCTTAATTTATCAATTCAAACCTAATTTACACAAATATTTTTCTTTAAACCTAATTGCAATAAAACTTAAATAAATAACAAAAACCTAACATTTAAAATTGAAACTAACCGGAATAAGAAGCAAAAGGAAAGGAGGAGAGGAGAGGAGGACGGACGGCGGCGGTAGGCAGCGGGCTGGCGGCAGGAAAGATGAGAGGAGGAGAAGAAGAATGAATAAGAAGGATGGCAGCTGCATTTTTTGGGTGTTCCAGGAGACGAGCTATCTCTTTTTTTTTTTTTTTTTTGCCAGGGCAAAACGACGTCGTTTTGCTCCAGCAAAAAAAAAAAAAAAAAATCCCTGATACAGGGGGGCAAGAGCAGGGGCGCTGCACTTGCTCTTGGGAAGGAGGGGGGTCGCCGGAAAGCCCCCTACTCAGGGGCTTTTCCGGCCGCTGGTGGGTCAGCTGCCCTATCGTGACCCCCCGCCACCGCCCCTAATAATAATAATAAGTTATTTATTATTGATATAATCCTTTGGGTCAACCATAATACATGTATTAAATTCTACGTAATTCATTAGCAATTTCTAATCTTTTCACGTGTTAACTCACGTTCTAAGCAACTATAATTAAACTAGCTTTTTGCCCGTCGGATGTGCGGAACATTAGTATTATTTTTTAATTGTATTATATAATTATTTTTATTCAGTTATATGGTTACACCTCCAATATATTTTATATCTATTTGAATATGTCAATAAATAGAATAAATAATATGATCCAATTTGATCGTTCGTTTTGAAACAATATGAAGGTAATGCTCTTTTGAAATATGAAAGAATGTATACATATTGTTATATTAATTCTTTTGATATTTGTCATTCCTTACAATTTTACTTATTTGACTATTTTGAGATAAAATAATGTCATTGATAAATTGTACGTAGTATTTAGTGAATTTGTATACATGGCTTGTGAATTGTAAGTAGTATATATATCCCTTTTTTGAAATTTTGTTTTTATTGAAAATGAGTTGTGCGCTAGAAACAGTGATACTTTTTAATTTTATAAGTTTTCATCACCAAAATTGAAAGTACAAGGAGATTTATAAGTCTTTTTAATCAATAAAGGGGAAAATATTCTGAGCACTTAGGTTGAGGGGTTTGTTTAAAAAACAAAAAATTCATTATTTTTATATTATTATCTAACATTATTAATCTGAACAATTTTTATATGAGAATATTACATATAAATTTTTTTAAAAAAATTATAATTAATATGAAAAATAATAAATTTTATAAAAATAAATACTAAGAGTAAATAAAAATTTTATTAATCTAATTAATACTTTAATAATTTTTAAAATTAATTAGTATGCCAATAACAACTTTACCATGTATATTCCCAATATTTATTTGTTAAAAATTTAATTTTTTTCATATTTAATTTATCTTTCTTCTTAATAGCTATCACTTATTTATAAAATTGTGTATATTAATTATAATTTTTTTTAAAAGTGTAAATGTAATACATAATCTTGTATAAAAATCATCAAATTAATAATGTTAGACAGTAATATAAAAATAATGTAAAAAGTAATTCAAACAAATTATCTTCATTAAATAGGTCCCTCAACTTAAGTGTCAAGGCCATTTTCCCCATATTGATTAAAAAGGCTTATAAATCTTCTCATTCTCTCAATTTTGGACCACATTTTGGACCTTTTTTCACGTTTGATGTTAAAAAAAATAAAATAAAGAAATTCGATCCATTTTATATACTTGATGGAGATTTTCGAGCTTTTTGTTTTTCGAGAGAGATTTGCTCCAGGAGAATGTATGTTTCCATAACAATAAGGGAGAACTTCAAAAACACTCTTGTGATTCCATTCCCTAACAAATAGAGGATTGTGTTTTATTTTTGTCAAAAAGAGGACATGTGGTTTCAAAAGTTAGCAGAAAAAAAAAAAAAAAAATAACTAGCATTTTTCCATTAAAAATGAGAATCTAGATGAGAAAATTTTTGTCCATTTAGTATTCTAATAGTTCACCTATATTATTTAAAAACTTTACATCAAAATTTGAATTTTTTTTTTTTTTTTGTAGATTTTCCATTCTGTTGTAATTTTTTAAAATTTATCATCATTATTTAATTAAAAAAATATTTACACTTCTAAAAAATTCTCAAAATTTATCGTTAAAGTCAATTGTATTTTTATCAACCAACTTGAAAAGTTTCAATTCAAAATGGACAAATATACCTTCTGATATGTCATGATCTAATGTTAGCTATCCTTTTTTTTATATAATTTTTGAAACCACATATCACCTTTTTGACAAAAATAACGCTATTCTCGATTTGTCAGGGAGTAGGAACCACTGGGGTGATTTTTGAAGTCTTTCCTAACAATAAATTTAGAGAAAAATTGTTTTATTCTTCATAAATAACTTATAAGTTGTAATGCCACTTTCTGCATTTTTGGGAAAACTTTCTACTTAATTTATTAGTTCAAAACAATTGAATACATAATAAATTTTCCATAACATATTGTGAAATCATAATTAAACCGACCGTACAACAAATGCACAGATCACGTAAACAATGTAAATAAACGGACTTACAGTTTATATGCAGCGGAAAACTTATTTACGGATTGATTCTGATCAATACGGGAAACTGGATCGTTCTGATTGTCTTTTCTACGAATGTACGAATACACTGAGTACGGGCTTTATCCGTGAATTCTTCTGACGAACGAAAAGTATGTTTGCGTATCGTGTTTTTTCTCTGGGAGCGTTTTCTGTTCTTACGCGTATATGAATTAGAGAAACGACTTCTCTTTTTATAGAGGAAATCCCAACTTCCATCTATCTATAGTTAATCCAAATTACACATTTGGTCCCTGCAAATTATATATTTGGTCCTTGTAATTTACCATAATTACAGTTTAGTCCCTGCCATTCCAAAATGTCATGGGCAGACCTAAAACCAACATATCCCACTCGCACATGACAAGACATATTTTCATTGCGATTGAACACACATACTTTTTTCAATTCTTATTCGGTGAATTCACGCGACCAGTCAATGTAACGGCTAGATCTATAAAGCTCTCCTTCATCGTTCCTATCTTTTAGCTTAACGCGACTTCCCCCTAGTCTATTTTCTATGATCACTAGTTTTCGACTCACTTGCGATCTCACGAAAACATTCGCACACACTATATACATTTTCCATGAAAAAGTATTGAGCTCAAGTGTTGTATGATTTACAAGTGACATATTACTGAAAATGTATTTCTCTCTATAAATAACCTTCCACCATATATCCAATGTATATCTGAAAGGTCCCTATATGCCCATTCATTGCTAACGCAGCCTGGTTTGGGGTTAATCAAGATAATCATTAGACATACCCTTCTTGTTATTTACAAGAGTCCTTAAGGGTGAATTGAAACTCATAGTTTCATTTGGGTCTCTGTAAGCGCCGGAATTTTCCAGACTTAAAAAAATAAATAATAATAAATAAATAAAAATAATAATAATAAAAAATAAATAAAAAATAAAAAATTTTGCCACACGACTGTTATTACAGTCGTGCGGCTGCATTACAGTCTTGCGACTGTAATTGAAAAAATTACAGTCGTACGACTATAAATGAAGAGCAGGTACAGCAGCCTATATCATGAGAATTAAAAAATAGGATTGATTTAAAGGGCAATTAATGCCCGGATTTGCAGCAAGAAAGATTAGAAATAAAAGGGAGAAGGAAGAGAGAGTGAAGGACTTTTTGGACTCTTAGGATTTGGCAAATTTGAGAGAGAAATTGGTAGAGAAAAGAGAGAAAAAGGGAACCCAACAAATATCATCTTTTTCTCCTCTTTTTCTTTTAATTCTGGTGTGATAAGTTTAAAACTTGATAGAAATCATAGGTTAACCACATGACACACTAAATTAAATCAATTCCAGACTTCAAATCCACTAAAATCTGTGACATTTTGGAGAATTTTGGACAACTTTGGAACCTTAACACACAAGAAAAAAGAAGTAATTTGGAGTTGATTGAGGTGTTTCTAACGGTCAAACCTACAGTGGATCAGTGCCACAAAGGTAATTACACCTAAAACTTTCATTTTGCTGCTTTTTCTGGGTGTTTTGGTGTGATTTCATGCATAAAACTCATACTTTTGGCTTGCTGTTGCTGGAAACTAAGAACAGTCGTACGACTATTCTGTAACAAAGAACAGAGGCACAACTGTAATTACAGTCGTGCCACCTTATTTACAGTCGTACTACTGTTCTTAGATTTCCCTGCTTTCTCTTTTCATTTAAATAATTTTGGCGATTTTCTGCAAATGGAAGGACTACAGTCGCACGACTGTAATTATAGTCTTACGACTGTAGTTGTAATCACACGGCTGTAATTACAGCCGCACGACTGTAATCCTTATCCAGGGGCAGAATTTCCAGAATAATCCCTAAAAATTCTTAAAAATCATAAAAATTTAGAAAAGTCAGAAAATCATCAAAAATGAATTTTGTTGTGTGCATTCACGACCTTAGATTTAATTGTTGATGTTATTGCATTTAGAACAACGCAACGACGGAGACCCGAATCTCCCGAAAACCGACCCACCTCACATGCTAAGTTAAAGCAAACAGGAAAAAGAAAATGTTTTCAAAATGATTTTCTCACAAAACAAAAATACAAGGATGTTTTAAAATTGTTTTTCAGGTCTAATGGGGCCAGCTAGCCGAGTCGACCCTGTTATCCCCTAATTGTATGCCCCCAATCTCTAATTTCTCAATTCTGTCCAACTTGAGTCCCATTTGTGGTGTGCTATAAATTGCGCTAACCATCTGTTTTGTAGCTGTTAATTTCTTTTATTTTTATTTTTGATGTAATTAATAGATTAATCCGTGTATTTTAGGCGATTGTAATTTTTTAAGATCATTCGTGTATTTTAGGCGCTTGTAAAGTGAGGTTGAGATTATTTATTGTTATTTTTATTCAATTGGGTTGTAATAATTTATTTATTTACTGCTTTTTACTTTATTTTGATTTGTGTGTATGCTGTGTACTTTAATTTAATAAAAATGAACTTTAAAAATTTAAAATACCATCTATGAACATTGGTCAAATTTTATTTTGATTAGACATGAAATAGGGGATTTTTCCGGACCTAGATCTCTGAAAGGTGTAGCGGCCTTCATCTGGTTCAGCTACACTGTAATTTCCTGGTTGAGCTGAGCTGGGTGGCGACTCCTACACACTCTATCGAGACTTAGGTCTCGGTTCTTTTATGAATTAATTTAATTTTTCCAAAACTAAATTTCCATTCTAAAAGCCCCACGTGATGGAGGGTTGCTCGATCTCGAGGATCCCTTCCGAGAGAGTTGTGCACCTGAAAAACGTCTTCCGCTCACAGTGGCGACTCTACTAGGGAGTTCTTACAAAAGTTTTCTTAAAACTTAAAAGAATTTGACAAGCCCTGAAAAATGTCTAATCAAAATAAGGTGGATGATTCTTGTTTGGCATTTTATTTTGCATTCTTTAGTTAGACATTTTTGCATTAGGTTAAGTATCCCGTTTTTAGCCCAAATTGTTGAAGTGTCGCCTATGTTCCTCTTGGTGTTAGGGGCAAGGATACGAAACACCACCCATAACCTCGTACGAACCCCTTCGTTCGGACCCTTGAGTGAGGAGAAGTGAGGAGTATATTTTGCCATGGGAGCCTTGATTTTAACCCGACTTGGACCGAACTCATATAGGCAACCTTAGTTGGGTTCCCTTAGGAGACCAAAATAAATTGTATGAATGCTATAAATTACGCCTTCATCATCCCCGGTTGATGATCGAAGAGAACCCCACCTAGGACTCGGGTAGAATTTTCAAAAATTGACCACTTTTGGAGGAATAAGGTTGGAGGAATATGCTTCGTGTGCTATGTGTTTCTCGCCCTCCCATGACATACCATCATCGCCATTTTCATGAACATGACACGCCATATACCAAAGCATTTGTGTGATACTAACTCACATCTTTTATGCCACCACTTGCATTTTATTTTCTTGTGTGAAAGCATTAATCATCCGTGTGACATTGACACTAACCCTTTTCTTTTGTAGCCATAACATTATATTCATGTGTTAGCATTTTCACAAAGCATACACGACATCATCACGTATGTCATGCATCCTAACCACGTTTTTGTGCAGCCATTTGCATTTTTTGCGTGACATAAGCATTCATATAATCTCATCTCATTTAAATTAGGGACATTCCAAGGATGCCCATCACGATCATTTCATTTCATAACATAGCGGGAGTCCCAAAACTACCCGTGTTCTGCCCATGCACTAGATTGCACTCGGCCATTGCAATAGCACATGTCATTCAATATAAGACTGCGATGGTCCTAGGTCCATTCCTGTGTGATGGTTCACATGATGTCATCATATAGCATCATACCCATTCATCATAGGCGTAACGGTAACGCCAAAATTCTTCTTGCGCATCATGGTTCACATCGGACCATTTCATAACATTGTGAAACCATTTAAGGTACTCCTTGAGTGCCGAATTAGTACACATATAGGGACATTTCATAATATTACCAAATCATGCAAGGTGTTCCCCGAACGCAGAATCTCTGTCTATGTCCCCGGTCACACGTGACTCTCTTATAGCATCACTTCATATCATATGCCTTAAAAGCATCGGAACTCTATCCATGGGGCGGCCCCATGTGACCATTTCATGTCATATCATAGACCTGCAAAGCGTCGAGACCCTGTCTGTGTGTCAGCACACACGCGACCATTTCACAAAATTCACTAGGTGCTCCAAAAGCGCCGAACCCTTATCCGTGTGGCGGTCCACACGTGATCTCTTTGCATTATCTCTTGTATGGCATTGGGTGTTCTTGGGATGTCCGAAAAAAAATAATATAATAATAATTAGCGATCATCCTCATCATCATTTCACTCATGACATCATTTCATTCATTCATCATAAATCACTTTTAGTGTATCACTCTTTATGTCACCATTCCATTCATTCATTGTCCCTAAACATTTCCTGTGTGATGTCAAGCAGAATAAACTGGATCGACCGAGGATAAGATCTGAAGCTCTGAGGGCTGTTGGGGAACAAAGAGTAGTAGAAACAGAAAGTGAATCTAATTCTAGGGAGGAATTTGAGATGACTAATCCAACACCGAGTCTTGCTGATGCCTTCAAGGATTTTCTGTGATCTCAGGATTTCCGTGACATGCTGAAGGAGGAAATGCATGCTGTTGTGAGGGAAGCCGGGGAAACCGGTGCTAGTAGGGCTGGAAAGGAGAAAGAGGCTAAATCGTCCCAGCAGGGTGGTGATGCCTCGGCTAGTTTAGAGAAGCTGCAAGAAATTGAGGCAGTTATGGAGAGGAAAACGAAGGCGAAGTATTCTGAGTTGGATGAAGTTGTGGCCCAGCTAAAGAAAGGGGCCAGTGTCAGTTTGGAATCCAAGAAGGCGGTTAATGTGGATGCCATGATTAGTAAAGGTATTGAGACTTTTCCTATTGGCTTTCAAGTACCAAAAGTTCCCTCCTACAAGGGAATAGGTTCACCAAAATCCCATGTGAATCTTTATGCACGGGTCATGCTAACGGCTGGAGCCGCTAAGCAACAATATCAATCTCTTCCCGACTACAATTGAGGGAGGAGCATTTAGCTGGTATAATTCTTTATCTGAAGAGGAGCAATCGGACTGGGAGGCTTTATCGGTGGCTTTTATTAAATATTGTAGCTTCAATACCAAGATTCAGGTGAAGCTGTACGACCTGGAAAGAGTTAAGCAAAAGTTAAATGAGCCCTTTGATGAATACTATCAACGGTGGATGAATAAGATGATCTTGCTAAACCGCCCTAATGAAGATGAATTGATATAGAAGTTGATTGATGGTAGTAGGGACATCTTTAAGAACAACATGAAGTTCCACCCTTTCAGTGAGCTTAGCGAAGTATACAGTATGGCTATGAAAATTAAGAGAGATGAGGAGGAAAAGACCGCAGGCCATAAGGGAAGCAGAAGCTCTAGGTATAGATTGACTCCTGCAGCTGGGTCAAGCAGTGGATCCGGCTCTGGTTCTACAAGTAAGGGAGGACAAGTTTCTGAGGTTAAGCAAGTCGGGGTTGCTGTGGTGTCTCAACAGCGAGGAAACCAAAGCAGAGGTCCAGACGGTCATGGCATATCACCTTGGGCTTTCTCCCTGGCCAAGATTTTTGCTAAGTGTAGGAATGGTGGACTGTTAAGTTCTCTTAGGCCAAACCAGCGGATGAAGATAAAGATAATTTATGTACTTACCACGTCATGGTAGGACATAGAACCAATAATTGTTATAAGCTGAGAGACGCCATCCAGAAGCTTATCGACAAGGGAAAACTGTAAGAGCCTGCCAAACCCAGTACAAAGAATAATCCGCTGCCAACATTTAAAAGGTAGGTCAACATGGTACAGTCGGGGATACCAGACAATTTTATCTTTGCTCAAATCCTCCGAGCAAACCCCACCGTACAGTCTTTGGTGGCCAATGATGTTGAGGTGGAGTCAGAGAGTGGAAAGCCGATAGAGCAGAGGGAAGTGAAGCCTATGAGCTTGGATGACCTGGATTCAGAGGATGAATATGAAGATTATGGCTGTGAGAAGACCGTTAAGCTGCCTGTTGTAGAAAAGCCAAAAGTGTCCAAAGTTCAGAATGTGACAAGAAGTGGTAGGGTCTACCAACCAGTAGTGTAGCAGAATGAGAAAACCCCAGTGACCGGATCAAACAGTATGTCAGTGCCAAAGGAAGTAGAAAAGGAAGATCTGGTTATTTTGCAATTGAAGAAAACTCCAGCCCAAGCCAGTCTATGGCATCTATTGTTGACTTCCAAGGAGCACAGAGCAGCTTTGGTCAAAAAGCTGTCTGAAATTGAAGTGTCTCCGATTGCTTCTCCGGAGGCAATGTGCTGCTTGTTGGATAAAATTCATGTAGGGTCCCCTGACATTATATTTTCAGAGAAAGATTTGCCACACGGGGGAAGGGCTCACAATAAAGCTCTGTACATTAAGGTAACATCATGGATAGGGTTATGCCATGCGTGATGATGGATGAAGGGTCAGCCCTGAATATATGTCCCTTGAAAATGCTACCATTCCTGGGCTTGAGCGAAGAAAGTTTGAAAAAGTCTTCCACTGTGATCAGGGTCTATGATGATTCGAAAAGGACCGTGATCGGGACCTTTGAAGCTGAAGTAGAGGTAGGATCGGTCAGGTCGACGGTCATCTTTACTGTCATTAACATCCCAGTTTCTTTCTCCTTGCTCTTAGGAAGACCATGGTTTCATCCACTGGGGGGTGTCCCTTCAACCCTGCACTAGAAGATAAAATTCTCGATAGGCAATGATGTTGTAACAATTGAGGCAGATTCTCAATCCGTGGTTGCTGCAGTTAATGAAGAGATAATACCATTTGGTGGATTCCAAATCGCTATGGTTAGTAAGGAGGAAACCTCGGATGCTCCAATGGTTGTCTATGAGAATTATATGCCAGAATGGTTGTCTAAATACCTTCACAAGCAGAATTTTGTTCCTAACATAGGACTTGGAGCTAATTTACAAGGCGTGCCCGAGTTTAATATTGATTTTGGAAAGCCGAGGCAGTTCGACTTGGGTTACATAGAAGGGGCATCTAGTGAGAAAAGCCTGAAGAAAGGGAAAAATGGCAAGTCTATGATGCAACCATTTATAAAGGCAGGAGAAAAGCTGTATAATGGCCAAGCTGAACTAGTGAGAATCGAAAACATTGAATACCCGAGCTTCGAAATATTTTCTAATGTCGTAGACTTTAAGAAGAGCCGAGAAGAACCAGTCGCCCCTGTAGTGGTAGAAGAGGTAATTGCTAAGCCTGTTATTCCACAAAATGAGCTGCCTGAAGAGATAGTGGAAGCAGTGAAGGTACCTGAGTAGAAAACTGAGGAGAAAGTCTGCAATGAATCTGTAGAAGCAATTTCAAGTGTGCTGACCGCCGCCTTCAACAAGAGACTTGGGAAGTCCAAAGAAGGGTTTGGAGAGGAGTTGATGACCAAGGTAAACTTGGATTCTGTAGTTGCTGAGATAGCAAAGATCATGAAAAAGGCTAAGGCACAGGTGGCTGAAGTTGAGAAGACCACTCTTCCTGCTGAACAAGAAGCCAAAGTAGCTGCAGATCTGGATAATGTCCTGAAGCTGAATGGGAAAGCTAAAGAAGTGCAAGGCCCTCCGCCTGTGGAGCATGAAAATGATTTCGTTGTATCTATTTCTTCCATTTTCAATGTGAATTATGTACTTTATAAGAAGTTTAATGCAATGAAATCTCAGTTTGCTTACTTGTGTGATGTTTATCCTGATAATTCTATGTATGCATTTGAATCACCATTAAGCATATTTAGCATACATGACACTGCATTGCATGAAATCAGCATAATTACAGATGAAAGCCCCAAAATGGTATTCATTTCACATCAGCTAAAACCCGAGGAAGAGAGAGAACTTATAAGAATATTGCAAAAACATGTTAAAGCTTTCGCTAGGTCATACGAGGACATGCCACGTGTAGACATAGAAATAGCAGTTCATAAGATCCTAATGGACCCTAAGTTCAAGCCAATGAAGCAGAAACTGAGAAGATTGAGGCCAAAATGGGCTACTTTGGTGAAAGAAGAAGTGGCCAAGCAGATCGAAGCTAAGTTCCTCGAAGTGGTGGAGTATATAGAATGGCTAGCTAATATTGTCCCAGTACCTAAAAAGGATGGAAAGGTCAGAGTATGCGTCGACTACAGGGATCTGAATAAGGCATGCCTAAAAGATAATTTCCCACTACCTCATATCGATGTCCTGGTTGATAGTGCAGCAAAAGTAGCAATGTACTCCTTCATGGATGGGTTTTCAAGATGTAATCAGATCCTGATGGATGTAATTGATAAGGTGAAGACATCATTCATTACAGAGTGGAGCACTTTCTGTTATAGAGTAATGCCCTTGGGGTTGAAGAACGCTGGAGCCACTTACTAGAGGGCTGTCACAACTTTGCTTCATGATATGATCCACAAAGAAGTCGAGGTGTATGTTGATGATATGCTTGTTAAATCAATGACCCGGGGGGAACATCCTGTTATCTTGGATAGATTTCTTACACGCATTGGAGAGTATAACTTACGACTCAACCCTAAGAAGTGCATATTCAGAGTCACATCAGGGAAGCTATTGGGTCATATGGTCAGTCAGAGAGGAATAGAAATGGACCCAGATAAAATCAAGGTTATTCGAGATATACCAGCTCCAAAGACAGGAAAGGAAGTCCACTCATTCTTGGGTTCCTTGCAATACGTCAGTCGCTTTATAGCACGGTTGACTTCCACCTGTGAGCCAATTTTCAAGCTGTTAAAGAAAGATTAGCCAATTGTATAGGATGACAAATGTTAGTTGGCATTCGAGAAAATCAAAGCTTATCTGGTAAATCCGCCAGTTCTGAGCCCACTAGTTCCAGGGAAGCCTTTGATTTTGTATTTGGCCATTGAAGATTCCTCCGTAGGGGCGATGTTGGCACAAGAATAAGATGGTAGGAAGGAGTATCCTATTTACTACCTCAGCAAGAAGCTACTGGAATATGAAACCAAGTATACACTGGTAGAGAAGACATATGTGGCAATGATCTGGCTGACCAAGAAGTTGTGCCATTACTTCCAGTCATACAAAGTACAAGCCGTGGCCAAAGTTGACCTAATGAAGTATCTGTATGAATCACCGGTGTTAGTTAGGAAGTTATCTAGGTGGCTCTTGCTTTTGTCAGAATTCGACATTGATTACATCACTAAGAAAACCATCAAAGGATGAGTTGTAGCTGAATTTCTAGGGAATCAGCCGCTGGAATTGGATTAC
This sequence comes from Euphorbia tirucalli, assembly GCA_039660915.1. NCBI lineage: Eukaryota > Viridiplantae > Streptophyta > Magnoliopsida > Malpighiales > Euphorbiaceae > Euphorbia > Euphorbia tirucalli. The sequence continues at coordinate 26,686,969 of CM077640.1, read as the reverse complement.
ACAGAGAATTTAGAGTTCCCAGATGAACGGTTAGCTATGGTAGAAGTAAAGAGATGGGTTATGTGCTTCAATGGTACCCTGAATAGGAAAGGTACTGGAATCGGGGTAATCATAATGACACCAGATAGTGAGATCATTCCTTTGTCAAAGAGATTGGATTTTCCTATAACCAACAACGGAGTAGAGTATGAAGCATATTTATTTGGGATGGAAGCCCTGTTAACACTAGGGGCAAATGATGTCTTGATCATTGGAGATTCACTTTTAGTGTTTAGACAAGCTCAAGACGAATGGGAGTTGAAAGAAGAAGCATTGTGGCCCTACTTGGAGCTGCTATAGTACAGAAAAGAGCTTTTCAGCCAATGCGAATTCAGACATGTCCCCAGAGATGAGAACAAGATGGCTGATGTGCTAGCAACACTGTCTTCCATATGGGAGAATCCAGAAGAAACTCAAGTGCAACCACTGGTTATAGCAATTTCCAGACAACCCTGCTTTGAGGTGAACGAAGTAATGGAATTGACAGCCAAAGAAGAGCCATGGTTCTTCGATATTTACCAGTATGTGAAGGAAGGAAAATATCTAGAAGGAGCCAGTGCTGCTGATAAGGTGTCATTGAGAAAGCTAGCCAGTCAGTTCAGAATCTTTGAAGATAGGCTATACAAGAGAACAACAAATGGTGTTCTTCTAAGGTGCCTGACAGTGCAAAAGGCAGAAACAGTGATGCAGCAAGTACATGGAGGATCCTGCGGCCTAAAGATGAATGGACTTGCTATATCCAGGAAGATAATGAGACAGGGGTATTTCTGGATGACTATGCAGGCTGATTGTATAAGGAAAGTGAGAAGATGTCATGAGTGTCAGATCTATGCTAGAAGATGTCATGAGTGTCAGATCTATGCTAACATCAGTCATCTTTCGCCACTCGAACTACAGAATCTAGCATCCTCTTGGCAGTTTTCAATGTGGGGAATAGATATGATTGGTGAAAGTCATCCTGCAGCATCTAATGGGCATTGATTCATAGTTGTGGCAGTTGATTACTTCTTAAAATAGGTGGAGGCAGAATCCTTCGCTAGTGTAATAGCTAAGCAGATGGTTAAGTTCATTGAAGAACATCTTTGCTCGATATGGAATTCCCTACCATGTAGTGACTGACAACGGAGTGCAGTTTCAAGGAAGCAACAGCTGAAGTACTTGCAGAACATGGCATTGAGCATCATATGTCTTCTCCATACAGACCCCAAGCTAACGGTGTAGTGGAAGCTGCTAATAAGGCGATAAAGAACATCTAATCGAAAATGGTAACCACCTAAACAGATTGGGCTGACAAATTGCAGTATGCTTTTTGGGGTTACAGAACCAGTGTCAGAACGCCAACAGGCCCTATGCCTTGGTGTATGGTATGGAAGCAGTATTGCCAGTAGAAATAGAGCTCAAGTCACTCAGGGTCGCCTTGGAAGCTCAGTTACCAGAGACTAAGTGGGCTCAAGCTAGATACGAGCAGTTGGCGATGCTAGATGAAAAGTGGTTGAAAGCACTGGATCACTTGCAGATGTACCAATGCAGAATGTCTAGGGCTTATAATCGGAATGTGAAGTACTCTACGCTGCAGTTGAAAGCAGGGGACTTGGTTCTGAAACAATTAAGGCCTTTAAATGTCGATGTTCGGGGGAAGTTCAGACCCAATTGGGAAGGGCCCTATGTTGTGAAGAAGGTGTTATCAAAAGGTGATGTCAGCATCATGGATATGGACGGAAATGAGTTCACAAATCCTGTCAACCAAGACCGCTTAAAGCTTTACCATGTGTAAAAAAAAAAAAAGAAGTCTGCTAGGTTGAAAACTCAAAAAGAGCGGCCTAGGCAAAAGTTAACACACGAGAGAAAATGATCAGCCGAAAAATCTAAAAAGGATGACTGGTGACGGATTCTGACTCTGTGTGGAGTGAATACCATTTTGGGAATTAATCTTTTCAAACGTGCTCATTTTGATTTTATCAATAAAGTGAAATGTTTGTTTAAATATATTTGTGTGGTTATGTCAAACGCATAAGCAAAGTTATCTTGCTTAAACATCCACTTAAGGAAAGCACTTTGCATTTAACTGGTTAAACATATCACATTATTTAACAATAGAGATGTACTAAATACATACAATCTGCAATCTTTTATCATCCTCCAAATCTAATTCATCTTTCTAAAAGAGCAACAGTGGTTGTCCAAGAACTTGACTATTCAAGAAATCAAGCTGGGTAAAAGCTACACTGGCTTGATGAGTTGCTCCTTTCATCTGCTCTCTTTAACTGATTCTGTGAAATCTTATACCATCAATGGCTTCTAACAAGGAATTGAACCCCAATACTGCTCCATATAGCATTTTTCTACATCATATCATCACCAGAAGGATGATGGGACAAGTGGCCACGGTGCTGTTTCAGTCGGTCTTCCGTTTATCCTTAAAAAAAAAGGCTCGCTGGGGTGAAAACCGAAAAGACGCCTCAAGCAAAAGTTAGAGCAGCTTGCTGGGCTGAAAACCTACATTGGGCGACCCAGGCAAAATTTAGAGCACTTCTAAATTCATAAATCACAAGGGCGGAAGGATAGAACCTCTCCACCGTTTCCCCACAGGAATCCTTACAGCATTTCCCCAGTGGGATCCTCCACATTACTCCCCAGCAGGACAATTACAAGGGACACTATGATCCTTTCCCCAGCAGATGTCACACATCCCCAGCAATCATCTCATTTCCTCAGCAGTCCTCATATGTCTTCAACAAGGAGAAGCTTTATGTGAAGAGTTTCTTCCACCAGCCGAGGGCAAAACATATCTTCCCCAACAGAAAGGAGAAGCATCAATATTAAACAAACAATGAGAAATGCATCATTTAGGATCCATGCGCATATGCATCATCATGCATACATACACAACATACACAGAGCAGTCATCCCTAGCTAGTCTTCATTCTTGATCGAAAGGGCAAAAATTTTTGTTCAAAAATATCTCGATTAAGGAATGAAGACTCGCTATTTCAAATGTAGGAATTCGTCATCACTGTCTCAGACATGGATAGATCCCCAGCAAATCTGCCTCGGGTAACATAGACCCGGTATCGGCCTAGATTAGCTTCATTTCAGATCCCCAGTAGATGCACCTTGGGTAACATAGACCCGGTATCGACCCAGATCGGCTTCATTCCAGATTCCCAGTAGATCCGCCTCGAGTAACATAGACCCAGTATCGGCCCAGATCGGCTTCATTCAACATCCCCAGCAATCTTGCCTCGGGTAACCTAGACCCGGTATCGGCGTATCTCACCAACCTCGCCTCGGGTAACCTAGACCCGGTATCGGCTTATCTCACCAATTTTGCCTTGGGCAACCTAGACCTGGTGTTGGCTTATGTCAGATCCATCATCTCAGCAGATTCGCCGCGGATATATGTAAATCCGGTATCGGCCCAGATCGGCTTTGCCTCGGGTAACCTAGACCCGGTATCGGCTTATTCCATCCAATCAACTCAGTGCATCATCACAACAGTGAGACTTCAACAAGTCAGTTGCATGTTTTCTTTCTTGTGTCTACGGTGCTTCAATCCGCGCTCTCAAATTCATTACCTTAGGTATTTTAGACCCGGCATCGGGTGTCGAATTTGATCACGTGAGGGGCAGTTGTAAGCACCGGAATTTTCTAGACTTAAAAAAAAAATTTTTTTGCCACACGGCCGTAATTACAGTCGTGCGGCTGTATTACAATCGTGTGGCTGTATTATAGTCGTGTGACTGTAATTGGAAAAATTACAGTCGTATAACTATAAATGCGAAGCAGGTACAACAGCGCATACCTTGAGAATTAAAAAATGGGATTGATTTGAAAGGCAATTAATACCCGGATTTGCAGCAAGAAAGATCAGAAATAAAAAGGAGAAGGAAGAGAGAGTGAAGGACTTTTTGGACTCTTGGGATTTGGCAAATTTGAGAGAGAAATTGGTAGAGAAAAGAGAGAATAAGGGAACCCAACAAATATAATCTTTTTCTCCTCTTTTTCTTTTAATTCTGGTGTGATAAGTTTAAAAATTGCTAGAAATCATAGGTTAACCACTTGACACACTAAATTAAATCAATTCCAGACTTCAAATCCACTAAAATCCATGATGTTTTGGAGAATTTTGGACAACTTTGGAACCTTAACACACAAGAAAAAAAAAGCAATTTAGAGTTGATTGAGGTGTTTCCAGCGGTCAAACCTACGGTGGATCAGCTCCACAAAGGTAATTACACCTAAAACTTTCATTTTGTTGCTTTTCTGGGTGTTTTGGTGTGATTTTCTACATAAAACTCATATTTTTGGCTTGCTGTAGCTGGAAACTAAGAACAGTCATACGACTGTTCTTGTAACAAAGAACAGAGACAAGACTGTAATTACAGTCGTACTACTATTCTTAGATTTCCCCGCTTTCTCTTTTTATTTAAATAATTTTGGTGATTTGCTGCAAATGGAAGGACTACAATCGCACGATTGTAATCCTCGTCCAGGGGCAGAATTTCCAGAATAATCCCTAAAAATTCTTAAAAATCATAAAAATTTAGAAAAGTCAGAAAATCATCAAAAATGAATTTTGTTATGTGCATTCACGACCTTAGATTTAATTTTTGATGTTATTGCATTTAGAACAATGCAACGATAGAGACCCGAATCTCCCGAAAACCGACCCACCTCACATGCTAAGTTAAAGCAAACCGGAAAAAGAAAATGTTTTCAAAATGATTTTCTCACAAAACAAAAATACATGGGCATTTCAAAATTGTTTTCCAGGTCTAATCGGGCCGGCTAGCCAGCCGTCCCGGTTATCCCCCAATTGTATGCCCCTAATCTCTGATTTTCCAATTCTGTCCAACTTGAGTCCTTTTGTGGTGTGCTATAAATTGTGCTAACCATCTGTTTTGCAGCTTTTAATTTCTTTTATTTTTATTTTTGATGTAATTAATAGATTAATCCGTGTCTTTTAGGAGATTGTAATTTTTTAGATCATTCGTGTATTTTAGGCACTTGTAAGGTGAGGTTGAGAGTTTTTATTTTTATTTTTATTCAATTGGGTTGTAATAATTTATTTATTCACTGCTTTTTACTTTATTTTGATTTGTGTGTATGTTGTGTGCTTTAATTTAATAAAAATGAACTTTAGAAATTTAAAATACCATCTATGAACATTGGCCAAATTTTATTTTGATTAGACATGAAATAGGGAACTTGTCTGGGCCTAGATCTCTGAAAGGTGTAGCGGCCTTCATCCGGTTCAGCTACACTGTAATTTCCCTAGTGAGCTGAGCTAGGTGGCGACTCCTACACACTCTATCGAGACTTGGGTCTCGGTTCTTTTATGAATTAATTTAATTTTTCCAAAACCAAATTTCCATTCAAAAAACCCCACGAGAGGGAGGGTTACCCGATCTCGAGGCTCCCTTCCGAGAGAGTTGTGCACCTGAAAAACGTCGTCCGCTCACAGTCTCACATTAGGAAAGTTGAGATCAATTTTCTTCTTTCCATCTGTAAGCACCAGAATTAAAAAAAAATTACGCGTGTCACATGACTGTAACATACAGTCGTGCGACTGTAATGTCGGAACAGGTGCAGAAGACCATGCCCATGACATAAGAAAAGAGAGGAGAAAAGATGGGCAATTAATGCCCGGATTTGGTGAAGAAATGCCAGGAAATCAGAGATAAAGAGGAGGAAAGAGAAAAGCATAGGGGGCTGGCTTTTGGGATTCTGAAATCTTAGAGAGAAGAAGGGAAAAAGAGACAATGAAAAGCAGAAAGAGAAAACCATTTCCAACTTCTTTTCCTCTTCTGTTTTTCTTTTAATTCTCAAAGATAGGATTAAGAATTCGTTAGAAGCCCCTAAGTTAACAATCTGACAATTCAAACAAACTAAATTTCGGACTAGAAACCCTAGGATCCCCAAGCATTTGGAGATTTTCGTACCCAAAGTTTCTGACTTCAATTCAAGGAGAAAGGAGCAAATTTTAGTGGATTGGAGCGACGCCAGGGGTCAATCCTACAATGGACAAGTGCCTAAAAGGTTACCACTCTTTATCCCCTCTGTTTTTCATGTTTTCTGGGTGATTGGTGTGATTTTATGCATTTTTGTTCAACTTTTGCGCTTGCTATTTCTGGGAATCAAGAATAGTCGTGTGACTGTTCTTGAGTTTGATGAACAACCGTATGATTGTATTTACAGTCGTACGAGTGTTCTTGGTTTCCAGATTGATTTCTTTCAGTTTTATTTCAAATAAAATTTTGCCGAAATTCTAAGTTTGAATCATTTACAGTCGCACGACTGTAATTACAGTCGCACGTCTGTAGTACTCTTCCAGTATCAGAATCTCCAGAATAATTCTCAAAAATTTCTAAAATCCTTAAAAATTCAGAAAACCCAAAATCACCAAAAATGAATTTTGTTGTGTGCATTCACAACCCTAGATTCAATTTTCAGTAAAATTGCATTTAGAACAATACCATGACGGAGACCCGATTTTCCCGAAAACCGACCCACCTCACATGCTAAGATTAAATCAAACCAAAAAATAAAACGTTTCCAAAACGATTTTCTCACAAAACCAAAAAATACAGGGACGTTTCAAAATATTTTTCAGGTCTAATCAGGCTGGCTAGCCGAGCCGACCCGGTTATCCCCCTATATGCATGATCCCGAATTCTAAATTCTGAATTCTGTCATGTTTGAGTCCTATTTGTGGTGTGCCGTATATTGTGATAACATTTTGTTTTGCAGCTTTTAGTTTCTTTTATTTTTGGTGTATTTAATAGACTAATACATGTATCCTAGGCGATTGTAATTTTTAGATAAATCGTGTATTTTAGGTGATTGTAAAGTGAGGACGAGAGTTTTTATTTTTTATTCAATTGGGTTGTATAATCGGCCTTTATTTCTTTTTGTATATTTTGAATGTATGATATAATTTCCCGCAATTTATTTCTTGCATTTTGCTTTAGCATCGGATAATTAAAATAAACAAATTGGAGTTAGAGAAAGATAATAAAGCGAATTAAATATGATAATATAAACTGTAAAGTGAAAGAAAGCTAGAGGTTAAGTAAGTTATTTGCCCGAACCCTAAATCTGTGGATTAGGTACAGCAGTCTGTCCTCCGTAGGGAGCTGTACCAGAATTCTCGGATAAGCTGATCCAGGTGGCGACTCTATCACTGATCTCGGGATTTAAGTTTCGAGGTCTTTAAGTTAAAAACGGGAAAATGTTTTCTACAAAAGAATTTCCAAGTTAAATCTATAATTTTCTAACTCAAGATAAACAAAACCCGTTTTCCAAAATAATCTATAATAATCATCATCTTCCCCGGTCCACTTTGCCGCGTTCCGTTTTTAAAAGGTCGTCCGCTCACACCACCCCTTGGTCGGTTTTTACACATATTAAAAAAAATATGCCATAATGTTTATCCACTTAGGACATATGTTTTATCAACATTATGCGAAAGCATTCAGTCTCTAAATACAACTCATGCATCATTACCTCTAGTCCACATTTAAGCCTTTCAAAGGACAACTTTCGTTATAAACAAAATTATGATATTACATATACCACATATGGAGTTTCTCACATCTCCATCTATACTTTTACCTATGAACCCACTGCTCATAGTAAAAGATTCATCTATGTGAGTAGATGCATTTCGTCAACATACTGAACTATACTTAATAGCTCTATGTGTATAGCTTTAAATAGTGAATAAATTTGCACACAACAAACTAACTCATATTCTATTCCAATAGAATTTACCAAAGTTGTTACAATAGTTCAAAAAAACAACATGTTCCTATAACCTACGAAGATCAAATTCCAAAATGTGTTTATAAAAAACATTTGGTGCTATTGGCTTCGTTAACGAATTGCAATCATATTTCCTATTGGAACATGCACTAAACTTGTTTCTCCCTGTGCTACTTTGTCTTTAACAAAATGATATCTTATATCGATATGATTGCTTTTTCCATGATAACAAGGATTCTTGGAATAAGCTATCGATGCAGTGCTGTCGGAATAGATAGTAGTACATTTCCCTTTAGGTAATAGATCCAAAAGTTCTATGAAGTGTTTTAACCAAACCGCTTCTTGTACAGCAGCTGCTGCAACTACATATTCCGACTCCATAGTTGACAATGCCATACAAGTTTGTTTCTTGCTACACCAGGAAATTGCACCATTTCCTAAAGTGAAAATATACCCAGACGTGGACTTCCTCCCATCTTTATCAGTTCCATGATCAACATCCGTATATCCCTTGAACTACAGATCCTTTCCTTAGTAAAAAAGGGAATAATTTAAAGTTCCCTTCAAATATCTCAATATCCTTTTCATTGCTACCCAATGCTTCAAACCTGGATTTCCTGATATTGACTTGCGAGACCAACTGCAAAACCTATATCAGGTCGTGTACAAATCATAGCGTACATCAAGCTACCAATTGCACACTTATAAGGAATTCTCTCCATCCTTTTAGTCTCTTCTGGAGTCGTGGGACACATACTTACATTCAGTTCCGTACCTTTAGCAATAGGGTTTGGATCAGGATCACAGTGAGTCATACCAAACCGATCTAAGATCTTATTGATATACGTCTCTTGTGAAAGAGCCAATAATCTCTTAGATCAATCTCTTGAGATCTTAACCCCAAGAATATAATTGTCTTCTCCTAGATCCTTCATCTCAAAGTCAGAAGATAACCAAGTCTTTACTTTCTTGAGTAAGGAAATGTCATTTCCTGCTAACAAAATATCATCAACGTATAATGTTAGAATAACAAACTTTCCTCCATTTTCATGCTTAATGTAGACACACGAGTCTGCATTAATCACCTTAAATTACATTGATATAATCACTTCATGGAAATGAAAATACCATTGTCTTGAAGACTGCTTAAGGCCATAAATTAATCTTTTCAACTTACAAACCTTATGTTCTTGGCCCTGGATAATGAAACCTTCAGGTTGAACCATATAGATTTCTTCGTTCAGTTCACCATTTAAGAACACAGTCTTTACATCCATTTGATGTAAATCGAATACTATGCGCAATGCATAGAGTTACCATTTATACGGGCTAATACAATCACTATGTTAGGTTTAAATTTCCAATAATAAATATTTCTATTAAGTTATGTTTTAGACTACATTCTAATTTATTTAACATTTATACTTTCTTAAGTATAAAACTAATGAATTATATAACACTTATTTATAATCTTCAAAATAAATAAATTTGAATAACTAAAACAATTAACCAAAGTAGCAATGCTTAATGAATAAACATTTTATTATTTTAAAAAAATTATCCACCAATAATAAAAAATACAACCTCTTAAAGAAAACTTTTAGCACGAAGCTAATTCAATAAAAATTAAACAACGAAATCAACAAGAGAAAGAATGTAAACTGAAGAACTCAATCTTCATTTCCGGACCAATACTCCACATTATGGTAATTTTCTGGAGTCATTGGGTCATCCTCGACACTAGTGTCGATCTCTTCCTCTTCCTTTAATTCAACAATCTCAATTTTTTTAGAGGTGATTGGGATCATCTCTACGAACTTCTAATAGAGATCCAAAGGCATGTTCTCAACACCCTCAAAAGCAGCATCCAGACAAGGACGGCGAACCAATTTGTTACTTTTAAGTAACATGGTCCTAGGATTATGAGACAACTTAGCTCTTGTTTCAGCCAATTATAACACAAACACTTTACATTGGTACTCATATTCCTTTTTAGGAACTAATCCTTCGATGGAGTCCACCACTTCGTCAAATACATGGTTTTCACCATACTAGAATTTCTTAATTTTCACGAAAAGACTTTTTCATAAACTTTAACATTTTTAAATTGATCATTACCAGAGGAAAATCCTCCTTTCCAGACAAGCTCTTGGATTTCCCAGTTTAGCACATTAAACCTCTCCATAACTCCAACAATATCATCTTTTTCCAACGGAGGGTATCGTTTAGAGAAATGCTCATCTTCAAGTCTTTGTATTATCCTCACCTCCTCTTGAGACTGGATTACCTTCGCCGTTTTTACGAAAGTTGTCATTTCTATAACACATATAGAAATACACAAAAACTTGTTAATGATTAACAATAATTAGTATATAAATACACAATAAATATACTGAATTTTCTTGAAATTTTTAAACATAAATAAAGCATTTATACACAATAAATACTAGTAAATTTAGTTTAAAATATCAAATGAATTCAAAAAATTCATGAAAATATACTAAAAATTCAAGAAAAATATAAATTTTATTTCTGGAAAAAATTTGACTAAATTTGGATGCCAAAAACACCGACACGCACCTGTGAGCACGGGTTTTCCCGACCTCTGTGATGAGAGTTCATATGTTACCTATGAAGCAGATGGACTTGAAGTGGGCTCGAAAGCAACCAGATTGTTACCTGGAGTGTCTGAAATGCCCTGAAAACCAAGCAATCTGTGATCCGAAACCCCGAATAGGTCTCCCGAGTGATTTGTAGGGTTTGGGGTGCATGTCCGGTCTTTCGAATTTTGCTCCGGCTTTTGCTAGAACCGAGCGGCTCTGGTTTCTTGAACCAGAGCCGGGTGGCTCTAGTGCACACTAGAGGGGCAAGACAAGTTGCCTTGCAAAACAAAGCAACCTATCTAGCCAGAAGCATGATATGGACAAATCAGAAAGTCAGGCGGCCAATAAATGCTAGATATGATACGTGAGAGGAGAGTATAAATAGAAAAATCAAATCAGAGGAGGAGATTTTTGGACAATCTTAAGACAGAAAAAAATCATCTCAAAAAAAAAAAAGAGAGAAAGAGAAAAAAGAGGAAGGGAGACCGAGAAGAAAGAGAGGAAGAGAGAACCAAAATGCCAGGATTAAAAGCCTACATCATTCTAGGGCATTAATATCAAGTTCTAATACCTTTGCTAATCAATCTGGAGACACATTTGGTTTGGTTTCGGGCTGCTTTGGATTGTTGTGGTCTTCAGTCAGTTGAGTTTTTGACGTCAATCCCAAGCTTTTAATCCGTTCTTGCATATCCAGTACACTGGAACAACACCAAGGTAAACTCTGAGAGGCCTTAAACCTGTTTGTATTGCATTTTCTGCATGTTTTTCTCTGTTTTATGTTTTTCCGGAAAATAGACTCAACCCATCATAGCTGTAGGGCTGTGATTGTGATGAACAGAGCTAGCCGGCTCTGACCCCAGAGCTGCCCGACTCTGTTCCTCAGGGGCAGATTCCTGATCTGTCCCGATCGGCTGGAAGGAGTCCGTTTTTCATTTTATGCCTTTCTATTTTGATATTTTTCGGCCTAAGAATATTTGTACGTCGTTTTAGCTCCGGCTTTCAGATTTCTTCCCGAACATTATAAAATCTTAGGAAAACATCGAAAACGAGCAAAAATAGCAATTTTTTGAAAAAACGAGAAAACCAGCTTCGGGTCCGGACATTACAGCCGCCCAGCGTGGGTTAGAGCCGCTCGGCTCTAACCAGAGCCACCCGGCTCTATTCTCAGCTGCGTGGCTGTAACTCCCGGAAAAGACAGAATCGCGGAATGACCCGCACGAACGTTGTTGCGTGATGCTGTTTTCATATTCAAGCTATTTTTGGCATGTTTACTGCTTTTTGGACCTTAGATGTTTGTGAAAATAAGGAAAACTCATACGAACGGGACCCTGAGTTCCGGGATAACCGACCCACAAAAACAGAAATTTACATGAAACCGAGCCAAATGGTTTTCCAAAAATTGTTTTCCAGCACAAAAATCCACAGGGCGTTTCAAAACCGTTTTCCAGGCCTGATCGGTCGGGTCGACCCGGTTACCCCCTAAATGCATGCTCCTGCTTCCTAAATCCCAATTTTGTCCTGATTTCAGTCCCATTTGCGTTTATAATATAAACTGCACTAACCAGTCTGTTTTGCAGCATTTATTTTTACTTTTGCTGTATTTAATAGATTAATTCATGTACTTAGGCGGTTGTATTTTTAGATCCTCATGTACCTTAGGCGATTGTAAATGTGAGGACGAGAGTTTTTATATTTTATTCAATTTGGTTGTATAAGCGGCCTTTACTATTCTTTGGTATAATTTGTATGGATGATTTAATTTCCTGCAATTTATTTTATGCATCCTGCTTGAGCACGGGCTAATAAAATAAACAAATTGGGGTTAGAAAAGATAATAAATTGAATAAATATGGCTTTATAAATCACAAATCGAATACAAGCTTGAGGTTAAATAGGTAAGTTACCCGAACCCTGAATCTCTGGGTTAGGTACAGTGGCCTGCACTCGGTAGGGAGTTGTATTGGAATTTCCCGGATGAGCTGATCCGGGTGGCGACTCTGTCACTGATCTCGAAATTGAGGTTTTGAGGTCTTTAAGTAATAAAACGGGAAAATGCTTTCTATAAAAAGAATTTCCAAAATGAATAAACGATTTTCCTAATCCAAGATAAACAAAACCCACGTTTTCCTAAAACATCAATAATAACCAATCTTCTTTTATTTTCCCCGGTTCGCTTCACCGCGTCCCGCTCTTTTCGAGGTCATCCGCTCACAGTCGCGACTCCGCTGGGGAAAGTAAGTTTCTTAAAAAGTTTTCATAAAAACTTAAGGAACTTAGGCAACTATTGAAATATAACCGCGCTTGTGTTCGCTTATCGATTTATAAAAGCTATATTTATTCATACCTTGCATCTCATGACATTTTCTTCTTCTCAACCCCTCAAGTACACTGTTTCACCCTGGTTTACCCAAGAAGGTGGCCTACTTCTACCGCCAGGTTTGGAGACACCCGACGGGGTAAACCACTCATAGCCTTGCATAACCTTACATCGTGTTTTATGGTGGGGAAGTGTTTATTTGCTATGGGAGCCTGTAAGACCCTTGGTTTGACTTTGGCCCATATGTAATGGCTTAGTAATTTTCCCTAGGATTATCAAAACATAAATCTAAAATTTGGACATTTGAGCATGCGGCTTTGGTATCCCCTGTTGATGCCAAAGAGACCCAATACCTAGGAAGAATGCGAGACCAATCGTGGGAGGAATAAGGTTGGAAAGGAGTGCACTTTTGCATGCCCTAACGTTTGTTCGTGTTTGTTTGCCTTTCTTTTCGTCTCCTGGTACATCATGCATCAAGCATCAAATCCATCATCATTCATGATCACCACTAACCATGTTTTTGTGCAGCCATATTTTAAAGCATGGCCGCATTATACATGTTTCTAACCACATTTTTTGCAGCCATGTCTATTTTCGAGTGCCATGTACATTTTTTTTATGCATCGACATACCCAAAATCATACATACACCACTTCGTATGCCACAATTAACCATGTTTTTGTGCAGCCATTTGCATTTGCATGACTGAAGCATACATCCATTTCATTATGACTAAAATTAAGGCATCCCAAAAATGCTAAGTGCTTTCATCACATTTCATCCCCGGGAGCCCCAAAACTCCCGTTTAATGTCGGTGTATCGGATTACACCGACCATTTCACCAAATGCGCCAATTAGAACACCCTAAAAGGGTTTAGGCCCTTGATTGTGTAAGTGGAATACACAACTCCATTTCATGACATCATAACCATTTATCGTTGGAATAAAGGAGATTCCGAAAGTCTCGTCTCGTGTCGTAATCCACATCGGATTATTTCATGACATCTCATCAATCATTCAAGGCATTCCACGAGCACCAAATCCTATGCATCTAGTGGCATTTCATGACATTCCCAAATCACGCAAGGCGTTCCATGAATGCCGAACCTCTGTCCATGTGCCGTTGCACACGCGATTTGTTTTCACGTACCAGAACATGTCTGACGCCCTAAAAGTATTGAAGCTTTGTCCGTGGATCGATTCCAATGTGACCATTCCATATCACTATATTGCTCCTAAAGCGCCGAATCTTTGTCCGTGTGAAGTGACACACGTGACTTCATTTCATTTCTCATTAGGTGCCCTAAAAAGCGCTGAGACTTTATCCGCGTGACGGCTCTCACACGCTTATTATGCATAGCATTGGACATTCTCGAGAGGTCGAGTAAAAAAAGTAGAGTTTGTTAGATGTCATAATCATGTTCATGCATCCATTTTCATCTCATTGCAATCATCCCACATCCATGCAAAGTGTGGCATTTAGAGAATCGAGTCTAGGTCCATACCACGTTTTTTACGCCTAACTTTCCATTGAAATGTGCAGTGTGGAATAGAACCTCGAAGCGGTTAGTGAGAGTAGAGCTGGAAATCAGTCGACCAGATTCGAGCACTGTGGCTGAGACCCAAGAAGGATTGGGATCTGATTCGGAGGAAGAGTTAGGGGATCAGTTGCCTTCTTTACTGATTGACAGTCAGTTCTTGCTAGAAGAAGCAGCAGAACCAGAAATGGCTAACTCGAATGAAACTAATGTTGGAGGAGTGTTTGCACAGGATATAGCTGCCATTGTGAATGCCTTTCTGACATCTGATCAGTTTAAGGCAACAATCAAAGAGCAGGTGAGGATGGCAATGGCTGAAGAAAAAGAGTTGACCCGATAGGATGGGGTTCCGATTCTGAATGGGAGTAGTTCAGGACAGCTGAACTTGGGATTCACAGGAAGTACAGATGAGAACGTGCAAATTGAAACCGGATCTCAGAGAAATGTGCCTGGAGGAAGCGGAGTAGAGGCTGCGGCCAAGAATTTAGATAGTTAGACTGAAAAGGAGCAAGCTATTCAAAAGGTCAAAGAAGTGTCCATCGAGACAACAATAGAAAGGCTCCTGCACCAAAAGTTCTCAAATCTTGATGCCCCATCGCCTAAGACAAAGTCAGGTCTGACTCAATGCGCCGATCCAGATGTGATGATAGCAGAAAATGATCCTCTTCCGGTTGGGTTCACATGCCTTATATTACCCCCTACACCGGGGAAGGTCCACCAGAGACCCATCTGGATAATTATGTAAGGCTCCTGATGAGCATGGGACTAAATAAGAATCACTTAATCAATCTTTTTCTGACAACCCTTGGAGGTGTAGCGGCTAAATGGTATATGAGTGTCCCCTCGCACACTTGCTCTTCCTAGGAGGATCTCGCTGAGCTTTTCATCAGGCAGTATGCATATAATACCCAGGTTGAGACGACCTTGGAGGATTTAGAGAGGATTCATCAGAAACCCAATGAGAGCTTTGGGGCATATTATCAGAGATGGATGGACATTCAAGTCCTTGTGGATGGAGCCTCGAAGTAAGAATCTTTAATTGTGAAATTAGTGGATGGGAGCCTATATAAAGATAAAATGAAGCTGAAAAGGTTCCAAGTCTTCAATGATGTTGTGGAGTATGCTAAACGTATAGAAAGGTATGAAGAGGACGAGCAGAGGACCAGGCAAAAAGTAAGGGTGTATCGAGGCAGTTAAGGGTATTCCCGAGATAACAAAAGCGGGGGCTCGAAACCAACAGCCACAGGTAATGGTACTAAGGCAAGTTAGACTATGGCTTCTATTTAGGAACAAGGGGCAAAAATAGTGGCGGTAAATCCAGGTAGACCAGTAGGGACTCCCCAAAGAATCATTAGCCCCGTGGGTAGAATCGCCGAGCATAATTTTAAATGCACAAAGGTTGGGTTGTTGCAAAGTATAAAACCATTTTCTCCTCCATCTGAAACTAACAAGGATAGTTTTTATGCATACCATGTCATGACTAGGCACCAGACAAATGAGTGTACCCAGTTAATTAAAGCTATCCGCCAGTTGATCACAAATGGAAAGATAGTTGAGCCCCAATTGAAGCCAAATGTTCAAACGAACCCTCTTCCGAACTTCGGGAACCAAGTGAGCATGGTGCAGTCATCCCTCCCTAATAATTTTGTATTTGCTCAGATCATTAAGGCAAATCCAAGTGTGCAAGCAGTATCGGTTGAAGAGGAGGAGAAAAAGAGGGTTAACACTCAAGGGGCAGCATCTGGAAGTAAGCAAGGTCCGTTCAATATAGAAGACATGAAGCTGGATGATGAAGAAGAAGAAGTTTACAGACCTTATGAGACAATAAAGCCCGTCTACCCGGTACAGACAAAAAGAGGAACACTTATAACCAAGGACGGGCCGGTAATGCACATAACAGGGAGTGGAAGGGTTTATCAACCTATGGTTGCTACACCTTCTGTGCCACCAAGGAGGAATACCACTCCAGTAGAAAATAATGTGGTGGATCCTATTCCGAGGATAGGTGAGGAAGATGAAGTGGTAGTATAGTTGAAAAGGACTCCGGCACGTGCTAGTGTTTGGCATTTTCTCATGGAATCAAAGAGCCACCGCGAGGCAGTAGTGAAGCAGCTTATGGAGATGGATGCTTCCCCCACTATGTCCCCCAATAAGATTTGTGCGTTAATAAGAGGTGTAGATGTGAAGCCCAATAAAGCACCGGAGTTCAGTTTTGGAGTATCTAATTTACCACCAGAAGGAGTAAACCATAATAGGGCATTGTATTTGAAAGTAGAAGTCATGGATCAAATGATACCTTGTGTGATGGTGGATGATGGGTCAGCCTTGAATATTTGCCCGGCGAAAGTACTGCCATAGCTGAGGATTAACCCTGAAGCACTGTGTAAGTCCACGATCGTTATAAGGGCCTATGATGACAGTAAACGAATTGTGATTAGAACTTTTGAGGCTGAAGTGAAGGTGGGCGAGATCAAGTCCATAGCTATATTCACTGTGAAAGATATTCTGGTCATATTCTCCTTGCTGTTGGGGAGGCTGTGGTTTCATGCTCTTGGCGGAGTACCCTCCACTTTGCACCAGAAGATCAAGTTTCTAATTGGAGGAAAGGTAGTGACTGTCGAAGTAGATAAGCCTTCTGTAATGGTAGCCTTGAATACTACAGAGTAGCCTATCACCAGATTTCAGGTAGCAGTCATATCCGACAAACCGAAATTCCCCGATTGGATCCATAAATATTTTGCCAAGCAGAAGTTTGAGCCGAGAAAAGGTCTAGGGGCGAATCAGCAAGGTATCCCTGAGTTCAACATCAAAATGGGTCAGTATTGTGGAGCTGGGTTGGGTTATAATAAAGACACGAAAAGATCTGCAAAGAAGTATGTGAACTTGGTTGATACTTTTGTGCGTGCAACCGAGGAGGTCTACAAGGGCGAATATGAGCCTATCAAGTTCAATGATGAGGAGGTGCCATGTTTTGAAATCTTTGCTGATGTAGTTGAATATGGAATGTATGGTGTGGAGCTGATCATGGGCATACTGAGATCCAAAGTAAGTGGCAAAGGGAAGGCTGTTGTGGATGAAGCGGCTGAAGTCCAGATTGAGTTCGACAAAAAGGCAAGAGTTTCTAAAAGCTGACCTGGTGAAAGGTGAAGTGGAAGCGGCGGTGGACACCATTACCCGTGCTCTGTCTGTTTTGATGAAACCAAACAAAGCAGGTGAGGAGGAAAACTTGAAGGTTAAGAAGGTTCAAGAGAAGCTGGTTGGGGAGGCAGTGAAAGAATTGACAAAGATTATGATGAAGGGCAAAATGAAGGCCCTAGAGGAGAGGCTGTCTGAAGAGCAGAAGAGCAAGCTGGAAGGTGATCTGACAAACCTTTTTGAAGAATGCCTTGATAATGAAGATCCTCCGCATGTGGAGGATGAAAATTACTTCAATGTATTTAGTTCTCCTCTTTCTGATATGAACAATGCTGCCTATGTGGCGTTTAATGCAATGAAATCTAATTTCACTTACTTGTGTGATGTTTTTCCTGATGGAACTGTGCATACATTCAAGCATTCATCTAATGTTTTTAGCATTCATGAAGCATCTTTGCATGAAATAAATCTAGGGACAGAGAATGATCCGAAAATGGTATCCATTTCGAAAGAACTCACACCGAACGAGAGAAAAGAGTTAGTGAAAGTACTGCTTAAGCATGTAAAAGCATTCGTGTGGTCCTATAATGACATGCCCGAGGTAGACAGGCAGAGAGCAGAGCATCGAATTCCCACCGATCCAAAGATCACACCAGTGAAGCAGATGCTCAGAAGGCTGCATCTGGAATGGGCAGAAAAAGTAAGAGAGGAGGTAGCAAAGCAAATTAAGGCCAAGTTCTTAGAGGTAGTGGAGTACCCTTAATGGTTGGCAAACATCGTACCTATTGCGAAGAAGGATGGAAGAGTCCGGGTTTGTGTGGATTACAGAGATTTAAATAGGGCCTCGCCGAAAGATGACTTCCCACTTCCACATATTGATGTTCTGATTGACAGTGCTGCCAGGGCAGCTATGTATTCATTCATGAACGGTTTCTCCAGGTATAACCAGATCCTCATGAACATCATTGATAAAGTAAAGACGACCTTCATCATAGAATAGGGAGTTTACTACTACAGGGTCATGCCGTTTGGACTGAAGGACGCTAGAGCAACTTATCAACGGGCCATCACGACACTTTTGTATGATATGATCCATAAGGAGGTGGAGGTGTACGTTGATGATATGCTAGTCAAATTGATGACCCGGGAAGAGCATCCCGTCATATTGGATAGATTTCTGACTAGGATTAAGAGGTATAATCTACGTCTGAATCCAAAGAAGTGCGTATTTGGAGTAACATCAGGAAAGCTTCTGGGGCACGTTGTGAGTCAAAGGGGTATAGAAATGGATCCAGATAAGATCAAAGCCATCAGGGATATGCCTGCACGTAAAACGGAGAAGGAAGTGAGGTCGTTCCTGGGGTCGCTACAGTATGTTAGCCAGTTCATTGTAAGGTTGACAATGGTCTGTGAACCGATATTTAAGCTTCTAAAGAAGAACCAGCCGGTGGGGTGGAATGAGCAGTGTCAGATAGTATTTGACAGGATTAAAAGCTACTTGATGAATCCTCCGGTTCTGAAGCCTCCAGTACTAGGAAAGCCATTGATCCTCTATTTGGCCATCGAAGATGCGTCGGTTGGGGCAATGCTGGTTCAAGAGTGAGAAGATGGCAGGGAGAATGCTATTTATTATTTGAGCAAGAAACCGCTGGAGTACAAGACTCTATACACAGTAGTAGAAAAGACTTGTGTCGCAATGGTATGGCTAACAAAGAAGCTCAGGCACTACTTTCAATCTTACAAGGTTCAGGAAGTAGCCAAGGTCGATCCGATGAAGTATCTATGCCAGACTCTAGCGTTAACGGGGAAGCTGTCACGGTGGCTGTTATTGTTGTCAGAATTCGACATCGAATACATCACTCGGAAGATGGTTAGGGGAAGGGTAGTGGCCGAATTTTAAGCGAATCAGCCAGTTGACTTAGATTATGTGGAGAATCTTGAATTTCCAGATGAAAAGTTGGCAGTGGTAGAAGCAGAACCGACCAGATGGATTATGTACTTCGACGGGGCTGTAAATAAGCACGGAGCAGGATTGGGCGTGATCATTGGGACACCTGAAGGAGAAGTCATTCCCCTAGCAAAGAGGCTGAATGTTCCTACAACCAATAATGGGGCAGAGTACGAAGCATGCCTATTTGGAATTGAAGCCCAGATCACCTTAGGAGTGCATGAAACCCTTATCATCGGAGATTCAGCATTAGTAGTGAAGCAAATCAGCGGAGATTGGGAAATTGAAGAAGAGTCCCTTCGCCCCTACCTTGAGGCCGTTTGGGTGAGGATCAAAGTCTTCAGAAATTGTGAATTCAGACATGTGCCTAGGGAAGAAAATCATATGGCGGATTCGTTGGCTACTCTGTCGTCCCTATGGGAAGGTCCCCAAAAGCAACCGATTCGGCCAATTGTGTATCACAGAGTCCTTACTATAGAGCAGAAAAGGTTATGGTGGTTGTGGTAAAAGATCGTCCATGGTATGATGACATTTTACAGTTTCTTCAGAATGGGTCATACCTCGAAGATGCCACTGAAGCAGATAAGATTAGCCTCCGGAGGTTAGCAGCGCAATTCATGATCTTTGAGAATCAGCTTTTTAAGCGAACTGCGAATGGACTACTACTGAAATGTCTAATAGAGGAAGAAGCCAGAGTTATGATAGATCAGATTCATGCGGGAACGTGCGGCCCGCACATGAGCAGTTTAACCCTGGCAAAGAAAATTCTGAGGCAAGGGTACTTTTGGCTCACACTCCAGGCTGATTGTATTGAAAGGGTAAAAAGATGCCATGAGTGTCAAATATATGGAGACATTAGCCATCTTCCCCCACTTGAGCTTCAGATATCCTCGACTCCCTGGCCATTCGCTGCTTGGGAGATCGACATTATTGGAGAGATAAGGCCGCTGGCATCAAATGGACACCGCTTCATTATTGTGGCTGTAGATTATTTCTCGAAGTGGGTGGAGGTAGAATCTTTTACGAACCTCACGACCAAGAAAATGTCTAAGTTCATTGAGAAAAATATCTTTGCCCGGTACGGAGTCCCACACCACATGGTAACAGATAATGGTGTCTAGTTCCAAGGGGTAACAGCCCAGTTGTTTTGGGACAGGGGGGTCGAGCACCATAAGTCTTCACTGTATCACCCATAAGCCAATGGGGCAGTGGAGGCAGCCAATAAAAGTATCAAGAAAATTCTAGCTAAAATTGTTATCATGTACAGGGATTGGGCAGACTAGCTACCTTTTGCTTTGTAGGGGTATAGGACGAGTATCAGGACCCCAACTGGTGAGACACCTTACTTATTAATGTACGGAATGGAGGCCGTATTGCCAGTTGAAACCGAGCTGAAATCCTTGAGAATAGTGATGGAGGCGCAGATACCTGAATTAGAATGGATGCGGTAGCGGTACGAACAGTTGGCCCTGATTGAAGAAAAGTGACTTCAAGCATTGGATCGTCTGCAGATGAATCAGCAGTGAATAGCCCGAGCATATAATGGTAGAGTTCGCCATCTGAAGCGCCCTCTTAAAGCCGGTGATCTTGTGCTCAAATGGATGAAGCAGACTTATACAGATGCGCGAGGGAAGTTTAGACCTAACTAGGAAGGACTGTATATGGTAAAGAGGGTGCTGTCTAAGTGCACCGTAAAAATCATGGATATGGATGGAAACGAATTTATCGACCCCTGTCAATCAAGACAAGCTTAAGCAGTACTTCATATAAAAAAAATGATAATAAAGAATAAGTCCGGTGGTCTGAAAACCGAAAAGGGGTCCACGCAAAAATTAGGACTAGTGAGGAATTCCTATTAGCCAGAAAATCTGTATAGACTGGCCGATAGCAGGTGTGGGGTCGGTCAAAGCGCATACTGTGAGCGGACGACCTTTTTACGGAACGCGGGGCAAAACGGGAACCGGGGATTTTCTTTTTAAGGTGTGAGTGTTGTGGTTTGAAAACGGGTCTTTAACCTTTCTTAAGAAAATCTTTCATTTTGTTGGAAAAACCCTTTTCATAGAAACTTAATTTTAATGGTGAAGTGTGAATTTTAGAAAACAGGTTTTTTGGAAAATCCCAATTTAACTTAAAGATCTCGAAACACGAATTTTGAGACTAGATACAGAGTCGCCACCCAAATTAGCTCATCCGGGGAAATTCCGGTACAGCTCCCTACCAAATGTAGACGCGGCACCTAATCCAGAGATTCGAGGTTCGGGCAACATATCTACTAATCCTCACTTATTTTCAATTATTATTTCATAACGTAATGTTGCATTCACTTAATTCTACTCATTTTATCTTCTTTTAATTATTAATCGATGCTCATACAAATGACATAAATATAAATATTAAAATAAAGTGCGGAAAAATAAAAGTGTGGAAAAGTAATCAAAGGCCAAATTATACAACCCAAGAAAAAGAAAACTCTCATCCTCACCATTTACAACCACCTACTATACACGATAATCTAAGAAATTACAATCGCCTAATTACACGAGATAATCTATCAAGTACATTAAAATAAAAAAAATAAAAATAAAAGCTGCATCCAAATACGGTTAGCACAAATAATCTAGGCATACAAAAGACTGAAATAGGACAGCATAGAGATTTGTAGGAGCAGGGACATGCATTTGGAGGGTAACCAGGTCGACCCGATCGGTAGGACCGGTTAGACCTGGAAACGGTTTTTTGAAACGCCCTGTGGGTTTTGTGGGTGAAAAACCAAATTTGAAAATGGTTTGGCTTATTTACATGCATTTTTTCAACTTTAGTGGGCCGGATATCCCGGGACCCGGGGGTCCCGTTCGTGTGTGGGCCTAAGTTAAACATTTATCTAGTGTCCAAAAAGAATGTAAACACGCCAAAATTCAGTTTTGAACAGGAAAAGGGTGCAAAATTACAAGTTTGGGGTACAAAAGGGCAAAACTGTAATTCTGCCCCCTGAACTACAGTCGAGCGACTGTAGGGCATTACAGTCGCGTGGCTGTAACATAGCCGGGCGACTGTAACACCTACAGTCGAGCGACTGTAGTGCTCCAGAATTGATTCCAATATTCTTTTCTCGTTTTTGAAAACCGCTTAGCAAATTTAATGACTTTGGGGGGTCCAGGATTTCTGGAAATATACGAAAATCAATAAAATGGATTCGAAACAGATCGAATCAAATCCAGAAATCCCTAATCCCTTAAAATCACCAAACTTTAAATTACATCCATCAATCAAAAATCAGAAAACCAGGAATTTAAGCACATAGGGATGTAATTGGGTCGATAATAAACATAAAGAACATATTTAATTGAAAAACGGAAGCGTTATCGGCCGATTTTGGGGCATTCGGAGCATCTGCCCCAGAGATTATAGTCGAGTGACTGTAATCAGAAGATTACAGCCGGGCGACTATAGGTCACAGTCGCGCGGTTGTAGATCACAACTGGGCGACTGTGATCTTAATCGACACGGCTATAATCAAAACCACTCCCGGAATCATAAAAATTCGAAAAAACATCAATAAACAACACCCAAAATGAACAAAAAAGGATTTTTAAGGCCTCTTAGAATGTTACCTGGTCTGTGTTCCAGTGTTTGGATCACCAGGGATGGATTCGGATACAGGAAAGCATCTTGCAGTCACGAACAACCCAAAAAATGCGCAATCTCTTAAGCCTGGACGGAACCCCCAGAGAGATTGAGTGAGTGATGACGGTTTAACAACACCCTACAACTGTTTCTATGTGTTTCGTTGAAATTTTTTAAGTTATTTTTATATCAAATCCTTTTATTTTTCTTAAGAACCCTAGAAAAAGTCCCAAAATTTGTGTTATTGTGTGTTTTTGTGTGTTTTTCTCTCAAAAATTCTTTAATTTTCTGCCTCCTCACTGTTCTTTTTACCCTAATCCTGGTTATAAGGCTTTTATATCTCCTGTTTTGGTTAAAAATCGGAATTAAATGCTGATTTTTGGTAAAAAAGGAAGTCTGGTGATTACATTGGCGTGGCTGTAATGTACTACAGTCGCGTGACTATAGTACAATCACACATCTGTAGGCACTACAGTCGAGCGACTGTAGTCACCAGATTGGCTTATTTGCTTATTTTTCATTCTTTTCTTTGGTTTTCTTAAATACTCACTAGAATTCCTTCGGAGCTCCGTACCAAGACTTGTACACACATTTGGGTCATCCGGGACATTTTTGTCATTATTCTGGTCGGTCCGAATCTGCTTTACGCTTATCCGTGAAAAAGGTAATAATGACTTTCATCACAGAGGTCGGGAAAAAACCCGTGCTCACAGGCTGCCCCTCGCGTGACCAAAGTAGACTTGAACAGGTGCTTGTGCCCGGTTAAGGTTTAGTCACGCGATACGGAGCACGGTGGAAGGAGAAGAGGACGTACCTGGTGGCTCCTCCTACGTCGACTAGCTTTGATGTTTGTAGGGACTTGTCTCGGTTGTTTTGCGAAACAGTGGTCTTACCCAGGTTGATTTGATTTTTCGGGGACTTACTTCGGCTTTGTTACGAAGCATAGGAATTTGCCTGACTTGGGTTGATGTTCTCCAGGGACGTGCTTTGACTCCATCATGAAGCAGAGGACTTTGCCCAGATTGTAATGGTTTTCTAGGGTCGTGCTTCGCCTCCATTGCGAAGCAGAGGACTTTGCCTAGATTGTATTGGTTTTCCAGGGATGTGCTTCAACTCCATTGTGAACCAGAGGACTTTGCCTGGATTGGGTTTATGCTCTAGGGACGTGCTTCGACTTTATTGTGAAGCAGAGGACTTTGCCCGGATCAGATTCTCCTTCTGAATTGATGTTCATGAAGGTGAAGGGTATTTTGGTAATTTTGTAGCTTGGAAAGTTGGCGCCCTTTGGAAAAAGGTTATTTTGGTAATATCACCTCTAATGGAGCC
This sequence comes from Euphorbia tirucalli, assembly GCA_039660915.1. Classification (NCBI taxonomy): domain Eukaryota; kingdom Viridiplantae; phylum Streptophyta; class Magnoliopsida; order Malpighiales; family Euphorbiaceae; genus Euphorbia; species Euphorbia tirucalli. Next base: position 26,662,675 of record CM077640.1, on the reverse strand, counting down.
TATGTCACTAGGGGAAGACATATTTCGATGATTTGGTTTCCCGTGAAGCTTGCATCACTAAAGGGAAGTTGTTTTAGCCATTTGGTAGTTTGGTTACTAACAGAAGGGCATTTTGGTCATTTCACTTCTAGTGGGGCCTGTGTCACTGAAGGAAAGGATAATAGTGTTTCCCGTGAAGCTTTTGTGGCTGGGGAAAGATGCTTTCGTGATTTGAGAAGCTTGATGATCTCCTTTGATGTTTTGAAGTTTCGGGTACGTATTCGTTCCTTGATTAATAATTTTGGAAACAAAAATTTTTGCCCCTTCGATCAAAAATGAATAAGGACTGAATATCTTGCCCTTTGATAATGTTGAAATCGGCTCTCTGTGATGGAGCAATACCATTGAAACTGGCTCTTCGTGGTGGAGCAATACCGTTGAAATCGGCTCTATGTGGTGGAGCAGTACCGTTGAAATCGGCTCTCTGTGGTGGAGCAATACTGTTGAAACTAGCTCTCTGTGGTGGAGCAATACCTTTGAAATTGGATCGGGGGTACGTATTTATTCCTTGATTGATAATTTTGGAAACAAAAATTTTTTCCCCTTCGATCAAGAATAAATATGGCTTGATTGTTTTACCCCTGGGTACCTGTAAAAGATAAGGAGTACCCTTCTCGGGATTATATTAGTGTAAAGATTAATTCTAAAATTGAGAAAAGTCTCTTACTTAGGATTTGAGGATGCCCCAGTGTCAGGTTATTTCCGCTTTCGGAGTACTCATGGCTCGAGACAACCTGTTGATGACAGCATGTACCTGTACTTGAGTACACATTGATGTGTGTGTGCATGTTTTGAGTGTATGTGTATGTGCATGTCCTGGATGCATATGCGTATGATTATGGTGCTTTTTATGGTTTGCTTGGTGTAGACGGTGATTGGGATTGAGCGCCGTGAGTCTGCTCGTTTGAGAACAGAGGTTGATCAGTTGCGTCGGTGGGTCACCGAGCTGGAGGTCATGAATCAGACTTTCAGGGACCCGACGGACGATTGGGATGCCCAAATGGGCCTGTCCTTAGTGGGATATCGCATTGAAGTTTGGTTGATTGACCTGATTGCTTGATTCACGAGGCATGGCCGTGAGGCACTGGCTTTGATGTACCTCAGTTTTTACAGGATTAGAGTTGTCTGAGCCTGATACTACTGTATGACTTTTGTTTTATTTTCATTACCTGTCCTAATTGTTGCATAGGTTGCCCTTTTTAGTTTTTTGGCCTATCAGACTGTCTTTATTTTTGCCTGAACTGTCCTTTCGGGTTTTCAATTCAGCAGACTTTATTTTATGCCCTAGCTTTTGCATAGACCGCCCTTTTTGGGTTTTCGATCTATCAGGCTGTCCTAATTTTTGCATGGACAGCCTCTTCGGTTTTCGATCCATCGGACTTTTTTTTTTGAAGTGAGATGCATGTAAACAGAAAATGTGCACATCCATACGAATTCAATTTCAAGTAGACTTGGGACATTTAACCTGAAAAGAAAACGACATTCATTCATTCACTCATTTATAATGTTTTAGCATAATGCACATCAAAGATGAAATGAAGCTAAGGACAGAATCAGTAATGGTATCCATCTTAACTGGACCCATGCCTGCCACCAACTGGTCTTTGTAGATTTTCCCGTTAATGGTGCTCGCCTCTTTGTCCTAACTTTTGCATAGACCGCCTTTTCGGTTTTCGATCCATCGGACTGTCCTGATTTTTGTATCGATCGCCTTTTCAATTTGCGACCCATCGGACCTCTTTTTTTTTATTTTTTTTATTTTTATTTTTTTACACGTAACAGCGCCTGGGCTTGCCTGGTTTGATGGTGCTGACGACTTAGTCTTTGTCTCCCCTGGTGGAACCGCTTCCATCCTATAGGGGTCTTTGTCTCCCCTGGTGGAACCGCTTCCATCCTATAGGCTAAGGAGTATGACGTTTCTTCAATGCATACTCTGATGCTATTTCTGTGTCTTGCAAAGCAAATGGTAATTTGTTGACCCATATTCTGTAGGTAACCACTACTTTTGACGGAATCCTTTTGATGGATTTATTGGCCGCCATTGTCACTCCGTTGACTTGTGAGGGATACGAAGATGGTCTATGATGTTCAACCCTTTGTTCTGGAGTAATGCATTATTGTCCCTAAGGATTATAGTCCATCGCCGGTCATGATCCCCTCTTTTTTTTTTTTTAAAAGTGACATTCATACATAGTTCTGTTTCTACCCACTTTGAGAAGTAGTTTGACGGGCATGACTATGAATCAATGTTCGTTCAATCTGGATAGCTTTATTTTTCCGATGCTATCAATTCCTCATGTTGTGACAACTCTCCTTTTTCTGGCTTGAGTTTGTGGAGCTCATACTTGGCTAGTTTCATCTTTGAATCCCTTAGAACTTGATGTTTGGTAATTACTCCATCAACCCCCACACGACACTGTACAACCAAGCAAGGATTTCCATGTGCTCTTATGGTACTTTTAATTTTCTTTCCTCTCATCAGGTGTGGGGTCTTTCGAGACGGATATCATTTTTGGGTCATCATCTATCCCTAGATTTATTTCATGCAATGGTGCGTTATGTATGCTAAAGGCATTAAATGAATGTCTGTATGCACACAAAGTTCCATTCGAAAAATATCACACAAGTAATTGAAACCAAATTCTATTCAATTACCCACTTTAAGGTTTGAATTGTTCACATGGCATAAGATAAAAATAAAAATAAACTAAAACATCAAAACCAATATCGTCCTTCAGATGCGGAGGGTCTTTTCTTTATTGCAGCGTCATGGCCCTCAATATCTTGTGCACCTGAATCATCCGAGGTGGGGCAAGGGATTATTCTGAATGCTAGGTTCAAAGCTGGCTCGATAATCTTTCCGTTAGTGACCAACTACTTGATGTACTTAATCAACTGGGTGCAGTCGTTTGTATGGTAACCTGTGATCACATGGTAAGAGTAGAAATTGTCTTTATCCGCCTCAGCTAGAGGTGAAAATGGCCTCAAACTCTACAATAGACCAGCTTTTCTACACTTAGCATAGATCAGGCTTATTGACTTAGCCCACAAACTAGTGACCCTTTGAGGAGCATAGATCAGGCTTACTGACTCAGCCCACGAACTAGTGACCCTTTGAGGAGTCTGCCTTCCCTGGATCACGGCGGCCACGCCCGCCTCTTGCACGTTAAATTGAGCTGCATCCAGAGTCGTCTTAGCATTGGACCCCGCTGAAGTAGCCTTAGAGCTGCTGCCCTTGTACCCTTGAGAGTACCCCTGATTGCTTCTGTAGGAGCCCGAACTCTGTTTGCCCCTTTGCTCCTCCTCCTCGTATCGCTCAATACGTTTGGCAAACTCTACCACCTCATTAAAGGAATGGAATCTCTTCAGTTTCATCTTGTCCTTATATTGGGGCAGACTACCATCCACCAGCTTCACAATGAGCGACTCCAACTTTGGTGCCCCATCCACCAAAACTTGTACATCCATCCACCGCTTGTAGTAAGCCGGGAAGGACTCATTTGGCTTATGGCAGATTCTCTCCAGGTCTTCGAGGGTAGTCTCTACTTGGGTATTGTAAGTGTACTGCTTTACAAAAGCTTCAGATAGGTCCTCCCAAGTAGAAGGGGTGTAGAGAGGCATCTTCATATACCACTTCGCCGCAGCACCCCTCAGAGTAGTCGGAAACAGGTTTAAGAGGTGACCTTTCCCAATCCCCATGCTAGTCATCAACCTCACATAACTGTCTAAATAGGCTTCCGGTGGGCCCTCTTCGGTGTATGGAGGTAGGTAAGGCATCTGAAAACCAGCTGGGAGTGGCTCTCCTCCATCAGCCATCAAAGTAGTTGGGTCGACATACTTAACAGGGTTATAGTGGACTATCTCCTTCAGTTTAGGTAGTATGGCTTCAATATCAGAAAATTTCTGATTGAGGCGCTTCTCTAGCATTGTCTCAATTGAGGCTTCCCTTGCCTTCTCAAAGGCTTCATCCTCTTCAGACTGATGGTCAGGTTCTCTGTGGTTAACCACTCCACCACTTCCTCCAGGAAGGCTTCCTGCAGCACCATTAGTAACTTAGACAAACTGTTGTCCCTCACTCCCAACAGAAGTCTGAGCTGGTGGAACAGATTGAATAGGGAGGGTGCCTATCACGACCTGCACTTGTTCCCTAAGAGTATTCTTAAACTCATCTGAGGTGAGGAAGCTCGTCATAAAAGCAGCCATGTTAAAAGGCAAGTTTCCATTGTTTCCGTTGGCCATCTCTGCTCTGTCAGCTTCTTCTAACAAAATCTGACTGTCAACTAGTAGAGTAAGCAATTGAGTTTCGATCTCCCGATCTGAGTCTGACCCTGAACTGATCCCCTCCACGGTGACCAGCTTTGATTGAACTGATGGGTTTGGCACTGACTCGACACGAACTAACCGCTTTGAGGTTCGTCTCTAAACTGCACATTCAACACAAGCTTAGAGTCACAGATGGATGTCATGGACCTAAACTCGACATCCTAAATGACATGTGTGGTGTGTTCATGTTCATGATCGGATGATGCTTTATGGATGCGGATGATGATGAAAATGACTTTTGTATTTACTCTCTTTTTGTTTTGGATGTTCCAAGCATGTCCCATGCCATGCAAACGACAATGCAAAAATGTCACGTGTGGACCGGCACACGGTCAGAAATTCAGCGCCTTCGGGACACCTAGCGGATGTCGTGAAATGGTCACGTGTGTACCGACACACGGACAGAGGTTCAACGCTTTGTAGGTCGATGAAATGGTATGTGATGGTCATATGGGAACCTTTCCATAGACAGAGGGTCGATGCTTTTGTTGCATCTTAGATGAAATGATGACACAAACAAGTTGCGTGTAACTAGAGACACGGACAACATTTCAGCATTCATGGAACACCTTGCATGATTTAGGCATGTTATGAAATGTCCTAGTACAAGTTCTAATTCGGCACTCATGGAGTACTTCGAACGAATTTTCAATGTTATGAAACAATCCGATGTGGATCGTGACACACAAATAAGACTTTAGTGTCGCCATGACTCTATGATGAATGGACATGATGTTATGTAATGGTATTGTGTGGTCCGCCACACGAACACGAGCCTAAGATCGTTGTGGTCCCCTAATGGTGCAATGATGTAATGAAATGGCCAAGTGCAATCCGGTGCACAGGCGAACACGGATAATCTTAGGGACTCCCGATATGTCATGAGATGAAATGTCATGAGGGGCATACTTAGAACATCCTTTAATTTAGATGGGATGAGATGATATGAATGCCTATGTCAAACAAAATGCCAATGGCTGCATAAAAACGTGGTTAGAATGCATGACACATGAGATGATGTCATGTATGCTTTATGAAATGTAGGCACATAAGATGTGTATGACACACGAGTAAGATGTTATGGCTGCATGAAAATATGGTTAGTATAATAGCACACGTATGGTGATGCTTGCAAATGGCTGCATAAAAAAATGTGGTTAGAAAATGGCACACGGATGATTCATGTTTGATGTTGCATGTAAAGGTCAAGAATGGAGCCACCATAGAACAAACGTTAGCACATGCAACAATATGCTCACCCTTCCAACCTTATTCCTCCATTCGATTGGTCTCACATTCTTCCTAGGTATTAGGTCTCTTTGGCATCAACCGAGGATACCAAAGGCGCACTCTCAATGTCCATTTCCAAATATATGTTTTGGTAACCCTAATAGGAAGTTGCTAGGCCATTACATGAGGGTATGAGTCAAACCAAAGGTCGTACAGGTTCCCACAGCAAAAATATACTCCTCACTTCTCCCCACTCAAGGGTCCAAACGAAGGGGTTTGTACGAGGCTATGAGTGGTTTACCCCTTCGGGTGCCTCCAATCCTAGCGGAAGAGATAGGTCACCCTTGAAGATAAACCGGGCTTAAACAAGTGTTGGAGGGATTCAAGAAGAGAAAATGTCATGCTTATGCAAATGTGAATGAAACATTAAATTATGATTTAATAATTGACTACAAGTGAGGATGTACTTCGATTGTTGCCTAAGTTCCTTAAGTTTTTATAAAAAACTTTTAAAAGAAACCATTGATCCCCAGCAGAGTCGCCACTGTGAGTGGATAACCTTTCTTAAGAAAATTTTCATTTTGTTGGAAAAACCCTTTTCATAGAAACTTAATTTTAATGGTGAAGTGTGAATTTTAGAAAACAGGTTTTTTGGAAAATCCCAATTTAACTTAAAGATCTCGAAACACGAATTTCAAGATTAGATACAGAGTCGCCACCCGGATCAGCTCATCCGGGAAATTCCAGTATAGCTCCCTACCAAGTGTAGACGCGGTACCTAATCCAGAGATTCAAGGTTCGAGCAATATATCTACTAATCCTCACTTATTTTCAATTATTATTTCATAACGTAATGTTGCATTCACTTAATTCTACTTATTTTATCTTCTTTTAGTTATTAATCGATACTCATACAAATGACATAACTATAAATATTAAAATAAAGTGCGAAAAAAAAAAAGTGCGGAAAAGTAAATCAGAGGCCAAATTATACAACCCAAGAAAAAGAAAACTCCCATCCTCACCATTTACAACCGCCTACTATACGCGATAATCTAAGAAATTACAATCTCCTAATTACACGAGATAATCTATCGAGTACATTAAAAAAAAAAATAAAAGCTGCATCCAAATACGGTTAGCACAAATAATCAAGGCATACAAAGACTGAAATAGGACAGAATAGAGATTTGTAGGAGCAGGGACATGCATTTGGGGGGTAACCGGGTCGACCCAATCGGTCGGACCGGTTAGACCTGGAAAACGGTTTTTTAAAACGCCCTGTGGGTTTTGTGGATGAAAAACCAAATTTGAAAATGGTTTGCCTCATTTACATGCATTTTTCCAACTTTAGTGGGTCGGATATCCGGGGACCCGCGGGTCCCCGTTCGTGTGTAGGCCTAAGTTAAACATTCATCTAGGGTCCAAAAAGAATGTAAACACGCCAAAATTCAGTTTTGACCAGGAAAAGGGTGCAAAATTACAAGTTTGGAGCCCAAAAGGGGAAAACTATAATTCTGCCCCCGAACTACAGTCAAGCGACTGTAGGGCATTACAGTCGCGTGGCTGTAACATAGCCGGGCGACTGTAGTGCTCCAGAATTGATTCCAATATTCTTTTCTCGTTTTTGAAAACCGCTTTTCAAATTTAATGATTTTGGCGGGTCCAGCATTTCTGGAAATATACCAAAATCAATAAAATGGATTTGAGATCGAATCAAATCCGGAAATCCCTAATCCCTCAAAATCACCAAACTTTAAATTACATCCATCAATCAAAAATCAGAAAACCAGGAATCTAAGCACATAAGGATGTAATTGGGCCGATAATAAACATAAAGAACATATTTAATCAAAAAATGGAAGCGTTATCGGCCTATTTTGGGGCATTCGGAGCTTCTGCCCCAGAGATTACAGTCGGGTGACTATAATCAGAAGATTACAGCCGGGCAACTATAGGTCATAGTTGCGCGGCTATAGAGTACAGCCGAGCGACTGTCATCTTAATCGAGGCGGTTGTAATCAAAACCACTCTTGGAATCGTAAAAATTCGTAAAAACATCAATAAACAGCACCCAGAATGAACAAAAATGGATTTTTAAGTCCTCTCAGAATGTTACCTAGTCTGTGTTCCAGTGTTTCGATCACCAAGGATGGATTCGGATGCAGGAAAGCATCTGGCAGTCACGAACAACCCGAAAAATGCGCGATCTCCAAAGCCCGGACGGAACCCCCAGAGAGATTGAGTGAGTGATGACGGTTTAACAACACCCTATAACCGTTTCTATGTGTTTCGTTGAAATTTTTTAAGTTATTTTTAGATCAAATCCTTTTATTTTTCTTAAGAACCCTAGAAAAAGTCTCAAAATCTGTGTTGTTGTGTGTTTTTGTGTGTTTTTCTCTCAAAAATTCTCCAAATTTCTGCCTCCTCACTGTTCTTTTTACCCTAATCCCGGATATGAGGCTTTTATATCTTCCGTTTTGGTTAAAAATCGGAATTAAATGCTGATTTTCGGTAAAAAAGGAAGTCTGGTGATTACAGTCGCATGGCTGTAATGTACCACAGTCACGCGACTATACTACAGTCGCGCGGCTGTAGGCACTACAGTCGCGCGACTGTAGTGACCAGATTAGCTTATTTTGTTTAAAAAGACCGAATTAAATGCTGATTTGGACAAAAAAGGAAATCTGATGATTATAGCCGTGTGGCTGTAAATGTACTACAGTCGCATGACTGTAGGCACTATAGTCGAGCGGCTGTAGTCACCAGATTGGCTTATTTGCTTATTTTTCATTCTTTTCTTCGGTTTTCTTAAATACTCACTAGAATTCCTTCGGGGCTCCGTACCAAGACTTGTCACACACATTTGGGTCATCCAGGACATTTCCGACGTTATTCCGGTCGGTCCAAATCCGCTTCACGCTTATCTGTGAAAAAGGCAACAATGACTTTCATCACAGAGGTCGGGAAAAAACCCGTGCTCACACATACCATTACTGAACTTGCCCCTAGTTTCATTTCATTATTGATGTCATGTGTGCTAAAACGTGTCTTTAATGAATGAAGGAATTTATATTCATTTTCATTTGATAAACATTCCAAGTTCGCTGAATTTAGTAATCTATTTTGCATAGCTGCTCATTCTTATCTTTTTGCTCTTCGTATTCATGAAAGAGGAAAGCTAAAAAAAAAATATGGTGGATCGACAATCGAAAGGTGGTCCACACAAAATTTAAGATGCGAATAAAAAGTCTGCTGGATTGAAAACCCGAAAGGACGGTCTGGGAAAAAGTTAAGACAGTCCGATAGATTGAAAACCCGCAAGGGTAGTCTATGCAAAAGTAAGGACATAAGATAAAACAGCAAAATAAATGTTATCCAGCGATAACTTCATACAGCATAAAGGAGATCTACAGGCCGAGATACCTCAGGGATAGGATCCCACGCTCGTGCCTTATAGGACAGGTCACCAACTCAGCTAACCAGGCTCTGTAATGACCATCTGTCTCTGTCGAGGCTATTTCACCATACCTCAAAACCTCAAAGCGGGTAGGATTCATCCACTACTGTCACACGTGCTGAGGCCACTATTGTGTGAATTCCCTACACTCGGTTGTGCATAAAGAATGAGGCACCCCTTGTGCTTGCTCGTATTGTCTACATAATCATGAGGGAGAATAAAATGTCACCTTGAATAGTCCGAGGAGCTGCACACCTCCTGCCCAAGTCTCTGTAGTCACCTGCGAGATTTCCCACTAGGGACACACCCAGCGAATAGATGCGTCTGTTCTTTCTCTCAACCAACTGAACCATTCCTCTGTAGTTCATGTGGTGAAGTCTGCAAATTCTATACGACGGGTCCAGAAACGTTTTGGAACATATCTTGGCTGAGGTGGAGGAGCACTTAAAAGACTTAGCTTTTCCAATAGCCAGATCTACAGAATAGATGGCCAATCAGTAGAGTGCATGTTTAATCAGAATATCAAACTTGAAGTTGAGAATTGACTTGAAGCAGAAAAGGACATCCATATGTTTCAATCGGGTGACTAGAGTGGATAGAATCCAGATAAATCAAGGTCTCAGCTAAGATGATTCCCGTAGGTGAAGCACCATCGGCCATCTGGGCCACCACTGGGATTAACCGGGAATCACGGGTCCCATCTCTTGACTCACACAGATAAAGAGATATCAACAACAGACCCATCAGAAAAACCCAGCCACGGGCAGAGGGGTTTAGGGCAAAGCACACGTCCATAATGATGGACATGTTGAGTCTCCTAGGGGTAGTCTCACTAGGGAGCAGGCGGTCCAAATGTGTTGTATTCAGTAACCCTCGAAGTGTCCATAGGTTGTCTGAATTGGGATCAGGAACAGCTAACCTGACTCCTTGTGGACAGGGAGTGAAGAGGATGGCCCCAAATTCCTCTACCATAGGACACAATTCTTGCCCTGAAAAGTGAAAAACGTGATCCATCGGATCCCAGAACTAGGCTACAGTCGCCAGAAAGGTCCAATTTAAGGGCACATTCATGTAAAACCGTATGGAATGTAGACTAAAAGGCTCTAATAAGGTCCAGTTGGAAGTGCGACATGTTCTCCAGTAGTCCCTGAGGCGGTCACGAAGCTGATCCATCAGAGATGGCCCGTGAAATAGAATTGGATGGTTACTCTTTTCTGCATAGAAAACAGATGAAATGCCATTAGTAAGGCAGGTCCCAGCAATGAGAAGATAACAGATCAACAAAAGAAAGGAGGAATTTCCATAGAATTTCAACAAAAATGGTACATTAGTCAATGGTCACACAATGAAAATATGTATATGTACACAATGACGTCCTATCCTAGCCGACAAGTGGGCTGCATCAACATGAAACTACAAAGCTATAGAAAACAAGGTCTAAGACTATCCTCCATCAGTCGAGTCATCATCCTCCTTGCCCTCGGCTCCTACACCATCACCAAAGATACGCCGACCGGCCTCCCAGTCATCCAACTGAGTACAGAGAGTCTCGTTCATGAATGTGAGGTCTGCAATGGTCCTTTGCATCTCCTCCATCTCTACCCTCATGTGGGCATCGTCACGCCGACGGGCGGTGAGTGGAGCCTACACCATAAACAATAGAAGCATTATGTCATGCATACATATACATCTGAAGCATACATACATGCATATGCAATTGTCGACGCAGGTACTTACCGTCAATACCCCGTTATCCCAAAGAAAGAGGTTCCTGAGAGCAGAAGTCACCTGGCATAGGGCCATCCCCTGTGTCACCGAAATCTGCACAAAAGAATAGCAAACAGATTGGATCAGTAACAAAAACAATAGTCAAAAGTAAGTAGGGGCAGGGATACGCACATGTGTTGTGTCAGGAGGAATAGCAGCAGGAGGAGGGTGTGCCTCGATATGCAGATCTGCTTAATAAAGCTCTCCGACCTTATTATGTAGCATCACCCAGGGCTCCACGAAGTACTCCAGACGTCCTGGGGTGAAACCAGCAGGAGGAAACACCAGAGGAACCATAGAGGGAATAGGCTCAGTGTACCCCGCCTCGGTCTTGACACTAGGCACACCCGTGTGGGCAGAGGAACCTCCATCTCCCCGGCCGCTGGCAGTCCCAGACCCGCGACCACTAGAACGTCTGCCAGATGAAGAACATGGGTGCTTACCTCTCTCAGATGGCTAACAAAAAATATAAGAAAATGAATGGTAAGTGGCAGTCTAACCTCAAAATAAACAGAAGATAAAGCAAGGCAAAGAAGTACCCCAGCTGGCGCATCCTCTGGTGGTGCAGTCCCGATGGGAGGAAGAAGCTGTGTACAGATGAACTGTGGGTAGTCGCCATCATCTCCCATAACTACGTACCCGGACCCAAACAGATCTGGATGATCCTCCTCCGGCAACAGATGTGGCCAGAATAGTTTGACTGGAAGTGCAGGCGGGATCCTGTGCTCCTGAGGCTCGGCACGCCAATCAGTGACCCTTTCCCCGAGGTACCACTCCAAGCTGACGGGGCTCTCTATGATGAATCGTCGGGTCACCAACCTCTAAGCATCTATAAGCTCTAGGGACCACACAGCATTTCCCCACGGCTCCTTGATCACCTAAAAATAAACTATAGTAAAAAAATGAAAATGAAATGATGATTGAATTAGAGGAGTACCTGCTCAAAAGTCATATTCACCAAGAGCTGGCGGCAAATCCATGGGTCGGTGTCTACCTCACTCCAGCCAAAGCCAAGCCACCGCCGCAACCGAGGAAAGTCAGGAATCATAGCATTAGCCGGTTTGGCTAATTTTGGTTAAGGAATGAAGGCGTACTCATACACCTAAATCTGCACAATAATAGCAGCTTGTATGTTAAAAAAAAAAAGGAAGGCAACTCACATGAAGAATTATCCAAGCACCCTTCAACTCTTTGTGCTTCCCGCGGGCACAAACGTCAAGGCCATAGTATAGCTGAGCCAGCTCGTCTCGCCCCCAACTCAGACTCTCTAGATCCTCCAACTGTATCACTGATGGGAGCACAACGAAGTTTAGGTCGCTCTAACCTGTGGGGAATAGCAAAGTGCTCAAGGCGAACAGTAAGAACGCCCGAGCGTAACGTCTCACATCCCTAAGTGGAAATGAGGAGCCCTCAAGCAGACTGTCTTGTCTACTTAACCAATAATCCTGCAGAGTACTCCCCTAGACTCGCCTGCCCGCGGGAGTCAAGCCAATCAATATGGCGATCACATCTGGTCTGAAGCCTTCTCGCTTCAGTGACTGGTTGAAGTCTATTGTACGCCTACCGAAGGATAGCCCGGTGATGGCCACGAAATCCTCGGGCGTGATGGTGAACTCCCCGATTGGGAAATGAAAAGTATGGGTGGAATTCATCCACCGCTCTAGGAGCGCCATCAGTAGACCCCTACTCGTCCAAGGCACAGACTCACACATTGAGCAAACGAACCGGTCTAGCCCGGTCGAATCAACCAGCTCCTGCACCTCATCAGGGAGTCTTTGGTACCAGGTCAAGGCGTCAGACACGGAGCTAGCCCCTCGGTTATGCTTTCTCATCTACAAAACAATAAACAGGGAGTTTTATGAGTTATTTATATGTTGCTTTGCATGAATAAAGCATTTAAAATAAAATTAGAGGTTCGGAATCTTGGGTTTGGTCGAACCAGAGCCGCCCGGCCCTAACCATAGCCGGCCGGGTTTGTTCTGGCCAGAACAAAGCTGGTCGGCTTTGTTCTTGGCCAGAGCCACTGGACGACGAACGTAGCCACCCGGCTTTAGCGTTGAGCCAGCCGCCTCTGTTCGGAAAACCGGCGGCTTGTTCCTGAAACCTAGGTTTTGTGATTTTTCGCCTAAAAATCGGTTTTAATCAACTCTAAATCATCAATTAAGTTTTCCAGGGGAAAAATCTACTCTAATCATGCATCAATTTCATAAAATTTCACCTAATTTTGTCTATTTTACAGGAATTCAAAAATAGAGAAAAAAGGTAAGTTAAAGAAAAGAAAACTAACCAGATTTTGAATAATGTGAATAGATGGTTTCAAAGTCACAGGTACGGGATCATCTCTTCTAACCCTATAATACGGGACTGTCTCTCGCAATCCATACATGTCCACTGTAGATTCAGTGGACAAAAAAAGCTCCCCTTCGGGTAAAGAATATCTCACGTGAGGGGATGGTTGTATGGGCGCATTTGGAAGAATAACCCTTCACATTTTCCTCATTTTGGTCTAAAGGAGATGAAGAAATTTTTCACAAAATGAGCAAGAAGAAGAGGAACGAAGAAATGAGGTTACAGGAGAGAGCTCTCCCTTTTTATTTTCAATCACAACCCACTAGAGCCGTACGGCTCTAGCGTTGAGTCGGGAGGCTCTATTTGTGAGCCTCCGGCTCTGCCTCACCAAGGCAGGGCCGCCCAGCTCTCGTTCTTCAGGTATTGTGTTTTCATCGGTTTTTCATGATTTCTGCTTATTCTAATTTGATCTCGGGAAAGGTATTCTTCGCTTTTGCAGGTATCCGGAGGTCTAGAAGGCCTCCAAGCCATATTTATTCTTGATCGAAGGGGTAAAAATTTTTGTTTCCAAAATTGTCGATCAAGGAATAAATACGTACTTTCGACTCAACTTTAATGGTCTATTCCACCACATGGAGAAGAATTAAAAATTATCACGGGTACACTCCACCACAGCGAGTCGATATCACGGGCACACTCCACCATAGTGAGTCGATATCATGGGAATGCTCCACCACAGTGAGTCGATATCACGGGTAAACTCCACCACAACGAGTCGATATCACGGGCAAACTCCACCACAGCAAGTCGATATCACGGGCACACTCCACCACAGCGAGTCGATATCACGGGCACACTCCACCACAGCGAGTCGATATCACGGGCACACTCCACCACAACGAGTCGATATCATAGGCACACTTCATCACAGCGAGTCGATATCATGGGCAAACTCTACCAGAGCGAGTCGATATCACGGGAATGCTCCACCACAGTGAGTCGATATCACGGACAAACTCCACCACAGCGAGTCGATATCACGGGAACGCTGCACCACAGCGAGTCGATATCATGGGCAAACTCCACCACAGCGAGTCGATATCATGGGAACGCTCCACCACAGGGAGTCGATATCACGGGCAAACTCCACCACAGCGAGTCGATATCACGGGCACACTCCACCACAGTGAGTCGATATCACGGGCACACTCCATCATAGCAAGTCGTTATCACGAACATACTCCACCACAGCGAGTCGATCTCACGGGCACACTTCGCAGCAGCGAATCGATATCACAGGCACACTCCATCACAGCGAGTCAATATCATGAGCATACTCCACCACAGCGAGTCGATATCACGGGCACACTTCGCCACAATGAATTGATATCACTGGCACACTCCACCACAGCAAGTCGATACCACGGGCACACTTCGCCATAGCGAATTGATATCACGGGTACACTCCACAACAACGAGTCGTTACCACGGGCACATTCCACCACAGCGAGTCGATATCACGGGCACACTCCACCACAGTAAGTCGATACCACGGGCACACTCCACCACAGCGAGTCGATAACTTTGTACCCCCAATGAGGGGCATCAGGTGCGCTTTCTCATCTTTTCTCACCGTGCTCTTGGTCGCGAGACCAAATTCGTTCTAGGCTTCGTAGCACACCATGAGCCGACTTTGGTCTCGCGAGGGGCAGCCTGTGAGCACGGGTTTTCCCGACCTCTGTGATGAGAGTTCATATGTTACCTATGGAGCAGACAGACTTGAAGTGGGCTCAAAAGTGACTGGATTGTTGCCTGGAGTGTCTCAAATGCCCTGAAAACCAAGCAATCCGTGATCCAAAACCCCCGGATAGGTCTTCCGAGTGATTTCTAGGGTTTGGGGTGCATGTCCGGTCTTTCAAATTTTACTCCAGCTTTGGCTAGAACCGGGCGGCTCTGGTTTCTTGAACCAGAGCCGGCCGGCTCTAATGGGAAAGACAAGTTACCTTGCAAAACAAAGCAACTTGTCTCGCCAGAAGCAGGATATGGGCAAATCAGAAAGTCAGGAGGCCAATAAATGCTAGATATGATACGTGAGAGAAGAGTATAAATAGAAAAAAATCAAATCAGACGCGGAGATTTTTGGACAATCTTAAGACAGAAAAAAATCATCTAAAAAAAAAGAGAGAAAGAGAAAAAAGTGGAAGGGAGACCGAGAAGAAAGAGAGGAAGAGAGAACCAAAACGCCGGGATTAAAAGCCAACATCATTCTAGGGCATGAATATCAAGTTTTAATACCTTTGCTAATCAATCTGGAGACACATTCGGTTTGGCTTCGGGTTGCTTTGGATTGTTGCGGTCTTTAGTCAGTTGAGTTTCCTGCATCAATCCTAAGCTTTTAATCCGTTCTTGCATATCCAGTGCACTGGAACAACACTAAGGTAAACTCTGAGAGGCCTTAAACCTGTTTGTATTGCTTTTTCTGCATGTTTTTCTCCGTTTTACGTTTTTCTGGGAAATAGACTCAACCCATCATAGCCGTACTGCTGTGTTCTTCATGAACACAGCCGCATAACTGTGATTATGATGAACAGAGCCGGCCGGCTCTGACCCTAGAGCCGCCCAGCTCTGTTCCTCAGGGACAGAAGGAGTCCATTTTTCATTTTATGCCTTTCTGTTTTGATATTTTTCGGCCCAAGAATATTTGTACGTCGTTTTAGCTCCGGTTTTCAGATTTCTTGACGTATGAATATTGTTTTTTTTTTGTTTTTTCGGGTTTTATGTTTCGGTTTGGGGGATTGTTCGATCCATTACGGATCCGTAGTTCAGCATCAGTGGACCTCCGAACATTACAAAATGTCAGGAAAACATCGAAAACGAGCAAAAATAGCAATTTTTCGAAAAAAACGAGAAAACCGGCTTCGGGTCCAGAGATTACAGCTGCCCAACGTGGGTTAGAGCCGCCCGGCTCTATTCTCAGCCGCGCAGCTGTAAGTCCCAGAAAAGACAGAATCACAGAACAATCAGCACGAACTTTATTGCCCGATGCTGTTTTCTGATTCAAACTGTTTTTGGCGTGTTTACTGCTTTTTGGACCTTAGATTTTTGTCAAAATAAGGAAAACCCATATGAATGAGACCCTGAGTTCTGGGATAATCGACCCACAAAAACAGAAATTTGCATGAAACTGAGCCAAATGGTTTTCCAAAAATTGTTTTCCAGCACAAAAATCCATAGGGCGTGTACCGGTCCAACAGTTTGGGTCAACCCGGTTACCCCCTAAATGCATGCTCCCGCTTCCCAAATCCCAATTCTGTCCTGATTTGAGTCCCATTTGTGTTTATAATATAAACTGCACTAACTAGTCTGTTTTGCAGCATTTATTTTTACTTTTGCTGTATTTAATAGATTAATTCGTGTACTTAGGCAGTTGTATTTTTAGATCCTCGTGTACCATAAGCGATTGTAAATATGAGGACGAGAGTTTTTATATTTTATTCAATTTGGTTGTATAAACGGCCTTTACTATTCTTTGGTATAATTTGTGTGGATGATTTAATTTCCCGCAATTTATTTTATGCATCCTGCTTGAGCACGGGCTAATAAAATAAACAAATTGGGGTTAGAAAAGATAATAAATTGAATAAATATGGCTTTATAAATCACAAATCGAATACAATCTTGAGGTTAAGTAGGTAAGTTGCCCGAATCCTGAATCTCTGGATTAGGTACAGTAGCCTGCACTCGGTAGGGAGCTGTATAGGAATTTCCCGGATGAGCTGATCTGGGTGGCGACTCTGTCACTAATCTCAAAATTGAGGTTTCGAGGTCTTTGAGTAATAAAACGGGAAAACACTTTCTACAAAAAGAATTTCCAAAATGAATAAACGATTTTCCCAATCCAAGATAAAAAAAACCCATGTTTTCCTAAAACATCAATAATAACCAATCTTTTTTTATTTTCCCCTGTTCGCTTCACCGCATACCGCTCTTTTCGAGGTCGTCCACTCACAGCACCGACATGCGCCGATGGAAGGACTACCATGTGCACCCACGCGCCGTCACACGCCAATCAAGCTCGACTGACTCATGTGACACGTGGCAACATGTGATTGGCATTGACGTGGCACACATGCCACGTGTCATCACCTGATTGGTTTAAGTGATGACATGGCAGGTGCACAACTGATCTGCCATATGTCATCCCCTTATTGGCCCATATGGATACATAGGGCACGTTGACAGTTTCAGAAACAGTTAAGGCTTATGACACGTGGTAACACGTGATTGGTTGCTTCGATCGTTTCACTTTTCAACCATCGAAGACCGTCCAATCGCGTTTTTCCACGTGTCCCTCGATCAGAAACCTACGAATAAGGCTTAACACGTGGCAACACGTGATTGGTTGTTTCGACCGTTTGAATTTTCAACAGTAAAAAATCAGTAAATCGCGTTTCACCATGTGTCCTGGATCCTGAAAACCTCTCAACCGCTCCGCGACCAACTCCAGCCGCAGTGGTGGCGTGTGTGGTCCACGCGTCACCTTCTGGGGTTTTGTTGGCCAAGAAATTTGAGATTCTGACTTAATTTTTCGTGTTGATTTCAGTGGTGTGATCAGATTTTAAAAAATACGATAAAAAACTTTAACTCTATATATTTTTGGATCAAATACGGTATCATTTTTACATGGAAATCAATGCAAATCCTTATCAAAATGAATAAAAACATATTCTATACACGAAACACTAGAAATTAAGACTTGAACACATCAATTTTTGAACCTTATGGCTTTGATACCAATGAAATTAGAATTGAACTGACCGTGCAACAAATGCACAGATCACGTAAACAATGTAAATAAACAGACTTACAGTTTATATGCAGCAGAAAACTTGTTTATGGATTAATTCTGATCAATACGGGAAACTGAATCATTCTGGTTGCCTTTCCTATGAATGTACGAATACACTGAGTACGAGCTTTATTCGTGAATTCTTCTGACGAACGAAATGTATGTTCGCGTATTGTGTTTTCTCTCTGGGAGCGTTTTCTGTTCTTATGCGTAAATGAATTAGAGAATGACTTCTCTATTTATAAAGGATATTCCAACTTCCATATATTTATAGGGTTAGTCCAAATTACATATTTGGTCCCTGTAATTTACCACAATTACAGTTTAGTCCATGCCATTTCAAAATGTCATGGGCGGACCTAAAACCAATATATTGTTTGTTTTCTTAAGCTTATAGTTGAGGACTGAAATAAATTGATTAGTTTTTTACATTCTTATTGAGCAATTAATTCTCGATCTGTGGTGAGTGGTGCAACCAAAATATATTGTATAGATAATATATGGAGAAACACAAAATTTACTAAGAAGAAATGTTAATGAAGTGTTTTAAAGGAGTTTATTAGTATTTAATGCAAATAACATCAATGTGATTTATATTGTGTTCTTGTATTATTTTAAATATATATGAATTCAATGAATTGTATTAAGCAAAAAATGGTTTTTGTTGTGCAAGTAATTTTTCCAACAATTGGTTATCAAAATTTTTAATAAGCAACTAAATTTCACAAATGAACAACTTTTTTCTTGTAACTTCTCAGTTTGAATTAAAAAGTTAGCACTAATATTTTGTTTTTATATATATATATATATATATATATATATATATATATATATAACTATTAACCATGAATCACACACACGAACTACAAGCTAGCTTAGTAATGTAATCTTAAATTTATAATGAAAAATTGGTGAAAATTTTAAGTTGATAAGTTGATAACAATTCAATTTTTAAATGGGTTATTAAACCCCTTTTTTTTTTTCTTACTTCTCCATTGATTTTTTATTCCATTATGTGTAGTAATTTCATTTTAAGTGTATCATGTGATTAATGTATATATATACCGATATAAAGTTCATAATTCGGTATTGTATCACATGCTGTATATAACTCCACTGATCATTTAGTGCTTTTTTTTCCATTGGCTTTAATGGGTATCAAACCATTTTGAGCCATTTCATATTTCAATTTTGCAAAGGGAGTGTAGAAATCAGCGAAACATCTAATACACACTGAAGCAAGCAATCATAATACTATATTTTAACTCTAACCTATTGGACCGACGTTGGTATTTTTGTGGTCATTGAATCTACAAATTCCACTAAAGAATTATTGACCAGCAAATTACATAATTTATAATGGCTTGAAAACATATTAAAATATGAAGACATCAATGAACTCTATTTTTTCATTCACGCTCATGTAATCTGGTATCAACATCATGTTACTAATTTCCTACTCCCTCAACCTTATGTATGCAAAGAAGAAGATAACAAAATGAATCTGTAGTTTGCAATGACTATATCTCATAAAACATACATAATGGATTAAAAAGTAACAATAGGTAGATTGGTATATAAATATAAACAACTTGAAGCACAACATAGTAGTCTGCACAGATGTTTCACTCTGTTGAAATCATACTCTTTCTAAACTAATACATTTGAGAATATACTCGATAGAGAAACATAGTAATTGACTCTTCATTATACCGGTGCGATTGATATGAGCTTTCATCTTTATGGCAAGAATTACATCTTCTTAATTTGTTCAACCATTTTAAAACAATGAGGATGTATATGCAGTTTAGATAAAAAAACTATGGATTAAAAGCTTGTGGAAATTTTAGAGGAGAATTTGTTTTCTCCATATCACCAGCTGATTCCATTAGAAGGCATGTTGAAGGAGACAATCCTTTTCAATGAAATTAGAATTGTTGTCAAAAGACTCAAAATAATTAAAATGTTGAATTAATAAGATGATTAAGAGCTACATTAAAAAAAGATTAAGGAAAAGATATTGACTTAATCAACCTACAAAGAAACCTGGATTTGAATAAGCAGTTGTGAGAATTTTAATTTTCAAGAAAGTTGAAAGCAGAATCCATCACGGAAATAGACAGTTACTTTAGACCTATTTAGCGAGCAACTATACTTGTCATTCTCATTAAAGGTTTGAGAAAAAATAATGATTTAAACAAATAGACAATTCTGCATTCTGTCAATGTTGACTTACCTCTTGCCATATCTCCAATATTTCTATTGTGAAGAAATTTGTTGTAGTGGAAATTTATCTTGATTAATAAGCTTTATACCCGGAAAATTAAGAAAATAATAGGCAATTGAGAGGAATATTTAAAATAAAAAAGCAATAGATTTAACCTAGTAATATGAACCCGATAAACACAAGAATTAGTAATTCAATAAATTAAATTCGATTCTTGTCATTAATTTGAAGAAAAAAGGAAAAGGGGAGATCGGAAACTCCAAACCAGAAGCCAAGAAGAAATTTGTTAATTTGTTGTGTCCCAAATTGAGCTCCCCTCCCGTAACTTGTGATAACTTTTTGAAAAGCGAAACCCATAGTTCAAGTAATTAATTAGATTTTAGTTCTACTTGCTCAAGTAATTAATTAGTAATTAATTTTCCCTTTACAATAGATTGAGATGCTACAAACGATAGAATTAAATCTGAATAAATAATAATTATATTTTGATGGGGTTAATGCTTTAATTCAATTAGGGTTGTTAATCGGGTGGCGGGGTCCGTCCTCGGTAGGGGCTCGTCCGGACGGGGATGGGGAATCCTTGATTAAGATCTCCGCCGGACGGGGACGGGGACGAATTTGTCCCCGTTTCTTAATCGGGGACGGGGATGGTAATAGCTCTACCAGCTCCGCGAGCCCCCATCCCCATCCCCATCCCCGTTTAAAACCCACAGGAATCCTCGGTAAATTCCCCAGCTAAATACCCAAATCCTGACAATTTCCCATTTATATTTCTTTATTATTAATATTATTACATTATAATTATTTATTATTTATAATCCGGTTTATATTTCTTTATTATTAATATTATTACATTATATTATTATTATTTATTATTTATAATTTTATAAACTAAAGTAAATAAGAAAACTAATCTTTCTTATGAATAATTATTAATTATACGTAAGTGTATTTGAGAATTGAGTTTTGAGAACTTTATGTCCATAGTTTAATGCACATTTGGATAAATTGGAGGGTGAAAATTAAAATTTTACAGGGTTTTTTTATAAAATTAAAAAATTAGTTTAACGGGGATGGGAATCCCTGCGGGGAACTGATTCTCCGCCGAGATTGAGTATGGGACAGAAATTTATCCCCGATTAACAAACGGGACGGGGATGGGGATCACGAATAATCTGGGGACGAGGATGGGAAGTGCAATCCCCGTCCCGTCTTGCCCTGTTTACAACCCTAAATTCAATACTAGTTCACAACCCGTGCGATGTACGGATGCTATACAAATAAAATTAATTTTCCAAACTTCTAAGTTCCATATTGATTTGTTTATTTTGACATTAATTAATAGAAAATTACCATATGACTACAAAATTTAACATTAATATAAACATCATATGTATTGTACATAATTAATAATAAAACAATAAAGAAAATCTTCTTGGCTAAATCATATTATTGACTTCGGTCACTTCATAATAAAAAATTAGAGTATATACATAACTGAAAGTTTCTCAATCAATAAATAGACGAATTAATTCTTGAAGGGTTCACAATCCTACAAATTTTATATGCTAAAATGAATTTTTCTATTACTCATAAAGCTAAAGCTTTCAATGAAAATATTTCATTGTTTCAAGACTTAAAATGGCATCAATTTTTTAATCATTCTTATAGTTACTTCTAAACCTACAGCAAGTCTAGCTGGGATATAGCTGTGACTACAAAACAGAGGCTGAAATCAAATATCCCTTTTGGTTTCTTCACTTATGTCCATTAGGTTTTTTTCTATTCTCTGCTCTGCCTTGTTTTCTCTAACTAATAATTTCAAATGATTTAGTTTTTTCAACCTCCCATCCGGCTTTAGTTTGACCTTTAGGTTTGGCCAAGAACAAAGTTGAATAGAATGGTCTACAAATTCAACTTGACAACTTCACTTGAATTTCAGTATATTGAGTTTAAGTTGGTGGTGATAAAATTCTAATGATAAAACGGCTTTCTTGATGATAGAAGGAGCCAACATGCATGAAGAACTGCATTGCAATTCATGGACCATTTCGTTTTGTGCCATATTCAAGTTCAAGAGTAAGAGCATGTCAATTAGTGCAAACAACTATATGAATTAAACTATTCCATATGCACACCCCTGCTAAATTTCAGAATTACAACATTAGAGAACTTTATGCTGTTGGCTAAATTAATTAAACTACAACTATATTGATTAAAGAGTGTACATAAACTCTTTTGCCACAATTCATTGTTCATTCTTACCTCTAGTTGATGAATTGCTCGACTCCGAATACCTTGTAAGACATAATTTTTTTATCTAATCGACAAACATAAGAATTAAAATATGACATTCAACCCCACAACCTACACAATTAAAATTTATTTGTACATATCATTTCTCAATTTTAAAACAATCCAAGTCAAATCATACCTCAAGAGTTTTATTAACACGTCCATGCTGATAACAACCATTTCCTTGGGTCACTAAACCCCTGAGCAAACCCAATGTGTACCAGTGTTGAGGCCATACCCATATTTGCTCATATAGACTCATATTATTTCCTAATTTATTCCACAAAAAAGTTTCAACCATAAAATTTTAAGAGACAATTAAAAGAATTTGCTGTAAAATATATATAATGGCAACAAAAAAAAAGGCTGAAAAGGAATGCACTTTAAAGTTGGCTTTTCTCATAGCAAAAAGCTAGGTTCTTAATCAAATATTGGACCCGCTCGTTGATTTCTCCTTTATGAAGAATACTCAAGAAGCGATTAAAAAGCTCCTGCAAGAACCAAAAAGAGCAACACATTGAAAGAGTGATTCTTGTTCAGGAAAGGAGAAGTATAAAACGAAAACTAATAATTAAAAAAAAGGATAGATTGACATTTCAGCTCTAATGTTACTGTTTTAGTATCTATATATAGATATAGGTATAGATATATAGATATCAAGGAATGAGAATAAAAAAATTTCCTACACCAAAAGCTCTTCAACCCTGTACAGATATTTAGAACTCTATTTCAATTGATTAAAGAGAAAGTTTGAGAAGGAAAAAAAGACTATGGCTAATCTATGTAGAGGCCCAAAGAGGTGATAGTGAAAGTAATGCTGCGATTCAGGGAAAAACATTACAATGAGAACCAAGCTAATTTGAAAGAATATTGTTTAAGTTTTTGCAATCTTCCAACTCTTTTAAGATATCATGATCCTGCTCTCTCTAATCTTATGCAAATTTGAAAAATGTAGCCCAAAAATAATGTATAGAATATGACCAAGAAAAAGACCCCATTGTGCTTATAAAATTTGTTGATCTTCAAATGAACAACAGAAATAGAATAAAGAAAGCAAGAAAACAATGCCAAATATCCAACTGTAAAAGGGATTTCCAACTTATCTTACATCTGTAACTACAAATATAATATCACAACAAAACATGAAGAGCAGTGAGAAGGTGGATAAGAGGCTAAGAAAGGCATCATCACTAAAGGAATTGAAAAATTGTATAATTTGAAAAAGCAATGGAGAAATGACTAATCAGAAGCCAAAATTTATCGCAAAATCAATGTGAAAGAAACTCAAGAAAAATACATGTAGGACTGATTGGAACTCAAACATTGATCAATATTAATTTATACATTAGTTATGTTAAAACACATCGGTGCAGGACACCTGACCAAAATTAGGAAAGTTTCAATTGATCAAAGAGAAAGTTTCAACAACCTTATTAAGTACAATTTATCCACGTATTACACTCTTCCTAAAAACTATACATCATTGAATATACACAATACTTAAAATTGTTAGTGCAAAGGATGACAAAAGAAAAATGCAGCATGAAAAATTATTACAGTCATGACAACATGACATCGCTATTAATTTACACAACTATAATTAAGTTCAAATGTTTTCATCCCCTTCTGTATATTATGATTTGTAGGGGTCTTTCATCAAAAATCAATTGTTGGCAGCGGAAGCTGATTTAAATTTTCTCAACCCCGATCCCAAAAGCTTATGCAATAGAAATCAAAAACAAAGAAATTAAACACGAGGGAAGAAATAAACCTCATCTTATATGTCTCTTCTAAAGACGGCTGCAGAAATCAAAATAGATTCCCTCGACGTTCTTGTACATGAACGCCTAACGAGTAAAAACTCGTGCTAGCGGTGGCCGAAACAAAGAGTGGAAACAAAGGGGCCGAAATTTTTCACCTTGAAAAATCCCTCCTTGGCCGAATTGTGTGTGTGAATTTTAGGGTTAGGGCTTTCTTTCACTTAAGTAGGTATTTATAGCATTTAAACCTAGGTTAAAATTAAAACTATAGGTTAAAATCAATTGCAATTCAATTTTAATTTTATATGTATGTGATTATATTAAACCATATAATATATAACACATAGCATTTAAATTAAAATTAATTTGCCCAATTAAATTAACCCAATAAATTAATTTAGACTCTACTTAAATGAAATACATATAAACCTATATATGTAAATTATTTCCACTAGGAAATAAATTCATGAATTAATTAATTTAAATTAATTCAATGAAACCCAACAAATTGATTATATTATTTTGATCAATCCAATTGATCTATAATTCAATCAATTAATAATTCCTCCCTGGTCAGTATACTCTAAGTATACAGTTGACCTGTTAAGTTCAAGCTCAAACGTTCAATGTGTACGATCCTGTGGGCTTGTCTTTATGTTGGCAATGGGCCCATGGCCCACAGATTATAGTTGGGCTCTAGCAAGCCATTACAGCCTAACAGTCTAATCGACGTCGTAACCCTGTAGTTTAACTTATATATCACATGTCGCTGATATCAGGCATAGTATCATCACCCTCTTTTGTGTCCAGACATTAACTTGATCATGAATGAATTGATGCTCATAAACAATTTTCAACTTGTTTAGGTGTGGCTACACTCTTAGCAGTTGCACTCATCAAGTGGCCGCTGATATCTTCTCAGTGAATCACTAAGTGACATTCCCTTCTACATACTCATGACCTTGCCATGTTCACTTGCACACCTGAATGTACCTGTACTTAGCACCCTATTATAGGCCCTTTAGGTGTACACCAAAGTGTACGAGATCATATGCAAGACCATGATATGGTCATGTCAAAGGATCCAATATAAGTACTACACGAGAATCACTTGTGATACTATATCATGTGGAATTCTCGTTTAGTGGATTTATCCAGTATCATGCCCTATTACATGTACCCATAAGCTTGATTGACAATCCATGTTCTATAGCCGGTTAGAAACTGTCATACTATCAAAGCTATGATAATTTTTGGTTCCATTCATTCCCATGACTGGAACAGACTATGGATGGCTTTATGGCTATATTGTTTTCCCTATTCATAGTCTCACTGCCAAGTGCATGATACTTGTCAACATGGATATAGATATGACCATTGGATACTTTATTTATAATATTGCACAAGATATATAATAAATAGATTAATGCCTTTATTTAATAACACAAATGTACAATACATTTATCTATTAAAAGATCCAAAAGTATAGTACAGTACAAGAATTAATGCCTTAAGACTAGGGCATTCCCAACATGATTGAATACTAACACACACACACACACACACACACACACACACACACACACACACACACATATATATATATATATATATATATATATGAAAATGGCAATTTGGGAAGGATGAAAGGTCATTACAGAGTAATACATGCAGGAGAGAATAAATAAGGAATCATTAAAAAAATAGAAAAAGATTATTAATGTCTAAATCTGTAAAATGTAAGTATAATTACTAACCACATTCCAGATTTGAGAATGGATACTATGCTATAGATATAGGAAACACGTAAGGATTATGCATATTCAATGGATCTCCCATAGTAGATCAGAAAGGGAAAAAAATGTCAAAGCCAAGATAAATTAAAAGTTAAAATCACTGGCTTTTTAAATTTTCAATTATATAAGAAGAGACCACTACTCATAACTGTAAGAAATAATAGACAAATGGGAACTTGAATAATCCTAAAGTCTGTATTAGTTCTCAATGCCGACATAGACAAACAAAAGTATGAGACATCTCACTAGCAATTAGGAAGAAAAAAATACCATGAAACATAATTAAGAAGACACTATTAATAAATCAACAAATAAATGAAAGATTAACTAAATACCGATAATACTTACATCCATAGCTTGGGTGATTGCAAGTTTAATTTGTTTAGGACTCCACGCAGTATATGCATGTATACTTCTTGTAGGGTCCTGTATGTAATATGGAATTACCAATAGTATCAATATTAATTTTAGGAAATCAAGCTGAAAGTCATAGAAGTGAAAGAGATTTTATAGAGTGAAAAATATTAAATTAAGAAAATCAAATTGAAAGTTATAGAATTGAAAGAGATTTTAAAGGGCGAGTAATATACACAAATGGTGCCATCAACAATTTTCAGATTATCTGATAATTATCAAACAATTTTCAAATTATCTGATAAAATACATCAAGTCTTCACATTAACCACTTACTTTATTTACCTTCAGAAGCTTTGTAATAGAAAACCAAAAATGTTATAACACATCCAAGTTCTTGAAAAAGGAAATGAGGGAAAAAATTATAGAATATGAAATCAATAAAAAAAATTAGCAAACAGAGGAAAGATGAACGATAATGGAGTCTAGGTATACCTTCCTAAGAATCCAAGGCGCTATAATTGGGAAGAAACTGAAATGAAAATGAAAAGCTATGAGAAGCACGAAGAAGAAATAAGGAAATAAATTGTGAAAAATGAGAAACTAATTTAACCATACTAGGTCGTTGTTGATGCTGTCAAGATTTGGGCGAGAAATCTATAATGAAAAATAAAAACTTGAATCCAAATACAGAGAAAATCCTACATTAATCTCTTCTAGTGCTATGTAATCTGAGTCCAAATTGCTGAAATTAAAGCTAAGATTATTGAAATCAAAGTTGTAGTTTTTGAAATTTTTTGTAAGAGAAAGATTAGAAGAAATCTATTTAAGTAAATTGTCGATAAATAAGAGAAAAGGAACTTCTACAGATTTAAGAACAAAAACAAATGGAAGGCTAAGAAAAGCCCTAAATATAACTGAGATGCAATCCGTAGAGAGATGAAACCTGTAGAGAGATGAATCGAGAGACAGAATAAATAGTCAATTCAAGAGGTAGTTCGAATTTCGAAATGAGTGAATATTGATGATTTTCGAATTGAGCGAATATCGATGATGGGAGAAATAGACTGCGAACAAACTGCTTAATTAGTAATTGGGAAAAAAATTAATTGCAAATAAAAATAAATAAATTTTTTTTACTGAAAAGAATAAATAATTAATAAATAAAAAGCTACAGTTAAGGAGGGATAGCCACGTTAGCTCAATGGTGACATGTTTAGTATATATATAGATAAGGAGTTATAAAGCAATTAATTATAATTAAAGTTGTTTACGAGGAAATGAATAGTTTGTAATTAATATTGAGATGGAGTTAATACAAAGCAATTAATTATGATTAAAGTTTATGAAGAAATTAGTAATTTGTAATAAAATTGTTTGATAAGTTACAAATTAGTAGAGTGAATTTGAGTGAAAAACCAAAATCACTAAAAAGGACTTAAATAGAATAAAATGTGTATAAACATTCCAAAAAATTTAGGAAAAAAGATAAATAGGTTTCGAGAAGTGTGGAAAAAATGGCTTAGATGTTGTTTTACTATATATATTGATGTAGAATGTGATTTCGCTTCAAGGCAACTTCCATTCTAAAAGCTATAAATAGATTCTCATTTAATGTTATATGTGTTGGATTATTTTGGGATTCTAGAGCTATCACTACATCATCTAACTTTAGTATCAGAGTGTTTGTAGGAAGAACACATTCCCTCATTGTAACATAATTTATCAAGGATCATCAACCATCACTTTAAAGCTTTAATCTCAGGATTCAAGCTTTCATCCAAGATCCATCAAAGCTACAACACTTAAGGTTTTAATCTTAGAATTAAACCTTTCATCCTTCCAAGAATCTCGAATCAACACACAACACGATCAATATTTCCTTAATAAATTATGAACAGATGATCCTCGAGAAGGTAAACAGCGGTTGCGTGACCGGGCCGGGGATTTTGAAAAGTGGGGCTTTTTTGGAAAACTCAGCTGTTTTATTAGAAAACTTGGTTTTTGAATTTTAGAAATATCAAGGCAAAACAAAGGAACATACGAAACCAATTCATAGTGCCTTAAAGGTTGACAGAAATCGCCACTCGGCTCAGCTCTTATCGGGAAATTGTGGTATAGCCAATCCCGACAGAGATTCTTATACCTTTAAGATAGAGATTCTGGTCCGGACAAATCACTTATTTCTGCTTTATTGTGAAATAGCTTTAACTATACCAAATTTGCATTTTTTGGTATTTTATTCCCTATTCAATATTCAACCCTTGATATATTCTATGTGCTCATAAAGAAAGCCGTAAATAAATCCAGAAAGCTATAAATAAATTCAAAAAGTTAAGAAAATAAAATCATTACAAACTAATCGAATAAACTACCTTAGGGGATACATCTGATAAAATGGGAAATGGGTACAATCACCTATTTTACATGAAATATTCTAAAAAATATAAAGCTAGCATTCATCTAACCTAAGATACATCTACCTATAAAACAGAGATTAGTGATACAGATAAACATAGCGCATTAGACTCAGATCTGACAGAATGCGATATCCAGATAGCTCGGGGGCATGCATTTAGGGGATAATTGGGGAAAACCCGACAGGTTTACCCGATTAGACCTCGAAAACAATTTTATAAACGCCCTGTATTTTTGGATCTGGGAAAAACAATTTTGGAAAAACAGTTTTGCCAATTTATATTTATTTTCCTTTCTGTATGACAAATGTGGGTCGGTTATCCAGAGACTTACTGAAAATCTCTTTCGTGCTGGTCCTTAAAAATACTTCAAAATTAAATCTAGGTCAACAAAATGCATAAACACCCAAAATCAATTTTATAAAAAATGTATGCACAACAAATAATAACATAAATAAATGCTATTCTTATGAAATAAATTTTTGGAACTGTAGGGGTCCAAAAATGGGTTAGATCTGGATCTCAAGATTCAGATTTAACGATAAAATGATTTTTATTTTTGTGATTTTAACACGTAAAAATTCATTTGAGGATTTTCTCCTTTGAATTGTACTATCCTTTGGGGGTTAATCGATTGATTAGACTGGGAAATTGGAGATTCTACCCCGAATTCGTAAAATTAAAATTCACAGAAAATAGAGAAAGATTTAAGCGCATGGTTCATAGGCCAGGATGAGCCGTGTAGCTCAATTCCTTTCAAAGATGGGAAGTACGGCCTTGTTCTTAAAATGTACAGCAATTCATTTTTCGTTTTAGCACAACACAGATAATCAAACAATGCAGGAATAGAGAGATAGGATTTTATGGCCTATCAGAGATTACCTTTAGCTTGTTTATCAAGATTTTCAAGAAATAATCCGAATTCATTCCTTAGAGCTTTAAACCGATGTAACTTGTGAATACGAACTGAAACTTATCGGGAAACCAAAATGTTGCCGTATATAGCTTCGAACCGAGGTGTTTTACTTATAGGAATGTGGCTTGGTGTTTGAAATGGTTGAGTTTGGATAAAGATTGGTGTTTTTTTAAGCTTCAAAGATGTTTTGGTAATGGAGGTTTTAAATATTGAAGAAGAAGAAGAAGATGTTGGAGCAGGAGAACAAAAAATTGAGCCGTGACGATAAAGGCCTTGTTTTGGTAACCATGATTATAAATTATTATCCCCACTTTCTAATCTCTTCTTGTAATATAACTCTTCCTGTAAATGATATCAGTTGCCCAAGAAATCAATTTTCTATGCTGTACAAGTGGGCAATTTAGCCAATCAATTTCTTAAGAGATGGGCTGTACGGCCCATCTACCTCCAAATTGGGCCGTATGGCCTAAGTTTTAGGTCGTATGGCTCATCTTCAAATCATAGTTGTACCGACTTTAAGCAGCTCTCTTCCACGGCTTAACCCTTAAAAGTTAGGCCATGGGTCCTTCTAAATTACGTCGTACAACCCATCCTGTAATGATGACAATCCTTATTTTGATTTGGTGGTTTTCGGTTCGTTTCAGCATGAGTTACAATCTGTTCTTTGTTCCTTGGGCTGTATTTTGAACAATTTCAGATAAAGGATAATCCAAAATCATCATCATAGAGGTCGAACAAAAATCCATGCTCACAAGCTGCCACTCATGTAATTAAATTCTTCCTTTATCAAGTCTTCGTTGGATCTTTTTTGGGCGAATTTAAGCACATGATAGGGAGTAAGTGCTGGGATTTACCAATGGGTCATGGACTAAAACTTAGTAAGAAGAACTGTCCTCAGACAAAACAGGACAGGGAGAACATGAGTGAGATCCCATATGCTTCAGCTATTGGATCAATCATGTACTCTATACTATGTACAAGACCTGATGTCGCCTTTGCACTAAGTATGACAAGTCGATACCAGCCAGATCCCAAGGTGGATCACTGGAAAGCTGTCAAAGCAATCCTAAAGTACCTTAACCGGACAAAGGATAGCTTTTTAGTGTATGGAGGTCAGGAAGAGCTGTCAGTTACTGGGTACACTGATGCAAGCTTCCAGACTGACCAGGATGAATATAAGTCACAGTCAGGGTACATATTCATGCTTAATGGTGGTGTTATTAGCTGGAGAAGCTCCAATCAACCGACCATTGCAGATTCTATCACGGAAGCTGAGTACATTGCAGCGTGTGATATAGCTAAGGAAGCTGTGTGGATAAAGAAGTTTATCATGGAACTGGCGGTAGTATCCTCTATCCAGGAACCGGTAACAAGAAACCCATATCTTTTAGGTTCCCGATGATCCTACCGGACCTTCTAGGTCCTTGTGTGACCTGGGCCGGTGCTTCTTGCTGTGGAAGCTCCACCCTGGTCTCCGAGTCATCCTTTTCAGGAGTTTCTGAGCTTTGAACTACCCTGAGTTCAACATTGCTCCCACTGTCTTTCTTAGAAATAAATTCCTTTTCAAGAAAGACCCCCTTTCGTGCCACGAACACCTTGTTCTCGATGGGGTTGTAGAAGTAATACCCTTTGGTTTCCTTATCTCAAAATGAGTCATCTTCCTTGCCACATGACATAGAGAATTCGGCCAAGAGGTGATCAAAAGGAGATGGGATTTTTTCTCATTTATCTTTAATCATAATGACCAAAAATATCCAAGTTAGTAAAGTCCAACTTTGCTAACCAAAAGTCCACCATGACTCACCCATCTGATCATTACCTTTTGTCCAACAATGACTCACTCTTCTCATCTTAAAGACTCATCATTCTTACCCTAAAGCCACCATGAATTTCGGCCAAGACATGATGAAAGAGGGGGCGTACCATTTCAAGCCCAAGCCCACTTTAATTCTTTGGTTTTTAAATGTTACTGATAAGAGTGTGGCCATACCCAAACAAGATTAGATCTTGTTTGTGAGCATCAGTTCATTCGGGATCAAGTAATGTCCAGACACATATAGAGGGTGATCAACCATGCCTCTGTGTTGGATACCGATATCAGTGACGTGGGACATACAAGTTCAACTACTGGGGTTACGGTGACAGTTTGACTGCTATCTCCGTCTTAATTGGGGGCTGCAGTGGCTTGCTAGAGCCTGCCTGTAGTCTGTGGGCCTTGGCCCACTGCCAATATAAAGATGGGCCCATTGGATCGTACACATTGAACGTCTGGACTTTAACTAGTCGGAAGTGTGTACTTGGAGTATACACATTTGAAGAGAGAGAGATTTATTAATTATATTATCGATCAATTAGATTGATCAACATAATATACTTAATATTGATTTTGGCATTCTTTTAATTAATTCAATGAATTAATTTATGAGATTATTTCCTAGGTGGAAATATTAATACATGTATAGGTTTACATGTATCTCATCTTATATGTGTCTAATTTAATTCCTTGATTAATTTGATGTGTGTGTCAAATTAATTTTAATTTAAATGTATGTAACATATTATATGGTATAATATAAACATACATGTTGAATTAAAATGTTATTTGATTAAGTTTTTTGATTTCCACATCTTAAGCTCCCGGGTTGGATTCGAGAAAATCGACGCGTATTTCCGCTTTTATCGGTCAGTTTCCCATGACGAATCCCAACAGTGGTATCAGAGTGGGCTTTTGATCCGTGGAAATCTTTAACTTGGCGGATCTCGTGTTTTAAAATTGGAGATTTTTGTGGACGGGATTCTTTTGGTTTCGGGTTTGTGATTTTGCCCGTTGAATTTTGCAAATGGAAAATCATGTTGCATATGGTGTATGCTAGGTTTTATTTTCTATTTGTGATTTTCTTGTTTATGGAATTTTATTTTGCATATTTGTTTTATGCTATATTTAATTTCCATTGTTGAAATTATTTCTTGGTGTTTTTAATTTCATGTTGTTTTTATGTTTGCAAAAAAAAAAAAATCAC
Organism: Euphorbia tirucalli; assembly: GCA_039660915.1. Taxonomy (NCBI): domain Eukaryota; kingdom Viridiplantae; phylum Streptophyta; class Magnoliopsida; order Malpighiales; family Euphorbiaceae; genus Euphorbia; species Euphorbia tirucalli. The sequence continues at coordinate 26,629,933 of CM077640.1, read as the reverse complement.
AGACCGTTTCGGGTTGAAACGGGGGTAGCAGCCACTGCCTGTGGCGCTGGGCACTATTGCCGGTGGCACTGGGCGCCACAGGCAGCAGCTACTGCACGCCAGCAGCAACGCCGCGGCTGCCCTGCGCGGCGGGCCGAGCCCGAATTTGGATTTGGCGGGATTTGTTTTGGGCCAGGCCGGGTTTTAAAATTTTAATTCATTTTAAAATTATGTGTTTAAATTTTGGTAATTTTTATGTGCGTGGGGTTTTCCAATTTTAATTGGTTTTAAAATTGTGCATGTTTACATTTTGGAAATTTTATGCGCATGTTTTATGAATGAAATTTATTTTTCGTTCATGCGATATTAATTTTGCAAAAATTAATACGGTTAATTGAAATTGGTTCGGGTTTTCTTGGCACGATTACCCAGACGGCTAATTTTGGAATTCATGGTTTTCCAATTGGATTGGGAGCAATTTTGCTTGGGTTGGAGGCCCAAAGCCCGCACAGGTTTAGAACCATGATCGGCCAAAATTTGGCGATTTCAAAATAATGGCTATGGACATAATTGAAATGGGATTAATTCATACATTTAACATGTTTATAAATTGCATGTATTGGTTTACATGTATGTATGATTAAATGCTTGAATGGATGTTTTGGGCCTTATTTATTTGGGTTGTAATATTCTTTTGGTAAATACGGCTTGCGTGCCGTTTTCTTTTTATGCAATTTTATTTTATTTGTTTATTATGAAATTATGTAAAGAAGAAGCCGATTGGATTGGTATGCTAGAAGGATGAGGATGCGGCCCACCTGATGTCGTTCTAGTATAGGTTTACTAGAATTATATTAGGATGTAAATTTTGGCCCATAGCATTTTACTTTTATTTAATTATGCTTGATTTATTTACATGTGAGAATGTATGTACCAACCCTATTTCACCCGCCTATACACCTAAGCCGTTATTAAATGAATCTAATAACAAAAAGGTAATTACTAAGTCTTTTAAAAGTGCTTCCCTCATTCAAAACCTACTCGAAGTGGGGATGGGCCAGTTGTAGACCAGCCCTCACTGGATGCGCTCGAACATCGTCATTTTGTATTGGGTTGGAGTATTGGTTACTCTGACACTTGGATGGAGGTTTGGACTTAGCGTGGGTAGTAGGATGTTCCTGGCCCTAAGCACAGATGAGTAAGTGCCAACAGACCTATCAAACTGAGAGTCCCTAGGTTAGGATTGCACGGCGTTCCTACCTAAAAATTAGGGTATAGTTGTTCCAGGCCCTCGTCTGGCTATATCTTGATATAATATGGATCTCGGCCCATGAGCCCAACAACTCAGTTTAATTAATAACATGATTCATTATTAATTATAATATGGGAAGAACAAGTTTAGTCTTTTATTAACACTCGTAATTTTTCTGTGTAGAAACCAATGGCTACTAATAATACTTTATCACTGCGATCTTTCTTGGAATGGGACAAGCTTTCTGGCCCTAACTTTTAGGACTGGTCTAGGGACTTAAGGGGAGTTTTAAGGTAAGAGTCTAAAGAGTATGTGCTAGAAAAGCCTGTACCGGCTGTGCCAACGGGAAGTAATCCACCGGCTGCCCAACTAGAGGAATACTTGGCACATGTAAAGGATAACCGGGACATGACATGCCTGATGTTGGCATGTATGGTTCCTGAATTGCAAAAGCAGTTCATGGATCATCAGGCCTTTGCTATGGAAACAACTTTTAACGAGATGTTTCATGAACAAGCTTATCAGGAAAGGTACCTGATCAACAAGGCATTCTGCAGCTGTAAGATGGGGTTGGGACATCTGTGAGTGCACACGTACTCAAGATGAAGGGCTATCTGGATAATTTAGCCCGTCTCGGATCACCTATCTTATGGGGGCTGGCAGTTAACACGATCCTGGCTTCCTTACCTGATTCTTCTGATCAATTCGTCCCGAACTTTTATAGGCAAGGGATGGACCGGACTGTTAGTAAGCTGCATTGGATGCTTAAGCTTATTGAACTATCGATCAAGGAGACTCCACCGGTACTAATGGTCAACAAGGGGAAACCTCCTCTTGCTAAGGGTGTGAGCGGATGACGGGTTTTCGACGGGACACGGGACTCCCTTTCGAGAGGGTCGCCTCGATTTCGAGCGGGGCCCGCCCTCGCGTGGGGTTTTTGATTGGAAATTTATTTCTTGGAAAAGCGGATTGTTTCAAAAAAGAATCGAGACCTAAATCTCGATAAAAAAATATAGGAGTCACCACCCGGCTCAGCTCAACCAGGAAATTACAGTGTAGCTGAACCAAAGCGGGAACTGCCACACTTTTCAGATATCTAGGTTCAGACAAGTCCCTTATTTCGTGTCTAATTTAAATATTATTTGCCAATGTTCTAGTTACGACACTTTAAATTGCTAAAAATTGATTTTTATTGAATAATACACGCAGCGCGCATACATAATAATACAACATAATAAAAAGTAAAAGGAATAAATATTTAAGAGCTTATAACCCAATTGAAAGAAAAAAAAAATAAAACTCTCGCCTCATTGATACAATCGCCTAGAATACATGAGAATCTAAAAATATTTACAACCGCCTAAATACACAATTAATTCTATTAAAATACAAATAAAAATTAAATTAAAATAAAATAAAAGCTGCAAAATAGATGTTAGCACAATTTATACGGCACACCATAGGTAGGACTCAAATAGACAGAATTGGGAAATTAAGTATTCGGGGTCATGCAATTGGGGGTAACCGGGTTGGCCCGGTCGGCCGGCCCGGTTAGACCTGGAAAACCATTTTGAAACGTCCCTGTAGTTTTGATTTTATGAGAAAACCATTTTTTGAAAACATTTTTTTCGGTTAATTTTAACTTAGCATACAAGATGGGTCGGTTTTCGGGAGAATCGGGTCTCCGTCGTGGTTTTGTTTTAAATGCAATTTCACCGAAAAATAAATCTAAGATCGTGAATGTACATTCCAAAATTCATTTTTGATGATTTTTTTTTATTTTTCAAGATTTTTCTGATTTTCTGAAATTTTCTGATTTTTATGAAATTTTTGGGGTTTTATGAATTTTTTGGATTTTAGGAATTTTTTAGGGATTTCTGCTCCTCGCCGAGGACTACAGTCGTGCGACTGTAGTTACAGTCGTACAACCGTATACTACAGTCGTGCGACTGTAATCCTTACCAGAGGCAAAAATCGCTAAAAAACCCTAAAAAGAGAAACTTAAAACTGAGAAAATAAATACAGTGGTACGACTGTACAAGGTTTGGCATGACTGTAATTACAGTCGTGCCCCTATTCTTGTGTGAAGAATAGTTCAAGTTTTTAAGCTTCTGTTTCTGGATTCCAGAAACAGAAGCTTAAAAACTTGAACAAAAATGCACCGAAAACAACCAAAACACCCAGAAAGCTGGAAAATGAGTTAAGTTGAAGATTGTTTACCTCCTTGGCGCTGATCCACAGCTGGAATGACCCCTGGCTACACACCAATCCATGTGAATTTGCTCCTTTTCCTTGAAAAGTTAAGGTTGCAAGAGAGTCCAAAAAATCTCCAAAAAAGTTACGGATTCGAGTTGGTTTTTGTCCAAATATGATTTAGATTTCTTGTGTGAATGTTAACCTAGGATTTCTAATTCGTTTTAATGATTAATAAGAAGAAATCAAGAAGAAAATGTGAGAAGAGAGTAAGACTTTTCCTTTTCTCTCTTCTTTCTTTTTCTTCCTTTTTCTCTCTCTAAATCTCCTCTAAATTCCAGATTATGGCCAAAAGTCCTCCTCAATCTATTTTTCTCCCTTTTTATGTCTCTTTTTTCGGAAAATCTTAAGGCGTTCAATCCCCAAGATTTTTCCAAATTTTTAATTCAGGGGGTATGGGTTCTACAACCTGCCCCGATCCTACAGTCGTGCGACTGTAACCAAAATCCCATGATTGTAAATACAGTCATGTGGTCAACGGTCAGAATTTTTTTTTTTTGGGATAAAATTTCGTATTCACAGGCTGCCCCTCGTGTAGCTAAAGTCCGATTTTCAAAACAGATTTAGGTACACGACAAAGAACACAAAATTCGCGATGATATGCAAGCGTGTGACTCGTGTGTGGAGAAGAATACGACTTTTGGAGTCGGGCGGTTCCTTACGACAATTTTCGCATAAGGATGATGCCAAGATAATACATAGAAGAATATGACTTTTGGAGCCAGGCGGTTCCTTACGATGATTTTCGCGTAAGGATGACACCAAGATAAAACAGAGAAGAATGCGACTTTTGGAGCCGGGCGGTTCCTTACGACGATTTCCACGTAAGGATGACGCAAAGATAATACAGAGAAGAATATGACTTTTGGAGTCAGGCGGTTCCTTACGACGATTTTTGCATAAGGATGATGCCAAGATAAAACAGAGAAGAGTGCGACTTTTGGAGCCGGGCGGTTCCTTACGACGATTTTCGCGTAAGGATGACGCAAAGATAATACAGAGAAGAATACGAATTTTGGAGTCGGACGGTTCCTTACGATGATTTTCGCGTAAGGATGACGCAAAGATAATACAGAGAAGAATGCGACTTTTGGAGTCGGGCGGTTCCTTACGACGATTTTCGCGTAAGGATGACGCCAAAATAAAACAGAGAAGAATGCGACTTTTGAAGCTGGACGGTTCCTTACGACGATTTTTGCTTAAGGATGATGCAAAGATAATACAAAGAAGAATACGAATTTTGGAGTCGGGCGGTTCCTTACGACGATTTTCGCATAAGGATGACACCAAGATAAAACAGAGAAGAATGCGACTTTTGGAGTCGGGCGGTTCCTTACGATGATTTTCGCGTAAGGATGACTCCAAGATAAAACAGAGAAGAATGCGACTTTTGGAGCCGGGTGGTTCCTTACGATGATTTTCACGTAAGGATGATGCAAAGATAATACCGAGAAGAATACCACTTTTGGAGTCGGGTGGTTCCTTACGATGATTTTCGCGTAAGGATGACGCAAAGATAATACAGAGAAGAATACGACTTTTGGAGTCGGGCGGTTCCTTACGATGATTTTCACGTAAGTATGACGCCAAGATAAAATGACTTTTAGAGTCAAGTGGTCACGTATGATTTGCCATACAGAGCCAAAAAAATGCATGTAAGGTGTGCTTGGTGAATGTATTTATTCCTTGATCGATAATTTTGAAACAAAAATTTTTGCCCCTTCGATCAAGAATAAATACGGGAAGATGCGTTTCAGGTCACCTTTTATAGTCATGTAGGACTGAAATTTGTGAAGTGTGTGAGCGTGAGTATGTGACAGCCGTGTGCGCCCTGGCGCACTCAACAGACTGACACAAAAAACCTAATTCCGTTCTATAGTCGCGGGGGACTGAGATTTAGTAAAAGGTACGTGTGTGTGTGTGTGTGTGCGTGTGTGTGTGTGTGGCAGACTAGTATGACTTGGTATACAGGATATGTCGAAAATGAAATTTGGTGAGATTGTACTTACAGTGAGTTTTTCGAGGTTTCTCGGGTTTCGTGCCACTTGGATGAGGCGGACCATTGTCAGAAAGATTAACCACTGACTTGTTGGCCTTCCTCAATGTGTAGGACCAGGGGGATTTCCGGTAGCATAAATCTCTCTCCGCCCAGGGTTTGGTGGGGCCGTCTCCCCGAGTCTATGAGAGATCGACGAGCACGCCGCCTACCACCCATGCTGTGTTGACAGCTTTGTGTGAGAAGTGGGTTTGCACTATCCACACATTTCATTTGCCTATCGGGGGGTTCACCATTACTCCTTCAAATTTCGTTGCCACCACTAGGTTCTGGTTTAGTGGGACCCCGATCAGCTCCAATTGCTATTTTACTCGCCATCAGCTGGAGGACGATTATATAGGCAGGTTGATCGGCTGCACCCCTGAGAAGGGGAAGATCTTATGCTCCAGGGTGGAGGCTTATTGGGCTGCTCGCCCAGACCTGTCCGAGGAGGACGTGGAGCGGTGCGCTCGGGTTTATGTATTTATCTTGTTATCCTGCACGCTTTTTCCCACTGGACAGAGCACTTGCAATATGACACTGCTGCCGACTCTGGTGGATCTAGCTGCCTTTCCTTATTTGGATTGGGCTCGAGCTGTGTTGGGGCAGCTGTACCGCAGACTTGATCTGTGCACCAGGGGGAGGCAGCAGGAGTTCCTTGGTTTCTAGTTCGGCCTTCTGGTATCGTCTTCTTCTTTTTTTTATGCTCTTCCGTTTGCAGGTCAAGAGACGTAGGAGATCCAATTCTGTTCAACGGACTAGTCCAACATATGAAAGTGCTGAGACTGCCACTACTGGTGGGCATGCCCCGTTTAGGATAGGAGTCATCCTATACATTCTGCCAGTGTTGCGGCATCTACTTCTCAGGTTGTTGGAGTGGTGGAGAGTCTGTTGATGACTGATCTTTAGAACCGGCTTCAGTCTGATAGGGCTGGGTGGCAACCATGCTTTTAGGGAGCCGCCGATTCGCAGTGAGCGGCAGCTTGTGTTTTCCCCGAAAGACACCACTCATGTAAGTCTTCTCCCTTTTTTTTTTTTGACACTCCTGTATGCTCCAGGTCCCTCGGGCTCAGGTGCGGGATATAACCTATCAGTATTTGGGCTTGGAGGTTTATCTGGTCTAGGAGAATGCCAGCTGGGCGGTAAGCATTCTACAATCCCTGCGTTATCGCATGATTTATGCAATGCATGAATGAATATGTATGTATGTATGTATGTATGTCAACTTATGTTGTTATTTTGTATATTCGAGTGCAGGTGCTCCAGGATCAGGCCAGACAGACAGCTGCTTCTGAGGCTCGGGCTTTGGCTGTGACCTACGAGTTGACCCGGGTGCGGATTGACATGGCCCGGATGCGGGCTGATTTGACTCGGGTGCAGAAGGACTTTAACACCTATAGGGCTTCACATCAGAGTGAGTCCGAGGAGAAGGAGATGGGTGAGAGACAGGATGAGAGCTAGATAGAGTGCTCTGTACTACACTTTTTTTTTTTACACAACATGGATTTCATTTTTATTATTATGGGAATTGGATGCAATGACCTACTAATGGATGTTTATGTACATCTAAGCAGAATGTCAAACATGCATAATATCATTACGACGACATCATAATGAGTACAATAGGGAAATTAACAGTGACTTCGGCTTTAGACATCACCCTCTTCTTGTTACCGACACGTCCTCTCAGTTTTCCGTGTTAGAAATTTTCTCTTTGCGATTTTTTTTATCTTTTATTATTATTATTATTTTTTAATGGTCAGAGAGTTCTGTGCGAGTGTCCCAACCGAATTGATCTCTTTGTATTGATTCGTTTTAAGATTGGAAAGCACACCTTGACAATGCTCAACAGAAGTTGTGAAGACGTTGCTGCTGATGACACCCAGTGGTTTGGCTTTTACCTGCCCCTAGCATTAAGGGTTTGTGTTTGGGGTATAAAACACTGAATCAGACATGGTTCGCTGCGTTCTATCACCCGTATGTGGACATTGACATGCAATGACATGACGAATGCATATTGAACATCAAAATTGAATATAAAACATCTATGACATAATGAATGTGGATGCATTAGGAAAATCCAAAGTGTGGCTTTGGTTTTGATTGATGCCCCTTTAAACTACCAATATGTCCTTTCGGTTTTCCACATTGGAGTTTTTTTTTTTTTTTTTGGGATGAATGCCCGATCACTGGATAGAGTTGCCATTGTGGACGGATAACCTGAGATGAATTCAATTAACCATTGGATTCTCCTGCGGTCTGATGCCGTATTCATGTTTCCAATTCACCTCAGATTCTAGTTCAGGCAAGGTTTCTGAAGACTGAATACTTGAAATGGTTGGTAAGTGCAACTTTCCCTTGGAATATTAGCACAACAGACTTTGTAAGCTTTCCTGTTGATGGCATCGTCTCTTTCATGATTGTTGTAAGCTTTGTAAAGCCGAGTTGTCCCAACACTATTGGTGAAGTTCACAAATGCATAACCAACATTTCCTCCATTCTTGAAATCCATAGGCGAATAGAGGAAATCATAAGCAGACTTCCCTTTGGACTTATTCTCGTTTCCCTCCAAACAATGCTTGTCCAGAATTTGCAGCAGATCATGTCTTGGAAACTGATTTGGTAGATTTCTGATCATCAGGCATGTTTTTCCACCAAGATTAACTTCAATCTCTTTTTTATTCAGCTGGGTCTCCTCAATAGTCAATTTCTTGGGTAACCATTGTTAAGCTCATTTGAAGTAGACTCATATTCAAATCCTCTCTCTGCTTTGTCGCCCTTCTGGTGATGAGATGATGCAGAAAAATGCGATATGGGACAGCATTGAGGTTCAATTCTTTTTTTTTTGAAGGAACTAAATCAAAGCCACAGCCACCTTTTGGTTTTCCTACTGCATTCAAATTCGTGCATGTCATATGTGCTTAATATGCCTTTTTGGATGAACAATGCATGCGTAATGTCATGTGCACAGGAATGTCATGCAAACAAGATTATACATGCACTACAACCAAGGAATGATTCAGAGTTTTACAATAAGATGGTGCTGGGATTCGTCACCGGAAATCGACTGATAAAAGCGGAAATACGCGTCAATTTCCTCGAATCCGGTCCTAGGAGCTTAAGTAGTGGAAATCAAAAACACAAAGCACAAGGAAGAAGGTTTTAAAATTTCACCTTAAAGTCTCTCCAAGAGACAGATGATGACTACAGAAACCAAATTAGATTTCCTCCTCGTCCCGTACACGAATGGCTCTTGGATTGAAACCCCTGCTAGCGGTTCGGAAAATCAATAAGAGAGAGTGAGGGGAGGCTATGTTGGACGTCCAAGTCAAGTGAGTAAAGATGGCTGGTTATATTTCTTTTATATCCAAAAGAAAAAAAATCTCAAGAAGCAAAGTCCAACTTGTGCTCCCAAAAGTCATGGTTATGACTCACCATCTTTCATCATCACTTTTTGTCCAATTAGTGAGTCATTCTTCCTATCCAAAATGGCTCACCAAAACTTGCCAAAATATCTCCCAAAGTTTCGGCCATATCATCCATAAAGTGGGCTTTATATTTAAAAGCTCAAACCCATATTTAATTCTTTGGTATTTAATTGATTTCAAATAAAATTTAATTCTACATGTATGTTAATATTTTATATCATATAATATGTAACATATATGTAAATTAAACTTTGTTTGAGACATCAAATTAACCAATGGATTAAATATGACATATATAGGATGATATACATGTAAACCTATACATGTACAAATATTTCCACCTAGGAAATAAACACACAAAATTAATTCTTTGAATTAATTATGTGATGGCCTAAATAAATATTAATCATATTATATTTTGATCAATCTAATTGAGCTATATAATATAATTAATAGATCTCTCTCTCTCTTTGACGTGTATACACCAAGCACACACTTAATCCGACTAGTTAAAGTCCAGACGTTCAATGTGTACGATCCGATGGGCCCGTCTTTATGTTGGCAGTGAGCTAAGGCCCACAGACTACAGTTTGGCTCTAGCAAGCCACTGTAGCCCCCAATTAAGATAGAGTAAGCAGTCCAACTAAAACTTTAATCCAGTAGTTTAAACTTGTACATCCCATATCATCGATATCGGTGTCCAACATAGAGGCATGGTTTGATCACCCTCTATTTGTCCGGACATTAACTTGATCCCGAATGCACTGATATTCACATACAAGTTCCACCTTGTTTGGGTGTGGCCACACTCTTTTCAGCTGCATTCATCAAGAGGCCGGTGATATCTTCTCAGTGGAACACTGAGTGACATTCCCATCTGCATATCCATAGTACTGCAATGTTCATTAACATACCCGCACGTACCCGTACTTGGCACCCTTTTATAGGCCTGTTGGGCGTACACCAAAGTATGCCACTTCACATCCAGTACCATCATATGGTCAGGTCAAAGGATCCGTACAAGTCCTACACGAGAATCCGAATGTGATGTGATACCATGTGGATTCCCGTTGAGTAGATCGATCCAGTACCATGCCCTTTTTGCATGTACCCATTAACCTGGTTGACATTCCATGTTCTATGATCGGTAAGACACCGCCATACAACCAAGGTTAATGATAGTCTTTAGTTCCATTCATTCCCTTGATTGGAACAGACTACGGATGACTTTATGGCCATATCGTTTTCCCTATCCACAGTCTTACTGCCAAGTGCCTCACACTTGATAACATGGATATGGATATGTCCATGGGATACTCTATTTACAATTATTGCACAAGACATATAGTAAATAAATTAATGCCTTTATTTATTAACACAAATTGTATAATACATATCTTACATAAAATGTACAAATGTATAATACAAACATAAGGACCAATGCCTTGGGACTAGGGCATATCCAACAGATGGGTAGTGAAGGTCATTTGAATTTCTTAGTGGTTGGTGTTTTGGATAAGTTTGGATAAGTTTGATTTCGCCTCAAGGAGGGCTTTCTGGTTTGATTTTGCCTTAAGAAGGGCTTCCTGGTTTTATTTTGCCTTAAGAAGTGTTTTCTGGGCTTGGGTGCCTCAAGGAGGGCTTTTTGGTTTTGTTTTGCCTTAAGAAGGGCTTTCTGGTTTGATTTTGCCTTAAGAAGGGCTTTTTGGTTTGATTTTGGCTTGGGTATCGTGTGTGCTTTTTAAGTTGAAGCTCTGGGGCAGGATTGGTAGTGTCTTTCAAGGATTGTTGAGTTGGATCAGCAGATGCCTCGGCGGAAATGGTACCATCGTATTATTTTATTTATCTCACAAGCTTACCTTTCAAGAGAGGGTTCGTTCAGGGCCAGGTTCACTTTTAGATTCCCCACAATACTCAGAATGATGTCATGCATTTTGATATTATGTATGTTGGATATGTCGTTTTAGATGGTCAGATGTATGCATAATGCCATATATAAGTAATCATCACACAAGTAAGATGAAAATAAATTTCATTGCATTCACGATGAATTCAATACATCTCATAAACAAAATGAGTCCCTTGAAAGAAGGAATCTCCAAGAGGTATTGATCTCATAGAATCCGGTTATTCTCCGATTGGTCACCATTTTAGCTTCAGCATCCTCGACCCACTCTTATCATAGCAGACTTAGAACTTCTTCATCATATTCCTCTCCTCGGGAGGTTTGAGAAATTTCTTTGGTGTCCTCCCTGATTGCCCCTGGTTGCTTATCAGAGAGGATCAATTTCCCATCGTCGACTAGCTTCTAGATCTCCTTTCTTAAAGCAAGACACTCATTGGTCCGATGGCCTGCGATCACATGATAGCTGTAGAAATTACTCCTTTGCTCTGGTGTTGGTGCCACATACAGTCTGACACTCTGTAATGGACCCATATTTCTGCATCTGAGGAATAGCGTACCTAATGAGTCAGCCCATGGAGAAATGCCTTTTCTGCTACCCACGGTAAGTGAGTTTTTGGTATGCCATGGAATGGAGTCGGTACCAACATTCGTCTTAAGGGGCCTCTTCAGTTCTACCTCATCAGTCAGCCTTGGCAAACCTGAATCTTGGAGAGAGGCTATTCCAAGGTGGCGAGGGTAAATGTTAGCAAATTGGGCATTTTGTTCCTCGCTGGCATCAGTGTTAGAGTCTGAAAATGCCATATTTTTCATTTTCCCTTTGAGTTCTGCCACTCGTGCTTCCAATTCTGTGCACCTTGCCGTCAGCCTTTCTACTCTGTCAAGGTCATCCCCCAGCACTTCTCTCAGCATTACCGTCGCTTCCTTCCTGACCGCATTTCAGAACCGTGATGAGGCGAGATGATCCTCCACGATATCTGTTATGGAGTTGAAGTTCATTGGGTTGGCCATCCCCGAAATCTTTCCTCTTCCTTCTGATAAGAACACTTATTAGCATTGACGGGCGCATGCTCATGAAGAACACCAAATCACAGGTGATACAGGTATGAATGCGTGGTGGGATATGTATTTGTATGAACGATGAGTTGCATATATGATGTTCATGAGGGAGATAATGATGATGATGATTTTTTTTTTTTTTTTCGGACATCCCAAGAACACCCAATGCCATACAAGAGATAATGCGAAAAAACCACGTGTGGACCTCCACACAAACAAAGGTTCGGTGCTTTTGGAGCACCTAGTGAATATTGTGAAATGATCGCGTGTGTGCCAACACACGGATAGAGTTTCGACACCTTGTAGGTCTATGAGATGAAGTGAAGTGGTCATATAGAGGCTAGCCCATGGACAGAGTTCTGATGCCTTTGAGGCATATGATATGAGATTATGTTTATAGACAAGTCTTGTGTAGGTAAGGACACGGACGAAAGTTCAGCGTTCATGGAACGCCTTTCATGATTTGGAAATGTTATGAAATGGCCCTATATACTTAATAATTCGGTACTCGTGGAGCACCTCAAATGATACAATAATATCAACGTCATATAACAATCCGAAATGGATCGCGACACACTAACAAAACTTCGGCATCCCCATGATGCCAATGATAAATGATGTGAAGCCATGCAAGGATGTTGTGTGACCTACCACACGAAAATAGGCCTGAGACCATTGTGGTCTCCTATTGAATGAAATAGTTTAGTGAAATGGCTGAGTGTATTCCAGTACACGGGCAGAACACGGGTAGTTTCAGGACTCCTGATATGTTATGAAATGAAATGGCCGTGAAGGGTATCCTTAGAATGTCCTGACTTTAAATGATATGAAATAACGTGAATGCTTGTGACACACAAAAATGCAAGTAGCTACACAAAAACGTGGTCAGTATGCATGACATACATGATGATGTCGTGTATGCTTTGTGAAGATAATAATATGCAGGACATAAATATGCATAACACACAAATAGAATGTCACGGCTGCATAAAAATGTGTTTAGAATAAATGCTATGTTTATGTTGATGTCTTGAAAATGGCTGCACGAAAACATGGTTAGAATGGCACGTAAGCAAAGTTTCGGCGCTCGGGGAGCACCTTAGGATTTCATGTTATGATATGAGATGAACGTGCGCTTAGCACACGGTTCGGATTTCAGCACTCGGAGAGCACCTTGGGTTTTAATGTCGTGATATGAAATGAACTCGTGCTTGGTGCATGAATGGAATTCCGATGCTCGGGGAGCATCTTAACTTCCAAATCATGATATGAAGTGAACACGTTCTTAGTGAACGGGTAGGGTTTCGGTGCTCAAGGGAGCATTTTGGGTTTTTTGTGATGTGAAATGAGATAAACATGCGCGTGGCACATGGTCGGGATTTTCGGTGCTCGGGGAGCACCTAAATGATTTAATGCATGCGATGTAATTTTCGGCGCTCGTGGAGCGCCTAAATGATTTAATGGATGAAATGTAATTTTTTTTTCCCGCACTCGTGGAGCACCTAAATGATTCAATGAAATGAAATGAACTTTTCGGTGCTTATGGAGTACCTAAATGGTTTGATGGAATGAAACGAATTTTTCGGCGCTCGTGGAGCACCTAAATAATTTAATGAAATGAGTTCTCGGCGCTCGTGAAGCACCTAAACGATGTAATGGATGCGACGAAATTTTTTCGGCGTTCGTGGAGCGCCTAAATAATTTAATGGATGAAATGAAATGATTCAATGAAATGAAATGAACTTTTCGGTGCTCGTGGAGCACCTAAATGGTTTGGTGGAGTGAAACGAATTTTTTGGTACTCGTGGAGCACCTAAATGATTTAATGAAATGAGTTCTTGGCGCTCGTGAAGTACCTAAACGATGTAATGGATGCGACGAAATTTTCCGGCATTCGTGGAGCGCCTAAATAATTTAATGGATGAAATGTAATTTTTTTTCCGGTGCTTGTGGAGCACCTAGATGATTCGATGAAATGAAATGAACTTTTCGGTGCTCGTGGAGCACCTAGATGATTTAATGAAATGAATTCTCGACGCTCGTGGAGCACCTGAATGTAATGAAATGAATTTTTTTCGGTGTTCGTGGAACACCTAAAATGATTAAATTAAATGATATGAGCTTTTCGGCGCCGTGGAGCACCTAAGTGATTTCATAGAATGAAATGAATTTTTCGGCGCTCGTGGAGCACCTAGATGATTTAATGAAATGAATTCTTGGCGCTCGTGGAGCACATAAATGTAATGAAATGAATTTTTTCGGTGTTCATGGAACACCTAAAATGATTAAATGAAATGATATGAGCTTTTCGGCGCTCGTGGAGCACCTAAGTGATTTCATGGAATGAAATGAATTTTTCGGCGCTCGTGGAACACCTAGATGATTTAATGAAATGAATTCTCGGCGCTCGTGAAGCACCTGAATGATGTAATGGACGCGATGAAATTTTTCGGCGCTCACAGAGCACCTAAATGATTGAATGCATGAAATGGAATTTTTCGGCGCTCATGGAGCACCTAAATGATTCAATGTGTGAAATGAAAAGTTTTCGGCGCTCGTGGAGCACCTAAATGCTTTAATGGATGCGATGAAATTTTCGACGCTCGTGGAGCGCTTAAATGACTTAATGCATGTGATGAAATTTTTCGGCCCTCGTGGAGCGCCTAAATGATTTAATGCATGAAATGGAATTTTTTTCGGTGCTCGTGGAGCACCTAAATGATTTAATGGATGCAATGAAATTCATTAGCGCTCGTGGAACACCTAAATGATTGAATGTATATGATGAAATTTTTCGGCGCTCGTGGAGCACCTAAATGATTTGATGCATGAGATGTAATTTTCCAGCACTCGTGGAGCACCTAAATGATTTAATGGATGTGATGAAATTTTTCGGCGCTCGTGGAGTGCCTAGTGATTTAATGGAATGAAATGAATTTTTCGGCACTCGTGGAGTGCCTAAATGATTTAATGTGCGAAATGAATTTTTCGGCGCTCGTGGAGCACCTAAATGATTTAATGAATGAAATGAATTTTTCGGCGCTCTTGGAGCACCTAAATGATTTGATGCATGAAATGAATCTTTTTGGCGCTCGCGGAGCACCTAAATGATTTCCTACTTGGTAGGCGGTGTAATGTGTGTGACCCTTATGGGGTTGTTCAAGGCCCACATGAATGTTTTATGCATGACATACATTCCGTATGGCTGCAAAATAAGTCGATTAATGTTTATGACACTCAAATGATGTATGTGAATTAATATTTTTCATACAATGAAGAAATGCATGGCTGCAAAATATGGTTAGTGTAAATGTCACACGGGTAATTAATGTATTTACACACAAAAAATGGAAATGGCTGTACAAAAGGTGTGAGTTAGTAACACATAAATGCTTCATATGTGGTATGTTATGTTCGTGAAAAATGCGGATGATGATATGTTATAGAGGGACAAGAAGACACGTAGCAATTAGCACACGGATCGTATTTCTCCAACCTTATTCCTCCAAACGTGGTCAAGTCGAGAAAATTCTAACCAAGTCCTAGGAGGGGTTCTCTTCGATCACCAACCGGGGATGATGAAGGCACATTTTATTTTATTCACACAATTTATTTTGGTATCCTAGGGGAATCCAACTAAGGTTGCTTAAATGAGTTCGGTCCAAAGTCGGGATAACATCAAGGCTCCCATAGTAAAATATACTCCTCACTTCTCCCCACTCAAGGGTCCGAACGAAGGGGTTCATACGAGGCTATGGGTGGTGTTTCGTATTCGTGCCCCTAAGACCAAGAGGAACTTAGGCGACACTTCAACGATTCACCGGCTAAATAATGGATACCTAACCTAAAGCAACAAATGTCTAACTAAAAAAATGCATAAAGTGTCATATAAGAATCATCCGCTTAATTTAAATTAGACACTTTTCAGGGCTTGTCAAATTCTTTTAAGTTTTTTGAAAAACTTTGTAAGAAATCCCCAGCGGAGTTGCCACTGTGAGCGGATGACGCGTTTTCGATGGGACGCGGGACTCCCTTTCGAGAGGGTCGCCTCGATTTCGGGCGGGGCCCTCCCTCGCGTAGGGTTTTTGATTGGAAATTCATTTTTTGGAAAAGCGGATTGTTTCGAAAAAGAATCGAGACCTAAATCTCGATAAAAAGTATAGGAGTCGCCACTCGGCTCAGCTCAACCGAAAAATTACAGTGTAGCTGAACCAAAGCGGGAACTGTCACACTTTTCAGAGATCTAGGTTCAGACAAGTCCCTTATTTCGTGTCTAATTTAAATATTATTTGCCAATGTTTTAGTTACAACACTTTAAATTGCTAAAAATTGATTTTTATTGAATAATACACGCAGCGTGCATATATAATAATACAGCATAATAAAAAGTAAAAAGAATAAATATTTAAGAGCTTACAACCCAATTGAAAGAAAAAAAAAATAAAACTCTCGCCTCACTAATACAATCGCCTAGAATACATGAGAATCTAAAAATATTTATAACCGCCTAAATACGCGATTAATTCTATTAAAATACAAATAAAAAGAAAATTAAAATAAAATAAAAGCTGCAAAATAGAGGTTAGTACTATTTATACGGCACACCATAAGTAGGACTCAAATAGACAGAATTGGAAAATTAAGTATTCGAGGTCATGCAATTGGGGGTAACCGGGTTGGTCCGGTCGGCCGGTCCGGTTAGACCTGGAAAACCATTTTGAAACGTCCCTGTATTTTTGATTTTATGAGAAAATCGTTTTATGAAAACATTTTTTTCGGTTAACTTCGTATACAAGATGGGTAGGTTTTCGGGAGAATCGGGTCTCCGTCGTGGTTTTGTTCTAAATGCAATTTCACCGAAAAATAAATCTAAGGTCCTGAATGCACACGCCAAAATTCATTTTTGATGATTTTTTTTTATTTTTCAAGATTTTTTCTGATTTTCTGAAATTTTCTGATTTTTATGAAATTTTTGGGGTTTTATGAATTTTTTAGATTTTAGGGATTTTTTTAGGGATTTCTGCTCCTGGCCGAGGACTACAGTTGTGCGATTGTAGTTACAGTCGTACGACCATATACTACAGTCGTGCAACTGTAATCCTTACCAGAGGCAGAAATCGCTAAAAAACCCTAAAAAGAGAAACTTAAAACTGAGAAAACAAATACAATGGTACGACTGTACAAGGTTTGGCACGACTGTAATTACAGTCGTGCCCCTATTCTTGTGTGAAGAACAGTCGTACGACTGTTCTTATTTTTCCAAAAACAGAAGCTTAAAAATTTGAACAAAAATGCACCAAAAACAACCAAAACACCCAGAAAGCTGGAAAATGAGTTAAGTTGAAGATTGTTTACCTCCTTGGCGCCGATCCACAGCTGGAATGACCCCTGGCTACGCACCAATCCACGTGAATTTGCTCCTTTTCCTTGAAAAGTTAAGGTTGCAAGAGAGTCCAAAAAATTTCCAAAAAAGTTACGGATTCGAGTTGGTTTTTGTCCAAATATGATTTAGATTTCTTGTGTGAATGTTAACCTAGGATTTCTAATTCGTTTTAATGATTAATAAGAAGAAATCAAGAAGAAAATGTGAGAAGAGAGTAAGACTTTTCCTTTTCTCTCTTTTTCTTTTTCTTCCTTTTTCTCTCTCTAAATCTCCTTTAAATTCCAGATTATGGCCAAAAGTCCTCCTCAATCTGTTTTTCTCCCTTTTTATGTCTCTTTTTCTGGAAAATCTTGAGGCATTCAATGCCCAAGATTTTCCCAAATTTTTAATTCAGGGGGTATGGGTTCTGCAACCTGCCCCCAATCCTACGGTCGTACGACTGTACTTACTTTACAGTCGTACAACTGTAACCAAAATCCCACGACTGTAAATACAGTCGTGGGTCAACGGTCAGACTTTTTTTTTGTGGATAAAATTTCGTGTTCACAAAGGGCAAGGTAAAGGCCAAGGTCAAGGCTTGGAAAGCCTAGGCTACAGTGGCTAAAGCCTAGCCCAAGGCCCGTTCCAAGGGTATCTGCTTTAAGTGCAAGCAGACTGGACATTAGAAAAGATCGTGTCCCAAGCTTTTGGGAGAGAAGAGGAAGACACAGGGCGTGTCTTCATCAGGTATATATGTCATAGACATTAACCTCTGTTCCAACATCTTATGTATTGGATGCTGGATGTGGTTCTCACGGACTTAGGAACAGGAGATCACTGGGATCAGGACAAGTAGACTTGCTGGTCGATGATGGAGCAATGGTTGCTGCAATAGAGATCGGTGAGTACCAGCTTATGATGCCCAGTTGATTAGTTTTGTTACTGAAACTATGTTATTTTGTACCTGTTATGTACAGGAATATTATTTATGTTTCAATTTTGGATATTTCTGGATATACATTTACTAATGGTAATAGTAAAAAGGGTTTATCTAGAAAGGGATTATTTTATGGAGTGGCTCTGTTAAATAATGTCCTATATATCCTGGATTTAAATGAAACTAATCATGTCTATAATATACATACTTAAAGGGTTAAGCCAAACAAACTTAATCCTGTTTACCTTTGGCATTGTCGTTTAGGCCACATAAACAAGAAGCGCATAGCTAGGCTTCACATAGTTTGAATCCTAGGATCATTTGACACGGAGTCACTTGATATATGTGAGTCCCGTTTACAAGGTAAAATGACTAAAGAACCTTTTAGCAAGGAGGCTGAAAGGGCTGCTAGCTTATTGGACCTAATGCGTTGAGATGTATATGGACCAATAAGCATAGCAACCAGGGGTGAACATCTATACTTCGTATCCTTCACAGACTATTTCATCAGATATGGCTATGCCTATTTAATGAAATATTACTCTGAGACCCTTGATAGGTTCGAGGGATTTAGGAACGAAGTACGGAACCAACTAGGCAGAAATATCAAAGCCATTCGGTCGGACCGAGGTGGTGAGCATATAAACCTAGTGTATGACTCATTTTGAGTGGGCATGGAATAGTTCCATTGCTCACTCCTCCAGGGAAACCACAATGGAATGGGGTGTCCGAACGGAGGAACAGGGCCCCGTTGGACATGGTCCGCTCAAATGATGAGTCATGCCACTCTCTCGATAAGTTTCTAAGGATACGCTCTTGAGACAATGGCCCTCATTTTCAATTATACTCCGACTAAGGCTTTGGAAAAGACCCCATTTGGAATATGGACGGTCAAGGTGCCCAATGTGTCTTTCCTACGGATTTGGGGTTGTTATGCACAAGTTAAGAAATTGACTGTGAGCAAAACTAGAACCCAAAACCGACTAATGCCTGTTTGTGAGCTACCCTAGGGAAACCAAAGGGTATTACTGTTGGATATGCCCTAGTCCCGAGGCATTGGTCCTTGTATTTGTATCATACATTAATTGGATTCATGTATTATACTTATTTGTGTTATTAATAAAGGCATCAATTCATTAATTATATTTATCTTATGCAATATATTAAATGAAGTATCCAATGGACAAATCCATATCCATGATTACCAGTGTCATGCACTTGGCAGTAAGACCATGGATAGGGCAAACGATATGACCATAAATAGATCTGTAGTCTGTTCCAGTCATGGCAATGAATGGAATAAGAGACTATCATTAACCTGGTTGTATGGCGGTGTCTTACCGGTCATTGGACATGGAATGTCAACCAAGTTAATGGGTACATGCATAAGGGGCATGGTATTGGATAGATCCATTAAACGAGAAATCCACATGGTATAGTATCACAAGTGATTCTCGTGTAGTACTTGTATGGATCCTTTGACCTGACCATATGATAGTGTTGCATGTGAGGTCGCATACTTAGGGGTACGCCTAAAGGGCCTGTAATAGGGTGCCAAGTATGGGTGCTTTCGGGTATGTGACTTAGCATGGCAATGCTATGGATATACAGAAGGGATTTGTCACTCAGTAGTCCACTGAGAAGATATCAATGGCCTCTTGATGAATCTAACTGATAAGAGTGTGGTCACACCCAAACAAGTTTGGAACTTGTTTGTGAGCTTCAGTACATTCGGGATCAAGTCAATGTCCAAACACAAAAGAGGGTGATCAATCCATGCCTCTGTGTCGGACACCGATATCAATGACATGGGATGTACAAGTTTGAACTACAGGGTTATGATAACAGTTAGACTGACATCTCCATTTTAATTGAGGGCTGCAGTGGCTTGCTAGAGCCCAACTGCAGTCTGTGGGACTAAGGCCCACTGCCAACATAAAGATGGGCCTACGGGATCGTACACATTGAGCGACTGAACACCGACTTAAGGAATCACATGTATACTTGGAGTATACACTCTGGAGAGAGAGGTATATATATTAATTATATTATAAAGATCAATTGGATTGATCCTAATAATAAAATTAATATATTTCATTGACTCTTCAGAATTAATTAGATTAATTATGAGATTATTTCCTAGGTGGAAATATTCATATGTATAGGTTTACATATGATTTTATTTTATGAAGATCTAATTTTAATTTGATGGATTAAATTAATTGGTCAAACTAATTTTAATTTAAATGTAAATAATATATTACTTGGTGTAATATATTACATACATGGGTATATTAAAGTTGGGCTTGAAATTAATTTAAAATAGATTAATTAAAATAAGATTGGGCCTGAATTAAAAGCAGGAAGCCCACACAAATAAGGAGCCAAGTTGGACCAAAATTCCCCTAGGGAATTTCGGCCCACCTAGGGTTAACATAACCCTAGGTATTTCGGCCAAATGGATACACACAAGGATAGCCGAATTTTGTCTCTTTCTCCTCTCCATAGTTCGTGTTTTTCCGACGCTAGCACGGGCGGTGTTCGTTAGGCGTTCGTGTATGTGAACGAGGAGGTATTCTATATTGATTCCTGCAGTCTGCATCCATCTCTGAAAGAGATATTTCGGGTAAGAATATTATCTCTTTCTATTAAATTTTTGTTTTGCCAATTTCCATTTCAATTGCTCCTGGGCACGGGTTTGAGGAAATCATCGCGTTCTTCCGCTTTTATGGGGTGATTTCCGGTGAAAAATCCCAACAGTGGTATCAGAGCAGGCTTTTGATCCGTGAAAATTGTTAAAATTGGTTGAATCCCATGTTTTAAAATTGGAGATTTTAATTGGGGTTCTTGGTTTGGGTTTAAGGTTTTTCCCATTTGATTTTCATACAATTGGAATTGAATATGCATATTGGTTTATGTTTGTTTAATTTAATTGTACGTTTTTGGAATTCTTGGTGAATTTCTTGTTGTTGGATGCCTTGATGTAATTTTATATTTTTGTTTAAAAAAAAAAAAATCTGGCTGTTCCCGGGTGCGGTGCTGCCGGCGGCAGCCGCTACCCGTGGCGCTGGGCACCACAGGCAGCAGCCGTTGAGCGACAGTTGCTGCCAGAGCAGCAGGCTGCTGCTGGGCAGTGGCTGCTGCTGCTAGGGCAACTTGGTTGCCCTAGCCGCAGCGGGCCGGGCCTAATGTTTTTGGATTTGGCAGGTTTTGGGCCCGGGGCCCAGTTTTGAATTTTAATTGGTTTTGAAATTCGTGTGTTTAAATTTATGTAATTTAAATGCGTGTGGTTTCTTGAATGAAATTTTATTTTATCCATGTGATATTAATTTTGGAAATTAATATGGTTAATTGAAATTGGTTCGAGTAGTTTTGGCATAATTACTTGGACGGCTGAATTGGACCCATGGTTTCCCAATTCCAGTGGGAGCAGTTGGACTGCCTGGGCTGGAGGCCCAAAGCCCGTTAAGGGTTAGAACCATGGTGGGCCAAAATTGATGATTTCTATATAATGGCTTGGACATAATTGAAATGGGCTTAAATCATGCATTATAACATGCTTATGAATTATATGTATTGGATGCATATGGGTGATTAAATATTTTGTATGATTGGATGCTATTGGGCCTTATTCAAGATGGGTTGTATTTTCTTTTTGGGTAAATACGACCTGCGTGTCATTTTCTTTTTTTATGTAATTTTATTTTATTCAATTATTATAAAATTTGTAAAATAAGAAGCCCATGGAGTGGTGAGCCCAAGTAAAGGTGTAAGCCCAGAAGGAAGAAGATGGAGGCCCACCTGATATTGTTTTCTAGTATAGGTTTACTAGAATAATATTAGGATGTAATAAAAGCCCATAGCAGTCCATTTTACTTATTTATTTAATTATGCTTTATATTTATATGCATGTATGAATGTATGATCCAACCGCATTTCACCCGCCTTATGTATGCAAGCCGTTGTTAATTGAATCTAAAAACCAAATCAAATTACTAAGTCGCTTAAAAGTGCTTCCCTTATTCAAAACCGACTCGAAGTGGGAATAGGCCAGTTGTAGACCACGCCCTCACAGGATACACTAGAGTATTGTCACTTTGTATTGGGTTAGGGTATGGGATACTCTAACACTTGAATGGAGGTTTTGACTTAGCATGGGTAGTAGGATTCTCCTGGCCCTAAGCACAGATGGGTAAGTGCCAACAAGCCCATCAAACCGAGAGTCCCTAGGTTAGGATTGGACGGCGTTCCTACCTAAATAGTTAGGGTATAGTTGTACCAGGCCCTCGTCCGGCTATATCTTAATAAAATATGGATCTCGGCCTATGAGCCCAACAACTCAGTTTAATTAATAAGTTGATTCATTATTAATTTTATATGGGAATAACAAAGTAAAGTCCTTTATTAACACTCTGAATGTTTTTCTGTGTAGAAACTCTAAATGGCAAACAACAATACTTTATCACTGCGATCGATTCTTGAAAGGGACAAGCTTTTCTGTCCTAACTTTTTGGACTGGTCTAGGAACTTGAGAATAGTTCTAAGACAGGAGTCCAAAGAGTATGTGCTGGAGAGGCCTGTACCGGCTGCGCCTCAAGGACGTAATCCACCGGCTGCCCAGCTGGAGGAATACGAGGTGCATGTCAAGGATAATAGGGATGTGACATGCCTAATGTTGGCCTGTATGGTCCCCGAGCTACAAAAACAGTTTATGGACCATCAAGCCTTTGCTATGATAACAACTCTAAACGAGATGTTTCAGGAGCAAGCTCGTCAGGAAAGGTACCTGACCAACAAGGCATTCCACTCCTGTAAGATGGGGGCTGGGATATTTGTAAGCGCACACGTGCTCAAGATGAAGGGCTATTTGGACACATTAGCCCGTCTCGGATCGCCCATCTCTCAGGAGTTGGCGGTGGACACAATCCTAGCATCCTTGTCGGATTCTTATGATCAGTTCATCCTGAACTACAACATGCAAGGGATGAACCGCACTGTCAGTGAGCTGCATGGAATGCTTAAGCTTACTGAGTAGTCAATCAAAAAGACTCCGCCGGTGCTGCTGGTCAACAAGGGGAACCCTCCTGTTGCCAAGGGTAAGGCCAAGGCCAAGGCTAAAAAGGTCAAAGCCCAACCCAAGGCCCAGCAGAAGGCAGGTCCTAAGGATGTCTATTTCGGGTGTAGACAGGCGGGCCATTGGAAGAGATCATGTCCCAAGTTGATGGAAGAGCAAAGAAGGGGCTAAGGTGCATCCTCTTCAGGTATTTATGTTATAGACATTAACCTTACTGTTTCAACATCCTGGGTATTGGATACTGGATGTGGTTCTCACATTTTTTGTAATGTGCAGGGACTTAAAAACAGAAGGTCACTGGGTCGGGAGAGGTGGACTTGCTGGTCGGGAATGGAGCAAGGGTTGCTGCCATAGAGATTGGCGAATACCACCTTGTGATGCATAGTGGATTGGTTTTAATTTTAGAACAATGTTATTTTGTACCTGCTATGTGCAGGAATATTATTTCAGTTTCTATGTTGGATATTTCTGGATTTTATTTTACTATTTCTAATGGTAGAATTTCAATATCTAGAGAGGGATTATTTTATGGAGATGCTCTATTAAATAATGGCCTGTATATCCTGGACTTAAATGAAACCAATCACATCTATAACAGAAACACAAAAAGGGTTAAGCCAAACAAACTTAATCCTGTCTACCTATGGCATTGTCGTCTCGGCCACATAAACGAGAAGTGCATAGCTAGGCTTCATAAAGCTGGAGTCTTAGGGTCATTTGACTTGGAGTCAATTGATACATGCGATTCATGTTTACGAGGTAAGATGGCTAAGGCGCCTTTTAGTAAAAAGGCTGAAAGGGCCACTGGCTTATTGGACCTAATACATTCAGATGTATGTAGACCTATGAGCGCAGCGACCAGAGGTGGACATCTGTACTTCGTCACGTTCACGGACGATTTCAGTAGATATGGCTATGTCTATCTGATGAAACACAAGTCTGAGACCCTTGATAGGTTCAAGGAATTTAGGAACGAGGTACAGAACCAGCTAGGCAGAAATATAAAAATCCTTCGGTCGGACCGAGGTGGTGAGTATATGAGCCCAGAGTTTGACTCATATTTGAGAGAGCATGGAATAGTTCCACAGCTCACTCCTCCCGGAACACCACAATGGAATGGGGTGTTCGAAAGGAGGAATAGGACCCTGTTGGACATGATCCGCTCAATGATGAGTCAAGCATCTCTCCCAATTAGTTTCTGGGGACACGCACTCGAGACAGCAGCTCTTATCTTAAATAATACTCTGACTAAGGCAGTAGAAAAGACCCCATATCAGATATGGATGGGCAAGGAGCCCAATGTGTCTTTCCTAAGGATTTGGGGATGCGAAGCACATGTTAAGAAATTGACTAGTGGCAAGCTGGAGCCCAAAACAGATAAATGCCTGTTTGTGGGCTACCCTAGGGAAACCAAAGGGTATTACTTCTACAACCCCGCCGAGAACAAGGTGTTCGTGGCCAGGAAGGGGGTCTTTCTAGAAAAGGAGTTCCTTTCCAAGAAAGACAGTGGGAGCAATGTTAAACTCAGGGAAGTTCAAGGTCCACAAGCTCCTGAAGAGGATAACTCGGAGGCCCAGGTGGAGCTTCCACAGGAGGAAGCATTGACCCAGGCTGCACAAGGACCTAGAAGGTCTGGTAGGGATCGTAGAGAACTAGAGAGGTATGGTTTCCTCATCACCGATGACAGACTCTTCTCATCTGGGATGAGGAAGAACCCAAAACCTACCAAGAGGCTATAGCAAGCCCACAGTCTGCGAATTGG
Source organism: Euphorbia tirucalli (assembly GCA_039660915.1). Taxonomy (NCBI): domain Eukaryota; kingdom Viridiplantae; phylum Streptophyta; class Magnoliopsida; order Malpighiales; family Euphorbiaceae; genus Euphorbia; species Euphorbia tirucalli. The sequence goes on along the minus strand of CM077640.1, from coordinate 26,604,889 downwards.
CGCAAAGCCATGGAGGCAGAGATGCAATCTACGTACGATAACCAAGTTTGGAACTTGGTTGATCCACCTCCGGGTGCTAAGGTAATAGGTTGCAAGTGGTGTTATAAGCTAAAGGCCGACAATACCTTCAAGGGGCGTCTGGTTGCGAAAGGTTTCAGACAAGTCCATGGAATAGACTATGATGAAACTTTCTCACCAGTAGCCATGCTCAAATCCATCAGGATCTTGCTAGCCATAGCCGCATGGTACGACTATGAAGTCTGGAAAATGGATGTCAAAACCACTTTCCTTAATGGAAAGCTACTCGAGGATGTGTACATGACACAACCTGAGGGTTTTGTCGATCCAAAGTATCCGGGAAGGGTATGCAAGCTTCAAAGGTCCATTTATGGACTGAAGCAAGCATCCCAAAGTTGGAATCTCAGATTCAATGAGGCTATAAAGGAATATGGCTTCATACAGAATCAAGATGAGCCTTGTGTGTATAAGAGGACTAGTGGGAGCATTGTCACATTCTTGGTACTTTATATAGACGACATCCTACTCATTGGAAGCGACATACCTACACTGCAAGGGGTAAAGCAGTGGTTGAGTAAGTGCTTCACAATGAAGGACTTAGGCGAAGCTGAGATGATCCTAGGGATCAGGATCTATAGGGATAGATCAAATAGGCTTCTGGGCCTAAGTCAGGCCTCGTACATAGATAAAAGTTCTGAAAAGGTTCAACATGGACCGGGCCAAGAAAGGCTTCTTGCCAATGGGCCATGGGCTGAAACTTAGTAAGAAGCACTGTACTAAGATAAAGGAGGACAGGGAGAACATGAAATTGGTTCCATATGCTTCGGCTATAGGATCAATTATGTACTCCATGTTATGTACGAGACCTGATGTCGCCTTTGCACTAAGTATAACGAGCCGGTACCAGCAGGATCCCGGGGAGAATCACTGGAAAGCTGTTAAGGCAATCCTTAAGTACCTTAACCGGACTAAGGATAGCTTCTTAGTGTATGGTGGTCAGGAAGTGCTATCAGTTACTGGATACACTAATGCAAGCTTCCAGATTGACCAGGATGAGTACTAGTAGTAGTTTGGGTATGTATTTTTGCTAAATGGTGGTGCTGTAAGCTGGAGGAGCTTAAAGCAGACAACCATCACGGACTCTACAACAAAAGCTGAGTACATCGTTGCGTGTGATGCGGCTAAGGAAGCTGTGTGGATGAAGAAGTTTATCACTGAGTTGGGAGTAGTGCCAACTATCCAGGACCCAGTTGATATCTTCTGTGACAACAATAGGGCCGTTGCACAAGCTAAGGAGCCCCAGTCACACAAGAACACAAAGCACGTGCTCAGAAAGTTTTACCTCATACGAGAGATCGCGGAGGGAGGTGACATTGCATTGCACAGAGTGGACACCGAGGATAATGTCGCAGATCCTTTGACCAAGGCGCTGGCCCAGTCCAAGCACGAGGGTCATACTAGATCTATAGGGATTAGGCCCATGCCTAGTTAGAACTAGTGCAAGTGGGAGATTGTTGGATATGCCCTAGTCCCGAGGCATTGGTCCTTGTATTTGTATCATACATTAATTGGATTCATGTATTATACTTATTTGTGTTATTAATAAAGGGATCAATTCATTTATTTTATTTATCTTATGCAATATATTAAATGAAGTATCCAAAGGACATATCCATATCCATGATGACCAGTGTCATGCACTTGGCAGTAAGACCATGGATAGGATAAACGATATGACCATAAATAGATTCGTAGTTTGTTCCAATCATGGGAATGAATGGAACAAGAGACTATCATTAACCTGGCTGTATGGCAGTGTCTTACCGGTCATTGGACATGGAATGTCAACCAAGTTAATGGGTACATGCATAAGGGGCATGGTACTGGATAGATCCACTAAACGAGAAATCCATATGGTATAGTATCACAAGTGATTCTCGTGTAGTACTTGTATGGATCCTTTGACCTGACCATATGATGGTGTTGCATGTGAGGTCACATACTTAGGGGTACGCCTAAAGGGCCTATAATAGGGTGCCAAGTATGGGTGCTTTCGGGTATGTGACTTAGCATGGCAATGCTATGGATATGCAGAAGGGATTTGTCATTCAGTAGTCCACTGAGAAGATATCACCGGCCTCTTGATGAATATGACTGATAAGAGTGTGGCCACACCCAAACAAGTTTGGAACTTGTTTGTGAGCTTCAGTACATTCGGGATCAAGTCAATGTCCAAACACAAAAGAGGGTGATCAATCCATGCCTCTGTGTCAGACACCGATATCAATGACATGGGATGTACAAGTTTGAACTACAGGATTATGATAACAGTTAGACTGCCATCTCCATCTTAATTGGGGGCTGCAGTGGCTTGCTAGAGCCTAACTGCAGTCTGTGGGACTAAGGCCCACTGCCAAAATAAAGATGGGCCCACGGGATCATACACATTGAGCGATTGAACACCGACTTAAGGAATCACATGTATACTTGGAATATACACTCTGGAGAGAGAGGTATATATATTAATTATATTATAAAGATCAATTGGATTGATCCTAATAATAAAATTAATATATTTTATTGGCTCTTCATAATTAATTGGATTAATTATGAGATTATTTCCTAGGCGGAAATATTCATATGTATAGGTTTACATATGATTTTATTTTATGAAGATCTAATTTTAATTTGATGGATTAAATTAATTGGTCAAACTAATTTTAATTTAAATGTAAATAATATATTACTTAGTGTAATATATTACATACATGGGTATATTAAAGTTGGGCTTGAAATTAATTTAAACCAGATTAATTAAAATAAGATTGGGCCTGAATTAAAAGAAGGAAGCCCACAAAAATAAGGAGCCAAGTTGGACCAAAATTCCCCTAGGGAATTTCGGCCCACTTAGGGTTAACATAACCCTAGGTATTTCAGCCAAATGGATACACATAAGGATAGCCGAATTTTGTCTCTTCCTCCTCTCCATAGTTCGTGTTTTTCCGACGCTAGCACGGGCGGTGTTCGTTAGGCGTTCGTGTACGTGAATGAGGATGGATTCTATATTGATTCCTGCAGTCTACATCCATCTCTGAAAGAGATATTCCGGGTAAGAAAATTTTCTCTTTCTATTAAATTTTTGTTTTTCCAATTTCCATTTCAATTGCTCCTAGGCACGGGTTTGAGGAAATCATCGCGTTCTTCCGCTTTTATCAGGTGATTTCCGGTGAAAAATTCCAACAATTACTTCTACAACCCTGCCGAGTATAAGGTGTTCATGGCACGAAAGGGGGTCCTTCTTGAAAAGGGGTTCCTTGTACTGCCATGCTCACTGACATACCCGAACGTACCCATACTTGGCACCCTTTTACAGGCCCATTAGGCGTACACCAAAGTGTGCCACTTCACATGCAGCACTATCATATGGTCCGGTCAAAGGACTTATACAAGTACTACGCGAGAATCAGATGTGATGTGATACCATGTGGATTCCCGTTAAGTGGATTGATCCAGTACCATGCCCTTTTTGCATGTACCCATTAACCTGGTTGACATTCCATGTTCTATGACCGGTAAGGCACCGCCATACAACCAAGGTTAATGATAGTCTTTAGTTCCATTCATTCCCATGATTGGAACAGACTATGAATGACTTTATGGCCATATCGTTTTCCCTATCCACAGTCTTACTGCCAAGTGCCTCACACTTGACAACATGGATATGGATATGTCCATTGGATACTCTATTTAAAATATAGCATAAGACATATAGTAAATAGATTAATGCCTTTATTTCCTGACACAAATTGTATAATACATAAAGTTCACATTAATGTCCAAATGTATGATACAAAGACAAGGACTAATGCCTCGGGACTAGGGCATATCCAACATACATGTATTTCATTTTATGTATGTCTAATTTAATCCATTGATGAGATTAATAGGTCAAATGAATTTTAATTTAAATGTATGTAATATATTATATGGTATAATATATAAGCATACATGTTAAATTAAATTTGCATTTGAATTTAATTAAATCGAAGGAAGTAAAATTGGGTTTAGACATCACATAAAAATGGTCATGGCCAAAACTTATGGTGGGATTATGGACAAAATGGTGAGTCATTCTTTGACTTAAGAGTAGCCAAGTTGGACTTTGTTACTTTGTAACTTATCTTAACTTTTCTTGGTGAAAATTATGAATAAGGGGCAGCCATTTTGATGTTGGCCGCATATATTATTTCTTAGTCAGAAATAATTTGCCCTTTTTTAAGCATTCATTCTTTTGGTAAGAATGAGTTTTGCCCACTTGAAAAAATATGGTTTTATTTTTCTTTTAGAAAGAAAAATTGGATAGCCATATTTCTTCTTGTGTGCTGCCCCTCTCTCTCTCTCTTCTTACATAATCTGAGTCGCTAGCACGGGTTGGGTCCGAGAGCCGCTCATGTACGTGACGTTAGAGGGAGTCGGCTTCGATTCCTGCAGTCCGCATCCGTCTCTTAGAGAGACTTGGTGGTAAGTTTTTAAACTCTTTCCTTTGTGCTTTAGTTTTTTATTTCCACATCTTAAGCTCCTGAGATCGGATTCGAGGAAATTGACGTGTATTTCCACTTTTATCAGTCAGTTTTCCGTGACGAATCCCAACAATAACTAAGGTATAATCAACATAATAGAGTATCTTAAGATATAATTATGGTATAATCACTGTAATAGTGTATTTTAAGGTATAATTAAGGTATAACTAAGGTATAATCACTATAATAGTGTATTTTAAGATATAATCAATGTATAATCAATGTAATAGTGTATCTTAAGGTATAACTAAGGTACAATTAAAGTATAACTAAGGTATAATCATTGTATTAGTGTACTTAAGATATAATTAAGGTAATATTATAATCACTACAATAGTATATCTTAAGGTATAACTATACCGTATTTATACCTTAAGATACACTATTATAGTGATTATATCTTTGTTATACCTTAATTATACCTTAAAATACATTATTACAGTGATTATACCTTAGTTAAACTTTAATTATACCTTAAGATACACTATTATAGTGATTATACCTTAGTTATACTTTAATTATACCTTAAAATACATTATTATAGTGATTATACTTTAGTTATACCTTTAGATACTCTATTACATTGATTATACTTATTCTACCTTAAGATACACTATTACGGTGATTATACCTTAGTTATACCTTAATTATACCTCAAGATACATTATTACAGTAATTATACCTTAGTTATACCTTAAGATACACAATTACATTGATTATACGTTAGTTATACCTTAATTATATCTTAAGATATACTATTGCATTAAATATACCTTAGTTATACCTTAAAATACACTATTATAATGACTATACCATAGTTATACCTTAATCATATCTTAAAATACACTGTTACAGTGATTTTGCCTCATTTATACCTTAGCTATACCTTAACTATACCTTAAGATACACTATTATATTGATTATACTTTAGTTAAACCTTAAGATAAACTATTATAGTGATTATACCTTAGTTATATCTTAATTGTACCTTAAGATACACTATTACATTGATTATATTTTAGTTATACCTTAAGATATACTATTACCGTAATTATACCTTAGTTATACATTAATTGTACCTTAAGATACATTATTATGGTGATTATACCTTAGTTATACCTCAATTATACATTAGTTATACCTTAAGATACATTAATATATTGATTATACCTTAGTTATACCTTAAGATACACAGGTATAATGAGTTATATTTTAGTAAAAAAAAATATTGGAAAAAATATATACATATAATCTTATTTCGAAATGAAAAAAAAAACTTTTAAAGTCGCATGATAAAAAAAAAAAAAAAAAGATTGAGAGATAAATATAAAATTAGATTAACATTATGAAAAGAAAAGAGAGAAATATAGATTAAGTAGAATAAGATATTTAAGTAATTTTGAAATGTTAAAAAGAGATTTTTGTAAAAGTTTCTAGTTTATGTAAAAAAAAAATATATATATATAGTGACAAAATATAAGTATTTTTGTAAAATCCTAAGAATTTTTATACCCTCTTGCATAGATGTGTAGACCCAAGCTTTTCATATGGGCTCCTTGGGATAGCAGGCTGACTAGAGATGACACGTGGCATGGAAACATTTAATAAAATAAAATCATAAGACTTACCAACGAATGACGTGGCACGCGTGGATAGCAGAGAAACGTGGGCGCTTGTAATTGGACGAAGCAAGCACGGAACAGAGATGATTCTATTCGGCATTCGGCATAGGCAGAACGCTTCCCCCAAAACAGGACAGCCACAAACTAAGACTGTAGGTCTTGCAAATCCACGTGACATGCTTCCATTTGTCCTTCTTTAGTTTTTTTCATATAGCCCCCTGTATTGATATCATCACCAAGTTCTTTTCAAATTATTTCAGAATAAAAAAAGCAAGGAAATCCCTCCTAGTATACCACCTTGTAAAGCAGTATGTCACCCTAGGCTTACATTAGAATTTTGAATTAAATTTCATATTTCAATTTCGTAAATTTGCATCTAATTATTGCTCAGAACTCTTCAATAAAAAAATAATAACAATAAACAAAATTCAGTACAGTCAAATTAGAAAACTCACAAACAAACTTTCATAATTAAATTAAACTATATATCACAAAAAAAAAAAAAAAAAAATCATAAACTTAATTTGAGTATCAGTTTCCTATTTCTCCTTAGAGTTTAGTCTTTGAGGGGCTTTTTATTTTATATTGAAATAATTATGTCCATTCTTAAAATTAAGAATTTTCTTTTTTTGTCAATTTTTATTTGTCTTTAGTCTACAATCCAAGTTTCACTTAACCCTGGGATAAATATTTTTGGGTCCCCTAAAATTTACTCAATTATTCAATTAATTTTTTTTTCTTTTTTAATTTCACTGTAGATCTCAAATTTTTATAAGAATATATAGGCTCTAGTAATATGCGAAAGTTAGGGTTGACACAAAAGGAGAAAATATGTGAAAGTTGCAATTACAATATTTTATGCAAATGGAGACGAGGATTATGACAAAGACACATTATCCTTAGTTTATAGAGAAAATTATACAATAGACCCGGTCTATATGGACCTTTCTAATAAAAAATTGACACACAAGCGTTTTTTATTTTGAAAATAGTTATATTGCTTACGTGTCAGTTTTTCAGTGGAACGGTCCATATGGACCCGATTCACTGTAAAATTTCTCAATTTATAGTCATTACCTGGCTGAGTTGGTTTAAACTATGAATATATTTCTGTATATGAGCTACCAAAAAAAGCCAATCTATATACGAAATAAAATGAATATTGTAACAAATAAATAAAACAGAGATTATAATTAAGTCAGTGTGACAGTGGAAAGGAGATTGATTGCAGAGCGCAAAAATGGAGGTAGGGTTTTTGGGGCTTGGGATAATGGGGAAGGCCATGTCCACCAATTTGATTAAGAGTGGCTTTAAGGTCACTGTTTGGAACAGGACGCTCTCTAAGGTAACTTCTCTTCTTCTTCTTCTTGCTTTTTCTTTTCGTTTCATTAATATTTTAGCCCATAATTTGATCTGAGTTACTTGTAGTGTGATGAACTGGTGGCATTAGGCGCTTCCATTGGAGAAACTCCTGCAACTGTCGTCAAGAAATGTCAAATCACCATTGCTATGCTTTCTGATCCTGCTGCCGCTCTTTCGGTTCGTAATATTCATTCAATCCTGTCTACCGATGATTTTTTCTGGTATTTTATTTTTCCAAGACCAAAGGAAAAGTGATATACAGATCATTACTAAAATCGATGATTCCTCAGGTTGTTTTTGACAAAGATGGAATTCTTAAAGAAATCTGTAATGGAAAAGGTTACATCGATATGTCAACAGTTGATCCTGAAACTTCTACCAAGATCAGTGGGGTTCGTATCTGTTGCTAATTGCTAATTGCTTTTTCTAATTTTACTGTTAAGTCTTATTTTCTGTTTTTGAATGGTTGTGGAGCATGGTTGGAGTATAGGTCATCTTATTTTGTAGAGCTGAGACGACTTTAAATGACCTTAATCCAAATTTATTACGGGGCCAGGCTCCTTTCTTTTTTTTTTTTTTTTTTTTTTTGATCGTACAAATGACATGAAATAATTTTGATTCATGTTTCTGGGGAGTGTTCAGTTGGTGTGGAATTTAGCCAGCGGAGAAAAGGACAGTTCTGCTATATCTGTTTTCATCACTTAAAAATTTGCCCGCAGGTTAACACCATATTCTGATTCAGACTTCGGTTTTTTGGATTGTTTCAGCCATGGATGCTTTTAAATATTTTGGGGATATAAAGTAGGTCCAGTGTTGTATTAATAACCCTTTCTAATTTAATCTTAATGTTGCAAACGTTTAGAAGCTTTCTGATATGTCTTTAAATAGCTGCAATGATTAGGTAGTTTGTTTCGTTTTTGGCAAAATATTTGGGGCTATATTTTTGTTGATTGATCCTTGATGTTTACAGGCAATTACTGCAAAGGGTGCTTCCTTTCTTGAAGCTCCTGTTTCAGGTAGCAAGCAACCAGCAGAAGCTGGGCAACTAGTCATACTTGCTGCCGGGGATAAGGTAAATTGACATATTGGTTAATGTTTCAACTTTCTTTCTTGACATCATGACTTGGATTGCACTTTTAAAACATCGATGCTAGTAAAATGGCCTCTCTTTCTTATATGTTTTCTGGCTCTTTGATTTATTCTCTGAATAGGCTGATTCCATTATTTCTCACATGTAGCATCGCACTGCAAGTACAAGGTCGTCATATTGCAGCAGACATATATTTGGTGCTTTTTAAATTCATGAATCTAAACAATTTAGAAAACTTGGTATAATTTGATTACTCCATCTTCTTGTTTCCTACTTGCTTAGTCCTTTAACAATAACCACTGTTTTCTTTAATATTGCAATTTCTTATTCAGATTTTGTTAAATGACCATTTGATCTCGCATGGTATATTCTTGTCATTTCCTTGCTAATCCAAATAACAAAAAAGAAAAAGGGTACAAGTAAAAAGGGAACAAGTACTAAAATTATCTTGGTACTCTTTTTATAAGTTGAGTATGCTAGCAAATTGGAATTTTGAGATGCTGCTTCTATAAATTCTAAAAATGTTGTAGTCTTCTCCTACAATTTTCCGTTGTGCATAAGTTACAAAAATATTTTTTGCATCCCTTTATTTTTAATGCTTAATATCCTTGCTTTCATTTTAGGCATTATATGAGGCAGCAATTCCAGCTTTTGAGGTCATGGGAAAACAGTCTTTCTTCTTGGGGGAGATTGGAAATGGAGCAAAAATGAAACTTGTGGTCAACATGATAATGGGAAGGTAATTGGTGCCTTATGCTGATAATTAATATTTAGTACTGATGCTAGTTTTGGTTTATCTAGAAGAGATCCAATATACACATTCCAGAAACACTTGTCACAGTAAAGAATTCCCTTTTTGTTGTTGTTGTTGTGGAATTACTATGTAGTTGCACTGAGGTAAAATAATTCAACGAATGATTTAGTCTTTGATGTTACTAAATAAAAAAAGAGGGAGAAAAAACTCTAGCTTTTCAATTCTTATACTACCAGACCTCAAAGTTTATGGCTTTAACATGCTATTGAGTGTTTTTGTTGTTGTTGTTGTTGTTCATAATCAAAATAATGTTGCTGTAAGAAGGGTAGAATTCTTAAAGTTGAATACACTTGGAGGTCACATTTTCACTTGAAAAGTCCATTTCATATACTCTATGCCAAATTAGTAGTTATAATCCTTCTATGTTCAAACAGTTTTATTACCAGAAGGTTTTTCTTTAAATCTATTAAAATAAATCTTACAGCAGAGACCTGATGAATTGGTACATGTTGCTATATAATTGACTGCTCTTGACTTTATATGTTCTAGAGCATAAGCAAGCTGAATAAAGGCCTCTGAATAATAATGCATTGGTGAGAAATCCACTCTTATAAAAATTACTCATGTATACTAATATATATTCTGCATATTGTTAGCTAATATCGGAGTTTCACTTGTTTCCTAGACCTGGAAAGTTGATATTGGATATTAATTATGGTTTATTGACCTTGCAGTATGATGAATGCATTTTCTGAGGGACTGGTACTGGCAGAAAGGAGTGGACTGAACCCTTCCAATCTTCTTGATGTATTGGTGAGACATCAGCAACTTTTGTGATGGCCTGTATTGTGATTTGCTGAATTGTTGGCCAAAAAGAGGGGGAATAGTGTGCAATTAGTATTAACTGTCAAAGACCTAATTTCCTGTCAGGATCTTGGTGGAATTGCCAATCCGATGTTTAGAGGAAAAGGACCGTCTATGCTCAAGAGCAATTACTCCCCTGCATTTCCTCTGAAACATCAGCAAAAGGACATGAGGTTGGCTCTTGCCCTTGGGGATGAAAATGCAGTATCAATGCCTGTAGCAGCAGCAGCAAATGAGGTTATGCTCTTCTCTCATTGTAGCTGCCTTAAGCTATAAAAATGCGTTAATATTTAATTAGACAAGAATTTGAAGCTAGAACGGTGCTGCAAATTTAAAATGTTGATAGCCATGATCTATGATAGTGTATATTTTCAAATCAGATGCACTTGACTTCAATGACTATACCTGCTTTCCGTTTTGGATAGTTGATGATTGGTTTGTGGATTATCTACTAATTTAAATGTTATTCTGCTCATTTATATATGGAAAAGACTGATGTAGTGGCATCCTTATGTTTGTATAACTAATAAGAAAAACAAAACTCAACATCATGAAGAGTGGAACCTCAAGGATTGATGTGGAAGCCACATTTTGCTGGGAGCAGTTGTGTTATTTGAACTAAAACTGATCAGTTCATATATTTTTAATGGCAGGCATTCAAGAAGGCGAGAAGTATGGGACTAGGGGACTTAGACTTTTCAGCAGTATATGAGACACTGAAGTTTCACAAGGATTGATCTTAAGTATTGTAGTATACCTTGGTAAAGTAGAAATTTGTGGCATTGTGCTTTTTTGTTTTACTAGTGAGGTTGTGCGGTACTTGTCATGATTGGAGGCAGAAAATCAGCTTTGCCCTGATGGATAATTATTGTGTACATTAATTGCCAGATACTAGAACTCTATGGAAGTGAAATCTATAAGGTTCTAAAATCTAATTGTCTTGTTTGCATATCCCCTTTGCATATCAACTTCTGGTTAAAAAAAAAAAAAAGAAGCCAAGGCATGATTGTGCCTTCCCTGTTTGGTATGCCGTTATGCATTGCATATTGGAATAAGCATTCTATTGTTATGTTTGATTCCGGAAATATAGAGGAATCCAATATGATAGACGATGGCCTAGCCCAATGATAAGAATAGTCTAGAAGGGATGAGCTGTAAAGGGCAAGGGTGATTCTAGTTTAGGACAGGGGTAATTATGGTATAAGTATTGGTATTTAGAGGGAGAGAGTTTAGGGAGCAGGGCTTTCGGGAATTTGTAATTTTGTCTACCTTTAGACGAGGCTCTACTAGTTTAGTCGAGAGGGAAGTTCATCTTCCACTGGGGGATTAGGTATTCATGTTAGGAGTGTTTGGCATGGTAAGTTTATATCATGGAATGAGAATGGGAATGAGAATGCTTGATTCCCTTTAATGATGTTTATTAGTTTAAATTTAACCTAGTAATGGGAATGTGATTTCCCTTTATATGGGAATCAATGATTCCCCCATCCCTCCACATCAATCAATTTGATTCCACTCTCACTATCTTTTGTAACTTCTTTTTTATTAGTTTTTTTTTCCACATGTTTTTCTTTGAAAAAAAAAAAATTTTTAATGCCCACAATTTTCATTTTTGTACCAATCTATTAGTATTATCAATACAAACTGAAAATGTCTTGTATAAATCCATAAAGTTTGTTTTACGTGTATGAACTCATTATATATATATATATATATATTCTTTGACATTTTATGTTAATTATTATTAAATATTATGTTCATAAAAATATTATATAATACAAATTATGAAAAATAGACAAATGTTATATTGTATTATCATTATATATAGAATTTTTAATAGTATTTTACGTCTTAAGCATATTTTTTAAATTTGTTAAAAGATTGTTCAAATAAAATCATATTAAAAATGTATTATATTATGGAAGTTAGATTCCGATACCATACCAAAACCAAACAGAATTAATAAATGATGATTCTGATTATGGTTCTATATCATTCCCATTCTAATTCCATATCATTCCGATTCCGATTCCAAAGTTTGAACCAAACACCTCTTTAGTAGGTGTTATAATCCATGAAGCACCGATACGTAAATGACAAACGTCATTTTTAAAAAATGTGCAATAGAGACATGGTGGGGACAAGGTAAATATTTAAAAAATTATAAAATACATACAAATATATAAAAACCATATATAATATTCATTCATACAAAGTTACAAAATAACCCCTTTATAAAGTTAAGGTTTTTACTTTTTAATTTTTGAAAAATTACAAAAGAATCCCCCTTTATAAAGTTTTTTAAAAAGATCCTAAAAACTATGTTCTCGTCGCGTCCTCATTATGTCCTGCCATGTCTCTGTATATAAAAAAAAAATAAAATAAAAAACTGGGACACCATTTTTGCTGTGTCGAACATGTGTCCCGCCATGTTCTCAGAGTGTCCAACATGGATACGTTGACCTCCCAGAAGTGTCAGTACTTCATAGGTTACAATTTTAGTTTTTCCATCAATATTGAGTTTCTTTTGCTTAATAATTGAACATAGAATAACTATTTCAAAGTAAGGAATATCTATTCTTTATAAAAGTACTTCACGATATATTTTAATATTAATTTTTATCTTATTAATTTCATTTTTTCTCTTTTCACACTCTTTCATTTTTTAATATCAATATGACATATTTCATATGTTATTCTAATTTAAATTAAATAATGGAATATGGTGGAAAAATGATCTATTCCATACTATTCTATTCCTACCATATTTTATTCGGTGAGACAAATAAATTTTAGCATAGTATGATATTTAGGTCTTTGGATATTACTTTTTGCATGGTTAACAACCCAGTTGATTCCATGTTTTAGCATGGAAGGACTTTTTTTCTCTATAATTTTTTTGCCATGGAGGATTAATGGACTCTCCGTAACCCTCTTCATTTCGTCACTGAAACTAGTGAGATTTTTTTTTCTTGAAATATAAGCTTTTTTACTTAATATCAAGTTCTGTTTATTGTTTCTTTCTTATATAATCTTAGATATATATAAAAAAAAATCTATTCAAAATGTTGAATTATAATGAAGCAAAGTAATTATTCAATGTAAATTTTATAGTAGAAAGGAACTTAGCTAAACCATAAAGTCTCCATAAGAAGGCAGCCATGATCCATCATTCTCTTTTTGAAACAAATAAATGTTCCTGCTGAGCAGTAAAATGATTCTTGCTGTATTTTTGTTTTGTTTTTAATATAGAAAAAAAAAATAAAGAAAGAAAAGTCCAACATTGCCTCAAAATCGGAGAAACTATGCAATACGTTCCACAAATCACGTCATTTTGCATAGGTAACAAAATAATATCATGCAATATATTTTGTGGTCCAGTGTTTATAAATTATATTTTAAGGTTTATATTTTTGTGTTCAAAATTTTTTTAGGACATAGAATTTTATTTAAATAATCAACTGTTAAATAATTAAGGGCAAACTTCAAAAACATATTGACAGTCCCAAATGGCTAGTTACAGTACTAGATGGGGGTAAATCGTGCTGTAGGACGAATAAAAATTTTCGCTTATTAAAAATTGCAGAATTATGAATTATAATAAAACTTGTAAATATAAAATGCTTTTGTAAAAAAATAACTTTAAGTACTAAAGCATTTAAAATAAAGTGCAAGAAATTAAATTGCATAAAATAAAGAGAGTAGAGATAGAGAAAATGCAAACACAGAATTTTATCTTGGTTCGACCCAACCGATCTACGTCCAATCCCCAACCCAACCGCTTGAGATTTCCACTACGTTTCCTTTACGGGCAGGAAAGAAGCCTATGCTACTTTTTTCAAGTTCAAGTAACAAACTCAATACTTTTACAGGCTCAGTATCAAACCTATCCCGTTACTTTTTGGAGCTTAAGTAACAAACTCAACCGGTGCTTTTTCGAAGCTCAAACACCAAACTTTTACAACCTTTGTTGATCAACCACCAACAAAGTAATACCCCTTTCACATAACCTTGTGTGAAAAATACAACTTCCTAAAATATTTGAATATAAGAATGAATAATATTTTTCTCTCTTCTCTTTGTGCTCTTTGGGAATATGGAAGACTTTATAACTTGAAAGCTTGTATAAAAATGTATCTTGAAATGTCTTCCACCCCTTCACACTTTCTTCTTCTTCCTTTTTATAGTAATGTGAGAATATGGCCGTTTGACACAAAATATGGCCGTCGATGTCAAGTAATGTGGCCGTTGGAAGATGAATTGTGAATTGTCTTCAAGTGATAATCAAAGCAAAGAATATAGCCGTTTGTCCTTAGGCCATATCCAAAGTATAGGTGGATTTCTTCTTCATAAAGACATGTGACAAAATGAGGTATAAGTGCATTCTTAGGTGTAACCCCGTAGCTATAAGAGATGGAGTGAAGAGAGACTTTGTTCTTAAGGTAAGGTTCGACCTTAAGATTACATGTGATCACAAATTTAAGAAGTCCTTAGCTAAGGTTGCAAACTAAGGTAAAAGATATCACATGATGCAAGAACATAAAGTGGCTGAAATAATTCTTTAAGCATTACCACTTAAAAGTCAAGGTAAGGTCAAAGTATGATCTTAAAAAAAAAAATAACTTACCTCATGATCAAATATGAGCTCAAAGTTGATATGTCCATGTAATCAAAAGAGTGATCAAAGAGAATATTTTTGTGTAGCCGAAGGTATGCTATTGTATGGTCAACATTCCACTTTATAAAAGAATATGAAGTCAACTTGGATATATGCCAAAAGTTCTCAAATAACTTAAGTCATAATCAAACCTTAGGTCAACATTAATATTCTTAACTAATAAACCAACCTTAGGTATACATACATATATATATATATATATATATATATATATATATATATATATATATATATATATATATATATATATATATATATATATATATATATAAACAAGATAGATAAATGGAATATGAGTTGCTCTTTTAACTTATAAGCCAAATATAAAAACATTTTACGTTATAGGGATTAGGCTCATGCCTAGTTGGTACTAGTGTAAGTGGGAGATTGTTGAATATGCCCTAGTCCCGAGGCATTGGACCTTGTATTTGTATGTACATTTATTGGATTTATGTATTATACATATTTTGTGTCATTAAATAAAGGCATTAATCTATTTATTATATATCTTGTGCTATATCTTGAATGGAGTATCCAATGGACATATCCATACCCATGTTGACAAGTGCCATGCACTTGGCAGTAGGACCATGGATAGGGAAAACCATATCACCATAAAGAGATCCGTAGTCTGTTTCAGTTATGGGAATGAATGGAACCAGCGACTATCATTAACCCGGTTGTATGGCGGTGTCTTACCGGCCATTGGACATGGGATGTCAACCAAATTAATGGGTACATGCAAAAGGGGTATGGTACTGGATAGATCCACTGAACGAGAAATCCACATGAAAATGCATCACTAGTGATTCTCGTGTAGTACTTGTATGGATCCTTTGACCTGACCATATGATGGTACTGCATGCAAAGTCGCATACTTTGAGGTACGCCTAAAAGGCCTGTAAAAGGGTACAAAGTATGGGTACGTTTAGGTATGGCACTAAGCATGGCAGTACTATGGATATGCAGAAGGGATATGTCACTCAGTAGTCCATTAAGAAGATATCACCGGCCTCTTGATGAATGTGACTGATAAGAAAGCATCAATACATTAGGAATCAAGTAAATTTCCGGACACAAAAGAGGGTGATTCATCCATGCCTCTGTGTTGGACACTGATATCAATGACATGAGATATACAAGTTTAAACTACAGGGTTATGATTTCAGTTGGACAGCCATCACCATCTTAATTGGGGCCTACAATGGCTTGCTAGAGCTCGCCTGCAGTCTGTGGGCCATAGGCCCACTGCCAACATAAAGATGGACCCACAGGATCGTACACATTGAATGTCTGAACACGGACTTAAGGGATCACATGTATACTTGGAGTATACATACCAGAGAGAGAGGATTGATCGAAATAATAAAATTAATATTTGCATTAGCCTTCTCATAATTAATGCAATGAATTAATCTATGAGATTATTTCCTTGGTGGAAATGTTCCACATGTATAGGTTTACATGTATCTTAATTTTATGAATGTCAAAATTAATTCCATGGTAAAATTAATTGATCAAATTAATTTTAATTTAAATGTATGAAACATATTATATGGTATAATATGTTAGAATACATGTTGAATAAATATTAAGTTTGATAATTAATTGGACCAAAAGAATTAACAATGACCTGCGCTTAAAAAGGAGAAAAGCCCGCATGAAATTAAGGGGAGTATTGGGCCGAAATTTTGGTAAAAATTTCAGCCATCTAGGTTAGCATTTTAACCTAGAGAATTCAAAGTGGAATACCAGGAGAAAATTTCACCCACCTCTCTCACACTCTCGTTCGATCCCATCACTAGCACGGTTCGTGTAAGTGAACGCGGAGGGAATCAAATTTGGTTTCTACAGCCATCTCTAGAAGAGATATTCCTGGTGAGAATTTATTCTCTGCTTGTTAAATTTTAAGTTTTACAATTTTCAATTCAATTGCTCTTGGGCACAGATTTAAGGAAATCACCGCATTCTTCTGCTATTATCGGGTGATTTCCGGTGGAAAATCCCAACAATAAATTTATTTATTTAATATTTTTTAGTCAATTATCTAGTAAAATAGAGTCAGTTATCTAATAAATTAAAGCTAATTATCTACTAGTTAATTAAGAGTTGTTACCCCTTCAATGTCTTATTTAAGTCTTCGTCATTTTTTTTTCTCATAAACGTTTTCTTCCTTTGTACTTTATTTGCATTTAGTTCGTATATTCTTTTCATATACAATCTATATGAAAACTTGTGAAAACTTTTATCAAATTCTAATGTACTTTTTCTTCAGACTAATTTGTGTTAGTTAGATTGTTGTTTATTGCTTAGAGTTTTATCATTTCATGCTTTTAGTTTTATGTGAGTCTCTTTGCTATTTCTTCAATATTGAAGTTGTTAGTCAAATTATATTTAATTTATATTCAAGTTATATTAAAGTAATATTGAAGCTATATGTAAGCGCTGGAATTTTCCAAAAAAAAAAAAGCTAGAGCCACACGACTGTAATATACAGTCGTACGACTGTCGTTACAGTCGTACGACTGTAATTTGAAAAATTACAGTCATACGACTGTACGATCGGAGCAGGTGCAGAACACTATGCCCATGACATAAGAAAGAAGAGGGGAAAGATTGAGCAATTAATGCACGGGATTTGGTGAGGAAATCAGAAATCAGAGAGATAAAAAAGAGAAAAAGAGAGAATAGGGGGTTGGCTTTTAGGGGATTCTGAAATCTTAGAGAGAAAAGAGACAAAGAGACAAGGAAAAGAAACACAAAAACCTCAAGTTTCTTTTCCTCTTCTATTTCTTTTAATTCTCAAAATTAAGTTTAAAAATCTGATAGAAACCCACAGGTTAACAATCTAACTCCCTAAACAAACTAAATTTCGGACTAGAAACCCTAGGATTCCCAAGCACTTTGGAGATTTTAGACACAAACTTTCCAACTTCAATTCAAGGAGAAAGGAGCGAATTTCAGTGGATTGGAGCGACGCCAGGGGTCAATCCTACGGTGGGAAAGCGCCTAAGAGGTAAACACTCTTTTTTTACCCTTTTTTTCATGCTTTCTGGGTGATAGGGTGTGATTTTGTGCATTTTTATCCAACTTTTTGCGTTTCTGTTTCTGGACATCAAGAACAGTCGTTTGACTGTTCTTAATTTGATGAACAGTCGTACGAGTGTTCTTGATTTCCAGCTGTTTTCTCCCAGTTTTATTTTAAATAATTTTGGCGAAATTCTAAAGGTAGAATGATTTACAATTGTACGACCGTAGTTACAGTCTCACGACTGTAATACTCGTCCAGAATCAAAATTTCCATTTTAATCCCTAAAAATTTCTAAAAACCCCTAAAAATTCAGAAAATCATAAAAATGAATTTTGTTCTGTGCATTCACGGCCCTAGATTTAAATTCCAGTATTATTGCATTTAGAACAATACCACGACGGAGACCCAATTCTCCCAAAAACTGACCCACCTCATATGCTAAAATTAAGTTAAACAGGAAAATAAATCATTTTCAAAATGATTTTCTCACAAAACCAAAAATACAGAGACGTTTTAAAACTTTTTCCAGGTCTAACCAGGCTGGCTAGCTGAGCCGACCCAGTTATCCCACTAAATGCATGCTCCCAATTTCTAAATTTCCAATTCTGTCATGTTTGAGTCCTATTTTTGGCGTGCCGTATATTGTGCTAACCCTCTGTTTTGCAGCTTTTTATTTTTATTTTTGGTATATTTAATAGATTAATACGTGTATCCTAGGCGATTGTAATTTTTAGATAAATCGTGTATTTAGACGGTTGTAAAAGTGAGGACGATAGTTTTTATTTTTATTCGATCGGGTTGTAATAATTTAATCATATACTATTTTACTTTATCTGTATGCGCGCTGTATGTTTAACTTAATGCAATAAAATTGACTTTAGAATTTGAAATATCTTCAAAGAACATTCGCCATATATATTTTAATTAGACACGAAACAAGGGACTTGTCCAGACCTAGATCTTTGGATAGTGTAGCGGCCGTTCGTCCGGTTCAGCTACATTATAAATTTCCTGGTTGAGCTGAGCCGGATGGCGACTCATACAATATTCATCCAGACTTAGGTCTCGGTTCTTTTATGAAATAATTCTATGTTTTCCAAAACACTGATTTCCATTATAAAAACCCCACGCGAGGGAGGGGTCCGCCCGAAATCTTAGTGCCCTCCCGAAAGGGAGTCCGTGTTCCGTCGAAAACGCCATCCGCTCACAGTGGCGACTCCGCTGGGGATTTCTTAAAAAAAAGTTTTCTTAAAAAACTTAAAAGAATTTGACAAGCCTTAAAAAGTGTCTAATTAAAATAAGGTGGATGATTCTTGATTGGTATTTCATTTTGCATTTTTAGTTAGACATGCTTGCATTAGGTTAAGTATCTTATTTTAGCCCGGTGGATTGTTGAAGTGTCGCCTTTATTCCTCCTGGTCTTAAGGGCACAGATACGAAACACCACCCATAGCCTCGTACGAACCCCTTCGTTCGGACCCTTGAGTAGGGAGAAGTGAGGAGTATATTTTGCTATAGGAAACCTGATTTTAACCCGACTTGGACCGAACTCATATAGGCAACCTTAGTTGGATTCCCGTAGGATACCAAAATAATTGTGTGGATAAATAAAATCGCGCCTTCATCATCCTCGGTTGGTGATCGAAGAGAACCCCACCAAGGACTCGGTTAGAATTTTTGAGACCGACCACGTTTGGAGGAATAAGGTTGGAAGAATTTGTTTTGTGTGCTATGTGTTTCTCGCCATCCTGTGACACATCACCATCGTTATCTACGCGTGCATAACATACCATGATCACCATTTTTCATACATATGACATACCATACAATAAACATTTGCGTGATAATTAACTCACACCTTTTTGCAGCCATTTGCATTTTATTTTTGCATGAGAAACATTAAATCATCCATTTGCCATTCACTTTAACCGTTTCTTTCTCAGCCATGACATTAACTTTGTGTGATTAGCATTTTTTCACATAGCATACATAACATCATTATGTATGTCATGCATCCTAACCCACGTTTTTGTGCAGCCATTTGCATTTTGTGTGTCATAAGCATTCATGACATATCACCTAAATTAAATTAGGGGCATTCCAAGGACGCCCACCACGATCATATCATTCCATCATATATCGGGTATCCCAAAATACCCATGTTTTTCCAATGCACCAGATTGCATTCGGCCATTCAACCAAATTACTTCATTTAATAAAGACCACAATTGTCCTAGGTATATTTCCGTGTGACAATCCACACGATGCATTTCATGACATCATACCCATTTATCATAAATATCATATAACACTATGATCCACATCAGGTTACTTTATGACATTATTACATTATACAAGATGCTCCCTGAGTGCCGGATTAATACGCATGTAGGGGCATTTCATAACATCCTAAATGATGAAAGGCGTTCCCCGAACGCTGAACTTCTGTCCGTGTCTCCTATGACACATGACGTTCTTATAACATCATTTCATATCATATGCCTCAAAAGCATCAGAACTCTGTCCATGGACTAGTCCTATGCGACCATTTCATATCATCTCATAGACCTACAAAGCGTTGAACTCCGTCCGTGTGTCGGTACACACACGACCATTTCACAAAATTCATTAGGTGCTCCAAAAGCGCCGAACCCCTATCCGTGTGGTGGTCCACACGTGTTCTCTTGCATAGCATTGGGTGCACTTGGAATGTCTAAAATAAAAAATGAATAAAAAAGGTCACACTCAATATCATCCACATTCATGAAGCATCATCCAAGCATTATCATCTATACCATCCAACCATGCACTTTTTAACCCTAAAATTCTTTATGTGCATTAAAGCAGAATAAGCTGGGGCATCCTAGAACAAGATCCCAGACTGCAAGAGCACGTGAGAGTGAAAGATCAGTTGAATCAAGCAGCGCAACAGAGCCCGGGGAAGAAGTAGCAATGGCTGATCAAACGCCAAACATTGCTAGTGTTCTGAAGGATTGCTTCCGATCCCAAGACTTTCGGGATATGCTAAAGGAAGAACTGAGGGCTGTTGTTAGGGAAAGTGGTGAAGCTGGTAATGGTGGAACCAGGAAAGAAAAGGAAGGGGAGACCTCTCAACATGGGGCTGATGCTTCAACCAGTATAGAAAAGCTGCAGGAAATCGAGGCAACTATGGAACAGAAAATGAAGGCCAAATACTCTGAACTAGATAAGATGCTAGCTGAGCTAAAAAAGGGAGCCAACATCAGTTTGAGTTCCAAGCGGGGCGTCAATATGGATGCCATGATAAACAAAGGCATCAAGACATTCCCTGTGGGGTTCCAAGTCCCCAAAATTCCTTCTTACAAAGGGCTCGGATCACCAAAAGCTCACATCAACTTCTATGCCCGTATAATGCTAACCGCGAGCACTACAAAATAGCAGTTGGTCAACTTCTTCCCAATGACACTAGAAGAGGGAGCTTTAAACTGGTACAACTCCCTAATTGAGGAAGTACAGCCGGATTAGGGAACATTATCAGCGGCCTTCATCAAGTATTATAGCTTTAACACAAAGATCCAGGTGAAGCTATATGACTTGGAGAGGATTAAACAGAAGCTCAATGAACCATTTGATGAGTATTATCAAAGGTGGATGAACGAGATGATCCTGTTGAAGAATCGCCCCGATGAAGACCAACTGATTCAGAAACTGATTGAGGGCAGTAGGGATGTCTACAGAGACAACATGAAGTTCCATGCTTTCAATGAACTCAGCGAGGTCTACAGTATGGCCATGAAAGTTGAGAGGGATGAGGAAGAAAAAGCGATGAGTCAAAAGGGTAGCAGAAGCTTCAGACACTGTCTAGGGTATCGATCGGCAACTGCCACCGGATCAAGCAGTGGATCTGGTTTCGACTTTACAAACAAAAGCGACCAATCCCCAGAGGATAAGCTGACTGAAGTTGCTGTAGTGTCTCAACAACAAGGAGATCCAGTTGGAGATTTGCAAAATCGAGGTCTATCCCCTTGGACTCTTTCTTTGACCAAGATTTTTGTGAAATGTAGGAAAGACGATCTCTTGAGTTCTCTAAAGCCATTCAAGAAGCCGGCTGAGACAGACAAAGGCAAATTCTGTTCCTATCACATGAAATTGGGGCACCACACGAATGACTGCAAGCAACTACCGAGGGCTATTCGACAACTGATCGCTGATGGGAAAATCATGGAGCCACCCTTGAAGCCCAGTGTTTAGAAAAATCCTTTGCCCAGCTTTGACTAGTCTATATGAGTGAAGCTATCAAAGTTGATGATGCAGTAGTAAAAGAAGACCCTGTATATGTGAAGGACGTTAATTATTTTGATGTATCTGTTTTTATTTTCTATCTTGTTTTCTGAACAATGCAGCCTACAAGGTGTTTAATGTTATGTGATTTGATTTCAATTATTTGTGTGATATTTCCCTAGACCGAACACTGTGCATACATACAAACATTCATCTAATGTCTTTAGCATACATGACACATCATTACGTGAAATGAACCTAAGGACAGATGAGCATCCAGAATGATATTCGTCTTGAAAGACCTCATGACTGATAAGAGAAAGAAAAGAAAAATTGAAAAATGCCTAAAAGCATGTGAAAACCTTCGCCTAATCCTATGACGACACACCTAGAGGTTGACAAAGGATTGCAGGATACAAAATTGCAAAGAATCCGAAAGACAAGTCCAGCCAAGCGGAAGTTCCGTAGAAAAAAAAAGAGGTTTCAAGTTCTGAAATAAGAATGCATCTGTATTATATGATGTTTCGCACCATATCATCCCCGATAGTAGAACACGAGTTCTGGGGCAACAGTGCAATCATTCCAAAATAAAGGAGAGAGGCGTTATGCATCGCCTCTGTACCACCCACAAGCCAACAGGATAGTACAAGCAGCTAACAAGCACATCGAAAAGGTGTTGTCATATATGGCATCTATCTACAAAGACTAAGTTAGCATGTTATTATTTGTCTTGCAAATACACTGAACTAATACAAGAGTAACATTAGGGAAACAACATAGTCATCAACCTGCAGGATCGAAGTGGTCCTACCGAGAAAGACAAAGACCAAGTCATCAACCCCTTCAATCGGGACAGGCTCAGGTTTCCATAAAAAAAAGAGTTCGATGGATTGAAAATCACGAAAGCAATCCATGCAAAAGTTAGGACGATGAGGTGAGCACCACCGGCAGGAAAATCCGCAGGGACCAGTTGGTGGCAGTCGTGGGTTCGGTCGAGACGGATACCATACTCATCTTGTCCTTAATTTCATTTCATAAATAATGTGCATTATGCTAAAATATTATGAATGAATGAATGAATGAATGCCTTGCTCTGTTCATTTAAATATCCCAAGTTTGCTTGAAATTGAATTCACATCGTGCATCATATATGGCTATACGCTTGTGAGCTTCAGCAATAGCGATGGAGCAACCAAGTCCTACAAGACTTTCCACAATCACCTCATCATCAGAGGGACAACAGAGCAAGTGGAAATGGTGCCGCTTCAATAAATCCCCGGTTATCATCGACCTGCACTGAATTGGAAGTCTTCTTCTAATTCCACGATGTCTTTTAAAAAAAAAAGAAAAAAAGAGAGCTCGCTGAGGTGAAAACCGAAAAGGCACCTCAGGTAAAAAAATTAGAGCACCTCGCTAAGCTGAAAACCCATATTGGGCAATTTAGGCAAAAGTTGAGGCATATGAAAAGCTCGCTAAGGTGAAAACCAAAAAGGCTCCTTAGGCAAAAGTTAGAGCAGCTCGCTGAGTTGAAAACCCACTTTGGGCGGCTCAGGCAAAATTTAGAGCATTTCCAAATTCATGAAGCCTAGGGGTAGAGAAGTCAAAACCTCTCCGTCGTTCCCCTAGCAAGAACATTTTATTAATCCCCAACAAGATCCTCTGCATTATTTTCCAACGACATCGTTACCAAGAACATCATCACTTTCTCTCCAACAGTCGTTGTACTTCCTCATTAGCCATCATATATCCCTAGCAGGAACGCAAGAATTACATTGCATCCAAAATTTTGCTTCTCCAACTATGGACGATCAATCACACAATATATCTTCCCCAGTAAGAACCTGGAATGTCAAGATTGAGCAAATGGCACGAAATGCATTTTCTAAGGTTCATTTGCACAGGCACACATTGAAACATACACATGCATTCAAGACATACATGCATACATGCATATATGTATCACAACCAACCCAAGCACAGGTATCCATCATTATCATCGGGCTATTTTGAACTAGGATCACTCTCAAAGCAGAGATGGCACAACGCCGAGGCATCTATTGGGCCTCCAAATATGAGAAGGATCCGCACAAACCCAAATCTCAACATATCAAGTCTCCAAGGGGCAGAATAATCAAGCCATATTTATCCTTGATCGAAGGGGCAAAAAATTTTGTTTCCAAAATTATCGATCAAGGGATAAATACTTATCCTCGAGCCAACATCAACATTATCATTCCTAAAGCTATCTCCTTATTTCATTCAAACCAGATTTCGAGCCCTTGAACTCCATTACGTTCAAGCATGGTTTCAAATCCTTGAACCCCTTATTTCATTCAAGCCAAATTTTGAGCCCTTTAACTCCATTACGTTCAAGCATGGTTTCAAATCCTTGAACCCCTTATTTCATTCAAGCCAGATTTCGAACTCTTAAACTCTATTATGTTCAAGCATGGTTTCAAATCCTTGAACCCCTTATTTCATTCAAGCCGGATTTCGAACTCTGAAATCCATTACGTTCAAGCATGGTTTCAAATCCTTGAACCCCTTATTTCATTCAAGCCAGATTTCGAACTCTTGAACTCCATTACGTTCAAGCATGGTTTCAAATCCTTGAACCTCTTATTTCATTATTTCGAGTCCATCTAATTCCAGCAAGATTTCAAATCCTTAAAATTTCAGCAGATTTGCCTCGGGTAACCTAGACCTGGTATCGGCTTAGTTCTACATCAAACCCCTTATTTCATTTAAGCCAGATTTCGAGCCCTTGAACTTCATTATGTTTATGCATGGTTTCCAATCCTTGAACCCTTTATTTCACTCCAAGCTAGATTTTGAATCCTTGAACTTCTTCAAGCATGATTCCCGATCCTTGCAAACCTCCTCAAGCGTGATTTTGGATCCTTGAACTCTATCAAGCCTGATTTATGATCCTTGACAAACCCTCCTCAAGCTTGATTTTGAATCTTTGAACTCCTTCAAGCCTGATTCATGATCCTTGCAAACCTCCTCAAGCGTGATTTTGGATCCTTGAACTCCTTCAAGCCTGATTCATGATCCTTGCAAACCTCCTCAAGCGTGATTTTGGATCCTTGAACTCCTTCAAGCCTGATTCATGATCCTTGCAAACCTCCTCAAGCATGATTTTGGATCCTTGAACTCCTTCAAGCCTGATTCATGATCCTTGCAAACCTCCTCAAGCGTGATTTTGGATCCTTGAACTCCTTCAATCCTGATTCATGATCCTTGCAAACCTCCTCAAGCGTGATTTTGGATCCTTGAACTCCTTCAAGCCTAATTCATGATCCTTGCAAACCTCCTCAAGCGTGATTTTGGATCCTTGAACTTCTTCAAGCCTGATTCATGATCCTTGACCAAACCTCCTCAAGCGTGATTTTGGATCCTTGAACTTCTTCAAGCCTAATTCATGATCCTTGACCAAACCTCCTCAAGCATGATTTTGGATCCTTGAAACTCCTTCAAGCCTAGTCCATAATCTCCCGTATTGTCTCGGGTAATATAGACCCGGTATTGGCTTATTCCATCCAATCAACTCAACGTGTCACCATAGCAGTGAGGTTTCAGCAACTCAGTTGTATGTTTTATTTCCTGTGTTTGCAGCGCTTTGATTCGCACTCTCAAATTCATCACCTCAACTATTCTAGACCAAGATCAGGTGATAAATTTAATCACGCGAGGGGCAGCTGTAAGCGCCAGAATTTTAATTTAAATGTATGAATATATGGTATAATATGTTAGAATACATGTTGAATAAAAATTAAGTTTGATAATTAATTGGACCAAAAGAATTAACAATGACCTGGGCTTAAAAAGGAGAAAAGCCCACATGAAATTAAGGGGAGTATTGGGTCGAAATTTTGCTGAAAATTTCAACCTTCTAGGTTAGCATTTTAACCTAGAGAATTCCACCATAGCAAGTGGAATACCAGCAGAAAATTTCAGCCACCTCTCTCACACTCTCGTTCGATCCCATCGCTAGCACGGTTCGTGTTCGATAGTCATTCGTGTAAGTGAACACGGAGGGAATCAAATTTGGTTTCTGCAGCCATCTCTAGAAGAGATATTCCTGGTGAGAATTTATTCTCTTCTAGTTAAATTTTAAGTTTTACAATTTTCACTTCAATTGCTCCTGGGCACGGATCTGAGGAAATTACCGCGTTCTTCTGCTATTATCAGGTGATTTTCGGTGAAAAATTCCAACAATAAATTTATTTATTTAATATTTTGTAGTCAATTATCTAGTAAAATAAAGTCAATTATCTAATAAATTAAAGCTAATTATCTACTAGTTAATTAAGAGTTGTTACCCCTTCAATGTCTTATTTAAGTCTTCTTCATTTATTTTTTTTTCTCATAAATGTTTTCTTCCTCTTTACATTATTTGCATTTAGTTCGTATATTCTTTACATATACAATCAATATGAAAACTTGTGAAAACTTTTATCAAATTCTAATGTACTTTTTCTTCAGACTAATTTGTGTTAGTTAGATTGTTATTTATTGCTTAGAGTTTTATCATTTCATGCTTTTAGTTTTGTGTGAGTCTTTTTTCTGTTTCTTCAATATTGAAGTTGTTAGTTAAATTATATTTAATTTATATTTAAGTTATATTAAAGTAATATTGAAGCTATATGTAAGTGCCAGAATTTTCCGAAAAAAAAACGCTAGAGCCACACGACTGTAATATACAGTCGTACGATTGTAATTTGAAAAATTACAGTCGTACGACTGTACGATCGGAGCAGGTGCAGAACACCATGCCCATGACATAAGAAAGAAGTAGGGGTGGCAATGGGGCGGGGATTACCCGAAAACCGTGGGGATCCGAACCGACGAGCGCGGGGAATAACCGATATTATCCCCCACGGGGATGGGGGTGGGGATTTTTTTTTACCCCCAGTACTTAAACGGGCATGGGCGTGGGGAGTACTATCCCCGCCCCATGGGGATCCCCGCCCCGCTCTCTAATAAATCCCCGTATAAAACCCGCATACATATATATATATATATAAAGAAATGTTAATTAATTCCTAATTAGGTCAAGCTAATTATCGCCAAAAAATAATGAATTATCGCCAACTCACCAAGTTCAAAGAGATGGAGAAATATGCAGCTTTGAACAATTTGTTGCTGCTTCTGAACAATCTATTGAAAATGTTGGGGTTGAACTTGATCATTATTTGGAGGAGCGTTTGTTACCAAGGAAAGAAGAATTTGATTTACTTGGTTGGTGGAAAAATTGCCTCAAGTTCCCTTTGTTGCGATTAATTGCTCGTGATATTTTTGCAATTCCCATGTCAACTGTGGCTTCAGAGTCAGCTTTTAGTGCAGGTGGTAGAGTTATAAGTGAGTCTCGTAGCAGTCTTAATTCTAAGATGGTAGAAGCATTGATGTGCACTCAAAGTTGGTTAGAAGTTGAAGTAAAAGGTATTATACTTATAAATGGTTACTTATTAATTTACTTTACTTCAAAGTTATGTATTAAATGTTTTAATGTAATGAATACTTGTGTTTTTAGATTCTCAATTAGTTGTGGATTCATTATTGTGGAACATGAACAAAGATATGGATGTTCTTCAGGTAGTTTTTAACTTTTGATATTTAGTTTTTTTATTTATTATTCTATGCATCTAATATTTGCTTTTATTCTGATAGGATGATGAAAATACGAATCACAACAAAACAACAAAACCAAGTCCTAGCTCTTAAATGATTGGACTTCAATTTCAAGTTGTTCAAAGAAAGTTCACTTGGAACTTAAATATTTGTAATATTGGATATATTTTGTACTTTGAATATTTAATGTTAAACCACATTTGTAATGTGGTAGAATTTGTATTTTGGTTATTGAATGTTAAAATGGTTATTAAAATAATATTAATTTATTTTATTTATTGGATATGGGTGGGCGGGGATTCACCGAAACCCGTAGGCGCCCGCGAGGGCGAGGATGGGGGTGAAAAAATCCCCAAAATGTTAAATGGAGAATCACCAAAACCGCCCTCGCAATCATTGGGGGCGGAGTGGGGAATGCACCCCGCACCCGCACCCGGACCGTTGCCACCCCTAGAAAGAAGAGGGGAAAGATTGGGCAATTAATGCCCGAGATTTAGTGAGAAAATCAGAAATCAGAGAGATAAAAAAGAAAAAAAAAAGAGAGAATAGGACGTTGGCTTTTGGGGGATTCTGAAATCTTAGAGAGAAAAGAGAGAAAGAGATAAGGCAAGAAACACAAAAACCTCAAGTTTCTTTTCCTCTTCTATTTCTTTTAATTTTCAAAATTAAGTTTAAAAATCTGATAGAAACCCATAGGTTAACAATCTAACTCCCTAAACAAACTAAATTTCGAACTAGAAACCCTAGGATTCCTAAGCACTTTAGAGATTTTAGACACAAACTTTCCAGCTTCAATTCAAGAAGAAAGGAGCGAATTTCAGTGGATTGAAGCGACGCCAGGGGTCAATCCTATGGTGGGAAAGCACCTAAGATGTAAACACTCTTTTTCCCCTCTTTTTTTCATGCTTTCTGGGTGATTGGGTATGATTTTGTGTATTTTTATCCAACTTTTTGTGTTTCTGTTTCTGGAAATCAAGAACAGTCGTGCAACTGTTCTTGAGTTTGATGAACAGTCGTACGACTGTTCTTCATTTCTAGCTGTTTTCTCCCAGTTTTAGTTCAAATAATTTTGGGGAAATTCTGAAGGTGGAATGATTTACAGTCGTATGATCGTAGTTATAGTCGCACGACTGTAATACTCGTCCAGAATCAGAATTTCCATGTTAATCCCTAAAAATTTCTAAAAAGCATTAAAAATTCAGAAAATCATAAAATCATTAAAATGAGTTTTGTTGTATGTATTCACGACCCTAGATTTAAATTCCAGTATTATTGCATTTAGAACAATACCACGACGGAGACCCGATTCTCCTGAAAACCGACCCACCTCACATGCTAAAATTAAATTAAACCGGAAAATAAATCATTTTCAAAATGATTTTCTCACAAAACCAAAAATATAGGGACGTTTCAAAATGTTTTCCAAGTCTAACCGGGCTGGCTAGCCGAGCCGACCCGGTTATCCCACTAAATGCATGCTCCTAATTTCTAAATTCCTAATTCTGTCATGTTTGAGTCCTATTTGTGACATGCCGTATATTGTGTTAACCTTCTGTTTTGCAGCTTTTTATTTTTATTTTTGATGTATTTAATAGTTTAATACGTGTATCCTAGGCGATTGTAATTTTTAGATAAATCGTGTATTTAGGCGGTTGTAAAAGTGAGGATGAGAGTTTTTATTTTTATTCGATCGGGTTATAGTAATTTAATCATCTACTATTTTACTTTATCTGTATGCGCACTGTATGTTTAACTTAATGTAATAAAATTGACTTTGGAATTTGAAATATCTTCAAAGAACATTGGCCATATTTATTTTAATTAGACACGAAATAAGGGACTTGTTCGGACCTAGATCTCTGGATAATATAGCGGCCATTCGTCCGGTTCAGCTACATTATAAATTTCCCGGTTGAGCTGAGTCGGGTGGCGACTCCTACAATATTCATCGAGACTTAGGTCTCGGTTCTTTTATGAAATAATTCTATGTTTTCCAAAACGATGATTTCCATTATAAGAACCCTACGCGAGGGAAGGGTCCGCCCGAAATCAAGGCGCCCTCCCAAAAGGGAGTCCGTGTTCCGTCAAAAACGTCGTCCACTCACACTATATGAAACAACCAATTTAATAAATAAGTTCAATACACCCCAAAATTACATATTAAAGCTATATTCAAGTTATATTGAACCTATACCAAAGTTATATTAAACCTACATTCAAGTTATATTCAATCTATATTCATGATGAATACACAAAATACAACAAATCTTATTCGTATATAAAATTAATATTATATAAATCTAATGCTAACCGCTCATATGCATTTAGATTATATTATATATATACTTATTCAAGTTATATTTAAACTATATTCAATACACAAAGCACATTCAACCATTTCATATATGTGAAAACGGGTTTTTCCGACCTCTGTGATGAAAGTCCTATATTACATGTTAAGCAGACGAATGTGAATTGGACTTGAGAATGAGTGGGATGTCGCTTGGAATGTCTCAAACACTCCAAAAACTAAGCGGCCTTCGATCCGAAACCCCGAGAAAGATCCTTCGAGTGATTAGAGGGCTTAGAGGTAATTGTAGGACTTGAGAGAATCTATCACGATTCTGGTTAGAGCCGCACTATTGTAGTTTCACAACTACAGCCGCACGGCGGTAATGCCAGAGCCGCATAGCTGAAACACTACAGCTGCATGACTCTAGCGAATGGTCAGATTATCTCCCAAATGATCGAAACAAAGCCTGAAAAGAGTAAAAAATCCCAGGATTAAAGGGACTTTAGCCGGATTTGAGAGCCTAAAAAGAAAGGAACAGACAGAAGAAGAGGGGGGATTAATTCTAGACAAAAAAAATTCAAGAAAAGAAAGATCAAAAGGGAGAGAGAACCAAGAAAAAGAGTGAAGAAGAGAAAGAGAATGAAGAGAAACAGAGGGAGACATTGAAGAAACACATTGAGTAAGAGTCTCTAATCGTGTCACGCTCGTCCGGGTCTGTGTTCGGGTTTTGCTCGGATCAATCCGGGACATATATTTGAGGATTTTGGGACGTTCGTGGGATTCAAAGAGCATTCCAACTTCTCAATCCACTTCCGGACGTCAAACACGTTGGAACATTAACAAGGTAAATTTTGAGAGGCCTTAAACTTGTGTTTGTTTGGTTTCTGTTGTGATTTTTTTGTATTTTGCAAATTTCCAGAAATTGGCTGTTTGATTATAGCCATGCGGCTCTAATTAAAGTCGAGCGGCTATAATCACCAAGAACAGAGCCGCATGGTTGTAATGGCTTAGAACACAGTCTCACGGCTGTAGTACTATAGCCGCACGGCTTTGTTCCTCAGGGCGGAAACCCGAATAGCCCCAAAATTGACCGAAAGCAGTCAGATTTCCATTTTGTTTGTTTTGTCATGAACTATTTCGGTTCCAATCATATCTGTCACGTTCTGATCTTTTGGTTTTTGGCTTTCAAATGACGTTGATGTGAGATTTTCGGATTCTTGGGTTTCGATTTTTGAGTTTTGGGGTTGTTCGATCCAAACCGGATCCATTGTCCAGCATTAGCGGACCCCCAGGTTCCTCAAAATTCCTAGAAATCATTAAAAACGGCCAAAACTTTGATTTTCAAAGCAAAGAAAACCAATTTTGGGTTCTAGGTATTACAGCCGCACGGTTGTAGTGATTATAGCCGCGCAGCTCTAGCTAGAGCCGCACGGCTATAGTCTCCAGAAGAAGGCAGAATCACGGGACGACCCACACAGATATCGCCGCGTAATGCTGTCTTCAGAATAAAACTGTTTTTGGTGTGTTTACTGCTTTCAGACCTTAGATGGATGTTAAAATTAGAAAACCCCCACGAACGGAACCCTGAGTTCCAGATAACCGACCCACTAAATGGAGTAATTTGCATGTAATTGAGCCAAATAGTTTTCCAAAACTGTTTTCAAGCACAAAAAACTATACGGTGTTTCTAAAACCATTTTCCAGGTCTAACCGAGTAAGTCGCCTAGACTTCTCGGTTATCTCCTAAATACGTGTTCCCGCTTCCTGAAATCCCCATTTTGTCTTGTATGAGTCCTGTTTGTGTTTATAATGTAGTTGTGCTAACCATTTGTTTTGCAGCTTTTTTTTCCTTTATCATTTTGGATGTATTTCATAGATTGGTCGTGTATTCTAGGCGATTGTAATTTCTTAGATCTTCGTGTATCTAGACAATTGTATTTGTGAGGATGAGAGTTTTTTTTTCATTCGATTTGCTTGTATAAGTCTGCTTCTATTTTTACTTTCTTGCACTTTATTTTTTTGTATTATGTTTTTTCTGTAATTTATTTCTATCATTCGTATGAGCACCGACTAAATAATAAAAGATAAAAATGGGTAGAGAATCAGATGAGTAAAATATTATCATATGCACTTATAAATGAAAGCAAGCTTGAGGTTGAATAGGTAAGTTGCCCGAACCCTAAATCTCTGGATTAGGTACAGTAGTCTACGCTCGGTAGGGAGCTATACTAAAATTTCCCGGATGAGCTGATCCGGATGGCGACTCTGTCACTGATCTTGAAATTTAAGTTTCGAGGTCTTTAAGTTAATAAAATGGGATTTTCTAAAATGCAAAAAACCAGTTTTCCAAAAACTCACTTTCAAGGAAAATGTTTTCTACAGAAGGGATTTCCAAAATGAATTGACGGTTTTCCTAAGCAATATACAAACCCGTTTTCAAAACAAAAATAATCCAAAAACGCTTTTTTCTTTGTTCCTTGATTCGCTTCGCCGTGTTGTGCTTTTGTGCTCGAAAGGTCGTCTGCTCACAATATACAAGTATAACAAACTTAATAAATTGTATTCAAGCTAAATTGAAGCTATATTCAATACACAAAACAATTCACCAATTTCCAAAAATAATTCATAGAAAAAGTAAAATAAAATAGTTAAATGTGAAGTAAAGAAAGTTGTTTATAAAATAATTAGTTGAATGAGTACCAATTGAATATTCAATACACAAGCACATCCAATCATTTCACATATGAGCTTTACAAACTTAATAAATTATATTCAAGCTATATTGGAGTTATATTCAATACACAAAGCAATTCACTAATTTCAAAAAATAATTCATAGAGGAAGCAAAATAAAATAGTTAAACATGTATTAAAGAAAGTTGTTTACAGAACAATTAGTTGAATGAGTATCAATAGAATATTTGAATGGATAAATGAATAATTATTAGTAACAATTATATATATATATATATATATATATATATATATATATATATATATATATATATATATTAAGAGGTTTCTACATATTTGAAAATTTATTAGGAGATAAGTATTGATTTAATTTATATTAATTTAAAAAATACAAATTACTATATTTATGTATTTTTTATAGTCATGACACATATTTATTTAATACGTTTTTATAGTTTTGTTATATATTGAAAAATAATGATGATAGTTACATACATATAAATTTTTATAGTTAATGATCACATATATGTAGAATAGCTTTCTTTACAAATAAAGCATATTATATACTCAATATATTATATGATAAAATAGAGAAATATCAATTTTTACCGTCAACGTACAAAATAGTGTAATATCGTCTTCATAGTAAAAATTGTAGCTCAATTTTATTCTCATGATGCAGTACCTAGTTTAATTTCATCAATTTGAAAGTAAATACCGAAGGAAGTAGCAATAAAATTTCTAGAAAAATGATAAAATTAAATTAAGAATCATATAATACCATTAGAATTTAAACAATTTGTACAATTAGAGTGAGATTAAGCTTTTCTAATAATTTAATGGTCAAATTGACCCTTATCCCTAAACTAAACGAAAGTAAGACAATAAATATTGTTATTGAAATTGTGAATAAAATTTCCAAGAAGATGAATATTAGAAAGTTAATTTTGTGACCCAAATACAAATTATCCAATTTAATCCTCACATATGTAAGATATTATAAATACTTCAATTAAAAAAGGTAAGAGCCGAGACTACCAACTCCATAAAGTAACTCCATTTCTGAGAATAAACCTAGGACTACCATGCAGTGTACACTTGTCATATAGCAATTAAGTTTGGTGTCATAATTCATAAAAATATATTAGATTATACATATTTCACACAATTGTATATAATATAAATGCAAATAAAAGGATAACGGTATCAAACACATCATGTCAAGGGCAAAGCTGTGTCCATCGAATTTCAAAGGTAAATTTTCTCACTGATTATTGTTAATACAAAGAATCGGTGTAAAACACAATCATCATAAAGAATGTAGCGAAGAAAGAAAGTTGCAATGAGCTGAGGAAAAATAATTAAGCTTGTATTTCATTCGAGCAATTGTGCTTTTTGACGGAATACATTATTTTGACAACATTTTATTCTTTCTCACCAAACTTTGGGCTGACAAAATTTAATTCCTCCAACACCATAATCAAAAGAAAGCAGTAAAAAAAAAAAAAAGGTTATCTTTTTCCTTAATGAAATTAGGAGAATGGACTTTATTCTGTTACTAAGAGAGGTCTTTGGTAAAAGAATATGTACCAAAAAGCTAAACCTTTCTGCTAGATGTCCATTTAATGCTGTACAACGTATAATT
Source organism: Euphorbia tirucalli (assembly GCA_039660915.1). Taxonomy (NCBI): domain Eukaryota; kingdom Viridiplantae; phylum Streptophyta; class Magnoliopsida; order Malpighiales; family Euphorbiaceae; genus Euphorbia; species Euphorbia tirucalli. The sequence goes on along the minus strand of CM077640.1, from coordinate 26,570,365 downwards.
CACTGGACAGTTCTAAGTACAGCAACCGTGAAAAAAATGTAAACTGTCCAAGCTTCACTCTACACAAGCATTTATGTGTTTGCCATCATCCCATTTCGATCCTGACAATGCTCCTTTCTGAAAGGTAGGATGACTTGCAATTCTTCAAATAGGGACCAAAACACGGATAAAAAACCTCTTCGCTACCTGGATGTGAATATCAATGGTTGACAATGACTAGACTTCGATCAATTGTTTAGAAGCGTCCTTACCTGAAATCATCATTACAATTCAACTGTTGCCGTTGACAAGCCAAAGACTAAAAAAATGAATATCCAAAAAGCACAACAGCACAATAGCAATTCTCAGCCTTCTAGATAAGAAAATACATGATGAAAATAACATTATCAACTGATTGTACCAATTTGTTACCAAATCAAGACAATTCCTTAGCAGTGTCTGCCAAAACTAGATTCACCTCTTAGATTCAAATTAATGGAGGGATGAATTGAATCAAATGTTATATCTAATCCATATCCTGCCATAGAAGTCCAATTGGAGCAATATTTGAAATGCCAATCCATTGCGAATTGAAATAATTTAACAATGGCTATATTAGAAGTTAATGGAAAATATACAGGTGTCTGCAAATTGTGCAAATTTTACTCTTTACATGCAAGAAAACATGGAATGGAATAATGCAATTAACAATAGCCAATGGGTATTTTCCATAGCAAATTCTTAAGTCATCTACTGAAAAATTAAACTCATACACCAATTACAAATTTGCCAAAATGACAATGGCAAAAATTGCACAAATTCTAATCACCAAATTCTTGTCTTAACTCCTAATTTGAAATAAATTCTAGTAAATAACTTCTCTCAGAATACAGTTCGATGAAAAAACAAAGTTTTCAAGATCTTGACCTAGGGCTTTGCTCAGTATTGTAAAATAAAATGGAAAAAGGTGAAACAAACTCAAATAAATTGTCTCCACAGTAGCTCTTCCTGATTGAACTACTTCAAATTTTGAAAATTAGTAAATTGGGACAGAACTGTTAGCTGTTAGGAAACGGACTATATTAGAGTCCTAATTAGTATTCTGTTATTTCTTGAATAGCCAGTCTTAAGAGTCCTAATTAGTTCTATTCTATTCTGTTAGGCTTAGCTATTATTACTTAAGTAGTTAAGTTATTTTATTCCTTTATCTATTTAGTTTTGCTGCTTCCGTAACAAGCAGTAGATCTTTTGTTCCCAGTTAGTTTGCTTCCGTAATAAGCAGTTCTTGCTAGAATTGTAATTCTATCTCTTCTATTTAAAGGGGACGCTATTAATAAAAAAGTTACCAGTTGAAAAGCCAATTTAACCCTAAGAGATCAGCTCCAGAGATCGTAGTCTCTAATTCTATCACAATAGGTAAAGACAGAAGAACACTTAAGAAATCTGACCCTGATTCGGGTACAATCCTATAACAAGATCCCAAAATCGAGTTCTTAACAACTTGGTATCAGAGGCAGGCATTATAGGAGATCTCTGTACCCTGAACCAAAATTGATAACTTCATGGCCATGTACAAGTCTGATCAGAAGCAGGACAAGGTTGACAAGAGTGACACTGCGGCAAAACAACAAGAGATGTTGGCATGATTGGCTGATCTTGCTATGGTTTAAGCAACTATCAGCCAGGGCTGATGAACTGACACCTCAACAAGAAGTGAAACTATTCATAAGTGGGCTAAAGGATTCTATCGCAGTGGAGATTGAACTGCAGAATACTGTTGACTTAGCTACTGCCATGAGTATTGCGCAGTTATATGAACATGTGATGAACAATGAAGTAGAGCCACAAAGGCATTTCACTAGTCCGACACCAAAACCTTCTTTCATAAGAAAACTGAATGAAGCCGAGATGGAGGAAGGAGGGCTAAGGGTCTTCGGCTCTTTGCCACAACTGTGATGAAGTTTAAGCTCTGGGACAAAAATGTAAACAATTGTTCTGGTTGGAAGGAGTGAAAAAGCTTCTGTTTGATCCTAGGCAAATGGACAAGATGTCAACTTTCCTTTGTGCATGAGGACACAAGCATTTTTGAAGGGGAAGGCAATTCAAGGGAATGGACTTCTTAGAATCCTAACCAGTAGTGTTATCTCTTTAATAGCCATTCTTAGCGTCCTAATTAGCTTTAGTCTATTCAGGTAGGCTTAACCATTGTTACTTGAGTAATTTTATTCCTTTACTGTAATGTATTCCTATTTAGTTTTATTGCTTCTATAATAAGAAGCAGATGCTTTGTTCCCATTTGGTTTTTTGCTGTAATAAGAAGCTCTTGCTAGAGTTGTAGTTATGTCTTCTATTTAAAAAGGAGATTATTAATAAAATAGTTATCGTTGAAAATCCAATTTAACCTTAACAGATGGTGGAGTTCTCTCTTCATGAGCACTAACCAAATTCTGTCACAATAGGTAAAGGCAGAAGAACACCAAAGAAACCTGTCATAACGGATAGAGGGTTCTATAGCAAGATCCCAAACTCATTTTCACAACAGCAATTGGCTACCACATTCAAATAAACATTTGATCTTCTCCTCCTTCATGCCTTTCATTTTTCCCTTCCTACTTGACAGTATCTCTTTGAAATCAGCCATTGCAATACAAAACAATTGTCTTTAATAGCTGTATTAGCCGTTACAACCACAATTCAAGAATGATTACACATAGGGGTGAAAAGTAAAAATCGTATGTGCTCTCTAAACCCATTTATTTGAATCATATTTGCAGCCTTAGCTTTGCTCATGATACCAACTACCAAAGTAACCTCTACAAAAAGTCTACTATACCAACTCATGTGAAAATGAGCACAACATGCACTGAAGATATGAAAATGCTATTCACAATCACATTGAATATAGTATGTATCAACATTAATCATAATTCCATAATGGAAATTACTTTCGGAAACAGAAACAAAAACAGAAAGGAAATTACCATGTGGACTCAAATTGACAATCGACTAAATTTTTCACAGAAAAAGAGAAAACCCAAACAGATGAAATCATAGGTGAAAGCATAAACATACTTTTAACAACTGTCAGAATATGCTTTTGGCTATAGAGGAATACCTGTACATTTGGTTCTGGTATCGACTTGGTTTACAGTTTGATTCCTCTCCAAAAAAGGAGAAAGTAAATCATCAAATTTCACCAACCACAGAGCAAGTGCTGATGATGTTTGAGACATAGTTGGAAAGCGAGCAATAATTTCTTCCATAGAAATATTGGAACCTTGTGCAACATTGCATTGACACAACCAGTCCTCATTAATTGCTGTAACAAAATCAGCAATGACCTGCAGCAGTGAATCCAGCAGTTAAATCATAAAATTAACCACATCCTCCAGCATTTTACCACATCAGGAAGAAAATATGTGAGGGAATCACATTATTTGAAGCAAAATAACCAATAAAAATCTGCATAAGCGAAAATGAACCTGCGAAAGCTCCGCTAAAGATGAGGTGCGTCTGAGCCGTTTGACCCACAACCTATGAGCAGACTTCGTCCAAGCACCCAGCAAAGCATCCTCTGGCATGGCCGCCTGCATGTGATGTCAGAGAAGAAATTAGTGAATGCATGAAAGCAAATTAGCAAATAAAATAGTATGTATACAATTTTCTTCACGTGTAATAATGTAGACAAAAGTATATCTCATTGATCAGAGATAGTTGTCAGTGGAGAGAATAAGAGACTTGGAAAGAACAAAAAGGACTCAACCAGCCATTTAAGTTGCCTTAGTAATCCTATTTAAAACTCCCAACAAAAAAGTACCTACCCATTCACCTACAAATGTGCAAGTTACTATATGGCCAAATCCTTGGAACCTTATATGGGCTTACTTTGTTGTAATTTGTGTCTGATAATATCTTGCTCTCCATGGCTTTAGATTGGAAGAAAGGCCCAAAAAAAGTACAAGACAGACAAAGAATCACCTTCATATATCATGCACTCAAGCACAACAAAAGTAGGTAATCAGTATATGTGATTGAGAACACTACTAAGAAAACATCAGTTATTTAAGTTGCTATGACAATACAAGATAATTTCATACTATCAGTTGTACTTAGCAAGTGTGAGCAAGGTTAGGAAGCATCATGCATAAAGCAAAGGAATTTCTTGACTAGGCAAGTGTGAGCAAGGTTAGGGAGCCTCCAAAAACCGGGGATCAGTTTGATGGACTAACCCAACTCTAACAGATATATAAAACTAGAACTTCAATCTGTGAGGTGATATTTCTGGTGTTAAAACACTTGGTCAAAAGAGGAAGAATGGTTCTTCAAAAAAAGGAAAAAAAAATGAGGATAGAATGGGCAACTTTTTGAATGCACATCAGAAACTAAAAGAATGGCCTGAGCTTCATGTTTCACTCAAATAGTAACAAAGATGCTCAGGGATGCACAAAGACAGACAAGCATACATACATCAAAGTAGAAATACCGAGACAGTAAAAAATGAGTGTGCACCTCAATTGCATGAACTGCAGCCTTCAGTGATTGCAGTTGTGATGATAGAACCTTATGTTTTTGAAACATTTTGTTGGCTCCCTTGTTTCTACATGTGGCTGAATGGACAGCATATCTTTCTTCAAGATCAAAATCAAGTTCAAACGTCGTATGGCAAAACCTACAGTGCTTCTCATCTCTCCAGTACAAATCGTGACAAGTTTCACATCTTGTAAGAGATTCAAAATAAGATCTTTTGCAGTGTTTCACAGAATTAAGATGACAGTAGAAGTCATTCCATATCCATGCATCAAACTCTTGAAGATGGATCCATTTGCGTTTCTCCTCTTCTTCTTTCTTCCCCGATTCAAGGACTATTGCACCCCGAGGAGAAGAATCATTCATAATATCAGTTACGCTTAGGTTGTTGTCTACATCAGAAACTGGAGAAGTACTGTTTTCTCTAACTACTTCCAACTCAGGTAGATCCGACCGTAACTGCCTGTTTTCAGCATCATTTCTGATGCTAATCGACATTTCTTGACAGAGAAAAGGTACCCGCTTCTCCAAAGATTCAATAAGGAAAGCCTCCCGTGTTCCTCGGTCATCCAGAACCGACAACAAAGCATGCAAAGCCTGCACTTGGATAAGAAAGCATAAGAATAAGTTAGTAAAGGTTGAAAAGATGTATCAAAGAGCTTGACAAAATAAATCATTATTTACAAACAAGTACAATCCCATAATACCTCTTCTGTATCAATCACCTCCCAGTGACCATCTTCAGAAGATTCAAAATAAACTCTCCTGTGCCCAGGGTCATGTAAATCACAAGGGCCTAAGAAAAGCCAATATCTGTTGTACCTACGATCAGAGCCCAAAAAGATAGATTGCATTGAATGCAAAATCCCTAGTTCTGCTTCTGTCGTGTCTTTCTCTTTGCCAAAGGACTTTTCTTTTTCACTTAACTTCTGTATTGACACAGAAGAATCAATTGGCGAAGATGTTGATGATATGCACATTCGTTTTGTACCATTCATTTGTCCATTGTGGATCCAGGATGGTCTGGGCAGATTATGTTGCTTTGACGATGATCTCTTGATTTTTCCTCCAGAGCCATAGTGAAGAGTGCTTGGGGCAGACTCAACAGGGGTTCTTGGATCCTGAAATTTTAGATATAAAAAATGCGGACAGAAGCATTAATCACTAGATAATAAATTCAGAATTGTCTACGCTAAATAATAAAGCAAGCAATTGATAAGATGATCTTTGGCAAATGGCAAAGCACTTAAAAAGACCATATTTACAATAGTAAAGCAGTATCAATATCAATGAGAACAAAACTAATGGAAAAAAAAAAGACACAGAACCACAATGTTAGATAACTGATACATAAGAACTTATCCAATTAAACACAAAATTTAGTACAACTACGCCATTCCCTTGTGAATCTCAGTGATTTTGAATCAAAGTTCGCTACAGATTAAAAATTCAAAAACAAAATCTAAGAGTCACAAGAGGAAGACATTAATTCTCAAAATCACAACAATAATTGACTTATTTGTATTACCTCCATTCTGATACTGGAACCAGCACTGAGGAGATCTATCAGAGCCACTAAAGCATTTAACTTTTCATCAATGCTTAAATCTGAATATTCACCCTCCACAAGTCCTAGCAACCACACTTCTCCTGGAAGGCTCTCATCAATTTCATTGTGAACTGTCAGCATGTTATTTTTATTTCTACGATCACATATATTCTTATTTTTTCTTGAACTGAAATTCTCTGAATCACACTCAGAATCACTGCTGCTGCATATTCCACTATCATTTAAACCATCATGAACACTTCCAGAGCCCTCAGCATCAGATTGATAATCATCATCAGCCTTTGAAAGGGTACTAATGCGCAGACGATAAGCAGATGGTCCAATCTTCTCAAATAAAGTAATATCACTTGAAAGAGTAGAACTTATTTGAAGTTCCAATTCCGCAGGCGTGCTAGCCAAATTTAATTCAAGAATCTTCGAAACAAAATTGAATTTCATAAATAAATAAAATATCATCATGCATTCTGCGTCAACAGAACAAAATAATAACAACAAAGATAACAAAATAGTCAAATAGAAAGCCCTTTCCCATAACTTGCCTTTGGTGAATTGGCTAGGTCAGCAACTTTCCATCCATTATTTCCTCTCTCCGACAATAGTGTAAACATTTCACCTTTTAACGTTCGAGGACAAAGGCCATATTTAACCATGAGGCTCATCTCCTAAGGAAAAAAAGGAAAAGAAAAAGGTTGGGTCCTTCTCACATGTCTTGCTTTACATAAATTAATATTAATAATGTCACACATACAAACTAACAGCAGTAGAAGAATACCCTCTAAGATATTACAGTTTGAAACAAGGCAAGAGAGAATAATCAAAAACCTACGCTGCAACCTAATAAACCCTACCTTGCTAAGGGCTTCCTTGCGAAATGCACCTTGCTTTGAACCAAAACCAGCAGCAACTAAGACTTGATGCAATAGTTCGGCCCAGGTCAGAGGATTGAGAGATTTTTTCCAAAATTCCACAATAAATTCTTGATCTTCAACCTGCAACAGCAAAATATCAATGATCATGCAGCAGAATTTTCCTCCTATAGTTTCCTCACCGACCTAAAAGAGAGAAGATATAAATTGGAACCAGAGTAGTAGTCCAATGAATTTCATAGAGTGCATAATCTTAAGAGAGAGAAAAAAAAAAAAAAAAAAAAAACCTTCTTCACCTCTGTTCATGATGCAATAAAAAAGACACAGGTTTCAGATGCACAAAAGAGTTGTTAGAATGTTACAAATTCAAAGCAATTTCAAGTTGTTATATGTCCAGCATCGTTTATCCACTACTCGATACATTGGGAACTACGAAAAATACACACATGAAACCATCACTTGCAGTTTCATTATATGCTGATGCATGAAAATGTTGCACTAGTGAGACCTGAGATTTCCATATTTTTGAAGAATCCTAGGATATCAATAACCCTAAAAAATTGACCTACATTCAGATACATCCAGGTCATTTTTACAACTATGCCTTGCTGTAGAACAAAAAAGTATCTACATCTGAAAACAACATAAGCTTCAACAATTAGAGATTCAAACTCTTAGCAGCCCTTATCCGACAATGCTTTAAACTGCCATGCAATAGTCAATTTCACCAAGCATCCCCTAACTTCTCTCAAGATCAATATTTCCCTCAAAAACTCAAATCATAACTCAATAAGGCACTGGCAATAATTTTTGTATAAAAATTGAACTCTCACGCAGAAAATGAATGTGACTCCATCATTATTTGTTTACATTTTTCCTTGAGCATCCACATGAGACGTCCCTAATCAGTCAAACCCTTTTTGCTCCTCACATGCTCTTTTTCTGCTCTCTGATGTTCACCATCTTCCTTTTGTTATCTGAGTGCATATCGCAGCAGAGAAGGAAAAAGTCAAGCTTCAATTCATCTATTCCTTAAATATGGCGTCTTAGCGGAATTTACCAACTCACTGCATCTCTTTGCTTCAAAATTTTAATCCCGAAAAGTTGAAGACATCTCACTTCATTTCTTCCAGGATGAGAAGTAGTTCAAGTGAGTTCACATATTTGTCAACCAGACAATGCATGGCAAGCAATGAGCAGTGCAAGGCACTTTGTAAACGAATAGGGAGGTACAGAAAACTAAGACTCAAGGATCGGAGAGGTTGTCAAGATGACACGATTTGGCTTATTTTTAAAAAGAGCTATTATTATGGCACGGAAGGACAAAAAGGAGGTATTATAGGTTTTGGGAACAAGAACTATTCTGATGCACAGGAGAATATTATTCTCATTGAGACCCAACATGATCTTCAACAACTCAAAGATGGATTTATACATTGGCAAACATAAACTTGATGACTGTAACTTATGTAACAGAGATTTAAGTTTGCTGCTAATACCTGAAAAGGACATATGATACAGGTCTTCAATAGAGTCATGCCCCTAATCTGACCAATGTTTAATCGAATTTTGCTTCAATAATATTATTGATATTACAACAAAGATTCAATCCATTTCAAGCTACAGACTGAAGTAGAAAGACAATAGTCTACATCAATAACAAATGAGGATGCAGTTGAAATTTAATCTCCAAGAATGCACAGTTAGCCTATATTAAAAGCAAACCGATTTTCAAAAATCCTCATCTGATAGTTAGGTATGCATTACCATGCAAGTCAAATAGACATGATGAAAAATTGGACAGAGAGTAGCTAACCAAATAACAATGAACAACTTCAAGAAACAGACAGCAATATCCAACAGAAACAACATCAAACTTTTGGGCAACTGTAGATGTTTTATAATCTCTATGAACATGGCATCCATTGTACTATGTATAACTTTAGGCAACATATTGGCATTATTCAAATCGCCAAAAAGGGAACTAGTGGTAAAATTTGAACCTGCCTTTGCCATTTGGTTCATAGAAGCAACTCCAACTCGTTAACAAACAATTAGCAAGGTGAACACCTATTGCTTAGATCTAGAACTCCAACATGAAGCACATACATAGACTTCCTTCACAGGTATGCTACAGTAGCACTTCATGAGAAACTGAAGTAGCTAATAAAGGATAATTTACATAGTAATTGCTAACAGATGTCGAGATATATACTCACTGTATGAAGAAGGGCAAGAAACTTGCAAGATATACTTAAATGAGGCAGAAACCCACTACTAATCTCTGTTTCGACATCAGTGAAAAGAAGCTTCAGAAGGGCCACATGAATTTTCCCAAGTAAAGAAGAATCCTGAAAGGAACAATAGTTGCAAATATAAATCAATTACAGAGACAAACAAGTGGACCTCAGAATAAACTGGCAACAAGAAAGAAACCCAAAATACGAGCTAAACAGAAGATATAACTCAGAATCAACCTTCTCATGGAAGGCTTGAGCAAACTCGTCAAGAGTGAAGTGGCAAACATCAATAGTCACAGAATAAGTATATAAAAAATGGAAAACCTGCAATTCAAAATTTCAGTCCAATTTCAGTAAGAATTCTGAAAACATCAACATTAAAAGAGACAACATGTAAACTGAAAAGAATTAGCGAGTGCCCATGAAAATCCTACAAAGTAAGGATGAACTATCAATGCAAATTAAGAATGGAAAGGATTTCTAAGAAGAAGAGACTGTTGAACACATAATGCATATTGTATTATACCCGAGTTGGTAAAGTGTTAAGCACCTTAAATAATTTCTTCACAGTCTCTGGACAGGACTCCCAAGGCTGACTGGTGAACGGTTGCTTCATCATAACAGAATTTGGAGGAAATTTCGGAAGCAAATCTGGAAAATTAACAAATTTGTGGTAAAAAGAATATAAATATATGTTACATGCATTACAAAGAGAAAAGACAGTGGACCCAATTGTTTACTCATTCTAGAAAAGATAGGGTCAAACAACCTTTGCAAAGGGAACAACCATGAGGTGTATTGGTTGCACAATGATCAGAGCAAGTAACTGGATTTGGTCCAGCTTGTAACTCTCTCAGCTCCAGCTCTTCATCATCCAATAGAGTTGCAAATTGATTTATGCGCTCCTGAGATACAACTCCTTCCAAAGCAAGTTCACATTTTTCCTTGCGAGGATGTTTCTGGAGCTCATTCCTCTTAGATTCCACCTGCAAATCACAGTCATTATAACAACACCAGCAGATTGAACTGCACTAATGTAACAACAAAATTTTCATTACCTCTATCTGTTTAATAGAAGACTTCCTCTTATGGCGCAATTTATTTTCCACCATTTTCTGTTTCTGAGAAAACAACAGAGTAATTCAGGAGGAGCCACAGAATAGCTCGAATTTCAGAGTTCATTAGACATGCAGATACTTAAAAAAAGGAAAAGCAGAAAATCAAGAAGAAAATAAATGCAGTTGCACTAACAATAACAGAGGCCACTTGTCTTTGTTGTCGTTTTCTGCTCTGACATTGTGGTTTTTGTGAAACAGGAGGTACTGTTTCTTTATCAGCAGAATGAATTCCTGTTGGAAAATCACCACTATTTGGATTTATTGCCCGCCATACCGTCATCAGGCCTTTCCCCATACCATGTTTCTTTGCTGGTGCAATGCTGTTGTAATCCTGACAACTTGAGATACCCTGCTCGGAGACCTTATATCAGAGAGCATATATTTTAGAGCCTCATAAACAATGTCCTCCAAAAACCTTTTTCAAACAATTTCAAAACATTATGCCAACTAGCACTTCATCCCAGTACCTTTCTCCTTTTGCTTGCTCTTTGGTTCTCCTGGCAGCCAAGACTAGAATTTCTGGAATCTAAAATTCGTAAGGAGAATAAGTAACAAGGTCTTGTAAATACTGCAAATTAGAAGAGAATTTAAAAAAAGTACAGACAACACAATGGTAACAAAGTTTGCCGAGGCAACAATAAACTGGAGAAAGTACTTGCTATTTAAATTCTCAATAACTTGAAATTAACCAGCAGCAGAAAATCATAAGGCTCTCTTTCTCTCGTAAACCACATCAGAATGAAAGAAAATCCTGATTTCTAACCAAAGCAAGTAAACAAAAACCCTTTGACTCGCATCAGATAACCAGCCAAATATATTAATTGTTCAAATAGTAAAAAAGAAAAGAACTACTTATTATAATCATAACATATTCAAAATTCAAGCCATAACTGAAAATTAGCATGAAATCATACCTTTACAATACTGAAATGCCCTACTAGGAAGAGAGTCAAACTCCACACCAAGGGGTGGACCATCTTTGCGAAAAATCTTCTCTAAAATATAGTTTGGAGTCATGAAATCCTGAATAAGGAGAGACTTCTTCTTCGATGTGGTCTTACATATCCTGTTTTCCACCTCCGATAATTCATGTCTAGAAATATGCTTAGGTCTGTAGCAAATCAAGGTGTCCTGCTGCTGAAGTAACTTTCTAGTGGGAAGAACAACTCCCAACCCATTTGCTCCTTTAACAACTGAGAGTTTCTTGCTTGAACATGGTGGTACAATTTCGTGCCTCCTCCTTTTGTCAACAAACCATCCCTGGATTTGCTTGAATGACAAGTCCACGACTGCTGCAAGTTCCTGCATTGCCATATGGGTAGGATACTTCTGCTCTGCTTCACATGACGCCATGACTTAGAACATGAATAATAACATTTCATACTTATTAATTGGCTGCAGCTCTCAAAAGAAAGACCAAAAGAATGCTTTAGCATTTCTATAGCAATTCTCATAAATAAGGTCCGCAAAATTGGAATACAAAGTGAGAAATTCATTTTGAAAATGGAAGTAGTATATTCATAATAAAAAAAAAAAAAGCCATAATCAAGGAATCCTACTGTATAAAACAAATGAAATTTGACCCAAAAGAAAAAAAAAAACCATAAAAGCAGATTGCATAGAGTCATAGAACAAATTAGAATAAAAAAAAGATGAAGAATAAAGGTCAAAGAAAATCATAGAAAGAAAACATAAAAGATAGGTTGGCTAAATAAGCAGGTACCAGCATAGAAGTTCTCAAGGGCTTGAAGTTGAAGAGACGATTTCTTTTTCTTTTCCATTTTTCGCTCCTCGATTTCAATCAGCTTAAAACGAACTTGACTTAATTAAACCGGATTCTTCATATTCTGAACAAAGCAAAGGAATAATCAAATTATCCACATAGAAAGGTGATTTTCCATTTTCCATATCCCCAAAACCAGCGGAACCATGAAAACGAAGAAGAAAATGCATAAAACAACATGAATTTAAAATTCTACAGTTAACAAAAACTCTGCACTTGCAAAACCAAACAAAAACGAAGAAATGATTGAAAACCAACGAGAACCTTAGTATCAGTCACTAGTATAACAGAATGTGAAGAAAAAAAATTGCAGTGAAAAATTGCGTATGGAGTGAAAGTGTAGAAGATGATTAAACTTACTTGGAGAGCAGTAGCAGAGATAATATAAAGGAGAGAATGGAGTGCGTGAGGTTGAACTTTGAAGAAGAAGAATAAAGGGTTTATTAGTATAAGAGTAGAGAGATTTTACCAACGGAGTAGGGTTTTGGGTTTTATCATCATTTTTATTTTATGGGTCTCTTTTTCTTTTTCTCTTATTCATCAAAAACTTAAAAAAAAAAAATATATCTAACAGCGCCTTTTCTTTCTCCTCACAACTGTTTCATTCAGTCTAATATCTTGTATGGGCCAGTTGTTTGTTTTTGTGTCAAAAACCCAGCCCAAACCCACTCTCCCGCCATTAGAGAGAGAGAGAGTGGGTTTCCATATGTTCCTTCAGTCTATTTCCTTTCTCGGTTCGTTGTACAGCGAATGCTCGCAGATTGAAAATGGAGAAGGAGATCGATTGCCCGCTAGCAACTCCACCCCCTAAACGACAGCCCATCAAAACTCAATCGCATTTCAATACTCATCCTCTTTGGAGAAACAAGGTTTGGTCCTATTTTACTTGTGATTTTTGAAATGTTTGCCTCTGTTTCCATTTGTATATGATGTTTGCGAATTAATCTTGTAATGTTAGTTGAGGGAAAATTGTTACAAAAGGGTTCGAGAGGACAGGAATCGATTGCTATGGAAGATGAGGTTACCCAATTCAAAATCACTCGGTCAGAAGGTTTTACCCACTCCTTTTATTGTTGTAGTTTAGTTTATGTCTTATGTTCATTCTAATTTATCATTTGCTGCCATGAAATGAACCTGGCTTTGTTGACTGATTGTTCTTCTCAAGCACTTGGTTTTCTAAGCATGGAATGTTTTTATGTTGTGGCATTGACAGAATTTTTTGTTATTTATGTTTAACATATTTTTTGGATATTCAATAAATTAAAATTATCTAGAATTTCAGCTTGATGAATAAGGGATTTTATTTGGGTGTTCAATAAATGATGATTCCAGTACTATATTCTCTCCACCTTCACGGTATATGTCATTTTAGGGCGGTTACCTATTCAATTTTTCCTCCCATTTTTCTTTTTCCTGGACTTGATTCAAATCACTTACTGGTTTGTAATTTGTGTTTCAGGACTTTATCAAATCTGCTTTTCAGGACATAGTTTCTGATGAACTGAAAAGAATTAGGGATGATTCATCATTAGATGAACAGTCCAAAATTGCAACATTGTTGGATGAAACTGATATGTTATGGGAATACAACGGCCTACTTGATGCTTATCAAGGTGAATGTGAAGATATGTTGCTAGAGATGCAAAGAATTTTCTATGAGGATCTCAGCACAGAACCAATTAGAGAAGGTACAATAGTGTTACTAACAAATATAATCTTGAATTGGAACAAGTGATCTATGTTGATTTGTAAGGAAGGAAATGATACTTATGTGATCTTCTTTGTATACTTAAAATATTATGAGCGTAATTATCATCTAGGAATTAGAACATCTGCATGTAGCTTTTGTTCCTCAATGAACATTCTTTTATTTTCTCTTTGTATGTTCTTTGTAACTAGTATGTTTTTCTAAAGCTTTCCTTCTTATAAGCGATTTTCTTTTTCTATTTCTTGTTTAAATGCCCATACCATTCAAGAACACAAATTGAATAGTACATTTAACTAATTCAACTTCGAATGGAATTCCGAAAAATTCTTACATATGCCATGGGAATGCGTCTGTCTTTGTGAATTTTGAGGTTTATAATTGATTGAATCATCTCTTTAAGGTTAAATGTTTACTCTAGCTCTTTGCAGAACCTGAAAATCATATTGAGACTTGGGAGGATGAAGAAGATGAGTATTTGGCTCTTGCTGTTTTTGAGCACATGCAACTGAATGATGAGCAGGTAATTCTGTCCACTAATTATATATTATGAGAATTTCATATGGCCAAGCAGAGGAAAGTGCACCTAATGGAACGTATCCACTTTTAAGATGAATTGGTAATATAGTAAACTAAAATTTGAAAGATAATGTAAATTTATTAATTAAACATTGTCTTGGTTAATAACAAGCAGCATGCATATATAGTTATAAGCAAATTAAGTGCAGACATGGTTCTAATGAATATTCGCTGATTTATTATCTTCAAAACACTCAACTATTCCCTTCAGCTTGTCTATCTAATTCTGAAAAGTGTAATAAGATAAAGTAACATTTGTCTCCATAATTCGGGTCTGGATTGGGTAGAAAAGTTCAACTATCATGGGGACTAGTTGGTTAAACTGGGGATGATGATATCATGAAGATCTCAAGGATGACTAATGAACTGCTAATCTTATTTTTACTGCAACTACAGCTAAAAGGTAAATAGGGGACAGGTAGTACATTACAGAAGATGAGGTTAAGAAGTCTCAAATTTCTAATTCGAATCAGAAAGTTTACTCATACTTGCATCATCTATTTTCTATGCAATTAAGAATTTTTATTGCTGCATCCACCTCGTGTACTGGGGCTCTCCTAGCATAATAGAAACAAAATTGGTAAAGCTTTCTGATGTTCATGCTAGGTGCGGAAGAAAACCTGGTGTCCCATCTGTAAACAAGGACAGTTGCTAGAAAACCATCAGCATATATATTGCATGCTCTGTGAGCTTCAACTAACCAAAGGCGATGAGGTACTGCCTTTGCCTGTTACTTTTTATAGTTTGTTTGTCTTTACCTTTGCATCTGGATCATTCGTCATATGCTCTTCGAAGTTCGTATCAACCAAAAATATCACAATTTGTACACTAGTTACAGCTACCAATTTCTTACCAACCATCCCCAGAAAGTAGTAGACTAGTAGTTTTGTTGACTTAACTGGTTATGCATGATTGACTTGTTTAGTTCGGTGCCAGTGGTTTCATGCCTAGTATGACTTTCTTACTTGTTTAACAGTTGGAAGAATGCTGTCGAAGTAGTAAAATTCACTTCAGAAAACTATGCAAATTAGTTTTCTTAGTTTTATGGATGGCGAACTTGAAGTTGATATATTTTCAGGTATTTTAAAGGTCCTCCTTTGTGAGGGATTTGGAAAATGTAACTGGAAATGTAACCAGATAGGTTATGGTTTTGCTTACTTGTAGATTCCAATCTCAAAAAAGATATGTTTACACTCCTGATGTGTTGTAACTGTAATATTCAGATTACAACTTGTTTTATCATGTTATGTTTTGTCATCATCAACTATTGCATGTCTAAAAGATCAGAACTGATAAATTCCCTACTTTGGCATTCCCACAAAGAGTATATATTGATGAGAAATCACTAGCGTCAATAATTTGTTTTTGTCAATACAGGTTAATTTAGAGACGTTGCGGAGTCGACTAGCAGAAGCCCATACAGAACATCTAGATCGAGGCTGTAGGTCGAAACCCAAGTTCTGTATTGAAACTAGATTTGGTTTGACAGCATTATACATCACTTGTGAGGTCTGCAATATATTTGACGTTGTAATATAACTTCATTTTATTGTGCTCATAAAGTATTACACGTTCTGACTAGCTTCGAAGGAAAAGAGAGTTAAATTATAATTTAGTTTTTTTTTTTTTTTTTTGGTGAATTTGTCGCATGCTGAATCTTTGTAAATACAAGATTTATTATTTGGCCATCCATAATTTGTTACGTGCTACTGCTGAACTGCTTTTCAATCAAATATATCCCTTGACAGTAATCTGCATCAAACAGCAATACTAGAAAATCTTTCGTGGAAGACAACTGTGGAGCAGCTGCTGAGACTTGAATCACTGATGATGCCCTAATCATACGCAGAGAATGGTCAAAAGCGCTTTTCAATGTGTAAGGCTCGTATGTTTGTACCAGCAGCGAGCAGAAGCAATGTTCAGGTTATTAGATAACTTAGGGAAGTCTGGCAAGCACATCACGCGTATGTGGCTCATGCGTGACAATTTCAACTTCTTCAGATTTGCATGCGAGAAGACCGATTATGATAACCTTACGCTACCTGGGGTGAAATGGAAAAAACACAGCAGGAAACATGCCGGGTGCAATAGTAACTACAGGCAGCAGGAGGACCCAGTCAAGCTGCCGTAACTATTCACATTCTAGAGGATTGAGCCAACAGTTAAACACGATTATGAGAAGCACCATCCCCAAGCATAAATGAGTCGGCTGCAGCACTAGACACGCATTTTTATACTTTTCTCAACAGAACACACCGTCTAATCTTATATCAAAGCAACTTTTATTTTCCTTATTCCCCTTGCAATTCCAGTGATAATCCTAAAATGATTTTTATTCGCACTGATTTGTTGGAATTGATAAAGCACAGCAAAAAGCGCATCGAGCTCTGATAGAAATAATAAAGTAAAAATCACATGAAAAAGAAGAATGTTATGTATAAAACGTACAGCTCAGAGATCAGTCCATTCATACAAAGACGACAATAAGGTCATTTTGATATCAATAAACATATTTGTATCAACTCAACATATTGCACTACCACCAAAAAGGGAAACCCAACGACAAAAAATATATTATATATATTATAATTGTAGGAAAGAATTGACACAAAAAAGAACCCCCTTATCTAATGCAAATGGGGTGAAGCTGAATAATACTCTACATGGAGAAGGAATTCCAGGTTTGAGGTGCCATGTCCTGAAGAAACGTCACTTCATGGCCAAACAAATTACAGGAGAGCTGTCCATCCTTGAGGCATTTCTACAGATGCAAGTGAAGATCTCCGATGCATGCTTTTTTTTTTTTTCAGCAGATATGATGTACACAACAACAGCAGCACATGTAAGGGGTACATTTGTCTGAAGAGTTGCTCAACTCCCAATTAATTACCAAGTTGCCACATCACAAATAGTTTCGAGCAAAATATTCACCACAGAAACTCAAAATAGCTCCTCAGAATTGAATTTGTTCCATGCTTCCTATTATTTTAACCCAAGAATTGTTAAGTCAGAGCATGAAGTCGGAAAAAGACTGAATCATGAGCGCTTGACAATTCACGGGATCAAGAATAGAAAATTACCTTCAGCAAGTCAAACACCTTTTCAGCAATATACTTCTGCTGAAGATTGGCACCTTTTTGTTGCACTTTATCTGGATGAATGCATAAAGTTGCTTTTCTGTAGACCTTTTTTACAGAAGCACCAGTAATCAAATCCGTCAAGGAAACAGGCTGCCATCCGCATTCAGGCCACAGCACCTGATTATTGAATGACAGATTTAGAAGTCAATGGGTGAAATAACCGTTCAATTTACAACAAATGCATACAAGAGCAAATAAGAAGACAACTTGTGGAAGAAATTTTGGAAAAGGTCTCGACAATAATGTGTAACGTTTACAAAAACATCAACTGAAATTTCAGTGATGTAAGAGTTTCCTAGGCAAGTTAATGGGTTTAAAATGCAAGTGCCAAAATAAAAGTAAATGCCTGCACAAAAATGAGAGAGACACATGAATCCACAGAGCAGGAAGAGATTGCCATATGAAAACAGATGCAGAGGCAATCAAGAACCCAAAAATATTCGAACGAACTCGATATCTAATCCACATTATTGCCTAAAACCATGTCTTTCTTAACATCTAACTTGCCACTGATGCAGGCGTCTTGATTATAGAACTGTATGAAAAAGTAAACATATACTAGCTATACTTGACCTAGATATGTTATGACATAAAGGGCTTCCTAACAACTTTTAATTGGAAAAAAACTAAAATTCGACAAAACTATAGCTTGCAGTATCACTCAAGAGCATTTGACTGAGTAACCCACTTTTTATCAGACTAATCTTGCCCAAAGTTTTAGATTCAAAGCAAGAAAGCATCCATCATAAATATGCAATTAGAGCTTGTCACTAGTATATACATGCAGGGGCAGAGAAGACTATCATCCTATCAGAATATAGAAACAACAAGAAGGCAACGAGAGCAATATATATATAGTCCTTATTTTCTGTAATGAACATAGATATCATGATTTGCTCATCAGAAAATATGCAATAAAGGTATTAGATAGAACCTACATGTTGATGCTCAAGATGCAAAACTTCATTCGTATGTTCAACTAAAACTGAAAATTACCAATAAATTCTGCATTAATTAATTATATAGAAAAAATAAAATTATAAAGACGCACATATTGCAATGTTGATAGCAGAGCACGCAGATTCCCCTCTTTCCCTGCAGCCCATCGCTTGATCTCAGCATCCAACGTTTCAGCAATCCTCTGAAAATTAGCATGGATACGGATCAGCACCACAGAAAAAAAATTGAAAATGGCCAATTACTATTTCTACATCAAAGCCCAAACAAAAGAAACACAAATAGTAAGAAGCCCCTTCAACATCTCTCCATCTGCAAAGAATTCTTGATGTGAAAACACAAAGACAAAGGGCTGATCTTTGAATAGGAAAAAGAGTGGATCCGCATTGGCTTATTCAAAAAAAGCCTCAGTAATTTTTTTTTTCTTTTTTCTTCTTTTGTTTGCACTTGAACCATTGAATGAATGGAAGGTAGCATTAAAAAATATGTAAAAGCCAGCTAGACTGATAAATTGCTTGTATGGACAACCAGCTACTAGCATGCATACTATTAGGCTTGATGAAAAAAAATTTCTTATCCCTTGGTGTATCAGTATGCGGTTGTGAAAGGTTTAGTTCGAACAGATATTAAAATGAATGGGCTCAAGCAAATAATGATATTCAGTTAGCAAGTCAGAGCCAGGAAGGAATGAGCAAAGAAACATTTGTTAAAACTAGTGCAATAAACATGAGAACAAGAAGTGTGTATCTACAAGAAGGCAGAAGTGCCATTTCAGGTTGCGCAGAATAAGTTAGAGATTATAACCTTATGATGCAACCTATTTCATTTTAATTACAACTTCTCAACAAAAAATATAATCTATAAGTATATCATCCAATTGTAATTTATATATTACTAATAACCTATATGTTTATGAGTTACAAATAATATATCAATTGATTTAAAAAGAGAATGAACGTCTTCAATTTTATAACCAATTGTAATCTGCCCTACCCAAAATGATTTTGGAAAAAGTGGTAAGATGTTTACGTTATACCTTTCCATATTTGTAAAGTTAAACTAAACAGGGAATCAAATCCATAAAATGACACCAAAAACTTAGTTAAGTTTTCAATTCCCAAGCGATATACCAAAATATTATATAGAAGTAGACATAGAAAACCAACCCTGGCTCAGTTAGATAAAAGAATGTGGAAGTAATAGAAATGAACTGAATTAAGTT
The DNA here is from genome assembly GCA_039660915.1 of Euphorbia tirucalli. Lineage (NCBI taxonomy): Eukaryota > Viridiplantae > Streptophyta > Magnoliopsida > Malpighiales > Euphorbiaceae > Euphorbia > Euphorbia tirucalli. The sequence goes on along the minus strand of CM077640.1, from coordinate 26,550,679 downwards.
AGGAGCAAAACAACATACAGATACACAAGACACCAAAACCATAGGTACTGCACCTTCCATGACTTATCTGATATCTCTAAAATAAGTATACATATTTAAGCATTATATCTGCCTTCTACATACACTCAAGAGAAATGTTCATCATACAGGCAACTAAGACACGGAATTCATTTTCCAAGCACAGAACCTATGTCACAACTCCATTGTGTTTATACATTGAGCACATGCAATCCTGGAGAGAGCAACAAACAAAGCATATTTTGCTAAAGCATAATCCTTCAAGGGGGTTTCTCGTCGCAGAAAAATACAGAAGCGACATACATATTTCTTTGACTATTTACAGACAACTTGAAAGTACCTGGCACAAGCAAAATGATCGCCTACTAATTTTGAGTTAATTAAAAATTCTTCCAAGATTACTTATAAATAGTCAAACAATAGAGGAGTATCACGCAGTTCATAATCGTGAACAACACGGTGAAGCTCCCATGCTCTGTCCTATATTGATGTTACCAATCAAAGAAAGAGCTGCTTATCCAAATCATTACTGCGGTTGATTTTTGTCAAAGAATCAAACTATTCATACATTCAAATCCTATAATCCAACCAAACATAGAGAACAGGTTCATTGTAGAGAAATTGTTATGCTCCACTCTCCACTCCTTACCCACCTCCCTAGAAAACCAAACACAACCAAAAGCTATACACACACACATACACCAGCAATAGAATCCTGATATTTTTTTCTTTTTCTGAAAAAGAATCCTGATAAAATTTGCTTGCACCACTTACATGTCTCTCTGCCTGCTCCCTCTGAGCTTGAAGGTCCCGTTGATTCTTCTCAGCCAGTGCTTTTGCCTGAAAAACAAAGACTTGACAGTTAACAGATTTTGATCTAATATGGCGAGTAGATGCATAAACGTGGAGGCGCTCCATAAAAAATAACATATAAAACAAAACTTACCGCACGTTCCTGAGTCCTTTGGTGGCGCTCCAACCTAGCTTTTCGTCTTTCCTCAGTCTCCCCTTCAACCTCTGGGAACTCTCCTCCAGTTGTTCCAGTAGCTTTTGCAAACAAAAATTTAGTTAGGCCAATGCACAACTGGAAAAACTAAATGAATAGAAAACAGCATTTTAAATAGAGTAAACAAAAGTACCTCCAAAAATTGAAGATAGATCATCAACAATATTTGTAGTTGACGATGCCTTCTTCATGCTAGATGTGGTTCCAACAGATGTCCTTTTGGCAGTTTCAGACCCTCCCTTGTTCTCAAAAAATGGATCCTGCAACAGAAGTTCAGAAATTAACAACCCACCTACTCTACTGGTCAATGGATGATACAAATACTAACAGCTATTGATCCTCACCGAAGGGTTCGCCCTAGGCCTTGGTGCACTGCTTGCTCGAGAGCTGAAGAATGATTCGAGGTCATTATCATTCTTCTGTTGGTTTGCTCTTGCTGCAGCAGCCGCCCTTTCTCGAGCCTCTGCAGCAGCCCTTTCAACAGCAGCTCGTTCAGCTCTCTGTCTAGCATCAGATTCAGCCCTTGCAACAGCAGCTCTCTCTCGTGCATCTCGCTCCCTCGCTTCTGCATTAGCTCTTTCTCTTGCTTCTGCAGCAGCCTTTTCTGCTCTCTCTCTTGCCTCGGCTGCTGCTCTCTCACGGGCTTCAGCCTGTGCTCTCTGAACTGCAGCCCTTTCAGCTCGCTCTCGAGCTTCAGCGGATGCCTTTTCTACAGCAGCACGCTCAGCTCTTTGGCGTGCTTCAACTGCTGCTCTTTCACGTGCTTCTCTAGTAGCCCTTTCAACTGCTTGTCTAGCCTTTTCCCGTTCCCTCTCAATTTCCCTTGTTCGCTCTCTCTCCCTCTCAAGCTTCCTCTGCTCTCTTTCTTTCTCTTCTCTCTCTCTCTCAATTTCTCTTGTTCGCTCTCTCTCTCTCTCAAGCCTTCTCTGTTCTCTCTCTTCCTCCTCCCGCTCCCTTTGTTGCCTCTCACGATCTAATCTCCCGTGTCTGTCCCGTAATTCTCTCTGCTGCGCTTCTAGCACATCTCTATCTGGTTGACCAGCTTCTCTACCTCTAGCAGCCTTCAAATATTCCCTTTCTCTCATTTGCTTGAATTTAGCCTCTGCTTTATCCATGGCCTCCTTCATTGCAGCAGCAGATGCTGCAGCAGAAGATGCATTTGCATCAAAATCTTCCCCATAAAGAACATCTACATGTTCATTCGCACTGTTTTGGCTTCTACCCATAGCAAAATCTTCAAGTTCATCCATTTGTGTAGGTGCTGAGCCTCTCGCTGCATGACTCGATCTCGGGCTTTGAGAGTATGAAGCAGAATTTGAAAAAGAATATTCATTGACCTTTCTTGAGGTTGATGAAAACGAACCTGCCTCTGACTTAGACATCCGAGGTGGTCTTGGAGGTGGGGGCCTTGAAGGCGGTGGAGCACTTGTGGGTTGGGTATAAAGAGGAACTTCAGATACAGTAAGCCATATATCATTAAATGAATCTGAAATATCTTCAGATCTTGGAGGTGAATTTGCATCTCTTGGACTAGCATTCACATATGAAGGAGATGAAGCATTTTGACCAGTAGATCTATGAATATCTGTTGAAGCAGCGGGCACATCGAACAGTATTTGATGAGATTCCAGGAAATCATCATTGAGCATCTGATGTGTACGGCCTTCGGCCTCATCCACAGGGTGTTTGTCAACTGGATCTTTACTAGCAGGAGAATAGGTGTCACTCATGCTTGATCCAGTTCGTAAAGGGCCCCTATCATTTCCTCTCTTATTGATTCCTGCTGAAACTGAAGGCACAGATTTTCCACGATTATCAAATGCATCTATATCATCAAACGCTCCCATGTTTTTAGATGAAGTATCAACTTTTGCGCTTCCAGAACCACTAAATCTACCAATTTCTTCCAATGGGTCTGAGTACAACCCTCCTGATGAAGCTGCAGGGGCTGAACTTGACTCCAATACAACAAAAGGATCTTCCATCACACTGGAGGCTGTCTTCCCTGAATTTGCAGATGGTTTCTGGGCCTGACTAGACTCTGAAGTTGACCTGCACAAAACAGTATGCGCTAAGAATTAAATGGTATTTCATTTTCTGAAAGACTGTGCATACAATTTAACTGGGTAGAAGAGACTGATTAGTTATGATACATTAAGAAAACCAATAAAATAGATTTTGCGAAATTGTGCATAAGAAGAAACTTTACCTTTAACATGACAACAATTAAAAATTGTGCCTTAGCTATCTCTTATTAAAGAAGTCTAAACTAAGGCTAACACAATCACCAAACCGAAATGGAAACTGAAGCAGACACCAAAAAACAGTAATTCTAAAACATATAGGAAAGGGAAATGTGGAGGAAATATGTAAATAATTAAAAGTATGGTATAGTTATAAAAACTGAAATTATAATGATGTATTTGGATATTTTAATTTTTGTATAGTGAAGAAAAATGACATTGGCTCGTCCAAAATATACTCATCACATATTATTCAATTATAATAAGCACCTATTGAATAGCTTCTATCACAAATCTAATTATAGAAACATAAATCATATTGTTCTTGACAACCACATAATCCTCAAGCAGAATATGATCACAGTAACAAACTTTAAAAGTTCACAAGTTCAATAAGAGAAAAGAAGAGAGCTTTCCATTTTAAAAGCCTGAAGAAGACAATTGAAATAAAACTATGAATTGAACATGACATGAAGGATGCGATACACCAATTAAGAGATCTGGAAATGCATCAGTTTGCTTCAAGAAATGAGTTCCATTTCAAAAGAACAAGTTTGCAACTTCTTAAAATTGTAGAAACGTGACTACAAGTTTCTGTGTTTCATAGGCTAGAAAGTATGTTCAAAATTGATTAGCATCAATGAAGGGGGAGAGAAAGAAAAAGAAAAAGAAAAATTTGTTATGCTAAATTGTCAACATAAGATGAAAAACAACATGTATTTGCTTATAACAATCAGTGTTAGATGAAAATGGATGAGAAAAGCTAAATTCTAATACAACATGAAAAATAACATATATTTGCCTACAACAATCTTTGTTAGATACAAAATGGATGAAACGACAGTTCAAAGAAAAAAATTAAATAAATTTGCTTTTTAAGAAAAGCACCACCATAGCAACTAGCTAACACTTGAAGCCAGATTTTTAAGAGAGAATAATTTGCAAGCAAGCACCAACATAAAATTATTCTTACAAAAATTTAAATCTCAAATCAAAGTTCAACTTGATACTTTAGGGTTTAGATTTTACAATACTGGCTATGTTGTCACATATAAATTAGGAAAACTCCATAATATTCAATTATTGGAGTTATATTCTCCAAACACTACGTTGCCAAAGAGGATCAGTCAATTCTCTCTCCCTTTTTACTCTTTTTGCATCAGTTCGTAACGAAAAATTCAAGCAAATTTAGGCTCATTGCAAAAACTCAGTTCTCAACTGGGGAACTCACAGGATGAAACCATCGAATGATAAATTCAGTATAGCAATATCAAGCAACTACCCATGGATACACAGCGAACATTGTGTTAACCTCTCAATAGCTTAGCCTTATCAAGACAGTCATCTCATACAATGAAAGAGACATAACTACAAGAAAATAACAAACTACTACTGCAAACAACTTCAATATTCAAGATCCAAACCATGTACGTACCTGCTAAAGAATGCTTGTCCATGGATTTCTTTTTTATTTCTTAAATCAAGCATGCAAGACGGATTATGACAGAAATAAAAGTGAAAAGCAACATTATAACACGATAAATACAACATTTATATTAGTGCCAATAATGAATAAATTTCAAATCTAAACCTACTAACAAATATGTTACAGCAGAAGAAAAAAAAAAAAGGTAAGCAATGCTGCAATTTGTCAAGCTTATCCAATAAGTACCTCGACATCATTTAGATCCATTGCTTGCCAAAGAAAAACTTGCAGTAACTTTGATATAAAAATGTAGACAGATTGGAGCACAACAAGCACATGCATATAACAGAAAAGGTTAAAGGAAACAAAAATAGATTAGTTGGTCTTACGTTAACTAACTGCAATAAGTAACTAACCGAGGTACCCGGGCCCAAACAGTCTTTACTACAATGTCTTTGAACTAGCCATGGAAAACTTCAATCGATTGCACAGGGAAGAAAATCAACATTAGAAATTCAAAAACTTAATCAAAGTGAGCAAAACTACCTTATTCGCTAATCAAATCAAAAACTAAAGCTAGGGAAAAAAGGTCTGGTAAAGTGAAAATGAATACCTGCTAATACTGGGGGAGCTACTGCGACCAAAACCAGGAAGCAAATCATCAAAAGCAGCAGAGTCTGTCTCCGTTTTGGAAGCCTCTCGCCTAAATTGAGCCTCCTTTCTACCTAAATTCCCCAATAAATCATCAAATGGCGAGCTGTTGTTCAGTGACCTACGTTTGGGCGAAGCAGGAGAACCCATCGTGGCAAACACATTATCAAACTTAACCGACTGCGAACCGGTAGATGTAGTCTTCAGCCCTGGCAAGCCATCGAAAACATCGTCATCATAAAGTGGCTTATCAAAAACCGGCAAGGAAGCCGCTTTCGCATTCTGCTCCTTGAAAATTGAATCATAATCAAATGCAGAAGACGATGAGGTAGTTCCTCCACCGCCAACACCACTCGATTCCGTATACTTAGGCGGCCCGCCAAAGACGTCATTGAACAAAAGGCCATCACTGCCACCATCACGATCATGATCATCAAAGATAGGAGCAGATTTGGTAGAAGCAGAAGAGGATCGGGAGTTGACAGCACCACCGGATCCAAGACCAAAATTCACAGAGGAGAAACCACTACTGTTATTATTATTATTATTATTATTATTATTACGAGATGGCGCCATGGGAGCAGATTTACCCTGGGGTTTGAACCCGAAGTCCCGGGCCAAGATACCAGGAAAATCATCCATAGATTCTCAGAGTCTTGCGATTAATTTTCAACGCTATCGGTGCCGGATCTGCGAGGCCGGTAACAGGTAGTGATTAAAAAGGAATTCGAAATTCTTAGATCTAAGAGAGGAAAAAGCAAACCGTGAAAGCACGGACACAGAAGAAAGGAGAAACGATAGAGCAGAAAAAGGAGAGGTTTGGTAAAAACTAAAAAAAGTAGCAAGATTAGAGCGCGACTCGTCAATTATCGAATAACTAAGGTGTGAAAAACTAAAATTAAAAAAAAGAAAATTTACAGCATAAATAGTAATGGAGGAGAAATTAGTATATCAAATGTGCTCTGAAAGTAGAGGAGAGGATATGGAGATGGCGGAGAGAGGACCAAATCTTCAAGTTCTACAACTTCTTTCCCCTTCTTCCTTCTTCCTCTCTCGCTTTCTCTCTCTCTTTAGACGAGTCTGAAATCGCTAATATGTTTCTCTTTTTTTTTTTTTGTTCTTAATAATAATAATGTGCTAATTTTACTACGAAAGGCTCGCCTAATTGTCGTTTTCTCTATATGAAGGACGTTCATAATTTGAAATTAATCAAATATCAAAATTATCTACCTCATAATTAAAGTGTATTTTTGGTTACCCTTCTGGATTTCTCATCAATCTCTTCAATAATTATTTTTATTAATTTCTTTTTTTTTTTTTTCTTCGCTAAAGAGTGGAGGAATTTTTTAATTTCCTACAAATACCAATCTTTGAGCTACGTAATTAACAGAATATTAAATGAAAAGGAATTACTTTTTCTTATTTTTTCTAAATTAATATACATGATGATCTTGAGTAGTGTGAGCTTTTATACCCTGCAAAATAAAGGTTACATTTTAGATTTTGTCAGTTAAAATATATAAATTTATATTTTTTTTATTTATATTTCAATCTGATAAAAAAAATTAAAATGATTATTATGAAATTTTTCAGTAAAAGTTATGTACTTTAATAGTCGATTTAACCAAAAATGTAAAATGATCGCACTTAAATAAATCATATTACCTCTTTTGTATATGTACAATTCGACAGTAAATTCTTAAAATGATGATTTGTTTAATGATAACAATTGTTTTAATATTAATATCCATATAGGGGGAAGTAAAAGAAAATATTGTTAGGATTTTGTGTATTTTATAATATGTATATAAAACATTACTGATATTTGGGCACGTAGATGTATGTGCATTGTCGGTTTTGGATCGTGTATTTATCATTATAAATAAGTTAAAGGTTCAATTAAAGTGATCTAATTAATTTAATAGGGCCATGTTATTTTATAAAAAAAAGTGTGGGTCAATATATAATAGGTATAGAAATCCAGGGTATAAAACTAATTTATGATGGGTTAATTAGTAATTTTATACCAACTCAGTCTTTATAAATAGGGGTTATGGTCTCTGGTTGAACGTAATTTTTATTTTTAGGAAAATACATATTCTTTAGACTCAGAGAAAACCCCATCTTTCCCTGAGCCTCCGGAAATTACGAATCAATTAGAAGATCGGATAGCCGGATTCAATAACGTGCTATGATCATGGAACCAGGTACGCTTCCGTTATACAGATTTAATCAATAATTTCTGCATAGGAACTAGATCCTGGTTTATTATATTTAATTTCTACATATGGTATAAGAGCTTTTCTTATTGTGGAATTGTTGGTTTTATGGATTTATTTCAATAAATTCTTTTTCCATGATTATATTTATTCTGAGTATCTGATGATATTGTTGTTAGGATCTGTTGTTTTATGATAATGGAATTGGAAATTGAATTTTGGATTGATGGGTTTATAGTATCTGATGAAATTGAATTTTGGATTGCTATTGATTCTGGAAATTGAAATTAAGTTTTGGATTGATATTGATTCTGGAAATTGAAATTGATTTTGGATTGTTGGGTTTATTGAAATTGAAATCAATTGGAATTTGATTTTGGATTATTGGGCATAAGTTTTCGGAAATCAATCAATTAACATTAAAAAAAAATTGAAAACCCAGCAATTGGTATCTGGATCGACCGCATCAGGCACTGTTGTAACGGCTTCCCCTCCACCGGCATATGGCTTCGTCAATTTTCAGCAGGGTGAGCAGCAGCGGGAATCGGTCGGCGTCTGGCTCATGGCGGCGGCAGGAAGCGACGGATTTCAGGTGGCGGCGAAACCCATCCAAGTTTCAATGCTCTCTGTCGCGCGGCCATGAGGTTGCTGTAGGTCGATCGTCGCCGGCGTTTTAGAGGACGCCACCATCGTCGGTTCTGGACGGCGTTGTGTTGGCAGCGGCTAAGGTTTCAACCCTAGCACACCGCCAACCAGGAAGAAGAAGAAAAAAAAAAAATTTTTTCTTTCTTTCTTTCTTTTCTTTTGGAATTATTTTAGGAATTTTACCTTTTTAGCCCCTAAAGTGAACAAATTCCTTTTTTTGTCTTCAGTTTTTTTTTATTAAAGATTTAGTCACTAATTTATTTTAATTACATAATTGGTCCTTTATTATGTTATTTTGTTTATTTTCTTTGTTTCTTTATGATTTATTTAGGAATAATTATGTGATTAAAGTATGTTATGATGTCAAATTATATGGTTAATTTGAATTTTGGTTGAGTGATTTTTCACATCATTTATAATATTAAGCATGTCTAGTAATTTGAATCGGTAAATTGAAGCAGCATGGTACCAAAGTATCCTCTCCTGTCTAAGATTTTTCGATTTTAAGTTACTAAGATGTTTTGTTTTTAGTGTGTGTGTTTTTCATGCGGATAATATCTGGCCCAAAGGAAGGTTATTATTGTTTGGCAGAAATTCACATATACATGTAGTAATAAATGTGTGATGATTATTAGGTGTCCGTTGTGAGTGTTAAGTCGGTTCAAAGAAAGGCCTAACACTTGACTGGATTTTATTATCAGTGTTTGTTTACTACACCAAGGAAATCACTTACAAATTAACTCTTTGTCCAAAGACTAGACTTAATGATGTGACGATTTTCTTGTGATGGGTGTTATTTATGATTATGATTAATCACTCTTATGAGCTTACTGTGATTTTTTATTATTCTTGTGTTCTCTACACAGTTAATTCTATTACTACTGCTAGAGTATCTGCTAATATGAATAGCATTCCGGTACTCAATGGAGCCAACTTTAAGCTTTGGAAAAATAAGGTTTTAATTGCTCTGGGATGCATGGATTTAGACCTTGCACTTAGGAAGGAGCATCCTGCTAAGCTTTCAGATGAGAGTACCTCTAAACAACAGAGGGAAATGGCTCAGTGGGAGTGCTCCAATCGCATGAGTCTAATGATCATGAAGCAAGCCATCCCTGAGACTTTCCTGGGCGCTATGTCTGAGGAGACAAATGCCAAAAGGTTCCTGGAAGTGCTTGAAGTGCGCTTTGCCAAAAGGGAAAAGGCAGAAACAACTGGCATTTTACAACAGCTTGTTTCCATGAAGTATAAAGGTAATGGGAACATAAGGGAGTACATTATTGAGATGTCTCATTTGGCTTCAAAACTGAAAACACTCAAGTTAGAGCTTTCAGAAGAATTGCTCATGTATTTGGTTTTGATCTCTCTTCCTCCTCAATTCAATCAATTTGAGGTGAGCTATAATTACCAAAAGGATAAATGGACTCTTAATGAGCTCATTTCTCACCTTGTGCAAGAGGAAGAAAGGCTGAGGCATCAGAAGGTGGAAAGTGCTCATTTGGCATCGTCTTCTAAAGATAATAAGAAAAGGAAGGGCAAAAAGATTGCAGTTGAGGAACCATAAAAGCAAAAGGTACCTGAACAAGGATGCTTCTTTTGTAAAAACCCTTCTCATATGAAGAAAGAATGTGCTAAGTATTATGCCTGGCGCGTGAAGAAAGGTACATCTCTTGCTCTTGTTTGTTTTGAGGTTAATTTAGTTTCAGTGCCAAAAAATACTTGGTGGTTAGATTCTAGTGCTACTATTCAGTTAAGTATATCAATGCAGGGTTGCCTGAACTACCGAAAACCAAGTGATGCTGAAAGATTCATCTATGTGGGGAATGGCAATTCGGTAGAGGTTAAGGCTATAGCAACATTTAGATTATTGCTTAAGTCTGGTTTTTATTTGGATTTATTTGAGACGCATGTTGTATCGTCTTTTAGGTGAAATTTGAATTCTATTTCTGTTTTGGACAAAAAAGGTTATGTTTGTTGATTTGGAAACAGACAATATTGTCTTTATTTGGATAATAAATGCATTGGAACCAGTACTTTATCTAGTTTTGATAACCTATATTTGCTTGATTCGGTTACCTCATATAATGAAAACCTCCATGTTAATTCACGTGGCACTAAACGAAAGTTAACTAATGAGAATTCATTAACGTTATGGCATAAGCGATTAGGTCACATCTCTAAAGAGAGAATTGAAAGGCTAGCGTCAAATGGAATACGTAATGAACTTGATAGCTCAAGTAAGGAAATCTGTGTTGAGTGCATTAAGGGCAAATAGACAAACAAGAGAAAGTTAGGAGCCAAGAGAGCTAAGGGCGTCTTAGAACTAATACATACAGACATTTATGGACCGTTCCCTACACCATCGTGGAACAGTCAACAATACTTCATAACATTCATAGATGATTACTCTCGTTATGGCTACCTATACTTGATACATGAGAAGTCTCAAGCTTTGGACGTTTTCCAAAATTTTAAAGCCGAGGTTGAAAATCAAATTGGGAAAACAATAAAGCAAGTCATATCCGACCGTGGTGGTGAATACTATGGAAGGTATGACGGTACAGGTGAACAACGTCCAGGGCCTTTTGCCAAATTGCTAGAGGAGTGTGGGATCGTCCCTTAGTATACTATGCCAGGTAAACTGACAATGAATAGGGTAGCTGAGAGACGAAATAGGACTCTTAAGGATATGGTGTGAAGTATGATAAGTCATACTACCTTACCAGACTCACTCTATAGAGATGCACTGAAAATTGCAGTCTACATTCTTAATAGAGTTCCAACAAAAGCTACTAACAAAACCCCTTATGAGTTGTGGACTAGTAAGAAACCTATCCTAAAACATTTACATATTTGGGGATGTCCAGCTGAAGCAAGGCCTTACAAGCCTAATGAGAAGAAGTGGACTCTAGAACCGTTAGTTGTTATTTTGTTCGATACTTTGAAAGATCACGGGGTTTTAAGTTTTATGATCCTAAAGGAAGAACGTTTTTGAGACGGGAAATGCTCATTTTCTTGAGGATATTGAGCTTGGGGGGGGGGGGGAAGAAGAGCCAAGATTTTGTATTCGAAGAAGAGGTAATTTCTCTTCCTACAGTTACTATTGATCATTATCAGGTCCTTATTCCTAGTTTTGATCAACAAGCAAATTCAGCACTTGAAGACAATATTGAACATTCCCCTAATCAAGATCAGCAAAATATTCAGGAAATGCAAGCTCAACAACCTCAAGAACCAGCGCCGCTTAGGAGATCCACTAGGGAAAAGAGAAATGCGATTCCAGATGACTACATCGTTTTTCTCCAAGAGCATGAGACAGACAGTGGAATGGAGGAAAATGATCCAATTAACCTCCGTCAGGCCATTGAAAGTCCTAATGATCAATCATGGATCGATGCTATAAATGATGAGATGAATTCCATGAAAGATAATGACGTGTGGGAGCTTGTCCCTTTACCCGAAGGTGCAAAACCAATTGGTTGCAAATTAATATTTACAACCAAGAGGGATGCAGAGGGTAAACCAGTTAGGCGTAAAGTTCGTCTAACCGCTAAAGGATTCACTCAAAGGGAAGGAATTGACTACAAAGAGACTTTCTCTCCAGTTTCATCGAAAGACTCTTTTAGGACAATTATGGCACTTATGGCACATTATGATCTTGAGTTGCATCAGATGGATGTTAAGACAACGTTTCTTTATGGTGATCTTGAGGAAACAATTTATCTAGTGCAACCTGAATGCTTAGATTCAAAGGACTCAAAGCATTTAGTCTGCAAATTAAAAAAATCCATATATGAGCTCAAACAAGCTTCTCGTCAATGGTATCACAAATTTCATGAAGAAGTGTTATCTTTTGGTTTTGAATCTAACGCTGTTGAAGATTGTGTGTATGTGAGCGGACGACGTTTTCGATGGAACGCGGACTCCCTTTCAGAAGGGGCGCCACGATTTCGGGCAACCCTCCCTCGCGAGGGGTTTTTAGAATGGAAATTCGTTTTTTAGAAAATTAGATTATTTCACAAAAGAATCGAGAACTAAGTCTCGATGAATAGTGTAGGAGTCGTCACCCGGCTCAGCTCAACTGGGAAATTTTAGTGTAATTGAACCGGACGAACGGCCGCCACACTATCCAAAGATCTAGGTCTGGACAAGTCCCCTATTTCGTGTTTAATCAAAATAAAAAAATTGGCCAATGTTCAAGTATGGTATTTTAAACCTCTGAAGTCAATTTTATTGAATTAAATCATATAGCGCGCATGCACATAAAATAAAATAGAGGTAAAACAGTAAATAATTAAATGGCTTACAACCCAATCGAAAAAAATAAAAACTTTCAACCTCACTTTATAACCGCCTAGAATACACGATAATCTAAAAATTTACAATCGCCTAAATACACGAATTAATCTATTAAATACATCAAAAATAAAAAATAAAAGAAACTAAAAGCTGCAAAACAAAGGGTTAGCACAGTTTACACCACACCACAAATAGGACTCAAATATGACAGAATTGGGAAATTAGAATTCGGGGGCATACATTTGGGGGGATAACCGGGTCAGCTCGGCTAACCAGCCCGATTAGACCTGGAAAACATTTTGAAACGTCCCTGTATTTTGGTTTTATGAGAAAATCGTTTTGAAAACATTTTATTTTCCGATTTAATTGAATTTAACATGTGAGGTGGGTCAGTTTTTAGGTTCAGGTCTCCGTCGTTGTATTGTTATAAATGCAATTATGCTGAAAATTAAATCTAAGGTCGTGAATGCACACAACAAAATTTATTTTTGGTGATTTTTGGATTTTTCTGATTTTTCTAAATTTTTATGGATTTTTAGAAATTTTTCTGGATTAAAATGGAAATTCTGCATCTGGACGAGCATTACAGTCGTGCGACCTGCATTTGGGCGATTTACAGTCGCACGACTGTAATTACAGTAGTGTGACTGTAACTACAGTCGTATAATTGTAATTACAGTCGTGCGACTGTAAATCGCCCAGATGCAGGATTTTGACAAAATTATTCAAAATAAAAGCAAAAGTTGCGGGAAATCAAGAAAACTCGTACGACTATAATTATAGTCGTACGACTGTTCTTCAATTCATGAATGGTCGTACGGCTGTTCTTGATTTCCAGAAACAGTAGGCACAGAAAATGAGTTTTATGCACGAAAACACATCAAAACACCCAAAAAACGCAGGAAAATGAAGGTTTGAAGTATATTTACCTCTTTGGCGCTAATCCACTATAGGATTGACCGCTGGAAATGCCCCACCCCCCTTCAAATCACCTCTTTTCCCTTGTATGCAAAAGTTTTGAGAGTTGTCTGAAATCCTCCAAAATGTCACGGATTTTGGTTGATTTAAGTCTGAAATTGATTGAGTTTAAGTGTTAAGTTGTTAATCTATGATTTCTATCCGGTTTTAGACATTAACACTCAAGAATAAAAAGAAAAAGTGAAAATAAAGTTTGAGTTTTTGTGAGTTTCTTTCTTTCTCTTTTCTCTCTATTCTCTCTCCCAATCTTTTTCTGATTTTCCTCCCTAAAAATCCAAAACTCTCTTTTTTTCTTTTTCTCCTTCTTTTATCTCTTTTCTTCCCCCTTTTTTCGATTTCTGGCCTAGAAGCATTAAATGCTCCTCCCCATTTTTTCTCTCTCACAGTCGTATGACTATAATTCCGATTACAGTCTAATGACTGTAAGGACAGTCGCACGACTATATAATTTTTTTTAAGGACGGAAAATTCCGGCGCTTACAGTGTACCATAAGTTTGGTGGAAGTAATTTTATCTAGCTGATCCTATATGTGGATGATATTTTGCTAGCCACTAATGATGTAAGATTATTGCATGAGACTAAGAAATTTCTTTCAAAACATTTTGAGATGAAAGATCTTAGTGAAGCATCTTTTGTATTAGGTATCCAAATACACCGAGATCGTTCTCGGGGTATTTTGGGTTTATCACAAAAAGCTTACATCGATAAGATATTAAAAAGGTTTGGCATGCAAGATTGTAATCCCATTAATACTCCTGTGACTAAGGGAGACAAGTTTTGTCTCGATCAATGCCCTAAGAATGACATGCAGAAAAGGGAAATGCAGAATTTTCCTCATGCCTCTATGGTTGGCAGCTTAATGTATGCACAGGTCTGTACTGGTCCAGACATTGCATTTGTTGTCGGAGTACTAGGTAGATACTTGAGCAATCCGTTGGACAATAGCCAAGAAAGTATTGCGATACTTGCAAGGAACAAAGAATCACATGCTCATTTATAGGAGATCGAATCAGTTGGAGATCATTGGGTATTCTAATTTTGATCATGGAGGATGTAAAGATAGTGTGAGTGGACGACGTTTTTACGGAACGCGCAGAAGAGCGGGTACCGGGGATTTTCTTTTTGAAGTGTGGTGATGTGGTTTGAAAACATGTTTTTAATCTTCTTCAAGAAAACCTTTCATTTTATTGGGAAACTCCTTTTGTAGAAAACTTAATTGAAAGTGTGAATTTTGGAAAATAAATTTTCTTAGAATCCCAATTTAACTTAAAGATCTCGAAACATGAATTTCAAGATTAGATACAGAGTCACCACCCGGATCAGTTCATCCGGGAAATTCCAGTACAGCTCCCTACCAAGTGTAGACGCGGTACCTAATTCAAAGATTTAGGGTCCAGGCAACAAATCTACTAATCCTCACTTATTTTCAATTATTATTTCATTATATAATATTGCATTCACTTAATTCTACTCATTTTATCTTCTTTTTATTATTAATCAATGCTCATACAAATGACATAAATATAAAAACCAAAATAAAGTGCAGAAAAGTAAAAGTGCGGAAAAAGTAAATAGAGGCCAAATTATACAACCCATAAAAAAGAAAAAGCTCTCATCCTTACCATTACTACTGCCAATAATACACGATGATCTAAAAAATTACAATCGCCCAGATACACGATTTAATCTATAAAATACATCCAAAAATAAAAATAAAGAAAAATAAAAGCTGCATCCAAATACGGTTAGTACAAATAAATAAAACACACCAAGGACTCATATAGGACAGAATATGGATATTTTAGGAAACGGGATTGTGAACACGGAATTTTTCAGGGTCTCAAAAAAAAAAAAAAGAGAAACAAAGGGCCTTGAATACCACGACTGTAATTACAGTCGTGGTATTTTTGTTACAGTCGTGTAAGCGCTGAAATTCTCTGTACTTAAAAAAAAGAGAGAAGAATAGTCATACGACTGTCCCTACAATCGTACAACTGTAATTTAAAAATTACAGTCGTACGACTGTAATATCGGAGCAGTTGTAGGAGCCCATACCTCTGCAGTAGAAAATGGAGAAAAAGGAGGTGGCACAATTAATGCACCGGGATGGATAGGAAGCAAGCCAGAAAGGAGAACATAAAAGGAAGAAAAGGAGGGGAGGGAAACCAATTTTGATTTCTGGTGAAAGAATTAGAGAGAGAAAGGAGAAAAGAGAGAAGGAAAAGAAAGAACAAAGCAAAAACCCAAAAAATTCTTCTTTTCCTCTTTTATTTTCTTTAGTTCTCAGAATTAGGATTAAAATTTGGTAGAAATCCTTAGGTTAATCAATTAACTTCACAAACAAATCGAAATCTCGGACTAAAATCAACAGAAACCTTGACATTTGGAGATTCTTTGGACCAAAGCTTTCAACCCAAAACTTAAGGAAAAGGTACAATTTCGTGTGGATTGGAGTGACGCCAGGGGTCAAATCGACTTGGATAAGCTTCTAAGAAGGTAGACACTCCTTTTCCTTTCACTTTTTCTTGCTTTCTGGGTGATTGAAGTGTTTTTTAGTGCTTTTTTGCTGTGTTTTCACGTTTCTGTTTCTGGAAATTAAGAACAGTCGCACGACTGTTCTTGGATTTTATGAACAATCGTACAAGTGTTCTTGATTTCCAGGTCATTTCCTTTCATTTTGTTTCGAATAAAATTTTGGCGAAATCTTGATTCTGGGCTGTTTACAGGCGCATGACTGTAATTACAGTCGCACGATTGTAACCTTCGTTCCAGAATTAGAATTTCATCTTCAAGTCATAAAAATTTATAGAAATCCATAAAAAATCAGAAAAATCCGAAAAATCCCAAAATGAATTTTGATATGTGCATTCACGACCTTAGATTTATTTTTAGTAAAATTGCATTTAAAACAATACAACGACGGAGACCCAGTTCTCTCGAAAACCGACCCACCTAATATATTAAAAGTGCATGTAAACCGGAAAAATTGGTTTCAAAAATGATTTTCTCACAAAAACCAAAATTCAGGGACGTTTCAAAATGTTTTCCAGGTCTAATCGGGCCGGCTAGCCGAGCCAACCCGGTTATCCCCTATATGCATGCCCCCAATTCTTGATTTCCCAATTCTATCTATTTGAGTCCTAATTGTGGCGTGCTGTATGAATTGTGCTAACCTTTTTTTGCAGCTTTTATTGATTTTCATTTTTATTCTTATTTGTATTTTAATAGAATTAATCGTGTATTTAGGCGGTTGTAATTATTTTTAGATTCTCGTGTATTCTAGGCGATTATATAAGTGAGGCGAGAGTTTTTATTTTTCCATTCGATTTGGTTATAGGTCAATTAATATTTATTTCTTTTCTTTATTTTTGTATTATATATTTGTATGCGCGCTATATGCCTTTTATATTCAATAAAATTGATTTTAGAATTTAAAATACCATTTCGAAAACATTGGCAATATTTAATTTAACTAGACATGAAATAAGGGATTTGTCCGGCCTTCGAATCTCTGGATAGTGTAGCGACTGTTCGTCCGGTTCAGCTACCTTAAGAATTTCCCGGTTGAGCTGAGCCGGGTGGCGACTCTACAATATTCATCGAGACTTAGGTTTCGGTTCTTTTAAGAATTAATTCCATACTTTTTCCAAAACCGATTTTCCATTTATAAAAACCCCACGCGAGGGAGGGGCCCGCCCGAGATCGTGGTGCCCCCTCCGAAAGGAGTCTCGCGTTCCGTCGAAAGCGCGTCGTCCACTCATAGTGGTGACTCTGCTGGGGACTTCTTAAAAAGTTTTCTTAAAAACTTAAAAGAATTTTGACAAGCCCTGAAAAGTGTCTAATTAAAATAAGGCGGATGATTCTCTTTTGGTATTTTATTTGCATTTTTAGTTAGTCATTTTTGCATTAGGTTAGGTATCCTTTTATAGCCCGGTGGATTGTTGAAGTGTCGCCTAGGTTCCACTTGGTCTTGGGGGCATGAATACGAAACACCACTCATAGCCTCGTACGAACCCCTTCGCTAGAACCCTTGAGTAGGGCGAAGTGAGGAGTATATCTTGCTATGGGAGCCTTGATGCTATCCCGACTTTAACCGAACTCATATAAGCAACTTTAGTTGGATTCCCTTAGGATTCCAAAATAAATCGCATGTAAATAATAAAATCGCGCCTTCATCATCCCCGGTTGGTGATTGAAGTGCACCCCACCTGAATTCGGTTAGATTTTTTCCAAAATGACCACGTTGGAGGAATAAGGTTGGAAGAATCCGTCTTGCTTGCTATGTGTTTCTCGTTGTCTCGTGACACATCGCCATTGCTACCTACGCGTGCATAGCATACCATAATTCATACACATGACATTTTTCAAACATTAAACATATGTTTGTTAATTAACCCACACTTTTATGCAGCCATTTGCATTTTATTTCGTGTGTAAAACATTAATTCATTCATTTGTCATTCATACTAACCATTTCTTCAGCCATAACATTATATTTGTGTCATTAGCATTTTTTCACATAGCATACATAACATTATTATGTATGTCATGCATCCTAACCACATTTTATGCAGCCATTTGCATTTTGTGTGTCATAAGCATTCACGACATATCACCTAAATTAAATTAGGGACATTTCAAGGACGCCAATCATGACCATTCCATTCCATTTCATAACACATCGGGTATCCAAATTACCCGTGTTTTGCTGATGCACTGAATTGCATTTGGCCATTCCATCAAAATCATTTCAATCGATAAAAGCCACAACGGTCTTAGGCCAATTTTCGTGTACCAATTTACACGATGCATTTCATGATATCACGCTCATTCATCACAAACATCATATAACATCGTGGTCCGCATCCGACCATTTCATGACATTAATTTACCATTCAAGGTACTCCCCGAGTGCCTAATTAGTACACATATAAGTTCATAACATTTCTAAATCATAAAGGTGTTCCCCGAATGCTGAACCTCTGTTCGTGTCCCTGTTACAAGTGACACATTCATAACATCATTTCATATCATATGCTCAAAAGCATCAGAACTTTGTCCAAGGGGCTGTCCCATGCGACCATTTCATATCATCTCATAGACCTACAAAGCGTCAAAACTCTGTTCATGGGCCGGTATACACGTGACCATTTTATGAATTCATTAGGTGCACCAAAGGAGCCGAACCTCTGTCCGTGTGGCAGCCCATACGTGACATTTTTGCATAAGCATTGAGGGTTCTTGGAATGTCCCAAAAAGAAGAAAAATAATAAAAGAAACCATTCATGTCATAATCCCACTCCATTCATTTCAAGCATTCTCAATGCCTTAATTTCTATGCCACATCACGTCATTCATTCACAACCCTAATACCTCCTGTTTACTCCCAAGCAAAATACACTAGAGCGACCTTGGACAAGATCTCTGGCTTCAAGGACAGCTAGGAGACAGAGGGTAGTTGAAAGTGACAGTGATTCTGAGTCTGGGGAAGGAGTGAATATGGCAGATCAGACACCAAGCATGGCTGATGTTTTGAAGGATTTCTTCAGATCCCAAGACTTCTGCGACATGTTGAAGGAAGAGATGCGGGCAATTGTAAGGGAAGCTGGTGAGATCGGTGGTAGTGGAGTCGGGAAAAAGAAAGAGGCCGAGTCATCCCAACATGGTGGTGACACTTCTGCTAGCCTTGAGAAGCTACAGGAAATAGAAGCAGCTATGGAGTAGAGAATGAAAGCGAAGTGCTCCGAACAAGATGAAGTTATGGCCCAGTTGAAGAAGGGGGTCAGTATCAGTGCTGAATCGAAGAAGGGTGTAAATATGGATGCCATGATCAGTAGGGGCATCGAGACATTCCCTATTGGCTTCCAAGTGCCGAAAGTCCCTACTTACAAAGGAATAGGCTCGCCGGAGGCCCATGTGAATCTGTATGCCCGAGTTATGCTAACGGCGGGCGCCACAAAGCAGTAGCTGATCAATTTATTCCCCACCACACTGGAGGGAGGTGCTTTAGAGTGGTATAACCTACTATCAGAGGAGGAACAATCTGATTGGGAAGTTTTATCGGGGGCCTTCATTAAATACTACAGCTTCAACACCAAAATCCAAGTGAAGCTGTATGATTTGGAGAGGGTGAAGCAGAAATTTAACAAGCCCTTTGATGAATACTATCAGAGGTGGATGAACAAGATGATCCTCCTAAAGAACCGCTCTGATGAAGATGAGCTTATACAAAAGCTGATAGAAGGCAGCAAAGACATCTTCAAGAATAAAATGAAATTCCATCCCTTTAAGGAGCTCAGTGAGGTTTACAGCATGGCCATGAAGATAGAGAGGGATGATGAGGAGAAGCCAACCGGTCGCAAGGGGGGAAGAAGTACAGGGTACAGCTCGGGATATAGATCCACCACAGCAGCTGGGTCTGGCAGTGGTTCAGGTTCAGGTTCTAGTGGCAAACAGGGGCAATCTTCAGAAATCAAGCAGGTTGAAGTGGCTACTGTAAATCAGCAGCAAGGCAACCAGAATAGGGGTCCTGGAGGACAAGGCATATCGCCTTGGACTCTTCCTTTAGTGAAGATATTCGCCAAGTGTAGGAATGGTGGCCTGTTACAGTCTTTAAGGCCATTTGAGAAGCCATCTGAAGCTGACAAAGATAATTTCTGCACTTATCATATGGTGACAGGCTATCGAACTAACAACTGTTACAAGCTAAGGGATGCCATCCACAAGCTTATTGATGAGGGAAAGCTACAAGAGCCAGCCAAACCTAGCACTAAAACCAACCCGCTGCCGGCATTCGAAAAACGGGTCAACATGGTCCAGTCGGGGTTGCCGGTTAATTTTATATTTGCCCAAGTTCTTCAAGCGAACCCTACAATTCAGGCAGTGGCAGTAGGGGAACCCGAAGTGGAACCCAAATGTGAGAAAAAGGAGGAATGTAAGGAGATCAGGCCTATAAGTTTGAATGATCTCGACTCCGATGATGAGTATGAAGAATTTGACAGAGAAGAGGCAGTTAAACTCCTGGCTGTTGAAAAGCTGAAGATTCAGGAAGTGCAGCATGTGACCCGAAGTGGAAGGGTAATCAGCCGGCAGATCAGATGAAAGATAAAGCACTGATGAATGGGTCGGGCAGTACTTCGGCACCAGAAGGAGTTGAGAAGGAGGACTTAGTCATTTCTCAGCTAAAGAAGACTCCTGCCTAAGATAGCTTATGGCATTTGCTTCTGACCTCTAAGGAGCACAGGGCTGCTCTAGTAAAGAAATTGTTAGAGATGGAAGTCTCCCCTATAGCTTCACTAGAGGCTATGTGCTGCTTATTAGATAAAGTCCATGTTGGAAGCCCTGATATTGTCTTCTCCGAGAAAGACCTGCCTGCTGAAGGGAAGGCCCACAACAAGGCTCTTTATATCAGGGCCCATGTGATGGATAAGATAATGCCTTGGTTATGGTGGATGATGGATCGACACTGAATATTTGTCCATTAAAGATGTTGCCATTTCTGGGGCTGAACGAAGAAGTGTTAAAGAGATCTTCAACAGTCATTCGAGTATATGATGACTCTAAAAGAATGGTAATAGGGACGTTTGAGGTAGAAGTAGAGTTGGGCCAGTTAGGTCCACAGTTGATTTTACAGTGATTGATATCCCGGTCACATTTTCCCTATTTCTTGGAAGGCCCTGGTTCCATCCTTTGGGAGGTGTCCCTTCTACATTGCATCAAAAATCAAGTTCTCTATGAACGGTAGAATTGTGACTGTTGAGGCAGACGCCTAATCGATGGTAGCTGCAGTGAATGAAGGAGTGGTTCCCTTTGGTGGATTTCAAGTTGCTGTAATTAAAGAAGAAGAGACCACGGATGCCCCTATGGTCCTTTATGAGAATTATATACTGGAATGGCTATCCTGGTATCTGTATAAGCAGAACTTTGTCCCAGGAATGGGACTCAGAATTAATTTGCAAGGGGTTCTAGAATTTAAAATTGACTCCGGAAAGTCGAAGCAGTGTGGCCTTAGCTATGTAGAAGGGGCATCTGAGCAAAAGAGTCTGAAAAAGGGCAAGAATGGTAAGAGTATGATTAAGCCATTTCTGAAGGCAGGAGAAGGCCTTTATAACGGTCAAGCTGAACCGGTGATGGTAGGAGGTGTCGAGTATCCTGGCTTTGAGATCTTTACAGATGTAGTTGATTTTGACAAAAGCCAGGAGGAGCCAATAGCCCCTGTAATGGTAGGAGAAACCGCTGTTGAATCCAATGAGCTACAAGGCGAGCCTCCTATAATGATGGAGAAAGCAGTAAAGGTGGTCAAAGAAGAAGATGAAAAGAAGGCCTGAGCTGAAACTACAGAATTGATCTCGGGTGCTTTGACTGCTGCGTTAAGCAAAGCTTTTGGGAAATCCAAGGAGGGATTCGGCGAAGAATTGATGGCCAAAGTGAACTTAGATTTTGTGGTCGCTGAAATTGCCAAGATTATGGAAAAGGCTAAGATGCAAGTGACCAGAAAAGAAGCAGAGAAAGTTGCAGTCCTGGATGATGCTCTGAAAGGGAAGATGGAAGCTGATGAAGAATAAGGCCCTCCGCCTGTGGAGGATGAAAATGATTTTGTTGTATCTATTTCTTCCATTTTCAATGTAATTGATGTACTTTATGATAAGTTCAATGCAATGAAATCCCAGTTTGCTTAATTGTGTGATGTTTATCCTGATAATTCTGTGCATGCATTTAAATCACCATCAAGCATATTTAGCATACATGACACTGCATTGCATGAAATCAATATAAGTACAGATGAAAACCCTAAAATGGTATTCATTTCACATGAGCTTGAATCCGAGGAAGAGAAAGAATTAATAAGAATACTCCAAAAACATGTTACAGCTTTTGCCTGGTCGTACGAAGATATGCCAGGTGTGGACACAGAGATAGCAGTGCACAAAATCCCAACAGACCCCAAGTTCAGACCGGTAAAGTAGAAGTTGAGAAGACTAAGGCTGGAATGGGCTACGTTGGTGAAAGAAGAAGTAGCTAAACAGATAGACGCCAAGTTTCTCGAAGTGGTGGAGTACACAGAATGGCTAGCCAACATTGTCCCTGTGCCTAAAAAGGATGGAAGGGTCAGAGTATGCGTCGACTATAGGGACCTGAATAAAGCATGCCCAAAGGATAACTTTCCACTGCCCCATATTGACGTCCTGGTTGATAGCGCAGCAAAAGCAGCTATGTACTCTTTCATGGATGGCTTTTCGGGGTACAACCAGATTCTGATGGATGTGATCGACAAGGTGAAA
The DNA here is from genome assembly GCA_039660915.1 of Euphorbia tirucalli. Classification (NCBI taxonomy): domain Eukaryota; kingdom Viridiplantae; phylum Streptophyta; class Magnoliopsida; order Malpighiales; family Euphorbiaceae; genus Euphorbia; species Euphorbia tirucalli. The sequence goes on along the minus strand of CM077640.1, from coordinate 26,527,915 downwards.
ATATCGTTCATCACAGAGTGGGGTACTTTCTGCTACAGAGTGATGCCTTTCGGATTAAAGAATGCTGGTGCCACTTATCAAATGGTTGTCACAACTCTGTTGCACGATATGATCTATAAAGAAGTCGAAGTGTATGTCGATGATATGCTTGTTAAATCAACAACCCGGGAGGAACATCCTGTTATCCTGGATAGATTTCTAACATGTATTGGAGAGTACAACTTGCGACTTAACCCTAAGAAGTGCATATTCGGGGTCACATTAGGGAAGCTGTTGGGCCATGTAGTCAGCCAGAGGGGGACAGAAATGGACCCAGATAAAATCAGGGCCATCCAAGATATGCCAGCTCTAAAAACGGAAAAAGAAGTCCGGTCATTTCTGGGTTCCTTACAATATGTCAGTCGCTTCATTGGACGGTTGACTTCCACTTGTGAACCAATCTTCAAGCTATTAAAGAAAGATCAGCTGATTGTGTGGGATGACAGGTGTCAACTGGCATTCGAGAAGATCAAGGCTTACCTGGTAAAGCCACCCGTATTGAGTCCACCAGTTCCAGGGAAACCTCTGATTTTGTATTTGGTAGTTGAAGAATCCTCTATAGGGGCAATGCTGGCACAAGAGCAAGATGGCAGGAAAGAGTACCCTATCTATTACCTTAGCAAGAAATTGCTGGAGTATGAAACCAAGTACACACTGATGGAGAAGACATGTGTGGCGATGATCTGGTTGACCAAGAAGCTGCGCCACTATTTCCAATCCTGCAAGATACAAGCCGTGGCTAAGGTGGATCCAATGAAGTATCTCTATGAAGCACCTGTATTGGTTGGAAAGCTATCCAGGTGGCTGTTAATCTTATCTGAGTTTGACATCGAGTACATCACGAAGAAAACCATCAAAGGGCGAGCCGTGGCAGAGTTTCTGGCAAATCAACCTCTAGAATCAGATTATGTGGAGAATATGGAATTCCCTGATGAACAACTAGCCATGGTAGAAGTGAAGAGATGGGTTATGTGCTTCGATGGAGCAGTGAATAGAAAAGGCACCGGAATCGGGGTACTCATAGCAACGCCGGACGGTGAAATCATTCCCTTATCCAAGAAATTAGCTTTTCCTATAACCAATAATGGGGCAGAATATGAAGCGTGCCTATTTGGGATGGAAGCACTGTTAACACTGGGGGCAAATGATGCCTTAATTGTCAGTGATTCACTTCTAGTGATCAGGCAAGCTCAGGGTGAGTGGGAGCTGAAAAAAGAAGCCTTACGGCCTTACTTCGAGCTGCTACAGTTCAGAAAAGGTTTATTCAGCCAGTGTGAATTCAGACATGTCCCCAGGGATGAGAATAAGATGGCTGATGCATTAGCGACTTTGTCCTCCATGTGGGAGAATCCAGAGGAAACACAAGTACAACCACTGGTTATAGCAACTTCCAGACATCCTTGCTTCGAAGTGCATGAAGTGATGGAATTATCAGCTGAAGAAAAGCCATGGTTCTTTGACATCTATCGTTAAAGAAGGAAAGTACCCAGAAGAGGCCGGTGCTGCTGATAAACTATCACTAAGAAGGCTGGCTGGTCAGTTCAGAATCTTCGAGGACAAGTTATACAAAAGAACAGCACATGGAGTCCTTTTAAGGTGCCTGACAGAGCAAGAATCAGAAGAAGTGATGCAGCAGGTACATGCAGGGTCCTGTGGGCCACATATGAATGGACTTGCCATAGCCAGGAAGATCATGAGACAAGGCTACTTCTGGATGATGATGCAAGCAGATTGTATAAGAAAAGTGAAGAGATGTCATGAATGTAAGATCTATGCAGACATTAGTCATCTTCCTCTACTTGAGCTACAGAATTTAGCATCTCCTTGGCCATTTTCAGCATGGGGGATAGACATGATTGGTGAAATTCATCCAGCAGCATCTAATGGGCACAGATTCATAGTTGTAGCAGTTGATTACTTCTCCAAATGGGTCGAAGCAGAATCCTTCATTAATGTAACGGCCAATCAAATGGTCAAGTTCATCCAGAAGAACATCTTCACTCGGTATGAGATTCCTCACCACATAGTAACTGACAATGGAGTACAGTTTCGAGGGGCAACAGCTGGACTACTTGCAGAGCATGGTATTGAACATCATAAGTCCTCTCCATGCAGACCACATGCTAATGGTGCAGTGGAAGCAGCTAAAAAGGCAATAAAGAAGATCTTATCAAAGATGGTAACCACTTACAGAGATTGGGCCGATAAACTGCCTTATGCTCTTTGGGGTTATAGAACCAGTGTCAGAATGCCGACAGGAGAAACTCCTTATGCCTTGGTATATGGAATGGAAGCAGTATTGCTAGTGGAAATAGAACTTAAGTCACTTAAAGTTGCCCTGGAGGCTCAGCTATCAGAGACTAAATGGGTTCAAGCCAGATATGAACAATTGGCAGCACTAGATGAAAGGCGACTGAGGGCACTGGATCATCTTCAGATGTACCAGTGCAGAATGGCTAGAGCCTATAATCGGAATGTGAAGAATTCCAAACGGCAGTTGAAAATAGGTGACTTGGTTTTAAAGTAGCAAAGGCCTTCAAATGTCGATATTAGGGGCAAGTTCAGACCCAAAGAGGAAGGGCCCTATGTGGTGAAGAAGGTGCTATCAAAAGGCGCTGTCAGCATCATAGACATGGATGGAAATGAGTTCACTAATCCTATTAACCAGGACAGGCTAAAGCTTTATCATGTATATAAAAAAAATCTGCTAGGCTGAAAACTCAAAAAGAGCGGTCTAGGCAAAAGCTAAGACACGAGAGAAAATAATCAGTCGGAAAACCTGAAAAGGATGATTGGTGACGGATTCTGGCTCAGTGTGGAATATGTACCATTTAGGAACCAACCCATTTCAAATGTACTCATTTTGACTTCATCAATAAAGTGTGGTGTTTGTTTAAATATATTTGCATGGTTATGACAAATGCACAAGCAAAGTTGTCTTGCATAAACATACATTTAAAGAAAGCACTTTGCGTTCAACTGATTGAAATCATCGCATTATTTAACAAGTGAAAATGCACTAAATACATGCAATTTGAAATCTTTTGTCGACCTCTAAAATTCAGTTCATCTTCCTAAAAGAGCAATAAAATGGTCATGGCGACATCTCAATCGTCTTTAAAAAAAAAGAAGAAAGACGCTCGCTGATTTGAAAACTGAGAAGGCGCCTCAGGCAAAAATTAGAGCAGCTCGTTGAGGCGAAAACCGAAAAGGTGTCTCAGGCAAAAATTAGAGCGACTCGCTGGGCTGAAAACCCGTATTAGGCAACCTAGGCAAAAATTAGAGCACTTAGAAGCCCATAATTTCCCTACGAAGCAGGAAAAGCAGAATGTCCCCAACATTCCCCACAGAAGTCATCACATCGACTCCACATAGAGTCACCACGCAATTCCCCAGCAGAATCTACATAAAGAACACCATAATTGTTTATCTAATTGAGTTGCCCCACTTTTCCCTACCCGAATCTCTGTAAGGAACACTATGATTATCTCCCCAGCAGTATCATACATCCCTAACAATCACCTCACTCCTTCGAAAATCACCAAGCAAAGCCCCGAAGAAAGCAAAATCAACCAGGGGCACAACATATCTCTCTCCAGCGGAAGGTGGAAACGTCAAATAATGGAAAATGCATACATGTACATATAGATCATCATGCACTCATACATTGCATACATCAATCACTAATCCCCAGCTAGTCTTCATTCTTGATCGAAGGGGCAAAAATTTTTATTTAAAAATCTCTCGATCAAGGAGTGAAGACTTGCTATCTTGAGTGCAAGAATTCATCATCCCCAGCTTCAATTCTTTAGCAGATCCGCCTCGAGTAATATAAACTCGGTATCGGCCCATATCGGCTTCATCATCTAAATTCCCCAGCAGATCCGCCTAGAGTAACATAAACTCGGTATCGACCCAGATCGGCTTCGTCATCTAAATTCCCTAGCAGATCCGCCTCGAGTAACATAAACTCGGTATCGGCCCAGATCGACCTCATCGTTCACTTCCCCAGCAGATCATCCTCGAGTAATGTAAACTTGGTATCAGCACAGATCAGTTTCATTATCCATTTCCCCAGCAAAGCTCGCCTCGGGTAACCTAAACTCGGTATCGGCCAATCTCTCCATCAATTTCGCCTCGGGTAACCTAGACCCGATATCGGCTAATTTCATCTCCAGCATCGCCTCGGGTAACCTAGACCCGGTATCGGCTAATTTCACTCTTCCTTTGCCTCGGGTAACATAAACCCGGTATCGGCCAATCCGCAATCCATCTTTCTTCGCCTCGGGTAACCTAGACCCGGTATCGGCTAAACCGTAATTCACCCTTCATTTGCCTCGGGTAATCTAGACCCGGTATTGGCCTATCCGTGTCGACTTTGCCTCGGGTAACCTAAACCCGGTATTGGTTTATTTCCTCCCCAGCATTGCCTCGGGTAACCTAGACCCGGTATCGGCTTATCTCATTAGAGGGTTCATTCCAGTGTTCGCGGCGCTTTGATTCGCGCTCTCAAATTCATATCTTAGGTGCTGTAAACCTGGATCTAGGTGTCAAATTTGATCACGCGAGGGGCAGCTGTAAGCGTCAGAATTCTCTATACTTAAAAAAAAAAAGAACAAGAATAGTCGTATGACTGTAATATCGGAGCAGTTGCAGGAGCCCATACCTCTGCAGCAGAAAATAGAGAAAAAGGAGGTGGTGCAATTAATGTGTCGGGATAGACAGGAAGTAAGCTAGAAAAGAGAACATAAAAGGAAGAAAAGGAGGGGAGAGAAACCAATTTTGATTTCTGGTGAAAGAATTAGAGAGAGAAATGAGAAAAGGGAGAAGGAAAAGAAAGAACAAAGAAAAAACCCAAAAAAATCTTCTTTTCCTCTTCTATTTTCTTTAGTTCTCAGAATTAGGATTAAAATTTGGTAGCAATCCTTAGGTTAATCAATTAACTTCACAAACAAATCGAAATCTTGGACTAAAATCAACAGAAACCTTGACATTTGGAGATTCTTTAGACCAAAGCTTTCAACCCAAAACTTAAGGAAAAAGTGCAATTTCGTGTGGATTGGAGCGACGCCAGGGGTCAAATCGACTTGGATAAGCTTTTAAGAAGGTAGACACTCCTTTTTCTTTCACTTTTTCTTGCTTTCTGGGTGATTGAAGTGTATTTTTGTGCATTTTTGCTGTGTTTTCGCGTTTCTATTTCTAGAAATTAAGAACAGTCGCACGACTGTTCTTGGATTTTATGAACAGTATACAGTCGTACGAGTGTTCTTGATTTCCAGGTCAATTCCTTTCATTTTGTTTCGAATAAAATTTTGACGAAATCTTGATTCTGGGCTGTTTACAGTCGTACGACTGTAACCTTCGTTTCAGAATCAGAATTTCATCTTCAAGTCATAAAAATTTATAAAAATCCATAAAAAAATCAGAAAAATCCCAAAATCCCAAAATGAATTTTGACATGTGCATTTACGACCTTAGATTTATTTTTAGTAAAATTGCATTTAAAACAATCCAACGACGGAGACCCAGTTCTCCCGAAAATCGATCCACCTAATATATGAAAAGTGCATGTAAACCGAAAAAATTGTTTTCAAAAATGATTTTCTCACAAAAACCAAAATACAGGGACGTTTCAAAATGTTTTCCAGGTCTAACCGGGCCGGCCTGCCGAGCCAACCCGGTTATCCCCTATATGCATGCCCCCAATTCTTGATTTCCCAATTCTGTCTATTTGAGTCCTAATTGTGGCGTGCTGTATGAATTGTGCTAACCTTTGTTTTGCAGCTTTTATTGATTTTCATTTTTATTCTTATTTGTATTTTAATAGAATTAATCGTGTATTTTAGGCGGTTGTAATTATTTTTAGATTCTCGTGTATTCTAGGTGATTGTATAAGTGAGGCGAGAGTTTTTATTTTTCCATTCGATTTGGTTGTAGGTCAATTAATATTTATTTATTTTTTTTATTTTTGTATTATATATTTGTATGCGCGCTGTATGCCTTTTATATTTAATAAAATTGATTTTAGAATTTAAAATACCATTTCGAGAACATTGGCAATATTTAATTTAAGTAGACACGAAATAAGGGATTTGTCTGGACCCGAATCTCTGGATAGTGTAGCGACCGTTCATCCGGTTTAGCTACCTTAACAATTTCCTAGTTGAGCTGAGCCGGGTGGCGACTCTACAATATTCATCGAGACTTAGGTCTCGGTTCTTTTAAGAATTAATTCCATACTTTTTCCAAAACCGATTTTCCATTTATAAAAACCCCACGCGAGGGAGGGGCTCGCCTGAGATCGTGGCGTCCCCTCCGAAAGGGAGTCTCGCGTTCCGTCGAAAATGCGTCGTCCGCTTACAAGTCATACGACTGCAACTAAATTACAGTCGTAGGACTGTCAAGTCGGGGCAGGTTGCAGAATCCATACCCCTAAAATAATAAAATATTGGATAAATCTTGAGCAATTAATGCTCAAGATTTTCCGGGTGAAAAAAGATAAGAGGCAGAAAAAGAGAGGAAAGGGGGACTTTGGTAGATTTTTAGATCTTAAGAAAATTTAGAGAAAGAAAGAAGAGAGAAGGGAGAGCAAAAAACAAAAAACTAAAAACCCAACTTTTCTTCAATCTTTTTCTTCTCAAATCCAGTGTTTAATGTGTAAAATGAGTTAGAAATCGTAGGTTAAAATCAACAAACAAAATCTAAATCGTTTCTGGACATAAACAAACTCAAAACCATAACTTTTGGAGGATTTTTGGATCCCTCTTGCAACCTTGACAAACTAAGGAAAAGGAGCAATTTCTTATGAATTGGTGCGTTGCCAGGGGTCAATCCTACGGTGGATTAGCGCCAAAGAGGTAAACACACTTCAACCCATCTCATTTTCATGCTTTCTGGGTGTTTTGGTTGATTTTGTGCATTTTTATCCAACTTTTTACACTTCTGTTTCTGGAAAATTAAGAACAGTCGTACGACTATTCTTGTCACAAAGAACAGAGGCACGACTGCAATTACAGTCGTACCATTTGATATATAGTCATACCACTGTTTTTGAATTTCTCAGTTTTACTCCTTCATTTTAAATATTTTGGCGATTTCTACTTCAGGTACGTATACAGTCGCACGACTGTAGTTCTCAGCCAGAAGCAGAAAATCCCTAAAAATAAAAAAAAAATCATAAAAACCCCAAAAATTTCATACAAATTAGAAAATTCAGAAAAATAAAAAATCTTGAAAAATAAAAAATCATCAAAAATGAATTTTGGAGTGTGTATTCATGACCCTAGATTTATTTTTTGGTGTTTTTGCATTTAGAACAAAACCACGATAGAGACCCCATTCTTCTGAAAACCGACCCACCTCGTGTGCTAAATTAAAATAAACCTGAAAATATTTTCAAAAAGGTTTTCTCACAAAACCAAAAATACAGAGACGTTTCAAAACTAGTTTTCCAGGTCTAACCGGGCCGGCCGACCGGGCCGACCCGGTTACTCCCAAATGCATGCCTCCGAACTCTAAAATTCCCAATTTTGTCCAACTTGAGTCCTATGTGTGGTGTGCTATATATCTGTGCTAACCATCTGTTTTTCAACTTTAATTTCTTTATTTTCATTTTTAATGTATTTAATAGATCAATTTGTGTATTCTAAGCGATTGTAATTTTTTAGACTCTCGTGTATTTAGGCGTTTGTATTGTGAGGCCGAGAGTTTTTATTGTGTATGCGCGCCGCATGTATTTATTCAATAAAATCAATTTTAGCAATTTAAAGTGTCATTATAGAACATTGGCCATTTTATTTTGATTAGACATGAAATAAGGGACTTGTCCGAACCTTGATCTCTAAAAAGTGTGGCAGTTCCTGCTTTGGTTCAGCTATACTGTAATTTCTCGGTTGAGCTGAGCCGGGTGGCGACCCCTATACTTTTTATCGAGATTTAGGTCTCGATTCTTTTATGAAATAATTAATTCTCCAAAAATGAATTTCCAATCCAAAAACCCCACGTGAGGGAGGGTCCCGCCCGAAATCGAGGCGCCCCTTCCGAAAGGGAGTCTCGCGTTCCGTCGAAAACGTGTCGTCCACTCACAATGGCGACTCCGTGTCATCCGCTCACAATGGCGACTCTGCTGGGGATTTCTCAAAAGTTTTTAAAAAACTTAAAAGAATTTGACAAGCCTTGAAAAATGTCTAATCAAAATAAGGCGGATGATTCTTGTATGGCATTTTATGCATTTTTGTAGTTAGACATTCTTGCATTAGGTTAAGTATCCATTATTTAGCCCGGTGAATTGTTGAAGTGTCACCTAAATTTCTCTTGGTTTTGGGGGCACGGATACGAAACACCACTCATAGCCTCGTACGAACCCCTTCATTCGGACCCTTGAGTGGGGAGAAGTGAGGAGTATATTTTTCTATGGGAGCCTTGATGTTATCCCGACTTTGGACCGAACTCATTTAAGCAACCCTAGTTGAATTCCCTTAGGATACCGAAATAAATTGTGTGAATATTATAAATTGCGCCTTCATCATCCCTGGTTGATGATCGAAGAGAACCCCTCCTAGGACTCGGTAGAATTTTCTCAAATTGACCACGTTTGGAGGAATAAGGTTGGAGGAATACGTTTTGTGTGCTATATACTATGTGTTTCTCGTCCCTTTATAACATACCATCATCCACGTTTTTTCACGAACATAACATACCACATGAAAAGCAATTGTGTGATACTAACTCACATCTTTTGTACATCCATTTCCATTTTTTGCGTGTAAATACATTAATCACCCGTGTGACATTTACACTAACCACATTTTTTGTAGCCACACATATTTTCATTGTGTGAAAAAACATTAATTCACATACATCATTCGAGTGTCATAAGCATTAACCAATTTATTTTGTAGCCATATGAAACGTGTGTCACACATAAAACATTCATGTGGGCCTTGAACAACCTCATCACACACATTACACCGCCTACCAAGTAGGAAATCATTTAGGTGCTCCACGAGTGCCGAAAAAATTTATCTCATTTCATTAAATCATTTAGGTGCTCTACGAGCACCGAAAAAATTCAATTCATTTCATTTAATCATTTAGGTGCTCCACGAGTGCCGAAAAAAATTCATTTCATTTCATTAAATCATTTAGGTGCTCCACGAGTGCCAAAAAAGTTCATTCCATTTCATTAAATCATTTAGGTGCTCCATGAACACTGAAGAAAACAAAAAATTCATTTCATTAAATCATTTAGGTGCTCCACTAGTGCCAAAAAAATTCATTTCATTTCATTTAATCACTTAGGTGCTCCACGAGTGCCGAAAAAATTCATTTCATTTCATTAAATCACTTAGATGCTCCACGAGTGCCGAAAAAATTCATTTCATTTCATTTAATCACTTAGGTGCTCCACGAGCGCCGAAAAAAATTCATTTCATTAAATCATTTAGGTTCTTCCCGAGCATCGAAAAATTTCATCACATACATCAAATCATTTAGGTACTCCCCGAGTGCCGAAATTCCGATTGTGTGCCATACGCACGTTCATTTCACTTCACATTACAAAAACTCAAGGTGCTCCCCGAGCACCGGAAGTCTGCCCGTTCACCAAGAGAGCATTTATTTCACATCACGATGCGGAAATCGAGATACTCCCCGAGTATGGAAATTCCGCTCGTACATCAAGCACGAGTTCATTTCATATCATCAAAAATCTAAGGTGTCCCCCAGAAACCGAATTCCCGACCATGTGCCATGCGCATGTCGATCTCACATCACAAAAATCCGAGGTACTCACCGAGTGCCAAAACTCTACCCGTTCGCCAAGAACATATTCATCTCATGTCACAAAACCCGAGGTGCTCCCCTAGCGCCAAAGGCTTTATTCATGCATCAAATACACAAATCACGATTCATAACATAAATCAATAGAAATTCATGCATTCTTCACCCCCCGAAGGATCAGTTATTCAAGGTGCACGTTACGAGGTCATTTCATACGACATCCATATATCATTCATCCAACACGCCATGCATACATGTATATCACCTAGAGTTCATAACTCTTTGGATGGTCATCTTTCACTAACCCTCGTTCAATATGTTTTGTAGTTTGGCTCAGATCGGGATGCAGACTCGTGAGATTAGAGCATAGTGGTTCATCACCTAGCGAGTCTAAGGAGGCTGTTCAGTCCGGAGAGGTTGGGATAGCATCTGAATCAAGTGCTGAGTTTTTACCAGAGCTCGAACAGTTACAGCAAAGCTTTCAAGACATGGCACTCACACCAAAAGCTGCGGCCGCCATGATGGCCACTACTGCCATCCGGGAGTTCATGAACTCTGATGAGTTCAAGAATCTCATTAAGAGTCAAGTTCAGAGTGCACTGAATGAGTCGTCCACTCAGTGACTAGAAAGGGCTGCTCGAGAGGAGAGTAGTGGGGGAAGACTGAATGATGGGCAATCATATGCAGAAGGAGGCCGAAGGGATAATACTGAACGACCCGTGGAGTCTTCTTTGGAAAGGAAAATGAAGGAAATGGAGGAAAATATAGTAGAATTGGGTGCAAACTCTAAGGTCCAATCTTCTAAGCGCATTGATCCATCCACACTCATAGCCGGAGGGATTGAGATGTTACCTGTAGGCTTCCAGATGCCTAGAGTTGCACCTTATATCGGGAAGAGTCCTCCTATGGCTCATTTGAACCAATATGTGCGGATCATGACCATGGCGGGGCTTACAATGAATCAGTTGGTGGGACTGTTCCCCACTACTCTAGAAGGATGAGCTATCACTTGGTACAACCAGCAGCCCGAGAGTATGCAAGGTGATTGGGATACGCTGTCTGATGCTTTCATAAAGTATTTCAGTTTCAATACACAGCTAGAGGTCAAGCTACAAGACTTAGAGGCGGTGAGACAGAAACTGAACGAGACCTACTATCAAAGGTGGATGGATAAGATGATCCTCCTCCATCAGAAGCCATTGGAGGATGAGCTAATTGTGAAGTTGATTGATGGGAGCTTAGAGGTTTATCATAATGTGATGAAATATCACAAGTTTTAGTCCTTGGTGGAGGTGCACGAATTAGCCCGAAAAATGGAGAAGTACGAGATTAATCCGGCCCATAACAGTTCTGGGGGAGGATATCGAAGCCGGACGTATTCCTCGGGGTACAAGAGCAATAGCAATCCTGCTGCCTCCTCATCGACAAGTGCCAAACCTAGTCAGCCATCTACCCCCATCAAGCAAGTAGAGGTAGCAGCTGTTGCACAAGGGGCTAATCAATAAACAATTGGAAAAGGGATTTCTCCTTGGGAGGAGTCTCTTAGGCGGATCTTTCTGAAGTGCAGAAATGTAGGCTTTCTTCAAAGCCTGAAACCGTACACGCCTCCGGTCGAGGCGGACAAGAACAATTTTTGCTCTTATCATGTAACCAAAGGGCATCGAATTAACGATTGACATGCATTGAAGAAGGTAATTCAGCAGCTGATTGACGAAAAGAAGATAGAAGAACCTCACCCAAAACCTAATGTTCAGAGCAATCCATTGCCTCAGTTTGAAAGAAGAGTGAATATGGTACAGTCGGGGTTGTCTCCTAATTTTGTCCTTGCTCAGATTGCAAAGGCGAACCCTACAGTACAAGTGGTAGTGGGCGAGGATGCTGAACCGTCTATTAAAGAGACCAAGCCCATGAATCTAGATGATGTGGAATTAGATGATGATGTGGATGAGTTCAAACTGATGAGCAGACCCAAGCCTATGAGCCAGACAACACCTGTTTACCCTGTTTGCACAAAAAACGGGATGTACATAAGAAAGGAGGATGCTCCCAAGAACAATGTCATAAGGAGTGGAAGGGTGTATCAACTTGAGCCGCAACGGTTAGGGGAGCCAAGCAAAAGAGCAGAAGACCTGGTCCAAGATTACTTGCCCGTTAAGGTGGATGAGAAAGAAGATTTAGTGGTAGAACAGCTCAAGAAGATGCCTGCACGTGCATCTGTTTGGCATCTACTTATGGAGTCTCAAAGGCACCGGGCTACGGTGGAGGAGAAGCTTATGGAAATGGATGCTAATCCGTTAATGTCCCCTGAAGAGGTATGCATGGTAATTGGGAACACAAAGAGTCAGCGACCTGATAGCCCTAAGGGGATCACTTTCATAGATGATGACCTCCCCCCAGAAGGAACTAATCACAACCAGACATTGTACTTGAAAGTTGAAATGATGGACAAAATTTTGCCTTGTGTAATGGTTGATGATGGGTCAGTGCTGAATAGCTGTCCCTTGAAAGTACTTCTGAGTCTTCACATGTCTGAAGAAGCACTCTCCCAATCCAACACAGTGATTCGGGCCTGTGACGATTCGAAGCGCACTGTGATTGGTACTTTTGAGGTAGAAGTGGCAATTATAGAAGTTAGATCAAATGTGATGTTCACTGTCATCGACATTCTGGTGACATTTTCTCTACTTTTGGGACTGCCCTGGTTTCATGCACTAGGAGGCGTACCTTCAACCCTACATCAGAAAGTGAAGATTCCAATAGGAGGGAAGATTGTGACCCTTGAAGCCGATGAATCATTTGTGGTAGCCGCATTGAACTCAGTTGATCAGCCCCTGACTGGCTTTCAGGTAGCGGTCGTCTTAGAACAAAAGGAGAATGATCTGGTCTTTTCTCCGTGGATCCATAAATACTTTCAAAGGTAGAATTTCATCCCAGGAAAGGGGCTTGGAGTCCACTAGCAAGGGGTTGCAAAATTTGATGTCAGTATGGGCCAGTCACACTGGGGAGGTCTTGGCTACAAAGGTGTTGAAAAGAAGGAGGTCCCCGAGTCAAAGAAAGTCCATCTTTTGGATACTTTTGTTCGAGCAAGTGACAAGTCATATAATGGTAAGCCGGAGCCAATGATGATTGATGGGGAGATAGTCCCCGGGTTTGAGATCTTTACTGATGTTGCCGACTTCTCGAAGTATGGGATTGGTTTGGTGGAAGAAATGCTTAAGCCTGGAGCAACGAATGAGATCAATACTCCTCCAACAACCCGAGTTGAAGTAGTGGCTCCCATCATTCCGGATGAGCAACCAAAAGAAGATGTAGATCCTCTGGTAGATGCCATCACTAAGGCATTTTCTACTTTGCTGAAGAAAGGATTGAAAAAGAGCCCTGTAAGGAAGGAAGCTGTTTCAAGACAGGCAGAGTTGGTAGAAAAGGATGTTGCTGAGCTCACCAAGATGATGGCTAAGGGTAAGGCAAAGAAAGAAGAAGAGGTTCTGTCGGAGGCGCAGTCCTCGAGGCTGACCTGAGCAACTTGTTCGAGGAAGGACCTACTGATCCAGAAGACCTTGCTGCTAAAGACCCTCCGCATGTGGAGGAGGAAAATGACTTCTTTGTAAACTTATCTTATGTATTTGATGTGAACAATTCCGCCTATAAGGCGATGAATGAAATGAAATCTGACTTTGCTTATTTGTGTGATGTTTTTCCTAATGGCTCTGTGCATACATGCAATCATTCATTCAATGTGTTCAGCATTCACGACACAGCATTACATGAAATTAATTTGGGTACAATTGAAAATCCTAAAATGGTATCTATCTCTAATGAACTCACTCCTGAAGAAGAGAGAGAATTAATAAAAATACTCAAAAAACATGTGGGAGCATTTGCCTGGTCTTACGACGATATGCCGGGGGTTGACAGAGGGATAGCAGAACATAGAATCCTAATAGATCCCAAGTTCAGTGTAGTTTAGCAGAAGCTCAGACGTCTACATCCAGAATGGGCCGAGAAAGTCAAAGAAGAGGTAGCAAAGCAGATTAAGGCCAACTTCCTAGAGGTGGTGGAATACCCGGAATGGTTAGTCAATATAGTCCCAGTTGCCAAGAAAGATGAAAGAGTCAGAGTTTGCATGGATTATCGGGATTTGAATAAGGCCTCTCTAAAGGATGATTTCCCACTCCCTCACATTGATGTCCTGATCGACAGTGCAGCAAGGGCAGTCATGTACACATTCATGGATGGCTTCTCTGGGTACAATCAGATTTTAATGGATGTCATTGATTAAGTCAAAACGGCCTTCATCACCGAGTGGGGGGTGTACTGCTATAGGGTGATGCCTTTTGGATTGAAAAATGCGGGGGCAACTTATCAGAGGGCGGTTACAATGTTGCTACACGACATGATCCATAAGGAGGTCGAGGTATATGTTGATGATATGCTGGTTAAATCCATGACCCGGGAAGTGCACCCTGCTATCCTGGATAGATTCATGACCAGGATTGAAAAGTATAACTTACGACTCAATCCGAAGAAATGTGTGTTTGGAGTTAGATCAGGTAAACTATTGGGACACATTGTTAGTCAGAAAAGTATTGAGATGGACCCATACAAGATTAAAGCTATTCGAGATATGCCGGCGCCAAAAACAGAAAAGGAAGTCAGATCTTTCCTGGGGTCACTTCAATATGTCAGCAGATTCATTGCCAGATTGACCACTGTCTGTGAGCCCATCTTCAAGCTTCTTCGGAAAGAAGAACCCGTTGTGTGGAATGACCAGTGTCAGGTTGCATTCGATAAGATCAAAGAATACTTGATCAATCCACCAGTGTTGAAGCCTCCGACTCTAGGAAAGCCCTTGATTATGTACTTAGCCATTGAAGAGACCTCCATAGGGGCAATGTTGGTTCAAGAACAAAATGATAAGAGGGAGCATGCTATTTACTACCTCAGTAAGAAACTGTTAGATTATGAGACTCGGTACACCGTGGTGGAGAAGACTTGCATTGCTATGGTTTGGCTGACAAAGAAACTGAGACACTATTTCCAATCCTACAAGATATAAGCAGTGGCGAAGGTTGATCAGATGAAATACCTCTGCTCTGCCCCATCCTTAATGGGAAAACTGTCCCGATGGTTGCTTTTGCTATCAGAATTTGACATTGAGTACGTGACGAAGAAAGTGATCAAAGAAAGAGCAGTGGCTGAATTCCTAGCCAATCAGCCGCTTGAATTAGACTATGTGGAAAATCTGGAGTTTCTGGAGGAACATTTGGCCATGGTGGAAGTGGAAGTCAGAAAATGGATCATGCACTTTGACGGAGCCGTGAATAAGAGAGGAGCAGGTCTCGAAGTAATCATTGTAATTCCTGAGGGAGAGATAATTCCTCTGTCAAAGCGGCTAGAATTCCCAGTAACTAACAATGGCACAGAATATGAAGCCTGTTTATTTGGCATTGATGCCCTTATCACACTAGGGGCAAATGATGTGACTATTGTTGGAGATTCGCTGTTGGTGATCCGTGAAGCCACCGGGGAACATCAAAGAAGAATCACTTCGCCCATACTTGGAGACTTTGTGGGAAATGGTGAAAGTATTCTGGCATATTGAATTTAGGCACGTGGCTAGAGGTGATAATCAGATGTCTGATTCGTTAGCAATCTTGTCATTCATGTGGGAAGGACCTCAGAAGGCACCAATGCAGCCCTTGATCCTCGAGACTGCTAGAACACCATTCCATCGTGCTTGCGATGTCCTGACCTTAGTAGCAGATGATAAGCCCTGGTACTAGGATATAG
This sequence comes from Euphorbia tirucalli, assembly GCA_039660915.1. Lineage (NCBI taxonomy): Eukaryota > Viridiplantae > Streptophyta > Magnoliopsida > Malpighiales > Euphorbiaceae > Euphorbia > Euphorbia tirucalli. The sequence goes on along the minus strand of CM077640.1, from coordinate 26,512,306 downwards.
CTGATTTTCTACAAAATGGCCAATATTCTGAGAAAGCAGATACATCGGATAAGGCCATACTGAGGAGATTAGCAGCTCAGTTCAGATGGTTTGATGGATAACTTTTCAGAAGGACTGCTAATGGATTGTTGTTAAAGTGTCTAACGGAAGCAGAAGCTAAAAAGGTTATGCAAGAGATGCATTCGGGGATCTGTGGCCCTCATATGAATGGTTTAGCTCTGGCAAAGAAGATCACGAGACAAGGGTACTTTTGGCTTACTATGCAAACAGATTACGCCGAAGAAGTGAAAAAGTGTCACGAGTGCCAGATCTACGGGGATATTAGCCATCTTCCACCCATGGAGTTACAGAATCTCATGACTCCTTGGCCGTTCTCAGTATGGGGTATAGACATAATTGGTGAAATTCGGTCTTCGGCATCAAATGGTCACAGGTTCATTGTAGTGGCAGTGGATTATTTTTCCAAGTGGGTTGAAGCCGATCTTATGTCACAGTAACGGTTAAGAACATGGCTAAGTTTATAAAGAAGCACATCTTCGTGAGATACGGTATACCACATCATGTGGTGACTGCTAACAGAGTGCAATTTCAAGGGGCCACAGCTGAATTATTTGAAGAATACAATGTAGAGCATCGTAAGTCTTCACCTTACAGGCCACAAGCCAATAGAGCAGTGGAATCGGTAAATAAGTCTATTAAGAAGATCTTATCCAAGACCACTTCGACCTACAAAGATTGGGCAGACAGATTACCTTATGCTCTATGGGGATACAAAACCAGTGTTAGAACACCAATTAGGGATACAGAACCAGTGTCCCATATTCGTTGGTTTACGGGATGGAAGCAGTCCTTCCTGTGGAGATAGAGTTGAAGTCACTAAGGACAATCTTGGAAGCTTAATTGCCTAAAACAGAATGGGTGAAGGCAAGGTTTAAACAACTGGCTATGGTCGATGAGAAGCGCCTCAAAGCTCTAGATCATTTACAGATGTATCACCAAAGGATGGCTAGGGCCTACAATCAACAGGTTCATCATCAGAAATATCCTTTAAAAATTAGAGATTTGGTGTTGAAACAAATAAGGCCATCTAACACAGATACGAGGGGCAAATTCAAACCCAACTAGGAAGGGCCGTATGTGGTTAAGAAAGTACTCTCCAAAGGTGCAGTGAAGATTATGGACATGGACGACAACGAGTTCACCAATCCCATTAATCAAGACCACCTCAAATGCTACCATGTGTAAAATAAAAATAAAAAAAATAAAAAAGAAAAAGAGCCTGTTGAGTCGAAAACCCGCAAGGGCGATTTAAGCAAAAATTAAGGCGATGAGAGTTAGCTTATCGACCAGAAAATCTATATAGGATGGTTGATAACAGGAGTGAGTTCGTTCGAGATATGTATTAATTTTGGCATTTTTAATTGATACAATAATTAAATTTCATTAATGAAGTGCGTTCGCTCAACATATTGCATGAATGTTTGGAGTATCTTACATGATTCATTCGTCAAAACATCCAGATAAACAAAGTCGTTCATACGCCTAAGTATATGAATTGTGAACATCATTCATTCATTCAAAAAAAAAAAAAAAAAAAAAGAAAAAAAGAAAAAAAGAAGAAAAAATGAAAAAGAAAAGAAAAGAAAAATATATGTAGATAATAATGATGATAGTCAATACACACAATAATAATGCAAATCACGTCTCTTTCATGTCCTTCTTTTCTTGACAGGAAGTGATCTTGCAGCCTCAGAAGAAGCCAGCCAATGGAAAGTTGCACGCTCACGCGCCTCGCGGGTCGGCAGGTCTTGGATCTCAGCCAACCACTGCTTGTACCAGTCATCTGTCTTTGTGGAAGCAAGAGAAGCATAGCTCAATGCCACATGGTGGGTGTTCCTAGCCCAGTGAAGTCTAATGTGATCTGGCTAAGAAGTAGTGTACTCCTTACATGTAGTGACATAAGAACACTGTGGGATATTTTGTAGGTGGCCATACTGTTGGCAAAGGCGACTCAGAGAATAAAATGTCACCCTAGTCAATCCCAACAACTACACACCATGTGCCCACATATCCACAATCAAATGGGTGGTCTTCCACCAGGGGCATACCCACCTAATCCGGTCGTCAGTCAGGCAAGATAACCAAGTACCCCACTCATCAGCAGACATGTTAGTATAGGAGTCAATGGAAAACCTTTTTCCCTGAAGTTGGCTGGATGGTACTTCTTAAAATTCCCTCTCGGGATCTTAAGAATCGACAGCTTCTCCAACAGTCAGATCTGCAGTATGGTATGAAGCAAGGGTTAGAAGCTCATTTGGGCCCTGGAATGCACACAAGCCAATAAGGAGTTTTACCTAGAGTGGTATGAGATGAGGGCTGCTGTGGAGGACACCGCTTGTCTTGGATGTGTGCAAGTTGATCAGTGTCTCAGCAAGTGTAAAAGGAGCCAGAGATGCTCCCACAGCCATCTGGGGGATAAGGGAGACAGCTTTGAAGGAGACAACCCCATCACTAAGACCACAAAAATACCGACTCACCAGCAATAGGCTAACCATACAAGCCCAGCTAATGTGGTCCCTAGGGGAATTGATGCACCACTCTAGTATAGAATCCAAGATCAACCCAGGAGAAGAGGATCCGATGGAAAGAAGAGCTTCCACCTCGGGATTGGGAAGCCCAAATAAGCTCACCAACGAAGAAACGTTGCCGAAGGTGAACTCAGTAATGGCAATGTCTACCCCTTTTGTGACACGGGATATTCAGGATGGCACTAAATTCCTCATACAAGGGGCAAGCTCTTGGCACGAGAAATGAAAAACATTGTCCATCGGATCCCAGAAGCGATAATAGGGATTCAACAATTCAATGTTCCAGGATGTTTGTAATAGGCTTTGATGTTCCACAACCCGAAAGGCTTTAATTTGAGCCAATCGGAGTCTTGTAACGATTCTAAAAAATTGTAAAAGCCAGGATAAAAGGAAGCAAAAATTGAAAGAAAAAGAAGTGAATTTTCAAGAAACTAGCAAGATAAAATCCCATAATAAAAAAAAATGCAGTTCATGTTGTGTGCAGAAAATACAATACAAGAAAGAAACACAAAAAATGTGTGTGTGAAACAGAGCACTCGATCTAGCTCTCATCCTCTCCCTCCTCCTCCTCCTCCTCAGACTCACTCTGATGCGTAGCCCTATTGGTGTCAAAGTCCTCCTGCACCCAGGTCAAGTCAGCCTGCAGCCTGGCTATATCAGCTCGCATCCGGTCCGCCTCCTGAGTCGCAGCCAAGGCCCAAGCCTCAGAAGTAGCTGCCTGTCTGGCCTGATCCTGGAATATCTGCACTTGAGACTGCAAAATAACAATATAAATTAACATGCATACATACATACATACACATTCATGCATTGCATAAATCATAAGATAATGCAGAAACTGCAGAGTGCTTACTGCCCACATGGCGTTCTCCTAGACCAGATAAGCCTCCAAGCCCAAATGCTGGTAGGCTATATCCTCCACCTGAGCCCGTGGGATCTAGAACACACAATAGCGTCAAAAAAAGAAAAAAAGAAGAAGACGGAAGACTTACATGGGTGGTGTCAGCCAGGGCGAACATAAGCTGCCGCTCGCGGTGAATCGGCATCTCCCTAAAAGCGAAGTTGCCGTCCAGCCCTATCAGACTAAAGCCAGTCCTGAGGTCTGTCATCAACTGGCCCTCCACCATACCAGCAGCTTGAGAAGCAGATGCTGCGGTGCTACTTGCATACACGGGATGACTCCTATCCTGCACCGGGGCATGCCCACCAGCAGTGGCAGTCTCAGCACCCTCATATGCTGGACTAGTCTGCTGAGTAGAACTGGACCCCCTGCGTCTCTTGACCTACAAACGGAAGAACAGTAAAAAAAAAAGAAGAAGAAGAAGTAAATACTTGACGAGTGGGAGGGATCGCTGGCGCATCACCCTCAACTGGCAGCAGACACTGGCGGATGAAGGTCGGAGCCGGGTCAGCCAAATGAGTCCAGAACAGTGCAAGTGGGAGCGATAGAGGTACGAGCCGACCAGTAGGGCTATCCACGTGGTCGGAAAGCGTCAAGCAAACTCTGCCTAACCTCCTGTAAGTCTCGACCAATGCCCTGCCACCCCTGCGTCTAGCAGCGTAAAATGGTCAGCTGATCATCATCCTGGACGTCCCTCAGCTCCGGCGGCTCTAGGATGCGGTGCTCGAAGGCCCAAATTTGTAATTAACAAGAGTATTAAGAAAAAAGAGGAAAAGATAATACCAGAAGGTCGAACCAGAAGCCGAGGATCTCCTGCTGCCTACCCCTGGCATATAAATCCAATTCATGGAATAGCTGCCCCAGTGCAGCTTGAGCCTAATCCAGAGTAGGAAAGGCAGCCAGGTCCGCTAGAGTGGGGAGCCGAGTTATATTACAGGTACTCTACCCGGTGGGAAATAAGGTGCAAGATAGCAAGACGAGTACGTAGGGCTGAGCGCACCTCTCCATGTCCTCCTCTAATAGGTCTGTACGAGCAGCCCAGTAAGCCTCCACCCGTGAGCACAGAATCTTCCCCTTCTAAGGGGTGCAGCCAATCAGTCGGCCAATATAGTCATCCACAAGCTGCTGACGAGTCAGATAACAGTTAAACATGATTGGGGTTCCGCCGAACCCGAATCCCGTGATCGCAGCAAAATCTAAGGGAGTGACGGTGAACTCCCCGATGGGCAGATGAAACGTGTGGGTAGTGCAGACCCACCTCTGGCATAAGGCCATCAATACGGCATGTGTAGTGTGCGGCGTGCTCGTAGGCAACGACATGATGAAGGACTCTAAGCCCAGAACCCTAACCCAAACCCTCACGGACTCGGGAAGGCAGTTCCACCAGACACGGGGCAAGGAGAGATTTCCGCTATCAGAAATCGTCTGATCCTACACATTCGGGAAGTATAACGCATACATATTTAATTTTTGCATAATTAATTATCGGCATAATCAACATTTATTAAAAAGGGGCATGCATATGTTATAAAAAAAATCTCTGTTTTTAGCTACAGTCGTACGACTGTAGCACGCATCGCAAGAGCGTGGCCACAATGGCACGATTGTTCATCCTACAATCATACGACTGTTCATAATTTGCATGAACAGTGGCACAACTGTTCATACACCTACGGACAGATTTCAAAATTCATGCGATTTTCACGGTTTCTAACTCGTTTTTCCTAGTTTTGTGTTCCTATTTACTACAGGGGGCTCCTAGCATGTATTCTACTCAATCAATTCACCCATAAAGCAGTAAAACATGACAAATCAGATTCAAATATTCAAAGGGAAAAATATTCGAAAAATCAAAATTAGAGATAGAATTCGGGTACCAACCTGAATGGAAGACAGATAGGAACCCATCTCCATCAAAAGGGGATCTCCATCCCGAATCTGATCCCAAAGTGCTCCATGTACCGCGGGTGGCCATACCTATTGGAAACACTGACAAAAGGGATATCCTCTGCGTTATTGGGTCTCTGAATTAGGTTATTGGAGAGTTTCCTCACCTTCTTTCTGAGCTTTTTCAACATTTTTGCAGATTTTGAGTTTGGAAGCTGGTTTTCTGAGAGAGGAAAAATTGATGAAAAATGTGAAGTGGGAAAGAAAGGGGCGGAAACCGCCCCTTTATTTGCTTCTGCCCGCAAAGTACATTCGTACGACTGTACTTCGTCTACAGTCATATGACTGTAGTTGAAATTTGAATATAGTCGTACGACTGTAATGAAAAAAGGGGGGGATTTTCAATTTATTTTCTTTATTTGTTTCCTAAACCCTACTTTATCACTAAATGCTTAATTATTCCCTACGGGAAGATATTTCAGTAATTTTACAGGGCCAACCATCAGCGACTAATTTTTCCAGCAACGGTCCGCCTCATCTAGGGGCATAAAACCCGAGAAAACTTATGAAAAATTCACTATAAGTACAATCCCACCAAATTGCATTTTTGACACATCCTGTATGCCAAGTCATACCAGTTCGTCAAATACACTAACAAATCTCAGTCCGCCACGACTTTAAAACGGAACCCAAAATTCTGTGTCAGTCTGTTGAGTGCGTAAAGTTGCACACGGCTGTCACACACACTTCAACCAATCTCAGTCCACCACGACTTTAAAATAGAACCCAAAATTCCGTATCAGTTCGTTGAGTGTGCCAAGTAGCACACGGCTGTCACACCCTTCAACCAATCTCAGTCCACCATGACTTTAAAACAGAACCCGAAACTCCGTGTGAGTTCGTTGAGTGTGCCAAGTTGCACACGGCTGTCACACCCTTCACCAAATCTCAATCCACCATGACTTTAAAACGGAACCCAAAATTCCGTATCAGTTCGTTGAGTGCGCCAAGTCACACACGGCTGTCACACCCTTCAACCAATCTCAGTCCACCACGACTTTAAAACGGAACCCAAAATTCCATGTCAGTTCATTGAGTGTGCCAAGTCACACACGTCTGTCACACCCTTCACCAAAACTCAGTCCACCATGACTTTAAAACGGAACCCAAAATTCCATGTCAGTTCGTTGAGTGCGCTAAGTCGCACACGGCTATCACACCCTTCAACGAATCTCAGTCCACCATGACTTTAAAACGGAACCCAAAATTCCATGTCAGTTCGTTGAGTGCGCCAAGTCGCACACGGCTGTCACACCCTTCAACCAATCTCAGTCTACCACGACTTTAAAATAGAACCCAAAATTCCATGTAAGTTCGTTAAGTGCACCAAGTCTCACATGACTGTCACACCCTTCAACCAATGTCAGTCCACAAACAGAACCCAAAATTCCATGTCAGTTCGTTGAGTGCGCCAAGTCACACACGACTGTCACACCCTTCACCAAATCTCAGTCCACCACGACTTTAAAACGGAACCCAAAATTCCGTGTCAGTTTGTTGAGTGCTCTAAGTCGCATGCAGCTGTCACACCCTTCAACCAATCTCAGTCCACCATGACTTTAAAACGGAACCCGAAATTCCGTGTCAGTTTGTTGAGTGCGCCAAGTCGCACACGGTTGTTACACCCTTCACCAAATCTCAGTCCACCACGACTTTAAAACGGAATCCAAAATTCCGTGTCAGTCCGTTGAGTGTGCCAAGTCGTACGCGGCTGTCACACACTCCATAATTTTAGTCCTATATAACTATAACAGGTAACCAAAAACGCGTCTACCCGTATTTATTCTTGATCGAAGGGGTAAAAATTTTTGTTTCAAAATTATCGATCAAGGAATAAATACATTCACCAATTGCACACTACAAACACCATGGCTCTGTATGGTAGGTCATACGCGGCTATCTGGTCTCAAAAGTTATGTTTTTGCTGGCGTCCTCTTTATGTGAAAAGGATCATAAGGAACCGCTTGGCTCTAAGAGCCGTATTTCCCCGGCGTCTTTCTTATGTGAAAAAGGATCATAAGAAACCTCCTATCTACCAAAAGTCTCATGAAACTAACCCACAAGTCATACACATGCACTCTACCTTTGATCCCGTGTTCTTTATCGTGTACCTAAATCCGTGTTCTTTACAGTGGTGTTATTTTTGTTACAGTCGTACGGCAGTCAAGTCGGGGCAGGTTGCAGAACCCATACACCTAAAATAATATAATATTAGGAAAATCTTGAGCAATTAATTGCTCAAGATTTTCCGGGTGAAAGAAGATAAGAGGCAGAAAAAGAGAGGAAAGGGGGACTTTAGCAGATTTTTAGATCTTAAGAAAATTTAGAGAGAGAAAGAAGAGAGAAGGGAGAGCAAAAAACAAAAAACCAAAAACCCAAATTTCTACAATCTTTTTCTTCTCAAATCCAGTGTTTTAATGTGTAAAATGAGTTAGAAATCGTAGGTTAAAATCAACAAACGAAATCTAAATCGTTTCTGAACATAAACAAACTCAAAACCATAACTTTTGGAGGATTTTTGGGACAAACTAAGGAAAAGGAGCAATTTCTTATGGATTGGTGCGTTGCTAGGGGTCAATCCTATGGTGGATCAGCGCCATAGAGGTAAACACACTTCAACCCATCTCATTTTCATGCTTTCTGGGTGTTTTGGTTGATTTTGTGCATTTTTATCCAACTTTTTACACTTTTGTTTCTGGAAAATTAAGAACAGTCGTACAACTGTTCTTGTCACAAAGAACAGAGGCACATTTGATGTATAGTCGTACCACTGTTTTTGAATTTCTCAGTTTTAGTCTTTTATTTTAAATATTTTGGCGATTTCTACTTCAGGTAGGTATACAGTCGCACGACTGTAATTACAGTCATACGACTGTAATCACAGTCGCACGACTGTAGTTCTCAGCTAGAAGCAGAAAATCCCCAAAAATAAAAAAAATTCATAAAAACCCAAAAAATTTCATAAAAATAAAAAAATTCAGAAAAATAAAAAATCTTGAAAAATAAAAAATCATCAAAAATGAATTTTGAAGTGTGCATTCACGATCCTAGATTTATTTTTTGGTGTTTTTGCATTTAGAACAAAACCACGACGGAGACCCCGTTCTTCCGAAACCGACCCACCTCGTATGCTAAATTAAAATAAAGCGGAAAATATTTTACAAAAGGTTTTCTCACAAAACCTAAAATACAAGGACGTTTCAAAATTGGTTTTCCAGGTCTAACTGAGCCGACCCGGTTACCCCCAAATGCATACCCCTAAACTCTAAAATTCCCAATTCTGTCCAACTTGAGTCCTATGGGTGGTGTGCTATATATCTGTGCTAACCATCTATTTTGCAGCTTTAATTTCTTTATTTTCATTTTTAATGTATTTAATAGATCAATTCGTGTATTATGGACGATTGTAATTTTTTATATTCTCGTGTATTTAGGCGTTTGTATTTTGAGGCCGAGAGTTTTTATTTTTCTTTCAATTGGGTTGTAAGCCTCTTAAATATTTACTCTTTTACTTTTATATTATTGTGTATGCGCGCCGTATGTATTTATTCAATAAAATCAATTTTAGCAATTTAAAGTGTCATTATAGAACATTGGCCATTTTATTTTGATTAGACATGAAACAAGGGACTTGTCCGAACCTAGATCTCTGAAAAGTGTGACAGTTCCCGTTTTGGTTCAGCTACACTGTAATTTCCTGGTTGAGCTGAGCCGGGTGGCGACTCCTAAACTTTTTATCGAGATTTAGGTCTTAATTCTTTTATGAAATAATTAATTCTCCAAAAATGAATTTCCAATCCAAAAACCCCACGCGAGGGAGGGTCCCACCTGAAATCGAGGCTCCCTTTACGAAAGGGAGTCTCGCGTTCCGTCAAAAACGTGTCATCCGCTCACAGGGATCATGCATAGGGGGTAACTAGGTCAACCCGACCGGTCGGCCCCGTTAGACCTGGAAAACGGTTTTTTGAAATGCCTTGTAGGTTTTATGGATGAAAAACCAATTTTGAAAACCATTTGGCTCATTTACATGCATTTTCCAACTTTAGTGGGCCGGATATCCCAGGACCCGGGGGTCTCGTTCGTGAGTGGACCTAAATTAAACATCCGTCTAGGGTCCAAAAAGAATGTAAACACACCAAAATTCAGTTTTGAATAGGAAAAAGATGCAAAATTACAAGTTTGGGGCCCAAAAGGGTAAAACCATAATTCTGCCTCAACTATAGCCGCGCAGTTGTAATGCTCCAGAATGTGTTCCGGCCTTCTTTTCTCATTTTTGAAGATCGTTTTGCAGATCAAAATAAGTCCAGAAATCCCTAAAAACTCGAAATTACCAAACTTGAAATCACATCCATCAATTAAAAATAAGAAAACCGGGAATCTAAGCATACATGGATGTAATTGGACCGATAATAAATATGAAAAACACATTTAACTTGAAAACGGAAGCGTTATTGATTGATTCGAGGCATTTGGAGCTTCTGCCCTTATAGGTTACAGTTACACAGCTGTAATGTGGAGGTTACAGCCGCACGGCTGTAATCATCAGGTAGGGCGGCTGTAACCGGAATCTCTTCCAAAATCGCAAAAAACTCAAAAATACAAACAAATAGCACCCGGAATGAATTAAAAAAGATTTTTAAGGCCTCTCAGAATGTTACCTGGTATGTGTTCCAGTGTTTGGACCACCAAGGATGGATTCGGTGCAGGAAAGCGTTTTGCAGTCACGTACAACTCGAAAAGTTACGCGATCTCCGAAGCCCGAATGGAACCCTGAAAGAGATTGAATGAGTGATTATGGTCTAAGAACGTTCCTAGAAAACTAGTTATGATGATTTAAACAAATTTTAGTTAAGGTTTCTTTGATTGTTTAGGATTAAGACGCTCAATTTTAATCTTTTCTTCTAAAAAACCCTAAGTGTGGATGTGTTTTTCTCTTAATTCTCTCAATTCTCTTTCTTTTCCAATTTTTTTGTCTGCTGTCTTTTTTTCTAAACCCGAACATTAGGGTTTTATATCTCCTATTTTGGTTAAAAATCCGAATTAAATGCTGATTTGGACAAAAAAGGAAATCTAATGATTACAGTCACAGGGCTGTAATGTACTATAGTCGCGCTGCTGTAGTACAGTCGCGCGGCTGTAGGCACTACAGTCGAGTGGCTGTAGTGACCAAATTGGCCTATTTTGCTTATTTTTCATTCTTTTCTTTGGTTTTCTTAAATACTAACTTGAATTCCTTCGAGCTTTCGTATGAAGACTTGTCACACACATTCGGGTCACCCGAGATAATTCTGACATCATCCCGGTCATTCCGAATCTGCTTCACATTTATCCGTGAAAAAGGTAATAATGGATTTCATCACCAAGGTTGGAAAGAAACCCGTGCTCACAGGCTACCCCTCGCGTGACCAAAGTCAACTTGAAACGATGAGAAGGAGAAGAGGACATACCTGGTTGCTCCTCCCGCGTCTACCAACTTTGATGTTTGTAGGGACTTGTCTCGGTTGTTTTGCGAAACAGCGGTCTTGCCCAGGTTGATTTGATTCTTTAGGGACTTACTTCGACTCTGTTATGAAGCATAGGACTTTGCCCTAATTGATTTAGTGTTCTCCAGGGGCATGCTTCGACTCCATCGTGAAGCAGAGGACTTTGCCCAGATTGTAATGGTTTTCTAGGGTCGTGCTTCGACTCCGTTACCAAGCAGAGGACTTTGCCAAGATTGTATTGGTTTTCTAGGGATGTGCTTCGACTCTATTGCGAAGCAGAGGACTTTGCCCGGATTGAATTTTCCTTGCCATTTGATGTTTATGAAAAGAAAGGGTATTTTGGTAATTTCGTAGCTTGGGGGTGTTGGCACCCTTTGAAGGAAGGGTATTTTGGTCATTTGACTTCTCGTGGGGCCTATGTCACAAAAAGGAAAGGATAATAGTGTTTCCCGTGAAGTCTTTATGGCTGGGGAAAGATGTTTTTTGGTGATTTAAGAAGCTTGGTTATCTCCTTTGATGTTTTGAAGTTGTTTCGGGTACGTATTCGTTCCTTGATCGATAATTTTGGAAACAAAAAATTTTTGCCCATTCGATCAAGAATGAATACGGACTGAATACTTTGCCCTTTGATACCATTAAAATAAGCTCTCTATGGTGGAGCAATACCGTTGAAACCGGCTCTCTATGGATGCTGTTGATATCGGCTCTTTGTGGTGGAGCAATACCGTTGACATCGACTCTCTATGGTGGAGCAATGCTGTTGACATCGGCTCTCTGTGGTGGAGCAATACCGTTGACATCGGCTCTCTGTGGTGGAGCAATTCTGTTGAAATTGGCTCTCTGTAGTAGAGCAATACCATTGAAGTTAGTTCTCTGTGGTGCAGCAATACCGTTGAAATTGGATCGGGAGTGCGTATTTATTCCTTGATAGATACTTTTGGGAACAAAAATTTTAGCCCCTTCGATCAAGAATAAATACGGCTTGATTGTTTTGCTCCTGGATACTTGGGATTTGATGATGCCCCAGTGTCAAGTTGTTTCTGCTTTCGGAGTACTCATGGCTCGAGACAGCCTGATGATGACAGCATGTACTTGTACTTGAGTACACATGGATGCGTGTATGCATGTGTGTGTGTATGTTTTGAGTGTATGTGTATGTGTGTGTCCTGGATGCATATGCATATGATTATGGTGCTTTTTCATGTTTTGTTTGTTGCAGATGATGATTGGGATCGAGTGCCATGAGTCCGCTCGTTTGAGAACAGAGGTCGACCAGTTACGTCAGTGGGTCACCAAGCTGGAGGTCATGAATCAGATTTTCAGGCACAGGGCCAATGATTGGGATGCCCAGATGAGTTTGTCCTAGGTGGGATATCGCGTTGAAGTTTGGTTGATTGACCTGGTTGCTTGCTCCACGAGGCGTGGATGTGAGGCACTAGCTTTGATGTACCCCGGTTTTTACAGGATTAGAGTTGTCTGAGCTTGATACTACTGTATGACTTTTGTGTTATTTTCATTACTTGTCCTAATTTTTGCATAGGTCGCCCTTTTTTGGGTTTTCGACCTATCGGGCTGTCTTTATTTTTGCCTGAACCGCCCTTTCGATTTTTTAATTCAGCAGACTTTATTTTATGCCCTAGTTTTTGCATAGGCCGTCGTTTTTGGGTTTTTGATCTATCGGACTGTCCTAATTTTTGTATGGACCACCTCTTTGGTTTTCGATCCATCGGACTTTTTTTTTTAAGTGAGATGCATGTAAACAGAAAATGTGCACATCCATACGAATTCAATTTCAAGCAGACTTGGGACATTTAACCTGAACAGAAAATGGCATGGACCGCCTTTTCGGTTTTCGATCCATCGGACTGTCTTGATTTTTGCATGGATCACCTTTTCAATTTACGACCCATCGGACCTCTGTTTTTTTTACACGTAACAACGCCTAGGTTGATGGGGCTGACAACTTGGTCTTTGACTCCCCTGGTGGAACCGCTTCCATCCTATAGGCTAAGGAGTATGACGTTTCTTTAGTGCGTACTCTGATGCTATTTCTGTGTCTTTGCAAAGCAAATGGTAATTTGTCGACCCATATTCTGTAGGTAACCACTACTTTTGACGGAATCCTTTTGATGGATTTATTTGCCACCACTGTCACCCCGTTGACTTGTGAGGGATACGGAGATGGTTTATGATGTTCAACCCTTTATTCTGGAGTAACGTGTTATTGTCCCTAGGGATTATAGTCCATCGCCAGTCATGACCTCTTTTTTTTTCTTTTTTTTAGAAGTGACATTTATACATAGTTCTGTTTCTACCCACTTTGAGAATTGGTCGGCGGTTGCGACCATGGTGTGATGTCCGTTCGATGCCAGTGGTTTTATTTTGCTGACACTGTCAATTCCCTATGTTGTGACAACCCTTCTTTTTCTAGTTTGAGTCTATGGAGCTCCTGCTTGGCTAATTTCATCTTCGAATCCTTTGGAACTCAGTGTTTAGTGATTTCTCTGTCACCTCGGCACGACATCGTTCAGTCAGGCAAAGATTTCCATGTTCTTTTGTGTTACTATTGCGATCTTATTTTCCTCTCTTCAGGTGTGAAAACTTACCAAACGGATATCATTTTTGGGCTGTCTTCTGTCCCTAGATTCATTTCATGCATTGATGCATCATGTGTGTTAAAGGCATTAAATGAATGTTTGGATGCATGCACAGTTCCATCCAAAAAAAATATCGCACAAGTAATTGAAATCAAATTGTATTAAATTAAACACTAAGAGGTTGAATTGTTCACAGAATAAAGGATAAAGATAATAAAACAAACTGAAACATTAAAATGACTATCATCCTCCACATTGTGAGCGGACGACATTTTCGACGGAACGCGAGACTCCCTTTTGGAAAGGGATGCCACGATCTCGGGCGAGCCCCTCCCTCGCGTGGGGTTTTTATAAATGGAAAATTGGTTTTGAAAAATAAATGGAATTAATTCTTAAAAGAACCGAGACCTAAGTATCGATGAATATTGTAGAGTCGCCACCCGGCTCAGCTCAACCGGGAAATTTATAATGTAGCTGAACCGGACGAACGGCCGCTACACTATCCAGAGATTTGGGTCCGGACAAGTCCCTTATTTTGCGTCTAATTAAAATAAATATTGCCAATATTCTCAAATAGTATTTCAAATTCTAAAGTCAATTTTATTGAAATAAATAGACATACAGCGCGCATACATGTATAAGTAAAATAGTAAATGATTCAATTATTACAACCCGATCAAATAAAAGATAAAAACTCTCAGCCTCAGTTTTACAAGCGCCTAGGATACACGATTTATCTAAAAAAATACAATCGCCGAGGATACACGTATTAATCTATTAAATACATCAAAAATAAAAATAAAAAGCTGCAAAACAGGGGGGTAGTGCAATATATATAGCATGCCACAAATAGGATTTAAATAGACAGAATTGGGAAAATCAATTATTGGGGGCATGCATTTAGGGGATAACCGGGTTGGCTCGGCTAGCCGGCCCGGTTAGACCTGGAAAACATTTTGAAACGTTCCTGTATTTTTGGTTTTGTGGGAAAATCATTTTGAAAACAATTTTTCTGGTTTACATGCATTTTTTACATTTGAGATGGGTCGGTTTTCGGGAGAACTGGGTCTCCGTCGTGGCATTGTTCTAAATGCAATTTTACTGAAAATTGAATCTAGGGTCGTGAATGCACACAACAAAATTTATTTTGATGATTTTTCGGATTTTCTGAATTTTTATGGATTTTTGGAAATTTTTGGAAATAAAAACGGAGATTCTGATTCTAGAAATCACTTTACAGTCATGCGACTGTAACTACAGTCGTACAACTGTAAATTACAGTCGTGCAACTGTAAGCGCCAAGATCAGAATTTCACCAAAATTTATTTGAAACAAAACTGGAAAGAAAACGCCTGGAATTGAAGAACACTCGTACGACGTAACTACAATCGTACGACTGTTCATCAAACTCAAGAACAGTCACACGACTGTTCATCAAACTCAAGAACAGTCACACGACTGTTCTTGATTTCCAGTAGCAGAAAATGCAGAAAATGGATAGAAATGGCACAAAACCACACCAATCACCCAGAAAGCTTGAAAAAGAGAGGGGAAAAGGAGTGTTTACCTCTTTGGCGTGCGTCCACCGTAGGATTGACCCTTGGAATCGCTCTAATCCACTAAAAGCCGCACTTTTCTCCTTGAGTTAGGGTTAGGGATTTCGGGTCCAAAGATTTCCAAATGTTAGGGATTCTTGAAGATCAGTTCTTTCTTTCTCTCTTGATTTTCTCTTCTCCTCTCTCTTTTTTTCTTTTTCCTTCTTTTTCCTTCTTTTTTTCCTTCTCCGTCCGCCTCCTCCTTTTCTTCTCCCTTTTTTCTCTGCTTTTAGGGTATAGGTTGGCTCACCTGCCACGATCTGCAGTCGTACGACTGTAGTTTAATTATAGTCGTATGACTGTAGTTTAATTATAGTCGTACAACTATACTTTTTTTTTCTTTTTAAAGGAGTAAAATTCCGGTGGTTACAGCTGCCCCTTGCGTTTCACCACCCGATCTTAGTCTAGGATAGTTGATGTGAATTTGAGAAATGCAACTTAAAGCGCCACAGACACAGGAAAGAACCTACCGTTGAAATAAGCCGATATCGGGTTTAGGTTACCCAAGGCAAAGCTGGGGAAGAAATAAGCCGATGTCGGGTCTAGGTTACCCGAGGCAAAGCTGAGGAAGAAATAAGCTGATGTTGGGTCTAGGTTACACGAGGCAAAGTTGAGGAAGAAATAAGCCGATATCGGGTCTAGGTTACCCGAGGTAAAGCTGAGGAGGAAATAGCCGATATCGGGTCTAGGTTACCCGAGGCAAAGCTGAGGAAGAAATAAGCCGATATCGGGGTTTAGGTTACCCGAGGCAAAGAAAAGTGGAATGCTGTTAAGCCAATATCAGGTCTATGTTACCCAAGGCAGAGGAAGATGGATTGGTGATAGGCCGATATCGGGTCTATATTACCCGAGGCAAAGGAAGATGGAATTTTGATGATTTGAAATCTTACTGGAATTGGATGGACTTGAAATAATAAGAGGTTCAAGGATCTGAAACCATGCTTGAACGTAATGGAGTATTTATCCCTTGATCGATAATTTTGGAAATAAAAAGTTTTGCCCCTTCGATCAAGGATAAATACGGCTTGATTGCTCTGCCCCTTGGAGACTTGTTATGTTGAGATTTGGATTTGCGCAGATCCTTCTCATATTTTAAGTCCCAATAAATGCCCCGGCGTTGTGCCATCTCTGTTTTGAGAGTGATCCTGGTTCAGGAACAGCCCGATGATAATGATGGGTACCTGCACTTGGGTCGGTTGTGATGTATGCATGTATGCATGTATGTTTTGAATGGATGTATATGTTTCAATGCATGCATATGCAAAGGCACTCTTAAAAATGCATGTCGCGCCATTTGCTCAATCTTGACATTCCATGTTCTTACTGGGGAAGATATGTTGTATGACTGATCGTCCATAGTTAGAGAAGCAACATTTTAGGTGCAATGTAATTCTTGTGATCCTGCCAGGGATAAGTGATGGCTAATGAGGAAGTATGATGACTGTCGAAGAGAAAGTGATGCTGTTATTGGCAATGATGTCGTTGAGAAATGATATAGAGGATCTCGTTGGAGATTGATGAAATGTTCCTGCTGGGGGAATGACGAAGAGGTTTTGCCTTCTTTGCCACTAGGCTTTATGGATTTGGAAGTGCTCTAAATTTTGCTTGAACCCCCCAAAGTGGGTTTAGCGAGCTGCTCTAACTTTTGCCTGAGGTGCCTTTTCTGTTTTCACCTTAGCGAGCTTTTCATATGCCCTAACTTTTGCCTAAACTGCCCGATATGGGTTTTCAGCTTAGCGGGCTGCTCTAATTTTTGCCTAAGGCGCTTTCTCGGTTTTCACCTTAGCGAGCCCTCCCTTTTTTTTAGTGCTCTAAATTTTGCCTAAGCTGCCCAATATGGGTTTTCAGCTTAGCAAGCTGCTCTAATTTTTGCCTAAGGTGCCTTTTTGGTTTTCAACGAGCTCCTTTTTTTTTTTAGTGCTCTAACTTTTGCCTAAACTGCCCAATATGGGTTTTCAGCTTAGCGAGCTGCTCTAATTTTTGCCTAAGGTGCCTTTTTTGTTTTCACCTCAGCGAGCTCCCTTTTTTTTTTAGATGAAGACTTCTAATTTTGTACAGGTCGACGATAACCGGGAATTAATTAAAGCATCGCCATGCCCACTTGCTCAGCTGCCCCTCTGATGATGAGATAATTGTGGGAAGTCTTGTAGGACTTGGTTGTTCCATAGCTATTGCTGAAGCTCACAGGTGTATAGCCATATATGATGCATGATATGAATTCAATTCCAGGCAAAACTTGGGATATTTAAATGAACAGAGCAAGGCATTCATTCATTCATTCATTAATAATGTTTTAGCATAATGCACATTATATATGAAATGAAATTAAGGATAAGATGAGTATGGTATCTGTCTCGATCGAACCCACGACTGCCACCAACTAGTCCTTACGGATTTTCCTGCCTGTGGTGCTCACCTCACCGTCCTAACTTTTGCATGGATTGCTTTCATGATTTTCAATCCATCGGACTTCTCTCTCTTTTTTTTGTGGAAACCTGAGCCTGTCTCGATTGAAGGGGTTGACGACTTGGTCTCTGTGTTTCTCGGTAAGACCACTTCGATCCTATAGGTTGATGGCTGCGCTGTTTCCCTAATGTCACTCTTGCATTAATACAGTGTATTTGTGAGACAAATGGTAACATGCTAACTTAGCCTTTGCAGATAGATGCCATATTTGGCGACACCTTTTTGATGTGGTTATTAGCTGCTTATACTATCCTGCTAGCTTATGGGTGGTACGGAGGCAGTGCATGATGCCTCTCTCCTTTATTCTGGAACGATTGTACTGTTGCCCCAGAACTTGCATTCTATTATCGAGGATGATATGGTGTGAAACATCATATGATACAGATACATTCTTATTTCAGAACTTGACACCTTTTTTTTTACTACGGAACTTCCGCTTGGCTAGACTTGTCTTTCGGGTTCTTTGTATTTCTGCATCATGCGATCCTTTATCGATGTCTAGGTGTGTCGTCATAGGACTAGGAGAAGGTCTTCCATGCTTTTAGGCATTTTGCAATTTCTCTTTCTCTTATCAGTCGTGAGGTCTTTCAGGACGGATACCATTTTGGATGCTCATCTGTCCTTAGATGCATTTCATGTGATGATGTGCCATGTATGCTAAAGACATTAAATGAATGTTTGTATGCATGCACAGTGTTCCGTCTAGGAAAATATTACACAAATAACTGAAATCAAATTACATTACATTAAACGCCTTGTGGGCTGCATTGTTCATAAAATAAGATAAAGAACAAAACGAATACATCAAAATAATTAACATCCTCCACATACGGAGGGTCTTCTTTTGCTGCTGCATCATCAACTTCGATAGCTAGTCAAAGTTGGCCAAAGGATTGCTCTGGACATTAGGCTTCAAGGGTGGCTCGACCATTTTCCCGTCAGCGATCAGTGGTCGAATAGCCTTTAGCGGTTGCTTGTAGTCGTTTATGCGGTGCCCCACTGTCACATGATAGGAACAGAACTTGCCTTTGTCTGTCTCATCCGGATTCTTAAACGGCTTCAGAGAACTCAAGAGACCGCCGTTCCTACATTTGGCAAATAATCGGCTCAACAAAATAGCCTATGGGGATATGCCCTTTCCGTCACTCTCGGGGAGTGGACTCCTAGTTTATCGTGGAATAAGGTCAGTATTTGCTTTGAGGGGGGGCCTTCGATTCTGCTTCATCGGTCAGCCCTCTTATTTCTCCCTTAAGCTCAACCACACGTGCCTCCAATTCAGAGCACCTTAAAGTAAGCTTTTCCACCTTGTCAAGATCACCTCCTAGCATTTCCTTCAACATTGCCGCTGCCTCTTCCCTAACCATCTTTCGAAATCATGATGAAGCAACACAATCATCTACGACATCTGTTATGGTGTTGAAGTTCATTAGGCCAGCCATTCTCGAGACTTCTTCCCTTTCTCCCCTGATAAGAACATTTGTCAGCATCGACTGGGGCATGCGCATAGAGGATACCAAGTCAAGATATGATGTGGGTGTGAATGCGTGATGTGATACATGCATGCATGAATGATGACATCATGTGATGCCATGTCATGTTATGCAATTCTAAGCTAGTCAAGTGCACATAAAGCCAAGAATGGAAACGTGCAAAATGCAATGAATGTTGCTGATGAAGCTATGTGCTGAAGCATAGCGTGGTGTATAAATATACACCACATGGATAAAATAACACGTAGGGTGTCCACGGATCAAAGCAAGGTGATACTTGTGAGGCACTTAAGTGTAGAGTGTATCTTACAAGGGAGGAGAGTTAATACTTGAAGCGGTACGTGTAGAGCGGATCTTACACGGGGAGGAACTTTAGTGTTTGATGTGGTACGTACAGAGCTTGTCTTGCATGGGAAGATATTTGGAACGGTATGTGCAGAGCTTGTCTTACACGGGGAGGAAGTGTGCAGAGCTTGTCTTGCACGGGAAGATATTTGGAACGATACATGTAGAGCTTATCTTACACGGGAAGGATGGGTAGAGTTTGATGCGGTACGTGCAGAGCTTGTCTTGCATGAGAAGATTTGGAGCAGTACGTGTAGAGCTTGTCTTACACAGGGAGGAAGTGTGCAGAGCTTGTCTTGCACGGGAAGATATTTTGGAGCAGTACATGTAGAGCTTGTCTTACACAGGGAGGAAGTGTGCAGAGCTTGTCATGCACGGGGAAGAGATTTGGAGCGATACGTGTAGAGCTTGTCTTACACGGGGAGGATGGGTAGAGTTTGATGCAGTACGTGCAGAGCTTGTCTTACACGGGAAAAGATTTGGAGCGATACATGTAGAGCTTGTCTTACACGGGGAGGAAGGGTAGAGTTTGATGCGGTACGTGCAGAGCTTGTCTTGCACGGGAAAAGATTTGGAGTGATACGTGTAAAGCTTGTCTTACACGGGGAGGAAGGGTAGAGTTTGATGTGATATGTGCAGAGCTTGTCTTGCACGGGAAGATTTGGAGCGGTACGTGTAGAGATTGTCTTACGCAGGGAGGAAGTGTGCAGAGCTTGTCTTACATAGGAAGATATTTGGAGCGGTACATGTAGAGCTTGTCTTACACGGGGAGGAAGGGTAGAGTTTGATGAGGTACTTCCAGAGCTTGTCTTGCACGAGAAAAGATTTGGACCGATACATATAGAGCTTGTCTTACACGGGGAGGAAGTGTGCAGAGCTTGTCTTACACGGGAAGATATTTGGAGCGATACGTGTAGAGCTTGTCTTACACGGGGAGGAAGGGTAGAGTTTGATGCGGTACTTGCATACCTTGTCTTGCATGGGAAGATTTGGAGCATATGTGTGCAGGACACAAGGATAAGGTTTTTAATGATTATGGAAGACCTAAGGGGCTTAATGGAATTTCTAGCGTTTTTGGAACACTTAAATGACTCACTGCATGCTGTAAAGTACTTGGTGCTTGTGGAATGCTTGAATGTTTGACGGATGAATGAAATGTACATCGTGAGATAATGAAGATGATTCCCTTATTTTATTCTTTTGACTTTGGACATTCCAAGAACACCCAATGCTATGCAAAAATGCCATGTGTGGACCGCCACATGGATAAAAGTTCAGTGCTTTTGGGGCACCTAATGAGTTTCGTGAAATGGTCCCATGTGTACCAACACACGGATAGAGTTCGATGCTTTGTAGGTTTATGAGATGATGTGAAATGGTCATATGGGACAGGCCCATGGACAGAGTTCTGATGCTTTTGAGCATATGAAATGAAATGATGTTATGAGAAAGTCACGCGTAGCAGGGACGTGGAGAGAGGTTTGGCGTTCAGGGAACACCTTTCATGATTTGGGATGTTATGAAATGCCCTTACATGTGTACTAATCTGGCACTCGGGGAGCGCCTTGAATAATGTAGTAATGTCATGAAATGGTTTGATGTGGTCCATGGTGTTATATGATGTTGATGACGAATGGGTATGATGTCATGAAATGCATCATGTGGATTGTCACACGGAAATATACCTAGGACCATTGTGGTCTCTATTGAATGAAATGATTTGGTGGAATGGCCAAATGCAATCCGGTGCATGGGCAAAACACGGGTATTTTTGGATACCCGATATATGATGGAATGATATGATCATGGTGGGCGTCCTTGGAATGCCCTTAATTTAATTTAGGTGATATGTCATGAATGCTTATGACACACAAAATGCAAATGGCTGCACAAAAAATGTGGTTGGGATGCATGACACATAAGATGATGTTATGCATGCTATGTGCAAAAATGCTAATCACACAAAGTATTATTATGGCTGAAAAAGAAATTGTTAGTATGAATGGCAAACGGATGATTTAATGATTGCACACGAAAATAAAATGTACGTGGCTGCATAAAAATGTGGGTTAGTATCTCACAAAAATGTTTTATGTATGGAAAATGTTGATTGTGTATGGAAGATGTTAATTATGGCATGTCATGAAATGTCGAGAAGTATGTAACACGTAGCACACGGAGCAAATTCTTCCAACCTTATTTCTCTGAGCATGGTCGGTCTCTAAAATTTCTAACCGAGTCCTAGGTGGGGTTCACTCCGATCACCAACCGAGGGTGATGAAGGCGCGATTTTATTTATTCACACAATTATTTTGGTATCATAAGGGAATCCAACTAGGGCTGCCTATATGAGTTCGGTCCAAGTCAGGTTAAACTCAAGGTTCCCATAGCAAAATATACTCCTCACTTCTCCCCACTCAAGGGTTCGAACGAAGGGGTTCGTACAAGGCTATGGGTGGTGTTTCGTATCCGTGCCCCTAAGACCATGAGGAACAAAGGCGACACTTCAACAGTCCACCAGGCTAAAATGGGATATTTAACCTAATGCAAGCATGTCTAGGTAAAGATGCAAAGTGAAATACCAATCGAGAATCATCCACCTTATTTTAATTAGACACTTTTCAGGCTTGTCAAATTCTTTAAGTGTTTAAGAAAACTTTTTGAAGAAATCCCCAGCAGAGTCGCCACTGTGAGCAGACGATGTTTTCGACGGAACGCGAGACTCCCTTTCGGAAAGGGGCGCCACGATCTCGGGCGGGATTGTAAGCGCCGGAATTTTACTTCTCTCTAAAAAAAAAAGTATAGTCGTACGACTTTAGCTACAGTCGTACGACTGTAATTAAACTATAATCGTACGACTGTAATTAAACTACAGTCGTACGACTGTAGATCGCGGCAGGTGAGCCAACCCATACCCTAAAAGCAGAGAAAGAAATAAAAAAAAGGAGGAGGAAACACAGAGACAGAAAAAAAAGAAAAGAAAAGGGAGAAAAGAGAGAAAAGGGAAAGAAGAAAAGAAACAAAGAAGAGGAAGGGAAGAACTGATCATCAGAAACCCTTGCATTTGGAGATTTTGGACCCAGAAGTTCTCAAACCCTAACTCAAGGAGAAAAGTCCGGATTTTAGTGGATTGGAGTGATGCCAGGGGTCAATCCTACTGTGGACGCACGCCAAAGAGGTAAACACTCCTTTTCCCCTCTTTTTTACAAGCTTTCTGGGTGATTGGTGTGGTTTTGTACCTTTTTTATCCATTTTTCTGCATTTCTATTTCTGGAGATCAAGAACAGTCGTGCGACTGTTCTTGAATTGATGAACAGTCGTCCGACTGTAGTTACAGTCGTACGAGTGTTTTTGATTTCCAGGTGTTTTCTTTCCAGTTTTCTTCAAATAAGATTCTGGCGAAATCCTGTGTCTGGGTCGCTTACAGTCGTACGACTGTAATACGACTTCCAAAACCAGAATTTCCCTTTTAACCCCAAAATTTCTAAAAATCCCAAAAAAATTCAGAAAACCCCAAAAATCATCAAAATGAATTTTGTTGTGTGCATTCACGACCCTAGATTCAATTTTCAACAAAATTACATTTAGAACAATGCCACGACGGAGACCCAGTTCTCCCAAAAACCGACCTACCTCACATGTAAAAATGCATGTAAACCGAAGATTGTTCTCAAAATGATTTTCCCACAAAACCAAAATACAGGGACGTTTCAAAATGTTTTTCAGATCTAACCGGGCGGGCTAGCCGAACCAATCCCCGGTTATCCCCTAAATGCATGCCCCCAATTCTTGATTTTCCTAATTCTGTCTATTTGAGTCCTATTTGTGGCGTGCTATATATATTGTGCTAACCCTCTGTTTTGCAGGTTTTAATTTCTTTTATTTTTACTTTTGATGTATTTAATAGATTAATACGTGTATCTTAGGCGATTGAATTTTTCTAGATAAATCGTGTACTCTAGGCACTTGTAAAAGTGAGGCTGAGAGTTTTTTTACCTTTCATTCGATCGGGGTTGTAATAATTTAATAATTTACTATTTTACTTAACCTGTATGCGCGCTTTATTTATTTTAATAAAATTGACTTTAGAATTTGAAATACCATCTTTGAACATTGACCAATATTTATTTTAATTAGACACGAAATAAGGGACTTATCCGGATCCGAATCTCTGGATAGTGTAGCGGCCGTTCGTCCGGTTCAGTTGCATTATAAATTTCCCGGTTGAGCTAAGCTGGGTGGCGACTCCTACAATATTCATCGAGACTTAGGTCTCGGTTCTTTTATGCATTAATTCCATTTATTTTCCAAACCGATTTTCCACTATAAAAACCCCACGCGAGGGAGGGGCCCGCCCGAGATCGTGGCCCCCCCTTCCAAAAGAGAGTCCCGCGTTCCGTCGAAAACACATCGTCCGCTCACAGTGGCGACTCCGCTGGGGATTTCTTCAAAAAGTTTTCTTAAAAACTTAAAAGAATTTGCCGAGACCTGAAAAGTGTCTAATTAAAATAAGGTGGATGATTCTTGATTGGTATTTAATTTTGCATTTTTAGCTAGACATGCTTGCATTAGGTTAAATATCCCATTTTAGCCCGGTGGATTGTTGAAGTGTCTCCTTTGTTCCTCATGGTCTTAGGGGCACGGATACGAAACACCACCCATAGCCTAGTACGAACCCCTTCGTTCGGACCTTTAAGTGGGGAGAAGTGAGGAGTATATTTTGCTATGGGAACCTTGATCTTTTAACCCGACTTGGACCTAACTCATATAGGCAGCCCTAGTTGGATTCCCTTAGGACACCAAAATAATTGTGTGAATAAATTAATATCGCGCCTTCATCACCCCCGGTTGGTGATTGAAGTGAACCCCCCTAGGACTCGGTTAGAAATTTTAGATACTGACCACGTTGAAGAAATAAGGTTGGAAGAATTCTCTTCGTGTGCTACGTGTTACATGCTTCTCAACATTTCACGACATACCATAATCGCCATTTTCTATACACGATTGACATTTTCCATATATAAAACATTTTTGTGTGATACTAATCCACATTTTATGCAGCCACGTGCATTTTATTTTCGTGTGAAATCATTAAATCATCCATTTGCCATTCATGCTAACCATTTCTTTTTCAGCCATAACATTATATTTGTGTGATTAGCATTTTTCACATAGCATACATAACATCATTATGTATGTCATGCATCCTAACCACGTTTTTGTGTAGCCATTTGCATTTTGTGTGTCATAAGCACTCATGACATATCACCTAAATTAAATTAGGGGCATTCCAAGGACGCCCACCACGATCATATAATTCCATCATATATTGGGTATTCTAAAATACCCGCGCTTTGCCAATGCATCGGATTGCATTTGGCCATTCCACCAAATCACGTCATTCAATAGAGACCACAATGGTCCTAGGTATGTTTTCGTGTGACAATCCACACGATGC
Organism: Euphorbia tirucalli; assembly: GCA_039660915.1. Lineage (NCBI taxonomy): Eukaryota > Viridiplantae > Streptophyta > Magnoliopsida > Malpighiales > Euphorbiaceae > Euphorbia > Euphorbia tirucalli. The sequence goes on along the minus strand of CM077640.1, from coordinate 26,487,436 downwards.
ATCTCATGACATCATACACATTTGTCATAAACATTATACAACACTGTGATCCACATCGGGTTACTTTGTGACATTACTATATCATTCAAGGCGCTCCCCGAGTGCTGGGTTAGTAAACATGTAGGGGCATTTCAAAACATCCCAACTCATAAAAGGTGTTCCCAGAACGCCGAGTTTCTATCCGTGTCTCCTATGGCACATGACTTTCTTACAACATCATTTCATTTCATATGCGCAAAAGCATCAGAACTCTGTCCATAGGCCGGTCCCATGTGACCATTTTATATCATCTCATAGACCTACGAAGCGTCGAACTCCGTCCGTGTGTCGGTACACACGCGACCATTTCACAAAATTCATTAGGCGCCCCAAAAGCACCAAACTTTTACTCGTGTGGCAGTCCACACGTGACATTTTTATATAGCATTGGGTGTTCTTGGGATGTCCAAAGTCAAAAAAAAAAAAAAAGGAAAAGAATAAAAACAAGGGAATCATCCTCATTATCCCACGATGTACATCTCATTCATCCGTTAAACATTCAAGCACTCCACAATGTTCAAGCACTCCACAAGCACCAAGTACTTTATCGCATGCACTAAGTCATTTAAGTGTTCCGAAAATGCTAGAAACTTCATCAAGCCCCTTAGGTCTTCCATAATCATTAGAAACCCTATCCTTGTGTCCCGCACACCTAAGCTCCAAATATATTCCCGTGTAAGACAAGCTCTGCACACTTCCTCCCCGTGTAAGACAAGCTCTACACGTACCACTTCAAATCTTCCCGTGCATGACACGATCTACACGTACCGCATCAAACTCTACCCATCCTCCCCATGTAAGACAAGCTCTACACGTATCGTTCCAAATATCTTTCCGTGCAAGACAAGCTCTGCACATTTCCTCCCCGTGTAAGACAAGCTCTACACGTAGCACTCCAAATCTTCTCGTGCAAGACAAGCTCTGCACGTACCGCATTAAACTCTACCCTTCCTCCCCGTGTAAGACAAGCTCTACATGTATCGTTCCAAATATCTTTCCGTGTAAGACAAGCTTTGCACACTTCCTCCCCGTGTAAGACAAGCTCTACACGTACCGCTCCAAATCTTCCCGTGCAAGACCAGCTCTGCACATACCGTATCAAACTCCACCCTTCCTCACCGTGTATGACCAGCTCTACACGTATCCTTCCAAATATCTTCCCGTGCAAGACAAGCTCTGCACACTTCCTCCTCGTGTAAGACAAGCTCTACACGTATCGCTCCGAATCTTTTCCCATGTAAGACAAGCTCTGCACGTACCGCTTTAAACACTACCCTTCCTCCCCATGTAAGATCCGCTCTACACGTACCACTTCAAATATTAACTCTCCTCCCATGTAAGATACGCTCTACATGTAAGCGCTTTGCAAGTATCACCTTGCTTCGATCCATGGACACCCTGCATGTCATTTTATCCATGTGGTGTATATTTATACGCCACACTATACTTCAGCACATAGCTTCATCAGCAACATTCATTGCATTTTGCATGTTTCCATTCTTGGCTTTGTATGCACTTGACTAGCTTATAATTGCATAACATGACATGGCATCACATGAAGTCATCATTCATGCATGCATGCATCACATCACGCACTTATGCCCACATCATCTCTTGACTTGGTATCCTCTGTGCGCATGCCCCAGTCGATGCTGACAAATGTTCTTATCAGGGGAGAAAGGGAAGGAGTCTTGAGAATGGCTGGCCCAATGAACTTCAACACCATAACAGATGTCGTAGATGATTATGTTGCTTCATCACGATTTCGAAAGATGGTTAGGGAAGAGGCAGCGGCAATGTTGAAGGAAATGCTAGGCGGTGATCTTGACAAGATTGAAAAGCTGATGACAAGGTGCTCTGAACTGGAGGCACATGTGATTGAGCTTGAGGGAGCAATAAGAGGGCTGACTGGTGAAGCAGAATCGAAGGCCTCCCTCAAAGCCAACACTAACCTTGTTCCGCGACCAAACAGGAGTCCACTCCCCAAGGGTGACGGAAAGGGCATATCCCCGTGGCCTATTTCACTGAGCCAATTATTTGCCAAATGTAGAAAAGAGGGGCTACTGCAGAGCGTCAAGCAGTATGTGGTGCCGGCACCGGATCAAAAGAACAACTTCTGTACCTATCATGTAGTGACAGGTCACCGAACCAATGTCTGCTATATTTTAAGGAAAGAGATCCAGAAGTTAGTTGATGAGGGGAGGTTAAAGGTGCCACCAGCTACTAATGAGCGACTGGGGGCAAGCAGGGAGACTGGCAAGGAGATTCCTCAACCCTCCCGGGGAGAGGGATATGATGAAGAGCTCCAAAGCCTGGTTTGATGAAAGTGGGACAGTGACGTTGAAGCTGGGGCAATGACCGGATAAAGAATAGTCGGACACTGTGAGATCAATACCTTTAGAGGCTCCTTCCCGTAGGGAACTCATTTTGTTTGTAAAGTGTATTGAACTCATTTTGAATGCAATGCATCCTGTTATTTTCTTACTTATATGGTGATTACATGTATATGGCATTAAGCATGCATTTGATCATCTGAAACGACATGTCCATCACACGTAATATTTAGATGCATGACATCAATCTGAGTCTTACAGGGAATTTAAAAGTGAGCCTAACTTCGGTTAAGCCCTTTTCTTAAAAAAAAAAAGAAGAGAAGAAAGAGAAAGGTCTGCCAAGCAAATAGCGGGATGGCATCATTTCCGTTGAATCAATTGCAAACCTAGATCAGTGATCCCTACAAACCACGATCCAAAATACTGTTGGTCTTGCCCTAAAAGTTTCAACTTGAATAGCCCACAATACACCCAAATCATTCTAAGCCAGGGACCATTGCTAAATTTCAGAGCCGATCCGTAAGATGAAGCTTTGAGCCTAATTCATGCTCGAAAAAGCATCTCACATCAAAAACTCAAACTCATCAAAAGCACTAAGCCCTAAGAAATCCAAATGACCTTTGCAACCCACCATGCTGTAAGACTCTGAAGCAGACACTGGTTTTAGTACATGTATAGTCTTGTTTGTGTGGCATTCATGTGCATATGACATTACACATGCATTGTTCATCCAAAAAGACATATCAAACACGCATGACGTACATGGATTTGAATGCAGCGAGAGAATCAACAGGTGGCTGTGGCTTGGATTTAGCTTCTTCAAAAAAAAAAAAAAAAAAAACCCAGTACCGATGGAAGACTTCATCTCTCCCTTACAGTGGGATTTCTTCTCCTGGCCTAAAGTTATGCTCTCTTCAAGCATAGAGTCAAACTCTATTGAGTGCTTGATGAATCTGGGGGTGGCCCATCTATTGCATGGAATGCCGGGGTCAATGAGTTGAGATAATGGAGATAGGTACGTTTTTGCCTATTTTGAAAAGTTAACTTCGCGTGGTGACAGAGAAGATCAGTGTCTTTACCCAAAGCAGTTCCCTTTTCATTCTCCTCTCTGCCTTCTCCCTTTGCCTTCAACACCTTTGTCTTCCCTTTATTGTCTTTCCTTCACTTTCATCTTCTATCTTTCATCTTCTCTCTGGAACTTGAACCGATTTTATGATTCCATATTTTCTACCTTCAATGGCTTCTAACAAGAAGTTGAACCACAATGCTGCTCCATATTGTATTTTTCCGCATCATTTCATTAGTAGAAGGGTGTCGGAGCAGGTGGTTATGGCGCTATTTCAATCCATCCTTGTTTATCATCAACCTGTACCGAATTGGGGATACCCTTTTAATCCCACGCCATTTCTCTTCAATCTAAACTCCCAGAATAATTATTTTGTACCCTTAGACAGTGGGAAGGGTTTTGACTTGATGACAGATAGAGGATTTGGATATGAGTCTGCTTAAAATGAGTTCAACAATGCTGAAAAAAGGGGGAAAATGAAATATATAGCTCTGAGATTCCGGAGTAAGAAGAAAATAGTTTCTGTAGGTGAAAAGGAGTAATAGTGGTTGCCCAAGAAATTAACCATTGAAGAGACCAAGCTGAATAAATAAAAGAGATTGAAGTTAATCTTGGTGGAAAAACAAGCATGATGATAAGAAATCTACCAAATCAATTTCAAAGGCATAATCTGTTGCAAATTCTGGACAAGCATTGTTTGGAGGAAAACAAGAATAAGTCCAAAAGGAAGTCTGCTTATGATTTCCTCTATTTGCCTATGGATTTTGAGACTGGAGGAAATTTTAGTTATGTATTTGTGAACTTCACCAACTGTGTTGGAGCAACTTGGTTTTACAAAGCTTTCAACAATCATGGAGGGGACGATACCATCAACAGGAAAGCTTACAAAGTCTGTTGAGCTCATATCCAAAGGGAGAGTTACATTTACCAACCATTTCAAGGATTCAGTCTTCGGGAACCTTGCCTGAACTGGAATCTAGGGTGAATTGGAAACTGGAATACAGCATCAGACCGCAGGAGAATCCAGTGGTTAATTGAATTCATCTCAGGTTGTCCATCCATAATAGCAACTCTATCCAATGATCGGGCTTAAAAAAAAAAATCCAATGCGGAAAACCGAAAGGACGCATTGGTAAACTGAAGGGGCATCAATTAAAACCAGAGCCACATTTTAGATTTTCCTAATGCATCCGTATTCATTATGTCATGAATGTTTTGCATTCAACTTTGGTGTTCAATATGCATTTGTTGTGTCATTGCATGTCAATGTTCACTTACGAGCTACATCACGCAGCAAACCTTGTCTGTAGAAGTGCTTTACTCCCTAAACACAAACCTATAATACCAGGGGCAAGTGAAAAACTGAACCACTGGGTATCATTGACAGCAGTATCTTCACGAGTCGTAATGAACATATCAAGATATATCTTTTCCCGTCCTAAGACAAACCGTTGCGAAAGGGATCAACGTAGACAAAATGCCCATCCCAGAATCTTTCTAAAAAAAAAAAACTGTTGACACAGAAAATCGAAAGGACGTGTCAGCAACAGGAGAGGGATGATATACAAAGTCAGAGTCAATGTCACATTCCCTATTATAGTCATTCTGATTTCACCATTGCAATATTATGTACGTTTGGATTTCCGATCAGATGTTCATCTTGCATACACCATGCCATTATGTATAAACGTCCATCAATAGGACATTACATCCAAGCCCGTGACAATATCGCAAAAACCCCTGTTATGCGGTACAGAAATGCAAGGTCTCACTCTCATCTTCTTGCTCAACCAAACGGACCGTCCGTCGGTGCAGCCTATTACCCTGATCCACTGAGCCTGACAACGCTTCAGAATATGCAGAGGGTAAAGTGGAAGGCCACTCAAGACGGCCAACTTCTCCAATACCTAGATCAGCGTAATAGTCAGTCAGCCAGAAGACAAGCCGGAACAATCGGACTAGGTCACTTGGGTTACCATCAGGGCCAGTCACAAGCCGTGAATTCCATCTCCGGGCTCGCACGAATACCAAGAACAAAGCATAAGCCACATGTTGCATGCATACATATATTTAGCACTATACATGCATCTGTAGATATGTGCATACGTTTAAAGTAAACACGTACGATTCATATGCATATGCATCACAACTGATCCAAGTGCAGGTACCTGCTGCCATCACCAGGTCTCTCCGAACCAGGTTCGCTCTTAAAGCAGAGATGGCACAATGCCGGGGCATCTATTGGGCCTTAAGCATCGGCACAAATCCAAATCTCAACATATCAAGTCTCCAAGGGGCAGAAAATCCTTGATCGAAGGGGCAAAAATTTTTGTTTCCAAAATTATCGATCAAGGAATAAATACTCATCGTCAAGCCAACATCAAAATTATCATTCCTAAAGCCATCTCCTTTTCTTTATTCAAGCTAGAGTTTCAAACCCTTGAACTCCATTACGTTCAAGCATGGTTACAAATCCTTGAACCCTTTTCTTTATTCAAGCCAAAGTTTCAAACCTTTGAACTCCATTACGTTCAAGCATGGTTACAAATCCTTGAACCCTTTTCTTTATTCAAGATAGAGTTTCAAACCCTTGAACTCCATTACGTTCAAGCATGGTTACAAATCCTTGAACCCTTTTCTTTATTCAAGCCAGATTTTCAAACCCTTGAACTCCATTACGTTTAAGCATGGTTACAAATCCTTGAACCCTTTTCCTTATTCAAGCCAGATTCAAACCCTTGAACTCCATTACGTTCAAGCATGGTTACAGATCCTTGAACCCCTTTCTTCATTCAAGCCAGATCTTGAACCCTAGAACTCCATTATGTTCAAGCATGGCTTCAGATCCTTGAACCTCTTATTATTTCAAGTCCATCCAATTCCAGTAAGATTTCAAATCGTCCAAATTTCATCTTCCTTTGCCTCGGGTAACATAGACCCGATATCGACTTAGTTCTTCCTCAGTTTTGCCTCGGGTAACCTAGACCTGATATCGGCTTATTTCTTCCTCAGTTTTACCTCGGGTAACCTAGACTCGATATCGGCTTATTTCTTCCTCAGTTTTGCCTTAGGTAACCTAGACCCAATATCGGCTTATTTCTTCCTCAGTTTTGCCTCGGGTAACCTAGACCCGATATCGGCTTATCTCTTCCCCAACTTTGCCTCAGGTAACCTAGACCCGATATCGGCTTATTTCAACGGCGGGTTCTTTCCTGTGTCTGCGGTGCTTTGAGTCGCGTTTCTCAAATTCACATTAACTATCCCAAACTAAGATCGGGTGGTGAATTTGATCACGCGAGGGGTAGCTGTAAGCGCCAGAATTTTACTTCTCTCTAAAAAAAAAAGTATAGTCGTACGACTTTAGCTACAGTCATACGATTGTAGATCGCGGTAGGTGAGCCAACCCATACCCTAAAAGCAGAGAAAGAAAGAGAAAAAAAAAGGAGGAGGAAAAACAGAGACAGAAAAAAAAAGAAAAGAAAAGGGAGAAAAGAGAGAAAAGGGAAAGAAGAAAAGAAACAAAGAGGAGGAAGGGAAGAACTGATCATCAGAAACCCTTCATTTGGAAATTTTGGACCCAGAAGCTCTCAAACCCTAACTCAAGGAGAAAAATCCAGATTTTAGTGGATTAGAGCGACGCCAGGGGTCAATCCTACTATGGATGCAGGCCAAAGAGGTAAACACTCCTTTTCCCCTCTCTTTTACAAGCTTTCTGGGTGATTGGTGTGGTTTTGTACCTTTTTTATCCGTTTTTCTGTATTTCTATTCCTGGAGATCAAGAAAAGTCGTGCGACTATTCTTGAATTGATGAACAGTCGTATGACTGTAGTTACAGTCGTACGAGTGTTCATGATTTCCAGGTGTTTTTTTTCCAGTTTTCTTCAAATAAGATTTTGGCGAAATCCTGAGTCTGGGTTGCCTACACTTACACAACTGTAATTTACAGTTGTACGACTGTATTTACAGCCGCATGACTGTAACACGACTTCCAAAACCAGAATTTCTCTTTTAACCCCAAAAATTTCTAAAAATCCCAAAAAAATTCAGAAAACCCCAAAAATCATCAAAATGAATTTTGTTGTGTGCATTCACGACCCTAGATTCAATTTTCAACAAAATTGCATTTAGAACAATGCCACGACGGAGACCCAGTTCTCCCGAAAACCGACCCACCTCATATGTAAAAATGCATGCAAACCGAAAATTGTTCTCAAAATGATTTTCCTACAAAACCAAAATACAGGAACGTTTCAAAATGTTTTCCAGGTCTAACCGGGCCGGCTAGCCGACCCAACCTGGTTATCCCCTAAATGCATGCCCCCAATTCTTGATTTTCCTAATTCTGTCTATTTAAGTCCTATTTGTGGCGTGCTATATATATTGTGCTAACCCTCTATTTTGCAGGTTTTAATTTCTTTTATTTTTACTTTTGATGTATTTAATAGATTAATACGTGTATCCTAGGTGATTGTATTTTTCTAGATAAATCATGTACTCTAAGCGCTTGTAAAAGTGAGGCTGAGACTTTTTTACCTTTCATTCAATCGAGTTGTAATAATTTAATCATTTACTATTTTACTTAACCTGTATGCGCTCTGTATGTCTATTTATTTTAATAAAATTCACTTTAGAATTTGAAATACCATCTTTGAACATTGACCAATATTTATTTTAATTAGACACGAAATAAGGGACTTGTCCGGACCCGAAGCTCTGGATAGTGTAGCGGCCGTTCGTCCGGTTCAGCTGCATTATAAATTTCCCGGTTGAGCTGAGCCGGGTGGCGACTCCTACAATATTCATCGAGACTTAGGTCTCGGTTCTTTTATGCATTAATTCCATTTATTTTCTAAACCTATTTTCCACTATAAAAACCCCACGCGAGGCAGGGGCCCGCCCGAGATCGTGGCGCCCCCTTCCGAAAGGGAGTCCCACGTTTTGTCGAAAACGCGTCGTCTACTCACAGGGTCCTTCCCTCGCGTGGGGTTTTTATAAATGGAAAATCGGTTTTGAAAAATAAATGGAATTAATTCTTAAAAGAACTGAGACCTAAGTCTCGATGAATATTGTAGAGTCGCCACCGGGCTCAGCTCAACCGGGAAATTTATAATGTAGCTGAACCGGACGAACGACCGCTACACTATCCAGAGATTTGGGTCCGGACAAGTCTCTTATTTCGTGTTTAATTAAAATAAATATTGCCAATGTTCTCAAATGGTATTTCAAATTATAAAGTCAATTTTATTGAAATAAATAGACATATAGTGTGCATACAGGTATAAGTAAAATAGTAAATGATTAAATTATTACAACCCGATCGAATAAAAGATAAAAACTCTCAGCCTCACTTTTACAAGCGCCTAGGATACACGAGAATCTAAAAAATACAATCGCCTAGGATACACGTATTAATCTATTAAATACACCAAAAATAAAAATAAAAAGCTGCAAAACAGAGGGTTAGCTCAATATATATAGCACGCCACAAATAGGATTCAAACATGACAGAATGGGAAATTAAGAATTGGGGGGATGCATTTAGGGGATAACCGGGTTGGCTCGGCTAGCCGGCCCGATTAGACCTGGAAAACATTTTGAAACATCCCTGTATTTTTGGTTTTATGAGAAAATCATTTTGAAAACAAATTTTCCGGTTTACATGCACTTTTTACATGTGAAGTGGGTCGGTTTTTGGGAGAACTGGGTCTCCGTCGTGGCATTGTTCTAAATACAATTTTACTGGAAATTGAATTTATGGTCGTGAATGCACACAACAAAATTCATTTTGATGATTTTTGGATTTTCTGAAATTTTTTGGGATTTTTGGAAATTTTTGGGGATTAAAAATGGAAATTCTGATTCTGGAAATCATGTTACAGTCGTGCGACTGTAAGCGACTCAGAATCAAAATTCTCTCAAAATTTTATTTGAAATTAATTGAAAGAAAGCCAACTGGAAATCAATAACACTCGTATGACTGTAGTTACAGTCGTATGACTGTTCTTGATTTCCAGGAGCAGTAACGCAAAAACTAAAGCAAAAACGCACGAAAATCACACCAATCACCCAGAAAGCAGGACAAAGAGAAGGGAAAAGAAGTGCCTACCTCTTAAAAGCTAATCCAACGTCGAATTGACCCCTGGCGTCGCTCCAATCCACTGAAGTTTGCCCATTTTCCTTGAGATTGAGGTTTGAAGAACTTGTCCAAAATAATCCCAAATGTCACGGATTCTGATGGTTTAAGTCCAAGATTTTGATGTGTTTGTGAGATCAGATTATTACTCTATTGATTTTTAACAAGTTTTTAATACTAGCTTTAAGATTTTAAGAAGAAAAAGAAGAAGAAGAGTGATTTTTTTTTTGTTGTGTTTCCTTTCCCCTTCCTTTTTTTCTCTCAGAATCTCTCTCTAAACCTCTCTTTCTCACCAGATTTTTCAGACTAAAAAAAATCTTCCCCCTTTTCTTCTTTTTATCTTCAGCCGCCTTATAAAAGGGCGGACATTAATTGCTCTCCCCTTTGCAGCCCGTAATCTCTGCCTCCTAGGTGTAGGCAGCTACAAGTGGGCGTCATTACAGTCGTACGACTTTAATATTTTTAATTACAGTCGCACGACTGTAACACATTCACACGACTGTATATTACAGTCGTGTGACATCTGCTCTCTTTTTTGAGAATGAAATTCCGGCGCTTACACACATGCAGAGGGTCTTCTTTTATTACAGCATCATGGCCCTTAATAGCTTCTTGTGCAACCGAATCATCCAAGTTTGGGCAAGGGATTACTTTGAATGCTAGGTTTGAAAGCCGGCTCGATGATCCTTCCATCAATGACCAACTGCTTGATGGCTCTAATCAACTGAGTACACTCATTTGTACTGTGACCCATCATCACGTGATAATTGCAGAAGTTATCTTTATATGCCTCAGCTGGAGGCAAAAATGGCTTCAAGCTCTATAATAACCTAGCCTTTCTACACTTAGCAAAAATTCGGCTTACTGACTCGGCCCATGGACCGGTGACCCTTTGAGGAGTCTATCTTCCCAGGTTGACAGCGGCTATGTCCTCCTATTGCACTTCGATCGGGGCTACATTCTGAGTCGACTTAGCACTGAACCCTACTGGAGTAGCCTTAGAGCTGCTGCCTTTGTACCCTTGAGAGTACCCCTGATTGCTTCTATAGGAGCCCGAACTCTGTCTGCCCCTCTTCCTCGTATCGCTCGATACGTTCAGCAAACTCTACCACCTCATTGAAGTAGTGGAATCTCTTTAGTTTCATCTTGTTCTTGTATTGGGGCAGACTACCATCCACCAGCTTCACGATGAGCAACTCAAACTTTGGTGCCCCATCCACCAAAACTTGCACATCCGTCCACTGTTTGTAGTAAGCCGGGAAGGACTCATTTGGCTTCTGGCGGATTCTTTCCAGGTCTTCGAGGGTAGTCTCTACTTGGGTATTGTAAGCATACTGCTTTACAAAAGCTTCAGATAGGTCCTCCCAAGTAGAACGGGTCTATAGAGGCATCTTCATATACCACTTTGCCGCAGCACCCTTTAAGGTAGTCGAAAACAAGTTTAAAAGATGACCTTTCCCAATCCCCATACTAGTCATCAACCTCACATAACTGTCCAAATAGGCTCCCGGCTGGCCTTCCCCGGTGTACAGAGGCAGGTTAAGGCATCTGAAAACTAGCTGGGAGTGGTTCTCCTCCATCAGCCATCAAAGTAGTCAGGTCAACATACTTAACAGGGTTATAGTGGACCATCTCCTTTAGCTTAGGTAGCATAGCTTCAATATCAGAAAATTTCTGATTAAGGTGCTTCTCTAGCATCGTCTCAATTGAGGATTCCCTTGCCTTCTTAAAGGCCTCATCCTCTTCGGACTGACGGTAAAGTTCTTTGTGGTTAACCACTCCACCACTTCCTCCAGGAAGGCTTCCTGTGGCACCATTAGTAATTTGGACAAACTATTGTCTCTCACTTCCAACCGAAGTCTGAGCTGGTGGAACAGTCTGAACAGGGATGGTGCTTATCACAACATGCACTTGGTCCCTAAGAGTAGCCTTGAACTCTTCTGAGGTTAGAAAGCTCCTTATAAAAGCAGCCATGTCAAAAGGCAAGTTTCCATTGTTTTCGTCGGCCATCTCCGCTCTGGCAGCTTCTTCTAACAAAATATGACTGTCAACTGGTAGAGTAGGCAATTGAATTTCGATCTCCCTATCTGAGTCTGACCCTGAACTGATCCCCTCCACGGTGACCGGCTATGATTGAACTGATTGAACTGATGGGTTTGGCACTGACTCGACACGAACTAACCACTTTGAGGTTTGTCTCCAAACTGCACATTCAACACAAGGTTAGAGTCGCGGATGGATGTCATGGACCTAGACTCGACACCCAAAATGACATGTATGGTGTGTTCATGTTCATGATCGGATGATGCTTTATGGATGTGGATGATGAAAATGACATTTGTATTTTCTTTCTTTTTATTTTGGATGTTCCAAGCATATCCCATGCCATGCAAAAGGAAATGTCATGTGTGGACCGGCACAAGGATAGAAATTCGATGCCTTCGGGGCACCTAGCGGATGTCATGAAATGGTCACATGTATACCGACACATGGACAGTGGTTCGACACTTTGTAGGTTAATGAAGTGACATGTGATGGTCATAAGGGAGCCGTTCTTTAGACAGAGGTTCGATGCTTTTATGGCATCTTAGAGGAGGTGATGTCACAAACAAGTCGTGTGTAACTCGAGACACTGACATCATTTCGGCGTTCATGGAACACCTTGCATGATTTAAGCCTGTTATGAAATGTCCTAGTACAAGTTGTAATTCAGCACTCGTGGAGTACCTTGAATGAATTTTCAATGTTATGAAACAATCCGATGTGGATCGTGACACACAAATAATAGTGTCGCTATGGCACCATGATGAATGGACATGATGTCATGTAATGGTATTGTGTGGTCCGCCACACAAACATGAGCCTAATACCGTTGTGGTCCCTTAATGGTGCAATGATGTAATGAAATGGCCAAGTGCAATCCGGTGCATAGGCGAACATGGGTAATCTTGGGGACTCCCGATATGTCATGAGATGAAATGTCGTGAGGGCCATACTTAGAACATCCTTCATTCTAGATGGTATGAGATGATATGAATTACCCATGTAAAACAAAATGCCAATGGCTATGCAAAAACATGGTTAGAATGCATGACACATGAGATGATGTCATGTATGCTTTATGAAATGCGGGCACACAAGATGTGTATGACACACGAGTAAGATGTTATGGCTGCACGAAAATATGGTTAGTATAATAGCACACATATGGTGATGCTTGCAAATGGCTGCATAAAAAAAATGTGGTTAGAAAATGGCACACGGATGATGCATGTTTGATGTTGCATGTAAAGGTCAAGAATGGAACCACCATAGAACAACCGTTAGCACATGCAACAATATGCTCACCCTTCCAACCTTATTCCTCCATTCGATTGGTCTCGTATTCTTCCTAGGTATTGGGTCTCTTTGGCATCAACCGGGGATACCAAAGGAGCAGTCTCAATGTCCATTTTCAACTATATGTTTTGGTAACCCTATGGGGAAGTTGCTAGGCCATTACATAAAGGTATGAGTCAAGCCAAGGGTCATACAGGATTCCATAGCGAAAATATTCTCCTCACTTCTCCCCACTCAAGGATCCAAACGAAGGGGTTTGTACGAGACTATGAGTGGTTTACCCCCTCGGGTGCCTCTAATCCTAGCGGAAGAGGTAGGTCACCTTTGGAGATAAACTGGTCTTAATCATGTGTTGGAGGGATTCAAGAAGAGAAAATGTCATGCTTATGCAAATGTGAATGAAACATCGAATTATGATTTACTAATTGACTACAAGTGAGGATGTACTTCGATTCTTGCCTAAGCTCCTTAAGTTTTTGTGAAAACTTTTTTAAAGAAACCGTTTATCCCCAGCAGAGTCGTCACTGTAAGCGGACGACTTTTTTACGGAACCCGCGGAAGAGCGGGAATCGGGGATTTTCTTTTTAAAGTGTGATGATGTGGTTTGAAAACGGGTTTTTAATCTTCTTCAAGAAAACTTTTCATTTTATTGGGAAACTCATTTTGTAGAAAACTTAATTGAAAGTGTGAATTTTGGAAAATAAATTTTCTTAGAAAATCCCAATTTAACTCAAAGATCTCAAAACATGAATTTCAAGATTAGATACAGAGTCGCCATGCGGATTAGCTCCTCCGGGAAATTCCGGTACAGCTCCCTACCAAGTGTAGACGTGGTACGTAATTCTGAGATTCAGGGTTCGGGCAACAAATCTACTAATCCTCGCTTATTTTCAATTATTATTTCATAATGTAATGTTGCATTCACTTAGTTCTACTCATTTTATCTTCTTTTTATTATTAATCAATGCTCATACAAATGACATAAATATAAAAACCAAAATAAAGTGCAGAAAAGTAAAAGTGCGGGAAAAGTAAATAGAGGCCAAATTACACAACCCATAAAAAAGAAAAAGCTCTCATCCTCACCATTACAACCGCCTATAATACACGATGATCTAAAAAATTACAATCGCCTATAAAATACATCCAAAAATAAAAATAAAGAAAAATGAAAGCTGCATCCAAATACGGTTAGCACAAATAAATAAAACATACTAAGGACTCATATAGGACAAAATAGGGATATTTTAGGAAACAAGATCATGCATAGGGGTAAGCGGGTCGACCCGGCCGGTTGGCCCAGTTAGACCTGGAAAATGGTTTTTTGAAACGCCTTGTAGGTTTTATGGATGAAAAACCAAATTTGAAAACCATTTGGCTCATTGACATGCATTTTCCAACATTAGTGGAATGGATATCCCAAGACGCGGGGGTCCCGTTCATGGGTGGGCCTAAATTAAACATCCATCTAGGGTCCAAAAAGAATGTAAACACACCAAAATTCAGTTTTGAATAGGAAAAAGATGCAAAATTACAAGTTTGGGGCCCAAAAGGGTAAAACCATAATTTTGCCTCAACTAACCACTGTAGCTTACAGCCGCGTGGCTGTAATGCTCCAGAATGTGTTCGGACCTTCTGTTCTCGTTTTCGAAGTTCGTTTTGCAAATTTAGAGATTGCGGGTAATCAGGGATTTCTGGAAACACACTGATTTCAACCAAACGGATCCGAAACAGATCAAAATAAGTCCGAAAATCCCTGAAAACTCGAAATCGCCAAACTTGAAATCACATCCATCAATTAAAAATAAGAAAACCGGGAATCTAAGCATACATGGATGTAATTGGACTGATAATAAATATAAAAAACACATTTAACTTGAAAACACAAGCGTTATCGGTCGATTCGGGGCATTTAGAGCTTCTGCCCTTGTAGGTTACAATCGCGCGTCTGTGATCTGGAGGTTACAGCCGTACGGCTGTAATCATCAGGTGGGGCGGCTGTAACCGGAATCACTTACAAAATCACAAAAAACTTAAAAACACAAACAAATAGCACCCAGAATGAATTAAAAAGGATTTTTAAGGCCTCTCAGAATGTTACCTGGTCTGTGTTCCAGTGTTTGGACCATCAAGGATGGATTCAGATGCAGGAAAGCGTCTTGCAGTCACGAACAACCCGAAAAATGCACGATCTAAGAACCCTGAAATAGATTGAATGAGCGATTATGGTCTAAGAACGTTCCTAGAAAACTAGTTATGATGATTTAAACAAATTTTAGTTAAGGTTTCTTTGATTGTTTAGGATTAAAACGCTCAATTTTCAAGTGTGGATGTGTTTTTCTCTTAATTCTCTCAATTCTCTTTCTTTTCCAATTTTTTTGTCTACTGTCTTTTTCCCTAAACCTGAACATTAGGGTTTTATGTCTCCTATTTTGGTTGAAAATCCGAATTAAATGCTGATTTGGACGGAAAAGGAAATATGATGGTTACAGTCGTGCGGCTGTAGTATAGTCGCACGGCTATAGGCACTATAAACGTGCGGCTGTAGTGACCAGATTGGCCTATTTTGCTTATTTTTCATTCTTTTCTTTGGTTTTCTTAAATACTCACTCGAATTCCTTTGGGGTTTCGTACCAAGACTTGTCACACACATTCGGGTCACCCGAGATATTTCTAACGTCATCCCGGTCATTCTGAATCAGCTTCATGTTTATCCGTGAAAAAGGTAATAATGGCTTTCATCACCGAGGTTGGGAAAAAACCCGTGCTCACAGATAGTTGAAGATCAACATCAGGATATATTTTCTTGCTTACTGGTGGAGCAATTTCCTGGACGAGTGTAAAGCAATCACTCGTAACCTCTTCCATTATGGAATCAGAGTTTGTAGCGTGCTATCAAGCATCCAATCATGCTATTTGGCTGAGGAATTTTGCTACTAGATTGCGACTAGCGGATGGTGTTGAAAGACCACTTAGGATATACTGTGACAATAGGGTCGCAGTCCTTTATGCCAATAACAACAGGAGTTCATCAAATTCTAAACACATAAAGTTCCTTGTTGTTAAAGAAAGAGTTCAGAGAGGTCAGATTAGTGTTGAGCATATAGGTACAAACTCCATGCTTGTGGATCCACAGACTAAAACATTGGTACCTAAGTTATTTCTCGAACATAAACCCCGAATGGGTGTTGGATTGTTTAAGGATTTTTAGGTTTAGCGGGAGTCTCAGACACACAATTAAGTCTATTACTTTATTTTATCAATGTCATGACAATTTAGTTTAAATAAAGTACTCAGTTTTGATTTTCCACTCTGAATGTTATTTGATCTCATATGGTTAAGGTTGGACCAGTTGGAAATAGGCATGTATTGATCACATCACATGTAATTTCCATGCTACACTTGTAAGCGCCAGAATTTTCCATTTAAAAAAAAGGAGAAAAAGACAATAGTCGTACGACTTTGACTATGATCGTACGACTGTAATCAACCTACAGTCGTATGACTGTAGGGTTGTGGCAAGTGAACCAGCCCATACCCTGAAAACTAAAAAATGGGGGGAAAAGGAATTGGAGCAATTAATGCTCCAGGATAAGAGAAGGGAGAGGATAGAGAAATAAGGGGGACTTTTGGGCAAAGAATTGAGGAAAAGATACGGAGAGAGAGTGAGATTGGAGGAAAAGAGAAGAAGAAAAAAAAAACAACAACAAAAGCTCAAAACTTTTTTCAACCTTTTTCTTCTTAATTTCAGAGTGTAGGAAAAGAAGCGATTTCAAGTGGATTGGTGCATTACCAGTGGTCATTCATACGGTGGATCAGCGCCTAAGAGGTAAACACTCCTTTTCCCCTTTGTTTTTCAAGCTTTCTGGGTGATTGGTGTGATTTTTGTGCATTTTTGTTCAACTTTTCGTGTTTCTGTTTCTGGAAATCAAGCATAGTCGTGCGACTGTTCTTGAGTTTGATGAACAGTCGTATGACTGTATTTACCATCGTATGAGTGTTCTTGATTTCCAGATAGTTTCTTTTCAGTTTTATTTCAAATAAATTTTGGCGAAATCCTGAGTTTGGATTGCTTACAGTCGCACGACTGTAACACTCTTCTAGAATCAGAATTTCCAGAATAATTTCCAAAAATTTCTAAAAATCCCAAAAAATTTAGAAAAATCAGAAAATCATCAAAATGAATTTTGTTTTGTGTGTTTACGACCCTAGATTCAATTTCCAGTAAAATTGCATTTAAAACAATACCACGACGGAGACCCGATATTCCCGAAAACTGACCCACCTCACATGTCGAAATCAATTAAACCGGAAAATAAAATGTTTTCCAAAATTGATCTCCCAGCACAAAAATCCATAGGGCGTTTCAAAACCTATTTCCAGGTCTAACCGGTCCACCGATCGGGTTGAACTGGTTACCCCCTAAATGCATGCTCCCTTATCCTAAAATCCCAATTCTGTCTTGATTTGAGTCCTATTTGTGTTTATGATATAAACTGCACTAACCAGTCTGTTTTGCAGAATTTATTTTTTTATTTTTTCTGTATTTAATAGATTAATCTGTGTACTTAGGCGGTTGTATTATTTTTAGACTCTTGTGTACTCTAGGCGATTGTAAAAGTAGGGATGAGAGTTTTTTATATTTTATTCGATTTGGTCGTATAATCAGCCTCTATTATTCTTTTGTATATTTGTGTGAATGGTTTAATTTCCACAATTTATTTTATGCATTTCTGCTTTAGCATCGGCTTAATAAACTAAACAAATTGGGGTTAGAAAAGTTAATAAATTGAATAAATATGACTTTATAAATAATAAACGAATACAAGCTTGAGGTTAAGTAGGTAAGTTGCTCGAACCCAGAATCTCTGGATTAGGTACAGTAATCTACGCTCGGTAGGGAGCTGTACCAGAATTTCCCAGATGAGCTGATCCGGGTGGTGACTCTATCACTGATCTCGGGATTTAGGTTTCGAGGTCTTTAAGTTATAAAACGTAAAAATGTTTTCTACAAAAGCATTTCCAAATAGAGAAACGATTTACTTTCAAAGCAAGATAAATAAGATCTATTTTCCAAAAAAACATCACACTCAAACCAAATTAATTTTCTTCGGTTTTCTAAAAACTCCCGGTTCGCTTTGATTTTCCTAAACGTTTCGTTTCCAAAACATCATGTTCAAACTAATTTTCTTCGGTTTTCTAAAAAACCCTTGGCCCGCTTCGCCGTGCCCCTGTTTTCGTTTCGGGTCATCCGCTCACAGTGGCGACTCCGCTGGGGATTTAAAAGTTTCTTAAAACTTAAGGAACTTAGGCAACTATTGAAATATAACCTCACTTGTATTCGTTTATTAATTTATAAACATCATATTTATTCATACCTTTGCATATCATGACATTTTCTTCTTCTCAACCCCTCAAATACACTATTTTCACCCCTGTTTACCCAATAAGGTGGCCTACCTCTACCTCCAAGATTGGAGACACCCGATGAGGTAAACCACTCATGGCCCCGCATGACCTTACATCGTGTTCTACGGTGGGGAAGTGTTTATTCACTATGGGAGACTGTACGACCCTTGGTTTTGACTTTGGCCCACATGTAATGGCTTAGTAATTTTCCCTAAGGTTACCAAAACATAAATTAAAATTGAACAATCGAGTGTACGCCTTTGGTATCCCCCGTTGATACCAAAGAGATCCAATAGCTAGGAAGAATTGTGAGAAAAATCGAAAGGAGAAATAAGGTTGGAATGGAGAGCATGTTTTTGTGTGTGCTAACATTTGTTCTGTGTTGTTTTTTCCTTTCCTTTTTACCTTTCATAAAGCATCCGAAATACATACTCATCTCACGTACCATTTCTGATCACATTGTCATGCAGCCATCTTTAACTACTTATGCATATGTGTGACATTTATGCTGACCATGTCTTCGTGCAACCATGATATTTTACTTGTATAACATACATATACATCCCGTGTGCCAACATTTCCATGAAGCATATACGACATCATTCCACGTGTCACACATTCTAACCACGTTCTCCTATAGCCGCTTATATGTTTGTGTGACATACGCGTCCATTCCATTTCACCTATTTAGGGACGTTCTAAGAATGCCCATCGTGATCATTTCATTTCATCGCATGTCGGGTACCCCAAAACTACCCGATTTCCGCCCGTTCACCGGATTGCATTTGGCCATTTCATAAAATATCATATCATTCAATAGTAGACCACAACGGTCCTAGATTTGCTTCCGTGTGACAGTTCACACGATGCCATCACATGACATCATATTCATTCATCATAGGTGTCCGGGTGACGCCAAATCCTGTTTGTGCATATCGATTCATGTTGGCCGTTTCATAACATGGTGAAATCATTTGAGGTACTCCACGAGTACTGGATTAGTACTCAAATAGGGGCATTTCATAACATTATCAAAACCATACAAGGGGTTCCACAGACACTGAACCTTTGTCCGTGTCCTTAGTGGCATGTGACTTTTCTATAAAATCTTCTCATATCATATGCCTCAAAAGCATCAGAACTCTATTTACGGGGTAGTTCCCGTGCAAAAATTTCATTTCATGCTATCGATCGACAAAGTGTCGAAACTCTGCCCGTGTGCCGGCTCACACATGGCCATTTCACGATAATTCATTAGGTGCCTCAAAAGCGCTGAATTTTTACCGATGTGACGATTCACACATAGTCTTCTTTGCATTACTTTTGCATAGCATCGGGCATTCTCAGAATGTCCAGAATAAAGAATTCATGCCCATTATTGTTTTCATTCACAAAGCATCAAATGCACACAATCATCTTATGTCTTGTATAATCATTCCCAAAGCATCAACATGTATGCAGCATTGACACTAACTGCATTCTTCTGCAGCCATGATACTTTATTCACACGCGCCATATACATATTGTGTTAACATTTCCACAAAACATGCAAGGCATTACTTTGTGTGTGTGTTATGTGTACTAATTATGTCTTTGTGTAGCTGCGATGCTTTGTTTGGGTGACATATGCATTCGTTCCTTGCATGAACGACATCATCTTGTATGCCATGCACCCTAACCACATTTTTCTTCAGCCATCTGTATTTTGGATGACATATACATTTGTTCTTTGCACGTACGACATCATCTCGTATGTCATGCATCCTAACCACATCTTCTGCAGCCACTTGCATTCTGGGTGACACATGCATTCACACCATTTCATTCAAAAGACGTTCCAAAGGTCCCCATCATGATCATTTCATTTCATAACCGGTGCCCTGGAGTCACCTGTATTTGCCTGTGCCTCGATTTGCACTGGTTCATTTCTACATACCATTACATTCATTAGAAGACTACAATGGTCCTAAGTCTGCATTCATGTGGAGAATCATATGATAAAAATTACACTACATCTCGCTTGTGTGTCGCGATCCGCATCGGATTACTCATAACATTATCAAATCATCTAGGATACTCCATAAGTGCCCAGTTAGTACATATATAGGGGCATTCCATGACACTACTAAATCATGCAAGGTGTTCCACAAACACTGAATCTTTGTCCGTGTCTCAAGTTACACATGACTTGTCTATAACATCATTTCATGTCAGATGCATCAAAAGCATCAGAACTCTATCTGTGTGCCGACATACTCACGACCATTCCACAACATCCATTAGGTGCCTCAAAAGCATCAAAACTCTGTTCGTGTGTCGGCTACGCGGGACCATTTCATGACATCCACTAGGTGCCCCAAAGGCATCGAACCTATACCAGTGTGCGGGATCACACGTGGTCTGTTTGCATTGCCTTTTTGCATAGCATAGGGGCATCCGTGGAACGTCCAAAATATATAATAAGATGAATCATATTCATTCAATCGCGTCAACCCATGACCATACATCTCATTCATACATAAACATAAGGTGCTCCCTGAGCACCGAAAAATCAGCCCATGTGCCAAGCACATTATCTCATATCATTTCATCACATAAAAGCCCAAGGTGCTCCTCAAGTACCGAAAAAAAATTCGCATGCCAAGCACTCTGTTCTGTCTCACCTCATATCATGCTTCATAATCCAAGGTACTCCCTGAGTGCTGAAGATTACGTTAGATCGTCATGCACACACACCACCACATCATTTAACTACCTTTGTAAGTAATATCTTGCTTCTACCCCGTGGACACCCTAGTGTGTCTTTCTTCCTAGGGGCATAACTATGCACCCTTGCAAGTAATATCTTGCTTCGATCTGTGGACACCCCAGTGTGTCGTTCTGTCCTATGCACCCCATTTCAACTTCCCTTGCAACTAATATCTTGCTTCAACCCATGGAAAACCCAGTGTGTCATTTCTTCCCAGGGGCATAACTATTCACCCTTGTAAGTAATATCTTGCTTCGACCCGTGGACATCCCAGTGTGTCGTTCTTTTCCGGGGGCATAACTATGCACCCCATCTCAACTTTTCTCTACAAGTAATATCTTGCTTCGATCCGTGGACACCCCAGTGTGGCATAACTATGCACCCTATTGCAAGTACTACTTGCCTTGATCTGTGGATACTCTTGAGTGTCATTTTATCCCTGTGGTGTATATTTATACACCATGTTTTATTTTAGCATGCATCATTCCCACCAGCATTCATTGCATCTGCACGTTTCCCTTCTTAATTTTGCGTACATATTCATTGGTTCTGAATAACATTACATGACATCACACATGCGGTACACCATCCATATACATGTGCATAACACTCACGCACATTCATGCATACATAGTTCCCTGTTTGGTATTTGCCTGCCCATACTAATAAGAGCTCTCATCAGGAGAAAGGATCTTGAGAATGGCCAGCCCACAAAACGTCAATGCCATAACAGATGTTGTGGAAGACTATATCGCTTCATCTCGATTCCGAAAGGCAGTTAGGGAGGAAGCGACGGCTATGTTGAGGGAAATGCTGGGGGGTGACCTTAATAGAATAGAGATGCTGACGGTGAGATGCACTGCATTGGAAACCTGGGTGGCAGAACTCGAAGGGAAAATAAAAGACATGGCGAGCATGGACTCCAATGTTGGCATTGATAAAGAGCAGAACGCCGAGATCGCTAACACTCCTTCTCGACACCTCGGAAGGCCCCCTCACCAAAATTTGGGCTTATCGGGGTCGTCCAATGAAAGAGAACTGAAGAGACCTCTTAACGCCAATGCCAATATTGACCCTTCTTCACGGCAAATACAGAGTTCGTCTCCCGAAGACAAATAGGCAGTCGCATACTCTGGGCCTCGTTCAGTGACCAGACTATTTGCCATCTGCAGAAAGCTGGCCTGCTACAGAGTGTTCGACCATACGTGGTGCCAACGCCGGAAAAAAAAGGAAACTACTACAGCTATCACATAGTAGTAGGCCATCGAACTAATAAATGTGTCGGTCTGTAAAGGAGAATCCAGAAGCTGGTCGACGAAGGAAGATTAAGGGTGCCATCTACCTCTAACGAGCGACCGGGGGCAATCAAGGAGACCAACAATGAAATTCCTTAATCCTTCCGGGGAGAGGAATATGATGAAGAGCTACAGGGTCTGATCTGACGAGAACGGGGTAATGGTACTGAAGTCGAGGCAGTGACTAGTCGGGGGCAAAAAAAAAACCCTCGGATTTGTCCTTTTTGTAGGGAACTCATTTTTGTTGTCATGGTGTATTAACGTCATTTTAAATGTAATGCATTTTGTTATTTTCTTACTTATGTGGTGATTGCATGTATATGACATTGCGCACGCATTTGATCACCTAACATGACATGTCAAACACGCATAATATCAAAATACATGACATCAATCTGAATACTATAAGGAACGTAAAAGTGAACCTGGTCCTGAATGTGTTGGGATTCGTCATTGGAAAAATAACGTGGCGCAGCGGAAAATACACCGTTTAAAATTTCCTAGAATCCACCTATCGTGTCCAATTACCATTGATTAGAATAAAAACAAATAAGAATCAAGAGAGATTAACTCACCGGATTCGTCTCCTCTAGAGACTGCTGCAGAATCGTTTCTAGAAACTACGATCTCCAAAGTCCGGTGCACGACCAACTATTGAGCGGGAACCGGTGCTAGCCGAGACGCAAAGGAATGGAGGTTTAATGCTGGGATTTTCGGCTGTTTTGGGGCTGCTCTTGGTGGCTGAAATTTCCAGCAATTAATTAGAGTTGAATTAGGTTTTTATTCCTTAAGTGTGCCCTTTTATAGACACCTTGTCTAATTGGGTTCTAATTAGGTTAATTAAACCCAAGCCCACTAGGATTATAATTACATAAATAAACTTTAATTAAAAAGTATATACTATGTAATTTAATTCCATTTGGCTAAATTTAATTACCCCTAAATAAAATTAAATCACACTTAAGTTGATACAATACATGTATTTAATTTTCCTACTTAGGAAAATTATTTAATTAATTGTTTACTTTATGTAATTCAATTAATTGATAAATTAATTAATTACATTATGTAAACTTATTAATTAAATTAAATTCAACCCAATGTCAATTAATTACCTTGACACCGAATGTCAACTAATTAATTAACGCATTCCTTCCAATGTACATTACATGTACAATTTCTATAAGTTCCAGCTCAGTTGATCTATGTGCACGATCCTATGGGTCTGTCTTTATGTTGGCAGTAGGCCCAAGGCCCACAGACTGTAAGTGGGTTCTAGCAAACCATTACAGCCCCCAATTAAGACAGAGATGCAGCAGTCTTTAGAAGACACTCATCCGGTAGTAATCTCATAGTGTCCTTTGCCTAACGATATCGATATGAATAAACAAGAGGCATGGTGTCTGTCATCCTCTTCTGTTGTTTATTATATTTCTTGATCTTGAGTTGACTGATTAATCAAATAAGCAACCAACTTATTTGGGTATGGCCATACACTTATCAGTCCCACTCATCAAGTGGCCAATGATATCAGCTCGGTGTCACCCAAGTGGCAATTCCATCACTTCATCATCAATATCAACATGTTCACCGGTCCACCCAATCATACCCATATTTAGCATCCTTTTACAGACCTGTTAGGTGTATGTCAAAGTGAACCGGATTCCATATTGATATTATAATGAAATCTGGTCTGAGGACAAAAGAGACCTACTCAAGAAAGACCTATGACATGACAACCATGTGGCTTTCTTATGCGGATCGATCCAGTCCCATGTCAATGACATGTGCCTATATTCATGACTGACTATACAAGTAATGGCTAGTTAAGAACTACCATACAATCATCGAATATACAAGTCTGTGGTTCTATTCGTTCCCATGATTAGAACAGACCTGGGATAGGTTTTATGATTATCAATCAATGGATACTCTACTCATATTATAGCACAAGATATAAATGAAATAGATTAATTGCCTTTATTAATGTGACACAAATAATGTATTTATACAATGAGTCTTAATGTATAATACAAAATACAAGAATCCAATGCCCTAAGAACTAGGGCACACCAACAGAATGAACCCTTTCTTGAAAGGTGAGCTTGTGAGATAAATAAAATGATACGTGTTATAATTTCTGCCGAGACATCTACTGATCCAACTCCGTGATCCTTGCAAGATACTACCGATCCTGCCCCAAAATTTCAACTTAAAAGGGACACACGATACCCAAACCATTCTAAACCGAAAGCCATCTTTGAAACTCCAAATCCTAAAAAAAAAAAAAAAAACTAAAAAGCCCTCCTTAAGGCAAAATCAAACCGAAAAGCCCTCCTTCAGGCACCCGAATCAAGAAAGCCCTCCTAGAGGCAAAACCGAATCAAAAGCCCTCCTTGAGGCAATCACACCCAAAAAAGTCCTCCCGGGGGTAAAACTTGGTCTCATACCCTAAGAGGGCGCCCCAAGCTAAAACCCTAAAGCTAAAATTCCCAACCTCACCATAATCCCTAACCTATGGGAAATTCAAATGGCTTTCATCACCTTCATCACCCCATCATTTGTAAAATGCTGAAGCAATTTTGGTTGTAGTGCATACATTATCTTGTTCGTGTGACATCCATATGTACATGACATTACGCATGCATTGTTCATCCAAAACAGCTTATCAAACACACATGACATGCATGAGTTTGAATGCAGCAGGAAAACCAACAGATGGTCATGGTTGGAGCTCGGTTCAAAAAAAAAAAAAAATACAAAAAGGGGATCTCGTAGCATTAAAGGGTAATCTCCAGCTCTCGGCATCATCTGATCCTTCCCTCCTATCTACGAAAGATTTGGACTTTCCTGTCTTCAAAACCAAAGCTCTTCCCCTTTCCTTTTCCAATTTCTTCCACACCTTCAACACCCTTTGTCTTCCGTTTACCACCCAAACCACCAACACCTATTTGACAAAAACCCCTTTTTACCCTATTCCCTGAATTGACCTTCTGAAGCCTTATTTTCCAACATCAATGGATTTTAATAAGAAGTTGAACCCTAATGCTGTTCCATATCGTATCATCTCATCACCAGAAAGGCAATGGAGCAGATAATCACAACACTGCTCCAATTAGTCTTACTTATCACCAACCTACACCAGCCTGGGGATTCTATTTCTATCTTGTTCCAACTCTCTTCCACCTAACCCCCAGACTAACAGGAAAGACCTTAATTTCATGACAAAGAGAGGATTTGAACATAAGCCTACTTCAATTGAGCTGGAGTTTGCCACTGCTCAAGCTACCGCTGATGGAACTCCTAAATAACCACTGTTCTCACCCAGCAAAATCCACACTATAGCCTATACTGGACTCACCAAGCAAGGGATAGTTTTGTTGTGCAAAAATGTGATAGGAAGAAGAGAAGGCTGATGCTCACCCCTATGAATTTCACCAACAGTGTTGGAGCAACCAGGTTTTACAAAGCTTTCAACAATCATGAATGGGATGTTCCCATCAACAGAAAGACTTGCAAAGCCTGCTGTGCTAATATTTAGGGAAAAGTTGCATTTACCAACCATTTCAAGAACTCAATCTTCAGCTGCAACAGAAGTGACTACTTACCAGTGGTTCTTTCATCTCCTAGCCATGGTGTGCCATGCTCTAGGGTTATTGTGGTACACGGACAAAGGAAAACCATAATTAACTCAAGTCATTCTAAATCAGGCCATACCTTGAAGGACTAAAAGATGTGTCCATCATTGGAAACCGTGTGTGAATTGGAATCTGAGGTGAATTGAGGACATGAATAACAGTTCCAGACCCTTGGAGATTTCAGTGGTTAATTAACTCCATCTCAGGTGGTCTACTCAACAGTGGCAGTTCCATCCAATGGCCGGTTATACACTTTGATAACATCCCCAACAGATTCTTAAAAAAAAAAAGGTGTAATAAAGGAACATTGATCCACACCAGAGCCACGGATTGGATTTTCCTAATGCATTCATATTCATCATGTCATAGATGTTTTATATTTTGTTTTGATGTTCAATTTGCATGTGTTATGCCATTGCATGTAAATGTCCATATTCAGGCTACAGCACGTATCAAACCAGATTTAATGAAGCATTTCACATCCAAACCCAAACCTCCAATACTTGGGGCAGGTAAAAGAAAAACCATGAAATATCATTAAGGACGATCCTATCATGATCCCCGGCGGAATCGTTAAGGCGTATTCTCCAATCCTAAGACAAGCCAGCGCTAAAAGGTCCACTTGGCTAGCGCACTCTTATAAACTTGGCCATCGTTTAAAAAAAAAATCTTCAGCGAGAGAATCTCCTACACGGAAAACTGAAAGGATGTGTTGGTAACAAGAAGAGAGTGACATACAGAGGCAGTGTCACTTTTGATTTTCCTATCGCATTCCTTCTGATGTCATCATAACGATATTATGCATGCTTGATTTTCTACTTAGATGTTCATATTGCATGCATCTTACGATTGCATATAAACAACCATCAGTAAGTCATTGCATCCAAACCCACAGTGGCATCAACACAGTTGTCACTACAAATGACTGCTACCAGCTCAGTTGTACCATCCCCAACATAATTATCCCTGGCAAAGTGATCCCCAGTAGGATCATCCCTACGGGGTCTCCAACAAAATCCTCAGGTGGATTCCCAGCAAGGCTCCCCACAGAGTCTCCAACAGATCTACAGTGAGATCAAATGGATCAGAATACTCCCCAGCTAAGTCCTCAACCAAAACGATCCCCACTGAGTCATCATCCTCAGCAAAGTCATCCGACGGACATAGTCCCCATAGGAGTCATCAGGAGTCACAAGTTCACTCCCCAGTATAGTGTAGATACCAAAAATATCATCAGAAGCATCATGACACATGCATACACACGAATCATACACGCATTCACGCATACATGCATCAAAACAACCATCCTCGTGCTACCTCTTCGCTTCATAGAAGGGATAGCAAATCTCTTATTCGACCTTGTTGACACAATGGACAGGGAAGAATGTCTGTTGACAAACTTCTCGCCCTTAACAGGTATTTGAGGGAAGAACAACAGACCATTGCATTCGACCTTTCCGCCGCAGAGCAGAGGAAGAGCATTTGTTTCAATCTTGTCACCGCTGGGGCAGGAAAGAAATGCCTATTGAGGTGTTTCTTGCCCTTAACAGGTATCTGGGGGCAAGACAACCAACCTCGTACTGCCTCTTTGCCTCATAGAGGGGACAACACATTATCTCATTCGACCTTGTCGACCCAATGGATAAGGAAGAATGTCTGTTGACAAACTTCTCGCCCTTAACAGGTATCTAGGGGCAGAACAATTGACCATTTTGTTCGACCTTTCTGCCGCATAGGAGAGGAAGAACATTCATTTCAATCTTGTCACCACTGGGGCAGGAAAGAAATGCCTATTGAGGTGTTTCTTGCCCTTAACAGGTATCTGGGGGTAAGAAAACACCAACCTCGTGCTGCCTCTTCGCCTCATCAAGGGGACAACACATTATCTTATTCGACCTTGTCGACCCAATGGACAGGGAAGAATGTCTGTTGACGAACTTCTTGCCCTTAATAAGTATCTGGGGGCAGATCAACAGACCATTTCATTCAACCTTTCCGTCACATAGGAGAGGAAGAACATTCATTTCAATCCTGCCACAGCTGGGGCAGGAAAGAAATGCCTATTGAGGTGTTTCTTGCCCTTAACAGTTATCTGGGGGCAAGAAAACCAACCTTGTGCTGCCTCTTCGGCTCATAGAGGGGACAACACATTATCTCATTCGACCTTGTCGACCCAATGGATAGGGAAGAATGTCTGTTGACGAACTTCTCACCCTTAACAGGTATCTAGGGGCAGAACAACAGACCATTTTGTTCGACCTTTCCGCAGCATAGGAGAGGAAGAACATTCATTTCAATCCTGTCACCGCTGGGGCAGGAAAGAAATGCCTATTGAGATGTTTCTTGCCCTTAACAGGTATTTGGGGGTAAGACAACACCAACCTCGTGCTACTTCTTCACCTCATAGAGGGGACAGCACATTATCTCATTCGACCTTATCGACCCAATGGACAGGGAAGAATGTCTGTTGACGAACTTCTCGCCCTTAACAGGTATCTAGGGTCAGAACAATAGACCATTTCGTTCGACCTTTCCACCGCATAGGAGAGGAATAACATTCATTTCAATCCTGTCACTGCTGGGGTAGGAAAGAAATGCCTATTGAGATGTTTCTTGCCTTTAACACATATCTGGGGGTAAGACAACACCAACCTCGTGCTGCCTCTTCGCCTCATAGAGGGGATAACACATTATCTTATTCGACCTTGTCGACCCAATGGACAGGGAAGAATGTCTGTTAATGAACTTTTCGCCCTTAACAGGTATCTGGGGGCAGAACAACAGACCATTTCGTTCAACCTTTAGCCACAGAGCAGAGGAAGAACATTCATTTCGATCCTGTCATCGCAGAGGCGGGAAAGAAATGCCCATTGAGATGTTTCTTGCCCTTAACAGGTATCTGGGGGCAAGACAACAATCAACCTCTGACTGCTTCTTCGGTGCATAGAAAGGACAGTGCCTCTCTTGCTTCAACCTTGTCGCCATATGGACAAGGAAAAAATGCCTATTGTGGATTCGCTTTTTAACAGGTATCTGGGGGCAAAGCAATTCAATCGTATTTATTCTTGATTGAGGGGGCAAAAATTTTTGTTTCCAAAACTATCGATCAAGAAATAAATACGCTACTTAGCACCAACATCATGGACACGCTCCGCCTCAGTGACCCAACGTCATGGACGCGCTCCGCCTCAGTGAGCCAACATCATGGACGCACTATGCCTCAGTGAGCCAACATCATGGATGTGCTCCACCTCAGTGAGCCAACATCATGGACGCGCTCCACCTCAGTGAGCCAACATCATGGACGCGCTCCGCCTCAGTGAGCCAACATTATGGACGTGCTCCGACTCAGTGAGCCAACATCACGGACGCGCTCTACCACAGTGAGCCAACATTACGGACACACTCCACCTCAGAGAGCCAACATCACGGACACGCTCCACCTCAGTGAGCCAATACTACGTGCATGCTCCACCGCAGTGAGCCAATGTTATGGGCGTACTTCCCCGCAGTGAGTCAACTTGGAATCATGACCGGCACCTCCAGCAAGGAACGCCAGGTATATTTCCTTTTCCTTCCTCACAGCGCTTCCAGTCGCGAGACTAAACTCGATCTAGGCTTTAGTGCCCATGATGATCCGATTTTGATCACGCGAGGGGCAGCCGTAAGCGCCGGAATTTTCCATTTAAAAAAAAAGATAAAAAGACAATTATCGTATGACTTTGCCTACGGTCGTATGAATGTAATCAACCTATAGTTGTACGAATGTAATCAACCTATAGTCGTATGGGTTGTGGCAGGTGAACCAGCCCATACCCTGAAAACTGAAAAATAAGGGGAAAGGGAATGGGAGCAATTAATGCTCCAGGATAAGAGAAGGGAGAGGGCAGAGAAATAAGAGGGACTTTTGGGTAAAGAATTGAGGAAAAGAAACAAAGCGAGAGGGAGATTGGAGGAAAAGAGAAGAAGAGAAAAAAAAACCAACAAAAGCTCAAAACTTTCTTCAACCCTTTTCTTCTTAATTTCAGATTGTTAATGTTCAAAATGAATTAGAAATCGTAGGTTAAACTTGACACACTAAATCTAAATCATTTCTAGACCACAAACTAGTTTAAATTCGTGACTTTTTGGAGGATTTTCGGACCCATTTTGCCACCTTGACACACCAAGGAAAAGAAGCGATTTCAAGTGGATTGGTGCGTTGCCAGGGGTCATTCATACGATGGATCAGCGTCTAAGAGGTAAACACTCCTTTTCCCCTCTGTTTTTCAAGCTTTCTGGGTGATTGGTTGATTTTTGTGCTTTTTTGTTCAACTTTTCGCTTTTCTGTTTCTAGAAATCAAGAACAGTCGTGCGACTGTTCTTGAGTTTGATGAACAGTCGTACGACTGTATTTACAGTCATATGAGTGTTCTTGATTTCCAGATAGTTTCTTTTCAGTTTTATTTCAAATAAATTTTGGCGAAATCCTGAGTTTGGATTGCTTACAGTCACACGACTGTAACACTCTTCTAGAATCAGAATTTCTAGAATAATTTCCAAAAATTTCTAAAAATCCAAAAAAATTCAGAAAAATCAAAAAATCATCAAAATGAATTTTGTTGTGTGTATTCACGACCCTAGATTCAATTTCCAGTAAAATTGTATTTAAAACAATACCACGACGGAGACCCGATTTTCTCGAAAACCGTCCCACCTCACATGTCGAAATCAATTAAACCGGAAAATAAAATGTTTTCCAAAATTGATCTTCCAGCACAAAAATCCACATGGCGTTTCAAAACCTATTTCCAGGTCTAACCGGTCCGACCGGTCGGGTCGAACCGATTACCCCTAAATGCATGCTCTGTTATCCTAAAATCCCAATTCTGTCCTGATTTGAGTCCTATTTGCGTTTATAATATAAACTGCACTAACCAGTCTGTTTTGTAGCATTTATTTTTTTTATTTTTACTGTATTTAATAGATTAATTCGTGTACTTAGGCGGTTGTATTATTTTTAGATTCTCGTGTACTCTAGGCGATTGTAAAAGTGAGGATGAGAGTTTTTTTATATTTTATTCGATTTGGTTGTATAATCGGCCTCCATTATTCTTTTGTATATTTGTGTGATTGGTTTAATTTCCCGTAATTTATTTTATGTATTTCTGCTTTAGCATCGGCTTAGTAAACTAAACAAATTGGGGTTAGAAAAGATAATAAATTGAATAAATATGAATTTATAAATAATAAACGAATACAAGCTTGAGGTTAAGTAGGTAAGTTGCTAGAACCCTGAATCTCTGGATTAGGTACAGTAATCTACGCTCGGTAGGAAGCTATACCGGAATTTCCCGGATGAGCTGATCTGGGTGGCGACTCTGTCACTGATATTGGGATTTAGGTTTCGAGGTCTTTAAGTTATAAAACGTAAAAACGTTTTGTACAAAAGCATTTCCAAATAAAGAAATGATTTACTTTTAAAGCAAGATAAAGAAGATCTGTTTTCCCAAAAAACATCACACTCAAACCAAATTAATTTTCTTCGGTTTTCTAAAAACCCCTGGTTCACTTTGATTTTCCTAAACGTTTCGTTTCCAAAACATCATGTTCAAACTAATTTTCTTCGGTTTTCTAAAAAACCCCCGGCCCACTTCTGCGTGCCCCTGTTTTCATTTCGGGTCGTCCTCTCACAACACTTCCACACTTGATCCAGGTCATTTAGTTATGTTATTATATATGACCATGTTGGGTTTAGTTGTATCATATATTAGCAACTAAAACCCCCTTGATCCTTGTGCTAATGTACTAATGGACAGGATTGGTTTAAAATGACAAAGTATGAATAATTTGTTCGAACAACTATGGATATATATATATATATATATATATATATATATATATATATATATATATATATATATATATAGCATAATGTGTGAATACATGCTTATAAAGTCCAAGTGGGAGATTGTTAGGATTTTGTGGACTTTATAATATGTATATAACACATTACCAATATTTGGGCACGTAGACGTATGTGCATTATCGGTTTTGGATCATGTATTTATCATTATAAATAAGTTAAAGGCCCAATTAAAGTGATCTAATTAATTTAATAGGGTAATGTCATTTTATAAAAAGAAGTGTGGGTCAATTTATAATAGGTGTAAAAACCCAGGATATAAAACTAATTTATGATGGGCTTAATTAGTAATTTTATATCAACTCAGTCTTTATAAATAGGGGTTATGGTCCCTGGTTGAGCGTAATTTTTATTTTTAGGAAAACATATATTCCTTAGACTTAGAGAAAACCCCATCTTTCCCTGAGCCTCCAGAAATTACGAATCAACTAGAAGATCGGATACCTGGATTCAATAATATGCTATGATCATGGAACCAAGTACGCTTTTGTTATTACAGATTTAGTCAATGATTTCTGCATAAGAAGTAGATCTTGGTTTATTAAATTTAATTTCTACAAATATTTTATATATATATATATATATATATATATATATATATATCGGATCTTTCTAAGATTTTTACATTAAAAAATTCACTTATTTTTGATAATTAATTTTAATATTTATGCATCGTCATATCTAAACATTTTAAACCCACATTAGTTTCACATAAATATTAATATCAATAGATACGATCAACAATTGAGTTTGACGTGTGTTTTGACTTCATTTGACCAATTAAAACAGTTTTCGATATAGAATTTTGTGTAAAAATTGACAAAATAGTGTAAGAGTTTAATGAAACAAAAATATAGAGATAATAAATTTTAGTTTTTAAAAATACGACAACTTATATACATATAAATCAATTACAAGGAGAATTCTCTCAGCATTGGAAAATATTGGTTTTCTCTCATTATCCTTTAATTTTGTTCCTGACGTATCAAACTAAAGGAGCATTTTGGTTTTTTCAAAATACATAAAAAATCTTTCTTATCCCACAACAACCTCACCTAAAATGACACCTTTCAGCCCTCATCCACTTTCCATATAAGATCTATTCCTTAAAATAATTATTCATTTCAATCCTATTTTTTTTTCTTTTCTTTTCTCCATACTACAGCTCCTTTTTCTTCTTCTACATTTCTTAATCATTCTTTGTCCATTTTCTTTTCTAATTTTTTTTCTTCGTTAATCCATAGCATCTCCATGACGATGCGACCAAAAATCATCAATCTGTTGTTAGGATTTTTCTCTTTACTAATATTGTCTTCTTGGTGATCTTTGATTGAATAGATCTCAGGTTGTTTCTGCCTCTTTTGAATTGGGAGCGTACCAAGAATTTTTGTAACCAAAATTCCAAATGTGTGAATGAAATTGTGTTGAGACTTCTATCAAAACGATTGTGTTGAATTTAAAAGTACGAAAATAACTAAATTCGTAATTAATCTTTGAAGTTTAAGAATTAATTATAATAAACACGTCAAAACTAAATTGAATTTGTTACTCCTGTATTTATTTAGGCCGATTTTGCAATTATTTTCTGGCCTAGACTTTTATATTTTGCTTTGAATTAATTAATTGGTCGATTAATGTAATCGGTTGGATAATTAATTTTGGTCGAGAACTTCATTGCTTTGGAAGTGAGGAGTTTTTAGCATTAGGGGGATTTGGAAATTAGTTAAAAGAAATGACAAAGGTGGGAAGTTATGAGCTGAAGGAAGTGAAGAAAGTGGAAGTGGCAAAAAAAATCTTAGCAAAGCGGTGGAGTAGTTACTATTTTCATCTTTAAAAGCCGAAGCCGAAGTGGAGGGAAGGGATCCCAAACATCAATCATCGACTCAACAATTGAGCATTACTCAATATCAGTTAAATTTTCAATTTCATTTTGTTTTAAGCATTTATTTTCTTAGAGAATTCTTAGCTATTTTTTGAGAATCCTTAGCAATTTACATTCATTCAGTCTGTAAGTTTATATTTTCTGTAATTCAATTCAATTCCAACAATATTCCTTTCAAGCAGTTCAATTCGGCATTGTTATTTCAATTGATCTAGTTATAGAATTAATTGAAAACCTTAAGCTTTTAGTCCTTAAGCTTTTTCAATCGTTTGATAGAAGTCAATTTCATTTCAATCTAATTATATAATTTTGCTACAAAATTACTGGTACGCTCGCTTAAATTCAAAAAAGCAAGAAACAGATTGCAAAGAATTGAAATGAATGCTTGAAAACTGGAATGGATTGAAAATTAAAAACTTACAGAGAGTGTTACCAACGTGCATTGACGACGATCTAAAGACTTATTAAAAATAAACTAAAGAGGAACTAAACTGTTGCAATAAAATAAGAAAACTGATATTTATAATCTGAGATTTTTGACTTATCGAGTCTATGTTGAGTTGTGTCGACCTTCTTCAATCTATAAAACTTGTATTTATAGGAGGAGAAATAAACTAACTTCAAATAAACTGCAGAAACTGTTGGAAGTGGTGGTGAACATGGATTTTCATAACCAACCTTTACTCCCACTTCTTGTAACTATACCTTGCAAAACTTCAACTGCCAGAACGTGTAACTTTGTTAGTTTTATACCCCTATTTAACTGCTAGTCTCTCTCATTAGTAATAGTGGTAACTCATAAATAAAAAATAAAAAAAATAAAATTAAATGACAACATGGACTATCCATAAACTCTATTTGACCCAATTGACCCCGATCTATAACCAAAATTCAAATATGGTGTAAACAATTACCTCCTATGTGATTATTTGAAAAAAATAATTACATGTGGATTAAAACATCAATTTAAAACTTAAAGGATCGATTTAGATAAATGGTCATAGAATAAAAATCCTTCTTTGAAGCATGAGAAAATGGCCATTTGAGTTCTGATTTTTTTTTTATAAAAAAAAAAATCATAAATCACTTCCCTACTTAACATAGAGCTACTAGACCTGCCATTATCACCAGTAGTCCCGCCTCCATAACTGCCACTTCATTCACTCGAATTTTGGAGTTGAAAACTTACTCCTTGTCACCCCAAATTAATTCTTTCAATTTTTATCATCATCCCCAAGTAACATTCACTCACCCTTTCTTCAAATTCAAAGAGAAATTTGCAATTTTGAACTCAAAAATTTAAATTCTAAAAATCAATGAATGAGATGTAATTTGTGTTTATTTGGGTATAGTTTGATTATTGGTGATGTTCGTGGTTGTAATGGAGATTAGTTTTATCCAACATGGCATAATATCATATTGGGGTAGCTTGATAAGTTGTAGAATTTATCTTGCACACAACATGTTTGATAAAAACCTCAGTAGTTTTAAAGCTTGAGTTTCTCAAACAAAATGAACCGTTCACCTTATTAGTGACTTAAGAGTATTTGGTACTTAGTAAGGCTGGAAAATTCAACCAAATTCTCCCTTTATGTTGGTTGAATATCATGTAGAGAGAAATGGCAAAAGAAGATGCCAATTTACTCTTTCTTTTTGGATTTTTAAAACAATGACAATTATTTTGAGATAATTTGATGTAAGAAAAAGTGACGAGCATTAAGTTTGAAATAATAAAGAATATCTATTTATTAGTGTAAATGGCATAATTATGTCACTGTAGGATCGTGAATTGTCATAACAAAAATATGCTTAACAATTGATTCTAGCATCAAACTAGCTTTAAAATCAAATTTTTTGCTTACTTGTATATTTAAGGTGGCAAAAATTGTTTATCTTTGTAATTAGGATACAAAATATCATGCTTTGGCCTAACTCAAGTATAAATAATACAATTTTTGAAGAATGGAAAAATGGTCAAATTTCTTTAAATTATTAACAAAATAATCGTTTCCTTACTCTTATAATTAAAGGGCCAATTTTTAAATACCAATTTGGTTAACCAAATAGCACTCAAATAGTCTCTTTAACTGAAAAAATAAGAGAAAAAAAAAGGATTATGAAGCTAAAACAAAAGCTTTCTTAATTGACCAATTTTCACCAATTTCTATTTCAAGGTTGAAAGAAATAGCAAATTGTCAAAATATAAGACCCACCAACTTATTGTTCCTAGAATAATATGTTATGTGTGAGAAATGGTAGTTAAATGACTGTAAGTGTCGGAATTTTTCAGCCTAAAAAAAGGAGACTTGAGCCACACGACTGTAATTACAGTCGTGCGACTGCAATTGAAATTAAAGTCATACGACTATAAGATTACAGTAGGTGCAGCAGTCCATACCGCGAGAGAGTGAAAAGAAGGCTTGATTTGAGGGGTATTTAATGCCACCTGCAGCCAGAAGATAGGAGGCAAGGGGTTAGAAAATAAAAGAAGGAAAAAAGCAGAAAAAGGGGACAGAAATTTTGGATTGAGGGGAGTTCTTAAGATTGAGAGAAAAGGGAAAGAAAACCATAAAAAAACCACCATCTCTTTCTTCTCCTTCTTCTTTCAATTCTTGAATTTGTTAAGTAAAAATTTGTAGAAATCATAGGTTTAAACTTGACAAATACACATAAGTCATCCAAGAGCTCAAATCCGTAACTTTCTGGAATTTTTGGACGTCATTTTGGAACCTTGACATACAAAGGAGGAGAAGCAATTTGAAGCCAATCCAAAGCGTTTTTCGAGCCAAATTGACGGCGGATTAGCGCTATAAGGGTAATTACACTTAAAACTTGTGCTTTGCTTCATCTTCTGTGTGTCTTGGTTTGTTTTCATGCATAAGATTTGAAAATGTAAACTTGTTGTTTCTGGGTAGGATGAACAGCCGTACGGCCATAATTACAGTCGTACGACTGTAAATAGGGTCGTACGACTGTAGTTGGTTCCCACGGCTGTAAATCCTTCCATTTTGCTTCACCTCAACATAAAATCCAAAAATAAAAGTATTCTGGTTCTGTACAAGATGAATAACCGTACGGTTGTAATTACAGTCACCTGACTGTTCTTGCTCCTTGGCTTTGAATCATGTCCATTTAAGTGATTTCTATCTTTTTTAGATCATAAATGCATTACAGTCGTACGACTGTAATTACAGCCGCACGACTGTAGTTAGAGCCAGCGACAGAAAATTATAAAAATGCATAAAAATCAGAAAATCATCAAAAATGGATTTATCTCATGTTGGGATTTGTCACCGGAAATCACCCGATTAAAGCGAAAGAACGCAATGATTTCTTCAAATCCGTGCCCAGGAGTAATTGAGATGGAAATTGGAAAAACAAAAATTTAATCACAAGAGATAAATCTCTTACTCAGAATATCTCTTTAAGAGATGGATGCAGACTGCAGGAATCAATCTAGAATCCCTCCTCGTTCATGTACACGAACGCCTAACGAACACCACCCTGTGCTAGCGTTGGAAAACACAAAACTTTGGAGAGGAAGGGAGAAGAATTTCGGCCACAGTGTGATGTTCCTTACTAGGCCGAAAATTCTAGGGTTATTTTAAGGAGAATTTCAGCCCAATCAGCTTCTCCTTTTGTGTGAGCTTCCATCTTTTATTTCAGGCCTAAACCTATTTTAATTAGTCTGGTTTAAATTAATTTCAAGCCCAACTTTAATTTACCCATGTATTTAATATATTACACCAAGTAACATATTATTCACATTCAAATTAAAATTGGTTTGACTAATTAATTTAATCCATTAAAGAAAAATTAGATCTTCACAAAATAAATTCATATGTAAACCTATACATATGAATATTTCCACCTAGGAAATAATATCATAATTAATCCAATTAATTATGAGAAAGCTAATCAAATATTAATTTTATCATTATGATCAATCCAAATGATCTTCATAATATAATTAATATATTCCTCTCTCTTCAGAGTGTATACTCAAAGTACACAGTGATTCCTTAAGTCAGTGTTCAATCACTCAATGTGTACGATCTCGTGGGCCCATCTTTATGTTGGTAGTGGGCCTGTGGCCCACAGACTGCAGTTGGGCTCTAGCAAGCCACTGTAGCCCCCAATTAAGATGGAGATGGCAGTCCAACTGATATCATAACCCTGTAGTTTAAACTTGTATATCCCATGTTATCAATATCGGTGTCCAACATAGAGGCATGGATTGATCACCCTCTTTTGTGCCCGGATATTAACTTGATCCCGAATGTACAGAAGCTCACAAACAAGTTCCAACTTGTTTGGTTGTGGCCACACTCTTATCAGTCACATTCATCAAGAGGCCGGTGATATCTTCTCAGTGGACTACTGAGTGACAAATCCCTTCTGCATATCCACAGCGTTGCCATGCTAAGTGACATACTCGAAAGTCCCCATAATTGGCACCCTATGCCCTTTAGGCATACCCCTAAGTATGCAACCTCACATACAATACCATCATATGGTCAAGTCAAAGGATCCATACAAGTACTACACGAGAATCATATGTGATACTATACCATGTGGATTTCTCGTTTAGTGGATCTATTCGGTACCATGCCCTTTTTACATCTACCCATTAACTTGGTTGACATCCCAATGACTGGTAAGATACAACTAGGTTAATGATAGTCTCTAGTTCTACTTATTCCCATGACTGGAACAGACTACGGATCTATTTATGGTGATATCATTTACCCTATCCATGGTCTTACTGTTAGAGATTGTGCCCTAAGCCAATGTTGGATTATGTAAACAATCTTCTTAAGTCATTAATAAAGACTTATTTTATCATATATATTTGTATGTTAGTATTTATGATAATGTATCCATGAATTAATTGTGTAATTCTAAATTTCCCTAGTCGATTGTTATTATGGGAATAATAACAAACTAAGACTAGTGTGAGTGATAATGGATATTCATAAGATGAATATAGTGTATACAGATACAGATTATACTCACGGGCAATGTGTTAGAGAACATGTTGCTGGAGACCCACTATAAGATCAAGTTCATGGTCACGTGTCACAACTGATCTTGATTATAGTAGTGTCATCAGCTGATTCCTTTGACCTGAGGTCACCATGGATTCCGGGATGAATTTATGTTGTGCTTTGACGCAGTCAAACGCTGCTTGTAACAGAGTAGTTATAAAGGCTGTGGTTGGGTACGATATGACTCATGTTTTGGGATGTGAGTGACAGATATGGGATTTTGTCCCTCTCTAACAAGAGAGCGATATCACTGGGCCCCTCGATAAGTAAGACTGTTAAATGCATGGCCGTGCTCAAATAATTGATAAGAGTATCAATTGATTTGTCAGAACAGTTTACTTTGAGATCGAGAAAGCATATGATTAATTATATAAGATTGACAAGTGTACCATGTCTTATGATTAATCATGATATCAAAGAGACAAAAGGGAATATGACATTCTATAAATAGGTATTGGATCATTCCAATCATATTAATTGGGTAGTCGTAATGGCTTGCTAGAGTCCGCTTGTGACCTATAAGGACATTATGGTAATTTCCTTATTGCCAATTAATATGAACCTATGGGGTCACACACAAGAGCAAAATGAAGTTCATCTTATCGGGTATAAATTATTATTGGATAATAATTTATGAATGAGAAAGAGTATAAATATATATAGTGATATATATTTATGTATATATAAATATTAATGTGATTAATATTGCATAAAGTATGCTACATATTATAATTTAATTATATAGAGATATAATTAATTATAATATTATATATACATATGTGTATTATGGAGAATTGATTTGATTTAATGTTAATTGAGAATTAATATTAAATTGTGTGGGTTAATATATAATTATGATTAATAGGTGTATTAGGTCATAATTATAATTAACTAATTAGGTTAATTATTTAAGGAAACTATTAACCTAAACCTAAAAAACCCAATAATACAAAGAGAGAAGAAGATTTCGGCCATCCCCTCCCCTAGCAGCCGACCTCCTCTTCTTCTCCTTCCAAGAGTTTTCGAAACCTTGCTCTTCTCTCGATTCGAAGAAAGCGTTTCTTCTATCCCGGCGCTAGCACGCGGTGGACGTATTGCTCCGTGTGGATCAACCGTAGAGGGAAGCAATTTTGGTTCCTATTGATTCAACCTTCAAAGAATTAAGGTAATTCTTTAACCCTCTTTTCAATTCAATGCGATGTACATGGGTCCTTGGTGGGGATTAATCCGTTTTTCCGCTGCGCATATTTTGTTTTGTGCGATTAATTCCCCAACAGTGGTATCAGAGCCACTTGTGCATTGGTTGAATTGGATTTGTTATTTTGATTAGATCAAAATTGCATGTTAGGGTTGTATGTTCTTGATTTAGGGTTCAATGTTATTGTGAATAACATGTTTAAAATTTGATTTTAATGTGAATCATTGTGAATGATTTGTTTTAATAATTTGAAATGTTTAAGGGGTAGGAATCATGAATTTGATTCATGGTTTTTTTATTGAAATTGTTTCAATTATTTAAATTAAAAAAAAAAAAATGTTTTTTGTCGTTATTCTGGGCATAATGCCCAGAATAAGTTTTGGGCGCAATGCAATTGCAATTGCAATTGCGCGCAACTGCAATTGCAATTGCAATTGCACATGCTGCGTAAGCAGCATGCTGCTTACGCAGCATGGGCTGCGCAGCTACGTGTTGCGCAGCCCGTCGGGCTGCGCGCAGTATTGGATACTGCAGTGCGAGGCCCGACAAGCATGCTGTCCGACAGTTTTACCCCTTTTTCGTTTTAAGTGTGGAAAATTATTTCTGCAAATTTACGAATTTTTCCAAATTAATTAATTCTAAATACAATGTGATTGTATTTTACCACTTTGAACCTTAAATATTTTAGATATAAAATTATTGTTGATATTTTTATGCATGGTGTTATGGTATGGTTTTGGACCCCGTGAATGCTTTATTTTATTTATTATGGTTTTGGACCCTTGGATGTTTTTTGTTTTTCTTTTGGTTTTGGTGAATGTAAGGTTTTATAAATACGGCCTGCGAGTCGTTTGTATTTATGTCATCTTATTTTTCTAGATAAATTGTATAGGATGCAATTTATTGTTTGTAAATTTTATTTACTAGAAAATTGTATAGGATACAATTTTGTAAAGTATGTAAATCCATGAGATGGTGCCAAGGAACAAAGACGTGAAGACGGATCCAAGGGATGCGGCTGTGCTGCGACCATGTGATGGTTACAACCACCTAGGAAATGACCTGTTGATTTTCATATTGGCCTGTGAAAATCAATGTAGATAAAACCATACCATAACACGGTCTTTCGAGTCTATTGCATGTTTTATATTTTGATGCCATGTGATGCCATGCTAAGTATGATATATGCATGCTAGATGAATGTATGACATTGGATGCCATGCTAGAATTAATATTAACTTAGAAAGATTAATGTTAATGCCATGTATTGTATGAGATACATTTTAATCACAGGAATTAATAAACCCTAAATAAACTTATGAAGTTTATATTTTTGCCACCCAATTACGTATAACACTAGTCAAGTACTATGTTCGCATCATGGTAGCCACGCCAAAGCGGGTACGCATGTTGTGACCTTAGCGAAGCGATAATATGAGAAATGGTGATTCTCATTGTGTTATAATTGGTTTAACAAAGGGTTAATCAAAATGGTGTTTTGAACCCGAGGCAAAGATGAGATGAGTAACATGCAAATTAAATATGATATATGATATCATGCATATCATAAATTAAAAGAGTTACATAATGATATAATTGACATGGTGATGTCTACCGAAATTATATTTAATCATAGGGACATGCCAAAGCAGTGCTATGGTTAAGTATGGATTTTGGGTCTTTTACCCACTTAAATATTTTAAAGGGTTTTATAATTTTAGTGGGAGTTTAATTCTCTTATGTAATTAACTTTGCATATATTTTCTGTTGTAGATAAATGGCCAACACAAGCAATCCCGGTTCTATTCGATCTATCCTTGAGAAGGATAAACTGAACGGAACCAATTACCTAGATTGGTATCGCAACTTGAGAATTGTTCTCAAGCAAGAGCGAAAGCTGTATGTTCTGGATGGGCCTTTGCCCGCTAACCCTCCACCCACCACAGCTTCAAGAGCTGAAAGGGATGCTTTTCACAAGCATCAAAATGATCAGATTGATGTACAATGCCTGATGCTCGCATCAATGATTCCGGAACTTCAGAAGGATCTGGAAACATTTGAGGCATATGAGATGTCTCAAGAGCTTAAGGAAATGTTCCAAAAGCAAGCGAGAAGGGAAAGGTATGAGACCTTGAGATCTTTGGTTGGGTGCAAGATGACCGAAGGGAGTTCGGTTAGTGCCCATGTTCTGAAGATGAAAGGGTACATTGATCAGTTGGAGAGGCTTGGTTCGCCACTCAGACCTGAGTTGGCAACGGATTTGATCCTTAATTCTCTTCCCGAGAGTTACTCCTATTTTGTCATGAATTATCACATGAATGATATGGACAAAACGGTCAGCGAACTGCATGGGATGCTGAAAAACGCTGAAGTAACGATAAAAGAGAAGCCAAGCTCCAAAGGGATCCATATGGTGCAAAAGGGTAGGATCCAGAAGAAGAAGGGTAAAGCAAACAAACCCAAAGAGTTTGGGAAGGATGCAAAGAAGCCCAAAGCTGTTACCAAGGCAAAGCCTCCAAAGGAAGGCACATGCCATTTCTGCAATCAGCCTGGTCATTGGCGCAGAAATTGCAAGCTTTATTTGGAGGACTTGAGGAAGAAGAGAGGCGGTGAGACCGCTAATCAAGGTATTTATGTTATTGAAATATTTCATTCTACTTCTATTTCTACTTCGTGGGTATTAGATACCGGTTGTGGTTCTCACATTTGTATGAATGTGCAGGGGCTTAAAGGAAGTAGAAAGCTCAAGAAGGGCGAGGTAGAATTCCATGTGGCGAATGGAGCTAGAGTTGCTGCTTATGAAGTCGGTCGCTACGAGCTCAAGTTGCCAAGTGGACTTGTTCTTTCTTTGAATAATTGTTATTTTGTTCCTAATTTGTCTAGGAACATCATTTCTATTTCATGTTTGGACAAGGAAGGATTTAAATGTGTTATTGAGAATAATCACTTATTGCTTTTCAATAAAGACTTGTTTTATGCAAATGCGGATTTACATGATGGTCTTTATTTGTTGAACCTTAGTGAAGGTTATAATGAGCATGTATATAACATAAATACCAAAAGGATAAGAACAAATGTTGTGAATCCTACTTATCTCTGGCACTGTCGTCTAGGACACATTAATGAGAAACGCATTTCAAAACTCCATAAAGATGGAATTTTGGGTCTAGATGTTTTTGAAACATATGACACTTGCGAGTCTTGTTTAATGGGTAAGATGACCAAGAGTCCCTTTACTGGTCACAGTGAAAGGGCTAGTGACTTATTAGAACTCATACATACAGATGTATGTGGGCCTATGAGCACAACTGCTAGAGGTGGTTTTCAATACTTCATTACGTTCACTGATGATTTCAGTAGATATGGTTATCTATATCTAATGAAGCATAAGTCGGAATCCTTTGAAATGTTCAAAGCCTTCCAAAATGAAGTACAAAACCAACTTGGCAAGACAATTAAAGCACTTAGATCTGATCGAGGTGGTGAATATTTGAGCCAAGACTTTGACGATCATCCTAGAAATTGTGGGATTGTCTCACAACTAACTCCTCCTGGTACACCACAGTGGAATGGTGTGTCTGAGAGGAGGAACCGTACCTTATTGGATATGGTTCGGTCGATGATGAGTCAAACAAGTCTTCCTCTATCCTTTTGGGGATATGCACTTGAAACAGCGGCATTCACACTGAACCGAGTTCCATCAAAGGCAGTTGAAAAGACACCATATGAGATATGGGTTGGTAAGAGACCAAATTTGTCTTTTCTCAAGATTTGGGGATGCGAAGCTTATGTGAAATACTTGATTTCAGATAAGTTAACACCAAAATCTGTGAAGTGCAACTTTGTAGGTTATCCAAAAGAAACTAAAGGTTATTTCTTTTACAGTCCTAGTGAAAACAAAGTGTTTGTTGCTAGGAATGGTATATTCCTGGAAAAAGAGTTTATTTCCAAAGGAATCAGTGGGAGTAAAGTACACCTGCAAGAAAATCTGGATAACCAAAATGAAAATGGTTTTCAAATGGAACAACAACCTGATTCACAAGAAGTTGTTGAGTCAGAACCAGCAACACAAGTCCA
Source organism: Euphorbia tirucalli (assembly GCA_039660915.1). Taxonomy (NCBI): domain Eukaryota; kingdom Viridiplantae; phylum Streptophyta; class Magnoliopsida; order Malpighiales; family Euphorbiaceae; genus Euphorbia; species Euphorbia tirucalli. Next base: position 26,443,325 of record CM077640.1, on the reverse strand, counting down.
ACGTAGATCAAGTAGAGTTCGTCATGAGCCCGAGAGATATGGATTTCTCGTCACGAACGAAAATGATCTGATTCTGTTAGAAGAGAATGAACCTTCCACGTACATGGAAGCTGTCTCTAATTCAGAATCTGAAAAATGGCTTGATGCTATGAAGTCAGAGATTCAATCCATGGACGACAACAAAGTATGGACTTTGGTTGATCTCCCAAAGGGTGCTAAAGCAATAGGGCACAAATGGGTTTTCAAGTTGAAAACGGACATGGATGGGAATATTCAGACTTATAAAGCAAGGTTAGTGGCAAAGGGTTACCGACAAGTTCATGGTATAGACTATGACGAAACCTTTTCGCCAGTAGCTATGATCAAGTCCATCAGAATTCTTGTTGCCATAGCAGCATATTATGACTATGAAATATCGCAAATGGATGTCAAAACAGCTTTCCTAAATGGAAACCTTGTTGAGGATGTGTACATGACACAGCCTGAAGGTTTTGTCGATCCAAAGAATCCTGATAAAGTATGCAAGCTTCAAAAGGCCATTTATGGTTTGAAGCAAGCATCAAGAAGTTGGAATCATTGTTTTGATGAATCAGTCAAAAAGTTTGGCTTCATCAAAAACGAAGATGAGCCTTGTGTGTACAAGAAGTTCAGTGGGAGTAATATAGTTTTCCTAGTTCTATATGTCGATGACATATTGTTAATAGGAAATCACATTCCTACCTTGCAAGAAGTAAAATCTTGGCTAGGAAAGTGTTTTTCTATGAAAGACTTGGGTGAGGCAGCCTACATTCTTGGAATAAAGATCTATAGAGATAGATCTAAGAGATTGATAGGTTTGAGCCAGAGTACATACATTGACAAAATACTGAAAAGGTTCAGTATGGATCAATCAAAGAAAGGAAATGTTCCTATTGGGCAAGGGATAAAGCTTAGTCGTAAGCAATGTCCTGTGACAGTTGAAGAACGTCAACGCATGGATAAGATTCCTTATGCGTCAGCTATAGGATCTATCATGTATGCCATGGTATGTACTCGGCCAGATGTCTCTTTTGCTTTGAGCATGACAAGTAGATATCAGTCTGATCCAGGTGATAGTCACTGGACTGCTGTCAAGAGTATTCTTAAGTACTTGAGAAGAACTAAAGATACATTCTTGATATATGGAGGCTCGGACGAAGATCTTGTTGTAAATGGTTACACGGATGCAAGTTTCCAAACTGATCAAGATCAGATGCAGTCACAGTCTGGGTATGTGTTCATTCTGAATGGAGGTGCGATAAGTTGGAAGAGTTCTAAGCAAAGCACGATAGCTGCATCTACAACAGAAGCCGAGTATATTGCTGCATCAGATGCAGCCCAAGAGGCTGTTTGGATCAAGAAGTTCATCGAAGAACTTGGTGTCGTTCCTAGCATAGTGAATCCTGTGAGCCTCTTGTGTGACAACAATGGGGCAATATCACTTGCTAAGGAATCTAGTGTGTCACAGAAATCCAAACATATACTTCGGCGTTTTCACTACATAAGAGAAGTCATCTCAAGAGGAGATGTGAAGATATGCAAAGTTGCGTCTGAAGACAATGTTGCCGATCCACTAACAAAAGCTCTTTCACAAGCTGTACATGATGGTCATGCTAGGTCCATGGGTATTAGATACATTTGAAGATTGGACTTAGGGCAAGTGGGAGATTGTTAGAGATTGTGCCCTAAGCCAATGTTGGATTATGTAAATAATCTTCTTAAGTCATTAATAAAGACTTATTTTATCATATATATTTGTATGTTAGTATTTATGATAATGTATCCATGAATTAATTGTGTAATTCTAAATTTCCCTAGTCGATTGTTATTATGGGAATAATAACAAACTAAGACTAGTGTGAGTGATAATGGATATTCATAAGATGAATATAGTGTATACAGATACAGATTATACTCACGGGCAATGTGTTAGAGAACATGTTGCTGGAGACCCACTATAAGATCAAGTTCATGGTCACGTGTCACAACTGATCTTGATTATAGTAGTGTCATCAGCTGATTCCTTTGACCTGAGGTCACCATGGATTCCGGGATGAATTTATGTTGTGCTTTGACGCAGTCAAACGCTGCTTGTAACAGAGTAGTTATAAAGGCTGTGGTTGGGTACGATATGACTCATGTTTTGGGATGTGAGTGACAGATATGGGATTTTGTCCCTCTCTAACAAGAGAGCGATATCACTGGGCCCCTCGATAAGTAAGACTGTTAAATGCATGGCCGTGCTCAAATAATTGATAAGAGTATCAATTGATTTGTCAGAACAGTTTACTTTGAGATCGAGAAAGCATATGATTAATTATATAAGATTGACAAGTGTACCATGTCTTATGATTAATCATGATATCAAAGAGACAAAAGGGACTATGACATTCTATAAATAGGTATTGGATCATTCCAATCATATTAATTGGGTAGTCGTAATGGCTTGCTAGAGTCCGCTTGTGACCTATAAGGACATTATGGTAATTTCCTTATTGCCAATTAATATGAACCTATGGGGTCACACACAAGAGCAAAATGAAGTTCATCTTATCGGGTATAAATTATTATTGGATAATAATTTATGAATGAGAAAGAGTATAAATATATATAGTGATATATATTTATGTATATATAAATATTAATGTGATTAATATTGCATAAAGTATGCTACATATTATAATTTAATTATATAGAGATATAATTAATTATAATATTATATATACATATGTGTATTATGGAGAATTGATTTGATTTAATGTTAATTGAGAATTAATATTAAATTGTGTGGGTTAATATATAATTATGATTAATAGGTGTATTAGGTCATAATTATAATTAACTAATTAGGTTAATTATTTAAGGAAACTATTAACCTAAACCTAAAAAACCCAATAATACAAAGAGAGAAGAAGATTTCGGCCATCCCCTCCCCTAGCAGCCGACCTCCTCTTCTTCTCCTTCCAAGAGTTTTCGAAACCTTGCTCTTCTCTCGATTCGAAGAAAGCGTTTCTTCTATCCCGGCGCTAGCACGCGGTGGACGTATTGCTCCGTGTGGATCAACCGTAGAGGGAAGCAATTTTGGTTCCTATTGATTCAACCTTCAAAGAATTAAGGTAATTCTTTAACCCTCTTTTCAATTCAATGCGATGTACATGGGTCCTTGGTGGGGATTAATCCGTTTTTCCGCTGCGCATATTTTGTTTTGTGCGATTAATTCCCCAACACTTACTGCCAAGTGTATGACACTTGTCATCATGGATATTGATATGTCCATTGGATACTTCATTTAATATAATGTACAAGATAAATATAATAAATGAATTAATGCCTTTATTAATAACACAAAATGAGTATAATACATGAATCCAATAAATGTATAATACAAATACAAAGTCCAATGCCTCAGGACTAGGGCATATCCAACATCTCATGCATCCATGACCTTAGATTTAATTTTTGAAGTTGTTGGAATTAGAACAATGTAACAACGGATATCCGAATCTCCCGAAAACTGACCCACTTTACATGCTAAACAGAAATAAACCGGAAAAAGGAAATGTCTTCAAAATGAATTTTCTCATGAAACAAAAACACAGGGTCGTTTCAAAACCGTTTTCCAGGTCTAGTCGGGTGAACTAGCCGAGTTCACCCGACTACCCCTCTAAATGCATGTCCCCAATCTCTAATTTCCCCATTCTATCTATTTGAGTCCAATTTGCTGCGTAGATTTGTGTTAACCTTTGTCTTGCAGGGTTTGGTTTTATTTGTTTTTATTTATTTATTTTAATTTCAATCCATTAGATATTCGTGTAAAATAGGCGATTGTACCCTGATCCCCAAATTATACGAATGTATCCCCTAGGATAGTTTATTTGTGATTCGATTGGGTTGTAATAATATATTTATTTACTGCTTTATTTTATTTGTGTGTACGCCGCATGATTCAATTAATAAAAATCCATCTTAGAAATATAAAATGCTATCAATGAAGATTGGCCGAATTTATTTTGATTAGACATGAAATAAGGGATTTGTCCGTACCTAGATCTCTGGAAGGTGTAGCGACCCTCGTCCTGTTCAGCTAAGCTGTAATTTCCCCGTTGAGCTGAGCCGGGTGGCGACTTTAACACTCTTTATCGAGACTTAGGTCTCGATTCTTTTACGAAATAATTTAATTTTCCAGAACGAATTTCAATTCCAAAAACCCCTGTGAGGGAGGGTTGCTCGATATCGAGGCTCCCTTCTGAGAGGAAAAAAAACATCGTCCGCTCACAGTGGCGACTCTGCTGGGGATTTCTTACAAAAGTTTTCTTAAAAGCCCTGAAAAATGTCTAATCAAAATAAGGTGGATGATTCTTGCATGGTATTTTATTTTGCATTGTAGTTAGACATATTTGCATTAGGTTAAGTATCCAATTTTCAGCCCGGTGAATTGTTGAAGTGTCGCCTTTGTTCCTCATGGTCTTAGGGGAACAGATACGAAACACCACCCATAGCTTCGTACGTACCCCTTCGTTCGGATCCTTGAGTGGGGAGAAGTGAGGAGTATATTTTGCTATGGGGACCTTTATTTTATCTCGACTTGGACTGAACTCATGTAGGCAGCCTTAGCTGGATTCCCTTAGGATACCAAAATCAATTGTATGAATGTTACAATTGCACCTTTATCATCCCCGGTTGATGATCGAAGTGAACCCCTCCTAGGATTCGGTTAGAATTTTCTGAAAAATTGGCCATGTTTGGAGGAATAAGGTTGGAGGAATATGCTTCGCATGCTATGTGTTACATGTTTCTCGTTCCTTCATAACATACCATCATCAACATTTTCCATCAACATGACATGCTACACGTAAAGCATTTGTGGGATACTAACTCACATCTTTTGTGCAACCACTCGCATTTTATTTTCATATGTGAAGACATTAAATCACCTGTGTGACATTCATACTAACCATTTCTTTTACTGCCATGACATCATATTTGTGTGCTAACATTTTCACGAAGCATACATGACATCATCATGTATGTCATGCATCCTAACCACGTTTTTGTGCAGCCATTTGCATTTTGTGTGACATAAGCATTCATATCATCTCATCTCATTTAAACTAAGGACGTTCTAAGGATGCCTATCACGGTCATTTCATTTCTTAACATATCGGGAGTCCCAAAACTACCTGTGTTCTGCCCGTACACCGGACTGCACTCGGCCATTTCACTAGACCATTTCATTTAATAGAGGACCAAAATGGTCTTAGATCTATTCTCGTGTGGCAGGTCACACGATATCATTACATGATATCATGACATTTATCATTGGCATCACAGGGATGCCGAAGTTCTATTGGTGTGTCGTGATCCACTCCGAATTGTTGCATGACATTATTGCATCATTTGAGGTACTCCACGAGTACTGGATTACTACACATATAAGTGCATTTCATAACATTACCAAATCATGAAAGGTGTTCTACGAACATGAAACCTCTGTCCGTGTCCTAAGTTACACGTGGCTTGTTTGCAATATGACTTCATGTCAGATGCCTTAAAAGCTTTAAAACTCTGTCCGTGGGCCAACCTCCATATGACCATTTCACTTCATCTTATGGACCTACAGAGCGTCGAAACTCTGTCCGTGTGTTGGCACACACACGACCATTTCGCAAAATCCACTAGGTGCCCCAAAAGCGCCGAACCCCTGTCCGTATAGCGGTCCACACGTGATCTTTTTACATTATCTCTTGTATGGCATTGGGTGTTCTTAGAATGTCCAAAAAAAAATAAAATTAAAAAAAAATAAAAAAAATAAAGATCATCCTCATCATCATTTCCCTCATGACATCATTTCATCCATTCATCATAAATCATCCTTGATGTCTCACTCTTCACGTCACCATTTCATTCACTTATTGTCCTTAACATTGACGGTAGTAGAGACATTTACAGAAACAACATGAAATGCCATTCTTTCAGTGAACTCAGTGAGGTGTACAGTATGGCTATGAAAATCGAGAGGGACGAAGAAGAAAAGGCTGCAAGCCACCGGGGTAGCAGAAGCTCCGGGGTATAGCTCTAGGTACCGATCGACTACTACAGCCGGGTCAAGCAGTGGGTCTGGTTCTGGTTCTAGCAGCAAAGGTAGGCAAGTTTCAGAGGTTAAGCAAGCTGGGGTTACTGTAGTGTCTCAGCAGCGAGGAAACCAAAGCAAAGGTCCAGAGGGTCACTGCATATCCCCGTAGGCCTTCTCCTTGGCCAAGATCTTTAGAAGTGCAGGAATGGCAATCTGCTAAGCTCTTTTAGGCCATTTAAGAAATCGTCAGATGCTGACAAAGACAATTTTTGTACCTATCACGTCATAGTGGGACACAGAACCAACAACTGTTTTAAGCTGAAGGATGCCATCCAAAAGCTGATTGACGAAGGAAAGTTATAAGAGCCTGCCAAACCCAACACGAAGACTAATCCGTTGCCAGCATTTGAGAGGCAGGTCAGCATGGTACAGTCGAGGCTGCCAGATAATTTAATTTTTGCCCAGATCTTCCAAGCAAACCCCACTGTATAGTCCGTGGTGGCCAATGAAGCTACAGCAAAGTCAGAATATAGGAAGCTGATAGAACAGGAAAAGGTGAAGCCTGTGAGCTTGGATGATTTGGATTCAGAGGATGAGTAGTAAGAATATGGCTGTGGTGAGACAGTTAAGTTGCCAGCTGTCGAGAAGCCAAAAATTCTCGAAGTCCGAAATGTAAGAAGGAGTGGTAGGGTTTACAAGCCAGTGGTTCAGCAGAATGAGAATGCGCTAGTAATCGGATCAAGAAGCACTTCGGCACTGAAGGAAGTAGAAAAAGAAGATTTGGTCATCTCACAACTGAAAAAGACTCCAGCTCAAGCCAGTCTGTGGCACTTATTGATGACTTCTAAAGAGCACAGAGCTGCGCTAGTTAAAAAGTTATCTGAAATTGAAGTGTCTCCAATTGCTTCTCCGGAGGCCATGTGCTGCTTACTGGAAAAAATTCATGTAGGGTCCCCTGACATTATATTTTCTGAGAAAGACGTGCCACACGGAGGAAGGGCTCACAATAAAGCTCTTGATATTAAAGTTAACATCATGGACAGAGTTATGCCATGCGTAATGGTAGATGATGGACCAGCCCTGAATATATGTCCATCAAAGATGTTGCCATACCTGGGACTGAGTGAAGAGAGTTTGAAAAGGTCCTCCACCATGATCAGGGCTTATGATGATTCAAAAAGGATCGTGATCAGGACTTTTGAAGCTGAGGTGGATGTAGGACCAGTTAGGTCGACGGTCACCTTTACTGTGATTGACATTCCCATTACTTTCTCCCTGCCATTGGGGAGCCATGGTTTCACCCGTTGGGGGGGGGCATCCCTTCAACTTTGCACCAGAAGTTAAAATTCACGATAGGCAAGGAGGTCATGACAGTTGAGGTAGACTCTCAGTCCGTGATTATGGCGGTTAATGAAGAGATTGTACCATTCGACGGATTCCAAGTCGCCATGGTTTGTGAGGGGGAAACCACAGATGCTCTGATGGTTATCTATGAGAACTATATGCTAGAATGATTGTCTAAATACCTCCACAAACATAATTTTATTCCGGGTATGGGACTCGGAGCTAATTTACAAGGTGTTCCCGAATTTAACATTGACTCTGGAAAGCCGAGGCAGTTCGGCTTAGGCTACACAGCAGGGGCATCTGAGGAGAAAAGTTTGAAGGGAGGGAAGAATGGCAAGCCTATGATGAAGCCGTTTATTAAGGCAGAAGAAGAGCTGTATAAGGGCCAAGCTGAGCCAGTGAGAGTCGGGAGTACTGAATACCTGGGCTTTAAGATGTTCTCTGATTTTGTGGGCTTTAAGAAGAGCCGGGAAGAGCCAATAGCACCTATGGTAGTGGAAGAGGCAGTTGTTAAGCCTGCCGTCTATAAAGTGAGCCATCTAAAGCGATAGCAAAAGTAGTGGAAGTGTCCAAGCATAAAGCTGAGGAGAAAATCTGTGATGAATCTGTAAAAGCAATTTCGGAGGCACTGGCTGCTGCTTTAAGTAAGGCGTTTAGGAAATCTAAAGAAGGGTCTGAGAAGGAGCTAGTGACCAAGGTGAGCTTGGATTCTGTGGTTGTTGAGATAGCAGGAATTATGAAGAAGGCTAGGGCACAGGTGGCTGAAATTGAGGAGACCACTATTCCTGCTGAACAAAAGGCTAAAGTAGCTGCAGAACTGGATGATGTCCTGGAGCTGAACGAGAAAGATGAAGAAGCGGAAGGCCCTCCACTTATGGAGGATGAAAATGATTTCTTTATATCTATTTCTTCCATTTTCAATGTGAATGATGTACTCCATAATAAGTTTAATGCAATGAAATCCCAATTTGCTTACTTGTGTGATGTTTATCCTGATAATTCTGTGTATGCATTTGAATCACCATCAAGCATATTTAGCATTCATGACACTGCATTGCATGAAATCAACATAAGTACAGATGAAAATCCCAAAATGGTATTCATTTCACATGAACTAAAACCCGAGGAAGAGAGAGGATTGACAAAAATATTGCAAAAACATGTTAAAGCTTTAGCTTGGTCATACGAGGACATGCCAGGTGTACACTCGGAAATAGCGGTTCATAAGATCCCAGTGGACCCTAAGTTCAAGTAGGTAAAGAAAAAATTGAGAAGATTGAGGCCAGAATGGGCAACATTGGTGAAAGAAGAAGTGGCTAACCAGATCGAAGCCAAGTTCCTCGAAGTGGTGGAATACACAGAATGGAAGGGTCAGAGTGTGTGTCGACTACAGGGATTTGAATAAGACATGCCCAAAAGATAACTTCCCACTGCCTCATATCGATGTCCTGGTTGATAGTGCAGCCAAGGGGGCAATGTATTTTTTCATGGATGGATTTTCAGGATATAATCAGATCCTGATGGACATAATTGACAAAGTGAAGACGTCATTCATTATGGAATGAGGCACTTTCTGTTATAGAGTAATGCCCTTCGGATTAAAGAATGCTGGAGCCACTTACTAGAGGGCTGTCACAACTTTGTTGCATGATATGATCCAAAAAGAAGTTGAAGTGCATTTTGATGATATGCTCGTTAAATCAATGACCCAGGATGAGCATCCTGCCATCCTGGATAGATTTCTTACACGCATTGGAGAGTATAACTTATGACTTAACCTTAAGAAGTGCATATTCGGAGTCACATCAGGGAAACTTTTGGGCCATGTAGTTCGCCAGAGAGGAATAGAAATAGTCCCAGCTAAAATCAAGGCTATTCGAGATATGCCAGCTCCAAAAACAGAAAAGGAAGTCCGGTCATTCTTGGGTTCCTTACAGTATGTCAGTCATTTCATAGCACGTGTGAGCCAATTTTCAAGCTATTAAAGAAAGATCAGCCTATTGTATGGGATGACAGATGTCAATTGGTGTTTGAAAAGATTAAGGCTTATCTGGTAAATCCGCCTGTATTAAGTCCGCCAGTTCCGAGAAAGCCTTTGATCTTGTATTTGGCTGTTGAAGATTCCTCCATAGGGGCAATGCTTGCACAAGAATAAGATGGCAAGAAGGAGTACCCTATCTACTACCTCAGCAAGAAGCTGCTGGAGTACGAAACCAAGTACACACTGGTGGAGAAGACATGTGTAGCAATTATCTGGCTAACCAAGAAGCTACACCATTACTTCCAATCATACAAAGTGCAAGCCATAGCCAAGGTGGATCCGATGAAGTATCTTTATGAAGCACCCGTGCTAGTCGGGATGTTATCTAGGTGGCTGTTACTCTTATCAGAATTCGACATTGAGTACATCACCAAGAAAACCATCAAAGGGCGAGCCATAGCAGAATTTCTAGCAAATCAGCTGCTAGAATCAAATTATATGGAGAATTTGGAGTTCCCGGATGAACACCTGGCCATGGTGGAAGTAAAGAAATAGGGTGTGTACTTTGATGGTGCTGTGAATAGAAAAGGTGCTGGAATTGGGGTAATCATAGCGACGCCAGACTGTGAGATCATTCCTTCATCAAAGATATTGGATTTTCCCATAACCAACAATGGGGCAGAGTATGAAGCATGCTTATTTGGCATGGAAGCTCTGTTGACGCTAGGGGCAAATGATGTCTTGATTGTTGGAGATTCACTTTTAGTGATTAGGCAAGCTCAAGGTGAATGGGAGCTGAAAGAAGAAGCCTTACGACCCTACTTGGAACTGCTGCAATATATAAGAGAGTTATTTGGCAACTGTGAATTTAGACATATCCCCAGAGATGAGAATAAGATGCTCGACGCACTTACAATATTGTCTTCCATGTGGGAGAATCCAGAATGGACACAAATACAACTGCTGGTTATAGCAGTTTCCAGACAACCCTACTTTGATGTACACGAAATGATGGAGTTGACAGCTGAAGAGAAGCCGTGGTTCTGTGACATCTACCAGTATATGAAGGAAGGAAAGTATCCAGAAGGAGCTAGTACTACTAACAAGTTCTCGCTAAGGAGATTAGCTAGCCAGTTCAGAATCTTCGAGGATAAGCTATACAAGAGAACTGTAAATGGGGTTCTTCTGAGGTGTCTGATAGAACAAGAAGCAGAAGAAGTGATGCAGTAAGTACATGCGGATTCCTGCAGACCACATATGAATGGACTTGCTATGGCTAGGAAGATAATGAGACAAGGGTACTTCTAGATGACTATATAGATTGATTGTATGAGGAAAGTGAGGAGATGTCACGAGTGCCAGATCTACGCTGACATCAGTCATCTGCAACCACTTGAACTATAGAATTTGGCATCTCCTTGGCCATTTTCAGCATGGAGGATAGATATGATTAGGGAAATTCATCCTGCAGTATCTAATGGACACAGATTCATAGTGGTTGCCATCAACTACTTTTCGAAGTAGGTAGAAGTAGAATCCTTCGCTAGTGTAACAGCTAAGCAAATGGTCAAGTTCATTCAGAAGAACATCTTCACTCGATATGGAATTCCCCATAATGTAGTGACTGACAACAGAGTGCAGTTTCAAGGGGCAACATCTGAGTTACTTACAGAACAGGGCATTGAACATCTTAGGTCTTCTCCATATAGACCATAAGCTAATGGGGCGGTGAAAGCAGCTAATAAGTTGATAAAGAAGATCCTATCAAAGATGGTAACCACCTATAGAGATTGGGCTGACAAACTGCCGTTTGCTCTTTGGGGTTGTAGAACCAATGTCAGAACACCAACAGGAGAAACTCCCTATGCCTTTGTGTATGGTATGGAAGTAGTACTACTAGTAGAAATATAGCTCAAGTGACTCAGAGTTGCCTTGGAAGCTCAGTTACCAGAGGCTGAATGGACTCAAGCTAGATACGAGCATTTAGCAATGCTAGATGAGAAAAGACTGAAAGCACTGGATCATTTATAGATGTACCAACTCAGAATGGCTAAGGCCTATAATCAGAATGTGAAGTACCTCAGGCGGCAGTTGAAAGTAGGAGATTTGGTTCTGAAACAATTAAGGCCTTCAAATGTTGATGTTCGGGGGAAGTTCATACCTAATTGGGAAGGGCCTTATGTTGTGAAGAAAGTGCTATCAAAAGGTGGTGTCAGCATAATGGACATGGATGGAAATGAGTTCACAAATCCTGTCAACCAAGACAGCTTAAAGCTTTATCATGTTTAAAAAAAAAAAGAGAAAAAGAGTCTACTAGGTTGAAAACTTGAAAAGGGTAGCCTAGGCAAAAATTAAGACACGAGAGAAAATGATCAGTCGGAAAATTTGGAAGGGACAACTGATAACGGGTTCTAATTCTATGTGGAGTGTACACCATTTTGGGCACTAATCCTTTCAAATGTACTCATTTTAATTTTATCAATAAAGTGAAGTGTTTGTTTAAATATATTTACATGGTTATGTCAAATGCATAAATAAAGTTATCTTGCTTAAACATCCATTTAAGGAAAGCACTTTGCATTTAACTGGTTAAACATATCACGTTATTTAACAATGAAGATGTACCAAATACATACAATCTGAAATTTTTTGTTGTCCTCCAAATCTAATTCATCTTTTCAAAGAGCAACAGTGGTTGTCCAAGAACTTGACTATTGAAAAGATCAAGCATGAAGTTAACTTTGGTGGGAAAACAAACCTGATGATCAGGAATATACCTAACCAATACATAGGTGAATTATTGATGGAATTCAGTGCCAACCTTTGATTTCTTATACATTCCTGTTAATTGCAAAGTGGATAAAGGGTATGCATTAGTAAATTTCCCATATCAAAAGATGTATGCAAGTTTCAGTGAGCAGTTCACAATAAGAGATGGTCACTTTTCTAGCAAAGCCTGCACTATAGCCTATGCTGGGCTTTCAAGAAAAGAGGAGCTGGCAAGACACTTTGAGAGGTCAATATTTGAGTGTAAAAGGGATGATCACTTACCAGCAACATTCAGCCCAGTAAAGGGTGGTATAAGGGTTTCAGTGGAGCTAAAGGTGATAGGGAGGATGTGGAGACTGTCACTTATTCCTGTGAAAGATTTGAACTTTCCTATCTTCAAACTCAAAGTACTTTCCCTTTTCCTCTATACCTTCTCTCTTGCCTTCAACAACCTTTCTCTTCCATTCATATGCAAGGCACAACACTTGTTTGATGAATTACTCCTTTCATCTTCTCTCTTGAACTGATTCTATGAAACCTCATTTTCTACTATTAATGGCTTTTAACAAGAAATTGAACGACAATGCTGCTCCATATAGCATTTTTCAATATCATCTCATCACCAGAAGGACGATGGGACAGGTGGTCATGGCGCTTGTGAGCGGACGACCTTTTTCGGAACACGCGGTGAAGCGGGAACCGGGGATTTTCTTTTTGGGTGGTTATGTTTCGGTTTAGAAAACGGGTTTCTTTCTTAGAAAAACCTTTCACTTCATTGGAAAAGGCTTTTTGTAGAAAACTTAATTTCAAACATGATTTTACAAAACAAGCTTTTTAGAAAATCCCATTTTAACTTAAAGATCTCGAAACACGAATTTCGAGATTAGATTCAGAGTCGCCACCCGGATCAGCTCATCCGGGAAATTCCGGTACAGCTCCCTACCAAGTGTAGACGCGGCACCTAATCCAGAGATTCGAGGTTCGGGCAACATATCTACTAATCCTCACTAATTTTTAATTATTATTTCATAATATGACATTTCATTCACTTAATTCTACTTATTTCGTCTCTTCTTTTATTATTAGCCAATGCTCATACATATGACATAAATATAAAACCAAAATAAAAGTGCGGAAAAATAAAAGTGCGGAAAAGTAAATCAGAGGCCAAATTATACAACCCAAAGAGAAAGAAAACTCTCATCCTCACCTTTTACAACCGCCTATTATGCACGATAATCTAAAAATTACAATCGCCTAGATACACAAGATAATCTATAAAATACATTCAAAAATAAAAATAAAGTAAAAGTAAAAGCTACATCCAAATATGGTTAGCACAAATAAATAAATCGCACTAAGGACTCATATAAGACAGAATAGGGGTATTTTAGGAAATGGGATCATGCAAAGGGGGGTAACCGGGTCGACCCAACCGGTCGGCCCGGTTAGACCTGGAAAACGGTTTTTTAAACGCCCTGTAGGTTTTATGGATGAAAAATCGGTTTTAAAAATGGTTTGGCTCATTTACATGCATTTATCCAACTTTAGCGGGCGGGATATCCCGGGACCCGGGGGTCCCGTTCGTGTGTGGGCCTAAATCAAACATCCATCCAGGGTCCAAAAGTATGCAAACACGCCAAAATTCATTTTCGAATGAGAAAATAATACAAAATTACAAGTTTAGGGCCCAAAAGGGTAAAACTGTAATTCTGCCTCTATTACAGCCGCGCCCCTGTAGGCTACAGCCGCGCCCCTGTAGCTTACAGCCGGGCGGCTGTAATGCCCCAGAATCGATTCTAATATGTTTTCTCGTTTTTGAAAATCGTTTTGCAAATTTAGTGATTTTGCCTTAACTACAGCCGCGCGGCTATAGGTTACAGCCGCGCCCTTGTAGGTTACAGCCGCACGGCTGTAAATTACAGCCGAGCGGCTGTGATCATGAGTGGGGTGGCTGTGGCCGAAAAACTCTCAAAAATCGTAAAAAGCTCAAAACATGGCATTACAGCCGCGCCCCTATAGGTCACAGCCGCGCCTCTGTAATATACAGCCGCGCGGCTGTAGGTTATAGCCGAGCGGCTGTAGTTGGAAAAATTCCCAAAAATCGTAAAAAACTCAAAACATGCAATTTAATCACAACCAAGATGAACAGAATGGATTTTTAAGGCCTCTCAGAAAATTACCTTGTATGTGTTCCAGCGCTTGGACCACAAAAAAGATTTTTGGATGCCAAGAAACGTTCCACAGTCACGGACGACCCGAGCAAAGTGTGTTTTCCGAACCTCGAACGGAACCACGAGGAAAATTCAAGGATTGATTTTTGAGTGTTCCCTCTTCTTCTAACCTTTCTTTTCTTTCTTTTTAGCCTAATTCTTTTTTTTTTTTTGCGTTGTTGTATTAAAAACCTTAATAAAAACTTTGTTATTTCTCTTTTTCTTCCTTTTCTCTAGGTTTTCTCTCTTTTTTTTTTCTTTTGTTTCTGCCTCCTCTAACCCTAATTCCCGAATAGCAACCTTAAATATCTCCTGTTTTGGTATTAAATCGAAATTAATTGCTGATTTCGTCAAAAAAGGAAAACTGAAGATTACAGCCGCGCGGCTGTAGGTCATAGCTGCGCCCCTGTAATATACAGCCGCGCGGCTATAGGTTACAGCCGAGCGGCTATAGCGACCAAAATGCCTATTTTGCTTAAAAACCGAATTAAATGCTGATTTTGACCAAAAAAGGAAAAATGAAGATTACAGCCGCGCGGCTATAGGTTACAGCCGTGCCCCTGTAGACTACAGCCGTGTCCCTGTAGACTACAGCCGCGCCCCTGTAGACTACATCCGCGTGGCTGTAGGTTACAGCCGAGGGGCTGTAGCGACCAAAATGCCTATTTTGCTTAAAAACCGAATTAAATGCTGATTTTGACCAAAAAAGGAAATATGAAGATTACAGCCACGCGGCTATAGGTTACAGTCGCGCCCCTGTAGGTTACAGCCGAGCGGCTGTAGGCCGAATTAAATGCTTATTTTGACCAAAAAAGGAAATATGAAGATTACAGCCACGCGGCTATAGGTTACAGCCGCGCCCCTGTAGACTACAGCCGCGCGGCTGTAGGTTACAGCCGAGCGGCTGTAATGTCCAGAAAAGGCCATTTTCACTTATTTTTCGTTCTTTTGTTCGGTTCTCTTAAAATACTCACTCGAATTCTTCGGGGTTCTGTACTAGGACTTGTCACACACCTTCGGGCTATCCAGGATATTTCTGACGTTATCCCGGTCGGTCCAAATCCGCTTCTCGTTTATCCGTGAAAAAGGTAACGGTAGCTTTCATCACCGAGGTCGGGAAAAAACCCGTGCTCACAGGCTGCCCCTTGCGGGACCAAAGTTGATTTGAACGGGTGCTTGTGTCAGATTCGAGTTTGGTCTCGCGATAGGGAGCACGGTGAGAAGGAAAAGAGAACGTACCTGGGGGTTCTCCTCATGTTGACTTGTTTTGATGTCTATAGGGACTTGTCTCGGTTGCTTTTGAGACAGTGGTCTTGCCTAAATTGGTTTGAATCTTCAGGGTCTTACTTCGATTCCGATACGAAACATAGGACTTTGCCCGAATTGTTCTGATGTTATCTAGGGTCATGCTTAGACTCCATTGTAAAGCAGAGGACTTTGCCCAGATCTTGTTTGATTTGCTAGGGACATGCTTCGACTCCATTGCGAAGCAGAGGACTTGCCCAGATCGAATTCTCCTTGCCATTTGGTGCTTACGAAAGGGAAGGGTATTTTGGTGATTTTGCAACTTGGGAAGTTGGCATTCCTTGAAGTAAGGGACTTTGGTCATTTGGTCTTTCGTGTAGCTCGTGTCGCTAAAGGAAAAGTGTTTTGGCCATCCAATAGTGTGGTTACTAATAGGAGGGCATTTTAGCCATTTCACTTGTAGTGGAGGTTGTGTCACTGAAGGAAAGGATGATTGTGTTTCCCGCGAAGCTTTTATGGCTGGGGAAAGATGCTTTGGTGATTTGAGAAGCTTAATGATCTCCTTTGATGTTTTGAAGTTGTTTCGGGTACGTATTCGTTCCTTGATCGATAATTTTGGAAACAAAAATTTTTGCCCCTTCGATCAAGAATGAGTATGGACTGAATATCTTGCCCCTTGATACTGTAGAAATTGGCTCTCTGTGGCAGAGCAATACCATTAAAATTGGCTTACTGTGGTGGAGCAATATCGTTGAAACCGGCTCTTTGTGGTGGAGTAATACCGTTGAGACTGGCTCTCTGTGGTGGAGCAATACCGTTGAAACTGGCTCTCTGTGGTGGAGCAATACCGTTGAAACTGGCTCTCTGTGGTGGAGCAATACCATTGACATCAGCTCTCTATGGTGGAGCAATATTATTAAAACTGGCTCTCTGTGGTGGAGCAATACCGTTGAAACCGGCTCTCTGTGGTGGAGCAATACCGTTGAAACTGGCTCTCTGTGGTGGAGCAATACCTTTGAAGCTGGCTCTCTTTGAAGCTGGATTGGGGGTACGTATTTATTCCTTGATCGATAATTTTGGAAATAAAAATTTTTGCCCCTTCGATCAAGGATAAAAACGGCTTGATTGTTTTGCCCCTGGATACTTAGGATTTGAGGATGCCCCAGTGTCAGGTTATTTCCACTTTCGGAGTAGTCATGGCTCGAGACAGCCTGATGATGATAGCATGTACCTGTACTTGAGTACCATTGATGCGTGTATGCATGTGTGTGTGTATGTTTTGAGTGTATGTGTATGTGCGTGTCCTGGATGCATATGCATATGATTATGGTGCTTTTCATGTTTTGGTTGTTGCAGAAGATGATTGGGATCGAGCCCCGTGAGTCCGCTCCTTTCAGAACAGAGGTTGATCAATGGCGTCAGCGGGTCACCGAGCTGGAGGTCATGAATCAGACTTTCAAGGACCGGACGGACAATTGGGATGCCCAGATGGGTCTATCCTTGGTGGGATATCACATTGAAGTTTGGTTGATTGACCTGATTGCTTGCTCCACGAGGCGTAGGTGTGAGGCACTGGCTTTGATGTACCTCGGTTTTTACAGGATTAGAGTTGCCTGAGCTTGATACTACTGTATGACTTTTGTTTTATTTTCATTGCTTGTCCTAATTTTTGCATATGTCGCCCTTTTTGGGTTTTCGGCCTATCGGACTGTCTTTATTTTTGCCTGAACCGCCCTTTCGGGTTTTCAATTCAGCAGACTTTATTTTATGCCCTAGCTTTTGCATAGACCTCCCTTTTCGGGTTTTCGATCTATCGGGCTCTTTTTTTTTTATTTTTTTTAAAGTGAGATGCATGTAAACAGAAAATGTGCACATCCATACGAACTCAATTTCAAGTAGACTTGGGACATTTAACCTAAAAATAAAACCGGCATTCATTCATTCACTTATTTATAATGTTTTAACACAATGCACATCAAAGATGAAATGAAGCTAAGGACAGAATCAGTAATGATATCCGTCTTGACTGGACCTATGCCTGCTACCAACTGGTCTTTGCAGATTTTCCCACTGATGGTGCTCGCCTCTCTGTCCTAACTTTTGCATGGACCGCCTTTTCGGTTTTCGATCCATCGGACTGTCCTGATTTTTGCATGGATCGCCTTCTTGGTTTACGACCCATCGGACGTCTTTTTTATTTTTTATTTTTTTATTATTTTTTTAAGCGTAATAGTGCCTGGGCTTGTCTAGGTTGATGGGGTTGACGACTTGGTCTCTGGCTCCCCTGGTGGAACCGTTTCCATCCTATAGGCTAAGGAGTATGATGCTTCTTCAGTGCCTGCTCTGATGCTAGTTTTGTGCCCTTGTAAGACAAATGACAGCATATTGGCCTATCCTTTGTAGGTGATTGTCTTTTGGACGAAACCTTATGAGCCGCTTCTACCACCCCATTGGCTTGTGGGAGATGCTAAGATAATCTATGATGCTTCATCTTTCCCCTTTGTAATTGTAGGCCATTATTGGTCACGACATGATAATGCTTTTTCTTTTTTTTTTTTTTTTTTTGTTTTTTGGTTGATGACATTCATATATGACTCCGCTTCTACCCACTCTGAGAAGTAGTTGGCGGTTGTGACCATGGAGCCATGCCTAATCGAGTCTACAGAGCTCTTGCTTGATTAACTTCATCTTTGAATCCTTTGGAGCTTGGTGTTCAGTAATTTCCCCGTCAACCCCCGTACGACACTGTACAGCCAAGCAAAGATTTCCATGCGCTTTTGTGGTACTTTTAATTTTTCTTTCCTCTCATCAGGCGTGAGGTCTTTTGAGACGGATATCATTTTTGGGTCATCATCTATCCCTAGATTCATTTCATGCATTGATGCATCACGTGTGTTAAAGGCATTAAATGAATGTTTGGATGCATGCACAGTTCCATCCGAAAAATATCGCACAAGTAATTGAAATCAAATTGTATTGAATTAAACACCGAGAGGTTGAATTGTTCACAGAATAAATTTTATAGATAAAAACTAAAGACATAAAAAAGAATATCATCCTCCACATGCGGAGGGTCTTCCTTTATTGCTGCAACATGATCCTCGATAGCTTGTGCACCCGAATCACCCAAGCTTGGGCAAAGGATTACTCTAAATACTGGGCTTCAAAGCCGGCTCGATAATCTTTCCATCAGCGACTAACTGTTTGATGGCCTTAATTAGCTGGCTGCACTCGTTTGTGCGGTGGCCCGTCATCACATGATAAGAGCAGAAATTGTCTTTATCCGTCTCAGCTGGAGGCGAAAAGGGCTTCAAGCTCTGGAATAACCCAGCCTTTCTACACTTAGCAAAAATTCGGCTTACTGACTCGGCCCATGGACTGGTGACCCTTTGAGGAGTCTGTCTTCCCAGGTTCACAACGGCTACATCCTCCCATTGCATTTCAATCGAGGCTACATTCTGAGTCGAGTTAGTAATGGACCCCACTGGAGTGACCTTAGAGCTGTTGCCTTTGTACCCTTGAGAGTACCCCTGATTGCTTCTGTAAGAGCCCGAACTCTGTCTGCCCCTCTGTTCCTCTTCTTTGTATCGCTCGATACGTTTGGCAAACTCCACCACCTCATTGAAGGAGTGGAATCTCTTCAGCTTCATCTTGTCCTTATATTAGGGCAGACTACCATCTACCAGCTTCACAATGAGTGACTCTAACTTTGGTGCCCCATCCACCAAAACTTGCACATCCATCCACTGCTTGTAGTAAGCCGGGAAAGACTCATTTGGTTTCTGACAGATCCTTTCTAGATCCTCAAGAGTTGTCTCAGTCTGGGTGTTGTAGGCATACTGCTTCACAAAAGCATCAGATAAATCCTCCCAGGTGGAGCGAGTGTGTATGGGCACCTTCATGTACCACTTTGCCGCAGCACCCCTCAGAGTAGTTGGAAACAAGTTCAACAGATGACCCTTTCCAATCCCCATACTAGTCATCAACCTCACATAACTATCCAAGTGAGCTTCCGGTGGGCCTTCTCCAGTGTACGGAGGCAGGTAAGGCATCTGAAAACCAGCTGGGAGCGGCTCACCTCCATCAGCCATTAAAGTAGTCGGGTCGACATACTTAACAGGGTTATAGTGGACTATCTCCTTCAGCTTAGGCAGCATGGCTTCAATATCAGAAAATTTCTGATTGAGGCGCTTCTCTAGCATCATCCCAATCGAGGCTTCCCTCGCCTTCTCAAAAGCCTCGTCCTCTACTGACTGACGGTCCGGCTCTCTGTGACTGGCAACTCCGCCAATGCCGCTAGGAGTATTCCCCCCAGTTCCATGAGTGGCTTGAACAGGCTGTCGTCCTTCGTTCCCAACCGAGGTCTGGGCTGGTTGGACAACTGGAATAGGGAGGGTAGTCATCACCGCCTGCACCTGCTCCCTAAGGGTAGCCCTGAACTCATCTGAGCTTAAGAAGCTCCTCATAAAGGCAGCCATGTCGAAAGGCATGGTTCCACTGGTTCCACTGTTTCCACTGTTTCCGTCAGCCATGTCTACTCTGTCAACCTCTTCTAACAATGCCTGACTGTCAACCGGTAGAGTAGGCAACTGAACTTCGACTTCCTTGTCTGAATCCGACCCTGAACTGATTCCCTCCATGGTGACCGATTCTGATCGAATTAACTGGACTGGTGTGTTTGGTTCTGATTCAACTCGAATTAGCCTTCCCGAGATGCGTCTCCAAACTGCACAATCGGTATAAGGTTAGAGTTTCGGATGGATGTCGTGGTCCTAGACTTGACACTCTAAATGGTACTTTTATGCTCATGTTTGGATGATGTCTCATGGATGTGGATGATGCTAAAGATGGTTTTAGTGCTTTTCTTTCTTTTGCTTTGGATGTTCCAAGCATACCCTATGCTATACACAAGACAATGCAATAACGTCACGTGCAAGCCTTCACACGGACAGAGGTTCGGTGCCTTTGGGGCACCTAGGGGATGTCGTGAAATGGTCGCATGTGTACCGACACATGGACAAAAGTTTGACACTTTGTAGGTCAATGTGATGACATGAAATGGTCTTTAGGGAACCATCCCGCTAACAGATGTTCGATGCTTTTATGGCATCTAACATGAAGTGATGTCACATACAAGTCACGTGCGAATCAAAACACGGACAACATTTCAGTGTTCGTGGAACACCTTACATGATTTAGGAATGCTATGAAATGTCTTAATATGAAAACTAGCTCGGCACTCGTGGAGTACCTCAAATGGGTTGTTGATGTTATGTAACAATCCGATATGGATTAGGACACGCAAGCAAAACTAAGGCATCTCCATGACACCGAATGTGAATGATCAAGATGTGATGATTTCGTGTGGTCCATCACACAAACGCGAGCCTAAGACCGTTGTGGTCTTCTAATAATGTAATAGGACGGCCAAATGCAAGCTAGTGCACAGGCGGAATACGGGTAGCCTTGGGGACTCCCGATATGTTATGATATGAAATGGTCATGAAGGGCATACTTAGAACATCCTTACATTTTTATTGAAATGAAATGATCATACAAAAATGCAAATGGCTGCACAAGAACGTGGTTAGAATGCATGACATGCACGATGATGTCGTGTATGCTTTATGAATCCATGAGCACACAAGATGAATGTGGCATACAGAAAATGATTATGGCTGCACGAAGATATGGTTAGTATAACACACACGTATGAGGATGTTCAAAAATGGCTGTATAAAGAAAGTGATTAGAATATGACATACGTATGATGTGTGTTTATGTTTTATGAAAAGATTGAAAATAAAACAACCACAGAGCAAACGTTAGCACACACACAAAAATATGCTCACCCTTCCAACCTTATTCCTCCATTCGATTGGTCTCGCATTCTTCCTAGGTATTGGGTCTCTTTGGCATCAACAGGGGATACCAAAGGCATACTCTCGATGTCCATTTTCAAGTATATGGTTTTGGTAATCCTAAAGGGAAGTTGCTAGGCCATTACATGAAGGTATGAGTCAAGCCAAGGGTCGTACAGGTTCCCATAGCGAATATATACTCCTCACTTCTCCCCACTCAAGGGTCCAAACGAAGGGGTTCGTACAAGACTATGAGTGGTTCACCTCCTCGGGTGCCTCCAATCCTAGCGGAAGAGGTAGGTCACCTTTAGAAATAAACCGGGTTTAAATGAGTGTTGGAGGGATTTAAGAAGAGAAAATGTCATGCTTTATGCAATGTGAATGAAATATTGAATTATGATTTAATAATCAACTATAAGTGAGGATGTACTTCAATTGTTGCCTAAGTTCCTTAAGTTTTTTGTGAAAACTCTTTTGAAGAAACCGTTAATCCCCAGCAGAGTCACCACTGTGAGCGGACGACCTTTTTCGGAACACGCGGTGAAGCGGGAACCGGGGATTTTCTTTTTGGGTGGTTATGTTTCGGTTTAGAAAACGGGTTTCTTTCTTAGAAAAACATTTCACTTCATTGGAAAAGTCTTTTTGTAGAAAACTTAATTTCAAACATGAGTTTTACAAAACAAGCTTTTTAGAAAATCCCATTTTAACTTAAAGATCTCGAAACACGAATTTCGAGATTAGATTCAGAGTCGCCACCCGGATCAGCTCATCCGGGAAATTCCGGTACAGCTCCCTACCAAGTGTAGACGCGGCACCTAATCCAGAGATTCGAGGTTCGGGCAACATATCTACTAATCCTCACTAATTTTTAATTATTATTTCATAATATGACATTTCATTCACTTAATTCTACTTATTTCGTCTCTTCTTTTATTATTAGCCAATGCTCATACATATGACATAAATATAAAACCAAAATAAAAGTGCGGAAAAATAAAAGTGCGGAAAAATAAAAGTGCGGAAAAGTAAATCAGAGGCCAAATTATACAACCCAAAGAGAAAGAAAACTCTCATCCTCACCTTTTACAACTGCCTATTATACACGATAATCTAAAAATTACAATCGCCTAGATACACAGGATAATCTATAAAATACATTCAAAAATAAAAATAAAGTAAAAGTAAAAGCTACATCCAAATATGGTTAGCACAAATAAATAAATCGCACTAAGGACTCATATAAGACAGAATAGGGGTATTTTAGGAAATGGGATCATGCAAAGGGGGGTAACCGGGTCAACCCGACCGGTCGGCCCGGTTAGACCTGGAAAACGGTTTTTTAAACGCCCTGTAGGTTTTATGGATGAAAAATCGGTTTTAAAAATGGTTTGGCTCATTTGTTGGAGATTGTGCCCTAAGGCCAATATTGGATTATGTAATTTGACTTCTAAGATTAATCTAGTGTAGATTAATATTATCATTTATGTTTGTATGTTAGCATTTATGATAAGTATCCATGAATAAATCGTGTTATTCTAAATATCCCTAGTCGATTGTTATTATGGGAATAATAACAAACTAAGACTAGTGTGAGTGATAATGGATATTCATAAGATGAATATAGTGTATACAGATACAGATTATACTCACGGGTAATATGTTAGAGAACATGTTACTGGAGACCCACTATGAGATCAAGTTCATGGTCATGTGTCACAACTGATCTTGATTATAGTAGTGTCATTAGCTGATTCCTTTGACCTGAGGTCACCATTGATTCCGAGATGAACTCATGTTGTGCTTTGACGCAGTCAAACGCTGCTTGTAACAGAGTAGTTATAAAGGCTGTGATTGGGTACAATATGACTCATGCTTTGGGATGTGAGTGACAGATATGGGATTTTGTCCCTCTCTATCAAGAGAGCGATATCACTGGGCCCCTCGATAAGTAAGACTGTTAAATGCATGGCCGTGCTCAAATAATTGATAGAGTATCAATTGATTTGTCTAAACGTTTTATTTTGAGATCGAGAAAGCATATGATTAATTATATAAGATTGACAAGTGTACCATGTCTTATGATTAATCATGATATCAAAGAGACAAAAGGGAATATGACATTCTATAAATAGGTATTGGATCATTCCAATCATGTTAATTGGGTAGTCATAATGGCTTGCTAGAGTCCGCTTGTGATCTATAAGGACATTATGGTAATTTCCTTATTGCCAATTAATATGAACCTATGGGGTCACACACAAAGAGCAAAATGAAGTTCATCTTATCGGGTATAAATTATTATTGGATAATAATTTGTGAATGAGAAAGAGAATATATATATAGTGATATATATTTACATATATATGTATATGTGAATATTAATATGGTTAATATTGCATAAAGTATGCCACATATTATAATTAAATTATATAGAGATATAATTAATTATAATATTGTATATACATATGTGTATTATGGAGAATTGATTTGACTTAATATTAATTGAGAATTAATATTAAGTTGTGTGGGTTAATTTATAATTATAACTAATAAGTGTATTAGGGTATAATTATAATTAACTTATTAGGTTATATATATAAGGAAATATATAACCTAATTGATATACAACAAAACACTGATTTTGGCAGCCACAATAAGGTGAATAGTGGCAGCCGAAATTCTCAAAAAAACTCCAAGGAAAAATCTGATTTTTCGCTTTCTCTGTCTCGTTCGAAGAATCGTTCTTCAATCCCGGCGCTAGCACGCGGTGAATGAATTGCTCCGTGTGGATCAACCGTAGAGGGAAGCTATCTTGGTTCCTTTTGATTCAAAACCTACAAAGAATTAAGGTAATTCTTTAACCCTCCTTCCAATTCAGTGCAATGTACATGGATGCTTGGAGGGGATTAATCCTTTTATTTCCGCCGCGTTTTGTTTTGTGTGATTAATT
Organism: Euphorbia tirucalli; assembly: GCA_039660915.1. Classification (NCBI taxonomy): domain Eukaryota; kingdom Viridiplantae; phylum Streptophyta; class Magnoliopsida; order Malpighiales; family Euphorbiaceae; genus Euphorbia; species Euphorbia tirucalli. The sequence goes on along the minus strand of CM077640.1, from coordinate 26,418,868 downwards.
CCCAACAGTGGTATCAGAGCCACTTGTGCATTGGTTGAATTGGATTTGTTATTTTGATTAGATCAAAATTGCATGTTAGGGTTGTATGTTCTTGATTTAGGGTTCAATGTTATTGTGAATAACATGTTTAAAATTTGATTTTAATGTGAATCATTGTGAATGATTTGTTTTAATAATTTGAAATGTTTAAGGGGTTGGTATCATGAATTTGATTCATGGGATTTTAATTGAAATTGTTTCAATTAATTAAATGTAATTAAAAAAAAAAAAAAAAGTTTTCGTTATTCTGGGCATAATGCCCAGAATAATTGTGGGTGCAATGCAATTGCAATTGCAATTGCGCCCAACTGCAATTGCAATTGCACATGCTGCGTAAGCAGCATGCTGCTTACGCAGCATGGGCTGCGCAGCTGCGTGTTGCGCAGCATGGGCTGCGCAGCTGCGTGTTGCGCAGCATGGGCTGCGCAGCTACGTGTTGCGCAGCCCGTCGGGCTGCGCGCAGTATTGGATACTACAGTGCGCGGCCCGACGAGCATGCTGTCCGACAGTTTTACCCCTTTTTCGTTTTAAGTGTGGAAAATTGTTTCTGCATATTTACGAATTTTTCCAAATTAATTAATTCTAAATACAATGTGATTGTATTTTACCACTTTGAACCCTAAATATTTTTAGATATAAAATTATTGTTGATAATTTTATGCATGGTGTTATGGTATGGTTTTGGACCCCGTGGATGCTTTATTTTATTTATTATGGTTTTGGACCCTTGGATGTTTTTTGTTTTTCTTTTGGTTTTGGTGAATGTAAGGTTTTATAAATACGGCCTGCGAGTCGTTTGTATTTATGTAATCTTATTTTTCTAGATAAATTGTATAGGATGCAATTTATTATATGTAAATTTATTTTACTAGAAAGTTGTATAGGATACAATTTTGTAAAATATGTAAATCCATGAGATGGTGCCAAGGAACAAAGAAGTGAGGACGGATCCAAGGGGTGCGGGAGAGCTGTGACCATGCGATGGTTACAACCACCTAGGAAATGACCTGTTGATTTTCATATTGGCCTATGAAAATCAATGTAGATAAAACCATACCATAACACGGTTTTGAGTCTTATGCATGTTATATTTATTTTATGCCATAAGATGCCATGTTAATAAATATTGATGCATGTTAGAAATTATTTTGCATGTGATGCAAATGTTTATATATATGTGTAAATGCATGCCTTGTTTCTTTTAGATGCCATGTGATGCCATGCTAGATTGCATGCTTAACATATGTATGACATAGGATGCCATGCTAATTAGTATTAACAAATGTATGTTTAATATTAATGCCATGAATTGTATGAGATACAATTAAATCACAGGATTTTATAAACCCTAAATAAACTTAAGAAGTTTATATTTGCCACCCAATTACGTATAACACTAGTCAAGTACTATGTTCGCATCATGGTAGCCACGCCAAAGCGGGTACGCATGTTGTGACCTTAGCGAAGCGATAATATGAGAAATGGTGATTCTCATTGTGTTGTAATTGGTTTAACAAAGGGTTAATCAAAACGGTGTTTGAGCCCGAGGCAAAGATGAGATGAGTAACATACAATTAAATATGATATATGATATCATGCATCTCATAAATTAGAAGAGTTGCATAATGATGCAATTGGCAAAGAAGTGCACATCCAAAATATGTTTAAATGGTTTAAAACATGATTTTGAGTCTTTGCCTACCGAAATTATATTTAATCATAAGGACATGCCAAAGCAGTGCTATGGTTAAGTATGGATTTTGGATCTTCACCCACTTAAATATTTTAAAGGGTTTTATAATTTAAGTGGGAGCATTTAAATAAAAATCTTTACACGCTTTATTATAGTTATGATTGCTATTACCATGATCTCGATTGTTATTGAACTTTGAGAATTGTTCTCAAATCAAAAGGAATCATATGTTCTCAATAATCCTTTTGCCCAATGAACCACTAGCAATTGTAACATGAGTATAAAAGATGCTTACTTGAAGCATCGAAGGGACTCTGTTTAAAATTTATTATCTTACACTTGCCACCAATTCTTCCGCACGTGGAAGTTTTACTTGAGGTATATGATACATCACAAATGGAAATGTTCCATCAGTTAGTGAGCAAGAAAAGATAAGTGTTTGAGGCAACAATTTCTCATTGGCCTCCAAAAGGCATTGAGATGTGATCTTGAATTCATTATTTGATAGTCATTGGTGATGAACTATCATTTGAATGACATGGGGAAAATTGTGAATTAGTTGCATAGGATGCAAAAGAATGTTAAGTTATCCATAAAGGATAAGCCCGCCTCGAATTGTGTGCTTATGGTTCAAAAGGAAAGGATAAAAGGAAGGTCGAAAAGCATAAAGACCGAAAGGTTCGGGTGAAACATGTTTTAAAGACCAAAGCTGTTGGCATAGAGAGATCTCCAAAAGAAGGGTGTTGCCATTTCTAGAATGAATCGTTCATTAGAATAGAAATAGCAAACCTTGTTTGGAGAACTATAAGAAGATAAAGGCAGTAAGACTGCTACCTTAAGTATTTATTAACTATTCTACTCTTGTTTCTATATCAAAAGGTATTAGATACCATTGTGAATCTCATATTAGTAGAATATGATGAATCGTAATTTAAATAGAAACCTTATGAAGGTGAAAGGTAGAATGCGAATATGCAAGAGAAGCAAAGGTTGTTACTCAAAGGTTATGAACTTTTACATGTGAGTTACGAACTCTTGTTGCCTATTGAGCTTGTTGGCTTGAGTAAACAAATGTTGTTTATTTTATAATTGTGAATTATAAACTTTATAAAGACATGATTATGAAATGTAGATTTACATAATTGTCTTTATATGTGGAGCCCATCTGTAACATAAATACTGTAAGGATCGAATCAAATAGTTGATTCAACCTATTTTGGCAGTGTCCTCTTGGAGACATAAGCAAAGTCGCATTACGAAACTCCATGAGAATGGACTTTTGGATTCATGAGATTATGAATCATCTTGAATCATGCGAATGTTGTTTATTGTAAAAGATGATAAAGTTGTTCTTTGCTAAAAGTAGTTAAAGAATAATCGATTTATTAAGCATTATACATATGGATGTATATGAATTATAAATCAACTGCTAAAGGAGGTTTTAATACTTCATTACCTTTATGGAACTTTTCTCTAGATAAGAGTATCTAATTAAACACGAGTTTGGAACTTTTGAAGTGTTCAAAAGCTTGTAAAAGGAGTATGAAGTATCTTGACAAGATAGTAAAGTCATTTAGATATGATCCGAGTGGTGAATATTTGAGTCAAGATTTTGACAATCATCTTAGAAATTGTGGGACTGTCTCACAATTGACTCCTCCAAGTACGCCACAAAGGATGTTGTGTCGAAAAGGGAGTAATCGAACTCTATAAAGATATAGTTCAATCTATGATGAAGTCAAGTTGATCATCGTTTTCTCAAAAATATGCCATTAAAGCAGCTGTGTATATTGTTCCGTCTAAAACAATTCATGAATCAACATATGAGATATGGTTGGGTAAGAGACCCAAATTGTTTCATTGAATAAGTTTAGGGCTGTAAAGCTTATTTCGAATAAGTTGGCACCTAAATTTAAATATCGTATTGTGGATTACTCAAAAGGAAAGTAGGAGTTGTTACTCCTGTGTTTCTTTGGGATACAAAGTAGTTGTAGCTAGAAATGGTTTCCCCTTGAAGAGGGAGTTAATTTCTAGTAGAGTTAGTGGGAGTAAAGTACACCTACAAAACTCGTAATTCACAAAAGTGACATTTAACGTTGAAGAGGAACGTGGAAATGGTTTCATGATCATTGTTGAAATTACACAAGTCCAATGAAAGTCTAGTGGAATACGACATGATTAGGAGAGATATGGATTTCTCAAAATCATGATGTAATTTTACTAGATGAAGTAAGTCTTCTTTTATGAAGAAGCAATGTTAGATTTTGAATCTAATATGTGACTTGATGCTACAAAGGTTGAAGATAAGTCCATGTCTGACAATCAAAGTATAGACTTTGATAAGTCTTTTAGAAGATGCATATGCAATGGTTGCAAGTGAGTTTTCAAATTGAAAACCGATATGGATGGTGATCTTCAAACTTATAAAGCACGACTAGTGACTATAAGGATACGAACAAATTCATAGTAGGACTATGATGAAATCCTCTTTAGTCATTATTCATGATCAAGTCATATTGAGTTCTTGTTGCCATATCCCCATAATATGATTATAAAATATGGCAAATGGATATCAAAATCTATTTTTTACGTGAAAACATGATTGAGGATGTGTATGTGACACAACCCAAAGTTTTGAGCATCCAAAGAATTCAAATAGCGTATGCAAGTTTTCAAAGATTCTCATAAGGATCGAAACATGCATCAAATAGTTGGAATCATAGTTTTGATAAAGAAATCAAATGGTTTGATTTTATCAAAAGGATGATGAATCTTGTGTTTCAAAAGGATCAGTGGGAGCATATCGGTATTCCTAATGCTATATGTGGATGACATATGGCTTGTTGGAAATAACATTCTTACCTTGCAAGAAGTAAAATCTTGGCTAAGAAAGTAATTTCAGTTAATGTTATAAGCATGACTGCCTGTATTCTTGAAATTGGAATCTATACAGATAGATCTAAAAGAATGTTTTGGCTTAAGTCAAAGCATTGAAAGCGTTCAATATAAAAGACTTAATAGAAGCTTGCTTATGTTAACTGTGTAAATAGTTGCACATATACAACTGATTGTAATTAGTTGCAATATATCAGTCGAGATCTAGTATTCTCTTAAAAAGAGAAGTTATGATTTTGAAAGGTTCAAAATAAAACGTTATAGCTAAATATCTATAATAGCAGCCAAAGTATACAGTTACATGTGATGTAAAGAAATTTTGGATGAAGAAGTTCATCAAAATTTTATGTTTTTGTTCTAAGCATTGCTTATCCTGTGAGACTATTGTAGGGACAATAGTTCAATGCGTAAGAACCTTGTATGACACAAGCATATACTTAGGCGTTTTTCACTAATTTAGAGAGGCTGTCTCTAAAGAGAGAGTGAATATGTGTAAAGTAGCAACGGAAGCGAAAATTAATAATTCATTGACAAAGACTCCTGCACGAGTGAATACATGAAAGTCATGTAGGTCAATGGGTATAAGATACATGTATGATTGGCCATAGTGCAAGTGGGAGATTGTTGGAGATTGTGCCCTAAGGCCAATATTGGATTATGTAATTTGACTTCTAAGATTAATCTAGTGTAGATTAATATTATCATTTATGTTTGTATGTTAGCATTTATGATAAGTATCCATGAATAAATCGTGTTATTCTAAATATCCCTAGTCGATTGTTATTATGGGAATAATAACAAACTAAGACTAGTGTGAGTGATAATGGATATTCATAAGATGAATATAGTGTATACAGATACAGATTATACTCACGGGTAATATGTTAGAGAACATGTTACTGGAGACCCACTATGAGATCAAGTTCATGGTCATGTGTCACAACTGATCTTGATTATAGTAGTGTCATTAGCTGATTCCTTTGACCTGAGGTCACCATTGATTCCGAGATGAACTCATGTTGTGCTTTGACGCAGTCAAACGCTGCTTGTAACAGAGTAGTTATAAAGGCTGTGATTGGGTACAATATGACTCATGCTTTGGGATGTGAGTGACAGATATGGGATTTTGTCCCTCTCTATCAAGAGAGCGATATCACTGGGCCCCTCGATAAGTAAGACTGTTAAATGCATGGCCGTGCTCAAATAATTGATAGAGTATCAATTGATTTGTCTAAACGTTTTATTTTGAGATCGAGAAAGCATATGATTAATTATATAAGATTGACAAGTGTACCATGTCTTATGATTAATCATGATATCAAAGAGACAAAAGGGAATATGACATTCTATAAATAGGTATTGGATCATTCCAATCATGTTAATTGGGTAGTCATAATGGCTTGCTAGAGTCCGCTTGTGATCTATAAGGACATTATGGTAATTTCCTTATTGCCAATTAATATGAACCTATGGGGTCACACACAAAGAGCAAAATGAAGTTCATCTTATCGGGTATAAATTATTATTGGATAATAATTTGTGAATGAGAAAGAGAATATATATATAGTGATATATATTTACATATATATGTATATGTGAATATTAATATGGTTAATATTGCATAAGGTATGCCACATATTATAATTAAATTATATAGAGATATAATTAATTATAATATTGTATATACATATGTGTATTATGGAGAATTGATTTGACTTAATATTAATTGAGAATTAATATTAAGTTGTGTGGGTTAATTTATAATTATAACTAATAAGTGTATTAGGGTATAATTATAATTAACTTATTAGGTTATATATATAAGGAAATATATAACCTAATTGATATACAACAAAACACTGATTTTGGCAGCCACAATAAGGTGAATAGTGGCAGCCGAAATTCTCAAAAAAACTCCAAGGAAAAATCTGATTTTTCGCTTTCTCTGTCTCGTTCGAAGAATCGTTCTTCAATCCCGGCGCTAGCACGCGGTGAATGAATTGCTCCGTGTGGATCAACCGTAGAGGGAAGCTATCTTGGTTCCTTTTGATTCAAAACCTACAAAGAATTAAGGTAATTCTTTAACCCTCCTTCCAATTCAGTGCAATGTACATGGATGCTTGGAGGGGATTAATCCTTTTATTTCCGCTGCGTTTTGTTTTGTGTGATTAATTCCCAACATCATTTACATGCATTTATCCAACTTTAGCGGGCGGGATATCCCGGGACCCGGGGGTCCCGTTCGTGTGTGGGCCTAAATCAAACATCCATCCAGGGTCCAAAAGTATGCAAACACGCCAAAATTCATTTTCGAATGAGAAAAGAATGCAAAATTACAAGTTTAGGGCCCAAAAAGGCAAAACTGTAATTCTACCTCCACTACAGCCGCGCGGCTGTAGGCTACAGCCGTGCCCCTGTAGCTTACAGCCGGGCGGCTGTAATGCCCCAGAATCGATTCTAATGTGTTTTCTCGTTTTTGAAAATCGTTTTGTAAATTTAGTGATTTTGCCTTAACTACAGCCGCGCGGCTATAGGTTACAACCGCGCCCCTGTAGGTTACAGCCGCACGGCTGTAGATTGCAGCCGAGCGGCTGTGATCATGAGTGGGGCGGTTGTGGCCGAAAAACTCCCAAAAATCGTAAAAAGCTCAAAACATGGCATTCCAGCCGCGCCCCTATAGGTCACAGCTGCGCCTCTGTAATATACAGCCGCGCGGCTGTAGGTCACAGCCGCGCGGCTGTAGGTTATAGCCGAGCGGCTGTAGCTGGAAAAATTCCCAAAAATCGTAAAAAACTCAAAACATGCAATTTAATCACAACCAAGATGAACAGAATGGATTTTTAAGGCCTCTCAGAAAATTACCTTGTATGTGTTCCAGCGCTTGGACCACAAAAAAGATTTTTGGATGCCAGGAAACGTTCCACAGTCACGGACGACCCGAGCAAAGTGTGTTTTCCGAATCTCGAACGGAACCAGGAGGAAAATTCAAGGATTGATTTTTGAATGTTCCCTCTTCTTCTAACCTTTCTTTTCTTTCTTTTTAGCCTAATTCTTTTTTTTTTTTTTTTTTTTTTTGCGTTGTTGTATTAAAAACCTTAATAAAAACTTTGTGATTTCTTTTTTTCTTCCTTTTCTCTAGGTTTTCTCTCTTTTTTTTTTCTTTTGTTTCTGCCTCCTCTAACCCTAATTCCCGAATAGCAACCTTAAATATCTCCTGTTTTGGTATTAAATCAGAATTAATTGCTGATTTCGTCAAAAAAGGAAAACTGAAGATTACAGCCGCGAGGCTGTAGGTCACAGCTGCGCCCCTGTAATATACAGCCGCGCGGCTATAGGTTACAGCCGAGCTGCTGTAGCGACCAAAATGCCTATTTTGCTTAAAAACCGGATTAAATGCTGATTTTGACCAAAAAAGGAAATATGAAGATTACAGCCGCGCGGCTATAGGTTACAGCCGCGCCCCTGTAGGTTATAGCCGAGCGGCTGTAGGCCGAATTAAACGCTGATTTTGACCAAAAAAGGAAATATGAAGATTACAGCTACGCGGCTATAGGTTACAGCCGCGCCCCTGTAGACTACAGCCGCGCGGCTGTAGGTTACAGCCGAGCGGCTGTAATGTCCAGAAAAGGCCATTTTCACTTATTTTTCGTTCTTTTGCTCGGTTCTCTTAAAATACTCACTCGAATTCTTCGGGGTTCCGTACTAGGACTTGTCACACACCTTCGGGCTATCCAGGATATTTCCGACGTTATCCCGGTCGGTCCAAATCCGCTTCACGTTTATCCGTGAAAAAGGTAACAGTAGCTTTCATCACCGAGGTCGGGAAAAAACCCGTGCTCACAGCGCTGTTTCAATCAGTCTTCGTTTATCGTCAACTAGTACCAAATTGGGGATACCCTCTTAATCCCACGCCATTTCTCTTAAATCTAAACTCCCAGACTAATTATGTTATACTCTTAGGTTATGGGAAGGGTTTTGATTTCATAATAGAGAGAGGGTTTGAATGTAAGCCTGCTTCAAATGAGCTGAAGAGCACTTTGTAAATAAAAAAGAAAGCTTGCTGAGGTGAAAACCGAAAAGGCGGCTCAGGCAAAAGTTAGAGCAGCTCGCTGAGCTGAAAACCCACATCGGGTAGCTCAGGCAAAATTTAGAGCACTTCCAGATTCACAATTCCTAGAGGCAGAAAGGTAGAACGCTTCCACCATTCCCCAGCAGGAGCCCTTACAGTACTCTCCAACAGGATACTCTGCACTATTCCTCAGTGGAATCTTTATAAAAGACATTACGGCCTTTTCCTCAGCAGTCGTCACACATCCCCAGTGGTCATCTCATTTCTTCAGCAGTCATCATACATCTTCAACCAAAATATGTAAAAAAAGCTTTGCATAAAGAATGTCTTCCACCAGCCAGAGTCAGCTAGAGGCATGACATATCTTCTCTAGCGGAAAGGGGAAACATCAATACTGAACAAATAATGAGAAATGCATCTTTTGGGATCCATATGCATATGCATCATTATGCATACATACATAACATACAAGGAGCATTCATCCCCAGCTAGTCTTCATTCTTGATCGAAGTGGCAAGAATTTTTGTTCAAAATCTCTCGATCAATGAATGAAGACTCACCATTTCAAATGCAGGAATTCATTATCATCGCCTCAGGTACAGATTGATCTGGCACAGGCTCAGCCTTGGGTAACATAGACCCGGTACAGGTTCATTCCACTCAGCCTCGGGTAACATAGACCTGATACAGTTTCATTCCACTCAGCCTCGGTTAACATAGACCCGATACAGGTTCATTCCACTCAGCCTCGGGTAACATAGACCTGGTACAGGTTCATTCCACTCAGCCTCGGGTAACATAGACCCGGTACAGGTTCATTCCACTCAGCCTCAGGTAATATAAACCCGGTACAGGTTCATTCCACTCAGCATCAGGTAACATAGACCCAGTACAGGTTCATTCCACTCAGCCATGGGTAACATAGACCCGGTACAGGTTCATTCCACTCAGCCTCGGGTAATATAAACCCGATGTCAGGCCCAGATCAGCTTCATCTCAGAAACTCAGTCGATCTGCCACTGGTAATATAGACCCAGTGTCAGGCCTAGATCAGCTTCATCTAGCATATTTAGCATTCATGACACTGCATTACATGAAATCAACATAAGTACAGATGAAAACCCCAAAATGGTATTCATTTCACATGAGCTAAAACCCGAAGAAGAGAGAGAACTCACAAGAATATTGTAAAAACATGTTAAAGCTTTTGCTTGGTCATACGAGGATATGCCGAGTGTAGAGACAGAAATAGTAGTTCACAAGATCCTGACAGACCCTAAGTTCAAGCCAGTGAAGTAGAAACTGAGAAGACTAAGGCCAGAGTGGGCTATGTTAGTGAAAGAAGAAGTGGCTAAGCAGATAGAGGCCAAGTTCCTCGAAGTGGTGGAGTATACAAAATGGCTAGCCAATATGGTCCCAGTACCTAAAAAGGATGGAAGGGTCAGGGTATGCGTTGACTATAAGGATCTGAATAAGGCATGCCCAAAAGACAATTTCCCACTACCTCATATTGATGTCCTGGTCAACAGTGCAGCTAAAGCAGCAATGTATTCCTTCATGGATGGGTTTTCAGGGTACAACCAGATCCTTATGGACGTCCTTGATAAGGTGAAGACATCATTCATCATAGAGTGGGGTACCTTCTCCTACAGAGTAATGCCCTTCGGACTGAAGAATGCTTGAGCCACTTACCAAAGGGCTATCATAACTTTATTGCATGATATGATCCATAAAGAAGTCGAAGTGTATGTCGATGATATGCTTGTCAAATCAATAACCCAGGAGGAACATCCTGTTATCCTCGATAGATTTCTTACTTGCATTGGAGAGTACAACTTGCGACTCAACCCTACGAAGTGCATATTTAGAGTCACATCAGGGAAGTTGTTGGGTCATATAGTCAGCTAGAGAGGAATAGAGATGGACCCAGACAAAATCAAAGCCATCCGGGATATGCCGGCTCTGAAAACAGAAAAGGAAGCCCGATCATTTTTGGGCTCCTTGCAATACGTCAATCGCTTCATAGCACAGTTGACTTCCACCTGTGAGCCAATTTTCAAGCTGTTAAAGAAAGATCAGCCAATTGTATGGGATGATAGATGTCAATTGGCATTCGAGAAAATCAAGGCTTACTTGGTAAGTCCGCCAGTTCTGAGCCCACCAATTCCAGGGAAACCTTTGATTTTTTATTTGGCCATTGAAGATTCCTTCGTAGGGGCAATGTTGGAGCAAGAACAAGATGGTAGGAAGGAGTACCCTATTTACTACCTCAGTAATAAGCTACTGGAGTACGAAACCAAGTACACATTGGTGGAGAAGACATGTGTGGCAATGATCTGGTTAACTAATAAACTACACCATTATTTTCAGTCATATAAAGTGCAGGCTGTGGCCAAAGTAGACCCAATGAAGTATCTGTATGAAGCACCAGTGCTAGTTGGGAAGTTATCTAGGTGGCTGTTACTCTTATCAGAGTTTGACATTGAGTACGTTACCAAGAAGACCATTAAAGGGCGAGCTGTAGCAGAAATTCTAGCAAATCAGCTGCTGGAATCGGATTACATAGAAAATTTGGAGTTCCCAGATGAACAGCTAGCCATGGTGGAAGTAAAGAGATGGGTTATGTGCTTCAATGGTGCTGTGAATAGAAAGGGTGCTGGAATTGGGGTAATCATAGCGACACCGGACAGTGAAATAATTCCGTTGTTAAAGAGATTGGATTTTCCCATAACCAATAACGGAGCAGAATATGAAGCATGCTTATTTGGGATGGAAGCTCTTTTGACATTAGGGGCAAATGACGTCTTGATCGTTGGAGATTCACTTTTAGTTATTAGGCAAGCTCAAGGCGAATAGGAGCTGAAAGAAGAAGCCTTACGGCCCTACTTGGAACTGCTACAATACAAAAAAGAGCTCTCCGACCAATACGAATTCAGACATGTCCCCAGAGATGAGAACAAGATGGCGGATGCACTAGCAACACTGTCTTCCATGTGGGAAAATCTAGAAGAAACTCAAGTACAACCATTGATCATAGCAACTTCCAGACAACCCTGCTTTGAAGTGCACGAAGTAATGGAGTTGACAGCTTAGGAAAAGCTATGGTTCTTCGATATCTACTAGTATGTGAAGGAAGGGAAATATCCAGAGGGAGCCAGTACTGCTGATAAGATGTCATTAAGAAAGCTAGCTAGTCAGTTCAGAATTTTTGAAGATAAGCTATACAAAAGAATAGCAAATGGTGTTCTTTTGAGGTGCTTGACAGAGCAAGAAGCAGAAACAGTGATGCAGCAGGTGCATGCAGGCTTCTGCGGGCCACATATGAATGGACTTGCTATGGCTAGGAAGATAATGAGACAAGGGTACTTCTGGATGACTATGCAAGATGATTGTATAAGGAAAGTAAGAAGATGTCACGAGTGTCAGATCTATGCTGACATCAGTCACTTCCACCACTCGAACTACAGAATCTAGCATCCCCTTGGCTGTTTTCAGTATGGGGAATAGATATGATTGGTGAAATTTATCCTGCAGCATCTAATGGACACAAATTCATAGTTGTGGCAATTGACTATTTCTCAAAATGGGTGGAGGCAGAATCCTTCGCTAGTGTAACGGCCAAGCAGATGGTTAAGTTCATCCAAAAGAACATCTTTGCTCGATACGGAATTCCCCATCATTTAATGACTGACAATGGAGTGCAATTCCAAGGGGCAACAGCTGAGCTGCTCGCAGAACATGGTATTGAACACCATAAGTCTTCTCCATATAGACCTCAAGCTAATGGTGCGGTGGAGGCAGCTAATAAGGCGATAAAGAAGATCTTGCCGAAAATGGTGACCACCTATAGGGATTGGGCTGACAAACTACCGTATGCTCTTTGGGGTTATAGAACCAGTGTCAGAACTCCAACAGGAGAAACTCCTTATGCCTTGGTATATGGTATGGAAGCAGTGCTGTCAGTAGAAATAGAACTTAAGTCACTCAGGGTCACCTTAGAAGCTCAGTTACCAGAGACTGAGTGGGCTCAAGCTAGATACAAACAGTTGGCAGCACTGGATGAAAAGCTACTGAAAGCACTGGATCATTTGCAGATGTACCAGTGCAAAATGGCCAGAGCCTATAATAGAAATGTGAAACGCCCTAGGCGACAGCTGAAAGCAGGGGATTTGGTTCTAAAACAATTAAGGCCTTCAAATGTCGATGTTCGGGGAAAGTTTAGACCCAACTGGGAAGGGCCCTACGTTGTGAAGAAAGTGTTATCAAAAGGTGGTGTCAGCATCATGGACATGGATGGAAATGAGTTCACAAATCCTGTCAATCAAGATTGCTTAAAGCTTTATCATGTTAAAAAAAAAAAAGAAGTCTGCTAGGCTAAAAACTTGAAAAGAGCGGCCTAGGCAAAAGTTAAGACACGAGAGAAAATGATCAGTCGAAAATCCGAAAGGGATGACTGGTGACGGATTCTGGCTTTGTGTGGAATGTATGCCATCTGGGGAACTAATTTTTTCAAATGTACTCATTTTGATTTCATCGATAAAGTGAAATGTTTGTTTAAATATGTTTGTGTGGTTATGTTGAATGCATAAACAAAGTTATCTTGCTTAAACATCCATTTAAGGAAAGCACTTTGCATTTAGCTGGTTGAACATATCACGTTATTTAGTAATGAAAATGTACTAAATACATACAATATAAAATCTTTTATCATACTCTAAATCTGATTCATCTTTCCGAAGAGCAACAACAGTTATCCAAGATTTTGACTGTTAAGGAGACCAATTCTGTGAGATCTTATTTTCCACCATCAATGGCTTCTAACAAAAAAATTAAACCCCGATGCTAGCACTTTCCTACATTATATCATCATCAGAAGGATAACGGGACAAGTGGTCACGGCATCATTTCAGTCGGTCTTTGTTCATCTTAAGCTGTGAAAAAATAAAAAATAAAAAAAGCTCGCTGGGGTGAAAATCGAAAAGGTGCCCAGGCAAAAATTAGAGCAGCTCGCTGGGCTGAAAACCCACATCGGGCAACCCAGGCAAAATTTAGAGCGTTTCCAGAAATTACCGGGATAGAAGGGTAGAATCTCTCCACAGTTTGCCCAGTAGGATTCTCCACATCACTCCCCAGCGGAACATTTACAAGGGATACTACGATCTTTTCCCCAGCAATTGTCACACATCACCGACAATCATCACATTTCCCTAGTAGCCCTCATATATCTTCAACAAGGAGAAGCTTTGGGCAAAGAGCGTCTTCCACCAGCCAGGGGAAAAGCATACCTTCCCCGGCAGAAAGGAGAGACATCAATACTAAACAAACAACAAGAAATGCATCCTTTGGGATCCATGTGCATATGCATCATCATGCATGCATATACAGTATACACAGAGCATTCATCCCCAGCTAGTCTTCATTCTTGATCGAAGGGGCAAAAATTTTTGCTTAAAATCTCTAGATCAAGGAATGAAGACTCACTACTTTAAATCTAGGAATTCGTCATTGCTATCTCAGATAAAGACAGATCCCCAGCAGATCCGCCTCAGGTAACCTAGACCCGGTATCGGCCCAGATCCGCTCCACTCCACTTCCCCCGCAGATCCACCTCGGGTAACCTAGACCTGGTATCGGCCCAAATTGGCTTCATTCCACTTCCTCAGCAGATCCGCCTCGGGTAACACAGACCCAGTATCGGCCCAGATCTGCTCCATTCCAGATCACCAGCAGATCCGCCTTCGGTAACCTAAACCCGGTATCGGCCCAGATCCGCTCCATTCCACTTCCCTAGCAGATCCGCCTCGGGTAACATAGACCCAGTATTGTCCCAGATCCGTGTTGGGATTTTTCACCGGAAATCACCCGATAAAAGCGGAAGAACGCGATGATTTCCTCAAATCCAGTCCCAGGAGCAATTGAAGTGGAAATTCTAAAACTTAAAATTGAAATAGAAAGAGATTAAATTCTTACCCGAAATATCTCTTTCAAGAGATGGATGAAGACTGCAGAAATCAAATTAGATTCCCTCCTCGTTTTCGTACACGAACGCCTAACGAACACGACCCTAGCTAGCGTTGGAAAAACAAAAACTATGGTGAGAGGGGCTAAGAGAATTCGGCTATGGCTTAGTGCATAAGTGGTGGCCGAAATTTCTAACCCTAGGTATTTATACCTAGGGTGGCCGAATTCCCTAAGGGGAATTCAGGCCCAGTTTGGCTCCTTTCATTCTGTGCGGGCTTCCATCTTTTTAATTTAGGCCTAATCTAATTATTTTAATCATTCTGGTTTAAATTAATTTCAAGTCCAATTTTAATATATCCATGTATTTAATATATTACACCAAGTAATATATTATTTACATTTAAATTAACATTAATTTGACCAATTAATTTAATCCATCAAATTAAAATTAAATCTTCACAAAATAAAATCATATGTGAACCCATACATATGAATATTTCTACCTAGGAAATAATCTCATAATTAATCTAATTAATTATGAAGAGCCAATTGAATATATTAATTTTATTATTAGGATCAATCCAGTTAACCTTTATAATATAATTAACATATCAATATACACTTCTCTCTCCATAGTGTATACTCCAAGTATACTTGTGATTCCTTAAGTCTGTGTTCAGTCGTTCTATGTGTACGATCCCGTGGGCCCATCTTTATTTTGGCAGTGGGCCTGCGGCTCACAGACTGCAGTTGGGCTCTAGCAAGCCACTGCAGCCCCCAATTAAAATGGAGATGGCAGTCTAACTGTTATCATAACCCTATAGTTTAAACTTGTACATCCCATGTCATTGATATCGGTGTCTAACACAGAGGTATGGATTGATCACCCTCTTTTGTATCGGACAATAACTTGATCCCGAATGCACTGAAGCTCACAAACAAGTTCCCACCTGTTTGGGTGTGGCCACACTCTTATCAGTTACATTCATCAAGAGGCCGGTGTTATCTTCCCAGTGGACTACTGAGTGACAAATCCCTTCTACATAATCCATAGCATTACCATGCTAAGTGACATACCCGAAAGTACCCATACTTGGTACCCTATTACAGGCCCTTTAGGCGTACCCCTAAGCATGCAACCTCACATGTAACACCATCATATGGTCAGGTCAAAGGATCCATGCAAGTACTACACGAGAATCACTTGTGATACTATACCATGTGGATTACTCGTTTAGTGGATCTATCTAGTACCATGCCCCCATGCATGTACCCATTAACTTGGTTGACATTCCATGTCCAATGACCGGTAAGACACTGCCATACAACCAGGTTAATGATAGTCTCTTGTTCTATTCATTCCCATGACTGGAACAAACTACGGATCTATTTATGGTCATATCGTTTACCCTATCCATGGTCTTACTGCCAAGTGCATGACACTTGTCATCATGGATATAGATATGTCCATTGGATACTTCATTTAATATACTGCACAAGATAACTATAATAAATGAATTGATGCCTTTATTAATAACACAAATAGTACAATACATAAATCCAATAAATGTATAATTCAAATACAAGGACCAATGCCTCGGGACTAGGGCATTTCCAACAATCTCCCACTTGCACTAGTTCCAACTAGGCATGGGCCTAATCCCTATAGACCTAGTATGACCCTCGTGCTTGGGCTGAGCCAGCGCCTTGGTCAACAGATCTGCGACATTATCCTCGGTGTCCACTCTATGCAATGCAATGTCACCTCTCTCCGCGATTTCTCATATGAGGTGAAACTTTCTGAGCACGTGCTTTGTGTTCTTGTGTGACCTGGGCTCCTTAGCTTGTGCAACAGCCCCATTGTTATCATAGAAGATATCGACTGGGTCCTGGATAATTGGCACTACTCCCAACTCAGTGATAAACTTCTTCATCCACACAGCTTCCTTAGCCGCATCACACGCAGCGATGTACTCAGCTTCTGTTGTAGAGTCCGCTATGGTTCGCTGCTTTGAGCTCCTCCAGCTTATAGCGCCACCATTCAGCAAAAATACATACCCAGACTGCGACTGGTACTCATCCTGGTCGATCTGGAAGCTTGCATCAGTATACCTAGTAACTGATAGCACTTCCTGACCACCATACACTAAGAAGCTATCCTTAGTCCGGTTAAGGTACTTGAGGATCGCCTTGACAGCTTTCCAGTGATCCTCCCCGGGATCTTGCTGGTATTGGCTCGTCATACTTAGTGCAAAGGCGACATCAGGTCTCGTACATAACATCGAGTACATAATTGATCCAATAGCTGAAGCATATGGAACCAATTTCATGTTCTCCCTGTCCTCCCTTGTTTTAGGATAGTGTTTCTTACTAAGTTTCAACCCATGGCCCATTGGCAAGAAACCTTTCTTGGCCCAGTCCATGCTGAACCTTTTCAGAACTTTGTCAATGTACGAAGCCTGACTTAGGCCCAGAAGCCGATTTGATCTATCCCTGTAGATCCTGATCCCTAGGATCATCTCAGCCTCGCCTAAGTCCTTCATTGCGAAGCACTTACTCAGCTACTGCTTTACCCCTTGCAGTGTAGGTATGTCGCTTCCAATGAGCAGGATGTCGTCTACATAAAGTACCAAGAATGTGACAATGCTCCCACTAGTCCTCTTATACACACAAGGCTCATCTTGATTCTGTATGAAGCCATATTCCTTTATGGCCTCATTGAATCTTAGATTCCAACTTTGGGATGCTTGCTTCAGTCCATAAATGGACCTTTGAAGTTTGCATACCCTTCCCGGATACTTTGGATAGACAAAACCCTCAGGTTGTGTCATGTACACATCCTCGAGTAGCTTCCCATTAAGGAAAGAGGTTTTGACATCCATCTGCCATACCTCATAGTGATACCATGCGGCTATGGCCAGTAGTATCCTAATGGATTTGAGCATGGCTACTGGTGAAAAAGTTTCATCATAGTCTATTCCATGGACTTGTCTGAAACCTTTTGCAACCAGATGCCCCTTGAAGGTATTATCAGCTTTTAGCTTATAGCACCACTTGCAACCTATTACCTTAGCACCCGGAGGTGGATCAACCAAGTTCCAAACTTGGTTATCGTACATAGATTGCATTTCTACCTCCATGGCTTTACGCCAATTCGCAGACTGTGGGCTAGCCATAGCCTCCTGGTAGGTTTTGGGTTCTTCCTCATCCTAGATGAGAAGAGTTTGATCATCGGTGACGAGGAAACCATACCTCTATGGTTCCCGACGATCCCTACCAGACCTTCTAGGTTCTTGTGTGGCCTGGGTCGGTGCTTCCACTTGTGGAAGCTCCACCTGGGCCTCCGAGTTATCCTCTTCAGGAGCTTATGGACCTTGAACTTCCCTAAGTTCAACATTTCTCCCACTATCTTTCTTGGAAAGGAACTCCTTTTCTAGAAAGACCCCCTTCCTTGCCACGAACAACTTGTTCTCGATGGGGTTGTAGAAGTAATACCCTTTGGTTTCCCTAGGGTAGCCCATAAACAGGCATTTGTCGGTTTTGGGCTCCCCTTGCCACTAGTCAATTTCTTGACATGTGCTTCGCATCCCCAAATCCTTAGGAAAGACACATTGGGCTCTTTGCCTGTCCATATCTGATATGGGGTCTTTTCCACTGCCTTAGTCGGAGTATTATTTAAGATGAGAGTTGCTGTCTCGAGGGCGTGTCCCCAGAAACTAATTGGGAGAGATGCTTGACTCATCATTGAGCGGACCATGTCCAACAGGGAACTATTCCTCCATTCGGACACCCCATTCCATTTTGGTGTTCCGGGAGGAGTGAGCTATGGAACTATTCCATGCTCTGTCAAGTATGAGTCAAACTCTAGGCTCATATACTCACCTCCTTGGTCCGACCGAAGGGTTTTGATATTCCTGCCTAGCTGGTTCTGTACATCATTCCTAAATTCCTTGAACCTATCAAGGGTCTCGGACTTGCGTTTCATCAGATAGACATAGCCATATCTGCTGAAATCATCCGTGAACGTGACGAAGTACAGATGCCCACCTCTGGTTGCTGCGCTGATAGGTCCACATACATCTGAATGTATTAGGTCCAATAAGCCAGTGGCCCTTTCAGCCTTCTTGCTAAAAGGCGCCTTTGTCATCTTGCCTCGTAAACATGATTCGCATGTATCAATTGACTCCAAGTCAAATGACCCTAGGACTCCTGCTTTGTGAAGTCTAGCAATGCACTTCTCGTTTATATGGCCGAGACGACAATGCCATAGGTAGAGAGGATTAAGTTCGTTAGGCTTAACCCTTTTAGTGTTTATGTTATAGATATGATTGGTTTCATTTAAGTCCAGGATATGTAGGCCATTATTTAATAGAGCATCTCCATAAAATAATCCCTCTCTAGATATTGAAATTCTACCATTAGAAATAGTGAAATTAAATCCAGAAATATCCAACATTGAGACAGAAATAATATTCCTTCACATAGCAGGTACAAAGTAACAATGTTCCAAAATTAAAACCAATCCACTGGGCATCACAAGGTGGTATTCGCCGATCTCTATGGAAGCAACCCTTGCTCCATTCCCGACCCGTAAGTCCACCTCTCCCGACCCCAATGTCCTTCTGTTCTTAAGTCCCTGCACATTGCAACAAATGTGAGAACCACATCCAGTATCCAATACCCAGGATGTTGAAACAGTAAGGTTAATATCTATAACATAAATACCTGAAGAGGATGCACCTTGGCCCCTTCTTTGCTCTCCCATCAGCCTGGGACACGATCTCTTCCAATGGCCCGCCTGTCTACACCCGAAATAGACGTCTTCAGGACCTGCCTTCTGCTGGGCCTTGGGTTGGGCCTTGGCCTTCTTAGCCTTGGCCTTCTCGGCCTTGGCCTTGGCCTTTTCCTCGGCCTTACCCTTGGCAACAGGGGGGTTCCCCTTGTTGACCAGCAGCACCGGCGGAGTATTTTTGATCTACTGCTCGGTGAGCTTAAGCATCCCATACAGCTCACTGATAGTACGGTTCATCCCTTGCTTATTGTAGTTCAGGATGAACTGATCATAAGAATCCGACAAGGATGCGAGGATTGTGTCCACCGCCTACTCTTGAGAGATAGGCGATCCGAGATGGGCCAAAGTGTCCAAATAGCCCTTCATCTTGAGCACGTGTGCGCTTACAGATGTCCCGGCCCCTATCTTACAAGAGTGGAATGCCTTATTGGTCAGGTACCTCTCCCAACGAGCTTGATCCTGAAACATCTCATTTAGAGTTGTTATCATAGCATAGGCTTGATGGTCCATAAACTGTTTTTGCAGTTCGGGGACCATGCAAGCCAACATAAGGCATGTCACATCCCTATTGTCCTTGACATGCGCCTCGTATTCCTCCAGCTGGGCAACCGGTGGATTACGTCCTTGAGGTATAGCCAGCACAGGCCTTTCCAGTACATACTCTTTTGACTCTTGTCTTAGAACAATCCTTAAGTTCCTAGACTAGTCTAAAAAGTTGGGACCGGAAAGCTTGTCCTTTTCAAGAATAGATCGTAGTGATAAGGTATTATTGTTTGCCATTTGAAAGTTTCTACACAGAAAAACATTTAGAGTGTTAATAAAGGACTTTAAATTATTATTCCAATATGAAATTAATAATGAATCATGTTATTAATTTAAACCGAGTTGTTGGGCTCATGGGCCGAGATCCATATTTCATCAAGATATAGCCAAACGAGGGTTTGGTACAACTACACCTTAATTATTTGGGTAGGAACGCCGTCCAATCCCAACTTAGGGACTCTCGGTTTGATGGGCTTGCTGGCACTTACCCATCTGTGCTTAGGGCCAGGAGAATCCTACTACCCACGCTAAGTCAAAACCTCCATTCAAGTGTTAGAGTATCTCATACTCTAACCCAATACAAAGTGACAATACTCTAGTGTATCCTGCGAGGGCATGGTCTACAACTGGCCTATTCCCACCTCGAGTCAGTTTTGAATGAGGGAAGCACTTTTAAGCGACCTAGTAATTCCATTTGGTTATTAGATTCAATTTATAACGGCTTACATACATAAGGCGGGTGAAAATGCTATTGGATCATACATTCATACATGCGAATAAACATAAAGCATAATTAAATAAAAGTAAAATGGATTGCTATGGGCCTATATTACATCCTAATATTATTCTAGTAAACCTATACTAGAAATGAATATCAGGTGGGCCTCCATCTTTTCCTTCTAGGCTTGCACCTCCACTTGGGCTTGCACCTTCACTTGGGCTCACCACTCCATGGGCTTCTTCTTTTACAAATTTTATAATATTTGAATAAAATAAAATTACATTAAAAAAAAGAAAACCGACACGCAGGCCGTATTTACCCAAAAAGAAAATATAACCCATCTTGTACAAGGCCCAATAGCATCCAACCATACAAACATTTAATCATACATATGCATCCAATACTCTCCCGAAAACCGACCCACCTCACATGTGATAAATGTATGAAATCGGAAAAATGTTTTCAAAATGATTTTCTCACAAAACCAAAAATACAAGGACGTTTCAAAATGATTTTCCAGGTCTAATTGGGCCAGCCGACTGGGCCAACCCCGGTTACCCTCAATTGCATAACCCCTAATCCTTGAATTCCCAATTCTGTCAAACTTGAGTTTTAAGTGTGGTGTGCTATATATTTGTGCTAAACATTTGTTTTGTAGCTTTAGTTTCTTTTTTTTTTTTCATTTTTAATGTATTTAATAGATTAAACCGTGTATATTAAGCGGTTGTAATTATTCTTAGATTCTCGTGTATTTTAGGCGATTGTATAAGTGAGGCGAGAGTTTTATTTTCCCTTCGATTGGGTTGTAAGCCTCTAAATATTTATTTTTTTACTTTTATTTCTTGCATTATTGTATATGTATGCGCACCGCATGTATTAATTCAATAAAATCTATTTTAGCAATTTAAAGTGTCGTAATTAGAACATTGGCCAATTTATTTTGATTAGACTTGAAATAAGGGACTTGTCCGAACCTAAATCTCTGAAAAGTGTGGCAGTTCGCACTTTGGTTCAGCTACACTGTAATTTCCCAGTTGAGCTGAGCCGGGTGGCGACTCTTACACTTTTTATCGAGATTTAGGTATCGATTCTTTTACGAAATTAATTTTCCAAAAAACGAATTTCCAATCCAAAAACCCCATGCAAGGGAGGGCCCCGCCCTAAATCGAGGCGCCCCTTCCGAAAGGGAGTCTCGCGTCCCGTCGAAAACGCGTCGTCCGCTCACAACAGAAAAGGGGAGAATTAAGGGAAAACAGAGAACAATAAAAGGTAGAGGGAATCAGAGGGAGGATTCTATGAAGTGAGAAAATTTGAAAGGAGAAAAAAAAGGAAAACCAGAAACAAATTCACTAAAACAGACTTAGAACACATTGAGTGAGAGTTCCTGATCATATCTCTTCCATTTGGGTCTGCTCTCGGGTTGTATTCGGATTGATTTGGGATGCATACTTGAGGATTTTGGAGTGTTCGCGGGATTCTAAGTGCATTCCATCTTTTCGATCCGCTTCCAGGCGTCAAACATGCTGGAACATCAATAAGGTAAAATCTGAGAGGCCTTAAACTTATCCTTATTTGTTCTATGTTGTGATTTTTCTGTGTTTTGATCAAATTTCTGGAACTGGCTATTTGATTACAATTGTGTGGCTCTAACTAGAGCTGAGCGTCTGTAATCCCTTAGAACAGAGCTGAGCGGCTGTAACACTATAGCCACACGGCTATGTTCTTCTGGACAGAAACCTGAAAAGCCCTAAAATTGACCGAAAGCAGCCAGATTTCATTTTGTTCATTCTGTTATGATTTATTTCGGTCCAATCACATGTGTTATATTCTGAATTATGGTTTTCAGTTTTCATTGAACGTTGATGTGAGATTTGCAGATTCTTTGGTTTCGATTTTTCAGTTTCAGAGTTGTTCGATCCAAACCGGATCCCCTGTCCAGCATTAGCGGATCCCCTGGTCCCTGAAACTCTTCAGAAATCATCAAAACGATTAAAATAGTGATTTTCAAAGCAAAGAAACTAATTTTGGGTTCTGGATAGTATAGACGCACTGTTGTAGTGCTACAGCCATGCAGCTGTAATTCTATAGCCACGTAGCTCTTACTAAGCCTCATGGCTGTAGTCTCCAGAAGGAGGCAGAATCACGGGATGACCCATACAAACGTCGTCGCGTGATGCTGTCTTCAGAATCAAATCATTTTTGGTACGTTTACTGCTTTTGGACCTTAAATGGATGTTTGGAATTAGGAACCCCCACGAATGGAACCCTGAGTTCCGAGATAGCCGACCCACTAACTGGAGAAATTTTCATGTAATTGAGCCAAAACATTTTCCAAAATGTTTTCAAGCACAAGAAAACCTACAGGGTGTTTCTAAAACTGTTTTCTAGGTCTAATCGAATAAGTCGCCCGAACTTCTCGATTATCCCCTAAATGCATGCTTCCCTTTTCTGATAATCCCCATTCTATCCTGTATGAGTCCTGTTTGTGTTTATAATATAATTGTGCTAACCATTTGTTTTGTAGCTTTTATTTTTATTTTTTTATCATTTTGGATGTATTTTATAGATTAATCACGTATTTTAGGCGATTATAATTTTTTTTAGATCTTCGTGTATCTAGGCGATTGTATTAATGAGGATGAGAGCTTTTTTTCTCTTTTTGGGTTGTAATAAACGGCCTCTATTTCTTTTTGGTTTGGTTTGATGTATGGTTTATTTTTCTGCACCTTAATTTTATGCAATTTATTTATGTCATTTGAATGAGCATAGGTTAAATAACAGGAGATAAAAATGGATAGAGAATTAAGTGAGTAAAATATTGTCATATGCACTTATAAATGAATACAAGCATGAGGTTGAATAGGTAAGTTGCCCGAACCCTAAGTCTCTAGATTAGGTACAGTAGTTTACGCTTGGTAGGGAGCTATACTAGAATTTCCCGAATGAGCTGATCTAGGTGGCGACTCTGTCACTAATCTTGAAATTTAAGTTTCAAGGTCTTTAAGGTAATAAAATGGGATTTTCTAAAATGTAAAAACCAGTTTTCCAAAAACTCACACTCAAGGGAAAGGTTTTCCACAAAAGGGATTTCCAAAACAAATCAATTGTTTTCCTAAGCAAGATACAAACCCGTTTTCAAAACAAATCAATTCAAAAAACACTCTTTTCTTTATTCCCCGGTTTGCTTCGCCGCGTTTCACTTTCGCTCGAAAGGTCATCCACTCACAGTGGTGACTCTACTGGGGATGAAAAGCTTCTTAAAACATTTTTTATAAAAACTTCAGGAACTTAGGCAACTGCTGAAATATAACCTCGCTTGTAGTCATTTACTAGTTCATAGTACCATATTTTACTCACACTTGCATACCATGACATTTTCTTTTTCTCAACCCCTCAAACTCACTGATCAGTCTACCTCTTCTGCAAGGATTGGAGGCACCCGAAGGGGTAAACCACTCATAGCATCTCATGAACCTCTCATGTTCTATGTGGAGGAGTGTATTTTCGCTATGGGGACCTATACAACCCTTGGTTTGACTTGGCTCATTAGGTTTGACTTGGCTCATATATAATGACCTAGTAACTTCCCCTTAGGATTACCAAAACATAAACATGAAATTAGACATTAAGAGTACACCTTTGGTATCCCTGGTTGATGCCAAAGAGACCCAACACCTAGGAAGAACGCGAGACTAATCAAAAGGAGGAATAAGGTTGGAAGGTGAGATATTGTTGCGTGTGCTAACGTTTGTTCCATGGTGGTTTTATTTTGACCTTTACATGAAACATCAAACATGCATAATTATTAGTGTGCCATTCTAACTACATCTTTGTGCAACCATTTTTCAAAACATCAACATGTGCGTGACATTGATGCTAACCACATCTTTATACATCCATGACAACTTATTTGTGTGCCCATGTACATTTATAACCCATGTGTTGACATTTCCATGAACCATACACGACATTATCCCTATATGTCATGCATCCTAATCACATCTTCGTGCAACCATTTGCATCTCGTGTGACATGAACATTCACATCATCTCATCTCATTCCACTTAATGAGAGGACATTCTAAGTATGCCCTTCACGACCATTTCATACCATGTCGGGTGTCCCAAAACTACCCGTGTCCTGCCCGTGCATCAGATTGCACTTAGCCATAACATGTCATTCATTAGACGACCACGATGGTTTTAAGTCTATGTTCGTGTGGCGAGTCACATGATGGCATTACATGACATCACGCTCATTCATCATTGGCGTCACAGTGATGCCGAAGTTTTACTTATGTGTCACGATCCATATCTGATTGTTCCATGACATAATGAATCATTCGAGGTACTCCACTAGTACAAGATTATTACACATGTAAGGGCATTTCATGACATTACCAAATCATACAAGGTGTTCCATGAATGCCGAACCCCTGTCCCTGTCTCTAGTTACATGTGGCTTGTTTGTGACATCATTTCATGTTGGATGCCCTAAAAGCATCAAAACTATGTCTGTGGGATGGCCCCCATATGACCATTTCATATCATTTCATTGACCCACATAGCATCAAAACTCTGTCTGTGTGTTTGTACACTTGCGACCATTTCATGACATCCACTAGGTGCCCTAAAAGCACCGACCCTCTGTCTGTGTGATGGCTCACACATGACATTTTCGCATTGTCTTTCGCATGACATTAGGTATTCTTAGGATGTCCAAAGTAAAAAGAGAATAAGAACACAAATATCATCTTCATTATCATGCTCATTCATGAGACATCTTTCAATCATGATCATTTCACAACCATGCCATACACGTCACTTAGTGTGTAGAGTCTAGACTCATGACATCCATCCATTGTTCTAACCCTATGTTGAACGTGCAGTTTGGAGTCAAACTTTGAGGTGATTAGTATGCGTTGAACCAGAGTCTGATCAGTTAGCCCAGTCAGTTCAACCATAACCAGAAACTGTGGAAGGGGTTAGAGTCTAGTCAGATTTAGATGTAGATGCGCTACTGAGTTCGGATCAGTTTAAGGCCACCTTAAGGGAAGAGATGTAAGCTATGATGCCTACTGAAGAGGGTCAAACTGCTCAACCAATTTCGGCTTTGGTCGGAAATAGGGGAAACATGGTCCAAGCAGCAAATGGAGCCGGAGGAGGAATTCTCAATAATAGTATAGTGGTCGTTCCCCATTGGGAAATTGACCGCCAGTTTGAGGAAGACAAAGCTTTCATGAGGGCAAGGGAGGCCTCAATTGAGACGGCTGCTGAGAATTGTCTCAAAGAAAAATTCTCTAAACTGGAGGCTTTGTTGCCTAAACTAAAAGAGATGGTGCATTATAACCCCATCAAGTGTGCAGACTCAGCTACCCTAATGGCAGAAAGAGGAGAGCCGCTCCCAGTTGGTTTCCAGATGCCTTATCTGCCTTCGTACACTGGAGAAGGTCCACCAGAGGCTCAATTGGACAGCTATGTGAGGATTATGTCCAGTCTAGGAATCGGGAAGATCCACCTGTTGAACCTATTCTCGACCACTCTAAGGGATGTTGCTGCTAAATGGTATCTGAAGATGCCAATCCATATACGCTCCACATGGGAAGAGTTATCTAAAGCATTTGTGAAGTAATATGTTTACAATACTTAGGTGGAGACCACTTTGGAAGACCTAGAGAGGATTCACCAAAAATTGAATGATTCTTTCTCGGCATACTATAAGAGGTGGATGGATGTCCAAGTGCTAGTAGACGGGGCCCCAAAGTTGGAATCTCTCGTGGTGAAGGTAGTTGATGGCAGCTTGCCCCTTTATAAAGAGAAAATGAAGTTGAAGAGGTTCCACTCCTTCAATGATGTTGTTGAGTTTGCCAAGCATATCAAAAGGTACGAGGAGGAGGACCAAAGGGATAAGTAGAATTCGAATACTTTTCAAGGCAATCAAGGGTATTCACAGGGGTACAAGAGTGGAAGTTCTATGACTACACCCACTGACTCCAGTTCAAAATTAGCTCAAACAGCAGCATTAGATCAAACGACAAAAATGGATGTGGCCACAGTGAATCAGGGTAGGTAGGCAGTGGCTCCTCAGAGGATCAACAACCCATGGGTAGAATCTTTGGTTCGTATCTTCGCCAAATGTAGGAAGGTGGGACTATTGCAGAATTTGAAGCCCTATTCACCCCCAGCTGAAGTAGAAAAGGACAACTTCTGTCCCTATCACGTGATGCCAGATCACTGCACCAACGATTGCACTCAACTGATAAAGGCCATTCATCAGTTGATTACCAAGGGGAAGATTATGGAACCACCCTTGAAACCGAGCGTTCAAAGTAATCCCTTGCCCAACTTCAGATGATCCGGGTGCACAGGCTATTGAGATCGAGGATGCTACAGTTAGAGAAGACCCTCCGCATGTGGAGGATGATAGCTATTTTAATGTATTTTTCTTTTCTTTTTCACAATATGAACAATTCAGCCTATAAGGCACTTAATACAATGTAATTTGATTTCAATTACTTATGTGATATTTTTTTCTGATGGAACTATGCATACATACAAACATTCATTTAATGTCTTTAACATACATGATGCATCATCGCATGAAATGAATCTAGGGACAGATGATGACCTAAAAATGGTATCCGTCTTGAAAGGTTTCATACCTGAAGAGAGAAAAGAAATTGCAAAAGTATCACAAAAGCATGTGGAAACCTTTGTCTGGCTATTCGATGTCATACAGGAGTTGACAGAGGAATTACTAAACACCAAATTCCAAAGAATCCGAAGACAAAATTAGCCAAGCAGAAGATCTGTAGACCCAGATCAGAAAAAAGGTGGTAATCACAATATAGGGAATTGATAGCGTTAGAGAAATAAGGCCAATCGTGACAAACGGATGTCATAGTCATAACCATCAACTACTCCTCAAAGTGAGTAGAAGCGGAGTCATATATGAATGTCACAGCCTTAAAAAAAAGAATGTGTATCCAAGTTCAGAAAGAAGAATGTATCTGTATGATATGGAATTCTGCATCATGTCATGACCAATAATGGAGCATAGTTGTTATAGAATAAAGCAATGGGGCATCACATGTCATCTCCGTATCGCCCACATGACAATGGGACTATAGAAGCGGCCAATAAGTCTATCAAAGATGATTCCATCAAAGTGGCAGTTGGGTTGACATGTTACCATTTGCCTTGTGAGGACATAGAATTAGCATCAAAGTTCCCACCAGAGAAACACCATGCCCCTTGGTCTACAGGGTGGAAGTGGTTCTACCAGTGGAAACAGAGACCAAGTCGTCAACCCTATCAACCAAGATAAGCTTAGGTGATACTACATGTAAAAAAAAAAGAGTCCGATGGATCGAAAACCGAAAAGGTGATCCATGCAAAAATTAGGATATCTGATGGACCGAAAACCAAAAAGGTGATCCACACAAAAGTTAGGACAGTGAGGTGAGCACCATTAGTTGGAAAATCTACAAAGACCAGTTGATGGCAGTCGGGGGTTCGGTCGAGGCGGATACCATTATTGATTCTTTCCTTAGCTCTATTTCATCTTTGATGTGCATTGTGCTAAAATATTATTAATGAATGAATGGATGAATGCTTTGTTCTGGCTGTTTAAACGTCCTAAGTTTGTTTGAAATTTAATTCGTATCATGCATATACGACTGTATACATTTCCTATTTGCATGCATCTCACTTCACAAAAAAAACCGATAGACTAAAAACTGAAAGGTGGTCTATGCAAAAATTAGGATATGAATAAAAGTCTGCTGAGTTGGAAACCCAAAAAGGTGGTTTAGGCAAAAGTTAAGACGGTCTGATAGACTGAAAACCCATAAAGGAAATCTATGCAAAAACAAGGACATAATAAAATAAAAAAAAGGCCAATTAGCAGCAGTCCATCGAGTCCCGAGAAGTGTTAAAGTGATTCAAATAATAACAAAGGTGGGTAAATTGAATTCATTCAAAAGTATAAACTCGATAGAAAAATAAAAAGCGATGGATACCAGAAGAAGTATCATAATGTATCGAGTCAAATAAACAAGTGTAACAGAATAAAGCCCATAAACATGCGAAACGTTCTAAAATACAGAAATTTGAGCCCACAGGTGGGCTGTCATATCAATAGAAACAAGAGAAACCTAAGGCTGTCCCCCATCATCCTGATCGTCCATCTCGTTCTCGTCGCTAGTATCCTCAGAGCTGGCGAGCTAAGCCTCCAATGTGTCTACCCATGTACGGAAGGTCTGCTTTATGAACTCCAGATCCGTAACACACCTCTGTAGCAGGTCCACCTCTGACCTCAGACGAGTGGACTCGCGATGGTGAACACCAACTGCAGACTGCACTAGAATCAACAAAAGGTATATCATTTCATATAAATGCAAACACTTGCAACATACACACACACACATGCATAGATGCATGAAAACTAACTCAAGTGCAGGTACTTAGTGTCATCATCGTGTTGTCTTAGATCGTGAGCATCCTGAATGCAGAGATGGCCTGACAAAGGGCCATCCCCTGAGATACCGAAATCTGCATAGGAAACAGTTACACGAATCAGACAAGTGCGTAATAGTGAAAACTGAAAAGTAGATGAAGGCGTGGGCATTCATATGAGTGGTATCAGAAGGGGTATCAGTAGGGTAGGTATAGTCCCTGAGATACAGGTCAGCCTGGTACGACTACCTGAACTTATCAAGTAGCTGAATGAATGGGTCTATCGAGAACTCTAGTCATCCAGGAATGAAGCTAGTAGGGGGGACCACTGGAGGAATCACTGGAGGAGCAGATGGAGCACCCTCCACCCTCACATCATCATCATGCTTGGCCGCCCATGTGGAGGAGCTCCCATCTCCCCGACCATCGACAGTCTGCGACCCCCGACCACTGGAGCATCTGCCAGATAAAGTGCGAGGGCACTTGCCTCTCCCTGATGACTACAGGTAATAAAAGAAGGGTGTCAGTAAAATAATGATTCAGTATAAATAAACAAAAAGCAGAAGAGGAAGCATACCCCTGCCTGTACTGCTCCAGTAGGACGAAGGAGGTGTGTGGTGGCAAACTGGAGGTATTCTCCCTCCACTCCATTACCACGTATCCAGATCCAAAGAGGGTGGGATCTTACGCCAAAATAGTCCCACTGGTAGAGCGGCCGAGATCTTACGCCCTGTGGGACTAGAACGCCAATCAAAGACCCGCTCTTCGAGGTACCACTCCAGACCGAAGGGGCACTCCATCACAAATCTCCTAGGCATCAGCCTCTGGGCATCCCTTACCTCTTAGGGCAACTCAGCTCCCCTCCAAGGCTCCTTAGTCAACTGAAATCAAAAAATCGAGAGTTAGAATATCAGAGAGACTGTTGTGAAATACTAGAATTCAGAATCCATAAGAGGGTGAGATGTATACCCCTTTGAATGTCATCTGAGCCAGAAATAGCCAGCAATCATCTACACTCTGATCCACCTCACCCTGACTGAAACCCAGCCATCTGCCCAGTCAGGGAAGTCATGAAGCTCAGTGGTCACTGGAACGTGCACCACTGTATGAGGAATGAATCTGTACTCATACGCCCAAATATGCAAAAGAAGCATAATTAGAAAGTAAAAAAAAAAGTTAGAGGAACTCACATGAAGGACAATCTAAAAGCCCTTCACCACCTTCTGCTTCCCCCAGGGGCACAGATCGAGGGAATAATGTAGTTGAGCTAAGTCGGCTCATCCCCAACATAAGTCCCTCACGTCATCCAGCTAGATCAGCGCAGGAAGAATAGGTCGTTGTAATCTATGGGAAAAACGAAAGTAGTAAGGGTGTGGAGGATAAAAGCCCTAGCGTAGCAGCTCGTATCATCAGCAGTGAACGTAGTGCCATCGGGAAGCTCAGCTTGTCTCCCCAACCAATAGTCCCGGAGGGAGCTACACTGGATCTTCTTGTCCCATCAAACTAATCAGCATGGTAATGATCTCAGGATTGTAACCTCCTCTCTCTATCATCTAGTTGAACTTAATGATGTGCCCACCAAAGGGTAGTCCGGTGATGGCCGTGAAGTCCTCGGGCATGACAGTGTACTCCCCTATCGGGAAATGGACAGCGTGCATGGAGTCCATCCAACACTCTATCATTGCCGTCAGCAGACAGCGGCTCATCCTAGGAGGATGCTCACAGATGGAGCATACCATCCTCTACAGCCCTGTGGCATCTACAATCACCCTCATGCCATCCCAGAGTCTTCTATACCACCTCAACGAGTCAGACAGTGCCCCGGCCCCACCATTACGGGACCGATCCTGTAAAACAATGAACAAGGAGTTTTTTATGAGCTATTTGGATTGCATATAGGTCGTATAAATCAAGTAAAATGTATTAGAATTAAAGAAAAAATGAGAAAATTTCTAGTCTGACTATTACAACTGACTCTGTTCAAGCATTTTCAGCTTGGCTTTAGAACATAGCCGCATGGCTATAACTTAGAGCTGCGCGACTCTATCTGCAAAATCTCAACAGTTTCGTGGAAACCCTAGGTTTCACAAAATCACCCCTAAGTCAGTCCTAATCACTACCAAATCACTAATTGAAGTTTCTAGGGGCAAAATCTACCCTAAGCATGCATCGATTTCACCTAATTTCATCTGATTTTGTCTACATTTGTAGGAATTGGAAAAAATTGAAAAAAGAGAAAAATTGGGAAAACTAACCAATTTTCAAGATGCATGCGAAGACGGATGAAGTGTGATGGGTACAGGATCATTTCCCTTGACCCCACAATACTCGACCGAGTCTTGAAGCCCGTACACGTCGACTGTGGACTCGGCGGGTAGCAAAAATTGTCCCTCAGGTAAAACATACCTCATGTGAGGGGCGGGTTGCGAAGGAGCAACCGAACGAATCATTTTCCTGAGTTTCTTCATCATCTTAGAAGGTAGAATTCGGGTGGAAATATTGAGAGCAAAAGAAACACAGAAGAAGAGGAAGAAAAATGTGTTTGTGGGAAATGAAGCCGTCTGTTTGAGTTTTAAAGGTTCTGCCCATTTCACGCTAGAGCTGCGCGACTCTAACAACATGGCAAGTCATAGCCGCACGACTATAAACTACAGTCATATGGCTAGACTGTGCAAAATAGAGCCTCACGGCTCTAACTAGCAAGTAAAGAAATTTTCTTAATTTTTTTATAACTTTGGTTTATGCCGATATAATCCCGAGAAGGGTATTTCTTGCCTTTTGCAGATATCCAAAGGCAAAACAATCAAGCCCTATTTATTCTTGATCGAAGGGGCAAAAATTTTGTTTCCAAAATTATCGATCAAGGAATAAATACGCACTCTTTATCCAATTCCAGATCATCGCTCTGTTGTGGGCTAATTCCAGATTACCGCTCCGCTGTGGGTCAATTCCAGGTCATCGCTCCCGTGTGGGCCGATTCCAGATTTTTGCTCCGTTGTAGGCCAATTTCAAATCATCACTCCCCTATGGGCCAATTCCAGATTCTCGCTCCACTGTGGGCCAATTTCAGATCATCGCTCCACTGTGGGCCGATTTCAGATCATCGCTCGACTGTGGGCTAATTCCATATTACCGCTCCACTGTGAGCCAATTCCAGATTATCGCTCTGCTATAGGCCAACTCTAGATTATCACTCCGCTGTGGGCCAATTCCAGATTATCGCTCCACTGTAGGCCAATTACATATCATCGCTCTGCTATGGGCCAATTCCAGATTATAGCTCCGCTGTGGGCTAATTTCAGATCATCGCTCCACCATGGGCCAACTCCAGATTATTGCTCCCTCGAGAGCCAACTTCATATAATTGCTCCCCCGAGAGCCAATTTCAGATTATTGCTCCCCCAAGAGCCAACTTTAGAAATAAAGCTCCTAGTTTAGAACTAAAGTCAACATCCCCAGTAGGATGTTGTGCCTGACTTCCTTAACAAACCAAGGCGTCAGGTATGTTTTCTTTCCTTTTCTCACCGCATTCTGTATAGCGAGACCAAACTCGATCCTGGCACAATAGCTTGATTATGTCGACTTTGATCTCGCGAAGGGCAGCCTGTGAGCACGGGTTTTCCCAACCTCTGTGATGAGAGTCTTACGTTACCTGTTAAGCAGATGAACATGAATTGGACTAGAGAATGAGTGGGATGTCGCTTGGAATGTATCAAACGCTCCGAAATCCAAACGGTCCTCGATCCAAACCCCAATAAAGGTCCTTCCAGTGATTAGAAGGCTTAGAGGTGAGTCTAGGATTTAGGAGAATCTGTCACGGCTCTGCTTAGAGTTACACAGCTGTAGTTTTAGAACTATAGCCGTGCGGCTATAATTCCAGAGCCACAAGGCTATAATACTATAGCCGAACGGCTCTGCAAGCGGTCAGATTACTGTTGGAGATTGTGCCCTAAGGCCAATATTGGATTATGTAATTTGACTTCTAAGATTAATCTAGTGTAGATTAATATTATCATTTATGTTTGTATGTTAGCATTTATGATAAGTATCCATGAATAAATCGTGTTATTCTAAATATCCCTAGTCGATTGTTATTATGGGAATAATAACAAACTAAGACTAGTGTGAGTGATAATGGATATTCATAAGATGAATATAGTGTATACAGATACAGATTATACTCACGGGTAATATGTTAGAGAACATGTTACTGGAGACCCACTATGAGATCAAGTTCATGGTCATGTGTCACAACTGATCTTGATTATAGTAGTGTCATTAGCTGATTCCTTTGACCTGAGGTCACCATTGATTCCGGGATGAACTCATGTTGTGTTTTGACGCAGTCAAACGCTGCTTGTAACAGAGTAGTTATAAAGGCTGTGATTGGGTACAATATGACTCATGCTTTGGGATGTGAGTGACAGATATGGGATTTTGTCCCTCTCTATCAAGAGAGCGATATCACTGGGCCCCTCGATAAGTAAGACCGTTAAATGCATGGCCGTGCTCAAATAATTGATAGAGTATCAATTGATTTGTCTAAACAGTTTACTTTGAGATCGAGAAAGCATATGATTAATTTATATAAGATTGACAAGTGTACCATGTCTTATAATTAATCATGATATCAAGAGACAAAAGGGAATATGACACATTATATAAGTAGGTTTATTGGATTATACCAATCATATGAATTGGGTAGTCATAATGGCTTGCTAGAGTCCGCTTATGACTTATGAGGGCATTATGGTAATTTCCTCATTGCCAATTTATATGATCCTACGGGGTCACACACAAAGAGCAAAATGAGATTCACTTAATTCGGGAATAAATCATTATGAGATAATGATTTATTATTGATGAGAAATTAAATATATATAAAGATATATATTTACATGTATATGTATATACACATGAACATATTAATAAGATTAATATATTTATGGCATAAAGTATGCTATATATATATATGCATATTATAATTATATTATATGGTGATATAAATAATTATAATATACATTTACGTATATGTGTATATATATATATGTATGTATGTATGTAAATATTAATAAGATTAATATAGCATAAAGTATGCTAATTATATTATATGGAGATATAATTAATTTTACATACATATGTGTATATGATGGAGAATTGACTAAGGTTAATATTAATTGAGAATTAATAAAACTTATGGGGGCTAATTTATAATTATAATTAAATATAGTATTTAATTACAATTATAAGTTAATAATAAAAGAAAAAAAAAAAACCCTAGACACAAGTGGTAGAGAGGGACGAAAATCTGCAGCCCCATTTTCTCCAAAATGGCCGAAAATTGCTTTTGGCCAAGAGTGAAAAATATCGATTTTTCACCTTCTCACTCGAAGAACTGTTCTACGATCCCGGCGCTAGCACGCGGTGAGTCAATTGCTCGGTGTGGATCAACTGTAGAGGGAATCTAATTTGGTTCCTGTATCCAATCCTGCAAAAAATTAAGAGGTAATTTTAACCCTTCCTTCCAATTCAAATCATAATACATGGGTCCTTGGTGGGGATTAATCCTTTTATTTCCGCTGCGTATTGTTTTTGTGCGATTAATTCCCCAACAGTGGTATCAGAGCCACTTGTATTTTGATTGAATTGGATTTATGTTTTGATTGGATCAAAATTGCATGTTAGGGTTTGTATGATTTTGATTGGATCAAAATTGTTGTTAGGGGTTTGTATGTTTTTATTTAGGGTTCTATGTTATTATGAATAACAAATTAAAATTTGATTTTAATGTGAATCATTGTGAATGATTTGTTTTAATAATTTGAAATGTTTAAGGGGTTGGTATCATGAATTTGATTCATGGGATTTTAATTGAAATTGTTTCAATTAATTAAATGAAATAAAAAAAAAAAAAAAAAAAAAAAAATTGTTTCGTTATTCTGGGCATAATGCCCAGAATATTTTTTTGGGTGCAATGCAATTGCAATTGCAATTGCGCCCAACTGCAATTGCAATTGCAATTGCAATTGCACATGCTGCGTAAGCAGCATGCTGCTTACGCAGCATGGGCTGCGCAGCATGGGCTGCGCAGCTATGTGTTGCGCAGCCCGTCGGGCTGCGCGCAGTATTGGATACTGCAGTGCGAGGCCCGACGAGCATGCTGTCCGACAGTTTTACCCCTTTTTCGTTTTAAGTGTGGAAAATTGTTTCTGCATATTTACGAATTTTTCCAAATTAATTAATTCTAAATACAATGTGATTGTATTTTACCACTTTGAACCCTAAATATTTTAGATATAAAATTATTGTTGATAATTTTATGCATGGTGTTATGGTATGGTTTTGGACCCCGTGGATGCTTTATTTTATTTATTATGGTTTTATATAAATACGACCTGCGAGTCGTTTGTATTTATGTAATTTTTAATTTTACTAGATAAATTGTATAGGACGCAATTTATGATATGTAAAATTTATTTTACTAGAAAAATTGTATAGGTTGCAATTTTTTTTGTAAAATATAAATCCATGAGATGGTGCTTAGAAGCAAAGACGTGGAGGCGGATCCAAGAGGCGGTGCAATGACCATGTGATGGATGCTACCACCTAGGATATGACCTTGTTGATTTTCATATTGGCCTATGAAAATCAATGTAGATTTAAACCATACCATAACACGGTTTTGAGTCTTATGCATGTTGTATTTATTTTATGCCATAAGATGCCATGTTAATAAATATTGATGCATGTTAGAAATTATTTTGCATGTGATGCAAAATGTTAATATATATATGTAAATGCATGCTTTGTTTCTTTTAGATGCCATGTGATGCCATGCTAGATTGCATGCTTAACATATGTATGACATAGGATGCCATGCTAATTAGTATTAACAAGAGTATGTTTAATATTAATGCCATGAATTGTATATGATACAATTAAAATCACAGGATTTAACAAACCCTAAATAAACTTATGAAGTTTATATTTGCCACCCAATTACGTATAACACTAGTCAAGTACTATGTTCGCATCATGGTAGCCACGCCAAAGCGGGTACGCATGTTGTGACCTTAGCGAAGCGATAATATGAGAAATGGTGATTCTCATTGTGTTGTAATTGGTTTAACAAAGGGTTAATCAAAACGGTGTTTGAGCCCGAGGCAAAGATGAGATGAGTAACATGCAATTAAATATGATATATGATATCATGCATCTCATAAATTAGAAGAGTTGCATAATGATGCAATTGGCAAAGAAGTGCACATCCAAAATATGTTTAAATGGTTTAAAGCATGATTTTGAGTCTTTGCCTACCGAAATTATATTTAATCATAGGGACATGCCAAAGCAGTGCTATGGTTAAGTATGGATTTTGGATCTTCACCCACTTAAATATTTTAAAGGGTTTTATAATTTAAGTGGGAGCATTTAAATAAAAAAATCTTTACACGCTTTATTATAGTTATGATTGCTATTACCATGATCTCGATTGTTATTGAACTTTGAGAATTGTTCTCAAATCAAAAGGAATCATATGTTCTCAATAATCCTTTTGCCCAATGAACCACTAGCAATTGTAACATGAGTATAAAAGATGCTTACTTGAAGCATCGAAGGGACTCTGTTAAATTTTGTTATCTTACACTTGCCACCAATTCTTCCGTACGTGGAAGTTTTACTTGAGATATATGATACATCACAAATGGAAATGTTCCATCAGTTAGTGAGCAAGAAAAGATAAGTGTTTGAGGCAACATTTTCTCATTGGCCTCCAAAAGGGCATTAAGATGTGATCTTGAATTCATTAATTGATAGTCATTGGTGATGAACTATCATTTGAATGACATGGAGAAAATTGTGAATTAGTTGCATAGGATGCAAAAGAATGTTAAGTTATCCATAAAGGATAAGCCCGCCTCGAATTGTGTGCTTAAGGTTCAAAAGGAAAAGGATAAAAGGAAGGTCGAAAAGCATAAAGACCGAAAGGTTCGGGTGAAACATGTTTTAAAGACCAAAGCTGTTGGCATAGAGAGATCTCCAAAAGAAGGATATTGCCATTTCTAGAATGAATCGTTCATTAGAATGAAAATAGCAAACTTTGTTTGGAGAACTATGAGACGATGAAAGGCAGTAAGACTGCTACCTTAAGTATTTATTAATTATTCTACTTTTGTTTCTATATCAAAGGTATTAGATACCGTGGTGGATTTCATATTAGTAGAATATGAAGAATCTCAACTTAAGTAGAAACCTTATGAAGGTGAAAGGTAGAATACGAATAGGCAAGAGTAGCAAAGGTTGTTACTTGGAAGTTATGAACTTCTGGTTAAAAGTTATGAACTTTTACATGAAAGTTATGAACTTCTAGGTAAAAGTTGTGAACTTTTACATAAAAGTTATGAACTTTGGTTAAAGGTTATGAACTTTTACATGTAAGTTATGAACTCTTGTTGCCTATTGGGCTCGTTGTTTTGAGTGAACAAATGTTGTTTATTTTATAATTGTGAATTATAAACTTAATAAAGACATGATTATGAAATACAGATTTACATAATTGTCTTTATATGTGGAGCCCATCCGTAACATAAATACTGTAAGGATCGAATCAAACGGTTTGATTCAACCTATTTTGGCAGTGTCGTCTTGGAGACATAAGCAAAGTCGCATTTTGAAACTCCATAAGAATGGACTTTTGGATTCATGAGATTATGAATCATCTTGAATCATGCGAATGTTGTTTATTATAAAAGATGACAAAAGTGGTTCTTTGCTAAAAGTAGTTAAAGAATAATCGATTTATTAAGCATTATACATGTGGATGTATATGAATTATAAATCAACTGCTAAAGAAGGTTTTAATACTTCATTACCTTTATGGAACTTTTCACTAGATAAGAGTATCAAATGAAACACGAGTTTGGAACTTTTGAAGTGTTCAAAAGCTTGTAAAAGGAGTATGAAGTATCTTGACATGATAGTAAAGTCACTTAGATATGATCCAAGTGGTGAACATTTGAGTCAAGATTTTGACAATCATCTTAGAGATTGTGGGACTGTCTCACAATTAACTCCTCCAATTACGCCACAAAGGAAGTTGTGTCGAAAAGGGAGTAGTCGAACTCTATACAGATATAGTTCAATCTATGATGAAGTCAAGTTGATCATCGTTTTCTCGAGAATATGCCATTAAAGCAGCTGTGTATATTGTTCCATCTAAAACAATTCATGAATCAACATATGAGATATGGTTGGGTAAGAGACCCAAATTGTTTCATTGAATAAGTTTAGGGCTGTAAAGCTTATTTCGAATAAGTTGGCACCTAAATTTAAATATCGTATTGTGGATTACTCAAAAGGAAACTAGGAGTTGTTACTTTTATATTTCTTTGGGATACAAAGTGGTTGTAGCTAGAAATAGTTTCTCCTTGAAAAGGGAGTTAATTTCTAGAAGAGTTAGTGGGAGTAAAGTACACCTACAAAACTCGTAATTCACAAAGTGACATTAACGTTGAAGAGGAACATGGAAATGGTTTCATGATCATTGTTGAAATTACACAAGTCCAATGAAAGTCTAGTAGAATACGACATGAATAGGAGAGATATGGATTTCTCAAAATCATGATGTAGTTTTACTAGATTGGAATAAGTCTTCTTTTATGAAGAAGCAATGTTAGATTTTGAATCTAATAAGTGACTTGATGCTACAAAGGATGAAGATAAGTCCATGTCTGACAATCAAAGTATAGACTTTGATAAATCTTTTAGAAGATGCATATGCAATGGTTGCAAGTGAGTTTTCAAATTGAAAACCGACATGAATGGTGATCTTCAAACTTATAAAGCACGACTAGTGACAAAAAGGGGTAATAAACAAGTTCATAGTAGTGACTATGAGGATACGAACAAACTCATAGTAGGACTATGATAAAATCCTTTTTCGTCATTAATCATGATCAAGTCAAATTGAGTTCTTGTTGCCACATCCGCATAATATGATTATAAAATATGGCAAATGGATATCAAAATCTTTTTTCTACGTGAAAACATGATTGAGGATGTGTACGTGACACAACCCAAAGTTTTTGAGCATCCAAAGAATTCAAATAGCGTATGCAAGTTTCAAAGATTCTTATAAGGATCGAAACATGCATCAAATAGTTGGAATCATAGTTTTGATAAAGAAATCAAATGGTTTGATTTTATCAAAAGGATGATGAATCTTGTGTTTCAAAAGGATCAGTGGGAGCATATCGGTATTCCTAACGCTATATGTGGATGACATATGGCTTGTTGGAAATAACATTCTTACCTTGCAAGAAGTAAAATCTTGGCTAAGAAAGTAATTTCGGTTAATGTTATAAGCATGACTGCCTG
Source organism: Euphorbia tirucalli (assembly GCA_039660915.1). Lineage (NCBI taxonomy): Eukaryota > Viridiplantae > Streptophyta > Magnoliopsida > Malpighiales > Euphorbiaceae > Euphorbia > Euphorbia tirucalli. The sequence continues at coordinate 26,379,322 of CM077640.1, read as the reverse complement.
TGTTCTTAAAATTGGAATCTATAGAGATAGATCTAAAAGAATGTTTTGGCTTAAGTCAAAGCATTGAAAGCGTTCAATGTAAAAGACTTAATAGAAGCTTGCTTATGTTAACTGTGTAAATAGTTGCACATATACAACTGATTGCAATTAGTTGCAATATATCAGTCGAGATCTAGTATTCTCTTAAAAGGAGATGTTATGATTTTGAAAGGTTCAAAATAAAATGATATAGCTAAATATCTATAATAAAAGTCAAGTATATTGTTACATATGATGTAAAGGAAATTTTGGATGAAGAAGTTCATCACAAAATGTTGTGTTTTGTTCTAAGCATTGCTTATCCTGTGAGACTATTGTAGGGACAATAGTTCAATGCGTAAAAACCTTGTATGACACAAGCATATACTTAGGCGTTTTTCACTAATTTAGAGAGGCTGTCTCTAAAGAGAGAGTGAAAATGTGTAAAGTAACAACGGAAGGTAAAATTAATAATTCACTGACAAAGACTCCTGCACGAGTGAATACATGAAAGTCATGTAGGTCAATGGGTATGAGATACATGTATGATTGGCCATAGTGCAAGTGGGAGATTGTTGGAGATTGTGCCCTAAGGCCAATATTGGATTATGTAATTTGACTTCTAAGATTAATCTAGTGTAGATTAATATTATCATTTATGTTTGTATGTTAGCATTTATGATAAGTATCCATGAATAAATCGTGTTATTCTAAATATCCCTAGTCGATTGTTATTATGGGAATAATAACAAACTAAGACTAGTGTGAGTGATAATGGATATTCATAAGATGAATATAGTGTATACAGATACAGATTATACTCACGGGTAATATGTTAGAGAACATGTTACTGGAGACCCACTATGAGATCAAGTTCATGGTCATGTGTCACAACTGATCTTGATTATAGTAGTGTCATTAGCTGATTCTTTTGACCTGAGGTCACCATTGATTCCGGGATGAACTCATGTTGTGTTTTGACGCAGTCAAACGCTGCTTGTAACAGAGTAGTTATAAAGGCTGTGATTGGGTACAATATGACTCATGCTTTGGGATGTGAGTGACAGATATGGGATTTTGTCCCTCTCTATCAAGAGAGCGATATCACTGGGCCCCTCGATAAGTAAGACCGTTAAATGCATGGCCGTGCTCAAATAATTGATAGAGTATCAATTGATTTGTCTAAACAGTTTACTTTGAGATCGAGAAAGCATATGATTAATTTATATAAGATTGACAAGTGTACCATGTCTTATAATTAATCATGATATCAAGAGACAAAAGGGAATATGACACATTATATAAGTAGGTTTATTGGATTATACCAATCATATGAATTGGGTAGTCATAATGGCTTGCTAGAGTCCGCTTATGACTTATGAGGGCATTATGGTAATTTCCTCATTGCCAATTTATATGATCCTACGGGGTCACACACAAAGAGCAAAATGAGATTCACTTAATTCGGGAATAAATCATTATGAGATAATGATTTATTATTGATGAGAAATTAAATATATATAAAGATATATATTTACATGTATATGTATATACACATGAACATATTAATAAGATTAATATATTTATGGCATAAAGTATGCTATATATATATATGTATATTATAATTATATTATATGGTGATATAAATAATTATAATATACATTTACGTATATGTGTATATATATATATGTATGTATGTATGTAAATATTAATAAGATTAATATAGCATAAAGTATGCTAATTATATTATATGGAGATATAATTAATTTTACATACATATGTGTATATGATGGAGAATTGACTAAGGTTAATATTAATTGAGAATTAATAAAACTTATGGGGGCTAATTTATAATTATAATTAAATATAGTATTTAATTACAATTATAAGTTAATAATAAAAGAAAAAAAAAAACCCTAGACACAAGTGGTAGAGAGGGACGAAAATCTGCAGCCCCATTTTCTCCAAAATGGCCGAAAATTGCTTTTGGCCAAGAGTGAAAAATATCGATTTTTCACCTTCTCACTCGAAGAACTGTTCTACGATCCCGGCGCTAGCACGCGGTGAGTCAATTGCTCGGTGTGGATCAACTGTAGAGGGAATCTAATTTGGTTCCTGTATCCAATCCTGCAAAAAATTAAGAGGTAATTTTAACCCTTCCTTCCAATTCAAATCATAATACATGGGTCCTTGGTGGGGATTAATCCTTTTATTTCCGCTGCGTATTGTTTTTGTGCGATTAATTCCCCAACAATTACCTCCCAAATAATCGAAATCAATCTTTGATAGGGAATCAAACTCTTTAATTAGGAGGATTCTCGGTCAAAATTTGAGTAAGGGTTTTAATAGCGGGAAAAGAAAGACAGCAAAGGGGAGAATTTGGGGGAAACAGAGAACAATAGAAGGAAAAGGGAATCAGAGGGAGGATTCTAGGAAGTAAGAAAACTAGAAAGGAGAAAAAAAAGGAAAACCAAAAGAAAAATTCACTAAAACAAACTTAGATCACATTGAGTGAGAGTTCCTGATCACATCTCTTCCATTCAGGTCTATTCTCGGGTTGTATTCGGATCGATCTGGGACATATACTTGAGAATTTCGGAGTGTTTGCGGGATTCTAAGCGCATTCCACCTTTTCAATCCGCTTCTAAAAGTCAAAGACGCTAGAACATCACCAAGGTAAACTCTGAGAGGCCTTAAACTAGAGCCAACCGGCTGCAATCCCTTAGAACAGAGCCGAGCGGTTGTAACACTACAGCCGCACGGCTATGTTCTTCTGGGCAGAAACCCAAAAAGCCCTAAAATTGACCAAAAGCAGCCAGATTCTAGGGGTGAGCAAAACCAAACCGGTGTCCAAAAACTGAAAATCCAAATCGAACTGAACCGAACCAAACCGATCCATTTTATAGTTGGTTCGGTTTGGTTTTTAGTTGTTAAGAAGTTTGGACATTGGTTCGGTTTTGTTTGGTTCGGTTCAAAACTAAAAAAATGAAAAACTGAATAATTGATAATTGTAGAGAATTTTAGACATTATATTCCTTTATTGTTTTATATTGTGATTTTTGGATGCTAATTTATAGTTGTTCAAACTTGAGAGTTGAAAAAAGAAGTAGAGAATTTTAGTATTTTATTGTGATGTAATACTATTATTTAGTACTACTGATTTTTTAAGTTAATTTTATTGTATTTCCTTTCTTTTTTTAAAACAAACTACTTATATAAAATTTTTATTTTGATATTTTTTTTAAAAGAAGTTGATTTTTTGGTTCGACCTAGTCCAAACCGAACCGAACCGAACCAAACTGGTTTGGTTTGGATAGAATCGAACCAAAATTTAGTTTGGATCGGATTGGTTTATAAAATACAATGTTTTTTGGTTAGGTTTTTTCAGTTCGGTTCGGTTTTTGAACCGAACCGGTCCATGTTCACCCCCTACCAGATTCCATTTTGTTCATTCTGTTATGATTTATTTTGGTCCAATCATATCCGCTACATTCTGAATTATGGTTTTTAGTTTTCATTGAACATTTATGTGAGATTTTTGGATTCTTTGGTTTCGATTTTTCAGTTTCGAGATTGTTCGATCCAAACCGGATCCCCTGTCCAACAATAGCGGACCCCCGGTCCCTCAACGTCCTTAGAAATTATCGAAACGATTAAAACAGTGATTTTCAAAGCAAAGAAAACCAATTTTGGGTTCTGGATACCATAGACACATGGCTATAATGCTACAGCCATGTGGCTATAGTTCTATAGCCGTACGGCTGTAGTCTCCAGAAGGAGGCAGAATCACGGGAAGACCAACACCGACGTCGTCGCGTGATGCTATCTTCAGAATCAAATCATTTGTGGTATGTTTATTGCTTTTGGACCTTAGATGGATGTTTGGAATTAGGAACTCCCACGAACGGAATCCCGAGTAATCCATGCTCGGTAGGGAGTTGTACTGGAATTTCCCGAATGAGCTGATCCTGCTGGCGACTCTGTCACTGATCTAGAAATTTAAGTTTCAATGTCTTTAATTTAATAAAACGGGATTTTCTAAAATGTAAAAACCAGTTTTCCAAAAACTCACACTCCAGGGAAAGGTTTTCCACAAAAGGGATTTCCAAAACAAATCAATGGTTTTCTTAAGCAAGATACAAACCCGTTTTCAAAACAAATCAATTCAAAAAACACTTTTTTTCTTTATTCCCTAGTTTGCTTCACCGAGTTCCACTTTTGCTCAAATGGTCGTCCGCTTGCAACTTCATTCTTAAATTCCTTAAACCTATCAAGGGTCTCGAATGTATATTTCATCAAATACACATACCCATATCTGCTGAAATCATCCGTAAAAGTGACGAAATACAAATGTCCACCTCTGGTAGCTACGCTTATGGGCCCCCATACGTCTGAATGTATTAGGTCCAATAAGCCAGTAGCCCTTTCAACTTTCTTACTAAAAGGTGCTTTAGTAATTTTACCTCGTAAATAAGACTCGCATATATCAAGTGACTCTATGCCAAATGATCCTAGGATTCCAGCTTTGTGCTTCTACCAGAAAGCCCTCCTTAAGGCAAAATCAAACCAGAAAGCCTTTCTTAAGGCAAAATAAAACCTGAAAGCCTTCCTTGAGGCACCCGAACTGAGAAAGCCCTCCTAAAGGCGAAACCGAATCAAAAGCCCTCCGTGGGGCAATCACATGAAAAAAAAGTCCTCCCGGAGGCAAAAACTTGGCCTCATACCCCAGAAAGTATCCTAAACCAAAATCCCGAAAATAAAAAAACAAACTTATCCAAAGCACCAACCACCAAGAAATTCGAATGACCTTCACCATCTATCTTATTGTGAAGCTCTGAATCATTCCTTGGTTGTAGTGCATGAATAATCTTGTTTGCATGACATTCTTCTGCACATGACATTATGCATGCATTGTTCATTCAAAAAGGCGTATTAAGCACACAGGACATGCATGAATTTGAATGCAGCAGAAAAACCAAAAGATGGCTTTGGCTTTGATTTAGTTCCTTCAACAAAAAAAAAAGAGATCGGTGCAAACGGAAGAATTTCTCTCCCACATAGCAGCTACAATTGACACGGGAACAACTCACCACCTCAATCTCCTTCGCCACCAGATCTTTCGCACCTTTTCCATGAGAAATTTAGACTTTCTCATTCTCAAACAACCTGTAAAAGATCTGGACTCCTATATGTCTTCAAACCCAAAACATTCCCCATCTCGATCTTCATCCATACCTTCAACACCCTTTACCCTTTTGGACTCCTGGATTGGAAGAAATATTGGTTATGCACTCAAGAACTTCACCAATAGTGTTGGGGCAACCAGGTTTTACAAACCCTTCAACAATCGTGAACGGGAGGACTTGCAAAGCCTACTGCGCCAATATCCAAAAGAAAGTTGCATTTACCAACCATTCCAAGAACTCAGTCTCCAGCCACAACGGAAGTGACTACATACCAATGGTTCTTTCATCTTCTGGAACTGTACTTTGAAGGATTAAAAGCTGTGTTCATCTTTGAGAATTCTGCACGAGTTGGAATCTGAGGTGGATTGGAAACATGCATATGGGGTTAAACTCTTAGAAGATCCAGTGAGTAATCGATTGATACAGTTCAGTGTTCAGCTGTACATTCTGTCACATGTCAAAAAAAACAAATTCTCCAATGTGGAAAACCGAAAGGACATATTGGTAATTTGAAGGGGCATTAATCAAAACCAAAGCCACACTTTGGATTTTCCTAATGCATCCACATTCATTATGTCATAGATGTTTTATATTTAATTTTGATGTTCAATATGCATTTGTCATGTCATTGCATATCAATGTTTACATACGGGTGATAGCACGCAGCGAACCATGTCTGATTCAGTGTTTTAAACCCCAAATACAAACCCCTAATACTAGGGGCAGATAAAAGCCAAACCACTAAACGTCATCAGCAGCAACGTTCTCACGACTTCTGATGAACATTGTCAAGGTGTGCTTTTCAATCTCAAAACGGATCAATACAAAGAGATCAATTCGGTTGGAACGCTCACACAGAACTCTTGGGCTATTAAAAAAAATCGCAAAGAGAAAATTTCTGACACGGAAAACCGAGAGGACGTGTTGGTAACAAGAAGAGGGTGATGTCTAAAGCCAGAGTCACTGTTAATTTCCCTATTGTACTCATTATGATGTCATCTTAATGATATTATACATGTTTGATATTCTGCTTAGACGTTCATATCGCAAACATCGTGTCATTACACATAAACATCCACCAATAGGTTGGTGTATCAAAATCCCATAATAATAAAAATACAGTTCAAGTTGTGTACAGCAATCCAATAAAAAAAAAGAATACAGAGCACTCTATCTAGCTCTCATCCTCTCCCTCACCCTCCTCCTCCTCTTCGGACTCACTCTGATGCGTAGCCCGATAGGAGTCGAAGTCCTCCCGCATCCGGGTCAGCTCAGCCTGCTGCCTGGCTGCTTCAGCTCTCATCCTATCCGCCTCCTGGGCCGAAGCCAAGGCCCAATCCTCAAAGACAGCAGCCTGTCTGGCCTGGTCCTGAAGCATCGGAACTCAAGTCTGCAATCAATAACATAAATTAACATACATACATACACACATACACATTCATGCATTGCATAAATCATCAGATAATGCAGAAAATGCAGAATACTTACCACCCAGATGGCTTTCTCCTAAACGAGAAAGGTCTCCAAGCCCAATTGCCTATATGCCATGTCCTCCACCTAAGCCCGAGGAACCTAGAACATACCAGATCATACCAGAAAGTAAAAAAAAAAAAAAAAAGAAGAAATAAAGAAATGTACATGGTTGGTGTCCACTGGAGCAAACATAAGTGGCTGCTCACAGTGAACCGGCCACAACCTATAGGACTGGCTGCGGTCCAGACCTATCATGCTGAAGCCGGTCCTCAGCTCGGTCATCAGGTGACCCTCCACCACACCTGCAGCCTGAGAAGCCGAGGCTGCGGTGCTACCAGCATAGACGGGATGACTCCTATCCTACACCAGGGCATGCCCACCAATCGTGGCGGGTCTCAGCACCCTCACTGGCCGGCCCGCTCGGTTGAGCAGAACTGGACCCCCTACGTCTCTTAACCTACAAACAGAAGAACATGTAAAAAAAAAGTAAAAATTAAATACCTAACGAGCAGGAGGAGCCGCTGGTGCATCACCCGCGACGAGTAGCGGACACTGGCGGATGAACACCAGATAATCACAGTCCATGGTGTCAGTGCGGTACCCATCCCCGAAAATATCGGGATCCACAGCAGGATCAGCGAAATTGGGCCAGAATAATGCGAGCGGAAGCGGCGGAGGCACAAGCCGACCAGCAGGGCCATCCACATGGTCAGATAGGCGATGGCGCTAGTCCAGGTACCACTCCTGGGACATCGGGCACTCTAAGACAAACCGACAATCGTCAAACTGCATAGATGTCTGCACGAGGAGTGTAACGACGCCCTGACCATGCCACGGATGGTGCCGGATCTGCAAAAAATACAATAAAAGAAATTCAACACAAGTAAGTAAAAGTTAATTAAACTTTTCTACTAATAAGTTTTGTTTACTTACCCTCTGCTAGGAAGCATCCAATAAACCTACCTGACCTCCCGCAGGTCACGGCCTATACCCTGCCACCCCTGCGTCCAGCAACGTAGGATGATCGGCTGGGCATCGTCCTGGACATCTCGCAGCTCTGGTGGCTCTAAAATACGGTGCTCGAAGGCCCAAATCTATAATTAACAAAAGAGTTAAAAAAAGGCGAAGGAAGAGATAATACCAGAAGGCCGAAACAAAAGCCGAGGATCTCCTGCTGCTGCCCCCGAGCACAAAAATCCAACCCATAGTACAGCTGTCCCAACGCAGCTTGGGCCCAATCCAAAGAAGGAAAGGCAGCCAAGTCCACCAAAGTCGGTAGCAGTGTCATATTACAAGTGCTCTGCCCGATAGGAAACAGCATGCAGGACAATAGGACTAGCACGTAAGCTCGAGCACACCGCTCCACGTCTTCCTCGGACAAGTCTGGGCGAGCAGCCCAATAAGCCTCCACCCTGGAGCATAGAATCTTCCCCTTTTCAGGGGTGCAACCGAACAATCTCCTGATATAGTCATCCACCAGCTGCTGACGGGTCAGATAGCAGTTGAAGGCAATCGCGGTCCCGCCGAACCCGAACCCAGTAATAGCCGCGACGTCGGAGGGAGTGACGGTGAACTCCCCGATGGGCAAATGAAATGTATTGGTAGTGCAGACCCATCTCTCGCATAAGGTCGTCAACACGACATGAGTGGTGTACGGCATACTCGTCGGCAACGACAAGATAAAGGTCTCTACACCCAAAATCCTGACCCGAGCTCTCACAGACTCGGGAAGGCGATCCCACTAAACCAGTGGCAATGGGAGATTTCCGCTACCGGAAATCCTATGCTCCTACATATTCGGGAAGTATAATGCATACGTATTCGATTTTTGCATAATATCAAAATAATCAACATTAATTAAAAGGGGGCATGCAAAAAAAAAAAAAAAATCTGGCTTTTTTTAGGTACAGTCGTACGAATGTAGCACGGTTCATATGAGCATGACTATAGCCGCACGACTGTACACCCACAGTCGTACGACTGTTCATAATATACATGAACTGTCGCACGACTGTTCATACACCTACGGATAGATTTCAATTTTCGTGCAATTTTTGCAATTTCTAACTTGTTTTTTCTAGTTTCTTGTTCCTATTAACTACAGGGGACTCCTATCATGCATTCTACTCAATCAATCAACTCAGAAAGCGGTAAAACATGCCAAATCAGATTCAAATACTCAAAGGGAAAAATATTCAAAAACGCAAAATCAGAGATCAAATTTAGGTACCAACCTGTGTGGTAGACAGATGGGAGCCCATCTCCAGTAAAATTGGGATCTCCATCCCGAGCCTAATCCTGAAATGCTCCATGTACCGCGGATGGCCGTAACCGTTTGAAACACTGACAAAGGGGACATCATTGCATTGTTGGGCCTTTGAATCAAGTTAGTTGATAGCTTTCTCACTTTCTTTCCCAATTTCTTCAACATTTTCGCAACTTTTTGGGGTTACGGTTTTGAGAGAGAGGGAGAACGGTTTTTTCCGGAAAATGAAGAGGGGGAAAGGAAAGGGGCAGAAATCGCCCCTTTTATTTCTTCTGCCCGCGAAGTATAGTCATATGACTGTACTTCATCTACAGTCGTGCGACTGTACTCAAAATTTGAATACAGTCGCACGACTGTAGTGAAAAAAAGGGGCAATTTATTTATTTATTTATTTATTTTCTTATTTATTCTCTAAACCCTACTTTATCACCAAATTCTTAATCATTCCCCACGGGAAGATATTTTAGTATTTTTGCAGGGCCAACCCGTCAGCGATTATTTTTTTTCCAGCAACGGTCCACCTCATCCAAGGGGTACGAAACCCGAGGAAATTGCAAAAAATTCACTGTAAGTACAATTCCACCAAATTTCATTTTCGACACATCCTGTATGCCAAGACATACCAATCCGTCACACACACACACCTTTCACCAAATCTCAGTCCCCTATGACTATAAAACGGAACCAGAATTTCCATGTCAGTTCGTTGAGTGCGCCAAGTCGCACACGGCTGTCACACCCTTCACCTAATTTCAGTCCACCGCGACTATAAAACGGAACCAGAATTTCCATGTCAGTTCGCTGAGTGTGCCAAGTCGCACACGGGTGTCACACCCTTCACCAAATTTCAGTCCATCGCGACTATAAAACAGAACCAGAATTTCCGTGCCAGTTCACTGAGTACGCCAAGTCGCACACGGCTGTCACACCTTTTACCCAATCTCAGTCCACCGCGACTATAAAATGGAACCAGAATTTCCGTGTCAGTCCGTTGAGTGCGCCAAGTCGTACACGGCTACCACACTCTTCATTCAATTTTAGTCCCCCACGACTATAAAACGGAACCAGAATTTTTGTGTCAGCCCATTGAGTGCGCCAAGTCGCACACGGCTATCACACACTCCACAAATTTCAGTCCTGCGTGACTATAAAAGGTAACCAGAAACGCATCTACCCGTATTTATTCTTGATCGAAGGGGCAAAAATTTTTGTTTCAAAATTATTGATTAAGGAATAAATACGTTCACCAATTGCACACTACAAGCACCACGACTCTGTATGGCAGGTCATATTATTAAAAGTCATGTTTTTGCTGGCATTCTCCTTATGTGAAAAATGATCATAGGGAATCGTTTGGCTCCAAGATTCGTAATTCCCCGACGGCTTTCTTATGTGAAAAAGGATCATAAGAAACCGCCCATCTACCAAAAGTCTCATGAAATGAACCCACAAGCCATACACGTGCACACTACCCTCAATCCCGTGTTCTTTATAGTGTACCTAAGTCCGTGTAAAGAACCGGACTTTAGCTACACGAGGGGCAGCCTGTGAACACAGAATTTTCGGGGTCTAAAAAAAAACGTAGCCTTGATTACCACGACTGTAATTACAGTCGTGGGTTTCCATTTATAGTCGTACGACTGTAATCCTTTTACAGTTGTACGACTGTCAAATCAGGGCCAGGTTGCAGAACCCATACCCCTTTTGAATTAAAAATTGGGAAAAATCTTGAGCATTTAATGCTCAAGATTTTCCGAAAAAGAGGAAATATAAGGAAGCCAGAAAGAAAGAGAAAGGGACTTTTGGAACTTTGGGCAGAAAATTGAAAGGGGAGGATAGAGAGAAAAAAAGAAAGAAGAGAGAAGACAAAAAACCAAAAACCCACATTCTTCAACTCTTTTCTTCTAAGATTCAGAGAGTTAATACTTAAAACGAGTTAGAAATCCTAGGTTAATAACTTGATTTAACAAACACATCCAAATCTGGGATTCAAACCATCAGAATCCGTGACTTTTTGGAGTATTTTTGGACCTCTCTTGCAATCTCAACACACAAGGAAAAGGAGTGAATTCACGTGGATTGGTGTATTGCCAGGGGTCATACCAACGTGGATCAGCGCCAAATAGGTAGACACTCCTTTTCCCTTCTCCTTTTCCAGCTTTCTAGGTGATTTAGTTGATTTTTGTGCATTTTTATCAAAGTTCTTGCACTTCTGCTTCGGAAAAATTAAGAACAGTTGTCACAAAGAATAGGGACACGACTGTAATTACAGTCGTGCCATTTGATCTATAGTTGTACCACAGTTTTTGTTTTTCCCAGTTTTAGTCATTCATTTCGAGTTTTTTAGTGATTTCTGCCTAAGGTAAGGGCTACAGTTGCACGACTGTAGTATACAGTCGTACGACTGTAACTACAGTCGCATGACTGTAGCTCTCGGCCAGAAGCAAAAATCCCTAAAATCCAAAAAAAAATTCATAAAACCCAAAAATTTCATAAAAATCAGAAAATTCAGAAAAATCTTGAAATATAAAAAATCATCAAAAATGAATTTTGGAGTATGCATTCACGACCGTAGATTTATTTTTCGGTGTTTTTGCATTTAGAACAAAACCACGACAGAGACCCGGTTCTCCCAAAAACCGACCCACCTCGTATACTAAATTAAAATAAACAAGAAAAATGTTTTCAAAAACAATTTTCTCACAAAAACCAAAAATACAGGGACGTTTTAAAACTGTTTTACATGTCTAATCGGGCCGGCCGATCAGGCCGACCCGGTTACCCCTAAATGCATGACCCCGAACTCTGAAATCCCCAATTCTATCCAATTTGAGTCCTACGTGTGGTGTGCTATATATTTGTACTAACCATTTGTTTTGCAGCTTTAATTTCTTAGTTTTATTTTTTATGTATTTAATAGATCAACCCGTGTATATTAGGCGATTGTAAATTTTTCCTAGATTCTCGTGTATTTTAGGCGCTTGTATTGTGAGGCCGAGAGTTTTTATTTTTCATTTGATCGAGTTGTAACCCTTTTTAATATTTATTTCTTTACTTTCGTTTTGTATTATTATGTATGTGCGTCGCATGTATTTATTCAATAAAATCAATTTTAGTAGTTTAAAGTGTCGTAATTAGAACATTGGCCAATTTATTTTGATTAGACATGAAATAAGGGACTTGTCCGAACCTAGATCTCTGAAAAGTGTGGCAGTTCCCGCTTTGGTTCAGATACACTGTAATTTCCCAGTTGAGCTAAGCCGGGTGGCGACTCCTATACTTTTCATCGAGATTTAGGTCTCGATTCTTTTACGAAACAATCTGCTTTTCCAAAAAACGAATTTCCAAATAAAAAACCCCAAGCGAGGGAGGGCCCCGCCTGAGATCGAGGTGCCCTTTCCGAAAGGAAGTCCAGCGTCCCATCGAAAATGCGTCGTCCGCTCACACCAGTGATACCGAAATCCTATTTGTGCATTACGGTTCACATCGGACCATTTCATGACACTGTGAAATCATTCAAGGTGCTCCCCGAGTACCGAATTAGTACACATATAGGGGCATTCCATAACATCATTAAAATCATGTGAGGTGTTCCATGAACGCTGAACCTTTGTCTGTGTCTCCGGTTACACGTGACTCTTTTTGGTAACACCATCCCATACCACATTCCTCAAAAGCATCGGAACTCTATCTGTGGGATGGTCCCCATGAGACCATTTCATTTCATACCATTGACCTGTAAAGCATCGTGTGTCGGCACACATACGGCCATCTCACTATAATTCGTTAGGTGCACCAAAGGCGCCGAACCTTTGTCCGTGCGGCGGCTCCCACGAGACATTTTTGCATTATTTTGCATAGCATTAGGCACTCTTGGGACATCCCAAAAAAAGGAAATTCAAACATGCGAAGATCATCCTCATTTTCATTTCCATTCATGAAGCATCATCTAAGCAATCATTCTCCAAGACACCACGTCATTCATTTACCATCCCTAACTCTTCACTTATGATGTAGGACCATACACACGTAAGACTAGAAAAGACCAAAGCTCTGTAAAGACAGTTCATAGAGTAAGCTGGACTGACCAAGGACAAGGTCTCAAATTTTGAGGGCTGTTGGGGAATAGAGAATAGTAGAAACTGATAGTGATTCTGATTCTGGAGAGGAAGTGGAAATGGCCAATCAAACACCAAGTCTTGTTGATGCTCTGAAGGATTTCCTGAGAACCTAGGATTTCCGTGACATGCTGAAAGAAGAGATGCGAGCTGTTGTGAGAGAGAGTGGGGAAATCGGAACCAGTAGGACTAGGAAAGAAAAGGTGGATAAGTCTTCTCAGTACAAGGCTGATGTCTCAGCCAGTGTAGAAAAGCTGCAAGAGATTAAGGCAGCTATGGAAAAGAAAATAAAGCCTAAGTACTTGGAATTAGACTAAGTGGTGGCTAAACTGAAGAAAGGGGCCAACATCAGTTTGGGCTCCAAAAAGGGAGTGAATATAGACACAATGATCAACAAGGGCATTGAGACCTTCCCCATTGGGTTTCAAGTGCCGAAGGTCCCTTCCTATAAGGAGATTGGTTCACCGAAGGCCCATGTGAGCCTCTATGCACAGGTTATGCTGACAGCAGGTGCTACCAAACAACAGCTAATCAACTTTTTCCCGACCACACTCGAGGGGGGTGCACTATACTGGTATAACTCTTTTTCTGAAGGGGTGCAATCGAACTGGAAAGCCATGTCAACAGCTTTCATCAAATATTACAGCTTCAACACTAAGATCCAGGTGAAGCTATACGACTTGGAAAAGGCCAAGCAGAAGCGAAACGAGCCCTTTGATGAATATTATCAAAGGTGGATGAATAAGATGATTCTACTAAAAAACCATCCCGATGAAGATGAATTGATCCAAAAGTTGATTGATGGTAGTAGGGACATCTTCAGAGACAACATGAAATTCCACTACTTTAGTGAGCTCAGTGAAGTGTATAGCATGGCCTTGAAAATTGAGAGGGATAAAGAGGAAAAGGCAGCAAGCTACAGGGGCAATAGAGGCTCCAGGTATAGTTTCGGGTATCAATCGACTACTGCAGCTAGGTCAAGCAGTGGGTCAGGTTCTGGTTCTACAAGCGAAAGTGGATAGTTCTCAGAGACTAAGCAAGCAGGGGTTGCTGTTGTGTCTCAGCAGTGAGGAAACCCGAGCAGAAATTCAGAAGGCTAAGGTATATCTCTGTGGGCTTTCTCCTTAGTTAAGATCTTTGCCAAGTGCAGGAATGGCGGTCTGTTAAGCTCTCTCAGGCCTTTCGAGATGCCCGCAGAGGAAGACAAAGATAATTGCTGTACCTACCATGTCATAGTGGGACATAGAACCAATAACTGTCACAGGCTGAAGGATGCCATACAGAAGTTGATCGACGAAGGGAAGTTATAGGAGCCTGCCAAGCCCAGTACTAAGACTAACCCTTTGCCAGCATTTAAAAGGCAGGTCAATATGGTGTAGTCGGGCCTGCTAAACAACTTCATTTTGGCACAAGTCCTATAGGTGAATCCTACCGTACATTCTGTGGTGGCTAGTAGAGCTGGGATAAAGTCTGATTGTGAAAAGTTGACAGAGCAAAAGGAAGTGAAGCCTATGAGTCTGGATGATCTAGATTCAGAAGATGAATATGAAGAATATGGCAGTAGTGAGATGGTCAAGCCACCAGTTGTTGGGGAATCAAAAGTTTCCGAAGTCCAGAATGTAACAAGGAGTGGCAGGGTTTACCAGCTAGTGGTTCAATAGAGTGACAAGACTCCAGTGACCGGGTTAGGTAGTATGTCAGCGCTGAAAGAAGTAGAAAAAGAAGACCTGGTTATTTCTCAATTGAAAAAGACCCCAGCTCAAGCCAGTCTGTGGCACTTGTTGCTGACTTCCAAGGAACATAGGGCAGTGCTGGTTAAAAAGCTGTCTGAAATCGAAGTTTCACCACTGGCATCTCTGGAGGCCATGTGTTGTCTGCTGGACAAGGTTCATGTAGGGTCCCCTAACATTGTATGTTCAAAAAAAGACTTGCCGCATGGGGGAGAGCTCACAACAAAGCCCTTTATATTAAGGTTAACGTCATGGACCAGGTTATGTTGTGTGTGATGGTAGACGATGGATCTGCCCTGAATATATGTCCACTTAAGATGCTGCCATTCCTGGGTCTGAGCAAAGATGGTTTGAAAAAGTCCTTAACTGTGATCAAGGCTTATGATGATTCCAAAAGGACTGTGATTGGAACCTTTGAAGCTGAAGTGGAAGTGGGACCGGTCAAGTTGACTGTCACCTTTACTGTGATTGACATTCCAGTCACCTTCTCCTTGCTGTTGGGGAGGCCATGGTTCCACCCGTTGGGGGTTGTCCCTTCAACCTTGCACCAAAAGATCAAGTTTTCAATAGGCAATGACGTTGTGACAGTCGAGGCGGATTCTCAATCTGTGATTGCTACTATTAGTGAGGAGACCATACCATTCAGCGAATTCCAAGTCGCCATGGTTAGTGAGGAGGAAACTATAGAGGCCCCGATGGTTATCTATGAGAAATATATGCAACAATGGATGTCTAAATACCTTCGCAGGCATGATTTTGTTCCAGGTATAGGACTCGGAGTCAATCTACAGGGGGTGCCCGAATTTAATATTGATTCTAGAAAACCGAGGCAGTTTGGCTTAGGCTACACAACAAAGGCATCTAAGAAGAGAGATCTAAAAAGAGGAAAGAATGGCGAGCCCATGGTGAAGCCATTCATTAAGGTTGGCGAACAACTGTACAAGGGGCGAACTGAGCCAGTGAAGGTCGGGAGCATCGAACTCCCAAGCTTCGAGATATTTTTTTGATGTTGTGGACTTTGAAAAGATCCAGGAGGAGCCAGTTGCACCAGTTATAGTGGAGGAGGTAGTTGTTAAGCCTGTCGTCCCCCAAGAGAAACCATCTGAAGTAATAGCAGAAGCAGTAGAAGTGGCCAAGGAGAAAGCTGAAGAGAAGGTCTGTGATGAGTCTGTAAAAGCAATTTCAGAGGTGCTGGCTGCCGCCTTAGGTAAGGCATTTGAAAAGTCTGAGGGAGGATCCACTGGGGAGCTAATGACCAGGGCAAGCCTAGAATTTGTGGTTGCCGAGATAGCTGGTATCATGATGAAAGCCAAGGCACAGGTGGTTGAGATTGAGAAGACTGCTCTTCCTGCTGAACAGGAGTCTGAAACTGCTGCTGACCTGGACAACATCCTGGAGCTAAGAAAGGATGCTGAAGGAGTTCAAGGCCCTCCGCCTGTGGAGGATGAAAATCATTTTGTTGTATCTGTTTCTTCTCTTTTTGATGTGAATGATGTACTTTTTAACAAGTTTAATACAATGAAATCCCAGTTTGCTTACTTATGCGATGTTTATCTTGATAATTCTGTGCATACATTTGAATCACCATCAAACATATTTAGCATTCATGACATTGCATTGCATGAAATTAACATAAGTACAGATGAAAACCCCAAAATGGTATTCCTTTCACACGAACTAAAACCCGAAGAAGAGGGAGAATTGAAAAAAATACTGCAAAAACATGTTAAGGCTTTCGCTTGGTCATATGAGGACATACCGGGGGTCGACACAGAAATAGCAGTTCACAAGATTCCAACGGATCCCAGATTCAAACTAGTAAAGCAGAAGTTGAGACGGCTAAGACCAGAATGGGCTGCATTAGTAAAGGAAGAGGTGGTTAAGCAGATTGAAGCAAAGTTCCTCGAGGTGGTGGAATACACAGAATGGTTAGCCAACATTATGCCAGTGCCTAAGATAGATGGAAGGGTCAGAATGTGTGTTGACTATAGGGACTTGAACAAAGCTTGCCCAAAAGATAACTTTCCCTTACCTCACATTGATGTTTTAATCGATAGCGCAGCCAAGGCAGCAATGTACTCTTTCATGGATGGATTTTCAGGATATAACCAGATCCTAATGGATGTAATTGACAAGGTGAAGACATCCTTCATTACAGAATGGGGCACTTTCTGTTACAGAGTAATGCCATTTGGATTGAAAAATGCCGGAGCCACTTACCAGAAGGCTGTCACAACACTACTGCATGACATGATTCACAAAGAAGTGGAGGTATATGTCGATGATATGCTTGTCAAATCAATGACCCGAGAAGAGCACCCTACTATCTTGGATAGATTTCTCATACGCATTGGAGAATACAACCTGCAGCTAAACCCCAAGAAATGCATATTTGGGGTTACGTCAGGAAAGCTACTAGGACATGTGGTCAATCAAATGGGAATAGAGACGGATCCAGACAAAATCAAAGCCATTCGATATATGCCAGCCCCTAAAATAGAAAAGGAGGTCCAGTCATTCTTGGGTTCCTTATAGTATGCCAGCCGCTTCATAGCGCGGTTAACCTCAGTGTGTAAGCCGATTTTCAAGTTGCTAAGGAAAGATCAGCCGATTGTATGGAATGATAGGTGTCAGTTAGCCTTCGAAAATATCAAAGATTACCTTGTGAATCGGCCAATTCTCAGCCCACTAACTCCAAGAAAACCCTTGATTTTGTACTTGGCTGTCGAAGACTCCTCTATAGGGGCAATGCTGGCACAAGAGTAGGATGGAAGGAAGGAGTACCCTATCTACTATCTCAGCAAGAAGCTGTTGGAATATGAAACCAAGTACACATTGGTAGAGAAGACATATGTAGCAATGATTTGGATGACTAAGAAGTTACGCCACTACTTTTAGTCATACAAGGTACAAGCCGTGGCTAAGATGGATCCGATGAAATATCTGTATGAGGCACCAGTGTTGGTTGGGAAATTATCCAGATGGCTACTACTCCTATCAGAATTCGCCATTGAGTACATCACTAGGAAAACTATCAAAGGGCGAGCTGTGGCAGAATTCCTAACAAATTAGCCACTAGAATCGGACCGCATGGATAATCTGGAGTTCTCAGATGAACAGTTAGCTGTAGTGGAAGTAAGGAGATGGGTTGTGTGCTTTCGATGGTGCTGTAAACATAAAGGGTACTGGAATTGGGGTAATCATAGCAACACCAGATGGCGAGATCATTCCGTTGTCAAAAAGGTTGGACTTCCCATAACCAACAATGGGGCAGAATATGAAGTATGCTTATTCAGAATGGAAGCCCTCCTGACACTAGGGGTAGACAATGTCTTGATTGTTGGGGACTCACTCTTGGTGATTAGGCAGGCATAAGGTGACTGGGATTTGAGAGAAGAAGCCTTACGGCCCTACTTAGAACTATTGCAGCACAGAAAAGGATTATTTGACCAGTGCGAGTTCCGACATGTTCCCAGAGAGGAGAATAAGATGGCGGATGCACCAGCGATGCTTGTTGGGATTCGTCATTGGAAAAATAACGTGGCGCAGCGGAAAATACACCGTTTAAAATTTCCTAGAATCCACCTATCGTGTCCAATTACCATTGATTAGAATAAAATCAAATAAGAATCAAGAGAGATTAACTCACCGGATTCGTCTCCTCTAGAGACTGCTGCAGAATCGTTTCTTGAAACTGCGATCTCCAAAGTCCGGTGCACGACCAACTATTGAGCGGGAACCGGTGCTAGCCGAAGACGCGAAGGAATGGAGGTTTAATGCTGGGATTTTCGGCTGTTTTGGAGCTGCTATTGGTGGCTGAAATTTCCAGCAATTAATTAGAGTTGAATTAGGTTTTTATTCCTTAAGTGTGCCCTTTTATTGACACATTGTCTAATTAGGTTCTAATTAGGTTAATTAAACCCAGCCCACTAGGATTATAATTACATAAATAAACTTTAATTAAAAAGTATATACTATATAATTTAATTCCATTTGGATAAATTTAATTACCCCTAAATAAAATTAAATCACACTTAAGTTAATACAATACATGTATTTAATTTTCCTACTTAGGAAAATTATTTAATTAATTGTTTACTTTATGTAATTCAATTAATTGATAAATTAATTAATTACATTATGTAAACTTATTAATTAAATTAAATTCAACCCAATGTCAATTAATTACCTTGACACCGAATGTCAACTAATTAATTAACGCATTCCTTCCAATGTACATTACATGTACAATTTCTATAAGTTCCAGCTCAGTTGATCTATGTGCATGATCCTATGGGTCTGTCTTTATGTTGGCAGTAGGCCCAAGGCCCACAGACTGTAAGTGGGTTCTAGCAAACCATTACAGCCCCCAATTAAGACAGAGATGCAGCAGTCTTTAGAAGACACTCACCCGGTAGTAATCTCATACTGTTCTTTGCCTAACGATATCGATATGAATAAACAAGAGGCATGGTGTCCGTCATCCTCTTCTGTTGTTTATTATATTTCTTGATCTTGAGTTGACTGATTAATTAAATAAGCAACCAACTTATTTGGGTATGGCCATACACTTATCAGTCCCACTCATCAAGTGGCCAATGATATCATCTCGGTGTTACCCGAGTGGCAATTCCATCACTTCATCATCAATATCAACATGTTCACCGGTCCACCCAATCATACCCATATTTAGCATCCTTTTACAGACCTGTTAGGCTTATGTCAAATTAAATCGGATTCCATATCGATATTATAATGAAATCTGGTCTGAGGACAAAAGAGACCTACTCAAGAAAGACCTATGACGTGACAACCATGTGGCTTTCTTGTACGGATCGATCCAGTCCCATGTCAACGACATGTACCTATATTCATGACTGACTATACAAGTACTATGGCTAGTTAAGAACTACTATACAGTCATCGAATATACAAGTCTGTGGTTCTATTCGTTCCCACGATTAGAACAGGCCTGGGATAGGTTTTATGATTATCAATCAATGGATACTCTACTCATATTATAGCACAAGATATAAATGAAATAGATTAATTGCCTTTATTAATGTGACACAAATAATGTATTTATACAATGAGTCTTAATGTATAATACAAAATACAAGAATCCAATGCCCTAAGAACTAGGGCACACCAACAATCTCCCACTTGCACTAGTTCCAAGTGGGCATTGCCCTAATTCCTATAGATCTGGTATGACCATCGTGCTGTGTCTGAAATAGCGCTTTGATCAATGGATCAGCGAAATTATTCTTGGTGTCAACCCTCTGCAATGATATGTCACCTATGTTCACGATCTCCCAAATGAGGTGAAACTTTCTGAGTACATGTTTGGATCTCTTGTGTGACCAGGGCACCTTAGTGGGATAGTGGGCACTATTGTCACAAAAACATCAACTGGGTCTAGGATAGTGGGCACTATTCCCAACTCAGTTATGACTTTCTTGATCCAAACGGCTTCCTTTGAGCTTCGCATGCAGCTATGTACTCAGCTTCCATTGTAGTGTCAGCAATGGTGGTCTGCTTTAAGGACCTCCAACTAATGGCACCGCCATTCAGGAGAAAAACATAACCAGACTGTGACTGGTTCTCATCCTCATCGGTCTCAAAGCTTGCATCAGTGTAACCTAACACTACCAGCTCATCTTGACCTCTATATACTAAGAAAGCATCCTTAGTTCGGTTAAGGTACTTCAAGATTGCCTTGACTGCCTTCCAGTGTTCCTCACCGGGGTCCGACTGGTACCGGCTAGCCATACTTAGTGCAAATACTACATCAGGCCTCGTACATGACATGGAGTACATGATAGACCCAATAGCAGATGCGTAAGGGATCTTTTCCATGTTCTCCCGATCCTTCTTTGTTTTAGGACCATCTTTCTTACTCAGCTTCAACCCATGGCGCATAGGCAAGAAACCTTTCTTTGCCTTGTCCATGCTGAATCCTTTCAGAACCTTGTCAATGTACGTGGCCTGACTTAGGCCTAGAAGCCGATTGGATCTATCTCTGTAGATCCTGATCCCTAAGATCGTCTCAGCTTCGCCTAAGTCCTTCATTGCGAAGCACCTGCTCAACCATTGCTTAACCCTTGCAGTGTTGGTATGTCACTTCCAATGATAAGGATGTCGTCAACATACAGCACTAGGACGGTGGAAACGCTCCCACTAACCATCTTATACACACAGGGCCTTTAACTTGAAACACCACTTGCAACCTATCACCTTAGCACCCAGAAGTGGATCCACCAAGTTCCATACTTGGTTATCGTGCATAGATTGCATCTCAGCCTCCATGGCTTTGCGCCATTGATCTGAGTGTGGGCTTTCAACAGCCTCCTGATAGGTCTTAGGCTCCTCTTGGTCAACGACCATAAGGTCCCTATCATCAGTCACGAGAAAGCCGTACCTCTCTGGCTGATGACATGTCCTACCAGACCTTCTAAGATCCTATGCAACCATTTCTGGTTCCTCAATTTCTTGAGTAGTCAGATTGGTTCCCAAAGCATCCTCAGGAGTAGCTGCCGGAGTTTGTGAGTCTTGAACTTCTGAAAGTTCAACATTACTCCCACTGTCTCTCTTGGAAAGGAATTCCTTCTCCAAGAAGACTGCATTTCTGGCTATGAAAACTTTGTTTTCTGCTGGATCGTAGAAGTAATAACCCTTAGTTTCCTTAGGGTAACCCACAAACTGGCACTTGACAGATTTGGACTCGAGTTTGCCACTTGTCAATTTCTTAACATGTGCATCACAGCCCCAAATCTTCAAGAAGGAAACATTGGGCTTTCGGCCTTTCCATAGTTCATATGGTGTTCCCTCAACTGCCTTGCTTGGCGTATTGTTAAGAATGTAAGCAGCTGTCTCTAAAGCAGATCCCCAAAAGGAGACAGGGAGTGTAGCATGACTCATCATCGAGTGGACCATGTCAAGTAAGGTCCTATTCCTCCTTTCTGACACTCCATTCCACTGGGGTGTACCAGGAGGAGTGAGTTGGGATATGATCCCACACTCTCTCAAAAACGAGTCAAAATCTTGGCTCAAATATTCACCCCTTCGGTCAGACCGAAGTGCTTTTATTTTCTTGCCAAGTTGGTTTTCTACTTCATTCTTAAAGTCCTTGAACCTTTGGAGAGTCTTAGACTTATGCTTCATCAGATACACGTAACCGTATCTGCTGAAGTCATCCGTAAAGGTGACGAAGTACAGAAAACCAGATCTAGCACTAGTGCTCATTGGGCCACATACATCGGAATGTATTAGCTCCAATAGCTCTGAGGCCCTTTCAGCAGTCTTGCTAAAAGGCGCCTTTGTCATCTTGCCTCTCAAACAAGATTCGCATGTGTCATAAGACTGGATGTCAAATGACCCTAGCACTCCACTAGAGTGAAGCCTAGCTGTGCGCTTCTCATTTATATGGCCAAGTCGACAATGCCAGATGTAAGTAGGATTAATTTCATTTTGTTTAATCCTTTTAGTATTTATGTTATCGATTGAACTTTCACGTTTTAGATCAAGGATATATAAGCCATTTTCAAGAAATGCTGTTCCATAAATAATATTGCCACATTGCATAGAAATTCTACCATGTCCAATATTAAATACAAAACCAGAAATATCCAACAAAGAAACGGAAATAATATTCCTGCACATCGCAGGTACAAAATAACAGTTTCTTAGTTCCAAAACAAGTCCACTAGGCATCTCCAAGAAATAATCTTCGATCTCCATGGCCTGAACCCGAGCACCATTTCCGACTCGAAGATCTACTTTTCCAGATCCTAATAATCTCCTATTTCTTATACCCTGCACATTTGAACAAATGTGAGATCCATATCCAGTGCCCAAGACCCAAGATGTAGAAATAGCTAGATTAATCTCAACAACATAAATACCTGAAGCAGCAGTTTTGCCCTTCAGTTGCTCCCTTAGCTTTGGACATGAGCTCTTTCAGTGCCCTTTCTCATGACACTCATGGCAAACATCGTCAGGAGAGGCAACCCTTGCTTTAGGTTGGGCCACAACCCTTTTGCCCTTAGCCTTGGCCTTTTGGGCCTTAGCCTTGGCCTTAGATTTGGCCTTTCCCTTAGCAATGGGCGTATTGCCCTTGTTCACCAGCAATACTTCACGAGTCTTCTTAAGAGACTACTTAGCAAGCTTGAGCATGCCATGCAGCTCAACAACCGATTTATCCAACCCTTGCATATGGTAATTCATGATAAACTGGTTGTAAGACTCAGGAAGTGACCCAAGAATAATGTCTGTTGCCAAGTCCTATGGTACTGGCGAGCCGAGGCGGGCAAGTGTATCAATATACCCCTTCAACTTTAGCACATGAGTGCTAACAGAAGTCCCAGCTGCCATCACAGTCATGCAAAGTGCCTTAGTTGTCAGGTAACGTTCCTGATGAGCCTGATCTTGGAACATCTTTTTAAGCTGATCCATCATCTCATAAGCATGCTCGTCCATGAACTGCTTCTGAAGATCAGAAGCCATGGTACCCAGCATGAGGCACGAGACATCTCGGTCATCCCTCACATGCCGATCGTACTGCTCCACCATCACCGTGGTGATGCCTCGACCTGTAGGAGGGCCAGCTGGTAAAGGAGCATTTAGTACATACTCCTTAGACTCTTGTCTAAGAACTATTTGTAAGTTCCTAGCCCAGTCCAGGAAGTTAGTCCCCGAAAGCTTCTCCTTCTCCAAGAGTGACCTAAGTGAGAGTGAGTTGTTGTTTGTTGCAGCCATTTAATTGCTTAACTGAAATGGGATTATCTATATGGAAGAAATCATTGCTTGAGTTAGAAATAAAGGACTTTTAAGCCAATTCAAATTAATAATCCGATTTTAATTTGTTTGTGTTGGGATTTGTCACCGGAAATCACCCGATAAAAGCGGAAGAACGCGGTGATTTCCTCAAATCCAGTCCCAGGAGCAATTGAAGTGGAAATTGAAAAACTTAAAATCAAATAGAAAGGGATTAAATTTCTTACCAGAAAAATCTCTTTCTGAGATGGATGATGACTGCAGAATTCAAAATAGAATTTCTCCTCGTTCCCGTACACGAGCGCCTAACAAACACCGCACGTGCTAGCGTCAAAAATCACAAAAATTAGAGAGTAAGGGAGGGGAGGAGAATTCGGCCAAGTGGGGCTAGGAGCTCTCGTAGCTTGGCCGAATTCCCCTTAGGGTTTTTAACCCTAGGGCTTCCAAATTCCCCTGCTGGAATTTGGGCCCAGTCTGGCTTCTTTGTCTGTGTGGGCTTCCTCCTTTTAATTCAGGCCCAAACTTATTTTAATTAGTCTGGTCTAAATCAATATCAAGCCTAATTTTAATTAACCCATGCATTTAATATATTACTCCAAGTAATATATTATTTACATATAAATTAAAATTGGTTTGACTAATTAATTTAATCCATCAAATTAAAATTAAGTCTTCACAAAACAAATTCATATGTAAACCTATACATATGAATATTTCCACCCAGGAAATAATCTCATAATTAATCCAATTAATTATGTGAAGCCAAATATTAATTTTATTATAATGATCCATCCAATTGATCCTCATAATATAATTAATATATATAGTTCTCTCTCCCTAGAGTGTACACTCCAAGTGTACCTGTGATTCTTTAAATCGGTGTCCAGTCGCTCAATGTGTACGATCCCGTGGGCCCATCTTTATGTTGGCAGCGGGCCTTTGGCTCGCAGACTGCAGTTGGGCTCTAGCAAGCCACTGCAGCCCCCAATTAAGATGGAGATGGCAGTCTAACTGATATCATAACCCTGTAGTTTAAACTTGTACATCCCATGTCATTGATATCGGTATCCAACACAGAGGCATGGATTGATCACCCTCTTTTGTGTTCGGACATTAACTTGATCCCGAATGTACTGATGCTCACAAACAAGTACCAACTTGTTTGGGTGTGGCCACACTCTTATCAGTCACATTCATCAAGAGGCCGGTGATATCTTCTCAGTTGGTTACTGAGTGACAAATCCCTTCTGCATATCCATAGTGTTACCATGTTCAGTGACATACCCGAAAGCACCCATACTTGGCACCCTATTACAGGCCCTTTAGGCGTACCCCTAAGTATGCGACTTCACATGTAACGCCATCATATGGTCAGGTCAAAGGATCCATACAAGTACTACACGAGAATCCATTGTGATATCATACCATGTGGATTACTCGTTTAGTGGATCTATCCAGTACTATGCTCCCAGGCATGTACCCATTAACTTGGTTGACATTCCATGTCCAATGACCGGTAAGACACCGCCATACAACCAGGTTAATGATAGTCTGTTGTTCCATTCATTCCCATGACTGGAACAGACTACGGATCTATTTATAGTCATATCGTTAACCCTATCCATGGTCTTACTGCTAAGTGCATGACACTTGTCGTCATGAATATAGATATGTCCATTGGATACTTCATTTACTATACTGCACAAGATAAATAAAATAAATGAATTGATGCCTTTATTAATGACACAAATGAGTACAACACATAAATCCAATAAATGTATAGTACAAATACAAGGACCAATGCCTCGGGACTAGGGCATTTCCAACAGTTTGTTGGTGTTGTTAATTGGCTGACTTGACCAAGATCCACAACTTATCAATGACTGGCCGAACTAGGGCTCGCTAACCAACCATTGAGTCGTTTGGTAGGACAACCTATCCAATCCTTCCACGAACGACTCTTGGTTTGATGGGCTTATTGACACTTTACCCATCTGTGCTTAGGGCCCGTTCTGAGCTAATGCTACCCATGTTGAGTCAAACCACCATTCACATGTTAACCATACCAAGTATCTTAACCCTCGACGGCCCGCCGAATACTACAATATACCCAGCTAGGGCATGGCGCACATTGCAACATCAATGGGAGGAAGAGGTGTGAATGTGGGAAGCACTTTTAAGCGACTCAATATTTTAATTTCCGGATTATAATTAAGTGATGCGGCTTAGCATGCATAAACGCGGGTAATAATTTGGTGATCCATACAACCATATTATATGACAAATGCAATAGCATACTTAATTTAAAATAAATGAGATCCTATGGGCCTTTAATTACAACCTAATGAAAAACTAGATATCCTATCTAATTCTTCATGGGCCGGACTGCAATCCTTCTTGGGCTCCCACCATGGGCTTGCTCCATTTGGGCCTTCCTCCATACTTGATGCAATTACAATAATTTTGTAAAATAAAATCTATTCTAAAATTACATCAAAATAAAAAAATGGCACGCAGGCAATATTTCCCAAAATTAAATTACAACCGATAATAATTTAGGGCCCATAGAACTCAACATAACATTTCAAACAAAGTACCTGTCGTGCACATACATACCAATATGATGCATGATCATGGCATTCCAAATTATAAATATAAATGTTAAGCCGAGTTACTTAGGGTGAAATCGCCAATTTTAACAAATGTGACTAAGGCCCATAAAGGCCCAATGGATAACATCCACAAATGCAAAATTAACAATTTTGCTCCCACTTGAATTTGGGTTGTCACAAATTTAAAATTTAGCTCTCCCAATTTTAACCGGTGTCACGGTTTATTGGGCCAATTTCACAAAGTCCATATTCAATTTAATATGCAAACAATTAAATTAAATATGCATGCCAATAAAATAAATCATTTAAACACAAATTAATTTAAAAAATTTAATTTAATATGCATTAGGGTTCGGAATAAAATATACCCGCAAAATCCAAAACGGACCCGAACCCCGCGCGCGGCGCTGCTGTCCGGGGACAGCAGCGCTGCCGCGCTGCAGCAGAAGAGCCAAAAATTGGAATCGCAATTGCGATTCCAATTTTGGCCAACAATTTTTTTTTTTATTAAATCATAAACATAAAATTAGTTTCCAGCCAAATATATAATCCATAAAGAAAAACAATTTTTGATGAAAACAATTGGGGAAAAAAAAATCAAAACCCCAATCCAAAATTCTAGGGTTTATCAAAACCAAAACCAATTGAATAAAAACCCTAAAATCACAAACTTGAAACCCATTCTTTCTTCAAGAATGCTTTCAAAAACCAATTCCAATCAATCTAATGGACAAAACCTAGGCTCTGATACCACTGTTGGGAATCGTCATTGGAAACATAACATGGCGCAGCGGAAAATACAGCGTTTAAAATTTCCTAGAATCCACCTATCGTGTCCAATTACCATTGATTAGAATAAAATCAAATAAGAATCAAGAGAGATTAACTCACCAGATTCGTCTCCTCTAGAGACTGCTGCAGAATCGTTTCTTGAAACTGCGATCTCCAAAGTCCGGTGCACGACCAACTATTGAGCGGGAACCGGTGCTAGCCGAAGACGCGAAGGAATGGAGGTTTAATGCTGGGATTTTCGGCTGTTTTGGAGCTGCTATTGGTGGCTGAAATTTCCAGCAATTAATTAGAGTTGAATTAGGTTTTTATTCCTTAAGTGTGCCCTTTTATAGACACCTTGTCTAATTGGGTTCTAATTAGGTTAATTAAACCCAAGCCCACTAGGATTATAATTACATAAATAAACTTTAATTAAAAAGTATATACTATGTAATTTAATTCCATTTGGCTAAATTTAATTACCCCTAAATAAAATTAAATCACACTTAAGTTAATACAATACATGTATTTAATTTTCCTACTTAGGAAAATTATTTAATTAATTGTTTACTTTATGTAATTCAATTAATTGATAAATTAATTAATTACATTATGTAAACTTATTAATTAAATTAAATTCAACCCAATGTCAATTAATTACCTTGACACCGAATGTCAACTAATTAATTAACACATTCCTTCCAATGTACATTACATGTACAATTTCTATAAGTTCCAGCTCAGTTAATCTATGTGCACGATCCTATGGGTCTGTCTTTATGTTGGCAGTAGGCCCAAGGCCCACAGACTGTAAGTGGGTTCTAGCAAACCATTACAGCCCCCAATTAAGACAGAGATGCAGCAGTCTTTAGAAGACACTCACCCGGTAGTAATCTCATACTGTTCTTTGCCTAACGATATCAATATGAATAAACAAGAGGCATGGTGTCCATCATCCTCTTCTGTTGTTTATTATATTTCTTGATCTTGAGTTGACTGATTAATCAAATAAGCAACCAACTTATTTGGGTATGGCCATACACTTATCAGTCCCACTCATCAAGTGGCCAATGATATCATCTCGGTGTTACCCGAGTGGCAATTCCATCACTTCATCATCAATATCAACATGTTCACCGGTCCACCCAATCATACCCATATTTAGCATCCTTTTACAGACCTGTTAGGCGTATGTCAAATTAAATCGGATTCCATATCGAGATTATAATGAAATCTGGTCTGAGGACAAAAGAGACCTACTCAAGAAAGACCTATGACGTGACAACCATGTGGCTTTCTTGTGCGGATCGATCCAGTCCCATGTCAACGACATGTACCTATATTCATGACTGACTATACAAGTACTATGGCTAGTTAAGAACTACCATACAGTCATCGAATATACAAGTCTGTGGTTCTATTCGTTCCCACGATTAAAACAGGCCTGGGATAGGTTTTATGATTATCAATCAATGGATACTCTACTCATATTATAGCACAAGATATAAATGAAATAGATTAATTGCCTTTATTAATGTGACACAAATAATGTATTTATACAATGAGTCTTAATGTATAATATAAAATACAAGAATCCAATGCCCTAAGAACTAGGGCACACCAACAATGCTATCCTCCATGTGGGAAGATCCAGAGAAGACATAGATACAGCCTCTAGTCATAGCAATTTCCAGACAACCTTGCTTTGATATGCATGAAGTGATGGACTTAACAGCCAAGGAAAAGCCCTGGTTCTTTGACATATATCAGTATGTGAAAGATGGAAAGTATCTAGAAGAAGCTAGCACTGCTGATAAGGTTTCATTAAGAAGATTAGCCAACCAATTCAGAATCTTCAAAGATTAGCTGTACAAGAGAACTGCAAATGGGGTTCTTCTAAGATGTTTGACAGAACGAGAAGTAGAACCTGTAATACAGCAAGTACATGCAGGATTCTACAGGCCGCATATGAATGGGATCGCTATGGCTAGAAAGATAATGAGACAGGGATACTTCTGGATGACAATTCAGTCTCATTGTGTGAAGGAGGTAAGAAGATGCCACGAATGCCAAATCTATGTTGATATTAGTCATCTGCCGCCACTTGAGCTACAGAACCTAGCATCTCCTTGGCCATTCTCAGCATGGAGGAATGACATGATCGGAGAAATTCATCCTGCAACTTCTAATGGGCACAGATTCATAGTGGTTGCAGTCAACTATTTCTCAAAATGGGTAAAAGCATAATCCTTCTCCAATGTGACAGCTAAGCAAACGGTCAAGTTCATTCAAAAGAACATCATCTCTTGATACGGAATCCCTCACCATGTAGTGACAGATAACGGGGTGCAATTCCAAGGGGCAATAGCCAAGTTATTTATGGAACATGGCATTGAACATCATAGGTCTTCTCCATACAAACCACAGGCTAATGGTGCAGTGGAGGCGGCCAACAAATCAATTAAGAGGATCTTATCAAAAATGGTAACCACCTATAGAGACTGGGCTATAAACCACCATATGCCCTCTGGGGCTACAGGACCAGTGTCAGAACACCAACTGGCGAGACTCCCTACGCCTTGGTGTATGGGATGGAAGCAGTGTTGCTAGTGGAAATGGAACTCAAATCACTCAGAATAGCCTTGGAAGCTCAACTGCCAGAAACAAGATGTTTTCAAGCTAGATACGAGCAGTTTGCAGCATTGGATGAAAGGCGGTTGAAAGCACTAGATCATTACAGATGTATCAACGCAGAATGGCTAGGGCCTACAATCAGAAAGTGAAGTATCCTAGACAACAGCTAAAAGTTGGGGATCTGGTTCTGAAACAGTTAAGGCCTACAAATGTGGATGCTTAGGGGAAATTCAAACTGAATTGGGAAGGCCCCTATATTATGAAGAAAGTGCTATCGAAGGGTGGTGTAAGCATCGCAGACATGGATGGGAATGAATTTGCAAATCCTGTCAACCAAAACTGCCTGAAGCCTTAATATGTTTAAAAAAAAGAGTCTGCTAGGTTGAAAACTTGAAAAGGGCGGCCTAGGCAAAAGTCAGGACACGAGAGAAAATGATAAGTCGGAAAATCCGCAAGAGATGACTTGTGACGGGCTTTGGTTCTGTGTGGAACGTATACCATTTTGGGAACCAACCTTTTCAAATGTATTCATGTTATTTTCATCAATTAAATGTGATGTTTTGTTTTAAATATGTTGCATGGTTATATCAGAATGCATAAACAAACTTATCTCGCCTAAACATCCATTAAAGAAAGCACTTTGCATTTAATTGGTTAAAAGACTTGCATTACTTTAACAAGCAAATGTGTCAAATATGTGGAATCTGTAATCTTTTCTTATCCTCCAAATCTAACTCATCATTTCTCGAGGTTGCCAAAATTTCAAAACAAATTCAAGTGCAAATGTCACAGGACCTTTAAAAAAAAAAGGCTCGCTAAGGTGAAAACCGAAAAGGCACCTTAGGCAAAAGTTAGACCAGCTCACTGAGCTGAAAACCCACATCCCATAGTTCAGGCAAAATTTAGAGCACTTCCAGATTTACCATTCCTCGGGGCAGAAAAGTGGAACCCTTCCACCATTCCCCATCAGAAACTCTTCCACTATTCTCCAACGAGATCCTATGCACTATTCCCGAGCGGAACCATCACAAAGAACATGACCACTTTCTCCCTAGCAGTCATCGGACTTCCCCAACAGCCGTTGCATATCCCCGCATATCCCCAGCAGAGGTGCAAGAGTCACATCACATAAAGAATATACTCCCCGGCTAGATCAGTCATAGGCGTGATGTGCTTTCCCTAGCCAGAGGCAAGACCCGATCTCCCCAGCAAGAGCATAGCATTTCAAGGCCGGACGAATAGCGGGAAATGCATCTCCCAGAGTCCATTCACATATGCATACATTGAAACATGCACACACAAGCATTCAAAACACACACATACATATGCATACATACATCACGACCAACCCAAATGCAGGTATCCAGGGGCAGGGCAATCGAGCCGTATTTATTCTTGATCGAAGGGGCAAAAATTTTTGTTCCAAAATCATCGATCAAGGAATAAATACACATCACCAATGTAACCTCAGAAATCCAGCAGATCCACCACGGGTAACATAGACCCGGTGACAGGCCCAGATTGGCTTCTCCTCAGAAATCCAGTAGATCTGCCGCGGGTAACATCGACCCGGTGACAGGCCCAGATCGGCTTCTCCTCAGAAATCTAGTAGATCCACCGCGCGTAACATAGACCCAGTGACAGGCCTAGATCGACTTCTCCTCAGAAATCCAATAGATCTGCCGTGGGTAACATAGACCTGGTGACAGGCCCAGATCGACTTCTCCTAAGAATTCGAACAGATCCACCGTGGGTAACATAAACCCAGTGACAAGCCCAGATCGGCTTTCCCTCAGAAATTTAGTGAGTTCGTCGCGGGTAACATAGACCCGGTGATAGGCCTAGAACGCCTTCTCCTCAGAAATCCAGCAGATCCACCGCGGGTAACATAAACCAGGTGACAGGCCCAGATCAGCTTCTACTTAGAAATCCAGTAGGTCCGCAGTGGGTAACATAGACCCGGTGACAGGCCCAGATTGGCTTCTCCTAAAAAATCCAGCAGATCCACCGTGGGTAACATAAACCCAAGGACAGGGCCAGATCGGCTTTCCCTCAGAAATTCAGTGAGTCCATCGCGGGTAACATAGACCTGGTGACAGGCCTAGATCTGCTTCTCCTCAGAAATCCAGCAAATCCGCCGCGGGTAACATGAACCCGGTGACAGGCCCAGATCAGCTTCTCCTTAGAATTCCAGTAGATCCGCAGCAGGTAACATAAACCCAGTGACAGGCTTAGATCAGCTTTCCCTCAGAAATTCAGCGAGTCCATCGTGGGTAACATAAACTCGGTGATAGGCCCAGATTGGCTTCTCCTCAGAATTCCAGCAGATCCGCCGTGGGTAACATAAACCCAAGGACAGGGCTAGATCGGCTTTCCCTCAGAAATTCAGTGAGTCCATCGCGGGTAACATAGACCTGGTGACAGGCCCAGATTGGCTTCTCCTCAGAATTCCAGCAGATCTGCCATGGGTAATATAAACCCGGTGATAGGCCCAGATTAGCTTTCCCTCAGAAATTCAGCGAGTCCGTCGTGGGTAACCTAAACCCGGTGTCAGACCCAGATTTGCTTCTATCTCAACTCCAGCAAGTCCGTCGTGGGTAACCTAAACCCATTGTCAGACCCAGTTTTGCTTTTATCTCAACTTTAGTAAGTCCGTCGCGGGTAACCTAAACCCGATGTTAGGCCCAGAAGTGCTTCCACTCCGAGTCATCGCTCCAACTCAGGTATGTTTTTCTGTCCTTCCACTTACGGTGCTTCAATTCGCGTTCTCAAATTCCCCTCAGGTAACTTAAACATGGTATTGGATATTGAATTTGATCACGCGAGGGGCAGCTATAAGCGCCGGGTTTTCCTGACCTCTATGATGAGAATTCTTGTATTACCTGTGGAGTAGACAAACACGAATCGAACTTGAAAATGACCAGAATGTCGCCCGGAGTTTCTTAAACGTCCTGAAAATTGAGCTATCCATGATCCGAAACCCCCGAGAAGGTCGCCCAAGTGATTTTTAGGGTTTAGGGTGAGCGTCAGATTTTTGCAAATTTTAGCCTGGCTCTAGCATAACTAGAGTCGTGCGGCTCTAGGGGGTTAAGCCAAGTTGCTCTGCAAAGCAGAGCAACTTGGCTGAACATGGGGGATTTCGGCCAAATTTACAGGGGTCTCAGACGGCTCATTAATTGTGGGAAATCATTGTGGAGGTGAGGTATAAAAGAAAAGGAAAATATTAAAAAAGACAAGTTGACATTTTTGAGTTTCAAGAAAGAAAAAAAAAACATTTACAGAGACCAAAAAAAAAAAGGAAAGGGAGAAAGGGACCGAGAGCAAGGGTGACCCAGAGACCAAATCCAAGACCTTAAAACTAATCCAAAAACATCAATAGGAGGTTCGTTAACCTTTGCACATTGATTCGGGATCATTTCGGATTGATTTTGGATTGTTTCGGATTCGTTTTAGTTTTCGGCCGGTTTAACATTCAAGGCGAATTTCAAGTTTTCAATCCATTTTTGGATGTTAAACACATCAAAACAACATCAAGGTAAACTCTGAGAGGCCTTAAACCTATGCACATTGCTTTTTCCATACATTTTTCTTATTTTTACGAATTTCAAAACCGGATTTTCCTGAATATAGCCGTACGGCTGTGTTCTCCATAAAGACAGCCGTACAGCTATAATTGCTATGAATAGAGCCAGAAGGGTCTGGTACCCAGAGCCGTACGACTATGTTCTACAAGGGCAGATTCCCGAAATTGCCCCGATCGGCCGAAAATAGTCTGTTTTCCATTTTATGCATTCTGTTGCGATCAATTTCTGCCCAAACGCGTCTGTATGTTATAAAATTTTGTTTTTCGGATTTCTATAAGTATGGATATTAGGGTTTTTGGTTTTTTCGGGGTTTTATTTTCTGAATTTTGGGGTTGTGCGATTCGAATCGGATCCGTAGTACAGCATCAGCGGATCCCCG
This sequence comes from Euphorbia tirucalli, assembly GCA_039660915.1. Classification (NCBI taxonomy): domain Eukaryota; kingdom Viridiplantae; phylum Streptophyta; class Magnoliopsida; order Malpighiales; family Euphorbiaceae; genus Euphorbia; species Euphorbia tirucalli. The sequence continues at coordinate 26,345,776 of CM077640.1, read as the reverse complement.
AACCCTATAAAATCCCCAGAAAACATTGAAAATGAGCAAAACGACATTTAAAAAAAAAAAAGAGAAAACAATTTTTTTCGGATTCCGAGAATTATAGCCACACGGCTGTAATTAGAGCCGCACAGCTGTAGTTTCTGGAATAAGGCAGAATCACGAAAATGACTCGTACAGACGTCGTTGCGCGATGCTGTCTTCAAATTCCAACCTTTTTTATGTGTTTATTGTATTTTGGACCTTAGATTGATGTCAGAATTAGGAAAATCCACACGAACGGAAAACCGGGTTTTGGGACAACAAACCCGCTAAATGAAAAAATTTGCATGAAACCAAGCCAAATAATTTTCCAAAATTGTTTTCCAGCATAAAACTTACAGCGCGTTTCAAAACCGTTTTCCAGGTCTAACCGGTCCGACTGGTCGGGTCGATCGGGTTACCATCCTAAATGCATGCCCCCGTTCCTAAAATCCCTAATTCTATCCTGCTGTGAGTCCTATCTTGTTGTGCTATAAACTGTGTTAACCATCTGTTTTGCAGCATTTAATTCTCTTTATTTGCATTTTTTATGTAATTAATAGATTTTTGTGTATTTTATGCGGCTGTAATTTTTAAATCCTCGTGTCTTCTAGGCGCTTGTAAATTGTGAGGATGAGAGTTTTCTTTATTTTTATTCAATTTGGTTGTATAAGCGGCCTCTATTATTTTTGTATAATCTGGATGCATGGTTTATTTTTCTGTAATTTATTTTCTGTCATTTGCCTGACCGTGGGTCGATAAATAAACACAAATTGGGATAGAGGAGGATAATAAAGCGAATTAAATATGGTAATATAAACTGTAAACTGAAAGCAAGCTAAAGATTGAGTAAGACACTTGCCCGAACCCTCAATCTCTAGATTAGGTACAGTAGTCTACTCTCAGTAGGGAGCTGTACTGGAATTTCCTGGATGAGCTGATCCGAGTGACGACTTTGTCAATGATCTTGGAATTTAGGTTTCGAGGTCTTTAAGTTAAAACTGGAAAATGTTTTCTATAAAGGGATTTCCAAATCCATGATTTTTCCAAGATAAGCAAAACCCGTATTCCGAATCAAAACAAAAAAACGAAAATTTTTCTCCTCGGTTCACTTCGCCGCGTTCCACTCATATCGAAAAAGGTCGTCCGCTCACACCCACGTTTATGCATGCTAAGCCGTATCACCTAATTATAATCCGAAAATTAAAATATTGAGTCTTTTAAAAGTGCTTCCACATTCACACCTCTTCCTCCCATTGATGCTGCAATGTGCGTCATGCCCTAGCTGGGTGCATTGTAGTATTCGGTGGGCCGTCAAGGGTTAGGATACTTGGTATGGTTAACATGTGAATGGTGGTTTGACTCAACATGGGTAGCATTAGCTCAGAGCGGGCCCTAAGCACAGATGGGTAAAGTGTCAATAAGCCTATCAAACCAAGAGTCCTTCATGGAAGGATTGGATAGGTTGTCCTACCAAACGAATCAATGGTTGGTTAGTGAGCCCTAGTTCGGCCAGTCATTGATAAGTTATGGATCATGGTCAAGTCAGCCAATTAACATCACCAACAAACAAATTAAAATCAGATTATTAATTTGAATTGGCTTAAAAGTCTTTTATTTCTAACTCAAGCAATGATTTCTTCCATGTAGATAATCCCATTTCACTTAAGCAATTTAAATGGCTGCAACGAACAACAACTCACTCTCACTTAGGTCACTCTTGGAGAAGGAGAAGCTTTCGTGGACTAACTTCCTGGACTGGGCTAGGAACTTACAAATAGTTCTTAAACAAGAGTCTAAGGAATATGTACTGAATACTCCTTTACCAGTTGGCCTTCCCGCAGGTCGAGGCGTCACCACGGTGATGGTGGAGCAATATGACCGGCATGTGAGAGATGACTGAGATGTCTCATGCCTCATGTTGGGTACCATGGCTTCTGATCTTTAGAAGCAGTTCATAGACGAGCATGCTTATGAGATGATGGATCAGCTTAAAAAGATGTTCCAAGATCAAGCTCATCAGGAACGTTACTTGACAACTAAGGCACTTTGCACGACTGTGATGGTAGCTGGGACTTCTGTTATCACTCATGTGCTAAAGTTGTAGGGGTATATTAATACACTTGCCCACCTCGGCTCGCCAGTTCCGCAGGACTTAGCAGTAGACATTATTCTCAAGTCACTTCCTGAGTCTTACAACCAGTTTATCATGAACTACCATATGCAAGGTTTGGATAAATCGGTTGTTGAGCTGTATGGCATGCTCAAGCTTACCGAGCAGTCTCTTAAGAAGACTCCTGAAGTTTTACTGGTGAACAAGGGTAATACAGCCATTGCTAAGGGAAAGGCCAAATATAAAGCCAAGGCTAAGGACAAAAAGGTGGTGGCCCAACCTAAAGCAAGGGTTGCTTCTCCTGACGATGTCTGCCATGAGTGTCATAAGAAGGGGCACTAGAAGAGCTCATGTCCAAATCTAAGGGAGCAACTGAAGGGCAAAACTGCTGCTTCAGGTATTTATGTTCTTGATATTAATTTGGCTATTTCTACATCTTGGGTCTTGGTCACTGAATATGGATCTCACATTAGTTCAAATGTGTAGGGTCTAAGAAATAGGAGATTACTAGGATCTAGAGAAGTAGATCATTGAGTCGGAAATGGTGCTCGGGTTCAAGCCATGGAGATCGGAGATTATTTCTTAGAGATGCCTAGTGGACTTGTTTTGGAACTAAGAAATTGTTATTTTGTACCTGCGATGCGTAGGAATATTATTTATGTTTCTTTGTTGGATATTTCTAGTTTTGTATTTAATATTGGACATGGTAGAATTTCTATGCGAAGTGGCAATATTATTTATGGAACAACATTTCTTGAAAATTGCTTATGACACATGCAAATCTTGTTTGAGAGGCAAGATGACAAAGGCACCTTTTAGCAAGACTGGTGAAAGAGCCCCAGAGCTATTAGAGCTGATACATTTCGATGTATGTAGCTCAATGAGCACTAGTGCTAGATCTAGTTTTCTGTACTTCGTCACCTTCACGGATGACTTCAGCAGATACGGTTACGTGTATCTAATGAAGCATAAGTCTGAGACTCTTCAAAGGTTTAAGGACTTTAAGAATTAAGTAGAAAACCAACTTGGCAAGAAAATAAAAGCACTTTGGTCTGACCGAGGGGGTGAATATTTGAGCCAAGAGTTTGACTCGTTTTTGAAAGAGTGTAGGATTGTATCCTAACTCACTCCTCCTGGTACAACCCAGTGGAATAGAGTGTCAGAAAGGAGGAATAGGACCTTGCTAGACATGGTTCGCTAGATGATAAGTCACGCTACGCTCCCTGTCTCCTTTTAGGGATATGCTTTAGAGACAGCTGCTTACATTCTTAATAATACACCAAGCAAGGCAGTTGAGGGAACACCGTATGAACTATGGAAGGGCCAAAAGCCCAATGTTTCCTTCTTGAAGATTTAGGACTATGATGCACATGTTAAGAAATTGAAAAGTGGCAAACTCGATTCCAAATCTGTCAAGTGCCAGTTTGTGGGTTACCTTAAGGAAACTAAGGGTTATTACTGCTACGATCCGGTGGAAAACAAAGTTTTCATAGCAAGAAATACAGTCTTCTTAGAGAAGGAATTCCTTTCCAAGAGAGACAGTGGGAGTAATGTTGAACTTTTAGAAGTTCAAGACTCACAAACTCCTGCAGCTACTGCTGAGGATGCTTCAGGAATCGATCTGACTACTCAAGAAATTGCGGAACCAAAACCAGTTGCACAGGACCATAGAAGATCTAATAGGACACATCATCAGCCAGAGAGGTACGGCTTTCTCATGATTGATGATAGGGACCTTATGGTCGTTGACCAAGAGGAGCCCAAGACCTATCAGGAGGTTATTGAAAGCCCACACTCAGATCAATGGTGCAAAGCCATGGAGGTTGAGATGCAATCTATGCACTATAACCAAGTATGGAACTTGGTGGATCCACCTCTGGGTGCTAAGGTGATAGGTTGCAAGTGGTATTTCAAGTTAAAGGCCGACAACACCTTCAAGGGGCGATTGGTGGCAAAAGGATTCAGGCAAGTTCAAGGAATTGACTATGATGAAACCTTTTCACCAGTTTTTATGCTTAAATCCATTAGGATACTACTAGCCATAGCTGTATGGTACGATTATGAGATATGGCAGATGGATGTTAAGACTGTTTTCCTTAATGGAAAGCTACTCGAGGATGTGTACATGGCATAACCTGAGGGTTTTATCGATCCAAAATATCCAAACCGGGTATGCAAGCTTCAAAGATCCATTTATGGATTGAAGCAAGCATCAAGGTCATAGAATCAGAGATTCAATGAGGCCATTATGGAATATGGCTTCACACAGAATTCTGATGAGCCCTGTGTGTATAAGATGGTTAGTGGGAGCGTTTCCACTTTCCTAGTGCTGTATGTTGATGACATCCTTATCATTGGAGCTGACATACCAACACTACAAGGGGTTAAGCAGTGGTTAAGTAGGTGCTTTGCAATGAAGGACTTAGGTGAAGCTGAGACAATCTTAGGGATCAGGATCTACAGAGATAGATCCAATCGGCTTCTAGGCCTAAGTCAGGGCATGTACATTAACAAGGTTCTAAAAAGGTTCAGCATGGACAAGGCAAAGAAAGGATTCTTGCTTATGTGCCATGGGTTGAAGCTGAGAAAGAAAGATGGTCCTAAAATAAAGAAGGATCGGGAGAGCATGGAAAAGATTCCTTATGCATCTGCTATAGGATCTATCATGTACTCCATATTATATACAAGGCCTGATGTCGCATTTGCACTAAGTATGACTAACCGGTACCAATCGAACCCCGGGGAGGAACACTGAAAGGCTGTCAAGTCAAACCTGAAGTACCTTAATCAGACTAAGGATGCTTTCTAAGTGTATGAAGGTCAAGATGAGCTGGTAATGTCAGGTTACACTGTTGCAAGCTTTGAGACTGATAAGGATGAGAACCAGTCACAGTCTAGTCATGTTTTTCTCCTTAATGGTGGTGCCATTAGTTTGAGGTCCTCAACGCAGGCCACCATTGCTTACTCTACAACAGAAGCTGAGTACATAGTTGCATGCTAAGCAACAAAGGAAACTGTTTGGATTAAGAATTTCATAACTGAGTTAGGAGCAGTACCCACTATCCTAACCTGGTTGATGTTTTCTGTGACAACAATAGGTCCATCGCACAAGCTAAGGAGCCCCGATCACATAAGAGATCCAACAATGTGCTTAGAAAGTTTCGCCTCATTCGAGAGATTGTGAACAGAGGTGACATATCATTATAGTGGGTTGACACCAAGAATAATGTCGCTGATCCATTGACCAAAGCGCTGCCGTAGACATAGCACCACAGTCATATCAGATCTATCGGAATTAGAGCAATGCCCACTTGGAACTAGTGCAAGTGGGAGATTGTTGGTGTGCCCAAGTTCTTAGGGCATTCGATTCTTGTATTTTGTATTATACATTAAGACTCATTGTATGAATACATTATTTGTGTCACATTAATAAAGGCAATTAATTTATTTCATTTATATCTTATGCTATAATATGAGTAGAGTATCCATTGATTGATAATCATAAAACCTATCCCAGGTCTGTTCTAATCGTGGGAACGAATAGAACCACAGACTTGTATATTCGATGACTGTATGGCAGTTCTCAACTACCCATAGTACTTGTATAGTCAGTCATGAATGTAGGTACATGTCATTGACATGGGACTGGATCGATCCGCATAAGAAAGCCACATGGTTGTCGCGTCATAGGTCTTTCTTGAGTAGGTCTGTTTTGTCCTCAGACCACATTTCATTATAGTATCAATATGGAATCTGGTTCACTTTGACATACACCTAACAGGTCTATAAAAGGATGCTAAATACGGGTATGATTGGGTGGACCGGTGAACATGTTGATATTGATGATGAAGTGATGGAATTGCCACTCGGGTAACACCGAGATGATATCACTGGCCCCTTGATGAGTGGGACTGATAAGTGTATGGCCATTCCCAAATAATTTGGTTGCTTATTTGATTAATCAGTCAAATTAAGATCAAGAAATATAATAAATAACAGAAGAGGATGACGAACACCATGCCTCTTGTTTATTCATATCGATATCGTTGGCAAAGGACACTATGAGATTACTACCGTATAAGTGTCTTCTAAAGACTGCTGCATCTCTATCTTAATTGGGGGCTGTAATGGTTTCCTAGAACCCACTTACAGTCTGTGGGCCTTGGGCCTACTACCAACATAAAGACAGACCCATAGGATTGTGCACATAAATCAACTGAGCCGGAACTTACATAAATTTTACATGTAATGTACATTGGAAGGAATGCGTTAATTAATTAGTTGACATACGGTGTCAAGGTAATTAATTAACATTGGGTTAAATTTAATTAATTAATAAGTTTACATAGTGTAATTAATTAATTTATCAATTAATTGAATTACATAAAGTAAACAATTAATTAAATAATTTTCCTATGTAGAAAAATTAAATACATTTATTGTATTTACTTAAGTGTGATTTAATTTTATTTAGAGGTAATTAAATTTAGCCAAATGGAATTAAATTACATAGTATATACTTTTTAATTAAAGTTTATTTATGTAATTATAATTCTAGTGGGCTTGGGTTTAATTAACCTAATTAAAACCCAATTAGACATGGCGTCTATATTAGGGCACACTTAAAGAAGAAAAACCTAATTCAATACTAATTAATTGCTAGAAATTTCAGCCACCAAGGGCAGCCCCAAAACAGCCAAAAATCCCAGCATTAACCATCCATTCCTTCCCGTCTACAGCTAGCACCAGTTCCCGCTCAATAGTTGGTCGTGCACCAGACTTTGGAGATCGCAATTTCAAGAAATGATTCTGCAGTAGTCTCTAGAAGAGATGAATCCGGTGAGTTAATCTTTCTTGATTCAAATTGGTTTTTATTCTAATCAATGGTAATTGGACACGATAGGTTGATTATAGGAAATTTTAAAAGGTGTATTTTCTGCTGCGCCACGTTATTTTTCTGATGACAAATCCCAACAGTTTCTGCCTGGAAGGACAGAGCCATGCAGCTCTGTTCTTCAGGACTACAGTCGTGCGGCTGTGTTCTTGTCAAACACAGCCGTACGGCTCTAGTTGGACAATCGGTTTTCTGAAAATTTGAGAAACAGACAAAAATGCAAAGAAAAGGCAATGTACACAGGTTCAAGACCTCTTAGAGTTTACCTTGATATTGTTTTGATGTGTTTAACATCCAGAATCAAATCGAACAGTCGAAATGCTTCCCGAATCCTCAACCATCCCGAAATCCCGAAAACGAATCCGAATCAATCCGAAACGGTCCCAATTGAGTAAGTAAAGGTCTAGTAATCCTTCCTTTAGTGCTTAGGTATGATTTGGTCTTGAGTTTTAGTTCTCTCCCTCTCCTTCTTTTCTCTGTATCTCAGTTTCTACCTTACTCCCTTTTCTCTTTGTTTCTTTTTGTCTTTCTTCTGTAAGATTAATCTCCACCCTTTTGATTTATTTTTTTCTTTCTATTTATATCTCACATATTCTAATCATTTCTAACATTAATGAGCCATTTTACTTTTCACAAGATTTCAGCCACACTCCTCTATTCAGTCAAGTTGTTCTGCCTTTGCAGAGCAACTTGGCTGGCCCGCTAGAGTTGCACGGATCTAAATATTAGAGTCATGCGACTCTAACATTAGAGTCGTACGACTATAACATTAGAGTCGTACGACTCTAATCTACAGCCGTGCAGCTATAGACAGAGCCGGGGTAGACATCCCTAATTCCCACGCTTACCTCTAAGCTTCCCTAGCCACTCGGAGGACCTTTTTCGGGGTTTTAGATTGAGGATAGCTCGGTTTTCGGAGCCTCTAAGATATTTTGGACGACATTCTGCTCGTTCTCAAGTCCAATTCACGTCTATTTGCTCAACAGGTAATACAGGTTTCTCATCATAAAGGTCGGGAAAACCCGGCGCTTATAGCTAGAAGAATCCTACTACCCATGCTAAGTCCAAACCTCTATCCAAGTGTTAGAGTAACCAATACACCAACCTAATTCAAAATGATGATACTCCAGTGTATCCTGTGAGGGCATGGTCTACGTTTAAAGTGGAACTATGAAACGTTTTCTCAAATCCATGACCTAGGAACAATTGAAGTGGAAATCAAAACAACAAAAACCAAATGAGAAAATTCAGATTCTCACTAGAAATATCTCTTTCAGAGATGGCTGCAGAAATGGAATTCGATCCCCTCCATAATCCCGTACACGAATGGCTTTGTTGCATGAATCCGTGCTAGTGTTTGGACCATCAAAAGAGAGAAAAAGGTGGCTGAAAATTTCTGCCTTAGAACACCTATGGCTGGCCAAAATTTTTAGTAGTGTTTTAATGCCTGAGGCCGAAATTCCTATAGTGGAATTAGGCCCAACTGGTTTTTATTTTACATGGGCTTTTCGCTCATTTAAGCCCAAGTCTGAAATTAATTCTTTTGGTTTATTTTAATTACAAATCTAATTTCAATTTAACATGTATATGTATATATTATACCATATAATATATTACATTCCATTTAAATTAAAATTAATTTGACCAATTAATTTAACCGAGGAATTAAATTAGACTCTTCATAAAATTATACACATGTAAACCTATACTTGTGAAATATTTCCACCTAGGAAATAATCTCTTGAATTAATTCATTGAATTAATTATAAGAAAACCAATACAAATATTAATTATATTATTTTCATCAATCCAATTGATCTATATTATATAATTAATGGAATCCTCTCTCTCCAGTGTGATTTAATTTTATTTAGAGGTAATTAAATTTAGCCAAATGGAATTAAATTACATAGTATATACTTTTTAATTAAAGTTTATTTATGTAATTATAATTCTAGTGGGCTTGGGTTTAATTAACCTAATTAAAACCCAATTAGACATGGCGTCTATATTAGGGCACACTTAAAGAAGAAAAACCTAATTCAATACTAATTAATTGCTAGAAATTTCAGCCACCAAGGGCAGCCCCAAAACAGCCAAAAATCCCAGCATTAACCATCCATTCCTTCCCGTCTACAGCTAGCACCAGTTCCCGCTCAATAGTTGGTCGTGCACCAGACTTTGGAGATCGCAATTTCAAGAAATGATTCTGCAGTAGTCTCTAGAAGAGATGAATCCGGTGAGTTAATCTTTCTTGATTCAAATTGGTTTTTATTCTAATCAATGGTAATTGGACACGATAGGTTGATTATAGGAAATTTTAAAAGGTGTATTTTCTGCTGCGCCACGTTATTTTTCTGATGACAAATCCCAACAGTTTCTGCCTGGAAGGACAGAGCCATGCAGCTCTGTTCTTCAGGACTACAGTCGTGCGGCTGTGTTCTTGTCAAACACAGCCGTACGGCTCTAGTTGGACAATCGGTTTTCTGAAAATTTGAGAAACAGACAAAAATGCAAAGAAAAGGCAATGTACACAGGTTCAAGACCTCTTAGAGTTTACCTTGATATTGTTTTGATGTGTTTAACATCCAGAATCAAATCGAACAGTCGAAATGCTTCCCGAATCCTCAACCATCCCGAAATCCCGAAAACGAATCCGAATCAATCCGAAACGGTCCCAATTGAGTAAGTAAAGGTCTAGTAATCCTTCCTTTAGTGCTTAGGTATGATTTGGTCTTGAGTTTTAGTTCTCTCCCTCTCCTTCTTTTCTCTGTATCTCAGTTTCTACCTTACTCCCTTTTCTCTTTGTTTCTTTTTGTCTTTCTTCTGTAAGATTAATCTCCACCCTTTTGATTTATTTTTTTCTTTCTATTTATATCTCACATATTCTAATCATTTCTAACATTAATGAGCCATTTTACTTTTCACAAGATTTCAGCCACACTCCTCTATTCAGTCAAGTTGTTCTGCCTTTGCAGAGCAACTTGGCTGGCCCGCTAGAGTTGCACGGATCTAAATATTAGAGTCATGCGACTCTAACATTAGAGTCGTACGACTATAACATTAGAGTCGTACGACTCTAATCTACAGCCGTGCAGCTATAGACAGAGCCGGGGTAGACATCCCTAATTCCCACGCTTACCTCTAAGCTTCCCTAGCCACTCGGAGGACCTTTTTCGGGGTTTTAGATTGAGGATAGCTCGGTTTTCGGAGCCTCTAAGATATTTTGGACGACATTCTGCTCGTTCTCAAGTCCAATTCACGTCTATTTGCTCAACAGGTAATACAGGTTTCTCATCATAAAGGTCGGGAAAACCCGGCGCTTATAGCTAGAAGAATCCTACTACCCATGCTAAGTCCAAACCTCTATCCAAGTGTTAGAGTAACCAATACACCAACCTAATTCAAAATGATGATACTCCAGTGTATCCTGTGAGGGCATGGTCTACGTTTAAAGTGGAACTATGAAACGTTTTCTCAAATCCATGACCTAGGAACAATTGAAGTGGAAATCAAAACAACAAAAACCAAATGAGAAAATTCAGATTCTCACTAGAAATATCTCTTTCAGAGATGGCTGCAGAAATGGAATTCGATCCCCTCCATAATCCCGTACACGAATGGCTTTGTTGCATGAATCCGTGCTAGTGTTTGGACCATCAAAAGAGAGAAAAAGGTGGCTGAAAATTTCTGCCTTAGAACACCTATGGCTGGCCAAAATTTTTAGTAGTGTTTTAATGCCTTAGGCCGAAATTCCTATAGTGGAATTAGGCCCAACTGGTTTTTATTTTACATGGGCTTTTCGCTCATTTAAGCCCAAGTCTGAAATTAATTCTTTTGGTTTATTTTAATTACAAATCTAATTTCAATTTAACATGTATATGTATATATTATACCATATAATATATTACATTCCATTTAAATTAAAATTAATTTGACCAATTAATTTAACCGAGGAATTAAATTAGACTCTTCATAAAATTATACACATGTAAACCTATACTTGTGAAATATTTCCACCTAGGAAATAATCTCTTGAATTAATTCATTGAATTAATTATAAGAAAACCAATACAAATATTAATTATATTATTTTCATCAATCCAATTGATCTATATTATATAATTAATGGAATCCTCTCTCTCCAGTGGGTATACTCCAAGTATACAGTTGATCCTTTAAGTTCAAGCTCAAACGTTCAATGTGTATGATCCTGTGGGCCCATCTTTATGTTGGTAGTGGGTCTATGGTCCACAGACTGCAGGCAAGCTCTAGCAAGCCACTGCAGGCCCCAATTAAGATAGAGATAGTAGTCCAATTGAAATCGAAACCCTATAGTTTAAACTTGTAGATCCCATGTCATTGATATCAGTGTCTAACACAAAGGCATGGAATAATCACCCTCTTTTGTGTCCGGATATTTGCTTGATCCCGAATGAACTGATGCTCACAAACAACTGTTGGGATTCATCACGGGGAACCGACCGATAAAAGCGGAAATACGCATCGATTTCTTAGAATCCGGGCCCAGGAGCTTAAGATTGGAAATAAAAAACTAAAGCACAGAGGAGAGAGTTTTAAAACTTACCACAAAGTCTCTTTAAGAGATGGATGCAGACTGTAGGAGCCAAAGTAGACTCCCTCCAATGTCACGTACACAAACAGCTTTCGCACCCAACCCATGCTAGCGGCTCTGATTAAACTTAGAAGAGAGCGGGAGAGGGCTGCACACTTTAAGAATTATGGCTGTCCCTATTTCTTTCCAAAAGAAATTTCTATCTATCCAAAGATAGAACCAATTTTCTCAAGTGTGAGCCCCAATTTCTTTCCAAAAGAAATATATCAAAAATGGGCAAATTTTCTTTTTTCCTAAAGAATTAATATCCCATTTTTTCTTCAATGATGGACGGCCAAACCAGTGAGTCTTTTATGAGATAGCCAAGTCTAACCTTGTTTTTTAAAGTCAAAAGCAATGACTCATCTCATATGACTCACCATCATATTAAATGAAAAGAATGACTCATCCTTTTCATTAAATGAAAAAATCATGACTCATCATCTCTTTTGTCTCATGAATAAGTCACCATCTCTTTTGTCTCATGAATAAGTCACCATACTCATCGATGTGAGACATAATTTCAGCCAAGCTAAGTCCATTATATGTGGGCTTTTCAATTTCAAGCCCAAGCCTAATTCTAACCACTTTAATTTAATTAATACCAAATGCAATTTTAATTTAACATATATGGTTATATATTATACCATATAATATATTACATACATTCAAATTAAAATTAATTTGACCTATTAATTTAATCAAGTGATTAAATTAGACACACATAAAATGAGGTACATGTAAACCCATACATGTATAAATATTTCCACTTAGGAAATAATCTCATAAATTAATTCATTGAATTAATTAAGAGACTGCCGAAATAAAAATTAATTATAATATATTGATCGATCCAATTGACCGATATAATATAATTAATAAGTCTCTCTCTCTTCAAACGTGTATACTCCAAGTACACACTTAATCCGACTAGTTAAAGTCCAGACGTTCAATGTGTACAATCAGATGGGCCCGTCTTTATGTTGGCAGTGGGCCAAAGCCCACAGACTGCAGCTGGGCTCTAGCACAGACTGCAGCCCCCAATTAAGATGAAGATAGCAGTCAAACTGTCACCGTAACCCAGTAGTTTGAACTTGTATATCCCACGTCACTGATATTGGTGTCAAACACAGAGGCATAGAAGTATCACCCTCTATTGTGTCCGGACATTTACTTGATCCCGAATGAACTGATGCTCACAAACAAGATCCAATCTTGTTTTGGTGCAGCCACACACTTATCATTACCATTCTTCAAGAGGCTGGTGATATCGTCTCAGTGAATCACTGAGTGACATTCCCTTCTGCATATCCATAGCACTACCATGTTCACTAACACACCTGAACGTACCCATACTTGGCACCCTTTTACAGGCCTGTTAGGCATACACCAAAGTGTGCCACTTCACATGCAACACCATCATATGGTTTGGTCAAAGGACTTATACAAGTACCACACGAGAATCATTTGTGATATTATACCATGTAGATTCCCGTAAAGTGGATCGATCCAGTACCGTTCCCTTTTTGTATGTACCCATTAACCTGGTTGACATTTCATGTTCTATGACCGGTAAGACACCGCCATATAACCCGGCTAATGATAGTCTTTGGTTCCATTCATTCCCATGATTAGAACAGACTATGGATGACTTCATGTCCATATCATTTTCCCTATCCACAGTCTTACTGCCAAGTGCCTCACACTTGACAACATGGATATGGATATGTCCATTGGATACTCTATTTAAAATATAGCACAAGACATATAATAAATAGATTGATACCTTTATCTCTTGACACAAATTCTATAATACATAAATGTTGGGATTTGTCACCGGAAATCACCCGATAAAAGCGGAAGAACGCGGTGATTTCCTCAAATCCAGTCCCAGGAGCAATTGAAGTGGAAATTGAAAAACTTAAAATTTAACAGAAAGGGATTAAATTTCTTACCAGAAATATCTCTTTCTTAAGATGGATGATGACTGCAGAATTCAAAATAGAATTCCTCCACTCTCACGTACACGAACGCTTGGCGAATGCAACCCGTGCTAGCGTCGGAAAAACGGAACAATGGAAGGGAGGAGCTAGAGAATTCGGCTAGGAGGCTCTAAGCATTGGCTTGGCCGAAATTTCTAACCCTAGGTATTTATACCTAGGGTTGGCCGAATTCCCTTAGGGGAATTCAGGCCCATCTTGGCTCCTGTCTATTCTGTGCGGGCTTCCATGTTTTAATTTAGGCCCAGTCTAATTTCAATTATTCTGGTTTAAATTAATTTCAAGCCCAATTTTAATATACCCATGTATTTAATATATTACTCAAAGTAATATATTATTTACATCTAAATTAAAATTAGTTTGACAATTAATTTAATCCATCAAATTAAAATTAACTCTGCACAAAATAAAATCATATGTAAACCCATACATATGAATATTTCCACCTAGGAAATAATTTCATAATTAATCCAATTAATTATGAAGAGCCAATTGAATATATTAATTTTATTATTATGACCAATCCAATTGATCTTTATAATATAATTAATATATATACATGCTTCTCCCTCCACTGTGTATACTCCAAGTATACATGTGATTCCTTAAGTCTGCATTCTATCGTTCTATGTGTACGATCCTGTGAGCCCATCTTTATGTTGGCAGCGGGCCTTTGGCCCGCAGACTGCAGTTGGGCTCTAGCAAGCCACTGCAGCCCCCAATTGAGATGGAGATGGCAGTCTAACTGATATCATAACCCTGTAGTTTAAACTTGTACATCCCATGTCATTGATATCAGTGTCCAACACAGAGGCATGGATTGATCACCCTCTTTTGTGTCCGGACATTAACTTGATCCCGAATGTACTGATGCTCACAAACAAGTTCCAACTTGTTTAGGTGTGGCCACACTCTTATCAGTCACATTCATCAAGTGGCCGGTGATATCTTCTCAGTTGGTTACTGAGTGACAAATCCCTTCTGCATATCCATAGTATTACCATGTTCAGTGACATACCCGAAAGCACCCATACTTGGCACCCTATTACAGGCCCTTTAGGCGTACCCCTAAGTATGCGACTTCATATGTAACACCATCATATGGTCAGGTCAAAGGATCCATACAAGTACTACACGAGAATCCATTGTGATACCATACCATGTGGATTACTCGTTCAGTGGATCTATCCAGTACCATGCTCCCAGGCATGTACCCATTAACTTGGTTGACATTCCATGTCCAATGACCGGTAAGACACCGCCATACAACCAGGTTAATGATAGTCTGTTGTTCCATTCATTCCCATGACTGGAACAGGCTACGGATCTATTTATGGTCATATCGTTTACCCTATCCATGGTCTTACTGCTAAGTGCATGACACTAGTCGTCATGGATATAGATATGTCCATTGGATACTTCATTTACTATATTGCACAAGATAAATATAATAAATGAATTGATGCCTTTATTAATGACACAAATGAGCGCAACACATAAATCCAATAAATGTATAGTACAAATACAAGGACCAATGCCTCAGGACTAAGGCATTTCCAACAATAAAGTTCACATTAATGTACAAATGTATTATACAAACACAAGGACCAATGCCTCGGGACTAGGGCATTTCCAACAATCTCCCACTTGCACTAGTACCTACTAGGCATGGGTCTAATCCCTATAGATCTAGTATAACCTTCATGCATAGGCATAGCCAAGCGTGTTGGTCAAAAGATCTGCGACATTGTCTTTGGTGTCCACTCTATGTAATGAAATGTCACATCTCTCAACGATTTCTCGTATTAGGTGAAACTTCCTGAGTTCATGCTTTGTGTTTATGTGTGGCTGGGGCACATAGCTTGTGCAACAGCCCCATTGCTGTCACAGAAGATATCAACTGGTTCCTGGATAGTAGACATTATCCCCAGTTCCGTGATAAACTTCTTTATCCATATAGCTTCCCTAGCTGCTTCACACGCTGCACTGTACTCAGTTCCTGTGATAGAAACCGCAATGGTCGGTTACTTATAGCCTCTCCAACAACAGAACCACCATTTAGCATGAATACATACCTAGACTACGATTGATATTCATCCTGGTCGGTCTGGAAGCTTGTATCAGTGTACCCGGTGACTGACAGCTCTTCCTGACCTACAAACACCAAGAAGCTAGCCTTAGTCTGGTTAAGGTACTTCAGGATTGCTTTGACAGCCTACCAGTGATCCTTTCCGGGATTCGGCTCGCCATACTTAGTGCAAAAGCAACATCAGGTCTTGTACATAGCCAGGAGTACATGATTGATCTAATAGCTGAAGCATATAGGACCAATCTCATGTTCTCCCTATCCTGCCTTGTCTTAGGATAGTTCTTCTTACTAGGTTTCAGCCCATGACCCATTGGCAAGAAAACTTTCTTAGCCCGGTCCATGCTAAATCTTTTCAGAACTATGTCTATGTACTTGGCCTGACTGAGGCCTAGAAGCCGGTTGGATCTATCCCTGTAGAACCTGATCCCTAGGATCGTCTCAACTTCACCTAAGTCCTTCATTGCGAAGCACTTACTCAACCATTTCATTACCCTTGTAGTGTTGCTATGTCGCTTCCAATCAGAAGGATGCCATCCATATATAATACAAGGAAAGTTACCATGCTCCCACTAAACCTCTTATACACACCCTTAAAGGTATTGTCGGCCTATAGCTTATAGCACCACTTGCAACCTATTACATTAGCAATCAGAGGTGGATCAACCAGGTTCCAAACCAGATTATTGTACATAGATTGCATATCTGCCACCATAGCAGACAGTGTGCTAGCTATAGCCTACTAGTAGATTTTAAGCTCCTCTTCGTCCAAGACAAAAAGTGCGTAATCATTAGAAACAAGAAACCGATGTTTCTCATGTTCCTGACAATCCCTACCAGACCTTTTAGGTCCTTGTGTGACCTGGGATGGTGCTTCCACCTTTGGAAGCTTCACCCTGGTCTCCTAGTTATCCTTTTCAGGAGTTTTTGAGATTTGAACTTCCCTGAGTTCAACATCGCTCCCACTGTCTTTCTTGGAAATAAACCCTTTTTCAAGAAAGACCCCCTTTTGTGCCATGAACACCTTGTTCTTGGGGGTTCTAGAAGTAATACCCTTTGGTTTCCCTAGGGTAGCTCACAAACAGGCATTAGTCAGTTTTGGGTTCTAGTTTTGCTCACAGTCAATTTCTTGACTTGTGCATAACAACCCCAAATCTGTAAAAAAGACATATTGGGTGCCCTACCCATCCATATTGCAAATGGGGTCTTTTCCATCGCCTTAGCCTTTAGTATAATTAAAGATGAGAGCCATTGTCTCAAGAGCGTATCCTTAAAAACTTATTAGGAGAGAGTCATGGCTTATTATGGAGCGGATCATGTCCAACAGGGTCCTGTTCCTCCATTTGGACACCCCATTCCATTGTAGTGCTACTGGAGGAGTGAGCAATGGAGCTATTCCATGCCCACTCAAAATGAGTCTCACTCTAGGCTTATATGCACACCACCTCGGTCCGACCGAATGGCTTTGATATTTCTGCCCAGTTGGTTCTGTACTTCATTCCTAAATCCCTTGAACCTATAAAGGGTCTCAGACTTATATTTCATTAAATAGGCATAGCCATATCCGATGAAATCATCTGTGAAGGAGACGAAGTATAGATGTTTACCCTTGGTTGTTTTGCTCATAGGTCCACATACATTTGAATGTATAAGGTCCACTAAGCTAGCAGCCCTTTCAGCCTTTTTGCTAAAAGGAGCTTTAGTCATTTTACCTCATAAACGAGACTCGCATATATCAAGTGACTCCACGTCAAATGATCCTAGGATTCAAACTTTGTGAAGCCTAGCTATGCATTTCTCGTTTATGTGCCCTACACGACAATGCTAAAGGTAAACAGGATTAAGTTCATTAGGCTTAACCCTTTAAGTATGTATATTATAGACATGATTAGTTTCAATTAAATCCAGGATATATAAGACCTTATTTAACAAGCTACTCCATCAAATAATTCCTTTCTAGATAAACCCATTTTACAATTACAATAGTAAATGTACATCTAGAAATATCCAAAACTGAAACAGATATATTATTCCTGTACATAACAGGTACAAAATAACATAGTTCCAATATAAAACTAATCCACTAGGCATCATAAGCTGGTACTCGTCGATCTCTGTGGCAGCAACCCGTGCTCCATTTCTGACCAGCAAGTCCACTTGTCATGTCCCGATTATCCTTTACATGTGCCATGTATTCCTCCAGCTGGGCAACCGGTGGATTACTTCCCGTTGGCACAGCAGGTACAGGCTTTTCTAGCACATACTCTTTAGACTCTTGTCTTAGAACTCTCCTCAAGTTCCTAGACCAGTCCCAAAAGTTAGGGCCAGAAAGCTTGTCCCATTCCAGGATAGATCACAGTGATAAAGTATTATTCGTAGCCATTGGTTACTACACAGAAAAATTTACGAGTGTTAATAAAGGACTTAACTTGTTCTTCCTATATTATAATTAATAATGAATCATGTTATTAATTAGACTGAGTTGTTGGGCTCATGGACCGAGATCCATATTATATCAAGATATAGCCAGACGAGGGCCTGGAACAACTATACCCCAATTTTTAGGTAGGAACGCCGTCCAATCCCAACCTAGGGACTCTTGGTTTGATGGGTCTGTTGGCACTTACCCATCTGTGGTTAGGGCCAGGAACATCCTACTACCCACGCTAAGTCAAAACCTCCATCCAAGTGGTAGAGTAACCAATACTCCAACCCAATACAAAATGACGATACTCCAGTGCATCCAACGAGGGTTGGTCTACAACTGGCCTATCCCCACTTCGAGTAGGTTATGAATGAGGGAAGTACTTTTAAGAGACTTAGTAATTACCTTTTGGTTATTAGATTCAATTAATAACGGCTTAGATACATAGGCGGGTGAAATTGGGTTGGATCATACATTCTTTCATGTAAAATAAATAAAGCATAATTAAATAAAAATGAAATGCTATAGGCCAAAATTTACATCCTAATATAATTCTAGTAAACCTATACTAGAATGACATCAGGTGGGCTGCATCCTCATCCTTCTAGCACGCCAATCCAATCGGCTTCTTCTTTACATAATTTCAAAATAAACAAATAAAATAAAACTACATAAAAAGAAAACGACGCGTAGGCCGTATTTACCAAAAGAATATTACAAGCCAAATAAATAAGGCCCTATAACATCCATTCATGCATTTAATCATAAATCCATGTAAACCAATGCATACAATTTATAAACATGTTAAATGTATGAATTAATCCCATTTTATAGCCATTATTTTGAAATCGCCAAATTTTGGCCATTCATGGTTCTAAGCCCGTATGGGCCTTGGGCCTCCAACCCAGGCAGAACACTGCTCCCAATCCAATTGGGAAACCATGAATTCCAAATTAGCCGTCCAGGTAATCATGCCAAGAAAACCTGGACCAATTTCAATTAACCGTATTAATTTTTCCAAAATTAATATCGCATGAACGAAAAATAAATTTCATTCATTCATAAAACATGCACATAAAATTTCCAAAATTTAAACACACATAATTTTAAAACCAATTAAAATTTTAAAACCTGGCCCGGCCCAAAAATCCCCCTAAATACAAAAACGGGCCCGGCCCACCGCACTGCAGCACGCCGTGCAGCAGCCAGCAGCACGCTGCTGAGGGGTAAAGCCCCTAAAAAACCCTATATTTTTTTTTTGAAAGATGCATCAAAAATAAATCCAATACATCAAGAAAACTAAAGCAATGGAAAATTAAACCTAGCATATTACCTATATGCATATAAAATTCCAAAGCAATAAAACATACATAATCAAATAGAAAACATATACATATAAAACAAAATTTGCGTAAACAATTTTCTATTTGAAAATCAAATGGGGAAAAATATGAAACCCCAAAACCAAAAGAATCATGATCCAAAAATCACCAATTTTAAAACATGGGATTTGCCAAGTTAAAGATTTCCACTGATCAAAAGCCCGATCTGATACCACTGTTGGGAGTCATCACGGGAAACCGACCGATAAAAGCAGAAATACGCGTCGATTTCCTAGAATCCGGACCCAGGAGCTTAAGATGTGGAAATTAAAAAGTAAAGCACAAAGGAGAGATTTTAAAATGTACCAGAAAGTCTCTCTAAGCAACGGATGCGGACTGCAAGAGCAAAAGTAGACTTCCTGTACACGAACGGCTCTCAGACCCAACCCATGCTAGCGGCTCGGATTAAACTTAGAAGAGAGGGAGAGAGGGCTGCACACTTTGAGAATTATGGCTGTCTCTATTTCTTTCCAAAAGAAATGTCTATCTATCCAAAGATAGAACCAATTTTCTCTAGTGTGAGCCCCAATTTCTTTCCAAACTAAATATATCAAACGTGGGCAAAATATCTTTTTTCCTAAAGAATTAATGTCCCAGTTTTTCTTCAATGATGGACACCAAACTGGTGAGTCTTTTATGAGATAGCCAAGTCCAACCTTGTTTTTCAAAGTTAAAAGCAATGACTCATCTCATATGACTTACCATCATATTAAGTTAAAAGAATGACTCATCCTTTTCATTGAATGAAAAAATCATTACTCATCATCTCTTTTGTCTCATGAATAAGTCACCATACTCATCCATGTGAGACATAATTTCGGCCAAGCTAAGTCCATTATATGTGGGCTTTTCAATTGCAAGCCCAAGCCCAATTATAACCCCTTTAATTTAATTAATATCAAATGAAATTTTAATTTAACATGTATGGTTATATATTATACCATATAATATATTACATACATTCAAATTAATATTAATTTGACATATTAATTTAATCAAGGGATTAAATTAGACACACATAAAATGAGGTACATGTAAACTCATACATATATAAATATTTCCACTTAGGAAATAATCTCATAAATTAATTCATTGAATTAATTAAGAGACTACCGAAATAAAAATTAATTATAATATATTGATCAATCCAATTGACCTATATAATATAATTAATAAGTCTCTCTCTCTCTTCAAACGTGTATACTCCAAGTACACACTTAATCCGACTAGTTAAAGTCCAGACGTTCAATGTGTACGATCCGATAGGCCCGTCTTTATGTTGGTAGTGGGCCAAGGCCCACAGACTGCAGTTGGCCTCTAGTAAGCCACTGCAGCCCCTAATGAAGACGGAGATAGCAGTTTGACTGTCACTATAACCCAGTAGTTTGAACTTGTATATCTTATGTCACTGATATCGGTGTCAAACACAAAGGCATGGAAGTATCACCTCTATTGTGTCCGGACATTTACTTGATCCCAAATGAACTAATGCTCACAAACAAGATCCAATCTTGTTTGGGTGCAGTCGCACACTTATCAGTACCATTCTTTAAGAGGCCGGTGATATCATCTCAGTGAATCACTGAGTGACATTCCCTTCTGCATATCCATAGCACTGCCATGTTCACTAACACACCCGAACGTACCCATACTTGGCACCCCTTTACAGGCCTGTTAAGCGTACACCAAAGTGTGCTACTTCACATGCAGCACCATCATATGGTTCGGTCAAAGGACTTATACAAGTACTACACGAGAATCATTTGTGATATTATACCATGTAGATTCCCGTAAAGTGGATCGATCCAGAACCGTGCCCTTTTTGCATGTACCCATTAACCCAGTTGACATTCCATGTTCTATGACTTGTAAGACATCGCCATACAACCTGGCTAATGATAGTCTTTGGTTCCATTCATTCCCATGATTGGAACAGACTACGGATGACTTCATGGCCATATCGTTTTCCCTATCCACAGTCTTACTGCCAAGTGCCTCACACTTGACAACATGGATATGGATATGTCCATTGGATACTCTATTTAAAATATAGCACAAGACATATAATAAATAGATTGATGCCTTTATCTCTTGACACAAATTGTATAATACATAAAGTTCATATTAATGTACAAATGTATTATACAAACACAAGGGCCAATGCCTCGGGACTAGGGCATTTCCAACAACAAGTTCCAACTTGTTTGGGTGTGGCCACACTCTTATCGGTTGTATTCATCAAGTGGCCGGTGATATCTTCTCAGTGGACTACTGAGTAACATTCCCTTCTGCATATCCATAGTCCTGCCATATTTACTAACATACCCAAATGTACCCATACTTGGCACCCTATTACTGGCCCTTTAAGCATATACCAAAGTATATCACTTTATATGTAACACCATGATATGGTCAGGTCAAAGGATCCATACAAGTACTACACGAGAATCCCTTGTGATAATATACCATATGGATTTCTTGTTTAGTGGATCTATCCAGTACCATGCCCTTTTGCATGTACCTATTAACTTGGTTGACGTTCCCTATCCAATGGCTGGAAAGGCACCGCCATACAACTAAGCTCATGATAGTCTTTAGTTCCATTCATTCCCATAACTAGAACAGACTACGGATGACTTTATAGTCATATTGTTTCCCCTTTCCATGGTCTCACTGAAGGGGATTAAATCACACAAAACAAATACGCAGCGGAAAGAAAAGGATTAATCCCCGCCATGGATCCATGTATATTGCATTGAATTGGAAAGAGGGTTAAAGAATTACCTTAATTCTTTGAAGGTTGAATCAATAGGAACCAAAATTGCTTCCCTCTACGGTTGATCCACACGGAGCAATACGTCCACCGCGTGCTAGCGCCGGGATAGAAGAAACGGTTTCCTCGAATTGAGAGAGAGGCAGAAAATCAAATTTTCTCTTGGCTTAGGAAGAGAATTTCGGCTGGCCCCCAATTGCCTTGTGGTGGCCGAATTCTTCTAGTATTATGAGTGTAGAGTTGTGTTAGGTTTAGGTCAATTGTTTCCTTAAATAATTAACCTAAATAGTTAATTATAATTATAACCTAATACACCTATTAGTTATAATTATATATTAACCCACACAATTTAATATTAATTCTCAATTAACATTAAATCAAATCAATTCTCCATAATACATATATGTATATATAATATTATAATTAATTATATCTCCATATAATTTAATTATAATATGTAGCATACTTTATGCAATATTAATCACATTAATATTTATACATACATAAATATATATCACTATATATATTTATTCTCTTTCTCATTCATAAATTTATTATCCAATAATAATTTATACCCGATAAGATGAACTTCATTTTGCTCTTGTGTGTGACCCCATAGGATCATATTAATTGGCAATAAGGAAATTACCATAATGTCCTTATAGGTCACAAGCGGACTCTAGCAAGCCATTACGACTACCCAATTAATATGATTGGAATGATCCAATACCTATTTATAGAATGTCATATTCCCTTTTGTCTCTTTGATATCAAGATTAATTATAAGACATGGTACACTTGTCAATCTTATATAATTAATCATATGCTTTCTCGATCTCAAAGTAAACTGTTCAGACAAATCAATTGATACTCTTATCAATTATTTGAGCACGGCCATGCATTTAACAGTCTTACTTATCGAGGGGCCCAGTGATATCGCTCTCTTGTTAGAGAGGGACAAAATCCCATATCTGTCACTCACATCCCTAAGCATGAGTCATATTGTACCCAACCACAGCCTTTATAACTACTCTGTTACAAGCAGCGTTTGACTGCGTCAAAGCACAACATGAATTCATCCCGGAATCCATGGTGACCTCAGGTCAAAGGAATCAGCTGATGACACTACTATAATCAAGATCAGTTGTGACACGTGACCATGAACTTGATCTTATAGTGGGTCTCCAGCAACATGTTCTCTAACACATTGCCCGTGAGTATAATCTGTATCTGTATACACTATATTCATCTTATGAATATCCATTATCACTCACACTAGTCTTAGTTTGTTATTATTCCCATAATAACAATCGACTAGGGAAATTTAGAATTACACAATTAATTCATGGATACATTATCATAAATACTAACATACAAATATATATGATAAAATAAGTCTTTATTAATGACTTAAGAAGATTGTTTACATAATCCAACATTGGCTTAGGGCACAATCTCTAACAATCTCCCACTTGCCCTAAGTCCAATCTTCAAATGTATCTAATACCCATGGACCTAGCATGACCATCATGTACAGCTTGTGAAAGAGCTTTTGTTAGTGGATCGGCAACATTGTCTTCAGACGCAACTTTGCATATCTTCACATCTCCTCTTGAGATGACTTCTCTTATGTAGTGAAAACGCCGAAGTATATGTTTGGATTTCTGTGACACACTAGGTTCCTTAGCAAGTGATATTGCCCCATTGTTGTCACACAAGAGGCTCACAGGATTCACTATGCTAGGAACGACACCAAGTTCTTCGATGAACTTCTTGATCCAAACAGCCTCTTGGGCTGCATCTGATGCAGCAATATACTCGGCTTCTGTTGTAGATGCAGCTATCGTGCTTTGCTTAGAACTCTTCCAACTTATCGCACCTCCATTCAGAATGAACACATACCCAGACTGTGACTGCATCTGATCTTGATCAGTTTGGAAACTTGCATCCGTGTAACCATTTACAACAAGATCTTCGTCCGAGCCTCCATATATCAAGAATGTATCTTTAGTTCTTCTCAGGTACTTAAGAATACTGTTGACAGCAGTCCAGTGACTATCACCTGGATCAGACTGATATCTACTTGTCATGCTCAAAGCAAAAGAGACATCTGGCCGAGTACATACCATGGCATACATGATAGATCCTATAGCTGACGCATAAGGAATCCTGTCCATGCGCTGACGTTCTTCAACTGTCACAAGACATTGCTTACGACTAAGCTTTATCCCTTGCCCAATAGGAACATTTCCTTTCTTTGATTGATCCATACTGAACCTTTTCAGTATTTTGTCAATGTATGTACTCTGGCTCAAACCTATCAATCTCTTAGATCTATCTCTATAGATCTTTATTCCAAGAATGTAGGCTGCCTCACCCAAGTCTTTCATAGAAAAACACTTTCCTAGCCAAGATTTTACTTCTTGCAAGGTAGGAATGTGATTTCCTATTAACAATATGTCATCGACATATAGAACTAGGAAAACTATATTACTCCCACTGAACTTCTTGTACACACAAGGCTCATCTTCGTTTTTGATGAAACCAAACTTTTTGACTGATTCATCAAAACAATGATTCCAACTTCTTGATGCCTGCTTCAAACCATAAATGGCCTTTTGAAGCTTGCATACTTTATCAGGATTCTTTGGATCGACAAAACCTTCAGGCTGTGTCATGTACACATCCTCAATAAGGTTTCCATTTAGGAAAGCTGTTTTGACATCCATTTGCCATATTTCATAGTCATAATATGCTGCTATGGCAATAAGAATTCTGATGGACTTGATCATAGCTACTGGCGAAAAGGTTTCGTCATAGTCTATACCATGAACTTGTCGGTAACCCTTTGCCACTAACCTTGCTTTATAAGTCTGAATATTCCCATCCATGTCCGTTTTCAACTTGAAAACCCATTTGTGCCCTATTGCTTTAGCACCCTTTGGGAGATCAACCAAAGTCCATACTTTGTTGTCGTCCATGGATTGAATTTCTGACTTCATAGCATCAAGCCATTTTTCAGATTCTGAATTAGAGACAGCTTCCATGTACGTGGAAGGTTCATTCTCTTCTAACAGAATCAGATCATTTTCGTTCGTGACGAGAAATCCATATCTCTCGGGCTCATGACGAACTCTACTTGATCTACGTTGGACTTGTGTTATCGGTTCTGACTCAACAACTTCTTGTGAATCAGATTGTTCCATTTGAAACTCACTTTCAACTTGGTTATCCATATTTTCTTGTAGGTGTACTTTACTCCCACTGATTCCTTTGGAAATAAACTCTTTTTCCAGGAATGTACCATTCCTAGCAACAAACACTTTGTTTTCACTAGGATTGTAAAAGAAATAACCTTTAGTTTCTTTTGGATAACCAACAAAATTGCACTTCACAGATTTTGGTGCTAACTTATCTGAAATCAAGTATTTCACATAAGCTTCGCAACCCCAAATCTTGAGAAAAGACAAATTTGGTCTCTTACCAACCCATATCTCATATGGTGTCTTTTCAACTGCTTTTGATGGAACCCGGTTCAGTGTGAATGCCACTGTTTCAAGTGCATATCCCCAAAAGGATAGAGGAAGATTTGTTTGACTCATCATCGACCGAACCATATCCAATAAAGTACGGTTCCTCCTCTCAGACACACCATTCCACTGTGGTGTACCAGGAGGAGTTAGTTGTGAGACAATCCCACACTTTCTAAGATGATCGTCAAAGTCTTGGCTCAAATATTCACCACCTCGATCAGATCTAAGTGCTTTAATTGTCTTGCCAAGTTGGTTTTGTACTTCATTTTGGAAGGCTTTGAACATTTCAAAGGATTCCGACTTATGCTTCATTAGATATAGATAACCATATCTACTGAAATCATCAGTAAACGTAATGAAGTATTGAAAACCACCTCTAGCAGTTGTGCTCATAGGCCCACATACATCTGTATGTATGAGTTCTAATAAGTCACTAGCCCTTTCACTGTGACCAGTAAAGGGACTCTTGGTCATCTTACCCATTAAACAAGACTCGCAAGTGTCATATGTTTCAAAAACATCTAGACCCAAAATTCCATCTTTATGGAGTTTTGAAATGCGTTTCTCATTAATGTGTCCTAGACGACAGTGCCAGAGATAAGTAGGATTCACAACATTTGTTCTTATCCTTTTGGTATTTATGTTATATACATGCTCATTATAACCTTCACTAAGGTTCAACAAATAAAGACCATCATGTAAATCCGCATTTGCATAAAACAAGTCTTTATTGAAAAGCAGTAAGTGATTATTCTCAATAACACATTTAAATCCTTCCTTGTCCAAACATGAAATAGAAATGATGTTCCTAGACAAATTAGGAACAAAATAACAATTATTCAAGGAAAGAACAAGTCCACTTGGCAACTTGAGCTCGTAGCGACTGACTTCATAAGCAGCAACTTTAGCTCCATTCGCCACATGGAATTCTACTTCGCCCTTCTTGAGCTTTCTACTTCCTTTAAGCCCCTGCACATTCATACAAATGTGAGAACCACAACCGGTATCTAATACCCACGAAGTAGAAACAGAAGTAGAATGAAATATTTCAATAACATAAATACCTTGATTAGCGGTCTCACCGCCTCTCTTCTTCCTCAAGTCCTCCAAATAAAGCTTGCAATTTCTGCGCCAATGACCAGGCTGATTGCAGAAATGGCATGTGCCTTCCTTTGGAGGCTTTGCCTTGGTAACAGCTTTGGGCTTCTTTGCATCCTTCCCAAACTCTTTGGGTTTGTTTGCTTTACCCTTCTTCTTCTGGATCCTACCCTTTTGCACCATATGGATCCCTTTGGAGCTTGGCTTCTCTTTTATCGTTACTTCAGCGTTTTTCAGCATCCCATGCAGTTCGCTGACCGTTTTGTCCATATCATTCATGTGATAATTCATGACAAAATGGGAGTAACTCTCAGGAAGAGAATTAAGGATCAAATCCGTTGCCAACTCAGGTCTGAGTGGCGAACCAAGCCTCTCCAACTGATCAATGTACCCTTTCATCTTCAGAACATGGGCACTAACCGAACTCCCTTTGGACATCTTGCACCTAACCAAGGATCTCAAGGTCTCATACCTTTCCCTTCTCGCTTGCTTTTGGAACATTTCCTTAAGCTCTTGAGACATCTCATATGCCTCAAATGTTTCCAGATCCTTCTGAAGTTCCGGAATCATTGATGCGAGCATCAGGCATTGTACATCAATCTGATCATTTTGATGCTTGTGAAAAGCATCCTTTTCAGCTCTTGAAGCTGTGGTGGGTGGAGGGTTAGCGGGCAAAGGCCCATCCAGAACATACAGCTTTCGCTCTTGCTTGAGAACAATTCTCAAGTTGCGATACCAATCTAGGTAATTGGTTCCGTTCAGTTTTTCCTTCTCAAGGATAGATCGAATAGAACCGGGATTGCTTGTGTTGGCCATTTATCTACAACAGAAAATATATGCAAAGTTAATTACATAAGAGAATTAAACTCCCACTAAAATTATAAAACCCTTTAAAATATTTAAGTGGGTAAAAGACCCAAAATCCATACTTAACCATAGCACTGCTTTGGCATGTCCCTATGATTAAATATAATTTCGGTAGACATCACCATGTCAATTACATCATTATGTAACTCTTTTAATTTATGAGATGCATGATATCATATATCATATTTAATTTGCATGTTACTCATCTCATCTTTGCCTCGGGTTCAAAGCACCATTTTGATTAACCCTTGTTAAACCAATTACAACACAATGAGAATCACCATTTCTCATATTATCGCTTCGCTAAGGTCACAACATGCGTACCCGCTTTGGCGTGGCTACCATGATGCGAACATAGTACTTGACTAGTGTTATACGTAATTGGGTGGCAAAAATATAAACTTCATAAGTTTATTTAGGGTTTATTAATTCCTGTGAGTTAATTGTAACATATACAATTTCATGGCATTAATATTAATCATACTTTTGTTAATATTAATTAGCATGGCATCTTATGGCATACAATTTTCTAGCATGCATATAGAATATCTAGCATGGCATCACATGGCATCTAAATAAAATAAAGCATGCATATGACTCGAACCGTGTTATGGTATGGTTTAAATCTACATTGATTTTCATAGGCCAATATGAAAATCAACAAGGTCATATCCTAGGTGGTAGCATCCATCACATGGTCATTGCACCGCCTCTTGGATCCGCCTCCACGTCTTTGCTTCTAAGCACCATCTCATGGATTTATATTGTACAAAAAATTGCAACCTATACAATTTTTCTAGTAAAATAAATTTTACATATCATAAATTGCATCCTATACAATTTATCTAGTAAAATTAAAATTAAAATTTACATAAATACAAACGACTCGCAGGTCGTATTTATATAAAACCATAATAAATAAAATAAAACATCCACGGGGTCCAAAACCATACCATAACACCATGCATAAAATTATCAACAATAATTTTATATCTAAAATATTTAGGGTTCAAAGTGGTAAAATACAATCACATTGTATTTAGAATTAATTAATTTGGAAAAATTCGTAAATATGCAGAAAACAATTTTCCACACTTAAAACGAAAAAGGGTTTAAAAACTGTCGGACAGCAGGCTCGCCGGGCTGCGCATACTGCGCGCAGCCCATGCTGCGTAAGCAGCATGCTGCTTACGCAGCACGGCAATTGCAAATTGCAATTGCAAATTGCAATTGCAATTTGCGGCCAAAAAAGGTATTCTGGGCATTATGCCCAGAATACGAACAGTAGCATATTATATTTTTTTTTTTTTTTTTTTAAATTAAATTGAATTGAAACAATTTCAATAAAAACCCATGAATCAAATTCATGATTCCAAAAACCCCTTAAACATTCCAAATCATTAACATAAAATCATTCACAATGATTAATCAATAAAATCAAATTTTATTTTGTTATTCACAATAACATAGAACCCTAAATAAAATATACAAACTCCTAACAACAATTTTGATCCAATCAAAATCATACAAACCCTAACATGCAATTTTGATCCAATCAAAACATAAATCCAATTCAATCAAAATACAAGTGGCTCTGATACCACTGAAGGGGATTAAATCACACAAAACAAATACGCAGCGGAAAGAAAAGGATTAATCCCCGCCATGGATCCATGTATATTGCATTGAATTGGAAAGAGGGTTAAAGAATTACCTTAATTCTTTGAAGGTTGAATCAATAGGAACCAAAATTGCTTCCCTCTACGGTTGATCCACACGGAGCAATACGTACACCGCGTGCTAGCGCCGGGATAGAAGAAACGGTTTCCTCGAATTGAGAGAGAGGCAGAAAATCAAATTTTCTCTTGGCTTAGGAAGAGAATTTCGGCTGGCCCCTAATTGCCTTGTGGTGGCCGAATTCTTCTAGTATTATGAGTGTAGAGTTGTGTTAGGTTTAGGTCAATTGTTTCCTTAAATAATTAACCTAAATAGTTAATTATAATTATAACCTAATACACCTATTAGTTATAATTATATATTAACCCACACAATTTAATATTAATTCTCAATTAACATTAAATCAAATCAATTCTCCATAATACATATATGTATATATAATATTATAATTAATTATATCTCCATATAATTTAATTATAATATGTAGCATACTTTATGCAATATTAATCACATTAATATTTATACATACATAAATATATATCACTATATATATTTATTCTCTTTCTCATTCATAAATTTATTATCCAATAATAATTTATACCCGATAAGATGAACTTCATTTTGCTCTTGTGTGTGACCCCATAGGATCATATTAATTGGCAATAAGGAAATTACCATAATGTCCTTATAGGTCACAAGCGGACTCTAGCAAGCCATTACGACTACCCAATTAATATGATTGGAATGATCCAATACCTATTTATAGAATGTCATATTCCCTTTTGTCTCTTTGATATCAAGATTAATTATAAGACATGGTACACTTGTCAATCTTATATAATTAATCATATGCTTTCTCGATCTCAAAGTAAACTGTTCAGACAAATCAATTGATACTCTTATCAATTATTTGAGCACGGCCATGCATTTAACAGTCTTACTTATCGAGGGGCCCAGTGATATCGCTCTCTTGTTAGAGAGGGACAAAATCCCATATCTGTCACTCACATCCCTAAGCATGAGTCATATTGTACCCAACCACAGCCTTTATAACTACTCTGTTACAAGCAGCGTTTGACTGCGTCAAAGCACAACATGAATTCATCCCGGAATCCATGGTGACCTCAGGTCAAAGGAATCAGCTGATGACACTACTATAATCAAGATCAGTTGTGACACGTGACCATGAACTTGATCTTATAGTGGGTCTCCAGCAACATGTTCTCTAACACATTGCCCGTGAGTATAATCTGTATCTGTATACACTATATTCATCTTATGAATATCCATTATCACTCACACTAGTCTTAGTTTGTTATTATTCCCATAATAACAATCGACTAGGGAAATTTAGAATTACACAATTAATTCATGGATACATTATCATAAATACTAACATACAAATATATATGATAAAATAAGTCTTTATTAATGACTTAAGAAGATTGTTTACATAATCCAACATTGGCTTAGGGCACAATCTCTAACACTCACTGCCAAGTGCATAACACTTGTCAACAAGGATATGGATATGTCTATTGGATACTCTATTTATAACACTACACAAGATATATAATAAATAGATTAATGCCTTTATTCATTGACACAAATTATGTATATAAATCTCATAACAAAGTACAAATATATGAAACAAAAATGAGGACCAATGCCTCGGGACTAAGGTATATCCAACACTTTAGGATGGCTTTCATCGTGGTATAATGGGCCTCACGTGGGTCCTGTTGGTATTGATTGGTCAAACTCAATGCATGTGTGACATCAGGTCGGGTACATAACATAGCATACATAATGGATCAATTGCTAAAGCATATGGAATCGCATTCATGTATTCCCTTTGGTCCCTTGTGGAGGGACAATCCTTTTTACTTAAAGTAGGACCATGACGAAATGGCAAGAAACCTTTCTTTGAATTTGTCATGTTGAACCTTTTAAGGTCTTTGTCTATGTACCTCTCTTGACTCAAGCCTAGAAGCCGAAGAGATCTATCCCTATACATCTTTATACCCAATATAGTCTCCGCTTTCCCTAAGTCCTTCATTGTGAAATATTTTCCCAACCACTCCTTAACACTTAAGACTATTGGAACATCGTTTCCAATGAGTATGATATCATCCATAAATAAGACTAGAAATACAATGCTCCCACTAGCCTTCTTGTACACACAAGGCTCATCTTCATTCTCGGTGAAGCCAAAGGAGTTTATTGCTTCATCAAAATGAATATTCCAACTTCGGGATGCTTGCTTAAGACCATAAATGGATCTTTGCAGCTTGCACATCCGATTAGGATACTTAGGATCAATAAACCCCTCCGGTTGAGCCATGTAAACATCCTCAAGGAGGTTTCCATTTAGGAAAGTGGTCTTAACATCCATCTGCCATATCTCATAGTCATACCATGCAGCAATGGTGAGTAGTATCCTAATGGACTTGAGCATTGTAACTGGAGAGAAGGTTTTATCATAGTTTATTCCATGGAGTTGTTTGAAACCCTTCACCACCAATTGCCCCTTTGAAGGTGTTGTTGGCCTTCAACTTGAAGCACCACTTGTAACCAATGACCTTAGCACCTGGAGGTAGATCAACCAAACTCCAAACTTGGTTATCATACATTGATTGCATCTCAGCTTCTATGGCTCTAAGCCATTTAGCTGAGTTAGGGCTTGCCATGGCCTCCTGGTAGGTGGTCAGCTCTTCCTAATCATATATCAGAAGAGTGTTATCATCAATCATAAGAAATCCGTATCTCTCTGGCCAGTGACGAACCCTACCGAACCTTCTTGGGTCTTGTGTGATTGGCACAGATTCCTCAACCCTTTGAGAATCTTGCTCAATCACCAAACTATCCTGCTTAAGATCTTGTGGTTATCGAACTTCATTGAGTTTAATTATACTCCCATT
This sequence comes from Euphorbia tirucalli, assembly GCA_039660915.1. NCBI lineage: Eukaryota > Viridiplantae > Streptophyta > Magnoliopsida > Malpighiales > Euphorbiaceae > Euphorbia > Euphorbia tirucalli. The sequence continues at coordinate 26,313,380 of CM077640.1, read as the reverse complement.
GTCTTTCTTGGAGATAAACTCCTTTTCAAGAAAAACAGCTTCCAAGACACAAACACTTTGTTCTCATAAACTCCTTTTCAAGAAAAACAGCTTCCGAGACACAAACACTTTGTTCTCATCATGGTTGTAGATTTAGTACCTTCTTGTTTCTTTAGGGTACCCCATAAACAAGCATTTATCAGTTTTGGAAGATAGCTTGTCCATACTCAACTTCTTAACATGCCACTCACATCCCCAAATCTGTAAGAAAGATATATCGGGCACCTTGCCCATCCATATCTCATATGATGTATTTTCAACTGCTTTAGTTGGAGTACAGTTCAGTAAGAACGTAGCTGTCTCTAGGGCATAACCCCAAAATGATATTGGAAGAGTTGCATGACTGATCATATGCCTGACTATGTCCAATAGGGTCTGGTTCCTCCTCTCGGACACCCCATTCCATTGGGGTGTCCCAGGTGGAGTAAGTTGTGAGACTATCCCACACTCTTTAAGAAATGACTCAAACTCCAGGCTATGGTATTCGCCACCTCGATCTGATTGAACAGCCTTAACACTTCTACCTAATTGGTTTTGTACTTCGTTCCTAAACTCTCTGAACTTTTCAAGAGTTTCAGATTTGTACTTCATTAGGTAGACACAGCCGAACCTGCTGAAGTCATCTTTGAAAGTCACAAAGTACTGAAAACAACCTCTAGCACTAGTACTCATGGGCTAGTTAGGTTATTCCCTAGTCTTTATATGATGTACTTTATTTATTTTGTGTATGAGAACACATTTGCTCTATATGAATAAAACACATAATCATATTTATTTAAATACTTGTGTAATTAATAAATATTAAGAATCCATAAAATGGTGTTCACTCATGTTTGCTAGTAGTGTATACTGAACGAGTAAGACCATAAGTTTAAAGAACACAGTTTTAAAGCTATCCCATCTGTTATAATCATGGGAATGAATATAACTAAAGACTATTATGTTCCTTATAGGATGGGTGGTGTCTTACCAACCATAGGACTTGGAAAGTCTATCAAAGACATAGGTACATGTTAGTGAACAGTGTACTGGGTCGATCCGCTTATGAGAACACTAAATGGTCAAGTGTCATAAGTGATTCACATGTATTGCTTATATTGGATCCTTTGACCCGATATTAATACACTCCTTGATTTGACCTTGTATACTTTGATTTGCGGTTAATAGGCCTATAACTGGGTGCCAAGTCTAGGTACATTGGGTATATCGTGAACAATGCTGGGACTAAGAGTAATGTGAAGGAATTGCCTATCTCTTCACCGAAGAGATGACATCACCGGCCTCTTGACGAGTGAGACTAAGTAGTGTATAACCATACCCAAATAGAATGATTATTGGATAATCCTTTATTTGATCTTATTAATCTACTTGGATGTCAAGTAAATGTCTTAGCACTAAGAAGGATGACAGTGCCATGCCTTATGTAGAACACCGAGATTAGATGTGCAAAGGATCATATAAGGATACTACAAGTGTATTCATTATGATTTTGACATCTCCATCCTAATTTGGGGTTGTAACGGCTTGCTAGAGCCCACTTACAACTTATGGGCCGAATGTCATTTCGGGCCCATGGCCAACATATGGATGGGCCTATAGGATCGCACGCTTAGGAGTTTAGATGGGTTATATTATGGACCAATTGATATGTATTGAATACATATTAATTATTTGATTGTTTTATTTTTTGGGATTAATTGTTAAGTCCAAATAAAATAAAATAACCCATGATGAGAAATTAGTTTTATAGTTTACAAAGTAACCATGTGGTAACTTTGGTTAAATCATAATATATGTAAAGGGTACTTTAGGTATTTTACCTTATATTTCATAACATAGAGAGTAAAGTGTGAAACCCTAAGAACTAATGGTCTAAGACTAGCCACCATCTCATCTTCCTCCTTTGGGCAAAAAAGGATTTTGGCACAAAGGGAGAACCATTGGTCCAAGAGCTAGCACTCGATCCCGGTCGACGAGACTCCGCATGCGGGAACGTACAAGGGTGACAAGTGAAGCCCTTAGTCAGATCAATCTCGTGCGAGGACGGCCTAGGTGAGAAATCCAATTTCTTCCCTCTTTGATTTGGTAGATCCATAACCTAGCTTTGGGATTTTAGGCATGAAACTTAGCTTGGTTACATCAATTCCACAAATTTTTTTTGTTTTCAAGCTAAGATAGGTTCCAATAGTTGTATTAGAGCTTCCTTAGCTTTGGTTATGGATTTTGATGACTCAGGGTTTCATGTTTCATTTGAATTCATTTTAAATCTTTTGGTTTTTGGAAACCCTAGATTTGTTTGAATGGATTTCTGGGTTTTGGGTTTGTTTTCCTTGTTTTTCCATTCTATTTTCTGTGTTTTTGGTGGAGAAACGGACTATTCTTACTCAAAGATTTTTTTATAGAATCACGCCTGAAAACCAGAGCCCCATAGTTGTAACGAACACCCGCACAGGTGACGCAATAGCCACAGGGCTATTGTGTAGTGCACGGTTATGGTTTTTATGGCGATTTTGTTTTTCTGAGTTTTCCATAGTCTACAGCCGCATGGACATCGATACAGCCGTACGGCTATTGTGTAGTGAGCCGCACAGTTGTAGTGTGTTGGTTGGCAGGGTGTTTTTCTAGTCACTTGTGTTGTAGTCGCCAAGAGCAACATGGCTCTAAGCGACAGTCATACGGCTATACATCTTCTGTTTTGTATAGCCATGTGACTATTGATATGGGCCAGATTTCTGACATTTCTTTTCTCGAGCCTATTTTTTGGTTCTGCGGCTTTTGTGTGGCCCGAGATGGTGAATTTTAAAGTCATTTTTAAAATTCGCATGTTTAATTATGGCATTGGATGCACATGGTTTCTTGGTGGAGATTTTATCATATTGGATATCTTGAAATCGAAATTGGTAAAGGAAAATGATTCGAGAGACTCTGGCATGAATCTCTAAATGGCTGACTCGAGTTTTCTTGGTCGCCCCATTCTAGTGGGAGACTATGAGATTGGTCGATAGGCCTCAGGCCTAAGCCTGTCACAAGGCTTAGACCAAGAATCCAAAAATTGGCAATTTCCATAATAGCTATGGCAAATAAAATTGGTTAATATAATCATGCATACTTTATTCCAATAAATGTGATTTGATTGGATGTTGTGATGTATGTTGTAATTTGATTAGCTGTGATTTTCATGGACTCTTCTGAAGATGGATTGTAAATTTGGTTTCTGGTTATTGTAGCCTGCGTGCCGTTATATTTATTGTAATTTTTCTTTTATTTATAATAGCTAGAAAAATGGTATTAGGCCAAATTCTTTTGTAATTTGCAAGTCCAAGCTCAGAAGGTGAAGGAGCCTGGAGATGGTGTCCGTGCCCGGCTAGTTAGAAGCTGCAAATAGTATAGGATGCTAGTTGTTCTAATAGGTTGTATTATGTGCCCACGATCAGTCACATTTACATATATCTTTTATGCATGTTATATATGTTCTCCAGATCACCCACATTTGCATGTGAGCTCATTTAAACTGAATTGATTCCATCAAATATTAAGTCGTTTAAAAGTGCCTTCCACAATCGAACCTCGTCAAAGTGCCCATTTATTGAATTACTTTTGCAATTAATAAATATTGAGAATCCATAAGCTGGTGTTCACTCATGTTTGTTAGTAGCGTGTACTGAATGAGCAAGACCATGAGTTTGAAAAACGCAGTTTTGAAGTTATCCCTAGTCTGTTATACTCATGGGAATGAATATAACTAGAGACTAGTATGTTCCTTGTGGGATGGATGGTGTCTTACCGACCATAGGACTTGGGAATGCTAACAAGGACATAGGTACATGTTAGTGAACAGTTGTGAGCGGACGAAGCGTTTTGGACGGAATGCGGGACTCCCTTTCGAAAGGGTCGCCACGATCTCGGGCGGGCCCCTACCTCGCGTGGGGTTTTTATGAATGAAAATCGGTTTTGGGAAATAAATGGAATTAATTCTTAAAAGAACCGAGACCTAAGTCTCGCTGAATATTGTACAGTCGCCACCCGGCTCAGCTCAACTGGGAAATTTATGATGCAGCTGAACCGGACGAACGGCCACTACACTATCCAGAGATTTGGGTCCAGACAAGTCTCTTATTTCGTGTCTAATTAAAATAAATATTGGTCAATGTTCAAAGATGGTATTTCAAATTCTAAAGTCAATTTTATTGAAATAAATAAACATGCAGCGCGCATACAGGTTAAGGTAAAATGGTAAATAATTAAATTATTACAACTCGATCGAATAAAAGATAAAACTCTCAGCCTCACTTTTACAAGCGCCTAGAATACACGGTTTATCTAGAAAAATACAATCGCCTAGGATACACGATTTAATCTATTAAATTACATCCAAAAATAAAAATAAAAGAAATTGAAATCTGCAAAACAGAGGGTTAGCACAATATACATAGCATGCCACAAGTTAGACTCAAATAAACAGAATTGGGAAATCAAGAATTAGGGGCATGCATTTAGGGGATAACTGGGTTGGCTCGGCTAGCCGGCCCGGTTAGACCTGGAAAACGTTTTGAAACGTCCCTGTATTTTGGTTTTATGGGAAAACTGTTTTGAAAACATTTTTGCCGGTTTACATGCATTTTTTACATGTGAGATGGGTCGGTTTTTGGGAGAACTGGGCCTCCGTCGTGGCATTGTTCTAAATGCAATTTTATTGGAAATTGAATCTATGGTTGTGAATGCACACAACAAAATTCATTTTGGTGATTTTTGGAGTTTTCTGAATTTTTATGGATTTTTGGGAAATTTTGGAAATAAAAAGGGAAGTTCTGATTCTGGAAAATACGTTACAGTCGTGCGACTGTAACTATAAACACTCCAGACTCAGGATTTCGCCAAAATCTTATTTGAAGAAAACTGGAAAGAAACCTGGAAATCAAGAACACTCGTACAACTGTAACTACAGTCGTACGACTGTTCATCAAACTCAATAACAGTCGCACGACTGTTCTTGATTTCCAGAAATGGAAAACGCAGAAAATGGATAGAAATGGCACAAACCACACCAATCACCCAGAAAGCTTGTAAAAGAGAGGGGAAAAGGAGTGTTTACCCATTTGGCATGCGTCCACCGTAGGATTGACCCCTGGCGTCACTCCAATCCACTAAAATCCGGACTTTTCTCCTTGAGTTAGGGTTTGAGAGCTTTTGGGTCCAAAATCTCCAAATGCAAGGGTTTCTAATTTTCAGTTCTTCCCTTCCTCTTCTTTGTTTCTTTTCTTCTTTCCCTTTTCTCTCTTTTCTCCCTTTTCTTTTTTTCTTTCTGTCCCGTTCCTTTTTTTTTCCATCTGTGTCCTCCTCCCTTTTTTTGCTTTTTTTCAGCTTTTAAGATATGGGTTGGACCTGCCGTGATCTACAGTCGTACGACTGTAGTTTAATTATAGTTGTACGACTGTAGTTTAATTACAGTCGTACGACTATAGTGAAGGTCGTACGACTATACTTTTTTTTTAGAGAAGTAAAATTTTGGCGCTTACAGCTGCCCCTCGCGTGATCAAATTCACCACCCGATCTTAGTCTAGGATAGTTGATGTGAATTTGAGAAACGCGACTCAAAGCACCGCAGACACAGGAAAGAACTCGCCATTGAAATAAGCCGATATCGGGTCTAGGTTACCCGAGGCAAAGCTAAGAAGAGATAAGCCCATATCGGGGCTAGCTTACCCGAGGCAGAGTTGAAGAAGAGATAAGCCGATATCGGGTCTAGGTTACCCGAGGCGAGACTGAGGAGGAAATAAGCCGATATCGGGTCTAGGTTACCCGAGGCAAAGCTGAAGAAGAGATAAGCCGGTATCAGGTTTAGGTTACCCAAGGCGAAACTGAGGAAGAAATAAGCCGATATCGGGTCTAGGTTACCCGAGGCAAAGAAAAGATGAAATTGTGGATAGGCCGATACCGGGTCCATGTTACCCGAGGCAAGAAAAGATGGAATGCGGTTTAGCCGATATCGGGTCTATGTTACCCGAGGCAAGAAAAGGTGGATTATGGATTGGCCGATACCGGGTCTATGTTACCTGAGGCGATGCTGGGGAGGAAATAAGCAGATATCGGGTCTAGGTTACCCGAGGCAAAGCTGAGGAAGAAATAAGCCGATATCGGGACTAGGTTACCCGAGGCAAAGGAAGATGAAATTGCGGTTAAGCCGATATCGGGTTTATGTTACCCGAGGCAAGAAAAGATGGAATGCGGTTAAGTCGATATCGAGTCTATGTTACCCGAGGCTAGGAAAGGTGGATTATGGATTGGTCGATACCGGGTCTATGTTACCCGAGGCGATGTTGGGGAGGAAATAAGCTGATATCGGGTCTAGGTTACCCGAGGCAAAGCTGAGGAAGAAATAAGCCGATATCGGGTCTAGGTTACCCGAGGCAAAGGAAGATGAAATTGCGGTTAAGCTGATATCGGGTCTATGTTACCCGAGGCAAGAAAGATGGAATGCGGTTAAGCTGATATCGGTTTTATGTTACCCGAGGCAAAGGTGGATTGCGGATTTGAAATCTTACTCGAATTGGGTGGACTTGAAATAATGAAATAAGATGTTCAAGGATTTAAAACCATGCTTGAACGTACTAGAGTTCGAGGGTTTGAAATTTGGCTTGAATGGAAAAAGTGGTTCAAGGATTTGCGACCATGCTTGAATGTAATGGAGTTTAAGGGTTTGAAATCTGGCTTGAATGAAGTGAGGAGATAGGTTTAGGAATGATAATTTTGATGTTGGCTCGAGAATAAGTATTTATCCCTTGATCGATAATTTTGGAAACAAAAATCTTTGCCCTTTTGATCAAGGATAAATACGGCTTGATTGTTCTGCCCCTTGGTATGTTGAGATTCGGGTTCATGCTGATGCTTAAGGCCCAATAGATGCCCCGGTGTTGTGCCACCTCTACTTTGAGAGCGATCCTGGTTCGGGATAGCCCGATGATAATGATGGATACCTGCACTTGGATCAGTCATGATGCCTATGCATATGGATCGTGCATGTTTACTTTAAACGTATACATGTATATACGGATGCATGTATGGTGCTAAATATATGTATGCATGCAACATGTGGTGTATGCTTTGTTCTTGGTATCTGTGCGGGTTCGGAGATGGAATTCACGGCTTGTGACTGGCCCTGATGGTAGCCCAGGTGACCTAGTCCGATTGTTTCAACGTGTTTTCTGACCGACTGACTATTACGCTGATCTAGGTATTAGAGGAGTTGGCTATCTTGAGTGACTTTCCACTTTACCCTCTGCATATTTTGAAGCATTATCAGGCTCAGTGGATCAGGGTAATAGGCTGTGCCGAAGGATGGTTCGTTTAGTCGAGCAAGAAGATTAGAGTGAGACTTTGCACTTCCGTATCGAATAACAGGAGTTTCTGCGATATTATCACGGGTTTGGATGCAATGTCCTACTGATTAGAGCTGGGCATAAGAACCGGATATACTGGATTGGACCGAATATCCGAGGAAAAAGATCTAGAATTGGACCGAACTGTTGACTTTTTTTAAAAAAAGAACTGGACTGGACTGGACCGTAATTTATCCAAGACCGGACTGAGGACCGGATTGAATTGGATTGGACCGAGAACCAGACTGATAGAACCGGGAATTTATTAGTATTAAATATATATAAAGAGATTATTTAATTTTAAAATTTTATAATATATGTAAAAATAATAATTTATAATCTTTCTAACCACTGAGTCAACTTAATATATAATATTTAGAAAGATATTATTAGAATTTATATTTTTTAGTTGAAATTATATAAGAAAATATCTGTGCTTTTTTATTTTTAGGATTTATTTTTTATATTAGGATTGGACAGGACTGAATCCCCGGATTCCATAACCGGATAGGACCGGAACCGAATCCCCCAATAACCGAACTAGACTGGACCGAAATTTTTGGAACAATCTAATTCTGGAGATTTATTCATCCAATCCAATTCTAGAGATTTCTAAATCCCCGGATTGGACCGAACTGTGCCCAGCCCTACTACTGATGGATGTTTATATGTAATGGCATGGCGCATGCAAGATGAACACCTGATCGGAAATCTAAACATACACAATATTGCAATGATGACATCAGAATAAGTATAACAGGGAATGTGACATTGACTCTGACTTTGTATATCACCCCTCTCCTGTTGTCGACACATCCGTTTGATTTTCCGTGTCAACAAATTTTTTTTTTTTTTTTTTGAGAAAGGTTCTGTGATGGGCATTTTGTTTGCGTTGATCCCTTTCGCGACGGTTTGTCTTAGGATGGAAAAATATATCTTGATATGTTCATTGCGACCCGTGAAGATATTGCTGTCGATGATACCTAATGGTTCAGTTTTTTTACTTGCCCCTGATATTATAGGTTTGTGTTTGGAGAGTATTATAGGTTTTTGTTTGGGAAGTAAAGCACTTCTACAAACAAGGTTCGCTGCGCGATGTAGCCCGTAAGTGAACATTGATATGCAATGACATGACAAATGCACATTGAACATCAAAATTGAATACAAGACATTCATGACATAATGAATACGGATGCATTAGGAAAATCTAAAATATGGCTCTGGTTTTAATTGATGCCTCTTCAAATTACCAATATGCCCTTTCGGTTTTGCACATTGGAGTTTTTTTTTAAGGAATGAATGCCCGATCAATGGATAGAGTTGCCATTGTGGACGGACAACCTGAGATGAGTTCAATTAACTACAGGATTCTCCTGCGGTCTGATGCTGTATTCATGTTTCCAATTCACCCCAGATTCCAATTCAGGCACTGTTCCCGAAGACTAAATTCTTGAAATGGTTGGCAAATGCAACTTTCCCTTTGAATATGAGTACAACAAACTTTACAAGCTTTCCTGTTGATGGTATCGTCCCCCTCAAGATTGTTGAAAGCTTTGCAAAACCAAGTTGCCCCAACACTGTTGGTGGAGTTCACAAATGCATAACCAAAATTCCCTCCAGTCTTGAAATCCATAGGTAAATAGAGGAAATCATAAGCAGGCTTCCCTTTGGACTTATTCTTGTTTTCCTCCAGACAATGCTTGTCCAGAATTTGCAGCAGGTTATATCCTTGAAACTGATTTGGTAGATCTCTGATAATCAGGCTTGTTTTTTCCACCAAGATTAGCTTCAATCTCTTTTTATTCAGCTTGGTCTCTTCAATATTCAATTTGTTGGGCAACCACTATCGTTCCTTGTCACCTACAGAAACTATTTTCTTCTTACTCTGGAATCTCAGAGCTATATATTTCATTTTCCCCCTTTTTCAGCATTGTTGAACTTATTTGAAGCAGATTCATATCCAAGTCCTCTATCTGTCATCAAATCAAAACCCTTCCCATTGTCTGAGGGTACAAAATAATTGTTCTAGGAGTTTAGATTGAATAAAAATGGCGTGGGAATAAAAGGGTATCCCCAATTTGGTACAGGTTGATGATAAATGAAGACGGATTGAAACAGCGCCATAACCACCTGCTCTAATGCCCTTCCGTTGATGAGATGATGCGGAACAAAAATGATATGGAGCAGTATTGGGGTTCAACTTCTTGTTAGAAGCCATTGAAGGTAGGAAATATGGAATCACAGAATCGGTTCAAGTTCCAAAGAGAAGATGAAAGATAGAAGATGAAAGTGAAGGAAAGACAATAAAGGAAAGATAAAGATGTTGAAGGCAAATGGAGAAGACAGAGAGGAGAATGAAAAGGGAACTGCTTTGAGTAAAGACACCAATCTTCTCTGTCACCGCGCGAAGTTAACTTTTTAGAACAGGCAAAAACGTACTTATCTCCATTGTCTCAACTCATTGACCCCGGCATTTCATGCAATAGGTGGGCCGCCCCCAGATTCACCAAGCACTCAACAGAGTTTGACTCTATGATTGAAGGGAGCATAACTTTAGGCCAGGAGCACCATTCCCACTGTAAGGGAGAGCTGAGGTCTTCCATCGGTGCTGGGTTTTTTTTTTAAGCAGTTAAATCCAAACCACAGCCACCTATTTATTTTCCTGCCGCATTCAGATCTATATATGTCATGCATGTTTGATATATCTTTTTGGATGAACCATGCATTTGTAATGTCATATGCACATGAATGCCATACAAACAAGACTATATATACACTAAAACCAGTGTCCGCTTCAGAGAGTTACAGCATGGTGGGTGGTGAAGGTCATTTGGATTTTTCAGGGCTTGGTGCTTTTTGATGGGTTGGGGTTTTTGATGTGAGAAGCTCTTTTTTCTTTTTCTTTTTTTCTTTTTTTCATTTTCGGGCCTGAATTAGGTTCGAAGCTTCGTTTTGGGGATTAGCTCTGAAATTTGGCAATGGTTCCTAGTTTGGAATGATTTAGGTGTATTGTGGGCTATCCAAGTTGAAACTTTTAGGGCAAGACCGACAGTGTTTAGGATCGTGGTTTGTAGGGATCACTGATCTAGGTTGGCAATTGATTCGACGGAAATGATGCCATCCCATTATTTTCTTGGCAGACATCTCTCTCTCTCTCTCTCTTTTTTTTAAAAAGAAAAGGGCTTAACCGAAGTCAGGTTCACTTGTAAATTCCCTGTAGGACTCAGCTTGATGTCATGCATCTTAATATTATGCGCGATAGACATGTCGTTTTAGATGATCAAATGCATGCTTAATGCCATATACATGTAATCACCACATAAGTAAGAAAATAACAAGATGCATTGCATTCAAAATGAGTTCAATACACTTTACAAACAAAATGAGTTCCCTACGGGAAGGAGCCTCTAAAGGTATTGACCTCGTAGTGTCCGACTATTCCTTATCCGGTCACTGCCCCATTCTCATTAGATCAGGCTTTGGAGCTCTTCATCATATTCCTCTCCCCGGGAGGTTTGAGGAATTTCCTTTCTAGTCTCCCTACTAGCCCCCAGTCGCTCATTAGTAGCAGATGGCACCTTTAACCTTCCCTCATCAACCAACTTCTGGATCTCCTTCCTTAAAACATAGCAAACATTGGTTCGGTGACCCGTCACTACATGATAGGTGCAAAAGTTGTTCTTTTGATCCGGTGATGCTCTGCAGTAACCCCTCTTTTCTACATTTGGCAAATAATCGGCACAGTGAGAAAAGCCACGGGGATATGCCCTTTCCGTCACCATTGGGGAGTGGACTCCTGATTGGTTGCGGAACAAGGTCAGTGTTGGCTTTGAGGGAGGCCTTCGATTCTGCTTCACCAGTCAGCCCTCTTATTGCTCCCTCAAGCTCAATCACACATGCCTCCAGTTCAGAGCACCTTGTCGTCAGCTTTTCAATCTTGTCAAGATCACCTCCTAGCATTTCTTTCAACATAGCTGTTGCCTCTTCCCTAACCGCCTTTCGGAATGGTGATGAGGCAACATAATCATCTAGGATATCTGTTACGGTGTTGAAGTTCATTGGGCCAGCCATTCTCAAGACTCCTTCCCTTTTTTGTCTTGATAAAAACATTTGTTAGCACTGACTGGGGCATGCGCATAGAGGATACCAAGTCAAGGGATGATGTGGGCATGAGTGCGTGATGTGATGCATGCATGCATGAATGATGATGTCATATGATGTCATGTCACGTTATGCAATTCCAAGCTAGTCAAGTGCACACAAAGCCAAGAATGGACACGTGCAAGATGCAATGAATGTTGTTGATGAAGCTATGTGTTGAAGTATAGCGCGGCATATAAATATACACCACATGGAAAAAATGACACACAGGGTGTCCACGGATCAAAGCAAGGTGATACTTCCGAAGAGCTTAAGTGTAGAGCATATCTTACACGGGAGGAGAGTTAATATTTGAAGTGGTACCTGTACAGCGGATCTTACACGGGGAGGATGTGTAGTGTTTGATGCTGTACGTGCAGAGCTTGTCTTGCACGGGAAAAGATTTGGAGCAATACGTGTAGAGCTTGTCTTACACGGGGGGGAAGGGTAGAGTTTGATGCGGTATGTGGAGAGCTGGTCTTGCACGGGGAAGATTTGGAGCGGTATGTGTAGAACTTGTCTTACACGAGGAGGAAGGATAGAGTTTGATGTGGTACTTGCAGAGCTTATCTTGTACGGGAAGATTTGGAGTGATATGTGTAGAGCTTGTCTTACACGGGGAGGAAGTGTGTAGAGCTTGTCTTGCACGAGAAGATATTTTGGAACGATACGTGTAGAGCTTCTCTTGCATGGGAAGATATTTGGAACGATACATGTAGAGCTGGTCTTACACGGGGAGGAAGGGTAGAGTTTGACGCGGTATGTGTAGAGCTGGTCTTGCACGGGAAGATTTGGAGCGGTATGTGTAGAACTTGTCTTACACGGGGAGGAAGGATAGAGTTTGATGTGGTACATGCAGAGCTTATCTTGCACGGGAAGATTTGGAGTGATATGTGTAGAGCTTGTCTTACACGGGGAGGAAGTGTGCAGAGCTTGTCTTGCACGAGAAGATATTTTGGAACGATACGTGTAGAGCTTGTCTTACACGGGGAGGAAGGATAGAGTTTGATGCGGTACGTGCAGAGCTTGTCTTGCACGAGAAAAGATTTGGAGCGATACGTGTAAAGCTTGTCCTATATGAGGAGGAAGTCTGCAGAGCTTGTCTTGCACGGGAATATATTTTGGAACGATATGTTTAGAGCTTGTCTTACACGGGGAGGAAGTGTGCAGAGCTTGTCTTGCACGGAAAGATATTTTGGAACGATATGTGTAAAGCTTGTCTTACACGGGGAGGAAGGATAGAGTTTGATGCGGTACGTGCAGAGCTGGTCTTGCACGGGAAGATTTGGAGCGATATGTGTAGAACTTATCTTACACGGGGAGGAAGGATAGAGTTTGATGTGGTACGTGCAGAGCTTGTCTTGCACGGGAAGATTTGGAGTGATATGTGTAGAGCTTGTCTTACACGGGGAGGAAGGATAGAGTTTGATGCGGTACGTGTAGAGCTTGTCTTGCACTTGAAGATTTGGAGCGATATGTGTAGAGCTTGTCTTACACGGGGAGGAAGGATAGAGTTTGATGCGGTACGTGCAGAGCTGGTCTTGCACGGGAAGATTTGGAGCGATATGTGTAGAACTTATCTTACACGGGGAGGAAGGATAGAGTTTGATGTGGTACGTGCAGAGCTTGTCTTGCACGAGAAGATTTGGAGTGATATGTGTAGAGCTTGTCTTACACGGGGAGGAAGTGTGCAGAGCTTGTCTTGCACGAGAAGATATTTTAGAACGATACGTGTAGAGCTTGTCTTACACGGGGAGGAAGGATAGAGTTTGATGCGGTACGTGCAGAGCTTGTCTTGCACTAGAAAAGATTTGGAGCGATAAGTGTAGAGCTTGTCTTACATAGGGAGGAAGTTTGCAGAGCTTGTCTTGCACGGGAATATATTTTGGAACGATACGTGTAGAGCTTGTCTTACACGGGGAGGAAGTGTGCAGAGCTTGTCTTGCATGGAAAGATATTTTGGAACGATACGTGTAGAGCTTGTCTTACACAGGGAGGAAGGATAGAGTTTGATACGGTACGTGCAGAGCTTGTCTTGCACTTGAAGATTTGGAGCGATATGTGTAGAGCTTGTCTTACACGGGGAGGAAGGATAGAGTTTGATACGGTACGTGCAGAGCTGGTCTTGCACTGGAAGATTTGGAGCGATATGTGTAGAACTTGTCTTACATGGGGAGGAAGGATAGAGTTTGATGTGGTACGTGCAGAGCTTGTCTTGCATGGGAAGATTTGGAGCGATATGTGTAGAGCTTGTCTTACACGGGGAGGAAGTGTGCAAAGCTTGTCTTGCACGAGAAGATATTTTGGAACGATACGTGTAGAGCTTGTCTTACACGGGGAGGAAGGATAGAGTTTGATGCGGTATGTGCAGAGCTTGTCTTACACGGGAAAAGATTTGGAGCGATACGTGTAGAGCTTGTCTTACACTGGGAGGAAGTGTGCAGAGCTTGTCTTGCACGGGAATATATTTTGGAACGATACGTGTAGAGCTTGTCTTACACGGGGAGGAAATGTGCAGAGCTTGTCTTGCACGAGAAGATAGTTTGGAATGATACATGTAGAGCTTGTCTTACACGGGGAGGAAGGATAAAGTTTGATGCGGTACGTGCAGAGCTTATCTTGCGCGGGAAGATTTGGAGCGATATGTGTAGAGCTTGTCTTACACGGGGAGGAAGGATAGAGTTTGATGTGGTACGTGCAGAGCTTGTCTTGCAGGGGAAGGATGGGTAGAGTTTGATGCGGTACGTGCAGAGCTTGTCTTGCATGGGAAAATATTTGGAGCGATACGTGTAGAGCTTGTCTTACACGGGGAGGAAGTGTGCAGAGCTTGTCTTACACGGGAATATATTTTAGAGCGGTACGTGTAGAGCTTGTCTTACACGGGGAGGAAGTATGCAGAGCTTGTCTTGCACAGAAAGATATTTTGGAACCATACGTGTAGAGCTTGGTCTTACACGGGGAGGATATGTTGTTGGAGATTGTGCCCTAAGGCCAATATTGGATTATGTAATTTGACTTCTAAGATTAATCTAGTGTAGATTAATATTATCATTTATGTTTGTATGTTAGCATTTATGATAAGTATCCATGAATAAATCGTGTTATTCTAAATATCCCTAGTCGATTGTTATTATGGGAATAATAACAAACTAAGACTAGTGTGAGTGATAATGGATATTCATAAGATGAATATAGTGTATACAGATACAGATTATACTCACGGGTAATATGTTAGAGAACATGTTACTGGAGACCCACTATGAGATCAAGTTCATGGTCATGTGTCACAACTGATCTTGATTATAGTAGTGTCATTAGCTGATTCCTTTGACCTGAGGTCACCATTGATTCCGGGATGAACTCATGTTGTGCTTTGACGCAGTCAAACGCTGCTCGTAACAGAGTAGTTATAAAGGCTGTGATTGGGTACGATATGACTCATGCCTTGGGATGTGAGTGACAGATATGGGATTTTGTCCCTCTCTAACAAGAGAGCGATATCACTGGGCCCCTCGATAAGTAAGACTGTTAAATGCATGGCCGTGCTCAAATAAATTGATAATAGTATCAATTGATTTGTCTGGACAGTTTACTTTGAGATCGAGAAAGCATATGATTAATTATATAAGATTGACAAGTGTACCATGTCTTATGATTAATCATGATATCAAAGAGACAAAAGGGAATATGACATTCTATAAATAGGTATTGGATCATTCCAATCATGTTAATTGGGTAGTCATAAAGGCTTGCTAGAGTCCGCTTATGACCTATAAGGATATTATGGTAATCTCCTTATTGCCAATTAATATGAACCTATGGGGTCACACACAAAGAGCAAAATGAAGTTCATCTTATCGGGTATAAATTATTATTGGATAATAATTTATGAATGAGAAAGAGAATAAATATATATAGTGATATATATTTAAGTGTGTATATATATAAATATTAATTTGATTAATATTGCATAAAGTATGCTACATATTATAATTAAATTATATAAAGATATAATTAATTATAATATTATATATACATATGTGTATTATGGAGAATTGATTTGATTTAATGTTAATTGAGAATTAATATTAAATTGTGTGGGTTAATATATAATTATAACTAATAGGTGTATTAGGTTATAATTATAATTAACTAATTAGGTTTTATATTTAAGGAAATAAAAACCTAAACCTAATCACTCTCTCTCCAAAAAAATACACTAACTGAATTCGGCCAGCCACCACAAGAAAAGCAGCCAGCCGAAATTCTCCTCCCAAGCCAAAGGGAAAAATCTGATTTTTCTGCTCTTTTCTCTCGTTCGAAGAATTGTTCTTCAATCCCGGCGCTAGCACGCGGTGAATGAATTGCTCCGTGTGGATCAACCGTAGAGGGAAGCTACTTTGGTTCCTAATTGATTCAAAACCTACAAAGAATTAAGGTAATTCTTTAACCCTCCTTCCAATTCAATGTAATGTACATGGGTCCTTGGTGGGGATTAATCCTTTTATTTCCGCTGCGTATATATTGTTTTTGTGCGATTAATTCCCCAACAGTGGTATCAGAGCCACTTGTGCATTGGTTGAATTGGATTTGTTATTTTGATTAGATCAAAATTGCAAGTTAGGGTTGTATGATCTTGATTTAGGGTTCTATGTTATTGTGAATAACATTTTTTGATTTGATTTGGAAGTTAATCATTATGAATGATTTGTTTTACACTTGATTTGGATCATTTGGGGGCTGAAAATTCTGGGTTCAGCTTGTTGGCACGCCGGCGTGCTGGAATGGCACGGCGTGCCAACTGGAAATTGTTTCCAGAAAATGAACCAGAATGGTGGCACGCCGGCGTGCCAACCTTGGCACGGCGTGCCACCTGGGAATTTTCAGAATGGCTTGTTTTTCGCGCGACGTGCTGTTTGTTTGACAAATGCAACTGAGAAGCAGCTTGGGGGCACGACGGCATGCTGGATCGGCACGTCGTGCCAACCTGATTGGCACGTCGTGCCAACATGAATGGCACACCGTGCTCCCTTGATGCTGCGCGCAGCATTGGATGCTGCAGTGCGCGAAAAATTTTTTTGCCTGCGGCGCTTGCTTCGCAACAGGGGCTACCGCCCCCGTACCCCCGTCCAACTCAGCAGCGAGTTGGATCGCTGGAGTTTGGGTTTGGTGTTCTTCGTTTAAGTGTGGAAATTGTTTCTGCATATTTACGATTTTCCAATCAATTATTTATAAATGCAATGAGATTGTGTTTTAGCGTTTTGAACCCTAAATCTTGAAGATTTTATGCGGTGTTTTGGTATGGTTTTTGGACCCCATGGATGGTTTTGTTTCTTTTGGTTTTATGGATGTAAGGTTTTATAAATACGGCCTGCGAGTCGTTTGTATTTATGTAACCTTATTTTTCTAGATAAATTGTATAGGATGCAATTTATTGTTTGTAAATTTTATTTTACTAGAAAATTGTATAGGATGCAATTTTGTAATATATGTAAATCCATGAGATGGTGCCAAGGAACAAAGACGTGAAGACGGATCCAAGGGGTGCGGCTTTGCTGTGACCATGCGATGGTTACAACCACCTAGGAAATGACCTGTTGATTTTCATATTGGCCTATGAAAATCAATATAGATAAAACCATACCATAACACGGTTTTGAGTCTTATGCATGTTATATTTATTTTATGCCATAAGATGCCATGTTAATAAATATTGATGCATGTTAAAATGTTTATATATATGTGCAAATGCATGCCTTGTATCATTTAGATGCCATGTGATGCCATGCTAGATTGCATGCTTAACATATGTATGACATAGGATGCCATGCTAATTAGTATTAACAAATGTATGTTTAATATTAATGCCATGAATTGTATGAGATACAATTTAATCACAGGATTTTATAAACCCTAAATAAACTTAATAAGTTTATATTTGCCACCCAATTACGTATAACACTAGTCAAGTACTATGTTCGCATCATGGTATACCGCCAGGGCGGGTACGCATGTTGTGACCTTAGCGAAGCGATAATATGAGAAAAGGTGATTCTCATTGTGTTGTAATTGGTTTAAAAAAGGGTTAATCAAAAAGGTGTTTGAGCCCGAGGCAAAGATGAGATGAGTAACATACAATTAAATATGATATATGATATCATGCATCTCATAAATTAGAAGAGTTGCATAATGATGCAATTGGCAAAGAAGTGCACATCCAAAATATGTTTAAATGGTTTAAAGCATGATTTTGAGTCTTTGCCTACCGAAATCATATTTAATCATAGGGACATGCCAAAGCAGTGCTATGGTTAAGTATGGATTTTGGATCTTCACCCACTTGAATATTTTAAAGGGTTTTATAATTTAAGTGGGAGCATTTAAATAAAAATCTTTACATGCTTTATTATAGTTATGATTGCTATTACCATGATCTCGATTGTTATTGAACTTTGGGAATTGTTCTCAAATCAAAAGGAATTATATGTTCTCAATAATCCTTTTGCCCAATGAACCACTAGCAATTGTAATACGAGTATAAAAGATGCTTACTTGAAGCATCGAAGGGACTCTGTTTAAAATTTATTATCTTACACTTGCCACCAATTCTTCCGCACGTGGAAGTTTTACTTGAGGTATATGATACATCACAAATGGAAATGTTCCATCAGTTAGTGAGCAAGAAAAGATAAGTGTTTGAGGCAACATTTTCTCATTGGCCTCCAAAAGGCATTAAGATGTGATCTTGAATTCATTATTTGATAGTCATTGGTGATGAACTATCATTTGAATGACATGGGGAAAATTGTGAATTAGTTGCATAGGATGCAAAAGAATGTTAAGTTATCCATAAAGGATAAGCCCGCCTCGAATTGTGTGCTTATGGTTCAAAAGGAAAAGGATAAAAGGAAGGTCGAAAAGCATAAAGACCAAAAGGTTCGGGTGAAACATGTTTTAAAAGACCAAAGCTGTCGGCATAGAGAGATCTCCAAAAGAAGGGTGTTGCCATTTCTAGAATGAATCGTTCATTAGAATAGAAATAGCAAACTTTGTTTGGAGAACTATAAGAAGATGAAAGGCAGTGAGACTGCTACCTTAAGTATTTATTAACTATTCTACTTTTGTTTCTATATCAAAAGGTATTAGATATCGTTGTGAATCTCATATTAGTAGAATATGAAGAATCACAACTTGAATAGAAACCTTATGAAGGTGAAAGGTAGAATGCGAATAGGCAAAAGAAGCAAAGGTTGTTACTCGAAGGTTTTTGAACTTTTACATGAAAGTTGTGAACTTCAAGTTAAAAGTTATGAACCTTTTTACATAAAAGTTATGAACTTTGGTTAAAGGTTATGAACTTTTGCATGTGAGTTACGAACTCTTGTTGCCTATTGAACTTGTTGGCTTAAGTAAACAAATGTTGTTTATTTTATAATTGTGAATTATAAACTTTATAAAGACATGATTATGAAATGTAGATTTACATAATTGTCTTTATATGTGGAGCCCATCTGTAACATAAATACTGTAAGGATCGAATCAAATAGTTTGATTCAACCTATTTTGGCAGTGTCGTCTTGGAGACATAAGCAAAGTCGCATTACGAAACTCCATGAGAATGGACTTTTGGATTCATGAGATTATGAATCATCTTGAATCATGCGAATGTTGTTTATTGTAAAAGATGACAAAAGTGGTTCTTTGCTAAAAGTAGTTAAAGAATAATCGATTTATTAAGCATTATACATGTGGATGTATATGAATTATAAATCAACTGCTAAAGGAGGTTTTAATACTTCATTACTTTTATGGAACTTTTCACTAGATAAGAGTATCTAATGAAACACGAGTTTGGAACTTTTGAAGTGTTCAAAAGCTTGTAAAAGGAGTATGAAGCATCTTGACAAGATAGTAAAGTCACTTAGATATGATCCAAGTGGTGAACATTTGAGTCAAGATTTTGACAATCGTCTTAGAGATTGTGGGACTGTCTCACAATTGACTCCTCCAAGTACGCCACAAAGGATGTTGTGTCGAAAAGGGAGTAATCGAACTCTATACAGATATAGTTCAATCTATGATGAAGTCAAGTTGATCATTGTTTTCTCGAAAATATGCCATTAAAGCAGCTGTGTATATTGTTCCGTCTAAAACAATTCATGAATCAACATATGAGATATGGTTGGGTAAGAGACCCAAGTTGTTTCATTGAATAAGTTTAGGGCTGTAAAGCTTATTTCGAATAAGTTGGCACCTAAATTTAAATGCCGTATTGTGGATTACTCAAAAGGAAAGTAGGAGTTGTTACTCCTGTGTTTCTTTGGGATACAAAATAGTTGTAGCTAGAAATGGTTTCCCCTTGAAGAGGGAGTTAATTTCTAGAAGAGTTAGTGGGAGTAAAGTACACCTACAAAACTCGGAATTCACAAAGTGACATTAACGTTGAAGAGGAACGTGGAAATGGTTTCATGATCATTGTTGAAATTACACAAGTCCAATGAAAGTCTAGTGGAATACGACATGATTAGGAGAGATATGGATTTCTCAAAATCATGATGTAGTTTTACTAAATTGGAATAAGTCTTCTTTTATGAAGAAGCAATGTTAGATTTTGAATCTAATAAGCGACTTGATGCTACAAAGGTTGAAGATAAGTCCATGTCTAACAATCAAAGTATAGACTTTGATAAATCTTTTAGAAGATGCATATGCAATGGTTGCAAGTGAGTTTTCAAATTGAAAACTGACATGAATGGTGATCTTCAAACTTATAAAGCACGACTAGTGACAAAAAGGGGTTATAAACAAGTTCATAGTAGTGACTATGAGGATACGAACAAATTCATAGTAGGACTATGATAAAATCCTTTTTCGTCATTAATCATGATCAAGTCAAATTGAGTTCTTGTTGCCACATCCGCATAATATGATTATAAAATATGGCAAATGGATATCAAAATCTGTTTTCTACGTGAAAACATGATTGAGGATGTGTACGTGACACAACCCAAAGTTTTTGAGCATCCAAAGAATTCAAATAGCGTATGCAAGTTTCAAAGATTCTTATAAGGATCGAAACATGCATCAAATAGTTGGAATCATAGTTTTGATAAAGAAATCAAATGGTTTGATTTTATCAAAAGGATGATGAATCTTGTGTTTCAAAAGGATCAGTGGGAGCATATCGGTATTCCTAACGCTATATGTGGATGACATATGGCTTGTTGGAAATAACATTCTTACCTTGCAAGAAGTAAAATCTTGGCTAAGAAAGTAATTTCGGTTAATGTTATAAGCATGACTGCCTGTGTTCTTGAAATTGGAATCTATAGAGATAGATCTAAAAGAATGTTTTGGCTTAAGTCAAAGCATTGAAAGTGTTCAATGTAAAAAGACTTAATAGAAGCTTGCTTATGTTAACTGCACATATACAACTGATTGCAATTAGTTGCAATATATCAGTCGAGATCTAGTATTCTCTTAAAAAGAGATGTTATGATTTTGAAAGGTTCAAAATAAAACAATATAGCTAAATATCTATAATAGTAGTCAAAGTATATTGTTACATATGATGTAAAAGAAATTTTGGATGAAGAAGTTCATCAAAATTTTTGTGTTTTGTTCTAAGCATTGCTTATCCTGTGAGACTATTGTAGGGACAATAGTTCAATGCGTAAGAACCCTGTATGACACAAGCATATACTTAGGCGTCTTTCACTAATTTAGAGAGGCTGTCTCTAAAGAAAGAGTGAAAATGTGTAAAGTAGCAACGGAAGCGAAAATTAATAATTCACTGACAAAGACTCCCGCACGAATGAATACATGAAAGTCATGTAGGTCAATGGGTATAAGATACATGTATGATTGGCCATAGTGCAAGTGGGAGATTGTTGGAGATTGTGCCCTAAGGCCAATATTGGATTATGTAATTTGACTTCTAAGATTAATCTAGTGTAGATTAATATTATCATTTATGTTTGTATGTTAGCATTTATGATAAGTATCCATGAATAAATCGTGTTATTCTAAATATCCCTAGTCGATTGTTATTATGGGAATAATAACAAACTAAGACTAGTGTGAGTGATAATGGATATTCATAAGATGAATATAGTGTATACAGATACAGATTATACTCACGGGTAATATGTTAGAGAACATGTTACTGGAGACCCACTATGAGATCAAGTTCATGGTCATGTGTCACAACTGATCTTGATTATAGTAGTGTCATTAGCTGATTCCTTTGACCTGAGGTCACCATTGATTCCGGGATGAACTCATGTTGTGCTTTGACGCAGTCAAACGCTGCTCGTAACAGAGTAGTTATAAAGGCTGTGATTGGGTACGATATGACTCATGCCTTGGGATGTGAGTGACAGATATGGGATTTTGTCCCTCTCTAACAAGAGAGCGATATCACTGGGCCCCTCGATAAGTAAGACTGTTAAATGCATGGCCGTGCTCAAATAAATTGATAATAGTATCAATTGATTTGTCTGGACAGTTTACTTTGAGATCGAGAAAGCATATGATTAATTATATAAGATTGACAAGTGTACCATGTCTTATGATTAATCATGATATCAAAGAGACAAAAGGGAATATGACATTCTATAAATAGGTATTGGATCATTCCAATCATGTTAATTGGGTAGTCATAAAGGCTTGCTAGAGTCCGCTTATGACCTATAAGGATATTATGGTAATCTCCTTATTGCCAATTAATATGAACCTATGGGGTCACACACAAAGAGCAAAATGAAGTTCATCTTATCGGGTATAAATTATTATTGGATAATAATTTATGAATGAGAAAGAGAATAAATATATATAGTGATATATATTTAAGTGTGTATATATATAAATATTAATTTGATTAATATTGCATAAAGTATGCTACATATTATAATTAAATTATATAAAGATATAATTAATTATAATATTATATATACATATGTGTATTATGGAGAATTGATTTGATTTAATGTTAATTGAGAATTAATATTAAATTGTGTGGGTTAATATATAATTATAACTAATAGGTGTATTAGGTTATAATTATAATTAACTAATTAGGTTTTATATTTAAGGAAATAAAAACCTAAACCTAATCACTCTCTCTCCAAAAAAATACACTAACTGAATTCGGCCAGCCACCACAAGAAAAGCAGCCAGCCGAAATTCTCCTCCCAAGCCAAAGGGAAAAATCTGATTTTTCTGCTCTTTTCTCTCGTTCGAAGAATTGTTCTTCAATCCCGGCGCTAGCACGCGGTGAATGAATTGCTCCGTGTGGATCAACCGTAGAGGGAAGCTACTTTGGTTCCTAATTGATTCAAAACCTACAAAGAATTAAGGTAATTCTTTAACCCTCCTTCCAATTCAATGCAATGTACATGGGTCCTTGGTGGGGATTAATCCTTTTATTTCCACTGCGTATATATTGTTTTTGTGCGATTAATTCCCCAACATATGTGCAGAGCTTGTCTTGCACAGTAAGATTTGGTATTTGTAGCTTATGTGCGCAGGACATAAGGATAGGGTTTCTAACGAATACGGAAGACCTAAGGGGCTTAATGGAAGTTTTAGTGTTTTTGGAACACTTAAATGACTCAGTGTATGTAGTAAAGTACTTGGTGCTTATAGACTGCTTGAACGTTATGGAGTGCTTGAATGTTTGATGTACATCATGAGATAATAAAGATGATTTCTCTTGTTTTTGTTTTATTTTTTATTTATTTTTTATTTTTATTGGACATTCCAAGTGCACCCAATGCTATGCAAAAATGTCACGTGTGGACTGCCACACGGATAAAATTTGGTGCTTTTGGGGCACCTAATGGATTTTGTGAAATGGTCGCGTGTGTACCGACACACGGACAGAGTTTGACGCTTTGTAGGTCTATGAGATGATATAAAATTGTCACATGGGATTGGCCCATGGACAGAGTTCTGATGCTTTTGAGCATATGAAATGAAATGATGTTGTAGGAGAGTCATGTGCCATAGGAGACACAGACAAAAGTTCGGCATTCGAGGAATACCTTTCATGATTTGGAGTGTTGTGAAATGCCTCTACATGTGTACTAACCCGGCACTCGGGGAGCGCCTTGAATAATGTATTAATGTCATTAAGTAACCCAATATGGATCACGGTGTTATATGATATTTATGATGAATGGATATGATGTCATGAAATGCATTGTGTGGATTGTCACACGGAAATATACCTAGGACCATTTTGGTCTCTATTGAATGAAATGATTTGGTGGAATGGCCGAATGCAATATGGTGCATTGGCAACACACGGGTATTTTAGGATACCCGATATATGATGGAATGATATGATCATGGTAGGCGTCCTCGGAATGCCGCTAATTTAATTTAGGTGATATGTCGTGAATGCTTATGACACACAAAATGCAAATGGCTGCATAAAAACATGGTTAGGATGCATGACATACATAATGATGTTATATATGCTATGTGAAAAAATGATAATCACACAAATTTAATGTTATGACTGAAAAAGAAATGGTTAGTATGAATGGAAAATGGATGATTTAATGATTTCACACGAAAATAAAATGCACGTGGCTGCATAAAAATGTGGGTTAATATGACACAAAAATGTTTTGTGCATGGAAGATGTTGATTGTATATGGAAAATGGCGATTATGGTATCTTATGCACGCGTAGATAGCGATGGTGATGTGTCATGGGATGGCGAGAAACACATAACACACAAAACGAATTCTTCCAACCTTATTTCTCCATGCGTGGTCGGTCTCGAAAATTCTAACCGAGTCCTAGGTAGGGTTCACTTCGATCACCAACCGGGGGTGATGAAGGCGCGATATTAATTTATTCACACAATTATTTGGTATCCTAAGGGAATCCAACTAGGGCTGCCTATATGAGTTCGGTCCAAGTCCGGTAAAAAATCAAGGTTCCTATAGCGAAATATACTCCTCACTTCTCCCCACTAAAGGGTCCAAACGAAGGGGTTCGTACGAGGCTATGGGTGATGTTTCGTATCCGTGCCCCTAAGACCATGAGGAACAAAGGTGACACTTCAACAATCCACCGGGCTAAAAATGGATACTAAATCTAATGCGAGCATGTCTAATTAAAGATGCAAAATGAAATACCAATCGAGAATCATCCACCTTATTTTAATTAGACACTTTTCAAGGCTTGTCAAATTCTTTTAAGTTTTTAAGAAAACTTTCTAAAGAAATCCCTAGCGGAGTCGCCACTGTGAGCGGACGATGAGGTTTTCAACGGAATGTGGGACTCCCTTTTGGAAGGGTCGTCACGATCTCGGGCGGGCCCCTCCCTCGCGTGGGGTTTTTATGAATGAAAATCGGTTTTGGGAAATAAATGGAATTAATGCTTAAAAGAACTGAGACCTATGTCTCGATGAATATTGTAGAGTCGCCACCCGGCTCAGCTCAACCGGGAAATTTATGATGCAGCTGAACCGGACGAACGGCCGCTATACTATCTAGAGATTTGGGTCCGGACAAGTCCCTTATTTCGTATCTAATTAAAATAAATATTGGTCAATGTTCAAAGATGGTATTTCAAATTCTAAAGTCAATTTTATTGAAATAAATAAACATGCAGTGCACATACAGGTTAAGGTAAAATGGTAAATAATTAAATTATTACAACCCGATCGAATAAAAGATAAAACTCTCAGCCTCACTTTTACAAGCGCCTAGAATACACGGTTTATCTAGAAAAATACAATCGCCTAGGATACACGATTTAATCTATTAAATTACGTCCAAAAATAAAAATAAAAGAAATTGAAATCTGCAAAACAGAGGGTTAGCACAATATATATAGCACGCCACAAGTTGGACTCAAATAGACAGAATTGGGAAATCAAGAATTGAGGGCATGCATTTAGGGGATAACCGGGTTGGCTCGGCTAGCCGGCCCGGTTAGACCTGGAAAATGTTTTGAAACGTCCATGTATTTTGCTTTATGAGAAAACTGTTTTGAAAACATTTTTGCTAGTTTACATGCATTTTTTACACGTGAGGTGGGTCGGTTTTCGGGAGAACTGGGCTTCCATCGTGGCATTGTTCTAAATGCAATTTTACTGGAAATTGAATCTATGGTTGTGAATGCACACAACAAAATTCATTTTGGTGATTTTTGGGATTTTCTGAATTTTTATGGATTTTTGGGAATTTTTGGAAATAAAAAGGGAAGTTCTGATTCTGGAAAATACGTTACAGTCGTGCGACTGTAACTACAGTCGTACGACTGTAAACACTCCAGACTCAGGATTTCGCCAAAATCTTATTTGAAGAAAACTAGAAAGAAAATCACCTGGAAATCAAGAACACTCGTACGACTGTAACTACAGTCGTACGACTGTTCATCAAACTCAAGAACAGTCGTACGACTGTTCTTGATTTCCAGAAACGGAAAACACAGAAAATGGATAGAAATGGCACAAACCACACCAATCACCCAGAAAGCTTGTAAAAGAGAGGGGAAAAGGAGTGTTTACCCCTTTGGCATGCGTCCACCGTAGGATTGACCCCTGGCGTCGCTCCAATCCATTAAAATCCGGACTTTTTTTTGGTCCAAAATCTCCAAATGCCAGGGTTTCTGATTTTCAGTTCTTCCCTTCCTCTTCTTTGTTTCTTTTCTTCTTTCCCTTTTCTCTCTTTTCTCCCTTTTCTTTTTTTCTTTCTGTCTCCGTTCTTTTTTTTTTTCCGTCTGTGTCCTCCCCCCCTCCCCCTTTTTCAGCCTTTTTTCAACTTTTACGATATGGTTTGGGTCACCTGCCGTGATCTACAGTCGTACGACTATAGTTTAATTACAGTCGTACGACTGTAGTGAAGGTCGTACGACTATACTCTTTTTTTTTTAGTAAAATTTTGGCGCTTACAACAGTGTACTAAATCGATCCGCTTGTGAGAACACTACATGGTCAAGTGTCATAAGTGTTTCACACGTATTGCTTATATTAGATCCTTAGACCTGATATTACTATACTCCTAGATGTAACTTTGTATACTTTGATATGCATTTAACGGGTCCGTAACTAGGTGCCAAGTATGGGCATGTTGGATATATCAAGAACCATACTGGGACTGAGAGTAATGTTAAGGAATTGCCTAAGCCCGATTGGTTTTGTTTATTCAGACGGTCTTCCTTATGTTGGTTTCCTTGATCCTTTCGGATGCCCGTGAACACTCCGTTTAACTTTATTTCTTCCTAATTGGATGAAGCTTTTTACCCGGGTGTCACCACTAATTACTTAATTATTCTGTATTTAAAAATAAAAATTAACCTTATAACTATTCACATTAGTGCACTGCATCCCTTAATTAACGTGTGCACCATATTAGATTCGGATACCTAGTTAAAAATTATTACAATAAGAATATTGAATAAAATTCAATGAGCGAATACAAATAACAATTTTGGAATTTGTGCATTTATGGTCACTGAACTTTAATTTGTGTCAATAAAATTACTTTGTATCAATAAAGTCTATCACTCTAATACATTGAAATCTAGCATCACAACAATAAAGTGGCAAGTCAATAATTTCTGACGTACTAGTAGGATGCCACGTCAACTCTAACCAATTACAAAATGGATACGTGTCACTTACATAGCACCCATAAGTAGAACATTTGTTAGAGTGACATGGTTCGCGCTAATAAGTCAGATTTGGCATTGACTTGACACATCATCATTTTAGTGATAATGGATGCGAAAAACCCTAAACTTCAATGACTATAAATACAATTAACCCAAATTTTGGGTCAAAAGCTCCAGACTAAATAATTAGCAATAATGTGCTGGCCGGCATTAGTTTAATCAAATTCAACAGTCTTCTATTTATCGCTTCATATCTTATCTAATCTTACTTGGCAAACAGATTCATAACTTATAAGAGAAAATTATATAATGATCACCATAGATATATTAGCACTACCCTTTCTTTAAGCTTAAATCGATTTAGTCAAGTTGTCAATTAATTAATTAAATATGTAGTTGTTGCATATGCTAATTAATTAAATAATAATGTTCACGTTCAAAACTACTCACATCATGATGTCATGATCATTACAACCACTTTCATATTTAAAGAATTCAAAATATTTTTATTATTCTTTTAAATAAAAGACTAGTTAATTCAAAGTTCAACTGCTTCATTATAATTTCTTCAATGATGGATGATCACCCACTTACTTTTTTTTTTCCCCACGTTACCAAACTTAAACAAAATAAGGCAAGGAAATTAAGAAAGGCAGAAATTGGGAGAGAGAGGGAGAGAGAGAGAGAGATGAAGGGAAACTCCATTTTCATCATCTTCTCCGTTATTTTTGGAGTGATAATTGTTGCAAACTCACAAACAGATTCTTGCAGTTCAAATCTGAACATCAACCGGCAGCTTCCTTTCGACACTTCATCTCTCCATTGTACCACTGTTTGGAACAATTACAACTACGTTCTTCGAGTACGCAATTTCATCCTTAATATCTTTTAAAGTGTGTTTAGAATGACTAAATTAGGAGGAATTTAATTCATGTTTGGAAATTAAAAAACTTATAGAAAAATGCAGTCTTTCATTATTTACATTAACATAAATATATGAGAAATAGAGTTCATCCTAACTGTAGAGCGATCCTGTGGGAATTCAATTAGGGAAAGTTTGTAGATCTTGTTTTTATCAAAATACCCTTGATTGTTTTACTGTTTCCTTTTCTCCTCTTACTGTTTTTAATTTTTGATTTTAACGAATTAAAATTTATATTTATAATAAGGATATTCATGAAAATACATCAAATGAATTTATTAATTATTAAGTACTCTCAAAACAAGGGTTAATAAATAAATTGGATTGAATTCTATAGATAAAATTCAATTTCTTCTAGTATGAAATTGGTTCCACACACATGGTTAGGATGCAATATTGTCTTGACCGTTTTTCTCTTAGCGCAATATTACTTTTTGAAGTCTTCCTCATATGAGTCCGTTGTGCATGATGGTGACCAGCCGAGATAAATAGTAAAGTTAGAGGGAATTAGGTGCCTGATAAAGTCCCTCTAAAGGTTAAGTCAGTCGGGTTCTTACGGAGATAGAGTGAACAATAAAAACTTAAATTGAGAGACTCATAGCTTCGTTTTTACTCTTAACCGCGTACCAAGTGATTATGAGGTCATCTATCTACTCTACATGTGTAGGGCCCGAATGAGCTTGGTCATTATTATACTCGCTCAACAAGGCGAGGTCATCCGACCTCACATGTGTGTGAAGGGGATGAACTCTCTTAAAGCTGTCACCTTTATATGACATGTGGTCCCTCAAGGGAGTCAGGATGGATCCGAGCTCCACATGTACGGCTGATATGTGTTTTTTATATTCTTTGTTATCACATTTTTTAAGGAATTTTGTAATAAATTCGTTAGATATTACAAATTCAACCAAAATTTATCAGATTAATAGCTCCACGTGTACGGCTAAGATGGGTTTTCATATTTTCTGTTATCACTTTTTTTAAGGAATTCTATTGATAAATTCGTTAGATATTACTATTTCAACCATAGTTTAGCAGACCAACAGCTATTGGTTGCTGGGGGAGTTTCACTCCTTTAAAAAGTCTATCCTACTTTCAATCTAGCTGCATGGTTAAAAATATCAAAATTTATCAGTAATTATTTGACTATATATTCACTTGAAATGAAATAACACTGGAAAAAAATGACAACGCCCCATAATTTATAGAAATCGATAACTCTTTAATGAATACTTACAATATTACACCAAACTTTCTTTCCTTTTTATTTTTAAGTTGTCTGTTTTAAATATGTTTTTTTTACCAATTATTTTGATTTTTACCTACTCAAGTTCCACAACAGTTTAACACCGGAATAAAATTGGTGTATATTTATTATTGTAAATTCATTTTGTTAATTTGTTTCTTGGTTTAGTATTGCAAATATCTCTTACTTTTATACTAATTTTGCAAATAGCCTACCTGATTTAAGGTATAATAAAGGAGGTCGAAGTACTTTACAAATATTTTTTTGGCCTGTAACTCCAATACAAACTATTTTTTTGAGTTCGGTAAATTTTTCTATATGATATCAAAGTTTTTTTTAGATCAATTAGGTCTAAAAAATTAGAAATTTTAAAAGCACGAAATAGAGTACATCTCTACTTGTGCTTCTTTGTTTTGTTTAAAGGAACTTTCTTTTTTTGATATATTGTGGAAGGAACATTAGATATATGTTAAAAGATAGTAAAAACTATTCTTGTAACTTATTAGTTTTAGTTATGTTGTTTAGTATGTGCAGACAGCCTCAAATTTATGGAGTTTTGTACTATCGACTCCAGCTGAGAATAGTTTTATAGGAATAGGATTTTCAAACAATGGATTCATGGTTGGATCGAGTGCTATGGTAGGTTGGATATCGAGCGATGATAATACTCCAGTTATAAAACAATACCTTTTAAGTGGACAAACTCCAGCCGAAGTGATACCTGATTCGGGCAACCTAAATGTTACCTATTCTATGATTACTTCTCAATCTTCCCGTCTTTACTTAGCCTTCCAGTTGACCATCGATCAACCATCTCCCCGTCTCATTTACTCCATCGGACCAGCAGGCGTATTGCCGTCTGCGCCAAGCTATCAATTGACTCAACATCGTGACGAGGTGTCCACTGTTCTCAACTATAATACAGGTCAGCAAAAAACCAACATTACTTCTTATTCATTTTTCTAATGTGCAGAAATTATATAATTGGAAAAAGGCCCCTTCAAATTTAGACCTTTTGTATTAAATTTTTAATCTTTAGTATCGTATTATTAAAGTTTTGATAAATTATAATCTCACACATGAGACTTTGATTGCTAGAAAAAAATTGATTAAAGTGGCATTATTCATTTCATCTATATTAAAATTATAACTTTTTTTATCATAATACTAGTGCATTTTTATGTCCATTGTGGTTATATATATGAAACTATAAATATTGCATTTGAAAAGATAACTATAAATTGAGTAATATCCTTTTAATCAAGTTTAATGCGCGCAACTATTCTTTACTAATGCGTGCAATTATTAATAATTAATGCCTTAACGTATCAAATTAAAAATATCAGTTTGACTAATTTATACAAATTGAAAAAAGGAAAAAAAAACAAAAAGATTATTTTGAATAACGTATGATGCGACACATGTAATTGGTCTCCGATCGGTTTAGTTATAGGTGGGTAGAATATATAAAATACTTTCTTGATTGAAATTAATTACTCATTTAAGTTTTACTTCACGCTAATTAAAAATTATGGCATTTTAAATTATAAAATGCAGTGGAGTTGTTCAAATATTTATTTGTTCGACTAAATATGTTAGGATTTCCTTGCAAATAATTCAATTGCAAGTGTTATTATTGAAACAACAAGATATATGAAAATTTAATAAATAAAATGAGAACTTCTTATTTCAATTGAAATAATCTATTAAAAATTGAATCGATAAACGACTGGGAGGATATTTTAGAATTTCCTGATTAAAAGGGTGTTGTTAAAGATTAGCGTCTATATCACAAAAGAAAAAAACACAAAAGTATAGGAAGCCAAACTTAGGCTGTGTTTGGGGCTGCGAAAGTAGCTTTCAACCAACCTTACTTTGACTGAAAGCTGCTTTTAGGTCTGCGAAAAACAGTTTCAAATGCACAATTAGTAAAAGACAAATTGTATTTAGCAAAGCATTGGAAAAACACTTAAAACTACTTTTAAAGAAAGTGATGAAACCTAGCTTTTATTAACAGTAATATCAAACTAGCTCTTATTTAATCATTGTGTATATGGATAGGAGTCCTCGACTTTGTTTTTCTTTCTTTTTTTTTTAAAAAAAAAAAATTATGAGGAGTTTTGACTAATTAAGAAACTCCATTTTAGGATACTTTGCTAAAAGGAATTATAGAATCCTATTTTGGCCTCATTTTCAAATTTAATATGAAAATACCATATTGATACTATCAAGCATTCACTTATATCGACAGATATTTTTTTTTTTTTTTTTTTCAAACTAATGCCTAAAGACCTAATTAATTAGGCTGATGGTAATGACAATTCTATGCAATTTGGAGGTTTAGTGATCGAAACTCATTGAAATTAGATCTCTAATTGAGAATGAAAATAGTAAATAATAATAATAATAATTACAAGTTTAAGGATTACTAACAAATCATTTCACCTATTCCTATTGTTTCACTGAATAAAAACTTCATTTTTTAGGGTAAATTTAGCAAATTCCTATACATATTTATAACCTCAAAGTTTAAGAAATTATAAATAAATGAATCAATAAAACAGGTAGAACGAGCAAAGAAGAGGTGGGAAGGGGATTAAGAAAGAGCCATGGAGCATTAAACATGATTAGCTGGGGTGCTATGACGATAATGGGAGGGATAATTGCAAGGTATGGGAAAGAATGGGATCCAATTTGGTTCTATGGTCACACTGGGATTCAATCACTAGCATTTATATTAGGAGCAATTGGTGTAATCATTGGATTTGTACTTGAAGATCGTATTCATGCTGATGTTTCAGTCCACAAAGGCCTTGGTATCTTCATTCTTGTTCTTGGTTGCCTCCAGGTACTCTCTTTGCTTTCTACTTATTTTTATTATTATATCATGTTATCTGTCTTAGTATAAGTTCAATTTTGCTTTATTTAACTTTATTTTCTTAAAGAACTTTTTGTCCTTTTGACCCTTTTTATTATTAAAAAAAGCTCTAAACCCGAAATAAGCATATTCCGTTAATAATTATTAACAGAATATAACAAGATATATTTATTTTGGTACATATTTTAGCGTTTCTTCATACCACAAATGGCAAATGGGTATTGGCCGCACCATAGGGGACGAAAAGAAAAAATGTGTGATAACACGGAGAGTTAAAAGGTCCTTAGGTTTTTTTTTTTTTTTTTTTTTTTTTTTTTTTCAAATTTTTTATTGAAACCACTATCTTACACCTCCATTTTCTAAGGATGTTCCAATTGACTGTACTCAATTGGCTATCGTTTTTTTTTTTTTTTTTTTTTTTTTTTTTTTTCCAATTTTTTAAATTGATTAGGAGGGGTATATTTGAAGGTGACGAGATTTGAATCCGTAACTCACCTTCCAATCGGAAGTTAGTATTATTACGATATTATAAAATTGGTTCGGTATGATTAGTTTAATTGGAAATCGATTAGTGGTCAGCTAGTTTAATATTGGGAAATAGTTTTGGACAAATAAGAGTTTTGAGCCGAAAAAACCGAAGAATCAAATCAGATTGGTCAAACCAAGTTTTGTCCAATACGATAGATTTTAAAAACACGAAGCGAAAATATTATTTTGCGAAGCTTAACCTTTGCAAACTATTTATGAAAAAATTAGTTTAGATATATACGACTATTGGGAAAAACAATTTATCAAAAAATTATTTTAATATTATTCGCAAATTATTTATATATTACTAAAAAAAATAGTTTAGAATTTTTTTGTTACCTGTAATCAGGGTTTTTGCGAGATATAACTTATTATTTCTATTGGATATAGGATGAATGGATATATGTATTTTTTTTTTAGGGTAAACAATTTATTAGTCCTATAGTTTTTATATATTATACTAATCTGTCCCCATAATTATATAGTTTTTAATTTTTATAATTGTTAATTGTTTAGTCATTTTAAGTCAAATTAGACTAATAATATCAAAATTACCTTTTATTATATTTTATAATAATAAAACTTATCATATTTTCTACTTTTTTTTTCTCATGTAATCCTAATATTAATAATATTACTAATATCGATGGATTAATTTATTACATTTTATATAGTTATGGAACTTAACTCTTGGCACAGAGCTTGGTATATTAAAAAAATTAAATAAAAATATTTTAAAAAATATAAAATTAGAAGTAGAACTATACAGTATCATAAATTTAAAAAAATATATATAAAATTAACAGTGGAACTATATAAAATTATAATTTGTACTTTTCAAATCTGATATACCTTATAGATTACATTAATAAATAAAAATATATTATTTTAAAATAATTATGTAGATTCATAATAACATTTATTGTTAGTTTATAGATATTATATTAAACTAATAAAAAATGACAATATATATTAAAGAGAATATATAATAGAAATATTTTTATTTTTATAACTAATATATATAAAAGTATATAAATATTGGTACATGTGTATATATTACAAAAAAATTTATTATAAATAATTTAATTTAATTTAAAAACTAAAAAATAGATTTTTACTTATAACTAAAGGTAATTTTGTCCTTTCGTAAACAAGAACAAAGAGAAGGACAAAAGAGTTTATTAAAACAAAATGTAAGGACCTTAAAATTTATTTATAGACTAACTAGTGTAACACATAAAAACATAGGAACTAATAAATTATTTAACCTATTTTATATATGGTGGTATTTATTAATCTATATTAATTAATAGTATTTTAAAAAAACGTAGAATAAAAAACCAATTAAAGTATAATTAGTTTTGCTCAAAATGATTATTGTTTTGTTAATTTCTTTTTGTTGATATTTACAATAACAAAGTTACTTAACATCACCTATATAACCATGAAGTATGCAAGAGAATTTAGAGCTGAATTCGCTAATAATTTGATTAATATGGCCTCCAAATTCGGTTTGTGCGTTTAATTTCGCTTAAAATTAACAAACTTTGAGTATCAATTATTTGATATTTAAATTTAGAATTTTTGAGATATATGAATTATCTAAATGGTCAGTGAGGAACTCAATATAAAAGGTAAAAATTAAGAGTTTTGACGTGTCTATTTGAAACATTAGAAATTGTTCAAGAAAAAATTGAAAAATTCATTGAAATAAATTTGCATTATTGTAAACTATGCATAGCTTCGTAGGCCCAATGTCATAAGTGGACCCATTCTACTTGCACCACGCACCATACCAATCACGTAGGGAACGAATCCTTTATTTAAGTGAGAGAAATATACACAAATTGTTATTGTTATTATTATTATTATTATTATTATTATTATTATTATTATTAATTAACGGTATAATATTTGATATCAATGAGAATTTGATATTGGACCTCCGAATTGGGAGTAATATGTTTGCCGTCAGAATATAGCTGAATAGACATACCCAATTAATGTAAATTAATACAAATATGGAATAGACATATATAAGTTGACATTCCAATGAGCTAATTTAATAATAACTAAATTTTATATGTATATATAAATATTATGTTATTTTAATTGTGGATATACATACACATAGGTAATGGCAATTTTGGCACGACCAGAGAAGTCATCGAAGGTGAGGAAGTATTGGAATTGGTATCATTACAGCGTAGGAAGGATTTTGATGGCATTTTCAATTGGAAATGTGTTTTATGGTATCCATTTAGGTGAAAAGGGTAATGCTTGGAATGCTGGTTATGGAATCCTTCTTGCCTTTTTCTTCATTATTACTGTCATTTTGGAGATCAGGCTTTGGAAGAAATTTTCAAATTAATTACTCTTAATTTCATTTCTATCTTTCTAGACCTTGTTCTTGTATTGCATGAAATTAATTGTTATGTAATGCTATCTTTTATACATTTTGTATAAAGTATTAAATTGAGAATAGTTGGGAATATGGATTTGGTGTTTGATAAATTTATAATAAATTGTTGCTATTAAGATATTGTAAAAACACTAATTTGGATATGTTTTAAATTAATATATAATACCTATGCAAATAAAAATTGTGATATAAATGCTAGTAAAATAATATAAATAATTAGATAGGTTTCTAAAAAATAAAAATATACATAAAAAAAATAAATGGGGGTTTCTGAAAGATTCAATGAATAACTTTGGTACTATCTGAACCAAATCGATTCATTGATAAGACACTGGGTAATCAGGGTTAGACTCTAATACCTAAATCAATAATAATCTTTGAGAGATGGTATTTGCTCGAGTACGAGTTGTGTGTTTTACCTTTGAGGGTGGCTCCCTTCTATAGGTGTTTTGTAATCCTAGTACTATTAAGACTCTTATTCCATAATCTTAGAGATATTTTAGGATTGAACATTATGCTATCCTAATTAGATTCTAATTAGGAATCCTGATTGGATATGTTGCATAACTAGTGGTTGTTCCCCAATAGGAATATATCATGTACCACCAACCATATTTTTGTCTTTTTAGGAGGCAGAGTTACACTTAGACTCAAGGATCAGATTCGAGGCTAGTGCTTTGGTTTATAGGAAGGTCCAATCCGAGCTTTAGGTTTTATTCCTTGGTGATACTTCGTGGATGTGATACTAATTTTTACCCAGATGCCTTCAAAAGCCTTACATGGGTCAGGCAAACCATTTTAAGGCTATTACTCCATCTGTTAGCGTCTCGAATGAAGCATCGTGTTTCGTTTGGGAAGGACATGAATTTTCACTATCTTATCAATAAATGGTCATTTTAGCCTCAAATCATTATTCACTTCATTTTTCCTCTTTCTACAAATTTCTCCAAGGCAACGAGTTTTCAAGCCAACCTTTTTTAGAACTCGCACTCCTTTTCACAAATCAGTGAGTTTTTCTTTCTCTTTTGATTTCTCATCTTTCATTTCTTATTTTCTTTCTTTATAGTTTATTTCTTCTCTCCTACTTCCTGTACTTTTAATTTCTTCAACTATGCATTTTAATTTTTACGCCATGCAGTCCCCTTCTGCCTCCTTGTCTTTCTCTTTTGAGACGATTTTGTTAGACTCTCTTTCCTCGAGTAGTGAGGAGAGAGAGAGAGAGATAGTCTTTAGTTAAATAGCAAATCCAACAAAATTGTTGCTGTTAGGGCTTCTAGCACAAAGTCATCCGGTAAGGCCCTTTGAAGGTGTGTACAATAAGGGCAAAGGAAAGAACTGTTGGGAATCATCACGGAGAAGAATTAAACGCCAGACGGAATACCGATTGAAATTTTTGCTCAATTCTAAAGCCCAAGATACATGTAGATTTATAGAATGAAATCAAGAACAGAGAAAAATAAATTTTCTCACCTTAACTGTCTCCTCTAGAAACTGCTGCAAAAACCCAAACGTATTTCCTCCACAATCCGGTACACGAACGACTCTCGAACGGGACTCGTGCTAGCGAACGGATTGAACGAAAACCAAGAGAAAGTCCAAGAGGGGGCTACTATAATTTTGCTGAAAATTCTCTGCAAGGGTTAGGGAGAATTAGGTTAAGACTTCCTATATATAGTCCTTTAGTATATATACTACTTAGTCTACTAGGATTTTAATTAAAACTATAGATTATTTAATTTAATTTAATTGATTCACCTTCTATCATTAGGATTAAATAGAACCATATTATAAAATTCTAATTGATACAATTAAATACAATTTCATCAAATTAAAATAACCCAAAGTTAAGTTAAAGTCACCCTTAATAACAACCTTTGTATTTTTATTTCTTTATTTAATTAATTATTTACTACATGTAATTAATTAATCAAATAAAATAAATTTCTCCCTTTATAATTGAATTAATTATGACATAACCAAATGTCAATAACTCAATTAATTTGGTTTCCGTTCCAATTCTGATTTGTCAACGTTCAGTCGTTCTATGTGTACGATCTTGTGGGTCCGTCTTTATGATGGTAGTGGGCCAAGGCCCACAAACTATAAGTGGGTTCTAGCAAACCATTAAAGCCCCCAATTTAGACGGAGACTTACAGTCTAATGTGAAACATAACCTGGTAGTGATCTTACATATCCCTTGCCAACTGACATCGATATATAAGCAAGAGACATGGCCCTGTCATCCTATTATATGCTTATTTATCTCTTCATATCGAGTGGACTGAACCCAACGAATAAGTATCCCAACTTATTTGGGTATGGCCATACACTTGTTAGTCCCACTCATCAAATGGCCAGTGATGTCATCTCAAGGGACGCTGAGTGGTAATTCCATCAGCTTCACTATCAACATCAACATGTTCACTGGCCCACCCAATATACCCGTACTTGGCACCCTGTTATGGGGCCGTTAGGTGTATATCAAAGTGTACGAGATTTCATGTTATGTTACAATAAACATCAGGTCTAAGGATAATAACAAGACCTACCCGAGAGACACTTATGACAATCGAACCACCACCAATTTCAACAAATGTAACTAAGGCCCATAAAGGCCCAATGTAAAATTAACAATTTTGCTCCCACTGGAATTTGGGTTGTCACAAATTTAAAATTTAACTCTTCCAATTTTAATTGGTGCCACGGTTTATTGGACCAATTTCACAAAGTCTATATTCAATTTAATATACAAAACAATTAAATTAAATATGCATACTAACATAATAAACAATTTAAATATAAATTAATTCAAAATAAAACATTTTAATTTAATTTGCATCATGGGCCCGAGTAGAAAAATACCGGCAAAATCCAAAACCGGACCCGAACCCCGAGCAATGGCTGCAGTACTTCCGCGTGGCATTGGAATCGCAAATTGCGATTCCAATTTTGGCCAAAACATTATTAATTTTTATTTTTGAAACCCAAAAAATACAGTAGCAACAAAATATGTACGGCAGCCAAAAAAAAAAAATTCAAAAGCAAAAATAAATCATAGTGGGAAAAAAGGATAAAACCAATCAGGAAAAATAATCAAAAAACTCGAAAAACCATTCTTGAAACCTATTGTTTCTTCAAGAACACTTTCAAGAATGAATTCCAATCAATCCAATGGACAAAACCTAGGCTCTGATACCACTGTTGGGATTCATCATCGGAAAAATAACGTGACGCAGCAGAATTACACCATTTAAAATTTCTTAGAATCCACCTAATCGTGTCCGATTACCTTTAATTAGAATAAAACAATTTTGAATCAGGAGAGATTAAATTCACCGGATTTGTCTCTTTTAGAGACTGCTACAGAATCAATTCATGAAGCTGCGAACAAAGTCCGGTGCACGACCAACTATTAAGCGGGAACAGGTGCTAGCCGAAGAAGCGGAGGAATGGAAAATTGCAACTATGAAATTTAGCCTAAGGGCTGC
This sequence comes from Euphorbia tirucalli, assembly GCA_039660915.1. Lineage (NCBI taxonomy): Eukaryota > Viridiplantae > Streptophyta > Magnoliopsida > Malpighiales > Euphorbiaceae > Euphorbia > Euphorbia tirucalli. The sequence continues at coordinate 26,274,705 of CM077640.1, read as the reverse complement.
TCTAAGGGGCTGAAATTTACATCTCAACAATTAGGGTTAGGGCTCATTTTTTTATTCTTAAGTGTGCCTTTGATAAACTCCATGTCTAATTAGGTTTTGACTAGGTTAATTAAACCCAACCCCACTATGATTACAATTCTATAAATAAACTTTAATGAAAAGTTCATACTATATAATTTAATCCCATCAGGCTGAATTTAATTACCCCTAAATTAAAATTAAATCATACTTAAGAAAATAAAATACATGTATTTTAATTTCCTATTTAGGAAAATTATTTTATTAATTATTTACTTTATGTAATTCAATTAAATAATAAATTAATTAATTACATTATGTAAACTTATTAATTAAATTAAAACAACCCAATGTTAATTAATTACCTTGACACCGAATGTCAACTAATTAATTAACCTATTCCTTCCAATGTACATGACATATACAATTTTTATAAGTTCCAGCTCAGTTGATTTATGTGTACGATCCTATGGGTTTGTTTTTATGTTGGTAGTGGGCCCAAGGCCCACAAACTGTAAGTGGGTTTTAGCAAACTGTTACAGCCCCCAATTAAGACAGAAATGTAGCAGTCTGTTGAAGACACTGACCCTGTAGTAATCTCACAGTGTCCTTTGCCAAATGACATCGATATGAATAAACAAGAGGCACGGTGTCTGTCATCCTTTTCTGCTGTTTATTATATTTCTTGATCTTGCATTGAATGATTAATCAAATAAGCTACCAACTTATTTGTGTATGGCCATACGCTCATCAGTCCCACTCATCAAATGGCCAGTGATATTATCTCGGCGTTACCCGAGTGGCAATTCCATCACTTTATCATCAATATCAATATGTTCACCTGTCCACCCAATCATACCCATATTTAGCATCCTTTTACAGACCTGTTAGGCGTATCTCAAAGTGAACTGGATTCTATATTTATACTATAATGAAATTTAGTCTGAGGACAAAAGAGACCTACTCAAGAAAGACCTATGCCGTGATAACCATGCGGCTTTCTTATGCAGATAGATCCAGTCCTATGTCAACGACATGTACCTATATTCATGACTGAATTTACAAGTACTATGCCTAGTTAAGAACTACCATATAATCATTGAATATACAAGTTTGTGATTCTCGTTCCCACAACTACAATAGACTTGGGATATGTTTTATGATTATCAATTAATGGATACTCTATTCATGTTATAGCACAAGATATAAATGAAATAGATCATTGCCTTTATTAATGTGACACAAATGATGTATACATACAAGAAATCACAATGTATAATACAAAATACAAGAATCCAATGCCGTAAGAACTAGGGCACACCAACACCCATCCTCGAGAACCTGATCCTATTGAAAAGAACCCTAGCACCGTCTACATTCCCTAAGGGCAAGCACAGGATTTACTTTCAGCTTATAATTTCTAATGTCTTAGAATTCGAATTAAGCTGAGCCAAGCAAAGCCAAGTTAAAAAATAAAAAATAAAATAAACCATGAACTAAAGAAATCAGAACTATGCCTGCTGTATATCTAGAAAAGTCATAATCATTACAATACAGAAAGCCCGACAATTCCCTATACCAAATCTCACTAAAATGCCCAAACGCTAACCTCGATGATAGCAGAAAAAGAATGCTCAAAGTAAAACTTTGTGTCACCCTATGGGAATGAAGAAACACCAAAGAGGTTCAAACCCATGTTTTCTCACAATCGCAAAACCGTTTTTATCATCTTCTAGCTAAGCTATCCAAAAATACCTAACCTAAAAGAAACCTTCAAAATGTTTCAAAATTAAGACATCATCATCTAATGGGAAAAAACATTTCACCATGTGCACAACAATCCAGGCATTGTTGGTGTGCCCTAGTTCTTAGGGCATTGAATTCTTGTATTTTGTATTATACATTAAGAGTCATGTATGAATACATTATTTGTGTCACATTAATAAAGGCAATTAATCTATTTCATTTATATCTTGTGCTATAATATGAGTAGAGTATCCATTGATTGATAATCATAAAACCTATCCCAGGTCTGTTCTAATCGTGGGAATGAATAAAACCACAGACTTATATATTCGATTACTGTATGGCAGTTCTTAACTAGCCATAGTACTTGTATAGTCAGTCATGAATATAGGTAAATGTCATTGACATGGGACTGGAACGATCCGCACAAGAAAGCCACATGGTTGTCATGTCATAGGTCTTTCTTGAGTAGGTCTCTTTTGTCCTCAGACCAGATTTCATTATAATATCAATATGGAATCCGGTTCACTTTGACATATGCCTAACAGGTCTGTAAAAGGATGCTAAATAGGGGTATGATTGGGTGGACCGGTGAACATGTTGACATTGATGATGAAGTGATGGAATTGCCACTCGGGTAACACCGAGATGATATCATTGGCCACTTGATGAGTGGGACTGATAAGTGTATGGCCATACCCAAATAAGTTGGTTGCTTATTTGATTAATCAGTCAACTCAAGATCAAGAAATATAATAAACAACAGAAGAGGATGACGGACACCATGTCTCTTGTTTATTCATATCAATATCGTTAGGCAAAGGACACTGTGAGATTACTACCGGTGAGTGTCTTCTAAAGACTGCTGCATCTCTGTCTTAATTGGGGGCTGTAATGGTTTGCTAGAACCCACTTACAGTCTGTGGGCCTTGGGCCTACTGCCAACATAAAGACAGACCCATAGGATTGTGCATGTAGATCAACTGAGCCGGAACTTATATAAATTGTACATGTAATGTACATTGGAAGGAATGCGTTAATTAATTAGTTGACATTCGGTGTCAAGGTAATTAATTAATATTGGGTTGAATTTAATTTAATTAATAAGTTTACATAATGTAATTAATTAATTTATTTAATTAATTGAATTACATAGAGTAAACAATTAATTAAATAATTTTCCTACGTAGGAAAATTAAATACATGTGTTGTATTTACTTAAGTGTGATTTAATTTTATTTAGGGGTAATTAAATTTAGCCAAATGGAATTAAATTACATAGTATATACTTTTTAATTAAAGTTATTTATGTAATTATAATCCTAGTGGGCTTGGGTTTAATTAACCTGATTAAAACCCAATTAGACAAAGTGTCTATATAAGGGCACACTTGAGCAATAAAACCCTAATTCAACCCTAATTATTGCTGGAAATTTCAGCCACCAAGAGCAGCCCCAAAACAGCCGAAAATCCCAGCATTAAACCTCCATTCCTTTGCGTCTTCGACTAGCACCGGTTCCCGCTCAATAGTTGGTCGTGCACCGGACTTTGGAGATCGCAGTTTCAAGAAACGATTCTGCAGCAGTCTCTAGAAAAGACGAATCCGGTGAGTTAATCTCTCATGATTCAAATTAATTTTATTCTAATCAATGGTAATTGGACACGATATGTGGATTCTACGAAATTTTAAACGGTGTATTTTCCGCTGCGCCATGTTATTTTTCTAATGACAAATCCCAACAGGCGTGACTTCCAAGCACTGATTGCCAGAAAGAAAGAGTTAAAACGCTACGCATAAAATGGAATGATCTCAGAAAATTGGATGACATACTAAAGTAAAATAAAAGAGATAAAGAAAAGAGCATGCTGAGGTGAAAATCCAAAAAGGGGGCCTCGAGCAAAATTTAGGCTGGCCCGGTAGATTAAAAACTCAAAAGAGGGTCTAGGTAGGTCATTTTAAGAGAAAAATTCTTATATGGAAAATCAAAAAGGATGCACGGGTAACAAGAGAGGGCGTTGATCAAAGCTAAAGTCACTTTCGGATTCCTTATTTTACTCATTTTTGTTGTGTCATGATAATGTTATGAATATTTGATATTTGACTCCAGTTTTTTTTTATAACATATACAATATCCATTGGTAAATTATTACATTTGAATTCAGACAGGTTGCGCCTATGGGATTATCGAAGGAAAAAGGGTCCAACTGCAGGACTAAGCATAAAGTTAAGCAGGTTAATGCATCGCACACAAGATTTGCAAAAATTTCCAAGTGAAATATAATAAGGCATGGTTTCTAAATAGATGAGAGGCATCAAAATCCTAAAACTATCCTAGCAGACTAAATGTACTAATCATATATATACAAAACAAACTAATGCCAAATGTTCCACTATCAATCTTCCTATCCAAAATAATCCAACAAGGAGACTAAAAATCCCCGTCATCATCATCGACCTCCTTGGTGTTGCTGCTGTTCTCATGCTCAAACCCTTAGTTTGCTTGTGTCAGATCCACATTCTGGCACTGTAGAGAAGCCACCTGGGCTGCCAACTATGCAAAATGAGTCCTCTCTTGCTCCAGCCGAGTCTGCATACATTTGCATATCATGCATATTATTTTTATCACATTTCATAGCATATCATGCTACATATATACAAATTTAATAGGTAAAGAAATCCACATGCATTGCTATGTTGTTGCAGAGCAGCGGGCCTCGAGTGCCGAAGAGGAGCCGTGTATATGTCTCATAAGAGCTCCGGGGTGACTACAACAAAAAAGTGCACAAACAGTGAGTCCAAGAAAAAGCCAGAATAGGACAAATGATCAAAAAGATGCAAAGTCTTATATGGGTGGCATCCTCTGGCTAAAAAAGAACCAACATAGCTGTTGGGATTTTCACAGAAAATCGACCAATAAAAGCAGAAGCTCGGCTCAATTTTCTCAAATCATGCCTCGGAGCAATTAAAATGGAAATCATAAACGAAAAAAATTCAATAGAGAAGAATTAGCTTCTCACTAGAAATAACTCCTCTAGGGATGGGTACAGAAATCGATATCGATGTCCACATTCTCGTACACGAACGGCTATCGAACTAGAACCCGTGCTAGCGATTCGATCGACTGAAGAGAGGAATTTCTTTGCTGAAATTTTCTGCCTCAAGAATGGATGCCTTGGCTGAATTCCCCTAGGGTTTTTAGCCTAGCATGGCCGAATTCCCTTAGGGAATTTTAGGCCCAATTTGCTCTTGAATTCTATGTGGGCTTTTCGTTCACTTAAGCCCAGGTCTGATATTAATTCTTTGGGTTTGTTTTAATTGCAAATCTAATTTCAATTTAACATGTATGTGAACATATTATACCATATAATATATTATATTCCATTTAAATTAAAATTAATTTAACCGAGAAATTAAATCAGACTCTCCATAAAATTAAATGCATGTAAACCTATACATGTAAAATATTTCCACCTAGAAAATAATCTCATAAATTAATTTAATGAATTAATTATAAGAAAGCCAATACAAATATTAATTATATTATCTTGATTAATCCAATTGATCTACAAAATATAATTAATGGAATCCTCTCTCTCTAGTGTGTATACTCTAAGTATAGAGTTGATCTTTTAAGTTCAAGCTCAGAAGTTCAATGTGTATGATCCTATGGGCCCGTCCTTATGTTGGAAGTGGGCCTATGGTCCATAGGCTATAGTCGGGCTCTAGCAAGCCACTGCAGCTCCCAATTAAGACGCAGATAATAGTCCAACTGAAATCAAAACTCTGTAGTTTAAACTCATATATCCCATGTCATTGATATCGGTATCCAACATAGAGGCATGGATTGATCACCCTCTTTTGTGTCCAGACATTAACTTGATCCCGAATGAACTGATGCTCATAAATAAGTTCCAACTTATTTAGGTGTGGCTACACTCTTGTCAGTTGTACTCATCAAGCGGCCGGTGATATCTTTTCAGTGGACTACTGAGTGAAATTCCTTTCTACATATCCATAGCCTTGCCATGTTTACTGACATACCCGAACATACCCATACTTGGCACCCTGTTAGAGGCCCTTTAGGCATACACCAAAGTATGTCACTTCACATGTAGCACTATGATATGGTTAGGTCAAAGGATCCACACAAGTACTACATAAGAATCATTTGTGATACTATACCATGTGGATTTCTTGTTTAGTGGATCTATCCAGTACCATGCCCCTTTGCATGTAACCATTAACTTGGTTGACATTCCATGTCCAATGGCCGGTAAGACACCGCCATACAACCAGGTTAATAATAGTCTTTGGTTCCATTCATTCCCATGACTGGAACAGACTACGGATGACTTTATGGTCATATTGTTTCCCTTATCCATGGTCTCACTTCCAAGTACATGACACTTGTCAACATGGATATGGATATGTCCATTGGATACTCTATTTATAATATAGCATAAAATATATAATAAACAGATTAATGCCTTTATTTAATGACATAAATTGTATAACACATAAATCTCATAACAAAGTACAAATGTATGATACAAATACCACGACCAATGCCTCGGGACTAGGGCATATCCAACAATAGCAGGGTCAGGCACTATTTATGGGTAATAAAAGCCGCTGGTGGGGTTGTAAAGCTGCGGCTGGCTATCAAATATGTACTAGGGTAGGCCCACAATCCACCCTACAAGAGGAGCAACCTTCGCCATAGGAACAAAACCACCAGCAGCTGTCTATGGATGAACCTGTGGTTCTAAAACTAGGGGCGTTTGTGAGCTGGACTCACTAGATCGTGAGCTACTGCTCACCCTATTAACCTACCTCTTTCCCCTACCAGTCAGAAAAGGCTCCTGAAACATATGGCACCAGTAATTATAAGAAACATGCAAACCATAAGAAAGTAAAGGCAACAGAAAAGTAGAGAAGAATGTATTAGCTGTGGTGGTGGTGGAGTCAGAGTACCAGTCAGGGGGAGCAAATGCTGAGTAATGTAGGCTCCATAATCACCCTCTAAGCCTGCAACCAAGTATCTATCTCCAGACACACCCTGGTGCTCATCCTTAGGATGTGCGCCTGCCAGAATAAACAAGTAGGTAGTGGGGCAGTAATCAGCCTCTCCTCGGACCGCCTGTAGCATCCCTCTATTATGTCTCCTAGGTGCCACTCCAAAGATAACGGGCACTCCACAACTAGCTGCCTTTTAGTCAGCCATGAGGCACTGATCATCACATCGATCTAGTGGGTAGCATCACCCCAGGGGCACCTAAACCCTGAACAGTCCAAAATAGATGCACACGGATCAGACTCAAACTTAGGTATGATCCTAAACTAGTGAATAAAGTTTGAAACTGATGAAATTTATGTGTACCTCACTCTAGGTCACTACGCTCAACTGAGTACGACATTTAGCCACAGACATCTCCATGTTGATCCAACTGACCATCCACCGGACGAGTTGTGGAAAGATAGGGACACCATCTACCCTACCCAGTGTAGGATGGCTCAAGAACCCATGCTCATAAGCCCATATTTGTAAAAAGAAAATGAAGTCAAAACGCGTTTAAATACAATTCTATTATGAAAATGAATAAAGCAAAGAATAGAATTCTTACCAGAAGCAGAATTGAATAGCACTTTATCTCCTTATGCTGTCCATGGACACACACATCCAGCCCAAAATACATTTGGGCAAGTCCGGCTCTGCCCCAGTTTAGTCCACTTAAGCTCTCCAATCTAATCAGTGTAGGCAACATGTTCTAGTTGACGTTGCTACCGCCAGTTGGAAAAAGTACCTTAGATAAGAGGAATAGCAGGAAGGAGTGGGTATACTGATTCTACTCTGCCTTTGTAGTAGCACTGTGCCCCTTCCAGTAGCCCATCAAGGTGCCATATTGAAGGTTGGGCTGAGAAGGCTGGTACCCAAGAAAAATGGCAAAATATTGGCACTAAAGTGGCTGGCACTCAAGGCACAATTGAACTGGATCTGCGTGCCTCCTAACTGCAACCTAGAAATAGTAGGAAAGTCCAAGTAATGGTAAACTCCCTAATAGGTAGATGAAATGTATGCGTGTTGTCCATCCACTGCTCGATCAGCACCATAATAGCTCCATTGCTCTTCCATGGAGCACAGTGAAGAGTCCTAGGAACCAAAACCTGTAGGCTAGTAGCATCAACCTTTGCCCTAACAGGGGCCAAAAGGTGATCGTAAAAGTCCTTAAGGCCGTCCTAACCTGTAACACCTTTTTTTTTCTTCCTAGTTTGCAAAATCGATAAAAAAGGGAAGTTTGTAAATTCAGTTGATTGCATACATGTATATATTTCAAGGAAAAATTGAAGGGAAATTAATTTTGGGTGAAAAAATGAAGGGCTGTTCTCAGCAAAGATGAGCCGCATAGCCCTATCCTATAGCATTTTAGGCAGTACAATCCAAGTCTTTGAGCCACACGGCTCATCTCTGGTTCCTTGAGAAACCTAGAAACTCTGGCGAAGATGAGCTGCATGGCCTAAATTTCCCATTAGCATGGTCGTACGCATCTTTCTAGAAAAGAAGTTCTTCAAAATTTCCACCTAAAAATTTGATTTTCTCTAAATTAAGCCTAAATCTAAGCAAAAACCAACCCTAAATCATTCCTAAGCATGCATTCTAATCCATCAATTTTGCCAAATTATAGAAAAATCAACAAAAGAGGAAATGGAAAATCAAAGGATTTTGGATGAAAACGTACCAAATGAGCAACAGTATGCCCGTGAATGTTGATGACTGGACCCACCTCTTCCCCAAGAGACACACCTTTGTATTTCTCTATTGGCAGGAGCCCGTACAAACTTTGCATCAAATAAACGGTAGAGTGAAAGAACCTTCGGGAAGGTTATTGCGGAATCACCGTGTCTAGAGCCTCTTGGCGAGGCACGTATGAGATTGAACGGTGCAATTTGTGTCTCATGGTGTCAAAAATGGGATTGGAGACAAGAAGGGCTGACTGCCCTAGAGAGAATAAAGAAAAGAAAAAAAAGAAAAGGGGAAAAAATAAAGTGAAAGTGACGGATGCAGAAATTTGTATGGGGTAAAATAGCCGTACGGCCCAACTAACCTTTAACTTAGGCCGTACGCTCATCGATGTTTTTGGATCTTTTTCCTCCCCAGATGAGTGTCTCACGACCCATTTTCCTCCACTATAAGCCGTATGGCTCAACTCCCCAGTAAGATAGGCCATCCGGCTCATCCTTATTTAAATCACTAAATCTCAAGTCTTCATTTTAAATTGCCAAATTGCTCCAAGAAGGATTTTCTTTTTCTTATTTTGTTAGAATCCAGGGGTGAGACCTAGAAAAGTGAAACCCGAAACTTCATAGCTCGCGTCTTTATTCTTGATCGAAGGGGTAAAAATTTTTATTTTCAATATTATCAATCAAGGAACAAAGATGCCAATACAAAGCTCCCCAATAGTTATCCCCAGCGGGTCGAATCCTGGAAAACAACAATGTTCAGCAAGACGATCTTGTTCCCGAGCAATTCCATGGTAGCTTAGCCTGAAAAATCCAAATCATTGGAAGAATGGATGTTCAGCACCGCGATCCTGCTTTACTAAGATGAATGGCAAACCGAGCTTGATCTTTGAATGACAAAAAAGTAACAATCAACTCTAAAAATGCAAATCATCAGAAGTAGGGATGTTCAGTGCAATGACCCCGCTTTACTAAGATGAACAATAAGCCTAGCTCAATCCCCAATGAGCATAGTATCAATCAACCCAAAAAATCGAAATCGTCAAACTTAGGGATATTCAGCAAGATGACCCCGCTTCACTAAGATGAATGACAGACAAAGCTACAATTAACCCGATAAATCTGAATCATCGCAAGCAGAGACATTTAGTGAAGTGATCCCACTTTGTTAAGATGAATAGCGAGTGTGGCTTGATCTCCAAAGATAGGTAAAACACCATTTAACAAGCAACTTTAAACCTGGAAGACGGTGATGTTCAGTAAAGCATGCCTAATCTCCATATCAACTTGGACTCGACTCAGCGATCCTAAGGTCAGTCCTCTATCCCTTTGTTCACCTTTCTCCCTATCATGTCCTTAAATTTACCAATAAAAGACCTAGTGAAGACTTAATAAAGGTCGAATTTAATTACACGAGGGGTAGCCTGTGAGCATGGATTTTTGTCTAACCTCTATGATGATGATTTCTAATAATCCTTATCTGAAATTTTTTGAAGCATGGCCCGAGGAGCAAAGAACATATTGTAACTCATATTGAAATGAATCAAAAATTACCGAAAATCGAAGTATGGTTTGTCATCATTACAAGAAGGGTTGTATGGCCCAATTAGAAAGGAGGCACAACCTAACTTTTAAGGGTTAGACCGTGAAAGAGAGCTGCTTGGCAAAGATTTGAGGATGAGTCATACGGCTCAAGATATAGGCTACAAGGCCTAATTTTGAAGGCAGATGGGTTTTACAGCCATCTCTTAAAAAAATGATTAGGCCAAACTACCCACTTGCAGGTTGATGTCATTTACGGGAAGGAGTAATTCTTACAGAGATTTTTAAGAAGGATAATTATACTTATGGAAAGGAGGTTTTTTATTCAACAACTCAACATCAAAAGCCATTACTTCCCATGGCTCAACTTCTTTCCTAGCTCCTACTTCAACTTTTCATTTGTTTTTCTCCTGCAAACCAAAAACTCAACATTTCATATACCTCCATTAACATATTCTTCAACCTTTCCAAGCTTAAATCCTTAGCCAAACTCAACCATTTCAAACACCAAACCACATATCCATACATAAAACACCTCGGTTTGAAGCCATATACTGCTGTATTTCGATTTCGCGGTGAGTTTCAGTTTGTATTCAAGAGTTACACCGGTTTAAAGCTCCAAAGGATGGATTCAGATTATTTCCTAGAAATCTGGGTAAACAAGCTAAAGGTAATCACTGAAAGGCCATAAAATCCTATCTCTCTTTTCTTGCATTGTTTGATTTTCTCTGTGTTGTGCAAAACTAAAAAATTTGGTTATAAATTTAAGAATAGGGCAGTACGACCTATATTTTGAGCCGCACGGCCCATTTTTGGAGGACTTAAACCACACGGCTCATCTTGGCCCATGAGCTACGTGCTCAAATTTTTTCCTGTTTTTAATGAATTTTGAATTCTCGATGAAAATCTTTGACTCTCAGTCTAATCAATTGATAGAGCCCTAATGGATCATAAAATTCAAAAGGAGAAAACCCTAAAATGAATTTCTATGTGTTAAAATCACAGAATAAAAATTGTTTCTATTGTTAGACTGGATCCCGAGATCCAAATCTAACCTATTTTCTAACCCCTACAGTACCAGAAATTCATTTCATAGCATAGCATTTATTTATGTTATTATTCATTGTGCATACACTTTTTATAAAATGAATTTTGGGTTTTTATGTGGTTTATCGGCCTAGATTTAGTTTCAAAGAACTTTTTGGACCTATACGAGAGAGATTTCCAATAAATCTCTGGATAACCAACTCACATTGCCATCCTGAATGAAAAATATAAAAGTGGCGAAATCATTTTTCACAACCGTTCTTCTCCAGATCCAAAAATACAGGGCATTTATAAAATTTTTTTCCAAATCTAATCAGGTAAAGATGTTGGGCTTTCCATGATTATCCCCTAAATGCATGCCCCAGAACTATCTGGATATCCCATTCTATCAGATCTGAGTCCAATGTGCTTATGTTTATCTATATCACTAACATCTATTTTGTAGGCAGATGTACACTTGGTTAGATGTATGCTAGCTTTCTATTTTTCTAGAATAATTCATGTAAATTAGGCAACTGTAGTGTGAGTGGACGACCTTTTTACGGAACGCGCGGTGAAGCAGGAACCGGGGATTTTCTTTTTAAGATGAGTGATTATGTGGTTTGAAAATGGGTCTTTAATCTTTCTTAGGAAAATCTTTCATTTTATTGGAAAAACCCGTTTGTAGAGAACTTAATTGTAAGTGTGAATTTTAGAAAAATAGGTTTTTAGAAAATCCCAATTTGAACTTAAAGATCTCGAAACCTAAATTTAAAAATTAGATACAGAGTCGCCACCCGGATCAGCTCATCCGGGAAATTCCGGTACAACTCCCTACCAAGTGTAGACGCGAAACCTAATTCAAAGATTCAGGGTTCGAGCAACAAATCTACTAATCCTCACTTATTTTCAATTATTATTTCATAATGTAACGTTGCATTCAGTTAATTCTACTCATTTTATCTCCTTTTTTTATTATTAACCAATGCTCATGCAAATGACATAAATATAAAACCAAAATAAAGTGCAAAAAAGTAAAAGTACCGGAAAAGTAAATAGAGGCCAAATTATACAACCCATAAAAAGAAAAAGCTCTCATCCTTACCATAACAACCGCTTATAACACACGATGATCTAAAAAATTACAATCGCCTAGATACATGATTTAATCTATAAAATACATTCAAAAATAAAAATAAAGAAAAAAAATAAAAGCTGCATCCAAATACGGTTAGCACAAGTAAATAAAATACACCAAGGACTCATATTGGACAGAATGTGGGTATTTTAGAAAACAGGATCATGCATAAGGGGTAACTGGGTCGACCAGATCGGTCGGCCCGGTTAGACCTGGAAAACAGTATTTTGAAACGCCCTGTAGGTTTTGTGGGTGAAAACCTAATTTTGAAAATGGTTTGGCTCATTTACATGCATTTTTCCAACTTTAGTAGGCCGGATATCCCAGACTCGGGGGTCCTATTCGTGTATGGGCCTAAGTTAAACATTCATCTAGGGTCAAAAAAGAATGTGAACACGCCAAAATTCAGTTTTAAATAGGAAAATGGTGCAAAATTACAAGTTTGGGCCCCAAAAGGGTAAAACTGTAATTCTGCCTCCTGAACCACAGCTGAGCGGCTGTAGGGCATCACAGCCGCGTGGCTGTAACATAGCCGGGCGGCTGTAACACCTACAGCCGAGCGGCTGTGGTGCTCCAGAACTGAAAACTATATTCTTTTCTCGGTTTTCTTTTTTTTGAAAACCGCTTTGCAAATTTTGTGATTTTAGGGGATCTGGGATTTCTGGAAATATACTAAAACCAACAAAACGGATCTGAAACGGATCGAATCAAATCCAGAAATCCCTCATCCCTCAAAATCACCAAACTTTAAATTACATCCATCAATCAAAAATTAGAAAACCAGGAATCTAAGCACATAGGGATGTAATCGGACCAATAATAAACATAAAGAACACATTTAATTGAAAAACGGAAGCGTTATCGGCTGATTTTGGGGCATTCGAAACTTCTGCCCCAGAGATTACAGTCGAGCAGCTGTAATCAAAAGATTACAGCCACGCCCCTATAGGCCACAACCGCGCGGTTGTAGGTTATAGTCGGGCGATTGTGATCTTAATCGAGGTGGTTGTAATCGAAACTGCTTCTGAAATCGTAAAAATTCAAAAAAAACATCAATAAACAACACCCAGAATGAACAAAAATAGGTTTTTAAGGCCTTTCAGAATGTTACCTGGTCTGTGTTTCAGTGTTTGGATCACCAAAGATGGATTCGGATGTAGGAAAGCTTCTTGTAGTCACGAACAACCCGAAAAATGCGCGATCTCTGAAGCCCAAACGGAACCCCGAGGGAGATTGAGTGAGTGGTGACGATTTAACAACACCCTACAATGGTTTCTATGTGTTTCGTTAAAATTTTTTAAGTTATTTTTAGATCAAACTCTTTTATTTTTCTTAAGGACCCTAAAAAAGTCCCTAAATCTGTGTTATTTTTGTGTGTTTTCTCTCCAAAATCTCTAATTTTCTGACTCTCCCTCTGTTCTGGTCACCCTAGTTTCGGATATGAGACTTTTATATCTCCCGTTTTAGCTAAAAATTGGAATTAAATGCTAATTTTCGGTAAAAAAAGAAGTCTGGTGATTACAGCGGCTATAGTGACCAGATTAGCTTATTTTGCTTGTTTTCGTTCCTTTCTGTGGTTTTCTTAAATACTCACTCGAATTCCTTCGGGGCTCCGTACCAAGACTTATCACACACATTTGGGTCATCCGGGACATTTTTGATATTATCCCGGTCGGTCCGAATCTGCTTCATGCTTATCCGTGAAAAAGGCAATAATGACTTTCATCACAGAGGTCGGGAAAAAACCCGTGCTCACATGTAGCCCAATCCCATATTTATGAAATGTATCCCGTAGGGTAGGTTATTCGATTTGGTTGTAATAATTTTATTTTCCGAATTTATTTATCGCTTTCTGTATTTATTTACAGCTTTTTGTGTGATCATATAGCAAATATCTAGGGTTGAATACTGAATAGCGAATCAAATGACAAAAAGTGCAAATTACGTATAGTTAAATGCTATTTCATACTAAAGTAGAAATAAGTGATTTGCCTGGACCAAAATTTCTGTCTTAAAGGTATAGGAATCCCTGTTGGGCTTGGCTATACCATAATTTCCTAGTAAGAGCTGAGCCGAGTGGCAACTCCTATTAACCTTTAAGGCACGAGGAATTGGTTTCGCACGTTCCTTTGTTTTACCTTAATATTTCCAAAACCTGAAAACCATGTTTTCTATTCAAAATATCCAAAAACCCCTGGTCCAGTCTCGTGGCCAGTAAAATATCACTGAAAGGATCGTCTACTCACACATAGCAAATATCAACATATATACATGTAATAAAATGCACGAACATGGCAATTCCAAATTTCAATAATTATGTTCAGTCGTTTGTAAAATCACCGATTCTGGCATCATAACCAATACTCGGTGACAGACACGAATTAGCAGCCAATTCTCAACCCGTGCCAAGGGACAATTAGACCAATGTTATTTACTAATTTAATTTTACCAAAAAATTAAATTACATGTATGAATTAAACCACATAAGAAACCACACGAAACCAGTCGCGAAAATTAAATCATGTGAATTTTAAAAGCAATTTAAAATTTCATATAGGATCCGAAAAATAAAAACATTGGAAAAATCCAAATCGGACCCACACCTTGCGCGTCGGTGCTGCTTACGGAAATCACAATTTGTGATCGCAAATTGCGATTCATTCCACAACCCACATTATTTTTTTTATTGAATTAAAAATAGAAAATTTAAAAACAATATTAACCGCAAATCACCAAATTAGGGTTCCAAAGAAAAATAAATTGAAAACTAATTTCAATAAAATAAATGAAACACCAAGAACCCTTATTCCAATCATTTTATTAATCGAAACATGAACCTATGCTCTGATTCCATTGTAAGGAATCGGCACAAGAAAAATCAAATGTGCAGTGGAATTAGACGATTAAAATTTTCCTCGATTCCATATCCTAGGATTCATGTAGATTGATAAAACGAAACATATACGGAAAGAAAACTAAATTTTCTCACCTTAATCATTTCCTCTTGAGACTACTGCAGAAGCCCAATTACGTTTCATCCACATTCTGGTACACGAACGACTCAAGAACATGACTCGTGCTAGCGAATGGATCGAATGGAACCAAGGGATTTTGCCAAGAGGGGAACGACTACACTTTTGGTGTGTTGGCTGAATTCTCTAGTGCTAGGGTTAGGGAGAATTGAGTCTTAAGGCTTCCTTTTATACTCCTTAGTATATTAGTTTTTTTTTTAATTGAAACTATAAATTGAATTGATTTAATTTGTACCATTAGAGTTAAATAATACCATATTATAAAATTCTAATTGATACAATCAAGTACAGTTTTATAAAATTAACATAACTCATAGTTAAATTAAAATCGACCTTAATAAATGCAACCTTTGTATTTAAATTTCCAACAAGGAAATTTTATTTAATTAATTATTTACTACACATAATTAAATAATCAAATAAATTCAATTTCTCCCTTAATATAATTGAATTAATTTTGACATTACCCAATGTCAGTAACTCAATTAATATGGTCTTCATTCCAAATATACACGACGTGTATAATTCTGATTTGTCAACATTCAGTCGATCTATGTGTATGGGTCGGTCTTTATGTTAGTAGTGGGATCAAGGCCCACAGACTGTAAGTGGATTATAGGAAACCGTTTATAGCCCCTAATTAAGATAAAGACATGCATTCTAATATGAAACATAACTCGGTAGTGATCTTGTATATCCCTTGCCATCCGACATCGACATATAAGTAAGAGGCATGGCACCGTCATCATCTTATATGCTTATTTATTCCTTGATACCGAGTGGAATTGATGTGATATCGGCTAAGAAACCAAAATCAACAAGTTTCCCCGATCTATCTTGAAGGATTTAAAACAAATTGAACAATGAATCAGAATTTGAGGTTTAAGTTCTTGTTCAATAGAATCTGTTCAATTGCAGCAAAGTATATAAAATAATGAATTATAATCACTAAGGACAGCAATATATAATTTGAATTTCACAAGCATGACACAAAGATTGGTGATAGCAAACCAATCCTAAGGTATTTAAATGACAATGAAAGAGATTCAAACCTGACACCTTCGATTAAGCATTCTTAGAACCTGAATGTGGACGATTCATAAGTACCTTACCAAAATACTTGTTCACAATCAAGATAATATCGCAAGAATGAAGAACTCGATCTCTCAAACTCACAATATTAAAATCAGCCCCGGGCTGAAATCTCAACAAAGAGAGAAAAATCTGAAAATTTCAGAATGCAATTGTATTAAATTTCATATATGCCTTTCAACTGTTACATTGGTGTTTAAATAGAAAAATCTAAACCTAAACTATTTAGGAAAAGAAAACCTTATTTGACTGCGAAAAGAACAACAAAGAAAAAGGGAATGGCTGGATTTTAGCCTTAAACTTAGGAAAGTTAAACCAACACAAATAAGGAAAACTTTAAATCAATCCTTATGCAATAAGGATTGAAAAACGTGCTTCCCTTTAGCATGTGCTTTATGGGCTGATTTGTGAGCCCAAAATAGCTCACTTATTGCTAAAACTAACATTTGACTAAAGACACCTAAACCCAAATCAAAATCCATACATATTCCCTAAGGGTGCCTTAGTGCTAACACTTAATTGTCCTTAGCTCATACATAGAATTCCAATTAGGTCCATTTTAACTAATCATTACAATTAGACCCATAAACATCACTTTCTTGGACTTGAATACAGCACAAGACTGAATCGTATCCATATGAGTTGTTCGGTTTGTTGTGATCAGCCTCAATTTCCATACGTTGAAATAAGTGCATAACTAGACCGTTAAGCACTTGTTGCATCTTCTTTGCACGGTTCCTTGTTATTGGACCAATGGGCAGCTCCAAAGGATCTCTCTTGCCTCCTCGCTCCATGCCTCCATGTCCTTGTGGTGTGATGACCGCATCATTCCCTCTCTCTTGAAAAGGATTTGTCCTCAAATCTTCATCACCTACATCAAACAAAGACAAGTCAGCCACATTGAAAGTCGCATGCACACCATACTCACCTGGCAAGTCTAGCTTGTAAGCATTATCCTCAATGCGTGCAATGACTTGAAATGGTCCATCGCCTCTAGGGTGTAGCTTTGAAAGCCTTTGGGCAGGAAATCGTTCCTTACACATATGCAACCACACCCAATCCCGCGGTTCAAACAACACTTGTTTACGTCCCTTGTTGGCTTGCCTTGCATAATGCTCATTCTTCTTCTCCAATTGCTGTGTCACTTGTTCATGCAACTTAAGCACTGATTCTGCTTTCTTCTTACCATCTATACATTTCCTTTCATCAACAGGTAATGGGATCAAGTCTAATGGTGTCAAAGGATTAAATCCATAAACAATTTCAAACGGTGACATATTAATAGATGAATGCACAGCTCTATTATAAGCAAATTCAATAAATGGTATGCATTCCTCCCATGATTTTAAGTTCTTTTGAATGACAGCTCTAAGTAATTGTCCTAAAGTTCTATTAACTACTTCAGTTTGACCATCGGTCTGGGGATGACAAGAAGTAGAAAACAACAGCTTTGTTCCCAACTTTCCCCACAATGTCTTCCAAAAGTAACTAAGAAACTTAGGGTCTCGATCACTAACAATGCTCCTAGGCATCCCATGTAAGCGTACAATTTCCCTAAAGAACAAGTTAGCAATATTGGTAGCATCATCAGTTTTATGACATGGTATGAAATGAGCCATCTTAGAAAAGCGATCTACTACCATATAAATGGAATCATTACCTTGTCTAGACCTAGGTAAGGCCATTACAAAATCCATAGACAAATCAGTCCACGGTTCATTAGGAATAGGTAATGGAGTATACAATCCATGGGCCATCACTCTAGACTTAGCTTGCTTACAATTAATGCAATTGGCACATACTCTCTCTACATCACGTTTCATATGAGGCCAAAAGAAATGTTCAGCCAACATCTCTAAAGTCTTAGCAACACCAAAGTGCCCTATTAAGCCCCCACCATGGGCCTCTCTCACAAGCAAATCTCTATGTGAACATTTAGGCATGCATAATCTGTTTTCTCTAAATAAAAAGCCCTCATGTCTATAGAATTTGCCAAAGGCAGCATTCTCACAAGCTTTATAAATCGATGCAAAATCAGTATCATTAGCATATAAATCTTTCAAAAATTCAAATCCTAGACACTTAGCATGCATCACATTCAATAAGTTAACACGCCTACTTAATGCATCAGCCACAACATTCTCTCTTCATTGTTTATATTTAATCACATATGGGAATGTTTCAATGAACTCTACCCATTTGGCATGTCTACGGTTCAGCTTTTGCTGTCCCTTAAGATGCTTCAAGGATTCATGATCGGTGTGGATCACAAATTCTTTAGGCAATAAGTAGTGTTGCCACATTTGTAAAGCTCTAACTAATGCAAAAAGTTCCCGATCATATGTTGGGTAGTTCAAGGCTGCTCCATTTATCTTTTCACTAAAGAAAGCTATTGGACGGCCCTCTTGCATCAAAACAGCTCCAATTCCTACTCCCGAAGCATCACACTCAATTTTGAACATTCTATCAAAGTTCGGAAGAGCCAAGACGGGGGCAGAAGTTAGTGTTGTTTTTAGCAAATTAAAAGCATCATCTTGTGCTTTTCCCCACTGAAACCCAACATTCTTTTTAATTACCTCAGTTAATGGCATGGCTATTGTGCTGAAGTTCTTCACAAACCTTCGATAAAAACTCGCCAATCCATGAAAGCTCCTCACCTCGGTAACTGTAGTTGGCGTGGGCCACTCTTGAATGGCCTTCACTTTTTCAGCATCAACGGACACGCCTTGTGCTGAAACGACAAAACCCAAAAACACAACTTTCTCCATGCAAAAAGAGCACTTTGAAAGGTTAGCATATAACTGTTGTTCACGCAAAACATTCAAAACAGCCCTAACATGTTCTAGGTGTTCTTCCTCAGATTTGGAATAGATAAGAACGTCGTCGAAATACACAACAACAAATTTACCTATAAAGTCACGCAATACATGGTTCATTAATCTCATAAATGTACTAGGCGCATTAGTTAAGCCAAATGGCATCACTAGCCACTCATATAAACCATGCTTAGTCTTAAAAGCCGTTTTCCACTTATCTCCCAAAAACATGCGAATCTGATGATAACCATTTTTAAGATCTATTTTTATGAAAATTACAGCCCCATTTAACTCATCCAACATATCATCTAACCTAGGAATAGGGTGACGATACTTTACCGTGATTTTGTTGACGGCTCTACAATCAATGCACATCCGCCAAGTCCCATCCTTTTTCGGTACTAGGATTACTGGTACAGCACATGGGCTCATAGATTCATGAATTAATCCCTTTTCCATAAGCTCATCCACCTGCCTTTGAAGCTCCTTCGTCTCCTGCGGATTACTTCTATAGGCTGGTCTATTAGGAATTTGTGCACCGGGTATAAAATCGATTTGGTGTTCAATTCCTAGGATCGGGGGTAGCTTATTTGGCATCTCTTCTGGAAACACATCCTCAAACTCCTGCAAAAGAGGGTAAACACTTGACGGAAGGTCACATTGGTTTAGAGATGATAAACAAAAACTTTTGCAATAAAATAACAACAAATTTTTGTTTTTAGATTCAGCTTGCTTAATATCTCTCATTTTAGCATATGAAGATAAATTCTGGGCTTTTTTAATGCTTCTTCCTTTTCTCTCCTCTCACTCTCATCTCTCGGCCTTAATGCCTTTTCTTTCCCCTCTTCTCTCTTCTCACCCTCACTGATTTTAACACTCTTGTTTTCACTCACCTTATCCACACCCCTACTCACAATGGCTTCTTCCGACATCTTTGCATATAGAGCTGGTCCTCATATACTTTAGCGGGCGTTAAGGGTGATAACGCGTACTTCTTCCCATCCTTGACTATGGTAAATTTGTTTGGTCGACCATGATGTAGTGCCGAACGGTCAAATTACCAAGGTCTCCCCAACAAAACATGACAAGCTTGCATCAGGACTAAATCACAAAGCACTTCATCAGTATAAGAACCAATTGAAAAGTTCAGAAGTACCTGCCTAGTAACCTTGAGTTTGTTACTATCATTCAACCATTGTAATCGATATGGATTAGGATGTGGAATGGTTGAAAGTCCCAACCGATTCACCAAAATGTGGCTAACCACATTACAGCAACTCCCTCCATCAATGATCATCAAACACATCTTCCCCTTCACATTACATCGAGCATGGAAAATGTGTTGCCTCTGTTCGGTCGAGCTACTCACCCCCATTTTCAATGTGCGTCGGCTGACCAGATTTACACCATGTCCTCCCTTGCTATCTATCTCTTCAATATCACTACAATCTTCCAACGAAGGCATATCGTCAAGTTCGGGATCAGATTCGGAGTCAGATTCAGATGCCAACTCTCCATGCTTCATGACCATGGTTCTTTGATTCGGGCAATCCCGTGCATAATGTCCTCTTCCTTGGCACTTAAAACAAACAAGATCACGAGTTCGAGTTGAACTCTCGGCTTTTTGATTCTTTGGGGCAGTCTCTCCCAACTTCATCTTCCCAAAAGCTTTTGTGTCAATTCGTGCTTTTTGGTCACTTTTGGTGTGATAATCAGCCTTGGACTTGCGATCACTTCTCGAGTCCCTCTCTCTTGGTTCTGACCTCTATGGGGCAGAATTAGGACCTTTATAACGTGATCTACCCCTTTTAGCTTCTTGTAACTGACGCTCAATTTGTACCGCCTTGTGGAGCATGTCCTCCATTGTAAAACATGTTTGCAGCTCTAGGACATTCTTGATTTCACGTCTCAACCCTATGAGAAATTTAACCATGGTGGCCTCCTCACTTTCTTGTACATCAGCCCGGATAAGTGCCATTTCCAAACGTTTGTGGTAATCCTCAACGGAATGATTACCTTGTGTCATGGTCTGAAGTTCAATCAATAACTCCTTATGATAATGCATTGGCACAAACCGTTTCTTCATGAGTCGTTTCATCTCTCTCCAAGTTGTTACGGGTTCATCTCCATCTCTTTGCCTTGTTCACTTCAACCATTCAATACACGCCTCCGGATCACTAGCACCTCGGAATGTTGGCATTTTTAGCTTGATAGCATTGAGGTTACTATCCTTTCGGTCATGTGCTTGCCGCCTTGAAGTGGACCGCACTTCTTCGTCGGATTCAGATACGTCATCCTCCGTATTGAATATCCCAACATTTCTTACGTTCCTGTTGGGTTGTTCTTTGTGTTGCTGTCGTTCGGACATCAAATCAGCAACAATGTTACCAATTCGTTTTAATTCACCTGCAACAGCTTGTTGCCACAAATCTTGATCAACCTTTTTAGTGATGTCTCCACAGGATTTGTCAGACATGATAAATAAGAAAAGAAGCGAAAAAAACTAATCTAAAGGAAGAAAATAAAGAAAATAGAAGAAATACCTCCCAATCGGTTCAGTCACTCTTTTGTATTTATCTTGATGGATCACAAGGATCAATTCAGGTAATTCGAATGCCACAGAAGCAACAAAGATGACAAAAAAAGGTAGGCAGGATTCTAGATGCAAAGATGACCAATAATTGAAACGAAAAAAAATAACGCACACTAGGAACAAGAATAAAAGACAATTTTCGAAGAAAAGACAATGGCTCAAAAATACTCAAGAGTGTGTATTAGCTTGCAAATTCATTAAGTTCAAAGCATAAGTGCACAAATCACTCAGTTGCATATATTTTCAAACTTGCTTTCTTTCTCCGTTTTCGGTATATAATGAATCACATTTTTTTTTGTAACTTGTTATATGCAATCAAGACAACTCACTTTGACTCATATGCAAATAAAAAAATTAGAATTGTAGAAATAATGAATTACAATCAGCTTAATTAGAGCATACACATAAGGTAGTGAATAAGAGCAGAGTCCAAAAAATAATCCAAATGCTACTACTATGAACCTAGATGCAAAAGTATGAGCAACTCGATCAACAAATTTGACTCTAGAAGGGCTGGTCCGTTTTTAGGGTTTTTGGACGCGTAGAAACCACGTTAATGGTTTCAGATTTAGATGGAAAAACAAAATCCTCAAGAGCAAAGGCTCTGATACTAATTGATGTGATATCGGCTAAGAAACCGAAATCAACAAGTTTCCCCGATCTATCTTGAAGGATTTAAAACAAATTGGACAATGAATCAGAATTTGAGGTTTCGGTTCTTGTTCAATAGAATCTGTTCAATTGCAGCAAAGTATATAAAATAATGAATTATAATCACTAAGGACAGCAATATATAATTCGAATTTCACAAGCATGACACAAAGATTGGTGATGGCAAACCAATCCTAAGGTGTTTAAACGACAATGAAAGGGATTCAAACCTGACACCTTTGCTTAAGCATTCTTAGAACCTGAATGTGGACGATTCACAAGTATCTTACCAAAATACTTGTTCACGATCAAGATAATATCGCAAGAATGAAGAACTCGATCTCTCAAACTCACAATATTAAAATCAGCCCGGGGCTGAAATCTCAACAAAGAGAGAAAAATCTGAAAATTTCAGAATGCAATTGTATTAAATTTCATATATGCCTTTCAACTGTTACATTGGTGTTTAAATAGAAAAATCTAAACCTAAACTATTTAGAAAAAGAAAACCTTATTTGACTAGGAAAAGAACAACAAAGAAAAAGGGAATGGCTGGATTCCAGCCTTAAACTTAGGAAAGTTAAACCAACACAAATAAGGAAAACTTTAAATCAATCATTATGCAATAAGGATTGAAAAAACGTGCTTCCCTTTAGCATGTGGTTTATGGGCTGATTTGTGAGCCCAAAACAGCTCACTTATCGCTAAAACTAATATTTGACTAAAGACACCTAAACCCAAATCAAAATCCATACATATTCCCTAAGGGTGCCTTAAGTGCTAACACTTAATTGTCCTTAGCTCATACATAGAATTCCAATTAGGTCCATTTTAACTAATCATTACAATCAGACCCATAAACATCACTTTCTTGGACTTGAATACAACACAAGACTGAATCGTATCCATATGAGTTGTTCGGTTTGTTGTGATCAGCCTCAATTTCCATACGTTGAAATAAGTGCATAACTAGACCGTTAAGCACTTGTTGCATCTTCTTTGCACGGTTCCTTGTTATTGGACTAATAGGCAGCTCCAAAGGATCTCTCTTGCCTCCTCGCTTCATGCTTCCATGTCCTTGTGGTGTGATGACCGCATCAGGAATGAACATCACTAATAAGTATCCCAACTTATTTAGGAATGGCCATACACTTGTCAGTCCCACTCATCAAGTGGCCAGTGATATCATCTTAGGGGATGCTCAGTGGCAATTCCGTCAACTTCACTATCAACATCAACATGTTCATTGTTGGGATTCGTCATTGGAAAAATAACGTGGCGCAGCGGAAAATACACCGTTTAAAATTTCCTAGAATCCACCTATCGTGTCCAATTACCATTGATTAGAATAAAACAATTTGAATCAAGAGAGATTAACTCACCAGATTCGTCTCCTCTAGAGACTGCTGCAGAATCGTTTCTTGAAACTGCAATCTCCAAAGTCCGGTGCACGACCAACTATTGAGCGGGAACCGGTGCTAGCCAAAGACGCGAAGGAATGGAGGTTTAATGCTGGGATTTTCGGCTGTTTTGGGGCTGCTATTGGTGGCTAAAATTTCCAGCAATTAATTAGAGTTGAATTAGGTTTTTCTTCCTTAAGTGTGCCCTTATATAGACACATTGTCTAATTGGGTTTTAATTAGGTTAATTAAACCCAAGCCTACTAGGATTATAATTACATAAATAAACTTTAATTAAAAAGTATATACTATGTAATTTAATTCCATTTGGCTAAATTTAATTACCCCTAAATAAAATTAAATCACACTTAAGTAAATACAATACATGTATTTAATTTTCCTACTTAGGAAAATTATTTAATTAATTGTTTACTTTATGTAATTCAATTAATTAATAAATTAATTAATTACATTATGTAAACTTATTAATTAAATTAAATTCAACCAAATGTTAATTAATTATCTTGACACCGAATGTCAACTAATTAATTAACGCATTCCTTTAAATGTACATTACATGTACAATTTCTATAAGTTCCGGCTCAGTTGATCTATGTGTACGATCCTATGGGTCTGTCTTTATGTTGGCAATAGGCCCAAGGCCGACAGACTGTAAGTAGGTTCTAGCAAACCATTATAGCCACCAATTAAGACAGAGATGCAGTAGTCTTTAGAAGACACTCACTCGGTAGTAATCTCATAGTGTCCTTTGCCTAACGATATCGATATGAATAAACAAGAGGCATGGTGTCCATCATCCTCTTCTGTTGTTTATTATATTTCTTGATCTTGAGTTGACTGATTAATGAAATAAGCAACCAACTTATTTAGGTATGGCCATACACTTATTAGTCCCACTCATCAAGTGGCCAATGATATCATCTCGGTGTTACCCGAGTGGCAATTCCATCACTTCATCATCAATATCAACATGTTCACCGGTCCACCCAATCATACCCGTATTTAGCATCCTTTTACAGACCTGTTAGGCGTATGTCAAAGTGAATCGGATTCCATATTGATATTATAATGAAATCTGGTCTGAGGACAAAAGAGACCTACTCAAGAAAGACCTATGACGCGACAACCATGTGGCTTTCTTGTGTAGATCGTTCTAGTCCCATGTCAACGACATGTACCTATATTCATGACTGACTATACAAGTACTATGGCTAGTTAAGAATTGCCATACAGTCATCGAATATACAAGTCTGTGGTTCTATTCATTCCCTCGATTAGAACAGACCAGGGATAGGTTTTATGATTATCAATCAATGGATACTCTACTCATATTATAGCACAAGATATAAATGAAATAGATTAATTGCCTTTATTAATGTGACACAAATAATGTATTCATACAATGAGTCTTAATGTATAATACAAAATACAAGAATCCAATGCCCTAAGAACTAGGGCACACTAACAATCTCCCACTTGCACTTGTTCTAAGTGGGCATTGCCCTAATTCCTATAGATCTGGTATGACCATCATGTTGTGTCTGCGGCAGCGCTTTGGTCAATGGATCAGCGACATTATTCTTGGTGTCAACCCTCTGCAATGATATGTCACCTCTGTTCACGATCTCCCGAATGAGGTGAAACTTTCTGAGCACATGTTTCGATATCTTGTGTGATTGGGGCTCCTTAGCTTGTGCGATGGCCCCGTTGTTGTCACAGAAAACATCAACTGGGTCTAGGATAGTAGGTACTACTCCCAACTCGGTTATGAATTTCTTGATCCAAACGACTTCCTTTACAGCTTCGCACGCAGCTATGTACTCAGCTTCCGTTGTAGAGTCAGCAATGGTAGCCTGCTTTGAGGACCTCCAACTAATGGCACTGCCATTCAGGAGAAAAACATAACCAGACTGTGACTGGTTCTCATCCTCATTGGTCTCAAAGCTTGCATCAGTGTAACCTGACACTACCAGCTCATCTTGACCCCCATACACTAAGAAAGCATCCTTAGTCCGATTAAGGTACTTTAGGATTGCCTTGACAGCCTTCCAGTGTTCCTCCTTGGGGTTCGACTGGTACCAGCTGGTCATACTTAGTGCAAACACGACATCAAGCCTCGTACATAACATGGAGTACATGATAGATCCAATAGCAGATGCATAAGGGATCTTTTCCATGTTCTCCCGGTCCTTCTTTGTTTTAGGACCATCTTTCTTACTCAGCTTCAACCCATGGCGCATAGGCAAGAATCCTTTCTTTGCCTTGTCCATGCTGAATCTTTTCAGAACCTTGTCAATATACGTGGCCTGACTTAGGCCTAGAAGCCGATTGGATCTATCTCTGTAGATCCTAATCCCTAAGATTGTCTCAGGTTCGCCTAAGTCCTTCATTGCAAAGCACCTACTCAACCACTGCTTAACTCCTTGCAGTGTTGGTATGTCGCCTCCAATGATAAGGATGTCGTCAACATACAGCACTAGGAAGGTGGAAACGCTCCTACTAACCATCTTATACACACAGGGCTCATCAGAATTCTGTGTGAAGCCATATTCTGTAATGGCCTCATTGAATCTCTGATTCCATGACCACGATGCTTCCTTCAATCCACAAATAGATCTTTGAAGCTTGCATACCCGGTTTGGATACTTTGGATCGATAAAACCCTCAGGTTGTGCCATGTACACATCCTCGAGTAGCTTTCCATTGAGGAAAGCGGTCTTAACATCCATCTGCCATATCTCATAATCGTACCATGCAGCTATGGCTAGTAGTATCCTAATGGATTTGAGCATAGCAACTGGTGAAAATGTTTCATCATAGTCAATTCCTTGAACTTGCCTGAATCCTTTTGCCACCAATCGCCCCTTGAAGGTGTTGTCGGCCTTTAACTTGAAACACCACTTACAACCTATCACCTTAGCACCCGGAGGTGGATCCACCAAGTTCCATACTTGGTTATCATGCATAGATTGCATCTCAGCCTCCATGGCTTTGCGCCATTGATCTGAGTGTGGACTTTCAATAGCCTCCTGATAGGTTTTGGGCTCCTCTTGGTCAACGACTATAAGGTCCCCATCATCAGTCACGAGAAAGCCGTACCTCTCTGGCTGATGACATGTCCTACCAGACCTTCTAAGGTCTTGTGCAACCGTTTCTGGTTCCTTAATTTCTTGAGTAGTCAGATCGGTTCCCGAAGCATCCTTAGCAGTAGCTGCAGGAGTTTGTGAGTCTTAAACTTCTGAAAGTTCAACATTACTCCCACTGTCTCTCTTGGAAAGGAATTCCTTCTCCAAGAAGACTGCATTTCTGGCTATGAAAACTTTGTTTTCAACCGGATCGTAAAAGTAATAACCCTTAGTTTCCTTAGGGTAACCCACAAACTAGCACTTGACAGATTTGGACTCGAGTTTGCCACTTGTCAATTTCTTAACATGTGCATCACTGCCCCAAATCTTCAAGAAGGAAACATTGGGCTTTCGGCCTTTCCATAGTTCATATGGTGTTCCCTCAACTGCCTTGCTTGGTGTATTATTAAGAATGTAAGCAGCTGTCTTTAAAGCATATCCCCAAAAGGAGACAGGGAGTGTAGCATGACTGATCATCGAGCAGACCATGTCAAGTAAGGTCCTATTCCTCCTTTCTGACACTCCATTCCACTGGGGTGTACCAGGAGGAGTGAGTTGGGATACAATCCCATACTCTCTCAAAAACGAGTCAAACTCTTGGCTCAAATATTCACCCCCTCGGTCAGACCGAAGTGCTTTTATTTTCTTGCCAAGTTGGTTTTCTACTTCATTCTTAAAGTCCTTGAACCTTTGGAGAGTCTCAGACTTATGCTTCATCAGATACACGTAACCATATCTACTGAAGTCATCCTTGAAGGTGACGAAGTACAGAAAACCAGATCTAGCACTAGTGCTCATCGAGCCACATACATCGGAATGTATTAGCTCTAATAGCCCTGAGGCCCTTTCAGCAGTCTTGCTAAAAGGCGCCTTTGTCATCTTGCCTCTCAAACAAGATTCGCATGTGTCATAAGACTGGATGTCAAATGACCCTAGCACTCCACTAGAGTGAAGCCTAGCTATGCGCTTTTCATTTGTATGGCCAAGCCAACAATGCCAGATGTAAGTAGGATTAATTTCATTTTGTTTAATCCTTTTAGTATTTATGTTATAGATTGAACTTTCACGTTTTAGATCAAGGATATATAATCCATTTTCAAGAAATGCTGTTCCATAAATAATATTTCCATATTACATAGAAATTCTACCATGTCCAATATTAAATACAAAACTAGAAATATCCAACAAAGAAACGGAAATAATATTCCTGTGCATCGCAGGTACAAAATAACAGTTTCTTAGTTCCAAAACAAGTCCACTAGGCATCTCCAAGAAATAATCTCCGATCTCCATAGCCTAAACCCGAGCACCATTTCTGACTCGAAGATCTACTTCTCCAGATCCTAATAATCCCCTATTTCTTAGACCCTGCACATTTGAACAAATGTGAGATCCACATCCAATGTCCAAGACCCAAGATGTGGAAATAGCCAGATTAATCTCAACAACATAAATACCTAAAGCAGCAGTTTTGCCCTTCAGTTGCTCCCTTAGCTTTGGACATGAGCTCTTCCAGTGCCCCTTCTCATGACACTCATGGCAGACATCGTCAGGAAAAGCAATCTTTAGGTTGGGCCACCACCTTTTTGCCCTTAGCCTTGGCCTTTTGCGCCTTAGCCTTGGCCTTAGATTTGGCCTTTCCCTTAGCAATGGATGTATTGCCCTTGTTGACTAGCAATACTTCAGGAGTCTTCTTAAGAGACTGCTCAGCAAGCTTGAGCATGCCATGCAGCTCAACTACCGATTTATCCAACCCTTACATATGGTAATTCATGATAAACTAGTTGTAAGACTCAGGAAGTGACCCGAGAATAATGTCTGCTGCCAAGTCCTGCGGAACTAGCGAGCCGAGGCAAGCAAGTGTATCAATATACCCTTTCAACTTTAGCACATGAGTGCTAACAGAAGTCCCAGCTGCCATCACAGTCATGCAAAGTGCCTTAGTTGTCAGGTAACGTTCCTAACGAGCCTGATCTTGGAACATCTTTTTAAGCTGATCCATCATCTTATAAGCATGCTTGTCCATGAACTGCTTTTGAAGATCAGAAGCCATGGTACCCAGCATGAGGCACGAGACATCTTGGTCATCCCTCACGTGCCGGTCATACTACTCCACCATCGCCGTGGTGACGCCTCGACCTGCGGGAGGGCTAGCTGGTAAAGGAGCATTCAATGCATACTCCTTAAACTCTTGTCTAAGAACTATTTGTAAGTTCCTAGCCTAGTCCAGGAAGTTAGTCCCCGAAAGCTTCTCCTTCTCCAAGAGTGACCTAAGTGAGAGTGAGTTGTTGTTTGTTGCAGCCATTTAAATTGCTTAACTGAAATGGGATTATCTAAATGGAAGAAATCATTGCTTGAGTTAGAAATAAAGGACTTTTAAGCCAATTCAAATTAATAATCCGATTCTAATTTGTTTGTTGGTATTGTTAATTGGTTGACTTGACCAAGATCCACAACTTATCAATGACTGGCCAAACTAAGGCTCGCTAACCAACCATTGATTCGTTTGGTAGGACAACCTATCCAATCCTTCCACGAAGGACTCTTGGTTTGATGGGCTTATTGACACTTTAACCATCTGTGCTTAGGGCCCGCTCTGAGCTAATGCTACCCATGTTGAGTCAAACCACCATTCATATGTTAACCATACCAAGTATCTTAACCCTCAACGGCCCACCGAATACTACAATATACCCAGCTAGGGCATGGCGCATATTGCAGCATCAATGGGAGGAAGAGGTGTGAATGTGGGAAGCACTTTTAAGCGACTCAATATTTTAATTTCCGGATTATAATTAAGTGATACGGCTTAGCATGCATAAACGCGGGTAATAATTTGGTGATCCATACATCCATATTATATGACAAATGCAATAGCATACTTAATTTAAAATAAATGAGATCCTATGGGCCTTTAATTACAACCTAATAAAAAACTAGATGTCCTATCTAATTCTTCATGAGCCGGACTGCAATCCTTCTTGGGCTCCCACCGTGGGCTTTCTCCATCTGGGCCTTCCTCCATACTTGATGCAATTACAATAATTTTGTAAAATAAAATCTATTCTAAAATTACATCAAAATAAAAAAAGGGCACGCAGGCCATATTTCCCAAAATTAAATTACAACCGATAATAATTTAGGGCCCATAGAACTCAACATAACATTTCAAACAAAGTACCTGTCGTGCACATACATACCAATATAATGCATGATCATGGCATTCCAAATTATAAATATAAATGTTAAGCCAAGTTACTTAGGGTGAAATTGCCAATTTTAACAAATGTGACTAAGGCCCATAAAGGCCCAATGGATAACATCCATAAATGCAAAATTAACAATTTTGCTCCCACTTGAATTTGGGTTGTCACAAATTTAAAATCTAGCTCTCCCAATTTTAACCGGTGTCACGGTTTATTGGGCTAATTTCACAAAGTCCATATTCAATTTAATATGCAAATAATTAAATTAAATATGCATGCCAACAAAATTAATAATTTAAATACAAATTAATTAAAAAAAATTTAATTCAATTTGCATTAGGGTCCGGGATAAAAAATACCCGCAAAATCCAAAACTGGACCCAAAACCTACGTACGGCGCTGCTGTCCTGGCGGGGCAGCAGTGCCGCTGCGCGGTAGCAGCAGCAGCTGCAGGTGAGGGAATCGCAAATTTGCGATTCCCTTCACCCAAAATCCTTTTTTTTAACTTATTAAATGATTAAAAAAAAAACTTCCATCAAAATATCCAAATAAAACCCAAAACAACTTTAGATGGAAACCAATTGGGGAAAATAATAAAAAACCACAGCCCAACAATTCTAGGGTTAATCAAAAAACAAAACCAATTGAATAAAAACCCTAAAATCACAAAACCCATTTTTTCTTCAAGAATGCTTTCAAGAACCAATTCCAATCAATCTAATGGATAAAACCTAGGCTTTGATACCACTGTTGGGATTCGTCATTGGAAAAATAACGTGGCGCAGCCGAAAACACACCGTTTAAAATTTCATAGAATCCACCTATCGTGTCCAATTACCATTGATTAGAATAAAACAATTTGAATCAAGAGAGATTAACTCACCAAATTCGTCTCCTCTAGAGACTGCTGCAGAATCGTTTCTTGAAACTGCGATCTCCAAAGTCCGGTGCACGACCAACTATTGAGCAGGAACCGGTGCAGCCGAAGACGCGAAGGAATGGAGGTTTAATGCTGGGATTTTCAGCTGTTTTGGGGCTGCTATTGGTGGCTGAAATTTTCAGCAATTAATTAGAGTTGAATTAGGTTTTTTTTCCTTAAGTGTGCCCTTATATAGACACCTTGTCTAATTGGATTTTAATTAGGTTAATTAAACCCAAGCCCACTGGGATTATAATTACATAAATAAACTTTAATTAAAAAGTATATACTATGTAATTTAATTCCATTTGGCTAAATTTAATTACCCATAAATAAAATTAAATCACACTTAAGTAAATACAATACATGTATTTAATTTTCCTACTTAGGAAAATTATTTAATTAATTGTTTACTTTATGTAATTCAATTAATTAATAAATTAATTAATTACATTATGTAAACTTATAAAAAGGAAAAGGAAGAGAAAATGGAAATAGTTGTTTTCTTTATTCTTTAATTTCCTAAGTTATAAACCCTAGCCCCATGTCGCCCACCTAGCCGTCACCTTGCCCACACCCTAACGCCGGCCTCACTAGCACCGCCGGTAGCCAATCCAAAGCCACCTCTCTCAATCACCGATTGCCTGGTTCAAAACTTCAACACTCCACTCACTACTCCGCCACTCATTCCACCTAAATCCCTGCCAAAACTTTCCAACCCCAGCCGGCCGTTGTCTTCTTCGAAGGATTCCCTGAAGGATGGAGCACACAGAATCTGAACAAGCTTTTTGTTTCCTATAATAGCCACGGTATTATCACTTTGGCTAGGAAGAGAAACATCAGAAACCTGAGATTCGGTTTTCTACGTATACACCAAGATCTAAGTATAGCGACGGTTATTGCTACGATCAATAAAATCTCAATTGGCGCTTGTAAGCTACATGCTTTTCCAGCAAGGTACCCAGTGAAAAATCCACCTGCAGCTGCTATTCGTAAGCCTGAACGACATCGTTCTTCCGAGCCACAGCCTCAACGTTCTTTCAAACCTGCACACAGGGACTTCCGTTCTTACTCATCTGTGGCCCAAGGCCAGAAGTCAGCTAGGCCACGCGTATTTCATAGGGATTGTGACGAACAACCACCTTCATGGATTACTAATTCCTATGTTGTGTTCCTCAAAGACATCAGCCACTTGCTTTCCTTGAAGTCGATACTTTGTGAAAGGAATTATGGCTTCAGGAATGTCACGGTATTGGGAAACTTGTCTGTGATTTTTTCCTTTTTCTCTAAGGAAGTTGCTGAAACTTTTATGAATTCTGATTGGGTCTCCCTTGAAGATATTATCATAAAGGTTGAGCCTGTTAATGCTACCATGGTTCCGTCTCATCGCCTTACGTGTATAAGCCATACTGGTATTCCCCTTCAACACTGTTACAGCTCCTTTATTGAGTTCGTTACATCATATTTTGGGTCTCTCGTTGGGATTAGCAAAGATTTTATCCACGGCAACCGATTAGATTTGATCACATGTTTAATCTCCACGGAAGCTAGGAGTTTCAAGGAGCAGGTAGTTATTGACGTGGAAGGTGACTTGATAAAGATTGATATTTTTAGAGCTTCTTACCTTGCAGTGCCATGGAGTCAGATTTTGTGCCGATTTCAGCCTCCCATACAAGTGACTTACCACTAGCGCCTTCACATGGGACTCTTTCAGCATCGAATAACACAATAGTCCCACTTTCACCACAATCGGCTCAGGAACATTTACCTTTGGTTTTGGATCAGAACGAGATTATTTCTAACAAAGAAGCGACTATTATCAAAAGGAAGGGAAGGGCTATTCTGTCCAATGGCAATGTGGGTCCAGAAGTCAGTATTACGTCCACTTTTGACCGAAGTGTCAATATTAATAATATGAACTGCAGAAATTGGACTTTATTAAATGCGAAATCTTCTTCACCTTCGGAAGATGATATCGAAGCTAATTGGCAGATTGGTAACGAGATTGGCATCTTCGAGGAGAAAAACAAGATGGTGATCAAAGAACGTATTGGAGACCTCGTTAAAGCAAATTAAATCTTCATTGCCTTCCAGGTTTCTCTACTTTATCATGTCTTTAAATTTTGCTTTCTGGAATTGCAGAGGAGGTATTAGAAACTCAGCAAAACAAGGGTTAATAAGTACTCTAATTAGAAATCATGGCTTACTTCTTTTTGGTTTATTGGAGTCTAAGGCTGAATCAGTTGATGCTTTTTGTTTGAGAAGAATGTGGGGTCACTACGATTATGATTTTGTTTCTGTTCCTGCAATTGGGGCAGCAGGTGGTCTAATCATCTCCTGGAACTCGACTTTAATCAAGTGCACACTCGTGAACAGTTCCACCAGGTGGATTTTGGTTCATTGTTGCAATCATGAGGTTGACATTCACATTTTCCTAGTTTATGCCCCAAATGAGTGGGCGGATAGAGCTATTTTGTGGGGTAACATTCTGCCCATTATTACCTCGCTCCCTAAAGTCATTGTTTGTGGTGATTTCAACGAGGTTCTTGATCCCAGCGAGAGATCGAATGGTGTATACACAGCTTCCATCTGTCATTTTCAAGATTTTGTTAACAGTGGGGAATTACATGACATTCTGATTCAAGGGAGAGATTTTACTTGGCATAATGCTATATCTTTTTCAAGAATTGATAGGATTTTAGTTTCTTCTGAAGTTGTCAGCTGCTGGGCTCTCCAATTTGCTTCCTCCTTTGACACAACATTATCCGATCATTTTCCTGTGGTTTTCAAGTCTTCCGTTGCTGCTTGGAATGGTCCTAAACCATTTCGGTCTTTAAATTGTTGGTGGGAGGACGAGACTTTCCTACCTTTTGTTAAAGGTGTTTGTTTTAATTCGTCTAGCAGTCCCCTTTTCGTAAAGCTGAAGTCTCTCAGAGTGAGTTTGTCCAATTGGAATAGGAATTCTTTTGGCAAAGTGGGTCGTGAGATTTCATCTTTGGAACCGCAAATTCTAGACCTCTTTTCAGATATGGTTCCTCGACCCTTATCTGATCAACATCGTGAATCGTTGGCTGCTCTCAAATTTGATATGTTTCTGAAACGGAAGGATCTTGAGTCCATTCGTCATCAACAATCAAGGGTAAAGTGGTGTCTTTTAGGTGACAATAATACCACTTTTTTCCACCGATCGGCTTCAGCTAGATTTCGGAACAATAGAATCTCTGGTTTGGAAACTGATAACGGGTATGTCACCGATCCCGAATCTATCAAGGAGCACATTTTCAGTTTTTATAAGTTGCTTTTTAGTGAGGCTGTATCGGTCCCCTTCACCTTGGATGCTCTAAATTTCACAAAAGTCTCTGAGGATCTGAACAGGTTCCTAACCGCCCCTTTTAGTGAAGAGGAAGTATGGGAGGCTGTTAAAGCTTGCGGAGAAAACAAGGCTCCAGGTCTAGATGGTCTGAATTTTTTCTTCTACAAGCAAGCCTGGCACTTTATGAAATCTGAAATTTTGAAGGTTATTGATTCTTTTTATCACCGGGGAGAGCTCCCAACAGCTCTGAAATCTTCTTTCACCATTTTGATTCCTAAAAAACCGGGTGTAACTTCCATCAGCAGCTTTCGACCGATCTCTTTGATTTATGGAGTGTATAAAATAATCTCAAAGATGCTTTCTCGTCGACTTCAATCTATTCTACCTCAGATTATTTCGGGATGTCAATTTGCATTTATGAAAGGCAGAAATATACATGAATGCTCATTTGTGGCATCGGAAATTGTTCACAACCTTATAGCCTTTCATCGGCCTTCTTTCATTCTTAAATTGGATTTTAATAAGGCTTTCGATAGCATTTCTTGGAATTATCTCCATTCTATCTCCGAGAGCCTGGGTTTTTCTAGTACCTGGAACGCTTGGATGAAAACTTGTCGGGTTAATTCTTCAACCTCTATTTTGGTAAATGGCATTCCTATCAAGCCAATTTATCTCAAGAAAGGGGTGAAGCAAGGAGATCCCTTATCTCCTTTTCCCTTTGTTATTGCGGTAGAGGGATTAAAGCAACTAATTGATAAAGCTCGAGAGTTAAATATTTTATCGGGATTCCACTCAGAAATTGACTACCAACCGCCTACAATCTTACAGTTTGCTGATGACACGATTTGTTTTCTTCCAATAAATATTGACGAAATTTCCTCTTTTGTGTGTATTCTTCGATGCTTTGAAATCATTTCGGGTCTTAGAATTAATTTCAGTAAAAGTTCTTTAGTTGGATTGGGTGTTAATGAGGCTTTAACGGAGCTGTGTGCCTCCAAAATCGGCTGCAAGGTTTCGAGTTTACCTCTTCAGTATCTGGGAGTTCCATTAAGCCACAAAAAATTGTCTATTCGGGATTGGAACCCTCTCATTCAGAAATTTGAATCGAAGCTAGCTTTGTGGAAGGGGAGTTGTCTTTCTTATGCAGGACGTTTAACTTTGGTTAAATCGGTGCTGAATGGTCTTCCTGTGTATCTGTTGTCTCTTTTCAGAATGCCAAAAGCGATTTCTCGAATTCTTGAAAGCTATATGCGAAATTTTCTGTGGAAAGGGAACGCTTTTGATCAGGGGCTTAATAAGATCAGTTGGGAGAAGATTTGCAAACCGTATGGCCTTGGGGGTTTAAACATGCAAAGTCTTCCTCATAAAAACGTTAGTCTGCTTATGAAATGGGTTTGGAAAATAAAGGTTGCTGATGAGTCTTCCTTATGGTTTAGAATGTGTGTGGAGCGCAATGGGTTGAGTGATTGGCATTCCCTTCACAATGGCCCCTCTCTTCATGCCTCTCATTTATGGCGAGGGATTATTTCTTGTTGTGTTACGGATGACAGATTCTAGGGGCTGTTCATGAATAACATCCATTTTCAGGTTGGAAATGGTGAGAAAGTGAACTTCTGGAACGATGTTTGGATTGGGTCTTCATCTTTATGCAACCACTTTCCTACTCTCTACTCTTTGACTGCTGATAACATGACGTCTTTGGCTGAGGTTCATGGGCAGATTTTTTCTGCTGTAGGCCATCCATTCTGGATCAGGAATTTGCGCCTAACCCATACAGATCAACTTCGAATGTTGACAGCCCTTCTTCCTTGCGATTTATCTCGGGATGATGAAGATACCGTTATTTGGTTTGGTCATTCCAAATTAGCTTCCGGTTTCAGTCCTATATCTTTCATTGATGTTTTGTTTGGTAACGAACCAAATTTTCCAGCTGCTACCCTCTTTCTTGCGATCCACAATACGCCTATAACGCCAAAGGTAAAATTTTTCATGTGGACTCTTGCTCATGGCCGATTGCCTTCACACCTCTTTTTGGCCCATTTAAACATTTTGTCGGTTGAGGAGGCTGTTTGCCCATTTTGTGCCAGTGCTGAATCTCAAGATCACGCTATTTTGCATTGTCCGAAAAGTTCAAAAATATGGAATGCTCTTTTTGCTTGGTTGGGCATTTCCTATGTTATTCCTAATACGGCTTCGGATTTTTTCTTACAATGGATGGCTTGTTTTAACAATACTAATCAGAAAAACTTCGGTATAGCTCTCTGGATGACTATCTGTTGGAATATTTGGAAGAGAAGAAATAGGAAGATTTTTTAGAACGTGCTCCCTGCGGAGGACATTTTGTTTGATAGTATTTATCTATCTTAGTTCAATGTAAAGAGTAGATCTAGCGGTTTTCCCTTTTTAGTTTCTGATGTCATTGTAAACCCAACTTACCTTCTTTTGTAATTCTGACCTTTTCTCAAGGTCTTTATTTATATATATTTTTTCTTTTCGGGTTTGGCCTTGCGGGTTTCTAAAGGTGCCAACCTAGTTGGGATGTTTAGTTTCTTCTTGGTCAAATCCGAGTTTCTTTTCAAAAAAAAAAAAAAACATTATGTAAAATTATTAATTAAATTAAATTCAACCCAATGTTAATTAATTACCTTGACACCGAATGTCAACTAATTAATTAACGCATTCCTTCCAATGTACATTACATGTACAATTTCTATAAGTTCCGGCTCAGTTGATCTATGTGCACGATCCTATGGGTCTGTCTTTATGTTGGCAGTAGGCCCAAGCCCCACAGACTGTAAGTGGGTTCTAGCAAACTATTACAGCCCCCAATTAAGACAGAGATGTAGCAGTCTTTAGAAGACACTCACCCGGTAGTAATCTCATAGTGTCCTTTGCCTAACGATATCGATATGAATAAACAAGAGGCATGGTGTCCGTCATCCTCTTCTGTTCTTTATTATATTTCTTGATCTTGAGTTGACTGATTAATCAAATAAGCAACCAACTTATTTGGGTATGGCCATACACTTATCAGTCCCACTCATCAAGTGGCCAATGATATCATCTCGGTGTTACCCAAGTGGCAATTCCATCACGTCATCATCAATATCAACATGTTCACCAGTCCACCCAATCATACCCGTATTTAGCATCCTTTTACAGACCTGTTAGGCATATGTCAAAGTGAACCGGATTCCATATTGATATTATAATGAAATCTGGTCTGAGGACAAAAGAGACCTACTCAAGAAAGACCTATGACACGACAACCATGTGGCTTTCTTGTGCAGATCGTTCCAGTCCCATGTCAATGACATGTACCTATATTCATGACTGACTATACAGATACTATGGCTAGTTAAGAACTGCCATACAGCCATCGAATATACAAGTCTATGGTTCTATTCATTCCCACGATTAGAACAGACCTGGGATGGGTTTTATGATTATCAATCAATGGATACTCTACTCATATTATAGCACAAGATATAAATGAAATAGATTAATTGCCTTTATTAATGTGACACAAATAATGTATTCATACAATGAGTCTTAATGTATAATACAAAATACAAGAATCCAATGCCCTAAGAACTAGGGCACACCAACATTCATTGGCCGACCCAACATACCTATATTTGGCACCCTGTTATGGGCCTGTTAGGCATATATCAAAGTGTATGAGATCCCCATGTTATCCTATAGTGAATATCAGGTCTAAGGATAATTACAAGATATACCTGAGAAACACCTATGACGATTGGACCATATGGTGTCCTCGCGGTGGATCGATCTAGTACCATGTAATCTAACATGTACACATATTCTTGACTGGAGTTCCATGTCCAATGGCTTGTGAGACACGCCATCCTGTCAAGGATATGCTAGTCTTTAGTTCCATTCATTCCTATGATTAGAACAGACCAGGGATGTCTTTATGATTATAACTTTAACATTACTCAAAGGTTTCATAATCCAATTACCTACATTGGTTTACTTTAGTATGGTTATAATTATTGGATACTCTATTTATAAATAGCACAAGATATGAGTAAATAGATTCATGCCTTTATTTCACCACAAAATGTATAATACAAAACATCCAAATATAAAGTATAATACAATACAAGAGCCAATGCCATTTGGACTAGGGCACACCAGCAGCTTGAACCTATGCTTATATGCATTTGAAACTTTTGACACCAAGCAAAGATAATATATGTTCATATGAAATGAGTTGCAACCACTAGGGGAATCACAAACGAGAATTTGGCTCATTTGGAACAAACTTATTCAAACAAAGTTGGCACAAATTCCTATGTCATACTGGGGGGACATATTGACATTTACGAGTCAAGGTAGAGAGCATTAATATGCTCGAGTTTAAAGAGCAAAGTATGTCTTTGCAAGAGGTAGCAAAGTATGTCTTCAGGAAATAAGGGCAAAGTATGTCTTTGTAGAATAAAGGCAAAGTATGTCTTTGCAGAATAAGAGAAAAGTATGTCTTTATGGAATGAGGGCAAAGTATGTCTTTACGGGATAAAAGCAAAGTATGCCTTTGCAGAATCAGAGCAAGGCATGTGTGAGCTGACGATGATTCGGTGTGACAAAGCAGTCCACTGGGATCTTAGTTATTTGTGTTTGATTAGGTATGTAATTATAATAGGAAACTCATTTTTAAGAAAATACAGTATTCATAAAAGATTCGAGATCGAAATCTTGAAGAAACTATAGGAGTTGCCACCCGGCTTAGCTCAATTGGGAAATTCGGTATCGCTGGAACCAAGTTAGAACCACTATACCTTCCAGAGATCTAGGTTCAGATGAGTCACTTATTATCCAATTAATATAAAAACTCTAATATTCAACCATAACATTTTTTAAAACTAGATCAATTTTTATTTTATAAAACACGGTATTCATGCAAAGTACAGAGAGTAAAATTAAATTACAACCCAGATCAAGTATGTGACACCCAACTCTAAAATTTTATAACCTTTATACTCCTTCTAATGTCTCTCATACCACCCAACAATATCCTTAATATCCAAATAATTTCCGAATGTTACAAAGTAAGCTATCCTAGGGGATACACATGAATTGAAAGGGGATCGAGGTACAACCACCTAAGATACACGTATCTACTAATAAAATACCAAATTAACGATGATAAATTTAATCCTACAAAAACGAATATTAGGAACACTCTAAGAACTTGCACATATGAGATCCGAACATAAGAATAGGGAATGTGAGATGGCTTTGAAAACGGTTTTACAGATTATTGTTTAGCATACTTTAAAGTCAATTATCAAAGGATTGAGTCATCATTATGAATCTAGTCTAACATCAGTTCTGGAAATTAGATTTATAGTTCATTAGAAAACACTTTATAAGCCATTCTGTCTGAAAGTAACATTCGTACGGATGTAGATAATAACTATGTGGTTATAGTTAAAATCGTACGGATATGATTTTCAGGTGCGAAGTAGGTTTAAACTTTTAACGGCTTTATTTAGGGATTTCTTAAGACTAAAGACCGTATGGTCATGAAATAACATCCATGTGGTTGTCACTAAATCCATACGAGTATGTCGACAACCATGTGGATTTTATTTCTGGCCAAAAGGTAAAAATACAAAAAACAGAGCAACTTATAGAAACGTATGAAATGATTCTCAAATGACAAAACATGCAATAAAGTCATTGGTTTCTAAAAAATGTACCTTTGACACATGAATCCACTGTTTTATGGGTTTAAAAACACTTCAAAGGAGCTCCGGATTGTTGGGTTTGGGTTAAGGTTTTACAAGTCCGAAATCACTAAAAATCCTCAAAAGTTATGGGTTTTTGTTTGTATTTTAGTCTCTAAAGCTGTTATTAATCTTATTGACATGTTTTCTTATGATTTCTAACAAGTTTTATACCCTAATTCTAGAGAATCAAGTAAGAAAACTAAAGAAAAAGCCCAAAGTTCTTCATTTTCTTCCCTTTTCTTTCCCTTCTCTTTCTAGCTCTCCAAAAAGTCTAATCTTAGATTTGAGCCTCACAATGACCGTCCCTTTCTCTCTCCTGATCCTTATCCTTTTATACTTCTTTTAAATCAAAGATCTAAATCTGATCTATATGCAAGTGGGATGGGTTATTGAACATCCATACGGATATAACCTATATCAATACGGGTATAGATGGAACATCTTTACGGTTGTAGTCCAGATTCGTACGGATATGGTTGATT
Organism: Euphorbia tirucalli; assembly: GCA_039660915.1. Classification (NCBI taxonomy): domain Eukaryota; kingdom Viridiplantae; phylum Streptophyta; class Magnoliopsida; order Malpighiales; family Euphorbiaceae; genus Euphorbia; species Euphorbia tirucalli. The sequence continues at coordinate 26,234,090 of CM077640.1, read as the reverse complement.
GGTTACAAGCCCTAATTCATTCGGTTCAGCAATCCAAAGCTTCAACCTCAAGTTGTCCTTAACTGGTGTGGCTACAAAAACACATCAAAGAAGAGCTTGTTTTCATTATTGAAACCGAGGATTAAAATCCCACGCTCACAGTATATCTTCACAGAATAGGGGTAAAGTATGTCTTTGTAAAATAAGGGAAAAGTATATCTTTATCGAATAAGAGCAAAGTATGTCTTTATGGGATAAAGGCAAAGTATGTCATTCTGGAATAGGAGCAAAGTATGTCTTTGCAGAATAGCAGCGAAGTATGTCTTTGTGGAATAGGGGCAAAGTATGTATTCGCGGAATAGGGGCAAAGTTTGTATTCGCAGAATAAAAGCAATGTATGTCTTTGTAGGATAAGAGCAAAGTATATCTTCATGGAATAGGGGCAAAGTATGTCTTCATGGAATAGGGGAAAAGTATGTCTTTGCAGGATAAGGGCAAAGTATGTCTTCACGGCATAGGGGCAAAATATGTCTTTGCAGAATAGGGGCAAAGTATGTCTTCATGGAATAGGGGCAAAGTATGTATTTACAGGATAAGGGCAAAGTATTTCTTTGCATAATAGGGGCAAAGTATGTCTTCACTGAATAGGGGCAAAGTATGCCTTTGCAAAACAGGGGCAAAGTATGTCGTCATGAAATACGGGCAAAGTATGTCTTCATGAAATATGAGCAAAGTATGTCTTCAGGGAATAGGAGGGAAGTATGTCTTTGCGAAATAGGAGAAAAGTATGTCTTTGAGGGATAAGGGCAATGTATGTCTTCACGGAATAGGAGCAAAGTGTGTCTTTGCAAAAGGTAGACTCGTACATGAGTGTGTACGGATGGAGTTTCAGCATATTGTTATGCCTAGGGTTTTAGGAGCAAAGTATCTCTTTACAAAATGTGTACTCGCACACGAGTGCATACAGATAGAGTTTTAGCTTGTTTTAACACCTAAGTTTAAAAGCATGAAAAGGCTTGCAATTATGAATTCATACACAAGTGTGTATGGATAGAGGTTCGGCTTGTTTGAACGCCTAATGGCTTGCGATGTGTACTCGTACATGAATGTGTACGGATAGAGGTTCGGTGTATTTGTATGGCCAAGGGAAGGATACAAGACACTACTTGTAAAGGTTTTAGACCAATACATAACTGTATAAGGTCAGTATTTCTACATATTTGTACGCCTAGGTCGAGAATACAAGACACTGCTTGCAAAGGTGGACTCGTACGAAAGTGTGTATGATCACCATTTTAGCTTATTTGTATGCCTAATGTTTAAGAGCAAGACACGGCTTGCAAAAAGGGTACTTGTACATGAGTGTGTATGGATAGAGTTTCGGCGTATTAGTACACCTAAGTTATAGGGGCATTATATGATAGTGGTTATGGATTGGTACATATGCATGATATACAAACCAAACACTGGTACAATGATGTACCTAAAGATTAAGGACGTGGATGTCATACAATGCATATGGCTGAATAAAAGAAGGTTAAGGTGAACACACACAAATGTTGATTATTTGTAGGTCGTGTAAGAAAATACGCATGTCACACAATTAGCGTGTCTGCAACGAAGAGATAGTCATGAATGCGGCGCACATCATATGTTTTGCAAGAATGGGATGAAATAGATAAATCCTGCACATCGAGCAAACATTTTAGTGCAAGAAAAAGGATGCTCACCCTTCCGACCTTATTTCTCTACGATTGGTCAATTCAAAACTGCCCTAGGAATTAGGTCTCTTTGTCATCATCGGGGGATAACAAAGGCGTCTCTCGAAAAAATGCAATTTTCAAGTTCCGGATATATTATGGGGAAATTGCCAAGGCTTTTTATATGGGTCACGGTCATGCCAAGGGTTAACATCAAGGTTCCCGCAGCAATATATACTCCTCACTTCCCCCCACTTAAGGGTCTGAACGAAGGGGTTCATACTAGGCTACGAGTGATGTACCATATCTATGTCTTGGGAGCTTTCGGTCTTTTAGCTACAGTTCAATAGTACATCAGGTTGAATAAGGCAAATTTCGAGAATGTGTGTGTCTAAGTGCCCATGATATGATGCGAACAAAAGAGCGCAAATTGGTAAGGTTAAGCTCTTTCACATAAAGCATTTTCAGTGTTTATATATTGATTTATAAAAATCATCCCCAGTAGGTTAACACTGTGAGCGAACGAATCCTCAAGCCCACGAGCGGGGGCACAAGGCCAACGCCGAAGGGTTTTAAGTGTTAGAAAAACTTGGTTTTATATTAGAAAACCTGGTTTTTGGGTTTTGGAAAATAAGGCAAAAAAAAGGAACATACGAAACTAATTCCTCATGCCTTAAAGGTTGACAGGAGTCGCGACTCGGCTCAACTCTTATCAGGAAATTATGTTATAGCCAAGCCCGAGAGGGATTCCTATACCTTTAAGATAGAGATTCTGGTCCAGACAAATCACTTATTTCCACTGTGTTATGACATAGCATTTTAATTATACCAAATTTACAATTTTTGTTATTTTGTTTCTTATTCAATGTTCAACCTTAGATATTTACTATATGCTCACACAGGAAGCCATAAATAAATTTAAAAAGAGATAAATAAAATTATTACAACCCAATCGAATAAACTATCCGAGAAAATACATTTGATAAATTTGGGATAGGGGTACAATCGCCTAGTTTACATGAAATATGCTAAAAATAGAAAGCTAGCATACATCTAACCTAGCATACATCTACCTACAAAACCAAGGTTACTAATACAGATAAATAAACAAATATTGGACTTAGATCTGACAGAATGGGATATCCAAACAGCTCGGGGTCATGTATTTAGGGGATAATTAGGAAAACTCGACAGGGTTACCCGATTAGACCTTGAAAACGATTTTATAAACACCTTGCATTTTTTGGATCTAGAGAAAATGGTTTTGGAAAATGAATTTGTCAATTTTATATTTTTTTTATTTAGCATGGTAAAGTGGCGTGGTTATCCAGAGATTTATTAGAAATCACTTTCGTTTGGGTCCTAAAAATTTTTCAAACTTTAAACTAGGCCATAAAGTGCATAAACACCGTAAATCGATTTTATAAAAAATGAATGAATAATGAATAATGAGATAAATAAAATGGTATGCAGGGGAATGAATCACTAGACCTATGGGGTTCAAAAACGGGTTAAATATGGACCATGGGATCCAGATTTAACGATAAAAACAATTTTCTTTTCGTGATTTTCTTTTTGAGTTTTATGATCCCTTGGGGGTTTATCAATTGATTAGACTAAGAAATTGAAGATTTTCAACCCGGAGGCATAAAATCAAAAATCCCAGAAAAACAAAGAAAAAATTGCCGTAGGAACTCATGGGCCATGATGAGCCGTGTGGCTGTACCTTTCCTCAAGATGGGTCGTGCAGCCTAAAAGATGGGCCATACAACCCTGTTCTAAAATTTGCAGCAAAAATGATTTTGGTTTTCAATGAGTTTAACAGAACATAGACAAATCATATAATGCAGGAATGATGATATAGGATTTGTGGCCTCTCAGAGATTACCTTTAGCTTGTTATCCAGGTTTTTGGGAAGTGATCCGAATATGTTCCTTAAAGCTTTAAATCCAGTATAACTCATGAAAATGAACCAAAACTTACCAAAAATCAAAATGCGGCTGAGAATTAATAAGAGGCATTAATCTATTTTATTAATTTCTTATGCAATTAATAGTTGTAGAGTATCCATTAGTTAAGTCATACTCTTGTTTGTTATAAGCATCTCTTAGCATGTAGGACTGAGAGTAGGATTAACAGTTAACTATAAATATCTCTAGTCTTTTATATCATAGGAATGATGCTAACTAAAGACTAGCATGGTCTTTGATTGTATGGTGGTGTCCAACTGACCATTGGACGTGGATTGTCAATCAAAGAGGTGGGTACATGTTAGGTTACATGGTACTGGATCTATCCACTTAGAGTATTGCACTTGACCCCTATAACACAAATAAAACTCTGGTAGCACTTATATTGGGTCCTTAGACCTGATGTTGCTATGGACTTATATAGGGAATCGTTACGGGAAAAATTAAACGCGAGGCAGAATACCAATTAAAATTTTCCTTAATTCCAAAGCCTAGGATACATGTAGATTAATAGAACTGTCTCCTTTAGAGACTGCTGTAGAAATCCAAATGCTTTTCCACCTTAATCCGGTACACGAACGACTCTCGAACGGGACTCGTGCTAGCTAACGGATTGAACGAAAACCAAGAAAAAGTCACAAAAGGGGCTGCTGTAATTTTTGTATTGTGGCTGAAAATTCTCTACAAGGGTTAGGAAGAATTAGGTTAAGGCTTCCTATATATACTCCTTTACCATATATACTCCTTAGCCTACTAGGATTTTAAAACTATAGATTATTTAATTTGATTTAATTAATTTACCCTATATCATTAGGATTAAATAAAACCATATTATAAAATCCTAATTGATACAATTAAATACAATTTTACCAAATTAAAATAACCCAAAGTTAATTAAGGTCAGCCTTAATAAATATAACCTTTGCATTTTTTTATTTCTACCAAGGAAATATTATTTTATTTAATTAATTATTTACTGCATATAATTAATTAATCAAATCAAATAAATTTCTCCCTTTATAATTGAATTAATTATGACATAACTTAATGTCAATAATTCAATTAATTTGGTTTCCATTCCAATTCCGATTTGTCAACGTTTAGTCGTTCTATGTGTACAATCCTGTGGGTCCGTCTTTATGTTAGTAGTTGGGCCTAAGGCCCATAGACCGTAAGTGGATTCTAACAAACCGTTACAGCCCCCAATTAAGATGGAGACTTGAAGTCTAATGTGAAACATAACCCGGTAGTGATCTTGTATATCCTTTGCCAACTGACATTGATACATAAGCAAGAGGCATGGCCCTATCATCCTCTTATATGCGTAGTGATCTTGTATATCCTTTACCAACTGACATCGATCCACTTACAGTCTGTGAGCTTTGGGCCCACTGCTAACATAAAGACAGTCTGTACACATATAACTACTGAACGTTGACAAATCGGAATTGGAATGGAAACCAAATTAATTGAATTATTGACATTAGGTAATGAATTCAATTATATTAAGGGAGAAATTAATTTTATTTAATTAATTAATTACATGTAGTAAATAATTAATTAAATATTAAAATTTCCATGGTGGAAATATAAATACAAAGGATGTATTTATTAAGTCTGGCTTTAATTTAACTTTGGTTTGTTTTAATTTGATAAAATTGTATCAATTATAATTTTATAATATGGTTTTATTTAATCCTAATGATACAATATAAATCAATTAAATCAAATTAAATAATCTATAGTTTAATTTAATCCTAGTATACTAAGGAGTATAAAAGGAATTAGAAACCTAGTATACTAAGGAGTATAAAAGGATGCCTTAAAGTCAATTTCTCCCTAACCCTAGCCACTTGATATTTTTGGCCTACACCAAGGAAGGAGCAAAAATTCGCTAGATTGAAATTTCTTGGTTTCCAATCTTCAGTTCACTAGCACGAGTCGTGTTCAAGAGTCATTTGTGTACCGGATTGTGGAGGAAACACATTTGGGTGTCTGCAGCAGTCTCTAGAGGAGGCAGTTATGGTGAGAAAGTTTAATATTCTTTCCGTTCTTGGTTTCATTCTATTAATGTACATGAATCTTGGGCTATGGAATCTAGGATAATTTTAACGGTATTCCACCTTGCGTTTAATTTTTCCTGTGATGATTCCCTACAGAAATGAATCAACTAGAAAGTAATCATAAATCTTACCTAAGATATGAAGATTTTACTACAAATTTCCAAGTAGGAAATCTCTACTTTCACACACGCAGGCCTTTAATGATTGGATGAGCATGCTAATACTTAACTAGGAGCAAGAAGTGGTTGAAAGCCTAGAGACTAGTGTTGGCCGAATTTCACAGTGTATGGGAAGGAAGAGCAGTGTTTTTTAGTCTCACAGAATTAAGGAAAATAGTGCTATTTATATTCTAGGTTAAATTAGGGTTTAATTAATTAAACTTGAGGTTAAAGTTTCAATTCAATTAAACACCCATCAACCTTATGATATAAATATACATATTTCCTTATGTCAAAATATAATTTAAACGTAATTATATTTTATCCTTAATTTTTGTTATTGCACTATGCAATAAAATAAATTAACTTCAATATAATTTAATTCCCTATGATGCCAAAATCCAATTTTGACAATTTATATTCTAATTAAATCATTTATTGTACCATATAATAATTAATTTAATCATCAATATAACTTAAATCCCATGAATGTCAAAATCCAATTTTGACAAGTTACATTTTAATTAATTTCTTTATTTCACCATGCAATAATTAAATTAATATAAATATAACAATTTCTCTTTTAATCAAATATATATCCAATATATATTTATATCCTAAACATCTAATCTTGACCCTATGCATGCGATCCGGTAAGTTCATCTTTATGTTCCAGTGCATCTCAAACCTTTAGACCCACAGGCTATAGGTGGATTCTAGCAATCCATTATAGCCCCTAATTAAGATGATATATCATTTGGACAAATATACCTTATAGCCTTTTTCTTATACATCCCATGCCTTTTGGATACCTCTGTACTGCCAGTACCATGATTAAGTCATCCCCTAAGGCTACAAGTACATTTCTTGATACCAAGTAGACTGATGAACTTAATCACTTAATCACCTAGTAATTAAGTATTGGATTTGGCCAAACACTTCGCAGTCTCACTCATCAAGTGGCCGGTGATATCACGATCTCATTTAAGAGATTGGCATTTCCCTTCATCTTACTCATGGCCCTTAGGTATTCATTGGCATACCCAATTATACCCATAATTGGCACTCTGTTACAAGCTTTTTAGGTGTATGTCAAAATATACACAAATGTGTACCAACATTGAACTCATACACAAATGTGTACCAACATTGAACTCATACACAAATGTATACGAATAAAGGTTCAAGGTCTTTGAATGCCTAAGGTTAGAACCAAGATGTGACTTGCGATGGTGGACTCGTATGCGTGTGTGTACGGATGGAGGTTCGGGTTGTTTGAATGCTTTAGGGTTTGTAAGCAAGCCGTGGCTTACGATGGTGGACCCATACACAAATGTGTACGAATGAAGGTTTGACGTGTTTGAACGCCTAAGATTAGAAGCAAGATGTGGCTTGAGATGGTGGACTCGTATGCGAGTGTATATGGATGGAGGTTTTATGTGTTTGAACGCCTATGGTTAGAAGCAAGATGTGGCTTGTGATGGTGAACTTGTACACAAATGTGTATGGATGGTGGTTTGGCATGTTTGAATGCCTAAGGGGTTGGAAACCATGCACAAACACAGGATGGATGTGCATATGACTTGATAACGATGATAGCCAGATATATGTGCATGACGCACGAACCAGACATTGATATAATGTTATGCCTAGAGGTTAAGGATATAGGTTCATGTGAATGTCACACAATACGTACGACTAAACAGAAAATGTTGGTGTGAATACATATGGATGATCATTGCATCTATGTTGTGGTAGAAAACATGCATGTCACACAATGAGCATGGCTGCATAAAAAAGGTTAGGATGAATGTCACGTAAGTGATTGCTAAATGTTTGCTTATTACAAACAAATATACATGTCATGTAATCAGTATGGCTACATAAAAAAAGGTTAATGTAAATGTAAACAATGTACATGGCTGCATAAATGAATTAATATGGATGTCACATGAATGAAGACTTGTATGATATTGGGAAACGCAAATGCACTCTGACACAAGAAGAAAATGCTACAAACTCATTCACAATAATATACAAGTAGTATCTTGGCATAACTGTACACTTAAGGGAAGGATACAAGACACTACTTGTAAAGGTGGACTCATACAAGTGTGTATACGGATAACATTTCGGCATATTTGTATGCCAAGGGAAGGATACAAGACACTACTTGTACAAGTTTAGAATCACACATGAGTGTGTACGAATGGTATTTCGGCATATTTGTACACCTAGGGGAAGATTACAAGACACTGCTTGTACAGGTTCAGACTCGTACATGAATGTGTACGAGTAGTATTTAGGCATATTTGTATGCATAGGGAAAGGATACAACATGAGTTTGTACAGGCAGTATTTTAGCGTATTTGTAAGACTAGGTTGAGGATACAAGACACTGTGTGAGCACGGGATTTTTAACCCTCGGTTTCAATGATGAGTAAATCATTTATTTGCTTCTATAGATTTCCACATCTGCAGGGGTCAAAGTCGATTCAATTTTGAGGCTCCTATCAATCCAATTCCAAGCCTTAGATTTTTTACCAGTTGCAAGACCATTAAACCCAAAATAATATTTGTACGGGTGTTGCGACACCCGCATGAGGTGTCATAACACCTGCATAGGTGTCACAGCACCAGTGCTGGTGTTGCAGCAACACCCGCATGAGGGTAGTGTTAACACACGTATGGGTGTCATGTGTAGAAGCAAAAACCTGCCATTTCCTCTTAGAACTCCAAATTTGGATTTTAGGGGGCAGATTTAACGAGAAATAAGGCCCTTTCTGCCTATAAAAACCTCACAAAAATCAGAAAAAAGTGTTGGCAAATTTGACTAAGAAAGAAAGAGGAAGAAAAGGAGAAAAGAAAATCAAACTTTTTAAAAGGAGAAAAGAAAATCAAACTTTTTCTTCAATTTTCATCTTCAATCTCTATTATTAGGCTTAAAATTGGTTGTAAACATTAGGAAAACACTCCACTAAGGTTTTAATAAGATTAGAGACTAATCCGGACACCAAAACTATAACATTTGGAGCTTGAATCCATTTTTAGAGTTTGAAGTTCTGTTATTCAATTGAAGCCTCTTTGAATCAATTTTTAACCTCTCAAGTGGTGGATTCATGCATCAAAGGTAATACTTTTAAGAAACCAAAAGCATAGACTTTTTGTTTGTAATTTATGCATCATTTCATCTAAATTTCAATTTTAAAGTGTTATGGTTGCAACACCCACACAGGTGTTGACACAATAGCTGCACAGGTGTTATCCTGAAACAAAAACCTCAAAGTTATGTGTTTCAATATCTGAACCAAACATAGAATCAACACCCGTATGGGTATGACAACAGCCATACGGTTCTTGCCTCCACACTCGCACGGGTGTCACCTCAGGACATAATTACTGAAGCTTATTTTTGTATATTTCATGAGATTTGAACCTTAGATTTACATTATAGAAGTGTGTATTAAATCAGAACAACAATAGAAACCTAGTTTCTTGAAAAACGACTCACTTGCCATGCTAAATAATTAACCGATAAAGCCATTTTCAAGACTATTTTCTTAAAAATCAATGCAGGGACATTTCAAAATGTTTTCCAGGTCTAGTCAGTGAGATTTGTTACATCTCTCCGGCTACCCTCCCTAAATGCATGACCTCAACTCATTTATTATTCCATTCTGCCTTGACTGAGTCCTACATGTAATTATTCATGTACTGATGATAACTCATTTTCATATAGGCATTTTTAGAATTATTTACCATATGTTTTCATTAATTTATGCATTTTTAGTATTAGTTTTAGTGCTTTATTTTTTAATTATTATATTTCATTTGTTTACTCTTAACTAGTATTATTTCTCTCTTTTAGGCATAAAATAAGAGAATTTTGGCTAAATAGGTGTTCTAAGCGGAGAAGGATTACTATAAGTAGAATTTTGTTTGGATTTTCGAGATAGTTAGAGGCTGACTCAACTCCAAAGATGTTCTACAATGTTATGTGCCTATCCATCAAATTTCCAACCCATCTGGAATCGCGACAATAGGAGTTGAGGTGAAGAACATAACTTAGGCTTTTTGTAGCTAGTCTTGAGTCATACGGGTCAAACTTCTTAGTTGACTTTTTCTACTACAAATTTATGTTTTCCTATTTAGAATAGAAGACTTGGACTAGAGATATTTTAGGGAATTCTTGTTTAGTAAGATTTGTTATTAAGAGTTCTAATGGGGTTAGTTAAAGATTCCTTTTAGGTTTAATTTTCTAGTTAGTTTTTCTCCTTATTGGGTTAGAAGATTGTCTCTCCCATATAAGGAGCTTTTGTTTTCAGTTTGGGGGATCCCATAACTTAGTTTTAATTCTGCATTTTTGGAGAGGAATTCCAGCGGTGAAGTGCAGGCGATAAGGTAAAGGAATTCGACGAAGACGTCTACACTAACCTTAGAGTTTTACTTCTCTTCTCTATGTTCTTATTTTTTTTATTTGTTATTTATGCGTTTTAGGTATTATGAGTAGCTAAACTTTCTTTATCTAGGATATTTTTGTAGTATAACTTTGTTGGTTTAAGAAATTATTGTACTTTTCTTACTTTATTCGTGCAAATTTTATTATCTTGCTTAATGCTTGGCCACCAATTGCATGTTTATGGATTGAGATAGTATAAAGTACCGGAAGGGAATACTATTTAAATTGGACTTAAGATAATAGAATCATAAGTTTAGATTTGAATAGGAGTAAATAATTTGAACTTATGTGGGGTTTCCAAATGATTCGTGCTTAGTGAGTTAACTATAGGTTATTAATCACTATTGGGAAATAGGGTTAGTGACGTATAATTAGCATTGATAATATATCTTGGGAGAGAGTATTATTAACATAAAATCATTCTGAGTAGTTAAATTGTTGAAAATACAATATATTGATTAGGCTAAGAGCTGTATGAAATCAATATCCTGGATGTTTTCTCTTATTGAATTTTCTCTACTTATTTTTAATGTTTTTATTGTCTTTAAATTTAACTCTTAGTTTGATATAAATCAAATCATTATTCGTTATTTGCATATCCAATAGTTTTTTTGAATTAGCTGTTGATTAGTAAGCCATCATTGTGGGAACGATCTTTACTTGCTCTTTATTACTTGATACGATTTTGTGCACTTGCGAATTTTCACATCAATTAACATTTATTTTGCAGGATTAGATGTATGTTTAGGTTTTATTATTGCATTAGATAAATTCGTGCATTCTAGGCGATTATACCTCGGTTCCCGATTTCATTCATATGTATGCTCTAGGGTAGTTTATGCTATCTGGTCTATATAATTAATTTATGTACTGCTTTTTGTACCTTGCATGAACGTTGTATGCTCAAAATAAAATTTGTTTAGCCTTACAAAATGCTACGAATGGATTGTTGAAATGTTTAGTTTAATTAGATAATAAGTAAGCGACTCATCTGGACCTAGATCTCTAAAAGGTATAGCGGTCCTCACTTGGTTTCAACTACACCTAAATTTCCCAGTTGAGCTAATACGAGTGGTGACTCCTATATCTTCTTCGAGATTTCGGTCTCAAATCTTTTATGAAAATCGTTTTAAAAAATGCATCTCATATCATAATTATCATTACAAAAACCTCATACCTTATAGAAACTCATTGGTTCGCTTCATGCGTTTCGTTCGTAAAAACGTCATCCACTCACACACTACTTGCAAGGTTTGGACCTGTACATGAATGTGTACAGACGATATTTCGGCGTATTTGTATGCCTAGGGGAAGGATTTGGTTAAGTAATGATATGACTTGGTTATGAATTTTTAAGTGCAATTTATGGCACACAAACACCAAGGATGGCAGCGTGAATGAGGTTAATCATTGATGCATGCCACACGTAATTCTCTATACACAAAAGAAAATAAATCTTGCACATTGAGCAAACATTTAGCATAGAACATGCATAAGGATGCATACTCTTCCAACCTTATTTCTCCATGACTGGTCAATATAAAACTGCCCTAGAAGTTGGATCTCTTTGTTATCATTGAGGGGATAACAAAAGCATATCTTAAAAATGATATTTTTAAAGTTTTGGATACCCTATGAAAAATTAGTAAGGCTTTGTATATGAGTTTAGGTCATGCCATGGGTTAAAATCAAGGCTCCCATAGCAAGATATAATCCTCACTTCTTCCCACTCAAGGGTTCGAACAAAGGGTTTCGTACTAGGCTATGAGTGATATACTATATCCATGTCCCAAAGAGCTTTCGGTCTTTCGGCTACACTTCAATAGCATATCGAGGTGAACAAAGGAATTTTGGGAACGTGGGTGCATAAGTGCCCATGATATGATGCAAACAAAAAGCACAAATTGGTAAGGTTCAATTATTTCGCATAAAGCGTTTCAATGTTTGTCTTTTGATTATATAAAAATCATCCCTAGCAAAGTCTCCACTATGAGCAAGCAATCCTCGAAAGCGATGCGGCCACGACGTTCGGGCAGAGGGCTTTTAACATAAGTATTGGGTTTTCATTATAGGGAAAACAATTTTGGAGGTTTTGAAAGAAGGTGAAATAAAAAGGAATGAACGAAACTGGCTCAGCACTTACCGAGATATTGTAGTATAGCCAAACTTGACAGGGATTCCTACACCTTTAAGACAGGGATTCTGGTATAGACAAGCTACTTATTTTTGCTTCATTTTGTAATAACATTTTAAATATACCAAATATGCACTTTTTGTTATTTAAATCTTATTCCGTATTCAATCCTAGTTGTATTCTACATTCTGATACAAAAAGGCCGTAAATAAATATAGAAAGGAATAAATAAATTCGGGAAATAAAATTATTACAACCAGATCGAAGAGACTATCCTAGGGGCTACAATTTATAAAAAGGCTTAGGGGGTACAAACACTTAGTTTACACAAATTCTAATATTAACAATTGCCTAAATACATGATAAGGTAAAAATAGAAAGCTAAAATAGAAAGCTAACATATATATAACCTAGCATACATCTACTTGCAAAATAAAGGTTAGTGGCACAATGAAAATATGTACACGTTGGACTCAAATAAGACAGGATAGGATAGTCAGATAGCTTAAGCTCGGACATTCAGGGGATAATTAGGAAAACTCAACAAGTTTACCCAATAAGGTCAGGAAAAATGGTTTTATAAACACCCTATATTTTGGTTTCGATAAAACAATTTTTGAAAACACGTTTACCAATTTATTAGCTTTTAAACATGTAATGATGGGTCGGATATATAGGAATTTATTGAATCTCTTTTGTGTGTGGTTAATTACTCTGTAGAAATTAAACTAGGTGAAGAAAGCGATAAACACACCAGAATAAAACATTTTTTATAATAATTGACATAAGCTTAATATTAGGAACAAATAATACTAATAATGATGATGATAGTAATAGTAACATAGACACTAATAGTAATAATATCGTAATGATAATAATACCAACATAATAATAATAATAATTACACTATTAATACTAGTATAACAATACTAACCTTATGATAATATTACAAATAATAATTATAATAACAAAAATAATAATAACAACGTAATACTAATAACAATAATGCAAACAACAATAATACTACTAACATTAATACTAATAAAATTAATAATAATAATAATAATAATAATAATAATAATAATAATAATATTGTTAATACTAATAAAAACGATAATTACAAAAATAATACTACTAGTATTAATAAAAATCAGTAATAATAAGAATAATAATACAAATATCAATAAAAATAAGTAATAATAATAAATATGCTATTAGTACTGATAGAAGTCAATAATACTACTACTAATAATAATACACTATAGATACTAATAAAAATATTAATAGCATCAAAATTAATAATAATTGTAAAATACTAATAAAAATAGTAATAGCAATAATAATACTACCAATATTACTAATAATGTTACACTAACAAAAACAAATTTGATATAAAAATAACCAAAACGGAAACAATAATCAACCCATAAAGCAATAAAAGAATTTAATGTATTTTAGAAATTACCCTTGTAGCATAAAATTCAAAAATTTAATATAAATTACTTATTTTTATATTTTTTTAATAAAAAAATATAAAAATAAGTAATTTGTATTAAATTTAAATTAATATATTTATTATTAGATTAAATTGGTATTTATTATTATTATTATTTATTTGTATTATTTAAATTAAAATTTGTTTGGAGATTTTGAATCAATACTCGAAGTGTCGGTCAGTTCAACTGAAAGCTTGGTTTACGTCCCGAATCATCCGAGAGATCATGAACCGAAGATATAGGTGAAGGATTGAGTTTTGGGTTCGGTTTGATGAAACTTTTAATAGAATTCTTTTTTCTTTTTCTGCGTATGGTTCTTTTCGAAGAAAAGATGAAGAAGACGAAGAAGAATGTTTGATGATGCTCTCGCCCTTCTTTTGATTTGTTTTTTTACTAAGTCATTCTTTCATTACCTAAAAAAATGAGCAATCCTGCCTTTTTTTATATTGGAAAACAAAACGATAATCTTTTAAAAACAACTTTGACTTTGCACACCAAATTGATGTTGTCCTTGAAGAATATTTGCCCCCACTAGTTGCTGCTAGGATTAAGGCAATATTTTCTGGGATTACACAAAGTTAGTGATGTGTCTTTTATTTCAGCAATAAAATATAGACACCCAAGAAAGGGAAGAACTATATAAGCAAGAAGATAAGAGAAATTGAGAATTATTGAGTTATTTCTCACCCAATTTATCATTCATATATATAGGAATCGTTTGATGTTTTGAACCATTGTATCTTTTCCTAGAAAGATATAACCCGTTAGAAAGACACAATTGTCAGGAAACATTCTATCTTTTCAATTTAGAAAGACATAACCCGTTGGAAAGACACAATGGTTGGTGACTATTGGCTTATAATTCCTCATATATACATATTTATTATATTCTTGCCAACTAAGTTACAAACTAAATTATAACAATCCCCCATTTTAGCTTGTAATTTAGTTTTTTATGTATAAATAAAGTATCTTTTGATTTAAACTTTTATCTTAGTATAATATTTAAAAATTCTAATGAAATCAAAGGTAGTGTGATTACTTTAAACCTTGATACCTTAAGATTTGAATCAGAAATGCTTACATACATAATTAACCCATTACTTCTTCATTCTTTCACCATGAGCTTTAGCACCATTGGAATGGTCTTGTGCTACATCCTTGTTTATAAAGCACTTATGAAATTTGTAGCTTCTTCCAAATTTCATTTGAAGTGGCACCACTTCACATGTTTTACATAGGTGAAGTTTAGTCTCATAATTTTGGACTAATTAGTTCTTTACCAAACTATAACTTCATTAAGAATACTAAGTATTTGTGAGCGGACGACGTTTTTCGGAACGCGCGGTGAAGCGGGAACCGGGGATTTTCTTTTCGTGTGATGAGCATGTATGGTTTTGAAAATGGGTTTTAATCTTCTTTAAGAAAGCCTTTCATTTTATTGGAAAAACCCTTTTTGTAGAAAACTTAATTGTAAGTGTGAATTTTGGAAAATAGGTTTTTAGAAAATCCCTATTTAAACTTAAAGATCTCAAAAACTAAATTTTGATATTATAAACAAAGTCGCCACCCGGATCAGCTCATCCGGGAAATTCTGGTATAGCTCCCTACCAAGTGTTGACGCTGTACCTAATCCAGAGATTCAAGGTTCGGGCAGCACATCTACTAATCCTCAAACTTGTTTCAATTATTATTTCATAATTTGATATGACATCCACTTAAATCTACCTATTTTATCTTCTTTTATTTTTAGTTATTGCTCATGCACATGACATAAAAATAAATCCAAAATAAAGTGCAGAAAAGTAAAAGTGCGGGAAAAGCAAAGTAGAGGCCAAATTATACAACCCAGAAAAGAAAAACTCTCATCCTCACCATTTACAATCGCTTATAATACATGATGAACTAAAAAAGTACAACCGCCTAGATACATGAGATCATCTATTGAATACATCAAAAATGAAAAATAAAAATAAAGAAAGCTGCATCCAAATACGGTTAGTACAAACAAATAAAGCACACCAATGACTCACATAAGACAGAACACGGGGTATTTTGAGAAACGGGATCATGCATAGATGGCATAATCGAGAAGTCCAGACGACTACTCGATTAGAACTGGAAAACATTTTATTGAAACGACCTGTTGATTTTGTGAATGAAAAATCAATTTTGAAAACGATTTGGCTCATTTTACATGCATTTTTCAACTTTTAGTGGGCTGGATATACCGGACCCCGAGGGTTCCGTTTGTGAGTAGGCCTAAATTGAATATCCTTCTAAGGTCCAAAAATCTAAACACGCCAAAAATCCACTTTGAATTGGAAGAAGACGCAAAATTACAAGTTAGAGGCCCAAAAGGGCAAAACTGTAATTCTGCCTCTCAGACTACAGCCGAGCTGCTGTAGGTATTATAGTAGTGCCACTGTAGTGGTTGGGGGGCTATAACACCTATAGCTGTGCGGCTGTAATGCTCCAGAATCAGCAACTCGGTTTTCTTTCTTGTTTTAAAAATCGTTTTAGAATTTTGGCGATTTCAGGCAATCCGGGACTTCTGGAAACTCATAAAACTCAATCAAAACAAATCTGGATTGGATCAAACGAGTCCAAAAACTCCTAAAAGCCCAAAATCATCAAAGTTCAATCTTACATCCAATAATTGAAAACCAGAAAACCGCGTATCAAATATGCATGGATGTAATTTGACCGATAATATTCATAAAAAGCACATTTAATTTGAAAATGAAAGTGTTATCAGTCGATTTAGGGCATTCAGAGCTTATGCCCTAAAGATTACAGCTGAGCGGCTGTAATCAGAAGATTACAGCCGTGCCACTATAGATTGCAACCGCACCTCTGTAGATTATAGCTTAGCGGCTATAATCATCAGGTGGGCTGCGGTAACCAGGCTCACTTCCAGATTTGAGAAAAACACAAAATCATAAATAAACAACACCCATAATAGATCAGAATGAGTTTTTAGGCCTCTCAGAGCATACCTTGTATTGGATATGCCCTAGTCCCGAGGCATTGGTCCTTGTATTTGTATTATACATTTATTGGATTCATGTATTATACTCATTTGTGTTATTAATAAAGGCATCAATTCATTTATTATATTTATCTTGTGCAATATATTAAATGAAGTATCCAATGGACATATCTATATCCATGATGACAAGTGTCATGCACTTGGCAGTAAGACCATGGATAGGGTAAACGATATGACCATAAATAGATCCGTAGTCTGTTCCAGTCATGGGAATGAATGGAACAAGAGACTGTCATTAACCTGGTTGTACGGCGGTGTCTTACCGGTCATTGGACATGGAATGTCAACAAAGTTAATGGGTACATGCCTGGGAGCATGGTACTGGATAGATCCACTAAACAAGTAATCCACATGGTATAGTATCACAAGTGATTCTCATGTAGTACTTGTATGGATCCTTTGACCTGACCATATGATGGTATTACATGTGAAGTCACATGCTTAGGGGTACGCCTAAAGGGCCTGTAATAGGGTGCCAAGTATGGGTACTTTCGGTTATGTCACTGAGCATGGTAATACTATGGATATGCAGAAGGGATTTGTCACTCAGTAGCCCACTGAGAAGATATCACCGGCCTCTTGATGAATGTGACTGATAAGAGTGTGGCCACACCCAAACAAGTTGGAACTTGTTTGTGAGCTTCAATACATTCGGGGATCAAGTTAATGTCCGGACACAAAAGAGGGTGATCAATCCATGCCTCTGTGTTGGACACCGATATCAATGACATGGGACGTACAAGTTTAAACTATAGGGTCATGATAACAGTTAGACTGCCATCTCCATCTTAATTGGGGGCTGCAGTGGCTTGCTAGAGCCCAACTATAGTCTACGGGCCAAAGGCCCGCTGCTAACATAAAGATGGGCCCACGGGATCGTACATATAGAACGACTGAATGCAGACTTAAGGAATCACATGTGTACTTGGAGTATACACTATGGAAAGAGAGGTGTATATATATTAATAATATTATAAAGATCAATTGGATTGATCCTAATAATAAAATTAATATATGTTCGATTCGCTCTTCATAATTAATTGGATTAATTATGAAATTATTTTCTAGGTGGAAATATTCATATGTATAGGTTTACATATGATTTTATTTTGTGAAGATTTAATTTTAATTCGATGGATTAAATTAATTGGTCAAACTAATTTTAATTTAAATATAAATAATATATTACTTGGAGTAATATATTAAATACATGGGTATATTAAAATTGGGCTTGAAATTAATTTAAACCAGAATAATTAAAATTAGACTGGGCCCAAATTAAAACAAGGAAGCCCGCACAGAATGAAATGGAGCCAAGCTGGGCCTGAATTCCCCTAGGGGAATTCGGCCACCCTAGGTATAAAACCTAGGGTGAAAATTTCGGCCCCTAACCCTAACACACAAGCTAGCCGAATTTCCTAGCCTCCTCTCTTCCATTGTTTCGTTTTTCCAACACTAGCACGGGTTGCATTCGTTAGGCGTTCGTGTACGAAAACGAGGAGGAAATCTGCTTTGGTTTCTGCAGTCTTCATCCATCTCTTAAAAGAGATTTTCTGGTAAGAAAATTAATCTCTTTCTATTTATTTTAAAGTTTTTCAATTTCCATTTCAATTGCTCCTGGGGCCAGATTTGAGGAAATCACCGCGTTCTTTCGCTTTTATCGGGTGATTTCAGGTGAAAAATCCCAACAGTGGTATCAGAGCGGGCTTTTGATCCGTGGAAATTGATAATATTGGTTGAATCCCATTTTTGAAATTAGAGATTTTTTTTTTATTATTGGGGTTCTTGGTATGGGTTTATGATTTTTCCTATATGTTTTATACAATGAAAATTAAATTTGCATATAGGTTTATGTTAGTTTAATTTTGTTGTATGTTATTGGAATTCTTGGTGAATTACCTTGTGTTGATGGATGGTGATTTTTTTTATTATTATTTATTTTGTTTTAAATAAAAAAAAAATCGGGCTCCCGGGGTGCGGGGCTGCCAGCGGTGGCAGCCGCTGCCTGCTGCTGCCGGTGCAGCGGGCTGCTACTGGGCAGTGGCTGTTGGGCGGCCACTGCACAGCGGCAGTGCCGCTACTGGTGGCAACCACTGCTGGGCAGTGGCTGTCGCACGGAAGCAGCGGGCAGCAGCTAAGCAGCTGCACCGCTGCTGCTGCTAGGGCAACTCAGTTGCCCTAGTTGCAGCGGGCCGGGCCCAGTATTTTGGATTTGGCGGGTCTTGGGCCCGGGGCCCAGTTTTGAAATTTTAATTGGTTTTAAAATTCGTGTGTTTAAATTTATGTAATTTAAATGCGTATGGTTTCTTGAATGAATTTTATTCTCGTTCATGTGATATTAATTTTGGAAATTAATATGGTTAATGGAAATTGGTTCGGGTAATTTTGGCACAATTACTTGGACGGCTAAATTGGACCCGTGGTTTCCCAATTCCCGTGGAAGCAGTTGGACTGCCTGGGCTGGAGGCCTAAAGCCTGTTAAGGGTTAGAACCATGGTGGGCCAAAATTGGCGATTTCTAATATAATGGCTTGGACATAATTGACATGGGCTTAAATCATGCACTATAACATGTTTTTGAATTGTATGTATTGGATACATATGTGTAATTAAATGTTTGTATAGTTGGATGCTATTGGGCCTTTTACAAGATGGGTTGTACTTTTCTTTTTGGGTAAATACGGCCTGCGTGTCGTTTTTCTTTTTTCTTTTTTTAATGTAATTTTATTTTATTCATATATTATAAAATTTGTAAAAGAAGAAGCCCGTGGAGTGGTGAGCCCAAGTGGAGGTGCAAGCCCAAATGGAGGTGCAAGCCCAGAGGGAAAAGATGGAGGCCCACCTGATATTCACTTCTAGTATAGGTTTACTAGAATAATGTTAGGATGTAATATAGGCCCATAGCAGTCCATTTTACTTTTATTTAATTATGTTTTATATTCATTTGCATGTATGAATGTATGTTCCAGTAGCCTATTCACCCGATTTATGTATGTAAGCCGTTATAATTGAATCTAATAACCAAGTGGAATTACTAAGTTGCTTAAAAGTGCTTCCCTCATTCAAAACCGAATCGAGGTGGGAATAGGCCAGTTGTAGACCATGCCCTCGCAGGATACACTGGAGTATTGTCACTTTGTAATGGGTTAGAGTATGGGATACTCTAACACTTGGATGGAGGTTTTGACTTAGTGTGGGTAGTAGGATTCTCCTGGCCCTAAGCACAGATGGGTAAGTGCCAACAAGCCCATCAAACCGAGAGTCCCTAGGTTGGGATTGGACGGCGTTCCTACCTAAATAGTTAAGGTGTAGTTGTACCAAACCCTCGTTTGGCTATATCTTAATGAAATATGGATCTCGGCCCATGAGCCCAACAACTCGGTTTAAATTAATAACTTGATTCATTATTAATTTTATATGGGAACAACAAAGTAAAGCCCTTTATTAACACTCTAAATGTTTTTCTGTGTAGAAACACTCAAATGGCAAACACTAATACCTTATCACTACGATCCATTCTTGAAAAGGACAAGCTTTCCGGTCCTAACTTTTTAGAATGGTCTAGGAACTTAAGGATAGTTCTAAGACAAGAGTCAAAAGAGTATATACTGGAAAGGCCTGTGCCGGCTGCGCCTCAAGGACGTAATCCACCGGCTGCCCAGCTGGAGGAATACGAGGCACATGTCAAGGACAACCGGGATGTGACATGCCTTATGTTGGCCTGCATGGTCCCCAAACTGCAAAAACAGTTTATGGACCACCAAGCCTATGCTATGATAACAACTCTTAATGAGATGTTTCAAGAGCAAGCTCGTCAGGAAAGGTACCTGACCAATAAGGCATTCCACTCTTGTAAGATGGGGGCCGGGACATCTATGAGTGCACACGTGCTCAAGATGAAGGGCTATTTGGATACTTTGGCCCATCTCGGATCTCCTATCTCTCAAGAGTTGGCGGTGGACACAATCCTCACATCCTTGCCGGATTCTTATGATCAGTTCATCCTAAACTACAATATGTAAGGGATGAACCGTACTATCTGTGAGCTGCATGGGATGCTTAAGCTTGCTGAGCAGTCGATCAAGAAGACTCCGCCGGTGCTGCTGGTCAACAAGGGGAACCCTCCTCTTGCCAAGGGTAAGGCCAAGGAAAAGGCCAAGGCCAAGGCTAAAAAGGCCAAAGCCAAAAAGGCCAAGGCCCAACCCAAGGCCCAGCAGAAGGCAGTGTTGGGATTTGTCACCGGAAATCACCCGATAAAAGCGGAAGGACGCGGTGATTTCCTCAAATCCAGTCCCAGGAGCAATTGCAATGGAAAATGAAAAACTTAAAATTAAATAGAAAGGGATTAAATTTCTTACCAGAAAATCTCTTTCTAGAGATGGATGATGACTGCAGAATTCAATGTAGAATCCCTCCACTCTCACGTACACGAACGCTTAACGAATGCAACCCGTGCTAGCATCGGAAAAACGAAACAATAGAGAGGAGAGGGCTAGGGAATTTCGGCTACTTGGTGTGCTAGGGTTGATGGCCGAAATTTCACCCTAGGTTTTATACCTAGGGTGGCCGAATTCCCTTAGGGGAATTCAGGCCCAAGCTGGCTCCATTCCATTCTGTGCGGGCTTCCATGTTTTAATTTAGGCCCAGTCTAATTTTAATTATTCTGGTTTAAATTAATTTCAAGCCCAATTTTAATATACCCATGTATTTAATATATTACTCTAAGTAATATATTATTTACATCTAAATTAAAATTAGTTTGACAATTAATTTAATCCATCAAATTAAAATTAAATCTACACAAAATAAAATCATATGTAAACCCATACATATGAATATTTCCACCTAGGAAATAATTTCATAATTAATCCAATTAATTATGAAGAGCCAATTGAATATATATATTAATTTTATTATTATGACCAATCCAATTGATCTTTATAATATAATTAATATATACACACTTCTCCCTCCATTGTGTATACTCCAAGTATACATGTGATTCCTTAAGTCTGCATTCTATCGTTCTATGTGTACGATCCCGTGGGCCCATCTTTATGTTGGCAGCGGGCCTTTGGCCCGCAGACTGCAGTTGGGCTCTAGCAAGCCACTGCAGCCCCCAATTAAGATGGAGATGGCAGTCTAACTGATATCATAACCCTGTAGTTTAAACTTGTACATCCCATGTCATTGGTATCGGTGTCCAACACAGAGGCATGGATTGATCACCCTCTTTTGTGTCCGGATATTAACTTGATCCCGAATGTACTGATGCTCACAAACAAGTTCCAACTCGTTTAGGTGTGGCCACACTCTTATCAGTCACATTCATCAAGTGGCCGGTGATATCTTCTCAGTTGGTTACTGAGTGACAAATCCCTTCTGCATATCCATAGTATTACCATGCTCAGTGACATACCCGAAAGCACCCATACTTGGCACCCTATTACAGGCCCTTTAGGCGTACCCCTAAGCATACGACTTCACATGTAACACCATCATATGGTCAGGTCAAAGGATCCATACAAGTACTACATGAGAATCCATTGTGATACCATACCATGTGGATTACTCGTTTAGTGGATCTATCCAGTACCATGCTTTCAGGCATGTACCTATTAACTTGGTTGACATTCCATGTCCAATGACCGGTAAGACACCGCCATACAACCAGGTTAATGATAGTCTCTTATTCCATTCATTTCCATGACTGGAACAGACTACGGATCTATTTATGGTCATATCGTCTACCCTATCCATGGTCTTACTGCTAAGTGCATGACACTTGTCGTCATGGATATAGATATGTCCATTGGATATTTCATTTAATATATTGCACAAGATAGATATAATAAATGAATTGATGCCTTTATTAATAACACAAATGAGTACAACACATAAATCCAATAAATGTATCGTACAAATACAAGGACCAATGCCTCGGGACTAGGGCATTTCCAACAGGCAGGTCCTGAGGATGTCTGTTTCGGGTGCAAACAGGCGGGCCATTGGAAGAGATCGTGTCCGAGGCTGATGAGAGAGCAAAGAAGGGGCCAAGGTGCATCCTCTTCAGGTATTTATGTTATAGATGTTAACCTTACTATTTCAACATCCTGGGTATTGGATACTGGATGTGGTTCTCACATTTGTTGCAATATGCAGGGACTTAAGAACAGAAGGTTGCTGGGGTCGGGAGAGGTGCACTTTTGGGTCGGAAATGGAGCAAGGGTTACTGCCATAGAGATTGGCGAATATCACCTTATGATGCCCAGTGGATTGGTTTTGATTTTAGAACATTGTTACTTTGTACCTGCCATGTGCAGGAATATTATTTCTGTATCAATGTTGGATATTTCTGGATTTAATTTCACTATTTTTAATGGTCGAATTTCAATATCTAGAGAGGGATTATTTTATGGAGATGCTATATTAAATAATGGCCTATATATCCTGGACTTAAATGAAACCAATCATATCTATAACATAAACACTAAAAGGGTTAAGCCTAATGAACTTAATCCTGTCTACCTATGGCATTGTCGTCTCGGCCATATAAACGAGAAGCGCATTGCTAGACTTCACAAAGCTGGAGTCCTAGGGTCATTTGACTTGGAGTCAATTGATACATGCGAATCATGTTTACGAGGCAAGATGACAAAGGCGCCTTTTAGCAAGAAGGCTGAAAGGGCCACTGGCTTATTGGACCTAATACATTCAGATGTATGTGGACCTATGAGCGCAGCGACCAGAGGTGGGCATCTGTACTTCGTCACGTTCACGGATGATTTCAGCAGATATGGCTATGTCTATCTGATGAAACACAAGTCCGAGACCCTTGATAGGTTCAAGGAATTTAGGAACGAGGTACAGAACCAGCTAGGCAGGAATATCAAAACCCTTCGGTCGGACCGAGGCGGTGAGTATATGAGCCTAGAGTTTGACTCATACTTAAGAGAGCATGGAATAGTTCCACAGCTCACTCCTCCCGGAACACCACAATGGAATGGGGTGTCCGAACGGAGGAATAGGACCTTGTTGGACATGGTCCGCTCAATGATGAGTCAAGCATCTCTCCCAATTAGTTTCTGGGGACACGCCCTTGAGACAGCAGCTCTTATCTTAAACAATACTCCAACTAAGGCAGTGGAAAAGACCCCATATCAGATATGGACGGGCAAGGAGCCCAATGTGTCTTTCCTAAGGATTTGGGGATGCGAAGCACATGTCAAGAAATTGACTAGTGGCAAGCTGGAGCCCAAAACCGATAAATGCCTGTTTGTGGGCTACCCTAGGGAAACCAAAGGGTATTACTTCTACAACCCCGCCGAGAACAAGGTGTTCATGGCAAGGAAGGGGTCTTTCTAGAAAAGGAGTTCCTTTCCAAGAAAGATAGTGGGAACAATGTTGAACTCAGGGAAGTTCAGGGTCCACAAGCTCCTGAAAAGGATAACTCGGAGGCCCAGGTGGAGCTTCCACAAGTGGAAGCACCGACCCAGGCCACACAAGAACCTAGAAGGTCTGGTAGGGATCGTCGTGGACCGGAGAGGTATGGTTTCCTTGTCACCGATGATCAAACTCTTCTCATCTGGGATGAGGAAGAACCCAAAACCTACTAGGAGGCTATGGCTAGCCCACAGTCTGTGAATTGGCGTAAAGCCATGGAGGCAGAAATGCAATCTATGTACGATAACCAAGTTTGGAACTTGGTTGATCCACCTCCAGGTGCTAAGGTAATAGGTTGCAAGTGGTGCTACAAGCTAAAAGCTGATAATACCTTCAAGGGGTGTCTGGTTGCAAAAGGTTTCAGACAAGTCCATGGAATAGACTATGATGAAACTTTTTCACCAGTAGCCATGCTCAAATCCATCAGGATACTACTGGCCATAGCCGCATGGTATGACTATGAGGTATGGCAGATGGATGTCAAAACCGCTTTCTTTAATGGAAAGCTACTCGAGGATGTGTACATGACACAACCTGAGGGTTTTGCCGATCCTAAGTATCCGGGTAGGGTATGCAAACTTCAAAGGTCCATTTATGGACTGAAGTAAGCATCCCATAGTTTGAATCTAAGATTCAATGAGGCTATAAAGGAATATGGCTTCATACAGAATCTAGATGAGCCTTGTGTGTATAAGATGACTAGTGGGAGCATTGTCACATTCTTGGTACTTTATGTAGACGACATCCTACTCATTGGAAGCGACATACCTACACTGCAAGGGGTAATGCAGTGGCTGAGTAAGTGCTTCGCAATGAAGGACTTAGGCGAAGCTAAGATGATCCTAGGGATCAGGATCTACAGGGATAGATCAAATCGGCTTCTGGGCCTAAGTTAGGCTTCGTACATTGATAAAGTTCTGAAAAGGTTCATCATGGACCGGGCTAAGAAAGGTTTCTTACCAATGGGCCATGGGCTGAAACTTAGTAAGAAGAACTATCCTAAAACAAGGGAGGATAGGGAGAACATGAAATTGGTTCCATATGCTTCGACTATAGGATCAATTATGTACTCCATGTTATGTACGAGACCTGATGTCGCCTTTGCACTGAGTATGACGAGCCAATACTAGCAGGATCCCGGGGAGGATCACTAGAAAGCTGTCAAAGCAATCCTCAAGTACCTTAACTGGACTAAGGATAGCTTCTTAGTGTATGGTGGTTAGGAAGTGCTATCAGTTACTGGGTATACTGATGCAAGCTTCCAGACCGACCAGGATGAGTACCAATCGCAGTCTGGGTATGTATTCTTGCTGAATGGTGGTGCTGTAAGCTGGAGGAGCTCAAAGCAGCCAACCATAGCGGACTCTACGACAGAAGCTGAGTACATCGCTGCGTGTGATGCAGCTAAAGAAGCTGTATGGATGAGGAAGTTTATCACTGAGTTGGGAGTAGTGCCAACTATCCAAGACCCAGTTGATATCTTCGATGACAACAATGGGGCTGTTGCATAAGCCTAGGAGCCCCGGTCACACAAGAACACAAAGCACGTGCTCAGAAAGCTTCACCTCATACGAGAGATCACGGAGAGAGGTGACATTGCATTGCACAGAGTGGACACCGAGGATAATGTTGCAGATCCATTGACCAAGGCGCCCAAGCAAGAGGGTCATACTAGGTCTATAGGGATTAGGCTCATGCCTAGTTGGAACTAGTGCAAGTGGGAGATTGTTGGATATGCCCTAGTCCCGAGGCATTGGTCCGTGTATTTGTATTATACATTTATTAGATTCATGTATTATACTCATTTGTGTTATGAATAAAGGCATCGAATCATTTATTATATTTATCTTGTGCAATATATTAAATGAAGTATCCAATGGACATATCTATATCCATGATCCATGATGACAAGTGTCATGCACTTGGCAGTAAGACCATGGATAGGGTAAACGATATGACCATAAATAGATCCGTAGTCTGTTCCAGTCATGGGAATGAATGGAACAAGAGACTGTCATTAACCTGGTTGTACGGCGGTGTCTTACCGGTCATTGGACATGGAATGTCAACAAAGTTAATGGGTACATGCCTGGGAGCATGGTACTGGATAGATCCACTAAACAAGTAATCCACATGGTATAGTATCACAAGTGATTCTCATGTAGTACTTGTATGGATCCTTTGACCTGACCATATGATGGTATTACATGTGAAGTCACATGCTTAGGGGTACGCCTAAAGGGCCTGTAATAGGGTGCCAAGTATGGGTACTTTCGGTTATGTCACTGAGCATGGTAATACTATGGATATGCAGAAGGGATTTGTCACTCAGTAGCCCACTGAGAAGATATCACCGGCCTCTTGATGAATGTGACTGATAAGAGTGTGGCCACACCCAAACAAGTTGGAACTTGTTTGTGAGCTTCAATACATTCGGGATCAAGTTAATGTCCGGACACAAAAAAGGGTGATCAATCCATGCCTCTGTGTTGGACACCGATATCAATGACATGGGATGTACAAGTTTAAACTACAGGGTCATGATAACAGTTAGACTGCCATCTCCATCTTAATTGGGGGCTGCAATGGCTTGCTAGAGCCCAACTATAGTCTACGGGCCAAAGGCCCGCTGCCAACATAAAGATGGGCCCACGGGATCGTACATATAGAACGACTGAATGCAGACTTAAGGAATCACATGTGTACTTGGAGTATACACTATGGAAAGAGAGGTGTATATATATTAATAATATTATAAAGATCAATTGGATTGATCCTAATAATAAAATTAATATATGTTCGATTCGCTCTTCATAATTAATTGGATTAATTATGAAATTATTTCTTAGGTGGAAATATTCATATGTATAGGTTTACATATGATTTTATTTTGTGAAGATTTAATTTTAATTCGATAGATTAAATTAATTGGTCAAACTAATTTTAATTTAAATGTAAATAATATATTACTTGGAGTAATATATTAAATACATAGGTATATTAAAATTGGGCTTGAAATTAATTTAAACCAGAATAATTAAAATTAGACTGGGCCCAAATTAAAACAAGGAAGCCTGCACAGAATGAAATGGAGCCAAGCTGGGCCTGAATTCCCCTAGGGGAATTCGGCCACCCTAGGTATAAAACCTAGGGTGAAAATTTCGGCCCCTAACCCTAACACACAAGCTAGCCGAAATTCCTAGCCTCCTCTCTTCCATTGTTTCGTTTTTCCAACGCTAGCACGGGTTGCATTCGTTAGGCGTTCGTGTATGAAAACGAGGAGGAAA
The DNA here is from genome assembly GCA_039660915.1 of Euphorbia tirucalli. Classification (NCBI taxonomy): domain Eukaryota; kingdom Viridiplantae; phylum Streptophyta; class Magnoliopsida; order Malpighiales; family Euphorbiaceae; genus Euphorbia; species Euphorbia tirucalli. Next base: position 26,206,350 of record CM077640.1, on the reverse strand, counting down.
TCTGCTTTGGTTTCTGCAGCCTTCATCCATCATTTGAAAGAGATTTTCTGGTAAGAAAATTAATCTCTTTCTATTTATTTTAAAGTTTTTCAATTTCCATTTCAATTGCTCCTGGGGCCGGATTTGAGGAAATCACCGTGTTCTTCCGCTTTTATCGGGTGATTTCCAGTGAAAAATCCCAACACCTTGCCTGTGTTCCAGCGTTTTGGAGCACCAGGAACGGATTCGGACACCGAAAAACCCTTTGGAATCACAAACAACCTGAACTCGTTTGCGATCCTCCGAAGCTCGATAGAACTGTGAATTGATCCGAATGACAACTCTTGATCAGAATCTCTCTATAATATCAATACCCACAAACCCTAATCGTTTCTACAGATTTAATAAAGGTTTTTAAAGATTTTTGTTGAATTATTTTCACCCTTTTTCTCTCCATAAAATCCTAAAGAAAACCTTAATTCTGTGTTTTTGATTGCAGAGAAGACAATTCCCAGTCTACCTTTTAATTGTCGTTTCTATTGCTTTTATATCGCCCCAAATAGGGTTAAAATCAGAATTAATGACTGATCTAAGCGCCGGAATTTTTCATACTGAAAAAAAAATGTCTCACACGACTATAATTACAGTCGTGCGACTATATTTACAGTCATACGACTGTAATAAAAAATTATAGTCGTATGACTATAAATGCATAACAGGTAGCAGAAGCCCATCCCTTAAGAATAAAAAATTGAGGTGATTTGAAGGGCAATTAATGCCTGTTTTTCAGCAGCAAGAAAGGCAAATAAATAAATAAATAAATAAAGGGGGGAAAAAGAAGAAAGAGAGGGGGGAGATTTTAGGATTGAAAAGAACAGAAGGAAAAAGGAGAGAAAAAAGAGAAAACCCAACCAAAGAAACACTATCTTTTTCTCCTCTTTTTGTTTTGGTTCTAGTGTTACAAAGTCAAAAGTAGATAGAAATCATAGGTTTAAACTTAACACAATCAATCCAAGGCACTCAACTCAACCAAATCCGTGACTTTTTAGAGGTTTTGGACCTATTGTGCAACCTTGACACATAAAGGAGGAGAAGAAATTTAAAGGCAATTCAAGGCATTTCCCAAGCCAAATCAATGTAGGATCTGCGCTACAAGGGTAAATATACCTAAAACCTTTGTTTTGCTTTGATTTTTGAGTGTTTTGATTTGTTGTCATGCATAGAAATCACATTTTTGGGCTACTATTTCTGGGCATTAAGAACAGTCGTACGACTGTTCTTTTGGCTATGAACAGTCGCACGACTGTAATTACAGTCGTGTGACCATAGCTACAGTTGTACTACTGTTTTTAAATTCTCCTTATTTTCTTTCATTTAAGTAATTTTGGTGATTTTTTGCAAAAGGATGAACTACAGTCGCACGACTGTAATTATAGACGTACGACTATAGTTACAGTCACACGGTTGTAATTACTGCCGGGCGACTGTAATTTTCATCCAGGAGAAGAATATCCAGAAAAATCCCTAAAAATTTTCAAAAATCATAACAATTCAGAAAAATTAGAAAATCATCAAAAATGAATTTTGTTGTGTGCATATAAGACCTTAGATTTAATCTTCGAAATTATCGCACTTAGAACAATGCAATGATGGAGACCCGAATCTCCCGAAAATCGACCAACTCACATGCTAAATTAAAGTAAACCGAAAAAAGAAGATGTATTCAAAATATGTTTTCTCACAAAATAAAAATAGAGGGACATTTCAAAATTGTTTTCCAGGTTTAATCGGGCCAACTGGCCGAGCCGACCCTGTTACCCCTTAAATGCATGCCCCCGATCTCTAAAATCCCAATTTTGTCCTATTTAGTCCTATTTGTGGTGTGCTATAAATTGTGCTAACTGTTTGTTTTGCAGCTTTTAGTTTATTTTTATTTTTCATTTTGGATGTAATAAATAGTTAATCCATGTATTTTAGGCAATTATAATTTTCTAGATTATCGTATATTTTTTGTGCTTGTAATGTGAGGACGAGGGTTTTTATTTTTATTCGATTGGGTTGTAATAACTTATTTACTTACTGCCTTTTATTTTATTTTATCTGTGTGTACACTGCATGTTTATGTTAATAAAAATGAACTTTAGAATTATAAAATACTATCAAAGAATATTGGCCGAATTTATTTTGACTAGACATGAAATAAGGGACTTGTCCGAACCTAGATCTCTGGAAAGTAGCGGCCTTTGTCCGGTTCAGCTGCACTGTAATTTTCCGGTTGAGCTGAGCCGGGTGGCGACTCCTACACTCTCTATTGAGACTTAGGTCTCGGTTCTTTTATGAAACAATTTAATTTTTCAAAACTTGAATTTCCATCATAAAAATCCCACGCGAGGGAGGGTTGCCCGATATTGAGGTTCCCTTCCGAGAGAGTTGCGGAAAAAACATCATCCGCTCACGGTGGCAACTCCGCTGGGGACTTCTTACAAAAGTTTTCTTAAAACTTAAAAGAATTTGACATGCCCTAAAAATGTCTAATCAAAATAAGGTGGATGATTCTTACATGGTATTTTGTTTTTGCATTTTTACTTAGACATTTTTGCATTAGGTTAAGTATCCAATTTTTAGCCTGGTGAATTGTTGAAGTGTCGCCTATGTTCCTCTTGGTCTTAGGGGCACGGATATGAAACACCACCCATAGACTCATACGAACCCCTTCATTCGGACCCTTGAGTGGGGAGAAGTGAGGAGTATATTCTATTATGGGAGCCTTGATTTTAACCCGACTTGGACCAAACTCATATAGGCAACATTAGTTGAATTCCCTTAGGATACCAAAATAAATTGTATGACTGCTAAATTGCGCCTTCATCGTCCCCGGTTGATGATCGAAGAGAACCCCTCCTAGGACTCGGTTAGAATTTTATCAAAAATTGACCACGTTTGGAGGAATAAGGTTGGAGGAATACGCTTCATGTGCTACGTGTTTCCCCCCCTCTCATGACATACCATCATTGGCATTTTCTATGAGCATAACATGTCACATGCAAAGCATTTGTGTGATACTAACTCACATCTTTTGTGTAGCCATTTGCATTTTATTTTCGTGTGTGAAAACATTAAATCATCCGTGTGCCATTCATACTAACCATTTCTTTTGCAGCCATAACATTATATTTGTGTGTTAGCATTTTCACGAAGCATACATGACATCATTATGTATGTCATGCATCCTAACCACATTTTTGTACAATCGTTTGCATTTTGTGTGACATAAGCATTCATGTGTCTCATCTCATTTAAATTAAGGACATCCCAAGGATGCCCATCACAGTCATTTCATTTCATAACATAGCGGGAGTCCCAAAACTACCCGTATTCTACCTGTGCACCAGATTGCACTCGGCCCTTTCAATATGCCATGTCATTCAATATAAGACCATAATGGTCTTAGGTCTATTTCCGTGTGACGATTTGCATGATGTCATTTCATGACACCATACTCATTTATCATAAGTGTCATATGACATCGGGATCCTGTCTGTACACCGTGGTTCGCATCGGATCATTTCATGACTTTATTACATCATTCAAGGTACTCCCTGAGTGCCGGATTAGCACACATATAAGACCATTCCATAACATTGCTAAATCATGGAAGGTGTTCCCCGAATGCTGAACCTTTGTCCGTGTCCCCAGTCACACGTGACTTTCTTATAACATCACTTCATATCATATGCCTCAAAAGCATCAGAACTCTATCTATTTAGTGGCCCCATGCGACCATTTCATGTCATATCATAGACCTATAAAGCGTTGAAACCCTGTCCATGTGTCAGCACACACGCGACCATTTCACGAAATTCACTAGGTGCTCCAAAAACGCCGAACCCTTATCCGTGTAGCGGTCCACATGTGCTATTTTTGGATTGTCTAAAAAATAATAAATAAAGATCATCCTTATCATCATTTCACTCACGACATCATTTCATTCATTCATCATAAATCACCTTCAGTGTCTCACACTTCATGTCATCATTCCATTCACTCATTGTCCCTAATATGTCCCATATGATGTCAAGCAGAGTAAACTGGAGCGACCTAGGACAAGATCTCAGACTTTGAGGGCTGTTGGGGAACAAAGGGCAGTATAACAGAAAGTGAATCTGACTCCGAGGAAGAATTTTAGATGGCCAATACAACACCAAGTCTTGCTGATGCCCTAAGGGATTTCTCGAGATCTCAGGATTTCCGTGACATGTTGAAGGAAGAGATGTAGGCTGTTGTGAGAGAAAGTGGGGAAACCGACGCTAGTGGAGCTGAGAAGGAAAAAGAAACTAAATCATCTCAGCGAGGTGCTGATGCCTTGGCTAGCTTGGAGAAGCTGCAAGAAATTGAGGCAGCTATGTAAAGGAAATTGAATGTGAAGTATTCAAAATTGGATGAAGTTGTGGCCCAGCTGAAGAAAAGGGCTAATGTCAATTCGAACTCCAAGAAGGGGGTTAATGTAGATGCCATGATCAACAAAGGCATTGAGACTTTTCCTATTGGCTTTCAAGTGCCGAAAGTTCCCTCCTACAAGGGGATGGGTTCATCGGAAGCCCATATGAATCTCTATGCACGAGTTATGCTGACGGCCAGTGCCACTAAGCAACAACTTATCAATCTCTTCCCGAGTACAGTCGAGGGGGGAGCATTGGGTTGGTACAATTCTCTATCTGAAGAAGAGTAGTCAGACTGGGAAGTTTTATCAGCGGCCTTTATTAAATACTACAGCTTAAATACCAAGATTCAGGTGAAGCTGTATGACCTGGAGAGAATTAAGCAAAAGTCAAATGAGCCCTTTGATGAATACTATCAAAGATGGATGAACAAGATGATTTTGCTAAAAAACCATCCTGACGAAGATGAACTGATCTAGAAGTTGATTGATGGTAGTAGGGACATCTTCAAGAACAACATCAAGTTCCACCCCTTTAGTGAGCTCAGCGAGGTATACCATATGGCTTTGAAAATTGAGCGTGTTGAGGAGGAGAAGGCAGCAAGCCATAGAGGTAGCAGAAGTTCGGGATATAGCTCTGGGTACAGGTCAACAACTGTGGCCAGGTCTGGTAGCGGCTCTAGTTCAAATTTTGGACGCAGTAACCCAGCAGCAAAGCAATCAAAGTAGAAACCCCGGAGGATAGGGTATATCCCCTTGGGCTCTCCCCTTAGTTAAAATTTTTGAGAAATGCAGAAATGGAGGCTTGTTGCAGTACCTGATACCCTTTGAAAAACCTGTTGAAGCAGATAGAGATAATTTCTGCACGTACCATGTTGTGACTGGCCACAGAACCAATAATTGCTACAAATTGAGGGATGCCATCCAAAAGTTGATTGATGAAGGAAAATTGCAGGAGCCTCCTAAACCCAGTACAAAGACTAACCTATTGTCGGCATTCGAAAAGCAGGTTAATATGGTACACTCAGGATTGCCAGCCAATTTCATCTTTGCTCAAGTCCTACAGGCGAATCCTGCTATATAGTCCATAGCAATCGGTGAAGCTGAGGCAGAATCAGGATGTGTGGGGCAGATGGAATAGAAAGAAATCAAGCCGGTGAGCTTGAATGACCTCAACTTGGAGGATGAATATGAGGAGTTTGGTGAGGATGAGACAGTTAAACCACCAATTATCAAAAAGCTAAAAATTCAAGAGGTTCAGAATGTGACCCGAAGAGACAGGGGTTATCAAATAGCGGCCCAATTGAAAGACAAGGCCCCAATGACTGGGTTGGGTAGCATATCAACATAAGAGGGAGTTGAGAAGGAAGACTTGGTTATCTCTCAATTAAAGAAAACCCCTGCCCAAGCTAGTTTGTGGCATCTGCTGTTGACTTCCAAGGAGCACAGAGCGGCCTTGGTGAGGAAGTTGTCAGAAATCGAGGTCTCCCCCATTGCATCGCCAAAAGCCATATGTTGTCTACTAGATAAGATCCATTATGGGTCTCCCGACATTGTTTTTTTGGAAAAAGATTTGCCCAACGAGGGAAAGGCTCACAATAAGGCCCTCTATATCAGAGCCCATGTGATGGAAAAAGTAATGCTGTGTGTGATGGTGGACAACGGGTCAGCACTGAACATGTGTCCGTAAAAAATGCTACAATGTTTGGGCTTGAGTGAAGATACCCTAAAGAAGTCCTCAACAGTGATCTGGGCATATGATGACTCCAAAAGAACAGTAATTGGAACTTTCAAAGCTGAATTGGAGGTCGGGCCAGTCAAGTCCATGGTTGTTTTCACTGTGATAGACATCCCTGTAACTTTTTTCCTACTGTTGGGAAGACCATGTTTCCACCCGTTATCAGAAAATAAAGTTCTCAATAAACGGGGAGATTGTGACTATTGAGGTGGATGCCCAATCCATGATTGCTACCGTAAATGAGGGGGTCATACCATTTGGTGGATTCCAAATCGCCATGGTCGGGGAAGAGGAAGCCACGGATGCCTCGATGGTCATTTACGAGAACTATATGCAAGAATGGCTATCCAGATATTTGCATAAGCAGAACTTTGTCCCGGACATGGGACTCGAAATCAACCTGTAAGGGGTGCCTAAGTTTAACATTGACTCGGGAAAGCCAAAACAATTCAGGCTAGGGTTTGCAGTAGAAACATCCGGCCAGAAGAATCAGAGAAGGGACAAGAACGGCAAATCTATGATGAAACCATTTATAAAGGCAGGAGAAGAACTGTAAAATGGCCAAGTTAAGCCAGTGAGGGTCGGGAACATTGAATACCCGGGCTTTGAGATATTTTCCGATGTTATAGACTTCAAGAAGAGCCGGGAAGAACCAGTAGCCCCCTTGACGGTGGAAGAGGTAATTGCTAAGTTTGTTGTTCTGCAAAATGAGCCACCTGAAGAGATAGCAAAAGCAGTGATGGTGCCCAAGCAGAAAACCGAAGAGAAAGGCTCCGATGAATCAGTAGAAGCAATTTCAGGGGCGCTGGCTGCTACTTTAAGCAAAGCATTTAGGAAGTCTAAAGAAGGATTCGAAGAGGAGCTGGTGACCAAGGTAAACTTGGATTCTGTGGTTGCTAAGATAGCCGAGATCATGAAGAAAGCTAAGGTGCAGGTGGGTGAAATTGAGAAGACCACTATACCTGCTGAACAAGAAGCCAAAGTAGCTACAGATCTGGATGATGTCCTGGAGCTGAATGGGAAAGCTGAAGAAGTACAAGGCCCTCCACCTGTGGAGGATGAAAATGACTTTGTTGTATCTATTTCTTCCATTTTCAATGTGAATGATGTACTCTATAACAAGTTCAATGCAATGAAATCCCAGTTTGCTTACTTATGTGATGTTTATCCTGATAATTCTGTGCATGCATTTGAATCACCATTAAGTATATTTAGCATACATGGCACTGCATTACATGAAATCAACATAAGTACAGATGAAAACCCCAAAATGGTATTCATTTCACATGAGCTAAAACCCGAGGAAGAGAGAGAATTAACAAGAATATTGCAAAAACATGTTAAAGCTTTCGCTTGGTCATACAAGGACATGCCGGGTGTAGACACTGAAATAGCAGTTTATAAGATCCCAACGGACCCTAAGTTCAAGCCAGTGAAGCAGAAACTGAGAAGATTGAGGCCAGAATGGGCTACGTTGGTGAAAGAAGAAGTGGCTAAGTAGATAAAAGCCAAATTCCTCGAAGTGGTGGAGTATATAGAATGGCTAGCCAATATCATCCTAGTACCTAAAAAGAATAGTAGGGTCAGAGTATGTGTCGACTACAGGGACCTGAATAAGGCATGCCCAAAAGATAACTTCCCACTGCCTCATATCAATGTCTTGGTTGATAATGCAGTAAAACCAGCAATGTACTCCTTCATGATTGGGTTTTCAGTATATAATCAGATCCTGATGGACGTAATTTACACAGTGAAGACACCATTCATCACAGAGTGGGGTACCTTCTGCTACAGAGTAATGCCCTTCGGGTTGAAGAATGCTGGAGCCACTTATCAAAGGGCTGTCACAACTTTGCTGCATGATATGATCCATAAAGAAGTCGAAGTGTATGTTAATGATATGCTTGTTAAATCAATGACCCAGGAGGAACATCCTATTATCCTGGATAGATTTCTTACTCGCATTGGAGAGTATAACTTGTGACTTAATCCTAAGAAGTGCATATTCAGAGTCACATCAGGGAAGCTGTTGGGTCATATAGTCAGCCAGAGGGGAATAGAAATGGACCCAGATAAAATCAAAGTTATTCGAGATATGCCGGCTCCATAAACAGAGAAGGAAGTCTACTCATTCTTGGGCTTCTTACAATACATCAGTTGCTTCATAGCACGGTTGACTTCCACCTGTGAGCCAATTTTCAAGCTGTTAAAGAAAGATCAGCCGATTGTATGGGATGACAGATGTCAACTGGCATTTGAGAAAATCAAGGCTTATCTAGTAAATCCTCCTATTTTGAGTCCACCAATTCCAGGGAAGCCTTTGATCTTGTATTTGGCCGTTGAAGACTCCTCTGTATGGGCAATGTTGGTGCAAGAACAAGATGGTAAGAAGGAGTACCCTATCTACTACCTCAGCAAGAAGCTACTGGAGTATGAAACCAAGTACACACTGGTAGAGAAGACATGTGTGGCAATGATCTAGCTGAACAAGAAGTTACGCCATTACTTCTAGTCATACAAAGTGCAAGCCGTGGCTAAAGTGGATCCGATGAAGTATCTTTATAAAGCACCCATGCTAGTTGGGAAGTTATCTAGGTGGCTCTTACTTTTGTCAGAATTCGACATTAAATACATCACTAAGAAAACCATCAAAGGGCGAGCCGTAGCAGAATTTCTAGCAAATCAGCCGCTGGAGTCATATTACACAGAGAATTTGGAGTTCCGGGATGAACAACTGGCCATGGTGGAAGTAAAGAGATGGGTCATGTGCTTCGGTGGTGCCATGAATAGGAAGGGTGCTGGAATCAGGGTAATCATAGCAACACCGGACTGTGAAATCATTCCTTTGTCGAAGAGATTGGATTTTCCTATAACCAATAACGGAGCAAAGTATGAAGCAAGCCTATTTGGGATGGAAGCTCTGTTGACACTAGGGGCAAATGATGTCTTGATCGTTGGAGATTCACTTTTAGTGATTAGGCAAGCTCAAGGTGAATGGGAGTTGAAAGAAGAAGCCTTACGGCCTTACTTGGAGCTGCTACAGTACAGAAAAAAGTTATTTGGCCAATATGAATTTAAACATGTCCCTAGGGATGAGAACAAGATGGCTGATGTGTTGGCAACACTGTTTTCCATGTGGGAAAATCCAGAAGAAACTCAAGTACAACCACTGGTTATAGCAATTTACAGACAACCCTCCTTTGAAATGCACAAAGTAATGGAATTAACAGCTGAAGAAAAGCCATGGTTCTTCGATATTTACCAATATGTGAAGGAAGGAAAATACCGAGAGGGAGCCATTACTGCTGATAACGTGTCATTAAGAAAATTTGCTAGTCAGTTCAGAATTTTTAAGGACAAACTATATAAAAGAATAGCAAATGGAGTTCTTCTAAGATTTCTGACAGAACAAGAGGTAGAAACAGTGATGCAGTAGGTACACGCAGGGTCCTGCAGTCCATATATGAATGGGCTCACCACGGCCAGGAAGATAATGAGACAGGGGTACTTCTAGATGACTATGCAGGTTGATCGTATAAGGAAAGTAAAAAGATGTCACGAGTGTCAGATCTATGCTGACATCAGTCATCTTCCACCACTCAAAATACAGAATTTGGCATCCCCTTGGCCATTTTCAGCATGGGGGATAGATATAATCGGTGAAATTCATCCTGCAGCATCTAATGGACACCGATTCATAGTGGTTGCTGTTGACTACTTTTCAAAGTGGGTAGAAGCAGAATCCTTCACTAGTGTAATAGCCAAGTAGATGGTTAAGTTCATCCAGAAGAATATTTTTGCTCGATAAGGAAGTCCCCACCATGTAGTGATTGGCAACGGAGTGCAGTTCCAAAGGACAACAGCCTAGCTGTTTGCAGAACATGACATCGAGCATCATAGATCTTCTCTATATAGACCCCAAGTTAACGGTGCAGTGAAAGTAGCTAATAAGGTGATAAAGAAGATCTTATCAAAAATTGTAACTACCTACAGAGATTAGGCTGATAAACTGGCGTATGCTCTTTGGGGTTATAGAACTAGTGTCAAAACACCAACAAGAGAAACTCTTTATGCCTTGGTGTATGGTAGAGAAGCAGTGTTACCAGTAGAAATAGAGCTTAAGTCACTCAGGGTCTCCTTGGAAGCTCAGTTACCAGAGACTGAGTGGGCTTAGGCTAGATATGAGCAATTGGCAGTGCTAGATGAAAAGTGACTGAACGCACTAGATCACTTGCAGATGTACTAATGCAGAATGGCCAGGGCCTATGATCCGAATGTGAAGTACCCTAGGCAGTAGTTGAAAGTAGGGGATTTGGTTCTAAAACAATTAAGGCCTTCAAATGTCGATGTTTGGGGGAAGTTCAGACCCAACTGGGAAGGGCCCTATATTATGAAGAAAGTGCTATCAAAAGGTGGTGTCAGCATCATGGACATGGATGGAAATGAGTTCACTAATCCTATTAATCAAGACTGCTTAAAGCTTTACCATATGTTAAAAAAAAAGAAGAAGTTTGCTAGGCTGAAAACTCAAAAAGAGCGGTATAGGCAAAAGTTAAGACACGAGAGAAAATGACCAATTGGGAAATCTGAAAGTGACAACTGGTAACGGGTACTGGCTCTGTGTGGAGTGTATACCATTTTGGGAACCAATCTTTTCAAATGTACTCATTTTGATTTTATCAATAAAGTGAAATGTGTGTTTAAATATATTTGTGTGGTTATGTCAAATGCATAAACAAAGTTATCTTGCTTAAACATCCATTTAAGGAAAGCGCTTTGCATTTAACTGGTTGAACATATCATGTTATTTAACAATGAAAATGTACAAAATACATACAAGATGAAATCTTTTATCATTCTCCAAATTCAATTCATCTTTTCAAAGAGCAACAATGGTTGTCCAAGAACTTGACTATTGAGAAGATCAAGCTGAATAAAAACAACCTTCCTCTATAGTTTATGTACAAAGCTACACTGGCCTAATAAGTTGCTCCTTTCATCTGCTCTCTTGGACTGATTCTGTGAAACCTTTTTTTCTATCGTCAATGAATTCTAATAAGAAATTGAACCCCAATGCTATTCCATATAGCATTTTTCTGCATCGTGTCATCACCAGAAGGATGATGAGGCAAGTGGCCATGGCACCGTTTCAATCAGTCTTCATTTATCAAAAAAAAAAAAAAAAAGAGAAGCGCGCTGGGTGAAAACCAAAAGGTACCTCAGGCAAAATTAGAGCATCTCGTTGGGCTGAAAACCCACATTGGGCAGCCCAGGCAAAATTTAAAGCTCTTCCAGATTCATAAATCACAGGGGCGGAAGGTAGAACCCTTCCACCATTTCCCCGCAGGAGTACTTACATCATTCTCCAGCAGGATTCTTCACATTATTCCCCAGTGGAACATTCACAAGGGACACTATGATCCTTTCCCCGGCAGTTGTCACGTATCCCCAGCAGTCATCTCATTTCTTCAGTAGTCCTCATATATCTTCAACAAGAAGAAGCTTTGTGTGAATAATGTCTTCCACCAGCCGAAGGCAAAACATATCTTCCCCAGTAGAAAGGAGGAGCATCAATATTAAACAAACAACGAGAAATGCATCATTTAGGATCCACGTGCATATGCATCATCATGCATACATATACAGCATATACAGAGCATTCATCCCCAGCTAGTCTTCATTCTTGATCGAAGGGGCAAAAATTTTTGTTCAAAATCTCTCGATCAAGGAATGAAGACTTGCAATTTCAAATGCACGAATTCGTCATCACCGTCTCGAACAAGGATAAATCCCCAGCAAATCCGCCTTGGCTAACATAGACCCAGTATTGGCCCAGATCGGCTTTATTCCAGATCCCCAGCAAATCCACCTCGGGTAACATAGACTCGGTATCAGCCTAGATCGGCTTTATTCCACATCGCCAGTAGATTCGCCTTAGGTAACCTAGACCCGATATCGACTTATTTCATCATCAATCTCACCTCGGGTAACCTAGACCCGGTATCGGTTTATTTCATCTTCAACCTCGCCTTGGGTAACCTAGACCCGATATCAGCTTATTTCATCACCAACCTTGCCTCGGGTAACCTAGACCCGGTATCAACTTATTTCATCTTCAACCTCACCTCGGGTAACCTAGACCCGGTATCAGCTTATGTAAGACTCATCATTTCAGCGGATCCACCTCGGATATATGTAAATCTGGTATCGACCCAGATCAGCTTTGCCTCGGGTAATGTAAACCCGGTATGGCTTATTTCATCATCAATCTCGCCTCGGGTAATGTAAACCCGGTATCGGTTCAACTCCTCTAATTAACTCAGTTCACCATCACGATAGTGAGACTACAACAAGTTAGGTGCACGTTCCTTTCTTGCGTCTACGACGCTTCAATATGCGCTCTCAAATTCATCACCTCAGGTATGTTAGACCTAGAGTCAGGTGTCGAATTTGATCATGCGAGGGGCAGTTGTAAGGCCAGAATTTTTCATACTTAAAAAAAAATTATGTCACACGACTGTAATTACAGTCGTATGACTGTAAATGCGTAACAGGTAGTAGAAGCCTATACCTTAAGAATAAAAAATTAAGGTGATTTGAAGGGCAATTAATGCCTGTTTTTCAGCAGCAAGAAAGGCAAAAAAAAAAAAATAAATAAAGGGGAGGAAAAAGAAGAAAGAGAGGGAGGAGATTTTAGGATTGAAAAGAAGAGAAGGAAAAAGGAGAGAAAAAGGAGAAAACCCAACCAAAGAAACACCATCTTTTTCTCCTTTTTTTCTTTTGATTCTAGTGTCACAAAGTCAAAACTGGATAGAAATCATAGGTTTAAACTTAACACAATCAATCCTAGGCACTCAACTCAACCACATCCATGACTTTTTAGAGGCTTTGGACCTATTGTGGAACCTTGACACATAAAGGAGAAGAAGAAATTTAAAGGCAATTCAAGGCGTTTCCCAAGCCAAATCAACGTAGGATCTACGTTACAAGGGTAAATATACCTAAAACCTTTGTTTTGCTTTGATTTCTGAGTGTTTTGATTTGTTCTCGTGCATAGAAATCCACATTTTTAGGCTGCTATTTCTGGGCATTAAGAACAATCGTACGACTGTTCTTTTGGCTATGAATATAGTGCGACCATAGCTACAGTCATACTACTGTTATTAAATTCCCCTTATTTTCTTTCATTTAAATAATTTTGGCGATTTTCTGCAAAAGGATGAACTACAGTCCCACGACTGTAATTACAATCATACGACTTACAGTTGCACTGCTGTAATTACAGCCGAGCGACTGTAATTTTTGTCCCGGAGCAGAATATCCAGAAAAATCCCTAAAAATTTCCAAAAATCATAAAAATTCAGAAAAATTAGAAAATCATAAAAAATGAATTTTGTTGTGTGCATTCACGACCTTAGATTTAATCTTCGAAATTATCGCACTTAGAACAATGCAACGACGGAGACCCGAATCTCCCGAAAACTGACCCACTTCACATGCTAAATTAAAGTAAACCGGAAAAAAAAATGTGTTCAAAATATGTTTTCTCATAAAACAAAAATACAGGGACGTTTCAAAATTGTTTTCCAAGTTTAATCGGGCTGGCTGGTCGAGTCGACCCGGTTACCCCCTAAATGCATGCCCCCGATTTCTAAAATCCCAATTCTGTCCTATTTGAGTCCTATTTGTGGTGTGTTATAAATTGTGCTAACTGTCTGTTTTGCAGCTTTTAGTTTATTTTTATTTTTCATTTTGGATGTAATTAATAGTTAATCCGTGTATTTTAGGCGATTGTAATTTTCTAGATTATTGTGTATTTTTTGTGCTTGTAATGACGGTTTTATTTTTATTCGATTGGGTTGTAATAACTTATTTATTTACTTCCTTTTATTTTGTTTTATTTTATCTATGTGTATGATGCATGTTTATATTAATAAAAATGAACTTTAGAATTATAAAATACCATCAAAGAACATTGGCCAAATTTATTTTGATTAAACATGAAATAAGGGACTTGTCCAAACCTAGATCTCTGGAGAGTGTAGCGGCCTTCATCCGGTTCAGCTACAATATAATTTCCCAGTTGAGCTGAGCCGGGTGGCGACTCCTACACTCTTTATCGAGACTCAGGTCTCGGTTCTTTTATGAAATAATATAATTTTCCAAAACTTGAATTTCCATCATAAAAAACCAGCACGAGGGAGGATTGCCCTATATCGAGGCTCCCTTCCTAGAGAGTTGCAGAAAAAACGTGGTCCGCTCACAACTGATTTCCACTTATTTAGGAAATCTGGTGATTACAGCCGTGCGGCTGTAGTTGCCTACAGCCGGGCTGTACTACTGCCGTGTGGCTGTAGGGCACTATAGCCGAGCAGCTATAGTGGCTAGACTTGCCTATTTTCACATTTTTTCGCTTTTCTCTTCGAATCTTTCCAACGCTCACTTGACCTTCTTTAGGGTTCTGTATCGAGACTTGTTACACATATTTGGGTCATCCTAGACACCTCCAGCGTCATTCCAATCATTCTAAATCTGTCTCACGTTTTTCCGTGAAAAAGGTAATAAAAGCTTTCATCATCGAGGTCGGGAAAAAACCCGTGCTCACAGTATTCACCCTCTGTTTCATAAACATTAACTTACTTTGATAGTAATTCACTAGTGCTTCCTAACAATCATTAACAACTTGTTATTACCTCTTAAACCTTTCTATTGCTTAGTAATTTAACGTGAGGTTCCTATTGATAGTGATAAGGTTAGAATTGCTTTAGAACCATCGAACTCATAGTGTTTATCATCATACCTCTCGAGATTCTTTTTGTTAATGGGTCAGCAAGATTTTCCTTAGACCGAACATAGAAAATTGCAATTACAGCATCAGATAATCGTTGTCTTATATATTCATGTCTTAGAGCAGCATGTCTTGCTTTACCATTACAAATCTTACTAAAAGCTTTAGACATTGTTGCTTCACTATCATAGTGTAAAGAGATAGCTGGCATCGGTTGTGGCCATAACTTTATATCAAATAATCAAATTCTCAGCCATTCTGCCTGTTTGTCTGTAGCTGCTAGAGCCACAAAGTCTACTTCCATGGTGGAATGAGTGATGCAAGTTTGTTTCTTGGATGCCCAAGAAATAACTCCTCCGGCTAAAATAAATTTCCATCCAAAAGTTGAAATTGTATCTTTAACATTAGTAGCCCAACTTGCATCGCTATATCCTTCTAAAACTGAAAGAGACCAATTATAAAATAAGTCATATGACTTAGTCCTTTTGAGATAAACAAGAACTCTACCAATGACTTTCCAATGTTGACTACTAGGATTATGTATATACCTTAATAATTTACCAACTGCAAATGCTATATCGGGTCTTGTATAATGCATTGCTTACATTAAGCTACCAATTGCACTAGCATAATCAAGTTGACTTGTTGATCTTCCTTTATTTAAGGTCAACTAATGAGAAACATCATATGGGGTGTTTGCTTCTTTTATATCTAAGTGATTGAACTTTAATAGTATTTTGTCAATGTAATGTGATTGGCACAAAGTAAAACCCCCACTATGTTTTCTAACTTTAACTCTTAAGATAGTATCTGCTTCTCCTAAATCTTTCATTTTAACTTGAGAAGTCAAATACTTCTTAGTATCTTTAGTTCCTTACATAATGGTACTTATAATTAGCATATCATCAACATATAGACATACTATTACATCATAATCCTTAGTAAATTTGGAATATATGCATCTATCAACTCCATTATGAATGACATCATTAGAAAGAGTGACACTATCAAATTTTTCATGCCATTGCTTAGGAGCTTTCTTTAATCCATATAAGGATTTAATCAACTTGCATACTTTCCTTTCATTTCCTGGAAGCAAAAACCCTTCGGGTTGTTCCATATAAACTTCTTCATCAACATTACCATTTAAAAATGTCGGTTTAACATCCATTTGATGAATATGCAATTCATATATAGATGCCAAAGCAAATAACACCCTAATAGAGGTTAATCTAGCAACCAGAGCATAAGTATCAATCAACTCCTTCCTTTTGCTTAAACCCTTTAGCTACTAGTCTCGCTTTGAATGTTTGAAGAGACCCATCAATATTGTATTTCCTCCTAAAAACCCATTTACAACCAATAGGTTTAGGACCAGGAGGTAAATCGACTAATACCTAAGTACCCTTAGAAAATAAAGAATCCATTTCATCATTAATTGCTTTTTTCCAAAAAGCCAAATCTCGTAAAGAGATAGCTTCTCGAAAAGTTGTAGGATCTTCTTCCACATTTAGTACTATATGTATTGTTCTTAATACTTGTGTTCTTGTCCCTTCTACCAAGAAGACTCGAGCTTGTGAAGAAATGAGATCAGGACCTAAGTCCTTTTCGATTCCAGTTCATTTACTCCTTCTAGGTTCACTAAGGGTTTCTATTTCTTTTCTTTTCTTGTTTAACGAACTAGAATTTTCACTAGTTGGTCTTTCTATATTATTTTAGTTGAATCATTGATAAATTTATTTTTTAAAAATTCAACACCTCTAGATTCAACTATAACATTTAATTCTAAATCAAGTAACCTATTAGCTTTAGAATTTTCAGCATAACCAACAAAAAAACTTTTTAAAGCTCAAGGTAATAATTTGGTTCTTTTAGGATCAGTTACTCTATAGAAAGCAATGCATCCCTAAACTTTAATATAAATTAAGTTGGGTTTCCTTCCCTTCAAAATTTCATAAGGTAAAATCTTACTTTTGTTGAAGGTATCCTATTGTGAATATGATAAGCAGTTAACAAAGCTTCCCCCTATAGGTTCAATGGTAACTTGGAATGTACAAACATTGAATTGACCATGTCTACCAATGTCATATTTTTTCTTTCAACTAAACCATTTTGTTGTGGAGTATATGGAGCACTTGTTTGATGAATTAGACCATATTGCACATAAAAATTAGAAAATTCAATGGAAAAGTATTTATCCCCACGATCACTTTGTAACACTTTAATTTTCCTTTTTAATTGATATTCTATTGGAATTTTGTAACTTTTGAACATGTCAAAAGATTGGTCCTTTGTTTTCATCAAATAAACATGAGTAAATTTAAAATGGTCATCTACAAAGGTTATGAAATATCTATTTCCACCTCTAGTTAAATGACCATTCAGTTCACAAATATTAGTTAGTACTATATTAAGCAATTCTGTATTTCTTTCATGTCTAGGAAATGGTTTCTTTGTCATCTTTGCTTGTAAACATATTTCACATTTATTATTACTCGTGTCAATTTTAGGTATCAACCCTTCCTTAGACATAAATTTATACCTATTATTTATATGTGATAATCTAACATGCTATAAATAATAAGAAGAATCAACAATATAAGCAGAAACATCGCTTTTATTAATGCTTAGTTTGAACATTCCATTACAAGAGTCTATTTGACCAACAAACACACCATTCTTTGAGAAAATAACTTTTTCTGCTTCAAGTACAACTTTAAATCCCTTTTTGCATAATAAGCTTCTGGAAACAAGATTGTTTCTCACATCAGGAACATGGAAGACATTAGTCAAAATGAGTTTCTTTCATGAAATAAATTGTATCTCCAAAGTTCCATTTCCAAGAACCTTAGCGGTATTATTTCCTATTAACATTATTTCATCATTTGCAAAAAGTTTATACTGTTTGAATAGATGTTTGTTGTTGCAAATATGAATAGTTGCACCAGAATTATAACACTAGTTAGTGGACTTTTCATTGTTGCCATATTGCATTCCGTAATCATTCTTACATTTAGTTCACAAATCATGGCAACAATTTCAGCAGAATTCTCAATAAGATTTACTTTCTCTTGTTGGGAATAATTTTTTATTTTTCATTTTCTTAAAGAAATGACATTCCTTTTTAAAATCTCCTTTCTTCCTATAAAAATAGCAAGTCTTATTTTTCTTGTTGGTGAAACTCTCAACACTTTCAGAATGTTTCCTTTTCTTGCTTAATGATTTGTTACCTTTGGACTCAATTACATTCACCTTTGAACCAAACTCTAAAGCAAATTTGTTCTCACGTATACGAGTTTCTTCTTCAATTCTAATATGCTTTATGAGTTGCTCAATAGTGAGATTTTCAGAAGTGTGCAATAATTTCTTTCGATAATTATTCCAAGTGAATTGTAATTTAGCAATTACAGCAGCCACTTGTAATGGTTCAGACACTTCCACCTTTAATTCTTTGAGTCTTGATGCAAAAACCAACAAATCATCAACTTGACTCATTACTGAAACATTCTCATTCATTTGACATTCAAAAAATTTCATGGTGAGGAATCTATCTGTACCTTGCTTTTCGTATGTATATTTATTTTCTAATGCCTTCCAAATCTCTTGTGGTGAGGTTATACCTCTTCGCGTTTCTTCCTTGAAGCCCTTATGACATCCGTATCTTGATCACTTTGTTGGGATTCGTCATCAAAAAAATAACATGGCGCAACCAAAATTACACCGTTAAATTTTTTTCTAGAATCCACCTATTGTGTCCAATTACCATTGATTGGAATAAAACCAATTTGAATCAAGAGAGATTAACTCACCAGATTCGTCTCTTTTAGAGACTGCTGTAGAATCGTTTCTTGAAATTGTGATCTCCAAAGTCTGGTGCATGACCAAATATCGAGTGGGAACCGGTGCTGGCTGAAGAAGGGGAAGGAATGGAGAATTAATTACTGTAAATTGTGGCTGTTTTGGGGCTGAAATTTCTAGCAAATAAAATAGGGTTAGGGTTTGGTTTCTTCCTTATGTGTGCCCTTATATAGACACTTTGTCTAATTGGGTTTTAATTAGGTTAATTAGACCCAAGACCACTAGGATTATAATTCCATAAATAAACTTTAATTAAAAAGTATATACTATGTAATTTAATTCCATTTGGTTAATTTAATTACCTCTAAATAAAATTAAATCACACTTAAGTAAATACAATCCATGTATTTAATTTTCCTACTTAGGAAAATTATTTAATTAATTGTTTACTTTATGTAATTCAATTAATTGATAAATTAATTAATTACATTATGTAAACTTATTAATTAAATTAAATCAACCCAATGTTAATTAATTACCTTGACATTGAGTGTCAACTAATTAATTAACGCATTCCTTCCAATGTACATTACATGTACAATTTCTATAAGTTCCAGCTCAGTTGATCTATGTGCATGATCCTATAGGTCTGTCTTTATGTTGGTAGTAGACCCAAGGCCCATACACTGTAAGTGGCATCTAGCAAACTGTTACAGCCCCCAATTAAGATAGAGATACAACAGTCTGTTGAAAAAAAAAACCTAGTAGTAATCTCAAAGTGTCCTTTGCCAAACGAGATCGATATGAATAAACAAGAGGCATGGTGTCCGTCATCCTCTTCTGTTGTTTATTATATTTCTTGATCTTGAGTTGACTGATTAATCAAATAAGTAACCGATTTACTTGGGTATGACCATACACTTATCAGTCCCACCCATCAAGTGGCTAGTGATATCATCTCGGTGTTACCTGGTTTGGCAATTCCATCACTTCATCATCAATATTAATATGTTCATCAGTCCACCCAATCATACCCGTATTTAGCATTCTTTTATAGACCTGTTAGGCATATGTCAAAGTGAACCAGATTCCATATTGATACAATAATGAAATCTGGTCTAAGGACAAAAGAGACCTACTCAAGGAGGACCTATGACCTGATAACCATATGGATTTCCTATGCGGATCGATCCAGTCCCTTGCCAATGACATGTAGCTATATTCATGACTGACTATACAAGTACTATGGCTAGTTAGGAACTGCCATACAGTCATTAAATATACAAGTCTGTGGTTTTATTCGTTCCCATGATTAGAACAAACCTGGGATAGGTTTTATGATTATCAATCAATGGATACTCTGCTCATATTATAGCACAAGATATAAATGAAATAGATTAATTTCCTTTATTAATGTGAAACAAATAATGTATTCATACAATGAGTCTTAATATATGATACAAAATATAAGAAACCAATGCCCTAAGGCAAACCAACAATCTCCCACTTGCACTAGTTCCAAGTGGGCATTGCCCTAATTCCTATAGATCTGGTATGACCATCGTGTTGTGTCTACAGTAGTGCCTTGGTAATCGGATCAGCGACATTATTCTTAGTGTCAACTCTCTGCAATGATATGTTACCTCTGTTCACGATCTCCTGAATGAGGTAAAACTTTCTGAGCACATCTTTGGATCTCTTATGTGACCGGGGCTCCTTAGCTTGTGCGATGGCCCCATTGTTGTCACAGAAAACATCAACCGGGTTTAGGATAGTGGGTACTACTCCCACCTTAGTTATGAACTTCTTGATCCAAACGGCTTCCTTTGCAGCTTCATATGCAGCTATGTACTCATCTTTCATTGTAGATTCAGCAATGATGGCCTACTTTGAGGACCTCTAACCAATGGCACTGCCATTCAGGAGAAAAACATAACCAGAATGTGATTGGTTCTTGTCCTCATTGGTCTCAAAGCTTGCATTAGTTTAACTTTTCACTACTAGCTTATCTTGACCTCCATAAACTAAGAAAGTATCCTTAGTCCAGTTAAGGTACTTTAGGAATGCCTTGACAGCCTTCCAGTGTTCCTCCCTGGGGTTCGACTGGTACCGGCTAGTCATGCTTAGTGCAAACACAACATCAGGCCTCGTACCTAATATGGAGTACATGATAGATCCTATAGCAGATGCATAAGGGATCTTTTCCATGCCCTCGTGGTCCTTCTTCGTTTTAGGACCATCTTTCTTACTCAGCTTCCACCTATGGAACATAGGCAAGAATCCTTTCTTTGCCTTGTCCATGCTGAATCTTTTTAGAACCTTGTCAATGTACGTGCCTGACTTAGGCCTAGAAGCTGATTGGATCTATCTCTGTAGATCCTGATCCCTCAGATCATCTCAGCTTTGCCTAAGTCTTTCATTGTGGAGCATCTACTCAACTACTGCTTAACCCCTTGTAGTGTTGGTTTGTCGCCTCCAATGATAAGGATGTCTTCAACATACAACACTAGGAAGGTGGAAACGCTCCCACTAACCATCTTATTCACACAGGGCTTATTAGGATTCTGTGTGAAGCTATATTCTATAATGGCCTCATTGAATCTCTGATTCCATGACCTCGATGCTTGCTTCAATCCATAAATGGATGTTTGAAGCTTGCATACCCAGTTTGGATACTTTGGATTGATAAAGGCCTCAGGTTGTGTCATGTACACATCCTCGAGTAGCTTACATTAAGGAAAGTAATCTTAACATCCATCTGCCATATCCAATAATCGTACCATGCAGCTATGGCTAGTAGTATCCTAATGGATTTGAGCATAGCAACTGGTAAAAAGGTTTCATCATAGTCAATTCCTTGAACTTGCTTGAATCCTTTTGCCACCAATCACCTCTTAAAGGTGTTATCGGCTTTTAACTTGAAACACCACTTGCAACCTATCACCTTAGCACCCAGAGGTGGATCCACCAAGTTTTATACTTGGTTATCGTGCATAGATTTCATCTCAGCCTCCATGGCTTTGCACCATTGATCTAAGTGTGGGCTTTCAACAACCTCCTGAAGGCTCTTGGGCTCCTCTTGGTCAACAACCATAAGGTTCCCATCATCAGTCATGAGAAAACCATACCTCTCTGGCTGATGAAGTTTTCTACTAGACCTTCTAAGGTCTTGTGTAACTGTTCAACTTCCTCAATTTCTTGTGTCACTGGTTCAGTCCCCAAAGTATCTTCAGCATTAGCTGCAGGAGTTTGTGAGTCTTGAACTTTATAAAGTTCAATATTGCTCCCACTGTCTCTCTTGCAAAGGAATTCCTTCTCCAAGAAGACTGCATTCCTGGCTATGAAAACTTTGTTTTCTACAAGATCATAGAAGTATCAACCCTTAGTTTCCTTAGGGTAACCCACAAACTGGCACTTGACAGATTTGGACTTGAGTTTGCCACTTGTCAATTTCTTGACATGTGAATCACAGCCCTAAATCTTTAAGAAGGAAACATTAGGCTTTTAGCCCTTCCATAGTTCATTTGGCGTTCCCTTAACTACCTTGCTTGGTGTATATTAAGGATGTAAGCAGCTGTCTCCAAAGCATATCCCCAAAAGGAGATAGGGAGTGTAGCATGACTCATCATCAAGCGGACCATGTTGAGCAAGGTCCTATTCCTCCTTTCTGACACTCCATTCCACTGGGGTGCTCCAAAAGGAGTTAGTTGGGATACAATCCCACACTCTCTCAAAAACAAGTCAAACTCTTGGCTTCAAATATTCACCCCCTCGGTCAAACCGAAGTGCTTTTATTTTCTTGCCAAGTTTAGGTTTTTTTACTTCATTCTTAAAGTCCTTGAACCTTTGAAGAGTCTCAGACTTATGCTTCATTAGATACACGTAACCATATCTGCTGAAGTCATCTGTGAAGGTGACAAAGTATAGAAAACTGGATCTAGCACTAGTGCTCATTGGGCTGTATACATTGGAATGTATCAGCTCTAATAGCTCTGAACAGTCTTGCTAAAAGGTGCCTTTGTCATCTTGCCTCTCAAACAAGATTCGCATGTGTCATAAGACTGGATGTCAAATGACCCTAGCACTCCACTAGAGTGAAGCCTAGCTATGCACTTCTCGTTTATGTGGCCAAGTCGACAGTGCCAGATGTATGTAGGATTAATTTCATTCTATTTAATCCTTTTAGTATTTATGTTATAGATTGAACTTTAACGTTTTAGATTAAGGATAAATAAGCATTTTCAAGAAATGCTGTTCCATAAATAATATTGCCACATTGCATGGAAATTCTACCATGTCCAATATTAAATACAAAACCAAAAATATACAACAAAGAAATAGAAATAATATTCATGAGCATCACAAGTACAAAATAATAGTTTCTTAGTTCCAAAATAAGTCCACTAGGCATCTTGTGGGTGGAAGGGAGCCTCGATACCGGGTAACCCTCCCTTGCGTGGTTTTTTTTATCGCTGAAATTTTATTTTGGAAAATTCATCATTTATTTTGCAAATGAATTGAGTTCTAAGTCTCGATAGAAAATGTAAGAGTCGCCACCCGACTCAGCTCAACCAGGAAATTAGAGCATAGCTGAACCGGACAGGGGCCGCTATACTTTCCAGAGATCTAGGTCCGGACAAGTCCCTTATTTCATGTCTAATCAAAATAAATTTGGCCAATGTTCATTGATAGCATTTTATTTTTCTAAGGTTGATTTCCATTGATTTAATCATGTAGCATACATGCGGAAAAAAAGCGATAAATAAATTACTTATTTACAACCCAATCGAATCACAACAAAACTATCCTAGGGGATACATTTGTATAAGCTGGGGATCGGGATACAATCGCCTATAATACATGAGTATCTAATGAAATAAAAAAATAAAAATAAAAATAAATTCAAATCCTGCAAGACAAAGGTTAGTACAAATATATGCAAACAAGTTGGACTCAAATAGATAGAACTAGGAAATGAGATACTTGTGGACATGCATTTAGGGGATAGTCGGGCAAACTCGGCTAGTTCTCCCGACTAGACCTGGAAAATGATTTTAAAATGTTCTTGTATTTTTGTTTCATGAGAAAATACATTTTTAAAAATATTTTCTTTTACCAGTTTATTTCCATTTAGCATGTGGATGTAGGTCGGTTTTTGGGAGATTTGGATCTCCATCGTTGTTCTGTTCGAAATGCGATAACTTCAAAAATTAAATCTAAGGTTATGAATGCATGAAATAAATTTATTTTTGATGATTTTCTGATTTTTATGCATTTTTATAAATTTTCCCATTTTTTGGATTTTTCTGAATTTTTCTAGATTTTTTGTGATTTTCTGTTGCTGGCCAGAAACTACAGCCATGCGGCTATAACTGCAATTGCACGGCTATAATTACAGTCATGCGACTATAACTCGCTTTTGATCATAAAAATTGCTGAAATGATTTAAGTGGGAGAATTAACTGCCGTGGAAGCCAACTACAGTCGTACTTCTATAATTACAGTCGCACGACTGTAATTATAGCCGTACAGCTGTTCATCCTGCCCATAAACCGCAGACTTGTATTTTTGATTTTAAATGATTTTATGCACGAAAATGAACAAAAACACTCAGAAAATGAAGCAAAACACTAGTTTAAGGTATATTTACCCTTGTAGCGCAGATCCACCATCGATTTGATCGGAAAAACACCTTAAATCAGCTCCTGATTGCCTCCTCTCCTTTGTATGTCAATGCTCAAAACATATGTCCAAAAACCTTTACTAGTTACGGATTCGAGCATGTTTAAGACTCTGGAATGATTTATGTATGCTTGTCAAGTTTTAACCTATGATTTCCACCAGTTTTAACCTCACAAACATAAGAATCAAAAGAAAAAGAGTAGAAGAAGATGGTATTCTGGGTTATTTTTCTTCTCTTCTTTTTCCTTCTCTTCTACTAATCACTAGAGCTCCCTTCAATCCAAATTTTTTTTAGTCGTCCCCCCTTTGCTCCCCATCTTCTTCTGATGTTTGTAGACCTAAAAAGCAGAAAGAAGGACACCATAATCCCCTGAATCACGCCCATTTCTCTTCCATGCAGAATGAGCTGTAACTAGCTGCTATAGACCTACAGTCATACGACTGTAATTTGATTACAGCTATGTGACTGTAATTACAGTAGTGTGACTGTAATTACAGTAGTATGACTGTAATTACAGTTGTGCGGCTGCTCTGCTCTCTTATATATATATATATATATGTATCCCAGAAAATTTCGTGTTTACCCCTGTAAAAAATGATTTTTGGATTTTCACTATTGAGGTTAGAAAATTCTGGCACTTAAACATCTTTAAGAAATAATCTCCAATCTCCATGGCCTGAACTCGAGCTCCATTTCTGACTCAGATATCTACTTCTCCAGATCCTAGTAATCTCCCATTTCTTAGACCCTGCACATTTGAACAAATATGAGATCCACATCCAGTGTTTAAGACCCAAGATGTAGAAATAGCCAGATTAATCTCAACAACATAAATACCTGAAGCAGCAGTTTTTCCCTTCAGTTCCTCCCTTAGCTTTGGACACTAGCTCTTCTAATGCCCCTTGTCATGACATTCGTGGCAGACATCATCATGAGAAGCAACCATTGCATTATGTTGGGCCACCACCTTTTTGCCCTTAACCTTTGTTGGTGTGCCCAAGTTCTTAGGGCATTGGATTCTGGTATTTTGTATTATACATTAAGAGTCATGTATGAATACATTATTTGTGTCACATTAATAAAGGCAATTAATCTATTTCATTTATATCTTGTGCTATAATATGAGTAGAGTATCCATTGATTGATAATCATAAAACCTATCCCAAGTCTGTTCTAATCATGGGAACGAATAGAACCACAGACTTGTATATTCGATGACTGTATGGTAGTTCTTAACTAGCCATAGTACTTGTATAGTCAGTCATGAATATAGGTACATGTCATTGACATGGGACTGGATCGATCCGCACAAGAAAGCCACATGGTTGTCATGTCATAGGTCTTTCTTGAGTAGGTCTCTTTTGTCCTCAGACCAGATTTCATTATAATATCGATATGGAATCCGATTTACTTTGACATATGCCTAACAGGTCTGTAAAAGGATGCTAAATATGGGTATGATTGGGTGGACCGGTGAACATGTTGATATTGATGATGAAGTGATGGAATTGCCACTCGGGTAACACCGAGATGATATCATTGGCCACTTGATGAGTGGGACTGATAAGTGTATGGCCATACCCAAATAAGTTGGTTGCTTATTTGATTAATCAGTCAACTCAAGATCAAGAAATATAATAAACAACAGAAGAGGATGACGGACACCATGCCTCTTGTTTATTCATATCGATATCGTTAGGCAAAGGACAGTATGAGATTACTACCGGGTGAGTGTCTTCTAAAGACTGCTGCATCTCTGTCTTAATTGGGGGCTGTAATGGTTTGCTAGAACCCACTTACAGTCTGTGGGCCTTGGGCCTACTGCCAACATAAAGACAGACCCATAGGATCGTGCACATAGATCAACTGAGCTGGAACTTATAGAAATTGTATATGTAATGTACATTGGAAGGAATGCGTTAATTAATTAGTTGACATTCGGTGTCAAGGTAATTAATTGACATTGGGTTGAATTTAATTTAATTAATAAGTTTACATAATGTAATTAATTAATTTATCAATTAATT
This sequence comes from Euphorbia tirucalli, assembly GCA_039660915.1. Classification (NCBI taxonomy): domain Eukaryota; kingdom Viridiplantae; phylum Streptophyta; class Magnoliopsida; order Malpighiales; family Euphorbiaceae; genus Euphorbia; species Euphorbia tirucalli. The sequence goes on along the minus strand of CM077640.1, from coordinate 26,179,899 downwards.
GAATTACATAAAGTAAACAATTAATTAAATAATTTTCCTAAGTAGGATAATTAAATACATGTATTGTATTAACTTAAGTGTGATTTAATTTTATTTAGGGGTAATTAAATTTAGCCAAATGGAATTAAATTACATAGTATATACTTTTTAATTAAAGTTTATTTACGTAATTATAATCCTAGTGGGCTTGGGTTTAATTAACCTAATTAGAACCCAATTAGACAAGGTGTCTATAAAAGGGCACACTTAAGGAATAAAAACCTAATTCAACTCTAATTAATTGCTGGAAATTTCAGCCACCAATAGCAGCTCCAAAACAGCCGAAAATCCCAGCATTAAACCTCCATTCCTTCGCGTCTTCGGCTAGCACCGGTTCCCGCTCAATAGTTGGTCGTGCACCGGACTTTGGAGATCGCAGTTTCAAGAAACGATTCTGCAGCAGTCTCTAGAGGAGACGAATCCGGTGAGTTAATCTCTTTTGATTCTTATTTGATTTTATTCTAATCAATGGTAATTGGACACGATAGGTGGATTCTAGGGAATTTTAAACGGTGTATTTTCCACTGCGCCACGTTATTTTTCCAATGACGAATCACAACAGTGGTATCAGAGCCTAGGTTTTGTCCATTAGATTGATTGGAATTGGTTTTTGAAAGCATTCTTGAAGAAAGAATGGGTTTCAAGTTTATGATTTTAGGGTTTTTATTCAATTGGTTTTGGTTTTGATAAACCCTAGAATTTTGTTTGGGGTTTTATTTTTTTTCCCTAATTGGTTTCTATCTAGAATTGTATTTTCTTTATTGATAGTTTGATGTTGATGGCTGGATTTTTTTTGTGATTTAATAATTTAAAAAAAAAAAAGGTTTGAAATTTGGGTGAGGAAATCGCAATTTTGCGATTCCCCCACTGCGGCAGCAGGCTGCTGGCGGCCGCAGCAGCGGCAGCAGCCACTTGGCTGCTGCTGCCGCGCAGCGGTACTGCTGCCCCACCGGGACAGCAGCGCCGCGTACGGGGTTTCGGGTCCGGTTTTGGATTTTGCGGATATTTTTTTTATCCCGGACCCTAATGTAAATTAAATTAAAATTTTTAATTAATTTGTGTTTAAATTATTTATTTTGTTGGCATGCATATTTAATTTAATTGTTTGCATATTAAATTGAATATGGACTTTGTGAAATTGGCCCAATAAACCGTGACACCGGTTAAAATTGGGAGAGCTAAATTTTAAATTTGTGACAACCCAAATTCAAGTGGGAGCAAAATTGTTAATTTTGCATTTATGGATGTTATCCATTGGGCCTTTATGGGCCTTAGTCACATTTGTTAAAATTGGCGATTTCACCCTAAGTAACTCGGCTTAACATTTATATTTATAATTTGGAATGCCATGATCATGCATCATATTGGTATGTATGTGCACGACAGGTACTTTGTTTGAAATGTTATGTTGAGTTCTATGGGCCCTAAATTATTATCGGTCGTAATTTAATTTTGGGAAATATGGCCTGCGTGCCATTTTTTTTATTTTGATGTAATTTTAGAATAGATTTTATTTTACAAAATTATTGTAATTGCATCAAGTATGGAGGAAGGCCCAAATGGAGCAAGCCCATGGTGGGAGCCCAAGAAGGATTGCAGTCAGGCCCATGAAGAATTAGATAGGATATCTAGTTTTTCATTAGGTTGTAATTAAAGGCCCATAGGATCTCATTTATTTTAAATTAAGTATGCTATTGCATTTGTCATATAATATGGATGTATGGATCACCAAATTATTACCCGCGTTTATGCATGCTAAGCCGTATCACTTAATTATAATCCGAAAATTAAAATATTGAGTCGCTTAAAAGTGCTTCCCACAGTCACACCTCTTCCTCCCATTGATGCTGCAATGTGTGCCATGCCCTAGCTGGGTATATTGTAGTATTCGGTGGGCCGTCAAGGGTTAAGATACTTGGTATGGTTAACATGTGAATGGTGGTTTGACTCAACATGGGTAGCATTAGCTCAGAGCGGGCCCTCAGCACAGATGGGTAAAGTGTCAATAAGCCCATCAAACCAAGAGTCCTTCGTGGAAGGATTGGATAGGTTGTCCTACCAAACGACTCAATGGTTGGTCAGCGAGCCCTAGTTCGGCCAGTCATTGATAAGTTGTGGATCTTGGTCAAGTCAGCCAATTAACAACACCAACAAAGAAATTAAAATTGGATTATTAATTTGAATTGGCTTAAAAGTCCTTTATTTCTAACTCAAGCAATGATTTCTTCCATGTAGATAATCCCATTTCAGTTAAGCAATTTAAATGGCTGCAATAAACAACAACTCACTCTCACTTAGGTCACTCTTGGAGAAGGAGAAGCTTTCGGGGACTAACTTCCTGGACTGGGCTAGGAACTTACAAATAGTTCTTAGACAAGAGTCTAAGGAGTATGGACTGAATGCTCCTTTACCAGCCGGCCCTCCCGCAGGTCGAGGCATCACCACGGCGATGGTGGAGTAGTACGATCGACATGTGAGGGATGACCGAGATGTCTCGTGCCTCATGCTGGGTACCATGGCTTCTGATCTTCAGAAGCAATTCATGGACGAGCATGCTTATGAGATGATGGATCAGCTTAAAAAGATGTTCCAAGATCAGGCTCGTCAGGAACGTTACCAGACAACTAAGGCACTTTGCACGACTGTGATGGCAGCTGGGACTTCTGTTAGCACTCATGTGCTAAAGTTGAAGGGGTATATTGATACACTTGCCCGCCTCGGCTCGCCAGTTCCGTAGGACTTGGCAATAGACATTATTCTCGGGTCACTTCCTGAGTCTTACAACCAGTTTATCATGAATTACCATATGCAAGGGTTGGATAAATCGGTTGTTGAGCTGCATGGCATGCTCAAGCTTGCTGAGCAGTCTCTTAAGAAGACTCCTGAAGTATTGCTGGTGAACAAGGGCAATACGCCCATTGCTAAGGGAAAGGCCAAATCTAAGGCCAAGGCTAAGGCCCAAAAGGCCAAGGCTAAGGGCAAAAAGGTGGTGGCCCAACCTAAAGCAAGGGTTGCCTCTCCTGACGATGTTTGCCATGAGTGTCATGAGAACGGGCACTGGAAGAGCTCATGTCCAAAGCTAAGGGAGCAACTGAAGGGCAAAACTGCTGCTTCAGGTATTTATGTTGTTGAGATTAATCTGGCTATTTCTACATCTTGGGTCTTAGACACTGGATGTGGATCTCACATTTGTTCAAATGTGCAGGGTCTAAGAAATAGGAGATTATTAGGATCTGGAGAAGTAGATCTTCGAGTCGGAAATGGTGCTCGGGGTTCAGGCCATGGAGATCGGAGATTATTTCTTGGAGATGCCTAGTGGACTTGTTTTGGAACTAAGAAACTGTTATTTTGTACCTGCGATGCGCAGGAATATTATTTCTGTTTCTTTGTTGGATATTTCTGGTTTTGTATTTAATATTGGACATGGTAGAATTTCTATGCAATGTGGCAATATTATTTATGGAACAGCATTTCTTGAAAATGGCTTATATATCCTTGATCTAAAACATGAAAGTTCAATCGATAACATAAATACTAAAAGGATTAAACAAAATGAAATTAATCCTACTTACATCTGGCATTGTCGACTTGGCCATATAAATGAGAAGCGCATAGCTAGGCTTCACTCTAGTGGAGTGCTAGGGTCATTTGACATCTAGTCTTATGACACATGCGAATCTTGTTTGAGAGGCAAGATGACAAAGGCGCCTTTTAGCAAGACTGCTAAAAGGGCCTCAGAGCTATTGGAGCTAATACATTCCGATGTATGTGGCCCAATGAGCACTAGTGCTAGATCTGGTTTTCTGTACTTCATCACCTTCACGGATGACTTCAGCAGATACGGTTACGTGTATCTGATAAAGCATAAGTCTGAGACTCTCCAAAGGTTCAAGGACTTTAAGAATGAAGTAGAAAACCAACTTGGCAAGAAAATAAAAGCACTTCGGTCTGACCGAGGGGGTGAATATTTGAGCCAAGATTTTGACTCGTTTTTGAGAGAGTGTGGGATCATATCCCAACTCACTCCTCCTGGTACACCCCAGTGGAATGGAGTGTCAGAAAGGAGGAATAGGACCTTACTTGACATGGTCCACTCGATGATGAGTCATGCTACACTCCCTGTCTCCTTTTGGGGATATGCTTTAGAGACAGCTACTTACATTCTTAACAATACACCAAGCAAGGCAGTTGAGGGAACACCATATGAACTATGGAAAGGCCGAAAGCCCAATGTTTCCTTCTTGAAGATTTGGGGCTGTGATGCACATGTTAAGAAATTGACAAGTGGCAAACTAGAGTCCAAATCTGTCAAGTGCCAGTTTGTGGGTTACCCTAAGGAAACTAAGGGTTATTACTTCTACGATCCAGCCGAAAACAAAGTTTTCATAGCCAGAAATGCAGTCTTCTTGGAGAAGGAATTCCTTTCCAAGAGAGGCAGTGGGAGTAATGTTGAACTTTCAGAAGTTCAAGACTCATAAACTCCTGCAGCTACTGCTGAGGATGCTTTGGGAACCAATCTGACTACTCAAGAAATTGAGGAACTAGAAATGGTTGCACAGGATCTTGAAGGTCTGGTAGGACATGTCATCAGCCAGAGAGGTATGGCTTTCTCGTGACTGATGATAGGGACCTTATGGCCGTTGACCAAGAGGAGCCTAAGACCTATCAAGAGGCTGTTGAAAGCCCACACTCAGATCAATGGCGCAAAGCCATGGAGACTGAGATGCAATCTATGCACGATAACCAAGTATGGAACTTGGTGGATCCACTTCTGGGTGCTAAGGTGATAGGTTGCAAGTGGTGTTTCAAGTTAAAGGCCCTGTGTGTATAAGATGGTTAGTGGGAGCGTTTCCACCGTCCTAGTGCTGTATGTTGACGACATCCTTATCATTGGAAGTGACATACCAACACTGCAAGGGTTAAGCAGTGGTTGAGCAGGTGCTTCGCAATGAAGGACTTAGGCGAAGCTGAGACGATCTTAGGGATCAGGATCTACAGAGATAGATCCAATCGGCTTCTAGGCCTAAGTCAGGCCACGTACATTGACAAGGTTCTGAAAGGATTCAGCATGGACAAGGCAAAGAAAGGTTTCTTGCCTATGCGCCATGGGTTGAAGCTGAGTAAGAAAGATGGTCCTAAAACAAAGAAGGATCAGGAGAACATGGAAAAGATCCCTTACGCATATGCTATTGGGTCTATCATGTACTCCATGTTATGTACGAGGCCTGATGTCGTGTTTGCACTAAGTATGGCTAGCTGGTACCAGTCGGACCTCGGTGAGGAACACTGGAAGGCAGTCAAGGCAATCTTGAATTACCTTAACCGGACTAAGGATGCTTTCTTAGTGTATAGAGGTCAAGATGAGCTGGTAGTGTCAGGTTACACTGATATAAGCTTTGAGACCGATGAGGATGAGAACCAGTCACAGTCTGGTTATGTTTTTCTCCTGAATGGCGGTGCCATTAGTTGGAGGTCCTCAAAGCAGGCCACCATTGCTGACACTACAATGGAAGCTGAGTACATAGCTGCGTGCGAAGCTCAAAGGAAGCCGTTTGGATCAAGAAAGTCATAACTGAGTTGGGAATAGTGCCCACTATCTTAGACCCAGTTGATGTTTTTGTGACAACAACGGGGTAATCGCACAAGCTAAGGTGCCCCGGTCACACAAGAGATCTAAACATGTACTCAGAAAGTTTCACCTCATTCGGGAGATCGTGAACATAGGTGACATATCATTGCAGAGGGTTGACACCAAGAATAATGTCACTGATCCATTGACCAAAGCGCTGTTGCAGACACAGCACGATGGTCATACCAGATCTATAGGAATTAGGTCAATGCCCACTTGGAACTAGTGCAAGTGGGAGATTGTTGGTGTGCCCTAGTTCTTAGGGCATTGGATTCTTGTATTTTGTATTATACATTAAGAGTCATGTATGAATACATTATTTGTGTCACATTAATAAAGGCAATTAATCTATTTCATTTATATCTTGTGCTATAATATGAGTAGAGTATCCATTGATTGATAATCATAAAACCTATCCCAAGTCTGTTCTAATCGTGGGAATGAATAGAACCACAGACTTGTATATTCGATGACTGTATGGTAGTTCTTAACTAGCCATAGTACTTGTATAGTCAGTCATGAATATAGGTACATGTCATTGACATGGGACTGGATCGATCCGCACAAGAAAGCCACATGGTTGTCATGTCATAGGTCTTTCTTGAGTAGGTCTCTTTTGTCCTCAGACCAGATTTCATTATAATATCGATATGGAATCCGATTTACTTTGACATACGCCTAACAGGTCTGTAAAAGGATGCTAAATATGGGTATGATTGGGTGGACCGGTGAACATGTTGATATTGATGATGAAGTGATGGAATTGCCACTCGGGTAACACCGAGATGATATCATTGGCCACTTGATGAGTGGGACTGATAAGTGTATGGCCATACCCAAATAAGTTGGTTGCTTATTTGATTAATCAGTCAACTCAAGATCAAGAAATATAATAAACAACAGAAGAGGATGACGGACACCATGCCTCTTGTTTATTCATATCGATATCGTTAGGCAAAGGACAGTATGAGATTACTACCGGGTGAGTGTCTTCTAAAGACTGCTGCATCTCTATCTTAATTGGGGGCTGTAATGGTTTGCTAGAACCCACTTACAGTCTGTGGGCCTTGGGCCTACTGCCAACATAAAGACAGACCCATAGGATCGCGCACATAGATCAACTGAGCTGGAACTTATAGAAATTGTATATGTAATGTACATTGGAAGGAATGCGTTAATTAATTAGTTGACATTCGGTGTCAAGGTAATTAATTGACATTGGGTTGAATTTAATTTAATTAATAAGTTTACATAATGTAATTAATTAATTTATCAATTAATTGAATTACATAAAGTAAACAATTAATTAAATAATTTTCCTAAGTAGGAAAATTAAATACATGTATTGTATTAACTTAAGTGTGATTTAATTTTATATAGGGGTAATTAAATTACGTCAAATGGAATTAAATTACATAGTATATACTTTTTAATTAAAGTTTATTTATGTAATTATAATCCTAGTGGGCTTGGGTTTAATTAACCTAATTAGAACCCAATTAGACAAGGTGTCTATAAAAGGGCACACTTAAGGAATAAAAACCTAATTCAACTCTAATTAATTGCTGGAAATTTCAGCCACCAATAGCAGCTCCAAAACAGCCGAAAATCCCAGCATTAAACCTGCATTCCTTCGCGTCTTCGGCTAGCACCGGTTCCCGCTCAATAGTTGGTCGTGCACCGGACTTTGGAGATCGCAGTTTCAAGAAACGATTCTGCAGCAGTCTCTAGAGGAGACGAATCCGGTGAGTTAATCTCTCTTGATTCTTATTTGATTTTATTCTAATCAATGGTAATTGGACACGATAGGTGGATTCTAGGAAATTTTTAACGGTGTATTTTCCGCTGCGCCACGTTATTTTTCCAATGACAAATCACAACAACCTTGGCCTTTTGGGCCTTATCCATGGCCTTAGAGTTCGTCTTTCCTCTAGTAATGGGCATACTGCCCTTGTTCAGTAGTAATACTTCAGAAGTCTTCTTAAGAGACTACTTAGCAAGCTTGTGCATGCCATACAGCTCAACAACCGATTTATCCAACCCTTGTATATGGTAGTTCATGATAAACTGGTTGGAAGACTTAAGAAGTGACCCAAGAATAATGTCTGCTACCAAGTCCTACGAAACTGGCGAGCGAAGGTAGGCAAGTGTATCAATATACCCCTTCAACTTTAGCATATGAGTGCTAATAGAAGTCCCGGCTGCCATTGCAGTCGTGTACAGTGCCTTAGTTGTCAGGTAACATTCCTAACGAGCTTGATCTTGGAACATCTTCTTAAGCTGATCCATCATCTCATAAGCATGCGCGTCCATGAACTGCTTCTAAAGATTAGAAGCTATGGTAACCAGCATGAGGCACAAGACATCTCAGTCATCCCTTACGTGCTGGTCGTACTGCTCCACCATCACTGTGGTGACTCCTCAATCTATAGGAGGGCCAGCTGGTAAAGGACCATTCAGTACATACTCATTAGCCTCTTATCCAAGAACTATTTGTAAGTTCCTAGCCCAGTCCAGGAAGTTAGTCCCCAAAAGCTTCTCTTTCTCCAAGAGTGACCTAAGTGAGAGTGAGTTATTGTTTGTTGTAGCCATTTTAAATTGCTGATGTGAAATGGGATTATCTACATGGAAGAAATCATTGCTTGAGTTAGAAATAAAGGACTTTATGCCAATTCAACTTAATAATCTGATTTTAATTTGTTCATTGGTGATGTTAATTGGCTGACTTGACCAAGATCCACAACTTATCATTGACTGGCCGAACTAGGGCTCGCTAACCAACCATTAATTCGTTTGATAGGACAACCTATCCAATCCTTCCACAAAGGACTCTTGGTTTGATGGGCTTATTGACACTTTACCCATCTGTGCTTAGAGCCCGCTCTGAGCTAATGCTACCCATGTAAAGTCAAATCACCATTCACATGTTAACCATACCAAGTATCCTAACCCTCGACGGCCCACCAAATACTACAATGTACCCAGCTAGGGCATGGCATACATTGCAGCATCAATGGGAGGAAGAGGTGTGAATGTGGGAAGCACTTTTAAACGACTCAATATTTTAATTTCTGGATTAAAATTAAGTGATACGGCTTAGCATCCATATACGCGGGTTATAATCTGGTGATCCATACATCCATATTGTAATACCCCGAATATTTAATAAATATTTTTTTTTCATTTAAAATAATCTAATTTTTTATTTAATTTAAGTTAATTGCTTTTTATTATGTGTGTGTTATTCATGGGGTTAAAAAAAAAAAAATTTAGGAATATACACATATATATTTCGGCCATTAATATATAATAGGATTAAATTTAGTTTCTTGCCAATTTAAAACCTAGTATTATAAGAAGTTTAGAGTCATTAGAATTTTGGGTAGAAATCCTTCCCACATTATAACACAAAACCCTAAATCCCATTCAACTTTGATTCCAATTCAACAACTCAAAGAAAACTCTCCTCCCCTTTCCTTCATTGATTTTTTTTTCGGCCAACCATCCACTTTTCTCCTCCATTGTGAATTCTTCATCTAGCATTAAGGACTTGAAGCTTGAAGAGGAATTGGAATTTTTGGGTTGCTCCATCTTCTACCCCTCTCAATTTGAAGTTGTGGCTTAGGTCTTAGCTATTCAAGGTAACTACTCTTTCCATGTTTGAATCAACATGAAATTGAATGGTAGATTAGGGCTAAGATGAAATTGGTTTGAGTGTTGATGTTTAACTTGTGAAATTGGAATGATTGCTTATTAAATATGTTTTCGCATGGTTGGAATTTACTTTGGCATCATTATTTGGCATGTAATTGGGCTGTTGGAATGGTTATTTTGGTGTTTAAAGTCGAATTGGTGATTAGGGTATGCATTAGGAATTGTTGTGTTTGCTGTTCAGAATTGGCAGCCTGGACGTTTATTTTGTGACCTGGTTTCCAGCCACTTCTAGTGCTCAGAAAATTCTGAAATTTTTACTGGTTGTAGTTAACATCTTGAAGTTTAATGTTGTAGAAGGAAGTTTTGCTTAATTCCCTGTTTTCATGCTCTAAACATTCGTTCAAGTTGACCTTGAAAATCTGTCACTACTAGTTTACAGATTTAACAACTTATGTTCAAAAAAAAAAAAAATTCTTTTCTCTCAATCTATAATGTCTTTTCTGGTTCTACCCCTTGAAAAAGTTTCTTAAGACATTAGGCTTTAAGGTTGTTTTGAAGTGTTTTGGCAGAAAACGTTTTTATCATGGTGATATTGGTGTTGGAAAATCGGGCAGTAGGCTGTCCAGTTGTTTTTGGAATTTTTCACAGTCAGAGTTTACTCGACTAGAACTTTTTCTACCAAACTCGGATTTGCGAAATTTCGGTTTCTACTTGACCTTTATACATTGAAGTTTAATTCTGGATATTGTTATAATTTTTGAATGAGTGTTGCTATTTGATTTCGAATTATCTTTCCATGATCCGAAATCTGCCCTGTTTACAAACAGCTGCACGGTTTTGCGGATAACTTTTTGTACGCTTTATCAAATTACATGATTCGAATTGATTTTGTTTCTAATGAATGGGAATTGATTTCTGGGAAATTTTAGAATTTTTGAGTATGTATAACTATTGGTTTCACTCGTTTGAAAATTGGACCGAGAGGCTGTCCTATTTTGAGAATGATATTAAGATTGATTTTGGTGAATGGCATATGATAAAATTGTTGGTTTTGATAAGTTAAGTATGAATTGATGGACAATTGGTCCATTGGATTCTGAAATTGATATTCGGGATAAGTCCATAGTGGCGCCCTTTTGATGATGATTTTATTCGATTATGATCGTGAGTTGATTTTTGCTCTTTATTACTGGTTTGCATATGGGAATTGCCGGACTGCGGTTTTTCTGGCATATGGACAGCGTCTTCCCTTGTTATTATTTTTGACCTCTTCATTGTGCTTCGGCCAATGCTGGACTCACTTGGCTGCGGTTTTCCTCGTGAGTGGTCAGACCTCTTCATCGCGTAGGGGACTGCGGTTTTTCCTCTGCCGATGATGGGCCTACTTGGCTGCGGTTTTCCTCGTAGGTGGTCTTGTCGTTCTCATTTGAAGAGGACTGCGGTTTTTCCTCTGATAGTGAGAGAGTTTGGCCAAGCTTAGACATGTTTGATTGATTGATTGAGTGGACTGCGGTTTTTCCACTATGGGATTCGGGGACTGCGGTTTTTCCCCAAGCGTCCGTCCTATTTGCGATTTGATGATATTGAGCTATTGGTTTTGGATCTATCTTTTTAGATTAAAGTATTGGGTTGGCATTGTCTTTAAATTCTTCAATTGATTTATTTTAATTCGTTTTATAAAGTATGCATGATTCACAATTGATTCTCTTTAAATGATTATTTTATTAAAGTTAAGTTTTCCATCCTCCTAATTTGTAATGTTTCGAAAATTTTATTAACTTTCTCGCTCAAAATTTATTTCCGCTTTTGCCTTGTATCGACTGTTCGGTTTTAAGTGTTCAGATATGGACACCGTAGTTACTCGTCACTCAGTGGCACAATTTTTCAGATTTTGCAGGTTCTGATGGTGCGTGACTTGCTGCATTCGGGACTTGGGCAAGAGAGACTTATTAGGCTTTAGTTTATTTTGATTAGATGAATGTCAGGCTTAGTAGACTTACCATTTTATTATTGATTTATTTTAAACATTGGGTTGCAAAGATTTATTAATCATTTATTTATTATTTAATTAGAACTAGTTAAAGGCTTTACTTATAATTAATAAGTAGTTGTTGCTCGATGATTACCGACCTTGTGCATCGAATTCCGCCTTTGCACGCTATAAAAGGTTGGGGTCGTCACAGTTGGTATCAGAGCTAGAATTTGGTTCCGAAGCTTACCTTCTGTAAGTCACTTGGAACCGAACTAGGAAAATAGGATAGAGACTTAAAACTTTAGAGAGAGTGCTGGGTAGGTAGAAACGGGGCATTGCTTGATTTGTATGCGACTTGTTCATGTGTTTCTTATATTTGTGCTTAAACCGAACCGTTAATTTCAGTATGCCTCCGAGAAGAGCACCGAACCCTGAGCGTGCTACTCAGCGCCGACTTCAGACGCTAGAGGACGTTGTCGTTGCTCTTGCAAATCGACAAGAGAATCCGCCTCCGCCACCTCCGCCACCACCCCTAGTGGCTCCGGTGAACAACCAGACTGTCTTTGATCGCTTCGATCGGCATCGACCCCCGACGTACGATGGAAAGCCTGACCCAGTGGTCCTTGAAGAGTGGGTCCGTGTTATGAAGAAGCTGTTCACTGCGACTGGCTGCCCCGTTGAGGAGAAGGTAGCCATTGGAGCTTACTACCTGAGAAAAGAGGCAGATAATTGGTGGAGCCTTGTCCAAGATGAGTGTTTGGCCGATGCTAATTTCGGCTGGGAGCAGTTCGTTGAGAAGCTTAAGGACCGCTTCTACCCGAAGGAGCTAAGGTGGCAGAAGAGAGCTGAATTTCTTCGTCTGACCCAGGGTACTATGACGGTGCAGTAGTACACCGATAAATTTACTGAATTGGCTCGGTTTGTCCCCACCTTGATACCGGACGAGAGTGAGAAGGTGCAGATGTATGTCAAGGGAATGGACCACCGTATCAGCAATCTGGTCCTTGTTTCTGGGGCTACCACTTTTCAGAAGGCATATGAGGTTGCACTCAGCGTCTATGCTAAGGTCCAGGAGGAAGAGGCTGCCAAACGAGCCTTTGCTGCTAAGAGGCCTCAGCAGTCAGGTTTTGCTCGTCAGGCTGCTAAGAAGCCGAAATTTGCACCTACGAAGAAAGTTGTGAATGCTTCCGGTTCTGGTACAGGGAAGTGCTATAAGTGCCAAAAAGACTTCCACCCTGGCAAAAATTGCGATGGGTCAGTTATTCGATGCTACTTCTGTAATGGTGAGGGACACCGCTCATTTGCATGTCCCAAGAACCCAGCTGCTACTCAGGTTCGACCCAATGCTAAAGGAGGAGTTCCAGTGTGGAATCGGGTGTACAACATGCTAGAAACGGAGGAAGAGGAACCCGATACTGGTGTTGCGCCCGAGGCTGATGTTGTGGCAGGTACTATTCTAGTTAATTCTTTACCTGCTTATGTTTTATTTGATACGGGTGCTACTTTATCTTGTGTGTCATCTGCTTTTGTTCGTAAAGCGAAATTGTCTGCTGGTATTCCTATTAAGTCGGTAGTCTCCCTTCCTAATGGAGATAATATGGCTTGTAACAGAGTTTTCCCTAGCGTCCCTGTCATTATCGAAGGGATGGAATTATCCGCTGATCTGAAGGAGTTCCCTATGGAAGAGTTTGATGTGATTCTCGGTATGGATTGGCTGAAGAAGCACCAAGCCATGTTCTATTGTAGAGATGAGAAGGTGGTTTTGCGAAATCACCAAGGAAGAAGGGTCTCCTATTCGAATGTTAAGTTGAGACCTAGAGTGAAGATTGTTTCAGCCATGAAGATGAGAAAGATGCGGCATAGGGGTGATGAGGTATTCCTTTGTAGAGTAAGGGATACTACGAAAGAGCTAAAATTGGAAGACATTCCCATTGTCCGTGAGTATTCGGATGTCTTTCCTGAAGAGTTGCCTGGTGTTCCACCCGAGAGGGATGTAGAATTTTCTATTAACTTGATACCGGGTACAGCTCCAATTTCGAAAGCCCCTTATCGGATGGCACCATCCGAATTGCAAGAACTGAAGACTCAGCTACAGGAGTTGATTGATAAGGGTTTCATTAGACCCAGTGTTTCTCCGTGGGGAACCCCTGTGTTGTTCGTGAAGAAGAAGGATGGCAGCATGCGGTTATGCATTGACTACCGCGAGTTGAATAAAGTGACCGTTAAGAACAAGTATCCGTTGCCACGGATCGATGATCTCTTTGACCAACTGAAGGGTGCTGGTGTCTTCTCTAAGATCGACCTTCGATCTGGTTACCATCAAATTCCGGTGAAGAAGGAAGATATCCCTAAGACTGCTTTCCGCACGAGGTATGGTCACTACGAATTTGAAGTTATGCCCTTCGGACTTACGAATGCGCCTACAGTTTTCATGGACCAAATGAATCGAACTTTTATTGAACTGTTGGACGTGTGCGTAGTGGTCTTCATCGATGATATCCTCGTTTATTCTAAAGATGAGGAGGAGCATGCTAGACATCTTCGTCTGGTCTTGGATATTCTGAGGAAGCAGAAGTGGTACGCCAAGTTCTCGAAATGTGAATTTTGGCTTAAGGAAGTGGCTTTCCTTGGCCATGTGATCAATAAAGAAGGCATGAAGGTAGACCCTGCGAAGATTAAGTCTATTCTCGAGTGGGCGAGTCCCACCAATGTTGCGGAGGTACGAAGTTTCCTTGGTCTAGCGGGTTACTATCGGAGGTTCGTCCATAACTTCTCTATTATTGCTCAGCCTTTGACGAGACTATTGAAGAAGGATTGCCGATTCAGATGGACCGATGACTGTGAGAGAGCTTTCCAGTTGCTGAAGGAAAAGCTAGCTTCTGCTCTAGTCTTAGCTTTGCCTACGGAGGGAGTTGAGTTCGAAGTGTATAGTGACGCATCGAAGAATGGTTTGGGTTGTGTGTTGATGCAAGAAGGTAAGGTCATTGCCTATGCTTCCCGACAGTTGAGGATGCATGAGAAGAACTACCCGATACATGACCTCGAGTTAGCTGCTGTTGTTTTTGCATTGAAGATCTGGCGTCATTATCTATATGGGGTTCCTTGTAAGATCTACACGGATCACAAGAGCCTCAAGTACATTTTCACATAAAAAGAGCTGAACATGCGCCAGCGAAGATGGCTCGAGCTGATTAAGGATTATGACCTAACCTTGGAGTACAAAGAAGGAAAGGCCAATAGAGTAGCCGACGCCCTAAGTAGGAAGAGTGCTCACACGTTGAACTACTTAAGGGTTCTGGCTGATGACTTGAGTGAGGAGCTTAGCCGTTTGGAGATTGAGTTGGTGCCTGAGGGTAGTGTTCGAGCTCAGTTGAATGCCATGAGCATTGAGCCCGTTTTGTTTGCCGAGATAAGAGAGAAGCAGAAGAATGATCCGGTACTTATGAAGATTCGAGCTGCGAAAGCTGAAGGTCGTGCCGTGGACTTTGAGATTTTGGAGGACGGAAGTATGAAGTTTAGAGGGAGATGGTGTGTGCCTAATGATCCGGCCCTGAAGGATCAGATTCTCAATGAAGCTTACAACACACCATACTCTGTTCATCCCGGTGGGTCTAAGTTGTACAAGGACCTTAAGACTCACTTCTGGTGGCCCAAGATGAAGAGAGAGGTTGCAGAGTTCGTTGCGAGATGTTTTACGTGTCAGAAGGTTAAGATAGAGCATCAGAGACCTGGAGGTTTGCTACAGCCTTTGCCCATTCCTGCATGGAAGTTCGACTCCATTTCCATGGATTTCGTTATGGGACTTCCGAGGACCGTTGGAGGATTAGACTCGGTATGGGTGATTGTGGATCGTTTGACCAAGGTGGCGAGATTCATTCCTATGAGGAAGACCTGGTCGATGGAGCAGTTAGCCGAAGCCTACACCAGTGAGATTATTCGGCTTCACGGCATACCTAAGGAGATTTTATCGGATCGTGATCCGCGGTTCCTATCCCACTTTTGGACTGCTCTACAAGAAGCTTTTGGTATGAAGCTGAAGTTGAGCACTGCTTTTCATGCCGCGACTGATGGACAGACGGAGAGAACCATTCAGACACTTGAGGATATGCTTCGCGCTTGTGCGTTGGAGTTTCAGAAATCATGGGCTAAATCATTGAGCTTGATCGAGTTCTCCTACAATAATAGCTACCATGCTAGCATCCAGATGGCAACGTACGAGGCACTTTATGGACGGAAGTGTCGTAGTCCGACTTGTTGGAGCGACATCGGTGACACGCTGATTTTGGGTCCCCAGCTGATACAAGATACTGTTGAGAAGGTTCGTGTAAGGCGGCTCAGGATCGTCAGAAATCTTACGCTGATTTGAAAAGAAGGCCCGTTGAGTTCGAGGTGGGTGATAAAGTTCTCCTGAAGGTTTCGCCCATGAAAGGAGTGTTCCGGTTTGGGAAGAAGGGCAAGTTGAGCCCGAAGTACGTAGGACCTTACGAGGTATTGGAGAGGATCGGTGAAGTTGCCTACCGTTTGGCTTTACCGCCTGAAATGGAGAAGGTGCACAACGTTTTCCATGTTTCACAACTTCGCCGATATGTCAGTGATCCTTCGCATGTCATCGCCATCGAGATCGTAGAAGTGGAACCTAATCTGACTTTCGAGGAGAAACCCGTTTGCATTTTGGATCGACAAGTACGAGTTCTCCGAAGAAAGGAAGTGCCCTTGGTGAAAGTCCTTTGGCGCAGTCAGAAGTACGAGGAAGCGACTTGGGAGACAGAAGAAGCTATGCGTGCTAGATACCCCGAGTTGTTTAGGGATGAGTGATCGATGCTGTGTTGCCTTGTTTTGATTTGTGTGCTGTTTGATTTGATTTGGGTTTCTGTGCTCTGTCGTCCTTGAAGTTTCGAGGACGAAACTTTTTCTAAGGGGGAAGGATTGTAATACCCCAAATATTTAATAAATATTTTTTTTCATTTAAAATAATCTAATTTTTTATTTAATTTAAGTTAATTGCTTTTTATTATGTGTGTGTTATTCATGGGGTTAAAAAAAAAAAAATTTAGGAATATACACATATATATTTCGGCCATTAATATATAATAGGATTAAATTTAGTTTCTTGCCAATTTAAAACCTAGTATTATAAGAAGTTTAGAGTCATTAGAATTTTGGGTAGAAATCCTTCCCACATTATAACACAAAACCCTAAATCCCATTCAACTTTGATTCCAATTCAACAACTCAAAGAAAACTCTCCTCCCCTTTCCTTCATTGATTTTTTTTTCGGCCAACCATCCACTTTTCTCCTCCATTGTGAATTCTTCATCTAGCATTAAGGACTTGAAGCTTGAAGAGGAATTGGAATTTTTGGGTTGCTCCATCTTCTACCCCTCTCAATTTGAAGTTGTGGCTTAGGTCTTAGCTATTCAAGGTAACTACTCTTTCCATGTTTGAATCAACATGAAATTGAATGGTAGATTAGGGCTAAGATGAAATTGGTTTGAGTGTTGATGTTTAACTTGTGAAATTGGAACGATTGCTTATTAAATATGTTTTCGCATGGTTGGAATTTACTTTGGCATCATTATTTGGCATGTAATTGGGCTGTTGGAATGGTTATTTTGGTGTTTAAAGTCGAATTGGTGATTAGGGTATGCATTAGGAATTGTTGTGTTTGCTGTTCAGAATTGGCAGCCTGGACGTTTATTTTGTGACCTGGTTTCCAGCCACTTCTAGTGCTCAGAAAATTCTGAAATTTTTACTGGTTGTAGTTAACATCTTGAAGTTTAATGTTGTAGAAGGAAGTTTTGCTTAATTCCCTGTTTTCATGCTCTAAACATTCGTTCAAGTTGACCTTGAAAATCTGTCACTGCTAGTTTACAGATTTAACAACTTATGTTCAAAAAAAAAAAAAAATTCTTTTCTCTCAATCTATAATGTCTTTTCTGGTTCTACCCCTTGAAAAAAGTTTCTTAAGACATTAGGCTTTAAGGTTGTTTTGAAGTGTTTTGGCAGAAAACGTTTTTATCATGGTGATATTGGTGTTGGAAAATCGGGCAGTAGGCTGTCCAGTTGTTTTTGGAATTTTTCACAGTCAGAGTTTACTCGACTAGAACTTTTTCTACCAAACTCGGATTTGCGAAATTTCGGTTTCTACTTGACCTTTATACATTGAAGTTTAATTCTGGATATTGTTATAATTTTTGAATGAGTGTTGCTATTTGATTTCGAATTATCTTTCCATGATCCGAAATCTGCCCTGTTTACAAACAGCTGCACGGTTTTGCGGATAACTTTTTGTACGCTTTATCAAATTACATGATTCGAATTGATTTTGTTTCTAATGAATGGGAATTGATTTCTGGGAAATTTTAGAATTTTTGAGTATGTATAACTATTGGTTTCACTCGTTTGAAAATTGGACCGAGAGGCTGTCCTATTTTGAGAATGATATTAAGATTGATTTTGGTGAATGGCATATGATAAAATTGTTGGTTTTGATAAGTTAAGTATGAATTGATGGACAATTGGTCCATTGGATTCTGAAATTGATATTCGGGATAAGTCCATAGTGGCGCCCTTTTGATGATGATTTTATTCGATTATGATCGTGAGTTGATTTTTGCTCTTTATTACTGGTTTGCATATGGGAATTGCCGGACTGCGGTTTTTCTGGCATATGGACAGCGTCTTCCCTTGTTATTATTTTTGACCTCTTCATTGTGCTTCGGCCAATGCTGGACTCACTTGGCTGCGGTTTTCCTCGTGAGTGGTCAGACCTCTTCATCGCGTAGGGGACTGCGGTTTTTCCTCTGCCGATGATGGGCCTACTTGGCTGCGGTTTTCCTCGTAGGTGGTCTTGTCGTTCTCATTTGAAGAGGACTGCGGTTTTTCCTCTGATAGTGAGAGAGTTTGGCCAAGCTTAGACATGTTTGATTGATGATTGAGTGGACTGCGGTTTTTCCACTATGGGATTCGGGGACTGCGGTTTTTCCCCAAGCGTCCGTCCTATTTGCGATTTGATGATATTGAGCTATTGGTTTTGGATCTATCTTTTTAGATTAAAGTATTGGGTTGGCATTGTCTTTAAATTCTTCAATTGATTTATTTTAATTCGTTTTATAAAGTATGCATGATTCACAATTGATTCTCTTTAAATGATTATTTTATTAAAGTTAAGTTTTCCATCCTCCTAATTTGTAATGTTTCGAAAATTTTATTAACTTTCTCGCTCAAAATTTATTTCCGCTTTTGCCTTGTATCGACTGTTCGGTTTTAAGTGTTCAGATATGGACACCGTAGTTACTCGTCACTCAGTGGCACAATTTTTCAGATTTTGCAGGTTCTGATGGTGCGTGACTTGCTGCATTCGGGACTTGGGCAAGAGAGACTTATTAGGCTTTAGTTTATTTTGATTAGATGAATGTCAGGCTTAGTAGACTTACCATTTTATTATTGATTTATTTTAAACATTGGGTTGCAAAGATTTATTAATCATTTATTTATTATTTAATTAGAACTAGTTAAAGGCTTTACTTATAATTAATAAGTAGTTGTTGCTCGATGATTACCGACCTTGTGCATCGAATTCCGCCTTTGCACGCTATAAAAGGTTGGGGTCGTCACACATATCATATGTCAAATGCAATAGCATACTTAATAAAAAATAAATGAGATCCTATGGGCCTTTAATTACAACCTAATGAAAAACTAGATATCCTATCTAATTCTTCATGGACTAGACTGCAATCCTTCTTGGGCTCCCACCATAGGCTTGCTCCATCTGGGCCTTCCACCATACTTGATGCAATTACAACAATTTTATTTTGAATAAAATCTATTCTAAAATTACATCAAAATAAAAGAAATGGCACGCATGCCATATTTTCCAAAATCAAATTACAACCGATAATAATTTAGGGCCCATAGAACTCAACATCACATTTCAAACAAAGTAATTGTCGTGCATATACATAACAATATGATGCATGATCATGGCATTCCAAATTGTAAATATAAATATTAAGCCAAGTTACTTAGGGTGAACTTGCCAATTTCAATAAATGTGATTAAGGCTCATAAAGGCCTAATAGATAATATCCATTAATGCAAAATTGATAATTTTTCTCCCACTTGAATTTGGGTTATCACAAATTTAAAATTTAGCCCTCTCAATTTTAACCGGTGTCACGGTTTATTGGCTAATTTCACAAAGTTCATATTCAATTTAATATGTAAATAATTAAATTAAATATGCATGCCTAGGGGTGAGCAAAACCAAACCGCGAACCAAAAACCGAACCGAACTGAGACTAAAAAACCGAACCGAACCAAACTCTATTTGGTTTGGTTTTGGTTTTATAAAATAAAATAGTTTGGTTTTTGGTTCGGCTTTCGGTTTTTGTTAAGAAAACCAAAACTGAACCGAACTGAACTGTAATAGGAAAAAATATTTTTTAAAAATATATATATGTATATAAATAAATTTTATTTGGCATATTATATATTTATATTATTATATAGTTTGTATTTATGAGACTTTAGTAATATATATATATATATATATATATATATATATATAAAATATAAATCCTTTTTAAACAATACTTTACATGTAATTTATAAAAAATAATGATAATAAAAATTAAAAAATTAAAATTTTTATTGATTCGGTTTGAACCGAACCAAACCGTAACCCGAACCAACTGGTTCGGTTCGGCTTGACCCGAACCATATGAACTTTGGTTTGGTTTTGATTTCTATTTTTCTTTTACTTTGGTTTTTGATTCGGTTTGGTTCGGTTCTGTTTTTGAACCGAACCGCGTTTTGCTCACCCCTATGCATGCCAACAAAATAAACAATTTAAATGCAAATTAATTTAAAATAAAACATTTTAATTTAATTTGCATTACTGGCTCAGGATGAAAAAAAATCCGCAAAATCACAAACCGGACCCGAACCCTACTCGCGGTGCTGCTGTCCCGACGGGGCAGCAGTGCCGCTGCTCGGTAGCCTGCCACGGTAGCAGCAGCTGCCCATGGCAACAGATGGAATCGCAAATTGCGATTCCATCTTTTGCCCACAATAAATTTTTTTTTTAAATCATAAAAAATTCCAGCCAAAAATATATATACAGCAGCCAAAAAAAAAAAAATCAGCAGCAGAAAATAAATCGCAGCAAGGAAAAAAAACGATAAAACAAATCGGGAAAAATTATCAAAAACTCAAAAAACCATTCTTGAAACCTATTCTTTGTTCAAGAACACAATCAAGAATGAATTCCAATCAATCTAATGGACAAAACCTAGGCTCTGATGCCACTGTTGGGATTCGTCATCGGAAATATAACGTGACACAGCGGAAATTATACTGTTAAATTTTTTCTAGAATCCACCTATCGTGTCCAATTACCATTGATTGGAATAAACCAATTTGAATCAAGAGAAATTAACTCACCGGATTCATCTCTTCTAGAGACTGTTGCAGAATCGTTTCTTGAAACTGCGATCTCCAAAGTCTGATGCACGACCAACTATCGAGCGGGAACCGGTGCTAGCCGAAGAAGCAAAAGGAATGGAGAATTAATTGCTGTAAATGGTGGCTGTTTTGGGGGTTGAAATTTCCAGCAAATAAAATGGGGTTAGGGTTTGGTTTTATTCCTTAAGCGTACCCTTATATAGACACTTTGTCTAATTGGGTTTTAATTAGGTTAATTAAACCCAAGCCCACTAGGATTATAGTTACATAAATAAACTTTAATTAAAAAGTATATACTATGTAATTTAATTCTATTTGGATAAATTTAAAGGCAAATTACAAAAAAAAAAAAAAAACCCTGTGGTTTCACTTTTTTGCTAATAAATGACTATGGTTTTTTTTTTTTTAAAAAAAAGAAAAGAAGATTGTGTTTTAAAATATTAACAAAAAAGGGATAACTAACATTTTTTCGTTAAAAATAATGATATAGCGGAGGATATTTTTAGTTATTTAACATACCAATAATTTATGTATATTATTTAAGAATTTTACATCAAAATTTGAATATTTTTCAAAAAATTTTCAATTTGTTATGATTTTTTTAAAATTTATTATCATTATTTAATTTATAAAAATATTTGCGCTTTTCAAAAATTTTCAAAATTTATCATTCATGTGTATTGTATTTTGATTAACCAACTTGAAAATTTTGAGTTCAAAATGAACAAGAATACCATATGTAATGTCATGATTTAATTTTAGTTATCCTTTTTTTGTTAACATTTTAAAACACAATCCTTTTTTTTAAACAAAAAAAACCACAGTCCTTTATTTGCAAAAAAATGAAACCACGGGGTTTTTTTTTGTAATTTGCCCAAAATTTAATTACCCCAAAATAAAATTAAATCACACTTAAGTAAATACAATACATATATTTAATTTTCCTCCTTAGGAAAATTATTTAATTAATTGTTTACTTTATGTAATTCAATTAATTGATAAATTAATTAATTACATTATGTAAACTTATTAATTAAATTGAATCAACCCAATGTTAATTAATTACCTTGACACCGAATATCAACTAATTAATTAACGCATTCCTTCCAATGTACATTACATGTACAATTTCTATAAGTTCCAGCTCAGTTGATATATGTGCACGATCCTATGGGTCTGTCTTTATGTCGGTAGTAGACGCAGGGCCCATAGAATGTAAGTGGTATCTAGAAAACAGTTACAGCCCCCAATTAAGACAGAGATGCAACAGTCTATTAAAGACACTAACCCAGTAGTAATCTCACAATGTCCTTTGCCAAACGATATCGATATGAATTCATCCTCTTCTGCTGTTTATTATGTTTCTTGATCTTGAGTTGACTGATTAATCAAATAAGCAACCGACTTACTTGGGAATGGCTATACACTTATCAGTCCCATGCATCAAGTGGCCGGTGATATCATCTCGGTGTTACCCGAGTGGCAATTCCATCACTGCATCATTAATATTAGTATGTTCGCCGATTCACCCAATCATACCTGTATTTAGCATCCATTTACAGACCTGTTAGGCGTATGTTAAAGTGAAACGGATTACATATTGGTACTATAATGAAATCTAGTCTGAGGATAAAAGAGACCTACTCAAGGAAGACCTATGATGTGACAACCATGTGGCTTTCCTGTGCGGATCGATCCAGTCCTATGTCAACGACATGTACCTATATTCATGACTGACTATACAAGTACTATGGCTAGTTAAAAACTGCCATACCATCATCGAATATACAAGTCTGTGGTTCTATTCATTCCCACGATTAGAACAAACTTGGAATAGGTTTTATGATTATCAATCAACGGATACTCTACTGATATTATAGCACAAGACATAAATGAAATAGATTAATTGCCTTTATTAATGTGACACAAATAATGTATTCATACAATGAGTCTTAATGTATAATACAAAATACAAGAAACCAATGCCCAAAGAACTAGGGCACACCAACACACTTGGCTTCGGAATTGGAGGAAGATTGGTAGTGAGAAGATAGGCAACACCAACTTCATTTAAGAGAAATAAAATTCTATCTTTCCATCTTGTGAAATTTGTACCATCAAATCGGTCCAATTTGAACATTTCTGGATTAAAAATTTTATTGATCATAACATCCGAACATATAGCCTCCATTGTGAAAATATTCTTCAAGATTGTTGGAAAACAAAACGATAATCCTTTAAAAACAACTTTGAATTTGCACACCAAATTGATGTTGTCCTTAAAGAATATTTACCCCACTAGTTGCTGAAGTCAATGATGTGTCTTTATTTCAGCAATATAATATAGACACCCCAAGAAAGAGAAGAAGTATATGAGCAAGAAGATAAGAGAAATTGAGAATTATTGACTTATTTCTCACCCAATTTATCATTCATCTATATAGGAATTGTTTTTTGTTTCAAGCCATTGTATCTTTTCCTAGAAAAATATAACCCGTTGGAAAGACATAATTGTTAGGAACCATTGTACCTTTTCAACTTATAAAGACATAACTCATTAGAAAGACACAATTGTTAGGAACCATTGTACCATTTCAACTTAGAAAGACATAACCCGTTGGAAAGATACAATGGTTGGTGAATATTGGCTTATAATTCCTCACATATACATATTTATTATATTCTTGCCAACTAAATTACAAACTAAATTATAACACTTGATTTGAGATTGTGGTCTAAAAATACCTCCCCTAACTTTACCCTCTTTTTTTCTTCTCTCTTATGATTGAACCATTTTTCTTTCTTTTAATTTTTGTTACGAGCATAAAATGCTCATATTTCATGTTGTTTTATCTCTATAAATGTTTGTGTTTGTTATTTTTTATTAGGATTTCTTGTTCTATGTGATGCGTTTTATGTGTTTTTGTGACATTAGGTGTAGCGAAAATCGTTTGGGGAAAGATCGGATGAAAAGCACCTATGTCACCGACGCGACTCCGCCTGCATTCATCAGCAAAAAGTTTTTGGTCATGTTGTTGTCGTGACCAACCCTGTTGCAGGAACCAAAAGTCATGTCTCTTCACCCAAAAGTCATGCCTTTATGGAGAGACATCTCTACAAGCCATTGTGTTGTTTCATCTACTATGAAAAAGGGTGAATTTGCAACAAAAAGGATATCCATATGTGGAGAAAAAAAAACAAGATACCGAAGATTTGTAGAAGTGAAGGATCGAATTAGAGAAAGAAGAAGTGTGAGAAAGATTGAGCGTAATTTAGGAGTAAAGAATTTAGAAATTATTACTCTACCTTTTTATCTTTCTTGTACTCTTTATGCATACTATTTGGTTTTGTGAACAATGATTTCTTCCTTTCTATGCTAAGTTAATTTAATAAAAGTTCTTGTGCCAAGTTATTCTTATATTTGGTTTTGATATAAGTTTAATATTGATAAGTATATTCTTATAATATGCCAAGTATGATTTCTATTTGGTTCTAACATGAGTTTGACATTGAGAAATTTATGCTCATGAAAGTTTGCAAGGATTCATAAGTATGATAATAGATGAGAGATAACGTATTATACAAATCAATTTGCACTTTAACTTAAGCATATTAGTGTTAATAGAATTGGTTCACTAATGAGAATTAGGTGGCATGTTTAACAAGAATATGTTCAAGTAAATCTATGTATTGTTCGATAGAAATTATACAGGAAATTAGTATAACTTGTCTTAATAACTTAAACATAGATTTGAGAATAAGTTTGCAAAACGTTTATGGTTTTCTTCTTACTCTAATTCGACCCACTTTAGGATTAGTTTAGTTTAGTAGTTTAATTAGATTGAGGAAAAATAAATGCATTTTTTTTTAAGTGCAAACAAAATCAGAAATTGAAATCCAGTGTGTAATAACAATCATTCCTTGTGGGAACGATATTTTTTGTACTATAACAGTAACCGTATCTTTGGGGGAAAACAATCAACACTTTTCATTGGACCAACAAACCTTATCATCATCATCACTTCTTCAAGTTGGCCGCCCTTCATTTTATTTATTTTTTCTTTTTCTTTTATGCTTTTCTCTCTTTTTCTTTTAATATGTCATATAATATATTATTATTATTATTATTATACATACATCACATATTAGTATATATATATATATAAATGATACTCATATATTAATAATATGTATATATATATATATATATATACATAGTTGCCCGATTCTATTTGGTCCAATTAAATTTATATGGGAGGAGAGGCAATTAGTTCTGTGTAAATATTTGTTTTCAAAAGTCGGGGATCTCTCGGACAATTCTTGGGTCATCTCTTAAGCTTGTTGAAATACAACTTTTTACTACTCGGATCGTGTTCCCGCAAAAATCTCATTGCAACGGCTAATCTTTGGGTTTTCATCACTGAGGTTGAAAAAACTTCATGCTTACACTAGGGCATACACTAACATTGCTTTAAATCAATCTTATGAAAAATTAGTTCTATAGAAAACCCACATGCTACGTCTCTCAGATCAGGGTTGTATGGCTCTCAATTCCACTAATAGAGTCGTGCGGCTCTGTTGGGGCCAAGAACTGAGCCGTATGGCTCTGACCTCCATAAACGAACATATTTTGTTTTGGCTAAAAAACTTCAAAACACACAACAAAAGTAACCTTGAAAGTAGTAAAAGGATTGAAGCCCTCTTAGAAGTTACCTGTAGTTCGTTTATCAAGTATTTGGAGCCTCTGAAACCGATTCTTAGGTTGTAAGCTAGTTTCAAATGACTTCATTTTTGTCCTAAATTATCCCAGAGATAATGAACCAAAATTAAAGGATGGAAGTTTTAGTGTTTAAGGTTAGGTAGAGCTGTGTTTATGCTTGGAAGTGAGAAGTTTGTGAGCTCTAGAGAATGTGGAATTGATTTCTCTTCTTTCTCTTTTTTTGTTCTCTAACTCTCTCTGACTCTTAAGAAGCCCTTGCTTGCTAATCCCTCTTTGTTTCTTTTCTTATCTCATCTATACCTCTCTTGTTGACTTTGCTTATCTCATTTTAGGGGAAGAGAGCCCCATCTTTGCCTCTCACGGTTGAGTTTTTTTTTGTCTAGTAGTGATGAGAACCGTACGGCTCTAACAATTGAAGATTAGAGCCACACGGGTATAATTAAGAGCCGTAGGGCTCTCAATTTAGTTAAGAAATCTCAATTTTTGGATTTCACTTCATGGTTTAACCCTTTTTCATTTAGAGTCTTACAGCCCAAGTTAAAGCCGTGGACCTACATGAGAACCGTGTGGCTCTCACTGAAATTAGGGTTCAGGTTGCTGATTTCTCAGACAATACTCGGGTTTCATATCCTAAGCTCATTGGGTGGTCGTATTCATCCTTTGAACTAGTTCCTATAGAAAACTTAATGCAAAGGATAACTAATTTTGTTTTCATCATTGAGGTTGGAAAAATTCATGCTTACACAAGTGAAATCAAAATTCAAATAAGTAATTAACTATTAATTACTTCATTTGGGTGCGTCCACACACTTCTCAATCTCACTCATCAAGTGGCTGATGATATCTTTTCCCAATTAAGAGAATGGTAATTCCTTCACATCACTCATGGTCCTTGTCATGATTCCTAGAATATCCAATTGTACCCATACTTAACACCTAGTTGCATTCCTATTAGGTATACATCAAATTATATGAGGTGGCATCTAGGAGCATACAATATCGGGTCTAAGGATCCGTATATAATTATTGTACATTACAAGAGTCGATTCGAGAAGTAAAGATTCGAATTTGATTGAACTTGAAACTTGAAACCAAGAAGAATTTGAAGAATTAGGGCTACTAAACACAACAGCTGCACGGTGATTGGAATAGCCGCACAGTTGTTACTCGATAGCTGCATGGCTGTTAATGCATCACAAGCAGCCTTGCATGGTGGAGACAACTATTGGATTATGGGCTTTACAACTAATTTTGCACTAATTTTCTCATGAAAATGGATTTTTGGATTAAAGGGAGTTCCAGCACAGAGTAGGAAAATTAGCAACACAAAAAAGGGAGAATTAAACAATCAAAGAGGAAGATTAACACAAAAAGCAAAAACTAAATTCTCAAAGTTTCAAAATCTTAAAATCAAGAATCAAAACTATAATTCACTTAAATTCAATCACAGGGGTAGTAAGTCAACGCTTTTGGGGCACCTAATGAATTATTGTGAAATGGCCACGTGTGAGCCGGTACACGGGCAGAGTTCCGACACTTTATAGGTCGATACATGAAATGAAATGATTGCATGGGAACTGTCCCATTAAAAGAGTTCTAATGCTTTTGAAGTGATATGAAATGATGTTGCAAGAAAGTCAAGTGTAACTTGAGACACAGACAGGGGTTCGTCATTCATGGAACACCTCGCATGATTTGATAATGTTATGATATGCTCCTATGTGTGTACTGATCTGGCACCCAGGGAGCACCTCGAATGATTTCACAATGTTATGAAATGGTTTGATATGAACCATAATGCTCAGATTGGATTTGGCGTCACCCGGACACCTATGATGAATGAATGTGATGTCATGTGATAGCATCATGTGAACTGTCACACAGAAGCAAATCAAGGACCATTACGGTCTACTATTGAATGACATGATATTTTGTGAAATGGCCGAGTGCAATCCGGTGCACGGGTAGAAATCGGGTAGCTTCGGGGTACCTGACATAGGATGAAATGAAATGATCCTGATGGGCATTCTTAGAACGTCCCCGAATAGGTGAAATGGAATGAAGTGGAATGGATGCATATGTCACACAAACATCCTAGTGGCTGCAGGAAAACGTGGTCAGAATGCGTGACACACGGAATGATGTCGTGTATGCTTCATGGAAGTGCTAACACACAGAATGTATATGTATGTTACGCAAATAAAATGTCATGGCTGCACGAAGGCGTGGTTAGGATGTATGACATACATAATGATGTCATGTTTATGTTATGGGAATGTGGACATACAAAATGGGTAAATAACACATGAATAATATGTCATGGCTGTAAGAAGATGGGGTTAGAATGCGTGACATGCGGAATGATGTCGTGTATGTTTCATAGAAATGTTGGTATACAGGATGTATATGTATGTCATACAAGTAAAACATCGTGGATGCACGAAGATGTGGTCAGCCTAAATGTCACACATATGCATATGTATCTAAAGATAGCTGCATGAAAACGTGATCATAAATGGTATATGAGATGATTATGCATTTTGGATGCGCTCCCTTCCAACCTTATTTCTCCTTTCGATTGGTCTCGCAACTCTTCCTAGGTATTGGGTCTCTTTGGCATCAACAGGGGACACCAAAGGCACACACTCAATGTTCAATTTTAGAGTTAAGTTTTGGTAACCCTCGGGGAAATTACTAAGCTAGTACATATGGGCCAAAGTCAAACCAAGGGTCGTACAGCCTCCCATAGCAAATAAACACTTCCCCACCGTAGAACACGGTGTAAGGTCATGCAGGCCTATGAGTGGTTTACTTAGTCAGGTGTCTCCAATCCTAGCGGTAGAGGTAGGCCACCTTCTTGGGTAAATCGGGGTGAAACAGTGTATTCGAGGGGTTAAGAAGAAGAAAATGTCATGATATGCAAAGATATGAATAAATATGATGTTTATAAATTGATAAACGAATACAAGCGAGGTTATATTTCAATAGTTGCCTAAGTTCCTTAAGTTTTTATGAAAAACATTTTAAGAGACAAAATTATCTCCAGTAGAGTCGCCACTAGGAGCGGACGACCTTAATGCGGAACGCGGCGAAGCGAACCGGGGAAAACGAAAATTAATTTGGTTGTGAAATTTTTGGAAAACAGATTTTGGTTATTTTTTTTCTAGGGAAAACCATTCGTTTATTTATTTTGAAATTCATTTTGTAGAAAACATTTTTACATTTTATAACTTAAAGACCTCAAAACCTAAATTTCGAGATCAGTGACAGAGTCGCCACCCAGATCAGCTCATCTGGGAAATTCCAGTACATCTCCCTACCGAGTGCAGACTGCTGTACCTAATCTAGAGATTTAGGGTTCGAGCAACTTACCTACTTAACCTCAAGCTTGTATTCGTTTATTTTTTTTATAAAGTCATATTTATTCAATTTATTATCTTCTCTACCCAATCCGTTTATTTTTATTAAGCCGATGCTAAGGCAAAATGTAGAAAGTAAACTGCGAGAAAATTAAATCATCCACACAAATATACAAAAGAATAATAAAGGCTGATTATACAACCAAATTGAATAAAGAATAAAATCTCTCGTCCTCACTTTACAATCACCTAAATACACGAGGATCTAAAAATAATGCAACTGCCTATTTACACAAATTAGTCTATAAAATATAGTAAAAATAAAAATAAATGCTGTAAAACAGATTGGTTAGCATAGTTTATATTATAAACATAAGTAGGACTCAAATCAGGACAGAATGGGGATTTTAGAATAAGGGAGCATACATTTAGGGGGTAACCGGTTCGACCCGGCCGGTCGGACCGGTTAGACCTGGAAAACGGTTTTGAAACGCCCTGTAGATTTTTGTGCTGAAAAATTAATTTTTATAAACCATTTAGCTCGGTTTCATGCAAATTGTTGTTTTTGTGGGTCGGTTTTCGGGAGAATTGAGTCTCCGTCGTGGTATTGTTTTAAATGCAATTTTACTGAAAATTGAATCTAGGGTCGTGAATGCACACAACAAAATTCATTTTGATGATTTTTTATTTTTCTGAATTTTTTGAGATTTTTAGGAATTTTTGGAAATTTTTATAGCTTAAAAGGGAAATTCTGATTCTGGAAATATGTTACAATCTTGCGACTGTAACTACAGTCGTACGACTATAAATTACAATCGTGCGACTGTAAACAGTCCAAACTCAGGATTTCGTCAAAATTTTATTTGAAATAAAACTGGAAGTAGATCATCTGGAAACCAAGAACACTCGTACGACTCTATTTACAGTCGTACGACTGTTCATCAAACTCAAGAACAGTCACACGACTGTTCTTGATTTCCAGAAACAGAAAACACAAAACTTGAATAAAAAGCAGAAAAAAACACAACCAATCACCCATAAATCACGAAAAATAGAGGGGAAAAGGAGTGTTTACCTCTTAGGCATAGATCCACCGTAGGATTGACCCCTGGTACCACACCAATCCACTTAGATTTGCTCTTTTTCTCCTTGAGTCAAGGTTGGGAAGTTTGGTCCAAAATCTCCAAATGTTAGGGATTCTGACGATTTTAAAGTCTGAGATTGATTGAGTTTCAGTGTTAAGTCATTAACCTATGATTTCTAACCGATTTTAGACATTAACACTCTAAAATTGAGAAGAAAAGAGTTGAAAAAAGCTTTGGTTTTTTGGTTTTTTCTTTCTCCCTCTCTTTTCCTCCAATCCCTCTCTATTTCTCTGTTTCTTTTCCTTTTCTTTGCCAAAAGTTCTCTTCCCTTTCTGCCTTCCCTCTATTTTATTTCGGAGCATTAATTGCTCCATCCCTTTCCTCCATTTTTCAGATTTCAGGGTATGGGCTGGTTTACCTGTCACGACCCTATAGTCGTACGACTGTAGTTTGATTACAGTCGTACGATTATAGTCAAAGTTGTATGACTATAGTCTTTTTCTCTCTCTTTTTTTAAATGGAAAATTCCAGCACTTACAGCTGCCCCTCGCAGGATTAAAGTCGGATCATCATGGGCACTAAAGCCTATATCGAGTCTGGTCTCGCGACTGGAAGCGCGGTGAGGAAGGAAAAGGAAACATACCTGGTGTTCCTTGCTGGAGGTGCTAGTCGTGATTCCAAGTTGACTCACTGCGGGAAAGTATTCCTATGAACATTTGGTCACTGTGGTCGAGCATGCCCGTAGTATTGGCTCACTGAGGCGGAGCGTGTCCATGATGTTGGCTCACTGAGGCGGAGCGCGTCCATAATGTTGGCTCACTGAGGCAAAAAGCGTCCATGATGTTGGCTCATTGAGGCAGAGCACGTCCATGATATTGGCTCACTAAGGTGTAGCGCATCCATGATGTTGGCTCTCTGAGGCAGAGCGCGTCCATGATGCTGGCTCACTGAGGCAGAGCGCGTCTATGATGTTGGCTCTCTAAGGTGAAGCGCATCCATGATGTTGGCTCACTGAGGTAGAGCGTGTCCATGATATTGGCTCACTAAGGTGGGGCACGTCCATGATGTTGGTGCTAATTAGCGTATTTGTTTCTTGATCGATAGTTTTGGAAACAAAAATTTTTGCCCCCTCGATCAAGAATAAATACGATTGAATTGCTTTGCCCTAAGATACCTGTTAAAGGCAAGCGAATCCACAATAGGCATTTCTTCTTTGCCCATATGGCGATAAGGTTGAAGTAAGAGAGACGTGATGTTCCTTCTATGCATCGAAGAAGCAGTCCAAGGTTGATTGTTTTCTTACCCCCAGATACCTGTTAAGGGCAAGAAACATCTCAGTAGGCATTTCTTTCCTGTCTTTGCGATGACAGGATCGAAATGAATGTTCTTCCCCTGCTCTATGGCTAAAGGTTAAACGAGTTGGTCTATTGTTTTGCCCTCATATACCTGTTAAGGGCGAGAAACATCTCAATATGCATTTCTTTCCTGCCTTTGTGATGACAGGATCGAAATGAATGTTCTTCCCTTGCTCTGTGGCTAAAGGTTGAACGAGTTGGTGTGTTGTTCTACCCCCAGATTCCTGTTAAGGGCAAGAAGTTCATCAACAGATATTCTTCCCTGTCCATTGGGTCGACAAGGTCGAATGGGAGATGTGATGTCCCTTTTATGGAGCAAAGAGGCAGCACAAGGTCGGAAATGAATGTTCTTCCTCTCCTATGTGGTGGAAAGGTCGAACGAAATGGTTTGTTGTTCTACCCCCATATACCTATTAAGGGCGAGAAGTTCATCAACAGACATTCTTCCCTATCCATTGGGTTGACAAGGTCAAATAAGATGATGTGTTGTCCCTTTTATGAGGCGAAGAGGCAGCACGAGGTTGGTGTTGCCTTACCCCCAGATACCTGTTAAGGGCAAGAAACACCTCAATAAGCATTTCTTTCCTGCCCCAGCGGTGACAGGATTGAAATGGATGTTCTTCCTCTCCTATGCGGCGGAAAGGTCGAACGAAATGGTGTGTTGTTTTGCCCCTAGATACCTGTTAAGGGCAAGAAGTTCATCAACAGACATTGTTCCTTGTCCATTGGGTTGACAAGGTCGAATAAGATAATGTGTTGTCCCCTCTATGAGGCGAAAAGGTAGCACGAGACTGGTGTTGTCTTACCCCCAGATACCTATTAAGGGCAAGAAACACCTCAATAGGCATTTCTTTCCTACCCCAGTGGTGACAAGATTGAAATGGATGTTCTTCCTCTCCTATGCGATGGAAAGGTCGAATGAAATGGTCTGTTGTTCTACCCCCAAATACCTGTTAAGGGCAAGAAGTTCATCAACAAACATTCTTCCTTATCCATTGGGTAGACAAGGTCGAATAAGATAATGTGTTGTCCCCTCTATGAGGTGAAGAGGTAGCACAAGACTGGTGTTGTCTTACCCCTAGATACCTGTTAAGGGCAAGAAACACCTCAATAGGCATTTCTTTCCTACCCCAGTGGTGACAGGATTGAAATGGATGTTCTTCCTCTCCTATGCAGCGGAAAGGTCAAACGAAATGGTCTGTTGTTCTGCCCCTAGATACCTGTTAAGGGTAAGAAGTTCATCAACAGCCATTCTTCCTTGTCCATTGGGTCGACAAGGTCAAATAAGATAATGTGCTATCCCCTCTATGAGGTGAAGAGGCAGCACGAGGATGGTTGTTTTGATGCATGTATGCGTGAATGCGTGCATGATTCATGTGTATGCATGTGTCATGATGCTTCTGATAATATTTTTGGTATCTACACCATGCTAGGGAGTGAACTTATGACTCCTGACGACTCCTGTGGGGACTATTCCTGCCGGATGACTTTGCTAAGGATGATGACTCAGTGGGGATCATTTTGGATGAGAACTTAGCTGGGGAGTATTCTGATCCATTTGATCTCGCTGGGGGATCTATTGAAGATTCTGATTCAGTGGGGAGCCTTGCTGGAAACCCGCCTGAGGATGTTGTTGGAGACTCCGTGGGGATGATCCTACTGGGGACCACTCTGCCAGGGATAATTATGTTGGAGATGGTACAACTGAGCCAGTAGCTATCACTTGTAGTGACAATTTCATTGATGCCATCGTGGGTTTGGATGCAATGGCCTACTGATGGGCGTTTATATGCAATGGCATGAAGCATGCAATATAAACATCTAAGCAGAAAATCAAGCATGCATAATATCATTATGATGACATCAAAATGAATGCGATAGGAAAATCAAAAGTGACACTGCCTCTGTATGTCACTCTCTTCTTGTTACGAACACGTCCTTTTGGCTTTCCGTGTAGGAGATTCTCTCGCTGAAGATCATTGTCGTTTTTTTTAAGAACGATGGCCATGTCTATAAGAGTGCGCCAGTTAAGCAGATGTTTTAGCACTAGCTTGTCTTGGGATTGGAGGATGCACCTTGACGATTCCGCCGGGGATCATGATAGGATCGTCTTTGATGATATTTCGTGATTTTTCTTTTGGTTGCCCCAAGTGTTGGAGCTTTGGGTTTGGATGTGAAATGCTTCATTAAATCTGGTTTGCTGCGTGCTGTAGCCTGAACATGGACATTTACATGCAATGGCATAACACATACAAATTGAACATCAAAACGGAATATAAAACATCTATGATATGATGAATGTGAATGCATTAGGAAATTCCAACCATGGCTTTGGTGTGGATCAATGTCCCTTCATTACACTTTTTTTTTTAGGATCTGCTGGGGATGTTACCAAAGTGTATAGCCGGCCATTGGATGGAACTGCCTCTATTGAGTAGACCACCTGAGATGGAGTCAATTATCCACTGAAATCTCCAAGGTCTGGAACTGTTATTCATGTCCTTAATTCACCCCAGATTTCAATTCACACATGGTTGCCAAAGATGGACACAGCTTTTAGTCCTTCAAGGTATGGCCTGATTTAGAATGACTTGAGTTAATTGTGGTTTTCCTTTATCCCTGAACCACAACAACCCTAGAGCAACGCACACCATGGCTAGGAAATGAAAGAACCATAGGTAAGTAATCACTTCTGTTGCAGCTAAAGACTGAGTTCTTGAAATGGTTGGTAAATGCAACTTTTCCCTGAATATTAGCATAGCAGGCTTTGTAGGTATTTCTGTTGATGGGAACATCCCATTCATGATTGTTGAAAGCTTTGTAAAACCTGGTTGCTCCAACACTGTTGGTGAAGTTCATAGGGGTAGATCATAGTCTCCTTTTCTTTTTGCAGCACATTTTTGCTCAACAGAACCATCTCTTGCTGTGTTGAGTCTAGTATAGGCTATGGTGTGGATTTTGCTGGGTGAAGACAGTGGTTACCTAGGAGTTCCATCAGCGGAAAACTCCAGCTCAATTGAAGTAGGCTTATATTCAAATGCTCTCTCTGTCATGAAATCAAGGCCTTTCCTGTCAGTTTGAGGTTACAAAATGTTTGGTCTGGGGGTTCAGGTTGAAGAGAAGTGGCATGGGATAGAAAGAGAATCCCCAATTTGGTACAGGTTGATGATAAACAAACACTAATTGAGTCAGTACTTTGTCATAGGTCCCTATGGAACAGCATTGGGGTTCAAATTCTTGTTAAAAGCCATTGATGGTGGAAAATAAGGCTTCACAGGGTCAGTTTAGAGAATAAGGTGAGAAGAGCTTTGGTTAAATAGGTGTTGGCAGTTTAGGTGGTAAAGGAAGACAAAGGGTGTTGAAGATGTGGAAGAAATTGGAAAAGGAAAAGGGAAAAGCTTTGGTTTTGAAGACAGGAAAGTCCAAATCTTTCACAGATAGGAAAGAAGGATCTGACGATACCGGGAGCTAAAGATTACCCTTTAAGGCCATGAGATCCCCCCTCTTTTTTTTTTTTTTTTGTTTTTTTGTTTTGGAACTGAGCTTCAACCATGACCATATGTTAGTTTTCCTTCTTCATTCAAACTCATGCATGTCATGTGTGTTTGATATGCTTTTTGGATGAACAATGCATGCGTAATGTCATGTACGTATGAATGTCACATGAACAAGATAATGTATGCACTACAACCAAAATCGCTTCAACATTTTACACATGATGGGTGATGAGGGTGATGAAAACCATTTGAATACTCCATGGGTTACGGATTTTGATGAGGTCGAGAGTTTTAGTTTTAGGGTTTTGGCTCGGGATACCTTCTTGGGGTATGAGACGAAGTTTTGCCTCCAGGAGGACTTTTTTGGGTGTGATTGCCTCAAGGAGGGCTTTTGATTCAGTTTTGCCTCTAGGTGGGCTTTCTTGGTTCAGGTGCCTCAAGGAGGATTTTTGAGTTTGATTTTGCCTTAAGGAGGGCATTTTAGGTTTTTTCTTTTTTTGGAATTTCAAAGATGGTTTTCGGCTTGAAATGGTTTGGGCATCATGTGTGCCTTTTATGTTGAAGCTCTAGGGCAGGATTGGTAGCGCTTTCAAGGATTGTTGAGTTGAATCAGCAGATGCCTCGGTGGAAGTGGTACCATCATATCATTTTATTTATCTCACCAACTCACGTTTCAAGAGAGAGTTCGGTCAGGGCCAGGTTCACTTTTAGGTTCCCTATAGTATTCAGATTGATGTCATGCATTTTGATATTATGCGTGTTTGACATGTCATGTTAGATGATCAAATGTGTGCGTAATGCCATATACATGCAGTCACCACAGAAGTGAGAAAATAACAAAATGCATTGCATTGAAAATGATGTTAATACACCATGGCAACAAAAATGAGTTCCCTACAAAAAGGACAGCTCCGAGGGGTTTTTTTTTTTTTCTTTTTCTTTTTAGCCCCCAACTAGTCACTGCTGCGACTTCAGTACCATTGCCCCGTTCTCATCATATCAGACCCTATAGCTCTTCATCATATTCCTCTCCTCTAGAGGAACAAGGAATTTCCTTGGTGGTCTCCTTGATTGCCCCTGATCGCTAGTTAGAGGCAGACGGCACCCTCAATTTTCCTCCATCGACTAGCTTCTGGATCCTCCTTTGCAGGCCGACACATTAATTAGTCCGGTGGCCTGCTACTACATGATAGCTGCAGTATTTTCCTTGTTGTTCCAGTGTTGGCGCCGCGTATGATCGAACACTCTGCAGCAGGCCCATCCTTCTGCAAATGGCGAATAGTCTGGTCACTGAATGAGATCCAGAGGATGCGATTGTCCAATTTTTTTCGGGAGGCGAACTCTGGATTTGTCGCGAAGAAGAGTCAATGTTGGCATTGGCGTCAAGAAGTCTCTTTAGTTCTCCTTCATTGGACGACCCCGGTAAGCCCAAATTTTGGTGAGAGGGCCTCCCAAGGTGTCGAGAGGGAGTGTCAGCAATCTCGGCATTCTGATCCTTATCAATGCCAACATTGAGTCCATGCTCACCTTGTCCTTTATTTTCCCTTCAAGCTCTACCACCCAGGTTTCTAGTTCAGCGCACCTCACCGTCAGCCTCTCTATTCTGTCAAGGTCACCCCCAGCATTTCTCTTAGCATTGCTGCCGCTTCCTCCCTAAATGCCTTTCGAAATCAAGATGAAGCGACATATTCTTTCACAACATCTGTTATGGCGTTGAAGTTCCTTGGGTTGGCCATCCTTAAGATCTCTTCCCCTGATGAGAGCACTTGTTAGCGTCGGCAGGTGTATGCGTGGCAGATACCAAACAGGGAACATATGCATGAATGCGTGATGTGTTATGCACGTGTGTGGATGATGAATTGCATGTGTGATGTCATGTAATGCTATTCCGAACCAATGAATATGCATGCAAAGTTAAGAAGGGAAACGTATAGATGCAGTGAATGCAGATGGGAATGATGCATGCTAAAACAAAATATGGTATATAAATATACACCACAGGGATAAAATGACATTCGGGAGTGTCCACGGCTTGAAGCAAGTAGTACTTGCAATGGGATGCATAGTTATGCCCCTGGGAAAGAACGACACACTGGAGTGTCCACGGATCGAAGCAAGACATTGCTTGCAATGGGGTGCATAGTTATGCCCCCCGGAAAGAACGACACAATGGGGTTTCCACAAATCGAAGGAAGACATTTCTTGCAATGGGTTGCATAGTATGCCCCCGGGAAGAATGACACACTGGGGTGTCCACAAATCGAAGCAAGACATTACTTGCAATGGGGTGAATAGTTATGCCCCCCGGGAAAGAACAACACACCGGGGTGTCCATGGATCGAAGCAAGATATTACTTGTAGAGAGGAGTTGAGATGGGGTACATAGTTATGCCCTCGGGAAAGAATGACAAAGTAGAATGACACAATGGGGTGTCCAGGGGTCGAAGCAAGATATTACTTACGAGGGAAGTTGAAAAGGGGTACATAGTTATGCCCCCGGGAAGAAATGACACACTGGGGTGTCCATGGGTTGAAGCAAGACATTGCTTGCAATAAGGTGCATAGTTATGCCCCTAGGAAGAACGAAACACTAGGGTGTCCATGGATCGAAGCAAGATATTACTTGCTAGGGAAGTTGAAATAGGGTGCATAGTTATGACCCCGGGGAGAAATGACACACTAGGGTGTCCATGGGTCGAAGCAAGACATTGCTTGCAATAGGGTGCATAGTTATGCCCCTGGGAAGAACGACACACTAGGGTGTCCACGGATCAAAGCAAGATATTACTTGCGAAGGAAGTTGAAATGAGGTGCATAGTTATGCCACCGGGGAGAAATGACACACTGGGGTGTCCATGAGTCGAAGCAAGAGATTGCTGGTAAGGGTGCATAGTTATGCCCCTGGGGAGAAATGAAGCAAGACATTGCTTGCAAGGGAGAGTTGAAATGTTATGGTGGTGTGCATCCGCATGATGACCTGACATAATCTTCAGCACTCAAGGAGTACCTTGGATGATGAAACATGATATGAGGTGAGATAGAACAGAGTGCTTGGTATGCAAATTGTTTTTCGGCACTCGAGGAGCACCTTGGGTTTCTATGTGATGAAGTGATATGAGATAATGTGCTTGGCATGCGTAAGCCAAGTTTTCGGTGCTCGGGGAGCGCCTTATGTTTATGTATGAATGAGATGTATAGTGATGGGTTGATGTGACTGAATGATGTTAGATGGGTAAAGGTAGGAATGAAGATGATTCACCTCATTATATATTTTGGACGTTCCACGGATGCCCCTATTCTATGCAAAAAGGCAATGCAAACAGACCGCGTGTGATCCCCGCACACGGGCATAGGTTCGATGCCTTTGGAACACTTAGTGAACATTATGAAATGGTCTCGCGTGGCTGACACACGGATAGAGTTCTGACGCTTTTGATGCATCCAATGGATGTTATGGAATGGTCGTGTGTATGCCGATACACAGACAGAGTTCTGATGCTTTTGATGCACCTGACTTGAAATGATGTTTTAGACAAGTCACGTGTAACTTGAGACACGGACAAAGATTTGGCACTTGTGGAACACCTTGCATGATTTAGTAGTGTCATGGAATGCCCCATATGTGTACTAACTGGGCACTCATGGAGTACCCTAGATGACTTTATAATGTTATGAGCAATCCAATGTGGATTGCGACACACAAGCGAGATCTCAGCATCCCAATGACACCCAGAACAGACAGATAGATGAGATATAGTGCAATGCTTATCATGTGACCCTCCACATGATCATAGATTTAGGACTGTGGTGGTCTCCTAATGAATGTAATGATATAGAGGAATGGCCGAGTGCAAACCTGAGCACAGGCAAAACAAGGGTGGCTTTAGGACACCCCGTTACGAAATGAAATGATTATGATGGGGGACCTTTGTAACGTCCTTTATTTGGATTAATGACATGAAGTGTGTGAATGCACATGTCACATAGAATGTAGGTGGCTACAGAAGATGTGGTTAGGATCATGATACACGAGATGATGCCATGTGTGCAAAGAACAAATGTATATGTCATCCAAATGTAGATGGCTGAAGAAAAATATGGTTAGGGTGCATGGCATATAAGATGATGTTATGTGTGTAAGGAATGAATGCATATGTCACTCAAAATATAGGTGGCTGCAAAGGATGTGATATGAATGCATGTGTCACACAGAATGTAGGTGGCTGCAGAAGATGTGGTTAGGATGCATGGCATACGAGATAATGTTATGTGTGTAATGAATGAATGCTTATGTCACCTAAATAAAACATCATAGAGACACAAAGACGTGATTAATATATATGACACACACACAAATTAATGCCTTACATGCTTCATGAAAACACAATAGGTGTATGGCACATGTGAATATGTATCATGGCTGCAGAAAAAACGTGGTTTGTATCAATGCTACACAAATGTTGATGTCTTAGGAATGATT
Source organism: Euphorbia tirucalli (assembly GCA_039660915.1). Lineage (NCBI taxonomy): Eukaryota > Viridiplantae > Streptophyta > Magnoliopsida > Malpighiales > Euphorbiaceae > Euphorbia > Euphorbia tirucalli. The sequence continues at coordinate 26,140,641 of CM077640.1, read as the reverse complement.
ATACCAAACATGATATAAGTGACATACAGATGATTATGTGCATTTGATGCTTCATGAATGGAGACAAGAATGGACTGAATTCCTTATTTCGGATGCTCTAAGAATGCCCGATGCTATGCAAAAGTAATGCAAAGAAGACCATGTGTGAACCGTCACACGGGTAGTAAGTCAGCGCTTTTGGGGCACCTAATGAATTATTGTGAAATGGCCATATGTGAGCCGACACACGGGCAGAGTTCCGACACTTTGTAGGTCGATAGCATGAAATGAAATGATTACATGGGAACTGTCCCATGAACAGAGTTCTAATGCTTTTAAAGCAATGTGATATGAAATGATGTTGCAGGAAAGTCGCATGTAACTTAACACACGGATAGGGGTTCGGCATTCATGGAACGCCTCGCATGATTTGATAATGTGATATGCTCCTATGTGTACTGATCTGGCACCCAAGGAGCACCTTGAATGATTTCACAATGTTATGAAATGGTTCGATATGAACCATAATGCACAAACAGGATTTGGCGTCACCCGGACACCTATGATGAATGAATGTGATGTCATGTGATGGCATCATGTGAACTGTCGCACGGAAGCGAATCTAGGACCATTGCGGTCTACTATTGAATGATATGATATTTTGTGAAATGGCCGAGTGCAATCCAGTGCACGGGTGGAAATCGGGTAGCTTTGGGGTACTCGACATGTGATGAAATGAAATGATCCTAATGGGCATTCTTAAATGTCCCCGAATAGGTGAAATGGAATGAAGTGGAATGGATGCCTGTAACGCCCCAGATATAAGTTGACTTAGTTATGTTGTGATGTGTGCATATGAGTGAGCATTTTTGCATTTAACCGATGTTTTGTATGCTTATAACAATTCGTAGGCTTTGGCCTAATGGTAGAGAGATGTGTTTAATAACTAGAGGTCTAGAGTTCGAACCCAACTTAGCTTAATTTAGTTATTTTCTTTAGGATTTATATTTTTGGTTTGGGAGACATAAAATCCCATAAAATCCGAAATTTACTATTTTATATATCCCTTTTATTTAGTTTGACCAATTCAAATCAGAAACTACCAACTTAGTGGAGCAAATCTCTCCCACTTACCTTTCCTTCATCAAATCAACTTCTATTTCCTATTTAACACTACAAATTTCGAAATTTCCTCTAACCCTAGCTGAAATTTATTCTTTCTCTTCCTCTCTCTTTCACTCAAACCAGCCTTGCATTATTCTTGTGAATTCCAAAATTCCATTGTCTCACTTGAGGAAATCATTCATCTTTCTGAAGGTAAGGAATCTCAATCGGTTTTATTCCATCTTTTAACTCCTTAGAAACTTGCTAAGAACTTTGTTCTTTTCTGTAATTTTCTGAAGTTTCTTCTCTTTGGGAATCATCGGATTAAGTTCGTGACCTAAATCGAGGAGCACCCTCTCCTAATTTCTGTTTTTACTCTAGTGACCGACCTCACTGCAATCGAGGTAACAAACAAACTCTAATATCGATTTAAAGCTTTCATAGATTGCGTGATAGGTTCCTATTGATTGCATGGTGAGATAATAATCTTGTATATTGAAATTTAAGCATGTATGTTACTGGTATAAAATGATGATAATTAGGTTAAGGGTTGAAAGAAATATGTATATGCATGTTTCGAATGGTTTTATGCTGGAACTGCTCAATTTCAGATTGTACAGGTTGTGGTAATTTTAGCTTTATTTTCGTTATATAACTCCGATTGGCATGATTCAACTTTCTGTGTTTTCCTGAGACATAAATGTACAAGGTTGTTTTATACTATTTTGGCAAATTCCGTGAGTAAAGTGCTCATATTCCCTATTGAAACTGCCTTATGTGCATTGTGCCGATTTTTCTTGAACTGCTGAATTTCAGATTGTACAGGTTGTGATAATTTTAGCTTTATTTTCGTTATATAACTCCGATTGGCATGATTCAACTTTCTGTGTTTTCCTGAGACATAAATGTACAAGGTTGCTTTATACTATTTTGGCAAATTCTGTGAGTAAAGTGCTCGTATTCCCTGTTGAAACTGCCTTATGTGCACTGTGCCGATTTCCTGGAACTGCTGAATTTCAGTTTGTACAGTTTGTGTTGATTTTGGCTTTATTTTCTCTCTGTAGCTCCGTTTGCCATGAAACAAAATTCTATGTATTCCTGAAATTCTGATGTTCAATGTTGCTTTATATTATTTTTGCTAAATCAGTGAGTAACACATCTGTTTTGTCTGTTGAAGTCAGACTATGTGCAGTGGTCTGAAGTGAATTTACAGATTGCATGTTTTTAGTGTTTCCTTAATATCTTTTGCTATAGGAATCCGAATTGCATGATTTAAGTTGGCCTGTGTTCCTGAGATGTAAGGCTAAATTTTCCTTTGTATTGCCATGCTGAATTCTGAGTCTAACCTACTGGAATATTATGTGCAAGTTGAGGCATGAACTATGAATTCTGAAATTGTCACCTTAGGCCTGAATTTATTTTTAATGTGTGTAAAGCATAATTTGATTCTAGAAATTTTATGCTAGAACTCATGACATGAAATATAATAATTGCAAATATGATTTAGTAGATTAATACATGTTAGAATTATGAAATTGAGTTTGGGGTAAGTCCCATTTTATTGGTACCTTGTGTTTATTGAGGTATTGTGCTATGTTTTAGGAATAAGACCTATTTTAATGGCACCCTTTTGATATTGGTATGATTATAGTAATTAATTTGAGTTGTGGTGATTTATACAGCTGTGCTTTGGTTAGTTTGGCAAAGTGTTTACCATGTTTGATTGGTAGGCACTAGGACAGCAACTCAAATTCCGAGCTAAGCCCTAGGTTCATGGCACTCGGTGATGTAAGACCTATGTTAATGGCATTATGATGTAAGACCTATGTTCATGGCATTCTGAGGTAAATCCTAGGTTCATGGTACTCAATGTGTTAAGGAGGTAAGCCCTAGGTTCATGGCTCTCCGCAGAGGTAAGCCCTAGGTTCATGGCACTCTGCAGCGTCTGCTGCCAAACTCCCTATAAGCACAAGTGTATAGGTTAATGCAATGAGTTGTACGCATATACATAAGTTGATGTTAATCAACGGTTAAGAATGTAATTGCATGTTAATGTTGATTACAATGTGATTTTGATGCTTGGCTGTGATAGTGAGGTTTGTAAGCTATCTTGTGACTTTGGAATTTGTGTATTAGGAAACTAATAATGGTTATTGTGTAAATGAAATAATGTCATGTTCATGATACAATTCCTTGTTCTAAACGGTTGTATGCATCTAGTTTGTATGACTTGACTTGGAATTTTATTCTTTGATTGATGTTTTGCTACTTAAATGATATGATCTATGTGATATGTGTTGGAGCGGCTTGTTAAACGAGGTACGTTCCCTATTACAAGGATTGTGAGCGTAAGTATGTACACTTGTATGAATGATGATTGTTGTTTATTACCCTTAAGGTGCTTGATTAATTAATATAACATATATTTGTGAACTATCGTCATTTTATGCAAACTTTAAATTGATGTTTGGGATTTGTTAGTTACTCGTCACTAAGTGGCGCTGTTGATATTTTCAGATTATGCCGGTGATGATTGAATGATGCCTGACGCCCGTCCTTGGGATTGTGTGGAGGGATTGCTTTGAGTAGACATTAAATAGTTGTTATGAACATTTTAGAATTGAGATTTTCAGATTTTCTAAACTTTTAGGTTTTTGTCATTGAAGTATTATTCGTATTGAATTATTATTTATCACTTAGAATTAAATTTGGGAGTACGTATTTTATGAACACGTGTAGTATTAATCAGAGGCATAATTGGAAGTTTCTTTTATAATGATGTCCTAGACTTTATGTCATGTTTTCCGCCATTGCATGCTAAGAAAGTTAGGGATGTCACAATGCCTATGTCACACAAACATACCAGTGGCTGCAAGAAAACGTGGTCAGAATGCGTGACACGTGGAATGATGTCGTGTATGCTTCATGGAAATGCTAACACATGGAATGTATATGTATGTTACATAAATAAAATGTCATGGCTGCACGAAGATGTGGTTAGGATGTATGACATACATAATGATGTCATGTTTATGTTATGGGAATGTGGACATACGAAATGGGTAAATAACACATAAATACTATGTCACGGCTGTAAGAAGATGGGGTTAGAATGCGTGACATACGGAATGATATACAGGATGTATATGTATGTCATACAAGTAAAACATCGTGGATGCACGAAGATGTGGTTAGCCAAAATGTCGCATATGTATCTAAAGATAGCTACATGAAAACGTGATCATAAATGGTATATGAGATGATTATGCATTTTGCATGCTTTATGAAAGGTAAAAAGAAAGGGAAAAACAACACAGAACAAACATTAGCACACGCAAAAATATACGCTCCCGTCCAACCTTATTTCTCCTTTTGATTGGTCTCGCAACTCTTCCTAGGTATTGGGCCTCTTTGGCATCAACGGGGGATACCACAAGCGGACGCTCAATGTTCAATTTGAGAGTTAAGTTTTGGTAACCCTAGGGGAAATTACTAAGCCATTACATGTGGCTAAAGTCAAACCAAAGGTCGTATAGTCTCCCATAGCAAATAAACACTTCCCCATCGTAGAACACGATGTAAGGTCATGCGGGGCTATAAGTGGTTTACCCAGTTAGGTGTCTCCAATCCTGGCGGTAGAGGTAGGCCACCTTCTTGGGTAAACCGGGGTGAAACAGTGTATTCGAGGGGTTGAGAAGAAGAAAATGTCATGATATGCAAAGATATGAATAAATATGATGTTTATAAATTCATAAACGAATACAAGCGAGGTTATATTTCAATAGTTGCCTAAGTTCCTTAAGTTTTTATGAAAAACATTTTAAGAACCAAAATTATCCCTAGCAGAGTCGCCATTGTGAGCGGACGACCTTAATGCGGAACGCGGCGAAGCGAACCAGGGAAAAAGAAAATTAATATGGTCGTGAGATTTTTGGAAAACGGATTTTGGTTATTTTTTTTTTCTAGGGAAAACCATTCGTTTATTTATTTTGAAATTCATTTTGTAGAAAACGTTTTTACATTTTATAACTTAAAGACCTCGAAACCTAAATTTCGAGATCAGTGACAGAGTCGATACCCGGATCTGCTCATCCGGGAAACTCCAGTACAGCTCCCTACCGAGCGCAGACTGCTGTACCTAATCTAGAGATTCAGGGTTTGGGCAACTTACATACTTAACCTCGAGCTTGTATTCGTTTATTTTTTTATAAAGTCGTATTTATTCAATTTATTATCTTCTCTACCCAATCTGTTTATTTTTATTAAGCCGATGCTAATGCAAAATGCAGAAAGTAAACTGCGGGAAAATTAAATCATCCACACAAATATACAAAAGAATAATAAAGGCCGATTATACAACCAAATTGAATAAAGAATAAAATCTCTCGTCCGCACTTTACAATCGCCTAAATATACGAGGATCTAAAAATAATACAACCGCCTATTTACACGAATTAGTCTATAAAATATAGTAAAAATAAAAATAAATGCTGCAAAACAGATTGGTTAGCACAATTTATATTATAAACACAAGTAGGACTCAAATCAAGACAGAATGGGGATTTTAGAATAAGGGAGCATGCATTTAGGGGGGTAACCGGTTCGAACCGGTCGGTCGGACCGGTTAGACCTGAAAAACGGTTTTGAAATGCCCTGTAGATTTTTGTGCTGAAAAATTAATTTTTATAAACCATTTGGCTCGGTTTCATGCAAATTGTTGTTTTTTTGGGTCGGTTTTCGGGAGAATCGGGTCTCCGTCGTGGTATTGTTTTAAATGCAATTTACTGGAAATTGAATCTAGGGTCGTGAATGCACACAACAAAATTCATTTTGATGATTTTTTATTTTTCTGAATTTTTTGGGATTTTTAGGAATTTTTGGAAATTTTTATAGCTTAAAAGGGAAATTCTGATTCTGGAAATATGTTACAGTCGTGCGACTGTAAGCAGTCCAAACTCAGGATTTCGTCAAAATTTTATTTGAAATAAAACTAGAAGTAAATCATCTGGAAACCAAGAACACTCGTACGACTATATTTACAGTCGTACGACTGTTCATCAAACTCAAGAACAGTCGCACGACTGTTCCTGATTTCCAGAAACAGAAAACGCAAAACTTGAATAAAAAGCACAAAAAAACACAACCAATCACCCAAAAAGCATGGAAAACAGAGGGGAAAAGGAGTGTTTACCTCTTCGGCGTAGATCCATAGTAGGATTGACCCCTGGTAACGCCCCAATCCATTTAGATTTGCCCTTTTTTTCCTTGAGTCAAAGTTGGGAAGTTTGGTCCAAAATCTCCAAATGTTAGGGATTTTGACGATTTTAAAGTCTGAGATTGATTGAGTTTCAGTGTTAAGTCATTAACCCATGATTTCTAACCGATTTTAGACATTAACACTCTGAAATTGAGAAGAAAAGAGTTGAAGAAAGTTTTGGTGTTTTGGTTTTTTCTTTCTCCCTCTCTTTTCCTCCAATCCCTCTCTCTTTCTCTATTTCTTTTCCTTTTCTTTGCCAAAAGTCCTCTTCCCTTTCTACCTTCCCTCTCTTTTATTCCAGAGCATTAATTGCTCCATCCTTTTCCCCCATTTTTTAGATTTCTGGGTATGAGCTGGTTTACCTGTCACGACCCTACAGTCGTACGATTGTTGTTTGATTACAGTCGTACGACTGTAGTCAAAGTCGTATGACTATAGTCTTTTTCTCTCTCTTTTTTTTTAAAAAAAATGGAAAATTTCAGCGCTTACAGCTGGTTTCGGGCTCGGGGCCCAGTTTGAAATTTTAATGGTTTTTAAAATTTTGTGTGTTTAAATTTTGTAATTTAAATGCACATGATTTCTTGGATGAAATTTTTAATTTTATTCATGGGATATTAATTTTGGAAATTAATATGGTTAATTGAAATTGGTTCGGGTTTTTTTGGCGCAATTACCCCGAACGACTGATATAGACTCATAGTTTTCCAATTCCAGTGGGAGCAGTTATCTGCCTGGGCTAGAGGCCCAAAGCCCGTTAAGGGCTAGAACCATGATGGCCAAAATTAGGGATTTCAAAATAATGGCTTTGAACATAATTGAAATGGGCTGTAATTCATTCATTATAACATGCTTATAAATTGATGTATTTGGTGCATTTTTTATGATCAAATGTTTGTATGCTTGGATGTAACATGCTTGTAATTTTTCTTTTGGGTAAATACGGCCTGCTCTGTTTTTCTTTTTTTAATATAATTTTATTTTATTTATTTATTATAAAATTTGTAAAGAAGAAGACTAGTGGAGAGGCGAGCCTAGGAGGAAGGAAAAGGAGGCCCACTTGATGTATTTTCTAGTCTAAGTTTACTAGAATTATATTAGGTTATAATATAGGCCCATAGCAGTCCATTTTACTTATTTAATTATGCTTTATATTTATTTAGATGTATGTGTGTATGATCTAAACCCATTCTCACCCGGCTATGTATGTAAGCCATTATTAAATGAATCTACTAACCTAATGGAAATTACTAAGTCGCTTAAAAGTGCTTCCCTTATTCAAAACCGACTCAAAGTGGGGATAGGCCAGTTGTAGACCATGCCCTCACTGGATGCACTGGAGTATCATCATTTTTTATTGGGTTGGAGTATAGGTTACTCTAACACCTGGATGGAGGTTTTGACTTAGCGTAGGTAGTAGGATTCTCTTAGTCCTAAGCACAGATGGGTAAGTGCCAACAAGCCCATCAAGTCGAGAGTCCCTAGGTTGGGATTGGACGGCGTTCCTACCTAAGTAATTAGGGTATAGTTTTTCCAGGCCCTCGTCTGGGCATATCTTAATGAAATATGGATCTCAGTCTATGAGCCCAACAACTCAGATTAATTAATAACCTGATTCACTGTTAATTATATATGGGAAACAAGATAAAGTCCTTTATTAACACTCTTAAATTTTTCCGTGTAGAATTTTAAATGGCAAACTACAATTCACTTTCACTGTGATCTGTCCTGGAAAGGGACAAGCTTTTCAATCCTAACTTCTTAGACTGGTCTAGGAACTTAAGAATAGTTCTAAGACAAGAGTCAAAGGAGTATGTGCTGGAAAGGCCTGTACCAGCTGCGCCTCAAGGATGTAATCCACCAGCTGCCCAGCTAGAGGAATATGAGGTGCATGTTAAGGATAATAGGGATGTGACATGCCTTATATTGGCGTGTATAGTCCCTGAGCTATAAAAGCAGTTCATGGATCATCAGGCCTATGCTATGATAACAACTCTAAATGAGATGTTTCAAGAACAAGCTCGTCTGGAAAGGTACCTAACTAATAAGGCATTCCACTCTTGTAAGATAGGGGATGGGACATCTATAAGCGCACACGTGCTCAAGATGAAGGGCTATCTGGATACTTTAGCCCGTCTTGGATTGCCTATCTCACAGGAGCTGGTGGTGGACACAACCCTTGCTTCCTTACCGGATTCTTATGATCAGTTCATCCTGAACTATAATATGCAAGGGATGAACCGTACTATTAGTGAGCTGCATAGGATGCTTAAGCTTACTAAACAGTCGATCAAGAAGACTCCACCGATGCTGCTAGTGAACAAGGGGAACCCTCCTCTTGTGAAGGACAAAGCCAAGGAAAAGGCTAAGGCCAAGGCAAAGAAAGCCAAGGCCAAGAAGCCGAAGGCCCAGCCCAAGGCTAGTCCTGAGGACATCTGCTTCGGGCGCAAGTAGGTGGGGCATTGGAAGAGATCGTGTCCCAAACTATTGGGAGACCAGAGGAAGACCCAGGCCACGTCTTCATCAGGTATTTATGTCATAGACATTAACCTCACTGTTTCAACATCCTGGGTATTGGATACTGGATGTGGTTCTCACATTTGTTGCAATGTGTAGGGACTTAAGAACAGGAGGTCACTGGGATCGGGGGAGGTGGACTTGCGGGTCGGTAATGGAGCAAGGGTTGCTGCTATAGAAATCGGTGAATATAACCTCATGATGCCTAGTGGATTGGTTTTGATATTGGAACATTGTTATTTTGTACCTACTACGTGCAGGAATATTATTTCTGTTTCAGTATTGGATATTTCTGGATTTAATTTTACTATTTCTAATGGTAGAATTAGTTTATCTAGAGAGGGATTATTTTATGGAGAAGCTCTATTAAATAATGGCCTATATATCTTGGATTTGAATGAAACCAATGATGTCTATAACATAAACACTAAAAGGGTTAAGCCTAATGAACTTAATCCTGTTTACCTTTGGCATTGTCATTTAGGCCACACAAACGAGAAGCACATAGCTAGGCTCCACAAAGCTGGAATCCTAGGGTCATTTGACTTGGAGTCACTTGATGTATGCGAGTCATGTTTACGAGGCAAAATGACTAAAGCGCCTTTCAGCAAGAAAGCTAAAAGGGCTACTGCCTTATTAGACCTAATACATTCAGACGTATGTGGGCTCATGAGCAAAGGTACCAGAGGTGGACATCTGTACTTCAACACGTTCACAGATGATTTCAGCAGATATGGCTATGTCTATTTGATGAAACATAAGTCTGAGACCCTAGAAAGGTTCAAGGAATTCAGGAATGAAGTACAGAACCGTATAGGCAGAAATATGAAAGCCCTTCAGTCAGACCGAGTAGGCGAGTATATGAGCCTAGAGTTTGACTCTTATTTGAGAGAGCATGGAATAGTTCCATAGTTCACTCCTCTAGGAACACCACAATGGAATGGGGTGTTGGAACGAACGAATAGGACCCTGTTGGACATGGTCCGCTCAATGATGAGTCATGCCTCTCTCCCAATAAGCTTCTGGGGATACACTCTCGAGACAACCACTCTCATTTTAAATAATACTCCAACTAAGGTAGTGGGAAAGACCCCATATGAGATATGGACGGGCAGGGAGCCTAATGTGTCTTTCCTGTGGATTTGGGGATGCGATGCAAATGTCAAGAGATTGACTAGGGGCAAGCTAGAACCCAAAACCGATAAGTGCCTGTTTATGGGCGACCCTAGGGAAACCAAAGGGTATTACTTCTACAACCCGACCGAGAACAAGGTGTTCAATGCACTGAAGGGTTCTTTCTAAAAAAGGATTTTATTTCCAAGAAAGATAGTGGAAGCAATGTTGAACTCATGGAAGTTCAAAGCTCACAAGCTCCTGAAGAGGATAACTCAAAGACCAAGGTGGAGCTTCCACAGGAGGAAGCACCCACCTAGGTCACACAAGGGCCTAAAAGGTCTGGTAGGGATCGTTGGGAAAGGGAGAGATGTGGGTTTCTCATCATTGATGATCACACTCTTCTCATCTTCAATGAGAAAGAGCCCAAAACCTAGTAGGAGACTATGGCTAGCCCACAGTCTGCAAATTGGCGTAAAGCCATGGAGGCAGAGATGCAATCTATGTAAGATAACTAGGCTAGAAACCTAGTTGATCCACCTCCAGGTGCTAAGATAATAGGTTGCAAGTGGTGCTACAAGCTAAATGCCGATAACACCTTCAAGGGGCATCTGCTTGCAAAAGGTTTCAGACAAGTCCACGAAATAGACTATGATGAAACCTTCTCACCAGTCACTATGCTCAAATCCATTAGGATCTTGCTGGCTATAGCCGCATGGTACGACTATGAGGTCTGGCAGATGGATGTCAAAACCACTTTCCTTAATGGAAAGCTACTCGAGGATGTGTGCATGACACAACCTAAGATTTTGTCAACCCAGAGTATCCTGGTAGGGTATGCAAACTTCAAAGGTCCATTTATGGACTGAAGCAAGCATCCCGAAGTTGGAATCTTAGATTCAATGAAGCTATAAAGGAATATGGTTTCATACAGAATCAAGATGAGCCTTATGTGTATAAAAGGATTAGTGGGAGCATTGTCACATTCTTGGTATTATATATGGATGATATCCTTCTTATTGGAAGCAATATACCAACACTACAAGGGGTAAAGCAGTGGTTATGTAAGTGCTTCGCAATGACAGAGTTAGGCAAAGCTGAGACGATCCTAGGGATTAGGATCTATAGAGATAGATCTAATCAACTTCTGGGCCTAAGCCAGGCCACGTACATAGACAAAGTTCTGAAAAGATTCAGCATGGATCGGGCCAAGAAATGTTTCTTGCCGATGAGCCATGGGCTGAAACTTAGTAAGAAGAACTGTCCTAAGACAAGGGAGGATAGGGAGAACATGAAGTAGGTCCCATATGCCTCGGCTATAGGATTAATCATGTACTCCATGCTATGTACAAGACCTGATGTCACCTTTGCATTAAGTATGATGAGCCGGTACCAGCAGGATCCCGGGGAGGATCATTGGAAGGCTGTCAAAGCAATCCTTAAGTACCTTAACTAGACTAAGGATAGCTTCTTAGTGTATGGAGGTCAGGAAGAGCTATCAGTTACTGGGTATACTGATGCAAGCTTCTAGACTAACTAAGATGAGTGCCTGTCGTAGTCTAGGTACATGTTTTTGCTAAATGGTGGTGCTGTAAGCTGGAGGAGCTCAAAGCAACTGACCATCATAGAGTCTACAACAGAAGCTAAGTACAATACAGCGTGTGATGCATCTAAGGAAGCTGTATAGATAAGGAAGTTTATCACTTAGTTGGGAGTAGTACCCACTATCCAGGACCTAGTTGATATCTTCTATGACAACAATGAGGTTGTTGCACAAGCTAAGGAGCCCCAGTAACACAAGAACACAAAGCAAGTGCTCAGGAAGTTTCACCTCATATGAGAAATAGCCGAAAGGGTGACATTTCATTGCATAGAGTGGACACCGAGGATAATGTCACAGATCCTTTGACCAAGGTGCTAACTTAGCACAAGCACGAGGGTTATACTAGATCTATAGGGATTAGGCCCATGCCTAGTTGGAAATAGTGCAAGTGGGAGATTGTTGGATATGCCCTAGTCCCAAGGCATTGGACCTTGTATTTGTATTGTACATTTATTGGATTTATGTATTATACATATTTTGTGTCATTAAATAAAGGCATTAATCTATTTATTATATATCTTGTGCTACATTTTAAATGGAGTATCCAATGGACATATCCATACCCATGTTACAAGTGTCATGCACTTAGCAGTAAGACCATGGATAGGGAAAATGATATGACCATAAAGAGATCCGTAGTCTGTTCCAGTCATGGGAATGAATGGAACTAGAGACTATCATGAGTTAAAAATGAACCTAGAGAATTCGGCCATGGTATGAGTTGTTTAGCAGGAAAATTCAGCCACCAAACTCTCTTCCGGTTGATCCTCTCACTAACACGAGTCATATTCGATAGCCGTTCGTGTACATGAATGCAAAGAGAATCAATTTTGGTTTGTGTAGCCATCTCTTGAAGAGATATTCTTGGTAAGAACTATTCTCTTCAATTTCTTTAAACTTTTATAATTTTCACATCAATTGCTCTTGGGCACGGATTTGAGAAAATCACCATGTTCTTCTGCATTGAATCGGGTGATTTCTGGTGAAAAATCCCAACAGTCAATGTATGTGAGATCCTCCCTAAGTCCATAGCAACATTAGGTCTAAGGATCCAATATAAGTGCTACCAGAGTTTCACTTGTCTTATAGGGATCAAGTGAAATACTCTGAGTGGATCGATCTAGTACCATGTAACCTAACATGCACCCATTTCTTTAATTAACAATCAATGTCCAATGGCCGGTCGGACACCACCATACAATCAAAGACCATGCTAGTTTTTAGTTTGTATCATTCCCATAATATAACAGGCTAGGGATATTTATAGTTAAGCGTCAACCCTACTCTCAGTCCTACTTGCTAGGAGATGCTCCTAACAAACAAGAGTATGAAATAACTAATGGATACTCTATAACTATTAATTACATAAGAAATTAATAAAATAGATTAATTACCTCTTATTGATTATCAAAATCTGATTACATTGTCAAAGGGACTGGGGCACACACTAACAATGCATCCATGCATTTATTCATTCATTTGTTCGATCTTCCTTACATCATCATCTCATTCATTCATCATGAATCATTCCCAATGTTTTATGTTTGATTTGAAATAGAACTTACATGGAAAAAGAAACTAGGTAAGAGGTTAGAGAGAAAGAAACTTCAGTTAGGGAGTCCGTTAAGAAAGAAGCTGGATCGGAGTAGGAAGAAAGTTGAGTCTGTGAGGGTTGAGGAAGAACCTGTGATAGTTGAGTCAGAGAGTGAAACAGAATCAGTTAAGGAAGTTGAGATGGCAAACCAGCCACCGAATCTTGCTGATATCTTAAAGGATTTCCTAAAGTTTTAGGATTTCTATGATATTCTGAGAGAAAAGATACGAGCTATTGTGAAGAGAGTGGTGTTGAAGGCGGTGTCACTAGACTTGGAAAGGAGAAGATGTTTGAATCATCCCAGTCTGAGGGTGATTTTTTTGCTAATGCAGAGAAGCTATAAGAGATTGAGGCCGCAATGGAGAAGAAATTAAAGGCGAAGTGCACAGAGCTTGATGAAGTAGTTCTGAACTGAAAAAGGGGGCTAATATCAATATGAAATCTAAGAAGGTGTGAATGTGGATGCCATGATTAACAAAGGCATTGAAACTTTCCTTATTGGGTTTCAAGTGCCGAATATTGCTTCTGATAAAGGTATTGGTTCTCTGATGGCTCATGTGAATCTGTATGCTCGAGTGATGTTGACAGCAGGTGCTACGATGTAATAATTAATCAATTTCTTTCTAACCACACTTGAAGAAGGGGCATTGTCTTGGTAAGTTCATTGTCTGAAGATATACAATCAGATTGGAAAGCTTTGTCAGCCGCATACATTTAATACTATAGTTTCAAGACCATGATTCAAGTGAAGCTATATGATTTAGAGAGGATAAGGTAGAAACTGAAGGAATCCTTTGTTTAGTACTATCAAAAGTGGATGAACAAGATGATTTTGCTAAAAAAACACCCAGATGAAGATGAACTAATTTAAAAGTTGATTGATGTTAACAAAGATGTATACAAAAATAACATGAAGTTTCATACTTTCAGTGAACTTAGTACAATGTATACCATCACAATGAAAATTGAAAGAGATGAAGAGGAAAAAGCTATAAGCCATAGAGGTGGCAAAAGTTCAGGGTTTAGTTCAGGGTATAGATTGACAACCACAGCTGGATCAAGCAATGGATCTAGTTCCAATTCTGCAAGTAAAAGTGGGTAGTCATCAAAAGTAAAGCAAGTTAAAGTTGTTGTAGTGTCACAGCAGTAGAGTAGTCAAGATAGAAATCCATGAAGTCAAGACATCTCACCTTGGACTTTATCAATGTCTACGATTTTCGCTAAATGCAGAAATGGTGGCTTGTTGAATTCTCTAAAGCCATTTGAAAAACCATAAGATGCAGATAGGGATAATTTCTACACATACCATGTCATTGTTGGTCACATAACCAATAACTGTTACAAGTTGAGAGATGTTATTCAAAAGCTGATAGATAAAGACAGATTGCAAGAGCTTGCAAAGCCCAGTACCATGACTAATCCATTGCAAAAGTTTGAAAAGCAAGTCAACATTATGCTATCAAGGTTACCATCTAATTTTGTCTTTTCTCAGATCTTGCAAGAAAATCCTAGTGTATAGTCTGTGGTAGTTAGTGAACTTAAAGCAGAATCAGAAAGTGGGAAGTCAGCATAACAGAAGGTAGTAAAGCCAGTGAGTTTGAATGATCTAAATTCGATAACGAATATGAAGAGTATGATGAAGGTGAATCAATTAAGCCACCAATTATAGAAAAGATGAAAGTTGTTGATGTGAGAAATGTGACAAGAAGCAGTAGGGTGTATCAGCCATTTGTTCAGTAGAAAGATAAAGCCCCAGTGATCGGATCAAATAGTGCATCACCTTTGAAGGAAGTTGAGAAGGAAGATTTAATCATTTCATAGTTAAAGAAAACTCCAGTCTAGGCTAGTTTATGATATCTATTGTTGCTCTCAAAAGAACATAGAGCAGCATTCGTGAAGAAGTTATCTGAAATTGAAGTTGCTCAAGTTAAATCTCTAGAATCAATGCGTTATTTATTGGAAAAGGTCAACTCTGGTTACCTTGATATTATCTTCTCTGAAAAGGACCTTCTAGATGGAGGAAAAGCCCATAACAAAACTATTTATGTAAAAGCTAACATAATGGATAGAGTCATGCCATGTGTTATGGTAGATGATGGGTCAGCTTTGAACATCTGTCTGTTGAAAATGTTGTCATATCTAGGCTTAAGTGAAAAAACATTAAATGAGTCCTCGATCGTGATTAGGGCTTATAATGACTCAAAAAGAACAGTGATTGGTACTTTTAAAGCTAAAGTGGAAGTAAGACCAGTTAAGTCAATGGTCACTTTCACTGTAATTGATATTCCCATCCCATTCTTCCTATTGTTGGGAAGGCCTTGGTTTCATCCATTAGGAGAAGTCCCTTATACATTGCATCAGACATAAAGTTCCCTGTGGGTGATAGGGTTGTGACTATTGAAGCAGATTCTCAGTCAACGATTGCTTCAATGAATGAAGAAGTTCCAGCATTTGCAAATTTAAAGTTGCCATGATCAATGAAGAGGAAGTCATAGACGCTCCAATGGTTATATATGAGAATTATATGCCAAAGTGGTTGTCCAACTACCTGTGTAAGCATAAATTTATATCGGGGTTAGGGCTTGGAGCTAATTTGTAAGGAGTGCCAGAATTTAAAGCATCTGAAAAGAACAATCAGAAGAAAGGGAAGAATGGCAAACTTAGGATGAAATTGTTCATTAAAGCTAGTGAAGAGCTATACAAGGGGCAAGCTGAGCCTATGAAAGTTGAGGATGTAGTGTGGCTAGGTTTTGAGATATTCGATGATGTGGTTGATTTTGAGAAAAGTTGATAAGAACCAATAACACCAGTGCTAAATGGAGATGAAGAAATAGTTTTTCAGCCTCCTGTTTGTCAAAAGAAAGCATCAGAGAAGTCGACCCATGTGGTGGAAATAAAGAAGAAAGTAAGTTATATTAAAAAGGAAATGTCCAAGGAAGCTGAGAAGAAGATTTGTGATGAAGCTGTGGAAGTGATTTCGAAGGTATTGACCGTTGCCTTGAACAATGCCTGTGCGAAGACCAAGAAAGGATATAAGAAGAAGATGATGACCAAGGAAAGCCTCGATTCTATAGTTTTTGAAATTGCAAAAATCATGATGAAAGCCAAAGCACAATTGGCTGAAGTTAAAAAGATGAATCTTTCTACAAAACAAGAGTTTGAGGTAATTGCTGATCTTGATAACATCTTAAAGCTAAATGTAAAGGAAGATGAAGAAGTGAAAGGCCCTCCACTTGTGGAGGATGAAAATGACTTTTTTATATGTGTTTCATCCATTTTTAATGTAAATGATGTGCTTTACAACAAGTTTAATGGAATGAAGTCTCAATTTGCTTATTTGTGTGATGTTTATCCTAATAATTCTGTGCATGCATTTGAATCACCATCAAGCATATTTAGCATTCATGACACTGTATTGCATGAAACTAATATATGTACGGATGAAAAACCCAGAATAGTATCTATTTCATGTGATCTAAACCTTGAAGAAGAACGAGAATTGACAAAAGTATTGCAAAAACACTTCAAAGCTTTCACTTGGTCGTACAAAGATATGCCAAGGGTTGACATAGAAATAATAGTGCATAAGTTTCCAATGGATCCAAAATTTAAGCCAATAAAGCAGAAACTGAAGATGCTAAGATTGGAATAGGCTATACTAGTAAAAGAAGAAGTGGCTAAATAGATTGAAGCTAAGTTTCTCAAAGTTGTGGAGTATATAGAATGGCTGGCCAACATTGTTCGAGAACCTAAGAAAGATGGAAGGGTGAGAGTATGTGTTGATTACAAGGATCTGAATAAGGCTTGTCCGAAGGATGATTTTCCATTACCCCACATTGATGTTCTGATCGACAGTGCAGCTAAAGCAGTGATGTATTCTTTTATGGATGGGTTTTTAGGGTATAATAAGATCTTGATAGACATAATTGACAAAGTGAAGACATCATTCATTATAAAATGGGTTACTTTCTACTAGCGGGTAATGTCGTTTGGATTGAAGAATGCTGGAGCTATCTATCAGAGGGTTGTCACAACTTTATTACATGATATGATCCATAAAGAAGTGGAGGTTTACATTGATGATATGCTTATTAAATCAATGACCTAGGAAGAGCACCCTACTATCCTGGATAGATTTCTAACACGCATTGAGGAGTATAATCTTAGACTTAATCATAAGAAGTGCATATTTGGTGTCACATCAGGAAAGATGCTCAGCCATATGGTTAGCTAGAGGGGAATTGAAATGGATCCAGATAAAATCAAGGCTATTTGGGATATGCCTGCTCCAAAAACAAAGAAAGAATTTCGGTCATTTCTAGTTTCTCTACAGTATGTCAGTAGGTTCATTGCACGTTTGACTTCAGTTTGTGAGCCAATTTTCAAGCCTTTGAAGAAAGACCAACCGATTGTATGGGATGATAGGTGTCAGTTGGCATTCGAAAAGATTAAAGCTTATCTGGTAAATCCTCTAGTTTTGAGTCCACCATTTCCAAGAAAACCTCTAATTTTGCATTTTCCAGTTGAAGATTCTTCAATAAGGGCAATGCTAGCATAAGAGCAGGATGGAAAGAAGGAGTACCCTATCTATTATCTAAGCAAGAAGATGTTGGATTATGAAATCAAGTACACACTGGTGGAGAAGACATGTGTAGCAATGGTTTGGCTGATGAAGAAGCTAAGGCATTATTTCCAATTATATAAAGTACAAGCTATATCTAAAATTGATCTAATGAAGTATTTGTACAAGGCACCGGTATTGGTTAGAAAATTATCCAAATGGCGGTTACTCTTATCAGAATTTGATACTGAATATATCACTAAGAAAGTCATCAAGGGATGAGTTGTTGGAGAATTTCTAGTGAATCAACATCTGGAATCAGATTATGTAGAGAATATGGAATTCCTGGATGAATAGCTAGTTATGGTAGAAGTGAAGAGATGAATTATGTGCTTTGATGGTGCTGTAAATAGAAAGGGTGCTGAGTTGGAATAATTGTAGCAATGCTAGATGGTGAGGTTATTCCATTGTCAAAGAGGTTGGATTTTCCCATAACTAATAACGGAGTAGAATACACAGAATGTTTGTTCAAAAAAGGAAGCTCATTTATCGCTAGGAGCAAATGATGTGTTCATTGTTGGAGATTCACTTCTGGTGATTAAACAAGCTCAAGGTGAATGGGATGTGAAAGAAGAAGCCCTAAGGCCTTATTTAGAATTGCTGCAGTATAGAAAAGAGTTATTTGGCCAGTGTGAATTTAGATATGTTCCCGGGGAGGGGAATAAAATGGCTGATGCCTAGCAACATTATCTTCAATGTGGGAGAATCCAAAAAGAACACAAATATAGCCTCTGTTATAGCAATTTCTAAACAACCATATTTTGATGTTCAAGAAGTGATGGAGTTGACAGCTGAAGAAAAGCCATGGTTCTTTGACATTTACCAGTATGTGAAGGAGGAAAAGTATCCAGAAGCAGCTAGTTCTACCGATAAGGTTTCACTAAGAAGATTAGCTAGTCAATTCAAATTTTTTGAAGATGAAGTATACAAGAGAACAGTGAATGGTGTTCTTATGAGATGTTTAACAGAACAAGAAGCAGAAGCAGTCATTCAGCAAGTACACTGAGGATCATATGGATGTCATATGAATGGGATAGCTTTGGCCAGAAAGATAATGAGACAAGGGTAATAAGCCCTTATCATCAAGCCTTCATTATCGAAGCCCTTATTATCAAAGCCCTTATAAAATCCCCACCAAATTCAATTGCTAAATCCCAGTGGAGTCAACAGTCAGAGAATGGCATCTACGACATCGATTCCAAAAGTAGGTAAGTTTCTTTTCCTTCTTTCATGGTGCTCTTTTCCACATTTACAAATTCACCTCAGGTGTTTTAGACCTGGTACCAGTAATGAATTTGATCACGTAAGGGGCAGCTATGAGCGCTAGGTTTTCCCAACCTCAATGGTGATAGAATACCAAATGTTATTTATCCTTATCGTTCGTTACAAGAGTCAAATTGAGAAGCGAAGATTTGGATTTGATTTAACTTGAAACTTGAAACCGAGAAGAATTTAAAGAATTAGGGCTACTGAACATAACAATCATACGGCCATTGGAATAGCCACACGACTATTGCCATAACAGTCGTACGGCTGTTACTCAACAACCACACAGCTATTGATGCGTCACCGTCAGCCTTGCATGGAGGAGAAAATTGTTGGATTATGGGCTTTACAACTAATTTTCCATTACAGTGCATTTTTGGATTGAAGGGATTTCCAACACAGAGGAGGACAATTAACAACACAGAAAAGGGAGAATTAAACAAGCAAAGAGGGAGATTAACACAAAAAGCAAAAACTAAATTCTTAAAGTTTCAATATCTTAAAATCAAGAATCAAAACCATAATTCACTCAAATTCAGCCACCAAACCAAAATCAAACCTTCAGAGACTTATTGATCACTAGAATTGAAGCTCAATTGGAGGATTTCAAGTTTCGGTTTCAAAATTCAATTTTATTCCAAATCCGAATTAGAGCTTTAAGAGTTGGTTTTCTATCAAATTGAACCCTGAAGAGACATCTAAAAGGCAATTCTGAGAGGCCTTAAACCTTTTTATAGCTTTTTAGGTTGATTTGTTGTGCATTTCATTGATTTTCAAGTTTGTTCTTTTTTTTTTTTTTTTTTTTTTTTTTTGCTTTCTGGTGAACCAGAGCTATATGGCTATTGCAAGAGTTGCACGGCTATTACACTATAGCCGTACGGCTATGGTTCATTTCAGAATTCAATGATTTTGAATTTTTAGTGATTTCTCTATTGTGTTTAAAACCAAAGCTGTACGGGTGTTTTAATAGCCACGTGGCTATTGCTGCTACACCCGCACGACTGTAGTTTTAATTCTAGAATTGATTTTTGTGATTTTTTTTGTTTTTGCATATCATTTTGAACTAGATTTATATTCTGTATTTATTTAATTTTTGTATTAATTTTCTATAAATCAGTTCAAGATAGAAACACGAGTTTGTTGAAAACCAGCCCATTTTTGTATGCATATATATTAAAGCAGACAAATTGATTTCAAATGAATTTCAAGTCCTATTTAATTTTGTTTCAACATGTTTTCTAGGTTAAAATCAGGTAATTTATCGAATTTCCCAATTTTTCCCTTTTGACATCCTTGGCTATCTTGAATCCCAATTCTGAGTCTGTATGAGTCCTACATGTATATATATATTTATCTGTACTAACTTTGTTTTGCAGGTAGATGAATGTTAGGTTAGATGAATGTTTAGCTTTTCATTTTTAGACATTTTATATATAGATGAATTTGTACCCCCGAATCCCTTTTATGCAATTGTACCCCGAATCCCTTTTATACAATTGTACCCCCTGCAGTAGTTATTTGATTGGCCTGTATATTTCAGATTTTCTGAATTTATTTACTACTTTTAGAATTTATTTATTGCTTTCAACATTTATATCTCGTGTGTGAGCATCGGATAAATAACTCAAGATAAAATCAACTGTAAAAAATATAAAAAACTTTGATATAAATTGTTGTATATGTTTTCAATTGAGAAGAAATAGGCGAGTTGTCTGAACCCTAATCTTTGACTAAAGTGTCTCAGCTATACCTCAATTTTCCTAGTTGAGCTGAGCCAGGTGGCGACTCCTGTCACTTTAGTGAGAGCATTCGAGTTTGTTTGTTTCTCACTATAAAACCCTCTTTATTAAAAATCTTCCCAGCCCAGTCACGAGACCCATCTTTTCAAGATCGTCTGCTCACACCGAGCTATCTAGATGTCCCATTCTATCTTATTTGAGTCCATATTTTAAATTTGTATGACTAACCTATGTTATGCAAGTAGATGTCTGTTTGGCTAGATACATGTTAGCTTTATACTTTTAGTTTATTTTCGGCAATTGTAAATAATAGATTCTTGTTTATCTAGGTGATATGTACCT
The DNA here is from genome assembly GCA_039660915.1 of Euphorbia tirucalli. NCBI lineage: Eukaryota > Viridiplantae > Streptophyta > Magnoliopsida > Malpighiales > Euphorbiaceae > Euphorbia > Euphorbia tirucalli. The sequence continues at coordinate 26,119,509 of CM077640.1, read as the reverse complement.
TTTTATCAGTTGTATCTTCGAGGTTAGTTTATTTGATATGGTTGTAATAATTTTATTTCTCGAATTTATTTATCACTTTCTATATTTATTTATGGGTTTATGTATTAGCACAAAGAAAATAAAATTAGGGTTGAAAACAAAATAGGAATTAAATAACAAAAGGCGCATATTTGGTATGGTTAAAGTTATTTCAAAATGAAGCAGAAATAGGTAGTTTGTCCAGATCCAAAATCTCATTTTTAAAGGTATATGAATTCCTGTTAGGCTTGGCTATACCATAATTTCATGGTAAGAGTTAAGTCAGGTGGCGACTCCTAAATGTTTAAGGCTTGAGGATTTGGTTTCATTCATTCATTTTTGTTTCACCTTTTCCAACCCCAAAACTATTTTTTCCAAATACATACCCTAATTTGAGAAAAGCCTAGGTCAGCCTCAAAGCCCATTTTGAGGATCGTCCACTCATAGTGGTGACTCTATTGGGGATCGAACCCAGAATCTCTGGCTTCGTTCATTCAATTTTTCTTCTGCATAAAAGCCCAGCCTGGCCATGCGGCCCATTTCGAGGATCGTCCGCTCACACTAGGTCTCATCTAAGAGCATAGTAATATCAAGTCTAAGGATCTGAATATAAGCATTACATGAGAACTACTTATAACCCATGACCATGTAGTGTCCTCAAATGTGGATCAATCCAATACATTGTTCTCTAACAAGCATTTATGTCCTTGATTGACATCCTATGTCTATGATCTGTAAAACACCACCATCTTTCATAGTACACACTAGTTGTATATTATTATCATTAGAATAACATTTTTATGAGCTTAAGGTTTTACTTCCTAGATGACATATCCAACAGTCATAAGCAAACATCTACTCAAGGATACTCTACACAGTTAATTTGCACAAGACAATACAACAAAATAGATTAATGCCTTTTATTAATTAATACATACAAAATGTCTGATATAATGCCTCAGGACTAGCGCATACACTTACACGCTTACAGTAGGATTTTTTGCTTGTTTGACCTATTATAATAACTAATAGAAACATAAAGGGTGCCAATCAATCTTAGAATACAAAATAAACCAATTCATCAAAACTTAAAGGGCTAGTTAATATATCGAATAAGTAGATCTTTGTCCACGAACCCCAAGTTCTTTAGATAAGGTGTAGTTTCCATCTGGATCATAAAATGCTTCATTTGCCCCTTAGTGATGTAGTCAAACCTACCCACTTGAGTAGGGTCAAAAACCTTATGCCACTTACACCTATCAAGAAAGTAACTATTGTGTTGATTTCATGGCTAATTTCGTTTCTTCTCTAGATTTGGAGTTTCAATTCTTTGATGTGGTTCCTTTAGATCTAATATCCTTATTATTACATGATTCAACATGTGTTTGCTTCCTTTACTTCTATGTTTTGTAGCCTTTTAGTCCTTAGGATGTCTTTCTTAATAAAAAAAAAAAAGCCAAAATAAGACAAGATTTTCATATATCATATATAATAATTAATAAGATAATACTTGCCTGAAGTTTGAGCAAATATAGGAGTACCTATTCTGTTTTATGCATTTAATTTGTATATCCATACATTTTCAAGTAATAAATTATGACATACCTTGTTTGTTGTTATATCGTTTTTTGTCAAAATTTTTGACAAGGTAAATATGAGTGGACAAACTAGACATATTCTCTTATCACTTAAAATGTTATAGATTTAAATTTTTCTTAAACAGATCTCTTTAATGCCTTTTTTTCATAATATAATTGTAACTTGAAGGAGAAAAAAATATCTCGTAATAAGTGAAAAAGTAATTTTTTAATATAGGACCTTACAAAACCAATCAAAAGGTTAATTTCATCAATCAATATTGTTCCAATATGAAGATATATATATATATTATGTTTTAAAAATGACAAAATATTAGAAAATTAAATCAAATAAAAAGTACTTTGAGTGGTTCTTAATTAAATTAATTAAAAATTATTTGTGGAGACAACGGTTATTTTTTAGGAAAATTAATTAAGAACTTGAGCCTCATTTGGAACCTGAAAGAAGGGAGAGCAAAAAGAAGTTTTCCTATATTTTTAGAGAAATCAATTCCAAGACAAAAGTTGTAAGGCCTTGGAAAGACAAAAAGCTGGTAAGGCATGTGAATCCTAGGAGAAGTCTCTCACCAACCTCCTCACATGCGTTGACCACGCGCCTGACGCAAAAGGCGTCAGTTTCCTCTTTGGTGAAAGCGGAAGACTATGTCAGCAAAAGGAAGGCTGTCACTTACTACTTATGGAGGCCAGTCAATACAGCCTATGCTATTGAAGATTAACTCAAGTGTTGAGAAAATCTAGATTACTAAAATCATTGACAATTTTGCTTAAATGATTATTTCCTCTTCTAGCAATTTCAGAACCTCTCGATAAATGATTGGAATGGCTATCTAATGGCTCTACAATGGTAATATCTTTAAGAAGCCTGTAAATTGGAGCTTGGAACTCCATTGCAAGACACATGAAGCTGTAAAAAGGAAAGAAACATTGAGAAGAAAATTTTTAGAGCTTAGAATTGTACAATCTTTCTTCACTGTTGTAAAACATCTCTAAGCTTATAAGTGTTGTGAGCTTTTCAACTTGTGAAGTAGTGTCTTAACGTATCGAATCTTGTAAGGGAGAACTTACTAGAGTAAGATAGCATTAAGGGTGTAAAGAAGGTTTTGAATTCTACCTTGGTGAAAGAATTCATAATGGATTGGACAACTCTCAAGGGAAGGTACCTTGGGGAGAGGAGTAGGCAAGGAAGGCTGAACCTCTATGAAATCTATTGTGTTTGATTTCTCTACTTTATACTCTTTACTTTACTACTGATATATCTAATTGCTTCTATCTATTGAGACTGATGTGCTTATGATATTAGTGTTGATTAGTTGTGCTTATGATATTAGTTTTGATCATTTGATAAGTATTGAGTCAATACGTTTAGTTAGATATTCAACACTACTTATTTGTGCTAATAATTATTGTTGAATCATTACTATTGAGACATAATTATTAAATATCTTGTGAAAGAATCACTATCTCTAGTTTGCTGATCTTAGTATTAAGATTTTTATATGTTGATTATTATGTGTTGATCTACTCTGTTGAATAGAAAAGTGTTGATCATAATTGTCATTGTTGATTTATCTGTTGAAGTTGAAAAAAACCTTTTTATCAACAAATTTTTAGAAATCTGATTTATCCCTCTCTTGGGCATTCAGCCTCTAGGACCAATATTTGGTATCAGAGCTTGTGCTCAATTGTCGAGAGATTTAGCAATCTCGGAGCTAAAGGTTAAAGATGGATATTAACAGTGGTAGACATTTGCCCAGTAATGAGACAACTCAGATCCTTCCTGAAGGATTGCCCATTAATAGACCTCCTTTGTTCTATGGATCCAACTATACCTTTTGGAAAAATATAATGAAAAATTTTATTCAAGCTACTGACATGAATGCATAGCATGCTATCGTAAATGGTCCATTTGTTCCCACTAAAACTGTTGATGATAAAATTGTTGAGAAAAATGATGATGAACTTGATGATGTTTATCTAAAGAAACTGCAAACAAATGTAGTTGCTATTAATATCTTACATTGTGCTTTAGATGCTGTAGAATATAATAAAATTTTAGGATGTGAGAAGGCACAAGAGATATGGAAAAAGGTTGAGGTGACTTATGAAGGAACAAATAAGGTCAAGAAGCCTAAAATAAATCAAAACATGAGACTCTTTGAAGTATTTGAAATGGAAGAAGTGAGAATATCTTTGATATGAATGCAAGGTTCACCAACATCATCATTGAGCTAAGGAGATTGGGAAAGACATTTACCAAAGAGGAACAAGTAAAGAAAATCCTCAGAAGCCTTCCAAAATAGTAGCAAGCTAAGAAGACCTTTATTAAGGAGGCTCAAGATCTAAGCACATACAGATATGATGAACTAATGGGATCATCATTGACTCATAAAATCTCAATGAAGAACTTCAAAAACAAAGAAAAAGTGGATGACAAGAAACAAAAGCAGCTAGAGTTGAGAGTTGACAACTCTAACAACAACACTACTAAAGAAGATGATAAAGTTGCAATGCTGATAAGAAAATTGAAAACAATATTCAAGAAAGGACGAAAGTTTCAAAAGAAAACTTTCAAAAAAGGAGACAAAAGTAGAAAAGATGTTGAAAAGGAATATACATGCTTTGAATGTCATTAAGCAGGACACATCAAGGTAAACTGTCCAAAGCTGAGAAAAGAGAAAAGGAATGGAAAGAAGTGGAGCGGAAGTGAAGATTCACCTGATAAGGATGAATCAGTAGGAGATACAGCCAACATATGCTTCATGGCTATTAAAGAAAGTTCAACAGCAAACAACAATGATAAGAAGGAGGGACCTTCAACACCTATTAAAGGGGAACTATCTTCATTAGATATTAAGGTACAGCCTTCATCTCTAACTCGTGATAAACTAATTGATGCCTTTTATGAACTATATAAAAGAACACTGTGGTTAAGTTGAAACAAACTAAAAAGAAATGTATTGAACTTGAAAATGAGATGGCTTTTGTAAGAAGAGAGATGAGATTTATGCTAGAACCAGCACTATTATGGATACAACTACTTCCTATCTAGTTATGCAGCTAAAGACCCTTGTTGAAGATAACAAACGCTAAAGAAAGGAACTCAGTAAACTGAGTCAACCAATGCAAAATCAACAATGGAGAGGAAATCAACACCACCGAACTAGTCAACACAGACAGTTCAACAATGCTGGTTGGTACAAGAAGAGAACAAACCATGTTATCATATGTGACTACTGTGGGAAATTTGGACACACATCTAAAGTGTGTAGAATCAGAAAAGGGAAACATACTGAGAATTTAATATGGAGACCTAAGGAGCCTAACACTAAAGGGCCCAAACTTGTTTGGGTACCTAAACCTGAGTAATTGTTTTACATGTAGGCTTGAGATGCTAAGAGGTGTCAACACATTAGTATATTGATAGCACATGCTCAAGCAACATGATAGGTGACAAGCAAAAGTTTGTCACTTTTAGATCTCAAGAAAAGGGAAATATTAGTTTTGGGGATAATCACAAAGGAATAACTAGAGATGGAACTGTTGGAAAAAGCCCCACTATTGAGAACATTATTGGGATTCGTCATCGGAAAAATAACGTGGCGCAGCGGAAATTACACCGTTAAATTTTTTCTATAATCCACCTATCGTGTCTAATTACCATTGATTGGAATAAAAACCAATTTGAATAAAGAGAGATTAACTCACCGGATTCGTCTCTTTTAGAGATTACTGTAGAATCGTTTCTTGAAACTGTGATCTACAAAGTCCGATGCACGACCAACTATCGAGTGGGAACTGATGCTAGCCGAAGAAGTGGAAGGAATGGAGAATTAATTGTTCTAAATTGTGGCTATTTTGGGTTTGAAATTTCCAGCAAATAAAAAGCTCAGTAGGATTATAATTACATAAATAAAATTTAATTAAAAAATATATACTATGTAATTTAATTCCATTTGGCTAAATTTAATTACCCCTATATAAAATTAAATCACACTTAAGTAAATACAATACATGTATTTAATTTTCCTACTTAGAAAAAATTATTTAATTAATTGTTTACTTTATGTAATTTAATTAATTGATAAATTAATTAATTACATTATGTAAACTTATTAATTAAATTAAATCAGCCCAATGTTAATTAATTAACTTGACACCGAATGTCAACTAATTAATTAACGCATTATTTCCAATGTACATTACATGTACAATTTCTATAAGTTCTAGCTTAGTTGATCTATGTGTATGATCCTATGGGTCTGTCTTTATGTTGGCAGTAGGCCTAAGGCCCACTGACTATAAGTGGGTTCTAGCAAACCGTTACAGCTTCCAATTAAGACAAAGATGCAGCAGTCAATTGAAGACAGTGACCTAGTAGTAATCTTACAGTGTCATTTGCCAAACGATATCGATATGAATAAACAAGAGGTATGGTGTCCATCATTCTCTTCTGCTATTTATTATATTTCTTGATCTTGAGTTGAATGATTAATCAAATAAACAACCGACTTACTTGGGTATGGCTATGCACTTATCAGCCCCACTTATCAAGTGGCAAGTGATATCATCTCGGTGTTACTCGAGTGGCAATTCCATCACTTCATCATCAATATCAATATGTTCATCGGTCCACCCAATCATACCTGTATTTAGCATCCTTTTGCAGACCTGTTAGGCATATGTCAAAGTGAACCAGATTCCATATTGATACTATTATGAAATCTGGTCTGAGAACAAAAGAGACCTACTCGAGAAAGACCTATGACGTGACAACCATATAGCTTTCTTGTGTGGATCGATCCAGTCCCATTTCAACGACATGTAGCTATATTCATGACTGACTATACAAGTACTATGGCTAGTTAAGAACTGCCATACAGACATCGAATATACAAGTCTGTAGTTCTATTCGTTCCCACGATTAGAATAGACCTGGGATTGGTTTTATGATTATCAATTAATGGATACTCTACTCATATTATAGCATAAGATATAAATAAAATAGATTAATTACCTTTATTAATATGACACAAATGATGTATTCATACAATGGGTCTTAATGTATAATACAAAATATAAGAATTCAATGCCCTAAGAACTAGGGCACACCAACAAACGTGTCACTAGCACAAGGATTGAAGTTCAATCTGTTGAGTGTGGCCTAATTATGTGACAAAGGTAGAAAGGTAATATTTGATTCAAAAGGGTGCACTGTTATTGATGCTGATACTAATGATATTATATTGATTGCACCTAGAGTTGACAATGTTTATTTATTTTATATAAGCACAAATTATTCAAAAGAAAAATGTCTTGTTACAAATGAGGATAATAGTTGGCTGCGGCATAGAAGTTTGGGACATGGTAGCATGAAACTCCTATCCAAACTGGCCAAATAGAAACTTGTTGAGGGATTGCCAAGTGTGAGTTTTGATAAAAAAAATCATTTGTATGATGCTTGTCAAATGGGAAAGCAAATCCAAAAGTCTTTTAAAAGCAAAAACCTTATTTCAATAAAAAGACCACTTGAGCTATTGCTTTTGGATCTTTTTGTTTCTGTTCAACCAATGAGCATGGACGGAAAAAGATTCTGCTTAGTAGTGGTGGATGACTTCTCTCGTTTTACGTGGGCTCTTTTACTCAAAAGCAAAGATAAATCTTGTGAAAACTTTTCAACTCTTTGCAAAAGAATTGAAAATGAAAAGTATTTTAAATTTTCTCAAATAAGGAGTGATAATGGTGGAGAATTCAAAAATCATATGTTTGATGATTTCTATGAAAATCAGGAAATCACTCACAACTTTTCAGCCCCTTGAACTCCCCAACAGAATGGGGTTGTTGAGAGGAAAAACAGAACCCTTGTTGAGATGCTAGAACAACGTTGAGTGAGTGTGCAAAATATTTATGGGGGGAAGCTATCAACACAGCATGCTACATTCTCAATAGGCCTTGATAAGGCCAATTTTGAAGAAGACCCCTTATGAACTTGGAAAAGGTAGAAAACCAAATATTGGATATTTTAAACCTTTTGGATGCAAATTTTTTTTAAACACCAAAGACTCCATTGGAAAATTTGATTCAAAATCTAAAGAATGTATCTTTCTTGGCTACTCAACAAATAGCAAAGCTTATAGAGTGTTTAACAAGAAAACGTTATTTGTTGAGGAATCTATTCATGTTGACTTTGATTAATCTAACCCTCTTGCTAAGCCAAGAAATAGTATTAGTATTGATGATGATGTAGATGTTGAAACAACTATTGAACAACCTAATGTTTAACCTCAAGTCAACACTCAACCGAAGCCTACTAAGCAAAACATTGTAGAAGATGTAATCCCTATTTATGAAACTCAACAACAAGACATTAATACTGAAAGAAAAGAAGAGGATGACAATCATGGGTTTCCTAGAGATTTTAGATATGATAGGAATCATCCTAAAAAAGACATCATTATATTGTTGAAAATCAAATGATGACAATAGCTCAATTTCGAAGGTTCTATGGCAATGTTGCATTTGTATCATTTATGGAACCAAAGACCTTTCAAGATGCTCAAAATGATGAGTGTTAGATATTGGCCATCCAAGAAGAGCTTCAACAATTCAAGAGAAATGAAGTTTAGGAATTGGTTCCAAGACCAGAAGAGAAATCCATCATTGGAACCAAATGGGTATTCAGAAACAAATTAGATGAAGCTGGAAATATGGAAAGAAACAAAGCACGACTTGTGGCTCAAGGGTCGAACTAACAAAAAGGTATTGATCATGATGAAACCTTTGCTCCTGTCTAGACTATAAGCTATTAGGGTTTTATGTGCTTTTGCAAGTTTTATGAACTTTATATTATTTCAAATGGATGTTAAAAGTGCTTTTTTTAATGGTTTTATAAATGAGAAAGTTTATGTCAAACAACCTCCTGGTTTTAAAGATGGAAATTTTCCAAACCATGTTTTTAAATTAAAGAAAGCTCTTTATGGTTTAAAGAAACCCCTGGGGCTTGGTATGAAAGATTAACAAAATTTCTTGAAACTAAACATTTTGAAAGAGGAAAAGCTGACACCACCTTGTTTATAAAAAGAAGAAATCATCATATCCTATTATTGGTAAAGATTTATATTGATGATATTATTTTCGGTGCTACTAATGAAAGCTTATGCAGAGAATTTAATACTCAAATGAAAAGTGAATTTTAAATGTCAATGATGGGAGAATTAAATTTCTTCCTTGGGTTATAAATTAAGCAAGGGGAGAATGGAATCTTTATCAGTCAAACTAAACAAAAAAAGGAATTGTTGAAAAAGTATGATCTTCAACATTGTAAGCATATCAACTCCCTGATGAGGACATCAACATCCATGACACAAGACTTTATAGGTAATTTTGTTGATATCAAGATGTACAGATGTCTTATCGGATCTTTATCATATTTGATGGCCATTAGGCCTGATATTCACTCTTTGTGTGTCAGTGTGCTTGGTTTCAATCTGATCCTAAAGAATTTCATCTATCTACTATTAAACGAATTTTTAGATATTTAAATGGAACAATAGATGTTGGACTATGGTATTCCAACAATAGCAATTTTGAGCTATTTGGATACAGATGCTGATTATGTAGGTGATAGATTAGATAGGAAAAGCACTTTTGGAAGTTGTCAATTTCTTGGCAACTGTCTCGTTTCATAGTTCAGCAAAAAACAAGCTTTGGTAGCTCTGTCAACAACAGAACCTGAATATATCGCTGCTGGAAGCTTCATGGCACAACTATTATGGATCAAGCAATAATTGGAAGATTTTGGAATCAAGTCAAAACGCCTGGCTATTAAATGTGACAACACAAGCGCTATTAACTTATCGAGGAATCCTATTCAAAACAGTCAAATGAAGCATGTCAACATCAAACATCACTTTATTTGTCTTCATGTATAGAAAGGAGATATAAAATTGGAGTTTATGCCAATTGACCAATAACTTGCTGACATATTCCCCAAGGCTCTTCCAAAAGAAAAATTTCAAAGAAACAAAGAAGCAATTGGTATGTCTAATCCAATCTAAATTTATTTTCCCATGCTTTTCATGTTGTATTTGAAATTTACATTTGTTGAGAGTTTTTAGGGATCAGACTAAAGTAACTGACCAGAAGTTATTATTGGGTTATGCCCTGGTCCCTATGATGTATTCTATTTATTTTGTGTATGAGAACACATTTGCTCTATATTAATAAATGGCATAATTGTATTTATTGAATTACTTATGCAATTGATGAATATTAAGGATCCATAAACTAGTGTTCACTCATGTTAGTAGCGCGTACTGAATGAGTAAGACCATGAGTTTAAAGAACACAGTTTTAAAGCTATCCCTAGTCTATTATAATCATTGGAATGAATATAACTAAAGACTAGTATGTTCCTTGTGGGATGGGTGGTGTCTTATTGACCATAGGACTTGGAAAGTCAATCAAGGATGTAGGTACATGTTAGTGAATAGTGTACTGGATCGATCTGCTTGTGAGAACACTACATGGTCTAGTGTCATAAGTGTTTCACACGTATTGTTTATATTGGATCTTTAGACCCGATATTTCTACACTCCTAGATGTAACCTTGTATACTTTGATGTGCGGCTACAGGCCCGTAACTAGGTGCTAAGTATGGGTAGGTTAGGTGTATCGAGGACCATGCTAGAATTGGGAGTAATATGAGGGATTGCCTATGTCTTCACCGAAGAGATGATATCATCGACCTTTTGACGAGTGAGACTGAGTAGTGTACAGTCATACCCAAATAGAATGATTATTGGATAATCATTTATTTGATCTTATCAGTCTATTGGATGTCAAGTTAATGTCCTACACAGTACCATACCTTGTGTAGGACACTGATATCTGATGTGCAAAGGATCATATAAGAATACTACAAGTGTATGTCTTTTTGATTTTGACATCTCCATCCCAATTGGGGGTTGTAACGACTTACTAGAGCCCATTTACAACTTATGGGTCGAATGTCATTTCAGGCCCATGGCCAACATACGGATGGGCCTACAGGATCATGCGCTTAGGAGTTTAGGCGGACTTTATGATGGACCAATTGATATGTATTGGTTACATAGTAATTATTGATTATTGGATTATTTTATTTTATGGGATTGATTGTTAAGTCCAAATAAAATAAAATAACCCATGATGAGAAAGTGGTTTTATGGTTTTTCAAACTTACCATATGGTGACTTTGGTTAAATCATAATATGTGTAAATTATAGTGGATATTTACATAAGGGGTAGTTTGGGTATCTTACCATTATGTTTCTGGTATAAAGGTAAGGATGAAACCCCAAACCCATGGTCAATGACCTAGCCACCTGTAAGCAGATGACCTTTTCGATGAAAAGCGGAACGCATCGAAGCGAACCGGCAAAAAAGATAGAACTTGATTTGTTTGTTTTGAAAACGGGCTTGTATCTTGCTTAAGAAAACAATTGATTTGTTTGGAAATCCTTTTGTAGAGAACCTTTTCTTTGAATATGAGTTTTGGGAAAACTGGTTTTACAATTTTATAAAATCCCATTTTATTAACTTAAAGACATCGAAACTTAAATTTCAAGATCAGTAACAGAGTCGCCACCCGGATCAGCTCATCTGAGAAATTCCGGTACAGCTCCCTACCGAGCATAGACTATTGTACCTAATCCAGAGATTCAAGGTTCGGGCAGCTTACCTATTCAACCTAAAGTTTGCTTTTCACTTATAAGTGCATATGACAATATTTTACTCACTTATTCTCTACCCATTTTTTCTTTTGTTATTTAATCCATGCTCATTCAAATGACAAAAATAAATTGTATAAAATTAAGTGCAGAAAAGTAAACCATACATCCAAAATAAACCAAAAAGAAATAGAGGCTACTTATTACAACCCAAAAAGAGAAAAAGCTCTTATCCTCACCAGTACAATCGCTTAGATACACAAAAATCTAAAAATTACAATCGCCTAGAATACACGAAGTTCTATAAAATATATCCAAAAAATAATAAAAAGAGAAATAAAAGATGCAAAACAGATTGTTAGCACAATTATATTACAAACACAAATAGGACTCACAATAGGACAGAATGGGGAATATAGGAAGTGGGAGCATGTATCTAGGGGGTAACCAAGAAGTCCAGGCAACTTACTCGATTAGACCTAGAAAACAGTTTTTAGAAATGCCCTGTAGGTTTTTATGCCTAAAAACATTTTTTTAAAAAAAACAATTTGGCTCAATTACATGCAAATTTCTCCATTTAGTGGGTCAGTTATCCCAAAACTCGGGATTCCATTCGTAGGGTTCCTAATTCCAAACATCCATCTAAGGCCCAAAACAGTAAACACATAAAAAAAAGGTTTATTATGAAGACAACATCACACGATGATGTTCACAAGAGTCGTTCTGTGATTTTGCCTCCTTCCTATAACTACAGTCGTGCAGCTGTATTTGATGAAGTACAGTTGCGTGACTGTAATATATAGTCACACGACTGTAATCCGAGAACTACAATCGTGCGACTCTATTTAGAGTCGCATGACTAGTGTTAAACTCACACGACTATAGTGAACAGTGCCAGACGATGGTTTTCTTTGTTTCCTAAAATCACTTGTTTCAATCGATTTTGATGATTTCAAGAGATTTTAGAAATCTGAAAGTCTATTGAAACTAGAACGAGGATCTGATTATGGAGCTAACTGTTGGGATTTGTCACCGGAAATCACCCGATAAAAGCGGAAGAATGCGGTGATTTCCTCAAATCCAGTCCCAGGAGCAATTGAGGTGGAAATTGAAAAACTTAAAATTAAATAGAAAGGGATTAAATTTCTTACCAGAAAAATCTCTTTCTGAGATGGCTGATGACTGCAGAATTCAAGGTAGAATTCCTCCACTCTCACGTACACGAACGCTTAACGAATGCAACCCCTGCTAGCGTCGGAAAAACAAAACAATAGAGAGGAGAGGGCTAGGAAAATTTCGGCTAGGAGGCTCCAAGCTTGGCTTGGCCGAAATTCTAACCCTAGGTATTTATACCTAGGGTTGGCCGAATTCCTTAAGGGAATTCAGGCCCATCTTGGCTCCTGTCTATTCTGTGCGGGCTTCCATGTTTTAATTTAGGCCCAGTCTAATTTTAATTATTCTGGTTTAAATTAATTTCAAGCCCAATTTTAATATACCCATGTATTTAATATATTACTCCAAGTAATATATTATTTACATCTAAATTAAAATTAGTTTGACAATTAATTTAATCCATCAAATTAAAATTAAATCTACACAAAATAAAATCATATGTAAACCCATACATATGAATGTTTCCACCTAGGAAATAATTTCATAATTAATCCAATTAATTATGAAGAGCCAATTGAATATATTAATTTTATTATTATGACCAATCCAATTGATCTTTATAATATAATTAATATATACACACTTCTCCCTCCATTGTGTATACTCCAAGTATACATGTGATTCCTTAAGTCTGCATTCTATCGTTCTATGTGTACGATCCCGTTGGCCCATCTTTATGTTGGCAGCGGGCCTTTGGCCCGCAGACTGCAGTTGGGCTCTAGCAAGCCACTGCAGCCCCCAATTAAGATGGAGATGGTAGTCTAACTGATATCATAACCCTGTAGTTTAAACTTGTACATCCCATGTCATTGATATCGGTGTCCAACACAGAGGCATGGATTGATCACCCTCTTTTGTGTTCGGACATTAACTTGATCCCGAATGTACTGATGCTCACAAACAAGTTCCAACTCGTTTGGGTGTGGCCACACTCTTATCAGTCACATTCATCAAGTGGCCGGTGATATCTTCTCAGTTGGTTACTGAGTGACAAATCCCTTCTGCATATCCATAGTATTACCATGTTCAGTGACATACCCGAAAGCACCCATACTTGGCACCCTATTACAGGCCCTTTAGGCGTACCCCTAAGTATGCGACTTCACATGTAACACCATCATATGGTCAGGTCAAAGGATCCATACAAGTACTACACGAGAATCCATTGTGATACCATACCATGTGGATTACTCGTTTAGTGGATCTATCCAGTACCATGCTCCCAGGCATGTACCCATTAACTTGGTTGACATCCCATGTCCAATGACCGGTAAGACACCGCCATACAACCAGGTTAATGATAGTCTGTTGTTCCATTCATTCCCATGACTAGAACAGACTACGGATCTATTTATGGTCATATCATTTACCCTATCCATAGTCTTACTGCTAAGTGCATGACACTTGTCGTCATGGATATAGATATGTCCATTGGATACTTCATTTAATAAATTGCACAAGATAAATATAATAAATGAATTGATGCCTTTATTAATAACACAAATGAGTACAACACATAAATCCAATAAATGCATAGTACAAATACAAGGACCAATACCTCGGGACTAGGGCATTTCCAACAATCTCCCACTTGCACTAGTTCCAACTAGGCATGGGCCTAATCCCTATAGATCTAGTATGACCCTCGTGCTTGGGCTGGGCCAGTGCCTTGGTCAATGGATCTGCGACATTATCCTCGGTGTCCACTCTGTGCAATGCAATGTCACCTCTCTCCGCGATTTCTCGTATGAGGTGAAACTTTCTGAGCACGTGCTTTGTGTTCTTGTGTGACCGGGGCTCCTTTGCTTGTGCGACGGCCCCATTGTTGTCACAGAAGATATCGACTGGGTCCTGGATAGTTGGCACTACTCCCAACTCAGTGATAAACTTCTTCATCCATACAACTTCCTTAGCTGCATCACACGCAGCGATGTACTCAGCTTCTGTTGTAGAGTCCGCTATGGTTGGCTGCTTTGAGCTCCTCCAGCTTACAGCACCACCATTCAGCAAGAATACATACCCTGACTGTGATTGGTACTCATCTTGGTCTGTCTGGAAGCTTGCATCAGTATACCCAGTAACTGATAGCACTTCCTGACCACCATACACCAAGAAGCTATCCTTAGTCCGATTAAGGTACTTGAGGATCGCCTTGACAGCTTTCCAGTGATCCTCCCTGGGATCCTGCTGGTATCGGCTCGTCATACTCAGTGCAAAGGCGACATCAGGTCTCGTACATAACATGTACATGATTGATCCAATAGCCGAAGCATATGGAACCAATTTCATGTTCTCCCTGTCCTCCCTTGTTTTAGGACAGTTCTTCTTACTAAGTTTCAGCCCATGGCCCATTGGCAAGAAACCTTTCTTGGCCCGGTCCATGCTGAATCTTTTCAGAACTTTGTCAATGTACGAAGCCTGACTTAGGCCCAGAAGCCGATTTGATCTATCCCTATAGATCCTGATCCCTAGGATCATCTCAGCTTCGCCTAAGTCCTTCATTGCGAAGCACTTACTCAGCCACTGCTTTACCCCTTGCAGTGTAGGTATGTCACTTCCAATGAGTAGGATGTCGTCTACATAAAGTACCAAGAATGTGACAATGCTCCCACTAGTCCTCTTATACACACAAGGCTCGTCTAGATTCTGTATGAAGCCATATTCCTTTATAGCCTCATTGAATCTTAGGTTCCCATAAATGGATCTTTGAAGTTTGCATACCCTTCCCGGATACTTAGGATCGACAAAACCCTCAGGTTGTGTCATGTACACATCCTCGAGTAGCTTCCCATTAAGGAAAGCGGTTTTGACATCCATCTGCCATACCTCATAGTCATACCATGCGGCTATGGCCAGCAGTATCCTGATGGACTTGAGCATGGCTACTGGTGAGAAAGTTTCATCATAGTCTATTCCATGGACTTGTCTGAAACCTTTCGCAACCAGACGCCCCTTGAAGGTATTATCAGCTTTTAGCTTATAGCACCACTTGCAACCTATTACCTTAGCACCCGGAGGTGGATCAACCAAGTTCCAAACTTGATTATCGTACATAGATTGCATTTCTGCCTCAATGGCTTTGCGCCAATTTGCAGACTGTGGGCTAGCCATTGCCTCCTGGTAGGTTTTTGGTTCTTTTGCATCCCAGATGAGAAGATTTTGATCATCGATGACGAGGAAACCATACCTCTCCGGTTCCCGACGATCCCTACCAGACCTTCTAGGTTCTTGTGTGGCCTGGGTCGGTGCTTCCACTTGTGGAAGCTCCACCTGGGCCTCCGAGTTATCCTCTTCAGGAGCTTGTGGACCTTGAACTTCCCTGAGTTCAACGTTGCTCCCACTATCTTTCCTGGAAAGGAACTCCTTTTCCAGAAAGACCCCCTTCCTTGCCACGAACACCTTGTTCTCGGCGGGGTTGTAGAAGTAATACCCTTTGGTTTCCCTAGGGTAGCCCACAAACAGGCATTTATCGGTTTTGGGCTCCAGCTTGCCACTAGTCAATTTCTTGACATGTGCTTCGCATCCCCAAATCCTTAGGAAAGACACATTGGGCTCCTTGCCCGTCCATATCTGATATGGGGTCTTTTCCACTGCCTTAGTCAGAGTATTGTTTAAGATGAGAGCTGCTGTCTCGAGGGCGTGTCCCCAGAAACTAATTGGGAGAGATGCTTGACTCATTATTGAGCGGACCATGTCTAACAAGGTCCTATTCCTCCGTTCGGACACCCCATTCCATTGTGGTGTTCCAGGAGGAGTGAGCTGTGGAACTATTCCATGCTCTCTCAAGTATGAGTTAAAATCTAAGCTCATATACTCACCGCCTCGGTCCGATCGAAGGGTTTTGATATTCCTGCCTAGCTGGTTCTGCACCTCGTTTCGAAATTCCTTGAACCTATCAAGGGTCTCGGACTTGTGTTTCATCAGATAGACATAACCATATCTGCTGAAATCATCCGTGAACGTGACGAAGTACAGATGCCCACCTCTGGTCGCTGCGCTCATAGGTCCACATGCATCTGAATGTATCAGGTCCAATAAGCCAGTGGCCCTTTCAGCCTTTTTGCTAAAAGGCACCGTTGTCATCTTGCCTCTTAAACATGATTCGCATGTAACAATTGACTCCAAGTCAAATGACCCTAGGACTCCAACTTTGTGAAGCCTAGCTATGCGCTTCTCGTTTATATGGCCAAGACGACAATGCCATAGGTAGATTGGATTAAGTTCGTTAGTCTTAACCCTTTTCGTGTTTATGTTATAGATATGATTGGTTTCATTTAAGTCCAGGATATACAGGCCATTATTTAATAGAGCATCTCCATAAGATAACCCCTCTCTGGATATAGAAATTCGACCATTTATAATAGTAAAATCAAATCCAGAAATATCCAACATTGATACAGAGATAATATTCCTGCACATAGCAGGTACAAAGTAACAATGTTCTAAAATTAAAACCAATCCACTGGGCATTATCAGGTGGTATTCGCCGATCTCTATGGCAGCAACCCTTGCTTTATTCCCGACCCACAAGTCCACCTCTCCCGACCCCAGCAACCTTCTGTTCTTAAGTCCCTGCACATTACAACAAATGTGAGAACCACATCCAGTATCCAATACCCAGGATGTTGAAACAGTAAGGTTAATATCTATAACATAAATACCTGAAGAGGACGCACCTTGGCCCCTTCTTTGCTCTCCCATCAGCTTGGGACACGATCTCTTCCAATGGCCCGCCTGTCTGCACCCGAAACAGACGTCCTCAGGACCTGCCTTCTGCTGGGCCTTGGGTTGGGCCTTGGCCTTCTTGGCTTTGGCCTTTTTGGCCTTGGCCTTGGCCTTTTCCTTGGCCTTACCCTTAGCAAGAGGAGGGTTCCCCTTGTTAACCAGCAGCGGCGGCGGAATCTTCTTGATCGACTGCTCAGTAAGCTTAAGCATCCCATGCAGCTCACTGACAGTGCGGTTCATCCCTTGCATGTTATAGTTAAGGATGAACTGATCATAAGAATCCGGCAAGGACGCGAGGATTGTGTCCACCGCCAACTCTTGAGAGATAGGCGATCCGAGACTGGCCAAAGTATCCAAATAGCCCTTCATCTTGAGCACGTGTGCACTCACAGATGTCCCGGCCCCCATCTTACAAGAGTGGAATGCCTTATTGGTCAGGTACCTTTCCTGACGAGCTTGCTCTTGAAACATCTCATTAAGAGTTGTTATCATAGCATAGGCTTGATGGTCCATAAACTGTTTTGCAGTTCGGGGACCATGCAAGCCAACATAAGGCATGTCACATCCCGGTTGTCCTTGACGTGCGCCTCGTATTCCTCCAGCTGGGCAGCCGGTGGATTACGTCCCTGAGGCGCAGCCGGCACAGGCCTTTCCAGCACATACTCTTTTGACTCTTGTCTTAGAACTATCCTCAAGTTCCTAGACCAGTCTAAAAAGTTAGGACCGGAAAGCTTGTCCTTTTCAAGAATGGATCGCAGTGATAAGGTATTTGTGTTTGCCATTTGGGTGTTTCTACACAGAAAAACATTGAGAGTGTTAATAAAGGGCTTTCCTTTGTTCTTCCCATATAAAATTAATAATGAATCAAGTTATTAATTTAAACCGAGTTGTTGGGCTCATGGGCCGAGATCCATATTTCATTAAGATATAGCCAAACGAGGGTTTGGTACAACTACACCTTAATTATTTAGGTAGGAATGTCGTCCAATCCCAACCTAGGGACTCTCGGTTTGATGGGCTTGTTGGCACTTACCCATCTGTGCTTAGGGCCAGGAGAATCCTACTACCCACGCTAAGTCAAAACCTCCATCCAAGTGTTAGAGTATCCCATACTCTAACCCAATACAAAGTGACAATACTCCAGTGCATCCTGCGAGGGCATGGTCTACAACTGGCCTATTCCCACTTCGATTCGGTTTTGAATGAGGGAAGCACTTTTAAGCGACTTAGTAATTGCGTTTGGTTATTAGATTCAATTATAACGGCTTACATACATAAAGCGGGTGAATGAGCTATTGGAACATACATTCATACATGCAAATGAATATAAAACATGATTAAATAAAAATAAAATGGACTGCTATGGGCCTATGTTACAACCTAATATTATTCTAGTAAACCTATACTAGAAACAGATATTAGGCGGGCCTCCATCTTTTCCTTCTGGGCTTGCACCTCCAATTTGGGCTTGCACCTCCATCTGGGCTCACCACTCCATGGGCTTCTTCTTTTACAAATTTTATAATATTTAATTTAAATAAAATAAAATTACATTAAAAAGAAAAACGACACGCAGGCCGTATTTACCCAAAAAGAAAAATACAACCCATCTCGTAAAAGGCCCAATAGCATCCAATCATACATTTATTCAACCATTCATATGCATCCAATACATACAATTCAAAAGCATGTCATAATGCATGATTTAAGCCCATTTAAATTATGTCTAAGCCATTATTAGGAAATCGCCAATTTTGGCCCACCATGGTTCTAACCCTTAACGGGCTTTGGGCCTCCAGCTCAGGCAGTCCAACTGCTCCCACTGGAATTGGGAAACCATGGGTCCAATTTAGCCGTCCGAGTAATTGTGCCAAAATTACAGGAACCAATTTCCATTAACCATATTAATTTCCAAAACTAATATCACATGAACAAAATAAAATTCATCCAAGAAACCATGCGCATTTAAATTACATAAATTTAAACACACGAATTTTAAAACCAATTAAAATTTCAAAACTGGGCCCCGGACTTAAAACCCGCAAAATCCAAAAAACTGGGCCCGGCCCGCTGCTGCCGCTGCGCAGTGGCCACCCAGCGGCCACTGCCCAGCAGCAGCCCGTTGCTGCGGCAGCTGCTGGAACCAGCAGCAGCAGCCGCTTGCGCTGCTGCTACTGCTGGGGCAGTAGCAGGTAGCGGCTGCCGCCGCTCCTCCCGCCGCGTGCGGCGGCCGCCGGCGGCAGCCCCGCACCCCGGGAGGCAGATTTTTTTTTTTTAAAAAACAGAATTAAATAAAAAAATATCCATCCATCATCCATAGCAATTCACCAAGAATTCCAATAATACAACAAAATTAAAACAACATAAACCAATATGTAATATTAATTTTCATTGTATTAAAACATATGGGAAAAATCATAAAACCCATACAAAGAATCCCAATCAAAAACATCCAATTTCAAAATAGGGATTCAACCAAATTCATCAATTTCCACGGATCAAAAGCCCGCTCTGATACCACTGTTGGGATTTGTCACCGGAAATCACCCGATAAAAGCGGAAGAACGCGGTGATTTCCTCAAATCCAGTCCCAGGAGCAATTGAGGTGGAAATTGAAAAACTTAAAATTAAATAGAAAGGGATTAAATTTCTTACCAGAAAAATCTCTTTCTAAGATGGATGATGACTGCAGAATTCAAGGTAGAATTCCTCCACTCTCACGTACACGAACGCTTAACGAATGCAACCCCTGCTAGCGTCGGAAAAACAAAACAATAGAGAGGAGAGGGCTAGGAAAATTTCGGCTAGGAGGCTCCAAGCTTGGCTTGGCCGAAATTCTAACCCTAGGTATTTATACCTAGGGTTGGCCGAATTCCTTAAGGGAATTCAGGCCCATCTTGGCTCCTGTCTATTCTGTGCGGGCTTCCATGTTTTAATTTAGGCCCAGTCTAATTTTAATTATTCTGGTTTAAATTAATTTCAAGCCCAATTTTAATATACCCATGTATTTAATATATTACTCCAAGTAATATATTATTTACATCTAAATTAAAATTAGTTTGACAATTAATTTAATCCATCAAATTAAAATTAAATCTACACAAAATAAAATCATATGTAAACCCATACATATGAATGTTTCCACCTAGGAAATAATTTCATAATTAATCCAATTAATTATGAAGAGCCAATTGAATATATTAATTTTATTATTATGACCAATCCAACTGATCTTTATAATATAATTAATATATACACACTTCTCCCTCCATTGTGTATACTCCAAGTATACATGTGATTCCTTAAGTCTGCATTCTATCGTTCTATGTGTACGATCCCGTGGGCCCATCTTTATGTTGGCAGCGGGCCTTTGGCCCGCAGACTGCAGTTGGGCTCTAGCAAGCCACTGCAGCCCCCAATTAAGATGGAGATGGCAGTCTAACTGATATCATAACCCTGTAGTTTAAACTTGTACATCCCATGCCATTGATATCAGTGTCCAACACAGAGGCATGGATTGATCACCCTCTTTTGTGTCCGGACATTAACTTGATCCCGAATGTACTGATGCTCACGAACAAGTTCCAACTCGTTTGGGTGTGGCCACACTCTTATCAGTCACATTCATCAAGTGGCCGGTGATATCTTCTCAGTTGGTTACTGAGTGACAAATCCCTTCTGCATATCCATAGTATTACCATGTTCAGTGACATACCCGAAAGCACCCATACTTGGCACCCTATTACAGGCCCTTTAGGCGTACCCCTAAGTATGCGACTTCACATGTAACACCATCATATGGTCAGGTCAAAGGATCCATACAAGTACTACACGAGAATCCATTGTGATACCATACCATGTGGATTACTCGTTTAGTGGATCTATCCAGTACCATGCTCCTAGGCATGTACCCATTAACTTGGTTGACATCCCATGTCCAATGACCGGTAAGACACCGCCATACAACCAGGTTAATGATAGTCTGTTGTTCCATTCATTCCCATGACTGGAACAGACTACGGATCTATTTATGGTCATATCGTTTACCCTATCCATGGTCTTACTGCTAAGTACATGACACTTATCGTCATGGATATAGATATGTCCATTGGATACTTCATTTAATATATTGCACAAGATAAATATAATAAATGAATTGATGCCTTTATTAATAACACAAATGAGTACAACACATAAATCCAATAAATGCATAGTACAAATACAAGGACCAATGCCTCGGGATTAGGGCATTTCCAGCACTAACAATCATGAATTCAAAGAATAGAAACCAAAAAAACCCTAAATCTCACGTCTGTATTATTGTAAATCCGAAAAACATGATTTTAGATTGTACAGATGTGACTTGACCGAATTAAATCATGAAAAATCATTCAAAGTGGGAAAAATGGTCGTATTCAGTCGTTTTAGGGCTTTTTGGGTTTCTGCCAGAAGAATATAATCGCACGGCTGTATTACAGACAACTACAATCATGCAATTGTAACTAGAGTCGTGTGTAGTTAGTTGCATAGACGATTTTCCGGATAATCTTTTAAACATAAAAACGCAACCACAAATCAACACAAATCGAGTTTGAAGGCCTCTTAGATTTTACCTCTTTTATGTTCCTGTGCGTTTGACAACTGGAATTGGATTTGGATGCTGGAATCCACCTAGAACCTCTAAACATCCCAAAATCCCTGAACACGCTTCCCGAATTGATCTGAATAACCTAAAAATGACCCGAACAAGTGATTAAGTGACCAGAAACTTCCCCCAACATCTTTCCCAAGTGTTACTGATCCCTTTTCCCTCTTTTGTGCTGGTTTTTATTGATTTTCCCTTACTTTCTCTCACTTTCTCTCTCTAAACCTTGTTTTTCTCTCACTAGAATGATCTCCCTCTCTCTCCAATTGATTCCTCTCTTTTTATTACGCTTCTGCCTCTTTTCCCTTTCTTTCTCTTGCCCTAATTACTTAATTCCCAGCTAAAAATCTGAGTCAAAGATGGTGTTATAATCTATTTAGGAAGTTGCTGGGTCAAAGACTAGAGCCATACGACTCTAACTATAATCGCGCAACTGTAGTTATTACAGTCGTATGGCTATAGTTAATATAGTCGTGCTACTATAGTTGTGAAACTATAGCCGCGTGGCTTTAGATAGAGCTTGCATGCTTTAACTATATCCTACACTCACACCTAAGCTTCCTAATCAGTCAACGAACCTTTCTCGGGGTTTTGGATCGACAACACTTCTGAATTTTGGGCCATTTGAGAACATTCCAGGCATTATTCCACTCATTCTCAAATCTGATTCACGTTCATTTGTCTAATAGGTAACAAAGGGTTTTCATCATAGAGGTTGGGAAAAACCCGTGCTCACATGCTGCCCGTCACGGGATCAAAGTTGACACGGTCGGGCTATTGTGCCCGGATCGAGTTTGGTCTCGCGATAAAGAGTGCGGTGAGAAAAGCAAAGAAAACATACCTGACATCTTAGTTTGTCAAGGAAGTGCAACATCTTATTAGGGACGTGCCTCGGCTCTTCATCGAACAACAATTCTGAAGTTGGCGATAGGAGTTTCGACTTGAAGTTGGCCCAAAGGGGCGTTGATTTTGAAGTTGGCTCACGGGATGCTGATTTGTGAATTCGATCCAAAGGGATGCCGATTTGTGAATTTGATCCAAAAGGATGCTGATTTTTGCAGTCGATCCAAAGGGATGCTGATTTTTGAAGTCGATCCAAAGGAATGCTCATTTTTGAATTCGATCCAAAGGGATGCTCATTTTTGAATTCAATCCAAAGGGATGCTGATTTTTGAAGTCTATCCAAAGGGATGCTGATTTTTGAATTCGATCCAAAGGGATGCTGATTTTTGAAGTCGATCCAAAGGGATGCTGATTTTTGAATTCGATCCAAAGGGATGCTGATTTTTGAATTCAATCCAAAGGGATGCTAATTTTTGAATTCGATCCAAAGGGATGCTGATTTTTGAATTTGATCCAAACGAATGCTGATTTTTGAATTCGATCCCAAGGGTTGCTAATTTTTGAATTCGATCCAAAGGGATGATGATTTTGAAATTATGTCAAGAGTGCGTATTTATTCCTTGATCGATAATTGTGGAAACAAAAATTTTTGCCCCTTCGATGAAGAATAAATACGGCTTGATTGTTTTGCCCCTAAATACCTGTAAAAAATAAAGAGTAGCCTTCTCGGGATTATATTGGCATAAATAGAAATTATGAGAATTAAGGAAATTCTCTTACCTAAGATTTAGAGCCGTATGGCTATAATTTGCTATGTATAGCCAAGGGAAAGCCCTAGAGTCGGACTATTTCTGCTTCTAGAGCGCCCACGATTCAGGACAACCTGACGATGATAATGATTACATGTACTTGGGTTGGTCTTGATGCATGTATGCATGTATGTGTGTATGTTTTGGATGTATGCATGTATGTGATATGATGTTTCTTCTATTGGTTTTGGTGCAGTCCACATTCGGTGTTCAGTTTCAAGAGTTGAACAAATTATAAATCGACGTCATGAACCAGGCTTCCCATAGACACATGGACCCACTGGAGGAGTGGCTTGCTTATTATGAAAGCACTGGGGATGAGAACTAGGTGGGTGGTCAAGGCGATACTATCGCCTTGACCACCCACCTAGTTCTCATCCCCAGTGCTGGCACTATCGTAGGCCTTCTCTTTTCCTTCTTTGACAATCTAGTCCATATGTGGGCTCATCTCAGCACATTTTGCTTTGGTACATTAACTGTGAGTGCAAGGCGCTGACCTCAAAATACTTAAGATGCAGGGAGTTAGGATTGTCTGAACCTGCTGTTGTGTGACTTGCATTTTTTTTTTGTGTCCTAACTTTTGCATAGGCCACCTCTCGATTTTCGGCCTATCGAACTGTCTTAACTTTTTCCTAAACCATCCTTTTGGGTTTTTGACTCAGTAGACTTTTATTTATATCTTAACTTTTGCATAGACCGCCTTTTGGTTTTTAGTCTATCAGATTTTTTTTTGGTTGAAGTGGGATGCATGCAAACATAAAATGTGCACAGCCATATATATATAATACGAATTCAATTTCAACTAGACTTGGGACATTTAAACAAATAGAGAAAAGCATTCATTCACTCATATTGTGCACATCAAAAGATGGAATAAAGCTAAGAACAAAATCAGTAATGGTATCAGTCTCTACTGAATCCACAACTGCCACCAACCGGTCTTTACAGATTTTCCCGCTGATGGTGCTCTCCTCTCTGTCCTAACTTTTGCATGGACTGCCTTTTTGGTTTTTAATCCATCGGACTATCCTAATTTTTGCACGGACCGCCTTTTCGGTTTTGGATCTATCAGATCCTTTTTTTTAAACGCAGTATCACCTGAGCTTTTCCTGATTGATGGATTGACGAATTTAATTCCATCCAGATCCATGATCTTTGCAACACCCTTTGAAAGTACCTTTTTGACCACATATGGGCCTTCCCAGTTAGGCTTAAACTTCCCCCGCACATCCATATTGGTCTGCTTCATTTGCTTAAGTACCAAATCCCTGGCTTTGAATGGGTGTTTCTGATGACAAAATTTACTGTTATAAGCCCTGGCCATTCTTTGTTGATACATCTACAAATGATCTAATACCCGAAGATGCTTCACGTTGATTAACTCCAACTGTTCATACCTCCACTGAACCCATTCGGATTCTGGCAACTGTGCTTCCATGACTACCCTTAATGACTTAATCTTAGTTTCTAATGGTAAGATAGCTTCCATCATGTAGACCAATGAGTACGGCATCTCTCCAGTAGGAGTTTTGACACTTGTTTTGTATCCCTATAAGGCAAATGGCAACATGTCGACACAATCCCTGTAGGTTACTACCATTTTTGACAGAATCCTTTTAATGGACTTATTGGCTGCTTCTACCGCTCCATTAGCTTTTGGGCAATATGGAGATGATCTATGGTGTTATCAGCAGATGACCTTTTAGGCGGAATGCGGTGAAGCGAACCAGGGAAAAACGTTTTCGTATTTTTTTGATTTTGGTGGAAAAACGGGTTTTGTTTATCTTGAATTAGGAAAATCGTGGATTTGATTTGGAAATCCCTACATTTTCCCGTTTTTAAATTAAAGACCTCTATTCTTAAATTCCAAGATCAGTGACAGAGTCGCCACCCGGATCAGCTCATCCTGGAAATTCCGGTACAGCTCCCTACCGAGGGTGGACTACTGTACCTAATCCAGAGATTTAGGGTTTGGGCAAGTGACTTACTTAACCTCTAGCTTGCTTTCACTTTACCATTCATATTACCATATTCAATTTATTTTATTATCTTTCTCTAACCCCAATTTGTGTTTATCTATTTAATCTATGCTCAGGCAACTGACAGAAATAAAGTACAGAACAAATAAACCATACATTCAAGCAGTTAAAAGAATAAAAATAAAGGCTTATACAACCAAATCGAATAAAAATGAAAACTCTCGACCTCACTTTACAAACGCCTAGAATACACAAATATCTAAAAATATTACAGTCGCCTAGAATACACGAAATAACCTATTAATTACAATAAAAATAGCAAAAAGAAAGAAAATAAATGATGCAAGACAAACCGGTTAGCACAATTTACGGCACAACACAGATAGGACTCAAATCAAGACAGAATTGAGATTTCAGGAATGGGGGCATGTATTTAGCAGGTAACCGGGTCGACTCGACCGATCGGACCGGTTAGACCTAGAAAACGGTTTTGAAACTCCCTATAATTATTGTGCTGGAAAATCAATTTTAGAAAATTATTTGGCTTGATTTCATGCAAATTTTCCTTTTTAGCGGGTCTATTATCCCAGAACTCGGGGTTCCGTTCGTGCGGGTTCCTAATCCAACATCCATCTAGGGTCCAAAAAGCGGTAAACACGCCAAAAATAATTTGAATTCGAAAATAGCATCGCGCAAGGACGTCCATACGGATCATTTCGTGGCTCTGTTTTATTCCGAAAATTACAGCCGTGCGGCTACCATTCCCAGAACAAAAAAAATGGTTTTGTTATTTTTTTGAAAATGCCGTTTTGCTCATTTTCGATATTTCCCGAAGGTTTTATAGGGTTCGGGGGCCGGCTAATGCTGGACTAAGGATCCGATTCGGATAGAACAACCTCGAAACTCTGAAAAAAAAAACCAGGAAAAACCGAAAACCCTAATATACATACGTACAAAAATCTGAAAACAAAAATTTTACAACATACGGATGAAATTGGGCTGAAATTGATCATAACAGAATGCATAAAATGGAAAATGGACTATTTCAACTGATCGGGGCAGTTTTGGGAATCTGCCCTTATAGAACATAGCCGTGTGGCTCTGGGTACAAGAGTTGCCTGGCTCTGTTCATCACAATTATAGCCGTGCAGCTGTGTTCATGGAGAACACAGCCATATAGCTGTATTCGGGAAAATCCGATTTCCGAAATTTGCAAAAATGGGAAAAACGCAAAGAAAAAGCAATGCACACGGGTTTAAGGCCTCTAAGCGTTTACCTTGATGCTATTTTGATGCTTTGAACGTTAAGAAACGGATTGAGAACTTGAAATTTGCCTTGAATAATCAACCAGCTGAAAACCGAAACGAATCCGAAACAATCCAAAATCAATCTGAAATGATCCCGAATCAATGTGCAAAGGTCAAGGAGCTTCCTATTGATGTTTGAAGATTAGTTTTAAATGTCAATTTTGGTCTCTTTGGTCACTCAAGCTCTTGGCCTTTTCCTCTCCTTTCTCTGTAATTTTTTTTCTTTAAGTTTCCAACTTCTCTGCTTAAGGTCCAATCTCCCGTTGATTTGATTTTTTCTTGCTTTTCTTTTATACTTCCCACTCATAATCATATCAACCAATTAATGTGCCGCCTGAATTCCCTAAAATCTTGCCCA
Organism: Euphorbia tirucalli; assembly: GCA_039660915.1. Lineage (NCBI taxonomy): Eukaryota > Viridiplantae > Streptophyta > Magnoliopsida > Malpighiales > Euphorbiaceae > Euphorbia > Euphorbia tirucalli. The sequence continues at coordinate 26,092,347 of CM077640.1, read as the reverse complement.
ATTTCCCACGGTTCACCAAAGTTGCTCTGCTTTATAGAGCAACTTGGCTCAACCCACTAAAGCTGCACGGCTCTAGTTATGCTAGAGCCGTGCAGCTCTAAACTACAGCCGCATGGCTATAGTTAAAAAACTACAGCCGTGCGTCTCTAGTAAGAGCCGAGCCAAAATTTACAAAAATCCGATGCTCACCTTAAACCCTAAAAACCACTCGGAGGACCTTCTCACGGGTTTCGGATCATGGATAGCTTGGTTTTCAGGACGTTTGAGATACTACGGTGACATTTCGGTTGTTTTCAAGTCCGATTCAAGTCCGTCTGCTCCACAAATAATACAGGAATTCTCATCATAGAGGTCAAGAAAACCCGATGCTTACAGGTATTCAACTCCTTTTTCTTGGAACAATTGTGTTGTTGCCACTTGAAACTGCACTCCATTATCGGTCACGACATGATGCGGGATTCCATACCATGCAAAGATGTTCTTCTCGATGAACTTGGTCATTTTTTTAGCTGTAAGATTCTTGAATGATTCCGCTTCTATTCATTTTGAGAGTAGTTAATAGCCACGATTATGAAGCGGTGCCCATATGATGCAGGCGGCCTTATTTCTCCAATGATGTCTATCCCCTAAATAGCAAATGGCCATGGAGTTGAAGATAGTTGAAGTTCGAGTGGAGGGAGATGATTGAGATCTCCGTACACTTGGCATTCATGGCATCTCTTCATTTCTTTGATACAATCAGCTTGCAAGGTAAGCCAAAAGTAGCCTTGTCTCAGTACTTTCTTAGCCAGGGCTAACCCATTCATGTGCGGTCTGTAGGTTCCCGTAAGGATCTGTCTCATGAGCTTATTTGCTTCTTCTTCTATCAAACATTTAAGGAGTAGGCCATTGGCGGTCCTCTTAAAGAGCTGATTCTCGAATATCCTGAACTGTGCTGCTAATCTTTGAAGAGAGATCTTATCTGCTCTAATGGCATCTCTGGGGTATTGCCCATTCTGAATGAACTACAAGATATCATGATACCAGGGATGTTCTTCCACTATTGCTACAACATTGATTAATAGTAATAAGGGTTATGTGCAGTTTCTAGAAATCATTGGCTATATCAGATGCTTCCGGGGTTCTTCCCACATTAATGAGTGTATAGCTAAGGAATCGTCCATCTGATTCTCTTCCCTCAGGACATGTCTAAATTCACACTGCCCAAATATTCTTACTTTCTCCCAAGCTAGCTCGAGATGCGGCCGGAGTGATTCTTCTTTTATCTCCCAATCCCTGGTAATCTGTTAAATTACCAAAGCTAAGTCTCCAATAACTAACCCTTCATGTGCCCTCAGTGTGATTAAGGCATCAATTCCAAAAAGGCAAGCTTTATATTTTGCCCCGTTATTAGTTACTGAGAACTCAAAGCATTTTGCCAGAGGGATGATTTCTCTATCAGGTGCATCGATGATTACTCCTAGGCCTGCACCGTGTTTGTTCACAGCACCATCAAAGTACATCACCCACCTACTTGGTTCTATCTCCACCACTGCCAGTTGTTCATCTGGAAATTCCAAATTCTACACATAGTCCGATTCTAGAGGCTAATTGGCCAGGAATTTTGCTACAGCTCTTCCCTTGATCGTCTTCCTGGTTACATACTCAATATCAAATTCCGATAACAAAAGTAACCATCTTGATAGTTCTGAGCGAATGACCTTTTTAACAGCACGCGGCGAAGTGAACCGAGGAAAACGTTTTCATGCGTTTTTGGTTTTTGTTTGGAGAAAACGGGTTTTGTTTATCTGGAATTAGGAAAATCATGGATTTGATTTGAAAATCCCTTTGTAGAAAACATTTTTCCATTTTTAACTTAAAGAGCTGGAAACTTAAATTTCGAGATCAGTGACAGAGTCGCCACCCAGATCAGCTCATCTAGGAAATTCCAGTACAGCTCCTTACCGAGGACAGACTGTTATACCTAATCCAGAGATTTAGGGTTTAGGCAAGTAACTTACTTAACCTCTAGCTTGCTTTTGCTTTACCATTCATATTACCATATTTACTTTGCTTTATTATCTTCCTCTATCCCCAATTGATGTTTATTTTAATCAGCCAATGCTAAAGTAAAATGCAGAAAATAAATCACAGAATAATAAAGCATACATCCAAAATATACAAGAAAATAGTAGAGGCCGATTATACAACCCAATCGAATAAAAGATAAGAACCCTCGTCCTCATATTACAATCGCCTAAGTACACGAGGATCTAAAAATTACATCCGCCTAGAATACATAGGATAATCTATTAACCATAGCAAAGATAAAAATAAAAATAAAAGCTACAAAACAAATAGGTTAGCACAGTTTATATTGTACACACAGATAGGACTCAAATAGGACAGAATTGGGAATTTAGGAAACAAGGGCATGCAGTTAGGGGGTAACCGGGTCGACCCAATCAGTCGGACCGGTTAGACCTAGAAAAAGGTTTTCAAACGCCCTGCAATTTTTGTACTAGAAAACAATTTTTAGAAAATTAGTTGGCCTAATTCCATGCAAATTTTTCTTTTTAGTGGGTCTGTTATCTCGAAATCCAGGGTTCCATTCATGCGGGTTTCCTAATTCCAACATCCATCTAGGGTCCAAAGAGCAATAAACACACAAAAAACAATTTGAATTCAAAAAAAAGCACCGCGCAACGACGTCCGTACGGGTCATCTCGTGGCTCTGCTTTATTCCGGAAATTATAGTCGTACGGCCGTAGTTACAGCCGTGCGGCTGTAATTTCTGGAACTCGAAAATTTGGTTTTCTTATTTTTTGTGAAAATATCGTTTTGCTCATTTTCAATATTTTCCGGGGATTTTATAGGGTTTGGAGGTCCGCTAATGCTGGACTATAGATCCAATTTGGATAAAATAACCTCAAAACTTGGAAAATGAAACCCTGGGAAAACCAAAAACGCTAATATCCGTAGGTACAGACATCCAAAAACCAAAATTTTATAACATACGAATGAATTTGGGCTAAAATTGATCACAACAGAATGCACAAAATGGAAAACAGACTGTTTTCGGCCGATCGGGACGAATTGGGAATCTGTCCCTACAGAATAGAGCCGGGCAGTTCTAGGAGCTAGCCGGCTCTGTTCATCATGAACACAGTCGTGCGGCTGTGTTCATGAAGAACACAGCTACCCCGCTCTATTCGGGTAAGTCTGGTTCCGAAAATTGCAAAAATGAAGAAAACGAACAATGGATTAAAAGCTTGAAATTTGCCCTGGAAGCTCAACAGGCCAAAAATTGAAACAATCTGAAACAATCCGAAACCAATCTGAAATGATCCCGAATCAATGAGCAAAGGTTATGGAACTTGTTTTTAGTGTTTTGAGATTGATTTGAGGTCTTAACCTTTGTGTTTGGTTCCCTTCTAGTTCTCGGCCCCCTTTTCTCTCTTTCTCTGCTTTCTTTCTTTTTTCTCTTTCTTTGTATTCGGTTTTCAAAGTTTTTCTGCCCAAGATTACTAACTCTCTTTTTTTTTTTTACTTTTCTTTTTATACTTTCCTCTCACATATCATTTCAAACATTAAATGGCTGCCTGACTTCTCTGATTTTGCACAACTTCTCTTTTGCCGAGCCAAGTTGCTCTGCTTTGTAGAGCAACATGGCTCACCCACTAGAGCCTCCCGGCTCTAGTTTGCACTAGAGCTGTGCAGCTCTAGGCTAGAGCTGCCCGGCTCTAGTAAGAGCTGGGGCAAAATTTTAAGAAAAAGTCGACACACATCCTAAACTTTAAAGCCACTCAGGGGACCTTTGCGGAGACTTTGGATCATGGATAGCTTTGTTTTTAAGATGTTTGAGATTCTCTGAGTGACATTCCAGGTGTTTTCAAGTCTGATTCAAGTCCGTCCATTCCACAGGTAACATAGGAATTCTCATCATAGAGGTCAGGAAAACCCAATGCTTACATCTGCCCCTCAGGTGATCAAATTCAATACCCGATACCAGGTTTAGGTTACCTGAGGGGAATTTGAGAACGCAAATGAAGCACCACAAATGGAAGGAAAGAAAGACATACCTGACTTATTGAAGCATCATTGTTGTAGTGATGATTGAAAATAAGCCAATACCGGGTCTAGGTTACCAGAGGCGAGGTTGATGAGGTAGAAGCCGATCTGGACTGATACCGGGTCTAGGTTACCCGAGCTAGATCTACTGGGGGTTTAAAATAAAGCTGATCTGGACCAATACCCAGTCTAGGTTACCCGAGGTGGATCTACTGGGGGTTTAAAATAAAATCGATCTGAACCGATACCAGGTCTAGGTTACCCGAGGTGTATCTGCCGGGAGTTTACAATAAAGTCGATCTGGACCGATACTGGGTCTAGGTTACCCGAGATGGATATGCTGGGGGTTTATAAGAAAGTCGATCTGGACTGATACCGGGTCTAGGTTACCCGAGGTGGATATGCTGGGGGTTTAAAATAAAGCCGATCTGGACCGATACCAGGTCTAGGTTACCTGAGGTGGATCTGCTGGGGGTTTACAATAAAGCCGATCTGGACCGATATCGGGTCTAGGTTACCCGAGGTGGATCTGTTAGGGGTTTACAATAAAGCTGATCTGGACCGATACCGGGTCTAGGTTACCCGAGGTGGATCTACTGGAGGATTACAATAAAGCCGATCTGGACAGATATCAGGTCTAGGTTACCCTAGGTGGATCTACTGGGGGTTTAAAATAAAGCCGATCTGGACCGATACCAGGTCTAGGTTGCCCGAGGTCAATCTGCTGGGGGTTTAAAATAAAGCTGATCTAGATCGATACCAGGTCTAGGTTACCCGAGGTGGATCTGCTACAGAAATAAGCCGATTCTAGGTCTAGGTTACCTGAGGCAATTGATGAAGCGGATCTGGACCGATATCGGGTCTAGGTTACCCGAGGTGGATCTGCTACAGATATAAGCCGATATCGGGTCTAGGTTACTCGAGGCAATTGATGAAGCAGATCTGGATCGATACTGGGTCTAGGTTACCTGAGGCAATTGATGAAGCAGATCTGGACTGATACCGGGTCTAGGTTACCTGAGGAGAATCTGCTGAGGATTTGGAGTTGTATAGGCGACACGTATTTATTCCTTAATCGATAATTTTTGTAATAAAAAATTTTGCCCCTTTGATGAAGAATAAATACGACTTGGCTGCTCTGTGTTTAGACATCTGCAAGAGATGAAAAATACCTCTCTCAGGATTATATTGGCCTAAACAAAACTCTGAAAATTGAGAAATTTCTCATACCTAAGACTTAGAGTCATGTAGTTTTGACTTACACGTCACAATCTTGAGATTGCCCCTGGATTAGGCCATTTCTATCTTAGGAGCGAGTCCGATCCAGGAGAGTCCGATGATGGTGATGAGTACCTGTATTTGAATTGATTTTTTATGCATGTGCATATAAATTGTATGTGTTTACTTTAAATGTATGCATGTATGTATGGATGCATGTGTGATTCTAAATGTATGTAACATGCTGCTTGAGTTTTGTTCTTGGTAAATGTGCGAGCCCGGGAATGGAATTCGTGGTTTTGCGATTAGCCTCAGTGGTAGCTTAGATGACTTGCAGCACCACGCCTATATGGTTTAATCTCATTGAAATGGACGGATAGATGCTTCCTCCTGACTCTAAGCACGCTTTTGTATCAGGCTCAGTCTGGTTGTCCTGACATCTTTCTGATTGACTGACTATCACATAGATCTGGATATTGGAGAAATTGACCCCCTTGAGTGTCCTTCCATTTATGCTTGGTACATTCTGAAGTGCTATTAGGCTTATTGGATTAGGATCACAGGCCGTGCTGAGGAATGGTCCATTTGGTTGAGCAAGAAGCCATGAACTAGACCTTGCATTTTTGTAATGTATAATGCTTCGACTTGGTATCAGTGTTTATAACAGGAGTTCCATTTGCATTATCATGGGCTTGGATGCAATGTCCTACTGACGGATGTTTATACGTAATGGCACGATGGATGCAAAATGAACATCTAATCAGAAATCCAGGCATGCATAATATTGCAATGATGACATCGGAATGAGTATAATAGGGAAACTAATAGCGACTCTGACTTTGCATATCACCCCCTTCTTGTTACCAACATGGCCTTTCGGTTTTCCGTGTCGAAAAAATTTCTCTTTGTGATGCTTTTTTCTCTTTTTTTTATGGATGGCCCAAAAATTCTGCGCTAATATTTCATCTGAGTTGACCCTTTTTGCAATAGCTTGTCTTAGGATTGGAAAATGTGCCTTGATATGTTCATCAGAAATTGTGAGGACACTGCTGTTGACGACACCCAGTGGCTTGGCATTTTACTTGCCCCTTGTTTTAGAGATTTATGTGTGGGGAGTAAAACACTTCAACAGATATATGTGAACATTGACATGCAATGACATGACAAATGCATATTGAACACCAAAATTGAATACAAAACATTATAACCTAATGAATGTGGATGCATTAGGAAAATCTAAAGGGTGGCTCTAGTTTTGATTGTTGCCCCTTCAAATTACCAATATGCCCTTTTCAGTTTTACACATTAAAGGCCCTTTTTTTTAGAGTACATAGCCGAACACTAAATGGAGTCGCCACTATGAGTGGACAACCTGAGATGAAGTCAATTAACCACTGGATTCTCCTAAGGTCTGAGGTTGTATTCATGTTTTCGATTCACCCCAGATTCCAATGCGCGCATACACAGCTTTTAATCCTTTAGAGTATGGCTTGATTCAGAATGACTTGAGTTAATTTTAGTTCCCTTATGTCTACCACTCACAATGATCCTATAGCAAATCATACCATCTTCCAAAGGTGAAAGGATCACTGGTAAGTATTCACTTCTGTTGTAGCTAAAGACTGAGTTCTTGAAATGGTTGGTAAATGCAACTTTCCCCTGAATATTGGTACAGTAGGCTTTGCAAGTCTTCCTGTTGATGGTATCATCCCATTCATGATTGTTGAAAGCTTTGTAAAACCTAGTTACTCCAAAACTGTTGGTGAAGTTCACAAACGCCTAACCGAAATTTCCTCTAGTCTTGAAATCCATAGGCAAATAGAGGAAATCAAAAGTAGACTTTCCTGTAGACTTATGCTTTTTTTCCTCCAGACAACGCTTGACCAGAATTTGTGGCAGATTATGTCTTTGAAACTGATTTGGTAGATTTCTTATCATCAGGCTTGTTTTCCCACCAAGATTAACGTCAATCTCTCTTTTTTTATTTAGCTTGGTCTCTTCAATAGTTAGGTTCTCAAGCAACCACTGTTGCTCCTTTTCACCTACAGAACTTATTCCCTTCTTATTCCGGAATCTTAGAGCTATATATTTCATTTTTCCCCTTTTTCTTAGCATTGTTGAGCTCATTTGAAGCAGACTTATATTCAAATCCTCTCCCTGTCATGAAATCAAAATCTTTCCCACAGATTGAGGGTACAAAATAATTATTCTGCGAGTTTAGATTGAAGAGAAATGGTGCGGGATTAAAAGGGGATCCCCAATTCAGCACAGATTGATGCTAAATGAAGACGGATTGAAGCGGCACCATAATCACCTGCCCCGTTGCCCTTCTGGTGATGAGATGATGTCGAAAAATGTGATATAGAGCAGCATTGGGGTTTAACTTCTTGTTAGAAGCCATTGATGGTGGAAAATGAGGCTTCACAGAATTAGTTCAAGAGAGAAGATGAAAAGGGCAATAAACAAAAGAGAAAGGGTGATGGAGGGAAGGAGGAAGATAGAAAGGAGTGTGGAAAAGGGAAGTGCTTTGTGTTTGAAGCCAGGGAAGTGCATCATACCTTACCATGTAATGCTATGAGACACTCCAATGTTAGATATGGTGGCCATCTATGGGAGAAATTCTTCTGTCTGCACCGATCTTTCTCTGTTCTCTTTTTCCAGCGCTTAAACTCACTGAGTCCCGGCACTTCATGCAACAGGTGGGTCGCCCCCCAATTCATCAAGCACTCAATAGAGTTTGCTAGGGTCTCATTGTTTGGATAGGAGGAATTAGAAAACTATACAAATAAAGAAGGAGGAGGAGATAAGGGAGTGGAGTAGCAGATAGAGGGATTAGAATTTGGTAGTGGAAACAAGAGAAGAAGTGGATTGATGTCAGGGTAATAGGTTAATTGGTAATTGATCGGGGAGAATTCAGGTGTTTCTAGGTTTAATTTTGTTTGGGCCGCTATTGTTGCAACACTATGCAGAGATTGGCAAGGTCATATATCTTATGAAGGAAGAAAGTAAGACTGTAAGTTTAGAGCAAAGATCTCACTATGAGGGAGAGAAGGAGTCTTCCATGTGCACTGATTCTTTTTTTTTTTTTTTTTGAAGAAACTAAATCCAAGCCACAACCACCTTTTGGTTTTCCCTCTGCATTCAAATTTGTGCATGTCATGTGTGTTTAATATGTCTTTTGGATGAACAATGCATGTGTGATGTCATGTGCACATGAATGTCATATAAATAAGAATATACATGCACTACAACCAAGAACTATTTCAGAGTTTTACTACATGGTGGGTGGGGAGGATCATTTGAATTTCTTAAGGGTTGGTGCTTTTGATGAGCTTGGGTTTTTGGCTGTAGGGTTCTAGTACGGGTACTTTCTTGGGCATGGAATTAGGCTTAAAGCTTTATTTTGGGGATCAGTCTTTGATCTGGAATGATTTAGGTATTATGCATGCTGCTTAAGTTGAAACTTTAGGGTAGGACCAACAGCATTTTGGATTGTGATTTGTAAGGATCATTGATTTAGGTCAGCAAATGGCTCGGTGGAAGTGGTGCCATCTCATTACTTATTTATCTCGCAGACTTACTTTTTCAAGAAAGGGTTCAACCAAAGTTAGATTCACTTTTAGATTCCCTACAACACTCAGATTGATGTTATGCATTTTAATATTATGTGTATTGGACATGTCGTTTCAGATGATCAAATGCCTGCATAATTCCATGTACATGCAATCACCACATAAGTAAGAAAATAACAAGACGCATAGCATTCAAGACGAGTTCAACACACTTTACAAACAAAATGAGTTCCCTATGAGAAGGAGCCTCTAAAGGTGTTGACCTCATAGTGTCTGACCATTCCTCGTCCAGTCACTGCCCCAGCTTCAGTGTCATTACCCTGCTCAAACCAGACTTTGTAGTTCCTTATCATATTCTCCCCCCTGAGAAGCCTGAGGAATTTCCTTGGCAGCCTCTTTGATTACCTTCAGTTGCTTATTAGTTGTAGATGGGACTTTTAACCTCCTTTCATCAACTAGCTTCTGGATCTCCTTTCTTATAGCAGAGTAGATGTTGGTTTGGTGACCCGTCATCACATGATAGCTGCAGAAGTTGTTCTTTTAATCCAGTGTTGGCTCTACATACGGCCTGAAGCTCTGCAGCAGTCCCTCCTTTCTATATTTGGCAAATACTCTGCACAACAAAATGGGCCACGAAGATATGCCTTTTCTGTCACCTTTGGGGAGTGGATTCCTGGCGTGTCGCAGAACAAGGTCAGCACTAACCTTGAGGGGTACCTTCAGTTCCACTTCATCAGTCAGGCCTCTTATTTTTCCTTCAATCTCTGCCACAAATGCCTCCAATTCAGTGCACCTTGCCATCAATTTGGCTACCCCGTCAAGATCACCTCCTAGCATCTCCTTCAGCATTATTGCTGCCGCTTTCCTGATCGCCTTTCGAAACCATAATGAAGTGACATAATCATCCACGACATTTGTTATAGTGTTGAAGTTCATTGGGCCAGCCATTCTCAAGACTCTTTCCCTTTTCTCCCCTGATAAAACCACCTGTTAGCATTGACCAGGGCATACGCATGAAGAATACCAAATCAGTGCATGAGATGAAGATTTTTAGTGCTTGTGGAGCATTTAAGTGTTTAAAAGATGAATGAGATGTACATTATGAGATAATGAGGATGACTTCCTTTGTTTTTATTCTTTTGATTTTGGACGTTCCAAGAGTGCACTATGCCATACAAAATAGTGCAAAAATGTCTCATAGGAGCCGCAGCATGGACAGAGGTTCGGTGCCTTCGGGGTGCCTAATGAATTGTCGTGAAATGGCCGTGTGTGTATCAATACACAGGCAGAGTTTTAAAGCTTTGTAGGTCGACGACATGAAGTGAAATGGTCACATGGGGACCGTCCCATGGATAGAGTTTTGATGCTTTTAAGGCATGTGATATGAAATGATGTTGTAGAAAAGTCACGTGCAACTCGAGACACAGACAGGGGTTCGGTGTTCATGGAATACCTCACATGATTTTAGTGATGTTATGCCCCTATATGCATACTAATCTGGTACCCGGGGAGTACCTAGAATGATTTCACAATGTTATGCAATGGCCCGATGTGGACCATAATGCGCAAACAGGACTTCGGCATCACCGAGATACTTATGATGAATGAGTATGATGTCATGTAATGCATCGTGTGAATCACCACACAGAAGTAGACCTAGGACCATTTTGGTATTGAATGACATGATATTTATGAAATGGTCAAATGCAATCTGATGCATGAGCGGAACACTGGTAGTTTTGGGGTACGCGATATGTCATGGAATGAGATGATAGTGAAGAGCACGCTTGAAACATCCTTTTATTAGGTGGGATGATATGATGTGGATGCGTATGTCATATGAAAATGGAAATGGTTGCATGAAAATGTAGTCAAGATGCATGACACACGGGATGGTGTCGTGTATGCTTTGTGGAAATGTTGCACACGAGATGTAAATGGCACACAAACAAAATGTCATGGCTGCACAAAAATGTGATTAGTGTCACACATATATCGATGATCGAAAATGGCTGCATAAAGATGTGGTTAGAATGGCACACAAAAAGCTATGCATGTTTGATGTTTCATGAAGAGTCAAAATAAAAAACACCATGGAACAAACATTAGCACACATGAAAATATGCACTCACTTCCGACCTTATTTCTCCTTTTGATTGGTCTTGCATTCTTCCTAGGTATTAGGACTCTTTGGCATCAACGGGGGATACCAAAGGCACACGCTCAATGTTCATTTTGAATTTAAGTTTTGGTAATCCTAGGGGAAGTTGCTAAGCCATCACATGTGGGCCAAAGTCAAAACCAAGGGTCATACAGGTTCCCACAGCGAATATACACTTCCCCACCATAGAACACGATGTAAGGTCATGCGGTGCCATGAGTGGTTTACGCCGTCGGGTGTTTCCAATCTTGGCGGTAGAGATAGGCCACCTTCTTGGGTAAACCGGGGTTGATCAGTGTATTGGAGGGATTAAGAAGAAGAAAATGTCTTGATATGAAAAGTGCAAATAAATATGGTATTATGAATTAGGTAAAGTGACTACAAGCGAGGTTATACTTCGGTAGTTGCCTTTTTTCCTTAAGTTTTTATGAAAACTTTTAAGAAACTATTCCCTAGCAGAGTCGCCACTGTAAGCGGACGAACTTTTTAACACCATGCGGCGAAGCGAACCGGGGAAAATGTTTTCATGCATTTTTGGTTTTTGTTTGGAGAAAACGGGTTTTGTTTATCTTGAATTAGGAAAATCATGGATTTGATTTGAAAATCCCTTTGTAGAAAACATTTTCCCATTTTTAACTTAAAGACCTCGAAACTTAAATTCCGAGATCAGTGACAGACTCGCCACCCGGATCAGCTTATTCGGAAAACTCCGGTACAGCTCCCTACAAAGGACAGACTGATGTACCTAATCCAGAGATTTAGGGTTCGGGCAAGTAACTTGCTTTCACTTTACCATTCATATTACCATATTTACTTTGCTTTATTATCATTCTCTATCCCCAATTTATGTTTATTTTAATAAGCCAATGCTAAAGCAAAATGCAGAAAATAAATCGCAGAAAAATAAAGCATACATCCAAAATATACAAGAAATAGTTGAGGCCGATTATACAACCCAATCAAATAAAAGATAAGAACCCTCGTCCTCACATTACAATCGTCTAAGTACACGAGGATCTAAAAATTACATCCGCCTAGAATACACAAGATAATCTATTAACCACAACAAAGATAAAAATAAAAATAAAAGCTAAAAAACAAATTGGTTAGCACAGTTTATATTGTACACACAGATAGGACTCACATAGGATAGAATTGGGAATTTAGGAAACGGGGACATGCACTTAGGGGGCAACTGGGTCGACCCGACTAGTCAGACTGGTTAGACCTGGAAAACGGTTTTGAAACGCCCTGTGAGCGGATGACGTTTTCGGCGGAACGCGAGACTCCCTTTTGGAAGGGGCGCCTCAATCTCGGGCGGGCCCCTCCCTTGCGTCGGGTTTTTATGAATGGAAAATCGGTTTTGAAAAATAAATAGAATTAATTCTTAAAAGAACCAAGACCTAAGTCTCGATGAATATTGTAGAGTCGCCATCGGCTCTGCTCAACTGGGAAATTTATAATGCAGCTGAACCGGACAAACGGTCGCTACACTATCCAGAGATTCAGGTCCGGACAAGTCTCTTATTTCATGTCTAATTAAATTAAATGTTGTCAATGTTCTCGAAATGTTATTTTAAATTCTAAAGTCAATTTTATTGAATATAAAAGGCATACAGCGCGCATACAAATACATAATATAGAAAATAAAGAAAATAAATAAATATTAATCAACCTATAACCAAATCGAATGGAAAAATAAAAACTCTCGCCTCACTTATACAATCGCCTAGAATACACGAGAATCTAAAAATAATTACAACCGCCAAAATACACTATTAATTCTATTAAAATACATCCAAAACAAAAATAAAAGAAATTAAAACCTGTAAAATAGAGGGTTAGCACAATTTGTATGGCACGCCACAACTAGGACTCAAATAGACAGAATTGGAAAATCAAGAATTGGGGGCATGTATTTAGGGGATAACAGGGCTGGCTCGGCTAGCCGGCCCGGTTAGACCTGGAAAACATTTTGAAAAGTCCCTGTATTTTTGGTTTTGTGAGAAATTCATTTTTAAAAACGATTTTTACCGGTTTACATGCATTTTTATATTTAAGGTGGGTCGGTTTTCGGGAGAACCGGGTCTCCGTCGTTGAATTGTTCTAAATCAATTTTACTAAAAATTGAATCTAGAATCATGAATGCACACAACAAAATTCATTTTGGTAATTTTTGGGGTTTTCTAAATTTTTATGGATTTTTGGAAATTTTTGTAGCTTAAAGGTGAAATTTTGAATTTGGAACGAGGGTTACAGTCGTGCGATTGTAACTACAGCCGTACGACTGTAAGTTACAGTCATGCGACTGTAAACGGCCCAGAATCAAGATTTCACCAAAATTTATTTTGAATCAAAATTGAAGAAAAATAACCTGAAAATTTAGAACACTCGTACTAGTGTATATACAGTCACACGACTGTTCATCGTATCCAAGAACAGTCGTACGACTGCTCTTAATTTCTAGAATCAGAAACTCGAAAACACAGCAAAAATGCACAAAAATACACTTCAATCACCCAGAAAACAAGAAAGAGTGAAAGGAAAAGGAGTGTCTACAAGAGTGAAAGGAAAAGTAGTGTCTACCTTTTTAGAAGCTTATCCAAGTCGATTTGACCCCTGGCGTCGCTCCAATCCACACGAATTCGTACTTTTCCTTTGAAATTGTGAGGGGAAGCTTTATGTCCAAAAAATCCGAAATGCTTGGGATTCTGATGATTTAAGTTCGAGATTTTAATTTGATTGTGAAGTTAATTGATTAACCTAAGGATTTCTATCAAATTTTAACCCTAATTCTGAGAATTAAAAGAAAATAGAAGAGGAAAGGAAGAACTTGTGGGTTTTGGTTTTCTTTCTTTCCCTTCTCTCTTTTCTCCTTTCTCTCACTAAGTTTTTCCACCAAAATTCAAGATTGGCTTTTTCTCCCTCTCTTTCTCCTTTTCTACTCTGATTTCTGGTTGCTTCCTGTCCATCCCGGCATATTAATTACACCACCCTCTCTCCTCCATTTTTCTACTGCAGAGGTATGGGCTCCTACAACTGCTTCGATATTACAGTCGTACGACTGTAATTTTTAAATTACAGTCGCACGAGTGTAAGGATAATCGTACGACTCTTTTTCTCTTTTTCTCTCCTTTTTTTTAAGTATAGAAAATTTCGGTGCTTACAGCTGCCCCTCGCGTGATCAAATTAGACATCTAGATCCAGGTTTACAATACCTGAGATGATGAATTTGAGAAAGCGAATCAAAGCGCCGCGAACACTGGAATGCACCCTCTGATGAGATAAGCCGATACCGGGTCTAGGTTACCCGAGGCGATGCTGGGGATGAAATAAGCCGATACTGGGACTAGGTTACCCGAGGCGAAGAAAGATAGATTGCGGATTGGCTGATACCAGGTCTAGGTTAGCCAAGGCAAAGAAAGATGGATTACGGTTTAGCCGATACCAAGTCTAGGTTACCTGAGGCAAAGAAAGATGGATTACGGATTGGCCGATATCGGGTCTAGGTTACCCGAGGCAAAGAAGGATGGATTGTGGATTGGCCGATACCGAGTCTAGGTTACCCGAGGCAAATGAAGGGCGAAATTAGCCGATACCAGGTCTAGGTTACCCCGAGGCGAAGGAAGAGTGAAATTACGGTTTAGCTGATACCAGGTCTAAGTTACCCGAGGCAAAGAAAGAGTGAAATAAGCCGATACCGGGTCTAGGTTACCCGAGGTGAAGTTGATGAAGAAATTGGCCGATGTCGGGTCTAGGTTACCCGAGGCGAGCTTCATTGGGGAAATAGATGAAGCTGATCTGGGCCGATACCAAGTTTACATTACTCGAGGCGGATCTGCTGGGGAAATGGATGATGAAGCCGATCTGGGCCGATATCGAGTCCACATTACTCGAGGAAGATCTGCTGGGGAAATACATGATGAAGCCGATTTGGGCCGATACCGAGTCCACATTACTCGAGGCGGATCTGCTGAGGAATTGAAGCTGGGGATGATGAATTCCTGTGCTTAAGAGAGCAAGTCTTTATTCCTTGATCGAGAGATTTTTTAATAAAAATTTTTGCCCCTTTGATCAAGAATGAAGACTAGCTGGGGATAAGTGATTGATGTATGCAATGTATGAGTGCATGATTATGTATATGTACATGTATGCATTTTCTGTTACATGACGTTTCCGCCTTCCGCTGGAGAGAGATATGTTGTGCCCCTAGTTGATTTTTCTTTCTTCGAGGGCTTTGCTTGGTGATTTTTGAAGGAGTGAGGTGACTGCTTAGGATGTATGATACTGCTGGGAATATAATCGTAGTTCTCCTTACAGAGATTCCACTGGGGAAAAAGTGTGGCAACTCGATTGGGGAAACAATCATGGTGTTCTTTATGTAGATTCCGCTGGGGAATTGCACGATGACTCTATGGGGATTCGATGCGATGACTTCTGTGGGGAATGTTAGGGACATTCTGCTTTTCCTGCTTTTTGGTGAAATTATGAGTTTGTAAGTGCTCTAATTTTTGCCTGGGTTGCCTAATGCGGGTTTTTAGCCCAGAGAGCAGCTTTAATTTTTGCCTGAGGCACCTTTTCGATTTTCGCCTCAATGAGCTGCTCTAATTTTTGCCTGAGGCGCCTTCTCGGTTTTCACCTCAGCGAGCTCTTTTTTTTTTTTTTTGATTGATGATTGAGATGTCTCCATGACCATTTTATTGCTCTTCTGGGAAGATGAAGTGAGTTTTAGAGGTCGACAAAAGATTTCAAGTTGCATATATTTAGTGCATTTTCATTTGTTAAATAATGCGATGATTTCAATCAGTTGAATGCAAAGTGCTTTCTTTAAATGTATGTTTATGCAAGACAACTTTGCTTGTGCATTTGTCATAACCATACAAATATATTTAAAAAAAACACTTCACTTTATTGATGAAGTCAAAATGAGTACATTTGAAACTGGTTGGTTCCTATATGGTACATATTCCACACTGAGCCAGAATCCGTCATCAGACGTCCTTTTAAGGTTTTTCGACTGATTATTTTCTCTCATGTCTTAACTTTTGCCTAGACAGCTCTTTTTGAGTTTTCAGCCTAGCAGACCCCCCCCCCCCCCCCCCATTTTTTTTATACATGATAAAGCTTTAGCCTGTCCTGGTTTATAGGATTAGTGAACTCGTTTCCATCCATGTCCATGATGCTGACAGCGCCTTTCAATAGCACCTTCTTCACCACATAGGGCCCTTCCCAGTTGGGTCTGAACTTGCCCCTAACATCGACATTTGTAGGCCTTAGCTACTTTAGAACCAAGTCACCTGTTTTCAACTGCCGTTTGGAATACTTCACATTCCAATTATAGGCTCTGGCCATTCTGCACTGGTACATCTGAAGATGATCCAATGCCCTCAGTCGCCTTTCATCTAGTGCTGCCAATTATTCATATCTGGCTTGAATCCATTCAGTCTCTAGCAGCTGAGCCTCCTGGGTGACTCTAAGTGACTTAAGTTCTATTTCCACTGGCAGTACTGCTTCCATTCCATATACCAAGGCACAAGGAGTTTCTCCCATTGGCGTTCTGACACTGGTTCTGTAAGCGCAAAGAGCATAAGGCAGTTTATCGACCCAATCTCTGTAAGTGTTACCATCTTTGATAAGATCTTCTTTATTGCCTTGTTAACTGCTTCCACTGCACCATTAGCCTATGGTCTATATGGAGAGGATTTATGATGTTCAATAACATGCTCTGCTAGTAGCCCAGCTGTTGCCCCTTGAAACTGTACTCCGTTGTCAGCTACTATGTGGTGAGGAATTCCATACCGAGGGAAGATGTTCTTCTGGATGAACTTGACCATTTGCTTGGCTGTCATATTAGTGAAGGATTCTGCTTTGACCTTTTTGGAGAAGTAATCAACTGCTACAACTATGAATCTATGCCCATTAGATGCAGCTGGATGAATTTCACCAATCATATCTATCCCCCATGCTGAAAACGACCAAAGAGATGCTAGATTCTGAAGTTCAAGTGGTGGAAGGTGACTGATGTTTGCATATATCTGACATTCATGACATCTCTTCACTTTTCTTATACAATCTGCTTGCATCATCATCCAGAAATGCCCTTGTCTCATTATCTTCCTAGCCATGGCAAGCCTGTTCATGTGTGGTCCGTAGGTTCCTGCGTGTACCTGCTGCATCACTTCTTCTGCTTCTTGTTCTGTTAGGCACCTTAAAAGAACTCCATATGCAGTTCTTTTGTATAACTTATCCTTCAAGATTCTAAATTGACTAGCCAGCTTTCTTAGTGTCAACTTATCAGCGACACTGGCCCCTTCTGGATACCTCCCTTCCTTAACATACTGGTAGATGTCAAAGAACCATGGCTTTTCTTCAGCTAATAATTCCATCACTTCATGCACTTCGAAGCAAGGATGTCTGGAAGTGGCTATAACCAGTGGTTGTACTTGTGTTTCCTCTGGATTTTCCCACATGGAGGACAAATTAGCTAATGCATCAGCCATCTTATTCTCATCCCTGGGACATGCCTGAATTCACACTGGCCAAATAAATCTTTTCTGACGTGTAGCAGCTCCAAGTAAGGCCGTACAGCTTCTTCTTTCAGCTCCCACTCACCCTGACCTTGCCTGATCACCAGAAGTGAATCACCAACAATTAAGACATCGTTTGCCTCTAAGGTTAACAGAGCTTCCATTCCAAATAAGCATGCTTCATATTCTGCCCCATTATTGGTTACGGGAAAGATCAGCCTCTTGGATAAAGGAATAATCTCACCATCCGGTGTTGCTATAAGTACCCCGATTCCAGCGCCTTTTCTATTCACTACCCCATCAAAGCACATAACCCATCTTTTCACTTCCACCATGGCTAGTTGCTCATCAGGGGGTTCCAGATTCTCTATATAATCTAATTCTAGAGGTTGGTTTTCTAGAAACTCCGCCACTGCTCGCCCTTTGATGGTTTTCTTCATGATGTACTCGATGTCGAGACAAGAGTAACAGCCACCTGGATAGCTTCCCAACCAATACCGGTGCTTCATAGAGATACTTCATTGGATCCACCTTAGCCACGGCTTGTATCTTGTAGGATTGGAAATAGTGGCATAGCTTCTTGGTCAACCAGATCATAGCCACACTTGTCTTCTCCACCAGAGTGTACTTGGTTTCGTACTCCAACAATTTCTTGCTAAGGTAGTAGATAGGGTACTCTTTCCTGCCATCTTGCTCTTCTGCCAGCATTGCCCTTATAGAGGATTCTTCAACTGCCAAGTACAAAATCAAAGGTTTCCCTGGAACTGGTGGCCTCAATACTGGTGGCTTTACCATATAGGCCTTGATCTTTTCAAATGCCAGTTGACACCTATCATCCCAGACAACCGATTAATCTTTCTTTAATAACTTGAAGATTGGTTCATAAGTGGAAGTCAACCATGCTATGAAATGGCTGACATACTGTAAAGAACCCAGGAATGATCTGACTTCCTTTTCTGTCTTTGGGGCTGGCATATTTTGGATGGCTTTGATTTTGTCTGGGTCCATTTCTATCCCCCTCTAGCTGACTACATGGCCTAACAGCTTCCCTGATGTGACCCCGAATATGCACTTCTTGGGGTTAAGTCGCAAGTTGTACTCTCCAATGCATGTTAGAAATCTATCCAGGATAACAGGATGTTGCTTCCGAGTTGTTGATTTAACAAGCATATCATCAACATACACTTCGACTTCTTTATGGATCATATCATGCAACAGAGTTGTGACAGCCCTCTGATAATTGGCATTAGCGTTCTTTAACCCGAAGGGCATCACTCTGTAGCAGAAAGTACCCTACTCAGTGATGAACGATGTTTTCCCCTTGTAGATCACATCCATCATAATCTAGTTGTACCCTGAAAAGCCATCCATGAAGGAGTATATTGCCACTTTTGCTGCGCTATCAACCAGAACATCAATATGGGGCAGTGGAAAGTTATCTTTTGGGCATGCTTTATTCAGGTCCCTGTAGTCGATGCATACTCTAACCCTTCCATCCTTTTTAGGCACGGGGACAATATTGGCTAGCCATTCTATATACTCCACCACTTCAAGAAACTTGGCGTCTATCTGTTTAGCCACTTCTTCTTTCACTAGCGTAGCCCATTCCAGCCTTAGTCTTCTTAACTTTTGCTTTACTGGTCTGAACTTGGAGTCCGTTGGGATTTTATGCACTGCTATTTATGTATCCATACCCGGCATGTCTTCATATGACCAGGCGAAAGCTTTAACATGTTTTTGGATTATTTTTATTAATTCTTTCTCTTCCTCAAATTTTAGCTCATGTGAAATGAGTACCATTTTAGGATTTTCATCTGCACTTATATTGATTTCATGCAATACGGTGTCATGTATGCTAAATATGCTTGATGGTGATTTTAAATGCATGCATAAAATTATTAGGATAAACATCACACAAGTAAGTAAATTGGGATTTCATTGCATTGAACTTATCATAAAGTACATCAGTTACATTGAAAATGGAAGAAATAGATACAACAAAATCATTTTCATCCTCCACAGGCGGAGGGCCTTGTTCCTCTTCAGCTTCCATCTTCCCTTTCAAAGCATCATCAGGGACTGCAGCTTTCTCTGCTTCTTTTCCGGTTAGCTTTTTCCATAATCTTGGCAATTTCATTGACCACGGAGTCTAAGTTCACTTTGGCCATTAATTCTTCACCAAATCCCTCCTTGGATTTCCCAAAAGCTTTGCTTAATGCAGTAGTCAAAGCACCCGAGATCACTTCTGTAACTTCAGCACAGGTCTTTTTTTCATCTTCTTTCTTGGCCACCTCTACGGCTTCTGCTACCACCTCATATAACTCTCCTTGCAAAATCTTAGATTCAGCGGTTGCTTCTTCCACTATTACAGGGGCTACTGGCTCCTCCTGACTTTTGTCAAAATTAACTACATCTGCAAAAACCTCAAAGCCAGGATACTTGACACCTCCTACCATCACCGGTTCAGCTTGACCCTTGTAAAGCCCTTCTCCTGCCTTTAGAAATGGCTTCATCATAATCTTTCCATTCTTGCCTTTTTTTCAGATTCTTTTGCTCAGATGCCCCTTCTACATAGCCAAGGCCACACTGCCTCGACTTTCCCGAGTCAATTTTAAATTCTGGAACCCCCTGCAAATTAACTCCGAGTCCTATTCCCGGGACAAAGTTTTGCTTATATAGATACTGGGATAGCCACTCCGGCATGTAATTTTCATAAAGGACCATAGGGGCATCCATGGTCTCTTCCTCTTTGATTACAGTCACCTGAAATCCACCAAAGGGAACCACCTCTTCATTTACTGGAGCTACCATCGATTGGGCATCTGCCTCAACAGTCACAATTCTACCGTTCATAGAGAACTTGATCTTTTGATGCAATGTGGAAGGGACACCTCCCAAAAGATGGAACCAGGGCCTTCAAAGCAATAGGGAAAATGTGACTGGGATAACAATCACTATAAAAGCAACTGTGGACCTAATTGGCCCAACCTCTACTTCTGCCTCAAACGTCCCTATTACCGTTCTTTTCGAGTCATCGTATGCTCGAATGACCGTTGAGGATCTCTTTAACACTTCTTCATTCAACCCCAGAAATGGCAACATCTTCAATGGATAAATATTCAGTGCCAACCCATCATCCACCATAATGCAAGGCATTACCTTATTCATCACATTGGCCTTGACATAAAGAGCCTTATTGTGGGCCTTCCCTTCAGCAGGCAGATCTTTCTCGGAGAAGACAATATCAGGGCTTCCAACGTGGAGTTTGTCTAACAAACAACACATAGCCTCTAGTGAAGCTATAGGGGAGACTTCAATCTCTGACAATTTCTTTACTAGAGCAGGCCTATGTTCTTTGGAGGTCAGAAGCAAGTGCCATAAGCTAGCTTGGGCAGGAGTCCTCTTTAGCTGAGAAATGACTAGGTCCTCCTTCTCAACTCCTTCTGTTGCCGAAGTACTGCCCGACCCATTCATCAGTGCTTTATCTTTCATCTGATCTGCCGGCTGATATACTCTACCACTTCGGGTCACATGCTGCACTTCTTGAATCTTCATCTTTTCAATAGGTGGGAGTTTAACTGCCTTTCCTCTGTCAAATTCTTCATACTCATCCTCCGAGTTGAGATTATTCAAACTTATGGGTTTGATCTCCTTACATTCCTCCTTTTTCTCACATTTGGGTTCCACTTCGGGTTCCCCTACTACCATTGTCTGAATCGTAGGGTTCGCTTGAAGAACTTGGGCAAATATGAAGTTAGCTGGCAACCCTAACTAGACCATGTTAACCCGCTTTTCGAATACCGGCAGTGGGTTAGTTTTAGTTTTAGGTTTGGCTGGCTCTTACAGCTTTCCCTCATCAATGAGCTTCTAGATAGCATCCCTTAGCTTATAGCAGTTGTTGGTTTGATGGCCTGTCACCACATGATAAGTGTAGAAATTATCTTTCTCAGCTTCAGATGGCTTCTCAAATGGCCTTAAAGACTGTAGCAGGCCACCATTCCTACACTTGGCGAATATCTTCACTAAAGGAAGAGTCCAAGGTGATATGCCTTGTGCTCCAGGACCCCTATTCTGGTTGCCTTGCTACTGATTTACAGTAGCCACTTCAACCTGCTTGACTTCTGAAGATTGCCCCTGTTTGCTACTGGAACCTGAACCAGAACCACTGCCAGACCCAGCTGCTGCGATCGATCTATACCCTGAGCTGTACCCTGTGCTTCTTCCTCCCTTGTGACCAGCTGGTTTCTCTTCTTCATCCCTTTCTATCTTCATGGCCATGCTGTAAACTTCACTGAGCTCATGGAAGGGATGAAATTTCATGTTGTTCTTGAAAATGTCTTTGCTGCCATCAATGAGTTTCTGTATAAGCTCGTCTTCGTCAGGGCAGCTCTTTAGGAGGATCATCTTGTTCATCCACCTTTGATAGTATTCATCAAAGGGCTCATTGAATTTCTGCTTTACCCTTTCCAAATCATACAGCTTCACCTGGATTTTGGTGTTGAAGCTGTAGTATTTAATGAAGGCTGCCGACAAAACTTCCCAATCAGATTGTTCCTCCTCTGACAATGAGTTATACTATCCTAAAGCACCTCCCTCCAATGTGGTGGGGAATAAATTGATCAGCTGCTGCTTTGTGGCGCCCGCCGTAAGCATAACTCGGGCATACAGATTCACATGGGCCTCTGGCGAGCCCATCCCTTTGTAAGTAAGGACTTTTGGCACTTGGAAGCCAATAGGGAATGTCTCGATTCCCCCTACTAATCATGGCATCAACATTTACACCCTTCTTCGATTCTGCACCGATACTGACCCCCTTCTTCAACTGGGCCATAACTTCATCTAGCTCAGAACATTTTGCTTTCATCGTCTGTTCCATAGCTGCTTCTATTTCCTGCAACTTCTCAAGGCTAGCCGAAGTGTCACCGCCATGTTGGGATGACTCAGCCTCTTTTTCTTTCCCGGCTCCACTGCCACCGGTCTCACCAGCTTCCCTTACAATTGCTCTCATTTCTTCCTTCAACATGTCACGGAAGTCTTGCGATCTGAAGAAATCCTTTAGAACATAAGCCATGCTTGGTGTCTGATCTGCCATATTCACTCCTTCCCCAGACTCAGAATCACTGTCACTCTTAACTACCTTCTGTCTCCTAACTACCCTTGAAGCCTGGGATCATGTCCAAGGTCGCTCCAGTGTATTCTGCTTGGGAGTAGACAGGAGGTATTAGGGTTGTGAATATATGACATGATGTGGCATGAAAATTAAGGCGTTGAGAATGCTTGAAATGAATGGAGTGGGATTATGTATGAAATGATGACATGAATGGCTTCTTTGTATTATTTTTCTTCTTCTTGGGACATTCCAAGAACACCCAATGCTTATGCAAAAATGTCACGTGTGGGCCGCCACACGGACAAAGTTTCGGCGCCTTTCAAGAACCTAATGGGTTCGTCAAATGGTCGAGTGTGTACCGACGCACGGACGAAGTTTCTACACTTTGGCAGGTCTATGGGATGATATGAAATGGTCGCATGGGCCAGGCCTATAGACAAAGTTCTAATGCTTTTGAGCATATGATATGAAATGATGTTATGAGAAAGTCACATGTAACAAGGACACGGATAGAGATTCGGCATTCGGGGAACACCTTTTATGATTTGGCGATGTTATGGACCTATATGTATACTAATTGGGCACTCGGGGAGTACCTTGAATGGTGAATTAATGTCATGAAATGGTCGGATGTGGACCATGGTGTTATATGATGTTTATGATAAATGGGTGTAATGTCATGAAATGCATCGTGTAAATTGTTACACGAAAATGGGCCTAAGACCGTTGTGGCCACTATTGAATGAGATGATTTGTTAAAATGGCTAAATGCAATCCGGCACATTAGCGAGACACGGGTAATTTTGGATACCCGATATGTTATGAAATGGGATGATTATGATAGGCGTCCTTGAAATGCCCCTTAATTTAATTTAAGTGAAATGTGGTGAATGAACATGTCATACAATATGAAAATGGCTGCACGAAAACGTAGGTTAGGATGCATGACACACATAATTATGTTATGTATGCTATGTGAAAAATGCTAATCACACAAATTTAATGTTATGACTGAAAAAGAAAGGGTTGGCATGAATGACAAACGGATGAATTAAAGTTTTACACATGAAATAAAATGCAAATGGCTGCATAAAGGTATGGGTTAATTAACACACAAATGGTTAATGTTTGAAAGAATGTCATGTGTATGAATTATGCTATGCACGCGTAGGTAGCAATGGCGATGTGTCACGAGATGGTGTGAAACACATAGCAAGCAAATGAATTCTTCCAACCTTATTCCTCCAACGTGGTCATTTTGGCGAAAATCTAACCAAGTCCTAGGTGGGGATCACTTCGATCATCAACCGGGGATGATGAAGGCGCGATTTTATTATTTACATGCGATTTATTTTGGTATCCTAGGGGAATCCAACTAAAGTTGCTTATATGAGTTCGGTCAAAGTCCGGATGACATCAAGGCTCCCATAGATAGATAAACTCCTCACTTCTCCCCACTCAAGGGTTCTAGCGAAGGGGTTCGTACGAGGCTATGAGTGGTGTTTCGTATTCGTGCCCCCAAGACCAAGAGGAACTTAGGTGACACTTCAACAATCCACCGGGCTATAAAAGGATACCTAAACTAATGCAAAAATGGCTAACTAAAATGCAAATAAAATACCAAAAGAGAATCATCCACCTTATTTTAATTAGACACTTTTCAGGGCTTGTCAAATTCTTTTAAGTTTTTAAGAAAACTTTTTTTAAGAAATCCCCAGCAGAGTCGCCACTGTGAGCGGACGAAGTTTTCGACGGAACGCGAGGCTCCCTTTTGGAAGGGGCGCCTCGATCTTAGGCGGGCCCCTCCCTCGCATGGGGTTTTTATGAATGGAAAATCAGTTTTGAAAAATAAATAGAATGAATTCTTAAAAGAACCGAGACCTAAGTCTCGATGAAAATTGTAGAGTCGTGTCTAATTAAATTAAATGTTGCCAATGTTCGCAAAATGGTATTTTAAATTCTAAAGTCAATTTTATTGAATGTAAAAGGCATACAGCGCGCATACAAATACATAATACATAAAATAAAGAAAAGAAATAACTATTAATTAACCTACAACCAAATCGAATGGAAAAATAAAAACTCTCGCCTCACTTATACAATCGCCTAGAATACACGAGAATATAAAAATAATTACAACCGCCTAAATACACGATTAATTCTATTAAAATACATCCAAAACAAAAATAAAAGAAATTAAAACCTGCAAAACAGAGGGTTAGCACAATTTGTATGGCACGCCACAACTAGGACTCAAATAGACAGAATTGGAAAATCAAGAATTGGGGGCATGCATTTAAGGGATAATTGAGCTGGCTCAGATAGCCGGCCCGGTTAGACCTGGAAAACGTTTTGAAACGTCCTTGTATTTTTGGTTTTGTGAGAAATTCATTTTTAAAAATGATTTTTACCGGTTTACACGCATTTTTATATTTAAGGTGGGTCGTTTTTCGGGAGAACCGAGTCTTCGTTGTTGAATTGTTCTAAATGCAATTTTACTGAAAATTGAATCTAGAGTAGTGAATGCACACAACAAAATTCATTTTGGTAATTTTTGGGGTTTTCTAAATTTTTATGGATTTTTGGAAATTTTTTTAGCTTAAAGGTGAAATTTTGATTCTGGAACGAGGGTTACAGTCGTGCGATTGTAACTACAGTCGTACGACTGTAAGTTACAGCTGTGCAACTGTAAATGGCCCAGAATCAAGATTTCGCCAAAATTTATTTTGAATCAAAATTGAAGAAAAACAACCTGAAAATTAAGAACACTCATACGAGTGTATATACATTCGTACGACTATTCATCGTATCCAAGAACAGTCGTACGACTGTTCTTAATTTCCAGAATTAGAAACTCGAAAACACAGCAAAAATGCACAAAAATACACTTCAATCACCCAGAAAGTAAGAAAGAGTGAAAGGAAAAGGAGTGTCTACCTTTTTAGAAGCTTATCCAAGTCGATTTGACCCCTGGCGTCACTCCAATCCACACGAATTCGCACTTTTCCTTTGAAATTGTGAGGGGAAGCTTTATGTCCAAAAAATCCAAAATGCTTGGGATTCTGATGATTTAAGTCCGAGATTTTAATTTGATTGTGAAGTTAATTGATTAACCTAAGGATTTCTATCAAATTTTAACCCTAATTTTGAGAATTAAAAGAAAATAGAAGAGGAAAAGAAGAACTTGTGGGTTTTGGTTTTCTTTCTTTTCCTTCTCTCTTTTCTCCTTTCTCTCTCTAAGTTTTTCCACCAGAATCCAAGATTGGCTTTTTCTCCCTCTCTTTCTCCTTCTGTACTCTGATTTCTGGTTGCTTCTTGTCCATCCCAGCGCATTAATTACGCCACCCTCTCTCCTCCATTTTTCAGCTGCAGAAGTATAGACTCCTACAACTGCCCCGATATTACAGTCGTACGACTGTAATTTTTAAATTACAGTCGTACAACTGTAAGGACAGTCGTACAACTCTTTTTCCTCTTTTTCTCTTTTTTTTTTTAAGTATAGAAAATTCAGGTGCTTACACGCCCTGGAATTTTTGTGTTGGAAAACAATTTTTAGAAAATTATTTGGCTCAATTCCATGCAAATTTTCCTTTTTAGTGGGTCTGTTATCCCGGAATCCAGGGTTTCGTTCATACGGGTTTCCTAATTCCAACATCTACAGTCGTACGACTGTAAAGACAGTCGTACAACTCTTTTTCTCTTTTTCTCTTTTTTTTTTTTAAGTATAGAAAATTCAGGTGCTTACACGCCCTGGAATTTTTGTGTTGGAAAACAATTTTTAGAAAATTATTTGGCTCAATTCCATGCAAATTTTCCTTTTTAGTGGGTCTGTTATCCCGGAATCCAGGGTTTCATTCATGCGGGTTTCCTAATTCCAACATCCATCTAGGGTCCAAAGAGCAATAAACACACACAAAAAAAATTGAATTCAAAAAAACAGCACCGTGCGACGACGTTCGTACAGGTCATTTTACCGCTCTGCTTTATTCCGGAAATTACAGTTGTACGGCCATAGTTACAGCTGTGCGGTTGTAATTTCTAGAACCCGAAAAATTGGTTTTCTTATTTTTTGTGCAAATATCGTTTTGCTTGTTTTCAATATTTTCCGGGGATTTTATAGGTTTCAGAGGTTCGCTAATGCTGGACCACAGATCCGATTTGCATAAAATAACCTCGAAACTCGGAAAATGAAACCCCGGGAAAACTGAAAACCCTAATATCCGTACGTACAGAAATATGAAAACCAAAATTTTATAACATACAGGTGAATTTAGGCTGAAATTGATCACAACAGAATGCACAAAATGGAAAATGGACTGTTTTCGGCCGATCAGGACGAATCAGGAATCTGTCCCTACAGAATAGAGCTGGGCGGCTCTGATGAATTTGGGTCGAAATTGATCACAACAGAATGCACAAAATGGAAAACAGACTGTTTTTGGCCGATCGGGACGAATCGGGAATCTGTCCCTACAGAACAGAGCCGGGCTGCGAACACAGCCGCCCGCCTCTATTCGGGTAAGTCCAGTTCTGAAAATTGCAAAAATGAAGAAAACACATAGAAAAGACAATGCAAACAGGTTTAAGGGCTTTCAAAGTTTACCTGGATATTATTTTGATGCTTTGAATTGTCAATAAACGAATTGAAAGCTTGAAATTTGCCCTGGAAGCTCAATCGGCTAAAAACCGAAACAATCCAAAATGATCCTGAATCAATGAGCAAAGGTTATGGAACTTGTTGTTAGTGTTTTGAGATTGATTTTAGGTCTTAACCTTTGTGTCTGGTTCCCTTCTAGGTCTCGGCCGCCTTTTCTCTCTTTCTCTGCTTTCTTTCTTTTCTCTTTTTCTCTATATTCGGTTTTCAAAGTTTTTCTTCCTAAGATTACTAACTCTCCTCTTTTATTGATTTTATTTTTACTTTTCTTTTTATACTCTCCTCTCACATATCATTTCAAACATTAAACGGTCGCACGCGGGGTTTGGGTCTGGTTTTGGATTTTGCGGGTATTTTTTTATCCCGAGCCCTAATGTAAATTAAATTAAATTTTTTTTAATTAGTATTTGAATTGTTTATTTTGTGGGCATGCATATTTAATTTAATTGTTTGCATATTAAATTGAATATGGACTTTGTGAAATTGGCCCAATAAACCGTGACACCGGTTAAAATTGGGAGGGCTAAATTTTAAATTTGTGACAACCCAAATTCAAGTGGGAGCAAAATCGTTAATTTTGCATTTATGGATGTTATCCATTGGGCCTTTATGGGCCTTTGTTACATTTGCTAAAATTGGCGATTTCACCCTAAGTAACTCGGCTTAACATTTACATTTATAATTTGGAATGCCATGATCATGCATCATATTGGTATGTGTGTGCACGACAGGTACTTTGTTTGAAATGTGATATTGAGTTCTACGTTCCCTAAATTATTATCAGTTGTAATTTAATTTTGGAAAATATGGCTTGCATTCCATTTTTTTTATTTTGATGTAATTTTAGAATAGATTTTATTTTACAAAATTGTTGTAATTGCATCAAGTACGGAGGAAGGCCCAGATGGAGCAAGCCCATGGTGGGAGCCCAAGAAGGATTGCAGTCTGACCCATGAAGAATTAGATAGGATTTCTAGTTTTTCATTAGGTTGTAATTAAAGGCCCATAGGAACTCATTTATTTTAAATTAAGTATGCTATTGCATTTGTCATGTAATATGGATGTATGGATCACCAAATTATTACTCGTGTTTATGTATGCTAAGCCGTATCACTTAATTATAATATGGAAATTAAAATATTGAGTCGTTTAAAAGTGCTTCCCATATTCACACCTCTTCCTCCTATTGATGCTACAATATGCGTCATGCCCTAGCTAGGTACATTGTGGTATTTGGTGGGCCATCGAGGGTTAGGATACTTGGTATGGTTAACATGTGAATGGTGGTTTGACTCAACATAGGTAGCATTAGCTCAGAGCGGGCCCTAAGCACAGATGGGTAAAGTGTCAATAAGCCCATCAAACCAAGAGTCCTTCATGGAAGGATTGGATAAGTTGTCCTACAAAACAAATTAATGGTTGGTTAGCGAGTCCTAGTTCGGCCAGTCATTGATTAGTTATGGATCTTGGTCAAGTCAGCTAATTAAAATCACCAACAAACAAATTAAAATCAGATTATTAATTTGAATTGGCTTAAAAGTCCTTTATTTCTAACTCAAGTAATGATTTCTTCCGTATAGATAATCCCATTTCACTTAAGCAATTTAAATGGCTGCAACAAACAACAATTCACTCTCACTAAGGTTACTCTTAGAGAAGGAGAAGCTTTTAGGGACTAACTTCCTGGACTGGGCTAGGAACTTACAAATAGTTCTTAGATAAGAGTCCAAGGAGTATGTACTGAATGCTCCTTTACCAGCTCGCCCTCCTGTAGGTCGAGGCGTCACCACGGCGATGGTAGAGCAATACGACCGGCACATGAGGGATGATCGAGATGTCTCGTGCCTCATGCTGGGTACCATGGCTTTTGATCTTTAGAAGCAGTTCATGGACGAGCATGCTTATGAGATGATGGATCAGCTTAAAAAGATGTTCCAAGATCAGGCTTGTCAGGAACGTTACCTGACAACTAAGGCACTTTGCACGATTGCAATGGCAGCCGGGACTTCTGTTAGCACTCATGTGCTAAAGTTGAAGGGGTATATTGATACACTTGCCTGCCTCAGCTTGCCAGTTCAGCAGAACTTAGCAACAAACATTATTTTTGGGTCACTTCCTGAGTCTTACAACCAGTTTATCATGAACTATCATATGCAAGGGTTGGATAAATTGGTTGTTGAGTTGCATGGCATGCTCAAGCTTGATGAGCAGTCTCTTAAGAAGACTCCTGAAGTTTTGTTGGTGAACAAGGCCAATACGCCCATTGCTAAGGGAAAGGCCAGATCTAAAGCCAAGGCTAAGGCCCAAAAGGCCAAGGCTAAGGGAAAAAGGGTGGTGGCCCAACCTAAAGCAAGGGTTGCTTCTCCTGACAATGTCTGCCATGAGTGTCATGAGAAGGGGCACTGGAAGAGCTCATGTCCAAATCTAAGGGAGCAACTGAAGGGCAAAACTACTGCTTTAGGTATTTATGTTGTTGAGATTAATCTGGCTATTTCTACATCTTGGGTCTTGGATATTGGATGTGGATCTCACATTTGTTTAGATGTGCTAGGTCTTAGAAATAGGAGATTACTAGGATCTGGAGAAGTAGATCTTCAAGATGGAAATGGTGCTCGGGTTCAGGCCATAAAGATCGGAGATTATTTCTTAGAGATGCTTAGTGGACTTCTTTTGGAACTAAGAAACTGTTATTTTGTACCTACGATGCGCAGGAATATTATTTCTATTTCTTTGTTCGATATTTTTGGTTTTGTATTTAATATTGGACATGGTAGAATTTCTATGCAATGTGACAATATTATTTATGGAACAGCATTTCTTGAAAATGGCATATATATCCTTGATCTAAAACGTGAAAGTTCAATCTATAACATAAATACTAAAAGGATTAAACAAAATGAAATTAATCCTACTTACATCTGGCATTGTCGACTTCACCATATAAATAAGGAGCGCATTGCTAGGCTTCACTCTAATGGAGTGCTAGGGTCATTTGATATCCAGTCTTATGACACATACGAATCTTATTTGAGAGGCAAGATGACAAAGGCACCTTTTAGCAAGACTGCTAAAAAGGCCTCAGAGCTATTGGAGCTGATACATTCTGATGTATGCGGCCCAATAAGCACTAGTGCTAGATCTAGTTTTCTGTACTTCATCACCTTCACATATGACTTCAGCAGATACGGTTACGTGTATCTAATGAAGCATAAGTCTGAGACTCTTCAAAGGTTCAAGGACTTTAAGAATGAAGTAGAAAACCAACTTGGTAAGAAAATAAAAGCACTTCGGTCTGACCGAGGGGGTGAATATTTGAGCCAAGAGTTTGACTCATTTTTGAGAGAGTGTGGGATTGTATCCCAACTCACTCCTCCTAGTACACCCCAGTGGAATGGAGTGTCAGAAAGGAGGAATAGGACCTTGCTAGACATGGTTCGCTCGATGATGAGTCAAGCTACACTCCCTGTCTCCTTTTTGGGATATGCTTTAGAGATAGCTGCTTACATTCTTAATAATACACCAAGCAAGACAGTTGAGGGAACACTATATGAACTATGGAAGGGCCGAAAGCCTAATGTTTCCTTTTTGAAGATTTGGGGTTGTGATGCACATGTTAAGAAATTGACAATTGGCAAACTCGAGTCCAAATCTGTCAAGTGCCAGCTTGTGGGTTACCCTAAGGAAACTAAGGGTTATTACTTCTACGATCCAGTGGAAAATAAAGTTTTCATAGCCAGAAATGCAGTCTTCTTAGAGAAGGAATTCTTTCCAAGAGAGACAATGGGAGTAATGTTGAACTTTTAGAAGTTCAAGACTCATAAACTCCTACAGCTACTACTGAGAATGCTTCGGGAACCAATCTGACTACTCAAGAAATTAAGGAACTAGAACTGGTTGCACAGGACCTTAGAAGGTCTAGTAGGACACATCATCAGCCAGAGAGGTACGGTTTTTGCATGACTGATGATGGGAACCTTATGGTCATTGAGCAAGAGGAGCCCAAGACCTATCAGGAGGCTGCTGAAAGCCCACACTCAGATTAATAGCGCAAAGCCATGGAGGCTGAGATGCAATCTATGCGCAATAACCAAGTATGGAACTTGGTGGATCCACCTCCAGGCGCTAAAGTGATAGGTTGCAAGTGGTGTTTCAAGTTAAAGGCCGACAACACCTTCAAGGGATGATTGGTGGCAAAAGGATTCAGGAAAGTTCAAGGAATTCACTATGATGAAACCTTTTCACCAGTTTCTATGCTCAAATCCATTAGGATACTACTATCCATTGCTGCATGGTACGATTATGAGATATGGCAGATGGATGTTAAGACTGCTTTCCTTAATGGAAAGCCACTCAAGGATGTATACACAGCACAACCTGAGGGTTTTATCAATCCAAAGTATCCAAACCGGGTATTCAAGCTTCAAAGATCCATTTATGGATTGAAGCAAGCATCGAGGTCATTGAATCAGAGATTTAATGAGGCCATTATGGAATATGGCTTCACACAGAATTCTGATGAGTCCTATGTGTATAAGTGTTGGAAATGCCGTAGTCCTAAGGCATTGGACCTTGTATTTGTATTGTACATTTATTGGATACTTGTATTATACATATTTTATGTCATAAATAAAGGCATTAATTCATTTATCATATATCTTGTGCTGTATTTTAAATGAAGTATCCAATGGACATATCCACATCTATGTTAACAAGTGTCATGCACTTGGAAGTAAGACCGTGGATAGGGGAAACGATATGACCATAAATAGATCCGTAGTCTGTTCCAGTCATGGGAATGAATGGAACTAGAGACTATCATTAATCTGGTTGTATGGCGGTATCTTACCAACCATTGGACATGGGATGTCAACCAAATTAATGGGTACATGCTAAAGGGGAATGGTACTGGATAGATCTACTAAACGAGAACTCCACATGGTAAAGTATCACAAGTGATTCTCGTGTAGTACTTGTATGGATCCTTTGACCTGCCCATATGATGGTACTGCATGCGAGGTCGTATACTTAGGAGTACGCCTAAAGGGCCTGTAAAAGGGTGCCAAGTATAGGTACTTTTGGGTATGTCACTAAGCATGGCAGTGCTATGGATATGCAGAAGGGATTTGTCACTCAGTAGTCCACTGAGAAGATATCACCAGCCTCTTAATGAATGTGACTAATAAGAGTGTGGCCACAGCCAAATAGTTGGAACTTTTTTGTGAGCTTTAGCACATTCGGGATCGAGTAAATGTCTGGACACAAAAGAGGGTGATCAATCCATGCCTCTGTGTTGGACACTGGTATCGATGACATGGGATATACAAGTTTAAACTACAGGGTTATGATTTCAGTTGGATTGCCATCTCTATCTTAATTGGGGGCTGCAGTGGCTTTCTAGAGCCGGCCTACAGTCTGTGGGCCATAGGCCCACTGCCAACATAAAGATGGGCCCATAGGATTGTACACATTGAACGTCTGAACACGGACTTAAGGGATCACCTGTATACTTGGAGTATACACACTAGAGAGAGAGGATTATATTAATTATATTATAAAGATCAATTGGATTGATCATAATAATAAAAATTAATATTTGCATTGACCTTCTCATAATTAATTAAATTAATTTATGAGATTATTTCCTACGTGGAAATATTTCATATGTATAGGTCTACATGTGTCCTAATTTTATTAGTGTCAATATTAATTCCATGGTGAAATTAATCAAGTTAATTTAAATTTAAATGTATCAAACATATTATATGGTATAATATGTTTGAATACATGTTGAATAAAATTAAGTTTGATAATTAATTGGACCAAGAGAATTAATACTGGCCTGGGCTTTAAAAGGGAGAAAAGCTCACATAAGATGGAGGTAGGAATGGGCCGAAATTTTGCTTAAAATTTCATCCCACTAGGTTAAACTTAACCTAGTAAAATTCGGCCAAGGGGGTAAGGGAAGGTAGAGCCGAAAATTGCAGCCCCAACACTCTCTTAAACTTTGATTCCATCGCTAGCACGGGTCGTGCTCATTAGCCGTTCATGTACGTGAACGCGGAGGGAATCTACTTTGATTTCTATAGCCATCTCTTGAAGAGATATCTCAGGTGAGAAATCTTTTCTTTGTTGTTAAATTTTTTATTTTACAATTTTCATATCAATTGCACCTGGGCACGGATTTGAGGAAATCATCGCATTCTTTCTCTTTCATCGGGTGATTTCTGGTGAAAAGTCCCAATAGTGGTATCAGAGCCAGGTTTTTTATCCTTGAAAATTGTTTAATTAGATTGAATCCCTTGGTTTTGAAATTAGAGATTTTAATTTGGGATTCTTGGATTGGGGTTTGTGATTTTCACCTTGGATTTTTGCAACTGAAAATTAATTGGCATATAGGTTTATGTTAGATTTAATTTTCTATTGATGGATGATCTTAGATTCCACCATCGGTAGTCCCGAATACGTGGAAACAGCCCATGATTTTAATCCAAAATAAAATTGCAGCCAATACAACATGAATTTCACCAAGAAAAACATCCATCCAACAAATATTAAATAAACATAAACCAATATGTAAATTCAATTTCCAATTGCAAAAATCAAAGGGGAAAATCACAAACCCCAATCCAAGAATCCCAAACCAAAAATCCAATTTCAAAACCAAGGGATTCAATCCAATTAAACAATTTTCACGGATCAAAAGCCTGCTCTAATACCACTGTTGGGATTTTCACCGGAAATCACCTGAATAAATGCGGAAGATAGCAACAATTTCTCAAATCCGTGCCTAGGAGCAATTGAGATGAAAATTGTAAAATCAAAAATTTAACAAGAAGAGATTCTACTCTTACCAGGAGTATCTCTTCTAGAGATGGCTGCAAAAATCAAAGTAGATTCCCTCCGCATTCATGTACACGAACGGCTGTGGAGCATGACCCGTGCTAACATTGGAATCGAAGAACTTTGAGAGAGGAGAGGCTGCAAATTTTGGCTATGGTGTGTACCATTCCTTTTGGCCGAATTCCCTAGGTCATAATTTGACCTAGTGGGCTAAAATTTTGCGTAAAAATTTCGGCCCATCCTATCTCAATTCTACGCGGGCTTTTTCTCCTTTGCAAGCCCAGTTCAACTTTAATTCTTTTAGTCCAATTTATTATCAAACTTAATTCTATTTAACATGTATCCTAACATATTATACCATATAATACGTTCTATACATTTAAATCAAAATTAATTTGATCAATTAATTTCACCATGGAATTAAATTTGACAAACATAAACTTAAGATACATGTAAACCTATACATGTGAAATATTTCCACCTAGGAAATAATCTCATAAATTAATTTAATTAATTATGAGAAGGCCAATGCAAATATTAATTTTATTATTATGATCAATCCAATTGATCGTTAAAATATAATTAATATAATCCTCTCTCTTTGGTGTGTATACTCCAAGTATACAGCTGATTCCTTAAGTCCATGTTCAGACGTTCAATGTGTACGATCCTGTTGGCCCATCTTTATGTTGGCAGTGGGCCTATGGCCCACAGACTGCAGGCCGACTCTAGTAAGCCACTGCTGCCCCAATTAAGATGGAGATGGCAGTCCAACTAAAATCATTACCCTGTAGTTTGAACTTGTATATCCCATGTCATTGATATCGATGTCCAACACAGAGGCATGGATTGATCACCCTCTTTTGTGTCTAGACATTTACTTGATCCCGAATGTACTAATGCTCACAAACAAGTTCCAACTTGTTTGGGTGTGGCCACACTATTATCAGTTGCATTCATCAAGAGGCCGGTGATATCTTCTCAGTGGACTACTGAGTGACAAATCCCTTCTGCATATCCATAGCATTGCCATGCTTAGTGACATACACGAAAGTACCCATACTTGGCACCCTATTACAGGCCCTTTAGGCGTACCCCTAAGTATGCAACTTTGCATGCAGCATCATCATATGGTCAGGTCAAAGGATCCATACAAGTACTACACGAGAATCACTTGTGATACTTTACCATGTGGATTTCTCGTTTAGTGGATCTATCCAGTACCATGCCCTTTTTGCATGTCCCATCAACTTGGTTGACATTCCATGTCCAATGACAAGTAAGACACTGCCATACAACCAGGTTAATGATAGTCTCTAGTTCCATTCATTCCCATGACTGGAACTGACTATGGATCTCTTTATGGTCATATCATTTTCCCTGTCCATGGTCTTACTGCTGAGTGCATAACACTTGTCAACATTGATATAGAAATGTCCATTGGATACTTCATTTAAAATATTTCACAAGATATATATAATAAATGAATTAATGCCTTTATTAATGACACAAATTATGTATAATACATGAATCCGATAAATGTACAATACAAATACAAGGTCCAATGCCTCGGGACCAGGGCATATCCAATAGGCTCTCCTCCTTCTACCATCAAATTAGTTAGGTCTACACATTTGATGGGATTATAATGCACCATCTCCTTCAGTTTAGGCAGCAAAGCCTCCGAATCGAAGAATTTCTCCTTGAGACGCTTTTCAGCAGCCATCTCGATTGAGCCCTCCCTTGCCCTCATAAAAGCTTTGTCTTCCTTAGATGATGGTCAATCTCCCAATGAGGAACGACCATTGTACTATTACCGGGGATACCTCCTCCGGCTCCGTTTGCTTCTTGGACCATATTTCCTCCATTTCCAATCAAAGCGGAAATTGGTAGGGTATTCTGACCTCTTCAGTAGGCATCATAGCTTGCATTTATTAGGGTGGCTTTTAATCTATCTGAGCTAAGCAGTGCATCTACAAATGCATTCATGTCAAAAGGCATCCCTTTACTAGATCTGTCTTGAGCCATGTCCCTTTTATTCACTTCTTCCAACACAAATTGGCTGTCAATTGGTAGAGAAGGTAACTGACCCCTGAAGTCCCGCTCTGATTCCGAATCTGAACTAACCCTAACCCCTTCCACGGTTACCGGTTCTGGCTGAACTGACTAGACTAACTGATCTGACTCTGGTTCAACATGTACTAATCGCTTTGAAGTTCAACTCCAAACTACATGTTCAATATAGGGTTAGAACAATGGATGGATGTCATGAGTCTAGACATGACATACTAAGTGATGTGTATGGTATGACCGTGAGATGACCATGGTTGAATGATGTCTGATGAATGAGAATGATAATGAGGATGATCTTTATGTTTTCCTTATTTTTTCTTTTTTTTTTTTTTTTACTTTGGACATTATAAGAATACCCAATGCCATGCAAAAGATAATAATGCAAGAAGGTCGCGTGTGAGCTGTCACATGGACAGAGGTTCGGCGTTTTTGGGGCATTTAATGGATGTCATGAAATGGTCACGTGTGTACTATCACACAAACAAAGATTCAATGCTTTGTAGGTCAATGAAGTGATTGAGATGATCACATAAGGGCCGTCCCACGGATGGAGTTTTGACGCTTTTAGGGCATCTTGGATGAAATGATGTTGTAAAAAAGTCGTGTGCAGATAGAGACACGGACGGAGATTAGGCATTCTTAGAACATCTTCTATGATTTGGTAATGTCATGAAATGCCCCTATATGTGTAATAATCCGGTACTGGTGGAGTATCTCAAATGAGTCATCAATGTCATGGAACAATCCGATGTGGATTGCGACACACAAACAAGACTACAACATCACCGTGACGCCAATGATGAATGAGCATGATGTCATGCAATGATATTGTATGACCCACCACAAGAATATAGACCTAAGACCATCGTGGTCCTCTAATGAATGAAATGGTTTAGTGGGATGGCCAAATGCAACCGGTGCACAGCCAGAACACGGGTAGTTTTGGGACACCCAATATGATATGAAATGAAATGAGCATGATGGGCATTCGTAGAACGTCCTTTATTAAATAGAATGAGATGACATGATATGAATGCTCATGTCACACGAGATGCAAATGGCTGCACAAAGATGTGGTTAGGATGCATGACATACAGCGATGATGTCGTGTATGATTCATGGAAATGTCAACATACGAGATGTAATGGCACATAATTAAAATGTCATAGCTGCATAAAGATGCGGTTAGCATCAATGTCACACATATGCTTATGTCTAGAGAATGGTTGTACAAAGATGTGGTTAGAATGGCACACAAATGATCATGCGTGCTTGATGTTTCGTGTAAAGATCAAAATAAAACCACCATGGAACAAACGTTTACACTTATAACAATATGCTCACCCTTCCAACCTTAGTCCTCCTTTCGATTGGTCCATATTCTTCCTAGGTGTTGGGTCTATTTGGTATCAACCGGGGATACCAAAGGCATACTATCAATGTCTAATTTCATGCTTTATGTTTTGGTAACCCTAAGGGGAAACATGCGGGCCAAAGTCAATCCAAAGGTTGTACAAGTCCCCATAGTGAATATACACTCCTCCATAGAACATGAGAGGTTCATGCAGTGCTATGAGTGGTTTACCCCTTTGGGTGCCTCCAATCCTGTAGGTCACCTTTTGAAGTAAACCGAGCTGATCAGTGAGTTTAAGGGGTCGAGAAGAAGAAAATGTCATGTTATGCACGTGTGAGCAAAATATGGTACTATGAACTAGTAAATAACTGAAAGTGAGGTTATATTTCAGTAGTTGCCTAAGTTCCTTAAGTTTTTATAAAACCTTTTATCCCCAACAGAGTCACCACTATGAGCGGATGACCTTTTCGACGAAAAGCAAAATGCGGTGAAGCAAATCGGGGGAAAAAGATAGAACTTGATTTGTTTGTTTTGAAAACGGGTTTGTATCTTGCTTAGGAAAACCATTGATTTGTTTGGAAATCCTTTTTTAGAAAACCTTTCCTTTGAATATGAGTTTTGGAAAAACTAGTTTTACATTTTTAGAAAATCCCATTTTATTAACTTAAAGACCA
Source organism: Euphorbia tirucalli (assembly GCA_039660915.1). NCBI lineage: Eukaryota > Viridiplantae > Streptophyta > Magnoliopsida > Malpighiales > Euphorbiaceae > Euphorbia > Euphorbia tirucalli. Next base: position 26,054,114 of record CM077640.1, on the reverse strand, counting down.
CAAAACCTAAATTTCAAGATCAGTGACAGAGTCGCCACCTGGATCAGCTAATCCGGGAAATTCCGGTACAACTCCCTACCGAGCATAGACTGCTGTACCGAATCCAAAGATTCAGGGTGCGGGAAACTTGCCTATTCAACCTCAAGCTTGCTTTCATTTATAAGTGCATATGACAATATTTTGCTCACCTATTCTCTACCTATTTTATCTTTTGTTGTTTAATCCATGCTCATTCAAATGACAGAAATAAATTGCATAAAATTAAGTGCAGAAAAGTAAACCATACATCAAAAATAAACCAAAAAGAAATAGAGGCTACTTATTACAACCCAAAAAGAGAAAAAGCTCTCATCCTCACCAATACAATCGCCTAGATACACGAAAATCTAAAAATTACAATCGCCTAGAGTACATGAAGGTCTATAAAATACATCCAAAAAATAATAAAAAGAAAAATAAAAGCTGCAAAACATATTATTAGCATAATTATATTACAAACACAAATATGACTCACAACAAGACATAATGGGGAATCTAGGAAGCGGGAGCATATATCTAGGGGGTAACCGAGAAGTCTAGGCGACTTACTCGATCAGACCTGGAAAACGGTTTTTAGAAAAGCCTTATAGGTTTTTGTGCTTGAAAACATTTTTTTAAAACAATTTGGCTCAATTACATGCAAATTTCTTCATTTAGTGGGTCAGTTATCCTGGAACTCGGGGTTCCATTCGTAAGGGTTCCCAGTTCCAAACATCCATCTAAGGCCCAAAATAGTAAAAATATCAAAAAAAGGTTTGATTCTGAAGACAGCATCACACGACAACATCCGTGGGAGTTGTCCCGTGATTCTGCCTCCTTCCTGTAACTATAGCTGTGCAGCTATATTTTGATGAACTACAGTTGCGCAACTGTAATCCGAGAACTAAAGTCATGCGATTCTATTTAGAGTCGTACGACTATAGTGTTAAACTCGCACGACTATATTGAACAGTGTCCGACAATGGTTTTCTTTGTTTTCTAAAATCACTTGTTTCAATCGATTTTGTTGATTTCTAGAGATTCTGGAAATCCGAGAGTCCGTTAACACTGGACTGATAATCCGATTATGGATCTAACAACTATGAATTCCGAGAATAGAAACCAACAAAACCCTAAATCTCATGTCCGCATGATTGAAAATCCGAAAACCATGATTTTAGAGTGTACAGATGTGATTTGACCAAATTAATCATGAAAAATCATTTAAAGTGGGAAAACTGGTCGTATTCGGTCGTTTTGGGGCTTTTCGGCTTCTTCCCAAAAGAATATAGTTGTGCGACTGTAGTATATAGTCGCACAGGTGTATTCTAGACAACTACAGTCGTGTGACTATAGTTACAGTCGTGTGACTTTAGTTGCATAGACAGTTTTCCGAATAATCTTTTAAACACAAAAATGCAACCACAAATCAACACGAATCAAGTTTTAAGGCCTCTCAGAGTTTGCCTTTTTTATGTTCTAGTGTGTTTGACGACCAAAATTGGATTTGGATACCGGAATCCCCCTAGAACCTCCAAACGTCTTGAAATCCTCGAACACGCATCCTGAATTGATCCGAACAACTCGAAAATGACCCTAATAAGTGATTAAATGACCAGAAACTTCCCCTAATGTCTTTCCCAATGTTACTGATTGCTTTTCCCTTTTTTATGTTGGTTTTTATTATTCCCTTACTTTCTCTCACTTTCTCTCTCTAAACCTTGTTTTTCTCTCACTAGAATGATCTCTCTCTCTCCAGTTGATTCCTCTCTTTCTGTTATGCTTATGCTTCTTTTCCCTTTCTTCCTCTCGCCCTAGTTACTTAATTCCCGGATAAAAATCTGAGTCAGAGATGGAGTTATAATCTATTTAGGAAGTTGCTGGGTCAAAGACTAGAGGCGCATGACTCTAACTATAGTCACGTGACTGTAGTTATTACAGTTGTGTGGCTGTAGTTATTACAGTTGTGCGATTGTAAACTACAGTCGTACGACTATAGACTATAGTTGTACGACTATAGCAATTAAAGTCGTGCGACTGTAGTTGTGAAACTATAGCCACGCGGCTTTAGATAGAGCCTACATGCTTTAGCTATAGCCTACACTCACACCTAAGCTTCCTAATCACTTGACGGACCTTTCTCGGTGTTTCGGATTGAGGACTCTTCTTAATTTTGGACCGTTTAAGAACATTCCGGGCATTATTCCGCTCATTCTCAAATTCAATTCACGTTCATTTGTCTAATAGGTAACAAAGGGTCTCCATAATAGAAGTCGGGAAAAACTCGTGCTCATACCACCATCTCATCATCTTCTTTTGGGCAAAAGGGTTTAGACATGAGAGGAGAAACCATTGGTCCTAGAGCTAGCACTCGATTCCCATTGACAAGACTCCACATATGGGAACGTATAGGGGCCACAAGTGGATCCCTCAGTTAAATCAATCTTGTGTGAGGACGGCATAGGTCTATTTCTTCCTCTTTGTTTTTGGTAGATCTATAACCTAGCTTTGGGATTTTGGGCATGAACCTTAGCTTGATAACATTAATTTTGCAATTTTGTTTTGTTTTCAAGCCGAGATAGGTTCCTACATTTATTAGATAAGTAGGATAATTATGGCTATATAGGTTAACTTAACCTAAAATATCAAACATCCAATCCGTTAATAACTTACTATGCCACTTACGTCACCCATCACATCAATAACTGATGTATGTCTTTCCACTTTTCTCATCAATTCTCTCTCATCATATGACCATTTTAGTTTCTTTGATTAATCTAAAAATCTTCATCTTGCTATTCATTCATCTCTCTCGCATAAAATCCTTCTTTTCTCTCTGTAAACTCTTCCCAATCCTTTGTTTCTTAAACCTTCACCATAGGAAAAGGCTACAAACGAAAGCCTTCTAAAGATCTAAATAACGTACCACCTCCTCTAAACTTAAAACTAATCTGTTGTTTCCAAATGTTAGAACCACTCATGTTCATAAGCCTAGATTTCTTTACTAGGCATACATTAGTAAACTGAACCATATGCAACCTGGATTGAAAATCAAGGTTGGGAAAAGTTTATGAACATTCAGTCTCCAGCATACCCAGATCTTGTTTAAGAATTCTTCGCTAATCTCAAAGTGACTCCAAACAATGAAGTTGTGCTTATTACAAAAATTTTTGATCGAAGCCTCATTATCAGTCCTAACTTGATAACAGAGCTTTTGGATGTATAACTCGAACGTACTGAGTTAAGAAAGTCCGTTGATGTAATTTCTATCGCAGAGTTCCCAACCAAATATCTATACCCTCCTGGAGTCACTAGAGAACTTTATGCCATAATGCATGTAGGTAAGTTCCTTCGCATCTTGCACCATTTGTTGGTTACCTATGTCATTCCTAAAGTAAATAGTGTGAACTCCATCAGTAGAATTGAACTTTGTGTTATATGGCATATTTCGAATTCCAAACCCTTGAATCTGCCCATTATTATTCTCCATCATATTAGAAAACCTTAACATGGTTTTATGTATGGGCCCTTGATTACAACCATCCTTGATAATCATCAAATTTTATCCATATTCTGGAATGAACAAATAGCTGATGATCCTATTGAAGAGGTACCTGCTATTGATAAGCCTCCCAGTACCAAACCTAGTAATCACACCACTCCTATGAAGTCTACTATTCCTCCCCGAGTAACCAGATCTTGCTCATCTGCTAGAGGAATAAAATAGGAATTCCTTCTTTCAACACTAAAAAGGCCAAAGAACTGATAACCCATTTGGGGAAAGCTATTGAAATCAATTCAGCCACCTCTAGCTCATCATCTGATTCTGACCCTGTCAATAATGCTACTTCCGCTAACTCCCTATCTGCCAACCTAACAATCACCACTTTACCTCAATGAGCCACACACTTCTCCTTTTTGGAAACTCAGCAATTTCTAGATGCCATTAGTCAAAAGATAGAATCCATGACCCCCCCTGCTAAGCATGTTGATAAGCAGCCTTTTGAAAAACTAAATGTTGAGCCTCATGTTGATCCTCTTATTCAAGTTACAATGACTCCTTTTGAAGGTAGCGTATGTCCTATTGACTAGATTTTATTACGCGAGATGGCTACAAAGGCCATGCTTCATGAATCAGTTATTGATCGCGCTCAAAGCAATAATTTCACCTACAATGATCATATTGCAACAATGCAACTATTTATTGCCACTCAACTTATTGAACTCAAAGCTACCATCAAAACCATGGCAAATGCTCAAACCCTTACTCACTCGGTTCATCAATCTCGGAAGCCTGATCTCCTGCACTGTTGGAAATGCCCTAGTCCCGAGGCATTGGTCCTTGTACTTGTACTATACATTTATTGGATTTATGTGTTGTACTCATTTGTGTCATTAATAAAGGCATCAATTCATTTATTATATCTATCTTGTGCAATATATTAAATGAAGTATCCAATGGACATATCTATATCAATGACGACTAGTGTCATGCACTGAGCAGTAAGACCATGGATAGGGTAAACGATATGACCATAAATAGATCCGTAGTCTGTTCCAGTCATGTGAATGAATGGAACAACAGACTATCATTAACCTGGTTGTATGACGGTGTCTTACCGGTCATTGGACATGGAATGTCAACCGCGTTAATGGGTACATGCCTGGAAGCATGGTACTGGATAGATCCACCAAACGAGTAATCCACATGGTATGGTATCACAATGGATTCTCGTGTAGTACTTGTATGGATCCTTTGACCTGACCATATGATGGTGTTACATGTGAAGCCGCATACTTAGGGGTACGCCTAAAGGGCCTGTAATAGGGTGCTAAGTATGGGTGCTTTCGGGTATGTCACTGAACATGGTAATACTATGGATGTGCAGAAGGGATTTGTCACTTAGTAACCAACTGAGAAGATATCACCGGCCACTTGATGAATGTGACTGATAAGAGTGTGGCCACACCCAAACAAGTTGGAACTTGTTTGTGAGAATCAGTACATTCGGCCACACCCACGCCTAAAGGGCCTTTAATCCCTTTCTATTTTATTTTAAGTTTTTCAATTTCCACTTCAATTGCTCCTGGGACTGGATTTGAGGAAATCACCGCGTTCTTCTGCTTTTACCGGGTGATTTCCGGTGACAAATCCCAACAGTGGTATCAGAGGGGGCTTTTGATCCGTGGAAATTGATTAATTTGGTTGAATCCCTATTTTGAAATTGGATGTTTTGTTTGGGATTCTTGGTATGGGTTTTATGATTTTCCCATATGTTTTAATACAATAAAAATTAATTTGGTTGAATCCCTATTTTGAAATTGGATGTTTTGCTTGGGATTCTTGGTATGGGTTTTATGATTTTCCCATATGTTTTAATACAATGAAAATTAATATTGCATATTGGTTTATGTTGTTTTAATTTTATTGTATTGTTGTAATTCTTGGTGAATTGCTATGGATGATGAATGGTTAATTTTTATTTAATTCTGTTTTTTTTTTAAAAAAAAAAAAAAAAATCGGCCTCCCGGGGTGCGGGGCTGCCGCCGGCGGCCGCCGCATGCGGCGGGAGGAGCAGCGGCAGCCACTGGGCGGCAGCTGCTGCTGGGCAGTGGCCGCTGCAGGCGGCAGCAGCGGGCAGCCGCTAGGCGGCTGCAGCGGGCCGGGCCAAGTTTTGGATTTTGCGGGTTTTTGTCCGGGGCCCAGTTTTGAAATTTTAATTGGTTTTAAAATTCGTGTGTTTAAATTTATGTAATTTAAATGCGCATGGTTTCTTGGATGAATTTTATTTCGTTCATGTGATATTAGTTTTGGAAATTAATATGGTTAATGGAAATTGGTTCGGGTAATTTTCGCACAATTACTCGGACGGCTAAATTGGACCCATGGTTTCCCAATTCCAGTGGGAGCAGTTGGACTGCCTGGGCTGGAGGCCCAAAGCCCGTTAAGGGTTAGAACCATGGTGGGCCAAAATTGGCGATTTCCTAATAATGGCTTTGACATAATTTAAATGGGCTTAAATCATGCATTATGACATGCTTGTGAATTGTATGTATTGGATGCATATGAATGGTTGAATGAATGTATGATTGGATGCTATTGGGCCTTTTACGAGATGGGTTGTATTTTTCTTTTGGGTAAATACGGCCTGCGTGTCGTTTTCTTTTAATGTAATTTTATTTTATTTAAATTAAATATTATAAAATTTGTAAAAGAAGAAGCCTATGGAGTGGTGAACCCAAATGGAGGTGCAAGCCCAAATTGGAGGTGCAAGCCCAGAAGGAGAAGATGGAGGCCCGCCTAATATATGTTTCTAGTATAGGTTTACTAGAATAATATTACGATGTAACATAGGCCCATAGCAGTCCATTTTAATTTTATTTAATCATTTTTATATTCATTTGCATGTATGAATGTATGTTACAAATAGCTCATTCACCCGCTTTATGTATGTAAGCCGTTATAATTGAATCTAATAACCAAACGGAAATTACTAAGTCGCTTAAAAGTGCTTCCCTCATTCAAAACCGAATCGAAGTGGGAATAGGCCAGTTGTAGACCATGCCCTCGCAGGATGCACTGGAGTATTGTCACTTTGTATTGGGTTAGAGTATGGGATACTCTAACACTTGGATGGAGGTTTTGACTTAGCATGGGTAGTAGGATTCTCCTGGCCCTAAGCACAGATGGGTAAGTGCCAACAAGCCCATCAAACCAAGAGTCCCTAGGTTGGGATTGGACGGCGTTCCTACCTAAATAATTAAGGTATAGTTGTACCAAACCCTCGTTTGGCTATATCTTAATGAAATATGGATCTCGGCCCATGAGCCCAACAACTCGGTTTAAATTAATAACTTGATTCATTATTAATTTTATATGGGAACAACAAAGTAAAGCCCTTTATTAACACTCTCAATGTTTTTCTGTGTAGAAACACCCAAATGGCAAACACAAATACCTTATCACTGCGATCAATTCTTGAAAAGGACAAGCTTTCCGGTCCTAACTTCTTAGACTGGTCTAGGAACTTGAGGATAGTTCTAAAACAAGAGTCGAAAGAGTATGTGCTGGAAAGGCCTGTGCCGGCTGCGCCTCAGGGACGTAATCCACTGGCTGCCCAGCTGGAGGAATACGAGGCGCACGTCAAGGACAACCGGGATGTGACATGCCTTATGTTGGCTTGCATGATCCCCGAACTGCAAAAACAGTTTATGGACCATTAAGCCTATGCTATGATAACAACTCTTAATGAGATGTTTCAAGAGCAAGCTCGTCAGGAAAGGTACCTGACCAATAAGGCATTCCACTCTTGTAAGATGGGGTCCGGGACATCTGTGAGTGCACACGTGCTCAAGATGAAGGGCTATTTGGATACTTTGGCCCGTCTCGGATCGCCTATTTCTCAAGAGTTGGCGGTGGACACAATCCTCGCGTCCTTGCCGGATTCTTATGATCAGTTCATCCTTAACTACAACATGCAAGGGATGAACCGCATTGTCAGTGAGCTGCATAGGATGCTTAAGCTTACTGAGCAGTCGATCAAGAAGACTCCGCCGGTGCTGCTGGTCAACAAGGGGAACGCTCCTCTTGCTAAGGGTAAGGCCAAGGAAAAGGCCAAGGCTAAGGCCAAGAAGGCCAAGGCCCAACCCAAGGCCCAGCAGAAGGCAGGTCCTGAGGACGTCTGTTTCGGGTGCAGACAGGCGGGCCATTGGAAGAGATCGTGTCCCAAGCTGATGGGAGAGCAGAGAAGGGGCCAAGGTGCGTCCTCTTCAGGTATTTATGTTATAGATATTAACCTTACTGTTTCAACATCCTGGGTATTGGATACTGGATGTGGTTCTCACATTTGTTGCAATGTGCAGGGACTTAAGAACAGAAGGTTGCTGGGGTCGGGAGAGGTGGACTTGCGGGTCGGGAATGGAGCAAGGGTTGCTACCATAGAGATCGGCGAATACCACCTAATGATGCCCAGCGGATTGGTTTTGATTTTAGAACATTGTTACTTTGTACCTGCTATGTGCAGGAATATTATCTCTGTATCAATGTTGGATATTTCTGGATTTGATTTTACTATTATAAATGGTCGAATTTCTATATCCAGAGAGGGGTTATTTTATGGAGATGCTCTATTAAATAATGGCCTGTATGTCCTGGACTTAAATGAAACCAATCACATCTATAACATAAACACGAAAAGGGTTAAGCCTAACGAACTTAATCCAGTCTACCTATGGCATTGTCGTCTTGGCCATATAAACGAGAAGCGCATAGCTAGGCTTCACAAAGCTGGAGTCCTAGGGTCATTTGACTTGGAGTCAATTGATACATACGAATCATGTTTAAGAGGCAAGATGACAAAGGCGCCTTTTAGCAGGCTGAAAGGGCCACTGGCTTGTTGGACCTAATACATTCAGATGTATGTGGACCTATGAGCGCAGCAACTAGAGGTGGGCATCTGTACTTCGTCATGTTCACGGATGATTTCAGCAGATATGGCTATGTCTATCTGATGAAACACAAGTCCGAGACCCTTGATAGGTTCAAGGAATTTAGGAACGAGGTACAGAACCAGCTAGGCAGGAATATCAAAGCCCTTCGGTCGGACCGAGGCGGTGAGTACATGAGCCTAGAGTTTGACTCATACTTGAGAGAGCATGGAATAGTTCCACAGCTCACTCCTCCTGGAACACCACAATGGAATGGGGTGTCCGAACGGAGGAATAGGACCTTGTTGGACATGGTCCGCTCAATGATGAGTCAAGCATCTCTCCCAATTAGCTTCTGGGGACACGCCCTCGAGACAGCAGCTCTCATCTTAAACAATACTCCGACTAAGGCAGTGGAAAAGACCCCATATCAGATATGGACGGGCAAGGAGCCCAATGTGTCTTTCCTAAGGATTTGGGGATGCGAAGCACATGTCAAGAAATTGACTAGTGGCAAGCTGGAGCCCAAAACCGATAAATGCCTGTTTGTGGGCTACCCTAGGGAAACCAAAGGGTATTACTTCTACAACCCCGCCGAGAACAAGGTGTTCGTGGCAAGGAAGGGGGTCTTTCTAGAAAAGGAGTTCCTTTCCCAGAAAGATAGTGGGAGCAATGTTGAACTCAGGGAAGTTCAAGGTCCACAAGCTCCTGAAGAGGATAACTCGGAGGCCCAGGTGGAGCTTCCACAAGTGGAAGCACCGACCCAGGCCACACAAGAACCTAGAAGGTCTGGTAGGGATCGTCGAGAACCGGAGAGGTATGGTTTCCTCGTCACCGATGATCAAACTCTTCTCATCTGGGATGAAGAAGAACCTAAAACCTACCAGGAGGCTATGGCTAGCCCACAGTCTGCGAATTGGCGTAAAGCCATGGAGGCAGAAATGCAATCTATGTACGATAATCAAGTTTGGAACTTAGTTGATCCACCTCCGGGTGCTAAGGTAATAGGTTGCAAGTGGTGCTATAAGCTAAAAGTTGATAATACCTTCAAGGGGTGTCTGGTTGCGAAAGGTTTCAGACAAGTCCATGGGATAGACTATGATGAAACTTTCTCACCAGTAGCCATGCTCAAGTCCATCAGGATACTGCTGGCCATAGCCGCATGGTATGACTATGAGGTTTGGCAGATGGATGTCAAAACCGCTTTCCTTAATGGGAAACTACTCGAGGATGTGTACATGACACAACCTGAGGGTTTTATCGATCCTAAATATCCGGGAAGGGTATGCAAACTTCAAAGGTCCATTTATGGACTGAAGCAAGCATCCCGTAGTTGGAATCTAAGATTCAATGAGGCTATAAAGGAATATGGCTTCATACAGAATCTAGATGAGCCTTGTGTGTATAAGAGGACTAGTGGGAGCATTGTCACATTTTTGGTACCGTATGTAGACGACATCCTACTCATTGGAAGCGACATACCTACACTGCAAGGGGTAAAGCAGTGGCTGAGTAAGTGCTTCGCAATGAAGGACTTAGGCGAAGCTGAGATGATCCTAGGGATCAGGATCTACAGGGATAGATCAAATCGGCTTCTGGGCCTAAGTCAGGCTTCGTACATTGACAAAGTTCTGAAGAGATTCAGCATGGACCGGGCCAAGAAAGGTTTCTTGCCAATGGGCCATGGGCTGAAACTTAGTAAGAAGAACTGTCCTAAAACAAGAGAGGACAGGGAGAACATGAAATTGGTTCCATATGCTTCGGCCATTGGATCAATCATGTACTCCATGTTATGTACTAGACCTGATGTCGCCTTTGCACTAAGTATGATGAGCCGATACCAGCAGGATCCCGGGGAGGATCACTGAAAAGCTGTCAAAGCAATCCTCAAGTACCTTAACCGGACTAAGGATAGCTTCTTGGTGTATGGTGGTCAGGAAGTGCTATTAGTTACTGGGTATACTAATGCAAGCTTCCAAGCAGACCAAGATGAGTACCAATCGCAGTCAGGGTATGTATTCTTGCTGAATGGTGGTGCTGTAAGCTGGAGGAGCTCAAAGCAACCAACCATAGCAGACTCTACAACAGAAGCTGAGTACATCGCTGCGTGTGATGCAGCTAAGGAAGCTGTGTGGATGAAGAAGTTTATCACTGAGTTGGGAGTAGTGCCAACTATCCAGGACCCAGTCGATATCTTCTGTGACAACAATGGGGCCGTCGCACAAGCTAAGGAGCCCCGGTCACACAAGAACACAAAGCACGTGCTCAGAAAGTTTCACCTCATACGAGAAATCGCGGAGAGAGGTGACATTGCATTGCACAGAGTGGACACCGAGGATAATGTCGCAGATCCATTGACCAAGGCGCTGGCCCAGCCCAAGCACGAGGGTCATACTAGATCTATAGGGATTAGGCCCATGCCTAGTTGGAACTAGTGCAAGTGGGAGATTGTTGGAAATGCCCTAGTCCCGAGGCATTGGTCCTTGTACTTGTACTATACATTTATTGGATTTATGTGTTGTACTCATTTGTGTCATTAATAAAGGCATCAATTCATTTATTATATCTATCTTGTGCAATATATTAAATGAAGTATCCAATGGACATATCTATATCCATGACGACTAGTGTCATGCACTGAGCAGTAAGACCATGGATAGGGTAAACGATATGACCATAAATAGATCCGTAGTCTGTTCCAGTCATGGGAATGAATGGAACAACAGACTATCATTAACCTGGATGTATGACGGTGTCTTACCGGTCATTGGACATAGAATGTCAACCGCGTTAATGGGTACATGCCTGGAAGCATGGTACTGGATAGATCCACCAAACGAGTAATCCACATGGTATGGTATCACAATGGATTCTCGTGTAGTACTTGTATGGATCCTTTGACCTGACCATATGATGGTGTTACATGTGAAGTCGCATACTTTGGGGTACGCCTAAAGGGCCTGTAATAGGGTGCTAAGTATGGGTGCTTTCGGGTATGTCACTGAACATGGTAATACTATGGATGTGCAGAAGGGATTTGTCACTCAGTAACCAACTGAGAAGATATCACCGGCCACTTGATGAATGTGACTGATAAGAGTGTGGCCACACCCAAACAAGTTGGAACTTGTTTGTGAGAATCAGTACATTCGGGATCAAGTTAATGTCCGGACACAAAAGAGGGTGATCAATCCATGCCTCTGTGTTGGACACCGATATCAATGACATGGGATGTACACGTTTAAACTACAGGGTTATGATATCAGTTAGACTGCCATCTCCATCTTAATTGGGGGCTGCAGTGGCTTGCTAGAGCCCAACTGCAGTCTGCGGGGCCAAAGGCCCGCTGCCAACATAAAGATGGGCCCACAGGATCGTACACATAGAACGATAGAATGCAGACTTAAGGAATCACTTATATACTTGGAGTATACACAGTGGAGGGAGAAGCATGTATATATTAATTATATTATAAGGATCAATTGGATTGGTCATAATAATAAAATTAATATATTCTATTGGCTCTTCATAATTAATTGGATTAATTATGAAATTATTTCCTAGGTGGAAATATTCATATGTATGGGTTTACATATGATTTTATTTTGTGTAGATTTAATTTTAATTTGATGGATTAAATTAATTGTCAAACTAATTTTAATTTAGATGTAAATAATATATTACTTGGAGTAATATATTAAATACATGGGTATATTAAAATTGGGCTTAAAATTAATTTAAACCAGAATAATTAAAATTAGACTGGGCCTAAATTAAAACATGGAAGCCCGCACAGAATAGAGAGGAGCCAAGATGGGCCTGAATTCCCCTAAGGGAATTCGGCCAACCCTAGGTATAAATACCTAAGGTTAGAAATTTCGGCCACCTCTATGCAATACACTCCTAGCCGAATTCTCTAGCTCCTCCTCTCCATTGTTTTGTTTTTCCGACGCTAGCACGGGTTGCATTCGCCAAGCGTTCGTGTACGTGAGAGTGGAGGAATTCTATTTTGAATTCTGCAGTCATCATCCATCTCTAGAAAGAGATTTTTCTGGTAAGAAATTTAATCCCTTTCTATTTTATTTTAAGTTTTTCAATTTCCACTTCAATTGCTCCTGGGACTGGATTTGAGGAAATCATCGCGTTCTTCCGCTTTTACCGGGTGATTTCCGGTGACAAATCCCAACATGCACTACTCTACTAGTCTTGAATAGACCACAAAAAAGTCAATACCCAGGGAGAGAAATTATTTGCTCACACTACTGATCTATCTGATGTCATTCGACCCCTCAACACCAACTTCAGCTCTACTACCTTGGATGATCTCAAGAAGATTATCAGTGATGCTACCACTAAGGTAACCCGTGTTGATCAGCAGCACAAGACTCTCACAACCACTCGAGTATCAAGCTCTAAAAATTTGTCCAATGCCATGTATGGAAACATTATATGGATTTCAAAGGCCGTTTCTTAATCTTATTTGAGCTCAGCATTGCTAGACCTTTCTCTCCTGAAGGAGTTAATCTTCTTCAAACTCTTCATGGAGAGATGTCGCAGAATATTGCTGATTTTGAATCTGTTCATTGAACCATCAACATGTGTGATATTCCAACCCATATCCTTCGCATGACTCCTTAAGTTCCAACTCCTGCTATTGTAATCACTATTATTCGTCCTCCTGCCCAATCAATCTCTTCCCCTATTGATGATTGCCAAAAGGGGGAGAAATCAACAGACCCATAGGGCACCTCTATGGGTAATCCTGAAACAATAACCATTAATGACGCTGCTGACATGTCTACTTAATATAGGTCTATTAACTTGTTTTGTTTTATGTTGGATGAATGTATGTTATGAACAATCTTAACTATTTTGTTGGAATGCATGTTATGAACAATCTTAACTGTTTCGTTGGAATGCTTATCTATTACTTCTATTAAAAGTATTGTAATATTGGTACATTTGTTAACTACTTAAATGCTTATGAGTATTGAATATTGCTATATTAATTCTTTGCAGGATATCCTTAAGCATAGGGGAGCTTATTTTTTATGCACATATTATGGGGGAGTATATTATTAAGTTTTCTGTTGATAAATTTTGTCATCAACAAAATGGGGGAGCTTGTTGAAATTGGAAGACATATATATTTTATGTTTTAAAAATGACAAAATATCAGATAATTAAATCAAAGAAAAAGTTTTTTTGAGTGGTACTCAATTAAATTAATTAAAAAATGTTCATGGACAAAACAGTTATTTTTTAGGAAAATTAATTAAGATCTTGAGCCCTATTTGGAACCTGAAAGAAGGGAGAGCAAAAAAGAAGTTTTCCTATATCAGAAAGAAATCAATTCCACGACAAAAGTTGTAAGGCCTTAGAAAGACAAAAAGCTGGTAAGGCATGTGAATCCCAAGAGAAGTCTCTCACCAACCTCCTAACACATGCCTGATGCAAAAGGCGTCAGTTTCCTCTTGGTGAAAGCGAAAGACTATCTTAGCAAAAGGAAGGCAGTCACTTACTACTTATGGAAGCCAGTCAACACAGCCTATCTATTGAAGATCAACTCAGTGTTGAGAAAATCTAGACTACTCAAATCATTGGCATTTTTTCTCAAATGGCTATTTCCTCTTCTAGCAATTTTAGAACCTCCCTCTAAACGACTAGAATGGCTATCTAATGGCTCGACAATGGTAATATCTTAAAAAAGCCTATAAATTGAAGCTTGCAGCTCCATTGTAAGACATACGAAGCTATAAAGAAGAAAGAAATATTTGAGAGGAAAATTTTAGAGCTTAGAATTGTACAATCTTTCTTCACTGTTGTAAAACATCTATAATCTTATAAGTGTTGTGAGCTTTTCTACTTGTGAAGTAGTGTCTTAATGTATCAAATCCTGTAATGGAGAACTTACTAGAGTGAGATATCATTAAGGGTGTAAAGAAGGTTTTGAATTCTACCTTGGTGAAAGAATTCATGGTGGATTGGACAACTCTCAAGGGAAGATACATTGGGGAGAGGAGTAGGCAAGGAAGGTAGAACCTCTATAAAATCTATTGTGTTTGATTTCTCTACCTTATACTCTTTACTTTGCTACTATTTTATTGCTTCTGTCTATTGAAACTGAGATTGTTTATGCTTATGATATTAGGGTTGATTAGTCGTGCTTATGATATTAGTGTTGATTAGTTGACTAACATAAGTATTGAGTCAATACGTTTAGTCAGATATTCAACATTGCTTATCTGTGTTAATCATTGCTATTGAGACATGATTATTAAATATCTTGTGACAGAATCACTCTCTGTCGTTTGCTGATCTTAGTATTAAGATTTTGATCTGTTGATTATTATGTGTTGATCTACTCTATTGAATAGAAAAGTGTTGATCATAATTGTTGTTGTTGATCTGTTAAAGTTGAAAAACACCTTTTTATCAATAAATTTTTAGAAACCCAATTCACTTCTCCCGTCTTGGGCATTCAGTCTCTAGGACCAACAAATATATGTCACCTTAATAATGTTGAAATAATAAATGAGTGGATGTCACAATGTAAATGAGATAAAATTATAGAAGATATAAACTGAATAGGTAAAACATATGATGTTACATAATATAATTGTTTACCCTAAATAATATCTCAAAAATTTTGAATTTTCATTATTCTTATAATAAGATGAAGCTTGAGCATTGATAGTCCTTTTTAATTTTAAAGAAAGACCAAGCAATTTCCCATGCAAAAATGAAAATGACCAAAAAGAACTTTTATGAACATAAATCAAATACACATCTATAAAGAGATACCAAATTTAATTTCATCGCAATTAAAACAGAGATGCTACTATAAGGAAATAAAGTAACAAAAAAATTTTGATTCAAAGAAAAGAAGGAAAATAATAAGTAAGAAAGCAACTATAGTAATTAAAATAATAAAAAAAGTATATTATTAAATTATTTTTGAATTTTTGAATTTTTGGATGAAATGATTTTTAATGGAGTAGCAAAGCCTTTTACCAGAAAAATTCTAGAATATTCCCGGAGTATGGTATTTCTTTAAAATACATTAGCAAGAAGGGTTGATGCATGTATTTTTAGGATATAATCGAAGCTATGAGATTAATTTATAATTTGCTCTATAACTGTTTGAACTTTGAGCACAAGTAGACATGTTCTTGTGGATCCTTAAAGTTTTTGGCTGCTAGCATTTTATATGGGGTAATTACTTTAGTTATATATAAATTTCAAGGAAAAATTTCAAAAATCACTCATGTGGTTTCAAAAGTTTTTTAAAAAAGGAAAACTAACATTTTTTCGTTGAAGAAGATAATGCGACATAGGTCATTTTTTCCATTTAACATTCTAATAGTTTAAACCATTTAACATTCTAATAGTTTAACTCATATAAGAATTTTACCTCGAGACATGAATATTTTCCGTGTATTTTACATTTGTTGTGATTTTTTAAAATTTATAATCATTATTTAATTAAGAAAAATATACTAAAAAACTTTTAAACTTTATTGCTAAGATCTATTGTGTTTTATTAAATAACAAAAAATTTCAGTTCAAAATTGACAAAAATGTCCTCTACTATGTCATAATTTAATGTTAGTTTTATATATATATATATATATATATATATATATATTCTACTTTTTAAAACCATATGTCCTCTTTTTACTAATAAAAACACAAATTTTGATTTGTTAGTGAGTGAAACCACGAGGATGGTTTTCCAAATTTTCCAAATTTGAATTGCCATTCACAAAGGTTAAGATTTTTTGTGAATACAATATTAATTACTAATATATATTAGAAAAAAAAATGTAATTTTTAATTTAAAAATCTCAATGTTTAACTTGTCAAGGTTAGAATTCAGACAATGAAATTTGCAAAAATGGAGGGCGTTATAACTATAACAATGTTATAAAAGCAATGTAATTAATTGCACAAATATGTATATAGAAAATCCCAAATAGCAATGGTGGCAAAATAAATATGTTACCTTGTTGCATTTCTGCAACAAGAAAACACAGCTCGATTAAACGCTTATAAAAGAATAAAAAAATTCAAATCATATTTGCTATTTTTAACAAGGCCAGCAAAGCCACTCTGAATTATATTTTGACTTGACATAATGAAAGAAAAAATTGTATATTTTTTTAAAAAGAAAATATTAAAGTAGTTTCTTTCCATTTAAATCATTAGCCAACTGGTTTTTACTTGTATTCTGAACTTTTCTTCTACGCTGTCGGTGACCTCTCTCGAAGTGTGAAGACTACATAATATACAAATATATTGGGAAAAATTTACATTATGGTCTATTTGGTCTATGTACGTAGTATACATATTTCTTCCGTAGATCATTAAGCACTTATTGTATTATTATTTTATACTATTTTACCCTTGTATTTTTATTTATTGTTTGATTTAAGGGTGTCTTGATAACTCAATTCAACATCTAAAATTATTTAAAATTAATATTTTAAGTGCTTATTAGTTTTCATCTTGTTTTATATTATTTAAAAATTGCAGTTAAGTAAAAAAAACTCAATATAGTAAGTTAAAATATTTGATTTAAATCTAAGTTGGACACTATCAAGAGTTTTCTTAAATTTATTTATTTATTTTTTAATTTTTACGGTTTATCAAACAATCTCATTATGTTAATAGTTTCAGCATTATAATATTTAGTACTTAAAATTTAGTGCTTAATTTTTTTTAACACTTAATTTTCAGTTTCACCAAATACCACTTTATTTTTTACCTATTGAACGGAATTAAAAAAAAAAAAAAATACATGCAATACTTTCATAATAAAATCTGATTTTTTTCTAAATGCAAGTGACTAATAATATGAGCCTTAAAATTTTCATGTGTATCTTTGGAAATGCAAATTGAAATTTCAAGATATCTCACATGTTATATGATGCAACTTGGTATCCGCGCCATATTATGTCATGCATAACTGCGAAATCTAATAAATAGAAATTGAGAGATCAACTACTTAATAGTAGAAAGTCTCGATGGAAAAACATAGTTATGAAAACCGGATAGGATTGGCCGGTTCGATTAGGTTTGATTAGTCCAATTGGTTTTCAGTTGGTTTCTAGTTTGACAAAAAATGACCAACTTTTAGTCAGATAGCTAATCAAACTGAAAAACTATGAACCAGATCGATTTTTCAGTTTGACCAAACGATTTTTTTTTAAAAAAATTATTTTTATTAAGAGTTTAAGGTATTAATTTTATATTTTTCTTACTAAAATAAAATATAAATCTAATTTTTTTTACATTATTTTAAATTAAATTGATATTTAATTGTAATTAACATTCAATTAATATATATTTTTTAAAATCCTTAATTTAAAAATTATAATAAAAATGTTCAAATGTTTACATGTTGTAAATTTAATTGATATAAATATATTATTACTTTAATATATTTTTTAAATCCGCTTTGATGACTAGATCTGGCGTAAATAATGTGTATTTTATTATTTAATATCTGGTCTCTGGATTTTACCTTCTTATCTGGTAAATAACATTTTTCCACTATATAAGCAACAAATGACTTCACATTCTGCATCAATTAGTAAGTCTTCTTTTTTCTATGTATGGAGTTCTTTCTTTCTCTTAGATCTTTTCTGTATTTTTTTGAAGCTTTTGGTCCATAATATTTTATCTTTTTTGTCCATTTAAGAAAGTTTGATAGAAACTTCTTCATTTCTTCAATTATTGTTGTCATATATTTTCTACGCAATTCATCAATAGTAGTCATAAGTATATACATGTATCTCTACTTTCAATATAAACAAATCAACAATATGTTGGTTGGCATAGCTAGAAGTTTTTTTTTTTCTTATGCAAAGTCTCAAATTAAAACTTTATTACTTGAGAGTTTTTCTCAGCTCAAATCTATATTCAACTCAATGATAAATAAAGAACATTAAAGTTTTGCCCGTCAGTATTGTTTCAGGGTTTAAAGAAAATATATATATTTTATTTTGTTTACTATTTTATTTTTCTTGTCTCTATAATAATAATCTTTCACTTGGTGGTATATTTCTGATGATTAGTTTCTTTTTTTTTTTTTTTTTTAGAGAGAGATATATATTTATGACGGACAAAGGCAAGAAACCAAACAATAGTGAAGAGGAAGATAATATGAAAGTTGTGATGATAGATGATGACAAGCTATATCAGAAGCCTATGCTATCATCACTATTACCACCTTCAACATCAAGGGCTTCCTCGTGTTACCAAACTATTGAAAAAAATTTCAATTATAACATGTCATTACCTGGTGGTGAAAATATGTTCTCCAATGGCTCCTCCGAATCATCAAGCCAATCTTCAAAAGGGGGTTTTTCTATTAGAGGTGAAATTGAGGACGCCGAAGAAGACGAAGTCTTTTCTAATCTATTGGGATTAGGCAATCATGTTTCACGCACTTCTACCGATCCATTTTCCAAAAATTCAACAGAAAATCATGATTCTCGTGCTGAGAATAATAATGATTTGGAGTCTATGATAAATCCACTAGAAATAGCCGTGCAAACTTCAGATGTTGCAAGATCTGCCGCTAGATCTAAGCCAATAAGAGCCTTAAGGAAGGCTATGCCTCCTGATGTGCTTGCTAGACTTTCCATACAGGATCCAAAGAAGGCGAGAAGGTACTTTGATTCTACTATTTATATTATAATATTATATTATATTAGTTTCAATAATTTTTTTGGGTACATTATTGATGCAATTGAAGAAAAGGTTTTGTTGTTTTTGGAAAAATAGCAGAACCGTAATTAAGTTCAAGTTGCAGTTGTCGGTTTTTCACGTTTTTAGACCCTAATTTTATTAGAAATGTGCCAACGATCAAAATTCACTACCTTTAGTTGTGATGTCCGTCACTTTTTTGCCAAAAAACGTCTTTTAGGACCTTAAAAATGTGATTTACTATTTCAAAAGCCTTTCGGAAAGTTTGTTTAGTTTTTTTCTCTTTTCCTATTCGATTTGTTTTCTTTATTTGGTTAGGACTCTATTTAGGGTTGTGTTTTTAATTAGGAATCTATTTAGAATTTGTCTATAAATAGGCTTTTTATTTCTCAGTTGTAAGGCAGTTTTTGATTTAATAAAAATTTCAGAATTCATTCCTAATTTCCTGCTTTTGTGAGTTTTTACGAAAATTCAACTAGTAGAAGGCTAATTTCCGGTATCGTACGCGATCAACGGATCTTAGTGTTTTGTTCGAAATTTCCGCTGCATCAGTTGGTATCAAAGCCTAAACCCTAGCCATCATCATCATGCCGCCAAGGAGAGAGCAAAAAGTTGATGAAGTTGCGGACATGAAGATATGAACCGAATAGAGCATAGATTAGAACAACATCTCATAGCCCTAATAGACCAGAAGATGGAGACTATTATGGATCGATTAGCAGACCATATAGATGGGTTGATAACAGCTCGTATAAGGGCGAATCCTCAACAAAGGAGGAACCCTAATTTGGCAAACCTGCAGCATCAGAATCCATTTGTGGAGTTAGCCGAGGTGGACGAAGATAATTCTGAAGAGAGTGAACCCCACCCACATAGACGTCCTATTCTGATGGAGGATAGGCGATAGGAGTCAGGTTTGAGAATGGAGATCCCGAAGTTTCAAGGTACTCTACAACTAGAGGAGTTCCTTGTTTGGTTGGCGACTGTGGAAGAAGTACTCGAATTTAAGAGTGTTCCGGAGGACAAAAGGGTGCCATTGGTAGCTACAAGGCTACAAGACAGGGCAATGGCATGGTGGATGCAGGTTAAGTCTGCGGATGGGCAAGCCACGGATTGTGACATAGGAGAAGATGAAGAAGCAGATGAGGGACACCTTTTTACCGTTAAATTTTCAGCAATTGATATATCAACGGTTGCAGAATCTGAAGCAAGATAGCCATTCGATTGATGATTACACGACCGAGTTCTATGAATTGATCGCTAGGAGTGACATCATAGAAACTAACGAACGGCTTGTGTCAAGATACATCAGAGGATTACAAGAGTAGCTGCGTGAGGCAGTGAATGATTTGACCCTATGAATATACCTGATGCACACCAACAGGCTTTAAGGCGAGAAAAGACAATAGAGGCCCAGTTTCGAGTTCGCGGGAGGAAGTGGCAGTAGACAGCTTGTTGAAGCAGTGACAACGAAGGCGGCCAAACCCTCTACAGCCATGGCCAATGCTCCAAGAAGAATTGGGCAAGCTAGTAACACTAAATGCTTTGCTTACGGTGAAATAAGGCACAGATAAATGGATTGTAAAAGGGCTGGGAAGCGTGCCATGTTTGCGGAGACTAACGAGAACATCGATGCAGATTGTGAAGTCAACGGTAACCCAGCGTTTGATGGAGAGGATGAAATCGATGAGGAACTAGTAGTTGGCGATATAGGCACTGCTTTGGTGGTGTGATGATCCTGTTTGATGCCACGAGCTGCGGTAAAAAATGAGTGGCTATGAAGTAATATTTTCCAGTCTACCTGCACCATTAAAGGAAAGGTGTGCAGATTCGTGATAGATGGGGGATGCTGTGAAAACATCGTATCTACAGAAGTAGTTTACAAGTTGGGGTTGGCAACGGAAAAGCATCCGAAACCATACAAGTTGGCATGGATGCAACAAGGTGGTGAAGTAACGGTGTCAAAACGAGCAGTGGTGCCTTTTTCAGTTGGGGCACGGTACAAAGATGAAGTAGTGTGTGATGTCGTGGATATGGACGCTTGCCATCTGTTGTTGGGTCGTCCATGGCAATTTGATAGGGATGTCACTCATCAGGGCAAATCAAACACTTATACTTTTGTGTTTGAAGGTGTGAAGATTGTCTTAGTTCCAAAACAGGAAGAGGCAAGGAATGGCACGACTGCCGATAGTGTTTTCTTGCTGACCTTATCCTAATTCGAAGAAGAAGTGCAGAAGAATGAAGTGGTGTATGCCCTAGTGGGAAAGGCAGCAGAGAAGGAGGTTGCAGTTCCTAAGCAGGTCAAACTACTCCAGTGAGTTCAAGGATCTGTTTCCAGAGGATTTGCCTGCAGGATTGCCCCCACTCTATGATATTCAGCATCAGATTGATCTTGAACCCAGGGTAGTTCTCCCAAATCACCCACATTACTGAATGAGTCCAGTAGAGCATCAGGAGTTGAGGAGAAAGGTGGAGGAGCTATTAGAAAAGGGGTATATTCGAGAAAGTTTGAGTCCGTGTGCAGTACCAGACCTTCTTATCCTAAAGAAAGATTGCTCATGAAGGATGTGTGTCGATAGCAGAGCCATTAATAAAATTACTATCAGCTATCGATTTCCTATTCCAAGGCTGGATGATTTGTTAGATCAACTTAGTGGAGCTGCTGTTTTCACCAAGTTAGATTTGAAGAGTGGGTACTACCATATTTGGATTAGGCCTGGAGACGAGTGGAAAACTGTATTTATAACTAGGGAAGGATTATATGAATGGAAAACTGCATGCCCTTTGGTTTGTCTAATGCCCCTAGTACTTTTGTACAAGTTATGAACCGATTGTTGAGGCCTTTCATTGGCAAGTTTGTGGTTGTATATTTTGATGATATTTTGATCTACAGTGCGACTCAAGAAGAACATGTTCATCATTTAAGGGAAGTACTTTCAATACTGCAGAGGGAAAGAATGTTCACTGCCATTAAGAAGTGTATGTTTATGTCATCTAGTGTGCAGTTTTTGGGATATGTGGTGTTAGCTGAAGGTTGCAGGTAGATGAGTCTAAGGTGGAGGCAATAAAAACCTGGCCTAGGCTCAATACAATCACTAAGGTGTGAATCTTTCATAGGCTGGCCTCATTCTACAGACATTTTATTCCCCATTTTAGCAACATTATATCTCCTATCACAGATTGTATGAAGCAGAATGGGAAGTTTGAATGGACCAAATAGGCAGAAGAAGCGTTCTAGTCAATTAAGGAGCATTTAGTTTCAGTTGCAATTCTGATTTTACCAGACTTTCAATAACCTTTTGAATTGCATTCTGACCCGTCAAAGTTGGGTATAAGGGCTATTTTGAGCCAGAATAACAAGCCAGCGGCATGTTTCAGTGAGAAGTTATCAGGAGCTAAGTTGCATTATAGTACTTATGATATGGAATTTTATGCAGTAGTTCAGGCCGTTAAGCATTGGCGTCATTACCTGTTTCAAAGAGAGTTCGTTTTGTCCACCGACCATGACGCGCTGCGACACTTGCACAGTCAAGATAAGGTTTTCGCTATACATATGCGATGGATTGCTTACCTCTAACAGTTTACATTTGTGGTTAAACATAAGTCGGGAGTTTCCAATTGAGTAGCCGATGCTTTGAGTAGGCACAAAGGGTCTGTTAGTGAGCCTCTCAATAGAGGTACTTGGATTTTCCTCCTTCTCTGATTTGTATGAGACTGACCCCTACTTTATTGCTATTGTGCAAAAATTGCAAGTAGATGAGCCAATGGATTTTTATTGGTAAGATGGGTTTCTGTTTAAAGGAAACCGGCTTTGTATTCCTAATTGAAGCCTACGTTTGAAGATTGTTCAGGAGTCACATGGCGAGGGATATATTGGGCATGACAAAACCTTACAGTTGATCCAGGCCAGTTACTTTTAGCCCATAATGTGGACAGAGGTGGACAAGTTTATACATCGGTGCAGGATTTGTCGGGTTTCCAAAGGAACCACCATCAATGCAGGATTATATATTCCGTCACAATCTTGGGAGGAGATCAGTATGGATTCTGTGTTAGGGTTGCCGCGAACTCAGCGGGGGAACGACTCCATTTTCGTAGTAGTTGACAGGTTTTCCAAGATGGTGCATTCCCTTCCCTGCAAAAAGATGACCGATGCTATGAATGTTGCTCAGCTTTTCTTTTGAGAAGTATACAAGCTGCATGATTTGCCACAGTCGATTGTGTCTGATAGAGATACCTGATTTCTTAGTCATTTTTGGTGCAGCTTATGGAAGCTGGTGAATACCCAGCTTAATTTCAGAAGTGCCTATCATCCCCAAACAGATGGCCAAACAAAAGTGGTCAACCTTTCTTTGGGAAATCTGCTGAGGTGTTTAGTCGGAGAAAATGTGAAGAGTTGGGATCAAAAGTTGTGTCAGGCTGAGTTTGCCCATAATCGTGTCGTCAACCGGAGTACTGGATTCAGTCCTTTTATAGTTGTGTATTCTGTAGTTCCTTGAGGTCCTCTTGATCTGTTGCCCTTACCTGATAAGACTCGAGTGCACGAGAAGGCGGAGAATTTCCTGGCTGAGCTGCAATCTGTTCATAAAACTGTCCATGTAAACTTAGAACGGGCTGCTTCCAAGTATAAAGAAGCTGCAGATAAGAAGCATCGCCATGTAGAGTTTGTTGTTGGTGACTATGTGTGGGCTGTTCTTACTAAGGAATGATTCTCTGTGGGTGTCTATAACAAGCTGTCGGCAAAGAAGATCGGTTGTGTTGAGATCATTGAGAAGATTAATCCGAATGCTTATCGCCTAAAGCTGCCCAATCACATCCGAACTGCTGATGTCTTCAATGTCAAACATCTAATTCTTTATATTGGTGATTCTTCTAATGATGACAATTTGAGGGCGAATTCTTTTTCCCTGGGGAGAATGATGCAATTGAAGAAACAGCTTTGTTGGTTTTTGGAAAAATGGTAGAACCGTAATTAAGTTCAAGTTGCAATTGTCGGTTTTTCCTGTTTTGGGACCCTGATTTTATTGGAAACGAGCCAACGATCAAAACTCATTGCTTTTAGCTATGACATCTGTCCTTTTTAGCCAAAAAACATCGTTTAGGGCCTCAAAAAATGTGATTTACTGTTTCAAGGGCTTTTTCGGGAAGTTTGTTTAGTTTTTTTCTCTTTTCCTATTAGGTTTGTTTTCTTTATTTGGTTAGGACTCTGTTTAGGGTTATGTTTTTTTATTAGGAATCAATTTAAAATTTTCCTATAAATAGGCTTTTATTTCTCAGTTGTAAGACAGTTTTTGATATAATAAAATTTCAGAATTCATTCCTAATTTCCTGTTTTTGTGAGTTTTTGATAAAATTCAACTAGTAGAAAGCTAATTTCCGGTATCGTGTTCGATCAACGGATCATAGCGTTTTGTTCAAAATTTTCATTGCATCAATTATGAAGTATATATGTATGCATCTATTGCCAATGTATATCACCAATCTCATTGCTTTTAGTAATTTGCACTCACTTAATTTGAGTATTCATGAGGAAAATGATAACTTTAGTTGTTTGAAATAGTTAAATATTTCATGATCCTAGCTAGCTTGTAAAGTAATTCATTTCATGAATTTTGAAGGACTTTTGGTTTGAAATAATGTATGCAATTAACATCTTATGTACTTAGGAATATTTATTTTGTTATAATTATAAATTTTTCAATAGATTATCACAGATCATCATATTTGTGGATTTCAGTATTTACAAATTAATGATTGTCATATCATTTATTTTCTTGAATTTTTGCAGTATAACCATAGATTTCCTAATAGATTTTAAGTGGATCGGAAAATTTGTCGTTTTTGTGTTAATTAATCAATGTTTGCTAATCCGTGTACAATGTAATTAGTATGAAGATAAATGTGATGCGTAAATCTATTTGAATATATCTTCTCAAGGATCTTTACAAACCAATTTATCATTCTATGGTAACCATCAATTTAAATTAAATATGGAAGCACAATTTTTAAGTTGGTAAGTTCCCTTCTACACTATAATTAAGTATTAGAATATATAACAAAATACTTATTTTGGTAATTTATCACATATATCTGTACTTGCATAGTCGACACTATTGTATCATATTTTATTTATATTTAATTATTTGTACATTTCTGAGGCTTAGCCCAATTTTTTTTTTTTTTTTTTTTGTAGTGCATAAATACATTTTGTGTGGTTTGAAAATTTTGTAGAATTATTACAAACCGAATGTCAGCAGTGAGGGCAAAGGAAAAGAAAAAATTGTACACATATATGCTTGAACATCAGATTCATACTCTACAAACAGAAGCTACTACCTCCAATGCTCATTTGGCCTTATTCCAGGTTTAATTATTTAATTAATATACTTCATATACATAAAAGAAAAAGATCTCCTCATGGTAGCTTTAATAGATTGCATCTTACATGGTTGAGCAGACAGAAACCATTAGCTTGAATTCTGAAAATGCTAGACTGAAAGAAGAAACAAGCATGGTTCTACTACAAATTCGCTTTCAAGACTGTAAGGATTTTTATCCCTTTATATTAATCTTTTCTTTTTTTTCTTTTTTTAATTGAATTAACAAATTATATAAATGTTTTTTTGGCAGCATTGAATGACGAAATAAGAAAGGAAATCCATAACTTGAGAATGTTAACACAAATGGGTGTAAATCGTCATCAACAAGGAATGATGCTCAACAATGTTAATCACAACTACACTGGAAATACTTCAGAATACAATGACAATCCTGCAACAGGACAATTCCTTCTAGCTAATAATCAGAATTATCAATATCATCACGTTGCGAATGATCCATATCATCAGGAGGATCAAATTCAGACTGGATTCGAGCAAATAAATATTGGGAAACAATATCCTTGGCAAATACATAAAGTTCAATGTAGCCGTCATCTTTCAATTCCACAAGAAGGAGAAATCAACCACCAATTTAACCAGGAATTACCGGTTGAAGACATTCAAGATCCTAATCATGAAGAAATTGATCCATCCTCTTGCCAGCAACAAGATGATGAAAGGAATTACTAGGTTACTATCTTAGTTTTGATAGTTTGAGTGTTTTGGTTTTTTTTAATAAGTTTTATACATTGAACCTTTAGTTTCTTTGGCATTCAGTTTAAAGTTTTAATTGAAGTATTATCTTGCTAGCTGATGATCTTCATATAGGACAACTTATTTGGATAACTGATATTCAGTGTATACAACTATCCAAGTCGTTTGACGCTTAAATTTTGGTGTTTGTAGTGATGCTGATTAGTTTAGATGTTCGAAATGTGATGGAATGACCGACTTCGTGTTGGACTCCCATGTGATTAAAGAACAAAACTTTTGGCAGTAGAAAATGCCAAAACAATTAATCACATCATCTCACGAACACTTGCACGATAATAAATGGATTGAAAGGGAGAAAGAAAAGAAATCAATACCTTAGCCTTCCCTGAATAAGACAATCTTCAGTAACAATTTGATCCTACACGAAAATTCCTTTTGCTAGTTGTCACACCATCTCCACCGTTCAAACTTGAGCAATTGATGTCAAGTTGCTGCTGCAGACATTTCGCGATGATCCAATGGTTAGAACTCTAGGAATTGATAAAAGCGTAACTATTGTTCTTTGCCAAAAATAATTGACAAGGAGTTGCATATGCGTGACCTCCTTTTACGATTTCACACACACCGAGTCTACTGGTTGGAGTGTGTGCTAGCACTAATAGAGCACATATGTTGGGCGACCAAGAGAGACATGGAGAGGATAGAGGAGAGTTTTTTTTATCTTCCATGAAACTCTTTTTTCAAAATAAAAAAATCTCCCTAGAATAAAATCTAGTTAGATATTTTATTTTAAACCATTCAAAATAAAATCTACAAAATTTGACCATATATTCTAGATATTTTAATTTAACGATTAAAATAAAATATTACCATATTATAAAATTTATGTTCGAAATTCTTATTATCCACTATGCGTGGTCTAGGTTGAGCCTTAATCCAATTAACAACTCACCCCACTAAGCCCAGTCAGTATTCACCAACTGTCTACTTAACATTTATGTAACGTTCACATATATATTTCAAGGTGCTCTAAAAGATTAATAATTCAAATTAATCCAACCAGATTTTTCATGTGCGACCCTGTAGGTTCATCTAATGTTGGTAGTGTTGGATATGCCCTAGACTCGAGTATTGGTCCTCGTTTTTGTATCATACACTTGTACTTTGTTATGAGATTTATGTATTATACAATTTGTGTCATTGAATAACATCATTAATCAATTTATTATATATCTTGTGCAATGTTATAAACAGAGTATCCAATGGACATATCCATATCCATGTTGACAAGTGTCATGCACTTGGTAGTGAGACAATAGATAGGGGAAACGATATGACCATAAAGTCATCCATAGTCTGTTCCAGTCATGGGAATGAATGAAACCAAAGACTATCATGAGTTTGGTTGTATGGCAGTGTCTTACTGGCCATTAGACATGAAATGTCAACCAAGTTAATAGGTACATGCAAAGGGGCATGGTACTGGATAGATCCACTAAACGAGAAATCCACATGGTATAGTATCACAAGTGATTCTTGTGTAGTACTTGTATGGATCCTTTGACCTAACCATATCATGCTGCTGCATGTGAAGTAATATACTTTGTTGTATGCCTAAAGGGCCTGTAACAGGGTGCCAAGTATGGGTACGTTCGAGTATGTCAGTAAACATGGCAGGACTATAGATATGCAGAAGGAATGTCACTCAGTAATCCACTAAGAAGATATCACCGGCCACTTGATGAATGCACCTGATAAGAGTGTGGCCATACCCAAAACGAGTTGGAACTTGTTTATGAGCATCAGTTCATTTGAGATCAAGCAAATGTCCGGACATAAAAGAGGGTGATTATTCCATGCCTCTGTGTTGGACACGATATCAATGACATGAGATATACGAGTTTAAACTACAGGGTTTCGATTTCAGTTGGACTACTATATTCATCTTAATTGGAGGCTGCAGTGGCTTGCTAGAGCCCACCTGTAGTTTGTGGATCAGAGGCCCACTACCAACATAAAGACAGGCCTACAGGATCGTACACATTGAACGTCTGAGCTTGAACTTAAAGTATCAGCCGTATACTTGGAGTATACCTGTAAGCGCCGGAATTTTTCATTCTGAAAAAAAAAAAATTATGTCACACGACTGTAAATGCGTAGCAGGTACAGGGGGGTGATTTGAAAGGCAATTAATGCCCGCTTTTTGCTGCAGAAGGAAAAAAAATAAAAGGGAGAAAGAGAAATTAGAGGGGGACTTTTGGACAAAAATTGAGGGAGAAATTGGAAGAGAAGAGAAGGAAAAGAAGAGACGAAAAAGGAAACCAAAAAAGAAAAAAGAAAACCACCATTTTCTTCTACTATTTTCTTTTAATTCTAGTGTGTTAAAGTTAAAACCGGATAGAAACAATATGTTAAAACTTGACATAATCAATTCCAAATCCTTAACTCACTTAAATCTTGGACTTTTTGGAGACATTTGGATAACTTTCGGAACCTTAGCATACACGGTAAAAGGAGCAATTTGGAGCAATTTAAGGCGTTTCTAGTGGTCAAATCAATAGTGGATCAGCGCCACAAAGGTAATTACACCTAAAACTTTCATTTTGTTGCTCTTTCTGGGTGTTTTGGTTTGATTTCGTACATAAAACTCATTTTTTTAGCTTACTGTTGCTGGAAAATAAGAACAGTCGTATGACTGTTCTTGTAACAGAGAACAGAGGCACGATTGTAATTACAGTCATGCCACCTTATTTACAGTCGTACGATTGTAATTACAGTCGTGCCACCTTATTTACAGTCGTACAACTGTTCTTAGATTTCCCCTGCTTTTTATTTCCATTTAAATAATTTTAGCGATTTTCTGCATTTGGACAGCCGGGCGACTGTAATTCTCGTCCAGAAGCAGAATATCTAGAAAAATCCATAAAAATTTCCAAAAAGCATAAAAATTCAAAAAAATCATAAAATCATCAAAAACGAATTTTGTTGTGTGCATTCACGACCTTAGATTTAATTTCTGAAATTATTGCATTTAGAACAACGCAACGACGGAGACCCTAATCACCCGAAAACCAACCCACCTCACATGCTAAATTAAAGAAAATCGGAAAAAGAAAATGTTGTCAAAATGATTTCCTCACAAAACAAAATACAGAGACGTTTCAAAACTGTTTTCCAGGTCTAATCGGGCCGGCTAGCTGAGCCGACCCGGTTATCCCTTAAATGCATGCCCCCGAACTCTAATTTCTCTATTTTGTCTTGTTTGAGTCATATTTGTGGCGTGCTATAAATTGTGCTAACCGTCTGTTTTGCAGCTTTTAGTGAGTTTTTATTTTCATTTTTGATGTAATTAATAACTTAATCCGTGTATCTTAGGCGGTTGTAAATTTTTAGATCATCGTGTATTTTAGGCGCTTGTAAGGTGAGGACGAGAGTTTTTATTTTTATTCGATTGGGTTGTAATAACTTATATATTCACTGCCTTTTATTTTATCTTATCTGTGTGTATGTCGCATGTTTATATTTAATAAAAATGAAATTTAGATTTAAAATATCATCTATGAACATTGGCCGAATTTTATTTTGATTAGACATGAAATAAGGGACTTATCCAGACCTAGATCTCTGGACAGTGTAGTGGCCTCCGTCCGGTTCAGCTACACTGTAATTTCCTAGTTGAGTTGAGCCAGGTGGCGACTCTTACACTCTCTATCGAGACTTAGGTCTCGATTCTTTTACAAAATAATTTAGTTTTCCAAAACCGAATTTCCAACATAAAAATCCCCCGCAAGGGAGGGTTGCTCGATATCAAGGCTCCCTTCCGAGAGAGGTAAAAAAGGTCATCCGCTCACAGTGGCTACTCTGCTGGGGAACTATTACAAAAGTTTACTTAAAAGAATTTGACAAGCCCTGAAAAATGCCTAATCAAAATAAGGTGGATGATTCTTGTATGGTATTTTATTTTGCATTCTTTAGTTAGACATTTTTTCATTAGGTTAAGTATCCAATTTTTAGCCCGGTGAATTGTTAAAGTGTCGCCTATGTTCCTCATGGTCTTAGGGGCACAAAAACAAAACACCACCATAGCCTCGTACGAATCCCTTCATTGAGTGGGGAGAAGTGACAAGTATATTTTGCTATGGGACCTTGATTTTAACCCGACTTGGGCCGAACTCATACAGGCAACCTTAGTTGGATTCCTCTAGAATACCAAAATAAATTATGTGAATGCTATAAATTACGCCTTCATCATCCCCGGTTGATGATTGAAGAGAACCCCTCCTAGGACTCGGTTAGAGTTTTCTCAAAAATTGACCACATTTGGAGGAATAAGGTTGGAGGAATATGCTTTGTGTGCTATGTGTTTCTCATCCTCCCATGACATACCATCATCGGCATTTTCATGAACATGACACGCCATATACGCAAAGCATTTGTGTGATACTAACTCACATTTTTTGTGCAGCCACTTGCATTTTATTCTCGTCTGTGAAAACATTAAATCATCTATGTGACATTCATACTCACCATCTCTTTTGTAGCCATAACATTATATTAATATTTTCACAAAGCATACACAACATCATTATGTATGTCATGCATCCTAATCACATTTTTGTGCAGCCATTTGCATTTTGTGTGACATAAGCATTCATGGCATCTCATTGCATTGAAATTAGGGACATTCCAAGGATGCCCATCACGATCATTTCATTTCATAACATAGCGGGAGTCCCAAACTACCCGTGTCCTGCCTGTGCACCGGATTGCACTCGGCCATTTCACTACACCATGTCATTCAATATAAGACCACAATGGTCCTAGGTCTATGTTCGTGTGATGATTCACACGATGTCATTTCATGACACCGTACTCATTTATCGTAAGTGTCATATAACAACGGGGTCCTATTTGCACACCATGGTCCACATCGGATCATTTCATGACATTATTACATCATTCAAGGTACTCCCCGAGTACTAGATTAGTACACATATAAGTCCATTTCATAACCTTACTAAATCATGAAAGGTGTTCCCCGAATGCCGAACCTCTGTCAGTGTCCCCGGTCACATGTGACTTCCTTATAATATCAGTTCATATCATATGCCTCAAAAGCATCAGAATTCTGTCCATGTGGCTGCCTCATGCGACCATTTCATGCCATATCATAAACCTGCAAAGTGTCAAAACCCTGTCCGTGTGTCAGCACACGCGTGACCATTTCACAAAATTCACTAGGTGCTCCAAAAGCGCCGAAACCTTATCCGTGTGGCGGTCCACATGTGATCTTGTTGCATTATTTCTTGTATGGCATCGGCTGTTTTTTGAATATCCGTAAAAAAAAATAATAATAATAAATAAAGATCATCCTTATCATCATTTCACTCATGACATCATTTCATTCATTCATCATAAATCACCTTTAGTGCATCAATCTTCATGTCATTATTCCACTCATTTATTGACCTTAATACTCCCCGTATGATGACAAGCAGAATAAGTTGTAGCGACCCCGAATAAGGTCACAGACTGCAGGAGAGCGTAAGAAGAAGAAATTAGTTGCGACAAGTGAAGAATCAGAGGCTGTTGAAGAATTTAAGATGGCAAATCTGACACCTAATGTCGCTAATATCCTGAGAGATTTCCTAAAATCTCAGGATTTCCATGATATACTGAAGGAAGAGATGCGGGCAGTTGTAAGGGAAACTGGTGAGACTGGTGCTAGTGGGGGTGGAAAAGAGAAAGAGGCTGAATCATCCCAGCAAGGGGCTGATGCCTCAGCTAGTGCAGATAGGCTACAAGAGATTAAGGTAGCCATGGAAAGGAAAATGAAGGTGAAATATTCAGAGCTGGATGAAGTCGTGGCTCAGTTGAAGAAGGGGACAAGTATCAGTTTTCCAAGAAAGGAGTGAATGTAGATGCTATGATCAATAAGGGCATTGAGACCTTTCCTATTGGGTTTCAAGTCCCAAAGATTCCTTCTTACAAGGGGATGGGTTCCCCAGAAGCCCATGTGAACCTCTATGCATGGGTTATGTTGACGACAGGCGCCACGAAGCAGTAGTTGATCAATTTCTTCCCTACCACACTCAAGGGGGGAGCCTTGTCCTAGTACAATTCATTGTCAAAGGAGGAACAGTCGGATTGGGAAGCTTTATTTGCGGCTTTTATTAAATACTACAGCTTCAATACCAAGATTCAGGTGAAGCTGTACGACCTAGAGAGAATCAAACAAAAGCCAAATGAGTCCTTTGATGAATACTATCAAAGATGGATGAACAAGATGATCCTGTTAAAGAATTGCCCAGATGAGGATGAATTGATTCAAAAGTTGATTGATGGTAGTAAGGACATATTTAAGAATAATATGAAATTTCACTCCTTCAGTGAGCTCAGCGAGGTATATAGTATGGCCATGAAAATTGAGAGAGATGAGGAGGAGAAGGCTGCAAGCCATAGAGGTAGCAGGAGCTCTGGCTATAGCACCTGGTACCGGTCGACTACTGCAGCAGGGTCAAGCAGTGGGTCTGGCTCTGCTTCTACAATCTAGGGAGGATAAGTTTATGAGTTGAACAAGCTGGGCTTGCTGGGTGTCTCAGGAGTGAGGAAAACAAAACAGAGGTCCAGACGGTTATGGCATATCACCTTGTACTTTCTCTTTGGCTAAGATCTTTGCCAAGTGCAGGAATGGCAGTTTGTTAAGCTCTCTCAGACCATTTGAGAAGCCAGTGGAGGAAGATAAGGATAATTTCTGTACCTACCACGTCATGGTGTATAACTAACAACTGTTACAAGCTGAGGGATGCCATCTAGAAACTGATCGACGAGGGACAGCTGCAAGAGCCTGCCAAACCCAATACAAAGAATAATCCACTGCCAACATTTGAAAGGTAGGTCAGTATGGTACAGTCGGGGTTACCAGACAATTTATCTTTGCCTAAATCCTCCAAGCAAACCCCACTGTACAGTCTGTGGTGGCCAATGATATTGAGGCAAAGTCTAAGTGTGAAAAGCCAATAAAGCAGAGGGAAGTGAAGCCTGTGAGCTTGGATGAATTGGATTCGGAGGATCAATATGAAGAGTATGGCTCTGATGAAACTGTTAAGCTGACGGTCATAGAAAAGGCGAAAGTTTTCGAGGTGTAGAATGTGACAAGAAGTGGCAGGGTCTACCAGCCAGTAGTGCAGCAGAAAGAGAAAACCCCAGTGACCGGATCAAGTAGCATGTCAGTGCCAAAGGAAGTAGAAAAGGAAGATCTGGTTATTTCACAACTGAAGAAAACTCCAGCCCAAGCTAGTATGTGGCATTTATTGCTGACTTCCAAGGAGCACAAAGCAGCTTTAGTCAAAAAGCTATCTGAAATTGAAGTGTCTCTGATTGCTTCTCCGGAGGCAATGTGCTGCTTGTTGGATAAAATTCATGTAGGATCCCCTGACATTGTGTTTTCAGAGAAAGATCTACCACATGGGGGAAGGGCTCACAATAAAGCTCTGTACATTAAGGTCAACATCATGGATAGGGTTATGCCATGCGTGATGGTAAATGATGGGTCTGCCCTGAATATATGTCCCTTGAAAATGTTAACATTCCTAGGCCTGAGCGAAGAAAGTTTGAAAAAGTCTTCCACTGTGATTAGGGCCTATGATGATTCAAAAAGGACCGTGATCAGGACCTTTGAAGCTGAAGTAGAGGTAGGACCGGTCAGGTTAACGGTCATCTTTACTGTCATTGACATCCCAGTTACCTTCTCCTTACTCTTAAGGAGACCATGGTTTCACCCACTGGGGGGTGTTCCTTCAACCCTGCACCAGAAGATAAAATTCTCGTTAGGTAATGAGGTTGTGACAGTTGAGGCAGATGTCAGTCCATGGTTGCTGCAATTAATAAAGAGACCATACCATTTGGCAGATTTCAAGTTGCCATGGTTAGTAAGGAGGAAACCACAGATGCTCCGATGGTCATGTACAAGAATTATATGCCAAAATGGTTGTCTAAGTACCTCCACAAGCATAATTTTGTTTCTGGCATGGGACTCGGGGCTAATTTGCAAGGTGTGCATGAGTTTAATATTGATTCTGGAAAGCCGATGCAGTTAGGCTTAGGTTACATAGCACAGGCATCTGAGGAGAAAAGTTTGAAGAAAGGGAAAAATGGCAAGCCCATGATGAAGCCGTTCATTAAGGCAAGAGAAGAGCTGTATAAGGGCCAAGCTGAGCAAGTGAGGGTCGGGAGCATTGAATACCCGAGCTTTGAGATATTTTCCGATGTTGTAGACTTTGAGAAAAGCTGGGAAGAACCAGTAGCCCCTGTAGTGGTGGAAGAGGTAATTGCTAAGTCTGCTATTCTGCAAAATGAGTCGCCTGAAGAGATAGCAAAAGCAGTGAAGGTACCTGAGCAGAAAACTAAAGAGAAAGTGTGCGATGAATCTATAGCGGCAATATTAGGTGCGCTGACCACCGCCTTAAGCAAGGTGTTTGGGAAGTCTAAAGAAGGGTTTTTAGAGGAGCTGATGACCAAGGTAAATTTGGATTCTGTGGTTGCTGAGATAGTCGAGATCATGAAGAAGGCTAAGGCACAGGTGGCTGAAATTGAGAAGACCACTATTCCTACTGAACAAGAAGCCAAAATAGCTGCAGATCTGGATGATGTCCTAAAGCTGAATGGGAAAGCTGAAGAAGTGCAAGGCCCTCCGCCTGTGGAGGATGAAAATGATTTTGTTGTATCTATTTCTTCCATTTTCAATGTGAATGATGTACTCTATAATAAGTTCAATGCCATGAAATCTCAATTTGCTTACTTGTGTGATGTTTATTCTGATAATTTTGTGCATGTATTTGAATCACCATCAAGCATATTTAGCATCCATGACACTGCATTGCATGAAATCAACATAAGTACAGATGAAAACCCTAAAATGGTATTCATTTCACATGAGCTAAAACCCGAGGAAGAGAGAGAATTAACAAGAATATTGCAAAAACATGTTAAAGCTTTTGCTTGGTCATTCGAGGACATGCCGGGTGTAGACATGGAAATAGTAGTTCATAAGATTCCAACTAACCGTAAGTTCAAGCCAGTGAAGCAGAAACTGAGAAGGTTGAGGCCAGAGTGGGCTACATTGGTGAAAGAAGAAGTGGCTAAGCAGATAGAAGCCAAAGTCCTCGAATTTGTGGAATACACAGAACGGCTAGCTAATATCGTCCCAGTACCTAAAAAAGATGGAATATGTGTCGACTGCAGGGACTTGAATAAAGCATGACCAAAAGATGACTTCTTATTGCCTCACATTGATGTCTTAGTTGATAGTGCGGCAAAAGCAGCAATGTATTCCTTCATGGATGGGTTTTCAGGGTACAACTAGATCCTAATGGATGTGATTGATAAAGTGAAGACATCATTCATCACGGAGTTGGGTACCTTCTGCTACAGAGTAATGCCCTTCGGGTTGAAGAATGCTAGAGCCACTTATCAAAGGGCTGTCACAACTTAGTTGTATGATATGATCCACAAAGAAGTCAAAGTGTATATCGATGATATGCTTGTAAAATTAATGACTCGGGAGGAACATCCTGTTATCCTGGATAGATTTCTTACATGCATTGGAGAGTATAA
Organism: Euphorbia tirucalli; assembly: GCA_039660915.1. NCBI lineage: Eukaryota > Viridiplantae > Streptophyta > Magnoliopsida > Malpighiales > Euphorbiaceae > Euphorbia > Euphorbia tirucalli. Next base: position 26,018,247 of record CM077640.1, on the reverse strand, counting down.
CTTGCAAATCAACCCTAAGAAGTGCATATTCGGAGTCACATCAGGGAAGTTGTTCGGTCATGTAGTCAGTTAGAGGGGAACAGAAATATACCCAGATAAAATCAAAGCTATTCGAGACATACCGGCTCCAAAAACAGAGAAGGAAGTCTGCTCATTCTTGGGCTCCTTACAATATGTCAGTCACTTCATAGCACAGTTGACTTCCACTTGTGAGCTGATTTTCAAGCTGTTAAAGAAAATTCAGCTGATTATATGGGATGATAAATGTTAGCTGGCATTCGAGAAAATCAAGGCTTATCTAGTAAATCCGCCAGTTCTGAGTCCACCAATTCCAGGGGAGCCTTTGATCTTGTATTTGGCTATTGAATACTCCTCCATAGGGGCAATGCTAGCATAAGAGCAAGATGGCAAGAAGGAGTACCCTATCTACTACCTCAGCAAGAAGCTACTGGAGTATGAATCCAAGTACACATTGGTGGAGAAGACATGTGTAGCAATGATCTGGCTAACCGAGAAGCTGCGCCATTACTTCCAGTCATACAAAGTGCAAGTTGTGGCCAAGATGGATCCAATGAAGTATCTGTATGAAGCACCAGTGTTGGTTGGGAAGTTACCTAGGCGGCTGTTACTCTTATCGGAGTTTGACATTGAGTACATCACCAAGAAGACCGTCAAAGGACGAGCTGTAGCAGAATTTCTAGCAAATCAGCCGTTGGAATCAGATTACACAGAGAATTTAGAGTTCCCGGATGAACAGCTTGCCATGGTGGAAGTAAAGAGATGGGTTATGTGCTTCGATGGTGCCGTGAATAGGAAGGGTGCTGGAATCGGGGTAATCATAGCAACACCGGATGGTGAAATCATTCCTTTGTCAAAGAGATTGGAATTCTATATAACCAATAATGGAGCAGAGTATGAAGCATGCTTATTTAGGATGGAAGCTCTGTTGACACTAGGGGAAAATGACGTCTTGATCATTGGAGATTCACTTTTAATGATTAGGCAAGCTCAAGGTGAATGGGAGCTGAAAGAAGAAGCATTACAGCCTTACTTGGAGCTGCCACAGTATAGAAAAGGGTTATTTGGCCAACACGAATTTAGACATGTCCCTATGGATGAGAACAAGATGGCTGATGCACTAGCAACACTATCTTCTATGTGGGAGAATCTAGAAGAAACTCAAGTACAACCACTGGTTATAGCAACTTCCGGACAACCCTGCTTTGAGGTGCACGAAGTAATGGAATTGACAATTAAAGAAAAGCCATGGTTCTTTGACATCTATCAGTATGTGAAGGAAGGAAAATACCCAGAAGGAGCCAGTACTGCTGATAAGGTGTCATTAAGAAGATTAGCCAGTCAGTTCAGAATCTTTGAAGATAGGCTATACAAAAGAATAGCAAATGGAGTTCTTCTAAGATGTTTGACAAAACAGGAGGCAGAAACGATGATGCAGCAGGTACATGCAGGGTCCTATGGGCACATATGAATAGGCTCGTTATGGCCAGGAAGATAATGAGACAGGGGCATTTTTGGATGACTATACAGGCTGATTATATAAGGAAAGTAAGAAGATGTCACGAGTGCCAAATCTATGCTGATATCAGTCATCTTCCACCAATCGAACTACAAAATTTGGCATCTCTGTGGTCGTTTCCGCATGAGGGATAGATATGATTGGTGAAATTCATCCTACAGCATCTAATGGACATCGATTCATAGTCGTGGCAGTTGATTACTTCTCAAAGTGGGTAGAAGCAGAATCCTTTGCTAGTGTAATAGCTAAGCAAATGGTCAAGTTCATCCAGAAGAACATCTTTGCCCAATATGGGATCCCCCATCATGTAGTGACTGACAATGGAGTGCAGTTTCAAGGGGCAATAGCCAAGCTACTGGCAGAACATGGAATTGAGCACCATAAGTCTTCTCCATATAGGACCCAAGCTAACAGCACAGTGGAAGTAGCTAATAAGGCGATAAAAAAGATCTTATAAAAAATGATAACCACTTCCAGAGATTAGGCAGACAAACTACCATATGCACTTTGGGGTTACATAACCAGTGTTAGAACACCAACAGGAGAGACTCCATATGCCTTGGTGTATGGTATGGAAGGAGTATTACCAGTAGAAATAGAGCTCAAGTCACTTAAAGTTGCCTTGGAAGCTCAGTTACCAGAAACTAAATAGGTTCAAGCTAAACACGAGCAGTTAGTTATGCTAGATTAAAAGCGGCTGAAAGCAGTGGATCATCTACAGATGTACCAACGTAGAATGGCTAGAGCCTATAATCGGAATGTGAAGTGCCCTAGGCGGCAGTTGAAAGCAGGAGATTTGGTGCTGAAACAACTAAGGCCTTCAAATGTCGATGTCAGGGGAAAATTCAGGCCTAATTAGGGAGGGCCTTATATTGTGAAGAAAGTGCTGTCAAAAGGTGGTGTCAGCATCATGGACATGGATGGGAATGAGTTTACAAATCCTGTCAACCAAAACCGCTTAAAGCTTTACCATGTGTAAAATAAATAAAAAAAGAGTATGCTAGGCTGAAAACTCAAAAAGAGCAGTCTAGGAAAAAGTTAAGACACGAGAGAAAATGATCAGTCAGAAAATCTGAAAGGGATGACTGGTGACGGATTCTGGCTTTGTGTGGAGTGTGTACCATTTTGGGAACCAATCTTTTCAAATGTACTCATTTTGACTTTATCAATAGAGTGAAACGTTTGTTCAAATATATTTTTGTGGTTATGATATATGCATAAACAAAGTCATCTTACTTAAACATCCACTTAAAGAAAGCGCTTTACATTTAACAAGTTGAACATATCATGTTATTTAACAATGAAAATGTACTAAATACATACAACCTGAAATCTTTTATCATCCTCCAAATCTGATTCAACTTTCTGAAGAGCAACAGTGGTTGTCCAAGAACTTGACTATTGAAGAAATCAAGCTGAGTAAAAGCTACACGGGCCTGATGAGTTGCTCCTTTCATATGCTCTCTTAGACTGATTTTGTGAAACCTTATTTCCTACCGTCAATGGCTCCTAACAAGAAATTGAACCCCAATGCTGCTCCATATAGCATTTTTCAGCATCATATCATCACTAGAAGGATGATGGGACAAGTAATCACAACGCCATTTCAGTCGGTCTTTATTCATCATAAACTTAAAAAAAAAGAGCTCACTGGGGTGAAAACCGAAAAGGCGCCTCAGGCAAAAGTTAAAGCAGCTCGCTGGGCTAAAAACCCACATTGGGCAATCCAGGCAAAATTTAGAGCACTTCCAGATTCACAAATCACAGGGGCGGAAGATAGAACCCTTCCACTATTTCCCCACAGGAGTACTTGCAGCATTTCCCCAGCAGAATAGTTACAAGGAACATTATGATCCTTTCCCCAGCAGTTATCACGCATCCCCAGCAGTCATCTCATTTCTTCAGCAATCCTCATATATCTTCAACGAGGAAAAGCTTTGTGTAAAAAGTGTCTTCCACCAGCCGAGGGCAAAGCATACCTTCCCCAGTAGGAAGGAGAAACATCAATATTAAACAAACAACGAGAAATGCATCCTTTAGGATCCATGTGCATAAGCATCATCATGCATACATACACAACATATATAAAGCATTCATCCCCAGCTAGTCTTCAATCTTGATTGAAGGGATAAAAATTTTTGTTCAAAATCTCTTGATCAAGGAATGAAGACTTGCTATTCCAAATGCAGGAATTCGTCATCACTGTCTCGGACATATATAGATCCTTAGCAGATCTGCCTAGGGTAACATAGACCCCGGTATCAGCCTAGATCGACTTCATTCCATATTTCCAGTAGATCCGCCTCGGGTAACATAGACCCGGTATCGGCCCAAATCGGCTTCATTACAGATCCCCAGCAGATCCGCTTCAGGTAACATAAACCCGGTATCGTCCCAGATCGGCTTCATCTCAGAATCACAGCAGACTCGCCTCGGGTAACTTAGACCCGATATCGGCTTATTTCATAATCAACCTCGCCTCGGGTAACCTACACCTGGTAATGGCTTATTTCATCATCAACTTTGCCTCGGGTAACATATACCCGGTATCAACCCAGATCGGCTTCACCCTAAGTCATCATCAATCTTGCCTAGGGTAACCTAGACCCGGTATCAGCCTATTTCATCATCAACCTTGCCTCGGGTAACTTAGACTCGACAGCGGCTTATTTCATCATAAGCTTCGCCTCGGGTAATGTAAAACCGGTATCGGCTCAACTCATCCAATCAACTCAGCTCGTCATCACGACAGTGAGACTTCAACAAGTCAGTTGCATGTTTCTTTCTTGCGTCTACGGTGCTACAATCCAGCTCTCAAATTCATCACCTTAGGTATTTTAGACCTGGAGTCGGGTGTCGAATTTGATCACTCGAGGGGCAGCTGTAAGCGTCGGAATTTTTCATACTGAAAAAAAATTATGTCACATGACTGTAATTACAGTCGTAAGACTGTAGTTACAGTCGTACGACTATAATTGAAAAAATTACAGTCGTACGACTGTAAATGCATAGCAGGTACAACAACCCATACCTTAAGAATTAAAAAATGGGGGTGATTTGAAGGTCAATTAATGCCCCTTTTTTGCAGCAGAAGGAAAAAAAATGGGAGAAAGAGAAAGTAGAGAGGGACTTTTGGACAAAAATTGAGGGAGAAATTGGGAGAGAAGAGAAGAAAAAGGATACCAAAAAAAAAAAAAAAAAAAGAAAAGAAAACCATCATTTTCTTTTACTCTTTTCTTTTAATTCTAGTGTGTTAAAGTTAAAGCCGGATAGAAATCATAGGTTAAAACTTGACATAATCAATTCCAAATCCTTAACTCACTCAAATCCGGGACTTTTTGGAGACATTTGGACAACTTTTGGATTAGTACAGAAGGAAAAAGAAGCAATTTGGAGTAATTTAAGGCATTTCCAGCAGTCAAATCAACGATGGATCAACGCCACAAAGGTAATTACACCTAAAACTTTCATTTTGTTGCTCTTTCTGGGTGTTTTGGTTTGATTTCGTGTATAAAACTCATATTTTTGGCTTGCTGTTGCTGGAAAATAAGAACAGTCGTACGTCTGTTCTTGTAACAAAGAACAGAGGCAAGACTGTAATTACAGTCGTGCCACCTTATTTACAGTCGTACAACTGCTCTTAGATTTCCCCCGCTTTTTCTTTCCATTTAAATAATTTTGGCGATTTTCTACATTTGGATAAACTATATTTGCTCGACTGTAATTACAGTCGTACGACTGTAGTTATAGTCGCATGGCTGTATTTACAGCCGGACGACTGTAATTCTCGTCTAGGAGCAGAATATCTAGAAAAATCCATAAAAATTTTCAAAAAATCATAAAATTTCAAAAAAAATCAGAAAATCATCAAAAATGAATTTTATTGCGTGCATTCACGACCTTAGATTTAATTTCTGAAATTATTGCATTTAGAACAACGCAATGATAGAGACCCGAATCTCCCAAAAACCGACCCACCTCACATGCTAAATTAAAGAAAACCGGAAAAAGAAAATGTTTTCAAAATGATTTCCTCACAAAACAAAATATAGAGATATTTCAAAACTGTTTTCCAGGTCTAATCGAGCCGGCTAGCTAAGCCGACCCGCTTATCTCCTAAATGCATACCCCCGAACTCTAATTTCCTGATTCTGTCTTGTTTGAGTCCTATTTGTGGCGTGTTATAAATTGTGCTAACCATCTGATTTGCAGCTTTTAGTCCATTTTTATTTTCATTTTTGATGTAATTAATAGCTTAATCCATGTATCTTAGGCGGTTGTAAATTTTTAGATCATCGTGTATTTTAGGCGCTTGTAAGGGGAGGACGAGAGTTTTTATTTTTATTTGATTTGGTTGTATTAACTTGTTTATTTACTGCCTTTTATTTTATCTTATATATGTGAACGCTGCTTGTTTATGTTTAATAAAAATGAAATTTAGATTTAAAATATCATCTATGAACATTGGCCGAATTTTATTTTGATTAGACACGAAACAAGGGACTTGTCCGGACCTAGATCTCTGGACATTGTAGTGGCCTCCATTCGGTTCAGCTACACTGTAATTTCCCGGTTGAGCTTCACCGGTTGGCGACTCTTACACTCTTTATCGAGACTTAGGTCTCGATTCTTTTATGAAATAATTTAGTTTTCCAAAACCGTATTTCCAACATAAAAGCCTCACGAGGGAGGATTGCCCGATATCGAGGCTTCTTTCAGAGAGAGATAAAAAACATCGTCCGCTCACAATACCCATTGGAGAGAGAGGATTCAATTAATTATATTATATAGATCAATTGGATTGATAAAAATAATATAATTAATATTTGTAATTGGTTTTCTTATAATTAATTCAATGAATTAATTTAAGATATTATTTTCCAGGTGCAAATATTTCACATGTATAGGTTTACATGTGTTTAATTTTATGGAGAGTCTAATTTAATTCCTTTATTAAATTAATTAGTCAAATTAATTTTAATTTAAATGGAATGTAATATATTATTTGGTATAATATATTGACATACATGACAAATTGAAATTAAATTTGCAATTAAAATAAACCAAAAGAATTAATTTGAGACTTGGGCTTAAATGAGCGAAAAGCCCGCATAAAATAGAACCAATTGGGCCTAAATTCCACCAGGAGAATTTCAGCCAACTAAGGTTAAAACCCTAGGAAATATTTGGCTAACATAAGCAAGAAAAGGGCAGAAAATTTCAGAAGCTTTTCCTCTCTTTCGACGATCCAAAGGCTAGCACGGTTTCACGCTCGAAAGCCATTCGTGTACGGGATTGTGGAAGGGATTGAATTCGATTCATGCAGTCATCTCTAGAGGAGATATTCCTGGTGAGAATCTATAATTTTCTCATTTGGTTTTTGTTGTTTTGATTTCCACTTCAATTGCACCTGGGTCACAGATTTGAGAAAACATTCCGTAGTTCCTCTTTAATCGGACGTTTTATGATGAAAAATCCCTTTAGTGGTATCAGAGCGGGCTTTTGATCCGTGGAAATCATTAACTGGATTGAATCCCTGGGTTTTAAAATTGATTTTTTTGATTTTGGGATTCTTGGTATTGGGGTTTATGATTTTCCCCATTTGATTTTTCAATTGAAAATTAATATTGCATATTGGTTATGTTTATTTTAATTTTCTGTTGAATGTTTGGATCTTAGTGATTTTATTTATTTGTTGTTGATTTAATTAATATGTAAAAAAAAATCATAGGCTATTTTCGCGAGTACGGGGCTGCCAGCGGTGTAGTGGCGAAAACAGCGCCAGCAGCGGGCTACTGCCCCTAGCAGCCATGGCTGCTGCTGCTAGGGTAATTATGTTGCCCTAGCTACAGCGGGCAGGGCCCTGTTTTGGTTTTGGCGGGTTTTGGGTCCGGGCCCAGTTTTAAATTTTAATGGGTTTTAAAATTTTGTGTTTTTAAATTTTCTGCAATTTAGATGCGCATGGTTTCTTGAATAAAATTTAATTTTATTCTTTGGAAATTAATATGGTTTAATTGAAATTCGTTCGGGTTTTCTTGGCACGATTACCCGGACGGCTAGTTTAGATTCATCATTTCCTAATTCCTATGAGAGCAGTGTTCTACTTGGGCTAGAGGCCCAAAGCTCGTTAAGGGTTAGAACCATGATGAGCTAAATTGGCGAATTGTAAAGAATGACTAAAGACATAATTAAAATGGGATTAATTTCATGCATTTTAACATGTTTATAAATTGATGTATTGGATTACATGCTTGTGTGATTAAATGTATGAATGGATGCTATTAGGCCTTATTTCAAGTTGGGTTGTATTTTCTTTTTGGGCAATTACGGCTTGTGTGCCATTTTCTTCTTTATGTAATTTTATTTTATTTATTTATTATAAAATGTTGTAAAGAAGAAGCTCATTGGAGAGGCGAGCCCAGAAGGAAGGAAGGAGGCCCACCTGGTGTTTTTCTAGTATAGGTTTACTAGAATTATATTAGGTTGTAATATTGGTCCATAGCATTCCATTATTTATTTAATTATGCTTTATTTATTTACATGATTCAATGTATGATCCAATTTCATTTTCACCCGCCTATGCATCTAAGCCGTATCAAAATGAATCTAATAACCAAAAGGAAGTTACTAAGTCACTTAAAAGTGCTTCCCTCATTTAAAACCAACTCAAAGTGGGGATAGGCTAGTTGTAGACCTTGCCCTTGCAGGATACACTGGAGTGTCGTCATTTTGTATTGGGTTGGAGTTGTGAGCACAGTTTTTCCCAACCTCTGTGAAGAAAATCCTATGTTACCTGTTAGACAGATGAATGTGAGTCAAACTTGAGAATGAGCTGGATGTCACCTGGAATGTCTCAAACACTCCGAAAACCCAACAGTTCTCAATCCGAAACCCCGAGAGAGGTCCTTCGAGTGATTAAAGTTCTTAGAGGTGAGTATGGGATTTAGAAGAATCCATCACGGCTCTGATTAGAGACGCACGGCTGTAGTTTCACAACTATAACTGCACGACTTTAATTCTAGAGTTGTATGGCTGTAACCTTAAAGCTGCACGGCTCTATTGAGCGGTCAGATGACTTCCTAAAAAGCCAGAATTAGTCTTTGACGACAATTAGAACTTCTTAGTTAGGGGATTTTTATCCAGATTACCTAGGTTTAGAGAGAGCAGCAGATAGAAAATATAACACAACAACACAAGAGAGAACAATATAGAGAGGGAGATCATTCTAGGAGAGCAAACTTAAAAAGAGTGAAAAACTAAAGAAAAAATGGGACTGAATTCATAAAACACCAAAAACAAGACATAAGATACATTAGAAACACATTGAGAGAGAGTTCCTGATCATATCACATTCATTCAGGATCATTCTCGAGTTTGTTTGAATTGATTCGGGATGCGTATTCGAGGATTTTGGGACGTTCATGAGGTTCTAAGAGAATTCTGGCTTCCAAATCCACTTCTGATCGTCAAACATACTAGAATATCAAAAAGGTAAACTGTAAGAGGCCTTGAACTCATAATTAGTTTCTTTATACTGTGTTTTTCTATGTTTTATTAAATTTTCGAAAACTGTCTGTTTGATTACAGCCATGCAGCTCTAACTAGAGTCGAGCGGCTGTAATCCACTAGAACAGAGCCGACCTGCTACAACACTATAGCTGCACGGCTATGTTCTTCAGGAAAAAAACTCGAAAAGCCCTAAATCGACTGAAAGCAGTTAGTTTTCCATTTTGACCTTTCTGTTATGAATTATCTAGGTCAAATCACATCTGTTACATTCAGAATTATGGTTTTCGGTTTTCCAATAACATTGACGTGAGATTTTCGGTTTCTTTGATTTTGATTTTTTGAAATCTAGGGTTGTTCGATCCAAATCGGATCCACCGTCCTGTTGGATGTGCCCTAGTCTCGAGGCATTGGTCCTTGTATTTGTATTGTACATTTCATTGGATTTATGTATTATACAATTTGTGTCATTAAATAAAGGCATTAATATATTTATTATATATCTTGTGCTATGTTTTAAATAGAGTATCCAATGGACATATCCATATCCATTTTGACATGTGTCATGCACTTGGCAGTAAGACAATGGATAGGGAAACGATATGACCATAAAGTTATCCGTAGTCTGTTCTAGTCATGGGAATGAATGGAACTAGAGACTATCATTGGCTTGGTTGTCTGGCGATGTCTTACCGGCCATTGGACATGGGATGTCAACCAAGTTAATGCGTACATGTAAAAAGGCATGGTACTGGATAGATCCACTAAACGAGAAATCCATATGGTATAGTATCATAAGTGATTCTCATGTAGTACTTGTATGGATCCTTTGACCTGACCATATGATGGTACTACATGTGAAATGGCACACTTTGGTGTACACCTAAAGGGCGTGTAACAGGGTGCCAAGTATGGGTACGTTTGGGTATGTCACTGAACATGACATTGCTATGGATATGCAGAAGGGAATGTCACTCAGTAGTCCACTGAGATGATATCACCGGCCTCTTGATGAATGCAACTGCTAAGAGTGTGGCCACACCCAAACAAGTTGGTACTTATTTGTAAGTATCGATTCATTCAAGATCAAGTAAATGTCCAGACACAAAAGAGCGTGATCAATTTATACCTCTGTGTTGGACACCAATATCAATGACATACGATATACAAGTTTAAACTACAGGGTTATGATTATAGTTGCACTGCTATCTCCGTATTAATTAGGGGCTGTAGTGGCTTGCCAAAGACCGCCTACAGTCTGTGGGCCATAGGGCCACTGCCAACATAAAGACAGGCCCACAGGATAATGCACATTGAACGTCTGAACTCCAACTAAGAGGATCAATTGGATTATATGCACCGGAGAGAGAGGATTGTATTAATTATATTATATAGATCAATTGGATTGATGAAAATAATATGATTAATATTTGTACTGGCCTTCTCAAAAATTAATTCAATGAATTGATTTACGAGATTATTTCCGGGTGGAAATAATTTATATGTATAGGTTTACATGTATTTTATTTTATTATATTGGTTAAATTTATTGGTCAAATTAATTTTCATTTAAATATATGTAATATATTATATGATACAATATAATGACATACATGTTGGATTAAAATTACATATGAAATTAAATTGGACCCAGAGAATTAAATCGGACTTAGGCTTAATAGAGTAGCAAAGCCCACATAAAATAAAGAAGAAAATTGAGCCAAAAATTCTTATGAGGAATTCGGCCATCTAGGTTAAAAACCTAGATGAAATTTTTGGCCAATATGTGAAAAAGAGTAGAAAAATTACAGCAGGTTTTTCCAAGAAAAAATTCTCTCTTCCGGTTGATTCCAACGCTAGCACAGGTTAAGTTCCAAAGCCGTTTGTATAGGGGAATGTGGAAGAAGTCGATTTTGATTTCTGCAGCCATCTCTAGAAAAGATATTTTGGGTGAGAAGTCGATTCTCTTCTATTTAATTTTATTGTTTTTTATTTCCACCTCAATTTCTCCTGGGCACGGATTTGAGGAAATCAACGCGTTCTTCCGCTTTATCGGTTGATTTCCGGTGAAAAATCCCTACAGCGGTATCAGAGTGGGCTTTGGATCCATAAAAATTATTAAACTTGGTTGAATCTGTTGGGATTCGCCATTGGAAAAAAATGTGGCGCAGCGGAAAATTCACCGTTTAAAATTTCCTAGAATCCACCTATCGTGTCCAATTACCATTGATTAAAATAAAACCAATTTGAATCAAGAGAGATTAACTCACTGGATTCGTCTCTTCTAGAGACTGCTGTAGAATCATTTTTTGAAACTGCGTTCTCCAAAGTTCGGTGTACGACCAACTATTGAGTGGGAACCAGTGATAGTTGAAGACGCGAAGGAATGAAGGATTAATGCTGGGATTTTCGGCTGTTTTAGGGCTGCTATTGGTGGCTGAAATTTCCAGTAATTAATTAGGGTTGAATTAGGGTTTTCTTCGTTAAGTGTGCCCTTATATAGACACCATGTCTAATTGGGTTTTAATTAGGTTAATTAAACCCAAGCCCACTAGAATTATAATTACATAAATAAACTTTAATTAAGAGGTATATACTATGTAATTTAATTCCATTTGACTAAATTTAATTATCTCTAAATATATTACACTTAAGTAAATACAATACATGTATTTAATTTTCCTACTTAGGAAAATTATTTAATTAATTGTTTACTGTATATAATTCAATTAATTGATAAATTAATTAATTATATTATGTAAACTTATTTATTAAATTAAATTCAACCCAATGTTAATTAATTACCTTGACACCGAATGTCAACTAATTAATTAACACATTCCTTCCAATGTATATTACATGTACAATTTCTATAAGTTCCGGCTCAGTTGATCTATGTGCACGATCCTATGGGTCTGTCTTTATGTTGGCAGTATGCCCAAGGCCCACAGACTGTAAGTGGGTTCTAGCAAACCATTACAGCCCCCAATTAAGACAGAGATGCAACGGTCTTTAGAAGACACTCACCCAGTAGTAATCTCATAGTGTCCTTTGCCTAACGATATCGATATGAATAAACAAGAGACATGGTGTCCGTCATCCTCTTCTGTTGTTTATTATATTTCTTGATCTTGAGTTGACTGATTAATCAAATAAGCACCGACTTACTTGAGTATGGCCATACACTTATTAGTCCCACTCATCAAGTGGCCAATGATATCATTTCGGTGTTACCCGAGTAGCAATTCCATCACTTCATCATCAATATCGACATGTTCACCAGTCCACCCAATCATATCCGTATTTAGCGTCCTTTTATAGACCAGTTAGGCGTATGTCAAAGTGAACCGGATTCCATATTGATATTATAATGAAATCTAGTCTGAGGACAAAAGAGACCTACTCAAGAAAGACCTATGACGCGACAACCATGTGGCTTTCTTGTGTAGATCGATCCAGTCCCACGTCAACGACATGTACCTATATTCATGACTGACTATACAAGTACTATGGCTAGTTAAGAATTGCCATACAGTCATCGAATATACAAGTCTGTGGTTCTATTCGTTCCCACGATTAGAACAGACCTGGGATAGGTTTTATGATTATCAATCAATGGATACTCTACTCATATTATAGCATAAGATATAAATAAAATAGATTAATTGCCTTTATTAATGTGACACAAATAATGTACTCATACAATGAGTCTTAATGTATAATACAAAATACAAGAATCCAATGCCCTAAGAACTAGGGCACACCAACAGAATCCCATGTTTTAAAATTGGTGATTTTATTTGGGATTCTTTGGATTGGGGTTTTGTGATTTTCCCCTTGGAATTTTGCAATTGAAAATTAATATGCATATTCATTTATGTTGGATTTAATTTTCTGTTGTTTGATTATTTCTTGGTGATTTATTTTATGGCTGTAATTTTTTTTCCTGTAAAAATTACGGGCTTTTTCCATTGATACGGGGCTGTCGGTGGCGGAATCACCGCTGGCCGCCTCCGTAGAGGCGGAAACAGTAGCAGCTGCTGCTTGCTGCACGGTGGCAGAGGGCTGCTGCTGGGGCAACTTTGTTGCCCTAGCTACAATAGGCCGGGCCCTGTTTTGGATTTGGCGAGTTTCGGGCCTAGGGCCTAGTTTTGAAATTTTAATGGGTTTTAAAATTTTGTGTGTTTAAATTTTCTATAATTTAAATGCGCTTAGTTTCTTGAATGAAATTATAATTTTGTTCATGAGATATTAATTTTGGAAATTAATATGGTGTAATTGAAATTGGTTCGGGTTTTCTTGGCATGATTACCTAGACGGCTGATATGGACTCATGGTTTCCCAATTCCAGTGGGAGTAGTGTTTTTCCTAGGCTAGAGGCCCAAAGCCCATTAAGGGCTAGAACCATGATGGGCCAAAATTGGCAATTTCAAAATAATGGCTAAGGACATAATTGAAATAGGCTTTAATTCATGCATTATAACATGTTTATAAATTGATGTATTGGTTTACATGCTTGTATGATTAAATGTGTGTATGGATGCTATTGGGCCTTATTCAAGTTGGGTTGTATTTTTCTTTTTGGGTAAATACGACCTGCATGCCGTTTTCTTTTTTATGTAATTTTATTTTTTTTATTTATTATAAAATTGTAAAGAAGAAGCCCATTGGAGAGGCGAGCCCAGAAGGAAGAAGAGGAGGCCCACCTGGTGTATTTTCTAGTATCGGTTTACTAGAATTATATTAGGTTGTAATATAGGCCCATAACAGTCCATTTTATTTAATTATGCTTTATTTATTTACATGTGTAAATGTATGATCCAAACTCAATTTCACCCGCCTATGCATCTAAGTCGTTATTAAAATGAATCTAATAACCAAAAGGAAATTACTAAGTTGTTCAAAAGTGCTTCCCTCATTCAAAAACGACTCGAAGTGGGGATAGGCTGGTTGTAGGCCACGCCCTTGTTGGATGCACTGGAGTATTGGTTACTCTAACACTTGGATGGATGTTTTAACTTAGCATGGGTAGTAGGATTCTTCTGGCCCTAAGCATAGATGGGTAAGTGCCAACAAGCCCATCAAACCCAGATTCCCTAGGTTGGGATTGGATGACGTTCCTACCTAAATAATTAGGCTATAGTTTTTCCAGACCCTCGTCTGGTTATATCTTAATGAAATATGGATCTTAGCCCATTAGCCCAACAACTTAAGTTAATTAATAACCTGATTCATTATTAATTAAATATGTGAAAAACAAGTTAAGTCTTTTATTAACACTCTTATAATTTTTCTGTGTAGTAACCAAATGGCAACAAACAATTCACTTTCACTGCGATCTACCCTGGAAAGGGATAGCTTTTTGGCCCTAACTTTTTGGACTGGTCTAGGAACTTGAGGATAGTTCTAAGATAGGAGTTAAAGGAGTATGTGTTGGAAAGGCCTGTACCGGCTGCACCAACGGGGCATAATCCACCGGCTGCCTAGTTGGAGGAATACGAGATACATGTTAAGGATAACTGGGACGTGACATGCCTTCTGTTGGCGTGTATGGTCCTTGAGCTGCAAAAGAAGTTCATGGACCATCAGGCCTATACTATGATAACAACTCTTAATGAGATGTTTCAAGAGCAAGCTCGTCAGGAAAGTTACCTGACCAATAAGGCATTCCACTCCTGTAAAATGGGGGCTGGGACATCTGTGAGCACACATGTGCTCAAGATGAAGGGCTCTCTGGACACTTTAGCCCGTCTCGGATCGCCTATTTCACAGGAGCTGGTGGTTGGCACGATCCTGGCTTCCTTCCCGGATTCTTATGATCAGTTCATCCTAAACTACAATATGCAAGGGATGAACCATATTGTTAGTGAGCTACATGGGATGCTTATGCTCACTGAGCAGTCGATCAAAAAGACTCTGCCGGTACTGTTAGTCAACAAGGGGAACCCACCTCTTACTAAGGGCAAGGCCAAGGCAAAGGCTAAGAAAGCCAAGGCCAAAAAGGCCCAGGCCAAGCCCAAGGCCAGTCTCGAGGATGTCTACTTCGGGTGCAAGCAGGCTGGGCATTAGAAGAGATCGTATCCCAAGCTGTTAGGAGAGTAGAGGAAGACCTAGGGCATATCTTCATTAGGTATATATGTCATAGACATTAACCTCACTGTTTCAACATCCTAGGTATTAGATACTGGATGTGGTTCTCACATTAGTTGTAATGTGTAGGGACTTAAGAACAAGAGATCACTGGGATCTGGGGAGGTGGACTTGCAGGGTAGAAATGTGTGAGCACGGGTTTTTTCCCAACCTCAGTGATGAAAGCGACTGTTACCTTTTTCATGGATAAACGTGAAACGGATTCGGACCGACCGGGATGACGTCGGAAATGTCCCGGATAGGAGGTGTGTGACAAGTCCTAGTACGGAACCCTGGAAAATTTGAGCGGATATTTAAGAGAACCAAAAAACAAACCAAAGAAAATAAGTGAAAATATAATTTTCTGGGTATTACAGCCGCCCGGCTGTAGTCTACAGCTACGTGGCTGTAATCTCCTTATTTCCTTTTTTGGAAAAAATCAGCATTTAATTCGGGTTTTTGAGCAAAATAGGAATTTTTGATGCTACAGCCGCGCGGCTGTATATTACAGGGGCGCGGCTGTGACCTACAGCTGATGCTACAGCCGCACGGCTGTATATTACAGGGGCGCGGCTGTGACCTACAGCCGCGCGGCTGTAATGGTCAGTTTTTCTTTTTTGACGAAATCAGCAATTAATTCCTATTTAATATCAAAACAGGAGATATTTAAGGTTGCTATTCGGAAATTAGGGCAGGAGGAGGCAGAAAAAAGAGAGAAAACTTAGAGAAAAAAAGAGAAAAAAAAAAGAAATAACATAGTTTTTCTTAAGGTTTTCAATACAAAAAAAAAAAAAAAAGAATTAGACAAAAAAGAAAGAGAAGAAAGAAAAGAAGGGTTAGAAAAAGAAGGAACACTTGAAAAGCAATCCTTCAATTTTCCTCGTGGTTCCGTTCGAGGTTCGGAAAACACACTTTGCTCGGGTCGTCCGTGACTGTGGGACGTTTTCTGGCATCCAAAAATCTTTTTTGTGGTCCAAGCGCTGGAACACATACAAGGTAATTTTCTGAGAGGCCTTAAAAATCCATTGTGTTCATCTTGGTTGTGATTCAATTGCATGATTTGAGTTTTTTCATGTTTGGTTGGTTTTTTTTGGACTACGGCCACCCCACCAAAGATCACAGCCGCCCGGCTGTAACTTACAGCCGCGTGGCTGTGACCTAAAGAGGCGCGGCTGTAGTTCTTTTCCATTTTTCTTTCTGTTCTGTGGGAGTTTTCTGATTACAGCTGCCCCACAAGATCACAGCTGCCCGGCTGTAACCTACAGCTGCGCGGCTGTGACCTATAGGGGCGCGGCTGTAATACTTTTTATTGGTTTTTTTATGTTTTTCTTTGAGTTTTCTGTGGTTACAACCGCCCCACAAGATCACAGCCGCGCAGCTGTGACCTATAGGGGCGCGGCTGTAACCTACAGGGGCCGAAGCTCCATCGGCCCAAATCGATTGATAACGCTCCCACGCTTCAATTAAATGTGTTTTTCATATCTGTTATCGATCCAATCACATCCGTGCATGCTTCGATTCCATGTTCTTCATTTTTTTATAGGCGGATGTGATGAATTTGGTGATTTCGGACGATTAGGGATTTCCGGATTCGATTTGGTCCATTTCGGGTCTTTTCTGTTGGTTTTAGTATTTTTCCAGAAGTCCCAGATCGTCTAAAATCATCAAATTTTGCAAAATGATCTTCGAAAACACGAAAAATAAGTTGGAGTCGATTCTGGAGCATTACAGCAGCCCGGCTGTAAGCTACAGGGGCGCGGCTGTAACCTACAGCCGAGCGGCTGTAATGTAGCCTACAGGGGCACGGCTGTAATATGGGCAGAATTATAGTTTTGCCCTTTTGGGCCCCAAACTTGTAATTTTGCATTCTTTTCACATTGAAAAATGAATTTTGGCGTGTTTGCATACTTTTGGACCCTATATGGATGTTTGTTTTAGGCCCACACACGAACGGAACCTCCGGGTCCCGGGATATCTGGCCCGCTAAAGTTGGATAAATGCATGTAAATGAGCCAAACCGCTTTTAAAACCGATTTTTCATCCATAAAACCTACAGGGCGTTTAAAAAACCATTTTCCAGGTCTAACCGGGCCGACCGATCGGGTCGACCCGGTTACCCCCTTTGCATGATCCCGTTTCCTAAAATACCCCTGTTCTGTCTTATATGAGTCCTTAGTGTGATTTATTTATTTGTGCTAACCATATTTGGATGCAGCTTTTATTTTTACTTTATTTTTATCTTTGAATTATAAATTATCCCGTATATCTAGGCGATTGTAATTTTTAGATTATCGTGTATAATAGGCGGTTGTAAAAGGTGAGGATGAGAGTTTTCTTTTTCTTGGGTTGTATAATTTGGCCTCTGATTTACTTTTCCGCACTTTTACTTTTCCCGCACTTTTATTTTGGTTTTATATTTATGTCATATGTATGAGCATTGGTTAATAATAAAAGAGGAGATAAAACGAGTAGAATTAAGTGAATGAAATGTCGTATTACGAAATAATAATTAAAAATTAGTGAGGATTAGTAGATATGTTGCCCGAACCTCGAATCTCTGGATTAGGTACTGCGTCTACACTTGGTAGGGAGCTGTACCGGAATTTCCCGGATGAGCTGATCCGGGTGGCGACTATGTTTCTAATCTCGAAATTCGTGTTTCGAGATCTTTAAGTTAAAATGGGATTTTCTAAAAAGCTTGTTTTCTAAAATTCATGCTTGAAATGAAGTTTTCTACAAAAAAGCTTTTCCAATAAAATGGAAGGTTTTTCCAAGAAAGATTAAAACCCGTTTTCAAAACCAAGACGTAATCACCCAAAGAGAAAATCCCCGGTTCCCCCTTCACCGCGCGTTCCGAAAAAGGTCGTCCGCTCACAGTGGCGACTCCGCTGGGGATTAACGGTTTCTTCAAAAGAGTTTCCACAAAAAACTTAAGGGACTTAGGCAACAATTGAAGTACATCCTCACTTATAGTTGATAATTAAATCATAATTCAATATTTCATTCACATTGCATAAAGCATGACATTTTCTCTTCTTAAATCCCTCCAACACTCATTTAAACCTGGTTTATTTCTAAAGGTGACCTACCTCTTCCGCTAGGATTGGAGGCACCCGAGGAGGTAAACCACTCATAGCCTTGTACGAACCCCTTCATTTGAACCCTTGAGTGGGGAGAAGTGAGGAGTATATTTTCGCTATGGGAACCTGTACGACCCTTGGCTTGACTCATACCTTCATGTAATGGCCTAGCAACTTCCCTTTAGGATTACCAAAACCACATACTTGAAAATGGACATCGAGAGTATGCCTTTGGTATCCCCCGTTGATGCCAAAGAGACCCAATACCTAGGAAGAATGCGAGACCAATCGAATGGAGGAATAAGGTTGGAAGGGTGAGCATATTTTTGTGTGTGTGCTAACGTTCGCTCTATGATTGTTTTATTTTCGACCTTTTCATACGACATAAACATGCTTCATCCGTATGCCACATTCTAATCACTTTCTTTATGCAGCCATTTTAGAGCATCCTCATACATGTGTGTTGTGCTAACCATATTTTCGTGCAGCCATAATCATTTTCCGTATGCCACATTCATTTTGCGTGCTCATGGATTCATAAAGCATACACAACATCATCTTGCATGTCATGCATTCTAACCACATTTTTGTGCAGCCATTTGCATTTTTGTATGACATGGGCATCCACATCATTTCATTTCATTAAAAATGTAAGGATGTTCTAAGTATGCCCTTCACGACCATTTCATCTCATAACATATCGGGAGTCCCCAAGACTACTCGTACTCCGCCTGTGCACTAGTTTGCATTTGGCCGTCCCATTACATTATTAGAAGACCACAACGGTCTTAGGCTTGCGTTTGTGTGACGGACCACACGACATCATCACATCTTGATCATTCACATTTGGTGTCATGGAGATGCCTTAGTTTTGCTTGTGTGTCCCAATCCACATCGGATTGTTACATAACATCGACAACCCATTTGAGGTACTCCACGAGTGCTGAACTAGTTTTCATATTAAGACATTTCATAGCATTCCTAAATCATGTGAGGTGTTCCACGAACACCGAAATGTCGTCCGTGTTTTGACTCACACGTGACCTGTATGCGACATCACTTCATGTTAGACACCATAATAGTGTCGAACGTCTGTCTGTGGGACGGCTCCCTTGAGACCATTTCATGTCATTACATTGACCTATAAAGTGTCAAACTTATGTCCATGTGTCGGTACATATGCGACCATTTCACGACATCCACTGGGTGCCCCAAAGGCACCGAACCTCTATCCGTGTGAAGGCTCGCACGTGACGTTATTGCATTGTCTTGTGTGTAGCATAGGGTATGCTTTGAACATCCAAAGCAAGAGAAAGAAAAGCATTAAAACCATCTTTAGCATCATCCACATCCATGAGATATCATCCAAACATGAGCATAAAAGTACCATTTAGAGTGTCGAGTCTAGGACCACGACATCCATCTGAAACTCTAACCTTATGCTGATTGTGCAGTTTGGAGTCGCATCTCAGGAAGGCTAATTCGAGTTGAATCAGAACCAAACACCCCAGTTCAGTTAATTCGATCAGAATCGATCACCGTGGAAGGAATTAGTTCAGGGTCGGATTCAGACAGGGAAGTCGAAGTTCGGTTACCTACTCTACCGGTTGACAGTCAGACGTTGTTAGAAGAAGTTGATAGAGCAGACATGGCTGACGGAAACAGTGGGAATAGTGGAACTAATGGAAGCATGCCCTTCGACATGGCTGCCTTAATGAGGAGCTTCTTAAGCTCAGAAGAGTTCAGGGCTACCCTTAGGGAGCAGGTGCAGGCGGTGATGACCACCCTCCCTGTTTCGGTTGTCCAACCAGCCCAGACCTTGGTTGGGAACTGGGGACGACAGCCTGTTCAGGTCACTAATGGAACCGGGGGGAATACTCCTAGCGGGAGTGGCAGAGTTTCCAATCACAGAGAGCCGGACCGTCAGTCCGAAGAGGATGAGGCCTTTGAGAAGGCAAGGGAAGCCTCGATTGGGACGATACTAGAGAAGCGCCTCAATCAGAAATTTTCTGATATTAAAGCCATGCTACCTAAGCTGAAGGAGATGGTCCACTATAACCCTGTTAAGTATGTCGACCCGACTACTTTGATGGCTGATGGAGGTGAGCCGCTCCCAGCTGGTTTTCAGATGCCTTACTTGCCTCCGTACACCGGAGAGGGCCCACCGGAAGCCCACTTAGACAGTTACGTGAGGTTAATGACCAGCATGGGGATTGGAAAGGGTCATCTGTTGAACTTGTTTCCAACTACTCTGAGGGGTTCTGCGGCAAAGTGTTACATGAAGATGCCCACACACACTCGCTCCACCTGGGAGGATTTATCTGATGCTTTTGTGAAGCAGTATGCCTACAACACCCAGACTGAACAACTCTTGAAGATCTAGAAAGGATCCTTCAGAAACCAAATGAGTCTTTCCCGGCTTACTACAAGCGGTGGATGGATGTGCAAGTTTTGGTGGATGGGGCACCAAAGTTAGAGTCACTCATTGTGAAGCTGGTAGATGGTAGTCTGCCCCAATATAAGGACAAGATGAAGCTGAAGAGATTCCACTCCTTCAATGAGGTGGTGGAGTTTACCAAACGTATCGAGCGATACGAAGAAGAGGAACAGAGGGGCAGACAGAGTTCGGGCTCTTACAAAAGCAATCAGGGGTACTCTCAAGGGTACAAAGGCAACAGCTCTAAGGTTACTCCAGTGGGGTCCAGTACTAACTCGACTCAGAATGTAGCCTCGATCGAAGTGCAATGGGAGGATGTAGCCGCTGTGAACCTGGGAAGACAGACTCCTTAAAGGGTCACCAGTCCATGGGTTGAGTCAGTAAGCCAAATTTTTGCTAAGTGTAGAAAGGCTGGGTTATTGCAGAGCTTGAAGCCATTTTCGCCTCCAGCTGAGGCGGATAAAGACAATTTCTGCTCCTATCATATGATGACGGGCCACCGCACAAACGAGTGTAGCCAGCTAATTAAGGCCGTCAAACAGTTAGTCGCTGATGGAAAGATTATCGAGCCGGCTTTGAAGCCCAGTATTTAGAGTAATCCTTTGCCCAAGCTTGGGTGATTCGGGTGCACAAGCTACCAAGGATCATGTTGCAGCAATAAAGGAAGACCCTCCGCATGTGGAGGATGATATTCTTTTTTATGTCTTTAGTTTTTATCTTTAAAATTTATTCTGTGAACAATTCAACCTCTCAGTATTTAATTCAATACAATTTGATTTCAATTACTTGTGCGATATTTTTCGGATGGAACTGTGCATGCATCTAAACATTCATTTGATGCCTTTAACACACATGATGCATCAATGCATGAAATAAATCTAGGGACAGATGATGACCCAAAAATGATATCCGTCTCAAAAGACCTCACGCCTGATGAGAGGAAAGAAAAATTAAAAGTACCACAAAAGCGCATGGAAATCTTTGCTTGGCTGTACAGTGTCGTGCGGGGGTTGACGGAGAAATTACTGAACACCAAGCTCCAAAGGATTCAAAGATGAAATTAATCAAGCAGGAGCTCTGTAGACTCGAATGGGCATGTCTCCATGGTTGCAACCGCCAACTACTTCTTAGAGTGGGTAAAAGCGGAGTCATATATGAATGTCACCGACCAAAAAAAAAAAAAAAACAAAGAAAAAAAAATTATCATGTCGTGACCAATAATGGCCTACAATTACAAGGGGCAAAGATGGAGCATCATAGATTATCTTAGCATCTCCCACAAGCCAATGGGGCGGTAGAAGCGACTCACAAGGTTCCATCCAAACGACAATCACCTACAAAGGATAGGCCAATATGCTATCATTTGTCTTACAAGGGCAC
The DNA here is from genome assembly GCA_039660915.1 of Euphorbia tirucalli. Taxonomy (NCBI): domain Eukaryota; kingdom Viridiplantae; phylum Streptophyta; class Magnoliopsida; order Malpighiales; family Euphorbiaceae; genus Euphorbia; species Euphorbia tirucalli. The sequence goes on along the minus strand of CM077640.1, from coordinate 25,996,178 downwards.
AAAACTAGCATCAGAGCAGGCACTGAAGAAACATCATACTCCTTAGCCTATAGGATGGAAGCGGTTCCACCAGGGGAGACAGAGACCAAGTCGTCAACCCCATCAACCTAGACAAGCCCAGGCACTATTACGTGTAAAAAAAAAGGGTCCGATGGGTCGTAAACCGAGATGGCGATCCATGCAAAAATCAGGACAGTCCGTTGGATCGAAAACCGAAAAAGGCGGTCCATACAAAAGTTAGGACAGAGAGCCGAGCACCATCAGCAGGAAAGTTTGCAAAGACCAGTTGGTGGCAGGCATAGGTCCAGTCGAGAAGGATACCATTACTGATTCTGTCCTTAGCTTCATTTCATCTTTGATGTGCATTGTGTTAAAACATTATAAATGAGTTAATGAATAAATGCCGGTTTTATGTTCAGGTTAAATGTCCAAGTCTGCTTGAAATTGAATTCGTATGGATGTGCACATTTTCTGTTTACATGCATCTCACTTCAAAAAAAAAAAAAAAAAAAAAAAAGAAAGAGCCCGATAGATTGAAAATCCGAAAAGGGCGGTCTATGCAAAAGCTAGGGCATAAAATAAAGTCTGCTAAATTGAAAACCCGAAGGGGCAGTTCAGGCAAAAATAAAGACAGTCCGATAGGCCGAAAACCCAAAAAAGGGCGACCTATGCAAAAATTAGGACAAGCAATAAAAATAAAACAAAAGTCATACAGTAGTATCAAGCTCAGACAACTCTAATCCTGTAAAAACCGAGGTACATCAAAGCTAGTGCCTCGTGGAGCAAGCAATCAGGTCAATCAACCAAACTTCAATGCGATATCCCACCAAGGATAGACCCATCTGGGCATCCCAATCGTCCGTCCGGTCCCTGAAAGTCTGATTCATGACCTCCAGCTTGGTGACCCACCGATGCAATTAATCAACCTCTGTTCTCAAATGAGCAGACTCACGGCGCTCGATCCCAATCATCTTCGGCAACAAACAAAACATGAAAAAGCACCATAATCATACGCATATGCATCTAGGACATGCACATACACGTACACTCAAAACATACACACACACATGCATACATGCATCAATGTGTACTCAAGTACAGGTACATGCTGTCATCATCAGGCTGCCTCAAGCCATGAGTACTTCGAAAATGGAAATAACCTGACACTGGGGCATCCTCAAATCCCAAGTATCCAGGGGCAAAACAATCAAGCCGTATTTATTCTTGATCGAAGGGGCAAAAGTTTTTGTTTCCAAAATTATCGATCAAGGAATAAATACGTACCCCCAATCCAGCTTCAAAGGTATTGCTCCACCACAGAGAGCCAGTTTCAATAGTATTGCTCCACCATAGAGAGCCGATGTCAATGGTATTGCTCCACCACAGAGAGCCGGTTTCAAAAGTGTTGCTCCACCATAGTGAGCCAATTTTAATGGTATTGCTCCACCACAGAGAGCCGATTTCTACAATATCAAGGGGCAAGATGTTCAATCCATATTCATTCTTGATCGAAGGGGCAAAAATTTTTGTTTCCAAAATTATCGATCAAGGAACGAATACGTACCCGAAACAACTTCAAAACATCAAAGGAGATCATCAAGGTTCGCAAATCACCAAAGCATCTTTCCCCGGCCATTAAATCTCCACGGGAAACACAATCATCCTTTCCTTTAGTGACACAAGCTCCACTAGAAGTGAAATGACCAAAATGCCCTCCTGTCAGTAACCGTATTATCGGATGGCCAAAACACCTTTCTTTTAGCGACACGAGCTACACAAAAGACCAAATGACCAAAGTACCCTTACTTCAAGGAATGCCAACTTCCCAAGTTGCAAAATTACCAAAATACCCTTCCCTTTCGTAAGCACGGAATGGCAAGGAGAATTCGATCTGGGCAAGTCCTCTGCTTCGCAATGGAGTCGAAGCATGTCCCTGGAAAATCAAACAAGATCTGGGCAAAGTCCTCTGCTTTGCAATGGAGTCTAAGCATGACCCTAGATAACATCAGAACAATTAGGGGCAAAGTCCTATGCTTCGTATCGGAATCGAAGTAAGACCCTGAAGATTCAAACCAATTTAAGCAAGACCACTGTCTCAAAAGCAACCGAGACAAGTCCCTATAGACATCAAAACAAGTCCACATGAGGAGAACCCCCAGGTACATTCTCTTTTCCTTCTCACCTGCTCCCTATCGCGAGACTAAACTCGAATCGGACACAAGCACCCGTTCAAATCGACTTTGGTCCCGCGAGGGGCAGCCTATGAGCACGGGTTTTTTCCCGACCTCAGTGATGAAAGCTACTGTTACCTTTTTCACGGATAGCCCGGAGGTGTGTGACAAGTCCTAGTACGGAACCCTGGAAAATTTGAGCGGATATTTAAGAGAACCGAAAAACAAACCAAAGAAAATAAGTGAAAATATAATTTTCTGGGTATTACAGCCGCTCGGCTGTAACCTACAGCCACCCGACTGTAGTCTACAGCCACGTGGCTGTAATCTCCTTATTTCCTTTTTTGGGCAAAATCAGCATTTAATTCGGTTTTTGAGCAAAATAGGAATTTTTGATGCTACAGCCGCGCGGCTGTATATTACAGGGGTGCGACTGTGACCTACAGCCACGCGGCTGTAATCATCAGTTTTCCTTTTTTGACGAAATCAACAATTAATTCTGATTTAATACCGAAACAGGAGATATTTAAGGTTGCTATTCGGGAATTAGGGCAGGAGGAGGCAGAAAAAACAGAAAACTTAGAGAAAACTTAGAGAAAAAAAGAGAAAAAAAAAGAAATAACATAGTTTTTCTTAAGGTTTTCAATACAAAAAAAAAAAAAAAAAAAAAAGAATTAGACAAAAAGGAAAGAAAAGAAAGAAAAGAAGGGTTAGAAAAAGAGGGAACACTTGAAAAGCAATCCTTCAATTTTCCTCGTGGTTCCGTTCGAGGTTCGGAAAACACACTTTGCTCGGGTCGTCCGTGACTGTGGGACGTTTTCTAGCATCCAAAAATCTTTTTTGTGGTCCAAGTGCTGGAACACATATAAAGTAATTTTCTGAGAGGCCTTAAAAATCCATTGTGTTCATCTTGGTTGTGATTCAATTGCATGATTTGAGTTTTTTCGCGTTTGGTTGGTTTTTTTTGGACTACAGCTGCCCCACCAAAGATCACAGCCGCCCGGCTGTAACTTACAGCCGCGCGGCTGTGATCTAAAGGGGCGCGACTGTAGTTCTTTTCCATTTTTCTTTCTATTCTGTGGGAGTTTTCTGATTACAGTCGTCCGGCTGTAACCTACAGCCGCGCGGCTGTGACCTATAGGGGCGCGGCTGTAATACTTTTTATTGGTTTTTTTATGTTTTACTTTGAGTTTTCTGTGGTTACAGCCGCCCCACAAGATCACAGCCGCCCAGCTGTGACCTATAGGGGCGCGGCTGTAACCTTTGGGGGCCGAAGCTCCATCGGCCCAAATCGATCGATAACGCTCCCACGCTTCAATTAAATGTGTTTTTCATATCTGTTATCGATCCAATCACATCCGTGCATGCTTCGATTCCATGTTCTTCATTTTTTTCTGGTCGGATGTGATGAATTTGGTGATTTCAGACGATTAGGGATTTCCGGATTCGATTTGGTCCATTTTGGGTCTTTTCTGTTGGTTTTAGTATTTTTCCAGAAGTCCCAGATCGTCTAAAATCATCAAATTTTGCAAAATGATCTTCGAAAACACGAAAAATAAGTTGGAGTTGATTCTGGGGCATTACAGCCGCCCGGCTGTAAGCTACAGGGGCGCGGCTGTAATGTAGCCTACAGGGGCATGGCCGTAATATGGGCAGAATTACAGTTTTGCCCTTTTGGGCCCCAAACTTGTAATTTTGCATTCTTTTCACATTGAAAAATGAATTTTTGCGTGTTTGCATACTTTTGGACCCTAGATGGATGTTTGTTTTAGGCCCACACACGAGCGGGACCTCCGGGTCTCGGGATATCCGGCCCGCTAAAGTTGGATAAATGCTTGTAAATGAGCCAAACCGCTTTTAAAACCAATTTTTCATCCATAAAACCTACAGGGCGTTTAAAAAACCATTTTCCAGGTCTAACCGGGCCGACCAGTCGGGTCGACCCGGTTACCCCCTTTGCATGATCCCGTTTCCTAAAATACCCCTGTTCTATCTTATATGAGTCCTTAGTGTGATTTATTTATTTGTGCTAACCATATTTGGATGCAGCTTTTATTTTTACTTTATTTTTATCTTTGAATGTGTTTTATAGATTATCCCGTGTATCTAGGCGATTGTAATTTTTAGATTATCGTGTATAATAGGCGGTTGTAAAAGGTGTGGATGAGAGTTTTCTTTTTCTTGGGTTGTATAATTTGGCCTCTGATTTACTTTTCCGCACTTTTATTTTGGTTTTATATTTATGTCATATGTATGAGCATTGGCTAATAATAAAAGAAGAGATAAAATGAGTAGAATTAAGTGAATGAAATGTCGTATTACGAAATAATAATTAAAAATTAGTGAGGATTAGTAGATATGTTGCCCGAACCTCGAATCTCTGGATTAGGTACTGCGTCTACACTTGGTAGGGAGCTGTACCGGAATTTCCCGGATGAGCTGATCTGGGTGGCGACTCTGTTTCTAATCTCGAAATTCCTGTTTCGAGATCTTTAAGTTAAAACTGGATTTTCTAAAAAGCTTGTTTTCTAAAATTCATGCTTGAAATGAAGTTTTCTACAAAAAGGCTTTTCCAATAAAATGGAAGGTTTTTCCAAGAAAGATTAAAACCCGTTTTCAAAACCAAGACATAATCACTGTAAGCGCCGGAATTTTCTATACTTAAAAAAAAAAAAGTTATAGTCGTACGACTATAGTTACAGTCGTACGACTGTAATGTCGGACAGACTGTAGGAACCCATACCTCTGCAGCAGAAATGGAGGAGAGAGAAAGGGAGCATTAATTGCTCCCTTGTTGCAGCAAGCAAGGGAAGGAGGCAGAGATAAAAAGAGAAAAAGGAGGAAAATGGAAAAAGAAAGAAAATTTGGCTGGTAAGAAGAAACTTAGAGAGAGAAAGAGAAGAGAGAGAAAAAGAAAAAAAAACCACAAAAAACTCATTTCTTTCATTTTGATTTTCTTTAATCTCTCAAAATTAAGGTTAAAATTTGTTAGAAATCCCTAGGTTAATCAATTAACTACATAACCAAATCAAGAACTCGGACTTAAACCATCAGAAACCCTTGCAATTTGGATTTTGGACAAAAAGCTCTCAACTTCAATTCCAAAGGGGAAAGTGCGAATTTGTTGGGATCGGAGCGACGCCAGGGGTCAAAACGACTTGGAATAGCTTCTAAAAAGGTAGTCACTTCTTTTCCTTACACTTTTCCTCGCTTTCTGGGCATTTGAAGTGAATTTTGTGCATTTTTGCTGCATTTTCATATTTCTGTTCCTGGAAATTAAGAACAGTCGTACGAAGATGAGTACGAAGAATTTGACAGAAGAGAGGCTGTTAAACTCCCAGCTGTTGAGAAGCTGAAGATTTCAAAAGTCAAGCACGTAACCCGAAGTGGAAGGGTATATCAGCCGGCAGATCAGACGAAAGATAAAGCACCGATGAATGGGTTGGGCAGTACTTCGGCACCGGAAAGAGTCGAGAAAGAAGACTTGGTCATTTCCCAACTGAAGAAGACCCCTACACAAGCTAGTTTGTGGCATCTGCTTATGACCTCCAAAGAGCATAGGGAGGCTTTAGTAAAAAAGCTATCAGAAATTGAAGTCTCCCCTATAGCTTCACCAGAGGCTATGTGCTGTTTGCTAGACAAAGTCCATGCTGGAGCTCCTATTATTGTTTTCTCTGAGAAAGACCTACCAGCAGAAGGAAAGGCTTACAACAAGGCTCTTTACATTAGAGCCTATATCATGGATAAGGTGATGCCGTGCGTTATGGTGGATGACGGCTCAGCTCTGAATATTTGCCCACTGAAAATGCTACCGTTTCTAGGCATGAATGAAGAAGTGTTGAAGAGGTCCTCGACAGTCATTCGGGCGTATGATGATTCTAAAAGAACAGTGATAGGGACCTTTGAAACAGAAGTGGAAGTTGGGCCCATCAAGTCCATGGTTGTTTTCACAGTGATCGATGTCCCTGTCACATTCTCCTTATTGCTTGGAAGGCCCTGGTTCCATCCTTTGGGAGGTGTTCCTTCCAAATTGCATCAGAAGATTAAATCTCTATGAATGACAGGATTGTGACTGTTGAGGCGGACGCCCAGTCGATGGTAGCTGCAGTGGATGAGGGAGTGGTTCCTTTTGGTGGATTCCAAATTGCTGTCATTAAGGAGGAAGAAACCACGGATGCCCCTATGGTCCTTTATGAGAACTACATGCCAGATTGGCTATCCCGATATTTGTACAAGCTGAACTTTGTCCCGGGAATGGGACTTGGGATTAATTTGCAAGGTGTGCCAGAATTCAAGATCGACTCGGGAAAGTCAAAGCAGTACGGCCTTGGTTATGTAGAGGGGTCATCCGAGCGGAAGAATCTGAAAAAGGGCAAGAATGGCAAGGTCATGATGAAGCCATTTCCGAAGGCAGGAGAAAGCCTTTATAAAGGCCAAGCTGAACCGGTGCTGGTTGGAAATGTTGAGCACCCTGGCTTTGAGATCTTTGCAGATGTTGTGGATTTTGAGAAAAGCCAGGAAGAGCCAGTAGCCCCTGTAATGATGGAGAAAGCAATTGCTGAATCTAAAATTCTGAAAGGAGAATCATCTGAGGTGATAATAGAAACCATAGAGGTGGCCGAGGAAGAAGATGAAAAGAAGACCTGTGCTGAAGCTACAGAAGTGATCTCGGGAGCTTTGACTGCTGCATTAACCAAAGCTTTTGGAAAATCCAAGGAAGGATTTGGTGAAGAACTAATGGCCAAAGTGAACTTAGACTCTGTGGTTGCTGAAATCGCCAAGATTATGGAGAAAGCTAAGGCACAGGTGGCCGAGAAAGCTGCAGTCCCAGATGATGCTCTGGAAGGGAAGATGGAAGCTGATGAAGAACAAGGCCCTCCGCCTGTGGAGGATGAAAATGATTTTGTTGTATCTATTTCTTCCATTTTCAATGTAACTGATGTACTTTATGATAAGTTCAATACAATGAAATCCCAGTTTGCTTACTTGTGCGATGTTTATCCTGATAATTCTGTGCATGCATTCGAATCACCATCAAGCATATTTAGCATACATGACACTGCATTGCATGAAATCAATATAAGTACAGATGAAAACCCTAAAATGGTACTCATTTCACACGAGCTAAAATCCGAGGAAGAAAGAGAATTAATAAGAATACTCCAAAAACATGTTAAAGCTTTCGCCTAGTCGTATGAAGACATGCCGGGTGTAGATACAGGAATAGCAGTGCACAAAATCCCAACGGACCCCAAGTTTAGACCGGTAAAGCAGAAGTTGAAAAGACTAAGGTCGGAATGGGCTACACTGGTGAAGGAAGAAGTGGCCAAACAGATAGATGCCAGGTTCCTCAAAGTGGTGGAGTATACGGAATGGCTAGCCAACATTGTCCCCGTGCCTAAAAAGGATGGAAGGGTTAGAGTATGTGTCGACTACAGGGACTTGAACAAGGCCTGCCCTAAGGACAATTTCCCACTACCTCACATTGACGTATTGGTTGATAGTGCAGCAAAAGCAGCAATGTACTCATTCATGGATGGCTTCTCGGGATACAATCAGATTTTGATGGATGTGATCGACAAGGTGAAAACATCGTTCATCACAGAGTGGGGTACCTTCTGTTACAGAGTGATGCCTTTCGGGTTGAAGAACACCGGTGCCACTTATCAGAGGGCTGTCACAACTCTGTTGCACGATATGATCCATAAAGAAGTCGAAGTGTATGTCGATGATATGCTTGTTAAATCAACAACCCGGGAGGAACACCCTGTTATCCTGGATAGATTTCTAACACGCATTGGAGAGTACAACTTGCGACTTAACCCCAAGAAGTGCATATTCGGGGACACATTAGGGAAGTTGTTGGGCCATGTAGTTAGCCAGAGGGGGATAGAAATGGACCCAGATAAAATCAAAGCCATCCAAAATATGCCAGCTCCAAAGATAGAAAAGGAAGTCAGATCATTCCTGGGTTCCTTGCAGTATGTCAGCCGCTTCATAGCCAAGCTAACTTCCACTTGTGAGCCAATCTTCAAGCTATTAAAGAAAGATCAGCCAATTGTGTGGGATGACAAGTGTCAGCTGGCGTTTGAGAAGATCAAGGCTTACCTGGTAAAGCCACCAGTGTTGAGTCCTCCAATCCCAGGGAAGCCCCTGATTTTGTATTTGGCAGTTGAAGAATCCTCTATAGGGGCAATGCTAGCACAGGAACAAGATGGCAAGAAGGAATATCCTATCTATTACCTTAGCAAGAAATTGCTGGAGTATGAAACCAAGTATACACTGGTGGAGAAGACATGTGTGGCGATGATTTGGTTGACCAAGAAGCTGCGCCACTATTTCCAATCCTATAAGATACAAGCCGTGGCTAAGGTGGATCCAATGAAGTACCTCTATGAAGCACCAGCATTGGTTGGGAAGTTGTCCAGGTGGTTGTTACTTTTGTCTGAATTCGACATCGAGTACATCACGAAGAAAACCATTAAAGGGCGAGCCGTGGCAGAGTTTCTGGCAAATCAACCCCTAGAATCAGATTACACAGAGAATCTGGAATTCCCTGATGAGCAACTAGCCATGGTGGAAGTGAAAAGGTGGGTCATGTGTTTCGATGGGGCAGTGAATAGAAAAGGCGCCGGGATCGGGGTACTTATAGCGACACCGGATAGTGAGGTCATTCCTTTATCCAAAAGGCTGACCTTTCCTGTAACCAACAATGGGGTGGAATATGAAGCGTGCTTGTTTGGAATGGAGACTCTATTAACCTTAGGAGCAAATGATGTCTTAATTTTCGGTGATTCACTTCTAGTGATCAGGCAAGCTCAGGGTGAGTGGGAACTAAAAGAAGAAGCCTTACGGCCTTATTTGGAGCTGCTACAGTTCAGGAAGGGTTTATTCAGCCAGTGTGAATTCAGACATGTCCCCAGGGATGAGAATAAGATGGCTGATGCATTAGCAACTTTGTCCTCCATGTGGGAAAATCCAGAAGAGACACAAGTTCAACCACTGGTTATAGCCACTTCCAGGCATCCTTGCTTCGAAGTGCATGAAGTAATGGAATTATCAGCCGAAGAAAAGCCATGGTTCTTTGACATTTACCGGTATGTTAAGGAGGGAAAGTACCCAGAAGAGGCCAGCGCTGCTGATAAGTTGACACTGAGAAAACTGGCTAGTCAATTCAGAATCTTCGAGGATAAGTTATACAAAAGAACAGCACATGGAGTCCTTTTAAGGTGTCTAACAGAACGAGAAGCAGAGGATGTGATGCAGCAGGTACATGCAGGATCCTGTGGGCCACATATGAATGGACTTGCCATGGCTAGGAAGATAATGAGACAAGGGCATTTCTGGATGACAATGCAAGCAGATTGTATAAGAAAAGTAAAGAGATGTCATGAATGTCAGATCTATGCAGACATTAGTCATCTTCCTCCACTTGAACTTCGGAATCTAGCGTCTCCTTGGCCGTTTTCAGCATGGGGGATAGACATGATTGGTGAAATTCATCCAGCTGCATCTAATGGGCATAGATTCATAGTTGTGGCAGTTGATTATTTCTCCAAATGGGTCGAAGCGGAATCCTTCACTAATGTTACAGCCAAGCACATGGTCAAGTTCATCCGGAAGAACATCTTCACTCGGTATGGGATTCCTCACCACAAAGTAACTGATAATGGAGTACAGTTTCAAGGGGCAACAGCTGAGCTATTTACAGAGCATGGAATTGAACATCATAAGTCCTCTCCATATAGACCACAGGCTAATGGTGCAGTAGAAGCAGCTAACAAGGCAATAAAGAAGATCTTATCAAAGATGGTAACCACTTACAGGGATTGGGCTGATAAACTGCCTTATGCTCTCTGGGGTTACAGAACCAGTGTTAGAACGCCGACAGGAGAAACTCCTTATACCTTGGTATATGGAATGGAAGCAGTGTTGCCAGTGGAGATAGAACTCAAGTCACTCAGAGTTGCCCTGGAAGCTCAATTACCAGAGACTGAATGGGTTCAAGCCAGGTATGAACAGTTGGCAGCATTAGATGAAAGGCGACTAAAAGCACTGGATCACCTGCAGATGTATCAGCGCAGAATGGCTAGAGCCTATAATCGAAATGTGAAGTACTCTAAGCGGCAGTTAAGAGCAGGAGACTTGGTTCTAAAGCAACTAAGGCCTTCAAATGTTGATGTTAGAGGCAAGTTCAGACCCAATTGGGAAGGACCATATGTGGTGAAGAAGGTGCTATCAAAAGGCGCTATCAGCATTATGGACATGGACAGGAATGAGTTTGCCAACCCGATCAACCAAGACAGGCTAAAGCTTTATCATGTATAAAAAAAAAATAAAATAATAAAATAAAAATAAAAAAAATAAAAATAAAAATAAAAATAAAAGTCTGCTAGGCTGAAAACTCGAAAGGAGCGGTCTAGGCAAAAATTAAGACACGAGAGAAAATAATCAGTCAGAAAATCTGAAAAGGACGACTGGTGACGGATTCTGGCACGATGTGAAATGTGTGTCATTTAGGAACCAACTTGTTTCAAATGTACTCATTTTGACTTCATCAATAAAGTGAAGTGTTTGTTTAAATATATTTGCATGGTTATGACAAATGCACAAACAAAGTTGTCTTGCATAAACACACATTCAAAGAAAGCACTTTGCATTCAACTGATCAATATCATCGCATTATTTGACAAATGAAAATGTATCAAATACATGCAATTTAAAATCTCTTATCGTCCTCTACAGTCCAGTTCATCTTCCCAGACGAGCAATAAAGGGTCACAACACCATTTTAGTCAAATCTAGAAAAAAAAAAAAAAAAAAAAAAAGCTCGCTGAGGTGAAAACCGAAAAGGCACCTCGGGCAAAAATTAGAGCGGCCCGCTAAGCTGAAAACCCATATCGGGCAGTTTAGGCAAAAGTTAGGGCATATGAAAAGCTCGCTAAGGTGAAAACCGAAAAGGCGCCTTAGGCAAAAGTTAGAGCGGCTCGCTGGGCTGAAAACCTGATTTGGGCTACCCAGGCAAAAATTAGAGCACTTAAAAAAAAAAAATCATAACTTCCCACGGAGCAGGAAAAACAGAACATCCTCAGTATTCCCCGCAGAATTCGTCACATCACTCTCCAGCAGAGTTTCCCCCACTATTTCCCCAGCGGAATCTACATAAAGAACATAATCAATTATTTCCCCGTAAAGTCTCCATATTACTCCTCAGTGTAGTCTACACAAAGAACACCATAATTGTTTCCCCAGTCAAGCTGTCACACTCTTCCCCAGCGGAATCTGTACAAGGAATACTACGATCATTTCCCCAGCAGTCACCTCGCTTCTTTGATAATCATCAAACAATGCCCCAAGAAAAGCAAAATCAACCAGGGGTACAACATATCTCCCCAGCGGAGGACGGAAACGTCCAATAACAGAAAATACATACATGTACATAGACATCATCATGCATCCATACATTGCATATATCAATTACTTATCCCGGCTAGTCTTCATTTTTGATCGAAGGGGCAAAAATTTTTGTTTAAAAATCTCTCGATCAAGGAACGAAGACTTGCCATTTTAAGTGCAGGAATTCATCCCCAGATCAATATCCTCAGCAAGTCAGCAGATCCGCCTCGAGTAATGTAAACTCAATATCGGCCCAGGTCCGCTCCATTAGCTCAACTTTCTCCAGCAAGTCCGCCTCGAGTAATGTAGGCTCGGCATCGGCCCAGATCCGCTCCATCATCCAAGTTCCCCAGCAGATCCACCTCGAGTAATGTAAACTCGGTATCGGCCCAGATCAGCTTCGTCTATTTCCCCAGTAAAGTTCGCCTCGAGTAACATAGACCCGTTATCGGCTAATCTCTTCATCAACTCGCCTTGGGTAACATAGACCCGGTATCGGCTAATTTCTTCATCAATTTCGCCTCGGGTAACCTAGACTCGGTATCGGCTAATTTCTTCATCAACTCGCCTCGGGTAACATAGACCCGGTATCGGCTAATCTCTTCATCAACTCGCCTCGGGTAACATAGACTCGGTATCGGCTAATTTCTTCATCAATTTCGCCTCGGGTAACCTAGACCCGGTATCGGCTAATCTCTTCATCAACTAGCCTCGGGTAACCTAAACCCGGTATCGACTAATCTCTTCATCAACTCGCCTCGGGTAACCTAGACCCGGTATCGGCCTATCTCATCAGAAGATTCATTCCAGTGTTCGCGGCGCTTTAATTCATGCTCTTAAATTCATCATCGCAGGTGTTATAGACCTGGAGCTAGATGTCGAATTTTGTCACGCGAGGGGCAGCTGTAAGCGCCGGAATTTTCTATACTTAAAAAAAAAGTTATAGTCGTACGACTATAGTTACAGTCGTACGACTGTAATGTCGGACAGACTGCAGGAACCCATACCTCTGCAGTAGAAATGGAGGAGAGAGAAAGGGAGCATTAATTGCTCCCTTGTTGCAACAAGCAAGGGAAGGAGGCAGAGATAAAAAGAGAAAAAGGAGGAAAAAGGAAAAAAAAAAGAAAATTTGGCTAGTAAGAAGAAACTTAGAGAGAGAAAGAGAAGAGAGAGAAAAAGAAAAAAAACCACAAAAAACTCATTTCTTTCATTTTGATTTTGTTTAATCTCTCGAAATTAAGGTTAAAATTTGTTAGAAATCCCTAGGTTAATCAATTAACTACATAACCAAATCAAGAACTCGGACTTAAACCATCAGAAACCCTTGTAATTTGGATTTTGGACAAAAAGCTCTCAACTTCAATTCCAAAGGGGAAAGTGCGAATTTGTTGGGATCAGAGCGACGCCAGGGGTCAAAATGACTTGGAATAGCTTCTAAAAAGGTAGTCACTTCTTTTCCTTACACTTTTCCTCGCTTTCTGGGCGTTTGAAGTGAATTTTGTGCATTTTTGCTGCATTTTCGTATTTCTGTTCCTGGAAATTAAGAACAGTCGTACGACTGTTCTTGGTTTTCATGAACAGTCGTACGACTGTATATACAGTCGTACGACTGTTCTTAATTTCCAGTTAATTTTTCCTCAAGTTTTTGATTAAAAATGATTTTTGGCAAAATTCTGATCCTGGACTGATTACAGTCGCACGACTGTAAACTACAGTCGTACGACTGTAATCCTTGTTCCAGAACTAGAATTTCAACCTTCATTCCCAAAAATTCCCAAAAAAATCTCAAAAATTAGAAAACCCCAAAAATCATCAAAAATGAATTTTGTTGTGTGCATCACGACCATAGATTCAATTTTTAGTAAAATTGCATTTAGAACAATTCAACGACGGAGACCCAGTTCTCCCGAAAACCGACCCACTGAAATATATAAAAATGCATGTAAACCGGAAAAATTGTTTTCAAAATGATTTTTTCCCACAAAACCAAAAATACAGGGACGTTTCAAAATGTTTTCCAGGTCTAATCGGGCTGGCTAGCCGAGCCAACCCGATTATCCCCTAAATGCATGCCCCCCAATTCTCGATTTCCCAATTCTGTCTGTTTGAGTCCAACTTGTGGCGTGCCGTATAAATTGTGCTAACCTTTTGTTTTGCAGGTTTTAATTTCTTTTATTTTTATTTTTGATGTATTTTAATAGATTGAATCGTGTATTTAGGCGGTTGTAATTCTTTTTAGATTTTCGTGTATTCTAGGCGATTGTATAAGTGAGGCGAGTGTTTTTATTTTCCTATTCGATTTGGTTGTAAGCCGATTAATGTTTATTTCTCTTTATTTTTGTACTATATATTTTGTATGCGCGCTGTATGGCTTTTATATTCAATAAAATGGACTTTAGATTTTGAAATACCACTCGAGAACATTGGCAATATTTATTTTAATTAGACACGAAATAGGGGACTTGTCCGGACCCGAATCTCTGGATAGTGTAGCGGCCGTTCGTCCGGTTCAGCTACATAAGAATTTCCCGGTTGAGCTGAGCCGGGTGGCGACTCCTACAATATTCATCGAGACTTAGGTCTCGGTTCTTTTATATATCAATTCCATTTGTTTTCCAAAACGCGGATTTCCATTATAAAAACCCCGCGCGAGGGAGGGATGCGCCCGAGATCGTGGCGCCCCATTCCGAAAGGGAGTCCTGCGTCCCGTCGAAAATGCGTCGTCCGCTCACAATCACCCAAAAAGAAAATCCCCGGTTCCTGCTTCACCGTGCGTTCCCAAAAAGGTCGTCCGCTCACAAAATGGAGCAAGGGTAGCTACAATAGAGATCGGTGAATACCACCTTATGATGCCTAGTGGATTAGTTTTGATATTGGAACAATGTTATTTTGTACCTGCAATGTGCAGGGATATTATTTCTGTTTCAATATTGAATTTTTTTGGATTTAATTTTACTATTGCAAATGGTAGAATTGGTTTATCTAGAGAGGGATTATTTTACGACGAAGCTCTATTACTTAACGGCCTATATATCCTAGATTTGAATGAAACTAATCATGTCTATAATATAAATACTAAAAGGGTTAAGCCTAACGAACTTAATCCGGTCTACCTTTGGCATTGTTGTTTAGTCCACATAAACAAGAAGCGCATAGCTAGGCTTAACAAAACTGGAATCTTAGGATCATTTGACTTGGAGTCACTTGATATAGATGAATCTTGTTTACGAGGTAAAATGACCAAAGCGCCTTTTCGCAAGAAAGCTGAAAGGGCTACTGGCTCGTTGGACCTAATACATTCAGATGTATCTGGGCCCACAAGCGCAGCTACTAGAGGTGGACATCTGTACTTCGTCAAGTTCACTGATGATTTCAGCAGAGATGGCTATGTCTATCTGATGAAACATAAGTCTAAGACCCTTGATAGGTTCAAGGAAATTAGGAATGAAGTACAGAACCAGCTAGGCAGAAATATCAAAGCCCTTCGGTCAGATCGAGGAGGCAAGTATATGAACCTATAATTTGACTCATATTTGAGAGAGCATGGAATCATTCCATAGCTCACTCCTTCAGGAACACCACAATGGAATAGGGTGTTCAGACGGAGGAACAAGACTATGTTGGACATGGTACACTCAATGATGAGTCACGCCTCTCCCAATAAGCTTCTGGGGATACGCTCTTGAGACAGCAGCTCTCATTTTGAATAATACTCCGACTAAAGCAGTGGAAAAGATGCCATAAGAGATATGGACGGGCAGGGCGCCCAATGTGTCTTTCCTGAAGATTTGGGGATGTTATGCACATGTCAAGAAATTGACTGGGGGCAAACTAAAACCCAAAACCGACAAATACCTATTTGTTGGCTACCCTAGGGAAACCAAAGGGTGTTACTTCTACAACCCTGTTGAGAATAGGGTGTTCGTGGCACGAAAGGGGGTCTTTCTAGAAAAGGATTTCATTTCCAAAAAAGATAGTGGGAGCAATACTGAACTCAGGGAAGTTCAAAGCTCACAAACTCTTGAAGAGGATAACTCGGAGACCAAGGTGGAGCTTCCACAGGAGGAAGCACCGACCCAGTTCACACAAGGACCTAGAAGGTCTAGTAGGGATCATCGGGAACCAGAGAGATACAGATTTCTCATCACCGAAGATCACACTTTTCTCATCTTCAATGAGGAAGAGCCTAAAACCTACCAGGAGACTATGACTAGCCCACAGTCTGCCAACTGGTGCAAGGCCATAGAGGCGGAGATGCAATCTATGTATAATAATCAGGTTTAGAACCTGGTTGATCCACCTCCGGGTGCTAAGTGATACGTTGCAAGTGATGCTACAAGCTAAAGGCTGATAACACCTTCAAAGGGGCATCTGGTTGTGAAAGGTTTCAAACAAGTCATGGAATAGACTATGATGAAACTTTCTCACCAGTCACTATGCTCAAATCCATTAGGATCCTACTGGCCATAGCCGCTTGGTACAACTATGAGGTATGGCAGATGGATGTAAAAACCACTTTCCATAACAGAAAGCTACTCAAAGATGTGTACATGACACAGCCTGAGGGTTTTGTCGGTCCAAAGTATCCTTGAAGGGTATTACAAGCTTCAAAGGTCCATTTATGGATTGAAGTA
Organism: Euphorbia tirucalli; assembly: GCA_039660915.1. Lineage (NCBI taxonomy): Eukaryota > Viridiplantae > Streptophyta > Magnoliopsida > Malpighiales > Euphorbiaceae > Euphorbia > Euphorbia tirucalli. The sequence continues at coordinate 25,979,977 of CM077640.1, read as the reverse complement.
AGCATTCCAAAGTTGGAATCTTAGAATCAATGAAGCCATAAAGGAATATGGCTTCATACAGAATCAAGATGAGCCTTGTGTGTATAAAAGGATTAGTGGGATCGTTGTCACCTTCTTGATATTATATGTGGATGATATCCTTCTTATTGGAAGTGACATACCAACAATGCAAGGAGTGAAGCAGTGGTAGTGTAAGTGCTTTGCAATAAAGGACTTAGGCAAGACTGAGACGATCCTAGAGATCAGGATCTGTAGGGATAGATCCAATCGTCTTCTGGGCCTAAGTCAGGCCACTTATATAGACAAAGTTCTAAAAAAATTCAGCATGGATCAGGCCAAGAAAGGTTTCTTGCCAATGAGCCATGGGCTAAAACTTAGTAAGAAGAACTGTCCTAAGACAAGGCAGGACAGGGAGAACATGAAGTTGGTCCCATATGCGTCAGCTATAGGATCAATCATGTACTCCTTGCTATGTACGAGACCTGATGTCACCTTCGCACTGAGTATGATGAGCCAATACCGGTAGGATCCTGATGAGGATCACTGGAAGGCTGTAAAAGCAATCCTAAAGTACCTTAACCGGACCAAGGATAGCTTCTTAATGTATGGAGGTCAGGAAGAGCTATCAGTTACTGGGCACACTGATGCAAGCTTCCAGACCGACCAGGATGAATTCCAATCACAGTCTGGGTATGTGTTCTTGGTAAATGAGGGTGCTTTTAGCTGGAAGAGCTCCAAGCAATTGACCATCACGGACTCTACTACAGAAGCTGAGTACAATGCGGTGTGTGATGCAGCTAAGGAAGCTGTATGGATAAAGAAGTTTATACCTGAATTAGGAGTAGTGCCAACTATCCAGGATCTATTTGATATCTTCTGTGGCAACAATGGGGCTATTGCACAAGCTAAGGAGCCCCGGTCACATAAGAACACGAAGCACGTGCTCAGGAAGTTTCACCTCATACAAGAAATCACCGAGAGGGATGACATTTCATTACATAAACTGGACACCGAGGATAATGTCGTAGATCCTTTGACCAAGGTGCTGGCTCAGCCCAAGCACGAGGGTCATACTAGATCTCTAGGGATTAGGCACATGCCTAGTTAGCACTAATGTAAGTGTGAGATTGTTGAATGTGCCCTAGTCCCGAGGCAGTAGTCCTTGTATTTGTATTGTACAATTATTGGATTTATGTATTATACAATTTGTGTCATTAAATAAAAGCAATAATTTATTTATTATATATCTTGTGCTATGTTTTAAATAGAATATCCAATGGACATATTCATATCCATGTTGACAGGTGTCATGCACTTGGGAATAAGACGATAGATGGGGAAATGATATGACCATGAAGTTATTTGTAGTCTGTTCCAGTCATGGGAATGAATGGAACTAGAGACTATCATTAGCTTGGTTGTGTGGTAGTGTCTTACCGGCCATTGGACATGGGATGTTAACCAAGTTAACGGGTACATGCAAAAAGGGCATGGTACTAGATAAATCCACTAAACGAGAAATCCACATGGTATAGTGTCACAAGTGATTCTCGTATAGTACTTGTATAGGTCCTTTGACCTGACCATATGATGGTGCTGCATGTGAAGTGGCATGCTTTGGTGTACGCCTAAATGACCTATAACAAGGTGCCAAGTATGGGTACATTCGGGTATTTCACTGAACATGGCAATGCTATGGATATGTAGAAGGGAATGTCACTCAATATTCCACTCTCCTAAGAGGAACAACAAACTCATCTCGACCTCCTGTGAGCACGGGTTTTTTTTACCTCTGTGATGAAAATCCTATGTTACCTGTTAAGACAGATGAACGTGAGTCGGATTTGAAAATGAGCGGAATGTTGCCTAGAATGTCTCAAATGCTCCGAAAACCAAACAGTCCTCAATCCGAAACACCGAGAAAGGTCCTTCGAGTGATTAGAAAGCATATATGTTAATGTAGGATTTAGGAAAAGCCTATTAGCTCTTGTTTGAGTCGCACGGCTGTAGTTCAGAACTACAGCCGTGTGGCTAGAACATCAGAGTTGCACGGCTATAATCTTATAGCCGCGCGGCTCTAACAGGTGACCAGGTTACTTCCTAAATAACCAAACTTAATATTTGACAGGTGTTGAATTCTGAAATTAGAGGAATTAGCTGGGATACTTTAGGGTTAAGAGGAAAAAAGGGCAGAAAACAAAACAGAACATAAGAAAAAGAAAAATAGAGAGTAGAGGAGAGGATTATTAGGGAAATAAAGGGAAAAGAGGGAAAATGAGAGAAAAGTGAGAAAGAACAAAAAAAAAGGAGAGCATAGAAATCTTTTTGGTGGGAGAATTCTAAAGGGAAAAAAGGAAAAAAAGAGAGAAGAGAGAAAAATAAAAGGGAAAAAGAACAAAAGAAAAAAGAGAAAAGCAGAGAGAAAACACTCGAGAAACACAGAGGGTGAGGGATTCTGGACATTCATCATTCATTCAGATTGATTTTGGGTTTGTTCGGGTCGATTTGAGGCTCGTGTTCAAGGATTTCTGGGTTTTCACGGGATTCTAAGTGCATTCCGATGTTTAAATCTACTTTCGGTCATCAAATACGCTGGAACACAAAAAGGGTAAACTCTGAGAGGCCTTAAACTCGTATTTGATTGCTTTGTAGTGTGTGTTTTTGTGTTTAAACGAAAATTCAGAAACTGTATGTTTGATTATAGCTATATGGCTCTAACTAGAGCCAAGCAGCTATAATCCCTTAGAACAGATCCGTATGGTTGTACATCTATAGCTACACGGCTGTGTTCTTCTAGGAAGAAACCCAAAATGCCTTAAATTGATTGAACACAGTCAGTTTCCCATTTTAGTTGTTTTGTTATGATCTATTTCGGTCAAATCACATCCGTTATATTCAAAATTGTGGTTTTTGGATTTCTAATAATGTTGATGTGAGATTTTGGTTTCGTTGATTTTGGCTTTCTAGAATCTGGGGTTGTTCAATCCAAATTGGATCCATGGTTCAGCTTTAGTGGAGCCCCACATTTCTTAAAATCCTTAGAAATCACCGAACTGGTTCAAAAAAGTGATTTACAAAAGCAAAGAAAACCAATTCGGGCTCTGGACACAACAGCCGCACGACTCTAACTAGACCGCACGGCCATAGTTGCTGAAGTAGAATCTTGGGATGACTCCCATGGACGCAGTTGCATAATGCTGTCTCCAGTTTCAGATTCACAACCGTTTTGGCATGTTTACAGCTTTAGACCTTAGATGGATGTTTGGATTAGGAACCCACTGTAAGAACCAGAATTTTCTGGGATAAAAAAAAAAAGAAGACTTACAGTCTGTAACTACAATAGTACGGATGTAATTCTATTACCACGGCTGTAATTTAAATTTTCAGTCAAAGTCAAATAAGCAACAAAATTTTACAGTCGTCCAGCTCTCATTACAGTTGTACGACTGTAGATCCATTTTCTGACATTTTAGCCATACGCAAAGGGGATAGGCATGGGCGATTTTAGAGGCGTTAATGCCTCTGATTTCCCCTCTTTTTGGGCTATAAGTAGTAGAAGAAAAGGAGGAAAGGGGTTGGACAAAAATTTGGATTGAAGGGAGCTCAAAAGTGGCATTGAGAGAAGGGAAAAAAAAGAGAAGAAATATTCACAAAATACTTTCTCATGCTGTTTTCTTTTTAATCTTTGTATTGTGAGGCGTAAAATCGATAGAAATCATAGGTTAATAATCTGTCACTCAAATATAACTAATCCCAGAACCTAAAATCATTTAAATCCGCAACTTGTGGAGATTTTTGGACATTGTTTTTGTACCTTGACATACAAAGGAAAAGGAGCAATCCGGAGCCAATTTAAGGTGTTTCCAGTAGTCAAATCGATAGTGGATCCATGCTACAAGGGTAACTACACTTAAAACTTGTGCTTTGCTTCATCTTCTATGTGTTTTGGTTTGATTTCGTGCATAAAATCAAAATATTTTGCTCTACTGTTTCTGAGCAGGATGAACAGTCGTACGACCGTAGCTGGCTATCCTCCCACAACTCAGCATAAAACCCAAAAATAAGTCTTCTAGCTCTGGGCAGGATGAAAAGTCATACGACTGTAATTACAGTCGCACGACTGTAAATACAGTTATACCACTGTTACTACAGTTATACCACTGTTCTCGCTATTTCGGCTCTAAATCCTACCCATCAAAATAAGTTCAACTTTTTTGGATCAGAAGTGTATTATAGTCACACAATTGTAATTATAGTCGCACGACTGTAATTATAGCCACACGACTATAATTACAGCCGCACGGCTGTAGTTTCTGGTCAGCAACAGAAAATTCAAAAAAATTCAGAAAAATCCCAAAAAAATAAGAAAAATCATAGAAACCATAAAAATCAGAAAATCATCAAAAATGAATTTATAGAAAATCATCAAAAATGAATTTATCTCATGCATCCATGACCTTAGATTTAATTTTTGAAGTTATTGCATTTAGAACAGAACAACGACGGAGATCCAAATCTCCCGAAAACCGACCCATATTTGCATGCTAAACTGAAGTAAACCGAAAAAAGAAAATATTTTGAAAAATGTATTTTCTCTTGAACCAAAAAACATAGGAATGTTTTAAAACCGTTTTCCAGGTCTAATCGAGCGAACTAGTCGAGTTTACCCGACTATTCCCTAAATGCATGTCCCCAAATCTCTCATTTCCCCGTTCTGTCTATTTGAGTCCAACTTGTTGCATATACTTGTGCTAACCTTTGTTTTGCAGGGTTTGATTTTATTTATTTTTATTTATTCCTTTTAATTTTAATTCGTTAGATACTCGTATAAAATAGGCGATTGTTCTCCAATCCCGAAATTATACAAATGTATCCCCTAAGATAGTTTATTTGTGATTCGATTGGGTTGTAATAATCAATTTATTTACTGTTTTTTATTCGCGTGTATGCTGCATGATTAAATCAATAAAAATCAACCTTAGAAAGATAAAATAGTATCAATGAACAGTGGCCAAATTTATTTTGATTAGACATGAAATAAGGGACTTGTTCGAACCTAGATCTCTGAAAAGTGTAGCAACCCTCGTCTGGTTCAGCTACGCTGTAATTTTTCGGTTGAGCTGAGCTAGGTGGCGACTCTTACACTTATTATCAGGACTTAGGTCTCGATTCTTTTATGAAATAATTTAATTTTCCAAAACTAAATTTTTATTTTAAAAACCCACACGAGAGAGGAAAACGTCATCTGCTCACAGTGGCGACTCTGCTGGGGATTTCTTACAAAAGTTTTCTTAAAACTTAAAAGAATTTGACAAGCCCTGAAAATTGTCTAATCAAAATAAGGTGGATGATTCTTGCATGGTATTTTATCTTACATTTTAGTTAGACATCCTTGCATTAGGTTAAGTATCCAATTTTCAGCCGGTGAATTGTTGAAGTGTCGCCTATGTTCCTCATGGTCTTAGGGGCACAGATACAAAACACCACCTATAGCCTCATACATACCCCTTCATTCGGACCCTTGAGTGGGGATAAGTGAGGACTATATTTTGCTATGGGGACCTTGATTTTATCCCGACTTGGACTGAACTCACGTAGGCAACCTTAGCTGGATTCCCTTCGGATACCAAAATAAATTGCATGAATGTTACAAATTACACCTTCATCATCCCCAGTTGATGATCAAAGTGAACCCCTCCTAGGACTCGGTTAGAATTTTCTCAAAAATTGACCACAATTGGAGGAATAAGGTTGGAGGAATACGCTTCGCATGCTATGTGCTACATGTGTCTCGTTCCTTCATAACATACCATTATCGACATTTTCCACGAACATGACATGCTACACACAAAGCATTTGTGTGATACTAACTCACATCTTTTGTACAGCCACTTGCATTTTTTCATGTGACATTCATACTAAACATTCCTTTTATAGCAATAACATTATATTTGTGTGTTAACATTTTCACGAAGCATACACGAAATCATTATGTATGTCATGCATCCTAACCATGTTTTTGTGAAGCCATTTGCATTTTGTGTGACACAAGCATTCATGTCATCTCATCTCATTTAAACTAAGGATGTCCTGAGAATACCCATCACGGTCATTTCATTTCATAACATATCGGAAGCCCCAAAACTACCTGTATTTGGCTCGTGCACGGATTGCACTCGACCATTTCACTAGACCATTTCATTCAATAGGGGACCATAATGGTCTTAGGTCTATTTTTCATGGCATCATGTCATTTATAATTGGTGCATGGTGATTCCGATGTTCTGTTGGGGAGTTACGAACCACTCCAGATTGTTGCATGACATTATTGCATCATTCGAGCTACCCCATGAGTATCGGATTACTACACATATAAGTGCATTTCATAACATTACCAAATCATGAAAGGTGTTCCATGAACACCGAACCTCTATCCGTATCGCAAGTTACACGCAGCTTGTTTGCAATATCGCGTCATGTTAGATGCCTTAAAAGCGTCGAAACTCTATCCGTGGGCCGGCCCCCATGTGACCTTTTCACTTCATCTCATAGACCTACAAAGCATCGAAACTCAGTCCGTGTGTCGGTACACATGTGGCCATTTCATGACATCCACTAGGTGCCCCAAAAGCGCCAAACCTCTGTCCATGCGATGGCTTGCAAGAGACCCCCTGTTGCATTATTTTTGCATGACATTGGGCACTCTTGGGACATCCAAAACAAAAGAAATTAACATATAAAGTTCATCCTCATTTTTATTTCCATTCATAAAGCATCATCCGAGCATCATACCTCATGCCATCGCTTTATACATTTATCATCCCTAACGTTTCACATGCCATGTAGAAGAGTACACAGGACCAAATCTTCACACAGACAGTTCACCAAGTAAACTGGATCGACCGAGGACAAGATCTCAAACTTTGAGGGCTGTTGAGGAACAAAGGATAGTAGAAACAGAAAGTGAGTCTGACTCCGGGGAAAAAGTGGAAATGGCAAACCAAACACCAAGTCTTGCTGATGCCCTGAAGGATTTCCTGAGATCTTAGGATTTCCGTGACATGCTGAAAGAAGAGATGCGGGCCATTGTAATAGAAAGTGGGGAAATCGGAACCAGTGGGCCTGGAAAGGAAAAGATGGCTGACTCTTCTCAGTACAGGGCTGATGTCTTAGCTAGTGTAGAGAAGCTGCAAGAAATTGAGATAGCCATGGAAAAGAAAATGAAGGTGAAGTACTCAGAGTTGGATGAAGTTGTAGCCGAGCTGAAGAAAGCGGCCAATATCAGCCTAGGCTCCAAGAGAGGAGTGAACGTAGATGCTATGATCAGCAAGGGCATTGAAACTTTTCCCATCAGGTTTCAAGTGCCAAAAGTTCCTTCCTACAAGGGGATCGATTCACCAGAAGCCCATGTGAATCTTTATGCCAGAATCATGCTGACGACAGGGGTCACAAAGCAGCAGCTGATTAATTTCTTCTCGACCACCCTTGAAGGGGGAGCTTTGTCCTGGTATAGTTTATTAGCGGAGGATGTGCAATCAGATTAGGAAGCCCTGTTGGCATCTTTCATCAAATACTATGCTTCAACACTAAGATCCAAGTGAAGCTGTATGACTTGGAAAGGGTCAAGCAGAAGCCTAATGAATCCTTTGATGAGTATTACCAAAGATGGATGAATAAGATTATCCTGTTAAAAAACTGCCTCAACGAAGATGAATTGATCTAGAAGCTAATTGATGGCAGTAGAGACATCTTCAGGAATAATATGAAATTCCATTCTTTCAGTGAACTCAACGAAGTATACAACATGAAGAAGAAAAGGCAGCAAGCCACAGGGGTCACAGGAGCTCTAGGTATAGTTCTGGGTACCGATCGACGGCTAAAATTAGGTCGAATAGTGGGTTGGTTCTGGTTCTACAAATAAAAGCGGGCAATTCTCAGAAGATAAACCAGCTGAAGTTGTCACTGTGTCTTAGCAACGAGGTAGCCAAGATGGAATTTGCAGAATCAAGGCCTATCCCATTGGACTCTTTCCTTGGCCAAGATTTTTGCAAAATGCAGGAACGGAGCTCTGTTGAACTCTCTAAAGCCATTTGAAAAGCCGGCCGAGATAGACAAGGGTAATTTCTGTTCCTATCACGTGACAGTAGAGCACCACACAAATGACTGCACGTAATTAATGAGGGCTATCCGACAATTGATTGCCGAAGGAAAGATTGTGGAACCACCTTTGAAGCCTAGTGTCCAGAACAATCCCTTACCCAGCTTTGACTAATTCACGTGTTCAAGCTATTAAACATGATGATGTAGCAGCAAGAGAAGACTCTCCGCGTATGGAGGACGATAATTATTTTGATGTATCTGCTTTCGTTTTCTATTATATTTTGTGAACAATTTAGCCCACAAGGCTTTTAATGTAATGCAATTTGATTTCAATTACTTGTGCGATATTTTTCTGAAGGGAACACTGTGCATACATATAAACATTCATCTAATGTCTTTAGCATACATGACACATCATTGCATGAAATGAATCTAAAGACAGATGATGACCCAAAAATGGTATCCTTCTTGAAAGACCTCACGCCTGATAAGAGAAAAAGAAATTGCAAAATGCCCCAAAAGCACGTGAAGACCTTCGCCTACTCCTATGATGGTACACTTGGGGGGTTGACAAAGTATTGCAGGACACAGAATTCCAAAGAATCCGACAGATGAGCCCAGCCAAGCAAAAGCTCCGTTGACTCAGACCAGAAAAAAGGGTTGTCACAGGATAAGGAATTGATAGCATTGGAGAGATGGCACCACTTATGCCAAACGGACATTGATTCATAGTCATAACCGTCAACTATTCCTCAAAGTGGGTAGAATCGGGGTTATATATATATGAATGACAAAAAAAAAAGTGTGTGAGAGTCTAAGTTCAGAAAGAGGAATGTATTCACACTATATGGCATTCCGCACCATATCATGCCCGGTAGCGGAACACAGGTTCAAGGACAACAGCACAACCGTTCCAGGATAAAGGAGTGAGGCATCATACACCATCTCCGTATCACTCATAAGCCAACAGGGTGGTATAAGCAGCCAATAAGTCCATCAAAAGGGTGCTATCAAATATGGCATTTATCTATAGAGGCTGGGCTGACACGTTACCTTTTTGCCTTGAGAGAGCAAAGAACTAGCAGTAGAGCCCATACAGGAAAAACACTAAACTCGTTGGTCTATGAGATGGAAGTGGTTCTAACACAGGAAACAGAGACTAAGTCATCGACCCTATCAAATCAGGATGAACTCAGGCGCTAATATGCAAAAAAAAGGGCCCGATGGATCGAAAATTGAAAAGGCGGTCTATGCAACAATTAGGACAGTCCGATGAATCGAAAACCAAAAAGGTGGTCCATGCAAAAATTAAGACAGCAAAGTGAGCATCACCAGTGGAAAAATTTGCAAGGACCAGTTGGTGGCAGTCATGGATTCGGTTAAAACAGATACCATTGCTGATCCCGTCCTTAACTTCATTTCATCTGTGATGTGCATTATGCTAAAACATTATTAATAAACGAATGAATGAATGTCTTGCTCTGTTCATTTAAATATTTCAAGTCTGATTGAAATTGAATTTGCATCATACATATGTGGCTGTCCATATCTTCTATCCATGTGAAAAAAGAAGAGATAGCTCGCTGGGGCGAAAACTGAAAAGGCACCTCAAGCAAAAGTTAGAGCAGCTCGCTAAGCTGAAAACCCTGCATTGGACAGTTTAGGCAAAAGTTAGGGCACTTCAAAAAAAAAAATTGGTGCAAGTGGAAGGGTCTTTCCCTTTCATACACGGCCACCATAACTAATACCGGAGTGTCTCATAGCATTAAATGGTAAGGCATAATAAGTAATCTTCATTTACCAATTTCCATCATTATTAGATTCTTGTGCTCTTTTTGTGAAAGAGTTGAACTTTCCCATCTTCAAACTCAAAGCATTTCCCTTTTTCCTCCCTACCTTCCTCTTCGCCTTTAACACCTTTCTATTCCGCTTATATGTAAGGCACAACACTTGTTTGATGAATTGCCCTTTTCATCTGCTCTCTTGAACCAATTCTGTGAAACCTTATTTTCTGCCGTCAATGGCTTCTAACAAGAAATCGAACCCTAATGCTGCTCCATATTGCATCTTTTTGCATCATCTCACCGCCTGAAGGGCGACGGAGCAGGTGGTTATGGCACCGTTTTAATCAGTCTTTGTTTATCATCAACTTGTACCGGATTGGGGATCCCTTTTTAATCCCACACCATTTCTCCTAAATCTAAACTCTCAGACTAATTATGTTGTACCCTCAGATTTATGGGAAGGGTTTTGATTTCATAATAGAGAGAGGATTTGAACGTAAACCTGCTTGAAGTGAGCTGAAGAACACTTCAAAAAAAAAAAGAAGCTTGCTAAGGTGAAAACCGAAAAGGCACCTTAGCCAAAATTTAGAGCAACTCACTGAGCTGAAAACCCATATTGGGTAGTTCAGGCAAAATTTAGAGCACTTCTAGATTCACTATTCCTAGGGGCAGAAAGGTGGAACCATTATTCCCCAACAGGAGCCCTTCCACTATCCTCTAGTAGGACCTTCTGCACTATTCCCCAGCAGAACCATCACAAAGAACGTCACCACTTTCTCCCCAGTAGTCATCGTACTGCCTCAATAGTCATCATATACCCCCAGCAGAAATGCAAGCGTTACACTGCACAAAGAATGTGTTCCCCTAGCTACGGTCAATCAATAGCATGACATAGTTTCCCTAACAAGAACATGGAATATCAAGATTGGACAAATGGCAGGAGATGCATCTTCTAAATTCCATTTGCACATGCACACATTGAAACACATATATATATACATTCAAAACATACACACACACATGCATACATACATCACAACCAATCCGAGTATAGGTACCCACCACCATCATCGGGCCGTCTCGGATCAAGATCGCTCTCAAAGCGGAAATAATCCAACACTGGGGCATCCACAGGGCCTTAAGATACAAACTAAAGCCACACGGCCCAAACCTCAACATCTCAGGTGTCTAGGGGCAAAGCAATCAAGCCGTATTTATTCTTTATCGAAGAGGCAAAAATTTTTGTTCCCAACATTATCAATCAAGGAATAAATACTCATTCTCGACCCGGCTTCAAAATTATCACTCCTAGAGCCAACCACAATTCGATTCAAGCAAGATTTCGAATCCTTAAATCTCATTTAATTCAAGCAAGATTTCAAATCCTTGAAACTCATTCAATTCAAGCAAGATTTTGAATCCTAAAACCTCATTCGATTCAAGCAAGATTTCGAATCCTTGAAACCCATTCAATTCAAGCAAGATTTTGAATCCTTGAATCCAACTTAATTAAAGCAAGACCGTTGTTTCGTGCAGACATCGAAGCAGGTCCCTAAACCAAAACTCAACTCATTCCATTAATTTCACCTCAGATACAGATAAAACCGATACAGGCTCATCCCACCATCGCCTCGGATACAGATAAATCTGGTATAGGCTCATTCCATCACCATTGCCTCGGATACAGATAAATTCGGTACAGGCTCATTCCACCATCGCCTCGGATACAGATAAATTCGGTATCCGCTCGGGTGCAAATAAACCCGGTGTCAGCTCAAATTCAGCAGATCCGCCTCGGATATATGTAAATCCAGTATCGACCCAAATCAGCTTTGCCTCAGGTAATGTAGACCCAGTATCGGCTTATGTCAGATTCATCATTTCAAATATTCAGTAGATCCACCTCGGATATATGTAGATCCGGTATCAGCCCAGATCAGCTTCGCCTCAGGTAATATAGACCCGGTATCTGCTTATGTCAAATTTATCATTTCAAAACTTCAGCAGATCCGCCTAGGATATATGTAGATTCAGTATCGGCCCAGATTAGCTTTGCCTCGGGTAATGTAGACCTGGTATCAGCTTATCTCAGATTCATCATTTCAAAAATTCAGCAGATCCGCCTCGGATATATGTAGATCCGGTATCGACCCAGATTAGCTTCACCTCGGGTAATGTAGACCCCAGTATCGGCTTAAGTCAGATTTGTCATTTCAAAATTCGGTAGATCCGCCTCGAGTATATGTGAACCCAGCATCGACCAGATTAGCTTCGCCTTAGGTATGTGTAGGCTCAGTATCGACCTAACTCATCCAATCGACTTATATCATTAGTGCGACAACAAGACTTCGACAAGTCAGTATATCTTTCTTTCCTTATGTTTACGACGCTTCAATTCACACTCTCAAATTCATCACCTCAGGTATTGTAGACCTGGAATCGGATGTCAAATTTGATCACGCGAGGGGCAGCTGTAAGCGCAGAAATTTTTCGAGGTTAAAAAAAAAGACTTATAGTTGTACGACTGTGACTACAGTCATAACGATGTAATTCCATTACCACGACTGTAATTTAAATTTTTAGTCAAAGTCAAATAAGCAACAAAATTTTACAGTCGTCCACCTCTCATTATAGTCGTACGATTGTAGATCCATTTTCTGACATTTTGGCCATACCCAAAGGGGGAGAGGCATAGGCGATTTCAACGGCATTAATGCCTCTGATTTCCCCTCTTTTTGGGCTATAAGTAGCAGAAAAAAAGGAGGAGAGGGGTTGGATAGAAATCTGGATTGAAGAGAGCTCAAAAGTTGCATTAAGAGAAGGGAAAAGAAGAGAAGAAATATTTCACAAAATACTTTCTCCTACTCTTTTCTTTGTAGTCTTTGTATTGTGAGGCATAAAATTGGTAGAAATCATAGGTTAATAATCTGTCACTCAAATATAACTAATCCCAGAACCTAAAATCATCTAAATCCGCAACTTGTGGAGATTTTTGGACATTGTTTTTGTACCTTGACATACAAAGGAAGAGGAGCAATCTGGAGCCAATTTAAGGTGTTTCCAATAGTTAAATCGACAGTGGATCCACGCTACAAGGGTAATTACGCTTAAAACTTGTGCTTTGCTTCATATTCTGTTAATCCGCCTACAAGTCAGCATAAAACCCAAAAATAAGTCTTCTAGTTTTGGGCAGGATGAACAGTCGTACGACTGTAATTACAGTCACACGACTGTAACTACAGTCGTACCACTGTTCTCGCTCTGTCGGCTCTAAATCCTACCTATCGAAATAATTTCAACTTTTTTGGATCAGAAATGCATTACAGTCGTACGACTGTAATTTCAGCTGTATGACTGTAATTACTGCTACATGGCTGTAGTTTCTGGTCAGCAATAGAAAATTCAAAAAAATTCAGAAAAATCCTAGAAAAATTAAAAAATCATCAAAAATGAATTTATCTCATGCATCCATGACCTTAGATTTAATTTTTGAAGCTATCGCATTTAGAACAGAACAACGACGAACATCCAAATCTCCCGAAAACCGACCCACATTTGCATGCTAAACGGAAGTAAACCGAAAAAAGAAAATATTTTTAAAAATGTATTTTCTCATGAAACAAAAATACAGGAATATTTAAAAACCATTTTCCAAGTCTAGTCGGGCGAACTAGCCGAGTTTACCCGACTATCCCCCAAATGAATGTCCCCAAATCTCTCATTTCCCCATTCTATCTATTTGAGTCCAACTTGTTGCATATACTTGTGCTAACCTTTATTTTGCAGGGTTTGATAAAGAGATCCATAGTCTGTTCCAGTCATGCGAATGAATGGAACTAGAGACTATCATTAACCTGGTTGTACGGCAGTATCGTACCGATCATTGGACATGGGATGTCAACCAAGTTAATGGGTACATGCAAAAAGGGCATGGTACTGGATAGATCCACTAAACAAGAAATCCACATGGTAAAGTATCACAAGTGATTCTTGTGTAGTACTTGTATGGATCCTCCTGACCATATGATGGTGCTGTTGGGATTTTTCACCGGAAATCACCCAATTAAGTGCAGAAGAACACAGTGATTTCCTCAAATCCATGCCCAAGAGTAATTAAGATGGAAATTGCAAAACATAAAAATTTTTAACCAGAGATTAAACTCTTACCAGGAGTATCTCTTTAAGAGATGGCTGTAGAAATCAACTTAGATTCCCTCCTCATTCACGTACACGAACACCTTTAGAACACGACCCGTGCTAGCGTCGGAAATCAAAACTTTTGAGAGGAAGAGATGAGAATTTTTGCTATGGCTTGTTGTGCTTGCCTTGGCCGAAATTCCTAGGGTTATTTTAACCCCAGGTGGTCGAAATTTTCCCTTGAAAATTTCAACCCATGTTGGCTTCCTTTTGTGTGGGCTTTCCTTCTTGTTTTAAGGCCCAAATCCATTCTAATTTAATTAGTCCAAATTAATTTCAAATCCAACTTTAATTTTAACATGTATGTGATATATTACACCATGTAACATATTATTTACATTTAATCAAAATTGATTTGATCAATTAATTTAATCCATGAAATTAAAATTGGATCTTCACAAAATAAATTCATATGTAAACCTATACATATGAAATATTTCCACCTAGGAAATAATCTCATAAATTAATTCATTGAATTAATTATGAGAATGCCAACACTAATATTAATTTTCTTATTATGATCAATCCAATTGATCTTTATAATATAATTTATATAATCCTCTCTCTCTAGTGTGTATACTCCAAGTATACAGGTGATTCCTTAAGTCTGTATTCAGTCGCTCAATGTGTACAATCTCGTGGGCCCATCTTTATATTGGCAGTAGGCCTATGGCCCACAGACTGCAGGCGGGCTCTAGCAAGCCACTGCAAAACCCAATTAAGATGGAGATGGCAGTCCAACTGAAATCATAACCCTGTAGTTTGAACTTGTATATCCCATATCATTGATATCGGTGTCCAACACAGAGGCATGGATTGATCACCCTCTTTTGTGTCCAGACATTTACTTAATCCCAAATGTACTGATGCTCACAAACAAGTTCCAACTTGTTTGAGTGTGGCCACACTCTTATCAGTCACATTCGTCAAGAAGCCGGTGATATCTTCTCAGTGGTCTACTGAGTGACAAATCCCTTCTGCATATCCATAGCATTGCCAAGCTAAGTGACATACCCAAAAGTACCTATACTTGGCACCCTATTACAGGCCCTTTAGGCGTACCCCTAAGTAGGTGACCTCACATGCAACACCATCATATGGTCAAGTCAAAGGATCCATACAAGTACTATATGAGAATCACTTGTGATACTATACCATGTGGATTTCTCGTTTAGTGGATCTATCCAGTACCATGCCCCTTTTGCATGTACCCATTAACTTGGTTGACATCCCATGTCCAATGACCGGTAAGATACCACCATACAACCAGGTTAATGATAGTCTCTGGTTCCATTCATTCCCATGACTGGAATAGACTACGGATTTCTTTATGGTCATATCATTTTCTCTATCCATGGTCTTACTGCCAAGTGCATGACACTTGTCATCATGGATATGGATATATCCATTGGATACTTCATTTAAGATATTGCACAAGATATATATAATAAATGAATTAATGCCTTTATTAATAACACAAAATATGTATAATACATAAATCCAATAAATGTACAATACAAATACAAGGTCTAATGCCTCGGGACTAGGGCATATCCAACAATCTCCCACTTGCACTAGTTCCAACTAGGCATGGGCCCAATCCCTATAGATCTAGTATGACCCTCGTGCTTGGGCTGAGCTAGCGCCTTGGTCAAAGGATCTGTGACATTTTCCTCGGTGTCCACTCTGTGCAAAGCAATGTCACTTCTCTCCATGATTTCTCGTATGAGGTGAAACTTCCTGAGCATGTGCTTTGTGTTCTTGTGTGACCAAGGCTCCTTAGCTTGTGCAACGGCCCCATTGTTATCATAGAAGATATCAACTGGGTCTTGGATAGTTGGCACTACTCCTAACTCAGTGATAAACTTCCTTATCCATACAGCTTCCTTAGCTGCATCACATGCCATGATGTACTCAGCTTCTGTTGTAGAGTCCGTGATGGTTGGCTGCTTTGAGCTCCTCCAGCTTACAACACCACCATTTAGCAAAAACACATACCCAGACTACGACTGGTACTCATCCTAGTCGGTCTGGAAACTTGCATCTGTGTATCCAGTAACTGATAGCACTTCCTAACTTCCATACACCAAAAAACTATCCTTAGTCCGCTTAAGGTACTTGAGGATTGCTTTGACAGCCTTCCAGTGATCCTCCCCAGGATCCTGCTGGTACCGGCTCGTCATACTTAGCGCAAAGGCGACATCAAGTCTCGTACATAGCATGGAGTACATAATTAATCCTATAGCCAAAGCATATGGAACCAATTTCATGTTCTCCCTATCCTCCCTTGTCTTAGGATAGTTCTTCTTACTAAGTTTTAGCCCATGACCCATTGGCAAGAAACCTTTCTTAGCCTAGTCCATACTGAACCTTTTCAGAACTTTGTCTATGTATGAGGCCTGACTTAGGCCTAGAAGCCGATTTGATCTATCCCTGTAAATCCTTATTCCTAGGATCATCTCAGCTTCTCCTAAGTCCTTCATTGCAAAGCACTTACACAGCCACTGCTTTACTCCTTGCAGTATAGGTATGTCACTTCCAATGAGTAGGATGTCGTCTACATAAAGTACCAGGAATGTGACAATGCTCCCACTAATCCTCTTATACACACAAGGCTCATCTTGATTCTGTATGAAGCCATATTCTTTTATAGCTTCATTGAATCTAAGATTCCAGCTTCGGGATGCTTGCTTCAATCCATAAATGGACCTTTGAAGTTTGCATACCCTTCCCAGATACTCTGGATCGATAAAACCCTCAGGTTGTGTCATGTACACATCCTCGAGTAGCTTTCCATTAAGGAAAGCGGTTTTGACATCCATTTGCCAGACCCCATAGTCATACCATACGGCTATGGCCAGCAAGATCCTGATGGATTTAAGCATGGTTACTGGTGAGAAAGTTTCATCATAGTCTATTCCATGGACTTGTCTGAAACCTTTGGCAACTAGATGCCCCTTGAAGGTATTATCAGCTTTTAGCTTGTAGCACCACTTGCAACCAATTACCTTAGCACCCGGAGGTGGATCAACCAAGTAACAAACCTGGTTATCGTATATAGATTGCATCTCTGCCTCCATGGCTTTACACCAATTTACAGACTGTGGGCTTGCCATAGCCTCCTAGTAGGTTTTGGTTTCTTCCTCATCCAAGATGAGAAGAGTTTGATCATTGGTGACGAGGAAACCATACCTCTCTGGTTCCTAACAATCCCTACCAGATCTTCTAGGTCCTTGTGTGACCTAGGTCGGTGCTTCCTCCTGTGGAAGCTCCATATGGGCCTCTGAGTTATCCTCTTCAGGAGCTTGTGGAATTTTGAACTTCCTTGAGTTCAATATTGCTCCCACTATCTTTCTTGGAAAGGAATTCCTTTTCTAGAAAGACCCCTTTCCTTGCCACGAACACCTTGTTCTAGGCGGGGTTGTAGAAGTAATACCCTTTGGTTTCCCCAGGGTAGCCCACAAACACGCATTTATCAGTTTTGGGCTCCAGCTTGCCACTAGTCAATCTCTTGACATGTGCTTTGCAACCCCAAATCCTTAGGAAAGACACATTGGGCTCCTTGCCCATCCATATCTGATATGGGGTCTTTTCCACTGCCTTAGTCGGAGTATTATTTAAGATAAAAGCAGCTATCTCAAGGGTGTGTCCCCAGAAACTTATTAGGAGAGAGGCTTGACTCATCATTAGGTGGACCATGTCCAACAGGGTCCTATTCCTCCGTTCGGACACCCCATTCCATTGTGGTGTTCCTAGAGGAGTGAGCTGTGGAACTATTCCATGCTCTCTCAAATGTGAGTCAAACTCTAGGCTCATATACTCACCTCCTCGGTCTGACTAAAGGGTTTTGATATTCTTGCCTAGCTGGTTCTGAACTCCGTTCCTAAATTCCTTGAACCTATCAAGGGTCTCAGACTTATGTTTCATCAGATAGACATAGACATATCTGCTGAAATCGTCCGTGAACGTGACAAAGTACAGATGTCCACCTCTAGTCGCTGCTCTCATGGGCCCACACATGACTGAATGTATTAGGTCCAATAAGCTAGTGGCCCTTTCAGCCTTCTTGCTGAAAGGCACCTTAGTCATCTTGCCTTGTAAACATGACTCGCATATATCAATTGACTCCAAGTAAAATGACCCTAAGACTCCATCTTTGTGAAGCCTAGCTATGCGCTTCTTGTTTATGTGGCCTAAACGACAATGCCATAGGTAGACAGGATTAAGTTCATTGGGCTTAATCCTTTTAGTGTTTATGTTGTAGACATGATTGGTTTCATTTAAGTCCAGGATATATAAGCCATTATTTAATAGAGCATCTCCATAAAATAATCCCTCTCTAGATAAAGAAATTCTACCATTCGAAATATTAAAATAAAATCCAGAAATATCCAACATGGAAACTGAAATAATATTCCTGCACATAGCAAGTACAAAATTGTTCCAAAATCAAAACCAATCCACTAGGCATCATGAGGTGATATTCGCCGATCTCTATGGCAGCAACCCTTGCTCCATTACCGACCTGCAAGTCCACCTCCCCCGATCCCAATGACCTTCTGTTCTTAAGTCCCTGCACATTGCAACAAATGTGAGAACCACATCCAGTATCCAATACCCAGGATGTTGAAACAGTAAGGTTAATGTCTATGACATAAATACCTAATGAAGATGCACCCTAGGTCCTCCTCTGCTCTCCCATTAGCTTGGGACACGATCTCTTCCAATGGCCTGCCTACTTGCACCCAAAACAGACATCCTCGGGACCTACCTTTTGCTGGGCCTTGGGCTGGGCCTTGGCCTTCATGGCTTTGGCCTTGGCCTTTTCCTTGGCCTTGCCCTTGGCAAGAGGAGGGTTCCCCTTGTTGACTAGCAGCACTGGCGGACTCTTCTTGATTGACTGTTCCGTGAGCTTAAGCCTCCCATGCAGCTCAATAACAGTGCGGTTCATCCCTTGCATATTATAGTTCAGGATGAACTGATCGTAAGAATCCAGTAAAGATGCAAGGATTGTGTCCACCGCCAACTCTTGAGAGATGGGCGATCTGAGATGGGCCAATGTATCCAAATATCCCTTCATCTTAAGCACGTGTGTGCTTACAGATGTCCCAGCCCCCATCTTACAAGAATGGAATGCCTTATTGGTCAGGTACCTTTCCTGAGGAGCTTGCTCTTGAAACATCTCATTGAGAGTTGTTATCATAGCATAGGCTTGATGGTCCATGAACTGCTTTTGCAGCTCGGGAACCATGCAGGCCAATATAAGGCATGTCACATCCCTATTATCCTTGACGTGCACCTCGTATTCCTCCAACTAGGCAGCCGGTGGATTACGTCCCTGAGGTGCAGCCGGTACAGGCCTTTCCAGTATGTACTCTTTAGACTCTTGTCTTAGAACTATTCTTAAGTTTCTAGACCAGTCCAAAAAGTTGGGACCAGAAAGCTTGTGCCTCTCTAGGATTGATCGCAGTGAAAGTGAGTTGTTATTTGCCATTTTAGAGTTTCTACATAGAAAAACATTTGAGAGTGTTAATTAAGGACTTTACTTTGTTATTCCTATATAGAATTAATAAAGAATCAAGTTATTAATTAATCCGAGTTGTTGGGCTCATGGTCCGAGATCCATATTTCATTAAGATATAGCAAGAAGAAGGCCTGGTACAACTATACCCTAATTATTTAGGTAGGAACGCCATCTAATCCCAACCTAGGGACTCTCAGTTTGATGGGCTTGTTGGCACTTGCCCATCTGTGCTTAGGGCCAGGAGAATCCTACTGCCCATGCTAAGTCAAAACCTCCATCCAAGTGTTAGAGTATCCCATACCCTAACCCAATACAAAATGATGATACTCTAGTGTATCCTGCAAGGCCAAGGTCTACAATTGGCCTATCCTTACTTCGAGCTAGTTTTGAATGAGGGAAGCACTTTTAAGCAACTTAGTAATTTTCATTAGGTTATTAGATTCATTTTAATAACGGCTTACATGCATAAGGCGGGTGAAATGTGTTATTGGATCATACATTCACACATGCAAATAAATATAAAGCATAATTAAATAAATAAGTAAAATGGATTGCTATGGACCTATATTACATCCTAATATTATTCTAGTAAGCCTATACTAGAAATAAATATCAGATGGGCCTCCATCTTCTTCCTTCTTGGGCTTGCACCTCCACTTGGGCTCACAACTCCATGGGCTTCTTCTTTTACAAATTTTATAATAAGTAAATAAAATAAAATTACATTAAAAAAAACGACACGCAGACCGTATTTACCCAAAAAGAAAATACAACCCATCTTGAATAAGGCCCAATAGCATCCAACCATACAAATATTTAATCACACATATGCATCCAATACATAAAATTTATAAGCATGTTATAATGCATGAATTAAGCCCATTTCAATTATGTCCAAGCCATTATTTTGAAATTGCCAATTTTGGCCCACTATGGTTCTAGCCCTTAATAGGCTTTGGGCCTCCAGCCCAGGCAGTCCAACTGCTCCCATTGGAATTGGGAAACCATGGTTCCATATTAGCTATCTAGGTAATTGTGCCAAAATTACCCGAACCAATTTCAATTAACCATATTAATTTCAAAAACTAATATCACATGAATAAAATTAAATTTCATTCAAGAAACCATGCGCATTTAAATTGCAAAAATTTAAACACATGAATTTTAAAACCAATTAAAATTTTAAAACTGGGTCCCGGGCCCGAACCCGCTAAATCCAAAATACTGGGCCCGGCCAGCTGTGGCTAGGGCAACCTATTTGCCCTAGCAGCAACCGCCACTGCTAGGGACAGCAGTTACAGCCCGCTGCTGCCGTGCTGTAGCCACTGCCGCCGTGCTGCAGCCACTGCCCAGCAATGGCACTGCTGCCGCCCAATGGCAGCCCAGCGGCTGCTGCCGCTGTTCCCACGGCGTGCTGCAGCCGCCGGCGGAGATTCCACCGCCGACAGTCCCGCACGCCCGGAAATAGCCTGTGATTTTTCCAAAAATTAAAAAAAAAAAATAGCAGCCATAACAAAATTCACCAAGAATCCCATCCAAACAATAAAATTAAATGAACATAAACCTATATACAAATTTAATTTCAATTGCACAAAATCAAATGGGAAAAATCACAAACCCCAATCCATGAATCCTAAATAAAAAATCCAATTTTAAATCCAAGGGATGCAAACCAATTAAGCAATTTCCACGGATCAAAAGCCCGCTCTGATACTACTGTTGGGATTTTTCACCGGAAATCACCCAATTAAGTGCAGAAGAACGCTGTGATTTCCTCAAATCTGTGCCCAAGAGCAATTGAGATGCAAATTGCAAAACATAAAAATTTTTAACAAGAGATTAAACTCTTACAAGGAGTATCTCTTTAAGAGATGGCTATAGAAATCAACTTAGATTCCCTCCTCGTTCACATACACGAACGCCTTTGGAACACGACCTGTGCTAGTGTCGGAAATCAAAACTTTTGAGAGGAAGAGATGAGAATTTCGGCTATGGCTTGTTGTGCTTGCCTTGGCTGAAATTCCTAGGGTTATTTTAACCCTAGGTGGTCGAAATTTTCCCTTGAAAATTTCGGCCCATGTTGCCTTCCTTTTGTGTGGGCTTTCCTTCTTGTTTTAAGGCCCAAATCCATTCTAATTTACTTGGTCCAAATTAATTTCAAATCCATATTACTCCATGTAACATATTATTTACATTTAATCAAAATCGATTTGATCAATTAATTTAATCCATGAAATTAAAATTGGATCTTCACAAAATAAATTCATATGTAAACCTATACATATGAAATATTTCCACCTAGGAAATAATCTCATAAATTAATTCATTGAATTAATTATGAGAATGCCAACACTAATATTAATTTTATCATTACGATCAATCCAATTGATCTTTATAATACAATTAATATAATCCTCTCTCTCCAGCATGTATACTCCAAGTATACAGGTGATTCCTTAAGTCTGTGTTCAGTCGCTCAATGTGTACTTGATCCCGAATGTACTGATGCTCACAAACAAGTTCCAACTTGTTTGAGTGTGGCCACACTCTTATTAGTCACATTCATCAAGAGGCCGGTGATATCTTCTCAGTGGACTACTGAGTGACAAATCCCTTCTGCATATCCATAGCATTGCCATGCTAAGTGACATACCCAAAAGTACCCATACTTGGCACCCTATTACAGGCCCTTTAGGCATACCCCGCCTAAAGGAAACCAAAGGGTATTACTTC
The DNA here is from genome assembly GCA_039660915.1 of Euphorbia tirucalli. Taxonomy (NCBI): domain Eukaryota; kingdom Viridiplantae; phylum Streptophyta; class Magnoliopsida; order Malpighiales; family Euphorbiaceae; genus Euphorbia; species Euphorbia tirucalli. The sequence goes on along the minus strand of CM077640.1, from coordinate 25,957,639 downwards.
TACAACCCCACCGAGAACAAGGTGTTCGTTGCAAGGAAAGGGGTCTTATTAGAAAAGGATTTCCTTTCCAAGAAAGAAAGTGGGAGCAATGTTGAACTCAGGGAAGTTCAAAGCCCATAAGCTCTTGAAGAGGATAACTCGGAGGCCCAGGTGGAGCTTCCACAGGAGGAAGCACCGACCCAGACAAGGGCCTAGAAGGTCTATAGGGATCGTCGGGAACCAGAGAGGTATGGTTTCCTCGTCACCGATGATCAGACTCTTCTCGTCTTGGATGAGGAAGAACCCAAAACCTACAAAGAGGCTATGGCAAGCCCACAGTCTGCAAATTGGCGTAAAGCCATGGAGGCAAAGATGTAATCTATGTACGATAAGCAGGTTTGGAACTTGGTTGATCCACCTCCGGGTGCTAAGGTAATTGGTTGCAAATAGTGCTACTAGCCGATAATACCTTCAAGGGGCGTTTGGTTGTAAAAGGTTTCAGGCAAGTCCATGGAATAGACTATGATGAAACTTTCTCTCCAGTCGCTATGCTCAAATCCATTAGGATCTTGCTGGCCATAGCCGCTTGGTATGACTGTAAGGTCTAGCAAATGGATTTCAAAACCACTTTCCTTAGCGGGAAGCTACTCGAGGATGTGTACATGATACAACCTGAGGGTTTTGTCAATCCAGAGTATCCTGGGAGGGTATGCAAACTTGAAAGGTCCATTTATAGACTGAAGCAAGCATCCTGAAGTTGGAATCTTAGATTCAATAAAGCTATAAAGGAATATGGCTTCATACAGAATCAAGATGAGCCTTGTGTGTATAAGAGGATTAGTGGGAGCATTGTCACATTCCTGGTACTATATGTAGATGACATCCTACTTATTGGAAGCGACATACCTACACTGCAAGGTGTAAAGCAGTGGCTGTGTAAGTGCTTCACAATGAAGGACTTAGTCAAGGCTGAGACGATCCTAGGGATCAAGATCTACAAGGATAGATCCAATTGGCTTCTAGGCCTAAGTCAGGCCTCATAAATAGACAAAGTTCTGAAAACGTTTAGTATGGATCGGGCTAAGAAAGGTTTCTTGCCAATGAGTCATGTGCTGAAACTTAGTAAGAAGAACTATCCTAAGTCAAGGGAGGACAGGGAGAACATGAAATTGGTTCCATATGCTTTGACTATAGGATCAATTATGTACTCCATGCTATGTACGAGACCTGATGTTGCCTTTGAACTAAGTATGACGAGCCGGTACCAGCAAAATCTCAGGGAGGATCACTGGAAGGCTGTCAAAGCAATCCTCAAGTACCTTAATCCGACTACGGATAGCTTCTTGGTGTATGGAGGTCAGGAAGAGCTGTCAATTACTAGGTACACTGATGCGAGCTTCCAGACCGACCAAGATAAGTACCGGTTGCAGTCTGGGTATGTGTTTTTACTAAATGGTGGTGTTATAAGCTAGAGGAGCTCAAAGCAACCGACCATCGCGAACTCTACAACAGAAGCTGAGTACATCGCAGCGTGTGATGCAGCTAAGGAAGTTGTGTGGATAAGGAAGTTTATCACTGAGTTGGGTTTAGTACCAACTATCCAAGACCCAGTTGATATCTTCTGTGACAACAATAGGGCCATTGCATAAGCTAAGGAGCCCTGGTCACACAAGAACACAAAGCACGTGCTTAGGAAGTTTCACCTCATACGAGAAATCGCCGAGAGAGGTGACATTTCATTACAGAGAGTGGACACCGAGGATAATATCGCAGATCCTTTGACCAAGGCGCTGGCTTAGCCCAAGCACGAGGGTCATACTAGATCTATAGGGATTAGGCCAATGCCTAGTTGGAACTAGTGCAAGTGGGAGATTGTTGGATATGCCCTAGTCCCGAGGCATTGGACCTTGTATTTGTATTGTACATTTATCGGATTCATGTATTATACATATTTTGTGTCATTAATAAAGGCATTAATTCATTTATTATATATATCTTATGCAGTATTTTAAATGAAGTATCCAATGGACATATCCATATCCATGTTGACAAGTGTCATGCACTTGGCAGTAAGACCATGGATAGGGAAAACGATATGACCATAAAGAGGTTCATAGTCTGTTCCAGTCATGGGAATGAATGGAACTAGAGACTATCATTAACCTGGTTGTATAGCGGTGTCTTACCGGTCATTGGACATGGGATGTCAACCAAGTTAATGGGTACATGCAAAAAGGGCATGGTACTGGATAGATCCACTAAACGAGAAATCCACATGGTAAAGTATCACAAGTGATTCTCGTGTAGTACTTGTATGGATCCTTTGACCTGACCATATGATGGTGCTGCATACGAAATCGCATACTTTGGGGTATGCCTAAAGGGCCTGTAATAAGGTGCCAAGTATGGGTACTTTCGGGTATGTCACTAACCATGGCAGTGCTATGGATATGCAGAAGGGATTTGTCGCTTAGTAGTCCACTGAAAAGATATCACCGACCTCTTGTTGAATGCAACTGATAAGAGTGTGGCCACACCCAAACAAGTTGGAACTTGTTTGTAAGCATCAGTACATTCCGGATCAAGTAAATATCCGGACACAAAAGAGGGTGATCAATCCATGCCTCTGTGTTGGACACCGATATTAATGACATAGGATATACAAGTTCAAACTACAGGGTTATGATTTCAGTTGGACTGACATCCCCATCTTAATTGGGGCTGCAGTGGCTTGCGAGAGCCCACCTGCAGTTTGTGGGCCATAGGCCCACTGCCAACATAAAGATGGGCCCACGGGATCGTACACATTGAACGTCTGAACACGAACTTAAGGAATCACCATTATACTTGGAGTATACACACCAGAGAGAGAGGATTATATTAATTATATTATAAAGATCAATTGGATTGATCATAATTATAAAATTATCAATTTATTTACTGTTTTTTATTCACGTGTACGCTGCATGATTAAATCAATAAAAATTAACCTTAGAAAAATAAAATGATATCAATGAACATTGGCCAAATTTATTTTGATTAGACATGAAATAAGGGACTTGTTTAGACCTAGATCTCTGGAAAGTGTAGCGACCTCGTCTGGTTCAGCTACACTGTAATTTCCCGGTTGAGCTGAGCCAGGTGGCGACTATTTCACTTTTTATCAAGACTTAGGTCTCGATTCTTTTATGAAATAATTTAATTTTTCAAAACTAAATTTTCATTATAAAATCCCACATGATGGAGGGTTGCCCAACATCGAGGCTCCCTTCCAAGAGAGGAAAACGTCATCTGCTCACACCCACACGAACGGAACCCCAAGTTCTAGGATAACCGACTCACTGAAAATGAAGAAAATTCGTATGTAATTGGGCCAAACCGTTTTCAAAATTGTTTTCAAGCACAAAAACCTACAGGGTGTTTCTAAAATAGTTTTTGAAGTCCAATCGAGTAGTTTTTCATGTACCTTTTGTAGATTTTCATGTATCTAGGTGGTTGTAAAGTGAGGATGAGAGTTTTTATCTTTTTGGGTTGTAATAAGTGGCCTCTATTTCTTTTTATTGTTTGGATGTATGGTTTACTTTTTCCGCACTTTATTTATTTCTGTCATCTGAATAAGCATGGATTAATCAACAATAACAGCTAAAATGGGTAGAGAATAAGTGAGTATAATATTGTACTATGAACTTATAAATGAAAGCAAGCTTGAGGTTGAATAGGTAAAATGCTTGAACCCTAAATCTCTAGATTAAGTACGGCAGTCTACGCTCGGTATGGTGTTGTATCGGAATTTCCTGGATGAGCTGATCCGGGTGGCGACTATGTTATTGATCTCGAAATTTAGGTTTCAAGATCTTTAAGTAATAAAACGGGATTTTCTAAAATGCAAAAATAGTTTTTTCCCAAAAATTCACATTCAAAGAAAAGGTTTTCTACAAAAGGGATTTTTCAATCATATCAAATGCTTTTCTTAAGCAAAATCATCAAACCCGTATTCCCATCAAAACAAACTCTACAACATACATGTAAGCGCCGGAATTTTCTATACTTAAAAAAAAAGAAGAAGAAAAAAGAGAAGATAGTGGTACGACTGTCATTACAGTCGTACGACTGTAATATCGTAGCAGTTGTAGGAGCCCAAACCTCTGCATCAGAAAAATGGAGGAGAGAGGGGGGAGCATTAATTGCTCCGGGATGGACAGGAAGCAAGCAGAGAAATCAGAGTAGAAAAGGAGAAAGAGAGGGAGAAAAAGCCAATCTTGAATTATGGTGGAAAGAATTAGAGAGAGAAAGGAGGAAAGAGAGAAGGAAAAGAAAGAAAACCAAAACCCACAAGTTCTTCTTTTCCTCTTCTATTTTCTTTTAATTCTCAGAATTAGGATTAAAAATTTGATAGAAATCCTTAGGTTAATCAATTAACTTCACAATCAAATTAAAATCTCGGACCTAAATCATCAGAATCCCAAGCATTTCGGATCTTTGGACACAAAGCTTCCCCTCTCAATTTCAAGGGAAAAGTGCGAATTCGTGAGGATTGGAGCGACGCTAGGGGTCAAATCGACTTGGATAAGCTTCTAAAAAGGTAGACACTCCTTTTCCTTTCACTTTTTCTTGCTTTCTGGGTGATTGAAGTGTATTTTTGTGTATTTTTATTATGTTTTCGTGCTTCTGTTTCTGGAAATTAAGAACAGTCGCACGACTGTTCTTGGATTTGATGAACAGTCATACGACTGTATATACAGTCATACGAGTGTTCTTAATTTCCAGGTTGTTTTTCTTCAATTTTGATCCAAAATAAAATTTTGGCGAAATCTTGATTCTGGGCCGTTTACAGTCGCACGACTGTAACTCTCGTTCCAGAATCAGAATTTCACCTTTAAGCCATAAAAATTTATAAAAATCCATAAAGATTTCAGAAAATTCCAAAAATCCCAAAAATGAATTTTGTTGTGTGCATTAACAACCATAGATTCAATTTCCTGTAAAATTGTATTTAGAAAAATTCGACGGAGACCCAATTCTCCGGAAAACCGACCCACCTCAAATGTAAAAAATGCATGTAAACCGGTAAAATCATTTTTAAAATGAATTTCTCACAAAACCAAAAATACAGGGATGTTTCAAAATGTTTTCCAGGTCTAACCGGGCCGCCTAGCTGAGCCAACCCGGTTATCCCCAAAATGCATGCCCCCAATTCTTGAATTCCTCATTCTGTCATGTTTGAGTCCTATTCGTGGCGTGTCGTATAAATTGTGCTAACCTTTGTTTTGCAGCTTTTATTTATATTTATATTTATTTTATTTATATTTTAATAGAATTAATCGTGTATTTAGGCGGTTGTAATTATTTTTAGATTCTTGTGTATTCTAGGCGATTGTATAAGTGAGGCAAGAGTTTTTATTTTTTCCATTCGATTTGGTTGTAGACTAATTAATATTTATTTCTTTTCTTTATTTTTGTATTATGTATTTGTATGCGCGTTGTATGCCTTTTTATATTCAATAAAATTGACTTTTAGAATTATGAAATACCATTTGAGAACATTGGCCAATTTTATTTTAATTAGACACGACATAGGGGACTTGTCCGGACCCGAATCTCTGAATAGTGTAGCGACCGTTCGTCTGGTTCAGCTACCTTAAGAATTTCTTAGTTGAGCTGAGCCGGGTGGCGACTCTAGAATATTCATCGAGACTTAGGTCTCGGTTCTTTTATGCATTAATTCCATTATTTTTCAAAACCGCTTTTCCATTCATAAAAAGCCCACGCGAGAGAGGGGCCCGCCCGAGATCATGGAGCCCCTTCCGAAAGGGAGTCTCGCGTCCCGTCGAAAACGCGTCATCCACTCACAGTGGCGACTCTGTTGGGGATTTCTTAAAAAGTTTTCTTAAAAACTTAAAAGAATTTTGACAAGCCCTGAAAAGTGTCTAATTAAAATAAGGCAGATGATTCCCTTGTGGTATTTTATTTGCATTTTTTAGTTATCCATTTTTGCATTAGGTTAGGTATCCTTTTATAGCTCGGTGGATTGTTGAAGTGTCGCCTAAGTTCCTCTTGTCTTGGGGGCACGAATACGAAACACCACTCATAGCCTCATACGAACCCCTTCGCTAGAACCCTATAGTGGGGAGAAGTGAGGAGTATATCTTACTATGAGAGCCTTGATGTTATCCCGACTTTGACCGAACTCATATAAGCAACCTTAGTTGGATTCCCTTAGGATACCAAAATAATTGTGTGAATAAAATAAAATCGCACCTTCATCATCCCCGGTTGGTGATCGAAGTGAACCCCAGCTAGGACTCGGTTAGATTTTTGCCAAAATGACCACGTTGGAGGAATAAGGTTGGAAGAATTCGTTTTGCTTGCTACGTGCTCTTCACCATCTCGTGACACACCACCATTGCTACCTACGCGTGCATAACATACCATAATTGCCATTTTCCATACATGTGACATACCATACAAAAAACTTTTTGTGTGATACTAACCCACATTTTTATGCAGCCATTTGCATTTTATTTCTTGTGTAAAACATTAATTCATTCGTTTGTCATTCATACTAACGATTTCTTTTTCAGCCATAACATTAAATTTGTGTGGTTAGCATTTTTTCACATAACATACATAACATCATTGCGTATTCCATGCATTCTAACTCACGTTTTCGTGCAGCCATTTGCATATTGTGTGACATGTTCATTCACCACATTTCACTTAAATTAAATTAAAGGGCATTTCAAGGATGCCTATCATGACCATCCCATTCCATTTCATAACATATCGGGTATCCAAAATTACCCGTGTTTTGCCGATGCACCAGATTGCATTCGACCATTCCACCAAAATCATTTCATTCGATAAAAGCCACAATGGTCTTAGGCCCATTTTTGTGTAATAATTCACACGATGCATTTCATGACATCAAACCCATTTATCATAAATATCATATAACACCGTGGTCCACATCCGACCATTTCATGACATTAATTTACCATTCAAGGTACTCTTCGAGTGCCCAATTAGTATACATATAGGTCCATAACATCACCAAATCATAAAAAGGTGTTCCCCGAATGCCGAATCTCTGTCCGTGTCCCTGTTACACGTGACTTTCTCATAACATCATTTCATATCATATGCTTAAAAGCATCAAAACTTTGTCTGTGGACCCGGCCCATGCGACCATTTCATATCATCCCATAGACCTGCCAAAGTGTCGAAACTTCGTCCGTGCGACGGTACACACGCGACCATTTCATGAATTCATTAGGTGCCCCAAAGGCACCAAAGCTCTATCCGTGTGGCGACCCATACGTGACATTTTTTGCATAAGCATTGGGTGTTCTTGGAATGTCCCAAGAAGAAAAATAATAAAAAGAAACCATTCATATCATCATTTCATACATAATTCCACTCCATTCACTTCAAGCATTTTCAATGCCTTAATTTTCATGCCACATCACGTCATTCATTCATAACCCTAATACCTCCTGTCTACTCCCAAGCATAATACACTGGAGCGACCTTAGACAAGATCCCAGGCTTTAAGGGCAGCTAGGAGACAGAGGGTAGTTGAGAGTGACAGTGATTCTGAGTCTGGGGAAGGAGTGAATATGGCATATCAGACACCAAGCATGGCTGATGTTCTAAAGGATTTCTTCAAATCGCAAGACTTTCGCGACATGTTGAAGGAAGAAATGAGGGCAGTAGTGCGAGAAGCTGGTGAGACCGGTGGTAGTGGAGCCGGGAAAGAAAAAGAGGTTGAGTCATCCCAACATGGTGGCGACGCTTCGGCTAGCCTTAAGAAGCTGCAGGAAATAGAAGCAACTATGGAACAGAGGATGAAAGCAAAATGTTATGAGCTAAATGAAGTTATGGCCCAGCTGAAGAAGGGGGTCAGTATCGGTGCTGAATCGAAGAAGGGTGTAAATGTTGATGCCATGATTAGTAGAGGCATCGAGACATTCCCTATTGGCTTCCTAGTGCCAAAAGTCCCTACTTACAAAGGGATGGGCTCGTCGGAGGCCCATGTGAATCTGTATGCCCGAGTTATGCTTACGGCATGTGCCACAAAGCAGCAGCTGATCAATTTATTCCCCACCACATGGAGGGAGGTACTTTAGGATTGTATAACTCACTGTCAGAGGAGGAACAATCTGATTGGGAAGTTTTGTCGGCAGCCTTCATTAAATACTACAGCTTCAACACCAAAATCCAGGTGAAGCTGTATGATTTGGAGAGGGTGAAGCAGAAATTTAGTGAGCCCTTTGATGAATACTATCAGAGGTGGATGAACAAGATGATCCTCTTAAAGAACCACCCTGACGAAGACGAGCTTATATAGAAACTCATTGACGGCAGCAAAGACATTTTCAAGAACAACATGAAATTCCATCCCTTTAAGGAGCTCAGTGAGGTTTACAGCATGGCCATGAAGATAGAAAGGGACGAAGAGGAGAAATCAGCCGGTCACAAGGGAGGAAGAAGCATAAGGTACAGCTCAGGATATAGATCCACCACAGCAGCTGGGTCTGGCAGTGGTTCTGGTTTAGGTTCCAGTGGCAAACAGGGGCAATCTTCAGAAGTCAAGTAGGTTGAAGTGGTTACTGTAAATCAATAGCAAGGCAACCAGAATAAGGGTCCTGGAGCATAAGGCATATCACCTTGGACGCTTCCTTTAGTGAAGATATTCGCCAAGTGTAGGAATGGTGGCCTGCTACTGTCTTTAAGGCCATTTGAGAAGCCATCTGAAGTTGACAAAGATAACTTCTGCACTTATCATGTGGTGATAGGCCATCGAACCAACAACTGTTACAAGCTAAAGGATGCCATCCAAAAGCTTATTGATGAGGGAAAGCTGTAAGAGCCAGCCAAACCTAGCACTAAAACCAACCCGCTGCCGACATTAAAAAAGTGGGTCAGCATGGTTCAGTCGGGGTTGCCTGCTAATTTTATATTTGCCCAAGTTCTTCAAGCGAACCCTACAATTCAGGCAGTGTCAGTAGGGGAACCCGAAGTGGAACCCGAATGTGAGAAAAAGGAGGAATGTAAGGAGATCAAACCCGTAAGTTTGAATGTTCTCTACTCCGAGGATGAGTATGAAGAATTTGACAGAGGAGAGGCAGTTAAACTCCCAACCGTTGAAAAGTTGAAGATTCAGGAAGTGCAGCATGTGACCCGAAGTGGTAGGGTATATCAGCCGGCAGATAAAATGAAAGATAAAGCACCGATGAATGGGTCGGGCAGTACTTCAGCGCCAGAAGGAGTTGAGAAGGAGGACCTAGTCATTTCTCAGATAAAGAAGACTCTTGCCTAAGTTAGCTTATGGCATTTGCTTCTAACCTCCAAGGAGCACAGGGCTGCTCTAGTAAAGAAATTGTCAGAGATTGAAGTCTCCCTTATAGCTTCACCAGAGGCTATGTGCTGTTTGTTAGATAAACTCCATGTTGGAAGCCCTGATATTGTCGTCTCCGAGAAAGACCTGCCTACTGAAGGGAAGGCCCACAATAAGGCTCTTTATGTCAGGGCCCATGTGATGGATAAGGTAATGCCTTGCGTTATGGTGAATGATGGGTCGGCACTGAATATTCGTCCACTGAAGATGTTGCCATCTGGGGCTGAATGAAGAAGTGTTAAAGAGATCCTCAACAGTCATTCGAGCATAAGATGACCCGAAAAGAACGGTAATAGGGACGTTTGAGGCAGAGTAGACGTTGGGCCAGTTAGGTCCACAGTTGCTTTTACAGTGATTGATATCCCAGTCACATTTTCCCTATTGCTTGGAAGGCCCTGGTTCCATCCTTTGGGAGGTGTCCCTTCCATATTGCATCAAAAGATCAAGTTCTCTATGAACGGTAGAATTGTGACTGTTGAGGCAGATGCCCAATTGATGGTAGCTGCAGTGGATGAAGGAGTGGTTCCCTTTGGTGGATTTCAAATCACTGTAATTAAAGAAGAAGAGACCACAGATGCTCCTATGGTCCTTTATGAGAATTATATGCCGGAATGGCTATCCCGGTATCTGTATAAGCAGAACTTTGTCCCGGGAATGGGAATCGGAGTTAATTTGCAGGGGGTTCCAGAATTTAAAATTGACTCGGGAAAATCAAAGCAGTGTGGCCTTGGCTATGTAGAAGGGGCATCTGAGCGGAAGAATCTGAAAAAAGGCAAGAATGGTAAGATTATGATGAAGCCATTTCTAAAGGCAGGAGAAGGCCTTTACAAGGGTCAAGCTGAACCGGTGATGGTAGGAGGTGTCGAGTGTCCTGGCTTTGAGATCTTTGCAGATGTAGTTGATTTTGACAAAAGCCAAGAAGAGCTAGTAGCCCCTGTAATGGCAGAAGAAGCAACCGCTGAATCTGAGATTTTGCAAGGAGAGTCATCTGAGGTGGTAGCAGAAGTCGTACAGGTGGCCAAGGAAGAAGATGAAAAGAAGACCTGTGCTGAAGTTACAGAAGTGATCTCGGGTGCTTTGACTGCTGCATTAAGCAAAGGTTTTGGGAAATCCAATGAGGGATTCGGTGAAGAATTGATGGCCAAAGTGAACTTAGACTCTGTGATCGCTGAAATTGCCAAGATTATGGAAAAAGCTAAGATGCAAGTGACCGGAAAAGAAGCAGAGAAAGCTGCAGTCCCGGATGATGCTCTGAAAGAGAAGATGGAAGCTGAAGAGAAACAAGGCCCTCCGCCTGTGGAGGATGAAAATGATTTTGTTGTATCTATTTCTTCCATTTTCAATGTAACTGATGTACTTTATGATAAGTTTAATGCAATGAAATCCCAGTTTGCTTACTTATGTGATGTCTATCCTGATAATTCTGTGCATGCATTTAAATCACCATGAAGCATATTTAGCATACATGACACTGCATTGCATGAAATCAACATAATTACAGATGAAAACCCTAAAATGGCATTCATTTCACACGAGCTTAAATCTGAGGAAGAGAAAGAATTAATAAAAATCCTCTAAAAACATGTTAAAGCTTTCGCCTAGTCGTATGAAGACATGCCGGTTATGGATACAGAAATAGCAGTGCACAAAATCCCAACGGACCCCAAGTTCAGACCGGTAAAGCAAAAATTGAGAAGACTAAGGCCAGAATGGGCTACACTGGTGAAAGAAGAAGTGGCTAAACAGATAGACGCCAAGTTTCTCGAAGTGGTGGAGTATATAGAATGGCTAGCCAATATTGTCCCCGTGCCTAAAAAGGATGGAAGGGTCAGAGTATGCGTTAACTATAGGGACCTGAATAAAGCATACCCAAAAGATAACTTTCCACTGCCCCATATTGACGTCCCGGTTGACAGCGCAGCAAAAGCGGCAATGTACTCCTTCATGGATGGCTTTTCAGGGTATAACCAGATCTTGATGGATGTGATCGACAAGGTGAAGACATCATTCATCATAAAGTGGGGCACTTTTTGCTACAGAGTGATGCCCTTCGGGTTAAAGAATACTGGTGCCACTTATCAGAGGGCTGTCACAACCCTGTTGCACAATATGATCCATAAAGAAGTCGAAGTGTATGTCGATGATATGCTTGTTAAATCAACAACCTGGGAGGAACATCATGTTATCTTGGATAGATTCCTAACACGCATTGGAGAGTACAACTTGCGACTTAACCCCAAGAAGTGCATATTCGGGGTCACATCAGGGAAGCTGGTTGGCCATGTAGTCAGCCAAAGGGGGATAGAAATGGACCCAGATAAAATCAAAGCCATCCAAAATATGCCAGCCCCAAAGACAGAAAAGGAAGTCAGATCATTTCTGGGTTCCTTATTGTATGTCAGTCACTTCATAGCATGGTTGACTTCAACTTGTGAACTAATCTTAAAGCTACTAAAGAAAGATCAGCTAGTTGTGTGGGATGACACATGTCAACTAGCATTCGAAAAGATCAAGGCTTATCTGGTAAAGCCACTAGTATTGAGTCCACCAATTCCAGGGAAACCTCTGATTTTGTACTTGGCAGTTGAAGAATCCTCTATAGGGGCAATGTTGGCACAGGAACAAGATAGCAGGAGAGAATACCCTATCTACTACCTTGACCAAGAAGCTACGCCACTATTTCTAATCCTACAAGATACAAGCCGTGGCTAAGGTGAATCCAATGAAGTATCTCTATGAAGCACCAGTATTGGTTGGGAAGCTATCCAGGTGGCTGTTACTCTTATCTGAGTTTGACATCGAGTACATCACGAAGAAAACCATCAAAGGGCGAGCCGTGGCGGAGTTTCTAGCAAACCAACCCCTAGAATCAGATTATACGGAGAATCTGGAATTCCCTGATGACCAACTAGCCATGGTGAAAGTGAAAAGATGGGTTATGTGCTTTGATGGGGCAGTGAATAGAAAAGGCTCTGGAATCAGGGTACTTATAGTGACATCGGATGGTGAGATTATTCCTTTATCCAAGAGGCTGATCTTTCCCGTAACCAATAATGGGGCAGAATATGAAGCATGCTTATTTGGAATGGAAGCTCTCTTAACCTTAGGGGCAAATGATGTCTTAATTGTCGGTGATTCACTTCTAGTGATCAGGCAAGCTCAAGGCGAGTGGGAGCTGAAAGAAGAATCTTTACGGCCTTACTTGGAGCTGCTACACTTCAGAAAAGATTTATTTGTCCAGTGTGAATTCAGACATGTCCCCAGGGATGAGAATAAGATGGCTAACTAGCAACGTTATCCTCTATGTGGGAAAATCCAGAAGAGACTCAAGTGCAACCATTGGTTATAACCAGTTCTAGACATCCTTGCTTCGAAGTACACGAGGTAATGGAGTTGACAGTTGAAGAGAAACCATGGTTCTTTGATATCTACCAGTATGTTAAGGAAGGGAGGTATCCAGAAGAGGCCAGTGCTACTGATAAGTTGACACTAAGAAAGTTGGCCAGTCAATTCAGAATCTTCGAGGATAAGTTGTACAAAAGAACTGCACACGAGGTTCTTCTAAGGTGCCTGACAGAGCAAGAATCAGAAGAAGTGATGCAGCAGGTACATGCAGGGTCCTGTGGGCCACATATGAATGGACTTGCCATGGCTAGGAAGATAATGAGACAAGGGTACTTTTGGATGACAATGCAAGCAGATTGTATAAGAAAAGTGAAGAGATGTCATGAATGTCAGATGTATGCAGATATCAGTCATCTTCCACCGCTTGAGCCTCAGAATTTAGCATCTCCTTGGCGTTTTCAGCATGGGGGATAGATATGATTGGTGAAATTCATCCAGCTACATATAATGGACATAGATTCATAGTTATAGCAGTTGAATACTTCTCTAAATAGGTCGAAGCAGAATCCTTCACTAATGTGACGGCCAAGCAGATGGTCAAGTTCATCCAGAAGAACATCTTCACTCGATATGGGATTCCTCACCACATAGTAACTGACAATGGAGTACAGTTTCAAGGGGCAACAGTTGGGCTACTTACGGAACATGGTATTGAACATCATAAGTCTTCTCCATACAGACCACAGGCCAATGGTGCAGTGGAAGCAGCTAACAAGGCAATAAAGAAGATCTTATCAAAGATGGTAACCACTTATAGAGATTGGGCCAATAAACTACCTTACACTCTTTGGGGTTACAAAACCAGTGTCAGAACGCCGACAGGAGAAACTCCTTATGCCTTGGTATATGGAATGGAAGCAGTATTGCCAGTGGAAATAGAACTTAAGTCACTTAGAGTCGCCCTGGAGGCTCAGCTGCTAGAGACTAAATGAGTTCAAGCCAGATATGAACAGTTGGCAGCACTAGATGAACGGCGACTGAGGGCACTGGATCATCTTCAGATGCACCAGTGCAGAATGGCCAGAGCCTATAATCAGAATGTGAAGTACTCCAAGCGACAATTGAAAACAGGTGAATTGGTTCTAAAGTAGCTAAGGCCTTCAAATGTTGATGTTAGGGGCAAGTTCAGACCCAACTGGGAAGGGCCCTATGTGGTGAAGAAGGTGCTATCAAAAGGCGCTGTCAACATCATGGACATGGATGGAAACGAGTTCACTAATCCTATCAACCAGGACAGGCTAAAGCTTTATCATGTATAAATAAAAAAAAAAAAAGGGGTCTGCAAGGCTGAAAACTCGAAAAGAGCGGTCTAGGCAAAAGTTAAGACACGAGAGAAAATAATCAGTCGGAAAACCTGAAAAGGACGACTGGTGACGGATTCTGGCTCAGTGTGGAATATGTACCATTTAGGAACCAACTCGTTTCAAATGTACTCATTTTGACTTCATCAAAAAAGTGAAGTGTTTGTTTAAATATGTTTGCATGGTTATTACAAATGCACAAGCAAAGTTGTCTTGCATAAACATACATTTAGAGAAAGCACTTTGCATTCAACTGATTGAAATCATCGCATTATTTAACAAGTGAAAATGCACTAAATAAATGCAATTTGAAATCTTGTGTCGACCTCTAAAATCCAGTTCATCTTCCTAAAAGAGCAATAAAATGGTCATGGTGACATCTCAATCATCTAAAAAAAAAAAAGCTCACTAAGGTGAAAACCGAGAAGGAGCCTCAGGCAAAAATTAGAGCAGCTCATTGAGGCGAAAACAGAAAAGGCGCCTCAGGTAAAAATTAGAACAGCTCACTAGGCTGAAAACCCGCTTTGGGCAACACAGGCAAAAATTAGAGCACTTACAAACTCATAATTTCCCCACAAAGCAGGAAAAGCAGAATGTCCCCAACATTCCCCACAGAAGTCATCACATCGACTCCCCATAGAGTGTCATCACGCAATTCCCCAGCGGAATCTACATAAAGAACACCATAATTGTTTCCCCAATCGAGTTGTCACACTTTCCCCCAGCGGAATCTCTGTAAGGAGTACTACGATTATCTCCCCAGCAGTATCATACATCCCCAACAGTCACCTCACTCCTTTGAAAATCACCAAGCAAAACCCCGAAGAAAGCAAAATCAACCAGGGGCACAACATATCTCTCTCCAGTGGAAGGCGGAAACATCAAATAACGAAAAATGCATACATGTACATATACATCATCATGCACTCATCATTACATACATCAATCACTTATCCCCAGCTAGTCTTCATTCTTGATCAAAGGGGTAAAAATTTTTGTTTAAAAATCTCTTTCGATCAAGGAATGAAGACTTGTAATCTTAAGTGCAGGAATTCATCATCCCCAGCTTCAATCCCTCAGCAGATCCGCCTCGAGTAATGTAAACTCGGTATCGGCCCAGATCAGTTTCATTATCCATTTCCCCAACAAAGCTCGCCTCAGGTAACCTAGACCCGACATCGGCCAAGTTCTTCATCCAATTTGCCTCGGGTAACCTAGACCCGATATCGGTTAAACCGCTATTTCACTCTTTCTTTGCCTCGGGTAACCTAGACCTGATGTCGGCTAAACTGCTATTTCACTCTTTCTTTGCCTCGGGTAACCTAGACCCGGTATCGGCTTATTTCACTCTTTCTTTGCCTTGGGTAACCTAGACCCGGTATCGGCTTATTTCACCCTTCATTTGCCTCGGGTAACCTAGACCCGGTATCGACCAATCCGTAATCCCTCTCTCTTCGCCTCGGGTAACCTAGACCCGGTATCGGCTAAACCGCAATTCACCCTTCATTTGCCTCAGGTAACCTAGACCCGGTATCGGCCTATCTGCATCGACTTCGCCTCGGGTAACCTAGACCCGGTATCAGCTTATTTCCTCCCCAGCATCGCCTCGGGTAACCTAGACCCGGTATCGGCTTATCTCATCAGAGGGTTTACTCTAGTGTTCGGAGCGCTTTGATTCGGGCTCTCAAATTCATCACCCCAGGTATTGTAAACCTGGATCTAGATGTCGAATTTGATCACGCAAGGGGCAGTTGTAAGCGCCGGAATTTTCTATACTTAAAAAAAAAGAAAAAAAAGAGAAAATAGTCGTACAACTGTCATTATAGTCATACGACTGTAATATCGGAGCAGTTGCAGTAGCCCATACCTCTACAGCAAAAAAATAGAGGAAAGAGGGAGGAGCATTAATTGCTCCGGGATGGACAGGAAGCAAGCAGAGAAATCAGAGTAGAAAAGGAGAAAGAGAGGGAGAAAAAGCCAATCTTGAATTCTGGTGGAAAGAATTAGAGAGAGAAAGGAGGAAAGAGAGAAGGAAAAGAAAGAAAACCAAAACCCACAAGTTCTTCTTTTCCTCTTTTATTTTCTTTTAATTCTCAGAATCAGGGTTAAAAATTTGATAGAAATCCTTAGGTTAATCAATTAACTTCATAATCAAATTAAAATCTCGGACCTAAATCATCAGAATCTCAAGCATTTCGGATCTTTGGACATAAAGCTTCCCCTCTGAATGCCAGGGGTTAAATCGACTTGGATAAGCTTCTAAAAAGGTAGACACTCCTTTTCCTTTAAATTTTTCTTGCTTTCTGGGTGATTGAAGTGTATTTTTGTGCATTTTTGCTGTGTTTTCGTGCTTCTGTTTCTGGAAATTAAGAACAGTCGCACTACTGTTCTTGGATTTGATGAACAGTCGTACGAGTGATCTTAATTTCCAGGTTGTTTTTCTTCAATTTTGATCCAAAATAAAATTTTGGCGAAATCTTGATTCTGGGCCATTTACATTCGCACGACTGTAATTTACAGTCGTACGACTGTACCCTCGTTCCAGAATCAGAATTTCACCTTTAAGCCACAAAAATTTATAAAAATCCATAAAAATTTCAGAAAATTCCAAAAATCCCAAAAATGAATTTTGTTGTGTGCATTCACGACCATAGATTCAATTTCCTGTAAAATTACATTTAGAACAATTTAACAATGGAGACTCGATTCTCCTGAAAATCGACCCACCTCAAATGTAAAAAATGCATGTAAACCAGTAAAATCGTTTTTAAAATGAATTTCTTACAAAACCAAAAATACATGGACGTTTCAAAATGTTTTCCAGGTCTAACCAGGCCGGCTAGCCGAGCGAACCCGGTTATCCCCAAAATACATGCCCCTGATTCTTGAATTCCTTATTTTGTCATGTTTGAGTCCTATTCGTGGCGTGTCGTATAAATTGTGCTAACCTTTGTTTTGTAGCTTTTATTTATATTTATTTATATTTTATTTGTATTTTAATAGAATTAATCGTGTATTTAGGCGGTTGTAATTATTTTTAGATTCTCATGTATTATAGGTGATTGTATAAGTGAGGCGAGAGTTTTTATTTTTTCCATTTGATTTGGTTATAGACTAATTAATATTTATTTCTTTTCTTTATTTTTTGTATTATGTATTTGTATATGCGCTGTATGCCTTTTTATATTCAATAAAATTGACTTTTAGAATTATGAAATAGGGGACTTGTCCGGACCCGATTCTCTGAATAGTGTAGCGACCGTTCGTCCGGTTCAGCTACCTTAAGAATTTCCTGATTAAGCTGAGCCGGGTGGCGACTCTACAATATTCATCGAGACTTAGGTCTCGGTTCTTTTATGCATTAATTCCATTTATTTTTCAAAACTGCTTTTCCATTCATAAAAACCCCACGCGAGGGAGGGGCCCGCCAGAGATCGTGGAGGCCCTTCCGAAAGGGAGTCTCGCGTCCCGTTGAAAACGCGTCATCCGCTCACAATACATTTATCCAAAACTTCTCTGGTCTACTTCACCGCGCTCCAATTTTAAGGTCGTCCGGTCACACCTCTAGAGGCGAGTAAGGCACCACTCGACTGACGAACTCAAACCCAAGAAATGGTGACGTTCAGCGAAGAGTACCTAATCTCCAAGTTAGTGAGAGTTCAACTGTACGAACCCAAGGTCAATCCTCTATCCTTTGTTCACCATACTCTCTATCGTGTACTTAAATTCAAAAAAAAAAGATCTATCAAAGACTTGATAAGGGCTGAATTTAATTACACGAGGCATAGCCTATAAGGCCGGATTTTTGTCTGACCTCTATGATGAAGATTTTTGGTTATCCTTTATCTGAAATTGTCTTGAATATGAACCCAAGAAACAAAGAATGGATTCTAACTCGTGTCGAAATGAACCGAAAACCACCGGAATCGAAAAAGGGATTTTTATCATAGGAAGTTGGGTTACACGGCCCAACTCAAGATGAGGCACAGCCCAAAAGTTGAAGGTTAAGCTGTGGAAAAGAGCTGCTTAAGGTGGGTACAACTAGATTTAAGGAAGGGCCATACGGCCCAAAACATAAGCCGCACAACCCAATTTGAGAGGCATATGGGTCGTACGGCCCATCTCTTAAGCCAGCAATTGGCCAATTTAGCCCACTTATGCAGAATAAAAAATTAATTTCTCAAGGCAGTGAGGTCATTGCGGAAGGAGAGGATATTACAGCAGAGGATTAGCAAAAGAAGATCAATAACTCACTCTTACCAAAGTACACAACTTCCCACGGCCCTTTTCCTTTTCTTGATTCAACATTTTTCTCTGTAACTATTCCTTAAGCAAAAAAAAAAAAAAAACCTCCATTTTTACCATATTTCAAAAAGCGCTTCCATACCCAAAACTAAGCCAAATCCAACCTTTTCAAACACCAAACCTAATTTCCATACATGAAACTCTACAGTTCGAAGTTATTCACAGATGCATTTCGATTCTCAGTGAGTTTCAGTTCGTTTTCACGAGCTACACCGGATTCAAAGCTTTAAGGAACGAATTTGGATCATTTCCCAAAAACCTGGATAAACAAGATAAAGGTAATCTCTGATAGGCCATAAAATCCTATCTTATTATTCCTGCATTATTTGATATGCCTATGCTTTGCCAAATTGAAGAAAATTGAAAACAGTTTGCTATGAGTTTTTAGAACAGGGCCATACAGCCCATCTTTTGGGCCACACGGTTCATCATGGCCCATGAGCCGTGCACCAATTCTTCTCTCTATTTTCTGGGATTTTTGATTTTTTGTATCCAGGGCGAAAATCCCCAATTTCTTAGTCTAATCAATTGATAGACCCCCAAAGGATCATAAAATTCAAAAGGAGAAAACCCAAAATCTACGTGTTAAAATCACAAAAATAAAATTATTTTTATTATTAAATTTGGATCCCCAGATCCATATTTAATCTGTTTTTTAATCCCACGGTTCGGGAATTTCATTTTATAGCATAGCATTTATATATCTCATTATTTATTATTTGTCCATTCATTTTTCATAAAATTAATTTTTGGGTTTTCATGCGCTTTATTAGCCTAGCTTTAATTTTGAAGAATTTTCTAGGACCCATATGAAAGGGATTTCCAATAAATTTATGGATAACCAACTCACATTGCCATGTGGAAGAAAAATATAAAATTGGCAAAATTATTTTCCAAAACCATTTTCTCCATATCCAAAAATACAAGGCATTTCTAAAACCATTTTCTAGATCTAATAGGGTAAAACCTATCAGGTTTTTTTGATTATCCCCTAAATGCATGCCCCTAAGCTATTTGGATATCCCATGCTCTCAGACTTGAGTCCAATGTGCTTATAATTATCTATGTCTCTAATCTTTGTTTTGCAGGTAGATGTATGCTAGGTTAGATGAATGCTAGCTTTCTATTTTTAGAAAAATTCATGTAAACTAGGCAATTGTATCCTTGTCCACTTTTTATCAAATGTATCCCCTAGGGTAGTTTATTCAATTTAGTTGTAATAATTTTATTTCCTGAATTTATTTATCACTTTTTGAAATTATTTACCGCTTTTTGTATGAGCATATAACAAATATCTAGGGTTGAACACTGAATAAGGAATTAAAATAACAAAATTAAAAATTTGGTATAGTTAAAGCTACCATACCAGAATCTCTATCTTAAAGGTATAGGAATCCTGTCGGGCTTGGCTATACCACAATTTCCTGGTAAGAGTTGAGTCGGGTAGTGACTCCTGTCAAGCTTTAAGGCACAAGGAATTGGTTTCGTACGTTCCTTTGTTTTGCCTTATTTTCCAAAATCTGAAAACCAAGTTTACTGAAATGACAAATGAGTTTTCTAAACATTTAAAACCCCTCTGGCACCAGCCAAAGCTCGCGTTCGAGGATCGCCTTCTCACAGCGGGCTTAGCCTTCTAGGCCTTGGCTTTCTTTGCCTTGGCCTTGGCCTTAGCCTTTGCCTTTGCAAGAGGAGTATTCCCCTTATTCACTATGAGCACTGGTGTAGTCTTCTTGACCTACAGTTCTGCTGTTTTAAACATCCTATGCAACTCAGCTACAGTCTTGTTCATCCCTTGCATATTGTAGTTCAAGATGAACTAGTCATAAGACTCAGGAAGTGATCCTATGATAATGTCAATAGTAAGCTCCTGTAGGATTTGTACGCCAAGACGAGCTAAAATGTCGATATAGCCCTTCATCTTGAGTACATAAGTACTCATAAGTGTCCCATCTGCCATCCTACAGGAGTTGAATGCCTTATTCATCAAGAACCTTTCTTGATGTGCTTACTCCTAAAACCTCTCCTTGAGATTAGTTAGAATAGCAAAGGCATCCATCTCCATGAATGACTTTTGCAGTTCAGGGACCATAGTCGCCAGAATCAGGCAAGTGACATCCTGGTTGTCCTTCCTAAATAACTCGTATTCCTCTACCACCTCCGGTTGAGCGTTACGAGGTGGCGCCCTTGGTAAGGCCCTATCCAGCACATATTCCTTAGACTCTTGTCTCAGAACTGTCCTCAAGTTTTGTGACCAGTCTAGAAAGTTAGGCCCAAAAAATTTGTCCTTTTTAAGGATGGATCATAGTGAAAGTGTGTTGTTATGGTTTGGTATTTTAATCTACACAGAAAGATTCAGAAAGTTGCCATTAATGAAAGACTTTTAAAAATTCCCACTTAATAATTAAATGATCCCAACTAATTTATTTAGTTAGTATTTCGAGGTAAGTGGGCTAAGATCCATATTTCATTAAGACTTAGTCAAGCTGATCTTGTACACCTAAGCCTTAACTTATTTCGGTAGGAACTTTGTCCAATCCTTAGTTTGATGGACTTATTGGCACTTAGCCATCTGTGCTTAGGACCAGGACTTTCCTACTACCCATGTTAAGTCAAACCACCATTCGAACGCTTAGGTGTACCTAGTAACCTTAACCTTTTACAAAATGCAGATACCCCAATGCACCCGGCTTTGGTACAGACCACACTAGACTATCCACATAAGGTACTATTGGGATTCGTCATCAGAAAAATAACTTGGCAGAGCAGAATTTACACCGTTAAAATTTCTTAGAATCCACCTATCATGTTCTATTACGATTGAATGGAATAAAATCAATTTGAATCAAGAGAGATTCACTCATCAAATCCGTCTCTTCTAAAGACTTCTGTAGAATCGAATCTTTAAGCTAAAACGATCTCCATATTCCGGTGCATGACCAACTATCGAGCGGGAACCGGTGCTAGTCAAAGAAGCGAAAGGAATGGAGAATTATTGTTGGAATTTTTGGCTGATGGGGATGCTATATGGGGCTAAAAATTATAGCATACAAAATAGGGTTAGGGCTAATTTTTCCTACTTAAGTGTGCCCTTATATAGACTCCTTATCTAATTGGATTTTAATTAGGTTAATTAAACCCAAGCCCACGAGGATTATAACTACATAAATAAACTTTACTTAAAAGGTTTATACTATATAATTTAATTCCATTTGGCTAAATTTAACTACCCCTAAATAAAATTAAATCACACTTAAGTAAATACAATCCATGTATTTAATATTCCCACTTTAGAAAAAAATTTAATTAATTATTTACTTTATGAAATTCAATTAATTAATTAATTAATTACATTATGTAAACTTATTAATTAAATTAAATTAAATCAACACATTTTTAATTAATTACCATGACACCGAATGTCAACTAATTAATTAACACATTCCTTCCAATGTACATTACATGTACAATTTCTATAAGTTCCAGTAGTTGATCTATGTGCACAATCCTATAGGTTTGTCTTTATGTTGGTAGTAGGCCCAAGGCCCACAGACTGTAAGTGGGTTTTAGCAAACCGTTACAGCCCCTAATTAAGACAGAGATACAACATCTGTTGAAGACACTGAGCCAGTAGTAATCTCATAGTATCCTTTGCCAAAAGATATCGACATGACTAAACAAGAGGCATGGTGTTCGTCATCCTCTTCTGCTGTTTATTATATTTCTTGATCTTGAGTTGACTGATTAAACAAATAAGCAACCAACTTATTTGGATATGGCCATACACTTATTAGTCCCACTCATCAAGTGGCCAGTGATATCATCTTAGTGTTACCCAAGTGGCAATTCCATTACTTCATTATCAGTATCAATTTGTTCACCTGTCCACCCAATCATACCCATATTTAGTATCCTTTTATAGACCTGTTAGGCGTATGTCAAAGTGAACCAGATTCCAAATTGATACTACAATGAAATCTGGTCTGAGGACAAAAGAGACCTACTCAAGAAAGACCAATGGCGCGACAACCATGTGGCTTTCTTATGCAGATCGATCCAATCTCATGTCAACCACATGTACCTATGTTCATGATTGACTATACAAGTACTATGGCTAGTTAAGAACCACCACACAGTCATTGAATATACAAGTCTGTGATTTTATTCGTTCCCATGATTAGAATAGACTTGGGATAGGTTTTATGATTATCAATCAATGGATACTCTACTCATATTATAGCACAAGATATAAATAAAATAGATTAATTGCTTTCATTAATGTGACACAAATGATGTATATGTATAAGAAGTCTTAATGTGTAATACAAAATATAGGAATCCAATGCCCTAAGAACTAGGGCACACCAACAGGTACGAATGTGGGTAGCACTTTTAATCGGCTTAATATTTAAAGGGATTCAAATTTTAAATGGGATTACTTGCATAATCGCGGGTTTTGATTGGAGAAATTGAAACATGTATAACAAATATAAATAAACAATAAATAAATGAGACATTATGGGCCTAATATTACATCCTAATGGAAAACTAGTAAACCTATACTAGCTTGTGGGCTTACATCAGGCTAGGCTTGCATTCACTTTTGGGCTTGTCACCAAACGGGCCTCCTCTCCATGTTGGGCTTGAGTAATTACAATTTGTCGAATAAAAAAAACTTATCTATTTAATAAATAAAATTACAACAAAAAAAAAAAGCACACAGGTTGTATTTACCAAATCCAAAAATTAAATACAACCCAATATTTATTCTAGGCCTAATAATGCTTAAATCCATACACACTGACGATCCCAAGTAGGCTAGCTACAGTACTAGAGGGGGTGAATAGTACTGTAAACTGAATAAAAATTTTTGCAAATAATTTAGAACATTCTTTTTGATTAAAAACAATTTTCTTAAAATAAACACATGTTTCACAAAAAATGCGGAATTGATAAAATAGTAAAACTTGTGAATATAAATTTGCTTGACTAATATAAAGATATCTTCAAATAAAAATACATTAATTTAAATTGCAGAAATTTAAATAGTAATAAATATAAAGAGTATAGGGATAGAGAATTGAAAACACCAAGATTTATACCGATTCGACCGAACCAGTCTACGTCCAGTCCCCAAGCCAACCACTTTAGACTTTCTGTTGGGATTTGTCATTGAAAAAATAACGTGGGGCAGCGGAATTACGCCGTTTAAAATTTTGTAGAATCCACCCATCGTGTCTGATTACCATTGATTATAATCAAAACAAATTTGAATCAAGAGAGATTAAAATTACCAGATTTGTCTCTTCTAGAGACTGCTACAGAATCAATTCTTTAAACGATCTCCAAAGTCCAGATTTGACTAATATAAAGGTATCTTCAAATAAAAATACATTAATTTAAATTGCAAAAATTTAAATAGTAATAAATATAAAGAGTATAAGGATAGAGAATTGAAAACACCAAGATTTATACTGGTTCGACCCAACTGGTCTACGTCCAGTCCCCAAGCTAACCACTTTAGACTTTCTGTTGGGATTTGTCATCGAAAAAATAACGTGAGGCAGCGGAATTACGCATTTTAAAATTTTCTAGAATCCACCCATCGTGTCTGATTACCATTCATTATAATCAAAACAAATTTGAATTAAGAGAGATTAAACTTACCGGATTTCTCTCTTCTAGAGACTGCTACAGAATCAATTCTTTAAACGATCTCCAAAGTCTGGTGCACGATCAATTGTCGAGCGGTAACCGGTGCTTACCGAAGAAACAAAGAGCCAAAAGATTTGAGTACAAAAATTTGACTAAGGGGGCTGCTATGAGTGCTAAAATTTTCAGCTTCAATAATAGGGTTAGGGCTGATTTTTTAACCTTAAGTGTGCCTTATATAGTCCTTCTATAATTAGGATTTTAATTAGGTTAATTAAACCCAAGCCTACTAGGATTTGGATTACATAAATAAACTTTATATTAAAAGTTTATACTATGTAATTTAATTCTATTTGGCTAAATTTAATTACCCCTAAATAAAATTAAATCATATTTAAGTAAATACATTACATGATTTCATTTTCCTACTTAGGAAAATAATTTAATTAATTTTTTACTTTATATAATTCAATTAATTGATAAATTAATTAATTACATTATGTAAACTTATTAATTAAATAAAATCAATCCAATATTAATTAATTACCTTGACACCAAATGTCAACTAATTAATTAACGCATTCCTTCCAATGTATATTACATGTACAATTTCTATAAGTTTCGGCTCAGTTGATCTATGTGCATGATCCTATCTTTGTGTTGGCAATAGGCCTAAGGTCCACAGACTGTAAGTGGTTTCTAATAAACCGTTAAAGTCCCTAATTAAAATAGAGATATAGCAGTCTTTAGAAGACACTCACCCGGTAGTAATCTCATAGTGTCCTTTGCCAAACGATATCGATATGAATAAATAAGAGGCATGGTTTCTATCATCCTCTTCTGCTGTTTTTATATTTCTTGATCTTGAGTTGACTGATTAATCAAATAAGCAACCAACTTATTTGGGTATAGTCATACACTTATCAGTCCCACTCATTAAGTGGCCAGTGATATCATTTCGGTGTTACCCGAGTGGCAATTCCATCACTTCATCATTAATATCAATATGTTCACCAATCCAACCAATTATACCTATATTTAGCATCCTTTTATAGACCTGTTAGGTGTATATCAAAGTGAACCGGATTCCATATCGATACTATAATGAAATCTGATCTAAGGACTAAAGAGACCTACTCAAGAAAGGCCTATGACCTGACAACCATGTGGCTTTCTTGTGCGGGATCAATCCAGTCCCATGTCAATGACATGTACCTATATTCATGACTGACTTTACAAGTACTATGGCTAGTTAAGAACTACCATACATTCATCGAATATACAAGTCTGTGATTCTATTCATTCCCACGATTAGAATAGACTTGGGATATGTTTTATGATTATCAATCAATGGATACTCTATTCATATTATGGCACAAGATATAAATGGAATAGATTAGATGCCTTTATTAATGTGACACAAATAATGTATACATAAAAAAAGTCTTAATGTATAATACAAATTACAAAAATCCAATTCCCTAAGAGCTAGGGCACACCAACACTTTCCACTAGTATTTCCTTTATGGGCAAGAAATAAGTCTGTGTTAATTTTTACGAGTTCGAGTAACAAACTCAATAGTTTTGCAAGCTAAGTGTCAAAACCTCTACTGTTACATTTTTCGAGCTCAAGTAACAAAACCTCTACCGATGCTTTTTCAAGCTTAAGCACCAAACTTATCTGGTATTTTTTCAAGCTCAAATACCAAACTTATCTCGATGCTTTTTCAAAGCTCAAGCACCAAACTTTTACAAACTTTGTTAATTCATATTATCAACAAAGTGAACCCCTTTCACACAACCTTGTGTGAAAATACAATTCCCTTGAATATGAATATTTGAATAAATAAAGAAACATGAAGCTTTTCTCTCTTAATTTGCTCTTTGAAGGAATTATGCAAGACTTGAATAAATGTAGCTTGTATATGTGATTGTTGTTAAGTCTCCCACTTTCACTAATTTAACTTGATTTGCTTTTATAGGTGTTGGAGAAGCTCATCAGAAGATGAAATGGTTGTTGGACATAGCTCCTAAAAGAATTATGGCCATTGTATTGAGCTCTTAAAGGACTGATAGCTGTTGGAACTCCTAAAGCAAATTATAGATGTTGCTTTCTAGCTCATAAGTGGAATATAAGTGTTGGAATCACCTCATAAGCATCTTATAGCCGCTGTATACTCCTCACGAAGATTATATCTCTTGAAACTCTTTTCCTTTCACCCCATGAAGCATGGTATGGCCGTTGGAGATTTTCAAAGTCATAACTCAAGCTTTGTTAGCTTATAAAGCAATGATTACATTTTTTATAAACTTGACATGTGATGAACATTTGATTTCCTGATGCTTAAGCTTTTGATTGCAAGAATTAACGAAAGCCTTCTTGTTTATGTAACTTCAACTTCTTCATAACCATAATTTACTTAAAAATTTATTACAAAATAATTTGTAGTAATGTTAAAAGTAAATATGATTTTCCTTTTCTTTTATATGTCAAATTTTCAATAAG
The DNA here is from genome assembly GCA_039660915.1 of Euphorbia tirucalli. NCBI lineage: Eukaryota > Viridiplantae > Streptophyta > Magnoliopsida > Malpighiales > Euphorbiaceae > Euphorbia > Euphorbia tirucalli. Next base: position 25,931,097 of record CM077640.1, on the reverse strand, counting down.
TTGTTATCATCAAAACATGATTCAACACACCCCAAGTAATAGACATTATTGCATAAAAATATACATGTTATACTACATGAAATTAATCCAATTTCAATTATATGTCATAGCTGTTATGGAAATCGCCAAATTTTGACAATCGTTGTTTAAAGCTTTATTATGGGCTTGGGCTTCCTACCCATTGCAAACCAATTGCTCCCACTTGAATGGGGCAACCACAAATCCAAAAGTAGCTGCTCAATTTTTCGTGCCAAGAACAATCTAAGCCAATTCCCTATACCAATTTAATTTACCAAAAATTAAATCACATATATGAAATAAAACACACAAGAAAACATATGAAACCAATCGTGAAAAATAAATCATGCAAATTTTAAAACCAATTTAAAATCTCACATAGGGTCCAAAAACACACATAAAATCCAAATCGGGCCCGAAGCCCCGCGTGTCGATGCTGTTGTCCTAATAGGGCAGCAGCAGCTGCTGCTGTGGGCATGGGCATGGAAATCACAGTTTTGCGATTTCCAAATTACAAAAAATTCCCTTTTGCCCACAATCAATAATTTCTTTTATACAATTAAAACCAAAAAATTAAAATCCAATTTGGGGAAAAATAAATTAAAAAAGCCCAAATCACTAAATTAGGGTTCCAAAGAAAAATCAATTGAAAACCAATTTCAATTAAAAAAAATCAACGACCAAGAACTCTAATTCCTAATTCCATAATCAAGAATGATCCCACTATGATACCACAAGTGGGATTCTCTCGGTGCAAAATAAAATTTTACAATTACAGCGAAAGCGATTTCGTTTCGCACTCAAATCCATTCCAGGAACGAATCGTTCATATTATGGAATAGAACAAAAGAATAAAAAGAATTGATTTTCAATTCCACACCTATGACGTCCTCGTACAATGAGATTGAATATTTAGAAATTGCTTTCCCATGAAGTTCCTCCACCCTCACACACACGGATCCCGTACGGACAAAACTCGTGCTAGCGATCGAACGAATGAAGCCTCTACCCCCAATCCCCTTTGGTGGTCAAATTACCCTCTCCCCTTTAGAGTTTTGCGTCTCAAAATTAGGTTAGAAGGAAATGAGAGAAAGATATATATTTATACCCCCTTAAATAAAAACTAAGGTTTAATTAAATCTAGACCCATGTGTTATTCTAATTTAATTAGTTTACATTAATTCAAATTGAGTTAAATCATGACCATATGATAAAATTCAATTTTATAAATTAAACTCAATTAATTAAATTTAACTCATCCTTAATTTAATTAATGCCTCTCTTAATAAATATAATGCATATATTTTATTAAGAGATTATTTCACCCAATTAATTAATTACACCATATAATTAAAATAATAGGTTGAAATATAATTTCTCCCAAAATTAATTGTATTAATTTGACTTACCAAAAAGTCTACAAATACGATTAATATAAAGGTCCATATAATATATATAACCAACATATATTAAGTCCATAACAATTCTGTTCAGACATCTTTGTGTGCGATCCTGTGGGTTCGTTTTATATTAGCAATGGCCCTAAAACCTTAAGGCCCACAAACTGCTAGTAGGTTCTAGCAAACCATAGCAGCTACCCAAATATGACGAAGACATCATCAATCTCATGTGAGGCATGAACCCTATGGTAGCTTATACATCCTCTGCCATAGATATCGGTGTCCTGTAAGAGGCTATTGGGAATGCCCTAGTCCCAAGGCATTAGTCCTTATATTGTATCATACATTTTGTATCTTATAATGAGATTTATGTATTATACATTCGTGTTAATAAATAAAAGCATTAATCTATTTATTATATATATCTTATGCAATATTATAAATAAAGCATCCAATGGACATATCCGTGTCCATGTTGACAAGTGTCATGCACTTGGCAGTAAGACCATAATAGAGAAAATGATATGACCATAAAGTCATTCGTAGTCTATTCCAGTCATGGGAATAAATGGAACAAAAGACTATAATAAGCTTGGTTGTATGGCGGTGTCTTACCGGCTATAGAACATGGAATGTCAACCAAGTTTATGGGTACATGTAATGGGCATGGTACTGGATAGATCCACTGAACGAGAAATCCATATGGTATAGTATCACAAGTGATTCTCGTGTAGTACTTATATGGATCCTTGGACCTGACCATCTTATGGTCTTACATGTGAAGTGACACACTTTGGTGTACGCCTGAAGGGCCTGTAACAGGGTGCCAAGTATTGGTACGTTCGGGTGTGCCAGTAAGCATGGCAAGACTATGAACATGCAGAAGGGGATGTTACGTAAACCACTGAAAAGATCTCATCGGCCTCTTGATGAATGAAACTGATAAGAGTGTGGTCACACCCAAACAAGTTAGAACTTGTTTGTAAGCATCAGTTCATTCAGGATCAAGTTAATTTCTGGACACAAAAGAGGGTGATGACACCATGCCTCCGTGTTGGACACCGATATCAGTGACATGGGATATATAAGTTCAACTACAAGGTTAAGACTTCCATTACATTGCTGTCTCCGTCTTAATTGGGGGCTGTAGTGGCTTGCTAGAACCCGTCTACAGTCTGTGGGCCTTGGGCCCACTGCCAACCTAAAGACGGGTGCACAGGATCGTACACATAGAATGTCTGAGTTTGAACTTGTCTGGTCGCCTGTATACTTGGAGTATACAGACTGAAGAGATAAATATTAATTAATTAAATTATAGATCAATTGGATTGATCAATACAATTTAAATATGTTTTATTGGGTTGCATTAAGCTGATTTAAATAAATTAATTTGGAATTTATTTCTAAGTGGAAATAAAATACATATATAGGTTTATATGTTGGGATTCGTCATCGGAAAAATAACATGGTGCAGTGAAAAATACACCGTTTAAAATTTCCTAGAATCCACCTATCGTGACCGATTACCATTGATTAGAAAAAAAAAATCAATTTGAATCAAGAGAGATTCACTCACCAGATTCGTCTCTTCTAGAGACAGCTGTAGAATCATTTCTTGAAACTGCAATCTCCAAAGTCCGATGCACAACGAACTATCGAGCGGGAATCGGTGCTAGCCGAAGAAGCGGAAGGAATGGAGAATTAATTGCTATAAATTTTGGCTGTTTTGGAGTTGTAATGGGGCTGAAATTTCCAGCAATTAAACTTAGGGTTAGGGTTAGGTTTTCTTCCTTAAGTGTACCCTTATATAGACTCCTTGTCTAATTGGGTTTTAATTAGGTTAATTAAACCCAAGCCCACTAGGATTATAATTACATAAAAAAAAACTTTAATTAAAAAATATGTACTATGTAATTTAATTCCATTTGGCTAAATTTAACTACTCGAAAATAAAATTAAATCACACTTAAGTAAATACAATACATGTACTTAATTTTCCTACTTAGGAAAATGATTTAATCAATTGTTTACTTTATGTAATTCAATTAATTGATAAATTAATTAATTACATTATGTAAACTTATTAATTAAATTAAATCAACCCAATATTAATTAATTACCTTGACACAAAATGTCAACTAATTAATTAATGCATTCCTTCCAATGTACGTTACATGTACAATTTCTATAAGTTCTGGCTCAATTGATCTATGTGCACAATCCTATGGATTTGTCTTTATGTTGGCAGTAAGCCTAAGGCCCACAGAGTGTAAGTGGGTTCTAGCAAACCGTTACAACCCCTAATTAAGATAGAGATGCAGCAGTCTTTAGAAGATACTCACCCGGTAGTAATCTCATAGTATCCTTTGCCAAAAGATATCGATATGAATAAACAAGAGGCATGGTGTCCGTCATCCTCTTCTACTATTTATTATATTTTTTGATCTTGAGTTGACTGATTAATCAAAAAAGCAACCAAGTTATTTGGGTATGGCGATACACTTATCATTCCCACTCATCAAGTGGTCAGTGATATCATCTCGGTGTTATCCGAGTGGCAATTCCATCACTTCATTATCAACATCAATATGTTCACCAGTCCACCCAATCATACCCGTATTTAGCATCCTTTACAGACCTGTTAGGCATATATCAAAGTGAACCAGATTCCATATTGATACTATAATGAAATCTGGTATGAGGACAAAAGAGACCTACGTAAGAAAGACCTATAATGTGACAACCATGTGACTTTCTTATATGGATCGATCCAGTCCCATGTCAATGACACGTACCTATATTCATGACTGACTATACAAGTACTATGGCTAGTTAAGAACTACCATACATTCATCAAATATACAAGTATGTGGTTCTATTCGTTCCCACGATTAGAACAGACCTGGGATAGGTTTTATGATTATCAATCAATGGATACTCTACTCATATTATAGCACAAGATATAAATGAAATATATTAGTTTCCTTTATTAATGTGACATAAATAATGTATTCATACAATGTGTCTTAATGTATAATACAAAATACAAGAATCCAATGCCTTAAGAACTAGGGCACACCAACATTATATGGATTTGATTTTAGCTGAATCTCAATTAATTTATTGGGTCTAAGGACTGCTAGCACGGGTTTTGCTCGATGGAAGTTTGTGTACGTGAGAGTGGAGGAAATCGATTTCGGTTTCTGCAGGCATCTTTAGAAGAGACATAGAAAGGTGATAATCTAATTCTTATTCTTTGATTTTATGTTTTTGATTTCCACTTCAATTGCTCCTAGGTCATGGATTTGAGAAAATCGATCCGAGCTTTCACATCTATTGGTTGATTTTCTATGAAAAATCCCCACAGAGGCATGGTAATGTCACCCTCTATAACTGTATGGACATTCCTTGATATCGAGTAGACTGAAAATAAGTATCCTTACTTAGTTGGGTGTGGCCACACTCTTATTAGTCCTACTCATCAAGTAGCTAGTGATATCTTCTCAGAGTTAACTGAGTGGCATATCCCTTCACAGTTCATTACTAGCTACACAGTGTTACTTGGTTAGTCTCTTATTGCTTGGCATAGTAAGAAACAACATGCAGTTTCTCGAAGTTCAAGTGAAGCTGAGTACAGAGCTTTAGCTCACACAACAGCAGAAATACAATGGTTTTGATATGTTCTAGCTAATCTTGGTTTCCCTCAGCATAAACCTTCTTTTTTGTGATAACCGATATGCTATTCATATAACTAATAATCCTATTTTTCATAAGAGAACCAAACATATTGAGCTTGATTGTCATTTCGTCAGGGAGAAAATCCAAGCCAATCTTATTCATTTGATTTCTATTCCATCTTCTTTGCAACTTGCAGACATTCTTACTAAACCTTTACCCAGGCCTGCTTTCTCTACTTTGGTTTTCAAGCTTTGAATGTACAGTCCACACCTTCTAGCTTGAGGACGGCTATTAGATCTATTGAAGTTAGCGGGTGTTTGGTTCAAACTTCTGAATCGGAATCGGAATGAGATGGAATCAAAATCGAAATGACTATTTATTTCTTTTGTTTGGTTTAATCTTGAATCGAAATCTGATTTCCTTTGATATTGTTTGGTTCAATGACTAGAATTAGAATAACATAAATAATAACAATAATAAAAAAAAATAAAAGGCAACATGAATAAATAATAAAAAGCTAATTCTAAACAAAATCAATCTATAATAAAACATGAATCCCAAAATAAACCATCCATAATAAAACATGAATTAAAAAAGTCCAATGCATCCTATAAAAAAAGGTTTAAATCCTCCTAGGCATAGATGCTGCATGAGAGGGATAGAGAACATTGAGGACATATTGTCATCTGAGGTTTAGTGGTACTTGATAAAATACTCTCAATTTATTTTGTTCAGCTGTAAGAATATCTACAGCTTTTAATGCTTCCATAGAAGTGAATCACTTAATTTGAAGTAATTCATTCACCACCATATTGCTTTTATCATCCATTTCTTTTTCACGTTACTCTGCACGAGGCCATGCAGTTGCCATTGTACAAAGAAGTGTTCATGTTTTCCATAAAGCTATTGAAATTTGAAGAGACATTTTGAAATGTAACAATCATTTGTGGTTCTTGAGATTCTTTTAACTCCTTAGACTTATGTTGCTTCCTTGGTCTTTTAAGTCTAGAAAGAGCTCTAGGTTGAGTCACAAATATGCCATCATCTTCTTCATTGTCATCTTCACTCATGAGATTTGTCTCATTTTCCATCTCCTTATCCATGTTATCCACAGCATTACCAAAAGTCGCAGCATTTATACCTAATGCGCTATCTTTTCCAGTTAAATTTCCAATTTCATCAAAGAATGAAAATGATACATTCCAAAGGCCTTTTGCATCTTTCTGATTCTGACATTAAGGGGAAAATAGACAAGTTACACAAACAATAATAAAATAATTCATAATATTAAAGATTTAAAGTGGTAAATTTTATCTTACACCATTCATCATAGACACTCTTTTCACATTGTATCATCTTTCTTGTGTCATCCCAACAATACACAGATTTGTTCAACATTTCAGTAATTAGGTTATATTTGGCTTTCAATGTTTTCCATCTTGAATCAATATCTGGATCGGCTCCTATACAACTCATAGGAAGTTTTTTAGTAATCAACTCTTTAGCTCGAATAAAATATCCATTTTTCGATGTATTATCTTGCTTAAATCAAGGATCAGTAGCCACCTACTACAAGCATTCTATTAGAGCTTGGTCCTCTTGTAAAGTCCAAATTCTTTTGTTTTTACCTTTACCACGAGTACCTTGACTATTTTTGACTGAATCCATCCTAATGTAAATACAAGAAAATAAAATGATGCAAAACAAGGAATCATAATTAGAAATTTATCATAGTTAAAAGTCAATTATTTATAGCAAACATAAGTCAATGAAAGTTACAAAAATAAACATAAATAAAAAGCTATTAATGTCTAGTAGATCGAAGTCTCCAACTATTAAACATTTCTTGGACATGCCATAACAATGCGTTGGGTCCTTATTGGATGGCAAAAACAACTTCTAAGTAAAGACCATCGACCCTTAAGTAAGCCAAAACATCTTTCAATGACATTTCTAGCTTTAGAGTGTTTCATATTAAAATACTCCTCAGGGGTTTGAGGTTGTCTATCACCTCTCCATTCATTAAGGTGGTAACATTGGCCTCTATAAGGGGTAAGAAATCCTTCTCTATTAGTGTAGCCAGTATCAGCTAAGTAATAACAACCTTCACATTTGTCAAAAAGAATAAATGAATTAATTTTCTTGATAAAATATATTTTGTTTTCGTGGAAAATGATTATTATATTACCTTGAAGTATTTTTAAACTGTCAGTTTTAGAGATAGCATCTCGAAGGACACGACCATCATGAGTTGAACCCTCCCAACCAGGTAATACATAAATGAATTGCATATCAGGTGAACAAACACCCAAGACATTCATTGCAATTGTGTCTTTTCTTATTCCATATTTTTGTTGTACCCTCAGTTGGTACCGATACATTAATAGAAGTACCATATAATGCTCTTATGCAATTCTACAACAATAATACAAAAAAAAAATCTAATTTTTGCTAATAGTTGTGTAACATAATTTAGTTGTCTAGAGTAATATTTGTGTACCTTGAAGGGTTTCCATCTATTATATGTGCAAGCATCTCCTTTTGGTATAGGCTTCTTAAATAATGTAGTATGTAATTTTAGAACAGCAATTAAACAACGGTTAAATTGTCGACTTACAGTTTCACCACTTCTAAGAAAAAGAGCACCCATTGTCCTATTCTTTTTATGATAAGATAATATATATAAAAACATTGCAACAATTTCGTCAATTGACATATTTCTAGTTCCTGTCAAACCCCCTACATCTCTAAGCATTTCACAAAGCACTCCAAATGTATATTTACTCATGTGAAGTTTACTTTTACATTTAACATCATTCTCTCTAATTAGTATATTTAAATTTGCAATTCTCAATCTTTTTTTTTTATTTCCTCTCACATTCTGACCACTAAGAATTGTTGATTCCATAAGAAACCATATGACATGCATTATAGAAACTATATTAATAAGAGTGACAATGAATTTTAGTTCTTGCAAATTTCACTTCCTTCTCATTGATAGGCCAAAACGATCCATTATCTACATTGTCATATAAAATCAAATCAATTATATATGTTCAAAACACTATCATGATTTCAAAACAGAAAAACACATTAAGATAAAGGCAAAAATGAAAAAGAAAATGAATGATAAACCAACAAGCAAGGGCTCTCAAATTATAAAAAGAATTGAAATTTTGAGCAAAAATAATAATAGAGAAACATTAATTGAATTATGAATAATGTACGACTTAGGATGACGAAAACTATCTTTAAATTGTAATAAATTACATTTCATGGCTTTATAGAATATATTAACATATAACAGTAGACATAAAAGAAGATTTAGCTTAGAAACAACATGACATTGACACTTGGCTACCAAAGTTTTACCTTGAAACAACACATTGACACTTAGCTAATAACATTTTACTTTTTCTCTTTATAAACCAAAAAGATGACACCGCATATTGCAGCAGCCATAATTAAATGGCCATTGCAAGAATTAGTTTTTTTATAAATCAACATTGTGTTTGTTCTGTACTAGACCTTAATCGTAATACAATTCTAATTGCCTTTTAAGACCTGCAAATTGATGAAAGCATGTGCTTTTTTTTAACAGATAGAATGGTTCTATTTTGGCTGTGTTGGATTGAAAGAACAACCAAAAGGAAAATGGTATTGTTCGGACTGTGCTGTTTCAAAAAAATCACCGAAAAGGTAGATGATGTGAAAGTCGACGTGCCAAAAATCCTTGTTATATTTCTGTAGAGCTATAATGTTATGGAGAATACCTATGACATTACAGTTAGCAATGTGAAGTTTTATTTTGTTCATGATCTGATTTTGCAGTCAGTTTTATTTTGTCCTTCACTCTTTAGATTCAATTCAGGTTTCGTTCATGATTGTGATTTCTATTAAATGGGATTTACACTTCTTTTTAAATAGATATTTTGTGATAGTAGTTTTGGTTGGTCAGTGCTCATTTACATGGCTGTAGAAATAGCAAGCTCACCATTCATCGTAGCAGCCATAATTACAATAAAAAAAAATTAGAGACTTCTTAATTTAATTGACAAGTGCAACAAACTAAAAAACTGACAGAAAAAGAAAGAAACCTACAATTCACAAACACATTTTCTTGATGAGAGAGCACAAGAACATCAAAAGAAAAGAAGAAAAGAAAAGATCATGTTGAGATAATTACAAAACCATAATTTTAGCAACACAATCCACGATTTTGATATTATAAAACGACACAAAGATTCAACAAAAGATTAGTACCTAAGTTCTTGAAGAGAATTGCAACAAAAGCAATAGAAGTTGAATGGTTTGCGTGAAAAGGAAGAAGAAAGAAGGCGTAAAAGGGATAAAGGAAATGTGCGTGTAATTATTTTGATTCCACCAAGGAATCAGAACTGATTAACTCATAATTAGATAATAATTACTCATTCTCTTACTTTTAAGAATCATATTCTTATTTCCTTACTAATTTTTCCCAACCAAATATCCCCCTAGTTTTTCCTAAATTTTGTTAGTAAACACGTGCTCTTTCTGTTGGCAAACACGTGCTCCTCATGTGTTTGATTAACTGCTTATGTAAAACTTCTTTTGTACTCGGCAAATTAATTTCAACGAGAATTCAATTACTTTTTTTTTTTTTTTCTTTCGTAGTATCATTTACAACCCTAATTCCAACTAACAATAATTTATCTTTATTTGTTTACTATAAATAATAGAAATTTATTTTATTGATTTAAAAATACTTTCCTCAAAACACATTTATAGCCTAAAAAGTTCGTCTTTATCCCTTAGTCTACAGTAAATATTTTTCTGGATAATTTATGTAAAACCTTTACAAAATAAAATAAAAAAAAAAAATCATAAATAGCGAAGCACTTCTTCAAATTCTAAAAAACAAAAAAATAAAAAAATAAAAATAAAAGCTTGTAAGATAGTGAAGAGAAATATTGGAGTGGTATTTTGGAGGATCAGAAAATGTTGAGAACTCGTCTGCTTTGGTTCACAATGGGATTTTCCGCCTCCGCCGCTACGATTGGCAATTTTGTTTGGAGGGATCTTTGGTCCGACAGATGTGCCCTTTCATCTCATGTAATTCCTTCCAGCCCCGATTATTTATCTTCTTATTTTTCTCATGTAATTGGCTTCCAAACTGTTGATATTGTTTTTTCAATGTTTTTCATAGGTGAAGCAGACATTTGATGCCCTTGAAACTAGAACCAAGAATCTCGAGTCTCTCTCTCACCACAACTCAAATTCGACTCAGGTTCGTATATATGTGTTTTCTGATTGTTTTAATCCTTTCAAATTCAATTATTTAGGTTAAAATATGATATGCAGTAAACGAAAGGCTTAAGAAGAAATTTGAAATTGGAGAACTTTTTGATGTAGTGGGTGTTTTCAGGAATTAATCAATTTGGTTGGAAAAAGTGGTCAGCAATTATATTGGTTGTTTTCCTATTTTGTTTCTTTTTTTAATTTTGCAACTCCCACCCATTTTGCTTGTAATTAAGCATGCTTTCGATCACATTGTTGCTTAATGGATTTGGCAATTGGAGTGCCTGTGACGATTTAGGAGCTTAAGAGGTACAATTCATTTATTTGTAGCAGAAGGTGGAAATTATGATATCTTAGTTTTGAGAAGGCATCAGTCCTGATTACATGAGATTTTGATTGGGTTAAGGATAAAAGAATTGCTATATCACTGGCTTGTATACTCATCCTAGCAGAATTACCAGAAGCATAACTGGAATTGAGCAAGAATGTGCCCTATATTCAGGAGTTGGGTTCAGTATGAAGAATGCCGGAAAAGACACTGACACCAGCATTTATCAGTAGTAGTATCCATTTTCATGGTTTTACTATTGTTTGTTCACGCTTACCTGTTATAAGCCTATGCAGAAAAAACGTGTTCTTATGTGCTTTACGTCTCCTAACTTTTCATATGGGTATACTATGCACCAATGCTTTTGAAGTTTGATCTAACTAGTAAAGCTATGACAAAAGGAAACAGGTACAAAATACAATCATGGGAGGAGTTCTAATTCCCAAAAATGGTCTAATTTCGGTCAAACTTAGCACCCTGTGAGCTAACCTGTTAACAGATGTGACCTTGTTGAATTTATGAGAGAGAGCAGTTTAGGATATGTGGCATTGCTATGAAGCAAATTATGGGATCACTTTATCTTTTCTTAGGAAAAAATTAATCTTGCATTGGGCCATTTTCAAGTCGGATTAAAGATCTTTTTGGCCCCCGTGCTATCATCGGTTTGCCTTTTTGGCCCCTGTCCTACTGAAATTTGCCTTTTGCCTCCTGTGGTATGTAAAAAGGTTCCAAATTGACCCCTACAAAGCATATTCCGTCAGATTCTATTGATAAAATTGTTAGCAGAACCTGACGGATTATGCTTTTTAGGGGTCAATTTGGAATGATTTGGTATACCACAGGGGGCAAAAAAGAAATTTCAATAGGACAGGGGCCAAAAGGGCAAACTGATAATAGCACAGGAGCTAAAAAGGTCCTTATGCCTTTTCAAGTCTGAGTTCTCAGCTCAAGCTAGTCAACCTCATTCACATATTACCATTAGTTAAGCGCAATTTCCATCTCAGTTTTCTATAAAAATACCATTTCTACTTCTCAACCTCTATATTACGTGGAGTCATAAGCAAACAATTACATATAGATATTTTTTGTGTCTCTGTTGCATATTTATACATAGTTGGTTCGCTTGCAACAATACAGGTGAGCTTCTTGGTTATTTTGATGAAGAGACTGTTAAAGTATCTTACATCAGTTGGTGATTTAAAGTGCCATTTACATATTTTAGCCAATCCTCTCCTTAAATATCTTTTAGAAGTTTAAGCTTCAGTTTGGCCTTCTTAGATATTTTGTATCAGAGCCACCAACTCTGACATTAGGCTATCTGTAGAAATCCAGTCTTGCAAACATTATGCTATAGAATGCTGGGCGTCCAGATATTCTATATCAGCTAGCGAGTTAAAGTATCCTTTTTCTTGGTGTAGTTAGGTTTAGATTTTAGCTCCTGATAGAGAGGAGGATGGAGATGCTTGGATTTGAAGCCTTTGACATTCTTCTGCAAAACAAAGCTGGCTGCTAAACAAAGCCTTTGACACTGGGAAGTAAAGCTGGCTGTTTATACAATATGCATATGGTTGATTTTTTTGTGTGTATGTGTATAAATTAATTATATTGTTATACTTAGATGATGTTATATTGTTCTTTGCACTTCCAACTTGAGTGAGATTTTATTTTTATTTTTATTTTTATTTATTTATTTATTTATTATTATTATTATTATTATTATTATTTTATCAAAATGTGATATTTTTTCTCGCAGGTTGAAGGTTAGATGTTACAAGGAGCAGATTTTTCAGTACATTCATTTTTGTTCAAGGCAGTTATTTCTGTCTACATATTTGAGGGGAACCGTAGAAGCTGTCCATCTTTGAAATCACTATACATGTGGGCATAAATATTATACGTATTGCAGTATTGACGTGCCTTTTTCATTCAATCTCTTTTTTTCATCCTGAATAATTTTCATAGTGCATCTCACTCAGTGTAGAAGAGAGAATTTCAATTTTCTGTTGCAAATGAATTGATATGCTGAGTGAAATTGATTTATGCTTTAGCGGTTGTACGATGCGAGTTTAATCAAAAAATCGATGAAATAATTAACAAACACGAAAACAAATTTAGCAAACAACTTGGATAAAACCAAAAGAAAGTTGTGAGAAATCTCAAAGGAATATTATTATTAAGGTACGAAAGTATGAAAAACTAATAAAACTTAGGGCAATTTATAAGATAAAATTAGTCCTAATTCGAAAAGAAGATAAAAAAAAATAAAACTAATAATTGAAAAAAAATAAAACTAGTCGGCAGAATGTTAATTCATCTAAATGGAATTTGGTTTTGCAAAAACTTGCGGAAACTTTCTTGGAAGCTTTAACAATCCAATTCTTATTTGGATTCGGCTTGTGGAAATAGCTTTCCGATTGACTATTGGAATTGCGAGAACAATCAACTTTCCAATTCCAACTCGAATTAGGTGACTCTCCATCATTCATCTCCACTTTTGAAGAACTCAACCCCCTAGTTTAGCTATGAATGCTCCAACCTACAATCTGGAATGTAAAGAGATAGTCCTTCACATTAAAAGTATTAGAAATTCTTACTAACCATCGTAGCATCTCGATCTTGTAGGCATTTGCATTAATCCGTTCCAAAACTTTGAAAGGATTATACTTCTTCGGTTGAAGTTTGGAACTAGTAGCATGTGACAACATCTCTTTGCTCAAGTAAACAATAACTTCATCATCCATTTCGAATATCTAAAACTTTTGATCTCTATCAACTCGTTCCTTCACCTTTGCATTCTTTTCTCAAGTGTATGTTTCACATCTTCATGGATAGCTTGAACTTCATGAGCTAGTTTTTCACTAGAAGAACTAAACTCGGGTAGATTTCAGTAATTTCATAAGGTCTAGAGCATGATTCGACACCTTTGTATACACCATAGATAAAGGACTTCTGTCGGTGGCACTACGAACAACACTGTTATATGCAACTCAGCTTGAGCAAATGCAAAATCCTAAGTTTTGGGTTTATCTCTACAAACTGCCCTTAGGATATTGCCCAACGTTTTATTCACCATTTTTGGTATGCCTATCAATTTGTGGATGCGTTGTGCTATTGAACTTCAAAGATGAATCGTTCAAACTCTAGAGGGTCTTCCAAAAGTGACTTAAGAACTTACTATCTCGATTAGACACAATAGATTTTAGAACCCCATGTAGCCTAACAATTTCTCGGAAGAATAGCTTTGCAATAAATAATGCATCTGCAGTTTTCTTGCAATAAAAAAATGTGTCATCTTAAAAAAATCTAACAACTACTATAAAAATAAAATACATACCTTGTGTACGTGGTAATCCCATACCTCATTGTGTATGTGGTAATACATGGATAGATCTTCCATATAGTACTAAGTACTAGCAATGGCATGTACAACCCAATAGTCTTCACTCCTTTAGAATTTTGACAAACATAACACTTCAAGACAAATTGTTAACATCTCGCCACAACTTTGGCCAGTAGTAACGACTCTTCACAACTTCAATAATCTTGTCTCTCCTGAAGTGACCAAAAAGACCTCCACCATGCAAATCTCTAATGACTTTCTCGTGAACAGAAGTACAAGGTAAGCATAATTGATCCCCTTTCATGAGAAATTCATCATCAATATGAAAATCATCACATCGTTGCTCAGTCCCACATAAATCCCTTAGTGGACTTAAAATCCTTATCATCAGCATACAACTCCTTCAAATAATCAAAAGCATCAAACTCAATAGCAAGAGTTTTAATAAGATGTATTTAGCGGCTCAAAGCATTAACCACACGATTTTTTGACCAACTTATGAACAAGTTTGAGAAGGAGATTCGTCAATTAATGCAGCCCATCTTGCGTGCTTGGCATTCTTCAGTTGCTTCTGGCTACTTAAATATTTAAGAGCATAATGATCAGTGTACAACACAAATTCTTTCCCAATCAAATAATGTTTCTAAGTCTTCAAAACATGAACAATAGCATAAAATTCTTTATCATATGTTGCTCACTTCATTCGTGACTTACTTAATTTTTCACTAAAGAAAGTTATAGGTTGCTTCCCTTGAGATAACACAACACCGATACCTATGCCACTTGCATCACATTCCACCTCAAACAATTTATCAAAATCAAGAAGAGCTAAAACATTAGCAATACATAGCTTTTCCTTTATCAAAGCAAAGCTCTGCTCTTCTCTGCAAACAAACCTTTTCCCTTCTTGAGACACTTAGTTAATGGAGCTATAATACTACTTAAATTTTTCATAAAGCTTCTATAGAAAGTAGCTAAGCCATGAAAGCTACAGATGTCTCCTACAGACTTTGGTGTCGACCAATTCTGAATGGCTTTCACCTTTTCTTCATCAACCTTAATTCCATCTTTCCTAATAACATAATCTAAGAATAATAATTCTGCTAACATAAGTGAGCACTTCTTCAAATTTGCATATAATTTATTTTCCCTCAATGCATTAAACACTAACTTCAAATGCTCAATATGCTCCTCAAGGGACTTACTATGAATTAAGATATCATCAAAATATACGACAACAAATTTTCCAATGAAAGGATGCAATACCTAATTCATAAGGCCCATAAAAGTGATTGGACCGTAGTCAACCCAAACAGCATTACTAGTCGTTCATATAAGCCATCTTTATCTTAAATGCAGTTTTCTACTTACGTCCAGGCTTAGTCTGAATCTAATAGTACCCACTGGAAAAAGCCATTTTTGAGAAGATTATTGATCTACTCAACTAATCTAACATGTCATCTATCCTTGGAATGGGAAATTTGTAGCCAATAGTGATTTTATTAATTGCTCGGCTATCAATGTACATTCTTCAACTCCCATCCTTTTTAGGCGTTAACAAGGCAGGTAGAACACATTAACTTATGCTTTTTTGAATATACCCCTTGTTAAGTAAATCCAGCAATTGTTCTCTTAGAATCTCATATCCTTTGGGACCCATTTTGTAGAGTGGCAAATTAGATATACTAGCACAAAAAAAAAGATAAATTTGGTGATGATTATTCTTCATTGGAGATAGTTCCTTAGGTACTTCATCTGGGATAACATCAGCAAAATCTTCTAAAATATCATGCACCTCTATTGGTAACTTGGCTCTAAGTTCGCTTGTTATTCCTTTACCCTTCACAAACCAGCACATACATTAACCGGCTTTCTTTGCACTCATTCAGGAACTCCTTTTGACTTTGCAAATAATCATATTATGTCTTTCTTTACTAGGCTTGTTCTATGGCATTGCCGTCTTAGCTTTAGGTATTAACGTGTATCTTTTGTCATTCCTATGAAATTGATAAGTATGTTGTCTACCAGCATGGGGTACATCTAAATCAAATTGTCCTATCCTTCCAATCAAAACTTGACAAGTATTGTAATCCCTAGATAATGTAATCAGATATTTTATAATTAATAAAAAGACATAATCTATTTCAGTAATCTCTTGTGCAATTAATAGTAATAGAGAATACATAAACTATTGTCTTACTCATGTATGTCGGTAACTCTCCAGGCAGTAAGACCTTAAGTAGGGAAAGGACAGTTTTAAAGTTATCCTTAGTCTATTGTAATCATGGGAATAATAGTAACCAGAGACCAACATGTTCCTCAATTGTATTGGTGGTGTCTTACCGATCATAGGATGTGGAATGTTAATCAAGTGTATGTATACATGTTAGGTTACAATGTACTGGATCGATCCACCAATAAGAACACCACATAGTTTCTATGTCATAAGTGGTTCTCATGTAGTACTTATACCGGATCCTTAGACTTGATATTGCTATAGACCTAGATGCTAACTCACATACCTTAGATGTACGCTTAATGAGCCCGTAACAGGGTGCCAAGTACAGTTACAACTGGATATGTTAGTGATCATGCTAGGGTTATAAGTGATGTGAAGGGATTTATCACTCTCTTAATTGATAAAAGATATCACCAGCCAATTGATGAGTGAAAATGAGAAGAGTGTGGCAACACCGAAATAACATAACTACTAGATAATTACTTATTTGTGCTTTTCACTCTACTCGGATATTAAGAAACATCCCAGTAATTAAGGAGGGTGACAATGTCATGCTTCTTGTAGGACACTGATATCATAGGGCAAAAGATGTATGAGTTACTACAAGGTATATATCTGTAATAAAATTGACATTTCTTCTTATTTGGGTAACTATAATGGTTTGTTAGAATCCACTTACAGTTTGTGGGATGAGAGGTTTCAAGCCCACTACCAACATAAGATGAACCTTCATGATTGCACACAAAGGATGTCTGAATTAGTATGTCACGGAGTGCATAATATGTAATTGTTACATATTATATTCAAGCCATTGGGTTATTGGTTTATAGCCTTAATGGTTAAAGCCAAAATAAAATAATAAGGCCATGAGAGAATTTTATTTAAGCAGATTAGAAAATTAATATATGGTAATTTATGAAAGCTGAAATTATATTTTAAGATAAATATCTAGGATATTTATTTAAGATATGGAAGATTAGAAAATTTAGGTTAATTTTTATTATTTAACCTTTTGAATTTCTAATTAGGATTAAAATATGAAAATATCCTATTAAAAATAAAAGGAGAAAAATAAGATATTGACTAACCTAAATTTCTAACCCTAAGAATTCTCTCCCTCTCTTCTCTCTCTAAGATTTTTCGGCTATCACTAGCAAAAATAGCCTAAGGTCTTCGACCAATGGAGGTGAAATAGGGAGGAGCTCTGTTCTTCCCATGCTAATACACCAGCTCATGTAAGAGGCATCTGTGTGCGTGAGAGTGGAGGTTTTTCACGCAAAAGAAAGAACTAATAGTTAATCTTTCCAAGACGGCGTACATATCTACTACAATTTGGTTGAGTCAATTTTTGTCTTCCTTTTATCATAGCAATTGTTCTTGGCATGGATTCTAGTGAGGAACGGTTCGCTTCCGCTGTAAAAATTTTGTTTCTCACCAGCATGATTCCTAACATTCATGTCAACGACATCAAATAAATCTTATCAGAATATTGGCCAAGGCTAATAGGAACTAAACACCTTTTAGTTACTTAAATTGTACAGACATCTTTGATCCATCTAATGTTGTATGGTTCAAGATGTGATTCAGGTGTCAATCCAAACTTACGAACTGCTTTCTGATTGATTATGTTCTCCTGTGGCACTATCAATAACTGGACTACAAAGTTTTCCTTGAACCGTTCATGTGGTTTGAAATAATTGGTTTCTCTACTCAATGTCAATCTTTTCAATAAGCATTAAGTGTTGAATAACTCCACAATGAATTTCTTCATCAATTTTTTCCTCTGAAGCATAGTCATCTTGGTCATCATTTACATCCTTAATAGCCCGTACAAAGGAAATTATCTTCATTTTCATATTGCTCAACCATATTGATTGACCGCCTCTTTGGACACTCGTGAGAATGGTGCCCCTTTTCATTTCACTTAAAACATTTACCATAACATTGTCTAACATGTGGAGCAATATTAGCTTTAGGAGGTTAATGTACTCCTTTAGCTCATTGTTGTGGTTATGTTGTATGGTTCCAGATGTGATTCAGGTGTCAATCCGAACTTATGAACTACTTTTTGACTGATTATGTTCTCCTAACTGTCACTATCAATATATAGACTGTAATGTTTTCCTTGAATTATGCATGTGGTTTGAAATAATTGATGTCTCTACTCAGTGTCAGTCTTTTCAGTAAGCATTAGGTGTTGAATAACTCCACAATGAATTTCTTCATCAATTTCTTCCTTGAAAGCACAGTCATCTTGGTCATCAACTACATCTTCAATAGCCGTACAAAGGAAATTATCTTTATCTTCATATTGCTCAACCATATTAATTCATTGCCTCTTTAGACAATCATAAGAATGGTGCCCTATTACATTGCAATTAAAACATTTTACAGAACGTGGTCTAGCATATGGATCAGTATTAGCTTTAGGAGATTGGGGTACTCTTTTAGCTCGTTGTTGTAGTTCAGCACATTTATCTTTACCCAAATTCTGCATTGGCTTTGTTTCACTTGATTTAATCACATATTTTCATTTATCAATTACTTTTGGTCCAAAATTTCTAGAATTTTTACCTCCATAGAGTTTATATGGTTCCCTTGGCCTCTCCTTTTACAAGGCTTCAGCTTTTAATGCTAAATCTTTAGCATCTTGAACTCTAATGATCATCATCTGTAACCCAATCTTTTGTCGAATAATTGGATTTAAACCTCTCAAGTAATGAGAAGTTAGTTGGCTCTCTGTTGTTGACAAATTAGCTCTAGTGGATAATCTATGGAATCCAACAATATATTCATACACAATTCGATTACCTTAAACACAATTTTGATAAGCCTCATAGATATATTGTTAACAATCAGGAGGTAAAAACTTACGCTTCAACAGTTGTTCCATATGATGTCAATAAGAGATAGGTTCTTGACCACCTTTCCTATTGGGCTCATTCAATTGGTCCCACCAAACAGCATCTCCCTCATTTAGCCTATATGCTACCAATTTAACCTGTCTATGTTCAGAAAGTTCAGCATAATCAAAGAATCTTTTAACCTTATGAATCCCATCAAGAAACCCTTCTACTACAAAATCCCTATTGAAACTCAGTAGTTCTAATTTATACTTATCTCTCCTTTCATTCCTTCCATAATTATTATGATAATTATTTCTAAATCCAAGTTCATAAATAACTTTATCATCCAGAATATCCAAATCATCATCAAAATCAGGTCTAAGCTTAATTTGATGCCTTTTAGTATTTTGTTCAACCCTTAGAGGTTGAATTGAATGTTGTTGTGGTCAATGTTGACTAATGGGACAGTCAACTGATTCTTCCTTAAGTTTCCTTTGTTTTTCACCTTCATTAAGTTGATATATTTGAATAGTTACGGATTGGATCGCTTCATGCATCTCTAGAGCGAAATTGTTTAATTTTTCTAATGGAACTGGAACACTAATGTCTTCGAGTTGGACCATATTCTCAGTTCAAAGAAGTCTGGAGCACGACGAGGCTCTGATACCAACTGATACAGTTGGTGCGCAATACAAGTTTAATAAAAAAAACTTGACAAAAGAATTAGCAAACAATAGAACAAATCTAGCAAACCACTTGGAGAAAAACAAAAAAAAGTTGAGAGAAATCTCAAAGGAATATTTTACAAAGTATGAAAGTATGAAAAACTTAAGGATATTTATAAGATAAAACTAGTCCTAATTCAAAAGAAGAAAGAAAACTAAAACTAATAATTGAAAGAAAATAAAACTACTCAGCATAATGTTAATTAATCCAAATTGAATTTGGATTTGCGAAAACATGCGGAAACTTTATCGGAAACTTTAACAATCCAGTTCTAATTTGGATTTCGCTTGTGAAAATAGCTTTCTGAATGACTATTGGAATTGCAATAGCAATCAGCTTTCCAATTCCAAGTGGAATTAGCTCTCCATCATTCACCTCCACTTTTGAAAAACTTGACCCCGAGTTTAGCTCCAGATGCTCCAACCTACAATCTGGAATGTAAAGAGACAAGTCCGTTGAAGCTGTCCATCTTTGAAATCACTATATATGTTATTTAGTTGCACATAAATATTACAGTAAAACCTCTATAAATTAATAATGATGGGACCATGAAATTTTATTAATTTATAGATATATTAATTAATCAATAAATTATTAATTATTAATTTATAGAGTGATTTTAAATTTTTTTAAAAATAAATTTTAAATTACTAATTTAAATAAAGTTTTTGTATAAAATCAATGAAAAAATAAATT
The DNA here is from genome assembly GCA_039660915.1 of Euphorbia tirucalli. Lineage (NCBI taxonomy): Eukaryota > Viridiplantae > Streptophyta > Magnoliopsida > Malpighiales > Euphorbiaceae > Euphorbia > Euphorbia tirucalli. The sequence goes on along the minus strand of CM077640.1, from coordinate 25,910,549 downwards.
CAATTGAGGATGAAGCAGAGGATGATTCGGTACCTTTGGAACCAGTCACATAAAAGGAAGCAATTATAGAATCAACCACTCTTTATAATTTTTTGTTACAATTTGACCAGGATACACCATAACTTTTAAACACACTGAGAATAGTTAGAGATGAAATTCAACTAGAATTAAATTTCAAGAAAAAACAAAATACTATAGAATTATATTTTGCTAAATTGTCCTAAGTATATCTATATATACTTGACATATGTATTTGAGAAATTATTAATTTATAGAGATAATAAAACAATGTATTCATAAAGGGTTGTTCTAAAAAATTATTATTTTATTAATTTATTAAAATTGATCATTTTTTGAACTTACCCAAGTCAGGACCAGAAGAAATTATTATTTTAAAAAGATTATTAATTTACCGAGTCTTAATTTATGATGATTTTTATGTACATGTATTACAGTATTGACATGCCTTTTTCTTTCAAACTCTATTTTGCATCCTGAATAATTTTCGTAATGCATCCCACTCGGTGTAGAAGAAAGAATTTCAAATTTCAGTGCAAATGAATTAATATGCTGAGTGAAATTGATTCGTCTTAATAGCGATTTCAGATGTCAGATTACCCGAGAGTAACAGTTATAAATACAGGATACAGACAATCCAGTCTACTGTTTGTTATTTCCAATTGAAAACAATCATACAATTTGAATCCGTAGAATTCCCCTAGATATAGCTAAGTATACATATGCTACAACTGGTTACCCAAAACCAATCCCTCCCTAATTAACACATTAAATTAGATAAACAAATAGCAATGCCTGTTCTTAAATAGTTGAAAACTGTGGGCATGTTAAATTTTAGTCTTTTTGACTCGATAGAAGAAGTTGAATCAAATGAGCAAGCTTATTTTGATCCATTTCAGCCAAGAGCTCCCAACCTGAGGGTGAAGGGTGAAGTAAGAGGCCATTGTTGGCACGCATCACGACTTCATATGATGGGGTGTTGGAGGAAGGATTGAGTTGGCAAGCTCATCATTTACTTTCACTGGAAGTGGGGGCATCTGCTTCATTATTTCCGGCATGTCATTCAAGCTGCATAACGTATTTAGGAGTTAGATGCATCGATCAAATCCAGATATAAAATAATACTTCAATAACAAGTTGGTATTAAGCACTCCTTGACCCCAAACTTGGCAATGCATAATCGCCTCAACTTATTTATTTATTTTTTTTCCTGGCCAAAATTCATTCCGGTCTTGACACACTTGGATAAATAACCCGTTTTTTGGTTCCGTGTGTTGCATCTTCCAAAATTTAATAGAGAAATCAACACCAATTCCTTTATAGGAACAAAAGAATACATATTTTTAATCAAAAGAAAAAATATATTTACTGCAACAAACAGATAAATGAGAAATGACCGAGTCTGGTAACTAATTGAGCCATTTATCCAAGTATGCTAAGTTTGAGGTTAATTTTGATGAAATGCGAAAAGTTTGTGTATGAGAAATACCTGAATTGAGAAAACAAGTTCAATTTTGTGTTAATTATGTTATTTTGAAAAAGGGCATACATATATTTTTTTTCTTAAGGGATTTGATGCATGAAAAATGTGATACATGTAAGAGTCAATAGGTTATCTATCCAAGCAAACTTTTTTTTCGAGACATCTATCCAGAAGCTTGAGGTGAATTTAGCCAAATGTCTCCTCTAAATTGCAATGCAAAAACAAATTCTAGTTAGCTTCAATCATTTTTTGAGCAATAATATCATACTATATAAAAACACAGCCAGGATATATATGCACAACTTATGAAGCCATGACAGATCATATCTGTAATTAACAAGAGAAAGCACAGAGATCCGATAACATACTCATTCAAGATTGAAAGGATGTTGTCCCGAGTTTTGCTTAAAAGATTGATGTTATCATGTATCTGCAATACAAAAATAGAGGAAATTTTGGCATAAGCTATACATTGTAAGGCAACGTATTACAAAATGATACTGATTCTCCAAATGAGATAAAGCTGTAAAGCAATCACAAGTTCATAGAGAAAAGCAGTTTTAAGCAAGGGAATAAAACCACATAAAATTAGCTATATGCCTATATCAACAATGAACTGGCTTTAAATAGCCCAACAAACATATTTAAAGATCAACAATACAAAGCTCTCTTAAAGATCTTCTTGACCACCATTATCATGTAACCTTTGCGCAGCAGCCAGCAGGAGCAACAAAATCAATTGTTTTCCTCGCAAAATTGTACTTTGAGGCATCACCCCCCCAAGTTTAAACACTCAAAATTTGTAGATTGATGCAGCCAGGAATTCTAACACAAGATACACCCGGAAACTTTAAATGCCCCCACTTAAATTTGATACGAGTCACAACAAAACCAATTTGAATGATTTTGACCTCATTCAGAGGAAAGTCTGTTAAAGAATGCTCTGTTGTATCAACGATAAACATCATACAAATGAAAACAGGAAATTAAACATAAAATGTGAAATACTAGTTATATGCACAAAAGGATTTGAACATAAAAATAGAATCTAAATAAATAACAACACTTGGGATATCATAACTCAAGTTAAAATTGACTCTGTGTCAAAAATGTATATCTCGCCTGAAAAGATGAAAAATTTGTTGATATTTGACTTAAAATTTGAGCATTTTGCTCAAGAAGCTCCCCAGTTGCACCACCAATGTCTGCATATAAAAAAAATGTTAGTAGATACACAGCAGTAGAAGGAAAAACAATGTTTCTTTGGTAAGTCCTTAAAGCCAAACTAAAAGCATAGGCGTATACCACCAATGCCATGGCTACAGAAAATTCAAGAATTATTGATACGAAACTAAATTGTTCAACACTCCAACTGTCAAGCTAAATGAAAAAATCTAATAAGCATGTGACTAGCATTGATGAGGAACCAGATAGAAAAAATCCATAAAAAAAAATTATGACAAACACCTTTAGATGTTGTCATTAGGAAAGGACATGAATTTGCTTTTAAATCATTATAAATATTAATAATATCATGGCTCAGAACAATTGTAAATAGTCATATCAGAACAATGCAGAACAAGCATTCTGTCTGGCTCAAAACTCCACAACAATTCATTGCCAATCAATTGCCAATTTTTTTGTTATTATTGAGTACTAAGAAAAATCTAAAATTTGAATACTATAATTCAGCTTATGATCACAGAATTTCAAGAAAACTGCAGAGCAAATAGATATGACAGTCTTCCTCATGAAACATCAATGCTACAGGACACACACAAAAAAAAGAAAACCTGAAAGGGTGAAAATTGCTTGTATGTTTTAATTTGACCACTGCAGAAACGGCATTCAAACATCAGTAGTAGGTAACTACTCCAACTTAACAAGGATGTACTTAGCATAAGGGTCAGTGAAGTGCAAACTCACAATTTACCAATTCAGGAGAAATGATAATAACACAAATTCGTGCCACATCTCCAAGAATTACACCTTGTGATTTCAAGAATGTCAGATTCCTTACCATAGGCCCGTATGGCAAAGTGTCTTGTTTCAATAAGTTATTGCTCCAAGAAGTATGCCATTAGAAATAGATAATAACAAACTGGCCTAATCAGTGTTGCCAATATGGTAAGCATCCATTACAATCTAATACCAGAAAGTTGATAATAGTATATTATATATTAGCCACTTATACTCATCTTATTTGTGGCTAGTGTTTAGCAAGGAAAAAACCTTTGAAAGAAACGCCATCGTCATTGTCCAAGGGGATCAATGGTGCAGCATATGAAGGACCATTAGGGCGAGGTGTTAAATGGGATGAAGACTTAGCTGAAGAATCTGCAGCTTTTTCCTGACATATTGATATACATAAAGTTATGTTTGTAACATAAAGAGAAGAATTAATTGTTTCAAAGTGGTTTATTTTGATAACGGGGAGTTGTTGAGGTGGAAGAAAACTGGAAACTTTTCATTGAAATAGGTGCCTAATTGTATATTACCATGATACTGTCCCAAGCATGAATAAAATAGATTGAACTCTCTAGTCAAAATGTCATCTTATTATGAATATTGTTCCACATTCTGCTACATCCGAGGACAATAATCCATTTCTGACACAAGTATCAGTCGACAATTGGCATATGTTGGTGGTCCAAAATACTTATGGCTAGTTGGAAACATTCATGTTACACAGAACACAACACAATTACGAGGGTATTAATTTTGACAAGTTATAATACATTCATGTAGTTTTGACGGATATATAAAAGATTAATATTTATAACATGTATACAAAACCAAACATGCAGTTGGCATCTTGCATGAAAATATATGCACTCGTATACTGCTGTTCGTTAGGACCTGGTTGTTGGTGGTGGTTATTGTTGTAGCATACTGCTCAGCTAATGAATCAGCTTTTTGAGAATTTTTGTGAATATACCTGTAAATTGCTGTATTCGAGGCACCATTGCCAAGATAATTATATTTACTGATAGACATCAAGTATGATAGTACCTTTCTGTCTTTGTTTTTCCGAGCTGAATGATCCTCTTTCCTCCGCTTGCCATTTTCCTTTTTCTAAACAGAGAAGTGAAGCTAGTTAGCTTGTTTCAATATAGCTATAAAAAAAATCAGCTTGTATGATTCACATATAAGCATCTCCAGTATTTACAAACATGTAGATTATGTGAACAGTACATTACGCTACACATATATGCAGTAATGACAGTTAAACTCCTACTATTAAGAATCTTAGATCTTGCTTGGTAAAATCAACATTAGAAGTTTGGAAGATAAAAGCAACAATAACAATACAACAATAATAATAAACAAATGACTAATCCTTCATATGACGATTAAATTTTAGAAAATGTATGTCCAATTCATAAAAAAATCCTCCTATAACCACATTTCACCAAAAAAAAAAAAAAAAAAACCAAGAATAATCCCCTATCAAATTAGGTCCCAATTATTTTATTGCTGCCATTTCCCCAATAATCAAGCCAATAGTTTGATCATATTACCAAATGCCAACTCTCTCTTGAATTTCCTAATTGTCTATTTTGAAGACAGCAGCTTATATGCAGGATATTAAAAGTCAAAAACACCAATTACAAAGATTTGCATAATCAGTAGCATATTGAAATTTTGCAACTTAAAAGATGCTAGATTAAGTGGTTTTAGATGGGATATGAAGTACAGGGATTTGCTTATAAGCTACGATTTTTCCCAATCTACACAACAATTGTCCTAATGCAAATCAAAATGTTTTCCAGCAACAAAATCACCTTACTAACTTAGTTTTGTGATTGCAATTAAATTACTAAGCTCCCATCGATAAAATTGTTGTTCTTGTTGATAGCCTACCATGCCACAACAACCACAATGTTCCTAGTACATCTGTTTCAATCATTACTTGTTTCTGAAACTGCATAGAGTGATTGCAAGATATTTACATACATGCTGCATTACACGTTTTCTGATTACAATATTAGCATTTTCAATTCTCCTAACAGAAAGATATAACACCATGAAAACCAGCCACTAGAAGAAGAGCTTACAGTCATCCATCTACATCGCAGAGCCACATCTCGAACAGTTTTATCCTTCAATTGCAGAGCAATTTTTGCATACCGTTGGACAATTGATTCAGAAGCATACCTGAAAGAAGACGATTATGTACTCGAAAAACAAGCAAAAGCGAAGAAGTATTTTCTAAAAAAAAAAAAAAAAAAAAAGAAACTTTGATGGCAAAAGGCATTACCATTATCCAATTGAATCATACAGGAAATCTCTAAAAATTCTTCTAATCACATAATTGTCAACATTTAAGCCAATCAAATCGTAAAGTTTAACCGATAACAAGATATGAGAAATTCAAAAACAAAAATCTAACAAGAAAGAGAGGCTTACTTGTTAAGCAAATCCTCAAGGAGCGACTGCTCATCGGCCGTCCACTCAGCAGAAATACCAGGACAGTGTCTCAAGGCGGCTTCCGTCTGCGAATTATCAGCTGCCGGAGAAGCTCCGGAATTAGAACCCCCGTTTTTGGTGGAATTTACAGGAACGCCATTTGAGGCCAGCGCGGCAGTAGATGTTGGACCTTTCTGAGCAGGTGCTCCTTCCTGATTATTCCCTGACGGATTTGCGCTGGCAGCCATAGCCAGTAACGAACAACCACCGTCCCCTCCACAGGCGCTCAGAAATGTATTAAAGAAGATTGTATAGCGCTTTACACACCGAAAGGCGAGAGCTGCTTGGAGTATTTTCCAGCCCTTTTTTCTCTTTTGTCCTTTTATTTTATATGTATAAAGACAAAAACTGTAGAGAGGAAACGCAATGATGAAGGAGAAAAGTGGCTGCTGTATTTAGTTTGAATTTAATAAATTTTCAATTTTGTTTTCCTTAAACAAGGAAAGTCTATTAGTTGTGCTTAGATATTTTTATATTAATATTTCTTTTTTTCCACTATTAGTTTTAATTTAATTTAGGAAATTATTTATATTCGTTAAATCACGAGATTCTATCCACGTTCAGTGTCCGAAAAGGGATGCCACGTTTTCATGACTTAGTCTTTCATTTTACTCGTATTTAAAAATGAATAAAGGTGCCACGTACAAGCACTATCGCATCAAATTTGGGCGAAACTTTCAAAATTAAATGCGGTCAAAAAAAAAAATGTAATCGTGACCCTCAAATTTTAAACCAATCCATCTATACTGTGCTCACTTTGTTAGCAAACAAAGTAACTCTATTTTAAAATCTCCACCGTTGTTTTATGAAGAGAGCAAATCATATCTATTTAACTTTTTTTTTTTTTTTTTTTTTTTTTACTAATATCAACTTGAAACCCTTTCAACTGGTAAGGATAGTTTGATCGAAAACTGCTCTTCTTCATCCACATTTCCCCTCTCTCTCTCTCTTGCTCACTTCGTTCTCTGCCATAAATCTTTACTCCTCCTTCGTTCTCTACCAGTGCTCTCTCCCAAAATCACAATTATTGCTCCTCTTCTTCTCTCCATCTTGCCGGCTACTGCTTCCCACCGCCGCTCTATATTACTGATGAGATTTTTTGTCTCTTTTTCCCTTTGAGTTATAATTTCTCTTTACTCTTGTCTCTCTTTCATTTCATTTTAGCTTCTAACTCCTTTCAGTTTATAATATTCCATCTGCAATTGATTATATCTCTGATTTGGAATGAATGCCTTGCTGAACATTTGAGATTCTGTTGTGTCTGGGTTAGATAATTTAGAATTTTAGCGATTTCAATTATTGTTGTGGCTGTAAATTTGAGATTCTGTTGTTGCTGTAAATTTAAGCTTACTTAGGGAGAGTTTAAGAGTGCGTTTGAGAAGGCTGAAAGCAGCTTTTGTGAGTAGAAAGTCAGGAAAGGAGGTTTCTGAGATGTTTGGTAAAATGGTTTTCTGGGAAAGCCAAAAACATGGAAAGGAGAAAACCATCCTTTCCCACAAAGCTCAAAATCGTAGCTTTTAGAGGAAAGCTGAGAACGAAAGCCAAGGAACCCTTGGACCAAACTCATGATATGCTCCCCTTCTTCTCTCCTTGGTGGGTGCTGCTGTTCACAGTCCCTTTTGCCGACGTTGTCATTGATCATCCTAGAACACCACTTTTCTCCTTGGAAAGCTGCAGGTACTCGTCTCTTCGCTCTTCCTCTTCTTTCCTTTTTTCTGATTAGATCGACCAGCTTCATACAGAAAGATAGTTCTTTGTTAGTTGTTGCTTCTAAAATTGTTTGTTATATCAAAATGCTGGTTTCGATCTACTTAGGATTCATTATCAGACTTCAATTTAAAAGTGAAGATCTAAAGGAAATCTTCCTCTTTTAGGTTTATTGGGTTTATTTGACAAAGTGATTATCGTTGGTATTGTTATGCCCTTTTTATGTTTATTGTGTTTGTTATGTGCAAAATTTGCCAGTTTTAGTCTATTGTTTGTAAAGATTAAAAGTTCGTATCTCTTTCTCTGTGTAGTTGCAGGTTTTAGCTTTTGAAGAAGATTTACAAACAAGAATCTACTCCGTAGCTCAACAATTCAGGTAGTTATATATATTAATTTATTTTTGCTTTAATGCTTTTTGGTTATAGTTGATGATGTTATGTATATCAATGTCAGATGGTTTTGTATTGGGTTATGTTTCTCTTTGCTTGTTTGGTTTATTCAATTTGGATGTTTGGTGAAAGTACTTTTGAGGGATATTATCTAGTTAATAATAACAATACTACAAGCCTGATTTCTACATAACTCCCCTTGTGATGAACCATTACCTAGGGACTTACCTATTTGCAGAATCCAGACCTAAACTCTTGCATACATTCACATGAACTTGAAACTCTTGCATGTATTCTGTTTGCAATCAAATTCTTATGCTGTTGATGTTTTTATGCAACTTCTCTATAATTAGTACTTTTTTATTTTGCTATATTTTTTCAGTTATGGAGATATGAACTATTAATGCTTCATTCTTGTTTTCGGATGGATATGACTGGGGTTGCTTGTTATGTGTTCCTTTTTTGCATCTTGGTCTTTTAGTCTTTAGCTTGTTGCAGCGGTTTTTTATGTATTTGGGAGCTGCTCCATTTTTGTTAGACTTTGTAATGTTTGTAGCTCTTTTTTTTTTTATCTTTCAATTCGTGGACTTGTAATTGTTTTCCTTTTAATAAAATTTATGGATTTTATATATATAATTACATGAAAATTTTCTAGTATTAATTGAGCTTCCTTATAACCTCCATTATTTTATATAATTACACACGTTTATATCTAATACTTTTTAAGTTTACCAAAATGGTAAGCCTAGGATCGATGACTTAACAAAATTTGAGACTAATTTAATTTATGCAGCGAATGCTATTAAAATTTTGATCAAGTCTTATACATCTCATATTAATTGTTTGATTGTTGATTGAGTTATGTATTAAGATATTCAAGATTAATAACCTTAGGGGTGTCAATTCGTGTTATCGTGTCATAATCGTGTTATGTTGTTTAATATATTCCACATGATTATATATAACATTAAAGCAACAAAAATGAGTTTCGTGTCGAACGGGTCGTGTCAGTCGGGTTGTCTCTGTAAATCGTGTTGTCGTGTCAGAAATTGCCACCCCTAAATAACCTTCATGTGGTTTTTCTTCATATATCTCTTTCCTATTGTGCTTATGACAGGTTTCAACATTTGAGGAAGATCGAGAAAGAGGAATATACATCCATTAGACCAGGTATATATCCCTTATTTTAGTTTTAGTTTTGGGGGATTTGGTTAATGAGTTGCATTGAGGAAGGATATAGATTGGATTGTGCTTGCTTTTTTCTACCTCTAATTTGATAAAATGCACGTATTATTTTCATATACCCCTGAGTTTAGGATTGACATTTGAAATTTTCTTCAACTTTTTGCTTCCTTTTGATTAATTTTATGAAGTTACAGAGGGTTTATACTAATTACCCCTAATATGGCATGCAAAACATGACATATAAGAGCTGTTTGAATTAATAATTAAATTGCAACTTAAAAAAATAATTCTCTGAAGTTGATCTGCTGCTAGATAGTTTTTAAAATGTTATATTTCAAGAAGCACAATTAGTCGATACTAGATTTGCTGATGAACATGAGCTTCCCCTTGCTGATCCAAATCATTCCCCAAAGCTAATGAGTTAAAATGATATTTCATAGGTGCATCATTTGAAGCTAATGTAGATAGAATTCTAATTAATTAAAGTAAGTTTATTTCTCATTGAACGTAGAATTTTGAACCAAACTACATGGTCATTCTGTTGGTGTGTCCTAGTTCTTAGGGCATTGGATTCTTATATTTTGTATTATACATTAAGACTCATTGTATGAATGCATTATTTGTGTCACATTAATAAAGGTAATTAATCTATTTCATTTATATCTTATGCTATAATATGAGTAGAGTATCCATTGATTGATAATCATAAAACCTATGCCAGGTCTGTTCTAATCGTAGGAACGAATAGAACCACAGACTTGTATATTCGATGACTGTGTGACAGTTCTGAACTAGCCATAGTACTTGTATAGTCAGTCATGGATATAGGTACATGTCATTAACATGGGACTGGATCGATCCGGACAAGAAAGCCACATGGTTGTTGCGTCATAGGTCTTTCTTGAGTAGGTCTCTTTTGTCCTCAGACCAGATTTCATTATAGTATCGATATGGAATCCGGTTCACCTTGACATACGCCTAACAAGTCTGTAAAAGGATGCTAAATATGGGTATGATTGGGTGGACCGGTGAACATATTGATATTGATGATGAAGTTGATGGAATTACCACTCGGGTAACACTGAGATAATATCATTGGCCACTTGATGAGTGGGACTGATAAGTGTATGGCCATACCCAAGTAAGTCGATTGCTTATTTGATTAATCAGTCAACTCAAGATCAAGAAATATAATAAACAGAAGAAGATGATGATGGACACCACGCCTCTTATTTATTCATATCGATATTGTTTGGCAAAGGACACTGTGAGATTACTACTGGATCAGTGTCTTCAACAAACTGCTACATCTCTGTCTTAATTGAGGGCTATAATGGTTTGCTAGAACCCGCTTATAGTCTGTGGGCCTTGAGCCTACTACCAACATAAAGACAGACCGATATGATCGTGCACATAGATCAACTGAGCTGGAACTTATAGAAATTATGCATGTAATGTATATTGGAAGAAATGCGTTAATTAAGTAGTTGATATTTGGTGTCAAGGTAATTAATTAACGTTGGATTGATTTAATTTAATTAATAAGTTTACATAATGTAATTAACTAATTTATCAATTAATTGAATTACATAAAGTAAACAATTAATTAAATAATTTTCCTAAATTGGAAAATTAAATACATGTATTGTATTTACTTAAGTGTGATTTAAATTTTATTTAGAGGTAATTAAATTTAGCCAAATGGAATTAAATTATATAGTATATACCTTTTGATTAAAGTTTATTTATGTAATTATAATCCTAGTGGGCTTGGATTTAATTAGTCTAATTAAAACCCAATTAGACATGGTGTCTATATAAGGGCACACTTAAGGAGGAAAACCTAACCTTAAACCTAAATTAATTGCTGGAAATTTTAGCCCCATTGCAGCCCCAAAAACAGCCAAAAATTTTAGCAATAATTCTCCATTCCTTCCGCTTCTTTGGCTAGCATCGGTTCCCACTCGATAGTTGGTCGTGAACTGGACTTTGGAGATCGCAGTTTCTAGAAGAGATGAATCCGATGAGTTAATCTCTCTTGATTCAAATTGGTTTTTATTCCAATCAATGGTAATCGGATACGATAGGTGTATTCTAGGAAAATTTTAACGGTGTAATTTTCGCTGCGCCACATTATTTTTCCGATGACGAATCCCAACATATTCAAATGCAATACTTGCTGTAGTTTGAAGTATATTTAACACTGAGACTAGAAATATCAATCTTCTGTTTGATTATGTATGTGTATGTTTATGATGTTATCACTACAGTAATCTATTAGTATTACATAATATTCATATAAATTGTACTAGCTAAATGAAACTCTCACTATTGTGAGCGAACGATGTTTTCCTCCCTCAGAAGGGAGCCTCGATATCGGGCAGCCCTCCCTCGCAGGGTTTTTGTAATGAAAATTTGGTTTTGGAAAATTAAATTATTCCATAAAAGAATCGAGACCCAATTCTCGATAGAAAGTGTAAGAGTTGCCACCCGGCTTAGCTCAACCAAGAAATTACAGTGTAGCTGAACCGAACAAGGACCGCTAGACTTTTCAGAGATCTAGGTCCGGACAAGTCCCTTATTTCATGTCTAATCAAAATAAATTTGGCCAACGTTCATTGATAGCATTTTATATTTTTAAAATTGATTTTTATTGATTTAGTCATGCAGCATACACACAAATAAAAAGCAGTAAATAAATAAATTATTACAACCCAATCGAATCATAAATAAACTATCCTAATGCATATATTTGTATAATTCGGGGATTGGGGTACAATCGCCTATTTTACACGAGTATCTAATGAATTGAAATTAAAATAACAAATAAGAATAAATAAACCAAACCCTGCAAAACAAAGGTTAGCACAGATATATGCAACAAGTTGGACTCAAACAGATAGAACGGGGAAATGAGCGATTTGGGGACATGCATTTAGGGGGTTGTCGGGTAAATTCGGCTAATTCACCCGACTAGACCTGGAAAACGGTTTTGAAATGTTCCTGTGTTTTTGTTTCATGAGAAAATGCATTTTTAAAAATATTTTCTTTTTCCAGTTTACTTCCGTTTAGCATGCAAATGTGGGTCGATTTTTGGGAGATTTGGATCTCCGTTGTTGTTTTATTCAAAATGCAATAATTCAAAAATTAAATCTAAGGTCATAGATGCATGAGATAAATTCATTTTTGATGATTTTCTGATTTTTATGATTTTTCTGAATTTTTTTTTTCGAATTTTCTGTTACTGACTAGAAACTACAACCGTGCGCTTGTAATTACAGTCGTACGACTGTAATTATAGTCGTGCGATTGTAATGTAATTCTGATCAAAAAAAAGGTTGAAATTATTTCGATGGGCAAGGTTTATAGCCGAAATAGCGAGAACGGTGGTACAACTGTAGTTACGGTCGTACGAATGTAATTACAGTCGTACGACTGTTCATTCTGTCCAGAACTAAAAGATTTATTTTTGGGTTTTATGCTGAGGTGTGGGAGGATTTACATCTGTGGAGAGCCGATTACGGTCGCACGATTGTAATTATAGTCGTGGGACTATAATTATAGCCGTGCGGCTGTTCATCCTACCCAGAAACAACAGAGCAAAACATTTTGATTTTATGCACGAAAATAAACTAAAACACCTAGAAAATAAAGCAAAACACAAGTTTTAAGTATAGTTACCCTTGTATCGCGGATCCACTGTCGATTTGACTAATGAAAACACCTCAAATTGGCTTCGAATTGCTCCTTTTCCTTTGTGTGAATGTCCAAAAATCTCCACAAATTACGGATTTAGATGATTTTAGGTTCTGGGATTAGTTATATTTGAGTGACAAGTTATTAACCTATGATTCTACCGATTTTAGCTTCACAATACAAAGATTAAAAAGAAAAGAGTAGAAGAAAGTCTTGTGAATATTTTCTTCTCTTCTCTCAATGCCTCTTTTGAGCTCACTTCAATCCAAATTCTGTCCAACCCTTTCCCTTCCTTTTCTTCTACTACTTATAGCCATAAGAAGGGGAAATCAGAGGCATTAATGCCTCTGATTTCACCCATACCTCTCCCTCTTTGGGTATAGGCCACAGCTATCTACTACGAACCCACAGTCATACGACTGTAATTTTGTAATTATAGTCGCACGACTGTAATAATAGTCGTACGGCTACCTTTTTTTTTAGGCTGGAAAATTCCGGCGCTTATAGCTGCCTCGCTCTTGATCAAATTCAACACCCGATTCCAGGTCTACAATACCTGAGGTGATGAATTTGAGAGCGCAAATTGAAGCGCCGTAAACATAAGGAAAGAAAGACATACATAACTTGTCAAAGTCTTGTTGTAGTGATGATGATCTAAGTTGATTGGATGAGTTAGGCCGATACGGGGTCTACACATACCCGAGGCGAAGCTGATCTAGGCCGATGGCGGGTTCACATATACCCGTGGCGGATTTGTTGAATTTTGAAATGATGAATCTGACATAAGTCGATACCGGGTCTATATTACCCGAGGCGAAGCTGATCTGGGCCGATACCAGATTTACATGTGTCCGAGGTGGATCTGATGAATTTTTTAGCCGATGCCGGGTTTATCTGTATTCGAGGCAAAGCTGACTAGGCCGATACCAGATCTACATATATCCAAGATGGATCTGCAGAATTTTTGAAATGATGAATCTGACATAAGCCGATACCAAGTCTATATTACAATAGGTGAAGCTGATCTGGGCTGATACCAGATTTACATATATCCGAGGTGGATCTGCTGAATTTTTGAGCTGATGCCGGGTTTATCTGTACCCGAGGCGAATCCGATCTGGGCTGATACCGGATCTACATATATCTAAGGTGGATCTGCTGAATTTCTAAAATGATGAATCTAACATAAGCCGATACCGGGTCTATATTACCCGAGGCGAAGCTGATCTAGACCGATACCGGATTTACATATATCCCAGGCGGATCTACTGAATTTCTGAGCTGGTTTCGGATCTACATACATCTGAGGCGAAGCTGTTGAACTCCTGCATCTGAAATGGCGAGTCTTCATTCCCTGATCGAGAGATTTTGAAAAAAAAATTTTTGCCCCTTCAATCAGGAATGAAAACTAGCTGGGGATGAATGATTCATGTATGTCATATATGTATGCATGATAATGCATATGCATGCAGAACCTAAATGATGCATTTCCCGCTATTCGCTCAAGCTTGATATCTCCTGCTCTGCTGAGGAAGTCATGTTCTATTACTGACTAGGGAAAGTACATCGTGTCCATGATTGACTTAGCTAGGGAGAGGATATTCTTTATACAGTATAACCTTGTATTCTTATTGAAGGTATATGATGGCTATTGAAGAAATGAGATGACTGCTGGGGACACGTGATAACTACTGAGGAAAAGGTCGTTATGTCATTTGTAAAGGTTCCACAAGGGAATAGTGCAGAGGATCCTGCTGGAGAATACTGTAAGGGCTCCTGCTGGGGAATGGTGGAAGGGTTTTACCTTTCTACCCCTAGGAATTGTGAATCTGGAAGTGCTCTAAATTTTGCCTAAGCTGCCCAATATGGGTTTTCAGCTCATCGAGCTGCTCTAACTTTTGCCCGAGGCACCTTTTTTGTTTTCACCTCAGCAAGCCTTTTTTTTTATATATACAAAGTGTTCTTCAGCTCATTTGAAGCAGGTTTACATTCAAATCCTCTCTCCATCATGAAATCAAAACCCTTCCCATAATCTGAGGGTATAGCATAATTAGTCTGGGAGTTTAGATTTAGGAGAAATGGCACGGGATTAAAAGGGTATCCCCAATTTGGTACAAGTTGATGATAAATGAAGACTGATTAAAACGACGCCATAACCACCTGCTCCGTCACCCTTCTGGTGATGAGATGATGCAGAAAAATGCTATATTGAGTAGCATTGGGGTTTAACTTTTTGTTAGAAGCCATTAATGGTAGAAAGTAAGGTCTCATAGAATTAGTTCAAAAGGGAAGATGACAGGGCAATTCATCAAACAAGTGTTGTGACTTGCATATAAACGAAAGAGAAAGGGTGTTGAAGGCAAGAGGGAAGGTAGAGAGGAAAAGGGAAAGTGCTTTGAGTTTAAAGATGGGAAAGTTAAAATCTTTCATAGAAAGGGCATAAGAATATGATAATGATGGAAATTGGTAAGTGAAGATTACTTATTATGCCTTACCATTTAATCCTATGAGACACTCCGGTATTAGCTATGGTGGCCATGTATATGAGGGAAAGACCCTTTCGCCTGCCCTAAGTAAGAACTTACAGGGATAGGTGCCAATCTCCACCTTCTCCCTGTCACCTTTTGCTCAACTAAAACCTTTGTACCATCCTTTGCTGGGCTGAATATTGCTGGTAAGTGATCATCCCTTTCACACTCAAATATTGACCTCTTGAAGTGCTTTATCAGCTCCTCTTTTCCATGAAGCTTAGCATAGGCTATAGTGTAAACTTTGCTAGAAAAGCAATCATCTCTTATTGTGAGCTGCTCGCTGAAACTTGCATGCATCTTTGGGACTGGGAAATTAACAAGTGCATACCCTTTATCCACTTTGAAATCAATGGGATGGTGTAAGAAAACAAAGGTTGACACTGATTTTCCATCCAGGAATTCCATCAATAATTCTCCCGTGTATCGATTGGGTATATTCCTAATCATTAAGTTTATTTTCCCACCAAAGTTAAGTTCGGGCTTGATCTCTTCAATAGTCAAGTTCTTAGGCAATCATGTCACTCTTTAAGAAGATGTATTAGATTTAGAGGACGATAAAAGATTTCAGATTACATGTATTTGGTACATTTTCATTATTAAATAACGTGATATGTTTAACCGTTAAATACAAAGTGCTTTCCTTAAATGGATGTTTAAGCAAGATAACTTTGTTTATGCATCTGATATAACCATACAAATATATTTAAATAAACACTCCACTTTATTGATAAAATCAAAATGAGTATATTTGAAAGGATTAATTCCCAAAATGGTATACACTCCACACAGAACCAAAATCCGTCACCAATTGTTCTTTCAGATTTTCTGACTGATCATTTTCTCTCGTGTCTTAATTTTTGCCTAGGCCGCTCTTTTTGAGTTTTCAACCTAGCAGACTCTTTTTTTTTAACATGATAAAGCTTTAAGCCATCCTGGTTGACAGGATTTGTGAACTCATTTCCATCCATGTCCATGATACTGATACCACCTTTTGATAGCACTTTCTTCACAACATAAGGCCCTTCCCAATTAGGTCTGAACTTCCCCCGAACATCAACATTTGAAGGCCTTAATTGTTTTAGAACCAAATCTCCTGTTTTCAACTGCAGCCTGAGGTACTTCACATTTCGATTATAGGCCCTAGTCATTCTGTGTTGGTACATCTACAAATGATCCATCTAGCATTGCCAACTGTTTGTATCTAGCTTAAGTCCATTTAGTCTCTGGAAACTGAGATTCCAAGGTGACTCTGAGTGACTTGAGCTCTATTTCGACTAGTAACACTGCTTCCATACCATACACCAAGGCATAGGGAGTTTCTCCTGTTGGTGTTCTGACACTGGTTTTATAATCCCAAAGAGCATACGGCAAATTGTCAACCCAATCTCTATAGGTGGTTACCATCTTTGATAGGATCTTTTTTAGCGAATTATTAGCTACTTCCACCGCACCATTTGTTGGGATTTTTCACCGGAAATCACCCGATAAAAGCGGAAGAACGCGGTGATTTCCTCAAATCCAGTCCCAGGAGCAATTGAGATGGAAATTGAAAAACTTAAAATTAAATAGAAAGGGATTAAATTTCTTACCAGAAAAATCTCTTTCTAGAGATGGATGATGACTGCAGAATTCAATGTAGAATCCCTCCACTCTCACATACACGAACGCTTAACGAATGCAACCCGTGCTAGCGTCGGAAAAACGAAACAATAGAGAGGAGAGGGCTAGAAATTTTGGCTAGGTGTAATGCTTAGAGGTGTGGCCGAAATTTCTAACCCTAGGAATTTATACCTAGGGTTGGCCGAATTCCTTAGGGGAATTCAGGCCCATCTTGGCTCCTGCTTATTCTGTGTGGGCTTCCATGTTTTAATTTAGGCCCAGTCTAATTTTAATTATTCTGGTTTAAATTAATTTCAAGCCCAATTTTAATATACCCATGTATTTAATATATTACTCCAAGTAATATATTATTTACATCTAAATTAAAATTAGTTTGACAATTAATTTAATCCATCAAATTAAAATTAAATCTACATAAAATAAAATCATATGTAAACCCATACATATGAATATTTCCACCTAGGAAATAATTTCATAATTAATCCAATTAATTATGAAGAGCCAATTGAATATATTAATTTTATTATTATGACCAATCCAATTGATCTTTATAATATAATTAATATATGCACACTTCTCCCTCCATTGTGTATACTCCAAGTATACATGTGATTCCTTAAGTCTGCATTCTATCGTCCTATGTGTACGATCCCGTGGGCCCATCTTTATATTGGCACAGTTGGGCTCTAGCAAGCCACTGCAGCCCCCAATTAAGATGGAGATGGCAGTCTGACTGATATCATAACCCTGTAGTTTAAACTTGTACATCCCATGTCATTGATATCGGTGTCCAACACAGAGGCATGGATTGATCACCCTCTTTTGTGTCCGGACATTAACTTGATCCCGAATGTACTGATGCTCACAAACAAGTTCCAACTCGTTTGGGTGTGGCCACACTCTTATCAGTCACATTCATCAAGTGGCCGGTGATATCTTCTCAGTTGGTTACTGAGTGACAAATCCCTTCTGCATATCCATAGTATTACCATGTTCAGTGACATACCCGAAAGCACCCATACTTGGCACCCTATTACAGGCCCTTTAGGCGTACCCCTAAGTATGCGACTTCACATGTAACACCATCATATGGTCAGGTCAAAGGATCCATACAAGTACTACACGAGAATCCATTGTGATACCATACCATATGGATTACTCGTTTAGTGGATCTATCCAGTACCATACTTCCAGGCATGTACCCATTAACTTGGTTGACATTCCATGTCCAATGACCGGTAAGACACCGCCATACAACCAGGTTAATGATAGTCTGTTGTTCCATTCATTCCCATGACTGGAACAGACTACGGATGTATTTATGGTCATATCGTTTACCCTATCCATGGTCTTACTGCTAAGTGCATGACACTTGTCGTCATGGATATAGATATGTCCATTGGATACTTCATTTAATATATTGCACAAGATAGATATAATAAATGAATTGATGCCTTTATTAATAACACAAATGAGTACAACACATAAATCCAATAAATGTATAGTACAAATACAAGGACCAATGCCTCGCGACTAGGGCATTTCTAACACCATTAGCTTGGGGCTTATATGGAAAAGATCTATGATGTTCGATGCCATGTTTTGCAAGTAACTCAGCTGTTGCCCCTTGAAACTGCACTCCATTGTCAGTAACTATATGGTGGGGAATTCCATACCGAGCGAAGATGTTCTTTTGAATGAACTTTACCATTTGCTTAGCCACTAGTGAAGGATTCTGCTTCTACCCACTTTGAAAAGTAATCAACTGCCACGACTATGAATCGATGCCTATTAGATGCAGCGGGATGGATTTCTCCAATCATGTCTATCCCCCATGCTGAAAATGGCCAAGGAGACACCAGATTCTGTAGTTCAAGTGGTGGCAGATGACTGATGTCAGTGTAGATCTAGCACTCATGACATCTCCTCACTTTCCTCATATAATCAGCCCGCATATTCATCCAGAAGTACCCCTGTCTCATTATCTTCCTGGCCATAGCGAGTCCATTCATATATGGTCCGCAGGATCCTGCATGTACTTGCTGCATCACTTCTTCTGCTTCTTGTTCTGTCAGATACCTTAGAAGAAGCCCATTTACAGTTCTCTTGTATAGCTTGTCCGTGAAGATTCTGAACCGGCTGGCTAATCTTCTTAGCAAGACTTTGTCAGTAGCACTAGCTCCTTCTGGATACTTTCCTTCCTTCATATACTGATAAATGTCAAAGAACCACAGCTTCTCTTCAGCTGTCAACTCCATCACTTTGTGTATATCAAAGCAGGGTTGTCTGGAAATTGCTATAACCAGCGGTTATATTTGTGTCCTTTCTGGATTCTCTCACATAGAAGAAATGTTGCAAGTGCATCGGCCATCTTATTCTCATCCCTAGGGATATGTCTGAATTCACACTGGCCAAACAACTCTCTCTTGTGTTGGAGTAGCTCCAAGTAGGGTTCTTTCAACTCCTATTCACCTTGAGCTTGCCTAATCACTAAAAGTGAATCTCTAATGATAAAGACATCATTTTCCCCTAGCGTCAGCAGAGCTTTCAACCCAAATAAGCATGCTTCATACTCTGCTTCGTTATTGGCTATGAGAAAATCCAATCTCTTTGACAAAGGAATGATCTCACCGTCTGGCATCGCTATGATTACCCCAATTCCAGCACCCTTTCTATTCACGGCACCATCAAAGCACATAACCCATCTCTTTATTTCCAACATGGCCAGCTATTCATTCGGGAACTCCAAATTCTCCGTATAATCTTATTCTAGCGGCTGATTTGCTAGAAATTCTACTACGGCTCACCCTTTGACAGTTTTCTTGGTGACGTACTCAATGTCGAATTCTGATAAGAGTAATAACCACCTAGATAACTTCCCAACTAGCACGGGTGCTTCATAAAGGTACTTCATCAGATCCACCTTGGCCACGGCCTGCACCTTGTATGACTGGAAGTAATGGCGCAGCTTCTTGGTCAGCTAGATCATTACTACATATGTCTTCTCCACCAATGTGTACTTGGTTTCGTACTCCAGCAGCTTTTTGCTGAGGTAGTAGATAGGGTAATCCTTCTTCCCAACTTGCTTTTGTGCTAGCAATGCCCCTATGAAGGAATCTTCGAGCACCAAATACAAGATCAGAGACTTCCCTGGAATTGGCGGGCTTAGGACAGGTGGATTTACTAGATAAGCCTTAATCTTCTCAAACACCAATTAGCATCTATCATTCCATATAATAGGCTAATCTTTCTTTAACAGCTTGAAAATCGACTCATAAATGGAAGTCAACCGTGCTATGAAACGACTGACATACTGCAAGGAACCCAAGAATGACCAGACTTCCTTTTCTGTTTTTGGAGCTGGCATATCTTGAATAGCCTTGATTTTATATGGGTCCATTCCTATTCCTCTCTGGCTGACTACGTGACCAAACAGCTTCCTTGATGTGACTCTGAATATGCACTTCTTAGGTTTGAGTCGCAGGTTATATTCTCCAATGTGTGTAAGAAATCTATCCAGGATGGCAGGATGCTCCTCCCGGGTCATTGATTTAACAAGCATATCATCGACATATACCTATACTTTTTTATGTATCATGTCATGCAGTAATGCCGTGACAGCCCTTTGGTGGGTGGCTCAAGCATTTTTCAACCCGAAGGGCATTACTCTGTAGCAGAAAGTGCCCCACTCTGTGATGAATGATGTCTTCACTTTATCAATCACATCCATCAGGATCTGGTTGTATCCTGAAAACCCATCCATGAATGAGTACATTGCTGCCTTAGCTGTACTATCGATCAAAACATCAATGTGAGGCAAGGGAAAATTATCCTTCGGGCATGCTTTGTTCAAGTCCCTGTAGTCAACACACATTTTGACCCTTCCGTCTTTCTTGGGCACTAGGACAATATTGGCCAGCCATTTTGTATACTCCACCACTTTGAGGAACTTGGCTTCTATCTACTTGGCCACTTCCTCCTTCACCAATGTAGCCCACTCTGGCCTCAATCTTCTCATTTTCTACTTTATCGGCTTGAACTTAGGGTCCGTTGGGATCTTGTGAACTTCTATTTTCGTGTCAACACTTGGCATGTCCTCGTATGACCAAGTGAAAGCTTTAACATGTTTTTGCAATGTTTTTGTCAATTCTCTCTCTTCCTCGGGTTTTAATTCATGTGAAATGAATACCATTTTGGGATTTTCATCTGTACTTATGTTGATTTCATGTAATGCAGTGTCATGAATGCTAAATATGCCTGATGGGGATTCAAATGCATGCACAGAATTATCAGGATAAACATCACATAAGTAGGCAAACTTGGATTTCATTGCATTAAACTTGTTATAGAGTACATCATTCATATTGAAAATGGAAGAAATAGATACAAAAAATCATTTTTATCCTCCACAGGTGGAGGGCCTTGCACTTCTTCATCTTTCTCATTCAGCTCTAGGACATTGTCCAGATCTGCAGCTACTTTGGCCTCTTGTTCAGCAGGAATAGTGGTCTACTCAATTTCAGCCACCTGCGCCTTAGCCTTCTTCATAATTCCTGCTATCTTAGCAACCACAGAATCCAAGCTCACCTTGGTCACCACCTCCTTCTCGGACCCCTCCTTAGATTTCCCAAATGCCTCGCTTAAGGTGGCAGCCAGTGCCTCTGAAATTGCTTCTATAGATTCCTCATAGATTTTCTCTTCAGCTTTCTACTTGGACACTTCCGCTGCCTTTGCTATCACTTCAGATGGCTCATTTTGCAGGATGACAGGCTTAACAATTGCCTCTTCCACTATCACAGGTGCTACTAGCTCTTCCCGGCTCTTCTCAAAGTCCACAACATCAGAGAATATCTCAAAGCCCGGGTATTCAATACTCCCGACTCTCACTAGCTCAGCTTGAGCCTTATGCAGCTCTTCTCCTACCTTAATGAACGGCTTCATCATGGGCTTGCCATTCTTTTCTCTCTTTAGACTTTTCTCCTCAGATGCCCCTGCTGTGTAGCCTAAGCCGAACTGCCTCAGCTTTCCAGAATCAATGTTAAATTCAGGCACACCTTGTAAATTAGCTCCGAGTCCCATACCCGGAACAAAATTCTGCTTGTACCTAGACAACAATTCTGGCATTTAGTTCTCGTAGATGACCATCAGAGCATTCATGGTTTCCTCCTCATTAACCATGGCAATTTAGAATCCACTGAATGGTATGATCTCTTCGTTAACCGCAGCGATCATAGACTGGGAGTCTGCCTCAACTGTCATGACCTCCTTGCCTATCGAGAATTTTATCTTTTGGTGCAAAGTTGAAGGAACACCCCGAACGAGTGAAACCATAGCCTCCCCAATAGCAAGGAGAAGGTAACTGGAATGTCAATCACAGTAAAGGTGACCATCAACTTGACCGGTCCTACCTCCACTTTAACTTCAAAAGTTTCGATCACAGTCCTTTTCGAATCATCATAAGCCCTGATCACGGTGGAGGACTTTTTCAAACTTTCTTCACTCAGTCCCAGGTATGGCAACATCTTTAATGGATATATACTCAAAGCTGATCCGTCATCTACCATCACGCATGGCATAACTCTGTCCATGATGTTAACTTTAATATAAAGAGCTTTACAATAAGCCCTTCCTCCATGTGGCAGATCTTTCTCGAAAAATACAATTTCAGGGGATCCTATATGAATCTTATCCAATAAGCAGCACATAGCCTCTGGAGAAGCAATTGGAGACACTTCAATTTCAGAGAACTTTTTAACTAATGCAACTCTGTGCTCCTTGGAGGTTAGCAACAAGTGCCACAGACTGGCCTGAGCTGGAGTCTTTTTCAGTTGTGAGATGACCAAATCTTCCTTTTCTACCTCCTTCAGTGCCGAAGTGCTGGTTGATCCTGTTATTGGAGCCTTCTCATTCTACTGAACCACCGGCTGGTAGACCCTACCACTCCTTGTTACATTCTGGACTTTGGGAATTTTTGGCTTCTCGACAACCGGCAGCTTTACTGTCTCACCACAACCATATTCTTTGTACTCATCCTCTGAATCCAGATCATCCAGGCTCACAGGCTTCACCTTTTCCAGCTCTGTCAGCCTCCCACATTCTGACTTTGCTTCAGTTTCATTGGCCACCACGGACTGTACGGTGGGGTTCGCTTGCAGGATCTGGGTAAAAACGAAGTTGTATGGCAACCCTGACTGTAACATGCTGACCGACCTCTCAAATGCTGGCAATGTATGAGTCTTTATGCTGGGTTTGGCAGGCTCTTGTAACTTTCCTTTATCAATCAGCTTTTGGATGGCATCCCTCAGCTTATAACAACTGTTAGTTCTGTGTCCTACCATGACGTGATAGGTACAAAAATTGTCAATGTCCGCATCCACTGATTTCTCAAATGGTATAAGAAAGTTTAACAGACCGCCATTCCTACACTTCCCAAAGATCTTGGCTGAGGAGAAAGCCCAAGGGGATATGCCTTGACCTTCTGGACCTCTACTTTGGTTTCCTCACTGTTGAGACACTGCAGCAACCCCAGCTTGCTTAACCTTTGAAACTTGCCCGCCTTTGCTTGTAGACCTAGAACCAGACCCACTGCTTAGCCTGGATGCAGTACTTGATCGGTACCCGGAGCTTCTGCTACCCCAGTGGCTTGCAGCCTTTTCCTCTTCATCCCTCTCAATCTTCATAGCCATACTGTACACCTCACTGAGTTCATTGAAAGAATGGAATTTAATATTGTTTCTGTAAATATCTTTGCTACCTCAATCAACTTTTGGATCAACTCATCTTCGTCAGGGCAGTTCTTCAGCAAAATCATCTTGTTCATCCATCTCTGATAATATTCATCAAAGGTCTCATTTAGCTTCTGCTTAATCCTCTCCAGGTCGTACAGCTTCACCTGGATCTTAGTATTGAAGCTATAGTATTTAATGAAAGCCGCCAACAAAGCTTCCCAGTCTGACTGCACCTCCTCAGATAGAGAATTATACCAGGTCAAAGCTCCCCCCTCAAGTGTGGTTGGGAAGAAGTTGATTAACTGCTGCTTGGTGGCACCCGCTGTCAACATTGTTCGGGCATATAGATGCGCATGAGCTTTTAGTGAACCAATCCCCTTGTAGGAAGGAACTTTTGGCACTTGGAACCTAACGGGGAAGGTCTCGATGCCTTTATTTATCATAGCATCCACATTCACACCCCTCTTAGAGCTCAAACTGATATTTGCCCCTTTCCTCAGCTCATCTACCATTTCATCTAACTCTGAGTACTTTGCCTTCATTTTCTTTTCCATAGCTGCCTCAATCTCTTACAGCTTCTCTACACTAGCTGAGGCATTAGCCCCATACTGAGATGATTCACCCTGTTTTTCTTTTTCAGTCCCACTGTTGCCAGCTTCACCAGTTTCCCTTGCGATTGCCCGCATCTCCTCTTTCAGAATATCAAGGAAGTCCTGGGATTTCAGGAAGTCTCTCAGAACATCAGCAATGTTTGGTGTCTGATTGGCTATCTCTAATTCCTCAACTGATTCTGGTTCCTCACTTGCCACAACTGTCTTCATCTTCTCATGCTCTCTTGCAGTCTGTGACCTTGTTCGCGGTCATTCCAGCTTACTCTACAACATATGGGAAATGTTAGGGACAATGAGTGAATGAAATGGTGACATGAAGAGTGAGACATTGAGGATGATTTATGATGAATGGATGAAATGATGTCATGAGGGAAATGATGATGCAGATGATCTTTATTTATTTTTTTTTTCTTTTCTTTTCTTTTTTGGACATTCCAAGAATACCCTATGCCATGCAAAAGATAATGCAAAAAGATCATGTGTGAACCGCCACACGTACAGGGGTTTGGTGCTTTTGAGGAACCTAGTGGATTTTATGAAATGGTCGCGTGTGTACTGACACACGGACAGAGTTTTGATGCTTTATAAGTCTATGAGATGAAGTGAAATGGTCATGTGGGGACCAGCCCACGGACAGAATTTCGACGCTTCTTGGAGCACCTAAGTGAAGCGATATTGCAAATGAGTCATGTGTAACTTGGGACACGGACAGAGGTTCAACGTTCGTGGAACACCTTTCATGATTTGGTAATGTTATGAAATGCACTTATATGTATAGTAATCCGGTACTCGTGGAGTACCTCGAATGATGCAATAATGTCATGCAACAATTCGGAGTGGATCACGACATCACAACAGAACTTCAGCATCACCATGACACCCATGATAAATGACATGATGCCATGTAATGATATCGTGTGACCTGCCACACGAAAATAGACCTAAGAACATTGTGGTCTCCTATTGAATGAAATGGTCTAGTGAAATGGCTAAGTGAAATCTGGTGCACGGGCAGAACACGAGTAGTTTTGGGACTCCCGATATGTTATGAAATTAAATGACCGTGATGGGCATCCTCGGAATGTCTTTAATTTAAATGAGATGAGATGACATGAATGCTTGTGTCACAGAAAATGCAAATGGTTGCATAAAAACATGGTTAGGATGCATGACACAAATGATGATATCGTGTATGCTTCGTGGAAATGTCACACATGAATATAATGTCATAGTTGTAAAAGAAATGGTTAGTATGAATGTCACGCGGGTGATTTAATGTTTTCACACACAAAAATAAAATACAAGTGGCTGCACAAAAGATGTGAGTTAGTATCACACAAATGCTTTGCGTGTAGCATGTCATGTTCATGGAAAATGCTGATAATGGTATGTTATGAAGGAACAAGAAACACATAGCACATAGCATGCAAAGCGTATTACCTTATTCCTCCAATCATGGTCAATTTTTGAGAAAATTCTAACCGAGTCCTAGGAGGGGTTCACTTCGATCATCAATTAGGGATGATGAAGGCATAATTGTAACATTCATGCAATTTGTTTTGGTATCTTAAGGGAATCCAACTAATGTTGCCTACATGATTTCGATCCAAGTTGGGATAAAATCAATGTCCCCATAGCAAAATATACTTCTCACTTCTCCCCATTTAAGGGGTCCGAACGAAGTGGTACGTACGAGGCTATGGGTGGTGTTTCGTATCCATGCCCCTAAGACCATATGGAACATAGGCGACACTTCAACAATTCACCGGGTTGAAAATTGGATACTTAACCTAATGCAAGTATGTCTGACTAAAATGCAAGATAAAATACCATGCAAGAATCATCCACCTTATTTTGATTAGACATTTTTCAGGGCTTGTCAAATTCTTTTAAGTTTTGAGAAAACTTTTATGAGAAATCCCCAACAGAGTCACTATTGTGAGCGGACGATGTTTTTCTCTATGGGAAGGGAGCCTCGATATCGGGCAGCCCTCCCTCGCGGGGGTTTTTGTAATGAAAATTTTGTTTTGGAAAATTAAATTATTTCATAAAAGAATCAAGACCCAAGTCTCAATAGAAAGTGTAAGAGTCGCCACCCGACTCAGCTCAATCGGAAAATTACAGCGTAGCTGAACTGGAGGAGGGCTGCTATATTTTCTAAAGATCTAGGTCCCGACAAGTCCTTTATTTCATGTCTAATCAAAATAAATTTTGCCAATGTTCATTGATAGAATTTTATATTTTTAAAATTGATTTTCATTGATTTAATCATGCAGCGTACACATAAATAAAAAGCAGTAAATAAATAAATTATTACAACCAAATCAAATCACAAATAAACTATCCTAGGGGATACATTTGTATAATTCAGGGATCGGGGTACAATCTTCTATTTTATACTAGTATCTAATGAATTGAAATTAAAATAATAAATAAGAATAAATAAACCAAACCTTGCAAAACAAAGGTTAGCACAGATATATGCAACAAGTTGGACTCAAACAGACAGAACAGGGAAAGGAGCGATTCGGGGACATACATTTAAGAGGTAGTCGTGTAAATTTGGCTAATTCACCCGACTAGACCTAGAAAACGGTTTTGAAACATTCCTGTGTTTTTGCTTCATGAGAAAATGCGTTTTTGAAAATATTTTCTTTTTCCGGTTTACTTCCGTTTAGCATACAAATGTGGGTCGGTTTTCGGGAGATTTGGATCTCCGTTGTTGTTCTGTTCTAAATGCGATACTTCAAAAATTAAATCTAAGGTCATGGATGCATGAGATAAATTCATTTTTGATGATTTTCTGATTTTTATGATGTTTCTGTATTTTTTTTTGAATTTTCTGTAGCTGACCAGAAACTACAGTCGTGCAGCTGTAATTACAGTCGTAAGAAAGTAATGCAATTCTGATCCAAAAAAGGTTGAAATTATTTCGATGGGCAGGGTTTATAGCCAAAATAGCGAGAATGGTGGTACGACTATAGTTACAGTCGTGTAACTGTAATTACAGCCGTATGACTGCTCATCTTGTCCAGAACTAAAAGACTTATTTTTAGGTTTTATGCTGAGGTGTGGGAGGATTTACAGCTATGGAGAGCCAATTACGATCGCACGACTGTAATTACAGTCGTGCGACTATAATTACAGCCGTACGGCTGTTCATCCTACCCATAAATAGTAGAGCAAAACATTTTGATTTTATGCACAAAAATGAACCAAAACATCCAGAAAATAAAGCAAAACACAATTTTTAAGTATAGTTACCTTTGTAGCGCAGATCCACTGTCGATTTGACTGCTGGAAATGCCTCAAATTGGCTCCGGATTGCTCCTTTTCCTTTGTGTGCTAAGGTACAAAACAATGTCCAAAAATCTCCACAAGTTACGGATTTAGATGATTTTAGGTTCTGGGATTAGTTATATTTGAGTGATAGGTTATTAACCTATGATTTCTACCGCTTTTAGCTTCACAATACAAAGATTAAAAAGAAAAGAGTCGAACAAAGTCTTGTGAATATTTTCTTCCCTTCTTTTCTCTTCTCTAAATGCCTCTTTTGAGCTCACTTCAATCCAAATTCTGTCCAATCCCTTCCCTTCCTTTTCTTCTGCTACTTATAGCCATAAGAAGGGGAAATTAAAGACATTAATGCCTTTGATTTCTCCCATACCTCTCCCACTTTGGGTATGGGCCGCAGCTACCTATTACAAACCCACAGTCGTATGGCTACCTTTTTATTTTTTTCGAGGCTGGAAAATTCCGGTGCTTACGACTATGTTATACTCTATCCATTGAATAGCTAAAATTTTGGACCCAAAGAAGCATAAAGATCTTGATTTTGCATATGGTTCTGGCCATATCAACCCTACAGCCATAGCAGACCTAGTACTTATTTATGATGCTTCTGAAGCAGATTACATTAGCTTCCTTTGTAAACAGGGCTACAATACAACAACTCTCAAATTGATCACAAGCGATAATAGCAGTGTATGCAATAGCACAGAGCCTAGATGAGCTTGGGATCTAAACTACCCAAGTATGTTTCTTGCAATTGAAGATGCGCAGCCGATTGATGGAGCATTCACTAGGACAGTCACAAATGCTTGACTGCCAAACTCAACATATAGTGTCACCACATTCTTTCTAAGTTGTATCAGCGTTACAGTTGAGCCCTCTGTGCTCTCATTTTCTGCCATTGGAGAGAAGTAAACATTTACAGTGAAGGTCAGTGGTCTAAAGATCGCTCAGCAGCCAATCATGTCTGGTGTAATTGTATAGACATCAGGGACTTATGTGGTTAGAAGTCCACTTGTGGTATATAATATATTACCTAGTGCTACTTATTCTATTCCTGATGATATGCACAAGACATCATTCAAATTTGAAGGTTCTTCAGTTTATCACAAGAATGGAAACCTCAGAGGGAATTGATTTAGTTCTGTGACTTTGCTGGATTTTGTTTATTTTAAATGAGATGTCTACTTCAAATTGTGTTTAGAACTACAGAAGCTAGGTTTAAATAAAACTCATAAAGGCAAAATCTTTCTCAATTGTGTGGGAGACAAAAAGCAATAGGATGCTTGGCTAACAAAAGTAGACCTTATGTATAAGTGTGTATCGATACACACATTACCAATGAAAAATGTCTATTTCTTCTTTTCTTATGGTGAAGTACTCAAGTTTGCAGATTTTTAAATATTTCAAGAAAATAAATAGAAAAGAGACGGCATTGCATAATTTTATTCGAATACATTCGTTAAATGATCCGAATTTTACAAGATCTGGAAACTACTGAGATATATTAGCGAGAAATATTTATATTGTACAAGAATATAATAATTGAGTAGTTGTTTCCGTTCCGCATATCACAAAAAATAGTAGAAAAATTGGTTTTCATGTAAAATCTTTAAATTCTATGGAAACCATGTAATGCTAGGCATATTTTACGTGAAGTGATACCCAATTCTCGTAACATTACTACTTTACAAAAAATTCTTTAATTTCGCACAAAATGATCTGGAAACTACTGAGATATACTTGTGAGAAATATTTATATTGTACGAGAATGTAATAATTGGGTAGTAGTTTTCGGAACAGAGATGAAAAAATTCCGCATATTACAAAAAAAGTAGAAAAATTGGTTTTCACGTAAAACCTTTAAATTTTATGAAAACCATGCAATGCTAGGCATATTTTGCGTAAAGTGTTACCAATTCTCGTAATATTACTATTTTGCAAAAAAATTCTTTAATTTCGCAAAAAAATGATCTGGAAACTACTGAGATATATTCGCGAGAAATATTTATATTGTACTAAAATATAATAATTAGGTAGTAGTTTTTCGTATAAAGATGAAAAAATTCCGCATATTACAAAAAAAGTAGAAAAATTGGTTTTCACGTAAAACGTTTAAATTCTACGGAAACCATGTAATGCTAGGCATATTTTATATGAAATGAAACCCAATTCTCGTAGTATTACTACTTTATAAAAAAAACTTTAATTTCGCGAAAAATGATATGGAAACTACTAAAATATATTCATGAGAAATATTTATATTGTACGAGAATATAATAGTTGAGCAGTTGTTTTCCGTATAAAGATGAAACATTCCGCATATTACAAAAAATAGTAGAAAAATTGGGTTTCACGTAAAACCTTTAAATTTTATGGAAAAAATGTAATGCTAGGCATATTTTATGTGAAATGAAACCCAATTCTTGTAATATAATTACTTTACAAAAAATTCTTTAATTTCGCGAAAATGATATGGAAACTACTGAAATGTATTCGCGAGAAATATTTATATTGTACGAGAATGTAATAATTGGGTAGTAGTTTTCCGTATAAAGACGAAAAAAAATTCCGCATATTACAAAAAAAGTAGAAAAATTGGTTTTCACGTAAAACTTTTAAATTCTACGGAAACCATGCAATGCTAGGTATATTTTACGTGAAATGAAATCCACTTCCCGTAATATTACTACTTTACAAAAAATTCTTTAATTTCGCGAAAAATGATCTGGAAACTACTAAGATATATTCGTAAAAAATATTTATATTGTACGAGAATATAATAATTAAGTAGTTGTTTTCCGTATAGAGATAAAAAATTCTGCATATTACAAAAAAAAAAAAAAAAAAAATAGAAAAATTGGGTTTCACGTAAAACCTTTATATTCTACGGAAACCATGCAATGCTAAGCATATTTTACATGAAGTGATACCCAATTCTCATAATATTACTACTTTAAAAAAAATTTTTTAATTTCGCGAAAAATGATATGGAAACTACTGAGATATATTCGCGAGAAATATTTATATTGTACAAGAATATAATAATTGAGTAGTTGTTTTTCGTATAAAAATGAAAAATCCCGCATATTATAAAAAATAGTAGAAAAATTAGGTTTCACGTAAAACCTTTAAATTCTACGGGAGCATACAATGCTAGACATCTTTTACATGAAATAAAGCCCAATTCTTGTAATGTAATTACTTAAAAAAAATTCTTTAATTTCGCAAAAAATGATATGGAAACTACTGAAATATATTCGCGAGAAATATTTAATTTGTACAAGAATATAATAATTGAGTAGTTGTTTTTCATATAAAGATGAAAAATTCCGTATATTACAAAAAATAGTAGAAAAATTGGTTTTCACGTAAAATCTTTAAATTCTATGGAAATCATGCAATTCTAAGCATATTTTACATGAAGTGATACCCAATTCTCGTAACATTACTACTTTACAGAAAATTCTTTAATTTCGCGAAAAATGATATGGAAACTACTGAGATATATTCGTGAGAAATATTTATATTTTACGAGAATATAATAATTGGGTAGTAGTTTTCCGTATAGAGATGAAAAAATTCCGCATATTAGAAAAATTGGTTTTCACATAAAACTTTTAAATTCAACGAAAACCTTGCAATGTCAGGCATATTTTACGTGAAGTGATATCCAATTCTCGTAATATTACCACTTTACAAATAAACTCTTTAATTTGATGAAAAATGATCTGGAAACTATTGAATATATTTATTTTCATTTTATTTATGTAAAATGATTATAATACATAGTTTTAGTTCATATTAATGATAAAATTGAAGCCTACTAAATTATCTATAAATACAACATATATTTTAAATTGGATAAAATTCTTTTTACTAATAATTAAATGAAAATTAATTAAGTTACGAAAAATTTAATAGTATTATAGAAATTTGTAAAGGTTTTGATATTTTTACGTAATTAGGAATGAATTTTTGTAAAATAGATGTGTGCATAGAGACTATATACTACATTGGGTAATTTTAATATTTCTTTTAACATGTTGGTAACCTGTAATAACAGGTTAACTTTTTATAATTTATTTATTTTTTATTTTAAGCTATTGATGTGTCAAAATACTATCTGTTAATAAAAACAAAATGTGGTTACTTTGTAGAAAAAACCATCTATACTATTATTAATAAAAAAAAAAAGAGAGAGAAATCAAGAGAATCAATTTTACAAGAATTTTACTCATGTGACACTCTATAAAGAGAAAACCATTAAGAGTTATTTATTTTTCCTGCCTTTTTTTTTTTTTTTTTTTTCTATTGTCACACATTTCCTATTCACTTCATCTACCTTTTTAGTTCG
Organism: Euphorbia tirucalli; assembly: GCA_039660915.1. Classification (NCBI taxonomy): domain Eukaryota; kingdom Viridiplantae; phylum Streptophyta; class Magnoliopsida; order Malpighiales; family Euphorbiaceae; genus Euphorbia; species Euphorbia tirucalli. The sequence continues at coordinate 25,878,463 of CM077640.1, read as the reverse complement.
AATATTTTTCTCAAACGGTCTAAGTTAGTTAATCTATAATATATAATAATATTATTAGTTTTGAAGCAGAGAGAAACTGAAAGAAGAATTTGAGGCTTTTTTTGCTGAGTTGGCAAATTGTAAATAAATGATTTTACTTCTCATTATTATTCAGCGTTTACGAGAAAAACATAAAACACCTGTCTCATAATTATCAAAATGTTTCTTTGACTTCTATCCTTTTTCTGTTGCAAGAACTGTAAAAGCCACAAAAATTAAATACTCCGCCTTCATCTCTCAAACCACACGGTCATCCTTCTATCCATTTGTTTCTTAAATTCTCATCAAACACCATTCTTTTTATTTTGCCTCTTTCTTAATTCCTCTACTTCCTCAGTTCCTCTACTTCCACTTCCTGTGACTCATTGTTTCCCCAAGCAAAAGGTAATTTCATGATTCTTTTTCCCAATGTTAGATTCTCCATCTTCATTAACTCTTCGTTACAACATCTTTTTTTTTTTTTTCCCTTTTGGTGTTTATATTGTGAATTAATTATATATATAAGAGACATTCGACTATTTGCATTCTCTTGAGTTTATGATCTGTCCTTTGCCCATTCATTCAATTGGTGTTAGCAGGTTTGTTGGATTTGTGTTATCGATAGACGAGTTCCCTAACTGGTTCTACAGGTACGGTTCAGATATTGTATAGAATCTATAGATTATCGAGGTTAGTTTCCAGCTGAATAATCTAATAGTCCAGTCCCCTCACTGTTTCTTTCTTTTTTTTTTTTTTTTTGCTTAGCATTCAGGAAGCCTTAGTCTCACACTCACTCTTTCCAGTTTCAAGACTTTATAGTATGATTTATCTACACAAAATTACTCCATTTTGCTAAAGTTTTTATTTTATTTTTCTATATATCTTTTGATATTCAAATTGTTTTTGGTATAATTATCGGTAAATTTGTTGCAGTTTTTATTGGACGACTGCACCGCAATTTGTTGATGTAACTCACTGTCAAATTCGTTTTACTTTGATAATGTGTTTCATTTTCAAAAGGAAATTGCTTTTTTAGTAGATCCCTTCTTAGAGGTCGATTGGTTGTGTTTTTTATTTTTATTTTTTTTTAGATTATGATTTATTATGATCTTGGTTTTTTTATTTGTTTTTCTTTAATTTCAATTATAATTACAATATGTTTGTACCAAAGGGAGTGATGTGATTTTGCTTAGTAAAGTCTTTTGAGTCTCTGGTTCTAATTAGGTAGATTAGAACCAGAGACTTAAAAGAAAATTACTCATTATAGGCTTGCTCAGATTCAACCTTATAAAATATTTACTATATTCATCACTATTTTCTCTATAGTCTGGGGTGTTATGCACCTCATTAATCTCAACTTGTTATGTATGTAAGTTCATGTAGTTTTAAGTTTACTGGTAATGTGTAAATTAATAAATTATTTGTTCAGCAATCTTTCTTAAATTTCCGAGTAACATCTTAGTAGAGAAAATATAGGAGTTCTTAAAGTTGTACTTATCTAATTATAGAAACGTCAATAACCCACAAAATCCGAGCTGCTTAAAGAAGTAATTCCAGCTTCCAAGTTGAAAATCGAAGCTGACTTTTACAGACCCATGAACAAGTAAAGTCAATTATACCCATAAAATGAGAAAGTCAAGTCTTATCATAACGAAAGTTCAAGCTTATGCAATGAATACGGGCTCAGATGGGTAACTATTCTCAGGTTTCATGTAAGTAGCTGAAAGTTGTTATGGTATTTTTCTTAAATGCAAATTAATATCTTAGTCCCATTGTGCTACTGCTTAGTAGATACATTTTTGTTGATGCATCGACACAGATTTTAGGTTTTTTTTTTTTTTTTTTTTTCTCAGTGTATTAATTGTTCTTGGAATGAATCATGAAAAGAGATATTATAATCGAAATATATGTTCTAATTCTCAGAACCAGGAAACAAGGAAATTCGAATGTACAAGGTTTAATTTATTAACTCATCAAATATTATTGTGTTCAGTTTGTATTTTAATAACGAGGAATGACAATTCATTATGCTTGATGTGTACTTGTTTTGAGTTCATAATATTTGTTAATTATATATTTATATATTAGTCGTACCTATTTTTTATATAACTTAATGAGATTATACTTGCAATAACAATAGGCAATATAACTTGATGAAATACAAAATCACACATCTTTTAAACGAAAGCCATCCAAAACTTATTAAAATTTTAACCAATTTAAAAGTAGTTTATTTTGGTGTATGTTGTGAGCGAGCGATGCTTTTTTGAACTCTCTCGGAATGAAGCCTCGATATAGGGCAACCTTCCCTCGCGGGGGTTTTTATGTGGGAAATTCGGTTTTTGGAAAATTCGTTATTTCGAAAAAGAATCGAGACCTAAATCTCGATAAAAAGTGTAAGAGTCGCCACCCGGTTCAGCTCGACCGGGAAATTACAGTGTAGCTGAACCAGACGAGGACTGTTACACTTTCCAGAGATCTAGGTTCGAACAAGTCCCTTATTTCATGTTTAACCAAAATAAAATTGGCCAATATTCATTAATGACACTTTAAAATTCTAAAGATTGATTTTATTGAATTAAATCACACAGCGTACATACAAATAAAAATAAAGCAGTAAATAAATAAATTATTACAACCCGATCAAATAAAAATAAAAAATCTCGCTCTCACGTTACAAGCGCCTAAAATACACGATAATATAGAAAAATTACAATCGCTTAAAATACACGAATTAAGCTATTAATTACATTAAAAATTAAAATAAAAAGAAATTAAAAGGTGCAAAACAGACGGTTAGCATAATTTATAGCACGCCACAAATAGGACTCAAATATGACAGAATTGGGGATTTTAGAGATCGGGGGGCGTGCATTTAGGGAGTAACCGGGTGGGCCCCGTTGCCCAGCCCGATTAGACCTGGAAAACAGTTTCGAAATGTCCATGTATTTTTGTTTTGTGAGAAAACACATTTTGAAAAAATTTTCTTTTTCGGTTTACTTTAATTTAGCATGTAAGGTGGGCCGGTTTTTGGAAGATTCGGATTTCCTTCATTGCATTGTTCTAAGTGAAATAACATGAATAATTAAATCTAAGGCTGTGAATGCACACAACAAAATTCATTTTGGTGATTTTCTGATTTTTCTGAATTTTTATGATTTTTGTGAATTTTTAGGGATTTTTTTGCTTCTGGACGAGAATTACAGTCGCAGGCTGTAAGCCGTGCGACTGTCACTACAGCCGTGCGACTGTAGTTCCTCCTTTTGCAGAAAATCGCCAAAATTATTTAAATGAAAGGAGAAAGCGGGGAAAAACTAAGAACAGTCGTACGACTATTGTTTGGGTGGCACGACCGTAATTATAGTCGTACCTCTGTTTTTTGTCACAAAAACAGTCATACGGCTGTTCTTAATTTCCAGAAACAGCAAGAAAAAAAAAAGAGTTTTATGCACGAAAATCAACCAAAACACCCATAAAATGAAGCAAAACGAATGTTTCAAGTATATTTACCCTTGTTGCGCTGATCCACCATAGATTTAACTGCTGAAAACACATTAATTGGCTCCGGATTGCTCCTTTTCCTTAGTGAGTCAAGGTTCCAAAATAGGTCCCAAATTCTCCAAAAAGTCACGGATTTAGTTAAGTCTAAGGTCTGGAATTGATTTAGTTTTGGTGTGTCAAGTTTTAACCTATGATTTCTAATAGATTTTAAGCTTTAACACTCTAGAATCAAAAGAAAAGAGTAGAAGAAAATGATGGTTTTTGGGTTTTCTTTTTCTTCTCTTCTTTTCTTTCAATTTCTCTTTCAATATTTCTCTTAATTTCTGTTTTCCAAAAAGTGTCTTTCTCTTTCTTCTTTTTTACCTTATATTTCCCTTTGCTTGCTGGAGAAAACGAGCATTAAATGCTCTCAAATCAATCCAATTTTTTAATTGTAAGGTATGAATTTCTGCTATCTGTTCCGATCTTACAGTCGTACGACTGTAATTAAAGCCCCACGACTGTAACTACAGTCGTCAGACACACGACTTTTTTTTTTAATTTTAATTAATTTTTTTTAATAATTTTAATTTTTTTTTATTGACTCGGAAAATCCCGTGTTCATATATATATATATATATATATAACGATTATTATGGTTACACATGATATTTTCCACTAGCATTGTTTAGGTTTTAAGTTTTCATTTTCCTAATTTCAATAAATGAAAAAGATTATACAACCCACGCAATGCGCGGGCATATGACTATTTAATTATTGTTTCACCTCATTTTACTTCCTTTTTTTGAAACGTCCTTTTTAGGGTTACCTATACGGTTACAAATATTTCTCTTTATCTTCACATTTCTAGTTCAGTTACCATCATTTATCAATCTTTTGATCTGAGAAAATAAAAAAAGGTAGCCAACTAAATAAGAATTATATCTCAATGTGAGTTTGTTTTGTTTTTGTCTTTAATAATTGTTAGATTTTCAGTTCTTTGGATTTTTATTTTCCACTGTTGCATCTACATCACCAAATGGAGATCGAATAATGTCAAGTTACAGACTTACAGTTACTCTATTTCTATCCATGGCAAGTAGAAAAACATGTTAAATGGTAATAAAATCATGGTAATGACAGTCAAAATATATTGAAATTCTGATCGAATAATGGAACACATATCTAAAAATAGGATGACTATTGCAATTGTAATTTGTAAAGTATATTATTGAATTTGAAGTGAATTTAGGGATAAGCGTGTAAATTATAGTCAAAAGCTAAATAATTAAGTATATTACTGAAAATCATATTTTAAGAAACTCATTATTGCATGCATAGAGAAACTCATTGTTGTTTCTGCGTCATATTTTATGATCATGTACCTACAAAATCTATGTTTTAAGAATATTAGTGAAAATTGTAAATGGTGTTAAAATTGCCAAATAATTGCAAAACATGAAACCGTGTCCTTAGAAAAACTTTACATATATAATTTTTTGTTTTATACATAATTTAATAATTTAGTTTAAAATTTAAAATAAAATTTTATAATATTACTTTATAATTATTTTTAATTTTAAATAAAAATTAGTCAATATCAAATTAATTATAAATATTATGTTCACTCACGCAACGCGTGAGCATGCAACTAGTAACTATTAGTTGGAGTAAACGTCATTGAAATCAAACTATTGGGCTATGAACCTATAAAGCTATTGGTTCATAGTCCAACTAGTTCAACAAAATTTTTATTTTTATAAAAGAATTATTTAATTGATTTTATTAAGAATATTATTTAAATTGCAGTTCAACCAGAGGTTCAACAAGTCTAGTTCATCGATTCAACCGCATGTCGAATCATTCTGATAGGTGAATATTATACTTAATTAATTGGGTATTTATTTGAGTTAAAATGAGCTTAATTGAATAATTATGAGCTAATTAGAGCTAATTTCATATTAAAAGATAAAATGAATGGAAAGCAGGTTGAAAGTGGTTGGAAAGATGTTGAAGCGACAGAAAAGGATGGGCTGAATTTGAAGTCATGCCGTGGGCCCAAGGTGGAATAGAGGAGAAGAAGATTTGATTTGCAAAAAGTAGATTTGACTTTAGCTACAAATTAAGCTTTACTTGGTGAAGAAATGCAATAGTTTATTATGTGAATAGTCTAGATTGATCCTTGGAGTACTATATATACTCGTTCTCTTTATTAGTTGTAGAGCTTTTAGCTCAATTTCTCTCTACTCTTGTTACTCTTTTCTTCTAATTAATTAATATTTTCTTTTAATTTTATTAAGGTTGTGTATGACTGAGTAGTCCATCCAGCAGGCTCAAGCAAGCTTGGCTAGCATGAGTAAGTGACTTTTCTCATTTTTTATTGTGGGTATTATGTATGTGATGATTGTTTCTTGGTGTGCTTTATCTTTCTTTGAGACTGATCACCTCATATGCTAGTGGTTAGGATGAGACCGAGAGGAGATTCTTAACCATGGAAATACCTTGAAGCACATGCATGTTTGTTGCTGAAGAAATTCAAGTAGATTGCATGCTAGGGGTTTTATCTTTGATAAAATGCTTACAAGATCTTAATGTATGATTAAGTAGTTTTTTTGCTGAATAGATTCGATTAGGCTGCTTGTCATATAATCCACATGTCTAGAAGTTTTTAGTGTGGTAATTTGAGAGTGAGATACCTTAGATCTATGTTCTATAATCCTGCTCATAATGTTTAAAGAGATAAACGTCACTGAAACTGCTTGATCTTGCTTGGTTTAAGTCTGCTTCCTTTTATCATTATTTTATCTTTATTATTATTTCCAGTAACCTTAAATCTATATGTATTGTATTCTGTTTTAGCTTTCCTACTTATTTGTCCTTAAATCTTTATTCATTTATTGGAAGAAATCAGATTTGCTTGTTTGCTTATAAAGTTAAGATTGTTTACTTCAATCCCTGTGGAAAATGATACTGGTGTGAGCACGGGTTTTTCAGACCTCTGTGATGAAAATCCTATGTTACCTGTTAAGACAGACGAACGTGAGTCGGATTGAAAATGAGCATAATGTTTCCTGGAATGTCTCAAACGCTCCGAAAACCGAACAGTCCTCTATCCGAAAGCCTGAGAAAGGTCTTTCGATTGATTAGAGAGCTTAGATGTGAGTGTGGAGTTTAAGAAAAGCCTTGTTAGCTCCGGCTAGAGTCGCACGGCTATACTTACACAACTACAGCTATGCGGTTGTAACACCAGAGCCGCACGGCTATAACATTACAATCGCTTGACTCTAATGGGCGACCAGGTTACTTCCTAGATAACCAACCTTAATCTTTGATAGCTGGAATTCCAAAGTTAAAGGGAATAAAATAGGGAGTCCTTAGGTTAAGAGGGGGGAAGAGTAGAAACATAAAAAAGGAGAATAAGCAGAAAAACAATTCAAGAGGATTCAAAAAGAAGAAAACCAAAAGAAAGAAAAAATAAGAAAACTAAGAGAAAACTAAAAGAAAAAGACAAAAACAGAGAGAAAACATACTAGAAAAACTTAGATTGAGAATCTCCAGTCGCACTATCACTCATTTGGTTCGTTCTAGGGTTTGTTTAGATCGATTTGGGGTTCGTATTCAAAGTTTCGGGATGTTCACGGGCATCTAGGTGCATTTCGATGTTCAAATCCACTTCCGATCGTCAAATACGCTGGAATACAAAAAGGGTAAACTCTGAGAGGCCTTAAACTCATATTTGATTGCTTTGTGCTGTGCATTTTCTGAGTTTTGTAAAATCCAAAAACTATATGTTTGATTATAGCCGTGTGGCTCTAACTAGAGCCGAGCGACTGTAATCCCTTAGATTAGAGTCACATGGCTGTATATCTATAGCCGCACGGCTGTGTTCTTCTAGGAAGAAACCCGAAATGCCCTAAATTGATCGAATACAGTCAGTTTCCTGTTTTAATCGTTTTGTTATGAACTATTTTGGCCAAATCATAGCCGTTAGATTCAAAATTGTGATTTTCAAATTTCCAAGAACGTTGATGTAAGGTTTAGGTTTCGTTGATTTTGGTTTTTTGGAATCTGGGTTGTTTAATCCAAATCAGATCCACGGTTCATCTTTAGCGGACTCCCAGATTCCCCAAAATCCTTGGAAATCATTGAAACGAGTTAAAACAATGATTTATGAAAGCAAAGAAAACCAATTTTGGGTTCTGGACATTACAGCCGCACGGCTGTAGTGGCTATACCCGTGCGACTCTAACTAAAGCCGCACAGCTGTAGTTACAGAATGGAGGCAGAATGTCGGGACGACTCCCGTAGACATCGTATCAAACTATTTTTGATGTGTTTACTGCTTTGGACCTTAGATGGATGTTTGGAATTAGGAACCCACACGAACGGAACCCCGAGTTCCAGGATAACCGACTCATTAAAATGAAGTAATTTGTATGTAATTGAGCTAAATGGTTTTCCAAAATTGTTTTCAAGCACAAAAACCTACAGGGCATTTCTAAAATGGTTTTGCAAGTCTAACCGGGTAAGTCCTTCGGACTTCTTGGTTACCCCCTAAATGCATGTCCCCGTTTCCTAAATTTCCCCATTCTGTCTTGTTATAAGTCCTATGAGTATTTGTGATACAATTGTGCTAACCGTCTGTTTTGCAGCTTTGATTTCTTTTTATTTTATTTTGGATGTATTTAATAGATCAAATCGTGTATTCTAGGTGATTGTACTTTTTGTAGATTTTCATGTATCTAGGCGGTTGTAAGGTCAGGATGAGATTTTTTTTTTTTTATCTTTTTGGGTTGTAATAAGTAGCCTTTATTTCTTTTTATTGTTTGGATGTATGGTTTACTTTCCCGCACTTTATTTTTTCCTGTCAACTGAATGAGCATGGGCTAATCAATAGTAAAAGATAAAATTAGAGAACAAGTGAGTATAATATTGTAATATGAACTTATAAATAAAAGCAAGCTTGAGGTTGAATAGGTAAGTTGCCCGAACCCTGAATCTCTGAGTTAGGTATGGCAGTCTACACTTGGTAGGGAGCTGTACCGGAATTTTTCAGATGAGCTGATCCGAGTGGCGACACTGTCACTGATCCCGAAATTTAGGTTTCGAGATCTTTAAGTTGATAAAACCAGATTTTTTAAAATGTAGAAAATAGTTTCCCATAAAAATTCATATTCAAAGAAAAAGGTTTTATACAAAAGGGATTTCAAATTAAATCAATGGTTTCCTAAGCAAGATTATCAAACACGTTTTCAATTCAAACTTCAAATATTCAGTTCTCCTTTCTCCAATCCACTTCACTGCGTTCCGTTCTAAAAGGTCATCCGTTCACAGTGGCAACTCCACTGGGGATGAAATGTTTCTTAAAACTTTTTTTATAAAAACTTAAGGAACTTATGCAACTACTGAAGTATAACCTCGCTTGCAGTCATTCACTAGTTCATAGTACCATATTTTACTTATAATTGCATAACATGACATTTTCTTCTTCTCAACCCCTCAAACTCACTAATCACCTAGGTTTGCTTCGGAAGGTGACCTACCTCTTCTACCAAGATTGGAGGCATGTGAAGGGGTAAACCACCCATAGCACCATATGAACCTCACGTGTCCTACTTTGAGGAGTGGATATTCGCTATGGGGACCTGTACGATCCTTGGTTTGACTTTGGCCCATATGTAATGACCTAGTAATTTCCCCTTAGGATTACCAAAACATAAATATGAAATTTGACATTGAGAGTAAGCCTTTAGTATCCCCGGGTGGTACCAAAGAGACCCAACACCTAGGAAGAATGCATGCCAATTGAAAGGAGGAATAAGGTTGGAAGGTGGGCATATTGTTGCAGGTGCTAACGTTTATTCTGTGATGGTTTCATTTGACCTTTTCACGAAACATCAAACACGTATAATCATTTGCATGCCATTCTAACCACGTTTTTGTGCAACCATTTTCAAGAAATGAACATATGTATGACATTGATACTAACAACATCTTCATACAGCCATGACATTTTATTTGTGTGCCATATATATTTACATCTCGTGTATTGACATTTCCATGAAGCATACACGACATCATCCTGTATGTCATGCATACTAACCACATCTTCGTGCAGCCGTTTGCATCTCGTATGACATGAACATTCATATCATCTTATCTCATCTCATCCCATTTAATGTAAGACATTCTGAGGATGCCCATCATGATCATTTCATCTCATATCAGGTGTCCTAAAACTACCCGTGTTCTGCCCGTGTACCGGATTACACTTGGCCATTCCACTATACCATGTCATTCATTAGAGGACCACGATGATCTCAGGTCTATATTTGTGTGGCGGGTCACATGATAACATTACATGACATCATGCCATTCATCATTGGTGTCACGGTGATGCCGGAGTCTTGCTTGTATGTCGCGATCCACATCAAATTGTTTCATGACATTGATGAATCATTTGAGGTACTCCACGAGTACTGGATTACTACATGCATAGGGATATTTCATAACATTACCAAATCATACAAGGTGTTCCACGAATGCCGAACCTCTGTCCATGTCTCTATTCACACATGACTTGTTTGTGACATCATCTTATCTCGGATGCCCTAAAAGCATCGAAACTTTGTCCATGGGACGGCTCCCATTGACCATTTCGCATCACTTCATTGACTTATAAGGTGTCGAAACTCTATTCGTGTGTCGGTACGCACATGACCATTCCATGACATCCACTAGGTGCCCCAAAAGTACCGAAACTCTAGTCGTGTGAGGGTCACACGCGACCATCTCGCATTGTCTTTCACATGGCATTGGGTATTCTTAGAACGTCCAAAATAAAGAAAATGAAAACATAAGAAAAGATCATCCTCATTGTCATGTTCATCCACGAGACTGTGAGAGAATGACCTTTTAGCAGGACGCAGCGAAGCGAACCGGGGAAAAAGAAAAGAAATAGATTTGTTTTTTGCTGATGTTTTGGAAAAAATGGGTGTTGTTTGTCTTGAGTTGGGAAAACTATTCAATTGATTTTGGAAATTCATTTGTAGAAAACGTTTTCCCGTTTTTAACTTAAAGACCTCGAAACCTAAATCCCGAGATCAGTGACAGAGTCGCCACCCGGATCAGCTCATCCAGGAAATTCTGGTACAGCTCCCTACCGAGCGTAGACTACTGTACCTAATCCAGAGATTTAGGGTTTGGGCAACTTACCTACTTAACCTCAAGCTTGTATTCGTTTATTATTTATAAAGTCATATTTATTCAGTTTATTATCTTTTCTAACCCCAATTTGTTTATTTTTATTAAGCCGATGCTCAAGCAGAATGCATAAAGAAATTGCAGAAATTAAATCATCCACAAAAATACACAAAAGAATAATAGAGGCTGATTATACAACCAAATCGAATAAAATATAAAAAGTCTCGTCCTCACTTTTACAAACGCCTAAGTACGCGGGGATCTAAAAATAATACAACCGCCTAATTACACGAATTACTCTATTAAATACAGTAAAAATAAAAATAAATGCTGCAAAACAGACTGGTTAGTGTAGTTTATATTAAAAACGCAAATAGGACTCAAATCAGGGCAGAATTGGGATTTTAGGACAAGGGAGCATGCATTTAGGGGGAGGTAACTGGTTCGACCCGACCGGTCAGACCAGTTAGACCTGGAAATCGGTTTCAAAATGCCCTGTGGATTTTTGTGCTGGAAAAATCAATTTTTATAAATCATTTGGCTCGATTTCATGCAAATTTCTATTTTTGTGGGTCGGTTATCCTGGAACTCGGGGTTCCGTTCGTGTGGATTCCTAAATATACCAACCATCTATGATCTAAAAGGTAATAAACACACCAAAAATATTTATAAAAATATTACTTTAGTTATTTTCAATATTTTCTGGGAATTTTGTAGGATTCGGGGGTCCGTAAATGCTAGACCATGGATCCGGTTCGGATGAAATGACCCCAAAACTTAGGAAATAAACCCCGAGAAATACTGAAAACCCCGATTATCCATACATAAAATAATTAGAAAATCAAAATAAAAACACATACGAATGATTCTGGGCCGAAAGTGATCCCAACAGAAAAATCAAAATGGAAAACGGGCTGTTTCGGCTGATTGGGACAGATCGGGGATCTGTCCCTGAGGAACAGAGCCAGCCGGCTGTGTTCCTGAGGAACACTGTCGTATGGCTATGGTGGGCAGCACCAGTTCTGGATTTTCGGCGAAATAACAGAAATGCACAGAAAATCGAATGCAGACAAGTTTTAGGGTTTCTCAGAGTTTACCTGGATTGTTGCTTTGAAGCTTGGAGCGTCAAGAAACAGATTGAAAGCTTTGGAATGTCCACTGGAGCTCAACCGGTCGAATCCTCCGATGACCAAAATGATCAGAAACCAAGCCAAAATGATCCTGAATCAAAGAGTATAGGATGTTGGTGCTGTTGTTAATGATAGAGGATTGATATGGGGTTAGATGAGAGTGTTTGTGGGAGTGTTTTTGGCTCTCTCTCTTTCTCTCGGTCTCTCTTCCTCTTCTTTTCTTCTCTCTTTCTGCTGTTTCTTTCTCTTTTTTTCTCTGTGTTTGTTTTTCTTTTTTCTTTTTCTTTTTTTTTTGTTCTTCCAAACCAAAAGTCTCTCCCTCTCTCTTTTTATATCTCAATGAATTCACCATCTAGTTTTTCTCTTTCGCCTACACCACCTCTCTGCAAGACAGGTTGCCTGACTTTGCAAGGCAACCTGTCCTACCCACTAGAGTCGGCCGGCTCTGGTTCAAGGAACCAGAGCCGCCCAGCTCTAGCGAAGGCTGGAGCGAAAAGGTGAAACCTTAGGCATGCACCCTAAACCCTAGAGACCTCTCGGGAGATCCTTCCAGGGGTTTCGGATCGCGGATAGCCAGGTTTTTAGGTCATTTGAACTTCCCCAGGTAGCATTCCTGTGGCTCTCAAGTCCCGTTCAAGCTTGTCCGGTCCACAGGTAATCAAGGGACTCTCATCACCAAGACCGGGAAAAACCCATGCTCACAGAGACATCATTCAACCATGATCATTTCACGACCATACCATACACATCACTTAATGCATCGTGTCTAGAATCATGGCATCCATCCATAATACTACCCTTATGTTGAATGTGTAGTTTGGAAAAGACCTTCGAAACAGTTGGTACGGGCTGAACCAGAGTCTAGTCAGCCAATTCACTCAGTTCAGCCAAAACTATTTGCTGTGGAAGAGATCAGGGACGGTTCAGGGTCAGAATCAGAACAAGAATTTAGGGGTTAGTTGCCTTTATTGCTAGTCGACAGTCAGACTTTGTTGGAGGAAGTGAGCAGATCAGAAATATCTAATCTGAATGTCTCTAGTGAAGTGCCCGCCTTTGATATCAATGCCTTCATGGACGCCCTTTTGAATTCAGATCAGTTTAAGGCTACTCTCAGGGAACAGATGCAAGCTATGTTGACTACCAATGCAAGTCAGATTGTCCAGCCGACTCAGACTCCTGTCAGGAATATGGGGAATGTTGCCCAAGTGATGCCTGGAATGGGAAGAAGTCTTCACGGAGGTAGTAGAGTGGTTGTTTCTCATCGGCAAATTGATCGCCAGTCTGAAGAAGACAAAGATTTTATGAGGGCGAGGGAGGCCTCAATTAAGACGGCTACTGAAAGGTGTCTCAACCAGAAATTTTCTGATTTTAAAGCCCTGTTGCCAAAACTAAAGGAGATGGTGCATTATAATCCCTTCAAGTGTGTAGACCCAGCAACTCTAATGGCAGAAGGGGGAGATCCATTACTTGTGGGTTTCTAGATGCCTTATTTGCCCCCGTACAACGGGGAGGGCCCACCAAAAGCTCATTGGATATCTATGTTAGGTTGATGTCTAGTTTAGGGATTGGAAAGAATCACCTACTGAACCTATTCCCGAATACTCTAAGGGATGCTGCTGCTAAGTGGTATTTGAAAATGTCGATTCATCCCTGTTCCACATGGGAGGATTTATCCGAAGCATTTGTGAAGCAGTATGCTTATAACACTCAAGTGGATACCACTTTGGAGGATTTAGAAAGGATTCGCTAGAAACTTAATGAATCTTTCTCGGCTTATTACAAGAGATGGATGGATGTCCAAGTGCTGGTGGACGGGGCTCCAAAGTTGGAATCCCCTGTTGTTGAGTTTGCGAAACATACTGAGAGATACGAGGAGGAAGATCAAAGGAGCACGCAGAGCTCGGGTATGTATCGAAGTGGTCGGGGTTATTCACAAGGTTATAAGAGCAGTAGTTCCACAACTACACCGGCTGGGCCTAGTTCAAAAACGGCACAGTTGCAAAAAGCAGATGTGGCTGCGGTGGCCCAAGGCAGACAATCAGTAACTCCTTAGAGGCTCACTAACCTGTGGGTAGAGCCTTTGCCTCACAATTTTTCTGAGTGTAGGAAAGCTGGTTTACTTCAGAGTTTAAAGCCATATGTTCCTCTGTCCGAGTCAGAAAAAGACAACTTCTGTGCTTACCATGTGACAGCAGGTCATCACACTAATGATTGCACTTAGCTGATAAAGGCCATTCGGTAGTTTATTACTGATAAGAAGTTTGTGGAACCACCCTTGAAGCCAAGTGTTCTGAGTAATCCATTGCCTAACTTTAGGGCTCAAACCAATATGGTTCAATCTGGGCTTCCAGCCAACTGGTATTCACTCAGATCATCAGGGTTACTCGAGTGTGTAAGCTATTGAAGTTGATGATGCTGTAGCTAGAGAAGACCCTCTGCATGTGGAGGATGATAATTATTTTCATATACCTGTTTCTTCTATTTATAATGTGAATAATTCAGCCCACAAGGCACTTAATGAAATGGAATATGATTTCGATTACCTGTGTGATATTTTTCCGGATGGAACCATGCATACATACAAATATTCATTTAATGTTTTTAGCATACATGATGCATTATTGCATGAAATGAATTTGGGGACAGATGATGATCCAAAAATGGTATCTGTCTCGAAAGACCTTACGCTTGAAAAAAAAATTTGTAAAAGTAATGCAAAAGCACATGAAAGCCTTCGCCTGGTCCTACGATGATATGCCTGCGGTTGACAGGGAGATTGCAGAATACAGAATTCTGAAGGATCAGAAAATGAAGCCTGCCAAACAGAAGAGACTTATAGAATGGGCATAGAAGGTTAATGAAGAGGACCAATTGGGTGTAGCTCAATCGGTATATCTCTCAATAGGGAGGTAGAAGATTGTGGGTTCAATACTGAACCTCTTCAAAATCCAAATTCATAAAAAAAAAGAAGATGGCCAAGTTTATGGAAAAGAACATATTTACGCAGTATGGAATCCCGCATCATGTCGTGACAAGGGATTTGGTACTTAAATAGATGAAGTAAACCAACACAGACATATGGGGAAAGTTCAAGCCAAATTGGGAAGGCCCATATGCAGTCAAGAAAATGCTTTTAAAGGGCATTGTGAGGATCATGGATATGGATGAAAATGAATTCGTCAACCACATCAATCAGGACAAGCACAGGTGATACTACATGTAAAAAAAAAGTCCAATGGATTGAAAACCAAAAAAAGGCAATCCATGAAAAAGTTAGGACAATACGATGGATCAAAAAGTGAAAAGGCGATCCATGCAAAAGTTAGGACAGTGAGGTGAGCACCATTAGCAGGAAAATCTGCAAAGACCAGTTGGTGGCAGTCATGGATTCAGTCAAGACAAATACCATTATTGATTTTGTCCTTAGCTTCATTTCATCTTTGATGTGCATTGTGTTAAAACATTATTAATGAACGAATGAATGAATGCTTTGCTCTGTTCATTTAAATGTCCTGAGGTTGCTTGAAATTAAGTTCGTATCATGCATATACGGATGTATACATTTTATGTTTGCATGCATCTTACTTAAAATAAAATGAAAATAAAATAAAATGTCCAATAGATTAAAAACTTGAAAAGGCGATCTATGTAAAAGTTAAGACATAAATAAAAGTCTGCTGAGTAGAAAACCCCAAAAAGGAGGTTGAGGCAAAAATTAAGACGGTCTGATAGGCCGAAAACTTGTAAGAGCGGTCTATGCAAAAATAAGGATATAAAACATAAAAAAAGCCAATCAGTAGCAGCCCTAGATGATACAGATACCTTACAACCTGAGATATCTCAAAGTCAGTGCCTCACGCTCACGTCTCGTAGGACAGGTCACCAAGTTAGCCAACCAAGCTATGTAACGACCATCCGTCTCCACTGGAACTATGCTATCATATCTCAGAATCTCAGAGTGAATAGGGCTCATCCACTGTTGCTGCACATGTCTAGGCCACTGCTGTGTGAACTCTCCACACTCGGTCATGCACAAGAAATGGGGCACTCCCTGTACCTGGCTATACTGTCTGCATAATCGTGTATGAGAGTAGAATGTCACCTTGGTCAACCCGAGTAGCTGCAATCCTCCTATCTAAGTCTCAATGTTCACATATGAAATGTGCCACTGGGGGTAGACCCAACGTATGGATGCATCTATCCTCTCCCTCAGCCAAATAGACCACTCCTATGCAAAATGGGTGGCAAAGTATATGATCTCAAAGCGTGGAGCCCAATAGTGCTTCAGAGCTTACCTCGGATAAGGTGGAGGAATGCTCAGGAGACTCAACTTCTTCAGTAACTGGATCTGTATAATAGCCAGTCGATTAGGAGGGCATTAAGACAACCAGAGAAAACATGGAATAGAAACATACCTGAAGTAGGAAGGGGCATCTGTTGGTCTCAATGGGGTAACCAGAATAAAGAGAATCTAAGTAAATCAGGGTCTCAGTTAAGATAACCCTACGGGTGAAGCACCATTGGCTATCTAGGCCACTACTGAGGCTAATTGGAAGCTATAGGTCCCATCTCTGGACTCACACAAATAGCAAGACATCAGTAGCAAACTCATCAGAGGGGCCCAACCAGGGCCAGAAGTGGGTAAGGTGAAGCACAAATCCATGACAGCAGATAGGTTGAAACTCATAGGGCAGCTCCACCAGAAAGCAAACAGCCTGAAACCTGCCATATCTAATGCGAACAGTCTCCAAAGCGTAAGTAAGCTACCAAAATCAAACTCAAGAACAGCTAACCTGACCCCACGGGGGCAAGGGACGCAAAGAATGGTCTGAACTCTTTCACCATAAGGCACAGCTATTGACCAGAGAAACGAAAAATATGGTCCATTAGATCCTAGAAACTTGCCACAACTATCAGAAAAGTCTGATTCAGAGTCAAAGTATTGTAGAACCTTATGCACTGCAGGCCAAAAGGTGTCAGTAAGACCCAATTAGAAAAGCAGGAGGTCCTCCAGTAATCTCTAAGGAGATCACAGAGTTGATCCATCGAAAAGGAGTAAAGAAGGAAGAAAAGTTGCTGAAGGCCACCTATAGCTAGAGGTGGCCACGGTACATGAACCTCCAGTTCAGGTTCATGAACTGCCGGTTCAGGTTTAAGAAATCCTTGAACCTGAACCTTAACCTTCAAAAGGGATGAACCACCAGTTCGGTCCAATTCAGGTTCAGGGTTTGACCAGGGTTTAACCAGGTTCAGGTCCGGTCTGGTTCAGGTTCAACCCTTTTCAATAAACATTGAGAATTCAATTTACGTGTGATTTCGATATAGACATTTCTCGATAAATTATTAATATATATATATATATATAATATAATTTCTCAAATATAAGAAACAACTTGTTGCCTTAAGATTATGTACTAGCAAGTATACTAGGTCAGTTGTAGTATTGGGCAAGACAAGTGTCGTATCCACAGGGAGTAAGGGAAATTCTAAAAATTCATAATAAATCACCAGATCTGAAGGTTTTCCAGTTAAGTTAGTATAAAGAGATAATGTAAATCAAAAACAAAAAACATGTAAGACAGTGAATATAAGATTGCGTGGAACAGAATAGATTAAAACAATAATGATAAAAACACAAGCTTTCACCAACTAAACAGGAAATCTCAGAATATCTTCCTCTAGAATTTACTATGAATATATTAGGGAACGTAGATCTAAGGTTTCTTGCTCTCTATTCACCAAGCTTATCTCTCGACCTCACTTGGATCAATGACCCACAACTAAGCTTATCTCTCGACCTCACCTAGCACAGGAAATCATGCATTAAGACAAGCAAGCATGCCACATCAAGTAGAAACCCTTAGCACACTCCCAATCTCCTCTCAGTCTCATGGAAAGTGCGTGTGTGTGTGATTTTCCATATTCCTAAATCTCCTCTCAGTCTCATCAGGAATACCAGAAATATGAGAGGGCCCTTTCCCATATTAAATTAAGCACTTCACCACACAATCATCAAAACATGATATTCATAACAAAAACAGAGAAAGACTTCCTGAGACCACCAGCCTAAGCTGGTTTCAGCCTGCCAGAAAACCTACTCACTACACATAATAGCAATAAAATGAGATTTCCTAGACAAAAAACTTGCAAAGAACCAAAATTTGTAAACTAAAATTAATTTAAATTAACAAGTAGCTGAGATAATTAAAAATGCTGCCCCCTATCCCCAAATAGTAGAGTATTTATAGTCCCAAAAAGTAAGATCTAGAGGTCATGAGGTGTCAACAATCTATGGTGCAAGTACATGTTAAAATATTGCCAAAAATTTACAACCACAAGAGCAAGTGGCTTCCTTGAGAAGCCAAGGACAGCAGTGGAATTTTCACCAAAAAAATATCTCCTCCTCCACTCTTGGGTTGCACCGTTCTCCTTTAAATCTGGCACATCCATTCTACAGCCTTCTACATTTCCCTCTTCTTCTTCTGCTGCACTTTAAGACTTCCCAATTCAAGTGATCTTTCTAAAAGTGGCATCAGACTTGGAAAAGCTCACTATTAGCCATGTTTTCTCTATTCTCAATAGAATTTTAATCAATTAACTATTGAATTCTTGCAACATTACTTAGAAATATTTTCACTTATCAAGAACCAGAAATATTTTCACTCATCAAGAACCCCCGCACTTGAACATTGCTTGTCCTTAAGCAATCTTAGGATAAAACAGAAAAAGAAAAGCTTTTAATGAAGAATAAAAAAAAGAAGAACTTAAATGAAAAACACAATTAAACACTTTCAAAAACTTTTCTTAACTTAACTCGAGCAGCAACCATTGATCAATTCATCACCCTTAAACAACAAGACTTCCATGTAAAACACGAAAATTGAGATTACCAAATTAATCAGAGCATTCACAAGAAATCTGGCTCAGCTTCAGAAATGTCCTAAAGCAGTGAGACCAAACCTTGAATTTCAGCAAGCTAGCAAGAAATTAGACCTAGATTGCCTCTCTAAAAGAGTTCACTCACTCTCAAGTGCTTTTAGGCGATTTCATAAGAACTTTCAACAGCAATACAAAGCAGTCTTAAACCAAAAGCTTGGTAATCGGCCTATCGCCACCACTCAAACTAACACATGCATAATCAAAAGGTCTTTCACTAAGGTTGTAACGTGAGGCTTAGGTTAGGGGTGTGTCAAAAAGGCTTTCTGGGTTAAAGGAATACCATTCGTAATTACAGCACAACAAAATAACAAACAATCCATCTCAAAAGAACTCATGCAACCTTAAACAAATTAAGAAGAGGAATACTCAAGAATTCAGATGCATTCTCATGAGCTAAAAGTTTAAGCATAGGAAGAAATATCAAGTAAACTAGTAAAGAATTATAAGTTTTTGCAGATGTTTTGAAAGAGTTTTTTTTTTCTTAATAATAACAAAAATAAAATTGTAGGCAAGCATTGACGGAATGATACGATATGATACTGAGCTTGCTCAAAATTTTGATTTTAAGCAATCTTAAAGGAGGATAAGATTTCTAACTGCATTTTGGCACAAATTTGAAAGGTAATTGCAAGGCATAACTTCTTAAAAGGGGCTTTCATAAGAACATTTAAATTGGCTAAGACAAAATTTTCCATAATAGTATATTGCACGATTTCAATCGATTTAGACTACTTGCCATTCATAAACAATTGAATTTATTGCTATGGTATTCTTGGGGTGTTTTTGGACAACATATTGTGAATTGGTTAAGGAAAACAAACTATGGGCTGAACAAAAATAACTGGCTTAAAGGCTCAAGGGGCTAAAAGAAATTTGGAGAAAATTGTTAGGGTGGCTTTTTGGGATTAAAAACAAAAAGGGTTAAAAACAATTGCCTTTATCACTTTATGCATGTGAAAAACCATGTGGTCTTGACAGAGACAATCCACCAAGTTCTAACTTAAAACTGAATATGCATGCCCAATCCACAAGGAAGAATTTAGATGGATTACAAGGAAAACAGGCTAAAAAACCTCACAGAGAAATATAGGGTTAATGCAATTGGCCTAATTCAAGCTATCACGGTGAAATAAATTTTAAGGTCTCATAGCCCTAGGCTGCTTAATCATCCAAACCAACAGTACTTAAAGTCTTTTCTAATCAGCAGGTAATCAAACTTTAAGTGTTTTATTCAGACTTAGTGCATCCTTAGGTTTAGAAAATCTCATTAGCTGCCACAATTCATTTAAACACAGAAAATTCGAAAAATTTTGAAATTTTTTACAAAATGCTTACTAAACTAAACTAACACAAAATTCACAAAATCAACATAGAAAACTTAACATTTCTCACAACAGCATATGTTCAAGCAGGGATTCTCAATCAGCAGTTCACCAATACCAAGTAATTCAATCGATCAATCAAACATTCTAAAACCAAGTAATTCAATCGATCAATCAAACATTCTAAAAAATTATCAGCATTTTCAACAATAATTCCACTAGGCAATCTATCCTCTACCCTACACTTCAATCATGCTTTGTCCTCAAAGCAACTAATTCATGCAATTGGTTGAGCAAAAGCGAGGTAAAGGGAAATTACCTATCTCATGGCAAAATTGAAGTGAAATGGTGCAAGCAGAAAGTTAAAGAGATATACCAGAGGCTTTGAGATGGAGGAGGAGGAAAGCTTTTTCATCTGGTTTGGAGGAGACTTTCTCCTCCTCTTCGGCAGGCACTTCTTTCTCTTCTTCTTCAGCAATATTTTCCTTCTCAGCTTCCTCTTCTTTAGGAATCTCCATCAGCACATTTTCACTGTCCTTGGGCTGGGCAACTTCAAGCTGTTCATTGCTTACTTCAATAATAGTGTCAGAGTTGTCAATAAACTGTCTGCTTCCTGAGATTACTGGATAGCCCGTTTCAGCTTCAATTTGCTTTTCCATAGTTTCTTCTTCATCTTCAAAGTCAACATTCTCAAATTCCTGCATAAAGTAAGGATTTAAATTCACATCAGTAACATCCATGAAATAACAATAATCATCATAAGCAGGAGGGTAGTTCATAGCTTCATTCATCTTAAAAACTACTTCCTCATCATGAATTTTCAGGATTAACTGACCATTATGAACATCAATCAATGCACAGCCTATTGCTAAGAAAGGTCTTCCTAAAATAATAGGAACATGCAAGTCTTCATCCATATCCATCACAATGAAATCAACAGGAAGTATAAATTTTCCTACCTTGACTAAGACATCTTCAATTATTCCCTAGGGTACCTTACAGTTTTGTCAGCAAGTTGTATAGAAACCCTAGTAAGTTGGGGTTCTCCTAATCCTAATTGTTTGTAAATGTAGTATGGCATAAGATTGATACTCGCTCCTATATCACACAGTGCATTCTCAATATTAAGATTGCCTATAAAACAGGGCATAGAAAAACTCCTTAGATCCTTGATCTTGGTTGGCAAAGGTTGCTTGCTCTAAAGGATTGATGAGCAATCTCTGTTAAGTTGGACCATTGCTACATTCTCCAATTTCTTCTTGTTTGCTAGAAGTTCTTTCAAGAATCTCACATACATAGGCATTTGTGCAAGTGGTTCTGTAAAGGGTATGTTGATGTGAAGCTTTTTAAAGACTTCCAAAAATTGGTCAAATTGCTTGGCCATCTCTTATTGTTTGGCTCTTTGTGGATAAGGAATCCTTGGTTGATAAGCAGGTACAGGTTGCCTATGTTGAATAGAAATGCTTTGAATAGGATCTGATGCTTCTTGACTTTGATCTGGTTGGGCAGTCTCTGGTAGAGCTTGAGGTTACTTGACTATACCGGAAGGCTGCTTAGTGATCTGGGCAGTCTGAGGTTATGTGACTTGTGCATTTTCAGGTTACTTGTTCTCCTCAGCAGTCTTCTCTCCTGACTCTTCCTTCTCATCAACAATAATCATCTTATGAGTTTGCTCAACATTCTTACCAATTCTAAGGGTGATAGCTTTGCATTCCTCCCTTGGATTGGGTTTGGTGTTGCTCGGAATGACCCCCTTATTCTTTGGAGTGACAATATTTGTAAGTTGCTAAAGCTGAGTTTCCATATTCTTCATGTAAGCTTGAGTCTGCTTCATGAATTGAGACATCGTCTCCTTCATCTCCTCAACCTTGGACTTCTTAGAGGTATAAGACGGTTGTGAGCAGACGATGCGCTTTTAACGGAACGCGAGACTCCCTTTTGGAAGGGGTGCCTCGATCTCGGGCGGGCCCCTCCCTCGCATGAGGTTTTTACAAATAGAAAATCGGTTTTGGAAAATAAATGCAGAATTAATGCATAAAAGAACCGAGACCTAAGTCTCGATGAATATTATAGAGTCGCCACCCGGCTCAGCTCAACGGGAAATTCTTAAGGTAGCTGAACCGGACGAACGACCGCTACACTATCCAAAGATTTGGGTCCGGACAAGTCCCTTATTTTGTGTCTAATTAAAGTAAATAATGCCAATATTCTCGAAATGGTATTTTAAATTCTAAAGTCAATTTATTGAATATAAAAGGCATACAGCGCGCATACAAATATGTGGTACACAAATAAAGAAAAGTAATGAATATTAATTGGCTTACAACCAAATCGAATGGAAAAATAAAAAATAAAAACTCTTGCCTCACTTATACAATCGCCTAGAATACACGAGAATCTAAAAATAATTACAACCGCCTAAATACATGATTAATTCTATTAAAATACAAATAAAAATAAAAATAAATAAAAGATGCAAAACAAAGGTTAGCATAATTTATACGGCACGCCACAATTAGGACTCAAATAGACAGAACTGGGAAAGCAAGAATTGGGGGCATGCATATAGGGGATAACCGGGCTGGCTCGGCTAACAGGCCCTGTTAGTCCTGGAAAACATTTTAAAACGTTCCTTTATTTTTGGTTTTGTGGTAAATTCATTTTGAAAACAATTTTTCCGGTTTACATACATTTTTATATCTAAGGTGGGTCGGTTTTCGGGAGAATTGGGTCTCCGTCGTTGAAATGTTCTAAATGTAATTTTACTAGAAATTGAATCTATGGTCGTGAATGCACACAACAAAATTCATTTTGATGATTTTCGGATTTTTTTGAATTTTTATAAGTTTGTGTGGCTTAAAGGTGAAATTCTAATTCTGGAACGAGGGTTATAGTCGTGCCACTATAACTACAGTCGTACGACTGTAAAATACAGTCGTGCGACTGCAGGCAGCCCAGAATCAGGATTTTGCCAAAATTTTATTTGAATCAAAATGAACGAAACACAACCTGGAAATCAAGAACACTCGTACGACTGTAATATATAGTCGTATGACTGTTCATCAAATCCAAGAACAGTCGTGCGACTGTTCTTAATTTCCAGAAACAGAAGCACGAAAACACAACAAAAATGCACAAAAATACACTTCAGTCACCCAGAAAGCAAGAAAAAGTGAAAGGCAAAGGAGTGCCTACCTTTTCAGAAGCTTATCCAAGTCGATTTGACCCCTGGCGTCGCTCCAATCCAAAAGAATTTGTACTTTTTTCCTTAAGTTTGGAGTTGAGAGCTTTGGTCCAAAGAATCTCCAAATGTCAAGGTTTCTATTGATTTTAGTCCAAGATTTCTATTTGTTTGTGAAGTTAAATGATTAACCTAAGGATTTCTACCAAATTTTAATCCTAATTATGAGAACTAAAGAAAATAGAAGAGGAAAAGAAGAATTTTTGAGTTTGGGTTTTGTTCTTTCTTTTCCTTCTCTCTTTTCTCCTTTCTCTCTCTAATTCTTTTCACCAGAAATCAAAATTGGCTTTTCTCTCCCTTCCTTCTCGTTTTCTACTCTGATTTTTTTGGCTTGCTTGTCTTCAGACCGGAGCAATTAATGCTCCTCCACTTTTCTCCATTTTTCTGCTGCAGAGGTATGGGCTTCTGCAACTGCTCCGATATTATAGTCGTACGACTATAAGGACAGTCGTACGACTCTTTTTCTTTCTATCTCTTTTTTTTAAGTACAGAGAATTCCGGCGCTTACAGCTGCCCCTCGCGTGATCAAATTCGACACCCGAACGAGATGATGAATTTGAAAGCACGAATCAAAGTGCCACGAATACTGGAGTGAACCTTCTGATGAGATAAGCCGATACCGGGTCTAGGTTACCCGAGGCGATACTGGGGAGGAATAAGCCGATACCGGGTCTAGGTTACCCCAGGCGAAGTTGATACGGATAGGTCGATACCGGGTTTTGGTTACCCGAAGCAAACGAAGGGTGAATTACAGTTTAGATGATACCGGGTCTAGGTTACCCGAGGCAAATGAAGATGGATTGTGGATTGGCCAATACCGGTGTGAGCGGACGACGCGTTTTCGACGGGACGCGGGACTCCCTTTCGGAATGGGGCGCCACGATCTCTGGCGTGCCCCTCCCTCGCGTGGGGATTTTTATGAATGGAAATCCGCGTTTTGGAAAAAATAAATAGAATTAATAAATAAAAGGAACCGAGACCTAAGTCTCGATGAACATTGTAGAGTCGCCACCCGGCTCAGCTCAACCAGGAAATTCTTATGTAGCTGAACCGGAACGGCTGCTACACTATCCAGAGATTCGGGTCCGGACAAGTCCCTTATTTCGTGTCTAATTAAAATAAATATTGCCAATGTTCTCAAATAGTATTTCAAAATCTAAAGTCCATTTTATTGAATATAATAGGCATACAGCGCGCATACAAAATATTTAATGCAAAAATAAAGAAAAGAAATAAATATTAATTGGCTTACAACCAAATCGAATAGAAAAATAAAAAACACTCGCCTCACTTATACAATCGCCTATATACACGATAATCTAGAAAAATACAACCGCCTAGGATACACGATTAATTCTATTAAAATTACATCCAAAATAAAAATGAAAATAAAAAGAAATTAAAATCTGCAAAACAGAGGATTAGCACAATTCATACGACACGCCACGAGTTGGACTCAAACAGACGGAATTGGGAAATCGAGAATTAGGGGCATGCATTTAGGGGATAATCGGGTTGGCTCGACTAGCCGGCCCGATTAGACCTGGAAAACATTTTGCAACGTCCCTGTATTTTTGGTTTTGTGGGAAAATCATTTTTGAAAACAATTTTTCCGGTTTACATGCATTTTTATATATTAAGTGGGTCGGTTCTCGGGAGAACTGGGTCTCCGTCGTTGAATTGTTCTAAATGCAATTTTACTAAAAATTGAATCTATGGTCGTGATGCACACAACAAAATTCATTTTGATGATTTTTGGGGTTTTCTAATTTTTTTGGGATTTTTACGGATAAAAGTTGAAATTCTGATTCTGGAATAAGGATTACAGTCGTACGCCTATAGTTTACAGTCGTGCGACTGTAATCAATTCAGGATCAAAATTTCGCCAAAAAATTCATTTTGGACCAAAACTGAAGAAAAATTGGCTGGAAATTAAGAACAGTCGTACTACTGTATATACAGTCGTACGACTGTTCATGAAAACCAAGAACAGTCGTACGACTGTTCTTAATTTCCAGGAACAGAAATACGAAAATGCAACAAAAACGCACAAAATTCACTTCAAACGCCCAGAAAGCAAGGAAAAGTGTAAGGAAAAGAAGTGACTACCTTTTTAGAAGCTATTCCAAGTCGTTTTGACCCCTGGCGTCGCTCCGATCCCAACAAATTCGCACTTTCCCCTTTTGAATTGAAGTTGAGAGCTTTTTGTCCAAAATCCAAATTGCAAGGGTTTCTGATGGTTTAAGTCCGAGTTCTTGATTTGGTTATGTAGTTAATTGATTAACCTAGCGATTTCTAACAAATTTTAACCTTAATTTCGAGAAATTAAAGAAAATAAAAGAGGAGGAAAATGAGTTTTTTGTGGTTTTATTTTTCTCTCTCTTCTCTTTCTCTCCCTAGATTTTTTTCACCAGAATCATCCCCCCCCTTCTCCTTCTTTTTCTCTTTTTATCTCTCCCCCCTCTTGCTTGCTGCAACAAGGGAGCAATTAATGCTCCCTCCCTCTCTCCTCCATTTCTGCTGCAGAGGTATGGGCCTCTGCAGATTTTCCGACATTACAGTCGTACGACTGTAACAATAGTCGTACGACTATAAATTTTTTTTTTTTTTTTTTTTTTTTAAGTATAGAAAATTCCGGCGCTTACAGCTGCCCCTCGCGTGATCAAATTCGACATCTAGCTCCGGGTCTATAATACCTGTGATGATGAATTTGAGAGCGTGAATTAAAGCGCCGTGAACACTGGAATGAACCTTCTGATGAGATAGGCCGATACCGGGTCTAGGTTACCCGAGGCGACACCGGGGAGGAAATAAGCCGATATCAGGTCTAGGTTACCCGAGGCGAAGGAGTGGGTGAATTATGGTTTAGCCGATACCGGGTCTAGGTTACCCGAGGCGAACTTGATGAAGAGATTAGCCGATACCGGGTCTATGTTACCCGAGGCGAAATTGACGAAGAAATTAGCCGATACCGGGTCTAGGTTACCCGAGGCGAGATTGACGAAGAAATTGGCCGATACCGGGTCTAGGTTACCCGAGGCGAAATTGATGAAGAAATTGGCCGATACCGGGTCTAGGTTACCCGAGGCGATGCTGGAGATGAGATTAGCCGATACCGGGTCTATGTTACCCGAGGCGAAATTGATGAAGAAATTGGCCGATACCGGGTCTAGGTTACCCGAGGCGAACTTTACTGGGGAAATAGATGAAGCTGATCTGGGCTGATGCCGAGTCTACATTACTCGAGGCGAATCTGCTAGGGGACTTGGATGATGGAGTGGATCTGGGCCGATACCGAGCTTACATTACTCGAGGCGGACTCACTGGAGAAAGTTGAGATATTGGAGCAGACCTGGGCCGATACCGAGTTTACATTACTCGAGGCGGATCTGCTGACTTGCTGAGGATATTAAGCTGGGGATGAATTCCTGCACTTAAAATGGCAAGTCTTCATTCCTTGATCGAGAGATTTTTAAATAAAAATTTTTGCCCCTTCGATCAAGAATGAAGACTAGCCGGAGATAAGTAATTGATATATGCAATGTAAGGATGCATGATGATGTATATGTACATGTATGTATTTTCTGTTATTGGACGCTTCTGTCTTCCACTGGGGAGACATGTTGTGCCCCTGGTTGATTTTACTTTTCTTGGGGCATTGTTTGGTGATTATTGACGGAGTGAGGTGATTGCTGGGGAAATGATCGTAGTATTCCTTGTAGAGATTCCGCTGGGGAAGAGTGTGGTGACTTGATTGAAGAGACAATCGTGGTGTTCTTTGTGTAGACTACACTAAGGAGTAACATGGCTACTTTGCGGGGAAGTAATTGATGGTGTTCTTTATGTAGACTCCACTGGGGAATAGTAGGGGACATTCTGCTGGGGAGTGATGTGATGAATTCTGCGGGGAATACTGAGGATGTTCTATTTTTCCTGCTCCGTGGGAAGTTATGAGGTTTTTTTTTTTTTTAGGTGCTCTAATTTTTGCCTGGGTAGCCCAAATCAGGTTTTCAGCCCAGCGAGCCGCTCTAATTTTTGCCTGAGGTGCCTTTTCGGTTTTCACCTCAGCGAGCAATTTTTTTTTTTTTTTAGATTTGACTAAAATGGTGTTGTGACTCTTTATTGCTCGTTTGGAAAGATAAACTGGACTTTAGAGGACGATAAAAGATTTTGAATTGCACGTATTTAATGCATTTTCATTTGCCTAATAATGTGATGATATTGATCAGTTGAATGCAAAGTGCTTTCTTTGAATGTGTGTTTATGCAAGACAACTTTGTTTGTGCATTTGTCATAACCATGCAAATATATTTAAACAAACACTTCACTTTATTGATGAAGTCTAAATGAGTACATTTGAAACAAGTTGGTTCCTAAATGGTACACTTTTCACATTGTGCCAAAATCCGTCACCAGTCGTCCTTTTCAGATTTTCCGACTGATTATTTTCTCTTGTGTCTTAATTTTTTCCTAGACCGCTCTTTTCGAGTTTTCAGCCTACCAGACCTCTCTCTTTTTTTTTTTTTTTTTTTTTTTTTTTTTTTTTATACATGATAAAGCTTTAGCCTGTCTTGGTTGATCGGGTTGGTGAACTCGTTTCCATCCATGTCCATGATGCTGACAGTGCCTTTTGATAACACCTTCTTCACCACATAGGGTCCTTTCCAGTTAGGTCTGAACTTGCCCCTAACATCAACATTTGAAGGTCTTAGTTGTTTTAGAACCAAATCTCCTGCTTTCAACTGCCGCTTGGAGTATTTCACATTTCGATTATAGGCTCTAGCCATTCTGCGCTGATACATCTGTAGGTGATCCAGTGCCTTTAGTCGCCTTTCATCTAGTGCAGCCAGCTGCTCATATCTAGCTTGAACCCATTCAGTCTCTGGCAATTGAGCTTCCAGGGCAACTCTGAGTGACTTGAGCTCTATCTCCACTGGTAACACTGCTTCCATTCCATATACCAAGGCATAAGGAGTTTCCCCTGTCGGTGTTTTGACACTGGTCCTGTAACCCCAAAGAGCATAAGGCAGTTTATCAGCCCAATCCCTGTAAGTGGTTACCATCTTTGATAAGATCTTCTTTATTGCCTTGTTAGCTGCTTCTACTGCACCATTAGCCTGAGGTCTGTATGGGGAAGACTTATGATGTTCAATACCATGTTCTGCAAATAGCTCAGCCGTTTCCCCTTGAAACTGTACTCCATTGTCTGTTACTATGTGATGAGGAATCCCATACCGAGTGAAGATATTTCTCTGGATGAACTTGACCATGTGCTTGGCTGTAACATTAGTGAAGGATTCCGCTTCGACCCATTTGGAGAAATAGTCAACTGCCACAACTATGAATCTATGCCCATTAGATGCAGCTGGATGAATTTCACCAATCATGTCTATCCCTCATGCTGAAAACGGCCAAGGAGATGCTAGATTCTGAAGTTCAAGTGGAGGAAGATGTCTAATGTCTGCATAGATTTGACACTCATGACATCTCTTCACCTTTCTTATGCAGTCTGCTTGCATTGTCATCCAGAAGTACCCTTGTCTCATAATCTTCCTGGCCATGGCAAGCCCGTTCATATGTGGCCCACAGGATCCTGCATGTACCTGCTGCATCACGTCTTCTGCTTCTTGTTCTGTTAGACACCTTAAAAGAACCCCATGTGCTGTTCTTTTATACAACTTGTCCTCGAAGATTCTGAATTGACTAGCCAGTTTTCTCAGTGTCAACTTATCAGCAGCACTGGCCTCTTCTGGGTACTTTCCCTCCTTAACATACCGGTAAATGTCAAAGAACCATGGCTTTTCTTCGGCTGATAATTCCATTACTTCATGCACTTCGAAGCAAGGATGCCTGGAAGTGGCCATGACCAGTGGTTGAGCTTGTGTCTCTTCTGGATTTTCCCACATGGAGGACAAAGTAGCTAACACATCAGCCATCTTATTCTCATCCCTGGGGACATGTCTGAATTCACACTGGTCGAATAAACCCTTTCTGAACTGTAGCAACTCCAAATAAGGCCGTAAGGCTTCTTCTTTTAGTTCCCACTCACCCTGAGCTTGCCTGATCACTAGAAGTGAATCACCGACAATTAAGACATCATTTGCTCCTAAGGTTAATAAAGTTTCCATTCCAAACAAGCATGCTACATATTCCGCCCCATTATTGGTTACGGGAAAGATCAGCCTTTTGGATAAAGGAATGACCTCACTATCCGGTGTTGCTATAAGTACCCCGATCCCAGCGCCTTTTCTATTCACTGCCCCATCGAAACACATGACCCACCTTTTCACTTCCACCATGGCTAACTGCTCATCTGGGAATTCCAGGTTCTCTGTGTAATCTGATTCTAGGGGCTGGTTTGCCAGAAACTCTGCCACGGCTCGCCCTTTAATGGTTTTCTTCATGATGTACTCAATGTCAAATTCAGACAAAAGTAACAACCACCTGGACAACTTCCCAACCAATGCTGGTGCTTCATAGAGGTACTTCATTGGATCCACCTTAGCCACGGCTTGTATCTTGTAGGATTGGAAATAGTGGCGCAGCTTCTTAGTTAACCAAATCATCGCCACACATGTCTTTTCCACCAGTGTGTACTTGGTTTCATACTCCAACAGCTTTTTGCTTAGGTAGTAGATGGGATACTCCTTCTTGCCATCTTGTTCCTGTGCTAGCATTGCCCCTATAGAGGATTCTTCAACTGCCAAGTACAAAATCAGGGGCTTCCCTGGAATTGGAGGACTCAACACTGGTGGCTTTACCAGGTAAGCCTTGATCTTCTCGAATGCCAGTTGACACTTGTCATCCCACACAACCGGTTGATCTTTCTTTAATAGCTTGAAGATTGGCTCACAAGTAGAAGTTAGCTTGGCTATGAAGCGGCTGACATACTGCAAGGAACCCAGGAATGATCTGACCTCCTTTTCAGTCTTTGGAGCTGGCATATCTTGGATGGCTTTGATTTTATCTGGGTCCATTTCTATCCCCCTTTGGCTAACTACATGGCCCAACAACTTCCCTGATGTGACCGCGAATATGCACTTCTTGGGGTTAAGTCGCAAGTTGTACTCTCCAATGCGTGTTAGAAATCTATCCAGGATAACAGGGTGTTCCTCCCGGGTTGCTGATTTAACAAGCATATCATCGACATACACTTCAACTTCTTTATGGATCATATCGTGCAACAGAGTTGTGACAGCCCTCTGATAAGTGGCACCGGCGTTCTTCAATCCAAAAGGCATCACTCTGTAGCAAAAAGTACCCCATTCTGTGATGAACGATGTTTTCACCTTGTCAATCACATCCATCAGAATCTGGTTGTATCCCGAGAACCCATCCATGAAGGAGTACATCGCCGCTTTTGCTGCACTAGCAACCAATACGTCAATGTGAGGTAGTGGGAAATTGTCCTTAGGGCAGGCCTTGTTCAAGTCCCTGTAGTCAACACATACTCTGACCCTTCCATCCTTTTTAGGCACAGGGACAATATTGGCTAGCCATTCTGTATACTCCACCACTTCGAGAAACCTGGCATCTATCTGTTTGGCCACTTCTTCCTTCACCAGTGTAGCCCATTCCGGCCTTAGTCTTCTCAACTTCTGCTTTATTGGTCTGAACTCGGGGTCCGTCGGGATTTTGTGCACTGCTATTTCTGTATCTACACCCGGTATGTCTTCATACGACCAGGCGAAAGCTTTAACATGTCTTTGGAGTATTCTTATTAATTCTCTTTCTTCCTCGGGTTTTAGCTCATGTGAAATAAGTACCATTTTAGGATTTTCATCTGTACTTATATTGATTTCATGCAATGCGGTATCATGTATGCTAAATATGCTTGATGGTGATTTAAATGCATGCACAGAATTATCAGGATAAACATCACACAAGTAAGCAAACTGGGATTTCATTGCATTGAACTTATCATAAAGTACATCAGTTACATTGAAAATGCAAGAAATAGATACAACAAAATCATTTTCATCCTCCACAGGCGGAGGGCCTTGTTCTTCATCAGCTTCCATCTTCCCTTCCAGAGCATCATCCGGGACTGCAGCTTTATCGGCCACCTGTGCCTTAGCTTTCTCCATAACCTTGGCGATTTCAGCAACCACAGAGTCTAAGTTCACTTTGGCCATCAGTTCTTCGCCAAATCCTTCCTTGGATTTCCCAAAAGCTTTGGTTAATGCAGCAGTCAAAGCTCCCGAGATCACTTCTGTAGCTTTGGCATAGGTCTTCTTTTCATCTTCTTCCTCGGCCACGTCTATGGTTTCTGCTGTCACCTCAGATGATTCTCCTTTCAAGATTTCGGATTCAGCAATAGCTTCCTCCATTATTACAGGGGCTACTGGCTCTTCTTGGCTTTTCTCAAAATCCACAACATCTGTAAAGATCTCAAAGCCAGGGTACTCGACATTTCCAACAAATACTGGTTCAGCCCGGCCCTTGTAAAGGCTTTCTCCTGCCTTCAGAAATGGCTTCATCATGACCTTGCCATTCTTGTCCTTTTTCAGATTCTTCTGCTCGGATGACCCCTCTACATAACCAAGGCCGTACTGCTTTGACTTTCCCGAGTTGATCTTGAATTCTGGCACACCTTGCAAATTAATCCCGAGTCCTATTCCTGGGACAAAGTTCAGCTTGTACAGATATCGGGATAGCCACTCTGGCATGTAGTTCTCATAAAGGACCATAGGGGCATCTGTGGTTTCCTCCTCCTTAATGACAGCAATTTGGAATCCGCCAAAAGGAACCACTCCTTCATCCACTGCAGCTACCATCGACTGGGCGTCTGCCTCAACAGTCACAATTCTGTCATTCATAGAGAATTTAATCTTCTGATGCAATGTGGAAGGAACACCTCCCAAAGGATGGAACCAGGGCCTTCCAAGCAATAAGGAGAATGTGACCGGGATATCGATCACTGTGAAAACAACCATGGACTTGATGGGCCCAACTTCCACTTCTGTTTCAAAGGTCCCTATCACTGTTCTTTTAGAATCATCATACGCCCGAATGACTGTCGAGGACCTCTTCAACACTTCTTCATTCATGCCTAGAAACGGTAGCATTTTTAGTGGGCAAATAATCAGAGCTGAGCCATCATCCACCATAACGCACGGCATCACCTTATCCATGATATAGGCTTTAATGTAAAGAGCCTTGTTGTGAGCCTTTCCTTCTACTGGTAGGTCTTTCTCAGAGAAAACAATATTAGGAGCTCCAGCATGGACTTTGTCTAGCAAGCAGCACATAGCCTCTGGTGAAGCTATAGGGGAGACTTCAATTTCTGATAGCTTCTTCACTAAAGCCTCCCTATGCTCTTTGGAGGTCATAAGCAGATGCCACAAACTAGCTTGTGCAGGGGTCTTCTTCAGTTGGAAAATGACCAAGTCTTCTTTCTCGACTCTTTCCGGTGCTGAAGTACTGCCCGACCCATTCATCGGTGCTTTATCTTTCGTCTGATCTGCCGGCTGATATACCCTTCCACTTCGGGTCACGTGCTGCACTTCTGAAATCTTCAGCTTCTCAACAGCTGGGAGTTTAACAGCCTCTCCTCTGTCAAATTCTTCGCACTCATCTTCGGAGTCAAGATCATCCAGACTTATGGGCTTGATCTCCTTACGTCCTCCCTTCTTCTCACACTCGGGTTCCACTTCGGGTTCCCCTACCGCCACTGCCTGAATCGTAGGGTTCGATTGCAGAACTTGGGCAAATATAAAGTTAGCCGGCAACCCCGACTGGACCATGTTAACCCGCTTCTCGAATGCCGGTAGTGGGTTGGTTTTAGTGCTGGGTTTGGCTGGCTCTTGCAGTTTTCCCTCGTCAATGAGCTTCTGGATGGCATCCCTTAGCTTGTAGCAGTTGTTGGCTCGGTGGCCTGTCACCACATGATAAGTGCAGAAGTTATCTTTGTCAGCTTCTGATGGCTTCTCAAATGGCCTTAAGGATTGCAACAGGCCGCCATTCCTACACTTGGCAAATATTTTTGCTAAAGTAAGAGTCCAAGGCGATATGCCTTGTCCTCCAGGACCCCTATTCTGATTGCCTTGCTGCTGATTCACAGTAGCCACTTCAACCTGCTTCACCTCTGATGATTGCCCCTATTTGCCACTAGAACCTGAACCAGAACCACTACCAGACCCGGCTACTGTAATTGATCTATACCCTGAACTATACCCTGTACTTCTTCCCCCTTTCTGACCAGCTGGCTTCTCCTCTTCATCCCTTTCTATCTTCATGGCCATGCTATAGACCTCACTAAGCTCCTTGAAGGGATGGAATTTCATGTTGTTCCTGAAAATATCCTTGCTGCCATCAATGAGCTTCTATATAAGCTCGTCTTCATCAGGGCGGTTCTTTAGGAGGATCATCTTGTTCATCCACCTCTGGTAGTATTCGTCAAAGGGCTCATTGAATTTCTGTTTCACCCTCTCCAAGTCATACAGCTTCACCTGGATTTTGGTGTTGAAGCTGTAGTATTTGATGAAGGCTGCTGACAATACTTCCCAGTCAGACTGCTCCTCCTCTGACAGTGAGTTATACCATCCCAAAGCACCTCCCTCCAGTGTGGTGGGGAACAGATTAATCAATTGTTGCTTTGTAGCGCCTGCTGTCAGCATAACCTGGGCATATAAATTCACATGGGCCTCCGGCGAGCCCATTCCTTTGTAAGTGGGGACTTTCGACACTTGGAAGCCAATAGGAAATATCTCGATGCCCCTACTGATCATGGCATCAATGTTCACCCCCTTCTTGGATTCAGCACTGATCCCGACCCCCTTCTTCAACTGGGCCATGACCTCATCTAATTCAGAACACTTGGCTTTCATCCTCTGTTCCATAGCTGCCTCTATCTCCTGCAGCTTTTCAAGACTAGCCGAAGCGTCACCACCATGTTGGGATGACTCATCTTCTTTTTCTTTCCCGGCTCCACTACCACCGGTCTCACCAGCTTCTCTAACCACTGCCCTCATCTCTTCCTTTAACATGTCGCGGAAATCCTGCGACCTGAAGAAATCTCTCAGAACATCAGCCATACTCGGTGTCTGCTCTGCCATATTCACGCCTTCCCCAGTCTCAGAATCACTGTCACTCTCAACCACCCTCTGTCTCCTAGCCGCCCTTGAAGCTTGGGATCTTGTCCAAGGTCGCTCTAGTGTATTCTACTTGGGGGTAGACAGGAGGTATTAGGGTTGTGAATGAATGACGTGATATGACATGAAAATTAAGACATTGAACATGCTTGAGATGCATGGAGTGAAATTATGTATGGAATGATGATATGAATATATATTTTCTTTATATTTTCTTTATTATTTTATTTTCTTTTTCGAGGCATTCCAAGAACACCCAATGTTTATGCAAAAATGTCACGTGTGAGCCATCACCGGACAGAACTTCGGTGCCTTTGGGGCACCTAATGAATTCGTGAAATGGTCGCGTGTATACCGGCACACGGACGTAGTTTTGACGCTTTATAGGTCTATGAGATGATATGAAATGGTCGTATGGGCCGGACCCACTGACAAGGTCTTGATGCTTTTGAGCATATGATATGGAATGATGTTATGAGGAAGTCACGTGTAACAGGAACACGGACAAGGATTCGGCATTCGAGGAATGCCTTTCATGATTTGGTGATGTTATGGGCCTATATGTATACTAATCGGGCACTCGGGGAGTACCTTAAATGGTGAATTAATGTCATGAAGTGGTCGGATGTGGACCACAGTGTCATATGATGTCTATGATAGATGGGTGTGATGTCATGAAATGCATCGTGTAAATTATTACACGAAAATGGTGTTGGAGATTGTGCCCTAAGGCCAATATTGGATTATGTAATTTGACTTCTAAGATTAATCTAATGTAGATTAATATTGTCATTTATGTTTGTATGTTAGCATTTATGATAAGTATCCATGAATAAATCGTGTTATTCTAAATATCCCTAGTCGATTGTTATTATGGGAATAATAACAAACTAAGACTAGTGTGAGTGATAATGGATATTCATAAGATGAATATAGTGTATACAGATACAGATTATACTCACGGGCAATGTGTTAGAGAACATGTTGCTGGAGACCCACTATAAGATCAAGTTCATGGTCGCGTGTCACAACTGATCTTGATTATAGTAGTGTCATCAGCTGATTCCTTTGACCTGAGGTCACCATGGATTCCGGGATGAATTTATGTTGTGCTTTGACGCAGTCAAACGCTGCTTGTAACAGAGTAGTTATAAAGGCTGTGGTTGGGTACGATATGACTCATGCTTTGGGATGTGAGTGACAGATATGGGATTTTGTCCCTCTCTATCAAGAGAGCGATATCACTGGGCCCCTCGATAAGTAAGACTGTTAAATGCATGGCCGTGCTCAAATAATTGATAAGAGTATCAATTGATTTGTCTGAACAGTTTACTTTGAGATCGAGAAAGCATATGATTAATTATATAAGATTGACAAGTGTACCATGTCTTATGATTAATCATGATATCAAAGAGACAAAAGGGAATATGACATTCTATAAATAGGTATTGGATCATTCCAATCATATTAATTGGGTAGTCATAAAGGCTTGCTAGAGTCCGCTTATGACTTATAAGGATATTATGGTAATCTCCTTATTGCCAATTAATATGAACCTATGGGGTCACACACAAAGAGCAAAATGAAGTTCATCTTTTCGGGTATAAATTATTATTGGATAATAATTTATGAATGAGAAAGAGAATAAATATATATATAATGATATATATATATATTTATATATATATATGTATATATAAATATTAATATGATTAATATTGCATAAAGTATGCTACATATTATAATTCAATTATATAGAGATATAATTAATTATAATATCAAATATACATATGTGTATGATGGAGAATGGAATTGATTTAATATTAATTGAGAATTAATATTAAGTTGTGTGGGTTAATTTATAATTATAACTAATAAGGGTATTAAGTTATAATTATAATTAAGTTTAATGGATATAAAAGGAAGTTTTATAACCTAAAATGACTAACCCTAGCCAACACTAATGAGGATTTTTTCGGCAGCCACACCAAAAAAGGTGAATAGTGGCAGCCGAAATTTCTCAAAAAAACTCCAAGAAAAATTTGATTTTTCGCTTTCTCTGTCTCGTTCGAAGAATCGTTCTTCAATCCCGGCGCTAGCACGCGGTGAATGAATTGCTCCGTGTGGATCAACCGTAGAGGGAAGCTACTTTGGTTCCTAATTGATTCAAAACCTACAAAGAATTAAGGTAATTCTTTAACCCTCCTTCCAATTCAATGCAATGTACATGGGTCCTTGGTGGGGATTAATCTTTTATTTCCGCTGCGCATTTTGTTTTGTGCGATTAATTCCCAACAGTGGTATCAGAGCCACTTGTATTTTGATTGAATTGGATTTATGTTTTGATTGGATCAAAATTGCATGTTAGGGTTTGTATGATTTTGATTGGATCAAAATTGTTGTTAGGAGTTTGTATCTTTTATTTAGGGTTCTATGTTATTGTGAATAACAAAATAAAATTTGATTTTATTGATTAATCATTGTGAATGATTTTATGTTAATAATCAGAATATTTTTTGGGTGCAATTGCAATTGCAATTGCAATTGCGCCCAACTGCAATTGCAATTGCAATTGCAATTGCACATGCTGCGTAAGCAGCATGCTGCTTACGCAGCATGGGCTGCGCAGCATGGGCTGCGCAGCTTTGTGTTGCGCAGCCCGTCGGGCTGCGCGCAGTATTGGATACTGCAGTGCGCGGCCCGACGAGCATACTGTCCGACAGTTTTACCCCTTTTTCGTTTTAAGTGTGGAAAATTGTTTCTGCATATTTACGAATTTTTCCAAATTAATTAATTCTAAATACAATGTGATTGTATTTTACCACTTTGAACCCTAAATATTTTTAGATATAAAATTATTGTTGATAATTTTATGCATGGTGTTATGGTATGGTTTTGGACCCCGTGGATGCTTTATTTTATTTATTATGGTTTTATATAAATACGACCTGCGAGTCGTTTGTATTTATGTAAATTTTAAATTTTAATTTTACTAGAAAAATTGTATAGGATGCAATTTATGATATGTAAAATTAATTTTACTAGAAAAATTGTATAGGTTGCAATTTTTTTTTGTAAAATATAAATCCATGAGATGGTGCTTGGAAGCAAAGACGTGGAGGCGGATCCAAGAGGCGGTGCAATGACCATGTGATGGATGCTACTACCTAGGATATGACCCTGTTGATTTTCATATTGGCCTATGAAAATCAATGTAGATTTAAACCATACCATAACACGGTTCGAGTCATATGCATGCTTTATTTTATTTAGATGTCATGTGATGCCATGCTAGATATTCTATATGCATGCTAGACAATTGTATGCCATAAGAATCCATGCTAATTAATATTAACAAAAGTATGATTAATATTAATGCCATGAAATTGTATATGATACAACTAACTCACAGGAATTAATAAACCCTAAATAAACTTATGAAGTTTATATTTTTGCCACCCAATTACGCATAACACTTGTCAAGTACTATGTTCGCGTCATGGTATACCGCCAGGGCGGGTACGCATGTTGTGACCTTAGCGAAGCAATAATATGAGAAAAGGTGATTCTCATTGTGTTGTAATTGGTTTAACTAAAGGGTTAATCAAAAAGGTGTTTGAGCCCGAGGCAAGGATGAGATGAGTAACATACAAATTAAATATGATATATGATATCATGCATCTCATAAATTAGAAGAGTTGCATAATGATGCAATTGGCAAAGAAGTGCACATCCAAAATATGTTTAAATGGTTTAAAGCATGATTTTGAGTCTTTGCCTACCGAAATTATATTTAATCATAGGGACATGCCAAAGCAGTGCTATGGTTAAGTATGGATTTTGGATCTTCACCCACTTAAATATTTTAAAGGGTTTTATAATTTAAGTGGGAGCATTTAACTAAAATCTTTACACGCTTTATTATAGTTATAATTGCTATTACCTTGATCTCGATTGTTATTGAACATTGAGAATTGTTCTCAAATCAAAAGGAATCATATGTTCGCAATAATCCTTTTGCCCAATGAACCACTAGCAATTGTAACACGAGTATAAAAGATGCTTACTTGAAGCATCGAAGGGACTCTGTTAAATTTTGTTATCTTACACTTGCCACCAATTCTTCCGTACGTGGAAGTTTTACTTGAGATATATGATACATCACAAATGGAAATGTTCCATCAGTTAGTGAGCAAGAAAAGATAAATGTTTGAGGCAACATTTTCTCATTGGCCTCCAAAAGGGCATTAAGATGTGATCTTGAATTCATTAATTGATAGTCATTGGTGATGAACTATCATTTGAATGACATGGAGAAAATTGTGAATTAGTTGCATAGGATGCAAAAGAATGTTAAGTTATCCATAAAGGATAAGCCCGCCTCGAATTGTGTGCTTAAGGTTCAAAAGGAAAAGGATAAAAGGAAGGTCGAAAAGCATAAAGACCGAAAGGTTCGGGTGAAACATGTTTTAA
Source organism: Euphorbia tirucalli (assembly GCA_039660915.1). NCBI lineage: Eukaryota > Viridiplantae > Streptophyta > Magnoliopsida > Malpighiales > Euphorbiaceae > Euphorbia > Euphorbia tirucalli. The sequence continues at coordinate 25,839,564 of CM077640.1, read as the reverse complement.
AGACCAAAGCTGTTGGCATAGAGAGATCTCCAAAAGAAGGATGTTGCCATTTCTAGAATGAATCGTTCATTAGAATGGAAATAGCAAACTTTGTTTGGAGAACTATGAGAAGATGAAAGGCAGTAAGACTGCTACCTTAAGTATTTATTAACTATTCTACTTTTGTCTCTATATCAAAGGTATTAGATACCAGTTGTGGATCTCATATTAGTAGAATATGATGAATCGCAACTTGAATAGAAACCTTATGAAGGTGAAAGGTAGAATGCGAATAGACAAGAAAAGCAAAGGTTGCTACTCGAAGGTTCTGAACTTTTACATGAAAGTTGTGAACTTCAAGTTAAAAGTTACGAACCACTTTTCATAAAAGTTATGAACTTTTATATGAAAGTTATGAACTTTGGTTAAAGGTTATGAACTTTTACATGTGAGTTACGAACTCTTGTTGTCTATTGAGCTTGTTGGCTTGAGTAAACAAATGTTGTTTATTTTATAATTGTGAATTATAAAATTTATAAAGACATGATTATGAAATGTAGATTTACATAATTGTCTTTATATGTGGAGCCCATCTGTAACATAAATACTGTAAGGATCGAATCAAATAGTTTGATCCAACCCATTTTGGCAGTGTCGTCTTGGAGACATAAGCAAAGTTGCATTTCGAAACTCCATGAGAATGGACTTTTGGATTCATGAGATTATGAATCATCTTGAATCATGCGAATGTTGCTTATTGTAAAAGATGACAAAAGTGTTTCTTTGCTAAAAGTAGTTAAAGAATAATCGATTTATTAAGCATTATACATGTGGATGTACATGAATTATAAATCAACTGCTAAAGGAGGTTCTAATACTTCATTACTTTTATGGAACTTTTCACTAGATAAGAGTATCTAATGAAACACGAGTTTGGAACTTTTGAAGTGTTCAAAAGCTTGTAAAAGGAGTATGAAGTATCTTGACAAGATAGTAAAGTCACTTAGATATGATCCAAGTGGTGAACATTTGAGTCAAGATGTTGACAATCATCTTAGAGATTGTGGGACTGTCTCACAATTGACTTCTCCAAGTACGCCACAAAGTATGTTGTGTCAAAAAGGGAGTAGTCGAACTCTATACAGATATAGTTCAATCTATGATGAAGTCAAGTTGATCATCGTTTCCTCAAAAACATGCCATTAAAGCAGCTGTGTATATTGTTCCGTCTAAAACAATTCATGAATCAACATATGAGATATGGTTGGGTAAGAGACCCAAGTTGTTTCATTGAATAAGTTTAGGGCTGTAAAGCTTATTTCGAATAAGTTGGCACCTAAATTTAAATGTCGTATTGTGGATTACTCAAAAGGAAAGTAGGAGTTGTTACTCCTGTGTTTTCTTTGGGATACAAAGTAGTTGTAGCTAGAAATGGTTTCCCCTTGAAGAGGGAGTTAATTTCTAGAAGAGTTAGTGGGAGTAAAGTACACCTACAAAACTCGTAATTCACAAAGTGACATTAACGTTGAAGAGGAACATGGAAATGGTTTCATGATCATTGTTGAAATTACACAAGTCCAATGAAAGTCTAATAGAATACGACATGAATAGGAGAGATATGGATTTCTCAAAATCATGATGTAGTTTTACTAGATTGGAATAAGTCTTCTTTTATGAAGAAGCAATGTTAGATTTTGAATCTAATAAGTGACTTGATGCTACAAAGGTTGAAGATAAGTCCATGTCTGACAATCAAAGTATAGACTTTGATAAATCTTTTAGAAGATGTATATGCAATGGTTGCAAATGAGTTTTCAAATTGAAAACCGACATGGATGGTGATCTTCAAACTTATAAAGCACGACTAGTGACAAAAGGGGTTATAAACAAATTCATAGTAGTGACTATGAGGATACGAACAAATTCATAGTAGGACTATGATGAAATCCTCCTTCATCATTAATCATGATCAAGTCATATTGAGTTCTTGTTGCCATATCCGCATAATATGATTATAAAATATGGCAAATGGATATCAAAATCTGTTTTCTACGTGAAAACATGATTGAGGATGTGTACGTGACACAACCCAAAGTTTTGAGCATTCAAAGAATTTAAGTAGCGTATGCAAGTTTCAAAGATTCTTATAAGAATCAAAACATGCATCAAATAGTTGGACTCATAGTTTTGATAAAGAAATCAAATGGTTTGATTTTATCAAAAGGATGATGAATCTTGTGTTTCAAAAGGATCAGTGGGAGCATATCGGTATTCCTAATGCTATATGTGGATGACATATGGCTTGTTGGAAATAACATTCTTACCTTGCAAGAAGTAAAATCTTGGCTAAGAAAGTAATTTCAATTAATGTTTAAGCAAGGTGGCCTATATTCTTGAAATTAGAATCTATAGAGATAGATCTAAAAGAATGTTTAGGTTTAAGTCAAAGCATTGAAAGCGTTCAATGAGAAAGACTTAAAAGAAGCTTGCTTATGTTAACTGTATAAATAGTTGCACATATACAACTGATTGCAATTAGTTGCAATATATCAATCGAGATATCGTATTCTCTTAAAAGAGATGTTATGATTTTGAAAGGTTCAAAATAAAACGTTATAGCTAAATATCTATAATAATAGTCAAAGTATATAGCTACATATGATGTAAATTTTGGATGAAGAAGTTCATCAAAATTTTGTGTTTTGTTCTAAGCATTGCTTATCCTGTGAGACTATTGTAGGGACAATAGTTCAATGCATAAGAACCCTGTATGACACAAGCATATACTTAGGCGTCTTTCACTAATTTAGAGAGGCTGTCTCTAAAGAAAGAGTGAAAATGTGTAAAGTAGCAACGGAAACGAAAATTAATAATTCACTGACAAAGACTCCTGCACGAGTGAATACATGAAGGTCATGTAGGTCAATGGGTATAAGATACTTGTATGATTGGCCATAGTGCAAGTGGGAGATTGTTGGAGATTGTGCCCTAAGGCCAATATTGGATTATGTAATTTGACTTCTAAGATTAATCTAATGTAGATTAATATTGTCATTTATGTTTGTATGTTAGCATTTATGATAAGTATCCATGAATAAATCGTGTTATTCTAAATATCCCTAGTCGATTGTTATTATGGGAATAATAACAAACTAAGACTAGTGTGAGTGATAATGGATATTCATAAGATGAATATAGTGTATACAGATACAGATTATACTCACGGGCAATGTGTTAGAGAACATGTTGCTGGAGACCCACTATAAGATCAAGTTCATGGTCGCGTGTCACAACTGATCTTGATTATAGTAGTGTCATCAGCTGATTCCTTTGACCTGAGGTCACCATGGATTCCGGGATGAATTTATGTTGTGCTTTGACGCAGTCAAACGCTGCTTGTAACAGAGTAGTTATAAAGGCTGTGGTTGGGTACGATATGACTCATGCTTTGGGATGTGAGTGACAGATATGGGATTTTGTCCCTCTCTATCAAGAGAGCGATATCACTGGGCCCCTCGATAAGTAAGACTGTTAAATGCATGGCCGTGCTCAAATAATTGATAAGAGTATCAATTGATTTGTCTGAACAGTTTACTTTGAGATCGAGAAAGCATATGATTAATTATATAAGATTGACAAGTGTACCATGTCTTATGATTAATCATGATATCAAAGAGACAAAAGGGAATATGACATTCTATAAATAGGTATTGGATCATTCCAATCATATTAATTGGGTAGTCATAAAGGCTTGCTAGAGTCCGCTTATGACTTATAAGGATATTATGGTAATCTCCTTATTGCCAATTAATATGAACCTATGGGGTCACACACAAAGAGCAAAATGAAGTTCATCTTTTCGGGTATAAATTATTATTGGATAATAATTTATGAATGAGAAAGAGAATAAATATATATATAATGATATATATATATATTTATATATATATATGTATATATAAATATTAATATGATTAATATTGCATAAAGTATGCTACATATTATAATTCAATTATATAGAGATATAATTAATTATAATATCAAATATACATATGTGTATGATGGAGAATGGAATTGATTTAATATTAATTGAGAATTAATATTAAGTTGTGTGGGTTAATTTATAATTATAACTAATAAGGGTATTAAGTTATAATTATAATTAAGTTTAATGGATATAAAAGGAAGTTTTATAACCTAAAATGACTAACCCTAGCCAACACTAATGAGGATTTTTTCGGCAGCCACACCAAAAAAGGTGAATAGTGGCAGCCGAAATTTCTCAAAAAAACTCCAAGAAAAATTTGATTTTTCGCTTTCTCTGTCTCGTTCGAAGAATCGTTCTTCAATCCCGGCGCTAGCACGCGGTGAATGAATTGCTCCGTGTGGATCAACCGTAGAGGGAAGCTACTTTGGTTCCTAATTGATTCAAAACCTACAAAGAATTAAGGTAATTCTTTAACCCTCCTTCCAATTCAATGCAATGTACATGGGTCCTTGGTGGGGATTAATCTTTTATTTCCGCTGCGCATTTTGTTTTGTGCGATTAATTCCCAACAAATGGGCCTAAGGCCGTTGTGGCTTTTATTAAATGAAATGATATTGGTGGAATGGCCGAATGCAATCCGGTGCATTGGCAAAATACGGGTAATTTTGGGTACCCGATATGTTATGAAATGGGATGGGATGGTCATGATAGGCGTCCTTGAAATGCCCATTAATTTAATTTAAGTGAAATGTAGTGAATGAACATGTCACACAATATGTAAATGGCTGCATAAAAACGTGGGTTAGGATGCATGACATACATAATGATGTTATGTATGCTATGTCAAAAATAAAATGCTAATCACACAAGTTTAATGTTATGGCTGAAAAAGAAATTGTTAGTATGGATGACAATCGAATGAATTAATGTTTTACACAGTAAATAAAATGCAAAATGGCTACATAAAAAATGTGGGTTAGTATCACACAAAGATGTTTGTGTATGGTATGTCATGTGTATGGAAAATGGTGATTATGGTATGTTATGCATGCGTCGGCGATGTGTCATGAAATGGTGAAGAATACATAGCAAGCAAAACGAATTCTTCCAACCTTATTCCTCCAATGTGGTCGGTCTCAAAAATTTCTAACCGAGTCCTAGGCGGGGTTCACTTCAATCACCAACCGGGGGTGATGAAGGCGCGATTTTATTATTATTCACACAATTATTTTGGTATCCTAAGGGAATCCAACTAGAGCTGCCTATATGGGTTCAGTCAAAGTCGGGATAACATCAAGGCTCTCATAGCAAGATATACTCCTCACTTCTCCCCACTCAAGGGTCCTAGCGAAGGGGTTCATACGAGGCTATGAGTGGTGTTTCGTATTCGTGCCCCTAAGACCAAGAGGAACTTAGGCGACACTTCAACAATCCACCGGGCTATAAAAGGATACCTAATCTAATGCAAAAAATGGCTAACTAAGAATGCAAATAAAATACCAAAAGAGAATCATCCACGTTATTTTAATTAGACACTTTTCAGGGCTTGTCAATATTCTTTTAAGTTTTTAAGAAAACTTTTTAAAGAACTCCCCAGCGGAGTCGCCACTGTGAGCGGACGATGCGTTTTCGATGGGACGCGGGACTCCCTTTCAGAATGGGGCGCCACGATCTCGGGCGGGCCCCTCCCTCGCATGGGGATTTTTATGAATGGAAATCCGCGTTTTGGAAAAAATAAATAGAATTAATAAATAAAAGGAACCGAGACCTAAGTCTCGATGAACATTGTAGAGTCGCCACCCGGCTCAGCTCAACCGGGAAATTCTTATGTAGCTGAACCGGACGAACGGCTGCTACACTATCCAGAGATTCGGGTCCGGACAAGTCCCTTGTTTCGTGTCTAATTAAAATAAATATTGCCAATGTTCTCAAATAGTATTTCAAAATCTAAAGTCCATTTTATTGAATATAATAGGCATACAGCGCGCATACAAAATATTTAATGCAAAAATAAAGAAAAGAAATAAATATTAATTGGCTTACAACCAAATCGAATAGAAAAATAAAAAACACTCGCCTCACTTATACAATCGCCTATATACACGATAATCTAGAAAAATACAACCGCCTAGGATACACGATTAATTCTATTAAAATTACATCCAAAATAAAAATGAAAATAAAAAGAAATTAAAATCTACAAAACAGAGGGTTAGCACAATTCATACGACACGCCACGAGTTGGACTCAAACAGACGGAATTGGGAAATCGAGAATTGGGGGCATGCATTTAGGGGATAATCGGGTTGGCTCGACTAGCCGGCCCGATTAGACCTGGAAAACATTTTGAAACGTCCCTGTATTTTTGGTTTTGTGGGAAAATCATTTTTGAAAACAATTTTTCCGGTTTACATGCATTTTTATATATTAAGTGGGTCGGTTCTCGGGAGAACTAGGTCTCCGTCGTTGAATTGTTCTAAATGCAATTTTACTAAAAATTGAATCTACGGTCGTGATGCACACAACAAAATTCATTTTGATGATTTTTGGGGTTTTCTAATTTTTTTGGGATTTTTACGGATAAAAGTTGAAACTCTGATTCTGGAATAAGGATTACAGTCGTGCGACTGTAATCAATTCAGGATCAAAATTTCGCCAAAAAATTCATTTTGGACCAAAACTGAAGAAAAATTGGCTGGAAATTAAGAACAGTCGTACGACTGTATATACAGTCGTATGACTGTTCATGAAAACCAAGAACAGTCGTACGACTGTTCTTAATTTCCAGGAACAGAAATACGAAAATGCAACAAAAACGCACAAAATTCACTTCAAACGCCCAGAAAGCAAGGAAAAGTGTAAGGAAAAGAAGTGACTACCTTTTCAGAAGCTATTCCAAGTCGTTTTGACCCCTGGCGTCGCTCCGATCCCAACAAATTCGCACTTTCCCCTTTTGAATTGAAGTTGAGAGCTTTTTGTCCAAAATCCAAATTGCAAGGGTTTCTGATGGTTTAAGTCCGAGTTCTTGATTTGGTTATGTAGTTAATTGATTAACATAGGGATTTCTAACAAATTTTAACCTTAATTTTGAGAAATTAAAGAAAATAAAAGAGGAGGAAAATGAGTTTTTTGTGGTTTTATTTTTCTCTCTCTTCTCTTTCTCTCCCTAGATTTTTTTCACCAGAATCATCCCCCCCTTCTCCTTCTCTCTTTTTATCTCTCCCCCCCTTGCTTGCTGCAACAAGGGAGCAATTAATGCTCCCTCCCTCTCTCCTCCATTTCTGCTGCAGAGGTATGGGCCTCTGCAGATTTTCTGACATTACAGTCGTACGACTATAAATTTTTTTTTTTTTAAGTATAGAAAATTCCGGCGCTTAGAACCGGATCTATGTTACCCGAGGCAAAGGAAGAGTGAAATTAGCCGATACCGGGTCTATGTTACCCGAGGCGAAAGATGAGTGAAATAAGCCGATACCGGGTCTAGGTTACCCGAGGTGATGCTGGAGATGAAATTAGCCGATACCGAGTTTACATTACTCGAGGTGGAGTTGAGGAAGAAATTGGTCGATACCTAGTCTAGGTTACCCGAGGCGAGCTTTACTGGGGAAATAGATGAAGCTGACTTTGGCCGATACCAAGTTTACTTTACTCGAGGCGGATCTGCTTGGGAAACAGATGATGAAGCCGATCTGGGCCGATACTAAGTTTACATTACTAGAGGCGGATCTGCTGGGGAAACGAATGATGAAGTCGATCTGGGCCGATACTGAGTTTACATTACTCGAGGCGGATTTGCTGAAGAAGTGAATGATGAAGCCGATCTGGTTCGATACCGAGTTTATATTACTCGAGGCGGATCTACTGAGGAATTGAAGCTGGGGATGATGAATTCCTGCACTTAAGATAGCAAGTCTTCATTCCTTGATCGAGAGATTTTTAAACAAAAATTTTTGCCCCTTCGATCAAGAATGAAGACTAGCTGGGGATAAGTGAATGATGTATGCAATGTATGAGTGCATGATGATGTATATGTACATGTATGCATTTTCCGTTATTTTGACGTTTCCATCTTCTGCTGGAGAGAGATACGTCGTGCCCCTGGTTGATTTTGCTTTCTTCAGAGGCTTTGCTTGGTGATTTTCAAAGGAGTGAGGTGACTACTGGGGATGTATGATACTGCTGGGGAGATAATCGTAGTGTTCCTTATAGAGATTCCGCTGGGGAAAATTGTGGCAACTCGATTGGGGAAACAATCATGGTGTTCTTTATGTAGATTCTGCTGGTGAATTACGTGGCGACTCTATGGGGAGACGATTGTAGTGTTCTTTACGTAGATTCTGCTAGGGAATTGCGTGGAAAACCCTATTGGGGAGTGATGTGATGACTTCTGTGGGGAATGTTGGGGACACTCTACTTTTCCTGCTCCGTGGGGAAATTATGAGTTTGTAAGTACTCTAATTTTTGCCTGAGTTGCCTAATATAGGTTTTCAGCTCAGCGAGCCGCTCTAATTTTTGCCTGAGGTGCCTTTTCGATTTTCACCTCAGCGAGCTTCTTTTTTCTTCTTCTTTTTTTTTTAAGATGATTGAGATGTCTCCATGACCACTTTATTGCTCTTTTAGGAAGATGAGCTGGATTTTAGAGGATAATAAAAGATTTAAAATTGCATGTATTTAGTGCATTTTCACTTGTTAAATAATGCGATGATTTCAATCAGTTGAATGCAAAGTTCTTTCTTTAAATGTATGTTTATGCAAGACAACTTTGCTTGTGCATTTGTCATGACCATGCAAATATATTTAAACAAACACTTCACTTTATTGATGAAGTGAAAATGAGTACATTTGAAACGAGTTGGTTCCTAAATGGTACATATTGCACACTGAGTCGGAATCCGTCACCAGTCGTCCTTTTCAGGTTTTCCAACTGATTATTTTCTCTCGTGTCTTAACTTTTGCCTAGACCGCTCTTTTCGAGTTTCCAGCCTAGTATATATATATATATATATATATATATATATATATATATATATATATATATATATATATATATATATATATATATATATATATATATACATGATAAAGCTTTAGCCTGTCCTGGTTGATAGGATTAGTGAATTCATTTTCGTCCATGTCCATGATGCTGACAGCGCCTTTTGTTAGCACCTTTTTCACCACATAGGGCCCTTCCCAGTTGGGTCTGAACTTGCCCCTAACATTGACATTTGAAGGCCTTAGCTGCTTTAGAACCAAGTCACCTGTTTTCAACTGCCGTTTGGAATACTTCACATTCCGATTATAGGCTCTAGCCATTCTACGCTGGTACATCTGAAGATGATCCAGTGCCCTCAGTCGCCTTTCATCTAGTGCTGCCAACTGTTCATATCTGGCTTGAACCCATTCAGTCTCTGGCAGCTGAGCCTCCAAGGCGACTCTAAGTGACTTACGTTCTATTTCTATTGGCAATACTGCTTCCATTCCATATACCAAGGCATAAGGGGTTTCTCCTATCGGCGTTCTGACACTGGTTCTGTAGCCCCAAAGAGCATAAGGTAGTTTATCAGCCTAATCTCTGTAAGTGGTTACCATCTTTGATAAGATCTTCTTTATTGCCTTGTTAGCCACTTCCACTGCACCATTAGCCTGTGGTCTGTATGGAGAGGACTTATGATGTTCAATACCATGCTCTGCAAGTAGCCCAGCTATTGCCCCTTAAAACTGTACTACGTTGTCAGTTACTATGTGGTGAGGAATCCCATATCGAGTGAAGATGTTCTTCTGGATGAACTTAACCATTTTCTTGGCTGTCACATTAGCGAAGGATTCTGCTTCGTCCCATTTGGAGAAGTAATCAACTACTACAACTATGAATCTGTGTCCATTAGATGCAGCTGGATGAATTTCACCAATCATATCTATCCCCCATGCTGAAAACGGCCAAGGAGATGCTAGATTCTAAAGTTCAAGTGGTGGAAGATGACTAATATCTGCACATATCTGACATTCATGACATCTCTTCACTTTTCTTATACAATCTGCTTACATGGTCATCCAGAAATACCCTTGTCTCATTATCTTCCTAGCCATGGCAAGCCCATTCATGTGTGGTCCGCAGGTTCCTGCGTGTACCTACTGCATCACTTCTTCTACTTCTTGCTCTGTTAGACACCTCAGAAGAACCCTGTGTGCAGTTCTTTTGTACAACTTATCCTCGAAGAGTTTGAATTGACTAGCCAGCTTTCTTAGTGTCAACTTATCAGCGGCACTGGCCTCTTCTGGATACCTCCCTTCCTTAACATACCGGTAAATATCAAAGAACCACGGCTTTTCTTCAGCTGATAATTCTATTATTTCGTGCCCTTCGAAGCAAGGATGTCTGGAAGTGGCTATAACCAGTGGTTGCACTTGAGTTTCTTCTAGATTTTCCCACATGGAGGACAGAGTCGCTAATGCATCGGCCATCTTGTTCTTATCCCTGGGGACATGTCTGAATTCACATTGGCCAAATAAACCTTTTCTGAACTGTAGCAGCTCCAAGTAAGGCCGTAAGGCTTCTTCTTTCGGCTCCCACTCACCCTGAGCTTGCCTGATCACTAGAAGTGAATCACCGACAATTAAGGCATCATTTGCCCCCAGTGTTAACAGCGCTTCCATCCCAAATTGTTGGGATTCGTCATTGGAAAAATAACGTGGCGCAGCGGAAAATACACCGTTTACAATTTCCTAGAATCCACCTATCGTGTCCAATTACCATTGATTAGAATAAAATCAAATAAGAATCAAGAGAGATTAACTCACCGGATTCGTCTCCTCTAGAGACTACTGCAGAATCGTTTCTTGAAACTGCGATCTCCAAAGTCCGGTGCACGACCAACTATTGAGCGGGAACCGGGACGCGAAGGAATGGAGGTTTAATGCTGGGATTTTCGGCTGTTTTGGAGCTGCTATTGGTGGCTGAAATTTCCAGCAATTAATTAGAGTTGAATTAGGTTTTTATTCCTTAAGTGTGCCCTTTTATAGACACCTTGTCTAATTGGGTTCTAATTAGGTTAATTAAACCCAAGCCCACTAGGATTATAATTACATAAATAAACTTTAATTAAAAAGTATATACTATGTAATTTAATTCCATTTTGCTAAATTTAATTACCCCTAAATAAAATTAAATCACACTTAAGTTAACACAATACATGTATTTAATTTTCCTACTTAGGAAAATTATTTAATTAATTGTTTACTTTATGTAATTCAATTAATTGATAAATTAATTAATTACATTATGTAAACTTATTAATTAAATTAAATTCAACCTAATGTCAATTAATTACTTTGACACCGAATGTCAACTAATTAATTAACGCATTCCTTCCAATGTACATTACATGTACAATTTCTATAAGTTCCAGCTCAGTTGATCTATGTGCATGATCCTATGGGTCTGTCTTTATATTGGCAGTAGGCCCAAGGTCCACAGACTGTAAGTGGGTTCTAGCAAACCATTACAGCCCCCAATTAAGACAGAGATGCAGCAGTCTTTAGAAGACACTCACCCGGTAGTAATCTCATACTGTCCTTTGCCTAACGATATCGATATGAATAAACAAGAGGCATGGTGTCCGTCATCCTCTTCTGTTGTTTATTATATTTCTTGATCTTGAGTTGACTGATTAATCAAATAAGCAACCAACTTATTTGGGTATGGCCATACACTTATCAGTCCCACTCATCAAGTGGCCAATGATATCATCTCGGTGTTACCCGAGTGGCAATTCCATCACTTCATCATCAATATCAACATGTTCACCGGTCCACCCAATCATACCCATATTTAGCATCCTTTTACAGACCTGTTAGGCGTATGTCAAAGTAAATCAGATTCCATATCGATATTATAATGAAATCTGGTCTGAGGACAAAAGAGACCTACTCAAGAAAGACCTATGACGTGACAACCATGTGGCTTTCTTGTGCGGATCGATCCAGTCCCATGTCAACGACATGTACCTATATTCATGACTGACTATACAAGTACTATGGCTAGTTAAGAACTACCATACAGTCATCGAATATACAAGTCTGTGGTTCTATTCGTTCCCACGATTAGAACAGACCTGGGATAGGTTTTATGATTATCAATCAATGGATACTCTACTCATATTATAGCACAAGATATAAATGAAATAGATTAATTGCCTTTATTAATGTGACACAAATAATGTATTTATACAATGAGTCTTAATGTATAATACAAAATACAAGAATCTAATGCCCTAAGAACTAGGGCACACCAACACAAATAGGCATGCTTCAAATTCTGCCCCATTATTGGTTATAAGAAAAGCTAATTTCTTGGATAAGGGAATGATTTCACCGTCTGGCGTTGCTATGAGTACCCCGATTTCGACGCCTGTTCTATTCACTTCCACCATGGCTAGTTATTCATCAGGGAATTCCAGATTCTCCGTATAGTCTGATTCTAGAGGTTGGTTTGCCAGAAACTCCGCCACAGCTCACCCTTTGATGGTTTTCTTTGTGATGTACTCGATGTCGAACTCAGATAAGAGTAACAGCCACCTGGATAGCTTCCCAACCAATACAGGTGCTTCATAGAGATACTTCATTGGATCCACCTTAGCTACAGCTTGTATCTTGTAGGATTGGAAATAGTGGCGCAGCTTCTTGGTCAACCAGATCATCGCCACACATATCTTCTCCACCAGTCTGTACTTGGTTTCATACTCCAGTAATTTCTTACTAAGGTTGTAGATAGGGTACTCTTTCCTGTCATCTTGCTTTTGTGCCAGCATTGCCCCTATAGAGGATTCTTCAACTGCCAAGTACAAAATCAGAGGTTTCCCTGGAACTGGTGGACTCAATACTGGTGGCTTTACCAGGTAAGCCTTGATCTTCTTGAATGCCAGTTGACACCTGTCATCCCACACAATCGGCTGATCTTTCTTTAATAGCTTGAAGATTGGTTCACAAGTGGAAGTCAACCGTGCGATGAAGCGACTGACATATTGCAAGGAACCTAGAAATGACTGGACTTCTTTTTCCGTTTTTGGAGCTGGCATATCTTGGATGGCCTTGATTTTATTTGGGTCCATTTCTATCCCCCTCTGGCTGACTACATGACCTAACAACTTTCCCGATGTGACTCCAAATATGCACTTCTTGGGGTTAAGTCGTAAGTTGTACTCTCTAATACATGTCAGGAATCTATCCAGGATAACAGGATGTCCCTCCTTGGGTTGTTGATTTAACAAGCATATCATCGACATACACTTCGACTTCTTTATGGATCATATCATGCAACAGAGTTGTGACAGCCCTTTGATAAGTGGCACTGGCGTTCTTTAACCCGAAGGGCATCACTCTGTAGCAAAAAGTACCCCATTTTGTGATGAATGATGTCTTCATCTTGTCGATCACATCCATCAAGATCTGGTTATACCCTGAAAAGCCATCCATGAAGGAGTACATTGCCGCTTTTGCTGTGCTATCAACCAGGACGTCAATATGGGGCAATGGAAAGTTATCTTTTGGGCATGCTTTATTCAAGTCCTTATAGTCGACGCATACTTTGACCCTTCCATCCTTTTTAGGCATGGGGACAATGTTGGCTAGCCATTCTGTGTACTCCACCACTTCGAGAAACCTGGCGTCTATTTGCTTAGCCACTCTTCTTTCACCAGCGTAAGCCATTCCGGCCTTAGTCTTCTCAACTTCTGCTTTACCGGTCTGAACTTGGGGTCCGTTGGGATTTTATGCACTGCTATCTCTGTGTCCACACCTGGCATTTCTTCATACAACCAGGCAAAAGCTTTAACATGTTTTTGAAGTATTCTTATTAATTCTTTCTCTTCCTCGGATTTAAGCTCGTGTGAAATGAGTACCATTTTAGGGTTTTCATTTGTACTTATGTTGATTTCATGTAATGCAGTGTCATGTATGCTAAATATACTAGATGGTGATTTAAATGCATGCACAGAATTATCAGGATAAACATCACACAAGTAAGCAAATTGGGATTTCATTGTATTGAACTTATCATAAAGTACATCAGTTACATTGAAAATGGAAGAAATAGATACAACAAAATCATTTTCATCCTCCACAGGCGGAGGGCCTTGTTCTTCATCAGCTTCCATCTTCCCTTTCAGAGCATCATCCGGGACTGTAGCTTTCTCTGCTTCTTTTCTGATCACTTACATCTTAGCTTTTTCCATAATCTTGGCAATTTCAGTGACCACAGAGTCTAAGTTCACTTTAGCCATTAGTTCTTCGCCGAATCCCTCCTTGGATTTCCCAAAAGCTTTGCTTAATACAGTAGTCAAAGCACCCGAGATCACTTCTGTAGTTTCAACACAGACCTTCTTTTCATCTTCTTCTTCAGCCACCTTTACTGCTTTCTCCATCATTATAGGTAGCTAGCCTTGTAGCACATTAGATTCAACAGCGGTTTCTTCCACTATTACAGGGGCTACTGGCTCCTCTTGGCTTTTGTCAAAACCAACCACATCTGTAAAAATCTCAAAGCCAGGATACACGACATCTCCTACCATCATCGGTTCAGCTTGACCCTTATAAAGGCCTTCTCCTGCCTTCAGAAATGGCTTCATCATAATCTTACCATTCTTGCCCTTTTTTAGATTCTTCTGCTTAGATGCCCCTTCTACATAGCCAAGGCCACACTGCTTCAACTTTCCCTAGTCAATTTTAAATTCTGGAGCCCCCTGCAAATTAATTTTGATTCCCATTCCCGGGATAAAGTTCTGCTTATACAGATACTGGGATAGCCATTCCGGCATATAATTCTCATAAAGGACCATAGGGGCATCCGTGGTCTCTTCCTCTTTAATTACAGTGACTTGAAATCCACCAAAAGGAACCACTCCTTCATTCACTGTAGCTACCATCGATTGGGCATCCGCCTCAACAGTCATAATTCTACCGTTCATAGAGAACTTGATCTTTTGATGAAATGTGGAAGGGACACCTCCCAAAGGATGGAACCAGGGCCTTCCAAGCAATAAGGAAAATGTGACCGAGATATCAATCACTGTAAAAGCAACTGTGGACCTAACTAGCCCAACCTCTACTTCTGCCTCAGATGTCCCTATTACCATTCTTTTAGAGTCATCATATGCTTGAATGATTGTTGAGGATCTCTTTAACACTTCTTCGTTCAGCCCCAGAAATGGCAACATCTTTAGTGGACAAATATTCAGTACCGATCCATCATCCACCATAACACAAGGCATTACCTTATCCATCACATGGGCCCTAATAAACAGCCTTGTTGTGGGCCTTCCCTTGAGCAGGCAGGTCTTTCTCGGAGAAGACAATATCAGGGCTTCCGACATGGACTTTATCTAGCAAACATCACATAGCCTCTGGTGAAGCTATAGGGGAGACTTCAATCTCTGACAATTTCTTTACTAGAGCAGCCCTGTGCTCCTTGGAGGTCAGAAGCAAATGCCATAAGCTAGCTTGGGCAGGAGTCTTCTTTAGCTGAGAAATGACTAGGTCCTCCTTCTCAACTCCTTATGGTGCCGAAGTAGTGCCCGACCCATTCATCGGTGCTTTATCTTTCATCTGATCTACCGGCTGATATACCCTACCACTTCGAGTCACATGTTGCACTTCCTGAATCCTTAGCTTTTCAATAGCTGGGAGTTTAACTGCCTCTCCTTTGTCAAATTCTTTATACTCATCTTCAGAGTCAAGATCATTCAAACTTATGGGCTTGATCTCCTTACATTCCACCTTTTTCTCACATTCGGGTTCCACTTCGGGTTCCCCTACTGCCACTGCCTGAATTGTAGGGTTCGCTTGAAGAACTTGGGCAAATATAAAATCAGCCGGCAATCCTGACTAGACCATGTTAACCCACTTTTGGAATGCTGGTAGGGGGTTGGTTTTAGTGCTAGGTTTGGCTGGCTCTTGCAGCTTTCCCTCATCAATAAGCTTTTGGATGGCATCCTTTAGCTTATAACAGTTATTGGTTTGATGGCTTGTCACCACATGATAAGTGCAAAAATTATCTTTGTCAGCTTCAGATGGCTTCTCAAATGGCCTTAAAGACTGTAGCAGGCCACCATTCCTACACTTGGTGAATATCTTCACCAAAGGAAGAGTCCAAGGCGATATGCCTTGTCCTCCAGGACCCCTATTCTGGTTGCCTTGTTGCTGATTTACAGTAGCCACTTCAACCTGCTTCACCTCTAAAGATTGCCCCTGTTTACTATTGGAACCTGAACCAGAACCACTGCCAGACCCAGCTGCTGCGGTTGATGTATATCCCGAGCTGTACCCTGTACTTCTTCCCCCCTTGTGACATGTTGGCTTCTCCTCTTCATCCCTCTCTGTCTTCATGGCCATGCTGTAAACCTCACTAAGCTCTTTAAAGGGATGGAATTTCATGTTATTCTTGAAGATTTCTTTACTGCCCTCTATCAGCTTCTGTATAAGCTCGTCTTCATCAGGGCGGTTCTTTAGGAGGATCATCTTGTTCATCCAGTGCTGGTAGTATTCATCGAAGGGTTCGTTGAACTTCTGCTTTACCCTTTCCAGATCATACATCTTCACCTGGATTTTGGTATTGAAGCTGTAGTATTTAATGAAAGCAGCCGACCAAACTTCCCAATCAGATTGTTCCTCCTCTGACAATAGGTTATACCATCCTAAAGCACCTCCCTCCAGTGTGGTGGGGAATAAGTTGATCAGCTGCTGCTTTATGGCACTCGCCGTAAGCATAACTCGGGCATACAGATTCACATGGGCCTCCGGCGAGCCCATTCCTTTGTAAGTAGGGACTTTTGGCACTTAGAAGCCAATAGGGAATGTCTCGATGCCCCTACTGATCATAGGATCAACATTTACACCCCTCTTCGATTCAACACTGATACTGACCCCCTTCTTCAACTGGGCCATAACTTCATCTAGCTCAGAACATTTTGCTTTCATCCTCTGTTCCATAGCTGCCTCTATCTCTTGCAGCTTTTCTAGGCTAGCTGAAGCGTCACCACCATGTTGGGATGACTCAGCCTCTTTCTCCTTTCCAACTCCACTGCCACCAGTCTCACCAGCTTCTCTCACTACTACCCTCATTTCTTCTTTTAACATGTCACGGAAGTTTTGGGATCTGAAGAAATCCTTCAAAACATCAGTCATGCTTGGTGTCTGATATGCCATATTCACTCCTTCCCTAGACTCAGAATCACTGTCACTCTCAACTACCCTCTGTCTCCTAGCTGCCCTTGAAGCCTGAGATCTTGTCCAAGGTCACTCCAGTGTATTCTGCTTGGGAGTAAACAGGAGGTATTAGGGTTGTGAATGAATGACGTGATTGTTGGGGAATTAATCGCACAAAAACAATATATACGCAGCGGAAATAAAAGGATTAATCCCCACCAAGGACCCATGTACATTGCATTGAATTGGAAGGAGGGTTAAAGAATTACCTTAATTCTTTGTAGGTTTTGAATCAATTAGGAACCAAAGTAGCTTCCCTCTACGGTTGATCCACACGGAGCAATTCATTCACCGCGTGCTAGCGCCGGGATTGAAGAACAATTCTTCGAACGAGAGAAAAGAGCAGAAAAATCAGATTTTTCCCTTTGGCTTGGGAGGAGAATTTCGGCTGGCTGCTTTTCTTGTGGTGGCTGGCCGAATTCAGTTAGTGTATTTTTGGATAGAGTGATTAGGTTTAGGTTTTTATTTCCTTAAATATAAAACCTAATTAGTTAATTATAATTATAACCTAATACACCTATTAGTTATAATTATATATTAACCC
This sequence comes from Euphorbia tirucalli, assembly GCA_039660915.1. NCBI lineage: Eukaryota > Viridiplantae > Streptophyta > Magnoliopsida > Malpighiales > Euphorbiaceae > Euphorbia > Euphorbia tirucalli. The sequence goes on along the minus strand of CM077640.1, from coordinate 25,821,796 downwards.
ACATAATTTAATATTAATTCTCAATTAACATTAAATCAAATCAATTCTCCATAATACACATATGTATATATAATATTATAATTAATTATATCTTTATATAATTTAATTATAATATGTAGCATACTTTATGCAATATTAATCAAATTAATATTTATATATATACACACTTAAATATATATCACTATATATATTTATTCTCTTTCTCATTCATAAATTATTATCCAATAATAATTTATACCCGATAAGATGAACTTCATTTTGCTCTTTGTGTGTGACCCCATAGGTTCATATTAATTGGCAATAAGGAGATTACCATAATATCCTTATAGGTCATAAGCGGACTCTAGCAAGCCTTTATGACTACCCAATTAACATGATTGGAATGATCCAATACCTATTTATAGAATGTCATATTCCCTTTTGTCTCTTTGATATCATGATTAATCATAAGACATGGTACACTTGTCAATCTTATATAATTAATCATATGCTTTCTCGATCTCAAAGTAAACTGTCCAGACAAATCAATTGATACTATTATCAATTTATTTGAGCACGGCCATGCATTTAACAGTCTTACTTATCGAGGGGCCCAGTGATATCGCTCTCTTGTTAGAGAGGGACAAAATCCCATATCTGTCACTCACATCCCAAGGCATGAGTCATATCGTACCCAATCACAGCCTTTATAACTACTCTGTTACGAGCAGCGTTTGACTGCGTCAAAGCACAACATGAGTTCATCCCGGAATCAATGGTGACCTCAGGTCAAAGGAATCAGCTAATGACACTACTATAATCAAGATCAGTTGTGACACATGACCATGAACTTGATCTCATAGTGGGTCTCCAGTAACATGTTCTCTAACATATTACCCGTGAGTATAATCTGTATCTGTATACACTATATTCATCTTATGAATATCCATTATCACTCACACTAGTCTTAGTTTGTTATTATTCCCATAATAACAATCGACTAGGGATATTTAGAATAACACGATTTATTCATGGATACTTATCATAAATGCTAACATACAAACATAAATGATAATATTAATCTACACTAGATTAATCTTAGAAGTCAAATTACATAATCCAATATTGGCCTTAGGGCACAATCTCCAACAGTGATGTGGCATGAAAAATAAGGCATTAAGAATGCTTGAAATGAATGGAGTGGGATTATGTATGCAATGATGACATGAATGGTTTCTTTTATTATTTTTCTTCTTCTTGGGACATTCCAAGAACACCCAATGCTTATGCAAAAATGTCACGTGTGGGCCGCCACACGGACAGAGTTTCGGCGCCTTTGGGGCATCTAATGAATTTGTTAAATGGTTGCGTATGTACCGACACACGAATGAAGTTTTGACACTTTGGCAGGTCTATGGGATGATATGAAATGGTCGCATGGGCCGGGCCCAAAGACAAAGTTCTGATGCTTTTGAGCATATGATATGAAATGATGTTATCAGAAAGTCACGTGTAACAGGGACACGGACAGAGGTTCAGCGTTTGGGGAACACCTTTATGATTTAGATATGTTATGAACCTAAATGTGTACTAATTAGGCACTCGGGGAGTACCTTGAATGGTAAATTAATGTCATGAAATGGTCGGATGTGGACAACGGTGTTATATGACGTTCATGATGAATAAGCGTGATGTCATGAAATGCATCGTGTAAATTGTTACACGAAAGTGGGCCTAAGACCGTTGTGGCCTTTATCGAATGAAATGATTTTGGTGGAATGGCCAAATGCAATCCAGTGCATCGGAAAAACACGGGTAATTTGGATACCCGATGTGTTATGAAATGGAATGGAATGGTCATGATAGGCGTCCTTGAAATGCCCCTAATTTAATTTAGGTGATATGTCGTGAATGCATATGACACACAAAATGCAAATGGCTGCACAAATACATGGGTTAGAATGCATGGAATACACAATGATGTTATGTATGTTATGTAAGAAAAAAATGCTAATCACACAAATATAATGTTATGGCTGAAAAAGAAATGGTTAGCATGAATGAAAAACGGATAAATTAATGTTTTACATACGAAAGGAAATGCAAATGGCTGCACAAAAGTGTAGGTTAATTAACACACAAATGTTTAATGTTTGAAAATTGTCATGTGTATGAATTATGGTATGCTATGCACGTGTAGGTAGCAATAGCGATGTGTCATGAGATGGCGAAAAACACATAGCCAGCAAAATGAATTCTTCCAACCTTATTCCTCCAACGTGGTCATTTTGGCAAAAATCTAACCGAGTCCTAGGTGGGGTTCACTTCGATCATCAACCGGGGATGATGAAGGCGCGATTTTATTATTTACATACGATTTATATTGGTATCCTAAGGGAATCCAACTAAAGTTGCTTATATGAGTTCGGTCAAAGTCGGGATAACATCAAGGCTCCCATAGCAAGATATACTCCTCACTTCTCCCCACTCAAGGGTTCTAGCGAAGGGGTTTGTACGAGGCTATGGGTGGTGTTTCATGTCTGTGCCCCTAAGACCAGGAGGAACAAAGGACTTCGACGATTCACCAGGCTGAAATGGGATACTAAGTCTAATGCAAGCATGTCTAGCTAAAATGCGAAATGAAATTCCAATCAAGAATCATCCATCTTATTTTAATTAGAAACTTTTCAGGGCTTGTCAAATTCTTTTAAGTTTTTAAGAAAACTTTTTGAAGAAATCCCCAGTGGAGTCGCCACTATGAGCGGACGACACGCTTTCGACGGAACGCGAGACTCCCTTTCGGAAGGGGCGCCTCGATCTCGGGCGGGCCCCTCCCTAGCATGGGGTTTTTATAAATAGAAAATTGGTTTTGGAAAATAAATGCGGAATTAATGCATAAAAGAACCGAGACCTAAGTCTTGTATGAATATTATAGAGTCGCCACCCGGCTTAGCTCAACTAGGAAATTCTTAAGGTAGCTGAACTGGACGAACAGCCGCTACACTATCCAGAGATTTGGGTCCGGACAAATCCCTTATTTCATGTCTAATTAAAGTAAATAATGCCAATGTTCTCGAAATGGTATTTTAAATTCTAAAGTCAATTTTATTGAATATAAAAGGCATACAGCGCGCATACAAATATGTGATACAAAAATAAAGAAAAGTAATGAATATTAATTGGCTTACAACCAAATCGAATGGAAAAATAAAAAATAAAAACTCTCGCCTCACTTACATAATCGCCTAGAATACACGAGAATCTAAAAATAATTACAACCGCCTAAATACACGATTAATTCTATTAAAATAAAAATAAAAATAAAAAATAAAAATAAAAATAAAAATAAATAAAAGCAGCAAAACAAAGGTTAGCACAATTTATACGGCATGCTACAACTAGGACTCAAATAGACAGAATTGGGAAAACAAGAATTGGGGGCATGCATATAGGGGATAACCCGGCTGGCTCCGCTAACCGGCCCGATTAGACCTGGAAAACATTTTGAAACGTTCCTGTATTTTTGGTTTTGTGGTAAATTCATTTTGAAAACAATTTTTCTGATTTATATGCATTTTTATATTTAAGGTGGGTCGGTTTTCGGGAGAACTGGGTCTCCGTCGTTGAATTTTTCTAAATGCAATTTTACTGGAAATTGAATATATGGTCGTGAATCCACACAACAAAATTCATTTTGATGATTTTCGGATTTTTCTGAATTTTTATAAGTTTGTGTGGCTTAAAGGTGAAATTATGATTCTGGAACGAGGGTTACAGTCGCGCGACTATAACTACAGTCGTACGACTGTAAATTATAGTCGTGCGACTATAGGTAGCCCAGAATCAGGATTTTGTCAAAATTTTATTTGAATCAAAATGAACGAAACACAACCTGGAAATCAAGAACACTCGTACAACTGTAATATACAGTCGTACGACTGTTCATCAAATCCAAGAACAGTCGTGCGACTGTTTTTAATTTCCAGAAATAGAAGCGCGAAAACACATAAAAAATACACAAAAATACACTTCAATCACCCAGAAAGCTAGAAAAAGTGAAAGGAAAAGAAGTGCCTACCTTTTTAGAAGCTTATCCAAGTCGATTTGACCCCTGGCGTAGCTCCAATCCACGCAAATTTGTACTTTTTCCTTAAGTTTGTAGTTGAGAGCTTTGGTCCAAAGAATCACCAAGTGTCAAGGTTTCTGTTGATTTTAGTCCGAGATTTCGATTTGTTTGTGAAGGTAAATTATTAACCTAAGGATTTCTACCAAATTTTAATCCTAATTCTGAAACTAAAGAAAATAGAAGAGGAAAAGAAGAATTTTTGAGTTTGGGTTTTGTTCTTTCTTTTCCTTCTCTCTTTTCTCCTTTCTCTCTCTAATTCTTTTCACCAGAAATCAAAATTGGCTTTTCTCTCCCCTCCTTCTCCTTTTCTACTCTATTTTTTTAGCTTGCTTGTCTTCAGACCGGAGCAATTAATGCTCCTCCACTTTTCTCCATTTTTCTGCTGTAGTGGTATGGGCTTCTGCAACTGCTCTGATATTACAGTCGTACGACTGTAATTTTTAAATTACAGTCGCACAACTCTTTTTCTTTCTCTCTCTCTTTTTTTTTTTAAGTATAGAGAATTCCGGCGCTTACAACGTTCCAGCTTGTTGAACATTATGAGGTTGCTGATGTGGTTGGAAATTGCTGTGAGTCTGCTGGAAAAGTGCTTGAGGTTGCTTACCAGGTTGCTGATTCCAAGAAAAATTAGGGTGATTACACCAACCTGGATTGTAAGTGTTGGAAAATGGATTGTTCTACCTTTGATTGTTTCCAATGTAATCGCATTGCTCTTGAGTAAGTGAAATGTCACAATCAATATTTCTATGGTCACCACCACAGAATTCGCAAGAAAGCTTTGAGCTTGAAATAGTTGAGATATTCTGTTTTGCCAACTGTCTAAGAATCAAGTCTACTTTGTCAGAAAGCTTAACAACAGCATCTGATTCTGTCGTCTTTTCTCGATCTTCACTTGCTGAGTAACATTTATAACTGGTATTGACCAATCTTTCTATCTGCTCATAAAGCTCTTGAGGTGCAAGTTCTTCTAGGTCTCCATTGGCTGCGGATTCAATTTGAATCTTATATGCATTGGTCAATCCATTGTAAAAGTTCTGAATTTGCATCCACATGGGAAATCCATGATTTGGTATTTTTCTCAAGAGTTCCTTATATCTCTCCCATGCTTCTGACAAGGATTCATCATGTTGCTGGCGGAAATGGGTAACCTCATTCCTTAGCTTGATTGCTTGCCTTGGCAGAAAGTACTTAGTCAGGAAGACTTGTGCCATCTCATCCCAGGTTGTAACAGAGCCTGGTTGGAGGTTTTTCAGCCAACTTTTAGCCTTACCCCAAAGTGAAAAAGGGAAAAGCTTCAATCTTATCACATCATCTGAGACTCCACCATGGTACAGAAAGTATTACACATAGTCACAAAATCTTGGATGTGAGCATTTGGATCTTCTCTGGGAAATCCTCCAAACTGAACAGCAGCTTGAAGCATTTGAATCATATAAGCTTTAATCTCAAAAACATTGTCCCCTTCATTAGGTATCACAATACAGAAAGAGCATCCCTCAATGATAGGTCTCAAATATTCTTTGAGTCTTTGCCTTGGAGGAGGAAGATGAACCTCTCCCTCTCCTTCTGATGGTGGAGGTGGCGGATTTTGTTCAGCCATTCTCTGTCTTCTGTGAGCTCTTCTGGCAGCACCACTTCTTCTCCTACAAGTCCTCTTAATTTCTTGATCTATAGGAATTAAAGGAACACCTGCTCTTCGTATACACTAGGAGATTACTTAAACAGAGAATCCTACACAAAACACAAAACACCAAATCAAGCACACAAATTTACAGGAAATCTTTAAAAATTTTCAACCGTTACTCTCCGGCAACGGTGCCAAAAACTTGTTGCCTTAAGATTATGTACTAGCAAGTATACTAGGTCAGTTGTAGTATTAGGCAAGACAAGTGTCGTATCCGCAGGGAGTAAGGGAAATTCTAAAAATTCCTAATAAATCACCAGATCTGAAGGTTTTCCAGTTAAATTAGTATAAAGAGATAATGTAAATCGAAAACAGAAAACATGTAAGAAAGTGAATATAAGATTGCATGGAACAGAATAGATTAAAACAATAATGATAAAAACACAGGCTTTCACCAGCTATACAGGAAATCTCAGAATATCTTCCTCTAGAATTTACTATGAATATATTAGGGAACGTAGATCTAAGGTTTCTTGCTCTCTATTCACCAAGCTTATCTCTCGACCTCACTTGGATCTATGACCCACAACTAAGCTTATCTCTCGACCTCACCTAGCATAGGAAATCATGCATTAAGACAAGCAAGCATTCCACATCAAGTAGAAACCCTTAGCACACTCCCAATCTCCTCTCAGTCTCATGCCAAGTGCTTGTGTGTGTGATTTTCCATATTCCAAAATCTCCTCTCGGTCTCATCAGGAATACTAGAAATATGAGAGGGCCCTTTCCCATATTAAATTAAGCACTTCACCACACAATCATTAAAACATGATATTCATGACAAAAACAGAGAAAGACTTCTTGAGACCACCAGCCTAAGCTGGTTTCAACCTACTAGGAAACCTACTCACTGCACATAATAGCAATAAAACAAGATTTTCTAGACAGAAAACTTGCAAAGAACTAAAAATTGCAAACTAAAATTAATTTAAATTAACAAGTAGTTGAGACAATTAAAAATGCTGCCTCCCATCCCCAAATAGTAGAGTATTTATAGTTCCAAAAAGTAAGATCTAGAGGTCATAAGTTGTCAACAATCTATGGTGCAAGTACATGTTAAAATATTGCCAAAAATTTACAACCACAAGAGCAAGTGGCTTCCTTGAGAAGCAAAGGACAGCAGTGGAATTTCCACGAAAAAAATATCTCCTCCTCCACTCTTGGGCCGCGCCCTTCTCCTTCAAATCCGACCCATCCATTCTGCAGCCTTTTACATTTCCCTTTTCTTCTTTTGCTGCACTCTGAGACTTCCTAATTCAAGCGATCTTTCTGAAAGAGGCATCAGACCTGGAAAAGCTTACTATTAGCCATGTTTTCTCTATTCTCAATAGAATTTTAATCAATTAACTGCAGAATTCTTGCAACATTACTTGGAAATATTTTCACTCATCAAGAACCTCCACACTTGAACATTGCTTGTCCTTAAGAAATCTTAGGATAAAACAGAAAAAGAAAAGCTTTTGATGAAGAATAAAAGAAAGAAGAACTTAAATGAAAAACACACTTAAACACTTTCAAAAACTTTTCTTAACTCAACTTGAGCAGAAACCATTGATCAATTCATCACCCTTAAATAGCAAGACTTCCATGCAAAACACAAAAAATGAGATTACCAAATTAATCAGAACATTCTCAAGAAATCTGGCTCAGCTTCAGAAACATCCTAAAGCAGTGAGACCAAACCTTGACTTTCAGCGAGCTAGCAAGAAATTAGACCTAGATTGCCTCTCTAAAAGAGTTCACTCACTCTCAAGTGCTTTTAGGCGATTTTATAAGAACTCTCAACAGCAATACAAAGCAGTCTTAAACCAAAAGCTTGGTAATCGGCCTATCGCCACCACTCAAGCTAACACATGCATAATCAAAAGGTCTTTCACTAAGGTTGTAACGTGAGGCTTAGGTTAGGGGTGTGTCAAAAAGGATTTTTGGATTAAAGGAATACCATTCGTAATTAGTACCACAATAATTGTAAATTGCATCTCATTTATTATTAGATTTTATAGGACCTTCTTAAAATGTTTTGTAAAAATTTGGGAACTAAAAACTCTTCCTCTCGCTCCCCCCTCTTGGGTAGGAATAGGTTGAGTTTCACTTTATTGCGTTCCCAAATTTTCAACATCAATATTTTCATAATTTGCCATATTGTTAGTAAAATTTAAAATAAATATTTGTAAAAATAATGTAATAATATAACCTATAAAATAAATTAAAAAAAAACTTTTAAATAATATAATGTAGAATAATAAAATGATTTGTAAAAAAAAATGTAAATGAACAAATTAAGTAGTAAATAATGTAATGTAGAATATTAAAATAACTTGTAAAATGTAAATGAAAGTGTGAAAAAATTGGATATAATAGAGAGAGAGTGTGTGTGTAAAGAATTGTGTGAAAAATTAAAAGAGGGATAAGGTATTTATAGGGAGGAAAAGTTTAAAAAAAAATAAAAAAAATAAAAAAATAAAAGGAAATCCAATCGTTGGCAACAACGGTTGGATTGAATTTAAAATGGGAAAAAGAGATGTTGGCAACGTCTCTTTTTCCCATTTTAAGAAAGGGGAAAAAGAGACGTTACAACGTCTCTTTTTCTGCCTTTTCAAATGTGTCAAACCGGCGGTTTAAAGGTTTATAAAATAAAAAACCCTAAACCTCAACCTTATTTCCTTTTGAACCGCCGGTTCTGGTCCGGTTCAAGGTTTGATCGATTTTGGCCCAGTCCTGTTCAGTCCGGTTCAACCGGTTCAGGTCTAGTTTGGCCACTTCTACCTATAGCCATGCGGCTCTGATTGAATTTTCATCTAAAGCCGCGCGGCTGTCTCTATAACAGTGTGGCTATACCTATAGTCCTGCTGATGTAATTCACAGACAGCACTTTCTCTATGCTTATATATAGAATTCCGAGGTTATAGTCGCACGGCTCTACTGTTTAGAGGCTATTTTCGATTGAAATCAAGTCTAAAATCTTCAATCGAGTCCCGGGAAGTGTTAAATTGATTCAAATGACAATAAAAGCGAGTATAGTAAAAAAAAATTCATCCAGAAATCCAAATTCGGTAGAGAAAAGCAGCGAATATCAGAAGAAGTATCAGAATAGCTAATGTATCAGATTAAGAATACAGAAATGTACTAAAATACAAAGAGCTAAACCCACAGGTTGGCTGTCATATCAATAGAAACAAAAGGGAATAAGCCTAAGACTGCCCCCCGTCACCCTAATCGTCTACCTGGTTCTCATCCCCAGTATCCTCATAATAAGCAAGCTGCTCCTTTAATATGTCCATGCATGTCTGAGAAGTCTAGTTCATGAGCTCCAGATCCGAGACCCACATCTGTAGCCGGTCCACCTCTGACCTCAAATGAATGGACTCACGATGCTGAATGCCAAGTATAGACTACACAAAAACCAACAGTGGAAACATCATGTTACATACATGCATACACCCGAAACATACATACACACATGCATACATACATCAATACTAACTCAAGTACAGGTACTTACTGTCATCATCGTGTTGTCCTGAATCGTGAGCACCCTGAAAGCGGAAATGGCCTGACACTGGGACATCCCCTGGGCTACCGAGATCTGCACAGGAAACAGTTGCATAAGTCAGACAAATGGATAATAGTTGTGAGCGGACGACCTTTTAACGGAAAGAAAGCGGGACGCGGCGAAACGGGCTGGGGAAAAAGATTTGTTTTTTAGTGGGATTTTATGGAAAATGTGTTTCGTTTATCTTGAGTTAGGAAAATCGTGGACTTGATTTGGAAATTCCTTTTCATAGAAAATCTTTTCCCTTTTTAACTTAAAGACCTCGAGACTTAAATTCCAAGATCAGTGACAGAGTCACCACCCGGATCAGTTCATTCAGGAATTCTGGTACAGCTCCCTACCGAGAATAGACTGCTATACCTAATCCAGAGATTTAGGGTTCGAGCAAGTAACTTACTTAACCTCTAGCTTGCTTTCGCTTTACCGTTCATATTACCATATTTAATTCGCTTTATTATCTTTTCTTATCCCAAGAAAATAGTAGAGACCGATTATACAACCCAATTGAATAAAAGATAAAAACCCTCGTTCTCACATTACAATCGCCTAAGTACACGAGGATCTAAAAATTACAACCGCCTAATTTACACGAGAATCTATTAAATACAATAAAAATAACAAAAACAAATGCCGCAAAACAAATGGGTTAACACAGTTTATATCACAACACAGATAGGGCTCAAATTGGACAGAATTGGGAATTTAGGAAACGGGAACATGCATTTAGGGGATAACCGGGTCAACCCGATTAGTTGGACCGGTTAGACCTAGAAAACGGTTTTGAAATGCCCTGTAATTTTTGTGCTGGAAAATCAGTTTTTTAGAAAACAATTGGCTCGGTTACATACAAATTTCCATTTTTGTGGGTTTGTTATCCCGGAATCTCGGGTTCCGTTCATGTGGGTTCCTAAATACACAAACCATCTAGGGTCTAAAATACAAAAAAAAAAAAAAAAAACCAAAGACATTTGTGAAAATATTATTTTGCTCGTTTTCAATACTTTTCGGGAATCTTAAAGGGTTTGGGGGTCCGCTAATGCTGAACTATAGATTCGATTCGGATAAAACAACCCCGAAACTCAGGAAATAAAACCCCAGGAAAACCGAAAACATTGATATCCGTATGTACAGAAATCTAAAAACCAAAATATTACAACATACGGATGAATTTGGGCCTAAAACGATCGCAACAGAAAGCACAAAATGGAAAACGGACTGTTTTCGGCCGATGGGGACAAATCGGAAACTTGTCCCTATAGAACAAAATCGGACAGCTTTGGGTACAAGAGCCACCCGACTCTGTTCATCATGAACATAGCTGTGCGGCTGTGTTCATGAAGAACATAGCTGTGCGGCTGTGTTCATGAAGAACATAGCCGCCCAGCTCCATTCGGGAAAGTCTGGTTCTGAAAATTTCAAAAAAGAAGAAAACGTACAGAAAAGACAATGCAAATAGGTTTAAGGCCTCTCAGAGTTTACCTTGGTATTGTTTTGATGCTTGGAATGTCAAGGAATGGATTGAAAGCTTGAAATGTATCCCGGAAACTTAACCGCCAAAAACCGCAATAATCCTAATCAAGCCAAAACGAATCCGAAATGACCTCCAACCAATAAGCAAAGGTTAAGTAATTTGTGTTTAATGTTTTTAGATTGATTTTAAGCCTTTGTCTTTGAGTTTCTGGGTTCCTTCTCCTTACCTATGTCTCGGTCTCTTTTTTTCTCTTTTCTCTCTGTGTATTTTTTTTCAGATTGAAAAGCCTCTTCTATTCTTGATTTGATTTTCTCTTTTTATACTCTCCTCTTACATCTAATTTCAAGGCATTTAATGGCCACCTGACTCACTCTGATTTTGCCCATATCTTACTTCTGGGGAGACAAGTTGCTCTGCTTTGTAGGGCAACATGTCTTGCCCACTAGAGCCGGGGCAAAATTTCGAAAGTCCGACGGGCACCCTAAACCCTAGAAAACACTTGGGAGACCTTTTTGGGGATTACAGATCACGGATAGCTTGGTTTTTAGGACGTTTGAGATACCCAGGCGACATTCTGGGTGCTTTCTGTTGGGATTCGTGATTGGAAAAATAACGTGGCGAAACGGAAAATACACCGTTTAAAATTTCCTAGAATCCACCTATCGTGTCCAATTACCATTGATTAGAATAAAATCAAATAAGAATCAAGAGAGATTAACTCACCGGATTCGTCTCCTCTAGAGACTGCTACAGAATCGTTTCTTGAAACTGCGATCTCCAAAGTCCGGTGCACGACCAAATATTGAGCGGGAACCGGTGCTAGCCGAAGACGTGAAGGAATGGAGGATTAATGCTGGGATTTTCGGCTATTTGGGGCTGTAATTGGTGGCTGAAATTTCCAGCAATTAATTGGAGTTGAATTAGGTTTTTCCTCCTTAAGTGTGCCTTTATATAGACACCTTGTCTAATTGGGTTTTAATTAGGTTAATTAAACCCAAGCCCACTAGGATTATATTACATAAATAAACTTTAATTAGAAAGTATATACTATGTAATTTAATTCTATTTGGCTAAATTTAATTACCCCTAAATAAAATTAAATCACACTTAAGTAAATATAATACATGTATTTAATTTTCCTACTTAGGAAAATTATTTTATTAATTGTTTACTTTATGTAATTCAATTAATTAATAAATTAAATAATTAAATTATGTAAACTTATTAATTAAATTAAATTCAACCCAATGTTAATTAATTACCTTGAAACTGAATGTCAAATAATTAATTAACGCATTCCTTCCAATGTACATTACATGTACAATATCTATAAGTTCCAGCTCAGTTGATCTATGTGCACGATCCTATGGGTCTGTCTGTATGTTGGCAGTAGGCCCAAGGCCCACAGACTGTAAGTGGGTTCTAGCAAACCATTACAGCCCCCAATTAAGATAGAGATGCAACAGTCTTTAGAAGACACTCACCTGGTAGTAATCTCATAGTGTCCTTTGCCTAACGATATCGATATGAATAAACAAGAGGCATGGTGTCCGTCATCCTCTTCTGTTGTTTATTATATTTCTTGATCTTGAGTTGACTGATTAATCAAATAAGCAACCAACTTATTTGGGTATGGCCATACACTTATCAGTCCCACTCATCAAGTGGCCAATGATATCATCTCGGTGTTACCCGAGTGGCAATTCCATCACTTCATCATCAATATCAACATGTTCACCGGTCCACCCAATCATACCCATATTTAGCATCCTTTTACAGACCTGTTAGGCATATGTCAAAGTGAACCGGATTCCATATTGATATTATAATAAAATCTGGTCTGAGGACAAAAGAGACCTACTCAAGAAAGACCTATGACATGACAACCATGTGGCTTCTTGTGCGGATCGATCCAGTCCCATGTCAATGACATGTACCTATATTCATGACTGACTATACAAGTACTATGGCTAGTTAAGAACTACCATACAGTCATCGAATATACAAGTCTGTGGTTCTATTTGTTCCCACGATTAGAAAAGACCTGGGATAGGTTTTATAATTATCAATCAATGGATACTCTACTCATATTATAGCACAAGATATAAATGAAATAGATTAATTGCCTTTATTAATGTGACACAAATAATGTATTCATACATGACTCTTAATGTATAATACAAAATACAAGAATCCAATGCCCTAAGAACTAGGGCACATCAACAATCTCCCACTTGCACTAGTTCCAAGTGGGCATTGCCCTAATTCCTATAGATCTGGTATGACCATCGTGCTGTGTCTGCAACAGTGCTTTGGTCAATGGATCAATGACATTATTCTTGGTGTCAATCCTCTGCAATGATATGTCACCTATGTTCACGATCTCCCGAATGAGGTGAAACTTTCTGAGTACATGGTTGAATCTCTTGTGTGACCGGGGCACCTTAGCTTTTGCGATGGCCCCGTTGTTGTCACAAAAACATCAACTGGGTCTAGGATAGTGGGCACTACTCCCAACTCAGTTATGACTTTCTTGATCCAAATGGCTTCCTTTGAGCTTCGCACGCAGCTATGTACTCAGCTTCCATTGTAGAGTCAGTAATGGTGGCCTGCTTTGAGGACCTCCAACTAATGGCACTGCCATTCAGGAGAAAAACATAACTAGACTGTGACTGGTTCTCATCCTCATCGGTCTCAAAGCTCGCATCAGTGTAACCTGACACTACCAGCTCATCTTGACCTCTATACACTAAGAAAGCATCCTTAGTCCAGTGAAGGTACTTTAAGATTGCCTTAACTGCCTTCCAGTGTTCCTCACCGGGGTCCGACTGGTACCGGCTAGTCATACTTAGTGTAAACACGACATCAGGCCTCGTACATAACATGGAGTACATGATAGATCCAATAGCAGATGCATAAGGGATCTTTTCCATGTTCTCCCGGTCCTTCTTTGTTTTAGGACCATCTTTCTTACTCAGCTTCAACCCATGGTGCATAGGCAAGAATCCTTTCTTTGCCTTGTCCATGCTAAATCCTTTTAGAACCTTGTCAATGTACGCGGCCTGACTTAGGCCTAGAAGCCGATTGGATCTATCTCTGTAGATCATGATCCCTAAGATTGTCTCAGCTTCGCCTAAGTCCTTCATTGCAAAGCACCTACTCAACCACTGATTAACTCCTTACAGTGTTGGTATGTCGCCTCCAATGATAAGGATGTCGTCAACATATAGCACTAGGACGGTGGAAACGCTCCCACTAACCATCTTATACACATAGGGCCTTTAACTTGAAACACCACTTGCAACCTATCACCTTAGCACCCGGAGGTGGATCCACCAAGTTCCATACTTGGTTATCATGCATAGATTGCATCTCAGCCTCCATGGCTTTAAGCCATTGATCTGAGTGTAGGCTTCCAATAGCCTCCTGATAGGTCTTGGGCTCTTCTTGGTCAACGACCATAAGGTCCCCATCATCAGTCACGAGAAAGCCGTACCTCTCTGGCTGATGACATGCCCTACCAGTCCTTTTAAGGTCCTGTGCAACCGGTTCTGGTTCCTCAATTTCTTGAGTAGTCAAATCGGTTCCCCAAGCATCCTCAGCAGTAGCTGCAGGAGTTTGTGAGTCTTGAACTTCTGAAAGTTCAACATTACTCCCACTGTCTCTCTTGGAAAGGAATTCCTTCTCCAAGAAAACTGCATTTCTGGCTATGAAAACTTTGTTTTCCACCAGATCATAGAAGTAATAACCCTTAGTTTCCTTAGGGTAACCCACAAAATGGCACTTGACAGATTTGGACTCGAGTTTGCCACTTGTCAATTTCTTAACATGTGCATCACAGTTCCAAATCTTCAAGAAGGAGACATTTGGCTTTTGGCCCTTCCATAGTTTATATGGTGTTCCTTCAACTGCCTTGCTTGGTGTATTATTGAGAATGTAAGCAGCTGTCTCTAAAGCATATCCCCAAAAGGAGACAGGGAGTGTAGCATGACTCATCATTGAGTGGACCATGGCAAGCAATATCCTATTCCTCCTTTCTGACACTCCATTCCACTGCAGTGTACCAGGAGGAGTGAGTTGGGATACAATCCCACACTCTTTCAAAAATGAGTCAAACTCTTGGCTCAATTATTCACCCCCTTGGTCAGGCCGAAGTGCTTTTATTTTCTTGCCAAGTTGGTTTTCTACTTCATTCTTAAAGTCCTTGAACCTTTGGAGAGTCTCAGACTTATGCTTCATCAGATACACGTAACCGTATCTGCTGAAGTCATTCGTGAAGGTGACGAAGTACAGAAAACCAGATCTAGCACTAGTGCTCATTGGGCCACATACATCGGAATGTATTAGCTCCAATAGCTCTAAGGCCCTTTCAGCCGTCTTGCTCAAAGGCGCCTTTGTCATCTTGCCTATCAAACAAGATTCGCATGTGTCATAAGACTGGATGTCAAATGACCCTAGCACTCCACTAGAGTGAAGCCTAGCTATGCGCTTCTCATTTATATGGCCAAGTCGACAATGCCAGATGTAAGTAGGATTAATTTCATTTTGTTTAATCCTTTTAGTATTTATGTTATCGATTGAACTTTCATGTTTTAGATCAAGGATATATAAGCCATTTTCAAGAAATGCTGTTCCATAAATAATATTGCCACATTGCATAGAAATTCTACCATGTCCAATATTAAATACGAAACCAGAAATATCCAACAAAGAAACAGAAATAATATTCCTGCGCATCGCAAGTACAAAATAACAGTTTCTTAGTTCCAAAACAAGTCCACTAGGCATCTCCAAGAAATAATCTCCGATCTCTATGGCCTCAACCCGAGCACCATTTCTGACTCGAAGATCTACTTCTCCAGATCCTAATAATCTCCTATTTCTTAGACCCTGCACATTTGAAAAAATGTGAGATCCACATCCAGTGTCTAAGACCCAAGATGTAGAAATAGCCAGATTAATCTCAACAACATAAATACCAGAAGTAGCAGTTTTGCCCTTCAGTTGCTCCTTTAGCTTTGGACATGAGTTCTTCTAGTGCCCCTTCTCATGACACTCATGGCAAACATCGTCAGGAGAAGCAACCCTTGCTTTAGGTTGGGCCACCACCTTTTTGCCCTTAGCCTTGGCCTTTTCCTTAGCAATGGGCGTATTGCCCTTGTTCACCAGCAATACTTCAGGAGTCTTCTTAAGAGACTGCTCAGCAAGCTTGAGCATGCCATGCAGCTCAACAACCGATTTATCCAACCGTTGCATATGGTAATTCATGATAAACTGCTTGTAAGACTCAGGAAGTGACCCGAGAATAATGTCTGTTGCCAAGTCCTGCAGAACTGGCAAGCCGAGGCGGGCAAGTGTATCAATATACCCCTTCAACTTTAGCACATAAGTGCTAACAGAAGTCCCAGCTGCCATCACAGTAGTGCAAAGTGCCTTAGCTGTCAGGTAACGTTCCTGACGAGCCTGATCTTGGAACATCTTTTTAAGTTGATCCATCATCTCATAAGCATGCTCATCCATAAACTGCTTCTGAAGATAAGAAGCCATGGTACCCAGCATGAGGCACGAGACATCTCGGTCATCCCTCACATGCCGATCGTACTGCTCCACCATCGCCGCGGTGATGCCTCGACCTGCCGGAGGGCTAGCTGGTAAAGGAGCATTCAGTACATACTCCTTGGACTCTTGTCTAAGAACTATTTGTAACTTCCTAGCCCAGTCCAGGAAGTTAGTCCCCGAAAGCTTCTCCTTCTCCAAGAGTGACCTAAGTGAGAATGAGTTGTTGTTTGTTGCAGCCATTTAAATTTCTTAAGTGAAATGGGATTATCTACATGGAAGAAATCATTGGTTGAGTTAGAAATAAAGGACTTTTAAGCCAATTCAAATTAATAATCTGATTTTAATTTGTTTGTTGGTGTTGTTAATTGACTGACTTGACCAAGATCCACAACTTATCAATGACTGGCCGAACTAGGGCTCGCTAAACAACCATTGATTCTTTTGATAGGACAACCTATCCAATCCTTCCACGAAGGACTCTTGGTTTGATGGGCTTATTGATACTTTACCCATCTGTGTTTAGGGCCCGCTCTGAGCTAATGCTACCCATGTTGAGTCAAACCACCATTCACATGTTAACCATACCAAGTATCTTAACCCTCGACGGCCCACCGAATACTACAATGTACCCAGCTAGGGCATGGCGCACATTGCAGCATCAATGGTAGGAAGAGGTGTGAATGTGGGAAGCACTTTTAAGCGACTCAATATTTTAATTTCCGGATTATAATTAAGTGATACGGCTTAGCATGCATAAACGCGGGTAATAATTTGTTGATCCATACATCCATATTATATGACAAATGCAATAGCATACTTAATTTAAAATAAATGAGATCCCATGGGCCTTTAATTACAACCTAATGAAAAACTAGATATCCTATCTAATTCTTCATGGGCCGGACTGCAATCCTTCTTGGGCTCCCACC
Source organism: Euphorbia tirucalli (assembly GCA_039660915.1). Taxonomy (NCBI): domain Eukaryota; kingdom Viridiplantae; phylum Streptophyta; class Magnoliopsida; order Malpighiales; family Euphorbiaceae; genus Euphorbia; species Euphorbia tirucalli. The sequence goes on along the minus strand of CM077640.1, from coordinate 25,804,495 downwards.
ATGGGCTTGCTCCATTTGGGCCTTCCTCCATACTTGATGCAATTACAATAATTTTGTTTAAAATAAAATCTATTCTAAAATTACATCAAAATAAAATAAAAAAAAGGCACGCAGGCCATATTTCCCAAAATTAAATTACAACTGATAATAATTTAGGGCCCATAGAACTCAACATAACATTTCAAACAAAGTACCTGTCGTGCACATACATACCAATATGATGCATGATCATGGCATTCCAAATTATAAATATAAATGTTAAGCCGAGTTACTTAGGGTGAAATCACCAATTTTAACAAATGTGACTAAGGCCCATAAAGGCCCAATGGATAACATCCATAAATGCAAAATTAACAATTTTGCTCCCACTTGAATTTGGGTTGTCACAAATTTAAAATTTAGCTCTCCCAATTTTAACCGGTGTCACCGTTTATTGGACCAATTTCACAAAGTCCATATTCAATTTAATATGCAAATAATTAAATTAAATATGCATGCCAACAAAATAAATAATTTAAATACAAATTAATTAAAAAAAATTTAATTTAATTTGCATTAGGGATAAAAAAAATACACGCAAAATTCAAAACCGGACCCAAAACCTGCGCGCGGCAGCGGCAGCCCAGTGGGCTGCTGCCGCTGCACGAGGCTGCAGCAGCAGATGGAATCACAATTCTGCGATTCCATCTTTTGCCCACACTATATATATATATATATATTTTTTTTTTTTTTTCAATCCTAAACAAAAAAATGTTTCCAGCAAAAAAAATATATATATATAGTTAATATGCAAAACAATTTTAGATGGAAATCAATTGGGGAAAAATAATCAAAAACCCCAATCCAACAATTCTAGGGTTTATCCAAAAACAAAACCAATTAAGTAAAACCCTAAAATCACAAACTTGAAACACATTCTTTCTTCAAGAACTCTTTCAACAACCAATTCCAATCAATCTAATGGACAAAACCTAGGCTCTGATACCACTGTTGGGATTCGTCATTGGAAAAATAACGTGGCGCAGCAAAAATACACCGTTTAAAATTTCCTAGAATCCACCTATCGTGTCCAATTACCATTGATTAGAATAAAATCAAATAAGAATCAAGAGAGATTAACTCACCGGATTCGTCTCCTCTAGAGACTGCTGCAGAATCGTTTGTTGAAACTGCAATCTCCAAAGTCCGGTGCACGACCAACTATTGAGCGGGAACCGGTGCTAGCCGAAGACGCGAAGGAATGAAGGATTAATGCTGGGATTTTCGGCTATTTGGGGCTGCAATTGGTGGCTAAAATTTTCAGCAATTAATTAGAGTTGAATTAGGTTTTTCCTCCTTAAGTGTGCCCTTATATAGACAGCTTGTCTAATTGGGTTTTAATTAGGTTAATTAAACCCAAGCCCACTAGGATTATAATTACATAAATAAACTTTAATTAGAAAGTATATACTATGTAATTTAATTCTATTTGGCTAAATTTAATTACCCCTAAATAAAATTAAATCACACTTAAGTAAATACAATACATGTATTTAATTTTCCTACTTAGGAAAATTATTTTATTAATTGTTTACTTTATGTAATTCAATTAATTAATAAATTAATTAATTACATTATGTAAACTTATTAATTAAATTAAATTCAACACAATGTTAATTAATTACCTTGACACCAAATGTCAACTAATTAATTAACGCATTCCTTCCAATGTACATTACATGTACAATATCTATAAGTTCCAGCTCAGTTGATCTATGTGCACGATCCTATGGGTCTGTCTGTATGTTGGCAGTAGGCCTAAGGCCCACAGACTGTAAGTGGGTTCTAGCAAACCATTACAGCCCCCAATTAATACAGAGATGCAGCAGTCTTTAGAAGACATTCACTCGGTAGTAATCTCATAGTGTCCTTTGCCTAACGATATCGATATGAACAAGCAAGAGGCATGGTGTCCGTCATCCTCTTCTGTTGTTTATTATATTTCTTGATCTTGAGTTGACTGATTAATCAAATAAGCAACCAACTTATTTGGGTATGGCCATACACTTATCAGTCCCACTCATCAAGTGGCCAATGATATCATCTCGGTGTTACCCGAGTGGCAATTCCATCACTTCATCATCAATATCAACATGTTCACCGGTCCACCCAATCATACCCGTATTTAGCATCCTTTTACAGACCTGTTAGGCGTATGTCAAAGTGAACCGGATTCCATATTGATATTATAATAAAATCTGGTCTGAGGACAAAAGAGACCTACTCAAGAAAGACCTATGACATGACAACCATGTGGCTTTCTTAAGCGGATCGATCCAGTCCCATGTCAATGACATGTACCTATATTCATGACTGACTATACAAGTACTATGGCTAGTTAAGAACTACCATACAGTCATCGAATATACAAGTCTGTGGTTCTATTCGTTCTCATGATTAGAACAGACCTGGGATAGGTTTTATGATTATAAATCAATGGATACTCTACTCATATTATAGCATAAGATATAAATGAAATAGATTAATTGCCTTTATTAATGTGACACAAATAATGTATTCATACATGACTCTTAATGTATAATACAAAATACAAGAATCCAATGCCCTAAGAACTAGGGCACACCAACACTTTCAAGTCCGATTCAAGTCCGTCCGTTCCGTAGGTAACATAGGAATTCTCATCATAGAGGTTGGGAAAGCCCGGCGCTTACAACAGTGTAAAGCAAAAAACAAATGAAAGTGTGGATACTCACATGGGTGGTGTTAGGAGGAATAGCAGAAGGGTAGACGTGGTCCCTGAGATACAAGTCAGCCAGGTACGACCTTCCGAATTCATCAATTAGCTGAATAGATAGCTTCATCAAAAACTCTAGTCACCCCAGGATGAAGCCAGTAGGAGGGACCACTAGGGGAATCACTTGAGGAGCAGATGGAATATCCTGCATCCTCACATCAGCGGCTTGCTCTGCCGTCCAGGCAGAGGAATTCCCATCACCTCGTCTAGTGGTGGACTACGAGCCCAGACTGTTGGATGTGCCCTAGTCTCAAGGCATTGGACCTTGTATTTGTATTGTATATTTATTGGATTCATGTATTATACATATTTTATGTCATTAATAAAGGCATTAATTCATTTATTATATATATCTTGTGCAATATTTTAAATGAAGTATCCAATGGACATATCCATAGCCATGATAACAAGTGTCATGCACTTGGCAGTAAGACCATGGATAGGGAAAACGATATGGCCATAAAGAGATCCGTAGTCTATTCCAGTCATGGGACTGAATGGAACTAGAGACTATCATTAACCTGGTTGTATGGTGGTGTCTTACCGGTCATTAGACATGGGATGTCAACCAAGTTAATGGGTACATGCAAAAGGGGGCATGGTACTGGATAGATCCACTAAACGAGAAATCCACATGGTATAGTATCACAAGTGATTCTCGGGTAGTACTTGTATGGATCCTTTGACCTGACCAGTGTTGCATGTGAGGTTGCATACTTAGGGGTACGCCTAAAGGGCCCATAATAGGGTGCCAAGTATGGGTACTTTTAGGGTATGTCACTAAGTATGGCAATGCTATGGATCTGCAGAAGGGATATGTCACTCAGTAGTCCACTAAGAAGATATCATCGGCCTCTTGATGATTGATAAGAGTGTGGCCACACCCAAACAAGTTGGAACTTATTTGTGAGCATCAATACATTTGGGATCAAGTAAATTTCCAGACACAAAAGAGGGTGATCAATCCATGCCTCTGTGTTGGACACGGATATCAATGACATAGGATATACAAGTTCAAACTACAGGGTTATGATTACAGTTGGACTGCTATCTCTGTTGGGATTTTTCTCCTGAAATCACCCGATAAAATCAGAAGAACGCGATGATTTCCTCAAATCCAGTCCCAGGAGCAATTGAAATGGAAATTGTAAAACATAAAATTGAAATAGAAAGAGATTAAATTCTTACCCGAAATATCTCTTTTAGAGATGGATGAAGACTGTAGAAATCAAATTAGATTCCCTCCTCGTTCACGTACACGAACGCCTAACGAACACCACCTGTGCTAGCGTCGGAAAATCATGAAATTTCGGAGAGGGAGGAGGCTTGGGAATTCGGCCAAATGGTGGCTTCCACACTAGTCTGTGTTGACTGAATTCTTCCCTAGGGTTTTAACCCTAGGATTTCCAAATTCCCTTATGGGAATTTAGGCCCAGTTTGGCTCCTGTGTCTGTGTGGGCTTCCTGCTTTTAATTCAGGCCCAAACCTATTTTAATTAGTCTGGTTTAAATCAATTTCAAGCCCAATTTTAATTAACCCATGTATTTAATATATTACTCCAAGTAACAAATTATTTACACTTAAATTAAAATTAGTTTGACCAATTAATTTAATCCATCAAATTAAAATTAAGTCTTCACAAAACAAATTCATATGTAAACCTATACATATGAATATTTCCACCTAGGAAATAAATTCATAATTAATCCAATTAATTATGTAAAGCCAAATATTAATTTTTATTATAATGATCAATCCAATTGATCCTTATAATATAATTAATATATATACACCTCTCTTTCTAGTGTGTATACTCCAAGTATACATGTGATTCCTTAAGTCGGTGTTCAGTCGCTCAATGTGTATGATCCCGTGGGCCCATCTTTATGTTGGCAGTGGGCCTATGGCCCACAGACTGCAGTTGGGCTCTAGCAAGCCATTACAGCCCCCAATAAAGATGGAGATGGCAGTCTAACTGTTATCATAACCCTATATTTTAAACTTGTATATCCCATGTCATTGATATCGGTGTCCAACACAGAGGCATGGATTGATCACCCTCTTTTGTGTCCGGACATTAACTTGATCCCGAATGCATTGAAGCTCACAAACAAGTTCCCACTTGTTTGGGTGTGGCCACCCTCTTATCAGTTGCATTCATCAAGAGGCCGGTGATATCTTCCCAGTGGACTACTGAGTGACAAATCCCTTCTGCATATCCATAGTATTACCATGCTAAGTGACATACCCGAAAGTACCCATACTTGGCACCCTATTACAGGCCCTTTAGGCGTACCCCTAAGTATGCGACCTCACATGTAACACCATCATATGGTCAGGTCAAAGGATCCATACAAGTACTATACGAGAATCACTTGTGATACTATACCATGTGGATTTCTCGTTTAGTGGATCTATCCAGTACCATGCCCCTTATGCATGTACCCATTAACTTGGTTGACATTCCATGTCCAATGACTGGTAAGACATCGCCATACAACCAGGTTAATGATAGTCTCTTGTTCCATTCATTCCCATGACTGGAACAGACTACGGATCTATTCATGGTCATATCGTTTACCCTATCCATGGTCTTACTGCCAAGTGCATGACACTTGTCATCATGGAAATAGCTATGTCCATTGGATACTTCATTTAATATATTGCACAAGATAAATATAATAAATGAATTGATGCCTTTATTAATAACACAAATGAGTATAATACATAAATCCAATAAATGTATAATACAAATACAAGGACCAATGCCTCGGGACTAGGGCATTTCCAACAATCTCCCACTTGCACTAGTTCCAACTAGGCATGGGCCTAATCCCTATAGACCTAGTATGACCCACGTGCTTGGGCTGAGCTAGCGCCTTGGTCAACGAGTACGTGACATTATCCTCGGTGTCCACTCTATGTAATGCAATGTCACCTCTCTCCGTGATTTCTCGTATGAGGTGAAACTTTTTATGCACGTGCTTTGTGTTCTTGTGTGACCGGGGCTCCTTAGCTTGTGCAATAGCCCTATTGTTGTCACAGAAGACATCAACTGGGTCTTGGATAGTTGGTACTACTCCCAACTCAGTGATAAACTTCCTTATCCATACAGCTTCCTTTGCTGCATCACACGCCGCGATGTACTCAGCTTCTGTTGTAGAGTCTGCGATGGTTGGCTGCTTTGAGCTCCTCCAGCTTACAGCACCACCATTTAGCAAAAACACATTTCCAGACTGTGATTGGTACTCATCCTGGTTGGTTTGGAAGCTTGCATCAGTGTACCCAGTAACAGATAGTACTTCCTGACCTCCATACACCAAGAAGCTATCCTTAGTCCGGTTAAGGTACTTGAGGATTGTCTTGACAGCTCTCTAGTGATCCTCCCCGGGATCCTGCTGGTACCGGCTCGTCATACTTAGTGCAAAGGCGACATCAGGTCTCATACATAACATGGAGTACATAATTGATCCTATAGCCAAAGCATATGGAACCAATTTCATGTTCTCCCTGTCCTCCCTTATCTTAGGATAGTGTTTCTTACTAAGTTTCAGCCCATGGCCCATTGGCAAGAAATCTTTCTTGGCCCGGTCCATGTTGAACCTTTTCAGAACTTTGTCTATGTACAAGGCCTGACTTAGGCCTGGAAGCCGATTTGATCTATCCCTGTAGATCCTGATCCCTAGGATCATTTCAGATTCGCCTAAGTCCTTCATTGCGAAGCACTTACTTAGCCACTGCTTTACCCCTTGCAGTGTAGGTATATGGCTTCCAATGAGTAGGATGTCATCTACATAAAGTACCAAGAATGTGACAATGCTCCCACTAGTCCTCTTATACACACAAGGCTCATCTTGATTCTGTATAACGCTATATTCCTTTATGGCCTCATTGAATCTTAGATTCCAACTTCGGGATCCTTGCTTCAGTCCATAAATGGACCTTTAAAGTTTGCATACCCTTCCTAGATACTTTGGATTGACAAAACCCTCAAGTTGTGTCATGTACACATCCTCGAGTAGCTTTCCATTAAGGAAAGCGGTTTTAACATCCATCTGCCATACCTCATAGTCATACCATGCGGCTATGGCCAGTAGTATCCTGATGGATTTGAGCATGGCTACTGGTGAGAAAGTTTCATCATACTCTATTCCATGGACTTGTCTGAAACCTTTTGCAACCAGACGCCCCTTGAAGGTATTATCAGCTTTTAGCTTGTAGCACCACTTGCAACCTATTACCTTAGCACCCGGAGGTGGATCAACCAAGTTCCAAACTTGGTTATCGTACATAGATTGCATTTCTGCCTCCATGGCTTTACGCTGATTGATTGTGGACTAGCCATAGCCTCCTGGTAGGTTTTGGGTTCTTCCTCATCCCAGATGAGAAGAGTTTGATCATCGGTGACGAGGAAACCATACCTCTCCAGTTCCCGACGATCCCTACCAGACCTTCTAGGTTCTTGTGCGGCCTAGGTCAGTGCTTCCCCTTGTGAAAGCTCCACCTGGGCCTCCGAGTTATCCTCTTTAGGAGCTTGTGGACCTTGAACTTCCCTGAGTTCAACATTGCTCCCACTGTCTTTCTTAGAAAGGAACTCCTTTTCTAGAAAGACCCCTTTCCTTGCCACGAACACCTTGTTCTCGGTGGGGTTGTAGAAGTAATACCCTTTGGTTTCCCTAGGGTAGCCCACAAACAGGCATTTATCGGTTTTGGGCTCCAGCTTGCCACTAGTCAATTTCTTGACATATGCTTCGCATCCCCAAATCCTTAGGAAAGACACATTGGGCTCCTTGCCCGTCCATATCTCATATGGGGTCTTTTCCACTGCCTTAGTTGGAGTATTATTTAAGATGAGAGCTGCTGTCTCAAGGGCGTGTCCCCAGAAACTAATTGGGAGAGAGGCTTGACTCATCATTGAGCGGACCATGTCCAACCGGGTCCTATTCCTCCGTTCGGACACCCCATTCCATTGTGGTGTTCTGGGAGGAGTGAGCTGTGGAACTATTCCATGCTCTCTCAAGTATGAGTCAAACTCTAGGCTCATATACTCACCGCCTAGGTCCGACCGAAGGGTTTTGATATTCCTGCCTAGTTGGTTCTGTACCTCGTTCCTAAATTCCTTGAACCTATCAAGGGTCTCGGACTTGTGTTTCATCAGATAGACATAGCCATATCTGCTGAAATCCTCCGTGAACGTGACGAAGTACAGGTGTCCACCTCTGGTCGTTGTGCTTATGGGTCCACATACATCTGAATGTATTAGGTCCAATAAGCCAGCGGCCCTTTCACCCTTCTTGCTAAAAGGTGTCTTAGTCATCTTGCCTCGTAAACATGACTCGCATGTATCAATTGACTCCAAGTCAAATGACCCTAAGACTCCAGCTTTGTGAAGCTTAGCTATGCGTTTCTCGTTTATGTGGCCAAGACGACAATGCCATAGGTAGTCAGGATTAAGTTAATTAGGCTTAACCCTTTTAGTGTTTATGTTATAGACATGATTGGTTTCATTTAAGTCCAGGATATATAGGCCATTATTTAATAGAGCTTCTCCATAAAATAATCCCTCTCTAGATAAAGAAATTCTACCATTAGAAATAGTAAAATTAAATCCAGAAATATCCAACATTGATACAGAAATAATATTCCTGCACATGGCAGGTACAAAATAACAATGTTCCAAAATTAAAACCAATCCGCTGGGCATCACAAGGTGATATTCGCCGATCTCTATGGCAGTAACCCTTGCTCCATTTTCGACCCACAAGTCCACCTCTCCCGACCCCAATGACCTTCTGTTCTTAAGTCCCTGCACATTGCAACAAATGTGAGAACCACATCCAGTATCCAATACCCAAGATGTTCAAACAGTAAGATTAATATCTATAACATAAATACCTGAAGAGGACGCACCTTGGCCCTTCTTTGCTCTCCTATCAGCCTGGGACACGATCTCTTCCAATGGCCCGCCTGTCTACACCCGAAACAGACATCTTCAGGACCTACCTTCTGCTGGGCCTTGGGTTGGGCCTTGGCCTTCTTAGCTTTTGCCTTCTTGGCCTTGGCCTTACCCTTAGCAACAGGAGGGTTCCCCTTGTTGACCAGCAGCACCAGCGGAGTCTTTTCGATCGACTGCTCAGTAAGCTTAAGCATCCTATGCAACTCACTGACAGTGCGGTTCATCCCTTGCATGTTGTAGTTTAGGATGAATTGATCATAAGAATCCGACAAGGATGCAAGGATTGTGTCCACCGCCAACTCCTGAGAGATAGGCGATCCGAGACGGGCCAAAGTGTCCAAATAGCCCTTCATCTTGAGCACGTGTGCGCTCACAGATGTCCCGGCCCCCATCTTACAATAGTGAAATGCCTTATTGGTCAGGTACCTTTCCTGACGAGCTTACTCCTGAAACATCTCTTTTAGAGTTGTTATCATAGCATAGGCTTGATGGTCCATAAACTATTTTTGCAGTTCGGGGACCATACAGGCCAACATAAGGCATGTCACATCCCTATTATCCTTGACATGCGCCTCGTATTCCTCCAGCTGGGCAGCCGGTGGATTACGTCCTTGAGGCGCAGCTGGTACAGGCCTTTCCGGTACATACTCTTTTGACTCTTGTCTTAGAACAATTCTTAAGTTCCTAGACCAGTCCAAAAAGTTAGGACCGGAAAGCTTATCCTTCTCAAGAATAGATCGCAGTGATAAGGTATTGTTGTTTGCCATTTAAGAGTTTCTACACAGAAAAACAATTAGAGTGTTAATAAAGGACTTTAATTTATTATTCCCATATGAAATTAATAATGAATCATGTTATTAATTTAAACCAAGTTGTTGGGCTCATGGGCCGAGATCCATATTTCATCAAGATATAGCCAAACAAGGGTTTGGTACAACTATACCTTAATTATTTAGGTAGGAACGCCGTCCAATCCCAACCTAGGGACTCTCGGTTTGATGGGCTTGTTGGCACTTACCCATCTGTGCTTAGGGCTAGGAGAATCCTACTACCCACGCTAAGTCAAAACCTCCATTCAAGTGTTAGAGTATCCCATACTCTAACCCAATACAAAGTGACAATACTCCAGTGTATCCTGCGAGGGCATGGTCTACAACTGGCCTATTCCCACTTCGAGTCGGTTTTGAATGAGGGAAGCACTTTTAAGCGACTTAGTAATTCCATTTGGTTATTAGATTCAATTTATAACGGCTTACATACATAAGGCGGGTGAAATGCTGTTGGATCATACATTCATACATGCAAATAAACATAAAGCATAATTAAATAAAAGTAAAATGGGTTGCTATGGGCCTATATTACATCCTAATATTATTCTAGTAAACCTATACTAGAAATAAATATCAGGTGGGCCTCCATCATTTCCTTCTGGGCTTGCACCTCCACTTGGGCTCACCACTCCATGGGCTTCTTCTTTTACAAATTTTATAATAATCGAATAAAATAAAATTACATTAAAAAAGAAAAATCACACGCAGGCCGTATTTACCCAAAAAGAAAAATACAATCCATCTTGTACAAGGCCCAATAGCATCCAACCATACAAACATTTAATCATACATATGCATCCAATACATATAATTCATAAGCATGTTATAATGCATGATTTAAGCCCATTTCAATTATGTCTAAGCCATTATATAGAAATCACCAATTTTGGCCCACCATGGTTCTAACCCTTAATGGGCTTTGGGCCTCCAGCCTAGGCAGTCCAACTACTCCCACTGGAATTGGGAAACCATGGGTCCAATTCAGCCGTCCAAGTAATTGTGCCAAAATTACCCGAACCAATTTCAATTAACCATATTAATTTCCAAAATTAATATCACATGAATAAAATAAAATTTCACTCAAGAAACCACACGCATTTAAATTGCATAAATTTAAATACACGAATTTTAAAACCAATTAAAATTTCAAAACTGGGCCCCAGGCCCAAGACCTGCCAAATCCAAAACACTGGAACCGGCCCGCTGCTGCCGCCAGCAGTAGCCCGCTGCTCCGGTAGCAGCTGCCGCCCAGTGGCAGCGGCTGCTGCTGGAACCAGTGGCAGCAGCCGCTCCCGCAGCGTGCGGCGGCCGCAGCCGGCAGCCCTGCACCTCCGGGAGCCAGATTTTTTTTTTTATTTAAAACAGAAATAAAAATTGAACAAACAAAATATTGCATCCATCAACAACAAGAAATTCACCAAGAATTCCAAAATCATACAATTAAATTAAACTAACATAAACCTATACGCAAATTTAATTTCAATTGTACAAAAACAGATGGGAAAAATCTTAAACCCAAACCAAGAATCCCAATAAAAAATCTCCAATTTTAAAATATGGGATTCAACCAATTTAAACAATTTCCACGGATCAAAAGCCCGCTCTGATACCACTGTTGGGATTTTTCACCGGAAATCACCCCATAAAAGCGGAAGAACGCGATGATTTCCTCAAATATAGTCCCAGGAGCAATTGAAATGGAAATTGTAAAATATAAAATTGAAATAGAAAGAGATTAAATTCTTACCCGAAATATCTCTTTCTAGAGATGGATGAAGACCGCAGAAATCAAATTAGATTTCTTCCTCGTTCACGTACACAAACGCCTAATGAACACCACTCGTGCTACCGTCGGAAAATCACAAAATTTTAGAGAGGGAGGAGGCTTGGGAATTCGGCCAAATGGTGGCTTCCACACTAGTCTGTGTTGGTTGAATTCTTCCCTAGGGTTTCCAAATTCCCTTATGGGAATTTAGGCCCAGTTTGGCTTCTGTGTCTGTGTGGGCTTCCTGCTTTTAATTCAGGCCCAAACCTATTTTAATTAGTCTGGTTTAAATCAATTTCAAGCCCAATTTTAATTAACCCATGTATTTAATATATTACTCCAAGTAACATATTATTTACACTTAAATTAAAATTAGTTTGACCAATTAATTTAATCCATCAAATTAAAATTAAGTCTTCACAAAACAAATTCATATGTAAACCTATACATATGAATATTTCCACCTAGGAAATAAATTCATAATTAATCCAATTACTTATGTAAAGCCAAATATTAATTTTTATTATAATGATCAATCCGATTGATCCTTATAATCTAGTGTGTATACTCCAAGTATACATGTGATTCCTTAAGTCGGTGTTTAGTTGCTCAATGTGTACGATCCCGTGGGCCCATCTTTATGTTGGCAGTGGGCCTATGGCCCACAGAATGCAGTTGGGCTCTAGCAAGCCACTGCAGCCCCCAATAAAGATAGAGATGGCAGTCTAACTGTTATCATAACCCTGTATTTTAAACTTGTATATCCCATGTCATTGATATCGGTGTCCAACACAAAGGTATGGATTGATCACCCTCTTTTGTGTCCGGACATTAACTTGATCCCGAATGCACTGAAGCTCACAAACAAGTTCCCACTTGTTTGAGTGTGGCCACACTCTTATCAGTTGCATTCATCAAGAGGCCGGTGATATCTTCCCAGTGGACTACTGAGTGACAAATCCCTTCTGCATATCCATAGTATTACCATGCTAAGTGACATACCCGAAAGTACCCATACTTGGCACCCTATTACAGGCCCTTTAGGTGTACCCCTAAGTATACGACCTCACATGTAACACCATCATATGGTCAGGTCTAAGGATCCATACAAGTACTACACGAGAATCACTTGTGATACTATACCGTGTGGATTTCTCGTTTAGTGGATCTATCCAGTACCATGCCCCTTATGTATGTACCCATTAACTTGGTTGACATTCCATGTCCAATGACCGGTAAGACACCGCCATACAACCAGGTTAATGATAGTCTCTTGTTCCATTCATTCCCATGACTGGAACAGACTACGGATCTATTCATGGTCATATCGTTTACCCTATCCATGGTCTTACTGCCAAGTGCATGACACTTGTCATAATGGAAATAGCTATGTCCATTGGATACTTCATTTAATATATTGCACAAGATAAATATAATAAATGAATTGATGCCTTTATTAATAACACAAATGAGTATAATACATAAATCCAATAAATGTACAATACAAATACAAGGACCAATGCCTCGGGACTAGGGCATTTCCAATAAATCTCCATCTTAATTGGGGGCTGCAGTGGCTTGCTAGAGCCCGCCTATAGTTTGTGGGCCATAGGCCCACTGCCAACATAAAGATGGGCCCACGGGATCATACACATTGAACGTCTGAACACGGACTTAAGGAATCACCTGTATACTTGGAGTACACATACCAGAGAGAGAGGATCATATTAATTATATTATAAAGATCAATTGGATTGATCATAATAATAAAATTAATATTTAATTGGCCTTCTCATAATTAATTAGATTAATTTATGAGATTATTTCCTAGGTGGAAATATTGCACATGTATAGGTTTACATGTATCCTAATTTTACGTTAGTCAAATTTAATTCCATGGTAAAATTAGTTGATCAAATTAATTTTAATTTAAATGTATAGAACATATTATATGGTATAATATGTTAGGATACATGTTAAATAAAATTAAGTTTGATAATCAATTGGACCAAAAGAATTAAAGTTGAATTAGGCTTGAAAAGGAGAAAAGAGCCTGCGTAGAATGGGGAAGCTTGGGCCGAAATTTTTACTCAAAAATTTCAGCCCACTAGGTCATGTTATGACCTAGGGATTTTGGCCAAAGGAGGTAGAGGAAGCCATAGCTGAAATTTTGCCTCCATCTCTCTCAAAGGTTTTCCGATTGCAACGCTAGCACGGGTCGTGTTCCACAGCCGTTCGTGTATGTGAACGCGGAGGGAATCTACTTTGATTTCTGCAGCCATCTCTAGAAGACATATTCTGGGTGAGAATTTATTCTCTTCTATTAAATTTTAAAGTTTTACAATTTTCATCTCAATTGCCCCTGGGCACGGATTTGAGGAAATTATCGTGATCTTACGCATTTATTCGGATGATTTCCGGTGAAAATCACAACACCGACAACTAGAGTGTCCACCAGATGAAGTGCAAGGGCATTTACCCCTCCCTGATGGCTACAGATAGCAAAAGAAGGGTGTCAATAAACGGTAGTTCAGTATAGATAAACAAAAAGCAGAAAAGGAAGCATACCCCTACCTGCATTGCTTCGGTCGGAGGAAGGAGGTGTGTGGTGGCAAACTGGAGGTAGTCTCTCTCCACTCCATCTACCACGTAGCCTAGTCCAAAGCGATTAGGATGATCCATCACCGATAGAAGATGCGGCCAAAATAGTTCCATAAGGAGAGCAGCTAGAATCTTGCGTTCCGTAGGACCAGAGCACCAATAAGAGACTCGATCTTCGAGGTACCACTCGAAGCCGAAGAGGCACTCCATCACGAATCTCCTCTATGCTAGCCTCTGGGCTTCCCTAACCTCCCTGGGTAACTCAGCCCCCCTCCAGGGCTTTTTGGTTAGCTAAAATCATAGAATCGGAAGTCAGAAGATCATAAAAAAAGTTGTGAAGCATCATAATTTGGAATCCATAAAATGGAGAGATATGTACCTCCTTGAACGTCATCTTGGTTAAGAACAGCCGGCAATTATTCACACTCCTATCTACCTCCCCCTAACTAAAATCCAACCACTGTTTCAACTAGGGGAACTCAAGGAGCTCTGTGGTCTCGGGAATGTGCACCACCCGCTGAGGAATAAAACCATACTCATACTCCCAAATCTGTAAAAGAAGTATAATAAGAAGGTCAGTGGCGAGTTAAAAAGAGAAACTCACATGAAGGACGATCTAAGGGCCCTTCACCTCTTTTTTCTTCCCCTAGGTGCATAGATCAAGAAAGTACTATAACTGAGCCAAGCTAGCACGTCCCTAACACAAGTCCTTCACATCACCCAGCTGGATCAGTGAAGGAAGGACAGCTAAGTTCAGGTCGCTCTGACCTGTAGGGAAAACCAGTGTAATAAGGGCATAAAAGAGAAAAGCCATAGCATAATGTCTCGCATCCTCAGTTGTGAAAGTGGTGTCCTCAGGGACCTCAGCCTGCCTCATCATCCAGTAATCCTGAAGAGTGCAACACTGAATCCTCCTGTCTCAGGGGGTCAGACCAATCGGCATAGTAATAATCTGGGGACGGAAGCCTCCCCTCTTTAGTGTCTGGTTAAACTTGATCGTGCGACCACCGAAAGGGAGCCTGGTGATAGCCGAGAAGTCCTCAGGCATAATCGTGTATTACTTAGTCGAGAAATGGAATGTGTGCATGGAATCCATCCACTGCTTAATCAACACCATCATTAACCTGCGGCTCATCCTGGGAGGATGGTCACACATGGAGCATACCATTCTCTATTGTCCAGTGGCGTCAACAATCTCCTTCACACCATCTAGGAGTCTCCTATAACATCTCAATAATTTCGATAGCATCTCGGCCCCATAAATACGGGCCCAATCCTACAAAGCAATAAACAGGGAGTTTTTATGAATTGTTTGGATTGCATATGAGTCATATAGCCCAAATGAGACACATTGGAATTGCAAAAAAATAATGAAAGATTTTATATTCTGGCAATTACAGTCGCACGGCTATATTTATAGCCACACATCTATAACCATCAAAGGTAGAGTCACATGACTCTAATCAAGCAGTCCCAAGCTGGCTTAAGGACATATCCGTAAGGCTATAACGTAGAGACGAGTGGCTCTAACTAGGAAAAAAAAAGAAAATTCCAAAAAAAACCCTAAGTTCAATAAAATCAACCCTAAATCAACTCTAATCAATACCAAATCATCAATTGAGGTTTCTAGGGGCAAAATCTACTCTAAGCATGCATCAATTTCACTTAATTTCATCTAATTTCGTCTACATTTGCAAGAATTGGAGGAAATTGGAAAAAAGGAAAAATTAGGGAAAACTAACCAATCTCCAAGCTACATGCGTAGATGGCTGAAGTGTGACTAGCACGGGATCGTTTATCTTGACCCCACAATACTCCACCGAGTCGCGAAGGCCATACACATCGACTGTGGACTTGGTGGGTAAGAAAAATACCCCCTCAGGTAAAACATACCTTGTGTGAGGGGCGGGTTGTGAAGGAGCAGCCAGATGAAGCATCTTTCGGAGTTTCTTCATCAGCTTGGAAGTCGGAAATCGATTTGAAGAGAATAGAGGAAAAGAAAGGCAGAAGAAGAAGAGGAAGAATGTTGTTTTTCAAAAATGAGGCTTCTGCCCGAAATTTGAATGGTCTCCCAATTTCACGCTAGAGCCTTGCGGCTCTAACGAGGTAAGTTATAGTCGCACGACTATATAATGCAAATTAAAGCTGCACGGCTCCAAATCTCAGGTATGAAGAATTTCTTAATTTTCAGAATTACCATTTACACCAATATAATCCCGAGAAGCGTATTCATTGCTTTTGCAAGTATCCAGGGGCATAACAATCAAGCCGTATTTATTCTTGATCGAAGGGGCGAGAATTTTTGTCTCCGAAATTATCGATCAAGGAATAAATATGCACTCTTGACACAACTTCAAAATCATTGCTCCATGAAGAGCTGACACAACTTTAGAATCATTGCTCCCCAAAGAGCTGACACAACTTCAAAATTATTGATCCACCGAGAGCCGACTTCAAACCAAAGCTCCTAGAGCTAACTTAAAAATTATTACTCCACCGAGAACCGACTTCAAACCAAAGCTCCGACTTTAAAATTATTGCTCCACCGAAAGCCAACTTCAAATTATTGCTCCACCGATAGCTGTTGGATATGCCCTAGTCCCGAGGAATTGGACCTTGTGTTTGTATTATACATTTATTGGATTTATGTATTATACTCATTTTGTGTTATTAATAAAGGCATTAATTCATTTCTTATATATATCTTAGGCAATATCTTAAATGAAGTATCCAATGAACATATCTATATCCATGATGACAAGTGTCATGCACTTGACAGTAAGACTATGGATCGGGTAAATGATATGACCATAAAGAGATCCGTAGTCTGTTCCAGTCATGGGAATGAATGGAACTAGAGACTATCATTAACCTGGTTGTGTGGCGGTGTCTTACCGGTCATTGGACATGGAATGTCAACCAAGTTAATGGGTACATGTAAAAGGGCATGGTACTGGATAGATCCACTAAACGAGAAATCCACATGGTATAGTATCACAAGTGATTCTCGTGTAGTACTTGTATGGATCCTTTGACCTGACCATATGATGGTGCCTAAAGGGCCTGTAATAGGGTGCCAAGTATGGGTACTTTCAGGTATGTCACTTAGCATGGCAATGCTATGGATATGCAGAAGGGATTTGTCACTCAGTAGTCCATTGAGAAGATATCACCGGCCTCTTGATGAATGTGGCTAATAAGAGTGTGGCCACACCTAGACAAGTTGGAACTTGTTTACGAGCATCAATACATTCGAGGTCAAGTATATGTCCGGACACAAAAGCGGGTGATCAATCCATGCCTCTGTGTTGGACACCGATATCAATGACATGGGATATACAAGTTCAAACTACAGGGTTATGATTACAGTTGGACTGCCATCTCCATCTTAATTGGGGGCTGCAGTGGCTTGCTAGAGCCCAACTGCAGTCTGTGGGCCACAGGCTCACTGCTACCATAAAGATGGGCCCACGGGATCGTACACACTGAGCGACTGAACACAGATTTAAGGAATCACCTGTATACTTGGAGTATACACTCTAGAGAGAGAGGATTGTATTAATTATATTATAAAGATCAATTGGATTGATCATAATAATAAAATTAATATTTGATTGGCCTTCTCATAATTAATTGGATTAATTTATGAGATTATTTCCTGGGTGGAAATATTCATATGTATAGGTTTGCATATGAATTTATTTTGTGAAAATCTAATTTTAATTTCATGGATTAAATTAATTAGTCAAACCAATTTTAATTAAATGTAAATAATATGTTACATGGTGTATTAAATTATATACATGTGCAAATTAAAGTTGGGCTTGAAATTAATTTAAAGCAGACAAATTAAAATAGATTTGGGCTTAAAAATTGAATGAAGGAAAGCCCACACATGGTGAGCCAATTGGGCCAAAATTCTCAAGGAGAATTTCGGCCACCTAGGGTAAAAACGACCCTAGGTATTTCGGCCATGTAGGGACAAGTAAGGATAGCCAAAATTCTCATCCTCTCCCTCTCCAAAGTTCGTGATTTTTTGGCGCTAGCACGAGTTGTGTTCGAGAGGCGTTCGTGTACTTGAAGGAGAAGGGAGTCTATTTTGATTCTTAGAGTCTGCATCCAACTCTTGAAGAGATAATCCGGGTAAGAGATTTATCTCTTGTTGGAAAAATTTTATGTTTTACAATTTCCATTTCAATTGCTCCTGGGCACGGATTTTAGGGAATCACCGCGTTCTTCCCCTTTAATCGGATGATTTTCGGTGAAAAATCCCAACAGTGGTATCAGAGTGGGCTTTTGATCCATGGAAATTGTTAAAATTGGTTTGAATCCCTTGGTTTTGAAATTGGTATTTTTGATTGGGATTCTTGGATTAGGGTTTATGATTTTTTCCCTTTAATTTTGCAATAGAAATTAAATTTGCATATAGGTTTATGTTTATTTAATTTTATTGTTCTTGGATGAGATTCTTGGTGATTCTTGTTGTGGATGTTTTATTTTTATTTTAATTTCATTAATAAAGAAAAATTAGGCTGTTCCCGGTGTGCAGGACTACCGCCGGCGGCAGCGGGAGTAGCGGCAGCAGCCGCTGCCTACTGCTGCTGGGCAGTGGTTGTTGCACGGCGGCAGCGGCTGCTGCTGCTAGGGCAACTAGGTTGCCCTAGCCGCAGTGGGCCGGGCTCAGTATTTTTTGGATTTGGCGGGTTCACGCCTGGGGCCCAGTTTTGAAATTTTAATTGGTTTTAAAATTCGTGTGTTTAAATTTCTTGCAATTTAAATGCGCATGGTTTCTTGAATGAAATTTAATTTTATTCATGTGATATTAATTTTGGAAAGTAATATGGTTAATTGAAATTGGTTCGGGTAATTTTGGCACAATTACTTGGACAGCTAAAATGGACCCATGGTTTCCCAATTGCAGTGGGAGCAGTTGGACTGCCTAGGCTGGAGGCCCAAAGCCCGTTAAGGGTTAGAACCATGGTGGGCCAAAATTGGCGATTTCAAAATAATGGCTTGGACATAATTGAAATGGGCTTAATTCATGCATTATAACATACTTATAAATTATATGTATTGGATGCATATGGGTGATTAAATATTTGTATGATTGGATGCTATTGGGCCTTTATTCAAGATGGGTTGTATTTTCTTTTTGGGTAAATTCGGCCTACGTGTCGTTTTTCTTTTTTTAATGTAATTTTATTTGATTTACTTATTATAGAATTTCTAAAAGAAGAAGCCCAAGAAGTGGTGAGCCCAAGTGGAGGTGCAAGCCCAGAAGGAAGAAGATGGAGGCCCACCTGATATTAGATTCTAGTATAGGTTTACTAGAATAATATTAGGATGTAATGTAGGCCCATAGCAGTCTATTTTACTTATTTATCTAATTATGCTTTATATTTATTTGCATGTGTGAATGTATGATCCAACAGCACATTTCACCCGCCTTATGCATGTAAGCCGTTATTAAATGAATCTAATAACCAAATGGAAATTACTAGGTCGCTTAAAAGTGCTTCCCTCATTCAAAACCAGTTCGAAGTGGGGATAGGCTAGTTGTAGACCTTGCCCTCACAGGATACACTGGAGTATCGTCATTTTGTATTGGGTTAGGGTATGGATTACTCTAACACTTGAATGGAGGTTTTGACTTAGCGTGGGTAGTAGGATTCTCCTGGCCCTAAGCACAGATGGGTAAGTTCCAACAAGCCCATCAAATCGAGAGTCCCTAGGTTGGGATTGGACGGTGTTCCTACCTAAATAATTAGGGTATAGTTATACCAGGCCCTCGTCTGGCTATATCTTAATGAAATATGGATCTCGGCCATGAGCCCAACAACTCTTTTTAATTAATAACTTGATTCATTATTAATTATATATGGGAATAACAAAGTAAAGTCCTTTATTAACACTCTCAAATATTTTTCTATGTAGAAACTCTAAACTGGCAAATAACAACTCATTATCACTGCGATCAATCCTTGAGAGGGATGAGCTTTCTGGTCCCAACTTTTTGGACTGGTCTAGGAACCTAATAATAGTTCTAAGACAGGAGTCCAAAGAGTACGTACTGGAGAGGCCTGTGCCGGCTGTGCCTTAGGGACGTAATCCATCGGCTGCCCAGATGGAGGAATACGAGGTGCATGTCAAGGATAATAGGGATGTGACATGCCTTATGTTGGCCTGCATGGTCCCTGAACTGCAAAAATAGTTTATGGACCATCAAGCCTATGCTATGATAACAACTCTTAACGAGATGTTTTAGGAGCAAGCTCGTCAGGAAAGGTACCTGATCAATAAGGCATTCCACTCCTGTAAGATGAGGGCTGGGACATCTGTAAGCATACACGTGCTCAAGATGAAGGGCTATTTAGACACATTGGCCCGTCTTGGATCGCCCGTCTCTTAAGAGTTGGCAGTGGACAACAATCCTAGCATCCTTGCCGGATTCTTATGATCAGTTCATCCTTAACTATAATATGCAAGGGATGAACCAGACTATTAGTGAGCTACATGGGATGCTCAAGCTTATTGAACAGTCAATCAAAAAGACTCCACTGGTGCTGCTGGTCAACAAGGGGAACCCTCCTCTTTCCAAGGGCAAGGCCAAGGAAAAGGCCAAGGCCAAGAAGGCCAAGAAGGTCAAGAAGGCCAAGAAGGTCAAGAAGGCCAAGAAGGCCAAGGCCCAGCAGAAGGCAGGTCCTGAGGATGTCTGTTTCGGGTGCAAGCAGGCAGGCCATTGGAAGAGATCGTATCCCAAGCTGATGGGAGAGCAGAGGAGGGCCCAGGGTGCATCCTCGTCAGGTATTTATGTTATAGACATTAACCTTACTGTTTCAACATCCTGGGTATTGGATACTAGATGTGGTTCTCACATTTGTTGCAATATGCAGGGACTTAAGAACAGAAGGTCACTGGGATCGGGGGAGGTGGACTTGCGGGTAGGAAATGGAGCAAGGGTTACTGCCATAGAGATCGGCGAATATCACCTCATGATGCCTAGTGGATTTGTTTTGATCTTGGAACAATGTTATTTTGTACCTGTTATGTGCAGGAATATTATTTCAGTTTCCATGTTGGATGTTTCTGGATTTTATTCTACTATTTCAAATGGTAGAATTTCTTTATCTAGAGAGGAATTATTTTATGGAGATGCTCTATTAAATAATGGCCTATATATCCTGGACTTAAATGAAACCAATCATGTCTATAACATAAACACTAAAGGGGTTAAGACCAACGAACTTAATCCTATCTACCTATGGCATTGTCGTTTAGGGCACATAAACGAGAAGCGCATAACTAGGCTTCATAAAGCTGGAGTCTTAGGGTCATTTGACTTGCAGTCAATTGATATATGCAAGTCATGTTTACTGGGAAAATTGACTAACGCGCCTTTTAGCAAGAAGGCTGAAAGGGCCACTGGCTTATTGGACCTAATACATTCAAACGTATGTAGGCCCATAAGCACAGCGACCAGAGGTGGACATCTGTGCTTCGTCACTTTCACAAACGATTTCAGCAGATATGGCTATGTCTATCTAATGAAACATAAGTCTAAGACCCTTGATAGGTTCAAGGAATTTAGGAACGAAGTGCAAAGAACCAGCTAGGTAGGAATATCAAAACCCTTCGGTCAGACCGAGGAGGTGAGTATATGAGCCTAGAGTTTGACTCATATTTGAGAGAGCATGGAATAGTTCCACAGCTCACTCCTTTAGGAACACCACAATGGAATGGGGTGTCCAAACGGAGGAATAGGACTCTGTTGGACATGGTCCACTCAATGATGAGTCAAGCCTCTCTCCCAATTAGTTTCTGGGGACACGTGCTAGAGACAACTGCTGTTATTTTAAATAATACTCTGACTAAGGCAGTGGAAAAGACCCCATATCAGATATGGACGGGCAGGGAACCCAATGTGTCTTTCCTAAGGATTTAAGGATGCGAAGCACATGTCAAGAGATTGACTAGTGGCAAGCTAGAGCCCAAAACCAATAAATGCCTTTTTGTGGGCTACCCTAGGGAAACCAAAGGGTATTACTTCTACAACCCTACCGAGAACAAGGTGTTCGTGGCAAGGAAGGGGGTCTTTCTAGAAAAGGAGTTCCTTTCCAAGAAAGATAGTGGGAGCAATGTTGAACTCAGGGAAGTTCAAAGTCCACAAGCTCATGAAGAGGATAACTCAGAGGCCCAGGTGGAGCTTCCACAGGAGGAAGACCCAGGCCACACAAGGACCTAGGAGGTTTGGTAGGGATCGTCGGGAATCGGAGAGGTATGGTTTCCTAGTTACCGATGATCACACTCTTCTCATCTGGGATGAGGAAGAACCTAAAACCTACCAGGAGGCTATGGCAAGCCCACAGTCTACAAATTGGCGTAAAGCCATGGAGGTAGAGATGCAATCTATGTACGATAACTAGGTTTGGAACTTGGTTGATCCACCTCCGGGTACTAAGGTAATTGGTTGCAAGTGGTGCTACAAGCTAAAAGCTGATAATACCTTCAAGGGCCATCTGGTTGTGAAAGGTTTCAAACAAGTCCATGCAATAGACTATGATGAAACTTTCTCACCAGTAGCCATGCTCAAATCCATTAGGATCTTGCTGGCCATAGCAGCATGGTACGACTATGAGGTCTGGCAAATGGATGTCAAAACCGCTTTCCTTAATGGAAAGCTACTTGAGGATGTGTACATGACACAACCTGAGGGTTTTGTCGATCCAGAGTATCCAGGAAGGGTATGCAAACTTCAAAGGTCCATTTATGGACTAAAGCAAGCATCCCAAAGTTGGAATCTTAGATTCAATGAAGTTATAAAGGAATATGGCTTCATACAGAATCAAGATGAGCCTTGTGTGTATAAGAGGACTAGTGGGAGCATTGTCACATTTTTGGTACTTTATGTAGACGATATCCTACTCATTGGAAGCAATATACCTACACTGCAAGGGGTAAAGCAGTGGCTGTGTAAGTGCTTCGCAATGAAGGACTTAGGCGAAGCTGAGATGATCCTAGGGATCAGGATCTATAGGGATAGATCAAATCAGATTCTGGGCCTGAGTCAGGCCTCATACATAGACAAAGTTCTAAAAAGGTTCAGCATGGACCGGGCTAAGAAAGGTTTCTTGCCAATGGGTCATGGGCTAAAACTTAGTAAGAAGAACTGTCCTAAGACAAGGGAGGACAGGGAGAACATGAAATGGGTTCCATATGCTTTGGCTATGGGATCGATTATGTACTCCATGCTATGTACGAGACCTGATGTCGCCTTTGCACTAAGTATAATGAGCCGGTACTAGCAGGATCTCGGGGAGGATCACTGGAAGGCTATCAAGGCAATCCTCAAGTACCTTAACCAGACTAAGGATAGCTTCTTGGTCTATGGCGGTCAAGAAGTGCTATCAAATACTGGGTACACTGATGCAAGCTTCTAGACCGACCAGGATGAGTATCAGTCACAGTATGGGTATGTGTTTTTACTAAATGGTGGTGCTGTAAGCTAGAGGAACTCAAAGCAGCCAACCATCGCGGACTCTACAAGAGAAGCTGAGTACATTGCGGTATGTGATGCAGCTAAGGAAGCTGTGTGGATTAGGAAGTTTATCACTGACTTGGGAGTAGTACCAACTATCCAAGACCTAGTTAATATCTTCTGTGACAATAATGGGGCCGTTGCACAAGCTAAGGAGCCCCGGTCACATAAGAACACAAAGCACGTGCTCAAAAAGTGTCACCTCATACGAGAGATCACGGAGAGAGGTGACATTGCATTACACAGAGTGGACATCGAGGATAATGTCGCAGATCCTTTGGCCAAGGTGCTGGCTTAGCGCAAGCACGAGGGTCGTACTTGATCTATAGGGATTAGCCCCATGCCTAGTTGGAACTAGTGCAAGTAGGAGATTGTTGGATATGCCCTAGTCCCGAGGCATTGAACCTTATATTTGTATTATACATTTATTGGATTTATGTATTATATTCATTTTTTGTTATTAATAAAGGCATTAATTCATTTATTATATATATCTTGTGCAATATCTTAAATGAAGTATCCAATGGACATATCCATATCCATGATGATAAGTGTCATGCACTTGGCGGAAAAACCATGGATAGGGTAAACGATATGACCATAAAGAGATCCGTAGTCTGCTCCAGTCATGGGAATGAATGGAACTAAAGACTATCATTAACTTGGTTGTATGGCGGTGTCTTACCAGTCATTGGACATGGAATGTCAACCAAGATAATGGGTACATGTAAAAGGGCATGGTACTGGATAGATCCACTAAACGAGAAATCCATATGGTATAGTATCACAAGTGATTCTCATGTAGTACTTGTATGGATCCTTTGACTTGACCATATGATGGTATTGCATGCCAGGTCACATACTTAGGGGTATGCCTAAAGGGCCTGTAATAGGGTGCCAAGTATGGGTACTTTCGGGTATGTCACTTAGCATGGCAATGCTATGGATATGTAGAAGGGATTTGTCACTCAGTAGTCCACTAAGAAGATATCACCGGACTCTTGATGAATGTGACTGATAAGAGTGTGGTCACACCCAGACAAGTTAGAACTTGTTTGTGAGCATCAGTACATTCGGGACCAAGTAAATGTCAGGACACAAAAGAGGGTGATCAATCCATGCCTCTGTGTTGGACACCGATATCAATGACATGTGATATACAAGTTCAAACTACAGGTTAGGATTACAGTTGGACTGCCATCTCCATCTTAATTGGGGGTTGCAGTGGCTTAGTAGAGCCCAACTGTAGTCTATGGGCCACAGGCCCACTGCCAACATAAAGATGGGCCCATGGGATCGTACACACTAAGCGACTGAACACAGACTTAAGGAATCACCTGTATACTTAGAGTATACACTCTGGAGAGAGAGGATTGTATTAATTATATTATCAAGATCAATTGGATTGATCATAATAATAAAATTAATATTTGATTGACCTTCTCATAATTAATTGGATTAATTTATGAGATTATTTCCTAGGTGGAAATATTCATATGTATAGCTTTGCATATGAATTTATTTTGTGAAGATCTAATTTTAATTTCATGGATTAAATTAATTAGTCAAACCAATTTTAATTAAATGTAAATAATATGTTACATGGTGTATTATAATATATACATGTGCAAATTAAAGTTGGGCTTAAAATTAATTTAAACCAGACAAATTAAAATAGATTTGGGCTTAAAAATTGAATGAAGAAAAGCCCACACATGGTGACCAATTGGGCCGAAATTCTCAGGGAGAATTTTGGCCACCTAGGGTTAAAATAACCCTAGGTATTTCAGCCATGTAGAGACAAGCAAGGATAGCCAAAATTCTCATCCTCTGCCTCTCCAAAGTTCGTGATTTTCCGACGCTAGCACGGGTTGTGTTCGAGAGGCGTTCGTGTACGTGAACGAGGAGGGAGTCTATTTTGATTCCTGCAGTCTGCATCCATCTCTTGAAGAGATAATCTAGGTAAGCGATTTATCTCTTGTTGGAAAAATTTTATGTTTTATAATTTCCATTTCAATTGCTCCTGGGCACGGATTTGAGGGAATCACCGCGTTCTTCCACTTTAATCGGGTGATTTCCGGTGAAAAATCCCAACAATAGCCGACTTCAAATTTATTACTCCACCGAGAGCCGACTTCAAATTATTGCTCCACCGAGAGCCGACTTTAAATTATTGCTCCATCGTGAGCCGGCTTCAAATCAAAGCTCCTAGAGCCGACATCTAAGTTATTGCTCCACCAAGAGCCGACTTCAAACCAAAGCTCCTAGAGCCGATTTTAAAATTATTGCTCTACTGAGAGTCGACTTCAAAATTATTGCTCCACCGAGAGCCGACTTCAAACCAAAGCTCCTAGAGCTGACTTCAAACCAAAGCTCCTAGAGCCGACTTCAAAGTTATTGCTCCACCGAGAGACTACTTCAAACCAAATCTCCTAGAGCTGACTTCAAACCAACGCTCCTTGAGCTGACTTTAAACCAACGCTCCTTGAGCCGACTCCAAACCAACACTCCTAGAGCCGACTTCAAACCAACACTCCTAGAGCTGACTTCAAACCAAAGCTCCTAGAGCCGACTTCAAACCAAAGCTCCTAGAGCCGACTTCGAACCAAAGCCTCCGGGACATACAACCATTGCTCCACGAAGAGCCGAGACACATCCCCAGCTAGAGGTTGTGCCTGATTTCCTCGATAAACCAAGAAGTCAGGTACGTTTCCTTTCCTTTTCTCACCGTACGCCCTATCACGAGACCAAACTCGAACCAGGGCACAATCACCTGACCATAAGTCGACTTTGATCCCACGAGGGTTAGCCTGTGATCATGGGTTTTCCCGACCTCTGTGATGAAAATCCCATATTACTTGTTAAGACAGACGAACATGAGTTGGATTTAAAAATGAGCGGAATGTTTCCTGGAATGTCTCAAATGCTCTGAAAACCGAACAGTCCTCGATCCGAAACCCCGAGAAATGTCCTTCAAGTGATTAGAGAGCTTAGATGTGAGTATGGAGTTTAGGAAAAGCCTTGTTAGCTCTGGCTAGAGTCGCATAGTTGTAGTTTCACAACTACAGCCACGCGGCTATAACACCAAAGCCGCACGACTATAACATTATAGCCACGTGGCTCTAACGGGTAACCAGGTTACTTCCTAAATAACCAACCTTAATCTTTGACAGCTAGGATTCCAAAGTTAAACGGAATAAAACTGGGATTCTCTAGGTTAAAAGGGGAGAAGAGCAGAAACACAAAAAAGGAGAATAAGCAAAAAAACAATTCAAAAGGATTCAAAAAGAAGAAAACAAAAAGAGAGAAAAATTAAGATGTTGACATTTGTTTTGATGATTACAAGTTGGAAAATTTAATTAAATAATATTGACATATAAAGAAATAATGTCACATAAAGAAGCAAAAAGTATTATGAGCTAGAATAATATATGACATTATTTTGCTTATAGGATAAAGCATATTACAAGTTACAAAGATCTTCTTACTAGCAGTAAATGCACTTCCTTTGAAGAAGAACTTATAATGGTTTGCTTACAAGCTAAAGACAACTGCCATAATGTCTCAAAAGTTCACATCAACCACCATTTATGTCTTATGGATTAAAAGCAACAACCATATGCTTTTACGAGATGAATAACTATAATTTCTTCAGAAGGAGGATTCAACTGCCACATTTGCCTTATGAACTAAAAGCAACAACCATATGCTTTTAGGAGATGAACACAACAACTATAATTTCTTCAGAAGGAGGATTCAACTGCCACATTTGCCTTATGAACTAAAAGCAACAACCATATGCTTTTAGGAGATGAACACAACAACTATAATCTCTTCAAAAGGAGAACTCAACTACCATAATCTCATTAAGAGCTATAGAAAATGGCTACTTCTCCTTTGTTGGAAGCACTTCTCTACCTATATAAAGAAATGAAGATCAAAGTGAGAAAGTGGGAGACTTAAAGCAATTTTCATACATTCCAAGCATCTTATATTTAAGTTTTCCAAAATTTCTACAAGTGCAAAAAGAGAAAAGAGCTTCATCTTGTTCAAACAATCTTTCAAATATTCATCTTAAGGAAATTGTATTTTTCACACAAGGAATTGGTGTGAAAAGGGGTTTTACTTTGTTGAAAGTGTAATCAACAAAGGTTGTACAAGTTTGGTGCTTGAGCTTTGAAAAAGCATCAGTAGAAGTTTGGTATTTGAGCTTTGAAAAATACCAGGACAAGTTTGGTGTTGAGCTTTAAAAAGCACTTGAAGAGTTTTGTTACTTGAGCTCTGAAAAAGTAATTTTAAAGGTTGGATACTTAGCCTGCAAAAGTATTGAGTTTGTTACTTGAACTTGCAAAAAGTAACATAGGCTTGTTTCCAGCACGTAAAGGAAACAACAGTGGAAAATCTCAAGTGGTTGGCTTGGGGGCTGGACGTAAACCGGTTGGGTCGAACCAGTATAAATCTCGTGCTTCATCTTTCTATCCTTATTCTCTTCATTTTCATTGCAAGTTAAATTTCTGCAATTTAAATTAATTGCTTTATTTTTTAAGATTCACTTAATCTTAGTCAGGCATATTTATATCCACAAGTTTTATGATTTTATTAAATTTCGCATTTTTGATAAACTTGTGTTTATTAAAAGAAAATTATTCTTTTTCAAAAAGAATTTTATAAACTACTTGCAGTATTTTTTATTGGTTATATTGTACTATTCACCCCCCCTCTAGTACCATAACTAGCCTATCTAAGACCATCATAAGAAAACTAAGAGAAAACTAAAAGAAAAAGAAAAAAACAGAGAGAAAACATACTAGAAACACTTAGAGCGAGAATCTCCAGTCGCACTATCACTTATTCGAATTGTTCTCGAGTTTGTTTGGATCGATTCGTATTCGAAGTTTCAGGATGTTCACGGGATTCTAGGTGCATTTCAATGTTTAAATCCACTTCTAATCATCAAATACGCTGGAACACAAAAAGGGTAAACTCTGAGAGGCCTTAAACTCGTATTTGATTGCTTTATGTTGTGTAGTTTCTGAGTTTTGTAAAATCCAAAAACTGTCTATTTGATTATAGCCGTGAGCAACTATAATCCCTTAGAACAGAGTTGCGCAGCTGCATATCTATAGCCGCATGGCTGTGTTCTTCTGGGTAGAAACCCAAAATGCCTTAAATCAACCAAATATAGTTAGTTTCTTGTTTTAATCGTTTTGTCATGAATTATTTCGGTCAAATCATATATGTTATATTCAAAATTATATTTTTTGGATTTCCAAGAACATTGATGTGAGGTTTAGGTTTTGTTGATTTTGGTTTTTTGGAATCCGGGGTTGTTCGATCTAAATCGGATCCACGGTTTAGCTTTAGCGGACCCCCAGATTCCCCAAAATCCTTGGAAATCATTGAAACGAGTTAAAGTAGTGATTTACAAAAGTAGACAACCAATTTCTGGTTCTGGACACTACAGCCATACGGTTGTAGTGGTTATAGCTCCGTGACTCTAACTAGAGCCGCACGATGTCACAGGGCCAATCCTTGGACACCGTGGGGTGCTTACACACGACTGTAGTTACAGAATAGTGGCAGAATCTTAGGACATCTCCCACGGACATCGTCATGTGATACTGTCTTCAGAATCAAACTGTTTTTGATGTGTTTACTGCTTTGGACCTTATATGGATGTTTGAATTAGAAACCCACACGAATGGAACCCTGAGTTCTAGGATAACCGACTCACTAAAATGAAGTAATTTATATGTAATCGAGCCAAATGGTTTTATAAAGTTGTTTTCAAGCATAAAAACCTACAAGATGTTTCTAAAATGGTTTTCCAGGTCTAACCGGGTAATCGTCCGGACTTCTCGGTTACCCCCTAAATGCATGTCCCCGTCTCCTGAATTTCCCCATTCTGTCCTGTTATGAGTCCTATCAGTGTTTGTGATATAATTATGCTAACCGTTTGTTTTGCAGCTTTTATTTCTTTTTATTTTATTTTAGATGTATTTAATAGACCAAATCGTGTATTTTAGGCAATTATACTTTTTATAGATTTTCATGTATTTAGGCGGTTGTAAGGTGAGGATGAGATTTTTTTTATCTTTTTGGGTTATAATAAGTGGCCTCTATTTATTTTTGTTGTTTGGATGTATGGTTTACTTTCCCGCACTTTATTTATTCCTGTCATCTGAATGAGCATGGGCTAATCAATAGTAAAAGATAAAATGGGTAGAGAATAAGTGAGTCTAATATTGTAATATGAACTTATAAATTAAAGCAATCTTGAGGTTGAATGGGTAAGTTGCCCGAACCATAAATCTTTGTATTAGGTATGGTAGTCTACATTTGGTAGGGAGCTATACCGAAATTTCTCGGATGAGCTGATTCGGGTGGCGACTCTGTCACTGATCCCAAAATTTAGGTTTCGATTTCTTTAAGTTGATAAAATGGGTCCCAAAAATTCACATTTAAAGAAGAGGTTTTATACAAAAGGGATTTCAAATTAAATCAATGGTTTTCCTAAGCAAGATCATCAAACCCGTTTTCAATTCAAACTTCAAACATTCAGTTCTCCTTTCCCCGATTCGTTTCACTACATTCGGCACTAAAAGGTTATCTGCCCACAACTGGACTCACCACCATGCTACAAACAACCTTGTGCATTTACTAGTGTCGCATTTGGGGACAACACATTCACTATCGATTTTCTATAAAATCAATATTTCATATCAAACCGATCGGATCTATGGTCGGTTCATAGTTGAACCATTCTGTCCGATCTATTTTTAATAACACTTGTTAGAGTGATGAGAAATTTCTTCCTCTTTATCAAGGTCTCAAGTTCGAACCTTGTTAATGAAAAAAATAGTCATTAAGAGATACTCACCTCCTTTAAATGGTTCATCTCAATTCGAATTCATACTTAATTAGATGATAAAAAAATAGTTTTTTCCATAATATATATATATATATATATATATATATATATATAAAAACAAGGTTTTAGAGAATTTTTTTCTCTCCGACTTGGCATTCCTCAAAAGCTTCCATTCTATTTTTCTTACTTTTTAAGAAATTATTTATAAATTTTATTTAAAGACCATAATTACTATTTGATTCAATAATGATCATTATAACAAAAAAAAAAAAAAGATCAATGACTCAAAATATAAGTTACATATTGTAAGTACGTACATATACCTTGAAGATTTTAGCAATTTCTATGTTTTATATGACTTATTATGATTAATTTGATTCATAACTTTTGTGCAACAAAGTTTTATCTTAATTTGGAGATCTCGAAAACAAAAACCATGATGAAAAGGTTGAAGTACAAAACTTTCATAAAAAAATTAATAAAATGTCATAACATCTTATATTTTAAAGGGCAATTTAGAGAAATACACTTATCTGTAACTATTATCCATAAATATCGTAATTGCTGAAAATCTACAATTTACACCCCAAAGTATGAGACATTCCTACAGTACGCTCCATTCTATTATCTCTCCTCTTTTGTAATTTAAACGATATTTTTTTCATTTATCTCTCAAACTGTTTACTTTTTCGACATTCCGCTTTAGCGAGTTCTTTTTATTTCCTTTTTATCTTTAAAATGAGGTCCATATGTATACATTTTTTCTGATTTTTCATTCTGATTGTAGAAAATGTATCAGAAAATGTATCATAGAAGTATAAAAAAAGTATCAAAGATACAACTTTGATAATATTTCTTATACTTCTCTCATACATTTCTGATACTTTACGTACTATATTATGCATTAATTCCACATGTATAAGCTTTTATTTATCCTTTATAAAAATAAAAAATCAGTTTAGATGATACCTTATTATAGATAAAACATATAGAATTAATACATAAAACACAGTACGCAAAGTATCAAAAAGTATCAACAAACAGACATTGATATAATATACTTCATTGTGTATGTTTTTTTCTATGGTTAGCTTTATTTAGCCTTCATAACAACAACAAAATCTGTTTAGTTGATTCCTCACTACAGATAAAACGTATGAAATTAATACATAAAACATAGTACACAAAGTATTAGAATTGTATCATTATCAAAATTGTATCAGAAAATATCAACAAACAGACATTGATACAATATACTTTATTGTATATTATTTTCTATGGTTAGATTTTCTTTAGCCTTCATACCAATAAAAAAAACCAGTTTAGTTCCTCATTACAAATAAAATCATTTTTGATATAATTCTGATACATTTATGATATAATTGGCTGATACATTTATGATACAATTAGGATACATTTCTGAAAATAAAAAAAAATCCAAAAAAATATATACATATGGATCTCGTTTTGAAGAGAAAAAAAGATGATAACAACATTCTAAAGTGGCATGGTAAAAAATTAACGGATTAAGAGATAAATGACTAAATTAAAGTTAAAAATATAAAAGAGGAGAGAGAATCGCATGAGAGGAAAGAAAGTGGACAAAAGCAAAATTTACAATCAAATGTGCGTATTTCAAAGAATGACACAACATACACACGAAATAAAAGTTAAAATTGAGATTTTTTGGTAATTTCCCTATTTTAAAACAGCTTCCAGATGACATTCTGATTTCACCTAATCAAACGCATTCAAGCACCCAAGATTTTTTGGAGCATAAGATGTTTCGAAACAGAAAAACGATTGAAGAGATTTTAGAAATGAAACGGAAAAATGAAGACCAAGCAAGAATATTAAGACACAAAAGTATTTAACTTTACTTTCAATTTTAAAACACACAAACATGTTAAATTTTATTAATATATTATTACACTTCCAGGAAAAAATGTTTACAATAAAGGCTACTATAAAAGGCATTGACAGCACATTTGGATGACATTACACTTGATGCTCACTTTGCTGAGTAAAAAGGTTGGAAAATAAGGAAATTACAAGTGCAAAACAACATTGGTCATACCACGATAAAATGAAAGCAAACAAAAACAATGTTAAATAAAATTTTGAAATTTTTTTAAACTAACACAAATATTTATTAGGTACAAAATGCAATTTCAAGTAGAAGATGATACAAGTTTCACAATATTTGTTGTGTTTGATAGGTAGGTTGAAAAAATATTAGAGATACCCACCTCAATTTTACTGAAAAACAGAAAAAATGGAAATAATAAAGTCCCACCAGTTTTAAAGGAAGTTGAAAAGAAAAATTATATTTTCCAAATCCGCTTGGATGAATATAATTTAAAAAGATGGTTACAAAAACTACACACTGTCAAGGATATTTGCATTGGATGACAAATTAGAAGCCCTGCATAATATGTCAAACAGAAATGAGGTACGGTGAATTAAACTATAGAAATATTAAATATCAATCAATAACTTCCTCAAGGAAAAAAGCAACTAATATTAAAAAAAAATTAAACAGGTTGAAAATGACAAGAAAAGAAAGATATTATGCAAATCGTTATGCGATGTACATTATATTTTACATTTTAAGAAATAAAAAAATATAACAACTTGATCAATATTGATGACAAGTTATTATTGTAGGAATTTGACGAAGTCCAAGACACTTTAGAGCACAATGGAGAACAAGAAAAGAAAAAAAGAGGACAATGTAATTGAAGAAAATTAAAATAGCATAAATTGAAGTCATTGCAAGTCTTTTTTGTAAGGGTAGAAACATCTTTAAAGTTATTCCTCGATTGAGTTCAATTCCTTGAATCCTTCAAATAAATTTCATAATTAATTAATAGCATATATGCTTTAAATTATAAATAAAGTGTGACTCCCAAAGTACTCTCCTTATGCTCAATTCCCAAAAAAAAATTATAAAATCAATATCATTCATACATAAGTGCATGTGCTGAACATAAGCATTTTATGTGATGTATACCATTGTTGGGATTCATCCCGACGAAAAACATAAAATTGCAGCGGAAGCAATAATAAAAATTTCACTAGAATATAGTAGAACCAATATTCAGATTAAAGAAGAACGGATAGAGATTGAAACAGATATAAGAGTGGATTGAAATCCATACCAAATGTTCTCTCTATAATAGATTCTGACTAAAACCTTGCTGTTTCGAGAAAATTCTCCACAATCCCACACATTAGGGCCTATTAGATACACCGTGTGCTAATACCGGACCTGAAACTGGCGTCTAAGATTTTCTCCTCCCATGGTTGAATCCCCTTCACTCTAAACATAGAAAAACATGAAAGAGAAGACCAGATAAAGAGGGAAAAACGTGTAAAGAGAAAATATGGGAGAGAGTGTGATTTTGTTTTACAAAACTCTTTTTAAAATTAAATCAAATCTCTTAAAGATATTTAATAAATAAATTCACCATAAATAATTACCATGTGGTAATTATTTTTCATGGTGATTTAATAAAGCCCTCTCATAAATAAGCTTAGTCTATTTACATGGACCATAACCAATTTAAGCTTACTAATTAGAGCAAACCTTCAAGACACCATATTAAATATATGTAATTATAAACAACTTGTGATAAATGCACCTAGACCCTAAAATGTACCATCCTGTAGGTTTTGTTGGCATTGGGTCCAAAATTGCTTTTAGCCTACAAGTTATAAGTGGGCTCTCGCAAGTCATTACAACTACCCAAATAAGATGAAATGTCAAAACCATTACAAATTTATACCTGTAGTAATCTTATATGATCCCTTACCCAATGATATTGGGGTCCAGCAAGAGGTATGGTACAGTCACCCTCGTCTAGTGCTAGGATGTTTCTTGATATCTAAGTAGACTGAAAAACTCAAATAAGTAATTAACTATTAATTACTTCATTTTGGTATGGGCACACACTTCTCAGTCTCACTCATCAAGAGGTCGATGATATATTCTCTTAATTAAGAGAGTGATAATCCCTTCACATTAATCATAGTCCTAACATGATCCCTGGTATACCCAATTATACCTATACTTAGCACCTTGTTACGAGCTTGTTAACCACACGTCAAAGCGTGTTAGTTCACATTCTAGGAGATAGTAACATCTGGTCTAAGGATCCGATATAAGTATTACATGAGAAACACTTATAACACTTGACCATGTAGTGTTCTCACAAGTGGAACGATCCAATATACTATTTTCTAACATGTACCCATGTCTTTGATTTACATCTCATGTCCTATGGTCGATAAGACACCATCCATGTCACAAGGCACATGCTGGTCTTTTATTTTTATTATTCATATGATTCTAACAGAGCATAGATGACTTAAAAATTGTGTCTCTTTATGCTCAAGGTCTTACTGCCCAGAACACTCTTTTAAAATATATGAGCAAACATCAGTTTATGGATTCTCTATTATGATTATTGTTGGGGTATGTCTTAGTCCTTAAATATTGTACTTTGTTACTATGTATGGAAATACATTTTGTTCATATTAATAAAAGGCATAATAATATTTATTGAATCACTTGTGCAATTAATAAATATAGAAAATCCGGTGTTCACTCATGTTTGTCAGGAGTGTGTACTGGATAAGTAAGACCATGAGTTTAGAGAACATAGTTTGGAAGCTATCCCTAGTCTTTTATGATAATGGGAATGATTATAACCAAAGACTAGTATGTTTCTTGTAAGATGGGTGCTGTCTTACCGACCATAGGACTTAGAAAGTCAATCAAGGACATAGGTATATGTTAGCAAATAGTGTACTGGATCGATTTGCTTGTGAGAACACTACATGGTCTAATGTCATAATTGCTTCTCATATATTACTTATATTGGATCCTTAGACCCGATATTGCCACACTCTCGGATGTGAACTCATATACTTTGATATGCGCCTAACGAGCTTGTAACCGGGTACCAAGTATGGATGCATTGGATATGCCAAGACTGGAGGTAATGTGAAGGAATTGCCACTCACATCTGTGAGATGATATCATCGGTCTCTTGACAAGTGAGAATGAGTAGTGCATGACCATACCCAAATAGGATGATTATTGGATAATCATTTATTTGATCTCTTCAGTCTACTCAGATGTCAAGTAAATGTCCTAGCACATAAAAGGATGACAAAGTCATGCTTTGTGTACGACATCAAAATCTGAAGTGCAAAGGATCATATAAGAATACTACAGGTGCATATCAGTTGGATTTTGACATCTTCATCTTAATTGGGGGTTGTAATAGCTTCCTAGAGCCTACTAGCAATCTGTGGGTAAATGGTAGCTTTGGCCCACTGCCAATATATAGGATCACACAAATTGAAGTTTGGTAGATTCATATTGGACATATATGTGTATTGGATATACATATTAGTTATTGGTGCACTTATCGAGTTACTTATTTTGTTGGACTCAAATGTTAAGGTCCAAGTAAAATAACCAAGGCCATATCTAATTAAAATATCTAGGATATTTAAATTAGATTAAATGAGAGTTATTATGGGATTTAATCTCTTTTAAATCATATTTCAAAGGGATTAAATTAATTTTATTAAATACCTTTTAAAGAGAAAAAGGAATTAATAGAAGTTTAACCTAGAAATAACTCTCTCTCCCTCTCTTTTCTCTCTAGAGGAAAAATGTGTTTCTCTGAGAGTTTTGGGGCTGGAATTTTGGGCATTAGAGAGTGAAAGGAAGGTGCACAAATCAGTCCCGAGCTAGCACTCGATCACCCTAAAAAAGCTTCATGTGTGTGAGCATAGAGGAGGGACGTTTGAACCTTTTGTTAATTCTGACCAAAAGTCAGTGTTTTTTGTTTTCCTGGAGATCCCACAGTCGGATTGCTGTGAAATTTTAACTAGAGATTCCTGACATCTGTGGCTCAATTGTGACCTGTGGAGATTGGATTCTGAGAATTAGAAGAGGTCCAATGATTCAGATCAATATACTATGGGAAAAACTTTTTAGTGTGGGGACTGCTGGGATTCGTCATGGGAAACCGACCGACAAAAGTGCAGAAACATGCGTCGATTTCCTCGAATCCGGGTCCCGGGAGCTTAAGTAGTGAAAATCAAAAACAAAACACAAAGGAGGAGTATAAAAGTCTTACCAAGATATCTCGTAAGAGATAGAAGAAGACTGCAGAAATCAAGTATAGATTTCCTCCACCGATGCATACACGAACGGCTCTCGGACTGAAACCCATGCTAACGACTCGGAAAATTCAAGAAGAGAGGGAGAGAGGGCAGCCAAGAGAACTAGTTAGAGTGAATTGGTAGAATGATATTTTTTCTTATATCTCTCACCAAAGAAGAGGCAAAATATCCAAGGAAGCAAAGTCCTACTTTGCTTACCACAAAGTCAACCATGACTCACCAATTCACTCATCACATTTTGTCTAAAGAATGAGTCATCTCCCTTGCCTCAAGACATGAAGATTCGGCCAAGATGTGATCAAAAGGAGATGGGATATTTTCTCATTTGTCTTTAATCATAATGACCAAAAACTATCCAAGTTAGTAAAGTCCAACTTTGCTAACAAAAGTCCACCATATAATATGTTACATACATCTAAATTACAATTAATTTGACACATCAAATTCATCAAGGAATTAAATTAGACACATATAAGATGAGATACATGTAAACCTAGACATGTATAAATATTTCCACCTAGGAAATAATTTCATAAATTAATTCATTGAATTAATTAAGAGAATGCCAAAATAAATATTAATTATATTCTTTTGATCAATCTAATTGATCTAGAATATAATTAATAAATCTCTCTCTCTTCAAACGTGTATACTCCAAGTACATACTTAATCTGACTAGTTAAAGTCCAGACGTTCAATGTGTACGATCCAATGGGCCCGTCTTTATGTTGGCAGTGGGCCTAGGCCCACAGACTACAGGCGGGCTCTAGCAAGCCACTGTAGCCCCCAATTAAGACAGAGATAGCAGTCAAACTGTCACCGTAACCCTGTAGTTAAACTTGTATGTCCCATGTCACTGATATCGGTGTCCAACACAGAGGCGTGGTTGATCACCCTCTATATGTGTCCGGACATTACTTGATCCCAAATGAACTGATGCTCTCAAATAAGATCTCATCTTGTTTGGGTGTGGCCACACTCTTATCAGTACCATTCATTAAGAGGCTGGTGATATCGTCTCAGTAAAGTACTGAGTGACATTCCCTTCTGCATATCCATAGTACTGCCATGCTCATTGACACACCCGAACGTACCCATACTTGGCACCCTTTTACAGGCCCGTTAGGCGTACACCAAAGTGTGCCACTTCACATGCAGCACCATCATATGGTCCTGTCAAAGGACTTATGCAAGTACTGCGCGAGAATCATTTGTGATACTATACCATGTAGATTCCCGTTAAGTGGATCAATCCAGTACCATGCCCCTTTTTGCATGTACCCATTAACCTGGTTGACATTCCATGTTCTATGACCGGTAAGACACCGCGATACAACCAGGCTAATGATAGTCTTTAGTTCGATTCATTCCCATGATTGGAACAGACTACAAATGACTTTATGGCCATATCGTTTTCCCTATCCATAGTCTTACTGCCTAGTGCATGACACTTGACAACATGGATATGGATATGTCCATTGGATACTCTATTTAACATATAGCACAAGACATATAGTAAATAGATTAATGCCTTTATTTCCTGACACAAATTGTATAATACATAAAGTCCACATTAATGTAAAAATGTATGATACAAAGACAAGGACTAATGCCTTGGGACTAGGGCATATCCAACAAGAGGAGCCTTCCCCTTGTTTACCATAAGTACCGGTGGAGTCTTTTTGATATACTGTTCAGTAAGCTTAAGCATCCCATGCAGCTCACTAACAGCTTTGTTCATGCCTTGCATGTTGTAATTCAAGATGAACTGATCATAAGACTCCGGCAAGGAAGCCAGGATGGTATCAACCGCCAATTCCTGTGAAATGGGCGACCCGAGACGGGCTAAAGAATCCAAATAGCCCTTCATCTTGAGCACATGAGCACTCACAGATGTCCCAGTCCCCATTTTGCAGGAATGGAATGCCTTATTCGTCAGGTACCTTTCCTGACGTGCCTGCTCCTGAAACATCTCATTTAGAGTTGTCATTATAGCAAAGGCCTCATGGTCCATAAACTGTTTTTGTAGTTCGGGGACCATGCACGCCAACATAAGGCAAGTAACATCCCGGTTATCCTTCACATGCACCCCGTATTCCTCCAGCTAAGCAGCTGGTGGATTACACCCAGTAGGTGCGGCCGGTACAGGCCTTTCCAGTACATATTCCTTAGACTCCTGTCTTAGAACTATCCGTAAGTTCCTAGACCAGTCCAGGAAATTAGGACCATAAAGCTTGTCCTTCTCAAGGATAGTGCGCAGTGATAAAGTGTTATTCAATGCCATTGATTACTACACAGTTCGGGGACCATGCACACCAACATAAGGCAAGTAACATCCTGATTATCCTTCACATGCACCCCGTATTCCTCTAGCTGAGCAGCTGGTGGATTACGCCCAGTAGGTACGGCCGGTACAGGCCTTTCCAGTACATATTCCTTAGACTCCTGTCTTAGAACTATCCATAAGTTCCTAGACCAGTCCAGGAAATTAGGACCAAAAAGCTTGTCCTTCTCAAGGATAGTGCGCAGTGATAAAGTGTTATTCGATGCCATTGATTACTACACAGAAAAATAATTGAGTGTTAATAAAGGACTTATAAAATTTTTCCCATAAAATAATTAATAATGAATCATGTTATTAATAAATCCGAGTTGTTGGGCTCATGGGCTGAGATCCATATTATATTAAGATATAGCCAGACGAGGGCCTGGAACAACTATACCCCAATTTTTAGGTAGGAACGCCGTCCAATCCCATCCTAGGGACTCTCGGTTTGATGGGTCTGTTGGCACTTACCTATCTGTGCTTAGGGCCAGGAACATCCTACTACCCACGCTAAGTCAAAACCTCCATCCAAGTGTTAGAGTAACCAATACTCCAACCCAATACAAAATGACGATACTCTAGTGCATCCAACGAGGGTTGGTCTACAACTGGCCTATCCCCACTTCGAGTAGGTTATGAATGAGGGAAGCACTTTTAAGAGACTTAGTAATTACCATTTGGTATTCAATTCAATTAATAACGGCTTAGATGCAAAAGCGGGTGAAAAAGGGTTTGTACATACATTCGCACATGCAAATAAATACCGCATAATTAAATTAAAGAATGGAATGCAACAGGCCAAAATTTACATCCTAATATCATTCTAGTAAACCTATACTAGAACAGCATCAGGTGGGCCGCCTCCTATTCCTTTTGGGCTTTCCAATCCAATCGGCTCCTTGCTTACATAATTTCAGAATATACATATATAATAAAATTACATAAAAGGAAAACGACACGCTGGTCGTAAAAACCAAAAAGAATATTACAACCCAACATAAATTAGGCCCATTTACATCCATCCAAATATTCAATCATACATGTAAACCAATACATCATGTAGTTTATACGCATGGTAAATGCATGATTTAATCCGATTTCATTTGTCCATAGCCATTAGTTTGAAATCGCCAAATTTTGGTCGATCATGGTTTTAAACCCCTGCGGGCTTTAGGCCTCCAACCCAGGCAAAAGTGCTCCCAATCTAATTGGGAAACCATGAATTCCAAAATTAGCCGTCCGGGTGATCGTGCCAAGAAAACCCGAACCAATTTCAATTAACCGTATTAATTTCCAAAATTAATATCGCATGAACAAAAAATAAATTCCATTCATAAAACACGCGCATAAAAATTACCAAAATCTAAACACGTAAAATTTTAAAACCAATAAAATTTTAAAATCCAGCCCCGCCCAAAAAATCCCGCCAAATCCAAAAACGGGCCCGGCCAACCACGCGGGGAGGCTGTTGCCTGGCGTGCTGCCCAGCAGCACGCCGGCAACAAGCTGCTGCCCCCCCACAACCCCTATTTTTTTTTTCATCATGCATTAGAAAAGAAATAAATAAATACACCAAGAATAAAATCAAATTGCATAAAATAAAATTCAAGGTGCATAAAATAAATCCAACATGCATAACAAAATAAACAAATTGAAACATACACATATAACCTAATATGCATAAACCATTTCAATTTGAAAAAAACAAATGGGGAAAAATATAAAACCCCAAAACCGAAAGAATCCCGATCCATAAAACATCAATTTTAAAACACGGGATCCGCCAAGTTAAAGATTTCCACGGATCAAAAGCCCACTCTGATACCACTGCTGGGATTCGTCACGGGAAACCGACCGACAAAAGTGCAGAAACACGCGTCGATTTCCTCGAATCCGGGTCCCAGGAGCTTAAGTAGTGAAAATCAAAAACAAAACACAAAGGAGGAGTATAAAAGTCTTACCAAGATATCTCGTAAGAGATAGAAGAAGACTGCAGAAATCAAGTATAGATTTCCTCCACCGATGCGTACACGAACGGCTCTCGGACTGAAACCCGTGCTAGCGACTCGGAAAATTCAAGAAGAGAGGGAGAGAGGGCAGCCAAGAGAACTAGTTAGAGTGAATTGGTAGAATGATATTTTTTCTTATATCTCTCACCAAAGAAGAGGCAAAATATCCAAGGAAGCAAAGTCCTACTTTGCTTACCACAAAGTCAACCATGACTCACCAACTCACTCATCACATTTTGTCTAAAGAATGAGTCATCTCCCTTGCCTCAAGACATGAAGATTCGGCCAAGATGTGATCAAAAGGAGATGGGATATTTTCTCATTTGTCTTTAATCATAATGACCAAAAACTATCCAAGTTAGTAAAGTCCAACTTTGCTAGCCAAAAGTCCACCATAACTCACCCATTTGATCATTACCTTTTGTCCAACAATGACTCACTCTTCTCATCTTAATATTCATCATTCTTGCCTTAAACCCACATGAATTTTGGCCAACACATGATGAATAAGTGGGCTTACCATTTCAAGCCCTAGCCCACTTTAATTCTTTGGTTTTTATTTGATTTCAAATAACATTGCAATTCAACATGTATGTAAGTATATTGTACCATATAATATGTTACATACATCTAAATTACAATTAATTTGACACATCAAATTCATCAAGGAATTAAATTAGACACATATAAGATGAGATACATGTAAACCTATACATGTATAAATATTTCCACCTAGGAAATAATCTCATAAATTAATTCATTGAATTAATTAAGAGAATGCCAAAATAAATATTAATTATATTCTTTTGATCAATCTAATTGATCTAGAATATAATTAATAAATCTCTCTCTCTTCAAACGTGTATACTCTAAGTACACACTTAATCCGACTAGTTAAAGTCCAAACGTTCAATGTGTACGATCCAATGGGCCCGTCTTTATGTTGGCAGTGGGCCTAGGCCCACAGACTACTGATGGGTTCTAGGCGTAGCAGTAAAACTAAACCTAGAAACGCACAACTAAGGCAGTTACCTATCGTTGACAAGTAATAATTCTGGTTGGTCCAGGTATCGATCCCACAGAGAAAAGAATATTCTGCAAACACTAAACTACTCGGGTTCCTTGCGTGTCCTAGGAGGAACGCAGTTTTGGATTGATTATATTAACAACTAAACTATCCTACTCCTAGTTGATCTATTCCAGCTTACTTTGCACTTGAGTTTTGTGTTATCAATCGGCGGTTTACCGACCTATGAATGCTAATGGGGATGGCTTTATCAATTAATCACAAAAGATGAATTTAGCTCAACAATTAACCCTTAATTATGCTCTTTCGATAATACAACCTAGCGTATCTAGATCTTTTAGGTCCTTAGCCGATTTCCCTTGTTTAGAGGCGGTCTAATTCTAAAGCTCAGAAAATAGGGGCACGTAAGTTCCACAGTGTCGTCAATACTAATGGTTTCCTAGGTATCAATCTAAGTAATGCCACAAATATGAACTTAATAAATTAAGATCTTATGAGACTAGACATTCATTAAAGAAATTACATAAAGAAAAGGAATAAAAATCGAAATTAACTTGCAAACAATTGTATTAATTAAGAAAGATGAAACGAATTCAGTGTTTACAACCAAACACAATCAATTTGCGGAATCAAAACTAACTTAATCAAATTACAAAAGAGAAGAAGAAAAACTTATGCCCTTTTGGTCCGATTAACCGGATTCCGACGGTGTGAAGATGCTTGGGGTGTACCTCTATAGACGACCTCAAGCCGAAACTAAGAACGTCGCAAAAGGGGAAGATTCTGGGAAGATTCTATGTAAAACTACAACCAATTGATGGTTCAAAACTCAAAGAAATCAAATAGTTCAAGCTCAAAAACCTCACTACAAGTTTCTGCTCTCACTCAAAAAGACTGGAAAAAGATGCTTTCAAACATAGAAAATAACCTATTTATACGGCTAGGTTAAAACCAGGAAAAAGAAGAGATGAAAGTAGGGCAACAGCAGGTTTCGGGGCTCGGCACGCCGTGCTGGTGGAGGTGGCACGCCGTGCCGTGTGAGTTTGGGGTTGGCACGCCACGCTGATCTGAGTGGCACGTTTTCGTGCCACTCTACTGGACTGCTCCTGTATGGCAAGCCGGATTGGCACGCCGTGCCCTAATTGTGGCACGTCGTGCCACCCTGATTTTCAGCACTTCGAACTCTTTTTCACCGCCGATGCTCCAACTTCCGGTCCGGGTCATAATACCTGTCCAAAACAAGCATAAAGAAACATAACCGCACCAACGCCACGGACCATAAAAACGACAAATTATCAAAAATTACAAAAACAACCCTAGAAAACACGAAAAATACTAAAAGTTATAAAAATCTATCCAAAACATAAAAATCACAAAATATTCAAAAACCACACAAACATTCACACAAAAGACTCTAAAAATTGCCGTTCAAACCACGAAATTGCCTAAAAGATAAGGTCAAAAACCGACCTTATCAACCACCCCACACTTAAAGTCTTGCTTGTCCTCAAGCAAATCAACTAAAGACAAAGGAGTAAACTTGCTCGATTTCACTTGCAAATCCAACTAAGGGTTTAACCGCACGAGATTCATAAACTCAAGAAAGTAAAGCATCACCTTCGAAATGACATTAGGTGCACCAGGTTCAAAACCACTCAATACCCAAACCCAACACAATTTAGCTAGTCAAAGGGCGAGGAACAAACAGAGTTTATACGACCATAAAGCACCTCACAAGATGTCACTCCAACGCTCAAGTTCAAGGCAAGGCGGATGAGCACACAAAAACAAACAATGGCACACATCACATAGCGAACTAATGGCAATCCCGGTGAAGTCATTGGTCAAGGAGCAAAATCAGAGAACCTGGGGCTTGTAATGTTACGGCTTAGGGTAGGTTTGATAAGGGAAATTTTATTCATACAACTCCTACAAATCAAGTAAAATGTACAAATTGACTAAGTACTAAAGACGGGTCATGCAACTTTCAACTCAAAGCTAGTCCTAAGAGTGTTTGCTTGATTTTTTATTTTTTATTTTTTTGAAATTAACTTGACAAAAAGAAGGCCTTATCCACACCCAATGGCCAAAACACAACTTAATGGGAAAACGAAAACAAAAATTACAAGACATGGGTCACAAATAGCGGCTTAAAGATGCAAACCGGACAACCAAGACAGGCGTTTACAAACTCCGAGTTTTACAAAAAGAAACCGAACAAACACATTGACTCTATTTGGATTTTTTTTTTTTTTTTTTGAAACACAATTTTTCCATAGGACTTGATATGAAAGAGTTGAAATGCAAATGGTGATTGACCCCAAAATGAATGAACAACTTAGCCAATTACTTGATTTAGGAGAGGAGGGTGAGAAAGGAAAATCAAAGTGAATGGTAAAAAGTTAGGATTATAGAGTTGGCTTGGTGAAGGTTTTTTACGTCAAAAAGGTTAATTTAGTGGCTATGGGTGATCTAAGGGATGAATTAGTAGTTAGGGTTAGGGTTATTTAAGTCAAGGGGTTAATCCTAAGGGTCTCCACATATTAAGCTCTCGATGCCAAGTGCAAAACAACACCGGGTTCTACGATCTAGTATGCCACGATTGTTTTTACCCTCACAAAGAAATAGAACCGATGTGAA
Organism: Euphorbia tirucalli; assembly: GCA_039660915.1. NCBI lineage: Eukaryota > Viridiplantae > Streptophyta > Magnoliopsida > Malpighiales > Euphorbiaceae > Euphorbia > Euphorbia tirucalli. The sequence goes on along the minus strand of CM077640.1, from coordinate 25,759,937 downwards.
ATGGTTCTAAAGGCTCAAATTCTCACAAGTGTATTAGGGGTTGTATGCTAGGTCGTGTGACTCAACCAATGTTCCAAGGCGTAATCCTAGCTCAATCATGCAAGTAGGGGTAGAGGATTAATTCCCTAATGCAACCTAAATGACAAATCTAACCAATGGTTACCATCAAGAATCACAAACCACGCACAAACAAGCTAATGACTTGCAAACAACTCCTAATATCCCTAGCCAATTGCTATCAATCCAAGCACAGAGACTTAAGTTCGAGGGTGGATTAAGCAATGTTATTCAAACGGCAATTGACACATAAGCAACCTAAAAATACTAACAAACCAAAAACAACCAAAACCAACTTCACATGCATTGAAAAGTAAAGCCTAAATCTAACCAAAAACCAACGCAAAACATCCAATCATACAAAAACACCTACAAACACCAACAAACATACGAAACAAACAATAAAAAAAATGCAATATAAGAAGAAGAAAAAGAAAGGGAGAAGTCCCTTTACCTACCCCACACTTAGATTGCACTTACTTCCAAAAGTGCAATGGAAGAAGAAGCAAACTAAATGGGAAAGGAAAAGGGTTACCTCACATATCGGGAGCTGGTGGTGGTGGCGGCGGGCACGGCCACCCTTGGGCTGCACAGAAGCGGGAGGCGAATGCCTCGACGTTGGCGAGCTGAGCTGCTTGCCGATCAAGGCGCGCGTTCAGCCGCTGCTGAAGCAGAACCTGATGGACGATTAAGCCTTCCAATTGCTCAATTATGCCATCCAACCGTCCTTCAATCCGCCCCATAAAATCTACTCCCACCGATACATTCTCCGCGTCCTCCTCGCTGTCCTCAGCTTCCTCACTCTCTTCCTCCTCATCTACTTCCATAGGGGCCTTTCCCCGACTTGAACCTCCTGCACTTGAAGGACCTGCAGCTGCCCCAACCTGGGAACAAGACAAGATTCCCTTCGAAAGCTTCTTGGGAAGAATGCTCTCGAGGTTCCTATAACAAGTATTACTATGAAAAAAACATGCAATACAAGTCACAATATGTCCTAACCCTAGTTCGGACTTAGCTCGGTTGTGGTGATTGTATAAAGCTTCCATGACAAAGAAGCCCAAATGCACCTTAATTTCACTATGCACATGCCACAGGATCAACAGTTCAAATGCATTAACCCGGTTGCTCTCAGTTTTTCCCGAAAAATTAAAACTTACAAATTTATGAACTAATTGCAAAACAGGGTCATGGATTTGGGAAGTTTTGGCAAACCGATGTTGGTATACCCCTTGCCCTATCAAGCGCCAAAATTTCTTGGCATCCATATTTTCGGGCCATTTATAACCATTCCCATCAATCCCTATGCAAGCCCGAAGGCCATCAATATCCAAAGTCCGCTCAATGCCAAAGAGGCGGAAGGTCATGCTTTTAAGGCCCATATCCGGGTTGGTTTTAAAACTCAAGGTGGAGTAAAATTCCAGGTTTAACTCCCTAAAGACTGGAGGATTAGATTTCACAAATTCATACCACCCTAAACTAGTCAATTTAGCTTTTACTCCCTCCGACCTATCCTGTACAAAGAGAAATTGCCAATCGAAAGTGCGAAAGGGAGTGCTCTCTAAAGGGAATAAAGTTTTGTACTTCTTACCTTCATCGTCCGAAAGTAAAGGAAAATGACATTTGTATCTCCTTGAGAGATTTGTCAGCGGGGCCATCAATTGTTCGGTGGGCAGTTCGTCACGTGGCACCGGCTCCGGTGACGGTTCCATGGGCTGGCAAGACGAACCGTGTCTCTGATCGGTGACAGTTTTCTTCTTCATCCTACAATTGCATAACCATAAAAATAAAACAAAAATCAAAAACACAAGAACACAAAGCCCAAGAACATCTAATGTCAAAGATACAAACCATAAAAAAAAAAAGAAAGTAAAATAAAACCCTATTAAGCAGTCAATCCATCAAAACCAAAATGAGGAAAAGAACAACAATAATAAGAATAATAAATAAAAGAAAGAATAAAGCAAGAATTCATACCTGGTTCAATGAAATTGAAGCAAAATAAAACCCTAGGGCAAATTAGTGGAGGAAAAGGGGTGAGATGGAGAAGAAGAAGAAGAAGAAGGAAAGGAGAGTAAGAGGGGATAGGGAGAAGGAGAGAAAGGAAGGAAGAAGAAGAAGAATAGAGAAGGAGAAGGAGAGAAGGGATTCTAGAGAGAGAAAGTGAAAAGAGGAGAGAGAAAGTGAGAGGGTGAGAGAGAAAGTGAGAGGGTGAGAGAAAGTGAGAGAGAGGAAAAAAAAGTCGGTTATGAGAAGGGGGGAAGGTGGAAAGGGCATTAAATAGGCGGTGGAATAACCCTTGGAATTCAAAATTTTAACGCTCGGCACGGCGTGCCAAACACTCAGCACGGCGTGCTGAGCTGGTCAAAAACACGTACCTGGCAACAGAGTGATGGCACGCCGACGTGCTGTCTTGGCACGGCGTGCTGCCTTGAAATTTGAATATATGGCACGGCGTGCTGATGTTTTGACACGGCGTGCTGATCTATTTCTCACAATTCACTTTAGGAACAGAGGGACGGCACGTTGGCGTGCCATATTGGCACGTCGTTCCGCCCTTCAGACCTATGATTGGCACGGCGTGCTGCTTAGTGACGCGGCGTGCTGCCTTTTATGCACAAACCTCTTGCGGAACAGAACAATGGCACGCGGGCGTGCTGAAGTGACACGTCGTGCCGCCCTTCAGACCATCACCTTGGCACGACATGCTGAATCTGGCACGGCGTGCTGTCTACTTATGCACAATTTTCTTCCGGAACAGCAGCCTGGCACGATTTCGTGCCACTTTGGCACGCCACGTGCTACACCCAATTTCACTTTGGCACGGCGTGCTGCTTAGTGACACGGTGTGCCACCCTGAATTCTGCCAACTCTTGCTTTTTTTTCCACATTTTGATTACGATTTTAGATTAACTTGCTTAAGTTCCTAATCCTACACACAAAAACACACAAAAACATATTAACGTGAAAACTAATGTACACGGGGAGGTAAACGTACCTCAGTGCTATGTTTATAGTCGGAATAGCTCGACTTCTACGCCAGGATTTAGCATTACACATCGCGAAGGAGTAAGACTTGCTTCTCCTCCTTTATTCCTTCGCTGATGTAGGGCTTCAACCGGTGCCCGTTTACTTGTTGAATTCCCTCCGGGGTTTCAATTTCCACCATCCTGGAAGGGTAAACCTTATGCACGGTAAACGGTCCTGTCCATCGACTTTGCAGTTTGCCCGGAAATAGTTTCAATTGGAAATCGGACAAGAGCTCTAACTCCCCTTGGTTGAAACTCTTTTCTATCACATAAGCATCAATAGGGCAAAAAGAGTCTACAAAATTACAACTTTCAACATCTAACGGATATTTCATTGAGTTATAGACGTTGAAACTTACCTCCTCATTGTGCAACCTAAGAATAATCTTACCTTCCTGGACATCTATCAGAGTCCTACCGGTTGCAAGAAATGGCCTTCCAAGCAAAAGGGGCACCGCGCTATCTTCTTCCATATCCATCACCACGAAGTCCGCGGGGAAGATAAATTTATCCACTTTTACTAGCACGTCCTCGACCACCCCCTTTGGTCTCGTGAGAGATCTATCCGCCAATTGGTGGGTCAAATTGGTTGGCTTTGGGTCTCCCAGTCCGAGTCTCCTGAAAAACGATAGAGGCATCAGATTTATACTTGCACCCAAGTCGCATAGGGCATTGGCGATCTCCAAGTTCCCTATCCGGCATGGGATAGTAAAACTGCCCTTATCTTTGAGCTTGGGTGGAAGTTTGTTAGTGATAATTGCCGAACATTCCTCTGTTAAAACCACCACTTCGTCCTCACCTAGCTTTCGTTTCCCTGCAAGAAGTTCTTTAAAGAATTTAGCATAAGAAGGCATCTTTTGGAGAGCCTCAATCAATGGCAAATTAAATTCTAACTTCTTAAAAATTTCCAGGAATTTGGAATATTTCTGCCCCAGTTTATCTTTCTTCTCCCTTTGAGGATAAGGAAGTTTAGGCACATAGGCTCTCACTGGGTCAGGAATTTTCCCTTTTTCGTTTATGCTAGGTTTGGGTTCAGAAATCGAGTCGGGGTTGCTTACCTCTCCCGACTCTTCACTTACCTCGGTAGGTTGGGATGGAATATCAGCGTTTTGCACCCGGTCCTCCACTTGCCTACCGCTTCGTAGGGTTATAGCCTGAGCTGTCTCCCATTGATTACCCTTAGGGTTTTGTTCAGTTCTACTCAGAAGTGCTCCTTGAGGTCTTTCCTGCCTCTCCCTACTCAATTGAGCCACATGTTTACCCAAATCCCTACAATACGCTTCATTATCAGCAAGCCGAGACGAGATGTCTTTTAGTAACGACAAAACCGTCTCATCTTGCTTAGACTGTTGAGGCTGCTGTGGAGATTGATCATTAGGAATAAATGGGGCCTTACCTAACCCCTGCTCACGGTGCTCATAATGGAATCCGGAAGGAGGTCTCAACACATTTTGGTTGTTACTATAGGACATGTTCGGGTGTTGATACCTTCTTCCGTAATTATTATTATTATTGAAGTTTTGTGAATAAGAGTTAGAGTTATTGTACCTTTGGTTTCCTCCCACAAAACTTGCGTTTTCGGACGATTGAGCGAATGGGTCGCCCAATTCACAATCTTGCCCGGGATGCTCCGCTCCACATAATACACACAACACCGGCTGGTATTGTGGCCCATTTAAATTCAGGCGGGACATCAACAGGTCCAACTTCTTGTTTACATGGTCCATAACTGCATCTTGGCGTCCCAAATCTGCAGCTCGAACCTCATTCCTTGTTGGCGTGTCCGACTGCCACAAGGTACTCTTTCTAGCCAGCTCCGCAATCAACTCCTCGGCTTGTGTAGCAGTCTTCTTAAAAATGTCCCCACCTGCAGAAGAATCAATAATGGCACGGTTAGCTGGTGTCAAACCATGATAAAACGTGCTTACCTGAGTGAAACACGGCATGTCATGGTGGGGGCAGTTCCGCAATAACCGTTGGAATCTCTGCCATGCTTCATTAAGAGTCTCCGTCCCAAATTGCCGGGATCCCATGATTTCGTTCCTTAGCTGAACCGTCTTTGATGGTGGGAAGTAGTATGCTAAGAATTGCTCTTCCAATTGGTCCCATGATGTCACTGATCCGGGCCTCAAGGATTTGTACCATTCCATTGCTCCCCCGCATAGTGAAAAGGGGAACAGCTTCAACCGCACAGCATCTTGGGGCACCCCACCAATTCAGACTGTATCGGCCACCATGAGGAATCGGTCTAAGTGATCATTGGGGTTGTCACTTATTCCGCCACTGAATAGTCCATTCCCTTGGATCAAATGGATCATGCTGGACTTCAGCTTGAATTGATTGGCAATGATGGCTGGGATAACCACTCCGAATCTATTCCGGGGCTGATGTGGAGCCATTAGGTCAGTCATGACCATGTTATCTCTATCACCACCCCTCCTTCTGTCAAACTCCTCCCGCTCTCGCCGGAGTTGCTCTTGCTCAACTCTTTCCCGGAGTTGTCTCTCCTCGTCATCATGCTGCTGATGCTCCATTTGAACAATCTGCTCTTGGCGTACTCTACGGTTCCTACTACACAAACGTTCAATTTCAGGGTTATAAGGTAAAAGCTCAGGATGCTGAGAGCGAGTTCGCATTAGCTAGAAAACACACACACACAGAAATTAAAGAAAACTAAATTGTAATAAATATTCACAGAAAAGAAAAATTATTTAACTATATGCACAGAAATGTTGCCTAGATCAGCAAATAGACCTTTTGCTAAATGATGCAGAAATATAAATTTCCCCGGCAACGGCGCCAAAAACTTGATGGGTTCTAGGCGTAGCAGTAAAACTAAACCTAGAAACGCACAACTAAGGCAGTGTACCTATCGTTGACAGGTAATAATTCTGGTTGGTCCAGGTATCGATCCCACAGAGAAAAGAATATTCTGCAAACACTAAACTACTCGGGTTCCTTGCGTGTCCTAGGCGGAACGCAGTTTTGGATTGATTATATTAACAACTAAACTATCCTACTCCTAGTTGATCTATTCCAGCTTACTTTGCACTTGAGTTTTGTGTTATCAATCGGCGGTTTACCGACCTATGAATGCTAATGGGGATGGCTTTATCAATTAATCACAAAAGATGAATTTAGCTCAACAATTAACCCTTAATTATGCTCTTTCGAAAATACAACCTAGCGTATCTAGATCTTTTAGGTCCTTAGCCGGTTTCCCTTGTTTAGAGGTGGTCTAATTCTAAAGCTCAGAAAATAGGGGCATGTAAGTTCCACAGTGTCGTCAATACTAATGGTTTCCTAGGTATCAATCTAAGTAATGCCACAAATATGAACTTAATAAATTAAGATCTTATGAGACTAGACATTCATTAAAGAAATTACATAAAGAAAAGGAATAAAAATCGAAATTAACTTGCAAACAATTGTATTAATTAAGAAAGATGAAACGAATTTAGTGTTTACAACCAAACACAATCAATTTGCGGAATCAAAACTAACTTAATCAAATTACAAAAGAGAAGAAGAAAAACTTATGCCCTTTTGGTCCGATTAACCGGATTCCAACGGTGTGAAGATGCTTGGGGTGTACCTCTATAGACGAACTCAAGCCGGAACTAAGAACGTCGCAAAAGGGGAAGATTCTATGTAAAACTACAACCAATCGATGGTTCAAAACTCAAAGAAATCAAATAGTTCAAGCTCAAAAACCTCACTACAAGTTTCTGCTCTCACTCAAAAAGACTGGAAAAAGATGCTTTCAAACATAGAAAATAACCTATTTATACGGCTAGGTTAAAACCAGGAAAAAGAAGAGATGAAAGTAGGGCAATAGCAGGTTTCGGGGCTCGGCACGCCGTGCTGGTGGAGGTGGCACGCCGTGCCGTGTGAGTTTAGGGTTGGCACGCCACGCTGATCTGAGTGGCACGTTTTCGTGCCACTCCACTGGACTGCTCCTGTATGGCACGCCGGATTGGCATGCCGTGCCACCCTGATTTTCAGCACTTCGAACTCTTTTTCGCCGCCGACGCTCCAACTTCCGGTCCGGGTCATAATACCTGTCCAAAACAAGCATAAAGAAACATAACCGCACCAATGCCACGGACCATAAAAACGACAAATTATCAAAAATTACAAAAACAACCCTAGAAAACACGAAAAATACTAAAAGTTATAAAAATCTATCCAAAACATAAAAATCACAAAATATTCAAAAACCACACAAACATTCACACAAAAGACTCTAAAAATTGCCGCTCAAACCATGAAATTGCCTAAAAGATAAGGTCAAAAACCGACCTTATCAACTACAGGCTTTATTAAGACGGAGATAGCAGTCAAACTGTCACCGTAACCCTGTAGTTGAACTTGTATGTCCTATGTCACTGATATCGGTGTCCAACACAGAGGCATCGTTGATCACCCTTTATATGTGTCCGGACATTACTTGATCCCAAATGAACTGATTCTCTCAAACAAGATCTCATCATGTTTGGGTGTGGCCACACTCTTATCAGTACCATTCATCAAGAGGCCGGTGATATCGTCTCACCAAAGTACTGAGTGACATTCCCTTCTGCATATCCATAGTACTGCCATGCTCACTGACACACCTGAACGTACCCATACTTGGCACCCTTTTACAGGCCCGTTAGGTGTACACCAAAGTGTGCCACTTCACATGCAGCACCATCACATGGTCCGGTCAAAGGACTTATGCAAGTACTACGCGAGAATCATTTGTGATACTATACCATGTAGATTCCCGTTAAGTGGATCAATCCAGTACCATGCCCCTTTTTGCATGTACCCATTAACCTGGTTGACATTCCATGTTCTATGACCGGTAAGACACCGCCATACAACCAGGCTAATGATAGTCTTTAGTTCCATTCATTCCCATGATTGGAACAGACTACGGATGACTTTATGGCCATATCGTTTTCCCTATCCATAGTCTTACTGCCTAGTGCATGACACTTGACAACATGGATATGGATATGTCCATTGGATACTCTATTTAAAATATAGCACAAGACATATAGTAAATAGATTAATGCCTTTATTTCCTGACACAAATTGTATAATACATAAAGTCCACATTAATGTACAAATGTATGATACAAAGACAAGGACTAATGCCTCGAGACTAGGGCATATCCAACAGGGACGGCTATAGTGAGGCTTTAAACCCTCTTATTTATGGTTTTAGATTGCATAATTTGAGCATGTATCTTGGACGCAAACCCTAGTGGTAGACGAATAGTTTGCCTTTCTTTCTTTTGTCACCGGGACGGGCTTCAACAATTATTGCACAAGAAATATAATAAAATAGGTTATTCCTTTTATTAACTATAAAATCTGATTACAACATTTTGGGACTAGGGCATACACTAACATTTTCTACAATTATCAATTCTTTAAAACATATATTTCACATTGTTAATTAATCTTGTCGAGAATTATCCTAGTAGTAAACGAAGTTTTTGGCAGTGGAAGCCTTGTTTACGAGCTAGATTCCGTGCCTAGGATTATGACGGATGATAAAATAATGGAATGAACAAAAACAAAAGAGCATATTAGAGCCTTACCGTCATTGTCTCTGCATTTTGTTTTTGATAAAAGGATTGCTTTTGTACGAATCCTCTCTATAATTTCACACACTGAAGCCTTTTGGATTGAATCATATGCTAGCACTGGACGAATGCTGTATCAAAAACTTCCAATGGGGTCGAAATCTTATTCTGTTAAGGTAATGTAGGCTAAGGTGCCATCACAATTTATTTCCAAAATTTATGTATTTCAACACTTCATTACCACAAAAAAAAAGAGAAAATTAGTTACATTAGCATCAAGAGACAGCTACCATACTAATCTGGCTCAAAAAAACCAAATTCCTTAACTATCATTTGCTTTTTGCTTTTTCGTGTCTGTTTCTCTATATTTCTAAAAACAATATGTTTTCACACCCCCAAAGCTCAAAAATGTTTGGCAACATAGACACCTAATAAAAATAGGCCAAATAAGTTTCTTACACACAAACACAATAACTTTTTTTCGATCTCAATTGCTATCTGTGAAATTTGCATAAAAGGTATCTCCATCCAGGCCCTTGTGTTGGGATTCGTCATTGGAAAAATAACGTGGCGCAGCGAAAATACACCGTTTAAAATTTTCTAGAATCCACCTATCGTGTCCGATTACCATTGATTAGAATACCAATTTGAATCAAGAGAGAATAACTCACCTGATTCATCTCTTCTAGAGACTGCTGCAAAATCGTTTCTTGAAATTGCGATCTCCAAAGTCCGGTGCACGACCAACTATTGAGCAGGAACCGATGCTAGCCGAAGACACGAAGGAATGAATGATTAATGCTAGGATTTTCTGCTATTTTGGGGTTGCTATTGGTGGCTGAAATTTCCAGCAATTAATTAAGGTTGAATTAGGGTTTTCTTCCTTAAGTGTGCCCTTATATAGACACCTTGGCTAATTGGGTTTTAATTATGTTAATTAAACCCAAGCCCACTAGAATTATAATTACATAAATAAACTTTAATTAAAAAGTATATACTATGTGATTTAATTCCATTTGGCTAAATTTAATTACCCCTAAATAAAATTAAATCACACTTAAGTAAATACAATACATGTATTTAATTTTCCTACTTAGGAAAATTATTTAATTAATTGTTTACTTTATGTAATTCAATTCATTGATAAATTAATTAATTACATTATGTAAACTTATTAATTAAATTAAATCAACCCAATGTTAATTAATTGAATGTCAACTAATTAATTAACGCATTCCTTCCAATGTACATTACATGCATAATTTCTATAAGTTCCGGCTCAGTTGATCTATATGCATGATCCTATGAATCTATCTTTATGTTGGCAGTAGGCCCAAGGCCCATAGACTGTAAGTGGGTTTTAGCAAACCATTACATCCCCCAATTAAGACAGAGATGCAGCAGTATTTAGAAGATACTCACCCGGTAGTAATCTCAGAGTGTCCTTTGCCTAACGATATCGACATGAATAAATAAGAGATATGGTGTTCGTCATCCTCTTCTGTTGTTTATTATATTTCTTGATCTTGAGTTGACTGATTAATCAAATAAGCAACCAACTTATTTGGGTATGGCCATACACTTATCAGTCTCACTCATCAAGTGGCCAGTGATATCATCTCGGTGTTGCCCGAGTGGCAATTCCATCACTTCATCATCAATATCAATATGTTCACCTGTCCACCCAATCATACTCATATTTAGTATCCTTTTACAGACCTGTTAGGCATATGTCAAAGTGAACCAGATTCCATATTGATACTATAATGAAATCTGGTATAAGGAAAAAAGAGACCTACTCAAGAAAGACCTATGATGCGACAACCATGTGGCTTTCTTGTGTGGATCGATCCAGTCCTATGTCAACAACATGTACCTATATTCATGACTGGCTTTACAAGTACTATGACTAGTTAAGAACTACCATACAGTCATCGAATATACAAGTCTGTGGTTCTATTCATTTCCACGATTAGAACAGACCTGGGATAGGTTTTATGATTATCAATCAATGGATACTCTGCTCATATTATAGCACAAGATATAAATGAAATAGATTAATTGCCTTTATTAATGTGACATAAATAATGTATTCATACAATGAGTCTTAATGTATAATACAAAATACAAGAATCCAATGCCCTAAGAACTACGACACACCAATAATCTCCCACTTGCACTAGTTCCAAGTAGGCATTGCCCTAATTCCTATAGATCTGGTATGACCGTCATGCTGTGTCTATGATAGCACTTTGGTCAATGGATCAACTACATTATTCTTGGTGTCAACCCTCAACAATGATATGTCACCTCTGTTCACGATCTCCCGAATGAGGTGAAACTTTCTGAGCACATGTTTGGATCTCTTGTGTGACCGGGGCTCCTTAGCTTGTGTGATAGCCCCGTTGTTGTCATAAAAAAAATCAACTGGGTCTAGGATAGTAGGTACTATTCCCAACTCGGTTATGAATTTCTTGATCCTCTACTTCCTTTGCAGCTTCGCATGCAGCTATGTACTCAACTTCCGTTGTAGAGTCAGGAATGGTGGCCTGCTTTGAGGACCTCCAACTAATGGCATCGCCATTCAGGAGATAAACATAACCAGATTGTGACTGGTTCTCATCCTCATCGGTCTCAAAGCTTGCATCAGTGTAACCTGACACTACCAGCTCATATTGACCTCCATACAATAAGAAAGCATCCTTAGTCTAATTAAGGTACTTCAGGATTGCCTTAACAGCCTTCCAGTGCTCCTCCCCGAGATTGGTACCAGCTAGTCATTCTTAGTGCAAACGCAACATCAGGCCTGATACATAACATGGAGTACATGATAGATCCAATAGCAAATGTATAAGGGATTTTTTCCATGTTCCCCCGATCCTTCTTTGTTTTAGGACCATCTTTCTTACTCAGCTTCAACCTATGGTGCATAGGCAAGAATCCTTTCTTTGCCTTGTCCATGATGAATCTTTTCAGAACCTTGTCAATGTACGTGGCATGACTTAGGCCTAGAAGCCGATTGGATCTATCTCTGTAGATCCTGATCCCTAAGATCGTCTCAGCTTCGCCTAAGTCCTTCATTACGAAGTACCTACTCAACCACTGCTTAACGCCTTGTAGTGTTGGTATGTCACCTCTAATGATAAGGATGTCATTAACATACAACACTAGGAAGGTGGAAACGCTCCATAGGGCTCATTAGAATTCTGTGTGAAGCCATATTTCGTAATGGCCTCATTGAATCTCTGATTCCATGACCTCGATGCTTGCTTCAATCCATAAATGGATCTTTGAAGCTTGCATACCCGGTTTGGATACTTTGGATCGATGAAACCCTTAGGTTATGCCATGTACACATCCTCGAGTAGCTTTCCATTAAGAAAAGCGGTCTTAACATCCATCTGCCATATCTCATATCGTACCATGCAGCTATGGCTAGTAGTATCCTAATGGATTTGAGCATAGCAACTGGTGAAAAGGTTTCATCATAGTCAATTCCTTGAACTTGCCTGAATCCTTTTGCCACCAATTGCCTCTTGAAGGTGTTGTCGGCCTTTAACTTGAAACACCACTTGCAACTTATCACCTTAGCACCCGTAGGTAGATCCACCAAGTTCTATACATGGTTATCGTGCATAGATTGCACCTCAGCCTCTATGGCTTTGTGCCATTGATATGAGTTTGGGCTTAGGTCTTGGGCTCCTCTTAGTCAATGACCATAAAGTCCCCATCATTAGTCACGAGAAAGCCGTATCTCTATGGCTGATGATATGTCCTACCATACCTTCTAAGGTCCTATGCAACCGGTTCTGGTTCCTCAATTTCTTGAGTAGTCAGATCAGTTCCTGAAGCAGCCTCAGCAGTAGTTGTAGGAGTTTGTGAGTCTTGAACTTCTGAAAGTTCAACATTACTCCCACTGTCTCTCTTGGAAAGGAATTCCTTCTCTAAGAAGACTGATTTCTGGCTATGAAAACTTTGTTTTCCGCCAGATTATAGAAGTAATAACCCTTAGTTTCCTTAGGGTAACCCACAAACTGGCACTTGACAGATTTGGACTCGAGTTTGCCACTTGTCAATTTCTTAACATATGCATCACAGCCCCAAATCTTCAAGAGGGAAATATTAGGCTTTCGGCCCTTCCATAGTTCATATGGTGTTCCCTCAACTGCCTTGCTTGGTGTATTATTAAGAATGTAAGTAGCTGTCTCTAAAGCATATCCCCAAAGGGAGACAGGGAGTGTAGCTTGACTCATCATCGAGCGAACCATGTCTAGCAAGGTCCTATTCCTCCTTTCTGGCACTCCATTCCACTGCAGTGTACCAGGAGGAGTGAGTTGGGATACAATCCCACACTCTCTCAAAAACGAGTCAAACACTTGGCTCAAATATTCACCCCCTCGGTCAGACCAAAGTGCTTTTATTTTCTTACCAAGTTGGTTTTCTACTTCATTCTTAAAGTCCTTGAATCTTTGAAGAGTCTCAAACTTATGCTTCATTAGATACACGTAACCGTATCTACTGAAGTCATCCGTGAAGGTGACGAAGCACAGAAAACCAGATCTAGCACTAGTGCTCATTGGGCCACATACATCGGAATGTATCACTCCAGTAGCTCTAAGGCCCTTTCAGTAGTCTTGCTAAAAGGTGCCTTTGTCATCTTGCCCCTCAAACAAGATTCGCACGTGTCATAAGACTGGATGTCAAATGACCCTAGCACTCCACTAGAGTGAAGCCTAGCTATGCACTTCTCATTTATGTGGCTAAGTCGATAGTGCCAGATGTATGTAGGATTAGTTTCATTTTGTTTAATCCTTTTCGTATTTATGTTATAGATTGAACTTTCACGTTTTAGATCAAGGATATATCAGCTATTTTCAAGAAATGATGTTCCATAAATAATATTGCCACATTGCATAGAAATTCTACCATGTCCAATATTAAATACAAAACCAGAAATATCCAACAAAGAAACAGAAATAATATTCTTGCGCATCGCAGGTACAAAATAACAGTTTCTTAGTTCCAAAACAAGTCCACTAGGCATCTCTAAGAAATATCCGCCGATCTCCATGGCTTTAACTTGAGCACCATGTCCGACTCGAAGATCTACTTCTCCAGATCCTAGTATTCTCCTATTTCTTAGACCCTACTGTGAGCGGACAACCTGAAAAAGGGCTGGACACGGCGAAGCGAACCAGGGAAAAAGAAAGCGTGTTGCATGTTTGATTTGAAAAACAGGTTTTGTTCATCTTGCTTTAGGGAAAACCATTTGTTCGTTTAGAAATTTGTTTTGTTGAAAATATTTTCCCATTTTATTACTTAAAGACCTCGAAACCTAAATTTCAAGATCAGTGACAGAGTCACCACCCGGATCAGCTCATCCAGGAAATTCCGGTACAGCTCCCTACTGAGCATAGACTGATGTACCTAATCCAGAGATTTAGGGTTCGGGCAACTTACCTATTCAACCTCGAGCTTGTATTCATTTACGATTTATATTACCGTATTTATTCAATTTATTATCTTTCTCTACCCAATTACATTTAATTATCAACCGATGCTCAAGCAAATGACAGAAATGAATTGCAGAAAAAGTAAATCATACATCCAAATTATACAAAAGAATAATTGAGTCCGCTTATACAACTAAATTGAATAAAAATGAGAACTCTCGTTCTTACGTTACAAGCACCTAGAATACACGAGAATCTAAAAATTACAAATGCCTAAATACACGAATTAATGCATTAATTACGGCAAAAATGATAAAAAGGGAAAATAAACACTGCAAAACAGACGATTAGCATAGTTTATATCACAAGCACAAGTAAGACTCACAGCAGGACAGATTTAGGGTTTTTAGGAATGGGGGCATACATTTAGGGGGTAACGGGTTGACTCGGCCAGCCGGCCCGGTTAGATCTGGAAAACGGTTTTGAAACGCCTTGTAGATTTTTGTGCTGGAAAACAATTTTAAAAAATTATTTGGCTCGATTTATGCAAAATTCCATATTTCAGCGGGTCTGTTATTTTGGAACTCGGGGTTCCGTCCGTGCGGGTTTCCTAATTTTTACCAATATCTAGGGTCTAAAAGCAGTAAACACACCAAAAACAGTTTGGATCTGAAGACAGCATCGCACGACGATGTCCATACGGGTCGTTCTGTGATTTTGTCTATTTCTGGGGACTACAGTCGTACGGCTGTAATTAGAGCCACATGGCTGTAATTAGAGCCAAGCGACTGTAATTTATGGCCGTGCGGCTGTAATTCCCAAAACCCGAAAAATGGTTTTGTTGTTTTCGAAAGTCATTATTTTGCTCGTTTTCAGTGTTTCCCGAGGTTCTTATAGGGGTTAGGGGTCCGTTAATGCTGGACTACGGATCCGGTTCGGATCGAACAACCCCGAAATTCGGAAAATAAAACCCAGGAAAAAACTGAAACCCTAACACCCATTGATAAATGATAAATAAGTGAAATTAATAATAATCACACAAGTTAATTATGTAACATAAGAATTAAATGATTGTAGATATAAAAGATAAATGGTTGAATTGAATTATGTAACATAAGCATCAAATAATTGGATGTTTAGATATAATGCAATTAGCCAATGAAACAAATTGTATGCTTAATAAGAAAAAGCTTTAAGAAATCCTATATATATACACAAAGAAGAAATATATTATATATTATTAAAAACTTCTTTAAAAACCACATTTTGAGTACAATTGTATATTTTATCTTCTTTGTCACAAATAAGAATCTTCAATCCTTGTTTGCTTGTAACTCTAGAAACTGCAACATATATTGACCATTGCTAAAAACTGGGCGAGGAAGATATAAACCAATATGTGAAAGAGATTGTCTTTGACTTTTATTTATTGTCATGGGAAACAAACAACTAAAGGAAATTGCCTTCCTTGGAATTTAAAAGGCAATCTAATATCTAATGGAGTCAAAACAAGCCAAGGAAGGAAAACCTTTTGACCAACATTGCAACTGGTAATTTTTTTAGCTTTAATCACATATTTCCCCAGTTGAGTTACCACTAACCGAGTACCGTTACACAGTCCAAAAGTCTGATCTATATTACGAAGCAACATCACAAGTACACCAATCTTCGACTTGAGGTTATAGAAAGAAAGGTAAAAACTTGGGAAATTCTTGAAATTATGATTTACCACTAGCCTATGCCACGTGCAATGCAGTAGCAGTGTAAACTTTTCCACTACCATGCAATTCGTACAATGCACAGGCAAAAAACTAGGAATTCAACACTAATATTATATAGTTTTTTGCTCTTAGATGCACAACACCAGTATTGTTTAGCCTTTCTATAGTTCTCCATAATTCAGTTACACTTTTGATCTGGTTTTCGTGTTTTGAAATATATGTTCATGACAAAGCTTATATCAAAACTTAGTCATTTGTTTTATTATTTGTAGTGCATATTATTTATGGTATGCAAAACAAATCTTAAAAAATGAGAGGCATAAAATTTTAGATCTATATTTCTTATAGTTTGGAAAAAGTTCTAGCGCTAAAATTTTTTGGAAAAAAAGGATTTTGATTCCAAGAAAACCAGTAGTAGAAGGAACATAAAAGCTGAAATTAGTGATTTTTCATATCTCTAAAAAACAACATTTTCATGTTTTTTCAATCTTCTCCCATTACGTGATATGAAGCATAGACTTTAGATGAAGCCATAGAATTAGGTTAGAAAAGGGCAAAAGCTTTCCTTATGGAGGTCTTTCCTGGGCCATTTTCATCATGTTGATTCCTTTTTATGTTAGTTCTATCATTTTCTTTTCATTTTTCTATCTATCCATCTTTGTATTTGGCACACTGATTTTAATTTAGTTGTGATAAAATGGTGTGAGATGCTTAATAGGATTTGGGTTAAATTGAATTTTTGGATTTTTAATCTTCCTACAATTGCCTAGATAGAATCTTTTTTCTGTATTAAGACTATTTCAGAACTATCACTCTTATTCACTTTTTTGTTCATTTATTTTATGCATGGTTGAAGTATTTTTGTTCAATTTTTAATTAAAGCAATACGCAATTTATGGTTGTGATTGTTAATGATGGTGTAATCTAAGAGGTCAAGATATAGTTGTTGGTATCGATTTTGTTAATTTCTTTTTCCATGCTAGTAAAGTTTACTTTGTGCCATTGGCAAGTTTGGGTGCTTGCATATAATAAATCTATTGATTTCAGAAATCTCATCTGTTTTGCAAAGCCAATTCATGCACCGATCCTCTAGCTTGCCTTGGCCACTCTGCACCTTTGGGTACCTCTTACTGTCAACAACCTCCTGATGGTTTCATTTGGTTGCTGCTTGAAGACCTAGCATGTGTTGCTCTACCTAGAATGCTGTGCAATTGGGCTTTGTTTTTTTTTTCTTTTATTTGCTGCCTTTTTTTATTTCCTCGGTTTCTTTAGTTTCTTTAATTACCAACAAAAAAAAAGTTTGATCCAGGCTCCAGATATTGTAATTTTTAAATCACAATTTTTGCTGCCCAATCAAATTTTAAATAATTTTTTATGTCCTTAAAAGCTAGAGCGTTAAGTAATTGTAACCCAATAGAAGTCTTTTCACCTCAATTTATTATATATATAGCATGGATACTTTTGTATTTCTTCTGGGAGTTTTCTATTCTTTATTCCGTCTAAAATTTCTTTTTTGTTTATATTTATTTTTTGGTTATAGTTCCCAAATTTTCTATTAATTTCGACTCACGTATTAAGTTATGATATATTTAGGTTGATTAATCTAAAATTTTGGATAGTACTGAGATTTAAAATAATCATTTCATTAACTAAATCATAGTTTTGAAATATTACAATAATGTGTTTTTAATTATTAAAATTCAAATTTTATTTTATTATATATTTTAAATATATTTGATAACAATGTTAATAACTATTTATACTAAAAAAGTATGCATAATTAAAAAAAATAACGAAGAAAGTATCACCAAAAGAGTGTTTTAAAAAATATATATCTATTTAGATCATTAAAAAGTATTGTTAATCCAATTTATCAACTTATTCAAAATTGTTATTTTTGTTATATCTTAAAATTGTATTTGATTGAAATATAAAAACAATAAAATTATGTGATCTTATGTAACTTGAACTAAGATATTATATTTTTTAAAATAATTCTTTAATTAAAATATTAATAGTTTAATAAAATTATATAATCCATGCATCACATGGGATATTAAAGCAATAAACTAAAAGAAAAAAATGAAGATACGTATAAAAAAATTTACCCGCACATTAAAATCAAGAAACTTCTAAAAAAAATCAAATACGACATACTTGACAGAATCCTCTGAAGTGACGTTGGTAAGGTATATCAATGGCTGCCAAGGATAAAAAATTGCAAAACTAAACTAATAGTGGTTAAATGGACATCTATATGTTGATATGAGAAACGGAAAAGAGAAGAGACTAAATCACACAATGAAAATAGATAAAACAAGAAAATAAATGGCATTATTCTAAAATAGATTAAAAAAAAAAAAGAGAGAATAAATGGTGTTATTCGGGCCTTCACCCTCCCTCTTACAAAAAAAAAAAAAAAGGAGAAAGAACTTAATCACATTATTCGAAAAAAGTGTTTAAAAAATACATAATTAATTTATCAATTAATTAAATAATTGAGATTTAACTAGAATAAACTTTAAAATGTTTAAATTTGTGTTAATTTAATTATCATATTCTTTTCTATATTATATTCTGAAATTGTTATTATTTGAAAAAAGTTAAAAAATTTATAAAATTATACAATTCGTACAATGCATAGGCAAAAAACTAGGAATTCAACACTAATATTATGTAGGTTTTTTCTCTTGGATGCACAACACTAGTATTGTTTAGCCTTTTTATAGTTCCCTTTTTTTAAAAACTCATTACCATTGTACTGAAAGGGAGTGGCGCAGAGAGAACCCCTAAGAAAAAGAGAAATGAGTGACAATTGAAAGATAATTGCTAATTCAAAATTTGAAAGCGGATTATCAATGGATTATTTTTAATTAACAAATAATAATTACATGATAATATAAAAAGTAAATAAGAATTAATTGAAAATTAGGAAAGCATGACACATGGACTTTGAGTATTCACTTTTAGTATATATAACTAGATATGCACCCGCACAAATGCACGGAATTATATCATTAATTATTAATTTGTGTAGTTAAATTACAATCGATATATAGAAAAAGTTTTGCTAAAAATTGAAAATTTACATCATCACCATTCAGAATTTAATTTTGCTATAATGCCTCTTTCCAAATGCTATAGATCAATTAAAAATTTCAAAATTGTAGCCCTCTTCAAATCATAATACTTAACACTATTTGTAACATATTTTTCCCCATAAGAATTCTAATTTGAATTGTAATCACTAAAAAAAACAATACCAATTTAAATTCAAATTGAATAAAACTTAAAAAATGTTCTAGAACACTTCGAAACCAATTTAAATAATTGGTAGTAAATATCTATATAAAGATTAGAGTATGCCTAATCTTATTGAGAATCTTAAATTACAAATCTTTTTAATAATTATATTTACAAAAATTTTAACTATTGAAACCCACAGTAATCAACTTTTTTTTTATGGATGATAGCAATAATTCTTAATTGTTAACTTTGTCCGCATAAAAAGGTACATGAGCAATAGTATATGAACAACTATATTTTCCTTAATAAAAATATGAAGGAAAATAAAAGTGATTTCAGTGATTCTTTAGAAATTTGATAACAATTGCTAAAGGCCCCAAGCTCTTTATAGATGCACACACTAAGGATCTTCATTACCACTGAACCTATTAATCAACTCCATGGAGTAGTATTGTGTAAGAAATGCTTCCTACTAAATTTAATTTAAGACATTGTTAAAACATGTTCAATTATGTATTAAATGGTCATTTCACCTTTATATTCTGCTTTAGTGAAAAAATAAAATTATAAGAAAACTTTAAGAACTCAATAGAATATAAAATATGTGGAGTTCTACTGTCAAGAAGCAAATGCATGAGCAATTAAAAGCATAAACATGAACCACACATCTTAGTTAATCCACACACATGAAAGGTAACCAACTAATCAAATGATCAAATGAGAATTCATACTTCTCAAAATGGTTTATACATCCAACACACTACCATCTAAAGGATCATTCTTTCCAGCTTTGAACTAATTAATTCATTTTATTTATCTGCTAAACAATTCAACTGTTGATATAAATCTCTTCTCAGCTAAAAGTATTTAACTTAGCAACTAATAACTTTTAATTATATATAAACAATTTCATAAGTTAAAAGAGTACAAATTTTATAGGCTTATAGTTCCAATGCACGTGCTTAGTCTCAAAAGTATCATTAGTACAACAAAAAATAATCACATGTTGTAAGTTCTACAACAAAAGCAAAGGCATCTCACCCAATTTGACCATGAAAGAGAACTTATTCATTGCTCTTGACGTAATCATGTACCTATAATTAAATAATTAATTGTAAGAAGAAAATCAATTAGCGTAGAGGACTTACTAATGGCATCTTAATGTCCTGATAAACTTTTTGTTTTGTTGAATTTAGAAGTCATCTTTTTCGATTAAAAGAAAGCACTGGAAGCTCAAACCAATGTCGTAGAAGAAAAGCAAGAGAGCCTATTCTAAGTCAATCAAGCGAATTCCTCACTATCTAATCAATTGTCACATTCACATATATAGCATACTCAGAAAGAACATGGGACTCCATTATCATACTATCTCAACCTTGAGAGGGCTAATAAGAAAGCAAAGTTCATTACGGATGCGGACTCCCCAAAGGAAAATATATTCACTGGCAATATGGAGAATTTTCAATGAATACATCTGCTTCACCAAACCATGCTTAGAATTAAGGCATTAAGGATTTATATTGCATGTAATATTTCTATTATTCTTTTTTATTCTCTTATCTATAGACTACAATAGCTATGTACATGTGATCATTTAGAAAAAATAAAAAATAGTATTGCAGAGTTCTTATAGTATCTCTATAATCATGGAAGAAATAAAATAATCACAATTCACACTTGAACTATCACACATTGACATATTAGTGAGGACATCTAAAACCTTTAGCCATTAGGCGGGTGACTGCTAAAACAAAGACCAAAAATGGTGTTGTAACTTGTGAGGAAAAAAAGTGCAATTGAAAAATTATGTATTTAGTTTCTAAGGTTACCATTCTGTCATTAGATAATTCGAGAAAAGTTAAGGAACCTTATATTTGGGATCTTTGTTTTTTCAAGCTTCCATGGTCTTCACCATCCATCTTTAACTATGACATTGCTCAAGTAAAACATGAACTATTAGAATCCTCACTTAATTGAAAGTTGAATTGGTCATCTTGAATGAAGCATCATAATACCATCACAAAAGTCATGAAAGAATGGAAAATGACCTGACTTTGAAAATCCTTAAGCCAGAGTAGATTCATGCTTTTTTTTCTTGCAAAACCTGTTTTCAGTAGCACTACAAATTATTGCCACTAGTTGGTTCTCCATTGATCCTTACCATCTGCAATAGTACACTGACAGATCGCCTATCCCGATCATGTACTTGCAAACACTCCAATCACTATAGTTTTGCTCCAATAAAGTTTAACCTAATTATCATGAAAACACTCCAAGAATTGTATCCCATACCTTTAGTGTGTTTGGTTTATAGGCTTTCCTAGTGGAACAACTAAACCATCTTAAAGAACCTGAGCTTTAGACGAATGTGGTACAATTATACCAATTGCTTTTGAACTATTAAACAACCTAAAAATTGAATTTGAGCATATGGTAATCTATTCAGTTGTGAAATTCTCATAGCTTTCCTTTGGTTCTCTAAAGAGTAGCTAAAGAGAATGGCACCAAATTTTGAAGACATTTTTCCATTAAAAAGAAGTTTTTAATAATAAATAAAAGGGACTTCCCTTATGACATTTTATGGCTAATTTGTTCTATACTTATAGAAACTTGAATATAGACATTGAAGTGTGCAAAACCTTAGATTTCCCTTAGGCATAGGGTGATAATTTTATTAATTAAAAGTTAGAATCTCGTTAGTGCAACTTTAGAATCTCGTTAGTGTAACTTGGAAATACAACATTCCTAATTGCTAGAAGCAAAAAACACGCTTATGAAAAATGCAGCAACTTACTGCTAAATCAACATTGTATATTTAAGAACAAAACTGAAAAAGAAACACAACATTACCTTTAAGATTATGGATCTTTTGAGCTTACCAAGTGGCACCTTTTCTACAATGTACTCTATCAATAAAGAAAATATGTATACCTATTACTTAACATGAAACAATAAAAACAAAATAAGCCAACTACATCATAAACTTATATAAGTATGTCATTTGCTTAATTATGATGGAAAAAAATTTATGTTAATCACATTCACATTCTCATTGATTAAGCATAATCATTAACCTAAATAAAAAGTAAATTATGAGCATAATTTATGCTTACACTGGACTGAAGCTCTTTTCTTCTTCAAATTCAAGAAAAAGAATCAGAAGCTGATATATGTTCTTAAATCTGATATATGTTTTTGAATTACCTTTCACACTTAACTCATTTGAAATTTGTCTTACTCTGTTGTAGCACTACTAAATAAATCCCACTTGAACTTAACAGCCACTTCCTTGATCATCTCTTCACAAACTACAATGACAGAAGCCTCAATATATTCCTGATTAAAATCATAAACTGCTTCTTATCAACTTGATGATAAAGAAAAATAAAGACCAATTTCAAATTAGTAAAAGCTTAACATTTGAAACTTCAACAACTACAATGGATAGATATCACAACACTTCAAAGCAAATTAACTTGGAAGTATGAACAGAAAGATTTAACAAATGGAAAAAGCTTCTTTGTTTGTATTTCATTAAGGCATACATACATAAATAAATAAGAAATTATCTCCAACCCGTCACCAGCAATTGAAAATAGAACTTGTTAAATCAGAGGAAAACAGAACAAAATGCGATTACACAATGATAAATTAAAGCAGTGAAATAGAGAAAGAAAGACAGATGAAAAGAGAGGAGTAGAGGAACTTAACATCGTTAAACTAACCTCATCAATATAACGCTTGAAAGAAGACCCAAAGAACATACTGCATACCTAATCAAAGAAAGAAAGAAGAGAACACTGATTAAGGCACAAAAAATTGAATAACTAAATCTACTTAATATTGAAAAACGAATCAATTGACAAAAACACATTCATGAAGAACCAACCATGACAAAAATCTCCCAAAAGCACAACCTTAGAAATCAATAAAGGAGAAGAGAAGAATCTAAATTTCTTGTTCTGTAATGAAGATAATAGGAAAATAAACTATAAAATAAATAATGGAAGATAAAAGGGAAGCTCATCAAACTGAAATTATGATCGAAAGAAGTATTCAAACTCTAAAAACAACTCAGATGGTAAAAGATGAAGAGTGGAACTTCAAGAGAGAGTGACAACTATGAAACAAACCTCATGAGAGAGCATGAGATAGAAAGGCCATATATGGGGTGGAGTGGTCTAAATCAAAGAAAAAGAAAAAGAAAATCAATATAATCAAAATATGACAAAAAGAAAAAGGGAGAGCGCCTCAAGATCGGAATGAAGAAACCATAGCGAAAAGGAGTTAGCAAGTGCCAACCACTCTTTGAAACAAAACATTACATGAGCAAGAGATGTGAAGTGAACGGAGGAGGAAAGTAGATGAGGGAAGATAATGGGAGAAGATTTTCAACAGCCGAAGTTCAGAGAAGAATACGGTGGAGGAGGTTTATCTGTTTTGAATTAATTCAAAATAGATATATACTAACTAAATAATTAACACTTTTTTTGAATGAAATAACTAAAACTAGAATTAGTAATTAATTCATAATTAGGAAAAAATGTCAATAATTAAAAATAACTCTAAAAAAAGGAGAAAATTCCACATCAACGAAGAGTATTCAGATTTAGTATATGAAAGAGCATGAGATATAAAGGCCATAGATGGGGTGGAGTGATCTGAATCAAAGAAAAAGAAAAAGAAAATCAATATAATCAAAATATGATGAAAAGAAAAAGGGAGAGCGATGCAAGATCGGAATGAAGAAACCATAGCGAAAAGGAGTCAGCAAGTGCCAACCAATCTTTGAACAAAACATTACATGAGTAAGAGATGTGAAGTGAATGGAGAAGGAAAGTAGATGAGGGAAGATAATGGGAGAAGATTTTCAACAGCTTAAGTTTAGAGAGAATGCGGGGGAGGGGGTTTATTTGTTTTGAATTAATTCAAAATAGATGTACTAACTAAATAATTAACACTTTTTTGAATGAAATAACTAAAATTAGAATTAATAATTCATTCATAATTAGGGAAAATGTCAATAATTAAAAATAACTCCAAGAAAAGGAGGAAATTCCACGTCAACGAAGAGTATTCAGATTTAGTATATATAATGATGACTAACCTAATACTCGTGCCATGCACGGAATATTTTACTTCAAATGTAAAAAATAAAATTTAATTTTAACTCTTTATTTATTTATAATTTTTTATTTTTATATCAATTATATTAAATTTCTAAGAGTTATGCACTGTATTTTATGTTTTTAAATATATTTAACATAATAGAAAATTTAATATGTCAAAAATAAATGTATGTAAAATTTTATATATGTTTGATTATATTGATGTAATTAACTATAAATTATTGAAAACTTCTTTAAATACTAAATTTTGAGTATAGTTACATGTTTTATCTTTGTTGTCACAAATAAGAATCTTCAATCCAGCCTTGCTTTTAACTCTGGATACTACAACATACATTTGACCATGACTGAAAATCGGTGAGGAAGGTATAAACCGACATGTGAAAGTCATTATCCTTGGCTTTTATTCATTGTCATGGCAAAACAAATAGCCAAAGGATATTGTCTTCTTTGAAATTTGAATGGCAACCTGATATCTGATGGAGTCAAAGCAAGTCGAGGGATAAAAACCTTGTGCCTAATATTACAACCAGTAATTACTTTGGCTTCAATCACATGTTTTCCTAATTGAGTGACTACTAATCAAGTACCATTACACAATCCAAAAGTCTTATCAATATTACGAAGTAATATCACAAGAACACCAATCTTTAATGTTAGCTTATGGTTTGGCAAACTAGAAGATTTTATTGTATTTAAAAATTTTGGTGTGTAAATATCTCCGTGACTATCAGAGTGATTACCCACTTCGTAAATCTGAACTCAAATATGAGACTTCTTCACCTGGCCATGTAGGCAAAATATAATCATTCACCTCATTTACAATATCTAATGTGCACGTTCCTGTAAATATTCTTCATCTCAGCATCTTTGCAGTATATGCTAATCCTAGTAACTATCTATGAATCATGTAAGCAGCTTAGCTATTTCAATGAGAATTTCACCTGCTAAAAAATGGAATGAGAGGATAAATTGTAAACTGTTCTTTTTAGGAAATTAATTGTAAATTCTTATTTGACAATGTAAATAACAATAGCATACTCTATAAATAAAAATTATCATTCAGTTTGTTGTCACTATATTTTATTTCATATTTTATAAAATATGGTGATATATCCTTCAAAGCTTGAGTGTAACTATCGAACGGAATAGATTTCTTCATATATATCATATTTATGCAAACAAAGTTACATATATATAACTTATGTACAATTTCATATAATATTAATGTAAGTTCACAAATATTTTTTTTATTCTCTAATGATATTTATGATATAATAATTATTTTAAAATTTAAGGCAGAACAATTCATTAAGCGTGAATATAATGCTAGTTATGATAGTAGTATTTTAGCTTTATATGTGAATAATGCATCTTTAATATATCATAATGAAAAAGTTAAATATAACACTGTAATTTAAAAGAATGAAAAGAAATTATGAATTTTTAAACGGATGGATCATTCTTTTCATAAAATTTGGTTCCTAATTCAAATTATAATAGATTTAATTTATTTTGTATGTCAATATTTATTTTTGAAATTATTTTTTTCCTTTTAAGGCATCAAATGCTTTATACAAACATAAAGTTACTAAATACAAAAAATAAAAAAAAAATTAATTTCATATATTTATATCTAAATGATATTAGATTAATTGGAACCGGTGCAGAAATATCTATAATACAAATTAATAGAATTAATTCTGGCATGGGTTTTGGCATTGGATTTTTTGTAGGGTAAAAGATTTTATATAAGTTTAAACAGTATAAAATGATTATACAAATTAAGGTACATATATTCCAAATAAATAAGGACTAAATCAACACGTTAGCTAATAATTTCATTCACCGATTACTCATAGGGTCCTCTCCTTTCTTTAGTGAAATGAAGGTGTAAGCGCCGGGTTTTCCCGACCTCTATGACGAGAATTCCTGTGTTACCTATGGAGCAGACGGACTTGAAAACAACTGGAATGTTGCCCAGAGTATCTCAAACGTCCTGAAAACCAAGCTATCCATGATCTGAAACCCCTGAATAGGTCCCCCGAGTGATTTCTAGTGTTTAGGGTGTGCGTCCGATTTTCGAAAATTTTGCCCCGGCTCTTACTAGAGTCACGCGGCTCTGGTTTTTAAACCAGAGTTGGACGGCTCTAGTGCAAACTAGAGCCGGGCGGCTTTAGTGAGTGAGCCAAGTTGCTCTGCAAAGTAGAACAACTTGGCTCGACAGAAAGAGTTGTTGGGCAAAATCAGCAAGTCAGGCGGCCATTTATTTTTTGAAATGATATGAAAAGGAAAGTATAAAAGAAAAAGCAAAAATCAAATCAAGAAGGAGAGTTAGTAGTCTTGGGCAGAAAAACTTTGAAAACCGAATACAGGGAAAGAAAAAAAAAAGCAGAGAAAGAGAGAAAGGTGACCGAGATATTCAAAGCCAAGGGAGGACCCAAAAACACTCAAGCTAAACCTAAAATCAATCTTAAAACATTAAATACAAGTTCCACAACCTTTGCATATTGATTCGGGATCGTTTCGGACTAATTTTGGATTGTTTCGGATCGTTTCGGTTTTCAGCCGATTAAGCTTCCAGGACAAATCCTAAGCTTTCAATCCATTTCTTGACGTTTAAAGCATCAAAACAATATCAAGGTAAACTCTCATAGGCCTTAAACCTATTTGCATTGTCTTTTCTGTGCGTTTTCCTCATTTTTGCAATTTTCAAAACCAGACTTAACCGAATAAAGCCGCACGACTCTGTTCTACAGGGACAGATTCCCGATTTGTCCCGATCAGCCAAGAATAGTCTGCTTTCCACTTTGTGCATTCTGCTGTGATAATTTTAGGCCCAAATCCATCCGTATTTTATAAAATTTTGGTTTTCGGATTTCTATACGTATGGATATTAGGATTTTCGATTTTTCCAGGGTTTTATTTGTTGGAAATGCCCTAGTCCTGAGGCATTGGTCCTTGTATTTGTATGATACATTTGAACATTAATATGAACTTTATGTATTGTACAATTTGTGTCAAGAGATAAATGCATTAATCTATTTATTATATGTCTTGTGCTATATTTTAAATAGAGTATCCAATGGACATATCCATATCCATGTTGTCAAGTGTCAAGTACTTGGCAGTAAGACTATGGATAGGGAAAACGATATGGCCATAAAATCATCCGTGGTCTGTTCCAATCATGGGAATGAATGGAACTAAAGACTAGGATTAGTCGGGTTGTATGGCGGTGTCTTACCGGTCATAGAACATGGAATGTCAACCAGGTTAATGGGTACATGCAAAAAGGGCATAGTACTGGATCGATCCACTTAACGGGAATCTACATGGTATAGTATCACAACTGATTCTCGTGTAGTAATTGTATAAGTCCTTTAACCGGACCATATGATGGTGTTGCATGTGAAGTGGCACACTTTGGTGTACGCCTAATGGGCCTGTAAAAGGGTGCCAAGTATGGGCACGTTCGGGTGTGTTAGTGAACATGGCAGTGCTATGGATATGTAAAAGGGAATTTCACTCAGTGATTCACTGAGATGATATCACTGGCCTCTTGAAGAATGTTACTGATAAGTGTGCGACCGCACCCAAACAAGATTGGATCTTGTTTGTGAGCATCAGTTCATTCAGTATCAAGAAATGTCCAGACACAAAAGAGGTTGATATTTCCATGCCTCTGTGTTGGACACCGATATCAGCCACATGGGATTTACAAGTTCAAACTACAAGGTTAGGTTTTCAGTTGGATCGCTTACTCCGTCTCAATTGGGGGTTGCAGTGGCTTGCTAGAGCCCACCTGCAGTCTGTGGGCCTTGGCCCACTGCCAACATAAAGACGGGCCCATTGGATCATACACATTGAACGTTTGGACTTTAACTAGTCGGATTAAGTGTGTACTTGGAGTATACACGTTTGAAAAGGGAGAGATCTATTAATTATATTATGAATCAATTGGATTGATCAAAGTTATATAATTAATATTTATTTTGGCCTTCTCATAATTAATTCAATGAATTAATTTATGGGATTATTTCCTAGGTGGAAATAATATTACATGTACAGGTTTACATGTATTTTATTTTATGTGCGTCTAATTTAATCCATTGATTAAATTAATAGGTCAAATGAATCTTAAATTAAATGTATGTAATATATTATATGGTATAATATATAAGCATACATGTTAAATTAAAGTTGCATTTGAAATTAATTAAATCAAAGGAATTAAATTGGGCTTAGGATTAAAATGTAAAGCCCACATGAAATGGGACTTGTTGGCTGAAAGTTTGGGCATGAATGGGCTGAATTTTTGGCTTCTTGATGAGTCATTTTGTTGGACAAAATGTGATGATGAATGTGGTGAGTCATGACATGACTTTATGGTTGCAAAGTTGGACTTTGCTTCCTTGATATTTTGATGATTCTTATGGTCAGAAAAAGAAAAATATCCCATCCTTTATCATCAACCTCTTGGCCGAATTCTTCATGGTTTTGGGCAAAGAAGAATGACTCATTTT
The DNA here is from genome assembly GCA_039660915.1 of Euphorbia tirucalli. NCBI lineage: Eukaryota > Viridiplantae > Streptophyta > Magnoliopsida > Malpighiales > Euphorbiaceae > Euphorbia > Euphorbia tirucalli. The sequence continues at coordinate 25,731,200 of CM077640.1, read as the reverse complement.
TGGACAAAAAAAAATGATGATGAAAAGTGGTGAGTCATATGGTGAGTCATTGGTTTGATTTTAGGTAGCAAAGTTGGACTTTGCTTTCTCTTCACCATATACTCATTTTTTTTTGTCTCTTTTCTTGGCAAGAAAAATCAGCCATCTTTTCTTCTTCTTTTGGCCGTAAGACATTTTGTCTTTGGAAGAAAAAAATTTGCCCACTTTTATGCATTGTTTCTTTTGTAAAGAAACTTGGGTGCACACTTGAGAAATTTGGTTCTATCTTTGGATAGATAGACATTTCTTTTGGAAAGAAATAGGGACAGCCATAATTCTCAAAGTGAGCAGCCCTCTCTCCCTCTCTTCTTGTCATCCGAGTCGCTAGCCCGAGTTTCGGTCCGAGAGCCGTTGTGTAGGCATCGGTGGAGGAAATCTACACTTGATTTCTGCAGTCCGCATCCGTTTCTTAGAGAGACTTTGTGGTAAGTTTTCAAACTCTCTTTATGCTTTAAGTTTTTTGATTTCCACATCTTAAGCTCCTAGGACCGGATTCGAGGAAATCGATGCGTATTTCCGCTTTTATCGGTTGATTTCCCATGATGAATCCCAACATTATTTTCTAAGTTTCGGAGTTTTTTATCCGAACCGGATCTATAGTCCAGCATTAACGGACCCTGAACCCTATAAAATCCCCGAAAAATATTGAAAACGAATAAAACGATATTTTTACAAATGCTTTTGGTGTGTTTATTGCTTTTTGGACCCTAGATGGATTGTGGAATTAGGAAACCCGCACGAATGGAACCCCGAGTTCCGGGATAACAAACCCACTAAAATGAAAATTTGCATGTAACCGAGCCAATTGTTTTCCAAAAAATGATTTTTTTCAACACAAAAAAATTATAGGGCGTTTCAAAACCGTTTTCCAGGTCTAACCGATCCGACCAATTGGGTTGACCCGGTTACCACCTAAGTGCATGCCCCCGTTTCCTAAATTCCCAATTCTGTCCTATTTGAGTCCTATTTGTGTATGCAATATAAATCGTGCTAACCAATCTGTTTTGCAGCATTTATTTTTATTATTTTTATGTAATTGATAGATCTCGTGTATTTTTAGGTGGTTGTAATTTTTAGATCCTCGTGTACTTAAGCGATTGTAATGTGAGGATGAGGGTTTTTATCTTTTATTCGATTAGGTTTTATAATCGGCCTCTACTATTTTCTTGTATATTTTAGATGTATGTTTTATTTTTCTACAATTTATTTTCTGCATTTTGCTTTAGCATCAGCTGATTAAAATAAACAAAATGGGGTTAGAGAAAGATAATAAAGCGAATTAAATATGGTAATATGAAAGGTAAAGTGAAAGCAAGCTAGAGGTTAAGTAAGTTACTTGCCCGAACCCTAAATCTTTAGATTAGGTACAGTAGTCTGTCCTCGATAGGGAGCTGTACCGGAATTTCCCGGATGAGCTCATCCAGGTGGCAACTCTGTCACTGATCTCGGGATTTAAGTTTCGAGGTCTTTAAGTTAAAAATGGGAAAATCTTTTCTACGAAGCGATTTCCAAATCAAATCCACGATTTTCCTAACACAAGATAAACAAAACACGTTTTTCCACAAAACCCAAACGTAACGAAAACATTTTCCTTTCCCCTATTCGCTTCGCTGCATTCCTATTTTCTTCTTCTAAAAAGGTTGTCCACTCACAGAAGGTGGTGAAAATTTTTGATATAATCAGTACATCATATATATATATATATATATATATATATATATATATATATATATATATATATATATATATATATATATATATATATATATATATATATATATATATATATATATATATATATGTTTAGGAAATAACTCACTTCTCATCACTCAATGTAAAATTGACACTCTTCATCAATTTTCCATCACTATTTTTCTCTACAATTTCTCTAATATACGTGACCTCTCCAATGACATCTGTAATAACAGATCATTAACCAAATATATATTAATGACATAAATAATTTTGAAAAATAATAGATTAAGTTAATTTAATGCTTGATGACAAACTCACCAACTAAATAATTGGCATCAACGGAATCAGATATGATATCATTGATAGGAGTGAAAGCGAAAAATTCTTTTTTAATAGTATCACAAATAGCATCATTAGGTGCAACTGTTTTTAAGAAAAAAACCAACTTATATGCATGGGTTGTCACCCTATATGCTCTTGCATTTAAATTTACATTAAAATTCTCAATAACACATATCTTGTTGTCCTCCAATTTGCTTTGTAGTTTGGTTTTGAGATTTTCAAGAATAATTGCCTCTATAGTTGTATCCTATATAAACAAAAGAAATAAAATATTTGTTAATAAACGTGTGCAAAGTACGACTGCGATATTATTTGTAAAAAAAATCACTTTTTTCATCAACAAAATGAATCAAGTTGGAATTTGAAATGAGAAAAGAATCTGAATTAATATTAAAAACATTCCATACCTTCTCATCGGGAGAATCATGTGTATATTTGTACATCCCTCATGATAGAAATGATGTTCTTTCCAAGTCCTCATGACCCTCACACTTATTTTCCAATCGACTTTATCTTTTGTTATCTTGTTAAGCTCAACACAACATTTCACCATATTTGAATCTACAATCAGACTATGTCAATCAAAGTAGCTATTGGGAACTAATTAATAACCAATCCATTATAAAGGCATACTACAAACAAAAGTAACAAATAGATTACTTGCATGAAGATAAATTAGATGCTTAGAATGTTAACTAAAAATTATGTAGTCATTAGCTAATCATATGGTTAAATATGGTATAAGATAAGAAAAATATATAGGAAATTTCGAAAATTATAATATTTATTTAAGTATATTTCGAAAATACACTAAATGGGACGCTTGTTTGCAAAATAAATTCAATAATCTATAAAACCTGAAATTCCAATATCATAGCTGAAGATTACTCCACCTATAACAGCTATCAGACAAGATAAAACCACGAAGAAAGTCATCGTACCACTGTTAGTAGTATGGGGTTAATTAGCTAAATGGGGATAAGTTAATATTAATGATTTGATCAATATATTCCTAATATTATAAATATATTTTGTCACTTAATTGTCATCTATATTAGCTAATTTGGAATAAGCTATTATTACTGATTTGGTTAATTAATTCCAATTTTATTATAATTTACAAAATTATAGAGTCATATCAAACAAGAAAAAGAAAAAGGAAAGAGATATCGGAATTTCTTTACATAAGATTACGGTGAGATACCGAAGATATCGTTTAGAGTTAAGTTTCTGATTAGTGAAGATATCGGAATTTCTTTCTGATTTGTTTTTACTAATTAGGGAAATATATTATTAATAATTTTTTATTTTTTATAATTAAAAATTAAAAATTTGAAAAAAAAAATTAAGAGAACGCCACATGTCTCAAGCGTATTCTCTTTTATATTATATATAGACAGATGATATAATGATAATGATTTCTATGAAGCATTGAAAAAAATATCTCTTCTTTGATTTTTCATTTTAGGGTGTGGTATTCGATTAAGACTTTTATGGACTTTTTTTAAGTGAATGACTTTTATAGACTTTAATGACTTTCAGTGATTTTTAATATCTTGTAGAGAATTTTTAAAAGTATTGATGACTTTTAAAAAGTTTATTTCATAGATTTTTACAGACTTTTATAGACTTTTAAAGACTTTTGTAGACTTATTAGAAAATACTAATAATCTCCATGTGTGTAATGATAATACACCACATAAATGATCACAACAATCGCCAAACATAAAATATGAATAGTAACATAAAAATTGAGTAGTAATGTTAATTAAAAAATTATAATTTGGCTATAAATTTCTAATATTCATCATCATTCATATGTTCAACATTATTCCACATGTCAATAGCTATACTAGCTTTCCATTCATTAGCATCATTTCACTGTTGCTCTTGTGTTCCAACAAATGGTTCAAAATCTTCTTCTTCATTAATTAACATTGGTGTAGAACAGTTTAACTTATGACCAAACAGACCCATCAATCAACACAATTACGTAAGTTGAAACATCAGAAAATTAAGTATCATGGTTTACCCAATCCCAAAATAAACAAATAAAAACAACGAAACTAAACTGTGCATGCAGCTGACGAGTATAAAAAGCAGTTGTCCGCAGGGGCAGAGGGAAGGGGGATAACTCTCATTACCGATAATTGATGATTCAATTAATTAATAAGTTCCACAATTGAAGAAGTAAATGGAGATCTCAGTGGAAAATCAATTCCAGTTTCACATTGGAAAACCTAAGACCGACGAGAAAAAATAAATAGAAATCGTACCTCTTGAACTTGGTGATAGAGAGGATGACAGCTCGCGCTTGTTGCAGAACGAAAAAGGGCAGGTAATTGTGGAGGTCGGAGAGGGTGGAGGTAGATCGTTTCCGAAGACAGAAATGGCGGGTGATTATAGATTTCACGATAAATGATAAATAAAAATCTTGCGTATAGATACATAACTTTTTTCTAAGGATTTTGTGTTATATTTTGTAAAAAAAGTCTATAAAAGTCATTATCATCAATTGTCAATGACTTTTTGAACACAGGATGACTTTTAAAGACTCTTAAAAAGTCAAAATTGAATATCTGATGACTTTTAAAAACTCTTAAAAAGTCATAATTGAATATCTTATGATTTTTAAATACTCCTAAAAAGTTTTAATTGAATATTTCCGAATTTTAAAAATATGTAAAAGTCATTAAAAATCTTAATCCAGTCCGTCCTTCTTGTCTTATTTTTATGCTAGGTTGACTATTGATGATAAGTTTGTATTCCATCTTCCTTTTTTTTTTTTTTTTTTTTTGGAAATGGATTCTATCCATGTTTCGCATTAGATTTTAAAAATAATTTTTTTTTTTTTTTTTTTTTTTTTTTTTTTTTTTTTTTTTGGGTTTATACATAGTAAATTCCAAGTATTTTCCAGGGGGAAAATAATACTAATAATATAGTAAATAAATAAATACAGAAAACGCGGCCTTCCAAAACATGATAAATTCCAGTCCCACACCAATTATTAACAAACTCGTTTCTCTCTCCTCTCTCTCTCTCTCTCTCTCTCTTATGTGCGGTGGACGGAGATATTAACAGCCCATAATTTCCAACGTCCATGGACTCCAACTCCCAGCAAACAGGTTCAATTCTTCTTCTTTGCATGTTTATACTTTCGATTTATCTGCTTCCCGTTTCACTTGTTTGCCGGATTCTTATATGATTGGTTTATTTCAATTTTGGGTTTCGAATCGACCACTTTAGGGTTTCTTTCTGTATCCTATGGTTCATATCTCGACTCGATTGTTGATTTGTTCCTATGTGTATCATAGGTTTGTTATTTTCTTAATAGTTTGTGCCTGATTTTATTTTTTTCATATTTTTGAGAATTGAAAATGGAGGAAAATTCCAGTTTTGTAGAATTCTTTTTAAGTTACAGGTTAATCGGTCATTGATGGGTATTATCTTTGAATTTTCTTTTCAAGCGAGGCGTAGGAATTTGACTGTTAGATGTATTTTCTGTCACCATGTGATTTACAGGGATAAGCGGACATATATTGTAACACTGGTTCAATTCCCTTTCTCATTTTTGGGATTTGAAAATGGCAGGATTTTATGGTTATAAGCACATTCATTTTGTTTTGAAATTGTTTGTAATCGTATTACTCCGTTTCAGGTGGTAGTCCACCTGCTAAGCCTTGGGAACGAGCTGGCACATCTTCTTCTGGCCCTACACCTTTTAAACCACCATCACCTGGTAGCACCAGTGATGTAGTTGAGGCATCTGGAACAGCACAACCGGGTGAAATTGTTTCAGCTGCCAATAGAAATACAACAATGGCTGTAAATTCTCTTGGTCGGCCTGTACCTTCTAGGCCTTGGGAGCAGCAGCAAACGTATGGGAGCACGTATGCAGGTATATTTTTATCATGTTGAATATGTTTATATATCTGCAAGGCACCCGCCTGAATCTGAATGCTGTCTTTACTTTCTCACTCCCACCATTGCAATTCAGTGAATTCAAGAATGAAAGTTTTTATGGGACCTGCGCTTTCCTAGTGCACTGGATCCAGTAAATGCAAAAAAGGAATACAGTTATATGCTTAAAAAGCCTGACTTGTCGGACTGGTAGTAGTTCACAGCTATCATTGTGCATCTGTAGGTGATATATATAAAACTTGTTATCTTATTTTGTCTAATGCAGGAGGATATGGTTCTGGCCTAAATTATAATTCTGGATATGGTTCCAGTTTGTTTGGTTCTTCATACGGTGGACTTGGAGGGTCTTATGGTGGTGGATTGTATGGAAACAATGTGTACAGAGGAGGTTATGGCGGTCTATATGGAGGAGGTGGCATGTATGGTGGTGGAGGAATGTATGGTGGTTATGGTGGTCCCATGGGTGGCTATGGAATGGGCATGGGCCCTTATGGTGATCAAGATCCAAACAATCCATATGGTGCTCCATCATCTCCTCCTGGTTTTTGGATGTCTTTCTTGCGAGTTGTAAGGAATTCTCCCCCTCTTTCCTTCTGTCTTTATTCACCACATTTCACATTCACCCATTGGGTGTTATTTACACGTTTCTTCATGGGTTATTCCTCAAAGTTTAGATATTGGTGAGAATGTCCTTAGTTCTGGTATATGTGAGATGTAGGAAAATTCAGGATGGTTCATAGCATATACCAGGGAGAATGTTGTTTTGTTCACATAGTTTCTGATTGGACTTGTGCATTAATTAGTAGGTCTCCAATCAGATGAAAGATGTTCCCAGATTTTGGTATTTGTCCCTCTTTTATTATTGAATCGCTGAAATTATTTCTTTTCCATCAAGGGGAAGAAGCGGTGATTCAGGAAGTGTATGGGATATGCTTTTTCCACAGTTTGGGCAACTAATATTTCTTAGTTTGAGTTTTCACAATTTGGAATGCATAGTAGTGTTGTGTGTTTGATATGCTTGCTTCATAATTTTTAGTTTGATTTTGTCAGGTAAGAGAAAGGCAATCATCTAATAAGATATCTATTCATTAGAGTAGCTATTTATGAGTTAAATACTGTTCATATCTCCAACAAATGAATTTTTTAACAAATTGATATGTAACGACGGCAGATGCAAGGTGTTGTGAACTTCTTTGGCCGAATATCAATTTTGATAGACCAAAATACCCAGGCATTTCACATGTTCATGACTGCAATGCTCCAGGTATCTTTTTGCCTTGTTTAAAAATATAATTATTATTCACTTGTCCGACCAGTAAATAGATGTAAACTCAACATGAATTTGGTTATCAGTTTTCTTCTTCCTTTTTTGAGGTTTTAAAGTGCAAGTGGAAAATAACTCATGTTTTTGTGTTACATAGCTCTTTGATCGAACAGGCATGTTGTATGGAGAACTTGCAAGATTTGTCTTGAGATTGTTGGGAATCAGAACAAAACCAAGGAAGGTTGATAGACCTGGACCTGATGGACTTCCTGCACCCCATAATCCACATGGGAATCAGAAATTCATTGAGGCACCTAAGGGTGCTCCTGCTTCAGGTGCTGCATGGGATAATGTATGGGGTGAATCCTAATAGCTAAGCTTTTGGTTATCGTTTCGCTCTCGTCAGGGAACAGGGTGGTATTTTTGGAATGATCTCAGATGGATGCAATTCTTGTGTGTTAGAGTTGGCTTACTAAGGTAAAATCTTGCTCTCTGCTTGAAATAATGGTCTTTCCCTCTCCCCCCCCTCTCTCAAAAGAAGGCCAGCACCCACCATGAAATATTTGTGCCTAGACCTTTATATTGGTATTTGTACTAATTACCAGATGCTCCGTTATGGGGTAGGGGAGAGATAATAGCAACTTAAGAAATTCTAGAAATGGGGAGTTGTTTGATAATTGAAAGTGATATCGTAACATGGTATTTAAGTAATTGTTAATTACGATTTTAAAGATAATGTCTTGGATGTTTTATACAAATGATGGTTTAATTCAGGCAAAAAGCATTTTGAGCTTCTCAACTGTTATGAATTTTACAATTGGTTTCTTAATCAATATTTTCAACATATTGGGTATATTATTGTTTCTGTTTTGATATTATCAGTTCCCAAATTAATATATTTGTCTTGCGTGAGCTGTAATATTTATTGATTAACGCGTGACATATTTTTGAAAAAAATAGAAAATTTTAGAGTTCACTAAAAGAATCTACATATTTTCGACTAATTTCACATGAACAAAAATTGTTATATGCTAGTTAATGGGTGCTTCAATGCAAGAAAAAGGTAACAAATTTGATTAAATCTATATAAAAAAAAAATTATGTACTTAATTGATTAGGAAAGCAATTGTAAAATCCGTAAAAGTTTAGAAATATTTTTCTTTTGGGGGTTGTTTTATCAATCGCAAGCCATAGAAAAAGAATGTCACTATTGGGACTGCTGGAAAAGGTTTTGAAGTCCGATAAAAAGAGTACAGAACTAATATAATCCATATAGGAAAATTATTTTGCAATTGCAATGCAATTTTCTTCATTAGTTCTGTAAAAATGTATTTATTAAAGGGGAAATTATACAATGGGCACAGTTTATATGGATATTTCCAATGAAAAATTAATACATAAATGTATTTTTATTTTTAAAATGACCATATATCTTACGTGTTAGTTTTTCAATGAATGGTACATATGGATCCGGTCCATTATAAAATTTCTCTTTATTAAAGAATAAAATTGAGGGACGTCGAATAGCCCACATTTCTTGAATGCGTCAAACACAACGATATATTCAGGTATATTGAATTGGGATACATTGAGGCATATGTTGAATAGAACATTTATTGTTCAAGAAACCAGTGCCAAATAAGTTTTAAATTTTCAAAAAATAAAATGTATAACAATGATTTCAGAAGCTCCAATTATACTGAGTAAAGAAGGGGGAAAAAAGCATTTGGAAAGAATAATAGCAAAAAGAAGGTATTCAACTTGCTATTGAAGTGTCAACTAACTCACTAGTTCGCGAAACTCAGTATATTCCTTGACGTAAATTCAATTGGCTACATATATAAAAGCCCTTCCAACTTAGCCCTAATCATCTATAGTTCCCCTTAACTTTTAGTTTGTCCTCTGAACTCCCTCAACTTCACTAAACATAACACACAACTTTTAGGGATTTCTTCGCTCTCTTCTTCACCAACTCTTTCTTTTTTGTGTCATTCTTCTGCTACTATTATGGAAGGACAATTGACGAAAACTGAGATACCTATATGTAATTGTGAAAAAAAAAGTGCAAGATCGAAAGCTTCAAGGAGTATTGCGAATCCCAGGAGAAGATATTTTGGATGCAGGAAGTTTGGGGTAGGTGTAGATAGTGTTGAGTTTTGTTTCTTAGCACTGTAAAGATTATATATTTTAGAGATAAGTTGCAGTTTTTATTATTTGCAAAATGGTACATATGATTTAAATTTTTACAAAATAGGACATGTGGTTTCACAAACTAATAAAAGTAGTCTATTATCTAATACGTTCCCTAAAAACTCACTTATCCTTTGAATATTTATCTGAAATTTTGTATCTTGGTTAATTAAAATACAATAGACCATAGTGTCGAAGTTTGAAATTTTTTGTGAAGCGCTTATATTTTTAATAATTAATAATGCAAAAAAAAAAAAAAAAAAAAAATTGAAAAATGGCTAGAAAATTTTCAAAATTTCAAAACTTGATGGAAATTTAGCTAATAATGTGTGTAAATTATTGTGATGCCAAATGGTAAAAAACATTGAATTTTGCACGAAAATTAGGTTAAGAATATAAAGTTCACACTGTTAACCCGATTTCTATGTGAAACTTGATTTTTTTATTATTTATTATCTCAATATTTTATACATGTTATTCAACAATATGTTACAAAGTTTTAAAATTTTTTTGCTTTTTTCTATTTTTTTTCTTTTCTCATTATTAATTAAAAAAATACATTCACTTGCCAAAAATTATGAACTTTTTAACTAAAGTTCATTATGTTTTAATCAACCAATATACAACATTCCAAGTGAAAATTCGGAAAAAAAGAGTTTTTAGGGAGTATATTGAATGATAGACTACTTTTGTTAGCATTGTGAAAATCACAGGTCTCATTTTGTAAAATTTTAAACTACATATACCATTTTCCAAATGGTCGAAACCACAAGGTTTATTTTTGTACTTATCCCTAAATTTTACTACCATTTTTTGTAGGGAAGGGAAAGAGATTGCAATAGTACTCCAGGGAAGAAGTTGATAGCTAGTTTCTTGGGGTTCTCATGTGGTGCATTTTGGTTTTGAAGCTTTAGAAATAATGTGTAGCAGTAGAAGGTGAATTTCATGTGCATTTTGTTCTTAATCTTTGTTTTTGTGCTCTGGGTTTATATGTAGTGTAGGGATTAATTTGTTTTTCAGCTGTGTTAATGTTCAATAATCATAGTAATGGAAAATTAGCTGCTATTATTATGTAATATTGGTGTTTTATGTTGTTTAATAGAAAGAAAGGACCCTTGTTTTTGTTGAGCTGAAACGGTTAGATAGCCGCTCGTTTTCTTATACTTTTTCTCTGCACATTTTATTGAGAACTACATGTTGCAACACAGAAAATGTTTATGCATATAAAGATGAAGTTGAGAAATACTAATACCAATAGATTAACACATAATGCCAAGGGATCAACATAATACATTTCAAGATACCTAGTTCAACGTAACATAATAACAAAATGGTAATGTAATACCAAATCCAAATGCCAATAACACTAGCTAAGAAATATTAAATCATCCGTAGAGGAATTCAGATTGAATTTTATTACATTCTTGACTTCAAAAAAAAAAAAAAAAAAAAAGACCACAACTCAATTGCACTAATACCACCTAACACTTGGCTGTGAACTGGATTTGTCACCAAAAGACTTTGTTGAACTGTTATTGGTTCTTCTTACTGCAGTTACAGGTTGAGTTGAAGCTGTTGTTGTAGGTTGATTTGAAGCCTTAGGAAGAATGGATGCTGACTGTCTCATAGCAGGTATTCTTTCTACAACAACTCTATTGGTAGCAGCTCTTGCTTTTTATTGTTGTGTCGATGTTGATCTTGCAAATTATGGGGAGGTTGTGTTGACGTAGATTGTTTACTAACACTAGGCAATGACTTTAAGTTGATTAGCTCTAGCCTTCAAAACAATCTATTTCTTTGTTCTTTCATGCAATATCTCTGTCGTAGTCATAGCTTGTTTCCCTTTCCATTCTGGTCTTGGTGGTTTAAATCCCATGTTCCTCGTAATAATTGATGAGCTTTTCATTTTTGTAGATGATATTGATACAACCTATCCTGTCCTGGCCATCCGTTCTACATTTATGACATTTCATTAACTTTAGTAACAAACTTTTCATAAATCTTGTATTGATATACTTTTGATGGCAACTTTTGCTTTTTATTCCCTGCACTGACTGTAGCAGCGCTTGTTTTATAATATTGAGAACCCTGAAATCCATAAGAATCAATTGCAAATTATTAGATTTTAACATCATTTTACTACTAACATGTATGCAAGCTTTGGAAAATGCATACTGTAACTTCAAAATCTGCAGCAGGAAGTTGTGTTGTTGAAGAGCATGTTTGGGATACATTTGAAGAGACATTGGCAGAACATTACTTATTGCTATGAGTGGACGATCCTTTTTAATGGGCTGCAAGGCCGAGCCGAGAGAACTTTTTATTTATTTATAGAAATTAGCATTTCAGCTTAGTTTTGAAAAGCGAAAAGGAAAATAGACGAAACTGAATGCCCTCGCTAAGAATGGTTTAGGATTCGTTACCCAGTTAAGCTGTACTGGGAAATTGTGGTATAGCCAAATACGTAATCTTATACCCTTTAAGCCAGACTTTCGGTTCCGGACAAACTGTAGAGATTATCCCGGTGCAAAACAAAATTTTTATCGTAGCGGAAGTGATTCCGTGTTGCACTCGAATCCGTTGATAGGAGCAAATTGCTCAGATTAAGGAATAAAAGAACATACAGCCTCAACCAAAAAGTGAATTAAATGATACGTATGTTGTCCCCACAATAGAAAATGATCTTAATCCTTGCATTTTGGGAATAATCTCCACCCTCACGTACACAGATGTCGATGTGCAAGCATAAGATGAAATAGAGCTTAAGCCCCTAAACCCTTGTTGGCCGAAAATCTCCAATGTTTGGTATAGAGGTGGCCGAAATTTCTAGGTCTAGTTTAGGGGAGAAAAGCTTTCTTTTTGTACCCATGTACAAAAATGAGGTTTAAATTAGAATTAGGTGTATTTGTTAATTTGATTCAATTAGTTTAATTAATTTAATTAGATTAAATCATAACAATATGATAAAATCGAACTGCATAAATTAAATTCAATTAATTAAATTAACTAAGCCTCAAATTAATTAAATCATCTCTTAATTATAAATATAATCCATATATTTATATTAAGTAATTATTTCATCCATTTAATTAATTACACCATGTAATTAAATCAATAGGTTGAAATAAAATTTCAACCTTAGTTAATTATATCAATCTTGAATTTACCATAAAGTCTATAAATATAATTAACAATAAGCTCAATATAAATATAATATATATCCAATATATATTATGATTAAGTCTATGATAATCCCGTTCAGACATCTTTGTGTGCGATCTTGTGGATTTATATTTTATGTTGGTAGTGGGCCCAATACCTTAGGGCCCACAAGCTACAAGTGGGTTGTAGCAAACTGTTGCAGCTACCTAAATAAGATGATGATATGAATCTTATGCGAGGCATAAATCCTGTAGTAACTTATACATCCTTTACCAATGATATCAGTGTCCTGCAAGAGGCATGATAGAGTCACCTCTTTGGCTACAAGGACACTAAGTAGACTAAAGTTCACAAATAAGCAATCACCCAGTGATTCTCTTATTTGGATGTGGCCACACTCTTATCAGTCCCACTCATCAAGTGGCCGATGATATCTGCTTTGAGTTAGCAGAGTGGCATATCCCTTCACATCCCTCATAGTCCTACCATGATCACTGGCATATCCAATCGTACACATACTTGGTATCTTGTTACAAGCCTGTTAGGCCTATTGTGAGTGTTGGAATTTTATGACCTCTGTGATGAAAACCGAACAAGTTAACCTTTATGTTAGAATCACTGTTGAAATCGATTCAAGAAGTAAGGATTTGGATTCAAACGATATTGAAACTTGAAACCAAGAAGAATTTGAAGAATTAAGGCTGGAAATGAGACAAAACCGGTACAAATATGGTGATAAACGTATGGATGTTGAGTTGATATTTGTACGACTATTGACGAGATAGCCGCACAACCGTCGATGCGTCATTAGAATCGTAAGAAAAAGACTAGTGTTTGGATTTTGCCATTTGATCCTTTTTCTTCTTGATCTTCGGTATAAACTTGACTTTTATGTTCTCATTCGAACTGATAATTAGTAGACCACGAGCATCCAAGATATACTTATTGAAACACTCATAAAGATTATTCAACAACATGTCACACTCTGTATATGTTCGAAAATATGCTCTGGTCCAGCTTGCAATAGGCCTATCAGGGTTTAGTAACCATTCATACGCATCAATATTATCATCCTTTGGGGCTTCAAGTGCTATCTTTAACTTCTAAGAATAACTGGCCCTTGCACAATTCCTGTTGATTTGCCCTAGTTCTTAGGGCATTAGATTCTTATATTTTGTGTTATGCATTCAAACTCATTGTATGAATACATTATTTATGTCACATTAATAAAGGCAATTAATCTATTTCATTTATATCTTGTGCTATAATATAAGTAGAGTATCCATTGATTGATAATCATAAAAAACTTATCCCAAGTCTGTTCTAATCGTGGGAACGAATAGAACCATAGACTTGTATATTTAGTGACTGTATGATAGTTTTTATCTAGCCATAGCACTTGTATAGTCAGTCATGACTATAGGTACATGCCGTTGACATGGGACTGGATCGATCCACATAAGAAAGCCACATGGTTGTCACGTCATGGGTCTTTCTTGAGTAGGTCTCTTTTGTCCTCAGACTTGATTTCATTATAGTAACAATATGGAATCCCGTATACTTTGACATATGCCTAATAGGTCTCTAAAAGAATGCTAAATACGGATATAATCGGGTGGACTGGTGAACATATTAATGGAATTGCCGCTCGGGTAACTCTAAGATATTATCACTGGCCACTTAATGAGTGGAACTGATAAGCTTATGGCCATACCCAAATAAGTTCGTTACTTATTTGATTAATCAGTTTACTCAAGATCAAGAAATATAATAAATAATAGAAGAGGATGACGGACACCGTACCTCTTGTTTATTCATATCGATATCATTTGGCAAAGGACACTATCAGATTACTATCGGGTAAGTGTCTTCACAAGACTGCTATATCTCTACCTTAATTGGGGGCTGTAACGGTTTTCTAGAACCCACTTATAGTCTGTGGACCTAGGACCCACTGCCAACACATAGATAGGCCCATAGGATCACACACATAGATCAACTGAGCCGGAACTTGTAGAAACTTTAGATGTTATGTATGTTGGAAGGAATGCGTTAATTAATTAGTTGACATTCGATGTTAAGGTAATTAATTAACATTGGATTGATTTAATTTAATTAATAAGTTTACATAATGTAATTAATTAATTAATCAATTGATTGAATTACATAAAGTAGACAATTAATTTAATTGTTTTCCCAAGAAGGAAAATTTAATACATGCATTGTATTTATTTGAGTGTGATTTAATTTTATTTACGGGTAATTAAATTTAGCCACTTGGAATTAAATTATATAGTATAAACTTTTAATATAAAGTTTATTTATATAATTGGACCTATTGGGCTTAAACTAAATTAACCTAACTAGAGCCCATATATAGGAGCTATAAAAGGCACACTTAAACTAAATCAAGCCCTAACCCTAGCATCTAACTGAAGATTTCGACCAGTCATACAATAGCAGCCCCTTGGCCGAATTCCTCAGTGAATTTGATCCTTTCCTTTGCTTCTTCGTCTAGCACCGGTTTCTGCTCAACAGTTGTTCGTGCACCGGACTATGGAGATCGTTTCAAGAATCAGTTTTATAGCAGTCTTTAGAAGAGATGAACCTGGTGAGTTTCTAATCTCTCTAGTTCAAATTGTTTTATTCCAATCAATGGTAATTGCACACGATTAGGCATATTCTAGGAAATTTTATGTTGGTGTGCCCTAGTTCTTAGGGCGTTGGATTCTTGTATTTTGTATTATACATTAAGACTCATTGCATGAATACATTATTTGTGTCATATTAATAAATGTAATTAATCTATTTCATTTATATCTTGTGCTATAATATAAGTAGAGTATCCATTGATTGATAATCATAAAACCTATCCCAGGTCTGTTCTAATCGTGGGAACGAATAGAACCACAGACTTGTATATTCGATGACTGTATGGCAATTCTTAACTAGCCATAGTACTTGTATAGTCAGTCATGGATATAGGTACATGTCATTGACATGGGACTGGATCGATCCGCACAAGAAAGCCACATGATTGTCGTGTCATATGTCTTTCTTGAGTAGGTCTCTTTTGTCCTCAGACCAGATTTCATTATAATATCAATATGGAATCAGGTTTACTTTCACATACGCCTAACAAGTCTATAAAAGGATGCTAAATACGGGTATAATTGGGTGGATCGGTAAACATATTGATATTGATGATGAAGTGATAGAATTGCCACTCGGGTAACACCGAGATGATATCATTAGCCACTTGATGAGTGGGACTGAAAAGTGTATGGCCATACCCAAGTAAGTCGGTGCTTATTTGATTAATCAGTCAACTCAAGATCAAGAAATATAATAAACAACAGAAGAGGATGACGGACACCATGCCTCTTGTTTATTCATATCGATATCATTGGGCAAAGGACACTATGAGATTACTACCGGGTGAGTGTCTTCTAAAGACTGCTACATCTTTGTCTCAATTGGGGCTGTAATGGTTTGCTAGAACCTACTTATAGTTTGTGGGCCTTGGGCCTACTGCCAACATAAAGACAGGCCCATAGGATTGTGCACATAGATCAACTGAGCCGGAACTTATAGAAATTGTACATGTAATGTACATTGGAAGGAATGCGTTAATTAATTAGTTGACATTCGGTGTCAAGGTAATTAATTAACATTGGGTTGAATTTTATTTAATTAATAAGTTTACATAATGTAATTAATTAATTTATCAATTAATTGAATTACATAAAGTAAACAATTAATTAAATAATTTTCCTATGTAGGAAAATTAAATACATGTATTATATTTACTTATGTGTGATTTAATTTTATTTAGGGATAATTAAATTTAGCCAAATGGAATTAAATTACATAGTATATACTTTTTAATTAAAGTTTATTTATGTAATTATAATCCTAGTGGGCTTGGGTTTAATTAACCTAATTAAAACCCAATTAGACAAGGTGTCTATATAAGGGCACACTTAAGGAATAAAACCCTAATTAATTACTGGAAATTTCAGCCACCAAGAGAAGCCCCAGAACAGCCGAAAATCCCAGCATTAAACCTCCATTCCTTCGTATCTTCGGCTAGCACCGGTTCCCGCTCAATAATTGGTTGTGCACTGGACTTTGGAGAGCGCAGTTTCAAGAAACGATTCTGCAGCAGTCTCTAGAAGAGACGAATTCGGTGAGTTAATCTCTCTTGATTCAATTTGGTTTTATTCTAATCAATGGTAATTGGACACGATAGGTGGATTCTAGGAAATTTTAAACGGTGTATTTTCCACTGCACCATGTTATTTTTCCAATGATGAATCCCAACATTTTAATCGGCCAAATTCCAATGTGCCCTATTATTTTTCCTGTGATGAATTCCAACAATTCCATAATAAGTCTTTAAGTGCTTTTCCTTTGAATCTTTCCCTGAAATTTGTGTAAATGTGACCTACATAATGCCTATGCTTAGCTTCAGGGAATAGTTCATGGATTGCCCTTATCAGCCCTTACAAAAAATAAAGATGGAAAAATAATTACGATGGAGAACTATAAAGGGTATGCTATAAGCAACTTGAACAACACAAAGTTAAAAGAATGAAGAGAAATTACCTTTTGATGATCACTCATAAATGTAATATTTGCCTTATTGACTGTTCTAGGTCATTTCTGAGCATTTCAAGAAACTGTTTCCATGTTCATCATTACAGCCCAAGCAATTGGTATATACAGTCATTTGGATCGATGGTTACAGCAGACAATAGTTGACTTCTATAAGTTCCTTTAAGGAAACAACTATCAATGCATATCAATGGCCTTTCATAATTTTTGAACCCTTCCTTTAGTGGTTTCAGACATATGTAATACCTTTGAACAACCCCCATGTCTCTCCAAAGTTGCACCATTGATCCTGGATTGGTTTGTTCAATATCTTTTTGGTAGTTTAGAAGCTTTAAGTATTGGTCCCTCTCTTCACCATGAATCCATTTTCTAGCCCAACCCTTCATTGACGTTTATCCATATCATATAGTCTGCCTTTTGAAGTAGATGCTACTACTGGCCCCTCCCTTTCATTTTTCTTTTTGTTATATTTGCTACAACCTCGTTGTAGTCATCATCCCTGTTTGTAGTGTCGTAGTCAGGGTCCACAAAATCATGTTCATCTTCTTGGATAGCAATACTACCAACACATTAGCATTACCCTTTCCATCAAGGGCACCAGTTCCATTTTCATTAACCTGATCAAATGGTGCTTCAAGTCCTTTTTGTATAATCCTTGTTCACTTTATTGGCTTTCCAATGCTTGAGGTGGCTCCTCATCATAGGGGACTTGTACCTCTGTCTCATTATTGATATCACCATCATACTTTGCATCATAATGGTTATTAGGATCATCTACATCCTCAATGTTAGGATTCATCATGGGAAAAATAACAGGCCACAGCGGAAATTGGTTGGTTAAAATTTCCTAGAATCCACCTATCGTGTCCGATTACCATTGATTGGAACAAAATCAATTTGCATAAAGAGAGATAAAACTCACCAGATATGTCTCTTCTAGGGAATACTGCAGAATCTATTCTTTTAAGCTGAAACGATCTCCATAATCCAGTGCATGATGAACTATCGAACGGGAACCGGTGCTTGCCGAAGAAGTGAAGAATGGAGGAACAATGCTAGAAATTTTGGCTGAATTGGGGTTGCTATAAAGGGGCCAAATTTCTCCTTGTGCAATTAGAGTTAGGGCTGATTTTTCCTCCTTAAGTGTGCCTTCTATAGTCTCCTACTATAATTGGGTTTTAATTAGGTTAATTAAACCCAAGCCCATTAGGATTACAATTATATAAATAAACTTTATATTAAAAGTGTTGGGATTTGTCATCGGAAAATTAACGTGGTGCAGCGGAATTACACCGTCTAAAATTTTTCCTAGAATCCACCTATCGTGTCCAATTACCATTTATTGAAATAAAATCAATTTGAATCAAGAGAGATTCACTCACCAAATCCATCTCTTCTAGAGACTGCTGTACAATCGAATCTTGAAGCGGAAACGATCTCCATAATCCGGTGCACGACCAACTATCGAGCGGGAACCAGTGCTAGCCGAAGAAGCGGAAGGAATGGAGAATTGTTGCTGTAAATTTTGGCTGTTTTGGGGCTACTATGGGGCTGGAATTTCCAGTAATTAAACGAGGGATAGGGTTAGGTTTTCTTCCTTAAGTGTGCCCTTATGTAGACTCATTGTCTAATTGGGTTTTAATTAGGTTAATTAAACCCAAGCCAAATAGGATTATAATTACATAAATAAACTTGAATTAAAAAGTATATATACTATGTAATTTAATTCCATTTGGCTAAATTTAACTACCCTTAAATAAAATTAAATCACACTTAAGTAAATACAAACATGTATTTAGTTTTCCTACGTAGGAAAATTATTTAATTAATTTGTTTACTTTATGTATTCAATTAATTGATAAATTAATTAATTACATTATGTAAACTTATTAATTAAATTAAATCAATCCAATGTTAATTAATTATCTTGACACCGAATGTCAACTAATTAATTAACACATTCCTTCCAATGTACATTATATGTATTTTCTATAAGTTTTGGGTCAGTTGATCTATGTGCACGATCCTATAGGTCTGTCTTTATATTGGCAATAGACCCGAGGCCCACAGACTGTAAGTGGGTTCTAGCAAACCATTACAGACCCCAATTAAGATAGAGATGCAGCAGTCTTTAGAAGTCAATCATCTGGTAGTAATCTCTGTAAGCGCCAGAATTTTCTATACTTAAAAAAATAAAAAAATAAAAAAAAATTTTTATAGTCGTACGACTATTGTTACAGTCGTACGACTGTAATTTAAAAATTACAGTCGTACGACTGTAATGTCGGAAAATCTGCAGAGGCCCATACCTGTGCAGCAGAAATGAAGGAAAGAGAAAGGGAGCATTAATTGCTCCCTTGTTGCAGCAAGCAAGAAGGAGGCAGAGAGATAAAAAGAGAAAAAAAGAAGGAGAGGGGAGAGGATTCTGGTGAAAAAGAAATCTAGAGAGAGAAAGGGAAGAGAGAGAAAAATAAAACCACAAAAAACTCATTTTCCTCCTCTTTTATTTTCTTTAATTTCTCGGAGTTAAGGTTAAAATTTGTTAGAAATCCCTAGGTTAATCAATTAACTACATAACCAAATCAAGAACTCGAACTAAGACCATCAGAAACCCTTTCAATTTGGATTTTTGGCAAAAAGCTCTCAACTTCCATTCCAAAGGAAAAAGTGTGAATTTGTTAGGATCGGAGCGACGCCAGGGGTCAAAACGACTTGGAATAGCTTCTAAAAAGGTAGTCACTTCTTTTCCTCACACTTTTCCTCGCTTTCTGGGTGTTTGAAGTGAGTTTTGTGCGATTTTTGCTGCATTTTCAAATTTCTGTTCCTGGAAATTAAGAACAATCGCACGACTGTTCTTGGTTTTCATGAACAGTCGTACAACTGTATATACAGTCGTACGACTGTTCTTAATTTCCAGTTAATTTTTCTCAAGTTTTTGGTTAAAAATTATTTTTGGCGGAATTCTGATCCTGGACTGATTACAGTCGCACGACTGTAAACAACAGTCGTACGACTGTAATCCCTGTTCCAGAATCAGAATTTCAGTCTCATCCCCAAAAATTCCCAAAAAATCCCAAAAAAAAAAAAAAATTAGAAAATCCCAAAAATCATCAAAATGAATTTTGTTGTGTGCATCACGACCATAGATTCAATTTTTAGTGAAATTGTATTTAGAACAATTCAACGACGGAGACCCATTTCTCCTGAAAACCGACCCACTTAAATATGTAAAAATGTATGTAAACCGGAAAAATTGTTTTTCAAAATGATTTTTTCCACAAAAACCAAAAATACAGGGACGTTTCAAAATGTTTTTCCAGGCCTAACCGGGCCGGCTTGCCGAGCCAACCCGGTTACCCCCTAAATGCATGCCCCCAATTCCTGATTTCCCATTCTGTCTATTTGAGTCCAACTTGTGGCGTGCTGTATATATTGTGCTAACCCTCTATTTTGCAGGTTTTAATTTCTTTTTCTTTTTATTTTGGATGTAATTTAATAGATTAAATCGTGTATCCTAGGCGGTTGTATTTTTCTAGATTCTCGTGTATATAGGCGATTGTATAAGTGAGGCGAGAGTTTTTATTTTTCCATTCGATTTGGTTGTAAGCCAATTAATATTTATTCTTTTTCCGTATTTTTGTATTAAATATTTTGTATGCGCGCTGCATGTCTATTTACTTCAATAAAATTGGCTTTAGATTTTGAAATACCATTCGAGAACATTGGCAATATTTATTTTAATTAGACACGAAATAAGGGACTTATCCGGACCCGAATCTCTGGATAGTGTAGCGGCCGTTCGTCCGGTTCGGCTACATAAGAATTTCCCGGTTGAGCTGAGCCGGGTGGCGACTCTACAACATCCATCGAGACTTAGGTCTCGATTCTTTTATTTATTAATTCTATTTATGTTTTCCAAAACACGGATTTCCTTCATAAAAACCCCACGCGAGGGAGGGGCCTGCCCGAGATCGAGGCGCCCCATTCCGAAAGGGAGTCCCGCGTCCCGTCGAAAACGCGTCGTCCGCTCACAGTGGCGACTCCGCTGGGGAAGTCTTCAAAAAGTTTTCTTAAAAACTTAAAAGAATATTGACAAGCCCTGAAAAGTGTCTAATTAAAATAACGTGGATGATTCTCTTTTGGTATTTTATTTGCATTTTTAGATAGCCATTTTTTGCATTAGATTAGGTATCCTTTTATAGCCCGGTGGATTGTTGAAGTGTCGCCTAAGTTCCTCCTGGTCTTAGGGGCACGAATACGAAACACCACTCATAGCCTCGTACGAACCCCTTCGCTAGGACCCTTGAGTGGGGAGAAGTGAGGAGTATATCTTGCTATGAGAGCCTTGATTTTATCCCGACTTTGACCGAACCCATATAGGCAGCTCTAGTTGGATTCCCTTAGGATACCCAAAATAATTGTGTGAATAATAATAAAATCGCGCCTTCATCACCCCTGGTTGGTGATTGAAGTGAACCCCGCCTAGGACTCGGTTAGAAATTTTCGAGACCGACCACGTTGGAGGAATAAGGTTGGAAGAATTCGTTTTGCTTGCTATGTGTTCTTCACCATTTCGTGACACATCGCCGACGCATGCATAACATACCATAGTCACCATTTTCCATACACATGGCATACCATACACAAACATCTTTGTGTGATACTAACCCACATTTTTTATACAGCCATTTTGCATTTTATTTCGTGTGTAAAACATTAATTCATTCGCTTGTCATCCATACTAACGATTTCTTTTTCAGCCATAACATTAAACTTGTGTGATTAGCATTTTATTTTTGACATAGCATACATAACATCATTATGTATGTCATGCATCCTAACCCACGTTTTTATGCAGCCATTTACATATTGTGTGACATGTTCATTCACTACATTTCACTTAAATTAAATTAATGGGCATTTCAAGGACGCCTATCATGACCATCCCATCCCATTTCATAACATATCGGGTACCCAAAATTACCCGTGTTTTGCCAATGCACCGGATTGCATTCGGCCATTCCACCAATATCATTTCATTTAATAAAAGCCACTACGGCCTTAGGCCCATTTTCGTGTGATAATTTACACGATGCATTTCATGACATCACACCCATCTATCATAGACATCATATAACACTGTGGTCCACATCCGACCACTTCATGACATTAATTCACCATTTAAGGTACTCCCCGAGTGCCCGATTAGTATACATATAGGCCCATAACATCACCAAATCATGAAAGGCGTTCCTCGAATGCCGAATCCTTGTCCGTGTTCCTGTTACACGTGACTTTCTCATAACATCATTCCATATCATATGCTCAAAAGCATCAAGACCTTGTCTGTGGGTCCGGCCCATGCGACCATTTCATATCACCTCATAGACCTATAAAGCGTCAAAACTACGTCCGTGTGCCGGTACACACGCGACCATTTCACGAATTCATTAGGTGCCCCAAAGGCGCCGAGGTTCTGTCCGTGTGATGGCTCACACATGACGTTTTTGCATAAACATTGGGTGTTCTTGGAATGTCTCGAAAAAGAATAATAATGATAAAAGAATATATATTCATATCATCATTCCATACATAATTCCACTCCATGCATCTCAAGCACGTTCAGTGCCTTAATTTTCATGTCATATCACGTCATTCATTCACGACCCTAATACCTCCTGTCTACCCCCAAACAGAATACACTGGAGCGACCTTGGACAAGATCCCAAGCTTCAAGGGCGGCTAGGAGACAGAGGGTAGTCGAAAGTGACAGTGATTCTGAGCCTGGGGAAGGAGTGAATATGGCAGAACAGACACCGAGCATGGCTGATGTTTTGAGAGATTTCTTCAGGTCGCAGGATTTCCGCGACATGTTAATGGAAGAGATGAGGGCAGTCGTTAGAGAAGCTGGTGAGACCAGTGGTAGTGGAGCCGGGAAGGAAAAAGAAGTTGAGTCATCCCAACATGGTGGTGACGCTTCAGCTAGCCTTGAAAAGCTGCAGGAGATAGAGGCATCTATGGAACAGAGGATGAAAGCCAAGTGCTCTGAAATAGACGAGGTCATGGCCCAGTTGAAGAAGGGGGTCGGGATCAGTGCTGAATCCAAGAAGAGGGTGAACGTTGATGCCATGATCAGTAGGGGCATCGAGACATTTCCTATCGGCTTCCAAGTGCCGAAAGTCCCCACTTACAAAGGAATGGGCTCGCCGGAGGCCCATGTGAATTTATATGCCCGGGTTATGCTAACAGCTGGCGCTACAAAGCAACAATTGATCAATCTTTTCCCCACCACACTGGAGGGAGGTGCTTTGGGATGGTATAACTCACTTTCAGAGGAGGAGCAATCTGATTGGGAAGTTTTATCTGCCGCCTTCATCAAATACTACAGCTTCAACACCAAGATCTAGGTGAAGCTGTATGATTTGGAGAGGGTGAAACAGAAATTCAATGAGCCCTTTGATGAATATTACCAGAGATGGATGAACAAGATGATCCTCCTAAAGAACCGCCCTGATGAAGACGAGCTTATACAGAAGCTCATTGATGGCAGCAAAGATATTTTCAAGAACAACATGAAATTCCATTCCTTCAAGGAGCTTAGTGAGGTCTATAGCATGGCCATGAAGATAGAAAGGGATGAAGAGGAGAAGCCAGCTGGTCAGAAAGGGGGAAGAAGTACAGGGTATGGTTCAGGGTATAGATCAACTACAGCAGCTGGGTCTGGCAGTGGGTCTGGTTCAGGTGCCAGTGGCAAGCAGGGGCAGTCATCAGAAGTGAAGCGGTTAAGGTGGCTACTGTGAATCAGCAGCAAGGCAACCAGAATAGCTGGAGGACAAGGCATAACACCCTGGACTCTTACTTTGGCAAAGATATTCGCCAAGTGTAGGAATGGTGGCTTATTACAGTCCTTGAGGCCATTTGAGTTCCCACCTGAAGCTGACAAGGATAACTTCTGCACTTATCATGTGGTGACGGGCCACCGGACCAATAACTGCTATAAACTAAGGGATGCTATCCAGAAGCTTATCGACGAGGGAAAGCTGCAAGAACCACCTAAGCCTAGCACTAAAACCAATCCACTGCCGGCATTCGAGAAGCGGGTCAACATGGTTCAGTCGGGATTGCCGGCTAACTTTATATTTGCCCAAGTTTTGCAAGCGAACCCTACGATTCAGGCAGTGGCAGTAGGGGAACCCGAAGTGGAACCCGAGTGTGAGAAGAAGGAGGGGTGTAAGGAGGTCAAGCCCATAAGTCTGGATGACCTTGACTCCGAAGATGAGTACGAAGAATTTGACAGAAGAGAGGCTGTTAAACTCCCAGCTGTTGAGAAACTGAAGATTTCAGAAGTGCAGCACGTGACCCGGAGTGGAAGGGTATATCAGCCGGCAGATCAGACGAAAGATAAAGCACCGATGAATGGGTCGGGTAGCACCTCGGCACTGGAAAGAGTTGAGAAAGAAGACTTGGTCATTTCCCAATTGAAGAAGACCCCTGCACAAGCCAGTTTCTGGCATCTACTCATGACCTCCAAAGAGCATAGGGAGGCTTTAGTGAAGAAGCTATCAGAAATTGAAGTCCCCCCTATAGCTTCACCAGAGGCTATGTGCTGCTTGCTAGACAAAGTCCATGCTGGAGCTCCTAATATTGTTTTCTCTGAGAAAGACCTACCAGCAGAAGGAAGAGCTCACAACAAGGCTCTTTACGTTAGGGCCAACATCATGGATAAGGTGATGTCGTGCGTCATGGTGGATGACGGCTCAGCTCTGAATATTTGCCCACTGAAAATGCTACCATTTCTAGGCATGAACGAAGAAGTGTTGAAGAGGTCCTCGACAGTCATTCGGGCGTATGACGATTCTAAAAGAACAGTGATAGGGACCTTCGAAACGGAAGTGGAGGTTGGGCCCATCAAGTCCATGGTTGTCTTCACAGTGATCGATATCCCGGTCACATTCTCCCTATTGCTTGGAAGGCCCTGGTTCCATCTTTTGGGAGGTCCTTCCACTTTGCATCAGAAGATTAAATTCTCTATGAATGACAGAATTGTGACTGTTGAGGCAGACGCCCAGTCGATGGTAGCTGCAGTGGATGAAGGAGTGGTTCCTTTTGGCGGATTCCAAATTGCTGTCATCAAGGAAGAAGAAACCACAAATGCCCCTATGGTTCTTTATGAGAACTACATGCCGGAGTGGCTATCCCGATATCTGTACAAGCTGAACTTTGTCCCAGGAATGGGACTCGGGATTAATTTGCAAGGTGTGCCAGAATTCAAGATCGACTCGGGAAAGTCAAAGTAGTACGGCCTTGGTTATGTAGAGGGGTCATCTGAGCAGAAGAACCTGAAAAAGGGTAAGAATGGCAGGGCCATGATGAAGCCATTTCTGAAGGCGGGAGAAAGCCTTTACAAAGGCCAAGCTGAACTGGTGCTGGTTGGAAATGTCGAGTACCCTGGCTTTGAGATCTTTGCAGATGTTGTGGATTTTGAGAAAAGCCAGAAAGAACCAGTAGCCCCTGTAATGGTGGAGGAAGCAATTGCTGAATCTGAAATTTTGAAAGGAGAATCGTCTGAGGTGATAGCAGAAACCATAGAGGTGGCCGAAGAAGAAGATGAAAAGAAAACCTGCACTGAAACTACAGAAATCATCTCAGATGCTTTGACTGCTGCATTGAACAAAGCTTTTGGAAAGGCCAAGCAAGGATTTGATGAAGAACTCATGGCCAAAGTGAATTTAGACTCTGTGGTCGCTGAAATCGCTAAGATTATGGAAAAAGCTAAGGCACAGGCGACCGAGAAAGAAGCAGAGAAAGTTGCAACTCCGGATGATGCTCTGGAAGGGGAGGTGGAAGCTGATGAAGAACAAGGCCCTCCGCTTGTGGAGGATGAAAATGATTTTGTTGTATCTATTTCTTCCATTTTCAATGTAACTGATGTACTTTATGATAAATTCAATGCAATGAAATCTCAGTTTGCTTACTTGTGTGATGTTTATCCTGATAATTCTGTGCATGCATTTGAATCACCATCGAGCATATTTAGCATTCATGACACTGCATTGCATGAAATCAATATAAGTACAGATGAAAACCCTAAAATGGTACTCATTTCACACGAGCTAAAAGCCGAGGAAGAAAGAGAATTAATAAGAATACTCCAAAAACATGTTAAAGCTTTCGCCTGGTCGTATGAAGACATGCCGAGTGTAGATACAGAAATAGCGGTGCACAAAATCCTGACAGACCCTAAGTTCAGGCCGGTAAAGCAGAAGTTGAGAAGACTAAGGCCGGAATGGGCTACACTGGTGAAGGAAGAAGTGGCCAAACAGATAGGTGCCAGGTTTCTTGAAGTGGTGGAGTATACGGAATGGCTAGCCAACATTGTCCCTGTGCCTAAAAAGGATGGAAGGGTCAGAGTATGCGTCGACTACAGGGACTTGAACAAAGCCTGCCCTAAGGACAATTTCCCACTACCTCATATTGACGTCCTAGTTGATAGCACAGCAAAAGCGGTAATGTATTCCTTCATGGATGGCTTTTCAGGGTATAACCAGATTCTGATGGATGTGATCGATAAGGTGAAAACATCGTTCATCACAGAGTGGGGTACCTTCTGTTACAGAGTGATGCCTTTCGGGTTGAAGAACGCCGGTGCCACTTATTAGAGGGCTGTCACAACTCTGTTGCACGATATGATTCATAAAGAAGTTGAAGTATATGTCGATGATATGCTTGTTAAATCAACAACCCGGGAGGAACACCCTGTTATCTTGGATAGATTTCTAACACGCATTAGAGAGTACAACTTGCGACTTAACCCCAAGAAGTGCATATTCGGGGTCACATTAGGGAAGTTGTTAGGCCATGTAGTTAGCCAGAGGGGGATAGAAATGGACCCAGATAAAATCAAAGCCATCCAAGATATGCCAGCTCCAAAGACTGAAAAGGAGGTCAGATCATTCCTGGGTTCCTTGCAGTATGTCAGCCGCTTCATAGCCAAGCTAACCTCCACTTGTGAGCCAATCTTCAAGCTATTAAAGAAAGATCAGCCGGTTGTGTGGGATGACAAGTGTCAGCTGGCCTTCGAGAAGATCAAGGCTTACCTGGTAAAGCCACCAGTGTTGAGTCCTCCAATTCCAGGGAAGCCCCTGATTTTGTACTTGGCGGTTGAAGAATCCTCTATAGGGGCAATGCTAGCACAAGAACAAGATGGCAAGAAGGAGTATCCCATCTACTACCTTAGTAAAAAGCTGTTGGAGTATGAAACCAAGTACACACTGGTGGAGAAGACATGTGTGGCGATGATTTGGTTGACCAAGAAGCTGCGCCACTATTTCCAATCCTACAAGGTACAAGCTGTGGCTAAAGTAGACCCAATGAAGTATCTCTATGAAGCACCGGCATTGGTTGGGAAGCTGTCCAGGTGGTTGTTACTTTTGTCTGAATTCGACATTGAGTACATCACGAAGAAAACCATTAAAGGGCGAGCCGTGGCAGAGTTTCTGGCAAATCAACCCCTAGAATCAGATTATACAGAGAATCTGGAATTCCCTGATGAGCAACTAGCCATGGTGGAAGTGAAAAGGTGGGTCATATGTTTCGATGGGGCAGTGAATAGAAAAGGCGCTGGGATCGGGTACTTATAGCAACGCCAGATGGTGAAGTCATTCCCTTATCCAAGAGGTTGAATTTTCCCATAACCAATAACGGGGCAGAGTATGAAGCGTGCCTATTTGGGATGGAAGCTTTGCTAACACTAGGGGCAAATGACATCCTGATTGTTGGAGACTCACTTCTAGTGATGAGGCAAGCTCAGGGAGAGTGGGAACTAAAAGAAGAAGCCTTACGACCTTATTTGGAGCTGTTACAGTTCAGAAAGGGTTTATTCGGCCAGTGTGAATTCAGACATGTCCCCAGGGATGAGAATAAGATGGATGATGCATTAGCTACTTTGTCCTCCATGTGGGAAAATCCAGAAGAGACATAAGCTCAACCACTGGTTATAGCCACTTCTAGGCATCCTTGCTTCGAAGTGCATGAAGTAATGGAATTATCAGCCGAAGAAAAGCCATGGTTCTTTGACATTTACCGGTATGTTAAGGAGGGAAAGTACCCAGAAGTGGCCAGTGCTGCTGATAAGTTGACACTGAGAAAACTGGCTAGTCAATTCAGAATCTTCGTGGACAACTTGTATAAAAGAACAGCACATGGGGTTCTTTTAAGGTGTCTAACAGAACAAGAAGCATAAGATGTGATGCAGCAGGTACATGTAGGATCCTGTGGGCCACATATGAATGGGCTTGCCATGGCCAGGAAGATTATGAGACAAGGGTACTTCTGGATGACAATGCAAGCAGACTGCATAAGAAAGGTGAAGAGATGTCATGAATGTCAAATCTATGCAGACATTAGTCATCTTCCTCCACTTGAACTTCAGAATCTAGCGTCTCCTTGGCCGTTTTCAGCATGGGGGATAGACATGATTGGTGAAATTCATCCTGCTGCATCTAATGGGCATAGATTCATAGTTGTGGCAGTTGATTATTTCTCCAAATGGGTCGAAGCGGAATCCTTCACTAATGTTACAGCCAAGCACATGGTCAAGTTCATCCAGAAAAATATCTTCACTCGGTATGGGATTCCTCATCACATAGTAACAGGCAATGGAGTACAGTTTCAAGGGGCAACGGCTGAGCTATTTGCAGAACATGGTATTGATCATCATAAGTCTTCCCCATACAGACCTCAGGCTAATGGTGCAGTAGAAGCAGCTAACAAGGCAATAAAGAAGATCTTATCAAAGATGGTGACCACTTACAGGGATTGGGCTGATAAACTACCTTATGCTCTTTGGGGTTACAAGACCAATATCAAAACACCGACAGGGGAAACTCCTTCTGCCTTGGTATATGGAATGGAAACAGTGTTACCAGTGGAGATAGAACTCAAGTCACTCAGAGTTGCCCTGGAAGTTCAATTGCCAGAGACTGAATGGGTTCAAGC
This sequence comes from Euphorbia tirucalli, assembly GCA_039660915.1. NCBI lineage: Eukaryota > Viridiplantae > Streptophyta > Magnoliopsida > Malpighiales > Euphorbiaceae > Euphorbia > Euphorbia tirucalli. The sequence goes on along the minus strand of CM077640.1, from coordinate 25,701,973 downwards.
TAGATATGAGCAGCTGGCTGCACTAGATGAAAGGCGACTAAAGGCACTGGATCACCTGCAGATGTATCAGCGCAGAATGGCTAGAGCCTATAACCGAAATGTGAAGTACTCTAAGAGGCAGTTGAAAGCAGAAGATTTGGTTCTAAAGCAACTAAAGCCTTCAAATGTTGATGTTAGGGGCAAGTTCAGACCTAACTGGGAAGGACCCTATGTGGTGAAGAAGGTGTTATCAAAAGGCGCTGTCAGCATCATGGACATGGATGGAAACGAGTTCACCAACCCGATCAACCAAGACAGGCTAAATCTTTATCATGTATAAAAAAAAGGGGTCTGCTAGGCTGAAAACTCGAAAAGAGCGGTCTAGGCAAAAGTTAAGACACAAGAGAAGATAATCAGCCGGAAAACCTGAAAAGGACGACTGGTGACGGATTTTGGCACAATGTGAAATTTGTACCATTTAGGAACCAACTTGTTTCAAATGTACTCATTTTGACTTCATCAATAAAGTGAAGTGTTTGTTTAAATATATTTGCATGGTTATGACAAATGCACAAACAAAGTTGTCTTGCATAAACACACATTCAAAGAAAGCACTTTGCATTCAACTGATCAATATCATCACATTATTAGGCAAATGAAAATGCATTAAATACGTGCAATTCAAAATCTTTTATCGTTCTCTAAAGTCCAGTTTATCTTTCCAAACGAGCAATAAAGAGTCACAACACCATTTTAGTCAAATCTAAAAAAAAAAAAAAAAAAAATTTGCTCGCTGAGGTGAAAACCGAAAAGGCACCTCAGGCAAAAATTAGAGCGGCCCGCTAAGCTGAAAACCCATATCGGGCGGTTTAGGCAAAAGTTAGGGTATATAAAAAGCTCGCTAAGGCGAAAACCGAAAAGGCGCCTTAGGCAAAAGTTAGAGCGGCTCGCTGGGCTGAAAACCTGATTTGGGCTACCCAGGCAAAAATTAGAGCATCTAAAAAAAAAAAAAAAAAAAAAAAAACTCATAACTTCCCACGGAGCAGGAAAAATAGAACATCCTCAGTATTCCCCGTAGAATTCGTCACATCGCTCCCCAGCAGAATGTCCCCTGCTATTCCCCAGTGGAGTCTACATAAAGAACGCCATCAATTACTTCCCCGCAAAGTAGCCATGTTACTCCTTAGTGTAGTCTACACAAAGAACACCACAATTGTTTCTTCAATCAAGTCACCACACTCTTCCCCAGCGGAATCCCTACAAGGAATACTACGATCATTTCCCCAGCAATCACCTCACTCCGTCAATAATCACCAAACAATGTCCCAAGAAAAGTAAAATCAACCAGGGGCCCAACATATCTCCCCAGCGGAAGACAGAAGCGTCCAATAACAGAAAATACATACATGTACATATACATCATCATGCATCCATACATTGCATATATCAATTACTTATCCCCGGCTAGTCTTCATTCTTGATCGAAGGGGCAAAAATTTTTGTTTAAAAATCTCTCGATCAAGGAATGAAGACTTGCCATTTTAAGTGCAGGAATTCTTCCCCAGCTCAACATCCTCAGCAAGTCAGCAGATCCGCCTCGAGTAATGTAAACTCAATATCGTGTTAGAGATTGTGCCCTAAGCCAATGTTGGATTATGTAAACAATCTTCTTAAGTCATTAATAAAGACTTATTTTATCATATATATTTGTATGTTAGTATTTATGATAATGTATCCATGAATTAATTGTGTAATTCTAAATTTCCCTAGTCGATTGTTATTATGGGAATAATAACAAACTAAGACTAGTGTGAGTGATAATGGATATTCATAAGATGAATATAGTGTATACAGATACAGATTATACTCATGGGCAATGTGTTAGAGAACATGTTGCTGGAGACCCACTATAAGATCAAGTTCATGGTCACGTGTCACAACTGATCTTGATTATAGTAGTGTCATCAGCTGATTCCTTTGACCTGAGGTCACCATGGATTCCGGGATGAATTCATGTTGTGCTTTGACGCAGTCAAACGCTGCTTGTAACAGAGTAGTTATAAAGGCTGTGGTTGGGTACAATATGACTCATGCTTAGGGATGTGAGTGACAGATATGGGATTTTGTCCCTCTCTAACAAGAGAGCAATATCACTGGGCCCCTCGATAAGTAAGACTGTTAAATGCATGGCTGTGCTCAAATAATTGATAAGAGTATCAATTGATTTGTCTGAACAGTTTACTTTGAGATCGAGAAAGCATATGATTAATTATATAAGATTGACAAGTGTACCATGTCTTATAATTAATCTTGATATCAATGAGACAAAAGGGAATATGACATTCTATAAATAGGTATTGGATCATTCCAATCATATTAATTGGGTAGTCGTAATGGCTTGCTAGAGTCCGCTTGTGACCTATAAGGACATTATGGTAATTTCCTTATTGCCAATTAATATGATCCTATGGGGTCACACACAAGAGCAAAATGAAGTTCATCTTATCGGGTATAAATTATTATTGGATAATAATTTATGAATGAGAAAGAGAATAAATATATATAGTGATATATATTTATGTATGTATATATAAATATTAATGTGATTAATATTGCATAAAGTATGCTACATATTATAATTAAATTATATGGAGATATAATTAATTATAATATTATATATACATATATGTATTATGGAGAATTGATTTGATTTAATGTTAATTGAGAATTAATATTAAATTGTGTGGGTTAATATATAATTATAACTAATAGGTGTATTAGGTTATAATTATAATTAACTATTTAGGTTAATTATTTAAGGAAACAATTAACCTAAACCTAATCACTCTCTACACTAATACTATAGCAGATTTTCGGCCAGCCAACACAAGAGAATAGCCAGCCGAAATTCTCCTCTCCAAGCCAAGAGAAAATTTGATTTTCTGCCTCTCTCTCGATTCGAGGAAACCGTTTCTTCTATCCCGGCGCTAGCACGCGGTGAACGTATTGCTCCGTGTGGATCAACCGTAGAGGGAAGCAATTTTGGTTCCTAAGTGATTCAAACTTCAAAGAATTAAGGTAATTCTTTAACCCTCCTTCTGATTCAATGTAATGTACATGGGTCCTTGGTGGGGATTAATCTTTTTCCGCTGCGTTTTATGTTTGTTTGTGCGATTAATTCCCCAACATATCGGCCCAGGTCCGCTCCATTATCTCAACTTTCTCCAGTGAGTCCGCCTCGAGTAATGTAAGCTCGGTATCGGCCCAGATCCACTCCATCATCCAAGTCCCCTAGCAGATTCGCCTCGAGTAATGTAGACTCGGCATCGGCCTAGATCAGCTTCATCTATTTCCCCAGTAAAGCTCGCCTCGGGTAACCTAGACCCGGTATCGGCCAATTTCTTCATCAACCTCGCCTCGGGTAACCTAGACCCGGTATCGGCCAATTTCTTCTCCAGCTTCGCCTCGGGTAACCTAGACCCGGTATCGGCCAATTTCTTCATCAACCTCGCCTCGGGTAACATAGACCCGGTATCGGCCAATTTCTTCATCAATCTCGCCTTGGGTAACCTAGACCCGGTATCGGCCAATTTCTTCGTCAATTTCGCCTCGGGTAACATAGACCCGGTATCGGCTAATCTCATCTCCAGCATCGCCTCGGGTAACCTAAACCCGGTATCGGCTAATCTCTTCATCAGGCTCGCCTCGGGTAATCTAGACCCGGTATCGGCTAAACCATAATTCACCCACGCCTTCGCCTCGGGTAACCTGGACCTGATATTGGTTTATTTCCTCCCCGGTGTCGCCTCGGGTAACCTAGACTCGGTATCGGCCTATCTCATCAGAAGGTTCATTCCAGTGTTCACGGTGCTTTAATTCATGCTCTCAAATTCATCATCACAGGTATTATAGACCCGGAGCTAGATGTCGAATTTGATCACGCGAGGGGCAGCTGTAAGCGCCGGAATTTTCTATACTTAAAAAAAAAAAAAAAAATTTTATAGTCGTACGACTATTGTTACAGTCGTACGACTGTAATGTCGGAAAATCTGCAGAGGCCCATACCTCTGCAGCAGAAATGAAGGAAAGAGAAAGGGAGCATTAATTGCTCCCTTGTTGCAGCAAGCAAGAAGGAGGCAGAGAGATAAAAAGAGAAAAAAAGAAGGAGAGGGGAGAGGATTCTGGTGAAAAAGAAATCTAGAGAGAGAAAGGGAAGAGAGAGAAAAATAAAACCACAAAAAACTCATTTTCCTCCTCTTTTATTTTCTTTAATTTCTCGGAGTTAAGGTTAAAATTTGTTAGAAATTCCTAGGTTAATCAATTAACTACATAACCAAATCAAGAACTCGAACTAAGACCATCAGAAACCCTTGCAATTTGGATTTTTGGCAAAAAGCTCTCAACTTCCATTCCAAAGGAAAAAGTACGAATTTGTTAGGATCGGAGCGACGCCAGGGGTCAAAACGACTTGGAATAGCTTCTAAAAAGGTAGTCACTTCTTTTCCTCACACTTTTCCTCGCTTTCTGGGTGTTTGAAGTGAGTTTTGTGCGATTTTTGCTGCATTTTCAAATTTCTGTTCCTGGAAATTAAGAACAATCGCACGACTGTTCTTGGTTTTCATGAACAGTCGTACAACTGTATATACAGTCGTACGACTGTTCTTAATTTCCAGTTAATTTTTCTCAAGTTTTTGGTTAAAAATTATTTTTGGCGGAATTCTGATCCTGGACTGATTACAGTCGCACGACTGTAAACAACAGTCGTACGACTGTAATCCCTGTTCCAGAATCAGAATTTCAGTCTCATCCCCAAAAATTCCCAAAAAATCCCAAAAAAAAAAAATTAGAAAATCCCAAAAATCATCAAAATGAATTTTGTTGTGTGCATCACGACCGTAGATTCAATTTTTAGTGAAATTGTATTTAGAACAATTCAACGACGGAGACCCATTTCTCCTGAAAACCGACCCACTTAAATATGTAAAAATGCATGTAAACCGGAAAAATTGTTTTTCAAAATGATTTTTTCCACAAAAACCAAAAATACAGGGACGTTTCAAAATGTTTTTCCAGGTCTAACCGGGCCGGCTTGCCGAGCCAACCCGGTTACCCCCTAAATGCATGCCCCCAATTCCTGATTTCCCATTCTGTCTATTTGAGTCCAACTTGTGGCGTGCTGTATATATTGTGCTAACCCTCTATTTTGCAGGTTTTAATTTCTTTTTATTTTTATTTTTATTTTTATTTTGGATGTAATTTAATAGATTAAATCGTGTATCCTAGGCGGTTGTATTTTTCTAGATTCTCGTGTATATAGGCGATTGTATAAGTGAGGCGAGAGTTTTTATTTTTCCATTCGATTTGGTTGTAAGCCAATTAATATTTATTCCTTTTCCGTATTTTTGTATTAAATATTTTGTATGCGCGCTGCATGTCTATTTACTTCAATAAAATTGGCTTTAGATTTTGAAATACCATTCGAGAACATTGGCAATATTTATTTTAATTAGACACGAAATAAGGGACTTGTCCGGACCCGAATCTCTGGATAGTGTAGCGGCCGTTTGTCCGGTTCGGCTACATAAGAATTTCCCGGTTGAGCTGAGCCGGGTGGCGACTCTACAACATCCATCGAGACTTAGGTCTCGATTCTTTTATTTATTAATTCTATTTATGTTTTCCAAAACACGGATTTCCTTCATAAAAACCCCACGCGAGGGAGGGGCCCGCCCGAGATCAAGGCGCCCCATTCCGAAAGGGAGTCCCGCGTCCCGTCGAAAACGCGTCATCCGCTCACAATCTCATAGTGTCTTTTGCCAAAAGATATCGATATGAATATACAAGAGGCATGGTGTCCGTAATCCGCTTCTACTGTTTATTATATTTCTTAATCTTGAGTTGACTGATTAATCAAATAAGCAACCAACTTATTTGGGTATGGCCATACACTTATCAGTCCCACTCATCAAGTGGCCAGTGATATCATCTCGACATTACCCGAGTGGCAATTCCATCACTTCATCATCAATATCAATATGTTCACCTATCCACCTAATCATACCCATAATTAGTATCCTTTTACAGACTTGTTAGGCGTATGTCAAAGTGAACCGGATTTCATATTGATATTATAATGAAATCTGGTTTGAGGACAAAAGAGACCTACTCAAGAAAGACCTATGACATGACAACCATAGGGCTTTCTTATGCTCATCGATCCAGTCCCATGTCAACAACATGTACCTATATTCATGACTAACTTTACAAGTACTATGGCTAGTTCAGAACTGCCATACAGTCATCGAATATACAAGTCTATGGTTCTGTTCATTCCCACGATTATAACAGACCTGGTGTAAGTGTCGGGTTTTCCCGACCTCCATGATAAGAAACCTATATTTACCTGTTGAGCAGACGGATGCAAATTGAACTTAAGGATGGTAGAATGTCGCTTGGAGTATCTCAAACACTCTAAAAACTGAGCTATCCTCAATCTGAAACCCCGAGAAAGGTCCTTCGAGTGATTTCAGTGGCTTAGAGGTGAGCGTAGGGTTTTGGCAAAATCGGTCCTGGCTCTGTCTAGAGCCACCTGGTTATAGTTTCAAAACTATAGTCACGTGACTGTAGATCCAGAGATGCACAGCTCTTGCACTTAAAGTCGTGCGGCTCTGATGGGCAGCTAAGTTGCTCTACAAAAGAAGAGCAACTTGGCTGAGATGGGGGCTGAGATGATGATTTTGGCTAAAAGGAAGGGAGGCTCATTAATTTAGGATTTGACAAAAGAGAGAAGGTGATATAAAAAGGAAAATTTTGGATAAAAAGGGGGGGGGGGGGGGAGGATTCTAGGCAGAAAAAAGAGAAATTGAAAAAGAGAGAAAGTGAGGGAAGGACTGAAAAAAACAGAGGCAAAGAGAGAAAGAAAGAGACTTAGAACTCTAGACCAAAACATAACCAAAACATTGGGGGAAGACTTCTAGATATTTTCTCATTCGTTTGGGACCATTTCGGATTGGTTTTGGATTGATTAGGATTCGTTTTCAGAATTTCGGGATGTTTGAGGATTAAAGGAGCATTTTAACTTCTCAATTCGATTTTGGACGTCAAGCACATCAAAACAATAGTATGGTAAACTACAGGGCATTTCAAAATCATTTTCCAGGTCTAGTCGGGTCAACTAGTCAAGTCGGCCCTGCTACCTGATAAGGTCGGTTTTTGACCTTATCTTTTAGGCAATTTCATGGTTTGAACGGCAATTTTGAGCGTCTTTTGCGTGAATGTTTGTGTGGTTTTTGAATATTTTGTGATTTTTATGTTTTGGATAGTTTTTATAACTTTTAGTATTTTTTCGTGTTTTCTAGGGTTGTTTTTGTAAATTTTGTTAATTTGTGTTTTTTTGGTCCGTGGCATTGATGCCGTTATGTTTCTTTGTGCTTGTTTTGGACAGGTATTATGACCCGGACCGGAAGTGGAGCGTCGGCGGCGAAGAAGAGTTCAAAGTGCTGAAAATCAAGGTGGCACGGTGTGCCACCCCGGCGTGCCTAGAAGAGTAGTCCAGTGGAGTGGCACGAAAACGTGCCACTCAGATCAGCGTGGCGTGCCAACCCTAAAATCACACGGCACGGCGTGCCAACTCCAGCAGCACGGCGTGCCGCCTTCAGTTCTGCACAGCACTGTTGGGATTTGTCACCGGAAATCACCCGGTAAAAGCGGAAGAACGCGGTGATTTCCTCAAATCCAGTCCCAGGAGCAATTGAAGTGGAAATTGAAAAAACTTAAAATAAAATAGAAAGGGATTAAATTTCTTACCAGAAAAAATCTCTTTCTAGAGATGGATGATGACTGCAGAATTCAAAATAGAATTCCTCCACTCTCACGTACACGAATGCTTGGCGAATGCAACCCGTGCTAGCGTCGGAAAAACAAAAACAATGGAGAGGAGGAGCTAGAGAATTCCGCTAGGAGTGTATTGCATCGGGGTGACCGAAATTTCTAACCCTAGGTATTTATACCTAGGGTTGGCCGAATTCCCTTAGGGGAATTCAGGCCCATCTTGGCTCCTCTCTATTCTGTGCGGGCTTCCATGTTTTAATTTAGGCCCAGTCTAATTTTAATTATTCTGGTTTAAATTAATTTCAAGCCCAATTTTAATATACCCATGTATTTAATATATTACTCCAAGTAATATATTATTTACATCTAAATTAAAATTAGTTTGACAATTAATTTAATCCATCAAATTAAATTAAATCTACACAAAATAAAATCATATGTAAACCCATACATATGAATATTTCCACCTAGGAAATAATTTCATAATTAATCCAATTAATTATGAAGAGCCAATAGAATATATTAATTTTATTATTATGACCAATCCAATTGATCCTTATAATATAATTAATATATACATGCTTCTCCCTCCACTGTGTATACTCCAAGTATACAAGTGATTCCTTAAGTCTGCATTCTATCGTTCTATGTGTACAATCCTGTGGGCCCATCTTTATGTTGGCAGCGGGCCTTTGGCCCGCAGACTGCAGTTGGGCTCTAGCAAGCCACCGCAGCCCCCAATTAAGATGGAGATGGCAGTCTAACTGATATCATAACCCTATAGTTTAAACTTGTACATCCCATGTCATTGATATCGGTGTCCAACACAGAGGCATGGATTGATCACCCTCTTTTGTGTCCGGACATTAACTTGATCCCGAATGTACTGATTCTCACAAACAAGTTCCAACTTGTTTGGGTGTGGCCACACTCTTATCAGTCACATTCATCAAGTGGCCGGTGATATCTTCTCAGTTGGTTACTGAGTGACAAATCCCTTCTGCATATCCATAGTATTACCATGTTCAGTGACATACCCGAAAGCACCCATACTTGGCACCCTATTACAGGCCCTTTAGGCGTACCCCTAATGTAACACCATCATATGGTCAGGTCAAAGGATCCATACAAGTACTACACGAGAATCCATTGTGATACCATACCATGTGGATTACTCGTTTGGTGGATCTATCCAGTACCATGCTTCCAGGCATGTACCCATTAACGCGGTTGACATTCCATGTCCAATGACCGGTAAGACACCGTCATACAACCAGGTTAATGATAGTCTGCTGTTCCATTCATTCCCATGACTGGAACAGACTACGGATCTATTTATGGTCATATCGTTTACCCTATCCATGGTCTTACTGCTCAGTGCATGACACTAGTCGTCATGGATATAGATATGTCCATTGGATACTTCATTTAATATATTGCACAAGATAGATATAATAAATGAATTGATGCCTTTATTAATGACACAAATGAGTACAACACATAAATCCAATAAATGTATAGTACAAGTACAAGGACCAATGCCTCGGGACTAGGGCATTTCCAACAATCTCCCACTTGCACTAGTTCCAAGTAGGCATGGGCCTAATCTCGATAGATCTAGTATGACCCTCGTGCTTGGGCTAGGCCAGCGCCTTGGTCAATGGATCTGCGACATTATCCTCAGTGTCCACTCTGTGCAATGCAATGTCACCTCTCTCTGCGATTTCTCGTATGAGGTGAAACTTTCTGAGCACGTGCTTTGTGTTCTTGTGTGACCGGGGCTCCTTAGCTTGTGCGACGGCCCCATTGTTGTCACAGAAGATTTCGACTGGGTCCTGGATAGTTGGCACTACTCCCAACTCAGTGATAAACTTCTTCATCCACACAGCTTCCTTAGCTGCATCACACGCAGCGATGTACTCAGCTTCTGTTGTAGAGTCCGCTATGGTTGGTTGCTTTGAGCTCCTCCAGCTTACAGCACCACCATTCAGCAAGAATACATACCCTGACTGCGATTGGTACTCATCTTGGTCTGTCTGGAAGCTTGCATCAGTATACCCAGTAACTGATAGCACTTCCTGACCACCATACACCAAGAAGCTATCCTTAGTCTGGTTAAGGTACTTGAGGATTCCCTTGACAGCTTTCCAGTGATCCTCCCCGGGATCCTGTTGGTATCGGCTCGTCATACTCAGTGCAAAGGCGACATCAGGTCTCGTACATAACATGGAGTACATGATTGATCCAATGGCCGAAGCATATGGAACCAGTTTCATGTTCTCCCTGTCCTCCCTTGTTTTAGGACAGTTCTTCTTACTAAGTTTCAGCCCATGGCCCATTGGCAAGAAACCTTTCTTGGCCCGGTCCATGCTGAATCTCTTCAGAACTTTGTCAATGTATGAAGCCTGACTTAGGCCCAGAAGCCGATTTGATCTATCCCTATAGATCCTGATCCCTAGGATCATCTCAGCTTTGCCTAAGTCCTTCATTGCGAAGCACTTACTCAGCCACTGCTTTACCCCTTGCAGTGTAGGTATGTCGCTTCCAATGAGTAGGATGTCGTCTACATACAGTACCAAAAATGTGACAATGCTCCCACTAGTCCTCTTATACACACAAGGCTCATCTAGATTCTGTATGAAGCCATATTCCTTTATAGCCTCATTGAATCTTAGATTCCAACTACGGGATGCTTGCTTCAGTCCATAAATGGACCTTTGAAGTTTGCATACCCTTCCCGGATACTTAGGATCGACAAAACCCTCAGGTTGTGTCATGTACACATCCTCGAGTAGCTTCCCATTAAGGAAAGTGGTTTTGACATCCATCTGCCAAACTCATAGTCATACCATGCGGCTATGGCCAGCAGTATCCTGATGGACTTGAGCATGGCTACTGGTGAGAAAGTTTCATCATAGTCTATCCCATGGACTTGTCTGAAACCTTTCGCAACCAGACGCCCCTTGAAGGTATTATCAGCTTTTAGCTTATAGCACCACTTGCAACCTATTACCTTAGCACCCGGAGGTGGATCAACCAAGTTCCAAACTTGATTATCGTACATAGATTGCATTTCTGCCTCCATGGCTTTACGCCAATTCGCAGACTGTGGGCTAGCCATAGCCTCCTGGTAGGTTTTAGGTTCTTCTTCATCCCAGATGAGAAGAGTTTGATCATCGGTGACGAGGAAACCATACCTCTCCGGTTCCCCGACGATCCCTACCAGACCTTCTAGGTTCTTGTGTGGCCTGGGTCGGTGCTTCCACTTGTGGAAGCTCCACCTGGGCCTCCGAGTTATCCTCTTCAGGAGCTTGTGGACCTTGAACTTCCCTGAGTTCAACGTTGCTCCCACTATCTTTCTGGGAAAGGAACTCCTTTTCCAGAAAGACCCCCTTCCTTGCCACGAACACCTTATTCTCGGCGGGGTTGTAGAAGTAATACCCTTTGGTTTCCCTAGGGTAGCCCACAAACAGGCATTTATCGGTTTTGGGCTCCAGCTTGCCACTAGTCAATTTCTTGACATGTGCTTCACATCCCCAAATCCTTAGGAAAGACACATTGGGCTCCTTGCCCGTCCATATCTGATATGGGGTCTTTTCCACTGCCTTAGTCGGAGTATTGTTTAAGATGAGAGCTGCTGTCTCGAGGGCGTGTCCCCAGAAGCTAATTGGGAGAGATGCTTGACTCATCATTGAGCGGACCATGTCCAACAAGGTCCTATTCCTCCGTTCGGACACCCCATTCCATTGTGGTGTTCCAGGAGGAGTGAGCTGTGGAACTATTCCATGCTCTCTCAAGTATGAGTCAAACTCTAGGCTCATGTACTCACCGCCTCGGTCCGACCGAAGGGCTTTGATATTCCTGCCTAGCTGGTTCTGTACCTCGTTCCTAAATTCCTTGAACCTATCAAGGGTCTCGGACTTGTGTTTCATCAGATAGACATAGCCATATCTGCTGAAATCATCCGTGAACGTGACGAAGTACAGATGCCCACCTCTGGTTGCTGCGCTCATAGGTCCACATACAGCTGAATGTATTAGGTCCAACAAGCCAGTGGCCCTTTCAGCCTTTTTGCTAAAAGGCGCCTTTGTCATCTTGCCTCTTAAACATGATTCGCATGTATCAATTGACTCCAAGTCAAATGACCCTAGGACTCCAGCTTTGTGAAGCCTAGCTATGCGCTTCTCGTTACGACAATGCTATAGGTGGACTGGATTAAGTTCGTTAGGCTTAACCCTTTTCGTGTTTATGTTATAGATGTGATTGGTTTCATTTAAGTCCAGGACATACATGCCATTATTTAATAGAGCATCTCCATAAAATAACCCCTCTCTGGATATAGAAATTCGACCATTTATAATAGTAAAATCAAATCCAGAAATATCCAACATTGATACAGAGATAATATTCCTGCACATAGCAGGTACAAAGTAACAATGTTCTAAAATCAAAACCAATCCGCTGGGCATCATTAGGTGGTATTCGCCGATCTCTATGGCAGCAACCCTTGCTCCATTCCCGACCCGCAAGTCCACCTCTCCTGACCCTAGCAACCTTCTGTTCTTAAGTCCCTGCACATTGCAACAAATGTGAAAACCACATCCAGTATCCAATACCCAGGATGTTGAAACAGTAAGGTTAATATCTATAACATAAATACCTGAAGAGGACGCCCCTTGGCCCCTTCTCTGCTCTCCCATCAGCTTGGGACACGATCTCTTCCAATGGCCCGCCTGTCTGCACCCGAAACAGACGTCCTCAGGACCTGCCTTCTGCTGGGCCTTGGGTTGGGCCTTGGCCTTCTTGGCTTTGGCCTTCTTGGCCTTAGCCTTGGCCTTTTCCTTGGCCTTACCCTTAGCAAGAGGAGCGTTCCCTTTGTTGACCAGCAGCACCGGCGGAGTCTTCTTGATCGACTGCTCAGTAAGCTTAAGCATCCCATGCAGCTCACTAACAGTGCGGTTCATCCCTTGCATGTTGTAGTTAAGGATGAACTGATCATAAGAATCCGGCAATGACGCGAGGATTGTGTCCACCGCCAACTCTTGAGAAATAGGCGATCCGAGACGGGACAAAGTATCCAAATAGCCCTTCATCTTGAGCACGTGTGCACTCACAGATGTCCCGGCCCCCATCTTACAAGAGTGGAATGCCTTATTGGTCAGGTACCTTTCCTGACGAGCTTGCTCTTGAAACATCTCATTAAAAGTTGTTATCATAGCATAGGCTTGATGGTCCATAAACTGTTTTTGCAGTTCGGGGACCATGCAAGCCAACATAAGGCATGTCACATCCCGGTTGTCCTTGACGTGCGCCTCGTATTCCTCCAGCTGGGCAGCCGGTGGATTACGTCCCTGAGGCGCAGCCGGCACAGGCCTTTCCAGCACATACTCTTTCGAATCTTGTCTTAGAACTATCCTCAAGTTCCTAGACCAGTCTAAGAAGTTAGGACCGGAAAGCTTGTCCTTTTCAAGAATTGATCGCAGTGATAAGGTATTTGTGTTTGCCATTTGGGTGTTTCTACACAGAAAAACATTGAGAGTGTTAATAAAGGGCTTTACTTTGTTGTTCCCATATAAAATTAATAATGAATCAAGTTATTAATTTAAACCGAGTTGTTGGGCTCATGGGCCGAGATCCATATTTCATTAAGATATAGCCAAACGAGGGTTTGGTACAACTATACCTTAATTATTTAGGTAGGAACGCCGTCCAATCCCAACCTAGGGACTCTCGGTTTGATGGGCTTGTTGGCACTTACCCATCTGTGCTTAGGGCCAGGAGAATCCTACTACCCATGCTAAGTCAAAACCTCCATCCAAGTGTTAGAGTATCCCATACTCTAACCCAATACAAAGTGACAATACTCCAGTGCATCCTGCGAGGGCATGGTCTACAACTGGCCTATTCCCACTTCGATTCGGTTTTGAATGAGGGAAGCACTTTTAAGCGACTTAGTAATTTCCGTTTGGTTATTAGATTCAATTATAACGGCTTACATACATAAAGCGGGTGAATGAGCTATTTGTAACATACATTCATACATGCAAATGAATATAAAAATGATTAAATAAAATTAAAATGGACTGCTATGGGCCTATGTTACATCCTAATATTATTCTAGTAAACCTATACTAGAAACATATATTAGGCGGGCCTCCATCTTCTCCTTCTGGGCTTGCACCTCCAATTTGGGCTTGCACCTCCATTTGGGCTCACCACTCCATGGGCTTCTTCTTTTACAAATTTTATAATATTTAATTTAAATAAAATAAAATAAAATTACATTAAAAGAAAACGACACGCAGGCCGTAATTACCCAAAAGAAAAATACAACCCATCTCTTAAAAGGCCCAATAGCATCCAATCATACATTCATTCAACCATTCATATGCATCCAATACATACAATTCAAAAGCATGTCATAATGCATGATTTAAGCCCATTTAAATTATGTCAAAGCCATTATTAGGAAATCGCCAATTTTGGCCCACCATGGTTCTAACCCTTAACGGGCTTTGGGCCTCCAGCCCAGGCAGTCCAACTGCTCCCACTGGAATTGGGAAACCATGGGTCCAATTTAGCCGTCCGAGTAATTGTGCCAAAATTACTCGAACCAATTTCCATTAACCATATTAATTTCCAAAACTAATATCACATGAACGAAATAAAATTCATCCAAGAAACCATGCGCATTTAAATTACATAAATTTAAACACACGAATTTTAAAACCAATTAAAATTTCAAAACTGGGCCCCGGACAAAACCCGCAAAATCCAAAACTGGGCCCGGCCCGCTGCATTGCCCTAGCAGCAGCAGCCACTGCCTAGCAGTGGCTGCCACCTGCAGCGGCCACTGCCCAGCAGCAGCCCGCTGCTGGAACCAGCGGCAGGCAGCGGCCGCCGCCCCTCCTCCCGCCGGCAGCCCCGCACCCCGGGAGGCCGATTTTTTTTTTTTTTTTAAAAAAAAAACAGAATTAAATAAAAATTAACCATTCATCATCCATAGCAATTCACCAAGAATTACAACAATACAATAAAATTAAAACAACATAAACCAATATGCAATATTAATTTTCATTGTATTAAAACATATGGGAAAATCATAAAACCCATACCAAGAATCCCAAACAAAACATCCAATTTCAAAATAGGGATTCAACCAAATTAATCAATTTCCACGGATCAAAAGCCCGCTCTGATACCACTGTTAGGATTTGTCACCGGAAATCACCCGGTAAAAGCGGAAGAACGCTGTGATTTCCTCAAATCCAGTCCCAGGAGCAATTGAAGTGGAAATTGAAAAAACTTAAAATAAAATAGAAAGGATTAAATTTCTTACCAGAAAAAATCTCTTTCTAGAGATGGATGATGACTGCAGAATTCAAAATAGAATTCCTCCACTCTCACGTACACGAACGCTTGGCGAATGCAACCCGTGCTAGCGTCGGAAAAACAAAAACAATGGAGAGGAGGAGCTAGAGAATTCCGCTAGGAGTGTATTGCATCGGGGTGACCGAAATTTCTAACCCTAGGTATTTATACCTAGGGTTGGCCGAATTCCCTTAGGGGAATTCAGGCCCATCTTGGCTCCTCTCTATTCTGTGCGAGCTTCCATGTTTTAATTTAGGCCCAGTCTAATTTTAATTATTCTGGTTTAAATTAATTTCAAGCCCAATTTTAATATACCCATGTATTTAATATATTACTCCAAGTAATATATTATTTACATCTAAATTAAAATTAGTTTGACAATTAATTTAATCCATCAAATTAAAATTAAATCTACACAAAATAAAATCATATGTAAACCCATACATATGAATATTTCCACCTAGGAAATAATTTCATAATTAATCCAATTAATTATGAAGAGCCAATAGAATATATTAATTTTATTATTATGACCAATCCAATTGATCCTTATAATATAATTAATATATACATACTTCTCCCTCCACTGTGTATACTCCAAGTATACAAGTGATTCCTTAAGTCTGCATTCTATCGTTCTATGTGTACGATCCTGTGGGCCCATCTTTATGTTGGCAGCGGGCCTTTGGCCCGCAGACTGCAGTTGGGCTCTAGCAAGCCACTGCAGCCCCCAATTAAGATGGAGATGGCAGTCTAACTGATATCATAACCCTGTAGTTTAAACTTGTACATCCCATGTCATTGATATCGGTGTCCAACACAGAGGCATGGATTGATCACCCTCTTTTGTGTCCGGACATTAACTTGATCCCGAATGTACTGATTCTCACAAACAAGTTCCAACTTGTTTGGGTGTGGCCACACTCTTATCAGTCACATTCATCAAGTGGCCGGTGATATCTTCTCAGTTGGTTACTGAGTGACAAATCCCTTCTGCATATCCATAGTATTACCATGTTCAGTGACATACCCGAAAGCACTCATACTTGGCACCCTATTACAAGCCCTTTAGGCGTACCCCTAATGTAACACCATCATATGGTCAGGTCAAAGGATCCATACAAGTACTACACGAGAATCCATTGTGATACCATACCATGTGGATTACTCGTTTGGTGGATCTATCCAGTACCATGCTTCCAGGCATGTACCCATTAACGCGGTTGACATTCCATGTCCAATGACCGGTAAGACACCGTCATACAACCAGGTTAATGATAGTCTGCTGTTCCATTCATTCCCATGACTGGAACAGACTACGGATCTATTTACGGTCATATCGTTTACCCTATCCATGGTCTTACTGCTCAGTGCATGACACTAGTCGTCATGGATAGAGATATGTCAATTGGATACTTCATTTAATATATTGCACAAGATAGATATAATAAATGAATTGATGCCTTTATTAATGACACAAATGAGTACAACACATAAATCCAATAAATGTATAGTACAAGTACAAGGACCAATGCCTCGGGACTAGGGCATTTCCAACAAGCACGGCGTGCCAACTCCACCAGCACGGCGTGCCGAGCCCCGAAACCTGCTGTTGCCCTACTTTCATCTCTTCTTTTTGCTGGTTTTAACCTAGCCGTATAAATAGGTTATTTTCTATGTTTCAAAGGATCTTTTTCTAATCTTTTTGAGTGAGAGCAAAAACTTGTAGTGAGGTTTTGAGCTTGAACTATTTGTTTTCTTTGAGTTTGAACCATCGTTTGGTTGTAGTTTTACTTAGAATCTTCCCCTTTTGCGACGTTCCTAGTTCCGACTCGAGTTCGTCTATAGAGGTACACCCCAAGCATCTTCACACCGTCGGAATCCGGTTAATCGGACCAAAAGGGCATAAGTTTTTCTTCTTCTCTTTTGTAATTTGATTAAGTTAGTTTTGATTCCGCAAATGGATTATGTTTGGTTGTAAACACTGAATTCATTCATCTTTCTTAATTAATACAATTGATTGCAAGTTAATTTCAATTTTTATTCCTTCTTCTTTATGCAATTCCTTTAATGAATGTCTAGTCTCATAAGATCTTAATTTATTAAAGTTCATATTTGTGGCATTACCTAGATTGACACCTAGGAAACCATTAGTATTGACGACACTGTGGAACTTACGTGCCCCTATTTTCTGAGCTTTAGAATTAGACCGCCTCTAAACAAGGGAAACCGGCTAAGGACCTAAAAGATCTAGATACGCTAGGTTGTATTATCGAAAAAGCATAATTAAGGGTTAATTGTTGAGTTAAATTCATCTTTTGTAGTTAATTGATAAAGCCATCCCCATTAGCATTCATAGGTCGGTAAACCGCCAATTGATAACACAAAACTCAAGTGCAAAGTAAGCTGGAATAGATCAACTAGGAGTAGGATAGTTTAGTTGTTAACATAATCAACCCAAACTACGTTCCGCCTAGGACACGCAAGGAACCCGAGTAGTTTAGTGTTTGCAGATTTTCTTTTCTCTGTGGGATCGATACCTGGACCAACCAGAATTATTACTTGTCAACGATAGGTACACTGCCTTAGTTGTGCGTTTCTAGGTTTAGTTTTACTACTACGCCTAGGACCCATCAAGTTTTTGGCGCCGTTGCCGGGGAAATTTATATTTCTGCATCATTTAGCAAAAGGTCTATTTGCTGATCTAGGCAACATTTCTGTGCATATAGTTAAATAATTTTTCTTTTCTGTGAATATTTATTACAATTCAGTTTTCTTTAATTTCTGTGTGTGTGTGTTTTCTAGCTTATGCGAACTCGCTCTCAGCATCCTGAGCTTTTACCTTATAACCCTGAAATTGAACGTTTGTGTAGCAGGAACCGTAGAGTATGCCAAGAGCAGATTGTTCAAATGGAGCATCAGCAGCATGATGACGAGGAGAGACAACTCCGGGAAAGAGTTGAACAAGAGCAACTCCGGCGAGAGCGGGAGGAGTTTGACAGAAGAAGGGGTGGTGATAGAGACAACATGGTCATGACTGACCTAATGGCTCCACATCGGCCCCGGAACAGATCCGGAGTGGTTATCCCAGCCATCACTGCCAATCAATTCGAGCTGAAATCCAGTATGATCCATTTGATCCAAGGGAATGGACTATTCAGTGGCGGACTAAGTGACAACCCCAATGATCACTTAGACCGGTTCCTCATGGTGGTCGATACAGTCCGAATCGGTGGGGTGCCCCAAGATGCTGTGCGGTTGAAGCTGTTCCCCTTTTCACTATGCGGGGGAGCAATGGAATGGTACAAATCCTTAAGGCCCAGATCAGTGACATCATGGGACCAATTGGAAGAGCAATTCTTAGCATATTACTTCCCACCATCAAAGACGGTTCAGCTAAGGAATGAGATCATGGGATTCCGGAAATTTGGGACGGAGACTCTTAATGAAGCATGGCAGAGATTTCAACGGTTGTTGCGGAACTGCCCCCACCATGACATGCCGCGTTTCACTCAGGTAAGCACATTTTATCATGGTTTAACACCAGCTAACCGTGCCATTATTGATTCTTCTGCAGGTGGGGACATTTTTAAGAAGACGGCTACACAAGCCGAGGAGTTGATTACGGAGCTGGCTAGAAAGAGTACCTTGTGGCAGTCGGACACGCCAACAAGGAATGAGGTTCGAGCTGCAGATTTGGGACGCCAAGATGCAGCTATGGACCATGTAAATAAGAAGTTGGACCTGTTGATGTCCCGCCTGAACTTAAATGGACCACAATACCAACCGGTGTTGTGTGTATCATGCGGAGCGGAGCATCCCGGGCAAGATTGTGAATTGGGCGACCCATTCGTTCAATCGTCCGAAAACATAAGTTTTGTGGGAGGAAACCAAAGGTACAATAACTCTAACTCTTATTCACAAAACTTTAATAATAATAATAATTACGGAAGAAGGTATCAACACCCGAATATGTCCTATAGTAACAACCAAAATGTGTTGAGACCTCCTTCCGGATTCCATTATGAGCACCGTGAGCAGGGGTTAGGTAAGGCCCTATTTATTCCTAATGATCAATCTCCACAGCAGCCTCAACAGTCTAAGCAAGATGAGACGGTTTTGTCGTTACTAAAAGACATCTCGTCTCAGCTTGCTGATAATGAAGCGTACTGTAGGGATCTTGGTAAGCAGGTGGCTCAATTGAGTAGGGAGAGGCAGGAAAGACCTCAAGGAGCACTCCCGAGTAGAACTGAACAAAACCCTAAGGGTAATCAAAGGGAGACAGCTCAGGTTATAACCCTACGAAGCGGTAGGCAAGTGGAGGACCGGGTGCACAACGCTGATATCCCATCTCAACCTACTGAGGTAAGTGAAGAGTCGGGAGAGGTAAGCAACCCCGATTCGATTTCTGAACCCGAACCTAGCATAAACGAAAAAGGGAAAATCCCTGAACCAGTGAGAGCCTATGTGCCTAAACTTCCCTATCCTCAAAGGGAGAAGAAAGATAAACTGGAGCAGAAATATTCCAAATTCCTTGAGATTTTTAAGAAGTTAGAGTTTAACATGCCGTTAATTGAGGCTCTCCAAGAGATGCCCTCTTATGCTAAATTTTTTAAAGAACTTCTTGCAGGGAAAAGAAAGCTAGGCGAGGATGAAGTGGTGGCTTTGACAGAGGAGTGTTCAGCAATTATAACTAACAAACTCCCACCTAAGCTCAAAGATAGGGGCAGTTTCACTATTCCATGCCGGATAGGAAACTTGGAGATTGCCAATGCCCTGTGTGACTTAGGTGCGAGTATAAATTTGATGCCTTTGTCGTTTTTCAGGAGACTCGGATTGGGAAACCCAAAGCCAACCAATATGACCCTCCAATTGGCGGATAGATCCCTCACGAGACCAAAGGGGGTGGTCGAAGATGTGTTAGTAAAGGTGGACAAGTTTATCTTCCCTGCGGATTTTGTGGTAATGGATATGGAGGAAGATAGCTCGGTGCCCCTTATACTTGGGAGACCTTTTCTTGCGACCGGTAGGACTTTGATAGATGTCCAGGAAGGTAAGATCATTCTTAGGTTGCATAACGAGGAGGTAAGTTTCAATGTCTATAATTCAATGAAATATCCGTTAGATGCTGAAAATTGTAACTTTGTGGACTCCTTTTGTCCTATTGATGCTTGTGTGGTTGAGAGTTTGTGCAGTGAACTAGATTGCATCATAGGAGAAGGTCTAGGTGAAAGTGAGGCAAATGCAGTGATTAGTGAGGAATGCTCATGGGTGAAGGGACGTTTTGATAAGCTGGAGCGTGAAGTCAAACCAGCACCTAAATCCTCATTGGAGGAACCTCCATCATTGGAGCTCAAAACCCTTCCCCCTAACCTTAAATATGTTTTTCTGCATCCTCCAAAGGACTTACCCGTTGTAATCTCTTCTTTGTTAACAGGAGAGGAGGAAGACAAGCTGCTAGAGGTGCTAAGGAAGCACAAGGGAGCATTCGGGTGGACAATCCACGACATCAAGGGAATAAGTCCGACGTTTTGCACACATAGAATTTTTCTGGAAGATGAGGTAAAACCGTGTGCACAGCCTCAGCGTCGGTTGAACCCCAACTGAAGGAAGTGGTAAGAACCGAGGTGATAAAACTCCTCGACGCAGGTATCATCTTCCCTATTTCTGATAGTCAATGGGTGAGTCCGGTCCAATGTGTGCCTAAGAAAGGAGGCACGACGGTAGTGAAAAATGATAAAGGGGAACTAATCCCTACTAGAGCTGTCACGGGTTGGCGTATGTGTATTGATTATAGGAAGTTGAATGACGCCACCCGGAAAGATCATTTTCCATTACCGTTCATTGATCAAATGTTAGAAAGGATGGCCGGGCACGAATATTTTTGTACTTTAGATGGGCTATCCGGTTATATGCAAATTCCAGTGGACCCTCTCGATCAAGAGAAAACCACGTTTACGTGTCCATACGGGACATTTGCATATAGGCGGATGCCTTTTGGATTGTGTAATGCCCCGGCTACTTTTCAAAGATGCATGCTAGCCATTTTTGCTGATATGATTGAGGATTTTATGGAAGTCTTTATGGATGATTTTTCTGTTGTTGGTCATACGTTTGAGTCATGTTTGGGGAATTTGGACCGGGTGCTTCAGAGATGTGAAGACACCAATTTGGCACTTAGTTGGGAGAAGTGTCAATTTATGGTCCGGGATTGCATTGTCTTAGGGCATAGGTGTCGGGAAAGGGAATCGAGGTCGACCCGGCTAAGATTGAGGTAATTGAGAAACTGCCTCCCCCAAATTCGGTTAAGTTAGTTAGGAGTTTCTTGGGACATGCGGGCTTTTATAGGCGCTTTGTGAAAAATTTTTCTAAAATTGCTAAGCCGTTGACTGAGTTACTCTTAAAGGATGCCCCATTTAATTTCAATGATGAATGTATGTATGCTTTTAATTTGCTTAAACGGAAATTAATTGAGGCACCGGTTATGGTGAGTCCGAATTGGGAAATCCCTTTTGAACTTATGTGCGATGCAAGTGACAATGCTGTCGGGGCATGTTTAGGTCAGAGGGTGAACAAAATTTTTCACCCAATTTATTATGCTAGTAAAACATTAAACGGTGCTCAAATGAATTATACTGTGACTGAGAAAGAATTACTGGCTGTTGTGTTTGCTTTTGATAAGTTCAGGTCTTACTTGGTCTTATCAAAAGTCATTGTGTATACTGACCATGCTGCCCTTAAGTATTTGTTGGCTAAACAGGATGCAAAGCCCAGATTGATTCGATGGATTCTACTCCTCCAGGAGTTTGATGTGGAGATCAAGGATAAGAAAGGAGTAGAGAACGTAGTGGCCGACCATTTGTCAAGACTACCAAGTGAAGGATCCGTATCCTCTCCGGAAGTGAACATTCGTGACACATTCCCCGATGAACAGTTGTGTGGGGTAACTTCTATACCATGGTTTGCGGACATCGCAAACTTCAAAGTCGGTAACATTCTTCCACCTAACCTTTCATATGCACAGAGGCGTAAATTCTTTCATGACGCTAAGGATTATTTTTGGGATGACCCTTATCTTTTTAGATTATGTGCTGATAGTGTGATTAGGCGGTGTGTTGCTTATGAGGAGGTTCCCTCCATTATTGAAATGTGTCATGATAGAGAAACGGGTGGCCATTTTGGACCCAATAGAACTGTAGGAAAAATCTTATCTAGTGGGTTTTATTGGCCAACCATGAAACAGGATGTCATTAGTTATATTCGAGCCTGTGATGCGTGTCAAAGGACGGGAAATATCTCCCAAAAGAATGAAATGCTCCCACAGGGTATCTTGGTGTGTGAACTTTTTGATGTTTGGGGCATAGATTTCATGGGACCCTTCCCAATATCTCACAACAACCAATACATTCTTGTGGCGGTTGAGTATGTGTCTAAATGGGTAGAAGCTGTCGCTTTACCGACCAACAATGCAAGGGTAGTTGTCAGGTTTCTAAAGAAAAACATTCTTACTAGGTTCGGAACCCCAAGAGCTATCATCAGTGATGGGGGTTCCCATTTTTGTAATAGGCAATTTGACAATCTTTTGCACAAATATGGGGTTAAGCATAAGGTAGCGACTCCTTACCATCCTCAGACGAGTGGGCAAGTTGAGGTTTCGAATAGGGAACTAAAGCACATCTTAGAAAAAATGGTAAGTGCATCTAGGAAAGACTGGAGTTTAAGGTTAGACGATGCACTATGGGCATATAGGACTGCTTTTAAGACACCTATAGGGATGTCCCCCTACCATTTGGTCTTCAGTAAATCTTGTCATCTACCTGTAGAATTAGAGCACAAGGCATATTGGGCTTTAAAATTTCTTAACTTTGATATGCAAGCTGCAGGTGAGCTTCAATTAAGGCAACTCATGGAGCTAGATGAGCTTCGGTTGAGCTCGTATGAGAATGCCAAGATTTACAAGGAGAGGACCAAGAAATGGCATGACCAGCATGTAATAAAGAAAGGTTTCAACCAAGGAGAGTTGGTGCTCTTGTATAACTCCCGGTTGAAACTCTTTCCGGGCAAACTGCGAAGTCGATGGATGGGACCATTTACCGTGCATAAGGTTTACCCCTCCGGGATGGTGGAAATTGAAACCCCGGAGGGAATTCAACAAGTGAATGGGCACCGGTTGAAGCCCTATGTCAGCGGAGGAATAAAGGAGGAGAAGCAAGTCTTGCTCCTTCGGGATGTTTCATGATAAACCGCGGGCGTAGAAGTCGAGCTATTCCGACTATAAACATAGCACTGAGGTACGTATACCTCCCGTGTACATTAGTTTTTTTTTACGTTAATATGTTTTTGTGTGTTTTTATGTGTAGGATTAGGTACTTAAGCAAGTTAATCGGAAATCGTGTTCAAAATGTGAAAAAAGGCAATAGTTGGCAGAATTCATGGTGGCACGCCGTGTCACTACTCAGCACGCCGTACCAAGGTGCAGTTGGGTGTGGCACGTGGCGTGCCAAGGTGGCACGAAATCGTGCCAGGCTGCTGTTCCGGAAGAAAAGTGTGCACAAGACATCAGCACGCCGTGCCAAAGTAATGGTATGCAGGGTGGCACGGCGTGTCACCTCAGCACGCTCGCGTGCTGCTTTTCTGTCCCGCGCGAGATTTGTGAGAAAAAAGATCTGCACGCCGTGTCAAAAATCTGCACGCCGTGCCTATCAATGTTTCGAAGAACAGCACGCCGTGCCAAATTGGCACGCTAACGTGCTGGCTTTCTGTTCCAAAAAGGGAGTTGCGAAAAAAGGATCAGCACGCCGTGTCAAGACTTCAGCACGCCATGCCATATGTTTAAATTTCAAGGCAGCACGCCGGCATGCCATCATTCTGTTTCCAGGTAAGTACATTTAACCTGCTCAGCACGCCGTGCTGAGTGTTTGGCACGGCGTGCCGAGCGTTCAAATTTTGAATCCCAAGGGAATTCCACCGCCTATTTAATGCTCTTTTCCCCTTTCCCCCTTCTCATAACCGCCCACTTCTCCTTCTTCTCCTTCCTCTCTCTCACTTTCTCTCACCTTCTCACTTTCTCTCTCCCCTTTTCACTCTCTCTCTCTAGAACCCATTCTCTCCTTCTCCTTCTCCATTCTTCTTCTTCTTCCTTCCTTTCTCCCCTTCTCCCTATCTTCTCTTACTTTCTTCTTCTTCATCTTCTTTTTCTTTTTCTTCTTCTTCTCCATCTCATCCCTTTTTCCTCCATTCTTTTGCCCTAGGGTTTTATTTTTGTTTCAATTTCCTTGAATCAGGTATGAATTCTTGCTTTATTCTTTCTTTTATTCATTATTCTTATTATTGTTGTTCTTTTTCTCATTTTGGCTTGATGGATTGACTGCTTAATAGGGTTTTATTTTACTTTCTTTTTTCTTCTTTGGGGTTTGTATCTTTGACAGTAGTTGTTCTTTGGCTTTGTGTTCTTGTGTTTTTTATTCTTGTTTTATTTTTATGTTTGTGCAATTGTAGGATGAAGAGAAAAACCGTCGCCGATCGGAGACACGGTTCGTCTCGCCAACCCCTGGAACCGTCACCGGAGCCGGTGTCGCGTGACGCGCCGCCCACCGACCTATTGATGGCCCCGCTGACAAATCTATCAAGGAAATACAAATGTCACTTTCCCTTACTTTCGGACGACGAAGGTAAGAAGTACAAAACTTTATTTCCTTTAGAAAGCACTCCATTTCGCACTTTCGATTGGCAATTTCTTTTTGTGCAAGATAGGTCGGAAGGAGTGAAAGCTAAGTTGACTAGTCTAGGGTGGTACGAATTTGTGAAATCTAACCCTCCGGTCTTTAGGGAGCTAAACCTCGAATTTTACTCTACCTTGAGTTTTAAAACCAACCCGGATACGGGCCTTAGAAGCATGACCTTCCGCCTCTTTGGCACTGAGCGAACTTTGGATATTGATGGCCTTAGGGCTTGTATAGGGATTGACGGGAATGGTTACAAGTGGCCCAAAAATCTGGATGCCAAGAAATTTTGGCGATTGATAGGGCAAGGGGTTTACCAACCCCGGTTTGCCAAAACCTCCCAAATCCAAGACCCTGTGTTGCAATTAGTTCATAAATTTTTATGCTTTAATTTTTCGGGAAAGACTGAGAGCAACCGGGTTAATGCATTTGAATTGTTGATCTTGTGGCATGTGCATAGTGAAATTAAGGTGCATTTGGGCTTCTTTGTCATGGAAGCTTTATACAATCATCACAACCGAGCTAAGTCCGAACTAGGACTAGGGCATATTGTGACTTGTATTGCATGTTTTTTTCATAGTAATACTTGTTATAGGAACCTCGAGAGCATTCTTCCTAAGAATCTTTCGAAGGGAATCTTGTCTTGTTCCTATGTTGGTGCAGCTGCAGGTCCTTCAAGTGCAGGAGGTTCAAGTCGGGGAAAGGCCCCCATGGAAGTAGACGAGGAGGAAGAGAGTGAGGAAGGAGAGGACGGCGAGGAGGACGCGGAGAATGTATCGGTGGGGGTAGATTTTATGGGGCGGATTGAAGGACGGTTGGATGGCATTATTGAGCAATTGGAAGGCTTAACCGTCCATCAGGTTCTGCTGGAGCAGTGGCTGAACGCGCGCCTTGATCGGTAAGCGGCTTAGCTCGCCAACGTCGAGGCATTCGCCTCCCGCTACTGTGCCGCCCAAGGGTGGCCGTACCCGCCGCCACCACCACCAGCTCCCGATATGTGAGGTAACCCTTCTCCTTCCCCATTTAGTTTGCTTCTTCTTCCATTGCACTTTTGGAAGTAAGTGCAATCTAAGTGTGGGGTGGGTAAAGGGACTTCTCCTTTTCTTTTTCTTTTTCTTATATTGCACTTTTTGATTGTTTGTTTAGCATGTTTGTTGGTGTTTGTTGGTGTTTTTGCATGATTGGATGTTTTGTGTTGGTTTTTGGTTAGATCTAGGATTTACTTTTCAATGCATGTGAAGTTGGTTTTGGTTGTTTTGGTTTGTTAGTATTTTTAGGTTGCTTATGTATCAATTGCCGTTTGAATAACATTGCTTAATCCACCCTCGAACCTAAGTCTCTGTGCTTGGATTGATAGCAATTGGCTAGGGATATTAGGAGTCGTTTGCAAGTCATTAGCTTGTTTGTGCGTGGTTTGTGATTCTTGATCGTAACCATTGGTTAGATTTGTCATTTAGGTTGCATTAGGGAATTAGTCCTCTACCCCGACTTGCATGATTGAGCTAGGATTACGCCTTGGAACATTGGT
Organism: Euphorbia tirucalli; assembly: GCA_039660915.1. Lineage (NCBI taxonomy): Eukaryota > Viridiplantae > Streptophyta > Magnoliopsida > Malpighiales > Euphorbiaceae > Euphorbia > Euphorbia tirucalli. The sequence continues at coordinate 25,675,543 of CM077640.1, read as the reverse complement.
TGAGTCACACGACCTAGCATACAAACCCTAATACACTTGTGCGAATTTGAGCCTTTAGAACCATTTCACATCGGTTCTATTTCTTTGTGAGGGTAAAAACAATCGTGGCACACTAGATCGTAGAACCCGGTGTTGTTTTGCACTTGGCATCGAGAGCTTAATATGTGGAGACCCTTAGGATTAACCCCTTGACTTAAATAACCCTAACCCTAACTACTAATTCATCCCTTAGATCACCCATAGCCACTAAATTAACCTTTTTGACTTAAAAAACCTTCACCAAGCCAACTCTATAATCCTAACTTTTTCCCATTTCACTTTGATTTTCCTTTCTCACCCTCCTCTCCTAAATCAAGTAATTGGCTAAGTTGTTCATTCATTTTGGGGTCAATCACCATTTGCATTTCAACTCTTTCATATCTAGTCCTATGGAAAAATTGTGTTTTAAAAAAAATAATAATAATAAAAAAAAAACAACAAAAAAAAAAATCCAAATAGAGTCAATGTGTTTGTTCGGTTTCTTTTTGTAAAACTCGGAGTTTGTAAACGCCTATCTTGGTTATCCGGTTTGCATCTTTAAGCCGGTATTTGTGTTCCATGTTTTGTAATTTTTCATTGGTTGAATAAAGGATTAGGGCGATCGTCTAATTGCCTTGATCCATATCTTGTAATTTTTGTTTTCGTTTTCTCATTAAGTTGTGTTTCGGCCATTGGGTGTGGATAAGGCCTTCTTTTTGTCAAGTTAATTTCAAAAAAAAAAAAAAAAAAAAAAGCAAAGCAAACACTCTTAGGACTAGTTCTGAGTTGAAAGTTGCATGACCCGTCTTTAGTACTTAGTCAGTTTGTATATTTTACTTGATTCGTAGGAGTTGTACACCTAAATTTTCCCTTATCAAACCTACCCTAAGCCGTAACATTACAAGCCCCAGGTTCTCTGATTTTGCTCCTTGACCAATGACTTCACCGGGATTGCCATTAGTTCGCTATGTGATGTGTGCCATTGTTTTTTTTTTGTGTGCTCATCCGCCTTGCCTTGAACTTGAGCGTTGGAGTGACATCTTGTGAGGTGCTTTGTGGTCGTATAAACTCTGTTTGTTCCTCGCCCTTTGACTAGCTAAATTGTGTTGGGTTTGGGTATTGAGTGGTTTTGAACCTTGTGCACCTAATGTCATTTCAAAGCTGATGCTTTACTTTCTTGAGTTTAAGAATCTTGTACGGTTAAACCCTTAGTTGGATTTGCAAGTGAAAGCGAGCAAGTTTACTCCTTTATCTTTAGTTGATTCGCTTGAGGACAAGCAAGACTTTAAGTGTGGGGTGGTTGATAAGGTCGGTTTTTGACCTTATCTTTTAGGCAATTTCGTGGTTTGAACGGCAATTTTGAGCTTCTTTTGCGTGAATGTTTGTGTGGTTTTTGAATATTTTGTGATTTTTATGTTTTGGATAGTTTTTATAACTTTTAGTATTTTTTCGTGTTTTCTAGGGTTGTTTTTGTAAATTTTGTTAATTTGTGTTTTTTTGGTCCGTGGCATTGGTGCTGTTATGTTTCTTTGTGCTTGTTTTGGACAGGTATTATGACCCGGACCAGAAGTGGAGCGTCGGCGGCGAAGAAGAGTTCAAAGTGCTGAAAATCAAGGTGGCACGGCGTGCCACAATTAGGGCACGGCGTGCCACCCCGGTGTGCCTAGAAGAGTAGTCCAGTGGAGTGGCACGAAAACGTGCCACTCAGATCAGCGTGGCGTGCCAACCCTAAAATCACACGGCACGGCATGCCAACTCCAGCAGCACGGTGTGCCGCCTTCAGTTCTGCACAGCACGGCGTGCCAACTCCACCAGCACGGCGTGCCGAGCCCCGAAACCTGCTGTTGCCCTACTTTCATCTCTTCTTTTTGCTGGTTTTAACCTAGCCGTATAAATAGGTTATTTTCTATGTTTCAAAGGATCTTTTTCCAGTCTTTTTGAGTGAGAGCAAAAACTTGTAGTGAGGTTTTGAGCTCGAACTATTTGTTTTCTTTGAGTTTGAACCATCGTTTGGTTGTAGTTTTACTTAGAATCTTCCCCTTTTGCGACGTTCCTAGTTCCGACTCTAGTTCGTCTATAGAGGTACACCCCAAGCATCTTCACACCGTCGGAATCCGGTTAATCGGACCAAAAGGGCATAAGTTTTTCTTCTTCTCTTTTGTAATTTGATTAAGTTAGTTTTGATTCCGCAAATCGATTATGTTTGGTTGTAAACACTGAATTCATTCATCTTTCTTAATTAATACAATTGATTGCAAGTTAATTTCAATTTTTATTCCTTCTTCTTTATGCAATTCCTTTAATGAATGTCTAGTCTCATAAGATCTTAATTTATTAAAGTTCATATTTGTGGCATTACCTAGATTGACACCTAGGAAACCATTAGTATTGACGACACTGTGGAACTTACGTGCCCCTATTTTCTGAGCTTTAGAATTAGACCGCCTCTAAACAAGGGAAACCAGCTAAGGACCTAAAAGATCTAGATACGCTAGGTTGTATTATCAAAAAAGCATAATTAAGGGTTAATTGTTGAGTTAAATTCATCTTTTGTAGTTAATTGATAAAGCCATCCCCATTAGCATTCATAGGTCGGTAAACCGCCAATTGATAACACAAAACTCAAGTGCAAAGTAAGCTGGAATAGATCAACTAGGAGTAGGATAGTTTAGTTGTTAACATAATCAACCCAAACTACGTTCCGCCTAGGACACGCAAGGAACCCGAGTAGTTTAGTGTTTGCAGATTTTCTTTTCTCTGTGGGATCGATACCTGGACCAACCAGAATTATTACTTGTCAACGATAGGTACACTACCTTAGTTGTGCGTTTCTAGGTTTAGTTTTACTACTACGCCTAGGACCCATCACTACCCCCTAAGTGTATGCCCCCGTTCCTAAAAATCCCAATTCTTTCTTACGTGAGTCCTATTTGTGTTTGTGTGATAATTGCGCTAACCGTCACTTTTGCAGCTTTTAGTTTTTCTTTATTTTCATTTTGGATGTAATTAATAGATTGATCCGTATATTTAGGTGGTTGTAATTTTTAGATCCTCGTGTGTTCTAAGCGCTTGTAATGTGAGGATGAGAGTTTTCTTTTTTTTTTTTTTTATTCAATTTGGTTGTATAAGCGGCCTTTATTATTTTTGTATAATTAGGATGCATGATTTACATTTCTGCAATTTATTTCCGTCATCTGCATGAGCATGGATTAAATAAATACAAACACAAAAATGGATAGCGGATAAAATATGGTAATATGAACTATAAAGTGAAAGCAAGCTTGAGGTTGAATAGTTTACTTGCCCGAACCCTAAATCTCTGGATTAGGTACAGTAGTATACCCTCAGTAGGGAGCTGTATCGGAATTTCCCGGATGAGCTGATCTGGGTGGCGAATCTGTCACCGATCTTGGAATTTAAGTTTCAAGGTCTTTAAGTTAATAAAATGGGAAAAGGGGGATTTCCAAAACAAATTAACGGTTTCCTAATACAAGATAATCAAAACGCCCTTTTTTTTTAAAAAAACCCCAAAATGCCATTCTTTTTTTTAGAAAGCCCCAAAATGCCATTCTTTTCTCAGATACCTTTTCCCCGGTTTGCATCGCCGTGTTCTTTTCCTTCATTTTAAAAAGGACGTCCGGTCACAGTGGTGACTCTGCTGGGGAAAGTCGGTTTCTTAAAAAAGTTTTCATAAAAACTTAAGGAACTTAGGCAACTACTGAAATATAACTTCGCTTGCAGTCACTTCACTAGTTCATAATACCATATTTGTTTGCACCTGCATATCATGAAATTTTCTTCTTCTCAATCCCTCCGACACATTGATTAGCCCGGACTTATCTCGGAAGGTGAGCTACCTCTTCCGCCAGGCTTGAAGGCACCCGATGGGTAAACCACTCATAGCACTACATGACCTTACATCGTGTTCTACGGTGAGGAGTGAATATTCGCTATGGGAGCCTATACGACCCTTGGTTTTGAATTTGGCCCACATGTAATGTCTTAGCAACTTTCCCTAGGGTTAACAAAACATAAATTCAAAATCGGACATTGAGAGTGCGCCTTTGGTATCCCCGATTGATGCCAAAGAGATCCAGTACCTAGGAAGAATGCGAGACCATTCGAAAGGAGGAATAAGGTTGGAAGGCAGAGCATATTCTTTGGGTGTGCTAACGTTTGTTCCATGGTGGTTTTGTTTTTGACCTTTTCATGAAGCATTAAACATGCATAAGCATTCGTGTGCCATTCTAACCACATCTTTGTGCAGCCATTTTCAAAACATCAATATATGTGTGACACTAACCACATCTTCATGTAGCCATGACATTTTATCTTGTATGCCATTCACATCTCATGTGCGACATTTCCACAAAGCATACACGACATCATCCCGTGTGTCATGTGTCTTAACCACATTTTCATGCAGCCACTTGCATTTCATGTGACATAGACATTCATATCATCTCATCTCACCTAATAAAGGATGTTTTGAGTATGCCCTTCATGATCATTTCATTTCATAACATATCGGGCATCCTAAAGCTACCCGTGTTCTGCCTGTGCACTGGATTGCACTTGGCCATTTCACTATACCATGTCATTCACTAGAGGATCATAATGGTGCTGGGTCTATTTCATGTGGCGGGTCACGTGATGTCGTTACGCGACATCATACTCATTCATCATAGGTGTCACAATGATGCCGAAGTCCTACTTGCGCGTCGTGGTTCACATCGGACTATTTCATGACATTGTTAAATCATTTGATGTACTCCCCAAATACTGGATTACCACTTGTATATGAGCATTTCATAACATTATCAAGTCATGCAAGGTGTCCCACGGACATTGAACCTCTGTTCGTGTCTCGAGTTACACGTGATTTTCTTATAACACCATCTCATATCACATGCCTCAAAAGCATCAGAACTCTATCCGTGGGATAGCCCCCATGTGACCATTTCATGTCATCTCATTAACCTACAAAGCGTTGAAACTCTACCAGTGTGTTGGAACACATACGGCCAGTTCATGATAATTCATTAGGTGCCCCAAAGGGGCTGAACCTCTGTCCGTGTGATGACCCGCACGCGAAGTTCTTGCATTATCTTTTATGTAGCATTGGGCACTCTTGGGACATCCAAAATAAAGGAAATCAAAATACAAAGATCATTCTCATTTTCATTTCCATCCATTAAGCATCATTCAAGCATCATTCTTCACATCATCGCTTCATTCATTTATTATCCCTAACTTTTCACATGTGATGTAAAATAGTACATGCGTGAGACTAGAAAAGACCAAATCTTCACAAAGATAGTTCATTGAGTAAGCTGGATCGACGGAGGACAAGATCTCAGACTTTGAGGGCTATTGAGGAAGAAAGGACGGTCGAGATAGAAAGTAAGTTTGAATTTGGGGAGGAAGTGGAAATGGCAAACCAGACACCAAACCTTGCTGATGTTCTGAAGGATTTCCTGAAATCTCTGGATTTTTGTGACATTTTGAAAGAGGAGATACGGGCTGTTGTAAGAGAGAGTGGTGAAGTCAGGACCATTGGGCCTAGGAAGGAAAAGGTGGCTGAATCTTCCCAGTTTGGGGTTGATGTCTCAGCTAGTGTGGAGAAGCTACAAGAGATTGAGGCAGCAACAGAGAGGAAGATGAAGGCAAAATACTCAGAGTTAAATGAAGTGGTTACCGAGCTGAAGAAAGGGGCTAACATCAGTTTGGGCTCCAAGAGGGGTGTAAATGTAGATGCCATGATAAACAAAGGCATTAAAACTTTCCCCATCGGGTTCCAAGTGTTGAAAGTTGCTTCGTACAAAGGGATTGGTTCACCAGAAGCTCACGTGAACCTTTATGCTCGAATCATGCTGGCAGCGGATGCCACAAAGCAGTAGCTAATCAACTTCTTCCCAACCACACTTGAGGGGGAAGCTTTGACTTGGTATAATTCTTTGTTTGAAGATGTACAGTCAGACTGGGAAGCTCTGTCAGTAGCTTTCATCAAGTACTACAGTTTCAACACCAAGATTCAAGTGAAGCTGTACAACTTAGAGAGAATTAAGCAAAAGCCAAATGAATCCTTTGATGAATACTATCAGAGGTGGATGAACAAAATGATTCTGTTGAAGAACCGCCCTGATGAAGACGAGCTGATCCAAAGCTGATTGATGGCAGCAGGGATATCTACAGAAACAATATGAAGTTTCATTCTTTCAATGAACTTAGTGAGGTGTACAGCATGGCTATGAAGATTGAGAGAGATGAAGAGGAGAAGGCAGTAAGCCACAGGGGTAGCTGTGAGCAAATGACGTTTTTTTACGTACAAACTCTCTCGGAAGGGAGCCTCGATATAGGGCAAACCTCCCTCAAGTGGGGTTTTTGTGATGGAAATTCATTTTTGGGAAATTAAATTATTTCATAAAATAACCGAGACCTAAGTCTCGATAGAGAGTGTAGGAGTTGCCACCCGGCTCAGCTCAACCGGGAAATAACAACGTAGCTGAACCGGATAAAGGCCGCTACACTTTCCAAAGATCTAGGTCCGGACAAGTCCCTTATTTCATGTCTAATCAAAATAAAATTCGGCCAATGTTCATAGACAGTATTTTATAATTCTAAAGTTGATTTTTATTAAATTAAAACACACAACGTACACACAGATAAAAATAAAGCAGCAAAACAAAAAAGTTATTACAACCCGATCAAATAAAAATAAAAACTCTCATCTTCACATTACAAGCGCCTAAAATACACGATGATCTAAAATTTACAATCGCTTAAAATACACGAATTAAACTATTAATTACATTAAAAATGAAAATGAAACTAACTAAAAGCTGTAAAACAGACGGTTAGTACAATTTATAGCACACCATAAATAGGACTTAAGTAGGACATGATTGAGATTTTAGTGATCGGATGCAGACAAGGACAACTTTTATACCTATCACGTCATGGTAGGACATAGAACCAACAACTGTTATAAGCTAAAGGATGCCATCCAGAAGTTGATTGACGAGGGAAGTTACAAGAACCTGCCAAGCCCAGCATGAAGACTAATCCATTACCAGCATTTGAGAGGCAGGTCAACATGGTACATTCGGGATTGCTGGCCAACTTCATTTTCACCTAGGTCCTGCAAGCCAACCCCACTGTACAGTCTGTGGTGGCCAATGAAGCTAAAACAAAGTCAGAATGTGGAGAGCTGACAGAGCAGAAAGAAGTGAAACCAGTGAGCTTGGATGATCTGGATTCAGAAGATGAGTATAAAGAATATGGCTATGATGAGACAGTTAAGCTACCGGTGTTGAGAAGCCAAAAGTTCCCGAAGTCCAGAATGTGACAAGGAGTGGCAGAGTCTATAAGCCAGTAATTCAGCAGAAGGATAAGGCTCTAGTGACTAGATCGGGTAGCATGTCAGCATCGAAGGAAGTGGAAAAAGAAGATCTGGTCATTTCACAACTGAAGAAAACCCCAGCTCAGGCCAGTTTATGGCATTTACTGCTGACCTCCAAGGAGCGCAGAGTAGCATTGGTTAAAAAGCTGTCTGAAATTAAAGTTTTCCCAATTGCATCTCCAGAGGCCATGTGTTGCTTGCTGGACAAGGTTCATTCAGGGTCCCCTGACATTGTGTTTTCCGAGAGAGATCTACCACACGGAGGAAGGGCTCACAACAAAGCTCTTTATGTCAAAGTTAATATAATGGACAGGGTCATGCCATGTGTAATGGTTGATGATGGATCAGCTCTGAATATATGTCTATTGAAGATGTTGCCGTATCTGGGATTGAGTGAAGATGCTTTGAAGAAGTCTTTCACTGTGATCGGGGCTTACGATGATTTGAAAAGGACTGTGATCGGGACATTTGAAGCTAAGGTGGAAGTAGGACCGGTCAAGTCGACGGTCACTTTTACTGTGATTGACATTCCAGTCACTTTCTCCTTGCTATTGGAGAGGCCATGGTTTCATCCATTGGGAGGTGTCCCTTCCACACTACACCAGAAGATAAAGTTCTCAATAGGCAATGAGGTTATGATAGTTGAGGCAGATTCTCAGTCCATGATTGCCGCTGTTAATGAATAGGTTGTACCATTCGATGGATTTCAAATCGCCATGGTCAGTGAAGAAGAAACCACAGATGCTCTGATGGTCATTTATGAGAACTATATGCCAGAATGGTTGTCCAAGTACCTGCACAAGCAGAATTTTGTTCCGAGTATGGGACTCGGAGCTAATCTACAAGGGGTGCCCGAATTCAACATTGATTATGGAAAATCAAGGTAGTACCGCTTGGGCTACGTAGCAGGGGCATCTGAAAAGAAAAGTTTAAAGAAAGGAAAGAATGGTAAGCCCATGAAGAAGCCATTCATTAAGGCCAGTGAAGAGCTGTACAAGGGGCAAGTTGAGCCAGTGAAATTCGGAAGTATCAAGTATCCGGGCCTCGAGATATTCTATGATGTAGTGGACTTCGAAAAGAGCCAAGAAGAGCTAGTCACACCTATGACAGTCGAGGAGGCAGTTGTTAAGCCTGTCACCCCCCAGAAGGAGCCATCTGAAATGATATCAAAAGCAGTGGGAGTAACTAAGGGGAAGGCTGAAGAAAAGATCTACAATGAATCTGTAGAAGCAATTTCAAAGGCGCTGGCCACCACCTTAAGCAATGCCTTTGCAAAAACCAAGGAAGGGTTTGAGAAGGAGCTGATGAACAAGGCAGGTTTGAATCCTATGGTTGCCGAAATAGCGGGAATTATGATGAAGGCCAAGGCGCAGGTGGCTGAGATTTGGGAGACTGCTCTTCCTGCTGAACAGGAGACTGAAATTTCTGCTGATTTGAACAACATCCTGAAGCTAAGCAAAGAGGATGGAGAAGTCCAAGGCCCTTTGCCTGTGGAGGATGAAAATGCTTTTGTCGTATCTGTTTCTTCTTTTTTCAATATGAATGATGTACTTTATAACAAGTTCAATGCAATGAAATCCCAGTTTGCTTACTTGTACAATGTTTATCCTGATAACTCTGTGCATGCATTTGAATCACCATCGAGCATATTTAGCATTCATGACACTGCATTGCATGAAATTAACATAAGTACAGATAAAAATCCCAAAATGGTATTCATTTCACACGAACTAAAACCCGAAGAATAGAGAAAATTAACAAAAATACTGCAGAAGCATGTTAAGGCTTTCACTTGGTCATACGAAGATATGTCGGGGGTCGACACAGAGATAGCAGTTCATAAGATTCCAACAAATCCTAGATTCAGGCCAGTAAAGGAGAAGCTAAGAAGGCTGAGACCAGAATGGGCTGCATTGGTAAAAGAAGAAGTGGCTAAGCAGATTGAAGCCAAGTTCCTCGAAGTGGTGGAGTACATAGAATGGTTAGCCGACATTGTTCCAGTGCCCAAGAAAGATGGAAGGGTCGAAGTGTGTGTCGACTACAGGGATCTGAACAAAGCATACCCGAAATACAACTTTCCCTTACCTCATATTGATGTTTTGATCGATAGTGTAGCCAAGGCAGCAATGTACTCTTTTATGGATGGGTTTTCGGGATATAACCAGATCCTAATGGATGTAGTCGATAAGGTGAAGACATCATTATTATAGAGTGGGGCACTTTCTGCTACAAATTAATGCCTTTCAGGTTGAAAATGCTGGGGCCACCTACCAAAGGGCTTTTACAACATTGCTACATGACATGATTCATAAGGAAGTAGAGGTATACGTTGATGATATGCTTGTTAAATCAATGACCCGGGAAAAGCATCCTGCTATCTTGGATAGATTTCTTACACGCATTGGGGAGTATAACCTACAACTCAAACCTAAGAAGTGCATATTTGGGGTTACATCAGGGAAGCTACTGGGTCATGTGGTTAGACAAAGGGGAATAGAGATGGATCCAGACAAAATCAAAGCCATCCGAGATATGCCAGCTCCTAAGACAGAAAAGGAGGTCCGGTCGTTCTTGGGTTCCTTATAGTATGTCAGTTGTTTCATAGCACAGTTGACTTCAGTGTGTGAGCCGATCTTCAAGCTGTTAAGGAAAGATCAGCTGATCGTATGGGATGATAGATGTCAGTTAGCGTTCGAAAAAATTAAGGCTTACCTGGTAAATCCATTAGTTCTGACCTTACCAACTCCGGGAAAGCCCTTGGTTTTGTATTTAGCTGTCGAAGATTCCTCCATAGAGGCAATGCTAGCACAAGAACAAAATGGAAGGAAGGAGTATCCTATTTACTATCTCAGTAAGAAGCTGCTGGAATATGAAACCAAGTACACGCTGGTAGAGAAGACATGTGTAGCAATGATTTGGCTGACTAAGAAGTTGTGCCACTACTTTTAGTCATACAAGGTATAAGCCGTGGCCAAGTGGAGCCGATGAAGTATTTGTATGAGGCACCAGTGTTGGTTGGAAAATTATCTAGATGGCTGCTGCTCTTATCACAATTTAATATTGAGTACATCACCAGGAAAACCATCAAAGGGCGAGCTGTAGCAGAATTTCTCGCGAATCAGCCATTGGAATTGGATCATGTGGAGAATCTAGAGTTCCCTGACGAATAGCCAGTTATAGTGGAAGTAAGGAGATGGGTTATGTGCTTTGATGGTGCCGTAAATAGAAAGGGTGTTGGAATTGGGGTAATCATAGCAACGCTAGATGGTGAGATCATTCTGTTATCGAAGAGGTTGGACTTTCCTATAACTAACAATGGGGCAAAGTATGAGACATGTTTGTTCAGGATGGAAGCTCTCCTGACACTGGGGATAGACGATGTGTTGATTGTTAGAGATTCACTTTTGGTGATAAGGTAAGTGCAGGGCCAATCAGATCTGAAAAAGGAAGCCTTATGGCCCTGTTTAGAGCTGCTACAATACAGAAAAGGGTTATTTGGCCAGTGCGAGTTCAGACATGTTCCCAAGGGGGAGAATAAAATGGCTAATGCACTAGCAACATTGTCCTCTATGTGGGAAGATCCACAAAAGACACAGATACAACCTCTGGTTATAGCAATTTCCAAACAACCCTGCTTTGATATGCATGAGGTAATGGAGTTGACAACTAAAGAAAAGCCGTGATTCTTTGACATCCAGTATGTGGAGGGAAAGTATCCGGAAGGAGCTAGTACGATAAGGTTTCATTAAGAAGATTAGCCAGCCAACTCAGAATCTTTGAAGATAAGCTATACAAAAGAACTGCAAATGGGGTTCTTCTAAGGTGTTTGACAGAACAAGAAGCAGAAACAATAATGCAACGAATACATGCAAGATCCTGTGGACTGCATATGAATAGGTTTGCTATGGCTAGAAAGATAATGAGACAAGGATATTTTTGGATGACAATGCAGTCTGATTGTGTGAACGAGGTAAGAAGATGTCATGAGTGCCAAATCTATGTTGATATCAATCATCTACCACCACTTGAACTACAAAATTTGGCATCTCCTTGGCCATTTTTAGCCTGGGGGATAGTCATATGTGAGCACGGGTTTTCCCGACCTCTGTGATGAGAAACCTTTGTTAATAGTGTTAAGCAGTTAGACTTGGAAAAGAGTAGAAGGTCGCCTAGAATACCTCAAATGCTCCGAAAACCAAACCTCCCCCGATTTGAAACCCCGAGAAAAGTCCTTGAGTGATTACAGGGTCTAGAGGTGAGCATAGAAAATAAGAGAGTCTGCCCTAGCTCTGTCTAGAGCTGCACGGCTGTAGATTAGAGCCGTACGGCTCTAATACTTAAAGCTGTGCGGCTCTGGTGGGTTTGGCAAGTTGCTCTACAAAACAGAGCAACTTGCTGAAACGGGGCGATTTTTAGTCTGCAAGCCGAAATCCTAAATCAGAGGATGCGCAATTAATATTCGTAATTATGAAAATGAAAAAGAAAATATAAAAGCTCAAATCAAAAAAAAAGAAGAGAAATTAGGAAAGAAAGTTTTCGGCCGAGAAAAGTTTATAGAGAAGAAAAGAAAAAAGTGAGGAAGAAGAAGAAGGAAGAGAGAAAGAGCAAAATACCAAAAAACTAAGCCCAAACACATACCTAAATCATCCAATTACGACTCTAGACCATTGCTTACTCGTTCGGACACATTTTCGGATTCGTTTCGGAATGATTCATGATTCGTTTTCAGGATTTCGGAAAGCTTAAGGATTCAAAGCACATTCTCGCTTTTTAATTCGTTTCTGATTACTCAATACACTGGAACAACAACAAGGTAAACACTAAGAAGCCTTAAATCTATGTACATTGTTTTTTCTTTGCATTTTTCTATGTTTCTCAAATTTTCAGAAAACTTGTTGCCCAACTAGAGCTGTATGGCTATGTTTCATAAGAACATAGCCAGACGGCTCTAGTCCTGAAGAACAGAGTTGCACGGCTCTAATCTAGAGCCGCACGACTGTGTCCTTCTAGGCAGAAACCTGAAACTGCCCCGGATCGACCGAAAACAGCCTATTTTCCTCTTTTTTTCCCATTCTATTGTGATATGTTTTGGCCCAAACACACCCGTACACTATCAAACTTTGGTTTTTGGATTTATATTCCTGCGTGTGTGAGATTTTCAGTTTTCGTGGTTTCGACTTTCTGGAATATGGGGTTGTTCGATCTGAATCGGATCTATTGTCCAGCAATAGCAGACCCCTGGACTCTATAGAAATCCCGAGGAACCACTAAAATCAAGCGAATCGGCAGTTTCAAAAGGAGAAAACCATTTTTCGGGTTCTGGATGCTATAGTCGCATGACTGCAGTTGTTAAACTCACACGGCTCTAATTAGAGCCGCACGGCTTTAACTATAGTCGTAACGGCTGTAGTCTCCAAAAGGGAACATAATCATGGGATGACCCGCATGGACATCGTCACGCGATGCTATTTTCAGAATCAAATCATTTTTGTTGTGTTTATCGCTTTCGGACCCTAGATGGTTGTTGAAATTAGGAAAACCCGTACGAATGGAACCCCGAGTTTCGGGATAATAGACCCGCTGAAATACAGAAATTTGCATTAAATTGAGCCAAATGGTTTTCTAAAATTATTTTCTAGTATAAAAATCTACAAGGCGTTTCAAAACTGTTTTCCAGGTCTAGCCGGGCCAACTGGCCGAGTCGACCTAGTTATCCCATAAATGCATGCCCCCATTCCTAAGAATCTCAATTCTGTCCTGCTGTGAGTCCTACTTGTGCTTGTGATATAAATTGTTCTAACTGTCTATTTTGCAGTGTTTATTTTCCCTTTTTTCTATTACTTTTGATGTAATTAATAGATTAATTCGTGTATTTTAGGCGTTTGTAAATTTTTAGATATCCGTGTATTCTAGGCGCTTGTAATGTAAGAACGAGAGTTTTTATTTTTATTCGATTTGGTTGTATAAGCGGTCTTTATTATTCTTTTGTATAATTTGGATGCATGCAATTTATTCCTATCATCTGTATGAGCATCGGCTAATAAACGAACAAATTGTGTAGAGAAAGATAATAAATTGAATAAATACAATAATATAAATTATAAATGAATACAAGCTCAAGGTTGAATAGGTATGTTGCCCGAGCCCTAAATCTTTGGATTATGTATATGTACGGCAGTCTACACTCGCTAGGGAGCTGTACCGGAAATTCCCGGATAAGCTGATCTGGGTGGTGACTCTATCATTGATCATGGAATTTGGGTTTCGAGGTCTTTAAGTAATAAAATGGGAAAATATTTTCTACAAAAGGAATTTCTAAAACAAACGAATGGTTTTCCCTAAAGCAAACAAAACCCATTTTCAAAAATCCAAACATATTTTCCAACTCCCCGCTTTTTTCCCCGGTTTGCTTCTCAGCGTCCCGCCCTGAAAGGTCGTCCGTTCATAGTGGTGACTCTATTGAGGATAAAAGTTTCCTAAAACGTTTTTATGAAAAACTTAAGGAACTTAGGCAACTACTGAAATATTACCTCGCTTGTAGTCATTTACTAGTTTATAAATACTGTATTTATTCATACTTTGCACATCATGACATTTTCTGTAACACCCTTATACTTTTGAAATATACAAGTACTTAACTAACACTTTCCATATAAGAACATCATAATTCTAATCCTTATCAGCTTGTGTCATTTGTCTGAAAAGCAACTGTAGACCTAACGAGTTGCTACACATAAATTATAAAACGTTAACAAATGGAAAAATCACAACATAGTGAATATAAATCAATAACTACTTTAACAATCACAAGCAGTCACATGTACCCAAATCAACATACAGTCATGTACATGTAAATGAATGAGCCATTTCTTTTATTTGTTGTGACATAACCAGCCAAACGACTGCCTCGGGATTATGTAACATATAATAGATAATTCAGCTGGCCAGCTCATATAACATATGTTTGACCTTTCGGTCCAGATAACAAGTGGTTGACCTTGCGGTCCATGTATCATATAATCCATGTGGGTGACCATATAGGTCTAGATAACAGATATTCCATGTGATTGCAGTGTCTGGACAGGTATGTCACAACGTCCCTTTATGTTTCATGTAATCATGTTCAAATGCATATGTCATATAATCCATATCAAGTAATTAACATATGGAAATGTATAAATTCTACATATATCATATATCCTGTGCAAGTATGTTTATCACATATACTATGTGACATGTAATCATATACATTGACTTTCACATATAACATTTAATTCATGCATTCATATAACGCATATCACCAACTATTCACGTATCGGCATAAACCGCATATAAGTTTTTATCAAACTTAAACTTACAAGTAGTCACAAACATTTCCAAATAATATATTTATGATCATCATATCTCTAATTCTAGGATCCAGTAATCTCATATCTCAGATATATAATATATAATTCGTATACATTTGCTAACACAAATCACGTAACCTATACCATCGAATAATCACATATAACTCATATCAATTATATGCTTACAAATTAACCTCTAATTCTTCTTATTGGTAACTTGCACTATCTGTACTATCTTCTAGAGTGTCTCTACAAATCATCTTAACTACCATCTCGTCTCCAATTCTATTAATTTTATCTATCTTTTTGGCTTGGACTTGATATTAACTTAATATAAAGCTTCCTACGTATCCCGATAATTCCAATTTGGGAATCAAAGTCACGTAGTTCTCCTAATCTTAAAATCACTTAATATTATTCTCATATAACTTGTTCCATATAATACATCATCCTATTACTATTCACATATACCGTTACTATGCATATATACGGTCACTATTCATAAATACGGTATGTCACTATTCACAAAATTATTAAAAATCACCCTATACATCATATATTCCTCCAAATGTATTTCTTATAATTTTCATATTTTCTTCACATATAAATCCCACTTAAATTAATTTTCTAACAAATACTATAATTAATTTTTAACTTCAAATACTTCAATAATTCATATAAAATAATCTTCTCAAAATCGTCAAAAACTCCAAGAATTAATATTACTCCAAATAATTCATAGATCAATATAAAAATATTCAACCAACATAAACTCGTCGGAAAATATTTCAATCATCGGAATAGTGCCTATAATTCGGACGGAGAACACCACTAGATTTACAGTACTGCTAAGAGTCCAAATATGCCAATTTTATTCTCATATCATTTCATATTTAGAATTAATTTATAAAATTACTCCAAAATTACATTTCCAAATACAGCATCATATAGTCCTCAAAATAAAATCTTAACCGTACATAATGAAATTCACTTAGAACTGAACTCATACCTGTAATTTCATCAAAATCTAACGGTCAGATGTTGGATTTTCCATTTTTCTTTTTATTTTCCCTTTTTCTCCATTCTTGGAGAGTTCCACGTCCGTCTTTGCGTTTTTTCTCCTTAAAATCCAAATCCTTCTCTTTTTATATTAAATTTTCTTATCAAAATTACCATTTTACCATTCATATTATTTTCAACCTCAAACTTTTAATTCTTTCCTAATCATCCTTCCTGTGCATATACTTTTCATCCCCAGAACTTTTTATTTTTATATTTCCTCAATAGTTCACCCCATAAATATATTCTCAAAACTATATATATTTTACCGCTGAAAATCTATTCCAGAAAAATCATCAAATTATAATATCACTTATAAATCTTGATACTTATTGAATTTTTGGATATTACATTTTCTTCTTCTCAATCCCTCAAATACACTGATCAGCCTGGTTTACTCAAGAAGGTGACCTACCTCTTCCGCCAGGATTAGAGGCACCTGAAGGGGTAAACCACTCATAGCATCGCATGACCTTACTTCGTGTTCTATGGTGAGGAGTGTATATTCGCTCTGGGGACCTGTACGACCCTTGGTTTGACTTTGTCCCATATGTAATGGCTTAGTAACTTCCCCTAGGATTACTAAAACATAAATTTGAAATTGGATAATTAAGCATACGCCTTTGGTATCCCCCATTGATGCCAAAGAGACGCAACACCTAGGAAGAATGCAGGACCAATCGAAAGGAGGAATAAGGTTGGAATAAGTTCAAGGTCCACAAGCTCCTGAAGAGGATAGCTCGGAGGCCCAGGTGGAGCTTCCACAAGTGGAGGCACCGACCCAGGACACACAAGAACCTAGAAGGTCTGGTAGGGATCGTCGGGAACCGGAGAGGTATGGTTTCCTCGTCACCGATGATCAAACTCTTCTCATCTGGGATGAAGAAGAACCCAAAACCTACCAAGAGGCTATGGCTAGCCCACAGTCTGCGAATTGGCGTAAAGCCATGGAGGCAGAAATGCAATCTATGTACGATAACCAAGTTTGGAACTTGGTTGATCCACCTCCGGGTGCTAAGGTAATAGGTTGCAAGTGGTGCTATAAGCTAAAAGCTGATAATACCTTCAAGGGGCGTCTGGTTGCGAAAGGTTTCAGACAAGTCCATGGGATAGACTATGATGAAACTTTCTCACCAGTAGCCATGCTCAAATCCATCAGGATACTACTGGCCATAGCCGCATGGTATGACTATGAGGTATGGCAAATGGATGTCAAAACCGCTTTCCTTAATGGAAAGCTACTCGAGGATGTGTACATGACACAACCTGAGGGTTTTGTCGATCCTAAGTATCCGGGAAGGGTATGCAAACTTCAAAGGTCCATTTATGGACTGAAGCAAGCATCCCGTAGTTGGAATCTAAGATTCAATGAGGCTATAAAGGAATATGGCTTCATACAGAATCTGGATGAGCCTTGTGTGTATAAGAGGACTAGTGGGAGCATTGTCACATTTTTGGTACTGTATGTAGACGACATCCTACTCATTGGAAGCGACATACCTACACTGCAAGGGGTAAAGCAGTGGCTGAGTAAGTGCTTCGCAATGAAGGACTTAGCCGAAGCTAAGATGATCCTAGGGATCAGGATCTATAGGGATAGATCAAATAGGCTTCTGGGCCTAAGTCAGGCTTCGTACATTGACAAAGTTCTGAAAAGATTCAGCATGGACCGGGCCAAGAAAGGTTTCTTGCCAATGGGCCATGGGCTGAAACTTAGTAAGAAGAACTGTCCTAAAACAAGGGAGGACAGGGAGAACATGAAATTGGTTCCATATGCCTCGGCTATTGGATCAATCATGTACTCTATGTTGTGTACGAGACCTGATGTCGCCTTTGCACTGAGTATAACGAGCCGATACCAGCAGGATCCCGAGGAGGATCACTGGAAAGCTGTCAAGGCAATCCTCAAGTACCTTAACCGGACTAAGGATAGCTTCTTGGTGTATGGTGGTCAGGAAGTGTTATCAGTTACTGGGTATACTGATGCAAGCTTCCAGACAGACCAAGATGAGTACCAATCGCAGTCAGGGTATGTATTCTTGCTAAATGGTGGTGCTGTAAGCTGGAGGAGCTCAAAGCAACCAACCATAGTGGACTCTACAACAGAAGCTGAGTACATCGCTGCGTGTGATGTAGCTAAGGAAGCTGTGTGGATGAAGAAGTTTATCACTGAGTTGGGAGTAGTGCCAATTATCCAGGACCCAGTCGATATCTTCTGTGACAACAATGGGGCCGTCGCACAAGCTAAGGAGCCCCGGTCACACAAGAACACAAAGCACGTGCTCAGAAAGTTTCACCTCATACGAGAAATCGCGGAGAGAGGTGACATTGCATTGCACAGAGTGGACACCGAGGATAATGTCGCAGATCCATTGACCAAGGCGCTGGCCCAGCCCAAGCACGAGGGTCATACTAGATCTATAGGGATTAGGCCCATGCCTAGTTGGAACTAGTGCAAGTGGGAGATTGTTGGAAATGCCCTAGTCCCGAGGCATTAGTCCTTGTATTTGTACTATACATTTATTGGATTTATGTGTTGTACTTATTTGTGTCATTAATAAAGGCATCAATTCATTTATTATATTTATCTTATGCAGTATAGTAAATGAAGTATCTAATGGACATATCTATATCCGTGACGACTAGTGTCATGCACTTAGCAGTAAGACCATGGATAGGGTTAACGATATGACCATAAATAGATCCGTAGTCTGTTCCAGTCATGGGAATGAATGGAACAACAGACTATCATTAACGTGGTTGTATGGCGGTGTCTTACCGGTCATTGGACATGGAATGTCAACCAAGTTAATGGGTACATGCCTGGGAGCATGGTACTGGATAGATCCACTAAACGAGCAATCCATATGGTATGGTATCACAATGGATTCTCGTGTAGTACTTGTATAGATCCTTTGACCTGACCATATGATGGTGTTACATGTGATGTCGCATACTTAGGGGTACGCCTAAAGGGCCTGTAATAGGGTGCCAAGTATGGGTGCTTTCGGGTATGTCACTGAACATGGTAATACTATGGATACGCAGAAGGGATTTGTCACTCAGTAACCAACTGAGAAGATATCACCGGCCTCTTGATGAATGTGACTGATAAGAGTGTGGCCACACCCAAACAAGTTGGTACTTGTTTGTGAGCATCAGTACATTCGGGATCAAGTTAATGTCCGAACACAAAAGAGGGTGATCAATCCATGCCTCTGTGTTGGACACCGATATCAATGACATGGGATGTACAAGCTTAACTACTGGGTTATGATATCAGTTAGACTGCCATCTCCATCTTAATTGGGGGCTGCAGTGGCTTGCTAGAGCCCAACTGCAGTCTGCGGGCCAAAGGCCCGCTGCCAACATAAAGATGGGCCCACAGGATCGTACACATAGAACGATAGAATGCAAACTTAAGGAATAACATGTATACTTGGAGTATACGCAATGGAGGGAGAAGTGTGTATATATTAATTATATTATAGAGATCAATTGGATTGGTCATAATAATAAAATTAATATATTCTATTGGCTCTTCATAATTAATTGGATTAATTATGAAATTATTTCCGAGGTGGAAATATTCATATGTATGGGCTTACATATGATCTTATTTTGTGTAGAGTTAATTTTAATTTGATGGATTAAATTAAATGTCAAACCAATTTTAATTTGGATGTAAATAATATATTACTTGGAGTAATATATTAAATACATGGGTATATTAAAATTGGGCTTGAATTAATTTGAACCAAATTAATTAAAATTAGACTGGGCCTAGATTAAAACTAGAAAGCCCGCACAGAATAGAGATGAGCCAAGATGGGCCAGAATTCCCTAAGGAATTCGGCCAACCCTAGGTATAAATACCTAGGGTTGAAAAATTTCGGCTAAGCTAAGCTTAGAGCCTCCTAGCCGAAATTTCTCCCCTCTCCTCTCCTTTGTTCAGTTTTTTCCAACGCTAGCACGGGTTGCATTCGCCAAGCGTTCGTGTACGTGAGAGTGGAGGAATTCTAAATTGAGTTCTGCAGTCATCATCCGTCTCTGAAAGAGATTTTTCTGGTATGAAATTTTAATCTCTTTCTATTTAATTTTATGTTTTTCAATTTCCACTTCAATTGCTCCTGGGACCGGATTTGAGGAAATCACCGCGTTCTTCCGCTTTTATCGGGTGATTTCCGGTGAAAAATCCTAACACAGTCCACATTGGACTTGTTTCATGACATTAATAACTCACTTGAGGTACTCCATGAGTGTTGACATGTTACTCACCTAGGAGCATATCATAACATTACCAAATCATGCAAGGCATTCCGCGAACGCCAAACATCTGTCAGTTTCCCTAGTTACGCGTGACTTGTTTGCAACATCATTTCATATTAGATGCCCTAAAAGCATCAGAACTCTGTCCGTAGAACGGCTTCCATGTGACCACTTCATACTATTTCATTTTGACCCACAAAGCGTTGAACCTCTATCCGTGTGTCTGTACACACGTGACCATTTCATAACATCCATTAGGTGCCCCAAAGGCGCTGAACCTCTGTCCGTGTGACGGTCCGCACGTGATGATTCTTGCATTGTCTTTTGTATAGTTTTGGGCATTCTTGGAACGTTCGAAATAAAAAAAAGGAAGCCACATTTAGTATCATTTTCATTCATGAAACATCATTCGACCATGATCATCCCACGATAAAACCATACATGCCACTTAGTACGTTGCGTGTAGGGTTACGACATTCATCCATAATGCTAGCTCTGTGTTGAATGTGTAGTTTGGAGTTGAACTTCAAAGCAAGTGGTACGAGTTAGATCAAGGTCTAGTCAGTCAGTTCAATCAGCTCAGACAGAATCAGTCACCGTGGAAGAGGTTAGGGTCAGTTCAGATTCAGATTCAGAGCAAGAGTTTGGGGAACAATTGCCTTCCTTGCCAGATGATAGTCAGTTTGTGTTGGAAGAAGCAAATAGAACAGAGATGGCTCAAGATGGATCCAGCGGAGGGATGCCTTTTGATATGAATGCATTTCTGACTGCATTTCTGAATTCAGATTAATTCAAAGCCACTATCAAGGAGCAGGTGCAGACTACAGTGACTGCCGCTGTAGGCCAGACTAATCAGCATACCCAAACCCCAGTGAGAGGTTGATCGTCAATCTGAGAAAGATGAGGCTTTTGTAAGGGTAAGAAATGCCTCAGTTAAGACTACTGCAGAAAGGCTCCCAAAGGAAAAATTCTTTGATCTTAAGGCATTGTTGCTGAAACTGAAAGAAATAGTGCATTACCAGCTTGTTAAGAGTGTAGATCCAACTACTTTGTTGGCAGAAGGGGGAGAGCCACTCCTAGTTGGGTTCCAAATGCCGTACTTGCCTCCTTACACTGGAGAAGGCAACCTGAAGCTCATTTGGACAGCTATGTAAGGATTATGTCTAGTTTGGGAATCGGGAAGGTCCATTTGCTGAATTTGTTCCCAACAACTTTGCGAGGCACAACAGGTAAGTGGTATTTGAAGACGTCAATCCATACCCGCTCCACGTGGGAGGATCTGTTGGAGGCATTTGTAAAACAATATGCCTACAATACTCAAGTGGAAACTACGCTAGAAGATATGGAAAGAATCCGTCAAAGGCCTAACGAATCCTTCGCTGCGTATTACAAGAGATGGATGGATGTGCAAGTACTGGTAGACGGGGCTATAAACTAGAATCTCTTATTACGAAGATATGGACGATAGCTTGCCACCTTACAAAGAGAAAATGAAGATGAAGAGGTTCCACTCCTTTAATGATGTTGTGGACTTTGCTAAGCACATTGAGAGGTATGCAGAGGAAGATCAAATGAATAGGTAGGGCTCAAGCACTTACTGGGCCAGCCGGGGATATACTCAAGGGTATAAGGCTAGTAGCTCCACAACCTCCCCAACAGGATCTAGTTCAAAAAGCGGCCCAAATTGTAGTAATGGACCGGGTGAGAGAAGCGGATGTAGCAACAGTGGCCTAGGTGTGAGCACGGGTTTTCCCGACCTCCGTGATGAGAACTCTTTATTACCTCTATTAAGTAGTCGGACCCCGAAAAAAACAAAATGTCACCTGGAATGCCTCGAATTTTCCGACAACCGGACAATCCTCTATCCGAAACCCTGAGAAGGTCCCTCAGGTAGTTTTAGGGTTTTAGGGTGCACGTTAGGATTTTGTGAAATTTACCCCCGGCTCTAGTACAAACTAGAGCCGGGCGGCTCTAGTGGGTTGGGCAAGTTGCTCTGCAAAGCAAAGTAACTTGCCCTGAAACGAGCGATTTCGGCTGAAATTGAAAAAATTGAAGACGACACATTTAATCCGTGAAATGATTTCTTCAATTGTGAGATTTAAATAGGAATTAAAAATCAATTATGAAGGGGGGAATCGGTTCGGCCAAAAAAAAAAAAAAGAAAAGCAAAAAAAGAAAGAAAAGTTACAGAGAGTGAAAGTGAGAGTGAGGAAGAAGAAGAAGAGAAAGAAGAGAAAGAAAAGCTTTGATTTTCTAACCCGAACTCATACTCTAATCATTCTATATCTCGTCCCGATCATTACTCATTGGTTCGTATACATTTTCGGTTTCATTTCGGATTCGTTCGGATTCGTTTTCTGGATTTCAGAATATTCGAGGATTCAAGTCACATTCTTGATTCTCAATCCGTTTCTGCATATCCAATACACTGGAACAGCATCAAGGTAAACTCTGAGAGGCCTTAAACTTGTGTTCATTGCATTTTTCATGTGATTTTTCTCTGTTTTCTCAATTTTCGAAAAATCGGCTACCCGGATATAGCCGTACGGCTTTGTCTCTCTAGAACGGAGCCATGCGGCTGTGTTCCTCCCAAGCGAAAACCCGACAACGCCCGATCGGCTGAAAATAGCCTGTTTTCCCTTTTTATGCATTCTGTTGTGATATTTTTTGGCCCGAAAATATTCGTATGTTATTTTAGCTTTGGTTTTTGGATTTCTGTGCGTGCGGATATTGGATTTTCGGTTTTTCCTAGATTTTATTTTTTTGATTTCGGGATTGTTTGATTTGAATCGGATCCATAGTCCAGCATCAGCGGACCCCCGAACCCTATAAAATCTTCAGGAAACATCGAAAACGAGCAAAATAATGATTTTTTGAAAAACGAGAAACCCGATTTCGGGTCCGGGTATTACAGCCGCCCGGCTGGGTTTGGAGCCGCTCGACTCCAACTAGAGCCGCCTGGCTCTAGTTATAGCCACGCGGCTGTAGTTCCCGAAAAAGACAGAATCGTGGAACGACCTATACGAATGTCGTTGCGCGATGCTGTTTTCGGATTCAGACTGTTTTTGGCGAGTTTACTGCTTTTTGGACCCTAGATGTTTGTAAAAATTAGGAAACCCGCACGAATGGAACTCCGAGTTCCGGGATAACAGGCCCACTGAAATATAGAAATTTGCATGAAATTGAGCCAAATAATTTTCTGAAATCGTTTTTTAGCACAAAAAAATCTACAGGGCGTTTCAAAACCGTTTTCCAGGTCTAACTGGTCCGACCGGTCGGGTCGACCCGGTTACCCCCTAAATGCATGCCTCCGATCCTAAAAATCCCAATTCTGTCCTAATTTGAGTCCTATCTGTATTGTGCCATAAACTGTGCTAATCGTCTATTTTGCAGCATTATTTTCCATTTTATTATTTTTACTGTAATTAATAGATTAATTCGTGTATTTAGGCGTTTGTAATTTTTAGAT
Source organism: Euphorbia tirucalli (assembly GCA_039660915.1). Classification (NCBI taxonomy): domain Eukaryota; kingdom Viridiplantae; phylum Streptophyta; class Magnoliopsida; order Malpighiales; family Euphorbiaceae; genus Euphorbia; species Euphorbia tirucalli. The sequence continues at coordinate 25,651,977 of CM077640.1, read as the reverse complement.
CCTCGTGTATTCTAGGCGATTGTAAATGTGAGGACGAGAGTTTTTATTTTTATTCAATTTGGTTGTATAAGCTGCCTCTATTATTCTTTTGTGTAATTTCTGTGTATGATTTATTTTTCCGCAATTTGATTCTGTCATTTGCTTGAGTACGGGCTAATAAAATAAACTTAATTAGGTAGAGAAAGATAATAATTTAAATAAACATAGTAATATAAATTATAAACTGAATACAAGCTCGAGGTTGAATAGATAAGTTGCCTGAACCCTGAATCTCTGGATTAGGTACAATAGTCTGCGCTCGGTAGAGAGCTGTACCGGAATTTCCCGGATGAGGTGATCCGGGTGGCGACTCTGTCACTGATCTTGAAATTTAGGTTTTGAGGCCTTTAAGTAATAAAATGGGAAAACACTTTCTATAAAGGGATTCTCCAAACAAATCAAATAAACGATTTTTCCTAAAGCACGATAAACAAAACCCGTTTTCCAAAACATCACGAAACCAGTTTTTGAAAATCCCCAGTTCGCTTTGCTGCCTTTCGCCTTTCGGGTCATCCGCTCACAATGGCGACTCTGCTGGGGATTTAAAGTTTTCTTAAAAGGTTTCATAAAAACTTAAGGAACTTAGGCAACTGCTGAAATATAATCTTGCTTGTATTCATTTATCGATTTATAAATGCCATATTTATTCATACCTTGCATATCATGACATTTTCTTCTTCTCAACACTGATTAGCCCGGTTTACCCAAGAAGGTGGCCTACCTCTACCGCCAGGATTGGAGACACCCGACGAGGTAAACCACTCATAGCACCACATCACCTTACATCGTGTTCTACAGTGAGGAGTGTATATTCGTAATGGGAACCTGTACGACCTTTGGTTTGACTTTGGCCCACATGTAATGGCTTAGCAACATCCCCTAGGATTACCAAAACATAAATCTAAAATTGAACAATTGAGTGTGTGCCTTTGGTATCCCCCGTTGATGCCAAAGAGACCCAACACTTAGGAAGAATGCGAGACCAATCGAAAGGAGAAATAAGGTTGGAAGGGAGAGCAGATTTTTTTGTGTGCTAATGTTTGTTCCGTGGTGATTTTCATTTTACCTTTTCATGAAGCATCCAACCAGCATAATTATCCTTGTGTCATTTTTAACCACATTTTCGTGGAGCCATCTTTTACACATATGCATATGTATGGCATTCGTACTAACCACGTCTTCGTGCAGCCATGACATTTTACTCTCGTGGCACATATATATACATCTCGTGTGCCAACATTTCTATAAAGCATACACGACATCATCCTGTGTGTCAAGCATCCTAACCACATTTTTCTATAGCAACTTGCATTTTGTATGACATACACATTCATGCCATTTCATTCCATTCCATCTGATAAGGGGTGTTCCAAGAATGCCTACCATGATCATTGTTGGAAATGCCCTAGTCCCAAGGCATTGGTCCTTGTATTTGTATAATACATTTGTACATTAATGTAAACTTTATGTATTGTACAATTTGTGTCAAGGAAATAAAGGTATTAATCTATTTATTATATGTCTTGTGCTATATTTTAAATAGAGTATCCAATGGACATATCCATATCCATGTTGTCAAGTGTGAGGCACTTGGCAGTGAGACTGTGGATAGTGAAAACGATATGACCATAAAGTCATCCGTAGTCTGTTCCAATCATGGGAATGAATGGAACCAAAGACTATCATTAGCCTAGTTGTATGGCGGTGTCTTACCGGTCATAGAACATGGAATGTCAACCAGGTTAAGGGGTACATGCAACAAGGGCATGGTACTGGATTGATCCACTTAACGGGAATCTACATGGTATAGTATCACAAATGATTCTCGAGTAGTACTTGTATAAGTCCTTCGACCGGACCATATGATGGTGTTGCATGTGAAGTGGTACACTTTGGTGTACGCCTAACGGGCCTGTAAAAGGGTGCCAAGTATGGGTACGTTCGGGTGTGTTAGTAAACATGGCAGTGCTATGGATATGCAGAAGGGAATGTCACTCAGTGATTCACTGAGACGATATCACTGGCCTCTTGAAGAATGTTACTGATAAGTGTGCGGCCGCACCCAAACAAGATTGGATCTTGTTTGTGCGCATCAGTTCATTTGGTATCAAGTAAAGGTCCAGACACAAAGAGGGTGATACTTCCATGCCTCTGTGTTGGACACCGATATCAGCGACATGGGATTTACAAGTTCAAACTACAGGGTTACGTTTTCAGTTGGACTGCTTACTCCGTCTTAATTGGGGGCTGCAGTGGCTTGCTAGAGCCCGCCTGCAGTCTGTGGGCCTTGGCCCACTGCCAACATAAAGACGGGCCCATTGGATCGTACACATTGAACGTGTGGACTTTAACTAGTCGGATTAAGTGTGTACTTGGAGTATACACGTTTGAAGAGAGAGAGATATATTAATTATATTATATGAATCAATTGGATTGATCAAAGTTATATAATTAATATTTATTTTGGCCTTCTCATAATTAATTCAATGAATTAGTTTATGGGATTATTTCCTAGGTGGAAATATTATGACATGTATAGGTTTACCTGTTTGTCATTTTATGTGTGTGTCTAATTTAATCCATTGATTAAATTAATAGGTCAAATGAATTTTAATTTAAATGTATGTAATATGTTACATGGTATCATATATAGACATACATGTTAAATTAAAGTTGCATTTGAATTTAATTAAATCAAAGGAATTAAATTGGGCTTAAAACTTAAAATGAATATTCCCACTTAGCTTGGAATGGTTTGGCCGAAATTCATGGGTGGAGAATTGATGAGATTGGTGACTCATTCTTGGACAAAAATAAGATGGTGAGTCATCTTTTTCATTTAATGAAGAAATGATGAGTCTTTATGTTTGTCCAATGGTGATGGAGTGAGTCATGGTTTGACTAAGTTAGTAGCAAAGTTGGACTTTGCATGCTAGGTGGCATTGGAGATTTTTTCTTGGTAAGAAAATCCTGCCATCTTTTACTTGGCTTGGCCGTCCATCACTTGTGCTTTAAGAGAAATTAGTTTTCTTTTAAAGTATGGAGATTGCCCACTTTATGCTTGATTAATTCTATTGGTAAGAATTAGGTGCCATACTTTGTGAATATTGGTTCTATCTTTTGGAAAGATAGATATTTCTTTTAGAAAGAAAAAGGCAGCCATAATTCTCAAAGTTAGCGGCCCCTCTCTCCCTCTCTTCTGGTCATCCGAGTCGCTAGCACGGGTTTCGGTCCGAGAGCCGTTCGTGTACGCATCGGTGGAGGAAATCTACACTTGATTTCTGCAGTCCGCATCCGTCTCCTAGAGAGACTTTGTGGTAAGTTTTTGAAACCCTCCTTTTATGCTTTAAGTTTTTGATTTCCACATCTTAAGCTCCTGGGCCGGATTCGAGGAAATCGACGCGTATTTCCGCTTTTATCGGTCGGTTTCCCGTGACGAATCCCAACAGTGGTATCAGAGCAGGCTTTAGATCCGTGGAAATCTTTAACTTGGCGGATCTCGTGTTTTAAAATTGGTGTTTTATGGATCGGGATTCTTTCGGTTTTGGGGTTTTATATTTTTCCCCATTTGTTTTTGCAAATTGAAATGGTTTATGCATATTAGGTTATATGTGTATGTTTCAATTTGTTTTGTATGTTTATGCATGTTGAATTTAATTTTATGCATCTTGGATTTCATTATATGTATCTTGGATTTGTTCTTTGATCTTGTTGATTTACTTCTTGATGTATTGTATTGTTTTTATTCTTATGCATAGAGAAAAAAAAAAAAATAGGGCCATGTGGGGAAGGCAGCAGCCTGCTGCTGCTGGCCGCAGGGGCTGCTGCTAGGCAGCAGCCTCCCCGCGCGGCGGGCCTGGCCCTAATTTGGATTTCGTGTTTTTTTTTTTTGGGCCGGGCCGGATTTAAAATTTTAAAAATATGCGTGTTTAAATTTTGGTAATTTTTATGCACGTGGAATTTTAAAATTTTAATTGTTTTAAAATTGTGCGTGTTTAATTTTGGTAATTTTATGCGCATGTTTTATGAATGAAATTTATTTTTCGTTCATGCGATATTAATTTTGGAGAAATTGATACGGTTAATTGAAATTGGTTCGGGTTTTCTTGGCACGATTACCTGGACGGCTAATTTTGGAATTCATGGTTTCCCAATTGGATTGGGAGCAATTTTTGTCTGGGTTGGAGGCCCAAAGCCCGCACGGGTTTCGAACCATGATCGGCCAAAATTTGGCGATTTCAAAATAATGGCTATGGAAAAATGAAATCGAATTAAATCATGCATTTAACATGCTTATAAACTACATGATGTATTGGTTTACATGTGTGATTCAATATGTGGATGGATGTAAATGGGCCTAATTTATGTTGGGTTGTAATATTCTTTTTGGTTTTTATGACCTGCGTGTCGTTTTCCTTTTATGTAATTTTATTATATCTATGTATTCTGAAATTATGTAAGCAAGGAGCCGATTGGATTGGCGAGCCCAGAAGGAATAGGAGGCGGCCCACCTGATGCTGTTCTAGTATAGGTTTACGAGAATGATATTAGGATGTAAATTTTGGCCCGTTGCATTCCATTCTTTAATTTAATTATGCGGTATTTATTTGCATGTGCGAATGTATGTACAAACCCTTTTTCACCCGCTTTTGCATCTAAGCCGTTATTAATTGAATCTAATAACCAACCAAAAGGTAATTACTAAGTCTCTTAAAAGTGCTTCCCTCATTCATAACCTACTCGAAGTGGGGATAGGCCAGTTGTAGACCAACCCTCGTTGGATGCACTGGAGTATCATCATTTTGTATTGGGTTGGAGTATTGGTTACTCTAACACTTGGATGGAGGTTTTGACTTAGCGTGGGTAGTAGGATGTTCCTGGCCCTAAGCACAGATGGGTAAGTGCCAACAGACCCATCAAACCGAGAGTCCCTAGGTTGGGATTGGACGGCGTTCCTACCTAAAAATTGGGATATAGTTGTTCCAGGCCCTCGTCTGGCTATATCTTGATATAATATGGATCTCGGCCCATGAGCCCAACAACTCGAGTTAATTAATAACACGATTCATTATTAATTATATATATGGGAAGAACATGTTAAGTCCTTTAGTAACACTCGTAATTTTTCTGTGTAGAAACCAATGGCTACGTATGATACTTTATCACTGCGATCTTTCTTGGAATGGGACAAGCTTTCTGGCCCTAACTTTTGGGACTTGTCTATGAACTTAAGGAAAGTTCTAAGACAGGAGTCTAAAGAGTATGTGCTCGAAAAGCCTGTACCGGCTGTGCCAACGGGAAGTAATCCACCGGCTGCCCAGCTGGAGGAATACTTGGCACATGTAAAAGATAACCGGGATGTGACATGCCTGATGTTGGTTAGTATAGTTCCTGAATTGCAAAAGCAGTTCCTGGATCATCAGGCCTTTGCTATAATGACAACTCTTAACGAGATGTTTTATGAGCAAGCTTATCAGGAAAGGTACCTGATCCACAAGGCATTCCGCAGCTGTAAGATGGGAGCCGGGACATCTGTGAGTGCACACGTGCTCAAGATGAAGGGCTATCTGGATAATTTAGCCCGTCTCGGAACGCCTATCTCACGGGGGCTGGCGGTTAGCACGATCCTGGCTTCTTTACCGGATTCTTATGATCAATTCATCCTAAACTTTTACAAGCAAGGGATGGACCGTACTGTTGGTGAGCTGCATTGGATGCTTGAGCTCGCTGAACTGTCGATCAAGAAGACTCCGCCGGTACTTGAGGTTAACAAGGGGAAACCTCCTTTTGCTAAAGGCAAGGCAAAGGCCAAGGCCAAGGCTAAGGAAGCCAAGGCTAAAAAGGCTAAAGCCCAGCCCAAGGCCCATTCCAAGGATGTCTGCTTGGGGTGTAAGCAGGCTGGACATTGGAAAAGATCGTGTCCCAAGCTTTTGGGAGAGAAAAGGAAGACGCAGGGCGTGTCTTCATCAGGTATATATGTCATAGACATTAACCTCTGTTTCAACATCTTATGTATTGGATACTAGATGTGGTTCTCACATTTGTTGTAATGTGCAGGGACTTAAGAACAGGAGATCACTGGGATCGGGACAAGTGGACTTGCGGATCAGAAATGGAGCAAGGGTTGCTGCCATAGAGATCAGTAGGACCAGCTTATGATACCTAGTAGATTAGTTTTGTTACTAAAACTATGTTATTTTGTACCTGTTTTGTATAGGAATATTATTTCTGTTTCAGTTTTTGGATATTTCTGGATGTACATTTACTATTGGTAATAGTAAAAAGGGTTTATCTAGAAAAGAATTATTTTATGGAGTAGCTCTATTAAATAATGTCTTTGATATCCTGGATCTAAATGAAACTAATCATGTCTATAATATACATACCGAAAGGTAATATACATACCGAAAGGGTTAAGCCTAACGAACTTAATCCGGTTTACCTTTGGCATTGTCATTTAGGCCACATAAACAAGAAGCGCATAGCTAGGCTTCACACAGCTTGAATCCTAGGATCATTTGACATGGAGTCACTTGATATATGCGAGTCTTGCTTATAAGGTAAAATGACTATAGAACCTTTTAGCAAGGAGGCTAAAAGGGTCGCCAGCTTATTGGACCTAATGCATTGAGATGTATATGGACCGACAAGCATAGCAACTAAGGGTGAATAGCTATACTTCGTATCCTTCACAGACGATTTCATCAGAAATGGCTATGCCTATGTAATGAAATATAAGTCTGAGACCCTTGATAGGTTCAAGGGAGTAAGGAACGAAGTACAGAACCAACTAGGCAGAAATATCAAAGCCTTTCGGTTGGACCGAGGTGGTGAGCATATAAGCCTATAGTTGACTCATTTTGAGAGAGCATGGAATAGTTCCACGGCTCACTCCTCCTGGAACACCATAATGGAATGGGGTGTCCGAACGGAAGAATTAGGACCCTGTTGGACATGGTCCGCCCAAACGATGAGTCATGCATCTCTCCCAATAAGTTTTTTTAATGGATACGCTCTTGAGACAATGGCTCTCATTTTCAATTATACTCCGACTAAGGCTTTGGAAAAGACCCCATTTGGAATATGGATGGGCAGGGTGCCTAATGTGTCTTTCTTACGGATTTGGGGTTGTTATGCACAAGTCAAGAAATTGACTGTGAGCAAAACTAGCACCCAAAATCGACTAATGCCTGTTTGTGAGCTACCCTAGGGAAACCAAAGGGTATTACTTCTACGACCCCGCTGAGAACAAGGTGTTCATGGCGCGAAAGGGGGTCCTTCTTGAAAAGGGGTTTCTTTCCAAGAAAGACAGTGGGAGCGACTTTGAACTCAAGGAAGTTCAAAGCTCAGAAACTCCTGAAAAGGATAACTCGGAGACCAAGGTGAAGCTTCCAAAAGGGGAAGCACCAGCCCAGGTCACACAAGGACCTAAAAGGTCTGGTAGGGATCATCAGGAACATAAGAAACATTGGTTTTTGTTTCTAATGATTACGCTCCTTTTGTCTTGGACAAAGAAGAGCTCAAAACCTACTAGTAGGCTATAGCTAGCCCACTGTCTGCCATGGTGGTGGATTTGCAATCTATGTATGATAATCAGGTTTGGAACCTGGTTGATTCACCTCCAGGTGCTAAGGTAATAGGTTACATGTGGTGCTATAAACATAGGCCGACAATACCTTTAAGGGTGTGTATAAGAGGTTTAGTGGGAGTATAGTAACTTTCCTGGTATAATATATGGATGGCATCCTTCTGATTGGAAGCGACATACCAACACTACAAGGGAATTGTAATGGTTGTGTAAGTGCTTCACAATGAAGGACTTAGGCGAAGCTGAGACGATCCTAGGGATCAGGATCTACAGGGTTAGATCCAATCGGCTTCTAGACCTAAGTCAGGCCAAGTACATAGACATAGTTCTGAAAAGATTCAGCATGGACCAGGCTAGGAAAGGTTTCTTGCCAATGGGTCATGAGCTGAAACTTAGCAAGAAATACTATAGGGAGAAAATGAATTGGTTCTATATGCTTCGGCTATAGGATCAATCATGTACTCCATGCTATGTACAAGACCTGATGTCGATTTTGCACTAAGTATGATGAGCCGGATCCTGAATGGATCACAGGTAGGCTGTCAAAGCAATCCTGAAGTACCTTAACCGGACTAAGGATAGCTTCTTAGTGCATGAAAGTTAGGAAGAGCAGCCAGTTACTAGGTACACTGATGCAAGCTTCCAGACCGACCAGGATGAATATAAGTCGCAGTATAGGTATGTGTTCATGCTAAATGGTGGTGCTATTATTGGAGAGCCTCCAAGTAATAGACCATCGCAGTTTCTATCACAGGAACTGAGTACATTGCAACGTGTGAAGCAGCTAGGGAAGCTGTGTGGATAATGAAGTTTATCATGCAACTGGGGGTAGTGTCAACTATCCAGTAACCAGTTGATATCTTCTGTGACAACGCGGGGCTGTTGCACAAGCTATGTGCCCCGGTCACACATATACATGAAGCACGAACTCAGGGAGTTTCACCTATTGCGAGAAATCGCTGAGGGGGTGACATCTCATTACAAAGAGTGGACACCAAAGACAATGTCGCCGATCTTTTGACCAACATGCTTGGCTATGCCTATGCACGACGGTTATACTAGATCTATAGGGATTAGACCCATGCCTAGTAGGTACTAGTGCAAGTGGGAGATTGTTGGAAATGCCCTAGTCCCAAGGCATTGGTCCTTGTATTTGTATAATACATTTGTACATTAATGTAAACTTTATGTATTATACAATTTGTGTCAAGGAAATAAAGGCATTAATCTATTTATTATATGTCTTGTGCTATATTTTAAATAGAGTATCCAATGGACATATCCATATCCATGTTGTCAAGTGTGAGGCACTTGGCAGTGAGACTGTGGATAGTGAAAACGATATGACCATAAAGTCATCCGTAGTCTGTTCCAATCATGGGAATGAATGGAACCAAAGACTATCATTAGCCTGGTTGTATGGCGGTGTCTTACCGGTCATAGAACATGGAATGTCAACCAGGTTAAGGGGTACATGCAAAAAGGGCATGGTACTGGATTGATCCACTTAACGGGAATCTACATGGTATAGTATCACAAATGATTCTCGAGTAGTACTTGTATAAGTCCTTCGACCGGACCATATGATGGTGTTGCATGTGAAGTGGCACACTTTGGTGTACGCCTAACGGGCCTGTAAAAGGGTGCCAAGTATGGGTACGTTCGGGTGTGTTAGTAAACATGGCAGTGCTATGGATATGCAGAAGGGACTGTCACTCAGTGATTCACTGAGACGATATCACTGGCCTCTTGAAGAATGTTACTGATAAGTGTGCGGCCGCACCCAAACAAGATTGGATCTTGTTTGTGCGCATCAGTTCATTTGGTATCAAGTAAAGGTCCAGACACAAAGAGGGTGATACTTCCATGCCTCTGTGTTGGACACCGATATCAGCGACATGGGATTTACAAGTTCAAACTACAGGGTTACGTTTTCAGTTAGACTGCTTACTCCGTCTTAATTGGGGGCTGCAGTGGCTTGCTAGATCCCGCCTGCAGTCTGTGGGCCTTGGCCCACTGCCAACATAAAGACGGGCCCATTGGATCGTACACATTGAACGTGTGGACTTTAACTAGTCGGATTAAGTGTGTACTTGGAGTATACACGTTTGAAGAGAGAGAGATATATTAATTATATTATATGAATCAATTGGATTGATCAAAGTTATATAATTAATATTTATTTTGGCCTTCTCATAATTAATTCAATGAATTAGTTTATGGGATTATTTCCTAGGTGGAAATATTATGACATGTATAGGTTTACCTGTTTGTCATTTTATGTGTGTGTCTAATTTAATCCATTGATTAAATTAATAGGTCAAATGAATTTTAATTTAAATGTATGTAATATGTTACATGGTATCATATATAGACATACATGTTAAATTAAAGTTGCATTTGAATTTAATTAAATCAAAGGAATTAAATTGGGCTTAAAACTTAAAATGAATATTCCCACTTAGCTTGGAATGGTTTGGCCGAAATTCATGGGTGGAGAATTGATGAGATTGGTGACTCATTCTTGGACAAAAATAAGATGGTGAGTCATCTTTTTCATTTAATGAAGAAATGATGAGTCTTTATGTTTGTCCAATGGTGATGGAGTGAGTCATGGTTTGACTAAGTTAGTAGCAAAGTTGGACTTTGCATGCTAGGTGGCATTGGAGATTTTTTCTTGGTAAGAAAATCCTGCCATCTTTTACTTGGCTTGGCCGTCCATCACTTGTGCTTTAAGAGAAATTAGTTTTCTTTTAAAGTATGGAGATTGCCCACTTTATGCTTGATTAATTCTATTGGTAAGAATTAGGTGCCATACTTTGTGAATATTGGTTCTATCTTTTGGAAAGATAGATATTTCTTTTAGAAAGAAAAAGGCAGCCATAATTCTCAAAGTTAGCCGCCCCTCTCTCCCTCTCTTCTGGTCATCCGAGTCGCTAGCATGGGTTTCGGTCCGAGAGCCGTTCGTGTACGCATCGGTGGAGGAAATCTACACTTGATTTCTGCAGTCCGCATCCGTCTCTTAGAGAGACTTTGTGGTAAGTTTTTGAAACCCTCCTTTTATGCTTTAAGTTTTTGATTTCCACATCTTAAGCTCCTAGGCCGGATTCGAGGAAATCGACGCGTATTTCCGCTTTTATCGGTCGGTTTCCCATAACGAATCCCAACAATCATTTCATTTCATGCCATATTGGGTACCCTAAACTACTCGTAGTCCGCTTGTGCGCTAGTTCGCACTTGGCCAATTCACTACCTCATATCATTCACTAGAAAATCAGAAAGCTTTTATTTCTGGTTGTGTGGCAAGTCGCATGACAACATAACATTATAGCATCTCCATTTCATGTCCATTCGTTGTTGGTGTCACGGTGATGCCGAAACCTTGCTTGTGTGTCGCAATCCATATCGGACTTGTTTCATGACATTGATAACTCATTCGAGGTACTCCACAAGTGCCGAATTTTTATGCACATAGAAACATTCCATAACATTATCAATTCATGTAAGGTGTTCCACGAACGCTGAACCTCTGTCCGTGTCCCTACATATACGTGACTTGTTTGCAACATCACTTCATATTAGATGCCCTAAAAGCATTAGAACTCTGTCCAAGGAACGGCTTTACGTGACCACTTCATGCCATTTCATTTTGACCTACAAAGCGTTGAACCTCTATTCATGTGTCGGTACACATGTGACCATTTCATAACATCCATTAGGTGCCCCAAAGGCGCCGAACCTTTGTTCGTGTGACGGTTCGCAGGCAATGATTCTTGCATTGTCTCTTACATAGTTTTAGGCATTCTTGGAATGTTCGAAATAAAAACAAAGGAAGCCGCATCCATTATCATTTTCTTTCATGAAACATCATTCGAACATGACCATTCCACGATCATACCATATATGCCACTTAGTATGTTTTGCCTAGGGTCATAACATTCATCCGTGACGATAACACTAAGCTGAATGTGCAGCTTGGAGTCAAACTTCGAAGAGGCTAGTGCGGGTTGGTTCAGGGTCTGGTCAATCAGTTTAGTCGGTTTAGAAAGAATCAGATACCGTGGAAGAGGTCAGGGTCAGTTCAGATTCAGATTCAGAGCAAGAGTTTGAAGGACTGTTGCCTTCCTTACCAGTTGACAGCGAGTTTGTGTTGGAGGAAGCAAGCAGAATAGAAATGGCTCAAGATGAGAATGGTGGAAATCCACCTTTTGAAATGAATGCATTCATGACTGCTTTTCTGAATTCTGATCAGTTCAAAGCTACCATCAGAGAGTAGGTGCAGACTGTAGTGACTGCTGCTGTGGGCCAGACTAGTCAGCAAGCCCAAGCCCCAGTCGAAAACGAAGGGAATGTCATTCAGGGTGGTCTTAATTCAGGAAGGAACGTCCCTGGAAGCAGCAGGGTGGTCATCCCATATAGGGAAATTGACCATCATTCTGAGGAGGACGAGGCCTTTGAAAGGGCTGGAGAGGCCTCAATTGAGACAGTAGTAGAAAGGTGCCTTAAGGAGAAATTCTCTGACTTTGAAGCACTATTGCCAAAGCTGAAGGAGATGGTGCATTATCAGCCCGTTAAGTTCGTGGATCCATCTACTTTACTAGCAGAGGGGGAGAGGCGCTCCCAGTTGGGTTTTAGATGCCTTATTTGGCCCCGTACACTGGGGAAGGTCTGCCAGAAGCTCACTTGGATAGCTATGTGAGAATTATGTCTAGTTAGGGATTGGAAAGGTCCATTTGCTGAATCTATTTCCAACTACTTTACGGGGTGCAGTCGCTAAGTGGTATTTAAAGACACCAATCCATAACCATTCCACCTAGGAGGATCTGTCCGAGGCATTTGTGAAACAATACGCCTATAACACTCAAGTAGAAACCACGCTGGAGGATCTGGAGAGGATCCGTTAGAGGCCTAATGAATCCTTCTTGGCGTATTACAAGAGACAGATGGATGTGCAAGTATTGGTGGAAGGGGCTCCTAAACTAGAGTCTCTAATTATGAAGCTTGTTGATGGCGGCTTACTGCCTTATAAAGAGAAAATGAAGCTGAAAAGATTCCATTCCTTTAATGAAATCGTGGATTTTGCCAAGCGCATTAAGAGGTATGCGGAAGAGGATCAGATGAACAGACAGGGTTCAGGTACTTACCGGGGCAGCCAAGGATATACTCAAGGGTACAAGGCTAGCAGTTCCACAACCAACCCATCAGGGTCTAGTTCTAAACCGACCCAGACTGCAATGACAGATCGGGTACGAGAGGCAGATGTAGCAGTAGTAGCCCAGGGCGGACAGCCGAGGGCCCCTCTAAGACTCACAAACCCGTGGGTCGACACCTTGGGTCGTATTTTTGCCAAATGCAGAAAGGCTGGTTTGTTATAGAGTGTAAAGCCGTATGTTCCTCCTTTTGAAGTAGATAAAGACAATTACTGTGCCTACCACATGACAGGAGGTCACTGCACCAATGAATGTATAGGGCTGATAAGGGCTATTCAAAGGCTGGTCACTGAGGGGAAAATTATGGAGCCTGCATTGAAGCCTAATGTTCAGAAAAACCCCTTGCCCAATTTTGAGGGCCAGGTTAGCATGGTTCATTCTAGGATACCGGCCAACAGTGTGTTTGCTTAGATAATTAAGGAAAACCTGAGTGTCCAATCGGTTACAGCTGAAGTAGGGGAGGAAGAGCTAGAGGAAACTGAAGTGCAGACATCAGTGATGCAGAGAGGATATGGTCCTATTGATTTGAATGACATTGATCTGGAGGATGATGATGAAGATTTCAGATTTGAGGAGCTGAAGTTGGTATATCTGGTGGAGACGAGACAAGGGACACTGATCACAAAAGACGGAACCATCATGTATATCACTCGAAGCGGCAGGGTTTACTAGCCTATCAATGTGGCTCCTCAGTCACCACCCAGGAGGAACAACCCAGTTGTGGAAACAGACACCGCAGCTCAAGGGTCGAAGAGTAAAGAAGAGGATGCCGTAGTTGAGCAGTTAAAAAGAACGCCCGCCCGGGCTAGCATCTGGCACCTTCTCAGAAAGTCCAAAAGACACCGTGTGGTGGTGGTAAAGCAGTTGATGGAAATGGAGGTGACCCCCATGATGTCTCCAGATGAGGTGTGTGCAGTGATAAGAGGTGTTGATATGAAGGCCAATAGGGCCCAGGAAATCAGTTTTGGGGTATCTGACCTGCCACCGGAGGGGGTGAATCATAATAGGGCTCTGTATCTGAAGGTAGAGATTATGGATAAGATTATGCCTTGTGTAATGGTTAACGATGGCTCGGCCCTTAACATTTGCCCCCTCAAAGTCTTGCCCTACCTGGGCATCGAAACAGAAGCCCTTAGTAATCTTGGTACAGTAATCAAGGCATATGACGATAGCAGGAGATCTATAATCGGCACCTTTGAAGCCAAAGTTAGTATGGGGAAATTCAAATCCAAAGTGTTGTTCATAGTCATCGACATCCCAGTTACATTTTCCTTACTCCTGGGGAGGCCATGGCTCTATGTCCTGGGGGTTGTACCTTCAACTTTGCATCAAAAGGTGAAGTTCCTTATAGGTGGAAAGGTGGTGACTGTGGAGGTAGATGAACCATCAGTAGTAGCTGCTCTAAGCACTGTGGAATAGCCAATAATATGTTTTTAGGTGGCAGTTGTGACAGAGGAAAATGTTGATGGACCAAAGTTTCTGGAGTGGATATTCAAATACTTTGCCAAGTAGAAATTTGAGCCCGGCAAGGGCCTGAGCAAGACAACAGGGTGTCCCTAAATTTGACATTGAAACAGGGAAGTACCGTCAGCACAGACTTAGCTACCACGAGAAGGGAGATGTGCCAAGTAGGAGATCTGTGAATTTGGTTGACACATTTGTACGTTCGACTGAGAAAGTGTACGACGGGACTCTGGAGCCGGTAGAAGTTGAGGGGGGTCAACTCCCAGGATTTGAAATCTTTTCTGATGTTATGGATTTCGGGAAGTACAGAGTCGAGCCAGTTGTCAACATGCTCCATGTTGAGGCTAAAGATGATAAGGGAAAAGTTCTAAAGAAGTAGGGAACAGCAGTCAGCTGAGTCAGTGTTGAGTTCGAGAATAAAGTAGAATCTGCTGAGAAAGTGGGCCCCGAGAGTGGAGGAGCTGAAGAGGCCATCATAGCCATCACTAAGGCACTGGCCACATTGATGAAGGTCAACAAAAGTTCCGAACCAAGGCAAGCAGCTATGCCAAAAACTCATGAGGAGTTGATGGACCAAGCTGTGAAGGAATTGGCTAAGCTGATAATGACAGGGAAAGCGAAGATGGCCGAGGAAGGACTGTATGTTGACCAGGAACAGGCCCTTGAGGGTGACCTGGGAGACCTGTTTGAGGAGGTCGATGAAGCTGCAACAGGAGAAGACCCTCCGCATGTGGAGGATGATAATCATTTTGATGTATCTGCTTTTTCTGTTTTTGATGTAAACAATTCAGCCTATAAGGCTTTTAATGCAATGAAATCTAATTTCGCTTACTTGTGTGATGTTTTTCTGGATGGAACTGTGCATACATACAAACATTCATTTAATGTCTTTAACATACATGATGCATCATTACATGAAATGAATCTTGGAACAGATGATGATCCAAAAATGGTATCCGTCTCGAAAGACCTCACATCTGAGGAGAGAAAAGAAATTGTGAATGTGCTCCTAAAACGCATAAAAACCTTCGCCTGGTCCTATGATGACATGCCCAGGGTTGACAGGGAAATGGCAGAACATAGAATCCCAACAGATCCAAAAATGAAGCCCCATCAAACAGAAACTCAGAAGACTCAGACCAGAATGGGCAGAAAAGGTTAAGGAGGAAGTGGCCAAGCAGATAAAAGTAAAGTTTTTGGAAGTCACGGAATATCCGAAATGGTTGGCCAACATAATGCTGGTTGCTAAAAAGGATGGCAGAGTCAGGGTTTGTGTGAATTTTAGAGATCTAAACAAGGTGTCTCCCAAGGATGACTTCCCGCTGCCACATATTGATGTTTTGATCGACAGTGCCGCTAGGGCCACAATGTATTCATTCATGGACGGGTTCTCAGGGTATAATCAGATCCTCATGGACATAGTTGACAAAGTGAAGATAGCCTTCATCATAGAGTGAGGCGTCTACTGCTACAGGGTTATGCGATTTGTACTGAAGAACATCGGAGCCACTTACCAGAGGGCTGTCACAACACTGTTGCACGACATTATTCACAAAGAGGTTGAGGTTTAGGTGGATGACATGCTAGTCAAATCAATGATCTGAGAAGAGCACCCTGCTATCTTGGATAGATTCCCGACTAGGGTCGAAAAGTACAACCTTCGCCTCAACCCCAAGAAGTGTGTGTTAGGGGTAATGTCAAGAAAGCTCTTCAGCCATGTGGTAAGTCAGAGGGGAATTGAAATGGACCCAGATAAAATCACAGCTATCAGTGACATGCCTACGACAAAGACAAAGAAGGAGGTGAGATCATTTCTGGGGTTGCTGCAATATGTCATCCGGTTCATTGCAAGGTTGACAATGGTCTGTGAACCCATCTTCAAGCTCCTAAGGAAGAATCAGCCAGCGAAGTGGAATGATCAATGCCAATTAGCCTTCGATAGGATCAAGGCTTATTTGATGAATCCACCAGTCCTGAAGCCTCCAATGCCGAATAAGCCTTTGGTCCTGTACTTGGCTATTGAAGATGCTTCGGTAGGGGCAATGTTGGTTCAAGAATAGGAAGACGGGTGAGAACACGTAATCTACTACCCGAGTAAGAAGCTGCTCGACTACGAGGTCAGATATACTGTAGTAGAAAAGACCTATGCTATTATGGTATGGCTAACCAAGAAATTGAGGCATTACTTCCAGTCGTACAAGGTTCAGGTAGTGGCAAAGGTTGATCCGATGAAGTATTTGTGTCAAACCCCCATATTAGCCGGGAAGTTATCAAGGTGGCTACTCCTATTATCTGAGTTCGACATTGAATATGTGACCAAGAAGACAATTAAAGGAAGGGCTGTGGTAGAATTTTTGTCCAGCCAACCTCTGGAGTCAGATTATGTCAAGAATTTAGAATTTCCTGATGAACAGTTGCCTGCAATAGAGGTAGAACCGAGCAGAAGGATAATGTACTTTGATGGGGCTGTAAACAAGCATGGGGCTGGACTGGGAGTGATCATTGGCACACCTGATGGAGAAATCATCCCCCTAGCTAAACGCCTTGAATTCCCGGTAACTAACAACGGGGCAGAGTATGAAGCTTGCCTATTCGGGATAGATGCTCTGATCACACTGATAATTAGAGATTTAGCACTAGTAATTCATCAGATCACCAGCAAATGGGAGGTAAAAGAAGGGTCACTCCGGCCATATCTCCAGTTGGTTTAGGACAAGGTGGAAGCATTCGGGCTGTGTGAGTTCAGGCACGTGCCAAGGGAGGAGAATCAAATGGCAGACTCTTTAGCAACACTCTTGTCAATGTGGGTGGAACCCCAGAAACACCCGAAACAGCCAGTGGTAGTGGAGATCCACATAATCCTTGCTATTTGTCAGTCAATGTTATAGCAATGACAAAGGATCATCCTTGGTATTAGGATATTCTGCAGTTTATTCAGAACAGGCAGTATCCTGAAGATGCCAGTGAATCAGATAAGATCTCTCTCAGGAGGTTGGCAGTGCAGTTTAGATTGTTTGAGGGTCAGATCTTCAAGAGAACCGCTAATGGCCTGCTCCTGAAATGCCTAACGGAAAAAGAAGCCAAAGAAGTCATAAGGTAAATCCATGCAGGGACTTGCGGGCTATATATGAATGGGTTAGCCTTGGCTAAGAAAGTGTTAAGGCAAGGCTACTTCTGGCTTACGCTGCAAGCATATTGTATTGAAGAAGTGAAACGATGTCACGAATGTCAAGTTTACGGAGACCTCAATCATCTCCCAAAGCTTGAACTTCAGATATCGTCAACTCTATGGCCATTCGCTGCTTGGGGGATAGATCTCATTAGGGAAATAAGGTCGCCTGCATTAAACGGACACTGATTTATAGTTGTGGCTATTGACTACTTCTCGATATGGGTAGAAGCGGAATCATTTGCACATGTTACAGCCAAGAAAATGGCCAAGTTCATTGAGAAAAGTATCTTCACGAGGTACAAAATTCCGCATCATGTTGTCACAGATAATAGGGTACAATTTCAAGGGGCTACGACACAGTTGTTTCAAGATAAGGGGATTGAGCACCACAAGTCATCTCCGTACCGTCCACAAGCTAATGGTGCAGTAGAAGCAGCCAACAAATCCATCAAGAAGATTCTGTAAAAAATGGTGGTCACCTACAGAGATTGGACTGATATGTTGCTGTTTGCTTTATGGGGTTACAGAACCAGTGTCAGAACCCCCACCGAAGAAACACCATATTCCCTAGTCTACGGAATGGAAGTTGACTTACCAGTAGAAACCGAGATCAGGTCACTAAGAGTGGTTATGGAAGCACAGTTGCCAGAATCAGAATGGATTCTATCAAGATATGAACAGTTGGCACTGATTGATGAGAAGCGCCTCCGAGCACTGGATCACTTACAGATGTATCAGCAAAGAATGGCTAGGGCTTACAACAGCAAACCCTACCATTAGAAACACCCACTCAAGGCCGGGGACTTAGTTCTAAAGCAGATGAAACAGGTCAGCACATATGTAAGGGGAAAGTTCAGGCTTGATTGGGAAGGTCCGTATGTGGTAAAGAAGGTACTTTTGAAAGGCGCCATAAAGATTATGGATATGGGTAGGAACGAGTTCGTCAACCCCATCAACCAAGACAAGCTCAGATGGTACTACGTGTAAAAAAAAGTCTGGTGGATCGAAAACCAAAAAGGCAGTCCATGCAAAAATTAGGATAGTCCGATAGATCAAAAATCGAAAAGGCGGTCGATACAAAAGTCAGGACAAAGAAGTGAGCACCATCAACCGGAAAATCTGCAAAGACTAATTGGTGGCAGTCGCGGGTTCGGTCGAGACTGATACCATTTTTTAACTCTGTTCTTAGCTTCATTTCATTATTGATACACATTGTACTAAAACGTTATTAATGAATAAATGCTTTTTCCGTTCGCTTAAATGTCTTGAGTTTGCTCGAAATTGGATTTTTGTTATATATATATATATATATATATATATGATTGTGCACGTTCCATGCTTTGCATGCATCACATATTATAAAAAAAAAAAGAAAAAAAAGAAAAAAAAATTTCTGATGGACTGAAAACCAAAAGACGGTCCATGCAAAATTTAGGATGCAAATAAAAAGTCTGCTGGATCGAAAACCCGAAAGGGCGGTCCAGGCAAAAGTTAAGACAGTCCGATAGATTGAGAACCCGTAAGGGCAGTCTATGCAAAAGTAAGGACATAAAATAAAACAGCAAAATAAAAATCTTCCAGTAATAACTCCACACAACATGAAAGAAACCTACAAGCCGAGATATCTCAGGGTCAGGATCTCACGCTCCCGTCTTGTAGGACAGGTCAATAAGTCTGCTAGCCAGGCCCTATAATGACCGTCCGTCTCCACTGAGGCTACATTGCCATAACTCAAAACCTCAGAATGGATGGGGTTCATCCACTGCTGCTGCACATGTCGGGACCACTGTTGTGTGAATTCCCCGCACTCGATTATACACAAGGAACGAGGCACCCCCTGTACTTGCCCGTATTGTCTGCATAACCGCACAGGAGAGTAAAATGTTACTTTGGATAGTCTGAGGAGCTGCACACCTCCTGCCCAAGTCTTTGTAGTCACCTGCGAAATGTCCCACCAGAGGCATATCCAACGGATGGATGCGTCTGTTCTTCCTCCTAGCCAACTGATCCACTCCTTTATAGTCCGGATGGCAAAGTCTGTAATTTCGATATGCTGGGCCCAAAAATGTTTCGGGACGTATCTCAGCTGAGGAGGAGGAACACTTAGGAGACTCAGTTTCTCCAGTAGCCAAATCTGTAAAAGAGACAGCCAAGCAGTGGGATGCAGGATTAATCAGAATGTCAAACATGGGTTGGGAACAAACCTGAAGTAGAAGAGGACACCCGTTGGTCTTGACCAGAGTGGACAGAATCCAGATAAATCAGGGTCTCAGCCAAAATGACCCTTATAGGTGAAGCACAGTTGGCCATCTGGGCCACCATTGGGATTAACCGGGAGTCATAGGTCACATCTCTTGACTCGCATAGATAGAGGGACATCAATAGCAGACTCATTAGAAAAGCCCAACCAGGGGCAGAGGTGTCCAGGGCAGAACACAGGTACATAACAGCAGACAGGTTGAATCCCCTAGGGGCAGCCTCACCAGGAAGCAAACGGTCTAAATGTGTCGTGTCCAGCCCGGTCAACCTCTGAAGTGTCTATAGGCTGTCCGAATCGGGTTCAGGGGCAGCTAACCTGACTCCATGTGGACAGGGAGCGTAGAGGATGGCACTGAATTCCTCAACCATGGGGCACAACTCTTGCTCAGAAAATCAAAAGACATAATCCATCGGATCCCAGAAGCTGGTTGCAGCCGCTAAAAAGGTCCGGTTTAGAGTCAGATTCATATAAAACCCATGGAATGTAGATTGTAGGGAACCAATAAGGCCCAGTTAGAAGAGTAGGATGTTCTCCAATAATCTCTGAGGTGGTCACGGAGTTGATCCATTCGAAAAGGGCATAGAAGGAAGAAGAAATGGCTGAAATACAAGTAGAGCCAGGCATCTCTAGTTTGGGTCGGGCGGCTCTGGTATGGCTTGGGTGGCTCTGGTTTTGGTCATACGCTTCTGGTCTAAATTGGGCAGCTCTGGTCTGGATTGGACTGCTCTGGTTTAGGTCGGGCAGCTCTGGTTTGAGTCGAGCGGCTCTGGTATGGGTCAGGCGGCTCTGGTTTGACTACAGCACACACTATATACTTTTATACGAAATTTTGAACCTAGAGCCGCTCGGCTCTGCTACTCAGAATTGATATTCAACCGAAATCAACCCCAGAATCGTGAAATAAAGTCTTCGGGAAACATAAATCATGTTGGAGGGCCATAAAAACGAGTGAAAACTGATAAAATGCACTTAAAAAAGCAAGTCCAGCAAGGGAAAGTAACAGAACAGCCAAGTGAGTAAAAAATTCCATAACATACCAACACAAACAAATACACCAGTCAGCAGTCACATAACAAGAAAGATGAGAAAAAAAAGCCCACGAGCGGGCAATATGTCCAACAACATCAAATCCAAGCCTACAAACGGGCTGCATCAACATAAACTACAAAAAGTTATATAAAAAGGGCTACAACTGTACGCCCGTCAGTCGAATCATCATCCTCCTTTGTGCTCTTGGCCCCGCCGTTATCGCCGAAGACGTGCTGGCCAGCCCCCCAGTCATCTAACTAAGTACGGAGAGTCCCATTCATGAATTTGAGGTCCGTAACAGTCTTTTGCAGCTCCTTTATCTCCACCCTCATGCGGGCCTCCTCACGCCAGCGGGTGCTGACTGCAGCCTGCATCAGAATCAAAAAACATAGACATCATGTCATACATACACATGCATCTGAAACATACATACACGTATATATACATACTGACGCAGGTACTTACCGCCATCGCCCCGTTACCTCGAAGCGAGAGGGACCTGAGAGCAGAAGTCCCCTGGCATAGACCCATCCCCTATTTCATCGATATCTGCACAAAGAACAATACACAGTCAGACTAGTGGCATCAGTAACGGTAAAAAATAAGCAGGGGCAAGGATACTCACATGCGTCGCATCAGAAGGAATAGCAGCAGGAGGGGGTGTGCCTCGATGTATAGATCAGCTCGATAAAGTTCCCCAGCCTCATTATGCATGACCCACGGCTCCTTCAGATACTCCAGATGACCTGGAATGAAGCCAGTAGGAGGGACCACTGAAGGCACTACCAAGGGAACGGGCTCGGTGTATCCCGCCTCGATGTCAACACCAAGTGCACCTGTATGAGCTGAGGAACCTCCATCTCCCCGGCCTCCGGCGGTCCCAGACCTGTGACCGCTAGAATGTCTGCCCGATGATGTACGAGGGCGCTTACCACTCACAGACGATTGTAAAAAAAGGGGGGGGGGGGGGGTCAGCAAGTAACAAAATAGTCCGAATAAGCAAAAGATAAAAGTAGAACAAAGACATAGGCGCATCCTCTGTCGATGCAGTCCTGGTAGTAGGAAGAAGCTGTGTGCTGATAAACTGGGGGTAGTCACCATCATCTCCCATAACTACATATCCGGACCCGAACAGATCCGAGTGGTCTTCCTCCGACAACAAGTATGGCCATAATAGTCTAACTAGAAGTGCATGCGGGATCCTACGCTCCTTAGGACCAACACGCTAGTCGGTGACCCTCTCCCCAAGATATCACTCCAAGCTGAAGGGGCTCTCCATCACAAATCATCAGGGCATCAGCCTCAGAGCATCTACCAGCTTCGGGGACCACACAACGTTCCCCCACGGCTCCTTAATTACCTAGAAACAGAATGTCAAAAAAAAAGGTGTACCTGTTCAAAGCTCATACTTGCCAAGAGCTGGCGGCAGATTCAGGGGTCGGTGTCCATCTCACTCCAACCGAAGCCTAGCCACCGCCGTAGCCGAGGGAAATCAGGAAGCACAGCATTGGCCAGTATGGCCAATTTCGGTTGAGAAACGAAGGCTTACTCATACGCCTAAATCTGCATAATGAGAAAGTCAGGTAAAAAAAAAAAGAGACAACTCACGTGAAAAATTATCTATGCGTCCTTCACTTCTCGGTGCCTCGTGCGGGCGTAGATGTCGAGTCCATAGTACAACTAAGCCAACCCGGCTCGTCCCCAGTTTAAGCTCCCCACATCCTCTAGCTGTATCAGTAAAAGGAGCACCGCTAGGTTCAGATCGCTCTGACTTATAGGGAAAAACAGAGTACTCAGGGTATAAAAGAGAAATGCCTGAGCATAACACCTCGCGTCCCTAGGAGAGAACGCAAAACCCTCAGGAAGGCTGTTCTGCCTACCCAACCAGTAATCATGCAGTATACTCCCCTGGACCCGCTTGCTCGGAGGAGTCAACCTGATCAGCATGGCGACAAGGTCTAGATTGAAGTCTCCTCACTCCAGAGTCTGATTAAACTCCATGGTGCACCCACCAAAAGATAGCCCTATGATGGCCACGAAGTCTTCGGGCGTGATAGAAAACTCCCTGATCGGAATGTGGAAAGTGTGGGTGGAATCCATCCATCGCTCCAGAAGTGCCATCAATAATCCCCTGCTCGTCTGGGGCAGGACCTCACGCATAGAGCAAACGAACAGGTCCAGACCGGTAGAATCAACGATCTCCCGTACCTTGTTAGAGAGCCTCCTATACCAGACAAGTACGTCGGACATAGATCCGGCCCCCAGTTGTGGGTCTGACCCTGCAAACAGGGAGTTTCTTGAGTTATTTATGTTGTGTATTGCTCGAATAAATTGACTGAAAGCATTTGGAATGAATTTAAAACATAAAAAAATCTCAATTCGGTCGAACCAGAGCCGCCTGGCCCTAATCAGAGCCGCCCGGCCCTAACCATAGCCACTCGGCTCTGTTCTGGGAAGAACAGAGCTGTCCATCTCTGTTTTTCACCAGAGCTGCAGGGCGAAGAACAGAGCCGCCCGGCTCTAACGTTGAGCCGCGCGGCTCTGTTCGGGAAACCAGCGGTTTGGTTCCTAAAACCTAGGTTTTGTAATTTTTCACCCTAAAATCGATTCTAATCAACTTTAAATCATCTATTAAGGTTTCTAGGGGCAAAATCTACCCTAAACATGTATCAATTTCATGTAATTTCGCCTAATTTTGTCTATTTTGCAGAAATTCAAAAAATGGAGAAAATAGAGAAAGTTGGAAAAAAACTAACCAGATTTTGAATGATGTGTGTTGATGGTTTCAGGGTTAGGGGCACGGGATTGTCCATCGTAACCCCACAGTAGGCGACCGTCTCCAGTAGCCTGTACATATCCATTGTAGACTCAGTGGGTAGGAAAAATTCCCCTTCAGGTAAGGCGTATCTCAAGTAAGGAGCGGGTTGTGCGGGAGTATTTGGGCGAAGAGCCTTTCTCATTTTCCTCATCTTGGCAAAAGGGATTTCAGAGAGAAATTTTCAAAGAAAAGAAGTAAGAAAGAAGAAAAATGTGTGGGTGAAGGAAACAAGGGGCGTCGGCCCCTTTTATTCTTCTTTCCCACCCGCTAGAGCCGAGCAACTCTAGCCCTGAGCCGGGCAGCTCTAGTTGAGCCGCCGGCTCTAATTCTCCAGGTACACATTTTTTCCTTGTTTTTTTTCATAATTTCTGTTTACTCCAATGTAATCCTAAGAAGGGTTTTTCTTACTTTTGCAGGTATCCAGGGGAAAAAATAACCGAGCCATGTTTATTCTTGATCGAAGGGGTAAAAATTTTTGTTTCCAAAATTATTGATTAAGGAATAAATACGTGCTTTCGACTCAACTTCAATGGTCCACTCCACCACATGGAGAATCAAATTCAATAGGTATGCTCCACCACAGAGACCCAATTCCAATAGCTATGTTTAAGCTCATTGGTCCACTCCACCACACAAAGAATCAGCCTTTCGATACTCCTCCACCAGAGGGAGAACCATTCTTATCGGGTACTCCACCACACGGAGGAAAAAAGAAAATTTTTGTTCAGTTGCTCCACCACACGGAGAATCATTCTTATCGGGACTCCACCATATGGTGGAAAAAAGAAAATTTTTGTTCAGGTACTCTACCACACAGAGAATCATTCTTATCAGGTACTCTACCACACGAAGAATCATTCTTGTCAGGTACTCCACCACACGGAGAATCATTCTTATAAGGTACTCCACCACAAGGAGGAAAAAGAAAAATTTTGTTCGTGTACTCCACCACAAGAGGACCTGAATTCCAAGGGTGACACTCCACCACAATGAGTTGACATCAGAGGTAACACTCCACCACAATAAGTCGACACCAGGGGCAACACTCCACCACAATGAGTCGACACCAGGGGCAATACTCTACCACAATGAGTCAGTATCACGGGCAACACTCCACCACAGTGAGTCGGCCTGAGACCAGAACCAGTATCCCCAACGAGGGGCATCAGGTGCACCTTCTTATCCTTTCTCACCGTGCTCCCAATCGAGAGACCAAGCTCAATCTAGGCTTCACAACCTACCATGAGTCGACTTTGGTCCCGAAAAGGGTAGTTTGTGAGCACGGGTTTTCCCGACCTCCGTGATAAGAACTCTTTGTTACCTCTTTTAAGCAGTCAGACCCGGAAAAAAGCAGAATGTCGCCTGGAACGCCTCTAATTTTCCAAAAACCGGACAATCCTCGATCCAATCCTGAAAAGGTCCCTCGGGTAGTTTTAGGGTTTTAGGGTGTATGTCAGGATTTTGCGATTTTTGTGGCTCTAGTGGGTTGGGCAAATTGCTCTGCAAAGCAAAGCAACTTGCCTTGAAACGAGCAATTTTGGTTGAAATTGAAAAAATCAAAGACGGCTCGTTTAATTCATGAAATGATTTCTTCGATTGTGAGATATATATAGGAATTAAAAATCAATTGTGAGGGGGGAAATTGGTTCAGTTGAAAAATAAAAGAAAAGCAAAAAAAGAAAGAAAAGTTACATAGAGTGAAAGTGAGAGTGAGCAAGAAGAAGAAGAAGAGAAAGGAGAGAAAGAAAAGCTTTGATTTTCTAGCCCAAACTCGTACTCTAATCATTCTATATCTCATCCTGATCATTACTCATTGGTTCGTATACATTTTCGGTTTCGTTTCGGATTCGTTCGGATTCATTTTTGAGATTTCGGAATATTCGAGGATTCAAGTCACATTCTTGATTTTCAATCCGTTTTTGTATAACCAATACACTGGAACAGCCTCAAGATAAACTCTGAGAGGCCTTAAACTTGTGTTCATTGCATTTTCCGTGCGATTTTTCTTTGTTTTCTCAATTTTTGAAAAACCGGCTACCCGGATATAGCCGTACGGCTCTGTTCTCCAAGAACAAAGTTGCACGGCTCTGTCTCTCTAGAACAGAGCTGCACTGCTGTGTTCCTCCTGGGCGAAAACTCGAAAACACCGGATCGGCCGAAAATAGCCCGTTTTCCCTTTTTATGCATTCTGTTGTGATATTTTTCGGCTCGAAAATATTCATACGTTATTTTAGCTTCGTGTTTTTGGATTTCTGTGCGTGCAGATATTGGATTTTTGGTTTTTCCAGGATTTTATTTTTTTGATTTCCGGGTTATTCGATCCAAATCGGATCCGTAGTCCAGCATCAGCAGACCCCCAAACCCTATAAAATCTTCGGGAAACATCGAAAATGAGCAAAATAATGATTTTTCAAAAAACAAGAAAACCAGTTTCAGGTCCGGGTATTACAGCCGCCCGGTTGGGTTTAGAGTTGCCAGGCTCTAGTTACAGCCGCGCAGCTGTAGTTCTCGGAAAAGATAGATTCACGGAACGACCCGTACGGACGTCGTTGAGCGATGCTGTTTTCGGATTTAGACTGTTTTAGGCTCACAACAAATTAGTTTTTATGAATGACGTTGTTGTTTGTAAAAATTAAGAAACCTGTACAAACAGAACTCCGAGTTTTGGGATAACAACCCGCTGAAATATGGAAATTTGCATGAAATTGAGCCAAATAATTTTCTAAAATCGTTTTTCAGCATAAAAAAATCTACGGGGCGTTTCAAAACCGTTTTCCAGGTCTAACCGGTCTGACCAGTCGGGTCGGCCCGATTACCCCCTAAATGCATGCCCTCGATCCTAAAAATCTCAATTCTATCCTGATTTTAGTCCTATCTGTGTTTTGCGGCATTTATTTTCCATTTTATTATTTTTACTGTAATTAATAGATTAATTCATGTATTTAGGCGTTTATAATTTTTAGATCCTCGTGTATTCTAGGAAATTGTAAATGTGAGAACGAGAGTTTTTATTTTGATTCAGTTTAGTTGTATAAGCGACCTCTATTATTCTTTTGTGTAATTTATGTGTATGATTTATTTTTCTGCAATTTAATTCTGTTATTTGCTTGAGCACGGGTTTTTCCCGGCCTCCATGATGAGCACTCCTTATTACCTATGGAGCAGACAGACTCGAATTGGACTTGAAAACGACTAGAATGTCGCCCAAAGTACCTCAAACGTCTTGAAAACCAAGCTATCCGTGATTCGAAACCCCTGAAAAGGTCCCCTGAGTGATTTTTAGGGTTTAGGGTGAGCGTCGGATTTTCAAAATTTTTACCCCGGTTCTAACCTAGAGCTGCACGGCTCTAGTACAAACTAGAGCCAGGCGGCTCTAGTGGGTTGGCTCGATAGAAACAGAAAAAGGGCCGAAAATTCAGAGATGCAGGCGGCTCATTTATTGGTTGAAATGATTATGAGGGAGGGATATAAAAAGAAGAAAAAGAAATCAGAAAGGGGGGGGGGGGGGGGTTGGAAAAAAAACAAAAATCTCAAGAAAGAAATAGAAACAAAAAAAGAAAGCAGGAAAAGAGAGGTGAGCGACCGAGAGCTTGAGCAACCAAAAATCATAAATCCAAAACCTTAAACCAATCTTCAAACATCAATAACAAGTTCCACAATCTTTGCATATTGATTCGGTATCATTTCGGATTAATTTCGGATTGTTTCGGATAATTTTGATTTTCGGCCGGTTGAGCATCCAGGGCAAATTCCAAGTTCTCAATCCATTTCTTGATGTTCAAAGCATCAAAACAACATCAAGCATTTATTTTCATTTTTATTATTTTTACTGTAATTAATAGATTCTTGTGTAAATTAGGCGACTGTAATTTTTTAGATGTCATGTATCCTAGGCGTTTGTACAGTGAGGTCGAGAGTTTTCTCCTTTTTATTCAATTTGGTTGTATAAGCGGCCTCTATTATTCTTTTGTATATTTTGGATGCATGTTTTATTTTTCCGCAATTTATTTCTGTCATTTGCTTGAGCATGGGCTGATAAATAAACTTAATTGGGTAGGGAAAAGATAATAAATTGAATAAATATGATAATCTAAATTATAAACTGAATACAAGCTCGAGGTTAAGTAGGTAAGTTGCCCGGACCCTAAATCTCTAGATTAGGTACTGTAGTCTACGCTCGGTATGGAGCTGTACCGGAATTTCCCGGATGAGCTGATCCGGGTGGTGACTCTGTCACTGATCTCAAAATTTAGGTTTCGAAGTCTTTAAGTAATAAAATGGTAAAACGTTTTCTACAAAGGTAATTTCTAAACAAATTGGTTGTTTTCCCTTAAAACAAGACAAAAAAAATCCGTTTTCCAAATCAAAAAGAACGAAAACGTTTTCCCCGGTTTGCTTCGCCGCGTTCCGCTTTTCGGGTCGTCCGCTCACACTGGCAACTCTGCTGGGGATTTAAAGTTTCCTAAAATGTTTTTTTTTATAAAACCTTAAGGAACTTAGGCAACTATTGAAATATAACCTCGCTTGTATTCATTTATTAATTTATAAATACCATATTTATTCATATCTTGCATATCATGCATTTTCTTCTTCTCAACCCCTCAAATACACTGATCAGCCTAGTTTACCCAAGAAGGTGGCCTACCTCTACCTCTATGATTGGAGACACCCAACGGGGTAAACCACTCATAGCACCGCATGACCTTACATCATGTTCTTCGGCGAGGAGTGTATATTCGCTGTGGGAACCTGTACGACCCTTGGTTTGACTTTGGCCCACATGTAATGGCTTAGTAATGTCCCCTAGGATTACCAAGACATAAACCTAAAATTGAACAATTGAGTGTGCGCCTTTGGTATCCCCCACTGATGCCAAAGAGACCTAACACCTAGGAAGAATGCGAGACCAATCGAAAGGAGAAATAAGGTTGGAAGGGTGAGCATATTTTTGCGTATGCCAACGTTTGTTCTGTGGTGATTTTCTTTTTACCTTTTCATGAAGCATCCAACACGCATAATTATCCATGCGTCATTTTTAACCACATTTTTGTGTAGCCTTCTTTAACACATATGCATATGTATGGCATTTGTACTAACCACGTCTTCGTGCAGCCACGACATTTTATTCGTGTGCCATATATATACATCTCGTGTGCCAACATTTCCATAAAATATACATGACATCATCCCAGGTGTCACTCATCCTAACCACATTTTTCTACTGCGACTTGCATTTTGTGTGACATACACATTCATGCTATTTCATTCCATTCCATCTAATAAAGGACGTTCTGAGAATGCCTATCACGATCATCTCATTTCATACCATATCAAGTACCCAAAACTACCCGTACTCTGCCTGTGCACCGGTTCGCACTTAACCATTCCACCACATCATATCATTCACTAGAAGATCATAAAGATCTTAGATCTGGTTGTGTGGCAAGTTGCACGACAACATAACATTACATCATCTCCATTTCATGTCCATTCGTCGTTGATGTCACGGTGATGCCGAAACCTTGTTTGTGTGTCGCAATCCACATCGAACTTGTTTCATGACATTGATAACTCATTTTAGGTGCTCCATGAGTACTGGATTATTACACACATATGAACATATCATAACATTATCAGTTCATGCAAGGTGTTCCACGAATGCCGAATCTCCGTCTGTGTCCCTGCTGTTGGGATTCGTCATTGGAAAAAAAACGTGGCGCAGCGGAAAATACACCGTTTAAAATTTCCTAGAATCCACCTATTGTGTCTAATTACTATTGATTAGAATAAAACCTATTTGAATCAAGAGAGATTAACTCACCGGATTCGCCTCCTCTAGAGACTGATGCAGAATCGTTTCTTGAAACTGCGATCTCTAAAGTCCTGTGCATAACCAACTATTGAGCGGGAACCGGTGCTAGCCAAAGACGGGAAGGAATGGATGATTAATGCTGAGATTTTCGGCTGTTTTGGGGCTGCTCTTGGTGGCTGAAATTTCTAGCAATTAATTAGGATTGAATTAGTTTTTTTTTTCTTCCTTAAGTGTGCCTTTATATAGACACCTTGTCTAATTGGGTTTTAATTAGGTTAATTAAATCCAAGCCCACTAGGATTATAATTACATAAATAAACTTTTAATTAAAAAGTATATACTATGTAATTTAATTCCATTTGGCAAAATTTAATTACCCCTAAATAAAATTAAATCACACTTAAGTAAATACAATACATGTGTGAGCGGACGACCATTTTTGGAACGCGTAGTGAAGTGGGAACCGGGGATTTTCTTTTTGAGGGTGTTGATGTTTTGGTTTTGAAAACAGGTTTTAATCTTTCTTAGAAAAACCTTTCACTTTATTGGAAAAGTCTTTTTTGTTGAAAACTTAATTTTAGACACGAATTTTAGAAAACAGGCTTTTAGAAAATTCCTATTTTAACTTAAAGATCTTGAAACACGAATTTTGAGATTAGATACAGAGTCACCACCCGGATCAGCTCATCCGGGAAATTCCGGTACAGCTCCCTACCAAGTGTAGACGCAGTACCTAATTCAGAGATTCAAGGTTCGGGCAACATACCTACTAATCCTCACTAATTTTTAATTATTATTTCATAATATGACATTTCATTCACTTAAATCTATCCATTTTATCTTCCTTTAATCATCAACCAATGCTCATGCAGATGACATAAATATAAATACTAAAATAAAATGCGGAAAAATAAAAGTGCAGAAAAGTAAACCAGAGGCCAAATTATACAACCCAAGAAAAAGAAAACTCTTATCCTCAGCTTTTACAACCGCCTATTATACACGATAATCTAAAAATTACAATCGCCTAGATACACGGGATAATCTATAAAATACATTCAAAGATATAAATAAAGCAAAAATAAAAGCTGCATCCAAATATGGTTAGCACAGATAAATAAATCATACCAAGGACTCATGTAGGACAGAATAGGGGTATTTTGGGAAACGGGATCATGCAAAGTGGGTAACCGAGTCGACCCGACCGGTCGGCCCGGTTAGACCTAGAAAACGGTTTTTTAAACACCCTGTAGGTTTTATGGATGAAAAATCAATTTTAAAAGTGGTTTGGCTCATTTACATGCTCTTTTCCAACTTTAGTGGGCCGGATATCCCGGGACCCGGGGGTCCTATTCATGTGTGGGCCTAAATCAAACATCCATCTAGGGTCCAAAAGTGTGTAAACACGCCAAAATTCATTTTTGAATGAGAAAAGAATGTAAAATTACAAGTTTGGGCCCCAAAGGGTAAAACTGTAATTCTGCCTTAACTATAGCCGCGCCCCTGTAGGCTATAGCAGCGCCCCTATAGCTTACAACCGCGTGACTGTAACGCTCCAGAATTGATTCCAGTGTACTGATTATAGCCGCGCCCCTATAGGTCGCAGCCGCATGGCTGTAGGTTACAGCCGAGCGGCTGTGATCATGAGTAGGGCGACTGTAACCGAAAAAACTCCCAAAAATCATAAAAAAATCAAAACAGCAATCAAATCACAACCAGAATGATCAAAACGAATTTCTAAGGCCTCTTAGAAGATTACCTTGTCTGTGTTCCAGTGCTTGGACCATGAAAAATGGATTCGGATGCCAGAAACTCTTACAATCATGAATAACCTTAGCAAAGCGCGGTTTTCAAAGCCCGAACGGAATCCCGAAGAAGATTTAAGGATTGATTATTATGTCTTCTATTAAGATTATTTTTGTTTTTCTTTTTTTTTTCTTAGGTCAAACTCTTTTTTTTTTCAATTGTCTTAAGAACCCTAGAGAAAATCTAAGTGATAGTCTTTTTTTTTTCTCAAAATCCCCTCTTTTTCTTTTTGTATCTTTTGTTTGCTGCCTTCCTTAACGCTAATCCTGGATTATGGTGTTTAAATACCTCCCTTTTTGCTATTAAATCTAAATTAATTGTTGATTTTGGCAAAAAAGGAAGACTGAGGCTTACAGCCGAGCGGATGTAGTGACAAAAATGCCTATTTTGCTTAAAAACCGAATTAAATACTGATTCAGACAAAAAAGGAAATATGATGATTACAGCTATGCCCCTGTAGACTACAGCCGTGCCCCTGTAGACTACAGCCGCGCGGTTGTAATGTCCAGATAAGGCCACTTTCACTTATTTTTCATTCTTTTCCTCGGTTCTCTTAAATACTCACTTGAATTCTTCGGGGTTCCGTACTAGGACTTGTCACACACCTTCGGGGCTATCCAGGACATTTCCGACATTATCCCGGTCGGTCCGAATCCGCTTCACATTTATCCGTGAAAAAGGTAACAGTAGCTTTCATCACCGAGGTCGGGAAAAAACTCGTGCTCACAGGCTGCCCCTCGTGTGACCAAAGTCGACTTGAACGGGTGCTTGTGCCCAATTCGAGTTTGGTCTCGTGGTAGGGAGCACGGTGAGAAGGAAAAGAGAATGTACCTGGGGTTCTCCTCGCGTTGACTTGTTTTGATGTCTATAGGGACTTATCTCAGTTGCTTTTGAGACAGTGGTCTTGCCTAAATTGGTTTGAATCTTCAGGGTCTTACTTCGATTACGATACGAAGCATAGGACTTTGCCCGAATTGTTCTGATGTTATCTAGGGTCATGCTTAGACTCCATTGCAAAGAAGAGGACTTTGCCCAGATCTTGTTTGATTTGCCAGGGACATGCTTCGACTCCATTGTGAAGCAGAGGACTTGCCCAGATCGAATTCTCCTTGCCATTCGGTGCTTACGAAAAGGAAGGGTATTTTGGTAATTTTGCAACTTGGGAAGTTGGCATTCCTTAAAGTAAGGGTACTTTGGTCGTTTGGTCTTTTTTGGTGCCTATGTCATAAAGAAATGGGTTTCAATGATTTGGTGTCCCCTTTTTGTGGAAAAGGGTATTTCGGTCATTTGGCAGCTTGGTGGCAGACAAAAGGGAATTTCGGTTATTTCACCCCTAATGGAGCCTATGTCATTAGGGGAAGAAATATTTCGATGATTTGGTCTCCCATATAGCTCGTGTCGCTAAAGGAAAGATGTTTTAGCCATCCGGTAGTGTGGTTATTAACCGAAGGGTATTTTGGTCATTTCACTTCTGGTGAAGCCTGTGTCACTGAAGGAAAGGATAATTATGTCACCCGTGGAGCTTATGTAGCCGGGAAGATGATGCTTTGGCGGTTTGAGAAGTTTAGTCAACACTTGACGTTTTGAAGTCGTTTCATGCGCGTATTCATTCCTTGATTGATAATTTTGGAAACAAAAATTTTTTCCCCTTCGATCAAGAACGAATACAGGCCTAATATCTTGTTCTTTGATTCCTACAAAACATGAAAATTACCTTTCTCGGGGTCAAATAAACATGAAGCAAGTTTTGGAAAAGAAAGAATAAAAATTTTTAAGGGAGAAAAGCTATAGCCGCGCGGTTGTAGTGTTTAAAAACTACAGCCGCTCGGCTGTAGTGGTAGGTGAGGGGGTGACTTAAAAGCCACCAAACCAAGGTAGCCCTCTTCACTCATCTTTGGACAAAAAAAAACTCTCTTTTGGTGATTTTCTTGCTCCCAAACCGGAACCATGAGGCGGAAGATGCGTAGAGTTCCCCGACCCGTCCCTGCTGCTCAACCCATGTTTCAAACTTGGTTTTCCATCTCGGAGGGAAACTTTACTTTACCCTTTGAACCCACGGAGTATATTTATGGATTAAAAGATGAGGATGAGTATTGTGGAGTGAAGATCGAAGATCCGGTGCCCATCTTGCTTCAGGTTTCGAACCATGCTTACACAAATCCGGTTATTTCCTCAAATTTCTCCACTTTTTTCAAGTTTCAAATTTCTACAAAATTAGAGAAAATATGTGAAATTGATGCATGATTTAAGTAGATTATGCCCCTAGGATGATTAATTGTTGGTTTGGTTTGAGTTAGGACCAGATTTAACTGAAAAAACAAAGAAAAATCAAATGGGCCGAAAATTTGTAGCTACAGCCACCCCATGTATGATCACAGCCGCGTGGCTATGATCATGGGGGGTTACAGCCGCGCAGCCGCTCGGCTGTAACCTGTAGATTTAAGGCAAGCCGGTTTTTCGCGATTCGAATAATGTTTCTTCTATTTTTGTGACATGTATGCATTCTAAAAAGCTCATAAACTCCCTGATTATTGATTTTTCAGTCGAGATCTGGCCATTGTGGTAGCGGATCCATTACGAAGGCCTTGAAGTGGTATAGGCATCTCCCTCAAGGGGTGAAGGATATAGTAAACTCCACCGGCTTGCACTGACTGGTTCGCAGCATGTCGATCACTACTCCTCGCACGAGCCGAGGGCTTTTAGCTGCACTTCTGGAGAGGTGGATGGATTCCACCCACACATTTCATGTCCCTTCCTGGGAGTACACGGTGACCCCGGAGGATATCATTGCTGTCACGGGTCTTCCCTTCTCCGGCCAGATGATCCACTTCAATCAGGTCTTTGTGCATGGTGGCTATCGTCAGGAGCTGGTATCCACGCTGATTGGGATTAGTTCTCCCAAGAGCCAGATCCAATGTAGTAATATCCATGAGTACTAGCTCGGGCGGCAGCATGCGCTCCCAGAGGGGACTACCTTCAATGCTAGTGATGAGAGGAAGTATGCTAGGGCCTTCCTATTGCATGCTCTCTCCACCACTCTTTTTCCCACGGGGCCGGAGCAATCTGAATCTGGCTTTACTGCCTTCACTGATCGACTTGGAGTCTGTAAGGACTCTTTTTTTGGCTCGGGCTGCCTTGGCCCAACTTTACTATGCTCTAGATCTTTGTAGGCTTTTTGGATTCTGCTGCACGTGAGTGTCTTAGACCTTCTCTTTCTCTCTTTTTTTTTTCTTTTTTTTTTTAACTTGCTTTAAATCTCCCTTCACAGATCTGGGCCTACAAGTACCATTTCGTCCCTCCCCCAGTTGTGTAGATTCCTGAAGGGGTGGTCCTCGTTGAATTCCCCCACCTCTGATGATACATGGGATATGTCTGGAGCGAGGTTGATAAGGATCAAGAGGAGTACCGGCAGGCTTTGAGAGATATGACATTTGAGGGGGTATTTATTTATTTATTTATTTTTTAATTCCTGGTTCCTCAATCTCAGATTGTCAAGGCCCTTTGGAGCTGGGAGGGAGAAAATTTGCCCCAGCAGCTTCGAGATGCACAGGCGCTCGTGAGTAGGCACTTTGTGATGGAGTGCCCCTACGGTCAGGAGTGGTTCTTAGGTGAGAGGACTTACGACTGGCGTTCTAGTCCTGGGGCACGTAGGATTCAAGCTACCTTGCCGGTAGGTGATAAGGTCGGTTTTTGACCTTATCCTTTAGGTAATTTCATGGTTTGAACGGCAATTTTTAGAGTCCTTTGTGTGAATGCTTGTTTGGTTTTTACGTATTTTGTGATTTTTATGTTTGGTTAGATTTTCATAACTTTTAGCATTTTTCGTGTTTTTTAGGGGTGTTTTTGTAATTTTGGATAATGTGTCATTTTTGTGGTCCGTGGCTTTGGTGCGGTTATGTTTCTTTATGTTTGTGTTGGACAGGCATTATGACCCGGACCGAAAGTTGGAGAGCAAAGAAAAGTTTGAAGTGCTGAAAAGCAAGGTGGCACAGCGTGCCATTCCAGCGTGCCAAAGGACGAAATCCAGTGGATCGGCAAGACGGCGTGCCACCACCACTAAGTTTTTGGCGCCGTTTCCGGGGAAATTTATTTTCCTGCATCATTGAACCAAAGGTCTATTTGCTGATCTAGGTACTGTTTATGTGCATATAGTTATATAATTTTTCTTTTCTATGGATATTTGGTGCAATTTTTTTTTCTGTGTGTGTGTGTGTGCTTTCTAGCTTATGCGAACTCGTTCTTAACACCCTAACCTTTTACCCTATAACCCTGAAATTGAACATTTTTGTAGTAGGAACCATAGAGTACAACAAGAGCGAATTGTCCAAATGGATCTTCAGCAACGTGAGGAAGAGGAGAGACAGCTACGGGAAAGAGCTGAGCAAGGGAGACTCCGGCGAGAGCGGAAGGAGTTTGAAAGAAGAAGGGGTGGTGATAGAGACAACATGGTCATGACTGACCTAATGGCTCCACATCGACCCCGGAACAGATCCAGAGTGGTTCTCCCAGCCATCACTGCTAATCACTTTGAGTTGAAGTCCAGTATGATCAATTTGATCCAAGGGAACGGGCTGTTCAGTGGCGGAATAAGTGATAACCCTAATGATCACTTAGACCGATTTCTCATGGTGGATGATATAGTCCGAATCGGTGGGGTGCCTCAAGATGCGGTGCGGTTGAAGTTGTTTCCCTTCTCATTATGCGGGGGAGCAATGGAATGGTACAAGTCCTTGAGACCCGGGTCTGTGACTTCATGGGATCAATTGGAAGAACAATTCTTAGCATATTACTTCCCACCATCAAAGACGGTTCAGTTAAGGAACGAGATTATGGGATTCCGGCAATTTGGGACTGAGACTCTCAACGAAGCGTGGCAAAGGTTTCAACGGTTGTTGCGGAACTGTCCCCACCATGACATGCCGCGATTCACTCAGGTAAGCACGTTTTATCATGGTTTGAAACCAGCTAACCGTGCCATTATTGATTCTTCTGTAGGTGGAGACATTTTTAAGAAGACTGCTACGCAAGCCGAGGAGTTGATCGCGGAGCTGGCTAGGAAGAGTACCTTGTGGCAGTCAGACATGCCAACAAGGAGTGAGGTTCAGGCTGCGGATTTAGGATGCCAAGATGCAGCCATGGACCATGTGAATAAGAAGCTGGACCTGTTGATGTCCCGCTTGAATTTAAATGGGCCACAATATCAGCCAGTGTTGTGTATATCATGTGGAGCAGAGCATCCCGGTCAAGAATGTGCGTTGGGCGATCCATTTGCCTAACCATCCGAGAATGTAAGTTTTGTGGGAGGAAACCAAAGGTACAATAATTCTAACTCTTACCGATAAAATTTCAATAATAATAACAATTACGGAAGAAGGTATCAACACCCGAACATGTCTTATGGAAATAACCAAAATGTGTTGAGACCTCCTTCCGGATTCCATTATGAGCACCGTGAGTAGGGGTTAGGTAAGGCCCCATTTATTCCTAATGATCAATCCTTACAGCAACCTCAACAGTCTAAGCAAGATGAGACGGTTTTGTCTTTGTTCAAAGACATCTCGTCTCGGCTTGCTGATAATGAGGCATACTGTAGGGATTTAGGCAAGCAGGTGGCTCAAATGAGTAGGGAGAGGCAGGAAAGACCTCAAGGAGCACTCCCAAGTAGAACTGAACAAAACCCTAAGGGCAATCAACGGGAGACAGCTCAAGCTATAACCCTGCGAAGTGGTAGGCAAGTGGAGGACCGAGTGCAAAACGCTGATATTCCATCCCAACCTACTGAGGTAAGTGAAGAGTTGGGAGAGGTAAGCAACCCTGGCTTGATTTCTGAACCCGAACCTAGCACAAATGGAAAAGGGAAAATTCCTGACCCAGTGAGAGCCCATGTGCCTAAGCTTCCTTATCCTCAAAGGGAGAAGAAAGATAAACTGGAGCATAAATATTCCAAATTTCTGGAAATTTTTAAGAAGTTAGAATTTAATATGCCATTGATTGAGGCTCTCCAAGAGATGCCTTCTTATGCTAAATTCTTTAAAGAACTTCTTGCAGGGAAAAGAAAGCTAGGCGAGGACGAAGTGGTGGCTTTAACAGAGGAATGCTCGGCAATTATCACTAACAAACTTCCACCCAAACTCAAAGATAAGGGCAGTTTTACTATCCCATGCCGGATAGGAAACTTGCAGATTGCCAATGCCCTATGTGACTTGGGTGCAAGTATCAATTTGATGCCTCTGTCGTTTTTCAGGAGACTTGGACTGGGAAACCCAAAGTTGACCAACATAACCCTCCAATTGGCGGATAGATCTCTCACAAGGCCAAAGGGGGTGGTCGAGGACGTGTTAGTAAAGGTGGACAAGTTTATCTTCCCCGTAGACTTCATGGTAATGGATATGGAGGAAGATAGCTCAGTGCCCCTTTTGCTTGGAAGGCCATTTCTTGCAACCGGTAGGACTTTGATAGATGTCCAGGAAGGTGAGATTATTCTTAGGTTGCACAATGAGGAGGTAAGTTTCAACGTCTATAACTTGATGAAATATCCACTAGATGTTGAAAACTGTAATTTTGTGGACTCCTTTTGTCCTATTGATGCTTGTGTGGTTGAGACTGTGTGCAGTGAATTAGAGTGCATCATAGGAGAAGGCCTGATTGAAAGTGAGGCGAACGAAGTTTTAGTTGAAGAATGCTCATGGGTTAAGGGACGGTTTGACAAGCTGGATCGTGAAGTCAAGCCGGCACCTAAATCCTCACTGGAGGAACCTCCATCATTGGAGCTCAAAACCTTTCCCCCTAACCTTAAGTATGTTTTTCTGCATCCTCCAAAGGACTTACCAGTTGTAATTTCTTCTTTGTTGATAGGAGAGGAGGAGGATAAGCTACTAGAGGTGTTGAGAAAGCATAAGGGAGCATTCGGGTGGACAATCCACGACATCAAGGGAATAAGTCTGACATTTTACACGCATAGAATTTTCGTAGAAGATGAGGTAAAACCGTGTGCACAGCCTTAGCGTCGGTTGAACCCAAATATGAAGGAATTGGTAAGAACCGAGGCGATAAAACTCCTCGATGCAGGTATCATCTTTCTTATTTCTGATAGTTAGTAGGTGAGTCCGGTTCAATGTGTGCCTAAAAAGGGAGGCACGACGGTAGTGAAAAATGATAAAGGGGAACTAATCCCTACTAGAGCTGTCACGGGTTGGCACATATGTATTGATTATAGGAAGTTGAATAATGCCACCCGGAAAGATCATTTTCCATTACCGTTTATTGATCAAATGTTAGAGAGGATGGCCGGGCATGAATATTTTTGTACGTTAGATGGGCTATCCGGGTATATGCAAATTCCAGTGGACCCTCTCGATCAAGAGAAAACCACATTTACCTGTCCATACGGGACATTTGCATATAGGCGGATGCCTTTTGGTTTGTGTAATGCCCCGGCCACCTTTCAAAGATGCATGCTAGCCATTTTTGCTAATATGATTGAGGATTTTATGGAAGTCTTTATGGACGATTTTTCTGTTGTTGGTCATACTTTTGAGTCATGTCTGGGGAATTTGGACCAGGTGCTTTAGAGATGTGAAGACACCAATTTGGCACTTAGTTGGGAGAAGTGTCAATTCATGGTCTGGGATTGCATTGTCTTAGGGTACAAGGTGTCAGGAAAGGGGATTGAGGTTGATCCGGCCAAGATTGAGGTGATTGAGAAATTGCCTCCCTCAAGTTCGGTTAAGTTAGTTAGGAGCTTCTTAGGATTAATTTGCTTAAGCAGAAATTAATTGAGGCACCGGTCATGGTGAGTCCGAATTGGGAAATCCCCTTTGAACTTATGTGCGATGCGAGTGACATAGCTGTTGGGGCATGTTTAGGTCAGAGGGTGGACAAAATTTTCCACCCAATTTACTATGCTAGTAAGACATTGAACGGTGCTCAAATGAATTATACTGTGACTGAGAAAGAATTACTAGCTGTTGTGTTTGCTTTCGATAAGTTTAGGTCTTAAGTATTTGTTGGCTAAACTGGATGCAAAGCCCAGGTTGATTCGATGGATTCTACACCTCTAGGAGTTTGATGTGGAGATTAAGGACAAGAAGGGAGTAGAAAATGTAGTGGCCGACCATTTATCGAGACTACCAAGTGAAGGATCCGTATCCTCTCCAGAAGCAGACATTCGTGACACATTCCCCGATGAACAGTTGTGTGGGGTAACCTCTATGCCATGGTTTGCGGACATCGTGAACTTCAAAGTCGGTAACATTCTTCCACCTAACCTCTCACATGCACAGAGACGTAAATTCTATCACGATGCTAAGGATTAGTTTTGGGATGACCCTTATCTTTTTAGATTATGTGCGGATAATATGATTAAGCGGTGTGTTGCTTATGAGGAGGTTCCCTCCATTATTGAGATGTGTCATGATAGAAAAGCGGGTGGCCATTTTGGTCCCGATAGAACCGTAGGAAAGATTTTATCTAGTGGGTTTTATTGGCCGACCATGAAACAGGATGTCATTAGCTATATTCGGGCCTATAATGCGTGTCAAAGGACTGGAAATATCTCCCAAAAGAATGAAATGCTTCAACAACGTATCTTAGTATGTGAACTTTTTGATGTCTGGGGCATAGATTTCATGGGACCCTTCCCAATATCCCACAACAACCAATACGTTCTTGTGGCGGTTGAATATGTGTCTAAGTGGGTAGAAGCTGTCGCCTTACCTACCAATGATGCAAGGGTCGTTGTCAAGTTTCTAAAGAAAAACATTCTTACTAGGTTTGGATCCCCAAGGGCTATCATCAGTGATGGGGGCTCCCATTTTTGTAATAGACAATTTGACAATCTTTTGCACAAGTATGGGGTTAAGCATAAGGTAGCAACTCCTTACCATCCTCAGACGAGTGGGCAAGTTGAGGTTTTGAATAGGGAACTAAAACAAATCTTAGAAAAGACAGTAGGTGCATCTAGGAAAGATTGGAGTCTAAGGTTAGATGATGCACTATGGGCATATAGGACTGCTTTTAAGACGCCTATAGGAATGTCCCCCTACCGCTTAGTCTTCGGTAAATCCTGTCATCTACCTGTGGAACTAGAGCACAAGGCATATTGGGCTTTAAAATTTCTTAACTTTAATATGCAACCTGCAGGTGAGCTTCGATTAAGGCAACTCATGGAGTTAGATGAGCTTCCGTTGAGTTTGTATGAGAATGCCAAAATCTACAAGGAGAGGACCAAGAAGTGGCACGACCGGCATGTGATAAAAAAGGGTTTCAATTAAGGGGAGTTGGTGCTCTTGTATAACTCCCTGTTGAAACTATTTCTGGGTAAATTGAGAAGTCAGTGGACGGGGTCGTTTACCGTGCATAAGGTCTATCCCTCCAGGATGGTGGAAATTGAAACCCCGGAAGGAATTCAACAAGTAAACGGGCATCGATTGAAGCCCTACATCAGCGGAGGAGTGAAGGAGGAGAAGCAAGTCTTACTCCTTCGTGATGTGTAATGCGTAATCGTGGACGTAGAAGTTGAGCTATTCCGACTATAAACATAGCAATGAGGTACGTGTACTTCCCTTGTACATTAATTTTTGTGTTAATATGTTTTTGTGTGTTTTTGTGTGTAGGAATAGGTCACTAAGCAAGTCAATCACAATCTCGATCAAAAGTGTGAAAAAAAAGAGTAAAGGTTGGCAGGATTCAGGATGGCACGCCGTGCCACCATGGGCACTTAGTGCCAAGGTGAGAATGGGGTAGCACGTGACGTGCTAGTGTGGCATGCAATCATGCCAAGCCGCTGGAACAAATCGCATGCAAGAGCCAAGCAGCACGCCGTGCTGCAATTCCACATGCCGTGCCAAAGTAAGGGTTTTCAAGGTGGCACGTGCCGTTGTGCTGTTCCGAAAGAAGATTGTGCAAGAGCAAGCAACAAGCCATGCCAAAATTTAGCACGCCGTGCCAAAGAATGGATTTTCAAGGGAGCATGACGTGCCAACACAGCACGCCGTCATGCCGTCGCGCTGTTTCCAGGTATGTTTATATGCTCTGTTTATTTGGCATGGCATGCCGAGCGTTTAAATTTCAAAATTTTAGGTCAAATTCGCCTGCCTATACAAACCATTCTCCTATTTCTTTCCTTGTAACCGCCCCACTTCTTCTTCTGCCACTTCTTCTTCTTCTTCTTCTTCTTCTTCTACTACTCCTTTCTCACTTTCTCTCTCTCTCCACTTTCTCTCTCTAGAACCAACCCTCACCTTCTCCCTCTCTACCCTTATTCTTCCTTCCCTTCTCATTTTCTTCCTCTCAACTTCTCTTCAACTATTATTTTGACCTAGGATTTTATTTTGCATCATTCTCCTTGCAACCAGGTATGAATTCATGCTTTGATTTTCCTTTATTCTTTTTATTGCTTTTTCTTTTTCTCACTTTGATTTTGGTTGATTTACTGCTTAATAGGGTGATTGTATTGCGTTCTTTTTCTTTATATGTTTATATTTAGTGGTTTGTATTTATGTAAGTAGGGTTTCATTAGTTTGGACTTCTTTTGTTTTTGATTTTTGTCGTGGTTGTGCAATAGTAAGATGAAGAAGAAGACTGTAGCTGATCGGAGACATGGTTCTTCACGACGGCCCATAGACCCGTCACCGGAACCGGTGCCAAACGAAGAATTACCTCCCGAGCAGCAGATGGCCCCTTTAAGTAGCCTTTCTAGGAAGTA
Source organism: Euphorbia tirucalli (assembly GCA_039660915.1). Classification (NCBI taxonomy): domain Eukaryota; kingdom Viridiplantae; phylum Streptophyta; class Magnoliopsida; order Malpighiales; family Euphorbiaceae; genus Euphorbia; species Euphorbia tirucalli. Next base: position 25,610,074 of record CM077640.1, on the reverse strand, counting down.
TAAATGCCCTTTCCCTCTCTTCTCTGATGATGAAGGTAAATGATACAAAACTCTGTTTCCATTAGAGAGTACCCCCTTTTGAACCTTCGATTGAGAATTTTTGTTTGTGCAAGATAGGTCAGAGCCTGTACGTGCTAAATTAACTAGTCTAGGATGGTATGAGTTTGTGAAGTCTAATCCACCTGTCTTTAGGGTGTTGAACCTAGAATTCTACTCCACTTTAAGCTTCAAAACAAACCCTGATACCGGCCTTAGGACTATGACCTTCCGCCTATTTGGTGCTGAACACTCTTTAGATATTGAGGGCCTTAAGGCTTGCATAGGAATTGAAGGGAATAGTTACAAATGGCCGGAGGATATGGATGCCAAGAAATTTTGGCGTATGGTAGGTCAAGGGGTATACCAACCTAGGTTTGCTAAAACTTACCAATTACATGACCCAATCCTGCAATTAATCCACAAATTTGTGTGTTTTAATTTTTTGGGCAAAACTGAAAGCAACCGGGTCAATGCATTTGAACTTTTAATACTGTGGCATGTGCATAATGATGTTAAGGTGCACATGGGCTTCTTCATCATGAAATCCCTATACACCCACCATAACAGATCTAAGTCAGAACAAGGGTTAGGGCATATTGTTACTTGTATTGCATGTTTCTTTTGTAGTAATACTTGTTATAAGAACCTCAATAGCATCCTTCCTAAGAAGCTTTCGAGGGGAATTTTTTCTTGTTCCCATGTTATGGCAGCTGCAGGTACTTCAAGTGCGAGAGGTTCGAGCAGGGGTAAGGCCCCTATGGACGTAGATGATGAGGACGAGGGTGAGGAAGCTGAGGATCACGAGGAGGATGAGGAGAATGTTTCGGTGGGCCTGGATTTTATGGGGCGGATCGAAGGGCGGTTGGATGGTATAATCAAACAGCTAGAAGGTTTGACCGTCCATCAGTTGGTGCTCGAGGAGCGGATGAACGAGTGCCTTGATAGGCAAGCAGCTCAGCTCGCCAATGTCGAGGCGTTCGCCTCTCGTTTTTGTGCAGCCCAAGGGTGGCCGTACCCGCCTCCGCCACCGCCAGCCCCCGATATGTGACGTAACCCTTTTCCTATCCCGCTTTATTTTGTTCCTTCTTCCATTGCACTTTTGGAAGTAAGTGCAATCTAAGTGTGGGGTGGGTAAAGGGATTTCTCCCTTTCTTTTACTTCTTTCTACATCGCACGTTTTGGTTATTTTATTTCGTATGTTTGTGTGTGTTTTGCGTATTTGGATGTTTTGTGTTGGTTTTAGGTGTGCTTTGGTTTGGTTTTTTTTTTTTAGGTATGATAGTGTTTTAGGTTGTTTTTGTGTCAATTGCCGTTTGAGTAACATTGCTTAATCTACCCTCGAAACTAAGTCTCTGTGCTTGGATTGGTAGCAATTGGCTAGGGACATTGGGAGTTGATTGCAAGTCATTAGCTTGTTTGTGCGTGATTTGTGATTCTTGATGGTAACCATTGGTTAGATTTGTCATTAAGGTTGCATTAGGGAATTAACCCTCTACCTCTACTTGCATGATCGAGCTAGGATTATGCCTTGGAACATTGGTTGAGTCACACAACCTAGCATACAAGCCCTAGTACACTTATGAGAATTTGAGCCTTTGGAACCATTTCACATCGGTTCTATTTCTTTGTGAGGGTAAAAACAATCGTGGCACACTAGATCGTAGAACCCGGTGTCGTTTTGCACTTGGCATCGAGAGCTTAGTATGTGGAGACCCTTAGGATTAACCCCTTGACTTAAATGAGCCTAACCCTAACTACTAATTTATCCATTAGATCACCCAAAGCCACTAAATTAACCTTTTTGACTTAAAAAACCTTCACCAAGCCAAATCTATCATCCTAACTTTTTACCATTAACTTTGATTTTCCTTTCTTACCCTCCTCTCCTAAATTAAGTAATTGGCTAAGTTGTTCATTCATTTTGGGGTCAATCACCATTTGCATTTCAACTCTTTTACATCTAGCCCTATGGAAAAAATTGTGTTTCAAAAAAAAAAAAAAAAAACCCAAATAGAGTCAATGTGTATGTTCGGCTTCTTTTCTAAAAAACCGGAGTTTGTAGAAACATGTCTTGTTTGTGCGGTTCTCATCTTTAAGCTGGTGTATGTGTTCCATTTTCAGTTCATTTTTTTGAATAAAGGATTAGGGCGATCATCTAATTGCCTTGACCCATGTCTTGTCATTTTTTTTCTTTTCCCGTTGGGTTGTGCTTTGGCCGTTGGTTGTGGATAAGGCCTTCTCATTGTTAGTTGAAATTCTTGTTATAAAAAAAAGAAAAGAGAAAAAAAAATATATATATATAGCAAAGCAAGCATTCTTAGGACTAGTTTTGAGTTGAAAATTGCATGACCCGTCTTTAGTACTTAGTCAATTCGCACATATCACTTGATTTGTAGGAGTTGTACACCTAAAAACTTCTCTTTTATCAAACCTACCCTAAGCCGTAACATTACAAGCCCCAGGTTCTCTGACTTTGCTCCTTGACCAATGGCTTCACTGGGATTGCCATTAGTTCGCTATGTGATGTGTGCCATTGTTTGTTTTTGTGTGCTCGTCCGCCTCACCTTGAACTTGAGCGTTATAGTGACATCTTGTGAGGTGCTTTGTGGTCGTATAAACTCTGCTTGTTCCTCGCCCTTTGACTAGCTAAATTTTGTTGGTTTCAGGTATTGAGTGGTTTTGAACCTGGTGCACCTAGTGTCATTTCGAAAGTGATGCTTTACCTTCTTGAGTTTATGAATTTCATACGGTGAAACCCTTAGTTGGATTTGCAAGTAAAAGCGAGCAAGTTTACTCCTTTGTCTTTAGTTTATTTGCTTGAGGAGAAACAAGACTTTAAGTGTGGGGTGGTTGATAAGGTTGGTTTTTGACCTTATCTTTTAGGCAATTTCGTGGTTTAAACGGCAATTTTTAGAGTCCTTTGTGTGAATGCTTGTTTGGTTTCTGCATATTTTGTGATTTTTATGTTTTGGTTAGATTTTCATAACTTTTAGCATTTTTCGTGTTTATTAGGGGTGTTTTTGTAATTTTGGATAATGTGTCATTTTTATGGTCCGTGGCTTTGGTGCGGTTATGTTTCTTTATGTTTGTTTTGGACAGGCATTATGACCCGGACCGAAAGTTGGAGCGATGGCGGAAAAGAAAAGTTTGAAGTGCTGAAAAGCAAGGTGGCACGGCGTGCCGCAATGAGGGCACGGCGTGCCATTCCAGCGTGCCAAGGGACGGAATCCAGTGGATCGGCACGACGGCGTGCCATCACCACCAGCACGGCGTGCCACCCCCAAATCTGCATAACACGGCGTGCCACCTCCACCAGCACGGCGTGCCGAACTCCGGAATTCTGTTGTTGCCCTACTTTCATCTTTTCTGTTTAGTGGTTTTAACCTAGCCGTATAAATAGATTATTTTCTAAGTTGTATGGATCTTTTCCCAGACTTTCAAAGTGTAAAGTACAAACTTGTAGCTAGGTTTATTTGCTTGAACTATTTGTTTCTTTGAGTTTGAACCCTCAATTGGTAGAAGTTTTGCATTGAATCTTCCCCTTTTACGACGTTCTTGGTTTCGGCTTGAGTTCGTCTATAAAGGTACACCCCAAGCATCTTCACACCGTCGGAATCCAGTTAATCGGACCAAAAGGGCATAAGTTCCTCTTCTTCTCTTTTGTAATTCGATTAGTTAGTTTTTGATTCCACAATTGATTATGCTTGGTTGTAAACATTGAATTCGTATCATCTTTCTTGATTAATACAATTGATTGCAATTTAATTTCAATTTTTACACCTTTTCTTTATGCAATTCCTTTAATGATAATCTAGTCTCATAAGATCTTAATTTATTAAGTTCATATTTGTGGCATTACCTAGATTGACGCCTAGGAAACCATTAGTATTGACGACACTATGGAATTTACGTGCCCCTATTTTCTGAGCTTTAGAATTAGACCGCCTCTAAACAAGGGAAACCGGTTAAGGACCTAAAAGAACACGCTAGGTTGAATTATCGAAAGAACATAATTAAGGGTTAATTGTTGAGTTAAATTCATCTATTTTAATTAATTGATAAAGCCATCTCCATTAGCATTCATAGGTCGGTAAATCGCCAATTGATAACCCAAATTCAAGTGCAAAATAAGCTGGGATAGATCAACTAGGAGTAGGATAATTTAGTTGTTAGCATAATCAGACCCAAAATTAAGTTCCTAGGACACGCAAGGAACCCGAGTAGTTTAGTGTTTGCAAAATATTTTTCTCTATGCGATCGATACCTGGACCAACCAGAATTATTACTTGTCAACGATAGGTACACTGCCTTAGTTGTGCGATTTTAGGTTTAGTTTCACTACTTTGCCTAGGATCCACCAGTAGGGTTATTCTAGCCTCACCTGCTGCCTCTCGAGTTGCACCTGGACCTCTACGGAGTTGGATACGAGGCTGGTGGTGTGGACGGTGATTATGGCCACTTCATCACCGTTCATTTGCTTCCGCCATCTGTTAATGCTAGCGCTGGTGCTGGGGTAATTAATTTTTTTTTTCTTTTGACATTATTGTTTTTAATTGATTCCAGCCGTCTTCACGAGGTGGGAGAGCACATGCGCCTTCATCTACCAAGGGAAGAAGAGGTAGGTCGGGTACCATTGCTCCTAGTACCGCTGGGACAGACTCTGTTGCTGGTGTAGAGGACGTCCCTATTCCTCAGTTCCAGGTTCCTCTAGCTCCTGAGGTCGGATATGTATATGGCCGGCTCGAATTCCCGATTGAAGATTCCATTCAATTGTATGATGATTCCCAGCGATCTTATCGGACTGATCTGCATCTCCAAGACCATAACTTTCCCCCGGCTATTCCTCCTGACACCACACATGTGAGTATTTCCTTGTTCATCTATTTCGGCCCTTTTTTTGTCATTAGCTGATACTCTGAATCTCGATCTTTATAGATTCCAGTGATGCAAGGTATGTACATGGGTCAGGCCATTAATGCTTTGAGGGCGCACTCTTTTCGGGACAATGCCGCTAGGACGGTAAGTACCTGTACATGATAGTATGCTTGTGTCTGGATGTATGCATGTATGTATGGATGCATATGCATGTAATGTGATGTTTCTCATGCTTTGTTCAATGCAGACGATGATCGGGATAGAGCACCGCGAGTTCGCTAGGTTGAGGGTCGAGAACGATCAATTATGGCGTCGGGTCACCGAATTAGAGGTCATGAATCAGACCTTCAAAGACCAGGTGGGCGACTGGAATGCCTAGATGGGAGATGCAGATGATGACGAGGTGGAAGTGTTGGGGAATTAATCGCACAAACAAACATAAAACGCAGCGGAAAAAGATTAATCCCCACCAAGGACCCATGTACATTACATTGAATCGGAAGGAGGGTTAAAGAATTACCTTAATTCTTTGAAGTTTGAATCACTTAGGAACCAAAATTGCTTCCCTCTACGGTTGATCCACACGGAGCAATACGTTCACCGCGTGCTAGCGCCGGGATAGAAGAAACGGTTTCCTCGAATCGAGAGAGAGGCAGAAAATCAAATTTTCTCTTGGCTTGGAGAGGAGAATTTCGGCTGGCTATTCTCTTGTGTTGGCTGGCCGAAAATCTGCTATAGTATTAGTGTAGAGAGTGATTAGGTTTAGGTTAATTGTTTCCTTAAATAATTAACCTAAATAGTTAATTATAATTATAACCTAATACACCTATTAGTTATAATTATATATTAACCCACACAATTTAATATTAATTCTCAATTAACATTAAATCAAATCAATTCTCCATAATACATATATGTATATATAATATTATAATTAATTATATCTCCATATAATTTAATTATAATATGTAGCATACTTTATGCAATATTTATCACATTAATATTTATATATACATACATAAATATATATCACTATATATATTTATTCTCTTTCTCATTCATAAATTATTATCCAATAATAATTTATACCCGATAAGATGAACTTCATTTTGCTCTTGTGTGTGACCCCATAGGATCATATTAATTGGCAATAAGGAAATTACCATAATGTCCTTATAGGTCACAAGCGGACTCTAGCAAGCCATTACGACTACCCAATTAATATGATTGGAATGATCCAATACCTATTTATAGAATGTCATATTCCCTTTTGTCTCATTGATATCAAGATTAATTATAAGACATGGTACACTTGTCAATCTTATATAATTAATCATATGCTTTCTCGATCTCAAAGTAAACTGTTCAGACAAATCAATTGATACTCTTATCAATTATTTGAGCACGGCCATGCATTTAACAGTCTTACTTATCGAGGGGCCCAGTGATATCGCTCTCTTGTTAGAGAGGGACAAAATCCCATATCTGTCACTCACATCCCTAAGCATGAGTCATATTGTACCCAACCACAGCCTTTATAACTACTCTGTTACAAGCAGCGTTTGACTGCGTCAAAGCACAACATGAATTCATCCCGGAATCCATGGTGACCTCAGGTCAAAGGAATCAGCTGATGACACTACTATAATCAAGATCAGTTGTGACACGTGACCATGAACTTGATCTTATAGTGGGTCTCCAGCAACATGTTCTCTAACACATTGCCCGTGAGTATAATCTGTATCTGTATACACTATATTCATCTTATGAATATCCATTATCACTCACACTAGTCTTAGTTTGTTATTATTCCCATAATAACAATCGACTAGGGAAATTTAGAATTACACAATTAATTCATGGATACATTATCATAAATACTAACATACAAATATATATGATAAAATAAGTCTTTATTAATGACTTAAGAAGATTGTTTACATAATCCAACATTGGCTTAGGGCACAATCTCTAACAATCTCCCACTTGCCCTAAGTCCAATCTCAAATGTATCTAATACCCATGGACCTAGCATGACCATCATGTACAGCTTGTGAAAGAGCTTTTGTTAGTGGATCAGCAACATTGTCTTCAGACGCAACTTTGCATATCTTCACATCTCCTCTTGAGATGACTTCTCTTATGTAGTGAAAACGCCGAAGTATATGTTTGGATTTCTGTGACACACTAGGTTCCTTAGCAAGTGATATTGCCCCATTGTTGTCACACAAGAGGCTCACAGGATTCACTATGCTAGGAACGACACCAAGTTCTTCGATGAACTTCTTGATCCAAACAGCCTCTTGGGCTGCATCTGATGCAGCAATATACTCGGCTTCTGTTGTAGATGCAGCTATCGTGCTTTGCTTAGAACTCTTCCAACTTATCGCACCTCCATTCAGAATGAACACATACCCAGACTGTGACTGCATCTGATCTTGATCAGTTTGGAAACTTGCATCCGTGTAACCATTTACAACAAGATCTTCGTCCGAGCCTCCATATATCAAGAATGTATCTTTAGTTCTTCTCAAGTACTTAAGAATACTCTTGACAGCAGTCCAGTGACTATCACCTGGATCAGACTGATATCTACTTGTCATGCTCAAAGCAAAAGAGACATCTGGCCGAGTACATACCATGGCATACATGATAGATCCTATAGCTGACGCATAAGGAATCTTATTCATGCGTTGACGTTCTTCAACTGTCATGGGACATTGCTTACGACTAAGTTTTATCCCTTGCCCAATAGGAACATTTCCTTTCTTAGATTGATCCATACTGAACCTTTTCAGTATCTTATCAATGTATGTACTCTGGCTCAGGCCTATCAATCTCTTAGATCTATCTCTATAGATCTTTATTCCAAGAATGTAGGCTGCCTCACCCAAGTCTTTCATAGAAAAACACTTTCCTAACCAAGATTTTACTTCTTGCAAGGTAGGAATGTGATTTCCTATTAACAATATGTCATCGACATATAGAACTAGGAAAACTACATTACTCCCACTGAACTTCTTGTACACACAAGGCTCATCTTCGTTTTTGATGAAGCCAAACTTTTTGACCGATTCATCAAAACAATGATTCCAACTTCTTGATGCTTGCTTCAAACCATAAATGGCCTTTTGAAGCTTGCATACTTTATCAGGATTCTTTGGATCGACAAAACCTTCAGGCTGTGTCATGTACACATCCTCAACAAGATTTCCATTTAGGAAAGCTGTTTTGACATCCATTTGCCATATCTCATAGTCATAATATGCTGCTATGGCAACAAGAATTCTGATGGACTTGATCATAGCTACTGGCGAAAAGGTTTCGTCATAGTCTATACCATGAATTTGTCGGTAACCTTTTGCCACTAACCTTGCTTTATAAGTCTGAATATTCCCATCCATGTCCGTTTTCAATTTGAAAACCCATTTGTGCCCTATTGCTTTAGCACCCTTTGGGAGATCAACCAAAGTCCATACTTTGTTGTCGTCCATGGATTGAATTTCTGACTTCATAGCATCAAGCCATTTTTCAGATTCTGAATTAGAGACAGCTTCCATGTACGTGGAAGGTTCATTCTCTTCTAACAGAATCAGATCATTTTCGTTCGTGACGAGAAATCCATATCTCTCGGGCTCATGACGAACTCTACTTGATCTACGTTGGACTTGTGTTACTGGTTCTGACTCAACAACTTCTTGTGAATCAGGTTGTTCCATTTGAAACTCACTTTCAACTTGGTTATCCATATTTTCTTGTAGGTGTACTTTACTCCCACTGATTCCTTTGGAAATAAACTCTTTTTCCAGGAATGTACCACCCTTAGCAACAAACACTTTGTTTTCACTAGGATTGTAAAAGAAATAACCTTTAGTTTCTTTTGGATAACCAACAAAATTGCATTTCACAGATTTTGGTGCTAACTTATCTGAAATCAAATATTTCACATAAGCTTCGCATCCCCAAATCTTGAGAAAAGACAAATTTGGTTTCTTACCAATCCATATCTCATATGGTGTCTTTTCAACTGCTTTTGATGGAACTCGGTTCAGTGTGAATGCCGCTGTTTCAAGTGCATATCCCCAAAAGGATAGAGGAAGATTTGTTTGACTCATCATCGACCGAACCATATCCAATAAAGTCCGGTTCCTCCTCTCAGACACACCATTCCACTGTGGTGTACCAGGAGGAGTCAATTGTGAGACAATCCCACAATTTCTAAGATGATCGTCAAACTCTTGGCTCAAATATTCACCACCTCGATCAGATCTAAGTGCTTTAATTGTCTTGCCAAGTTGGTTTTGTACTTCATTTTGGAAGGCTTTGAACATTTCAAAGGATTCTGACTTATGCTTCATTAGATATAGATAACCATATCTACTGAAGTCATCAGTGAACGTAATGAAGTATTGAAAACCACCTCTAGCAGTTGTGCTCATAGGCCCACATACATCTGTATGTATGAGTTCTAATAAGTCACTAGCCCTTTCACTGTGACCAGTAAAGGGACTCTTGGTCATCTTACCCATTAAACAAGACTCGCAAGTGTCATATGTTTCAAAAACGTCTAGACCCAAAATTCCATCTTTATGGAGTTTTGAAATGCGTTTCTCATTAATGTGTCCTAGACGACAGTGCCAGAGATAAGTAGGATTCACAATATTTGTTCTTATCCTTTTGGTATTTATGTTATATACATGCTCATCATAACCTTCACTAAGGTTCAACAAATAAAGACCATCATGTAAATCCGCATTTGCATAAAACAAGTCTTTATTGAAAAGCAATAAGTGATTATTCTCAATAACACATTTAAATCCTTCCTTGTCCAAACATGAAATAGAAATGATGTTCCTAGACAAATTAGGAACAAAATAACAATTATTCAAAAAGAGAACAAGTCCAGTTGGCAACTTGAGCTCGTAGCGACCGACTTCATAAGCAGCAACTCTAGCTCCATTCGCCACATGGAATTCTACCTCGCCCTTCTTGAGCTTTCTACTTCCTCTAAGCCCCTGCACATTCATACAAATGTGAGAACCACAACCGGTATCTAATACCCACGAAGTAGAAACAGAAGTAGAATGAAGTATTTCAATAACATGAATACCTTGATTAGCGGTCTCACCGCCTCTCTTCTTCCTCAAGTCCTCCAAATAAAGCTTGCAATTTCTGCGCCAATGACCAGGCTGATTGCAGAAATGGCATGCGCCTTCCTTTGGAGGCTTTGCCTTGGTAACAGCTTTGGGCTTCTTTGCATCCTTCCCAAACTCTTTGGGTTTGTGTGCTTTACCCTTCTTCTTCTGGATCCTACCCTTTTGCACCATATGGATCCCTTTGGAGCTTGGCTTCTCTTTTATCGTTACTTCAGCGTTTTTCAGCATCCCATGCAGTTCGCTGACCGTTTTGTCCATATCATTCATGTGATAATTCATGACAAAATGGGAGTAACTCTCGGGAAGAGAATTAAGGATCAAATCCGTTGCCAACTCAGGTCTGAGTGGCGAACCAAGCCTCTCCAACTGATCAATGTACCCTTTCATCTTCAGAACATGGGCACTAACCGAACTCCCTTCGGTCATCTTGCACCCAACCAAAGATCTTAAGGTCTCATACCTTTCCCTCCTCGCTTGCTTTTGGAACATTTCCTTAAGCTCTTGAGACATCTCATATGCCTCAAATGTTTCCAGATCCTTCTGAAGTTCCGAAATCATTGATGCGAGCATCAGGCATTGTACATCAATTTGATCATTTTGATGCTTGTGGAAAGCATCCCTTTCAGCTCTTGAAGCTGTGGTGGGTGGAGGGTTAGCGGGCAAAGGCCCATCCAGAACATATAGCTTTCGCTCTTGCTTGAGAACAATTCTCAAGTTGCGATACCAGTCTAGGTAATTGGTTCCGTTCAGTTTATCCTTCTCAAGGATAGATCGAATAGAACCGGGATTGCTTGTGTTTGCCATTTATCTACAACAGAAAATATATGCAAAGTTAATTACATAAGGGAATTAAACTCCCACTAAAATTATAAAACCCTTTAAAAAAATTTAAGTGGGTAAAAGACCCAAAATCCATATTTAACCATAGCACTGCTTTGGCATGTCCCTATGATTGAATATAATTTCGGTAGACATCACCATGTCAATTACATCATTATGTAACTCTTTTAATTTATGAGATGCATGATATCATATATCATATTTAATTTGTATGTTACTCATCTCATCCTTGCCTCGGGCTCAAACACCTTTTTGATTCACCCTTTAGTTAAGCCAATTACAACACAATGAGAATCACCTTTTCTCATATTATTGCTTCGCTAAGGTCACAACATGCGTACCCGCCCTGGCGGTATACCATGATGTGAACATAGTACTTGACAAGTGTTATACGTAATTGGGTGGCAAAATATAAACTTCATAAGTTTATTTAGGGTTTATTAATTCCTGTGATTCAATTGTATCTCATACAATGCATGGCATTAACATTAATCTTTCTAAGCTAATATTAATTCTAGCATGGCATCCAATGTCATACATTCATTTAGCATGCATATTTCATACTTAGCATGGCATCACATGGCATCAAAATATAAAACATTCAATAGACTCGAAAGACCGTGTTATGGTATGGTTTTATCTACATTGATTTTCATAGGCCAATATGAAAATCAACAGGTCATTTCCTAGGTGGTTGTAACCATCGCATGGTCACAGCACAGCCGCACCCCTTGGATCCGTCTTCACGTCTTTGTTCCTTGGCACCATCTCATGGATTTACATACTTTACAAAATTGCATCCTATACAATTTTCTAGTAAATAAAATTTACAAACAATAAATTGCATCCTATACAATTTATCTAGAAAAATAAGATTACATAAATACAAACGACTCGCAGGCCGTATTTATAAAACCTTACATTCACCAAAACCAAAAGAAAATAAAAAATATCCAAGGGTCCAAAACCATACCAAAACACCATGCATAAAATTATCACAATAATTTTATATCTACAAGATTTAGGGTTCATAAAGGGTAAAATACAATCCTATTGTATTTAGAGTAATTGATTTGAAAAATCGTAAATGTGTAGAAACAATTTCCACACATAAACGAAAAACACCAAACCCAACTTCCAGCGATCCAACTCGCTGCTGAGTTGGACGGGGGTACGGGGGCGGTAGCCCCTGTTGCGAAGCAAGCGCCGCAGGCAAAAAAAAAAAAATTTCGCGCAAAAAACAGCCCCCTCTGAAAATTCCCAGGTGGCACGCCGTGCCAAGGTTGGCACGCCGTCGTGCCGCCATTCTGGTCGCAACACTGGAAACGGTTTCCAGTTGGCACGGCGTGCAAAGGCCCAGCACATCGTGCCATATGCAAAATTTTCAGGTTGGCACGCCGTGCCAAATCGGCACGCCCGCGTGCCACCATTCTGAACTCAAGCATCCAGGAACGATTTCCTGTTGGCAGGCCGTGCCAAAACCGGCACGCCGGCGTGCCAACATGCTGAATCCAAAATTTCACCCCTTTTTCTGATTCAAAACAATTACAACCAAATCATTCACAATGATTCACATTAAAATCAAATTTTAAACATGTTATTCACAATAACATTGAACCCTAAATCAAGAACATACAACCCTAACATGCAATTTTGATCTAATCAAAATAACAAATCCAATTCAACCAATGCACAAGTGGCTCTGATACCACTGTTGGGGAATTAATCGCACAAACAAACATAAAACGCAGCGGAAAAAGATTAATCCCCACCAAGGACCCATGTACATTACATTGAATCGGAAGGAGGGTTAAAGAATTACCTTAATTCTTTGAAGTTTGAATCACTTAGGAACCAAAATTGCTTCCCTCTACGGTTGATCCACACGGAGCAATACGTTCACCGCGTGCTAGCGCCGAGATAGAAGAAACGGTTTCCTCGAATCGAGAGAGAGGCAGAAAATCAAATTTTCTCTTGGCTTGGAGAGGAGAATTTCGGCTGGCTATTCTCTTGTGTTGGCTGGCCGAAAATCTGCTATAGTATTAGTGTAGAGAGTGATTAGGTTTAGGTTAATTGTTTCCTTAAATAATTAACCTAAATAGTTAATTATAATTATAACCTAATACACCTATTAGTTATAATTATATATTAACCCACACAATTTAATATTAATTCTCAATTAACATTAAATCAAATCAATTCTCCATAATACATATATGTATATATAATATTATAATTAATTATATCTCCATATAATTTAATTATAATATGTAGCATACTTTATGCAATATTAATCACATTAATATTTATATATACATACATAAATATATATCACTATATATATTTATTCTCTTTCTCATTCATAAATTATTATCCAATAATAATTTATACCCGATAAGATGAACTTCATTTTGCTCTTGTGTGTGACCCCATAGGATCATATTAATTGGCAATAAGGAAATTACCATAATGTCCTTATAGGTCACAAGCGGACTCTAGCAAGCCATTACGACTACCCAATTAATATGATTGGAATGATCCAATACCTATTTATAGAATGTCATATTCCCTTTTGTCTCATTGATATCAAGATTAATTATAAGACATGGTACACTTGTCAATCTTATATAATTAATCATATGCTTTCTCGATCTCAAAGTAAACTGTTCAGACAAATCAATTGATACTCTTATCAATTATTTGAGCACGGCCATGCATTTAACAGTCTTACTTATCGAGGGGCCCAGTGATATCGCTCTCTTGTTAGAGAGGGACAAAATCCCATATCTGTCACTCACATCCCTAAGCATGAGTCATATTGTACCCAACCACAGCCTTTATAACTACTCTGTTACAAGCAGCGTTTGACTGCGTCAAAGCACAACATGAATTCATCCCGGAATCCATGGTGACCTCAGGTCAAAGGAATCAGCTGATGACACTACTATAATCAAGATCAGTTGTGACACGTGACCATGAACTTGATCTTATAGTGGGTCTCCAGCAACATGTTCTCTAACACATTGCCCGTGAGTATAATCTGTATCTGTATACACTATATTCATCTTATGAATATCCATTATCACTCACACTAGTCTTAGTTTGTTATTATTCCCATAATAACAATCGACTAGGGAAATTTAGAATTACACAATTAATTCATAGATACATTATCATAAATACTAACATACAAATATATATGATAAAATAAGTCTTTATTAATGACTTAAGAAGATTGTTTACATAATCCAACATTGGCTTAGGGCACAATCTCTAACAGGAAGATGATGAGAATAATGATGACTCCTCTTAGGCTTATCCTTCCATTCTTTATTTGTGATGTATTAGCTCATCTGTGGGCCATTTCTTCACACATTTCGGGTCCTTGCGTAGGTCTGATTTAGTGATGTATCTGATGCATCTGATGTACATGACTTTTGTGTGACATTTTTACCTTTTATCCACATATTTCCTTTCCTTTTCTTACGCTTTATCACTCCTTTGTTCAATTTGGTCGGGTCCCGGACGTATCCCACTGCTTTTAGACTTTGTTTTCTTTGAAAGGCGATCCTCAGAACGCCTAGCTACGAAGCCATAATCATCAGAAATCATATAAAGATATAGATAAAGTGTTGTTTGTACTACAGTCGTGCCCCTGTAGGAATTACAGCCGCCCCACATGTACAGCCACGCCTCTGTAGGCTACAATCGCACTCCTGTAACAGATTACAGCCGCCCCACACCAAAAATCCATCTCACATCGATTTACAAGCTTTCTTCAGCATAGCCATAGCCCTGTAGGCATTACAGCCACCCCATGCATTACAGCCGCACCCCTGTAGGCTACATCCACGCCCCTGTAGCAGATTACAGCTGCCCCATGCCAAAAATCCATCCCATATTGATTTACAAGCTTTCTTCAACACAACCGAGCCCCTATAAATATTACAGCCGCCCCATGCATTACAGCCGAGCCCCTATAGCAGATTACAGCTGCCCCATAAGCCATAGCCGCCCCACTCATTCTTCAGCCTTTCTTCTTCTTTCGTTCCTCTTTCAGCATGGATCAGCTCAGAGGACGACTTTGGGACTACTGGGGTATGACCCGTTCTTCTAATTGGGCCCTACTTACACCCTTTGGCTTGCAGTATCTCAGGTGTTACATTGCTTTGACCCCGAACCGGGTCTTCTTGGATGCAGCTATCAGCTTTTGGGATCCGATGGATCATGTGTTCTGATTCTCTGGTCAAGAGTTATGCCCCTTGATAGAGGAGTTTAGTGCCATTCTCTGTGTTCCCTACCCTTGGGGGGTCCGGTTGGCTGTTCCCGACCCTAATTCTGATGACGTTCACACATTTTTGAGCCAGTTCGCTCCTACTGTAGCAGGCATGGGTCATGCACTTACTGGTAGGTCTACCTCGCCTAGACTCAGTCTTTTTGTCATTGCTGACTTATGTTTCGCTTTATCTCCCACTGCCCTTAGCTGGGCTCCGCTGATGAGTCTGTTACTGACGACTTGCTATCTGTGCGTGTCCCAAGATGGGACTTGTAGCCTTAGGCTGGCTTCAGTAGTGACTCAGGTGTCTCAGGGTGTTTCTTTCATGGGGGTTGTCTTGGTTGAGACCCTAATCCACTTAGATTCCATCCATTCTGATTCTCCTATTGAGAGCTGTGGGTCTCCCTTTCTGCTTCAGGTATGCTTCAGTACTGCCCTTTTCTGAATTCAAACATTCATTACCCCCTCAACTGACTAAACCACATACAGATCTGGCTGTTGGAGAAGCTGTGTCTCCTGAGTCCTCCTTCACCTCATCCGAGATATGCTCCGAAGCGCTATTGCACATCGAGCTCCCAGATTTTGGTTACATGTCCATGGAGCATTAGTTTGACTGGCTGAGGAGGCGGCCCGATGCCTCTATCCGATTGGTCTGCCCTCGGTGGGATATCACTGATGTGACTAGTGAGACCTGGGCCGGAGGTGTCCAGTTGCTTGGGTTGACCCATGTGACTTTCTACTCTCTTGCTTGGCTGTGCAGACAGTATGGGCAACTACAAGGGGTTCCTCGATCTTTGTGTACTACTGAGTGTGGGATGTTTACATCACAGTGGCCTCGGCATGTGCAGCACCAGTGGATGCATCCTACTCGCACTGAGGTCCTGAGGTATGATAGTCTTGCCTCCGTAGAGACAGATGCTTGCTACAGGGCTTGGTTGGTGGATCTAGTCGGCTGTCCCACCAGGCGAGGACGTGAGGCACTGACATTGCGGTATCTTGGCCTCTAGATGATTAGGATTAAAATTGATTACTGCTGTATGACTTTTATTCTTTTTTTTTTTTTTTTCATTTATTGTCCTAATTTTTGCATAGGCTGCCCTTTTGGGTTTTCAGCCTATCGGACTGTCTTTATTTTTGCCTGAACCGCGCTTTTTGGGTTTTCAATTCAACAGACCTTACTTTATGTCATATCTTTTGCATAGACCGCCCATTTCGGGTTGTCAATCTATCGGACTTTTTTTTTGAATATATATGTTCAATCTGTGGATGTGAGATATGCAGAAGATATATAAAGATAAATATGCATAGAATAATCTGAATTGTAGATAAACTTGGGACATTTAAGCGAACAAAACCGAACATTCATTCATTCATTCATAAATAATGTTTTAGCATAATGTACATCAAATGATGAAATGAAACTATGGATAGAATTATTGATGGTATAAGTCTCAACTGAAGCCACGCTTGTCAACAACCGGTCTTTACAGATTTTCCAGCTGATAGTCCTCACCTCTCTGTCCTAACTTCTGCATGGATCGCCTTTTCAGTTTTCAACCCATCGGACTGTCCTAATTTTTTCGTGGACCGCCTCTTCAGTTTTCAATCCACCGAACTTCTTTCTTTTTTTTTTTTACACGTAGTAGTGTTTCAGCTTGTCCTGATTGATAGGGTTGGTGAATTTATTCCCGTCCATATCCATAATTTTTGCAGCACCCTTTGAAAGTACCCTCTTGATTACATATGGACCTTCCCAGTTTGGCTTGGATTTCCCCCGCACATCTATGTTAGTCTGTTTCATCTGCTTGAGTACCAGATCCCTTACCTTAAATAGGCACTTCTGATGACGAACCTTGTTATTGTATGTCCTAGCCATCCGCTGTTGGTACATTTGCAACCGATGTAAAGCCTGAAGACGCTTTTCATCAATCAGTGCTAGCTATTCACATCTCGACTGGAGCCAATCAGATTCTGGCAACTGTGCCTCCATGACCACTCTTAACGATCTAATTTCCATCTCTACCTGTAATGCTGCTTCCATCCCGTAAACCAGTGAATACGAAGTTTCTCCAGTAGGGGTTCTGATGCTTGTCCGGTATCCACACAAAGCCAATGGTAACATGTCGGCCCAATCTCTGTAGGTTACCACCATCTTTGACAGAATCTTCTTGATGGACTTATTAGCCGCTTCCACCACCCCATTGGCTTGTGGGCGATACGGGGATTACTTGTGGTGCTCGATCCCCTTCTCTTGGAATAACTGTGCCGTCACCCCTTGGAATTATACCACGTTATCGGTCACGACATGATAAGGGATCTAATATCTTGAGAAGATGTTCTTTTCTATAAATTTGGCCATCTTCTTAAAGGTGATATTTGCAAATGATTCCGCTTCGACCCACTTAGAGAAATAATCTACAGCCACAACAATGAATCGGTGCCCATTTGAAGCAGGTGGCCTTATCTCTCCAATTATGTCTATACCTCGAGCTGCAAACAGCCATGGAGTCGAAGATACTTAAAGTTTAAGCGGGGGAAGATGATTGAGGTCTCCATACACTTGACATTCATGGCATTTCTTAACTTTCTCGATACAGTCAGCTTGTAGAGTGAGCCAAAAGTATCCTTGTCTTAGCATCTTCTTTGCTAGAGCCAAACCATTCATATGTGGGCCACAAGCGCCGGAATGTATCTGTTTCATAACCACAACTGCTTCTTTCTCCGTGAGACACTTCAGAAGAACTCCGTTAGTTGTCCTCTTGAAAAGTTGATTCTCAAATATTCGGAACTGTGCCACCAACCTTTTAAGGGAAACCTTATCAGATTCATTAGCGTCTTCAAGGTACTGACCGTTCTGTATGAACTGTAGAATATCACAATACCAAGGGTGTGCCTTAATAGTTGCAACCGTGTTGACTGACATATAGCACGGGTTTTGAGCAATTTCTAGGATGACCGGCTGTATTGGTTGTTTTCGGGGGCCTTCCCACATTGATGACAGTGTAGCCAAAGAGTCTACCATCTGATTCTCCTCCCTCAGTACATGTTGGAATTCACACTGACTGAATACCTTTGCCCTTTCCTAAACCATCTCAAGATAAGGTCGGAGTGATTCTTCCTTTATTTCCCAGTCTCCGGTCAACTGCCGAACCACCAAGGCTGAATCCCCAATAACTAACACCTCGTTCGCCCCCAGCGTGATCAAGGCATCTATACCAAAGAGACATGCTTCATATTCGGCCCCATTATTGGTCACTGGAAAGTCAAGTCGCCTTGCCAGAGGAATGATTTCTCCTTCGGGTGTAGCAATGATTACCCCCAAGCCTGCACCGTGTTTATTCATCGCTCCATCGAAGTACATCACCCACCTATTTGACTCCTCTTCCACCACCGCCAGTTGTTCATTAGGAAATTATAAATTCTCCACATAGTCTGAATCTATTGGCTGGTTAGCTAGGAATTCTGCTATGGCCCTTCCCTTGATTGTCTTCCTCGTCACATATTCTATTTCAAACTCTGAAAACAAAAGCAACCACCTAGATAACTTCCCAGCTAGTACTAGAGCTTGGCATAAGTACTTCATGGGGTCCACCTTGGCCACCGCCTGAACCTTGTACGACTTGAAGTAGTGTCTTAATTTCTTTTTCAACCATACCATAGTAGCACAAGTCTTCTTTACTATCGTATTCCTAGTCTTATACTCCAATAGCATCTTACTCAAATAATAGATCGCATGTTCACGCCCATCCTCTTGCTCTTGTACCAACATGGCTCCCACAGAAGTCTCTTTAATGGCTAAGTACAAAATCAAAGGCTTGTCTGGTATTGGAGGTTTTAGGACTAGGGGATTCATCAAATAAGTTTTAATTCTGTCGAAGGCTTTCTGACACTGCTCGTTCCATTTTACGGCTGGTTCTTCTTCAACAGTCTGAAAATTGGCTCGCAAATTATCGTCAATCTCGCGATAAATCGACTGACATACTGTAGTGAACCCAGAAACGACCTTACTTCCTTCTCTGACTGTGGTGCTGGCATATCCTGATGGCCTTGATCTTGTCTAGATCCATCTCAATCCCTTTCTGGCTGACCACATGACCAAGCCATTTTCCTAAGGTTACCCCGAATACACACTTCTTTGGGTTGAGGCGAAGATTGTACTTCTCGATTCTAGTTAAAAATCTATCCAGGATGGCTGAGTGCTCCTCCCGGGTCATGGATTTTACCAACATATCGTCCACATAAACCTCGACTGCCTTGTGGATCATGTCATGCAGAAGTGTCGTGACCGCCCGCTGATAAGTTGCCCCGGCATTCTTCAACACAAAAGGCATAACCCTGAAGCAGTAAACTCCCCATTCTGTGATGAAGGCTGTCTTTACTTTGTCGATTACATTCATCAAAATCTGATTGTACCCTGAAAACCCATCCATGAAGGAATACATAGCTGCCCTGGTGGCACTGTTAATCAGAACACTGATATGCGGGAGTGGAAAGTTATCTTTGGGAGATGCCTTATTCAGATCACGGTAATCCATGCAAACCCTTACTCGACCGTCTTTCTTTGCAACTGGCACTACGTTGGCCAACCACTCTGGATACTCTACCACTTCTAAGAACTTGGCCTTTATCTATTTGGCTGCTTCTTCCTTAACCTTTTCAACCAATTCTGGTCGAAGTCATCTGAGTTTCTGCTTAACCGGTTTCACCTTCGGATCTGTCGGAATTCTATGTTCTGCAATTTCTCTATCAACCCCAGGCATGTCGTCGTAGGACTAGGCAAAGG
The DNA here is from genome assembly GCA_039660915.1 of Euphorbia tirucalli. Classification (NCBI taxonomy): domain Eukaryota; kingdom Viridiplantae; phylum Streptophyta; class Magnoliopsida; order Malpighiales; family Euphorbiaceae; genus Euphorbia; species Euphorbia tirucalli. Next base: position 25,590,105 of record CM077640.1, on the reverse strand, counting down.
CTTTGACGTGTTTTTGCAAGATTTTTAAAAGTTCTTTTCTCTCATCAGGCATGAGGTCTTCCGAGATGGATACCATCTTTGGTTCATCATCTGTCCCTAGGTTCATTTCATGCAATGATGCATCATGTATGCTAAAGACATTAAATGAATTTTTGTATGCATGCACAGTTCCATCTGGAAAAACATCACACAAGTAAGCAAAACCAGATTTTATTGCATTGTATGCCTTGTAGGCAGAATTGTTGACATCAAAATAAAAAAAAGCAGATACATTTAAAAAGTTTCCATCCTCCACATGCGGAGGGTCTTCGTCAACCGCAGCATAGTCGATCTCCTCAAATAAGTACCCCAGGTCTCCTTCCAGGTCTTCCTTCTGTTTCTCAGTCAGCTCTTCCTCTGTCATTTCAGCCTTGCCCCTCATAACCAACTTAGTGAGCTCCTTCACTACTTCCTCTACCAGGTCTTCATGTGTTTTTTTAGCAGGTGATGTCTTCCTTTCTGCACCCTTGCTTGGCTTCATTAAGGTGGACAGTGCTCTTGTAATGGCCCCCATAGCCACTTCCATCTCATTTCTCACCAGGTCTATCTTCTTAAAAGCTTCTCCCTTGTCCCCTAATTCAACCCTGACTTGGTCAACAGCTTTCCGATTCTGAACCCACTTGTTTCCATCCTCAGCTTCGACACGCAGCATGCTCACAACTAGCTCTATTCCATACTTGCTGAAATTAACCACATCAGCAAAAATTTCAAATCTAGGGAGCTGACCTCCCTCTATAATTATCGGCTCAGGAGTCCCATCATGCGCTAATTCTGTGGCCTGGACAAAAGTATCCCCCAGGTTCACATGCTTCCGCTCTTGCTTGGCCCTTCCTTCTTGATACCCCAGCCCGAATTGTCGGTACTTTCCAGCCTCAATGTTAAATTCAGGGATTCCTTGTTGCTTGGCCCCTAATCCCTTTCCTGGTTCATAATTCTGTTTGGCAAAATACCTATGAATCCAGTCTGGAAACTCAGGCTTGTCAGCAATCACAGCAACCTGAAACCCCAGCTGCTCGGTAGCACTCAATGCGGCTACCACAGAAGGCTCATCAGCTTCCACTGTTTCTACTTTTCCTTTAATTAAGAACTTCACTTTCTGGTGCAGAGTTGATGGAACTCCTCCTAAAGCATGGAACCATAGTCTCCCTAAGAGTAGAGAGAAGGTGATAGGAATGTCGATCACAGTAAACAGTACCTTCGATTTGACCTCCCCCACTTTAACTTCCGTTTCGAAGGTTCCCAAGACAGCTCTTTTACTATCATCATAAGCTCTAATTATGGTGTTGGACCAGTAGAGAGCTTTAGGACTCACCCCCAGGAAAGGTAGGACCTGAGAAGGACAAATGTTCAAGGCCAAGACATCATCCACCATTACACACGGCATCACTTTATCCATGACTTCCACCCTTAAGTACAAGGCCCTATTGTGATTCACCCCTTCAGGTGGGAGGTCCTCTACCCCAAAACTGATCTCCGGGGCCTTGTTAACCTTCAAATTCGCTCCCCTAATCATTGCACACACCTCATCAGGGGACATAGTGGGGTTGGCATCCATCTCCATCAGTTGTTTTACTACCGCCTCTCGGTGCCTCTTGGACTCCATAAGTAAGTGCCACACACTGGCATAGGCCGGTGTCCTTTTCAGTTGGTCCACCACCATGTCTTCCTCCTTAGCCACTGGGGTATCATTCTGTACCGGTGTTGTGTTCCTTCTTGGGGGTGCCGGAGGTGGTGCACTAATGGGTTGATAAACCCTATCGCTCCTTATGATGTGCATCACCGGCCCATCCTTCTTTATCACAGTCCCCTTTTTGTCTCCACCAAGTAAACAGGCTTTGACTCTTGCACCTTAAACTCATCATACTCATCTTCCGCCTTAAAGTCATCTAAATCAATAGGACCCATCTTGTCCCTTACTGCTGCAGTCTGCTCTTCAACCACCTCTGGCTCTTCTTCCTTTTCTACCAGTACAGCTCGCACACTAGAATTCGCCTTAATGATTTGGGTGAATACATAGTTGGCTGGCAGGCCTAACTGCACCATTTTCACCTGACTACCATAGGTGGGGAGTGGATTTTTTTGCACATTCGGCTTCAGAGCCGGCTCTACTATCTTGCCATCTGTAACCAGCAATTTGATGGCTTTAATCAATTGGGTACACTCGTTCATACGGTGACCCACCATTACATGGTAAGAACAGAAATTCTCTCTATCTGCCTCTGTTGGAGGTGAGAACGGCCTCAAACTCTATAGCAACCCTGTCTTACTACACTTGGCAAAGATTAGGCTGACCGACTCAGCCCACGGACTGGTAATTCTTGGAACATTTTTTCTCCCCTGATTCACAGCAGCCACTTCTACCTCCTGAGTTTCAATAGAGGCTGCCTTTGCCATTGTCCTTGAATTAGATCCTACTACAGTAGTCTTGGAACTTCCACTCTTGTACCCTTGGGAGTACCCCTGGTTACTTCTATAGGAGCCTGAACCCTACTTGCCCCTCTGCTCTTCTTCTTCGTATCATTCGATACGCTTAGCAAACTCCACCACCTCATTAAAAGAATGGAACCTCTTAAGCTTCATTTTGTCCTTATATTGGGGCAAGCTGCCATCCACAAGCTTCACAATCAAAGATTCTAGCTTTGGTGCCCCATCAACCAAAACCTGCATGTCCATACACCGTTTGAAATACGCCGGGAAGGACTCATTCGGCTTTTGGCGGATTCTCTCCAAATCCTTGAGAGTTGTCTTAACTTGGGTGCTATAGGCATATTGCTTCACAAAAGCGTCAGCTAAGTCTTCCCAGGTGAAATAGGTATACAGTGGCATCTTCATGTACCACTTTGCTGCAGTGCCCCTCAAAGTAGTAGGAAACAAATTCAAAAGATGACCCTTTCTAATCCCCATGCTGGTCATCAACCTCATGTAGCTATCCAAATGGGCTTCCGGTGGTCCTTCCCCAGTGTAGGGAGGGAGGTATGGCATATGAAAACCAGCCGAAAGTGGTCCTTTCGTATCAGCCACTAATGTGGCAGGATCGGTACACTTGATAGGATTGAAGTGGACCATCTCTTTCAGCTTGGGCATCATAGCATCTATATTAGAGAATTTCTGGTTGAGCCATTTCTCCAGCATCGACTCAATCAAGGCTTCCCTTGCCTTCTCAAAAGCCTCATCCTCTGTGGACTGATGGTCCTGCTCTCATTGATTGGCAACTCCGCCACTTCCGCTAGGGGTACTCCCCCCGGTTCCATTAGTGACTTGAACAAACTGTTGTCCCCCGTTCCCAACCAAGGTCTGAGCTGGTTGAACAACCGAAACAAAGAGGGTGGTCATCACCACCTGCACCTGCTCCCTAAGGGTAGCCTTGAACTCGTCTGAGCTTAAGAAGCTCCTCATAAAGGCAGCCATGTCGAAGGGCATGCTTCCATTGTTTCCACTATTTCCACTATTTCCGTCGGCCATGTCTGCTCTGTCAACCTCTTCTAACAACACCTAACTGTCAACCGGTAGAGTAGGCAACTGAACTTTGACTTCCCTGTCTGAATCTGACCTTGAATTGATTCCCTCCATGGTGACCAGTTCTGATTAAACTAGCTGAACTGGGGTGTTTGGTTCTGACTCAACTCGAATTAACCTTCCCGAGACGGGACTCCGAACTGCACAATCAGCATAAGGTTAGAGTTTCGGATGGATGTCTTGGTCCTCGACTCAACACTATAAATGGTACTTTTATGCTCATGTTTGGATGATGTCTCATGGATATGGATGATGCTGAAGATGGTTTTAGTGCTTTTCTTTCTCTTGCTTTGTATGTTCCAAGCATACCCTATGCTACACAAAAGACAATGCAATAACGTCACATGCAAGCCATCATATGGACAGAGGTTCAATGCTTTTGGGGCACCTAGGGGATGTCGTGAAATGGTTGCATATGTACCGACACACGGACATAAGTTTGACACTTTGCAGGTCAATATGATGACATGAAATGGTCTTGAGGGAGCCATCCCACAGATAGACGTTCGACGCTATTATGGCATCTAATATGAAATGATGTCACATACAGGTCATGTGCGAGTCAAAACACGGACAGCATTTCGGTGTTCGTGGAACACCTTACATGATTTAGGAATGCTATGAAATGTCTTAATATGAAAACTAGCTCGGCACTCGTGGAGTACCTCGAATGGGTTATCGATGTTATGTAACAATCCGATCTGGAATGGGACATGTAAGCAAAACTAAGGCTTCTCCATGACACCAAATGTGAATGATCAAGATGTGATGATGTCGTGTGGTCCGTCACATAAATGCAAGCCTAAGACTGTTGTGGTCTTCTAATAATATAATGGGATGGCCCAAATGCAAACTAGTGCACAGGCAGAGTACGGGTAGCCTTGGGGACTCCCGATATGAGATGAAATGGTCATGAAGGGCATACTTAGAACATCCTTACATTTTTAATGAAATGAAATGATGTGGATGCCTATGTCATACAAAAATGCAAACGGCTACACAAAAACATGGTTAGAATGCATGACATGTAAGATGATGTCGTGTATGCTTTATGAATCTATGAGCACACAAAATGAATGTGGCATAAGGAAAAAGATTATGGCTGCATGAAAAATATGGTTAGCATAACACACACGTATGAGGATGCTCTAAAATGGCTGCATAAAGAAAGTGATTAGAATATGGCATACGGATGATGCGTGTTTATGTCGTATGAAAAGGTCGAAAATAAAACAACCATAAAGCAAACGTTAGCACACACATAAAAATATGCTCACCCTTCCAACCTTATTCCTCCATTCGGTTTGTCTCACTTTCTTCCTAGGTATTAAGTCTCTTTGGCATCAACGGGGGATACCAAAGGCGTACTCTCGATGTCCATTTTCAAGTATATGTTTTGCTAATCCTAAGGGGAAGTTGCTAGGCCATTACATAAAGGTATGATTCAAGCCAAGGGTCGTACAGGTTCCCATAGTGAAAATACACTCCTCACTTCTCCCCACTCAACAGTTCAAACGAAGGGGTTCGTACAAGGCTATGAGTGGTTTACCCCCTCGGGTGCCTCCAATCCTAGCAGAAGAGCTAGGTCACCTTTGGAAATAAATCAGACTTAAATGAGTGTTGGAGGGATTTAAGAAGAGAAAATGTCATGCTTTATGCAATGTGAATGAAATATTGAGTTGCGATTTAAGAATCAACTATAAGTGAGGATATACTTCAATTGTTGCCTAAGTTCCTTAAGTTTTTGCGAAAATTTTTTGAAGAAACTGTTAATCCCCAGCAGAGTCGCCACTATGAGCAGACGACCATTTTCAGAACATGCGGTGAAGTGGGAACCGGGGATTTTCTTTTTGAGGGTGTTGATGTTTTGGTTTTGAAAACAGGTTTTAATCTTTCTTAGAAAAACCTTTCATTTTATTGGAAAAATCTTTTTTGTTGAAAACTTAATTTTAGACACGAATTTTAGAAAACAGGCTTTTAGAAAATTCCCATTTCAACTTAAAGATCTCGAAACATGAATTTCAAGATTAGATACAAAGTCGCCACCCGGATCAGCTCATCTGGGAAATTCCGGTACGGCTCCCTACCAAGTGTAGACACAGTACCTAATCTAGAGATTCGAGATTCGGGCAACATACCTACTAATCCTCACTAATTTTTAATTATTATTTCGTAATATGACATTTCATTCACTTAAATCTATCCATTTTATCTTCCTTTAATCATCAACTAATGCTCATGCAAATGACATAAATATAAATACTAAAATAAAGTGCCGAAAAATAAAAGTGCGGAAAAGTAAACCAGAGGCCAAATTATACAACCCAAGAAAAAGAAAACTCTCATCCTCACCTTTTACAACCGCCTATTATACACGATAATCTAAAAATTACAATCGCCTAGATACACGGGATAATCTATAAAATACATTCAAAGATAAAAAATAAAGCAAAAATAAAAACTGCATCCAAATATAGTTAGCACAGGTAAATAAATCACACCAACGACTCATATAGGACATAATAGGGGTATTTTGGGAAATGGGATCATGTAAAGGGGGTAACCAAGTCGACCCAATCGGTCAGCCCAGTTAGACCTGGAAAACAGTTTTTTAAATGCCCTGTAGGTTTTATGGATGAAAAATCAATTTTAAAAGCGGTTTGGCTCATTTACATGCATTTTTCCAACTTTAGTGGGCCGGATATCCCAGGACCCGGGGGTCCCATTCGTGTGTGGGCCTAAATCAAACATCCATCTAGGGTCCAAAAGTATGTAAACACGCCAAAATTCATTTTTGAATGAGAAAAGAATGCAAAATTACAAGTTTGGGGCCCAAAAGGGCAAAACTATAATTCTGCCTCAACTACAGCCGTGCACCTGTAGGCTACAGCCTCCCCCCTGTAGGCTACAGTCGCGTGACTATAGGTTACAGCCACACCCCTGTAGCTTACAGCCACGCGGCTATAATGCTCCAGAATCGATTCCAGTGTACTTTTTACGTTTTCGAAAATCGTTTTGCAAAGTTTGATGATTTTGGGCGATCTGGAATTTCTGGAAAAACATTAAAACCAACAGAAAAGACCCAAAATAAATTGAATCAAATCCGAAAATCCCTAATCGTCCAAAATCACCAAATTTTACCACATCCATCCATAAAAGAAAAAAAAAACAAAGAACATGGAATCTAAGTATGCAGGGATGTGATTGGACCAATAACAAGCATGAAAAACACATTTCATTGACATATGGGAGCGTTGTCGATCGATTTGGGGTGATTGGAGCTTCTGCCCCTGTAGGTTACAGCCGCGCCCCTATAGGTCACAGCCGCCCGGCTGTAGGTTATAGCCGAGCGGCTGTGATCATGAGTGGGGAGGCTGTAACCGGAAAAACTCTCAAAAATCGTAAAAAAATCAAAACATGCAATCAAATCACAACTAGAATGATCAAAATTGATTTCTAAGGCCTCTCAGAAGATTACCTTGTCTGTGTTCCAGTGCTTGGACCATGAAAAATGGATTGGGATGCCAGAAACTCTTGTCGTCACCAATAAGCCGAACAAAGCACGGTTTCCGAAGCTCGAACGGAATCCCGAAGAAGATTGAAGGATTGATTATTATGTGTTCTATTAAGATTATTTTTGTTTTTCTTTTTTTTTTCTTAGGTCAAACTCTTTTTTTTTTTCAATTGTCTTAAGAACCCTAGAGAAAATCTAAGTGATGGTCTCTTTTTTTTCTCAAAATCCCCTCTTTTTCTTTTTGTATCTTTTGTTTTCTGCCTTCCTTAACCCTAATCCCAGATTATGGTGTTTAAATACCTCCCTTTTTACTATTAAATCATAATTAATTGCTGATTTCGGCAAAAAAGGAAGACTGACACTTACAACCGTGGGGCTGTAGCTCACAGCCGAGCGGCTGTAGTGACAAAAATGGCTATTTTGCTTAAAAACCAAATTAAATACTGATTCAGACAAAAAAGGAAATATGATGATTACAGTCGCGCCCCTGTAGGCTACAGCCGCGCGGCTGTAATGTCCAGATAAGGCCACTTTCACTTATTTTTCATTCTTTTCCTCGGTTCTGTTAAATACTCACTCGAATTCTTTGGGGTTCCGTACTAGGACTTGTCACACACCTTCAGGCTATCCGGGACATTTCCGACGTTATCCCAGTCGGTCCGAATCAGCTTCACGGTGAAAAAGGTAACAGTAGCTTTCATCACCAAGGTCGGGAAAAAACCTGTGCTCACAACATGTATTTAATTTTCCTACTTAGGAAAATTATTTAATTAATTGTTTACTTTATGTAATTCAATTAATTGATAAATTAATTAATTATATTATGTAAACTTGTTAATTAAATTAAATTCAACCCAATGTTAATTAATTACCTTGACACCGAATGTCAACTAATTAGTTAACGCATTCCTTCCAATGTACATTACATGTACAATTTCTATAAGTTCCGGCTTAGTTGATCTATGTGCACGATCCTATGGGTCTGTCTTTATGTTGGCAGTAGGCCCAAGGCCCACAGACTGTAAGTAGGTTCTAGCAAACCATTACAGCCCCTAATTAAGACAGAGATGCAGCAGTCTTTAGAAGACACTCACCCGGTAGTAATCTCATAGTGTCGTGTATTCAAGGACTATGGCTAGTTAAGAACTACCATACAGTCATCGAATATACAAGTCTGTGGTTCTATTCGTTCCCACTATTAGAACAGACCTAGGATAGGTTTTATGATTATCAATCAATGGATACTCTACTCATATTATAGCACAAGATATAAATGAAATAGATTAATTGCCTTTATTAATGTGACACAAATAATGTATTCATACAATGAGTATTAATGTATAATACAAAATACAAGAATCCAATGCCCTAAGGACTAAGGCACACCAACAACCTCCCACTTGCACTAGTTCCAAGTGGGCATTGCCCTAATTCCTATAAATCTAATATGATCGTTGTGATGTGTCTGTGGCAGCACTTTGGTCAATGGATCAGCGACATTATTCTTGGTGTCAACCTTTTGCAACAATATGTCACCTCTGTTCATAATCTCCCGAATGAGGTGAAACCTTCTGAGCACATGTTTGGATCTCTTGTGCGACCAGGGCTCCTTAGCTTGTGCGATGTCCTCGTTGTTGTCACAAAAAACATCAATTGGGTCTAGGATAGTAGGTACTACTCCCAACTCGATTTTGAATTTCTTGATCCAAACGACTTGCTTTGCAGCTTCGCATGCAGCTATGTACTCAGCTTCCGTTGTAGAGTCAACAATGGTGGCCTGCTTTGAGGACCTCCAACTAATGGCACTGCCATTTAGGTGAAAAACATAACCAGACTATGACTGGTTCTCATCCTTATCAGTCTCAAAGCTTCCATCAGTGTAACTTGACACTACCAGCTCATCTTGACCTCCATACACTAAGAAAGCATCCTTAGTCTGGTGAAGGTACTTCAAGATTGCCTTGACTGCCTTCCAGTGTTCCTCACCAGGGTCTGACCGGTACCTGCTAGTCATACTTAGTGCAAACGCGACATCAGGCCTCGTACATAACATGAAGTACATGATAGATCCAATAGCACATGCATAAGGGATCTTTTCCATGTTCTCCCGGTCCTTCTTTGTTTTAGGACCATCTTTCTTACTCAGCTTCAACCTATGGTGCATAGGCAAGAATCCTTTTTTTGCCTTGTCCATGCTGAATCTTTTCAGAACCTTGTCAATGTACGTGGCCTGACTTAGGCCTAGAAGCCGATTGGATCTATCTCTATAGATCCTGATCCCTAAGATCATCTCAGCTTCGCCTAAGTCCTTCATTATGAAGCACCTACTTAACCACTGCTTAACCCATTGCAGTGTTGGTATGTCTCCTCCAATGATAAGGATGTCATCAACATACAGCACTAGGAAGGTGGAAATGCTCCCACTAACCATCTTATACACAAAGGGCTCATCAAAATTCTATGTGAAGCCATATTCCATAATGGCCTCATTGAATCTCTGATTCCATGACCTCGATGCTTGCTTTAATCCATAAATGGATCTTTGAAGCTTGCATACCCAGTGTGGATACTTTGGATTGATAATAACCTCGGGTTATGCCATGTACACATCCTCGAGTAGCTTTCCATTAAGGAAAGCGGTCTTAACATCCATCTGCCATATCTCATAATCGTACCATGTAGCTATGGCAAGTAGTATCCTAATGGATTTAAGCATGGCAACTGGTGAAAAGGTTTCATCATAGTCAATTCCTTGAACTTGCTTGAATCCTTTTGCCACCAATTGCCCCTTAAAGGTGTTATCGGCTTTTAACTTGAAACACCACTTGCAACCTATCACCTATGCACCCGAAGGTGGATCCACCAAGTTTCATACTTGGTTATCTTGCATAGATTGCATCTCAGCCTCCATGGCTTTACACCATTGATCTGAGTGTGGGCTTTCAATAGCCTCCTGATAGGTCTTGGGCTCCTCTTGGTCAACGACGATAAGGTCCCCATCATCAGTCACGAGAAAGCTGTACCTCTCTAGCTGATGATGTGTCCTACCAGACCTTCTAAGATCCTATGCAATTGGTTCTGGTTTTCTTGAGTAGTCAGATCGGTTCCCGAAGCATCCTCCGCAGCAGCTGTAGGAGTTTGTGAGTCTTGAACTTCTAAAAGTTCAACATTACTCCCACTGTCTCTCTTGGAAAAGAATTCCTTCTCCAAGAAGACTGCATCTTTGGCTATGAAAACTTTGTTTTCTGCCAGATCGTAAAAGTAATAACCCTTAGTTTCCTTAGGGTAACCCACAAACTGGCACTTGACAAATTTGGACTCGAGTATACCACTTGTTAATTTCTTAACATGTGCATCACAACCCCAAATCTTCAAGAAGGAAACATTAGGCTTTCAGCCCTTCCATAGTTCATATGGTGTTCCTTTAACTACCTTGCTTGGTGTATTATTAAGAATGTAAGCAGCTGTCTCTAAAGTATATCCCCAAAAGGAGACAGGGAGTGTAGCATGACTCATCATCGATTGTACCATGTCTAGCAAGGTCCTATTCCTCCTTTCTGACACTCCATTCCACTAGGGTGTTCTAGGAGGAGTGAGTTGGGATACAATCCCACACCCTCTAAAAAACATGTCAAACTCTTGGCTCAAATATTCACCCCTTCGGTCAGACTAAAGTGCTTTTATTTTCTTGCCAAGTTGGTTTTCTACTTCATTCTTAAAGTCCTTGAACCTTTGGAGAGTCTCAGACTTATGCTTCATCAGATACACGTAACCGTATCTGCTGAAGTCATTCGTGAAGGTGACAAAGTACAGAAAACTAGATCTAGCACTAGTGCTCATTGGGCCACATACATCAGAATGTATTAGCTCCAATAGCTCTGAGGCCCTTTCAACAGTCTTGCTAAAAGGCGCCTTTGTCATCTTGCCTTTGAAACAAGATTCGCATGTGTCATAAGACTGGATGTCAAATGACCCTAGCACTCCACTAGAGTGAAGCCTAGCTATGCGCTTCTCGTTTATGTGGCCAAGTCAATAGTGCCAGATGTATGTAGGATTAATTTCATTCTGTTTAATCCTTTTAGCATTTATGTTGTAGATTGAACTTTCATGTTTTACATCAAGGAGATATAAGCCATTTTCAAGAAATGCTGTCCATAAATAATATTGCCACATTGCATAGAAATTCTACCATGTCCAATATTAAATACGAAACTAGAAATATCCAACAAAGAAACAGAAATAATATTCCTGTACATCGCAGGTACAAAATAACAGTTTCTTAGTTCCAAAACAAGTCCACTAGGCATCTCTAAGAAATAATCTCCGATCTCCATGGCCTGAACTCGAGCACCATTTCCAACTCAAAGATCTACTTCTCCAGATCTTAGTAATCTCCTATTTCTTAGACCCTGCACATTTGAACAAATGTGAGATCCACATCCAGTGTCCAAGACCCAAGATGTAGAAATAGCCAGATTAATCTCAACAACATAAATACCTGAAGCAGTAGTTTTTCCCTTCAGTTGCTCCCTTAGCTTTGGACATGAGCTCTTCCAATGCCCCTTCTTATGACACTCATGGCAGACATCGTCAGGAGAAGCAACCCTTACTTTAGGTTGGGCCACCACCTTTTTACCCTTAGCCTTAGCCTTTTGGGCCTTAGCTTTGGCTTTAGATCTGGCCTTTCCTTTAGCAATGGGCGTATTGCCCTTGTTCACTAGCAAAACTTCAAGAGTCTTCTTAAGAGACTTCTCAGTAAGCTTGAGCATGCCATGCAGCCTAACAACCGATTTATCCAACCCTTGCATATGATAGCTCATGATAAACTAGTTGTAAGACTCAGGAAGTAACCCGAGAATAATGTCTGCTGCTAAGTCCTGCAGAACTGGCAAGCCGAGGCGGGCAAGGGTGTCAATATACCCCTTCAACTTTAGCACATGAGTGCTAACAGAAGTCCCAGCTGCCATCACAGTCGTGCAAAGTGCCTTAGTTGTCAGGTAACGTTCCTAACGAGCCTGATCTTGGAACATCTTTTTAAGCTGATCCATCATCTCATAAGCATGCTCGTCCATGAACTGTTTCTGAAGATCAGAAGCCATGGCACCTAGCATGAGGCACGAGACATCTCAGTCATCCCTCACGTGCCAGTCATACCGCTCCACCATCACCGTGGTGACGCCTTGACCTGCGGGAGGCCAGCTGGTAAAGGAGCATTCAGTACATACTCCTTGGACTCTTGTCTAAGAACTATTTGTAAGTTCCTATCCCAATCCAGGAAGTTAGTCCCCGAAAGCTTCTCCTTCTCCAAGAGTGACCTAAGTGAGAGTGAGTTGTTGTTTGTTGCATCCATTTAAATTGCTTAAGTGAAATGGGATTATCTACATGGAAGAAATCATTGCTTGAGTTAGAAATAAAGGACTTTTAAGCCAATTCAAATTAATAATCCGCTTTTAATTTGTTTGTTGGTGATGTTAATTGGCTGACTTGACCAAGATCCACAACTTATCAATGACTGGCTGAACTAGGGCTCGCTAACCAACCATTGATTCGTTGGTAGGATGACCTATCCAATCCTTCCACGAAGGACTATTGGTTTGATGGGCTTATTAACACTTTACCCATCTATGCTTACGACCCGCTCTGAGCTAATGCTACCCATATTGAGTTAAACCACCATTCACATGTTAACCATACCAAGTATCCTAACCCTCGACGGCACACCGAATACTACAATGTACCCAGCTAGGGCATGGCGCACATTGTAGCATCAATGGGAGGAAGAGGTGTGAATGTGGGAAGCACAAACGACTCAATATTTTAATTTTCAGATTATAATTAAGTGATACGGCTTAGCATGCATAAACGCAGGTAATAATTTGGTGATCCATACATCTATATTATATGACAAATGCAATAACATACTTAATTTAAAATAAATGAGATCCTATGAGCCTTTAATTACAACCTAACGAAAAACTAGATATCCTATCTAATTCTTCATGGGCCAGACTGCAATCCTTCTTGGGCTCCCACCATAGGCTTGCTCCATCTAGGCCTTCCTCTACACTTGATGCAATTACAACAATTTTATTTTAAATAAAATCTATTCTAAAATTATATCAAAATAAAAGAAATGACATGCAGGCCATATTTCTCAAAATTAAATTACAACCAATAATAATTTAGAGCCCATAGAACTCCACATCACATTTCAAAGAAAGTACCTGTCATGTACATACATTCCAATATGATGCATGATCATGACATTCCAAATTAAATATAAATGTTAAGCCAACTTACGTAGGGTGAAATTACCAATTTTAACAAATGTGACTAAGGCCCATAAAGGCTAAATGGATAACATCCATAAATATAAAATTAATAATTTTGCTCCCACTTGAATTTGAGTTGTCACAAATTTAAAATTTAGCCCTCCTAATTTAACTGGTATCATGGATTATTGGGCCAATTTCACAAAGTCCATATTCAATTTAATATGCAAACAATTAAATTAAATATGCCTGCCAACAAAATAAACAATTTAAATACAAATTAATTTTAAAAAAATTTAATTTAATTTGCATTTGGGTCGGGGATAAAAAAATACCCGAAAAATCCAAAACCAGACCTAAACCCCACGAGCGGTGCTGCTGCAAATGGCAAGGATGGAATCGCAAATGCGATTCCATCTTTTGCCCACTTTTTTGTTCCTTTTTTTTATTTTATAAAATAAAATCATAAAAAAAAATTATCCATAAAAAAATTAAATAATCACTAAAACAATAATTTTAGATAGAAACCAATTTGGAAAAATAATCAAAAACCCACAATCCAACAATTCTAGGGTTCATCCAAAAACAAAACCAATTGAATAAAAAACCCTAAAATCACAAACTTGAAACCCATTCTTTCTTCAAGAACGCTTTCAAGAACCACTTCTAATCAATCTAATGGACAAAACCTAGGCTTTGATACCACTGTTGGGATTCGTCATTAGAAAAATAACATGGCGCAGCGGAAAATACACCGTTTAAAATTTCCTCGAACCCACCTATCATGTCTAATTACCATTGATTAGAATAAAACCAATTTGAATCAAGAGAGATTAACTCACCGGATTCGTCTTTTCTAGAGACTGCTGCAAAATCATTTCTTGAAACTGCGATCTCCAAAGTCTGGTGCACGACCAACTATTGAGCGGGAATAGGTGCTAGCCAAAGACGGGAAGGAATGGATGATTAATGCTGGGATTTTTGGCTGTTCTGTAGCTGCTCTTGGTGGCTAAAATTTCCAGCAATTAATTAGGATTGAATTAGGTTTTTTTTCTTCCTTAAGTATGCCCTTATATAGACACCTTGTCTAATTGGGTTTTAATTAGGTTAATTAAACCGAAGCCCACTAGGATCATAATTACATAAATAAACTTTTAATTAAAAAATATATACTATGTAATTTAATTCCATTTGACTAAATTTAATTACCCCTAAAAATAAAATTAAATCACGCTTAAGTAAATACAATACATGTATTTAATTTTCCTACATAGGAAAATTATTTAATTAATTGTTTGCTTTATGTAATTCAATTAATTGATAAATTAATTAATTACATTACGTAAACTTATTAATTAAATTAAATTCAACCCAATGTTAATTAATTACCTTGACAATGAATGTCAACTAATTAATTAACGCATTCCTTCCAATGTACATTACATGTGCAATTTCTATAAGTTCCGGCTCAGTTGATCTATGTGCACGATCCTATGGGTTTGTCTTTATGTTGGCAGTAGGCCCAAGGCCCACAAACTGTAAGTGGGTTCTGTTGGGATTTTTCACCGAAAATCACCCGATAAAAGCGGAAGAACGTGGAGATTTTCTCAAATCCGGTCCTAGGAGCAATTGAAATGGAAATTGAAAAACTTTAAAATAAATAGAAAGAGATTAATTTTCTTACCAGAAAATCTCTTTCAAGAGATGGATGAAGACTGCAGAAATCAAAGCAGATTTCCTCCTCGTTTTCGTACACGAACGCCTAACGAATGCAACCCGTGCTAGCGTCGGAAAAACGAAACAATGGAAGAGAGGAGGCTAAGAATTTCGGCTAGCTTGTGTGTTAGGTTAGGGGGCCGAAATTATCACTCTAGGTTTTATACCTAGGGTGGCCGAATTCCCTTAGGGGATTTCAGGCCCAGCTTGGCTCCATTCCATTTTGTGCGGGCTTCCTTGTTTTAATTTGGGCCCAGTCTAATTTTAATTATTCTGGTTTAAATTAATTTCAAGCCCAATTTTAATATACCCATGTATTTAATATATTACTCCAAGTAATATATTATTTACATTTAAATTAAAATTAGTTTGACCAATTAATTTAATCCATCGAATTAAAATTAAATCTTCACAAAATAAAATCATATGTAAACCTATACATATGAATATTTCCACCTAGGAAATAATTTCATAATTAATCCAATTAATTATGAAGAGCCAATCGAACATATATTAATTACATTTAATAGGATCAATCCAATTGATCTTTATAATATAATTAATATATATACACCTCTCTCTCCATAGTGTATACTCCAAGTATACATGTGATTCCTTAAGTCTGAATTCAGTCGTTCTATGTGTACGATCCCGTGGGCCCATCTTTATGTTGGCAGCGGACCTTTGGCCCGCAGACTGCAGTTGGGCTCTAACAAGCCACTGCAGCCCCCAATTAAGATGGAGATGGCAGTCTAACTGTTATCATGACCCTGTTGCTTAAACTTGTACATCCCATGTCATTGATATCGGTGTCCAACACAGAGGCATGGATTGATCACCCTCTTTTGTGTCCGGACATTAACTTGATCCCGAATGTACTGAAGCTCACAAACAAGTTCCAACTTGTTTGGGTGTGGCCACACTCTTATCAGTCACATTCATCAAGAGGCCGGTGATATCTTCTCAATGGGCTACTGAGTGACAAATCCTTTTTGCATATCCATAGTATTACCATGCTCAGTGACATACCCGAAAGTACCCATACTTGGCACCCTATTACAGGCCCTTTAGGCGTACCCCTAAGCATGTGACTTCACATGTAACACCATCATATGGTCAGGTCAAAGGATCCATACAAGTACTACACGAGAATCACTTGTGATACTATACCATGTGGATTACTCGTTTAGTGGATCTATCCAGTACCATGCTCCCAGGCATGTACCCATTAACTTGGTTGACATTCCATGTCCAATGACCGATAAGACACCGCCATACAACCAGGTTAATGATAGTCTCTCGTTCCATTCATTCCCATGACTGGAACAGACTACGGATCTCTTTATGGTCATATCGTTTACCCTATCCATGGTCTTACTGCCAAGTGCATGACACTTGTCATCATGGATATAGATATGTCCATTGGATACTTCATTTAATATATTGCACAAGATAAATATAATAAATGAATTGATGCCTTTATTAATAACACAAATGAGTATAATACATAAATCCAATAAATGTATAATACAAATACAAGGACCAATGCCTCGGGACTAGGGCATTTCCAACAATCTCCCACTTGCACTAGTTCCAACTAGGCATGGGCCTAATCCCTATAGACCTAGTGTGACCCTCGTGCTTGGGCTGAGCCAGCACCTTGGTCAATGGATCTGTACATTATCCTCGGTGTCCACTCTGTGCAATGCAATGTCACCTCTCTCCGCGATCGCTCGTATGAGGTGAAACTTTCTGAGCACGTGCTTTGTGTTCTTGTGTGACCGGGGCTCCTTAGCTTGTGCAACAGCCCCATTGTTGTCACAGAAGATATCAACTGGGTCCTGGATAGTTAGCACTACTCCCAACTCAGTGATAAACTTCCTCATCCACACAGCTTCTTTAGCTGCATCACACGCAGCGATGTACTCAGCTTCTGTTGTAGAGTCTGCTATGGTTGGCTGCTTTGAGCTCCTCCAGCTTACAGCACCACCATTCAGTAAAAACACATACCCAAACTGTGATTGGTACTCATCCTGGTCGGTCTGGAAGCTTGCATCAGTATACCCAGTAACTGATAGCACTTCCTGACCACCATACACTAAGAAGCTATCCTTAGTCCGGTTAAGGTACTTGAGGATCACTTTGACAGCTTTCTAGTGATCCTCCCCGGGATCTTGCTGGTATCGACTCGTTATACTCAGTGCAAAGGCGACATCAGGTCTCGTACATAACATGGAGTACATAATTGATCCTATAGCCGAAGCATATGGAACCAATTTCATGTTCTCCCTGTCTCCCTTGTTTTAGGACAGTTCTTCTTACTAAGTTTCAGCCCATGGCCCATTGGCAAGAAACCTTTCTTGGCCTGGTCCATGCTGAACCTTTTCAGAACTTTGTCAATGTACGAAGCCTGACTTAGGCCCAGAAGCCGATTTGATCTATCCCTGCAGATCCTGATCCCTAGGATCATCTCAGCCTCGCCTAAGTCCTTCATTGCAAAGCACTTACTCAGCCACTGCTTTACCCCTTGCAGTGTAGGTATGTCGCTTCCAATGAGCAGGATGTCGTCTACATAAAGTACCAAGAATGTGACAATGCTCCCACTAGTCCTCTTATATACACAAGGCTCATCTAGATTCTGTATGAAGCCATATTCCTTTATAGCCTCATTAAATCTTAGATTCCAACTATGGGACGCTTGCTTCAGTCCATAAATGGACCTTTGAAGTTTGCATACCCTACCCGAATACTTAGGATCGATAAAACCCTCAGGTTGTGTCATGTACACATCCTCGAGTAGCTTTCCATTAAGGAAAGCGGTTTTGACATCCATCCACCATACCTCATAGTCATACCATGCGGCTATGGCCAGTAGTATCCTAATGGATTTGAGCATGGCTACTAGTGAGAAGGTTTCATCATAGTCTATTCCATGGACTTGTCTGAAACCTTTTGCAACCAGATGCCCCTTGAAGGTATTATCAGCTTTTAGCTTATAGCACCACCTGCAACCTATTACCTTATCACCCGGAGGTGGATCAACCAAGTTCCAAACTTGATTATCGTACATAGATTGCATTTCTGCCTCCATGGCTTTACGCCAATTTGCAGACTGTAGGCTAGCCATAGCCTCCTGGTAGGTTTTGGGTTCTTCCTCATCCCAGATGAGAAGAGTTTGATCAGCGGTGATGAGGAAACCATACCTCTCCGGTTCCCGATGATCCCTACCAGACCTTCTAGGTTCTTGTGTGGCCTGGGTCGGTGCTTCCACTGGTGGAAGCTCCACCTGGGCCTCCGAGTTATCCTCTTCAGGAGCTTGTGAGCCTTGAACTTCCCTGAGTTCAATATTGCTCCCACTATCTTTCTTGGAAAGGAACTCCTTTTCTAGAAAGGCCCCTTTCCTTGCCACGAACACTTTGTTCTTGGCGGGGTTGTAGAAGTAATACCCTTTGGTTTCCCTAAGGTAGCCCACAAACAGGCATTTATCGGTTTTGGGCTCCAGCTTGCCACTAGTCAATTTCTTGACATGTGCTTCGCATCCCCAAATCCTTAGGAAAGACACATTGAGCTCCTTGCCTGTCCATATCTGATATGGGGTCTTTTCCACTGCCTTAGTCGGAGTATTATTTAAGATGAGAGCTGCTATCTCGAGGGTGTGTCCCCAGAAACTAATTGGGAGAGATGCTTGACTCATCATTGAGCGGACCATGTCTAACAAAGTCCTATTCCTCCGTTCGGACACCCTATTCCATTGTGGTGTTCCGGGAGGAGTGAGCTGTGGAACTATTCCATGCTCTCTCAAGTATGAGTCAAACTCTAGGCTCATATACTCACCGCCTCGGTCCGATCGAAGGGTTTTGATATTCCTACCTAGCTGGTTCTGTACCTCGTTCCTAAATTCCTTGAACCTATCAAGGGTCTCGGACTTGTGTTTCATCATATAGACATAGCCATATCTACTGAAATCATCCGTGAACGTGACGAAGTACAAATGCCCACCTCTGGTTGCTGCGCTAATAGGACCACATACATCTGAATGTATTAGGTCCACTAAGCCAGTGGCCCTTTCAGCCTTCTTGCTAAAAGGCGCCTTTGTCATCTTGCCTCGTAAACATGATTCACATGTATCAATTGACTCCAAGTCAAATGACCCTAGGACTCCAACTTTGTGAAGTCTAGCAATGCGCTTCTCGTTTATATGGCCAAGACGACAATGCCATAGGTAGACAGGATTAAGTTCGTTAGGCTTAACCCTTTTAGCATTTATGTTATAGATATGATTGGTTTCATTTAAGTCCAGGATATATAGGCCATTATTTAATAGAGCATCTCCATAAAATAATCCCTCTCTAGATATTGAAATTTGACATGAAAAATAGTGAAATTAAATCCAGAAATATCCAACATTGATACAGAAATCATATTCCTGCACATGGCAGGTACAAAGTAACAATGTTCTAAAATCAAAACCAATCCACTGGGCATCATAAGGTGATATTTGCCGATCTCTATGGCAGCAACCCTTGCTCCATTTCCGACCCGCAAGTCCACCTCTCCCGACCCCAGCAACCTTCTGTTCTTAAGTCCCTGCACATTGCAACAAATGTGAGAACCACATCCAGTATCCAATACCCAGGATGTTGAAACAGTAAGGTTAACATTTATAACATAAATACCTGAAGAGGATGCACCTTGGCCCCTTCTTTGCTCTCCCATCAGCCTGGGACATGATCTCTTCCAATGGCCCGCCTGTTTGCACCCGAAACAGACATCCTCAGGACCTGCCTTCTGCTAGGCCTTGGGTTGGGCCTTGGCCTTCTTGGCTTTGGCCTTTTTGGCCTTGGCCTTGGCCTTTTCCTTGGCCTTACCCTTGGCAAGAGGAGGGTTCCCCTTATTGACCAGCAGCACCGGCGGAGTCTTCTTGATCGATTGCTCAGTAAGCTTAAGCATCCCATGCAGCTCACTGACAGTACGGTTCATCCCTTGCATATTGTAGTTCAGGATGAACTGATCATAAGAATCCGGCAAGGACGCGAGGATTGTGTCCACTGCCAACTCTTGAGAGATAGGCGATCCGAGACGGGCCAAAGTATCCAAATAGCCCTTCATCTTGAGCACGTGTGCACTCACAGATGTCCCGACCCCCATCTTACAAGAGTGGAATGCCTTATTGGTCAGGTACCTTTCCTGACGAGCTTGCTCTTGAAACATCTCGTTAAGAGTTGTTATCATAGCATAGGCTTGGTGGTCCATAAACTGTTTTTACAGTTCGGGGACCATGCAGGCCAACATAAGGCATGTCACATCCCGGTTGTCCTTGACATGCGCCTCGTATTCCTCCAGCTGGGCAGCCGGTGGATTACGTCCTTGAGGCGCAGCCGGCACAGGCCTTTCCAGTACATACTCTTTTGACTCTTGTCTAAGAACGATCCTTAAGTTCCTAGACCAGTCCAAAAAATTAGGACCGAAAAGCTTGTCCTTTTCAAGAATAGATCGTAGTGATAAGGTATTATTGTTTGCCATTTAAGGGTTTCTACACAGAAAAACATTGAGAGTGTTAATAAAGGGCTTTAATTTATTATTCCCATATGAAATTAATAATGAATCATGTTATTAATTTAAACCGAGTTGTTGGGCTCATGGGCCGAGATCCATCTTTCATCAAGATATAGCCAAACGAGGGTTTGGTACAACTATACCTTGATTATTTAGGTAGGAACGCCGTCCAATCCCAACCTAGGGACTCTCGGTTTGATGGGCTTGTTGGCACTTACCCATCTGTGCTTAGGGCCAGGAGAATCCTACTACCCACGCTAAGTTAAAACCTCCATTCAAGTGTTAGAGTATCCCATACTCAAACCTAATACAAAGTGACAATACTCCAGTGTATCCTGCGAGGGCATGGTCTACAACTGGCATATTCCCACCTCGATTCGGTTTTGAATGAGGGAAGCACTTTTAAGCGACTTAGTAATTCCATTCGGTTATTTGATTCAATTCATAACGGCTTACATACATAAGGCGGGTGAAATTGCTATTGGATCATACATTCATACATGCGAATAAACATAAAGCATAATTAAATAAAAGTAAAATGGATTGCTATGGGCCTATATTACAGCCTAATATTATTCTAGTAAACCTATACTAGAAATGAATATCAGGTGGGCCTCCATCTTTTCCTTTTGGGCTTGCACCTCCACTTGGGCTCACCACTCCATGGGCTTCTTCTTTTACAAATTTTATAATATTTGAATAAAATAAAATTACATTAAAAAAAGAAAAACGACACGCAGGCCCTATTTACCTAAAAAGAAAAATACAACCTATCTTGTACAAGGCCCAATAGCGTCCAACCATACAAACATTTAATCATACATATGCATCCAATACATATAATTCATAAGCATGTTATAATGCATGATTTAAGCCCATTTCAATTATGTCCAAGCCATTATATTAGAAATCGCCAATTTTGGCCCACCATGGTTCTAACCCATAACTGGCTTTGGGCCTCCAGCCCAGGCAGTCCAACTGCTCTCACTGGAATTGGGAAACCATGGGTCCAACTTAGCCGTCCAAGTAATTGTGCCAAAATTACCCGAACCAATTTCCATTAACCATATTAATTTCCAAAATTAATATCACATGAACGAAAATAAAATTCATTCAAGAAACCATACGCATTTAAATTACATAAATTTAAACACACGAATTTTAAAACCAATTAAAATTTCAAAACTGGGCCCCGGGCCCAAGACCCACCAAATCCAAAAACAGGGCCTGACCCGCTGCAGCTAGGGCAACGGGGTTGCCCTAGCAGCAGCAGCGGTGCAGCGCAGCTGCTGCTGGTGGTAGCTGCTGCTGGAACCAGCGGCTGCTGCCGCCGGCAGCCCCGCACCCCGGGATGCAAATTTTTTTTTTTTATAAACAGAATTAATAAAAAAAATCACCATCCATCAACACAAAGCAATTCTCCAATAATTCCAATAACATACAACAAAATTAAACTAACATAAACCTATATGCAAATTTAACTTTCATTGTATAAAACATATGGGAAAAATCATAAACCCATACCAAGAACCCCAATAAAAAATCTCTGATTTCAAAAATGGGATTCAACCAATATTATCAATTTCCACGGATCAAAAGCCCGCTCTGATACCACTTTTGGGATTTTTTACCGGAAATCACCCGATAAAAGCGAAAGAACGCGGTGATTTCCTCAAATCCGGTCCCAGGAGCAATTGAAATGGAAATTGAAAAACTTTAAAATAAATAAAAAGAGATTAATTTTCTTACCAGAAAATCTCTTTCAAGAGATGGATGAAGACTGCAGAAATCAAAGCAGATTTCCTCCTCGTTTTCGTACACGAACGCCTAACGAATGCAACCCGTGCTAGCGTCGGAAAAACAAAACAATGGAAGAGAGGAGGCTAAGAATTTCGGCTAGCTTGTGTGTTAGGTTATGGGACCGAAATTATCACTCTAGGTTTTATACCTAGGGTGGCCGAATTCCCTTAGGGGAATTCAGGCCCAGCTTGGCTCCATTCCATTCTGTACGGGCTTCCTTGTTTTAATTTGGGCCCAGTCTAATTTTAATTATTCTAGTTTAAATTAATTTCAAGCCCAATTTTAATATACCCATGTATTTAATATATTACGAAGTAATATATTATTTACATTTAAATTAAAATTAGTTTGACCAATTAATTTAATCCATCGAATTAAAATTAAATCTTCACAAAATAAAATCATATGTAAACCTATACATATGAATATTTCCACCTAGGAAATAATTTCATAATTAATCCAATTAATTATGAAGAGCCAATCGAACATATATTAATTACATTTAATAGGATCAATCAAATTGATCTTTATAATATAATTAATATATATACACCTCTCCTCCATAGTGTATACTCCAACTATACATGTGATTCCTTAAGTCTGCATTCAGTCGTTCTATGTGTACGATCCCATGGGCCCATCTTTATGTTGGCAGCGGGCCTTTGGCCCGCAGACTGCAGTTGGGCTCTAGCAAGCCACTGCAGCCCCCAATTAAGATGGAGATGGCAGTCTAACTGTTATCATGACCCTATAGCTTAAACTTGTACATCCCATGTCATTGATATCGGTGTCCAACACAGAGACATGGATTGATCACCCTCTTTTGTGTCCGGACATTAACTTGATCCCGAATGTACTGAAGCTCACAAACAAGTTTCAACTTGTTTGGGTGTGGCCACACTCTTATCAATCACATTCATCAAGAGGCCGGTGATATCTTCTCAGTGGGCTACTGAGTGACAAATCCCTTCTGCATATCCATAGTATTACCATGCTCAGTGACATACCCGAAAGTACCCATACATGGCACCCTATTACAGGCCCTTTAGGCGTACCCCTAAGCATGTGACTTCACATGTAACACCATCATATGGTCAGGTCAAAGGATCCATACAAGTACTACACGAGAATCACTTGTGATACTATACCATGTGGATTACTCGTTTAGTGGATCTATCCAGTACCATGCTCCCAGGCATGTACCCATTAACTTGGTTGACATTCCATGTCCAATGACCGGTAAGACACCACCATACAACCAGGTTAATGATAGTCTCTCGTTCCATTCATTCCCATGACTGGAACAGACTACGGATCTATTTATGGTCATATCGTTTACCCTATCCATGGTCTTACTGCCAAGTGTTGGGAATTAATCGCACAAAACAAAAATGCGCAGCGGAAATAAAAAGATTAATCCCCACCAAGGACCCATGTACATTTCATTGAATCGGAAGGAGGGTTAAAGAATTACCTTAATTCTTTGAAGATTGAATCAAGCAGGAACCAAAATAGCTTCCCTCTATGGTTGATCCACACGGAGCAATACGTCCACCGCGTGCTAGCGCCGGATTTGAAGAACAATTCTTCGAACGAGAGAGAGAGACCAAAATTTCGAAAACTTGGAAGGAGAGCAAGGCAAAAGTCGGCTGGCTGCTTTTAAGGGGCTGGCCGAAATCTGCTTTCTCCACTTATGGAGCAAAATTAGGTTTTCAGGTTTTTTTATTTCCTTAAATATAAACCCTATTTAGTTAATTATAATTATAACCTAATACACCTATTAGTTATAATTATATATTAACCCACACAATTTAATATTAATTCTCAATTAATATTAAATCAATTCAATTCTCCATGATACATATATGTATATATAATATTATAATTAATTATATCTCCATATAATTTAATTATAATATGTAGCATACTTTATGCAATATTAATTACATTAATATTTATATATACATACATAAATATATATCACTATATATATTTATTCTCTTTCTCATTCATAAATTATTATCCAATAATAATTTATACCCGATAAGATGAACTTCATTTTGCTCTTGTGTGTGACCCCATAGGATCATATTAATTGGCAATAAGGAAATTACCATAATGTCCTTATAGGTCACAAGCGGACTCTAGCAAGCCATTACGACTACCCAATTAATATGATTGGAATGATCCAATACCTATTTATAGAATGTCATATTCCCTTTTGTCTCTTTGATATCATGATTAATTATAAGACATGGTACACTTGTCAATCTTATATAATTAATCATATGCTTTCTCGATCTCAAAGTAAACTGTTCAGACAAAACAATTGATACTCTTATCAATTATTTGAGCACGGCCATGCATTTAACAGTCTTACTTATCGAGGGGCCCAGTGATATCGCTCTCTTGTTAGAGAGGGACAAAATCCCATATCTGTCACTCACATCCCTAAGCATGAGTCATATTGTACCCAACCACAGCCTTTATAACTACTCTGTTACAAGCAGCGTTTGACTGCGTCAAAGCACAACATGAATTCATCCCGGAATCCATGGTGACCTCAGGTCAAAGGAATCAGCTGATGACACTACTATAATCAAGATCAGTTGTGACACGTGACCATGAACTTGATCTCATAGTGGGTCTCCAGCAACATGTTCTCTAACATATTGCCCGTGAGTATAATCTGTATCTGTATACACTATATTCATCTTATGAATATCCATTATCACTCACACTAGTCTTAGTTTGTTATTATTCCCATAATAACAATCGACTAGGGAAATTTAGAATTACACAATTAATTCATGGATACATTATCATAAATACTAACATACAAATATATATGATAAAATAAGTCTTTATTAATGACTTAAGAAGATTGTTTACATAATCCAACATTGGCTTAGGGCACAATCTCTAACAATCTCCCACTTGCCCTAAGTCCAATCTCAAATGTATCTAATACCCATGGACCTAGCATGACCATCATGTACAGCTTGTGAAAGAGCTTTTGTTAGTGGATCAGCAACATTGTCTTCAGACGCAACTTTGCATATCTTCACATCTCCTCTTGAGATGACTTCTCTTATGTAGTGAAAACGCCGAAGTATATGTTTGGATTTCTGTGACACACTAGGTTCCTTAGCAAGTGATATTGCCCCATTATTGTCACACAAGAGGCTCACAGGATTCACTATGCTAGGAACGACACCAAGTTCTTCGATGAACTTCTTGATCCAAACAGCCTCTTGGGCTGCATCTGATGCAGCAATATACTCAGCTTCTGTTGTAGATGCAGCTATCGTGCTTTGCTTAGAACTCTTCCAACTTATCGCACCTCCATTCAGAATGAACACATACCCAGACTGTGACTGCATCTGATCTTGATCAGTTTGGAAACTTGCATCCGTGTAACCATTTACAACAAGATCTTCGTCCGAGCCTCCATATATCAAGAATGTATCTTTAGTTCTTCTCAAGTACTTAAGAATACTCTTGACAGCAGTCCAGTGACTATCACCTGGATCAGACTGATATCTACTTGTCATGCTCAAAGCAAAAGAGACATCTGGCCGAGTACATACCATGGCATACATGATAGATCCTATAGCTGACGCATAAGGAATCTTATCCATGCGTTGACGTTCTTCAACTGTCACAGGACATTGCTTATGACTAAGCTTTATCCCTTGCCCAATAGGAACATTTCCTTTCTTTGATTGATCCATACTGAACCTTTTCAGTATTTTGTCAATGTATGTACTCTGGCTTAAGCCTATCAATCTCTTAGATCTATCTCTATAGATCTTTATTCCAAGAATGTAGGCTGCCTCACCCAAGTCTTTCATAGAAAAACACTTTCCTAGCCAAGATTTTACTTCTTGCAAGGTAGGAATGTGATTTCCTATTAACAATATGTCATCGACATATAGAACTAGGAAAACTATATTACTCCCACTGAACTTCTTGTACACACAAGGCTCATCTTCGTTTTTGATGAAGCCAAACTTTTTGACTGATTCATCAAAACAATGATTCCAACTTCTTGATGCTTGCTTCAAACCATAAATGGCCTTTTGAAGCTTGCATACTTTATCAGGATTCTTTGGATCGACAAAACCTTCAGGCTGTGTCATGTACACATCCTCAACAAGGTTTCCATTTAGGAAAGCTGTTTTGACATCCATTTGCCATATTTCATAGTCATAATATGCTGCTATGGCAACAAGAATTCTGATGGACTTGATCATAGCTACTGGCGAAAAGGTTTCGTCATAGTCTATACCATGAACTTGTCGGTAACCCTTTGCCACTAACCTTGCTTTATAAGTCTGAATATTCCCATCCATGTCCGTTTTCAATTTGAAAACCCATTTGTGCCCTATTGCTTTAGCACCCTTTGGGAGATCAACCAAAGTCCATACTTTGTTGTCGTCCATGGATTGAATTTCTGACTTCATAGCATCAAGCCATTTTTCAGATTCTGAATTAGAGACAGCTTCCATGTACGTGGAAGGTTCATTCTCTTCTAACAGAATCAGATCATTTTCATTCGTGACGAGAAATCCATATCTCTCGGGCTCATGACGAACTCTACTTGATCTACGTTGGACTTGTGTTACTGGTTCTGACTCAACAACTTCTTGTGAATTAGGTTGTTCCATTTGAAACTCACTTTCAACTTGGTTATCCATATTTTCTTGTAGGTGTACTTTACTCTCACTGATTCCTTTGGAAATAAACTCTTTTTCCAGGAATGTACCACCCTTAGCAACAAACACTTTGTTTTCACTAGGATTGTAAAAGAAATAACCTTTAGTTTCTTTTGGATAACCAACAAAATTGCATTTCACAGATTTTGGTGATAACTTGTTTGAAATCAAATATTTCACATAGGCTTCGCATCCTCAAATCTTGAGAAAAGACAAATTTGGTTTCTTACCAATCCATATCTCATATGGTGTCTTTTCAACTGCTTTTGATGGAACTCGGTTCAGTGTGAATGCCGCTGTTTCAAGTGCATATCCCCAAAAGGATAGAGGAAGATTTATTTGACTCATCATAGACCGAACCATATCCAATAAAGTTCGGTTCCTCCTCTCAGACACACCATTCCACTGTGGTGTACCAGGAGGAGTTAATTGTGAGACAATCCCACAATTTCTAAGATGATCGTCGAACTCTTGGCTCAAATATTCACCACCTCGATCAGATCTAAGTGCTTTAATTGTCTTGCCAAGTTGGTTTTGTACTTCATTTTGGAAGGCTTTGAACATTTCAAAGGATTCCGACTTATGCTTCATTAGATATAGATAACCATATCTACTGAAGTCATCAGTGAACGTAATGAAGTATCGAAAACCACCTCTAGCAGTTGTGCTCATAGGCCCACATACATCTGTATGTATGAGTTCTAATAAGTCACTAGCCCTTTCACTGTGACCAGTAAAAGGACTCTTGGTCATCTTACCCATTAAACAAGACTCGCAAGTGTCATATGTTTCAAAAACATCTAGACCCAAAATTCCATCTTTATGGAGTTTTGAAATGCGTTTCTCATTAATGTGTCCTAGACGACAGTGCCAGAGATAAGTAGGATTCACAATATTTGTTCTTATCCTTTTGGTATTTATGTTATATACATGCTCATCATAACCTTCACTAAGGTTCAACAAATAAAGACCATCATGTAAATCCGCATTTGCATAAAACAAGTCTTTATTGAAAAGCAATAAGTGATTATTCTCAATAACACATTTAAATCCTTCCTTGTCCAAACATGAAATAGAAATGATGTTCCTAGACAAATTAGGAACAAAATAACAATTATTCAAAAGGAGAACAAGTCCACTTGGCAACTTGAGCTCGTAGCGACCGACTTCATAAGCAGCAACTCTAGCTCCATTCGCCACATGGAATTCTACCTCGCCCTTCTTGAGCTTTCTACTTCCTCTAAGCCCCTGCACATTCATACAAATGTGAGAACCACAACCGGTATCTAATACCCACGAAGTAGAAACAGAAGTAGAATGAAGTATTTCAATAACATGAATACCTTGATTAGCGGTCTCACCGCCTCTCTTCTTCCTCAAGTCCTCCAAATAAAGCTTGCAATTTCTGCGCCAATGACCAGGCTGATTGCAGAAATGGCATGCGCCTTCCTTTGGAGGCTTTGCCTTGGTAACAGCTTTGGGCTTCTTTGCATCCTTCCCAAACTCTTTGGGTTTGTTTGCTTTACCCCTCTTCTTCTGGATCCTACCCTTTTGCACCATATGGATCCCTTTGGAGCTTGGTTTCTCTTTTATAGTCACTTCAGCGTTTTTAAGCATCCCATGCAATTCGCTTACCGTTTTGTCCATATCATTCATGTGATAATTCATGACAAAATGGGAGTAACTATCGGGAAGAGAGTTTAGGATCAAATCCGTTGCCAACTCAGGTCTGAGTGGCGAACCAAGTCTCTCCAACTGATCAATGTACCCTTTCATCTTCAGAACATGTGCACTAACCGAACTACCTTCGGCCATTTTGCACGCAACCAAAAATCTCAAGGTCTCATACCTTTCCCTTCTCGCTTGCTTTTGGAACATTTCCTTAAGCTCTTGAGACATCTCATATGCCTCAAATGTTTCCAGATCCTTCTGAAGTTCCAGAATCATTGATGCGAGCATCAGGCACTGTACATCAATCTGATCATTTTGATGCTTGTGGAAAGCATCCCTTTCAGCTCTTGAAGCTGTGGTGGGTGGAGGGTTAGCGGGCAAAGGCCCATCCAGAACATATAGCTTTCGCTCTTGCTTGAGAACAATTCTCAAGTTGCGATACCAGTCTAGGTAATTTGTTCCATTCAGTTTATCCTTCTCAAGGATAGATCGAATAGAACCGGGATTGCTTGTGTTGGCCATTTATCTACAACAGAAAATATATATGCAAAGTTAATTACATAAGAGAATATAGCTCCCACTAAAATTATAAAACCCTTTAAAATATTTAAGTGGGTAAAAGACCCAAAATCCATACTTAACCATAGCACTGCTTTGGCATGTCCCTATGATTAAATATAATTTCGGTAAACATCACCATGTCAATTACATCATTATGTAACTCTTTTAATTTATGAGATGCATGATATCATATATCATATTTAATTTGTATGTTACTCATCTCATCCTTGCCTCGGGCTCAAACACCTTTTTGATTAACCCTTTAGTTAAACCAATTACAACACAATGAGAATCACCTTTTCTCATATTATTGCTTCGCTAAGGTCACAACATGCGTACCCGCCCTGGCGGTATACCATGATGCGAACATAGTACTTGACAAGTGTTATACGTAATTGGGTGGCAAAAATATAAACTTCATAAGTTTATTTAGGGTTTATAAATCCCGTGATTAGAATTTTATCATATACAAAACATGGCATTAATATTAAACTTTCCAAGTTAACATTAATCCTAGCATGGCATCCAATGTCATACATTCATCTAGCATGCATATTTCATACTAGGCATGGCATCATATGGCATCAAAATATAAAACATGCAATAGACTCGAAAAACCGTGTTATGGTATGGTTTTATCTATATTGATTTTCATAGGCCAATATGAAAATCAACAGGTCATTTCCTAGGTGGTTGCAACCATCGCATGGTCACAGCACAGCCGCACCCCTTGGATCCGTCTTCACGTCTTTGTTCCTTGGCATCATCTCATGGATTTACATATTTAACAAAATTGTATCCTATACAGTTTTCTAGTAAAATAAGATTTACAAACAATAAATTGCATCCTATACAATTTATCTAGAAAATAAGATTACATAAATACAAACGACTCGCAGGCCGTATTTATAAAACTTTACATCCACCAAAACCAAAGGAAAACAAAACATCCACAGGGTCCAAAACCATACCACAACACCATGCATAAAATTATCACAATAATTTTACATCTACAAGATTTAGGATTCAAAAACTAAACACAATCTTATTGTATTTAAAAGAAATTGATTTGAGAAGAAAAGGTATAGAAGACAATTTCTACATTGCAGCACTAAGGGAACACGGCGTGCAAAACCGGTTTGCACGGCGTGCAACACTTGCACGCGGCCGTGTTCCTCGCTGTTACTCAGTGCACATGAGAAATTTCCGGTTGCACGCCGTGCAAAACCAGTACACGGCGTGCAACACACATATGCACGGCGTGCAACACTTGCACGCCGGCGAGTTATGCACTGATTCTCAGCTTACGAAAACGATTTCCGACTACACGCCGTGCAACACACGTTTGCACGGCGTGCAGTGCCTGCACGCCGGCGTGTTCTGCACTGAAAAACAATTCTGCTTCAATTTGTTCAAAACAACAATTCCCAAATCAATTCCAAACGTTATTCACAATAACAAAGAACCCTAAATCAAAAACATATAACCCTAACATGCAATTTTGATCTAATCAAAATAACAAATCCAATTCAATCAATGCACAAGTGGCTCTGATACCACTGTTGGGAATTAATCGCACAAAACAAAAATGCGCAGCGGAAATAAAAAGATTAATCCCCACCAAGGACCCATGTACAT
The DNA here is from genome assembly GCA_039660915.1 of Euphorbia tirucalli. Lineage (NCBI taxonomy): Eukaryota > Viridiplantae > Streptophyta > Magnoliopsida > Malpighiales > Euphorbiaceae > Euphorbia > Euphorbia tirucalli. The sequence goes on along the minus strand of CM077640.1, from coordinate 25,559,104 downwards.
TTCATTGAATCGGAAGGAGGGTTAAAGAATTACCTTAATTCTTTGAAGATTGAATCAAGCAGGAACCAAAATAGCTTCCCTCTATGGTTGATCCACACGGAGCAATACGTCCACCGCGTGCTAGCGCCGGATTTGAAGAACAATTCTTCGAACGAGAGAGAGAGACCAAAATTTCGAAAACTTGGAAGGAGAGCAAGGCAAAAGTCGGCTGGCTGCTTTTAAGGGGCTGGCCGAAATCTGCTTTCTCCACTTATGGAGCAAAATTAGGTTTTCAGGTTTTTTTATTTCCTTAAATATAAACCCTATTTAGTTAATTATAATTATAACCTAATACACCTATTAGTTATAATTATATATTAACCCACACAATTTAATATTAATTCTCAATTAATATTAAATCAATTCAATTCTCCATGATACATATATGTATATATAATATTATAATTAATTATATCTCCATATAATTTAATTATAATATGTAGCATACTTTATGCAATATTAATTACATTAATATTTATATATACATACATAAATATATATCACTATATATATTTATTCTCTTTCTCATTCATAAATTATTATCCAATAATAATTTATACCCGATAAGATGAACTTCATTTTGCTCTTGTGTGTGACCCCATAGGATCATATTAATTGGCAATAAGGAAATTACCATAATGTCCTTATAGGTCACAAGCGGACTCTAGCAAGCCATTACGACTACCCAATTAATATGATTGGAATGATCCAATACCTATTTATAGAATGTCATATTCCCTTTTGTCTCTTTGATATCATGATTAATTATAAGACATGGTACACTTGTCAATCTTATATAATTAATCATATGCTTTCTCGATCTCAAAGTAAACTGTTCAGACAAAACAATTGATACTCTTATCAATTATTTGAGCACGGCCATGCATTTAACAGTCTTACTTATCGAGGGGCCTAGTGATATCGCTCTCTTGTTAGAGAGGGACAAAATCCCATATCTGTCACTCACATCCCTAAGCATGAGTCATATTGTACCCAACCACAGCCTTTATAACTACTCTGTTACAAGCAGCGTTTGACTGCGTCAAAGCACAACATGAATTCATCCCGGAATCCATGGTGACCTCAGGTCAAAGGAATCAGCTGATGACACTACTATAATCAAGATCAGTTGTGACACGTGACCATGAACTTGATCTCATAGTGGGTCTCCAGCAACATGTTCTCTAACATATTGCCCGTGAGTATAATCTGTATCTGTATACACTATATTCATCTTATGAATATCCATTATCACTCACACTAGTCTTAGTTTGTTATTATTCCCATAATAACAATCGACTAGGGAAATTTAGAATTACACAATTAATTCATGGATACATTATCATAAATACTAACATACAAATATATATGATAAAATAAGTCTTTATTAATGACTTAAGAAGATTGTTTACATAATCCAACATTGGCTTAGGGCACAATCTCTAACACCAAGTGCATGACACTGTCATCATGGATATAGATATGTCCATTGGATACTTCATTTAATATATTGCACAAGATAAATATAATAAATGAATTGATGCCTTTACTAATAACACAAATGAGTATAATACATAAATCCAATAAATGTATAATACAAATACAAGGACCAATGCCTCGGGACTAGGGCATTTCCAACAGGTTCTAGCAAAGCATTATAGCTCCCAATTAGGACAGAGATGCAGCAGTCTTTAGAAGACATTCACCCGGTAGTAATCTCATAGTGTCCTTTGCCTAACGATGTCGATATGAATAAACAAGAGGTATGGTGTCCGTCATCCTCTTCTGCAGTTTATTATATTTCTTGATCTTGAGTTGACTGATTAATCAAATAAGCACCGACTTACTTGGGTATGGTCATACACTTATTTGTTCCACTCATCAAGTGGCTAATGATATCATCTCGGTGTTACCCGAGTGGCAATTCCATCACTTCACCATCAATATCAACATGTTCACCGGTCCACCCAATCATACCCGTATTTAGCATCCTTTTACAGACCTGTTAGGCATATGTCAAAGTGAACCAGATTCCATATTGATATTATAATGAAATCTGGTCTGAGGACAAAGAGACCTACTCAAGAAAGACCTATGACGCGACAACCATGTGGCTTTCTTGTGCGGATCGATCCAATCCCATGTCAATGATATGTACCTATATTCATGACTGACTATACAAGTACTATGACGAGTTAAGAACTACCATACAGTCATCGAATATACAATTATGTGGTTCTATTCATTCCCATGATTAGAACATACCTAGGATAGGTTTTATGATTATCAATCAATGGATACTCTACTCATATTATAGCACAAGATATAAATAAAATAAATTAATAGCCTTTATTAATGTGACACAAATAATGTATTCATACAATGAGTCTTAATGTATAATACAAAATACAGGAATCCAATGCCCTAAGAACTAGGGCACACCAACACCTACACATGCGTGACCTGTTTATGGCATCATTTCATATTGGATGCCCCAAAAGCATCAGAACCCTGTCCAAGGAACGACTTCCACGTGACCATTTCATACCATCTCATTTTGACCTAAAAAGCGTCGAAACTCCATCCGTGTGTTGGCACACATATGACTATTTCATAACACCCATTAGGTACCCGAAGGCACCGAACCTCTGTCCGTGTGATGGTTCGCGCGCGACGTTTGTTGCATTGTCTTTTACATAGCATTAGGCATTCTTGGAATGTCCCAAAAAAAAGGGTCACATCTATTATCATTTTTATCTGCGAAGCATCAAACACGCACAATCATCTATATGTCATTCTAATCACGCCTTTATACAATCATTTTCATGACATCGACATTTGTATGACATTGACACTAACCACATCTGTGTGCAGCTAGAACATTTTATTCATGTGCCATACACGCCTTGTGTGCTGACATTTCCACAAAGCATACAAGACATCACCCCCGTGTGTCATATGTGCTAACCACATCTTTGTGTAGCCACGATATTTTATTTGTGTGACATATGCATTCGTTCCTTGCACACACGACATCATCCTATATGTCATGCATCCTAACCACATTTTTCTGCAGCCACCTGCATTTTTTGTGACATATGCATTCACGCCATTTCATTCCATTACACCTAATAAAGGACGTTCCAAGGGTGCCCATCATGATCATTTCGTTGCATAACAGGTGTCCTAAAGCCACCTGTGCTTTGCCCATGCCCCGGTTTGCACTCGACCATTCCTCTATACCATTACATTCACTAGGAGACCACAACGGTCCTAGATCTATTTCCGTGTGGGGAGTCCCATGACAAACATTGCACTATATCCCATCAGCCTTCATCAGTGTCACGGGGATACCGAGATCTTGCTTGTGTGTCGCGATCCACATTGGATCGTCCATAACATTATAGAATCATCCAGGGTACTCTATGAATGCCCAGTTACCACACATATAGGGGCATTCCATGACATTACCAAATCATGCAAGACGTTCCACGAATGCCTAATCTTTGTCCGTACCTCAAGTTACAGGTCATTTATCTGTAACATCATTTCGTATCGGATGCCTCAAAAGCATTAGAACTCTGTCCGTGCGTCAGCCTACACACGACCATTCCATAACATCCAATAGGCGCCCCAAAAGCGCTGAAGCTCTATCCGTGTGTCGGCCACACGCGACCATTTCATGACATCCACTAGGTGCCCCAAAGGCATCAAACCCCTGCCCCGTGTGCCGGATCACACACTGTCTATTTGCATTGCCTTTTACACAGCATTGGGGCATCAGCGGAACATCCAAAATAAATAATAAGCCAATAATAATAATAATAATAAAACAAAGAAAATCATCGTCATTCTTGTTTCCATTCGTCTGACATCATTCAATCGCATCAACCCGCAACCGTACATCTCATTCATACATAAACACAAGGCGTTCCTCGAGCACTGAAACTCTGCTCGTGTGCCAAGCATGTTATTTCATATCATCTCATCACATAAAAGACCAAGGTGCACCTCGACCGCCGAAACGCTATCCGCGTTCCAAGCACACCATTTTGTCCCATCCCATATCATGCATGAAACCCCAGGGTACTCCCTGAGCGTCGGAAATTATGTTTGATCACCATACGTATGCACACACCCTATCTCGATTCCTTTGCAAGTAATACCTTGCTTCAATCTGTGGACACCCCCGTGTGTCACCTTACCCCCGGGTGCATACTTATGTACCCTATGTTGATTCCCTTGCAAGTCATATCTTGCTTCGATCCGTGGGCACCCCTGTGTGTCATTTTCTCCGAGTGCATACTTATGCACCCTATCTCAATTCTCTTGCAAGTAATGTCTTGCTTCGATCAGTGGACACCCCCGTGTGTCACTTTAGCCCCGGGTGCATACTTATGCACCCTATCTTGATTCCCTTGTAAGTCATATCTTACTTCGATCCTTGGGCACCTTTGTGTGTCATTTTCCCCCGGGTGCATACTTATGCACCCTATCTCGATTTCCTTGCAAGTCATACCTTGCTTCGATCCTTGGACACCCCCGCGTGTCATTTTATCCTTGAGCGCAAACTTATGCACCCTATCTCAGTTCCCTTACAAGTCATACCTTGCTTCGATCCGTGGACACCTCTGTGTGTCATTTTCCCCCCGGTCGATCCGTGGACACCCTTGTGTGTCATGTTATCCCTGTGGTGCATACTTATGCACCCTATCTTGATTCCCTCACAAGTCATACCTTGCTTCGATTCGTGGACACCTCCGTATGTCATTTTACCCCCGGGTACATGCTCATGTACCCTATCTCAATTCCCTTGCAAGTCACACTTGCTTCGATCCGTGGGCACCCCTGTGTGTCATTTTCCCCCCGGTCGATCCGTGGACACCCTTGTGTGTCATGTTATCCCTGTGGTGTATATTTATACACCATGCTTTCCTCTAGCATGCATCATCCCCAATAGCATTCATTACATTTATACATTTCCATTCTTGGCTTTGTATACACTTGGCTGGCTTGGAATTGTATAACATGACATGGCATCACATGGCATCACACGTGCAATCCACCATTCATGAACATAAACATCGCATTCATGAACATAAACATCGCATCACACACTCATGCATACATCATTCCCTACTTGGTATCTGCCACACATATGCCTGTTGACACTAATAAGTGCTCTTATCAGGGGAAAAGGATCTTGAGAATGGCCAACCTAATGAACTTCAATGCCATAATGGACGTTATGGAGGAGTATGTCACTTCATCACAGTTTCGAAAGGCAGTCAGGGATGAAGCGGTAGTAATGTTAAGGGAAATGATAGGGGGTGATTTAGGCAAAGTAGAGAGACTAACAGCAAGATGCGCTGAGTTGGAAGCACGGGTGGCAGAGCTCGAAGGAAAAATAAGAGAAATGGCACGCACAGACTCCAATGCCGATGCCAACAAGAAGTAGAGTGCCTAGATTACTGACACTCACTCTCGACTCCTAGAAGGCCCTCTCACCAGAACCTGGGCTTACCGGGGTTGACCAAGGAATGAGAATTGAAGGGGCCTCTTGACACCAATACCAACGCTGACTTTGTTCCATGACATATCCGAGCTTACCTCTCGAAGATAATGGAAAAATCATGTCCTCTGGGCCTCACTCGGTGAACAGGCTATTTGCCATATGCAGAAAGGTGGGTCTGCTGTAGAGTGTCAGACCATATGTAGGGCCAACACCAGAACGAAAGGGGAATTTCTACAGCTATCATGTGATAACAGGCCACCGGACCGATGAATGTGTCGCTCTGAGAAATAAGATCCAGAAGTTTATCGATGAAGGAAAATTGAGGGTCCTATCTACCTCTAATAAGTGCCTAGGGGCAATCAGGGAGATCACCAAGGAAATTCCTTAAACTTCTCAGGGAGAGGAATATGATGAAGAACTACAAGGTCTGGTTTGATGAGAGTGGAGCAATGAAGCCGAAGCCGAGACAGTGACTAGTCGGGGAATAATCAGATGCTGTGAAATCAGTACCCTTAGAGGCTTCCTTTTTGTAGGGGACTCATTTTGTTTGTAAGGTGTATTGAACACATTTTAAATGCAATACGGTTCATTGTCTTCTTACTTGTGTGGTGATTGCATGTACATGGCATTATGCATGCATTTGATCATCTAAAATGACATATCCAATATGCATAATATCAAAATGCATGACATCAATCTGAACACCATAGGGAACCAAAAAGTGAATCTGGTCGTGATCGAACTCTCTCTTGAAAGGTAAGCTAGTGAGATGAAATAAATGATATGATAACACCACCTCCGTCGAATCATCTGCTGATCCAAATCAACAATCCTTACAAGATGCTGCTAGCCCTGCCCTAAATTTTCAATTTGAATAGCATATATGATACCTGAACCACTCTAAGCTAAAAGCTATCATTGAAATTCAAAATCAAACCTCAAAATGAAGCCCCAAGCCTAATTCCATATCCAAAAAGGTACCCTACGCCAAAACCCTAAAGCTGAAATTCCAAACTCACTAAAATCTCCAACTCGTAGGGAATTCAAATGGCTTTCATCATCTTCATCACCTATCATGTGATAAAACTCTTATGCAGTTCTTGGTTGTAGTGCATATATTATTTAGATTGTGTGAAATTCACATGTACATGACATTACGCATGCATTGTTCATCCAAAAAGCGTATTAAACACAGATGACATGCATGAATTTGAATGCAGCATGAAAACCAACAGGTGGCTATGGCTTCGATTTAGTTCTCGAAAAAAAAAGAAAAAAAAACAACAACAAAGGAGATCGGTGTAGATGGAAAAGTCTTTCTATCTCATGCATGGCTGTCGTATCCAATGCTGGAGTGTCTCACCATCCTAGCTCCCATCATTATCAGAGTCTTGCACCCTTTCTATGAAAGATTTGAACTTTCCTATCTTCAAATCCAAAGCACTTCCCTTTTCCAACCTCTTCCACGCCTTCAACACCCTTTTTCTTTCGTTTACATGTGAACCACCAACAACTGTTTGATGAAGCCTTTTTCATCCTCTTCCCTGAACTGATTCTGTGAAGCCTCATTTTCCATCATCAATGGCTTCTAACAAGAAATTGAACCCTAATGTTGTTCCATACTACATCGTCCTATCACTAGAAAGGCGACGGGGCAGGTGGTTACAGCACTGCCTCAATCAGTCTTTGTTTATCATCAATTTGTACCAGATTGGGGATTCTCTTTCTATCCCATGCCATTTCTCTTCAACCGAAACCCCAGACTAATTACTTTGCATCCTTAGATGACAAGAAAGGCCTTGATTTCATGACAGAGAGTGGATCTGAATATAAGTCTGCTTTAACGGAGCTAAAGATTGCCCATGCATAAGCAATTATTGATGAAATTCCTAGATGGAGAATCAACACCGGCCTTTAATTTCTCATACCTTCTTACTGATTACAAAAGTGAACAAAGTGTATGTATTTGTAAATTTCATAAATCCAAAAGCTGCATGCCACCAGTAACATTCAACCTAGCAAGGGACAATATAAGAGTTTCAGCCGAGCAAAAGGTGATAAGGAGAAGGTTGTAGTGCATCCGTGAACTTCACCAACAGTGTTGGAGCCACCAGATTTTACAAAGCTTTCAACAATCATGAATGGGATGTTCCTGTCAACAGGAAGACTTGCAAAATCTTCTGTGCTAATATTCAGGGGAAAGTTGCATTTACCAACCATTCCAAAAACTCAGTCTTCAGCTGCAACAAAAGTGACTACTTACCAATGGTTCTTTCAACTCCTAGAGATGGTGTGATTTGCTCTAGGGTTATTGTGATTGCTAGACATAGGGAAACCATAATTAACTCAAGTCATTCTGAATCAGGCCACACTTTGAAGGACAGAAAGCTATGTCCATCTTTGGGGATTGTGCATAAACTGGAATCTGGGGTGAATTGAAAACATGAATACAACTTCAGACCCTAGGAGAATCCAGTGGTTAATTGACCCCATCTCAGGTTGTCCGCTCACAATAGTGACTCTATTCAGTGTTCAGCTGGATACTCTGGCGACTTGACTTCATAAAAAAATCCTCGGATATGGAAAACCGAAAGGACATATTGGTAGAGTGAAGGGGCATTAATCAAACCAGAGCCACGAGTTGGATTTTCCTAATGCATTCACATTCATTATGTCATAAATGTTTCATATTCTGTTTTTATGTTTAATATGCATAAGTCATGCCATTGCATATAAATGTCCATTTACAGGTTGCTGCACGTAGCAAACCAGATCTGATGAAGTGTTTTACACCCAAGCACAAACACAAACCTCTAATGCTAGGGGCAGGTAAAAGCTAAACCGCTAAACATCATCAAGAACAATCCTCTCACCACCCTCGGTGAATATGTTGAGGCGCACTTTCCAATCCTAAGATAAGCCAGTGCGAAAAGATCCACTCGGTTGGAGTGCTCGCACAAAATTGGCCATCGAAAAAAAAAACATATGAAAATAATCCTCATGAGAGAATTTCTGACATGAAAAACCAAAAGGACGTGTTGGTAACAAGGAGAAGGTGAGGTTCAGAGTCAGAGTCGCTCTTGATTTCCCTATCGTAGTCATTCTGATGTCATCATAACGATATTAGACATGTTTGATTTTCCGCTTAGGTGTTCATATTACATACATCGTGCCATTACATATGAACACCCATTAGTAGGCCATTGTGTCCAAACCCACGATGGCTCCGATGGAATTCCTGTTATAGATGGCAACTTCTAGTCCGGATCCCTAATAGAATGCAATACAGGATACAAGATCTAATTCTTATTCACCCGCTCAGACAAATAAACCATCCCCTGGCAAAATAGGTAGCAAGTCTATGGTGTCGATGTGTCAAACCCACTAGTAAAATTGATCGGAAATGTCTGAAGAATACCAGAGTGGGCAAGCTCGACTTGGAAGCACACCCAAATCTGGGAGAAAGCATCCGTCGATCTCAATCAGGCAGTTGGAATGAACGGAATTCAAGGTAAACAGAATCCCTAGCAGGGTCGTCTACATACAAAACTTAAATGGGTCAAGATCTCCAACGTACCCCCAGCTAAGATGATCCCCGCTGAGTTAGAATCCTCAGCTAAGTCAATCCCCACAAAAGATCATCGAAAGTCACAAATCTCATCCATAGCCTCACGCAGATACCAAGCGCAATAGCATAAATATCATGCCGCATACGTGCATGCACTCAAATCATGCACACATTCACGCATACATGCATCATAAACAATCCAGTCGTATTTATTCTTAATCGAAGGGGCAAAAATTTTTGTTTCCAAAATTATCAATCAAGGAATAAATACGGGCTCTTGTATCAAATTTTGTTAAGACACTTATCACCGTCACTGGGTCGTCCCGAGTCAGGATCCCTCCTAAAGCAGAAATGATTTAATCTAGGGACACCCTTAGAGTCACAGCGTGCAAGTAGGAGCTATACGACTCCAAATCTCAGGTACAAAAAATTCTCCAATTATCAGAGTTTTTTGTTCATGCCAATATCACCCCGAGAAGGGTATTTCTTGCCTTTTATAGGTTCTAGGGGCAAAACAACCCAACCGTATTTATTCTTGATCGAAGGGGCAAAAATTTTTGTCTCCAAAATTGTCGATCAAGGAATAAATATACAATCTTATATCGATCTTACGGGAACTCCACCGCACGGAGAATAAAGTTACAATTCGTGCTGCCTCTTCACCGCATAGGAGGGACAGCGCAGTTCGTTTAACCTTTTCACCACATAGGAAAGGAAGGATAGTTATTTCAACCTTTCATCATATGGGAGAGGAAGAAATGTCTATTGAAGGAGAAAGAAGTTCCAGTTCGTTCAACCTCTTCATCACATGGGAAAGGAAGAACAGTTATTTCAACCTCTTCGTCACATGGGAAAGGAAGAGAACAAGTTATAATTCGTGCTGCCTCTTCACCACATAGGAGGGACAGTGCATTTTGATCAACCTTTTCACCACACAGGAAAGGAAGAGCAGTTATTTCAACCTCTTCGCCACATGGGAGAGGAAGAAATGTCGATTGAAGAAGAAAGAAGTTCCAGTTCGTTCAACCTCTTCACCACATAGGAGAGGAAGAAAAATTTTACAGTTCATGCTGCCTCTTCACCACATAGGAGAGATGATGCATTTCATTGAACCTTTTCACTACAAAAACCAAATCCCCCTGGGCCGATCTCATAAACCAAATGCCCCTGGGCTGACCTCAAAAACCAAAATGCCCCATGGGCCGACCGTAAAAACCAAAATGCCCCTGGGCCGACCTCAAAAACCAAATGTCCCTTGGGCCGACCTCAAAAACCAAATGCCCCCTGGGCCAACCTTAAAGACCAAAATGCCCCCTGGACCGACTTCAAAAACCAAATGCCCCCTAGTCTGACCTCAAAAACCAAATGCCCCCTGGGTCGACCTCGAAAACCAAATACCCCCTGGGCTGACCTCAAAAACCAAATGCCCCCTGGTCCGGCCTCAAAAAACGAATGCCCGTTGGGCCGACCTCAAAAACCAAATGCCCCCTGGGCTAATCTTAAAAACTAAATGCCCTATGGGATGATCTCAAAAACCAAATGCCCCATGGGCCGATCTCAAAAATTGAATGCCCCCTGGGCCGACTTCAGCACCAAAGCCGACATCCCTAGCTGGATGTTGCGCCTATTCCTCGACGCACCAGGACAGCAGGTACATTTTCTTTTCCTTTCTCATCGTGCTCCCAATTGGTAGACCAAACTCGATATAGGCTTCCAGCCGACCATAAGCTGACTTTGGTCCTGTGAGGGGCAGCCTGCGAGCACGGGTTTTTCCCGGCCTCCATGATGAGCACTCCTTATCACCTGTGGAGCAGATGGACTCGAACTGGACTTGAAAACGATAGGAATGTCACCCGGAGTACCTCAAACATCCTGAAAACCAAGCTATCCGTGATCCGAAACCCCCGAAAAAGCCGGGCAGCTCTAGTGGGTTGAGACAAGTTGCTCTGCAAAACAGAGCAACTTGGCTAGACAGAAACAGAAAAAGGGGGGGAAATTCAGAGATGCAGGCGGCTCATTTATTGGTTGAAATGATTATGAGAGAGGGATATAAAAAGAAGAAAAAGAAATCAGAAAGGGGGGATTGGAAAAAAAACAAAAATCTCAAGAAAGAAATAGAAACAAAAAAAGACAGTAAGAAAAGAGAGGTGAGAGATCGAGAGCTTGAGCAATAAAAAATCATAAATCCAAAACCTTAAACCAATCTTTAAACATCAATAACAAGTTCCACAATTTTTGCACATTGATTCGGGATCGTTTCGAATTGATTTCGGATTGTTTCGGATCATTTCGAGCCAGTTGAGCATCCAGGGCAAATTCCAAGTTCTCAATCTGTTTCTTGACATTCAAAGCATTAAAACAACATCAAGAATTTATTTTCATTTTTATTATTTTTACTGTAATTAATAGATTCTCGTGTAAATTAGGCGACTGTAATTTTTTAGATGTTCATGTATCCTAGGCATTTGTGCAGTGAGGTCGAGAGTTTTCTCCTTTTTATTCAATTTGGTTGTATAAGCGGCCTCTATTATTCTTTTGTATATTTTGGATGCATGTTTTATTTTTCCACAATTTATTTCTGTCATTTGCTTGAGCATGGGCTAATAAATAAACTTAATTGGGTAGGGAAAAGATAATAAATTGAATAAATACAAGCTCGAGGTTACGTAGGTAAGTTGCCCGGACCCTAAATCTCTGGATTACGTGTGGCAGTCTATGCTCGGTAGGGAGCTGCACCAAAATTTCCCGAATGAGCTGATCGGGGTGGTGACTCTGTCACTGATCTCGAAATTTAGGTTTCGAGGTCTTTAAGTAATAAAATGGAAAAACGTTTTCTACAAAGGTAATTTCTAAACAAATTGGTTGTTTTCCTTTAAAACAAGACAAAAAAAATCCATTTTCCAAATCAAAAAGAACGAAAACGTTTTCCCCGGTTCGCTTCGCCACGTTCCGCTTTTCGGGTCATCCACTCACAACGGGCTAATAAAATAAACTTAATTTGGTAGAGAAAGACAATAATTTGAATAAACATGGTAATATAAATTATAAACTGAATACAAGCTCTAGGTTGAATAGGTAAGTTGCCTAAACCCTGAATCTCTGGATTAGGTACAGTAGTCTGCGCTTGGTAGGGAGCTATACTGGAATTTCCCAGATGAGCTGATCCAGGTGGCGACTCTATCACTGATCTTGAAATTTAGGTTTCGAGGTCTTTAGGTAATAAAATGGGAAAACACTTTCTACAAAGGGATTCTCCAAACAAATCAAATAAACAATTTTTCCTAAAGCAAGATAAACAAAACCCGTTTTCCAAAACATCACTAAACTAGTTTTCGAAAATCCCTGGTTCACTTTGTTGCGTTTCGCCTTTCAGGTCATCTACTCACACCAGGGCAGATAGTCAAAGGCTCCTTAAAGACTCATAAACCCGTGGGTCGACCCCTTAGGCCGCATTTTTGCCAAATGCAGGAAGGCTGGTTTGTTACAGAGTTTGAAACCATATGTTCCTCCCTTTGAATAAGATGAAGATAATTATTGCACATACCATCTAACAGTAGGCCATCGTACCAATGAATGTACTGGTCTGATAAGGGCTATTCAATGACTGGTTACTGAACGAAAGATTATGGAGTCCGCACTGAAACAGAATGTTCAGACAAAACCCTTGCCTTATTTCAGGGGTTACGTCAGCATGGTTCAGTTTGGGATACCGGCTAACAGTGTGATTGCTGAAATAATTAAAGCCAATCTGAGTGTCCAAGCGGTTATAGCTGAAGAGGAGGAAGAAGAGCCGAAAGAGGCTGAAAGATAGACATCTATGGTATAGGACAAACAGGGTCCGATTGATTTGGACGACATTGATTTAGGTGATGATGACGAGGACTTTGGGATAGAACAACCAAAGCTGATATACCCAGTAGAGACAAGGCTGGGAACAGTGGTCTTAAAAGATGGCCCCATCATGCATATCACCTGAAGTGGCAGAGTTTACCAACCTGCTAATGTGGCTCCTCAAGCGCCACCTAGAAGGAATAACCCAGTTGCGGAGGTAGACACCACCGTCCAGGGGTCGAAGAATAAGGAAGAGGATGTTGTGGTTGAGCAATTAAAGAGAACAACTACCTGGGTAAGCATATGGCACCTCCTCATGGAGTCCAAAAGACACCGTGAGGCGGTAGTAAAACAGTTGATGGAAATGGAGGCAACCCCTATGATGTCCCCCGATGAAGTATGTGTCGTGATAAAAGGGGTTGACCTGAAAGCCAACCGGGCCCCGAAGATCAGTTTTGGGGCATCTGACTTACCACCAGAAGGATTGAATCATAATCGCGCTTTGTATCTGAAAGTAGAGATCATGGATAGAGTAACGCCCTATGTAATGGTTGACGATGGTTCGGTCCTGAACATTTGCCCCTCTAAAGTCTTGTCATATCTGGGTATTAACACGGAAGCACTCTATAAGTCTGGTACTGTAATCAGGGCTTATGATGATAGCAAGAGGTCAGTGATCGGCACGTTTGAAGCCGAAGTCAATGTGGGTGAAGTCAGGTCCAAGGCATTGTTCACAGTTATTAACATCCCAGTCACATTTTTCCTACTCCTTGGAAGGCCGTGATTCCATACCTTGGGGGGTGTACCTTCAACTCTGCACCAAAAAGTGAAATTAGTGACTATGGAACTGACGAACCGTCTGTGGTGGTTGCTTTAAACACGGTAGAGCAGCCGATGATAGGATTTCAGGTGGCAGTAGTGACAGATGGAAGTGAGAATGAACCGAGGTTCTCGGGGTGGATCCATAAGTACTTTGCCAATCAAAAGCTCGAACCCAGCAAGGGATTGGGGGTAAGGCAGCAAGGCATCCCCAAATTCAATATTGAAGATGGAAAGTACCGTAAACACGATCTTGGTTATCTTGAGAAGGAGAACAAGCCGGGTAAGAGGTATGTCAATTTGGTTGACACCTTTATCCATGCGACTGAATAAGTGTATAATGGAGCTCCAGAACGAGTGGAAATAGAAGGGGTCAGCTCCCAGGCTTTGAGATCTTTTCTGATGTAGTGGACTTCAGTAAGTATGGAGCTGAACTAATAGTGAACATTATGCATGCTGGAGCTCAAGGTAAAGGGAAGAAAGTTCTGAAGAGGCAGGAAATGGCAGTTGACTAGGTCAGGGTCAAGTTTGGAAACAAGGGGGAATCTGCTGAGAAGGTAGGCCCAAGAAGTGGGGAAGCTGAAGTGGCCATCGAAGCTATCACCAAAGCACTATTTGCACTAATGAAAGTTAACACGGGTTCTGGTCAGAAGCAAGCACCCATGGTAAATACCTAGGAAGAACTGATGAGTCAAGCTATGAAGAAGTTAGCCAAGCTAATGATGGCAGGGAAGGCAAAGATGGCTGAAGATGAACTATCCACTGGCCAGGAAGAAGCCCTTAAGGGTGACCTGGGGGACTTATTTGAAGAAATTGAAGATGCTGCAATAGGAGAAGACCCTCCACATATGGAGGATGATAATCATTTCAATGTATCTATTTCTTCTCTTTTTTATGTAAATAATTCAGCCTATAAGGCTCTTAATGTAATGAAATCCAATTTCCCTTACTTGTGTGATGTTTTCCCGGATGGAACTCTGCATACATACAAACATTCATTTAATGTCTTTAGCATACACGATGCATCATTGCATGAAATGAATCTAGGAACAGATGATAATCCAAAAATGGTATCCGTCTCGAAAGACCTCACGCCTGATGAGAGAAAAGAAATTGTGACAGTGCTCCTATAACATGTAAAAGTGTTTGCCTGGTCCTACAGTGACATGCCTGGGGTTGACAGAGAAATCGCAGAGCACAGAATTCCAACAGATCCAAAAATGATGGCTACCAAGCAGAAACTCAGAAGACTCAGACTAGAGTAGGTAGAGAAAGTTAAGGAAGAAGTGGCCAAACAGATAGAAGCAAAATTCCTGGAAGTAGTGGAATACCCAGAGTGGTTGGCTAACATAGTACCGGTTGTGAAAAAGGATGGCAAAGTCAGGGTTTGTGTAGACCACAGGGATCTAAACAAAGCATCACCCAAGGATGATTTCCCGCTACCACATATTGATGTTTTGATCGACAGCGCCGCCAGGGCTGCAATGTACTCATTCATGAACAGATTCTCAGGGTATAACCAGATCCTAATGGACATCATCAACAAGGTAAAGACAGCCTTCATCACAGAATAGGGGGTCTATTGCTATAGAGTTATGCCATTTGGACTGAAGAATGCCAGAGCAACTTACCAGCATGCAGTCACTACACTTCTGCATGATATGATTTACAAAGAGGTTGAAGTTTATGTGGATGACATGCTAGTCAAATCAATGACCCTGAGAGGAGCACCCAGGTATCTTAGATAGATTCTTGACTAGAGTCGAGAAGTATAACCTCCACCTTAATCCCAAGAAGTGTGTGTTTGGGGTAACCTCAGGGAAACTTCTTGGCCATGTGGTAAGTCAGAGGGTGATCGAAATGGATCCAGACAAGATCAAAGCCACTAATGATATGCCTACACCAAAGACAAAAAAAAAAAGGTAAGGTCATTTCTGGGATCGCTACAGTATGTCAGTTGGTTCATCGCAAAGTTGACGATGGTCTGTGAAGCCATCTTCAAGTTCCTAAGGAAGAATCAGCCGGTGAAAAGGAACGATCAGTGCCAGTTAGCCTTCGACAGGATCAAGGCTTATTTGATGAATCCACCAGTCCTGAAGCCCCTAATGCCTAATAAGCCTTTGGTCCTGTATCTGGCTATCAAAGATGCTTCAATAGGGGCAATGCTAGTGCAAGAACAAGAAGACGGGAGAGAACATGCAATCTACCACCTAAGCAAGAAACTGCTTGATTACAAGATCAGATACACTATTGTAGAAAAAACTTATGCAACCATGGTGTGGCTGACTAAGAAACTAAGGCATTACTTCCAATCGTATAAGGTTCAGGCAGTGGCGAAGGTCGACCCAATAAAGTATTTATGCCAGACCCCTGCATTGGCCAGGAAATTATCAAGGTGGTTAAATCTGTTATCAGAATTCGACATTGAGTATGTGACCAAGAAGAGGATTAAAGGAAGAGCTGTAGCGAAATTTCTACCCAACCAGCCTCTAGATTCAGATTATATTGAGAATTTAGAGTTCCCTGATGAACAGCTGGCCGTAATAGAGACAAAACCAAACAGATGGATAATGTATTTTGATGGGGCTGTAAACAAACATAGGGCAGGTCTGGGAGTCGTTATCGGCACACCCGACTGACAAATCATCCCCCTAGCTAAGTGCCTTGAATTCTCGGTGACTAAAAACTGAGCAGAATATGAAGCTTGCCTCTTCAGGATTGATGCCTTGATCACATTAGAGGCACACGAAGTGTTAGTAATCGGGGACTCAGCACTTGTAATTCATCAGATCACTAGAGAGTGGGAGGTAAAAGAAGGGTCGCTCCGGCCGTATCTCCAGCTGGTTTGGGAAAAGGTTAAAGCATTTAGGTAGTGTGAGTTCAGGCACATTCTGAGAGAAAAGAATCAGATGGAAGACTCTTTAGCCATACTCTCGTCAATATGGGAGGAACCCCAGAAACATCCTATATAGCCAGTGATATTGGAGACTGCACAGAATCCTTACTATCTATCAGTCAGTGTTATAGCAACAGTGGAGGAACGTCCTTGGTATCATGATATCCTGCAGTTTATTTAGAACGGGCAGTACCCTGAAGACACTAGTGACGTAAATAAGATCTCTCTCAGGAGGTTAGTAGCACAGTTTAGGTTATTCGAGGAATCTTCAAGAGAATCGCCAACGGTCTGCTCCTGAAATGCTTAACAGAAGAAGAAGCCAAGAAAGTCATGAGGCAGATCCATGCAAGAACCTATGGGGCACACATGAATAGGTTAGCCCTGGCTAAGAAGGTATTAAGGCAAGGCTACTTTTGCATTACACTACAAGCGGATTGTATCAAAAAGGTGAAAAGATGTCACGAATGTTAAGTGTATGGAGATCTCAATCATCTCCCACCACTTAAACTTCAGATATCATCGACTCCGTGGCCATTTGCTGCTTGGGGGATAGATATCATCAGAGAAATAAGGTCGCCTGCATTAAACGGACACTGATTTATAGTTGTGGCTGTTGACTACTTCTCGAAGTGGGTGGAAGCAGAATCATTTGCACATGTCATGACCAAGAAAATAACCAAGTTCATTGAGAAGAGTATCTTCATGAGGTATGGGATTCCGCACTATGTTGTGACAGATAACGTTGTATAGTTTCAAGGGGCTATAGCACAGTTATTTCAGGGTAAAGGGGTTGAGCATCACAAGTCATCTTCGTATCACCCACAAGCCAATGGTGCAATGGAAGCAGCCAACAAGTCCATAAAAAAGATTCTGTAAAAAATGATGGTCACCTACAGGGATTGGGCCGACATGTTGCCATTTGCCTTGTGGGGATATAGAGCCAGTGTCAGAACTCCCACCGGAGAAACATTGTACTCCCTAGTCTACGGAATGGAAGCTGTCTTACCAGTGGAAACCAAGGTTAGGTCATTAAGGGTGGTCATGGAAGCACAGTTGCCAGAATTAGAATGGGTTCAATCGAGATATGAGCAGTTGGTATTGATTGACGAGAAGCATCTTCTGGCATTGGATCATTTACAGATGTATCAGCAGAGAATGGCCAGAGCTTATAACAGTAAAGTCCGCCATCGGAAACACCCACTCAAAGCCTGGGACTTAGTACTAAAACAGATGAAATAGGTCAACACAGACGTGAGGGGAAAATTCATGCCCAACTAGGAAGGTCCATATATGGTCAAAAAGGTACTTTCGAAAGGCGTTGTAAAGATCATGGACATGAATGGGAATGAGTTCATCAACCCTGTCAATTGGGAGAAGCTCAGGCGATACTCTGTGTAAAAAAAAGGGAGTCCGGTGGATCAAAAACTGAAAAGGCAATCCACGCAAAAATTAGGACAGTCTGATGGATCAAAAACTAAAAAGGCGGTCCATGCAAAAGTCAGGACAGAGAGGTGAGCACCATCGGCCGGAAAATCTGCAAAGACCAGCTGATGGCAGTCGTGGATTTAGTCGAGACGAATACCATTGTTAACTCTATTCTTAGCTTCATTTCATTTTTGATAGGAATTGTACTAAAACATTATTAATGAATAAATGAATGAATGCCTTTTTCTGTTCGCTTAAATGTCTTGAGCTTGCCCGAAGTTGGATTCTTACTATACATATATATATGATTGTGCATATCTCATATTTGCATGCATCTCGTTTTAAAAAAAATCCGATGGACTGAAAACCAAAAGGCGGTCCATGCAAAATTTAGGATACAAATAAAAGTCTACTAAGTCGAAAACCCAAAAGGGTGATTCAGGCAAAAGTTAAGACAGTCCGATAGATTGAAAATCCACAAGGGCAGTTTATGCAAAAATAAGGACATAAAATAAAATAACAAAATAAATAAGAATCAACCAACAATAATTCCATATAATCTGAAAAACCTACAAACCAAGGTATCACAGAGTCACGATCTCACGTTTGCGTCTTATAGGGCAAGTCACTAGTCAGTTAACCAAGCCCTATAACAGCCATCTGTCTCTATCGGAGCTATGCTGTCATATCTCAAGGTCTCGTAACGAATGGGATTCATCCATTGTTGCTGCACATGTCTGGGCCATCGCTGCGTGAGTTCTCCACACTTGGTTATGCATAAAGAACAGGGCACCCCCTGTGCTTGCCCGTACCATCTACATAACCATGCGGGAGAGTAGAATGTCACCTTGGTCAGCCCAAGAAGCTACACACCTCCTGCCCAGGTCTCGATAGTCACATGCGAAATGTCCCACCAGGGGGCAAATCTAACGGATGGATGCATCTGTCCTCCCTCTCAGCTAGAGAAGCCATTCCTCTATAGATCAAGTCGCAAAATCTATGATTTCAATGTGTCAGGCCCAATAGCGCTTCGAATCATATCTCGGATGAGGCAGAGGAATGTTCAGAAGACTCAGTTTCTCCAGAAGCCAAATCTACACAACAGTCAGCTAATCAGAGGGGAGCAGAATCAATCAGGATGTGAAGCATGGGTTAGGAACAAACCTAAAGAAGAAAAAGGCATCCATTGGTCTTAGTGGGGTAGCCAGAATGAACAGAATCTAGATAAATCAGGGTTTCAGCCAAGATAATTCCCATGGGTGAAGCACCGTAGGCCATCTACGCCACTACCGAGACTAATCAAAGATCGCAAGTCCAATCTCTTAACTCACACAGATAGAGAGACATCAATAACAGACTCATCAGAGGGGGCCTAGCTGGGGGCAGAAGTGTTCAGGATGGAGCACAGGTCTGTAATAGTAGACAGATTGAAACTCCTGGGGGTAGCCTCACCAAGGAGAAAACGGTCTAAATCCGCCATGTCCATTACAGTTAGCCTCCGGAGAGCCTGTAAGTTGTCCGAATCGGGCTCGGGGACGGCTAACCTGACTCCACATGGGCAAAGGATGCAGAGAATGGCATTAAACTCTTTGACCAAGGGGCACAGTTCTTGCCTAGAAAACCAAAAGACGTGATCCATCGGGGTCCTAGAAACTAGCCGCAGCTGCCAGAAAAGTCTGGTTCAGCGACAGATTCATGTAAGGCCGTATGGAATGCAGACTGTAGGGTGCCAATAAGGCCCAATTAGAAGAGCAGAAGGTCTTCCAATAATCCTTGATGGTTGTGGATTTTGTGCAGAAAGAAGAAGAATTGCTGAAACTCACACAGAGCTACGCGGCTGTAGTTGGGTGGCTATATATAGAACCGTACGGCTCTAGTTGCATAGGGCAGCTGTATATAGAGCTGTGCGGCTGTAGTCCAGCAACAGTAATCACTCTATACTTTTATACAGAATTTTGAACCTATAGCCGTGCGGCTCTACTGCTTGAAATCGGTTTTCGGTCAAAATCAAATCGGAAATTGCGAAATGAGGTTTCGGAAAAGCCTAAATTGATTCAGACAGCAATAAAAGCAAGTAAAGGTAAAAGGAATGCATTCAAAAAGGCAAATTCAGCGAAAAAGAAAGAATCGATAAATCTCAGAACATATGTCAGAGTATCACAATGTACTAGATCCAAACAAATAAAAAGCCCACAGTGGGCGAAATGTACTATAATATGATGTAACTCAACCCGTGGGCAGGCTGTCACAGTCGAAACTACAGAAATGGGAAAGAGGCTATGATTGTCCCTTGTCGATTTAGTCGTCGCCTCGTCCTCGCTCTCAGCCTTGCCATCACCACTAAAGATGTGCCGTCCGGCTTCCCAATCGTCCAGCTACGTCCAGAGGGTCTCATTCATAAACCTGAGGTCTGCAACGCTTTTCTGCAACTGGTCTACCTTTGACCTCAGGCGGGTCTCCTTATGCCGACGTGTATTAATCATGGCCTGCACCAGAATCAAACAACATGAACATCATGTCATATTTGAAACATGCACACACACATACATATATACACGAATGCAGGTACTTACCACCATCGCTCTGTTGTCCCGGATCACGAGCGACCTGAAGGCAGAGACTACCTGACATAGGCCCATACCTCTGATACCAAAATCTGCACCAAAAAAAAATAGCGCACAATTCAAACCAGTGGCGACAGTAAGAGTCAAAAGTAAACAGGAGTAAGAGCACTCACATGAGTGGTGTCAAGAGGAACAGCAGCAGGAAGGAGCTGCTACTGGAGGTACAAGTTGGCCTAGTAAGGGTTCCTGAACTCGTCCAGCAGCAGCACCGCTGGCTCCACCATGTACTCGAGATGACCCGGAATGAAGCCGGTATGAGGGATCACTGGGGGCACTACAGGGGGAACGGGCTCAACATACCCCATCTCGACATCAGTGTCGTACTCATCCGCAGGTAGTGAAGAACCTTCGTCTCCCCAACCACCGACGGCCTGGGACCCACGGCCGCTAGAGTGCCTACTGGATGAAGTACAGGGACATTTGCCTCTCCCACTCCCAGATGCCTAAAAAAAAGGTGTCAGTAAGCAAGCAGAATGACGCAGATGAACGATGAATAGCAGAAGAAGCATACCTCTAGCTGCACAGTCCCGGTAGGAGGGAGAAGGTGTGTATCGATGAACTAGGAGTAGTCCCCCTCCACCCCATTAGCAATATACCCGGACTTGAAGAGGTCAGGATGATCCTCGACCGGCAGCAGATGCGGCCAGAACAGCCCTATCAATGGTACAGGTGGGATCCTGTGCTCTGTAGGACCAGCACGCCAGTCAGCGACCCGCTCCCCTAAATACCACTCCAAGCTAAAAGGGCTCTCCATGATGAACCGTCGGGGTATCAACCTCCTAGCGTCCACCACCTCCGCGGGCAACACGGCTCCCCTCCATAGTTCCTTGACCAACTAAAATCAGAAATCAGAAAATAGGAGAGGCAGCTATAAGACAACAAAAGTCAAAATGTGTAAGGGAAGGAAGATGTGTACCGCCTCGAATGATATGTTAGCCAGCAGCTGGCGGCAGTCCCACGGGTTATTGTCCACCTTGCTCCAGCTAAAGCCCAGCCACAACCTCAATCGGAGGAAATCAGGGAGGTCGATAGTATCTGGTATGCCCAGTTTTGGCTGAGGGACGAAGGCATACTAATACGCCCAAATCTGCATAATTAGAAAGTCAGTAAAAAAAAGAGAGGAATGATCGGGAAACTCATGTGGATGATAATCCATAAGCCCTGAAGCTCCTTATGTTTCCCCTAGGTGCAGATATTGAGGCCATAGTACAGTTAAGCCAATCCATCTCATCCTTAGTTCAGACCCACTATGTCCTCCAACTGGATCAGCGTAGGGAGAATGGCAAAGTTCAGATCACTCTGGCCTGTTGGGAATAGTAGGGTGCTCAAGGCGTACAGTAGGAATGCCCTGGCATAACGCCTCGCATCCCTAGGAGAGAAAGTAGAACCCTTAGGGAGACCGGCCTGCTTGCCCAGCCAGTAATCCTGCAGTGTGCTGCCCTAGACCCGCTTGCCCTGGGGAGACAAGCCGATCAATATGGCAATGGTCTCTGAGTGGAAGCCTCCTCGCTTTAGCGTTTGATTAAACTCGATAGTGTGCCCGATAATCGCAATGAAGTCCTTTGGCGTAATAGTGAACTCCCTGATTGGGAAATGCAAAGTGTGGGTGGAGTCCATCCACCTCTCTAGTAGCGCCATCAGCAAGCCCCTGCTCATCTGGGGCGAGACCTCGCACATCGAGCATACAAGCTAGTCCAACCCGGTGGAGTCAACAATCTCCCTCACTACATCAGGAAGTCTCCTGTACCAGACCAGGGCATCTGAAATGGACTCAGCCCCCCGGTTATATCCCGCTCCTGAAAAACAATAAACAAGGAGTGTTATGAGTTATTCGTGTTGTGTATTGATTGAATAAGTCGAATAAGAGCATCAAAATAGAATTAAAGTATGAAAAAGTCTACTTTCTGCCTAAACAGAGCTGCACGGCTATAGCTAGAGCTGCAAGGCAATACTACGGCCACACAGCTGTAGTCAGAGCTATACGGCTATACTATAGCCGCACGGCTCTGTTCTTGGAACACAGAGCCGCGCGGCTCTGTTGTTGAGCTGCACAGCTTTGTTCGGAAACCGGCAGTTTTCTCAAACCCTAGGTTTTGCATTTTTTTACTAAAATAACCTCTACTCAACTTTAAATCATCAATCAAAGTTCCTAGGGGTATAATCTGTTATAAACATGCATCAATTTCACGTGATTTCACCTAATTTTGTCTACATTTGTAGAAAACCAAGAAAAATTGAAAAAAAGAGAAAATTAGGATAAACTAACCAGATTCTGATACACAAGTGTAGACAACTTGAGTGTGACAGGCACGGGATCATTTCTCCTAATCTTGCAGTACGCAAACGACTCCTGGAGTCCGTAAATGTCCACAGTTGTCTCCACTGGTAACACAAACTCCACCTCTAGCAAAACATGTCTCTTGTGGAGGCCGGATTATACAGGGGTAGAGGGGCAAAGAGCTTTTCTCATTTTCTTCAACATTTTGGTAATAGGGATGTGGGTTGAAGATTAGAGGGAAATAAAGGTTTGGAGAAGGAGAAGAATGAGTTTTTAAAGAAAATGGCTGTCCACCCTCTTATAAGGGTCAGCCTCCACATGCTAGAGCTGCACGGCTCTAGTCTACGTGGCAAACCAGAGCCGCACGGCTCTAGTCTATATGGCAAACTAGAGCCGCACGGCTCTATCTTGCCAAAACAGAGTTGCGCGGCTTTGGCTCCCAGGTAAGTAATTTTTCTCGATTATTCATAGTTTCCATTTATTTTAATATAATCTCGAGAAGGGTATTTCCCGCCTTTTGCAGGTATCCAGGGGCAAAGTAATTAAGCCGTATTTATTCTTGATCAAAGGGGCAAAAAGTTTTGTTTCCAAAATCATCGATCAAGGAATAAATACACGCTTTTAACTCAAATTCAATGGTGTGCTCTGATAGAGTATTGTACTTGTATTGTAATTGTATAGTCCAATAGTACTCGGCCCATACTATATTCGGCCCACCTGTAAATCCATGTATATATTCTTCATTATGATTCAGTAAATGTTAAGGGAGAACCCTAGCCTTATATGGTATCAGAGCCTTTTTCGGCTAACACCTCAAGATGAACACAAATCATGCCACCGGTAGCACCACCACCAATGTCCTCATCCCTTCCACTGCCACCTTCCCAATCAAACTTGATACAATGAATTTCTTGCTATGGAAAACACAACTTGTAACGTTGTTGAAAGGATCCCGATTGATGGGACACGTTGATGGCCGAATTGTTCCTCCACCAAAGAACTTACCCGGAACAACGGAGATTAATCCTGAATATGAGCGTTCGGAGGAGAAAGATGCTCAGGTTATGAGCTAGATTATCAATTCCTTATCCCCGGGAATTGTGACTTAAATTGTTGGCACTGAGACTACACTTGAAGCCTGGAATAGATTAACTGCAGCCTATGCTGCTGGATTGAAATCTCAAATTAGAGACTACCGATTGCAATTACGCAATCTGAAACAAGAGGAGGCTGAATCAATTACTTCATATGTGACCCGTGCCAAGAAAATCTCTGGCAATCTTACTGCTCTTGGTTCGGTAATTACAGAATCAGACCTTGTTGATGCTATGGTGGATGGACTTTTACCCGTTTTTCACCGCTTTTGTCACTCTTTAGAAATCAAAGTTGACCCAACCGGATTTGAGGATCTTCATGGTCTATTGCTCTCTGAGGAAAGGAGTCTGAAACGTGAAATACACGCTGAATGAGCAGCCCCCACTGCTCTATATGGCGCATGCCATTCTGGTCAGTCTCAGCCGAACAGACCATAAAAGCAGCAGTCCAGCCCCTTTTCTGGGCAGCAGCGGCGTTCCCACGGGAGAGGACAGTAGTCTGGCCCCTTCTAGCAGCACTTTACCCCACATCCGGGTAATTTTCACTCGTTTCCCACTCAATTTTGTCTATATAATAATTTGCAAAATGTCCAAACTGCTGCTGGAAATAATTTAAATCTACATACTGCTGGAAATTCTTTGCAACCCATGACTTTAATGGCACCATTAGACACTTCCACTCCATTTTATTGCCATAATTGCAGAACAAATTTGCTATTCAAGACCTTGGTCCCTGGAAGTATTTTTTGGGTATTGAGGCTTCTAGGCAACGGGATGAACTTCTTCTTCACCAGCATAAATACATCTTTGATCTTTTATTTAGAGCCAAGATGCATGAAGCAAAAGCAATCTCAACTCCTTTCTGCATGAGTACTAAGTTAACACTAAATACTGGTGATCCATTTGATGATCCATCTCTATATCACAGTATAGTTGGGGGTCTCCAATATGTCACAATTACCAGACCAGATGTGGCCTTTTAAGTGAATAAAGTCTCTCAATACATGCATTGCCTGACCACACACCATTAGAAGGCGGTCAAATGCATTTTGCCTTATCTTAGAGATACAACATCTCATGGTCTACTATTACAGAAATCTTCCACCATTGACATACATGGTTTTTGTGATTCTGAATGGGGAGGATGATTGGATGATAGAAAATCTACTACCAGATTTGCTGTGTATGTTGGTAGGAATTTAGTGTCATGGAGCTCTCGGAAACAACGGACAGTCTCCAGGAGTAGTACTGAGGCCGAATACCATGCACTTGCTACAGTCAGTTTGGAAGTTTTATGGCTTACAATGCTCCTTAAAGAGCTTGGGTTCTCCTCCTCAGCGGCTCCCATAGTTTGGTCTGATAATCTTAGCGCAACATACTTGAGCGCTAACCCGGTCTTCCATAACAACACCAAGCACCTTCAACTGGATTTCCACTTTGACCGTGACAAGGTTGCTCAACAACAACTCCGGGTTCAGCACATCTCCACATTACATCAGCCAACTGACATCTTCATAAAGGTCTCTCCAAAGACCAATTCCTCGCTCTTCATGCCAAGTTGACTGTGACAAGCCCTGCTCAACTTGCGGGAAGGTGATAGAGTATTGTACTTGTATTGTAATTGTATAGTCCAATAGTACTTGGTCCATTCTATATTCGGCCCACCTATAAATCCATGTATATATTCTTCATTATGATTCAGTAAATGCTAAGGGAAAACCCTAGCCTCACATGCTCCACCTCACGAAGAGTTAAATTCAATGGTGTGCTCCACCACACGGGGAAACGAAATTCAATGGTATGCTCCGCCACACAGATAGTCGACTTCAATGGTACACTCCACCACATAGAGAGTCAACTTCACTGATATGCTCCACTACACAGAGAAGCAAATTCCAATGGTACACTCCACCACAGAGAACCGACGTCACTGGTACAGCTCTACCACAAAAAGTCAACTTCAACGGGACAGCTCCACCACAGAGAGCCAGAACTCGAGACCAAAGCTAGTATCCCCAGCAAGGGACATCAGGTGCATCTTCTTTTCCTTTCTCACTACACTCCCAATCGCGAGGCCAAACTCGATTCAGGCTCTACAGCCTGATCATGAATCTACTTTGATCCAGCGAGGGGCAGCCTGTGAGCACAGGTTTTCCTGACCTCTATGATGAGAACCCTTTGTTACCTTTGTTAAGTAGTTAGACTTGGCAAAGAGCAGAAGGTCACCTAGAATACCTCAAATGCTCCGAAAATCGAACCACCCATGATCCGAAACCCCGAGAAAGGTCCTTCGAGTGATTACAGGAGTGAGCATAAAAATTATGAAAATCTGCCCTGGCTCTGTCTAGAGCCGCATGGCTATAGATTAGAGCCGTACAGCTCTAAACATTAGAGCCGCACGGCTCTGGTGGGTTTGCCAGAGCAACTTGCTGAAATAGGGCGATTTTTAGTCTGCAAGCCAAAATCCCAAATCAGAGGAGGGGCAATTAATATTCGTAATGATGAAAATGAAAAAGAAAATATAAAGGCTCAAATCAAAAAAATAAAAAAAAAAGGAAAAGAATTTGGGAAAAAAGTTTTTGGCCAAGAAAAGTTTACAGAGAAGAAAAGAAAAAAGTGAGGAAGAAGAAGAAGGAAGAGAGAAAGAGCGAAATACTAAAAAACTAAGCCTAAACACATACCTAAATCATCCAATTATGACTTTAGACCATTGCTTACTCGTCCGGACACATGTTTGGATTTGTTTCGGATTGGTTCGGGATTCGTTTTCGGGATTTCAAAAAGCTTAAGGATTCGAAGCACATTCTCGCTTTTTAATCCGTTTCTGATTACCCAATACACTAGAACAACATCAAGGTAAACTCTGAGAGGCCTTAAATCTGTGTACATTGCTTTTTCTTTGCATTTTTCTCTGTTTCTCAAAATTTCAGAAAACCAGTTGCCCAACTGAGCCGTACGGCTGTGTTTAAGAAGAACACAACCACACGACTGTAGTCCTAAAGAACAGAGCTACACGGCTCTATCCTTCCGGGTAGAAACCCGAAACTGCCCCAGATCGGCTGAAAACAGCCCGTTTTCCTTTTTTTTCCCATTCTATTGTGATATATTTTGGCCCTAACACACCCTTACACTATCAAACTTTGGTTTTCGGATTTATATTCATGCGGGTTTGAGATTTTCGATTTCCGTGGTTTCGACTTTCTGGAATCGGGGTTGTTCAATCCGAATCAGATCTGTTGTCCAGCAATAGCGGACCCCTAGACTCTATAAAATCCCGAGGAACCACTGACATCGAGCAAATCGGTATTTTTAAAACGAGAAAACCATTTTTTGGGTTCTGGATGCTACAGCCGCACGACTCTAATTAAAGCCGCACGGTTCTAACTATAGTTATACGGCTATAGTCTGCAGAAGGGAACAGAATCATGGGACGACCCGCACGGACTTCGTCGCATGATGTTGTTTTCAGAATCAAATCGTTTTTGGTGTGTTTATCACTTTCGAAACCTAGATGGTTGTTGAAATTAGGAAAACCAGCACGAACAGAACCACGAGTTCCGGGATAATAGACCTGATGAAATACAGAAATTTGCATGAAATTGAGCCAAATGGTTTTCTAAAATTATTTTCCAGTATAAAAATCTACAGGGCATTTCAAAACCGTTTTCCAGGTCTAGTCGGGCCAACTGGCTGAGTCGACCCGACTATCTCCTAAATGCATGCCCCCATTCCTAAGAATCCTACTTCTGTCCTGCTGTGAGTCCTACTTGTGCTTGTTATATAAATTGTGCTAACCGTCTGTTTTGCAGCGTTTATTTTCCCTTTTTTTCTATTACTTTTGATGTAATTAATAGATTAATTCATGTATTTTAAGCATTTGTAAATTTTTAGATATTCGCGTATTCTAGGTGCTTATAACGTGAGGACGGGAGTTTTTATTTTTATTCGATTTGGTTGTATAAGCGGCCTCTGTTATTCTTTTGTATAATTTGGATGCATGGTTTATTTTTCTACAATTTATTCCTGTCATTTGTATGAGTATCGGCTAATAAACGAACAAATTGGGTAGAGAAAGATAATTAATTGAATAAATACGATAATATAAATTATAAATGAATACAAGCTCAAGGTTGAATAGGTAAGTTGCCCGAACCCTAAATCTCTGGATTAGGTACGGCAGTCTATACTCGGTAGGGAGCTATACCAGAATTTCCCGGATGAGCTGATCCAGGTGGCGACTCTATCACTGATCTTGGAATTTAGGTTTCGAGGTCTTTAAGTAATAAAATGGGAAAATATTTTCTACAAAAGGAATTTCTTAAACAAACGAATGGTTTTCCCTAAAGCAAGATATACAAAACCTGTTTTCAAAAATCCAAACATATTTTCCAACTCCTTGCTTTTTTCCCGATTTGCTTCACAGTGTCCCGCCCTGAGAGGTCGTCCGCTCACAACATGATTAGGGAAATTCATCTTGCAGCATCTAACGGGCACAAATTCATAGTGGTTATGGTCTATAATTTTTCAAAACGGGTGGAAGCATAATCCTTCTCCAGTGTGACAGCTAAGCAAATGGTTAAGTTCATTCAGAAGAACATCCTTTCTCGATATAGAATTCCTCACCATGTAGTGACTGATAATGGAGTGCAATTTCAAGGGGCAACAACCAAGCTATTTGCAAAACATGGCATCGAACATCACAGGTGTTCTCCTTATAGACCACAGGCTAATGGTGCAGTGGATGGGGCTAACAAGTCAATAAAGAATATCTTATCAAAAATGGTGACCAGCTGCCATGTGCTCTTTGGGGTTACAGAACCAGTGTCAGAACACCACCTGGCGAGATTCCCTATGCCTTGGTGTATGGAATGGAAGTAGTGTTGCTAGTGAAAATAGAACTCAAGTCACTCAGAATAGCCTTCGAAGCTCAGCTACCAGAAACAGGATGGGTTCAAGCTAGATATGAGCAGTTGGCAACATTAGATGAAAAGCGGTTGAAAGCGCTAGATCATTTACAGATGTATCAACGTAGAATGGCTAAAGCCTATAATCAAAAAGTGAGGTACCCCAGACAGCAACTAAACACCGGAGACTTGGTTCTAAAGCAGTTGAGGCCTACCAATGCCAATGTCCGAGG
Source organism: Euphorbia tirucalli (assembly GCA_039660915.1). Taxonomy (NCBI): domain Eukaryota; kingdom Viridiplantae; phylum Streptophyta; class Magnoliopsida; order Malpighiales; family Euphorbiaceae; genus Euphorbia; species Euphorbia tirucalli. The sequence continues at coordinate 25,529,878 of CM077640.1, read as the reverse complement.
GAAATTTAGGCCGAATTGGGAAGGCCCATACGTTGTAAAGAAATTGCTATCGAAAGGTGGTGTAAGCATCACGGACATGGATGGGAATGAATTTACAAATCCTGTCAACCAAGATCGCTTGAAGCTTTACCATGTTTGAAAAAAAAAAAGAAGAAAAAGTCTGCTAGGTTGAAAACTCAAAAAGAGAGGCCTAGGCAAAAATTAAGACACGAGAGAAAAAGATCGGTTGGAAAATCTAGAAGGGACGACTGGTGATGGATTCTGGTTCTGTGTGGAATGTATACCATTTTGGGAACCAACCTTTTCAAAAATACTCATATTGATTTCAGCAATAAAGTGTGATGTTTTGTTTAAATATATACGCATGGTTATGTCAAAATGCATAAACTATGTTATCTTGCCTAAACATCCATTTAAAGAAAGCACCTTGCATCTAATTGGTTAAAAGACCCATTTTATTCAACAATGAAAATGTGCTAAATGTATTTGATAAGCTATCTTCTCTTACCCTCCGAATCTAACTCATCATTTCTTGAGGTGGCCAAAAATTTTAAAATGGATCCAAGTTTAAATGTCACAAGACCTAAAAAAAAAAAGAAAAAAAAGAAGAAGTTCGCTAAGGTGAAAAACGAAAAGGCGCCTTAGGCAAAAATTAGAGCAGCTCGCTGAGCTAAAAACCCACATTGTGCAGCTGAGGCAAAAATTAGAGCACTTCTAGATTCACTATTTCTAGGGGCAGAGTGGTAAAAGCCTTTCCACTATTCCCTAGCAAGATCATCTACACTATTCCCCAGCGGAACTGTTACAAAGAACATCACCACTTTCTCCCCGATAGTCATCACGTATCCTCAACAGGACTACAAGGATTACACCGCCCAAAGGATGTACTCCCCTGGCTAAAAATTAGAGGCGTGTCGCAGATTCCCCAGCAAGAATATGGGATATCAAGGCTGGATATAGTAGGAAATGCATCTTTTAGAGTCCGTATGCATATGCATCATCATGCATACATACATAACACGTATAGAACACTCACCCCCAGCTCGTCTTCATTCTTGATCGAAGGGGCAAAATTTTTTATTCAAAATCTCTCGATCAAGGAATGAAGACTCGCCATTTCAAATATAAGAATTCATCAACTTCGCCTCGGGTACAAATAAATCCGGAACAGGCTCATTTCATCCACTCAGCCTCGGGTACAGATAGATCTGGTACAGGCTTATTTCATCCACTCAGTCTTAGGTATAGATAAATCTGGTACAGGCTCATTTCACCTCAGCCTTGGGTACTGATAGATCCGGCACAGGCTTATTTCATCTACTCAGCCTCGGGTATAGATAAATCCGATACAAGCTCATTTCACCATCACCTCAGGTAATGTAGACCCGGTATAGGCTCATCTTAACATCGTCTCAAGTATAGATAAATCAAGTATAGGCTGATTTCACCATCACCTCGGATACAGATAAATCCAGTACAGGCTCATTTCACCATCGCCTCGGGTAATGTAGACCCGGTACAGGCTCATTCCATTATCACCTCAGATACAGATAAAACCAGTATAGGCTCATTTCACCATCGCCTCGGGTAGTGTAGACACGGTACATGCTTATTCCATCATCGCCTTGGATACAGATAAATCCGGTACAGGCTCATTTCACCATCGCCTCAAGTAATGTAGACCCGGTACAAGCTAATTCCATCATCGCCTCGGATACAGATAAATCTGGTACAGGCTCATTTCACCATCACCTCGGATATAGATAAATACGGTACAAGCTTATTTCACCATCGCCTAGAGTAATGTAGACCCGGTACATGCTCATTCCATCATCGCCTCGGATACAGATAAATCTGGTACAGGCTCATCTTAACATCGCCTCGAGTAATGTAGACCCGGTACAGGCTCATACCATCATCGCCGCGGGTAATGTAGACCCGGCTCCGTCTCATTCCATCCTCGCCATGGGTAATTAGACCCAGCTTTGGCTTATTCCACCATCGCCTTGGGTAAATATAGACCCGGTATTGGCTCAAATCAGATCATCACTGCAATAATGCTACTTCAGCAAGTCAGGTACATCTTTCTTTTCTCTCATTTACGGCGCTTTAGTTTGAGTTCTCACATTCCGCTTAGGTATTTTAGACCTAGTATCGGGTATCGAATTTGATCACGCGAAGGGCAGCTGTAAGCGTCGGGTTTTCCCAACCTCTATGATGAGAAACCTGTATTTACCTATTGAGCAGACGGACACGAATTGGACTTAAGGACGGGTGGAAAGTTGCCTGGAGTATCTCAAATGCTCAGAAAACCGAGCTGTCCTTAATCCGAAATCCCAAGAAATGACCTTCGAGTGATTTTAGGGCTTAGAGGTGAGCGTTGGGTTTTGGCGGAATCATCCCCAGCTCTATCTAAAGCAGCACGGCTCTAGCACTTAGAGCCATACGGCTCTGGTGGGTAGACAAGTTGCTCTACAAAAGCAAAGCAACTTAGCTGAAACGGGGGCTGAGATGATGATTTTGTCGGAAAGGAAGGGAGGCTCATTAATGTAGGATTTAACAAAAGAGAGAAGGTAATATAAAAAGGAAAATTTTGGATCAAAAAAAGGGGGGGATTCTAGGCAAAAAAAAAAAAAAAGAGAAATTGAAAAAGAGAGAAAGTGTGGGGGGGACTAAAAAAACAGAGGCAAAGAGAGAAATAAAGAGACTCAGAACTCTAGACCAAAACATAACCAAAACATTGGGGGAAGACTTCTAGATATTTGCTCATTCGATTAGGACCATTTCGGGTTTCTTGCAGATTGATTCGGATTCGTTTTCGGAATTTCGGGACGTTTGAGGATTCAAGGAGCATTTGGACTTCTCAATTCGATTTTGGACATCAAACACATCAAAATAATAGTATGGTAAACTACAAGGCATTTCAAAATCTTTTTCCAGGTATAGTCGGGCCAACTAGTCGAGTCGGCCCGACTACCCCCTAAGTGTATGCCCCCATTCCTAAAAATCCCAATTCTATCTTACATGAGTCCTATTTGTGTTTGTGCAATAATTGTGCTAACCGTCAGTTTTGTAGCTTTTAGTTTTTCTTTATTTTCATTTTGGATGTTATTAATAGATTGATCCGTGTATTTTAGGCGGTTGTAATTTTTAAATCCTCGTGTATTCTAGGCACTTGTAATGTGAGGATGAAAGTTTCCTTTTTTCTTTTTATTCAATTTGGTTGTATAAGCGGCCTCTATTATTTTTTTATAATTTGGATGCATGATTTACTTTTCTGCAACTTATTTCAGTCATCTGCATGAGTATGGGTTAAATAAATACAAACACAAAAATGGATAGAGAAAGATAATAAATCGGATAAAATATGGTAATATGAACTATAAAGTAAAAGCAGGCTTGAGGTTGAATAGGTTACTTGCCCAAACCCTAAATCTCTGGATTAGGTACAGTATGTTGGGATTTGTTATTGGAAAAATAACGTGGCGCAGTAGAAAATACACCTTTTAAAATTTCCTAGAATCCACCTATCGTGTCCAATTACCATTGATTAGAATAAAATCAATTTGAATCAAGAAAGATTAATTCACCAGATTGATCTCTTCTAGAGACTACTGTAGAATCGTTTCTTGAAACTGCGATCTCCAAAGTCCAGTGCATGACCAACTATTAAGCGGGAACCGGTGCTAGCCGAAGACGCGAAGGAATGGAGGATTAATGCTAGGATTTTTGGCTGATTTGGGGCTACAATTGGTGGCTAAAATTTCCAGAAATTAAATAGGGTTGAATTAAGGTTTTATTCCTTAAGTATGCCCTTATAAAGACACCTTATCTTATTGGGTTTTAATTAGGTTAATTAAACCCAAGCCCACTAGGATTATAATTAAATAAATAAACTTTAATTAAAAAGTATATACTATGTAATTTAATTTCATTTGGCTAAATTTAATTACCCCTAAATAAAATTAAATCACACTTAAGTAAATACAATACATGTATTTACTTTTCCTACTTAGGAAAATGATTTAATTAATTGTTTACTTTATGTAATTCAATTAATTGATAAATTAATTAATTACATTATGTAAACTTATTAATTAAATTAAATTTAACCCAATGTTAATTAATTACCTTGACACCGAATGTCAACTAATTAATTAACACATTCCTTCCAATGTACATTAAATGTATAATTTCTATAAGTTCCGGCTCAGTTGATCCATGTGCATGATCCTATGGTTCTGTCTTTATGTTGGCAGTAGGCCCAAGGCCCACAGACTATAAGTGGGTTCTAGCAAACCATTACAGCCCCCAATTAAGATAGAGATGCAGCAGTCTTTAGAAAACACTCACCCGGTAGTAATCTCATAGTGTCCTTTACCTAACGACATCGATATGAATAAATAAGAAGCATGGTGTCCGTCATCCTCTTTTGTTGTTTATTATATTTCATAATCTTGAGTTGACTGATTAATCAAATAAGCAGCGACTTAATTGGGTATACCCATACACTTATCAGTCCCACTTATCAAGTGGCCAATGATATCATCTCGGTGTTACCGAAGTGGCAATTCCACTTCATCATCAATATCAACATGTTCACCGGTCCACCCAATAATATCCGTATTTAGTATCCTTTTACAGACTTGTTAGGCGTATGTCAAAGTGAACTGGATTCCATATTGATATTATAATGAAATATGGTCTGAGGACAAAAGAGACCTATTCAAGAAAGACCTATGACGCGACAACCAGGTGGCTTTCGTGCGCGGATCGATCTAGTCCCATGTCAACGACATGTACCTATATTCATGACTGACTATACAAGTACTATGGCTAGTTAAGAACTGCCATACAGTCATCGAATATACAAGTCTGTGGTTCTATTCGTTCCCACTATTAGAATAGACCTGGGATAGGTTTTATGATTATCAATCAATGGATATTCTACTCATATTATAGCACAAGATATAAATGAAATAGATTAATTGCCTTTATTAATGTGAAACAAATAATGTATCTATACAATGAGTCTTAATGTATAATACAAAATACAAGAATCCAATGCCCTAAGAACTAGGGCACACCAACAATCTCCCACTTGCACTAGTTCCAAGTGGGCATTGCCCTAATTCCTATAGATCTAGTATGACAGTGGTGCTGTGTCTGCGGCAACGCTTTGGTAAATGGATCAACGACATTATTCTTGGTGTCAACCCTCTGCAATGATATGTCACCTCTGTTCATGATCTCTCGAATAAGGTGAAACTTTCTGAGTACATGTTTGGATCTCTTGTGTGACCGAGGCTCCTTAGCTTGTGAGATGGCCTTGTTGTTGTCACAAAAAACATCAACTGGGTCTAGGATAGTAAATACTACTCCCAACTCGGTTATGAATTTCTTGATCTAAACAGCTTCCTTTGCTGCTTCGCACCCAGCTATCTACTCAGCTTCCGTTGTAGAGTCAATAATGGTGGCCTACTTTGAGGACCTCCAACTGATGGCACCACCATTCAGGAGAAAAACATAACCAAACTATGACTGGTTCTCATCCTCATTGGTCTCAAAGCTTGCATTAGTGTAACCTGACACTACCAGCTCATCTTGACCTCCATACATTAAGAAAGCATCCTTAGTCCAATTAAGGTACTTCAGGATTGCCTTGACAGCCTTCCAATGTTCCTCCCCAGGGTTCGACTGGTACCAGCTAGTCATACTTAGTGCAAACGCGACATCAAGCCTCATACATAACATGGAGTACATGATAGATCCAATAGCAGATGCATAAAGTATCTTTTCCATGTTCTCCCGGTCCTTCCTTATTTTGGGACCATCTTTCTTACTCAGTTTCAACTCATGGCGCATAGGTAAGAATCCTTTCTTTGCCTTATCCATGCTGAATCTTTTCAAAACCTTGTCAATGTACGTGGCCTGACTTAGGCCTAGAAACCGATTGGATCTATCTCTGTAGATCCTAATACCTAAGATCATCTCAGCTTCGCCTAAGTCCTTTATTGCAAAGCACCTACTCAACCACTGCTTAACCCCTTACAGTGTTGGTATGTCACCTCCAATGATAAGGATGTCATCAACATACAGCACTAGGAAGGTGGAAACACTCCCACTAACCATCTTATACACACAGGGCTCATCAGAATTCTGTGTGAAGCCATATTCCATAATGGCCTCATTGAAGCTCTAATTCCATGACCTCGATGCTTGCTTCAATCCATAAATGGATCTTTGAAGCTTGCATACCTGGTTTGGATACTTTGGGTCGATAAAACCCTTGGGTTGTGCCATGGACACATCCTTGAGTAGCTTTCCATTAAGGAAAGCAGTCTTAACATCCATCTGTCATATCTCATAATCGTACCATGCAGCTATGGCTAGTAGTATCCTAATGGATTTTAGAATAGCAACTGGTGAAAAGGTTTCATCATAGTCAAATCCTTGAACTTGCCTGAATCCTTTTGCCACCAATCGCCCTTTGCAGGTGTTGTCAGCCTTTAACTTGAAACACCCCTTGCAACCTATCACCTTAGCACCCCGAGGTGGATCCACCAAGTTCCATACTTGGTTATTATGCATGGATTGCATCTCAACCTCCATGGCTTTGTGCCATTGATCTGAGTGTGGGCTTTCAATAGCCTCCTGATAGGTCTTGGGCTCCTCTTGGTCAACAACCATAAGGTCCCCATCATCAGTCACAAGAAAGCAATACCTCTCTGGCTGATGATGTGTCCTACCAGACCTTCTAAGGTCCTATGCAACCGGTTCTGGTTCCTCAATTTCTTGAGTAGTCAGATCGGTTCCCAAAGCATCCTCAGCAGTAGCTGCAAGAGTTTGTGAGTCTTGAACTTCTGAAAGTTCAACATTACTCCCTCTGTCTCTCTTGGAAAGGAATTTCTTCTCCAAGAAGACTACATTTCTAGCTATGAAAACTTTGTTTTCCGCCGGATCATAGGAGTAATAACCCTCAGTTTCCTTAGGGTAACCCACAAACTGGCACTTGACAGATTTGGACTCGAGTTTGCCACTTGTCAATTTCTTAACATGTGCATCACAGTCCCAAATCTTCAAGAAGGAAACATTGGGTTTTCGGCCCTTCCATAGTTCATATGGTGTTCCCTCAACTACCTTGCTTAGTGTATTATTAAGAATGTAAGTAGCTATCTCTAAAGCATATCCCCAAAAGGAGACAGCGAGTGTAGCATGACTTATCATTGAGCGGACCATGTCTAGCAAGGTCCTATTCCTCCTTTATGACACTCCATTCCACTGGGGTGTTTCAGGAGGAGTGAGTTGGGATATAATCCCACACTCTCTCAAAAATGAATCAAACTCTTAGCTCAAATATTCACCCCTCAGTCAGACCGAAGTGCTTTTATTTTCTTGCCAAGTTGCTTTCTAGTTCATTCTTAAGGTCCTTGAATGTTTGAAGAGTCTTAGACTTATGCTTCATTAGATACACATAATCATATCTGCTGAAGTCATCCATGAAGGTGACGAAGTACAGAAAACTAGATCCAGCACTAGTGCTCATTAGGCCGCATACATCGGAATGTATTACCTCCAATAGCTCTGAGGCCCTTTCAGTAGTCTTGCTAAAAGGCGCCTTTGTCATCTTACCTCTCAAACAAGATTCGCATGTGTCATAAGACTGGATGTCAAATGACCCTAGCACTCCACTAGAGTGAAGCCTAGCTATGCGCTTCTCGTTTATATGGCCAAGTCAACAATGCCAGATGTAAATAGAATTAATTTCATTCTGTTTAATCTTTTTAGTATTTATGTTATAGACTGAACTTTCACGTTTTAGATCAAGGATATATAAGCCATTTTCAAGAAATGCTGTTCCATAAAAAAATATTGCCACATTGCATAGAAATTCTACCATGTCCAATATTAAATACGAAACTAGAAATATCCAACAAAGAAACAGAAATAATATTCCTGCGCATAGCAGGTACAAAATAACAGTTTCTTGGTTCTAAAACAAGTCCACTATGCATCTCTAAGAAATAATCTCCGATCTCCATGGCCTGAACCTGAGCACCATTTCTGACTCGAATATCTACTTCTCCAAATCCTAGTAATCTCCTATTTCTTAGACCTTGCACATTTGAACAAATATGAGATCCACATCCAGTGTCCAAGACCCAAGATGTAGAAATAGACAGATTAATCTCAACAACATAAATACCTGAAGCAACAGTTTTGCCCTTCAGTTGCTCCCTTAGCTTTGGACATGAGCTCTTCCAGTGCCCCTTCTCATGACACTAATGGCAAACATCGTCAGGAGAAGCAACCCTTGCTTTAGGTTGGGCCACCACCTTTTTGCCCTTAGCCTTGGCCTTTTGGGCCTTAGCCTTGGCTTTAGATCTGGCCTTTCCCTTAGCAATAGGCGTATTGCCCTTGTTCACAAGCGAAACTTCAGGAGTCTTCTTAAGAGACTGCTCAGCAAGCTTGAGCATGCCATGCAGCTCAACAACCGATTTATCCAATCCTTGCTTATGATAGTTCATGATAAACTGGTTGTAAGACTTAGAAAGTGACCCGAGAATAATGTCTGCTGCCAAGTCCTGCGGAACTCGTGAGCCAAGGCGGCCAAGTGTATCAATATACCCCTTCAACTTTAGCACACGAGTGCTAACAGAAGTCCCAGCTGCCATCACAGTCGTACAAAGTGCCTTGGTTGTCAGGTAACATTCCTGACGAGGCTGATCTTAGAACATCTTTTTAAGCTAATCCATCATCTCATAAGCATGCTCGTCCATGAATTGCTTCTAAAGATCAGAAGCCATGGTACACAGCATGAGGCACGAGACATCTTGATCATCCCTCACGTGCCGATCATATTACTCCACCATCGCCGTGGTGACGCCTCGACCTGCGAGAGGGCCAACTGGTAAAGGAGCATTTAGTACATACTCCTTGGACTCTTGTTGGTGAACTATTTGTAAGTTCCTAGCCTAGTCCAGGAAGTTAGTCCCTGAAAGCTTATCCTTCTGCAAGAGTGACCTAAGTGAGAGTGAGTTGTTGTTTGTTACAGCCATTTAAATTGCTTAAGTGAAATGGGATTATCTACATGGAAGAAATCATTGCTTGAATTAGAAATAAAGGACTTTTAAGCCAATTCAAATTAATAATCCGATTTTAATTTGTTTGTTGGTGATGTTAATTGGCTGACTTGACCAAGATCTACAACTTATCAATGACTAGTCGAACTAGGGCTCGCTAACCAACCATTGATTCATTTGGTAGGACAACCTATCCAATCCTTCCATGAAGGACTCTTGGTTTGATGGGCTTATTGACACTTTACCCATATGTGCTTAGGGCCCCTCTGAGCTAATGCTACCTATGTTGAGTCAAACCACCATTCACATGTTAGCCATACCAAGTATCCTAACCCTGGACGGCCCATCGAATACTACAATGTACCTAGCTAGGGCATGGCATACATTGCAGCATCAATGGGAGGAAAAGGTGTGAATGTGGGAAACACTTTTAAATGACTCAATATTTTAATTTCAGGATTATAATTAAGTGATACGGCTTAGCATGCATAAACGCGGGTAATAATTTGGTGATCCATACATCCATATTATATGAAAAATGCAATAGCATATTTAATTTAAAATAAATGAGATCCTATGGGCCTTTAATTACAACCTAATGAAAAACTAGATATCCTATCTAATTCTTCATGGGCCAGACTGCAATCCTTCTTGGGCTCCCACCATGGGTTTGCTCCATTTGGGCCTTCTTCCATACTTGATGCAATTACAATAATTTTGTAAAATAAAATCTATTCTAAAATTACATCAAAATAAAAAATAAAAAAATGCACGCAAGCCATATTTCCCAAAATCAAATTACAACCGATAATAATTTAGGACCCATAGAACTCAACATCACATTTCAAACAAAGTACCTGTCGTGCACATACATACCAATATGATGCATGATCATGGCATTCCAAATTATAAATATAAATGTTAAGCCGAGTTACTTAGGGTGAAATGGCCAACTTTAACAAATGTGACTAAGGCCTATAAAGGCCCAATGGATAACATCCATAAATGCAAACTTAATAATTTTGCTCCCACTTGAATTTGGGTTGTCACAAATTTAAAATTCAGCCCTCCCAATTTTAACTAGTGTCACGGTTTATTGGTCCAATTTTACAAAGTCCATATTCAATTTAATATGCAAATAATTAAATTAAATATGCATGCCAACAAAATAAACAAGTTAAATACAAATTAATTTTAAAAAAATTAATTTAATTTGCATTAGGGTCCGGGATAAAAGAAATACCCGCAAAATCAAAAACCGGACCCAAACCCCACGCGCAGCGCTGCTGTCCCGGCGGGGCAGTGCCGCTGCGCGACAGCCTGCCGCGGCAGCTGCTGCCATGGCATTAGATGGAATCGCAGAATTGCGATTCCATCTTTTGCCCAAATTTTTTTCTTTTTTTCTTTTTTTTTTTAAATCTTATTAAATTATTAAAAAAAACATCCATCAAAAATTAAATAATCAATAAAACAATAATTTTAGATGGAAACCAATTTGGGGAAAAAATTAAAAACCCCAAACAATAATTTTAGGGTTTAACAAAACTAATTGAATAAAAAACCTTAAAATCACAAACTTGAAACCCATTCTTTCTTCAAGAACGCTTTCAAGAACCAATTCCAATCAATCTAATGGACAAAACATAGGCTCTGACACCACTATTGGGATTCGTCATTGGAAAAATAACGTGGCGCAGCGGAAAATACACAGTTTAAAATTTCCTAGAATCCACCTATCGTATCTAATTACCATTGATTAGAATAAAATCAATTTGAATCAAGAGAGATTAACTCACCAGATTCGTCTCTTCTAGAGACTGCTGCAGAATCGTTTCTTAAACCTGCGATCTCCAAAGTCCGGTGCACGACCAACTATTGAGCGGGAATCGGTGCTAGCCGAAGACGCGAAGGAATAGAGGATTAATGCTGGGATTTTTGGCTGATTTGGGGCTGCAATTGGTGGCTGAAATTTCCAGCAAATAATTAAGGATGAATTAGGGTTTTCTTCCTTAAGTATGCCCTTATATAGACACCTTGTCTAATTGGGTTTTAATTAGGTTAATTAAACCCAAGCCCACTAGGAAGTATATACTATATAATTTAATTACCCCTAAATAAAATTAAATCACGCTTAAGTAAATACAGTACATGTATTTAATTTTCCTACTTAGGAAAATTATTTAATTAATTGTTTACTTTATGTAATTCAATTAATTGATAAATTAATTAATTACATTATGTAAACTTATTAATTAAATTAAATTCAACCCAATGTTAATTAATTAGCTTGACACCGAATGTCAACTGATTAATTAACGCATTCCTTCCAATGTACATTATATGTACAATTTCTATAAGTTCCGGCTCAGTTGATCTATGTGCACGATCCTATGGGTCTGTCTTTATGTTTGCAGTAGGCCCAAGGCCCACAGACTGTAAGTGGGTTCTAGCAAACCATTACAGCCCCAAATTAAGACAGAGATGCAGCAGTCTTGAGAAGACACTCACCCGGTAGTAATCTCATAGTGTCTTTTACCTAACGATATCGATATGAATAAACAAGAGGCATGGTGTCCTTCATCCTCTTCTGTTGTTTCTTATATTTCTTGATCTTGAGTTGACTGATTAATCAAATAAGCATCGACTTAATTGGGTATGGCCATACACTTATCAGTCTCACTTATCAAGTGGCCAATGATATCATCTCGGTGTTACCCAAGTGGCAATTCCATCACTTCATTTTCTTCTGTTGTTTATTATATTTCTTGATCTTGAGTTGACTGATTAATCAAATAAGCATCGACTTAATTGGGTATGGCCTTACACTTATCAGTCTCACTTATCAAGTGGCCAATGATATCATCTCGGTGTTACCCAAGTGGCAATTCCATCACTTCATCGTCAATATTAACATGTTCACCGGTCCACCCAATCATACCCGTATTTAGTATCCTTTTACAGACCTGTTAGGCGTATGTCAAAGTGAACCGGATTCCATATTGATATTATAATGAAATCTGGTCTGAGGACAAAAGAGACTTACTCAAGAAAGACCTATGACGTAACAACCATGTGGCTTTCTTGTGCGGATCGATCCAATCCCATTTCAATGACATGTACCTATATTCATGACTGACTATACAAGTACTATGGCTAGTTAAGAACTGCCATACAGTCATCGAATATACAAGTATGTGGTTCTATTCGTTCCCACGATTAGAACAGACCTAGATAGGTTTTATAATTATCAATCAATGGATACTCATATTATAGCACAAGATATAAATGAAATAGATTGATTACCTTTATTAATGTGACACAAATAATGTATCTATACAATGAGTCTTAATGTATAATACAAAATACAAGAATCCAATGCCCTAAGAATTAGGGCACACCAACACAGTAGTCTATCCTCGATAGGGAGCTGTACCGGAATTTCCCGGATGAGCTGATCTGGGTGGTGACTCTGTCACTGATCCTGGAATTTAAGTTTCGAGGTCTTTAAGTTAATAAAATGGGAAAAGGTTTTCTATAAAGGGGTTTCCAAAACAAATTAACGGTTTCCTAATACAAGATAATCAAAATGTCGTTTTTTTTTTAAAGAAAACCCAAAACGCCATTCTTTTCTTAGATACCTTTTCCCCAGTTCTCATCGCCGCGTTCCTTTCCTTCATTTTAAAAAGGTCGTCCACTCACACCTGGGATAGGTTTTATGATTATCAATCAATGGATACTCTACTCATATTATAGCACAAGATATAAATGAAATAGATTGATTGCCTTTATTAATGTGACACAAATAATATATTCATACAATGAGTCTTAATGTATAATACAAAATACAAGAATCTAATGCCCTAAGAACTCGGGCACACCAACAAAAAGTTTATACTATATAATTTAATTCCATTTGGCTAAACTTAATCACTCCTAAATAAAATTAAATCACACTTAAGTAAATACAATACATATATTTAATTTCCTACTTAGCAAAATAATTTAATTAATTGTTTACTTTATGTAATTCAATTAATTAATAAATAAATTAATCATATTATGTAAAATTATTAATTAAATTAAATCAGTCCAATATAATTAATTACCTTGACATCGAATGTCAACTAATTAATTAACCCATTCCTTCTAATGTACATTACATGTACAAATTTTTTAAGTTTCGGTTTAGTTGATCTATGTGCCCGATCCTATGGGCCTATCTTTATATTGGCAGTGGGCCCAAGGCCCATAAACTGTAAGCGGGTTCTTGCAAACCATTATAGCACCTAATTAAGATAGAGATATAATAGTCTATTGAAGACACTTACCCAGTAGTAATCCCATAGTGTCCTTTGCCAAATGACATCAATATGAATAAACAAGAGGCACGATATTCGTCATCCTCTTCTGCTGTGTATTATATTTCTTGATCTTGAATTGAGTGATTAATCAAATAAGCAACCAAATTATTCAGGTATGGCCATACACTTATCAGTCCCACCCATCAAGTGGCCAGTGATATCATCTCGGTGTTACCCGAGTGGCAATTTTATCACTTCATCATCAATATTAATATGTTCACGAGTCCACCTGATCATACCTGTATTTAGCATCCTTTTATAGACCTGTTAGGCATATGTCAAAATAAACCGGATTCCATATCAATACTATGATGAAATCTAGTCGGAGGACAAAAGAGAACTACTCAAGAAAGACCTATGACATGACAACCATGTGTCTTTCTTACACGGATCGATCCAGTTATATGTCAACGACATGTACCTATATTTAAGACTCACTTTACAAGTACTATGGTTAGTTAAGAACTACCATACAGTAATCGAATATACAAGTCCGTGATTCTATTCGTTCCCATGATTATAATAGACTTGGGATATGTTTTATGATTATAAATCAATGGATACTCTATTCATGTTATAACACAAGATATAAAAGGAATAGATTAAATATCTTTATTAATGTGACACAAATGATGTATTTATACAAAGAATCTTAATGTATAATACAAAATACAAGAATCCAATGCCCTAAGAACTAAGGCACACCAACAGTCAATAGGATCTCCATCCATAACTTCTTATTGTGAATCAGGAATGTTAATTTCTTCTTCCTCGCTCTCATGCCCTTTTGCATACTGCTTTCTACTATAATACAGCTTCCTTGCAACATTTAATCCACCATTCCCTACCATTTTTGAATTTCTCATCTCATATATATCCTTTGTTCCATCAACATTTGTCGATAATTCTTTTGTTGCAGTGGATACTTTAATGCATCTTCCAGCTGAACTATGTTGATCATCCACATGAATCATAAATACTTCACTAACTTTATTATTTCCAACCTCTATACAGAATTCGAATAGCTAACTTTCTATGTTTAGCTCCTTCATTCTTATATACAAACCAAGTTCTGTTGATATCATATATTTAACTCTACCTTTGAACCTAATCTAGTACAACCAACAATCCATTACCTTTAGAGATATAGTAAAGGCATGACACCAATCGAATAACCCATGGTCTTTCGATGTATACCTTCTTTCATTAAGCTCTCCATTCCACTTGAGTTTCGTAGTAAAGAAATCCTCCCTAGGCAGTGGTGGTGCCAAAAATTAGCGGATAAGGGGGCAAAATTCTCTTGAAAAAAAATTCCGGCCAATGAACATAAATTTCAACCTGGAAACAGAAAATAAAAGCACCAAGAATTAACTCAATTGGGAGATAATAAAGGATTTTGCTTTGTTCATTTAACAAACTTATCCATCTTTATAATTCCTAAAAATAACAACACAAATGAGCACACTCAAGAAAGGTCTATAAAAGAAGAAATAAAACTACAAACAAATACAATATAGAAATATTGCATAGAATTGGGGTCATCGTCTTGTCCAAGGTCCTTAATTTAATGACATACTTCCAAAATGTAATACAACTTCTATACCACCAAACAATTGTAAACTAAACAAGAGTGAGCTCCCCAACTTGCAATCTTTATAAGATGACTACAGAAGTAATAGTGCAAATATCTCGCACATGCTGATTACACGAGAAACATTTAGTGTTATCCAATAAAAAAGGGGATGCATCCCACTAAATATACAGATGAAAACTTTTCTTTAAAAAGATTAAAGAGTTATATATCACCAACAAACATAATAGATTAATCTCAACTGGACACTGGAAAAATGATATATAAGAACATAAAGGCAGTTCATACATAAAGATGAAAGACCATAAAGTGACTTCCAATAGGGATGCCATTACCACCCTGCTATCTGACTATTTATAATTCTGATGTGACCAAACATAGAGAAACAGGATCAGGTAGGCTGGCATGATCCATGACTTCTCAAGTTCTCTGGTTAAATTATACAAATACATGGAATCTTATGTGAAATATTTTATTTCGGTAGATCCGACTTTGGAAATGGAAATCCTTACTTTATCAATATCCCTATGCTATTTGTAGCTTCTAATGGAAATGAATCTGTTTTCTCAATTTTAAACTCCCCCAGTTATTGTCCCTATAAATTCAGCCTAATATCAACTCCCTAAACCATAAAAATGATTAAACATTCATGATTTTCATTTAGAAGAATAGGATTAGAAACCTAGAACATAAAATCCATAAAATAGGATTGCAGACATATGCTCTTTTTTTTTAATATGCACATTAGTTTTAAATGCAGACAACATACCCTCACATGCCTCCAGTCCATAATTCAATTCAATTTCATCATGTAATTAGTGTCAATTATCAAATAAACAACTAAATTAATGACTCAACTTATCAATTCAAACCTAAATTAGAAACCCTAAATCACACAATCAAACCATTGACCCTAAATTTTCAATTGCTAAATTTCAAACTCAATTAACACCTTAATTTATAAATTCAAACCTAATTTACACATATTTTTCTCTACTCAATTTATAAATCCAAAACAAAGTTCTATATCTCTTCAAACCTAAATTAGAAACATAAACATTTAAATTTAAAACTAAATAGAGAATTGAAGGGAGGGAGGCGCTAGCGAAGATGGTCAAACAGAGTCACGGTCGACGGAGGCAGACTGTTGTTGTTTGTCAATCATCAACAAAGAGTCAGAGAGAGGGAGGCAGAGGACAGAGATGAGTTCAATTGTTGGGTAATTGGGCATTTGATTGTTGCTGTGTTTCTTTTATTTTTTTATTATTTTTTAATTCCAGGGAAAAACGACTTCATTCTGCCCTGAATTTTGTTTTAAAAAAAAAACATAGCATACAGGTTTGGCCATCTTTTCCGGCGAAACCTGCATGGTTTCGACATTTGGGGGGGTGGCTTTATTTCGGGGGGGTTCCTGAAAGCCCTCTACTCAGGGTTTTCTCTAATGGCTGGGGGCTTTAGTGCCCCTTCATAACCCCCCTCAGCGTTGCCCTTGTCCCTAGGATCTATAAGAAATAAACACTTTAATATCAGGGAAATGACCTTTGACATAATAAGAGATGTGAAATTAGGCTATCAACACATGATAGTAAAGTCAAACTCATTTAATTTGACAACCAACATGAAGGCCAAGGCCATGTAATTAATGACGTAACAAAACATAGGATATTAAGGCCATGTAATCATATATACTCCTTTAGGAGTATATATACTAAAGGAGTATATATAAGAAGCCTTAACCTAATTTTCTCAAAAAAACCCTAGAAGCAAATTTTGGGTATAATACAGAAAAGGACAGCAGCCCTCTTTTGCTTTTTCTCTTGGTTTTCGTTCAATCCGCGAGTCCTGTTCGAGAGTTGTTCATGTACCGGATTGTGGAGGAAATGCGTTTGGGTTTCTGTAGCAGTCTCTAGAGGAGACATTTAAGGTGAGAAAATTTATTTTTTCTGTTCTTGATTCCATTCTATTAATCTACATGTATCCTGGGCTTTGGAATCGAGGAAAATTTTAATCGGTATTCCGCCTTGCGTTTAATTTTTCCCGTGATGATTCCCCACAGAGAGTTGATTACAAAAGGGAAGATTGTGGAACCCTCTTTGAAGCCAAGTGTCTAGAGTAATCCCTTGCCCAACTTTGGCTAATCCGGGTGTGCAAGTTGTTAAAGCTGATGATCCTGCAGCTAGAGAAGACCCTCGGCATATGGAGGATGATAATTATTTTGATGTATTTGTTTCTTCTAATTACAATATGAATAATCAAGCTTGTAGGGCATTTCATGCAATTTGATTTCGATTACTTATGTGGTATTTTTCCGGATGGAACTGTGCATACATGCAAACATTCATTTAACGTCTTTAACATACATAATGCATTATTGCATGAAATGAATCTAGGAACAGATGATGATCCAAAAATGGTATTCATCTTGAAAGACCTCACGCCTAATGAGAGAAGAAAAATTGTAAAAGTACTACAAAAGCACACAAAAGCCTTCACCCACTCCTACAATGATATGCCTGGGGTTGGCATAGAGATTGCAGAACACAAAATTTCGACAAATCCGAAAATAAGACCTGTCGAAGGGAAGCTCAGAAGATTTGGACCAGAGTGTGTAGAGAAGGTTAAGGAAGAGGACCGGTTAGGTATAGCTCGATCAATACATCTCTCAATATGGAGATGGAAGATTGTGGTTCAATAGTGAATCTCTTCAAAAAAAAAAAAACTAAAAAAGATTACCAAGTTCACATAAAAGAGCATATCTGCACGGTATGGAATCCCACATCATGTTGTGGCTGATAATGGAGTACACAGTCGCGAGATTCAGAATGGGTTCTGTCAAGATACGAAGAGTTAGCCTTAATCGATGAGAAGCATCTTCGGGCATTAGATCACTTACAAATGTATTAGCAGCGAACGGTCGGGGCTTTTAACAGCAACATTTGTCATCGGAAGCACCTACTCAAGGCCAAGGATTGGGTGCTTAAACAGATGAAGTAGACCAATACAGACGTGTGGGGAAAACTCAAACCGAAGTGGGAAGGCCTGTATGCACTCAAGAAAATGCTTTCAAAGGGCATTGTGAGGATTATGGATATGGACGGAAATGAATTCGTCAACCCCATCTATCAAAACAAACTTAGGTGATACTACGTGTGAAAAAAAAGGGGGAAGTCTGATAGATCGAAAAATGAAAAGGCAGTCCATGCAAAAATTAGGACAGTCCGATGGATCAAAAACTGAAAAGGTGGTCCATGCAAAAGTTAGGACAGTGAGGTAAGCACCATCAGCAGGAAAATCTGCAAAGACTAGTTGGTGGCAACCATGGATTCAGTCAAGACAGATACCATTAGTGATTTTGTTCTTAGCTTCATTTCATCTTTGATGTACATTTTGTTAAAACATTATTAATGAATGAATGAATGAATGTTTTGCTCTGTTTGCTTAAATGTCCCAAGTTTGCTTGAAATCGAATTCGTATTATGCATATATGGCTGAAACCCTTTTTTGTCTCTATGCATCTCACTTCAAAAAAAAATCCGATAGATTGAAAACCTGAAAAAGAAATCTATGCAAAAATTAGGATATAAATAAAAGTCTACTGAGTCGAAACTCAAATGGGCAGTTCAGGAAAAAATTAGGATAGTCCAATAGGCTGAAAACCCAAAAGGGCAGTCAATGCAAAAATAAGGAAAAAAAAAGACAAATAAAGGTCAATCAGCAGCAGTCCATCAAGTCTCGGGAAGTGTCAAACTGATACAGTCGAGACGGATACCATTAGTGATTCTGTTCTTAGCTTTATTCATCTTTGATGTACATTTTGCTAAAACATTATGAATGAATGAATGAATGTTTTGCTCTATTTGGTTAAATGTCCCAAGTTTGCTTGAAATTGAATTCGTATTATGCATATATGGCTGAACCCATTTTTCTGTCTCCATGCATCTCACTTCAAAAAAAATCCAATAGATTGAAAACCTGAAAAGGTGATCTATGCAAAAATTAGGATATAAATAAAATTCTGTTGAGTCAAAACTCAAATGGGCAGTTCAGGCAAAAGTAGGATAGTCCGATAGGCCGAAAACCTATAAGGGCTATGCAAAAATTAAGGACAAAAAAAAGAGACAAATAAAGGTCAATTAGCAGTAGTCCATCGAGTCTCGGGAAGTGTCAAACTGATTCGAATGGCAATGAAAGCGAGTATAGTTGACAAACATTCATTCAGAAATGCAAATTCGACAGAGGAAAACAATGAATACCAAAAGAAGTATCAGAGTAGCCAATGTATTAGGCCGAATGAACAAATGTAACAGAGTAAAGCCCACAAATGGGTGAAATGTACTACAATACAGAGAGTCAAGCCCACAGGCAGGCTGTCATATCAATAGAAAAGCAAAAGGGAAGGAGCCTAAGACTATCCCCGTCATCTTGATTGTCCACCTGGTTCTCTTCCCCAGTGTCCTTATAGTAGGCAAGCTGATCCTCTAATATGTCCACCCCCGTACAGAAGGTCTGGGTCATGAGCTCCAGATCTACGATATGCCTCTGTAGTTGGTCCACCTCTAACCTTAGACGAGTGGAAAAGCAATGATGAACACCAACTGTGGATTGCACCAAAATCAATAACAGGAATATGTCACATAAATGCATACACTTGCAACATATACACATACATGCATACATGCATCAACACTAACTCAGGTACAGGTACTTACTGTCATCGTCATGTTGTCTCAAATAGTGAGTGTCCTAAGTACGGAGACAGCTTGACGCAGAGACATCCCCTGAGATACTGAAATCTGTATGGGAAACAGTTGCATAAATCAGAAAAATAGGTAACAGTGAGAATCAAAAAGCAAATGAAAGCATGGGACTCACATGAGTGGTATCAGAAGGGGTAGCAGCGGGGTAAGTTTAGTCCCTGAGATACAGGCCAGCCCGATACGACTGCCCAAACACATCAAGCAGCTGAATGGACGGCTCTATCAGAAACTCTTGTCATCCGAGAATGAAGCCAGCAGGAGGGACCACTGGGGGAATCACCGGAGAAGCAAATAGGACTTCTTCCATCCTTGCATCAGCATCATGCTCAGCCACCTATGCGGAGGAGCTCTCATCGCCCCAACCACCAGTAGTCTGGGACCCCCGACCGCTGGAGCGTCTGCCAGACAAAGTACGAGGGTGCTTGCCCTTCCATGATGGCTACAGACAACAAAAGAAGGATGTCAATGAATAGTAATTCAGTACAGATAAATAAAAAGTGGAAAAAGAAGCATGCCTCTATCTACACTGCTCCAGTCGAAGGAAGGAGGTGTGTGATGGCAAACTGGAGGTAGTCTCCCTCCACTCCATCTACCACGTAACCCAATCCGAAGAAATCAGGATGATCCATCACCGATAAAAGATGTAACCAGAATAGTCCCACGTGGAGAGCAGCCAGGATCTTGCTCTCTACAGGACCTGAGTGCCAATTAGAGACTCAATCTCTGAGGTACCACTCCAGGCCGAAGGGGTACCCCATCACAAATCTCCTCGGTGTCAGCCTCTGGGCATCCCTAACCTCCTGGGGCAACTCAGCCCCCCTCCAGGGCTCCGTAGTCAACTAAAATTAGAAGATAGGGAGTTAGAAGATCAGAGAGACAGTTGTAAAATACCAAAATTCAAAATTCAAAAAATGGTGAGATGTATACCTCTTCAAACATCATCTGGGTCAAAAATAGTCGGCAATTAGCCACACTCCTGTCTATCTCACCCCAGCTAAAACCCAACCATCATCTCATTCGGGGAAAGTTAGGAAGCTCTATGGTCTCTAGAATGTGTACCACCGATTGAGGAAAGAAGCTGTACTCATACGCCCAAATCTGCAAAAGATGCATAATAAGAAAGTAAAAAAAAAGGTTAGAGGAACTCATATGAAGGATGATCCAAGGGCCCTTCACCTCCTTTTGCTTCCCCCGGCTCGTCCCCAACACAAGTCCCTCACGTCACCCAATTGTATCAAAAGAAGAAGGATAACTAAGTTGAGGTCGCTCTGACCTATGGGAAAAACTAGTGTAATAAGGGCATAAAGAAGAAAATCCCTAGCATAACGGCTCACATCCTTAGGTGTGAAAGTGATGTCCTAAGGGAGCTCAGCCTGCATTGTTATCCAGTAATCCTAGAGAGTGCTACGCTGAATCCTACTGTCTCGAAGTGTCGACTGATCAGCATAGCAATAATCTTGGGACTGAAGCCTCCCCTCTCTAATGTCTGGTTAAACTCACTCATGAGCCCATCAAAGGGTAGTGCGATAATAGCCGCGAAGTCCTCAGGCATATTAGTGTATTCCCTAGTCGGGGAAGTGGAAGGTGTGCATGGAATGCATCCACCGCTTTATCATCACCGTCATCAGACCGTGGCTCATCCTGGGAAGATGCTCACATATGGAGCATACCATCCTCTGCAGTCCAGTGGCGGCAACAATCTCCCTCATGCCATCTGGGAGTCTCTTGTACCACCTCAACGCCTCCGACAGCGCTCCTGCCCCACAATTACGGGCCCGATCCTACAAAAAATAAACAGGAAGTTTTTATGAGTTATTTAGATTGTATATGAGTCATATAAACCAAGTAAAATACATTGGAATTGAAAGAAAAAATGAGAAAATTTCTGTTCTGGCTGTTATAGCCGCACGGCTACAGTTATAGCCACGCGGCTGTAAACATAGAGCCGCGCAGCTCTTTCCAAGCAATCTAGCCTAGCTTTAGAATATAGCTGCATGACTATGACTTAGAGCTGCAGGACTCTATCTGGAAAAACATAGAACCTCTGAAAAACCCTAGGTTCTACAAAATCAACCCTAAATCAACTTTAATCACTACCAAATCATCAATTGAAGTTCCTAAGGGCAAAATCTACCCTAAGCATGCATCAATTTCACTTAATTTCATCTAATTTCATCCATATTTGCAAGAATTGGAGAAATTTGAAAAAAGGAAAAATTAGAGAAAACTAACCAATCTCCGGGTCGCATGCATAGATGGATGAAGTGTGATTGGCATAGGATCATTTATATTGACCTTATAATACTCAACCGAGTCATGAAAGTCGTACACATCGGCTGTGGACTCGGTAGGTAAGAAATATGCTCCCTCAGGTAAAACATATCTTGTGTGAGGGGTGGGTTGTGAAAGAGCAGCCGGATGAAGCATCTTTCCCAGTTTCTTCATCATCTTAGAAGTTAGAAATAAGTTTGAAGAAATGAGAGAAAAAGAAAGACTGAAGAAGAAGAAGAAAACCAAGTTTTTGAAGAAATAAGCCTTCTGCCCAGTATTTGAAGGATCTGCCAATTTCACGCTAGAGCCGTGCGGCTCTAGAGATGTGGCAAATTACAACTGCACGATTGTATTGTGCAAATTAGAGCTGTATGGCTCTAAATCTCAGGTATCCAAGGGCAAAACAATCAAGCCGTATTTATTCTTGATTGAAGGAGCAAAAATTTTTTTTTTCCAAAATTATCGATCAAGGAATAAATACGCACTCTCGACCCGATTTCAGAATCAGCGCCCCTGGGTTGACTTTAAAAGACTTCAGAATCAGCACCCCCTGGGCCGACTTTAAAAGATTTCAAAATCAGCGCCCCTTGGGCCAACTTCAAAATTAGTGCACCCGGGACGACTTTAAAAGACTTCAAAATCAGCACCCCTTAGGCCAACTTCAGAATCAGCGCCCTGTAAGCGCCAGAATTTTTTCGTCCTTAAAAAAATGTACGTGTCACACTACTATAATTACAGTCGTGCAACTGTATTTACAGTCGTACTACTGTAATTACAGAGCAGGAAAAGCAGCTCATACCTCTAGAGTAGAAAAATGAGAAAAAGGAAGAGAGGCATTAATTGCCCGCACTGGGCAGCAAGAAAGCAGAAAATAAAAGAAGAAAAGAAGAGAAGATGGGCGACTTTTTGGCTTGAGGAAAATCAGAGAGAATTTAGAGGGAAAAGAGAGAAAAAGGGAAGGAAAATAACCATCACAAAATATAAGCTTTTTTCCTCTTCTTTTTCTTTTAATTCTCAAGTGTTAAGTTAAAAACCTATTAAAAATCCTAAGTTAATAAACTAACACTTAAACTCAATCAATTTCGGACATAGATCAACCAAAATTCATGACATTTTGGAGGATCTTGGACAAATCTCAAAACCTTTACATACAAGGGAAAAGAGCAATTTGAAGTGGATTGGTGCATTGCCAGGAGTCATTCCTACGGTGGATTAGCGCCAAAGAGGTAAACACACTTCAATCCCTCATTTTCTCATATTTTCTGGGTGATTTGGTGTGTTTTTGTGCATTTAAAACTTATTTTTGTGCTTTCTATTTCTGGAAATCAAGAACAGTCGTACGACCGTTCTTGAGTTGAAGAACAGTCGTACGACTGTAATTACAGTCGTACGAGTGTTCTTGATTTCCCTCCAACTTTTTGATTTCTTTTGAATAATTTTGGTGAAATTCTGCATCTGGACAATTTACAGTCGCACGACTATTATTACAGTCGCACGACTGTAATCTCCATCCAGAAGTAGAATTTCCATTTTAATCCAGAAAAATTTTTAAAAATCCATAAAAATTCAGAAAAATCATAAAATCATCAAAATGAATTTTGTTGTGCGCATTCACGACCTTAGATTCAATTTTCAGTATTATTGCATTTAGAACAATACAACAACGGAGACCCGATTCTCCCAAAAACCGACCCACCTCACATGCTAAATTAAATAAAACTGGAAAATAAAATGTTTTGAAAATGATTTTCTCACAAAAGCAAAAATACAGGGACGTTTCAAAATATTTTCCAGGTCTAATCGGGCCGGCTAGCCGACCCGACCCGACCCGGTTATCCCCCTAAATGCATGTTCCCAATTTCTAATTTCTCATTCTATCTTGTTTGAGTCCTATTTGTGGTATGCCGTATAGTGTGCTAACCCTTTGTTTTGCAGTTTAATTTAATTTATTTTTATTTTTATTTTTGATGTATTAAAGAGATTAACTCGTGTATTCCAAGCGGTTGTATTTCTTTTAGATAAATCGTGTATTTTAGGTGGTTGTAAAAGTGAGGCTGAGAGTTTTTATTTTTTGTTCGATTGGGTTGTAAGCCATTTAATTATTTACTGCTTACTTTTATTTCTATTTTATCTGTATGTGGGCTGTATATTTAACTTAATGCAATAAAATTTATCTTAGAATTTAAAATACCATCTGTGAACATTGGCCGTTTTTATTTTGATTAGACACGAAATAGGGGACTTGTCCGGACCTAAATCTCTGGATAGTGTGGCGGCCGTTTTTCCGGTTCAGCTACACTAAAATTTCCCAGTTGAGCTGAGCTGGGTGGCGACTCCTACACTGTTCATCGAGACTTATGTCTCAGTTCTTTTATGAATTAATCTAGTTTTCTAAAAATGAATTTCCATTCTAAAATCCCCACATGAGGGAGGGATTTGCCCGAAATCAAGGCGCCCATTCCGAAAGGGAGTCCGCATTCCATCTAAAACATCATTTGCTCATAGTGGCGACTCAGCTGGGGATTCTATGAGCAGATGACCTTTTATCGGAACGCGGCGAAGCGAACTGGGAAAAAGATTTTGGAAATCGTATCATGATTTGAAAACGGATTTTTGTTTATCTTGTTTAGGAAAACTAATTCATTCTGTAGAAAATATTTTCCAGTTTTCAAACTTAAAGACCTTGAAACCTAAATCCCGAGATCAGTGACAAAGTCGCCACTCGGATCAGCTCATATGGGAAATTCCGGTACAGCTCACTACCGAGCATAGACTACTGTACTTAATCCAGAGATTCAGGGTTCGGGCAACTTACCTACTTAACCTCAAGCTTGGATTCGTTTATTGTTTATAAAGTCATATTTATTCAATTTATTATCTTTTCTAACTCCAATTTGTTTATTTAATTAACCCGATGCTAAGACAAAGATGCAGAAAATAAATTACAGGAAAATTAAACCATTCACACAAATATACAAAAGAATAATAGAGGCCGCTTATACAACCAAATTGAATAAAGAATAAAATCTCTCATCCTCACTTTACAAACGCCTAAGTACACGAGGATCTAAAAATACAACTGCCTAAATACATGAATTAATCTATTAAATAAAATAAAAATAAAAATAAATGCTGCAAAATAGATTGGTTAGCGTAATTTATATTATAAATACAAATAGGACTCAAATCAGGACAGAATTGAGGATTTTAGGATAAGGGAGCATGCATTTAAGGGGGTGACTGGGTCGACCCGACCGGTCGGACCTGTTAAACCTGGAAAACGGTTTTGAAACGCCCTGTAATTTTCTGGAAAATCAATTTTTATAAACCATTTGGCTTGATTTCATACAAAGTGTTGTTCTTGTAGGTCGGTTATCCCGGAACTCGGGGTTCCGTTCGTGTGGGTTCCTAAATATACAAACCATCTATGGTCTAAAATATAATAAACACACCAAAAACATTTGTGAAAATACTATTTTGTTTGTTTTTAATATTTTTCGGGGACTATATAGGGTTCGGGGGTCCGCTAATGCTGAAATATGGATCCGATTTGGATAAAACTACTCCGAAACTTAGAAAGTAAAACCCCGGGAAATACAAAAAAACACTAATATCCTTACATATAGAAATATAAAAACCAAAATTTTATGGCATACGAATGGATTTGGGCTGAAAATGATCGCAACAGAATGCACAAAATGGAAAACGGACTGTTTTTGGCTGATCGGGACAAACTGGGAGTCTGTCCCTGGAGGACAGAGCCGGCTGACTCTAATATTAGAGCCGGTCGGCTCTGTTCTTCATGATCAGAGCCGGCCGGCTCTGTTCATAAAGAACAGACCTGTACGGCTCTATTCGGGCAATCCAGTTCTGAAATTCGCAAAAACAAAGAAAACGTACAGAAAAGACAATGCAAATAGGTTTAAGGCCTCTCAGAGTTACCTTGATGTTGTTTTGATGCTTTGAATGTCAAGAAATGGATTGGAAACTTAGGATTTGCCCTTGAATTCCAACCGGCCGAAAACCAAACAATTCCAAAACTAACCTGAAATGATCCAAATCAATGAGCAAAGGTTATGTGACTTGTTGCTAATGTCTTGAGATTGATTTCTAGGGTTTAAACTTTGTGTTTTTGGATTCTTTTTGGCTCTCTATCTCTCTGCCTCTTTCTTTCACTCTGTCTCTCTCTTTTTTTTTTTTTTTGCTATTTCTTTTCTTTTTCTTTCTCTGCTTCTCCTTTTCCCTCTCTTTCTTTCCTCTTTTTTTTAAGATTCGAAAGCCCCCCCCCCCTAAGATCTCCTCTCTCTCTTTTTATATCTCACTTTATCGTCTTTCTTCTCGTCATTAAATGCCCGTCTCAGAAAATAAGCTCGCCCATACCTTCTGCAAGACAGGTTGCCTGACCTTGCAAGGTATTCTGTCTTGCCCACTAGAGTCGGTCGACTCTAGTTTGTACTAGAGCTGTATGGCTCTAGTTAGAACCAGCCGGCTCTAGTTTGAAAACTAGAGCCGTACGGCTCTAACAAGAGCCGGGGCAAATTTTGAAAGTCCGACGCACACCTTAAACCCTGGAAATCGCTCGGGAGACCTTTTCGGGGATTTTGGATTGTGGATAACTCAGTTTTCAGGATGTTTGAGATACTCTGGGTGACATTCCGGGTGTTTTCAAGTCTGTTTCAAATCCGTCCCTTCCACAGGTAACTAAGTAATTCTCATCATCGAGGTCAGGAAAAACCCACGCTCACAGGCTGCCCCTCGCAGGATCAAAGTCGGATCATCACGGGCTGTAGAGGCTAGATCGAGTTTGGTCTAGAGACTGGGAGTGCAGTGAGAAAGGAAAAGAAAACGTACCTAGCGTTCCTTGCTGGAGGTACCGGTCGTGGTTCCAAGTTGACTTCCTGTGGGGGAGTTCTCCTATGAAGTTGGCTCACTGTGGTGGAGCGCACCCATGATGTTGGCTCACTGTGGTGGAGCACACCTGTGATGTTGGCTCTCTGAGGCGGAGTGTGTCTGTAATGTCGGCTCACTATGGCGGAGCACATCCGTGATGTTGGCTCACTGAGGCGGAGCGCGTCCATGATGTTGGCTCACTGAGGTAGAGTGCGTCCATAATGTTGGCTCTCTGAGGTGGAGCGCGTCCGTAATGTTGGCTTACTGAGGCAAAGCACGTCCGTGATGTTGGTGTTAAGTAGCGTATTTATTTCTTGATCGACAGTTTTGGAAACAAAAATTTTTGCCCCCTCGATCAAGAATAAATATGATTGGATTGCTTTGCCCCTAGATACCTGTTAAAGGCAAGCGAATCCACAATAGGCATTTCTTCCTTGCCCATGTGGCGACAAAGTTGAAGCAATAGAGGCACTGTCCCTTCTATGTGCCGAAGAAGCAGTCCGAGGTTGATTGTTGTCTTGCCCCCAGATACCTGTTAAGGGCAAGAAACACCTCAATAGGCATTTCTTTCCTGCCTCTACGATGATAGGATCGAAATGAATGTTCTTCCCCCGCTCTGTGGCTAAAGGTTGAACGAGTTGGTCTGTCGTTCTACCCCCAGATACCTGTTACGGGTGAGAAGTTCGTCAATAGACATTCTTCCCTGTCCATTGGGTTGACAAGGTCGAATAAGATGATGATGTACTGTTCCTTTATGAGTCGAAGAAGCAGCACAAGGTTGGTGTTGTCTTACCCCCAGATACCTGTTAAGGGTAAGAAACATCTTCAATAGGCATTTCTTTCCTGCCTCAGTGATGACAGGATTGAAATGATGTTCTTCCTCTACTCTGTGGCTAAAGGTTGAACGAATTGGTCTGTTGTTCTGCCCCCAGATACCTGTTAAGGGCGAGAAGTTCATCAACAGACATTCTTCCCTGTCCATTGTGTTGACAAGGTCGAATAAGATGATGATGTACTGTTCCTCTGTGAGTCGAAGAAGCAGCATGAGGTTGGTGTTGTCTTACCCCCAGATACCTGTTAAGGGCAAGAAACAACTTCAATAGGCATTTCTTTCCTGCCTCAGTGATGACAGGATTGAAATGATGTTCTTCCTCTACTTTGTGGCTAAAGGTTGAACGAGTTGGTCTGTTGTTCTGCCCCAGATACATGTTAAGGGCTAGAAGTTTGTCAACAAACATTCTTCCCTGTCCATTGGGTCGACAAGGTCGAATAAGATGATGACGTACTATTCCTTCTATGAGGCGAAGAGGCAGCATGAGGATGGTTGTTTTGATGCATGTATGCGTGAATGCATGCACGATTAGTGTCTATGCATGTGTCTTGATGCTTCTGATAATATTTTTGGTATCTGCACTATGCTGGGGAGTGAACATGTGACTCCTGATAACTCCTATGGGGACTGTGTCCACCAGATGACTTTGCTGAGGATAATGACTCAGTGGGGATCGTTTTGGCTGAGGACTCAGCTGGGGTGTATTCTGGTCCATTTGATCTCGCTGTAGATCTATTGGAGACTCTGTGGGGAGCGTTGCTGGGAACCCGCCTGAGGATTTTGTTAGAGACCCCATAGGAATGATCCTATTGGGGACCACTCTGCCAGGGATAATTATGATGGCGATGGTACAACTGAGCCGGTAGCTGTCATTTGTAGTGACAATTTTGTTGATGCCACCGTGGGTTTGGATGCAATGACCTACTGATGGGTGTTTATATGCAATGGCATGATGCATGCAACATGAACATCTAAGCAGAAAATCAAGCATGCATAATATCGTTATGATGACATCATAATGAATGCGATAGGAAAAATCAAAAGTGACACTGCCTCTGTATGTCACTCTCTTCTTGTTACGAACACGTCCTTTCGATTTTCCGTGTCAGAGATTCCCTCACTGAAGATCGTTGTGGTTTTTTTTTTAACGATGGCCGAGTCTGTAAGAGTGCACCAGCCAAGTGGATCTTTTAGCACTGGTGTAAGTGGACGATGGGTTTTCGACGGGATGCGAGACTCCCTTTCGAAAGGGTCGCCTCGATCTTGGGCGTGCCCCTCCCTCGCATGGGGGTTTTTATAAATGGAAAATCAGTTTTAGAAAATAAATGGAATTAATGCATAAAAGAACCGAGACCTAAGTCTCGATGAATATTGTAGAGTCGCCACCCGGCTCAGTTCAACCGGGAAATTCTTAAGGTAGTTGAACCGGACGAACGGCAGCTACACTATCCAGATTTTTGGGGTCCGGACAAGTCCCTTATTTCGTGTCTAATTAAATTAAATATTGCCAATGTTCTCGAAATGGTATTTTAAATTCTAAAGTCAATTTTATTGAATATAAAAGGCATACAGCGCGCATACAAATACATAATACAAAAATGAAGAAAAGAAATAAATATTAATCAGCTTACAACCAAATCGAATGGAAAAATTACAACTCTCGCCTCACTTATACAATTGCCTAGAATACACGAGAATCTAAAAAATAATTACAACCTCCTAAATACATGATTAATTCTATTAAAATACAAATAAAAATAAAAATGTACATAAATAAAAGCTGCAAAACAAAGGTTAGCATAATTTATACAGCACGCCACAAGTTGGACTCAAATAGACAGAATTGGGGGCATGCATATAGGGGATAACCGGGTTGGCTCGGCTAGCCGGCCCGGTTAGACCTGGAAAACGTTTTGAAACATCCTTGTATTTTTGGTTTTGTAGGAAAATCATTTTTGAAAACAATTTTACCGGTTTACATGCATTTTTTATATTTCAGATGGGTCAGTTTTCGGGAGAATCGGGTCTCCATCGTTGAATTGTTCTAAATGCAATTTTACTGAAAATTGAATCTATGGTCGTGATGCACACAACAAAATTCATTTTGATGATTTTCGGATTTTTCTGATTTTTATGAATTTTTATAAATTTTTGGGGTTAAAAGCTGAAATTCTGATTCTGGAACGAGGGTTACAGTCGTGCGACTGTAACTACAGTCGTACGACTGTAAGTTACAGTCGCACGACTGTAAAAAGCCTAGAATTAAGATTTCGCCAAAATTTTATTTTGAATTGAAATCGAAGAAAAACAACCTGGAAATTAAGAACACTCGTACGACTGTATATACAGTCGTACAACTGTTCATCAAATACAAGAACAGTCGTGCGACTGTTCTTAATTTCCAGAAATAGAAACGCGAAAACACAGCAAAAATGCATAAAAATTCACTTCAAACACATAGAAAGCGAGAAAAAGTGAAAGGAAAAGGAGTGTCTACCTTTTTAGAAGCTAATCCAAGTCGATTTGACCTCTGGCGTCGCTCCAATCTAAAAAAATTTGCACTTTTCCTTTGAAATTGGGAGAGGAAGCTTTATGTCCAAAAATCTGAATTGCTTGGGATTCTGATGATTTAAGTCCGTGATTTTGATTTGATTGTGAAGTTAATTGATTAACCTAAGGGTTTCTAACAAATTTTAGCTTTGATCCTAAAGAATCCGAAAGAAATAGAAGAGAAAAAGAGGATTTTTGAGCAAAGTTCCTTTCCCCTTTTTCTTGTCTCTTTCCTTCTCCTCTCTCTCTAAATTTTCCACCAGAAATCAAGAAGTCTTTTCTCTCCCTTCCTTTCCTTTTTTTTATCTCTGCTTTTTCGGCTTACTTGCTGCAAGAACGGAGCAATTAATGCTCCTCCCTCTCTCCTCCATTTTCTGCTGCAGAGGTATGGGCTCCTGTAACTTTTTCGATATTACAGTCGTATGACTATAATTTTTAAATTACAGTCGCACGACTGTAAGGACAGACGTACGACTCTTCTTTTTTTTTTAAGTGTAGAAAATTCCGGCGCTTACAACTGGCTTGTCTTAGGATTGGAGAATGCACCTTGACGATTCCGCTGGGGATCATGATAAGATCGTCCTTAATGATATTTCATGCTTTTTCTTTTACCTGCCCCAAGTATTGGAGGTTTGGGTTTGGATGTGAAATGCTTCATTAAATCTGGTTTGCTGTGTGCTGTAGCCTGAACATGGACATTTACATGCAATGGCATAATACATGCATATTGAGCATCGAAACAACATATGAAACATTTATGATATGATGAATGTGAATGCATTAAGAAAATCCAACCCGTGGCTTTGGTGTGGATCAATGTCCCTTCATTACACTTTTTTTTTTTAAGGATCCGCTGGGGATGTTACCAAAGTGTATAGCCAGCCATTGGATGGACCTGCCTTTGTTGATTAGACCACCTGAGATGGAGTCAATTAACCACTGAAATCTCTAAGGGTTTGGAATTGTATTCATGCTCTCAATTCACCCCAGATTCCGATTCACACACGGTTGCCAAAGATGGACACAGCTTTTAGTCCTTCAGGGTGTGGCCTGATTCAGAATGACTTGAGTTAATTGTGATTTTCCTTTGTCTGTGAACCACAATAACCCAAGAGCAAGGCACACCATGGGTAGGAGATGAAAGAACCAATGGTAAGTAGTCACTTCCATTGCAGCTGAAGACTGAGTTCTTGAAATGGTTGGTAAATGCAACTTTCCCCTGAATATTAGCACAGCAGGCTTTGCAGGTCTTTCTGTTGATGGGAACATCCCATTCATGATTATTGAAACCTTTGTAAAACCTGGTTGCTCCAACACTGTTGGTGAAGTTCATAGGGGTAAGCGTCAGTCTTTTTCTTTTTGTAGCATATTTTTGCTCAACAGAAGCATCTCTTGCTGGGTTGAGTCCAGCATAGGCTATAGTGTGGATTTTGCTGGGCGAGAGCACTGGTTACTTAGGAGTTCCATCAGCGATAGCTTGAGCAGGCTTATATTCAAATCCTCTCTCTGCCATGAAATCAAGGTCTTTCCTGTCAGTTTGAGGTTACAAAATGTTTGGTCTGAGGGTTTAGGTTGAAGAGAAGTGGCATGGGATAGAAAGAGAATCCATAATTTGGTACAAGTTGATGATAAACAAAGACTGATTGAGTCAGTACTTTGTCATATACCCCTGTTACCTTTTTGATAATGAGATGGTGCGAATATGGAACGTCATTGGGGTTCAATTTCTTGTTGGAAGCCATTGATGGTGGAAAATGAGGCTTCACAAGGTCAGTTTAGGGAATAGGGTGAGAAGGGGTTTTTGTTAAATAGGTGTTGGTGGTTTGGATGGTAAACGGAAGACAAAGGGTGTTGAAGGTATGGAAGAAATTGGAAAAGGAAAGGGAAAGAGCTTTGGTTTTGAAGACAGGAAAGTCCAAATCTTTCACAGATAGGAGGGAAGGATCTGACGATGCTGGGAGCTGAAGATTACCCTTTAATGCCATGAGATCCCCTTTCTGTATTTTTTTTTTTTTTTTTTTACCGAGCTCCAACCATGACCATCTGTTGGTTTTCCTGCTTCATTCAAACTCATGCATGTCATGTGTGTTTGATATGCTTTTTAGATGAACAATGCATGCGTAATGTTATGTACATATGAATGTTACACGAACAAGATAATGTATGCACTACAACCAAAATTGTTTCAGCATTTTACACATGGTGGGTGATGAAGGTGATGAAGACCATTTGAATTACCTAAGGGTTGGAGATGTTGGTGAGGTCGGGGGATTTTAGCTTTAGGGTTTTGGCTCGAGATGCCCTCTTGGGATGTGAGACCAAGTTTTGCCTCTGGGAGGACTTTTTGGGTATAATTGTCTCAAGGAGGGTTTTTTTAGATTTGGTTTTGCCTTAAGGAGAGCCTTTTAGGTTTTTTCTTTTTTTGGGGGGTAGGATTTGGAGTTTCAAAGATGGCTTTCGGTTTAGAAAGGTTTGGGCATCGTGTGTGCCTTTTAAGTTGAAGCTCTGGGGCAGGACTGATAGCGTCTTTCAAGGATCACGGAGTTGGAACAGTAGATGTCTCGGCGGAAATGGTACCATCGTATCATTTTATTTATCTCACAAGCTCACCTTCCAAGAAAGAGTTCACTCAGGACCAGGTTCACTTTTAGGTTTCCTACAACATTCAGATTGATGTCATGCACTTTGATATTATGCGTGTTTGACATGTCATGTTAGATGATCAAATGCATGTGCAATGTCATATACATGCAATGACCACATAAGTAAGAAAATAACAAAATGCATTGCATTCAAAATGACATTAATACACCGTAGCAACAAAAATGAGTTCCCTACAAAAAGGACAGCTTCGAGGGTTTTTTTTTTGCCCCGACTAGTCACTGCCTCGACTCCAGTACCATTACCCCGTTCTCGTCAGATCAGACCCTGTAGCTCTTCATCATATTCCTCTCCCCGGGGAAGTTTGAGGAATTTCCTTAGTGGTCTCCTTGATTGCCCCTGGTCACTCGTTAGAGGCAGACGGTACCCTCAATTTTCCTTTATTGACTAGCTTCTAAATCCTCCTTCATAGACCGACACATTCATTAGTCCGGTGGCCTGCTACTACATGATAGCTGCAGTAGTTACCTTTTTGTTCTGGTGTTGGCACCATGTATGGTCGGACACTTTATAGCAGGTTCATCTTTCTGCAGATGGCGAATAGTTTGGTCACTGAACGAGATCCAGAGGATGCGACTGCCCATTTGTCTTCGAGAGGCGAACGCTGGATTTGTCGTGAAACGGAGTCAATGTTGGCATTGGCCTCTAGAGGTATTTTCAGTTCTCCTTCATTGGACGACCCCGATAAATTTTAGTGAGGGGGCCTTGCGAGGTGTCGAGGAGTGTGAGTAATCTCGGCGTTCTGCTCTTTATAGATGCCAACATTGGAGTCCATGCTCGCCATGTCTCTTATTTTCCCTTCAAGCTCTACCACCTGGGTTTCCAGTTCAGCGCACCTCGCTATCAGCCTCTCTATTCTGTCAATATCATCCCCCAGCATTTCTCTCAGCATTGCTGCTGCTTCCTCCCTAACTGCCTTTGCGGAATCGAGATGAAGCGACATAGTCTTCCACCACATCTGCTATGGCGTTGAAGTTCCTTCGGTTGGCCATCCTCAAGATCCTTTCTCCTGATAAGAACGCTTGTTAGCGTCGACAGGCAGATACCAAACAGGGAACTATGTATGCATGAATATGCGTGATGTGTTATGCACATGTAAGTAGATGATGCATCGCATGTGTGATGTCATGTAATTCTATTCAGAATCAATAAATATGCATGCAAAGTTAAGAAGGGAAATGTGCAAATGTAATGAATGCTGATGGGAATGATGCATGCTAAAATAAAATATGGTGTATAAATATACACCACAGGGATAAAATGACACTCGAGAGTGTCCATGGATCGAAGCAAGTAGTACTTGCAATAAGGTGCATAGTTATGCCCTTGGGGAAGAACGACACAACTGGGGTGTCCAAGGATCAAAGCAAGACATTGCTTGCAATGGGGTGCATAGTTATGCCCCCGAGAAAGAACGACACACTGGGGTGTCCACGAGTCGAAGCAAGACATTGCTTGCAAGGAGAGTTGAAATGGGGTACATAGTTATGCCCCCGGGAAGAAATGACACACTGGGATGTCCACGGATCGAAGCAAGATATTACTTGCAAGGGTGCATAGTTATGCCCCTGGGAAGATATGACACACTGGGGTGTCCATGGGTCGAAGCAAGATATTACTTGCAAGGGTGCATAGTTATGCCCCTGGGAAGATATGACACACTGGAGTGTCCAAGGATCGAAGCAAGGCATTGCTTACAATGGAAAGGAGTAAATGCTATAGTGGTGTGTGTGCATGATGATCTAACATAATCTTCAGCACTCAAGGAGCACCTTGGATTATGAAGCATGATTTTTTGGCATGTGAATTGTTTTTCGGCACTCGAGGAGCACCTTGGAATTTTATGTGATGAAATTATATGAGATAATGTGCTTGGCATACGGGGCTGAGTTTTCGGCTCTCCGGGAGCTCCTTGTATGTTTATGTATGAATGAGATGTACAGTCACGGGTTGATACGATTGAATGATGTTAGATGGGTAAAGGTAGGAATGAAGATGATTCATCTTATTACATATTTTGGACGTTCCGTAGATGCCCCTATGCTATGGAAAAAGGCAATGCAAACAGACCGTGTGTGATCCCGCGCGAGGGCATAGGTTCGATGCCTCTGGAGCATCTAGTGGATGTCATGAAATGGTCACGCGTGGCTGGCACATGGACAGAGTTCTAATGCTTTTGAGGCACCTAATGGATGTTATGGAATGGCCGTGTGTATGCCGACACACAGACAAAGTTCTGATGCTTTTGATGCATCTGACATGTAATGATGTTATAGAAAAGTCACGTGTAACTTGAGACATAGACAAAGATTCGACGCTCGTAGAATGCCTTGCATGATTTAGTAGTGTCATGGAATACCCCTATATGTGTAGTAACTAGGCACGCATGGAGTACTCGGGATGACTTGATAATGTTATAAGCAATCCGATGTGGATCGCGACATACAAGCAAGATCTCGGTATCCCAATGACACGGGGAACAGACAGATAGATGAGATGTAGTGTAATGCTTATCATGTGACTCCACACCTGATCATAGATTTAGGACCGTTGTGGTCTCCTAGTCATGAAATGAAATGATCATGATGGCGACCTTTGGAACATCCTTTATTTGGATTAATGACATGAAGTGGTGTGAATACACATGTCACACAGAATGCAGGTGGCTACAGAAGACGTGGTTAGGATGCATGACATACGAGATGATGTCGTGTAAGGAATGAATGCATATGTCACTCAAAATACAAGTGGCTGCAATGAAATGTGATCAGGATGTGGTATGAATGCACGTGTCACATAGAATGCAGGTGGCTGCAGACAATGTGGTTAAGGTGTATGGCATACAAAGTGGTGTTGTGCGTGCAAGGAATGAATACATATGTCACTCCAAATCTGATCAGGATGCATGACACGTAAAGTGATGTTGTGCGTGCAAAGAATGAATACATATGTCACTCAAAATGTGATCAGGATGCATGACACGCAAAGTGATTTTGTGCGTGCAAAGAATGAATGCATATGTCACTCAAAATACAGATGGCTACAGAAAAATGTGATTAGCACACATAACACACACACAAAGTAAAGCCTTGCATGTTTCATGAGAATATTAACATAATATGTGGCTGCAGAAGAATATGGTTAGTATTAATGCTACACAAGTGTTTATGCCTTGGGAATGATTATACCAAACATGATATGAATGACATATAGATGATTGTGTGCATTTGATGCTTTGTGAATGAAGACAATAATGGATGTGAATTGTTTATTTTGGACGCTCTAAGAATGCCCGATATTGTGCAAGAATAATACCAAGACAACCGTATATGGGCCGTCAATACGGGTAAAAAGTCGGCGCTTTTGGGGCACCTAATGAATTATCGTGAAATGGCCACGTGTGAGCCAGCACACGGGCAGAGTTTCACCACTTTGTGGGTCGATGACATGAAGTGAAATGGTCATGTGGGAACTGCCCCACGAACAGAGTTCTGATGCTTTTGAAGCCATGTGATATGAAAAGATTTTATAGAAAAGTCACGTGCCACTAAGGATACGAACAAAGGTTCAGTGTTTGTGGAACACTTTGCATGATTTTGATAGTGTTATGAAATGCCCCTATATGAGTAATAATCTGGTACTCGTGGAGTATCTCAAATGATTAACGGTCCGACATGAACCGATATGCACAAATAGGATTTGGTGCCACCCGGACACATGATGAATGAATGTGATGTCATTATGTGAACTGTCACACGAAAGCAAATCTAGGACCATCGTGGTCTACTATTGAATGATATGATATTTTGTGAAATGGCCGAGTGCAATCCAGTGCACGGGCGGAAATCGGGTAGTTTTAGGGGACCCGATATGAAATGTAATGAAATGATCATGATGGGCATTCTCAGAACATCGGTTATTAGGTGTAATGAAATGATATGGCATGGATGTATATGTTACACAAAATGCAAGTGGCTGCAGAAAAATGTAGTTAATATGCGTGACACACAGACTGATGTCATGTATATGTCATGAAAATATTGGCACACGAGGTGTATATATATGTTACGCAAATAAAATGTCATGGCTGCATGAAGACGTGGTTAGGATGTATGACATACATAATGATGTCATGTTTATGTTATGGAAATGTGGACATACAAAATGGGTAAATGACACACGAATAATATGTCATGGCTGTAAGAAGATGTGTTTAGTATGAATGCCATACATATGGATACGTGTTAAAGAAGACTATACAAAAATGCGGTTAAAAATGATACATGGATAATTATGCATGTTAGATGCTTTATGAAAAGATAAAAGGGAAATCACCATAGAACAAACGTTAGCGCAAGCAAAGATATGCTCTCCCTTCTAACCTTATTTCTCCTTTTGATTGGTCTTGCATTCTTCCTAGATGTTGGGTCTCTTTGGTATCAAAGGGGGATACCAAAGGTGCACACTTAATGTTCAATTTTTAATTTTATGTTTTGGTAATCCTAGGGGAGATTACTAAGTCAATACATGTGGGCCAAAGTCAAAACCAAGGGTCATACAGTCTCCCATAGCGAATAAACACTTCCCCACCGTAGAACACGATGTAAGGTCATACGGGGCTATGAGTGGTTTACCTAGTCGGGTGTCTCCAATCCTGGCGGTAGAGGTAGGCCACCTTCTTGGGTAAAACGGGGTGAAAGAGTGTATTTGAGGGGTTAAGAAGAAGAAAATGTCATGGTATGCAAAGGTATGAATAAATATGATGTTTATAAATTTAATAAATGAATACAAGCGATGTTATATTTCAATAGTTGCCTAAGTTCCTTAAGTTTTTAAGAAAAACAATTTTAAGAAAATTTTAAATCCCCAGCGGAGTCGCCACTGTGAGCGGACGACCTTTTATCACAACATAGGGGTGGCGAAGCGGGCCGGGGGTTTTTAGAAAGCCGAAGAAAATTGGTTTGGTTTGAACATGATTTTTTTGGAAAATAGGTTTTATTTATCTTGCTTTGTGGAATCGGGGAAAAAGATTTTGGAAATCGTATCATGATTTGAAAACGGATTTTTGTTTATCTTGTTTTGGGAAAACTAATTCATTTTGTAGAAAATATTTTTCCGTTATTAAACTTAAAGACCTCGAAACCTAAATCCCGAGATCAGTGATAGAGTCGCCACCCGGATCAGCTCATCCGAGAAATTCCGGTACAGCTCGCTACCGAGCGTAGACTACTGTACCTAATCCAGAGATTCAGGGTTCGGGCAACTTACCTACTTAACCTCGAGCTTGTATTCGTTTATTGTTTATAAAGTCATATTTATTCAATTTATTATCTTTTCTAACTCCAATTTGTTTATTTAATTAACCCGATGCTAAGACAAAGATGCAGAAAATAAATTGCAGGAAAATTAAACCATTCACATAAATATACAAAAGAATAATAGAGGCCGCTTATACAACCAAATTGAATAAAGAATAAAATCTCTCGTCCTCACTTTACAAACGCCTAAGTACACAAGGATCTAAAAATACAACCGCCTAAATACACAAATTAATCTATTAAATACAATAAAAATAAAAATAGATGCTGCAAAACATATTAGCGCAATTTATATTATAAATACAAATAGGACTCAAATCAGGACAGAATTAGGGATTTTAGGATAACGGAGCATGCATTTAGGGGGTAACCGGGTCGACCCGACCGGTCAGACCGGTTAAACCTAGAAAACGATTTTTGAAACGCCCTGTAATTGTTTGTGCTAGAAAATCAATTTTTATAAACCATTTGGCTCGGTTTCATGCAAATTGCTGTTCTTGTAGGTCGGTTATCCCGGAACTCGGGGTTCTGTTCGTGTGGGTTCCTAAATATACAAACCATATATGGTCTAAAATACAATAAACACGCCAAAAACATTTGTGAAAATACTATTTTGTTTGTTTTTAATATTTTCTGGGGACTACATAGGGTTCGGGGGTCCGCTAATGCTGAACTATGGATCCGATTCGGATAAACTACCCTGAAACTCAGAAACTTAAACCCCGGGAAATACAAAAAAACACTTATATCCGTACATATAGAAATATAAAAACCAAAATTTTATGGCATACGAATGGATTTGGGCCGAAAATGATCGCAACAAAATGGACAAAATAGAAAACGGACTGTTTTCGGCCGATCGGGACAAACCGGGAGTCTGTCCCTGGAGAACAGAGCCGGCCGACTCTAATATTAGAGCCGGCGGCTCTGTTCTTCATGATCGGACTCGTACGGCTCTATTCGGGCAATCCGGATCCAAAATTTGCAGAAACAAAGAAAACGCACAGAAATGACAATGCAAACAGGTTTAAGGCCTATCAGAGTTTACCTTAATGTTGTTTTAATGCTTTGAATGTCAAGAAATGGATTAGGAACTTAGGATTTGCCCTTGAACTCCAACCAGCCAAAAACCGAACAATTCCAAAACTAACCTAAAATGATCCAAATCAATGAGCAAAGGTTATGTGACTTGTTGCTAATGTCTTGAGATTGATTTCTAGGGTTTAAACTTTGTGTTTTTGGATTCTCTCTGGCTCTCTATCTCTCTGCCTCTTTCTTTCACTCTGTCTCTCATTTTTTTTTCGCTGTTTCTTTTCTTTTTCTTTCTCTGATGCTCCTTTTACCTCTCTTTCTTTCCTCTTTTGTTTTTAAGATTCAAAAGCCCCCCCCCCCAGGATCTCCTTTCTCTCTTTTTATATCTCACTTTATCGTCTTTCTTCTCGTCATTAAATGCTCGTCTCAGAAAATAAGCTCGCCCATACCTTCTGCAAGACAGGTTGCCTAACCTTGCAAGGCAATTTGTCTTGCCAACTAGAGTCGGCCGACTCAAGTTTGTACTAGAGCCGTACGGCTCTAGTTAGAGCCGGCTGGCTCTAGTTTGAAAACTAGAGCCATGTAGCTCTAACAAGAGCCGGGGCAAAATTTCAAAAGTTCGACGCGCACCCTAAACCCTGGAAATTGCTTAGGAGACCTTTTTAGGAATTTCGGATCGTGGATAGCTCGGTTTTTAAGACATTTGAGATACTCTGGGCGACATTCCGGGTGTTTTCAAGTCCGATTCAAATCTGTCCCTTCCACAGGTAACTAAGTAATTCTCATCACCGAGGTCAGGAAAAACCCATGCTCATAGATTCCTTACAAAAGTTTTTTCTTAAAAAACTTAAAAGA
Organism: Euphorbia tirucalli; assembly: GCA_039660915.1. Taxonomy (NCBI): domain Eukaryota; kingdom Viridiplantae; phylum Streptophyta; class Magnoliopsida; order Malpighiales; family Euphorbiaceae; genus Euphorbia; species Euphorbia tirucalli. The sequence continues at coordinate 25,489,677 of CM077640.1, read as the reverse complement.
ATTTGACAAGCCCTGAAAAGTGTCTAATTAAAATAAGGTGGATGATTCTTGTTTGGTATTTTATTTTGCATTCTTTAGTTAGACATTTTTGCATTAGGTTAAGTATCCCGTTTTAACCCTGTGAATTGTTGAAGTGTCGCCTTTGTTCCTTATGGTCTTAGGGGCACGAATACGAAACACCACCCATAGCCTCGTACGAACCCCTTCATTCGGACCCTTGAGTGGGGAGAAGTTAGGAGTATATCTTGCTATGGGAGCCTTGATTTTAACCCGACTTGGACCGAACTCATATAGGCAACCTTAGTTGGATTCCCCTAGGATACCAAAATAAATTGTGTGAATAAAATAAATTGCACCTTCGTCATCCCCAGTTGATGTCGAAGAGAACCCCACCTAGGACTCGGTTAGAATTTTCGAGACCGACCACATTTTGGAGGAATAAGGTTGGAAGAATGCGCTTCGTGTGCTATGTGTTATCCGCCTCTCGACATTACGTGGCATGCATTAATCAACATTTTCCATTCACATGACTTACCATTCACAAAACATTGTTATGTGATATTAACCCACATTTTTATGCAGCCATTTGCATTTTATTTTTGCGTGAAGACATTAATCATCCGTGTGACATTCACACTAACCATTTCTTTTGCAGCTATAATATTATATTTGTGTGATTAGCATTTTTTCACAAAGCATACATGACATCATTATGTATGTCATTTCCTAACCATGTTTTATGCAACCATTTGCATTTTGTATCACATAAGCATCCATATCATTTCACCTCATTTAAATTATGGATATTCCAAGGACGCCCATCATAATCATTTCATAATATATCGGGTATCCTAAAATATCCGTGTTCTGCTAGTGCATCGGATTGCATTCGGCCATTCCACCAAATCATATCATTCAATAGAGACCACAATGGTCCTAGGTTTACTTCCGTGTGACAATCCATACGACGCATGTCATGACACCATGCTCATTTATCATAAATATCATATAACATTGTGATCCACATTGGATTACTTCATGACATTACTACATCATTCAAGGCACTCCTCGAGTGCCGAATTAGTATGCATGTAGGGGCATTTCATAACATCCCAAATCATGAAAGGTGTTCCTTGAACGCCAAACCTTTTTCCGTGTCCCCTGTTACACGTGACTTCCTTACAAAATCATTTCATATCATATGCTTAAAAGCATCAGAACTCTGTCCATGGGCCAACCTCATGCGACCATTTCAGATCATCACACAGACCTACAAAGTGTCCAAACTCTATCCGTGTGTCGGCACACACGCGACTGTATCACAAAAATCATTAGGTTCCCCAAAGGCGTCGAACCTTTGTCCATGTGGCGGTCCATGAGTGACCATTTTGCACAGCATCGGGTGTTGTTGGAATGTCTAAAAAAAAATAATAGTAAGTGGAAATCATTCTTATCATCATCTCATACACAACATCACTCCATTCATCCGTCATAAGCATTTTCAATGTCTCACTCTTCATGACATCATTCCATACATCGACCGTAACCGTTTCCTGAATGATGTCAAGCAGAAGAAGCTGGAGCGACCTTGGACAAGATCTCAAGCTTCGAGGGCCGTTGGGGAACGAAGAGCAGTAGAGCCAGAAAGTGAATCCGATTCTGGGGAAGAAGTAGAAATGGCTAATCTGACACCAAGCCTTGCTGATGCTTTAAAGGATTTCCTAAGGTCACAGGATTTCTGTGATATGCTCAGGGAGGAAATACGGGCTGTAGTGAGAGAAGCCGGAGAAACTGGTTGTAGTAGGACCGGAAAGGAGAAAGAGGCCGAATCATCCCAGCAAGGTGGTGATATCTCGGCTAGTTTAGAAAAGCTGCACAAGATGGAAGCAGCCATAGAAGAGAAAATGAAGGCCAAGTACTCTAAACTTGACCAAGTAGTGGCTGAACTGAAGAAATGGGCCAACATCAGCCTGGGCTCTAAAAGAGGGGTGAATATAGATGCGATGATCAACAAGGGCATTGAGACCTTTCCTATTGGATTTCAAGTGCCTAAAGTCTCTTCCTACAAGGGGATTGGTTCACCGGAGACTCATATGAACCTTTATGTCAGAATCATGCTGACTGCGGGCGCCACCAAACAACAGCTGGTTAACTTTTTCCCAACCACGTGATAAGGTCGGTTTTTGACCTTATATTTTAGGTAATTTCATGGTTTGAATGGTAATTTTTAGAGTCCTTTGTGTGAATGCTTGTTTGGTTTTTGCGTATTTTGTGATTTTTATGTTTTGGATAGATTTTCATAACTTTTAGTATTTTTCGTGTTTTTAGGGGTGTGTTTTGTAATTTTGGATAATATGTCATTTTTATGGTCTGTGGCTTTGGTGCGGTTATGTTTCTTTATGTTTGTTTTGGACAGGTATTATGACCCGGACCGAAAGTTGGAGCAACGGCGGCGAAGAAGAGTTTGAAGTGCTGAAAAGCAAGGTGGCACGGCGTGCCACAATGACGACACGGCGTGCCATTTCAGTGTGCCAAGGGATGGGATCCAGCGGATCGGCATGAAATCGTGCCACCCCTACCAGCGCAGCGTGCTAATCCCAAATCTACACAGCACGGCGTGCCACCTCCACTAGCACGGCGTGCCACCCATAATTCTGCACAGCACGGTGTGCCACCTCCACCAGCACGGCGTGCTGAGCTCCTGAATTCTGCTGTTGCCCTACTTTCATCTTTTCTATTTCGTGGTTTTAACCTAGCCGTATAAATAGGTTATTTTCTAAGTTTTAAGGATCTTTTCTCCAGACTTTTAGAGTGTAAGCAGAAACTTGTAGCTAGGTTTTTGGCTTGAACTATTTGTTTCTTTGAGTTTTGAACCATCAATTCATAGAAGTTTTACATAGAACCTTCCCCTCTTACGACGTTCTTAGTTCCGGCTTGAGTTCATCTATAGAGGTACACCCCAAGTATCTTCACACCGTCGGAATCCGGTTAATCGGACCAAAAGGGCATAAGTTTTTCTTCTTCTCTTTTGTAATTCGATTAAGTTAGTTTTTGATTCCGCAATTGATTGTGTTTGGTTGTAAGCACTGAATTCGTTTCACCTTTTTTTTATTAATACAATTGATTGCAATTTAATTTCAATTTTTATTCCTTTTCTTTATGCAATTCCTTTAATGATAATCTAGTCTCATAAGATCTTAATTTATTAAGTTCATATTTGTGGCATTACCTAGATTGACACCTAGGAAACCATTAGTATTGATGACACTGTGGAACTTGCGTGCCCCTATTTTCTGAGCTTTAGAATTAGACCGCCTCTAAACAAGGGAAACCGGCTAAGGACTTAAAAGATCTAGACATGCTAGGTTGAATTATCGAAAAAACATAATTAAGGGTTAATTGTTGAGTTAAATTCATCTATTGTAATTAATTGATAAAGCCATCTCCACTAGCATTCATAGGTCGGTAAACCGCCAATTGATAACCCAAATTCAAGTGCAAAGTAAGTTGGGATAGATCAACTAGGAGTAGGATAATTTATTTGTTAGTATAATCAAATCCAAAAACTAAGTTCCGCCTAGAACACGCAAGGAACCCGAGTAGTTTAGTGTTTGCAGAATATTTTTCTCTGTGGGATCGATACCTGGACCAACCAGAATTATTACTTGTCAACGATAGGTACACTGCCTTAGTTGTGCGATTCTAGGTTTAGTTTCACTACTTCGCCTAGGACCCATCAAGTTTTTGGCGCCGTTGCCGGGGAGATTTATTTTTCTGCATCATTGAACCAAAAGTTTATTTGCTGATCTAGGCACTATTTTTGTGCATATAGTTAAATAATTTTTCTTTTCTGTGGATATTTGTTGCAAATTAGTTTTCTTTATTTTCTGTGTGTGTGTGTGTTTTCTAGCTTATGCGAACTCGCTCTCAACACCCTGAGCTTTTACCTTATAACCCTGAAATTGAACGTTTATGTAGCAGGAACCGTAGAGTACAACAAAAGCGAATTGTCCAAATGGATCATCAGCAATAGGAGGAAGAGGAGGGACAGCTCCGGTAAAGAGTTGAGCAAGAGCGACTCCAGCGAGAGCAGGAGGAGTTTGATAGAAGAAGGGGTGGTGATAGAGACAACATGGTTATGACTGACCTAATGGCTCCACATCGGCCCCGGAACAGATCCGGAGTGGTTATCCCAGCCATTACTGCTAATCACTTTGAGTTGAAGTCCAGCATGATCAATTTGATCCAAGGGAACGGACTATTCAGTGGCGGAATAAGTGACAACCTCAATGATCACTTAGACCGGTTTCTCATGGTGGCCGATACAGTCCGAATCGGTGGGGTGCCCCAAGATGCTGTGCGGTTGAAGTTGTTTCCCTTCTCATTATACGGGGGAGCAATGGAATGGTACAAGTCCTTGAGGCCCGGGTCAGTGACTTCATGGGATCAATTGGAAGAACAGTTCTTAGCATACTACTTCCCACCATCAAAGACGGTTCAGTTAAGGAACGAGATCATAGGATTCCGGCAATTTGGGACTGAGACTCTTAATGAAGCATGGCAAAGGTTTCAGTGGTTATTGCGGAACTGTCCCCACCATGACATGCCGCGATTCACTCAGGTAAGCACGTTTTATCATGGTTTGACACCAGCTAACCGTGCCATTATTGATTCTTCTGCAAGTGGAGACATTTTTAAGAAGACTGCTATGCAAGCCGAAGAATTGATTGCAGAGCTGGCTAGGAAGAGTACCTTATGGCAGTCGGACACGCCAACAAGGAATGAGGTTCGGGCTGCGGATTTGGGACGCTAAGATGCAACCATGGACCATGTGAACAAGAAGCTGGACCTATTGATGTCCCGCCTGAATTTAAATGGGCCACAATACCAGCCGGTGTTGTGTGTATCATGTAGAGCGGAGCATCCTGGGCAAGAATGTGCATTAGGCGACCCATTCACCCGACCGTCCGAAAATGTAAGTTTTGTGGGAGGAAACCAAAGGTACAATAATTCTAACTCTTACCCACAAAATTTTAATAATAATAATAATTACGGAAGAAGGTATCAACACCCGAACATGTCTTATGGTAATAACCAAAATGTGTTGAGACCTCCTTCCGGATTCCATTATGAGCACCGTGAGCAGGGGTTAGGTAAGGCCTCATTTATTCCTATTGATCAATCCTCACAGCAACCTCAACAGTCTAAGCAAGATGAGATGGTTTTGTCTTTATTAAAAGACATCTCGACTCGGCTTGCTGATAATGAAGCATACTGTAGGGATTTGGGTAAGCAGGTGGCTCAAATGAGTAGGGAGAGGCAGGAAAGACCTCAAAGAGCACTTCCAAGTAGAACTGAACAAAACCCTAAGGGCAATTAATGGGAGACAGCTCAAGCTATAACCCTACGAAGTGGTAGGCAAGTGGAGGACCTAGTGCAAAACGCTGATATTCCATCCCAACCTACTGAGGTAAGTGAAGAGCCGGGTGAGGTAAGCAACCCCGACTCGATTTCTGAACTCGAACCTTGCACAAATAAAAAAGGGAAAATTCCTGACCCAGTGAGAGCCTATGTGCCTAAACTTCCTTATCCTCAAAGGGAGAAGAAAGATAAACTGGAGCAGAAATATTCCAAATTTCTGGAAATTTTTAAGAAGTTAGAATTTAATATGCCATTGATTGAGGCTCTCCAAGAGATGCCTTCTTATGCTAAATTCTTTAAAGAACTTCTTGCAGGGAAAGAAAGCTAGGTGAGGATGAAGTGGTGGTTTTAACAGAGGAATGTTCGGTAATTATCACTAACAAACTTCCACCCAAGCTCAAGGATAAGGGCAGCTTTACTATCCCATGCCGGATAGGAAACTTGGAGATTGCCAATGCCCTATGTGACTTGGGTGCAACTATAAATTTGATGCCTCTGTCATTTTTCAGGAGACTCGGACTAGGAAACCCAAAGCCAACCAATATGTCCAATTGGCGGATAGATCGCTCACGAGGCCAAAGGGGGTGGTCGAGGACGTGCTAGTAAAGGTGGACAAGTTTATCTTTCCCGCGGACTTCGTGGTAATGGATATGGAGGAAGATAGCTCGGTGCCCTTTTTGCTTGGAAGGCTATTTCTTGCAACCGGTAGGACTTTGATAGATGTCCAGGAAGGTAAGATTATTCTTAGGTTGCACAACGAGGAGGTAAGTTTCAACGTCTATAACTCAATGAAATATCCATTAGATGTTGAAAGTTGTAATTTTGTAGACTCCTTTTGCCCTATTGATGCTTATGTGATAGAAAAGAGTTTCAACCAAGGCGAGTTGGAGCTCTTGTATAACTTCCGATTGAAACTATTTCCGGGCAAATTGAGAAGTCGATGGACGGAGCCGTTTACCGTGCACAAGGCCTATCCCTCCAGGATAGTGGAAATTGAAACCCCGGAGGGAATTCAACAAGTAAACGGGCATCGGTTGAAGCCCTACGTCAGCGGAGGAGTGAAGGAGGAGAAGCAAGTCTTACTCCTTCGTGATGTGTAATACAAAATCATGGACGTAGCAGTCGAGCTATTCCGACTATAAACATAGCAACGAGGTACGTGTACTTCCTTTGTACATTATTTTTTTGTGTTAATATATATATATATATATATTTTGTGTTTTTGTGTGTAGGAATAGGTAATTAAGCAAGTTGATCAAAAGTCTTGATCAAAATGTGGAAAAAAGTAAAGGTTGGCAGAATTCAGGATGGCACGCCGTGCCAAGGTGAGATTAGGGTAGCACGTGACGTGCTGGTGTGGCACGCAATCGTGCCAGGCCGCTGTTCCGAAATCGCATGCAAGAGCAATTCAGCAAGCCGTGCTACAATTCAGCACGTCGTGCCATAGTAAGGGTCATCAAGGTGGCACGATGTGCCAATACAGCATGCCCACATGCCATCGTGTTGTTCCGGAAGAGGGTTGAGCATGAGTAAGTAGCACGCCGTGCCAAAATTTAGCACGCCGTGCCAATTACAGGGTCCTCAAGTTGGCACGACGTGCCAGTACAGCACGCCAACGTGTCGTCGCGCTGTTTCTAAAGTGTATTGTTATAGAGCGAGCAGCACGCCGTGCCAAATTGTAGCACGTCGTGCCAAATATGGAATTTTCAAGACAGCACGACGTGCCGAGCTAGCATGCCGGCGTGCCCTCCCGCTGTTTCCAGGTAAGTTTCGATGCTCTGCTCAGCACGCTGTGCTGTTTGTTTGGCACGGCGTGCCGAGCATTTGAATTGCGAATTTTTAGGTCACAATTCACCCGCCTATATATAAACCCTTCTATTCTTCTCTTTCTAAACCGCCCATCATCTTCATCTTCTTCTTCTTCTTCTTCTTTCTCACCTTCTCTCACTTTCTCACTTTCTCTCTCTCTCTCCACTTTCTCTCTCTAGAACCAACCCTCACCTTCTCCCTCTCTACCCTTATTCTTCCTTCCCTTCTCACTTTATCCCTTTCACCTTCTCTTCAACTCTTATTCTGACCTAGGATTTTATTTTGCATCATTCTCCTTGCAACCAGGTATGAATTCATGCTTTGCTCTTCCTTTACTCTTTTTATTGTTTGTTCTTTTTCTCACTTTGATTTTGGTTGATTGACTGCTTAATAGGGTGATTGTATTGCATTCTTTTTCTTTTATATTTGGTGGTTTGTATTTATGACAGTAGGGTTTCTTTGGGTTTGGGTTCTTTTGTTTTTGATTTTTTGTTCTGTTTTTATGGTTGTGCAATTGTAGGATGAAGAAGAAGACTGTCGCTGATCAGAGACACGGTTCGTCACGACGGCCCATAGACCCGTCACCGGAACCGGTGCCAAGTGAAGAATTACCTCCCGAACAGCAGATGGCCCCTCTAACGAGCCTCTCTAGGAAGTATAAATGCCCCTTCCCTCTCCTTTCGGATGATGAAGGTAAAAGATACAAAACTCTGTTTCCATTAGAAAGTACTCCCTTTCGAACCTTCGATTGGGAATTTTTGTTTGTGCAAGATAGGTTAGAGGCTGTACGTGCTAAGTTAACTAGTCTAAGTTGGTATGAGTTTGTGAAGTCTAATCCACCTGTCTTTAGGGAGTTGAACCTCGAATTCTACGCCACCTTAAGCTTCAAAACAAACCCTGATACGGGCCTTAGGAGCATGACATTCTGCCTGTTTGGTACTGAACACTCTTTAGATATTGAAGGCCTTAAGGCTTGCATAGGAATTAAGGGGAATGGTTACAAATGGCCGGAGAATATGGATGCCAAGAAATTTTGGCATATGGTAGGACAAGGAGTATACCAACCTAGGTTTGCTAAAACTTCCCAAATTCATGACCCTATCTTGCAATTAATTCACAAATTTGTGTGTTTTAATTTTTCGGGCAAAACTAAAAGCAATCGAGTCAATGCATTTGAACATTTAATACTGTGGCATGTGCATAATGATGTTAAGGTGCATATGGGCTTCTTCGTCATGGAAGCCCTATACAACCACCACAACAGATCTAAGTCAGAACTAGGGTTAGGACATATTGTAACTTGTATTGTGTGCTTCATTTGTAGTAATACTTGTTATAAGAACCTTGATAGCATCCTTCCCAAGAAGCTTTCAAGGGGAATTTTGTCTTGCTCCCATGTTGTGACAGCTGCAGGTACTTCAAGTGCGGGAGGTTCGAGTAGGGGTAAGGCTCCTATGGACGTAGATGATGAGGACGAGAGTGAGGAAGCTGAGGATAACAAGGAGGATGAGGAGAATGTTTCGGTGGGCCTGGATTTTATGGGGCAGATCGAAGGGCGGTTGGATGGTATAATTGAACAATTGGAGGGTTTAACTGTCCATCAGCTTATGCTTGAGGAGCGGATGAATGCGCGCCTTGATAGGCAAGCAGCTCAGCTCGCTAATGTCGAGGCATTCGCCTCCCATTTTTGTGCAGCCCAAGGGTGGCCGTACCCGCCGCCACCAGCCCCTGATATGTGAGGTAACCCTTTTCCTTTCCCGCTTTATTTTGCTCCTTCTTCCATTGCACTTTTGGAAGTAAGTACAATCTATGTGGGGTGGGTAAGGGGATTTCTCCCTTTCTTTTGCTTCTTTTTACGTTGCACTTTTTAATTGTTTGTTTCGTATGTTTGTTTGTGTTTTTGCATATTTGGATGTTTTGCGTTGGTTTTTGGTTAGATTTAGGATTTAGTTTTTAATGCATGTGGAGTTGGTTTTGGTTTGTTTTTGGTTTGATAGTGTTTTTAGGTTGTTTATGTGTCAATTGCCATTTGAATAACATTGCTTAATCCACCCTCGAAACTAAGTCTCTGTGCTTGGATTGGTAGCAATTGGCTAGGGATACTAGGAGTTGATTGCAAGTCATTAGCTTGTTTGTGCGTGATTTGTGATTCTTGATGGTAACCATTGGTTAGATTTGTCATTAAGGTTGCATTAGGGAATTAACCCTCTACCTCTACTTGCATGATCGAGCTAGGATTATGCCTTGGAACATTGGTTGAGTCACAGGACCTAGCATACAACCCCTAGTACACTTGTGAGAATTTGAGCCTTTGGAACCATTTCACACCGGTTCTATTTCTTTGTGAGGTTAAAAACAATCGTGGCACACTAGATCATAGAACTCGGTGTCGTTTTGCACTTGGCATCGAGAGCTTAATATGTGGAGACCCTTAGGATTAACCCCTTGACTTAAATGAGCCTAACCCTAACTACTAATTTATCCCTTAGATCACCCAAAGCCGCTAAATTAACCTTATTGACTTAAAAAACCTTCACCAAGCCAAATCTATCATCCTAACTTTTTACCATTAACTTTGATTTTCCTTTCTTACCCTCCTCTTCTAAATCAAGTAATTGGCTAAGTTGTTCATTCATTTTGGGGTCAATCACCATTTGTATTTCAACTCTTTCATATCTAGTCCTATGGAAAAATTGTGTTAAAAAAAATCCAAATAGAGTCAATGTGTATGTTCGGCTTCTTTTCGTAAAATTCGGAGTTTGTAGACGCATGTCTTGTTTGTCCGGTTTGCATCTTTAAGCCGGTATATGTGTTCCATTTTCAGTTCATTTGTTTGAATAAAGGATTAGCGCGATCATCTAATTGCCTTGACCCATGTCTTGTCATTTTTTTTTTCTTTTCCCCATTAAGTTGTGTTTTGGCCGTTGGGTGTGGATAAGGCCTTCTTTTTGTCAAGTTAATTTCAAAAAAAAAAAAAAAAAGAAAAAATATATAGCAAAGCAAACACTCTTAGGACTAGTTTTGAGTTGAATGTTGCATGACCCGTCTTTAGTACTTAGTCAATTTGTATATATTACTTGATTCGTAGGAGTTGTATACCTAAAATTTCCCTTTTATCAAACCTACTGCAAGCCGTAACATTACAAGCCCCAGGTTCTCCGATTTTGCTCCTTGACCAACGACTTCACCGGGATTGTCATTAGTTCGCTATGTGATGTGTGTCATTGTTTGTTTTTGTGTGCTCATCCGCCTCGCCTTGAACTTGAGCGTTAGAGTGACATCTTGTGAGGTGCTTTGTGGTCATATATACTCTGTTTGTTCCTCGCCCTTTGACTAGCTAAATTTTGTTGGGTTCGAGTATTGAGTGGTTTTGAACCTGGTGCGCCTAGTGTCATTTCGAAAGTGATGCTTTACCTTCTTGAGTTTATAAATTTCGTACGGTTAAACCCTTAGTTGGATTTGCAAGTAGCAAGTTTACTCCTTTGTCTTTAGTTTATTTGCTTGAGGACAAGCAAGACTTTAAGCGTGGGGTGGTTGATAAGGTTGGTTTTTGACCTTATCTTTTAGGCAATTTCGTGGTTTGAACGACAATTTTTAGAGTCCTTTGTGTGAATACTTGTTTGGTTTTTGCGTATTTTGTGATTTTTATGTTTTGGATAGATTTTCATAACTTTTAGTATTTTTCGTGTTTTTAGGGGTGTTTTTGTAATTTTGGATAATATGTCATTTTTATGGTCCGTGGCTTTGGTGCGGTTATGTTTCTTTATGTTTGTTTTGGACAGGCATTATGACCCGGACCAAAAGTTGGAGCAACGGCGGGGAAGAAGAGTTTGAAGTGCTGAAAAGCAAGGTGGCACGGCGTGCCACAACGAGGGCACGGCATGCCATTTCAGCGTGCCAAGGGATGGGATCCAGCGGATCGGCATGAAATCGTGCCACCCCTACCAGCGCAGCGTGCTAACCCCAAATCTACACAGCACGGTGTGCCACCCATAATTCTGCACAGCACGGCATGCCACCTTCACCAGCACGGCGTGCCGAGCTCCGGAATTCTGCTGTTGCCCTACTTTCATCTTTTCTATTTCGTGGTTTTAACCTAGCCTTATAAATAGGTTATTTTCTAAGTTTTAAGGATCTTTTCTCCAGACTTTTAGAGTGTAAGCAGAAACTTGTAGCTAGGTTTTTGGCTTGAACTATTTGTTTCTTTGAGTTTTGAACCATCAATTGGTAGAAGTTTTACATAGAACCTTCCCCTTTTGCGACGTTCTTAGTTCCGGCTTGAGTTCGTCTATAGAGGTACACCCCAACCATCTTCACACCGTCGGAATCCGGTTAATTGGACCAAAAGGGCATAAGTTTTTCTTCTTCTCTTTTGTAATTCGATTAAGTTAGTTTTTGATTCCGCAATTGATTGTGTTTGGTTGTAAACACTGAATTCGTTTCACCTTTTTTTGATTAATACAATTGATTGCAATTTAATTTCAATTTTTATTCCTTTTCTTTATGCAATTCCTTTAATGATAATCTAGTCTCATAAGATCTTAATTTATTAAGTTCATATTTATGGCATTACCTAGATTGACACCTAGGAAACCATTAGTATTGACGACACTGTGGAACTTACGTGCCCCTATTTTCTGAGCTTTAGAATTAGACTACCTCTAACAAGGGAAACCGGCTAAGGACTTAAAAGATCTAGACACGCTAGGTTGAATTATCGAAAGAGCATAATTAAGGGTTAATTGTTGAGTTAAATTCATCTATTGTAATTAATTGATAAAGCCATCTCCACTAGCATTCATAGGTCGGTAAACCGCCAATTGATAACCCAAATTCAAGTGCAAAGTAAGCTGGGATAGATCAACTAGGAGTAGGATAATTTAGTTGTTAGTATAATCAAATCCAAAAACTAAGTTCCACCTAGGACACACAAGGAACCCAAGTAGTTTAGTGTTTGCAGAATATTTTTCTCTGTGGGATCGATACCTGGACCAACCAGAATTATTAATTGTCAACGATAGGTACACTGCCTTAGTTGTGCGATTCTAGGTTTAGTTTCACTACTTTGCCTAGGACCCATCAAGTTTTTGGCGCCGTTGCCGGGGAGATTTATTTTTCTGCATCATTGAACCAAAAGTTTATTTGCTGATCTAGGCACTATTTTTGTGCATATAGTTAAATAATTTTTCTTTTCTGTGGATATTTGTTGCAAATTAGTTTTCTTTATTTTCTGTGTATGTGTGTTTTCTAGCTTATGCGAACTTGCTCTCAACACCATGAGCTTTTACCTTATAACCCTGAAATTGAATGTTTGTGTAGCAGGAACCGTAGAGTACAACAAGAGCGAAATGGATCATCAGCAACAGGAGGAAGAGGAGAGACAGCTCCGGTAAAGAGTTGAGCAAGAGCGACTCCAGCGAGAGCGGGAGGAGTTTGATAGAAGAAGGGGTGGTGATAGAGACAACATGGTCATGACTGACCTAATGGCTCCACATTGGCCCCGGAACAGATCCGGAGTGGTTATCCCAGCCACTACTGCTAATCACTTTGAGTTGAAGTCCAGCATGATCAATTTGATCCAAGGGAACGGACTATTCAGTGGTGGAATAAGTGACAACCCCAATGATCACTTAGACCGGTTTCTCATGGTGACCGATACAGTCAGAATCGGTGGAGTGCCCTAAGATGCTGTGCGGTTGAAGTTGTTTCCCTTCTCATTATACGGGGGAGCAATGGAATGGTTCAAGTCCTTGAGGCCTGGGTCAGTGACTTCATGGGATCAATTGGAAGAACAATTCTTAGCATGCTACTTCCCACCATCAAAGACGGTTTAGTTAAGGAACGAGATCATGGGATTCCGGCAATTTGGGACTGAGACTCTTAACGAAGCATGGCAAAGGTTTCAGCGGTTATTGCGGAACTGTTCCCACCATGACATGCCGTGATTCACTCAGGTAAGCACGTTTTATCATGGTTTGACACTAGCTAACCGTGCCATTATTGATTCTTTTGCAGGTGGAGACATTTTTAAGAAGACTGCTACGCAAGCCGAGGAGTTGATTTCAGAGCTGGCTAGGAAGAGTACCTTGTGGCAGTCGAACACGCGAACAAGGAATGAGGTTCGGGCTACGGATTTAGGACGCCAAGATGCAGCCATGGACCATGTGAACAAGAAGCTGGACCTATTGATGTCCCGCCTGAATTTAAATGGGCCACAATACCAGCCGGTATTTCAAGGCTGGACAAATAGCGAGAAATGCATTTCCCAACGTCATTCACACATGCACGTATTACCACATTCACACGCAAGCATTCAAAACATATGCACATATACATACATACATCTCTACCAATCCAGGTACGGGTATTCGCCACCATCGTCGGGCTATCCTGGATCAAGACCGCTCTTGAAGCAGAAATAGTCCAACACTGGGGTACCCATCAGGCCTCAAGAGATAAGTCAAAACCGCACGGGCCCAAGCCTCAACACCTCGAGTTCCCAGGGGCAAAGTAATCCAGCCGTATTTATTCTTGATCGAAGGGGCAAAAATTTTTGCTTCCAAAATTATCGATCAAGGAATAAATACTTATTCTCAACCTGATTCCAAAATTATCACTTCTAAAAGTCCCACCCCTCAAGCTTGATTTTGGATCCTTGAAACTCCTTCAAGCCTGATTCATAATCCTTGAAAAACCTCCTCAAGCGTGATTTTAAATCCTTGAAACTCCTTCAAGCCTGATTCATAATCCTTGACAAACCTCTCAAGCTTGATTATGAATACTTGAAATTTCTTCAAGCCTGGTTCATAATCCTTGACAAAACCTTCCCAAGCATGATTTTGGATCCTTGAATTTCTTCAAGCTTGATTCATAATCCTTGACAAACCTTCCCAAGTATGATTTTAGATCCTTGAAACTCCTTCAAGCCTGGTTCATAATCCTTGATAAACCTTCCCAATCATGATTTTGGATCCTTGAAACTCCTTCAAGCCTGGTTCATAATCCTTGACAAACCTCTCAAGCTTGATTTTGAATCCTTGAGTTCTTCAAGCCTGATTCATAATCCTTGACAAACCTCCTCAAGCATGATTTTGGATCCTTGGAACCTCTTTAAGCCTGATTCTTAATCCTTGAAAACCGTCCAAGTCAGATTTCGGATTCTTGAAAACCAATTCAAGCAAGATCCTAGATCTTTGAAGCCAATTCAAATCTCACATTCCACCTTCCTTGCCTCGGGTAACCTAAACCCGGTATCGGCTTATTTCATCTCCAGCATCGTCTCGGGTAACATAGACCCGGTATCCACTTATTCCATCCAATTAATTCAACGCATCACCACGGCAGTGAGACTTCAACGACTCAGTTGCATGTTATATTTCCTACATCTGCGGTACTTTGATTCGCTCTCTCAAATTCATCACCTCAGGTATTCTAGACCTAGAGTCAGGTGTCGAATTTGATCACGCGAGGGGCAGCTGTAAGCGCCAAAATTTTCCGTCCTTAAAAAAAATGCACGTGTCATACGAATGTAATTACAGTCATGCGACTGTAGTGACAATCGTACGACTGTAAATATGGAGCAGGTACAACAGCTCATATCTCTAGAGCAGAAAAATGAGAAAAAGGAAGAGGGGCATTAATTACCCACGCTGGGCAGCAAGAAAGCAGAAAATAAAAGAAGAAAAGAAGAGAAGATGGGGGACTTTTTGGCTTGAGGAAAAATCAGAGAGAATTTAGAGGGAAAAGAGAGAAAAAGGGAAGGAAAATAACCATTACAAAACATAAGCTTTTTTCCTCTTCTTTTTCTTTTAATTCTAAAGTGTTAAGTTAAAAACCTATTAGAAATCCTAGGTTAATAAACTAACACTTAAACTCAATCAATTTCGGACTTAGATCAACCAAAATTCGTGACATGTTGGAGGATCTCGGACAACTCTCAAAACCTTTGCATACAAGGGAAAAGTGCAATTTGAAGTGGATTGGTGCGTTGCCAAGGGTCATTCCTATGGTGGATTAGCGCCAAAGAGGTAAACACACTTTAATCCCTCATTTTCTCATATTTTTTGGGTGATTTGGTGTGTTTTTATGCATTTAAACCTTATTTTCGCGCTTTCTATTTCTGGAAATCAAGAACAATCATACGACCGTTCTTGAGTCGTACGAGTGTTCTTGATTTCCCTCCAACTTTTTGATTTCTTTTGAATAATTTTGGCAAAATCCTGCATCTGGGCAATTTACAGTCGCGCAACTGTATTCTCCGTCCAGATTGTAATTACAGTCGCAAGACTGTATTCTCCGTCCAGAAGCAGAATTTCCATTTTAATCCAGAAAAATTTCTAAAAATCCATAAAAATTTAGAAAAATCAGAAAATCATCAAAATGAATTTTGTTGTGCACATTCACGACCTTAGATTCAATTTTTAGTATTATTGCATTTAGAACAATACAACGACGGAGACCCAATTCTCCCAAAAACCGACACACCTCACATGCTAAATTAAATAAAACCGGAAAATAAAATATTTTCAAAATGATTTTCTCACAAGACCAAAAATACAGGAAGTTTCAAAATGTTTTCCAGGTCTAATCAGGCCGGCTAGCCGAGCCAACCCGGTTATCCCTCTAAATTCATGTTCCCAATTTCTAATTTCCCATTCTGTCTTGTTTGAGTCCTATTTGTGGTGTACCGTATAGTGTGCTAACCCTTTGTTTTGCAGCTTTTAATTTATTTTATTTTTATTTTTATTTTTGATGTATTTAATAGATTAACTCATGTATTCCAGGCGGTTGTATTTCTTTTAAATAAATCGTGTATTTTAGGCGGTTGTAAAAGTGAGGCTGAGAGTTTTTATTTTTTGTTCAATTAGGTTATAAGCCATTTAATTATTTACTGCTTACTTTTATTTCTATTTTATCTGTATGCGGGCTGTATGTTTAACTTAATGCAATAAAATTTATCTTAGAATTTAAAATACCATCTGTGAACATTGGCCGTTTTTATTTTGATTAGACACGAAATAGGGGACTTGTCTGGACCTAAATCTCTAGATAGCGTGGCGGCCGTTCGTCCGCTTCAGCTACACTAAAATTTCCCAATTGAGCTGAGCCAGGTGGCTTCTCCTACACTGTTCATCGAGACTTAGGTCTTGGTTCTTTTATGAATTAATCTAGTTTTCTAAAAATGAATTTCCATTCTCAAAACCCCACGCGAGGGAGGGATTTGCCCGAAATCAAGGCGCCCCTTCCGAAAGAGAGTTCGCATTCCGTCGAAAACATCATCCGCTTACACTCCCCCTGGGCTGACTTTAAAAGACTTCAAAATCACCACCCTTGGGTCGACTTCAGAATCAGCACCCCCTGGGTTGACTTTGAAAGACTTCAAAATCAATACCCCTCGGGCCAACTTCAGAATCAGTGCCCCCTGCGTCGGCTTTAAACGACTTTAGAATGAAAGTCCCCTGGGCTGACTTTAAAAGACTTCAAAATCAACGCCCCTTGGGTCGACTTTAGAATCAGCGCCTCCTAAGCCGACTTTAAAGGACTTCAGAATCAACATCCTTTGGGCCCAATTCAGAGTCAGCACCCCCTGGGCTGACTTTAAAAGACTTCAAAATCAATGCCTTTTGAGCCGACATCAGAATCAGCACCCCCTGGATCGACTTTAAAAGACTTCAAAATCAACGCCCCTTGGGCCGACTTTAAACAATTTCATATTCAGCATCCCTTGGGCCGACTTTAAAAGACTTCAGAATCAACGCCCTTTGGGCCGACTTCAGAATCAGCGCCCCTTGGGCCGACTTTAAATAACTTCAAAATCAGCGCCCCTTGGGCTGACTTTAGAATCAGCGCCCCCTAGGCCAACTTTAAAAAAAAAATTCAAAGATTAACATCCCTTTGGATTGACTTCAAAAATCAGCATCCCTTTGGATTGACTTCAGAAATCAGCATCCCTTTGGATCGACTTCATAAATCAGCATCCCTTTGGATCGACTTCAGAAATCAGTATCCCTTTTGATCAACTTCAGAAACCAGCATCCCTTCGAATTAACTTTAAAAATAAGCATCCCTTTGGATCGACTTCAGAAATCAGTATCCCTTCGGATCGACTGCAAAATCAACGCCCCTTTGGGCCAACTTCAAGCCAAAGCTCCTAGAGCCAACTTTAGAATCATTGTTCCACTAAGGGCCGAGGCACGTCCCTAGCAAGATGTTGCACCTGATTTCTTCGATAAACCAAGATGTCAGGTATGTTTTCTTTCCTTTTCTCATCATGCTCCCTGTCACTAGACCAAACTTGATATGGGCATAATAGCCCGACCATGAGGCAAGCTAGATCCTACAAGGGGCAGCCTGTGAGCATGGGTTTTCTCGACCTCTGTGATGAAAATCCTATGTTACCTGTTAGACAGACAAACATGAGTTGGACTTAAGAATGAGGGGATGCTGCCTGGTATGTCTCAAATGCTCCGAAAACAGAATAGTCCTTAATCCGAAACGCCGAGAAAGGTCATTCGAGTGATTGGGGGGCTTAGAGGTGAGTGTGGGATTTAGGAGAATCTGTCACGACTCTGATTAGAGATGTATGGCTATAGTTTACAACTACAGCCGTGCGGCTATAATTCCAAAGTCGCCCGGCTATAACCTTACAGCCGCGTGGCTTTATCGAGTGGTCAAATTACTTCCTAAATAGCCAACATCAGAATTTGATAGCAACTATAATTCCTTAATTGGGGGGACATAATCCAAGGGATTCGAGGTTTGACAAAGGGAGAAGAGAACAAAAAATAACATAATAGAGAATAAAGAAATAAGAGAGATTCAGAGAAAAAAAATATTCGAAGAGAGAAAAACCAAAAAGAGAGAAAAAAGAGAAAGAGAGGAAACCAAATGAAAAAAGGAGAAACAGAAAGAAAACACACTAGAAACACATTGAGCGTGAGTTCTTGATCGTCTCTCATTCATTTGTGATCATTCTCGGTTTCGTTCAGATTGAGTCAACGTCCGTATTCGAGTATTTCGGAGTGTTCACGGGATTCTAAGTGCATTTTGACTTCCTAATCCAATTATGATTGTCAAAAACACTGGAACATCAAAAAGTTAAACTCTAATAGGCCTTAAACTTATAATTATTTGTTTTGTACTTTGTTTTTCCTATGTTTTGTGAAAAATCCAAAACTGTCTATTTGATTACAACCGTACGACTCTAAAAATAGCCGAGAGGCTGTAATCCTTTAGAACAGAGCTGAGCGGCTGTAACTCTATGACCGCACGACTGTGTTCTTCTGGGCAGAAACCCGAAAAGCCCCAAATCGACCAAAAGTAGTCAGTTTTCCATTTTGTTTATTCTGTTATGAATTATTTCAGTCCAATCACATTCATTGCATTCAAAGTTGTGGTTTTCAAATTTCCTAGATTGTTGATGTGAGATTTTCGGTTTCTTTGATTTTGATTTTTGAAATTCAGGGTTGTTCAATCCAAATCAAATCCAATGTCCAGTTTTAGCGGACCCCTAGATTCCATAAAATCCTTGAAATCATTGAGACGATTAAAACAGTGATTTTCAAAGTGAAGAAAACCAATTTCGGGTTCTGGACATTAAGGCCGCACGGCAGTAGTAGCTATAGCCGTGCGGCTTTAACTAGAGCCATACAGCTATAGCTCCCAAAAGGAGGCAGAATCATGGGACGACTCATGCGAATGTCATCGCGTGATGCAATCTTCAGAACCAAACTGTTTTTGATGTGTTTACTGTTTTAGAACTCAGATGGATGTTTGAGATAGGAAATCCACATGAATGGAACCCCGAGTTCCAGGATAACCGACCCATTAAAATGAAGTAATTTTCATGTAATTGAGCCAAATTGTTTCAAAAATGTTTTCAAGCACAAAAACCTACAGGGCATTTCTAAAATTGTTTTCCAGGTATAACCGAGTAAGTCGCTCGGACTTCTCGGTTACCCCCTAAATGCATGCTCCCATTTTCCGAAATCCCCATTTTGTCCTGTTATGAGTCCTACTTGTGTTTGTGATGTAGTTGTGCTAACCCATCTGTTTTGTAGCTTTTTATTTCTTTTATTTTATTTTGGGATGTATTTGATAGATTCTCATGTATCCTAGGCGATTGTACTGTTTTTTAGATATTCGTGTATTCTAGGCGATTGTGTTGGTGAGGATGAGAGTTTTTCTCTTTTTAGTGGGTAATAAGCGGCCTCCATTCCCTTTTGGTTTGTTTTGGATGTATGGTTTATTTTTTTGCACTTTACTTTTATTCTATTTATTTTATGTCATATAAATGAGCATGGGCTAATAACAAAAGATAAAATGGGTAGAGAATAAGTGAGTAAAATATTGTCATATGCACTTATAAATGAATGCAAGCTTGAGATTGAATAGGTAAGTTGCCCGAACCCTAAATCTCCGGATTAGGCACGGTTGTCTACTCTCGGTAGGGAGTTGTATCGAAATTTTTCGGATGAGCTGATCCGGGTGGCGACTCTGTCACTGATCTTGAAATTTAGGTTTCGAGATCTTTAAGTAATAAAAACGGGACTTTCTAAAATGTAAAACTAGTTTTCCCAAAAACTCACATTCAAAGAAAAGGTTTTCTACAAAAGGATTTCCAAACAAATCAATGGTTTTCCTAAAGTAAGATACAAACCCGTTTTCAATTCAAACACCAATCATTCAAGTTCCTCTTTTTTCTCGGTTCGCTTCGCCGCTTTCCGCTTTAGCAAAAAGATTGTCCGCTCACAAATACTTTTATTATACCTTTATACAACTGCTATACCTTATTTATTCCTTTTGATACAATGTGAAAAAATATATATATAAAAAAATATATATACATATGGATCTCATTTCAAAGAAAAAAAAACTTTCTAAAGTCGGGTCACAAAAAATTAAACGGATTGAGAGATAAATACAAAATAATATTAAAATTCTATTAAAATTATAAAAAGAAGAGAAAGAAATCTGGACAAAGTAGAATCACGTATTTGAGTAATTTTGAAAAGTCTGAAAGGTAGAGTCCAAATAAAACCTAAAACAGATGTATTTTTGACAATTTCTCCAAAAATATATCAATGTTGTCAATATCATGGAAAAAAAAGAACTTAGTTCACATGCAAATAATAAACATTTGGAGTTTATATGCATATTTTACTAAGTAATGAATTTAAAAAATTAAAGTTCTCTAAAATAATAAGAATATTTTATATAAGTTTTTGTATTTATTTGATAAATTATTATTTTTTATATTCTCGTTGGTTTCAATAATTTTTTTTAAAAGTTATTACCTTATGCATTTAAGAAAGTTATTAACTTACTACCTTAACGTGAATAGCGACCTGAAAAAGATTATTATTTAATTGATATTATTAATTTATTGAATATTATATTATAAGTTAAATTATTATTGTTAGATTACTTTCTCGATTAATAATAAAAGACAGAGTGCCACTCAAATATCTAAAAAGTTCAATGATAAGTATAAAATATAACAATAATTTCAGGTATTAATTGTATTTAAATTGAGCTTAAATGAAAGATTTTAGCTAATTAGAGCTTATTTGAGGATTAAAAGAAAAATTGAAGCTTAAATTCGAAAAACCTTAGCAAACAGGCTATAAGTGGCTGGAAAGATTTTGGATAAGAGAGAAAAGGATGAGCTAGATATGGGAGCAATGCCGCAGGACTAAGGAGGAGGAGGGGAAGATATTTGTCAATTTTAAGAAAGAAATTTGACTTGTGAATCTAGTTAATCTTTAGTAGGTGAACAAATACATTAATTTAATTTGTAGTTAATTTTGTGCTACCAAGGTTTAAGTACTTTATTATTATTTTATTTCTAGGTTAGTTTATTATTTTGGGGAGTGCTGTAAATACTCCCTTTGTCTTGGTAGTTAAGAGCTTTTAATACTTTTATGCTCAACTTCTCTCTTGTTTTCTAACAATTAATTTCTAATCTAATATTAGTAATAATTGCTCTGAATTTTATTTTAGTATTTATTTTTCTGTTGATGTTGATCACGTGTTGTAAGTAGTCCGTTCTAAGCAGACTTGAGCTAGATTGGCTGGTAGTAGTACTCTTTTTCCTTTCTTATTAAGAGTATTATTTCTTGGTGTGCTTAAACTTAAATGAGACTGATCACCTCATATGCAGTGGTTTGTAATGAGAGTGATAGGAGATTCATAACTATGAAAATGCTATGAAACCCATGCATTTTTATTGCTGAAGAAATTTGAGTAAACTACATGCTAGAGATTTTTTTATCTTTGATAAAATGCTTACAAAAAGATCTTAATGCATGATTAAATAGTCTTTTGCTGAAAAGATTCAATTAGGCTGCTTATCATAGGATCCACATGTCTAGAGGTTCCTAGTGTAGTGATTTAAGAGTGAGATATCCTAGATTTACGATCTGTAACCCTACCCATAATGTTTAAGGAGAGAAATGTACTGAAATTGCTTTCTTATACTTGGTTTGATCTGCTGCCTTTTATCCTTGTTGTTGTTTGTTTTTATTCTTAGCAATCTTGATTCCTTTGATGATTAACTCTACTTTAGTTTACTTTGTATTTTTCTTAGTTAGTTTGGTTTGAAATTATCATTTTTATTGTGAAAGATATCAGATCTTCCTGTTTGCTTGGAAATTTAAGTTTGTTCACGTAGATCCCTAAGGAAACGATACTTAGTATTGCCTAAGTACTACTACGTTACCTAATACAATTGCTAGTGTTCAATTAGCAGGCAGCATTCATTGTCGCTAAAAATAAATTAGGGTAAACAATTTATTAGTCCTTATGTTTTTACATATTATACTAGTCAATTCATATGATAATTTTATAGTCCATAAGTTTTATCATTTTCAATTATTTAGTTCATTTAAGTTATATTAGACTGATAATGCCAAAATTACCCTTTATTCTATTTTATAATAATAAAACATATCATCCTTTCTATTTCATATTGTTTCTTTGCATAATCCTTATTAATAACATCACTAATATTGATTAATTATTTTATTAAATTTCATATAATTATATAACTAACTCAAGAGCTTGTTTTATTAAAATAGCTAAATAAAAAAAATATTTTAAAAAATATAAAATTAGGACTTGAATTATATAAAATTATAAATTCAAAATATAAAATTATGCGTAGAACAATACAAATATATAAATTCGAAATTTTAATTTCTAATATATCTTATAGATAACATTAATAAACAAAAAGATATCATTTTAAGATAATTAATAAGATTCACAATAACATTTATTGTTAGTTTATAAATATTATATTAAATTAATAAAAAATACAAGAAGAGAATAAATAATAGAATTAATTTCACTTTTATAACTAATATGTAAAATTATAAAAATATTGGTATATCTGTATATATTAAAAAAAAAAATTTTTTTTAGAGAGAATTAAATTTTAAAACTAAAAGATAAAAACCAAATGTAATTTTATTATTTTACACGTAAAAGTAAAAAAATAATAAAGAAGTTAGTGAAATAAAATTTAAAAATTTATATATAGACTAATTATAATAATATGTGAAAATATACTAATTAATAAAATGTTTACCCAAAAAATTAATAATTATGGTGACAAAATTATGAACCCTGAAAATAAAATTCCATAATCTACAGTAGTCTCTTCGGTTCCAGTTTGCATACCCTTATCTAACTTCTCTACTCTTTCGCTTTCCTTTCCCTATCAAACTAAAACTCCTTTATCAACATTATCACCGGTTTGCACCGCCGCCATGGTCAGTTTCTTCCTCATCTTAAAATTCATCACTGATGCACTTCTATTCTAACCCATTTGTTTCTATCTGGTCTTTTAGGCTAGCCGAGGAGTATTGAGCAGAGACCGATTGCGAAGAGATTTAGGGCCTTCCCGGTTCGAAGATACTAGTAAGCGAGGTAGTAATCCTCCGTCAAGGCATCTATGGGTGGGCAATTTGTCTCACAGCCTAGTGGAACGCGATTTGACCGATCAGTTTTTGCAGTTCGGGGATTTGGATACCGTTGCTTTCCAACCAGGCCGCAGCTATGCTTTTATTAATTTTAAAAACGATGATGATGCCATTGCCGCCTTGAAGGCCCTCCAGGGTTTTCCACTCGCTGGCAACCCGCTTAGGATTGAGTTTGCTAAGGCGGTTAGTTGTGATTCTTTTGCCTCTTCTACTCTGATATTTCTTGTATATGTGTCTCTGACTTTGTATTTGTTCCATGAGTTCAATTCAATTGATTGTTTCTTGGCTATAACTGCAGCTAATATTATTATGTCCACGCAGGAAAAATTGAACTTGATCTTTATTCAGTATAAGAGAAATTTCAGATCTAAAGATAATAAATTTACTTAACCAATCTGTTACAAGACTCAATTTGATAACAAAACCATCATATTTCAGAATGCATACTCAACACCATTCAGATAATTGATGGCCAAAAGACTAAAGAAATTTATATTCCTCAAAAGAAGTGAATATGCTTATGAAACTGCAGCTAAGATTTGTATTTTTCCTATTACCAGTCAGTTCTCAATTTCACGGCAATATTGATGAACATATCCACAGCATTACATCCATAGCTACAAAAATTTATCATTCTGGCCTTCTGGATTTGATCAATTATTAGTTTTAGTACTTGGCTGGTTTCTATATCTTTTCTGAGGCTGGAAGTGGTTACTGATATAATACCCTTCAAGAAATAAAGAGGTCATGGAGAAGAAAGTTGCAAGTTCCAGGCTTTCCAATTCACTCTGGAATGATTATCTCCTGGACTAATTCAGAAGCTAAAACTCAATTGAATAATACTTAAAACAATGATATAATTGATGCAAACAAACAATCTAAAGAGTAATGCAAATCAGTTATGTGTCTCCTTTACTTAAAAGTGCATATTGTCATCATGGTTGCTTAACATTTAAGAGATTATGCCCAATTAAGAAAGTAAAATAATGGCAGAGGATTTCAAATTAAGGTTATTTATTTGCTACAGGCTCAATTATTTATCGCTTCAAAAGTCAGCATATTCAATGCTGATTTGCCCAATTATTGTATTAAAACTAATGAACTTTCTTTGTTGAAATATTAATTGTTTGCCTATTTCGTTGGATTCATATTAAATTCAATCCTTTGTATTAATCTCTAATGTCCAATTATGTAATTATGCAACATTGTCATAGAACCTTTGGCATACTTGAATTGGATATCTTCACTTCAAGCAATTAAATTATATGATAAAAAAGTCAAAATTATAACGGGAAAGTACAAAAAAAAAAAAAAAAAAAAGTATCTCTTCAGTTAAGGGTTATTCACTAATTTCACCCAAATACAAAGTAGGCTTCTGAATAAGTATAACCAATCTTGTAATGCGTTATGTCAGTTTCGTTATACACTAGTAGGTATACTCTTTCCATTGAGTCTGACTGCTTCCAAATCTAGTAAGCGGTTAGGCCAAATCAACAACAAAACATCAGGAGGGTTCTTAGCTTGCAGATAAAATGAGCATATTATTTTCAATTACAGTTTCCAAAACACCCAAATGCTTACATAATAACAAAGACAGTGAAGCTAGATTTTACAACAATTGGGGCGTAGTGGAACATGTGTATTATGGATGCATACAAAATAGTTTACAAGGTTCTGTTATGGCTCAATTTCTTTCCTTCCAGATTTATGCCAAAACTTGACAGTGGTCAGGGAAAAAGTGCACAATACTCTAGTAAACAAGATCAGGAAGGGAGCGAAAATCTCTTGAAATGAGCAAATGTATTTTGTTAACTTAACGATTATGTAAAATGTCTGATATCTAACATTCTAATCTTCGGCATAGACATTATTGAGAACTGTATAAGCAGGTGACTGCAAATTTCATGGCCCATTTCTCCTCATCAGATCAAAGTTTTAAATGCAAAGATCACTGCAGTGAATAATTAGTAGTCATGCTCTGTATAACTTAACTAAAGATGATAATGTAAATTGTGTTTACAGCACAAGCTATGTATTTAAAATTGTGATTTAGATGTCTTTAGGTTCACCTTTGCATTGGTCATAACCATGTAGATCCAGATTCTCATCGTGCACAACTTGGAATGTGAATAATTTGAGCTACTCATGGTGCACAACTTGGAACGTGAATGATTTAAATTACTCATGGTCTACTTTAATTTACAGCTCCAGCTTGTAAAATATCTGAATTCAACTTAAGTTTAGTTAAGTTGAACTTTATCTTGCGTAGCTAAAATGCAGGGGATAACTGAATGTGTGCTTCAGTGTTCGACTTGTGTTTCTTGTGGGCATAATTGAGTGATTAATTTCATATATTTTCCTAAAGTGCTTTTTATTATATATTCAAACAATAGCTTATGATTTTTTTTTTATCATTTATGATAAGTATATAAGCATACCACATAGATTGAGCTTTAATATGAGAATAAGTTAAGTATGGATTTCAAATGGAAATTGAGATCATTCGAGTGTGAGTATTCTTTTCAGCCTAGCTCGAGTACGAAAATAAAGCTTAAGTTGAGTTTGAAGCCAACCATCCAATGAAGTCAAGAGCTCAAGCACTTGATATGTTGACCTGTCTCAAGTTCAAGTACACCCTCACATCAAATAACATCATTAATCCTTAACTGAAAGCTGAGATGGAAAATAGAGTGAGACATGCTGATATTTCTTACTATAGTTTACAAGATAGCATTTATTTCTAGTGTTTTAGTTCTCAGAGTTTCTCCACTAACTCATAATTAACCAAATTCTCATCAGAAGCAATAGAAACTGCAGCAACTTTACACTAATTCTTATGGTCAATCTCTAGGTGTTCATCTCCAAAATGCTACTGTGATAATACCTTTTCTTCAGTTTCATTTGCTAGAGAAAAAAGCAGCTCTAATAAGATTGTTTTGTACTTTGTAAAATAGAGGAATTATTTTCTTTGAAATAGAAAAAACAACTCTCATGAGTCATGTGGAAGTTTGTAGCCGCATAGACAAGAATTTATATTTCATATCTTGGTTTCAGAAAATATTAAGAATTGATGTCCTTATTTTCATTGTTTTAGTCTATGATTGGTGAGAAAATGCCATTGGTGTTTATGTATTTATGTCTACCCATTCTAGTTCGCTTACATGTGATATATAATTGTAAGTTAGTGGCTCACAACCTAATGATATGTTTTTCTTTTTGATTTATTAAATAATTTTTGGTTATTTTTTTTTTCTTACCACGGAGGAAAAAGGGCAGCGCTAAGGATTTTTGGGGGTTACTCAGGACTAGGTTTGTGGTCGAGTCAAGTTAGTTCAGTATGAAGCTTGAGCTCGACTAGCAAAAGTTCAATGCTCGAAACTCAACTTGGCTTGATTCTGTCCAATTGAGTTTTAGTTTTTTTGTTTTGTTTTTTTGTTTTTTTTGTTTTTTTTTTTTTTTAACTTTTCCTAATAGAAATTCGCTCAATAAAGTATTTAAGAATAATTGAATTTGGCTCAACTTGACTCCAGTTTACTTGGTCAGTTTGCAAGTTAATAAAAATTTCATTTACCTCAGGTTAAAGCTCGAGTTGAATTCAAAATTTTACACTTTCTCATATACTTGGTACATATTTGTATTATACATTATTATGTGAATTATCATAAAAATATGGAATTCATTTAACATCAAGTAACAAAGTTATTAAAAATGAATGGTCAATTAAGCTTGCGAGTTACTTGAGTCAATATTTGAATAGCTTGGCTACTTGAGCTTATTTTGATTAAAATTAAGTCCAATCGTAGTATCTCATGAGCTACGGAGCTGAGTTTAAGTAGTTCATGAGTCGGTTGACTTAAATGCCCGATTCCTAATTTGTGAAGCTGCCTGATGAAACTTATTGTTGTAGGGGTGACTAACTGGTAGAGTGCTTCCTCACATTTGTAAATTTGAGTATGATGTTGGTGAGATCTTGATCATCTAAACTAATGGCAATTGCTAATCAAAACTTTATTTGGTCATATAGAAATTCCCAATTTTTTTGTTCTGCAATACTCAGAAGTCGGTGCTTTATGTTGGTCAGGTTATATTTTTAGTGTTTTCTACAAATCAATTGAACAAATTTTCTAATTTTGGCATTCAGGAAAAAAATGTTATATGCACTTTCTATCCCTGATTACATGTTTGTGACATTCTCTAAAGCATTTTCTTTATTTTTTTGAAAAAGTTCATCAGATATTAGTTTAGCTTTATTGCTAAGCTGTCTAGTCTTAGAAGTTCGTTTAAGCCTAGCTGGATGGGAATTCCCTTAAAATAAATCTTTCACTTTATATATTTGCTTTTTTTTTTTCTTCCTGGTGTTAAATTGGAGATTAAAATAACAACTAATACTTGAAATGAGGTTGGTCTTCTCTCATCTTGTTGAGAATTCTTATCTCAGGATAAGTCAGCACTAACTTCACGTGATGAAGATTACTTGCAACGTCGAGATGATCAACGCTCTGCAATAAGAGGATCCCCTTTCTCACAGAAGGACTCCAGAGTACGTAACGCTAGTCCTGACCCTTTTTATGGTGACAAATCCAAGATAAGTGACAGAAATGCAGAACCTAGTGAAGTGTTATGGATAGGTTTTCCAGCTTTACTGAAGGTGGATGAAATGATCTTAAGAAAGGCCTTTTCACCATTTGGTGAAATTGAAAAAATAACTGTATTTCCTGGTCGCAGTTATGCTTTTGTACGGTTTCGGAACATTATTTCAGCTTGCAGGGCGAAAGAAACCCTTCAGGGGAAATTATTTGGAAATCCTCGTGTGCATATTTGTTTTGCCAGGAGTGAAGGTAGCTCATCCAGCATTGGAAAGCCCCCTCTCTCACCGCATTTGAGGTCAAATGGTCACTTGGGAGCTCCTGAGAACTTTAGGCATGATAGGAATTTTGGAAGCCCAGCTACAGAATCTGGCGTCAGATCTCCTCATTTTATGTCAAATTTGGATACAGATCCTGACGTTTATGGTTTTAAAAGAAAGGGTGCATCATATCCTGGTGGGAGCAACACATTTGATAACTGGAGATTTGGGGAAGAATTAGGACCACCACCAGATGTGTATGAACGTCGTGGCAGTCCTCCAAGAGAAAGGGGCTCTCAATTTGATGAGTTTCCACAAAAACTTCCTCAAAAGGCTTCATATTTTGAAGAACCATGGGACTTGCCAGAAGATTCCTATCTCTTCCATGGAGCAAAGAAATTGAAGACTGGCTCTTTTCCTCCTGAGAAAGAGCTTCCAGAATACCCTTTGTCTGACCTAGAACAAGAAAAACATTCGTTTCCACGAGCTTTTTCTGATTTTTCGCCACCTAAGAACTATGGATATACAGCTCAACCTGACCATTCAAACGCGTTATCTCTTGCTTATATGGACAGGAGTGACCACCTGAAAGCTTCTTATGATAATTACCAGAGCGGCTCTGGTTATATGCTTTCAAATCCTGTTGAGAAGAAAAGATTCACCCCTGAGCCAGAACAATCCTCTTTGAAGTTATGGAAATGGGAAGGAACCATAGCAAAAGGAGGAACTCCAGTCTGTCATGCTCATGGCTTTCCTGTAGGGAAAGCCTTAGATATCATGCTGTAAGTAGTTTATATCTCTTCTTTTGGCTTTTGATTATTCATTTTCTATAACATCTGAAAGTGATATCTTCCCGCTTGCTGACTGCTTATTGTGTGACAATTAGATGTTATTCTGACACACTGCTTTCCTTTACGTGAATGCATTACTTTTCTTTCTTGTGTATCTTTTGGTCAATGAAAAGGTACATTGCACTGACTCAGTTATTATGGAAATGGATTGCTCTCTTGACTATGACATTTTTTACATTATTGATGAGTTCTATTGAATATTATGATGCATTTATTTCCAGAAATTGTCTTCCCATTAGAAATGTTTTGCTGACACTTTTACTCCGTTCTTTTTTATATGTTTTTTTAACATTTTTCATTAGGGTCAATGAAGTACTAGTTAAGCTAGTAGAATGACTAATTTACCCTTAATAATGTTTTATTGAAACTCTACTTCCTATGCCAAATTGTGGATTGTATGCATTAATACTAAACCTCTCTCTTAGTATAAATATTGCCAACTTTGAGGAAAGATTGCCAAAAGTGCATCGATAATACAGTATGTTGTATAAAATGAATAAGTTGATGATTGTAGAGGTCATATAATTAAATAATGGAGGGAATATAAGTTAATCAAGTTCGGTTTAAGTTATGAGTTCTTTTGACGTTTGATGAATCAGTAAAATTTTAAATTGGATGCCTTCAGTTTACTTCTTTCATGCTATTTGTCTTGTATTTGCCTTCTTTGACACTGAAGTTTTCTTATGAAGATCTATAGCGGATTTATCATAATAATTTGGCACATTTGAACATGTGTAAATTATACAATTCTTTTCTGAAATTCATTTGCAAAGATGACATCCCTTCAAGATATTTTATAATTCATAGATAAACATGATTTATGTTTTTAATTTACCTATTGTTTGGAATGCTTATCTGTTCCTTCATGTAACCGGGCCTTCACTCTGCAATCTCCGTTTAACACCGACATGTATGCTGCAGGCCTGAATTTCTTGATTGTACTGCAAGGACTGGTCTAGACATGCTTGCAAAGCATTATTATCAAGCAGCTTCTGCTTGGGTTGTTTTCTTTGCTCCTGCTAGTGATGCTGACATTGGATACTACAATGAATTCATGCATTATCTTGGGGAGAAGCAGCGTGCTGCAGTAGCTAAATTGGATGATAAGACCACCTTATTTCTTGTACCCCCTTCTGATTTCTCTGAGAAAGTTCTGAGAGTACCAGGCAAACTCTGTATTTCTGGTGTTGTCTTAAGGTTAGAACTTCCTAGTTCCAATTTTGGGTCTCTTCACCACCCGAATGAAAAAAGGGATGCGAATATAATGTCTGTTCATGGGGATGCACCAAACATTAAGTCGTCCGCACCTTCAGCTCATTTTTCTTCGACGGAAAATCTTGCAAATTTAGGCAGATCAGGAGGTGGCACTTCTTTATTGGGAGATGTTGCTACATCATGTCCACCTGCAGCATTTTCTGGTTCTGCCCATGCAGTTGGAAGAATTTCTGATTCTTACAACGATAATAGGCACAACTATCCACACCAGCAGCGGAACACCATGTCAGGATCGAATTGGTCACCGCACCATCCACAGAATATTTCTAGTATCAGAAATACAGAGTCTCAAGCACCCAATATTGTGGTTGATCCACCTATGCAGGAGCATCATTCCGTTATACAAAGGACAGTCGCAGAGGATAGCTCAGCTCATTATACAGATAGTATATCAAGTTACCCATTATCTGGAAGTGGGAAGCCGTTACTTCATGAAAATAAACCTTCAGCTCCGCTGTCTCTGCCTATTTCCGGCTTGCAACCACAACAACTTGCACAATTAGCATCTTCTCTCCTTGGGCAGCAGGGGCAAGGGAGCAATCCAAAATTATCTGTGGCAGAAGATCTAAGGCAGACGAATACGAGTCAGTTAGAGGATCAGTTTAGAACTGGACAATCACATGTTTTACAGAATAATCAGATAGGTTCTGAAATATCGACATCTATGTTTGGTCAGCTGCAACAGTTGCAACAGTTTCAGCAGCAGCAACTCCAACAGCAACACCAGGGATCTAATGTCCCAAAAGCAGTGGCACCAGTCCTAGCTCAAAGAGACCTAGCTCAAAGAGAGGTTTATCAGGGAACTCAAGGAAATTCTCAGATGCAAAACACCTCAAGTACGCAAGAAGAAGCGGATGGAGATCCGCAAAAACGTCTCCAAGCAACATTACAGTTGGCAGCTGCTCTTCTTCAGCAGATTCAACAAGGAAAAGGAACTTGATCCTTAGCCAACTTTATACATATCGATTTTCATCCATTGCTGTGGGAGTGGGCTAAATTTGGTTTGTCTTTAGAGGATAGAGAATAGGCGGTTAGGTGGTTGTTAAATGCAGCTCCAGTTATTTGCTGTCTTGTGTTTAGTGCAAGTTCTGTAATGAATTTACAAAAGTGAGTTCATGCTGGTCTTTTGCAGAATGCGAGAAAATTTTGCATATATTTCCATTGGTTCTCAACATCTCTGATATTCTTTTTGAACTTCACTTTTGTCGTCTATAGTCAGTAAGTTTCCATAATGCATAATTTTTCAAACGACAACAGAATTGTTATCTTTGGTGTGTGGAGAGATATGAGAACCATTTCTGACGGGTAAAGAGAAAATGCAAATGTCCGTCAGTCTGTTTCCATTGTATGCATTTTGTAATTTTCGCCATTGGACAAGAGACCATTTAGTATTATGTAATGGGGGTTCTAGAGCGAAAAGAATAAAGTTGCAAGAAATGTGCACAAAGATTAAAACATTAAACAATCATGCTTTCCTCCGAGGAGAAAAACTTGCAGTTATTTTCCAATAAGTCAGTCTCTTGTATATATATAAAGAAAAGGATAATAGTGTTAATCTTACAGAGAATTTGGTATATAATATACAAAAAGAATAATTGCTGAAAAGTGTAACCTATACTGAAATTATGTATGACTATCATGAGTATAACCTTGTGATCACATACCAATACACAAATTCTCATTTTTTTCTTTGGTCCTTACACGTAGAAGTAGGTGGATGTGTCCATTGCATTTGCTGTGTCTCTGCAAAGAATAGATCGAGCTTCAATTACCGAACGTGGGGGCTCTAGGTCCTTCTCTTGCAGTGAATTTCCCAGTAGTCGCTGCATTTGTGAAGCAAAGGTGTCGTCCAATATCTGTCAAAGCAACAAAGAAAACAAACTTCTCAAGTAACATAATTTACATTGAAAGCAGGAACCATAAATGTATTAGACTTGTATTTGTTTTGGATCCTACGGGACTAAAAACTTTATAATTGCCTAAAGCTGCAGAGCCGAAGAACGTTACTTACCCCAAAAGCAAAACAAGAGCCATTGTACCACACCCTGTTTTCCTTCCTCCCTTCAAGGAACTTCAAAACAATCTAGAATACAGTACAACAAGTAAAATGCAGTTAACATTATTGAAACCTCAGCAAACAATTCCGAAATCTGCAGACAGATATATGTTTGTACCTGTCCCATCCTATCCCAGAATCCACGGCAGGCAGCAACAAATATCCGACTGGTAAAGACTTCATGCAAGTTGGTTATTGAGTCGATTAACTGTGAGCTTAACATCTGCATTCTTTCACGGACTTCAGCCTCTCCATCTTCTTCCTTTATTTCCTCCAAAATTCTTTTTAGCCGGGTATTCCGATTAGCTTGCAACTGATACAATAATTATTCAGATTAAAGATTATATGATGGTTATTATTTCGCTTTTTTGCAGCAATGCCGACATATTGCATCTATGAAGTAAATCATTTGATTATAGTTGTCTCAATAATCTAACGTATAATATCATTCAAAGAAAAGCAATGAATGTACACGAAATCTACGAAACTGACTTCACATTGCTATGTGACGCTTTAATAGAAAGAAAATAAGTTGTGATTTCTTTTATTCCCATTTAGCTCTGGAGCTCTACTGTGATAAGAGTGATAAAATGTCCCTAAGATTGTTCTGATTTTCGTTGAGCTCAATGTAGGGTAGAACTTACATTGCTAACAAGCTTCTCAACGGATGCCTGCAAATAATTTTTGTATTTTGTTCTCAAGAGAACTGTGATTCCATTCATCTGCTCCCCGAAGAGTGACTTTCTGTCTCCCGAAGCAGGCAGATAGGATGCCCATGACTTCAAGATTTCCTCCACTCTAATATGCAAGACATCTAGAATTCTCTTGATGGTATTTAGAAAAGTTCCTAACTGCCACAGTAAGCTCATAGTCAGACATTAGGATATGAGAATTGCAACTACCAACCAAGACAAAAGCAGAGTGCACAGACTTGATTAGGCACAAAATACAGTGTTGTCGATTGTCTTCTAGTCAGTTTCTGAACATGCATATTAAGCCTCTTTGGAATACTATCTTTCAAAGGAGTTAATATGTCATTGTATTGCTTCTCTAATGCCTTGATGATTGCTCTTTCTACATCAGCAACAGCCTTCAAGAAGACCAAGAATAGTGCTTTCAGATTGCCACAAAGTTGTCTTAAAAATTTGATATGATAAGGGCAAAATATAAAAATATGACGTCGTGATATAACCAAGGTCAAATACATGTCTGTTTGCATGTCTAAAAAGAGATTTTGTGTGCATGTGTGCTGGATCTTTACTCCAACTTAATGACCAAAGAACTTTACTCAAACTTAATGACAAGAAAAACTTACATTTTCCAAAATCAGCGAGTACTGAGGCCACCGGTTGATCACCACTTCATATTCTACAAGGGAACTCCTTATTTTCTCATACATTTCCTCAGCAAATGGAGAGGTCGAATGATTTGTTGTTACCCCAGCCCATGGGACCTGCAAGAGGTAGCTACGAATCAGTGAAAAATAAACTTTTGAAAGCAATACAGGGAAGGTTCACATCCTCCATGAAAATAGCTCTGTTGACTGTTTTCATTTTTGGCAGCGTGTGAGAGGAGAGCATAGGAGGGATAGAGGCCAGCAGTGGCAAGCAGGAGAGAGACAAGTATACCTTTTCTGCTTTGCAGAGCTCAAGCAAATTAAGCTGCATATCCTGCACCCACACCATAATGTAACTGTGAAACAAGCCCCTTGAGTCTACACCACCCTGCACTGGGCTGAAACAGATATAACATATGACATGTCAGAATGATTAAATCGTTATACAAGAGTGTTTGAATATATGACAAATGATGATAATAGACAAAGCAATGATAAGTTCTCAATTTCGTTATGTCACAAACCTGATACCCCATAACTCAAGATCTCGTTCTAAATCAGCAATTGCTATCAAAAGTTCATTTACATGCGGTTGTGGGCTGGCTGGTGGACAGGCAGAAAGGAAACTTCTTAGCCTGTTAGACAACTCACTGCTGTATACAGCAGCAGTGATGTTTGACAAATCAATTGAGCTGGAAATGGACAAATATGTATCAGAACTCAGGAGGTGCATGAAGTGATAATTTAAGTAAAATGTGCTCAGTAACTAAACTTGGAATACTAATATTGATTCAAAAGATGGCAATTCACCCAAGGGAAAAAACTTTTAAATTAGAAGTTCTTTGTTAAAAAACTTTGTGCTTTAGCATAACTCATCATGCTAAAGGAGCTTATTATAATCCTTGAACTAATGCCTTTTTTATTGAAGCACGTCATGTCTTACAAGCTAAATGTTGAAACACAAATTTTTGGAGATATTTCCTTATGAAAGATGCCAATACCTTGGGAATACGTTTTGGTTGTGGATTTTGATGTCTGCCTGAATCTCTTTGCTAATGCTTATGCAAAGATTCTTCATTTTCAAATAAGCTGTTGAGATTGTAATGGTATCAATCAGAAAACCTTCAGAGTTGCTAGCTACAAACTCATCAGTCTCAATCATGTGCTTCCGACTCCTCTTCTTAGCTGCTGTCTGTAAAAAATTAACATTTGATATAGATTAGTTGTTATGAAATAGAAAAAACCTAGAACGCTAGCAGACAGCTATCTTGCACATTTGAGAGAAAAATTATACTAAACAAATTATTTGTCATTTGGTTCACATTGATTGACTTTCCAAGTCAATTGTTGATTGAAGTTGTGTTTGATAATTAACTAATAATGTTGATATCCCTACATGGATGTACTAGGTATGGCTGATCAATGAGATTGAAGATTTTATAATATATACCAAGTTGGTAGGTGAGATATAGTCATCGAGAGTTATATTCTCAGATTTTCTTACCTGCAAATAATTTCTCAGCATAGTCTGTGCATCTTGAGATAGTATGTCATGAAGAAGGATAAAGACTTCAACCGCAGGAGCTAAAGCTGGTGCTGCGGAATCCTGCACTGGACCAAAGAGATCTGCCAACCCTGTGAGGGAGTTGCCATCCAGAGACTTGTAGTTCTCGAAGACAATTGCCAACAGACTTTCAATTTGGGTTTCACAATCTAATAGTAAGCTTTTCTGCAACAGAATGACACATATATTGCAAGAAATTCCTTCAAATTGCAGGAAAAGAATGTAGAATTGGTTGGTCAATCTAAATCAGATGGAATTAATGCCATCTTGCTAATTAGGTGTTCTTGGAAGTAATAGCAGCCAATTTTCGATTGGAAAGAACACAAGAACTGGAACATAATTTGGCCACAGCTACTACCACAGATCCTAAGAGTGTGCTGTGGACATTACATCAAAGTATGGTCAAACTTTGACTTGGACAGGTCAATACCATGCCTTAATGAATAGATCTTTTTCCCTCTATTATATATTTTAAGAAAGGCATGGAATTATTTGAGACTATTGTTAATCATTATTATAGAAGTATATTTTTAAACCTCTAGAAGACAAATGATAGCATTTACAGCCAAAAATTATATGAGAAGAAAGTAACAGGGTGTTAGTGATATTTACGACAGAAGGTGCCTTACAGATTGTTTGGTTCGGGCATTAATAATGTATGGTATAGTATGGGTTAATATGGGAAGATTTATTTTTGTTCTAACACCCCAATTTGGGGTGCTAAAAATGTTGACAATTTCATGGTTCTGAAACCATGAAACTCTCAGGGGTTATTTGAGAATCTCCAAAACAAACAGCTTCTTTTAACAATTCATACCATACCACACTTTATGAACACCCCATCCAAACAATATGTTAATGGGTAACTGGTTTTATATTCACCAATTAGTTTGTTAAATATCATCTCGCATATTTTTGTTTAATAGATTAGCGGAAAGTAATATATGCAAGCAATTTTGAGGACCTACCTCTTGTCTAGTCAAACTCCTCTCTCCCCTAGCCTTGATAATAGGTACAAGTAACTCGTTTACGAGCTCTAAGCAGCCTCTTGTTGGAGTCGCCACATTCATGACATGCGAAAGATACCTACAAAGAGATTATGAGAATCAAAGGCGAGTTTCAAGGACATAAGGGTGTCAAACAAAAATGCTAATTTAATGAATTGGATTCATTTACCTCAATTTTGTATATGAATCAGAAACACCATAATAGTCTGCAAATTCAGTCAATAGCCATTTCCAAGTTCCATTCAATCTCAAACTCCGAGAATGAAAATGTTGTGCACGCATAGCAGCCTCCAACAGTAAATCATAAGCTAGAGTTTCGACAACAGGCCCACTCTGTACAATGAAATGAGATAAAAGAAACTTTGGTTACTACAAGACATAAGTTAATACTTTCAATCGCACAACATAAGTACTAAATGATATCAGTAACTTCAACAGGACCTTAATAAATCATAAGTTCGTAACTAAGAATGGAAAACAATGGTTATGAGTCCAACGCCAACCTAGTTGCGTCTAAAATTTAGTTACATGATTCCATTTTCTGATGTTTAACACTAAAGAATAAAATATCATTTCACACAGTAAATAGATGAATTTGGTGCTATAGATTTTAGCGACTACAGATGTCCCATCCTGACAACTTCAAATCTCAATTCTTCAACTACAGATTTGGTGCTATAGTCTCAAATCTCAAGTTTTGATACTTGTAAAACAATTTAGTTATCTATCACTCAATTCTTCAACTTAAATAGCTTTCCACGTCTGAAGAATAGGAGCCTTACGAAGTTCAAATAAATTTGATGACTAGAGAAAAACCTTTATATTATTAGTCTCATCACATGTAATTGTACTGCCAATTGAGAGCTGTATCTTCCCAACACATTCTTGATCATCGTGGTATAACGGCAACCACCGAATTCTGTCATTCTGCATAATACACCAAATAACAGGTGGCTGTTATCAGAAGGGATACTATTTCCTATAATATATTGATACTGGGAGACAATAGAAAATGTACATACAGGATTATCATTCAATGATGAAATTTGAATCGTGGCTCGACCTTGGACTGAATTTTTTGCATCCTTTACTTCCACTAAAAGAGCATCTCCTTCACTCTCTGGGAAACTGAATTAAATTCAAACATTAGATCTTCCCCATCCATTTCTGCTAGCAGGCTCCATTATTGATTTGGTAAATCACATGGTATAGCATGATTTATACAAATCAATGTAAATATGGTTTTATCCAGATCCTTTTGAGCTTGGGTCCACAGAAACACCATCTCATATATAAGTAAATATTTTTTCAAATGACAAAATTTTTACAAGCAGAAAATAAAGTTCCAGTTAAACATAAAAACTAAAACACGATGCAGGAACTCACAACACGTGATACTCCCCGGTTCCAGGGTGTAAACAAATTGCGGAAGCTTCAGCTTGAGAATCTTCACCAGTGCTCTTCAGTTGAAACAAGCATGACAGTGGTTCTGAAAACATGATAATGTTAAATTAATATTCCATCGAGAGAATGTGGCAGAAAACTTCTAACAAATAACTTGCAAGTCGATACTGATACTCATGATTGACATGAGATATAACAGTATTATCTTTACAGTAAACCAGCAAAGCTGTTAAGTGCACGATATGAGGAAAACAAACCTTCTGATGTTACAGAAAACGAAGCTAATTTAAGAGACGTGATGCCAGTTTTCACCAGGGATGAAACATGCCTGACATATTCTTTCCCCACTTGCATGTAGATTGCACTGCGCTGAGAGTATGTGTTCTTAAGTTTCCTCCTAGGTATAATTCGAAGTTTCCTCACTGCCAATATCAACAAATCGGTTAAATTATTTAATGCAATTTTAATGAAGAGGGTAACCTTTGTTATTTCTGTCTTTACATAAATTAAGAATAATTTTTTTTTCATTGTCCATAATCACTTTCATTCTCAAGCATAAACATATAAAAATATTAAATACAACTTAATACAATAGAATCGAGAACAAAAATGGCCAGCCAGCTTGAGAGAAATTTGAAGTTAAAAAATGGAGGGAATGTGCATGTAACCATCAAATGTAACCCCTAACTTATTATTCTGTCATGTGAGAAAACTTTACCTTCCACCCTTATCTTCCCAACAACCTTCTTTACCTTCAAAGGGTATAATTGTTCAGCATTCCTGGTAGCGGTGACTTCTCTTGCTTGTACGCCTCTTGGTTGCAGTAGAAATTTATGCAATCTAATACCATGGAAAAAGAGACTCTTCAGAGATATAAACTAGCCATAAAATTAAAGAAATATCCAAAATTGCTTTGGTGGCTATTATAGAAGCTACAAGCAGAAAAATTATGCGTGAACGTACCCAAAGGCACTTCGAAGGAGCAGACACTCATCTTTCAGAAACTCAGGAGCTTCGGTGCAACCCCTAGCCCATGCATGGAGACATAAGCGTATACATGCATCATAAGCTATTAGAGTTTGCCAAGCATATTGACCACTGCAAAGATTGAATTGACGACCCTGAGAAGGATACTAACAAACTTCTGAATTTTAAAAGCAGATCAAAGGTGTCTAGTCATACTTTTACAAATATACATGCACAACACCTGAGTCCAAATATAAATAGAAAGCCTAGAAAACAAGAAGCAACATTCAGCGTATAAAATAAAATCTAAAGTTTTGAATCTTTGTATTCAGTCTACTAAGAAATAATCAATGAAATTGACATACAAGTATAATCGCTATCTATATCTGGTCTCCTATTAAATTGAACTGAACTTGAACTCTACCTGGTGTTATAATAAGATGAATGGTCCAATGAGCCTGTCTGCCAATAAGGTATCTTGTCTTCAACTTCTGCAGCCACGGTCTTGTTTAGTCTAGAAGAGAAAATTTCAACAAGCTCTGAAATGAAGTTCTATCAACCAAACAAAAATGATAACAAAGAGAATTTGAATAATAAGACTTCATAATGGGCGAAAACCATTACCTTTCTACAAATTCAGTATTAGGCATTGATTGCCATTTTTTATCTGCTAAACAGTCTTCGTTTCCAATAAAAGCTTCAGTTTCTCTAGACTCAAAAACCTCAGCACCAGTTTGCTCAATTTCCGGTTCATGTACATAACTATTTCCTTCTCTCCCAGTTTCCATAATTGGAGGTGCACTTGGAGTTCCCATATCTTCTACCTCTTTAAATCTGTTTCCTTCGTTACTAGAAGTACCCTACAACCATGGCCGAAAAAATAAAATCAAACCCATGAAAAAAAAAAAAAAAAAAAAAATAGAACTTTGATAAGAGTAGCAAAGTTTCCAAAAGCCGAACTTACATTAAATGCCGCATGAGCATTGCGTAGCTGGACTCTCTCGCGAAGCGGACAGCTAGCAGGAGTGGAGATCTTAAAGGAAACGTTTCGAACTTCCAGATCACCGTCGGTGGTGAACCTTCTTAAATTTCCGGGAACTTCAATTTTCAAAGCCTCTTTGAGCAACCCTTTATTCAACTTTGTTTTAGGCCTATTCCCAAATATCTCCTCCTCTTCGTAGCATTGCATAACCGGCTTCTCCAAGTAATCAAAATCGGATAAACCGACATCCGTTTCTTCCTCGTCGGAGTAGTTTCCGGCCACGTAGTCTGAAACTGAGGCCACGCTCTCACTATCGTCATCGTCTAGACATGGAGCTACTAAACTGTGAGGTTTGAGTAACCCAGAACTGAATTTGAGAGGAGGCAACAAATGAGAAGAAGTGAAGTTGTTCGAATTGTATAAACGCGGAGATTTCAGAAGTGGATTTATCGGAGATTTTGGGAATTGCTCGTTAGGAGATAGCTTTTCCCCTAACGGAGATAAAGGAGATCGGACGCGTGGTTCTTGTACTTCAGATCCCTGCGGCCATAAGATGTACAAAAAATTAGCTGAATTGAAGTAGAAATTAATCAACCAAGATAAAGCTAATTCAAGATATAATCTGAAAAAGAGAGAAAGAGACCTGCTTGATCCAATTGATGGCGCTTTCATCTAGACCATCCGTGAACATTTTTGCCGGCAAAAAGAGAGATCGATTCAAGGAAGAAGAAGAACGAGAAATTGGTGAACGAGTTGTGAAGAGAAAGGAAAAGACGAGCAAAGAGAATATTGAAGGAGGAGCGTTTTTAGTTTTGCGTTTTAAAGAGGTAACGGCTAGTTTGACAATTTTTTTTTTAAATGATTTCCTTTCCATACAAAAGGAAGTGTAAGTTAATAAAATCATGCTCCTTAATATGTTTTGGGTTTAGAATTAATAAATTAATATGTTGAATTCATATTTTAGGTTCTAGATTTTTTATTCCAGTGTTTAGAATTTTATTTAAATACTCAACTACTATTAAATAAGTAATTAATTAATGATACAGTTTTATTTTTCTATTGGTTAGAGTGTAATTTATGATAATACTATTAACTTGTTACATAGGTGACATGGTGTTGTAGGTCTAAACAAAACAATTTTTGAGATTGAAAATTTCTTTATTATTTAGATCCCAAATTCACACTTTACTTTATTTATTGATTCTAATCTGATTTGTTTATTACACATTATGTTATATATTTAACCTGTCGCTCCGATTTGGCGGAATTGGGAATTTTGCCCCAATTCCGGACAATGTTGCCCCTCAAACATGCTCTTCCCAACATATGCTTTGTATCTTTTCTTATTTCCTTTTTTTCTCTTGGTAGCATTTAAATGCTTTTGTTATTTTGCTTTACGCGTTTTCCTTCCTTTTTCTCTTTCTCTATCCTTGCTTTCGATGTTCATCGCCTATGTGTTCTAATCATCGTCTTTGTGTTTCACGGTGGCTTC
Source organism: Euphorbia tirucalli (assembly GCA_039660915.1). Classification (NCBI taxonomy): domain Eukaryota; kingdom Viridiplantae; phylum Streptophyta; class Magnoliopsida; order Malpighiales; family Euphorbiaceae; genus Euphorbia; species Euphorbia tirucalli. The sequence continues at coordinate 25,448,685 of CM077640.1, read as the reverse complement.
TTAAGGCGGGGGTATATTGGATTTTTTTTTTTAGACTTTTACTTTTCATTTTGGCATCGGTGCTAATTTTCCTTCGTTTGCAGGCGTGTTTCGAGGGATCTAGCCTCGATCTTCCTGAATTGTTCTGATTTCCCTTCTCGTCCGTTATACTTGAACATGGTACTCTTGCCGGAATCTGGACATGTAAGTGGGGTTGTGAAGGAGATTAAGAACCGCTACCGGTTTTGTTGTGCTAATTTTCCATCATTTGCAGTTATATTTCATAGGATCTAGCTTCGAGTTGCCTGAATTGTTCTGACTTCCATTCTCTTTCGTTCAGCCTTGAAATGGTATTCTTGCCGGAATCTGGACAAGTAAGTGGGGTTGTGAAGGAGATTAAGAACCACCGCCAATTTTGTTCCAGGTTTGTATAATTTCTTTTTCCTTTCTCTTAATCATGGTTTTTAGACCCAGACCGGTCATTGAACCGGTGAAGGGATGGATTCATGGATTTTGGATTAAACGGGAATAAACCGGAATCGAACCGGATTTAATAAATATATTAAAATATTAAAATATTTTTATTTTTATATTTATAATTTATGAAAATTTGAATATTTTTATTATAATTCTTTAAGTTTAAGCATTTCAAACATAATATACTAATTAAAAAAACCCAATTTATGAAATATTGTTTTTATAGTTACAATTAAATGTCAATTTAATTTAAAATAATTTAAAAATACAAACTATATTTTATTTTAATTAAAAACGCCTCAAAATAATAACTTAAATTTTATATTTAAATATATTTAAAAAAAAAAAACAGTCTGGTCGAACTGAAAAACCGGTCCGGTTCACGGTTTTCAGGTTCGACCGGACGGTCCGGCCGAAAATTGACCGCTTGTTGACCAAAGTGAAAACCGGACAGAAACCGACCGGTCTGACCAGGGGTTCCGGTCGAACCCGGTCCGACCGGCCGGTCCGGTCTGGTTTTCACAACTATGCTCTTAATCATTCCCATATTTGACTCTTTTTTTTTCTTTTGCTTTTGTAATTATAGTCGTCCATTTTTTGTGTGTTTTTCATTTTTGTTATCTGTAGTGATCAAACCTATTGATTGTTCACCTTATCCATAACTTTAATTTTTTTTTGTTCAATATTAATTAATTAACTACATTGTGATGGCAATTAATTAGAGGTGTAATTTCAATTTGTTATTTGTTCAGTAACTTTCAATTTCTAATATTGAAATTTCAAAGGAAAAAAAAAAAGAAATAGAAATATTTGTTTTTCTTGGAATCACATGACAAATAATGATTTCATGTGTTTGATTAAAGCCATGTTTTTATAATTCAGTTACCTTTTTTCCAGCTTTGAGTGTGTCGGTCATCGGTATTTTGTAATGTTGCTAGAAAAAAAAATGTTCCTTACTTTTCTATGTTGTTTCTTGATTTTTATGGAGTATTTAAGAGGAATGTTTAACCTGATTCATTAGTGATGTGGCTTAGGTTTGGGTTTATTATTTGTATTGTATTTTTGCCTGTGGGTATTATTGGTAGCTACAGATCAACGAACTGATTTTAACTTTTGCTTCGAATGTAAGCCATGTAAATTTTGTGCTATTGAAAGTGTTCGAATTGAATCCGAAGTAGATAATTGGGTTAAATGTATAGTAAATTTTGTAGGGATGGTTGTTCATAGCTTCATTTATGCAGCGTGTAGTACAGATATTTCTTCGCAGAAATTTGATGGTGATAATTGTTTAGAGATGTTAATTCAGTACTTCTGAAAGTGTTCAAATTGAATGACAGGTAGATAATTCATTTACATGTATATTTTTTGGTTTTTACTTACAGTTCGTGTTTCCCATTGTGAATTTTGTAGACATGGTAAATACTTTCTTTTTTTTAAAAAATTTGTGCAGTTGTGGACCTGCACATCATATTGTTTAGTTGTGTACTTACGTGGCGTGAGATGTAGAGATGATGATCAGAACACAGGCAGTGTGTTTTCGTAGGATTTGTGGGACATTGGCGTTCTCTTTTAGGTACTTCTTAGTTTTACTCTAATCTGTGTTCTTTTGTATCCTTTTTAATGTGTAGATTACCTATTTCTTTACTGTGCATTTGTGTTCTTACCCATCATATTGTGTAGCTGTGTGCTTACCCATCGCGAAATACAGGCATGATTTTCAAAATATAGAGCCACTATGCTTTCAGTGGTTTTGCAGGAAATAGGTATTCTCTTTTAGGTACCGTGTGTTTTCAGGCTGTTGCTATGGTTTTTGCCTTTGTTTTTGTAGGGATTTTTCATAGAAAATCAACCGATAAAAGCAGAAGCTCGGATCGATTTTTTCAAATCCGTGACCTAGGAGCAATTCAAGCAGAAATCAAAAACATGAAATCAAAGAACAAGAATTAGATTCTCGCCTTTAATGGTCTCTTTTAAAGACCGCTGCAGAAACCGAGATCAATCTCCTCTATAATCTCGTACACGAATGGCTATGGAGCGGAACCCGTTCTAGCGTCGAATCGATAGAGAGGAAGGAATTTGGTGGCTGAAATTTTCTGCCTCTTTTCTTTATGGGGCTGAAATTTTCAGCTCTAATAGGGTTAGGGCTTTTCTTCTTTAAGTGAGTATTTATACCATAAATACCTTAGGTTAAAATTAATGTGTTTGGTTTTAATTTAACTTCAATTTCAATTTGAATTTTAATGTATGTCATCATATTAAATCATATAATATGATACATGAAATTCAAATTAAAATTCAAATATATGTAAACCTGTACATATGTTTTATTTCCACCTAGAAATAAATTCATAAATTAATTGAATTAACTTTATGGAACCCATTTAAAACATTTATCAATTAAATTATATTAATCAATCTGATTGATTCATAATTTAAGATTAATATTTATCTCTCCAGTTAGTACACTCTAGGTATACAGGTGATTTGATTAGTTCAAGTTCAGACGTTCTATGTGTACGATCCCGTGGACTAGTCTTTATGTTGGCAGTGGATCCATGGCCCATAGATTGTAGGCGAACTCTAGCAAGTCACTATAACCCCCAATTAAGATGGAGATAGTAATCAAACTGATATTGTAACCATGTAGTTCAACTTACATATCCCATGTCACTGATATCGGTGTCCAACACAGAGGCATGACATCATCACCTTCTTTGTGTCCAGACATTAAATTGATCCCGAATGAACTGATACTCATAAACAAGTTCCAACCTGTTTAGGTGTGGCCACACTCTTATCAGTTGCACTCATCAAGTGGTCGGGGATATTTTCTCAGTGAACCACTGAGTGACATTCTCTTCTGCATATTCATAGCATTGCCATACTCATTGGCACACACGAACGTACCCATACTAAACACCTTTTTATAGGTCCTTTTGGCGTACACCAAAGTGTGTGAGATAACATGCAGGACCAATATAAGTACTACACGAGAATCACTTGTGATACTATACCATGTGGATTTCTTGTTTAGCAGATCTATCCAGTACCATGCCCCATTGCATGTACCCATAAGCTTGATTGAAAATCCATGTTTTATAGCCGGTAAGACATCGCCATACAATCAAGTTTATGATAATCTTTGGTTCCATTCATTCCCGTAATTAGAATAGACTACGGATGGCTTTATAGTTTTATCATTTCCTTATCCATGGTCTCACTGCCAAGTGCATGACACTTGTCAACATGGGTATAGATATCACCATCAGATACTCTATTTAAAATATTGCACAAGATATATAATAAATATATTAATGACTTTATTTAATAACACGAATGTATAATACATTAGTCTGTTACAAAATGTACAATACAAAACAAGGACCAATGCCTTGGGACTGAGGCATTCCCAATAGTTTTCATGCATCGTATTTGCCTTTTCTTTCTCTTGATTTTCAGTGACGTTGAATGTATCACACTAGATTCTTCTTCAATCTGAAATTTTCACGGATTTTCGATACTACTGATTCTCAGATGTGCGTTTTTGCTTTTTTTAAAAAAAGTTTCATATTAAAATTTTCATATTTCTCTTTGGCATGGAAATTCTTATTTTATTATTCCTTGTATACAGGGTACTATTTGCAGTGCAATTGGGCCAATCCAAGCCCTTTGCATATCGCTTTGTCTCCATTGCATGTTCTGTGGTGGTTAATTTCAGGTAGCTCCTGCTGGTTAATTTTGGGTATCCGTGGTTACTTAATTCCTTCTTTTTTCAATTTATTGTTATGCTTTATGTATTGTGCATACGCCATCTCTATATGATTTCAGCATGCTATTTATTTTTTAGGTTCTTTTTTTTACCAAACCTCAAATTATACATGTATATGGTTTTTTCCTGCTCTTTCTCTTCTAGCATTTTAAATGTGTAGTGATATTTTCCCCTTTTTTGGTTCTTATGTTTGTTTAGTTTTTGTTGTTTCTTCAATGCTATCTTGATTCTGCTTTTATTTTCTGTTGTTGGCCAGTAGGAGTGTTTATTATTGCACTCTATGTTTTGTGTACATGCCATCTCTTTTTGAAGTCTTTTTTGTTAGTCTTAGATAACCAATAAACAAAATGGAATTTCAGGCTGTTGGTAAGTAGAGTTTTGGGGACGATGATAAGAGGAATTCTGAACTTGAAGAGAGATTCATATGGATTGGCATGTGAGTCCTTATTATTACTTTTCAATTAATGGATTGCTGAGCAAGATCTTAATTTTGAGCTCCTTTTTTATGCTCCTTTTTATGTATAGATTACCTGTTTCTTAATTGTTCATTTGTGTTCTTATGCATCATTTTGTGCAGCTGTCTGCTGTGAAATATAGGCACAATGTTTAAAATACAGAGGTAATGCACTTTCTTAGGATTTACGGGAATTGGTTTTGTCTTTCAGGTATAACTCTCACATGATTTTATCCATGAGTTTACTGTTGGAAATATAGCATTGGACAATTGATTTTTTGTCAACTTTGAGTGTAAATATTTAACGGAAATGTTACGTTTTGAATAACATGGAATATGTCAATGTATTCTACGTAACACGAGCTTTCCAACGATATATTATACGCTCAAAATGGATTAGAGGTGAATGTGAAATTGAAGTTCAAAGTGAGCTCAATGGAATGGTGAAGGAATGGAGAAATTGGATGAAAAATCCCATATCCCACATGGGTTATGAAGGAAGGGAGAGTTGTGTTTATAAGCTTTGGCACTTTATGGGCTTGTAAGAATTATAAGCACAGAGGCTCTCTCTCGGGCGCGCAGGGGGGGGTGCAAATCCAACGTTCCGGGCTTGGGTTCCAAAGGCCCAATGCGCACCCGCACGACGTGGGCGACGCGAATGCTGCTCCGAAATCGGCCAGCCCGCGCACGGCCCATTTTTAATTCGGCCCGATAATTTTTTCTCCCTTAAAGATCCATTCAAATTCCTAACAGCTTGTAACATCTCTATTAATTTTGTAACAGCAAAATTAATATGGATTAAACACCTTTAATGATCAATTATGTGCTATTATTTTTGTAATTCCTTGTAGCCTTAAAAATGTTTTTAGTTTCTGGTTTGAACAGGTTTTTTTTTTTTGGACGAAATTCTTCTTCTTCAACACAGAAACAAAATTCTATTCTTAGACCTTTAGGTTCTGGTGGTGGTTTGCTACACGGTTAGAGTTCGATTTCGATTGCGGTTGTATCCTGGGAGACGTATTCTGCCTCGGCCGAATAAACGTCTTAAGGACACTGGTTTCAGGCCTCCGCAATAAATCTTTGTTCTTATCAAAGGTTGAATAGTATTTTCAATTTCATTGTTCTTTACTTCAATTGTAATCTCCTGCTTATTATACTATTGCTTATACTGTTGTTTGTACACGGCTGCAATAACGAGGCTAACAATCTTAAGACGTTTATTCGCTTTTATCAAGTATAACAGCAATTTATATTAAGTTTGCAGGGTACCTTTGCTTTGGATTACCTTTGCTTCGGAGATTATAATTGGATTATAACTGGATTACAATCGAACTACTCATACTGGACTGTTTATATTGAAACTTTTATAACATAAAGTTTCTGTTCCGTAATTTCTGAATTTTTGCTTCTGGAGTTATTCTGTAATTTCTTGATTTTTTCTGGAGTTATTTTTTTTTTAACATTCAACTGTTTGAAATTGCAGTATTGAGATATGGAGGTTGTACCACCACCTAATGGAGGCAACGGTTCTGACATTGGACAGACCAGTGGGGGCAGACCGAACCAAAACCGAAATGGACAACATGGTCCAATTGGTGGTTCTGGGACTGTTCTGAATTCTGGACCAAATGGTGGGATTGGATCTATTGGTTCAATTTCAGTTGCTCCTAACAATTCGGCTTCTGCTATGGGACATTACCCAATGGTTGTGCCTGATAAACCGGAGAAATTTACTGGTGTAAATTTCAAGATGTGGCAACAAAAGATGTTGTACTACTTGACTAGTGTTCAATATCACAGACTGCTGAAAGAAGATCCTCCCGTTGTACCTGAGGGAAATACGGATGTTTCTGTTCAGGCAGCTATTGATGCATGGAATCACTTGGATTTCCTTTGTAGAAACAGTATTTTAAACTGTTTGATGCCCGAATTATGGGAAGTGTACTCTGTGAAACGAACAGCTAAGGAATTATGGGAATCCTTGGACAAAAAGTATCGGACTGAGGATGCTGGAGCTAAGAAATACTTAGTTGGCCATTTTCTGAATTATAAAATGGTTGATTCCAAATCAGTGGTTAGTCAAGTGCAAGAACTCCAGCTTGTGATTCACAGCATGACTGCTGAAGGAATGGACACTAGTGAACCATTCCAAGTGGCTGCTATTATTGAGAAGTTGCCACCTGGATGGGGAGAGTTCAAGAACTATCTCAAGCACAAACGTAAGGAGATGTCTGTTGAGGATCTTATTGTCCGACTCCGTATAGAGGAGGATAATAGAAAGGCTGAAAGAAAGCTTGGTGTAGCTGTAAATCAAGCTGTGGCTAAAGCCAACGTAGTGGAGGCAAGGAAAGACTCCAAAAAGGCTAATAAGACTGCTGGATCCAAGTCCAAAATGGGACCAAAGGGTGGCATTTCTAAGAAGCCAAAGTTCAATGGGAAATGCTACAATTGCAACAAAATGGGGCACAAGTCCTCTGATTGCAGGTTGCCAAAGAAGGTCAACAAGAGTGAGGCCCATGCTGTTGAGGTCATTGCTAAAGATGTTTCTGAAATTGATCTTTGTGCGGTCATTTCTGAAGTCAACATGGTTGACTCGAATTCAAAGGAGTGGTGGCTGGATACTGGTGCTACCCGACATATTTGTGGTGACAAAGAGTCTTTTGCTGGATTGACTCTTACAAAGAGTCTTGTGCCCGGTTAAGCTATATGAGTTTTTAATGATTCTTTGTGCATCAAGTTGAGCAAAAGAAATCACCTATGTGAGAGTGAAGTGGGGTCGCTTCAAAGGAAACTAAATGGGGCTTAGTTGTCCTAAACTCTTGCAGAACCAGGAGATGTCCATGACCATAACGGACATAACCATGAGAACCAAAAACCGTGTTAAGTTGATATTTGTGTGAGGTATATCATCGTTTACAGAAACGGCAGAATAGTTCAAAGACATCACGTCTACTAGTCAGCCAGTAAAGTAAATATACTTTCACAAGGGAAGGTTCAAAGGTTGTAGTCTACCTATCCTATGCAGATATTGACTGTAGAAACTATCACCACTTCGAATTTTTGAAAATGTCCTTTATATATTTTCAATTTTCATTCATGTGGGGGATTGTTGGAAATATAGCATTGGACAATTGATTTTTTGTCAACTTTGAGTGTAAATATTTAACGGAAATGTTACGTTTTGAATAACATGGAATATGTCAATGTATTCTACGTAACACGAGCTTTCCAACGATATATTATACGCTCAAAATGGATTAGAGGTGAATGTGAAATTGAAGTTCAAAGTGAGCTCAATGGAATGGTGAAGGAATGGAGAAATTGGATGAAAAATCCCATATCCCACATGGGTTATGAAGGAAGGGAGAGTTGTGTTTATAAGCTTTGGCACTTTATGGGCTTGTAAGAATTATAAGCACAGAGGCTCTCTCTCGGGCGCGCAGGGGGGGGGGTGCAAATCCAACGTTCCGGGCTTGGGTTCCAAAGGCCCAATGCGCACCCGCACGACGTGGGCGACGCGAATGCTGCTCCGAAATCGGCCAGCCCGCGCACGGCCCATTTTTAATTCGGCCCGATAATTTTTTCTCCCTTAAAGATCCATTCAAATTCCTAACAGCTTGTAACATCTCTATTAATTTTGTAACAGCAAAATTAATATGGATTAAACACCTTTAATGATCAATTATGTGCTATTATTTTTGTAATTCCTTGTAGCCTTAAAAATGTTTTTAGTTTCTGGTTTGAACAGGTTTTTTTTTTTTTGGACGAAATTCTTCTTCTTCAACACAGAAACAAAATTCTATTCTTAGACCTTTAGGTTCTGGTGGTGGTTTGCTACACGGTTAGAGTTCGATTTCGATTGCGGTTGTATCCTGGGAGACGTATTCTGCCTCGGCCGAATAAACGTCTTAAGGACACTGGTTTCAGGCCTCCGCAATAAATCTTTGTTCTTATCAAAGGTTGAATAGTATTTTCAATTTCATTGTTCTTTACTTCAATTGTAATCTCCTGCTTATTATACTATTGCTTATACTGTTGTTTGTACACGGCTGCAATAACGAGGCTAACATTTACAAATTTGTTGGATAAATTGATGCATTTTATAATATTCGGTGGCTCCATTATTTTGCTTTTGATTATAAATAAGTTAAGCTTTGGTTCAGCATACCATTGATTGCAAGATTTTACCCATGAGTTAATTTTTTTTTTTTTTTTTATAAATTGATGAATTTTATACTACTTAGTCACTTTATCATTTCACTTTTGACTATAAATACCCAAAACACAACTTAACCATTGCTATATTTGAATTCATTTCTCTTTTGTCATTCTGATTATAGTGGTTCATTTGTTGCATGTGTTTTCATTTTAGTTATATGTAAGCACTTTATTCTTTCGTCATTTCATTCCTTATTACCGTGTTATTGCTTGATTCCTTTTCTCCCGTGTATAGATTCAAGATTTTTCTGCTTTAGGTTGTCTTACAGATTAGTCATTTTCATTATATTCTAAATTTTAGCTTCTTGTAGAGTTTCTTATTTTGGACTCTAATAAAGAAAATGTAAGGCTCGAGTTAATGAAAGGAAAGGAAAGAAATATGGGTTTATATTGGAACATGATAGATGCATATATATATTCGGTTATGTTGCTATGGAATTTAGCTATTTTTGGCCTTGTTAAGTTCTCCAACTCTTTTTTTTTTTGTAGTATTATTAATTGTAGTTTATATTACCATTTTCTTTACAGCATGGCTTTTGCATCCTTGCCTACCAAAGATAAGTTACTTTTACACTTTATTAGTTGCTTTTTAACACAAATTTTTTTAAAATTTTCCTTCTTCATTTGAAATCTATGTTCATTTATTGATTTAGTTTTAAATTCTTTTTCTCAATTCATGATTTCTATCATTTTTACTGTTTGAAACTTTTTCCACCTCCTGCATTTTAGACTTTTTTTTTGTCTGAAAATTACTCCGCCTACTAGATTATGTATGCCAATTTTGTGTTGTACTTTCTGTTATTTTTGAAAATTTATTTTACTTTCCCATTCATTTTATATTTATTGCCATATTTATTCAAGTTAAGTAGCAAATCTTTGGTGTTGAGACTTTATTTGTGTTTGTGGACTTTTCGGATTTAGGAAGGGTAAGAATGATTGGTGTATTTATTGTAGATTTGATTTACTTACTCTCTTTCTCGCTTCTCTCTCTCATATCTTTCAAAAATATTCTCTTTAATTGCACTTTATTTGATTTGATAGTTAACTTTCCCCTTAATGCTTCTCTTTGTGAATGGATTACTTTCTTTTTACTTCTTTCCCTTTATAAAAAGTGTGAGCGGACGATGTTTTTCGTGTGATGAAGAAAATGAGATGAGAGCACGAGGTGGGCCGCTTTTTGGGGTTTTGGTTTTAAAAGAAATTCGACTTTCGATTTTGGAAAATTCATCATTTATTTCATAAAAGAATCAAGACTTAAATCTCGAAAGAAAATGTAAAAGCCGCCACCCATTTCAGCTCAGCCGGGAAATTAGAGCGTAGTTGAACCGGGTGAGGGCCGCTACACTTTCTAGAGATCTAGGTTCGAACAAGTCCCTTATTTCATGTCTAACCAAAATAAATAGCCAATGTTCATTGATAGCATTTTATATTTCTAAGGTTGATTTTCCATTGATTTAATCATGCGGCGTACATGTGGATCAAAACGATAAATGAATTAGCTATTTATAACCCAATTGAATCACAACAAAACTATCCTGGGGGATACATTTATGTAAGTTGGGGATCGGGGTACAATTGCCTATTTTACACGAGTATCTAGTGCGTTAGAATTAGAATAAATAAATAAAAACAAATTAAATTGAATTCCTGCAAAACAAAGGTTAGCACAAATACATGCAACAAGTTGGACTCAAGTAGATAGAATGGGGAGATTAGTGATTTGGAGACATGCATTTAGGGGGTAGTCGGGTAAACGCGGCTTGTTCGCCCGACTAAACCTGGAAAATAGTTTTGAAACATTCCTATATTTTTGTTTCAAGAGAAAGTACATTTTTGAAAATATTTTCTTTTACCGGTTTATTTCCATTTGGCATGTGCATGTGGGTCGGTTTACAGGAGATTCTGATTTTCGTCGTTGCATTGTTTTAATCTCAACAACTTCAAAAATTAAGTATAAGGTCGTGAATGCATGAAATGAATTCATTTTGGATGGTTTTGTTGATTTTTTGATTTTTACGCATTTTCCATGATTTTTCTGGTTTTTTTGCTTGGTATTTTTTAGAATTTTTACGAGTTTTTCTGGTTTTTTGTTACTGACCAGAAACTACAGGCATACTCTTGTAATTATGGTCATACGCCTGTAATTACAGTCGTGTGATTATAATCCATTTCTGGTTAGAAAATGCTGAGGTGACGTAAATAGACAGGATTAGGAGCTGTGGAACCCAAGTACACTCGAGTGACTCTAATTATAGGAGCACGACTGCTCATCCTACCAGGAAACAACAGCCTTGTATTTTGGTTTTAGGTGGATTGAATGCACAAAAATGAACCAAAATAGCTAGAAAATGAAGTAAAACACTAGTTTTAGGTATAGTTACCCCTTTAGTGTGGATCCACCGTCGACTTGACCGAGCAAAACGCCTGGAATTAGCTCCAGATTGCCTCCTTTCTTTTGTATGTCATGGTACAAAATATATGTCCAAAATCTCCAATAAGTCACAGATTTGAGTTTATTTCTCTAGAATTATTTATGTGTGTTTGCTAAGTTTTAATCTACAATTTCTACAAGTTTTATCCTCACAAACACAAGAATCAAAAGAGAAAGAGTAAAAGAAAGTGATATTTTTGATGTGTTTCTTCTCTTCTCCTAATCTCTAGACCTCTCTTCAACCCAAAGTTTTGATGTTTATGGTTAATCCCCTCTCTCGAGCAATTTTTTGGCTTAAATATGGGACAAAAAGATAAGAAAACATCTCCAAAATCCGTCAATTCCTCTCCCAAGTGGGCTTGGTTTGAATGAGTAGAAAATGGATCTACAATCGTGCGACTGTAATTACAGTTGTGCGACTATAAAATTAGCTCATTGACTTTTATTTCTTTGACTTTGACCCAGAAATTTAACTACAGGCGTGGGAACCAAATTACAGTAGTACAATTGCAATTACAGTCGTACAACTTCAATGATAGTCGTACGACTGTAGTAGTTAATTTTCTCAATTTTCTGTTCCTGAACCCTATTAGTTCATAGGAATCAAGTCTTAGAAAATCTCATGTTTATAGGCTGCCCTTCGTTGATAAGTGCTAAAAAAGCACTTATATATGATAAAATCTATAAGGAATTTACAATGTTTTTACTTATTATTTATTAGATTTCACGTTAGTATTGCTTGTTTTTGATGATTTACAGTTTTAAAGACTAAGTATGCAAATATATGGAATTTAGCTATAAAAGGAGAAAAAACGAAGAAATTAAAGGAAAGAGACAGATCACGAGCGCGATGCCTATCACGGTCGCGACCTAGCACATAGGCAGACTTTGACTTCAGCGTTGTGTAAAGAATCTGTGTGAATCACGGCCGCGATACTCTATCATGATCGTGACATGCACTCAACAGCAGTTATTTAATCTTATCCATTCGGAACTTCAACTGCTACTATGGATAAAGACAACCCTTCATGAAAAGACACAACCTTTTATGAAAATACACAACCCTTCACAAACAAACACAACTCTTCATGAAAGGACATAACTTTCCAAGAAGAACCAATAATATTCAAGAGACACAATCTTTCATAAAGAGACACAACCATTCAATGAATCAACGCAACCTTTCATAAAGAGATACAACCATTCATTGAATCAACATAATCTTTCACAAAGAGACATAATGCTTCAATACTTATAAATAGAGAAGGAATTCCAGATTGCAAGGTGTGCCCCCAATGGGACGCTAAAGGGAGAACAAATAGGCAAATGGAAGATACCTGTATTATATAAAGTTAGAAAAATAAAGTGTCTAGAGAGTTCGAGTGTTGTTTGTAATATTTAGTATATGTAAAGGGGAGCCTAACGCCAAGGTCCTTGAATCAAGTATTGTTACTGTATAGAGAAAAGATACCCCAGAGCTTGCAATATACCTATAGGCGTGAGAGAGTGTTTCCCGTGTGACAAACAAGAATGTTATCGCTTCCTTAAGTCTATTCTTATGCTTTTCCTTTATGAGAGTGTCACACTTGTATTTGTATTAAATATTTACGGATCAATGTTGATAAATTTTCTTATATCTTACTTTTCATTGCATGACTAACGCCAAGTATGTTTTGATTTCTTGTTTTAGATTACAAGACTAACGCCAAGTACGTATTGTGATTCATAATAAGATATAGAGAAGTTCGCATTTTACTTTGTCTTGGTTAGTTACTAAGATAGAATAAATTATGATGAATGATTGTTTTGCTTCACTTTGTTAAATTAATTAGAGATCATCTTGATATAGCTTGGCCATTGTGTATTAAGACCTTTTGTTATTTTGGCAAAGGTATTCGATAATTTATCTATGAGTTATTGAATAAAATATATTTCTAGCAATGCCTGTTGAAATAGACCTAATCCGACATACTCTTATCATAGGGATTGAATAGATAATTAATGCATGTGCAACGAATATCTAAGATAAAATGCTTGTATATTTATGTGACTATATATTAAAACAATAACTCAACTCATAACTAGTACTTTAATTGATTTAACTTACCATTTACCCATTTCCCCATATCACTTTATAGTTCGATACTCTATAAACGCAAAGAAAAACAAACTAAAATGTACATACATATTCCTCGTGGGATCAATCTCTTTGATTACTACGTTGCGATTCGTATACTTGCGAGCACTAATCTATAATTAGAATTATTGTTAGAAAAATTATTATCAAAAGCTAAGTAAGAGATTTGTACAAAAAGCAACAGAGTTTTTGGTGCCGTTGCGGCAGAATAATTGTTATGTTATTTGGTGTTTGTTAAGTGTTTATGGATTTTAGAATTTTATTTAAGTATTAACAAATACAGTTTGTATGTTTAAGTTTAGTGTTAAGTATATGCTATAGTAGAGTAGTGCTAAGTTGATGAAATGCATGAAAAACTGTAATTCGAGTGAATTGCAATCGTGACGATTAATCGCGATCGTGACACCTGTGTTGGATATGCCCTAGTCCTGAGGCATTGGTCCTTGCATTTGTATCATACATTAATTGGATTCATGTATTATACTTATTTGTGTCATTAATAAAGGTATTAATTCATTTATTATATTTATCTTGTGCAATATATTAAATGAAGTATCCGATGGACATATCCATATCCATGATGACCAGTGTCATGCACTTGGCAGTAAGACCATGGATAGGGTAAACGATATGACCATAAATAGATCCGTAGTCTGTTCCAGTCATGGGAATGAATGGGATAAGAGACTATCATTAACCTGGTTGTATGGCGGTGTCTTACCGGTCATTGGACATGGAATGTCAACCAAGTTAATGGGTACATGCATAAGGGGCATGGTACTGGATAGATCCACTAAACGAGAAATCCACATGGTATAGTATCACAAGTGATTCTCGTGTAGTACTTGTATGGATCCTTTGACCTGACCATATGATGGTGTTACATGTGAGGTCGCATACTTAGGGGTACACCTAAAGGGCCTGTAATAGGGTGCCAAGTATGGGTACTTTCGGGTATGTCACTTAGCATGGTAATGCTATGGATATGCAGAAGGGATTTGTCACTCAGTAGTCCACTGGGAAGATATCACCGGCCTCTTGATGAATGTGACTAATAAGAGTGTGGCCACATCCAAACAAGTGGGAACTTGTTTGTGAGCTTCAATGCATTCGAGATCAAGTTAATGTCCGACACAAAAGAGGGTGATCAATCCATGCCTCTATGTTAGACACCGATATCAATGACATGGGATGTACAAGTTTAAACTACAGGGTTATGATAACAGTTAGACTGCCATCTCCATCTTAATTTGGGGCTGCAGTGGCTTGCTAGAGCCCAACTGTAGTCTGTGGGCCAAAGGCCCGCTGCCAACATAAAGATGGGCCCACGGGATCATACACATAGAACCACTGAACACAGACTTAAGGCCACATGTATACTTGGAGTATACACTGTGGAGAGAGAGGTATATATATATATATATATATATATATATATATATATATATTAACCATATTATAAAGATCAACTAGATTGATCCTAATAATGAAATTAATATATTCAATTGGCTCTTCATAATTAATTGGATTAATTATGAGATTATTTCCTAGGTGGAAATATTCATATGTATAAGTTTACATATGATTTTATTTTGTAAGGATTTGATTTTAATTTGATGGATTAAATTAATTGGTCAAACTGATTTTAATTTAAAAGTAAATAATATATTACTTGGTGTAATATATTAAATACATAGGTATATTAAAATTGGGCTTGAAATTAATTTAAACCAGAACAATTAAAATTAGATTGGGCCTGAATTAAAAGATGGAAGCCCACACAAAATGAAAGGGAGCCAAGTTGGGCCTAAATTCCCCCAGGGGAATTTGGCCACCCTAGGTATAAAAACCTAGGAGAAATTTCGGCCCCATGTGAACAAGCCACCATTGCCGAAATTCCCTACCCCTCTCTCCATTGTTCGTGTTTTTCCAATGCTAGCACGGGTTGTGTTCGATAGGCGTTCGTGTACGAGAACGAGGAGGGAATCTAATTTGATTTCTGCAGTCTTCATCCGTCTCTAGAAAGAGATATTCCAGGTAAGAATATGATCTTTTTCTATTTCAGTTTTATGTTTTACAATTTCCATTTCAATTGCTCCTGGGACTGGATTTGACGAAATCATCGCGTTCTTCCGCTTTTATCGGGTGATTTCCGGTGAAAAATCCCAACAGTGGTATCAGAGAGGGCTTTTGATCCGTGGAAATTGTTATAATTGGTTGAATCCCATGTTTTAAATTTGGAGATTTTTATTGGGGTTCTTGGATTGGGTTTAAGATTTTTCCCATTTGTTTTTTTTGTACAATTGAAATTAAATTTGCATATAGGTTTATGTTAGTTTAATTTTATTGTGTAATTTTGGAATTCTTGTTGAATTTCTTGTTGTTGATGGATGCCATAATTTTTGTTTGTTCATCTATTTTGTTTTCTTTTTAAAAAAAAAAAAAAATCTGGCTCCTGGGGGTGCGGGGCTGCCGGTGGCAGCAGCGGGCGTCCGCTAGGCGACTGCGCCGCTGCTGCTGCTAGGGCAACTCGGTTGCCCTAGCCGCAGTGGGCTGGGTCCAGTATTTTTTGGATTTGGCGGGTTTTGGACCCGGGGCCCATTTTTGAAATTTTAATTGGTTTTAAAATTTGTGTGTTTAAATTTATGCAATTTAAATGCGTGTGGTTTCTTGAATGAAATTTTATTTTATTCATGTGATATTAATTTTGGAAATTAATATGGTTAATTGAAGTTGGTTCGGGTAATTTTGGTACAATTACTTGGACGGTTGAAATGGACCCGTGGTTTCCCAATTCCATTGGGAGCAGTTGGACTGCCTGGGCTAGAGGCCCAAAGCCCGTTAAGGGTTAGAAATGGTGGGCCAAAAATTGGCGATTTCTATATAATGGCTTGGACATAATTGAAATGGGCTTAAATCATGCATTATAACATGCTTATGAATTATATGTATTGGATGCATATGTATGATTAAATGTTTGTATGGCTGGATGCTATTGGGCTTTGTACAAGATGGGTTGTATTTTTCTTTTTGGGTAAATACGGCCTGCGTGTCGTTTTTCTTTTTAATGTAATCTTATTTTATTCATTTATTATAAAATTTGTAAAAAGAAGATGCCCATGGAGTGGTGAGCCCAAGTGGAGGTGCAAGCCCAGAAGGAAGAAGATGGAGGCCCACCTGATATTCTTTTCTAGTATAGGTATACTAGAATAATATTAGGATGTAATATAGGCCTATAGCAGTCCATTTTACTTATTTATTTAATCATGTTTTATATTTATATGCATGTATGTATGTATGATCCAACCACATTTCACCCGCCTTATGTATGTAAGCTGTTATTAAATGAATCTAATAACCAAATGGAATTACTAAGTCGCTTAAAAGTGCTTCCCTCATTCAAAACCGACTCGAAGTGGGAATAGGCCAGTTGTAGACCATGCCCTCGCAGGATACACTAGAGTATTGTCACTTTGTATTGGGTTAGGGTATGGGATACTCTAACACTTGAATGGAGGTTTTGACTTAGCGTGGGTAGCAGGATTCTCCTGGCCCTAAGCACAGATGGGTAAGTGCCAACAAGCCCATCAAACCGAGAGTCCCTAGGTTGGGATTGGACGACGTTCCTACCTAAATAATTAGGGTATAGTTGTACCAGACCCTCGTCTGGCTATCTCTTAATGAAATATGGATCTCGGCCCATGAGCCCAACAACTCGGTTTAATTAATAACTTGATTCATTATTAATTTTATATGGGAACAACAAAGTAAAGTCCTTATTAACACTCTAAATGTTTTTCTGTGTAGAAATTCTTAAATGGCAAACAACAATACCTTATCACTGTGATCAATTCTGGAAAGGGACAAGCTTTCCGGTCCTAACTTTTTGGACTGATCTAGGAACTTGAGAATAGTTCTAAGGCAGGAGTCTAAAGAGTATGTACTGGAGAGGCCTGTACCGGCTGCCCCTCAAGGATGTAATCCACCGGCTGCCTAGCTGGAGGAATACGAGGCGCATGTCAAGGACAATAGGGATGTGACATGCCTAATGTTGGCCTGCATGGTCCCCGAACTGCAAAAATAGTTTGACCATCAAGCCTTTGCTATGATAACAACTCTAAATGAGATGTTTCAAGAGCAAGCTCGTCAGGAAAGGTACCTGACCAACAACACATTCCACTCCTGTAAGATAGGGACCGGGACATCTGTGAGCGCACACGTGCTTAAGATGAAGGGCTATTTGGACACTTTGGCCCATCTCGGATCTCCTATCTCTCAGGAGTTAGCGGTGGACACAATCCTTGCATCTTTGCCAGATTCTTATGATCAGTTCATCCTAAACTACAACATGCGAGGGATGAACCGTACTGTCAGTGAGCTACATGGGATGCTTAAGCTCACCGAGCAGTCGATCAAGAAGACTCCACTGGTGCTGCTGGTCAACAAGGGGAACCCTCCTCTTGCGAAGGGCAATGCCAAGGAGAAGGCTAAAGCCAAGGCCAATAAGGCCAAAGCTAAGAAGGCCAAGGCCCAGCCCAAGGCTCAGCAGAAGGCAGGTCCTGAGGATGTCTGTTTCAGGTGCAGATAGATGGGCCATTGGAAGAGTTTGTGTCCCAGGCTGATGGGAGAGCAAAGAAGGGGCCAAGGTGCGTCCTCTTCAGGTAATTATGTTATAGACATTAACCTTACTGTTTCAACATCCTGGGTATTGGATACTGGATGTGGTTCTCACATTTGTTGCAATGTGCAGGGACTTAAGAACAGAAGGTCACTAGGGTCGGGAGAGGTGGACTTACGAGTCGGGAATGGAGCAAGGGTTGCTGCCATAGAGATCGGCGAATACCACCTTGTGATGCCTAGTGGATTGGTTTTAATTTTGGAACATTGTTATTTTGTACCTGCTATGTGCAGGAATATTATTTCAGTTTCTATGTTGGATATTTCTGGATTCTATTTTACTATTTCTAATGGTAGAATTTCGATATCTAGAGAGGGATTATTTTATGGAGATGCTCTATTAAATAATGGCCTATATATCCTGGACTTAAATGAAACCAATCACGTCTATAACATAAACATTAAAAGGGTTAAGCCTAACGAACTTAATCCTGTCTACCTATGACATTGTCGTCTTGGCCACGTAAACGAGAAGTGCATTGCTAGGCTTCACAAAGCTAGAGTCCTGGGGTCATTTGACTTGGAGTCAATTGATACATGTGAATCATGTTTACGAGGCAAAATGACAAAGGCACCTTTTGGGAAGAAGGCTGAAAGGGCCACTGGCTTATTGGACCTAATACATTCAGACGTATGTGGACCTATGAGCGCATCGACCAGAGGTGGGCACCTGTACTTCATCACGTTCACAGATGATTTCAGTAGATATGGCTATGTCTATCTGATGAAACACAAGTCCGAGACCCTTGATAGGTTCAAGGAATTTAGGAACAAGGTATAGAACCAGCTAGGCAGGAATATCAAAACCCTTCGGTCAGACCGAGGCGGTAAGTATATGAGCCTAGAGTTTGACTCATACTTGAGAGAGCATGGAATAGTTCCACAGCTCACTCCTCCCTGAACACCACAGTGGAATAGGGTGTCCGAATGGAGGAATAGGACCCTGTTGGACATGGTCCGCTCAATGATGAGTCAAGCCTCTCTCCCAATTAGTTTCTGGGGACACGCCCTCGAGACAGCAGCTCTTATCTTTAATAATACTCCGACTAAGGCAGTGGAAAAGACACCATATCAGATATGGATGGGCAAGGAGCCCAATGTGTCTTTCCTAAGGATTTGAGGATGCGAAGCACATGTCAAGAGATTGACTAGTGGAAAGCTGGAGCCCAAAACCGATACATGTCTATTTGTGGGTTACCCTAGGGAAACCAAAGGGTATTACTTCTACAACCCCGCCGAGAATAAGGTGTTCGTGGCAAGGAAGGGGGTCTTTCTAGAAAAGGAGTTCCTTTCCAAGAAAGACAGCAGGAGCAATGTTGAACTTAGGGAAGTTCAAGGTCCACAAGCTCCTAAAGAGGATAACTCGGAGGCCAAGGTGGAGCTTCTACAAGGGGAAGCACTGACCTAGGCCGCACAAGAACCTAGAAGGTCTGGTAGGGATTGTCGGGAACCGGAGAGGTATGGTTTCCTCGTCACTGATGATCAGACTCTTCTCATCTGGGATGAGGAAGAACCCAAAACCTACCAGGAGGCTATGGCTAGCCCATAATCTGCAAATTGGCATAAAGCCATGGAGGCAGAAATGCAATCTATGTACGATAACCAAGTTTGGAACTTGGTTGATCCACCTTCGGGTGCCAAGGTAATAGGTTGCAAGTGGTGCTATAAGCTAAAGGCCGACAACACCTTCAAGGGGCGTCTGATTGCGAAAGGTTTCAGACAAGTCCATGAAATAGACTATGATGAAACTTTTTCACCAGTAGCCATGCTCAAATCCATCAGGATCTTGCTAGCCATAGCCGCATGGTACGACTATGAAGTCTGGCAAATGGATGTCAAAACCGCTTTCCTTAATGGAAAGCTACTCGAGGATGTGTACATGACACAACCTGAGGGTTTTGTCGATCCAAAGTATCCGGGAAGGGTATGCAAACTTCAAAGGCCCATTTATGGACTGAAGCAAGCATCTCGAAGTTGGAATCTAAGATTCAATGAGGCCATAAAGGAATATGGCTTCATACAGAATCAAGATGGCTTCATACAGAATCAAGATGAGCCTTGTGTGTATAAGAGGACTAGTGGGAGCATTGTCATATTCTTGGTACTTTATGTTGACGACATCCTACTCATTGGAAGCGACATACCTACACTGCAAGAGGTAAAGCAGTGGCTGAGTAAGTGCTTCGCAATGAAGGACTTAGGCAAAGCTGAGATGATCCTAGGGATCAGGATCTATAGGGATAGATCAAATCGGCTTCTGGGCCTAAGTCAGGCCTCGTACATAGACAAAGTTCTGAAAATGTTCAGCATGGACCGGGCCAAGAAAGGTTTCTTGCCAATGGGCCATGGGCTGAAACTTAGTAAGAAACACTGTCCTAAAACAAGGGAGGACAGGGAGAGCATGAAATTGGTTCCGTATGCTTCGGCTATAGGATCAATCATGTACTCCATGTTATGTACGAGACTTGATGTCGCCTTTGCACTGAGTATGATGAGCTAGTACCAGCAGGATCCCGGGGAGGATCACTGGAAAGTTGTCAAGGCGATCCTTAAGTATCTTAATCGGACTAAGGATAGCTTCTTAGTGTATGGTGGTCAGGAAGTGCTATCAGTTACTGGGTACACTGATGCGTGCTTCCAAACTGACCAGGATGAGTACCAGTCACAGTCTGGGTATGTATTTTTGCTGAATGGTGGTGCTGTAAGCTAGAGGAGTTCAAAGCAGCCAACCATAGCAGACTCTACAATAGAAGTTGAGTACATCGCTGCGTGTGATGCAGCTAAGGAAGCTGTGTGGATGAAGAAGTTTATCACTGAGTTGGGAGTAGTGCCAACTATCCAGGACCCAGTTGATATCTTCTGTGACAACAATGGGGCCGTTGCACAAGCTAAGGAGCCCTGGTCACACAAGAACATAAACAACGTGCTTAAAAAGTTTCACCTCATACGAGAGATCGTGAAGAGAGGTGACATTGCATTGCACAGAGTGGACACCGAGGATAATGTCACAGATCCTTTAACCAAGGCGCTGACCTAGCCCAAGCACGAGGGTCATACTAGATCTATAGGGATTAGGCCCATGCCTAGTTGGAACTAGTGCAAGTGGGAGATTGTTGGATATGCCCTAGTCCCGAGGCATTGGTCCTTGCATTTGTATCATACATTAATTGGATTCATGTATTATACTTATTTGTGTTATTAATAAAGGCATTAATTCATTTATTATATTTATCTTGTGCAATATATTAAATGAAGTATCCGATGGACATATCCATATCCATGATGACCAGTGTCATGCACTTAGCAGTAAGACCATGGATTGGGTAAACGATATGATCATAAATAGATCCGTAGTCTGTTCCAGTCATGGGAATGAATGGAACAAGAGACTATCACTAACCTGGTTGTATGGCGGTGTCTTACCAGTCATTGGACATGGAATGTCAACCAAGTTAATGGGTACATGCATAAGGGGCATGGTACTGGATAGATCCACTAAACGAGAAATCCACATGGTATAGTATCACAAGTGATTCTCGTTTAGTACTTGTATGGATCCTTTGACCTGACCATATGATGGTGTTACATGTGAGGTCGCATACTTAGGGGTACGCCTAAAGGGCTTGTAATAAGGTGCCAAGTATGGGTACTTTCGGGTATGTCACTTAGCATGGGCTATGGATATGCAGAAGGGATTTGTCACTCAGTAGTCCACTGGGAAGATATCACCGGCCTCTTGATGAATGTGACTGATAAGAGTGTGGCCATACCCAAACAAGTGGGAACTTGTTTGTGAGCTTCAGTGCATTCAAGATCAAGTTAATGTCCGACACAAAAGAGGGTGATCAATCCATGCCTCTGTGTTAGACACCGATATCAATGACATGGGATGTACAAGTTTAAGCTACAGGGTTATGATAACAGTTAGACTGCCATCTCCATCTTAATTGGGGGCTGCAGTGGCTTGCTAGAGCCAACTGTAGTCTGTGGGCCAAAGGCCCGCTGCCAACATAAAGATGGGCCCACGGGATCTTACACATAAAACCACTGAACACAGACTTGAGGAATCACATGTATAGTTGGAGTATACACTGTGGAGAGAGAGGTATATATATATATTAACCATATTATAAAGATCAATTGGATTGATCCTAATAATGAAATTAATAAATTCAATTGGCTCTTCGTAATTAATTGGATTAATTATGAGATTATTTCCTAGGTGGAAATATTCATATGTATAGGTTTGCATATGATTTTATTTTATGAGGATTTGATTTTAATTTGATGGATTAAATTAATTGGTCAAACTAATTTTAATTTAAATGTAAATAATATATTACTTGGTGTTATATATTAAATACATGGGTATATTAAAATTGGGCTTGAAATTAATTTAAACCAGAACAATTAAAATTAGATTGGGCCTGAATTAAAAGATGGAAGCCCACACAAAATGAAAGGGAGCCAAGTTGGGCCTAAATTCCCCTAGGGGAATTCGGCCACCCTAGGTATAAAAACCTAGGAGAAATTTCGGCCCCATGTGAACAACCACCATTGCCGAAATTCCCTACCCCTCTCTCCATTGTTCGTGTTTTTCCAACGCTAGCACGGGTTGTGTTCGTTAGGCGTTCGTGTATGAGAACAAGGAGGGAATCTAATTTGATTTCTGTAGTCTTCATCCCTCTCTAGAAAGAGATATTCTGGGTAAGAATATGATCTCTTTCTATTTCAATTTTATGTTTTACAATTTCCATTTCAATTGCTTCTGCGACTGGATTTGAGGAAATCATCGTGTTCTTCCACTTTTATCGGGTGATTTCCGGTGAAAAATCCCAATAACCTGGATTTTCAGATTTTTGACTTTTGGTTATTTTTGTTTTAAAACAGCCATAATTGGCTTAATTGTCATTCTTGTCCACTTTTAACTGTCATATCTACTTCAAAAGTCATGTCTTTTCATGTTTTCACTATATATACATATTTTTCCATTTTGAATTTTTCACTTTCAAAGTATTGAAACTCTAAGATTACCATACTTTCAAAGTTGAGTTTTAGGTTTGTTGTTGCATAAAAAAATCTAATTTGGTGTGTGATTTGAAAGTTTTTGTTGTTTTCATTGAAAATAAGGTTAAAATTTCATGAACCATGCAAATCACGATCGTGATTGAGCAATGCAAAGAAAAAGGATACAAAGAAGAAGCACGAGTAACGATCGTGACCATCCATCATGATCGCGACTTAAGTGCACAAAAAGGTAAAAACTTTTTGTTTCCAAATTACGATCGCGACTCAGTCTTTTTCATAAGAAATTTTTTTTGTGTTTCGTGTAGATCACGATCGTGACCTAGGTGTAAGTTTAACGGTCCATTTTTACATTCAACGGTAATATTGGCTCTAATTTTCAAAATTTGACCATTTTATGACCGTTGGAGCAGTGAAAACATGTTCTTATTGGTTAATAACTCTAATTGATTAATAATTTATTATATTCAATGAATTTTAAAGGATGTGTCTTTTGGTGAAATTCACTATAAATAGGACTCCCTTTCTTTGTTATTCTTTACAAACCAAATTCTTCTACTATTATACTTCCTTTACAAATCAAATTATCAAAATCCTTTCCATCTCTTATCTTTTTAAATCCATCTTTTCAACACCCTAGCCATATTATTTGAGAATGCCTAGACAAAAGAGAATTGCTACCAAGAAGGGCAAAAGTTCTTCGCGAACTCCTCAACCGGTGGATTTGCATGAGACCTATGGTGCAAACTTCCCTATTTGTAATGAAAAGGAAGGGAGGCAATTCACAAGATTCAAAAACATCGAAATCATCTGTATGTTTTTCCTTGATGAGGTTTTCATGATAAATAATGGAATTCATGATGAGGTAAAAAGGTTTTTGAATGTTCTTGGGCTTTCAACATTTGCTTCAATGTTCTTTCCACTAAACCATGATTGGATTGTGGAGTTGTTAACAACATTTCGCTATGTGGATAAAAACCGAATGGCCATTATTTTCCGTAATGAAGGTAATGAGTACACAGTTGGCTACGAAGAAATGACTAATTGGTTTGATTTTGCTTTGGAAAATAAAGGATGGCATTATCCATTCTCTGAATATAACCCACATCCTTTTTGAAAAAGCATAACCGGGTTAGAGAAATATTCAACGAAGAATTCGCCAAACCAGTTGATTAAGAATAATGCGCTTTGTATTTGCATAAGTATTTGTGTCATTCTATCTTCTGCAGGGTGGAAAGCAATAAGGTGCAAACAAAAGACTTATATGTCTTAAACCAAGCTATGAAAGGAAGAAAAGTGGATTGCACGGATCATATTTGGGAAGGAATTTCTCGAACAGCTGATTCCAACAAGAAGAAAGTTAGAGGCGATCATGTAATGACAGCCCTAATTTTGGCTGCTAGAGGAGAATTGCCCTACATATTGCAATATGGAGAAAAATTGTAATTCATTGATGGGCAATTGATGAAAAATGTCAGATTAGCAAAGGAGATCAATGGAGCTTTCAAATTCACTTCCTATGAAGATAGAACAAGGAAGGTTCTTATTACTTTGGAAGAGGAAGGAGAAGTCGGACCTTCAGATGCACGATCTAGGAACAAGGGGAAGCAAGTGCAAAGGGAAAAAGAAAGTGGTGGTGAAGATAAGGAAGAGGAGGAGAATGCTAATGAAGGGCAAGAAGCAGAAAATCAAGGTTGGCAACAAGTGTTAACCAAGGTTGAAGCGGTGGAGCAAAATGTCCACTAAGTTCGGCAAGAAGTAAAGGAGATGCGAAAGGAGAATGCATCATTGAAAAGGAAGCTTCTCAAGTTCTTCCGCTCTCAAAACATAGAGTTTACTCCAAGTCCACCAGGATTACCAGAGGCTTGATTTGGTTTTTTCTATCTTTTTCTTCCTTACTTTATTTTATTTTCTGTTTCTAATGTTTTCTAGTTTTTAGTTGTGATTGAAGTTAGTTTATTTTCCTACACATTGAAGGCAATGTGCAATTCAAGTGTGGGGGGTAAAATTAGGATAATTTTAAATTTTTTTTCTTATATTATTATAATATCAAGTATTCTTACATTTTTATCTTATTTTGTGATTGTCAAAAGCTTATGATATCTTTGTTTATCTTGAGTTGAAGTGTATGATCATGGTAACACATTCTTTGGATAATGCAAAAGAAGATTATCTCACCTTAAGTTAAGGAATAAGAGGCTTTGATTCTATAAAAGTATATATATTCAAGTTGTAAAATTTTGAAAAATTATGTTTATTATTGAAGTAGTTTGAAAAGCAAGACGGAAGAATAAATCCTATATGTGTGTGGATATCCATTGGCAATTTTTGTTTAAAAGCAATAAGATGCATGATTTTTTACCTTATAAGACTAAGTTTGAAGTGATTGAACTAGGAAAACTAAAGCCATAATATGAATTAGCATTGTCCAATAAAAGATGAGGATATTGCAATTTGAGTGTTGAGTGAATAACCAAAGTGTTTGTAAAAGGGGAGAGTGGTATGGAGCATAAAATGCAACCACTAAAAGCGAGATAAAGAATAAAAGAAAAAAATATTTACTTTTATATAATACAAGAAAAGAACAATTGCAATATGAGTGGTAACAAACAAGATAAAAGGGGAGGTGTGGTATGGAGCGAAACGCAACCACACATGAGTGCTTAGAAAAATCTAGGTTACCTAAAAATGCTTTGAGAATAATGGCTAAACGTGTGCTAAAATTTGTCTCGAAAAGCTTTCACCGATATGCTTTGGTGAAGCAAGTGGAAATTATGTTGATTAAGGCATGAACATGGTTAAAGTGTATACAAACTTTACTTATGGTCGATAGTTCTAAGTTAAGCTCAGTAAAACAATCTTTTTGCAATATGCATACTTAATAAAAGTATAAAGAAGGATATACATATGTGTTGTTAAGATTCAAAAAGCCTCATAGTTGCCTTAGAAGTTGAAGGTTGAGGCTCTTTATTTTGTGTTTCAAAGACTAAATTATGATTGGTCATCACAAGTAAGCTGATTAAGAGATTCATATTTTACTTGAGGACAAGCAAAAGGATAAGTGTAGGGGCTTGATAAGTGCTGAAAGGCACTTATATATGATATATAATCTATAAGGAATTTACAATGATTTTACTTATTATATATTAGATTTCACGTTGGTATTGCTTGTTTTTTATGATTTACAATTTTAAAGACTAAGTATGAAAATATATGGAATTTAGCTATAAAAGGAAGCAAAAACAAAGAAATTAAAGGAAAAAGACAGATCATGAGTGCGATGCCTATCACGTTCGCGACCTAGCACATAGGTAGACTTTGACTTCAGCGTTTTGCAAAGAAACCCGTGTGAATCACGACCGCGACACTCTATCACGATCGTGACACGCACTCAGCAGTAGTTATTTAATCTTATCCATTTGAAACTTCAACCGCTATAATGGATAAAGACAACCCTTCATAAAAAGACACAACCCTTCATGAACAGACACAAATCTTCATGAAAGGACACAACTCTTAAGTCTATTCTTATGCTTTTTCTTTATGAGAGCGTCACACTTGTATTTGTATCGAATATTTACGAGATAAATATTGATAAGTTTTCTTATATCTTATTCTTTATTGCATGACTAACGCTAAGTATGTATTGTGATTCATAATAAGATATAGAGAAGTTCGCATTTTACTTTGTCTTGGTTAGTTACTAAGATAGAATAAATTCTGATGTATGATTGTTTTGCTTCACTTTGTTAAATTAATTAGAGATCATCTCAATATAGCTTGAACATTGTGTATTAAGACCTTTACATCTTGTTTGTTTATGGGGATAAGAGGTGGGATAGAGATTTCTTATCCCTATCCCCCTCTTATTCAATGTTTGGTAAGGTTTTGGTTGAAAGGGATAAATTTTCTTATCCTCTCCTTATCCCCCTCTTCCTGTTGTTGGTGTGCCCTAGTTCTTAAGGCATTGGATTTTTGTATTTTGTATTATACATTAAGAATCATTGTATGAATATATTATATGTGTCACATTAATAAAGGCAATTAATCTATTTCATTTATATTTTGTGCTATAATATGAGTAGAGTATCCATTGATTGATAATCATAAAACCTATCCCAGGTCTGTTGTGGGAACGAATAAAACCACAGACTCATATATTCGTTGACTGTATGTCAGTTCTTAACTAGCCATAGTACTTGTATAGTCAGTCATGAATATAGGTACATGTTAACATGGGACTGGATCGATCCGCACAAGAAAGCCACATGGTTGTCGCGTCATAGGTCGTTCTAGAGTAGGTCTCTTTTGTCCTCAGACCAGATTTCATTATAATATCAATATGGAATCCGATTCACTTTGATATATGCCTAACAAGTCTATAAAAGGATGCTATATGGGTATGGATTGGGTGGACAGGTTAACATATTGATATTGATGATGAAGTGATGGAATTGCCACTCGGGTGACACCGAGATGATATCACTGGCCACTTGATGAGTGGAATTGATAAGTGTATGGCCATACCCAAATAAGTTGGTTGCTTATTTGATTAATCAGTCAAATCAAGATCAAGAAAATAATAAACAACAGAAGAGGGTGACGGACACCATGCCTCTTGTTTATTCATATTGATATCGTTAGGCAAAGGACACTATGAGATTCCTACCTGGTGAGTGTCTTCGAAAGACTGCTGCATCTCTATCTTAATTGGGGGCTGTAATAGTTTACTAGGACCCACTTACAATCTGTGGGCTTGGGCCTACTGCTAACATAAAGACAGACCCATAGGATCGTGCACATAGATCAACTGAGCCAGAACTTATAGAAATTGTACATGTAATGTGCATTGGAAGAAATATGTTAATTAATTAATTGACATTCGGTGTCAAGGTAATTAATTAACATTGGGTTGAATTTAATTTAATTAATAAGTTTACATAATGTAATTAATTAATTTATCAATTAATTGAATTACATAAAGTAAACAATTAATTAAATAATTTTCCTAAGTAGGAAAATTAAATACATGTATTGTATTTACTTAAGTGTGATTTAATTTTATTTAGGGGTAATTAAATTTAGCCAAATGGAATTAAATTACATAGTATATACTTTTTAATTAAAGTTTATTTATGTAATTATAATCCTAGTGGGCTTGGGTTTAATTAACCTAATTAAAACTCAATTAGACAAGGTGTCTATATATAAGGGTACACTTAAGGAATAAAACCCTAATTCAATCCTAATTAATTACTGGAAATTTTAGCCACCAATTGTAGCCCCAAAACAGCCAAAAATCCCAGCATTAATCCTCTATTCCTTCGCATCTTCGGCTAGCACTGGTTCCCGCTCAATAGTTGGTCGTGCACCGGACTTTGGAGATTGCAGTTTCAAGAAACGATTCTACAGCAGCCTCTAGAAGAGACGAATCCGGTGAGTTAATCTCTCTTGATTCAATTTGGTTTTATTCTAATCAATGGTAATTGGACAAGATAGGTGGATTTTAGAAAATTTTAAATGGTGTATTTTCCGCTGCGCCACGTTATTTTTCCAATGACGAATCCCAACAGTGGTATCAGAGCCTAGGTTTTGTCCATTAGATTGATTGGAATTGGTTCTTGAAAGCATTCATGAAGAAAGAATGGGTTTCAAGTTTGTGATTTTACGGTTTTTTCTCAATTGGTTTTAGTTTTTGATGAACCCTAGAATTTTGGATTGGGGTATTTGATTATTTTTCCCTAATTGGTTTCCATCTAAAATAGTTTTATTGATTTTTTTTCTTGATGGCTGGAATTTTTTTTAATGATTGAAAAAAAAATTTTGGGTGAGGGAGTGGCAAATTTGCGATTCCTTTACATGCAGCAGGCTGCTGCCCGCCGGGACAGCGGTGCCGTGCGCGGGGTATGGGTCCGGTTTTGGATTTTGTGGGTATTTTTTTATCCCGGGCCCTAATGTAAATTAAATTAATTTTTTTTTTACAATTCATTTGTATTTAAATTGTTTATTTTGTTGGCATGCATATTTAATTTTATTGTTTACATATTAAATTGAATATGAACTTTGTGAAATTGGCACAATAAACCGTAACACCGGTTAAAATTGGGAGGGCTAAATTTTAAATTTGTGACAACCCAAATTCAAGTGGGAGCAAAATTGTTAATTTTGCATTAATGGATGTTGTCAATTGGGCCTTTATGGGCCTTAGTCATATTTGTTAAAATTGACGATTTCACCCTCAGTAACTTGGCTTAACATTTATATTTATAATTTGGAATGCCATGATTATGTATCATATTGGTATGTATGTGCACGACAGGTTCTTTTTTGGAAATGTGATGTTGAGTTCTATGGGCCCTAAATTATTAACGGTTGTAATTTAATTTTAGGAAATATGGCCTGCGTGCCATTTTTTTTTATTTTGATGTAATTTTAGAATAGATTTTTATTTTACAAAATTGTTGTAATTGCATCAAGTATGGAGGAAGGTCCAGATGGAGCAAGCCCATGGTGGGAGTCCAAGAAGGATTACAGTCCGGCCCATGAAGAATTAGATAGGATATCTAGTTTTTCATTAGGTTGTAATTAAAGGCCCATAGGATCTCATTTATTTTAAATTAAGTATGCTATTGCATTTGTCATATTATATAGATGTATGGATCACCAAATTATTACCCGTGTTTATGCATACTAAGCCGTATCACTTAATTTTAATCCGGTAATTAAAATATTGAGTCGTTTAAAAGTGCTTTCCACATTCACACCTCTTCCTCCCATTGATGCTGCAATGTGCACCATGCCCTAGCTGGGTACATTGTAGTATTCGGTGGGCTGTCGAGGGTTATGATACTTGGTATGGTTAACATATGAATGGTAGTTTGACTCAACATGGGTAGCATTAGCTCAGAGCGAGCCCTAAGTACAGATGGGTAAAGTGTCAATAAGCCCATCAAACCAAGAGTCTTTTGTGGAAGGATTGGATAGGTTGTCCTACCAAACGAATCAATGATTGGTTATCGAGCCCTAGTTTGGCCAGTCATTGATAAGTTATGGATGTTGGTCAAGTCAACCAATTAACATCACCAACAAACAAATTAAAATCGGATTATTAATTTGAATTGGCTTAAAAGTCCTTTATTTCTAACTCAAGCAATGGTTTCTTTCATGTAGATAATCCCATTTCACTTAAGCAATTTAAATGGCTGCAACAAACAACAACTCACTCTCACTTAGGTCACTCTTGGAGAAGGAGAAGCTTTCGGGGACTAACTTCCTGGACTGGGCTAGGAACTTACAAATAGTTCTTAGACAAGAGTCTAAGGAGTATGTACTGAATGCTCTTTTACCAGCTGGCCCTCCCGTAGGTCGATACGTCACCATGGCGATGGTGGAGCAGTATGACCGACACGTGAGGGATGACCGAGATGTCTCATGCCTCATGCTGGGTACCATGGCTTCTGATCTTCAGAAGCAGTTCATGGACGAGCATGCTTATGAGATGATGGTGTTAGGATTTTTCACCAGAAATCACCCGATAAAAGCGGAAGAACGCGGTGATTTTCTCAAATCCTGTCCCAAGAGCAATTGAAGCGGAAATTGAAAAACATAAAATTGAATAGAAAGAGATTGAAATTTCATACCAGAAAAATCTCTTTTAGAGACGGATGATGACTGCAGAACTCAATTTAGAATTCCTCCACTCTCACGTACACGAACGCTTGGCAAATGCAACCCGTGCTAGCGATGGAAAAGCAAGAACCAAGGAGAGGAGAGGCTAGAGAATTCGGCTATCAGTGGTTTAGCTTAGGTTGGCCGAATTCTTCTAACCCTAGGTATTTATACCTAGGGTTGGCCGAATTCCATAAGGAATTCTGGCCCATCTTGGCTCCACTTTATTCTGCGCGGGCTTCCATGTTTTAATTTAGGCCCAGTCTAATTTTAATTAATTTGGTTCAAATTAATTCAAGCCCAATTTTAATATACCCATGTATTTAATATATTACTCCAAGTAATATATTATTTACATCTAAATTAAAATTGGTTTGACATTTAATTTAATCCATCAAATTAAAATTAACTCTGCACAAAATAAAATCATATGTAAACCCATACATATGAATATTTCCACCTAGGAAATAATTTCATAATTAATCCAATTAATTATGAAGAGCCAATTGAATATATTAATTTTATTATTATGACCAATCCAATTGATCTTTATAATATAGTTAATATATACACACCTCTCCCTCCAATGTGTATACTCCAAGTATACATGCTATTCCTTAAGTCTGCATTCTATCGTTCTATGTGTACGATCCTGTGGGCCCATCTTTATGTTGGCAGCGGGCCTTTGGCCCGCAGACTGCAGTTGGGCTCTAGCAAGCCACTGCAGCCCCCAATTAAGATGGAGATGGCAGTCCAACTGATATCATAACCCTGTAGTTAAACTTGTACATCCCATGTCATTGATATCGGTGTCCAACACAGAGGCATGGATTGATCACCCTCTTTTGTGTTCAGACATTAACTTGATCTCGAATGTACTGATGCTCACAAACAAGTACCAACTTGTTTGGGTGTGGCCACACTCTTATCAGTCACATTCATCAAGAGGCCGGTGATATCTTCTCAGTTGGTTACTGAGTGACAAATCCCTTCTGCATATCCATAGTATTACCATGTTCAGTGACATACCCGAAAGCACCCATACTTGGCACCCTATTACAGGCCCTTTAGGCGTACCCCTAAGTATGCGACATCACATGTAACACCATCATATGGTCAGGTCAAAGGATCCATACAAGTACTACACGAGAATCCATTGTGATACCATACCATGTGGATTACTCGTTCAGTGGATCTATCCAGTACCATGCACCCAGGCATGTACCCATTAACTTGGTTGACATTCCATGTCCAATGACCGGTAAGACACCGCCATACAACCAGGTTAATGATAGTCTATTGTTCCATTCATTCCCATGACTGGAACAGACTACGGATCTATTTATGGTCATATCGTTAACCCTATCCATGGTCTTACTGCTAAGTGCATGACACTAGTCGTCATGGATATAGATATGTCCATTGGATACTTCATTCACTATACTGCACAAGATAAATATAATAAATGAATTGATGCCTTTATTAATGACACAAATAAGTACAACACATAAATCCAATAAATGTATAGTACAAATACAAGGACCAATGCCTCGGGACTAGGGCATTTCCAACAATCTCCCACTTGCACTAGTTCCAACTAGGCATGGGCCTAATCCCTATAGATCTAGTATGACCCTCGTGCTTGGGCTGGGCCAGCCCCTTGGTCAATGGATCTGTGACATTGTCCTCGGTGTCCACTCTGTGCAATGCAATGTCACCTCTCTCCGCGATTTCTCGTATGAGGTGAAACTTTCTGAGCACGTGCTTTGTGTTCTTGTGTGACCGGGGCTCCTTAGCTTGTGCGACGGCCCCATTGTTGTCACAGAAGATATCGACTGGGTCCTGGATAGTTGGCACTACTCCCAACTCAGTGATAAACTTCTTCATCCACACAGCTTCCTTAGCTGCATCACACGCAGTGATGTACTCAGCTTCTGTTGTAGAGTCCGCTATGGTTGGTTGCTTTGAGCTCCTCCAGCTTACAGCACCACCATTTAGCAAGAATACATACCCTGACTGCGATTGGTACTCATCTTGGTCTGTCTGGAAGCTTGCATCAGTATACCCAGTAACTGATAGCACTTCCTGACCTCCATACACCAAGAAGCTATCCTTAGTCCGGTTAAGGTACTTGAGGATTGCCTTGACAGCTTTCCAGTGATCCTCCCCGGGATCCTGCTGGTATCGGCTCGTCATACTCAGTGCAAAGGCGACATCAGGTCTCGTACACAACATGGAGTACATAATTGATCCAATGGCCGAGGCATATGGAACCAATTTCATGTTCTCCCTGTCCTCCCTTGTTTTAGGACAGTTCTTCTTACTAAGTTTCAGCCCATGGCCCATCGGCAAGAAACCTTTCTTGGCCCGGTCCATGCTGAATCTTTTCAGAACTTTGTCAATGTACGAAGCCTGACTTAGGCCCAGAAGCCGATTTGATCTATCCCTATAGATCCTGATCCCTAGGATCATCTCAGCTTCGCCTAAGTCCTTCATTGCGAAGCACTTACTCAGCCACTGCTTTACCCCTTGCAGTGTAGGTATGTCGCTTCCAATGAGTAGGATGTCGTCTACATACAGTACCAAAAATGTGACAATGCTCCCACTAGTCCTCTTATACACACAAGGCTCATCCAGATTCTGTATGAAGCCATATTCCTTTATAGCCTCATTGAATCTTAGATTCCAACTTCGGGATGCTTGCTTCAGTCCATAAATGGACCTTTGAAGTTTGCATACCCTTCCCGGATACTTAGGATCGACAAAACCCTCAGGTTGTGTCATGTACACATCCTCGAGTAGCTTTCCATTAAGGAAAGCGGTTTTGACATCCATTTGCCATACCTCATAGTCATACCATGCGGCTATGGCCAGTAGTATCCTGATGGATTTGAGCATGGCTACTGGTGAGAAAGTTTCATCATAGTCTATCCCATGGACTTGTCTGAAACCTTTCACAACCAGACGCCCCTTGAAGGTATTATCAGCTTTTAGCTTGTAGCACCACTTGCAACCAATTACCTTAGCACCCGGAGGTGGATCAACCAAGTTCCAAACTTGGTTATCGTACATAGATTGCATTTCTGCCTCCATGGCTTTACGCCAATTCGCAGACTGTGGGCTAGCCATAGCCTCTTGGTAGGTTTTGGGTTCTTCTTCATCCCAGATGAGAAGAGTTTGATCATCGGTGACGAGGAAACCATACCTCTCCGGTTCCCGACGATCCCTACCAGACCTTCTAGGTTCTTGTGTGGCCTGGGTCGGTGCCTCCACTTGTGGAAGCTCCACCTGGGCCTCCGAGCTATCCTCTTCAGGTGCTTGTGGACCTTGAACTTCCCTGAGTTCAACGTTGCTCCCACTATCTTTCTTGGAAAGGAACTCCTTTTCCAGAAAGACCCCCTTCCTTGCCACGAACACCTTGTTCTCGGCGGGGTTGTAGAAGTAATACCCTTTGGTTTCCCTAGGGTAGCCCACAAACAGGCATTTATCGGTTTTGGGCTCCAGCTTGCCACTAGTCAATTTCTTGACATGTGCCTCGCATCCCCAAATCCTTAGGAAAGACACATTGGGCTCCTTGCCCGTCCATATCTGATATGGGGTCTTTTCCACTGCCTTAGTCGGAGTATTGTTTAAAATGAGAGCTGCTGTCTCGAGGGCGTGTCCCCAGAAACTAATTAGGAGAGTTGCTTGACTCATCATTGAGTGGACCATGTCCAACAAGGTCCTGTTCCTCCGTTCGGACACCCCATTCCATTGTGGTGTTCCGGGAGGAGTGAGCTGCGGAACTATTCCATGCTCTCTCAAGTATGAGTCAAACTCTAGGCTCATATACTCACCGCCTCGGTCCGACCAAAGGGCTTTGATATTCCTGCCTAGCTGGTTCTGTACCTCGTTCCTAAATTCCTTGAACCTATCAAGGGTCTCGGACTTGTGTTTCATCAGATAGACGTAGCCATATCTGCTGAAATCATCCGTGAACGTGACGAAGTACAGATGCCCACCTCTGGTCGCTGCGCTCATAGGTCCACATACATCTGAATGTATTAGGTCCAACAAGCCAGTGGCCCTTTCAGCCCTTTTGCTAAAAGGCGCCTTTGTCATCTTGCCTCTTAAACATGATTCGCATGTATCAATTGACTCCAAGTCAAATGACCCTAGGACTCCAGCTTTGTGAAGCCTAGCTATGTGCTTCTCGTTTATGTGGCCAAGACGACAATGCCATAGGTAGACTGGATTAAGTTCGTTAGGCTTAACCCTTTTCGTGTTTATGTTATAGATGTGATTGGTTTCATTTAAGTCCAGGACATACAGGCCGTTATTTAATAGAGCATCTCCATAAAATAACCCTTCTCTAGATATTGAAATTCGACCATTTATTATAGAAAATTCAAATCCAGATATGTCCAACATTGATACAGAAATAATATTCCTGCACATAGCAGGTACAAAGTAACAATGTTCCAAAATTAAAACCAATCCGCTGGGCATCACTAGGTGGTATTCGCCGATCTCTATGGCAGCAACCCTTGCTCCATTCCCGACCCGCAAGTCCACCTCACCCGATCCCAGCAACCTTCTGTTCTTAAGTCCCTGCACATTGCAACAAATGTGAGAACCACATCCAGTATCCAATACCCAGGATGTTGAAACAGTAAGGTTAATATCTATAACATAAATACCTGAAGAGGACGCACCTTGGCCCCTTCTCTGCTCTCCCATCAGCTTGGGACACGATCTCTTCCAATGGCCCGCCTGTCTGCACCCGAAACAGACGTCCTCAGGACCTGCCTTCTGTTGGCCTTTGGGTTGGGCCTTGGCCTTCTTAGCCTTGGCCTTGGCCTTTTCCTTGGCCTTACCCTTAGCAAGAGGAGCGTTCCCCTTGTTAACCAACAGCACCGGTGAAGTCTTCTTGATCGACTGCTCAGTAAGCTTAAGCATCCCATGCAGCTCACTGACAGTGCGGTTCATCCCTTGCATGTTATAGTTTAGGATGAACTGATCATAAGAATCCGGTAAGGACGCCAGGATCGTGTCCACCGCCAACTCTTGAGAGATAGGCGATCCGAGACGGGCCAAAGTATCCAAATAGCCCTTCATCTTGAGCACGTGAGCACTCACAGATGTCCCGGCCCCCATCTTACAAGAGTGGAATGCCTTATTGGTCAGGTACCTTTCCTGACGAGCTTGCTCCTGAAACATCTCATTGAGAGTTGTTATCATAGCATAGGCTTGATGGTCCATAAACTGCTTTTGCAGTTCGGGGACCATGCACGCCAACATAAGGCACGTCACATCCCGGTTGTCCTTGACGTGCGCCTCGTATTCCGCTAGCTGTGCAGCCGTCGGATTACGTCCCTGAGGCGCAGCCGGCACAGGCCTTTCCAGTACATACTCTTTGGACTCTTGTCTTAGAACTATCCTCAAGTTCCTAGACCAGTCTAAAAAGTTAGGACCGGAAAGCTTGTCCTTCTCAAGAATCGATCGCAGTGATAAGGTATTAGTGTTTGCCATTTGGGTGTTTCTACACAGAAAAACATTTAGAGTGTTAATAAAGGGCTTTACTTTGTTGATCCCATATAAAATTAATAATGAATCAAGTTATTAATTTAACCGAGTTATTGGGCTCATGGGCCGAGATCCATATTTCATTAAGATATAGCCAAACGAGGGTTTGGTACAACTACACCTTAACTATTTAGGTAGGAACGCCGTCCAATCCCAACCTAGGGACTCTCGGTTTGATGGGCTTGTTGGCACTTACCCATCTATGCTTAGGGCCAGGAGAATCCTACTACCCACGCTAAGTCAAAACCTCCATCCAAGTGTTAGAGTATCCCATACTCTAACCCAGTACAAAGTGACAATACTCCAGTGCATCCTGCGAGGGCATGGTCTACAACTGGCCTATTCCCACCTCGATTCGGTTTTGAATGAGGGAAGCACTTTTAAGCGACTTAGTAATTTCCATTTGGTTATTAGATTCAATTATAACGGCTTACATACATAAAGCGGGTGAATGAGCTAAATGTAACATACATTCATACATGCAAAAGAATATATAAATGATTAAATAAAATAAAATGGACTGCTATGGGCCTATATTACATCCTAATATAATTCTAGTAAACCTATACTAGAAATACATATTAGGTGGGCCTCCTCCTTCTCCTTCTGGGCTTGCACCTCCATTTGGGCTTGCACCTCCAATTGGGCTCACCACTCCATGGGCTTCTTCTTTTACAAATTTTACAATATTTAACTTAAATAAAATAAAATTACATTAAAAGAAAACGACACGCAGGCCGTATTTACCCAAAAGAAAAATACAACCCATCTCGTAAAAGGCCCAATAGCATCCAATCATACATTCATTCAACCATACATATGCATCCAATACATACAATTCAAAAGCATGTCAAAATGCATGATTTAAGCCCATTTAAATTATGTCAAAGCCATTATTAGGAAATCGCCAATTTTGGCCCACCACGGTTCTAACCCTTAACGGGCTTTGGGCCTCCAGCCCAGGCAGTCCAACTGCTCCCACTGGAATTGGGAAACCATGGGTCCAATTTAGCCATCCGAGTAATTGTGCCAAAATTACCCGAACCAATTTCCATTAACCACATTAATTTCAAAATTAATGTCACATGAACGAAATTCAAAATCATCCAAGAAACCATGCGCATTTAAATTACATAAATTTAAACACACGAATTTTAAAGCCAATTAAAATTTCAAAAATGGGCCCCGGACCCAAAACCCCGCAAAATCCAAAAACTGGGCCCGGCCCGCTGCAGCCGCCTAGCGGCTGCCCGCTGCTGCCGTGCGGCAGCCACTGCCCAGCAGTGGCTGCCGCCTGCAGCGGCACTGCCGCTGTGCAGTGGCCGCCCAGCGGCCACTGCCCAGCAGCAGCCCGCTGCTGCGGCAGCGGCTGCTGCTGGAACCAGCGGCAGCAGCAGGCAGCGGCTGCTGCCTGTGGCGCCCAGCGCCACGGGCAGCGGCTGCTGCCGTGCCTCCCGCCGCTTGCGGCGGCCGCCGGGAGGCCGATTTTTTTTTTTTTTTTTTTTTTTTTTATAAACAGAATAAAATCAAATATAAAAATACCCAATCAATCACCATCCATAGCAATTCACCAAGAATCACAAAATACACAATAAAATTAAACTAACATAAACCTATATGCAAATTTAATTTTCATTGCATAAAACATATGGGAAAAATCATAAAACCCATACGAAGAATCCCAATCAAAAACATCCAATTTCAAAACAGGGATTCAACCAAATTAATCAATTTCCACGGATCAAAAGCCCGCTCTGATACCACTGTTGGGATTTTTCACCGGAAATCACCCGATAAAAGCGGAAGAACGCGGTGATTTCCTCAAATCCGGTCCCAGGAGCAATTGAAGCGGAAATTGAAAAACATAAAATTGAATAGAAAGAGATTGAAATTTCATACCAGAAAAATCTCTTTTAGAGACGGATGATGACTGCAGAACTCAATTTAGAATTCCTCCACTCTCACGTACACGAACGCTTGGCAAATGCAACCCGTGCTAGCGATGGAAAAGCAAGAACCAAGGAGAGGAGAGGCTAGAGAATTCGGCTATCAGTGGTTTAGCTTAGGTTGGCCGAATTCTTCTAACCCTAGGTATTTATACCTAGGGTTGGCCGAATTCCATAAGGAATTCTGGCCCATCTTGGCTCCACTTTATTCTGCGCGGGCTTCCATGTTTTAATTTAGGCCCAGTCTAATTTTAATTAATTTGGTTCAAATTAATTCAAGCCCAATTTTAATATACCCATGTATTTAATATATTACTCCAAGTAATATATTATTTACATCTAAATTAAAATTGGTTTGACATTTAATTTAATCCATCAAATTAAAATTAACTCTGCACAAAATAAAATCATATGTAAACCCATACATA
This sequence comes from Euphorbia tirucalli, assembly GCA_039660915.1. Lineage (NCBI taxonomy): Eukaryota > Viridiplantae > Streptophyta > Magnoliopsida > Malpighiales > Euphorbiaceae > Euphorbia > Euphorbia tirucalli. The sequence continues at coordinate 25,409,911 of CM077640.1, read as the reverse complement.
TGAATATTTCCACCTAGGAAATAATTTCATAATTAATCCAATTAATTATGAAGAGCCAATTGAATATATTAATTTTATTATTATGACCAATCCAATTGATCTTTATAATATAGTTAATATATACACACCTCTCCCTCCAATGTGTATACTCCAAGTATACATGCTATTCCTTAAGTCTGCATTCTATCGTTCAATGTGTACGATCCTGTGGGCCCATCTTTATGTTGGCAGCGGGCCTTTGGCCCGCAGACTGCAGTTGGGCTCTAGCAAGCCACTGCAGCCCCCAATTAAGATGGAGATGGCAGTCCAACTGATATCATAACCCTGTAGTTAAACTTGTACATCCCATGTCATTGATATCGGTGTCCAACACAGAGGCATGGATTGATCACCCTCTTTTGTGTTCAGACATTAACTTGATCCCGAATGTACTGATGCTCACAAACAAGTACCAACTTGTTTGGGTGTGGCCACACTCTTATCAGTCACATTCATCAAGAGGCCGGTGATATCTTCTCAGTTGGTTACTGAGTGACAAATCCCTTCTGCATATCCATAGTATTACCATGTTCAGTGACATACCCGAAAGCACCCATACTTGGCACCCTATTACAGGCCCTTTAGGCGTACCCCTAAGTATGCGACATCACATGTAACACCATCATATGGTCAGGTCAAAGGATCCATACAAGTACTACACGAGAATCCATTGTGATACCATACCATGTGGATTACTCGTTCAGTGGATCTATCCAGTACCATGCACCCAGGCATGTACCCATTAACTTGGTTGACATTCCATGTCCAATGACCGGTAAGACACCGCCATACAACCAGGTTAATGATAGTCTATTGTTCCATTCATTCCCATGACTGGAACAGACTACGGATCTATTTATGGTCATATCGTTAACCCTATCCATGGTCTTACTGCTAAGTGCATGACACTAGTCGTCATGGATATAGATATGTCCATTGGATACTTCATTCACTATACTGCACAAGATAAATATAATAAATGAATTGATGCCTTTATTAATGACACAAATAAGTACAACACATAAATCCAATAAATGTATAGTACAAATACAAGGACCAATGCCTCGGGACTAGGGCATTTCCAACAATCTCCCACTTGCACTAGTTCCAACTAGGCATGGGCCTAATCCCTATAGATCTAGTATGACCCTCGTGCTTGGGCTGGGCCAGCGCCTTGGTCAATGGATCTGCGACATTGTCCTCGGTGTCCACTCTGTGCAATGCAATGTCACCTCTCTCCGCGATTTCTCGTATGAGGTGAAACTTTCTGAGCACGTGCTTTGTGTTCTTGTGTGACCGGGGCTCCTTAGCTTGTGCGACGGCCCCATTGTTGTCACAGAAGATATCGACTGGGTCCTGGATAGTTGGCACTACTCCCAACTCAGTGATAAACTTCTTCATCCACACAGCTTCCTTAGCTGCATCACACGCAGTGATGTACTCAGCTTCTGTTGTAGAGTCCGCTATGGTTGGTTGCTTTGAGCTCCTCCAGCTTACAGCACCACCATTTAGCAAGAATACATACCCTGACTGCGATTGGTACTCATCTTGGTCTGTCTGGAAGCTTGCATCAGTATACCCAGTAACTGATAGCACTTCCTGACCTCCATACACCAAGAAGCTATCCTTAGTCCGGTTAAGGTACTTGAGGATTGCCTTGACAGCTTTCCAGTGATCCTTCCCGGGATCCTGCTGGTATCGGCTCGTCATACTCAGTGCAAAGGCGACATCAGGTCTCGTACACAACATGGAGTACATAATTGATCCAATGGCCGAGGCATATGGAACCAATTTCATGTTCTCCCTGTCCTCCCTTGTTTTAGGACAGTTCTTCTTACTAAGTTTCAGCCCATGGCCCATCGGCAAGAAACCTTTCTTGGCCCGGTCCATGCTGAATCTTTTCAGAACTTTGTCAATGTACGAAGCCTGACTTAGGCCCAGAAGCCGATTTGATCTATCCCTATAGATCCTGATCCCTAGGATCATCTCAGCTTCGCCTAAGTCCTTCATTGCGAAGCACTTACTCAGCCACTGCTTTACCCCTTGCAGTGTAGGTATGTCGCTTCCAATGAGTAGGATGTCGTCTACATACAGTACCAAAAATGTGACAATGCTCCCACTAGTCCTCTTATACACACAAGGCTCATCCAGATTCTGTATGAAGCCATATTCCTTTATAGCCTCATTGAATCTTAGATTCCAACTTCGGGATGCTTGCTTCAGTCCATAAATGGACCTTTGAAGTTTGCATACCCTTCCCGGATACTTAGGATCGACAAAACCCTCAGGTTGTGTCATGTACACATCCTCGAGTAGCTTTCCATTAAGGAAAGCGGTTTTGACATCCATTTGCCATACCTCATAGTCATACCATGCGGCTATGGCCAGTAGTATCCTGATGGATTTGAGCATGGCTACTGGTGAGAAAGTTTCATCATAGTCTATCCCATGGACTTGTCTGAAACCTTTCGCAACCAGACGCCCCTTGAAGGTATTATCAGCTTTTAGCTTGTAGCACCACTTGCAACCAATTACCTTAGCACCCGGAGGTGGATCAACCAAGTTCCAAACTTGGTTATCGTACATAGATTGCATTTCTGCCTCCATGGCTTTATGCCAATTCGCAGACTGTGGGCTAGCCATAGCCTCTTGGTAGGTTTTGGGTTCTTCTTCATCCCAGATGAGAAGAGTTTGATCATCGGTGACGAGGAAACCATACCTCTCCGGTTCCCGACGATCCCTACCAGACCTTCTAGGTTCTTGTGTGGCCTGGGTCGGTGCCTCCACTTGTGGAAGCTCCACCTGGGCCTCCGAGCTATCCTCTTCAGGTGCTTGTGGACCTTGAACTTCCCTGAGTTCAACGTTGCTCCCACTATCTTTCTTGGAAAGGAACTCCTTTTCCAGAAAGACCCCCTTCCTTGCCACGAACACCTTGTTCTCGGCGGGGTTGTAGAAGTAATACCCTTTGGTTTCCCTAGGGTAGCCCACAAACAGGCATTTATCGGTTTTGGGCTCCAGCTTGCCACTAGTCAATTTCTTGACATGTGCCTCGCATCCCCAAATCCTTAGGAAAGACACATTGGGCTCCTTGCCCGTCCATATCTGATATGGGGTCTTTTCCACTGCCTTAGTCGGAGTATTGTTTAAAATGAGAGCTGCTGTCTCGAGGGCGTGTCCCCAGAAACTAATTGGGAGAGTTGCTTGACTCATCATTGAGAGGACCATGTCCAACAAGGTCCTGTTCCTCCGTTCGGACACCCCATTCCATTGTGGTGTTCCGGGAGGAGTGAGCTGCGGAACTATTCCATGCTCTCTCAAGTATGAGTCAAACTCTAGGCTCATATACTCACCGCCTCGGTCCGACCGAAGGGCTTTGATATTCCTGCCTAGCTGGTTCTGTACCTCGTTCCTAAATTCCTTGAACCTATCAAGGGTCTCGGACTTGTGTTTCATCAGATAGACGTAGCCATATCTGCTGAAATCATCCGTGAACGTGACGAAGTACAGATGCCCACCTCTGGTCGCTGCGCTCATAGGTCCACATACATCTGAATGTATTAGGTCCAACAAGCCAGTGGCCCTTTCAGCCCTTTTGCTAAAAGGCGCCTTTGTCATCTTGCCTCTTAAACATGATTCGCATGTATCAATTGACTCCAAGTCAAATGACCCTAGGACTCAAGCTTTGTGAAGCCTAGCTATGTGCTTCTCGTTTATGTGGCCAAGACGACAATGCCATAGGTAGACTGGATTAAGTTCGTTAGGCTTAACCCTTTTCGTGTTTATGTTATAGATGTGATTGGTTTCATTTAAGTCCAGGACATACAGGCCGTTATTTAATAGAGCATCTCCATAAAATAACCCTTCTCTAGATATTGAAATTCGACCATTTATTATAGAAAATTCAAATCCAGATATGTCCAACATTGATACAGAAATAATATTCCTGCACATAGCAGGTACAAAGTAACAATGTTCCAAAATTAAAACCAATCCGCTGGGCATCACTAGGTGGTATTCGCCGATCTCTATGGCAGCAACCCTTGCTCCATTCCCGACCCGCAAGTCCACCTCACCCGATCCCAGCAACCTTCTGTTCTTAAGTCCCTGCACATTGCAACAAATGTGAGAACCACATCCAGTATCCAATACCCAGGATGTTGAAACAGTAAGGTTAATATCTATAACATAAATACCTGAAGAGGACGCACCTTGGCCCCTTCTCTGCTCTCCCATCAGCTTGGGACACGATCTCTTCCAATGGCCCGCCTGTCTGCACCCGAAACAGACGTCCTCATGACCTGCCTTCTGTTGGCCTTTGGGTTGGGCCTTGGCCTTCTTAGCTTTGGCCTTCTTGGCCTTGGCCTTGGCCTTTTCCTTGGCCTTACCCTTAGCAAGAGGAGCGTTCCCCTTGTTAACCAACAGCACCGGCGGAGTCTTCTTGATCGACTGCTCAGTAAGCTTAAGCATCCCATGCAGCTCACTGACAGTGCGGTTCATCCCTTGCATGTTATAGTTTAGGATGAACTGATCATAAGAATCCGGTAAGGACGCCAGGATCGTGTCCACCGCCAACTCTTGAGAGATAGGCGATCCGAGACGGGCCAAAGTATCCAAATAGCCCTTCATCTTGAGCACGTGAGCACTCACAGATGTCCCGGCCCCCATCTTACAAGAGTGGAATGCCTTATTGGTCAGGTACCTTTCCTGACGAGCTTGCTCCTGAAACATCTCATTGAGAGTTGTTATCATAGCATAGGCTTGATGGTCCATAAACTGCTTTTGCAGTTCGGGGACCATGTACGCCAACATAAGGCACGTCACATCCCGGTTGTCCTTGACGTGCGCCTCGTATTCCGCTAGCTGTGCAGCCGTCGGATTACGTCCCTGAGGCGCAGCCGGCACAGGCCTTTCCAGTACATACTCTTTGGACTCTTGTCTTAGAACTATCCTCAAGTTCCTAGACCAGTCTAAAAAGTTAGGACCGGAAAGCTTGTCCTTCTCAAGAATCGATCGCAGTGATAAGGTATTAGTGTTTGCCATTTGGGTGTTTCTACACAGAAAAACATTTAGAGTGTTAATAAAGGGCTTTACTTTGTTGATCCCATATAAAATTAATAATGAATCAAGTTATTAATTTAACCGAGTTGTTGGGCTCATGGGCCGAGATCCATATTTCATTAAGATATAGCCAAACGAGGGTTTGGTACAACTACACCTTAACTATTTAGGTAGGAACGCCGTCCAATCCCAACCTAGGGACTCTCGGTTTGATGGGCTTGTTGGCACTTACCCATCTGTGCTTAGGGCCAGGAGAATCCTACTACCCACGCTAAGTCAAAACCTCCATCCAAGTGTTAGAGTATCCCATACTCTAACCCAGTACAAAGTGACAATACTCCAGTGCATCCTGCGAGGGCATGGTCTACAACTGGCCTATTCCCACCTCGATTCGGTTTTGAATGAGGGAAGCACTTTTAAGCGACTTAGTAATTTCCATTTGGTTATTAGATTCAATTATAACGGCTTACATACATAAAGCGGGTGAATGAGCTAAATGTAACATACATTCATACATGCAAAAGAATATATAAATGATTAAATAAAATAAAATGGACTGCTATGGGCCTATATTACATCCTAATATAATTCTAGTAAACCTATACTAGAAATACATATTAGGTGGGCCTCCTCCTTCTCCTTCTGGGCTTGCACCTCCATTTGGGCTTGCACCTCCAATTGGGCTCACCACTCCATGGGCTTCTTCTTTTACAAATTTTACAATATTTAACTTAAATAAAATAAAATTACATTAAAAGAAAACGACACGCAGGCCGTATTTACCCAAAAGAAAAATACAACCCATCTCGTAAAAGGCCCAATAGCATCCAATCATACATTCATTCAACCATACATATGCATCCAATACATACAATTCAAAAGCATGTCAAAATGCATGATTTAAGCCCATTTAAATTATGTCAAAGCCATTATTAGGAAATCGCCAATTTTGGCCCACCACGGTTCTAACCCTTAACGGGCTTTGGGCCTCCAGCCCAGGCAGTCCAACTGCTCCCACTGGAATTGGGAAACCATGGGTCCAATTTAGCCATCCGAGTAATTGTGCCAAAATTACCCGAACCAATTTCCATTAACCACATTAATTTCAAAATTAATGTCACATGAACGAAATTCAAAATCATCCAAGAAACCATGCGCATTTAAATTACATAAATTTAAACACACGAATTTTAAAGCCAATTAAAATTTCAAAAATGGGCCCCGGACCCAAAACCCCGCAAAATCCAAAAACTGGGCCCGGCCCGCTGCAGCCGCCTAGCGGCTGCCCGCTGCTGCCGTGCGGCAGCCACTGCCCAGCAGTGGCTGCCGCCTGCAGCGGCACTGCCGTTGTGCAGTGGCCGCCCAGCGGCCACTGCCCAGCAGCAGCCCGCTGCTACGGCAGCGGCTGCTGCTGGAACCAGCGGCTGCTGCCTGTGGCGCCCAGCGCCACGGGCAGCGGCTGTTGCCGCGCCTCCCGCCGCTTGCGGCGGCCGCCGGCGGCGATTCCGCCGCCGGCAGCCCCGCCGCCGGGAGGCCGATTTTTTTTTTTTTTTTTTTTTATAAACAGAATAAAATCAAATATAAAAATACCCAATCAATCACCATCCATAGCAATTCACCAAGAATCACAAAATACACAATAAAATTAAACTAACATAAACCTATATGCAAATTTAATTTTCATTGCATAAAACATATGGGAAAAATCATAAAACCCATACCAAGAATCCCAATCAAAAACATCCAATTTCAAAACAGGGATTCAACCAAATTAATCAATTTCCACGGATCAAAAGCCCGCTCTGATACCACTGTTGGGATTTTTCACCGGAAATCACCCGATAAAAGCGGAAGAACGCGGTGATTTCCTCAAATCCGGTCCCAGGAGCAATTGAAGCGGAAATTGAAAAACATAAAATTGAATAGAAAGAGATTGAAATTTCATACCAGAAAAATCTCTTTTAGAGACGGATGATGACTGCAGAACTCAATTTAGAATTCCTCCACTCTCACGTACACGAACGCTTGGCAAATGCAACCCGTGCTAGCGATGGAAAAGCAAGAACCAAGGAGAGGAGAGGCTAGAGAATTCGGCTATCAGTGGTTTAGCTTAGGTTGGCCGAATTCTTCTAACCCTAGGTATTTATACCTAGGGTTGGCCGAATTCCATAAGGAATTCTGGCCCATCTTGGCTCCACTTTATTCTGCGCGGGCTTCCATGTTTTAATTTAGGCCCAGTCTAATTTTAATTAATTTGGTTCAAATTAATTCAAGCCCAATTTTAATATACCCATGTATTTAATATATTACTCCAAGTAATATATTATTTACATCTAAATTAAAATTGGTTTGACATTTAATTTAATCCATCAAATTAAAATTAACTCTGCACAAAATAAAATCATATGTAAACCCATACATATGAATATTTCCACCTAGGAAATAATTTCATAATTAATCCAATTAATTATGAAGAGCCAATTGAATATATTAATTTTATTATTATGACCAATCCAATTGATCTTTATAATATAGTTAATATATACACACCTCTCCCTCCAATGTGTATACTCCAAGTATACATGCTATTCCTTAAGTCTGCATTCTATCGTTCTATGTGTACGATCCTGTGGGCCCATCTTTATGTTGGCAGCGGGCCTTTGGCCCGCAGACTGCAGTTGGGCTCTAGCAAGCCACTGCAGCCCCCAATTAAGATGGAGATGGCAGTCCAACTGATATCATAACCCTGTAGTTAAACTTGTACATCCCATGTCATTGATATCGGTGTCCAACACAGAGGCATGGATTGATCACCCTCTTTTGTGTTCAGACATTAACTTGATCCCGAATGTACTGATGCTCACAAACAAGTACCAACTTGTTTGGGTGTGGCCACACTCTTATCAGTCACATTCATCAAGAGGCCGGTGATATCTTCTCAGTTGGTTACTGAGTGACAAATCCCTTCTGCATATCCATAGTATTACCATGTTCAGTGACATACCCGAAAGCACCCATACTTAGCACCCTATTACAGGCCCTTTAGGCGTACCCCTAAGTATGCGACATCACATGTAACACCATCATATGGTCAGGTCAAAGGATCCATACAAGTACTACACGAGAATCCATTGTGATACCATACCATGTGGATTACTCGTTCAGTGGATCTATCCAGTACCATGCACCCAGGCATGTACCCATTAACTTGGTTGACATTCCATGTCCAATGACCGGTAAGACACCGCCATACAACCAGGTTAATGATAGTCTGTTGTTCCATTCATTCCCATGACTGGAACAGACTACGGATCTATTTATGGTCATATCGTTAACCCTATCCATGGTCTTACTGCTAAGTGCATGACACTAGTCGTCATGGATATAGATATGTCCATTGGATACTTCATTCACTATACTGCACAAGATAAATATAATAAATGAATTGATGCCTTTATTAATGACACAAATAAGTACAACACATAAATCCAATAAATGTATAGTACAAATACAAGGACCAATGCCTCGGGACTAGGGCATTTCCAACAGATGGATCAACTTAAAAAGATGTTCCAACATCAGGCTCGTCAGGAACGTTACCTGATAACTAAGGCACTTTGCACGACTGTGATGGTAGCTGGGACTTCTGTTAGCACTCATGTGCTAAAGTTGAAGGGCTATATTGATACACTTGCCCACCTTGGCTCACCATTTCCAAAGGACTCGGCAGCAGACAATATTCTCAGGTCACTTCCTGAGTCTTACGACCAGTTTATCATGAACTATCATATGCAAGGGTTGGATAAATCGGTTGTTGAGCTGCATGGCATGCTCAAGCTTGCTGAGCAGTCTCTTAAGAAAACTCCTGAAGTATTGCTGGTGAACAAGGGCAATACACCCATTGCTAAGGAAAAGGCCAAATCTAAGGCCCAAAAGGCCAAGGCTAAGGGCAAAAAGGTGGTGACCCAACCTAAAGCAATGGTTGCTTCTCCTGACGATGTCTGCCATAAGTGTCATGAGAAGGGGCACTGGAAGAGCTCATATCCAAAGCTAAGGGAGCAACTGAAGGGCAAAACTGCTGCTTCAGGTATTTATTTTGTTGAGATTAATCTGGCTATTTCTACATCTTGGGTCTTAGACACTGGATGTGGATCTCACATTTGTTCAAATGTGCAGGGTCTAAGAAATAGGAGATTACTAGGATCTGGAGAAGTAGATCTTTGAGTCGAAAATGGTGCTCGAGTTCAGGCCATGGAGATTAGAGATTATTTCTTAGAGATGCCTAATGGACTTGTTTTGGAACTAAGAAACTGTTGTTTTGTACCTACAATGCACAGAAATATTATTTCTATTTCTTTGTTGGATATTTCTGGTTTCGTATTTAACATTGGACATGGTAGAATTTCTAAGCAATGTGGCAATATTATTTATGGAACAACATTTCTTGAAAATGGCTTATATATCCTTGATCTAAAATGTGAAAGTTCAATCTATAACATAAATACTAAAAGCATTAAATAGAATGAAATTAATCCTACATACATCTGGCACTGTCGACTTGGCCACATAAACGAGAAGCGCATAGCTAGGCTTCACTCTAGTGGAGTGCTAGGATCATTTGACATCCAGTCTTATGACACATGCGAATCTTTTTTGAGAGGTAAGATGACAAAGGCGCCTTTTAGCAAGACTTGTAAAAGGGCCTCAGAGCTACTGGAGCTGATACAGTCTGATGTATACGGCCCAATGAGCACTAGTGCTAGATCTGGTTTTCTATACTTCATCACCTTCACAGATGACTTCAGCAGATACGGTTACGTGTATCTAATGAAGCATAAGTCTAAGACTCTTCAAAAGTTTAAGGACTTTAAGAATGAAGTAGAAAACCAACTTAGCAAGAAAATAAAAGCACTTCGGTCTGACCGAGGGGGTGAATATTTAAGCCAAGAGTTTGACTCATTTTTGAGAGAGTATGGGATTGTATCCCAACACACTCCTCCTGGTACACCCCAGTGGAATGGAGTGTCAGAAAGGAGGAATAGGACCTTGCTAGATGTGGTCCGCTCGATGATGATTCATGCTACACTCCCTGTCTCCTTTTGGGGATATGCTTTAGAGACAGCTGCTTACATTCTTAATAATACACCAAGCAAGGCAGTTGAGGGAACACCATATGAACTATGGAAGGGCCGAAAGCCCAATGATTCCTTCTTGAAGATTTGGGGCTATGATGCACATGTTAAGAAATTAACAAGTGGCAAACTCGAGTCCAAATCTGTCAAGTGCCAGTTTGTGGGTTACCCGAAGGAAACTAAGGGTTATTACTTCTACGATCTGGTGGGAAACAAAGTTTTCATAGCCAGAAATGCAGTCTTCTTAGAGAAGGAATTCCTTTCCAAGAGAGGCAGTGGGAGTAATGTTGAACTTTTAGAATTTCAAGACTCACAAACTCCTGCAACTACTGCTGAGGATGCTTTGGGAACCGATTTGAGTACTCAAGAAATTGAGGAACCAGAACCGGTTGCACAGGACCTTATAAGGTCTGGTAGGACATGTCATCAGCCAGAGAGGTACGGCTTTCTCGTGACTGATGATGGGGACCTTATGTTCATTGACCAAGAGGAGCCCAAGACCTATCAGGAGGCTATTGAAAGCCCACACTCAGATCAATGGTACAAAGCCATGGAGGCTGAGATGCAATCTATGCATGATAACCAAGTATGGAACTTGGTGGATCCACCTCTGGGTGATAAGGTGATAGGTTGCAAGTCGTATTTCAAGTTAAAGGCCGACAACACCTTCAAGGGCTGATTGGTAGCAAAAGGATTCAGGCAAGTTCAAGGAATTGACTATGATGAAACCTTTTCACCAGTTTCTATGCTCAAATCCATTAGGATACTACTAGCCATAGCTGCATGGTACGATTATGAGATATAGCAGATGGATGTTAAGACCGCTTTCCTTAATGGAAAGCTACTTGAGGATGTGTATATGGCACAACCTGAGGGTTTTATCAATCCAAAGTATCCAAACTGGGAATGCAAGCTTTGAAGATCCATTTATGGATTGAAGCAAGCATTGAGGTCATAGAATCAGAGATTCAATGAGGCCATTACGGAATATGGCTTCACACAGAATTCTGATGAGCCCTGTGTGTATAAGATGGTTAGTGGGAGCTTTTCCACCTTCCTAGTGCTGTATGTTGACGACATCCTTATCATTAGAGGCGACATACCAACACTGCAAGGGGTTAAGTAGTGGTTGAGTAGGTGCTTTGCAATGAAGGAATTAGGTGAAGCTGAGATGATCTTAGGGATCAAGATCTACAGAGATAAATCCAATTAGCTTCTAGGCCTAAGTCAGGCCACATACATAGACAAGGTTTTGAAAAGATTCAGCATGGACAAGGCTAAGAAAGGATTCTTGCCTATGCGCCATGGGTTGAAGCTGAGTAAGAAAGATGGTCCTAAAACAAAGAAGGACTGGGAGAACATGGAAAAGATCCCTTATGCATCTGCTATTGGATCTATCATGTACTCTATGTTATGTACAAGGCCTGATGTCATGTTTGCACTAAGTATGACTAGCCGGTACTAGTCGGACCCCGGGGAGGAACACTGGAAGGCTATCAAGGCAATCCTGAAGTACCTTAATTGGACTAAGGATGCTTTCTTAGTGTATTGAGGTCAAGATGAGCTGGTAGTGTTAGGTTACACTGATGCAAGCTTTGAGACCGATGAGGATGAAAACCAGTAATAGTCTGGTTATGTTTTTCTCCTAAATGGCATTACCATTAGTTGGAGGTCCTCAAAGCAGGCCACCATTGCCGACTCTACAACGGAAGCTGAGTACATAGCTGCGTGCGAAGCTGCAAAGGAAGCCGTTTGGATCAAAAAATTCATAACCGAGTTGGGAGTAGTACTCACTATCTTAGACCCATTTGATGTTTTTTGTGACAACAACAGGGCCATCGCACAAGCTAAGGAGCCCCGGTCACACAAGAGATCCAAACATGCACTCAGAAAGTTTCACCTCATTCGGGAGATCATGAACATAGGTGACATACCATTGTAGAGGGTTGACACCAATAATAATGTTGCAGATCCATTGACCAAAGTGCTACAGCAGACACATCATGACAGTCATATAAGATCTATAGGAATTAGGGCAATGCCCACTTGGAACTAGTGCAAGTGGGAGATTGTTGGTGTGCCCTAGTTCTTAGGGCATTGGATTCTTGTATTTTGTATTATACATTAAGAATCATTGTATGAATACATTATTTGTGTCACATTAATAAAGGCAATTAATCTATTTCATTTATTTCTTGTGCTATAATATGAGTAGAGTATCCATTGATTGATAATCATAAAACTTATCCCAGGTCTGTTCTAATTGTAGGAATCAATAGAACCACAGACTTGTATATGGGTATGATTGGGTGGATAGGTGAACATATTGATATTGATGATGAAGTGATGGAATTGCCACTCGGGTGACACCGAGATGATATCACTGGCTACTTGATGAGTGGGACTGATAAGTGTATGGCTATACCCAAATAAGTTGGTTGCTTATTTGATTAATCAGTCAACACAAGATCAAGAAATATAATAAACAACAGAAGAGGGACACCATGCCTCTTGTTTATTCATATCGATATCGTTAGGCAAAGGACACTATGAGATTCCTATCGGATGAGTGTCTTCGAAAGACTGCTGCATCTTTGTCTTAATTGGGGGCTGTAATGGTTTGCTAGGACCCACTTATTGTCTGTGGGCCTTGCGCCTACTGCCAACATAAAGACAAACCCATAGGATCGTGCACATAGATCAACTGAGCTGGAGCTTATAGAAATTGTACATGTAATGTACATTGGAAGGAATGTGTTAATTAATTAATTGACATTCGATATCAAGGTAATTAATTAACATTAGGTTGAATTTAATTTAATTAATAAGTTTACATAATGTAATTAATTAATTTATCAATTAATTGAATTACATAAAGTAAACAATTAATTAAATAATTTTCCTAAGTAGGAAAATTAAATAAATGTATTGTATTTACTTAAGTGTGATTTAATTTTATTTAGGGATAGTTAAATTTAGCCAAATGGAATTAAATTACATAGTATATACTTTTTAATTAAAGTTTATTTATGTAACTAGTGGGCTTGGGTTTAATTAACCTAATGAAAACCTAATTAGACAAGGTGTCTATATATAAGGGCACACTTAAGGAATAAAACCCTAATTCAACTCTAATTAATTGCTGGAAATTTTGGCCACCAATTGCAGACCCAAAATAGCCGAAAATCCCAGCATTAATCCTCTATTCCTTCGCGTCTTCGGCTAGCATCGGTTCCAGCTCAATAGTTGGTCATGCACCGGACTTTGGAGATCGCAGTTTCGAGAAATGATTCTATAGCAGTCTCTACAGGAGACGAATCCAGTGAGTTAATCTCTCTTAATTCAATTTGGTTTAATCAATGGTAATTGGACACGATAGATGGATTCTAGGAAATTTTAAACGGTGTATTTTAACTACTCCACGTTATTTTTCCAATGACGAATCCCAACACCTGTCTCACCCCCCAAGTATAAGCTATTGTGATAACTTTGGGTTGTCTGAATTTACCTATTTGTCCAGAAGCTGGTGAGAAGTGGCTCTATACTAGAAGTCGGATGAAAGAGACAATTATGGAAGGGGAAATGGAAATTGAAACCAAAGACAAGATAATCGTCGAAATTGACGGTGCCAACTCCGGTGAAGACTGCGACGGTAGTGCAAAAGATTTACTGTTGGCTGTAGGGGAGGGGAGCGGCAGCGGAAGCCGGAGCAGCCGAGACCGAGTTAAAGGACCTTGGTCCCCTGAAGAGGATGCTATTCTGATTGAGCAAGTTTGGAGCCAGGAATTGGAGCAATCTAGAAGGCTATAATAACACACCAATATCCAATTATTATTATTATTATTATTATTATTATTATTATTATTTTATTCTAAATAAACGGTTCCAAGTTGGTGCATGGTCATTTTTTGAAATATTTTTTTATTAATATATTTCTGTAAAAATGTGCTTATTTATTTTCTTTCATGTATTTTCTTTTAAAAAAAATCAATATTTATTATTTTTAACATGTTTAGGGATAATAGCGTTAATTTTATTGATTTATCCTTATCCCTATCTAACATACCAAACATATCTTATACTATCCTTATCTCACTTTTAATTTTTATCCCTATCCCAATCTTTTATCTCTATCCTTATCCCAATCCTTATCTGTATCCATATCCCCATCAAATACCAAACGCCCTGTTAGTTATTTTGGAAAAGGTATTCTATAATTTGTTTATGAGTTATTGAATAAAATCTATTTCTAGACATGTTTGTTGAAATAAAACTAATCCAACATACTCTTATCATAAGGATTGAATAGATAATTAATGCATGTGCAATGAATATCTAAGATAAAATGCTTGTATATTTATATGACTAGATATTAAAAAACAACTGAACTCATAAGTAGTACTTTAATTGATTTAACTTACCATTTACCCATTTCCCCATATCACTTTATAATTCGATGCTCTATAGATGCAAAGAAAAACAAACTAAAATGTACATACATATTCCTCATGGGATTGATATCTTTTATTACTACATTGCGATTCGTATAATTGCAAGCACTAATCTCTAATTGAAATTATTGTTAGAAAAATTGTTATCAAAAGCTAAGTAACAAATTTGTACAAAAAGCAACACTCGTGCAACTACATTCCTATTCTATGCACGGAATGAGGTACATGATAAAGAACATGGAGTTAATGGTGGTGTGTACGTGTATGACTTACATATTTATTCTTTGATCAATAATTTTGAAACAAAATTTTTGCTGCTGGATATGCCCTAGTCTCGAGGCATTGGTCCTTGTATCTGTATCATACATTTATTGGATTTATGTATTATACTCATTTGTGTTATTAATAAAGGCATTAATTCATTTATTATATTTATCTTGTGTAATATATTAAATGAAGTATCCAATGGACATATCCATATCCATGATGACAAGTGCCATGCACTTAGCAGTAAGACCATGGATAGGGTAAATGATATGACCATAAATAGATCTGTAGTCTGTTCCAGTCATGGGAATGAGTGGAGCAAGAGACTACCATTAACCTGGTTGTATGGCGGTATCTTACCAGTCATTGGACATGGGATGTCTACCAAGTTAATGGGTACATGTAAAAAGGGCATGGTACTGGATAGATCCACTAAATAAGAAATCCACATGGTATAGTATCACAAGTGATTCTCGTGTAGTACTTGTATGGATCCTTTGACCTGACCATATGATGGTGTTGCATGTAAGGTCGCATACTTAGGGGTATCCCTAAAGGGCCTGTAATAAGGTGCCAAGTATGGGTACTTTTGGGTATGTCACTTAGCATGGAAATGCAGGATTTGTCACTCAGTAGTCCACTGAGAAGATATCACCGGCCTCTTGATGAATGTGACTGATAAGAGTGTGGCCACACCTATACGAGTTGGAAGTTGTTTGTGAGCTTCAGTGCATTCGGGATCAAGTTAATGCTCGGACATAAAAGAGGGTGATCAATCCATGCCTCTGTGTTGGACACCGATATCGATGACATGGGATGTACAAGTTCAAACTACAGGGTTATGATAACAGTTAGACTGCCATCTCCATCTTGATTGGGGGCTGTAGTGGCTTGCTAGAGCCCAACTGTAGTCTGTGGGCCACAGGCCCACTGCCAACATAAATATGGACCCACGGGATCATACACATTAAGCGACTGAACACTGACTTAAGGAATCACATGTATACTTGGAGTATACACTCTGGAGAGAGAGGTAGATATTAATTATATTATAAAGATCAACTGAATTGATCATAATAATAAAATTAATATTTGATTGGCTCTTCATAATTAATTGGATTAATTATGAGATTATTTCCTAGGTGGAAATATTCATATGTATAGGTTTACATACGAATTTATTTTGTGATGATCTAATTTTAATTTGATGGATTAAATTAATTGGTCAAACCGATTTTAATTTCAATGTAAATAATATGTTACTTGGTGTAATATATTAAATACATAGGTAAATTGAAATTGGGCTTGAAATTAGTTTAAACCAGACTAATTAAAATAGGTATGGGCCTGAATTAAAAGAAGGAATCCCACACAGATGAAGGAGCCAGCTTGGGCCAAAATTCCCTTGGGAATTTTGGCCACCTAGGGTTTAATTACCCTAGGAATTTCAGCCAACAGAGACCAACACAAGCCAGCAGAAATTCTCCCTAGCCCCCTCTCCAAAGTTCATGTTTTCCAATGCTAGCACGGGTGGTGTTTGTTAGGCATTCGTCTACGTGAATGAGAAGGGATTCTAAGTTGATTCCTGTTGTCTGCATCCATCTCTGAAAGAGATATTTCGGGTAAGAGATTTATCTCTTTCAATTAAATTTTTGTTTTTCTAGTTTCCATCTCAATTGCTCCTAGGCACGTATTTGAGGAAATCATCACATTCTTCCGCTTTAATCGGATGATTTCTAGTGAAAATCCCAACAGTGTATTGATGAGTTCTAGGCGTAGTAGTAAAACTAAACCTAGAAACGCACAAATAAGGCAGTGTACCTATCGTTGACAAGTAATAATTCTGGTTGGTCCAGGTATCGATCCCACAGAGAAAAATATTCTGCAAACACTAAACTACTCGGGTTCCTCGTGTGTCCTAGGCGGAACGTAGTTTTGGGTTGATTATATTAATAACTAAATTATCCTACTCCTAGTTGATCTATTCCAGCTTACTTTGCACTTGAATTTTGTGTTATCAATTGGCGGTTTACCGACCTATGAATGCTAATGGAGATGGCTTTATTAATTAACTACAAAAGATGAATTTAACTCAACAACCAACCCTTAATTATGTTCTTCTGATAATTCAACCTAGCGTATCTAGATCTTTTAGGTCCTTAGCCGGTTTCCCTTGTTTAGAGGCGGTCTAATTCTACAGCTTAGAAAATAGGGGCACGTAAGTTCTACAGTGTCGTCAATACTAATGGTTTCCTAGGCGTCAATCTAGGTAATGCCATAAATATGAACTTAATAAATTAAGATCTTATGAGACTAGATATTCATTAAAGGAATTGCATAAAGAAAAGGAATGAAAATTGAAATTAACTTGCAATCAATTGTATTAATTAAGAAAGATGAAGCGAATTCAGTGTTTACAACCAAACACAATCAATTTGCAGAATCAAAACTAACTTAATCAAATTACAAAAGAGAAGAAGAAAAACTTATGCCCTTTTGGTTCGATTAACCGGATTCTGACTGTGTGAAGATGCTTGGGGTGTACCTCTATAGACGAACTCAAGCCGGAACTAAGAACGTCGCAAAAGGGGAAGATTCTATGTAAAGCTACAACCAATCGATGGTTCAAAACTCAAAGAAATCAAATAGTTCAAGCTCAAAACCTCACTACAAGTTTCTGCTCTCACTCTAAAAGTCTGGAAAAAGATCCTCTAAAACATAGAAAATAACCTATTTATACGGCTAGGTTAAAACCAGGAAAAAGAAAGGATGAAAGTAGGGCAACAGCAGGTTTCGGGGCTCGGCACGTCGTGCTGGTGGAAGTGGCACGTCGTGCTGTGCGGAATTGAAGGCGGCACGTCATACTGCTGGAGTTGGCACGCCGTGCCGTGTAGTTTTGGGGCTGGCACACCACGCTGGTCTGAGTGGCACGTTTTCGTGCCACTCCACTGGATTACTTCTGTTGGCACGCCGGATTGGCACGCCGTGCCACCCTGATTTTCAGCACTACGAACTCTTCCTCACCGCCGATGCTCTAACTTCCAGTCCGGGTCATAATACCTGTCCAAAACAAGCACAAAGAAACATAACCGCACCAACGCCACGGACCACAAAAACGATAAATTAACAAAAATTACAAAAACAACCCTAGAAAACACGAAAAAGACTAAAAGTTATAAAAATCTATCCAAAACATAAAAATCACAAAATACTCAAAAACCACACAAACATTCACACAAAAGACTTTAAAAATTACCGTTCAAACCATGAAAATGCCTAAAAGATAAGGTCAAAATCTGACCTTATCATGTATCAGAGCGGGTTTTTGATCCGTGGAAATTGTTAAAATTGGTTGAATCTCATGTTTTAAAATTGGAGATTTTTTTATTGGGATTCTTGGTTTGGGTTTAAGATTTTTCCCATTTGATTTTTATACAATTGAAATTGAATTTGCATATAGGTTTATGTTTGTTTAATTTAATTGTATGTTTGGGAATTCTTGGTCAATTTCTTGTTATTGGATTCCATGTTATTTTTTTATTTAAATTTTTCTGTTTAATAAAAAAAAATCTGGCTGTTCCCAGGGTACGGGGCTGCCGGAGGCGGAATCGCTGCCGGCGGTTCCAGCCACAGCCGCTGCCGCTGAGCGGCCACTGCGCGGCAGTAGGGCAGCTGCTGGGCGGCAGCGAGCAGCCGCTAGGCCGCTGCGCCACTGCTACCTCTAGCAGCAACGGCTGTTGCTAGGGCAACTAGCTTGCCCTAGCCGCAGCGGGCCGGGCCCAGTGATTTTGGATTTGGTGGGTTTTTGGGCCCGGGGCCCAGTTTCGAAATTTTAATAGGTTTAAAAATTCATGTGCTTAAATTCATGTAATTTAAACGCGTGTGGTTTCTTGAATGAAATTTAATTTTATTCATGTGATATTAATTTTGGAAATTAATATGGTTAATTGAAATTATTTCAGGTAATTTTGGCATAATTACTTGGACGGCTGAAATGGACCCATGTTTTTCCAATTCCAGTGGGAGCAATTGGACTGCCTGGGCTGGAGGCCCAAAGCCCGTTAAGGGTTAGAACCATGGTGGGCCAAAATTGGCGATTTCAAAATAATGGCTTGGACATAATTGAAATGGGCTTAAATCATGCATTATAACATGCTTATGAATTATATGTATTAGATGCATATGGGTGATTAAATATTTTGTATGATTGGATGCTATTGGGCCTTATTCGAGATGGGTTGTATTTTCTTTTTGGGTAAATATGGCCTGCGTGCCATTTTTCTTTTTTTAATGTAATTTTATTTTATTCACTTATTATAAAATTTGTAAAAGAAGAAGCCCGTGGAGTGGTGAGCCCAAGTGGAGGTGCAAGCCCAGAAGGAAGAAGATAGAGGCCCACCTGATATTGGATTCTAGTACAGGCTTACTAGAATGATATTAGGATGTAATATAGGCCCATAGCAGTCCATTTTACTTATTTATTTAATTATGCTTTATATTTATTTGCATGTATGAATGTATGATCCAACAGTTATTTCACCCGCCTTATCTATGCAAGCCGTTATTAAATGAATCTAATAACCAAATGAAATTACTAAGTCGCTTAAAAGTGCTTCCCTCATTCAAAACCAGCTCGAAGTGGGGATAAGCCACTTGTAGACCATGCCTTCGCAGGATACACTGGAGTATTGTCATTTTGTATTGGGTTAGGGTATGGGATACTCTAACACTTGAATGGAGGTTTTGACTTAGCATGGGTAGTAGGATTCTCCTGGCCCTAAGCACAGATGGGTAAGTGCCAAGAAGCCCATCAAACCGAGAGTCCCTATATTGGGATTGGACGGCGTTCCTACCTAAATAGTTAGGGTATAGTTGTACCAGGCCCTCGTCTGGCTATATCTTAATGAAATATGGATCTCGGCCTATGAGCCCAACAACTCGGTTTAATTAATAACTTGATTCATTATTAATTATGTATAGGAATAACGAAGTAAAGCCCTTTATTAACACTCTTAAATGTTTTTCTGTGTAGAAACTCTAAATGGCAAACAACAACTCTTTATCACTGCGATCAATTCTTGAAAGGGACAACCTTTCCGGTCCTAACTTTTTGGACTGGTCTAGGAACTTGAGAATAGTTCTAAGACAGGAGTTTAAAGACTATGTACTGGAGAGGCCTGAACCGGCTGTGCCTCAAGGACATAATCCACCGGCTGCCCAGCTGGAGGAATACGATGTCAAGGATAATAGGGATGTGACATGCCTGATGTTGGCCTGTATGGTCCCCGAATTGCAAAAATAGTTTATGGACCATCAAGCCTTTGCTATGATAACAACTCTTAATGAGATGTTTCAGGAGCAAGCTCGTCAGGAAAGGTACCTGACCAATAAGGCATTCCACTCCTGAAAGATGGGGGCTGGGACATCAGTGAGCGCTGTGAGCGAGCGACGTTTTCGACATAACGCGAGACTCCCTTTTGGAAGGGGTGCCAAGATTTCAGGCGGGACCCTCCCTCGCGTGGGGTTTTTGGATTGGAAATTCGTTTTTAGGAAATCGGATTATTTCATAAAAGAATCGAGACCTAAATCTCGATAAAAAGTATAGGAGTCGCCACCCCGGATCAGCTCAACCGGGAAATTACATTGTAGCTGAACCAAAGCAGGAACTGCCACACTTTTCAGAGATCTAGGTTCGGACAAGTCCCTTATTTCATGTCGAATCAAAATAAAATGGCCAATGTTCTATAATGACACTTTAAATTTCTAAGAATTGATTTTATTGAATTGAAGCATACAGCGTGCACACAAATAAAGATAAAGCAGTAAATATATACAAATTATTACAACCCAATCGAATGAAATTAAAAACTCTCGGCCTCACGATACAAACACCTAGAATACACGAATTGATCTATCAAATACATTAAAAATAAAAATGAAGAAATTAAAGCTGCAAAACAAATTGTTAGCATAGATATATGGCACACCACACATAGGTCTCAATTTGGACAGAATTGGAAATTTTAGAGTTCGGGGGCATGCATTTGGGGGTAACCGGGTCGACCCGATTAACCGGCCCGATTAGACTTGGAAAACAGTTTTGAAACGTCCCTGTATTTTTGGTTTTGTGAGAAAACCTTTTTGAAAATATTTTTTCGGTTTATTTTAATTTAGCATACGAGGTGGGTCGGTTTTCGGGCGAACCGGGTCTCCGTCGTGGTTTTGTTCTAAATGCAAAAACATCGAAAAATAAATCTAGGGTTGTGAATGCACACTCCAAAATTCATTTTTGATGATTTTTTATTTTTATGGATTTTTGGAAATTTTTGGGGATTAAAACAGAAATTCTGATTCTGGAAACATGTTACAGTCGTGCGACTGTAAGCAGTCCAATATCAAGATTTTGCCAAAATTTTATTTGAAGTAAACTGGAGGAAAACTATCTGGAAACCAAGAACACTCGTACGACTGTTCATCAAACCCAAGAACAGTCGCTCGACTGTTCTTGATTTTCAGAAACAGAAACGCGAAAACTTGAATAAAAAAGGCACAAAACCACACCAATCACCCAGAAAGCTTGAAAAAGAGAAGGGAAAAGGAGTATCTGCCTTTTGGGCGCTTATCCAACGTCGAATTGACCCCTGGCGTCTCTCCAATCCACACAAATTTGCACTTTTCTCCTTGAGTTGAGGTTGGGAACTTTGGGTTCAAAATCTCCAAAATGCAACGGTTTCTGATGATTTTTGTCCAAGATTTTTGATTTGTTTGGAATGTTAGATTGTTAACCTAGGGGTGTCTAACAGATTTTAATACGTTAACCTGAGAATTAAAGAAAATAGAAGAGGAAAAGAAGAGCTTTTGGGTTTTCTCTCTTTCTTTTCCTTGCCTCTTTCCTTCTTTCTCTCTCTAATTTCCTCCCCTCAATTATCTTTGTCAAAAGTCCCTTCTCCTCTCTTCTTTCTGCCTCTTTATCTTTTTTCTTTTCTGGAAAATCTTGAGCATTAAATGCTCAAGATTTTCCCCAATTTTTTATTTAAGAGGTATAGGTTCTGTAACCTTCCCTGACTTGACATTCATACGACTGTAGTTTAGTTAGAGTCATACGACTGTAAAAAAAACCCATGACTGTAATTACAGTCGTGGTAATCAAGGCTTTTTTCTTTTTTGTTTCTTTTTTTTCTTTTTTTTTTAGACCTAGAAAATTCCGTGTTCACAGGCTGCCCCTCATGTAGCTAAAGTCTGATTCTTTGCACGGATTTAGGTACACGATAAAGAACACGGGATCAAAGGTAGTGTGCACGTGTGTGGCTTGTGGGTTAATTTCATAAGACTTTTGGTAGATAGGCGGTTTCTTATAATCCATTTTCATATAAGAAAGACGCCGGGGCTCTTGGAGCCAAGCGGTTCCTTATGATCCTTTTCACATAAGGAGGACGCCAGTAAAAACATGAATTTTGAGACCAGATAGCCGCATATGACCTACCATACAGAGCCATGGTGTTTGTAGTGTGCAATTGGTGAGCATATTTATTCCTTGATCAATAATTTTGAAACAAAAATTTTTGCCCCTTCGATCAAGAATAAATACGGGTAGATGCGTTTTTGGTTACCTTTTATAGTCATGCAGGACTGAAGTTGTTGAAGTGTGTGACAACCGTGTGCAACTTGGCGAACTCAATGGACTGAAACTGAATTTCTGGTTCCGTTTTAAAGTCGTGGTGGACTAAGATTGGTTAAAGTGTGTGATAGCCGTGTGCGACGTGGTGCACTCAACCGACTGACACGGAATTTCGGGTTTTGTTTTAAAGTCATGATGGACTGAGATTTGTTAGTGTGTGACAGCCGTGTGCGATTTGGCGCACTCAACGGACTGACACGGAATTTCGGGTTCTGTTTTAAAGTCGTGGTGGATTGAGATTGGGTGAAGGGTGTGACAGCCGTGTGCGACTTTACGCACTCAACGAACTGACACGGAATTTCGGGTTCCGTTTTAAAGTCATGGTGGACTGAATTTGTGAAGTGTGTGACAGCTGTGTGTGACACGGCGCACTCAATGGACTGACATAGAATTTTGGGTTTCGTTTTAAAGTCATGGTGGAATAAGATTTGGTGAAGATGTGAGGCAATCGGGTATGACTTGGCATACAGGATGTGTCAAAAATATAATTTGGTGGAGTTGTACCTACAGTGAATTTTTCGCGATCTTTCTTGGGTTTTGTGCCCCTTGGATGAGGCGGACCATCGCTAGAAAAATTATTCGCTAACGTGTTGGCCCTACAAAATTACTGAAATATCTTTCCGAAGGGAATAATTAAATATTTGGTGGTAAAATAGGGTTTAGAAAATCAATAATGAAAATGAATTTAAATTTCCCCCCCTTTTTTTCATTACAGTCCTACGACTGTATTTGAATTTTAACTACTGTCGTACATGTAAGCACCGGAATTTTACTTCCTAAAAAAAAGTATAGTCGTACGACTTTAACTATAATCATACAACTGTAATTAAACTACAGTCATACGACTGTAGATCGTGGCAGGTGAGCCAATCCATACCCTAAAAGCAGAGAAAAAGAGAAAGAAAGGGGGAAGAGGCCGAACGGAGACAGAAAGAAAGAAAGAAAATGGAGAAAAGAGAGAAAAGGGAAAGAAGAAAAGAAACAAAGAAGAGGAAGGGAAGAACTAATCATCAGAAACCCTTGCATTTGGAGATTTTGGACCCAAAAGCTCTCAAACCCTAACTCAAGGAGAAAAGT
Organism: Euphorbia tirucalli; assembly: GCA_039660915.1. Taxonomy (NCBI): domain Eukaryota; kingdom Viridiplantae; phylum Streptophyta; class Magnoliopsida; order Malpighiales; family Euphorbiaceae; genus Euphorbia; species Euphorbia tirucalli. The sequence goes on along the minus strand of CM077640.1, from coordinate 25,386,209 downwards.
CCGGATTTTAGTGGATTGGAGCGATACCATGGGTCAATCCTATGGTGGACGCACGCCAAAGAGGTAAACACTCCTTTTCCCCTCTCTTTTACTAGCTTTCTAGGTGATTGGTGTGGTTTGTGCCATTTCTATCCATTTTCTGCGTTTTCCGTTTCTGGAAATCAAGAACAGTCATGCGACAGTTCTTGAGTTTGATGAACAGTCGTACAACTATAGAGTGTTCTTGATTTCTAGCGTTTTCTTTCCCGTTTTCTTCAAATAAAATTTTGGCGAAATCCTGAGTCTGGAGTGTTTACAGTCGCACGACCGTAATTTACGGTCGTACGACTGTAGTTATAGTCGCACGACTGTAACGTAGATTCCAGAACTAGAATTTCCCTTTTAATCCTAGAAATTTCCAAAAACCCATAAAAATTCAGAAAACCCCTAAGATCATCAAAATGAATTTTGTTGTGTGCATTCACGACCATAGATTCAATTTCCAGTAAAATTGCATTTAGAACAATGCGATGAGGGAGACCCAGTTCTCCCGAAAACCGACCCACCTCACATGTAAAAAATGCATGCAAACCGGAAAAAATTGTTTTCAAATGATTTTCCCACAAAACCAAAAATACAGTGACGTTTCAAAATGTTTTCCAGGTCTAACCGGGCCGGCTAGCCGAGCCAACCCGGTTATCCCCTAAATGCATGCCCCCAATTCTTAATTTCCCAATTCTGTCCTATTTGAGTCCTACTTGTGGCGTGCCGTAAATTGTGCTAACCCTCTGTTTTGTAGTTTTTAATTTCTTTTATTTTTATTTTTATTTTGGGTGTTATTTAATAGATTAATACGTGTATCCTAGGCGATTGTATTTTTCTAGATAAATCGTGTATTCTAGGCGCTTGTAAAAGTGAGGCTAGAGTTTTTATCTTTTATTCGATCGGGTTGTAATAATTTAATCATTTGCTATTCTACTTTAACCTGTATGTGCGCTGCATATCTATTTATTTCAATAAAATTGACTTTAGAATTTGAAATACCATCTTTGAACATTGACCAATATTTATTTTAATTAGACACGAAATAAAGAACTTGTCCGGACCCGAATCTCTAGATAGTGTAGCAGCCGTTCGTTTGTTTCAGCTGCATTATAAATTTTCCGGTTGAGCTGAGCCGGGTGGCGACTCTACAATATTCATCGAGACTTAGGTCTCTGTTCTTTTAAGAATTAATTCCATTTATTTTCCAAAACCGATTTCTATTATAAAAACCCCACGCGAGGGAGGGGCCCGCCCGAGATCGTGGCGATCCTTCTGAAAGGGAGTCTCGTATTCCGCCGAAAACGTCATCCACTCACAGTACGACTGTAGACGAAGTACAGTTGTACGACTGTACTTCGCAGGCAGAATGAAATAAAGGGGCGGCTGCCCCTTTCTCTCCCACTTCTCCTCTATTTTCCGTTTTCTCTCGGAAAAAAAACCGATCCCAAACCTGAAATCTGTGAAAATGTTGAAGAAGCTCGGAAAGAAGGTGAGGAAACTCTCCAACAACTTGATTCAGAGACCCGATAACACACATGAAATTCCATTTGTTAGTGTTTCCGACGGGTACGGCCACCCTCAATATGTGGAGCATTTTGGAGTCCATTTTAGGTTAGAGATCCCTATCTTGCTGGAGATGGGTTCCCATTTTTCTTCACTTTAGGTTGGTATTCGAATCCGAGCATTAATTTGGAGTTTTTCAATATTTGTTCTCTTAAATTTTGGATTTGATTTGCATCATTTACTGCTTTCTGGGTGAATTGATTGAGTAATGCACGGTAGGAGCCCCCTGTAGTTAATAGGAACAAGAAACTAGGAAAAACGAGTTAGAAATTGTGAAAATTGCATGAAATTAGAATTCTATCCACAGGTATCTGAACAATCGTGCGATTGTTTGTCCAATTTATGAACAGTCGTATGACTGTGGGATGAACATTCATGCGACTGTATCCACGCTCGTGCGACGCGTGCTACAGTTGTACGACTGTAGATTAAAAACCAGATTTTTTTTATGCATGCCCCCTTTTAATTAATGTTGATTATGTCGATAATTAATTATGCAAAAATTAAACATGTATGTGTTGTACTTCTTGAATGTGTAGGATCGGGTGATTTCCGGCAGCGGAAATCTCTCTCTGCCCCGGGTCTGGTGGGGTTGCCTCCTCGAGTCTGTGAGGGCTCGGGTTAGGATTCTGGGCCTAGAGACCTTTATTATGTCATTGCCGATGAGCACGCCGCACACTACCCATGCTGTGTTGACGGCATTGTGCGAGAGGTGGGTCTGCACTACCCACACATTTCACTTGCCTATTGGGGAGTTTACTGTCACTCCCTCAGACTTCGCCGCGATCATTGGTTTCGAGTTTGGTGGGACCCCGATTAGGTTCAGCTACTATTTTACTCACCATCAGCTAGTGGACGACTACATCGGCGGACTGATTGGCTGCACCCCTGAGAAGGGGAAGATTCTTTGCTCGAGAGTGGAGGCTTATTGGGCTGCTCGCCCAGACCTGTCCGAGGAAGACGTGGAGCGGTGTGCTCGGGCTTACGTGCTCGTCCTGTTATCATGCACGCTGTTTCCCACCGGGCAGAGCACTTGCAATATGAAACTGCTGCCAACTCTGGTGGATTTGGTTGCCTTTTCTACTTTGGATTGGGCTCGAGCAGCATTGAGGCAGCCATACTATGGATTAGACTTGTGTGCCAGGGGGAGGCAACAGGAGATCCTTGGTTTCTGGTTCGGCCTTCTGGTATTATCCTTTCCTTCTTTTTTTTTTGACTCTTTTATTAACTACATATTTGGGCATTCGAGCACCGCATCCTGATGCCACCGGAGCCGAGGGACATTCAGGACGACGACCAACCAACCGTTCTATGCTCTTGGACCGAGTGATGGCAAGGTATTAGCCGCGACTTGCGGGAGGTTAGGCAGGGTTTGCCAGATGCTTCCTGGCAGAGGGTAAGCAAACAAATCTCATTAGTAAGAAAAATTTAATTTGATTTTTACTTACCTATGTTGAATTTCCTTGATTGTATTTTTTACAGATTCATCACCACCCGTGGCGTGGTCAGGGTGCCATTTCTCTTCTTGTGCAGACATCTACGTGGTTTGACGATCCTCGGTTTGTCTTAGAGTGCCCTATGTCCCAGCAGTAGTACCTGGGTGAGCGCCTTCGTTTATCCGACCACGTGGATGGCCCTGCTGGTCGGCTCGTACCTCCGCCGCTCCCGCTTGCACTATTTTGGCCCCATTTTGCTGATCCTGCTGTGGATCTTGATATTTTTGGGGATGGGTACCGTGCTGATACCATTGACGGTGATTATCTGGTATTCATCCGCCAGTTTCTGCTGCCCGTCGAGGGTGATGCGCCGGTGGCTCCTCCCAGTCGTTAGGTATTCATTTATTTGGTTTTTTTTTGTTCTTCCTTTTGTAGGTTAAGAGACGTAGGGGGTCCAGTTCTGCTCAGTGGACTGGTCCAGCATATGAGGGTGCTGAGACCGCCACTACTGGTGGGCATGCCCCTGTTCAGGATAGGAGTCATCCTGTGCATTCTGTCAGTGCTGTGGCATCTACTTCTCAGGTTGCTGGAGTGGTGGAGGGTCAACTGATGATGGATCTTAGGATCAGCTTCAGTCTGATGAGGCTGAACGGCAACCATGCTTTTAGGGAGCTGCCCATTCACCGTGAGCGGCAGCTTGTGTTTGCCCCGGCGGACACCACTTATGTAAGTTTTTTATCTTCTTCTTTTTTTTTGACACTCCTGTATGCTCCAGGTCCCTCAAGCCCTGGTGGAGGATATAGCCTATCAACATTTAGGCTTGGAGGCTTATCTGGTCCAGGAGAATGCCAGCTGGGCGGTAAGCATTCTACAATCCCTGCATTATCACATGATTTATGCAGTGCATGAATGAATATGAATGTATGTATGCATGTTAACTTGTATTATTATTTTACAGACTCGAATGCTCCAGGATCAGGCTAGACAGGCAGCTGCTTCTGAGGCTCGGGCCTTGGCTGTGACCCACGAGTTGACCTGGGTGCGAGCTGACATGGCCAGGCTGCAGGCTAATTTGACTCGGGTGCAGGAGGACTTTGACACCTATAGGGCTACGCATTAGAGTGAGTCTGAGGAGGATGAGGAGGGAGAGGATGAGAGCTAGATTGAGTGTTTTGTATTACACAATTTTTTTTTTTAAATTTCTAGACATTCTAACTGAGCTTCACTTATTTATACCATGAACTTCATTTTCATTATCGTGGGCTTGGATGCAATAACCTACTAATGGATGTTTATGTGTAATTGTATAATGTATGCGATATGAACGTCTAAGCAGAATATCAAACATGTATAATATCATTACGACAACATCATAATGAGTACGATAGAGAAATTAACAGTGACTCTGACTCTGGACATCACCCTCTTCTTGTTACCAACACGTCCTCTCGGTTTTCCGTGTCAGAAATTTTCTCTTTGCGATTTTTTTTGAATGGTCCAAGAGTCTTGCACGAGCATTCCAACCTAATTGATCTCTCTGTATTGATCCGTTTTGAGATTGGAAAGCACACATTGACAATGTTCATCAGAAGTCATGAGAACATTGTTGCTGATGACATCCAGTGGTTTGGCCTTTACCTGCCCCTAGTATTAGAGGCTTGTATTTGGGGTATAAAACACTGAATCAGACATGGTTCGCTGCGTGCTGTCACTCGTATGTGGACATTGACATGCAATGACATGACGAATGCATATTGAACATCAAAATTGAATATAAAACATCTACGACATAATGAATGTGGATGCATTAGGAAAATCCAAAGTGTGGCTCTATTTTTGATTGATGCCCCTTCAAATTACCTCCTTTCAGTTTTCCACATTGGAGGATTTTTTTTTTTGTCAAAGTGTACAGTTGAGCACTGAACTGCATCAATTGATTACCCACTGGATCCTCTAAGAGTTTAACCCCATATACATGTTTCCAATTTACCTCAGATTCCAACTTGAGCACAGTTCTCAAAGATGAACACAGCTTTTAATCCCTCAAAGTACGGCCCCAGAAGATGAAAGAACCACCGGTAAGTAGTCACTTCCATTGTGTCCGAAGACTGAGTTCTTGAAATGATTGGTAAATGCAACTTCCTTTTGGATATCGGCGCAGCAGGCTTTGCAAGTCCTCCCATTCATGATTGTAAAACTTGGTTGCCCCAACACTGCTGGTGAAGTTCATGAGTGCATAACCAATATTTCCACCAATCATGGAGCCCATAGGCAAATAGAGGGAATCATAAGCAGAATGTTCTTTGGACTTGAACGGAGGGTAAAGGGTGTTGAAGGTATGGATGAAGATCGAGATGGGGAGTGTTTTAGGTTTGAAAATATAGGAGCCCAAATCTTTCACAGGTTTTTTGAAAATGAGTAAGTCCAAATTTTTCACAAAAAAAGGGGTGAAAGATCCGGTGGCGATGAAAATTGAGATGGTGAGTCATTCTCGTGTTAACTGGAGCTGGCATATGAGAGAGAAACTCTTCTATCTACACTGATCCGTAATGGAAAGCTACTCGAGGATGTGTACATGACACAACCTGAGGGTTTTGTCGATCCAGAGTATCCAGGAAGGGTATGTAAGCTTCAAAAGTCCATTTATGAACTGAAGCAAGCATCCCGAAGTTGGAATCTTAGATTCAATGAGGCTATAAAGGAATATGGCTTTATAAAGAATCAAGATAAGCCTTGTGTGTATAAGAGGACAAGTTGGAGCATTGTCACATTTTTGGTACTTTATGTAGACGACATCCTACTCATTGGAATCGACATACCTACACTGCATAGGGTAAATCAGTGGCTGAGTAAGTTCTTCACAATGAAGGACTTAGGCAAAGCTGAGATGATCCTAGGGATCAGGATCTATAGGGATAGATCAAATTGGCTTCTGGGCCTAAGTAAGGCCTTATACATAGACAAAGTTCTGAAAAGGTTCAGCATGGACCGAGCTAAGAAAGGTTTCTTACCAATGGGCCATGGACTGAAACTTAGTAAGAAGAACTATCCTAAGACAAGGGAGGACAGGGAGAACATGAAGTTGGTTCCATATGCTTTGGCTATAGGATCAGTTATGTACTCCATGCTATGTACGAGATCTGATGTCACCTTTGCACTAAGTATGATGAGCCAGTACTAGAAGGATCTCGGGGAGGATCACTGGAAGGCTATCAAGGCAATCCTCAAGTACCTTAACCAGACTAAGGATAGCTTTTTAGTGTATGGTGGTCAGGAAGTGCGATCAATTACTGGGTACACTGATGCAAGCTTCCAGACCGACCAGGATGAGTACCAGTCGTAGTCTGGGTGTGTATTTTTGCTAAATGGTGGTGCTATAAGCTGGAGGAGCTTAAAGCATCCAACCATCGTGGACTCTACAACAGAAGCTGAGTACATCACGGCGTGTGATGCAGCTAAGGAAGCTGTATGGATGAAGAAGTTTATCACTGAGTTAGGAGTAGTGCCAACTATCCAGGACCTAGTTGATATCTTCTGTGACAACAATGGGGCTGTTGCACAAGCTAAGGAGCCCCGGTCACACAAGAACACAAAGCACGTGCTTAGAAAGTTTCACCTCAAACAAGAGATCACGGAGAGAGGTGACATTGCATTGCACAGAGTGGACACCGAGAATAATGTTGCAGATCCTTTAACCAAGGCACTGGCCCAGCCTAAGCACAAGGGTCATACTAGATCTATAGGGATTAGGCCCATGCCTAGTTGGAACTAGTGCAAGTGGGAGATTGTTGGATATGCCCTAGTCCCGAAGCATTGGTCCTTGTATTTGTATCATACATTAATTGGATTCATGTATTATACTTATTTGTGTTATTAATAAAGGCATTAATTCATTTATTATATTTATCTTGTGCAATATATTAAATGAAGCATCCAATGGACATATCCATATCCATGATGACAAGTGTCATGCACTTGGCAGTAAGACCATGGATAGGGTAAATGATATGACCATAAATAGATCCGTAGTCTGTTCTAGTCATGGGAATGAGTGGAACAAGAGACTATCATTAACCTAGTTGTATGGCGGTGTCTTACCGGTCATTGGACATGGGATGTCAACCAAGTTAATGGGTACATGTAAAAAAGGCATGGTACTGGATTGATCCACTAAACGAGAAATCCACATGGTATAGTATCACAAGTGATTCTCATGTAGTACTTGTGTGGATCCTTTAACCTGACCATATGATGGTGTTGCATGTAAGGTAGCATACTTAGGGGTACGCCTAAAGGGCTGTAATAGGGTGCCAAGTATGGGTACTTTTGGATATGTCACTTAGCATGGAAATGCTATGGATATGCAGAAGGGATTTGTCACTCAGTAGTCCACTGAGAAGATATCACCGGCTTCTTGATGAATGTGACTGATAAGAGTGTGGCCACACCCAACCGAGTTGGAACTTGTTTGTGAGCTTCAGTGCATTCGGGATCAAGTTAATGTCCGGACACAAAAAAGGGTGATCAATCCATGCCTTTGTGTTGGACACCGATATCGATGACATGGGATGTACTAGTTCAAACTACAGGGTTATGATAATAGTTAGACTACCATCTCCATCTTAATTAGAGGATGAAATGGCTTGCTGGAGCCCAACTGTAGTCTGTGGGCCACAGGCCCATTGCCAATATAAAAATGGGCCCACGGGATCGTACACATTAAGCGACTGAAAAACTGACTTAAGGAATCACATATATACTTGGAGTATACACTCTGGAGAGAGGTATATATATTAATTATATTATAAAGATCAATTGGATTGATCATAATAATAAAATTAATATTTGATTGGCTCTTCATAATTAATTGGATTAATTATGAGATTATTTCTTAGGTGGAAATATTCATATGTGTAGGTTCACATATGAATTTATTTTATGATGATCTAATTTTAATTTGATGGATTAAATTAATTGGTCAAACCGATTTTAATTTAAATGTAAATAATATGTTACTTGGTGTAATATATTAAATACATGGGTAAATTAAAATTGGCCTTGACAATTAGTTTAAACCAAACTAATTAAAATAAGTATGGGCCTGAGTTAAAAGAAGGAAGCCCACACAGATGAAGGAGCCAGCTTGGGCCGAAATTCCCTTGGGAATTTCGGCCACCTAGGGTTTAATTACCCTAGGAATTTCAGCCAACAGAGACCAACACAAGCCAGCCAAAATTCTCCCTAGCCCCCCTCTCCAAAGTTCGTGTTTCCAACGCTAGCACGGGTGGTGTTCGTTAGGCGTTCGTGTACGTGAACGAGGAGGGATTCTAAGTTGAATCCTGCAGTTTGCATTCATCTCTGAAAGAGATATTCCCAGTTAGAGATTCATCTCTTTCAATTAAATTTTTGTTTTTCCAATTTCCATCTCAATTGCTCCTGGGCACGGATTTGAGGAAATCATCACGTTCTTCGGCTTTAATCGGATGATTTCCGGTGAAAAATCCCAACATTTGCCCTTTCGATCAAAGATAAATATGAGTGCGAGTTTGATCATTTATCGTGATAAGATTCAATGGTCATAAAAATTCACCATTGCAAGGGTTTAGTGAGACTTTTGGGAATCAAGCGGTCATATATGCCTATCGCATAAGGACGACGCAAAGGGGGTACTCATGTCATACCCATGGTTTAGTGAGACTTTTAGAGTTAGGCGGTCGCATATGCCTATTACATAAGGAGGATGCCGAGGATAATCAATAAAGTGCCTTTTGGAGTCAGGCGGTCGCATATGCCTATCTCATAAGGAGGTTGCAAAGGGGGGAATGGATAAAATGACTTTTGGAGCTAGGTGGTTGCGCATGCCTATTGCATAAAGAGGACGCCGGGGATAATTAATAAAGTGACTTTTGGAGTCAGGCGGTCGCATATGCCTATCGTATAAGGAGGACGCAAAGGGGTTACTCGTGTCATACCCGTGGTTTTAGTGAGACTTTTGGAGTCAAATGGTCACGTATGACCTACCATACACAGCCATAGTGTTTGTGATGTGCAGTTGGTAAAAACATTTATTCCTTGATTGATAATTTTAAAACAAAAAATTTTGCCCCTTCGATCAAGAATAAATGCGGGTAAATGTGTTTAGGTTACCTTTTATAGTTATGTGGGATTGAATTTGTGAAGTGTGTGACGATCACGTATGACTTGGCATACAAGACACGTCAAAAGTGCAATCTAAATTTTATGGTTTAAGATCATGGGAGACCGTGATTTGTGAAAAGTGAGATGATCTCATATGACTTGGCATACAGGATATGTCAGAAATGAGTTTTGGATTCCCTTTTAAAGTCGTGGTGGACTGTGATTATAAGTAGTGAGACAGTCTAGTATGACTTGGCAGTCGAGACACGTCAAAAATGAAATTTTCTGGAGTGAAATAATGCATAAAATTGTGCTTATAGTGATTTTTTTACAATTTCCTCAAGTATCGTGCCCTTGGACGAGGTGGACCATCGTTAAAACATTTAGACGTCGACACATTGGTCTCACAAAATTATTGAAATGCTTTCCCGTAGGGGAAATTAAATATTCGGTGATATAATAGAATCAGAAAATAAATAAATAATTAAAATAAAGGGGATTTTAGCATTACAGTCATGTAATTGTATTATAGTCATACGTCTATAAGTACAGTCATGCGATTGTATAGAAAATACAACCGTACGACTGTAAAACATGGGGAGAAAAATTAAAAAGGGGTAATTTGCCGCATCTCCCTCACTCCCATTAAGGATTTCTCCTTTATTTTCTCTTAAAAAATTTATTTTCCCCTAAGCCAAGATAAACAAAACCCATCTTTCCAAAACTTCAATGAAAAACAAATTATTTTCTTCCTCGGTTCGTTTCGCCGTGTTCCGCTAAAAAGGTCATCAGCTCACAACCATATGACTGTAAAACGCGGGGAGCAAAATTAAAAAGGGGTGATTTGCCCCATCTCCTCGCTCCCATTCGTGATTTCTCCTTTATTTTCTCTAAAAGAATTTTGATTTCAAACCTCCAAACCCGTGAAAATGTTGATGAAATTGGGTAAGAAACTGAGGAAGCTCACTCCCGCTCATATTCGAGGTTCAGGAGGTGTATAGGATATCCCATTCGTGAGTATTTTAGATGAGTGCGGGCATCATCGTTACACAGACCATTTTAGGGTTCGTTTTGGTTCAAACATGCCCATTTTGCTGGAAATGGACTCACATCTCGCCTCTCTCTAGGTTAGATCCCGAATCCGAGCTTCAACTTTGAATTTTTTTTTGAATTTTTTTTTCGTTTGAATTCCTGGTTTAATTTGCATCTTCTAATTGCTTTTTGGATGATTTTGTTGAGTATAATGCATGCTAGGGCTCCTCTGTAGTTCGTAGGAACAAGAATCTAAGAAAAACGAGTCAGAAAACATGCAAAACCGAACCCGAAATAAAACTATCGGCCCATACACTAACCTCGTACGAGTGTAATATGAACACTCGTATGACTGTGATTATAGTCATGTGACTGTAAAACTTTATTTTTTAATACAGTCATACAACTTTAGCACCCTTTTTTCCATTTTTTTCCTTTTATTATTAATATCTAATTTTATGCAGAAAATTAAATAAATGTTGATTTTACTTCACTGAATGTGTAGGATAAGGAGATATCGGGATGCGAGAATCTTTCCTTGCCTTGAGTTTGGTGGGGACATCTCCCCGAGGTCATGAAAACCCGTGTCAGAGGTCTTGGTCTGAAGGCTTTCATCCTTTCCTTGCTGGTGAGCACGCCGTATACGACTCACGTCGTGATGATGGCCCTGTGTGAGAGGTGGGTCTGCGCCACCCACACCTTCCATCTGCCCATCGGCAAGTTCATAGTTAGACTTTTGAACTTCGGCGGGATCACTGGATTCGGCTTTAGTGGGACCTCGATCCTGTTCAATTGCTTTCTGTCCTGGTAGCAATTAATGGATGACTACATCAGTCGGCTAATCGGCCACACCCCCGAGAAGGGGAAGGTCCTCTATTCTCGGGTGGAGATATATTGGGCCACTCACCCAAACCCTTTTGAGGAGGATGTGGAGTGATACACCCGAGCCTACGTGTTCGTCCTGCTATCTTGTATGCTCTTCCCTACTGGGTAGAGTACATGTAACCTGACTCTGTTACCGTCCTTGGTCGATTTGACCATTTTCACGACTTTGGATTGGGCTCGAGCTGGGCTGGGCCAGCAATATTATGCATTATACCTGTGTGCTAAGTGGAGGCAATAGGAGATCCTGGGCTTTTAGGTCGGACTTTTGGTATTACCCTTCTCCTTTTCCTTTTCCTTTTCATTTTTTTTTGGTATTTTTCAGAATCTTTATGAATTTTTTTGGTTTTTTGTTACTGACTAGAAACTACAAGCATACGCCTCGTACTCCAGTGATTATAGTTGTGTGACTGTAATTACAGTCATGGGACTGTAATGCATTTCTGGTTAGAAAATGTTGAGGTGTCGTAAGTAGACAGGATTAGGAGCTGTAGAAGCCAAGTACACTCGTACGACTTTAATTACAAGAGTACAGCTGCTCATCCTGCCCCAAAACAGCATACTTGTATTTTGGCTTTAGGTGGATTTAATGCACGAAAATAAAGCAAAACAGCAAGAAAATGAAGCAAAACACTAGTTTTAGGTATAGTTACCCTTGTAGCGTGGATCCACCATCGATTTGAGTGGGAAAAAGGCCTAGAATTAGTTTCAGATTACCTCCTTTCCTTTGTATGTCAACGTACAAAATATATGTCCAAAATCTCCAATAAGTCACGGATTTGTGTATATTTAAGTCTCTAGAATTATTTGTGTGTGTTTGCCAAGTTTTAACCTATGATTTCTACAAGTTTTAGCCTCACAAACATAAGAATCAAAAGAAAAAGAGTAGAAGAAAGTGATATTTTTTTATGTGTGTCTTCTCTTCTTTTCCCTTCTCTTCTCCTAGTCTCTAGAGCTCTCTTCAATCCAAAGTTTTCATGTTTATGGTTAATCCCCTTTCTCATGCAATTATTTGGCTTAAATATAGGACAAAAAGACAAGAAAAAATCTCCAAAATCCACCCATTTGTCTATTGATTGGGCTTGGTTGGAATGAGAAAAAAATGGATTACAGTCGTACAACTGTAATTACAGTCGTGCGATTGTAAAATTAGCTAATTAACTTTTATTTCTTTGACTTTGATCTAGAAATTTAACTACAGGCATCGAAACCAAATTACAGTTGTACGACTTCATCGACAGTCGTACACTGTAGTAGTTAATTTCTCAATGTTCTATTTCTGAACCCCATTAGTTCATAGAAATCAGGTCCTGGAAAGTCTCGTGTTCACAAGCTACCCCTCGTGTAACTAAAGTCCAATTCTATGCACGGACTTTAGTACACGATACAGAACATGGAGTCAATGGTGGTGTGTACATGTGTGACTTGCATATTTATTCTTTGATCAATAATTTTGAAACAAAATTTTTACCCTTTCAATCAAAGATAAATACGAGTGCGAGTTGGATCATTTATCGTGATAAAGGTATAACGATCATAAAAAACTTCACCATTGCAAGGGTTTAGTGAGACTTTTAGGAGTCAAGCAGTCACATATGCCTATCTCATAAGGAGGACACCGGGGATAAGGGAATGATTTTTGGAGTCAAGCAATCGCATATGCCTCTTGCATAAGGAGGACACCGAGGATAATGAATAAAGTGACTTTTGGAGTCAGGTGGTCGCATATGCCTATCACATAAGGAGGAAGCAAAAGGGGCAATGGATAAAATGACTTTTGGAGTCTGGCGGTTGCGTATGCCTATTGCATAAGAAGGACGCCGGGGATAATGAACAAAGTGACTTTTGGAGTCAAGCAATCGTAAATGCCTATCGTATAAGGAGGACACAAAGGGGGTACTCGTGTCATAGCCATGGTTTTAGTGAGACTTTCGGAGTCAAATGGTCATGTATGACCTGCCATACAGAGCCATAGTGTTTGTAGTGTGCAGTTGGTAAACACATTTATTCCTTGATCGATAATTTTGAAACAAAAATTTTGCCCCTTCGATCAAGAATAAATGTGGGTAAATGTGTCTGGATTACCTGTTATAGTCATGTGGGACTGAATTTGTGAAGTTTGTGACGATCGCGTAATACTAGGTAATACAAGACACATCAAAAGTGCAATCTAAATTCCATGGTTTAAGATTGTGGGAGATTGTGATTTGTGAAAAGTGAGACAATCTCGTATGACTTGGCATATGGGATACATCAGAAATGAGTTTTGGATTCCCTTTTAAAGTCATGGTGGACTGTGATTTGTGAGTAGGGAGGCGATTGTTGGGTATGCCCTAGTCCTGAGGCATTGGTCCTCGTTTTGTATCATACATTTTGTACCTTGTTATGAGATTTATGTATTATAAAATTTGTGCAATTTTATAAATAGAGTTTCCAATGAACATATCCATATCTATGTTGACAAGTGTCATGCACTTGGTAGTAAGACCATGGATAGGGGAAAAGATATGACCATAAAGTTAACCGTAGTCTGTTCCAATCATGGGAATGAACGGGACCAAAGACTATCATTAGCTTGGTTGTGTGGCAGTGTCTTACCGGCCATTGGACATGGAATGTCAACCAAGTTAATAGGTACATGCAATGGGGCATGGAACTAGATAAATCCACTAAACGAGAAAATCCATATGGTATAGTATCACAAGTGATTCTCGTGTAGTACTTGTATGGATCCTTTGACCTGACCATATCATGGTGCTGCATATAAGGTGACATACATATGAGGTGACATACTTTGGTGTACGCCTAAAGGGCCTGTAACAGGGTGCCAAGTATGGGTACATTGGGGTATGTCAGTAAACATGGAAGGACTATGGATATGCAGAAAGGAATGTCACTCAGTAGTCCACTGAGAAGATACTTGATGAATGCGACTGATAAGAGTGTTGCCACATCCAAACAAGTTGGAACTTGTTTATGAGCATCAGTTTATTCAAGATCAAGTTAATGTCTAGACACAAAAGAGGGTGATTAATCCATGCCTCTATGTTGGACACCGATATCAATGACATAGGATAAGCAAGTTTAAACTACAGGGTTCTGATTTCAGTTGGATAGCTATCTCTATCTTAATTGGGGGCTGTAGTGGCTTGCTAGAGCCCACCTAAAGTCTGTGGGCCATAGGCCCACTACCAACATAAAGATAGGCCCATGTGATCATACACATTGAACGTCCGAGCTTGAACTTAACGGATCAACCGTATCCTTGGAGTATATCAACCATGAGAGAGGATTCTATTGATCATATTATAAAAATCAATTGGATTGATTAAAATAATATAATTAATATTTGTGTTGCTTTCTTATAATTAATTCAATGAATTAATTTAAGATATTATTTCCTGGGTGGAAATATGTCACTTGTATAGGTTTACATGTGTTTAATTTTATGGTCTAATTTTAATTCACAGGTTAAATTAATTAGTCAAATTAATTTTGATATAAATGACATGTAATATATATTATATGGTATAATATATTCATATATATGGAAGATTAAAATTAGATTTCTAATTAAAATAAACCTAAAGAATTGATTTCAGACTTGGGCTTAATGAGCAAAAAGCCCACATAAAATAAAACCAAAAAGGGCCTCAATGATCCGACGTTAGCATGGGTTCTCGCTCCATAGCTGTTCGTGTATGGGATTGTGGAGGAGATCAAATTTGATTTCTATAGCCATCTCTGAAAGAGATATTCCTGGTGAGAATTTGAATTTTCTCATTTAATTTTGTTGTTTTGACTTCCACTTCAATTGTTCCTGGGTATTGGTTTTGAGAAAACGATTCGTGCTTCCGTTTTAATCGGTTGTTTTGCAATGAAAAATCTCTTCAACGATCTCGTATGACTTAGCAGTCGAGACAAGTCAAAAATGTAATTTTATGGAGTGAAATGATCCAAAAATTATGCTTACATTGAATTTTTTTGCAATTTCCTCAGGTATCGTGCCCTTAGACGAGGCGGACCGTCGTTGAAAATTTTAAGCGTCGACACATTGGTCCTGCAAAATTATTGAAATGCTTTCCCATGGGGAAAATTAAATATTCGGTGATATAATAAAATTAGAAAATAAATAAATGGGATTTTAGCACTACAGTCGTGCGACTGTATTACAGTCATACATTTATAAGTACAATCATGTGACTGTATAGAAAATACAACAGTACGACTGTAAAACATGGGGAGAAAAATTAAAAAGGGGTAATTTGCCGCATCTCCTTCACTCCCATTAAGGATTTCTCCTTTATTTTCTCTCAAAAAGTTTTGATTCTAAACCTCCAAACCCATGAAAATGTTGAAGAAATAAGGTAAGAAACTGAGTAAGCTCACTCCCGCTCAGATTCGGGGTTCAGGTGGTGCATATGATATCCCATTTGTGAGTATTTCGGATGGATACGGGCATCATCAGTATACGGACCATTTTGGGGTCTGTTTTGGTTCAGACATCCCCATTTTGCTGGAGATGGACTAACATCTTGCCTCTCTCAAGGTTAGTACTCGAATCCGAGCTTTGATTTTGAAATTTTTTTTGAATTTTTTCCATTTGAATTCCCGGTTTAATTTGCATGTTTTTATTGCTTTCTGTATGATTCTGTTGAGTAGAATGCATGCTAGGGGTCCCCTGTAGTTCATAGGATCAAGAATCTAGGAAAAACGAGTTATAAAACACGCAAAACCAAATACGGAACAAAACTGTCAGCCCAGACATGAACACTCGTACGAGTGTAACATGAACACTCGTACGAGTGAGATTATAGTCATGTGACTGTAAAACTTTATTTTTGAATCATATGTACGAGAGTAATTCTTGTAACTAAATTTGTACGACTTTAGAACCTTTTTCCTTTTTTTTTTTTTACTTTTTATTACTAATATCTAATTTTATGTAGAAAATTGAATAAATGTTGATTTTATTCACTAAATGTGCAGGATAGGGAGATATTGGGCTACATGAATCTTTCCTTGTCCCGAGTTTGGTGGGAATATCTCCTTGAGGCCGTGAAGATCCACATCAGAGGTCTCGGTCTGGAGGCTTTCATCCTTTCTTTGCCAGAGAGCATGCCACATACGACTGATGCTGTGATGATGGCCCTATGTGAGAGGTGGGTCTACACCACCCACACCTTTCATCTACCCATTGGCGATTTCACAGTTTTGCCTTCAGACTTCATCGGGATCACTAGATTCGGCTTTGGTGGGTCCTCGATCTGGTTCAACTGCTTTCTGTCCCGGTAGCAATTAGTGGATGACTACCTCAACCGACTGATTTGCTACACCTTCGAGAAGGGGAAGGTCTTTTGTTCTCGAGTGGAGACATACTGGGCCACTCACCCAAACCCCTTCGAGGAGGACGTGGAGCAATACACTCGAGCCTACATACTCATCCTACTATCTTTCACGCTCTTCCCTACTGGACAGAGTACATGCAACTTGACTTTGTTACCGTCCTTGGTCGATTTGATTATTTTAACAACTTTGGACTAGGCTCGAGCTGGGTTGGGCCAGCTGTATTATGGGTTAGACCTGTGCACTAGGGGGAGGCAGTAGGAGATCCTGGGCTTTTGGTTTGGACTTTTGGTATTACCCTTCTCCTTTTCCTTTTCTTGTTCCTTTTCCTTTTTTTAACTCTGTTTTATTGATTGCAGATTTGGGTGTTTGATCACGACATTCTTGAGCCGCTAGCTCTGAGGGATGTGCAAGGGGAGTAGTGTCCTACTATTCTACGTACTTGGATGTAGGGATGGCAGGTGATCGGCCATAATTTGGTGGAGATCCGGTAGGCTTCGAGGAGTCTCCTGGGAGAGGGTAAGCAAACTAATTTCGTTAGATAATAAATTTTTAATTCAGTATTTACTTACTTGTGATTGAATGTTTGCTTCTCTGATTGTGTTTTTGCATCTTAATGACTCCCCAAGGCTCAGTCAGGGAGTTCAGCCTTCTGTTATGTAGGCGTCCTATTGGTTTGACAACCGCCGGTTCTTCATGGAGTGTCCTATGTCCCAAGAGTGGCACTTGGGTGAGTGCCTCCTGCAGGCTGGGTAGTTCCTCCTCGGCTCTCGTGCACCTTATGTTTGCCCCACCTATCGGAGCCTGCTGAGCACTCGGATATCTACAGGGATGGATACACTGTTAACTCCATCGAGGGCGACTATTTGGCTTTTCATCCAAGAGTCCCTATTGCCAATCTAGCTCAGTGCACCGGCAGCTCTTTCCCGTCATGTATTTTCTATCCATTGTTCCTTTATTATTTGAATTTGATTTTTAGTATCTAATGTTCCTTTAATTGCAGGTCAAGAGGTAGAGGGGGTCGAGTTCTGCTCGGCAGTCTATCCCAGAAGATGAGGACACTAAGGTCACTACTACGGGAGGGTCTAATCCTACTCAAGATAGGAGACACCCTGTACATTCCTCCAGTGCTACAGTGTCTGCAGCTGAGGTTGACCTTCAGTCTGATGTGGTTGGATGGTAGATATGCTACTTGGGAGCAGTCCCCTTATCACGACCATCAGATCATATTCGCCCCAGAGCCAACTACTCATGTAAGTCTTCTGCTTGTTTTGTCATTTCCTTATTTCCTTAGCTTTTCTTATACTACTTTTAACTCTTGTATGTCTTTTAATTTTTTTTAGATTTCTCAGGCTTAGGTGGAAGGACATGGCCCAGCAATACTTGGGCCTAGAGTCCTTTGTGACTCAAGATAATGCTGCCTGGGTTGTAAGCATTCTGCAGTTCCTGCATTTTCATATGATTTATGCAATGCATGAATGAATGTGTATGTATGTATGCATGTTAATTTGTATTGTCATTTTACATTCTCGAGTGTAGATACTACAAGAGCAGGCTAGACAGACGATAACATTTGAGGATCAAGCCCTGGCTGTGACGCACGAGTTGACTCGGGTGTGAGCTGATTATCAGGCTTAATTGAGCCGGGTGCAGGCCTACTACGATGCCGATAGAGTGGCGCATCTCAGTGAGTCAGAGTCTTCGGAGGAGGAGAGAGATGAGAGTTAGATTAGGGCTCTTTGTATTCTATACTGCATTTTTGCACATAAAATGAACTTCATTTTCATTATTGTGGCTATCGATTTTGCTTATTTTAATGATTCACTCCTTTCTCAACTTTGTTTCTTTTCATTCAGGCTTTTACAATTTTCTAGAATCATTACAAGACTCCAATTTGCTTAAATTAAAGCCTTTTGGGCTGTGGAACATTAAGTCATATTATAGATATCCCTTAAACAATGAATTACTGAATGCTTGTTGTCACTACTGGGACCCAATTGACAATGTTTTCTGCTTCTCGCACCAAGAACTCTGCCCCTTGCATAAAGAGTTCAGTGCCATCCTATGTAGGGAATCATCACGGGAAAAATTAAACGCAAGGCGGAATACTGATTAAAATTTTCCTTGATTCCAAAGCCCAAGATACATGTAGATTAATAGAATGAAATCAAGAACAGAGAAAAATAAATTTTCTCACCTTAACTGTCTCCTCTAGAGACTGCTGCAGAAACTCAAATGCGTTTCTTCCACAATCCGGCACATGAACGACTCTCGAACGGGACTCATGCTAGCAAATGGATTAAACGAAAACCAAGAGAAAGCTAGGAAAGGGTTTGCTGTAATTTTTATTAGGTTGGCTAAATTCTCTATGCTAGGGTTAGGGTTAGAGAGAAATTAGGTCAAGGCTTCCTTTTATATACTTTTTAGTATACTCCTTAACCTACTAAGATTTTAATTAAACTATAGGTTATTTAATTTGATTAAATTAATTTAACTTGTACAATTAGAATTAAATAAAACCTTATTATAAAATTCCAAGTGACACAATTAATTATAATTTTATCAAATTTATATTCCAAATTTAAATTAAAACTAACCTAAATAAATACACCTTTTGTATTTATATTTCCACCAAGGAAATTTAATCTTATTTAATTAATTATGTGCTGCATGTAATTAATTAACCAAATAAAATTAATTTCTCCCTTAATCTATATTGAATTAATTATGACATAACCTAATGTCAATAATTCAATTAATTTGGTTTCCATCCAAGTTCCGATTTGTCAACATTCAGTCGTTCTATGTGTACGATCCTGTGGGTCCGTCCTTATGTTGGCAGTGGGCCCAAAGCCCACAGATTGTAAGTGGGTTCTAGCAAACTGTTACAACCCCTAATTAAGATGAAGACTAGCAGTCTAATGTGAAACATAACCCCGTAGTGATCTCGTATATCCCTTGCCAACTGACATCGATATATAAGCAAGAGGCATGGTCTTGTCATCCTCTTATATGCTTATTTATCTCTTGATACGGAGTGGACTGAACCTAACGAATAAGTATCCCAACTTATTCAGGTATGGCCATACATTTGTCAGTCCCACTCATTAAGTGGCCAGTGATGTCATCTCAGGGGACGCTAAGTGGTAATTCCGTCAACTTCACTATCAACATCAACATGTTCACTGGCCCACCCAACATACCTATACTTGGCACCCTATTATGAGCCCGTTAGGCATATATCAAAGTGTATCAGATCCCATGTTATGTTATAGCGAACATCGGGTCTAAGGATAATAGTAAGAGCTACCAGAGAAACACCTATGATGATCCAGCCATGTGGTGTTCTCACGGCGGATCGATCCAGTACCATGCGACCCAACATGTACCCATATCATTAACTGACATTCCATATCTAATGGTCTATCAGACACCGCCATCCAGTCAAGGATATGCTAGTCTTTGGTTCTATTCATTCCCATGATTAGAACATATTAGGGATATCTTTATGATTATAACTTTAACTCTACTAAAAGGTCTCATAATCCAATGGCCTACATTGTTTTACTTTAGTATGGTTATAATCATTGGATACTCTATTTATGAATAGCATAAGATATGAATAAATAGATTCATGCCTTTATTTCAACACAAAATGTATAATATAAAATATCCAAATATAAAGTATAACACAAAATAAGAACCAATGCCATTTGGATTAGGGCACACCAACAATCTCCCACTTGCACTAGTTCCAATATGCATTACCCTGATCCCTATAGATCTAGTATAACCCTCATGCTATGCCTATGCTAGCACCTTGGTCAACGGATCAACGACATTTTTCCTGGTGTCAACTCTCTGTAGTGAAATGTCTCCTCTATCCATGATCTCTCGGATGAGGTGAAACTTCCTAAGTACATGTTTGGACTTCTTATGTGATCGAGGCTCCTTAGTTTGTGCGATGGCTCTGTTGTTGTCATAGAAGACATTCAGTAGGTTTAGGATAGATGGAACTACTCCTAACTCAGTGATGAACTTCTTAATCCAAACAGCTTCCTTTGCAGCTTCATATGCAACAATCTACTCAGCTTATGTGGTAGAATCGGCAATGGTTGGCTATTTCGAGCTTCTCCAACTGATGGCCCCATCATTCAATAGGAAGACATAACTAGACTACGACTGGTTTTAATCCTGATTGGTCTTGAAGCTTGCATCAGTGTACCTTGACAATGACAGCTCTTCTTGACCTCCATACATTAAGAAGCTATCCTTAGTCCTATTAAGGTACTTAAGGATTGCCTTGATGGCATCCAGTGATCCTCCCCAGGATTTGACTAGTATTGGCTAGTCATACTCAGTGCAAAAGCGACATCAGGTCTCGTACCTACATGGAGTACATGATGGATCCTATAGCCGAAGCATATTGGATCTTCAACATCTTCTCCCGGTCCTCCTTCGTCAGAGGACCGTTGTTCCTACTTAGTTTGAGCCCATGGCACATAGGTAAGAAACTTTTCTTTGCCTTATCCATGCCAAACCTTTTCAGAACTTTGTCTATGTAAGAGGCCTGACTTAGGCCTAGAAGCCAATTGGATCTATCCCTATAGATCCTGATCCCTAAGATCATCTCAGCTTGTCCTAAGTCCTTCATTACGAAGCACTTACTCAACCACTACTTAATGCCTTGCAGTATTGGTATGTCATTTCCAATAAGAAGGATGTCATCTATGTACAGGACTAGGAATGTAGATACGCTCCCACTAACCATCTTGTACACACAAGGTGTTGGGATTCGTCATCGGAAAAATAACGTGGCGCAGTGGAAATTACATCGTTAAAATTTTCCTAGAATCCACCTATCGTGTCAAATTGCCATTGATTGGAATAAAACCAATTTGAATCAAGAGAGATTAACTAACCGGATTCATCTCTTCTAGAGATTGCTGCAGAATCATTTCTTGAAATTGTTATCTCCAAAGTCCAGTGCACGACCAACTATCCAGCAGGAACCGGTGCTAGCCGAAGAAGCGGAAGGAATGAAGAATTAATTGCTGTAATTTTCAGCTGTTGAGAATTAATTGCTGTAATTTTCAGCTGTTTTTAGGGCTACAATGAGGCTAAAATTTCCAGCAATAAATTTAGGTTTAGGGTTTTTATTTTCTTCCTTAAGTGTGCCCTTATATAGGCACCTTGTCTAATTGGGTTTTAATTAGGTTAATTAAATCCAAGCCCACTAGGATTATAATTACATAAATAAACTTTAATTAAAAGTATATACTATGTAATTTAATTCCATTTGGCTAAATTTAATTACCTCTAAATAAAATTAAATCACACTTAAGTAAATACAATACATGTATTTAATTTTCCTACTTAGGAAAATTATTTAATTAATTGTTTACTCTATGTAATTCAATTAATTCACATTAAATTATGTTTATTAATTAAATAAAACCAACCCAATGTTAATTAATTACCTTGACACCGAATATCAACTAATTAATTAATGTATTCCTTCCAATGTACATTACATGTACAATTTCTATAAGTTCCGGCTCAGTTGATCTATGTGCGCGATCCTTTAGTTCTGTCTATATGTTGGTAGTAGGCCCAAGGCCCACAGACTGTAAGTGGGTTCTAGCAAACCGTTACAGCTCTCAATTAAGATAGAGATGCAGTAGTCTGTTGAAGACACTGACCCAGTAGTAATCTCACAGTGTCCTTTGCCAAATAATATTGATATGAATAAACAAGAGGCATGGTGTCCGTCATCCTCTTCTGCAGTTTATTATATTTCTTGATCTTGAGTTGACTAATTAATGAAATAAGCAACCGACTTACTTGGGTATGGCTATACACTTATCGGTCCCACTCATCAAGTGGCCAATGATATTAACTCGGTGTTACCCGAGTGGCAATTCCATCACTTCATCATCAATATCAATATGTTCACTATTCCATCAAATCATACCCATATTTAGCATCCTTTTACAAACCTGTTAGGCGTATGTCAAAGTGAACCGGATTCCATATTCATACTATAATGAAATCTGGTCTAAGGACAAAAGAGACCTACTTAAGAAAGACCTATGATGCAACAACCATGTGGCTTTCTTGCACAGATCAATCGAGTCCCATGTCAACAACATGTACGTATATTCATGACTGACTATACAAGTGCTTTGGCTAGTTTAGAATTGCCATACAGTCATCGAATATACAAGTCTATGGTTATATTCGTTCCCATGATTAGAACACACCTGGGATAGGTTTTATGATTATCAATCAATGGATACTCTACTCAGATTATAGCATAAGATATAAATGAAATAGATTAATTGCCTTTATTAATGTGACACAAATAATTTATTCATACAATGAGTCTTAATGTATAATACAAAATACAAGAATCCAATGCCCTAAGAACTAGGGCATACCAACACAGGGCTTATCTGGATTCTGTATGAAGCCATATTCCTTAATAGCCTTATTGAATCTCAGGTTCCAACTCTGAGAAGCTTGCTTCAATCCATAAATGGATCTCTGAAGCTTGCATACCCAGTTAGGATACTTTGGATCGATAAAACCCTCAGGTTGTGTCATGTACACATCCTCGAGTAGCTTTCCATTCAGAAAAGTGATCTTAACATCTATCTGCCAAATCTCATAATCATACCATGCAGCTATGGCAAGTAGTATCCTAATGGATTTGAGCATTGCGACTTGTGAGAAGGTTTCATCATAGTCAATTCCCTGGACTTATCTGAAACCCTTCACCACCAGTCACCCTTTGAAGGTGTTGTTAGCCTTTAACTTGAAACACCACTTGCAACTGATTACCTTAGCACCCGAAGATGGATCAACCAAATTCCAAACTTGGTTATCGTACATCGATTGCATCTCATCTTCCATGGCTTTACTTTAGTTAGCTGATAGTGGGCTTTCAATACCCTCCTGGTAGGTCCTGGGTTCTTCTTGGTCAAAGAGAAGATTCCCATCATCGGTCACGAGAAACTTATATCTCTCGGGTTGATGATGGACCCTACCAGACCTTCTAAGGTCCTGTATGATCAGTTCAAATTCCTCAATTACTTGAGGTTCTAGTTCGATCTCTGAGCTATCTCGTATAGGTGCTTGTGGATCTTGAACTTCCCTTAGCTCAATATTGCTCCTACTGTCTTTCTTGGAGATAAACTCTTTTTCAAGAAAGACACCCTTTCGTGCTATGAACACCTTGTTCTCAGCAGGGTTGTAGAAGTTGTATCCCCTTGTTTCCTTGGGGTAACCCACAAACAGGTACTTTTCGGTTTTGGAGTTTAGCTTGCCACTTGTCAATTTCTTGACATGGGCCTCACAACCCCAAATTAGCATGAAAGAGACGTTGGGCTCCTTGCCCATCCATAGTTCATATGGCGTCTTTTCAACTACCTTACTCGGTGTACGGTTAAGTGTGAATGCAGCTGTCTCTATTTCATATCTCTAAAAGGATGTTGGGAGAGTGGTTTGACTCATCATCAAGCGGACCATATCCAACAAGGTCCTGTTCCTCCTTTCTGACACTCCATTCCATTGGGGTGTTCTAGGAGGAGTGAACTGTGAGATTATCCCACACTCTCTCAAGAATGAATCAAACTCTAGGCTGATATACGAACCTTGGACATATCTTGTTCCATTGTCCTTTTTGCTTGCATTCAAAGCACACATCCTCATGAGTGGCCTCGGGCTTGGGCCCTTGCTTAGTGTGAGCACAGGTTTTTTTTTTACCTCTATGATGAGAGTCCTATGTTACCTTTTAAGTAGACAAACATGAATTAGACTTGAGAATGAGTGGGATGTTGCCTGGAATGTCTCAAACGCTCCAAAGACCAAACAATCCTCGATCTAAAACCCTGAGAAAGGTCCTTTGAGTGATTAGAGGGCTTAAAGGTGAGTGTGGTATTTAGGAGAATCTGTCACGGCTCTAATTAGAGCTGCACGTCTGTAGTTTCACAACTACAGCTGCATGGCTATAACCTTATAGCCGCGTGGCTCTATCGTGCAGACAGAAATATTCCTGAATAGCAGAATAGAATTTGACATGGATGGGGTCTCTTAATTAGCAGAAATTTCCATGATTCTCTAGGTTTTTAACATATCAGAAAGAAAGGAGCAAAGAAGGAAACAAGACAGAAAATAAGGGGAATTATAGAGGGATTAAGGAGAGACAAAATTAGAGAGGAGAATTCTAGGAGAGAAAACAAAAAGAGAGAAAAATAAAGAACAAAACCAGAAACACCTAAAAACGGACTAAGAAACACTTGGGGTGAGGGTTACCTAGTGACTTTCATTCATCAGGGCCTATTCTCGGGTTGTAATCGGATCAATTCGGGACACAAACTTGAAATTTTTGGAGTGTTCACGGGATTCAAGGCGCATGCCACCTTTTCAATCGACTTTCGGACGTCATACACGCTGGAACATCAACAAGGTGAACTCTAAGAGGCCTTAAACTCGTATTTGTTCATTTTGTGTTTTTCTGTGTTTCGTGCAAATTTCCAGAAACTGGTTATTTGATTATGCCATGTGGCTCTGACTAGAGCCAAGCGGCAGTAATCTCTTAGAACAGAGCCGGGCAGCTGTCTCCATAATCTAGTACACGAACGACTCTCGAACGGGACTCGTGCTAGAAAAAGGATTGAACGAAAACAAAGAGAAAGCGAGGAAAGGGGTTGCCGTAATTTTTATTAGGTTGGCCAAATTCTCTATGCTAGGGTTAGGGTTAGAGGGAAATTAGGTTAAGGCTTCCTTTTATATACTCCTTAGTATACTCGTTAGCCTACTAGACAATTAGGACTAAATAAAACCTTATTATAACATTCCAATTGACACAATTAAATATAATTTTATCAAATTTATATATCCCAAAGTTAAATTAAACCCAACCTAAATAAATACACCTTTTGTATAATTTAATTTAATTATTATATATTGAATTAATTATGACATAAACTAATGTCAATAATTCAATTAATTTGGTTTTCGTTCAAGTTCTGATTTGTCAACATTCAATCGTTCTATGTGTACGATCTTATGGGTTTGTCTTTATGTTAGCAGTGGGCCCAAAGCCTATAGACTGTAAGTGGGTTCTAGCAAGCCGTTACAGCCCCTAATTAAGACGGAGACTAGTAGTAGTCTAATGTGAAACATAACCCGATAGTGATCTCGTATATCCCTTGCCAACTGACATTGATATATAAGCAAGTGGCATGGCCTTATCATCCTCTTATATGCTTATTTATCTCTTGATATCGAGTGGAATGAACCTAACGAATAGGTATCCCAACTTATTCGGGTATGGCCATACACTTGTCAGTCCCACTCATCAAGTCGCCAGTGATGTAATCTCAAGGGACGTTGAGTGGCAATTCTATCAACTTCACTATCAACATCAACATGTTCACTGGCCCACGTAACATACCCATACTTGGCACCCTATTACGGGCCCGTTAGGCGTATATCAAAGTGTATGAGATCCCATGTTATGTTATAGTGAACATCAGGTCTAAGGATACTAGCAAGACCTACCTCAGAAACACCTATGACAATTGAACCATGTGGTGTTCTCGTGGTGGATCGATCCAGTACCATGCCACCCAACATGTATCCATATCATTGACTGACATTCCATGTCCAATAGCTGGTGAGACACCGCCATCCAGTCAAGGATATGCTAGTCTTTGGTTTATTCATTCCCATGATTAGAACAGACTAGGGATTTATTTATGATTATAACTTTAACTCTACTAAAAGGTCTCATAATCCAACGGCCTACATTGGTTTACTTTAGTATGGTTATATCATTAGATACTCTATTTATGAATAGCACAAGATATGAATAAATAGATTCATGCCTTTATTTCAACACAAAATATATAATACAAAATATCCAAATATAAAGTATAATACAAAACAAGAACCAATGCCATTTGGACTCGGGCACACTAGCATCCTGAACATCCCGTTCCACAAAGGGATCAACATTGCAATTCCTAAGTTCACCTTCGGGAATACTAATTCATTAGCGAGTTTGTTCGGGTTCCTCAATCATGTAGTGGAAGCTCTACTCTCCACTGAATCTTTTTTTCCTGGTCTTTACTTGGAATTGGTTCTAGAATGGTGTATCAACACCCCTAGGGACCATATTGGCTACGCTAGCATGGTTAGCCTATTGCTAGTGAGCCGATACTTCTGTGATGCTGGCAACGTGGTTGCCTCCTTCAGGACTGTTTCCCTTATTCTGCAAATGGCTGCTAGAGCATCTTCAGCTCCGTTTGCACTCACCGAGACCCTAATTAATCTACATGCTTCCAAGATGAAAGGTTCCCTCTGAGTTGGCCCTAATCTTATATTCTAAGTAATTCCTTTCATTGGCTTATGTACATTCTGGTGTCCAAAAGAGTTTCTGACTATTGCTTTAAACTATGTTGCATATCTGGCTGTTGGAGAAGTTGTCAATCCTTAAAATTCTGAGAGGAAATTTTAAGAAATATCACCTAACCAACTTCAAGGAAAGAGGCTTCTTCGTAGACTCTTATGTTGACACGTCTGCCAATGAATAGGCCGTTTGGTTAGCTTGCACAACCGATGATCAGATTAGATGGGTCTGCCCTTGGTGGAAGATTATGTATGTGGTTGTGGAGATGTGGGATCGTGGTGTCCAATTGGGATTGACCAAAGTGACCTTTTATTCTCCAAGTCACCTTCGTCGGCAGTACGACTAATCACAAAACATTCCTCAACTTTCATGTATTACATGTGTGTGGAATACACTACTTCTTAGCCAGACCATATCAAGTTTCGCTGGACTAATAGTACTAGCCATGTGACATTGAAGTATGTTTCCCTTAATTTTGTGGAGATGGATGAATAGTATAAACTTTGGTTGGTTGAGATTAAGGACCTACCAACCCACGAGGCTCGTGAACGTATGACTCTCCATTGGTTGGGTTCTTCCGAGGTTGCAAAACTGCTTCCTATCAAGAAAAGAAAAATATGAAAGAAACATGATTCCTATTACCCTTTTTTTTAATTTTTAATCTATTTTTATGATGTTCACAGTTTCTATGCCTAGGCGTATGAATGATTTTGTTTCTTTGGATGTTTCAACAAATGAATCATGTAACATACTCCAAACATTCATGCAATATGTTGAGCAATATGCACTTCATTAATGAAATTCAATTATTGTAACAATTAAAAATGCCAAAATCGGTACATATCTTGAACGAACTCATTCCTGTTATCAACCATCCCGTACAGGTTTTCTGGCTGATAAACTACCTCTCATTACCTTAACTTTTGCTTAAACTACCCTTGCTAAGTTTTGCTTAAACTACCCTTGCGGGTTTTCAACTTAACAGACCTGTTTTTTTTACACATGGAAGGGTTTGAGATGATCCTGGTTGATCAAATTGGTGAGCTCATTGCTGTCCATGTCTATAATCTTTACTGCACCTTTTGAGAGTACCCTCTTAACCACATATGGCCCTTCCGAATTGGGTTTGAATTTCCCCCTCACATTCGTGTTGGATGGTCTCATCTACTTCAACACCAAATCCCCCAGCTTTAAAGGTTGTTTTTGATAACGAACTCATTGATTGTAGGCTATAGTCATCCTTTGATGGTACATTTGCAGATGACCCAGAGCTTTGAGATGCTTTTGATCGACCATAGCCAGCTGTTTCAATCTTGCCTTTACCCATTCTGTCTTAGGAAATTGAACTTCTAAGATGATACTTAAGGATTTTAGTTCCATTCCAATAGGAAGGATTACCTCCATCCCATAAACCAGCAAATACGGCGTTTCCCCTATCGGTGTTCTAACATTGGTTTTGTAACCCTATAAGGCATATGGGACTCTATCCGCCCAGTCTCTATAGGTCGAGTTGGTCTTTGACAAGATCTTCTTATTAGACTTGTTCATCCCTTCCACTGTTTCGTTGGCTTGTGGCCTATAAGGTGAAGACTGTTGGTGTGCCCTAGTTCTTAGGGAATTGGATTCTTCTATTTTGTATTATACATTAAGACTCATTATATGAATGCATTATTTGTGTCACATTAATAAAGGCAATTAATCTATTTCGTTTATAACTTGTGCTATAATATAAGTATAGTATCCATTGATTGATAATCATAAAACCCATCCCAGATCTATTCTAATCGTGGGAATGAATAGAACCATAGACTTGTATATTCTATGACTGTATGGCAATTCTTAACTAGCCATAGTACTTGTATAGTCAGTCATGAATATAGGTACATGTCCTTGACATGGGACTGGATCGATTCACACAAGAAAGCCACATGGTTGTCTCGTCATAGGTCTTTCTTGAGTAGGTCTCTTTTGTCCTCAGACCAGATTTCATTATAATATCAATATGGAATCCGGTTCACTTTGACATATGCCTAACGGGTCTGTAAAAGGATGCTAAATACGGGTATGATTAGGTGGACCGGTGAACATGTTGATATTGATGATGAAGTGATGGAATTGCCACTCGGGTAACACCGAGACGATATCATTGGCCACTTAATGAGTGAGACAGATAAGTTTATGGCCATACCCAAATAAGTTGGTTGCTAATTTGATTAATCAGTCAACTCAAGATCAAGAAATATAATAAACAACAGAAGAGGATGACAGACACCATGCCTCTTGTTTATTCATATCGATATCGTTAGGCAAAGGACACTATGAGATTACTACCGGGTGAGTGTCTTCTAAAGACTGCTGCATCTCTATCTTAATTGGGGGCTGTAACAGTTTGCTAGAACCCAATTACAGTCTGTGGGCCTTGGGCCTACTGCCAACATAAAGATAGACCCATAGGATCGTGCACATAGATCAACTGAGCTGGAACTTATAGAAATTGTACATGTAATGTACATTGGAAGGAATGCATTAATTAATTAGTTGACATTCGGTGTCAAAGTAATTAATTGAGATTGGGTTGAATTTAATTTAATTAATAAGTTTACATAATGTAATTAATTAATTTATCAATTAATTGAATTACATAAAGTAAACAATTAATTAAATAATTTTCCTAAGTAGGAAAATTAAATACATGAATTGTATTAACTTAAGTGTGATTTAATTTTATTTAGGGGTAATTAAATTTAGCCAAGTGGAATTAAATTACATAGTATATACTTTTGAATTAAAGTTTATTTATGTAATTATAATCCTAGTGGGCTTTGAGTTTAATTAACCTAATTAAAACCCAATTAGACAAGGTGTCTATATAAGGGCACACTTAAGGAGGAAAAACCTAATTCAACTCTAATTAATTGCTGGAAATTTTAGCCACCAATAGAAGCCCCAAATAGCCGAAAATCCCAGCATTAATCCTCCATTCCTTCGCGTCTTTGGCTAGCACCGGTTCCCGCTCAATAGTTGGTCGTGCACCGGACATTGGAGATCGCAGTTTCAAGAAATGATTCTGCAGCAGTCTCTAGAGGAGACGAATCCGGTGAGTTAATCTCTCTTGATTCAAATTGTTTTTATTCTAATCAATGGTAATTGAACACGATAGGTGGATTCTAGGTAATTTTAAACGGTGTATTTTCCGCTGCGCCAAGTTATTTTTCCAATGATGAATCCCAACAGTGGTATCAGAGCCTTGGTTTTGCCCATTAGATTGATTGGAATTGGTCTTTGAAAGCGTTCTTGAAGAAAGAATGGGTTTCAAGTTTGTGATTTTAGGGTTTTTTTTATTCAAATGGTTTTGTTTTTGGATGAACCCTAAAATTGTTGGATTGGGGTTTTTGATTATTTTTCCCCAATTGGTTTCCATCTAAAATTGTTTAGGGTTTTGTTTAATTTTTTTTTGGCTGGAAATTTTAATTTTATGATTTATATTTTTAAAAAATAATTGTTCACAATTGGAATCGCAATTTTGTAATTGCAATTGTGGGCTGCTGCCACTTGCGGCAGCAGGCTGCCGCACGGCAGCACTGCTGTCTCTGGACAACAGCACCGCAGGCGGGATTGGGGTCTGGTTTTGGATTTTACGGGTATTTTTATCCCAGACCCTAATGCAAATTAAATTAAAATTTTTTTTTAAATTAATTTGTATTTAAATTGTTTATTTTGTTGGCATGCATATTTAATTTAATTGTTTGCATATTAAATTGAATATGGACTTTGTGAAATTGGCCCAATAAACCGTGACACCGGTTAAAATTGGGAGAGCTAAATTTTAAATTTGTGACAACCCAAATTCAAGTGGGAGCAAAATTGTTAATTTTGCATTTATGGTTGTTATCCATTGGGCCTTTATGGGCCTTAGTCACATTTGTTAAAATTGGCGATTTCACCCTAAGTAACTCGGCTTAACATTTATATTTATAATTTGGAATGCCATGATCATGCATCATATTGGTATGTATGTGCACGACAGGTACTTTGTTTGAAATGTTATGTTGAGTTCTATAGGCCCTAAATTATTATCGGTTGTGATTTAATTTTGGGAAATATGGCCTGCGTGCCATTTTTTATTTTGATGTAATTTTAGAATAGATTTTATTTTACAAAATTGTTGGAATTGCATCAAGTATGGAGGAAGGCCCAGATGGAGCAAGCCCATGGTGGGAGCTAAAGAAGGATTGCAGTCTGGCTCATGAAGAATTAGATAAGATATCTAGTTTTTCGTTAGGTTGTAATTAAAGGCCCATTGGATCTCATTTATTTTAAATTAAGTATGCTATTGCATTTGTCATATAATATGGATGTATGGATCACCATATTATTACCTGCGTTTTTGCATGCTAACCCGTATCACTTAATTATAATCCGGAAATTAATATATTGAGTCGCTTAAAAGTGCTTCCCACATTCACACCTCTTCCTCCCATTGATGCTGCAATGTGCGCCATGCCCTAGATAGGTACATTGTAATATTCGGTGGGTCGTCGAGGGTTAAGATACTTGGTATGGTTAACATGTGAATGGTGGTTTGACTCAACATGGGTAGCACAGATGGGTAAAGTGTCAATAAGCCCATCAAACCCAGAGTCCTTCGTGGAAGGATTGGATAGGTTGTCCTACCAAACGAATCGATGGTTGGTTAGCGAGCCCTAGTTATGCCAGTCATTGATAAGTTGTGGATCTTGGTCAAGTCAGCCAATTAACAGCACCGAAAAACAAATTAAAATCGGATTATTAATTTGAATTGGCTTAAAAGTCCTTTATTTCTAACTCAAGCAATGATTTCTTCCATATAGATAATCCCATTTCACTTAAGCAATTTAAATGGCTTCAACAAACAACAACTCACTCTCACTTAGGTCACTCTTGGAGAAGGAGAAGCTTCCGGGGACTAACTTCCTGGACTAGGCTAGGAACTTATAAATAGTTCTTAGACAAGAGTCCAAGGAGTATGTACTGAATGCTCCTTTACCAGCTAGCCCTCCCGTAGGTCGAGGCATCACCACGGTGATGGTGGAGCAGTACAATCGGCATGTGAGGGATGACCGAGATGTCTCGTGCCTCATGCTGGGTACCATGGCTTCTGATCTTCAGAAGCAGTTTATGGACGACCATGCTTATGAGATGATGGATCAACTTAAAAGGATGTTCCAAGATCAGGCTCGTCAGGAATGTTACCTGACAACTAAGGCACTTTGCACTACTGTGATGGCAGTTGGGACTTTTGTTAGCACTCATGTGCTAAAGTTGAAGGGGTATATTGATACACTTGCCCGCTTCGGCTCGCCAGTTCCGCAGGACTTGGCAGCAGACATTATTCTCGGGTCACTTCCCGAGTCTTACAACCAGTTTATCATGAATTACTATATGCAAGGGTTGGATAAATCGGTTGTTGAGCTGCATGGCATGCTCAAGCTTGCTGAGCAGTCTCTTAAGAAGACTTCTGAAGTATTGCTGGTGAACAAGGGCAATACGCCCATTGCTAAGGGAAAGGCCAAATCTAAGGCCAAGGCTAAGGCCCAAAAAGCCAAGGCTAAGGGCAAAAGGGTGGTGGCCCAACCTAAAGCAAGGGTTGCTTCTCCTGACGATGTCTACCATGAGTGTTATGAGAAGGGGCACTGGAAGAGCTCATGTCAAAAGCTAAGGGTGCAACTGAAGGGCAAAACTGCTGCTTCAGGTATTTATGTTGTTGAGATTAATCTGGCTATTTCTACATCTTGGGTCTTGGACACTGGATGTGGATCTCACATTTGTTCAAATGTGCAGGGTCTAAGAAATAGGAAATTATTAGCATCTGGAGAAGTAGATCTTCGAATCGGAAATGGTGCTCGGGTTGAGGCCATGGAGATCGGAGATTATTTCTTGGAGATGCCTAGTGGACTCGTTTTGGAACTAAGGAACTGTTATTTTGTACCTGCGATGCGTAGGAATATTATTTTCGTTTCTTTGTTGGATATTTTTGGTTTTGTATTTAATATTGGACATGGTAGAATTTCTATGCAATGTGACAATATTATTTATGGAACAACATTTCTTGAAAATGGCTTATATATCCTTGATCTAAAATGTGAAAGTTCAATCTATAACATAAATACTAAAAGGATTAAACAAAATGAAATTAATCCTACTTACATCTGGCATTGTCGACTTGGCCATATAAATGAGAAGCGCATAGCTAGGCTTTACTCTAGTGAAGTGCTAAGGTCATTTGACATCCAGTCTTATGACACATGCGAATCTTATTTGAGAGGCAAGATGACAAAGGCGCCCTTTAGCAAGACGGCTGAAAGGACCTTAGAGCTATTGGACCTAATACATTCCGATGTATGTGGCCTAATGAGCACTAGTGCTAGATCTGGTTTTCTATACTTTGTCACCTTTACGGATGACTTCAGCAGATACGGTTACGTGTATCTGATGAAGCATAAGTCTGAGACTCTCCAAAGGTTCAAGGACTTTAAGAATGAAGTAGAAAACCAACTTGGCAAGAAAATAAAAGCACTTCGATCTGACCAAGGGGGTGAATATTTATGCCAAGAGTTTGACTCGTTTTTGAGAGAGTGTGGGATTGTATCCCAACTCACTTCTCCTGGTACACCCCAGTGGAATGGAGTGTCAGAAAGGAGGAATAGGACCTTGCTTGACATGGTCCGCTCGATGATGAGTCATGCTACACTCCTCGCCTCCTTTTGGGGACATGCTTTAGAGACAGCTGCTTACATTCTTAATACTACACCAAGCAAGGCAGTTGAGGGAACACCATATGAACTATGGAAGGGCCAAAAGCCCAATGTTTCCTTCTTGAAGATTTGGGGCTGTGATGCACATGTTAAGAAATTGACAAGTGGCAAACTCGAGTTCAAATCTGTCAAGTGCCAGTTTGTAGGTTACCCTAAGGAAACTAAGGGTTATTACTTCTACGATCCGACCGAAAACAAAGTTTTCATAGCCAGAAATGCAGTCTTCTTGGAGAAGGAATTCCTTTCCAATAGAGACAATGGGATTAATATTGAACTTTCAGAAGTTCAAGACTCACAAACTTCTGCAGCTACTGCTAAGGATGCTTCGAGAACCTATCTAACTACTCAAGAAATTGAGGAACCAGAACCGGTTGCACAGGACCTTAGAAGGTCTGGTAGGACACGTCATCAACTAGAGAGGTACAGCTTTCTCGTTACTGACGATGGGGACCTTATGGTCGTTGACCAAGAGGAGCCCAAGACCTATCAGAAGGCTATACAAAGCCCACACTCGGATCAATGGTGGAAAGCCATGGAGGCTGAGATGCAATCTATGCACGATAACCAAGTATGGAACTTGGTGGATCCACCTCCGGGTGCTAAGGTGATAGGTTGCAAGTGGTGTTTCAAGTTAAAAGCTGAAAACACCTTCAAGGGTGATTGGTGGCAAAAGGATTCGGGCAAGTTCAAGGAATTGACTATGATGAAACCTTTTCACCAGTTGCTATGCTTAAATCCATTAGGATAATACTAGCCATAGCTGCATGGTACGATTATGAGTACCTGAGGGTTTTATCGATCCAAAGTATCCAAACCGGGTATGCAAGCTTAAAAAATCCATTTATGGATTGAAGCAGGCATCAAGGTCATGGAATCAGAGATTCAATGAGGCCATTAGAGAATATGGCTTCACACAGAATTCTGATGAACCTTGTGTGTATAATATGGTTAGTGGGAGCATTTCCACATTCCTAGTGCTGTATGTTGACGACATCCTTATCATTGGAGGTGACATACCAACACTGTAAGGGGTTAGGCAGTGGTTGAGTAGGTGCTTCGCAATGAAGGACTTAGGCGAAGCTAAGACGATCTTAGGGATCAGAATCTACAGAGATAGATCCAATCAACTTCTAGGCCTAAGTCAGGTCATGTACATTGACAAGATTCTGAAAAGATTCAGCATGGACAAGATTCTGAAAAGATTCAGCATGGACAAGGCAAAGAAAGGATTCTTGCCAATGCACCATGGGTTGAAGCTGAGTAAGAAAGATGGTCCTAAAACAAAGAAGGACCGGGAGAACATGGAAAAGATCCCTTATGCATCTGCTATTGGATCTATCATGTACTCCATGTTGTGTACGAGGCCTGATGTCGCGTTTGCACTAAGTATGACCAGCCGGTACCAGTCGAACCCCGGGCAGGAACATTAGAAGGCTGTCAAGGCAATCCTAAAGTACCTTAATCGGACTAAGGATGCTTTCTTAGTGTATGGAGGTCAAGATGAGCTGGTAGTGTTAGGTTACACTAATGCAAGCTTTGAGACCGATGAGGATGAGAACCAGTCACAGTCTGGTTATGTTTTTCTCCTGAATGGCGGTGCCATTAGTTAGAGGTCCTCAAAGCAGGCCTCCATTGCTGACTCTATAATGGAAGCTGAGTACATAGCTGCGTACGAAGCTGCAAAGGAAGCCGTTTGGATCAAGAAATTCATAACCGAGTTGGGAGTAGTACCTACCATCCTAGACCCAGTTGATTTTTTTGTGACAACAACGGGGCCATCGCACAAGCTAAGGAGCCCCGGTCACACAAGAGATCCAAACATGTGCTCAGAAAGTTTCACCTCATTAGAGAGATCATGAACAGAGCAATGCCCACTTGGAACTAGTGCAAGTGGGAGATTGTTGTTGTGCCCTAGTTCTTAGGGCATTGGATTCTTGTATTTTGTATTATACATTAAGACTCATTATATGAATACATTATTTGTGTCACATTAATAAAGGCAATTAATCTATTTCATTTATAACTTGTGCTATAATA
Source organism: Euphorbia tirucalli (assembly GCA_039660915.1). Taxonomy (NCBI): domain Eukaryota; kingdom Viridiplantae; phylum Streptophyta; class Magnoliopsida; order Malpighiales; family Euphorbiaceae; genus Euphorbia; species Euphorbia tirucalli. The sequence continues at coordinate 25,350,540 of CM077640.1, read as the reverse complement.
TAAGTAGAGTATCCATTGATTGATAATCATAAAACCCATCCCAGATCTATTCTAATTGTGGGAATGAATAGAACCACAGACTTGTATATTTGATGACTGTATGGCAGTTCTTAATTAAATAATCTTCCCAAGTAGGAAAATTAAATACATGTATTGTATTAACTTAAGTGTGATTTAATTTTATTTAGGGGTAGTTAAATTTAGCCAAATGGAATTAAATTACATAGTATATACTTTTTAATTAAAGTTTATTTATGTAATTATAATCCTAGTGGGCTTGGGTTTAATTAACCTAATTAAAACCCAATTAGACAAGGTGTCTATAGAAGGGCACACTTAAGGAGGAAAAACCTAATTCAACTCTAATTAATTGCTAGAAATTTCAGCCACCAATAGTATCCTCAAATAGTCGAAAATCCCAGCATTAATCCTCCATTCTTTCGCGTCTTCGGCTAGCACCGGTTCCCGCTCAATAGTTGGTCGTGCACCGAACTTTGGAGATCGCAATTTCAAGAAACGATTCTGCAGCAGTCTCTAGAGGAGACAAATCCAGTGAGTTAATCTCTCTCGATTCAAATTGTTTTTATTCTAATATATGGTAATTGGACACGATAGGTGGATTGTAGGTAATTTTAAACGGTGTATTTTCCACTACGCCATGTTATTTTTCCAATGACGAATCCCAATAGTGGTATCAGAGCCTTGGTTTTGTCCACTAGATTGATTGGAATTGGTCCTTGAAAGCGTTCTTGAAGAAAGAATGGGTTTCAAGTTTGTGATTTTAGGGTTTTTTATTCGAATGGTTTTGTTATTGGATGAACCCTAGAATTGTTGGATTGGGGTTTTTGATTATTTTTCCCTAATTGGTTTCCATCTAAAATTGTTTTGTATTTTGTTTAAATTTTTTTTGACTGGAAATTTTAATTTTATGATTTATATAAAAAAAATAATTGTTCACAATTGGAATCGCAATTTTGCAATTCCAATTGTGGGCTGCTGCTTGCCGCAGCAGGCAACACAACAGCTGCTGCCACTTGCGCAGCTTGGCTGCAGGCTGCCGCGGTGCAGCGTGCTGTCTCCGAACAGCAGTGCCGCAAGTGGGATTGGTGTCCGGTTTTGGATTTTACAGGTATTTTTATCCCGGACTTAATGCAAATTACATGAAAATGTTTTTAAATTAATTTGTATTTAAATTGTTTATTTTGTTGGCATGCATATTTAATTTAATTGTTTGCATATTAAATTGAATATGGATTTTGTGAAATTGGCCCAATAAACCGTGACACCGGTTAAAATTGGGAGAGCTAAATTTTAAATTTGGGACAACCCAAATTCAAGTGGGAGCAAAATTGTTAATTTTGCATTTATGGATGTTATCCATTGGGCCTTTATAGGCCTTAGTCACATTTGTGAAAATTGACGATTTCACCCTAAGTAACTCGGCTTAACATTTATATTTATAATTTGGAATGCCATGATCATACATCATATTGGTATGTATGTGCACGATAGGTACTTTGTTTGAAATGTTATGTTGAGTTCTATGGGCCCTAAATTATTATCGGTTGTAATTTAATTTTGGGAAATATGGCCTGCGTGCCTTTTTTTATTTTGATGTAATTTTAGAATAGATTTTATTTTACAAAATTGTTATAATTGCATCAAGTATGGAAGAAGGTCCAGATGGAGCAAGCCCATGGTGGGAGCCCAAGAAGGATTGCAGTCCGGCTCATGAAGAATTAGATAAGATATCTAGTTTTTCATTAGGTTGTAATTAAAGGCCCATAGGATCTCATTTATTTTAAATTAAGTATGCTATTGCATTTGTCATATAATATGGATGTATGGATCACCATATTATTACCCGTGTTTTTGCATGCTAAGCCGTATCACTTAATTATAATCCGGAAATTAAAATATTGAGTCGCTTAAAAGTGCTTCCCACATTCACACCTCTTCCTCCCATTGATGCTGCAATGTGAGCCATGCCCTAGCTGGGTACATTGTAGTATTCGGTGGGCCGTCGAGGCTTAAGATACTTGGTATGGTTAATATGTGAATGGTGGTTTGACTCAACATGGGTAGCATTAGCTCAGAGCGGGCCCTAAGCACAGATGGGTAAAGTGTCAATAAGCCCATCAAACCAAGAGTCCTTCATGGAAGGATTGGATAGGTTGTCCTACCAAACGAATCAATGGTTGGTTAGCGAGCCCTAGTTCGGCCAGTCATTGATAAGTTGTGGATCTTGGTCAAGTCAGCCAATTAACATCACCAACAAACAAATTAAAATCGGATTGTTAATTTGAATTGGCTTAAAAGTCCTTTATTTCTAACTCAAGCAATGATTTCTTCCATATAGATAATCCCATTTCACTTAAGCAATTTAAATAGCTGCAACAAACAATAACTCACTCTCACTTAGGTCACTCTTAGAGAAGGAGAAGCTTTCGGGGACTAACTTCCTGGACTGGACTAGGAACTTACAAATAGTTCTTAGACAAGAGTCCAAGGAGTATGTGCTGAATGCTCCTTTACCAGCTAGCCCTCCCGCAGGTCGAGGCATCACCACGGTGATGGTGGAGCAGTACGATCGGTATGTGAGGGATGACTAAGATGTCTCCTGCCCCATGCTGGATACCATAGCTTCTAATCTTCAGAAGTAATTTATGGATGAGCATGCTTATGAGATGATGGATCAACTTAAAAAGATGTTACAAGATCAGGCTCGTCAGGAACGTTACCTGGCAACTAAGGCACTTTGCACTACTGTGATGGCAGCTGGGACTTTTGTTAGCACTCATGTGCTAAAGTTGAAGGGGTATATTGATACACTTGCCCGCCTCGGCTCGCCAATTTTGCAGGACTTGGCAGCAGACATTATTCTCGGGTCACTTCCCGAGTCTTACAACCAGTTTATCATGAATTACCATATGCTCAGAAAGTTTCATCTCATTCGGGAGATCGTGAACAGAGGTGACATATCATTGCAGAGGGTTGACACCAAGAATAATATCGCTGATCCATTGACCAAAGCGCTGCCACTGACACAGCACGACGGTCATACCAGATCTATAGGAATTAGGGCAATGCCCACTTGGAACTAGTGCAAATGGGAGATTGTTGGTGTGCCGTAGTTCTTAGGGCATTGGATTCTTGTATTTTGTATTATACATTAAGACTCATTGTATGAATACATTATTTGTGTCACATTAATAAAGGCAATTAATCTATTTCATTTATATCTTGTGCTATAATATGAGTAGAGTATCCATTGATTGATAATCATAAAACCCATCCCAGATCTATTCTAATCGTGGGAGTGACTAGAACCACAGACGTGTATATTCGATGACTCTATGGCAGTTCTTAACTAGCCATAGTACTTGTATAGTCAGTCATGAATATTGGTACATGTCATTGACATGGGACTAGATCAATCCGCACAAGAAAGCCACATGGTTGTCGCGTCATAGGTCTTTCTTGAGTAGGTCTCTTTTGTCCTCAGACCAGATTTCATTATAATATCAATATGGAATCCGGTTCACTTTGACATATGCCTAACAGGTCTGTAAAAGGATGCTAAATACGGGTATGATTGGGTGGACCGGTGAACATGTTGATATTGATGATGAAGTGATGGAATTGCCACTCGGGTAACACCGAGATGATATCATTGGCCACTTGATGAGTGGGACTGATAAGTGTATGGCCATACCCAAATAAGTTGGTTGCTTATTTGATTAATTAGTCAACTCAAGATGAAGAAATATAATAAACAATAGAAGAGGATGACAGACACCATGCCTCTTGTTTATTCATATCGATATCGTTAGGCAATGGACACTATGAGATTATTACCGGGTGAGTGTCTTCTAAAGACTGCTGCATCTCTGTCTTAATTGGGGGCTGTAACGGTCTGCTAGAACCCAATTACAGTCTGTGGGCCTTGGGCCTACTGCCAACATAAAGACAGACCCAAAGGATTGTGCACATAGATCAACTGAGCTGGAACTTATAGAAATTGTACATGTAATGTACATTGGAAGGAATGCGTTAATTAATTAGTTGACATTCGATATCAAGGTAATTAATTGACATTGGGTTGTATTTAATTTAATTAATAAGTTTACATAATGTAATTAATTAATTTATCAATTAATTGAATTACATAAAGTAAACAATTACTTAAATAATCTTCCTAAGTAGGAAAATTAAATACATGTATTGTATTAACTTAAGTGTGATTTAATTTTATTTAGGGGCAATTAAATTTAGCCAAATGGAATTAAATTACATAGTATATACTTTTTAATTAAAGTTTATTTATGTAATTATAATCCTGGTGGGCTGGGTTTTAATTAACCTAATTAAAACCCAATTAGACAAGGTGTCTATAAAAGGGCACACTTAAGGAGGAAAAACCTAATTCAACTCTAATTAATTGCTTGAAATTTCAGCCACCAATAGCAGCCCCAAATAGCCGAAAATCCTAGCATTAATCCTCCATTCCTTCGCGTCTTCGGCTAGCACCGGTTCCTGCTCAATAGTTGATCGTGCACCGGACTTTGGAGATCGCAGTTTCAAGAAACGATTCTGCAGCAGTCTCTAGAGGAGACCAATCCGGTGAATTAATCTCTCTTGATTCAAATTGTTTTTATTCTAATCAATGGTAATTGGACGCGATAGGTGGATTCTAGAAATTTTAAATGGTGTATTTTCTACTGCGCCGCGTTATTTTTCCAATGACGAATCCCAACAAAGACTTACGGTGTTCTGCATTATGTTCTTCAAGTAGCTCAGATGTTGCTCCTTGAAACTATACTTCATTGTCAGTCACCACATGGTATGGTATACCATACCTCGCGAAGATGTGCCTCCTTATAAATCTGGCCATGTTCTTATCTGTGAATTTGACATATGACTCAGCTTCAACCCATTTGGAAAAGTAATCCATTGCCATTATAATGAACTTGTGACTGTTTGATGCTAGAGGCCAAATCTCACCAATTATGTCCATCCCCCATGCTGAGAATGGCCAAGGGGTCATGAGATTCTATAATTCCCTAGGGAGAAGATGGCCGATATCCCCATAGATTTGGCATTCGTGACATTTATTCACTTCTTCAGCACAATCTGTCTGCATGGTGAGCCAGAAGTACCATTATCTCATAATCTTTTTTACAAAAGCTAGACCGTTCATGTGTGGGCCACAGATTCTAAAATGCATCTCTTGCATAACCCTCTTGGCTTCCATCTTTGTTAAACACCTTGTTGATTAATTTTCCCGCAAGTATATGGTTACTATTAGTACAAAAGATATCATTCCCACGAGGAATGATTGTTATTACACACTGAGTTTTGATTTTTGATTTTGTTTGCACTTAACTCAAGAATTCATTTGCTTTTCCTAATCTAATTCTACTCCTAAGTTAAACTAATCCTAATTTGGGTTGAATTAGAGTAAGAAGACAACCATAGCATTTTACAAACTTATTCTCAAATCTATGTTTAAGTTATTTAGACAAGTTAAACTAATTTCCTATGTAATTTCTCTCGATCAATAAATAGATTTACTTGAACATATTGTTATTAAACATGACTCCTAATTCTCTTTAGTGAAACAATTCTATTAACACTAATATGCTTAAGTTGAAGTGCAACTTGATTAGTATAATACGTGATCTCTTATCTACTATCATATTTATAAATTCTTGCAAACTTTCATGAGAATATATTTCTTAATATTAAACATACATTAGAACCAAAATAGAAATCATACTTGGCATACATAAGAGTATATTTCTCAATATTAAACTCATATAAAAACCAAATGTAAGAAAAACTTGGCATAAGAACTTTTATTAAAATAACTTAGTATAGAAAAGAAGAAATCATTCTTCACAAAACCAAGTAGTATGCATAAAAGAGTACAAGAAAGATATAAAAAGGTAGAGTAAGAATTTCTCAATCCTTTACTCCTGAGTAAGAATTTCTCAATCCTTTACTCCTCAATCATGCTTAATCTTTCTCGTACTTCTTTCTCTAATCCGATCCCTTGACTTCTACAAATCTTTAGTATTTTTCTTTCCTTTTTTTTCCTATATCTTCTCTTCCTTTGGCTACAAATTCACCCCTTTAAATAGTAGATGAAACAACACAATGGTTTGTGAAGATGTCTCTCCATAAAGGCATGACTTTTGGGTGAAGAGAAATGACTTTTGGGTAAAGAGACATGTCTTTTGGTTGCTGGAACTGGGTTGGTCGCATCGGCGACACGGCCAAAATATTTTCTGAAGGAAAATGCAAGTGCAGTCGCATCGGTGAAATAGTTGCTTTCAGCACTCCTTTGTTGAATTTTCACACGATTGATCCGCTTTTCATCGGATCTTTCCCCAAGCGATTTCCGCTACTCCTAATGTCACAAAAACACATAAAAAGCATTACATAGAACAAGAAATCCTAATAAAAACTAACAAACACAATTAAAGATAAAACAACACAAAATATGAGCATTTTATGCTTATAACAATTCCCCACACTTGAACCTTTGCTTGTCCTCAAGCAAAAATACAAGTGAAAACAACCTAACTACCAAACATAATATAACATCCATAAGTTTATCTATACCTTGACAAGTGCTCTTTTTTAACGAATTAATTTTAATGCTCAACAATGATAAATTTGAGTCAAGTTGCATAGCCAAGTCACTGAGTTAGCTACACTTGCCTTTAGATAATCATAATCAAAGTTTAAGAATGTAAAGTCAATAAAAGTCTAACTAATCTTTAAACTTAGGATAAACATTTTCCAAACTCAGTAGGTCAAAGATAAAATATAGCTTTGGGACTAGTTTTTAAGCACGCATATTTTTACAATTCTCATGGCATTTTTAGACATCCTAACTTAATTATTTCTTTTTATTTTTTCTCATGGGTGCATTTTATGCTCCATCCCATGGATTTTTTTTAAATAACTTTTTCTATGATTAAGTCAAGTGCCTTTTTACGTGATTGTCTCGCACTTTTTAGTGCGTACCTCCTGTTACTCAACTCTTCACTTTTTCAAAGTGCTTTGCATACTCATATCTTATAAGAGACATTGGAGTTTAACAGAAAGATATCAAAATAAATGCATGAAATAAGACTAAATTATGTGTCCTCATCTATTATTGAAAAGCAAAATGTGTATTATGGCTATAGTTTCCCAAAAACTATCCTTAATTAAAGGTACCAATTTTAAATCATGTCATCCTAATTTAAGAAGAGTTAGAAGTTTGACTAAAAAAATTCTAAAAAAAAATTGAAGATAACCATCCAAAAGACATAATAGAGCAAACTTAATGACTAACTACAAGCAACTTTAATGATTTGACTAATTAAGCATAAAATTTGACATTTATATGTGAAGCACTTGACTAAAGTAAAATAAACTTTTGTTGGATACAATATAAAGTAAAGAACCCAAAAACCTACAAAAATAAGAACAAACTTGCAATAAATTAGTGAAGACATGTATCCTTCCCCCATTGAAAAGACACAATGTCCTCATTATGAAAAACAGCCCAAACAAATAACATTAACATAAAGAAAACAAAAAGGGAGGAGCAAGGAATAAGCTCACATGGAACCGCTTGGAGAGTTAGGTGGACAAGGAGTGAATCGTATGTTGCTTTTGCGGAAAAAAGACAATAACTTTCGTCCTTAACTAGTCGTGCTCTTTTTGATTACCTTCAAATCCTTGGCCATAGTATCAACTTTGGTACTCAATGCTTGATGACTTGCCTCCATGGTGTCTAAATGGGTAAGAAATTGCCTCCAACCCAGAACATTTCCTTCCTAACCAACATTGGCATCTACATACACCGTTTCATGAATCGGGGGGCTGGTTGGAGAAGATTGGCTGTCAGATTCGTCATCCTCAACCACCCCCTTCCCTTTCAATATCTTAGCCACCCAGTCCTTATAAGGAACCCATTCAAGAGGGCTAAAGCGTTTTTTAATATCTCATCAGCACATTACTTGAAACGGAGTTAAATAACATTTAACATTGGAACAGTCTCCCCATCATCAAGTTCGAAGGATCCTAAACAACCTAAAATAATGCCAGTCACCATATGACCCATTCCAACCGTTAAGGTCACCCTCTTCTTGGATTTAGAGACATTTTCCAATCCATCAAAAATGAAAGAAGTAGAGCATGGGGTCCTTTGTTCCTGCAACAAAGAAAGAACAAACAAATCCTTTGTTTGGACTTTGTTGTTTTCAACTCATGCAAACAACGCTTGGTAAAGAAATTTGTGGAAGCAATAAGCAATTAACCCTTATAAGCCTATTGCTAGAATTCTTTGGTTCAAATTTATCAAGACCAGAAATTCGCCTCCAAAATGCAATCCTAGTATATTGGCTAGCATCATAATGTATACCACATATCCAAATTCAAAATCTATGCCTTGATGCCTGAATTTAAATCTAGTCTTCCTAGAATCCACATATTGTAAAGTCACAAAAAAATCCAATGCCTAATTCTTCCTAACCGGTAATGACATTTGTACAAAATGATCCTATTTCAATAAATGAAAATAGTCATTAAATCTTTCAAGAAAACCAAATTCTTCCAATTCATGTGAAACAAAATTAATAAACAAATTCCTGTGAAGCAAAATTAATAAACAAATTCTTCCACTTGAACTATCAATTCTTGTGCAACAAAATTTTAATAAACAAATTAAATGTGCAATCCAGAATCTCAAATCAAAATTGTTAATGGCAATGAATCGAATCATTCCTCGGAAACGGTGCCAAAAACTTATTGATTAATTTTCTCACAAGTATACGATTACTGTGAGCGGACGACCTTTTAAGGAAGGAACACGGCGAAGCAAACCGGGGAAAAAGAAAAAGTAAGTGTTTGATGATTTGGATTTCGAAATTGGGTTTTTATCTTGCTTAGGAAAACCATTAATTTGTTTTGGAAATCCTTTTTTGTAGAAAACCTTACCTTTAAATATGAGTTTTTTGAAAACTGGTTTTGCATTTTAGAAAATCCCGTTTTATTAACTTAAAGACCTCAAAACCTAAATTTCAAGATCAGTGACAGAGTCGTCACCTGGATCAGCTCATCCAGAAAATTCCGGTACAGCTCCTTACCGAGCGTCGATTACTGTGCGTAATCTAGAGATTTAGAGTTCGTGCACCTTACCTATTCAACCTCAAACTTGTATTCATTTATAAGTGCATATGACCATATTTTACTCACTTAATTCTCCACCCACTTTATCTTTTGTTATTAGCCTATGCTCATTCAAATGATAGAAATAAATTGCATAAAATGAAGTGCAGAAATATAAATCATACATCCAAAATAAACGAAAAAGAAAATAGAGGCCGTTTATGATACAACCTAGAAAAAAAAGCTCTCATCCTCACCATTATAATCACCTAGATACATGAAGATCTTAAAAATTACAATCGCCTAAAATACGCGATTAATCTATAAAATACATCCAAAGCAAAAATAAAGAGAAATAAAAGCTGCAAAACAGATGGTTAGCACAATTATATTACAAACACAAGTAGGACTCGCATAAGACAGAATGGGGGATCTCAGAGAATGGGAACATGCGATTAGGGGATAACCAAGAAGTCCGGGTGACCTACTCGGATAGACCTTGAAAACGGTTTTATAAAAGCCTTGTAGGTTTTTATGCTTGAAAAAAGTTTTTTGAAAACTATTGGCTAGGTTACATGCAAATTACTTCGGTTTAGTGGGTCGGTTATCTCAGAACTCAGGGTTCCATTCGTGGAGGTTTCCTAATTTCAAACATCCATCTAAGGCCCAAAGCAGTAAACATGCCAAAAACAATTTTGATTCTAAAGGCAGCATCATGCGACGATGTTCATGCGGGTCGTCCCGTGATTCTGCCTGCTTCTGGGCACTACAACCGTGCGGCTATAGCACTACAACCATACGGCTATGACATCTAGAACCCAAAATTGGTTTTCTTTGCTTGGAAAATCATTGTTTTGATCATTTTCAATGATTTCTAGGAATTTTGAGGAACCTGGGGGTCCGTTATAGCTGGACAGAGGAACTGGTTTAGATTGAACAACCCCGAAACTCAAAAATCAAAACCAAAGAATCCAAAAATCTCACATCCATGTTATTTGAAAATTGAAAACCAAAATTGAGATTATAATGGATGTGATTGGGACCAAAATAAATCATAACAGAATGAACAAAATGAAATCTGGCTACTTTAGGTCGATTTTAGGGCTTTTCAGGTTTCTACCCAGAAGAATGCAGCCGTGTGGCTGTAGTGTTATAGCTCTCGGCTCTGTTCTAAGGGATTACAGCCGCTCATCTCTAGTTAGAGCTGCACAGCTGTAATCAAACAGCCAGTTCTAGAATTTCGACAAAACATAGAAAAACAGAACACAAAATGAACAAATGTGAGTTTAAGGCCTCTCAGAGTTTACCTTGTTGATGTTCCAGTGTGTATGGCATCTGAAATGGATTAAAAAGGCGAAATGTCCTTGGAATCATGTAAATACTCTTGAAGATTCGAATATGAGTCCTAAATTGATCCGAATACGACCCGAGAATGATCCCGAATGAAAGAAACATGATCATGAAGTTTCACTCTATATTTGTTAAGTATGTTTCTTGGTGTCTTTGGTTTTTATTCTTTTGTTTTCTCTCCTAGAATGAATCTCCAATTCTCTCCTTAATCCCCCTATTTTCTCTCTTTGTTCCCTTTTCTTTTTGTTCTCTTTTCTCTGTCCCCCCCAAAACCCTAGATAATCCTGGTATTAAATCCCCCACTAATTAAGGAATTCAATCCCAGTCAATTATTGATTCTGCTATTTAGGGAAATTTCTGTCCGCACGATAGAGCCACACAGCTGTAAGGTTACAGCCGTGTGGCTGTAGTTGCGAAACTACAGCCGTGTGGCTCTAATTAGAGCTGTGACAAATTTTCCTCAATTCCACACTCACCTCTAAGCTTTATAACCACTAGAAGGACCTATCTCGGGGGTTTTGGATCGAGGATCGTTTAGTTTTTGGAGCGTTTGAGACATTCTCGGTGACATCCCGCTCATTCTCAAGTCCAATTCACGTTCATCTGCTTAAAAGGTAACATAGGACTCTCATCAAAGAGATTAGGAAAAACCCACGCTCACAGTCACTATTATCGTACAAAAGATTTTGTTCCCACGAGGAATGATTATTATTACGCAGTAAGTTTTGATTTTCGATTTTGTTTACATTGAACTCAATAATTCATTTGTTTTTCCTAATCTAATTCTACTCCTAAATTAAACTAATCCTAATATGGGTCAAATTAGAGTAAGAAGACAACGATAAGCATTTTGCAAACTTATTCTCAAATCTATGTTTAAGTTATTTAGACAAGTTATACTAATTTCCTATGTAATTTCTTTGGAATAATACATAGATTTACTTGAACATATTCTTATTAAACATGACTCCTAGTTCTCATTAGTGAACCAATTCTATTGACACTAATATGCTTAAGTTGAAGTGCCACTTGATTAGTAATACGTGGTCTCTCATCTACTATCATACTTATAAATTCTTGCAAACTGTTGTGAGTATATATTTCTCAATAGTAAACTCATGTTAGAACCGAAATACAAATCATACTTGGCATACATAAGAGTATATTTCTCAATATTAAACTCATATTAAAACCAAATATAAGAGAAACTTAGCACAAGAACTTTTATTAAAATAAATTTGTATAGAAAAGAAGAAATCATTGTTCACAAAACCAAGCAGTATGCATAAAAGAGTTCAAGAAAGATATAAAAATGTAGAGTAAGAATTTCTCAATCCTTTACTCCTCAATTACACTCAATCTTTCTCGTACTTCTTCTTTCTCTAATTTGATCCCTTGACTTCTACAAATCTTCAGTATTTTTCTCTTTTTTTTGTATTTTCTCTTCCTTTGGCTACAAATTCACCCTTTTAAATAGTAGATGAAACAACACAATGGTTTGTGAAGATGTCTCTCCATAAAGGCATGACTTTTGGCTAAAGAGAAATGACTTTTGGGTGAAGAGACATCTTTTTTGGTTGCTGGAACTGGGTTGGTTGCACCGGTGACATAGCCAAAATATTTTCTGAAGGAAAACGCAGGTGGAGTCGCACTGGCGACATTAAGTCACGCCGACAATAGAGTTTGTTTCAGCACTCCTTTGTTGAATTTTCGCATGATTGATCCGCTTTTAGTCCGATCTTTCCCCAAACAATTCCACTACTCCTAATGTCACAAAAACACATAAAAAGCATCACGTAGAACAAGAAATCCTCATAAAAAAGAACAAACACAAATATTTATAAAGATAATACAACACAAAATATGAGCATTTTATGCTTATAACACACCTTAATAATAATCCGTTGGCAGTCCTTTTGAAGAGTTGTCTGTGAAACCATCTGAATTGAACTGTTAATTTCCTGAGTGTGGCCTTATCCACTGAATCTGCTTCTTACGAATACTGACCATTCTGTAGGAAATTAGTTATGTCTTGGTACCAGGGCTTATCATCCATTGTCAGAGTCAGGACATCATTAGAGCGATGGAATGGTATTCTAGAAGTTTTGAGGATCAAAGGCTGCATTGGTGCCTTTTGAGTTCCATGCCACATGGACTATAAGGTTACAAATGAATCAGCCGTCTGATTATCATCTCTTGCTACATGTTTGAATTCAATGTGCCAAATATCTTCACCAGCCCCATAAAGTCTCCAGGTATAGGCAAAAAGATTCTTCTTTGATTTCCCATTCTCCCATGGCTTAACGGATCACGAATAATGAGTCTCCAATAATGGTCATATCATATGCTCCTAGTGTGATATGAGCATCAATGCCAAATAAACAGGCTTCGTATTCAACACTGTTATTGGTTACCAAGAATTCCAGCCATTTTGATAAAGGAATTATTTCCCCCTCTGGAGTTACAATGATTACTCCAATACCTATGCCCCTTTTGTTCATAGCCTCATCAAAGTGCATGACCTATTTCCTAGTTTCCATAACCACCATGGCTAACCGCTCATCTAGAAATTCTAGATTCTCCAAATAGTCAGATTCAAGCGGCTGATTCACTAGGAACTCTGCCACTGCTCTTCCTTTGATCACCTTCTTTGTCACATATTTGATGTTAAATTTCAACAGCAAATGTAGCCACCGGGACATTTTTCCTACTAGAGAGGGAGTAGAATAAAGGTATTTCATTGGATCAACCTTTGCCACTACTTGTATCTTGTATGGTTGGAAATAGTGTCTCAATTTCTTTGTCAACCAAACCATGACAGTGCAAGTCTTTTCCACCACAGTGTACCAGGTTTCACAATCTAGCAACATCTTACTAAGGTGGTAAATAGCATGCTCCTTCTTATCATCTTGTTCTCGGACTAACATTGCCCCTATGGAGGTTTCTTCAATGGCCAGATACAATATCAAAGGTTTGCCTGGAGTCGGCGGTCTCAACATCGGAGGATTGGTCAAGTACTCTTTAATCTTATCGAATGCAACTTGACATTTGTCATTCCACTCGACTAGCTATTCTTTCCAAAGTAGCTTAAAAATGGGTTCACCGACAATAGTCAACCTGGCAATGAATCTGCTAACATATTGAAGTGACCCTAGGAATGATCTGAGTTCCTTTTCCATTTTCAACACTGGCATATCTCGAATAGCTTTGATCTTATTTGGGCCCATCTCAATCCCCTTTTAACTAAAATTGTGCCCTAATAGTTTTCCCAATGTAACTCCGAATACATATTTCTTTGGGTTGAGGCGTAGGTTATACTTTTCAATCCTGGTCATGAATCTATCCAAGACAGCAGGGTGCTCTTCCCAGGTCATGGATTTGACCAATATATCATTAAGATATACCTTGACCTCCTTGTGGATCATGTGATGTAGCAGCATTGTGACAGCCCTTTGGTAGGTTGTCCCAGCATTCTTTAATCCGAAAGGCATCACCCTATAGCAGTACATGCCCCACTTAGTAATGAAAGCCGTCTTGACATTGTCAATAATGTCCATCAAAAGCTGATTGTATCCAGAGAACCCATCCATAATGAATACATGACTGCCTTTGCTGCACTGTCGATTAGGACATCAATGTGAGGGAGTGGAAAATCATCCTTTAGAGAGGCTTTATTCAAATCCTAGTAATCCACACAAATCCTAACCCTTCCGCCTTTCTTGGCCACTAGGACTACATTGGCTAGCCATTCTGGGTATTCTACCACTTCTAGGTAGTTGAAGTTAATCTTCTTTGTTACTTCTTCTTTCACTTTCTCGGCTCATTCTAGACGTAAACGTCTGAGCTTCTACTTTACTGCACTAAACTTGGGATCCATTGGGACTATATGTTCTGCTATTCCTCTATTAATCCCTGGCATGTCATCGTAAGACCAGGCAAATGTTCCCAGTTGCTTTTTAAGTACTTTTATTAACTCTCTCTTTTCCAAATTGATTTCATGTAATTCAGTATCATGAATGCTGAACACATTGAATGAATGTTTGCATGTATGCACAGAGCCATCGGGGAAAAACATCACACAAGTAAGCAAAGTTGGACTTTATTGCATTCATCACCTTATAGGTAGAATTATTCACATAAAAAATAGAGGAAATGTTTACATAAAAATCAGTTTCTTCCTCACATACAGAGGATCTTCAGTAGTAGCATCCTCAGGATTGGCGGGTCCCTCTTTAAACAGGTCATTCAAGTCTGCCTCTAGACTCTCTTTCTATGCCTTTGACAAAGTAGCTTCTTCCTTCTTTGCTTTTCCCTCAACCATCATACGAGTCAGCTCGGCTACGGCCTTTTCCACCAGTTCTACTTGATCCTGGGCAATTTCTTTCTTTACAGGACACTCCTTCAGGCTTTTCATCAACAGAGCCGAAAATGCCTTGGTGATGGCATCCACCAGTGCATTCGCCTCCTCTTCCTTTGGCTTCTTATCTGGAAGGATAGAAAAAACAACTTCAGCTTGCTTGGTTAGAGCCTTTCTTAGATCACTAGAGAGATGATCTCACCCTTCATTTCAGGCTTGAGGATTTCCTTGATAGAGCCAACCTTATACTTTGAGAAGTCGACTATATTCGAATATATTTCAAATCTGAGAACTTTTTCCCCTTCAACTATCATTGGTTTGGGCTTTCCATCATATGGCCCATCGCTTGCATAGATAAATGTGTCCACAAGGTGGACACTCTTCAGTTTAGGACCCTCCATCTTAGTGACTCCTTTGTAACCAAGACCCCCACGGTGTGACTGGCCTACTTCGATGTCAAATTTCGTGACCCCTTGTTGACGAGCTCCGAGCCCCTTACCCAAAATGAACTTTTGCTTATGAAAATACTTATGGATCCAAGGAGAAAACATAGGCTCTTTCCCTTCTTGCTTCGAGATTATCACCATATGAAAACCCGTTATTCCTCGAAGGCATCCAATGCTGCCACCATTAATGATTCAACGGCCTTGAGGGTCACTATTCTTTCCCCCATTAGGATCTTCACCTTTTGATGTAGGGTTGAGGGCACCCCTCCTAATGCATGGAACCATGGCCGTCCCAAGAGCAAAGAAAATGTGACTGGGATATCAATAAAAGTGAATAGTACTTTGGATCTTATCTCTCCAATTACCACCTCCACTTTGAAGGTGCCAATCACCGTGCGCTATGAGTCCTCATAAGCGCAACTCACTGTGTTGGATTTTCAAGGGGCTTCTTCACTTATATTGAGTCTCGGGGAGCACTTTTAGGGGGTAAGTGTTTAATGACGAGCCATCATCAACCAATACACAGGGCAGCATCTTATCCATCATCTCAACCTTCATATACAATGCCCGATTATGGTTGATATCCTCGGGTGGTAAGTCATCATTAGTGAAAGTGAATACTTTAGGGCTATTAGCTCGTTGCTCTTTAGTATTTCCGATCATTATACATACCTCCTCGGGGGACGTCAATAGAGTTGCATCTATCTCCATAACCTTTTTGACCACTGATGCCTGGTGTCTTTAGGACTCCATAAGTATATGCCACACAAATGCTCATGGAGGCATTCTCTTTAACTGTTCAACCACCAAATCTTCCTTTTCATCAATTTTGACTGGCACATATTCTTAGGTCGGGGCCTCAGCTCTCCAACTGGGCTCCTCTTGCCATTGCGGCTCAGGTTGGTACACTCTCCCGCTCCTTATGACATGATTCATAGGTGCATCCTCCTTTCTCAAGTACATCTCACTTTTAGTGCAAACAAGATGCATGGGCTTTGCATGGGTCATAGGCTTGGGCCAGCTCATTATCTCAAATTCATCTGCATCATCATCTAGTTCTATATCATCTAGATTGACAGGTTTACTCTCCTTTGTAATTGGCTTGGCTTCTTCACCTATCAGCACTTGTATTGCCATTTTTGTCTTTGCAATTTGGGCAAGCACAAAATTAGCTGGCATTCCCATTTTCACCATATTAACTCTCCCTTCAAACTGAGGCAAAGGGTTGTTTTGAACACTGGGCTTTAGATGGGGCTCTTCTATCTTCTTTTCATCAATGAACTGCTGGATAGCCTTCTTCAAGCTGTGGTAGTCATTAGTGCGATGCCCCTTTGACTCATGATAGGAGCAAAATTTGTTTTTGTCTGCCTTAGTCGGAGGCATGTATGATTTCAGGCATTAGAGGAAACTAAGATTTCTGCACTTCAAGAAAATCCATCCCAAAGAATCCTCCCACGGGAAGATCCCTCTACTAATTGCTTGTTGGTTTTTCCCTTACACTACAGCTGCTACATTCACTTGTCTAACCAAAGCAGAAGACTGACTTGGCTTACCACCTGTCGAGGAAGATGCTGCGGGATTGTTGTTGCTCTTGTATCCCGATGAATATGTCCGGCCTCAATACCTTCCTCCTAAACTATTCGGGATGGAATCAACCTCATACTTCTCCACTTTTTGTGCCATCTCATGCACCTCTACCAACGAATGGAGCTTATGGTACTTCATCATGTTTCGGTATACCTCTAAACTACCATCGATTAGCTTCACAATCAACTCATCCTCCAATGGCTTTTGGTGAAAGAGGATCATCTTGTCCATCCACCTTTGGTATTATTCAAAGAAGGTTTCATTAGGCCTTTGTCTCATGGCTTTCAAATCTTGCAGCTTAACCTCCAACTGAGTGTTAAAGCTGTAGTATTTCATGAATGCATCGGATAGTGCATTCCAATCTCCTTGCACACTTTCTGGTTGCTTATTGTACTAGTTAATTGCCCCGCGTTCTAGAGTAGTGGGGAATAACCCCACTAGCTAGTTCATTGTGAGCCAGGCCATTGTCATAATCTACATATACTGCTTTAGGTGTGCAGTAGGCGGAATTTTCCCTGCATAGGGAGCAATTTTGGGTATTTGGAAGCCCACTAGCAGCATCTCGATACCTTCGGCCATAAGTACAATCGGATCAATTTGCTTGGAAGTGTGAGCTTTGATGCTCTCATGCATTTCGGCCATGAATTCTTCCATCTCATTACATTTTTTCTTCCACGTCTTCTCCATGGCGGACTCTGTTGGCCTTTTATTGCTGATCCTTTGAGCTTTCCCCATGTCAGATAGCCTATCATTCAACCTCCCTCCGTTGCCCCACTCTCAGGTAACTCTTTTAGCCCGATGAGAAAATGACTCGTCCATGGCAACTTGGACTTGATGCTTGATGAGGTTTTTAAACTCATCCGACTTCACAAATTCAAGAATGGTAGCAATAGCCAACGTAGCAATAGTGGTGTCAAGTGGGATTGCCATTTCTTAGGAGTCTCGTTGGAGTTGTTCGAGTTCTGGCAAAACTTCAAGTTTTGAGTTTCTCTTAGATGCTATCTCAACCTCTTCTGACTAGACCGACTCTTCATACTCACTAGATTTTGAATCCCTATTTTCTACTCTTTCAAGTCTGCCTTTCGGCCTGTGCCAAACTACAAAACATATCAAACTAGAGTTAATGAAAGATGTTCACCTAAAGAGTTATGAACTCTAGGTGATATGCATGTATGCATTGCGTGTCTAATGAATGGCACGTGAATGTTGTATGAAATGACCTAATAATGTGAACCTTGAACAATTGACCAACCGGGTGGCAAAGTGTACATAATGATGTGAACAGTAGTACTCTTGCACTCTTGGAGTACTAAAATGCAGTCCTTGGTACTCATGGAGCACTTATATGAGAAATTATGGAATTGAGCCTTCGGTACTCATGGAGTACCTAAATGGGTGAATGCGTGATGGGGTGTCATTCTCAGCACTCGTAGAGTACCTAAACAAAAATTTCATCACTTGGGGTCCCGGTACCCGTGGAGCACCTAAATAAGTTCCTACTTCAGCTGGTCATACATTGACATTTGTGTGCTCGGCACACGGATAGAACTTCAGTGCTTGTAAAGCACCCGAAGGTTTTATGCCTTGATATGAGATGAGATGGGCGTGTGCTTGGCACAAGGATGAAGCTTCAACACTCGGGGAGCACCTAAATGAAATTATGCACGGATATGTTATGGAGTGTACATGTGCATGGCACACAGACGAAGTTTCAGTGCTTGAGGAGCACCTCGGTTTTTATGTTTGGATATGATATAAGAATGGATATATGTCTAGTATACAGGCAGAGTTTAAACGTTCGAGGAGCACCTTGGGATTGTATGTCGTGATATAAGATGAAATGAATGCATGCTTGGCACACGGGCAGAGTTTCGGCACTTGGGGAGCACCTTGGGTTTTTATGTCATGATATGAGATGAAATGAATGTGTGCTTGGCATACAGGTAGAATTTCGGTGCTCAGGAAGCACCTTGGGTCGTTGAACACGTGCTTAGTGCAAGGGCCGAATTTCAGTTCTTGGGGAGCACCTTAGGGACATAATGTTGGGATTTTTTGATGTTCATGGAACATCTATGTATGAAGTGGAATTTTCGGTGCTCTAAATGACTTGATGTATGAAATAAAATTTTTCAATGCTCATGGAGAACTTAAATGGATTGATGTATGAAGTAAAGTCTTCGGTGCTCGTGGAGCACCTAAATGATTTCCTACTTAGTAGGCGATGTGATGTGTGTGATTCTTATAGGATTGTTCAAGGCCCACATGAATGTTTTATGCATGACATGCATTCCATACGTCTACAAAACAACTTGGTTTGCGCTTATGAAATTCAAGTGATGTGCATGAATTAATGCTTTTCACACAATAAGGGGATGCATGGCAGCAAAATAAATGGTTAGTGTGAATGTCGCACGGGTGATTAACGTATTTACACACAAAAATGCAAGTGGCTGTATAAGAGATGTAGGTTAGTGTGAGCACGGATTTTTCCGATCTCTGTGATGAAAATCCTATGTTACCTGTTAAGATAGACGAATGTGAGTCAAATTTGAAAAGGACTAGAATATTGCCTGGAATGTCTTAAATGCTCCGAAAACCAAACAATCCTTGATGCGAAACCCAAGAAGGTCCTTCGAGTGATTAGAGAAATTAGATATGGGTGTGGGACCTAGGAAAATCCGTGACAGCTCTAGTTAGAGTCGCACGGCTGTAGTTTCACAACTACAGCCGCGAGGCTATAAATCCAGAGCCGCACGGCTGTAACCTTCGAGCTGTGCTGTGAGCACGGGTTTTTTTCCGACCTATGTGATGAAAGTCATTATTGCCTTTTTCACGGATAAGCGTGAAGCAGATTCGTACCGACCGGAATAATGTCGGAAATGTCCCGGATGACCCAAATGTGTGTGACAATTCTTGGTACGAAGCCCCGAAGGAATTCTAATGAATATTTAAGAAAACCAAAGAAAAGAATGAAAAATAAGCAAATAAGCCAATCTGGTGACTACAGTCGCTCGACTGTAGTGCCTACAGTCACGTGACTGTAGGACATTACAGCCGCGCGGCTGTAATCATCAGATTTCCTTTTTCGTCCAAATCAGCATTTAATTCAGTCTTTTTAAACAAAATAAGCTAATCTGGTCACTACAGTCGCTCGACTGTAGTGCCTCCAGCTGCGCGATTGTCCTACAGCCACGCGACTATAATCACCAGACTTCCTTTTTTACTGAAAATTAGCATTTAATTCTAATTTTTAACCAAAACGGGAGATATAAAAAGTCTTGTATCCGCGATTAGGGTTAACAGAACGGATGGGAGGCAGAAAATTGGAGAATTTTGAGAGAAAAACACACAATAACACAAATTTTGGGACTTTTGCCAGAGTTCTTAAGAAAAATAAAAGGGTTTGATCTAAAAATAACTTAAAAAATTTCAACGAAACACATAGAAATGGTTGTAGGGTGTTGTTAAACCGTCATCACTAACTCAATCTCTCAGGGGGTTCCGTCCGGGCTTCGGAGATCGCGCATTTTTCGGGTAGTTCGTGACTGCAAGACGCTTTCCTGCATCCGAATCCATTCTTGGTGATCCAAACACTAGAACACAGACCAGGTAACATTCTGAGAGGCCTTAAAAATCCATTTTTGTTCATTCTGGGTGTTGTTTATTGATTGTTTTTTTTAATTTTTTTACGATTCCAGGAGTGGTTTTGATTACAGCCGCCTCGATTAAGATCACAGTCGCCTGACTGTAATCTATAGCCGCGCGACTATGACCTATAGTCACCCGGCTGTAATCTTCCGATTACAATCCCTCGACTGCAATCTCTGGAGAAGAAGCTCCGAATGCCCCAAAATCGGCCGATAACGCTTCCGTTTTTTGATTAAATATGTTCTTTATGTTTATTATCGGCCCAATTACATCCCTATGTGCTTAGATTCCTGGTTTTCTTATTTTTGATTGTTGGATGTAATTTAAAGTTTGGTGATTTTGAGGGATTAGAGATTTCCAGATTTGATTCGATCCATTTTGAATCCATTTTATTGATTTTAGTTTATTTCCAGAAATCTCGGACCCCCCCAAAATCATTAAATTTGCAAAGCGGTTTTCAAAAACGAGAAAAGAATATTAGAATCAATTCTGGAGCACTACAGTCGCTTGACTGTAGATGCTACAGCCGCCCGGCTATGTTACAGCCGCACGGTTGTAATGCCCTACAGTCGCTCGACTGTAGTTCAGGGGGCATAATTACAGTTTTGCCCTTTTGTGCCCTAAACTTGTAATTTTGCACCCTTTTCCTATTCAAAACTGAATTTCGACGTGTTTACATTCTTTTTGGACCCTAGATGAATGTTTAGCTTAGGCCCACACATGAACAGGACCCCCGGGTCCTGGGATATCCGGCCCACTAAAGTTGGAAATGCATGTAAATGAGCCAAACCATTTTCAAATTTGGTTTTTTACCACAAAACCCACAGGGCGTTTCAAAAAACCGTTTTCCAAGTCTAACCGGTCCGACCGGTCTGATCGACCCGGTTATCCCCCAAATGCATGTCCCCACTCCTACAAATCTCTATTCTGTCCTATTTGAGTCTTTTGTATGCCTTGATTATTTGTGCGAATCGTATTTGGATGCAGCTTTTATTTTTGTCTTTTTTTTTATTTTTAATGTACTTGATAGATTATCTCGTGTAATTAGGCGATTGTAATTTCATAGATTATCGTGTATAGTAGGCGGTTGTAAATGGTGAGGATGAGAGTTTTCTTTTTCTTGGGTTGTATAATTTGGCCTCTGATTTACTTTTCTGTAGATTTACTTTTCCGCACTTTTATTTTTCCGCACTTTATTTTAATATTTATATTTATGTCATTTGTATGAGCATCGATTAATAATTAAAAGAAGATAAAATGAGTAGAATTACATGAATTCAACATTATGTTATGAAATAATAATTGAAAATAAGTGAGGATTAGTAGATATGTTGCCCGAACCTCAAATCTCTGGATCAGGTACCACGTCTACACTTGGTAGGGAGCTATACCGGAATTTTCCAAATGAGCTGATCCGGGTGGCGACTCTATATCTAATCTCGAAATTCATGTTTCGAGATTTTTAAGTTAAATTGGGATTTTTTAAAAAACCTGTTTTCTAAAATTCACACTTCATCATTAAAATTAAGTTTCTATGAAAAGGGTTTTCTTCAATAAAATGAAAGGTTTTCTTAAAGAAGATTAAAGACCCTTTTTCAAAACCACAAACATTCACACACTTAAACCCGGTTCCCGCTTCACCACGCGTTCCGAAAAAAGTCGTCTGCTCACAGTGGCGACTCTGCTGGGGATTAACAGTTTCTTTTAAAAAGTTTTTTCAAAAACTTAAGGAACTTAGGAGACAGTCGAAGTACATCCTCACTTGTAATCAATTATTAAATCATAATCCGATGTTTCATTCACACTTGCATAAGCATAACATTTTCTGTTCTAAAGTCCCTTCAACACTCATTTAAGCCCGGTTTATCTTCAAAGGTGACCTATCCGCTAGGATTGGAGGCACCCGAGGGGGTAAACCACTCATAGCCTCGTACGAACCCCTTTGTTTGGACCCTTGAGTGGGGAGAAGTGAGGAGTATATTTTTGCTATGGGAACCTGTACGACCCTTGGCTTGACTCATACCTTCATTTAATGGCTTAGCAACTTCCCCTTAGGGTTACCAAAATATATATTCAAAAATGGACATTGAGAGTGCACCTTTTGTATCCCCAGTTGATGCCAAAGAGACCCAACACCTAGGAAGAATGCGAGACCAGTCGAATGGATGAATAAGGTTGGAAGGGTGAGCATATTTGTAAGTGTGCTAATGTTTGCTTTGTGGTTGTTTCATTTTCGACCCTGTCATGCAACATAAATAGGCATCCTCCTTGTGTCATTTCCTAACCACATTTTTATGCAGCCATTTTGGAGCATCATCCTACATGTGTGTCATACTAACCACATTTTCGTGCAGCCATGACCTTTTTCGTGTGCTATATTCATCTTGTGTGCTCATTGATTCATAAAGCATACACGACATCATCTTGTGTGTCATGAATTCTAACCATGTTTTTATGCAGCCATTTGCATTTTTTATGACATGGGCATTCACATCATTTCATCCCATCCAAAATGAAGGATGTTCTAAGAATGCCCCTCACGACATTCCATTTCATGACATATCGGGAGTCCTTAAGATTACCCGTGTCTACCTGTGCACCGGATTGCACTTGGCCATTTCATTACATTATTGCACCATTAAAGGACCACAACAATATTAGGTTCATGTTTGTGTGGTGGATCACACAACACAATCGCATGGCATCACGTCCATTCATCATGGTGTCATGGCGACACTAAAGTCTTAGTTGTGTGTCACGATCCATATCAGATTGTTTCATAACATTGAAAATTCATTTGATGCACTCCATGAGTGCCCAATTAGAACTTGTACTAGGACATTTCATAACATGCCTAAATCATGCAATGTGTTCCATGAACACTGAAATACTGTCCGTGTCTCAAGTTACATGCGACTTATCTGTGACATCATTTCATCCGAGATGCAATAAAAGCATCTACCCTCTGTCTATGGAACGGTTCCTATATGACCATCACATACCATTTCATCGACCTACAAAGCGTCGAACCACTGTCCATATGTCGGTACACATATGACCATTTCATGACATCCACTAGGTGCCCCAAAAGCGCCGAACTTCTGTCCGTGTGCCGATCCGCATGCGACATTTTTGCATTATCTTTTGCATGGCATGGGGTATGCTTGGAACATCC
Source organism: Euphorbia tirucalli (assembly GCA_039660915.1). Taxonomy (NCBI): domain Eukaryota; kingdom Viridiplantae; phylum Streptophyta; class Magnoliopsida; order Malpighiales; family Euphorbiaceae; genus Euphorbia; species Euphorbia tirucalli. The sequence continues at coordinate 25,326,809 of CM077640.1, read as the reverse complement.
AAAACAAAAAGAAAGAAAATACAAAAGTCATTTTCATCATCATCCACATCTATAAAGCACCATCCGATCATGAACATGAACACATCATACATGCCATTTAGTGTGTCGAGTCTAGGTCCACGACATCCATGCGAGTTTCTAACCTTATGTTGAACATGCAGTTTGGAGATGAACCTCAAAACAGTTAGTTTGTGTTAAATCAGAGTCGAACCCATCAATTCAGTTAGTTGAATCAGAGCCTGTCAACATGGAGGGAATCAGTTTGGGGTCGAATTCAGACAGGGAGTTTGAAGTTCAGTTGCCTGTTCTATCGGTTGACAGTCAGGTGTTGTTAGAAGAGGTTGACAGAGTGGAGATGGCCGATGGAAACAGTGGGAACAGTGGAAACAGTGGAAACATGCCTTTCGACATGGCTGCCTTTATGAGGAGCTTTTTAAGCTCAGATGAGTTCAGGGCTACTCTTAGGGAGCAAGTGCAGGCAGTGATGACCACCCTCCCTATTCCAGTTGTTCAACCAGCTCAGAACTCAGTTGGGAATGGGGGACAACAGTTTGTTCAAGTTACTAATGGAACCGGGGGGAGTACCCTTAGCGGAAGTGGCAGAATTGCCAGTCACAGAGAGCCGGACCGTCAGTCCAAAGAGGATAAGGCTTTTGAGAAGGCAAGGGAAGCCTCAATTGAGTCAATGCTGGAGAAACAGCTCAATCAAAAATTTTCTGACATAGATGCTATGATGCCCAAGTTGAAGGAGATGGTCCACTTTAATCCTACCAAGTGTGCCGATCCTGCCACATTGGTGGCTGATGCAGAGGGACAGCTTTCGGCTGGTTTTCATATGCCATACCTTCCTCCCTACACCGGGGAAGGACCACCAGAAGCCCATTTGGACAGCTACGTAAGGTTGATGACCAGCATGGGGATTGGAAAGGGTCATCTTTTGAACTTATTTCCTACTACTCTGAGGGGTGCTGCAGTAAAGTGGTACATAAAGATGCCCCTATATACCCATTCCACCTGGGAAGACTTAGCTGATGCCTTTCTGAAGCAATATGCCTACAATACCCAGGTTGAGACAACTCTCGAGGATCTGGAGAGAATCCGCCAGAAGCCGAATGAGTCCTTCCCGGCTTGTTACAAACGGTGGATGGATGTGCAGGTTTTGGTGGATGGGGCACCAAAGTTGGAGTCTTTGATTGTGAAGCTTGTGGATGGTAGCCTGCCCTAATATAAGGAGAAGATGAAGCTCAAGAAGTTCCATTCCTTTAATGAGGTGGTGGAGTTTGCTAAGCATATTGAATGATACGAGGAAGAAGAGTAGAGGAGCAAACAGAGTTCGGGCTCCTATAGAAACAATCAAGGATACTCCCAAGGGTACAAGAGTGGTAGTTCTAAGACTACTACAGTGGGGTCTAGTTCAAAGGCAACACCGAAGGCAACCTCTATTGAAGCACAAGAGGCAGAATTAGCTGCTGTGAATCAAGGGAGGCCGAGTGTTCTGAGAATTAGCAGTCCATGGGCCGAATCAGTCAGTCGAATCTTTGCCAAGTGTAGGAAGGCTGGGTTGTTACAAAGTCTGAGGCTATTCTTGCCTCCAGCTAAGGCAGATAAAGAAAATTTTTGTTCTTAACATGTGATGATGAGTCACCATATAAACAAGTGCATCCAACTGATTAAAGCCATCAAACAGCTGATCATAGATGGTAAGATAGTAGAGCTGGCTCTGAAGTCGAATGTGCAGAAAAACCCACTCCCTGCTTTTGGAAGTTAGGTGAGCATGGTGCAATCAGGTCTGCCAGCCAATTATGTGTTCGCCCAAATCATTAAGGCGAATCCGAGTGTACGAGCTGTGTTGGTGGAAAAGGAGGAAGAGCCAGAGGTAGCTGAAGAGGAGAGCTTGGCGGTAAGGGATAAGGCAGGTCCCATCAATTTAAATGAATTTGAAGCGGATGATGATTATGACAAATTTAAGGTTCAAGAGTCGAAGCCAGTTTATCTGGTGGAGATGAAGAGGGGGACTGTGATAGAGAAAGATGGGCCAGTGATGCACATTAGAAGAAGCGGTAGGGTTTATCAACCTACCAACGCACCACCTCCGGCGCCCCCAAGGAGGAGCACTACACCTGTGCAGAATGACACAGTCCAATCACCTCCCATAGCCAAGAAAGAAGACATAGTGGATCAGCTGAAAAGGACACCGGCTCATGCCAGTGTGTGGCACCTACTTATGAAATCGAAGAGGCACCGAGAGGCGCTGGTTAAACAATTGATGGAGATGGATGCTTACCCCACTATGTCCCCCGATGAGGTGTGTGCAATGATTAGGGGAGTGGATTTGAAGGCCAACAGGACCCCAGAGATTAGTTTTGGGGTAGAGGACCTCCCCCCGAAGGGGTTAATCACAATAGGGCTCTATACTTAAGGGTGGAAATCATGGATAAGGTGATACCGAGTGTGATGGTGGATGATGGCTCAGCCTTGAATATCTGTCCTTCTCAGATCCTGCCTTTCTTGGGGGTGAGTATTGAAGCTCTTTGTCGGTCCAACACCATTATTAGGGCTTATGATGATAGAAGAGAGCTGTGTTGGGAACCTTCGAGGCTGAAGTTAAAGTGGGGGAAGTCAAATCAAAGTACTGTTTACCGTGATCGACATTCCTGTCACCTTCTCTCTACTCTTAGGGAGACAATGTTTCCATGCTCTAGGAGGAGTTCCATCAACTTTGCACTAGAAGGTGAAATTCTTGATTAAGGGGAAAGTAGTAATAGTTGAAGCAGATGAACCTTCTGTAGTGGCTGCATTAAGTGCTACCGAGCAGCTGGTGACGGGGTTTCAAGTTGCTATGATCTCTGATAAGCCTGAGTTTCCAGAATGGATTCACAGGTATTTCGCCAAGCAGAATTACAAACCGGGAAAGGGATTATGGGCCAAGAAACAAGGGATCCCTGAATTTAATATTGAGGTTGGCAAATACAGACAGTTTGGGCTGGGATATCAAGAAGGAAGGGCCAAGCAAGAGCAAAAGAGTGTGAATCTAGTGGACACTTTCGTCCGTGCTTCAAAATTAGTGTATGAAGGGACTCATGAGCCGGTAATTGTAGAGGGAGGTCAGCTTGGGATTTGAAATCTTTGCTGATCTGGTTGATTTTAACAAGTATGGAATAGAGCCTGTTGTGAGCACGCTGCGACCTGGAGCTAGGGCTGAGAGTAAGAAGGTTCAAAATTAGAAAGTTGTCAACCAAGTCAGGGTTGAATTCGGGGATAAAGGAGAAGATATCAAGAAGACTAACTTGGTGAGGAATGAGATGGAAGTGGCTATGGGGGCCATTACAAGGGCACTATCCACTTTGATGAGGCTAAACAGGGGTTCAAAAAAGAAAGCACCACCTGCTGAGAGGACACATGAAGAGCTAGTGTAGGAAGAAGTGAAGGAGCTCACTAAGCTGGTCATGAGGGGCAAGGCTAAGACGCCAGAGGAAGATCTGACCGAGAAGCAAAAGGAAGACCTGGAAGGAGACCTGGGGTACCTGTTTGAAGAGTTTGACTGTGCTGCTGTTGACAAAGACCCTCCGCATATGGAGGATGGAAACTTTTTGAATGTGTCTACATTTTCTATTTTTGATGTGAACAATTCTACCTATAAGGCACACAATGCAATGAAATCTGATTTTGCTTACTTGTGTGATGTTTTTCCGGATGGAACTGTGCATACATACAAACATTCATTTAATGTCTTTAGCATATATGATGCATTATTGCATGAAATGAACCTAGGGACAGATGATGAACCAAAGATGGTATCCGTCTCGAAAGACCTCATGCCTAATGAGAGAAAAGAACTTGTAAAAATCTTGCAAAAACACGTCAAAGCCTTCGCTTGGTCCTACGATGACATGCCTGGGGTTGACAGAGAAATTGCAGAACACAGAATCCTGATAGATCCGAAAGTGAAACCAGTTAAGCAGAAACTCAGACGACTTCGACCAGAGTGGGCTGAAAAGGTTAAAGAAGAAGTAGCCAAACAGATAAAGGCCAAGTTCTTAGAAGTAGTAGAGTACCCGGAATGGTTAGCCAACATCATGCCGGTTGCAAAGAAAGACAGTCGGGTAAGGGTCTGTGTGGATTAACGGGATCTAAATAAGGCATCTCCCAAAGATGACTTTCCGCTCCCATATATCGATGTCTTGATTGACAGTTTCAGCAGGGCAGCTATGTATTCTTTCATGGACGGGTTCTCAAGGTATAATCAGATCTTGATGAATGTAATTGACAAAGTGAAAACAGCCTTCATCACAGAATGGGGGGTTTATTGCTACAGGGTCATGCCTTTCGAGTTGAAGAATGCCGGGGCGACTCATCAACGAGTTGTCACAACACTTCTACATGACATGATCCATAAGGAAGTCAAGGTTTATGGGGACGACATGTTAGTCCAATCCATGAACCGGGGAGAGCACCCAGCTATCCTGGATAGATTTCTAACCAGAATCAAGAAGTACAATCTTCGCCTCAACCCTAAGAAGTGTGTATTCGGGGTAACTTCTGGGAAACTACTTGGTCATATTGTTAGCCAAAAGGGAATTGAAATGGATCCTGACAAAATTAAGGCCATCAGGGAAATGCCGGCACCGTAGTCAGAAAAAGAAGAAGGTCATTCTTGGGTTCACTATAGTATGTCAGTCGGTTTATTGCAAGATTGACAACAGTTTGTAAACAAATTTTCAGACTTCTGAAGAAAAACCAGCTAGTAGAGTGGAAAGAGCAGTGTCAAATAGCCTTCGACAGGATTAAAACTTACTTGATGAACCCTCCAGTTCTAAAACCGCCTATACCAAACAAGCCTTTGATTTTGTACTTGGCCATCGAATAGACTTCTGTAGGAGCCATGTTGGTGCAAAAGCAAAAGGATGGACGCGAGCATGCGATCTATTACTTGAGCAAGAAGCTACTGGAGTATGAGACTAGGTATACGATAGTAGAGAAGACCTGTGCGGCTATGGTATGGTTGACAAAGAAGTTAAGGCACTACTTCCAATCATATAAGGTTCAGGCGGTAGCCAAGGTGGATCCCATGAAGTACTTATGCAAAGCTCCAGTGCTAGCGGGGAAGTTATCAAGGTGGTTGCTTTTATTGTCAGAATTCGACATAGAATATGTTACGAGAAAGACAATTAACGAGAGAGCCGTAGCAGAATTTCTAGCCAACCAACCGATAGATTCATACTATGTGGAGAACTTAGAATTCCCCGACGAACAATTGGCAGTGATAGAAGAAGAGTCCAACAGATGGGTGATGTATTTTGATGGGGCAGTGAATAAACACGGTGCAGGCTCAGGGGTAATCATTGCTATGCCGGAAGGGGAAATCATTCCCCTGTCAAGGCGACTTGATTTTCAAGTGACCAATAATGGGGCAGAGTATGAAGCATGTCTCTTTGGTATTGATGCCCTGATCGCATTAGGGGCAAATGAGGCGTTAGTCATTGGGGACTCAGCTTTGGTGATTCGGCAGGTTACCAGAGACTGGAAATAAAAGAAGAATCACTATGGCCTTATCTCAAGATGGTTTGGGAAAGAGTGAAGGTATTTAGTCAGTATGAATTCCGACATGTGCCAAGGGAGGAGAATGAGATGGTAGACTCTTTGGCTACACTATCATCAATATAGGAAGGTTCCCGAAAACAGCCAATACAGCCGGTCATCCTAGAAATTGTTCAGAATCCATGCTATTCGTCAGTCAACACGGTCACAACTATTGAGGCACACCCTGGTATTATGATATTCAATAGTTCATTCAGATCGATCAGTACCCCGAAGATGCTAATGAGTCCGATAAGGTTTCCCTCAGAAGGTTGGTAGCACAGTTCCGAATATTTGAGAATCAACTTTTCAAAAGGAAAACTAATGGAGTTCTTCTAAAGTGTCTTACGGAGGAAGAGGCAGTCATGGTTATGAAACAAATACACTCTAGTGCGTGTGGTCCGCACATGAATGGGTTGGCCCTAGCAAAGAAAATACTAAGACAATGATACTTTTGGCTTACTCTGCAAGCTGACTATATTGAGAAAGTTAAGAAATGCCATGAATGTCAAGTGTATGGAGACCTCAATCATCTTCCCCTACTTCTTCGACTCCGTGGCTATTTGTAGCTTGGGGTATTAGATATAATTGGAGAGATAAGGCCGCCTGCCTCAAATGGGCACCGATTCATTGTTGTAGCTGTGGATTATTTCTCTAAGTGGGTCGAAGTGGAATCATTTGCCAATATCACTGCTAAGAAAATGGCCAAATTTATAGAAAAGAATATCTTTGTATGATATGGGATCCCTCATCACGTCATGACCGACAATGGGGTACAATTCCAAGGGGTGACAGCATAGTTATTCCAAGAGAAGGGGGTTGAGCACCATAGGTCATCCCCATATCGCCCATAAGCCAATGGGGTGGTGGAAGCGGCCAATAAATCCATTAAGAAAATTCTCTCAAAGATGGTGGTGAACTACAGAGATTGGGCCGACATGTTACCATTGGCTTTGTGGGGATACCGGACAAGCATCAGAACCCCTACGAGAGAAACTCCGTATTCACTGGTTTAAAGGATGGAAGTAGTATTACCAGTAGAGATGGAAATCAGATAATTAAGAGTGGTTATGGAGGCACAGTTGCCAGAATCTGATTGGCTCCAGTCGAGACATGATCAGCTAGCAATGATAGATGAAAAGCATCTTCAAGCCTTAGACCGGTTGCAAATGTATCAACAATGGATGGCTAGGACATACAACAACAAGGTTTGTTGTCAGAAACGTCCATTTAAGGCTGGGGATCTGGTACTCAAACAGATGAAACAGACCAACACGGATGTACGGGGGAAATCCAAGCCAAACTGGGAAGGTCCGTATGTAATCAAGAGGATACTTTCGAAGGGTGCTGCAAAGATTATGGATATGGACAGGAACGAATTTGTCAACCCTATCAACCTAGACAAGATGAAACACTACTACGTGTAAAAAAAAAAGGTCTGGTGGATTGAAAACCAAAAAGGCAATCCACGCAAAAATTAGGACAGTCCGATGGGTAGAAAACCGAAAAGGTGATCCATGCAAAAGTTAGGACAGAGAGGTGAGGACCATCATCTGGAAAATCTGCAAAGACCGGTTGGTTGCAAGCGTGGGTTCATTCGAGATGTATACCATCAATGATTCTGTCCATAGTTTCATTTCATCATTTGATGTACATTGTGCTAAATCATTATTTATGAATGAATGAATGAATGTTCGATTCTATTCGTTTAAACGTTCCAAGTTTAATTGCAATTCAGATTATTTTGTGCATATTTGTCTTTATATCTTTTACATAGCTCACATCCATCGATTGAACATGTATATACATATAAAAAAAGAAGAACAGGTCTGCTGAATTGAAAATCCAAAAGGGCAGTTCAGGCAAAAATAAAGACAGTCCGATGGGCCAAAAACCCAGAAAAGGGTGACCTATGCAAAAGTTAAGACAAGAAAAATAGAATAAAAGTCATATAGCAATAACCAACTCTGATCTCAATCAACTAAAGACTGAGGTACCGCAACATCAGCGCCTCACGCCCACGCCTAGTGGGGCAACCAATCAGATCTGTCAGCCAAGCACTATAGCAAGCATCTGTCACCACGAGTGCAAGATCATCATACCTCAGAATCTCAGTACGGGTAGGGTACATCCACTGGTGCTGCACATGCCGAGGCCACTGCGATGTAAATACCCCACACTTAGTAGTACACAAGGATCAGGAGACTCTTTGCAGCTATTCGTACTGTCTGCACAGCCGAGTAGGAGAATAGAAGGTCACGTGTGTCAATCCAAGTAGCTGAACACCCCCGGCCCAAGTATCAGTAGTCACATCAGTGATATCCCACCAAGGGCAGACCCATTAGATAGAGGCGTCTGACAGCCTCCTCAGCCAGTCGAACCAGTGCTCCATAGACATGAAACCAAAGTCTGGGAGCTCGATGCACTGAGACCAATAGCACTTCATAGCATATCTCGGATGAGGTGGAGGAGGGTTCAAGAGCGCAACTTCTCCAACAGCCAGATTTGCATGTACTTTAGTCAGGATGAAGGGATAATGAATGTGTGAATTCAAAAAGTGCAGTACCGAAGCATACCTAGAGTAGAAAGGGAGATCCACAGCTCTCGATGGGAGAATCAGAATGGATGGAATCTAAGTGGATTAGGGTCTCGGCCAGGACAACCCCCATAGAAGATGCACCCTGAGCCATCTGAGTCACTACTAAAGCCAGCCTAAGGCTACAAGTACCATCTCGGGACTCACACAAATAGCAAGCCATCAGTGACAAACTCATCAGCGGAGCCTAGCCAGGGGCAGTGGGAGATAAAGCAAAACATAAGTCAGCAGTGACAGAAAGACTGAGTCTGGGAGAAATAGACCTACCAATAAGCGCATGACCCATGCCTGCTACAGTTGGAGCGAACCGGCTTAGAAAAGTGAGAACATCCCCGGAGTCTGGGTCGGGAACAGCTAACCGGACCCCCGGGGGCAGGGGACACAAAGGATGGCACTAAACTCCTCTATTAAGGGGCATAACTCCTGACCGGAGAAGCGGAAGACATGATCCATTGGATCCCAAAAGCTGACAGCTGCATCGAAGAAGACCCGTTTCAGAGTCAAAGCGGTGTAAAACCTGAGGTACTGCAAGCCAAAGGGCACAAGTAAAGCCTAATTAGAAGAGCGGGTCAAACCCCAGTAGTCCCGGAGTCGCCCTCTGAGCTGATCCATGCCGAAAGAGGAGCAAAAGAAGGAGAAAGGCTGAAAAATAGATGGGTGGCTATAGTGTATATGGCGGATGTAATGCACTACAAGGGCGCGACTATAATATGTGGGGCGGCTGTAATGCTTATAGGGGCACGACTGTAGCATGTGGGGCGGCTGTAGTATATATAGAGGCTTGGCTGTGCTGAAGGAAGCTTGAAAATTGATGTGGGATGGATTTTTGGTGTGGGGTGGCTGTAACCAAACACAGTCCCGTGACTGTAGGCTACAGATGCGCGACTGTAGTATGTGGGGCGGCTATAATGGTCACAGTAGCGACTGTAGTGCAAACAGCACCTTATCTACATCTTTATATGATTTCTGATGATTATGGCCGTGCGGCTCTAGGTTCTGAGGGTTGTTTTTCAAGGGGAATGAAGTTTAAAGACATTGAAATATGGCCCGAACCCGATCAAGGTGAACCAACGAGTGATAAAAGTGTGGAAAAGCAAAGAAACATGTACTCAAAAATTCAAATCCAAGGCAGAAAGGGTACAAATGTCATATGAGAGTCATGTATATCAAATACATTAGATACATCACTTAGTCGGGCCTATGCAAAGCCCAAAATGTGCAAAGAAATAGCTATACATGGGTCAATACATCACAAATAAGGAATGGAGAAATAGATCTAAGAAGATTCAAAGCCATCCTCATCATCATCATCCCCGTTATCTCCTGCCTCATCATACGGAGTCCTGCTTACATCCTCACCTGCATCTCCCATCTGGGCATCCCAATCGCTCACCTGGTCTCTGAAGGTATGATTCATGACCTCCAATTCGGTGACCCGACGCCACAATTGGTCATTCTCTGCCCTCTAGCGAGCGAACTCGCGGTGCTCTACCCCGATCATCGTCTGCATCGAACGAAACATGAAAAACATCACATTTGCATGCATATGCATCTATACATACACGTATACATCCAGACATAAGCATAAGATCATGTACAGGTACTTACAGTCATAGCGACATTGTCACGGAAAGAGAGCGCCCTCAACTCATAAATGGCCTGACCTATGTACATGCCTTGCATCACTGGAATCTACAAAGATGGTGGTTCGAGGGATCAGCTAATGGCAGAAAAAGGAGATAAATAGATAAGCGATGAAATACACACATTTGTGATGTCAAGAGGAATAGCCGGGGGAAAATTATGGTCCTGGAGGTGGAGATTGGCCCGATAAGAGTGCCGAGTATCGTCATATAGCTAAACGGAAACCTCAATCGGGAACTCAAGCCAACCATCATGTACCCAATTTCAGGAGCTTGAGGTTGGGGAATGGGGACATCCTCCACTCCAACAGAAGAACCTACTCCAGCAATCCGGGAAGCAACGGTACCAGACCTCCTTCCCCTCCCCTAGCAGGCAGGGACAAACGGACACGCCCACCTCACGTAGATGGCTAGAACCAGTTAAAAACAATAATGTTAAAAAAAAAATTTACCCCAACGTTAATGTCAACATCAGTAGACGGTGGAAGCAAATGCACAGTGATGAAACAACCATAATCACCATCCACACTGCGAGCCTCGTACCCAGCGCCGTAGAGGTCCGGGTGCAGCTCAAGAGACAGGAGATAAGGCTAGAATAACCCCATTGACAAGGCGGCTGGAATCCTACGTGCCCTAGGACCAGAACGCCAGTTGTGAGTCCTCTCACCCAAGAACCACTCCTAACCAAAAGGACACTCCATCATGAAACATCTGCTCGCAAACGCCTGTGCATCACGAAGCTACTGGGGCAAATTATCACCCTCCCCCCTCCAAGGGGCCTTGGCAATCTGGGGTTAGGAAACCACAAAATAAATAAGTCAGTAAAATAATAATAATAATAATAATAATAATAATAATAAAATACCCCCTCAAATGTCATCTCACTCAACGCCTGACGACACTCGTCCTGATTTTTATAGACCTCACTCCAGACGAACCCGATATTTTGTCGGAAGCGGGGAAATTCAGCCAAGTGGTAACCGTCAGGAACCTGCACCACTGGGGGCGGAACAAAATGATACTCATAGGCCCAGATCTGCGAAGGGAGAGTAAAGCAATTCAACCAAAAAAAAAAGTAGAGGTTCAAGATACTTACGTGTAGCAAAATCCAAAAAGCCTTCAACTCCTTGTGGGAGCCTCTGGCATAAAGATCTAGGGCATAGTAGAGTTGGGCCAAGGCTGCCTGAGCCCAATTAAGAGTCCTCACAGACTCCAGGTCGATCAGTGAAGGCAACATGGCCAGATTCAGACTACTCCAGCCCATAGGAAAAAGGGTAGTGGAGAGAGCATGCAACAGGAAGGCTCTAGCGTACTTCCTTTCATCAGTGTCACCAAAGGTAGTCCCTTTCGGGAGTGAACGCTGCCACCCAAGCCAGTACTCATAAATACTCCTACATTGAATCTGGCTTTAGGGGGAATTGATCCCAATAAGCATGGATACTAACTCCTGACGATAGCTGCCATGCACGAAGACCTGATTTAAGTGGATCATCTGACCGGAGAAAGAAAGACCAGTGATGGTGATAATATCCTCTGGGATCACCGTATACTCTCTGAAGGGGAAATGAAATATGTGGGTGGAGTCCATCCGCCACTCTAAAAGTGCAGCCAAAAGCCCTCGGCTCATACGAGGAGTAGTGGCGGACATACTACAAAGCAGCTGGTGCAAGCCAGTGGAGTTCATGATATCCTTCACTCCTTGGGGAAGACACCTATACCACTGGCAGGCCTCCATAATGGATCCACTGCTGTGATGGTCAAATCTCGATTGTAAAATCAACAATCAGGGAGTTTACAAGCTTTTTTAGAATACATATATATCATAAAAATCGAAGAAACACCATCGAAATTGCAAAAAAGGGACCTGCCTTGAATCTGTGGGCTACAGCCGCCCGACCATGGGGTCACAGTCGCGTGGCTCTAACCCTCTTAATCACAGCCGTGTGGCTGTGATCATCCATGGGGTGGTTGTAGCTGTAATTTTTCTGCCAACCTTGATTTTTCTCGTTTTTTCGGTTCAATTTTGTCCTAACTCAAACCAAATCAACAACTAAACATCCTAGGGGCATATTCTACTCAAATCATGCATCAATATCACATACTTTCTCTAATTTTGCAGAAATTTCAAACTTGGAAAAAGTGGAGAAATTTGAGAAAGCTAACCGGATTCGTGAAAGCGTGGGTCGAAATCTGGAGTTGGATAGGCACTGGGGCATCGATCTTCACTTCACAATATTCATCTTCCTCCTTTAATCCGTATATACACTCCGTGGGTTCAAATGCTAGAGTAAAGTTTCCCTCCGAGATGGAAAACCGCATTTGAAAGGTGGGTTGAGCAACGGGAACGGGCCGGAGGACTCTACGCATCTTTCGCCTCATGATTTTGGGTTCGAGAGAAGCAAATCACTAAAGAAAGGAGGAGTTTTTGGCTGAAATGGGAGAAGATAAAGCTGCCTTCATTTTGTGGTAGTTTTAACACATTCTTTACCCATTATTACAGTCGAGCGACTGTAGTTTCAAATCACTACAGTCGCTCAACTATAGCTTATTTTTCTTGCAAAATTTTCTTCTTTTTCCTTTCCAAAACTTGTGTTATGTCTATTTGACCCCAAGAAAGGTAGTTTCCATGTCTTGCAGGTATCAAAAGGCAAGATACTCGGCCCATATTTGTTCTTGATTGAAGGGGCAAAAATTTTTGTTTCCAAAATTATCGATCAAGGAACGAATACGCGCCCGAAACAACTTCAAAACGTCAAGTGTTGATCAAGCTCCTTAAAACCATCAAAGCATCTTTCCCCCAGCTACACGTGCTTCATGGGAAACTCAATTATCCCTTCCTTTAGTGACACAGGCTCCACTAGAAGTGAAATGACCAAAATGCCCTTCTGTCAGTAACCACACTATCGGATGGCCAAAACACCTTTCCTTCAGCGACACGAGCTATACGAAAGATCAAATCACAAAAACATTTTTCCCTAGTGACAGAGGCTCCATTAGAGGTGAAATGACCAAAATACCCTTTTGTTGACCACCAAGCTACCAAATGACCAAAATACCCTTTTCCCATCAAAAGGGGATACCAAATCACTGAACCCCATTTCTTTTCATGACATAAGCACCACGAAAGACCAAATGACCAAAGTACCCTTACTTCAAGGAATGCCAACTTCCCAAGTTGCAAAATTACCAAAATACCCTTTCCTTTCCTAAGCATCAAATGACAAGGAAAATTCAATCTGGCCAAGTCCTCTGCTTTGCAATAGAGTCGAAGCATGTCCTTGGCAAATCAAACTGATCTGGGCAAAGTCCTCTATTTTGCAACGAAGTATAAGCACGAAACTAGAACACATCAAACCAATTCGGGCAAAGTCCTATGCTTCGTAACCTAGTCGAAGTAAGACCCTAAAGAATCAAACCAACCTAGGCAAGACCACTGTCTGGTAAAAGCAACCGAGACAAGTCCCTACAGACATCAAACAAGTAAACGCAAGGAGGACCCCCAGGTACGTTTTCTTTTCCTTCTCACCGTGCTCCCTATCGCGAGACCAAACTCAAATCAGGCACAAGCACCCATTCAAGTCAACTTTGGTCACGCGAGGGGCAGCCTGTGAGTACGGGTTTTTTCCCGACCTCTATGATGAAAGTCATTGTTGCCTTTTTCACAGATAAGCGTGAAGCGGATTCGGACCGAGCGGAATAATGTCGAAAATGTACCGGATGACCCAAATGTGTGTGACAAGTCTTGGCACAGAGCCCCGAAGGAATTCTAGTGAGTATTTAAGAAAACCGAAGAAAAAAGTGAAAAATAAGCAAATAAGCCAATTTAGTGACTACAGTCGGTCAACTGTAGTACATTACAGCCACGCGGCTGTAATCATCAGATTTCCTTTTTCGTCCAAATCAACATTTAATTCGGTCTTTTTAAACAAAATAAGCCAATCTGGTCACTACAGCCGCGCGACTGTAGTACATTACAGCCGCGCAACTGTAATCACCAGACTTCCTTTTTTACCGAAAATCAGCATTTAATTATGATTTCTAACCAAAACGGGATATATAAAAAGTCTTGTATCCGGGATTAGGGTTAACAGAACGGAGAGGAGAGGAGGCAGAAAATTGGAGAATTTTGAGAGAAAAACACAGAAAAACACATAATAACACAGATTTTGGGTGTTTGATCTAAAAATAACTTAAAAAAATAACTTAAAAAATTTCAACGAAATACATAGAAACGGTTGTAGGGTGTTGGTAAACCATCATCACTCACTCAATCTCTCTGGGGGTTTTTTCTGGGCTTCGGAGATCGTGCATTTTTTTAGTTGTTCGTGACTGCAAGACACTTTCTTGCATCTGAATCCATCCTTGGTGATCCAAACACTGGAACACGGACCAGGTAACATTCTAAGAGGCCTTAAAACTCCATTTTTGTTCATTCTGGGTGTTGTTTATTGATGTTTTTTCGAATTTTTTTACGATTCCGGGAGTGGTTTTGATTACAGCCACCTCGATTAAGATCACAGTCGCTAGACTGTAATCTATAGCCGCATGATTGTGACCTATAGTTGCCCGGCTGTAATCTTCTGATTACAGTCCCTCGACTGCAATCTCTGGGGTAGAAGCTCCGAATGCCCCAAAATCAGCCGATAACGCTTCCGCTTTTTGATTAAATGTGTTCTTTATGTTTATTACCGAACCAATTACATCCCTTTGTGCTTATATTCCTGGTTTTCTGATTTTTTATTGTTGGATGTAATTTAAAGTTTGGTGATTTTGAGGGATTAGGGATTTCTGGATTTGATTCGATCTGTTTCGAATCCATTTTATTGATTTTAGTTTATGTCCAGAAATCCCGGACCCCCCAAAATCATTAAATTTGCAAAACGGTTCTAAAAAAGGAGAAAAGAATATTGGAATCAATTCTGGAGCACTACAGTCGCTTGACTATCGATGTTACAGCCGCCAGCTATGTTACAGCTGTGCGGCTGTAATGCTCTATAGTCGCTCGATTGTAGTTAAGGGTGCAAAACTACAGTTATGCCCTTTTGGGCCCCAAACTTGTAATTTTGCACCCTTTTCCTATTCAAAGCTAATTTTGGCTTGTTTACATTCTTTTTGGACCCTAGATGAATGTTTAACTTAGGCCCACACACGAACGGGACCCCCGGGTCCCGGGATATTCGGCCCACTAAAGTTGGAAAAATGCATGTAAATGAGCTATACCATTTTCAAATTTGGTTTTTCACCCACAAAACCCACAGGCGTTTCAAAAAACCGTTTTCCAGGTCTAACCCGTTCGACCAGACGGGTCGACCCGATTACCCCCCAAATGCATGTCCCTACTCCTACAAATCTCTATTCTGTCCTATTTGAGTCTTTTGTATGCCTTGATTATTTGTGCTAACCGTATTTGGATGCAGCTTTTATTTTTGCCTTTTTTTTATTTTTAATGTACTTGATAGATTATCTTGTGTAATTAGGCGATTGTAATTTCCTAGATTATCGTGTATAGTGGGCGGTTGTAAATGGTGAGGATGAGAGTTTTCTTTTTCTTGGGTTGTATAATTTGCCTCTGATTTACTTTTCCGCAATTTATTTTAATATTTATATTTATGTCATTTGTATGAGCATCGATTAAAAAAAGACAAAATGAGTAGAATTAAGTGAATGCAAAATTATGTTATGAAATAATAATTGAAAATAAGTGAGGATTAGTAGATATGTTGCCTGAACCTCGAAATCTCTGGATTAGGTACCGCGTCTACAGTTGGTAGGGAGCTGTACCGAAATTTCCTAGATGGCTAATCCGAGTGGCAACTATGTATCTAATCTCAAAATTCGTGTTTCGAGATCTTTAAGTCAAATTGGGTTTTTCAAAAACCCTGTTTTCTAAAACTCACACTTCACCATTAAAATTAAGTTTCTATGAAAAGGGTTTTCTTCAATAAAATGAAAGGTTTTCTTAAAGAAGATTAAAGACCCGTTTTCAAAACCACAAACATTCACACATTTAAAAAGAAAATCCCCGGTTCCCACTTCACCGCGTGTTTCGAAAAAGGTCGTCTGCTCACATGCGTTGCTCTAACGAGCAATCAAATTACTTCCTAAATAGCCAGCATTAGTCTTTAATTGCATTTTGGATTCCTAAATTAAAGGGAGCTGGGATTTTCTAGGTTTTGGAGAGATAGAAGAGAACAAAAAAAAACAAAACAGAAAATAGAATCTTAAGAGAGTAAAACCAAAAACAAAAGAGAAAAAAGAGGGAAAGAGTGAAAGACTCAGAAAATTCAAGGGAAAACATAAGAAACAAAGGGAAAACACCTGGGAAACACATTGAGTACGAGTATCTGGTTATTTCATCACTCATTCGGGTTGTTCTCGGGTCTGTTCGGATTGATTCGGGACGTGTATTCGAGGATTTCAAGACGTTCGTGAGGTTCTAAGTGAATTCCGGCTTCCAAATCCAACTCTGATTGTCAAACACACTGGAACATCAAAAAGGTAAACTATGAGAGGTGGTAAACTCGTAACTATTTGCTTTTTGCTATGTATATTTTATGTTTTATGAAAAATCCAGAAATTGTCTATTTGATTACAGCTGTATGGCTCTAATTGAAGCCGAGCAGCTGTAATCCCTTTGAACAGAGCTGAGCAGCTGTATACTATAGCCGCACGGCTATGTTCTTCTAGGTAGAAACCCGAAAAATCCTAAATCAATCGAAAGCAGTCAGTTTCTTGTTTTAATCATTCAATTATGAACTATTTTGGTCCAATCACATCTTAGCGGACCCCTAGGTTCCCTAAAATCCTCAGAAATCTTCGAAATGAGTCAAAATAGTATTTACGAAATGAAGAAAACCAATTTCGGGTTTTGGACACTAGAGCCTCACAGCTCTAACTAGAGCCGCATGGCTATAAGTCCCAGATAAAGGCAAAATCTCGGGATGACTCCCATGGATGTCGTCACGTGATGCTATTTTTGGATTCAAACTATTTTTGATGTGTTTACTGCTTTGGGCCTTAAATGGATGTTTGAGATAGGAAGCCCCCATGAATGGAACCCCGAGTTCCTGGATAGTCGACTCACAAAAAGGAAGTAATTTGCATGTAAGCAAGCCAAATGCTTTTCCAAAGCTGTTTCAATGCAGAAAAACCTGCAGGGTGTTTCTAAAATGGTTTTCTAGGTCTAATTGAGTAAGTCGCCTGGACTTCTCGGATACCCTCTAAAGGAATGCTCCCATTTCCTGAGATTCCCCATTTTGTCCTGTTATGAGTCCCACTTGTGTTTGTGATATGGTTATGCTAACCCATCTGTTTTGCAGCTTTTTATTTCTTCTTATTTTTATTTTGGATGTATTTAATAGATCATCTCGTGTATCCTAGGTGAGTCTAAATTTTTATATATTCATGTATCTAGGTGATTGTATTGGTCAGGATAAGAGTTTTTATCTTCTTGGATTGTAATAAGCGGCCTCTATTATTTTTTGGTTTGGTTTGGATGTATGGTTTACTTTTCTGGACTTTATTTCATGCTATTTATTTCTGTCATCTGAATGAGAACGGGTTAATCAATAATAAAAGATAAAAATGGATAGAGAATAAGTGAGTATAATATTGTCATATGAACTTATAAATGAAAGCAGGCTTGAGGTTGAATAGGTAAGTTGCCCGAACCCTAAATCTCTGGATTAGGTACAGTAGTCTATACTTGGTGGGGAGCTGTACTGGAATTTCCCAGATGACCTGATCCGAGTGGCGACTCTGTCACTGATCTTGAAATTTAGGTTTCGAGATCTTTAAGTAATAACACAGGATTTTCTAAAATGTTCAAACCCAGTTTTCCAAAAGTCACATTCAAAGAAATTTTTTTCTACAAAAGCATTTCCCAACAAATCAATGGTTTTCCTAAGCAAGATGTAAACCCGTTTTCAATTCAAACAACAACAAACATTCAGTTCTTCTTTTTTCCCCGGTTCGCTTCATCGTGTTCCGCTCTCTCAAAAAGATTGTCCACTCATAATGTCGACTCCGCTGGGGATGAAATGTTTCTTAAAAAGTTTTGATAAAAACTTAAGGAACTTAGGCAACTAATAAAATATAACCTCGGTTGCAGTCATTCACTAGTTCACAGTACCATATTTTACTTACAACTGCATAGCATGACATTTTCTTCCTCTCAACCCCTCAAGCTCACTGATCAACTCGGTTTATTCCAGAAGGTGACCACCTCTTCCTCCAGCATTGGAGGCACCTAAAGGGCTAAACCACTCATAGCACCGCATGAACCTCTCATATTTTATGTGGAGGAGTGTATATTCATTATAGGGACTTGTATGACCCTTAGATTGACTTTGGCCCGTATGTAATGACCTAGTAATTTCCCCTTAGAATTACCAAAACATAAAACATGAAATTGGACATTGAGAGTACGCCTTTGGTATCCCCAATTGGTACCAAAGAGACGTAACACCTAGGAAGAATGCGTGCCAATCGAAAGGATGAATAAGGTTGGAAGGGTGAGCATATTTTTGCATGTGCTAACGTTTGTTTTGTGATGGTTTTATTTGACCTTTTCATGAAACATTAAGCACACATATTCATTCGTGTGCCATTGTAACCATGTTTTCGTGCAGCCATTTTCAAGACATGAACATATGTATGACATTGATGCTAACCACATCTTCGTGTAGCCACGACATTTTATTCGTATGCCACACACATTTACATCTCTTGTGTTGACATTTCCATGAAGCATACACAACATCATCCCGTATGTCATGCATCCTAACCACATCTTCTTGCAGCCATTTGCATTTTAATGTAAGACATTCTGAGAATGCCCACTACGGTCATTTCATTTCATATCATATCGGGTGTCCCAAAACTACCCATATTCTGCCCGTGCACCGGATTGCACTTGGCCATCTCATTAGACCATTTCATTCACTAGAGGATCACAGTGGTCTTAGGTCTATATTCGTGTGGTGGGTCACATGAAAACATTACATGACATCATGCCCACTCATCATTGGTGTCACGGTGATGCCAGAGTTTTACTTGTGTGTCGCGATCCACATCGGATCGTTTCATGACATTTTTGAATCATTTGAAGTACTTTGTGAGTACTAGATTGTTACATGTATATGGGCATTTCATGACATTATGAAATCATGCAAGGTGTTCCACGAATACCGAAACCTTGTTCGTGCCTTGAGTTACACATGACTTGTTTGTGACATTGTTTCATGTTGGATGCCCTAAAAGCGTCGAAACTCTACCATGGGATGATCCCCATGTGACCATTTCATAATCACTTCATTGATCTACAAAGCGTTGAAACTCTGTCCGTGTGCCGGTATGCATGTGATCATTCCATGACATTCACTAGGTGCCCCAAAAGTGCTGAAACTTTGTCCATGTGATGGCTCAAACGTAACCTTTTTGCATGGTCTTTCGCATGTAATTGGGTATTCTTAGAACGTCCAAAGTAAAAAGAATGAAAACAAAGAAAGTCATCCTCGTTGTCATTTCCATCCATCCGACATCATTCAACCATGATCAACTCACAACTGTACATCTCACTCATGCATCAAACTGTTTAGGTACTCCAAGAGCACCAAAAACCATGCTTCATACATCAAACCATTTAGGTGCTCCACGAACACTGAAAACTTCATTGCATACACCAGGCCATTTAGGTGTTCCATGAACACCAAAAACTTCATTTTGCACATCAATCCATTTAGGTGATCCATAAGTACCGGAAATTCATTCCATAACACCATGTCATTTAGGCACTCCACGAGCATTGAAAACTCACCCCATGCAACAATGTTCCATGAACGTCAAAGAATCTCATCTCATATCACAGCATAAAAACCCAAGGTGCTCCCCGAGTGCCGAAACCCTAACTGTGCTCTAACCACACATTTATTTCATATCATGACATAAAGACCCAAGGTACTCCTCGAGTGCCAAAACTCCATCCATGTACCACGCACATGCACACATCCATAGCGTAAAGTTCTGTCACAAGTATCATCTTGCTTCAATCCGTGGACTCCCCGCATGTCATTCTATTCCCTAGGTGCATAGTCATGCACCTTATTTCAAGTTCCTTAGCAAGTATCATCTTGCTTCGACCCGTACACAACCAATGTGTCATTTTATTCCCTATGTGTATAGTCATGCACATTATTTCAAGTTCCTTGCAAGTATCATCTTGCTTCAATTCGTGGACACCCTGCACGTCATTCTATTCCCCGGGTGTATAGTCATGCACCTTATTTCAAGTTCCTTTGCAAGTATCATCTTGCTTCAATCCATGGACACCCCACGTGTCATTCTATCCCTCGAGTGCATAGTTATGCACCTTATTTCGAGTTCCTTTGCAAGTATCATCTTGCTTCGATCCATCGACACCCCGCATGTCATTCTATTCCCCAGGTGTATAGTCATGCACCTTATTTCAAGTTCCTTTGCCAAGTATCATCTTGTTTCGATCCGGGGACACCCCCACGTGTCATTTTATCCCCTGGGTGCATAGTTATGCACCTCATTTCAAGTTCCTTCACAAGTATCATCTTGCTTT
The DNA here is from genome assembly GCA_039660915.1 of Euphorbia tirucalli. NCBI lineage: Eukaryota > Viridiplantae > Streptophyta > Magnoliopsida > Malpighiales > Euphorbiaceae > Euphorbia > Euphorbia tirucalli. The sequence goes on along the minus strand of CM077640.1, from coordinate 25,306,405 downwards.
GATCCGTGGACACCCTGTGTGTCATTCTATCCCCTGGGTGCATAGTTATGCACCTTTCAAGTTCCTTCACAAGTATTATCTTGGTCCGTGGACACCCCACGTGTCATCCCATCCCTCGGGTGCATAGTCATGCACCTTATTTTCAGTTCCTTCACAACTATCATCTTGCTTCGACCTGTGGACACCCCACATGTCATTCCATCCCTCGGGTGCATAGTCATGCACCTTATTTTCAGTTCCTTTACAAGTATCATCTTGTTTTGACCCGTGGACACCCCTTATATCATTCTATCCCCTGGGTGCATAGTCATGCACTGTATTTTGAGTTCCTTCGCAAGTATCATCTTGCTTCAACCCATGGACACCCCATATGTCATTTTATCCCCCGGATGTAAAGTCATGAACCATATTTCAAGTTCCTTCGCAAGTATCATCTTGCTTCAACCCGTGGACACCCCGCGTGTTATTCTATCCCTTGGGTGCATGGTTATGTACCTTATTTTGAGTTCCTTTGCAAGTATCATCTTGGGTCAACCCGTGGACACCCCGCATGTCATTTTATCCCCCAGATGCATAGTTATGCACCTTATTTCAAGTTCCTTTGTAAGTATCATCTTGCATCGACCCGTGGACAATCCATGTGTCATTCTTTCCCCCGGGTGCAAAGTCATGAACCATATTTCAAGTTCCTTCACAAGTATCATCTTGCTTCAACCCATGGACACCCCGCGTGTTATTCTATCCCTTTGGTGCATAGTTATGCACCTTATTTCGAGATCCTTTGCAAGTATCATCTTGGGTCGACCCGTGGACACCCCGCATGTCATTCTATCCCCCAGATGCATAGTTATGCACCTTATTTCAAGTTCCTTTGCAAGTATCATCTTGCTTTGACTTGTGGACATCCCGCGTGTCATTCTATCCCCTATATACATAGTCATGCACCTTATTTCGAGTTCCTTTACAAGTATCATCTTGCTTCGACCCGTGGACACCCCATGTGTCGCTCTATCCCCGGGTGCATAGTTATGCACCTCATTTCAAGTTCCTTTCGCAAGTATCATCTTGCTTTGATCCGTGGACATTGTGCATGTCATTTTATCCCCCGGGTGCATAGTTATGCACCTTTTTTCAACTTCCTTCACAAGTATCATCTTGCTTCGACCCGTGAACACCCCACGTGTCATTCCATCCCTTGAGGTGTATAGTCATGCACCTTATTTTCAGTTCCTTTGCAAGTATCATCTTGTTTTGACCCATGGACACCCTGTGTGTTATTCTATCCCCGGAGTGCATAGTTAGGCACCTTATTTCAAGTTCCTTTGCAAGCATCATCTTACTTTGACATGTGGACACCCCTTATGCCATTGTATCCCCTGGGTGTATAATCTTGCACCTTATTTTGAGTTGCTTCGCAAGTATCATCTTGCTTCAACCCGTGGACACCCCACGTGTCATTCTATCCCTCGGGTGCATAACAATGAACCATATTTCAAGTTCTTTCGTAAGTATGATCTTGCTTCGACTCATAGACACCCCGCATGTTATTCTATCCCTCGGGTGCATGGTCATGCACCTTGTTTTGAGTTCCTTTGCAAGTATCATCTTGCGTCGACCCGTGGACAACCCGCATGTCATTCTATCCCCCAAATGCATAGTTATACACCTTATTTCAAGTTCCTTTGCAAGTATCATCTTGCTTTAACCCGTGGACATCCCGCATGTCATTCTATACCCTATGTGCTTAGTCATGCACCTTATTTCAAGTTCCTTAGCAAGTATCATCTTGCTTTTACCCGTAGACACCCCACGTGTCATTTTATTTTCTAGGTGTATAGTCATGCACCTTATTTCATGTTCCTTGCAAGTATCATCTTGCTTCGATCCATAAACCCCCCACGTGTCATTCTATCCCTCGAGTGCAAAGTTATGCTCCTTATTTCAAGTTCCTTCGTAAGTATCATCTTGTTTTGATCCGTCAACACCCCATATGTCATTCTATTCCCCAGGTGTATAGTCATGCACCTTATTTCAAGTTCCTTGGCAAGTATCATCTTGTTTTGATCCGGGGATACCCCACGTGTCATTTAATCCCTCGGGTGCATAGTTATGAACCTCACTTCAAGTTCCTTCACAAGTACGATCTTGCTTTGATCCGTGGACACCCTGCATGTCATTCTATCCCCTGGGTGCATAGTTATGCACCTTATTTCAAGTTCCTTCACAAGTACCATCTTGCTTCGACCCGTGGACACCCCACATGTCATTCCATCTCTCGGGTGCATAGCCATGCACCTTATTTTCAGTTCCTTTACAAGTATCATCTTGTTTTGACCCGTGGACACCCCTCATGTCATTCTATCCCCTGGGTGTATAGTCAAGCACCTTATTTTGAGTTCCTGTGCAAGTATCATCTTGCTTCAACCTGTGGACACCCCATGTGTAATTCTATCCCCCGGGTGCAAAGTCATGAACCATATTTCAAGTTCCATCGCAAGTATAATCTTGCTTCAACTCATGGACACCCCGTATGTTATTTTATCCCTTGGGTGCATAGTTATACACCTTATTTCGAGTTCCTTTGTACGTATCATCTTGGGTCGACCCGTGGACACATCGCGTGCCATTTTATAACCCAGATGCATAGTTATGCACCTTATTTCAAGTTCCTTTGTAAGTATCGTCTAGCTTCGACCCGTGGACAACCCATGTGTCATTCTATTCCCCGGGTGCAAAGTCATGAACCATTTTTCAAGTTCCTTTGCAAGTATCATCTTGCTTCAACCTATGGACACCCCGTGGGTTATTATATCACTCGGGTGCATAGTTATACACCTTATTTCGAGTTCCTTTGCAAGTACCATCTTAGGTCGACCCGTGGATACCGCGCGTGTCATTCTATCCCCCAGATGCATAGTTATGCACCATATTTTTAGTTCCTTTGTAGGTATCATCTTGCTTTGACCTGTGGACATCCCACGTATCATTCTATCCCCTATATACATTGTCATGCACCTTAATTTGAGTTCCTTTACAAGTATCATCTTTCTTCGACGTGTGGACACCACACGTGTCATTCTATCCCTGGGTGCATAGTTATGCACCTCATTTCAAGTTCCTTTCGCAAGTATCATCTTGCTTTGATTCGTGGAGACCCTGCATGTCATTATATCCCCCGGGTGCATAGTTATGCGCCTTATTTCAATTTCCTTCACAAGCATCATCTTGCTTCAACCCGTGGACATCCCATGTGTCATTCTATCCCCCGGGTACAAAGTCATGAACCATATTTCAAGTTCCTTCGCAAGTATCATCTTGCTTCAACCCATGGACACCCGCACGTTATTTTATCCCTCGGATGCATAGTTATGCACCTTATTTCGAGTTCCTTTTCAAGTATCATCTTGGGTCGACCTGTTGACACCTCGCATGTCATTCTATCCCCCAGATGCATAGTTATGCACCTTATTTCAAGATCCTTTGTAAGTATCATCTTGCTTCGACCCGTGGACAACCCATGTGTCATTCTATCCCCCGAGTGCAAAGTCATGAACCATATTTCAAGTTCCTTCGCAAGTATCATCTTGCTTCAACCCATGGACACCCCACATGTTATTCTATCACTCGGGTGCATAGTTATGCACCTTATTTTGAGTTCCTTTGCAAGTATCATCTTGGGTCAACCCGTGGATACCGCGCGTGTCATTCTATCCTCCAGATGCATAATTATGCAGCTAATTTTAAGTTCCTTTACAAGTATCATCTTGCTTTGACCCGTGGACATCCCGTGTGTCATTCTATCCCCTATATACATAGTCATGCACCATATTTTGAGTTCCTTTCGCAAGTATCATCTTGCTTTGATCCGTGGACACCCAGCCTGTCATTTTATCCCTCGGGTGCATAGTTGTGCACCTTATTTCAAGTTCCTTTACAAGTATCATCTTGCTTCGACCCGTGGACACCCTACGTGTCAGTCTATCCTCAGGTGCATAGTTATGCACCTCATTTCAAGTTCCTTTAGCAAGTATCATCTTGCTTTTATCCGTGAACACCCTACATGTCATTTTATTCCCCGGGTACATAGTTATGCACCTTATTTCAAGTTCCTTCACAAGTATCATCTTGCTTCGACCCCTGGACACCCCACGTGTCATTCCATCCCTCGGGTGCATAGCCATACACCTTATTTTCAGTTCCTTTGCAACTATCATCTTGTTCAGACCCATGGACACCCTGTGTGTTATTCTATCCCCCGAGTGCATAGTTAGGCACCTTATTTCAAGTTCCTTTGCAAGTATCATCTTGCTTCGACCCGTGGACACCCCTCATGTCATTCTATCCCCTGGGTGTATAGTCATGCACCTTATTTTGAGATCCTTCACAAGTATCATCTTGCTTCAACCCATGGACACCCCACTTGTCATTCTATCCCTCGAGTGCGTGATCATGAACATTATTTCAAGTTCCTTCGCGAGTATCATCTTGCTTTAACCCATGGACATCCCGCGTGTCATTTTATCCCCTATGTGCTTAATCATGCACCTTATTTCAAGTTCCTTCGCAAGTATCATCTTGCTTTTACGCGTAGACACCCTACGTGTCATTTTATTCCCTAGGTGTATAGTCATGCACCTTATTTCAAGTTCCTTGCAAGTATCATCTTGCTTCGATCCTTGGACACCTTACGTGTCATTCTATCCCTCGAGTGCATAGTTATGCACCTTATTTCGAGTTCCTTCGCAAGTATAATCTTGTTTCGATCCGTCAACACCCCGTATGTCATTCTATTCCCCAGGTGTATAGTCATGCACCTTATTTCAAGTTCCGTTGCAAGTATCATCTTGTTTCGATCCGGGGACACCCCATGTGTCATTCTATCCCTCGGGTGCATAGTTATGTGTTGGGATTTGACACCGGAAATCACCCGATTAAAGAGGAAGAACGCGATGATTTCCTCAAATCCATGCCCAGGAGCAATTGAGATGGAAGTTTGGAAAAACAAAAATTTAATCATAAGAAATAAATCTCTTACCCAGAATATCTCTTTAAGAGATGGATGCAGACTGCAGGAATCAATCTAGAATCCCTCCTCGTTCATGTACACGAATACCTAACGAACATAACCCGTGCTAGCGTCGGAAAAAACACGAAGCTTTGGAGAGGGAGGCTTGGGAATTTCGGCTATGCTTGTGTTTTTTCACTCTAGGCCGAAAATCCTAGGGTTATTTTAACCTTAGGTGGCCAAAATTCTCAAGGTGAATTTCGGCCTAACTAGCTTCTCCTTTTGTGTGTGCTTCCATCTTTTATTTCTAGCCCAAACCTATTTTAATTAGTCTGGTTTAAATTAATTTCAAGCCCAACTTTAATTTACCCATGTATTTAATATATTACACCAAGTAACATATTATTTACATTCAAATTAAAATTGGTTTGACTAATTAATTTAATCCATTAAATTAAAATTAAATCTTCAGAAACTAAATTCATATGTAAACCTATACTTATGAATATTTCCATCCAGGAAATAATCTCATAATTAATCAAATCAATTATGAGGAAGCCGGTCAAATATTAATTTTATCATTATGATCAATCCAATTGATCTTTATAATATAATTAATATATTCCTCTCTCTCCAGAGTGTATACTCCAAGTATACAGTGATTCCTTAAGTCAGTGTTCAGTCGCTCAATGTGTACGATCCCGTGGGCCCATCTTTATGTTAGCAGTGGGCCTGTGGCCCATAGACTGCAGTTGGGCTCTAGCAGGGCACTGCAGCCCCCAATTAAGATGGGGATGATAGTCCAACTGTTATCATAACCCTATAGTTTCAACTTGTATATCCCATGTCATTGATATCGGTGTCCAACACAGAGGCATGGATTGATCACCCTCTTTTGTGTCCGGACATTAACTTGATCCCGAATGCACCAAAGCTCACAAACAAGTTCCAACTCATTTGGGTGTGGCCACACTCTTATCAGTCACATTCATCCAGAGGCCAATGATATCTTCTCAGTGGACTACTGAGTGACAAATCCCTTCCCCATATCCATAGCATTGCCATGCTAAGTGACATACCCGAAAGCACCCATACTTGGCACCCTATTAGAGGCCCTTTAGGCATACCCCTAAGTTTGTGACCTCACATACAACACCATCGTATGGTCAGGTCAATGGATCCATACAAGTACTACACAAGAATCACTTGTGATACTATACCATGTGGATTTCTCGTTTAGTGGATCTATCCAGTACCATGCCCCTTATGCATGTACCCATTAACTTGGTTGACATCCCATGTCCAATGACCGGTAAGACACCACCATACAACCAGGTTAATGATAGTCTCTTGTTCCATTCATGCCCATGACTAGAACAGACTACGGATCTATTCATGGTCATATTGTTTACCCTATCCTTGGTCTTACTGCCAAGTTCATGACACTGGTCATCATGGATATGGATATGTCCATTGGATACTTCATTTAATATATTGCACAAGATAGATATAATAAATGAATTAATGCCTTTATAAATAAAACAAATAAGTATAATACATAAATCCAATAGATGTATGATACAAATACAAGGACCAATGCCTTGGGACTAGGGCATATCCAACAATCTCCCCCTTGCACTAGTTCCAACTTGGCATGGCCTAATCCCTCTAGATCTTGTATAACCCTCGTGCTTGGGTTGGGTCAGCACCTTGGTCAAAGGATCTGCGACATTATTCTCGGTGTCCACTCTGTGCAATGCAATGTCAACTCTCTCGGCGATCTCTCGTATGAGGTGAAACTTTCTAAGCACGTGCTTTATGTTCTTGTCTGACCAGGGCTCCTTGGCTTGTGCAATGGCCCCATTGTTGTCACAGAAGATATCAACTGGGTCCTGGATAGTTGGCACTACTCCTAACTCAGTGATAAACTTCTTCATCCATACAGCTTCCTTAGCTGCATCACACGCCGCTATGTACTCAGCTTCTGTTGTAGAGTCCACGGTGGTTGGCTGCTTTGAGCTCCTCCAGCTTACAGCACCACCATTAAGCAAAAATGCACACCCACACTGTGACTGGTACTCATCTTGGTCAGTCTGGAAGCTTGCATCAGTGTACCCAGTAACTGATAGCACTTCCTAACCACCATACACTAAGAAGCTATCCTTAGTCCGGTTGAGGTACTTAAGGATTGCCTTGACAGCTTTCCAGTGATCCCCCCTGGGATCCTGCTAGCACCGGCTCGTCATACTCAGTGCAAAGGCAACATCAGGTCTCGTACATAACATGGAGTACATAATTGATCCTATAGCCGAAGCATATGGAACCAATTTCATTTTCTCCCTATCCTCCTGTTGGGATTTGTCACCGGAAATCACCTGATAAAAGCGAAAGAACGCGGTGATTTCCTCAAATCCAGTCCCAGGAGCAATTGAGGTGGAAATTGAAAAACTTAAAATTAAATAGAAAGGGATTAAATTTCTTACCAGAAAAATCTCTTTCTGAGATGGATGATGACTGCAGAATTCAAGGTAGAATTCCTCCACTCTCACGTACACGAATGCTTAGCGAATGCAACCCGTGCTAGCGTCGGAAAAAACAAAACAATAGAGAGGAAAGAGCTAGAGAAATTTCGGCTAGGAGGCTCAATACTTCGAGTGGCCGAAATATCTAACCCTAGGTATTTATACCTAGGGTTGGCCGAATTCCTTAAGGGAATTCAGGCCCATCTTGGCTCCTGTCTATTCTGTGCGGGCTTCCATGTTTTAATTTAGGCCCAGTCTAATTTTAATTATTCTAGTTTAAATTAATTTTAAGCCCAATTTTAATATACCCATGTATTTAATATATTACTCCAAGTAATATATTATTTACATCTAAATTAAAATTAGTTTGACAATTAATTTAATCCATCAAATTAAAATTAAATCTACACAAAATAAAATCATATGTAAACCCATACATATGAATATTTCCACCTAGGAAATAATTTCATAATTAATCCAATTAATTATGAAGAGCCAATTGAATATATTAATTTTATTATTATGACCAATCCAATTGATCTTTATAATATAATTAATATATACACATTTCTCCCTCCATTGTGTATACTCTAAGTATACATGTGATTCCTTAAGTCTGCATTCTATCGTTCTATGTGTACGATCCCGTGGGCCCATCTTTATGTTGGCAGCGGGCCTTTGGCCCGCAGATTGCAGTTGGGCTCTAGCAAGCCACTGCAGCCCCCAATTAAGATGGAGATGGCAGTCTAACTGATATCATAACCCTGTAGTTTAAACTTGTACATCCCATGTCATTGATATCGGTGTCCAACACAGAGGCATGGATTGATCACCCTCTTTTGTGTCCGGACATTAACTTGATCCCGAATGTACTGATGCTCACAAACAAGTTCCAACTCATTTGGGTGTGGCCACACTCTTATCAGTCACATTCATCAAGTGGCCGGTGATATCTTCTCAGTTGGTTACTGAGTGACAAATCCCTTCTGCATATCCATAGTATTACCATGTTCAGTGACATACCCGAAAGCACCCATACTTGGCACCCTTTTACAGGCCCTTTAGGCGTACCCCTAAGTATGCGACTTCACATGTAACACCATCATATGGTCAGGTTAAAGGATCCATACAAGTACTACACGAGAATCCATTGTGATACCATACCATGTGGATTACTCGTTTAGTGGATTTATCCAGTACCATACTTCCAGGCATGTACCCATTAACTTGGTTGACATTCCATGTCCAATGGCCGGTAAGACACCGCCATACAACCAGGTTAATGATAGTCTGTTGTTCCATTCATTCCCATGACTGGAACAGACTACGGATCTATTTATGGTCATATCGTTTACCCTATCCATGGTCTTACTGCTAAGTGCATGACACTTGTCATCATGGATATAGATATGTCCATTGGATACTTCATTTAATATATTGCACAAGATAGATATAATAAATGAATTGATGCCTTTATTAATAACACAAATGAGTACAACACATAAATCCAATAAATGCATAGTACAAATACAAGGACCAATGCCTCGGGACTAGGGCATTTCCAACGATCTCCCACTTGCACTTGTTCCAACTAGGCATGGGCCTAATCCCTATAGATCTAGTATGACCCTCGTGCTTGGGCTGGGCCATGGATCTGCGACATTATCCTCGGTGTCTACTCTGTGCAATGCAATGTCACCTCTCTCCGCGATTTCTCGTATGAGGTGAAACTTTCTGAGCACGTGCTTTGTGTTCTTGTTTGACCAGGGCTCCTTTGCTTGTGCGACGGCCCCATTGTTGTCACAGAAGATATCGACTGGGTCCTGGATAGTTGGCACTACTCCCAACTCAGTGATAAACTTCTTCATCCACACAGCTTCCTTAGCTGCATCACACGCAGCGATGTACTCAGCTTCTGTTGTAGAGTCCGCTATGGTTGGCTGCTTTGAGCTCCTCCAGCTTACAGCACCACCATTCAGCAAGAATACATACCCTGACTACGATTGTTACTCATCTTGGTCTATTTGGAAGCTCGCATCAGTATACCCAGTAACTGATAGCACTTCCTGACCACCATACACCAAGAAGCTATCCTTAGTCCGGTTAAGGTACTTGAGGATCGCCTTGACAGCTTTCCAGTGATCCTCCCCGGGATCCTGCTGGTATCGGCTCATCATACTGAGTGCAAAGGCGACATCAGGTCTCGTACATAACATGGAGTACATGATTGATCCAATAGCCGAAGCATATGGAACCAATTTCATGTTCTCCCTGTCCTCCCTTATTTTAGGACACTTCTTCTTACTAAGTTTCAGCCCATGGCCCATTGGCAAGAAACCTTTCTTGGCCCGGTCCATGCTGAATCTTTTCAGAACTTTGTCAATGTACGAAGCCTGACTTAGGCCCAGAAGCTGATTTGATCTATCCCTATAGATCCTGATCCCTAGGATCATCTCAGCTTCGCCTAAGTCCTTCATTGCGAAGCACTTACTCAGCCACTGCTTAACCCCTTGCAATGTAGGTATGTCGCTTCCAATGAGTAGGATGTCATCTACATAAAGTACCAAGAATGTGACAATGCTCCCACTTGTCCTCTTATACACACAAGGCTCATCTAGATTCTGTATGAAGCCATATTCCTTTATAGCCTCATTGAATCTTAGATTCCAACTTCGGGATGCTTGCTTTAGTCCATAAATGGATCTTTGAAGTTTGCATACCCTTCCCGGATACTTAGGATCGACAAAACCCTTAGGTTGTGTCATGTACACATCCTCGAGTAGCTTCCTATTAAGGAAAGCGGTTTTGACATCCATCTGCCATACTTCATAGTCATACCATGCGGCTATGGCCAGCAGTATCCTGATGGACTTGAGCATGGCTACTGGTGAGAAAGTTTCATCATAGTCTATTCCATGGACTTGTCTGAAACCTTTCTCAACCAGACGCCCCTTGAAGGTATTATCAGCTTTTAGCTTATAGCACCACTTGCAACCTATTACCTTAGCACCCGGAGGTGGATCAACCAAGTTTCAAACTTGATTATCGTACATAGATTGCATTTCTGCCTCCATGGCTTTACGCCAATTTACAGACTGTGGGCTAGCCATTGCCTCCTGGTAGGTTTTTGGTTCTTCTTCATCCCAGATGAGAAGAGTTTGATCATCGGTGACGAGGAAACCATACCTCTCCGGTTCCCGACGATCCCTACCAGACCTTCTAGGTTCTTGTGCGGCCTGGGTCGGTGCTTCCACTTGTGGAAGCTCCACCTGGGCCTCCGAGTTATCCTCTTCAGGAGCTTGTGGACCTTGAACTTCCCTGAGTTCAACGTTGCTCCCACTATCTTTCCTGGAAATGAACTCCTTTTCCAGAAAGACCCCCTTCCTTGCCACGAACACCTTGTTCTCGGCGGGGTTGTAGAAGTAATACCCTTTGGTTTCCCTAGGGTAGCCCACAAACAGGCACTTATCGGTTTTGGGCTCCAGCTTGCCACTAGTCAATTTCTTGACATGTGCTTCGCATCCCCAAATCCTTAGGAAAGACACATTGGGCTCTTTGCCCGTCCATATCTGATATGGGGTCTTTTCCACTGCCTTAGTCGGAGTATTGTTTAATATGAGAGCTGCTGTCTCAAGGGCGTGTCCCCAAAAACTAATTGGGAGAGATGCTTGACTCATCATTGAGCGGACCATGTCCAACAAGGTCCTATTCCTCCGTTCGGACACCCCATTCCATTGTGGTGTTCCAGGAGGAGTGAGCTGTGGAACTATTCCATGCTCTCTCAAGTATGAGTCAAACTCTAGGCTCATATACTCACCGCCTCGGTCCGACCGAAGGGTTTTGATATTCCTGCCTAGCTGGTTCTGTACCTCGTTTCGAAATTCCTTGAACCTATCAAGGGTCTCGGACTTGTGTTTCATCAGATAGACATAGCCATATCTGCTGAAATCATCCGTGAACGTGATGAAGTACAGATGCCCACTTCTGGTCGCTGCGCTCATAGGCCCACATACATCTGAATGTATCAGGTCCAATAAGCCAGTGGCCCTTTCAGCCTTCTTGCTAAAAGGCGCCTTTGTAATCTTGCCTCTTAAACATGATTCGCATGTATCAATTGACTCCAAGTCAAATGACCCTAGTACTCCAGCTTTGTGAAGCCTAGCAATGCGCTTCTCGTTTATATGGCCAAGACGACAATGCCATAGGTAGACAGGATTAGGTTCGTTAGGCTTAACCCTTTTCGTGTTTATGTTATAGATGTGATTGGTTTCATTTAAGTCCAGGATGTATAGGCCATTATTTAATAGAGCATCTCCATAAAATAATCCCTCTCTAGATATAGAAATTCGACCATTTAAAATAGTGAAATTAAATCCAGAAATATCCAACATTGATACAGAGATAATATTCCTGCACATAGCAGGTACAAAGTAACAATGTTCTAAAATTAAAGCCAATCCACTGGGCATCATCAGGTGGTATTCGCCGATCTCTATGGCAGCAACCCTTGCTCCATTCCCGACCCGCAAGTCCACCTCTCCCGACCCCAGCAACCTTCTGTTCTTAAGTCCCTGCACATTGCAACAAATGTGAGAACCACATCCAGTATCCAATACCCAAGATGTTGAAACAGTAAGGTTAATATCTATAACATAAATACCTGAAGAGGGCGCACCTTGGCCCCTTCGTTGCTCTCCCATCAGCCTGGGACACGATCTCTTCCAATGACCCGCCTGTCTACACCCGAAATAGACATCATCAGGACCTGCCTTCTGCTGGGCCTTGGGTTGGGCCTTGGCCTTCTTGGCTTTGGCCTTTTTGGCCTTGGCCTTGGCCTTTTCCTTGGCCTTACCCTTAGCAAGAGGAGGGTTTCCCTTGTTAACCAACAGCACCGGCGGAGTCTTCTTGATCGACTGCTCAGTAAGCTTAAGCATCCCATGCAGCTCACTGACAGTACGGTTCATCCCTTGCATGTTGTAGTTAAGGATGAACTGATCATAAGAATCCGGCAAGGACGCGAGGATTGTGTCCACCGCCAACTCTTGAGAGATAGGAGATCCGAGACGGGCCAAAGTGTCCAAATAGCCCTTCATCTTGAGCACGTGTGCACTCACAGATGTCCCGGCCCCCATCTTACAAGAGTGGAATGCCTTATTGGTCAGGTACCTTTCCTGACGAGCTTGCTCTTGAAACATCTCATTAAGAGTTGTTATCATAGCATAGGCTTGGTGGTCCATAAACTGCTTTTGTAGTTCGGGGACCATGCAAGCCAACATAAGGCATGTCACATCCCGGTTGTCCTTGACGTGCGCCTCGTATTCCTCCAGCTGGGCAGCCGGTGGATTACGTCCTTGAGGCGTAGCCGGCACAGGCCTTTCCAGCACATACTCTTTTGACTCTTGTCTTAGAACTATCCTTAAGTTCCTAGACCAGTCTAAAAAGTTAGGACCGGAAAGCTTGTCCTCTTCAAGAATGGATCGCAGTGATAAGGTATTTGTGTTTGCCATTTGGGTGTTTCTACACAGAAAAACATTGCGAGTGTTAATAAAGGGCTTTGCTTTGTTGTTCCCATACAAAATTAATAATGAATCAAGTTATTAATTTAAACCGAGTTGTTGGGCTCATGGGCCGAGATCCATATTTCATTAAGATATAGCCAAACGAGGGTTTGGTACAACTATACCTTAATTATTTAGGTAGGAACGCCGTCCAATCCCAACCTAGGGACTCTCGGTTTGATGGGCTTGTTGGCACTTACCCATCTATGCTTAGGGCCAGGAGAATCCTACTACCCACGCTAAGTCAAAACCTCCATCCAAGTGTCAGAGTATCCCATACTCTAACCCAATACAAAGTGACAATACTCCAGTGCATCCTGCGAGGGCATGGTCTACAGCTGGCCTATTCCCACTTCGATTCGGTTTTGAATGAGGGAAGCACTTTTAAGCGACTTAGTAATTCCGTTTGGTTATTAGATTCAATAATAACGGCTTACATAGATAAAGCGGGTGAATGAGCTATTGGAACATACATTCATACATGCAAATGAATATAAAACATGATTAAATAAAATTAAAATGGACTGCTATGGGCCTATGTTACATCCTAATATTATTCTAGTAAACCTATACTAGAAACAAATATTAGGCGGGCCTCCATCTTTTCCTTCTGGGCTTGCACCTCCAATTTGGGCTTGCACCTCCATTTGGGCTCACCACTCCATGGGCTTCTTCTTTTACAAATTTTATAATATTTAATTTAAATAAAATAAAATTACATTAAAAAGAAAAACGACACGCAGGCCGTATTTACCCAAAAAGAAAAATACAACCCATCTCGTAAAAGGCCCAATAGCATCCAAACATACATTCATTCAACCATTCATATGCATCCAATACATACAATTCAGAAGCATGTCATAATGCATGATTTAAGCCCATTTAAATTATGTCTAAGCCATTATAAGGAAATCGCCAATTTCGGCCCACCATGGTTCTAACCTTTAACGGGCTTCGGACCTCCAGCCCAGGCAGTCCAACTGCTCCCACTGGAATTGGGAAACCATGGGTCCAATTCAGCCGTCCGAGTAATTGTGCCAAAATTACCCGAACCAATTTCCATTAACCATATTAATTTCCAAAACTAATATCATATGAACGAAATAAAATTCATCCAAGAAACCATGCGCATTTAAATCACATAAATTTAAATACACGAATTTTAAAACCAATTAAAATTTCAAAACTGGGCCCCGGACCCAAAAACCAGCAAAATCCAAAAACTGGGCCCGGCCCGCTGCAGCCACCTAGCTGCTGCCCAGTGGCTGCCGCCTGCAGCAGCAGGCAGCGGCTGCCGCCGCGCCTCCCGCCGCCGGCGGCGATTCCGCTGCCAGCAGCCCCGCACCCCGGGAGGCAGATTTTTTTTTTCTTTTTAAAACAGAATTGAAATAAAAAAAAAAATATATCCATCCATCATCCATAGCAATTCACCAAGAATTCCAATAATACAACAAAATTGAAACAACATAAACCAATATGCAATATTAATTTTCATTGTATTAAAACATATGGGAAAAATCATAAAACCCATACAAAGAATCCCAATCAAAAAACATCCAATTTCAAAATAAGGATTCAACCAAATTAATCAATTTCCACGGATCAAAAGCCCGCTCTCATACCACTGTTGGGAATTGTCACCGGAAATCACCCGATAAAAGTGGAAGAACGTAGTGATTTCCTCAAATCCAGTCCCAGGAGCAATTGAGGTGGAAATTGAAAAACTTAAAATTAAATAGAAAGGGATTAAATTTCTTACCAGAAAAATCTCTTTCTGAGATGGATGATGGCTGCAGAATTCAAGGTAGAATTGTTGGAGATTGTGCCCTAAGGCCAATATTGGATTATGTAATTTGATTTCTAAGATTAATCTAGTGTAGATTAATATTATCATTTATGTTTGTATGTTAGCATTTATGATAAGTATCCATGAATAAATCGTGTTATTCTAAATATCCCTAGTCGATTGTTATTATGGGAATAATAACAAACTAAGACTAGTGTGAGTGATAATGGATATTCATAAGATGAATATAGTGTATACAGATACAGATTATACTCACGGGTAATATGTTAGAGAACATGTTACTGGAGACCCACTATGAGATCAAGTTCATGGTCATGTGTCACAACTGATCTTGATTATAGTAGTGTCATTAGCTGATTCCTTTGACCTGAGGTCACCATTGATTCCGGGATGAACTCATATTGTGCTTTGACGCAGTCAAACGCTGCTCGTAACAGAGTAGTTATAAAGGCTGTGATTGGGTACGAGATGACTCATGCTTTGGGATGTGAGTGACAGATATGGGATTTTGTCCCTCTCTAACAAGAGAGTGATATCACTGGGCCCCTCGATAAGTAAGACTGTTAAATGCATGGCCGTGCTCAAATAATTGATAGAGTATCAATTGATTTGTCTGGACAGTTTACTTTGAGATCGAGAAAGCATATGATTAATTATATAAGATTGACAAGTGTACCATGTCTTATGATTAATCATGATATCAAAGAGACAAAAGGGAATATGACATTCTATAAATAGGTATTGGATCATTCCAATCATATTAATTGGGTAGTCATAAAGGCTTGCTAGAGTCCGCTTATGACTTATAAGGATATTATGGTAATCTCCTTATTGCCAATTAATATGAACCTATGGGGTCACACACAAAGAGCAAAATGAAGTTCATCTTTTCGGGTATAAATTATTATTGGATAATAATTTATGAATGAGAAAGAGAATAAATATATATATAATGATATATATATATTTATATATATCTATGTATATATAAATATTAATATGATTAATATTGCATAAAGTATGCTACATATTATAATTCAATTATATAGAGATATAATTAATTATAATATCAAATATACATATGTGTATGATGGAGAATGGAATTGATTTAATATTAATTGAGAATTAATATTAAGTTGTGTGGGTTAATTTATAATTATAACTAATAAGGGTATTAAGTTATAATTATAATTAAGTTTAATGGATATAAAAGGAAGTTTTATAACCTAAAATCTCTAACCCTAGCCTACACATAAGATGCAGATTTTCTGCAGCCTCCAAGGAGCCAACCGACTTCACCCTTCTCCATCACCCAAGGTTTTCGAAACTTTGGCTTTTTCCATTCGAAGAAATCGTTCTTCAATCCCGGCGCTAGCACGCGGTGAATGAATTGCTCTGTATGGATCAACCGTAGAGGGAAGCTACTTTGGTTCCTAATTGATTCAAAACCTACAAAGAATTAAGGTAATTCTTTAACCCTCCTTCCAATTCAATGCAATGTACATGGGTCCTTGGTGGGGATTAATCCTTTTATTTCCGCTGCGTATATATTGTTTTTGTGCGATTAAATTCCCCAACAGTGGTATCAGAGCCACTTGTTTATTGGTTGAATTGGATTTGTTATTTTGATTAGATCAAAATTGCAAGTTAGGGTTGTATGATCTTGATTTAGGGTTCTATGTTATTGTGAATAACATTTTTGATTTGATTTGGAAGTTAATCATTATGAATGATTTGTTTTACACTTGATTTGGATCATTTGGGGGCTGAAAATTCTGGGTTCAGCTTGTTGGCACGCCGGCGTGCCAACTGGAAATTGTTTCCAGAAAATGAACCAGAATGGTGGCACGCCGGCGTGCCAACCTTGGCACGGCGTGCCACCTGGGAATTTTCAGAATGGCTTGTTTTTCGCGCGACGTGCTGTTTGTTTGAC
This sequence comes from Euphorbia tirucalli, assembly GCA_039660915.1. Taxonomy (NCBI): domain Eukaryota; kingdom Viridiplantae; phylum Streptophyta; class Magnoliopsida; order Malpighiales; family Euphorbiaceae; genus Euphorbia; species Euphorbia tirucalli. The sequence continues at coordinate 25,289,580 of CM077640.1, read as the reverse complement.
AAATGCAACTGAGAAGCAGCTTGGGGGCACGACGGCGTGCTGGATCGGCACGCCGTGCCAACATGAATGGCACACCGTGCTCCCTTGATGCTGCGCGCAGCATTGGATCGCTGGAGTTTGGGTTTGGTGTTCTTCGTTTAAGTGTGGAAATTGTTTCTGCATATTTACGATTTTCCAATCAATTATTTATAAATGCAATGAGATTGTGTTTTAGCGTTTTGAACCCTAAATCTTGAAGATTTTATGCATGGTGTTTTGGTATGGTTTTTGGACCCCATGGATGGTTTTGTTTCTTTTGGTTTTATGGATGTAAAGTTTTGTATAAATACGACCTGCGAGTCGTTTGTATTTATGTAATCTTATTTTTCTAGATAAATTGTATAGGATGCAATTTATTATATGTAAATTTATTTTGCTAGAAAGTTGTATAGGATACAATTTTATAAAATATGTAAATCCATGAGATGGTGCCAAGGAACAAAGACGTGAGGACGGATCCAAGGGGTGCGAGAGAGCTGTGACCATGCGATGGTTACAACCACCTAGGAAATGGCCTTGTTGATTTTCATATTGGCCTATGAAAATCAATGTAGATAAAACCATACCATAACACGGTTTTGAGTCTTATGCATGTTATATTTATTTTATGCCATAAGATGCCATGTTAATAAATATTGATGCATGTTAGAAATTCATTTGCATGTGATGCAAATGTTAATATATATATATGTAAATGCATGTTTTGATACATTTAAATGCCGTGTGATGCCATGCTAAATATTCAATATGCATGCTTAACATATGTATGACATAGGATGCCATGTTAGTTAATATTAACAAACGTTGATTAATATTAATGCCATGTTAATGTATAAGATACATTTTAATCACAGGATTTTATAAACCCTAAATGAACTTAAGAAGTTTATATTTGCCACCCAATTACGTATAACACTAGTCAAGTACTATGTTCGCATCATGGTAGCCACGCCAAAGCGGGTACGCATGTTGTGACCTTAGCGAAGCGATAATATGAGAAATGGTGATTCTCATTGTGTTGTAATTGGTTTAACAAAGGGTTAATCAAAACGGTGTTTGAGCCCGAGGCAAAGATGAGATGAGTGACATACAATTAAATATGATATATGATATCATGCATCTCATAAATTAGAAGAGTTGCATAATGATGCAATTGGCAAAGAAGTGCACATCCAAAATATGTTTAAATGGTTTAAAGCATGATTTTGAGTCTTTGCCTACCGAAATTATATTTAATCATAGGGACATGCCAAAGCAGTGCTATGGTTAAGTATGGATTTTGGATCTTCACCCACTTAAATATTTTAAAGGGTTTTATAATTTAAGTGGGAGCATTTAAATAAAAATCTTTACACGCTTTATTATAGTTATGATTGCTATTACCATGGTCTCGATTGTTATTGAACTTTGAGAATTGTTCTCAAATCAAAAGGAATCATATGTTCTCAATAATCCTTTTGCCCAATGAACCACTAGCAATTGTAACACGAGTATAAAAGATGCTTACTTGAAGCATCGAAGGGACTCTGTTTAAAATTTATTATCTTACACTTGCCACCAATTCTTCCGCACGTGGAAGTTTTACTTGAGGTATATGATACATCACAAATGGAAATGTTCCATCAGTTAGTGAGCAAGAAAAGATAAGTGTTTGAGGCAACATTTTCTCATTGGCCTCCAAAAGGCATTAAGATGTGATCTTGAATTCATTAATTGATAGTCATTGGTGATGAACTATCATTTGAATGACATGGATAAAATTGTGAATTAGTTGCATAGGATGCAAAAGAATGTTAAGTTATCCATAAAGGATAAGCCCGCCTCGAATTGTGTGCTTATGGTTCAAAAGGAAAAGGATAAAAGGAAGGTCGAAAAGCATAAAGACCGAAAGGTTCGGGTGAAACATGTTTTAAAGGCCAAAGCTGTTGGCATAGAGAGATCTCCAAAAGAAGGGTGTTGCCATTTCTAGAATGAATCGTTCATTAGAATGGAAATAGTAAACTCTGTTTGGAGAACTATAAGAAGATGAAAGGCAGTAAGACTGCTACCTTAAGTATTTATTAATTATTCTACTTTTGTTTCTATATCAAAGGTATTAGATACCAGTTATGGATCTCATATTAGTGGAATATGAAGAATCTTAACTTGAATAGAAACCTTATGAAGGTGAAGGTAGAATACGAATAGGCAAGAGAAGCAAAGGTTGTTACTCGAAGGTTATGAACCTTTTACATAAAAGTTATGAACTTTGGTTAAAGGTTATGAACTTTTACATGTAAGTTATGAACTCTTGTTGCCTATTGAGCTTATTGGCTTAAGTAAACAAATGTTGTTTATTTTATAATTGTGAATTATAAGCTTTATAAAGACATGATTATGAAATACAGATTTACATAATTGTCTTTATATGTGAAGCCCATCTGTAACATAAATACTGTAAGGATCGAATCAAATAGTTTGATTCAACCTATTTTGGCAGTATCGTCTTGGAGGCATAAGCAAAGTCGCATTACGAAACTCCATGAGAATGGACTTTTGGATTCATGAGATTATGAATCATCTTGAATCATGCGAATGTTGTTTATTGTAAAAGATGACAAAAGGTTTTCTTTGCTAAAAGTAGTCAAAGAACAATCGATTTATTAAGCATTATACATGTGGATGTATATGAATTATAAATCAACTTCTAAAGGAGGTTCTAATACTTCATTACTTTCATGGAACTTTTCACTAGATAAGAGTATCTAATGAAACACGAGTTTGGAACTTTTGAAATGTTCAAAAGCTTGTAAAATGAAGTATGAAGTATCTTGACAAGATAGTAAAGTCACTTAGATATGATCCAAGTGCTGAACATTTGAGTCAAGATTTTGACAATCGTCTTAGAGATTGTGGGACTGTCTCACAATTGACTCCTCCAAGTACGCCACAAAGGATGTTGTGTCGAAAAGGGAGTAATCGAACTCTATACAGATATAGTTCAATCTATGATGAAGTCAAGTTGATCATTGTTTTCTCGAAAATATGCCATTAAAGCAGCTGTGTATATTGTTCCGTCTAAAACAATTCATGAATCAACATATGAGATATGGTTGGGTAAGAGACCCAAATTGTTTCATTGAATAAGTTTAGGGCTGTAAAGCTTATTTCGAATAAGTTGGCACCTAAATTTAAATATCGTATTGTGGATTACTCAAAAGGAAAGTAGGAGTTGTTACTCCTGTGTTTCTTTGGGATACAAAGTAGTTGTAGCTAGAAATGGTTTCCCCTTGAAGAGGGAGTTAATTTCTAGTAGAGTTAGTGGGAGTAAGGTACACCTACAAAACTCGTAATTCACAAAAGTGACATTTAACGTTGAAGAGGAACGTGGAAATGGTTTCATGATCATTGTTGAAATTACACAAGTCCAATGAAAGTCTAGTGGAATACGACATGATTAGGAGAGATATGGATTTCTCAAAATCATGATGTAATTTTACTAGATGAAGTAAGTCTTCTTTTATGAAGAAGCAATGTTAGATTTTGAATCTAATATGTGACTTGATGCTACAAAGGTTGAAGATAAGTCCATGTCTGACAATCAAAGTATAGACTTTGATAAATCTTTTAGAAGATGCATATGCAATGGTTGCAAGTGAGTTTTCAAATTGAAAACCGACATGAATGGTGATCTTCAAACTTATAAAGCACGACTAGTGACAAAAAGGGGTTATAAACAAGTTCATAGTAGTGACTATGAGGATACGAACAAATTCATAGTAGGACTATGATAAAATCCTTTTTCGTCATTAATCATGATCAAGTCAAATTGAGTTCTTGTTGCCACATCCGCATAATATGATTATAAAATATGGCAAATGGATATTAAAATCTGTTTTCTACGTGAAAACATGATTGAGGATGTGTACGTGACACAACCCAAAGTTTTTGGGCATCCAAAGAATTCAAATAGCGTATGCAAGTTTTCAAAGATTCTCATAAGGATCGAAACATGCATCAAATAGTTGGAATCATAGTTTTGATAAAGAAATCAAATGGTTTGATTTTATCAAAAGGATGATGAATCTTGTGTTTCAAAAGGATCAGTGGGAGCATATCGGTATTCCTAATGCTATATGTGGATGACATATGGCTTGTTGGAAATAACATTCTTACCTTGCAAGAAATAAAATCTTGGCTAAGAAAGTAATTTCGGTTAATGTTATAAGCATGACTGCCTGTATTCTTGAAATTGGAATCTATACAGATAGATCTAAAAGAATGTTTTGGCTTAAGTCAAAGCATTGAAAGCGTTCAATGTAAAAGACTTAATAGAAGCTTGCTTATGTTAACTGTGTAAATAGTTGCACATATACAACTGATTGCAATTAGTTGCAATATATCAGTCGAGATCTAGTATTCTCTTAAAAAGAGATGTTATGATTTTGAAAGGTTCAAAATAAAACGATATAGCTAAATATCTATAATAGTAGTCAAAGTATATTGTTACATATGATGTAAAGGAAATTTTGGATGAAGAAGTTCATCACAAAATGTTGTGTTTTGTTCTAAGCATTGCTTATCCTGTGAGACTATTGTAGGGACAATAGTTCAATGCGTAAGAACCTTGTATGACACAAGCATATACTTAGGCGTTTCTCACTAATTTAGAGAGGCTGTCTCTAAAAAGAGAGTGAAAATGTGTAAAGTAGCAACGGAAGTGAAAATTAATAATTCACTGACAAAGACTCTCGCACGAATGAATACATGAAAGTCATGTAGGTCAATGGGTATAAGATACATGTATGATTGGCCATAGTGCAAGTGGGAGATTGTTGGAGATTGTGCCCTAAGGCCAATATTGGATTATGTAATTTGACTTCTAAGATTAATCTAGTGTAGATTAATATTATCATTTATGTTTGTATGTTAGCATTTATGATAAGTATCCATGAATAAATCGTGTTATTCTAAATATCCCTAGTCGATTGTTATTATGGGAATAATAACAAACTAAGACTAGTGTGAGTGATAATGGATATTCATAAGATGAATATAGTGTATACAGATACAGATTATACTCACGGGTAATATGTTAGAGAACATGTTACTGGAGACCCACTATGAGATCAAGTTCATGGTCATGTGTCACAACTGATCTTGATTATAGTAGTGTCATTAGCTGATTCCTTTGACCTGAGGTCACCATTGATTCCGGGATGAACTCATATTGTGCTTTGACGCAGTCAAACGCTGCTCGTAACAGAGTAGTTATAAAGGCTGTGATTGGGTACGAGATGACTCATGCTTTGGGATGTGAGTGACAGATATGGGATTTTGTCCCTCTCTAACAAGAGAGTGATATCACTGGGCCCCTCGATAAGTAAGACTGTTAAATGCATGGCCGTGCTCAAATAATTGATAGAGTATCAATTGATTTGTCTGGACAGTTTACTTTGAGATCGAGAAAGCATATGATTAATTATATAAGATTGACAAGTGTACCATGTCTTATGATTAATCATGATATCAAAGAGACAAAAGGGAATATGACATTCTATAAATAGGTATTGGATCATTCCAATCATATTAATTGGGTAGTCATAAAGGCTTGCTAGAGTCCGCTTATGACTTATAAGGATATTATGGTAATCTCCTTATTGCCAATTAATATGAACCTATGGGGTCACACACAAAGAGCAAAATGAAGTTCATCTTTTCGGGTATAAATTATTATTGGATAATAATTTATGAATGAGAAAGAGAATAAATATATATATAATGATATATATATATTTATATATATCTATGTATATATAAATATTAATATGATTAATATTGCATAAAGTATGCTACATATTATAATTCAATTATATAGAGATATAATTAATTATAATATCAAATATACATATGTGTATGATGGAGAATGGAATTGATTTAATATTAATTGAGAATTAATATTAAGTTGTGTGGGTTAATTTATAATTATAACTAATAAGGGTATTAAGTTATAATTATAATTAAGTTTAATGGATATAAAAGGAAGTTTTATAACCTAAAATCTCTAACCCTAGCCTACACATAAGATGCAGATTTTCTGCAGCCTCCAAGGAGCCAGCCGACTTCACCCTTCTCCATCACCCAAGGTTTTCGAAACTTTGGCTTTTTCCATTCGAAGAAATCGTTCTTCAATCCCGGCGCTAGCACGCGGTGAATGAATTGCTCCGTGTGGATCAACCGTAGAGGGAAGCTACTTTGGTTCCTAATTGATTCAAAACCTACAAAGAATTAAGGTAATTCTTTAACCCTCCTTCCAATTCAATGCAATGTACATGGGTCCTTGGTGGGGATTAATCCTTTTATTTCCGCTGCGTATATATTGTTTTTGTGCGATTAAATTCCCCAACAAGAATTCCTCCACTCTCACGTACACGAACGCTTGGCGAATGCAACCCGTGCTAGCGTCGGAAAAAACAAAACAATAGAGAGGAAAGAGCTAGGGAAATTTCGGCTAGGAGGCTCAATACTTCGAGTGGTCGAAATTTCTAACCCTAGGTATTTATACCTAGGGTTGGCCGAATTCCTTAAGGGAATTCAGGCCCATCTTGGCTCCTGTCTATTCTGTGCGGGCTTCCATGTTTTAATTTAGGCCCAGTCTAATTTTAATTATTCTAGTTTAAATTAATTTCAAGCCCAATTTTAATATACCCATGTATTTAATATCTTACTCCAAGTAATATATTATTTACATCTAAATTAAAATTAGTTTGACAATTAATTTAATCCATCAAATTAAAATTAAATCTACACAAAATAAAATCATATGTAAACCCATACATATGAATATTTCCACCTAGGAAATAATTTCATAATTAATCCAATTAATTATGAAGAGCCAATTGAATGTATTAATTTTATTATTATGACCAATCCAATTGATCTTTAGAATATAATTAATATATACACATTTCTCCCTCCATTGTGTATACTCCAAGTATACATGTGATTCCTTAAGTTTGCATTATATCGTTCTATGTGTACGATCCCGTGGGCCCATCTTTATGTTGGCAGTGGGCCTTTGGCCCGCAGACTGCAGTTGGGCTCTAGCAAGCCACTGCAGCCCCCAATTAAGATGGAGATGGCAGTCTAACTGATATCATAACCCTGTAGTTTAAACTTGTACATCCCATGTCATTGATATCGGTGTCCAACACAGAGGCATGGATTGATCACCCTCTTTTGTGTCCGGACATTAACTTGATCCCGAATGTACTGATGCTCACAAACAAGTTCCAACTCGTTTGGTTGTGGCCACACTCTTATCAATCACATTCATCAAGTGGCCGGTGATATCTTCTCAGTTGGTTACTGAGTGACAAATCCCTTCTGCATATCCATAGTATTACCATGTTCAGTGACATACCCGAAAGCACCCATACTTGGCACCCTTTTACAGGCCTTTTAGGCGTACCCCTAAGTATGCGACTTCACATGTAACACCATCATATGGTCAGGTCAAAGGATCCATACAAGTACTACACGAGAATCCATTATGATACCATACCATGTGGATTACTCGTTTAGTGGATCTATCCAGTACCATGCTTCCAGGCATGTACCCATTAACTTGGTTGACATTCCATGTCCAATGGCCGGTAAGACACCGCCATACAACCAGGTTAATGATAGTCTGTTGTTCCATTCATTCCCATGACTGGAACAGACTACGGATCTATTTATGGTCATATCGTTTACCCTATCCATGGTCTTACTGCTAAGTGCATGACAATTGTCGTCATGGATATAGATATGTCCATTGGATACTTCATTTAATATATTGCACAAGATAGATATAATAAATGAATTGATGCCTTTATTAATAACACAAATGAGTACAACACATAAATCCAATAAATGCATAGTACAAATACAAGGACCAATGCCTCGGGACTAGGGCATTTCCAACACCTCCCTTGTCTTAGGACAATGCTTCTTACTAAGTTTCAGCCCATGGTCCATTGGTAAGAAACCTTTCTTGGCCCGGTCCATGCTGAACCTTTTCAGAACTTTGTCTATGTATGAGGCCTGACCTAGGCCCAGAAGCCAATTTGATCTATCCCTGTAGATCCTGATCCCTATGATCATCTCAGCTTGGCCCAAGTTCTTCATTGCAAAGCACTTACTCAGCCACTGCTTTACCCCTTGCAGTGTAGGTATGTTGCTTCCAATGAGTAGGATGTCGTCCATATAAAGTACCAAAAATGTGACAATGCTCCCACTTGTCCTCTTATACACACAAGGCTCATCTTGATTCTGTATGAAACCATATTCCTTTATAGCCTCGTTGAATCTAAGATTCCAACTTCGGGATGGTTGCTTCAGTCCATAAATGGACCTTTGAAGCTTGCATACCCTTCCCGGATACTCTGGATCGACAAAACCCTTAGGTTGTGTCATGTACACATCCTCGAGTAGCTTTCCATTAAGAAAAGCGGTTTTGACATCCATTTGCCAGACTTCATAGTCATACCATGCGGCTATGGCTAGCAAGATCCTGATGGATTTGAGCATGGCTACTGGTGAGAAGGTCTCATCATAGTCTATTCCATGGACTTGTCTAAAACCTTTCGCAACCAGACGCCCCTTTAAGGTATTATCGGCCTTCAGCTTGTAGCACCACCTGCAACCTATTACATTAGAACCCGGGGGTGGATCAACCAAGTTCCAAACCTGGTTATCGTAAATAGATTGCATCTTTGCCTCAATGGGTTTACGCCAATTTGCAGACTGTGGGCTTACCATGGCCTCCTGGTAGGTTTTGGATTCTTCTCCCAGATGAGAAGAGTTTGATCATCGGTGACAAGGAAACCATACCTCTCCGGTTCCTGACGATCCCTACCAGACTATCTAGGTCCTTGTGTGGCCTGGGTCGGTGCTTCCTCCTATGGAAGCTCCACCTGGGCCTCCGAGTTATCCTCTTCAGGAGCTTGTGGACCTTGAACTTCCTTAAGTTCAACATTGCTCCCACTATCTTTCTTGAAAAGGAATTCCTTTTTTAGAAAGACCCCCTTCCTTGCCATGAACACCTTGTTCTCGGCGGGGTTGTAGAAGTAATACCCTTTGGTTACCCTAGAGTAGCCCACAAACAGGCATTTATCAGTTTTGGGCTCTAGCTTGCCACTAGTCAATTTCTTGACATGTGCTTCGCATCCCCAAATCCTTAGGAAAGACACATTGGGCTCCCTACCTGTCCATATCTCATATGGGGTCTTTTCCACTGCCTTAGTCGGAGTATTATTTAAGATAAGAGCTACTATCTCGAGGGCGTCCCCAGAAACTAATTGGGAGAGAGGCTTGACTCATCATTGAGTGAACCATGTCCAACAGGGTCCTATTCCTCCTTTCGGACACCCCATTCCATTGTGGTGTTTCGGGAGGAGTGAGTTGTGGAACTATTCCATGCTCTCTCAAATATGAGTCAAACTCTAGGCTCATATACTCACCACCTCGGTCCGACCAAAGGGTTTTGATGTTTCTGCCTAGCTAGTTCTGTACCTCGTTCCTAAATTCCTTGAACCTATCAAGGGTCTCAGACTTGTGTTTCATCAGATAGACATAGCCATATCTGCTGAAATCATCCGTGAAAGTGACGAAGTACAGGTGTCATCCTCTGGTCACTGCGCTTATGGGTCCACATGCATCTAAATGTATTAGGTCCAATAAGCCAGTGGCCTTTTGCCTTAGTCATCTTGCCTCGTAAACATGATTCGTATGTATCAATTGACTCCAAGTCAAATGACCCTAAGACTCCAGCTTCGTGAAGCCTAGCTATGCGCTTCTCGTTTATATGGCCGAGACGACAATGCCATAGGTAGACAGGATTAAGTTCGTTGGGCTTAACCCTTTTTGTGTTTATGTTATAAACATGATTGGTTTCATTTAAGTCCAGGATATACAAGCAATTATTTAATAGAGCATCTCCATAAAATAATCCCTCTCTAGATATGCAAATTCTACCATTAGAAATAGTAAAATAAAGTCCAAAAATATCCAACATAGAAACTGAAATAATATTCCTACACATAGCAGGTACAAAATAACATTGTTCTAAAATTAAAACCAATCCACTAGGCATCACAAGGTGGTATTCGCCGATCTCTATGGCAGCGACCCTTGCTCCATTTCCGACCCGCAAGTCCACCTCTCCTGACTCCAGTGACCTTCTGTTCTTAAGTCCCTACACATTGCAACAAATGTGAGAACCACATCCAGTATCCAATACCCAGGATGTTGAAACAGTAAGGTTAATGTCTATAACATAAATACCTGAAGAGCACGCACCTTGGCCACTTCTCTGCTCTCCCATCAGCTTGGGACACGATCTCTTCCAATTACCCGCCTGTCTACACCTGAAACAGACATCCTCAGGACCTGCCTTCTGCTGGGCCTTGGGTTGGGCTTTGGCCTTCTTAGCCTTGGCCTTTTTGGCCTTGGCCTTACCCTTGGCAATAGGAAGGTTCCCCTTGTGGACCAGCAGCACGGGCGGAGTCTTTTTGATCAACTGCTCAGTAAGCTTAAGCATCCCATGCAACTCACTGACAGTGCGGTTCATCCCTTGCATGTTGTAGTTCAAGATGAACTGATCATAAGAATCCGGTAAGGATGCAAGGATTGTGTCCACCGCTAACTCCTAAGAGATGGGCGATCCGATATGGGCTAAAGTGTCCAAATAGCCCTTCATCTTGAGCACATGTGCACTCACAGATGTCCCAGCCCCCATCTTACAAGAGTGGAATGCCTTGTTGGTCAGGTACCTTTCCTGACGAGCTTGCTCCTGAGACATCTCGTTTAGAGTTATTATCATAGCAAAGGCTTGATGGTGCATAAACTGTTTTTGCAGTTCGGGGACCATACAGGCCAACATTAGGCATGTCATATCCCTATTATCCTTGACATGTACCTCGTATTCCTCCAGCTGGGGAGCCGGTGGATTACGTCCGTGAGGCACAGCCCGTACAAGCCTCTCCAGCTCATACTCTTTGGACCCTTGTCTTAGAACTATTCTTAAGTTCCTAGACCACTCCAAAAAGTTAGGACCAGAAAGCTTGTCCCTTTCAAGAATCGATCGCAGTGATAAAGTGTTGTTATTTGCCATTTAGAGTTTCTACACAGAAAAACATTTAAGAGTGTTAATAAAGGACTTTACTTTGTTATTCCCATACATAATTAATAATGAATCAATTTATTAATTAAACCGAGTTGTTGGGCTCATAGGCTGAGATCCATATTTCATTAAGATATAGCCAGACGAGGGTTTGGTACAACTATACCTTAACTATTTAGGTAGGAACGCCGTCCAATCCCAACCTAGGGACTCTCGGTTTGATGGGCTTGTTTGCACTTACCCATCTGTGCTTAGGGCCAGGAGAATCCTACTACCCATACTAAGTCAAAACCTCCATTCAAGTGTTAGAGTATCCCATACCCTAACCCAATACAAATTAACAATACTCCACTGTATCCTGCGAGGGCATGGTCTACAACTGGCCTATTCCCACTTCGAGCTGGTTTTGAATGAGGGAAGCACTTTTAAGCGACTTAGTAATTTCATTTGGTTATTAGATTCAATTAACAACGGCTTGCATACTTAAGGCGGGTGAAATGCAGTTGGATCATACATTCATGCATGCATATAAATATAAAGTATAATTAAATAAATAAGTAAAATGGACTTCTATGGGCCTTTATTACATCCTAATATTATTCTAGTAAACCTATACTAGAAAACAATATCAGGTGGGCCTCCATCTTCTTCCTTCTAGGCTTGCACCTCCACTTGGGCTCACCACTCCATGGGCTTCTTCTTTTACAAATTTTATGATAATTGAATAAAATAAAATTACATTAAAAAAAGAAAAAAAACGACACGCATGCCGTATTTACCCAAAAAGAAAATACAACCCATCTTGAATAAGGCCCAATAGCATCCAATCATACAAAATATTTAATCACCCATATGCATCCAATACATATAATTCATAAGCATGTTATAATGCATGATTTAAGCCCATTTCAATTATGTCCAAGCCTTTACATTGAAATCGCCAATTTTGGCCCACCATGGTTCTAACCCTTAACGGGCTTTGGGCCTCCAACCCAGGAAGTCCAACTGCTCCCACTGGAATTCGGAAACCATGGGTCCAATTCAGCCGTCCAAGTAATTGTGCCAAAATTACCCGAACCAATTTCAATTAACCACATTAATTTCCAAAATTAATATCACATGAATAAAATAAAATTTCATTCAAGAAACCACACGCATTTAAATTACATAAATTTAAACACACGAATTTTAAAACCAATTAAGATTTCAAAACTGGGCCCCGGGCCCAAAACTTGCCAAATCCAAAAACACTAGCCGTCCAAGTAATTGTGCCAAAATTACCCGAACCAATTTCAATTAACCACATTAATTTCCAAAATTAATATCACATGAATAAAATAAAATTTCATTCAAGAAACCACACGCATTTAAATTACATAAATTTAAACACACGAATTTTAAAACCAATTAAGATTTCATAACTGGGCCCCGGGCCCAAAACTTGCCAAATCCAAAAACACTGGGCCCGGCCTGCTGCGGCTAGGGCAACCAAGTTGCCCTAGCAGCAGCAGCCACTGCCCAGCAGCGGCACTGCTGCTGTGCAGTGGCCGCCCAGCGGCCACTCCCTAGCAGCAGCTTGCTGCTCCGGCAGTAGCGACTGCTGCTGGAACCAGCGGCTGCTGCTGCTAGAGCAGCAGCTGGCGGCGGCTGCCGCTGCTCCTGCTGATTGCGGCGACAGGCGGCAGCTCTGCACCCCGGGAACAACCAGATTTTTTTTTATAAACAGACAATATAAATAAAAAAATATGGCATCCATAAACAAGAAATTCACCAAGAATTCCAAAACATACAATTAAATAAAACAAACATATACCTATATGCATATTCAATTTCAATTGTATAAAAATCAAATGGGAAAAATCTTAAACCCATACCAAGAACCCCAATCAAAAACCTCCAATTTTAAAACATCAGATTCAACTAATTTTAACAATTTCCACGGATCAAAAGCCCGCTCTGATACCACTGTTGGGATTTGTCACCGGAAATCACCTGATTAAAGTGGAAGAACGTGATGATTTCCTCAAATCTGTGCCCAGGAGCAATTGAGATGGAAATCGGAAAAACAAAAATTTAATCACAAGAGATAAATCTCTTACCTGGAATATCTCTTTAAGAGAATGATAGAGACTACAGGAATCAATCTTGAATCCCTCCTCGTTCACGTACACGAACGCCTAACGAACACAACCCGTGCTAGCGTCGGAAAAAACACGAAGCTTTGGAGAGGGAGGCTTGGGAATTTCGGCTATGCTTGTGTTTTTTAACTCTAGGCCGAAAATCCTAGGGTTATTTTAACCCTAGGTGGCCAAAATTCTCAAGGTGAATTTCGGCCCAACTAGCTTCTCCTTTTGTGTGGGCTTACATCTTTTATTTCAGGCCCAAACCTATTTTAATTAGTTTGGTTTAAATTAATTTCAAGCCCAACTTTAATTTACCCATGTATTTAATATATTACACCAAGTAACATATTATTTACATTCAAATTAAAATTGGTTTGACTAATTAATTTAATCCATTAAATTAAAATTTGATCTTCACAAACTAAATTCATATGTAAACCTATACATATGAATATTTCCATCCAGGAAATAATCTCATAATTAATCCAATCAATTATAAGGAAGCCGGTCAAATATTAATTTTATCATTATGATCAATCTAATTGATCTTTATAATATAATTAATATATTCCTCTTTCTCTAGAGTGTATACTCCAAGTATACAGTGATTCCTTAAGTCAGTGTTCAGTCGCTCAATGTGTACGATCCCGTGGGCCCATCTTTATGTTGGCAGTGGGCCTGTGGCCCATAGACTGCATTTGGGCTCTAGCAAGGCACTGCAGCCCCCAATTAAGATGGAGATGGCAGTCCAACTGATATCATAACCCTGTAGTTTAAACTTGTATATCCCATGTCATTGATATCGGTGTCCAACACAGATGCATAGATTGATCACCCTCTTTTGTGTCCGGACATTAACTTGATCCCGAATGCACCGAAGCTCACAAACAAGTTCCAACTCGTTTGGGTGTGGCCACACTCTTATCAGTCACATTCATCAAGAGGCCAGTGATATCTTCTCAGTGGACTACTGAGTGACAAATCCCTTCCCCATATCCATAGCATTGCCATGCTAAGTGACATACCCGAAAGCACCCATACTTGGCACCCTATTACAGGTCCTTTAGGCATACCCCTAAGTTTGTGACCTTACATGCAACACCATCATATGGTTAGGTCAATGGATCCATACAATTACTACACGAGAATCACTTGTGATACTATACCATGTGGATTTCTCGTTTAGTGGATCTATCCAGTACCATGCCCCTTATGCATGTACCCATTAACTTGGTTGACATCCTATGTCCAATGGCCGGTAAGACACCACCATACAACCAGGTTAATGATAGTCCCTTGATCCATTCATTCCCATGACTAGAACAGAATACGGATCTATTCATGGTCATATCACTTACCCTATCCATGGTCTTACTGCCAAGTTCATGACACTGTTCATCATGGATATGCATATGTCCATTGGATACTTCATTTAATATATTGCACAAGATAGATATAATAAATGAATTAATGCCTTTATTAATAACATAAATAAGTATAATACATAACACTGGTCATAAATGTATGATACAAAGACAAGGACCAATGCCTTGGGACTAGGGTATATCCAACATTATGAACCTCACTTCAAGTTCCTTGACAAGTATCATCTTGCTTTGATCCGTGGACACCCTGCGTGTCACTCTATCCCCCGAGTGCATAGTTATGCACCTTATTTCAAGTTCCTTCACAAATATCATCTTGCTTTGACCAGTGGACACCCCACTTGTCATTCCATCCCTTGGGTGCATAGTCATGCACCCAATTTTCAGTTCCTTTACAAGTATCATCTTGTTTTGACCCGTGGACACCCCTTATGTCATTCTATCCCCTGGGTGTATAGTCATGCACCTTATTTTGAGTTCCATCGCAAGCATCATCTTGCTTCAACCAGTGGACACACCATGTGACAACCCCGACCTTGGTAAGCGTGCAAAGGCGGAATTCAATGCACGAGATCGGTAATCATCGAGCAAACCAACTATCTAACTATATAAATTGAGCCTTAAATATGCTAAGTAATGAATAAATAAATAAATAAATATCCTTACAAACCATTGTTAAGCAATAAATGAATAAATGAAATAAAGTCTAGTAATATGCCCAACTGTAGTAGCTAATGCCTAAAAAGAATCCGTCCACTCGCCCAAGTCCCATCACGACACAACAATCACACGTCAAGCATCGGCATCGGTACCTACAAAATCTGAAAAAAAAATGGTCGCCACTTAGTGACGAGTAACTACAGTGTCCATATTCGAACACTTAAAACCGAATAGCTTGAAAATAAGGCAAAAACAAATTGAAATAAAGCTGAGCGAGTAAAACAGTTTAAATAATAAAACAAGAATAAGGTAAAGCGAAGAAAAAGAGTTTAACTAATTAAATTAAGAAACATGATACGAAATCAAACCAACATTTGTATAAAAATCTCATAAAAAAAAAATCAGTCTCGGATATAAAACTCATCAGTCAATTTCTCAATCCAAAATCGCCAACGAATAGCAAATAGGTCGGACGCTCGGGAAAAAAACGCAGTCCCCTAATCCCACAATCAATCAAAAAGTCTAAGCTGGCCAACTCTCCCATTTACGAGGGAAAAACCGCAGTCCACTCGCCTAATGAGAACGACTAGACCGCCTACTCGAAAAACCGCAGTCAAGCAGGTCCATCATTGGACAAATACCAATGAAGAGGTCTATGACCACTCAATCGAAAAACCGCAGTCGAAAGAGTCCATCATTGGACAAATACCAATGAAGAGGTCGGACCACTCACAAGAAAAACCGCAGTCAAGTGAGTCCATCATGGGCCAAGTGCACCATGAAGAGGTCAAAAATATCACAAGGGAAACACTGTCCATATGCCAGAAAAACCGCAGTCCGGCAACTCCCATATGCAATCGTGTATCAAAAAACCAATTTTCAAACCAATCTCATCAAATCAACATTAGGGTGCCACTTTAGGCTTAACCCAAAATCAATATCAAATCCAAGGACCAATTGTCCAAAACATGCCATTATAGGCTATTCTTCCTCAATATAAAACCAAAAGACCAAGTGTCCACATAAACCAATTCAGTTCATCAAAAATCCACCAAGTGTGGTATAAAAACATCCTTAATCCAAAACACCAAATATGGCAGATCCACTGCCTGAATTTCAAAACAGTATAAACCATATGAAAACTCTTCCAAAAATTCTCAAAATTTTAAGGAACCAAGTTCAATTTAATATACACAAAATGCAATTCGTTTCGTGTCATTCGGATAAGTGTACAAAAAAATATAGGCCAAACAGTGAGGCTGTCCCGAAAACAGGGCAGGCAGCAGGTGAGGAAAACAAAGTTCAGAATAAAATAGTTGCACTTGTCCAAAAATCATGAAATAATTCAGGGAGCAACATAGCATTATAATCTTCAAATACCAACTGTAATTTCATGCATTCATTAACCAGAGCAAAAGTTAAAAGCGTCCAAAGATTACTGATCACAGATTCCTGGAAACAGAGCACCAAATTTTACACTATCTTAAAATCAGTATAACCCCAGTTTACCATCAGAATTAGAAGAGAAAATATAAAGCACTTTTGTAGTTCATAATCTTAGAAAAATTTTGCAAGTGGTTTCATGTAAAAATTCGAAGTACACAAAAAGATATGAATTTTCAAACATTATAGGTCAGTGCTGAAAACAATCAGGGGCAGTTTCAAGCAACAGTTTTGGGTGAATTTTTAGGACATGAAAACCAATGAATTTTGACATGGTTTCTTCTACGAATTTTCAGTTTAACATGTTATCTAAAACATATAAAAATTTCAGAAGTTTCTGAGAACCAGAACCTATTTAAAACGAATTTAGAAAAATGTTGTGCAGGCTGTCCAGCAAGGGTATTCTATCAAACACCTTATGTGCAAGTTTTTAAATCATCATACCAGTCCTATAATTCGAATTCTATCAACCCAATTGACCAAAATCAGTAAACAAATCATGCCAATTCAAATTCTAGCAATACCAATCAAGTTATTACAATTAATTTAATCAATTCCAACATAAAAAAAAAACATAAAAGCCCTAATTTCTACCATTCAACCCTAAGTGTAGGAGTATGGATAGAGTAGTTACCTTTGATTGCTAAGTCCTATTGCTCAAATTGATGATCCAAGGGAAGAATTAAAGGTGTTGATGGCCAAATCCAAGGAGCAAATCAAACCCAAAACCAACTTCCTTGAATTGAGCTTCTAAACCTCAAGTATGCAATGAGAACAATCAATGAAGGGGTGTGGTAGAGGTAGGAGGTCGAAAATTTGAGAGAGGGGAAGGTGGGATGCTTGGCCGAATTGCACACACAAGGGAGAGGGGGAGATGAGCTTTAGTGTAGTTAGGACTTTATGTTGTAGAATGAGTGTGAATTAGGTTAAGGAGGGATTAAATAGAGAGGGATTATGATAAATACAAGTTGGTCGAAATGTCTAAATATATTAGTCCTAAAATATATAATTTTCCTAACCCCAAAATATTCACAAAATTTAATCATGTTTAAAGATGCATTTAAATATAATAAGCTTAAGGTATTAAATTAAATTAATTAATTAAGCCTAAAAATATTAAATGCCATTAAATTAAAATAATGAGAATAATTTATTTAATGAAAATAATGATGAAAAATATTATTAAAATATTCGGGGTATTACACACCATGTGTCATTCTATCCCCCGGGTGCAAAGTCATGAACCATATTTCAAGTTCCTTCGCAAGTATCATCTTGCTTCAACCCATGGACACCTCGCTTGTTATTCTATCCCTCGGGTGCATAGTTATGCACCTTATTTCGAGTTCCTTTGCAAGTATCATCTTGGGTCGATACGTGGACACCCCGTGTGTCATTCTATCCCCCAGAAGCATATTTATGCACCTTATTTCAAGTTCCTTTGTGAGTATCATCTTGCTTCGACCCGTGGACAACCCATGTGTCATTCTATCCCCTGGGTGCAAATTCATGACCCATATTTCAAGTTCCTTCACAAGTATCATCTTGCTTCAACCCATGGACACCCCGCGGGTTATTCTATCACTCGGGTGCATAGTTATGCACCTTATTTCAAGTTCCTTTGCAAGTATCATCTTGGGTCGACCTGTGGATACCGCGCGTGTCATTCTATCCCCCAGATGCAAAGTTATGCACCTTATTTTAAGTTCCTTTGTAAGTATCATCTTGCATTGACCCCTGGCCATCCCGCGTGTCATTCTATCCCCTATATACATAGTCATGCTCCTTATTTCAAGTTCCTTTACAAGTATCATCTTGCTTCGACCCGTGGACACCCCACGTGTCATTCTATCCCCGGGTGCATAGTTATGCACCTTATTTCAAGTTCCTTTCGTAAGTATCATCTTGCCTTGATCCGTGGATGCCCTGCATATCATTCTATCCCCCGGGTGCATAGTTATGCACCTTATTTCAAGTTCCTTCACAAGTATCATCTTGCTTCAACCCTGGACACCCCACGTGTCATTCCATCCCTTGGGTGCATAGTCCTGCACCTTATTTTCAGTTCCTTTGCTAGTATCATCTTGTTTTGACCCATGGACACCCTATGTGTTTTTCTATCCCCCGAATGCATAGTTAGGCACCTTATTTCCCGTTCCTTTACAAGTATCCTCTTGCTTCGACCAGTGGACACCTCTCATGTCATTCTATCCCCTAGGTGCATAGTCATGCACCTTATTTTGAGTTCCTTTGCAAGTATATCATCTTGCTTCAACCCGTGGACACCCCACATGTCATTTTATCCCTCGGGTGCATAACCATGAACCATATTTCAAGTTCCTTTGTAAGTATCATCTTGCTTCGACACATGGACACCCAGTATGTTATTCTATCCCTCGGGTGCATGGTTATACACCTTATTTCGAGTTCCTTTGCAAGTATCATCTTGAGTCGACCCGTGGACACCCCGCGTGTCATTCTATCCCCCAAATGCATAGTTATGCACTTTATTTCAAGTTCCTTCGCAAGCATCATCTTGCTTTAACCCGTGGACATCATGCGTGTCATTCTATACCCTATGTGCATAGTCGTGCACCTTATTTCAAGTTCCTTCGCAAGTATCATCTTGCTTTAACCCGTAGACACCCCACGTGTCATTTTATTCCCTAGGTGTATACTCATGCACCTTATTTCAAGTTCCTTGCAAGTATCATCTTGCTTTGATCCATGGACACCCCACATGCCATTCTATCCCTTGAGTGCATAGTTATGCACCTTATTTCGAGTTCCTTCGCAAGTATCATCTTGGTTCGATCGGTCGACACCCTGTATGTCATTCTATTCCCCAGGCCTATAGTCATGCACCTTATTCCAAGTTCCTTTATAAGTATCATCTTGTTTCAATCCGGGGACACCGCACATGTCATTCTATCCCTCGGGTGCATAATTATGAACCTCATTTCAAGCTCCTTCATAAGTATCCTCTTGCTTTGATCCGTGGACACCTTGCGTGTCATTCTATCCCCTGGGTGCATAGTTATGCACCTTATTTCAAGTTCCTTCATAAGTGTCATCTTGTTTCGACCCATGGACACCCAACATATCATTCCATCCCTCGGGTTCATAGTCATACACCTTATTTTCAGTTCCTTTACAAGTATCATCTTGTTTTGACCCCGTGGACACCCTGTGTGTTATTCTATCCCTTGAGTGCATAGTTATGCACCTTATTTCAAGTTCCTTTGCAAGTATCATCTTTCTTCGACCCGTGGACACCCTTCATGTCATTCTATCCCCTGGGTGCATAGTCATGCACCTTATTTTGAGTTCCTTCGCAAGTATCATCTTGCTTCAACCCGTGGACACCCCATGTGTCATTTAACCCCCGGGTGCATAGTCATGAACCATATTTCAAGTTCGTTCCCAAGTATCATCTTGCTTCAACCCATATCCCTTAGGTGCATAGTTATGCACCTTATTTCGAGTTCCTTTGCAAGTATCATCTTGGGTCGACCCATGGACACCCCGCGTGTCATTCTATCCCCCAGATGCATAGTTATGTACTTTATTTCAAGCTCCTTTGCAAGTATCATCATGCTTCGACCCTTGGACATCCCGCGTGTCATTCTATCCCCTATATACATAGTTATGCACCATATTTCGAGTTCCTTTACAAGTATCATCTTGCTTCGACCCGTGGACACCCCATATGTCATTCTATCCCAGGTGCATAGTTATGCACCTCATTTCAAGTTCCTTTTGTAAGTATCATCTTGCTTTGACCCGTGGAGGCCCTTCGTGTCATTCTATCCCCCGGGTGCATAGTTATGCAGCTTATTTCAAGTTCCTTCACAAGTATCATCTTGCTTCGACCTGTGGACACCCCACGTGTCATTCCATCCCTCGGGTGCATAGTTATGCACCTTATTTTTAGTTCCTTTGCAAGTATCAGCTTGTTTTGACCCGTGGACACCTTGTGTGCTATTCTATCCCCCGAGTGCATAGTTATGACCTTATTTCAAGTTCCTTGGCAAGTATCATCTTGCTTTGACCCGTGGACACCCCTCATGTCATTCTATCCCCTGGGCGCATAGTCATGCAGCTTATTTGAGTTCCTTCGAAAGTATCATCTTGCTTCAACCCGTGGACACCCCATGTGTCATTCTATCCCCCGAGTGCATAGTCATGAACCATATTTCAAGTTCCTTTGGAAGTATCATCTTGCTTTGACCCATGGACACCCCGCGTGTTATTCTATCCCTCGGGTGCATGGTTATGCACCTTATTTTGAGTTCCTTTGCAAGTATCATCTTGCGTCGACCCGTGGACACCCCGCGTGTCATTCTATCCCCTATGTGCATAGTCATACACCTTATTTTGAGTTCCTTTGCAAGTATCATCTTGCTTTGACCCGTAAACACCCCACATGTCATTTTGTCCCTGGTTGTATGGTTATGCACCTCATTTCAACTTCCTTTCACAAGTATCATCTTCCTTTAATCTGTGGACACCCTGCTTGTCATTATATCCCTCGGGTGCATTGTTATGCACCTTCTTTCAAGTTCCTTCGTAAGTATCATCTTGCTTCGATCTGTGGACACCCCGCTTGTCATTTTATCCACTTGGTGTATACTTATACTCCATACCTTGTCTTAATATGTGACCATCTCAGCGGCATTCATTACATTTGTGCATTTCTATGCTTGATTTTGCATACATTTAGTTGGTTTGAAAGAATATAACATGACATGACATTACATGACATCATATGAACAACTGAACCTTCATACATACTTATCTCAAGGTAGTTTATCCTATTCATGTTATTCCCTATGCACGCATTATAAGCACCGGAATTTTCTGGAATTAAAAAAAAAAGAGAGAATGTTGTCGTACCACGACTAATTACAGTCAATACCACAACTGTAATTACAGTCGTGGTATTATATTACAGTCGTACGACTGTAATATCGGCCCAGGTATAGCAGCCTGACACCTAGGAGACAGAAAATGGGGGCTGAGGGGGAGAGCAATTAATGCTCGCCCCCTTTGTAGCCAAAAGGAGGAAAAGAGAGGAGATAAATAGGGAGAAAGGCAGAAAGAGGGGCTGGTCTGGGATTTGGAGAGATAAGAGAGAGAAGTTGAAAGAAAATAGAGAGAAAAGAAAAACAAACCCATAAAAACTAAAACTTTCCTTACTCTTTCTCTTTTGAATTCTTGAATTTTAATGTCTAAAATCGGTTAGAAATTATAGGTTAACGACTTAACACTAAAATTCAATCAATTTTAGACTCTAATTTCGCTCAATTTCGTGACATTTTGGAGATTTTGGGCCCAACCTTCTCAACCTTGACTCAAGGAGAAAAAGTACAAATTTAAGTGGATTGGTGCGATGCTAGGGGTCATTCCTATAGTGGATTAGCGCCAAAGAAGTAAGCACACCTTGTACTCTCTTTTTCTCATGTTTTTGGGTGATTGGATATGATTTGGTGCATTTTATTTCAATTTTTATGTTTTCTGTTTCTGAAAATCAAGAACAGTCGTGCGACTGTTCTTTAGTTGATGAATAGTCGTACGACTGTAAATACAGTCGTACAAGTATTCTTGATTTCCCTCCACTTTTAAGTTTTATTTTGAATAATTTTGGCAAAATCCTGAAATTTGAGGATTTACAGTCGCACAACTGTAATTATAGTCGTACGACCGTAGTTACAGTCGCACACTGTAATGCTCGTCCTAGAACAGAACTTCCAAAATAATCCTTAAAATTTCTAAAAATCCATAAAAATTTAGAAAATCAGAAAATCACCAAAAATGAATTTTGTTATGTGCATTCACTACTTTAGATTTAATTTTCAGTATTTTTGCATTTAGAACAATGCCACGACGGGGACTCGAATCTCCCGAAAACCGACCCACCTCACATGTTAAAATTAATTAAACCGGAAAATAAAACGTTTTCAAAATGATTTTCTCACAAAAACCAAAAATACAAGGACGTTTCAAAATATTTCCCAGGTCTAACTGGGCCGGCTAGCCGAGCCAACCCGGTTATCCCCCTAAATGCATGCCCCTAATTTCTAAATTCCTTGTTCTGTCATGTTTAAGTCCTATGTGTGGCATGCCGTAAATTGTGCTAACCCCTTTTGTTTTGTGGCTTTTTATTTTTATTTTTATTTTTGATGTATTTAATAGATTAATTCATGTATTTAGGCGATTGTATTTTTTCTAGATAGATTCGTGTATTTTAGTCGATTATAAAAGTGTGGTTGAGAGTTTTTTTTCCTTTTTTATTCAATTAGGTTGTTGGCCACTTAAATATTTACTGCTTTACTTTTATTTTTATTTTCTGTGTATGTGCGCTGGATGAATTATTTTAATAAAATTGACTTTAGAATTATGAAATATCGTCTATGAACATTAGCCATTTTTATTTTAATTAGACACGAAATAAAGGACTTGTCCGGACCTAGATCTCTTGATAGTGTAGCGGCCGCTCATCCGGTTTAGCTACATTATAAATTTCCTGGTTGAGCTGAGCCGGGTGGTGACTCCTACAACATTCATCGAGACTTAGGTCTCGGTTCTTTTAAGAACTAATTCTATTTTTTCCAAAACGAATTTCCATTCTAAATAGCCCAAGCAAGGGAGGGATTTGCCCAAAATCGTGGCACCCCTTCCGAAAGGGAGTCCGCATTCCATCGAAAATGTCGTCCGCTCATAGTGGCTACTCCACTGGGGATTTCTTACAAAAGTTTTTTTAAAAACATAAAAGAATTTGACAAGCCCTAAAAAGTGTCTAATTAAAATAAGGTGGATGATTATTGATTGGTATTTCATTTTGTATTTTTAGTTAGACATGCTTGCATTAGGTTAAGTATCCTATTTTAGCCCGGTGGATTATTGAAGTGTGACCTTTGTTCCTCATGGTCTTAGGGGCACGGATATGAAACACCACCCATAGCCTCATACGAATCCCTTCGTTCGGACCCTTGAGTGGGGAGAAGTGAGGAGTATATTTTGCTATGGGAGCTTTGATTTTAACCCGACTTGGACCGAACTCATATAGGCAGCCTTAGTTGGATTCCCTTATGATACCAAAATAATTGTGTGAATAAAATAAAATCATGCCTTCATCATCCCCGGTTGATGATCGAAGAGAACCCCACCTAGGACTCGGTTAGAATTTTTGAGACCGACCACACTTGGAGAAATAAGGTTGGAAGAATTCGCTTCGTCTGCTACGTGTTACATGCCTCTCGACATTTCACGACATACCATAATCACCATTTTCCATACACATGACATACTATTCATAAAACATTTTTGTGTGATACTAACCCATATTTTTATGTAGTCATTTGCAATTTATTTTCGCGTGAAAACATTAAATCATCTGTTTGCCATTCATACTAACGATTTCTTTTTTAGCCATAACATTATATTTGTGTGATTAGCATTTTTTCACATAGCATACATAACATCATTATGTATGTCATGCATCCTAACCCACATTTTTATGCAGCCATTTGCATTTTATATGTCATAAGCATTCATGACATATCACCTAAATTAAATTAGGGCATTTCAAGGACGCCTATCACGACCATTTATTTTCATAACATATCGGGTATCCCAAATTACACGAGGCATTTCATGACACCACGCTTACTTATCATAAACACCGTAGTTCACATCAGATCACTTCATGACATTATTACATCATTTAAGGCGCTCCCTGGGTGCCGGATTAGTACACATGTAGGAGCATCTCATAACATCCCAAATCATGAAAGGTGTTCCCCGAATGCCGAATCTCTGTCCGTGTCTCTTGTTACACGTGACTTTCTTACAACATCATTACATATCATACGCCCCAAAAGCATCAGAACTCTGTAAATGGGCTAGGCCCATGTGACCACTTCATGTCATACTACAAACCTGCAAAGCATCGAAACTGTGTCCGTGTGTCGGCACACGCGTGACCATATCACAAAAATCATTAGGTGCCCCAAAGGCACCCAACCTCTGTCCGTGTGGCGGTCCACACGTGACATTTTTGCATATCATTGGGTGTTCTTGGAATGTCCCAATAAGAAGAAAAAGAATAAAATAAAATCATTCATACCATCATTTCATTCATAACCTCACTACATCCATTCATTACAAGCACTTTTAATGCCTTACTCTTCATGTCACCATGCCATTCATGCATGTCCCTAATACTTCCCGTATGATGCCTAGTAGAATAAGCTGGAGCGACCTTGGACGAGATCTCATGCTTTGAGGGCCGTTGGGGGACGAAGAGCAGTTGAAAGGGAAAGTGATTTCGAATCTGGAGAAGAAGTGGAAATGGCTAATCCAATATCAAGTCTTGATGATGCTTTGAAAGATTTTCTAAGATCGCTAGACTTTCATGATATGCTGAAGGAGGAAGTGCAGGCAGTAGTGAGAGAGGCTGGAGAAACTGGTGGTAGTGGAGCCGGGAAAGAGAAGGAGGCTGAATCATCCCAACAGGGTGGTGATACCTCGGCTAGTCTGGAAAAGCTGTAGGAAATAGAGGCAGCCATAGAAAGAAAGATGAAAGCAAAATGCTCTGAGTTGGAAGAGGCGGTGGCTCAGTTGAAGAAAGGGGCTAGTGTCAGCACAGAGTCTAGGAAGGGAGTTAACATTGATGCAATGATCAGCAGGGGCATCGAGACTTTTCCCATCGGCTTCCAAATGCCAAGGGTGCCTTCTTACAAGGGAATGGGTTCACCAGAGGCCTATGTAAATCTCTACGCTCGAGTCATGCTGACGGTGGGCGCCACTAAGCAACAAGTGATTAATCTCTTCCCCGACTACCTTGGAAAGAGGAGCATTGGGGTGGTATAACTCGTTATCAGAGGAAGAGCAGTCAGATTGGGAGGTTCTATCAGTAGCCTTTATTAAGTATTATGGCTTCAACACCAAGATTCAGGTGAAGCTGTATGACTTGGAGCGGATCAAGTAGAAACCCAATGAGCCTTTCGATGAGTATTACCAGCTGTGGATGACTAAAATGATCCTTTTGAAGAAACGACCAGATGAAGATGAGCTGATACAAAAGCTAATTGATGGCAGTAAGCTTAGTGAAGTCTATAGTATGGCGATGAAGATTGAGCGAGACGAAGAAGAGATGGCACCAAGCCATAAGGGTGGAAGAAGTTTAGGTTACAGTTCCGGATATAGATCAACGACTGCAGCCGGGTCTGGTGGCAAAGGAGGGCAAACTTCAGAGGTGAAACAAGTTGAGGTTGCCACAGTAACCTAGCAAGAAGGCAGTCAAAACAGGAATCCGGGAGGTTAGGGCATATCGCCTTGGACTCTTCCATTGGTGAAGATATTTGCTAAGTGCAAAAATAGTGGGTTGCTACAGTCCTTAAGGCCCTTTGGAAAACCTTCTGAGGTAGATAAAGACAATTTCTGCACCTATCATGTTGTTGCTGGGGCACGAGACTAACAATTGCTACAAGCTGAGAGATGCCATTCAAAAGCTGATAAATGAAGGAAACTGCAAGAACCAGCCAAGCCCAGCACGAAGACTAACCCGTTACCAGCATTTAATAAGTGGGTCAAGATGGTAAACTTAGGATTGCCTGCTAATTTATTTTTGCTCAAATTCTTCAAGCAAATCCCATAATCCAGGCTATAGCGATAGAGGAAGTGGAAGTAGAATCAGAACGTGAGAAGAAGGCAGAGCAGAAAGAGATCAAGCTGATAAGCTTGAATGATCTTGATTTTAAAGATGAATACGAAGAGTTTGGCGGAGGGGAGTCAGTTAAGCCTCCGGCCATTGAGAAGCTGAAAGTTCAGAAGGTCCAGAATGTGACCCGAAGTGGTAAAATGTATCAGCCAGCGGATCAAGTGAAGGACAAAGCCCCGATGACTGGGTCGGGTAGTAAGTCAACACCGGAAGGAGTGGAGAAAGAGGACTTCGGACTCCCGCACAAGCCAGCCTATGGCATCTGCTTTTGACCTCTAGAGAACATATAGCGTCTTTAGTGAAGAAGTTATCTGAGATTGAGGTCTCTCCTATTGCATCTCCAGAGGCCATGTGCTATCTGTTGGATAAAGTCCATTCTGGGACTCCTGACATCATTTTTTCTGAGAAAGATCTGCCTGGTGAAGGGAAGGCTCACAACAAGGCCCTTTACATTGGGGTTCATGTGATGGATAAGGTGATGCCGTATGTGATGGTGGATGATGGCTCAGCTATGAATATATGCCCACTGAAGGTGCTGCCATGTTTGGGCCTAAATGAAGATTTTCTGAAAAAGTCCTCAATAGTAATCCGAGCATATGACGACTCCAAGAGAAAAGTGATAGGGACTTTTGAAACTGAAGTAATCAAGTCAATGGTCGTTTTCGCAGTGATAGATATCTCGATCACCTTCTCCTTATTGTTAGAAAGACCATGGTTCCATCCTCTAGGCAGTGTCCCTTCCACCTTGCACCAGAAAATTAAGTTCTTGATATATGGCGAGATTGTGAGTGTTGAGGCGGATGCCCAATCGGTGATTGTTGCTGTGAATGAAGGTGTTGTCCCTTTTGGCAGATTTCAAGTTGCAATGATTAGGGAGGAGGAAGCTACAAATGCTCCCATGGTGATCTATGAAAATTATATGCCGGAGTGGCTGTCTCGCTACTTACACAAACAGAATTTTATCCCGGGTATGGGACTTGGAATCAATCTACAAGGAGTGCCAGAGTTTAAGATCAATTCGGGGAAGCCAAAACAGTTCAGCCTTGGCTATACAGAGGAGACATCTGAGCAGAAGAACCTGAAAAGGGGCAAGAATGGCAAGGTTATGATGAAACCATTCCTGAAAGCGGGAGAAGGGCTATACAAGGGCCAGGCTGAACCAATAAGGGTTGGAAATGTTGAATATCCTGGCTTTGAAATTTTTGCTGATGTTGTTGATTTTGAGAAAAGCCGGGAGGAACTGGTGGCCCTCGCAGTGGTAGTGGAAGAGGCAGCTGTTGAATCTGATGTTCTGCAAGGTGAGCCATCCAAAGAGATAGCGAAAGCAGAAGAGGTGCCCGAGGAGAAATATGAAAAGAAAGCCTGTGTTAAAGCTGCAGAGGTAATCTCAGGTGCATTGATTGTTGCCTTAAGCAAGGCATTTGGGAAGTCCAAAGAAGGATTTAGGGAAGAGCTGATGACCAAGGTGAACCTGGAATCTGTGGTTGACGAGATTGCCGAGATCATGGAAAGGGCTAAGGCATAGGTGGCTGAAAAGGAAGCTGAATCAGCTATAGACTCGGATGGTGCTCTGAAGATGAAGATGGAAGCTGAAGAGTACAAGGCCCTCTGCTTGTAAAGGATGAAAATGATTTTGTTGTATCTGTTTCTTCCATTTTCAATATGAATGATGTACTTTATGACAAGTTTAATGCAATGAAATCTTAGTTTGCTTACTTGTGTGATGTTTATCCAGATAATTTTGTGCATGCATTTGAATCACCATCAAGCATATTTAGCATATATGACACTGCATTACATGAAATCAACATAAGTACAGATGAAAATCCTAAAATGGTATTCATTTCACGCGAGCTAAAACCTAAAAAAGAGAGATAATTAATAAGAATATTACAAAAACATGTTAAAGCTTTCGCTTGGTCATACGAAGACATGTCGGGCATAGACACAGAGATAGCAGTGCATAAGATTCCAACTAATCCCAAGTTCAGGCCAGTAAAGTAGAAGCTGAGGAGGTTGAGGCCAGAATGGGCTACACTGGTGAAAGAGGAAGTGGCTAAGCAGATAGACGCCAAGTTTCTCGAAGTGGTAGAATACACAGAGTGGCTAGCTAACATCGTCCCAGTGCCTAAGAAAGACGAAAGGGTCAGAGTGTGTGTTGACTACCGAGACTTGAATAAGGTATGCCCAAAAGACAATTTTCCACTGCCTCATATTGATGTCCTGGTTGATAGTGCAGCAAAAGCAGCAATGTATTCCTTCATGGATGCATTTTCAGGTTACAACCAGATCCTGATGGATTTAATTGACAAGGTGAAGACATCCTTCATTACGGAGTGGGGTACTTTCTGCTACAAAGTAATGCCCTTCGAGTTAAAGAATGCTGGAGCCACTTATCAAAGGGCTGTCACAACTCTGTTGCATGATATGATCCATAAAGAAGTCGAAGTGTATGTCGATGATATGCTAGTCAAAGCAATGACCTGGGAGGAACATCCTGTTATCCTGGATAGATTTCTTACACACATTGGAGAGTACAACTTGCGACTTAACCCCAAGAAGTGCATATTTGGGGTCACGTCAGGGAAACTGTTGGGCCATGTAGTCAGCCAGAGGGGAAAAGAAATGGACCCAGACAAAATCAAAGCCATCCAAGATATTCCAGCCCCAAAAACGGAATAGGAAGTCCAATCATTTCTAGGTTCCTTACAATATGTCAGTCGTTTCATAGCACAACTGACTCCACCTATGAGCCAATCTTCAAGTTATTAAAGAAAGATCAGCCGGTTGTGTGGGATGATAGATGTTATCTAGCATTCGAGAAAATTAAAGGTTATCTGGTAAATCCACCAGTCCTGAGCCCACCAGTTCCAGGGAAGCCTCTGATTTTGTACTTGGCTGTTGAAGATTCCTTTGTAGGGGCAATGTTGGCACAGGAACAAGATGACAAAAAAGAGTATCCCATTTACTACCTTAGTAAGAAGCTGCTAGAATATGAAACCAAATACACACTGGCGGAGAAGACGTGTGTGGCAATTATCTGGCTGACCAAGAAGCTGCATCATTACTTCCAGTCCTACAAGATACAAGCCGTGGCTAAGGTGGATCCAATGAAGTATCTGTATAAAGCATCGGTGCTAGTCAAAAAGTTGTCTAGATGGCTGTTACTCTTATCAGAATTCGATATCGAGTACATCACTAAGAAAACCATCAACGGGTGAACCATGGCAGAATTTCTAGCAAATCAGCCTCTGGAATCAGATTACACTAAGAATTTGGAGTTCCCAGATGAACAGGTAGCCATGGTTGAAGTAAAAAGATGGGTTATGTGCTTCGATGGTGCAGTGAATAGAAAGGGCACTGGGATCGGGGTGCTAATAGTGATGTCAGACGGTGAAATGATTCCTTTGTCAAAGTGGTTGAACTTTCCCATAACCAATAACGGGGCAGAATATGAAGCATGCCTGTTTGGGATGGAAGCTCTATTAACACAAGGGGCAAATGATGTCTTGATCATTGGAGATTCACTTCTAGTGATCAAGCAAGCTCAAGGCGAATGGGAGCTGAAAGAAGAAGCCTTACGGCCTTACATAGAGCTGCTACAGTTCAGAAAAGAGTTATTTGGCCAATGTGAATTCAGACATGTCCCCAGGGATGAGAACAAGATGGCTGATGCATTTGCAGCACTATCTTCCATGTGAGAAAACCCAGAAGAAACTCAAATCCAGCCACTGGTTATATACTTCCAAGCATCCTTGCTTTGAAGTGCACAAAGTAATGGAGCTAACGGCTGCAGAAAAGCCATGGTTCTTCGATACCTACCAGTGTGCAAAGGAAGGAAAATACCCAGAGGGAGCTAGTGTTATTGATAAGGTGCCATTAAGAAAGCTATCCATTTAATTCAGAATCTTTGAAGATAAACTGTACAAAAGAACAGCAAATGGAGTTCTCCTAAGATGTCTGACAGAGCAAGAAGCAGAAACAGTGATGCATCAGGTACATGCAGGTTCCTGTGGGCAGCATTTGAATGGACTAGCTATGGCCAGGAAGATAATGAGACAAGGCTAATTCTGGATGACTATGCAAGCATATTGCATAAGAAAAGTGAAGAGGTGTCACGAATGTTAGATATGCAGACGTCAGTCATCTTCCACCACTTGAATTACAGAACCTGGCGACCCCTTGGCCGTTTTCAGCATAGGGGATCAATATGATTGGTGAAATTCATCTATCTGCATCTAATGGGCATAGATTTATAGTCGTGGTAGTTGATTACTTTTCCAAATGGGTGGAGGCAGAATCCTTCGCTAATGTAACAGCCAAACAAATGGTCAAGTTCATCCAGAAGAACATCTTTACCCTGTATGGGATTCCTTACCACATAGTGACTGACAATGAGTGTCGTTTCAAGGGGCAATAGCTGAGCTGCTTGCAGAACATGGCATTAAGCATCATAAGTCTTCTCCGTACAGACCACAAGCTAATGGTACAGTTGAAGCTGCTACTAAGGCCATAAAGAAGATTTTATCGAAGATGGTAACCACCTATAGAGATTGGGCTGACAAACTACCATATGCTCTTTGGGGTTACAGGAACAGCGTCAGAACACCAATAGGGGAAACTCCTTATGCCTTGGTCTATGGAATGGAAGCAGTATTGCTAGTGGAAATAGAGCTCAAATGACTCAGAGTTGCGCTGGAAGCTCAGTTGCTAGAGACTGAATGGGTTCAAACTAGATACGAACAGTTGGCAGCGCTAGATGAAAAGCAACTGAAAGCACTGGATCATTTACAGATGTACCAGCGCAGAATGGCGAGAGCCTATAATCGAAATGTGAAATACTACAAGAAGCAGTTGAATGCAGGAGATTTAGTGCTGAAAAAATTAAGGCCTTTGAATGTCAATGTCAGGGGCAATTTCTGACCCAACTGGCAAGGGCCCTATGTTATGAAGAAGGTGCTATCGAAAGGTGGTGTTAGCATCATGGATATGGACGGGAATGAGTTCAGCAATCCTATCAACCAAGACCGGCTGAAGCTTTATCATGTGTAAAAAAAAAAAAAAGTCTGCTAAGCTGAAAACTCGAAAAGAGCAGACTAGGAAAAAATTAGGACACGAGAGAAATGATCAGTCAGAAAACTTGAAAAGGATGACTGGTGACGGATTTTGGCTCTGTGTGGAATATATAACATTTAGGAATCAACTCTTTCAAATGTACTCATTTTGATTTAATCAATAAAGTGAAATGTTTGTTTAAATATGTTTGCATGGTTATGACAAATGCATAAACAAAGTTATCTTACCTAAACATCCATTTAAAGAAAGTACTTTGCATTCAACTGGTTAAATTCATCGCATTATTTAATAAATGAAAATGCATTAAATACATACAATTTGAAATCTTTTATCGTCCTCCAAATCCAATTCAGCTTTCAGAAGAGCGACAGCGATTGTCTGAGAACTTGATGTTCCAATGGACCGGTCTAAAAAAAAGAAGAGAGAGAAGCTCGCTAGGGTGAAAACCGAAAAGGCACCCCAGGCAAAAATTAGAGCAGTTCGCTGGGGTGAAAACCAAAAGGCACCTTAGGTAAAAATTACAGCAGCTCGTTAGGCTGAAAACCCGCATTGGGCAACCCAGGCAAAATTTAAAGGACTTCTAGATTCACCAATTACAGGGGTGAGAAGCCAAGTGTTCCCATCATCTCCCCAGCAGGATTCTCCACATCACTCCTCAGTGGAACGTTCACAAAGGATACTATGATCCTTTTCCCTAGCATCGTCACGCATTCCCAGCAATTATCTCATTTCTCCAGCAGTCCTCACATATATCTTCAACAAGGGGAAGCCTTACGCGAAGAAAATCTTCCACCAGCCAGGGGCAAAACATACCTCTCCCCAGTAGAAAGAGGGAACATCATATAGTGTGAAGTACATCCATATGCATATACATCATTCTACATGCATACATAGCATACACAAATCATTCATCCCCAGCTAGTCTTCATTCTTGATCGAAGGGGCAAAAATTTTTGTTCAAAATCTCTCGATCAAGGAATGAAGACTTGCCATTTCAAATGCAGGAATTCATCATCCTCAGTCCTATATCTCCAGCATATCTGCCTCGGGTAATGTAAACCCGGTATCAGCCCAGATCGACTTCATCTCAGTTCCCCAGCAGATCTGCCTTTGGTAATGTAAACCCCCCAGATCGGTTTCAATCTCAATTTCTCCAGCAGATCCGCCTCGGGTAATGTAAACCAGGTATCGGCCCAGATCAGCTTCATCTTCAAATCTCCAGCAGATCCGCCTTGGGTAATGTACACCCGGTATCAACCCGGATCGGCTTCATCTCAATTCCCCAGCAGATCTGCCTTGGGTAATGTAAACCCCCCAGATCGGTTTCAATCTCAGTTTCTCCAGCAGATCCGCCTCGGGTAATGTAAACGCGGTATTGGCCCAGATCGGCTTCATCTTCAAATCTCCAACAGATCCGCCTTAGGTAATGTAAACCCAGTATCAACCCAGATCGGCTTCATCTCAGTTCCCCATTAGATCCGCCCCGGGTAATGTAAACCCGGTTTCGGCCTAGATCTGTTTCAATCTCAAGTTCTCCAACAGATCTGCCTCAGGTAATGTAAACCCGGTATCGGCCCAGATCAACTTTATCTTCAAATCTCCAGCAAATCCGCCTCGGGTAATGTAAACCCGGTATCAGCACATATCGGTTTCAATCTCAAGTTCTCCAGCAGATCCGCCTTGGGTAATATAAACTCGGTATCAGCCTAGATCGGCTCCATCTGCAAATCCCCAACAAACTTTGCCTTGAGTAACCTAGATCCGGTATCAGCTTATTTCATCACCTTCTTTGCCTCAGGTAACCTAGACACGGTATCAGCCAATCCGCCTTTCATCTTCCTTTACCTTGGGTAACCTAGACCCGGTATTGGCTTATTTCATCACCTTCTTTGCCTCTGGTAACCTAGACCGGTATCGGCTTATTTTATCACCTCCTTCACCTCAGGTAACCTAGACCCGGTATTGGCCTGTACACCTTCCACCTTCCTTTGCCTCATGTAACCTAGACCCGGTATCAACTTATTTCTTCCCCAGCTTCGCCTCGGGTAACCTAGACTCGATATCGGCTTATTTCAGCTGTGGGTTCTTTCCTGTGTTTACAGCGCTTTAATTCGTGCTCTTAAATTCATCATCTCAGGTATTGTAAACTTGGATCCGGGGGTCGAATTTGATCACGTGAGGGGCAGCTATAAGTGCTAGAATTTTTTGGACTTAAAAAAACAAAGAAAAAGAAAAAAGAGAGTGTTGTCGTACCACAACTGTAATTGTAGTTGTGGTATTGTATTACAATCGTACGACTGTACTATCGGCCCTGGTACAGCAGCCTACACCTAGGAGACAAAAAATGGGGGCTGAAGGGGAGAGCAATTAATGCAGCCAAAAGTAAGCACAAAAGGAGGAAAAGAGGGGAGATAAAAAGAGAGAAAGGCAGAAAGAGGGGCTAGTCTAGGATTTGGACATATTAGAGAGAGAAGTTGAAAGAAAATAGAGAGAAAATAAAAAAAAAAACCCACAAAAACTAAAACTTTCCTTACTCTTTCTCTTTTGAATTCTTGTATGTTAATGTCTAAAACCGGTTAGAAATTATAGGTTAATGACTTAACACTGAAATTCAATCAATTTCAGACTCTAATTTCACTCAAATCCATGACATTTTGGAGATTTTGGACCCAACCTTCTCAACCTTGACTCAAGGAGAAAAAGAGCAAATTTAAGTGGATTGGTGCAACGCCAGGGGTCATTCCTACAGTGGATTAGCGCCAAAGAAGTAAGCACACCTTATACTCTCTTTTTCTCATGCTTTCTGGGTGATTGGATGTGATTTAGTGCATTTTATTTCAATTTTTGTGTTTTCTTTTTCTGGAAATCAAGAACAGTCGTGCGACTGTTCTTGAGTTGATGAATAGTCGTATGAGTGTTCTTGATTTCCCTCCACTTTTAAGTTTTATTTTGAATAATTTTGGTGAAATCCTGAAATTGGAGGATTTACAGTCGTACGACCGTAGTTACAGTCGCACGACTGTAATGCTCGTCCAAGAGCAGAATTTCCAGAATAATCCTTAAAATTTCTAAAAATCCATAAAAATTCAGAAAATCAGAAAATCACTAAAAATGAATTTTGTTATGTGCATTCACTACCTTAGATTTAATTTTCAGTATTTTTGCATTTAGAACAATGCCACGACGGAGACGCAAATCTCCTGAAAACCGACCCACCACACATGTTAAAATTAATTAAACCCGAAAATAAAACGTTTTCAAAATGATTTTCTCACAAAAACCAAAATATACAGGGACGTTTCAAAATATTTTCTAGGTCTAACCGGGCTGGCTAGCCGAGCCAACCCGGTTATCCCCCTAAATGCATGCCCCCAATTTCTAAATTCCCTGTTCTGTCATGTTTAAGTCTTATTTGTGGCATGCCATAAATTGTGCTAACCCCTTTTGTTTTGCAGCTTTTTTTTTTTTGATGTATTTAATAGATTAATTCGTGTATTTAGGCGATTGTATTTTTTCTAGATAGATTCGTGTATTTTAGGCGACTGTAAAAGTGAGGTTGAGAGTTTTTTTTCCCTTTTTTATTCAATTCGGTTGTAAGCCACTTAAATATTTACTGCTTTACTTTTATTTTTAATTTCTGTGTATGTGCGCTATATGAATTATTTTATTAAAATTGACTTTAGAATTATGAAATATCATCTATGAACATTGGCCGTTTTTATTTTAATTAGACACGAAATAAGGGACTTGTCCGTACCTAGATCTCTGGATAGTATAGCGGTCGCTCGTTCGGTTCAGTTACATTATAAATTTCCCGGTTGAGCTGAGCCAGGTGGCGACTCCTACAATATTCATCGAGACTTAGGTCTCGGTTCTTTTAAGAACTAATTCTATTTTTTCCAAAGTCAATTTCCATTCTATAAACCCCAAGCGAGGGAGGGATTTGCCCGAAATCATGGCGCCCCTGACCAAAGGGAGTCCGCATTCCGTCGAATACGTCGTCTGCTCACACGCATCACAACATGCATACATCATCCTCCACTTAATATTTTTCACGCATACGCCCGTCAACACTAACACATGTTCCTATCAGGGAGAGGGTAAGATTTCGAGAAAGGACCCATGGGGAAGCCATCAATCAAGTTCAACCACCGAAGTTAGAATCAGAAGATGATGAAGTCAAGTTCACAAGTAGTGTTGGGATCAGAGCCGAATTTGGCAGAAGGAGTCAATGTTTCAGCAAAATTTCATAAGGAGGAAAAGACCAACTCAGTGAACTTTAATAGCATGACAGATGTTATAGAGGACTATGTTGCTTCATCATGATTTCAAAAGGCAGTCAAGGAAGAAGCGGCAGCAATGCTAGGAGAAATGCTAGGGGATAACTTTGCCAAAGTAGAGAGACTGACGGCAAAGTGCACCTAATTGGAAGCAAATGTGGTGGAGTCCAAAGGAAAAATAAGAGGTATAGAATGCACAAATTCCAATGCCAATGCTAGCAGGAAGCGGAATGCCCAGATTACTAATGCTCATTCCCGACACCTTGAACGGTCCTCTTATCGAGACTTTGGTGTACCAGGGCTGAACATGGATGCGGGGTCACCTTCAATCACAATGAAGACTGTAGCATGGCTACTAGACCTTCTTGTATCAAAGGAATTTGTAGGCTATCCAAAAGAAGATGTTGTAGTAGCCTCTTAGGGGCACGCTACTCATATCGAAAGCCAAAAGAATCATATGACGGTCCCCGAGAAGGCTTCTCTGGATCAGATCTTTCAAGAGTGTGTTCAAGCGTTGACCAATGAAGTAGAACTGAAGGGGCCTCTCAAGACCAATTTCAACACCGACCTCATTCCACGACATGCCCGAAACATATCTACCAAGACTAGTAGAAAAGGCATCTCCCCATGGCCCTACTAGCTAAACAAACTATTTTACGAATGTAGAAAGGAGGGTCTGCTACAGAGTGTCAGGCCATTTGTGGAACTCGAAGAAGCACATCAGAGTAATTTATTCAGTTATCATGTTATGAGAGGTCATCAGACCAAAGAGTGTCTAGCTTTAAGGGATGAATTCAGAAGCTAATCGATAAAGGAAAATTGAAGATCTCATCTGACTTTGGTGGACGACCCAGGTCAATCAAAGAAGCTGCCAAGGAAACTCCTTAAGATTCTCTAGGAAAGGAATATGATGAATTACAAGGTCTGATTTGATAAGAGTGGGGCAGTGGCACTAAAGCTGAATGGTGACTAATCGGAAAATAGTGAGATCAACACCTTTTAGAGACTTCCTTCTTGTAGGGGACTTATTTTGTTTGTAAGGTGTACTGAACTTATTTTGAATGCAATGCAATTTGTTATCTTTTTACTCATGTGATGATTACATGTACAGGACATTATGCATACATTTGACCATCTGAAAAGACATGTCCAACACATATAATATTAAAATGCATGACATCATTCTAAGTACGGCAGGGAACCTGAAAGTGAATCTGGCTCTGATCGAACTCTCTTTTGAAAAGTGACTTTGTGAGATAAATAAATACAGAATGGCATCATCTCCGCTGAGTCATTTGCCAACCCAGATCAGCAATCCTTACAAATCACAATTTTGAGATGCTATCAATCTTGCTCTAGAGTTTCAATTTGAGAAGCACACATGATACCTAAACCATTCCTAAGCCAGAAAGCTACTATTAAACCTCAAAATAAAACTCCAAAATGAAATCCCAAGCCCAATTCCCTATCCGAGAAGATACCTTATGTCAAAACTATAAAGCTACATTCCAAACTTATTTCTCCACAAAAAGCATGGCCTAAGACAATTGCAGCTGTCTAATATGAAGCCGTTGGGGTCCAAGGCAGGACGCAGATAATGCAAATGGCGCAAGGACAATTCGATATCCAAACACCACAAACCAAAGGATCATCGTATGACTCCCTACACCAGGGGTAGAAAATGAAGGGGTGATTATCACTCAAAATCCAGAAACTGCTCAAGAAACAGAGATTCATGTATGCCAAGTAGGTTGGGCAACAAATGAAATAGCTTCCAAAGTAAACTCGGCATTACATCAAAGGGAGGGTTGGAAGCTTTTGATCCGAAGAACAAATCCCATAAAGAAGAAGAGCCTAAGATGAAAGATATCAAAATAACATGCATCAGTCCATGTTGATACCTCAAAAAAAAAGTCTCCAATGTGGAAAACCGAAAGGACATGTTGGTACACGAAGGGGTATTGATAAAAACCAGTGCCACAGTTTGGATTTTCTTAATGCTTCCACATTCATTATGTCATGGATGTTTTTTATATTCTGTTTTGATATTCAATATGCATATGTCATGTCATTACATATAAATATCCATATACAGATTACAGCATGCAGCGAACCATATCTGACGAAGCGTTTTACGCCTAAATACAAATTCCTAATACTTAGGACGAGTAGAGGCCAAACCACTAGATATCATCAGGAGCAATGTTCTCGCGACCTTCAATGAACATGCCAATGCACACTTTCCAATACCAAGGTAGACTAATATGAAGAGAACAACTTGGTGAGAACACTTGTGGGGAATTTTCAGGCTATCCAAAAAAAAAAGAGGAAGTTAAGAAAAAATTTCTGACATGGAAAACCGAAAGGATGTGTTGGTAACAAGAAAAGGGTGATGTTCATAGTCAAAGTCAATTTTAATTTCCCTATTGTATTCATTCTGATGTCATCATAATGATATTATGCATGTTTGATTTTCTGCTTAGATGTTCATATTGCACACATCGTGCCATTACATATAAACATCCATAAGTGGGTCATTGCATCTTAGCCCAGGATGATGAAAATGGAATTCATGTTATAAAAAACAATGCCCGGTCAGGATGTTATGCACAAAAGTTCAGTACAAAATACAGAGTGTAACTCTCATCCTCTCCCTCAGTCAAGTAGACCATTCCTTTACAAAACGGATGGCAAAGTTTGTGATCTCAATACGCCAAGCCTGCTAGCATTTTGGAGCGTACCATAAATAAGGTGGAGGAGTACTCAAGAGGCTTAGCTTCTCCAGTAACCAGATCTGTATGATAACCAGTCGATCAGGAGGGTGTTGAGACAATTACACTGAGTAAGCATGGTATAGAAACATGCTTGAAGTAGGAAGGAGCACCTGTCGACCTTAATGGGGGCAACTAGAATGAGCAAAATCCAGATAAATCAGGGTCTCATCTAAGATAACCCCCACGGGTGAAGCGCCGTAGGCCATCTGGGCCATCATTGAGGCTGATTAGAAGTCACAAATCCCATCTATGGACTTTCACAGACACCAAGACCAATAGCAGAAACATCATGCCACATACATGCATACATTCAAAACATACACACACGCATGCATACATGCATAAAGAGCAACCCAAGTACAAATACTCACTATCATCATTGGGTTGTTGTGAATCATGAACTCTCTGAAAGCAAAAATAGCATGACACTGGGGCATGCCCTGGGCTATAATGCACGAATTAGAGTCACATGGTTCTGACTCTCAGGTATAAAGATGTTCTCCATTTTCAGAATTTTCATTTATGCCGATATAATCCCAAGAAGGGTACTCTTTGCTTTTTGCAAGTATCTAGGGGCAAAACTATCAAGCCGTATTTATTCTTGATCAATGGGCAAAAATTTTTGTTTCCAAAATTATCGATCAAGGAATAAATATGCACTCTTGACACGACTCCAAAACCAACGCCCTTTGGGCCAACTTCGAACTAAAGCTCCCAGGGCCAATATCAAAATCATAGCTCCACTAAGAGAGCCAACTTCAAACCAAACTTCCTAGAGCCAACTTCAAAATTCTACCTCCACTAAGAGAGCCAACTTCAAACCAAAGCTCCTAGAGCCAACTTCAAAATTATAGCACCACCAAGAGAGCCAACTTCAAACCAAAGCTCCTAGAGCTAACTTTAAAATTATAACTCCACCAAGAGAGCCAACATCAAAACAAAACTCCTAGAGCCAACTTCAAAATTATAGCTCCACCAAGAGAGCCAACTTCAAAATTATAGCTCCACCAAAAAAGCCAACTTCAAACCAAAGCTCCTAGAGCCAACTTCAAAATTATAGCTCCACTAAGAGAGCCAACTACAAACCAAAGCTCCTAGAGCCAACTTCAAAATTATAGCTCCACCAAGAGAGCCAACTTCAAACCAAGGCTCCTAGAGCCAACTTCAAAATTATAGCTCCACTAAGAGAGCCAACTTCAAACCAAAGCTCATAGAGCCAACTTCAAAATTATAGCTCTACCAAGAGAGCCAACTTCAAGCCAAAGCTCCAAGAGCAAACTTCAGAATCAGTGCTTTGGGCCAACTTCGAACTAAAGCTCCCAGACCAACTTCAAAATCATAGCTCCACCAAGAGAGCCAACTTCAAACCAAAGCTCCTAGAGCCAACTTTAAAATTATAGCTCCACTAAAAGAGCCAACCTCAAACCAAAGCTCATAGCACCAACTTTAAAATTATAGCTCCACCAAGAGAGCCAACTTCAAGCCAAAGCTCCAAAAGCAAACTTCAGAATCAGTGCTCCATAAAGAGCCGAGGCACGTCCCCAACAAGATGTTCACCTCATTTCCTCGACAAACCAAGAGGTCAGGTACATTTTCTTTCCTTTTCTCGCTGCGCTCCCTATCGCGAGACCAAACTCGATCCGAGCATAATAGCCCGACCATGAGTTGACTTTGATCCCGCGAGGGTTACCTTATGAACACGGGTTTTTTCGACCTCTATGATGAAAATCCTATGTTACCTATTAAAACAGACGAACATGAGTCAGATTTGCAAAGGAATGTAATATTGCTTGGAATGTCTCAAATGCTCTGAAAACCAAACACTACTCGATCCAAAACCTCGAGGAAGGTCCTTTGAGTGATTAGAGAGCTTAGATATGGGTGTGGGATTTAGGGAAATCCATGACAGCTTTGGTTAGAGTCACATGGCTGTAGTTACAGCCACGTGGCTATAAATCTAGAGCCACACAGCTGTAACCTTACAGTTGCATAGCTTTAACGAGCGATTAGATTACTTCTAAATAGCCAGCATTAGTCTTTGACTGCATTTGGATTCCTAAATTAAAGGGAGCCAGGATTCTCTAGGTTTTGGATAGAAAAAAGACAATAAAAAATAGAATCCTAAGAGAGCAAAACCAAAAACAAAGGAGAAAAAAGATGGAAAGAGTGAAAGACTAAGAAAATCCAAGAAAAAACACAAGAGACAAAGGAAAAACACCTTGTAAACATATTGAGTGTGAGTGTTTGGTTATTTCATCACTCGTTCGGGATGTTCCCAGGTCTGTTCGGATCGATTCAGGACTTGTATTCGAGGATTTTAGGACGTTCATGAGGTTCTAAGTGAATTCCGTCTTCTAAATCCAATTCCAATCATCAAACACACCGGAACATCAAAAAGGTAAACTCTGAGAGGCATTAAACTTGTAT
Organism: Euphorbia tirucalli; assembly: GCA_039660915.1. Classification (NCBI taxonomy): domain Eukaryota; kingdom Viridiplantae; phylum Streptophyta; class Magnoliopsida; order Malpighiales; family Euphorbiaceae; genus Euphorbia; species Euphorbia tirucalli. The sequence goes on along the minus strand of CM077640.1, from coordinate 25,248,506 downwards.
CTATTAGCTTTTTGCTATGTATTTTTTATGTGTTGTGAAAAATCTAAAAATTGTATTTTTTATTATAGCCGTCCAGCTCGAATTAAAGCCGAGCAGTTGTAATCCCTTCAAACAGAGATAAGCGGCTATATAACTATAGCCGCACGGTTATTCTCTTTTGGGCAGAAACCCAAAATGCACTAAATCGACCAAAAGCAGTTAGTTTTCCTGCTTTATTCATTCTGTTATGAACTATTTTGGTCTAATCATATCTATTACACTCAGAATTATGGTTTTTGGTTTTCCAACAATGTTGATGTGAGATTTGGGTTTCATTGATTTCGATTTTTCAAAATCTAGGGTTGTTCGATCCAAATCGGTCCACTGTCCAGCTTTAGGGGATCCCAAGTTCCCTAAAATCCTTAGAAATCATCGAAATGAGTCAAAACAGTATTTACGAAATGAAGAAAACCAATTTTGGGTTTTGGACACTACAACTGCACGGCTGTAGTGGCTACTACCACGCGGCTCTAACTAGAGTCGCACTGCTATAGTTCCCAAATGAAGGCAGAATCTCGGGATTACTCTAATGGACATCTTCACGTGATGCTGTTTTCGGATTCAAACTATTTTTGATGTGTTTACTACTTTGGGAATTAGATATGTTTGAGAAAGGAAACCCCCACGAACGGAACCTCGAGTTCCGGGATAGCTAACCCACTAAAAAGAAGTAATTTGCATGTAATTGAGCCAAATGGTTTTCCAAAACTGTTTTCAAGCACAAAAACCTATAGGGAGTTTCTAAAATGGTTTTCCAGGTCTAATCGAGTAAGGTGCCCGGACTTCTCAGTTACGCCCTAAAGGCATGCTCCCATTTCCTGAGATTCCCCATTCTGTCCTCTTATGAGTCCCACTTGTGTTTATGATATAGTTGTGCTAACCTATTTTGCAGCTTTTTATTTCTTCTTATTTTTATTTTGGATGTATTTAATAGATCAGCTCACGTATCCTAGGCGATTTTAAATTTTTAGATATTCGTGTATCTAGGCAGTTGTATTAGTGAGGATGAGAGTTTTTATCTTTTTAGGTTGTAATAAGTGGCCTTTATTATTTTTTGGATTGGTTTGGATGTATGGTTTACTTTTCTGCGCTTTACTTCATGCTATTTATTCTGTCATCTGAATGAGCATGGGTTAATCAATAATAAAAGAAAAAAATGGGTAAAGAATAAGTGAGTATAATATTGTCATATGAACTTATAAATGCAAGCAAGCTTGAGGTTGAATAGGTAAGTTGCCCGAACCCTAAAACTCTGGATTAGGTACGGAAATCTACACTTGGTATGGAGCTGTACCGGAATTTCCTGGATGAGCTGATCCGAGTGTCAACTCTATCTCTGATCTTGAAATTTAGGTTTTGAGATCTTTAAGTAATAAAACGGGAATTTTCTAAAATGTAAAAACCAGTTTTCCAAAACTCTCATTGAAAGAAAAGGTTTTCTACAAAAGGATTTCCAAATAAATCAATGGTTTTCCTAAGCAAGATGCAAACCCGTTTTCAATTCAAATAATAACAAACATTCAGTTCTTCTTTTTTCCCTGGTTCGCTTCGTCGCATTGCGCTTTCTCAAAAAGGTCATTCGCTCACATTTAGTAGCACACAAATAATTCACGTGTTGCATGTTATGTCAATAGAACATGTTGATGATGGTATGATACGAAGAACAAAAACATGTAGCACATACCACACGAAATGTATTCCTCCAACCTTAGTCGTGGTCCATTGTTAAGAAAATTCTAACCTAGTCCTCAGAAGGGTTCACTTAAATCACCAACCGGGGATGATGAAGGCATAACTGTAACATTCATGCAATTTGTTTTGGTATCCTAAAAGAATCCAACTAAGGTTGCCTACATGAGTTCGGTCCAAGTCGGGATAAAATCAAGGTCCCCATAGCAAAATATACTCCTTATTTCTCCCCACTAAAGGGCCCAAACAAAAGGGTTCGTATGAGGCTATGGGTGATGTTTCATATCCGTGCCCCTAGCACCATGAGGAACATAGGTCACACTTCAACAATTCACCAGGCTGAAAATTGGATACTCAACCTAATGCAACTATGTCTAACTCAAATGCAAGATAAAATGCTACAAACGAATCATCCACCTTATTTTGATTAGACATTTTTCAGGGCTTGCCAAATTCTTAAGTTTTAAGAAAACTTTTTGTGAGAAATCCCCAGTAGAGTTGCTACTATAAGTAGATGACATTTTTCATGTGATGAAGAAAATGAGATGCGAGCGCGAGGCGAACCGCTCTTCGGGTTTTGGTTTTAATAGAAATTTGACTTTTGGTTTTGGAAAATTCATCATTTATTTCATAAAAGAATCGAGACCTAAATCTCGAAAGAAAATGTAAGAGTCGCCACCCGGTTCAACTTAACCGGGAAAATAGAGCATACCGCAATCGGACGAGGGCCACTACACTTTCCAGTGATCTAGGTCTGGACAAGTGTTGGGATTCGTCATTGGAAAAATAATGTGGCGCATCCAAATTACACCATTTAAAATTTTCCTAGAATCCACCTATCGTGTCCAATTACCATTTATTGAAATAAAATCAATTTTGAATCAAGAGAGATTCAGTCACCAAATCTGTCTTTTCTAAAGACTGCCACAGAATTGACTCTTTAAGCGACTACCAAAGTTCGGTGCATGACCAACTATCGAGCGGGAACTGGTGTTAGCCGAAGAAGCGGAGGAATGGAAGATTAATGCTGGAAATTTTAGCCAAAGGGGCTGCTGTAGAGGGCTGAAAATTCCAGCAATTAAAATAGGGTTAGGGCTAGGTTTTCTTCCTTAAGTGTGCCCTTATATAGACTCCTTGTCTAATTGGGTTGTAATTAGGTTAGTTAAACCCAAGCCCACTAGGATTATAATTACATAAATAAACTTTAATTAAAAAGTATATACTATGTAATTTAATACCATTTGGCTAAATTTAACTACCCGTAAATAAAATTAAATCACTTTAAGTAAATATAATACATGTATTTAATTTTCCTACTTAGGAAAATTGTTTAATTAATTGTTTACTTTATGTAATTCAATTAATTGATAAATTAATTAATTACATTGTGTAAACTTATTAAATAAATTAAATCAACCCAATGTTAATTAATTACCTTGACACAGAATGTCAACTAATTAATTAATGCATTCCTTCCAATGTACATTACATGTATAATTTCTATAATTTCCAGCTCAGTTGATCTATGTGTACGATCCTATGTGTCTGTCTTTATATTGGCAGAAGGCCCAAGACCCAAAAACTGTAAGTGGGTTCTAGCAAACAGTTACAGCCCCCAATTAAGATAGAGATACAATAGTCTATTGAAGACACTGACCCAGTAGTAATCTTAGAGTGTCCTTTGCCAAACGATATTGATATGAATAAACAAGAGGCATGGTGTCCTTCATCCTCTTCTACTGTTTATTATATTTCTTGATCTTAAGTTAACTGATTGATCAAATAAGCAACCAACTTATTTAGGTAAGGCAATACAATTATCAGTCTCACTCATCAAGGGGCCAGCGATATCATCTCAGTGTTACCCGAGTGGCATCCTTTTACTGACCTGATGTTAAAGTGAACCAGATTCCATATTTATACTATAATGAAATTTGGTCTGAGGACAAAAGAGAATTACTTAGGAAAGACCTTTGACATGACAACCATGTGGCTTTCTTGTGCGGATCGATCTAGTCCCATGTCAACGACATGTACCTATATTCATGACTAACTACATAAGTACTATTGCTAGTTAAGAACTACCATATAGTCATCGAATATATAAGTCTGCAATTCTATTAGTTCCCACGATTAAGATAGACTTGGAATATTTTTTGTGATTATCAATCAATGGATACTATATTCATATTATAGCACAAGATATAAATGAAATAGATTTTAAATGCCTTTATTAATGTGACACAAATAGTGTATTTATACAAAGAGTCTGAATGTATAATACAAAATACAACACTCCAATTCCCTAAGAACTAGGGCACACCAACAATCTCCTACTTGCACTAGTTCCAAGTGGGCATTGCCCTAATTCCTATGGATCTGGTATGACCGTCGTGCTGTGTCTATGGTAGTGCCTTGATCCAAGGATCAGCAACATCATTCTTGGTGTCAACCCTCTGCAATGATATGTCCCCTTGGTTCATGATCTCCCGAATGAGGTGAAACTTTCTGAGCATGTGTTTAGATCTCTTGTATGACCGGGGCTCCTTAGCTTATGCAATGGCCTCGTTGCTGTCACATAAAACATCAACCGGGTCTAGGATAGTGGGTACTACTCCCAACTCAGTTATGAACTGTTTGATCTAAACGACTTCCTTCGCAGCTTCGCATACAGCTATGTACTCAGCATCCGTCATAGAGTCAGCAATGGTGGCCTACTTTGAGGACCTCCAACTAATGGAACTGCCATTCAGGAGAAAAACATAACTAGATTATGACTGGTTCTCATCCTCATCGGTCTTAAAAGCTTGCATTAGTGTAACCTGACACTACCAGCTCATCTTAACCTCCATACACTAAGAAAGCTTCCTTAGTCCAGTTAAGGTACTTTAGGATTGCCTTGACAGCCTTCCAGTGTTCCTTCCCGGGGTCCAATTGGTACCAACTAGTCATACTTAGTGCAAACACGACATTAGGCCTTGTACATAGCATGAAGCACATGATAGATTCTATAGCAAATGCATAAGGGATCTTTCCATGTTCTCCCGGTTTTGTTACTCAACTTCAACCCATGGCACATAGGTAAGAATCCTTTCTTCACCTTATACATGCTGAATCTTTTCAGAACCTTGTCAATGTATGTGGCCTGACTTAGGCCTAGAAGTCGACTGGATCTATCTTTGTAGATCCTGATTCCTAAGATCGTCTCAGCTTCACCTAAGTTCTTCATTGTGAAGCACTTACTCAACCACTACTTAACCCCTTGCAGTGTTGTATGTCACCACCAATGATATGGATGTCATCAACATACAGGACTAGGAAGGGGGAAATGCTCCCACTAACCATCTTATACACACAGGGCTCATCAGAATTCTTTGTAAAGCCATATTCGGTAATGGCCTCATTGAATCTCTGATTCCAAGACCTAGATGCTTGCTTCAATCGATAAATGGATCTTTGAAGCTTACATACCGGATTAGGATACTTCAGATCAATAAAACCCTCAGGTTATGCCATGTACACATCCTTAAGTAGCTTCCCATTAAGGAAAGTGGTCGTGACGTCCATCTGCCATATCTCATAATTGTACCACGTAGCTATGGCTAGTAGTATCCTAATGGATTTCAGCATAGCAACTGGTGAAAAGGTTTTATCATAGTCAATTCCTTGAACTTGCCTGAATCCTTTTGCCACCAGTCGCCCCTTGAAGGTGTTGTCTGCTTTTAACTTGAAACATCATTTGCAACCTATCACCTTAGCACCCAGAGGTGGATCCACCAAGTTCCATACTTGGTTATCATGCATAGATTACATCTTAGCCTCCATGGCTTTGTGCCATTGATCTGAGTGTGGGCTTTCAATAGCTTCCTGATAGGTCTTGGGCTCCTCTTGGTTAATGACATAAGGTCCCCATCATTAGTCACGAGAAAGCCGTACCTCTCTGGCTGATGACGTGTCCTACCAGACCTTTTAAGGTCCTGTGTAACCGGTTCAGCTTCCTAAATTTCTTGAATCACTGGTTTGGTTCCCAAAGCATCCTTAGAATTAGCTGCAGGAGTTTGTGAGTCTTGAACTTTAGAAAGTTCAACATTGCTCCCACTATCTCTCTTGGAAAGGAATTCCTTCTCCAAGAAGACTGCATTCCTAGCTATGAAAACTTTGTTTTCTACTGGATCATAGAAGTAACAACCCTTAGGTTCCTTAGGGTAACCCATAAACTAGCACTTGACAAATTTGGACTCTAGTTTGCCACTTATCAATTTCTTGACATGTGCATCATAGCCCCAAATCTTGAACAAGGAAATATTGGGCTTTCGACACTTCCATAGTTTATATGGCATTCCCTCAACTGCCTTGCTTGGTGTAATATTAAGTATGTAAGCAGCTATCTCTAAAGCATATCCCCAAAAGGAGACAGGGAGTGTAGCATGACTCATCATCGAGTGGATCATGTCTAGCAAGGTCCTATTCCTCCTTTTCTAACGCTTCATTCCACTGGGGTGTACTAGGAGGAGTGAGTTGGGATACAATCCCATGCTCTATCAAAAACGAGTCAAACTCTTGGCTTAAATATTCACCCCCTTGGTTAGACTGAAGTGCTTTTATTTTCTTGCCAAGTTGGTTTTTTACTTCGTTCTTAAAGTCCTTGAACCTTTAAAGAGTCTCAGACTTATGCTTCATCAGATACTCGTAACCGTATCTGCTGAAGTCATCCGTGAAGGTGATGAAGTACAGAAAACCAGATCTAGCACTAGTGCTCATTAGATCGCATACATCGGAATGTATTAGCTCCAATAGCTTTGAGGCTCTTTCAATAGTCTTGCTAAAAGGCGCCTTTATCATCTTGCCTCTCAATTAGGATTCGTATGTGTCATAAGACTGAATGTCAAATGACCCTAGCACTCAACTAGAGTGAAGCCTAGCTATGCGCTTCTCGTTTATGTGGCCAGGTCAACAATGCCAGATGTATGCAGGATTAATTTCATTTTGTTGAATCCTTTTAGTATTTATGTTATAAATTGAACTTTCATATTTTAGATCAAGGATATATAAGTCATTTTCAAGAAATGTTGTTCCACAAATAATATTGCCACATTGCATAGAAATTCTATGATGTCCAATATTAAATATAAAACCAGAAATATCCAACAAAGAAATAGAAATAATATTCCTGTGCATCGCAGGTACAAAGTAACAATTTCTTAGTTCCAAAACAAGTCCACCAAGCATCTCTAAGAAATAATCTCAGAAGCCGAGCACCATTTCTGATTCAAAGATCTACTTCTCCAAATCCTAGTAATCTTCTATTTCTTAGACCCTGCAAATTTGAACAAATATGAGATCCACATCCAGTGTCCAAGACCCAAGATGTAGAAATAGCCAGATTAATCTCAACAACATAAATACCTGAAGCAGCAGTTTTGCCCTTTGGTTGCTCCCTTAGCTTTGACACGAGCTCTTCCATTGCACCTTCTCATGACATGTCAAAGAGAACCGGATTCCACATTGATACTGTAATGAAATCTAGTCTGAGGACAAAAGAGACCTACTCAAGAAAGACATATGAGGTGACAACCATGTGGCTTTCTTATGTGGAGCAATCCAGTCCCATGGCAATGACATGTACCTATATTCATGAATGATTATACAAGTACTATCGATAGTTAAGAACTACCATACAGTCATCGAATATGCAAATTTGTGATTCTATTCATTCCCTCGATTAGAATAGACTTGGGATATGTTTTATGATTATCAATCAATGGATACTCTGTTCATATTATAGCACAAGTTATAAATGAAATAGATTTTAAATTCTTTATTAATGTGACACAAATAATGTATTTATACAAAGAGTCTAAATGTAAAATACAAAATACAAGAATCCAATGCCCTAAAAACTAGGGCACACCAACAACAAGTCCCTTATTCCATGTCTAATCAAAATAAATAGCCAATGTTCAATTATAGCATTTTATATTTCTATGTTTGATTTTCCATTGATTTAATAATGCGGCGTACATGTGGATAAAAGCGATAGATGAATTAGTTATTTACAACCCAATTGAATCACAACAAAACTATCCTAGGGGATACATTTATATAATTTAGGGATCGAGGTACAATCGCCTATTTTACATGAGTGGCTAAAGCGTTAGAATTAGAATAAATAAATAAAAACAAATTAAATTGAATTCCTACAAAACAAAGGTTAACACAAATATATGCAACAAGTTAGACTCAAGTAGACAGAACGAGGAGATTAGTGATTTGGGGACATGCATTTAAGGGGTAGTCGGGTAAACTCGACTAGTTCGCTCGACTAGACCTAGAAAACTGTTTTGAAACATACCTATATTTTTGTTTCATGAGAAGATATATTTTTGAATGTGGGTCGATTTTCGTGAGATTCGGATCTCCGTTGTTGCATTGTTTTAATCTCAACAACTTTAAAAATTTAATCTATGGTTGTGAATGCATGAAATGAATTCATTTTTTATGGTTTTGATGATTTTCTAATTTTTACCATGATTTTTGTATTTTTTTTTTGTGGTATTCTTTTATAATTTTTATGAATTTTTCTTTTTTTTTTTACTAACCAAAAACTATAAGCGTACGCCTGTAATTACAGTCGTGTGACTGTAATTATATTCATGCGATTGTAATCCATTTTTGGTCAGAAAATGCTAAGGTGACGTAAATAGATAGGATTTGGAGCTGTGGAAGCCAAGTACACTCGTACGACTCTAATTACAGAAGTACGACTGCTCATCCTACCCAGAAACAATAGACTTGTATTTTGGTTTTAGGGGATTTAATGCATGAAAATGAACCAAAACAACAAGAAAATGAAGCAAACCCTTAGTTTTAGGTATAGTTACCCTTGTAGTGTGGATCCATCATTGATTTGACCAGGAAAAACACCTGGAATAAGCTCCGGATTGCCTCCTTTCCTTTGTATGTCAAGGTACAAAATATATGTCCAAAATCTCCAATAAGTCATGGATTTGAGTACATTTAAGTCTCTGGAATTATTTATATATGTTTGCCAAGTTTTAACCTACGATTTCTACAAAATTTAGCCTCATAAACACAAGAATCAAAAGAAAAAGAGTAGAAGAAAGTGATATGTTTGATTTGTTTCTTCTATTCTTTTCCCTTCTCTTCTCCTAATCTCCAGAGCTCTCTTCAATCCTAAGTTTTTATGTTTCTGGTTAATACCCTCTCTCCTGCAATTAGTTAGCTTAAATAAAGGACAAAAAGACAAGAAAACATCTCCAAAATCCACCCATTCCTTTCCTAAGTGGGCTTAGTTGGAATGAGCAGAAAATGGATCTACATTCGTACGATAGTAATTATAGTCATACGACTCTAAAATTAGCTCATTGACTTTTATTTCTTTGACTTTGATCGAGAAATTTAACTACATGTGTGGGAACCAAATTTCAGTCGTACGATTTGAATGATAGTCGTATGAATGTAGTAGTTAATTTTCTCAATTTTCTATTTTTGAACCCTATTAGTTCATAGAATTCAAGTCTCGGAAAATCCTCATGTTCACAAAAGCTTTTTACTTTTCACTTTAACTAAAAATTTCCTCTTTTGCTCTTAACCACATTTCAACTTGGTAATTTGGACTCCTATACTCTTACTTCTTTTATCTATTAACTGTATGCCTCTTTTAACATTGACTTTCCTTTTAGGTGCAACCAAATGGAAACCATTATGTTGTCTTTTGCTGATTTTCTTGCTTTCTTCTTAGTTAAGTTAAATTTTCCAACTCCAAATTTTAGTGACTTCAGTGATCTTATAAGCGATGATTATGATGCCCGCATCTCTCTTCATTGCCTTAATCTCAATGGAGATTAGGAGTTGATGGTTTTTGCTGTTGTTAGTACTGAGTCTCTTAAGGATGGAAAGCATAAAGCTTCCCTTAAACTTATTCATCACCTCATGTCTGCATATAGGTTCACTGTCATCAATGCCAATCAGAAATTTCTTCACCACCCTCTTCGTAATGGATAATTGTCTCATACACCCACCTCAACCAATAATGTGCCTGATGCACAATATGTCTTACAACCATCTAACTCAAAAACTCTTCTTTTTGCTGACCTTCAGCCAAACTCTTCCTCTATTAAGGATGTCGTACTGAGTCCTTTACCCGAACTAACCATTATGATTTTTATGCTATGCTCGAAGGTGACTTGGGTTTGGTTGGTGGAGACGTTGAAATGGTAGATCATAGTACCTATTTTACATAGGCTTCTTCAGACAATTTCCATGGCTCACCAGTTCCTCACCTTGCTGATTTGCAGTTGTAGCCTATCTATCCTAACAATGTAGATGTTTTGGATCTGTATCTCCAACCCAGAGCCCTAAAATAAGCCTATATCTCTATAAAAAGTTACAAGAAAAGTTTTAGGAAAATGAGGTAGAGAAAGAGCAACTTCGAGCTATGTTAGTCCAAACTCAAATTGAACTGCTTGTTTCTTGGAGAACGAATCTAGCCTGTGTTTTCATGTTGCTTTGTTTGCCATATCACTATGAAGGTTTGTGCCTTTAGAGTTGTTTTGTTGCTGTAGGTGAATTTATGATCCCTATTTTCTGTTTTGTTCTTTCTTTTTTAAGAAGCCATGACTAATTTTATATGGTATTTTGCTTTTTTGTTCCATTTCAATAGAGCTTCCACCTCTTACAATGGTAAGTTCTAGTGAGCCTATACTGTTTTGATTATCAATGCTTTTACAAGTTTGTTGTTCCGCCTTGGCTAATTTCAGTTCATTGTTATGTTTTAGCAAATGGTGGAGGCTGAGACTTCCAATGTTTTCAGCCTTGCTGCATGGGGAACATAAATGACATTTACCCTAGAACTCTTGGTGCTGGGAGGCTGTGTTTTGGGCACCTAGAAGAAAGCCTATTATTTGATTTGGGGATCTTTACAGGGGGATCGAGTTATGTACTAAGATCTTTTTAGTTAGTCAGTTTCTGTAACCGTAGGTTTCATTACCTATGTTGATTAGTAATAAAATGTGTTATTATGTACTACGGTCCCTCTTGAATATCAAATGTAAATGCCTATTTTATCTTATAAATAATATTATTATTTGTTGTTATTTTTATGTAACCTATGGATACTTTTTTCCAGTGGACATACAGGCCTTTGGGAAATTCATTTTTTGCAAAGTTGAATACCAAAAATGACACCAAATAACAATGACATGGGACTACAACAATTAACTTGGATAAATATTATACCTAAATGTAGTACATTTAAATTTTTCAACCTTATTGATCATGGTTCCATTTGATTCCTTCCAGGAAATTTTTAATTTGCCTCCATTGGATTCAAGCTTTTATTGCCTTTTTTTAATGATTTTTCCAGGTAATGATTTTATTTCCTACATAATTGCACTGCATTTTTATGCTATTGAAACCAGCATATTTTCACCTGATTGCTATATTACTTAACCTTTTCTTTTGCTCATACAAGATTGATTGAAATTAATTATCATTATCGTAAAATTAGTCTTCATTATCCCATTGACCGTGCAAATTTTTTATTCACCGTTATCCTCTTAATTCTAATTTAGGGATTATAAAAGTATAACTTCAAAATCTACTGCACTTTACATTGTTTCGAATAATTCGATTCCAAAAAATATTTCCCACACCTAATATGTTAGGCTTACTTATGGTCTTCAAACTATAGGTTTGAACTTAATTAAATATCATTTAGTTATTTTAAGGGATTGCAGAAGTATAACTTCAAAATCTATTGTAGTTTACATTCTATATGATAATTCTAATCCAAAAAATATTTCTCCCGCCTAATATGTTAGGCTTCCTTATGGTGTTCAAACCATATGTTTTAACTTAATTGAATATCTGTGAGTCGGGATTTCCCGACCTCTGTGATGAAAATCCTATGTTACCTATTAAGACAGATGAACGTGAGTCGAATTTGAAAAGGACCAGAATATTGTCTGGAATGTCTCAGATGCTTTGAAAACCAAACAGTCCTCGATCTGAAACCCCGAGAAAGGTTCTTCGAGTGATTAGAGGGCTTAGACGTGGGTGTTGGATTTAGGAAAATCTGTGACAGCTCTGGTTAGAGATGCACGACTGTAGTTTCAAGACTACAGCCGTGAAGCTTTAACACCAGAGACAAACGGCTGTAACATTATAGCTGCATGGCTCTATCGAGTGGTTAGATTACTTCCTAAATAACAAGCATCAGTCTTTGACAACAATTATAATTCTAAAATTAGGGGATTAACTGGGATTCTCTAGGTCAAAAAGAGGAGAGACAGAAAACAAAAAAAGGAGGAACATAAAGTAATCAGAATAGAAAGAGAAGAGAGATAGAAAAATGATTAAGAGAGAAAACCAAAAAGAGTGGAAAAGCAGAAAACCAAGAGGAAAAATGTAAGAAACCATGGCAAAACATATAAAACAGACTTGAATCACATCGAGAGTGAGGCTCTCGATGTTCCATATTCATTCAGGACAATTCTTGGGTTATGTTTGGATTGAGTCAAGGCTCGTGTTCGAGGATTTTAGGACGTTCGAGAGTTTCTAAGCGGATTTCAACTTTCCAATCCAATTTTGGTCGTCAAACACACTGGAACATCAATAAGATAAACTCTGAGAGGCCTTAAACTCATAATAATTTGTTTTATGCTGTGATTTTTCTATGTTTTGCAAAAATTCTGGAAACTATGTGTTTGATTACAGCCGTACGGTTCTAACTAGAGTCAAGCGGCTGTAATCCCTTAGAATAGATCCGAGCGGTTGTAATACTATAGCCGCACGGCTATGTTCTTCTGGGAAGAAACCCAAAAAGCCCTAAGTCAATCAAAAGCAGTCAGTTTTCCATTTTGATCATTCCGTTATGAACTATTTTGGTCAAATCACATCCATTACATTTAGAATTATGGTTTTCGGTTTTCCAATAACATTGATGTGAGATTTGGGTTTCGTTGATTTTGGTTTTTTGGAATTCGGGGTTGTTCAATCCGAATTGGATGCACTGTCCAGCTTTAGAGGACCCCCAGGTTCCCTGAAATTCTTAGAAATCATCGAAATGAGTCAAAACAGTGATTTACAAAAGAAAGAAAACCAATTTCGGGTTTTGGACATTATAGCCACATGGTTGTAATGGCTATAGCCATGCGTCTCTAAATGAGAGATTTCATTACTAGCCCCCTAAAACTCACACCTGCAACCTTTTTCAAACTTTTCAAAACTCCTCAAAACCCGCCAATCACCTTTTTTATGCCTCTCAGGCATAGTGGAATCATCTTAAGCATAGTCTAAGCTTTATAAACCTCTCCCACATATAGTTTACCTCCTTGAGCATACATATACACACGTGATCATGCATCTCCTAAACTACATGAAAAATCTTAGAGTTGAAAAATCACCTATTCTTAGTTTGGGTAGCTTGAGCTTATCTGTGCTCGATCGGGGTGAGTTTTCCTTCGTTCTTGTCCATTTCTGCCAACTATCAAGAATTGGCCTCTAAGAAAACATTATGCTAGATCAAGCTTAGTGTCCTCCTACAATAAGCTCGATCGAGCTTAGTTCCTTGTTGACCTTATCCAAAATTCCACCTGTCAAAATGGTTTGCCGCCCAAGTAATTAGTAAGAACGATCGAGCTTAGTTTTCCTATACTAAGCTAAGCTCGATTGGGATTATTTTTTGCCACCTCACCTCCTTTTCAACCTACAAACAGCACCAGAATGCAAGGTAGAGGGAGACTTTTTTTTAGAATTGACCCATTTTTATCCTAAAATTACTCTTTCTAGTATTATTCTCTCTTCCAAAAAGCTCTCTACACACCCTAATCTCTTATAAAATCTCTCTATAAACCATTAAAGCTCAAAATCTTCATGATCCATACATCATCCTTTTCCATATATTATCATATTCATCATCCCCACATCATCTTTTCTCCACAAAACCATTAAATATTCACCTCATATCACATATTTTCCTTAGATCACTCAACAAACCCACCTTTTCACCAAATCAACCCACAAATCCTTAAAATCTCCCTTCTATCTTCACTAGGATCTAGCTCTTGCCTTTTTTCCCAGGTATAAAACTGAGGGGATTTAAAATCGTTCTCTTATCTTTACATATTTATTTTCGATAAAAATGGTTTTGATTTTTAAAATTAATCCAGGGACTTAATCCCTTAAGCTTTTCCATGCTTTTAGGGTTTTTACTCCTTGGATAAAATCTTTATTTTCTTTCAAAACTTGTTTTCAATAACTACTTTATTTACTTTACTGAGTTTTGGTGGGTCCATGAGTGACTGGTATTTATTGCTTGTGTTTCATCTGTATTAAAAACCGTGTTTTATTGTTTTATTTTTTATGGATTTGAGGCTTTTCACTAAAAGCAAGGGGTTTTCTTAGGTCAAGAACCCTAAAAACTTAATTTATTTCATTTCTTGTTTTCAAAACCCTAAAAAACTCATTTCACACCCATTTGACTCCCAAAATGGCTTTTCTGCCTTAATCAAATCAGTCTTGGGGATCAAAATGGAAAAACCATACACGAATAGGTTTCTAGAACTTTCTATTTGAGGGCCCATGGCTCACTTGAGGTTAGCTAAGCTCAATCGAGCATAGCAAGCTCACACAAGCATACCTAAGCTCGAGCCAAACAAACTAAGCTCAAGCTTAGCCCACTATGCCTGACTTAGCTTGATCTATGTGCGAGTAGAGGATGCAGGTCCAAAATTGATTCCTAAGTGCCTTGCATGGAAAGTTAGTTTTTTTTCTCTCTCCTCGAGCCCGTCTCGAGTGAATTTATAAGAAACTTGTCAAACCCTAGCTTTTGCGATGGAATTCAGACATTTTATTCCCTTTACTCATTTTCGGTAGTACATATCATGCATATTTAAAAGTTTTCTTTTAAGCAGAGTCTTTATTCTCCCGCAATCCCTGCCTTATATACTTGTACCCTACTCCCAGTAGATTGGATGTGTTAATAGTTTGTTTGTAGTTTATTTATTTTATATTATATGAGCATCGAAATAATAGACATTTCCAAGTTTCAAGATAAGCCCCTAATATAAAAGTAAGTCATTTGTCTCGAAATCGATCTCTAAAGGGTGTAGTATTCCAACCACATGTTTACTGTATCTTCCCGGTACCAGAAAATCTGGTCAGCGACTCCACATACTTTTTTTTCCGATTCAATATTCATATCTAGTAACCAGTGGCGAAATTGGAATGATTTTTAAGGGGGGCCATATTATATTAAGTTATATTAATACAAAATACTTTTAACATAATAAAATGTGTATGCAAACTTAAAATAATATAAAAATACTTCTAAAAATAATAAAAAAAATATAAAAGTCACATATCGTAAGAAATCAATACATATTCTTCAATTTGTAGTAGAGGTCGAGCAATTAAGCATTGATAATTGTGTTCTACCTTTTTTCATCTTTTGATAACGTTGCAAAATAGCTTCATTTTCAATTGTTACAAAAATCTCCTTCTCGATGTAAATAACCAAACTATCATTGAGCCATTCATCTCCTATTTTATTGCACAAGTTAGTTTTCATAATCTTCATAGCAGAGAACACTCTTTCAACACTAGCAGTTGTAACTGGTAAAACCAACGCTAACTCCATCAGGCGATACACCAATGGAAAAATAAGAATTTATGATTTAAGAATTTTAGATTCGAGGTACGAATGCTAGCTAGATAGATTAAACAAATTTAAAAGTTAAATTAAATTCGATGCAACTTATGCAACTATAATTAATTTAATTCAAGAAAAGACTCAATTAAAAAAAATTAATTATGTACCCGAAACTGAAATACAAATTTTGATGTAAATTCTTTGAGTTTGAAAGGTAGAGGATTATAGTTGTTGGAACTTGAAAGTATAGATTAATTTAATATGGGACTGCTTTATATAAACTTAATAAGATATTATTTCATTAGGAAGCATATAAGGGTTAGGAATTTCAATTACAAATTTGTAAATTAGGAATCAATTTTGTAAAGGAATAAATTAATATAGACGTTGGTGGTTTAGCAGTAGCTAGTAGGATTAAGATAACAATCAATAACTAATTTGTGATTTGCTATATAGTAGTAGTAATAAGATTTAATTAGGATTGAATAAGGTAGTTGATAAAATTGATAGGACTCTATGTCCATTTAATACAACTGCCTAAGTGGAGGGAGGCACAACCTAAATAAAGAGGGTTAAGCCGTGGAAGAGAGCTGCTTAAAATGGATACAAGTGGATTTCAAGAAGGGTTGTATGGCTTAATAGTAAGGCCATAGGACCTAAGTTTGGATGCAGAAGGGCTGTATGGCCCATCTCTAAAGGCTAAAACTTGTAGAACCAGTTACCCCACTTGAAAAAGTAGAGTATAAAAACAATTTCTTTGAAAACAGAGAGCAGAACACATAGAAGAATGATTACAAACTTCAGAGCAAAATATTACGCCCCAACTTAACCCCTAAGTATTCTCTCTAATCCCAGGCACTATTCATCACCTTCAACTTTTTACAACATTCCAAAAACACCGAAAAACCTTAGACTAAACCAGATCCATCATCCACCCTTTACCCTTTTCAATACTAAAGGCTCATTATAGTGCACGGTAAGTCGGCAAATCAAGGTTGTTCTCAACCAGTTTTGGTTCTTAACATGTTTTGTCTCATTTCCACGAGTTAGAATCGATTTTGAGCTTCAAGGATCGGATTCGGATAACACAATCAAACCTTGGATAAACGCATTAAAGGTAATTTC
This sequence comes from Euphorbia tirucalli, assembly GCA_039660915.1. Classification (NCBI taxonomy): domain Eukaryota; kingdom Viridiplantae; phylum Streptophyta; class Magnoliopsida; order Malpighiales; family Euphorbiaceae; genus Euphorbia; species Euphorbia tirucalli. The sequence continues at coordinate 25,231,981 of CM077640.1, read as the reverse complement.
TGATGGGCCATAAAATCCATTATTTTTGTCCATGCATTGTTTGATATGTTTATGTTGTGTTTATTCTACTGAAAACCGAAAAAGAAGTTCTGCAAATTTTAAAAGCTGGCCGTACGGCCTATTGTGAGTAGATGATGCTTTTGGTACACAAAACGTAAAGAAGCGAACCGAGGAATTTTTATTAAGTGTTTGTTTATATAATTATAGTAGGAAATTTGTTTTGGAAAATAATATCAATAAAAGATTCAAGAACAAAATCCCAACAAAAGTATAGGAGCAGCCACCCGACTCATTTCAAATGGGAAATTTAGGTATAGCTGAAACCAAGTGAGAGCGACTATACCTTCCAAAGATCTAGGTCTAGACGAGTCAGTTACTTGTTATTTAATTAAAATACACGCTTCAACAATCAAACTATAGCATTTTATGAAACTAAGTCGATTTTATATAGAGCCTATGAAGTTCATGCAAAGTACTGAAAGCAGTAAATAAATTAATTATACATACTGAATCACATAAACTACACAAGGGGATACATATGAATCAAATAGGGAATCAAGGTACAATCGCCTAAAATACACGAATTTATCTAACATAACAACAAAACCTAAATATACATCTAATCTTGTAAAACAGATGTTAGTACATGAATGATTGCATGTAGGACTCAATCGAGATAGAATAGGATAATAAATGAGTTGGGGTCATGCATTTAGAGACTCAACAAATCTCATCGACTTGACCTGGAAAATGTTTTGAAATATCCATGTGTCAATTTTTGAGAAAACTTTTTTGAAACTGTTTTTTCTGTTAATTATTTAACATGGGTAGTGGGTCAGATTTTAGGATACGAGGTTTCCATTATGTTCTGTTCTAATACATGCTTTTGGAATATAATTCTAAGGTTGAAATGTCATGAAATTTACAAAAATCGATTTTCAGTGATTCTGTCCCAAACTAATACTTGCGCGGATGTTGAGACTGCTGGGATTCGTCATCAGAAAAATAACGTGGCACAGCGGAATTACACCATTTAAAATTTTCTAGGATCCATCTAATCATATCCGATTACCATTGATTTGAATAAAACAAATTTGAATAAAGAGAGATTAAACTCACCAGATTCGTCTCTTCTAGAGACAGCTGCAGAATTGTTTCTTTAAGCGATCTTCGAAGTCTGGTGCACGATCAACTATCAAGCGGGAACCAGAGCTAGTCGAAGAGCGAAGGAACAAAGTAATTATTACTGGAATTTTTGGTGTTTGGGGCTGCTATAGGCTGGCCAAATTCTCCTTGTTGCAATTAGGGTTAGGGTTGATTTTTTCTACTTAAGTGTGCCTTAGGATTTTATTTAGGTTAATTAAACCCAAGTTTATTAGGATTTGGATTACATAAATAAACCTTGTACCAAAAGGTTTATACTATGTAATTTAATTCCATTTGGCTAATTTAATTACCCCTAAATAAAATTAAATCACACTTAAGAAAATACAATATATGTATTTAATTTTCCTTCTTAAGAAAATAATTTAATTAATTATCTACTTTAATTACATTATTTGAACTTATTAATTAAATTAAATCAAAACAATGTTAATTAATTACCTTGACACCGAATATCAACTAATTAATTAATGCATTCCTTCCGATATACATTACATGTACAATTTCTATAAGTTCCGGCTCAGTTAATCTATGTGCATGATCCTATGGGTCTATCTTTATGTTGGCAGTAGGCCTGAGGTCCACAGACTGTGAGTGGGTTTTAGCAAACCATTACAGCCCCCAATTAAGACAGAGATACAGTAGTTTATAGAAGACACTCACTTGGTAGTAATCTCATAGTGTCATTTGCCAAATGACATCGATATGAATAAACAAGAGGCATGGTGTCAGTCATCTTCTTTTATTGTTTACTATATTTCTTGATCTTGAGTTGACTGATTAATCAAATAAGCTACCAATTTTTTTGGGTATGGCCATACACTTATCAGTCCTACTCATCAAGTGCCACTGATATCATCTCGGCATTACCCAAGTGGCAATTCCATCACTTCATCATCAATATCAATATGCTCACTGGTCTACCTAATCATACCCCGTATATAGCATCCTTTTACAAACCTGTTAGACATATGTCAAAGTGAACCGGATTCCATATTTATACTATAATGAAATCTGGTCTGAGGACAAAAGAGACCTACTCAAGAAAGACCTATGACGTGAAAACCATGCGGCATTCTTATGCGGATCGATCCAGTCCCATGCCAACGACATATACCTATATTCATGACTGACTTTACAAGCACTATGGCTAGTTAAGAACTACCATATAGTCATCGAATATACAAGTCTATAATTCTATTTGTTTCCATGATTAGAATAGACTTGGGATATGTTTTATGATGATCAATCAATAGATACTCTATTCATGTTATAGCATAAGATATAAATGGAATAGATTAAATGCCCTTATTAATGTGATACAAATGATGCATACATACAATGAATCTTAATGTATAATACAAAATACAAGAATTCAATGCCCTAAGAACTAGGCCACACCAACAATCTCCCACTTGCACTAGTTCCAAGTAGGTATTGCCCTAATTCCTATAGATCTGGTATGAACATCATGATATATCTATGGCAGTTCCTTGGTCAATGGTTCAGCGACATTATTCTTGATGTCAACCCTCTACAATGATATGTCACCTCTGTTCACGATCTCCAGAATGAGGTGAAACTTTCTGAGCACGTGTTTGGATCTCTTGTGTCACCGGGGCTCCTTAGCTTGTGTGATGGCCCTTTTGTTGTCACAGAAAACATCAACTGGGTCTAGGATAGTGGGTACTGCTCCCAACTCAGTTATGAACTTCTTGATCCAAATGGCTTCTTTTGCAGCTTCGCATGCAGCGATGTACTCAGCTTCCATTGTAGAGTCAGCAATGGTGGCCTGCTTTAAGGACCTCTAACTGATGGCACCGCTGTTCAGGAGAAAAACATGGTTTTTGTCCTCATCGGTCTCAAAGCTTGCATTAGTGTAACCTGACACTACTAGCTCATCTTAACCTCCATACACTAAGAAAACATCCTTAGTCCGGTTAAGGTACTTCAGGATTGCCTTGACAGCCTTCCAGTGTTCCTCACTGGGATCCGACTGGTACTGGCTAGTCATACTTAGTGCAAATGCTGTTGGGATTCGTCATCGAAAAATTAACGTGGTGCAGCAGAATTACACCGTTTAAAATTTTCCTAGAATCCACCTATTGTGTCCAAATACCATTGATTGAAATAAAACCAATTTGAATCAAGATAGATTCACTCGCCAAATTTGTCGCTTCTAGAGAGTGCTGCAAAATCTAATCTTTAAGCAGAAATGATCTCCACAATCCAGTGCACGACCAACTATCGAGCGGGAACCTGTGCTAACCGAAGAAGCGAAGGAATGGAAGATTAATTTGTTGTAAATCTTAGCTGTTTTGGGGCTGCTGTGGGCTGAAATTTCCAGCAATTAATTTAGGGTTAGGTTTTCTTTCTTAAGTGTGCCCTTTTATAGACTCCTCGTCTAATTGGATGTTAATTAGGTTAATTAAACCCAAGCCCACTAGGATTATAATTAAATAAATAAACTTTAATTAAAAAGTATATATTATGTAATTTAATTCTATTTAGCTAAATTTAATTACCCATAAATAAAATTAAATCTCACTTAAGTAAATACAGTACATGTTCTTAATTTTCCTACTTAGGAACATTATTCAATTAATTGTTTACTTAATGTAATTCAAGTAATTGATAAATTAACTAATTACATTATGGAAACTTATTAATTAAATTAAATCAACCTAATGTTAATTAATTACCTTGACACTGATTGTCAACTAATTAATTAATACATTTCTTCCAATGTACATTACATGTACAATTTCTATAAGTTCCGGCTCAGTTAATCTATGTGCACGATCCTATGGGTCTGTCTTTATGTTGGCAATAGGCCCAAGGCCCATAGACTGTAAGTGGGTTCTTGTTGGGATTCGTCATTGGAAAAATAACGTGGCGCAGCGGAAAATACACCGTTTAAAATTTCCTAGAATCCACCTATCATGTCCAATTACCATTGATTAGAATAAAATCAAATAAGAATCAAGAGAGATTAACTCACCGGATTCGTCTCTTCTAGAGACTGCTGCAGAATCGTTACTTGAAACTGCGACCTCCAAAGTCCGGTGCACGACCAACTATTGAGCGGGAACCGGTGCTAGCAGAAGACGCGAAGGAATGGAGGTTTAATGCTGGGATTTTCGGCTGTTTTGGGGCTACTATTGGTGGCTGAAATTTCCAGCAATTGATTAGAGTTGAATTAGGTTTTTCTTCCTTAAGTGTGCCCTTATATAGACACCTTGTCTAGTTGGGTTTTAATTAGGTTAATTAAACCCAAGCCCACTAGGATTATAATTACATAAATAAACTTTAATTAAAAAGTATATACTATGTAATTTAATTCCATTTGGCTAAATTTAATTACCCCTAAATAAAATTAAATCACACTTAAGTTAATACAACACATGGATTTAATTTTCCTACTTAGGAAAATTATTTAATTAATTGTTTACTTTATGTAATTCAATTAATTGATAAATTAATTAATTACATTACGTAAACTTATTAATTAAATTAAATTCAATCCAATGTCAATTAATTACCTTGACACCGAATGTCAACTAATTAATTAACGCATTCCTTCCAATGTACATTACATGTACAATTTCTATAAGTTCCAGCTCAGTTGATCTATGTGCACGATCCTATGGGTCTGTCTTTATGTTGGCAGTAGGCCCAAGGCCCACAGACTGTAAGTGGGTTCTAGCAAACCATTACAGCCCCCAATTAAGACAGAGATGCAGCAGTCTTCAGAAGACACTCACCCGGTAGTAATCTCATAGTGTCCTTTGCCTAACGATATCGATATGAATAAACAAGAGGCATGGTGTCTGTCATCCTCTTCTGTTGTTTATTATATTTCTTGATCTTGAGTTGACTGATTAATCAAATAAGCAACCAACTTATTTGGGTATGGCCATACACTTATCAGTCCCACTCATCAAGTGGCCAATGATATCATCTCAGTGTTACCCGAGTGGCAATTCCACCACTTCATCATCAATATCAACATGTTCACCGGTCCACCCAATCATACCCATATTTAGCATCCTTTTACAGACCTGTTAGGCGTATGTCAAAGTGAACCGGATTCCATATCGATATTATAATGAAATCTGGTCTGAGGACAAAAGAGACCTACTCAAGAAAGACCTATGACATGACAACCATGTGGCTTTCTTGTGCAGATCGATCTAGTCCCATGTCAATGACATGTACCTATATTCATGACTGACTGTACAAGTACTATGGCTAGTTAAGAACTACCATACAGTCATCGAATATACAAGTCTGTGGTTCTATTCATTCCCACGATTAGAACAGACTTGGGATAAGTTTTATGATTATCAATCAATGGATACTCTACTCATATTATAGCACAAGATATAAATGAAATAGATTAATTGCCTTTATTAATGTGACACAAATAATGTATTCATACATGACTCTTAATGTATCATACAAAATACAAGAATCCAATGCCCTAAGAACTAGGGCACACCAACAATCTCCCACTTGCACTAGTTCCAAGTGGGCGTTGCCCTAATTCCTATAGATCTGGTATGACCGTCGTGCTGTGTCAGCAACAGCACTTTGGTCAATGGATCAGCGACATTATTCTTGGTATCAACCCTCTGTAATGATATGTCACCTATGTTCACGATCTCCCAAATGAGGTGAAACTTTCCGAGTACATGTTTGGATCTCTTGTGTGACCGGGGCACCTTAGCTTGTGCGATGGTCCCGTTGTTGTCACAAAAACATCAACTGGGTCTAGGATAGTGGGCACTACTCCCAACTCAGTTATGACTTTCTTGATCCAAACGGCTTTCTTTGAGCTTCGCATGCAGCTATGTACTCAGCTTCCATTGTAGAGTCAGCAATGGTGGCCTACTTTGAGGACCTCCAACTAATGGCACCACCATTCAGGAGCGAAACATAACCAGACTGTGACTGGTTCTCATCCTCACCGGTCTCAAAGCTTGCATCAGTGTAACCTGACACTACCAGCTCATCTTGACCTCTATACACTAAGAAAGCATCCTTAGTCCGGTTAAGGTACTTCAAGATTGCCTTGACTGCCTTCCAGTGTTCCTCACTGGGGTCCGACTGGTACCGGCTAGTCATACTTAGTGCAAACACGACATCAGGCCTCGTACATAACATGGAGTACATGATAGATCCAATAGCAGATGCATAAGGGATCTTTTCCATGTTCTCCCGGTCCTTCTTTGTTTTAGGACCATCTTTCTTACTCAGCTTCAACCCATGGCGCATAGGCAAGAATCCTTTCTTTGCCTTGTCCATGCTGAATCCTTTTAGAACCTTGTCAGTGTACGTGGCCTGACTTGGGCCTAGAAGCTAATTGGATCTATCTCTGTAGATCCTAATCCCTAAGATCGTCTCAGCTTCGCCTAAGTCCTTTATTGTGAAGCACCTACTCAACCACTGCTTAACCCCTTGCAGTGTTGGTATGTCACTTCCAATGATAAGGATGTCGTCAACATACAGCACTAGGACGGTGGAAACGCTCCCACTAACCATCTTATACACACAGGGCCTTTAACTTGAAACACCACTTGCAACCTATCACCTTAGCACCCAGAGGTGGATCTACCAAGTTCCATACTTGGTTATCGTGCATAGATTGCATCTCAGCCTCCATGGCTTTACGCCATTGATCTGAGTGTGGGCTTTCAACAGCCTCCTGATAGGTCTTGGGCTCCTCTTGGTCAATGATTATAAGGTCCCCATCATCAGTCACGAGAAAGCCGTACCTCTCTGGCTGATGACATGTCCTACCAGACCTTCTAAGGTCCTGTGCAACCGTTTTTGGTTCCTCAATTTCTTGAGTAGTCAGATTGGTTCCCGAAGCATCCTCAGCAGTAGCTGCAGGAGTTTGTGAGTCTTGAACTTTTGAAAGTTCAACATTACTCCCACTGTCTCTCTTGGAAAGGAATTCCTTCTCCAAGAAGACTGCATTTCTGGCTATGAAAAATTTGTTTTCGGCCGGATCGTAGAAGTAATAACCCTTAGTTTCCTTAGGGTAACCCACAAACTGGCAATTGACAGATTTGGACTCGAGTTTGCCACTTGTCAATTTCTTAACATGTGTATCACAGCCCCAAATCTTCAAGAAGGAAACATTGGGCTTTCGGCCTTTCCATAGTTCATATGGTGTTCCCTCAACTGCCTTGCTTGGTGTATTATTAAGAATGTAAGCAGCTGTCTCTAAAGCATATCCCCAAAAGGAGACAGGGAGTGTAGCATGACTCATCATCGAGCAGACCATGTCAAGTAAGGTCCTATTCCTCCTTTCTGACACTCCATTCCACTAGGGTGTACCAGGAGGAGTGAGTTGGGATATGATCCCACACTGTCTCAAAAATGAGTCAAACTCTTGGCTCAAATATTCACCCCCTCGGTCAGACCGAAGTGCTTTTATTTTCTTGCCAAGTTGGTTTTCTACTTCATTCTTAAAGTAATTGTTGGTGTGCCCTAGTTCTTAGGGCATTGGATTCTTGTATTTTGTATTATACATTAAGAGTCATGTATGAATACATTATTTGTGTCACATTAATAAAGGCAATTAATCTATTTCATTTATATCTTGTGCTATAATATGAGTAGAGTATCCATTGATTGATAATCATAAAACCTATCCCAAGTCTGTTCTAATCGTGGGAATGAATAGAACCACAGACTTGTATATTCGATGACTGTATGGTAGTTCTTAACTAGCCATAGTACTTGTATAGTCAGTCATGAATATAGGTACATGTCATTGACATGGGACTGGATCGATTTGCACAAGAAAGCCACAAGGTTGTCATGTCATAGGTCTTTCTTGAGTAGGTCTCTTTTGTCCTCAGACCAGATTTCATTATAATATCGATATGGAATCTGGTTCACTTTGACATACGCCTAACAGGTCTGTAAAAGGATGCTAAATATGGGTATGATTGGGTGGACCGGTGAACATGTTGATATTGATGATGAAGTGATGGAATTGCCACTCGGGTAACACTAAGATGATATCATTGGCCACTTGATGAGTGGGACTGATAAGTGTATGGCCATACCCAAATAAGTTGGTTACTTATTTGATTAATCAGTCAACTCAAGATCAAGAAATATAATAAACAACAGAAGAAGACGACAGACACCATGCCTCTTGTTTATTCATATCGATATCGTTAGGCAAAGGACACTATGAGATTACTACCGGGTGAGTGTCTTCTGAAGACTGCTACATCTCTATCTTAATTGGGGGCTGTAATGGTTTGCTAGAACCCACTTACAGTCTGTGGGCCTTGGGCCTACTGCCAACATAAAGACAGACCCATAGGATCGAGCACATAGATCAACTGAGCTGGAACTTATAGAAATTGTACATGTAATGTACATTGGAAGGAATGCGTTAATTAATTAGTTGACATTCGGTGTCAAGGTAATTAGTTGACATTGGATTGAATTTAATTTAATTAATAAGTTTACGTAATGTAATTAATTAATTTATCAATTAATTGAATTACATAAAGTAAACAATTAATTAAATAATTTTCCTAGGTAGGAAAATTAAATACATGTGTTGTATTAACTTAAGTGTGATTTAATTTTATTTAGGGGTAATTAAATTTAGCCAAATGGAATTAAATTACATAGTATATACTTTTTAATTAAAGCTTATTTATGTAATTATAATTCTAGTGGGCTTGGGTTTAATTAACCTAATTAAAACCCAACTAGACAAGGTGTCTATATAAGGGCACACTTAAGGAAGAAAAACCTAATTCAACTCTAATAAATTGCTGGAAATTTCAGCCACCAATAGCAGCCCCAAAACAGACGAAAATCCCAGCATTAAACCTCTATTCCTTCGCATCTTCGGCTAGCACCGGTTCCCGCTCAATAGTTGGTCGTGCACCGGACTTTGGAGATCGCAGTTTCAAGTAACGATTCTGCAGCAGTCTCTAGAAGAGACGAATCCGGTGAGTTAATCTCTCTTGATTCTTATTTGATTTTATTCTAATCAATGGTAATTGGACACGATAGGTGGATTCTAGGAAATTTTAAACGGTGTATTTTCCACTGCGCCACGTTATTTTTCCAACGACGAATCCCAACAGTGGTACCAGAGCCTCGGTTTTGTCCATTAGATTGATTGGAATTGTTTCTTGAAAGTGTTCTTGAAGAAAGAATGGGTTTCAAGTTTGTGGTTTTAGGGTTTTTATTCAATTGGTTTTGGTTTTGTTGAACCCTAGAATTTTGGATTGGGGCTTTTGATTTTTTTCCCCAATTGGTTTTCAATCCATTTTTTATTGATTATTCATTCTTTTGTTGGCTGGAATGTTTATGATTTAGAAATTAAAAAAAAAAAATTTTTTTTGGGCTGGATGGAATCGCAAATTGTGATTCCATCCAGCGGCAGCAGCTAGCTGCTGGCCGCAGCAGCTGGCTGCTGCCGCGCAGCGGCACTGCTGCCTCGCCGGGACAGCGGCGCCGTGCGGGGGTTTCGGGTCCGGTTTTGGATTTTTCGGGTATTTTTTTTCCTGACCCTAATGCAAATTAAATTAAATTTTTTAAATCAATTTGTGTTTAAATTATTTATTTTGTTGGAATGCATATTTAATTTAATTGTTTGCATATTAAATTGAATATGGACTTTGTGAAATTGGCCCAATAAACCATGACACCGGTTAAAATTGGGAGAGCTAAATTTTAAATTTGTGACAACCCAAATTCAAGTGGGAGCAAAATTGTTAATTTTGCATTTATGGATGTTATCCATTGGGCCTTTGTGGGCCTTAGTCACATTTGTTAAAATTGGCGATTTCACCCTAAGTAACTCGGCTTAAAATTTATATTGATAATTTGGAATGCTATGATCATGCATCATATTGGTATGTATGTGCACGACAAGTACTTTGTTTGAAATGTTATGTTGAGTTCTATGGGCCCTAAATTATTATCGGTTGTATGGGCCCTAAATTATTATCGGTTGTAATTTAATTTTGGGAAATATAGCCTGCGTGCCATTTTTTTTATTTTGATGTAATTTTAGAATAGATTTTATTTTACAAAATTATTGTAATTGCATCAAGTATGGAGGAAGGCCCAAATGGAGCAAGCCCATGGTGGGAGCCCGAGAAGGATTGCAGTCCGACCCATGAAGAATTAGATAGGATATCTAGTTTTTCATTAGGTTGTAATTAAAGGCCCATAGGATCTCATTTATTTTAAATTAAGTATGCTATTGCATTTTTCATATAATATGGATGTATGGATCACCAAATTATTACCCGTGTTTATGCATGCTAAGCCGTATCACTTAATTATAATCCGGAAATTAAAATATTGAGTTGCTTAAAAGTGCTTCCCACATTCACACCTCTTCCTCCCATTGATGCTGCAATGTGCGCCATGCCCTAGCTGGGTATATTGTAGTATTCGGCGGGCCGTCGAGGGTTAAGATACTTGGTATGGTTAACATGTGAATGGTGGTTTGACTCAACATGGGTAGCATTAGCTCAGAGCGGGCCCTAAGCATAGATGGGTAAAGTGTCAATAAGCCCATCAAACCAAGAGTCCTTCGTGGAAGGATTGGATAGGTTGTCCTACCAAACGACTCAATGGTTGGTTAGTGAGCCCTAGTTCGGCCAGTCATTGATAAGTTGTGGATCTTGGTCAAGTCAGCCAATTAACAACACCAACAAACAAATTAAAATCGGATTATTAATTTGAATTGGCTTAAAAGTCCTTTATTTCTAACTCAAGCAATGATTTCTTCCATGTAGATAATCCCATTTCAGTTAAGCAATTTAAATGGCTGCAACAAACAACAACTCACTCTCACTTAGGTCACTCTTGGAGAAGGAGAAGCTTTCGGGGACTAACTTCCTGGACTGGGCTAGGAACTTACAAATAGTTCTTAGACAAGAGTCTAAGGAGTATGTACTGAATGCTCCTTTATCAGCTGGCCCCCCCGCAGGTCGAGGCATCACCACGGCGATGGTGGGGCAGTACGATCGGCATGTGAGGGATGACCGAGATGTCTTGTGCCTCATGCTGGGTACCATGGCTTCTGATCTTCAGAAGCAGTTCATGGACGAGCATGCTTATGAGATGATGGATCAGCTTAAAAAGATGTTCCAAGATCAGGCTCGTCAGGGACGTTACCTGACAACTAAGGCACTTTGCACGACTGTAATGGCAGCTGGGACTTCTGTTAGCACTCATGTACTAAAGTTGAAGGGGTATATTGATACACTTGCCCACCTCGGCTCGCCAGTACCGCAGGACTTGGCAACAAACATTATTCTCGGGTCACTTCCTGAGTCTTACAACCAGTTTATCATGAATTACCATATGCAAGGGTTGGATAATTCGGTTGTTGAGCTGCATGGTATGCTCAAGCGTGCTGAGCAGTCTCTTAAGAAGACTCATGAAGTATTGCTAGTGAACAAGGGCAATACGCCCATTGCTAAGGGAAAGGCCAAATCTAAGGCCAAGGCTAAGGCCCAAAAGGCCAAGGCTAAGGGTAAAAAGGCTGTGGCCCAACCTAAAGCAAGGGTTGCCTCTCCTGACGATGTTTTCCATGAGTGTCATGAGAAGGGGCACTGGAAGAGCTCATGTCCAAAGCTAAGGGAGCAACTGAAGGGCAAAACAGCTACTTCAGGTATTTATGTTGTTGAGATTAATCTGGCTATTTCTACATCTTGGGTCTTGGACACTGGATGTGGATCTCACATTTGTTCAAATGTGTAGGGTCTAAGAAATAGGAGATTATTAGGATCTGGAGAAGTAGATCTTCGAGTCGGAAATGGTGCTCGGGTTCAGGCCATGGAGATCGGAGATTATTTCTTGAAGATGCCTAGTGGACTTGTTTTGGAACTAAGAAACTGTTATTTTGTACATGCGATGCACAGGAATATTATTTCCGTTTCTTTGTTGGATATTTCTGGTTTTGTATTTAATATTGGACATGGTAGAATTTCTATGCAATGTGGCAATATTATTTATGGAACAGCATTTCTTGAAAATAGCTTATATATCCTTGATCTAAAACGTGAAAGTTCAATCAATAACATAAATACTAAAAGGATTAAACAAAATGAAATTAATCCTACTTACATCTGGCATTGTCGACTTGGCCATACAAATGAGAAGCACATAGCTAGGCTTCACTCTAGTGGAGTGCTAGGGTCATTTGACATCCAGCCTTATGACACATGCGAATCTTGTTTGAGAGGCAAGATGACAAAGGCGCCTTTTAGCAAGACTGCTGAAAGGGCCTCAGAGCTATTAGAGCTAATACATTCCGATGTATGTGGCCCAATGAGCACTAGTGCTAGATCTAGTTTTCTGTACTTCGTCACCTTCACGGATGACTTCAGCAGATACGGTTACGTGTATCTGATGAAGCATAAGTCTGAGACTCTAGCAAACCATTATAGCCCCCAATTAAGACAGAGATGCAGCAGTCTATAGAAGACACTCACCCGGTAGTAATCTCATAGTGTCCTTTGCCAAATGATATCGACATTAATAAACAAAAGGCATGGTGTTTGTCATCCTCTTTTGGTGTTTATTATATTTCTTGATCTTGAGTTGACTAATTAATCAAATAAGCAACCAACTTACTTGGGTATGGTAACAAACTTATCAGTCCCACTCATCAAGTGGCCAATGATATCATCTCGGTGTTAACCAAGTGGCAAATCCATCACTTTATCATCAATATCAATATGTTCACCTGTCCACCCAATCATACCCATATTTAGCATCCTTTTATAGACCTGTTAGGCGTATGTCAAAGTGAACCAGATTCCGTATTGATACTATAATGAAATTTGGTCTGAGGATAAAAGAGACCTACTCAAGAAAGACCTATGACATGACAACCATGTGGCTTTCTTGTGCAGATCGATCCAGTCCCATGCCAACGACATGTACCTATATTCATGACTGACTATACAAGTACTATGGCTAGTTAAGAACTGCCATACAGTCATCGAATATACAAGTATGTGGTTCTATTCGTTCCCATGATTAGAAAAGACCTGGGATAGGTTTTATGATTATCAATCAATGGATACTCTACTCATATTATAGCACAAGATATAAATGAAATAAATTAATTGCCTTTATTAATGTGAGACAAATAATTTATTCATACAATGAGTCATTGCCCTAATTCCTATAACAATCTCCCACTTGCACTAGTTCTAAGTGGGCATTGCCCTAATTCCTATAAATCTGGTATGATTGTCGTGTTATGTCTACGGCAGCACTTTGGTCAATGGATCAGTGACATTATTCTTGGTGTCAACCCTCTGCAATGATATGTCACCTCTGTTCATGATCTTCCGAATGAGGTGAAACTTTCTGAGCACATGTTTGGATCTCTTGTGTGACCAGAGCTCTTTAGCTTGTGCGATGGCCCCGTTGTTGTCACAAAAAACATCAACTAGGTCGTTGGTAGTAGGTACTACTCCCAACTCGGTTATAAATTTTTTTTATCCAAACAGCTTCCTTTGTAGCTTCACACACAGCTATGTACTCAGCTTCCATTGTAGAGTCAGTAATGGTGGCCTGCTTTGAGGACCTCTAACTAATGGGACCGCCATTCAGGAGAACAACATGACCAGACTGTGATTGGTTCTCATCCTTATTGGTCTCAAAGCTTGCATCAGTGTAACCTGACACTACCAGCTCATCTTGTCCTCCATACACTAAGACAGCATCCTTAGTCCGATTAAGGTACTTCAGGATTGCCTTGATAGCCTTACAGTGTTCCTCCCCGGGGTCCAACTAGTACCGACTAGTCATACTTAGTTCAAACGAGACATCAGGGCTTGTACATAACATAGAGTACATGATAGATCTACTGGCAGATGCATAAGGAATCTTTTCCATGCTCTCCCGGTCCTTTTTTGTTTTAGGACTATCTTTCTTACTCAGCTTCAACCCATGGCGCAGAGGCAAGAATCCTTTCTTTGCCTTATCCATGCTGAATCTTTTTAGAATCTTGTCAATGTACGTGGCCTGACTTAGGCCTAGAAGCCAATTAGATCTATCTCTATAGATCCTGATCCCTAAGATCATCTTAGCTTCGCCTAAGTCCTTCATTGCGAATCACTTACTCAACCACTGCTTAACCCCTTGCAGTGTTGGTATGTCGCCTCCAATGATAAGGATGTCATTAACATAGGAAGGTGGAAACGCTCCCACTAGCCATCTTATACATACAGGGCTCATCAAGATTCTGTGTGAAGCCATATTCTCTAATGGCCTCATTGAATCTCAGATTCCATGACCTCGATGCTTGCTCAAATCCATAAATGGATCTTTGAAGCTTGCATACCTGATTTGGATACTTTGGATCGATAAAACCCTTAGGTTGTGTCATGTACACATCCTCAATTAGCTTTTCATTAAGGAAAGCGGTCTTAACATCCATCTGCCATATCTCATAATCGTACCATACAGCTATGGCTAGTAGTATCCTAATGGATTTGAGCATAGCAACTGGTGAAAAGGTTTCATCGTAGTCAATTCCTTGAACTTGCCTGAATCCTTTTACCACCAATCGCCCCTTGAAGGTGTTGTCAGCTTTTAGCTTGAAACACCACTTGCAACATATCACCTTAGCACCCGGAGGTGGATCCACTAAGTTCTATACTTGGTTATCGTACATAGATTGCATCTCAGCCTCTATGGCTTTGCGCCATGGATCTGAGTGTGGGCTTTGAACAGCCTCTTAATAGGTCTTGGGCTCCTCTTGGGCAATGACCATAAGGTCTTCATCATCAGTCACGAGAAAGCCATACCTCTGTAGCTGATGACGTGTCCTACCACACCTTCTAAGGTCCTGTTCAACCGGTTCTAGTTCCTCAATTTCTTGAGTAGTTAGATCGGTTCTCAAAGCATCCTCAGCAGTAGCTACAGGAGTTTGTGATTCTTGAACTTCTGAAACTTCAACATTACTCCCACCGTCTCTTTTGGAAAAGAATTCCTTGTCCAAGAAGACTGCATTTCTGGCTATGAAAACTTTGTTTTCCACCAGATCATAGAAGTAATAACCCTTCGTTTCCTTAGGGTAACCCACAAATTGGTAGAGTTTCCCACTTTTCAATTTCTTAACATGTGCATCACAGCCCCAAATTTCTCAAGAAGGAAACATTGGGCTTTCAGTCCTTCCATAGTTCATATGGTGTTCCCTCAACTGCCTTGCTTGGTGTATTATTAAGAATGTAAGCAGTTGTCTCTAAAGCATATCCCCAAAAGGAGACAGGGAGTGTAGCATGACTCATCATCGAGTGGACCATGTCTAGCAAGGTCCTATTCCTCCTTTCTGATTCTATATTCCATTAGGGTGTACCAGGAGGAGTGAGTTGGGATACAATCCCATACTCTCAAAAAAATGAGTCAAACTCTTTGCTCAAATATTCACCCCCTCGGCTAGACCGAAGTGCTTTTATTTTCTAGCCAAGTTGTTTTTCTACTTCATTCTTAAAGTCCTTGAACCTTTAAAGAGTCTCAGACTTCTGCTTCATCATATACATATAACCGTGTCTACTGAAGTCATCCATGAAAGTGATAAAGTATAGAAAACCTGATCTAGCACTAGTGCTCATTGGGCTACATAAATCGGAATGTATCAGTTCCAATAGCTCTGAGGCCCTTTCAGCAGTCTTGCTAAAAGGTGCCTCTGTCACCTTGCCTCTTAAACAAGATTTTCATGTGTCATAAGATTAGAAGTCAAATGACCCTAGCACTCCACTAGACTGAAGCCTAGTCGACAGTGCCAGATGTATGTAGGATTAATTTCATTTTGTTTAATCCTTTTAGTATTTATGTTATAGATTGAAATTTCACGTTTTAGATCAAGGATATATAAGCCATTTTCAAGAAATGCTGTTCCATAAATAATATTGCCACATTGCATAGAAATTCTACCATGTCCAATATTAAATACAAACCAGAAATATCCAACAAAGAAATAGAAATAATATTACTGCGCATCAAAGGTACAAAACAACCGTTTTTTAGTTCCAAAACAAGTCCACTAGGCATCTAAGAAATAATCTCCGATCTCTATGGCCTGAACCCGAGCACCATTTCCGACTCGAAGATCTATTTCTCCAGATCCTAGTAATCTCCTATTTCTTAGACCTTGTACATTTGAACAAATGTGAGATCCACATCCAGTGTCCAAGACCCAAGATGTAGAAATAGCCAGATTAATCTCAACAACATAAATACCTGAAGCAGCAGTTTTGCCCTTCATTTGCTCCCTTAGCTTTGGACACGAGCTCTTCCAGTGCCCCTTCTCATGACATGGTAGACATTGTCAGGAGAAGCAACCCTTGCTTTAGGTTGGGCCACCACCTTTTTTCCCTTAGCCTTGGCCTTCCTTTTTTCCCTTAGCCTTGGCCTTAGATTTGGCCTTTCCCTTAGCAATGGGCGTATTGCCCTTGTTCACCAGTAAAACTTCAGGAGTCTTCTTAAGAGACTGGTCACCAAGCTTGAGCATGCCATGCAACTCAACAACCGATTTATCCAAACCTTGCATATGATAATTCATGATAAACTGGTTGTAAGACTCAGGATGTGACCCGAGAATAATGTTTGCTGCCAAGTCCTATGGAACTGGTGATCCGAGGCAGCAAGTGTATCAATATACCCCTTCAACTATAGCACATGAGTGCTAACAGAAGTCCTAACTGCCATTGTAGTTGTGCAAAGTGACTTAGATGTCAGGTAATGTTCCTGACGAGCCTGATCTTGGAACATCTTTTTAAGCTAATCCATCATCTTATAAGCATGCTCGTCCATGAACTGCTTCTGAAGATCAGAAGCCATGGTACCCAGCATAAGGCACGAGACATCTTGGTCATCCCTTACGTGTCGGTCGTACTTCTCCACCATTGCTGTGGTGATGCCTCGACCTACAGGAGGGCCAGCTGGTAAAGGAGCATTCAGTACATACTCCTTGGACTCTTGTCTAAGAACTATTTGTAAGTTCCTAGCAAAGTCCAAGAAGTTAGTCCCCGAAAGCTTCTCCTTCTCCAAGAGTGACCTAAGTGAGAGTGAATTGTTGTTTGTTGTAGCCATTTAAATTGCTTAAGTTAAAATGGGATTATCTACATGGAAGAAATCATTACTTGAGTTAAAAATAAAGGACTTTTGCCAATTCAAATATAACAATCCGATTTTAATTTGTTAATTGGCTGACTTGACCAAGATCCACAACATATCAATGATTGGCTGAACTAGGGCTCGCTAACCAACCATTGATTTGTTTGGTAGAGCAACCTATCCAATCCTTCCACGAAGGACTCTTGGTTTGATGGGCTTATTAACACTTTACCTATCTGTGCTTAGGGCCCGCTCTGAGCTAATGCTACCCATGTTGAGTCAAATCACCATTCATATGTTAACCATACCGAGTATCCTAACCCTCGACGGCCCACCGAATACTACAATGTACCCAGCGAGGGCATGGCGCACATTGCAACATCAATGGGAGGACGAGGTGTGAATGTGGGAAGCACTTTTAAACAACTCAATATTTTAATTACCGGATCAAAATTAAGTGATACGGCTTAGCATGCATAAACGTGGGTAATAATTTGGTGATCCATACATCCATATCATATGACAAATGCAACAGCATACTTAATTTAAAATAATGAGATCCTATGGGCCTTTAATTACAACCTAATGAAAAACTGGATATCCTATCTAATTCTTCATAGGCCGGACTGCAATCCTTCTTGGGCTCCCACCATGGGCTTGCTCCATCTGGGCCTTCCTCCATACCTGATTCAATTAGAACAATTTTGTAAAATAAAATCGATTCTAAAATTACATCAAAATAAAAAAAAATGGCACGCAGGCCATATTTTCCAAAATCAAATTACAACCAATAATAATTTAGGGCCCATAAAACTCAACATCACATTTCAAACAAAGTACGTGTCGTGCACATACATACCAATATGATGCATGATCATGGCATTCCAAATTATAAATATAAATATTAAGCCGAGTTACTTAGGGTGAAATTGCCAATTTTAACAAATGTGACTAAGGCCCATAATGGCCCAATGGATAACATCCATAAATGCAAAATTAACAGTTTTGCTCCCACTTGAATTTTGGTTGTCACAAATTTAAAATTTAGCCCTCCCAATTTTAACCGGTGTCACAGTTTATTGGGCCAATTTCACAAAGTCCATATTCAATTTAATATGCAAACAATTAAATTAAATATGCATGCCAACAAAATAAACAATTTAAATAAAAATTAATTTTAAAAAAATTAATTTGATTTGCATTAGGGCCCAGGATAAAAAAAATGACCTAAAATCCAAAACTGGACCCAAACCCTGCGCACAGCGCTGCTGTCCTGGCGGGGCAGCAGTGCTGCTGCAGCCAGCAATAGATGGAATCGCAATGCGATTCCATCTTTGCCAAAAATTATTTTTTAAAATCATAAAAAAAAATTTCCAGCCAAAAATATATAATCCAAAACCCTAAACAATTTTAGATGGAAACCAATTAGGGAAAATTAATCAAAAACCCCAATCCAAAATTTCTAGGGTTCATAAAAACCAAAACCAATTGAATAAGAACCGTAAAATCACAAACTTGAAACCCATTCTTTCTTCAAGAAAGCTTTCAAGAATCAATTCCAATCAATCTAATGGACAAAACCTGGGCTTTGGTACCACTGTTGGGATTCGTCATGGGAAAAATAACATGACGCAGTGGAAAATACACCGTTTAAAATTTCCTAGAATCCACCTATCGTGTCCGATGACCATTGATTAGAATAAAAACAATTTGAATCAAGAGAGATTAACTCACAAGATTCGTCTCTTCTAGAGACTGCTACAAAATCGTTTCTTGAAACTGCGATCTCCAAATTCCGGTGCACGACCAACTATCGAGCGGGAACCGGTGCTAGCCGAAGAAGCGGAAGGAATGGAGAATTAATTGCTGTAATTCTCGGAAATTTTTGGGGTTGCAGTAGTCAGAAATGCCCTAGTCCTGAGGCATTGGTCCTTGTGTTTGTATAATACATTTGTACATTAATGTAAACTTTATGTATTATACAATTCATGTCAAGAGATAAAGGGATCAATCTATTTATTATATGTCTTGTGCTATATTTTAAATAGAGTATCCAATGGACATATCCATATCCATGTTGCCAAGTGTGAGGAACTTGGCAATAAGACTATGGATAGGGAAAACGATATGACGATAAAGTCATCCATAGTCTGTTCCAATCATGCGAATGAATGGAACTAAAAGCTATCATTAGCCTGGTTGTATAGCGGTGTCTCACCAGTCATAGTACATGGAATGTCAACCAGGTTAATGGGTACATGCAAAAAGGGCATGGTAACTGGATGGATCCACTTTATGGGAATCCACATGGTATTGTATCACAAGTGATTCCTGTGTAGCACTTAGTTCCAAAACAAGTCCACAAGCCATCTCTAAGAAATAATCTCTGATCTCCATTTACTCGAAGAGCTACTTCTCCAGATCCAAGTAATCGCTTATTTCTTAGACCTTGTACATTTGAAAAAATGTGAGATCCACATCTAGTGTCCAAGACCTAAGATGTAGAAATAGCCGGATTAATCTCAACAACATAAATACCTGAAGCAGTAGTTTTGCCCTTCAGTTGCTCCCTTAGCTTTGGACATGAGCTCTTCCAATGCCCCTTCTCAAGACACTCATGGCAAACATCGTTAGGAGAAGCAACCCTTTCATTAGGTTGGGCCACCACGTTTTTGCCCTTAGCCTTGGCCTTTTGGGCCTTAGCCTTGGCCTTAGATTTGGCCTTTCCCTTAGCAATAGGCGTATTGCCCTTGTTTACCAGTAAGACTTTAGGAGTCTTTTTAAGAGACTACTCAGCAAGCTTAAGCCTGCCATCCAGCTCAACAACAAATTTATCCAACCCTTGCATATGATAGTTTATGATAAACTGGTTGTAAGACTTAGAAAGTGACCCAAGAATAGTGTGTGCTGCCAAGTCCTGCGAAACTGGCGAGCCGAGGCCGGCAAGTGTATCAATATACGCCCTCAACTTTAGCACATAAGTGCTAACAGAAGTCCCAGCTGTCATCACAGTCGTGCAAAGTGCCTTAGTTGTCAGGTAACATTCCTGACGAGCCTAATCTTGGAACATCTTTTTAAGATGATCCATCATCTCATAAGCATGCTCGTCCATGAACTACTTTTGAAGATCAGAAACTATGGTACCCAGCATGAGGCACGAGACTTCTCGGTCATCCCTCACGTGCTGGTCATACTGCTCCACCATCGCCATGGTGACGGCTCTACCTGCGGAAGGGCCAACTAGTAAAGGAGCATTCAGTACATACTTCTTGGACTCTTGTCAAAGAACTATTTGTAAGTTCCTAGCCCAGTCTAGGAAGTCAGTCCCCGAAAGCTTCTCCTTCTCCAAGAGTGACCTAAGTGAGAGTGAGTTGTTGTTTGTTGCAGCCATTTAAATTGCTTAAGTGAAATGGGATTATCTATATGGAAGAAATCATTGCTTGAGTTAGAAATAAGGGACTTTTAAGCCAATTTGAATTAATAATTCGATTTTAATTTGTTTGTTGGTGATGTTAATTGGCTGACTTGACCAAGATCCACAACTTATCAATGATTGGCCGAACTAGGGCTCGCTAACCAACCATTGATTCGTTTGGTAGGACAACCTATCCAATCCTTCCATGAAGAACTCTTGGTTTGATGGGTTGATTGACACTTTACCCATCTGTACTTAGGGCCCACTCTGAGCTAATGCTACCCATGTTGAGTCAAACCACCATTCACATGTTAACCATACCAAGTATCCTAACCCTCGACGGCCCACCAAATACTACAATGTACCCAGCTAGGGCATGGCGCACATTGCAACATCAATGGGAGGAAGAGGTGTGAATGTGGGAAGCACTTTTAAACGACTCAATATTTTAATTTCTGAATTATAATTAAGTGATACAGCTTAGCATGCATAAACGCAGGTAATAATTTGGTGATCCATACATCCATATTATATGACAAATGCAATAACATACTTAATTTAAAATAAATGAGTTCCTATGGGCCTTTAATTACAACCTAATGAAAAACTAGATATCCTATCTAATTCTTCATGGGCCGGACTGCAATCCTTCTTCGGCTCCCACCATGGGCTTGCTCCATCTGGGCCTTTCTCGATACTTGATGCAATTACAATAATTATTTTGTAAAATAAAATCTATTCTAAAATTGCATCAAAGTAAAAAATGGCACACATGCCATATTTCCCAAAATTAAATTACAACTGATAATAATTTAGGGCCCATAGAACTCAACATCACATTTTAAAGAAAGAACCTATCGTGCACGTACATACAAATATGATGCATGATCATGGCATTCCAAATTATAAATATAAATGTTAAGCTGAGTTACTTAGGAAGAAATCGCCAATTTTAACAAATGTGACAAAGGCCCATAATGGTCCAATGGATAACATCCATAAATGCAAAATTAACAGTTTTGCTCCTACTTGAATTTGGGTTGTCACAAATTTAAAATTTAGCTCTCCCAATTTTAACCGATGTCACGGTTTATTGGGCCAATTTCACAAAGTCCATATTCAATTTAATATGTAAACAATTAAATTAAATATGCATGCCAACAAAATAAACAATTTAAATACAAATTAATTTAAAAATTTTAATTTAATTTGCATTAGGGTCCGAGATAAAAAATACCCATAAAATCCAAAACCGGACCCAAATCCCTTACGCGGCACTGCTGCCATCTTGCCGCGGCAGTAGCAGCCCTGTGGGCTACTGCTGCAGTAGTTGTTGCGTGCTGCGCACGCAACAGCCTGCTGCAGGTGAGGGAATCGCAAATTTTGTGATTCCCTCACCCAATTTTTTTTTTTATTTCATAAATCATAAACAAAAAGTCCAGCCATCAACAAATAAATAATCAATAAAAACAACAATTTTAGATGGAAACTAATTGGGGAAAAATAATCAAAAACCCCAATCCAAAATTCTAGGGTTCAACAAAACCAATTGAATAAAAAACCCTAAAATCACAAACTTGAAACCCATTCTTTCTTTAAGAACGCTTTCAAGAACTAATTCCAATCAATCTAATGGACAAAACCTAGGCTCTGATACCACTGTTGGGATTCGTCATTGGAAAAATAATGTGGCACAGCGGAAAATACACCGTTTAAAATTTCCTAGAATCCACCTATCTTGTCTAATTACCATTGATTAGAATAAAAAGAATTTGAATCAAGAGAGATTAACTCACCGGATTCAGTAGAATCATTTCTTGAAACTACGATCTCCAAAGTCCTGTGCACGACCAACTATTGAGCGGGAACCGGTGCTAGTCGAAGACGCAAAGGAATGGATGATTAATGCTGGGATTTTCGGCTGTTTTGGGGCTGCTCCTGGTGGCTGAAATTTCCAGCAATTAATTAGGGTTGAATTACGGTTTTTTTGCTTAAGTGTGCCCTTATATCGACACCTTGTCTAATTGGGTTTTAATTAGGTTAATTAAAACCAAGCCCACTAGGATTATAATTACATAAATAAACTTTAATTAAAAAGTATATACTATGTCATTTAATTCCATTTGGCTAAATTTAATTACCCCTAAATAAAATTAAATCACACTTAAGTAAATACAATACATGTATTTAATTTTCCTACTTAGGAAAATTATTTAATTAATTGTTTACTTTATATAATTCAATTAATTAATTACATTATGTAAACTTATTAATTAAATTAAATTCAACCCAATGTTAATTAATTACCTTGACACCGAATGTCAACTAATTAATTAACGCATTCCTTCCAATGTACATTACATGTACAATTTCTATAAGTTCCGGCTCAATTGATCTATATGCACGATCCAATTGGTCTGTCTTTATGTTGGCAGTAGGCCCAAGGTCCACAGACTGTAAGTGGGTTCCAGCAAACTATTACAGCTCCTAATTAAGACAGAGATGCGTCACCCGATAGTAATCTCATAGTGTGCTTTCCTAACGATATCGATATGAATAAATAAGAGGCATGGTGTCTGTCATCTTCTTTTGTTGTTTATTATATTTCTTGATCTTGAGTTCACTGATTAATCAAATAAGCACCGATTTACTTGGGTATGGCCATACACTTATCAGTCCCACTCATCAAGTGGCCAATGATATCATCTCGGTGTTACCCCAAGTGGCAATTCCATCACTTCATCATCACTATCAACATGTTCACTGGTCCACCCAATCATACCCGTATTTAGCATCCTTTGACAGACCTGTTAGGCATATGTCAAAGTGGACCGGATTCCATATTAATGTTATAATGAAATATGGTCTGAGGACAAAAGAGACCTACTCAAGAAAGACCTATGACGCGACAACCATGTGGCTTTCTTGTGTGAATCGATCCAGTCCCATGTCAATGACATGTACCTATATTCATGGCTGACTATACAAGTACTATGGCTAGTTAAGAACTACCATACAGTCACCGAATATACAAGTCTGTGGTTGTATTCGTTCCCACAATTAGAACAGACCTGGGATAGGTTTTATGATTATCAATCAATGGATACTCTACTCATATTATAGCACAAGATATAAATGAAATAGATTAATTGCCTTTATTAATGTGACACAAATAATGCATTCATACAATGAGTCTTAATGTATAATACAAAATACAAGAATCCAATGCCCAAAGAACTAGGGCATACCAACAGTTAGGATACTTCAGATCGATAAAACCCTCAGGTTGTGCCATGTACACATCCTCGAGTAGCTTTCCAGTAAGGAAAGCAATCTTAACGTCCATCCACCATATCTCATAATCGTACCATGCAGCTATGACTAGTAGTATCCTAATGGATTTGAGCTTAGCAACTGATGAAAACATTTCATCATAGTTAATTCCTTGAACTTGCCTGAATCCTTTTGCCACTAATCCCCCCTAAGGTGTTGTCGGATTTTAACTTGAAACAGCACTTGCAGCCTATCACCTTAGCACCCAGAGGTGGATCCACCAAGTTCCATACTTGGTTATCATGCATAGATTACATCTCAGCCTCTATGGATTTGCGCCATTGATCTGAGTGTGGGCTTTCAATAGCCTCCTGATAGGTCTTGGGCTCCTCTTGGTCAATGACCATAAGGTCCCTATTATCAATCATGAGAAAGCAGTAACTCTTTGGCTGATGATGTGTCCTACCAGACCTTCTAAGGTGCTGTGTAACCGATTCAGCTTCCTTAATTTCTTAAGTCGCTGATGTGGTTCCCAAAGCATCCTCAACATTAGCTGCAGGAGTTTGTGAGTCTTGAACTTCAGAAATTTTAACATTGTTCCCACTGTCTCTCTTAGAAAGGAATTCATTCTCCAAAAAGACTGCATTCCTAGCTATGAAAACTTTGTTTTCTGCCGGACCATAGAAGTACTAACCCTTAGTTTCCTTAGGGTAACCGACAAACTGGCACTTCATAGATTTGGATTCGAGTTTGCAACTTGTCAATTTCTTGACATGTACATCACAACCCCTAATCTTTAAGAAGGAAACATTGGGCTTTCGGCCCTTCCATAGTTCATATGGTGTTCCCTTAACTACCTTGCTTGGTGTATTATTAAGTATGCAAGCAGCTGTCTCTAAAGCATATCCCCAAAAGGAGATAGGGAGTGTATCATGACTCATCATCGAGCGGACTATGTCTAGCAAGGTCCTATTCCTCCTTCCTGACACTCCATTCAACTGGGGTGTACTATGAGGAGTGAGTTGGGATACAATCCCACACTCTCTTAAAAACGAGTCAAACTCTTGGTTTAAATATTCACCCCCTCGATCAGATCGAAGTGCTTTTATTTTCTTGCCAAGTTAGTTTTCTACTTCGTTCTTAAAGTCCTTGAACCTTTGAAGACTCTTAGACTTATGCTTCATCAGATACACATAACCGTATCTGCTGAAGTCATTCGTGAAGGTGATGAAGTATAGAAAATCGGATCTAGCATTAGTGCTCATTGGGCCGTATACATCGAAATGTATCAGGTCTAACTGCTCTGAGGCCCTTTTAGTAGTCTTGCTAAAAGGTGCCTTTACCATCTTGCTTCTCAAACAAGATTTGCATATGTCATAAGACTAGATGTCAAATGACCCTAGCACTCCACTAAAGTGAAGCCCAGCTATGGGCTTCTCATTTATGTGGCCAAGTCGACAGTGCGAGATGTATGTAAGATTAATTTCATTATGTTTAATCCTTTTAGTATTCATGTTATAGATTGAACTTTCATGTTTTAGATCAAGGATATATAAACCACTTTCAAGAAATATTGTTCCATAAATAATATTGCCACATTGCATAGAAATTCTACCATGCCCAATATTAAATACAAAACCAGCAATACCTAACAAAGAAACTGAAATAATATTCATACGCATTGCAGGTGTAAGCGCCGGAATTTTCTATACTAAAAAAAAAGAAGAGTATGGTCGTACAACTATCCTTATAGTCGTGCGACTGTAATTTAATAATTACATTCGTACGACTGTAATATCAGAAAAGTTACAGGAGCCCATACCTTTGCAGCAAAAAATGGAGGAGAGAGGGTGGCACAATTAATGCACCGAGATGGACAGAAAGCAAACCAGGAAAGCAGGATAAAAGGAAGAAAAAGAGAGGAGAGAGGGGATTCTTGAATTCTGGTGGAAAGAATTAGAGAGAGAAAGGAGAAAAGAGAAAAGGAAAAGGAAGAAGTAAAAAAAAAAAACCATAAAACTCATCTTTTCCTCTTCTATTTTCTTTTAATTCTTGAAATTAGGATTAAAACCTGCTAGAAATCCCTAGGTTAATCAATTAACTTCACAAACAAATCAAAATCACGGACTTAAATCATCAGAATCCCAAGCATTTTGGATTTTTGGACATAAAGCTCTCAACTTTAATTTCAAAGAAAAAGTGC
Organism: Euphorbia tirucalli; assembly: GCA_039660915.1. Taxonomy (NCBI): domain Eukaryota; kingdom Viridiplantae; phylum Streptophyta; class Magnoliopsida; order Malpighiales; family Euphorbiaceae; genus Euphorbia; species Euphorbia tirucalli. Next base: position 25,205,783 of record CM077640.1, on the reverse strand, counting down.
GAATTCGTGTGGATTGGAGCGACGCCAGAGGTCAAATCGACTTGGACAAGCTTCTAGAAAGGTAGACACTCTTTTTTCCTTTCACTTTTTCTTGCTTTCCGGGTGTTTGGATTGAATTTTGTGTATTTTCTGCTGTGTTTTCGCGTTTCTGTTTCTGGAAATTAAGAAGAGACGCAGGACTGTTCTTGGACTCGATGAACAGTCGTACGACTATATATATAGTTGTACGAGTGTTCTTAATTTCCAGGTTGATTTTCTTCAGCTTTGGATCAAAATAAAATTTTGGCGAAATCTTAATTCTGAGCTGTTTACAGTCGCACGACTGTAAACTACAATCGTACAACTGTAGTTGCAGTCGCACGACTGTAACCCTCGTTCCATAATTAGAATTTCAGTTTATATCCCTAAAAATTTCCAAAAATCCATAAAAATCAGAAAAATCCGAAAATCATCCAAATGAATTTTGACATGTGCATTCACGACCATAGATTCAATTTTCAGTAAAATTGCATTTAGGACAGTTCAACGACGGAGACCCGGTTCTCCCAAAAACCAACCCTCTTTAAATATAAAAATGCATGTAAACCAGTAAAATTGTTTTCAAAATGATTTTCTCGTAAAACCAAAAATACAGGGACGCTTCAAAACGTTTTCCAGGCCTAACCGGGCTGGCTAGCCAAGCCAACCCGGTTATCCCCTATATGCATGCCCCCAATTCTTGATTTCCCAATTCTGTCTATTTGAGTCCAATTTGTGGCGTGCCATATAAATTGTGCTAACCTTGTCTTGCAGCTTTTATTCATGCACATTTTTATTTTTATTTGTATTTTAATAGAATTAATCGTGTATTTAGGCGATTGTAATTATTTTTAGATCCTCGTGTATTCTAGGCGATTGTAAAAGTGAGGCGAGAGTTTTTATTTTTCTATTCGATTTGGTTGTGAGCCGATTAATATTTATTTCTTTCTTTCATTTTTGTATTATGTATTTGTATGTGCGTTGTATGCCTTTTTTATATGCAATAAAATTGACTTTAGAATTTAAAATACCATTTCGAGAACATTGGCAATATTTAATTTAATTAGACACGAAATAAGGGACTTGTTCGGACCCGAATCTCTTGATAGTGTAGCGGCCGTTCGTCCGGTTTAGCTAACTTAAGAATTTCCCGGTTGAGCTAAGCCGGGTGGCGACTCTACAGTATTCAATGAGACTTAGGTCTCGGTTCTCTTATGCATTAACTCCAACTTTTTTTTTCAAAACCGATTTTCCATTTATAAAAACCCCATGTGAGGGAGGGGCCCGCCCGAGATCATAGCGAACCTTCCGAAAGGGAGTCTCACGTCCCGTCGAAAACGTGTTGTCCGCTCACAGTGGCGACTCCACTGGGGATTTCTTCAAAAAGTTTTCTTAAAAACTTAAAAGAATTTGACAAGCCCTGAAAAGTGTCTAATTAAAATAAGGTGGATGATTCTCTTTTGGTATTTTATTTGCATTTTCGTTAGCCATTGTTGCATTAGTTTAGGTTTCCTTTTATAGCCCGGTGGATTGTTGAAGTGTCGCCTAAGTTCCTCTTGGTCTTAGGGGCACGAATACGAAACACCACTCATAGCCTCGTATGAACCCCTTCGCTAGAACCCTTGAGTGGGGGCAAGTGAGGAGTATATCTTGCTATGAGAGCCTTGATGTTTTCCCGACTTTGACCAAACCCATAAAGGCAGCCCTAGTTGGATTCCCTTAGGACACCAAAATAATTGTGTGAATAATAATAAGATCGCGCCTTCATCACCCCCGGTTGGTGATCGAAGTGAACCCCGCCTAGAACTCGGTTAGAAATTTTTGAGACCGACCACGTTGGAGGAATAAGGTGGGAAGAATTCGTTTTGCTTGCTATGTGCTCTTCACCATCTTGTGACACATCGTCGTTGCTACCTACTCGTGCATAACATATCATAATCACCATTTTCCCTACATGTGACATACCATACACAAAACATTTTTGTGTGATACTAATCCATATTTTATGCAGCCATTTGCATTTTATTTCGTGTGTAAACCATTAATTCATTCGTTTGTCATTCATTCTAACCCTTTCTTTTTTCAGCCATGACATTAAATTTGTGTGATTAGCATTTTTTTTACATAAGCATAAATAACATCATTATATGTGTCATGCATCCTAACCCACGTTTTCGTGCAGCCATTTGCATATTGTGTGACATGTTCATTCACCCCATTTCAGTAAATTAAATTAAGGGGCATTTCAAGGATGCCTATCATGACCATCCCATTCCATTTCATAACATATCGGGTACCCAAAATCACCCGTGTTTTGCCAATGCACCGGATTGCATTCGGCCATTCCACCAAAATCATTTCATTCTATAAAAGCCACAACGGTCTTAGGCCCATTTTCGTGTAACAACTTACACGATGCATTTCATGACATCACACTCATTCATCATGAATATCATATAACACTGTGGTCCACATCCGACCACTTCATGACATTATTTTACCATTCAAGGTACTCCCCGAGTGCCCAATTAGTATACATATAGGTCCATAACATCATCAAATCATGAAAAGGTGTTCCCCGAATGCCGAATCTCTGTCCGTGTCCTTGTTACATGTGACTTTCTCATAACATCATTTCATATCATATGCACAAAAGCATCGGAACTTTGTCTGTGGGCCCGGCCCATGCGACCATTTCATATCATCCCATAGACCTATAAAGCGTCGAACTCCATCTGTGTGTCGGTACACATGCGACCATTTCATGAATTCATTAGGTGCCCCAAAGGCGCCAAAGCTCTGTCCGTGTGACAGCCCACATGTGACATTTTTGCATAAGCATTGGGTGTTCTTGGAATGCCCCAAGAAGAAGAAAAATAATAAAAGGGAACCATTCATACCATCATTTCATACATAATCCCACTCCACTCATTTCAAGCATACTTAATGCCTTAATTTTCATGCCACATCACGTCATTCATTCACAACCCTAATACCTCCTGTCTACTCCCAAGCAGAAAACACTGGAGCGACCTTGGACAAGATCCCAAGCTTCAAGGGCAGCTAGGAGACAGAGGATAGTTGAGAGTGACAGTGATTCTGAGCCTGGGGAAGGAGTGAATATGGCAGATCAAACACCGAGCATGGCTGATGTTTTGAAGGATTTCTTCAGATCGCAAGACTTCCACGATATGTTGAAGGAAGAAATGAGGGCAGTAGTGCGAGAAGCTGGTGAGACCGGTGGTAGTGGAGCCGGGAAAGAAAAAGAAGCTGAGTCATCCCAACATGGTGGTGATGCTTCGGCTAGCCTTGAGAAGCTGTAGGAAATAGAAGCAGCTATGGAACAGAGGATGAAAGCAAAGTGTTCTGAGCTAGATGAAGTTATGGCCCAGTTGAAGAAGGGGGTCAGTATCAGTGTTGAATCAAAGAAGGGTGTAAATGTTGATGCCATGATTAGTAAAGGCATCGAGACATTCCCTATTGGCTTCCAAGTGCCGAAGATCCCTACTTACAAAGGAATGGGCTCGTCGGAGGCCCATGTGAATCTGTATGCCAGAGTTATGCTGACGGCAGCCGCCACAAAGTAGCAGCTAATCAATTTATTCCCAACCACACTGGAGGGAGGTGCTTTAGGATGGTATAACTCACTGTCCGAGAGGAACAATCTGATTGGGAAGTTTTGTCTACAGCCTTCATTAAATACTACAGCTTCAGCACCAAAATCCAGGTGAATCTGTATGATTTAGAGAGGGTGAAGCAGAAATTCAATGAGCCCTTTGATGAATACTACCAGAGGTGGATGAACAAGATGATCCTCCTAAAGAACTGCCCTGACGAAGATGAGCTTATACAGAAGCTAATTGACGGCAGCAAAGACATTTTTAAGAACAACATGAAATTCCATCCCTTTAAGGAGCTCAGTGAGGTTTACAGCATGGCTATGAAGATAGAGAGGGATGAAGAGGAGAGGCCGACCGGTCACAAGGGAGGAAGAAGCACAGGGTACAGCTCGGGGTATAGATCAACCGCAGCAGCTGGGTCTGGCAGTGGTTCTGGTTCAGGTTCCAGTGGCAATCAGGGGCAATCATTAGAGGTGAAGCAGGTTGAAGTGGCTACTATGAATCAACAGCAAGGAAACCAGAATAGGGGTTCTGGAGAACAAGGCATATCACCTTGGACTCTTACTTTAGCAAAGATATTCGCCAAGTGTAGGAATGGTGGCCTGCTACAGTCTTTAAGGCCATTTGAGAAGCCATCTGAAGCTGACAAAGATAATTTCTGCACTTATCATGTAGTGACAGGCCATCGAACCAACAACTGCTATAAGCTAAGGGATGCTATCTAGAAGCTCATTGACGAGGGGAAGCTACAAGAGCCAGCCAAACCTAGCACTAAAACCAACCCACTGCCAGCATTTGAAAAGCGGGTTAACATGGTCTAGTCAGGGTTGCCTGCTAACTTTATATTTGCCCAAGTTTTGCAAGCGAACCCTACGATTCAAGAAGTGGCAGTAGGGGAACCCGAAGTGGAACCTGAATGTGAGAAAAATGAGGGATGTAAGGAGATCAAGCCCATAAGTCTGGATGATCTCGACTCCGAGAACGAGTACGAAGAATTTGATGAAGGAGAGGCAATTAAACTCCCAGCTGTTGAGAAGATGAAGATTCAGGAAGTGCAGCATATGACCCGAAGTGGAAGGGTATATCAGCCGGCAGATTAGATGAAAGATAAAGCACCGATGGATGGGTCGGGCAATGCTTCGGTGCCAGAAGGAGTTGAGAAAGAAGACCTAGTCATTTCCCAACTAAAGAAAACTCCTGTCCAAGCTAGCTTGTGGCACTTGCTTCTGACCTCCAAGGAGCACAGGGCTGCTCTGGTAAACAAATTATCAGAAATTGAAGTCTCCCCTATAGCTTCACCAGAGGCTATTTGCTGTTTGTTAGACAAAGTCCATGTTGGAAGTCCTGATATTGTCTTCTCCAAGAGGGACCTGCCTGCTGAAGGGAAGACCCATAATAAGGCTCTTTATGTCAGGGCCCATGTGATGGATAAGGTAATGCCTTGCGTCATGGTGGATGATGGATCGGCACTGAATATCTGCCCACTAAAAATGTTGCCATTTCTGGGGCTGAACGAAGAAGTCTTAAAGAGATCCTCAACAGTCATTCGAGCATATGATGATTCTAAAAGAACGGTGATAGGGACGTTTGAGGCGGAAGTAAAGGTTGGGCCAGTTAGGTCCACAGTTGCTTTTACAGTGATTGATATCCCAGTCACTTTCTCCCTATTGCTTGGAAGGCGCTGGTTCCATCCTTTGGGAGGTGTCCCTTCCACATTGCATCAAAAGATTAAATTCTCCATGAACGGCAGAATTGTGACTGTTGAGGCGGATGCCCAATCGATGGTAGCTGTAGTGAATGAAGAAGTGGTTCCCTTTGGTGGATTTCAAATCGCTGTAATTAAAGAGGAAGAGACCACGGATGCCCTTATGGTCCTTTATGAGAATTATATGCCAGAATGGCTATCCCGGTATCTGTATAAGCAGAACTTTATCCCGGGAATGGGACTCGGGATCAACTTCCAGGGGGTTCCAGAATTTAAAATTAACTCGTGGAAAGTCGAAGCAGTATGGACTTGGCTATGTAGAATCGGCATCTGAGCGGAAGAATCTGAAAATGGGCAAGAGTGGATAGATTATGATGAAGCCATTTCTGAAGGCAGGAGAAGGCCTTTATAAGGGTCAAGCTGAACCGATGACGGTAGGAGGTGTCGAATATCCTGGCTTTGAGATCTTTGCAGATGTTGTGGATTTTGACAAAAGCCAAGAAGAGCCAGTAGCCCCTGTATTGATGGAAGAAGCAACTGCTGAATCTGAGATTTTGCAAGGAGAATCATCTGAGGTGGTAGCAGAAGCCATAGAGGTGGCTGAGGAAGAAGATGAAAAGAAGACCTATGCTGAAGCTACAGAAGTGATCTCGGGAGCTTTGACTGCTGCATTAAGCAAAGCTTTTAGGAAATCCAAGGAGGGATTCGGCGAAGAATTAATGGCCAAAGTGAATTTAGACTCTGTGGTCGCTAAAATTGCCAAGATTATGGAAAAAGCTAAGGTGCAAGCGACCGTAAAAGAAGCAGAGAAAGCTGCAACCCCGAATGATGCTCTGGAAGTGAAGATGGAAGCTCAAGAGGAACAAGGCCTTCCACTTGTGGAGGATGAAAATGATTTTTTTGTATCTATTTCTTCCATTTTCAATGTAACCGATGTAATTTATGATAAGTTCAATGCAATGAAATCTTAGTTTGCTTACTTGTGTGATGTTTATCCTGATAATTCTGTGCATGCATTTAAATCACCATCAAGCATATTTAGCATACATGACACTGCATTGCATGAAATCAATATAAGTACAGATGAAAACCCTAAAATGGTACTCATTTCACACGAGCTAAAATCCAAGGAAGAGAAAGAATTAATAAAAATACTCCAAAAACATGTTAAAGCTTTCACCTGGTCGTATGAAGACATGCCAGGTGTGGACACAGAAATAGCAATGCACAAAATCCTGACAGACCCTAAGTTCAGATCAGTGAAGCAGAAGTTGATGAGACTAAGGCCGGAATGGGCTACGCTGGTGAAAGAAGAAATGGCTAAGCAGATAGATGCCAAATTTCTCAAAGTGGTGGAGTATACAAAATGGCTAGCCAATATTGTCCCCGTGCCTAAAAAGGATGGAAGGGTCAGAGTATGCGCCGGCTATAAGGACCTGAATAAGGCATGCCCAAAAGATAACTTTCCACTGCCCCATATTGATGTTCTGGTTGATAGTGCAGCAAAAGCGGCAATGTACTTTTTCATGGATGGCTTTTCAGGGTACAACCAGATTCTGATGGATGTGATCGACAAGGTGAAAACATCGTTCATCACAGAGTGGGGTACTTTCTGCTACAGAGTGATGCCTTTTTGATTAAAGAATTCCAGCGCCACCTATCAGAGGGCTGTCATAACTCTGTTGCACAATATGATCCATAAAGAAGTCGAAGTGTATGTCGATGATATGCTTGTTAAATCAACAACCCGGGAGGAACATCCTGTGATCCTGGATAGATTTCTAACATGCATTACAGAGTACAACTTACAACTTAACCCCGAGAAGTGTATATTCGAGGTTACACCAGGGAAGCTGTTGGGCCATGTAGTTAGCCATAGGGGGATAGAGATGGACCCAGATAAGATCAAGGCCATCCAAGATATGCCAGCCCCAAAGATAGAAAAGGAAGTCAGATCGTTCCTGGGTTCCTTACAATATGTCAGTCACTTCATTGCACGATTGACTTCCACTTGTGAGCCAATCTTCAAGCTATTAAAGAAAGATCAGTCGATTGTGTGGGATGACAGGTGTCAACTAGCATTCGAGAAGATCAAGGCTTACCTGGTAAAGCCACCAGTGTTGAGTCCTCCAATTCCAGGAAAGCCTCTGATTTTGTATTTGGCAGTTGAAGAATCTTCTATAGGGGCAATGCTTGCACAAGAACAAGATGGCAAGAAGGAATATCCTATCTACTACCTTAGCAAGAAATTGTTGGAGTATGAAACCAAGTACACACTGGTGGAGAAGACATGTATGGCGGTGATTTGGTTGACCAAGAAGCTGCGCCACTATTTCCAATCCTACAAGATACAAGTCGTGGCTAAGGTGGATCCAATGAAGTACCTCTATGAAGCACCAGCGTTGGTTAGGAAGCTGTCCAGGTGGTTGTTACTTTTGTCTGAATTCGACATTGAGTACATCACGAAGAAAACCATTAAAGGGCGAGCCGTGGCAGAGTTTCTGGCAAACCAACCCCTAGAATCAGATTACACAGAGAATCTGGAATTCCCTGATGAGCAACTAGCTATGGTGGAAGTGAAAAGATGGTTCATGTGCTTTGATGGGGCAGTGAATAGAAAAGGTGCTAGAATCGGGGTACTTGTAGCAACATCGGATGGTGAGATTATTTCTTTATCCAAGAGGCTGGTCTTTCCTATAACTAATAATGGGGTGGAATATGAAGCATGCTTATTTGGAATGGAGGCTTTGTTAACCTTAGGGGCAGATGATGTCTTAATTGTCAATGATTCACTTCTAGTGATTAGGCAAGCTCAGGGTGAGTGAGAGCTGAAAGAAGAAGCTTTACGACCTTATTTGGAGCTGCTACAGTTCAGAAAATGTTTATTCGGCCAGTGTGAATTCAGACATGTCCCCAGGGATGAGAATAAGATGGCTGATGCATTAGCGACTTTGTCCTCCATGTGGGAGAATCCAGAGGAAACACAAGTTCAACCACTGTTTATAGCCACTTCCAGACATCCTTTTTTCGAAGTGCACGAAGTGATGAAATTATCAGCTGAAGAAAAGCCATGGTTTTTTGACATCTACCAGTATGTTAAAGAGGGAAAGTACCCAGAAGAGGCCAGTGTTACTGATAAGTTGACACTAAGAAAGCTGGCTAGTCAATTTAGAATCTTCGAGGATAAGCTGTACAAAAGAACCACACATGGGGTTCTTCTGAGATGCCTGACAGAGCAAGAATTAGAAGAAGTGATGCAGCAGGTACATGCATGGCCCTGTGGGCCACATATGAATGGGCTTGCCATGGCCAGAAAGATCATGAGACAAGGCTACTTCTGGATGACGATGCAAGCAGATTGTATAAGAAAAGTGAAGAGATGTCATGAATGTCAGATCTATGCAGACATTAGTCATCTTCCTCCACTCGAGCTACAGAATTTAGCATCTCCTTGGCCATTTTCAGCATGGGGGATAGATATGATTGGTGAAATTCATCCAGCTGCATATAATGGGCACAGATTCATAGTTGTAGCAGTTGATTATTTCTCCAAATGGGTCGAAGTAGAATCCTTCACTAATGTGACAGCCAAGCAAATGGTCAAGTTCATCCAGAAGAACATCTTTACTCGATATGGCATTCCTCACCACATAGTAACTTACAATGGAGTACAGTTTCAAAGGGCGATAGCTGAGCTACTTGTAGAACATGGTATTGAACATCATAAGTCCTCTCCATATAGACTGCAGGCTAATGGTGCAATGGAAGCAGCTAACAAGGCAATAAAGAAGATCTTATCAAAGATGGTAACCACTTATAGAGATTGGGCTGATAAGCTACCTTATGCTCTTTGGGGTTACAGAATCAGTGTTAGAACATCGACAGGAGAAACTCCTTATGCCTTGGTATATGGAATGGAAGTGGTATTATCGGTGGAAATAGAGCTTGAGTCACTTAGAGTCACCTTGGAGGCTCAGCTGCCAAAGACTGAATGGGTTCGAGCCAGATATGAACAATTGGCAGCACTAGATGAAAGGCGACTAAAGCCGTTGGATCACCTTTAGATGTACTAGCCCAGAATGGCCAGGGCCTATAACCGGAATGTGAAGTATTCCAAACAGTAGTTGAAACAGGTGACTTGGTTCTAAAGCAGCTAAGGCCTTCAAATGTAGATGTTAGGGGCAAATTCAAACCCAACTGGTGAGGGCCCTATGTGGTATAGAAGGTGCTATCAAAAGGTGCTGTCAGAATCATGGACATGGACAGAAATGAGTTCACTAATCCTATCAATCAGGACAGGCTAAAGCTTTATCACCTATATAAAAAAAACAAAGGGGGTCTACTAGGCTGAGAACTCGAAAAGAGTGGTCTAGGCAAAAGTTAAGACACGAGAGAAAATAATCAGTCGGAAAACCTGAAAAGGACGACTGATGACGGGTTCTGGCTCAGTGTGGAATCTGTATCATTTAGGAACCAACTTGTTTCAAATGTACTCATTTTGACTTCATCAATAAAGTGAAGTGTTTGTTTAAATATGTTTGCATGGTTATGACAAATGCACGAGCAAAGTTGTCTTGCATAAACATACATTCAAAGAGAGCACTTTGCATTCAACTGATTGAAATCATCACATTAGTTAACAAGTGGAAATGCACTAAATACATGCAATTTGAAATCTTTTATTGTCCTCTAAAATCCAGCTCCTCTTCCTAATAGAACAATAAGTGGTCGCAATACAATTCAAATCGTTCGTAACCAAAAAAAAAAAAAGCTCGCTGAGGTGAAACCGAAAAGGCGCCTCAGGCAAAAGTTAGAGCAGCTCGTTGAGCCGAAAACTGAAAAGGCGCCTCAGGCAAAAATTAGAGCAGCTCGCTAGGCTGAAAACCCGTATTGGGCAACCCAGGCAAAAATTAGAGCACTTACAAACTCATAATTTCCCCACAAAGCAGGAAAAGCAGAACGTTCCCAACATTCCCCATAGAAGTCATCACATCGACTCCCTATAGAGTCATCATGTAATTCCCCAGCGGAATTTACATAAAGAACACCATAATTATTTCCCCAATCTAGTTGCCATACTCTTCCCCAGCGGAATCTCTGTAAGGAACGCTATGATTATCTCCCCAGCAGTATCATACATCCCCAGCAGTCACCTCACTCCTTCGAAATTCACCAAGCAAAGCCCCCAAAGAAAGCAAAATCGACCAGGGGCATGACATATCTTTCTCCATCGGAAGGCGGAAACATCAAATGATGGAAAATGCATACACGTACATATGCATCATCATGCATTCATACATTAAATACATCAATCACTTATCCCCAGCTAGTCTTCATTCTTGATCGAAGGGGCAAAAATTTTTGTTTAAAAATCTCTCGATCAAGGAATGAAGACTTGCTATCTTAAGTGCAGGAATTCATCGTCTCCAGCTTCAATTCCTCAGCAGATCCGCCTCGAGTAATGTAAACTCGATATCGGCCCATATCGGCTTCATCATCTAGTTCCTCAGCAGATCCGCCTTGAGTAATGTGAACTCGATATCGGCCCAGATCAGCTTCATCTATTTCCCTAGCAAAGCTCGCCTCGAGTAACCTAGACCCGGTATCGGCCAATCTCTTCATCAAGCTCGCCTCGGGTAACCTAGACCCGGTATCGGCCAATCTCTTCATCAAGCTCGCCTCGGGTAACCTAGACCCGGTATCGGCCAATCTACAATCCATCTTTCCTCGCCTCAGGTAACCTAGACCCCGGTATCGGCTAAACCGCAATTCACCATTCCTTTGCCTCGGGTAACCTAGACCCGATATTGGCCAATCCGCAATCCATCTTTCCTCACCTCAGGTAACCTAGACCCGGTATCGGCTAAACTACAATTCACCATTCCTTTGCCTCGGGTAACCTAGACCCGGTATCGGCCAATCCGCAATCCATCTCTCCTCGCCTCAAGTAACCTAGACCCGGTATCGGCTTATTTCCTCCCTAGCATCGCCTCGGGTAACCTAGACCCGGTATCGGCTTATCTCATCAAAGGGTTCATTCCAGTGTTCGCGGTGCTTTGATTCGTGCTCTCAAATTCATCATCTCAGGTGTTGTAAACCTGGAGTTAGGTGTCGAATTTGATCAAGCGAAGGGCAGTTATAAGCGCTGGAATTTTCTATACTTAAAAAAAAAGAAGAGTATGGTCGTACGACTATCCTTACAGTTGTGCGACTGTAATTTAAAAATTACAGTCGTACGACTGTAATATCAGAAAAGTTGCACGAGGCCATACCTCTGCAGCAGAAAATGGAGGAGAGAGGCTGGCGCAATTAATGCGCCGAGATGGACAGGAAGTAACCCAGGAAAGCAGGATAAATGGAAGAAAAACAGAGGAGAGAGGGGATTCTTGAATTCTGGTGTAAAGAATTAGAGAGAGAAAGGAAAAAAGAGAAAAGGAAAAGGAAGAAGCAAGAAAAAACCTTAAAACTCATCTTTTCCTCTTCTATTTTCTCTTAATTCTCAAAATTAGGATTAAAACCTGCTAGAAATCCCTAGTTTAATCAATTAACTTCACAAACAAATCAAAATCACGGACTTAAATCATCAGATTCACAAGCATTTTGGATTTTTGGACATAAAGCTCTCAACTTCAATTTCAAAGAAAAAGTGCAAATTCGTGTGGATTGCAGCGACACCAGGGGTCAAATCGACTTGGATAAGCTTCTAGAAAGGTAGACACTCTTTTTTCCTTTCACTTTTTCTTGCTTTCTGGGTGTTTGGATTGAATTTTGTTCATTTTCTGCTGTGTTTTCGCATTTCTGTTTCTGGAAATTAAGAACAGTCGCACGACTGTTCTTGGACTCGATGAACAGTCGTACGACTGTATATATAGTCGTACGAGTGTTCTAAATTTCCAGGTTGATTTTCTTCAGCTTTGGTTCAAAATAAAATTTTGGCGAAATCTTGATTCTGAGCCGTTTATAGTCGCACGACTGTAACCCTCCTTCTAGAATCAGAATTTCAATTTTTATCCCTAAAAATTTCCAAAAATCCATAAAAATCAGAAAAATCCGAAAGTCATCCAAATGATTTTTAAGATGTGCATTCACGACCATAGATTCAATTTTCAGTAAAATTGCATTTAGGATAGTTCAACGACGGAGACCCGGTTTTCCCGAAAACCGACCCACTTTAAATATAAAAATGCATGTAAACCGGTAAAATTGTTTTCAAAATGATTTTCCAGCAAAACCAAAAATACAGGGACGTTTCAAAACGTTTTCCAGGTCTAACCGGGCTGGCTAGCCGAGCCAACCCGGTTATCCCCTATGTGCATGCCCCCAATTCTTGATTTCCCAATTCTGTCTATTTGAGTCCAATTTGTGGCGTGCCGTATAAATTGTGCTAACCTTTGTCTTGCAGCTTTTATTTATGCACATTTTTATTTTTATTTGTATTTTAATAGAATTAATCGTGTATTTAGGCGGTTGTAATTATTTTTAGATCCTCGTGTATTCTAGGCAATTGTATAAGTGAGGTGAGAGTTTTTATTTTTCTATTCGATTTGGTTGTAAGCCGATTAATATTTATTTCTTTCTTTCTTTTTTCTATTATGTATTTATATGCGCGCTGTATGCCTTTTTTATATGCAATAAAATTGACTTTAGAATTTAAAATACCATTTCGAGAACATTGACAATATTTAATTTAATTAGACACGAAATAAGGGACTTGTCTAGACCCGAATCTCTGGATAGTGTAGCGGCCGTTCGTCCGGTTCAGCTACCTTAAGAATTTCCCGGTTGAGTTGAGCCGGGTGGCAACTCTACAATATTCATCGAGACTTAGGTCTCGGTTCTCTTATGCATTAACCCCATCTTTTTTTTTTCAAAACCGATTTTCCATTTATAAAAACCCCACGCGAGGGAGGGGCCTGCCCGAGATCATGGCGAACCTTCCGAAAGGGAGTCTCGCATGCCGTCGAAAACACGTCATCCGCTCACAGCAGGTACAAAATAACAATTTCTTGATTCTAAAACTAGTCCACTAGGCATCTTCGAGAAATAATCTCCGACCTCCATGGCCTGAACCAGAGCACCATTTCCGACTCGAAGATCTACTTTTCCAGATCCTAGTAATCTCTTATGTCTTAGACCCTTCACATTTGAACCATTGTGAGATTCACATCTAGCGTCCAAGACTCAAGATGTAGAAATAGCCAAATTAATCTTAATAACTTAAATACATGAAGTAACAGTTTTGCCCTTCAATTGCTGCTTTAGCTTTAGGTATGAGCTCTTCTAATGCCCCTTCTTATGACACTCATGGCAAACATCATCAGGAGAAGCAAACCTTGCTTTAGGGTGGGCCACCACCTTCTTAGCCTTAGCCTTGTCCTTTTAGGCCTTGGCTTTGGCCTTAGACTTAGCCTTTCCCTTAGCATTGGGCGTGTTACCCTTGTTCACCAGCAGAACTTTAGGATTCTTCTTAAGAGACTGCTCAGTAAGCTTTACCATGCCATGCAACTCAACAACTGATCTATCCAACCCTTGTATATGGTAGTTCATGATAAATTGATTGTAAGACTCAGGAAGTGACATGAGACTAATATCTGATGCCAAGTCCTATGGAACTGGCAAGCCGAGGTGGGTAAGTGTATCAATATACCCCTTCAACTTTAGCACATGAGTGCTAATAGAAGTCCCGACTGCCATTGCAGACGTGCAAAGTGCCTTAGGTGTCAAGTAATGTTCCTGACGAGCCTAATCTCGGAACATCTTTTTAAGATGATCCATCATCTTCTAAGCATGCTCATCCATGAACTGCTTCCAAAGATCAAAAGCCATGGTACCCAACATGAGGTACGAGACATCTTGGTCATCCCTCACGTACCGGTAGTACTGCTCCACCATCACCATGGTGATGCCTCAACCTGCGGGAGGGCCAGCTGGTAAAGGAGCATTCAGTACATGCTCCTTGGACTCTTGTTTAAGAACTATTTGTAAGTTCCTAGCCCAGTCTAGGAAGTTAGTCCTCGAAAGCATCTCCTTCTCCAGGAGTCACCTTAGTGAGAGTGAGTTGTTGTTTATTACAGCCATTTTAAATTTCTAATGTGAAATAGGATTATCTACATGGAAGAAATCATTGCTTGAGTTAGAAATAAAGGACTTTTGCCAATTCAAATTAATAATCCAATTTTAATTTGTTCGTTGGTGATGTTAATTGCCCGACTTGACCAAGATCCACAACTTATCAATGACTGGCCAAATTAGGGCTTGCTAACCAACCATTGATTTGTTTGGTGGGATAACCTATCCGATCCTTCCACGAAGGACTCTTGGTTTGATTGGCTTATTGATACTTTACTCATCTATGCTTACGGCCCACTCTGAGCTAATGCTACCCATGTTGAGTCAAATCACCATTCACATGTTGACCATACCAAGTATCCTAACCCTCGATGACCCACTGAATACTATAATATACCCAGCTAGGGCATGGTGCACATTGCAGCATTAATGGGAGGAAGAGGTGCGAATGTGGGAAGCACTTTTAAACAACTCAATATTTAATTTTTGGATTAAAATTAAGTGATACGGCTTAGCATGCATACATGCAGGTTATAATCTGGTGTCCATACATCCATATTATATGACAAATGCAATAGCATACTTAATTTAAAATAAATGAGATCCTATGGGCCTTTAATTATAACCTAATGAAAAACTAGATATCCTATCTAATTCTTGATGGGCCGCACTGCAATCCTTCTTGGGCTCCCACCATGGGCTTGTTGGAAATGCCCTAGTCCCCGAGGCATTGGTCCTTGTATTTGTACCATACATTTATTGGATTTATGTGTTGTACTTATTTGTGTCATTAATAAAGGCATCAATTCATTTGTTATATTTATCTTGTGCAGTATAGTAAATGAAGTATCCAATGGACATATATATATTCATGACAACTAGTGTCATGCACTTAGCAGTAAGACCATGGATAGGGTTAACGATATGACCATAAATAGATCCGTAGTCTGTTCCAGTCATGGGAATGAATGGAACAACAGACTATCATTAACCTGGTTGTATGGCGGTGTCTTACCGGTCATTGGACATGGAATGTCAACCGAGTTAATGGGTACATGCCTGGGAGCATGGTACTGGATAGATCCACTAAACGAGTAATCCACATGGTATGGTATCACAATGGATTCTCGTGTAGTACTTGTATGGATCCTTTGACCTGACCATATGATGGTGTTACATGTGAAGTCGCATACTTAGGGGTACGCCTAAAGAGCCTGTAATAGGGTGCCAAGTATGGGTGCTTTCGGGTATGTCACTGAACATGGTAATACTATGGATATGCAGAAGGGATTTGTCACTCAGTAACCAACTGAGAAGATATCACCGGCCACTTGATGAATGTGACTGATAAGAGTGTGGCCACACCCAAACAAGTTGGAACTTGTTTGTGAGAATCAGTACATTCGGGATCAAGTTAATGTCCGGACACAAAAGAGGGTGATCAATCCATGCCTCTGTGTTGGACACCGATATCAATGACATAGGATGTACAAGTTTAACTACCGGGTTATGATATCAGTTAGACTGCCATCTCCATCCTAATTGGGGGCTGCAGTGGCTTGCTAGAGCCCAACTGCAGTCTGCGGGCCAAAGGCCCGCTGCCAACATAAAGATGGGCCCACAGGATCGTACACATAGAACGATAGAATGCAGACTTAAGGAATCAATTGTATACTTGGAGTATACACAATGGAGGGAGAAGCATGTATATATTAATCATATTATAAGGATCAATTGGATTGGTCATAATAATAAAATTAATATATTCTATTGGCTCTTCATAATTAATTGGATTAATTATGAAATTATTTCCTAAGTGGAAATATTCGTATGTATGGGTTTACATATGACTTTATTTTGTGGGGAGTTAATTTTAATTTGATGGATTAAATTAAATGTCAAACCAATTTTAATTTGGATGTAAATAATATATTACTTGGAGTAATATATTAAATACATGGGTATATTAAAATTAGGCTTGAATTAATTTGAACCAAATTAATTAAAATTAGACTGGGCCTAAATTAAAACAATAAAGCCCGCACAGAATAGAGAAGAGTCAAGATGGGCCAGAATCCCCTAAGGAATTCGGCCAACCCTAGGTATAAATACCTAGGGTTAGAAAATTTCGGCCACCTCTATGCCATTAGCTCCTAGCCGAAATTTCTATAGCCTCTCGTCTCCTTTGTTCAGTTTTTCCAACGCTAGCACGGGTTGCATTCGCCAAGCGTTCGTGTACGTGAGAGTGGAGGAATTCTAAATTGAGTTCTGCAGTCATCATCCGTCTCTGAAAGAGATTTTTCTGGTATGAAATTTTAATCTCTTTCTATTTAATTTTATGTTTTTCAATTTCCACTTCAATTGCTCCTGGGACTGGATTTGAGGAAATCACCGCGTTCTTCCACTTTTATCGGGTGATTTCCGGTGACAAATCCCAACAGTGGTATCAGAGCAGGCTTTTGATCCGTGGAAATTGATTAATTTGGTTGAATCCCTGTTTTGAAATTGGATGTTTTTGATTGGGATTCTTGGTATGGGTTTTATGATTTTTCCCATATGTTTTATGCAATGAAAATTAAATTTGCATATAGGTTTATGTTAGTTTAATTTTATTGTGTATTTTGTAATTCTTGGTGAATTGCTATGGATGGTGATTGGTTATTTTTATTTTTTTAAATTCTGTTTAAATAATTAAAAAAAAAAACCAGCAGCAGCAGCCGCTGGGCGGCAGTTGCTGCCGCAGCAGCGGGCTGCTGCTGGGCAGTGGCCGCTGGGCGGCCACTGCGCAGCGGCAGCCACTGCTGGGCAGTGGCTGCCGCGCGGTAGCAGTGGGCAGCCGCTAGGCGGCTGCGCCGCTGCTGCTGCTAGGGCAACTCTGTTGCCCTAGCTGCAGCGGGCCGGGTCCAGTCTTTGGATTTTGCGGGTTTTGGGTCCGGGGCCCAGTTTTGAAATTTTAATTGGTTTTAAAATTCGTGTGTTTAAATTTATGTAATTTAAATGCGTGTGGTTTCTTGAATGAATTTTAATTTCGTTCATGCAATATTAGTTTTGGAAATTAATATGGTTAATGGAAGTTGGTTCGGGTAATTTTGGCACAATTACTCGAACGGCTAAATTGGACCCATGGTTTCCCAATTCCAGTGGGAGCAGTTGGACTGCCTGGGCTGGAGGCCCAAAGCCCGTTAAGGGTTAGAACCATGGTGGGCCAGAATTGGCGGTTTCCTAATAATGGCTTTGACATAATTTAAATGGGCTTAAATCATGCATTTTGACATGCTTTTGAATTATATGTATTGGATGCATATGTATGGTTGAATGAATGTATGATTGGATGCTATTGGGCCTTTTACGAGTTGGGTTGTATTTTTCTTTTGGGTAAATACGGCCTGCGTGTCGTTTTCTTTTAATGTAATTTTATTTTAGTTTAAGTTAAATATTATAAAATTTGTAAAAGAAGAAGCCCATAGAGTGGTGAGCCCAAAATGGAGGTGCAAGCCCAAATGGAGTTGCCAGCCCAGAAGGAGAAGATGGAGGCCCACCTAATATGTATTTCTAGTATAGGTTTACTAGAATTATATTAGAATGTAACATAGGCCCATAGCAGTCCATTTTATTTTATTTAATCATTTTATATATTCTTTTGCATGTATGAATGTATGTTACATATAGCTCATTCACCCGCTTTATGTATGTAAGCCGTTATAATTGAATCTAATAACCAAATGGAAATTACTAAGTCGCTTAAAAGTACTTCCCTCATTCAAAACCGAATCGAAGTGGGAATAGGCCAGTTGTAGACCATGCCCTCGCAGGATGCACTGGAGTATTGTCACTTTGTACTGGGTTAGAGTATTGGATACTCTAACACTTGAATGGAGGTTTTGACTTAGCATGGGTAGTAGGATTCTCCTGGCCCTAAGCATAGATGGGTAAGTGCCAACAAGCCCATCAAACCGAGAGTCCCTAGGTTGGGATTGGATGGCGTTCCTACCTAAATAGTTAAGGTGTAGTTGTATCAAACCCTCGTTTGGCTATATCTTAATGAAATATGGATCTCGGCCCATGAGCCCAACAACTCGGTTAAATTAATAACTTGATTCATTATTAATTTTATATGGGATCAACAAAGTAAAGCCCTTTATTAACACTCTAAATGTTTTTCTGTGTAGAAAGACCCAAATGGCAAACACTAATACCTTATCACTGCGATCGATTCTTGAGAAGGACAAGCTTTCCGGTCCTAACTTTTTAGACTGGTCTAGGAACTTGAGGATAGTTCTAAGACAAGAGTCAAAAGAGTATGTGCTAGAAAGGCCTGTGCCGGCTGCACCTCAGGGACGTAATCTGACGGCTGCACAGCTAGCGGAATACGAGGCGCACGTCAAGGACAACCGGGATGTGACGTGCCTTATGTTGGCGTGCATGGTCGCCGAACTGCAAAAACAGTTTATGGACCATCAAGCCTATGCTATGATAACAACTCTCAATGAGATGTTTCAGGAGCAAGCTCGTCAGGAAAGGTACCTGACCAATAAGGCATTCCACTCTTGTAAGATGGGGGCCGGGACATCTGTGAGTGCTCACGTGCTCAAGATGAAGGGCTATTTGGATACTTTGGCCCGTCTCGGATCGCCTATCTCTCAAGAGTTAGCGGTGGACACGATCCTGGCATCCTTACCGGATTCTTATGATCAGTTCATCCTAAACTATAATATGCAAGGGATGAACCGTACTGTCAGTGAGCTGCATGGGATGCTCAAGCTTACTGAGCAGTCGATCAAGAAGACTCCGCCGGTGCTGCTGGTTAACAAGGGGAACGCTCCTCTTGCTAAGGGTAAGGCCAAGGAAAAGGCCAAGGCTAAAGCCAAAAAGGCCAAAGCCAAGAAGGCCAAGGCCCAACCCAAAGGCCAGTAAAAGGCAGGTCCTGAGGACGTCTGTTTCGGGTGCAGACAGGCGGGCCATTGGAAGAGATCGTGTCCCAAGCTGATGGGAGAGCAGAGAAGGGGCCAAGGTGCATCCTCTTCAGGTATTTATGTTATAGATATTAACCTTACTGTTTCAACATCCTGGGTATTGGATACTGGATGTGGTTCTCACATTTGTTGCAATGTGCAGGGACTTAAGAACAGAAGGTTGCTGGGGTCGGGAGAGGTGGACTTGCGGGTCGGGAATGGAGCAAGGGTTGCTGCCATAGAGATCGGCGAATACCACCTAGTGATGCCCAGCGGATTGGTTTTAATTTTGGAACATTGTTACTTTGTACCTGCAATGTGCAGGAATATTATTTCTGTATCAATGTTGGACATGTCTGGATTTGAATTTTCTATTATAAATGGTCGAATTTCAATATCTAGAGAGGGGTTATTTTATGGAGATGCTCTATTAAATAATGGCCTGTATGTCCTGGACTTAAATGAAACCAATCACATCTATAACATAAACACGAAAAGGGTTAAGCCTAACGAACTTAATCCAGTCTACCTATGGCATTGTCGTCTTGGCCATATAAACGAGAAGCGCATAGCTAGGCTTCACAAAGCTGGAGCCCTAGGGTCTTTTGACTTGGAGTCGATTGATACATGCGAATCATGTTTAAGAGGCAAGATGACAAAGGTGCCCTTTAGCAAAAAGGCTGAAAGGGCCTCTGGCTTGTTGGACCTAATACATTCAGATGTATGTGGACCTATGAGCGCAGCGAGCAGAGGTGGGCATCTGTACTTCGTCACGTTCACAGATGATTTCAGCAGATATGGCTATGTCTATCTGATGAAACACAAGTCCGAGACCCTTGATAGGTTCAAGGAATTTAGGAACGAGGTACAGAACCAGCTTGGCAGGAATATCAAAGCCCTTCGGTCGGACCGAGGCGGTGAGTATATGAGCCTAGAGTTTGACTCATACTTGAGAGAGCATGGAATAGTTCCACAGCTCACTCCTCCCGGAACACCACAATGGAATGGGGTGTCCGAACGGAGGAATAGGACCTTGTTGGACATGGTCCGCTCAATGATGAGTCAAGCAACTCTCCCAATTAGCTTCTGGGGACACGCCCTCGAGACAGCAGCTCTCATTTTAAACAATACTCCGACTAAGGCAGTGGAAAAGACCCCATATCAGATATGGACGGGCAAGGAGCCCAATGTGTCTTTCCTAAGGATTTGGGGATGCGAAGCACATGTCAAGAAATTGACTAGTGGCAAGCTAGAGCCCAAAACCAATAAATGCCTGTTTGTGGGCTACCCTAGGGAAACCAAAGGGTATTACTTCTACAACCCCGCCGAGAACAAGGTGTTCGTGGCAAGGAAGGGGGTCTTTTTGGAAAAGGAGTTCCTTTCCAAGAAAGATAGTGGGAGCAATGTTGAACTCAGGGAAGTTCAAGGTCCACAAGCTCCTAAAGAGGATAACTTGGAGGCCCAGGTGGAGCTTCCACAAGTGGAGGCACCGACCCAGGCCGCACAAGAACCTAGAAGGTCTGGTAGGGATCGTCGGGAACCGGAGAGGTATGGTTTCCTCGTCACCGATGATCAAACTCTTCTCATCTGGGATGAAGAAGAACCTAACACCTACCAAGAGGCTATGGCTAGCCCACAGTCTGCAAATTGGCGTAA
The DNA here is from genome assembly GCA_039660915.1 of Euphorbia tirucalli. NCBI lineage: Eukaryota > Viridiplantae > Streptophyta > Magnoliopsida > Malpighiales > Euphorbiaceae > Euphorbia > Euphorbia tirucalli. The sequence goes on along the minus strand of CM077640.1, from coordinate 25,184,763 downwards.
AGCCATGGAAGCAGAAATGCAATCTATGTACGATAACCAAGTTTGGAACTTGGTTGATCCACCTCCGGGTGCTAAGGTCATAGGTTGCAAGTGGTGCTATAAGCTGAAAGCTGATAATACCTTCAAGGGGCGTCTGGTTGCGAAAGGTTTCAGACAGGTCCATGGGATAGACTATGATGAAACTTTCTCACCAGTAGCCATGCTCAAATCCATCAGGATACTGCTAGCCATAGCCGCATGGTATGACTATGAGGTATGGCAGATGGATGTCAAAACCGCTTTCCTTAATGGGAAGCTACTCGAGGATGTGTACATGACACAACCTGAGGGTTTTGTCGATCCTAAGTATCCGGGAAGGGTATGCAAACTTCAAAGGTCCATTTATGGACTGAAGCAAGCATCCCGTAGTTGGAATCTAAGATTCAATGAGGCTATAAAGGAATATGGCTTCATACAGAATCTGGATGAGCCTTGTGTGTATAAGAGGACTAGTGGGAGCATTGTCACATTTTTGGTACTGTATATAGACGACATCCCACTCATTGGAAGCGACATACCTACACTGCAAGGGGTAAAGCAGTGGCTGAGTAAGTGCTTCGCAATGAAGGACTTAGGCGAAGCTGAGATGATCCTAGGGATCAGGATCTATAGGGATAGATCAAATCGGCTTCTGGGCCTAAGTCAGGCTTCGTACATTGACAAAGTTCTGAAAAGATTCAGTATGGACCGGACCAAGAAAGGTTTCTTGCCAATGGGCCATGGGCTGAAACTTAGTAAGAAGAACTGTCCTAAAACAAGGGAGGACAGGGAGAACATGAAATTGGTTCCATATGCCTCGGCTATTGGATCAATTATGTACTCCATGTTATGTATGAGACCTGATGTCGCCTTTGCACTGAGTGTGACGAGCCGATACCAGCAGGATCCCGGGGAGGATCACTGGAAAGCTGTCAAGGCAATCCTCAAGTACCTTAACCGGACTAAGGATAGCTTCTTGGTGTATGATGGTCAGGAAGTATTATCAGTTACTGGGTATACTGATGCAAGCTTCCAGACTGACCAAGATGAGTACCAATCGCAGTCAGGGTATGTATTCTTGCTGAATGGTGGTGCTGTAAGCTGGAGGAGCTCAAAGCAACCAACCATAGCGGACTCTACAACAGAAGCTGAGTACATCACCGCGTGTGATGCAGCTAAGGAAGCTGTGTGGATGAAGAAGTTTATCACTAAGTTGGGAGTAGTGCCAACTATCCAGGACCCAGTCGATATCTTCTGTGACAACAATGGGGCCATCGCACAAGCTAAGGAGCCCCGGTCACACAAGAACACAAAGCACGTGCTCAGAAAGTTTCACCTCATACGAGAAATCGCGGAGAGAGGTGATATTGCATTACACAGAGTGGACACCGAGCATAATGTCGCAGATCCATTGACCAAGGCGCTGGCCCAGCCCAAGCATGAGGGTCATACTAGATCTATAGGGATTAGGCCCATGCCTAGTTGGAACTAGTGCAAGTGGGAGATTGTTGGAAATGCCCTAGTCCCCGAGGCATTGGTCCTTGTATTTGTACCATACATTTATTGGATTTATGTGTTGTACTTATTTGTGTCATTAATAAAAGCATCAATTCATTTGTTATATTTATCTTGTGCAGTATAGTAAATGAAGTATCCAATGGACATATCTATATCCATGACGACTAGTGTCATGCACTTAGCAGTAAGACCATGGATAGGGTTAAGGATATGACCATAAATAGATCCGTAGTCTGTTCCAGTCATGGGAATGAATGGAACAACAGACTATCATTAACCTGGTTGTATGGCGGTGTCTTACCGGTCATTGGACATGGAATGTCAACCGAGTTAATGGGTACATGCCTGGGAGCATGGTACTGGATAGATCCACTAAACGAGTAATCCACATGGTATGGTATCACAATGGATTCTCGTGTAGTACTTGTATGGATCCTTTGACCTGACCATATGATGGTGTTACATGTGAAGTCGCATACTTAGGGGTACGCCTAAAGAGCCTGTAATAGGGTGCCAAGTATGGGTGCTTTCGGGTATGTCACTGAACATGGTAATACTATGGATATGCAGAAGGGATTTGTCACTCAGTAACCAACTGAGAAGATATCACCGGCCACTTGATGAATGTGACTGATAAGAGTGTGGCCACACCCAAACAAGTTGGAACTTGTTTGTGAGAATCAGTACATTCGGGATCAAGTTAATGTCCGGACACAAAAGAGGGTGATCAATCCATGCCTCTGTGTTGGACACCGATATCAATGACATGGGATGTACAAGTTTAACTACCGGGTTATGATATCAGTTAGACTGCCATCTCCATCTTAATTGGGGGCTGCAGTGGCTTGCTAGAGCCCAACTGCAGTCTGCGGGCCAAAGGCCCGCTGCCAATATAAAGATGGGCCCACAGGATCGTACACATAGAACGATAGAATGCAGACTTAAGGAATCACTTGTATACTTGGAGTATACACAATGGAGGGAGAAGCATGTATATATTAATCATATTATAAGGATCAATTGGATTGGTCATAATAATAAAATTAATATATTCTATTGGCTCTTCATAATTAATTGGATTAATTATGAAATTATTTCCTAAGTGGAAATATTCGTATGTATGGGTTTACATATGACTTTATTTTGTGGGGAGTTAATTTTAATTTGATGGATTAAATTAAATGTCAAACCAATTTTAATTTGGATGTAAATAATATATTACTTGGAGTAATATATTAAGTACATGTGTATATTAAAATTGGGCTTGAATTAATTTGAACCAAATTAATTAAAATTAGACTGGACCTAAATTAAAACAATAAAGCCCGCACAGAATAGAGAAGAGTCAAGATGGGCCAGAATCCCCTAAGGAATTCGGCCAACCCTAGGTATAAATACCTAGGGTTAGAAAATTTCGGCCACCTCTATGCCATTAGCTCCTAGCCGAAATTTCTATAGCCTCTCCTCTCCTTTGTTAAGTTTTTCCAACGCTAGCACGGGTTGCATTCGCCAAGCGTTCGTGTACGTGAGAGTGGAGGAATTCTAAATTGAGTTCTGCAGTCATCATCCATCTCTGAAAGAGATTTTTCTGGTATGAAATTTTAATCTCTTTCTATTTAATTTTATGTTTTTCAATTTCCACTTCAATTGCTCCTGGGACTGGATTTGAGGAAATCACCGCTTTCTTCCGCTTTTATCGGGTGATTTCCGGTGACAAATCCCAACAGGGCTTGCTTAATCTGGGCCTCCCTCCATACTTAATGCAATTACAACAATTCTATTTAAATTAAAATCTATTCTAAAATTACATCAAAATAAAAGAAATGGCACGCAGGTCATATTTCCCAAAACCAAATTACAACCAATAATAATTAAGGGTGCATAGAACTCAACATCACATTTCAAACAAAATACATGTCGTGCACATACGTAGCAATCTATAAATATAAATGTTAAGCTGAGTTACTTAGGGTGAAATTGCCAATTTTAACAAACGTGACTAAGGCCCATAAAGGCCCAATGGATTACATCCATTAATGCAAAATTAACAATGTTCCTCTCACTTGAATTTAGGTTGTCACAAATTCAAAATTTAGTCTTCCTAATTTTCACTAATGCCACGGTTTATTGGGCTAATTTCACAAAGTCCATATTCAATTTAATATGCAAAACCAATGAATTAAATATGCGTACCAACAAAATAAATAATTTAAATACAAATTAATTTAAAATAAACAATTTTAATTTAAATTGCATTACGGGCTAGGGATAAAAAAAAAACACAAAATCCAAAACCAGACCCGAACTTCGTGCACGGTGCTGTTGTCCGGGGACAGCAGCGTTGCCACTGCAGCATGCCTTGTAGCAGCTGCTACTTGCTGCAGCCTAAAAAAATACATGCAAAATCCAAAACTGGACCCGAACCCCACATGCAGCATGCCATGTAGCAGCTGCTGCAATTTGCGATTCCATCTTTTGCCCAAAACATAATTTTTTTTATAACATAATAAAAAAACACAGCAGCGATAAATTAATAAGCAGCAAAAAAAAAAATCACAGCAGGAAAAAAAAAAAGATAAATCCAATCTGGAAAAAATTATCAAAACCTGAAAAACCATTCTTGAAACCTATTCTTTCTTTGAGAACACAATCAAGAATGAATTCCAATCAATCAAATGGACAAAACCTAAGCTCTGATACCACTGTTGGTATTCGTCATCGAAAAATTAACGTGACACAGCGAAATTACATTGTTTAAAATTTTCCCAGAATCCACCTATCATGTCCATTTACCATTGATTGAAATAAAACCAATTTGAATCAAGAGATATTCACTCACCAAATCCATCTCTTCTAGGGACTGCTGCAAAATCGAATCTTTTAGTGAAAATGATCTCCATAATTTAGTGCATGACCAACTATCGAGCGGATACTGGTGGTAACCAAAGAAGCAAAGGAATGGAAGATTAATTGCTGTAAATTTTGGCTTTTTTGAGGCTACAATGGGGCTAAATTTTCCAGCAATTAAATTAAGTTAGGGTTAGGTTTTCTTTCTTAAGTGTGCCCTTATATAGACTCCTTGTCTAATTGGGTTTTAATTAGGTTAATTAAACCCAAGCCCACTAGGATTATAATTGCATAAATAAACTTTAATTAAAAAGTATATGCTATGTGATTTAATCCCATTTGGCTAAATTTAATTATCCCTAAATAAAATTAAATCACACTTAAGTAAATACAATACATGTATTCAATTTTCCTACTTAGGAAAAATATTTAATTAATTGTTTACTTTATGTAATTCAATTAATTAATTAATTAATTAATTACATTATGTAAACTTATTAATTAAATTAAATCAACCCATTGTTAATTAATTACCTTGACACCGAATGTCAACTAATTAATTAACGCATTCCTTCCAATGTACATTACATGTACAATTTCTATAAGTTCCGGCCCAGGTGCATGATCCTATAGGTTTGTCTTTATATTGGCAGTAGGCCCAAGGCCCACAGACTGTAAGTGGGTTCTAGCAAACCATTACAGCCCCTAATTAAGACAGAGATGCAGCAGTCTTTAGAAGACACTCACCCAGTAGTAATCTCATAGTGTCCTTTGCCAAAAGATATCGATATGAATAAACAAGATGCATGGTGACTGTTATCCTCTTATACTGTTTATTACATTTCTTGATCTTAAGTTGACTGATTAATCAAATAAGCTACCAACTTATTTGGGTATGGCCATACACTTATCAGCCTCACTCATCAAGTGGCTAGTGATATCATCTCGGTGTTACCCGAGTGGCAATTCCATCACTTCATTATCAATATCAATATGTTCACTAGTCCACCCAATCATACCTGTATTTAGCATCCTTTTACAGACCTGTTAGGCGTATGTCAAAGTGAACCGAAGTCCATATTGATACTATAATGAAATCTGGTTTGAGGATAAAAGAGATCTACTTAAGAAAGACCTATGACGTGACAACTATGTGGCTTTCTTATGCGGATTGATCCAGTCCCACATCAACGACATGTATCCATATTCATGACTGACTATACAAGTACTATGGCTAGTTAAGAACTTTCATACAATCATTGAATATACAAGTTTGTGATTCTATTCGTTCCCATGATTAGAATAGACTTGGGATAGGCTTTATGATTATCAATCAATGGATACTCTAGTCATATTATAGCACAAGATATAAATGAAATAGATTAAATGCCTTTTTTAATGTGACACAGATAATGTATTTATACAAAGAGTCTGAATGTGAGATACAAAATACAAGAATCCAATGCCCTAAGAACTAGGGTACACCAACAAACGCGACATCAAGCCTCATACACAACATGGAGTACATGATAGATCCTATAGCAGATGCATAAGGGATCCTTTCCATGCTCTCTCGGTCTTTCTTTGTTTTAGGACCATCTTTCTTACTCAGCTTCATCCTATGACGCATACACAAGAATCCTTTATTTCTCTTGTCCATGCTAAATCTTTTTAGAACCTTATCTATATATGTGGCCTGACTTGGGCCTAGAAGTCGATTGGATCTATCTCTGTAGATCCTTATCCCTAAGATCATTTTAGCTTCACCTAAGTCCTTCATTATGAAGCACTTACTCAACCACTGCTTTACCCTTTGTAGTGTTGGTATGTCACCTCCAATGATGAGGATGTCGTCAACATATAGCACTAGGAAGGTGGAAAAACTCCTACTAACCATCTTATACACACAGGGCTCATCAGAATTTTATATAAAGCTATATTTGGTAATAGCCTCATTGAATCTCTAATTCCATAACCTTGATGCTTGCTTCAATCCATAAATGGATCTTTGAAGCTTGCATACCCAGTTAGGATACTTTGAATCGATAAAACCCTTAGGTTGTGCCATGTACATGTCCTCGAGTAGCTTTCCTTTGAGGAAAGTGGTCTTAACATTCATCTACCATATCTCATAATCGTACCATGCAGCTATGGCTAGTAGTATCCTAATGGATTTGAGCATGAAAAGTGGTGAAAAAGTTTCATCATAGTCAATTCCTTGAACTTGCCTGAATCATTTTGCCACCAATCACCCCTTGAAGGAGTTGTTGGCTTTTAACTTAAAATACCACTTGTAACCTATCACCTTGTAGGGAATCGTCACAGGAAAAATTAAATGCAAGGTAGAATACCGCTTAAAATTTTCCTAGATTACATAGCCCAAGATTCATGTAGATTTATAGAATGAAACTGTGAGCACGGGTTTTTCCAGACCTCTATGATGAAAACCCTTTGTTACCTATTAGATAGATAAATGTGAATCAGATTTGAGAATGAGCAGAATAATGCCCAGAATGTTCTTGAACGGCCCAAAATTCAGAAGAGTCCTTGATCCGAAACCTCGAGAAAGGTCCATCGAGTGATTAGAAGGCTTAGGTGTGAGTGTAGGCTATAGCTAAGGCATGCAGGCTCTATTTAAAGCCGTGTGGTTGTAGTTTCACAACTCTAGTCACACAACTTTAGTTTACAGTTGTACGACTGTAGTCTAAAGTCACATGACTATAGAAACTACAGCCGCATGACTGTAATAACTACAGTCGCGCGACTATAGTAAGAGTCAAGCGGCTCTAATCTTTGACCCAGTGGATTCCTAAATAGATTATAACTCTATCTTTAACTCGGATTTTTGGCCAGGAATTAAGTAATTAGGGCGATGAAAAGAAAGAAAAAAGAGAGGAATCACTTAGGAGGAGGAGATCATTCTAGTGAGAGAAAAACAAGTTTTAGAGAGAGAAAGTGAGAGAAAAAAAAAAGAAAAATCAACAAAAAAATCAAAACACAGAGGGAATACAGACCAAAAACACATAGTGTGAGAGTTCCTAGTGGCGTATCACTTGTTCGAGTTGTTCTCGAGTTTTGTTCGGATCGATTCAGGATGCGTGTTCTAGAATTTGGGGACATTTGGAGGTTCTAGGCGGATTTCGGCATCCAAATCCAATTCTGGTCGTCAAATACACTAAAACATAAAAGAGGTAAACTCTGAGAGGCCTTAAAACTTGATTAGTATTGATTTGTGGTTGTGTTTTTGTGTTTCAATGATTATCTGAAAAACTATCTGTGCAACTACAGTCGCACGATTGTAACTATAGTCGCACGACTGTAGTTATAGTGTCATAATTTTAGTTGTCTGGAATACAACTGTGCGACTATATACCATAGTCACACGATTGTATTCTTCTAGGCAGAAGCCCATAAAGCCCAAAACGACCGAATACGTCTAGTTTTCCCATTCTAAATGATTTTTCATGATTTAATTAGGTCAAATCACATCTGTATGCCCTAAAATTATGGTTTTCAGATTTCCAATAATACGAATGTGAGATTTAGATTTTGTTAGTTTCTATTCTTGAAATTCATGGTTGTTAGATACTTAATCGGATCCTCGATCCAGTGTTTACGGACCCTCGGATTTCCAAAATCTTTAGAAATCATCAAAATCAATTGAAACAAATATCAAGCTCTGTTCACTATAGTAGTGCGAGTATAACATTATAGTCCTACGACTCTAACTAGAGTCGCAGGACTATAGTTCTCAGAATACAGTCATGCAACTGTATATTATAGTCGTACGACTATAGTTTATCAAAATACAGCTGCACCGCTATAGTTACAGGAAGGAGACAGACTCACAGGACGACCATAAGGGTGCATCGCGTGATGCTATCTTTAGAATCAAACCTGTTTTTGATGTGTTTTCTGTTTTGGGCCTTAGATGGATGTTTGGAATTAGGAAAGCCCCACGAATGGAACCCCGAGTTCTAGGATAACTGACCCATTAAATGGTGAAATTTGCATGTAATTAAGCCAAATTGTTTTTAAAAAAATGTTTTCAAGTATAAAAACCTACAGGCCGTTTCTAAAATGATTTTCCAGGTCTAACCGAGCAAGTCGCCCGGACTTCTCGGTTATCCCCTAGATGCATGCCCCCATTTCCTGATGTTCCCCATTCTGTCTTGTGTGGGTCTTACTTGTGTTTGTAATATAATTGTGGTAACCAATCTGTTTCGCAGCTTTTATTTTTCTTTTTTATTATTTTTGAATGTATTTTATAGACCTTCGTGTATTTTAGGCGATTGTGATTTTTTAGATCTTCGTGTATCTAGGCGATTGTATTGGTGAGGATGAGAGTTTTTTCTCTTTTTAGGTTGTGATAAGTGGCCTTTATTTCTTTTTCGTTTGCTTTTGATGTATGGTTTATATTCCTGCACTTTAATTTTATGCAATTTATTTATGTCATCTGAATAAGCATGGGCTAAATAATAAAAGATAAAAATGGGTAGAGAATTAAGTGAGTAAAATATTGTCATATGAACTTATAAATGAATGTAAGATTGAGGTTGAATAGGTAAGTTGCCCGAACCCTAAATCTCTGGAGTAGGTACAGTAGTCTACGCTCGGTAGGGAGCTGTATCGGAATTTCCTGGATGAGCTGATCCGAGTGGCAACTTTATCACTAATCTTGAAATTTAGGTTACAAGGTCTTTAATTTAATAAAACGAGATTTTATAAAATGCAAAACCAGTTTTCTTAAAACTCAGATGCAAAGAAAAGGTTTTCTACAAAAGGATTTCCAAAACAAATCAATGGTTTTCCTAAGCAAGATACAAACCCGTTTTCAAAACAAAACAAATCAAGTTCTTCTTCTTTCTTCCCCGGTTCACTTCGTCGATCACACTTTTCGTCGAAAAGGTCATCCACTCACAGTGGCGACTCCGCTGGGGATCTTCTCTCTTAAAAAGCTTTTATAAGAACTTAAGGAACTTAGGCAACTACTAAAATATAACCTCGATTGCAGTCATTTACTAGCTCATAGTACCATATTTTACTCGCACTTGCATCGTATGATATTTTCTTCTTCTCAACCCCTCAAACTCACTGATCAGCCCAGTTTACTTCAGAAGATGACATACCTCTTCCACCAAGATTGGTGGAACCCGAAGGGGTAAACCACTCATAGCATTGCATGAACCTCTCATGTTCTATATGGAGGAGTGTATATTCACTATGGGGACCTGTACGACCCTTGGATTGACTTTGGCCCACATGTAATGACCTAGTAATTTCCCCTTACCAAAACAGAAATTCGAAATTGGACATTGAGAGTACACCTTTGGTATCCCCGGTTGATGCCAAAGAGACCCAACACCAAGGAAGAATACAGATCAATCGAAAGGAGGCATAAGGTTGGAAGGGTGAGCATATTGTTGCGTGTGCTAACGTTTGTTCTGTGGTGGTTTGTTTAACCTTTTTCACAAAGCATCAAGCATGCATAATCATTCATGTGCCACTCTAACCACATCTTTGTGCAGTCATTTTCAAGACATGAACATATGTGTGACATCGATGCTAACCACATCGTCATGCAACCATGACATTTTATTTATGTGCCATATACATCTCGTGTGTTAACATTCCCATAAAGCATAAACGACATCATTTTGTATGTCATGCATCCTAACCATTTCTTCATGCAGCCACTTGCATTTTGTGTGACATGAACATTCATTTCATCTTTTATCATTCCATTTGATAAAGGAAATTCTAAGTATGCCCTTCATGATCATTCCATCCCATATCAGGTGTCCCAAAACTACCCGTGTTCTGCCCGTGCACCGGATTGCACTTGGCCATTTCACTAGACCATTTCATTCACTAGAGGACCACAACAGTCCTAGGTCTATGTTCATGTGGTGGAGCATGCGACAACATTACATGACATTACGCCCACTCATCATTGGTGTCACGGTGATGCTAAAGCCCTACTTGTGCGTCGTGATCAACATTGGATTGTTTCATGACATTAATGAATCATTCGAGTTACTCCTTGAGTATCGGATTACTACACACATGGGCATTTCATGACATTACCAAATATACAAGGTGTTCCATGAATGCTTAATCTCTGTTGGTGTCTCTATCCACACGCGACTTTTTTGTAACATCATTTCATCCAAGATGCCCTAAAAGCATCAAAACTTTGTCCGAGGGACGGCCCCCATATGACCGTTTCATATCACCTTATTGACCTACAAAGCTTTGAAACTTTGTCCGTGTGTCGGTAAACATACAACTATTTCATGACACCCACTAGGTGCCCTAAAAGCATCAAAACTCTGTCCGTGCGACTGCTCACACGCGACATTCTTGCATTATCTTTTACATAGCATTGGGTATTCTTAGAACGTCTAAAGTAGAAAAGAGAATGAAAACATAAAGATCATCCTCATTATCGTTCTCATTCATGAGACATCATTCAACCATAGTCATCTCACGATCATACCATACACGTCACTTAGTACGTCATGTCTAGAGTCATAACATCCATCCACGGTGCTAACCCTATGTTGAATGTGCAGTTTGGAGTCGAATTTCAAAATAGTTAGTGTGGGTTGAACAAAGTTCCAGTCAGCCAGTTCAGTCAGCCCAACCAGAATCAGTCACTGTGGAGGAGATCAAGGACGGTTCTATTGGTGTGCCCTAGTTCTTAGGGCATTGGATTCTTGTATTTCGTATTATACATTAAGACTTATTATATGAATACATTATTTGTTTCACATTAATAAAGGCAATTAATCAATTTCATTTATATCTTATGCTATAATATAAGTAGAGTATGTTAGGATTCGTCATTGGAAAAATAACGTGACGCAGCGGAAAATACACCGTTTAAAATTTCCTAGAATCCACCTATCGTGTCCAATTACCATCGATTAGAATAAAATCAAATAAGAATTAAGAGAGATTAACTCACCGGATTCATCTCCTCTAGAGACTGCTGCAAAATCGTTTCTTGAAACTGCGATCTCCAAAGTCCGGTGCACGACCAACTATTGAGCAGGAACCGGTGCTAGCCGAAGACGCCAAGGAATGGAGGTTTAATGCTGGGATTTTCAGCTGTTTTGGGGCTGCTATTGGTGGCTGAAATTTCCAGCAATTAATTAGAGTTGAATTAGGTTTTTCTTCCTTAAGTGTGCCCTTATATAGACACCTTGTCTAGTTGGGTTTTAATTAGGTTAATTAAACCCAAGCCCACTAGGATTATAATTACATAAATAAACTTTAATTAAAAAGTATATACTATGTAATTTAATTCCATTTGGCTAAATTTAATTACCCCTAAATAAAATTAAATCACACTTAAGTTAATACAATACATGTATTTAATTTTCCTACTTAGGAAAATTATTTAATCAATTGTTTACTTTATGTAATTCAATTAATTGATAAATTAATTAATTACATTATATAAACTTATTAATTAAATTAAATTCAACCCAATGTCAATTAATTACCTTGACACCGAATGTCAACTAATTAATTAATGCATTCCTTCCAATGTACATTACATGTACAATTTCTATAAGTTCCAACTCAGTTGATCTATGTGCACGATCCTATGGGTCTGTCTTTATGTTGGCAGTAGGCCTAAGGCCCACAGAGTGTAAGTGGGTTCTAGCAAACCATTATAGCCCCCAATTAAGATAGAGATGCAGCAGTCTTTAGAAGACACTCACTCGGTAGTAATCTCATAGTGTCCTTTGCCTAACGATATCGATATGAATAAACAAGAGGCATGGTGTCTGTCATCCTCTTCTGTTGTTTATTATACTTCTTGATCTTGAGTTGACTGATTAATCAAATAAGCAACCAACTTATTTGGGTATGGCCATACACTTATAAGTCCCACTCATCAAGTGGCCAATGATATCATCTTGGTGTCACCCGAGTGGCAATTCCATCACTTCATCATCAATATCAACATGTTCACCGATCCACCCAATCATACCCATATTTAGCATCCTTTTACAGACCTGTTAGGCGTATGTCAAAGTGAACCGGATTCCATATTGATATTATAATGAAATCTAGTCTGAGTACAAAAGAGACTTACTCAAGAAAGACCTATGACATGACAACCATGTGGCTTTCTTGTGCGGATCGATCTAGTCCCATGTCAATGACATGTACCTGTATTCATGACTGACTATACAAGTACTATGGCTAGTTAAGAACTACCATACAGTCATCGAATATACAAGTCTGTGGTTCTATTCGTTCCCACGATTAGAACAGACCTGGGATAGGTTTTATGATTATCAATCAATGGGTACTCTACTCATATTATAGCACAAGATATAAATGAAATAGATTAATTGCCTTTTTTAATGTGACACAAATAATGTATTCATACAATGAGTCTTAATGTATAATACAAAATACAAGAATCAAATGCCCTAAGAACTAGGGCACACCAACAATCTCCCACTTGCACTAGTTCCAAGTGGGCATTGCCCTAATTCCTATAGATCTGGTATGACCGTCGTGCTGTGTCTGCGGCAACGCTTTGGTCAATGGATCAGCGACATTATTCTTGGTGTCAACCCTCTGCAATGATATGTCACCTCTGTTCACGATCTCCCGAATGAGGTGAAACTTTTTGAAGACATGTTGGGATCTCTTGTGTGACCGGGGCTCCTTAGCTTGTGCGATGGCCCCGTTGTTGTCACAAAAAATCAACTGGGTCTAGGACAGTGGGTACTACTCCCAACTCAGTTATGACTTTCTTGATCCAAACGGCTTCCTTTGAGCTTCGCACGCAGCTATGTACTCAGCTTCCATTGTAGAGTCAGCAATGGTGGCCTGCTTTGAGGACCTCCAACTAATGGCACCGCCATTCAGGAGAAAAACATAACCAGACTGTGACTGGTTCACATCCTCATCAGTCTCAAAGCTTGCATCAGTGTAACCTGACACTACCAGCTCATCTTGACCTCTATACACTAAGAAAGCATCCTTAGTCCGGTTAAGGTACTTCAAGATTGCCTTGACTGCCTTCCAGTGTTCCTTACCGGGGTCCGACTGGTACCCGCTAGTCATACTTAGTGCAAACACGACATCAGGCCTCGTACATAACATGGAGTACATGATAGATCCAATCGTAGATGCATAAGGGATCTTTTCCATGTTCTCCTGATCCTTCTTTGTTTTAGGACTATCTTTCTTACTCAACTTCAACCCATGGTGCATAGGCAAGTGTAAGCGCCGAAATTTCACTTTCAAAAAAAAAAAAAAAAAAAGTATAGTCGTACGACTATTGCTACAGTCGTACGACTGTAGTCAAACTACAGTCGTACGACTATAGTCAAACTATAGTCGTACAACTGTAGATCTACCCATAAAAGCAGAAAAGAAAGATAGAAAAGGGGGGAGGACGCAAAAAAGGAAAAAGAAAAACGGACAGACAGAGAGAAAGGGAGAAAAAGAGCAAGAAGAGAAAACCAAAGAAAAAAGGAGGAACTCCTCATCAAAATCCTCAGCATTTGGAAATCTCTGGAATCAAATCTCAAACCCTAACTCAAGGAGAAAAGTCCAGATTTTAGTGGATTGGAGCGACGCCAGGGGTCAATCCTACGGTGGACGCACGCCACAGAGGTAAATACCCCTTTTCCCTTCTCTTTTATAAGCTTTCTGGGTGATTGGTGTGCTTTTTCTGCATTTTTATCCGTTTTTTCTGCATTTCTGCTCCTGGAAATCAAGAACAGTCGCACGACTGTTCTTGAATTGATGAACAGTCGTACGACTGTAGTTACAGTCGTACGACTGTAGTTGATTTCCAGGTGGTTTTATTTTCAGCTTGTTTTAAATAAGATTTTGATGGAATCTTGAATTTTCAGCATCTACAGTCGTAAGACTGTAGTTGATTTTGTACGACTGTAATTTACAGTCGTACCCCTGTAGTTTTCAGAATCAGAATTTTACCTTTAAAACCCAAAAATTTCATAAAAAATCCATAAAAATTCCCAAAAATTCCCAAAAAATCCCAAAAAATTAAAAAACCCCAAAAATCATCAAAATGAATTTTGTTGTGTGCATCACGACCATAGATTCAATTTTTAGTAAAATTGCATTTAGAACAATTCAACGACGGAGACCCATTTCTCCTGAAAACCGACCCACTTAAATATATAAAAATGCATGTAAACCGGAAAAATTGTTTTCAAAATGATTTTTTTTCCACTAAAAAACCAAAATACAGGGACGTTTCAAAATGTTTCCCAGGTCTAACCGGGCCGGCTAGCCGAGCCAACCCGGTTACCCCCTAAATGCATGCCCCCGATTCTTGATTTCCCAATTCTGTCTATTTGAGTCCAACTTGTGGCGTGCTGTATATATTGTGCTAACCCTTTGTTTTGCAGGTTTTAATTTCTTTTTATTTTTATTTTTATTTTGGATGTAATTTAATAGATTAAATCGTGTATCCTAGGTGGTTGTATTTTTCTAGATTCTCGTGTATATAGGCGATTGTATAAGTGAGGCGAGAGTTTTTATTTTTCCATTCGATTTGGTTGTAAGCCAATTAATATTTATTCCTTTTCCTTATTTTTGTATTAAATATTTTGTGTGCGCGCTGTATGCCTTTTATATTCAACAAAATTGGCTTTAGATTTTGAAATACCATTCGAGAACATTGGCAATATTTATTTTAATTAGACACGAAATAAGGGACTTGTCCGGACCCGAATCTTTGGATAGTGTAGCGGCCGTTCATCCAGTTCAGCTACATAAGAATTTCCCGGTTGAGCTGAGCCGGGTGGCGACTCTACAATGTTCATCGAGACTTAGGTCTCGGTTCTTTTATTTATTAATTCTATTTATTTTTTCCAAAACGCGGATTTCCTTTATAAAACCCCACGCGACGGATGGATCCGCCCGAGATCGAGGCGCCCCATTCCGAAAGGGAGTCCCGCGTCCCGTCGAAAACGCGTCGTCCGCTCATAGTGGCGACTCTGCTGAGGAACTCTTAAAAAGTTTTCTTAAAAACTTAAAAGAATTTTGACAAGCCCTGAAAAGTGTCTAATTAAAATAAGGCAGATGATTCTCTTTTGGTATTTTATTTGCATTTTAGTTAGCCATTTTTGCATTAGATTTAGTATCCATTTATAGCCCGATGGATTGTTGAAGTGTCGCCTAAGTTCCTCCTGGTCTTAGGGGCACGAATACGAAACACCACTCATAGCCTCGTACGAACCCCTTCGCTAGGACCCTTGAGTGGGGAGAAGTGAGGAGTATATTTTGCTATGGGAACCTTGATTTTTAACCCGACTTGGACTGAACCCATATAGGCAGCCCTAGTTGGATTCCCTTAGGATACCAAAATAATTGTGTGAGTAATAATAAAATTCCGCCTTCATCACCCCCTGTTGGTGATCGAAGTGAACCTCGCCTAGGACTCGGTTAGAAATTTTTGAGACCGACCACGTTGGAGGAATAAGGTTGGAAGAATTCGTTTTGCTTGCTATGTGTTTCTCGCCATCTCGTGACACATCGCCATTGCTACTTCCACGTGCATCACATACCATAATCACCATTCTCCATACATGTGACATATCATACACAAACATCTTTGTGTGATACTAACCCACATTTTTATGCAGCCATTTGCATTTTATTTTGTGTGTAAAACATTAATTCATTTGTTTGTCATTCACACTAACTCTTTCTTTTTCAGCCATAACATTATATTTGTGTGATTGGCATTTTTCACATAGCATACATAACATCATTATATGTGTCATGCATCCTAATCCACATTTTTATCCAGCCACGTGCATTTTTATTTTCTTGTGCAATCATTAAATCATCCGCTTGCCATTCATACTAACCATTTCTTTTTCAGCCATAACATTATATTTGTGTGATTAGTATTTTTCACATAGCATACATAACATCATTATGTGTGTCATGCATCCTAACCACGTTTTTTTGTAGCCATTTGCATTTTGTAAGTCATAGCATTCACGACATATCACCTAAATTAAATTAGGGGCATTCCAAGGATGCCCACCACGATCATATCATTCCATCATATATCGGGTATCCTAAAATACCCGTGTTTTGCCAATGCACCGGATTGCATTCGGCCATTCCACCAAATCATTTCATTCAATAGAGATCACAATGGTCCTAGGTATATTTCCGTGTGACAATCCATACGAGACATTTCATGACATCATGCTCATTTACCATAAATATCATACCATGCTGTGATCCACATCAGATTACTTCATGACATTACTATATCGTTCAAGGTGCTCCCCGAGCGCCGGATTAGTACGCATTTAGGGGCATTTCATAACATCCCAAATCATGAAAGGTGTTCCCCGAACGCCAAGCTTTTGTCCGTGTCCTTATTACACGTGACTCTCTCATAACATCATTTCATTTCATACGCTCAAAAGCATCGGAACTCTGTCCATGGGCCGGTCCCATGTGACCACTTCATATCATCCCATAGACCCACAAAGTGTCGAACTCTGTCTGTGTGTTAGTACACACGCGACCATTTCATAAAATTCATTAGGTGCCCCAAAAGCACCAAACCTTCATCAGTGTAGTGGTCCACACGTGGCATTTTTGCATAGCATTGGGTGTTCTTGTGATGTCCAAAAATAAAAATAAAAATAAACACAAAGGGATCATCCCCTTATCTCACGATATACATCTCATTCATCCATCAAACATTCAAGCACTCCACAACGTTCAAGCATTCCATAAGCACCAAGGACTTCACAGCATACACTACCGTCATCTGAGTGTTCCAAAAACGCTAGAAACTCCATCAAGCCCGTTAGGTCCTCCATAATCATTAGAAACCCTGTCCTTGTGTCCCGCACACCCAAATACAGAAATATCCTCCTCGTGTAAGATTAAGCTCTACACGTATCGTTTCGAAATATCTTTCTGTGCAAGACCAGCTCTGCACGTACCGCATCGAACTCCACACTTCCTCCCCGTGTAAGACAAGTTCTACACGTGTGCAAGACCAGCTCTGCACGTACCGCATCAAATTCCACACTTCCTCCCCATGTAAGACCAAGCTCTACACGTACCGCTCCAAATCTTCCCGTGCAAGACTAGCTCTGCACGTACCGCATCAAACTCTACCCTTCCTCCCCGTGTAAGATAAGCTCTACACATATCGTTCCAAAATATCTTTCTGTGCAAGACAAGCTCTGCACACTTCCTCCCCGTGTAAGACAAGCTCTACACGTACCGCTCCAAATTCCCCGTGCAAGACCAGCTCTGCAAGTACCTCATCAAATTCCACACTTCCTCCCCGTGTAAGACCAAGCTCTACACGTACCGCTCCAAATCTTCCCGTACAAGACCAGCTCTGGACGTACCGCATCAAACTCCACACTTCCTCCCCGTGTAAGACAAGCTCTACACGTACCGCTCCAAATTCCCCGTGCAAGACCAGCTCTGCACGTACCGCATCAAATTCCACACTTCCTCCCCGTGTAAGACCAAGCTCTACACGTACCGCTCCAAATCTTCCCGTGTAAGGCCAGCTCTGCACGTACCGCATCAAACTCCACACTTCCTCCCCGTGTAAGACAAGCTCTACACGTATCGTTCCAAATTCCCCGTGCAAGACCAGCTCTGCACGTACCGCATCAAATTCCACACTTCCTCCCCGTGTAAGACCAAGCTCTACACGTATCACTCCAAATCATCCCGTGTAAGACCAGCTCTGCACGTACCGCATCAAATTCTATCCATCCTCCCCGTGTAAGACAAGCTCTACACGTATCGTTCCAAATTCCCCGTGCAAGACCAGCTCTGCACGTACCGCATCAAATTCCACACTTCCTCCTCGTGTAAGACAAGCTCTACACGTATCGTTCCAAATTCCCCGTGCAAGACCAGCTCTGCACGTACCGCATCAAATTCCACACTTCCTCCCCGTGTAAGACCAAGCTCTACACGTATCGTTCCAAACTTCCCGTGCAAGACCAGCTCTACACGTACCACATCAAATTCCATACTTCCTCCCTGTGTAAGATCCGCTCTACACGTATCGCTATAAACACTACACCTTTTCCCGTGTAAGATCCGCTCTACACGTACCACTTTAATTACTACATCTCCTTCCCGTGTAAGATCCGCTCTACACGTACCGTTTCAAATGTCAACTCTCCTCCCGTGTATGATACGTTCTACACATGAACCCTTTGTAAGTATCACCTTGCTTCGATCCGTGGACACCTTGTGTGTCATTTTATCCATGTGGTATATATTTATATGCCACACTATACTTCAGCATATAGCTTCATCAGCATTCATTGCATTTTGCACGTCTTCATTCTTATCTTTGTGCGCATTTGACTAATATAGGATTGCATAACATGACATGGCATCACATGACATCATCATTCACGTGTGCATGCATCACATCTCGCATTCATAACTGCATCATCCCTAGACTTGGTATCCTCTGTGTGCATGCCCCAGTCGATGCTAACAAGTGTTTGTACCAGGACAAAAAGGGAAGGAGTCTCGAGAATGGCTGGCCCAGTGAACTTCAACGCCATAACAGATGTCCTAGATGATTATGTTGCCTCATCGCGCTTTCGAAAGGCGGTCAGGGAAGAGGCAGCGGCAATGTTGAAAGAAATGCTAGGAGGTGACCTAGACAAGGTGGAAAAGCTGACGATAAGGTGCTCTGAATTGGAGGCACATGTGATTGAGCTTGAGGGAGTAATAAGAGGGCTGAATGGTGAAGCAGAATCAATGGCCCCCCTTAAAGCCAACACTGACCTTGTTCCGCGACAAACCAGGAGCTCACTCCCTAAGGGTGACGGAAAGGGCATATCCCTGTGGCCTATCTCACCGAGCCAATTATTTGCCAAATGTAGAAAAGAGGGGCTACTGCAGAGCGTCAAGCCGTATGTGGAGCTGGCACCGGATCAAAAGAACAACTTCTGTACCTACCATTTAGCGACGGGTCACCGAACCAATGCTTGCTATATTTTAAGGAAGGAGATCCGGAAGTTAGTTGATGAGGGAAGATTAAAGGTGCCATCCACTACTAATGAGCAACCAGGGGCTAGTAGGGAGACTGACAAGGAAATTCCTCAAACCTCCCAGGGAGAGGAATGTGATGAAGAACTTCAAAGCCTGATCTAACGAGAGTGGGGCAGTGACCGGATAAGGAATAGTCGGGCGCTGTGAGATCAATACCTTTAGAGGCTCCTTCTCGTAGGGAACTCATTTTGTTGTAAAATGTATTGAACTCATTTTGAATGCAATGCATCTTGTCATTTTCTTACTCATGTGGCAATTACATGTATATGGCATTAAGCATGCATTTGATCATCTGAAACGACATTGTCCATCACGCATAATATTAAGATGCATGACATCAATCTGAGTCTTACAGGGAACTTACAAGTGAACCTGACTTCGGTTAAGCCCTTTTCTTAAAAAAAAAAAAAAGAAAATAAGAGAGAAAGAGAAGAAGTCTGCCAAGCAAATAATGGGATGGCACCATTTCATTCGAATCAATTGCCAACCTAGATCAGTGATCCCTACAAACCATGACCCTAAACGCTGCTTGTCTTGCCCTAAAAGTTTCAAATTGGACAGCCCCAATACACTCGAATCATTACAAACCAGGGACAATTGCCAAGTTTCAGAGCTGAGCCCCAAAACGAACCTTTGAGCCTAATCCGTGCTCAAAAGAAGCATCCCACGTCAAAAGCCAAACCCACCAAAAAGTACCAAGCCCTAAAAATCCAAATGACCTTCGCCATCCACCGTGCTATAAAACTCCGAAGCAAACGTTAGTTTTAGTGCATGTATAGTTTTGTTTGTGTGGCATTCATGTGCATATGACATCGCATATGCATTATTCATCCAAAAAGACATATCAAACACGCATGACATACATGGATCTGAATGCAGCAGGAAAATCAATAGGTGGCTGTGGTTTGGATTTAACTTCTTCAAAAAAAAAAAAGAAGCAAGCACCGGTGGAAGACCTCAGCTCTCCCTTACAGTCAAATTTCTGCTCCTGGTCTAAAGTTGCACTCTCTTCAATCATAGAGTCAAACTCTGTTGAGTGCTTGATGAATCTGGGGGCGGCCCACCTATTGCATGAAGTGCCGGGGTCAATGAGTTAAGACAATGGAGATAAGTACATTGTTGCCTGTTCTGAAAAGTTAACTTCGTGCGGTGATAGAGAAGATCAGTGTCTTTACCCAAAGCAGTTCCCTTTTCACTCTCCTCTCTGTCTTCTCCATTTGCCTTCAACACTTTTGTCTTCCCTTTATTGTCTTTCCTTCACTTTCATCTTCTATCTTTCATCTTCTCTCTGGAACTTGAGCCGATTCTGTGATTCCATATTTCCTACCTTCAATGGCTCCTAACAAGAAGTTGAACCCCAATGCTACTCCATATTGTATTTTTCTGTATCATCTCATCAGCGGAAGGGCATCGAAACAAGTGGTTATGGCGCCGTTTCAATCCGTCTTCATTTATCATCAACCTGTACCAAATTGGGGATACCTTTTTAATCCCATGCCATTTCTCTTCAATCTAAACTCCTGGACTAATTATTTAGTACCCTCAGATAGTGGGAAGGCATTTGATTTGATGATAGATAGAGGATTTGGATATGAATCTACTTCGAATGAGTTCAACAATGCTGGAAAAGGGGGAAAATGAAATATTTAGTTCCGAGGTTCCAGAGTAAAAAGAAAATAGTTTCTGTAAGTGAAAAGGAACAACAGTGGTCGCCCAAGAAATTGACTATTGAAGAGACCAAGCTGGATAAAAGAGAGATTGAAGCTAATCTTGGTGGGGAAAACAAGCCTGATGATCAGAAACCTACCAAATCAGTTTCAAAGACATAATCTGCTACAAATTCTGGGCAAGCATTGTCTGGAGGAAAACAAGAATAAGTCCAAAGGGAAGCCTGCTTATGATTTCCTCTATTTGCCTATGGATTTCAAGACTGGAGGAAATTTTGGTTATGCATTTGTGAACTTCACCAACTGTGTTGGGGCAACTTGACTTTGCAAAGCTTTCAACAATCATGAAAGGGACGATACCGTCAACAGGAAAGCTTATAAAGTATGTTGTGCTCATATTCAAAGGGAAAGTTGCATTTGCCAACCATTTCAAGCATGCAGTCTTTGGGAGCCGTGTCTGAACTGAAATCTGGGATGAATTGGAAACATGAATACAGCATCAGACCGCAGGACGATCCAGTGATTACTTGAATTCATCTCAGGTTGTCCATCCATAATAGCAACTCTATCCGGTGATCGAGCTTAAAAAAAAAAACTCTCCAATGTGTAAAACCGAAAGGGCATATTGGTAATTTGAAGGGGCATCAATTAAAACCAAAGCCACATTATAGATTTTCCTAATGCATCCGCATTCATTATGTCATGAATGTTTTGTATTCAATTTTGGTGTTCAATATGCATTTGTTGTGTTGTTGCATGTCAATGTTCACCTACGGACTACATTGCGCGGCAAACCCTGTCTGTGGAAGTGCTTCACTCCCCAAACACAAACCTATAACACCCCCCAAACACAAACCTATAATACCAGGGGCGAGTAAAAAGCCGAACCACTGGGTATCATCGACAGCAGTATCTTCGTGAGTCGCAATAAACATATCAAGATCTATCTTTCCCTTCCTAAGACAAACCGTTGCGAAAGGGATCAACGCAGACAAAATGCCCATCACAGAATCTTTCTCAAAAAAAAAAAAAAGGAATTTACTGACACGGAAAACCGGAAAGATGTGTCGGCAACAGGAGAGGGATGATATACAAAGTCAGAGCCACCGTCATACTCCCTGTTATACTCATTCTGATGTCACCATTGCAATATTGTGCATGTTTAGATTTTCGATCAGATGTTCATCTTGCATGCACCGTGCCACTACATATAAACATCCATCAGTAGGACATTGCATCCAAGCCCATGATAATATCCCAGAAGTTCTTGTCATGCGGTACAGAAATGCAAAGTCTCACTCTCATCTTCTTGCTTAATCAAACGGACTGTTCGTCGGCACGGCCTACTATTCTGATCCGCTCAGCACTGACAACGCTTCAGAATATGCAGAGGGTAAAGTGGAAGGTCACTCAAGATGGCCAACTCCCCTAATACCTAGGTCAGCGTAGTATTCAGTCGGTCAGAAGACACCCCGGAACAATCAGACTAGGTCACCTGGGTTACCATCAAGGCCAGTCTCAAGCCGTGAATTCCATCTCCTGGCTCACACGGATACCAAGAACAAAGCATAAGCCACATGTCGCATGCATACATACATGCAGAACCATACATGCAGCCATACATACATGCATATGTTTAAAGTAAACACATACAATTCATATGCATATGCATCGCAACTCATCCAAGTGCAGGTATCCACTGCCATCACCAGGTCTCCCCTAACCAGGATCGCTCTCAAAGCATAGATGGCACGACGCCGAGGCATCCATTGGACCTTAAGCGTCAGTGCAAATCCAAATCTCAACGCGTCAAATCT
The DNA here is from genome assembly GCA_039660915.1 of Euphorbia tirucalli. Lineage (NCBI taxonomy): Eukaryota > Viridiplantae > Streptophyta > Magnoliopsida > Malpighiales > Euphorbiaceae > Euphorbia > Euphorbia tirucalli. The sequence goes on along the minus strand of CM077640.1, from coordinate 25,161,809 downwards.
CAACATACCAAGGGGCAGAGCAATCAAGCCGTATTTATCCTTGATCGAAGGGGCAAAAATTTTTGTTTCCAAAATCGTCAATCAATTGATAAATACTCATTCCCCAGCCAACACCAAAATTATCCTTCCTAAACCTATTTCACTCCTTCCATTCAATCCAGATTTCGAACCCTTGAACTCCATTACGTTCAAGCATGGTTGCAAATCCACAATCCATCTTCCTTTGCCTCGGGTAACATAAACCCGATATCGGCTTAACCGCAATTTCATTTCCTTCACCTCGGGTAACAAAAACCCGATATCGGCCAATCCACAATCCACCTTCCTTTGCCTCGGGTAACCTAAACCCGATATCGGCTAATCCAAAATCCACATTACTTTTGCCTCGGGTAACATAGACCCGATATCGGCTAATCCACAATCCATCTTCCTCTGCCTCGGGTAACATAAACCCGATATCGGCTAATCCTCAATCCACCTTCCTTTGCCTCGGGTAACCTAAACCCGATATCAGCTAATCCAAAATCCACATTCCTTTTGCCTCGAGTAACATAGACTCGATATCGGCTAATCCACAATCCATCTTCCTTTGCCTCGGGTAACATAAACCTGATATCGGCTTAACCGCAATTTCATTTTCCTTCACCTCGGGTAACAAAAACCCGATATCGGCCAATCCACAATCCACCTTCCTTTGCCTCGGGTAACATAAACCTGATATCGGCTTAACCGCAATTTCATTTTCCTTTGCCTCGGGTAACATAAACCCGATATCGGCTAATCCACAATCCATCTTCCTTTGCCTCGGGCAACCTAGACCTGATATCGGCTTAACTGCATTCCATCTATTCTTGCCTCGGGTAACCTAGACCCGGTATCGGCTTAGTTCTACATCAAACCCTTTATTTCATTCAAGCTAGATTTCGAACCCTTGAACTTCTTCAAGCATGATTCCCAATCCTTGAAAAACCGTCCAAGCCACATATCGGATTCTTGGAGATCGATTCAAGCAAGATCTTAGATCTTTGAAACCAATTCGAATCCTACATTTCAAATTCATCTTTGCCTCGGGTGACATAGACCCGATATCGGCTTATTTCTTTCTCAACTTTGCCTCGGGTAACCTAAACCTGATATCGGCTTATTTCCTCATCAGCTTTGCCTCGGGTAGCCTAAACCTGATATCCGCTTATTTCCTCCCCAGTATCGCCTCAGGTGACCTAGACCTGATATCGGCTTATTTCAATGGAGGATTCTTTCCTGTGTCTGCGGCGCTTTGAATCGCGTTTCTCAAATTCACATCATCTACCCCAGACTAAGTTCAGGTGGTGAATTTAATCGCGCGAGGGGCAGCTGTAAGCGCCGGAATTTAACTTTCAAAAAAAAAAAAGTATAGTCGTACGACTATTGCTACAGTCGTACGACTGTAGTCAAACTATAGTCGTACGACTGTAGATCTACCCATAAAAGCATAAAAGAAAGACAGAAAAGGGGGGAGGATGAAAAAAAGGAAAAAGAAAAGCGGACAGATAGAGAGAAAGGGAGAAAAAGAGCAAGAAGAGAAAACCAAAGAAAAAAGGAGGAACTCCTCATCAAAATCCTCAGCATTTGGAAATCTCTGGACTCAAATCTCAAACCCTAACTCAAGGAGAAAAGTCCGGATTTTAGTGGATTGGAGCGATGCTAGGGGTCAATCCTATGGTGGACGCACGCCACAGAGGTAAATACCCCTTTTCCCTTCTCTTTTACAAGCATTCTGGGTGATTGGTGTGCTTTTTCTGCATTTTTATCCGTTTTTTCTGCATTTCTGCTCCTGGAAATCAAGAACAGTCGCACGACTGTTCTTGAATTGATGAACAGTCGTACGACTGTAGTTGATTTCCAGGTGGTTTTATTTTCAGCTTGTTTTAAATAAGATTTTGATGGAATCTTGAATTTTTAGCATCTACAGTCGTACGACTGTAGTTACAGTCGTACGACTGTAGTTGATTTTGCATGACTGTAATTTACCGTCGTACCCCTGTAGTTTTCAGAATCAGAATTTTACCTTTAAAACCCAAAAATTTCATAAAAAATCCATAAAAATTCCCAAAAATTCCCAAAAAATCCCAAAAAATTAAAAAACCCCAAAAATCATCAAAATGAATTTTGTTGTGTGCATCACGACCATAGATTCAATTTTTAGTAAAATTGCATTTAGAACAATTCAACGACGGAGACCCATTTCTCCTGAAAACCGACCCACTTAAATATATAAAAATGCATGTAAACCGGAAAAATTGTTTTCAAAATGATTTTTTTTCCACTAAAAAACCAAAATACAGGGACGTTTCAAAATGTTTCCCAGGTCTAACCGGGCGGGCTAGCCGAGCCAACCCGGTTACCCCTTAAATGCATGCCCCCGATTCTTGATTTCCCAATTCTGTCTATTTGAGTCCAACTTGTGGTGTGCTGTATATATTGTGCTAACCCTTTGTTTTGTAGGTTTTAATTTCTTTTTCTTTTTATTTTTATTTTGGATGTAATTTAATAGATTAAATCGTGTATCCTAGGCGGTTGTATTTTTCTAGATTCTTGTGTATATAGGCGACTGTATAAGTGAGGCGAGAGTTTTTATTTTTCCATTCGATTTGGTTGTAAGCCAATTAATATTTATTCCTTTTCCTTATTTTTGTATTAAATATTTTGTGTGCGCGCTATATGCCTTTTACATTCAATAAAATTGGCTTTAGATTTTGAAATACCATTCGAGAACATTGGCAATATTTATTTTAATTAGACACGAAATAAGGGACTTGTCCGGACCCGAATCTCTGGATAGTGTAGCGGCCGTTCATCCAGTTCAGCTACATAAGAATTTCCCGGTTGAGCTGAGCCGGGTGGCGACTCTACAATGTTCATCGAGACTTAGGTCTCGGTTCTTTTATTTATTAATTCTATTTATTTTTTCCAAAACGCAGATTTCCTTTATAAAACCCCACGCGAGGGAGGGATCCGCCCGAGATCGAGGCACCCCATTCCGAAAGGGAGTCCCGCGTCCCGTCGAAAATGCGTCATCCGCTCATAGCAAGAATCCTTTCTTTGCCTTGTCCATGCTGAATCCTTTTAGAACCTTGTCAATGTACGTGGCCTGACTTAGGCCTAGAAGCCGATTGGATCTATCTCTGTAGATCCTGATCCCTAAGATCGTCTCAGCTTCGCCTAAGTCCTTCATTGCGAAGCACCTACTCAACCACTGCTTAACCCCTTGCATTGTTGGTATGTCACTTCTAATGATAAGGATGTCATCAACATACAGCACTAGGACGGTGGAAACGCTTCCACTAACCATCTTATACACACAGCGCCTTTAACTTGAAACACCACTTGCAACCTATCACCTTAGCACCCAGAGGTGGATCCACCAAGTTCCATACTTGGTTATCATGCATAGATTGCATCTCAGCCTCCATGGCTTTGATCTGAGTGTGGGCTTTCAACAGCCTCTTGATAGGTCTTGGGCTCCTCTTGGTCAACGACCATAAGGTCCCCATCATCAGTCACGACAAAACCGTACCTCTCTGGCTGATGACATGTCCTACCAGACCTTCTAAGGTCCTGTGCAATCGTTTCTGGTTTCTCAATTTCTTGAGTAGTCAGATTGGTTCCCAAAGCATCCTCAGCAGTAGCTGCAGGAGTTTGTCAGTCTTGAACTTCTGAAAGTTCAACATTACTCCCACTGTCTCTCTTGGAAAGGAATTCCTTCTCCAAGAAGACTGCATTTCTGGCTATGAAAACTTTGTTTTCGGCCGGATCGTAGAAGTAATAACCCTTAGTTTCCTTAGGGTAACCCACAAACTGGCACTTGACAGATTTGGACTCGAGTTTGCCACTTGTCTATTTCTTAACATGTGCATCACAGCCCCAAATCTTCAACAAGGAAACATTGGGCTTTCGGCCTTTCCATAGTTCATATGGTATTCCCTCAACTGCCTTGCTTGGTGTATTATTAAGAATGTAAGCAGCTGTCTCTAAAGCATATCCCCAAAAGGAGACAGGGAGTGTAGCATGACTCATCATCGAGCGGACCATGTCAAGTAAGGTCCTATTCCTCCTCTCTGACACTTCATTCCACTGGGGTGTACCAGGAGGAGTGAGTTGGGATACAATCCACACTCTCTCAAAAATGAGTCAAACTCTTGGCTCAAATATTCACCCCCTCGGTCAAACCGAAGTGCTTTTATTTTCTTGCCAAGTTAGTTTTCTACTTCATTCTTAAAGTCCTTGAATCTTTGGAGAGTCTCAGACTTATGCTTCATCAGATACACGTAACCGTATCTGCTGAAGTCATCCGTGAAGGTGACGAAGTACAGAAAACCAGATCTAGCACTAGTGCCCATTGGGCCACATACATCGGAATGTATTAGCTCCAATAGCTCTGAGGCCCTTTCAGCAGCCTTGCTAAAAGGCGCCTTTGTCATCTTGCCTCTCAAACAAGATTCGCATGTGTCATAATACTGGATGTCAAATGACTCTAGCACTCCACTAGAGTGAAGCCTAGCTATGCGCTTCTCATTTATATGGCCAAGTCGACAATGCTAGATGTAAGTAGGATTAAGTTCATTTTGTTTAATCCTTTTAGTATTTATGTTATAGATTGAACTTTCACGTTTTAGATCAAGGATATATAAGCCATTTTCAAGAAATGATGTTCCATAAATAATATTGCCGCATTGCATAGAAATTCTGCCATGTCCAATATTAAATACAAAACCAGAAATATCCAACAAATAAATGGAAATAATATTCCTGCGCATCGCAGGTACAAAATAACAGTTTCTTAGTTCCAAAACAAGTCCACTAGGCATCTCCAAGAAATAATCTCCGATCTCCATGGCCTGAACCCGAGCACCATTTCCCACTCGAAGATCTACTTCCCCAGATCCTAATAATCTCCTATTTCTTAGACCCTGCACATTTGAACAAATGTGAGATCCACATCCAGTGTCCAAGACCCAAGATGTAGAAATAGCCAGATTAATCTCAACAACATAAATACCTGAAGCAACAGTTTTGCCCTTCAGTTGCTCCCTTAGCTTTGGACATGAGCTCTTCCAATGCCCCTTCTCATGACACTCATGGCAGACATCGTCAGGAGAAGCAACCCTTGCTTTAGGTTGGGCCACTACCTTTTTGCCCTTAGCCTTGGCCTTTTGGGCCTTAGCCTTGGCCTTAGATTTGGCCTTTCCCTTAGCAATAGATGTATTGCCCTTGTTCACCAGCAATACTTCAGGAGTCTTCTTAAGAGACTGCTCAGCAAGCTTGAGCATGCCATGCAACTGAACTACCGATTTATCCAACCCTTGCATATGGTAATTCATGATAAACTGGTTGTAAGACTCAGGAAGTGACCCGAGAATAATGTCTGCTGCCAAGTCCTGCGGAACTGGCGAGCCAAGGCGGGCAAGTGTATCAATATACCCCTTCAACTTTAGCACATGAGTGCTAACAGAACCCAGCTGCCATCACAGTCGTGCAAAGTGCCTTAGCTGTCAGGTAACGTTCCTGACGAGCCTGATCTTGGAACATCTTTTAAGCTGATCCATCATCTCATAAGCATGCTCGTCCATGAACTACTTCTAAAGATCAGAAGCCATGGTACCCAGCATGAGGCACGAGACATCTCGGTCATCCCTCACATGCCGATCGTACTGCTCCACCATCGCCGTGGTGATGCCTTGACCTGCGGGAGGGCCAGCTGGTAAAGGAGCATTCAGTACATACTCCTTAGACTCTTGTCTGAGAACTATTTGTAAGTTCCTAGCCCAGTCCAGGAAGTTAGTCCCCGAAAGCTTCTCCTTATCTAAGAGTGACCTAAGTGAGGGTGAGTTGTTGTTTGTTGCAGCCTTTTAAATTGCTTAACTGAAATGGGATTATCTACATGGAAGAAATCATTGCTTGAGTTAGAAATAAAGGACTTTTAAGCCAATTCAAATTAATAATCCGATTTTAATTTGTTTATTGGTGTTGTTAATTGGCTGACTTGACCAAGATCCACAACTTATCAATGACTGGCCGAACTAGGGCTGGCTAACCAACCATTGATTCGTTTGGTAGGACAACCTATCCAATCCTTCCACGAAGGACTCTTGGTTTGATGGGCTTATTAACACTTTACCCATCTGTGCTTAGGGCTCGCTCTGAGCTAAAGCTACCCAAGTTGAGTCAAACCACCATTCACATGTTAACCATACCAAGTATCTTAACCCTCGACTCCCCACCGAATACTACAATGTACCCAGCTAGGGCATGGCGCACATTGCAGCATCAATGGGAGGAAGAGGTGTGAATGTGGGAAGCACTTTTAAGCAACTTAATATTTTAATTTCCGGATTATAATTAAGTGATACGGCTTAGCATGCATAAACGCGGGTAATAATTTGGTGATCCATACATCCATATTATATGACAAATGCAATAGCATACTTAATTTAAAATAAATGAGATCCTATAGGCCTTTAATTACAACCTAATGAAAAACTAGATGTCCTATCTAATTCTTCATGGGCCGGACTGCAATCCTTCTTGGGCTCCCACCTTGGGCTTGCTCCGTTTGGGCCTTCCTCCATGCTTGATGCAATTACAATAATTTTGAAAATAAAATCTATTCTAAAATTACATCAAAATAAAAAAATGAAAAAATGGCACGCAGGCCATATTTCCCAAAATTAAATTACAACCGATAATAATTTAGGGCCCATAGAACTCAACATAACATTTCAAACAAAGTACCTGGCGTGCACATACATACCAATATGATGCATGATCATGGCATTCCAAATTATAAATATAAATGTTAAGCCGAGTTACTTAGGGTGAAATTGCCAATTTTAACAAATATGACTAAGGCCCATAAAGGCCCAATGGATAATATCCATAAATGCAAAATTAATAATTTTGCTCCCACTTGAATTTGGGTTGTCACAAATTTAAAATTTAGCTCTCCCAATTTTAACCGGTGTCACGGTTTATTGGGCCAATTTCACAAAGTCCATATTCAATTTAATATGCTAACAATTAAATTAAATATGCATGCCAACAAAATAAATAATTTGAATACAAATTAATTTAAAAAATTTAATTTAATTTGCATTAGGGTCCGGGATAAAAAAATACCCGCAAAATCCAAAACCGGACCCGAAACCTTCGCACGGCGCTGCTGCCCCGGCGGGCAGCAGTCCGCTGCACGGCAGCAGCAGATGGAATCGCAATTCTGCGATTCCATCTTTTGCCCAAACTTACTTTTTTTTTTAAATCATAAACAAAAAATGTTTCCTACAAAAAAATATATAAATAATTAATATACAAAACAATTTTAGATGGAAAACAATTTGGGAAAAATAATCAAAAAACCCCAATCCAACAATTCTAGGGTTTATCCAAAACAAAACCAATTAAGCAAAAACCCTAAAATCATAAACTTGAAACCCATTCTTTATTCAAGAACGCTTTCAAGAACCAATTCCAATCAATCTAATGGACAAAACCTGGCTCTTATACCACTGTTAGGATTTGTCATTGGAAAAATAACGTGGCGCAGCGGAAAATACACCGTTTAAAATTTCCTAGAATCCACCTATCGTGTCCAATTACCATTGATTAGAATAAAATCAAATAAGAATCAAGAGAGATTAACTCACCGGATTCGTCTCCTCTAGAGACTGCTGCAGAATCGTTTCTTGAAACTGCGATCTCCAAAGTCCGGTGCACGACCATCTATTGAGCAGGAACCGGTGCTAGCCGAAGACGCGAAGGAATGGAGGTTTAATGCTGGGATTTTCGACAGCTTTGGGGCTGCTATTGGTGGCTGAAATATCCAACAATTAATTAGAGTTGAATTAGGATTTTCTTCCTTAAGTGTGCCCTTATATAGACACCTTGTCTAGTTGGGTTTTAATTAGGTTAATTAAACCCAAGCCCACTAGGATTATAATTACATAAATAAACTTTAATTAAAAAGTATATACTATGTAATTTAATTCTATTTGGCTAAATTTAATTACCCCTAAATAAAATTAAATCACACTTAAGTTAATACAATACATGTATTTAATTTTCCTACTTAGGAAAATTATTTAATCAGTTGTTTACTTTATGTAATTCAATTAATTGATAAATTAATTAATTACATTATATAAACTTATTAATTAAATTAAATTCAACCCAATGTCAATTAATTACCTTGACACCGAATGTCAACTAATTAATTAACGCATTCCTTCCAATGTACATTACATGTACAATTTCTATAAGTTCCAGCTCAGTTGATCTATGTGCACGATCCTATGGGTCTGTCTTTATGTTGGCAGTAGGCCCAAGGCCCACAGACTGTAAGTGGGTTCTAGCAAACCATTACAGCCCCCAATTAAGATAGAGATGCAGCAGTCTTTAGAAGACACTCACCCGGTAGTAATCTCATAGTGTCCTTTGCCTAACGATATCGATATGAATAAACAAGAGGCATGGTGTCTGTCATCCTTTTCTGTTGTTTATTATAATTCTTGATCTTGAGTTGACTGATTAATCAAATAAGCAACCAACTTATTTGGGTATGGCCATACACTTATCAGTCCCACTCATCAAGTGGCCAATGATATCATCTCGGTGTCACCCGAGTGGCAATTCCATCACTTCATCATCAATATCAACATGTTCACCGGTCCACCCAATCATACCCATATTTAGCATCCTTTTACAGACCTGTTAGGCGTATGTCAAAGTGAACCGGATTCCATATTGATATTATAATGAAATCTGGTCTGAGGACAAAAGAGACTTACTCAAGAAAGACTTATGACATGACAACCATGTGGCTTTCTTGTGCGGATCGATCTAGTCCCATGTCAATGACATGTACCTATATTCATGACTAACTATACAAGTACTATGGCTAGTTAAGAACTACCATACAGTCATCGAATATACAAGTCTGTGGTTCTATTCGTTCCCACGATTAGAACAGACCTGGGATAGGTTTTATGATTATCAATCAATGGATACTTTACTCATATTATAGCACAAGATATAAATGAAGTAGATTAATTGCCTTTATTAATGTGACACAAATAATGTATTCATACAATGAGTCTTAATGTATAATACAAAATACAAGAATCAAATGCCCTAAGAACTAGGGCACACCAACAGAGTATCCATTGATTGATAATCATAAAACCTATCCTAGGTCTGTTCTAATCGTGGGAATGAATAGAATCACAGACTTGTATATTCGATGACTATGTGGCAGTTCTTAACTAGCCATAGTACTTGTATAGTCAGTCATGAATATAGGTACATGTCGTTGACATGGGACTGGATTGATCCGCACATGAAAGCCACATGGTTGTCGCGTCATAGGTCTTTCTTGAGTAGGTCTCTTTTGTCCTCAGACCAGATTTCATTTTAATATCAATATGGAATCCAGTTCACTTTGACATATGCCTAACAGGCTTATAAAAGGATGCTAAATACGGGTATCATTGGGTGAACCGATGAACATGTTGATATTGATGATGAAGTGATGGAATTGCCATTGGGGTAACATCGAGATGATATCATTGGCCACTTGATGAGTGGGACTGATAAGTGTATGGCCATACCCAAGTAAGTTGGTGCTTATTTGATTAATTAGTCAACTCAAGATCAAGAAATATAATAAATAACAGAAGAGGATGACGGACACCATGCCTCTTGTTTATTTATATCGATATCGTTAGGCAAAGGACACTATGAGATTACTACCAGGTAAATGTCTTCTAAAGACTACTGCATCTATATCTTAATTGGGGGCTGTAATGGTTTGCTAGAAGCCACTTACAGTCTGTGGGCCTTGGGCCTACTGCCAACAAAAAGACAGACCCATAGGATCGTGCACATAGATCAACTAAGCCGGAACTTATAGAAATTGCACATGTAATGTACATTGGAAGGAATGCTTTAATTAATTAGTTGACATTCAGTGTCAAGGTAATTAATTAACATGGGGTTGAATTTAATTTAATTAATAATTTTACATAATGTAATTAATTAATTTATCAATTATTTGAATTACATAAAGTAAACAACTAATTAAATAATTTTCCTAAGTAGGAAAATTAAATACATGTATTGTATTTACTTAAGTGTGATTTAATTTTATTTAGGGGTAACTAAATTTAGCCAAATGGAATTAAATTACATAGTATATACTTTTTAATTAAAGTTATTTATGTAATTATAATCCTAGTGGGCTTGGGTTTAATTAACCTAATTAAAATCCAATTAGACAAGATGTCTATATAAGGGCACACTTAAGGAATAAAACTCTTATTCAACCCTAATTAATTGCTGGAAATTTCAGCCACCAAGAGCAGCCCCAAATCAGCTGAAAATCCCAGCATTAATCCTCCATTCCTTCGCGTCTTCGGCTAGCACTGGTTCCCGCTCAATAGTTGGTCGTGCACCAGACTTTGGAGATCGCAGTTTCAAGAAACGATTCTGCAGCAGTCTCTAGAAGAGACGAATCCGGTGAGTTAATCTCCCTTGATTCAAATTGTTTTTATTCTAATCAATGGTAATTGGACATGATAGGTGGATTCTAGGAAATTTTAAACTGTGTATTTTCCGTTGTGCCACGTTATTTTTCCAATGGCGAATCCCTACAGTGGTATCAGAGCCTAGGTTTTGTGCATTAGATTGATTAGAATTGGTTCTTGAAAGCGTTCTTGAAGAAAGAATGGGTTTCAAGTTTGTGATTTTAGGGTTTGTATTCAATTTGTTTATGGTTTTGATAAACCCTAGAATTTTTGGATTGGGGTTTTTGATTATTTTTCCCCAATTGGTTTCCATCAAAAATAGTTGTTTTATTGATTATTTTTTTCTTGATGGCTGGAATTTTTTTAATGCTTGAAAAAAATAATAATAATAATAATAGAGTTTTGGGCAAAAGATGGAATCCCAATTCTGCGATTCCATCTGCTGCCTCGACAGCAGCTGCTGCATGGCATGCTGCCCAGTAGCATGCCACATAGCAGCTGGCTGCTACTGCCACTGCAGGTTGTAGCACAGCAACACTGCTACCCCGTCGGGATAGCAGTACCGCATGCAGGATTTGGGTCCGGTTTTAGATTTTGCGGGTATTTTTTTTTATCCCGGACCCTAATGCAAATTAAATTAAATTTTTTTTAAATTGTTTGTTTTGTTGGCATGCATATTTAATTTAATTGTTTGCATATTAAATTGAATATGGACTTTGTGAAATTGGCCCAATAAACCGTGACACCGGTTAAAATTGGGAGAGCTAAATTTTAAATTTGTGACAACCCAAATTCAAGCGGGAGCAAAATTGTTAATTTTGTATTTATGGATGTTATCCATTGGGCCTTTATGGCCCTTAGTCACATTTGTTAAAATTGGCTATTTCACCCTAAGTAACTCGGCTTAATACTTATATTTATAATTTGGAATGCCATGATCATGCATCATATTGGTATGTATGTGCAAGACAAGTACTTTGTTTGAAATGTGGTGTTGAGTTCTATGGGCCCTAAATTATTATCGGTTGTAATTTAATTTTGGGAAATATGGCCTACATGCCATTTTTTTATTTTGATGTAATTTTAGAATAGATTTTATTTTACAAAATTGTTGTAATTGCATCAAGTATGGAGGAAGGCCCAGATGGAGCAAGCCCATGGTGGGAGCCCAAGAAGGATTGCAGCATGGCCCATGAAGAATTAGATAGGATATCTAGTTTTCCAGTAGGTTGTAATTAAGGCCCATAGGATCTCATTTATTTTAAAATTAAGTATACTATTGCATTTGTCATATTATATGGATGTATGGATCACCAAATTATTACTCGCGTTTATGCATGCTAAGTCGTATCACTTTATTATAATCCGGAAATTAAAATATTGAGTCCCTTAAAAGTGCTTCCCACATTCACACCTCTTCCTCCCATTGATGCTGCAATGTGCGCCATGCCCTAGTTGGGTACATTGTAGTATTCGGTGGGCCGTCGAGGGTTAGGATACTTGGTATGGTTAACATGTGAATGGTGGTTTGACTCTACATGGGCAGCATTAGCTCAGAGGAGGCCCTAAGCACAGATGGGTAAAGTGTCAATAAGCCCATCAAACCAAGAGTCCTTCGTGGAAGGATTGGATAGGTTGTCCTACCAAACGAATCAATGGTTGGTTGATAAGTTGTGGATCTTGGTCAAGTCAGTCAATTAACATCACCAACAAACAAATTAAAATCGGATTATTAATTTGAATTGGCTTAAAAGTCCTTTATTTCTAACTCAAGCAATGATTTCTTCCATGTAGATAATCCCATTTCACTTAAGCAATTTAAATGGCTGCAACAAATAACAACTCACTCTCACTTAGGTCACTCTTAGAGATGGAGAAGCTTTTGGGGACTAACTTCCTGGACTTGGCTAGGAACTTACAAATAGTTCTTAGACAAGAGTCTAAGGAGTGTGTACTGAATGCTCCTTTACCAGCTGGCCCTCCCGTAGGTTGAGGCGTCACCACGGCGATGGTGGAGCAGTATGACCGGCACGTGAGGGATGACTGTGATGTTGTTGGATATGCCATATTCCCGAGGCATTGGACCTTCTATTTGTATTATACATTTATTGGATTTATGTATTATACTCATTTTGAGTTATTAATAAAGGCATTAATTCATTTATTATATATATCTTGTGCAATATCTTAAATGAAGTATCCAATGGACATATCCATATCCATGATGACAAGTGTCATGCACTTGGCACTAAGACCATGGATAGGGTAGATGATATGACCATAAAGAGATCCGTAGTCTATTCCAGTCATAGGAATGAATGGAACTAGAGACTATCATTAACCTAGTTGTGTGGCGGCGTCTTAGGTCATTGGACATGGAATGTCAACCAAGTTAATAGGTACATGTAAAAGGGCATGGTACTGGATAAATCCACTAAACAAGAAATCCATATGGTATAGTATCATAAGTGATTCTCGTGTTGTACTTGTATGGATCCTTTGACCTGACCATATGGTGGTATTGCATGCGAGGTCACATACTTAGGGGTACGCCTAAAGGGCCTGTAATAGGGTGCCAAGTATGGGTAGTTTCGGGGTATGTCACCAAGCATGGCAATGCTATGGATATGCAGAAGGGATTTGTCACTCAGTAGTCCACTGAGAAGATATCACCGGCCTCTTGATGAATGTGACTGATAAGAGTGTGGCCACACCCAGACAAGTTGGAACTTGTTTATGAGCATCAGTGCATTCGGGATCAAGTAAATGTCTGGACACAAAAGAGGGTGATCAATCCATGCCTCTGTGTTAGACACTGATATCAATGACATAGGATATACAATTTCAAACTATAGGGTTATGATTATAGTTGGACTACCATCTCCATCTTAATTGGGTGCTGCAGTGGTTTGCTAGAGCCTAACTACAGTCTGTGGGCAACAGGCCCACTACCAACAAAAAGATGGGCCCACAGGATCGTACAGACTGAGCGACTGAATGTTGGAAATGCCCTAGTCCCGAGGCATTGGTCCTTGTATTTGTACTATACATTTATTGGATTCATGTGTTGTACTCATTTGTGTTATTAATAAAGGCATCAATTCATTTATTATATCTATCTTGTGCAATATATTAAATGAAGTATCCAATGGACATATCTATATCCATGACGACAAGTGTCATGCACTTAGCAGTAAGACCATGGATAGGGTAAACGATATGACCATAAATAGATCCGTAGTCTGTTCCAGTCATGGGAATGAATGGAACAACAGACTATCATTAACCTGGTTGTATGGCAGTGTCTTACTGGTCATTGGACATGTAATGTCAACAAAGTTAATGGGTACATGCCTGGAAGCATGGTACTGGATAGATCCACTAAACGAGTAATCCACATGGTATGGTATCACAATGGATTCTCGTGTAGTACTTGTATGGATCCTTTGACCTGACCATATGATGGTGTTACATGTGAAGTCGCATACTTAGGGGTACGCCTACACGGCCTGTAATAGGGTGCCAAGTATGGGTGCTTTCGGGTATGTCACTGAACATGGTAATACTATGGATATGCAGAAGGGATTTGTCACTCAGTAACCAACTGAGAAGATATCACCGGCCACTTGATGAATGTGACTGATAAGAGTGTGGCCACACCCAAACGAGTTGGAACTTGTTTGTGAGCATCAGTACATTCGGGATCAAGTTAATGTACGGACACAAAAAAGGGTGATCAATCCATGCCTCTGTGTTGGACACCGATATCAATGACATGGGATGTACAAGTTTAAACTACAGGGTTATGATATCAGTTAGAGTGCCATCTCCATCTTAATTGGGGGCTGCAGTGGCTTGCTAGATACCAACTGCAGTCTGCGGGCCAAAGGCTCGCTGCCAACATAAAGATGGGCCCACGGGATCGTACACATAGGACGATAGAATGCAGACTTAAGGAATCACATGTATACTTGGAGTATACACAATGGAGGGAGAAGTGTGTATATATTAATTATATTATAAAGATCAATTGGATTGGTCATAATAATAAAATTAATATATTCAATTGGCTCTTCATAATTGATTGGATTAATTATGAAATTATTTCCTAGGTGGAAATATTCATATGTATGGGTTTACATATGATTTTATTTTGTGTAGATTTAATTTTAATTTGATGGATTAAATTAATTGTCAAACTAATTTTAATTTAGATGTAAATAATATATTACTTGGAGTAATATATTAAATACATGGGTATATTAAAATTGGGCTTGAAATTAATTTAAACCAGAATAATTAAAATTAGACTGGGCCTAAATTAAAACATGGAAGCCCGCACAGAATAGACAGGAGCCAAGATGGGCCTGAATTCCCCTAAGGAATTCGGCCATAGGGTTAGAAATTTCGGCCACCTCTAAGCATTACACACCTAGCCGAATTTTCTAGCCCTCTCCTCTCTATTGTTTCGTTTTTCCGACGCTAGCACGGGTTGCATTCGTTAAGCGTTCGTGTACGTGAGAGTGGAGGGATTCTACATTGAATTCTGCAGTCATCATCCATCTCTGGAAAGAGATTTTTCTGGTAAGAAATTTAATCCCTTTCTATTTAATTTTAAGTTTTTCAATTTCCACTTCAATTGCTCCTGGGACTGGATTTGAGGAATTCACCGCGTTCTTCCGCTTTTATCGGGTGATTTCCGGTGACAAATCCCAATAGTGGTATCAGAGCGGGCTTTTGATCCGTGGAAATTGATTAATTTGGTTGAATCCCTGTTTTGAAATTGGATGTTTTTTTATTGGGATTCTTTGTATGAGTTTTATGATTTTTCCCATATGTTTTAATACAATGAAAATTAATATTGCATATTGGTTTATGTTGTTTTAATTTTGTTGTATTATTGGAATTCTTGGTGAATTGTGAATTGCTTTGTGGATGGATGGTGATTCTTTTTTATTTCATTCTGTTTTAATAAAAAAAAAAATCTGCCTCCCGAGGTGCCATTGATCTAAGTGTGGGCTTTCAATAGTCTCCTGATAGGTCTTGGGCTCCTCTTGGTCAACGACCATAAGGTCCTCATCTTCCGTCACCAGAAAGCCGTACCTCTCTAGCTGATGACGTGTCCTACCAGACCTTCTAAGGTCCTATGTAACCGATTTTGCTTCCTCAATTTCTTAAGTAGTCAGATCAGTTCCCGAAGCATCCTTAGTAGCAGCGGCAGGAGTCTGTGAGTCTTGAACTTTAGAAAGTTCAACATTACTCCCATTTTCTCTCTTGAAAAGGAATTCCTTCTCTAAGAAGATTGAATTCCTGGCTATGAAAACTTTGTTTTCTGCCGGATCATAGAAGTAATAACCCTTAGTTTCCTTTGGGTAATCCATAAACTGGCACTTGATAGATTCGAACACGAGCTTGCCATTTATCAATTGCTTGAAATATGCATCACAGCCCCAAAATCTTTAAGAAGGAAACACTGGACTTTCGACCCTTCCATAGTTCATATGGTGTTACCTCAACTACCTTCCTTAGTGTATTATTAAGATTGTAAGCAACTCTCTCTAAAGCATATCCCCAAAAGGAGACAGGGAGTGTGGCATGACTCATCATCGAGCGGACCATGTTTGCAAGGTGTGAGCGGACGACGCGTTTTCGACGGAACGCGAGACTCTCTTTCGGAAGGGGCGCCAAGATTTCAAGCGGGACCCTCCCTCACGTGGGGTTTTTTAGATTGGAAATTCATTTTTGGAAGATGAATTGTTTCGTAAAAGAATCGAGACCTAAATCTCGATAAAAAGTATAGGAGTCACCACCCAGCTCAGCTCGGCCGGGAAATTACAGTATAGCTGAACCAAAGCGGGAACTGCTAAACTTTCCAGAGATCTAGGTTCGAACAAGTCCCTTATTTCATGTCTAATCAAAATAAAACGGCCAATGTTCTATAATGACACTTTAAATTGCTAAAATTGATTTTATTGAATTGAAACATACAATGTGCACACAAATAAAGATAAAGCAGTAAATATGTATAAATTATTACAACCCAATCGAATGAAAATAAAAACTCTCGACCTCACGTTACAAGTGCTAGAATACACGAGAATCTAAAAAAAAATTACAATCGCCTAAAATACACGAATTGATCTATTAAATACATTAAAAATAAAGAAATTAAAGCTGCAAAATAGATGGTTAGCACAGATATATAACACACCACACATAGGACTCAAGTTGGACAGAATCGAGAATTTTAGAGTTCAGGGGCATGCATTTGGGGCTAACCGGGTCGGCCAGGTCGGCCGGCCCGATTACACCTGGAAAACAGTTTTGAAACGTCCCTGTATTTTTGGTTTTGTGAGAAAATCATTTTGAAAGCATTTTTCTGGTTCAATTTTAATTTAGCATATGAGGTAAGTCGATTTTCGAGAGAACCGGATCTCCGTCGTGGTTTTATTCTAAATGCAAAAACATCGAAAAATAAATCTAGGGTCGTGAATGCACATTCCAAAATTCATTTTTGATGATTTTTTATTTTTCAAGATTTTTTTATTTCTCTGAATTTTCTGATTTTTATGAAATTTTTGGGGTTTTTATGATTTTTTTTTTGGATTTTTTGATTTTTAGGGATTTTCTGCTTCTAGCCGAGGACTACAGTCGTGCGACTGTAACGACAGTCGTGCGACTGTAACCCTACCTTAAGCAGAAATCGCCAAAATTTTTAAAATGAAGGACTAAAACTGAGAAATTCAAAAAAACTGGTACGACTATATTTCAAATGGCACGACTGTAATTACAGTCATGCTCCTGTTCTTTGTGACAAGAACAGTCATACGACTATTCTTAATTTTCTCGAAACAAAAATGAAGAAAGTTGTATAAAAATGCACAAAAATCAACCAAAACACCCAGAAAGCATGAAAATGAGATGGGTTGAAGTGTGTTTACCTCTTTGGCGCTGATCCACCGTAGGATTGACCCTTGGCAATGCACCAATCCATAAGAAATTGCTCCTTTTCCTTGGTTTGTCAAGGTTGCAAGAGGGGTCCAAAAATCCTCCAAAAGTTACGGTTTTGAGTTTGTTTATGTCCAGAAACGATTTAGATTTCGTTTATTGATTTTAACCTACGATTTCCAAATCATTTTACACATTAAAACACCGAATTTGAGAAGAAAAAGATTGAAGAAAATTTGGGTTTTTTTGTTTTTTGTTTTTTGCTCTCCCTTCTCTCTTTTTTTTTCTCTCTATAAATTTTCTTAAGATCTCAAAATCTCCCAAAGTCCCCTCCCTTACCTGATTTCAGGCTCTGTCTATATCATTTCTTTCACCCAGAAAATCTTAAGCATTAATTGCTCAAGATTTTCCCAATATTTTATTTTAGGGGTATGGGTTCTGTAACCTGCCCCCGAATTAACAGTCGTACAACTGTACTTAAGTTACAGTCGTATGACTATAACAAAATCCCCACGACTGTAATTACAGTCGTGGTAAGCAAGGCTTTTTTTTCGAAAAATTCTGTGTTCACAGGCTGTCCCTCGTGTAGCTAAAGTCCGATTCTTTGCACGGATTTAGGTAGACAATAAAGAACACGGGATCAAAGGTAGTGTGCACGTGTGTGGCTTGTGGTTAATTTCATGAGACTTTTGTTAGATAGGTGGTTTCTTATGATTCCTTTTCACATAAGAATGATGCCGGGGAGATAGACCAAGTAGTTCCTTATGGTCCTTTTCACATAAGGAGGATGCCAGCAAAAACATGACTTTTGAGACCAGATAGCTGCGTATGACCTGCCATACATAACCATGGTGTTTGTAGTGTGTAATTGGTGGACGTATTTATTCCTTGATCGATAATTTTGAAACAGAAATTTTTGCCCCTTCGATCAAGAATAAATACAGGTAGATGCATTTTTAGTTACCTTTTATAGTCATGTAGGACTGAAGATTTGTGAAGTGTGTGACAGCCGTGTGTGACTTGGCGCACTCAACGGACTGACACGGAATTTCGGGTTCCATTTTAAAGTCGTGGTGGACTGAGATTTGGTGAAGGGTGTGACAGCCGTGTGCTACTTGGCGCACTCAACGAACTGACATGGAATTTCGGGTTCCGTTTTAAAGTTATGGTGGACTGAGACTTGGTAAAGGGTGTGACAGCCGTATGCGACTTGGCGCACTCAACGAACTGACATGGAATTTTGGGTTCCGTTTTATAGTCGTGGTGGACTGAGATTGGTTGAAGGGTGTGACAGCCATGTGCGACTTGGCACACTTAACGAACTGACATGGAATTTCAGGTTCTATTTTAAAGTCATGGTGGACTAAGATTTTATGAAGGGTGTGACAGCCGTGTGCGACTTGGCGCACTCAACGACTGACACGGAATTTTTGGTTCCGTTTTAAAGTCGTGGTGGACTGAGATTTGTGAAGGGTGTGACAGCCGTGTGCGAATTGGCGCACTCAACGGACTGACACGGAATTTCAGGTTCCGTTTTAAAGTCATGGTGGACTGAGATTTGTGATTGGTGTGACAGCCGTGTGCGACTTGGCGTACTCAACGGACTGGCGTGGAATTTTGGGTTCCGTTTTAAAGTCATAGTGGACTGAGATTTTGTGAAGTGTAACGAACTGGTATGAGTTGGAATACAGGATGTGTCGAAAATGCAATTTGGTGAAATTGTACTTGCAGTGAATTTTTCACAATTTCCTCGGGTTTCGTGCCCCTGGACGAGGTGGACCGTTGCTAGAAAAATTAGTCGCTGACGTGTTGGTCCTACAAAATTCCTGAAATATCTTCCCGTGGGGAATAATTAAATATTCGGTGATAAAATGGAGTTTAAAAAATAAATAAGGAAATAAGAGAATTTTTTGCCCTTCTTTTTCATTACAATCGTACGACTGTATTTGAAATTCAACTACAGTCGTACGACTGTAGATGAAGTACAGTCGCACAACTGTACTTCGCAGGAAGAAAGAAATAAAAAGGCGTTCGCCCATTTGTTTCTCACTTACTTATTTCTTTCATCCTTTTTCACTCAAAGAATCTGGATTTCCAATCTTCAAATTTGTAAAGATGTTGAAGAAACTCGGGAAGAAATTGAAGAAGCTCTTACCCAACCTGATTCAAGGGCCTGGAAACGCGTAGCACATTCCGTTCATCAGTGTTTCAGATAGGTATGGCCACCAGTGTTATGTGGACCATCTTGGGATTCGTTTCGGGTCGAAGATTCACATTTTGCTGGATATGGTTTTGCATTTGTCTTCATTTCAGGTTGGTACCCGAATCCGAGCCTTAATTTGGAGTTTTTCAATTTTTTTCCTTTTGAATTTTTGGATTTGATTTGCTTGATTTACTGCTTTCTGGGCGAATTGATTAAGTAGAATGCATGCTAGGAGCCCCCTGTAGTTAATAGGAACAAGAAACTAGGAAAAACGAGTTAGAAATTGGGAAAATTGATGAAATTGGAATTCTATCAGCTAGTATATGAATATTCGTATGACTGTTCATCCAATTTATGAATAGTCGTACGACCGTGGGATGAAAAGTCGTGCGACTGTATTCATACTCGTGCGACGCGTGCTACAGTCGTATGACTTTAGATAAAAACCAGAATCTTTTTTTTATGCATGTTCCTTTTTAATTAATTTTGATTATGTCAATAATTAATTATGAAAAAATTAAACATGTATGCATTATACTTCTTGAATGTGTAGGATCGGGGTATTTTCGGCAGCGAAAATCTCTCTTTGCCCCGGGTCTGGTGGGGCCGCCTCCCCGAGTCTGTGAGGGCTCGGGTTAGGATTCTGGACCTAGAGACCTTTATTATGTCATTGCCGATGAGCACGCCGCACACTACTCACACCGTGTTTACGGCCTTATACGAGAGATGGGTCTGCACTACCCATAAGTTTCATTTGCCCATCGGGGAGTTCACCGTCACTCCCTCGGACTTCGTCATGATCACTGGTTTTGGGTTCGGTGGGACCCTGATTCGGTTCAACTATTATTTTACTCGCCATCAGCTAGCAGACGACTACATTGGTAGACTGATTGGCTGTACCCCTGAGAAGGGGAAGATTCTATGCTCAAGGGTAGAGGCTTACTGGGCTGCTCGTCCAGACTTATCAGAGGAGGACGTGGAGAGGTGCACTCGGGCCTATGTGCTCATCCTGCTATCTTGCACGCTGTTTCCCACTGGGCAGAGCACTTGTAATATGACACTGCTACCGACTCTGGTGGATTTGGTGCCTTTCCTACTTTGGATTGGGCTCGAGCTGCACTGGGGAAGCTATACTATGGATTAGACCTATGCGCCAGGGGGAGGCAGTAGGAGTTTCTCGGCTTCTGGTTCGGCCTTCTGGTATTATCTTTTCCTTCTTTTTTTTTACTCTTTTATTAATTACAGATTTGGGCATTCGAGCACCGCATCCTGGAGCCGCCGAAGCTGAGGGACGTTTAGGATGATGACCAGCCGACTGTTCTGCACTACTGGATGCAGGGGTGGCAGGGCATTGGTTGTGACTTGTAGGAGGTCAGGCGGAGTTTACTTGATGTTTCCTGGCAGAGGGTAAGCAAACAAACCTCATTAATAAGAAAAATTTAATTTAACTTTTACTTACCTTTGTTGAATTTCTTTTATTGTATTTTTGTAGATCCAGCACCACCCGTGGCATGGTCAGGGCGCCATTTCTTTTCTTGTGCTGATATCTGTGTAGTTTGATGACCGTCTGTTTGTCTTAGAGTGCCCGATGTCCCAGGAGTAGTTCCTGGGTGAGCGCCTTCGTCTTTCTAACCATGTGGACAGCCCTGCTGGTAGGCTTATACCTCCGCCGCTCCCGCTCGCACTGTTCTAGCCCCATCTTGCCGATCCTGCTGTAGATCCCGACATTTTCGGAGAGGATTATAGTGTAGACACTGTCGATGGTGATTATCTGACCTTTATGCACCAGTGTCTACTGCCAGTTGAGGGTGATGCACCGGCGACCCCTCCCACTCGTCAGGTATTTACTTCTTTCGTTTTTCTTTCCTTTTTTTAAATATTCTTCCGTTTACAGGTGAAGAGGCGTAGGGGATCCAGTTCCACTCAGCCAAGTGGCCCAACAGCCGAGGGTGCTGAGACCGCCACTACTGGTGGGCATGCCCTGATGCAGGATAGGAGTCATCCCATGTATGCTGGTAGCACCGCAGCCTCTGCTTCTCAGGCTGCTGGTGTGGTGGAGGGCCAGTTGATGACAGACCTTAGGACTAGCTTCAGTATGATAGGGCTGGATGGAAACTTCGCTTTTAGGGAGGTGCCGATTCACCGCGAGCGGTAGCTTACGTTTGCCCTGGCAGACACCACCTATATAAGTCTTCCATCTTTTTTTTTACGCTCTTGTGTGTTTTAGATCCCTCGGGCTTAGGTGGAGGATATAGCCTACCAGCATTTGGGCTTAAAGGCTTATCTAGTCAAGGAGAATGCCATGTGGGCGGTAAGTATTATACAGTTTCTGCATTATCTTATGATTTATGCAATGCATGAATGTGTATGTATGTATGTATGCATGTTAATTTATATTGTTATTTTGCAGTCTCGAGTACAGATATTCCAGGACCAGGCCAGACATGCAGCTGCTTCTGAGGCTCGGGCCTTGGCTTCGGCCCAGGCGGCAGACCGGATGTGAGCTGATATAGCCAGGCTGCAGGCTAATTTGACTCGATTGTAGGAGGACTTTGACACCTATAGGGCTATGCATCAGAGTGAGTCTGAGGAGGAGGAGGATGAGGGAGAGGATGAGAGCTAGATTGGATGTTCTGGTTCACACTTTTTTTTTGTATTGGATTGCTGTACACAACATGAACTTCATTTTTTATTATTATGGGACTTGGATGCAATAACCTACTGATGGATGTTTATGTGTAATGGCACGATGTATGCGATATGAACGTCTAAGCAGAATATCAAACATGCATAATATCATTACGACGACATCATAATGAGTACAATAAGGAATTTAACAGTGACTCAGACTTTAGATATCACCCTATTCTTGTTACCAACACGTCCTCTCGGTTTTCCTTGTCAGAAATTTTCTCTTTGTGATATTTTTTTTAATGGTCCAAGAGTTATGCGCAAGCGTTCAGCTAAATTGATCTCTCCGTATGGATCCCTTTTGAGATTGGAAAGCACACCTTGACAATGTTCATCAGAAGTCGTAAGAACATTGCTGCTGATGACATCTAGTGGTTTGGCCTTTACCTGCCCCTAGTATTAGAGGTTTGTATTTGGCTTATAAAACACTGAATCAGATATGGTTCACTGCGTGCTGTCACCCGTATGTGGACATTGACATGCAATGACATGACGAATGCATATTGAACATCAAAATTGAATATAAAAAATCTACAACATAATGAATGTGGATGCATTAGGAAAATCCAAATTGTGGCTCTAGTTTTGATTGATGCCCCTTCAAATTACCAATATGTCCTTTCGATTTTCCACATTGGAGGATTTTTTTTTTTTTGCTAACATATGTCAGAGTGTACAGCTGAGCATTGAACTGCATCAATTGATTACCCACTGGATCCTCCGAGAGTGTAACCCCATGTGTATGGTCCAATTCAACTCGTGCACAGTTCTCAAAGATGAACACAGCTTTTAATCCTTCAAAGCACAGCCCCAGAAGAGGAAAGAACCATCGGTAAGTAGTCACTTCCATTGTGGCCGAAGACTGAGTTCTTGAAATGGTTGGTAAATGCAACTTCTTTTGGATATCGGCACAGTAGGCTTTTTAAGTCCTCTCATTCTCGATTGTTGAAGGGTTTGTAAAACCTGGTTGCCCCAACACTGTTGGTGAAGTTCATGAGTGCATAACCAAGATTTCCTCCAATCCTGGAGTCCATAGGCAAATAGAGGGAATCATAAGCAGACTGTTCTTTGGACTTGAACGGATGGTAAAGGGTGTTGAAGGTATGGATGAAGATCAAGATGGGGAGTGTTTTAGGTTTGAAAATATAGGAGTCCAAATCTTTCATAGGTTGTTTGAAAATGAGGAAGTCCAAATTTTTCACAGAAGGCGTGCGAAAGATCCGGTGGCGATGAAAATTGAGATGGTGAGTCATTCTCGTGTTAACTGTAGCTACCATATGAGAGAGAAATCTCTCTTTGCCCCGGGTCTGGTGGGGCTGCCTCCCCGAGTCTGTGAGGGCTCGGGTTAGGATTCTGGGCCTTGAGACCTTTATTATGTCATTGCCGACGAGCACGCCGCACACTACTCACGCTGTGTTTACGGCCTTATGCGAGAGATGGGTCTGCACTACCCATACGTTTCATTTGCCCATCAGCGAGTTCACCGTCACTCCCTCGGACTTCATCGTGATCACTGGTTTTGGGTTCGGTGGGACCCTGATTCGGTTCAACTATTATTTTACTCGCCATCAGCTAGCAGACGACTACATTGGTAGACTGATTGGCTGTACCCCTGAGAAGGGGAAGATTCTATGCTCAAGGGTAGAGGCTTACTGGGCTGCTCGTCCAGACTTATCAGAGGATGACGTGGAGAGGTGCACTCGGGCCTATGTGCTCATCCTGCTATCTTGCACGCTGTTTCCCACTGGGCAGAGCACTTGTAATATGACACTGCTACCGACTCTGGTGGATTTGGTGCCTTTCCTACTTTGGATTGGGCTCGAGCTGCACTGGGGCAGCTATACTATGGATTAGACCTGTGCGCCAGGGGGAGGCAGCAGGAGATTCTCGGCTTCTGGTTCGGCCTTCTGGTTTTATCTTTTCCTTTTTTTTTTTTACTCTTTTATTAATTACAGATTTGGGCATTCGAGCACCGCATCCTGGAGCCGCCGAAGCTGAGGGACGTTTAGGATGATGACCAGCCGACTGTTCTGCACTACTGGATGCAGGGGTGGCAGGGTATTGGTTGCGACTTGTAGGAGGTTAGGCGGAGTTTACTTGATGTTTCCTGGCAGAGGGTAAGCAAACAAACCTCATTAATAAGAAAAATTTAATTTAACTTTTACTTACCTGTGTTGAATTTCTTTTATTGTATTTTTGTAGATCCAGCACCACCCGTGGCATGGTCAGGGCGCCATTTCTTTTCTTGTGTAGATATCTGTGCAGTTTGACGACCGTCTGTTTGTCTTAGAGTGCCCGATGTCCCAGGAGTAGTTCCTGGGTGAGCGCCTTCGTCTTTCTAACCATGTGGACAGCCCTGCTGGTCGGCTTATACCTCCGTCGCTCCCGCTGGCACTGTTCTAGCCCCATCTTACCGATCCTGCTGTAGATCCCGACATTTTCGGGGAGGATTATAGTGTAGACACTGTCGATGGTGATTATCTGACCTTTATCCACCAGTGTCTACTGCCAGTTGAGGGTGATGCACCGGTGGCCCCTCCCACTCGTCAGGTATTTACTTCTTTCGTTTTTCTTTCCTTTTTTTTAAATATTCTTCCGTTTGCAGGTGAAGAGGCGTAGGGGATCCAGTTCCACTCAGCCGAGTGGCCCAGCAGGCGAGGGTGCTGAGACCGCCACTACTGGTGGGCATGCCCTGATGCAGGATAGGAGTCATCCCATGTATGCTGGTAGCGCCGCAGCCTCTGCTTCTCAGGCTGCTAGGATGGTGGAGGGCCAGTTGATGACAGACCTCAGGACTAGCTTCAGTATGATAGGGCTGGATGGCAACTTCGCTTTTAAGGAGGTGCCGATTCACCGCGAGCGGTAGCTTACGTTTGCCCCGGCAGACACCACCTATATAAGTCTTCCATCTTTTTTTTTTACGCTCTTGTGTGTTCTAAATCCCTCGGGCTTAGGTGGAGGATATAGCCTACCAGCATTTGGGCTTAAAGGCTTATCTAGTCAAGGAGAATGCCATGTGGGCGGTAAGTATTATGCAGTTTCTGCATTATCTTATGATTTATGCAATGCATGAATGTGTATGTATGCATGTATGCATGTTAATTTATATTGTTATTTTGCAGTCTCGAGTGCAGATATTCCAGGACCAGGCCAGATAGGCAGCTGCTTCTGAGGGTCGGGCCTTGGCTTCGGCCCAGGAGGCAGACCGGATGTGAGCTGATATAGCCAGGCTACAGGCTAATTTGACTCGATTGCAGGAGGACTTTGACACCTATAGGGCTATGCATCAGAGTGAGTCTGAGGAGGAGGAGGATGAGGGAGAGGATGAGAGCTAGATTGGATGTTCTGTTTCAAACTTTTTTTTTGTATTGGATTGCTGCACACAACATGAACTTCATTTTTTATTATTATGGGACTTGGATGCAACAACCTACTGATGGATGTTTATGTGTAATAGCACGATGTATGCGATATGAACGTCTAAGCAGAATATCAAACATGCATAATATCATTACGACGACATCATAATGAGTACAATAAGGAATTAACAGTGACTCAGACTTTAGATATCACCCTATTCTTGTTACCAACACGTCCTCTCAGTTTTCCTTGTCAGAAATTTTCTCTTTGTGATATTTTTTTAATGGTCCAAGAGTTATGCGCAAGCGTTCCAGCTAAATTGATCTCTCCGTATGGATCCCTTTTGAGATTGGAAAGCACACCTTGACAATGTTCATCAAAAGTCATAAGAACATTGCTGCTGATGACATCTAGTGGTTTGGCCTTTACCTGCCCCTAGTATTAGAGGTTTGTATTTGGCTTATAAAACACTGAATCAAATATGGTTCGCTGCGTGCTGTCACCCGTATGTGGACATTGACATGCAATGACATGACGAATGCATATTGAACATCAAAATTGAATATAAAAAATCTACAACATAATGAATGTGGATGCATTAGGAAAATCCAAATTATGGCTCTAGTTTTGATTGATGCCCCTTCAAATTACCAATATGTCCTTTCGATTTTCCAAATTGGAGGATTTTTTTTTTTTTTTTTGCTAACATATGTCAGAGTGTACAGCTGAGCATTGAACTGCATCAATTGATTACCCACTGGATCCTCCGAGAGTGTAACCCCATGTGTATGGTCCAATTCAACTCGTGCACAGTTCTTAAAGATGAACACAGCTTTTAATCCTTCAAAGCACAGCCCCAGAAGAGGAAAGAACCATCGGTAAGTTGTCACTTCCGTTGTGGCCGAAGACTGAGTTCTTGAAATGGTTGGTAAATGCAACTTTCTTTTGGATATCGGCACAGTAGGCTTTTTAAGTCCTCTCATTCTCGATTGTTGAAGGGTTTGTAAAACCTGGTTGCCCCAACACTGTTGGTGAAGTTCATGAGTGCATAACCAAGATTTCCTCCAATCCTGGAGTCCATAGGCAAATAAAGGGAATCATAAGTAGCTGTTCTTTGGACTTGAACGGAGGGTAAAGGGTGTTGAAGGTATGGATGAAGATCAAGATGGGGAGTGTTTTAGGTTTGAAAATATAGGAGTCCAAATCTTTCATATGTTGTTTGAAAATGAGGAAGTCCAAATTTTTCACAGAAGGCGTGCGAAAGATCTGGTGGCGATGAAAATTAAGATGGTGAGTCATTCTCGTGTTAACTGTAGCTACCATATGAGAGAGAAATCCTTCCATCTGTACTGATCTTTTTTTTTTTTTGAAGGAACTAAATCCAAGCCACAGCCACCTCTTGGTTTTCCTGCTGCATTCAAATTCGTGCATGTCATGTGTGCTTAATATGCCTTTTTGAATGAACAATGCATGCGTAATGTCATGTGCATAGGAATGTCATGCAAACAAGATTATACATGCACTACAACCAAGGAATGATTCAGAGTTTTACAATAAGATGGATGGTGAAGGTCATTTGAATTTCTTGGTGGTTGGTGCTTTGGATAAGTTTGGGTTTTTATTTTTGAGGTTTTGGTATAGGGTACTTTCTTGGGGATGAGACCAAGTTTTGCCTCCGGGAGGACTTTTTTTTTTTTGATTGCCTCAAGGAGGGCTTTTGATTCGGTTTTGCCTCTAGGAGGGCTTTCTTGGTTCGGGTGCCTCAAGGAGGGCTTTTTGGTTTGATTTTGCCTCTAGGAGGGCTTTCTGGTTTGATTTTGCCTCAATGAGGGCTTTCTTGATTCGAGTACCTCAAGGAGAGCTTTTTAGGTTTTTTTTTGGTAGGATTTGAAGTTTCAAAGATGGCTTTCGGTTTAGAAAGGTTTGGGTATCGTGTGTGCCTTTTAAGTTGAAGCTCTGGGGCAGGATTGGTGGTGTCTTTCAAGGATTGTTGAGTTGAATTAGCAGATGCCTCGGCGGAAGTGGTACCATTGTATCATTTTATTTATCTCATAAGCTCACCATTCAAGAGAGAGTTCATTCAGGACTAGGTTCACTTTTAGGTTCCCCACAATACTCAGAATGATGTCATGCATTTTGATATTATGTGTGTTGGATATGTCGTTTCAGATGGTCAAATGCATGCATAATTCCATGGACAAGTAATCATCACATAAGTAAGACAAAAATAAATCTCATTCCATTCATGATGAATTCAATACATCCCACAAACAAAATGAGTCCCTTGTAAAAAGGGAAACTCCAAGAGGCATTGATCGCATGGAATCCGATTATTTTCCGATTGGTCACCATTTCAGCTTCAGCATTCTCGACCCACTCCTATCAAACCAGACTCTGCAGTTCTTCATCATATTCCTCTCCTCGGGAGACTTGAGAAATTTCTTTGGTGGTCTCCCTAATTGCCCCTGGTCATTTATCAAAGAGGGTCGAGGTTTCCAATTTCCCATCATCGACTAGCTTCTAGATCTCCTTTCTTAAAGCAAAACAATCATTGGTCCGATGGCCCAGTATCACATGATAGCTGTAGAAATTGTTCTTTTGTGTCTTTGCCAGCTCTACAAATGGCCTGATACTCTACAGGAGACCCTCCTCTCTACATCTGAGGAATAGCTTGCCTAATAAGTCAGCCCATGGAGAAATGCCTTTTCTGCTAGTCACAGTAAGTGAGTTTTTGGTATGCTGTGGAATGGAGTCGGTACCAACATTCGTCTTAAGGGGCTCCTTCGGTTCCATTTCATCAGTTGGCCTTGGCAAACCTGAATCTTGGAGAGAGGGCCTTCGAAGGTGTTGAGGGCAAGTGTTAACAATCTGGGTATTCTGTTTCTCGCTAGCATCAGTATTGGAGTCTGAGAATACTGCATTTTTCATTTTCCCTTTGAGTTCTGCCACTCGTGCTTCCAATTCGATGCACCTTGCTGTCAGCCTTTCTACTCTATCAAGATCTTCTCCCAGCACTTCTCTCAGCATTGCTGCCACTTGCTTCCTGACCGCCTTTCGAAACAGTGATGAGGTGGTATGATCCTCCACGATATCCGTTATGGAGCTGAAGTTCGTTGGGTTGGCCATTCCCGAAATCTTTTCCCTTTTCCCTTTGATAAGAACACTTATTAGCATTA
This sequence comes from Euphorbia tirucalli, assembly GCA_039660915.1. Lineage (NCBI taxonomy): Eukaryota > Viridiplantae > Streptophyta > Magnoliopsida > Malpighiales > Euphorbiaceae > Euphorbia > Euphorbia tirucalli. The sequence goes on along the minus strand of CM077640.1, from coordinate 25,132,878 downwards.
ACGGGCGTATACGCATGAAGAATACCAAATCACAGATGATATAGGTATGAATGCATGATGGGATATGTATGTGCATGAATGATGAGTTGCATATATGATGTCACGAGGGAGATGATGATGAGGATGATTTTCTTTTTTTTTTTTGGCATTCCAAGAACACCCGATGCCATGCAAGAGATAATGCAAAAAGACCACATGTGGATCACCATACAAACAAGGGTTCGGTACTTTTGGATCACCTAGTGAATATCGTGAAATGAACGTGTGTGTACCAACACACGGACAGAGTTTGATACCTTGTAGGTATATGAGATGAAGTGAAATGTTCACACAGGGGCCGGCCCATGGACAGAGTTCTGATGCTTTTGAGGCATATGATATGAGATGATGTTTACAGATAAGTCTCATGTATGTAAGGACACGGATGAAAGTTCGACGTTCATGGAACGCCTTTAATGATTCAGTAATGTTATGAAATGCCCCTATATGTGTAATAATCTGGTACTCATGGAGCACCTCAAATGATACAATAATATCATGTAACAATCCAAAATGGATCGTGACACACCAACAGAACTTCGGCATCTCCACGACACCAATGATAAATGATGTGAAGCCATGCAATGATGTCGTGTGACCTACTACATGAAAATAGACCTAAGACCATTGGGATCTCCTATTGAACGAAATGGTCTAGTGAAATGGCCGAGTGTATTCTGGTACACAGGCAGAACACGGGTAGTTTTAGGACTCCCGATATGTTATGAAATGAAATGATCATGAAGAGTATCCTCAGAATGTCCTTAATTTAAATTATATGAAATGATGTGAATGCTTGTGTCACACAAAATGCAAGTGGCTGCACAAAAACGTGGTTAGGATGCATGACATACATGATGATGTCATGTATGCTTTGCAAAGATGACAATATACAGGACGTAAATGTGCATGGCACACAAATAAAATGTCATGGCTGCATAAAAATGTGGTTAGAATAAATGCCATTCTTATGTTGATGTCTTGAAATGTTGGATATGCCCTAGTCCCAAGGCATTGGTCCTTGTATTTGTATCATACATTTATTGGATTTATGTATTATACTTATTTGTGTTATTAATAAAGGCATTAATTCATTTATTATATCTATCTTGTGCAATATATTAAATGAAGTATCCAATGGACATATCCATATCCATGATGACCAGTGTCATCCACTTGGTAGTAAGACCATGGATAGGGTAAACGATATGACCATGAATAGATCCGTAGTCTGTTCCAATCATGGGAATGAATGGAACAAATGACTATTATTAACCTAGTTGTATGGCGGTGTCTTACCTGTCATTGGACATGGGATGTCAACCAAGTTAATGGGTACATGCATAAGGGGCATGGTACTAGATAGATCCACTAAACGAGAAATCCACATGGTATAGTATCACAAGTGATTCTCGTGTAGTACTTGTATGGATCCATTGACCTAACCATATGATGGTGTTTCATGTGAGGTCACATACTTAGGGGTATGCCTAAAGGGCCTGTAATAGGGTGCCAAGTATGGGTGCTTTTGGGTATGTCACTTAGCATGGCAATGCTATGGATATGGGGAAGGGATTTGTCACTCTGTAGTCCACTGAGAAGATATCACCAGCCTCTTGATGAATGTGACTGATAAGAGTGCGGCCACACCCAAATGAGTTGGAACTTATTTGTGAGCTTAGGTGCATTCGGGATCAAGTTAATGTTCGGACACAAAGGAGGGTGATCAATCCATGCCTCTATGTTGGACACCGATATCAATGACATGGGATATACAAGTTTAAACTACAGGGTTATGATATCAGTTGGACTGCCATCTCCATCTTAATTGGGGGCTACAGTGGCTTGCTAGAGCCCAACTGCAGTCTGTGGGGCACAGGCCCGCTGCCAAGATAAAGATGGTTCCACGGGATCGTACACATTGAGCGACTAAACACTGACTTAAAGAATCACTGTATACTTGGAGTATACACTCTGGAGAGAGAGGAATATATTAATTATATTATAAAGATCAATTGGATTGATCATAAAGATAAAATTAAAATTTGACCGGCTTCCTCATAATTGATTGGATTAATTATGAGATTATTTCCTGGATGGAAATATTCATAAGTATAGGTTTACATATGAATTTAGTTTGTGAAGATCTAATTTTAATTTAATGAATTAAATTAATTAGTCAAACCAATTTTAATTTGAATGTAAATAATATGTTACTTGGTGTAACATATTAAATACATGGGTAAATTAAAGTTGGGCTTGAAATTAATTTAAACCAGACTAATTAAAATAGGTTTGGGCCTGAAATAAAAGATGGAAGCCCACACAAAAGGAGAAGCTAGTTGGGTCGAAATTCTCGGGTTAAAATAACCCTAGGATTTTCGGCCTAGAGTAAAACAAAAGCATAGCCGAAATTCCCAAGCCTCCCTCTCTAAAGCTTCGTGTTTTTCCGACGCTAGCACAGGTTGTGTTCGTTAGGCGTTCGTGTACGTGAATGAGAAGGGATTCTAGATTGATTCCTGCAGTTTGCATCCATCTCTTAAGGAGATATTCCGCGTAAGAGATTTATCTCATATGATTAAATTTTTGTTTTTCCAATTTCCATCTCAATTGCTCCTGGGCACGGATTTGAGGAAATCATCGCATTCTTCCGCTTTAATCGGGTGATTTCCGGTGACAAATCCCAACATGAAAATGGCTGCACGAAAACGTGGTTAGAATGGCACATAGGCAAAGTTTCAGCGCTCAGGGAGCACCTTAGGTTTTTGTGTTATGATATGAGATGAACGCGCGCTTGGCACACGGTCCGGATTTCGATGCTCGGGGAGCACCTAATTGATTTGATGCATGAAATGAAATTTTTTCGGTGCTCATGGAGCACCTAAATGCATGAAATGTAATTTTTTTCGGCGCTCGTGGAGCACCTAAATGATTTTATGCATGAAATGGAATTTTTTTGCGCTCGTCGAGCACCTAAATGGCTTATATTTTTTTTTTCAGCGCTCGTCGAGCACCTAAATGATTTAATGTATGTGATGAAGTTCTTTGGCGCTCGTGGAGCACCTAAATGCATGACATGGTTGCGATGAAATTTTTTTCGGCGCTCCTGGAGCACCTAAATGACTTAATGTATGCAATGGAATTTTTCGGCGCTCGTGGAGCACCTAAATGATTTAGTACGTGAGGTGGAATATTTTTCGGCGCTTGTGGAGTGCCTAAATGGCTTAATGGGTGTGATGAAATTTTTCGGCGCTCGTAGAGCGCCTAAATGACTTAATGCATGTGATGAATAAAATGGAATTTCTTCGATGCTCGTGGAGCGCCTAAATAGCTTAATGGATGTGATGAAATTTTTCAGAACTCGTGGAGCGCCTAAGTGATTTAATGTATATGATGAGATTTTTCGGCACTCGTGGAGCGCCTAAATGGTGTAATGCATGAAATGTAATTTTTCGGCGTTCTTGGAGCACCTAAATGATTTCCTACTTGGTAGGCGGTGTGTGTGACCTCTATGGAATTGTTCAAGGTCCACGTGAATGTTTTATGCATGACATGCGTTCCATATGGCTACAAAACAAGTTGGTTAATGCTTATGACACTCAAATGATGCATATGAATTAATTTTTTCACACAATGAAAAGATGCATGGCTGTAAAAAAATGTGGTTAGTGTAAATGTCACGCGGGTGATTAATGTATTTACACACGAAAAATGGAGATGGCTGTACAAAAGATGTGAGTTAGTGTCACACAAATGCTTTACATGTGGTATGTTATGTTCATGAAAAATGTGGATGATGGTATGTTATGAAGGGACGAGAAACACATAGCATATAGCACACGAAACGTATTCCTCCAACCTTATTCCTCCAAACGTGGTCAATTTGAGAAAACTCTAACCGAGTCCTAGGAGGGGTTCTCTTCGATCACCAACCGGGGATGATGAAGGCGTAACTTAGGAATATCCATACAATTTATTTTGGTATCCTAAGGGAATCCAACTAGAGTTACTTAAATGAGTTAGGTCCAAAGCCGGGATAACATCAAGGCTCCCATAGCAAAATATATTCCTCACTTCTCCCCACTCAGGGTCCGAACGAAGGGGTTCATACGAGGCTATGGGTTGTGTTTCGTATCCGTGCCCCTAAGACTAAGAGGAACTTAGGCGACAATTCAACAATTCACCGGGCTAAAAAATGGATACTTAACCTAATGCAAGAATGATTAACTACAAAAATGCATAAAATGCCATACAAGAATCATCTGCCTTATTTTGATTAGACATTTTTCATGGCTTGTCAAATTCTTTTAAGTTTTTGAAAAACTTTTGTAAGAAATCCCCAGCAGAGTCGCCACTGTGAGCGGACGACGCGTTTTCGACAGAACGCGAGACTCCCTTTCGGAAGGGGCGCCACAATTTCGGGCGGGACCCTCCCTCGAGTGGGGCTTTTTAGATTGGAAATTCATTTTTAGAAGATGAATGTTTGGGAAAAGAATCGAGACCTAAATCTTGATAAAAAGTATAGGAGTCGCCACCCAGCTCAGCTCGGTCGGAAAATTACAGTGCAGCTGAGCCAAAGTGGGAACTGCCACACTTTCCAGAGATCTAGGTTCGGACAAGTCCCTTATTTCATGTCTAATCAAAATAAAATGGCCAATGTTCTATAATGACACTTTAAATTGCTAAAATTGATTTAATTTAATTAAAACATACAGCGTGCAAATAAATAAAGATAAAGCAGTAAATATGTATAAATTATTACATCCCAATAGAATGAAAATAAAAATTCTCGGCCTCACGTTACAAGCGCCTAGAATACACGAGAATCTAAAAAAAAATTACAATCGCCTAAAATACACGAATTGATCTATTAAATACATTAAAAATAAAGAAATTAAAGCTGCAACAGATGGTTAGCACAGATATATAGCACACCACACATAGGACTCAAGTTGGACAGAATCGGGAATTTTAGAGTTCGGGGGCATGCATTTAGGGGTAACTGGGTCGGCCCGGTCGGCCGGTCCGATTAGACCTGGAAAACAGTTTTGAAACGTCCCTGTATTTTTGGTTTTGTGAGAAAATCATTTTGAAAGCATTTTTTCGGTTCAATTTTAATTTAGCATATGAGGTGGGTCGGTTTTCGGGAGGGTCTGCATCGTGGTTTTGTTCTAAATGCAAAAACACCGAAAAATAAATCTAGGGTCGTGAATGCACATTCCAAAATTCATTTTTGATAATTTTTCATTTTTCAAGATTTTTTGATTTCTCTGAAATTTCTGATTTTTATGAAATTTTTGGGGTTTTTATGAATTTTTTTGGATTTTTGGATTTTTAGGGATTTTCTGCTTCTGGCCAAAGACTACAGTCGTGCGACTGTAACCCTACCTTAAGCAGAAATCGCCAAAATTTTTAAAATGAAGGATAAAACTGAGAAATTCAAAAACAGTGGTACGACTATATATCAAATGGCACGACTGTGATTACAGTCGTGCCCCTGTTCTTTGTGACAAGAATAGTCGTACGACTGTTCTTAATTTTTCAGAAACAGAAATGAAGAAAGTTGAATAAAAATGCACAAAAATCAACCAAAACACCTAGAAAGCATGAAAATGAGATGGGTTGAAGTGTGTTTACCTCTTTGGCGCTGATCTACCATAGGATTGACCCCTAGCAATGCACCAATCCATAAGAAATTGCTCCTTTTCCTTGGTTTGTCAAGGTTGCAAGAGGGGTCCAAAAATCCTCTAAAAGTTACGGTTTTGAGTTTGTTTATGTCCAGAAACGATTTAGATTTCGTTTGTTGATTTTAACCTACGATTTCTAACTCATTTTACACATTAAAACACTGGATTTGAGAAGAAAAAGATTGAAGAAAAGTTGGGTTTTTTTGTTTTTTGTTTTTTGTGTTAGAGATTGTGCCCTAAGCCAATGTTGGATTATGTAAACAATCTTCTTAAGTCATTAATAAAGACTTATTTTATCATATATATTTGTATGTTAGTATTTATGATAATGTATCCATGAATTAATTGTGTAATTCTAAATTTCCCTAGTCGATTGTTATTATGGGAATAATAACAAACTAAGACTAGTGTGAGTGATAATGGATATTCATAAGATGAATATAGTGTATACAGATACAGATTATACTCACGGGCAATGTGTTAGAGAACATGTTGCTGGAGACCCACTATAAGATCAAGTTCATGGTCACGTGTCACAACTGATCTTGATTATAGTAGTGTCATCAGCTGATTCCTTTGACCTGAGGTCACCATGGATTCCGGGATGAACTCATGTTGTGCTTTGACGCAGTCAAACGCTGCTTGTAACAGAGTAGTTATAAAGGTTGTGGTTGGGTGCAATGTGACTCATGCTTAGGGATGTGAGTGACAGATATGGGATTTTGTCCCTCTCTAACAAGAGAGCGATATCACTGGGCCCCTCGATAAGTAAGACTGTTAAATGCATGGCCGTGCTCAAATAATTGATAAGAGTATCAATTGATTTGTTTGAACAGTTTACTTTGAGATCGAGAAAGCATATGATTAATTATATAAGATTGACAAGTGTACCATGTCTTATAATTAATCTTGATATCAAAGAGACAAAAGGGAATATGACATTCTATAAATAGGTATTGGATCATTCCAATCATATTAATTGGGTACTCGTAATGGCTTGCTAGAGTCCGCTTGTGACCTATAAGGACATTATGGTAATTTCCTTATTGCCAATTAATATGATCCTATGGGGTCACACACAAGAGCAAAATGAAGTTCATCTTATCGGGTATAAATTATTATTGGATAATAAATTTATGAATGAGAAAGAGAATAAATATATATAGTGATATATATTTATGTATGTATATATAAATATTAATGTGATTAATATTGCATAAAGTATGCTACATATTATAATTAAATTATATGGAGATATAATTAATTATAATATTATATATACATATATGTATTATGGAGAATTGATTTGATTTAATGTTAATTGAGAATTAATATTAAATTGTGTGGGTTAATATATAATTATAACTAATAGGTGTATTAGGTTATAATTATAATTAACTATTTAGGTTAATTATTTAAGGAAACAATTGACCTAAACCTAACACAACTCTACACTCATAATACTAGAAGAATTCGGCCACCACAAGGTAATAGGGAGCCAGCCGAAATTCTCTTCCAAAGGCCAAGAGAAAATTTGATTTTCTGCCTCTCTCTCAATTCGAGGAAACCGTTTCTTCTATCCCGGCGCTAGCACGCGGTGGACGTATTGCTCCGTGTGGATCAACCGTAGAGGGAAGCAATTTTGGTTCCTATTGATTCAATCTTCAAAGAATTAAGGTAATTCTTTAACCCTCTTTCCAATTCAATGCAATATACATGGATCCTTGGCGGGGATTAATCCTTTTCTTTCCGCTGCGTATTTGTTTTGTGTGATTAAATCCCCTTCAGTGGTATCAGAGCCACTTGTATTTTGATTGAATTGGATTTATGTTTTGATTGGATCAAAATTGCATGTTAGGGTTTGTATGATTTTGATTGGATCAAAATTGTTGTTAGGAGTTTGTATGTTTTATTTAGGGTTCTATGTTATTGTGAATAACAAAATAAAATTTGATTTTATTGATTAATCATTGTGAATGATTTTATGTTAATGATTTGGAATGTTTAAGGGGTTTTTGGAATCATGAATTTGATTCATGGGTTTTTATTAAAATTGTTTCAATTCAATTTAATTCAAAAAAAAAAAAATAAAAAAATAATGTTGCTGTTCGTATTCTGGGCATAATGCCCAGAATACCTTTAGCGGCAAATTGCAATTGCAAATTGCAATTGCAATTTGCACTTGCTGCGCAAGCAGCATGCTGCTTACGCAACATGGGCTGCGCAGCCCGTCGGGCTGCGCGCAGTATTGGATACTGCAGTGTGAAGCCCGACTTGCATGCTGTCCGATAGTTTTACCCTTTTTTTTTCGTTTTAAGTGTGGAAAATTGTTTCTGCATATTTACGAATTTTTCCAAATTAATTAATTCTATATACAATGTGATTGTATTTTACCACTTTGAATCCTAAATATTTTTAGATATAAAATTATTGTTGATAATTTTATGCATGGTGTTATGGTATGGTTTTGGACCCCGTGGATGTTTTATTTTATTTATTATGGTTTTATATAAATACGACCTGCGAGTCGTTTGTATTTATGTAAATTTTAATTTTAATTTTACTAGATAAATTGTATAGGATGCAATTTATGATATGTAAAATTTATTTTACTAGAAAAATTGTATAGGTTGCAATTTTTTGTAAAATATAAATCCATGAGATGGTGCTTAGAAGCAAAGACGTGGAGGCGGATCCAAGAGGAGGTGCAATGACCATGTGATGGATGCTACCACCTAGGATATGACCTTGTTGATTTTCATATTGGCCTATGAAAATCAATGTAGATTTAAACCATACCATAACACGGTTCGAGTCATATGCATGCTTTATTTTATTTAGATGCCATGTGATGCCATGCTAGATATTCTATATGCATGCTAGACAATTGTATGCCATAAGATGCCATGCTAATTAATATTAACAAAAGTATGATTAATATTAATGCCATGAAATTGTATATGATACAATTAACTCACAGGAATTAATAAACCCTAAATAAACTTATGAAGTTTATATTTTTGCCACCCAATTACGTATAACACTAGTCAAGTACTATGTTCGCATCATGGTAGCCACGCCAAAGCGGGTACGCATGTTGTGACCTTAGCGAAGCGATAATATGAGAAATGGTGATTCTCATTGTGTTGTATTTGGTTTAACAAGGGTTAATCAAAATGGTGCTTTGAACCCGAGGCAAAGATGAGATGAGTAACATGCAAATTAAATATGATATATGATATCATGCATCTCATAAATTAAAAGAGTTACATAATGATGTAATTGACATGGTGATGTCTACCGAAATTATATTTAATCATAGGGACATGCCAAAGCAGTGCTATGGTTAAGTATGGATTTTGGGTCTTTTACCCACTTAAATATTTTAAAGGGTTTTATAATTTTAGTGGGAGTTTAATTCTCTTATGTAATTAACTTTGCATATATTTTCTGTTGTAGATAAATGGCCAACACAAGCAATCCCGGTTCTATTCGATCTATCCTTGAGAAGGAAAAACTGAACGGAACCAATTACCTAGATTGGTATCGCAACTTGAGAATTGTTCTCAAGCAAGAGCGAAAGCTGTATGTTCTGGATGGGCCTTTGCCCGCTAACCCTCCACCCACCACAGCTTCAAGAGCTGAAAAGGATGCTTTTCACAAGCATCAAAACGATCAGATTGATGTACAATGCCTGATGCTCGCATCAATGATTCCGGAACTTCAGAAGGATCTGGAAACATTTGAGGCATATGAGATGTCTCAAGAGCTTAAGGAAATGTTCCAAAAGCAAGCGAGAAGGGAAAGGTATGAGACCTTGAGATCTTTGGTTGGGTGCAAAATGACCGAAGGGAGTTCGGTTAGTGCCCATGTTCTGAAGATGAAAAGGTACATTGATCAGTTGGAGAGGCTTGGTTCGCCACTCAGACCTGAGTTGGCAACGGATTTGATCCTTAATTCTCTTCCTGAGAGTTACTCCCATTTTGTCATGAATTATCACATGAATGATATGGACAAAACGGTCAGCGAACTGCATGGGATGCTGAAAAACGCTGAAGTAACGATAAAAGAGAAGCCAAGCTCCAAAGGGATCCATATGGTGCAAAAGGGTAGGATCCAGAAGAAGAAGGGTAAAGCAAACAAACCCAAAGAGTTTGGGAAGGATGCAAAGAAGCCCAAAGCTGTTACCAAGGCAAAGCCTCCAAAGGAAGGCACATGCCATTTCTGCAATCAGCCTGGTCATTGGCGCAGAAATTGCAAGCTTTATTTGGAGGACTTGAGGAAGAAGAGAGGCGGTGAGACCGCTAATCAAGGTATTTATGTTATTGAAATATTTCATTCTACTTCTGTTTCTACTTCGTGGGTATTAGATACCGGTTGTGGTTCTCACATTTGTATGAATGTGCAGGGGCTTAAAGGAAGTAGAAAGCTCAAGAAGGGCGAAGTAGAATTCCATGTGGCGAATGGAGCTAAAGTTGCTGCTTATGAAGTCGGTCGCTACGAGCTCAAGTTGCCAAGTGGACTTGTTCTTTCTTTGAATAATTGTTATTTTGTTCCTAATTTGTCTAGGAACATCATTTCTATTTCATGTTTGGACAAGGAAGGATTTAAATGTGTTATTGAGAATAATCACTTACTGCTTTTCAATAAAGACTTGTTTTATGCAAATGCGGATTTACATGATGGTCTTTATTTGTTGAACCTTAGTGAAGGTTATAATGAGCATGTATATAACATAAATACCAAAAGGATAAGAACAAATGTTGTGAATCCTACTTAACTCTGGCACTGTCGTCTAGGACACATTAATGAGAAACGCATTTCAAAACTCCATAAAGATGGAATTTTGGGTCTAGATGTTTTTGAAACATATGACACTTGCGGGTCTTGTTTAATGGGTAAGATGACCAAGAGTCCCTTTACTGGTCACAGTGAAAGGGCTAGTGACTTATTAGAACTCATACATACAGATGTATGTGGGCCTATGAGCACAACTGCTAGAGGTGGTTTTCAATACTTCATTACGTTTACTGATGATTTCAGTAGATATGGTTATCTATATCTAATGAAGCATAAGTCGGAATCCTTTGAAATGTTCAAAGCCTTCCAAAATGAAGTACAAAACCAACTTGGCAAGACAATTAAAGCACTTAGATCTGATCGAGGTGGTGAATATTTGAGCCAAGACTTTGACGATCATCTTAGAAAGTGTGGGATTGTCTCACAACTAACTCCTCCTGGTACACCACAGTGGAATGGTGTGTCTGAGAGGAGGAACCGTACTTTATTGGATATGGTTCGGTCGATGATGAGTCAAACAAATCTTCCTCTATCCTTTTGGGGATATGCACTTGAAACAGCGGCATTCACACTGAACCGAGTTCCATCAAAAGCAGTTGAAAAGACACCATATGAGATATGGGTTGGTAAGAGACCAAATTTGTCTTTTCTCAAGATTTGGGGTTGCGAAGCTTATGTGAAATACTTGATTTCAGATAAGTTAGCACCAAAATCTGTGAAGTGCAATTTTGTTGGTTATCCAAAAGAAACCAAAGGTTATTTCTTTTACAATCCTAGTGAAAACAAAGTGTTTGTTGCTAGGAATGGTACATTCCTGGAAAAAGAGTTTATTTCCAAAGGAATCAGTGGGAGTAAAGTACACCTACAAGAAAATATGGATAACCAAGTTGAAAGTGAGTTTCAAATGGAACAATCTGATTCACAAGAAGTTGTTGAGTCAGAACCGATAACACAAGTCCAACGTAGATCAAGTAGAGTTCGTCATGAGCCCGAGAGATATGGATTTCTCGTCACGAACGAAAATGATCTGATTCTGTTAGAAGAGAATGAACCTTCCACGTACATGGAAGCTGTCTCTAATTCAGAATCTGAAAAATGGCTTGATGCTATGAAGTCAGAAATTCAATCCATGGACGACAACAAAGTATGGACTTTGGTTGATCTCCCAAAGGGTGCCAAAGCAATAGGGCACAAATGGGTTTTCAAGTTGAAAACGGACATGGATGGGAATATTCAGACTTATAAAGCAAGGTTAGTGGCAAAGGGTTACCGACAAGTTCATGGTATAGACTATGACGAAACCTTTTCGCCAGTAGCTATGATCAAGTCCATCAGAATTCTTGTTGCCATAGCAGCATATTATGACTATGAAATATGGCAAATGGATGTCAAAACAGCTTTCCTAAATGGAAACCTTGTTGAGGATGTGTACATGACACAGCCTGAAGGTTTTGTCGACCCAAAGAATCCTGATAAAGTATGCAAGCTTCAAAAGGCCATTTATGGTTTGAAGCAAGCATCAAGAAGTTGGAATCATTGTTTTGATGAATCAGTCAAAAAGTTTGGCTTCATCAAAAACGAAGATGAGCCTTGTGTGTACAAGAAGTTCAGTGGGAGTAATATAGTTTTCCTAGTCCTATATGTCGATGACATATTGTTAATAGGAAATCACATTCCTACCTTGCAAGAAGTAAAATCTTGGCTAGGAAAGTGTTTTTCTATGAAAGACTTGGGTGAGGCAGCCTACATTCTTGGAATAAAGATCTATAGAGATAGATCTAAGAGATTGATAGGTTTGAGCCAGAGTACATACATTGACAAAATACTGAAAAGGTTCAGTATGGATCAATCAAAGAAAGGAAATGTTCCTATTGGGCAAGGGATAAAGCTTAGTCGTAAGCAATGTCCTGTGACAGTTGAAGAACGTCAACGCATGGATAAGATTCCTTATGCGTCAGCTATAGGATCTATCATGTATGCCATGGTATGTACTCGGCCAGATGTCTCTTTTGCTTTGAGCATGACAAGTAGATATCAGTCTGATCCAGGTGATAGTCACTGGACTGCTGTCAAGAGTATTCTTAAGTACTTGAGAAGAACTAAAGATACATTCTTGATATATGGAGGCTCGGACGAAGATCTTGTTGTAAATGGTTACACGGATGCAAGTTTCCAAACTGATCAAGATCAGATGCAGTCACAGTCTGGGTATGTGTTCATTCTGAATGGAGGTGCGATAAGTTGGAAGAGTTCTAAGCAAAGCACGATAGCTGCATCTACAACAGAAGCCGAGTATATTGCTGCATCAGATGCAGCCCAAGAGGCTGTTTGGATCAAGAAGTTCATCGAAGAACTTGGTGTCGTTCCTAGCATAGTGAATCCTGTGAGCCTCTTGTGTGACAACAATGGGGCAATATCACTTGCTAAGGAACCTAGTGTGTCACAGAAATCCAAACATATACTTCGGCGTTTTCACTACATAAGAGAAGTCATCTCAAGAGGAGATGTGAAGATATGCAAAGTTGCGTCTGAAGACAATGTTGCCGATCCACTAACAAAAGCTCTTTCACAAGCTGTACATGATGGTCATACTAGGTCCATGGGTATTAGATACATTTGAAGATTGGACTTAGGGCAAGTGGGAGATTGTTAGAGATTGTGCCCTAAGCCAATGTTGGATTATGTAAACAATCTTCTTAAGTCATTAATAAAGACTTATTTTATCATATATATTTGTATGTTAGTATTTATGATAATGTATCCATGAATTAATTGTGTAATTCTAAATTTCCCTAGTCGATTGTTATTATGGGAATAATAACAAACTAAGACTAGTGTGAGTGATAATGGATATTCATAAGATGAATATAGTGTATACAGATACAGATTATACTCACGGGCAATGTGTTAGAGAACATGTTGCTGGAGACCCACTATAAGATCAAGTTCATGGTCACGTGTCACAACTGATCTTGATTATAGTAGTGTCATCAGCTGATTCCTTTGACCTGAGGTCACCATGGATTCCGGGATGAACTCATGTTGTGCTTTGACGCAGTCAAACGCTGCTTGTAACAGAGTAGTTATAAAGGCTGTGGTTGGGTGCAATGTGACTCATGCTTAGGGATGTGAGTGACAGATATGGGATTTTGTCCCTCTCTAACAAGAGAGCGATATCACTGGGCCCCTCGATAAGTAAGACTGTTAAATGCATGGCCGTGCTCAAATAATTGATAAGAGTATCAATTGATTTGTCTGAACAGTTTACTTTGAGATCGAGAAAGCATATGATTAATTATATAAGATTGACAAGTGTACCATGTCTTATAATTAATCTTGATATCAAAGAGACAAAAGGGAATATGACATTCTATAAATAGGTATTGGATCATTCCAATCATATTAATTGGGTAGTCGTAATGGCTTGCTAGAGTCCGCTTGTGACCTATAAGGACATTATGGTAATTTCCTTATTGCCAATTAATATGATCCTATGGGGTCACACACAAGAGCAAAATGAAGTTCATCTTATCGGGTATAAATTATTATTGGATAATAAATTTATGAATGAGAAAGAGAATAAATATATATAGTGATATATATTTATGTATGTATATATAAATATTAATGTGATTAATATTGCATAAAGTATGCTACATATTATAATTAAATTATATGGAGATATAATTAATTATAATATTATATATATACATATATGTATTATGGAGAATTGATTTGATTTAATGTTAATTGAGAATTAATATTAAATTGTGTGGGTTAATATATAATTATAACTAATAGGTGTATTAGGTTATAATTATAATTAACTATTTAGGTTAATTATTTAAGGAAACAATTGACCTAAACCTAACACAACTCTACACTCATAATACTAGAAGAATTCGGCCACCACAAGGTAATAGGGAGCCAGCCGAAATTCTCTTCCAAAGGCCAAGAGAAAATTTGATTTTCTGCCTCTCTCTCAATTCTAGGAAACCGTTTCTTCTATCCCGGCGCTAGCACGCGGTGGACGTATTGCTCCGTGTGGATCAACCGTAGAGGGAAGCAATTTTGGTTCCTATTGATTCAATCTTCAAAGAATTAAGGTAATTCTTTAACCCTCTTTCCAATTCAATGCAATATACATGGATCCTTGGCGGGGATTAATCCTTTTCTTTCCGCTGCGTATTTGTTTTGTGTGATTAAATCCCCTTCATTTTGCTCTCCCTTCTCTCTTTTTTTTTTATCTCTCTCTAAATTTTCTTAAGATCTCAAAATCTCCCAAAAGTCCCCTCCCTTACCTGATTTCAGGCTCTTTCTATATCACTTCTTTCACCTAGAAAATCTTGAGCATTAATTGCTCAAGATTTTCCCAATATTTTATTTTAGGGGTATGGGTTCTGCAACCTGCCCCCGAATTGAAAGTCGTACGACTGTACTTAAGTTACAGTGGTATGACTGTAACAAAATCCCCACGGCTGTAATTACAGTCGTGGTAAGCAAGGCTTTTTTGTTCGGAAAATTCAGTGTTCACACAAGGTCCTATTCCTCCTTTCCGACACTCCATTTCACTGGGGTGTACCAGAAGGAGTGAGTTGGGATACAATCCCACACTTTAAAAAATGAGTCAAACTCTTAGCTCAAATATTCACCCCCTCGGTCAGACCAAAGTGCTTTTATTTTCTAGCCAAGTTGGTTTTCTACCTCATTCTTAAAGTCCCTAAACCTCTGAAGAGTCTTGGACTTATACTTCAATGGATACATGTAATTGTATCTGCTAAAGTTATCCGCAAAGATGATGAAGTATAGAAAACCAGATCCAGCACTAGTGCTTATTGGACCACATACATCGGAATGTATTAGCTTCAATAGCTCTGAGGCCGTTTCAGCAGTCTTGCTAAAAGGCATCTTTGTCATCTTGCCTGTTAAACAAGATTCGCATGTGTCATAAGACTGAATGTCAAATGACCTCAGCACTCCACTAAAGTGAAGCCTAGCAATGGGCTTCTCGTTTATGTGCCCAAGACGACAGTGCCTGATGTATGTTAGTACTTGGTATCCGAGCAACGCATACCAAGTACTAGGTTATGGGTGGTAACAATGCTATTACATCCCATGCCCCCACAAGAAGAGATGGCAATGTAATCACACGGTTACTAGGCAAAAAAGGGATCAGGGTGCAAGTGTGCATAAGTGTAATTCAACACAATGCTTATAAACCAATTTGTATAAACTGTTAAAAGCTTTAGATTAGAGTCTTTTTGGTATTGTCCAAATTAATTCCCTACGTAGTCGCCACTGTGAGTGCATGGGATCCTACATTATGGTCCTTCGGGTTAGAGGCTGATTTGCCTTTGCCTCTTTGTGGATGGGACTCGACTAAGTATTAATTTATGAATTAATTAGTATGGAGTCACCACCCCGGATCAATTCATGGGAACAAGTAGTGAACCCCAAATGATTACTATACCTTATTTTAGAGATTCTAGGTTTGTGGACAATTATGTATTTATTCTCAATCTAATTATTTTAAGACTTTATCTCAAATTGATTTATATTAAGTTCTATGTCATTTATACCCTAATATCCTCTATTTGTGATTCATGCATATTTGGCGGCCATGCATTACATTTGGGATAAAATAAGCAAATAAAAGTTCTACTTATAAAATAAGCAAATAAAAGTTCTACTTAAAAATTTTACAATCTTTAGCGGGAAGGGATACATTTGTAAACATAATTAGGGATTACAACATGAGGAATATGCTTTGTCAAAATAAAGTAAATAAATGCATAAAATAGATAAAATGCATACATCCTGCAAAATAGAACACGATTAAGGGCTCGTAGGCCCATCATGCATACAAATGCATGTTATGGCACGCAGGACTCAAATAGAGATATATATGGAAATAGAGAAAATCGGGGAGTTATTGGAGGGATATTGGTATGAAGGAAGCTAACTGGGAGATTATGGAATAATTTAAGTATATTTCGTAAGATTTTGCATTTAACAATGGGGTTTAGTCTGGACAGGATACCAAGGCACCATCTTCTTAATCTACTCATACACTTGAATATCAATATGTACATGCATATTACAATATAGGGTATTCAGTTTCATAGTTAAAATGGTTTTATGGATCGCTTAGGGAGAAAAATGCACTTTTTCCTATAAAACATGTGAATGCAAACTCAACATACATCTAATCCATATTTAGTTTAATAAAAGGTGCTACTCTTATGCTATATGTGTTGGGATTCATCACGGGAAACCAACCGATAAAAGCGGAAATACGCGTCGATTTCCTCGAATCAGGCCCAAGAGCTTAAGATGTGGAAATCAAAAACTAAAAGCCATCAAGAGAAATTCGGAAACTTACCCGGCAAATCTCTTAAAGAGAAAGATGCGGACTGCAGGAATCGAAGCCGACTCCCTCCAACATCACGTACATGAACGGCTCTCGGACCCAACCCGTGCTAGCGACCCGGATCATGCAAGAAGAGAGGGAGAGAGGGCTGCCCACAAGAAGAAATATATGGCTGTAATTTTTCTTTCCAAAAGAAAAATACCATCACTCTAAGTTAGGTCTCTCAATTTCTTTTCCAAAAGAAATCAAAAATCCCTAAAACGAGCACCCATTTCTTTTCTTTAGGAAATCCATTCCTAAAGTGGGCAAATCATATTTCCCATTCTGAAAGCAAAAGGACGGCCAAAAATTGAGTAATTAAAAGTGATGCATCCATTTTCTACCAAAGAAAGAATTAAAAAAATGAGAAGGCAAAGTCCAACTTTGCTATCCCATTTTCAAAACCAATGACTCATCACTTTTAATCATCATTATTTTGTCAAAAAAAAATGACTCACCCTAAACCAAAACACACAGCCAAAATTGATGACTGAATGGGATATTTTTCCTTTCATTCTTACCATCAGAATAATCCAAAATATCCAAGTAGCAAAGTCCAACTTTGCAACCTCAAAGTCTTCCATGACTTAACATTTACATCATCTCTTTTGTCCACTAAAATGAGTCATCTTTATTTGCCCAAATGCATGAAAAAATCAGCAAACATATCCCACTTAATGTGGACATATTCATTTTAAGTCCAAGCCTATTTAATTCTATGATTTTAATTTAATTTCAAATTAAATTTTAATTCAACATGTATGTAAATATATTATACCATATAATATATATTACATGCATTTAATTAAAAATAATTTGACCAATTAATTTAACCAATGAATTAAATTAGACAAACATAAAATGAGATACGTGTAAGCCTATACATGTATAAATATTTCCTCCTAGGAAATAATCCCATAAATTAATTCAAAGAATTAATTAAGAGGAGGCCAAAATAAATATTAATTATATTATTTTGATCTATCCAATTGACCTATATAATATAATTAATGGATCTCTCTCTTCAACTTGTATACTCCAAGTATACACTAAATCCGACTAGTTAAAGTCCAGACGTTCAATGTGTACGATCCAATGGGCCCGTCTTTATGTTGGTAGTGGGCCACGGCTCACAGACTACAGGCGGGCTCTAGCAAGCCACTGCAGCCCCCAATTAAGACGGAGATAGTAGTCAAACTGACACCGTAACCCAGTAGTTTGAACTTGTATGTCCCATGTCAATGATATCGGTGTCCAACACAGAGGCATGGAAGTATCACCCTTTTTTGTGTCTGGACATTTACTTGATCCCGAATGAACTGATGCTCACAAACAAGATCCAATCTTGTTTGGGTGCGGCCGCACACTTATCAGTAGCATTCTTCAAGAGGCCAGTGATATCGTCTCAGTGAATCACTGAGTGACATTCCCTTCTGTATATCCATAGTACTGCCATGTTCACTGACACACCCGAATGTACCCATACTTGGCACCCTTTTACAGGCCCGTTGGGCGTACACCAAAGTGTGCCACTTCACATGCAACACCATCATATGGTCCGGTTGAACGACTTATACAAGTACTACATGAGAATCATTTGTGATACTATACTATGTAGACTCCCGTTAAGTGGATCGATCCAGTACCATGCCCTTTTTGCATGTACCTATTAACCTGGTTGACATCCCATGTTCTATGACCGGTAAGACACCACCATACAACCAGGCTAATGATAGTCTTTAGTTCCATTCATTCCCACGATTGGAACAGACTACGGATGACTTTATGGCTATATCGTTTTCCCTATCCATAGTCTTACTGCCAAGTGCATGACACTTGACAACATGGATATGGATATTTCCATTGGATACTCTATTTAAAATATAGCACAAGACATATAATAAATAGATTAATGCCTTTATTTCCTTGACACAAATTGTATAATACATAAAGTTTACATTAATGTACAAATGTATTATACAAACACAAGGACCAATGCCTTGGGACTAGGGCATTTCCAACAATCTCCCACTTGCACTAGTACCTACTAGGCATGGGTCTAATCCCTATAGATCTAGTACAACCTTCGTTCATAGGCATAGCCAAGCATGTTGGTCAAAAGATCTGCGACATTATCGTTGGTGTCCACTCTTTGTAATGAGATGTCACCCCCTCAACGATTTCTCGCAATAGGTGAAACTCCCAAAGTTCGTGCTTCGTGTATATGTGTGACCGGGGCTCATAGCTTGTGCAACAGCCCCTCGTTGTCAGAGAAGATATCAACTGGTTCCCGGATAGTAGACACTATCCCCAGTTCCGTGATAAACTTCTCTATTCACACAGCTTCCTTAGCTATGTCACACGTTGCAATGTACTCAGTTCCTGTGATAGAAACCGCGATGGTCGATTACTTGGAGCCTCTCCAACAACAACACCACCATTTAGCATGAACACATACCTATACTGCGACTTATATGCATCCTGGTTAGTCTGGAAGTTTGCATCAGTGTACCTAGTAACTGATAGCTCTTCCTGACCTTCATAGGTGACATCAGGTCTTGTACATAGCATGGAGTACATGATTGATCCCATAGCCAAAGCATATAGGACCAACTTCATGTTCTCCCTATCCTACCTTGCCTTAGGACAGTACTTCTTACTAAGTTTCAGCCCATGACACATTGGCAAGAAACCTTTCTTAGCATGGTCAATGCTAAATCTTTTCAGAACTATGTCTATGTACTTGGCCCAACTCAGGCCTAGAAGCTGATTGGATCTATCCCTATAGATCCTGATCCCTAGGATCATCTCAGCTTCGCCTAAGTCCTTCATTGTGAAGCACTTACTCAACCATTACAATACCCTTGTAGTGTTGGTATGTCGCTTCCAATCATAAGGATGCCATCCATATATAATACCAGGAAAGTTACTATGCTCCCACTAAACCTCTTATACACACCCTTAAAGGTATTGTCGGCCTATAGCTTATAGCACCACTTGCAACCTATTACCTTAGCACCCGGAGGTGGATCAACCAGGTTCCAAACCTGATTATCGTACATAGATTGCAAATCCACCACCATGGCAGACAGTGGGCTAGCTATAGCCTACTAGTAGGTTTTGAGCTCCTCTTCATACAAGACAAAAGAGCGTAATCATCAGAAACAAAAAACCGATGTTTCTCATGTTCCTGATGATCCCTACCATACCTTTTAGGTCCTTATGTAACCTGGGCTAGTGCTTCTACCTTTGGAAGCTTCACCTTCCGAGTTATCCTTTTCAGGAGTTTCTGAGCTTTGAACTTCCCTGAGTTCAACATCGCTCCCACTGTCTTTCTTGGAAAGAAACCCCTTTTCAAGAAGGACCCCCTTTCGCGCCATGAACACCTTGTTCTCAGCGGGGTTGTAGAAGTAATACCCTTTGGTTTCCCTAGGGTAGCTCACAAATAGGCATTAGTCGATTTTGGGTGCTAGTTTTGCTCACAGTCAATTTCTTGACTTGTGCATAACAATCCCAAATCCGTAAGAAAGACACATTAGGCACCCTATCCATCCATATTCCAAATGGGGTCTTTTCCAAAGCCTTAGCCGGAGTATAATTGAAAATGAGAGCCATTGTCTCAAGAGCGTATCCTTTACAACTTATTAGGAGAGAGGCATAACTCATTGTTTGAGCGGACCATGTCCAACAGGGTCCTATTCCTCCGTTTTGACACCCCATTCCATTATGGTGTCCCTAGAGGAGTGAGCAATGGAACTATTCTATGCCCACTCAAAATGAGTCATACACTAGGTTTATATGCTCACCATCTCGGTCCGACCGAATGGCTTTGATATTTCTGCCTAGTTGTTTCTGTACTTCGTTCCTAAAACCCTCGAACCTATCAAGGGTCTCAGACTAATATTTCTTTAGATAGGCATAGCCATATCTGCTGAAATCATCTGTGAAGGAAACGAAGTATAGATGTTCACCCCTGGTTGCTATGCTTGTCGGTCCATATACATCTCAATGCATTAGGTCCAATAAGCTAGCGGCCCTTTCAGCCTCCTTGCTAAAAGGTTCTTTAGTCATTTTACCTTATAAACAAGACTCGCATATATCAAGTGACTCCATGTCAAATGATCCTAGGATTCAAGCTATGTGAAGCCTAGCTATGCGCTTCTTGTTTATGTGGCCTAAATGACAATGCCAAAGGTAAACCGGATTAAGTTCGTTAGGCTTAACCCTTTAAGTATGTATATTATAGACATGATTAGTTTCATTTAGATCCAAGATATAAAAGACATTATTTAACAGAGCTACTCCATAAAATAATTCTTTTCTAGATAAACCCTTTTTACTATTACCAATAGTAAATGTACATCCAGAAATATCCAAAACTGAAACAGAAATAATATTCTTGTACAAAACAGGTACAAAATAACATAGTTTCAGTAACAAACTAATCTACTAGGCATCATAAGCTGGTCCTGCTTATCTCTATGGCAGCAACCCTTGCTCCATTTCTGACCTGCAAGTCCACTTGTCCCGATCCCAGTGATCTCCTGTTCTTAAGTCCCTGCACATTACAACAAATGTGAGAACCACATCTAGTATCCAACACATAAGATGTTGAAACAGAGGTTAATGTCTATAACATATATACCTGATGAAGACACGCCCTGCGTCTTCCTTTTCTCTCCCAAAAGCTTGGGACACGATCTTTTCCAATGTCCAGCCTGCTTACAACCGGAGCAGACATCATTGGAACGGGCCTAGGGCTGGGCTTTAGCCACTGTAGCCTAGGCTTTCCAAGCCTTGACCTTGGCCTTTGCCTTGCTCTTAGCAAGAGGAGGTTTCCCCTTGTTAACCTCAAGTACCGGTGGAGTCTTCTTGATCGACAGTTCAGCGAGCTGAAGCATCCAATGCAGCTCACTAACAGTACAGTCCATCCCTTGCTTGTAAAAGTTTAGGATGAATTGATCATAAGAATCCGGTAAAGAAGCCAGGATCATGCTAACCGCCAGTCCCCATGAGATAGGTGTTCCGAGATGGGCTAAATTATCCAGATAGCCCTTCATCTTGAGCACATGTGCACTCACAAATGTCCCGGCCCCCATCTTACAACTATGGAATGCCTTGTTGATCAGGTACCTTTCCTGATAAGCTTGCTCATAAAACATCTCATTAAGAGTTGTCTCCATAGCAAAGACCTGATGATCCATGAACTGCTTTTGCAATTCAGGAACCATACACGCCAACATCAGGCATGTCATATCCTGGTTCTCCTTTATATGTGCCAAGTATTCCTCCAGCTGGGCAGCCGGTGGATTACTTCCGGTTGGCACAGCCGGTACAGGCTTTTCTAGCACATACTCTTTAGACTCTTGTCTTAGAACTCTCCTTAAGTTCCTAGACCAGTCCAAAAAGTTAGGGCCAGAAAGCTTGTCCCATTCCAAGAAAGATCGCAGTGATAAAGTATTATTCGTAGCCATTAGTTTTTACACAGAAAAATTTACGAGTGTTAATAAAGGACTTAACTTGTTCTTCCCATATTATAATTAATAATGAATCATGTTATTAATTAAACCGAGTTGTTGGGCTCATGGGCCGAGATCCATATTATATCAAGATATAGCCAGACGAGGGCCTGGAACAACTATACCCCAATTTTTAGGTAGGAACGCCGTCCAATCCCAACCTAGGGACTCTCGGTTTGATGAGTCTGTTGGCACTTACCCATCTATGCTTAGGGCTAGGAAGATCCTACTAGCCATGCTAAGTCCAAACCTCCATCCAAGTGTCAGAGTAACCAATACTCCAACCCAATACAAAATGACGATGCTCCAGCGCATCCAGCGAGGGCTGGTCTACAACTGGCCCATCCCCACTTCGAGTAGTTTTTGAATGAGGGAAGCACTTTTAAGAGACTTAGTAATTACCTTTTCGTTATTAGATTCATTTAATAACGGCTTAGATGCATAGGCAGGTGAAATAGAGTTGATACATACATTCTCACATGTAAATAAACCAAGCATAATTAAATAAAAATGAAATGCGATGGGCCAAAATTTACATCCTAATATAATTCTAGTAAACCTATACTAGAACGACATCAGGTGGGCCGCATCCTCATCCTTCTAGCACGCCAATCCAATCAGCTTCTTCTTTACATAATTTCATAATAAACAAATAAAATAAAATTACATAAAAAGAAAACGGCGCACAGGCCGTATTTACCAAAAGAATATTACAACCCAAATAAATAAGACCCAAAACATCCATTCAAGCATTTAATCATACATACATGTAAACCAATAAATACAATTTATAAACATGTTAAATGCATGAATTAATCCCATTTCAATTATGTCCATAGCCATTATTTTGAAATCGCCAAATTTTGGCCGATCATGGTTCTAAACCCGTGCGGGCTTTGGGCCTCCAACCCAGGCAAAATTACGCCCAATCCAATTGGGAAACCATGAATTCCAAAATTAGCCGTCCGGATAATCGTGCCAAGAAAACCTGAACCAATTTCAATTAACCGTATTAATTTTTCCAAAATTAATATCGCATGAACGAAAAATAAATTTCATTCATAAAACATGCGCATAAAATTTTCAAAATGTAAACACGCACAATTTTAAAACCAATTAAAATTGGAAAACCCCACGGGCATAAAAAAAATTACCAAAATTTAAACATGCATAATTTTAAAATTAATTAAAATTTTAAAACGCGACCCGGCCCAAAGAAAAAATCCCGCCAAATCCAAATTCGAGCCCGGCCCGCCGCGCAGCGGCTGCTGCCCCGTTTTGATCAGAAACGGTCCGTGATTTTTTCGGAAAAAAATAGCAACATGAAATTAAATCACCAAGAAATAAAATCATGCAATGGAAAAATAAATCTAGCATAAACCTATATGCAAAAAATAAATTTCCATAAACGATTCACAAATAGAAAATTAAATAAAACATAAACCATATGCAAATAATTTTCCATAAGTAAAATCCAAGGGGAAAAATCACCAAACCCCAAAACCAAAAATAAATCCCGTCCACAAAAATCTCCAATTTTAAAACACGGGATTCACTAAGTTAAAGATTTCCACGGATCAAAAGCTCGCTCTCATACCACTGTTGGGATTCATCACGGGAAACCGACCGATAAAAGCGGAAATACATGTCGATTTCCTCGAATCCGGCCTAGGAGCTTAAGATGTGGAAATAAAAAACTAAAAGCCATAAAGAGAAGTTCGAAAACTTACCCGGCAAATCTCTTAAAGAGACGGATGCGGACTGCAGGAATCGAAGCCGACTCCCTCCAACGTCACGTACACGAACGGCTCTCGGACCCAACCCGTGCTAGCGACCCCGATCATGCAAGAAGAGAGACAGAGAGGGCTGCCCACAAGAAGAAATATATGGCTGTAATTTTTCTTTCCAAAAGAAAAATACCATCACTCTAAGTTAGGTCTCTCAATTTCTTTTCCAAAAGAAATAAAAAATCCCTAAAACGAGCACCCATTTTTTTTCTTTAAGAAATCCATTCCTAAAGTGGGCAAATCATATTTCCCATTCTCAAAGCAAAAGGACAGCCAAAAACTGAGTAATTAAAAGTGATGCATCCATTTTCTACCAAAGAAAGAATTAAAAAAATGAGAAGGCAAAGTCCAACTTTGCTATCCCATTTTCAAAACCAATGGCTCGTCACTTTTAATCATCATTATTTTGTCAAAAAACAAATGACTCACCCTAAACCAAAACACACGGCCAAAATTGATGAATGAATGGGATATTTTTCCTTTCATTCTTACCATAAGAATAATCCAAAATATCCAAGTAGCAAAGTCCAACTTTGCAACCCCAAAGTCTTCCATGACTTAACATTTACATCATCTCTTTTGTCCACTAAAATGAGTCATCTTTATTTGCCCAAATGCATGAAAAAATAAGCCAACATATCCCACTTAATGTGGACATATTCATTTGAAGTCCAAGCCTATTTAATTCTATGATTTTAATTTAATTTCAAATTAAATTTTAATTCAACATTTATGTAAATATATTATACCATATAATATATATTACATGCATTTAATTAAAATTAATTTGACCAATTAATTTAACCAATGAATTAAATTAGACAAACATAAAATGAGATACATGTAAGCCTATACATGTATAAATATTTCCACCTAGGAAATAATCCCATAAATTAATTCAAAGAATTAATTAAGAGGAGGCCAAAATAAATATTAATTATATTATTTTGATCAATCCGATTGACCTATATAATATAATTAATGGATCTCTCTCTTCAACTTGTATACTCCAAGTATACACTAAATCCGACTAGTTAAAGTCCAGACATTCAATGTGTACGATCCGATGGGCACGTCTTTATGTTGGTAGTGGGCCACGACCCACAGACTACAGGCGGGCTCTAGCAAGCCACTGCGGCCCCCATTTAAGACGGAGATAGCAGTCAAACTGACACCGTAACCTAGTAGTTTGAACTTGTATGTCCTATGTCACTGATATCGGTGTCCAACACAGAGGCATGGAAGTATCACCCTCTTTTGTGTCCGGACATTTACTTGATCCCGAATGAACTGATGCTCACAAACAAGATCCAATCTTGTTTGGGTGCGGCCGCACACTTATCAGTAGCATTCTTCAAGAGGCCGGTGATATCGTCTCAGTGAATCACTGAATGACATTCCCTTCTGTATATCCATAGTACTGCCCTGCTCACTAACACACCCGAACGTACCCATACTTGGCACCCTTTTACAGGCCCGTTGGGCGTACACCAAAGTGTGCCACTTCACATGCAACACCATCATATGGTCCGGTCGAACGACTTATACAAGTACTACACGAGAAACATTTGTGATACTATACCATGTAGACTCCCGTTAAGTGGATCGATCCAGTACCATGCCCTTTTTGCATGTACCCATTAACCTGGTTGACATCCCATGTTCTATGACCGGTAAGACACCACCATACAACCAGGCTAATGATAGTCTTTAGTTCCATTCATTCCCACGATTGGAACAGACTACGGATGACTTTATGGCTATATCGTTTTCCCTATCCATAGTCTTACTGCCAAGTGCATGACACTTGACAACATGGATATGGATATGTCCATTGGATACTCTATTTAAAATATAGCACAAGACATATAATAAATAGATTAATGCCTTTATTTCCTTGACACAAATTGTATAATACATAAAGTTTACATTAATGTGCAAATGTATTATACAAACACAAGGACCAATGCCTCGGGACTAGGGCATTTCCAACAATATGATGTACAAACATTACAACATGCATAAGAATTAATTCGGTTGAGTTTCGAGCCAAACGGGTGCGAGGCGGGTCTATCCCGCACTAATTTGAGCTGATGGGCTTTGTTACCACACAGTGGAGCCGCCCAGCTCTGTTCTTGGCAGAATAGAGCCAAACCATTGAAAACTACATTTTAATTCAATCTTAGTGAACAATCTCAAACGTTTTTATATTGATCTTTAAGCCATCGAATGCATCAGAACAACTAGATTGATCCTGAATCCAAGTATTCTAGTAGTTAAGGTACTGATTTAGTTCTTACCTGGTGTTCTAATGGTCTTCTAGAACCCTAAAAATGAATTGTGTTTGTTATTGTTTGAGTTTAGTGAAGAAAGTGGTTGATTTGAGCCTTTAATGTTGCATTTCATTGTATTCTATGCCTATAGCCTTGTTTGATCCAATATTCTATGTTTTTTAGTGAATTTTTCCTCTCCCTAAATGGTCTGGCCGAGCTCCCTTTTATAGAGAAAAAAGAAAAGGAAAATATAAATTGCAATACCCCTGGGCTCGATGAGAGGTATGGTCAGCTCTGTCAATACAGCTAGTTGGCTACGAGGGCACCAACTGATAGTCGGCTATGTCTTAGGGCCCGACAGAGCCGGAACACTCCATATAGCCTAAATTCTTCATTTTAAGTCAAAATTGGGTGATTCTAGTTACATTACAGCCATGAGGCTAAGACGGACGTCTTGTCAGAAGACTTCATAAATTCCCAAGGGAAGAGAGTGAAAATGGGGATCAAATGAGAGTCACACATTCTTAAGAAGTGAGTATTAGTTAATCTTAATAACTGTGGGACCAATTTGAGTCATTCCTTGGCATTTATAGGACTCGTAAATCATCTTAAGCTTCTTTATAAGATCATTCTTATAATGCATAAGTGGGTTAAGCTGGTTTCTTCAACGAAGTCGAAAAATTCATGCTCACAACAGTTTTATTGACAGTTGCAAGGAGCATACTATAAAAGCTATAGCATTTCTCCATTTCAAAGTTCCAGCAATTTTCAACAATAAACACAAGGCAAATCTCTGCATTTTTCTCCATTTCAAGGTTCCAGCAATTTTTAGGTTAATAAACCAGATTAGGTAGCTTACGAATATAACATGATTCCTAGAATTTACCGTAAACAGAGCCGATAATGGAGAGAGTATACTCTAACAAACTGAAACTTAAAAAGAAATGTTAGTAAAAAAAAATTTCTTTTCTATTATATTCATTACTTTTATCCTCCTTTCAATATTAGATTTTTTTACTTTCGAGGATTGATCTTACAACCTAATATATATGCAAGCTGAAGCTATATGCAATAGAGAGTGGAGATGCACAAACTCCATCCCAATTTGGCAAATCAAGTACACTATTCCTAATGTACATTTCATTTGCAGATAATGAAGCTCAATATTCCGCAGAAGCACCTCATCAAACCCGCCCTTGCATGATGAACTTCTGCAGACATCTTCTATAGGACTACTGCATTTGTAGCTTCAAAGTCTTCAAGCTTACGCATCCCTTCATTTTCTTTATCCCTTAACTTTTGGATGATCCGCTGCAATATCGCATGTGTAAATGCTTAACTTAGAAGAGCAACTTCACAGTGTTCCCCAATAAGGAAAGAAAGATAAAGAAAGCAAACGTACATAAACCAAAAATTGTCCGGAATTGGTTTTACAATGGTGAGTTAGCTGAAACTATATGAAAATTTAATAAAGAGCCATACCTATTGAAGCTGGATCCACATGTACGAAGAAACTTGCAGCAACAATTAGGTAGCAGAAGATCAGCATTAGTCCTTTAAAGTAATTAGATGTTCCCTCCTGCAAGCTCAGTTGAAACATATGTGTAAGGAAGAAAAACCATGGACCTTCAAAATACAATGATTTACTTGCAGAAAAAGCATTTTACAGTCCCTACACTTCAGTACTTTGCACATTGGGCCTTTGGTCTTTGATGGTTACTCATTGACTCCTTGATCAATTATATACCTACACATTGAATTCTTAGAAAACTTCACTGAGCCCTTGTTATAGGTTTCAATTTGTAGTTTCTAATTTATCAATGGCTCAACGTCTAGTACCCTAGATTTATAAATGATAAAAAGGCTCTACGGGGAAATAATAAAATGACTAATTTTTTATTTAGCATACCTGCAACATAAACGCTACCACCAAAACAGTTATGAAAAGTGTAGCTGTCTCAAATAGTTGAAAATTTAGGTCCATAGGTTTACCCATGATCCACCCAACAACGACAAGAAAGGGTATCTGTAGAATCATAATAAATGAATCAGAAGGTGAACGAAAGCAGCTCCATGAGCAGAGTATGAAGTATGACAAAATAAAAATAAAAAAAAGGACTGTCATCCCATAAAGTTGGGGGAAAATTGAAATGAAGAATTTAAGCACTTGAACAATAAGAACAGATTTCTTCATTTTTACTTTCCATGCGTCTCTAGACACAGTTTTCACATTACTATGAAAATTATGTAGATCAATGCTGCAATTTGTTTTCACTATTCCCTAATTCAATTCAAGAGACAAGGACCACCACATGGCACATGATACAAAAACTTTAGGAGAGAAGTGATGAAAAAAATGTTGTAGGCTAGAATCAACCACATGCTGGATGCTCACCCCAAACATAGATATCTGCGTTGATGAACCAATTGCCACCCCCAAAGAGATATCCTGTATCAGAATGATAGGTTATTAGATATTAAATTTTATATTTTTTAGCTTTGCAAACTGGTCATGCGTAAGTAGTTGCATAAAACCTGCTAGAAGAGGAAGCACTTACAAGCTTGTCTTTCATGGCGAACATAACAGCACCTGCATGCTCTGCTGCATTTCCAACAATTGGGAGCAGAATAACACTTATAAATGAAATAGGTATTTTCCAATCTCTTGATGCTCCCTGAAAACACATAGTTTTGTTGTAAGAATATACGGAAAAAGATTCAAGATCAAAGATACTATCTTAGGAGTAAATCTTGGTGAACCTAATTTAATTTCTATCTTCAAACATATGAGGGTAAATGCTATATGAACATAAATGTTTCTAAGGTTTCTTAAGGCTTTGTTTTTAACAAAAACTCTTATGTTCTTGTATTTTAAAAAAAAATTATGGAGGAGTATTCTCAAATTGACTTCCATTTTCTCAACTTGCTTTCATCATTGTTTTGCAAAAGATAATGGCAAATGTACCTAAAGTGAATATAAGAAGATTCATAATGGAATAAATAAAATCACCTCTATAGCATCAACTAAATATTCTGACAGGATTGAGATCCACAAGGTTAAAAGACTTAACCATATGATTGATTCCCATTTTGAGATTTCAGGAGTTTCATCATCATTTCCGCTCCAACTTGCACTTTCCTGTTGATCTCAAGCCATAAATCCATGACTCCTTAATACCATATCTAAGAAACAAACCATAGCAAAACTACAAACTTTCGAAACTTCATGCTTCAAACCTAGTGAATAAAAACTAGGATCGAGAGAGACTAGATCATTAATTATAATGCAACTTGATTTGTCAAGTTTTGGTTAAGTTTTGCATAGTGTGTCACAGAACAGCCACTTCATTATTGTAGAAAAATGAAGAGACTAACCTCATTTACAGGGACATAAATATTCTTCGTGCTCTTTAGCTGAAAATAGAGAAATGAAGCATATGCAATGAGCATGATACAACTACTGAACCTCGAAAGAGCCAACTCGGACTTCCCGAAATGTAATTCTGTTCGTGTAGAGTGGAGAACAGCAGGGAATAGCAGCCCCATGACTGCCATTAACAGCAAATTGGAACTCACTGTAGCAGTGGCCTAGAAAATGAAATTCAAATAGTTTGAAACTCTTCAGCAACAAAGTTATAAAAGATTTTGGAGAAAAGAATGAATAAAGGAAACTCTTTATACCTTATGAAACACTTGTTCCCTGTTGGAGATGACAAGTCCGCCGCTGAAGAATGCACAACCAAGCACTAGCAACATGTTTGACAAGATTGATCCAAGTAATGATTGCTGAACTACGCGTATCATGCCATTCCTTAATGCGTAAATCGATATAATCAATTCGGTTGCATTTCCAAAAGTTGCATTTAAAAGACCTCCAACTGCAGGTTCAAGTAAGGAAATTACTAATTAAGGGTATATAAATGACGGAAAAAGAACATTAAAAAGATTATCATGACAAGTCGATTGGTCTTAATTATAGCCACCAAGTGACATATCTGATGTTTTCTTATGGAACTCTATGGTTTAATAAAATTTAAAGATGCAGAAATAGAATAGGGAAATAAAGGAGACATTTCCTTTGGAAAAATGATATACCTGTAGGTCCAGTGTAAAAAGCCAACTGCCTGCATTGAGAAAGCAAACAAAAGCTGAATTAGGAACCTATCAATCATATGAAAATGCCACAATCATTAGTCATCATGAAGTTGCGTCCTATATTCATTTCGTTTAGCCATCAAAAGTTTAGGCTGTAAACTAATATTGTTAAATCACTGCATTATCAGGTGAAGTATCTATTTCATTTACTTTCTAGAACATCTCAGCTATTCACCTCCCCAGTGTCAAAACAAATAGAAGAAAAGATAAAGAATCATTAGTCCGTTCACCCTCGCATGACTAGGTTGCGCAAAATGAAATGGGTATCAGACTAGTCCATAACTTGTCATTTTTTGTCAAATTAGTGCAAAAGTGACATATGTCTACACATAATTAGTTGTTTTTGGACACGTGCCAATGCTAACACATTGTTGTGGCCCAATTTGACAAAAACAAATGTCAATTTGTGAAGTATGAAGCAAATTGACCCTTCATCGAAAGGAAAAATATATGCAAGAACGATTGAAGGGAATGCTTGAATACATGAACGAAAACCTTACTCTGTAGCAAATCCAAGACGCTCTGCCATAGGTATAATGCCCAACAAACTGAAAAGGAAGACGAAACCCTGAAACAAATAAATGAAGAAAACAAACACACAAGCGTCAAACAATCCAGGATGCAATTAAGCAACACAAAACCATATAACAAGAGGGAAACTTACATGATTGCCATAAACCCGATCAATTAGGATAGCCAAAGGACCAAAAGGCATAAGCAAGTTGATTTTTGCAGAAAATACCACAATCTTTATGCTACCATACACATTATTTTTCGGGGCAAGAAGATTGCTGCCTCCCAAATCATTCGCAGATAAAGATCTTGGTCTAGAGCTATCAAATGAATGCTTGTTATCATTAATAATTGCATCTTTTATACCAAGGTTTTCATCCATTGCCTCATAAATATTTTTATCCTCCATTGAAGTCATCTATTGGAGCAAACACCACATTTCAACAGTCAAAGTTAAAACGTATAAAATCAAATGTATAATTTTGCGATAGAACGATAAAAAGGAAGAATTTACCTCAAGATTGGAATGGATACGAATCATAGGTGGAGAATTGACAGGCTTTTGGGTATTCATGGATGGATTCTAAGAAAAGCATCCAAAAAAAAAAATCTAATTATGCATTAGTGCTTTTCAAATCCAGGAATACCCAAAATGTCTGCGTAAATATGTAAAACGCAGGCCAAAAGGAAGACTTTTCTCGGGAAAAGGAAATTTCCGAGAAAGTGAAAGTGAAGGGAAGTCAATGTTTGATATTTTGTTGTGAGAGAAGGAAGGAGAAAAAAAAACGGGGTTATAAATTACAGCCATTAAAGAGCGGATTTATAGGGGAAATTCTTCAATTGCACAGAGAAATTGGCGGGAAGAGGGTGAAAACTGAATGAATTGAAAAAGAAAAAAGAGTGATATTTTCGTCTCTGTTTCCACTTTCCAGTAAGTCCCAACCAACTGTTAAATTCCAAAAAAATAAAATAAAATTCTTTTTACAAAAATTGTTATATTTTTTACTTTTTGGGCCAGCACGATTAACAACTCAGTTTCCGTTTTTTTTTTTTTTTCCTTTTTTTTTTTTTTTATAAATTCCAAAACAGCCTACAACGGCAAAACAGATGTTGAAGAGTCATTAGAATCTATTTTCTATTTCAACTTTTTTTTTATTTAATTTTAAATAGTCTTTTTTAATAAAAGAATTAATATTATTATTAAAATGGGAAAAGGAAATCATAGATTAAAATATAAACCATCCAATATATAATTGTTACAATCAAGTTAATCACTAAACAAAACTGACAATCCCAAATCGGCTAATTACAGTACTAGAGGAGGGTGAATAGTACTGTATACTAAATAAAAATTTTCACAAATAATTTATAAAATTGTTTTTGATGAAAGACAATTTCTTTTTAATAAACACAAGTTTTATAAAAGTGCGAAATAGATAAAATGGTAAAACTTAGTGAATATAAACTTGTTTGACTCAGTAAAAAAGACTTTAAAAATGCTGTTATTAAATTAAATTGCAGAAATTTAAATAGTTGTAAGATAAAGAGTATAGGGATAGAAAAATGAAGACACCATTATACTGGTTCGACCCAACCGATCTACGTCTAGTCCCCAAGTCAGCCACTTGAGATTTTCCACTAGTATTTCCTTTATGAAAAGGAAATAAGCATATTTTACTTTTTGCAAGTTCCAGTAACAAACTCAATATTTTTGTAGGCTAAGTATCAAACCTCTACTATTACTTTTTCTTAGTTCAAATAACAAAACTCTTCATATGCTTTTTCAAAGTTCAAGCACCAAACTTATCCGGTATTTTTTACAAACTCAAATACCAACTTTTTCAATGTTTTTTCAAAGCTTAAGCACCAAACTTTTACAAACTTTGTTAATCACACTATCAACAAAGTAAACCTCATTTTCACACTGCTTTGTGTGAAATACAATTCCCTTGAATATGAAATTTGAATGAACAAATATGAAGATTTCTCTCTTAAAAAATACTCTTTGAAGGAATTGTGGAAGACTTAATAGCTTGGATGTATGAATATTGCTTGAAGTCTCCATTTTTGTTAATTCAATTTGATCTTCTTTTATAGGTGTTGGAAAGCTTCTCATAAGATGAAGTAGCCGTTGCATAAGCTTGATAAGGTGATAGAGTTGTTGAGACCACCTCATGAAGAAGATATGTCCATTTGGAGCTCCCGAGGCAATAATATGGTAGTTGCATTCACCTTGCAAGCAGAATATAGTTGCTGGAATAACCTCCTAAGAAGGATGTGATTACTTGGAGCTCTTGAAGTGAAAAAATGGCAGTTGCATCTTTCTCATAAGAAGAAAATAGTTCTTGGATGTGTCTTAGAAAAAAAGATATGGTCTTATCAAATGAAGGTTGTAGCTTCTGAAAATTTATCTTCTAAGTCACACAGCTTATAGCCTTTGTACTTATAACAATATTACTATTCTGAAGCTTATAAGCTGTTTGATTCGTAAAGCCTTTATTTTGTATAGCTTTCATATTCTTACAAAGGATTTTGTATTCTTTAAATATAATATGCAATTATGTTCAAGACTTTCTTTTTCTTAGATGTCAACTCTTTGTAATCATCAAAACTTAAGTCAACAAAAACATTAGAAATAACAAGCTAGCGGCTCATGGTCTATTAAATAATGATTACTATTATGCTTATAAAAAATTGGAAAATTATGGAAAAAAACCTATGTGATTACACTAATTTGCAAAAAATTCTAGAAGTTTCATTGTTTAAAAAAAATTATGTGATTTCTAACAGTTAACAAAAAAATGGATTTTCGCCTAATACCATAAAAAATTGATGAGGTTGTAGAGTCAATTTTGTCAAATTATCATTTTTATTATTTAAAAATAAGAAAAATAAATTAACACATTCTTTTATTATGTTTTTTATTCCATTTTATGATTCCCCTCTTTCTCTTACATCTTTCTTCCTCTCTTTGAGATACCCACTTCAACCTTTCCTTGTGTCTTCTTTCTTTTATCCCATGCGCCGCTATGAGCACGGGTTTTCCCGACCTCTGTGATGAAAATCCTATGTTACCGGTTAGACAGATGAAAGTAAGTCGGATTTAAGACTAAGCGAAATGCTGCCCGGAATGTTCTCAAACGTTATGAAAAACAGAATAGTCTAAATCTGAAAACCCGAGAAAGGTCCTTGAGTAATTAGAAAGCTTAGATATGAGTGTAAGATTTAGGAAAAGCCATGATAGCTCTGGTTATAACCGTACGGATATAGTTTTACAACTATAGCCATGTGGCTATAACATTAAAGCAGCGCGGCTATAACATTAGAGTCGCGCTGCTCTAACAGTTGACCAGGTTATTTCCTAAATAAACTTACCTTATCGTTTGACCAACGTTTTTTACTCCTTAATTGAAGGAAATGGAGCATGGGAGGATTATGGTTAACAGCCAGAAACATAAGGAAGAGGCAGAAATTAGTTTAGAAGGAAGAAAAAGAGTTCTAGTGAGAAAAAAAGAGGTTTTAAAAAGAGAAAGTGAGGAAAAGGGACAAAAATCGAAGAAAAAGATAAGAAACAAAGAGAAGGGGATTAGAAACACTTGGGAAACAAATAGGGTGGGAGTTTTTTTTATCATTCTATCATTTGTTTGGTCGTTTGCGGGTTTGTTTAGATTGATTCGAGGTTCGTGTTCGAGGATTTCAGGACATTTGTAGGATTCTAGGCGTATTCCGGTGTCCGAATTCACTTTTAGTCGTTAAACACGTTGGAACATAAACAAAGGTAAACTTTGAGAGGCCTTAAACCTAAAAGTTGATGATTTATGCTTTGCATTTTTGAGTTTTATGAAAATCTGGAAAAATGTTTGTCCATCTATAGCCATGCAGCTCTAACTAGAGCCGAGCGGCTATAGTTCCTAGAATAGAGCCGCGTGGCTGTACATCTATAGCGCACGACTATGTTCTTAAGGGCAGAAATCTGAAATGCCCTAAAATGACCGAATACCACCAATTTTCCAATTTAAACAACTTTTTATTATTATATTTGGTCAAATCGCATCCGTTATACTCAAAATTGTAGTTTTCAGATTTTTGATAACGTTGATGGGAGATTTAGGTTTCGTTGATTTCGAATTTTGGAATCCAGGGTTGTTCGATCCAAATAGGATTCTTGGTTCATCTTTAGCGGACCTCCAGATTTCCCAAAATCCTCAGAAATCATCGAAACGATTCAAAATAGAGATTTACAAAAACAAAGAAAACCAATTCGGGTTCTATACACTACAACCGCATGGCTGTAGTGGCTATAGCCGTGCGGCTCTAAGTAGAGCCGCACGACTATAGTTGTTGTAGAATCTCGGGATGATTCTTACGAATTTCATCGCGTGATGTTGTCTTCAGCTTCAAATTCAAAATTATTTTTAACATGTTTACAGCTTTATACCTTTGATAAATGTTGGAATTAGGAACCCTCACAAATGAAACCCCGAGTTCCAAGATAACCGACTCACTAAAAGGGAGTAATTTGCATACAATTAAGCCAAACTGTTTTCTAAAATTGTTTTTGAGCATAAAAACCGATAGGGCATTTCATCCGGACTTCTCAGTTACCCTCTAAATGTATGCTCCTGTTTCCTGAAATTCCCCATTATGTCCTGTTATGAGTCCTACATCTATGTTTGTGATATAATCCTGCTAATGGTCTGTTTTGCAGCTTTTATTTTTTTTTTATTTTGGATGTATTTAATAGATCAAATCATGTATTATAGGCGATTGTACTTTTTATAGATTTTTGTGTATCTAGGCGGTTGTAAGGTGAGGATGAGAGTTTTTATCTTTTATTCGATTTGGCTGTAATAAGCGGCCTCTATTCTTTTGTTTTGGATGTATGGTTTACCTTTTCACAATTTATTTTTATGCTATTTATTTATGTCATCTAAATAAGCATCGGCTAATAATGAAAGATAAAATGGGTAGAGAATAAGTGAGCATAATATGGTACTATGAGCTATTAAATGAACACAAGCTTGAGGTTGAATAGAAAAGTTGCTCGAACTCTGAATCTCTAGATCAGGTATGGTAGGGATCTATACCAGAATTTCCCAGATGAGCTGATCTGGGTGGCGATCCATCACTGATTTCGAAATTTGGGTTCCGAGGTCTTTAAGTTAATAAAATAGGATTTTCTAAATTGTAAAATCAGTTTTCCCAAAACTCACATTTTAAATGATATGTCCTACAAAAAGGATTTCAAATCAAATGAATGGTTTTCTTTAAATAGATTCAAAACCTTTTTTCCACCAAATCCAATTCCAAAAAGCCTTTCTTCCCAGTTTCCTTCGTAGCATCCTAAACGGTTGTTCACTCACAATGGCGACTCTACTAAGGATGAAATTTTTCTTAGAAAGGTTTTATAAAAAACTTAAGGAACTTAGGCAACTACAGAAATATAACCTTACTTGCAATCATTCATTAGTTCATAATACCATATTTTACTCACAACCCTATAGCATGACATTTTCTTCTTCTCAACCCCTCAAACTCACTGATCAGCTCGGTTTACTTTGGACGGTGACCTACCTCTACTGCCAAGATTGGAGGCACCCGACAGGGTAAACCACTTATAGCACCATATGAACCTCACATGTTCTATGATGAGGAGTGTATATTCACTATGTGTGACCTTAGCCCACATGTAACGAACTAGTAATTTTCCCTTAGGATCACCAGAACATAAATATGAAATTAGACATTGAGAGTACACCTTTGGTATCCCCAGTTGGTATCAAAGAGACCTAATACCTAGGAAGAATGCATGCCAATCAAAAGGAGGAATAAGGTTAGAAGGGTGAGCATATTGTTATGTGTGCTAACTTTTGTTCTGTGATGATTTTTTACCTTTTTGCTTGTACACGAAACATCAACCATGCATAATTATTCGTGTGCCATTCTAACCATGTTTTCATGTAGTCATTTTCAAGAAATAAACATATGTATGACATTAATGCTAACCACATCTTCGTGCAGCCATGACATTTTATTTGTGTGCCATATACATTTACATCTTGTGTGTTGACATTTCCACAAAGCATACATGACATTATCCCTATATGTCATACACTCTAACCCTGTTTTCATGCAGCCATTTGCATTTTGTGTGACATGGAAATTTATACCATTTCATTACACTTAATATAAGATGTTCTGAGAATGCCAAAAATGCCCATCATGATTATTTCATTTCATTTCATATCAGGTGTCCCAAAACTACCCGTATTCTGCCCATGCATCCAATTGCACTTGGCCATTCCGTTATACCATATCATTCATTAGAGGACCACGATGGTCTTAGATCTATATTCGTGTGGTGGGTCACACGGTAACATTACATGACATCATGTCCATTCATCATTGGTGTCACGGTGATGCCGAGGTCTTATTTGTGTGTCGCAATCCACATCGGATTATTCCATGACATTATTGAATCATTTTAGGTACTCCATTGGCACTAGATTACTACACGTATAGGGACATTTCATAACATTACTAAAGCATACAAGGTGCTCTACGAATGTGAACCTCTGTCCGTGTCTCGATTCACACGTGACTCATTTGTAACATCATTTCACCTCGGATGCCCTAAAAGCGTCGAAACTCTATCTGTGGGATGACCCCCATGTGATCATTTCATATCACCTCATTGACCTAAAAAGCATCGAAACTCTGTCCATGTGTCGGTACGCATGTGACCATTCCATGACATTCCCTAGGTGCCCCAAAAGCACCAAAACTCTGTCAGTGTGACAACTCACACACGACCATCTCGCATTGTCTTTCATATGGCATTGGGTATTCTTAGGACGTTAGAAATAAAGGAAATGAAAACATAAGAGAAGATCATCCTTATTGTCATTTTCATCCGTTTGACATCATTCAACCATGATCATTTCATGATCATACCATACACGTCACTTAGTGCATCGTGTCTAGAATCATGACATCCATCCGTGACACTAACCCTATGTTGAACATGTAATTTTGAGTCAAACTTTGAAATGATTAGTGCATGTTGAATCAAAGTCCAATCAGTTAGTTCAGCCAATTCAGTTAGAATTAGTAACTAGGAAGAAGTTAGGGTCAGTTCAGATTCAGAATTAGAGCAAGAGTTTGGGGGTCAGTTACCTTCTTTGCTAGTTGATAGTCAGTTGTTGTTAGAAGAAGTGAATGAAATAGAAATGTCTAATCCTGATGGATCTGGTGGGGCACTGCCTTTTGACATGAATGCATTTGTGGATGCCTTGTTGAACTCAAACCGATTTAAGGCTACTCTGAGAGAATAGATGAGAGTTGTAATGACTACTGAAGGGGGTCAAACCATCCAGCCAAACTTGGCTTCGGTCGAAAATGGAGGAAATTTGTCCAAGTGACGAATGGAGGCACAGGGGGGTGGGGTGGGGTATCACAGGAAGTAGTGGAAGATCTGTTCCCCATTGGAAGGTTGATAGCCAATCTGAACCAAAAGAAACTAATGTGAGAGCTAAGGAGGCCTCAGTTGAGATGGCTGCAGAAAAGCATCTAAATGAGAAATTTTTTGATTTTGAAGCTTTATTGCCAAAACTGAAGGAAATGGTGCACTACAATCCCATCAAGTGTGCTGACCCAACCACTCTATTCGCTAAAGGAGGGGACTCGTTACCAGTGGGTTTCCAGATGCCTTATTTGCCTCTGTACATCGGGGAGGGCCCACTAGAATCTCATTTGGATAGCTATGTTAGAATAACATCTAGTTTGGGGATTGGAAAGAATCAGATGCTGAATCTATTCCTGACTACTGTTGGGATTTGTCATCGGAAAAATAACATGGCGGAAATTACATTATTAAAATTTTCCTAGAATCCACCGATCTTGTCCGATTACCATTGATTGGAATAAAATCAATTTGAATCAATAGAGATTCACTCACCAAATCCGTCTCTTCTAGAGAGTGTTGAAGAACCGAATCTTCAAGTGGAAACGATCTCCACAATCCGGTGCACGACCAACTATCGAGCGGGAACCAGTCCTAGCCGAAGAAGAGGAAGGAATGGAGACTTAATTGCTGTAAATTGTGGCTGTTTTTGGGGCTGAAATTTCCAGCAAATAATTTAGGGTTAGGGTTTCTTCCTTAAGTGTGCCCTTATATAGACACCTTGTCTAATCAGGTTTTAATTATGTTAATTAAGCCCAAACTCAGTAGGATTATAATTACAGAAATAAACTTTAATTAAAAGGTATATACTATGTAATTTAATTCCATTTGGCTAAATTTAACTGCCCCTAAATAAAATTAAATCACACTTAAGTAAATATGATACATGTATTTAATTTTCTTACGTAGGAAAATTATTTAATTAATTGTTTATTTTATGTAATTCAATTAATTAATAAATAAATTAATTCCATTATGTAAACTTATTAATTAAATTAAATCAACCTAATGTTAATTAATTACCTTGATACCGAATGTCAACTAATTAATTAATGCATTCCTTCCAATGTACATTACACGTACAATTTCTATAACTTTCGGCTTATTTGATCTATGTACACGATCCTATGGGTCTGTCTTTATGTTGGCAGTAGGCCCAAGCCCCACAAACTGTAACTAGGTTCTAGCAAACCGTTACAGCCTCCAATTAAGACAGAGATGCAACAGTCTATAAAAGACACTCACCCGGTAGTAATCTCATAGTGTCCTTTGCCAAATGATATCGATATTAATAAACAAGAGGCATGGTGTCTGTCATCCTCTTCTACTGTTTATTACATTTCTTGATCTTGAGTTGATTGATTAATCAAATAAGCAACTTACTTACTTGGGTATGGCCATACACTTATCAGTCCCAGTCATCAAGTGGCTAGTGATATCATCTCGGTGTTACCTGAGTGGCAATTCCATCACTTTATCATTAATATCAATATGTTCACCGATCCACCCAATCATAACTGTATTTAGCATCCTTTTACATACCTATTAGGCATATGTCAAAGTGAACCAGATTCCACATTGATACTATAATGAAATTTGGTCTGAGGACAAAAGAGACCTACTCAAGAAAGACCTATGATGCGACAACCATATGGCTTTCTTGTGTGGATCGATCTAGTCCTATGTCAACAACATGTACCTATATTCATAACTGACTATACAAGTACTATGGCTAGTTAAGAACTGCCATACAATCATCGAATATACAAGTCTGTGGTTCTATTCGTTTCCACGATTAGAACATACCTGGGATAGGTTTTATGATTATCAATCAATGGATACTCTACTCATACTATAGCACAAGATATAAAATGAAATAGATTAATTACCTTTATTAATATGACACAAATAATGTATTCATACAATGAATCTTAATGTATAATACAAAATATAAGAATCTAATGTCCTAAGAACTAAGGCACACCAACAACTACTTTAAGAGGTGCTGCTGTGAAATGGTATCTAAAAACACCCATTCATGCTCGCTCCACATGCGAAGATTTGACTGAGTCATTCGTGAAACAATATGCTTATAATACTCAAGTGGAGACCATTTTTGGAGGATTTAGAGAGGGTTCGCCAGAAGCCTAATGAGTCTTTCTTGACTTATTATAAGAGATGGATGGACGTTCAGGTGTTAGTAGACAGAGCTCTGAAGTTAGAGGCTCTCATTGTGAAGCTAATTGATGGCAATTTACCTTTGTATAAAGACAAACTGAAGCTAAAAAGATTTCATGCTTTTGCGGATGTTGTTGAGTATGCTAAGCGTATCGAAGGGTATGAGGAGGAAGACCAAAGGAGCAAATAGAATTCGGGTACTTATCGAGGCAGTCAAGGGTATTTATAGGGTTACAAGAGTGGAAGTTCTACGACTACATCGGCTGGATCTAGTTCAAAACCGGCTCAAGTTGCAGTATTAGATCGGGTGACAGAATCGTATATGGCTGTAGTAAATCATGGTAAGTAGGCAGTGGTTGCTCAAAGGATCATTAACCCATGGGCTGAATCTTTGCTAAATGTAGGAAGGTGGGACTGTCATAGAGTTTGAAGCCGTATTCCCCTCCAGCTGAGGCAGACAAGGATAACTTCTGTTTCCTATCATGTGACGGCGAGCCATCGCACTAATGATTGCACTCAGCTAATAAAGACAATTCGGTAGCTGGTTACTGATAGGAAAATTGTGGAACCACCTTTGAACCCAAGTGTTTAGAAAAACCCTTTGCCCAATTTTTGGAGGTCAAATTAATATGGTTTAGTCTGGAATGCCGATCAATTATGTATTCGCTCAGATTATCAAGGCTAATCCGAGCGTGCAAGCTATCATAGTTGAGGAAGAGGAAAAGATAGAGGATGCCAGAGGGCAAGCATCTGTAGCAGGAAAGGAACAAGGACCTATTGACTTGGTCGATATTGATTTAGATGTAGA
Source organism: Euphorbia tirucalli (assembly GCA_039660915.1). Lineage (NCBI taxonomy): Eukaryota > Viridiplantae > Streptophyta > Magnoliopsida > Malpighiales > Euphorbiaceae > Euphorbia > Euphorbia tirucalli. The sequence goes on along the minus strand of CM077640.1, from coordinate 25,091,248 downwards.
TGTAGAGGATTTCAAAGTGGAAAAATCTAAGCCGGTTTACCCAGTTGAGACAAAAAGGTGAACGGTGATTGCAAAGGAGGGTCCTATTATGCATGTTACCAGAAGTAGTAGGGTTTATCAACTTGCTAAAGTGGCACCTCAAGCACCACCAAGAAGAAATAACCCACCTGTGGGCACTGACACTGTCATTCATATGCAAAGAAAAAGGGAAGAAGATATAGTAGTCGAGCAATTGAAAAGGACACCGGCCCGAACTAGTATTAGCACCTTCTTATAGAGTCTAAGAAGCATTGTGAGGCGGTAGTGAAATAGCTTATTGAGATGGAAGTAGCTCCCATAATGTCTCCCGATGAAGTTTTTGCAATGATTAGGGGAATTGATCTGAAAGCTAACCGGGCCCCATAGATAAGCTTTGGAGTTTCTGATTTGCCACCAGAAGGTGTGAACCATAATCGAGCACTATATTTGAAGGTTGAAATAATGGATAGAGTGATGCCCTGTGTGATGGTCGATAACGGCTCAACCCTGAATATCTGCCCTTCTAAGATTTTCCCGTATCTAGGGATTAGCACATAAGCACTTTGCCAGTCTAGCACAATGATCAGAGCATATGATGATAGTAAGAGGACAGTGATTGGGACATTTGAAGCTGAAATCAGTGTAGGGGAGATAAAGTCCAATGTGCTATTCATAGTTATCGATATCCCTGTGACTTTCTCCCTATTTCTTGGAAGGCCTTGGTTCCATGCTTCAGGAGGAGTGCCTGTGAGCACGGGTTTTCGCGACCTCCATGATGAAAATCCTATGTTACCTGTTAAGATAGAAGAAAGTGAGTCGGACTCAAGAATGAGTGGGATGTTGCCTGAAATGTCTCAAACGCTCCAAAAACCAAACAGTCCTCGATCTGAAACCCCGAAAAAGGTCCTTGGAGTGATTAAAGGGCTTAGAGATGAGTGAGGGATTTAGGAAAAACCTTGTCAGCTCTGGTTAGAGCCGTATGGCTATAGTTCCACTGCTACAACCGTGCGGCTGTAACACCAGAGTCACACAGCTGTAACCTTACAGTCGTGTAGCTCTGACGAGCGGCCAGACTACTTCGTAAATAGCTAGAATTAGTGTTTGACTGCGTTTTGGATTCCTTAATTAGTGGGATTTAACCGGGGATTTTAGGTTTAAGGAGGGGAAGGCAGAAAACTAAGAGGGAGATAGAAACAGAATAGAGAATAGATTAAGAGAGGATTTAAAAAAGAGGAAAAAAAGAAGAAAATTAAAGAAAAACAAAACTGAATTCAAAAGAAAAAGAGAGAAATAGAAATAAAAAAGACTAGAAACCCATTGAGCATGAGTGTTTGGACGTCTCATATTAATTTGGGACTGTTCTTGGGTTTTATTCAGATTGATTCGGGATGGGTATTCAAGGATTTCGGGGCATTCATAAGGTTTTAAGCGAATTTTGGATTCCAAATCCAATTCCGGTGGTCAAACACACTAGAACATAGAAAACGTTGATAGGCCTTAAACTCGTATTTGATTAATTTTGTTGTGTGTTTTCTGTGTTTTATAAAATTTCCGGAAACTGTCTATTTGATTATAGCAGTGCGGCTCTAACTAGAGCCGAGTGGCTGTACCACTATAGCCTCACGGTTGTGTTCTTCTAGGCAGAAACTTGAACTACCCTAAATCGACTGAATACAGTCAGTTTTCCTATTTTAATCGTTCTGTCATGAACTATTTCAATCTAATCACATCTGTTACACTCAAAATTATGGTTTTCGGTTTTCCAATAACATTGATGTGAGATTTGGGTTTCGTTGGTTTCCGTCTTTTTGGAATCCGGGGTTGTTCGATCCAAATTGGATCCGCTATCCAGCTTTATGGACCCACAGGTTCCCTAAAATCCTCAGAAATCATCGAAACAAGTCAAAACAGTGATTTACTAAACAAAGAAAACCAATTTCAGGTTTTAGACACTACAGCCGCACGATTGTAAGGGCTCTAGCCGCATGGCTATAGTTCCCAAAAGGAGGCAGAATCTTGGGATTACTCCCACGAATGTAGTCGCGAGATGCTGTCTTTAGAATCAAACTATTTTTGGCATGTTTACTATTTTGGGCCTTAGATGGATGTTTGGAATTAGGAAATCCCCACGAATGGAACCCTGAGTTCCGAGATATCGGACTCATTAAAATAAAGTAATTTGCATGTAATCGAGCCAAATTATTTTCAAAATTGTTTTCAAGCACAAAAAAACCTACAGGATGTTTCTAAAATGGTTTTCCAAGTCTAATCGAGTAAGTCACCTGGATTTCTCGGTTACCTCCTAAATGCATGCTCCTCTTTCCTGAGATTCCCCATTCTGTCCTGTTATGACTCCCATGTGTGTTTGGGATACAATTGTGCTAACCATCTATTTTATAGCTTTTATTTCTTTTTTAATTTTTTTTTATGTATTTAATAGCTCAACTCGTGAATCCTGGGTAATTGTAATTTTTAGATATTCGTGTATCTAGGCGGTTGTATTGGTGAGGATGAGAGTTTTTATCTTCTTGGGTTATAATAAGCGGCCTCTATCTTTTTGTTGGTTTGGATGTATGGTTTACTTTTCTGCACTTTAATTTTATGCCATTTATTTTTGTCATCTAAATGAGTATGGACTAATAACAAATGATAAAATGGGTAGAGAATAAGTGAATAAAATATTATCATATGAACTTATAAATGAAAGCAAGTTTGAGGTTGAATGGGTAAGTAAACTGAACCCTGAATCTCTAGATTAGGTACGGTAGTCTACGCTCGATAGTGAGCTGTACCGGAATTTTCCGAATGAGCTAATCCAGGTAGCGACTCTGTTACTGATCTTGAAATTTAGGTTTCGATGTCTTTAAGTAATAAAATGGGATTTTCTAAAATATAAAACCAGTTTTTCCAAGACTCATATTCAAAGAAAAGGTTTTTCTATAAAAGGATTTCCAAACAAATCAATGGTTTTCCTAAGCAAGATACAAACTGTAACATCCCGAAATTTTTATACATAAATTATATAAATTTTGATTTCTAATATTTTTTTAGATTACTATGATTAATTTAATATATATATATATATATATATATATATAAAAGAAAGTTTCTAAATTATAAATTAGTTAAGCCATTAATTATTTAAGAGAATAGTAATAAAAATGAAATAATAATAATAAGAAGAAAAAAAAGTTATGAGGTGAAATATTGAGGAAATATAAAAATAGAAAGTTCCAGGGTAAAAATTATATGCACAGTAAGAATATAATTGAAAGGAATTAAAAATTGTGTGGAGGAATTTAAAAAGTAAAAATATATTTTATTAAGGTAAAATGGTAATTCTAAAAGAAAGATATTTTTTTATAATATATATATATATATATATATATATATATATATATATATATATATATATAACGTTTCCTTTCGCCTGGAACTTGGTCCCCTCTTCTTCTTTCCGTTCTCTCTCTCTCTCTCTCTCTCTCTCTCTCTCTCTCTCTCTCTCTCTCTCTCTCTCTATATATATATATATATATATATATATATATATATATATATATATATATAATCTTGATAATTAAATGTTTTGCGGTCCGATCACGATGAAATTTTAGGTACGTGTTTAGAACTAAGTTAATTTCAATATGTACGGTTAAAATTTTATTTTGAGGACAATATGATAGTGAATTTAGAAAAGAAAATTTTCGAGTATTTTTGTATATTACTTTTAAATATGAAGTGATATTTTTGGACTCGTAGAAGTGTTGTGAATCTAGTGGTATTCTCCGTTCGAATTATAGGTATTTTTCCGATGACCGGAGTATTTTCCGGCGAGTTTCTGGTAGTTTGATATTTTTATATTGATCTTTGAATTATTTGGAACAATATTAATTCTTGGAGTTTCTAACGATTTTGAGTAGATTATTTTATATGAATTATCGAAGTATTTGGAGTTAAATTAATTATATTATTTGTTGAAAAATTAGTTTAAGTGAGATTTATATATAAAGAAAATGTGAAATTTTCTAGAAATACATTGGAGGAATCAATGGTGTTTGGGGTGTTTTTTTGAAAATTAGATGAATAGTGGTATATTGTATTTGGGAATAGTAATTCGTACGAACAATGACCATATAAGTGAATATTGATAGGATAAGGTATTATACAGAATAAGTTATATAAAAAGGATAATTAAGTTATTTTAAGATTAGGAGAACTACGTGGCTTTGATTCCCAAATTGGAATTTGGGGTACATAGGAAGCTTAATAATAAATAATTATCAAGTCCAAGCCAAATAAGTATATTAAATTAGATAGATTATATTTAATTTTACTGATACACTAATATAAGATTATTTTATATAGGGTTTTGAAGATTTATGTCAACGAGAAATTTATTTGGATATTAAGGATATTATTGGGTGGTTTGAGATATGTTAGAAGGAGTATAAAGGTTATAAAATTTTAGAGTTGGGTGTCACATTTAATGGTATCAAAGCTTAGGTTATATTGCCTCGGACCGAGAGAGAGTGTATGATAATTGATAATGGTGAATTAAATATTGTGTTTAGAACATAAGGTTTAACGAAGATGAATATGTTATGGTTGATTAGAAATCGAGTATAAAAAGATAAAATGATGCATACAGATTTGAGAATGCATATGTGGTTTTAATAAAAAAAAACAAAAGAAGAAATTTAAGTTTTCTATTTTATATATATATGTATATATATATTTTTTAATATGATATATATTCAATCAATTGTTATTATACACTCAATTACAAGACTATTTGATCATGCCCATGAAGATGGGTATTTTGCTGATGATGCTAATAAAGCTAAGATGTGGATGCAGGGTTTCCACACAGATATTTTATATGTGATAAGACATGAATGCACAAGGTTTCCACGCATACTTTATATATGATTGGCCGTGGATGCATGGTTTCCACGCGCTTATTTCAAATGTGATAAGACGTGAAATGCAAAGATTTCACGATAGTATCTTCAGTTGCTTCCTAGAGCTAGTTAGTCATCCCTACGTGGTTTCGCTCCATGAAGTTGATCAATGTGATTGGTGATTGAGTGTATAATGATTCTTGATATAACATATATGATAGATAATTTTGAAAAGAGTTTTACAGTATTTTTCTTGAATATTTTGGAACTTTAACCTTGAGATCGGATGATGTTGTCATTGCATACATACATGCATAATGAAATTACATCACATACTATGAGTCACAATGTACATTGCATCGATTATGCATTGGTCTGTGACATCTGACTCAAGTGTTATAAGTTCTAAATATATATATGTAGATGACAAGGATATCATTAGAAAAATGGTGTTTTATTTACGAGATTTTTGAGAAATGTTTTAAATTTTCAATATTGGGTGGTTCGAGATATGTTAGAAGGAGTATAAAGGTTATAAAATTTTGGAGTTGGGTGTCACATTTAATGGTATCAGAGCTTAGGTTATATTGCATCAGACCGAGAGAGAGTGTATGATAATTGATAATGGTGAATTAAATATTGTGTTTAGAACATAAGGTTTAACGAAGATGAATATGTTATGGTTGATTAGAAATCGAGAATAAAAAGATAAAATGATGCATACAGATTTGAGAATGCATATGTGGTTTTAATAAAAAAAAAAACAAAAGAAGAAATTTAAGTTTTCTATTTTATATATATATGTATATATATATTTTTTAATATGATATATATTCGATCAATTGTTATTATACACTCAATTACAAGACTATTTGATCATGCCCATGAAGACGGGTATTTTGCTGATGATGCTAATAAAGCTAAGATGTGGATGCAGGGTTTCCACACAGATATTTTATATGTGATAAGACATGAATGCACAAGGTTTCCACGCATACTTTATATATGATTGGCCGTGGATGCATGGCTTCCACGCGCTTATTTCAGATGTGATAAGACGTGAAATGTAAAGATTTCACGCTAGTATCTTCAGTTGCTTCCTAGAGCTAGTTAGTCATCCCTACGTGGTTTCGCTCCATGAAGTTGATCAATGTGATTCGTGATTGAGTGTATAATGATTTTTGATATAACATATATGATAGATAATTTTGAAAAGAGTTTTACAGTATTTTTCTTGAATATTTTGGAACTTTAACCTTGAGATCGGATGATGTTGTCATTGCATACATACATGCATAATGAAATTACATCACATACTATGAGTCACAATGTACATTGCATCTATTATGCATTGGTCTGTGACATCTGACTCAAGTGTTATAAGTTCCAAATATATATATGTAGATGACAAGGATATCATTAGAAAAATGGTTTTTTATTTACGAGATTTTTGAGAAATGTTTTAAATTTTCAATAATGGGAAATGTTCATGAATATTTTTGAATTTACAATGTATGGTTTTAAAATTTCAAAGGAAGTGGAACACGTGAAGTTTCGTGGGAAATTTGTGAAAGCCAGTGAATTGAGGAAAAATGATTTATGCGAATGTGGAAAAGATGACGATGTGATTTTTGTGGAAGTATCTTTTCTTCTGGTATTTCACATGGATTCATAATTTTGATAACTTGACATACCAATATAGAAAAAAAAATAGTTATGATTTGAAACAAAAGAAAAGAATTTATTTTTCCAAGTACATATATGTACATATTATTCAGAATGATGATTCAAAAGAACATTTTTATGACAGCAGTATTATGGAAAGTAAAATAGAAAAGCATATGTATTCTCAGAATGTGAAACTAAGAGTTATATACTGAGTTAGTGAGTTTGAGGATTAAAGAAGAGATTTGTAATTTTATTTAAGTAATATTTTTGTGAGTCATTTGTGGCATACATATAGTTATTAGCAATATACTTTTCCAATTAATTATGAGGGATGAAGGAGAAGTACAAGAGTGAAATTGACGTCTATAAATCATATCCATAGATATGAAACTATTGTTAGATTGATGTTTAAACAATACGGAAGTTTAGATTAATGTTTAAACAATACGAAAGTTTAGATTAATGTTTCGAGTTTCATTAGAAATTTCAAGGACGAATTTCTTTTAGGGGGCAGAAATGTGACATCCCGAAATTTTTATATATAAATGATGTAAATTTTGATTTCTAATATATATATATATATATATATATATATATATATATATATATATATATATATATATATATAAAAGAAAGTTTCAAAATTATAAATTAGTTAAGCAATTAATTATTTAAGAGAATAATAATAAAAATGAAATAATAATAATAATAAGAAAAAAAAAGTTATGGGGTGAAATATTGAGGAAATATAAAAATAGAAAGTTCCAGGAGTAAAAATTATATGCACAGTAAGGATATAATCGAAAGGAAATAAAAATTGTGTGGAGGAATTTAGAAAGTAAAAATATATTTTATTAAGGGTAAAATGGTAATTCTAAAAGAAAGATATTTTTTTATAATATATATATATAACGTTTCCTTTCGCCTGGGACTTGGACCCTCTTTTTCTTTTCGTTTTCTATATATATATATATAATCTTGATAATTAACTGTTTTGCGGTCCGATCGTGATGAAATTTCAGGTACGTGTTTAGAATTAAGTTAATTTCAATATGTACGGTTAAAATTTTATTTTGAGGACAATATGATAGTGAATTTAGAAATGAAATTTTCTATTATTTTTGTATATTACTTTTAAATATGAAGTGATATGTGAATGAAATTAGTATTTTGGGATTCCTAGAGGTGCTGTGAATTTAGTCGTATTTTCCATTAGAATTATGGGTAGTTTTCCAGTGACCGGAATATTTTCCGGCAAGTCTCTGGTAGTTTGATTTTTTTATATTGATCTTTGAATTATTTGGAATAATATTAATTCTTGGAGTTTATGACGATTTTGAGTAGATTATTTTATATGAATTATCAAAGTTTTTGGAGTTAAATTAATTATATTATTTGTTGAAAAATTAGTTTGAGTGAGATTTATATATAAAGAAAATGTGAAAATTTCTAGAAATACATTGGAGGAATAAATGGTGTTTGGGTGTTTTTTTGAAAATTAGATGAATAGTGGTATATCGTATTTGGGAATAGTAATTCGTACGAATAGTGACCGTATAAGTGAATAGTGATAGGATGAGGTATTATACGGAATAAGTTATATAAAAAGGATAATTAAGTTATTTTAAGATTAGGAAAACTACGTGGCTTTGATTCCCAAATCGGAATTTGGGATACGTAAGAAGCTTGATAATAAATAATTATCAAGTCCAAACCAAATAAGTATATTAAATTAGATATATTATATTTAATTTTACTTATATATTAATATAAGATTATTTTATGTAGGGTTTTGAAGATTTATGTCAACGATAAATTTATTTGGATATTAAGGATATTATTGGGTGGTTCGAGATATGTTAGAAGGAGTATAAAGGTTATAAAATTTTGGAGTTGGGTGTCACACAAACCCGTTTTCATCAAACAAACATTCAGTTCTTCTTTTTCCCCAGTTGGCTTCGCCGAGTTCCACTCTTGCAAAAAGGTCGTCAGCTCACAGTGGTGACTCCGTTGGCGATAAAATGTTTCTTAAAACAGTTTTTATAAAAACTTAAGAAACAGATGCAACTATTGAAATATAACCTCGGTTTTAGTCATTCAATAGTTCATAGTACCATACTTTTGTCACAATTGCATAGCATGATATTTTCTTCTTCTCAACCCCTCAAACTCACTTATCAACCCAGTTTATTCTAGAAGGTGACCTACTTCTTCCGCCAGGATTGGAGGCACCCGAAGGGGTAAACCACCCATAGCATCGTATGAACCTCTCATGTTCTATGTGGAGGAGTGTTTATTCTCTATGGGGACGGTTTGACTTTGGCCCACATGTAATGACCTAGTAATTTCCCCTTAGGATTACCAAAACATAAATATGAAATTGGACATTGAGAGTATGCCTTTGGTATCCCCGATTGGTATGAAAGAGACCCAACAACTAGGAAGAATATGTGCCAATCGAAAGGAGGAATAAGGTTGGAAGGGTGACCATATTTTTGCATGTGCTAACATTTGCTCTATGATGGTTTTTTTGACCTTTTCACGAAACATCAAGCATAATCATTCGTGTGCCATTCTAACCATATTTTCATGCAGCAATTTTCAAGACATGAGCATATGTGTGGCATTGATGCTAACCACATCTTCGTGCAGCCATGATGTTTTATTTGTGTTCCATATACATTTACATCTCATGTGTTAACATTTCCATAAAGCATACACAACATCATCCCGTATGTCATGCATCCTAACCATGTCTTCGTGCAGGCACTTGCATTTCGTGTGACATGAACATTCATATCATCTCATCTCATCCCATCTAATGTAAGACATTCTAAGAATGCCCATCATGGTCATTTCATTTCATATCGAGTGTCCTAAAACTACCCGTATTCTGCCCGTGCTTTGGATTACACTTGGCCGTTCCACTATACCATGTCATTAATTAGAGGACCACGATGGTCTTAGGTCTACATCCGTGTGGTGGGTCACACGGTAACATTACATGACATCATACCCACTCATCATTGGTGTCATGGTGATGCCTGAATGGCTGCACAAAAGACGGTTAGTGATGTGTATCACACGAGATGATGAATGTATGATCGATGGAAATGAGAACACACAAAATGTGTATGGCACATGAAAAAGACAATAGCTATGCAAAAATATGGTTAATATAATACCACAAATATGATGATGCTTCAAAATGGTTGCACAAAAATGTGGTTAGAAAATGACACACGGATGATGCATGTTTGATGTCTCATGCAAATGGTGAAACAAGGTCAAACAAACACGAACAAACATAAGCACAATCACATAAAAATATGCTCTCCCTTCCAACCTTATTCCTCCATTTGATTTGGCCTGCATTCTACCTAGGTGTTGGGTCTCTTTAATACAAACCGGGGGTAACAAAGGCGCACTCTTAAATCCAATTTACAAATTTATGTTTCGGTAGTCCTAAGGGGAAGTTACTAGGCCATCACAAGAAGGTATAAGTCAAACCAAGGGTCGTATAGGTTCCCATAGCAAAAATACACTATCATCGTAGAACACGATGTAAGGTTCATGCGGTGCTATGAGTGGCTTACCCCCTCGAGTGCCTCCAATCCTAACTGAAGAGCTAGGTCACCTTCGGAAATAAACCGGGCTAATAATATGTTGGAGGGATTGAGAAGAGAAAATGTCATGCTATGCAGTTGTGAATGAGATATCGGATTATGAATTAATAAGTGACTGCAAGTGAGGATATACTTCAATGGTTGCCTAAGTTCCTTAAGCTTTTATGAAAAACTTTTTTAAAGAAACCGCTAGTCCCCAGGGGAGTTGCCAATGTGAGTGGATGACATTTTTCGGGCACGTGCAGCGAAGAGGGAACCGGGGATTTTCTTTTTGAGAGAGGGTGTGTGGCTTTGAAAACGGGTTTAATCTTTCTTAAGAAAACAATTCATTTTATTAAGAAAAATCATTTTGTAGAAAACTTAATTTTAAGTGTGAATTTTGGAAAACAAATGTTTTAGAAAATCCCAATTTAAACATAAAGATCTCGAAACCTAAATTTTGTGATCAAATACAGAGTCGTCACCCGGATCAGCTCATCCGAGAAGTTTCGGTGTAGCTCCCTACCAAATGTAGACACAGTACTTGATCCAAAGATTCAGGGTTCGGGCAACACATCTACTAATCCTCAACTTGTTTTCAATCATTATTTCATAATGTAGTATAACATTCACTCAATTCTAACCATTTTATCCTCCTTTAATTTTAGTTAGTGATCATGCAAATGACATAAATATAAAGCATAAATAAAGTGCAGAAAAATAAAAGTGCGGGAAAAGTAAAGGAAATGCCAAATTATACAACTCGAAAAAGAAAAACTCTCATCCTCACCATTTACAACCTCCAATAATACACGATAATCTAAAAAAAAGGGTACAACCACCTAATTACATGAGATGATATATTAAATACATAAAAAAATGAAAAATGAAAAATAAAAAGCTGCATCCAAATACAGTTAGCAAGTAAACAAATCACACCAAGGACTCACAAAAGATAGAATAGGGGTATTTTAGGAAATGGGATCATGCATAGGAGGATAACAGAGAAGTTCATATGACAACTCGATTAGACCTGGAAAATATTTTATAAAAATGCCCTATAGATTTTGTGAATGAAAACCAATTTTGAAAACGGTTTGGCTCGTTTTACATGCATTTTCCATCTTTTAGTAGGCTGGATATCATGGAACCCGGGGGTTTTGTTCATGAGTGGGCCTAAATTGAACATCCATCTATGGTTTGGAAACATAAACACACCAAAAATCCTTTTTGAGTTGAAAGGAGAAACAAAATTATAAGTTCAAGGCCAAAAAGGCAAAACTTATAATTCTGTTTCATAAACTACAGCTAAGCCACTGTAATATGCTATAGCCGTGTCGCTGTAGTGGCTAAGGCAGATGTAACATCTACAACCAAGCAGCTGTAGTGCTCCAGAAGCACTAATCTGGTTTTCTTTCTCATTTTGAAAATAGGTTTGATTTTTTGATGGTTTCGGTTGATCTAGGGTTTCTAGAAACTTATAAAATCCACGAAACAGATCTGGATCAGATCAAATGAATCTGGAAAACCCTAAAAACCCAAAATTAAAAAAACTAAATCTCACATCTATCAATCAAAACCCAAAAACTACAAATCTAATCATATATGGATGTGATCCGACCAATATTATTCGTGAAAAATACATTTGATTTGAAAAAGGAAGTGTTTTCGGTCGATTAAGGGCATTTGGAGCTTCTGCCCTTGAGATTACAGCCAACTAGTTGTAATCAGAGAATTATAGCCACACCACTATAGGTTACAACAGCGCCACTATAGTCATTAGACTACAACCGAGCGGCTGTAAGCAGGAGACGGGGCTGCCATAGCTGGGTTTTCACTTCCAGCTTCTTAGAAAAACACAAAACACATTTAATAACACCCAAATCAATTTTAAAAGAGTTTTTAGGGCCTCTCAGAGCTTACCTTGTTTGCGTTCTAGTGTTTTGGATCACCAGAAATAGATGCGGATGCTGGAAAACTCCTCGGAATCACGAATAACCTGAAATTGTCCATGAATCTCTAAAAATTGAGCAAAACCCCAAATCAACCCGAACGAATGTTGAATCAATCAGAATCACTCCCAAATATGATTTCTCAAAGGACTCTAATGATTTCTATAGATTAGATTCGAGATTGGATGATTTTAGAATGGATTTAGGGGTTTTTTCTTAGTAAAACCTAATTTTCTCTCTCTAAAACCCAAATTTCAAAACCCTTGCTTTCTCTCCTAATTGTGGCTGTAAGATAGTGTTCCCTTCTGATCTAATTTCAATTTTTTCTTTTTATATGGTTAGATTAGGGTTGAAAAGCTCGAATTAATGAGATAAAATACACCCTATTTAAGAGAAAATCAAATTTGGCAACTATAGCCGAGCGACTGTAGTGGCCTATAGTTGGGCAGCTGTAGTTGTGTAAAATATAGCCACGCCTCTATAGGGCACTATAGCCAGGTGGCTATAGTAGTCGATTTTGCTTTTCTCACTTTTCTCTCTGGTTTTCTTAAGCGCTCAATCGACCTTCTTCGGGGTTTCGCACCAAGATTTTTTACACTTCTTCAGGTCATCTGAGACATCTCCGACATCATTCTGGGCATTTCAAATCTGACTTACGTTTTTCCGTGAAAAAGGTAATGAAGGCTTTCATCATCGAGGTCCGAAAAAAATCCGTGCTCACAAAAGTCATTTAGGACTAATTACATTTTAAAGTCATGTGGGACTGATTTACCTTTTAGAGTCGCATGGGACTTGATTACCTTTTAATGTCATATAGGACTGTTTAACTTTTAAAGTTGTGCGGGACTAATTTATGTTTTAGAGTCATGTGGGACTTGATTACCTTTTAAAGTTGTGTAGGACTGATTAACTTTTAAAGTCTTACCAGACTAATTTACTTTTTAAAGTCACGTGGGACTTAATTACCTTTTAAAACTGTGTAGGGTTGATTACTTTTAAAGTCATGCGGGATTGATTACCTTTTAGAGCTGTGCAGGACTTGATTACCTTTTAAAATCGTGTAGGATTGATTATCTTTTAAAGTTGTGTAAGAATGATTTACCTTTTAGAGTTGTGTGGGACTGATTTACCTTTTAGAGTCATACGGGACTGATTATCATTTAGATTCGTTTGGCATTGATTATCTTTTAGAGTCGTGTGGAACTGATTTACCTTTTAGAGTTTTGCGAGACATGATTACCTTTCAAAGTCATGTAGGACTGATTACCTTTTACAGTCATGTATGACTAATTACCTTTTAAAGTCATGTAGGACCAATTACCTTTTAAAGTCATGTAGGACTGATTTAGGGATGCTGGATAAGCTGACAAGTTATGTATTTATTCATTTGTCGATTATTTTGGAAACAAAACCCCTTTAATCAATAATAAATACAAAAGTAAGATTGGCCATTGGGTGTCGAGTTTTGGTGAAAGGAGCCCAAGCATACTGGGATACTGGGAGTGATGGCTGTATTGCCTGTATAATCAGGAAATGAAACTTTCTTGGAAGAAAGCAAGTTAATTCTTCACTAATGAATCGTTAAAATTGACAACTATAAAGATAAAATCGATGGTTATAGTGATATTTGTGAAATAAATGCATGGCCAAGGCTAATAAATAAAATAAAATAGCAAACATAAAACAAAAAGAGGGAGAAGAAGGCATACGATGCATTTGACAGGGAAGAGCCATGTAGTTAATGCCCAACACCCGTGCGGTTGAACCGTTTATAACTGTACGGCTGTTGCAACATCTGCATGGGTGTCACCCTCAGTATAAGAAAGGAGATGCGGAGATGGCTCATTTTCATGCAATTTCAAACCCTTTTTGTCTCGAACTTCCCTTTCCAAACTTCGATTTTTCTCAAAAGTCTTGGCCAAAATGATGAAGAAACACGGTTGTAAGGTTAATAAGAGTGAGTGAGGACCCCCAAGTGTTGGGATTCATCATTGGAAAAATAACATGGCGCAGCGAAAAATACACCGTTTAAAATTTCCTAGAATCCACCTATCGTGTCCAATTACCATTGATTAGAATAAAAACAATTTGAATCAAGAGAGATTAACTCACTGGATTCGTCTCCTCTAGAGACTGCTGCAGAATTGTTTCTTGAAACTGCAGTATCCAAAGTCCGGTGCACGACCAAATATTGAGCGGGAACCAGTGCTAGCTGAAGACGCGAAGGAATGGAGGATTAATGCTAGGATTTTCGGCTATTTTGGGGCTGCTATTGGAGGCTGAAATTTCCAGGAATTAATTAGGGTTGAATTAGGGTTTTATTCCTTAAGTGTGCCTTTATATAGACACCTTGTCTAATTGGGTTTTAATTAGGTTAATTAAACCCAAGCTCAATAGAATTATAATTACATAAATAAACTTCAATTAAAAGGTATATACTATGTAATTTAATTCCATTTGGCTAAATTTAATTATCCCTAAATAAAATTAAATCACACTTAAGTAAATACAATACATGTATTTAATTTTCCTACTTAGGAAAATTATTTAATTAATTGTTTACTTTATGTAATTCAGTTAATTGATAAATTAATTAATTACATTATGTAAACTTATTAATTAAATTAAATTCAACCCAATATTAATTAATTACCTTGACACCGAATGTCAACTAATTAATTAACGCATTCCTTCCAATGTACATTACATGTACAATTTCTATTAGTTCCGGCTTAGTTAATCTATGTGCACGATCCTATGGGTCTGTCTTTATGTTAGCAGTAGGCCCAAGGCCCACGGACTATAAGTCAGTTCTTGCAAACCATTACAGGCCCCAGGTAAGACAAAGATGCAGAAGTCTTTAGAAGACACTCACCCGGTAGTAATCTCATAGTGTCCTTTGCCTAACGATATCGATATGAATAAACAAGAGGCATAGTGTCCATCATCCTCTTCTGTTGTTTATTATATTTCTTGATCTTGAGTTGACTGATTAATCAAATAAGCAACCAACTTATTTGGGTATGGCCATACACTTATCAGTCCCACTCATCAAGTGGCCAGTGATATCATCTCGGTGTCACCCCGAGTGGCAATTCCATCACTTCATCATCAATATCAATATGTTCACCTGTCCACCCAATCATACCCATATTTAGCATTCTTTTATAGACCTATTAGGCATATGTCAAATTGAACTGGATTCCATATTGATATTATAATGAAATCTGGTTTGAGGACAAAATAGACCTACTCAAGAAAGACTTATGACGTGACAACTGTGAGCGGACGACGCGTTTTCAACAGGATGCGGGACTCCCTTTCGGAATGGGACGCCATGATCTCGGGCGAGCCCCTTCCTCGCGTGGGGGTTTTATAAATGGAAAATCGGTTTTGGAAAATAAGTAGAATTAATGCATAAAAGAACCGAGACCTAAGTCTCGATGAATATTGTAGAGTCGCCACCCGGCTCAGCTCAACTGGGAAATTCTTATGTAGCTGAACCGGACGAACGGTCGCTACACTATCCAGAGATTCGGGTCCGGACAAGTCCCTTATTTTGTGTCTAATTAAAATGAATATTGCCAATGTTCCCAAATGGTATTTCAAAATCTAAAATCAATTTTATTGAATACAAAAGGCATACAGCGCGCATACGAATATTTAATACAAAAGTAAGGAAAAGAAATAAATATTAATTGGCTTACAACTAAATCGAATAGAAAAATAAAAACTCTCGCCTCACTGATACAATCGCCTAGAATACACGAGAATCTAAAAATATTTACAACCGCCTAGATACACGATTAATTATATTAAAATACAAATAAAATGAAAATTAAGATAAAATAAAAGCTGCAAAACAAAGGTTAGTACAATTTATACGGCACGCCACAACTAGGACTCAAATAGACAGAATTGGAAAATCAAGTATTGGGGGCATGCATTTAGGGGATAACCGGGTTGACTCGACTAGCCGGCCCGATTAGACCTGGAAAACATTTTGAAACGTCCCTGTATTTTGGTGTTTGTGGGAAAATTATTTTTGAAAACGATTTTACCGGTTTACATGCATTTTTCATATATCAGATGGGTCGGTTTTCGGGAGAACTGGGTCTCCGTCGTTTAATTGTTCTAAATGCAATTTTACTGGAAATTAAACCTAAGGCAGTGAATGCACACATCAAAATTCATTTTGGTGATTTTCGGATTTTTTTATTTTTTATGGATTTTTAGAAATTTTATGGGTAAAAACTGAAATTCTGATTCTAGAACAAGGGTTACAGTTGTGCGACTATAACTACAGTCATACGACTGTAGTTTATAGTCGTGCGACTATAAACGGTTGAGGATCAAGATTTCGCCAAAATTATTCTGAATCAAAAATAGAAGAAAAACATTCTGGGAATTAAGAACACTCGTACCACTATATATACAGTCGTACGACTGTTCATCAAAACTAAGAACAATCATGCGACTGTTCTTAATTCCCATAAACAGAAGCACGAAAATGCAGCAAAAAATGCACAAAACTCACTTCAAACACCCAGAAGGAGAGAAAAAGTGTAAGGAAAGGGAGTGTCTACCTTTTTAGAAGCTAATCCAAGTCGTATTGACCCCTAGCGTCGCCCCAATCCTAACAAATTTGCACTTTTTCCTTTGAAATTGAAGTTGAGAGCTTTATGTCCAAAAATCCAAATTGCAAAGGATCCTGATGATTTAAGTCCGGATTCTTGATTTGGTTGTGAAGTTAAATGATTAACCTAGAGATTTCTAACAAGTTTTAATCCTGATTCTGAGAATTAAAAGAAAATAGAAGAGGAAAAGATGAGTTTTGTGGTTTTTTTTTTCACTTCTTTCTTTTCCTTCTCTCGTTTCTCCTTCTCTCTCTAAGTTTTCCACCAGAATCCAACCTCTCTTCTCTCTCCCTTTTTCTCCCTTTTTCTTCTCTCTTTTTCTCTGCTTACTTGCTGCAACACCGGAGCAATTAATGCTCATTCTCTCTCCTCCATTTTCTGCTGCAGAGGTATGGGCTTCTGTAATTTTCCTGATATTACAGTCGTACGACTGTAAGAATAGTCATACGACCATAAACATTTTTTTTAAGTATGGAAAATTCCGGCGCTTACAGCTGCCCCTCGCGTGATCGAATTCGACATCTAGCTCCAGGTTTACAACACCTGAGATGATGAATTTGAGAGCGCGAATTAAAGCGCCGCGAACACTGGAATGAATCTTTTGATGAAATAGGCCGATACCGGGTCTAGGTTACCCGAGGCGATGCTGGGAAGGAAATAAGATGATATCAGGTTTAGGTTACCCATGGCGAAGGAGTGGATGAATTGCGGTTTAGCCGATACCGGGTCTAGGTTACCCGAGGCAGATTTGATGAAGAGATTGGCCGATACCGGGTCTAGGTTACCCGAGGCGAGCTTGATGAAGAGATTGGCCGATGCCGGGTCTGGGTTACCTGAGGCGAACTGATGAAGAAGTTGGCCGATACCGGGTCTAGGTTACCCGAGGCGAATTTTGCTGGGGAAATAGATGAAGCTGATCTGGGCCGATACTGAGTTCACATTACTCGAGGTGGATCTGCTGGGGGACTTGGATGATGGAGCGGATCTGGGCCGATATCGAGTTTGCATTACTCGAGGCGGATCTACTGGAGAAACTTGGATGATGGAGTGGATCTAGGCCGATATAGAGTTTGCATTACTCAAGGCGGACTCGTTGGAGAAGGTTGAGGATAATAACCTGGGGATGAATTCCTGCACTTAAAATGGCAAGTCTTCATTCCTTGACTGAGAGATTTTTAAACAAAAATTTTTGCCCCTTCGATCAAGAATGAAGACTAGCTAGGGATGAGTGATCAATGTATGTAATGCATGAATGCGTGATGATGCATATGCATATGTATGCATTTCCTGTCATTTGACGTTTTCGCCTTCTGCTGGAGAAGGATATGTCGTGCCCCTGGTTAATTTTGCTTCCTTCGGGGCTTTGCTTGGTGATTTTCGAAGGAATGAGGTGTTGGAGATTGTGCCCTAAGGCCAATATTGGATTATGTAATTTGACTTCTAAGATTAATCTAGTGTAGATTAATATTATCATTTATGTTTGTATGTTAGCATTTATGATAAGTATCCATGAATAAATCGTGTTATTCTAAATATCCCTAGTCGATTGTTATTATGGGAATAATAACAAACTAAGACTAGTGTGAGTGATAATGGATATTCATAAGATGAATATAGTGTATACAGATACAGATTATACTCACGGGTAATATGTTAGAGAACATGTTACTGGAGACCCACTATGAGATCAAGTTCATGGTTATGTGTCACAACTGATCTTGATTATAGTAGTGTCATTAGCTGATTCCTTTGACCTGAGGTCACCATGGATTCCGGGATGAATTCATGTTGTGCTTTGACGCAGTCAAACGCTGCTTGTAACAGAGTAGTTATAAAGGCTGTGGTTGGGTACAATATGACTCATGCTTAGGGATGTGAGTGACAGATATGGGATTTTGTCCCTCTCTGACAAGAGAGCGATATCACTGGGCCCCTCGATAAGTAAGACTGTTAAATGCATGGCCGTGCTCAAATAATTGATAAGAGTATCAATTGATTTGTCTGAACAGTTTACTTTGAGATCGAGAAAGCATATGATTAATTATATAAGATTGACAAGTGTACCATGTCTTATGATTAATCATGATATCAAAGAGACAAAAGGGAATATGACATTCTATAAATAGGTATTGGATCATTCCAATCATATTAATTGGGTAGTCGTAATGGCTTGCTAGAGTCCGCTTGTGACCTATAAGGACATTATGGTAATTTCCTTATTGCGAATTAATATGATCCTATGGGGTCACACACAAGAGCAAAATGAAGTTCATCTTATCGGGTATAAATTATTATTGGATAATAATTTATGAATGAGAAAGAGAATAAATATATATAGTGATATATATTTATGAATGTATATATAAATATTAATGTGATTAATATTGCATAAAGTATGCTACATATTATAATTAAATTATATGGAGATATAATTAATTATAATATTATATATATATACATATATGTATGATGGAGAATGGAGTTAATTTAATATTAATTGAGAATTAATATTAAGTTGTGTGGGTCAATTTATAATTATAATTAATAGGAGTATTAAGTTATAATTATAATTAAGACAAAAGGTTATATAAAATAAAACATAACCTAACCCTAAATGACTAAGTGAATTCGGCAGCCACACAAGAAATAGGGGGCCAGCCGAAATTCTCCTTTCAAGCCAATAGAAAATTTTGATTTTCTGTCTCTCTCTCTCGTTCGAAGAATCGTTCTTCAATCCCGGCGCTAGCACGCGGTGAATCAATTGCTCCGTGTGGATCAACCGTAGAGGGAAGCTAATTTGGTTCCTTTGATTCAAATCCTATAAGAACTAAGAGGTAATTCTTTAACCCTTCCTTCCAATTCAATGCAATATACATGGATCCTTGGCGGGGATTAATCTTTTATTTCCGCTGCGCATTTTGTTTTGTGCGATTAATTCCCAACAGTGGTATCAGAGCCACTTGTATTTTGTTTGAATTGGATTTATGTTTTGATTGGATCAAAATTGCATGTTAGGGTTTGTATGATTTTGATAGGATCAAAATTGTTGTTAGGAGTTTGTATGTTTTATTTAGGGTTCTATGTTATTGTGAATAACAAAATAAAATTTGATTTTGTTGATTAATCATTGTGAATGATTTTATTTTAATGATTTGGAATGTTTAAGGGGTTGGTGTCATGAATTTGATTCATGGGTTTTTAATTGAAATTGTTTCAATTAATTAAATGAAATAAAAAAAAAAAAAAAAAAAAGAAAAAAAAAATGTTTCGTTATTCTGGGCATAATGCCCAGAATATTTTGGGTGCAATTGCAATTGCAATTGCAATTGCGCCCAACTGCAATTGCAATTGCACATGCTGCGTAAGCAGCATGCTGCTTACGCAGCATGGGCTGCGCAGCATGGGCTGCGCAGCTATGTGTTGCGCAGCCCGTCGGGCTGCGCGCAGTATTGGATACTGCAGTGCGAGGCCCGACGAGCATGCTGTCCGACAGTTTTACCCCTTTTTCGTTTTAAGTGTGGAAAATTGTTTCTGCATATTTACGAATTTTTCCAAATTAATTAATTCTAAATACAATGTGATTGTATTTTACCACTTTGAACCCTAAATATTTTTAGATATAAAATTATTGTTGATAATTTTATGCATGGTGTTATGGTATGGTTTTGGACCCCGTGGATGCTTTATTTTATTTATTATGGTTTTATATAAATACGACCTGCGAGTCGTTTGTATTTATGTAAATTTTAATTTTAATTTTACTAGAAAAATTGTATAGGATGCAATTTATGATATGTAAAATTTATTTTACTAGAAAAATTGTATAGGTTGCAATTTTTTTTTGTAAAATATAAATCCATGAGATGGTGCTTAGAAGCAAAGACGTGGAGGCGGATCCAAGAGGCGGTGCAATGACCATGTGATGGATGCTACCACCTAGGATATGACCTTGTTGATTTTCATATTGGCCTATGAAAATCAATGTAGATTTAAACCATACCATAACACGGTTCGAGTCATATGCATGCTTTATTTTATTTAGATGCCATGTGATGCCATGCTAGATATTCTATATGCATGCTAGACAATTGTATGCCATAAGATGCCATGCTAATTAATATTAACAAAAGTATGATTAATATTAATGCCATGAAATTGTGTATGATACAATTAACTCACAGGATTTAATAAACCCTAAATAAACTTATGAAGTTTATATTTGCCACCCAATTACGTATAACACTAGTCAAGTACTATGTTCGCATCATGGTAGCCACGCCAAAGCGGGTACGCATGTTGTGACCTTAGCGAAGCGATAATATGAGAAATGGTGATTCTCATTGTGTTGTAATTGGTTTAACAAAGGGTTAATCAAAATGGTGTTTGAGCCCGAGGCAAAGATGAGATGAGTAACATACAATTAAATATGATATATGATATCATACATCTCATAAATTATAAGAGTTGCATAATGATGCAATTGGCAAAGAAGTGCACATCCAAAATATGTTTAAATGGTTTAAAGCATGATTTTGAGTCTTTGCCTACCGAAATTATATTTAATCATAGGGACATGCCAAAGCAGTGCTATGGTTAAGTATGGATTTTGGATCTTCACCCACTTAAATATTTTAAAGGGTTTTATAATTTAAGTGGGAGCATTTAAATAAAAATCTTTACACGCTTTATTATAGTTATGATTGCTATTACCATGATCTCGATTGTTATTGAACTTTGAGAATTGTTCTCAAATCAAAAGGAATCATATGTTCTCAATAATCCTTTTGCCCAATGAACCACTAGCAATTGTAACATGAGTATAAAAGATGCTTACTTGAAGCATCGAAAGGACTCTGTTTAAAATTTATTATCTTACACTTGCCACCAATTCTTCCGCACGTGGAAGTTTTACTTGAGGTATATGATACATCACAAATGGAAATGTTCCATCAGTTAGTGAGCAAGAAAAGATAAGTGTTTGAGGCAACAATTTCTCATTGGCATCCAAAAGGCATTAAGATGTGATCTTGAATTCATTATTTGATAGTCATTGGTGATGAACTATCATTTGAATGACATGGAGAAAATTGTGAATTAGTTGCATAAGATGCAAAAGAATGTTAAGTTATCCATAAAGGATAAGCCCGCCTCGAATTGTGTGCTTATGGTTCAAAAGGAAAAGGATAATAGTAGGGTCGAAAAGTATAAATACCGAAAGGGTTTCGGTGAAAGTATTTTAAAGGCCAAAGCTGTTGGCATAGAGAGATCTCCAAAAGAAGGATGTTGCCATTTCTAGATTGAATCGTTCTTTAGAATGGAAATAGCAAACTTTGTTTGGAGAACTATGAGAAGATGAAAGGCAGTAAGACTGCTACCTTAAGTATTTATTAACTATTCTACTTTTGTTTCTATATCAAAGGTATTAGATACCAGTTGTGGATCTCATATTAGTAGAATATGATGAATCGCAACTTGAATAGAAACCTTATGAAGGTGAAAGGTAGAATGTGAATAGACAAGAGAAGCAAAGGTTGCTACTCGAAGGTTCTGAACTCTTACATGAAAGTTGTGAACTTCAAGTTAAAAATTACGAACCTCTTTTCATAAAAGTTATGAACTTTTATATGAAAGTTACGAACTTTGGTTAAAGGTTATGAACTTTTACATGTGAGTTACGAACTCTTGTTGTCTATTGAGCTTGTTGGCTTGAGTAAACAAATGTTGTTTATTTTATAATTGTGAATTATAAACTTTATAAAGACATGATTATGAAATGTAGATTTACATAATTGTCTTTATATGTGGAGCCCATCTGTAACATAAATACTGTAAGGATCGAATCAAATAGTTTGATCCAACCCATTTTGGCAGTGTCGTCTTGGAGACATAAGCAAAGTTGCATTTCGAAACTCCATGAGAATGGACTTTTGGATTCATGAGATTATGAATCATCTTGAATCATGCGAATGTTGCTTATTGTAAAAGATGACAAAAGTGTTTCTTTGCTAAAAGTAGTTAAAGAATAATCGATTTATTAAGCATTATACATGTGGATGTACATGAATTATAAATCAACTGCTAAAGGAGGTTCTAATACTTCATTACTTTTATGGAACTTTTCACTAGATAAGAGTATCTAATGAAACACGAGTTTGGAACTTTTGAAGTGTTCAAAAGCTTGTAAAGGAGTATGAAGTATCTTGACAAGATAGTAAAGTCACTTAGATATGATCCAAGTGGTGAACATTTGAGTCAAGATGTTGACAATCATCTTAGAGATTGTGGGACTGTCTCACAATTGACTTCTCCAAGTACGCCACAAAGTATGTTGTGTCGAAAAGGGAGTAGTCGAGCTCTATACAGATATAGTTCAATCTATGATGAAGTCAAGTTGATCATCGTTTTCTCAAAAATATGCCATTAAAGCAGCTGTGTATATTGTTCCGTCTAAAACAATTCATGAATCAACATATGAGATATGGTTGGGTAAGAGACCCAAGTTGTTTCATTGAATAAGTTTAGGGCTGTAAAGCTTATTTCGAATAAGTTGGCACCTAAATTTAAATGTCGTATTGTGGATTACTCAAAAGGAAAGTAGGAGTTGTTACTCCTGTGTTTTCTTTGGGATACAAAGTAGTTGTAGCTAGAAATGGTTTCCCCTTGAAGAGGGAGTTAATTTCTAGTAGAGTTAGTGGGAGTAAGGTACACCTACAAAACTCGTAATTCACAAAAGTGACATTTAACGTTGAAGAGGAACGGTGAAATGGTTTCATGATCATTGTTGAAATTACACAAGCCCAATGAAAGTCTAGTGGAATACGACATGATTAGGAGAGATGTGGATTTCTTAAAATCATGATGTAACTTTACTAGATGAAGTAAGTCTTCTTTTATGAAGAAGCAATGTTAGATTTTGAATCTAATAAGTGACTTGATGCTACAAAGGTTGAAGATAAGTCCGTGTCTGACAATCAAAGTATAGACTTTGATAAATCTTTTAGAAGACGTATATGCAATGGTTGCAAATGAGTCTTCAAATTGAAAACCGACATGGATGGTGATCTTCAAACTTATAAAACACAACTAGTGACAAAAGGGGTTATAAACAAATTCATAGTAGTGACTATGAGGATACGAACAAATTCATAGTAGGACTATGATGAAATCATCCTTCATCATTAATCATGATCAAGTCATATTGAGTTCTTGTTGCCATATCCGCATAATATGATTATAAAAATATGGCAAATGGATATCAAAATCTGTTTTCTACGTGAAAACATGATTGAGGATGTGTAAGTGACACAACCCAAAGTTTTGAGCATCCAAAGAATTTAAGTAGCGTATGCAAGTTTCAAAGATTCTTATAAGAATCAAAACATGCATCAAATAGTTGGAGTCATAGTTTTGATAAAGAAATCAAATGGTTTGATTTTATCAAAAGGATGATGAATCTTGTGTTTCAAAAGGATCAGTGGGAGCATATCGGTATTCCTAATGCTATATGTGGATGACATATTGCTTGTTTGAAATAACATTCTTACCATGCAAGAAGTAAAATCTTGGCTAAGAAAGTAATTTCAATTAATGTTTAAGCAAGGCTGCCGATATTCTTGAAATTAGAATCTATAAAGATAGATCCAAAAGAATGTTTAGGTTTAAGTCAAAGCATTGAAAGCGTTCAATGAGAAAGACTTAAAAGAAGCTTGCTTATGTTAACTGTGTAAATAGTTGCACATATACAACTGATTGCAATTAGTTGCAATATATCAATCGAGATATCGTATTCTCTTAAAAGAGATGTTATGATTTTGAAAGGTTCAAAATAAAACGTTATAGCTAAATATCTATAATGATAGTCAAAGTATATAGCTACATATGATGTAAATTTTGGATGAAGAAGTTCATCAAAATTTTGTGTTTTGTTCTAAGCATTGCTTATCCTGTGAGACTATTGTAGGGACAATAGTTCAATGCGTAAGAACCTTGTATGACACAAGCATATACTTAGGCATTTTTTCACTAATTTAGAGAGGCTGTCTCTAAAGAGAGAGTGAAAATGTGTAAAGTAACAACGGAAGCGAAAATTAATAATTCACTGACAAAGACTCCTGCACAAGTGAATACATGAAAGTCATGTAGGTCAATGGGTATAAGTTACATGTATGATTGGCCATAGTGCAAGTGGGAGATTGTTGGAGATTGTGCCCTAAGGCCAATATTGGATTATGTAATTTGACTTCTAAGATTAATCTAGTGTAGATTAATATTATCATTTATGTTTGTATGTTAGCATTTATGATAAGTATCCATGAATAAATCGTGTTATTCTAAATATCCCTAGTCGATTGTTATTATGGGAATAATAACAAACTAAGACTAGTGTGAGTGATAATGGATATTCATAAGATGAATATAGTGTATACAGATACAGATTATACTCACGGGTAATATGTTAGAGAACATGTTACTGGAGACCCACTATGAGATCAAGTTCATGGTTATGTGTCACAACTGATCTTGATTATAGTAGTGTCATTAGCTGATTCCTTTGACCTGA
The DNA here is from genome assembly GCA_039660915.1 of Euphorbia tirucalli. Lineage (NCBI taxonomy): Eukaryota > Viridiplantae > Streptophyta > Magnoliopsida > Malpighiales > Euphorbiaceae > Euphorbia > Euphorbia tirucalli. Next base: position 25,065,907 of record CM077640.1, on the reverse strand, counting down.
GGTCACCATGGATTCCGGGATGAATTCATGTTGTGCTTTGACGCAGTCAAACGCTGCTTGTAACAGAGTAGTTATAAAGGCTGTGGTTGGGTACAATATGACTCATGCTTAGGGATGTGAGTGACAGATATGGGATTTTGTCCCTCTCTGACAAGAGAGCGATATCACTGGGCCCCTCGATAAGTAAGACTGTTAAATGCATGGCCGTGCTCAAATAATTGATAAGAGTATCAATTGATTTGTCTGAACAGTTTACTTTGAGATCGAGAAAGCATATGATTAATTATATAAGATTGACAAGTGTACCATGTCTTATGATTAATCATGATATCAAAGAGACAAAAGGGAATATGACATTCTATAAATAGGTATTGGATCATTCCAATCATATTAATTGGGTAGTCGTAATGGCTTGCTAGAGTCCGCTTGTGACCTATAAGGACATTATGGTAATTTCCTTATTGCGAATTAATATGATCCTATGGGGTCACACACAAGAGCAAAATGAAGTTCATCTTATCGGGTATAAATTATTATTGGATAATAATTTATGAATGAGAAAGAGAATAAATATATATAGTGATATATATTTATGAATGTATATATAAATATTAATGTGATTAATATTGCATAAAGTATGCTACATATTATAATTAAATTATATGGAGATATAATTAATTATAATATTATATATATATACATATATGTATGATGGAGAATGGAGTTAATTTAATATTAATTGAGAATTAATATTAAGTTGTGTGGGTCAATTTATAATTATAATTAATAGGAGTATTAAGTTATAATTATAATTAAGACAAAAGGTTATATAAAATAAAACATAACCTAACCCTAAATGACTAAGTGAATTCGGCAGCCACACAAGAAATAGGGGGCCAGCCGAAATTCTCCTTTCAAGCCAATAGAAAATTTTGATTTTCTGTCTCTCTCTCTCGTTCGAAGAATCGTTCTTCAATCCCGGCGCTAGCACGCGGTGAATCAATTGCTCCGTGTGGATCAACCGTAGAGGGAAGCTAATTTGGTTCCTTTGATTCAAATCCTATAAGAACTAAGAGGTAATTCTTTAACCCTTCCTTCCAATTCAATGCAATATACATGGATCCTTGGCGGGGATTAATCTTTTATTTCCGCTGCGCATTTTGTTTTGTGCGATTAATTCCCAACATGAGGTGACTGTTAGGAATGTATGATACTGCTGGGGAGATTAGTGCTCCTTACAGGGATTCCACTGGGGAAAAGTGTAGCAGCTCGATTGGGGAAATAATTATGGTGTTTTTCATGTAGATTCTGCTGGGGAATCATGTGATGACTCTATGGGGAGTCGATGTGATGACTTCTATGGGGAATGTTGAGGATATTCTGCTTTTCCTGCTTTGTGGGGAAGTTATAAGTTTGTAAGTGCTCTTATTTTTGCCTGGGTTGCCCAATACGGGTTTTCAGCCCAGCGAGCCGCCCTGATTTTTGCCTAAGGCGCCTTTTCGGTTTTCGCCTTAGCGAGCTTTTCATATGCCCTAACTTTTGCCTAAACTGCCCAACATGGGTTTTCAGCTTAGCAGGCCGCTCTAATTTTTGCCTGAGGTGCCTTTTCGGTTTTCACCTAAGCGAGCTCTCTTTTCTCTCTCTCTCTCTCTCTCTCTCTTTTTTTTTTTTTTTAAGATGATTGAAATGTTGCCATGACCATTTTATTGCTCTTTTAGGAAGATGAACTGGAGTTTAAGGGTCGGCCAAAAGATTTCAAATTGAATATATTCAGTGCATCTTCGCTTGTTAAATAACACAATGATTTCAATCAGTTGAATGCAAAGTGCTTTCTTTAAATGTATGTTTATGCAAGACAACTTTGCTTGTGCATTTGTCATAACCATGCAAATATATTTAAAAAAACACTTCACTTTATTGATGAAGTCAAAATAAGTACATTTGAGACAAGTTGTTCCTAAATGGTACAGATTCCACACTGAGCCAGAACCCGTTATCAGTCGTCCTTCTCAGGTTTTCTGACTGATTATTTTCTCTCGTGTCTTAACTTTTGCCTAGACCGCTCTTTTCGAGTTTTCAGCCTAGCAGACCTCTCTTTCTTTTTCTCTCCTTTTTTTTTAATACATGATAAAGCTTTAGCCTGTCTTGGTTGATTGGATTAATGAACTCGTTTCCATCCATGTCCATGATGCTGACAGCGCCTTTTGCTAGCACCTTCTTCACCACATAGGGCCCTTCCCAGTTGGGTCTGAACTTGCCCCTAACATCAACATTTGAAGGCCTTAGCTGCTTTAGAACCAAATCACCCGTCTTCAACTACCGTTTGGAATACTTCACATTCCGATTATAGGCTCTGGCCATCCTGTGCTGGTACATCTGAGGATGATCCATTGCCCTCAGTCGCCTTTCATCTAGTGCTGCCAATTGTTCATACCTAGCTTGAACCCATTCAGTCTCTTACAATTGAGCTTCCAGGGCAACTCTAAGTGACTTGAGTTCTATTTCCACCGGCAACACCGCTTCCATTCCATATACCAAGGCATAAGGAGTTTCTCCTGTCGGTGTTCTGACACTGGTTCTGTAACCCTAGAGAGCATAAGGTAGTTTATCGGCCCAATCCCTGTAAGTGGTTACCATCTTTGATATGATCTTCTTTATTGCCTTGTTAGCTGCTTCTACTGCACCATTAGCTTGTGGTCTATATGGGGAGGACTTATGATGTTCAATACCATGTTCTGCAAGTAGCTCAGCTGTCACCCCTTGAAACTGTACTCCATTCTCAGTTACTATATGGTGAGGAATCCCATATCGAGTGAAAATATTCTTTTGGATGAACTTGACCATGTGCTTGGCTGTCACATTAGTGAAGGATTCTGCTTCGACCCATTTGGAGAAATAAATAACTGCTACAACTATGAATCTATGCCCATTAGATGCAGCTGGATGAATTTCACCATTCATATCTATCCCCCATGCTGAGAACGGCCAAGGAGACGCTAGATTCTGAAGTTCAAGTGGAGGAAAATGACTAATGTCTGCATAGATCTGACATTTATGACATCTCTTCACTTTTCTTATACAATCTACTTGCATCGTCATCCAGAAATACCCTTGTCTCATTATCTTCCTAGCCATGGCAAGTCCATTCATATACGGCCCACAAGATCCCGCATGTACCTGTTGCATCACTTCTTCTGCTTCTTGCTGTGTTAGACACCTTAAAAGGACTTTATGTGTGGTTCTTTTGTACAGCTTATCCTCGAAGATTCTGAATTGACTAGCCAGCTTTCTTAGTGTCAACTTATTAGCAACACTAGCCTCTTTTGGGTACTTTCCCACTTTTACATACTGGTAAATGTCAAAGAACCATAGCTTTTCTTCAGCTGATAATTCCATTACTTCGTGTACTTCGAAGCAAGGATGTCTGGAAGTGGATATGACTAGTGGTTGAACTTGTGTTTCCTCTGGATTTTCCCACATGGAGGATAAAGTAGCTAATGCATCAGCCATCTTATTCTCATCCCTGGGGACATGTCTGAATTCACACTGGCCGAATAAACCCTTTCTGAACTGTAGCAGCTCCAAGTAAGGCCGTAAGGCTTCTTCTTTCAGCTCCCACTCACCCTTAGCATGCCTTATCACCAGAAGTGAGTCACCAACAATTAAGACATCATTTGCCCCTAAGGTTAACAGAGCTTCCATTCCAAATAAGCATGCTTCATATTCTGCCCCATTATTGGTTACAGGAAAGATCAGCCTCTTGGATAAAGGAATAATCTCACCATCCGGTGTTGCTACAAGTACCCCGATTTCAGTGCCTTTTCTATTCACTGCCCCATCGAAGCACATTACCCATCTCTTTACTTCCACCATGGCTAGTTGCTCGTCAGGGAATTCCAAATTCTCTGTGTAATATGATTCTAGGGGTTGGTTTGCCAGAAACTGTGCCACCGCTCGCCCTTTAATAGTTTTCTTCGTGATGTACTTGATGTCAAATTCAGACAAAAGTAACAACCACCTGGACAGCTTCCCAACTAATGCTGGTGCTTCATAGAGATACTTCATTGGATCAACCTTAGCCACGGCTTGTATCTTGTAGGATTGGAAATAGTGGCGCAGCTTCTTGGTCAACCAAATCATTGCCACACATGTCTTTTCCACTAGTGTGTACTTGGTTTCGTACTCCAGCAATTTCTTGTTAAGGTAGTAGATAGGATATTCCTTCTTGCCATCTTGTTCTTGTGTAAGCATTGCCCCTATAGAGGATTCTTTAACTGCCAAGTACAAAATCAGAGGCTTCCCTAGAATTGGAGGACTCAACACTGGTGGCTTTACCAGGTAAGCCTTAATCTTCTCGACTGCCAGCTGACACTTGTCATCCCATACAACCGGCTGATCTTTCTTTAATAGCTTGAAGATTGGTTCACAAGTGGAGGTTAACCGTGCTATGAAGCGTCTGACATACTGTAAGGAACCCAGGAATGATCTGACTTCCTTTTCTGTCTTAGGAGCTGGCATATCTTGGATGGCTTTGATTTTATCTGGGTCCATTTCTATACCCCTCTGGTTGACTACATGGCCCAAAAGCTTCCCTAATGTGACCTCGAATATGCACTTCTTGGGGTTAAGTCGTAAATTGTACTCTCCAATGCGTGTTAGAAATCTATCCAGGATAACAGGGTGTTCCTCAGGGGTTGCTGATTTAACGAGCATATCGTCGACGTACACTTCGACTTCTTTATGAATCATGTCATGCAACAGAGTTGTGAAGCCCTCGTTCTTCAATCCGAAGGGCATCACTCTATAATAGAAGGTACCCCACTCTGTGATGAACGATGTTTTCACCTTGTTGATCACATCCATCAGAATCTGGTTATACCCCGAAAAGCCATCCATGAAGGAGTACATTGCCGCTTTTGCTGCGCTATCAACTAGGACATCAATATGTGGCAGTGGAAAGTTATCTTTTGGGCATGCTTTATTCAAGTCCCTGTAGTCAATGCATACTCTGACCCTTCCATCCTTTTTAGGCACAGGGACAATCTTGGCTAGCCATTCCGTATACTCCACCACTTCGAGAAACCTGGCATCTATCTGTTTGGCCACTTCTTCCTTCACCAGTGTAGCCCATTCCGGCCTTAGTCTTCTCAACTTCTGCTTTACCGGTCTGAACTTGGGGTCTGTCGGGATTTTGTGCACTGCTATTTCTGTATCTACACCTGGCATGACTTCATACAACCAGGCAAAAGCTTTTAACATGTTTTTGGAGTATTCTTATTAATTCTCTTTCTTCCTCGGATTTTAGCTCGTGTGAAATGAGTACCATTTTAGGGTTTTCATCTGTACTTATATTGATTTCATGCAATGCAGTGTCATGTATGCTAAATATGCTTAATGGTGATTTAAATGTGCATGCATGCACAGAATTATCAGGATAAACATCACACAAGTAAGCAAACTGGGATTTCATTGCATTGAACTTATCATAAAGTACATTAGTTACATTGAAAATGGAAGAAATAGATACAACAAAATCATTTTCATCCTCCACAGGTGGAGGGCCTTGTTCTTCATCAGCTTCCATCTTCCCTTCCAGAGCATCATCCGGGGTTGCAACTTTCTCGGTCACCTGTGCCTTAGCTTTTTCCATAATCTTGGCTATTTCAGCGACCACAAAGTCAAAATTCACTTTGGCCATCAATTCTTCGCCAAATCCTTGCTTGGTCTTTCCAAAAGCTTTGTTCAATGCAGCAGTCAAAGCACCTGAGATGATTTCTGTAGTTTCAGCATAGGCTTTCTTTTCTTCCTCCTCTTCGGCCATCTTTATTGTCGCCTCCATCTCTTTATGTGATTCGCCTTGCAGCACATCAGATTCAACAATGGTTTCTTCTACCATTTCAGGGGCTACTGGGTCCTCTTGGCTTTTCTCAAAATCCACAACATCTGCAAAGATCTTAAAGCCAGGGTACTCGACATTTCCAACCAGCACCGGTTCAGGTTGGCCCTTGTAAAGGCTTTCTCCCGCCTTCAGAAATGGCTTCATTATGGCCCTGCCATTCTTGCCCTTTTTTAGGTTCTTCTGCTCGGATGACCCCTCTACATAACCAAGGCCGCACTGCTTTGACTTTCCCAAGTTGATCTTGAATTCTGGCACACCTTACAAATTAATCTCGAGTCCCATTCTCGGGACAAAGTTCAGCTTGTACAGATATTGGGATAGCCACTCCGGCATGTAATTCTTGTAAAGGACCATGGGGGCATCTGTGGTTTCTTCGTCCTTAATGACAGCAACTTGAAATCCACCAAAAGGAACCACTCCTTCATCCACTGCAGCTACCATCGACTGGGCATCTGCCTCAACAGTCACAATCTTGCCGTTCAAGGGATGGAACTAGGGCCTTCCGAGCAACAGGGAAAATGTGACTGGGATATCAATCACTGTAAAAGCAACTATGGACCTAATTGGCCCAACCTCTACTTCCGCCTCAAACGTCCCTATCACTGTTCTTTTGGAGTCATCATATGCTCGGATGAATGTTGAGGATTTCTTTAGCACTTCTTCATTCAGCCCCAGAAATGGCAACATCTTTAGTGGACAAATATTCAGTGCTGACCCGTCATCCACCATGATGCAAGGCATGACCTTATCCATCACATGAGCTCTGACATAAAGAGCTTTGTTATGGGCTTTCCCTTCAGCAGGCAGGTCTTTCTCGGAGAAGACAATATCAGGACTCCCAACATGAACTTTGTCTAACAAACAGCACATAGTCTCTGGTGAAGCTATAGGGGAGACTTCAATCTCTGACAGTTTCTTTACTAGAGCAGCCCTGTGCTCCTTGGAGGTCAGAAGCAAGTGCCATAAGCTAGCTTAGGTAGGAGTTTTCTTTAGCTGGGAAATGACCAGGTCCTCCTTTTGAACTCCTTCCGGCGCCGAAGTACTGGCCGACCCATTCATCGGTGCTTTATCTTTCGTCTAATCTGCATGCTGATATACCCTTCCACTTCGGGTCACATGCTGTACTTCTGAAATCTTCAGCATCTCAACAGCTGGGAATTTAACAGCCTCTCTCCTGTCAAATTCTTCGTACTCATCTTCGGAGTCGAGATCATCCAGACTTATGGGCTTGATCTCCTTACATCCCTCCTTTTCCTCACATTTGGGTTGCACTTCGGGTTCCCCTACCACCACTGCCTGAATCGTAGGGTTCGCTTGCAGAACTTGGGCAAATACAAAGTTAGTTGGCAACCCCGACTGAACCATGTTAACCCGCTTCTCGAATGCCGGCAGTGGGTTGGTCTTAGTGCTAGGCTTGGCTGGCTCTTGCAGCTTTCCCTCATCAATGAGCTTTTGGATAGCATCCCTTAACTTGTAACAGTTGTTGGTTCGGTGGCCTGTCACCACATGATAAGTGTAGAAGTTATCTTTGTCAGCTTTTGATGGCTTCTCAAATGGCCTTAAGGATTGCAACAGGCCACCATTCCTACACTTGGCGAATATCTTTACTAAAGTAAGAGTCCAAGGCGATATGCCTTGTCCTCCAAGACCCCTATTCTGGTTACCTTGCTGCTGATTCACAGTAGCCACTTCAACCTGCTTCACCTCCGATGATTGCCCCTGCTTGCCACCGGCACCGACACCTGAACCAGAACCACTACCAGACCCAGCTGCTGCAGTTGATCTATACCCTAAGCTATACCCTGTACTTCTTCCCCCTTTCTGACCAGTTGGCTTCTCCTCTTCATCCCTTTCTATCTTTATAGCCATACTGTAAACCTCACTAAGCTCCTTGAAGGGATGGAATTTCATGTTGTTCTTGAAAATATCTTTGCTGCCATCAATGAGCTTCTGTATAAGCTCATCTTCATTAGGGCGGTTCTTTAGGAGGATCATCTTGTTCATCCACCTCGGTAGTATTCATCAAAGGGTTCGTTGAATTTCTGCTTCACCCTCTCTAAATCATACAGCTTCACCTGGATTTTGGTGTTGAAGCTGTAGTATTTAATGAAGGCCGCAGATAAAACTTCCCAATCAGATTGCTCCTCCTTTGATAGTGAGTTATACCATCCTAAAGCACCTCCCTCCAGTGTGGTGGGGAATAAATTGATCAGCTGCTGCTTCGTGGCACCCGCCGTTAGCATAACTCGAGCATATAAATTCACATGGGCCTCCGGCGAGCCCATCCCTTTGTAAGTAGGGATCTTCGGCACTTGGAAGCCAATGGGGAATGTCTCAATGCCCTTACTGATCATGGCATCCACATTCACCCCTTTCTTGGATTCAACACTGATACTGACCCCCTTCTTCAACTGGGCCATAACTTCATCTAGTTCAGAGCACTTGGCTTTCATCCTCTGTTCCATAGCTGCCTCTATCTCCTGTAGCTTTTCCAGGCTAGTTGAAGCGTCACCACCATGTTGAGATGACTCAGCTTCTTTTTCTTTCCCGGCTCCACTACCACCGGTCTCACCAGCTTCCCTCACGACTGCCTGCATCTCTTCCTTTAACATGTCGCGGAAGTCTTGGGATCTGAAGAAGTCTCTCAAAACATCAGCCATGCTTGGTGTCTGTTCTGCCATATTCACTCCTTCCCCAGGCTCAGAATCACTGTCACTCTCAACTACCCTCTGTCTCCTAGCTGCCCTTGAAGCTTGGGATCTTGTCCAAGGTCGCTCCAGTGTATTCTGCTTGGGAGTAGATAGGAGGTATTAGGGTTGTGAATGAATGACGTGATGTGACATGAAAATTAGGGTATTGAGAATGCTTGAAATTAATGGAATGGGATTATGTATGAAATGATGATATGAATGTTTTCTTTTTATTATCTTTCTTCTTTCAGGGCATTCCAAGAACACCCAATGCTTATGCAAAAACGTCACGTATGGGCCGTCACACGGACAGAGCTTTGGCCCCTTTAGGGCACCTAATGAATTCGTGAAATGGTCGTATGTATACTGGCACACGAACAGAGTTTTGACGCTTTGTAGGTCTATAAGATGATATGAAACGGTTGTATGGGCCGGGCCCACGGACAAGGTTTTGATGCTTTAGAGCATATGATATAAAATGATGTTATGAGAAAGTCACGTGTAACAGAGACACGGACAAAGATTCGGCATTCGAGGAATGCCTTTTTATGACTTGGTGATGTTATAGACCTATATGCATACTAATCGGGCACTCGGGGAGTATGTTGAATGGTGAATTAATGTTATGAAGTGGTCGGATGTGGACCACGATGTTATATGATGTTTATGATAAATGGCGTGATGTCATGAAATGCATCGTGTGAATTGTTACATGAAAATGGGCCTAGGACCGTTGTGGCTTTTATTAAATGAAATGATATTGGTGGAATGGCCGAATGCAATCCGGTGCATTGGCAAAACACGGGTAATTTTGGGTACCCGATATGTTATGAAATGGAATGGGATGGTCATGATAGGCGTCCTTGAAATGCCCCTTAATTTAATTTAAGTGAAATGTGGTGAATGAACATGTCACACAATATGCAAATGGCTGCACAAAAACGTGGTTAGGATGCATGACATACATAATAATGTTATGTATGCTATGTGAAAAATGCCAACCACACAAATATAATGTTATGGCTGAAAGAGAAAGGGTTAGTATGAATGGAAAACAAATGAGTTAATGTTTTACACACGAAAAAAATGCAAATGGCTGCATAAAAATGTGGTTTAGTATCACACAAAAATGTTTGTGTATGGTATGTCATGTGTATGGAAAATGGTGATTATGGTATGTTATGCACATGTAGGTAGCAATGGCGATGTGTCACGAGATGGTGAAGAACACATAGCAAGCAAAACGAATTCTTCCAACCATATTCCTCCAACGTGGTCGGTCTCAAAAATTTCTACCCGAGTCCTAGGCAGGGTTCACTTCAATCACCAACCGGGGGTGATGAAGGCGCGGTTTTATTATTATTATTCACACAATGATTTTGGTATCATAAGGGAATCCAACTAGAGCTGCCTATATGGGTTCGGTCAAAGTCGGGATAACATCAAGGCTCTCATAGCAAGATATACTCCTCACTTCTCCCCACTCAAGGGTCCTAGCGAAGGGGTTCGTACGAGGCTATGTGTGGTGTTTCGTATTCGTGCCCCTAAGACCAAGAGGAACTTAGGCGACACTTCAACAATCCACCGGGCTATAAAAGGATACCTAATCTAATGCAAGAAATGGCTAACTAAAAAATGCAAATAAAATACCAAAAGAGAATCATCCACCTTATTTTAATTAGACACTTTTCAGGGCTTGTCAAAATTCTTTTAAGTTTTTAAGAAAACTTTTTATTTCTTTCCCCAGTAGAGTCGCCATTGTGAGCGGACGATGCGTTTTCGACGGGACGCGGGACTCCCTTTCGGAATGGGGCGCCACGATCTCGGGCGGGCCCCTCCCTCGCGTGGGGGCTTTATAAATGGAAAATCGGTTTTGGAAGATAAGTAGAATTAATGCATAAAAGAACCGAGACCTAAGTCTCGAGGAATATTGTAGAGTCGCCACCCGGCTCAGCTCAACCGGGAAATTCTTATGTAGCTGAACTGGAAACGGTCGCTACACTATCCAGAGATTCGGGTCCGGACAAGTCCCTTATTTCGTGTCTAATTAAAATGAATATTGCCAATGTTCCCAAATGGTATTTCAAAATCTAAAATCAATTTTATTGAATACAAAAGGCATACAGTGCGCATACGAATATTTAATACAAAAGTAAGGAAAAGAAATAAATATTAATTGGCTTACAACCAAATCGAATAGAAAAATAAAAACTCTCGCCTCACTGATACAATCGCCTAGAATACACGAGAATCTAAAAATATTTACAACCACCTAGATAAACGATTAATTCTATTAAAATACAAATAAAATGAAAATTACGATAAAATAAAAGCTGCAAAACAAAGGTTAGTACAATTTATACGGCACGCCACAACTAGGACTCAAATAGACAGAATTGGGAAATTAAGTATTGGGGGCATGCATTTAGGGGATAACCGGGTTGGCTCGACTAGCTGGCCCGATTAGACCTAGAAAGCATTTTGAAACGTCCCTGTATTTTGGTTTTTGTGGGAAAATCATTTTTGAAAATGATTTTACCTGTTTACATGCATTTTTCTTATATCAGGTGGGTCGGTTTTCGGGAGAACTGGGTCTCCGTCGTTGAATTGTTCTAAATGCAATTTTACTGGAAATTAAACCTAAGGCAGTGAATGCACACATTAAAATTCATTTTGGTGATTTTCGGATTTTTTGATTTTATGGATTTTTAGAAATTTTATGGGTAAAAACTGAAATTCTAATTCTGGAACAAGGGTTACAGTCGTACGACTATAACTACAGTCGTGCGACTGTAAACGGTTCAGGATCAAGATTTCGCCAAAATTATTCTGAATCAAAAATAGAAGAAAAACATTCTGGGAATTAAGAACACTCGTACGACTGTATACTGTTCATCAAAACTAAGAACAGTCGTGCGACTGTTCTTAATTCCCAGAAACAGAAGCACGAAAATGCAGCAAAAAATGCACAAAACTCACTTCAAACACCCAGAAGGCGAGAAAAAGTGTAAGGAAAGGGGGTGTCTACCTTTTTAGAAGCTAATCCAAGTCGTTTTGACCCCTGGTGTCGCCCCAATCCAAACAAATTCGCACTTTTTCCTTTGAAATTGAAGTTGAGAGCTTTATGTCCAAAAATCCAAATTGCAAAGGATCCTGATGATTTAAGTCCGGATTCTTAATTTGGTTGTGAAGTTAAATGATTAACCTAGAGATTTCTAATAAGTTTTAATCTTGATTCTGAGAATTAAAAGAAAATAGAAGAGGAAAAGATGAGTTTTGTGGTTTTTTTTTCACTTCTTTCTTTTCCTTCTCTCTTTTCTCCTTCTCTCTCTAAGTTTTCCACCAGAATCCAACCTCTCTTCTCTCTCCCTTTTTCTCCTTTTTCTTCTCTCTTTTTCTTTGCTTACTTGCTGCAACACCGGAGCAATTAATGCTCATTCTCTCTCCTCCATTTTCTGTTGCAGAGGTATGGGCTTCTGCAATTTTCCCGATATTGCAGTCGTACGACTGTAAGAATAGTCATATGACCATAAACATTTTTTTTAAGTATGGAAAATTCCGGTGCTTACAACAACCATGTGGCTTTCTTATGCGGATCGATCTAGTCCCATGTCAACGACATGTACCTATATTCATGACTGACTATACAAGTACTATGGCTAATTAAAAGTTGCCATACAGTCATCAAATATACAAGTCTGTGGTTCTATTCGTTCCCACGATTAGAACAGACCTGGGATAGGTTTTATAATTATCAATCAATGGATGCTCTGCTCATATTATAGCACAAGATATAAATGAAATAGATTAATTGCCGTTATTAATGTGACACAAATAATATATTAATACAATGAGTCATAATGTATAATACAAAATACAAGAATCCAATGCCCTAATAACTAGGGCACACCAACAATCTCCCACTTGCACTAGTTCCAAGTGGGCATTGCCCTAATCCCTATAGATCTAGTATGACTGTCATGCTGTTTCTACTGTAGCGCTTTGGTCAATGGATCAACGACATTATTCTTGGTGTCTAACCTCTACAATGATATTTCACCTCTGTTCACAATCTCCCCAAATAAGGTGAAACTTTTTGAGCACATGTTTGGATCTCTTGTGTGACTGGGGCTCCTTAGCTTGTGTGATGGCCTCGTTGTTGTCACAGAAAACATCAAATGGGTCTAGGATAGTAGGTACTACTCCCAACTCTGTTATGAATTTCTTGATCCAAACGGCTTCCTTTGCAGCTTCGAACACAGCTATGTACTCAGCTTCCGTTGTAGAGTCAGCAATGGTGGCCTGCTTTGAGAACCTCCAACTAATGGCACCACCATTTAGGAGAAAAACATAACCAGACTATGATTGGTTCTCATCCTCATCGGTCTCAAAGCTTGCATCATTGTAACCTGACACTACCAACTCATCTTAACCTCCATACACTAAGAAAGCATCCTTAGTCTGGTTAAAGTACTTCAAGATTGCCTTGACTACCTTCCAGTGTTCCTCACCGAGGTCTGACTGGTATCGGCTAGTCATACTTAGTGCAAACGAGACATCAGGCCTCGTACATAACATGGAGTACATAATAGATCCAATAGCAGATGCATAAGGGATCTTTTCCATGTTCTCCCGGTCCTTTTTTGTTTTAGGACCATCTTTCTTACTCAGCTTCAACCCATGGCACATAGGTAAGAATCCTTTCTTTGCCTTGTCCATGCTAAATCTTTTCAGAACCTTGTCAATGTACGTGGCCTGACTTAGGTCTAGAAGCCAATTAGATCTATCTCTGTAGATCCTGATCCATAAGATCGTCTCAGCTTTGCCTAAGTCCTTCATTGCGCAGCACCTACTCAACCACTGCTTAACCCCTTGCAGTGTTGGTATGTCGCCTCTAATGTTAAGGATGTCATCAACATACAGCACTAGGAAGGTGGAAATGCTCCCACTAACCATCTTATACACACAGGGCTCATCAGAATTCTGTGTGAAGCCATATTCCGTAATGGCCTCATTGAATCTCTGATTCCATGACCTCGATCCTTCCTTCAATCCATAAATGGATCTTTGAAGCTTGCATACCCAGTTTGGATACTTTGGATCAATAAAACCCTCAGGTTGTGTCATGTACACATCCTTAAGTAGCTTTCCATTAAGGAAAGCATTCTTAACATCCATTTGCCATATCTTGTAATTGTACCATGCAGCTATGGCTAGTAGTATCCAAATGGATTTAAGCATAGCAACTGGTGAAAAGCTTTCATCATAGTCAATTCCTTGAACTTGCCTAAATCCTTTTGCCACCAATCACCCCTTGAAGGTGTTGTCGGCCTTTAACTTGAAACACCAATTGCATCCTATCACCGTAGCACCCGGAGGTGGATCCACCAAGTTCCATACTTGGTTATCGTGCATAGATTGCATCTCAGCCTCCATGGCTTTGCACCATTGATTTGAGTGTGGGCTTTCCACAGCCTCCTGATAGGTCTTGGGCTCCTCTTGGTCAACGACCATAAGGTCCCCATCATCAGTCACGAGAAAGCCGTACCTATCTGGCTGATGGCGTGTCCTGTTAGACCTTCTAGGGTCTTGTGCAACCGGTTCTGGTTCCTCAATTTCTTGAGTAGTCAGATCGGTTCCCGAAGCATCCTCAGTAATAGCTGCAGGAGTTTGTGAGTTTTGAACTTCTGAAAGTTCAACATTACTCCCACTGTCTCTCTTGGAAAGGAATTCCTTCTACAAGAAGATTGCATTTCTGGCTATGAAAACTTTGTTTTCCACCGGATCGTTGAAGTAATAAGCCTTAGTTTCCTTAGGGTAAACCACAAACTGGCACTTGACAGATTTGGACTCAAGTTTGCCACTTGTCAATTTCTTAACATGTGCATCACAGCCCGAAATCTTCAAGAATGAAACATTGGGCTTTCGGCCCTTCTATAGTTCATACGGTGTTCCCTCAACTGCCTTGCTTGGTGTATTATTAAGAATGTAAGCAGCTGTCTCGAAGGCATATCCCCAAAAGGAGACAGGGAGTGTAGCATGACTCATCATCGAGCAAACCATGTCTAGAAAGGTCGTATTCCTCCTTTCTAACACTCCATTCCACTGGGGTGTTCCAGGAGGAGTGAGTTGGGATACAATCATACACTCTCTAAAAAACGAGTCAAACTCTTGGCTCAAATATTCACCCCCTCAGTGAGACCAAAGTACTTTTATTTTCTTGCCAAGTTGGTTTTCTACTTCATTCTAAAAGTCCTTGTACCTTTGGAGCACTCAGACTTATGCTTCAGCGAATACACATAACCATATCTGCTGAAGTCATCCGTGAAGGTGACGAAGTACAGAAAACTAGATCTAGCACTAGTGCTCATTGGGCCACATACATCGAAATGTATTATCTCCAATAGCTCTGAGGCCCTTTCAGTAGTCTTGCTAAAAGGCGCCTTTGTCATCTTGCCTCTCAAACAAGATTCGCATGTGTCATAAAACTGGATGTCAAATGACCCTAGCACTCCACTAGAGTGAAGCCTAGCTATGCACTTCTCATTTATGTGGCCAAGTCAACAGTGCCAGATGTACGTAGGGCTAATTTCATTCTGTTTAATCCTTTTAGTATTTATGTTATAGATTGAACTTTCATGTTTTAGATCAAGAATATCTGAGCCATTTTCAAGAAATGCTGTTCCATAAATAATATTGCCACATTGCATAGAAATTCTACCATGTCTAGTATTAAATACAAAACTAGAAATATCCAACAAAGAAACAGAAATAATATTCCTGCGCATCGTAGGTACAAAATAATAGTTTCTTAGTTCCAAAACAAGTGTATTGGGCATATCTAAGAAATAATCTCCAATCTCCATGGCCTGAACTCGAGCACCGTTTCTGACTCGAAGATCTACTTCTCTAGATCCTAGTAATCTCCTATTTCTTAGACCCTGCACATTTGAACAAATGTGAGATCCACATCCAGTGTCCAAGACCCAAGATGTAGAAATAGCCAGATTAATCTCAACAACATAAATACCTAAAGCAGCAGTCTTGCCCTCCAGTTGCTCCCTTAGCTTTGGACATGAGCTCTTCCAATGCCCCTTCTCATGACACTTGTGAGTGGATGACATTTTTAAGATGCAATCTGTACAGACTCTCTCGGAAGGGAGCCTCGATATCGGGCAGCCCTCCCTCGCGTGGCATTTTTGGAATGGAAATTCTTTTTTTTTTTGGAAAATTAAGTTACTTCATAAAAGATCCGAGACCTAAGTCTCAATAGATAGTAAAGGAGTCGCTACCTGGCTCAGATCAATCGGGAAATTACAGTGCAGCTAAACCGGACGAAAGGCCGCTACACTATCCAAAGATCTAGGTCCGGACAAGTCCCTTATTTTGTGTCTAATCAAAATAAAATTGGCCAATGTTCTTTGATAGTATTTTATAATTCTAAGATCAATTTTTAATAATAAAAAGCAAGCAGCGTACACAGAGATAAAATCAAATAAAGAGTACTAAATAATTAAATTATTACAACCCGATCGAATAAAAATAAAAACTCTCGCCCTCACCTTACAAACGCCTAAAATACACGATTATCTAAAAATTACAATCGCCTAAAATACACGAATTAATCTATTAATTACATCCAAAAATGAAAAAAATAAAACTAACTAAAAGCTGCAAAACAGACGGTTAGCACAATTTACTGCACACCACAAATAGGACTCAAACAAGACAGAATTAGGAATTTATAGTTCAGGGACATGCATTTAGGGGGGGGGGGGTAACCGGCTCGGCTCGGCTAGCCGGCCCGATTAGACCTGGAAAACATTTTTGAAACGTCCCTGTATTTTTGTTTTGTGAGAAAATCATTTTGAAAGCATTTTCTTTTTCCGGTTTACTTTAATTTAACATGTGAGGTGGGTCGGCTTTCAGGAGAATCGGGTCTCCGTTGTGGTATTGTTCTAAATGCAATTACATTAAAATTAAATCTAAGATCGTGAATGCACACAACAAAATTCATTTTTGATGATTTTCTGATTTTTCTGAATTTTTATGATTTTTATGGATTTTTGTGGATTATTCTGGAAGTTCTGCCCTTGGACAAGGATTACAGTCGTGCGGTAGTAATTATAGCCGTGTGACTGTAACTACAGTCGTATGACTGTAATTACAGTCGTGCGACTGTAGATCAACCAAGTGCAGAAAATGGCCAAAATTTATTTAAATGAAAGGAAAAAAAGGGGGAAATCTAAGAACAGTTGCACGACTGTAAATAAGGTCGTACGACTGTAATTACAGTCGTGCCTCTGTTCTTTGTTACAAGAATAGTCGTACGACTATTCTTAATTTCTAGCAATAGCAAGCCAAAAAATATGAACTTTATGCATGAAATCACACCAAAACACCCAGAAAAAGCAACAAAATGAAGATTTGGGGTAAAATTACCTTTGTGGCGCTGATCCACCGTAGGTTTGACCGCTGGAAACATCTCAACCGCCTCCAAATTGCTTCTTTTCCCTTGAGTGTTAAGGTTCCAAGAGTTGTCCAAATTTTTCCAAAATGTCACAGATTTTAGCAAATTTAAATTCTGGAATTGATTGAGTTTCAAGTGTCAAGTTGTTAACCTATGATTTCGAGCCGGTTTTAAACTTTAGCACTCAAGAATCAAAAGTAAAAGAGGAGAAAAAGATTATGCTTAGTTGGGGTTTCTTTTTTTCTCTCCTTTTCCTCTCTTTTCTCCACCAATTTTCTCTCTAAATTCAACCAAAATCCAAGAGTCCAAAAGTCCTTCACTCTCTCTCCCTTCTCCCTTTTATTTATGCCCTTCCTTGCTACAGAATCCGGGAATTAATTGCCCATAAACCACTCCTATTTTTTATTTCTCAAGGTATGGGCTGCTGTACCTACTCCACACTTACAGTCATACGACTGTAATACAGCTGCACGACTGTAACTACAGTCGTGTGGTACAACAAAATTTTTTTTTTTAAGTCTAAAAAATTTTGGCTCTTATAGCTGCCCCTCGAGTGATCAAATTCAACACACGACTCCAGGTCTAAAATAACTGAGGTGATGAATTTGAGAGCGCGAATTGAAGCACCGCAGATGTAAGAAAGAAACGTGCAATTAACTTGTTGAAGTCTCACTGTCGTGATGATGCACTAAGTTGATTGGATGGAATAAGCCGACACCGGGTTTAGGTTACCTGAGGTGAAGCCGATCTGGGCCGATACTAGATTTACAAATATCCGAGGCGGATTTGTTGAGTTTCTGAAACACGAATTTGACATAAGCCGATATCGGGTCTAGGTTACCCGAGGCGAGATTGGTGATGGAATAAGCCGATATCGGGTTTAGGTTACTCGCGGTGAGGTTGATGGTGAAATAAGCTGATATGGGGTCTAGGTTACCCGATGCGAGATTAGTGGTGAAATAAGCCGATACCGGGTCTAGGTTACCCGAGGCGAGATTGGTGGTGAAATAAGCCGATACCGGGTCTAGGTTACTCGAGGCGAGGTTGATGGTGAAATAAGTCGATACCGGGTCTAGGTTACCCGAGGCGAGATTGGTGGTGAAATAAGTCGATACCGGGTCTAGGTTACCCGAGGCGAGATTGGTGGTGAAATAAACCGATACCGGGTCTAGGTTACCGGAGGCGAGATTGGTGGTGAAATAAGCCGATACCGGGTCTAGGTTATCCGAGCCGAGATTGGTGGTGAAATAAGCTGATACCGGGTCTAGGTTACCCGAGGCGAGGTTGATGGTGAAATAAGCCGATACTAGGTCTAGTTTACCCGAGGCGAGGTTGATGGTGAAATAAGCCGATACCAGGTTTAGGTTACCCGAGGCGAGATTGGTGGTGAAATAAGCCGATACTGGGTCTAGGTTACCCGAGGTGAGTCTGCTGGGGATCTGGAATGAAGCCGATTTGGGCCGATACCTGGTCTATGTTACCCGAGGCGGATCTGCTGAGGATCTGAAGGTGAAGCAGACCGGGCCGATACCAAGTTTATGTTACCCGAGGCGGATCTGCTAGGGATCTGGAAATAAAGCTGATCTGGGCCGACAACGGGTCTATATTACTCGAGGCGGATCTGTTGGGGATTTAGAAATGAAGCCGATCTGGGCTGATACCTGGTCTATGTTACCCGAGGCGGATCTGCTGGGGATTTGTCCGTGTCTGAGACAGTGATGATGAATTCCTGCATTTGAAATAGCGAGTCTTTATTCCTTGATCAAGAGATTTTTGAATAAAAATTTTTATCCCTTCGATCAAGAATGACCTAGTCAACCCGATCGGTCGGATCGGTTGGACCTGGAAAACGGTTTTCAAACGTCCTGTGATTTTTGTGTGCTAGAAAATCAACTTTTGGAAAACATTTGGCTCGGTTACATGCAAATTTCCATTTTTGTGGGTCTGTTATCTCGGAATCCAAGATTCCCATTCCAAGGACTTTATAGGGTTTGGAGGCCCGCTAATGCTGAACTATAGATCCGATTCAGATAAAAACCCCCCCAAAACACAGGAAATAAAACCGCGGGAAAACTAAAAACACTAATATTCGTGCGTACAGAAATCCAAAAACCAAAATTTTATAACATACAGATGGATTTGGGCCGAACATGATCACAACAGAATGCACAAAATGGCAAACGGACTGTTTTTGACCGATCGAGACAAACCAGGAGTCTGTTCCTATATAACAGAGCCGGGTGACTCTGGCATTAGAGCCGCTCGGCTCTATTCGGGCATTCCGGTTTCCGAAAGTTGTAGAAATGAAGAAAACGCACATAAATGACAATGCAAACAGATTTAAGGCCTCTCAGAGTTTACCTTGGTGTTGTGTTAATGCTTTGAATGTCAAGAAATGGATTGGAAGCTCGAAATGTATCCTGGAAACTCAACCGGCCAAAAACCGCAATGCTCCGAAACAACCCGAAATGAATCCGAGGTGATCCCCCAACCAATGAGCAAGGGTTAAGCAACTTATGTTCAATGTTTTAAGATTGATTTTAGATTTTTGTCTTTTTGTTTTTGAATCCTCAAGCTCACGGTCACCTTTCTCTCTTATCTTTCTTTCTTTCTTTCTTTCTTTTTTTTGACTTTGTGTCTTTGATATCTCTTTTTTTTTTTTGCTCAAGAATACTAACTCCCTTCTTTTGATTTGATTTTTGCTTTTTCTTTTTATACTCTCCTCTCCTCATCATTTCAAACCTTTAATGGCCGCCTGACTTTCTGATTTTGCCCATATCTCCTCTTTGCTGAGCCAAGTTGCTCTGCTTTTATAGAGCAACTTCGTTCACCCACTAGAGCCGCCTGGCTCTAGCTTAAAAGCTAGAGCTGTGTGGCTCTAAGAAGAGTCGGGGCAAAATTTCAAAAATCAGGCGCACCCTAAACCCTAGAAACCGCTCAGGAGACCTCTCCGGGGATTTCGGATCGCGAATAGCTTGATTTTCAGGACGTTTGAGATTCTTCAAGCGACATTCCGGGTGCCTCCAAGACCGATTCAAGTCCCTTCACTCTATAGGTAACACAGGGATTCTCATCATAGAGGTCGGGAAAACCCGGCACTTACAACTGCCCCTCACGTGATCAAATTCAATACCCGATACCAGGTCTAGGTTACCTGACTTACAGTGATGAGACGGAATAAGCTGATACCAGGTTTATGTTACCCGAGGCGAGGTTGGTAAGGTAGAAGTGAAGCCGATTTGGACTGATACCAGATCTATGTTACTTGAGGTGGATCTGCTGGGGAAAAGGAATAAAGCCAATCTGGACCGATATCGGGTCTAGGTTACCCGAGGTGGATCTGCTGGAGGATAAGAATAAAGCTGATCTAGACCGATAACGGGTCTAGGTTAACCGAAGTGGATCTGCTGGAGGATAGGAATAAAGCCGATCTGGATCGATACTGGGTCTAGGTTACCTGAGGTGGATCTGCTGGGGGAAAGGAATAAAGCTGATCTGGATCAATACCGGGTCTTGGTTACCCGAGGTGGATCTGCTAGGGAAATAAGCCGATACCAGGTCTAGGTTACCCGAGGCAAGGTTGGTGAAGCGGATCTGGACCGATACCGGGTCTAGTTTACTTGAGGTGGATCTACTGGGGGAAAGGAATAAAGCTGAGTTGGATCGATACCGGGTCTAGGTTACCCGAGGTGGATTTGCTGGGGAAATAAGCCAATACCGGGTCTAGGTTACCGGAGGTAAGGTTGGCGAACCGGATCTGGACCGATACTGGGTCTATGTTACCCGAGGTTGATCTGCTGGGGGAAATAAGCTGATACCGGGTCTAGGTTACCCGAGACAAGGTAGGGGAAGACATAAGCTAATACCTGGTCTAGGTTACCCGAGGCAAGGTTGGCGAAGCGGATCTGGACCGATACCGGGTTTAGGTTACCCGAGGTGGATCTGCTAGAGAAATTGAGTGAAGCCGATCTGAACCGATACAAGGTCTAGGTTACTCGAGGTGGATCTGCTGGAGAAATAAGTCGATACCAGGTCTAGGTTACCCGAGGCAAGGTTGGCGACGCGGATCTGGACCGATACCGGGTCTAGGTTACCAGAGGTGGATCTACTGGGGAAATAAGCTAATACTGGGTCTAGGTTACCCCGAGGTAAGGTTGGTGGAGAAATAAGCCGATACCTGGTCTAAGTCACCTGAGGCAAGGTTTTTGGATGAAATAAGCCGATACCGGGTCTAGGTTACCCGAGGCAAGGTTGGCGAAGCGGATTTGGACAGATACCGGGTTTAGGTTACCTGAGGTGGATCCGTTGGAGAAATAGAGTGAAACCGATCTGGACCGATACCGAGTCTAGGTTACTCGAGGTCGATTTATTAGAAAAATAAGCCGATCCCGGGTCTAGGTTACCCGAGGCAAGGTTGGCGAAGCGGATCTGGACTGATACCTGGTCTAGGTTATCCGAGGCAAGGTTGGTGGAGAAATAAGTTGATCCCGGGTCTAGGTTACCCGAGGCAAGGTTGGTGAAGCTGATCTGGACTGATACCGGGTCTAGGTTATCTGAGGCAAGGTTGGTGGAGAAATAAGCCGATACGGGGTCTAGGTTACCCGAGGCAAGGTTGGCGAAGCGGATCTAGACAGATACTGGGTTTAGGTTACCTGAGGTGGATCTGTTGGAGAAATAGAGTGAAACCGATCTGGACCGATACCGAGTCTAGGTTACTCGAGGTTGATCTGCTGGAGAAATATGCCGATACTGAGTCTAGGTTACCCGAGGAAAGGTTGGTGGAGGAATAAGCCGATACCGAGTCTAACTACATCCGTGGCGGACCAAAGTTGGTGAACTCCTGGGTATGAAACAGTGAGTCTTTGTTCCTTGATCGAGAGATTTTGAACAAAAATTTTTGCCCCTTCCATCAAGAATGAAGACTAGCTGGGGGTGACTGCTTTATGCATGATATGTATGTATGCATGATGATGCATATGAATGCAGACTCTAAAAGATGCGTTTCCTACCGTGTCCAACCTGGGTGTTTCACATTCCTGCTGGAGATATTCATGGAGATTATTCCACGACTCTGACTGGCTTTAGCTGAGAAAGTACACCCTTGGGGCGGCTTGATTCTTATAGCTTTGTTGGGGATGTGCGATGACTTACTGGGGAGGAAATGAAAATTCCCCTTATAAGTGTCTCAATGAGAGGAGCGTGGATGACCCTGCTGGGGAAGATATTATGAAAAGGTTCCTGCTAGGGAGAAAGTGGTGGTGTTCTTTGTGATAGTTCCGTTGAGGGATGGTGTAGGTGATCTTGCTGGAGGACATATGGAAAGGCTTTTACCGAGGAATGGTGAAAGGGATCACCGCTGGGGAATGAAAGTGTCTTCGCTGGGGAATGATGAAAGTGTCCCGTCTCTCTGTTCCTAGGAGTGGTGAGTTCGAAAATGCTCTAAATTTTGCCTGAACTGCCTGGCGTGGGTTTTCAGCTCAGCGAGCTGCTCTAATTTTTGCCTAAGGCGCCTTTTCAGTTTTCAGCTTAGCGAGCACTTTCTTTTCTTTTCTTTTCTTTTTGAAGGTCTTGTGGCTCTTGAACTTGGATCTGTTTCAAAATTTTTGACTGCTCTAAGGAATGATGAATTGAATTCAAAGGAAATGAAAAGATTGTGAGCTGCAAGTATTTTAACACAATTCATCATTGAATAATGCGAGTCTTTTAACCAATTTAATGCAAAGCGCTTTCTTTTAACAGATGTTTAAAGGAGATAACTTTGTTTATACATGCTGATGTAACCATGCAAACACATTTAAACAAAACATCACACTTTATTAATGAAAGTAGCATGAATACATCTGAAAGGATTGGTTCCCAAAATGGTATACATTCCACACAGACCCAGAATCCGTCACCAACCGTCCCTTACTGCTTTTCCGACTGATCATGTTCCTTCGTGCCTTGACTTTTTCCTAGGCCGCTCTTTTTGAGTTTTCAACCTAGCAGACTCTTTCTTTTATACATGATAAAGCTTTAAGCAGTCTTGATTGATAGGATTGGCATTCATTCCCATCCATGTATGCGACGCTTATGCCACCCTTCGACAGCACTTTCTTCACAACATAGGGGCCTTCCCAATTCGGCCTGAATTTCCCGCTGGCATCCATATTTGTAGGCCTCAACTATTTTAGAACCAGATCCCTGAATTTCACCCGTTGCCCAGGATACTTCACATTTCGATTATAGGCCATAGCCATTCCATGTTGATACATCTGCAGGTGATCCAGTGCTTTCAACTGCTTTTCATCTAATGCTGCCAACTGCTCATACCTGGCCTGGACCCAATCTATTTCTGGTAGTTGTGCTTCGAAAGCTACTCTGAGTGACTTGAGTTCCACTTCCACTGGCAACACTGCTTCCATTCCATACACCAAGGCATAGGGAGTTTCACCTGTCGGTGTTCTGATGCTAGTTCTATAACCCCAAAGAGCATATGGCAATTTGTCAGCCCAGTCCCTGTAGGTGGTTACCATTTTTGATAAGATCTTCTTAATCGACTTATTAGCTGCTTCAACTGCACCATTAGCTTATGGTCTATAAGGAGAAGACTTGTGATGTTCAATGCCATGTTCTGTAAATAGCTCGGCCGTTGCCCCTTGAATCTGTACTCCGTTGTCTGTCACTATATGGTGAGGGATCCCATATCGGTAGAAGATGTTCTTCTTAATGAACTTGACCATATGCTTAGCTGTCACACTGGATAAGGATTCTGCTTCTACCCATTTCGAGAAATAGTCTATCACAAGCACTATGAATCTATGCCCGTTAGATGCTGTAGGATGGATTTCGCCGATCATGTCAATCCCCCACGCCTAGAATGGCCATGGAGATGCCAGGTTCTGTAGTTCAAATGGCGGCAGATGACTAATATCTGTATAGATTTGAAACCCGTGACATCTTTTTACCTCCTTCACACAATCAGACTACATTGTCATCTAGAAGTAACCTTGTCTCATTATCTTTCTAGCCATGGTGATGCCATTCATATGTGGCCCGCACGATCCTGCATGTACTTGCTGTACTACAGTTTCTGCTTCTCGTTCCATTAAGCATCTTAGAAGAATTCCATTTGTAGTTCTCTTGTATAACTTATCTTCAAAGATTCTGAACTAGCTGGCTAATCTTTTTAATGACACCTTATCATCCGCGAAAGCTTCTTCTGGGTACTTTCCCTCTTTCACCTACTGATAAATATCAAAGAACCATGGGTTTTCCTCGGCTGTTAACTCCATCACTTCATGCATGCTGAAGCAGGGTTGCCTGGAAACTGCTATAATCAGTGGCTGTATCTGTGTCTTTTTTGGATCTTCTCATATGGAGGACAATGTGGCTAGCGCATCCGCCATTTTATTTTCTTCCCTGGGAATATGTCTGAATTCGTACTGGTCAAATAACCCTCTTCTGTACTGCAGCAGTTCTTAGTAGGGCCGTAAGGCTTCTTCTTTCAAATCCCAGTTGCCTTGTGCCTGCCTAATCACCAAGAGTGAATCCCCAACAATCAGGACATTGTCTGCCCTTAGTGTCAGGAGGGCCTCCATTCTGAATAAACATGGTTCATATTCTGCTCCATTGTTGGTTATGGAGAAGTCCAACCTTTTTTACAATGGAATGATCTCACCATCTGGTGTTGCTATGGTCCCAATTCCTGCACCTTTTCTGTTTACGGCACCATCGAAGCACATAACCCATCTCCTGACTTGCACTACAGCCAACTGTTCGTCAGGGAACTCTAGATTTTCCGCGTGGTTCAATTCTAGAGACTAGTTTGCTAAGAATTCTGCCACAGCTCACCCTTTGATAGTTTTCCTAGTGATGTACTCAATGTCAAATTCTGATAAAAGTAGCAGCCACCTAGATAATTTCTCAACCAACACTGGTGCTTCGTACAAGTATTTCATTGGATCCACTTTAGCCACGACTTGTACTTTGTATGACTGGAAGTAATGACGTAACTTCTTAGTCAGCCAAATCATTGCCACACATGTCTTCTCCACTTGTGTGTACTTGGTTTCATACTCCAGCAGCTTCTTGCTGAGGTAGTAGATGGGATCTCCTTTCTGGCATCTTGTTCTTGCGCCAACATTTCCCCTACAGAGGAATCCTCAACGGACAAGTACAAAATTAAAGGCTTCTTTGGAATTGGTGGGCTCAGGACTGGTGGATTTACCAGATGAGCTTTGATCTTTTCAAATGCCAGCTGACACCTATCATCCAATATGATAGGCTGGTCCTTCCTTAGTAGCCTAAAGATGGGCTCACACACTGAAGTTAACCATGCTATGAAACGGTTGACATATTGTAAAGAGCCCAAAAATGATCGGACCTCCTTTTCTGTTTTAGGAGCTGGCATATCCTGAATGGCTTTGATTTTATCTGGATCCATCTCTATTCCCCTTTGGCTGACTACGTGACCCAGTAGCTTCCCTGATGTAACCCCAAATATGCACTTCTTAGGGTTGAGACGCAGGTTATATTCCCAAGGTAAGAAATCTATCCAGGATAGCAGGGTACTCTTCCCGGCTCATTGATTTAACAAGCATGTCATCAACATACACTTCTACTTCTTTATGAGTTATATTATGTAGCAATGTCGTGACAGCCCTCTGGTAAGTGGCTCCAGCATTTTTCAACCTGAAGGGCATTACCCTGTAGCAGAAGGTACCCCACTCTGTAATGAAGGATGTTTTCACCTTGTTGATCACATCCATCCATAAAATAGTACATTGCTGCCTTGGCTGCGCTGTCTATTAAAACATCAATGTGAGGCAAGGGGAAATTATCTTTCGGGCAGGCTTTGTTCAAGTCCCTGTAATTGACGCACACTCTGACTCTTCCTTCTTTCTTAGGCACTAGTACAATGTTGGCTAACCACTCTGTGTATTCTACCACCTCGAGGAACTTAGCTTCAATCTGTTTAGCCACTTCCTCTTTTACCAATGCGGCACATTCTGCTTTACCGGCTTGAACTTGGGATCTGTCGGAATCTTATGGACTGCTATTTCTGTGTCGACCCCTGGTATGTCTCTGTAGGACCAAGCGAAAGCCTTAATATGTTTTTACAGTATTCTTGTCAATTCTCTCTCTTCCTCGGATTTTAGTTCTTGTGAAATGAATGCCATTTTGGGGTTTTCATATGTACTTATGTTAATTTCATGCAATGCAGTGTCATGAATGCTAAATATGCTTGATGGTGATTCAAATGCATGCACAGAATTATTAGGATAAACATCACACAAGTAAGCAAAATGGGCTTTCATTGCATTAAATTTGTTAAAAAGTACATTGTTCACATAAAAAAGAGAAGAAACAGATACAATAAGATGGTTTTCATCATCCACAGGTGGAGGGCCTTGAACTTTTTTTGCATCCTTGCTCAGCTCCAGGATGTTGTTTAGGTCAGTAGCAACTTCGAACTCCTGGTCAGCAGGGAGAACAGTCTTCTTGATCTTAGCCACCTGTGCCTTGGTTTTCCTCATGATTCCTGCTATCTCGGTGACCACAGAATCCAGGCTTGCCTTGGTCATCATCTCCTTAACGGATCCTTCCCTAGATTTTTCAAATGCCTTGCCTAAGGCAGCAGTCAGTGCCTCTAAAATGGCTTTCATTGACTCATCACAAACTTTTTCCTCCACTTTTTCCTTGGCCACTTCCGCTGCTTGTGCAATCACTTCAGATGGTTTGTCCTGGGTGACAACAGGCTCAACAACTACCTCTTCCATTATCGCTGGTGCCACTGGCTCCTCCTGACTCTTTTCAAAGTCAACTACATCAGAAAATATCTTGAAGCCTAGAAGTTCGATGCTCCCGACTTTCACTGGTTCAGTTTGCCCCTTATATGGTGCTTCACCTGCTTTAATGAATGGCTTCATCATAGGCTTGCCATTCTTTCCCTTCTTCAGATCCTTCTTCTCAGATGCTTTAGCCGTGTAGCCTAAGCCAAACTATTGCGGTTTCCTAAAATCAATGCTAAATTCAGGCACACCCTGTAGGTTGGTGTCGAGTCCCATGCCCGGAACAAAATCATACCTGCGAAGGTATTTAGATAACCACTATGGTATGTAGTTTTCATGTATAACCATAGGGGCATCCGTGGCTCCTTCCTTGTTGACCATGGCGACTTGGAATCCGCTAAATGGTATGGTCTCCTCACTAATAACAGCAATCACGGACTGGGAATTTGCCTCGACTATCACAACTTCACCGCCTACTGAAAACTTGATCTTCTGATGCAAGGTTGAAGGAATAGCCCCCAACGGATGAAACCATGGTCTCCCTAATAGCAAGGAGTAGGTGACTGGAATATCAATCACGGTAAAATTGACCGTCGACTTGACCGGTCCCACATCTACTTCAGTCTCAAAGGTCCTAATTACAGTCCTCTTGGAATCATCATAGGCCCTGATCACAGTAGAGGACTTCTTCAAACTGTCTTTGCTTAAACCTAGGAATGGCAGCATCTTTAATGGACATATGTCCAGGGCGGATCCATCGTCTACCATCATGCATGGCATAACCCGGTCCATGATGTTGACTTTGACATACAAAGCTTTGTTTTGAGCTCTCCCCTCATGTGGCAAATCTTTTTCAAAAAATATGATGTCAGGGGACCCTATACAAACATTGTCTAGTAAGCAACATATGGGCTCTGGAGATGCAAGTGGAGAAACCACTATCTCGAACAGCTTTTTAACCAGTGCTACTCTGTGTTCTTTGGAAGCCAGCAACAGATGCCATAGACTGGCTTGTGCTAGAGTCTTTTTCAATTAGGAGATAACCAGGTCTTCCTTTTCCACTTCCTTTGGTGCTGACATACTTTCTGACTCGGTCACTGGAGCCTTGTCACTCTGTTAGACCATTGGCTGGTAAACCCAGCCACTCCTGGTCACATTCTGAACTTTAGAAACTTTTGTCTCCACGACTGGCGGCTTGGTTGCCTCGGTATAGCCATATTCTTCATATTCATCTTCTGAGTCCAAATCATCCAGACTCATAGGCTTTACTTCCTTCTGCTCTGTTGACTCCTCACAATCAGACTTTGCCCCAACCTCACTAGCTACCACAAACTGTACAGTGGGATTTGCCTACAGGACTTATGCAAAAATGAAATTGGCCAGAAGTCCGGACAGTACCATGTTGACCTGCCTTTCGAATGCTGGTAAAGGATTAGTCTTGGTTGGGCTTGGCTGGCTCTTGTAACTTCCCTTTGTTGATCAGCCGTTGAATGGCATCTTTCAGCTTATAACAATTGTTGGTCCAATGTCTCACCATGACATGGGAGGTACAGAAGTTACCCTTGTCTTCCTCTGCTGGTTTCTTAAATGACTAGAGGGAGCTTAACAAACCACCATTCCTACATTTGGCAATGACCTTAGCCAAAGAGAAAGCCCACGGGGATATACGCTAGCCTTCTGGATTTCTGCCTTGATTGCCCTGTTACTGAGACACAACAACAACTCCTACTTACTTGGTCTCTGAAAACTGTTCACTCTTGCTTGCAGATCCAGACCCGAACCCACTGCTTAACCTAGCTACAGCAGTTGGCCTATATCTGAAACTGTATCCAGTGCTTCCACCACTCTTCTAGTTCATTGCTTTTTCTGCCTCGTCTCTCTCAATTTTCATGGCCATGCCATATAATTTGCTGAGTTCAGTGAAAGAGTGGAATTTCATGTTGTTCCGGAAGATGTCCCTACTCCCGTTAATCAACTTTTGAATCAGTTAATCCTTATCGGGGCGGTTTTTTAGCAGGATCATTTTGTTCATCCATCTCTGATAATAAGCATCAAAGGATTCATTTTGCCGTTGCTTAACCCTTTCCAGGTCATACAGCTTCACCTAGATCTTGGTGTTGAAGCTATAGTATTTGATGAAGGATGCTGACAAAGCCTCCCAATCTCACTGCACATCTTCAGACAAGGAGTTATACCAGCTCAGTGTACTGCCCTCAAGTATGGTTGGGAAAAAGTTCGTTGCTTAGTGGCACCTGCCGTCAGCATGACCCATGCATAAAGGTTCACATGGGCCTCTAGTGAACCAATTCCCTTATAGGAAGGGACTTTCCGCACTTGAAATCTAATGGGGAAGGTCTCCATGCCTTTGTTGATCATTGCATTGACATTCACCTCTCTCTTGGAGCCCAGGCTGATATTGGCCCCTTTCTTCAGTTTGGCCACCACTTCATCTTGCTCAGAATACTTGGCCCTTATTTTCTTTTCGATAACTGCTTCCATCTCTTGCAGCTTCTCTACACTGGTTGAGACATCAGCCCCGAACTGAGAGGACTCATCTACCTTTTCCTTTCGGGGCCTATTGGTGCCGGTTTCCCAGTTTCTCTTACCACAGCCCGTATTTCTTACTTCAGCAGGTCACAAAAGTCCTGGAATCTCAGGAAATCCTTCAGGGCATCAGTAAGACTCGGTGTTTGATTGGCCATTTTCACTTTCTATCCGGAATCAGACTCACTGTCAGTTTCTACTGTTCTCTATTTCCAAACAGCCCTAAAAGTTTGAGACCTTGTCCTTCATCACTCCAGCTTACTCTGTGAACTGTCTTGACGGTGGTTTAGCCTTTTCTAGTTTCACATGTGTATGGTCCTACATCACAAGTGGAGAGTCAACGATAATAAATGAATGACATGATGTCATGGAGGATGATGCTTGGATAATTCTTTGTGAATGGAGATGGGCATGAGAATGAACTTGATGTGTTTGATTTTCTTTATTTGGGACATCCCAAGTGTGCCTAATGTCATACGAAATAATGCAAAATGTCTCGTGTGAGCCGTCACACGGACAGAGGTTCGGCGCCTTTGGGGCGCCTAATGAATTGTTATGAGATGGCCACATGTGTGCCGACACTCGGGCATAATTTTGACGCTTTGTAGGTCAACGTCATGATATGAAATGGTCACATGGGGGCTGTCCCACAGATAGAGTTTTGATGCTTTTGAAGCAATGTGATATGAAATGATGTTACAGGTAAGTCGCGTGTAACTCGAGACACAGACAGAGGTTTGGCATTCGTGGAACACCTCACATGATTTGACAATGTCATGAAATGCCTTTATATCTATACTAATCGAGCACTCGGGGAGTACCTTGAATGATTTCTTGATGTTATGAAATTGTTCGATGTGAACCATAATGCGCAAATAGGACTTGGCGTCACCGGGACACTTACGATGAAAGAACGTGATGTCATTTGACGACATCGTGTGAACTGTCACATGAAAATAAATCTGGGACCATTATGGTCTTCTATTGAATGATATAATATTTGTTAAAATGGCCAAGTGCAATCCGATGCACGGGCAAAACATAAGTAGTTTTGGAGTACCCGATATGTTATGGAATGAAATGGTCATGAAGGGCACACTTGGAATCATCCTTTACTAGGTGGGATGAATGATGTGGATGTGTATGTCACACAAAAATGCAAGTGGCTGCATGAAAATGTGGTTAAGATGCATGACACACAGAATGATGTCATGTATGCTTCGTTGAAATGTTACAAACTAGATGTAAATGGTGCACAAACAAAATGTCATGGTTGCACGAAAATGTGATTAGTGTCACACATATGTCGATGTTTGAAAATGGCTGCATAAAGATGTGATTAGAATGGTACATAAAAGCTATGCATGCTTTGATGCTTCATGAAAATATAAAAAGAAAATCATCACGAAACAAACGTCAGCACACACAAAAATATGCACTCCCTTCTGACCTTATTGCTCCTTTCGATTGGTCTTGCATTCTTCCTAGGTGTTGGGTCTCTTTGGCATCAATGGGGGATACCAAAGGTGCATGCTTAATGTTCAATTTTGAATTTAAGTTTTGGTAATCCTAGGGGAACTTGCTAAGCCATTACATGTGGGCCAAAGTCGAAACCAAGGGTCGTATAGGTTCCTATAGCGAATATACACTTCCCTACCGTAGAACACAATATAAGGTCATGCAGTGCTATGAGTGGTTTACCCCCGTCGGGTGTCTCCAATCCTGGCGGTAGAGGTAGGCCACCTTCTTGGGTAAACCAAGGCTGATCAGTGTATTGGAGGGATTGAGAAGAAGAAAATGTCATGATATGCAAGGTGCAAATAAATATGGTATTATGAATGTAAGTAAAGTGACTGCAAGTGAGGTTTTATTTCGGTAGTTGCCTAAGTTCCTTAAGTTTTTATGAAACCCTTTTTAAGAAACTATTCCCCAGCAGAGTCGCCACTGTGAGCGGATGACCTTTTTCGAAAAGAAAAGTTAGCAGGATGCGGCAAAGCAGACCGGGGAAAACGTTTTGCGTTATATTTTGGGTTTTTTGGAAAACCGGTTTTGTTTATCTTGATTTAGGAAAATCGTGGATTCGATTTGAAAATCCCTTTTGTAGAAAACATTTCCCATTTTTAACTTGAAGACATCAAAACTTAAATTTCAAGATTAGTGACAGAGTCGCCACCCCGATCAGCTCATCCGGGAATTCTGGTACAGCTCCCTACCGAGGACAGACTGCTGTACCTAATCCAGAGATTTAGGGTTTGGGCAAGTAACTTACTTAAACTCTAGCTTGCTTTCACTTTACCATTCATATTACCATATTTAATTCATTTTATTATCTTTCTCTAATCCCAATTTGTGTTTATATTTATTTAACCGATGCTAAAGCAAAATGCAGGAAATAAATTACAGAAAAATAAAACATACATCCAAATTATACAAGAAAATAGTAGAGGCCAATTATACAACCCAATCGAATAAAAGATAAAAACCCTCGTCCTCACATTACAATCGCCTAAGTACATGAGGATCTAAAAATTACAACCGCCTAATTTACACGATGATCTATTAATTATAGTAAAAATAATAAAAATAAATGCTGCAAAACAAATTAGTTAGCATAGTTTACGGCACAACACATATAGGACTCAAATAGGACAGAAATGGGAATTTAGGAATGGGGACATGCATTTAAGGGATAACCGGGTCAACCCGACCGGTCGGAATGATTAGACCTGAAAAACAGTTTTGAACTCCTTGTGATTTTTTGCGCTGGAAAATCAACTTTTGGCAAACATTTGTCTCGGTTACATGCAAATTTTCATTTTTATGGGTCTGTTATCTCGGAATCCAGGATTCCGTTCGTGCGGGTTTCTAAATTCAACATCCATCTAGGGTCCAAAATTGTAATAAACACACCAAAAACATTTGTAAAAATACTATTTTAATCATTTTCGATATTTTCCGGGGACTTTATAGGGTTCGGAGGCCCGCTAATGCTGAACTATGGATCCGATTCGGATAAAATAACCCCGAAATATAGGAAATAAAACCCCGGGAAAAGTAAAAACACTAATATCATTACGTACAGAAATTCAAAAACAAAAATTTTATAACATACGGATGGATTTGGGTCGAAAATGATGATAACAGAATGTACAAAATGGAAAACGGACTGTTTTCGGCCGATCGGGACAAACCAGGAGTCTGTCCTTATAGAACAGAGCCAGACGGCTCTGGCACTAGAGCCGCCCAGCTCTGTTCATCATGAACACAGCCGCCTGACTCTATTCAGGCAATCCGGTTTTTGAAAGTTGTAGAAATGAAGAAAACACATAGAAAAGACAATGCAAACATGTTTAAGGCCTCTCAGAGTTTACCTTGGTGTTGTTTTGATGCTTTGAACATCAAGAAATGGATTGGAAGCTAGAAATGTATCCTGGAAACTCAACCAGCCAAAAACCGCAACGATCCGAAACAACCCAAAATGAATCCAAGGTGATCCCTAACAAATGGGCAAGGGTTAAGAAACTTGTGTTCAATGTTTTAAAAATGATTTTAGATTTTTGTCTTTGTGTTTTGGAATCCTCAAGCTCATGGTCACGTTTCTCTCTTTTTTTTTTTTTTTTTTTTTGACTCTGTGTCTTTGATATCTCTTTTTTTTTCTGCTCAAGAATACTAACTCCCTCCTCTTGATTTGATTTTTGCTTTTTCTTTTTATACTCTCCTCTCCTCATCATTTCGAACATTTAATGGCCGCTTGACTTTTTGATTTTGCCCATATCTCCTCTCTGCCTAGCCAAGTTGCTTTGCTTTTATAGAGCAACTTGGTTCACCCACTAGAGCCGCCCGGCTCTAGCTTAAAAGCTAGAGCTGTGTGGCTCTAACAAGAGCCGGGGCAAAATTTCAAAAATCGGACGCGCACCCTAAACCCTAGAAACCGCTCGGGAGACCTTTCCGGGGATTTCGAATCACGGATAGCTTGGTTTTCAGGATGTTTAAGATTCTTTGAGCGACTTTTCAGGTGCCTCCAAGACCGATTCAATTCAATCCGCTCTATAGGTAACATAGGGATTCTCATCATAGAGGTCGGAAAAACCCGGCGCTTACAGCTGCCCCTCACGTGATCAAATTCAATACCCGATACCAGGTTTAGGTTACCTGAGGGGAATTTGAGAACGCGAAAGTAGCACCGTAAATGGAAGGAAAGAAAGGCGTACCCGACTTACAGTGATGAGACGGGATAAGCTGATACCGGGTTTATGTTACCCGAGGCGAGGTTGGTGAGGTAGACGTGAAGCTGATCTGGATCAATACCAGGTCTATGTTACTCGAGGTGGATCTACTGGGGGAAAGGAATAAAGCCTATCTGGATCGATATCGAGTCTGGGTTACCAGAGGTGGATCTGCTGGAGGATAGGAATAAAGCTGATCTGGACCGATACCGGGCCTATGTTACCCGAGGTGGATCTGCTGGGGGAAATAAGCCGATACTGGGTCTAGGTCACACGAGGCAAGGTTGGCGAAGCAGATTTGGACAGATAGTGGGTTTAGGTTACCAAAGGTGGATCTGCTGGAGAAATAGAGTGAAGCTGATCTGGACCGATACTGGGTCTAGGTTACCTGAGATAGATCTGCTAGAGAAATAAGCCGATACCGGGTCTAGGTTACCCAAGGCAAGGTTGGCAAATCGGATCTAGACCGATACCGAGTCTAGGTTACCCAAGGTGTATCCGCTGGGGAAATAAGCCAATACCGAGTCTAGGTTACCCGAGGTAAGGTTGGTGGAGAAATAAGCCGATACCGGGTCTAGGTTACCTGAGGCAAGGTTGGTGGAAGAAATAAGACGATATCGGGTCTAAGTTACCCGAGGCAAGGTTGGCGAAGCGGATCTGGACCGATATCGGGTTTAGGTTACCTGAGGTGGATCTGCTGGAGAAATAGAGTGAAACCGATCTAGACCGATACTGGGTCTAGGTTCCCCGTGGTGGATCTGCTGGAAAAATAAGCCGATACTGGGTCTAAGTTACCCGAGGCAAGGTTGGCAAAGCAGATCTAGACTGATACCGGGTCTAGGTTATCAGAGGCAAGGTTGGTGGAGAAATAAGCTGATATCGGGTCTAGGTTACCCGAGGCAAGATTGGTGGAGGAATAAGCCGATATCAGGTCTAACTGCATCCGCGGTGGACCAAAGTTGATGAACTCCTGGGTTTGAAACAGCGAGGCTTTATTCCTTGATCGAGAGATTTTGAACAAAAATTTTTGCCCCTTCGATCAAGAATAAAGACTAGCTGGGGGTGAGTGCTTTATAGATGATATGTATGTATGCATGATGATGCATATGAATGCAGACTCTAAAAGATGCGTTTCCTGCTGTGTCCAACCTGGATGTTTCACATTCCTGCTAGAGATGTTCGTGGAGATTATGCCATGACTCTGGCTGGCTTTAGCTGAGGAAGTACGCCCTTGGGGCAGCGTGATTCTTATAGCTTTGTTAGGGATGTGCAATGACTTACTAGGGAGGAAATGAAAATGCCCCTTATAAATGTCTAAATGAGAGTAGCGTGGATGATCCTGCTGGGGAAGATATTATGAAAAGGTTCCTGCTAGGGAGAAAGTGGTGGCGTTCTTTGTGATAGTTCCATTAGGGGATGGTGCAGGTGATCCTGCTGGAGAACATATGGAAAGGCTTTTGCCGAGGAATGGTGAAAG
The DNA here is from genome assembly GCA_039660915.1 of Euphorbia tirucalli. Lineage (NCBI taxonomy): Eukaryota > Viridiplantae > Streptophyta > Magnoliopsida > Malpighiales > Euphorbiaceae > Euphorbia > Euphorbia tirucalli. The sequence continues at coordinate 25,030,828 of CM077640.1, read as the reverse complement.
GGACCACTGCTGGGGAATGAAAGTGTCTTCGCTGGGGAATGACGAAAGTGTCCCCGTCTCTCTGTTCCTAGGAGTGGTGAGTTTGAAAATGCTCTAAATTTTGCCTGAACTACCCGGCATGGGTTTTCAGCTCAGCGAGCTGCTCTAATTTTTTCCTAAGACACCTTTTCGGTTTTCACCTTAGCGAGCTCTTTCTTTTTTTTTTGAAGGTCCTGTGGCTCTTGAACTTGGATCTGTTTCGAAATTTTTGACCGCTCTAAGAAATGATGAATTGAATTCAAAGGAAAAGAAAAGATTATGAGCTGCAAGCATTTTAGCACATTTCATCATTGAATAATGCGAGTCTTTTAACCAATTTAATGCAAAGCACTTTCTTTAAACAGATGTTTAAACGAGATAACTTTGCTTATGCATTCTGATGTAACCATGTAGACACATTTAAACAAAACAGCACACTTTATTGATGAAAGTAGCATGAATACATCTGAAAAAGATTGGTTCCCAAAATTGTATATATTCCACATAGACCCAGAATCCATCACCAGCCGTTCCTTGCTAATTTTTCGACTGACCATGTTCCTTCGTGTCTTGACTTTTGCCTAGGCCGCTCTTTTAGAGTTTTCAACCTAGCAGACTCTTTTTTTTTATACATGATAAAGCTTTAAGCAGTCTTGATTGACAGGATTGGCATTCATTCCCATCCATGTCTGCGATGCTTATGCCACCCTTCGACGACACTTTCTTCACAATATAGGGGCCTTCCCAATTCGGCCTGAATTTTCCGCGGGCATCCATATTTGTAGGCCTCAACTATTTCAGAACCAGATTCCCGAATTTCAGCTGTTGCGTAGGATACTTAACATTTTGATTACAGGCCATAGCCATTTCGCGTTGATACATCTACAGGTGATCCAGCGCTTTCAACTGCTTTTCATCTAATGCTACCAACTGCTCATACCTGGCCTAGACCCACTTCGTTTCTAGTAGTTGTGCTTCCAAAGCCACTCTGAGTGACTTGAGTTCCACTTCCACTGGCAACACTACTTCCATTCCATACACCATGGCGTTGGGAGTTTCACCCGTTGGTGTTCTGACGCTGGTTCTATAACCCCAAAGAGCTTATGGCAATTTGTCAGCCCAGTTCCTGTAGTTGGTTACCATTTTTGATGGGATCTTCTTTATCGACTTATTAGCCGCTTCTACTGCACCGTTAGCTTGTGGTCTATAAGGAGAAGACTTGTGATGTTCAATGCCATGTTCTATAAATAGCTCGGCCGTTGCCCCTTGAAACTGCACTCCATTGTCTGTCACTATATGGTGAGGGATCCCATATCGGGAAAAGATGTTCTTCTGAATGAACTTGACCATATGCTTAGCTATCACACTGGATAAGGATTCTGCTTCTACCCATTTTGAGAAATAGTTACCGCAACCACTACAAATCTATGCCCATTAGACACTGCAGAATGGATTTCGCCTATCATGTCAATCCCCCACGCCGAGAATGGCTAAGGAGATGCCAGGTTCTGTAGTTCAAATGGCAACAGATGACTAATAACTGCATAGATTTGGCACCCTTGACATCTTTTTACCTACTTCACACAATCAGACTGCATTGTCATCCAGAAGTAACCTTGTCTCATTATCTTTCTAGCCATGGTGATGCCACTCATATGTGGCCCGCACGATCCTACATGTACTTGCTGCACTATAGTTTCTCCTTCTCGTTCCATTAAGCATCTTAGAAGAATCCCATTTGTAGTTCTCTTGTATAACTTATCTTCAAAGATTCTGAACTAGCTGGCTAATCTTTTTAATGACACCTTATCAGCCGCGAAAGCTTCTTCTGGGTACTTTCCCTCTTTCACCTACTGATAAATATCAAAGAACCATGGGTTTTCCTCGGCTGTTAACTCCATCACTTCATGCACGCTGAAGCAGGGTTGCCTGGAAACTGCTATAATCAGTGGCTGTATCTGTGTCTTTTTTGGATCTTCCCATATGGAGGACAATGTGGCTAGCGCATCCGCCATTTTATTTTCTTCCCTGGGAATATGTCTGAACTCGTACTGGTCGAATAACCCTCTTCTGTACTGCAGCAGTTCTTAGTAGGGCCGTAAGGCTTCTTCTTTCAAATCCCAGTCGACTTGTGCCTGCCTAATCACCAAGAGTGAATCCCCAACAATCAGGACATTGTCTGCCCTTAGTGTCAGGAGGGCCTCCATTTCGAATAAGCATGCTTCATATTCCACTCCATTGTTGGTTATGGAGAAGTCCAACCTTTTTAACAATGGAATGATCTCGCCATCTGGTGTTGCTATGATCCTAATTCCAGCACCCTTTCTATTTACGGCACCATTGAAGCACATAACCCATCTCCTGACTTCCATTACAGCCAACTGTTCATTAGGGAACTCCAGATTTTCCGCATAGTCCGATTCTAGTGGCTAATTTGCTAAGAATTCTGCCACAGCTCACCCTTTGATAGTTTTCGTAGTGATGTACTCAATGTCGAATTCTGACAGAAGTGGGAGCCACCAGGATAATTTCCAACCAACACTGGTGCTTCGTACAAGTATTTCGTTGGATCCACTTTAGCCATGACTTGTACTTTGTATGACTGGAAGTAATGACGTAACTTTATAGTTATCCAAATCATTGCCACGCATGTCTTCTCCACCAGTTTGTACTTGGTTTTATACTCTAGCATTTTCTTACTGAGGTAGTAGATGGGATACTCCTTTCTGTCATCTTGTTCTTGCGCCAACATTGGCCCTACAAAGGAATCCTCAACGGACAAGTACAAAATTAAAGGCTTCTCCAAAATTGGTGGGCTCAGGATTGGTGGATTTACCAGATAAGCTTTGATCTTTTCAAATGCTAGCTGACACCTGTCATCCCATATGATAGGCTGGTCCTTCCTTAGTAGCTTGAAGATCGGCTCACACACTAAAGTTAACCGTGCTATGAAACAGCTGGCACATTGTAAAGAGCCCAGAAATGATCGGACCTCCTTTTCTGTTTTTGGAGTTGGCATATCCCGAATGGCTTTGATTTTATCTAGATCCATCTCTATTCCCTTTTGGCTGACCACGTGACCCAGTAGCTTCCCTGATGTAACCCCAAATATGCACTACTTAGTGTTGAGACGCAGGTTATATTCCTCGATGCATGTAAGAAATCTATCCACGATAGCAGGGTGCTCTTCCCGGCTCATTGATTTAACAAGCATGTCATTGACATACACTTCTACTTCTTTATGAATTATGTTATGCAGCAATGTCGTGATAGCCCTCTGGTAAGTGGCTCCAGCATTTTTCAACCCGAAAGGCATTACCTTGTAGCAGAAGGTACCCCACTCTGTAATGAAGGATGTTTTCACCTTGTTGATCACATCTATCAAGATTGGGTTATATCCTGAAAATCCATCCATAAAAGAGTACATTGCTGCCTTGGTTGCGCTGTCTATTAAAACATCAATGTGAGGCAAGGGGAAATTATCTTTTGGGTGGGCTTTGTTCAAGTCCCTGTAATCGATGCACACTCTGACTCTTCCGTCTTTCTTAGGCACTAGCACAATGTTGGCTAACCACTTTGTGTATTCTACCACCTCAAGGAACTTAGCTTCAATATATTTAGCCACTTCCTCTTTTACCAATGCAGCCTATTCTGGTCTTAGCCTCCTTAGCTTCTGCTTTACTGGTTTGAACCTAGGATCTATCGGAATCTTATGGACTGCTATTTCTGTGTCGACCCTTGGCATGTCTCCGTATAACCAAGCGAAAGCCTTAACATGTTTTTATAGTGTTCTTGTCTATTCTCTCTCTTCCTCGGATTTTAGTTCATGTGAAATGAATACCATTTTGGGGTTTTCATTTGTACTTATGTTAATTTCATGCAATGCAGTGTCATGAATGCTAAATATGCTTGATAGTGATTCAAATGCATGCATAGAATTGTCAGGATAAACATCACACAAGTAAGCAAACTGGGCTTTCGTTGCATTAAATTTGTTAAAAAGTACATTGTTCATATCAAAAAGAGAAGAAACAGATACAATAAGATGGTTTTCATTGTCCACAGGTGGAGGGCCTTGAACTTCCTCAGCATCCTTACTTAGCTCCAGGATGTTGTTCAGGTTGGTAGCAACTTCAAACTCCTGCTCAGCAGGAAGAACAGTCTTCTCGATCTCAGCAACCTGTGCCTTGGTTTTCCTCAGGATTCCTGCTATCTCAACGACCACAGAATCCAGGCTTGCCTTGGTCATCATCTCCTTAGTTGATTCTTCCCTAGATTTTTCAAATGCCTTGCCTAAGGCAGCAGTCAGTGCCTCTGAAATGGCTTTCACAGACTCATCACAAACTTTTTCCTCAACTTTTTCCTTGGCCACTTCCGCTGCTTCCGCAATCACTTCAGATGGTTTGTCCTGGGTGACAACAAGCTCAACAACTGCCTCTTCCATTATCGCTGGTGCCACTGGCTCCTCCTGACTCTTTTCAAAGTCAACTACATCAGAAAATATCTCAAAGCTTAGAAGTTCGATGCTCCCGACTTTCACTGGTTTAGTTTGCCCCTTGTACGGTGCTTCACCTGCTTTAATGAACGGCTTCATCATAGGCTTGCCATTCTTTCCCTTCTTCAGATCCTTCTTCTCAGATTCTTTAGCCATGTAGCCTAAGCCAAACTATTTTGGCTTCCCAAAATCAATGCTAAATTTGGGCACCCCCTGCAAGTTGGCATCGAGTCCCATGCCTGGAACAAAATCAAACCTGCGAAGGTATTTAGATAACCACTCTAGTATGTAGTTTTCATAAATAACCATAGGGGCATTCGTGGCTCCTTCCTCATTGACCATGGCGACTTGGAATCCGCTAAATGGTATGGTCTCCTCACTAACAACAGCAATCACGGACTGGGAATCCGCCTCGACTGTTACAACTTCACCGCCTATTGAAAACTTGATCTTCTGATGCAAGGTTGAAGGAACAGCCCCCAACGGATGAAACCACGGTCTCCCTAACAGCAAGGAGAAGGTGACTGGAATATCAATCATGGTAAAATTGATTGTCGACTTACCCGGTCCCACTTCTACTTCAGTCTCAAAGGTCCAAATTATAGTCCTCTTGGAATTAGCATAGGCCCTAATCATAGTAGAGGACTTCTTCAAACTGTCTTCCCTTAAACCTAGGAATGGGAGCATCTTTAGTGGACATATGTTCAGGGCAGATCCATCATCTACCATCACGCATGGCATAACCCGCTCCATGATGTTGACTTTGACATACAAAGCTTTGTTGTGAGCACTCCCCTCGTGTGGCAAATCTTTTTCAAAAAATATGATGTCAGGGGATCCTATACGAACCTTGTCTAGTAAGATACACATGGCTCTGGAGATGCAAGCGGAGAAACCTCTATCTCAGACAGCTTTTTAACCAGTGCTACACTGTGTTCTTTGGAAGTCAGCAACAGATGCTACAGACTAGCTTGTGCTGGAGTCTTTTTCAGTTAGGAGATAACCAGGTCTTCCTTTTCCACCTCCTTTGGTGCTGACATACTTCCTAACTCGGTCACTAGAGCCTTGTCACTCTATTGGACCACTGGCTGGTAAACCCAGCCACTCTTGGTCACATTCTGAACTTTATAAACTTTTGTCTCCATGACTGGCGGCTTGGTTGCCTCAGTATAGCCATATTCTTCATATTCATCTTCTGAGTCCAGATCATCCAGACTCATAGGCTTTACTTCCTTCTGCTCTATCGACTCCTCACAATCAGACTTTGCCCCAACCTCTCTAGCTACCATAGAATGTACAGTGGGATTTGCCTGTAGGACTTGTGCAAAAACGAAATTGGCCAGAAGTCCGGACAGTACCATGTTGACCTCCCTTTTGAATGCTAGCAAAGGATTAGTCTTGGTATTGGGCTTGGCTGGCTCTTGTAAGTTCCCTTTGTCGATCAGCCTCTGAATGGCATCTTTCAGCTTATAACAATTATTGGTCCTATGTCCCACCATGACATGGTAGGTACAGAAGTTATCCTTGTCTTCCGCTACTGGTTTCTTAAATGGCCTAAGGCAGCTTAACAAACCACCATTCCTGCATTTGGCAAAGATCTTACCCAAAGAGAAAGCCCACGGGGATATACCCTGGCCTTCTGGATTTCTGCCTTGATTGCCCCGTTGCTAAGACACGACGGCAACTCCTACTTACTTGGTCTCTGAAAGCTGTCCACTCTTGCTTGGAGATCCAGACCCGGACCCATTGCTTGACCCAGCTGCAGTAGTTGACCGATATCCGAAACTGTATCCGGAGCTTCTACCACTCCTCTGGTTCACTACTTTTTCCTCCTCGTCTCCCTTGATTTTCATGGCCATGCCATATACTTTACTGAGTTCAGTGAAAGAGTGGAATTTCATGTTGTTTCAGAAGATGTCCCTACTCCCGTTAATCAACTTTTGAATCAGTTCATCCTCATCGGGGTGGTTTTTCAGCATGATCATTTTATTCATCCATCTCTGATAATAAGCATCAAAGGATTCATTCTGCCGTTGCTTAACCCTTTCTAGGTCATACAGCTTCACCTGGATCTTGGTGTTGAAGCTGTAGTATTTGGCGAAGGATGCTGACAAGGCCTCCCAATCTAACTACACATCTTCAGACAAGGAGTTATACCAGCTCAGTGCACCGCCCTCGAGTGTGGTCGGGAAAAAGTTGATCAATTGTTGCTTAGTGGCACCTGCTGCCAACATGACCTGTGCATAAAGGTTCACATGGGCCTCTAGTGAAGCAATTCCCTTATAGGAAGGGACTTTCGGCATTTGAAATCCAATGGGGAAGGTTTCAATGCCTTTGTTGATCATTGCATCGACATTCACCCCTCTCTTAGAGCCTAGGCTAATATTGGCTCCTTTCTTTAGTTCGGCCACCACTTCATCTAGCTCAGAATACTTAGCCTTTATTTTCTTTTCCATAACTGCTTCCATCTCTTGCAGCTTCTCTACACTAGTTAAGACATCGGCCCCAAACTGAGAGGACTCGTCTACCTTTTCCTTTTGGGGCCTATTGGTGCCGGTTTCCCCAGTTTCTCTTACCACAACCCACATTTCTTCCTTCAACAGGTCACGAAAGTCCTGGGATCTCAGGAAATCCTTCAGGGCATCAGCAAGACTCGGTGTTTAATTGGCCATTTCCACTTCCTCTCTGGAATCAGACTCACTGTTAGTTTCTACTGTTCTCTATTTCCCAACAGCCCTAAAAGCCTGAGACCTTGTCCTTGGTCACTCCAGCTTACTCTGTGAACTGTCTTGATGGTGCTTTAGCCTTTTCTAGTTTCATGTGTGTATGGTCCTACATCATAAGTGGAGAGTCAAGGATAGTAAATGAATGACGTGATGTCATGGAGGTTGATGCTTGGATAATGCTTCGTGAATGGAGATGGGCATGAAAATGAACTTTATGTGTTTGATTTTCTTTAGTTGGGACATCCCAAGTGTGCGAAATGTCATGCAAAATAATGTAAAAGTGTCTCGTGTGAGCCGTCACACGGATAGAGGTTCGGCGCCTTTGGGGCACCTAATGAATTGTTGTGAGATGGCCACGTGTGTGCCGACACTCAGGCAGAATTTTGACGCTTTGTAGATCAATGTCATGAAATGAAATGGTCGCATAGGGGCTATCCCACAGACAGAGTTTTGATGCTTTTGAAGCAATGTGATATGAAATGATTTTATAGGTAAGTCGCGTGTAACTCGAGACACGGACAGAGGTTCGGCGTTCGTGGAACACCTCGTATGATTTGACAATGTTATGAAATACCCTTATATCTGTACTAATCAAGCACTCGGGGAGTACCTTGAATGATTTCATGATGTTATGAAATGGTTCGATGTGAACCATAATGCGCAAACAGGACTTGGCATCACCGGGACACTTACGATGAATGAATGTCATGTGACGACATCACGTGAACTGTCACACGAAAATAAATCTAGGACCATTGTGCTCTTCTATTGAATGATATAATATTTGTAAAAATGGCCAAGTACAATCCGATGCATGGGCAAAACACAGGTAATTTTGGAGTACCCGATATGTTATGGAATGAAATGGTCGTGAAGGGCACGCTTGGAATAATCCTTTACTAGGTGGGATGAATGATGTGGATGTGTATGTCACACGAAAATGCAAGTGGCTGCATGAAAATGTGGTTAATATGCATGACACACAGAATGATGTCATGTATGCTTTGTGGAAATGTTACACACGAGATGTAAATGGCGCACAAACAAAACGTCATGGTTGCACGAAAATGTGATTAGTGTTGCACATATGTTGATGTTTGAAAATGGCTGCATTTAGATGTGATTAGAATAGTACACGAAAGCTATGCATGCTTTGATGCTTCGTGAAAAGATAAAAAGAAAATCATCATGAAACAAATGTCAGCACACACAAAAATATGCACTCCCTTCCAACCTTATTTCTCCTTTCCATTGGTCTTGCATTCTTCCTGGGTGTTTGGTCTTTTTGGCATCAATGGGGGATACCAAAGGCACACGTTTAATGTTCAATTTTGAATTTAAGTTTTGGTAATCCTAGGGGAAGTTGCTAAGCCATTACATAGGGGACAAAGTTGAAACCAAGGGTCATATAGGTTCCCATTGTGAATATACACTTCCCCACCGTAGAACACGATGTAAGGTCATGCGGTGCTATGAGTGGTTTACCCCATCGGGTGTCTCCAATCCTGGCGGTAGAGGTAGGCCACCTTCTTGGGTAAACCAAGGCTGATCAGTGTATTGGACGGATTGAGAAGAAGAAAATGTCATGATATGCAAGGTGCAAATAAATATGGTATTATGAATGTAAGTAAAGTGATTGCAAGCGAGATTTTATTTCGGTAGTTGCCTAAGTTCCTTAAGTTTTTATGAAAACCTTTTTAAGAAACTATTCCCCAGTAGAGTCGCCACTATGAGTGGATGACCTTTTTCGAAAAGTAAAGTTAGCGGGATGCGGCGAAGCAAATCGGGGAAAATGTTTTGGGTTATATTTTGGGTTTTTTGGAAAACAGGTTTTGTTTATCTTGATTTAGGAAAATCATGGATTCGATTTGAAAATCCCTTTTGTCGAAAACATTTTCCCATTTTTAACTTAAAGACCTGGAAACTAAAATTTCAAGATTAGTGACAGAGTCGCCACCTGGATCAGCTCATCCGGGAATTCCGATACAGCTCCCTATCGAGGACAGACTGCTGTACCTAATCCAGAGATTTAGGGTTTGGGCAAGTAACTTACTTAACCTCTAGCTTGTTTCACTTTACCATTCATATTACCATATTTAATTCGCTTTATTATCTTTCTCTAATCCCAATTTGTGTTTATATTTACTTAACCGATGCTAAAGCAAGATGCAGGAAATAAATTGCAGAAAAATAAAACATACATCCAAAAATACAAGAAAATAGTAGAGGCCAATTATACAACCCAATCGAATAAAAGATAAAAACCCTCGTCCTCACATTACAATCGCCTAAGTACACGAGGATCTAAAAATTAAAACCGCCTAATTTACACGAGGATCTATTAATTACAGTAAAAATAATAAAAATAAATGCTGCAAAATAAATTAGTTAGCACAGTTTACAGCACAACACATATAGGACTCAAATAGGACAGAATTGGGAATTTAGGAACGGGGACATGCATTTAGGGGATAACCGGGTTGACCCGACCGGTCGGACTGATTAGACCTTGAAAACGGTTTTGAAACGCCCTATGATTTTTTTTGTGCTGGAAAATCAACTTTTGGAAAACATTTGGCTCGGTTACATGCAAATTTCCATTGTTGTGGGTCTGTTATCCCAGAATCCAGGATTCCGTTCTTGCAGGTTCCTAAATTCAACTTCCATCTAGGGTCCAAAATTGTAATAAACACACCAAAAACATTTGTGAAAATACTATTTTATTCGTTTTCGATATTTTCCGGGGACTTTATAGGGTTAGGAGGCCCGCTAATGATGAACTATGGATCCGATACGGATAAACCAATCCCGAAACATAGGAAATAAAACCCCATGAAAACTAAAAACACTAATATCCATACGTACAGAAATTCAAAAACCAAAATTTTATAACATACGGATGGATTTGGGCCAAAAATGATCACAACAGAATGCATAAAATGGAAAATGGACTGTTTTCGGCCGATCGGGACAAACCGAGAGTCTGTCCCTATAAAACAAAGCCAGGCGGCTCTGGCACTAGAGCTGCCCGGCTCTGTTCATCATGAACATAGCCGCCTAGCTCTATTCCGACAATCCGGTTTCCAAAAGTTGTAGAAATGAAGAAAAAGCACAGAAAAGAAAATGCAAACAGGTTTAAGGCCTCTCATAGTTTACCTTGGTGTTGTTTTGATGCTTTGAACATCAAGAAATGGATTGGAAGCTAGAAATGTATCCTGGAAACTCAACCGACTGAAAACTGCAATGATCTGAAACAACTCGAAATGAATCCGAGGTGATCCCCAACCAATGAGCAAGGGTTAAGCAACTTGTGTTCAATGTTTTAAGATTGATTTTAGATTTTTGTCTTTGTGTACGGTAACGTTTCTCTCTTTTCTTTCTTTCTTTTTTTTTTGACTCTGTGTCATTGGTATCTCTTTTTTTTTTCTGCTCAAGAATACTAACTCCATCCTCTTGATTTGATTTTTGCTTTTTATTTTTATGCTCTCCTCTCCTCATCATTTCGAACATTTAATGGCCACCTGACTTTCTGATTTTGCCCATATCTCCTCTCTGCTGATCCAAGTTGCTCTGCTTTGCAGAGCAACTTGGTTCACCCACTAGAGTCGTACGGCTCTAGCTTAAAAGCTAGAGCCGGGTGGCTCTAACAAGAGCCAAGGCAAAATTTCAAAAATCGGACGCGCACCCTAAACCCTAGAAACCGCTCGGGAGACCTTTCCAGGGATTTCGAATCGTGGAGCGCTTGGTTTTCAAGACATTTGAGATTCTTCAAGCAACATTCTGGGTGCCTCCAAAACTGATTCAAGTCCGTCCGCTCTATAGGTAACATAGGGATTCTCATCATAGAGGTTGGGAAAACCCGACGCTTACACTGTCCCTATGATTTATGAATATGGAAGTGCTCTAAATTTTACCTGGACTGCCCACTGTGGGTTTTCAGCCCAGCAAGCTGCTCTAACTTTTGACTGAAGTGCCTTTTTGGTTTTCACCCGAACGAGCTTTTTTTTTTTTTACAAAGACCGATTGAAACGGCTCCGTGACCACTTATCCCGTCATCCTTCTGGTGATGATATGATGCGGGAAGATGCTACATGAGGTAGCATTGGAGTTCAATTTCTTGTTAGAAGCCATTGACGGTAGAAAATAAGATTTCACAGAATCGGTTCGAGAGATCAGATGAAAGGAGCAATTCATCAGGCCAATGTAACTTTGGCTCAGCCTGATTTCTTCGATAGTCAAGTTCTTGGACAATCATTGTTGCTCTTTGGAAAGATGAATTAGATTTAGAGGATGATAAAAGATTTCAGATCGTATGTATTTAGTACATTTTCATTGTTAAATAACATTATATGTTCAACCAGTTGAATGCAAAGTGCTTCTCTTAAGTGGATTTTTAAGCAAGATAACTTTGTTTATGCATTTATCATAACCACATAAATATATTTAAACAAACATTTCACTTTATTGATAAAATCCAAATGAGCACATTTGAAAAGATTGGTTCCCAAGATGGTATACACTCCACACAGAACCAGAATCTGTCACTAGTCGTCCCTTTCAGATTTTCCGATTGATCATTTTCTTTCGTGTCTTAACTTTTGCCTAGACCACACTTTTCGAGTTTTCAGCCTAGCAGACTTTTTTTTAAACATGATAAAGCTTTAAGTGGTCTTGATTAACAGGATTTGTGAACTCATTTCCATCCATGTCGATGATGCTGACACCACCTTTTGATAGCACTTTCTTTACAACATCAGGTCCTTTCTAATTAGTTTTGAATTTCCCCCTAACATCGACATTTGAAGGCCCTAATTGCTTCAAAACCAAGTCCCCTGCTTTCAGCTACCGCCTAGGGTACTTCATATTTCGATTATAGGCTCTGGCCATTCTGCATTGGTACATCTGCAAGTGATCTAGTGCTTTCAGTCGCTTTTCATCTAGCGCTACCCATTGCTTGTATCTAGCTTGAACCCATTCGGTTTCTGGTAACTGAGCTTCCAAGGTGACCCTGAGTGACTTAAGCTCTATTTCTACTGGCAATACTACTTCCATACCATACACCAAGGCATATGGAGTCTCCCCTATTGGAGTCTTGACAATGGTTCTGTAACCCTGAAGAGCATACGATAGTTTGTCAGCCCAATCTCTGTAGGTGGTTACCATTTTCGACAAGATCTTCTTTATCGCCTTATTAGATGCCTCCACTGCCCCGTTAGCTTGCGGCCTATATGTACAAGATTTATGATGCTCAAAGCCATATTCTACAAGCAGCTGTACTGTTGCCCCTTGGAATTGCACTCCGTTGTCAGCCACTATATGATGGGGAATTCCATATCGAACAAAGATGTTCTTCTGGATGAACTTAACCATTTGCTTAGCTGTTACGCTAGCGAAGGATTCTGCCTCCACCCATTTTGAGAAGTAATTAACTGACATGACTATGAATCGGTGTCCATTAGATGCTGCAGGATGAATTTCACTAATCATATCTATCCCCCATACGGAAACAACTAAAGAGATGCTAGATTCTGTAGTTCAAGTGGCGGAAGATGACTGATGTCAGCATAGATCTGACACTCGTGACATCTTTTTACTTTCCTTGTACAATCAGCCTGCATAGTCATCCAGAAATACCCCTGTCTCATTATCTTCCAGGCCATAGCGAGTCCATTCATATGTGGCCCGCAAGATCCTGCGTGTACCTGCTGCATCACTGTTTCTACCTCCTGCTCTGTTAGGCATCTTAGAAGAACTCCATTTGCTGTTCTTTTGTACAACTTGTCTTCAAAGATTCTGAACTGACTGGCTAGCTTTCTTAATGACATTTTATCAACAGCACTGGCCCCCTCTGGGTATCCTCCTTCCTTCACATACTGGTAAATGTCGAAGAACCATGGCTTTTCTTCAGCTGTCAATTCCATTACTTCGTGCACTTCAAAACAGGGTTGTTTGGAAGTTGCTATAACCAGTGGTTGTACTTGAGTTTCTTCTGGATTCTCCCACATGGAAGACAGTGTTGCTAGCACATCAGCCATCTTGTTCTCATCCATGGGGACATTTCTGAATTCATATTGGCCGAATAAATCTTTTCTGTATTGTAGCAACTCCAAGTAAGGCCGTTAGGCTTCTTCTTTCAGCTTCTATTCACCTTGAGCTTGCCTAATCACTTTTAGTGAATCTCCAACGATCAAGACATCATTTGCCCCTAGTGTCAACAAAGCTTCCATCCCCAATAAGCATGCTTCATACTCTGCTCCGTTATTGGTTATAGGAAAATCCAATCTTTTCGATAAAGGGATGATTTCACCATCCGGCGTCGTTATGATTACCCTGATTCCAGCACCTTTCCTATTCACGGCACCATCGAAGCACATAACCCATCACTTTATTTCCACCATGGCTAGTTGTTTGTCCGGAAACTCCAAATTCTCTGTGTAATTTGATTCCAGCGGCTGATTTGCTAGAAATTCTGCTACAGCTCGCCCTTTGATGGTCTTCTTGGTGATGTACTCAATGTTGAACTCTGATAAGAGTAACAACCACCTAGATAACTTCCCAACCAATACTGGTGGTTCATATAGATACTTCATCAGATCCACCTTGGCCATGGCTTGCACTTTGTATGACTGGAAGTAATGGCGCAGCTTATTGGTCAGCCAGATCGTTGCCACACATGTTTTCTCCACCAGTGTGTACTTGGTTTCATACTCCAGCAGTTTCTTGCTAAGGTAGTAAGTAGGGTACTCCTTTCTATCATCTTGTTCTTGCACCAACATTGCCCCTACAGAGGAGTCTTCAACGGCCAAGTACAAGATCAAAGGCTTCCCTGGAATTGGTGGACTCAGAACTGGTGGATTTACCAGATAAGCCTTAATTTTCTCAAATGCCAGTTGACATCTATTATCCCATACAATCGGCTAGTCTTTCTTTAATAGCTTGAAAATTGGCTCACAGGTAGAAGTCAACCCTGCTATGAAGTGACTGACGTATTGTAAAGAGCCCAAAAATGAGCGGACTTCATTCTCTGTTTTTGGGGCCAGCATGTCTCGGATAGCTTTGATTTTATCTGGGTCCATTTCTATTCCCCTCTGGCTGACTATATGACCCAACAGCTTCCTTGATGTTACTCTGAATATGCACTTCTTAGAATTATGTTGCAAGCTATACTCTCCAATGCGTGTAAGAAATCTATCCATGATGGCTGGATGATCTTCCTGGGTTGTTGATTTAACAAGCATATCATCGACATATACTTTGATTTCTTTGTGTATCATATCATGCAGCAAAGTTGTGACAGCCCTTTGATAAGTGGCTTCAACATTCTTCAATTCGAAGGGCATTACTCTGTAGTAGAAGGTACCCTATTATGTGATGAATGGCGTCTTCACCTTATCTATCGCGTCCATCAGGATCTGGTTGTACCCTGAAAACGTATCCATGAAGGAATACATTGCTGCTTTTGCTAGAATATCAACCAAGACATCGATATGAGGCAAGGGGAAATCATCTTTTGGGTATGCTTTATTCAGATCTCTATAGTCAATGCATACTCTGACCCTTCCATCCTTTTTAGGTACTGGGACGATATTGGCTAGCCATTCTGTATACTCCACCACTTCAAGGAATTTGGCTTTTACTTGCTTAGCCACTTCTTCTTTCACCAATGTAGCCCACTCCGGCCTCAATCTTCTCAGTTTCTGCTTCACTGGCTTGAACTTAGGGTCCGTTGGGATCTTGTGCACTGCTATCTCCGTGTCTACACTCGGCATGTCTTTGTATGACCAAGCGAAATCTTTAACATGTTTTTGCAATATTCTTGTTAATTCTCTCTCTTCCTCGGGTTTTAGCTCATGTGAAATGAATACCATTTTGGGATTTTCATCTGTACTTATGTTGATTTCATGTAATGCAGTGTCATGTATACTAAATATGCTTGATGGTAAATGCATGCATAGAATTATCAGGATAAACATCACACAAGTAAGCAAACTGTGATTTCATTGCATTAAACTTTTCATAAAGTACATCATTGACATTGAAAATGGAAGAAATAGATACAACAAAATCATTTTCATCCTCCACAGGCGGAGAGCCTTGCACTTCTTCAGCTTCCACTTTCATCTTCAGAGCATCATCCGAATCTACAGCTGCTTTGGCCTCTTTCTCAGCAGTAATAGTGGTTTCCTAAATTTCAGCCACCTGTGCCTTAGCTTTCTTCATAATCTCAGCTATCTCAGTGATCAAAGAATCCAGGTTCACCTTGGTCATCAGCTCCTCTTCAAACCCTTCTTTAGACTTCCTAAACGCCTTGCTTAAGGCGACAGTCAGTGCACTTGAAATTGCTTCTACAGTTTCATCACAGGCTTTCTCTTTATCTTTGTCCTTGGGCACTCTCACTGTTTCTGCTATCCCTTCAGGTGGCTTAATTTGCAGAATAGTAGACTTAGCAACTATCGCTTCCACCACCACGGGTGCCACTGGTTCTTCCCGACTCTTCTCAAAGTCTACGACATCAGAAAATATTTCAAAGTCGGGGTACTCAATGTTTCCAACCCTTACTGGCTCGGCCTAGCCATTATACAGCTCTTCCCCAGCCTTTATGAATGGTTTCATCATAGGCTTACCGTTCTTGCCTCTTCTTTGATTCTTCTGGTCAGATGTTTCCTCGGTATACCCTAGCCCAAACTGTTTTGGCTTTCCCGAGTCAATGTTAAACTCAGGCACCCCTTGCAGGTTAATTCCGAGTCCCATGCCCGGGACAAAAGTCTGCTTATGCAAATATTTGGACAGCTACTCCGGCATATAGTTTTCATAAATGACCATTGGAGCATCTGTGGCTTCCACTTCCCCTACCATGGCGACTTGGAACCCGCGAAATGGTACAACTCCTTCATTTACAACAACAATCATAGATTGGGCATCAGCCTCAATAGTCACAATCTCTCCATTTATCGGGAACTTTATTTTCTGATGCAAAGTAGAGGGAACACATCCTAATGGGTGGAACCACGGTCTCCCAATAGCAGTGACAAAGTGACCGGGATGTCTATCACAGAGAAAACGACCATTAACTTGACTGGCCCGATCTCCACTTTAGTTTCAAAAGTACCGATTATAGTTCTTTTGGAGTCATCATATGCTCGAATTATCATGGAGGACTTCTTCAAAGCATCTTCATTGAAGCCCAAACATGGGAGCATTTTTTACGGACATATGTTTATCGCCGACCCATCGTCCACCATCACACATGACATTATTTTGTCCATCACATGGGCTCTGATGTAGAGGGCCTTATTATGGGATTTTCCCTCACTAGGCAAGCCTTTTTCAGAAAAGACAATGTGAGGAGCTCCAGAATGGATTTTATCCAACAGACAACACATGGCTTCCGGTGATGCAATGGGGGAAACTTCAATTTCTGATAACTTCTTTACTAGGGCCGCCCTATGCTCCTTGTAGGTCAAAAGCAGATGCCACAAACTAGCTTGGGCAGGGGTTTTCTTCAACTAAGAAATAACCAAGTCTTCTTTCTCAACTCCCTCCTGTGTTGATGTGCTACCCGGACCAGTCATCAGTGTTGGGGAATAATCGCACAAAACAAAATGCGCAGCGGAAATAAAAGATTAATCCCCACCAAGGATCCATGTACATTGCATTGAATTGGAAGGAGGGTTAAAGAATTACCTTAATTCTTTGTAGGTTTTGAATCAATTAGGAACCAAAACAGATTCCCTCTACAGTTGATCCACACCGAGCAATTGACTCACCGCGTGCTAGTGCCGGGATCGTAGAACAGTTCTTCGAATGAGAAGGTGAAAAATTGATATTTTTCACTTTTTGCCAAAAGCAAAATTTCGGCCATATTTGATGGAGATGGGGGCTGCTGCTTCTCTTTTCCGTCCAACACCAAAAAACCCTTGTTTTTGGGTTTTTATTATTTTATTATCAATTTATAATTGTAATTAAATACTATATTTAATTATAATTATAAATTAGCCCCCATAAGTTTTATTAATTCTCAATTAATATTAAACTTAGTCAATTCTCCATCATATACACATATGTATGTAAAATTAATTATATCTCCATATAATATAATTAGCATACTTTATGCTATATTAATCTTATTAATATTTACATACATACATACTTATATATATATATACACATATACGTAAATGTATATTATAATTAATTATATCACCATATAATATAATTATAATATACATATATATATATAGCATATTTTATGCCATAAATATATTAATCTTATTAATATGTTCATGTGTATATACATATACATGCAAATATATATCTTTATATATATTTAATTTCTCATCAATAATAAATCATTATCTCATAATGATTTATCCCCGAATTAAGTGAATCTCATTTTGCTCTTTGTGTGTGACCCCGTAGGATCATATAAATTGGCAATGAGGAAATTACCATAATGCCCTCATAAGTCATAAGCGGACTCTAGCAAGCCATTATGACTACCCAATTCATATGATTGGTATAATCCAATAAACCTACTTATAGAATGTGTCATATTCCCTTTTGTCTCTTGATATCATGATTAATTATAAGACATGGTACACTTGTCAATCTTATATAAATTAATCATATGCTTTCTCGATCTCAAAGTAAACTGTTCAGACAAATCAATTGATACTCTTATCAATTATTTGAGCACGGCCATGCATTTAACAGTCTTACTTATCGAGGGGCCCAGTGATATCGCTCTCTTGTTAGAGAGGGACAAAATCCCATATCTGTCACTCACATCCCTAAGCATGAGTCATATTGTACCCAACCACAGCCTTTATAACTACTCTGTTACAAGCAGCGTTTGACTGCGTCAAAGCACAACATGAATTCATCCCGGAATCCATGGTGACCTCAGGTCAAAGGAATCAGCTGATGACACTACTATAATCAAGATCAGTTGTGACACGTGACCATGAACTTGATCTTATAGTGGGTCTCCAGCAACATGTTCTCTAACACATTGCCCGTGAGTATAATCTGTATCTGTATACACTATATTCATCTTATGAATATCCATTATCACTCACACTAGTCTTAGTTTGTTATTATTCCCATAATAACAATCGACTAGGGAAATTTAGAATTACACAATTAATTC
Organism: Euphorbia tirucalli; assembly: GCA_039660915.1. Lineage (NCBI taxonomy): Eukaryota > Viridiplantae > Streptophyta > Magnoliopsida > Malpighiales > Euphorbiaceae > Euphorbia > Euphorbia tirucalli. The sequence goes on along the minus strand of CM077640.1, from coordinate 25,012,440 downwards.
ATGGATACTTATCATAAATGCTAACATACAAACATAAATGATAATATTAATCTACACTAGATTAATCTTAGAAGTCAAATTACATAATCCAATATTGGCCTTAGGGCACAATCTCCAACAATCTCCCACTTGCACTATGGCCAATCATACATGTATCTTATACCCATTGACCTACATGACTTTCATGTATTCACTTGTGCAGGAGTCTTTGTCAGTGAATTATTAATTTTCGCTTCCGTTGTTACTTTACACATTTTCACTCTCTCTTTAGAGACAGCCTCTCTAAATTAGTGAAAAAACGCCTAAGTATATGCTTGTGTCATACAAGGTTCTTACGCATTGAACTATTGTCCCTACAATAGTCTCACAGGATAAGCAATGCTTAGAACAAAACACAACATTTTGTGATGAACTTCTTCATCCAAAATTTCCTTTACATCATATGTAACAATATACTTTGACTACTATTATAGATATTTAGCTATATCGTTTTATTTTGAACCTTTCAAAATCATAACATCTCTTTTTAAGAGAATACTAGATCTCGACTGATATATTGCAACTAATTGCAATCAGTTGTATATGTGCAACTATTTACACAGTTAACATAAGCAAACTTCTTTTAAGTCTTTCTCATTGAACGCTTTCAATGCTTTGACTTAAAACAAAACATTCTTTTAGATCTATCTATATAGATTCTAATTTCAAGAATATAGGCAGCCTTGCTTAAACATTAATTGAAATTACTTTCTTAGCCAAGATTTTACTTCTTGCAAGGTAAGAATGTTATTTCAAACAAGCAACATGTCATCCACATATAGCATTAGGATGCCGATATGCTCCCACTGATCCTTTTGAAACACAAGATTCATCATCCTTTTGATAAAATCAAACCATTTGATTTCTTTATCAAAACTATGATTCCAACTATTTGATGCATGTTTCGATCCTTATAAGAATCTTTGAAACTTGCATACGCTATTTGAATTCTTTGGATGCTCAGAAACTTTGGGTTGTGTCACGTACACATCCTCAATCATGTTTTCACGTAGAAAACAGATTTTGATATCCATTTGTCATATTTTATAATCATATTATGCGGATGTGGCAACAAGAACTCAATTTGACTTGATCATGATTAATGACGAAAAAAGATTTTATCATAGTCCTACTATGAATTTGTTCGTATCCTCATAGTCACTACTATGAACTTGTTTATAACCCCTTTTTGTCACTAGTCGTGCTTTATAAGTTTGAAGATCACCATTCATGTCGGTTTTCAATTTGAAAACTCACTTGCAACCATTGCATACGCATCTTCTAAAAGATTTATCAAAGTCTATACTTTGATTGTTAGACATGGACTTATCTTCAACCTTTGTAGCATCAAGTCACTTATTAGATTCAAAATCTAACATTGCTTCTTCATAAAAGAAGACTTATTTCATCTAGTAAAATTACATCATGATTTTGAGAAATCCATATCTCTCCTAATCATGTCGTATTCCACTAGACTTTCATTGGACTTGTGTAATTTCAACAATGATCATGAAACTATTTCCACGTTCCTCTTCAACGTTAAATGTCACTTTTGTGAATTATGAGTTTTGTAGGTGTACCTTACTCCCACTAACTCTACTAGAAATTAACTCCCTCTTCAAGGGGAAACCATTTCTAGCTACAACTACTTTGTATCCCAAAGAAACACAGGAGTAACAACTCCTACTTTCCTTTTGAGTAATCCACAATACGACATTTAAATTTAGGTGCCAACTTATTCGAATATAAGCTTTACAGCCCTAAACTTATTCAATGAAACAACTTGGGTCTCTTACCCAACCATATCTCATATGTTGATTCATGAATTGTTTTAGACGGAAAAATATACACAGCTGCTTTAATGGCATATTCTCGAGAAAACGATGATCAACTTGACTTCATCATAGATTGAACTATATCTGTATAGAGTTCGACTACTCCCTTTTCGACACAACTTCCTTTGTGGCGTAATTGGAGGAGTTAATTGTGAGACAGTCCCACAATCTCTAAGATGATTGTCAAAATCTTGACTCAAATGTTCACCACTTGGATCATATCTAAGTGACTTTACTATCATGTCAAGATACTTCATACTCCTTTTACAAGCTTTTGAACACTTCAAAAGTTCCAAACTCGTGTTTCATTTGATACTCTTATCTAGTGAAAAGTTCCATAAAGGTAATGAAGTATTAAAACCTTCTTTAGCAGTTGATTTATAATTCATATACATCCACATGTATAATGCTTAATAAATCGATTATTCTTTAACTACTTTTAGCAAAGAACCACTTTTGTCATCTTTTATAATAAACAACATTCGCATGATTCAAGATGATTCATAATCTCATGAATCCAAAAGTCCATTCTTATGGAGTTTCAAAATGCGACTTTGCTTATGTCTCCAAGACGACACTGCCAAAATAGGTTGAATCAAACTATTTGATTCGATCCTTACAGTATTTATGTTACAGATGGGCTCCACATATAAAGACAATTATGTAAATCTGTATTTCATAATCATGTCTTTATAAAGCTTATAATTCACAATTATAAAATAAACAACATTTGTTTACTTAAGCCAATAAGCTCAATAGGCAACAAGAGTTCATAACTTACATGTAAAAGTTCATAACCTTTAACCAAAATTCATAACTTTTATGTAAAAGGTTCATAACCTTCGAGTAACAACCTTTGCTTCTCTTGCCTATTCGTATTCTACCTTCACCTTCATAAGGTTTCTATTCAAGTTAAGATTCTTCATATTCCACTAATATGTGATCCATAACTGGTATCTAATACCTTTGATATAGAAACAAAAGTAGAATAATTAATAAATACTTAAGGTAGCAGTCTTACTGCCTTTCATCTTCTTATAGTTCTCCAAACAGAGTTTACTATTTCCATTCTAATGAACGATTCATTCTAGAAATGGCAACACCCTTCTTTTGGAGATCTCTCTATGCCAACAGCTTTGGCCTTTAAAACATGTTTCACCCGAACCTTTCGGTCTTTATGCTTTTCGACCTTCCTTTCATCCTTTTCCTTTTGAACCATAAGCACACAATTCGAGGCGGGCTTATCCTTTATGGATAACTTAACATTCTTTTGCATCCTATGCAACTAATTCACAATTTTCTCCATGTCATTCAAATGATAGTTCATCACCAATGACTATCAATTAATGAATTCAAGATCACATCTTAATGCCTTTTGGAGGCCAATGAGAAAATGTTGCCTCAAACACTTATCTTTTCTTGCTCACTAACTGATGGAACATTTCCATTTGTGATGTATCATATACCTCAAGTAAAACTTCCACGTGCGGAAGAATTGGTGGCAAGTGTAAGATAATAAATTATAAACAGAGTCCCTTCGATGCTTCAAGTAAGCATCTTTTATACTCGTGTTACAATTGCTAGTGGTTCATTGGGCAAAAGGATTATTGAGAACATATGATTCCTTTTGATTTGAGAACAATTCTCAAGGTTCAATAACAATCGAGACCATGGTAATAGCAATCATAACTATAATAAAGCGTGTAAAGATTTTTATTTAAATGCTCCCACTTAAATTATAAAACCCTTTAAAATATTTAAGTGGGTGAAGATCCAAAATCCATACTTAACCATAGCACTGCTTTGGCATGTCCCTATGATTAAATATAATTTCGGTAGGCAAAGACTCAAAATCATGCTTTAAACCATTTAAACATATTTTGGATGTGCACTTCTTTGCCAATTGCATCATTATGCAACTCTTCTAATTTATGAGATGCATGATATCATATATCATATTTAATTTGTATGTTACTCATCTCATCCTTGCCTCGGGCTCAAACACCTTTTTGATTAACCCTTTAGTTAAACCAATTACAACACAATGAGAATCACCTTTTCTCATATTATTGCTTCGCTAAGGTCACAACATGCGTACCCGCCCTGGCGGTATACCATGATGCGAACATAGTACTTGACAAGTGTTATGCGTAATTGGGTGGCAAAAATATAAACTTCATAAGTTTATTTAGGGTTTATTAATTCCTGTGAGTTAGTTGTATCATATACAATTTCATGGCATTAATATTAATCATACTTTTGTTAATATTAATTAGCATGGATTCTTATGGCATACAATTGTCTAGCATGCATATAGAATATCTAGCATGGCATCACATGGCATCTAAATAAAATAAAGCATGCATATGACTCGAACCGTGTTATGGTATGGTTTAAATCTACATTGATTTTCATAGGCCAATATGAAAATCAACAGGGTCATATCCTAGGTAGTAGCATCCATCACATGGTCATTGCACCGCCTCTTGGATCCGCCTCCACGTCTTTGCTTCCAAGCACCATCTCATGGATCTATATTTTACAAAAAAAATTGCAACCTATACAATTTTTCTAGTAAAATAAATTTTACATATCATAAATTGCATCCTATACAATTTTTCTAGTAAAATTAAAATTTAAAATTTACATAAATACAAACGACTCGCAGGTCGTATTTATATAAAACCATAATAAATAAAATAAAGCATCCACGGGGTCCAAAACCATACCATAACACCATGCATAAAATTATCAACAATAATTTTATATCTAAAAATATTTAGGGTTCAAAGTGGTAAAATACAATCACATTGTATTTAGAATTAATTAATTTGGAAAAAATCGTAAATATGCAGAAACAATTTTCCACACTTAAAACGAAAAAAGGGTAAAAACTGTCGGACAGCATGCTCGTCGGGCCTCGCACTGCAGTATCCAATACTGCGCGCAGCCCGACGGGCTGCGCAACACAAAGCTGCGCAGCCCATGCTGCGCAGCCCATGCTGCGTAAGCAGCATGCTGCTTACGCAGCAAGTGCAATTGCAATTGCAATTGCAATTGCACTTGGGCGCAATTGCAATTGCAATTGCATTGCACCCAAAAGTTATTCTGGGCATTATGCCCAGAATAACGAAACAGTATTCATTTTTTTTTTTTTTTTTTTTTTTATAATTAAATTGAATTGAAACAATTTCAATAAAAACCCATGAATCAAATTCATGATTCCAAAAACCCCTTAAACATTCCAAATCATTAACATAAAATCATTCACAATGATTAATTAATAAAATCAAATTTTATTTTGTTATTCACAATAACATAGAACCCTAAATAAAACATACAAACCCCTAACAACAATTCTGATCCAATCAAAATCATACAAACCCTAACATGCAATTTTGATCCAATCAAAACATAAATCCAATTCAATCAAAATACAAGTGGCTCTGATACCACTGTTGGGGAATAATCGCACAAAACAAAATGCGCAGCGGAAATAAAAGATTAATCCCCACCAAGGATCCATGTACATTGCATTGAATTGGAAGGAGGGTTAAAGAATTACCTTAATTCTTTGTAGGTTTTGAATCAATTAGGAACCAAAACAGATTCCCTCTACAGTTGATCCACACCGAGCAATTGACTCACCGCGTGCTAGTGCCGGGATCGTAGAACAGTTCTTCGAATGAGAAGGTGAAAAATTGATATTTTTCACTTTTTGCCAAAAGCAAAATTTCGGCCATATTTGATGGAGATGGGGGCTGCTGCTTCTCTTTTCCGTCCAACACCAAAAAACCCTTGTTTTTGGGTTTTTATTATTTTATTATCAATTTATAATTGTAATTAAATACTATATTTAATTATAATTATAAATTAGCCCCCATAAGTTTTATTAATTCTCAATTAATATTAAACTTAGTCAATTCTCCATCATATACACATATGTATGTAAAATTAATTATATCTCCATATAATATAATTAGCATACTTTATGCTATATTAATCTTATTAATATTTACATACATACATACTTATATATATATATACACATATACGTAAATGTATATTATAATTAATTATATCACCATATAATATAATTATAATATACATATATATATATAGCATATTTTATGCCATAAATATATTAATCTTATTAATATGTTCATGTGTATATACATATACATGCAAATATATATCTTTATATATATTTAATTTCTCATCAATAATAAATCATTATCTCATAATGATTTATCCCCGAATTAAGTGAATCTCATTTTGCTCTTTGTGTGTGACCCCGTAGGATCATATAAATTGGCAATGAGGAAATTACCATAATGCCCTCATAAGTCATAAGCGGACTCTAGCAAGCCATTATGACTACCCAATTCATATGATTGGTATAATCCAATAAACCTACTTATAGAATGTGTCATATTCCCTTTTGTCTCTTGATATCATGATTAATTATAAGACATGGTACACTTGTCAATCTTATATAAATTAATCATATGCTTTCTCGATCTCAAAGTAAACTGTTCAGACAAATCAATTGATACTCTTATCAATTATTTGAGCACGGCCATGCATTTAACAGTCTTACTTATCGAGGGGCCCAGTGATATCGCTCTCTTGTTAAAGAGGGACAAAATCCCATATCTGTCACTCACATCCCTAAGCATGAGTCATATTGTACCCAACCACAGCCTTTATAACTACTCTGTTACAAGCAGCGTTTGACTGCGTCAAAGCACAACATGAATTCATCCCGGAATCCATGGTGACCTCAGGTCAAAGGAATCAGCTGATGACACTACTATAATCAAGATCAGTTGTGACACGTGACCATGAACTTGATCTTATAGTGGGTCTCCAGCAACATGTTCTCTAACACATTGCCCGTGAGTATAATCTGTATCTGTATACACTATATTCATCTTATGAATATCCATTATCACTCACACTAGTCTTAGTTTGTTATTATTCCCATAATAACAATCGACTAGGGAAATTTAGAATTACACAATTAATTCATGGATACTTATCATAAATGCTAACATACAAACATAAATGATAATATTAATCTACACTAGATTAATCTTAGAAGTCAAATTACATAATCCAATATTGGCCTTAGGGCACAATCTCCAACAATCAGGGCCTTGTCTTTCGACTGAGCCACTGGTTGATAAACCTTACCGTTTTGGGTCACGTTCTGGACTTCTTGAATTTTCAGCTTCTCGATAGCTGGAGGCTTAACTATCTGATCCCCGCCAAACTCTTTGTATTCATCCTCTGAGTCAATGTCATTCAAGCTCACCGGCTTGATTTCTTTTTGATCCGTCTACCCCACACATTTGGACTCTGCCTCAGCTTTGCCAATTGCTACAGACTGTATAGAGAGATTCGCCTGAAGGACTTGAGCAAAGATGAAATTGGCTGGCAATCCTGAATGTACCATGTTTATCCGCTTCTTGAATACCAAGAACGGGTTAGTTTTTTATGCTGGGTTTAGGGGGCTCCTGCTCATCAATCAGCTCTTGAATAGCATCCCTCAGTTTGTAGCAATTATTGGTTCTGTGGCCAGTCACAACATGGTACGTGTAGAAATTATCTTTATCCGCATTAGCAGGTTTCTCAAATGGTCTTAGGGACTACAATAAGCCTCCATTTCTGCACTTTTCAAAAATTTTAACCAAGGGGAGAGTCCAAGGGGATATGCCTTGTCCTCTTGGGTTTCTATTCTGATTGCTTTGCTATTGGGTTACCTCGGCAACCTCGACTTGCTTTACCTCAGAAGACTGCTCCTCTTTTCCTCTAGAACATAAGCTAGAACCACTACCAGACCCAGTCGCAGTTGTTAACCTATACCCAGAGCTATATCCTGAACTTTTGTCACCTCTATGGCTTGCTACTTTCTCTTCCTCATCTTGCTTAATTTTCATAGCCATGCTATACACCTCACTGAGCTCACTGAAGGGGTGGAACTTCATGTTGTTCTTGAAGATGTCCCTACTACCGTCGATCAACTTCTGGATCAATTCATCTTCATCAAGGAAATTTTTCAGCAAAATCATTGTTCATCCATCGTTGATAATACTCGTCGAAGGGCTCATTTGATTTTTGCTTAATTCGCTCCAGGTCATACAGCTTTAGTTGAATCTTGGTATTGAAGCTGTGGTATTTGATAAAGGCCACCGATAAAGCTTTCCAGTCTGATTGCTCTTCCTTTGATAAAGAATTGTACCAGCGCAATGCTCCTCCCTCAAGTGTAGTCAGGAAGAGATTGATAAGTTGTTGCTTAGTGGCGCCCGCCGTCAGCATGACCCGGGCATAGAGATTCACATGGGCCTTGGTGAACCCATTCCCTTGTAAGAAGGAACCTTTGGCACTTCAAAGCCAATAGGAAAAGTCTCAATGCCTTTACTAATCATGGCATCTACATTAACTGCCTTCTTGGATTCCGAACTGACACTGGCCCCTTTCTTCAGCTAGGCCACAGCTTCATCCAACTCAGAATATCTCGCCTTCATTTTCCTCTCCATAGCTACCTTAATTTCTTGCAGCTTCTCTAAACTAGTCGAGGCATCACCACCCTGCTGAGACGATTCAGCCTCTTTCTCCTTTCCAGCCCCACTAGCATCAGTTTCCCCGACTTCTCTCACAACAGCACATATTTCCTCCTTCAGCATGTCACGGAAATCCTGTGATCTCAGGAAATCCTTCAAGGCATCAGCAAGACTTGGTGTCTTATTGGCCATCTCAACTTCTTCCCCGGACTTTTTGGTTCTACTACTCTTCTTTCCCTAACAGCCCCCAAAGCCTGAGATCTTGTCCTAAGACGATCCAGTTTACTCTGCTTGACATCATATGGGAGATGTTAGGGTTATAATTGAATGGCATGGTGACATGAAGAGTGAGACACTGAAAGTGCTTATGATGAATGGATGAAATAATGTCATGGGGCAAATGATGATGAGGATGGTCTTTATTTATTATTCTTTTTCTTTTTGGGACATTCCGAGAACACCCAATGCTATGCAAAAAGAAAATCAAGTGTGGACTGCCACATGGACAAGGGCTCGGCGCCTTTGGGGCACCTAATGAATTTCGTGAAATGGTCGCGTATGTGCCGACACACGGACAAGGTCTCGACGCTTTGTAGGTCTATGAGATGATATGAAATGGTCGCATGGGACCGCCCCATGGACAGAGTTTTGATGCTTTTGAGGCATATGATATGAAATGATGTTATAAAAAAAGTCACATGTAACTGGGGACACGAACAGAGGTTAGGAATTCGGGGATGACCTTTCATGATTTAGTAATGTTATGAAATGCCCCTACATGTGTACTAATCTGGCACTCGGGGAGTGCCTTGAATGATGTGATAATGTCATGAAATGATCCGACGTGGATAATGATATTAGTGAGTTTCTTACAATTTTTATTATAATGTATTATGCTATGTATACATGAGATGTATGAATTCATAAGTGTGCTAACATGGATTGTTTTTGTAGGGATTTTCATAGAAAAGCCAGCCGATTAAGTGAAATTTTGCATTGATTTTCTCAAATTCGTGCCTAGGAGCAATTGAAATGGAAATAAAAAACAATAAAATAAAGATGAGAAAAATTAGATTCTCACCCGGAATATCTCTACAAGAGATGGCTGCAGAAATCGAATTCGATCTCCTCCACGTTCCCGTACACAAACTGCTATCGGACTAGAACCCGTGCCAACGAATGGATCGATGGAAGAGAGAGTTTTTCTTGCTGAAATTTTCTGCCTATTCTCCCCTAGGACTGGTCGAAATTTTTAGTCTTAGTTGGTCCTAATGTTTGGCCAAAATTCTTCTATTAAGTGGAAGAGTTTTGGCTGAACATAAAGAATCTAGGTGGCTTAGGGTTTTTTGCTTCTTTATTGGGTCAAAATTAATTACCATAGGTTAATATTTAATTCCAATTCAACTTTAATTTTTATGTAATGTCATTATATTAAGCCATATAATATAATACATTGTACTTGAATTAAAATTAATTGGTTAAATTAAATTCACCCGATGAATTAATTTCAACCTAACTTAAAAGAAATAAATATAACCAATATATGCAAAATATTTCTACCAGAAAATAAACTCATGAAATAATTAATTTAATTAATTCATAGAAATCCAATTAAATTGATTATATTATTTTGATTAATCCAATTAATCTATAATTTAATCAATTAATAATTCCTCTTTCCAGTCAGTATACTCCAAGTATACATTTGACCCATTTAGTTCAAGCTCAGTCGTTCAATGTGTATGATCCTGTGGGCCCGTCTTTATATTAGCAGTGGGCCTATGGCCCACAAACTGTAGGTGGGCTCTAGCAAGCCACTACAGCTCCCAATTAAGACGGAGATAGTAGTCTGACTGAAATCTAAACCCTGTAGTTTAAACTCATATATCCCATGTCATTGATATCGGTGTCCAATACATAGGCATGGATTGATCACCCTCTTTTTTAACTTGATCCCAAATGAACTGATGCTCATAAACAAGTTCTAACTCATTTGGGTGTGGCCACACTCTTATTAGTTGCATTCATCAAGTGGTTGGTGATATGCTTTCAGTCGACTACTGAGTGACATTCCCTTCTGCATATCTAGCATTGCCATGTTCACTGACATACCCAAATGTATCCATATTTGGCACCCTATTACAGGCCCTTTAGGCATACACCAAAGTTTGCCACTTTACATGTAGCACCATCATATGGTCAGGTCAAAGGATCCATGCAAGTACTACACGAGAATCACTTGTGATACTTTACTATGTGGATTTCTCATTTAGTGGATCTATCTAGTACCCTGCCCCTTTTGCATGTAGCCATTAACTTGGTCGACATCCCATGTCCAATGACTGGTAGATTACCGTACCTAATCTAGAGATTTAGGGTTCGAGCAACTTACCTATTCAACCTCTAGCTTGCATTTATTTTACAATTTATATCACCATATTTTATGCACTTTATTATCTTTCTCTACCCAATTTTGTTTTGTATTTATTTAACCCATACTCACGCGAATGACAGGAATAAATTGCAGAGTAAATAAATCATACACCCATGCAGTTCAAAAGAATAAAAATAAAGGCTTCTTATACAACCAGATCGAATAAAAAGGAAAACTCTCGTCCTCACTATGAGTGGACAACGTTTCCTCTCTCGGAAGGGAGCCGTGATATCGGGCAACCCTCCCTTGAGGGGGTTTTTAGAACGAAAATTTGGTTTTGGAAAATTAAATTATTTCGTAAAAGAATCGAAACCTACGTCTCGATAGAAGATATAAGAGTCGCCACCCGGCTCAGCTCAACCAAAAATTTATAGTGTAGCTGAACCAGATGAGGGCCGCTACACTTTATAGAGTTCTAGGTCTAGACAAGTCCCTTATTTCATGTCTAATCAAAATAAATTCGGCCAATGTTCATTGATGATATTTTATATTTCTACAATGATATTTAGTGATTTAATCATGCAGCGTATGCACAAATAAACATAAAGCAGTAAATATATAAATTATTACAACCCAATCGAATCACAAATAAACTATCCTAGGGGATACATTTGTATAATTTGGGGATCAGGTTATAATCGCCTATTTTACACGAGTATCTAATAAATTGAAATTACAATAACAAATAAAAATAAATAAACCAAACCCTGTAAAACAAAGGTTAGCATAGATATATGCAACAAGTTGGTCTCAAACAGATAGAACAGGGAAATGAGCGATTTAGGGACATGCATTTAGGGGTAGTCTGGTAAACTTAGCTAATTCACCCGACTAGACCTGGAAAACAGTTTTGAAATGTTCTTGTGTTTTTGTTTCATGAGAAAATACATTTTTGAAAATATTTTCTTTTTCCGGTTTACTTTCATTTAGCACGCAAATCTGGGTCGGTTTCCGGGAGATTTGGATCTCCGTCGTTGTTCTGTTCTAAATGCGATAACTTCAAAAATTAAATCTAAGGTCATAGATGCATGGAATAAATTCATTTTTGATGATTTTCTGATTTTTATGCACTTTTATAATTTTTCTGATTTTTTATGGATTTTTTATGGATTCCCTACTTCTGGACGAAGGTTACAGTCGTACGGGTGTGATTACAGCCATGTGACTATAATTACAGTCGCATAACTGTAATTATAGTCATGCGGCTGTAATTTGCCTATTACAGAAAAAGTGTCAAAATTTGTTTAAGTAAAAAGAGATAGCCGTGGGAGTTGAACAGTCGTACGACCATAATTACAGTCATGCGACTGTAATTACAGACGTACGTCTGTTCATCCTACCCAGAAACAGCAGAGTAAAATATTATGATTTTATGCACGAAATAACCTAAAACACACAAAAGATGAAGCAAAACACAAGTTTTAAGTCTAGTTACCCTTGTAGCTTTGATCCACCGTTAATTTGGCTTAAAAAAGGCTTTGAATTGGCTTCAAATTGATTATTCTCCTTTGTATGTCAAGGTACAAAGTATTGTCCAAAAATCCCAACAAGTTACGATTTGAAGGTTCTGGAATGATTTGGGGTTGTTTGTTAAGTTTAAACCTATGATTTCTAACAATTTTTACTCTAAAAGACCAAGAATTAAAGAAGAAAGAAGAAGAAGAAGATTATGTTTTGTGTTTCTTTTTCTCCCTTTTTTCTTAATCTTAAGAGCTCCCTTTGATCCAGATTTTCTCTCCCCACTTTTGCTTTTCTGCCTCCTCTTCTGTTCTAATCTTCTCTCCTATTTTCTGGCTGCAGGAGGCATTAAATGCCCCTCAAATCACCCTTCTTTTTTTCTTTTACGGTATGGGCTGCTACGCCTGCTGCGATCCTACAGTCGTACGACTGTAATTTTTTATTATTGTTGTACGATTGTAAATACAGTCGCACGACTGTAATTTTTTATTACAGTTATACGACTGTAAATATAGTTGCACGACTGTAATTACAGTCGTGTGGCTCAAGTCTCTCTTATTTATTTTTTTTAGGCTGGAAAATTCTAGCGCTTACAGCTGGCCCTCATGTGATCAAATTCGACACTCGACTCCAGGTCTAAAATACCTGAGGTGATGAATTTGAGAGCACGAATTGAAGCACCGTAAACGAAAGAAAGAAAATGCACACTAAGTTATTGAAGTCTCACTATTGTGATGATGATCTAAGTTGATTGGATGAGTTGAGCTGATACCGGGTCTACATTACCCAAGGCAAAGCTGATCTGGGCCTGACACCGGGTCTATATTACTCATGACAGATCTGCTAAATTTCTGAGAAACAGCTGACTTGGGCCTAACATCGGGTCCATATATACTAGCAGCGAATCTGTTTAGGTGAAGCTGATTTGGGCCTGACACTGGGTCTATATTACTTGCGGTGGATCTGCTAAATTTCTAAGGTATAGCTGATTTGGGCTTAACATCAGGTCTATATATACCCACGGCGAATCTGTTAAGGTGAAGCTGATCTGGACCTGACACCGGGTCTATATTACCCGCGACGGATCTGCTAAATTTCTAAGGTACAGCTGATTTAGGCCTGACATAGGGCTTATATATACCCGCGGCAAATCTACTGAGGTGAAGCTAATCTAGGCCTAACATCAGGTCTATGTTACCCAAGGCAGATCTACTGAATTTCTAAGGGTACAGCTGATTTAGGCCTGACATCGGGTCTTTATATACCCGTGGCAAATCTGCTAAGGTGAAGCTTATATGGGTCTGACACAAGGTCTATTTTACCTGAGGTGGATCTGCTGAATTTCTGAGGTACAGCTGATTTGGGCTTGACATCGGGTCTATATATACCCGTGGTGAATTTGTTGAGGTGAAGATGATCTGGGCCTGACACCAGGTCTATGTTACCGGAGGCAGATCTACTGAATTTCTGAGGTACATCTGATTTGGGCATGACATCTGGTCTATATATACCCATGGCAAATCTATTGAGGTGAAGCTGATTTGGGCCTAACACCGGGTCTATGTTACCCGAGGCGGATCTGCTAAATTTCTGAGGTACAACTGATTTGGGCCTGACATTAGGTCTATATATACCCATGGTGAATCTGCTGGGGTGAAGCTGATCTGGGCCTGATACTAGGTCTATGTTACCCGAGGTGGATATGTTGAATTTCTGAGGTACAGCTGATTTGGGCCTGACATTGCATCTATATATACCCGCGGTGAATCTGCTGAGGTGAAGCTGATATGGGCCTGACACCGGGTCTATGTTACCCGAGGCGGATCTGCTGAATTTCTGAGGTACAGCTGATTTGGGCCTGACGTCGGGTCTATTTGTACCTGTGGTGAATCTGCTGAGGTGAAGTTGATATGGGCCTGGCGCCTGGTCTATGTTACCCGAGGCAGATCTGCTGAATTTCTAAGACACAGCTAATTTGGGCCTGACATCGGGTCTATATATACCCGTGGTGAATCTGCTAAGGTGAAGCTGATCTGGGCCTCACACCAGGTCTATATTACCCGAGGTTGGGCCTGTGCTGGATCTATCCATATCTGAGGCAGCGATGATGAATTCCTACATTTAAAATGGTGAGTCTTCACTCTTTGATCTAGAGATTTTGAACAAAAATTTTTGCCTCTTCGATCAAGAATGAAGACTAGCTTGGGATGAATACTCTGTGTATTCTATGTATGTATGCATGATGATGCATATGCATGTGGATCCTAAAAGATGCATTTCTCGTTTTTTGTTCAATCTTAATGTTTCCTTTTTCCATTGGGGAGCATATGTCATGCCCCTAGCTGACTCTGGCTTGTGGAAGACATTCTTTGCACAAAGCTTTTTTTTTTCTTTTTTTGTATAGTATATCTTTTTTGTTGAAGATGTATGATGACTACTGAAGAAACGAAATGACTGCTAGGTATGCGTGATGACTGCCGAGGAAAAGGTCGTAATGTCCTTTATAAAGGTTCCGCTGGGGAATAGTGTGGAGGATCCTACTAGAGAATACTGTAAGGACTGCTGCTGGGAATGGTGGAAGGGTTCTACCTTTCTGCCCCTAGGAATTGAGAATCTAGAAGTGCTCTAAATTTTGCCTGAGCTACCCAATGCGGTTTTTCATCCCAGCGAGCTGCTTTAACTTTTGCCTGAGGCATCTTTTTGGCTTTCACCTCAGTGAGCCCCTTTTGAAAATGCTTTAACTTTTGCCTGAGTTGCCTTTTCAGTTTTCACCTCAGCGAGCTTTTTTTTTTTATTTTTTTTAGATGCATATAAGCAGAAGATGTGCACAGCCATGTATGATGCATGATGCAAATTCAATTTCAAGCAGACTTAGGACATTTAAATGAACAGAGCAAGGCATTCATTCATTCATTTATTAATAATGTTTTAGCATAATACACATCACAGATGAAATGAAGTTAAGGACAGGATCAGCAATGGTATCCGTCTTGACTGAATCCACGACTGCCACTAACCGGTCCTTGCAGATTTTCCAGCTGGTGGTGCTAACCTCAATGTCCTAATTTTTGCATGGACCACCTTTTCAGTTTTTGATCCATCAGACTGTCCTAATTTTTGCATGGACCACCTTTTCGGTTTTCGATTCATCGGGCCCTTTTTTTTTTACGTATTAGCACCTGAGTTCGTCCTGATTTAATAGGGTCAATGACTTAGTATCTATTTCCTCTATTAGACCACTTCCATCTCATAGACCAACGAGTATAGTGTTTTTCCTGTGTGTGCTCTGCTGCTAGTTCTTTGTTCTTGTAAGGCAAATGGTAACATGTCAGCGCAGTCTTTGTAGACAACTGCCATATTTGACAGCACCCTTTTGATGGACTTAATACTTGTTTATACTACCCCGTTGGCTTATGAGTGATACAGAGATAGAGTATGATGCCTCACCCCATTATCCTGGAACGATTGTGTTGTTGCCCCTGAACTTGTGTTCCGTTACCTGGCATGATATGGTGTAGAATGCCATATAGTGCGAATACACTCTTCTTTCTAAACTTGGACCCATACACTTTTTTATTTTTTTTTTACATTCATATATATATAACCCGATTCTACCCACTTTGAGGAATAGTTGATTTTTATGACTATGAATCAATGTCCATTCGGCATAAGTGGTGTCATCTTTCTAATGCTATCAATTCCTCGTCCCATGATAATCCTTTTTTTTGGTTTGAGTGTACGGAGCTTTTGTTTGGCTGGGCTCGTCTTTCGAATTCTTTAGAATTCCACATCCTGCAATCCTTTGTCAACCCCCAGGTGTACCATCATAGGACTAGGCAAAGGTCTTCACGTGCTTTTGGGGCACTTTGCAATTTCTTTTTTTCTTGTCAGGCATGAGGTCTTTTAAGATGGATACCATTTTTGGATCATCATCTGTCTTTAGATTCGTTTCATGCAATAATGTGTCATGTATGCTAAAGACATTAGATGAATGTTTGTATGTATACACAGTGTTCCATCCAGAAAAATATCACATGAGTAATTGAAATCAAATTGCATTGCATTAAACGCTCATGGGCTGAATTGTTCACAAAATAGAATAGAAATCAAAAGCAGATACATCAAAATAATTGTCGTCCTCCACATGCGGAGGGTCTTCTCTTGTTGCTGCATCATCGGCTTCAATAGCTTGAACACATGGATTAGTCAAAGCTGGGCAAGGGGTTTTTCTGAACACTAGGCTTTAAAGGTGGTTCCACAATCTTTCCTTCAGCTATCAATTGTTGGATAGCCCTCATTAATTGCATGCAGTCATTTGTGTGGTGCCCTACTGTCACGTGACAAGAATAGAAGTTGCCTTTGTCTGCCTCGCCCAGCCTTTCTAACGGCTTTAGAGAATTCAACAGACCTCCATTCCTGCATTTTGCAAAAATCTTGGCCAAGGAAAGAGTCCAAGGGGATAGGCCTTGAATTCGCAAATTTCCATCTTGGTCACCTCATTGCTGAGACACAGCGGCAACTTCAGTTGGCTTATCTTCCAAGAATTGCCTGCTTTTGCTTATAGTGTCATAACCAGATCCACTGCCTATCCTAGCTGTGGCTATCGACTGGTACCCAGCACTGTACCCAGAGCATCTATTATCCCCGTGGCTTGCTGCCTTTTCTTCTTCATCTCTCTCAATCTTCATAGCCATGCTGTATACTTCGCCGAGTTCACTGAAAGAATGAAATTTCATATTGTTCCTGAAGATGTCCCTACTGCCATCGATCAGCTTCTGGATCAACTCATCTTCGTCAAGGCAGTTTTTCAACATGATCATCTTATTCATCCATCTTTGGTAATACCCACCAATGGATTCATTGGGCTTCTGCTTGACCCTTTCCAAGTCGTACAGCTTCACCTAGATCTTAGTGTTGAAGCTGTAGTATTTGATGAAAGCTATAGATAGTGCTTCCCAATCTGATTGCACATCCTACGATAATGAACTGTACCCGGACAAAGCTCCCCCTTCGAGGGTGGTTGGGAAAAAGTTAATCAGCTGCTACTTTGTAGCCCTCATTGTCAGCATGATTCTAGCATAAAAGTTGACATGGGCTTCGGGTGAACCAATCCCCTTGTAGGAACTTGTGGCACTTGAAACCCGACGGGGAAAGTTTCAATGCCCTTGCTAATCATAGTATCCACATTTACTCCTCTCTTGGGGCCCAAGCTGATGTTGGCCCCTTTCTTCAGCTCGGCGACCACTTCATCCAACTCTGAGTACTTTGCCTTTATTTTCTTCTTCATGGCAGCCTCAATTTCCTGCAGTTTCTCTATGCTAGCCGAGACATCAGCCCCAAGCTGTGAAGATTCAGCTGCATTTTCTTTTCCAGGCCCACTGGTTCTGATTTCCCCACTTTCTCTTACAACGGCCAGCATCTCTTCTTTCAGCATGTCACGAAAATCCTATGATATCAGGAAATCCTTCAGGGCATCAGTAAGACTTGGTGTTTGGTTTGCCATTTCCACTTCCTCCTCGGAATCAGACTCACTTTCAGTTTCTACTGTCCTCTGTTCCTCAAAAGCCCTCAAAGTTTGAGATCTTGTCCTCGGCAATCCAGGTTACTCAGTGAACTGTCTATGCAGAGCTTTGGTCTTGCGAACTTTCCCCCCTATATCACATGTGAAAAGTTAGGGATGATAAATGAATAAAGTGATGGCATGGGGAATGGTGCTCGAATTATGCTTCATGAATGGAAATGAAAATAAGGATGATCCTTGTATTTTGATTTCCTTTGTTTAGGACGTCCCAAGAGTGCCCAATGCTATGTAAAAATAGTGCAAAAAGGTCTCGTGCGAACCGTTGCACGGACAGAGGTTCAGCACCTTGGGGCACCTAATGAGTGTCGTGAAATGGCCGTGTATGTACCATCACATGGGCAGAGTTTTGATGCTTTGCGGGTCTATGACATGAAATAGTCATATAGGGGCCGGCCCACGGACGGAGTTTCGACGCTCCTTGGAGCATCTAACATGAAGTGATATTGCAAATTAGTCGCTTGTAACTTGGACACGGATAGAGGTTCGGTGTTCGTGGAACACCTTTTATGATTTGGTAATGTTATGAAATGAACTTATATGTGTAGTAATCCGGTACTTATGGAGTACCTCAAATGATGCAATAATGTCATGCAACAATCTGGAGTGGATCGCAACACCCAACAGAACTTCGGCATCACCATGACACCAATGATAAATGACATGATGCCATGTAATGATATCGTGTGACCTGCCACATGAAAATGGACTTAAGACCATTATGGTCCCCTATTGAATGAAATGGTCTAGTGAAATGGTTGAGTGCAATCCGATGCACGGGCAGAACACGGGTAGTTTTGGGACTCCCGATATGTTATGAAATGAAATGACCATGATGGGCATCCTTGGAACGTCCTTAATTTAAATGAGATGACATGACATGAACTGGTTAGGATGCATGAAATACATGATGATGTTGTGTATGCTTCTTGAAAATGTTAACACATGAATATAATGTTATGGCTGTAAAAGGAATGGTTAGTATGAATGTCACATGGGTGATTACTGTTTTCACACATGAAAAAATGCAAGTGGATGTACAAAAGATATGAGTTAGTATCCCACAAATGCTTTGCATGTAGCATTTCATGTTCGTGGAAAATACTGATGATGGTATGCTATGAAGGAACGAGAAACAGGTAGCACATAGCATGCGAAGCGTGTTCCTCCAACCTTATTCCTCCAATCATGGTCAATTTTTGAGAAAATTCTAACCGAGTCCTAAGAGGGGTTCACTTTGATCATCAACTGGGGATGATGAAGGCATAATTTATAACATTCATGCAATTTAGTTTGGTATCCTAAGGGAATCCAACTAAGGTTGCCTACATGAGTTCGGTCTAAGTCGAGATAAAATCAAGGACCCCAGAGCAAAATATACTCCTCACTTCTCCCCAATTAAGGGTACAAACAAAGGGGTATGTACGAGGCTATGGGTGGTGTTTCGTATCCTTACCCCTAAGACCATGAGGAATATAGGCAACACTTCAACAATTCACCGGGTTGAAAATTGGATACTTAGCCTCAAGTATGTCTAACTAAAATGCAAGATAAAATACCATGCAAGAATCATCCACCTTATTTTGATTAGACATTTTCAGGGCTTGTCAAATTCTTTTAAGTTTTTAAGAAAACTTTTGTAAGAACATCCCCAGCGGAGTCGCCACTGTGAGCTGACGACATTTTCATCTCTCGAAAGGGAGCCGTGATATTGGGCAACCTTCCCTCGTGGGGGTTTTTGGAATGAAAATTTGGTTTTGGAAAATTAAATTATTTTGTAAAAGAATCGAGACCTACGTCTTGATAGAAGGTATAAGAGTCGCCACCCGGCTCAGCTCAACCGGGAAATTACAGCGTAGCTGAACCGGACGAGGGCCGCTACACTTTCCAGAGATCTAGGTCCGAACAAGTCCCTTATTTCATGTCTAATCAAAATAAATTTGGCCAATGTTCATTGATGATATTTTATATTTCTAAAATTGATTTTTATTGATTTAATCATGCAGCATACACATAAATAAAAATAAAGCAGTAAATAAATAAATTATTACAACCCAATCGAATCACAAATAAACTATCCTAGGGGATACATTTGTATAATTTGGGGATCGGGTTACAATCACCTATTTTACACGAGTATCTAATGAATTGAAATAAAAAAAATAAAAAAAATAAACCAAACCCTGCAAAACAAAGGTTAGCACAGATATATGCAATAAGTTGGACTCAAACAGACAGAATAGGGAAATGAGCAGTTTAGGGACATGCATTTAGGGGAGTAGTCGGTTAAACTCAGCTAATTCACCCGACTAGACTTGGAAAACAGTTTTGAAATGTTCCTGTGTTTTTGTTTCATAAGAAAATACGTTTTTGAAAATATTTTCTTTTTCCGGTTTACTTCCATTTAGCATGCAAATGTAGGTCGGTTTTCGGGAGATTTAGATCTCCGTCGTTGTTCTGTTCTAAATGCGATAGCTTTAAAAATTAAATCGAAGGTCATAGATGCATGGAATAAATTCATTTTTGATGATTTTCTGATTTTTATGCATTTTTATAATTTTTCTGATTTTTTATGGATTTTTATGAATTTCCTGCTTCTGGACGAAGATTACAGTCATACGGCTGTGATTACAGCCGTGCGACTATAATTACACTCATACAACTGTAATTATAGTCGTGCGACTGTAATTTGCCCATTACAGAAAAAGCATCAAAACTTGTTTAAGTAAAAAGAGATAGCCGTGGGAGTTGAACAGTCGTACGACCGTAATTACAGTCGTGTGACTGTAATTACAGACGTACATCTATTCATCCTATCTAGGAATAGCAGAGCAAAATATTATGATTTTATGCACGAAATCAACCCAAAACATACAAAAGATGAAGCAAAACACAACTTTAAGTGTAGTTACCCTTGTAGCGTTGATCCACCGTCAATTTGGCTCGAAAAACGCTTTGAATTGGCTTCAAATTGCTTCTCCTCCTTTGTATGTCAAGGTACAAAGTATTTGTCTAAAAACCCAACAAGTTACGGTTTGAAGGTTCTGGAATGATTTGGGCTGTTTGTTAAGTTTAAACCTATGATTTCTAACAATTTTTACTTTATAAGAACAAGAATTAAAGAAGAAAGAAGAAGAAGAATGTTATGTTTTGTGTTTCTTTTTCTCCCTTTTCTCTCAATCTCAAGAGCTCCCTTTCATCCAAATTTTCTTCCCCCCTTTTGCTTTTCTGCCTCCTCTTCTTTTCTAATCTTCTCTCCTGTTTTCTGGCTGTAGGAGGCATTAAATATCCCTCAAATCACCATTCTTTTTTTTCTTTTGCGGTATGGGCTGCTGCACCTGCAGCGATCCTATAGTCGTACGACTGTAATTACAGTCATGTGGCTCAAGTTTCTTTTTTTTTAGGCTGGAAAATTCCGGCGCTTACACTCACATTACAAGTGCCTAATATACACGAGATTCTAGAAAATTTACAATTGCCTAGAATAGAAGATAATCTATAAATTACATAAGAAATAAAAATTTAAAGCTACAAAATAAACGGCTAGCATTATTACATTATAGACACGCATAAGACTCAGACAAGACAGAATGGAAATTTAAGGAATTTGGGGACATGCAATTAGGGGGTAGTCGGGTGAACTCGGCTAGTTCGCCCGACTAGACCTGGAAAACAATTTTGAAATGCCATATAGATTTTGTGCTAGAAAATATTTTTAGAAAACTACGTGGCCCAATTTCATGAAAATTCTTCCATATAGTCGATCGGTTATCCCGAAACTAGGGGTTCCATTCGTGCGGGATTCCTAATTTTTGCATTCATCTAAGGTCCAAAAGCCATAAACACACAAAAAATAGTTCGATTTCGAACACAGCGTTACGTGACGACGTCTGTACGGGTCACCCTGGAATTCTGTCTCCTTCTGGAGACTACAGCCGTGTGGCTGTGTTTAGAGCCGTGCAGCTCTAATTAGAGCCATATGGCTCTAACTAATACAGCCGTGCAGCTGTAGTATCCAGTACCTTAAAAATGTTTTTCTTCTCTTTAAAAGTCTCTGTTTTGGTCCATTTCAATGATTCTAGAGATTCTCATGGAATCTGGGGGTCCACTAATGCTAGACAACGGATCCAATTTGGATTGAACAACCCCGGATTTCAAAAAACCAAAATCAAAGAAATGGAAAATATCACATTCGCACTATTAGAAATCCGAAAACCATAGCTTTGAGCATAGCGAATGTGATGTGGCCGAGATAGATCATTGCAGAACAAACAACATGGGAAATAGACTGTGTTTGGCCATTTCGAGGCTATTCGGGTTTCAGCCAAGGAAAATACAGTAGCGTAGCTCTAGTTAGAGCCGGGCGCCTCTGTTCTTAAGGATTAGAGTCGTGCAACTCTGTTCTTAAGCATTAGAGCCGTGCGGCTATAATGAAATACCCAGTTTTTGGAAATTTGCATAATAGTGAAAAAAATCACAGCAAAAGTGAACAAAAATGAGTTTAAGGCCTCTCAAAGTTTACCTTGTTTATGTTTTGATGTATTCAGTGTCTAGAAGTGGATAGAGAAGCCGGAACACGCCTTGAATTCTTTGATCATCCCAAAACCTCTGAACCGAGCTTTGAATCAATCCAAATCAACCTAAAACAAGTCCTAATGAGTGTGCAATGGTTTGGAACTCAAGACTTTCAGTGTCTAGAATGATTTTGTACCTTTGTTTTTATGGTTTTCTCTCTTATTTTCTTTCTCTCTTTTCTTCTTTTTCTTTCCTTTTTCTTTCTCTCTTTCTCTCTGATTTTTTTTGTGATATTAATTGTCCCCCTTTTCTCTCTCCTTTTTTCCTTTTTATCCCATTTTTGAGACTCATTAATGTTTCTCCCTCCTTTCTTCCAAAATCTGCCGAAATTTTGAACACCCATACCCTACCACCAACTTTCCGATAGCCCGCAAGAGCTGCGCAGCTGTAGTATTATAGCCGTGTGGCTCTAACCAGAGCCATAACATATTTTTCCACATCTTGCACTCACCTTTGAACCCTCTAATGACTTGAAGGGCCTATCTCGGGGTTTCTAGTCAAAGATCATTCAGTTTTTGGGGGCATTCGAGACACTCTTGGTGACATTCTACTCAATCTCAAGTCTAATTCTCATCCGTCTATTCAACAAGTGATATAGGAGTCTCATCATAGAGCTCGAAAAAACCTAGTGCTCACAGCTGCCCCTCGCGTGATCGAATTTGGCACCCAATTCCAGGTTTAATGATACCTGAGGGGAATTTGAGAAAGCTAATTTAAGCGCCGTAAACGTAAGGAAAGAAATACATACCTGACTTGTTGAAGTATCTTTGTTGTTGTAATGATCTGACTTAAGCCGATATCGGGTGTATGTTTACCCGAGGGGACGATGATTTTCCGATGCTGGTCTGTATTTACCCAAGGCGAGATTTACTGATGTTGGGTCTATATTTACCCGAGGTGAAGTTGATTTGCCAATGATGGGTCCATATTTACTCGAGGTGAAGTTGATATGCTGATGCTGGGTCTATATTGACCTAAGGCAAAGTTGCTGGTGAAGCAGATTTAGGCCGATATCGGGTTTATCTGTACCTGAGGCAAAGTTGTTGATGAAATAACCCTGTGCCAGATCTATCTATATCCGAGACTGGGTGGATGAAATAAGCCTGCACTGGATTTATCTATAACCGAGGCTGTATGGATGAAATAAGTCTGTGCCGGATCTATCTACACTCGAGGCTGAGTGGATGAAATAAGCTTGCACTGGATTTATCTGTACCTGAGGCTGGGTGGATGAAATAAGCCTGCACCGGATTTATATATACACGAGGCTGAGTGGATGAAATAAGCCTGTGTCAGATCTACCAGTACCCGAGACTGAGTGGATGAAATAAGCCTGCACTGGATTTATCTGTACCTGAGGCTGGGTGGATGAAATTGTTGGGATTTTTCACTGGAAGTCACCCGATAAAAGCGGAAGAACGCAGTGATTTCCTCAAATCCGTGCCCAAGAGCAATTGAAGTGGAAATTAAAAAAAAAACATTAAAATTTAACTAAAAGAGAATCAATTCTCACCAGGAATATCTCTTCTAGAGATGGCTGCAGAAACCGAAACCAATTCCCGTCACTCTCACGTACACGAACGCCTATCGAGTCCAACTCGTGATAGCGGCGGATCAAAGAAGAAGAGAAAGAATTCCCACACCATAGCTGAAAATTTCAGCCTCATTAAAACCATTATGGCCGAAATTTTCACTTAAGGAAAATCCTACCATTAGCTTTAAATCATGGTCTTTTATTTATTGGGTGTTTTAACTTTCTTTCTATAAATGGAATTAATGTCATAATTCCATAAATCCTAATTAATTAATAAGGTTTAATTCCTAATCATTCTAATTTAATCTCTATGCATGTATTTATATAATACCATATTATATAAGATACATGTCATTTAAATTAAATAGCTTTGCCAGTTGGAATTGACCCAACAAATTAATTTATGATTTGACTGGAAACAAATAAATATAAACCTATATATGTATTAAATTTCCACTAGGAAATTTATTCACAAGTTAATTTATTTAAATCAACTTTGTTCAACCCAATAAATATAAATATATGTCAATTAAATTATATTGACCAATCCAATTGATCTTTAATTTAATTGATTAATATTTATCTTTTCAATTAGTATACTCTAAGTATACAGGTGATCCGACTAGTTCGAACTCAGATATTCCATGTGTACGATCCTGTGGGCTTGTCTTTATGTTGGCAGTGGGCCTATGGCCCACAGACTACAGGCGGGCTCTAGCAAGCCACTGCAGCCCCCAGTTAAGAAGGAGATAGCAGTTCGACTGTAACTGTAACCCTGTAGTTTAAACTTTTATATCATATTTCATCGATATCGGTGTCCAAAACAGAGGCATGGATTGATCACCCTCTTTTGTGTCCGGACATTTACTTGATCCCAAATTTACTGATGCTCCCAAAAAAGTTCTAACTTGTTTAGGTGTGGCCACACTCTTATCAGTCACATTCATCAAGAGGCCGGTGATATCTTCTCAGTGGACTATTGAGTGACATATCCCTTCTACATATCCCTAGTACTGCTATGCTTAGTGACATACTCGAATGTACCCATACTTGATACCTTTTTATAGGCCCTTTAGGTGTACACCAAAGTATGCGACTTCGCATGCAGCACCATCATATGGTCAGGTCAAAGGATCCATACAAGTACTACATGAGAATCACTTATGATACTTTACCATGTGGATTTCTCATTTAGTAGATCTACCTAGTACCATGCCCTTTTTACATGTACCTATTAACTTGGTTGACATCCCATGTCCAATGACCAGTAAGACACCGCCATACAACTAGGCTAATGATAGTCTCTAGTTCCATTCATTCCCATGACTGGAACAGACTACGGATCTCTTTATGGTCATATCGTTTTCCCTATCCATGGTCTTACTGCCAAGTGCATGACACTTGTCAACATGGATATGGATATGTCCATTGGATACTCCATTTAAAATACAGCACAAGATATATAATAAACAGATTAGTGCCTTTATTTAATGACATAAAATATGTATAATACATAAACCCAATTAATGTAGAATACATATACAAGGACCAATGCCTCAGGACTAGGGCATATCCAACAATCTCCCACTTGCACTAGTTCCAACTAGGTATGGGCCTAATCCCTATAGATCTAGTATGACGCTTGTGCTTGGGCTGAGCTAGCACCTTGGTGAAAGGATCTGTGACATTATCCCTGGTGTCCACTCTATGTAATGAAGTGTCATCCTTTCGGCGATTTCTCGTATGAGGTGAAACTTCCTGAGTACGTGCTTCATGTGCTCGTGTGACCGGGGCTCCTTAACTTGTGCAATAGCCCCATAGTTGTCACAGAAGATATCAACTAGATCTAGGATAGTTGGCACTACTCCCAATTCAGTGATAAACTTTTTTATCCACACAGCTTCCTTAGCTGCATCGCACGCTTCCATGTACTCAGTTTCTATAGTAGAGACCATAATGGTCGGTTACTTGGAGCTTTCCAGCTTACTGCACCATCATTTAGCATAAACATGTACCCAGACTGTGACTGGTACTTATCCTGGTCAGTTTGGAAGCTCGCATCAGTATACCCGGTAACGGACGGCTCTTCCTGACCTCCATAAACTAAGAAGCTATCCTTTGTCTGGTTAAGGTACTTTATGATTGCTTTGATAGCCTTTTAGTGATCCTTCCAAGGATCTTGCTGGTACCGGCTCCTCATACTTAGTGCAACAGCGACATCAGGTCTCGTATATAGCATGGAGTACATGATTGATCCTATCACCGAGACATATGGGACCAACTTCATGTTCTCCCTGTCCTCCCTTGTCTTAGGATAGTTCTTCTTACTAAGTTTCAGCCTATGGCTTATCGGCAAGAAAACTTTTTTGGCCCGATCTATGCTGAATCTTTTCAGAACTTTGTCTATCTACGTGGCCAGACTTAGGCCCATAAGCATATTGGATCTATCCCTGTAGATCCTGATCCCTAGGATCGTCTCGGCTTCGCCTAAGTCCTTCATTGCAAAGCACTTACATAACCACTGTTTAACCCCTTGCAGTTTTGGTATGTCCCTTCCAATAAGAAGGATATCATCCATATATAATACCAGGAATATGAAAATGCTCCCACTAATCCTCTTATACACACAAGGCTTATCTTAATTCTGTATGAAACCATATTCCTTTATAGCTTCATTGAATCTAAGATTCCAACTTTGGGATGCTTGCTTCAGTCCATAAATGGACCTTTGAAGTTTGCATGCCCTCCCAGGATACTCTGGATCGACAAAACCCTCAGGTTATGTCATGTACAC
Source organism: Euphorbia tirucalli (assembly GCA_039660915.1). Taxonomy (NCBI): domain Eukaryota; kingdom Viridiplantae; phylum Streptophyta; class Magnoliopsida; order Malpighiales; family Euphorbiaceae; genus Euphorbia; species Euphorbia tirucalli. The sequence goes on along the minus strand of CM077640.1, from coordinate 24,985,627 downwards.
ATCCTCGAGTAGCTTTCTATTAAGGAAAGCGGTTTTGACATCCATCTGCCAGACCTCGTAGTCGTACCATGCGACTATGGCCAGCAGGATCCTAATGGATTTGACATAGCGACAGGTGAGAAGGTTTCATCATAGTCTATTCCATGGACTTGTCTGAAAGCTTTTGCAACCAGACTCCCCTTGAAGGTGTTGTCGGCTTTTAGCTTATAGCACCAATTGCAACATATTACCTTAGCACCCAGAGGTGGATCAACCAAGTTCCAAACCTAATTATCGTACATAGATTGCATCTCTGCCTCTATGGCTTTACGCCAATTTGCAGATTGTGGGCTACCTACAGCCTCTCGGTAGGTTTTGGGTTCTTCCTCATCAAAGATGAGAAGCATGTGATCATCGGTGATGAGAAAACCATACCTCTCTGGTTCATGACAATCCCTACCAGACCTTCTAGGCCCTTGTGTGACCTGGCTCGATGCTTCCTCCTGTGGAAGCTCCACCCTGGCCTCCGAGTTATCCTCTTCAGGAGCTTGTGAGCTTTGAACTTCCCTGAGTTCAACATTTCTCCCACCATCTTTCTTGGAAATGAAATTCTTTTCTAGAAAGACCCCCTTCCTTGCCATGAACACCTTGTTCTAGGCGGAGTTGTAGAAGTAATACCCTTTGGTTTCCTTAGGGTAGCCCACAAATAGGCACTAGTCAGTTTTGGGCTCTAGCTTAGCCCCAGTAAATCTCTTGACATGTGCATCGCATCCCCAAATCCACAGAAAAAACACATTGGGCTCCCTACCCGTCCATATCTCATATGGGGTCTTTTCCACTGCCTTAGTCAGAGTATTATTTAAAGTCAGAGCGGCTGTCTCGACGGCGTATCCCCAGAAGCTTATTGGGAGATAGGCATGACTCATCATTGAGCGAAATATGTCCAAAAGAGTCCTATTCCTCCATTCAGACACCCCATTCCATTGTGGTTTTCCTAGAGGAGTGAGCTGTGGAACTATTCCATGCTCTCTCAAATATGAGTCAAACTCTAGGCTCATATACTCACCTCCTCGGTCTGACTGAAGGGCTTTGATATTCCTACCTAGTTGGTTCTGTACTTTGTTCCTAAATTGCTTGAACCTATCAAGGGTTTTAGACTTATGTTTCATCAGATAGACATAGCCATATCTGCTGAAATCGTCCGTGAACGTGACAAAGTACAGTAGCCCTTTCAGCTTTCTTGCTAAAAGGAGCTGTAGTCATTTGGCCTCATAAACATGATTCGCATACATCAAGTGACTCCAAGTTAAATCACCCTAGGATTCCAGCTTTGTGGAGCCTAGCTATGCGCTTCTTGTTTATGTGACCCAAACGACAATGCCAAAGGTAGACAGGATTAAGTTCATTAGGCTTAACCCTTTTAGTGTTTGTGTTATAGACATGATTAGTTTCATTCAAATCCATGATATATAGGCCATTATTTAATAGTGCTTCTCCATAAAATTATCCCTCTCTAGCTAAACCAATTCTACCATTAGAAATAGTAAAATTAAATCCATAAATATCCAATACTGAAATAGAAATAATATTCCTGCACATGGCAGGTATAAAATAACACTGTTCCAATATTCAAGCCAATCCATTAGGCATCATGAGGTGGTATTCGCCAATCTCTATGGCGGCAACCCTTGCTCCATTACCGACCCACAAGTCCACCTCCCCAGATCCCAGTGACCTCCTGTTCTTAAGTCCATGCACATTACAACAAATGTGAGAACCACATCTAGTATCCAATACCCAAGATGTTGAAACAGTGAGGTTTATGTCTATGACATATATACCTGACAAAGACGCACCCTAGGTCTTCCTCTACTCTCCCAACAGTTTGGGACATGATCTCTTCCAATGCATTGCCTGCTTGCACCAGAAGCAGACATCCTCGGGATTGGCCTTGGGCTGGACCTTAGGCTTCTTGGCCTTGGCTTTCTTAGCCTTGGCCTTGCCCTTTGCAAGAGGAGGGTTCCCCTCGTTGACCAGCAACACCGGTGGAGTCTTCTTGATCGACTGCTCAGTGAGCTTAAGCATCCCCTGCAGCTCATTAACAGTATTGTTCATCCCTTGCATATTATAGATCAGGATGAACCGATCGTAAGAATCTGGTAAGGAAGTAAGGATTGTGTCCACCGCCATCTCCTGTGAGATAGGCGATTCGAGAAGGGCTAAAATATCCAGACAGCCCTTCATCTTGATCATGTGTGCACTCACAGATTTCCTAGCTCGCATCTTACAGGAGTGGAATGCCTTATAAGTCAAGTACCTTTCCTGATGAGCTTGCTCTTGAAACATCTCATTTAGAATTGTTATCATATCATAGGCCTAATGATCCATGAACTGCTTTTGCAGCTCAGGGACCATACACGCCAATATAAGGCATGTCACATTCCTGTTATCATTTACATGCACCTTGTATTCCTCCAGCTGGGCAGCTGGTGGATTACGTCCATTAGGTGCAGCTAGTATAGGCCTTTCCAGCACATACTCCTTTGACTATTATCTTAGAACTATTCTTTAGTTCCTAGACTAGTCTAAGAAATTAGGACCGAAAAGCTTGTCCCTTTCCAGGATAGATCACAGTGAAAGTGAGTTGTTTGTTGCCATTTGGTTACTACAGAAAAATTACAAGAGTGTTTAATAAAGGACTTAACTTGTTTTTCCCATATTTAATTAATAATGAATCAAGTTATTAATTAACTCGAGTTGTTGGGCTTATGGGCCTATTGGATATGCCCTAGTCCCGAGGCATTGGTCCTTGTATTTTTATTATACATTTATTGGATTTATGTATTATACTCATTTGTGTTATTAATAAAGGCATCAATTCATTTATTATATTTATCTTGTGCAATATATTAAATGAAGTATCCAATGGACATATCTATATCCATGATGACAAGTTTCATGCACTTGGCAGTAAGACCATGGATAGGGTAAATGATATGACCATAAATAGATCCGTAGTCATGGGAATGAATGGAACAAGAGACTGTCATTAACCTGGTTGTATGGCGGTGTCTTACCGGTCATTGGACATGAAATGTCAACCAAGTTAATGGGTACATGCCTAGGAGCATGGTACTGGATAGATCCACTAAACAAGTAATCCACATGGTATAGTATCACAAGTGATTCTCGTGTAGTACTTGTATGGATCCTTTGACCTAACCATATGATGGTGTTACATGTGAAGTCACATGCTTAGGGGTACGCCTAAAGGGCCTGTAATAGGGTGCCAAGTATGGGTACTTTCGGGTATGTCACTGAGTATGGTAATACTATGGATATGCAGAAGGGATTTGTCACTCAGTAGCCCACTGAGAAGATATCACCGGCCTCTTGATGAACGTGACTGATAAGAGTGTGGCCACACCCTAATAAGTTGGAACTTGTTTGTGAGCTTTAGTACATTTGGGATCAAGTTAATGTCCGGACACAAAAGAGGGTGATCAATCCATGCCTCTGTGTTGGACACCGATACCAATGACATGGAATGTACAAGTTTAAACCACAGGGTCATGATAACAGTTAGACTGCCATCTCCATCTTAATTGGGGGCTGCAGTGGCTTGCTAGAGCCCAACTGCAGTCTGCGGGCCAAAGGCCCGCTGCCAACATAAAGATGGGCCCACGGGATCGTACACATAGAACGACTGAATGCAGACTTAAGGAATCACATGTGTACTTAGAGTATACATTATGGAAAGAGAGGTGTATATATATTAATTATATTATAAAGATCAATTGGATTGATCCTAATAATAAAATTAATATATGTTCGATTGGCTCTTCATAATTAATTGGATTAATTATGAAATTATTTCCTAGGTGGAAATATTCATATGTATAGGTTTACATATGATTTTATTTTGTGAAGATTTAATTTTAATTCGATGGATTAAATTAATTGGTCAAACTAATTTTAATTTAAATGTAAATAATATATTACTTGGAGTAATATATTAAATACATAGGTATATTGAAATTGGGCTTGAAATTAATTTAAACCAGAATAATTAAAATTAGACTGGGCCCAAATTAAAACAAGGAAGCCCGCACAGAATGGAATGGAGCCAAGCTGGGCCTGAATTCCCCTAGGGGAATTCGGCCACCCTTGGTATAAAACCTAGGGTGATTATTTCGGCCCCAAAACCCTAACACACAAGCTAGCCGAAATTCCTAGCGTCCCCTCTTCCATTGTTTCGTTTTTCCAATGCTAGCACGGGTTGCATTCGTTAGGCATTTGTGTACGAAAATGAGGAGGAAATCTGCTTTGGTTTCTGCAGTCTTCATCCATCTCTTGAAAGAGATTTTCTGGTAAGAAAATTAATCTCTTTCTATTTATTTTAAAGTTTTTCAATTTCCATTTCAATTGCTCCTGGGACCGGATTTGAGGAAATCACCGCGTTCTTCCGCTTTTATCGGGTGATTTCCAGTGACAAATCCCAATAGTGGTATCAGAGCCGGCTTTTGATCCGTGGAAATTGATAATATTGGTTGAATCCCATTTTTGAAATTGGAGATTTTTATTATTGCGGTTCTTGGTATGGGTTTATCATTTTTCCTATATGTTTTATACAATGAAAATTAAATTTGCATATAGGTTTATGTTAGTTTAATTTTGTTGTATGTTATTGGAATTCTTGGTGAATTGCCTTGTGTTGATGGATGGTGATTTTTTATTATTATTATTTATTCTGTTTTTAAATTAAAAAAAAAATCTGGCTCCCGAGGTGCGGGGCTGCCGGCGGCGGATTCGCCGCCGGCGGCCGCCACGCTGGGGTGCAGCTCACAGCGGCAGTGCCGCTGCTGGGCAGTGGCTGTCGCGCGGCAGCAGCGGGCAGCCACTAGGCGGCGGCAGCGGGCCGGGTCCAGTATTTTGGATTTGACGGGTCTTCGCCCCGGGGCCCTATTTTGAAATTTTAATTGGTTTTAAAATTCGTGTGTTTAAATTTATGAAATTTAAATGCGTATGGTTTCTTGAATGAATTTTATTCTCGTTCATGTGATATTAATTTTGGAAATTAATATGGTTAATGGAAATTGGTTCGGATAATTTTGGCACAATTACTTGGACGGCTAAATTGGACCCGTGGTTTCCCAATTCCAGTGGGAGAAGTTGGACTGCCTGGGCTGGAGGCCCAAAGCCCGTTAAGGGTTAGAACCATGGTGGGCCAAAATTGGCGATTTCTACTATAATGGCTTGGATATAATTGAAATGGGCTTAAATCATGCATTATAGCATGTTTTTGAATTGTATGTATTGGATACATATGTGTAATTAAATGTTTGTATGGTTGGATGCTATTGGGCCTTTTACAAGATGGGTTGTACTTTTCTTTTTGGGTAAATACGGCCTGCGTGTCGTTTTTCTTTTTTTTAATGTAATTTTATTTTATTCATATATTATAAAATTTGTAAAAAAAGAAGCCCGTGGAGTGGTGAGCCCAAGTGGACGTGCAAGCCCAAATGGAGGTGCAAGCCCAGAGGGAAAAGATGGAGGCCCACTTGATATTCACTTCTAGTATAGGTTTACTAGAATAATGTTAGGATGTAATATAGGCCCATGGCAGTCCATTTTACTTTTATTTAACTATGTTTTATATTCATTTGCATGTATGAATGTATGTTCCAATAGCCTATTCACCCAATTTATGTATGTAAGCAGTTATAATTGAATCTAATAACCAAGTTGAATTACTAAGTCGCTTAAAAGTGCTTCCCTCATTCAAAACCGAATTGAGGTGGGAATAGGCCAGTTGTAGACCATGCCCTCACAGGATACAGTGGAGTATTGTCACTTTGTATTGGGTTAGAGTATGGGATACTCTAACACTTGGATGGAGGTTTTGACTTAGTGTGGGTAGTAGGATTCTCCTGGCCCTAAGCACAGATGGGTAAGTGCTAACAAGCCCATCAAACCGAGAGTCCCTAGGTTGGGATTGGACGGCGTTCCTACCTAAATAGTTAAGGTGTAGTTGTACCAAACCCTCGTTTGGCTATATCTTAATGAAATATGGATCTCGGCCCATGAGCCCAACAACTCGGTTTAAATTAATAACTTGATTCATTATTAATTTTATATGGGAACAACAAAGTAAAGCCCTTTATTAACACTCTAAATGTTTTTCTGTGTAGAAACACTCAAATGGCAAACACTAATACCTTATCACTGCGATCCATTCTTGAAAAGGACAAGCTTTCCGGTCCTAAATTTTTAGACTGGTCAAGGAACTTAAGGATAGTTCTAAGACAAGAGTCAAAAGAGTATGTACTAGAAAGGCCTGTGCCAGCTGTGCCTCAAGGACGTAATCCACCGGCTGCCCAGCTGGAGGAATACGAGGTGCATGTCAAGGACAACCGGGATGTGACATGCCTTATGTTGGCCTGCATGGTCCCCGAACTGCAAAAACAGTTTATGGACCACCAAGCCTATGCTATGATAACAACTCTTAATGAGATGTTTCAAGAGCAAGCTCGTCAGGAAAGGTACCTGACCAATAAGGCATTCCACTCTTGTAAGATGGAGGCCGGGACATGTGTGAGTGCACACGTGCTCAAGATGAAGGGCTATTTGGATACTTTGGCCCGTCTCGGATCACCTATCTCTCAAGAGTTGGCAGTGGACACAATCCTCGCGTCCTTGCCGGATTCTTATGATCAGTTCATCCTGAACTACAATATGCAAGTGATGAATCGTACTATCAGTGAGCTGCATGGGATGCTTAAGCTTACTGAGTAGTCGATCAAGAAGACTCCACCGGTGCTGCTTGTCAACAAGGGGAACCCTCCTCTTGCCAAGGGTAAGCCCAAGGAAAAGGCCAAGGCCAAGGCCAAAAAGGCCAAAGCCAAGAAGGCCAAGGCCCAACCCAAGGCCCAGCAGAAGGCAGGTCCTGAGGATGTCTGTTTCGGGTGCAAACAGGTGGGCCATTGGAAGAGATCGTGTCCCAGGCTGATGGGAGAGCAAAGAAGGGGCCAAGGTGTGTCCTCTTCAGGTATTTATGTTATAGATGTTAACCTTACTGTTTCAACATCCTGGGTATTGGATACTGGATGTGGTTCTCACATTTGTTGCAATGTGCAGGGACTTAAGAATAGAAGGTTGCTGGGGTCGGGAGAGGTGGACTTGCGGGTCGGAAATGGAGCAAGGGTTGCTACCATAGAGATCAGCGAATATCACCTTATGATGCCCAGTGGATTGGTTTTGATTTTAGAACATTGTTACTTTGTACCTGCCATGTGCAGGAATATTATTTCTGTATCAATGTTGGATATTTCTGGATTTAATTTCACTATTTTTAATGGTCGAATTTCAATATCTAGAGAGGGATTATTTTATGGAGATGCTCTATTAGATAATGGCCTATATATCCTGGACTTAAATGAAACCAATCATATCTATAACATAAACACTAAAAGGGTTAAGCCTAACGAACTTAATCCTGTCTACCTATGGCATTATCGTCTCGGCCATATAAACGAGAAGCGCATTGCTAGACTTCACAAAGCTGGAGTCCTAGGGTCATTTGACTTGGAGTCAATTGATACATGCGAATCATGTTTACGAGGCAAGATGACAAAGGTGCCTTTTAGCAAGAAGGCTGAAAGGGCCACTAGCTTATTGGACCTAATACATTCAGATGTATGTGGACCTATGAGCGCAGCGACCAGAGGTGGGCATCTATACTTCGTCACGTTCACGGATGATTTCAGCAGATATGGCTATGTCTATCTGATGAAACACAAGTCCGAGACCCTTGATAGGATCAAGGAATTTAGGAACGAGGTACAGAACCAGCTAGGCAGGAATATCAAAACCCTTCGGTCGGACCGAGGTAGTGAGTATATGAGCCTAGAGTTTGACTCATACTTGAGAGAGCATGGAATAGTTCCACAGCTCACTCCTCCCGGAACACCACAATGGAATGGGGTGTCCGAACGGAGGAATAGGACCTTGTTGGACATGGTCCGCTCAATGATGAGTCAAGCATCTCTCCTAATTAGTTTCTGGGGACACGCCCTCAAGACAGCACCTCTCATCTTAAACAATACTCTGACTAAGGCAGTGGAAAAGACCTCATATCAGATATGGACGGGCAAGGAGCCCAATGTGTCTTTCCTAAGGATTTGGGGATGCGAAGCACATGTTAAGAAATTGACTAGTGGCAAGCTGGAGCCTAAAACCGATAAATGCTTGTTTGTGGGCTACCCTAGGGAAACCAAAGGGTATTACTTCTACAACCCCGCCGAGAACAAGGTGTTCGTGGCAAGGAAGGGGGTCTTTCTAGAAAAGGAGGTCCTTTCCAAGAAAGATAGTGGGAGCAATGTTGGACTCAGGGAAGTTCAGGGTCTACAAGCTCCTGAAGAGGATAACTCGGAGGCCCAGGTGGAGCTTCCACAAGTGGAAGCACCAACCTAGGCCACACAAGAACCTAGAAGGTCTGGTAGGGATCGTCGGGAACCGGAGAGGTATGGTTTCCTCGTCATCGATGATCAAACTCTTCTCATCTGGGATGAGGAAGAACCCAAAACCTACCAGGAGGCTATGGCTAGCCCATATTCTGCGAATTGGTGTAAAGCCATGGAGGCAGAAATGCAATCTATGTACGATAACCAAGTTTGGAACTTGGTTGATCCACCTCCGGGTGCTAAGGTAATAGGTTGCAAGTGGTGCTACAAGCTAAAAGCTGATAATACCTTCAAGGGGCGTCTAGTTGCAAAAGGTTTCAGACAAGTCCATGGAATAGACTATGATGAAACTTTTTCACCAGTAGCCATGCTCAAATCCATCAGGATACTACTGGCCATAGCCGCATGGTATGACTATGAGGTATGGCAGATGGATGTCAAAACCGCTTTCCTTAATGGAAAGCTACTCGAGGATGTGTACATGACACAACCTGAGGGTTTTGTCTATCCTAAGTATCCGGGTAGGGTATGCAAACTTCAAAAGTCCATTTATGGACTGAAGCAAGCGTCCCGTAGTTGGAATCTAAGATTCAATGAGGCTATAAAGGAATATGGCTTCATACAGAATCTAGATGAGCCTTGTGTGTATAAGAGGACTAGTGGGAGCATTGTCACATTTTTGGTACTTTATGTAGACGACATCCTGCTCATTGGAAGCGACATACCTACACTGTAAGGGGTAAAGCAGTGGCTGAGTAAGTGCTTCGCAATGAAGGACTCAGGCGAAGTTGAGATGATCCTAGGGATCAGGATCTATAGGGATAGATCAAATCGGCTTTTGGGCCTAAGTTAGGCTTCGTACATTGACAAAGTTCTGAAAAGGTTCAGCATGGACCGGGCCAAGAAAGGTTTCTTGCTAATGGGCCATGGGCTGAAACTTAGTAAGAAGAACTATCCTAAAACAAGGGAGGACAGTGAGAACATGAAATTGGTTCCATATGCTTCGGCTATAGGATCAATTATGTACTCCATGTTATGTACAAGACCTGATGTTGCCTTTGCACTGAGTATGACGAGCCGATACCAGCAGGATCCCAGGGAGGATCACTGGAAAGCTGTCAAAGCGATCCTCAAGTACCTTAACCAGACTAAGGATAGCTTCTTAGTGTATGGTGGTCAGGAAGTGCTATGAGTTACTGGGTATACTAATGCAAGCTTCCAGACCGACCAGGATGAGTACCAATCGCAGTCTGGGTATGTGTTTTTGCTGAATGGTGGTGTTGTAAGCTGGAGGAGCTCAAAGTAGCCAGCTATAGCGGACTCCACGATAGAAGCTGAGTACATCACTGCGTGTGATGCAGCTAAAGAAGCTGTGTGGATGAGGAAGTTTATCACTGAGTTGGGAGTAGTGCCAACTATCCAGGACCCAGTTGATATCTTCTGTGACAACAATGGGGCTGTTGCATAAGCCAAGGAGCCCCGATCACACAAGAACACAAAGCACGTGCTCAGAAAGTTTCACCTCATACGAGAGATCGTGGAGAGAGGTGACATTGCATTCCACAGAGTGGACACCGAGGATAATGTCGCAGATCCATTGACCAAGGCGCTGGCTCAGCCCAAGCACGAGGGTCATACTAGGTCTATAGGGATTAGGCCCATGCCTAGTTGGAACTAGTGCAAGTGGGAGATTGTTGGATATGCCCTAGTCCCGAGGCATTGGTCCTTGTATTTGTATTCTACATTTATTAGATTTATGTATTATACTCATTTATGTTATTAATAAAGGCATCAATTCATTTATTATATTTATCTTGTGCAATATATTAAATGAAGTATCCAATGGTCATATCTATATCCATGATGACAAGTGTCATGCATTTGGCAGTAAGCCCATGGATAGGGTAAACGATATGACCATAAATAGATCCGTAGTCTGTTCCAATCATGGGAATGAATGGAACAAGAGACTGTCATTAACCTGGTTGTATGGCGGTGTTTTACCGGTCATTGGACATGGAATGTCAACCAAGTTAATGGGTACATGCCTGGGATCATGGTACTGGATAGATCCACTAAACGAGTAATCCACATGGTATAGTATCACAAGTGATTATCGTGTAGTACTTGTATGGATCCTTTGACCTAACCATATGATGGTGTTACATGTGAAGTCACATGCTTAGGGGTATGCCTAAAGGGCCTGTAATAGGGTGCCAAGTATGGGTACTTTCGGTTATGTCACTGAGCATGGTAATACTATGGATATGCAGAAGGGATTTGTCACTCAGTAGCCCACTGAGAAGATATCACCGGCCTCTTGATGAATGTGACTGATAAGAGTGTGGCCACACCCAAACAAGTTGGAACTTGTTTGTGAGCTTCAATACATTCGGGATCAAGTTAATGTCCGGACACAAAAAAGGGTGATCAATCCATGCCTCTGTGTTGGACACTGATATCAATGACATGGGATGTACAAGTTTAAACTACATGGTCATGATAACAGTTAGACTACCATCTCCATCTTAATTGGGGACTGCAGTGGCTTGCTAGAGCCCAATTGCAGTCTGCGGGCCAAAGGCCCGCTGCCAACATAAAGATGGGCCCATGGGATCGTAGACATAGAACGACTGAATGCAGACTTAAGGAATCACATGTGTACTTGGAGTATACACTATGGAAAGAGAGGTGTATATATATTAATTATATTATAAAGATCAATTGGATTGATCCTAATAATAAAATTAATATATGTTCGATTGGCTCTTCATAATTAATTGGATTAATTATGAAATTATTTCCTAGGTGGAAATATTCATATGTATAGGTTTACATATGATTTTATTTTGTGAAGATTTAATTTTAATTCGATGGATTAAATTAATTGGTCAAACTAATTTTAATTTAAATGTAAATAATATATTGCTTGGAGTAATATATTAAATACATGGGTATATTAAAATTGGGCTTGAAATTAATTTAAACCAGAATAATTAAAATTAGACTGGGCCCAAATTAAAAGAAGGAAGCCCGCACAGAATGGAATGGAGCCAAGCTGGGCCTGAATTCCCCTAGGGGAATTCGGCCACCCTAGGTATAAAACCTAGGGTGATTATTTCGGCCCCAAAACCCTAACACACAAGCTAGCCGAAATTCCTAGCCTCCGCTCTTCCATTGTTTCGTTTTTCCAACGCTAGCACGGGTTGCATTCGTTAGGCGTTCGTGTATGAAAACGAGGAGGAAATCTGCTTTGGTTTCTGCAGTCTTCATCCATCTCTTGAAAGAGATTTTCTGGTAAGAAAATTAATCTCTTTCTATTAATTTTAAAGTTTTTCAATTTCCATTTCAATTGCTCCTGGGGCCGGATTTGAGGAAATCACTGCGTTCTTCCGCTTTTATCTGGTGATTTCCGGTGACAAATCCCAATAGGGCCGAGATCCATATTTCAAGATATAGCTAGACGAGGGCCTGGAAAAACTATACCCTAAATATTTAGGTAGGACGCCATCCAATCCAAACCTAGGGACTCTCGGTTTGATGGGATTGTTGGTACTTACCCATCTGTGCTTAGGGCTAGGAGAATCCTACTACCCACGCTTAGTCAAAACCTCCATCCAAGTGTTAGAGTAACCTATAATCCAACCCAATACAAAATGACGATACTCTAGTGCATCTAGCGAGGGCATGGTCTACAACTGGCCTATCCCCACTTCGAGTCGATTTTGAATGAGGGAAGCACTTTTAAGCGACTTAGTAATTTCCATTAGGTTATTAGATTCATTTAATAACGGTTTACATGCATAGGCGGGTGAGAATAGGTTTGGATCATACATACATATATGCAAATAAATATAAAGTATAATTAAATAAGTAAAATGGACTGCTATGGACCTATATTACAACCTAATATAATTCTTGTAAACCTATACTAGAAAATGCATCATGCGGGCCTCCTTTTCCTTCCTTCTGTGCTCACCACTCCACATGGGCTCACCGCTCCACTGGGCTTCTTCTTTACAAATTTTATGATAAATAAATAAAATAAAATTACATTAAAAAAGAAAAACGGCATGCAGGCTGTATTTACCCAAAAAGAAAAATTACAACCCAACTTGAATAAGGCCCAATAGCATCTAACCATACATACATTTAATCACACAAAATGCATCCAATACATCGATTTATAAGCATGTTATAATGCATGAAATTAAGCCATTTCAATTATGTCTAAAGCCACTATTTTGAAATCGCCAATTCTTGGCCCATCATGGTTCAAGCCCTTAACAGGCTTTGGGCGTCCAGCCCAGGCAGATAACTACCCCCACTGGAATTGGGAAACCATGAGACCATAGCAGCCGCTGCTGGACCCAATGGCAACCGCTGCACAAGCAGCTACTGCTTCCGCCGCTTGAGGTGGCCGGCGACGGTGATTCAACCGCTGACATTTCCGCATGCCCGGAAATAGCCCGTGATTTTTCCAAAAAAAAAAAATATTACAACCAAAAAATTATAAATCACGAAGAAATATAATCCAATCAACAGAAAATTAAATAAATATAAACCTATATGCAAATTAATTTTCAATTGAAAAATCCAAGGGGCAAATCACAAACCCCAATCCACGAATCGCAAATTAAAATCTCCAATTTCAAAACCAAGGTATTCAATCCAATTTTAACAATTTCCACGGATCAAAAGCCTACTCTGATACCATTGCTGGGATTTTTCACCGGAAGTCACCCGATAAAAGTGGAAGAACTCGGTGATTTCCTCAAATCCGTGCCCAGGAGCAATTGAAGTGGAAATTAAAAAAAATTAAAATTTAACTAGAAGAGAATCAATTCTCACCAGGAATATATCTTCTAGAGATGGCTACAGAAACCGAAACCGATTCCCTCCACTCTCACGTACACAAATGCCTATCGAGTCTAACCCGTGCTAACGGCGGATCAAAGGAAAAGAGAAAGATTTCCCACACCACGGCCAAAAATTTCAGCCCCATTAAAACCATTATGGCTGAAATTTTCACTGAAGGAAAATCCTACCATTAGCTTTAAGTTATGGCCTTTTATTTATTGGGTGTTTTAACTTTGTTTCCACAAATGGAATTAATGCCATAATTCCATAAATCCTAATTAATTAAAAGGTTTAATTCCTAATCAATTCTAATTTAATTTCTATGCATGTATTTATATAATACCATATTATATAAGATACATGTCATTTAAATTAAATAGATTTGCCAATTGGAATTGACCCAACAAATTAATTTATGATTTGACTATAAATAAATACATATAAAACTATATATGTATTAAATTTCCACCAGGAAATTTATTCACAAGTTAATTTATTTAAATCAACTTTGTCCAAACCAATAAATATAAATATATGTCAACTAAATTATATTGACCAATCCAATTGATCTTTAATTTAATTTATTAATATTTATCTCTTCAATTAGTATACTCCAAGTATACAGGTGATCCGACTAGTTCGAACTCAGACATTCTATGTGTACGATTCTGTGGATCCGTCTTTATGTTAGTAGTGGACCTATGGCCGACAAACTGTAAGCGGGCTCTAGTAAGCCACTGCAGCCCCCAATTAAGATGGGATAGCAGTCTGACTGTAATCATAACCCTGTAGTTTAAACTTTTATATCCCATTAATCGATATCGATATCCAACACAGAGGCATGGATTGATCACCCTCTTTTGTGTCCGGACATTTACTTGATCTCAAATTTTTCATGCTGACAAACAAGTTCCAACTTGTTTGGGTGTGGCCACACTCTTATCAGTCACATTTATCAAGAGGCCGGTGACATCTTCTTTGTGGACTACTGAGTGACATATCCCTTTTGCATAGCCATAGTACTGCCATGCTTAGTGACATGCCCAAACATACCCATACTTGGCACCCTTTTACAGGCCCTTTAGGAGTACACCAAAGTATGCGACTTCACATGCACCACCATCATATGGTCAGGTCAAAGGATCCATACAAGTACCACATGAGAATCACTTGTGATACTTTACCATGTGGATTTCATGTTCAATGGATCTATCCAGTACCATGCCCTTTTTACATGTATCCATTAACTTGGTTGACATTCCATGTCTAATGACCGGTAAGACACCGTCATACAACCAAGCTAATGATAGTCTCTAGTTCCATTCATTCCTATGACTAGAACATGTTGGTGTGCCCTAGTTCTTAGTGCATTAGATTCTTGTATTTTGTATTATACATTAAGACTCATTGTATGAATACATTATTTGTGTCAAATTAATAAAGGCAATTAATCTATTTCATTTATATCTTGTGCTATAATATGAGTAGAGTATCCATTGATTGATAATCATAAAACCTATCCTAGGTCTGTTCTAATCGTGGGAACGAATAGAACCACAAACTTGTATATTCGATGACTGTATGGCAGTTCTTAACTAGCCATAGTACTTGTATAGTCAGTCATGAATATAGGTACATGTCATTGACATGGGACTGGATCGATCCGCACAAGAAAGCCACATGGTTGTCGTGTCATAGGTCTTTCTTGAGTAGGTCTCTTTTGTCCTCAAACTAGATTTCATTATAATATCAATATGGAATCCAGTTTACTTTGACATATGCCTAACAGGTCTGTAAAAGGATGCTAAATACGGGTATGATTGGGTGGACCGGTGAACAAGTTGATATTGATGATGAAGTGATGGAATTGCCACTCGGGTAACACTGAGATGATATCATTGGCCACTTGATGAGTGGGACTGATAAGTGTATGGCCATACCTAAGTAAGTTGGTGCTTATTTGATTAATCATTCAACTTAAGATCAAGAAATATAATAAACAACAGAAGAGGATGACAGACACCATGCCTCTTGTTTATTCATATCGATATCGTTAGGCAAAGGACACTATGAGATTCCTACCGGGTGAGTGTCTTCGAAAGAATGCTACATCTCTGTCTTAATTGGGGGCTGTAATGGTTTGCTAGAACCCACTTATAGTCTGTGGGCCTTGGGCCTACTGCCAACATAAAGATAGACCCATTGGATCGTGCACATAGATCAACTGAGCCGGAACTTATAGAAATTGTACATGTAATGTACATTGGAAGGAATGCGTTAATTAATTAGTTGACATTCGGTGTCAAGGTAATTAATTAACATTGGTTTGAATTTAATTTAATTAATAAGTTTACATAATGTAATTAATTAATTTATTAATTAATTGAATTAGATAAAGTAAACAATTAATTAAATAGTTTTCCTAAGTAGGAAAATTAAATACATGTATTGTATTTACTTAAGTGTGATTTAATTTTATTTAGGGGTAATTAAATTTAGCCAAATGGAATTAAATTACATAGTATATACTTTTTAATTAAAATTTATTTATGTAATTATAATCGTAGTGGGCTTGGGTTTAATTAACCTAATTAAAACCCAATTATAATTAACCTAATTATAAGGGCACACTTAAGAAATAAAACCCTAATTCAACCCTAATTAATTGCTGGAAATTTCAGCCACCAAGAGCAGCCCCAAAACAACAGAAAATCCCACCATTAAACCTCCATTCCTTCGCGTCTTCGGCAAGCACCGGTTCCTGCTCAATAGTTGGTCGTGCACCGAACTTTGAGATCGCAGATTCAAGAAACAATTCTGCAGCAGTCTCTAGAAGAGACAAATCCGGTGTTTTATTCTAATCAATGGTAATTGGACACGATAGGTGGATTCTAGGAAATTTTAACTGGTGTATTTTCCACTGCGCCACATTATTTTTCCAATGACGAATCCCAACAGTGGTATTAGTGCCTAGGTTTTGTCCATTAGATTGATTAGAATTGGTTCTTGAATTAGAATTGGTTCTTGAAAGCGTTCTTGAAGAAAGAATGGGTTTCAAGGATGTGGTTTTAGGGTTCTTATTAAATTGGTTTTGTTTTTGATGAACCCTAAAACTGTTGGATTGGGGTTTTTGATTATTTTTCCCTAATTAGTTTTCAATCCTTTTTTTTATTGATTACCTATTCTTATTTTTTGGCTGGATATATATATTTTTTTAATGATTTTAAAAAAATAATAATGAAGTTGGCCAAAATTGGAATCGCAAAAGCGATTCCAATTCTTAGCCATAGCTGCTGGCAGCTGGCTGCCGTGCAGCGGCACTGCTGCCCCGTCGGGACAGCAGCGCCGCCCGCGGGTTTTGGGTCCCCTTTTTTGGATTTTGCGGATATTTTTTATTTCGGACCCTAATGCAAATTAAATTAAATTTTTCTAAATTAATTTGTATTTAAATTGTTTATTTTGTTGGCATGCATATTTAATTTAATTGTTTGCATATTAAATTGAATATGGACATTGTGAAATTGTCCCAATAAACCGTGACACAGGTTAAAATTAGGAGAGCTAAATTTTAAATTTGTGACAACCCAAATTCAATTGGGAGCAAAATTGTTAATTTTGCATTTATGGATGTTATCCATTAGTCCTTTATGGGCCTTAGTCACATATGTTAAAATTGGCGATTTCACCCTAAGTAACTCGGCTTAACATTTATATTTATAATTTGGAATGCCATGATCATGCATCATCTTGGTATGTATGTGCACGACAGGTACTTTGTTTGAAATGTGATGTTGAGTTCTATGGGCCCTAAATCATTATCGGTTGTAATTTAATTTTGGGAAATATGGCCTGCGTGCAATTTTTGTTCTTTTGATGTAATTTTAGAATAGATTTTTATTTTACAAAATTGTTTTAATTGCATCAAGTATGGAGGAAGGCCCAGATGGAGCAAGCCCATGGTGGGAGCCCAAGAAGGATTGCAGTCCGGCCCATGAAGAATTAGATAGGATATATAATTTTTCATTAGGTTGTAATTAAAGGCCCATAGGATCTCATTTATTTTAAATTAAGTATGCTATTGCATTTGTCATATTATATGAATGTATGGATCACCATATTATTACCCGGGTTTTTGCATGCTAAGCCGTATCACTTTATTATAATCCGGAAATTAAAATATTGAGTCGTTTAAAAGTCCCACATTCACACCTCTTCCTCCTATTGATGCTGCAATGTGTGCCACGCCCTAGCTGGGTACATTATAGTATTCGGTGGGCCGTCGAGGGTTAGGATACTTGGTATGGTTAACATGTGAAAGGTGGTTTGACTCAACATGGGTAGCATTAGCTCGGAGCAGGTCCTAAGCACATATGGGTAAAGTGTCAATAAGCCCATCAAACCAAGAGTCCTTCGTGGAAGGATTGGATGGGTTGTCCTACCAAATGAATCAATGGTTGGTTAGCGGGCCTTAGTTCGGCCAGTCATTGATAAGTTGTGGATCTTGGTCAGGTCAGCCAATTAAAATCACCAATGAACAAATTAAAATCGGATTATTAATTTGAATTGGCTTAAAAGTCCTTTATTTCTAACTCAAGCGATGATTTCTTCCATGTAGCTAATCCCATTTCACTTAAGCAATTTAAATGGTTGCAACCAACAACAACTCACTCTCACTTAGGTCACTCTTGGAGAAGGAGAAGCTTTCGGGGACTAACTTCCTGGACTGGGCTAGGAACTTACAAATAGTTCTTAAACAAGAGTCCAAGGAGTATGTACTGAATGCTCCTTTACCAGCTAGCCCTCCCGCAGGTCGAGGCGTCACCACGGCGATGGTGGAGCAATATGATCGGCAAGTGAGGGATGACCGAGATGTCTCGTGCCTCATGCTGGGTACCATGGCTTCTGATCTTCAGAAGCAGTTTATGGACGAGCATGCTTATGAGATGATGGATTAGCTTAAAAAAATGTTCGAAGATCAGGCTCGTCAGGAACGTTACCTGACAACTAAGGCACTTTGCACAACTGTGATGGCAGCTAGGACTTCTGTTAGCACTCATGTGCTAAAGTTGAAGGGGTATATTGATACACTTTCCCACCTCAGCTCGGCTGTTCCGCAGGACTTGGCAGTAGACATTATTCTCGGGTCACTTCCTGAGTCTTACAACCAGTTTATCATGAATTACCATATGCAAGGGTTGGATAAATCGGTTATTGACTGTATGGCATGCTCAAGCATGCTGAGCAGTCTCTTAAGAAGACTCCTGAAGTATTACTGGTGAACAAGGGCAATACACCTATTGCTAAGGGAAAGGCCAAATCTAAGGCCAAGGCTAAGGCCCAAAAAGCCAAGGCTAAGGGCAAAAAGGTGGTGGCCCAACCTAAAGCAAGGGTTGCTTCTCCTGACGATGTCTGCCATGAGTGTCATGAGAAGGGGCACTAGAAGAGCTCATGTCCAAAGCTAAGGGAGCAACTGAAGGGCAAAACTGTTGCTTCAGGTATTTATGTTGTTGAGATTAATCTGGCTATTTCTACATCTTGGGTCTTGGGCACTGGATGCGGATCTCACATTTGTTCAAATGTGCAGGGTCTAAGAAATAGGAGTTTATTAGGATCTGGAGAAGTATATCTTCGAGTCGGAAATGGTGCTTGGGTTCAGGCCATGGAGATCGGAGATTATTTCTTGGAGATGCCTAGTGGACTTGTTTTGGAACTAAGAAACTATTATTTTGTACCTGCAATGCGCAGGAATATTATTTCTATTTCTTTGTTGGATATTTCTAGTTTCACATTTAATATTGGACATGCTAGAATTTCTATGCCATATGGAAATATTATTTATAGAATAGCATTTCTTGAAAATGGCTTATATATCCTTGATCTTAAAAAAAATGAAATTAATCCTACTTACATATGGCATTGTCGACTTGGCCATACAAATGAGAAGCGCATAGCTAGGCTTCACTCTAGTGGAGTGCTAGGGTCATTTGACATCCAGTCCTATGACACATGCGAATCTTGTTTGAGAGGCAAGATGACAAAGGCGCCTTTTAGCAAGACTGCTGAAAGGGCCTTAGAGCTATTGGAGCCAATACATTGTGATGTATGTGGCCTAGTGAGCACTAGTGCTAGATCTGGTTTTTCGTACTTCGTCACCTTCACGGATGACTTCAGTAGATACGGTTACGTGTAACTAATGAAGCATAAGTCTGAGACTCTCCAAAGGTTCAAGGACTTTAAGAATGAAGTAGAAAACCAACTTGGCAAGAAAATAAAAGCACTTCAGTCTGACCGATGGGGCGAATATTTGAGCCAAGAGTTTGACTTGTTTTTGAGAGAGAGTGGGATTGTATCCCAACTCGCTCCTCCTGGTACACCCCAGTGGAATGGAGTGTCAGAAAAGAGGAACAGGACCTTGCTTGACATGGTCCACTCGATGATGAGTCATGCTACACTCCCTGTCTCCTTTTGGGGATATGCTTTAGAGACAACTGCTTACATTCTTAATAATACACCAAGCAAGGCAGTTGAGGGAACACCATGTGAATTATGGAAGGGCCGAAAGCCTAATGTTTCCTTCTTGAAGATTTGGGGCTGTGATGTGCATGTTAAGAAATTGAAAAGTTGCAAACTTGAGTCCAAATCTATCAAGTGCCAGTTTGTGGGTTACCCTAAGGAAACTAAGGGTTATTACTTCTACGATCCGGCCGAAAACAATGTTTTCATAGCCAGAAATACAGTCTTCTTGGAGAAGGAATTCCTTTCCAAGAGAGACAGTGGGAGTAATGTTGAACTTTCAGAAGTTTAAGACTTACAAACTCTTGCAGCTACTACTGAGGATGCTTTGGGAACCGATCTGACTACCCAAGAAATTGAGGAACCAGAACCGGCTGCACAGGACCTTAGAAGGTCTAGTAGGACACGTCATCAGCCAGAGAGGTACGTCTTTCTCATGAAAATGATGGGGACCATATGGTCATTGACT
The DNA here is from genome assembly GCA_039660915.1 of Euphorbia tirucalli. Taxonomy (NCBI): domain Eukaryota; kingdom Viridiplantae; phylum Streptophyta; class Magnoliopsida; order Malpighiales; family Euphorbiaceae; genus Euphorbia; species Euphorbia tirucalli. The sequence continues at coordinate 24,965,344 of CM077640.1, read as the reverse complement.
AAGAGGAGCCCAAGACCTATCAGAAGGCTATTGAAAGCCCACACTTAGATCAATGGCACAAAGCCATGGAGGCTGAGATGCAATCTATGCACGATAACCAAGTATAGAACTTGGTGGATCCACCTCTGGGTGCTAAGGTGATAGGTTGCAAGTGGTGTTTCACGTTAAAGGCCGACAACACCTTCAAGGGGTGATTGGTGGCAAAAGGATTCAGGTAAGTTCAAGGAATTGACTATGATGAAACCTTTTCACTAGTTACTATGCTCAAATCCATTAGGATACTACTAGCCATAGCTGCATGGTATGATTATGAGATAGGGCAGATGGATGTTATGACTGCTTTCCTTAATGAAAAGCTACTCGAGGATGTGTACATGGCACAACTTGAGGGTTTTATCGATCCAAAGTGTCCAAACCAGGTATACAAGCTTCAATGATCCATTTATGGATTGAAGCAAGCATCGAGGTCATAGAATCAGAGATTTAATGAGGCCATTACAGAATATGGCTTCACACAGAATTCTGATGAGCCCTGTATGTATAAGATGGTTAGTTGGAGCGTTTCCACCTTCCTAATGTTGTATGTTGATGACATCCTTATCACTGGAGGCGACATACCAACACTGCAAGGGGTTAAGCAGTGGTTGAGTAGGTGCTTCGCAATAAAGGACTTAGGTGAAGCTAAGATGATCTTAGGGATCAGGATCTACAGAGATAGATCGAATCGGCTTCTAGGCCTAAGTCAGGCCACGTACATTGACAAGGTTCTGAAAAAGATTCAGCATGGATAAGGCAAAAAAAGGATTCTTGCCTATGCACCATGGGTTGAAGATGAGTAAGAAAGATGGTCCTAAAACAAAGAAGGACCGGGAGAACATGGAAAAAAATCCCTTTTGCATCTACTATTAGATCTATCATGTACTCCATATTATGTACGAGGCCTGATGTTGCGTTTGCACTAAGTATAACCAGTCGGTACCAGTTGGACCCCAGGGAGGAACACTGGAAGGCTGTCAAGGCAATCCTAAAGTACCTTAATTGGACTAAGGATGCTTTCTTGGTGTATGGAGGTCAAGATGAGCTGGTAGTGTCAGGTTACACTGATGCAAGCTTTGAGACTGATGGGGATTGAAATCGAGTCACAATCTAGTTATGTTTTTCTCCTGAATGGTGGTGCCATTAGTTGGAGGTCCTCAAAGCAGGCCACCATTGCTGACTCTACAACGGAAGCTGAGTACATAGCTGCGTGAGAAGCTACAAAGGAAGCCGTTTGGATCAAGAAATTTACAACCGAGTTGGGAGTAGTACCCACTATCCTAGACCCAATTGATGTTTTTTGTGACAACAACGGGGCCATCACACAAGCTAAGGAGCCCCGGTCACACAAGAGTTCCAAACATGTGCTCAGAAAGTTTCACCTTATTCAGGAGATCGTGAATAGAGGTGACATATCATTGCAGAGGGTTGACACCAAGAATAATGTCACTGATCCATTGACCAAAGTGCTACCGCAGACACAGCATGACGGTCATACCAGATCTATAGGAATTAGGGCAATGCCCACTTGGAACTAGTGCAAGTGGGAGATTGTCGGTGCGCACTAGTTCTTAGGGCATTGGATTCTTGTATTTTGTATTATACATTAAGACTCATTGTATGAATACATTATTTGTGTCACATTAATAAAGGCAATTAATCTATTTCATTTATATCTTGTGCTATAATATGAGTAGAGTATCCATTGATTGATAATCATAAAACCTATCCCAGGTCTGTTCTAATCGTGGGAACGAATAGAATCACAGACTTGTATATTTGATGACTGTATGGCAGTTCTTAACTAGCCATAGTACTTGTATAGTCAGTCATGAATATAGGTACATGTCATTGACATGGGACTGGATCGATCTGCATAAGAAAGCCACATGGTTGTAGCGTCATAGGTCTTCCTTGAGTAGGTCTCTTTTGTCCTCAAATCGGATTTTTTTATAATATCAATATGGAATCCAGTTCACTTTGACATACGCCTAACAGGTCTGTAATAGGATACTAAATATGGGTATGATTGGGTGGACCGGTGAACATGTTGATATTGATGATGAAGTGATGGAATTGCCACTCGGGTAACACCGAGATGATATCATTGGCTACTTGATGAGTGGGAATGATAAGTGTATGGCCATACCCAAGTAAGTTGATGCTTATTTGATTAATCAGTCAACTCAAGATCAAGAAATATAATAAACAACAGAAGAGGATGACGGACACCATGCCTCTTGTTTATTCATATCGATATCGTTAGGCAAAGGACACTATGAGATTCCGATCGGGTGAGTGTCTTCGAAAGACTGCTGCATCTCTGTCTTAATTGGGGGCTGTAATGGTTTGCTAGAACCCACTTATGGTCTATGGATCTTGGGCCTACTGCCAACATAAAGACAGACCCATAGGATCGTGCACATAGATCAATTGAGCCGGAACTTATAGAAATTGTACATGTAATGTACATTGGAAGGAATGGATTAATTAATTATTTGACATTCGGTGTCAAGGTAATTAATTAACACTGGGTTGAATTTAATTTAATTAATAAGCTTACATAATGTAATTAATTAATTTATTAATTAATTGAATTACATAAAGTAAACAATTAATTAAATAATTTTCCTAAGTAGGAAAATTAAATACATGTATTGTATTTACTTAAGTGTGATTTAATTTTATTTAAGGGTAATTAAATTTAGCCAAATGCAATTAAATTGCATAGTATATACTTTTTAATTAAAGTTTATTTATGTAATTATAATCCTAGTGAGTTTGGGTTTAATTAACCTAATCAAAATCCAATTAGACAAGGTGTTTATATAAGGGCACACTTGAGGAATAAAACCCTAATTCAACCCTAATTAATTGCTGGAAATTTCAGCAACCAAGAGCAGCCCCAAAACAACCGAAAATCCCAGCATTAAACCTCCATTCCTTCGTGTCTTCAGCTGGCACCGGTTACTGCTCAATAGTTGGTCGTGCACCGGACTTTGGAGATCGCAGATTTAAGAAACGATTCTACAGCAGTCTCTAGAAGAGACGAATCCGGTGAGTTAATCTCTCTTGATTCAATTTGGTTTCATTTTAATCAATGGTAATTGGACACGATAGGTGGATTCTAGGAAATTTGAAATGGTGTATTTTCCGTTGCACCACTTATTTTTCCATTGACGAATCCCAACAGAACAGACTACGGATCTCTTTATGGTCATATCATTTTCCCTATCCATGGTATTACTGCCAATTGCATGACACATGTCAACATGGATATGGATATGTCCATTGGATACTCCATTTAAAATACAACACAAGATATATAATAAACAAATTAATGCCTTTATCTAATGACATAAAATATGTATAATACATAAATCCAATAAATGTACAATACATATACAAGGACCAATGCCTCTGGACTAGGGCATATCCAACAGAAATAAGCCTGCACCAAATTTATCTGTACCCGAGGCTGAGTTGATGGGATAAGCCTGCACCGGATTTGTCTGTACCCGAGGCTGAGTTGATGGGATAAGCCTGCACCGGATTTTTCTATACCCGAGGCTGAGAGGATGAAATAAGCCTGTGCCGGATCTATCTATGCCGGAGGCTGAGTGGATGAAATAAGCATGTGCTGAATCTATTTGTACCCAAGGCTGAGTGGAAGAAATAAGCTTGTGTCAGATCTATCCGTACCAGAGGCTGTGTGGATGAAATAAGCCTGCACTGGATTTATCTGTACCCGAGGCTATGCTGATTTGAATTCTTGCATTTGGAATACTGATTCTTCATTCCTTGATCAAGAGATTTTAAACAAAAATTTTTGCCCCTTTGATCAAGAATGAAGACTAGCCAGGGATGAATGACTCATGTATGTCATGTATGTATGCATGTAGACCCTAAATGACATATTTCCAGCTATTTGCTCAAGCTTGATAATTCCCACTCCGCTGGGGAAGTTATGTTCTATTACTGAATGGGGAAAGTACATCATGTCCATGATTGACTTTAGCTAGGGAGAGTATATTGTTTGTGCATTACAACCTTGCATTTCTGTTGAGGGTATATGATGGCTGTTGAGGGAAATATTTTTATCATTTTATAATGGCTCTGCTGATGAACAGTGAGAAGACTTTACCATTTTGCCCCTAGATAGAATAAGTTGGAAAATTCTCTAATTTTTTGCCTAAGCTGCCTAATATGGGTTTTCAGCTTAGCGAGCTGCTCTAACTTTTGCCTGAGATGCCTTTTCGGTTTTCACCTTAGCGAGCCTCCTTCTTTTTTTTTTTTTTTTTTTTTTGCACATAACACAATTACATGTTAAAAGAAAATCATCAAAATATACAACAGAACACTTAGTGAAGTTAATTAATTAACCACTGGATTCTCTAAGGGTCGAACCCATACACATGTTTCCAATTCACCTCAGATTCCAATTCACACATAAATCCCAAAGATGGACACAACTTTAAGTCCTTAAAGACATGGCCTGATTCAAAATGACTTGAGGTAATTTTGGCTTTCTTATACCTACCAATTGTTGGGATTTTTCACCAGAAATCACACGATAAAAAGCGGAAGAATGCGGTGATTTCCTCAAATCTGGTCCCAGGAGCAATTGAAATGGAAATTGAAAAACTTTCAAATAAATAGAAAGAGATTAATTTTCTTACGAGAAAAACTCTTTCAAGAGATGGATGAAGACTGCAGAAATCAAAGCAGATTTCCTCCTCGTTTTCATACACGAACGCCTAACGAATGCAACCCGTGCTAGCGTCGAAAAAACAAAACAATGGAAGAGAGGAGGCTAAGAATTTTGGCTAGCTTGTGTGTTAGGTTAGGGGGCCGAAATTATCACTCTAGGTTTTATACCTAGGGTGGCCGAATTCCCTTAGGGGAATTCAGGCCCAACTTGGCTCCATTCCATTCTGTGCTGGCTTCCTTGTTTTAATTTGGGCCCAGTCTAATTTTAATTATTCTGGTTTAAATTAATTTCAAGCCAAATTTTAATATACCCATGTATTTAATATATTACTCCAAGTAATATATTATTTACATTTAAATTAAAATTAGTTTGACCAATTAATTTAATCCATCGAATTAAAATTAAATCTTCATAAAATAAAATCATATGTAAACCTATACATATGAATATTTCCACCTGGGAAATAATTTCATAATTAATCCAATTAATTATGAAGAGCCAATCGAACATATATTAATTTTATTATTAGGATCAATCCAATTGATCTTTATAATATAATTAATATATATACACCTCTCTCTCCATAGTGTATACTCCAAGTATACATGTGATTCCTTAAGTCTGCATTCAGTCGTTCTATGTGTATGATCCCGTGGGCCCATCTTTATGTTGGCAGCGGGCCTTTGGCCTGCAGACTATAGTTGGGCTCTAGCAAGCCACTGCAGCCCCCAATTAAGATGGAGATGGCAGTCTAACTATTATCATGACCCTGTAGTTTAAACTTGTACATCTCATGTCATTGATATCGGTGTCCAACACAGAGGCATGGATTGATCACCCTCTTTTGTGTCTGGACATTAACTTGATCCCGAATGTACTGAAGCTCACAAACAAGTTCCAACTTGTTTGGGTGTGGCCACACTCTTATCAGTCACATTCATCAAGAGGCCGGTGATATCTTCTCAGTGGGCTACTGAGTGACAAATCCCTTCTGCATATCCATAGTATTACCATGCTCAGTGACATACCCGAAAGTACCCATACTTGGCACCCTATTACAGGCCCTTTAGGCGTACCCCTAAGCATGTGACTTCACATGTAACACCATCATATGGTCAGGTCAAAGGATCCATGCAAGTACTACATGAGAATCACTTGTGATACTATACCACGTGGATTACTCGTTTAGTGGATCTATCCAGTGCCATGCTCCCAGGCATGTACCCATTAACTTGGTTGACATTCCATGTCCAATGACCGGTAAGACACCACCATACAACCAGGTTAATGATAATCTCTCGTTCCATTCATTCCCATGACTGGAACAGACTACGGATCTATTTATGGTCATATCGTTTGCCCTATCCATGGTCTTACTGCCAAGTGCATGACACTTGTCATCATGGATATAGATATGTCCATTGGATACTTCATTTAATAAATTACACAAGATAAATATAATAAATGAATTGATGCCTTTATTAATTACACAAATGAGTATAATACATAAATCTAATAAATGTAAAATACAAATACAAGGACCAATGCCTCGGGACTAGGGCATTTTCAACAATCTCCCACTTGCACTAGTTCCAACTAGGCATGGGCCTAATCCCTATAGACCTAGTGTGACCCTCGTGCTTAGGCTGAGCCAGCGCCTTGGTCAATGGATCTGCGACATTATCCTCGGTGTCCACTCTGTGCAATGCAATGTCACCTCTCTTCGTGATCTCTCGTATGAGGTGAAACTTTCTGAGCACGTGCTTTGTGTTCTTGTGTGACCGGGGCTCCTTAGCTTATGCAACAGCCCCATTGTTGTCACAGAAGATATAAACTGGGTCCTGGATAGTTGGCACTACTCCCAACTCAGTGATAAACTTCCTCATCCACACAGCTTCTTTAGCTGTATCACATGCAGTGATGTACTCAGCTTCTGTTGTAGAGTCATCTATGGTTAGCTGCTTTGAGCTCCTCCAGCTTACAGCACCACCATTCAGTAAAAACAAATACCCAGACTGCGATTGGTACTCATCCTGGTCGGTCTGGAAGCTTGCATCAGTATACCCAGTAACTGATAGCACTTCCTGACCACCATACACTAAGAAGCTATCCTTAGTCCGGTTAAGGTACTTGAGGATCGCTTTGATAGCTTTCCAGTGATCCTCCCCGGGATCTTGCTGGTATCGGCTCGTCATACTCAGTGCAAAGGCGACATCAGGTCTCGTACATAACATGGAGTATATAATTGATCCTATAGCCGAAGCATATGGAACCAATTTCATGTTCTCCCTGTCCTCCCTTGTTTTAGGACAGTTCTTCTTACTAAGTTTCAGCCCATGGCCCATTGGCAAGAAACCTTTCTTGGCCCGGTCCATGCTGAACCTTTTCAGAACTTTGTCAATGTACGAAGCCTGACTTAGGCCCAGAAGCCGATTTGATCTATCCCCGTAGATCCTGATCCCTAGGATCATCTCAGCCTCTCCTAAGTCCTTCATTGCAAAGCACTTACTCAGCCACTGCTTTACCCCTTGCAGTGTAGGTATGTCGCTTCCAATGAGCAGGATGTCATCTACATAAAGTACCAAGAATGTGACAATGCTCCCACTAGTCCTCTTATACACACAAGGCTCATCTAGATTCTGTATGAAGCCATATTCCTTTATAGCCTCATTGAATCTTAGATTCCAACTACGGGATGCTTGCTTCAGTCCATAAATGGACCTTTGAAGTTTGCATACCCTACCCGGATACTTAGGATCGACAAAACCCTCAGGTTGTGTCATGTACACATCCTCGAGTAGCTTTCCATTAAGGAAAGTGGTTTTGACATCCATCTGCCATACCTCATAGTCATACCATGCGGATATGGCCAGTAGTATCCTGATGGATTTGAGCATGTCTACTGGTGAGAAGGTTTCATCATAGTCTATTCCATGGACTTATCTGAAACCTTTTGCAACCAGACGCCCCTTGAAGGTATTATCAACTTTTAGCTTATAGCACCACTTGCAACCTATTACCTTAGCACCCGAAGGTGGATCAACCAAGTTCCAAACTTAATTATCGTATATAGATTGCATTTCTGCCTCCATGGCTTTACACCAATTTATAGACTGTGGGCTAGCCATAGCCTCCTGGTAGGTTTTGGGTTCTTCCTCATCCCAGATGAGAAGAGTTTGATCATCGGTGATGAGGAAACCATACCTTTCCGGTTCCCGACGATCCCTACCAGACCTTCTAGGTTCTTGTGTGGCTTGGGTCGGTGCTTCCACTGGATGAAGCTCCACCTGGGCCTCCGAGTTATCCTCTTCAGGAGCTTGTGAGCCTTGAACTTCCCTGAGTTCAATATTGCTCCTATTATCTTTCTTGGAAAGGAACTCCTTTTCTAGAAAGACCCCCTTCCTTGCCACGAACACCTTGTTCTCGGTGGGGTTGTAGAAGTAATACCCTTTGGTTTCCCTAGGGTAGCCCACAAATAGGCATTTATCGGTTTTGGGCTCCAGCTTGCCACTAGTCAATTTCTTGACATGTGCTTCGCATCCCCAAATCCTTAGGAAAGACACATTGAGCTCCTTGCCCGTCCATATCTGATATGGGGTCTTTTCCACTGCTTTAGTCGGAGTATTATTTAAGATGAGAGCTGCTGTCTCGAGGGCGTGTCCCCAGAAACTAATTGGCAGAGATGCTTGAATCATCATTAAGCGGACCATGTCCAACAAGGTCCTATTCCTCCGTTCGGACACCCCATTCCATTATGGTGTTCCGGGAGGAGTGAGCTGTGGAACTATTCCATGCTCTCTCAATTATGAGTCAAACTCTAGGCTCATATACTCATCGCCTCTGTCCGACCGAAGGGTTTTGATATTCCTGCCTAGCTGGTTCTGTACCTCGTTCCAAAATTCCTTGAACCTCTCAAGCGTCTCGGACTTGTGTTTCATCAGATAGACCTAGCCATATCTGCTGAAATCATTCGTGAACGTGACGAAGTACAGATGCCCACCTCTGGTCACTATGCTCATAGGACCATATACATCTGAATGTATTAGGTCCAATAAGCCAGTGGCCCTTTCAGCCTTCTTGCTAAAAGGCGCCTTTGTCATCTTGCCTCCTAAACATGATTCGCATGTATCAATTTACTCCAAGTCAAATGACCCTAGGACTCCAGCTTTATGAAGTCTAGCAATGCGCTTCTCGTTTATATGGCCAAGACGACAATGCCATAGGTAGACAGGATTAAGTTCGTTAGGCTTAACCCTTTTAGCATTTATGTTATAGATATGATTGGTTTCATTTAAGTCCAGGATATATAGGCCATTATTTAATAGAGCATCTCCATAAAATAATCCCTCTCTAGATATTGAAATTCGACCATTAAAATAGTGAAATTAAATCCAGAAATATCCAACATTGATACAGAAATAATATTCCTACACATGGCAGGTACAAAGTAACAATGTTCTAAAATCAAAACCAATCCACTGGGCATCATAAGGTGATATTCGCTGATCTCTATGGCAGCAACCCTTGCTCCATTTCCGACCCGCAAGCCCACCTCTCCCGACCCCAGCAGCCTTCTGTTCTTAAGTCCCTGCACATTGCAACAAATGTGAGAACCACATCCAATATCCAATACCCAGGATGTTGAAACAGTAAGGTTAACATCTATAACATAAATACCTGAAGAGGACGCACCTTGGCCCCTTCTTTGCTCTCCCATCAGCCTGGGACACGATCTCTTCCAATGGCCCGCCTGTTTGCACCCGAAACAGACATCCTCAGGACCTGCCTTCTGCTGGGCCTTGGGTTGGGCCTTGGCCTTCTTGGCTTTGGCCTTTTTGGCCTTGGCCTTGGCCTTTTCCTTGGCCTTACCCTTGGCAAGAGGAGGGTTCCCCTTATTGACCAGCAGCACCAGCGGAGTCTTCTTGATCGACTGCTCAGTAAGCTTAAGCATCCCATGCAGCTCACTGACAGTACGGTTCATCCCTTGCATACTGTAGTTCAGGATGAACTGATCATAAGAATCCAGCAAGGACGCGAGGATTGTGTCCACAGCCAACTCTTGAGAGATAGGCGATCCGAGACGGGCCAAAGTATCCAAATAGCCCTTCATCTTGAGCACGTGTGCACTCACAAATGTCCCGGCCCCCATCTTACAAGAGTGGAATGCCTTATTGGTCAGGTACCTTTCCTGACGAGCTTGCTCTTGAAACATCTTGTTAAGAGTTGTTATCATAGCATAGGCTTGGTGGTCCATAAACTGTTTTTGCAGTTCGGGGACCATGCAGGCCAACATAAGGCATGTCACATCCCGGTTGTCCTTGACATGCGCCTCGTATTCCTCCAGCTGGGCAGCCGGTGGATTACGTCCTTGAGGCGCAGCCGGCACAGGCCTTTCCAGTACATACTCTTTTGACTCTTGTCTAAGAACGATCCTTAAGTTCCTAGACCATTTGAAGAATAGATCGCAGCGATAAGGTATTATTGTTTGTCATTTAAGGGTTTCTACACAGAAAAACATTGAGAGTGTTAGTAAAGGGCTTTAATTTATTATTCCCATATGAAATTAATAATGAATCATGTTATTAATTTAAACCGAGTTATTTAGGTAGGAACGCCGTCCAATCCCAACCTAGGCACTCTCGGTTTGATGGGCTTGTTGGCACTTACCCATCTGTGCTTAGGGCCAGGAGAATCCCACTACCCATGCTAAGTCAAAACCTCCATTCAAGTGTTAGAGTATCCCATACTCTAACCCAATACAAAGTGACAATACTCCAGTGTATCCTACGAGGGCATGGTCTACAACTGGCCTATTCCCACGTCGATTCGGTTTTGAATGAAGGAAGCACTTTTAAGCGACTTAGTAATTCCATTCGGTTATTTGATTCAATTCATAACGGCTTACATACATAAGGCGGGTGAAATTGCTATTGGATCATACATTCATACATGCAAATAAACATAAAGCATAATTAAATAAAAGTAAAATGGATTGCTATGGGCCTATATTACAGCCTAATATTATTCTAGTAAACCTATACTAGAAATGAATATCAGGTGGGCCTCCATCTTTTCCTTCTGGGCTTGCACCTTCACTTGGGCTTGCATCTCCACTTGGGCTCACCACTCCATGCGCTTCTTCTTTTACAAATTTTATAATATTTGAATAAAATAAAATTACATTAAAAAAAGAAAAACGACACGCAGGCCGTATTTACCCAAAAAGAAAAATACAACCCATCTTGTACAAGGCCCAATAGCATCCAACCATACAAACATTTAATCATACATATGCATGCAATACATATAATTCATAAGCATGTTATAATGTATGATTTAAGCCCATTTCAATTATGTCCAAGCCATTATATTAGAAATCACCAATTTTGGCCCACCATGGTTCTAACCCTTAACGAGCTTTGGGCCTCCAGCCGAGGCAGTCCAACTGCTCCCATTGGAATTGGGAAACCATGGGTCCAATTTAGCCGTCCAAGTAATTGTGCCAAAATTACCCGAACCAATTTCCATTAACCATATTAATTTCCAAAATTAATATCACATGAATGAAAATAAAATTCATTCAAGAAACCATACGCATTTAAATTACATAAATTTAAACATACGAATTTTAAAACCAATTAAAATTTCAAAACTGGGCCCCGGGCCCAAGACCCGCCAAATCCAAAAACAGGGCCCGGCCCGCTGCAGCTAGGGCAACGGGGTCACCCTAGCAGCAGCAGCGGTGCAGCCGCCTAGCGGCTGCCTACTGCTGCTGCATGGTAGCCACTGTCCAGCAGTGGTTGCCGCCAGCAGCGGCGCCGCCGCTATGCAGTGGCCGCCTAGTGGCCACTACCTAGTAGCAGCAGGCTGCTGCTAGAACCAGCGGCAGCAGGCAGCGGTTGCTGCCGCGCCTCCCGCCGAGTGCGGCGGAATCGCACCCCGGGAGGCAGATTTTTTTTTTTTTTTTTTATAAACAGAATTAATTAAAAAAAAACACCATCCATCAACACAAAGCAATTCTCCAAGAATTCCAATAACATACAACAAAATTAAACTAACATAAACCTATATGCAAATTTAATTTTCATTGTATAAAACATATGGGAAAAATCATAAACCCATACCAAGAACCCTAAAAAAAATCTCCAATTTCAAAAATGGGATTCAACCAATGTTATCAATTTCCACGAATCAAAAGCCCGCTCTGATACCACTGTTGGGATTTTTCACCGGAAATCACCCGATAAAAGCGGAAGAACGCGGTGATTTCCTCAAATCCGATCCCAGGAGCAATTGAAATGGAAATTGAAAAACTTTAAAATAAATATAAAGAGATTAATTTTCTTACTAGAAAATCTCTTTCAAGAGATGGATGAAGACTGCAGAAATCAAAGCAGATTTCCTCCTCGTTTTCGTACACGAACGCCAACGAATGCAACCCATGTCAGAAAAACGAAACAATGGAAGAGAGGAGGCTAAGAATTTCGGCTAGCTTGTGTGTTAGGTTAGGGGGCCGAAATTATCACTCTAGGTTTTATACCTAGGGTGGCTGAATTCCCTTAGGGGAATTCAGGCCCAGCTTGGCTCCATTCCATTCTGTGCGGGCTTCCTTGTTTTAATTTGGGCCCAGTCTAATTTTAATTATTCTGGTTTAAATTAATTTCAAGCCCAATTTTAATATACCCATGTATTTAATATATTACTCCAAGTAATATATTATTTACATTTAAATTAAAATTAGTTTGACCAATTAATTTAATCCATCGAATTAAAATTAAATCTTCACAAAATAAAATCATATGTAAACCTATACATATGAATATTTCCACCTAGGAAATAATTTCATAATTAATCCAATTAATTATGAAGAGCCAATCGAACATATATTAATTTTATTATTAGGATCAATCCAATTGATCTTTATAATATATTAATATATATACACCTCTCTCTCCATAGTGTATACTCCAAGTATACATGTGATTCCTTAAGTCTGCATTCAGTCGTTCTATGTGTACGATCCCGTGGGCCCATCTTTATGTTGGCAGCGGGCCTTTGGCCCGCAAACTGCAGTTGGGCTCTAGTAAGCCACTGTAGCCCCAAATTAAGATGGAGATGGCAGTCTAACTATTATCATGACCCTGTAGTTTAAACTTGTACATCCCATGTCATTGATATCGGCGTCCAACACAGAGGCATGGATTGATCACCCTCTTTTGTGTCCGAACATTAACTTGATCCCGAATGTACAGAAGCTCACAAACAAGTTCCAACGTGTTTGGGTGTGGCCACACTCTTATCAGTCACATTCATCAAGAGGCCGGTGATATCTTCTCAGTGGGCTACTGAGTGACAAATCCCTTCTATATATCCATAGTATTACCATGCTCAGTGACATACCCGAAAGTACCCATACTTGGCACCCTATTACAGGCCCTTTAGGCGTACCCCTAAGCATGTGACTTCACATGTAACACCATCATATGGTCAGGTCAAAGGATCCATACAAATACTACACGAGAATCACTTGTGATACTATACCATGTGGATTACTCGTTTAGTGGATCTATCCAGTACCATGCTCCCAGGCATGTACCCATTAACTTGGTTGACATTCCATGTCCAATGACCGGTAAGACACCGCCATACAACTAGGTTAATGATAGTCTCTCGTTCCATTCATTCCCATGACTGGAACAGACTACGGATCTATTTATGGTCATATCGTTTACCCTATCCATGGTCTTACTGCCATGTGCATGACACTTGTCATCATGGATATAGATTTGTCCATTGGATACTTCATTTAATATATTGCACAAGATAAATATAATAAATGAATTGATGCCTTTATTAATAACACAAATGAGTATAATACATAAATCCAATAAATGTATAATACAAATACAAGGACCAATGCCTCGGGACTAGGGCATTTCCAACACCAATCACAATAACCCTAGAGCAAATCATAATAACTTTAGGAGATGAAAGAACCACTAGTAAGTAGCCACTTTTATTGCAGCGGAATGTTGAGTTCTTGAAATGGTTGGTAAATGCAACTTTCCCCTTAACATTAGCACAACAGGCTTTATAAGTCTTCTTGTTGACAGGAACATCCTATTCATGGTTGTTGAAAGCTCTGTAAAACCTGGTTGATTATCACTATTGGTGAAGTTCACAAATACACAACCAAGACTTCCTCTGGTCTGAAAACTAATTTGGCATATTTCTGATTATCAGGCTTGTTTTCCATCAAAGTTAACTTTAATCTCTTTCTTATTCAGCCTGGTTTTTCTTTTATTTTTATTTAGATAAGAGGGAGAATTCTACCACCTGCCCTAAGCAAGAACTCACAGGAATAGATGCCAATCTCCACCTTTTCCCTATCACCTGTTGCTCAAATGAACCCCTTGTACCATCCTTTGCTAGGTTGGCTGTTGTTGGTAAATAGTCATCCCCTTCACAGTCAAATATTGACCTCTCAAAGTGTCTTACCAACTCCTCTTTTCTTAGAAGCCTAGCATAGGCTATAGTGCAGACTCTGCTAGAAAAGCGACCATCTCTTATTGTGAACTGCTCGCTGAAACTTGCATACATCTTTGGGTCTGGGAAATTTACAAATACATACCTTTTATTCACTTTGATATCAATAGGAAGGTGTGAGAAATCAAAGGCTGACGCTGATTTTCCATCCAAGAATTCCACCAATAATTCTACCACGTATTGGTTGAGTATATTCCTGATCATCAGGTTTGTTTTCCCACCAAAGTTAACTTCAATCTCTTTCTTATTCAGCTTGGTCTCCTTAACAGTCAAGTTCTTGGGCAACCACTGTTGGTATTTGAAAAGATGAATTAGATTTGGAGGACAATAAAAGATCTTAGATTGTATGTATTTGGTACATTTTCATTGCTAAATAACGTGATATTCTCAACCGGTTAAATGCAAAGTGCTTTCCTTAAATGGATGTTTAAGCAAGATTACTTTGTTTATGCATTTGATATAACCATACAAATATATTTAAACAAACACTTCACTTTATGGATAAAGTCAAAATGAGTACATTTGAAAGGATTGGTTCCCAAAATGGTGTACACTCCACATAGAACTAGAACCCATTACCAGTCGCTCCTTTTGAATTTTCCAACTGATCATTTTCTCTTATGTCTTAACTTTTGCCTAGGCTGCTCTTTTTGAGGTTTCAACCTAGCAAATTTTTTTTTAAAACATGATAAAGCTTTAAGCGGTCTTGGTTGACAAGATTTATGAACTCATTTCCATCCATGTCCATGATGCTGACACCACCTTTTGATAACACTTTCTTCACAACATAAAGCCCTTCCTAATTTGGTCTGAACTTCCCCAAAACATCAACATTTGAAGGCTTTAATTGTTTCAGAACCAAATCTCCTGCTTTCAACTATCATCTGGGATATTTCAACATTTGATTATAAGGCCTAGCCATTCTGCATTGGTACATCTACAAATGATCTAGTGCTTTCAATCGTTTCTCATCTAGCATTGCCAACTACTCGTATCTAGCTTGAGTCCATTTAGTCTCTAGTAACTGAGCTTCCAAGGCGACTCTGAGTGACTTGAGCTCTATTTCCACTGGTAACACCACTTCCTTACCATACACCAAGGCATAGGGAGTTTCACTGTTGGTGTTCTAACACTAGTTCTATAACCCCAAAGAGCATATGGTAGTTTGTCGGCCCAATCTCTGTAGGTGTTACCATCTTTGATAGGATCTTGTTTATCGACTTATTAGCTGCTTCCACCACTCCATTAGCTTATGTTCTATATGGAGAAGACCGATGATGTTTGATGCCATGTTCTGCAAGTAGCTCAGCTGTTGCCCCTTGAAATTGTACTCCGTTGTCCGTCACTACACGGTGGGGAATTCCATGCCGAGCGAAGATGTTCTTCTAAATAAACTTAACCATCTGCTTAGCTATTACACTAGCAAAGGATTCTGCTTTTACCCACTTCGAAAACATATTCAACAGCAACCACTATGAATTTGTATCCATTCGACGCTGCAGGATGAATTTCTCCAATCATATCTATCCCCCATACTGAAAAAGGCCAGAGAGATGCTATATTTTGTAATTCAAGTGGTGGCAAATGATTGATGTCAGCGTAGATTTGGCACTCATAACATCTTCTCACATCCTTCACACAATCAGACTGCATCATCATCCAAAAGTACCCCTGCCTCATTATTTTTCTGGCCATAGCGATTCCATTCATATGTGACCCGCAGGACACTGTATGTATCTGTCGCATCACTGTTTCTGCCTCCTGTTTTATCAGGCATCTTAAAAGAACTCTATTTGTGGTTCTTTTGTATAGCCTATCTTTAAAGATTCTGAACTGGCTGGCTAATCTTCTTAATGACACTTTATCAGCAATACTTGCTCCTTCTGGGTATTTTCCTTACTTCAAATATTGGTAAATGTCAAAGAACCATGGCTTTTCTTCAGCCGTCAATTCTATTACTTCCACCCCATAGGCCAATGAGTATGGTGTTTCTCCAGTGGGAATTCTGATGCTAGTTTTGAGTCTTCCAAGGCAAATGGTGGTATGTCGACCTAATCTTTGTAGGCAACTATCATTTGGACAGAATCTTCTTTGTTAGATTTATGAGCCACTTCTATCGCCCTATTGGCTTGTGGGAGAGACGGAGATGATCATAAAGCTCCACCTTTATTCTGGAACACTGTGTTCTTTCCCCTTGGAATTGTAGGCCATCATTGGTCATGACATGATAACACATTTTTGTTCGGTAACATTTATATATGACTCTATTTCTACCCACTTTGAGAACTAGTTGACGGTTGCGACCATGGAGCGATGTCCATTTGAGTCTATGGAGCTCCTGCTTAGTTGGTTTTGTCTTCGAATCCTTTGGAACTGGGTGTTCAGTAATTTCTTTGTCACCTCGGCACGACACTGTACAGTCAGGCAAAGATTTCCATATGCTTTTGTGGTACTTTGTAATTTTCTTTTCTCTCATCAGGCCTGAGATCTTTCGAGACGAATATCATTTTCAAGTCATCATCTATCCCTAGATTCATTTCATGCATCGATGCATCATGTGTGTTAAAGTCATTAAATGAATGTTTGTATGCATGCAAAGTTCTATCCGAAAAATATCACATAAGTAATTGAAATCAAATTCTATTAAATTAAACACCTTAAAGGCTGAATTGCTCACATGATAAATGATAAAAATAAAATAAAAAACTAAAACATCAAAATGACTATTGTCCTCCACATGCAGAGGGTCTTTTTTTATTGCAGCATTATGGTCCTCGATAGCTTGTGCACCCGAATCATCTGAGGCTGGGAAAGGGATTACTCTCAATGCTAGGTTTCAAAGCCGGCTCGATAATCTTACCCTTAGCAACCAACTGCTTGATGGCCCTAATCAACTGAGCGCAATCATTCATATGGTGGCCTACCATCACATGATAGGAACAAAAATTACCTTTGTCTGCCTTCGCTAGAGGAGAACACGGCTTCAAATTTTGTAGCAACCCAACCTTCCTACATTTGGCGTAGATATGAGACAGGGATTCTGCCCACGGGTTGGTGATCCTTTGAGGAGTTCCTGTTTGTCCACCTTGAGCTACAGCAGCCACATTCGCCTCTTGCACTCCAATTGAGGTTGCCACTGGGATCGTCCTAGCACTAGACCCAACTAAGGTAGCCTTAGAACTACTGCTTTTGTACCCTTGAGAGTACCCCTGATTACTTCTGTAGGAGCCCAAACTCTGCTCGATACGCTTGGCAAATTCAACCACCTCATTAAAAGAGTGGAAACTTTTTAGCATCATGTTGTCTTTGTACTAGGGCAGACTACCATTAAACAGCTTTACAATGAGCGAATCCAACTTCGGGGCTCCATCCACCAGAACTTGCACATCCATCCATCTCTTGTAGTAAGATGAAAAGGATTCATTCGGCTTTTGGTGAATCCTTTCTAGGTCTTCCAGAGTGGTCTCCATCTGGGTATTATAAGCATATTGCTTCACAAAAGCTTCAGACAGGTCCTCCTAAGTAGAACGGGTGTACAAAGGCATATTCTTATACCACTTTTCCGCAGCACCCCTCAAAGTGTCAGGAACAAATTCAAGAGGTGACCTTTCCCGATTCCAATACTTGTCATCAGTCTTATGTAACAGTCTAGGTGAGCTTCTGGAGGGCCATCTCTGGTGCACGGAGGTAGGTATGGCATCTAAAAACCAACTAGGTGTGGCTCTCCTACGTCAGCCATCAAAGCAGCTGGGTTGACACACCTAACAGGGTTATAGTGTACCATCGCCTTTAGCTTGGATAGCACGACTTCAATGTCAGATAATTTCTGATTGAGACGCTTCTCTACAATAGTCTCAATCCAGGCTTCTCTTGCCTTCTCAAAGGCCACATCTTCTTCAGATTGGTGATTAGGCTCCCTATGGTTGAGAATTCCACCACTTCTGCTGGGAATACTCCCTCCAGCTCCATTCGTCACTTGGACAAATTGTTGTCCTTCACTTCCAACCGAAGCCTGAGCCGGTGGAACAGTCTGCATGGGCTAGCATTCATCATAGCTTGTATTTGCTCCCTAAGGGTAGCCTTAAACTCAATAGAATCCAGAAAGTTTCTTATGAAAGCTACCATGTCAAAAGGTGCATTTCCATTATTTCCGTCAACCATTTCTGATATGTCTGATTCTTCTAATAAAGTCTGACTATCAACATGGAAAGAAAGCAACTGAACCTTGACCTCCTGATCTGAATCTAACCCGGAATTGATCCCTTCCACGGTGACCAGCTCTGATTGAACTGATTGAATTGATTAGTTCAGCTCTGACTCGACACAAACTAACCGCTTTGAGGTTTGACCCTAAACTGCACATTCAACATAAGGTTAGAATTTCGAATGGACATCGTGGACCTAGACTCGACACACTAAGTGGTGTGTATGGTTTGTTCATGTTCATGAGTGAAGGATGTTTCATGGATGTGGATGATGATGAAAATGACCTTTATATTTTCCTTCTTTTTATTTTGGACGTTCCAAGCATACCCCATGCCATACGAAAGACGATGCAACAATGTCGCATGTGAACAGCCAAACGGACAGAGGTTCGATGCCTTGGAGGCACCTAGTGGATGTCGTGAAATGGTCACATGTGTACCGACACATGGACAGAGGTTTGACACTACGTAGGTCAATAAGTTGATATGAAGTGGCCATATGGGAGCCATTCCATAGACAGAGCTTCGATGCATTTATGGCATCTTGGATGAAGTAATTTCACAAACAAGTCACGTGTAACTTGAAACACGGATAGAATTTTGGCGTTCGTGGAACACCTTGCATGATTTAGGTGTTGGGATTCGTCATTGGAAAAATAATGTGGCGCAGCGGCAAATACATCGTTTAAAATTTCCTAGAATCCACCTATCGTGTCCAATTACCATTGATTAGAATAAAATCAAATGAGAATCAAGAGAGATTAACTCACCGGATTCGTCTCCTCTAGAGACTGCTGCAGAATCGTTTCTTGAAACTGTGATCTCCAAAGTCCGATGCACGACCAACTATTGAGCGAGAACCGGTGCTAGCCGAAGACACGAAGGAATGGAGGATTAATGCTGGGATTTTCGGCTATTTGGGGCTGCTATTGGTGGCTGAAATTTCCTGCAATTAATTAGAGTTGAATTAGGTTTTTACTCCTTAAGTGTGCCCTTATATAGACACCTTGTCTAATTGGGTTTTAATTAGGTTAATTAAACCCAAGCCCACTAGGATTATAATTACATAAATAAACTTTAATTAAAAAGTATATACTATGTAATTTAATTCCATTTGGCTAAATTTAATTACCCCTAAATAAAATTAAATCACACTTAAGTTAATACAATACATGTATTTAATTTTTCTACGTAGGAAAATTATTTAATTAATTGTTTACTTTATGTAATTCAATTAATTGATAAATTAATTAATTACATTATGTAAACTAATTAATTAAATTAAATTCAACCCAATGTCAATTAATTACCTTGACACCGAATGTCAACTAATTAATTAACGCATTCCTTCCAATGTACATTACATGTACAATTTCTATAAGTTCCAGCTCAGTTGATCTATGTGCACGATCCTATGGGTCTGTCTTTATGTTGGCAGCAAGCCCAAAGCCCACAGACTATAAGTGGGTTCTAGCAAACCGTTACAACCCCTAATTAAGACAGAGATGCAGCAGTCTTTAGAAGACACTCACCCGGTAGTAATCTCATAGTGTCCTTTGCCTAACGATATCGATATGAATAAACAAGACGCATGGTGTCTGCCATCCTCTTCTGTTGTTTATTATATATCTTGATCTTGAGTTGACTGATTAATCAAATAAGCAACCAACTTATTTGGGTATGGCCATACACTTATCAGTCCCACTCATTAAGTGGCCAATGATATCATCTCGGTGTTACCCGAGTGGCAATTCCATCACTTCATCATCATTATCAACA
Organism: Euphorbia tirucalli; assembly: GCA_039660915.1. Lineage (NCBI taxonomy): Eukaryota > Viridiplantae > Streptophyta > Magnoliopsida > Malpighiales > Euphorbiaceae > Euphorbia > Euphorbia tirucalli. The sequence goes on along the minus strand of CM077640.1, from coordinate 24,945,067 downwards.
TGTTCACCGGTCCACCCAATCATACCCATATTTAGCATCCTTTTATAGACCTATTAGGCATATGTCAAAGTGAACCGGATTCCATATTGATATTATAATGAAATCTGGTCTGAGGACAAAAGAGACCTACTCAAGAAAGACCTATGACGCGACAACCATATGGCTTTCTTGTGCAGATCGATCCAGTCCCATGTCAACGACATGTACCTATATTCATGAATGACTATACAAGTACTATGGCTAGTTAAAACTACCATACGGTCATCGAATATGCAAGTCTATGGTTCTATTCGTTCCCATGATTAGAACAGACCTGGGATAGGTTTTATGATTATCAAACAATGGATACTCTACTGATATTATAGCACAAGATATAAATGAAATAGATTAATTGCCTTTATTAATGTGACATAAATAATGTATTCATACAATGAGTCATAATGTATAATACAAAATACAAGAATCCAATGCCTTAAGAACTAGGGCACACCAACACCAACAATCTCCCACTTGCACTAGTTCCAAGTAGGCATTGCCCTAATTCCTATAGATCTGGTATGACCATCGTGCTGTGTCTACAGCAGCCCTTTGGTCAATGGATCAGTGACATTATTCTTGGTGTCAACCCTCTACAATGATATGTCACCTCTGTTCACGATGTCCCGAATGCAGTGAAGCTTTCTGAGTACATGTTTGGATCTCTTGTGTTACCGGGGCACCTTAGCTTGTGCGATGGCCCCGTTGTTATCACAAAAACATCAACTGGGTTTAGGACAGTGGGCACTACTCCCAACTCAGTTATGACTTACTTGATCCAAACGGCTTCCTTTGAGCTTCGCACGTAGCTATGTACTCAGCTTCCATTGTAGAGTCAGCAATGGTGGCCTGCTTTGACAAACTCCAACTAATGGCACCGCCATTCAGTAGAAAAACATAACCAGACTGTGACAGGTTCTCATCCTCATCGGTCTCAAAGCTTGCATCAGTGTAACCTGACACTACCAGCTCATCTTGACCTCTATACACTAAGAAAGCATCCTTAGTCCGGTTAAGGTACTTCAAGATTGCCTTGACTGCCTTCTAGTGTTCCTCACCGGGTCCACTGGTACCGACTAGTCATACTTAGTGCAAACACGACATCAGGCCTCGTACATAATATGGAGTACATGATAGATCCAATAGCATATGCATAAGGGATCTTTTCCATGTTCTCCCGATCCTTCTTTGTTTTAGGACCATCTTTCTTACTCAGCTTCAACCCATGGCACATAGGCAAGAATCCTTTCTTTGCCTTGTCCATGCTGAATCTTTTCAGAACATTGTCAATGTACATGACCTAACTTAGGCCTTAAAGCCAATCTATCTCTGTAGATCCTTATCCCTAAGATCGTCTCAGCTTTGCCTAAGTCCTTCATTGCGAAGCACCTACTCAACCACTACTTAACCCCTTGTAGTGTTGGTATGTCACTTCCAATGATAAGGATGTCATCAACATACAGCACTAAGAAGGTGGAAACGCTCCCACTAACCATCTTATACACACAAGGCTCATTAGAATTCTCTGTGAAGCCATATTCTGTAATGGCCTCATTGAATCTATGATTCCATGACCTTGATGCCTGCTTCAATCCATAAATGGATCTTTGAAGCTTGCTTACCCGGTTTGGATACTTTGGATCGATAAAACCCTCAGGTTGTGCCATGTACACATCCTCGAGTAGCTTTCCATTAAGGAAAGAGGTCTTAACATCCATCTACCATATCTTATAATCGTACCATGCAGCTATGGCTAGTAGTATCCTAATGGATTTGAGCATAGCAATTGGTGAAAAGGTTTCATCATAGTCAATTCCTTGAACTTGCCTAAGTCCTTTTGCCACCAATCGCCCCTTGAAGGTGTTGTCAGCTTTTAACTTGAAACACCACTTGCAACCTATCACCTTAGCACCCGGAGGTGGATCCACCAAGTTCCATACTTGGTTATCGTGCATAGATTGCATCTCAGCCTACATGGCTTTGTGCCATTGATATGAGCGTGGGCTTTCAATAGCCTCCTGATAGGTCTTGGGCTCTTCTTGGTCAACGACCATAAGGTCCCTATCATCAATCATGAGAAAGCCGTACCTCTCTGGTTGATGACGTGTCCTACCAGACTTTCTAAGGTCCTGTGCAACCGGTTCTGGTTCCTCAATTTCTTGAGTAGTCAGATCGGTTCCTGAAGCATCCTCAGCAGTAGTTGCAGAGTTTGTGAGTATTGAACTTCTGAAAGTTCAATATTACTCCCACTGTCTCTCGAGGAAAGGACTTCCTTCTCTAAGAAGACTGCATTTCTGGCTATGAAAACTTTGTTTTCGGCCGGATCATAGAAGTAATAACCCTTAGTTTCTTTAGGGTAACCCACAAACTGGCACTTGACAGATTTGGACTCGAGTTTGCCACTTGTCAATTCCTTAACATGTGCATCATAGCCTCAAATCTTCAAGAAGGAAACATTGGGCTTTCAGCCCTTCCATAGTTCATATGGTGTTCCCTCAACTGCCTTGCTTGGTGTATTATTAAGAATGTAAGCAGCTGTCTCTAAAGCATATCCCCAAAAGGAGACAGGGAGTGTAGCATGACTCATCATCGAGGGGACCATGTCAAGCAAGGTCCTATTCCTCCTTTCTGACACTCCATTCCACTGGGGTGTACCAGGAGGAGTGAGTTGGGATACAATCCCACACTCTCTCAAAAATGAGTCAAACTCTTGGCTTAAATATTCACCCCCTTGGCAAGACGGAAGTGCTTTAATTTTCTTGCCAAGTTGGTTTTCTACTTCATTCTTAAAGTCCTTGAACCTTTGGAGAGTCTCAGACTTATGCTTCATCAGATACACGTAACCGTATCTGCTGAAGTCATCTGTGAAGGTGACGAAGTACAGAAAACCAGATATAGCACTAGTGCTCATTGGGCCACATACATCGGAATGTATTAGCTCCAATAGCTCTGAGGCCCTTTTAGCAGTCTTGCTAAAAGGCGCCTTTGTCATCTTGCCTCTCAAACAAGATTCGCATGTGTCATAAGACTGGATGTCAAATGACCCTAGCACTCCACTAGAGTGAAGCCTAACTATGCGCTTCTCGTTATATGGCCAAGTCAACAATGCAAGATGTAAGTAGGATTAATTTCATTTTGTTTAATCCTTTTAGTATTTATGTTATAGATTGAACTTTCAAGTTTTAGATCAAGGATATATAAGCCATTTTCAAGAAATGTTGTTCCATAAATAAGGTTGCCATATTGCATAGAAATTCTACCATGTCCAATATTAAATACAAAACCAGAAATATCCAACAAAAAAATGGAAATAATATTCCTGCGCGTTGCAGGTACAAAATAACAGTTTCTTAGTTCCAAAACAAGTCCACTAGGCATCTCCAAGAAATAATCTCCGATCTCCATGGCCTGAACCCGAGCACCATTTCCGACTCGAAGATCTACTTCTCCAGATCCTAATAATCTCCTATGTCTTAGACCCTGCACATTTGAACAAATATGAGATCCACATCCAGTGTCCATGACCCAAGATGTAGAAATAGCTAGATTAATCTCAACAACATAAATACCTAACGCAGTGGTTTTGCCCTTCAGTTTCTCCCTTAGCTTTGGACATGAGGTCTTCCAATGCCCCTTCTCATGACACTCATGGCAAACATTGTCAGGAGAAGCAACCCTTGCTTTAGGTTGGGCCACCACCTTTTTGCCCTTAGCCTTGGCCTTTTGGGCCTTAGCCCTGGCCTTAGATTTGGCCTTTCCCTTACCAATGGGCGTATTGCCCTTGTTCACCAGCAATACTTTAGGAGTCTTCTTAAGAGACTGCTCAGCAAGCTTGAGCATGCCATGCAGCTCAACAACCAATTTATCCAACCCTTGCATATGGTAATTCATGATAAACTAGTTGTAAGACTCAGGAAATGACTCGAGAATAATGTCTGTTGCCAAGTCCTGTGGAACTAGCGAGCCGAGGCAGGCAAGTGTATCAATATACCCCTTCAACTTTAGCACATGAGTGCTAACAGAAATCCCAGCTACCATCATAGTCGTACAAAGTGCCTTAGTTGTCAGGTAACATTCCTGACGAGCCTGATCTTGGAACATCTTTTTAAGTTGATCCATCATCTCAGAAGCCATGGTACCCAGCATAAGGCACAAGACACCTCGGTCATCCCTCACATGCCGATCATACTGCTCCACCATCGCCGTGGTGATGCCTCGACCTGCCGGAGGGCTAGCTGGTAAAGGAGTATTCAGTACATACTCCTTGGACTCTTGTCTAAGAACTATTTGTAAGTTCCTAGCCCAGTCCAAGAAGTTAGTCCCCGAAAGCTTCTCCTTCTCCAAAAGTGACCTAAGTGAGAGTGAGTTGTTGTTTGTTGCAGCCATTTAAATTGCTTAAGTGAAATGGGATTATCTACATGGAAGAAATCATTGCTTGAGTTAGAAATAAAGGACTTTTAAGCCAATTCAAATTAAAAATCTAATTTTAATTTGTTTGTTGGTGTTGTTAATTGGCTGGCTTGACCAAGATCCACAACTTATCAATGACTGGCCGAACTAGGGCTCGCTAACCAACCATTGATTCGTTTGGTAGGACAACCTATCCAATCCTTCCACAAAGGACTATTGGTTTGATGGGCTTATTGACACTTTACCCATCTGTGCTTAGGGCCCGCTCTGAGCTAATGCTACCCATGTTGAGTCAAACCACCATTCATATGTCAACCATACCAAGTATCTTAACCCTCGATGGCCTACCGAATACTACAATATACCCAGCTAGGACATGGCGCACATTGCAGCATCAATGGGACGAAGAGGTGTGAATGTGGGAAGCACTTTTAAATGAATCAATATTTTAATTTTCGGATTATAATTAAGTGATACGGTTTAGCATGCATAAACGCGGGTAATAATCTGGTGATCCATACATCCATATTATATGACAAATGCAATAGCATACTTAATTTAAAATAAATGAGATCCTATGGGCCTTTAATTACAACCTAATGAAAAACTAGATATCCTATCTAATTCTTCATGGGTCGGACTGCAATCCTTCTTGGGCTCCCACCATGGGCTTGCTTCATCTGGGCCTTCCTCCATACTTGATGCAATTACAATAATTTTGTAAAATAAAATCTATTCTAAAATTACATCAAAATAAAAAATGGCACACATGCCATATGTCCCAAAATTAAATTACAACCGATAATAATTTAGGGCCCATAGAACTCAACATAACATTTCAAACAAAGTACCTGTCGTGCACATACATATCAATATGATGCATGATCATGGCATTCCAAATTATAAATATAAATGTTAAGCCGATTTACTTAAGGTGAAATCGCCAATTTTAACAAATGTGACTAAGGCCCATAAAGGCGTAATGGATAACATCCATAAATGCAAAATTAACAATTTTGCTCCGACTAGAATTTGGGTGGTCACAAATTTAAAATTTAGCTCTCCCAATTTTAACCGGTGTCACGGTTTATTGGGCCAATTTCACAAAATCCATATTCAATTTAATATCCAAACAATTAAATTAAATATGCATGCCAACAAAATAAACAATTTAAATACAAATTAATTTAAAAAATTTAATTTAATTTGCATTAGGGTCTGCGATAAAAAAAATACCCGCAAAATCCAAAACCTGACCCAAAACCCACGCGCGGCGCGACTGTCCCGGCGGGGCAGCAGCTGCTGCCGCTGGATGGAATCGTAATTTGCGATTCCATCCAGCCCAACAATATATATATATTTTTTATTATGTTTTATTTAATTTCTTAAATCATAAACATTCCAACCAACAAATAAGAATGAATAATCAATAAAAAAATGGATTGAAAACCAATTGGGGAAAAAAAAATTAAAAACCCCAATCCAAAATTCTAGGGTTCAACAAAACCAATTGAACAAAAAACCCTAAAATCACAAAGTTGAAACCCATTCTTAAAATCACAAAGTTGAAACCCATTCTTTCTTCAAGAACGCTTTCAAGAACCAATTCCAATCAATCTAATGGACAAAACCTAGGCTCTGATACCACTGTTGGGATTCGTCATTGGAAAAATAACGTGGCGCAGTGGAAAATACACCGTTTAAAATTTCCTAGAATCCACCTATCGTGTCCAATTACCATTGATTAGAATAAAATCAAATAAGAATCAAGAGAGATTAACTCACTGGATTCGTCTCCTCTAGAGACTGCTGCAGAATCGTTTCTTGAAACTGCGATCTCCAAAGTCCGGTGCACGACCATCTATTGAGCAGGAACCGGTGCTAGCCGAAGGCGCGAAGGAATGGAGGATTAATGCTGGGATTTTCAGCTATTTGGGGCTGCAATTGGTGGCTGAAATTTCCGGCAATTAATTAGAGTTAAATTAAGTTTTTCCTCGTTAAGTGTGCCCTTATATAGACACATTGTCTAATTGGGTTTTAATTAGGTTAATTAAACCCAAGCCCACTAGGATTATAATTACATAAATAAACTTTAATTAAAAAGTATATACTATGTAATTTAATTCCATTTGGCTAAATTTAAATACCCCTAAATAAAATTAAATCACACTTAAGTTAATACAATACATGTATTTAATTTTCCTACTTAGGAAAATTATTTAATTAATTGTTTACTTTATGTAATTCAATTAATTGATAAATTAATTAATTACATTATGTAAACTTATTAATTAAATTAAATTCAACCCAATGTCAATTAATTACCTTGACACCGAATGTCAACTAATTAATTACCGCATTCCTTCTAATGTACATTACATGTACAATTTCTATAAGTTCCAGCTTAGTTAATCTATGTGCACGATCCTATGGGTTTGTCTTTATGTTGGCAGCCGGCCCAAGGCCCATAGACTGTAAGTGGGTTCTAGCAAACCATTACAGCCTCTAATTAAGATAGAGATGTAGCAGTCTTTAGAAGACACTCACCCGGTAGTAATCTCATAGTGTCCTTTGCCTAACGATATCGATATGAATAAACAAGAGGCATGGTGTCTATCATCCTCTTCTGTTGTTTATTATATTTCTTGATCTTGAGTTGACTGATTAATTAAATAAGTAACCAACTTATTTGGGTATGGCCATACACTTATCAGTCTCACTCATCAAGTGGCCAATGATATCATCTCGGTGTTACCCGAGTGGCAATTCCATCACTTCATCATCAATATCAACATGTTCACCGGTCCACCCAATCATACCCATATTTAGCATCCTTTTACAGACCTATTAGGCATATGTCAAAGTGAACCGGATTCCATATTGATATTATAATGAAATCTGGTCTAAGGACAAAAGAGACCTACTCAAGAAAGACCTATGACGCGGCAACCATGTGGCTTTCTTATGCCGATCGATCCAGTTACATGTCAACGACATGTACCTATATTCATGACTGACTATACAAGTACTATGGCTAGTTAAAACTACCATACAGTCATCGAATATACAAGTCTGTGGTTCTATTCATTGCCATGATTAGAACAGACCTGGGATAGGTTTTATGATTATCAATCAATGGATACTCTACTGATATTATAGCACAAGATATAAATGAAATAGATTAATTGCCTTTATTAATGTGACACATATAATGTATTCATACAATGAGTCTTAATGTATAATACAAAATACAAGAATCCAATGCCTTAAGAACTAGGGCACACCAACATTAGGAATGCTATGAAATGTCTTAATATAAGTTCTATTCGGTACTCGTGGAATACCTCGAATGAATCATCAATGTTATGGCACAACCCGATGTGGGTCGTGACACACAAGCAAGACTTTGGTGTCGCCATGACACCAATGATGAATGGACATGATGCCATGTAAGGATATCATATGATCCGCCAAACAAATATAAACCTAAGACCGTGATGGTCCCTAATAATTGAATTGATGCAATGAGATAGCCAAGTAAAATCCAGTGCATGGGCGGAATACAGGTGGTTTTGGGACACCTGTTATGTTATGAAATGGTCATGAAGGGTACACTCAGAACATTCTTTTCATTTTAGATGGGATCAGATGAGATGATGCCCATGTCATACAAGATCTAAGTGGCTACACAAAAACGTGGTTAGGGTGCATGACACACAAGATGATGTTATGTATGCTTTATGAAATGCGAACACACAGGATTTATATGACATACGAATAAGATGTTATGGCTGTACGAAAATTTGGTTAGTGTAATAGCACACGTATGATGATGCTTCAAAATGGCTGCATAAAAATGTGGTTAGAATGGCACACTGATGATGCGTGTTTGATGTTGAATGTAAAGGTCAAAGATAAAATAACCATGGAACAAACATTAGCACATGCAACAACATGCTCACCCTTCCAACCTTATTCCTCCATTCGATTGGTCTCGCATTCTTCCTAGGTATTAGGTCTCTTTGGCATCAATCGGGGATACCAAAGGCATACTCTTAAAGTCCAATTTACAAATATATGTTTTGGTAGTCCTAAAGGGAAGTTACAAGGCCATTATATGAAGGTATGAGTCAAGCTAAGGGTCATACAGGTTCCCATAGCGAAAATACACTCCTCATCATAGAACACGAAGTAAGGTTCATGCAGTGCTATGAGTGGTTTACCTCCTTAGGTGCCTCTAATCTTAGCGGAAGAGGTAGGTCACCTTTGGAAATAAACCGGGCTTAATCATATGTTGGAGGGATGGAGAAGAGAAAATGTCATGATATGCAAGTGTGAGTAAAATAAGGTAGTATGAACTAGTAAATGACTACAAACGAGGTTATATTTTAGTAGTTGCCTAAGTTCCTTAAGTTTTTATAAAAACTTTTTAAGAACTTTTATCCCCAATAGAGTCGCCACTATAAGTGGATGACCTTTTAGGTGGAACACGGCGAAGCGAACCGGGGAAAAAAAGAAAGAAGTGTTTGGATTTTGAAAATGGGGTTTGATGATTTTATTTAGGAAAATCATTGATTCTTTTTAGAAATCCTTTTGTAGAAAACCTTTTCCCATTTTATTACTTAAAGACCTTGAAACTTAAATCTTAATATCAGTGACAGAGTCGCCACTCGGATCACCTCATCCGGGAAATTCCAGTACAGCTCCCTACTGAGCGTAGAATACTGTACCTAATCCAAAGATTTAGGGTTCGGGAAACTTACCTATTCAATCTCAAGCTTGCATTCATTTAAAAGTGCATATGACTTTACTCACATATTATCTTTCTCTACCCAATTTAATCCTTTACTACTAGCCCATGCTTATTGACAGGAATAAAGTACATAAAATTAAAGTGTGGAAATATAAACCATACATCCCAAAATAAACCAAACCGAAATAGAGACCTTATTACAACCACAAAAAGTAAAAAAGCTCTCATCCTCACCATTACAATTGCCTAGATACAGGAGGATCTAAAAAGTACAATCGCCTAGAATACATGATTAATCTATGAAATACATCCGAAATAAAAATGAAGAAAAACAAAAGCTGCAAAACAAATGGTTAGCACAGACATATCCTAAACACATATAGGACTCATACAAGATAGAATGGGGATTTTAGGAAGTGGTAACATGCATTTAGGGGATAACCGAGAAGTCCGAGCGACTTCCTATGTTAGAATTGGAAAACGGTTTTAGAAATGTCCTATAGGTTTTTCTGCTTGAAAATAATTTTGGAAAATGGTTTGGCTCAATTACATACAAATTTCTCAGGTTTAGTGGGTCGGTTTTCCCGGAACTCGAGGTTCCGTTCATAGGGGTTCCTAATTCCAAACATTCATCTATAGTCTGAAAGTGGTAAACATGCCAAAAACAGGTTTGATTCTGAAGACAGCATCATGCGACGACGTCCGTGTGAGTTGTCTCGTGATTCTGCCTTCTGCCCGTCACTACAGCAGTGCGGCTGTATTACAGTCATTTGACTGTAATGATTACGGTCGTATGACTCTAGTTGAGTAGCACGACTATAGAGTTATAGTCGCACGGCTGTAATGAACAGTGCTAGACAGTGGTTTTCTTCTTTTCTAAAATCACTTGTTTAAAGGATTCTGGGAATCTGAGGATCCTTTATCACTGGACTGAGGATCCGGTTAGGGATCTAACAACCAAGGATTCTAAGAATAGAAACCACCAAAACCCTAAATCTCACATTTGTATCATTGGAAATCCGAAAACAACAATTTTATAGTGTACAGATGTGATTTGACCGAATTGAATCATGAAAAGTCATTTAAAATAGGAAAACCGGCTGTATTCGGTCGAATTTGGGCTTTTTGGGCTTCTATCCAAAAGAATACAGTCGTACGACTATAATATATAGTCTCACAGTTGTGTTCCAGGCGACTACAGTTTTACGACTGTAGTATATAGTCACATGGCTATGTTCCAGGCGACTACAGTCCTGCAGCTATAGTTGCACAGATAGTTTTCTGGATAAATTTTTAAACATAGAATCAATCAAAAATCAACATAAAATGAGTTTAAGGCTTCTTACCTCTTTTTCATTCCATTATGTTTGATGACCGGAGTCGGATGTGGATGTCGAAATCTGCCTAGAATCTCCAAACGATCCGAAATTCTCGAACACTCATCCCGAATTGACCCTAACGAACCCAGGAATGGTTTTGAATGAATGATATTAGATTGGGAATCCTCACACTATGTGTTTCTCCACTGTATTCTCTCTGTGTCTTGGTTTTTTGTTGATTTCCCTTAGTTTTCTCTCACTTTCTCTCTCTAAAAGTCACTTTCTCTCACTAAAATGCTCTCCCTTATTTTTCAGAATCGATTCCTTCTTTTTCCTGTGTTTTCTTCCTGTTTTTGTTGATTTGGTCTCCCTAATTTCCGTAAATCACGCCTAAAATATTCTAGCCAAAATAGAATTGTATCCTATTTAAGAATCTATTGAGTCAACGACTAGAGCCGTACAACTCTAACTATAGTCGTGCGACTGTGGCATACAGTCGTGTGACTGTAGTTGTTACAGTCGTGCGATTGTAAACTACAGTCGTGTGATTGTAAATTACAGTCATGTGATTTTAGAGAGAGCCTGTATGCACACCTAAGCTTCCTGATCTCTTGATGGACTTTTCTCGGGGCTTCGGATCAAGGGTTCTCTTTGAGAACATTCTGGGCATTATTCTGCTTATTTTCAAATCTGACGCACATTCATCTGCTTAACAGGTAACAAATGGTTTTCATCATAGAGGTTGGGAAAAAACCCATGCTCACAATGGGCTTGTTAGCACTTACCCATCTGTGCTTAGGGCCAAGAGAATCCTACTACCCATGTTAAGTCCAAACCTCCATCCAATTGTTAGAGTAACCAATACTCCAACCTAATACAAAATGATGATACTCTAGTGTATCCTGTGAGGGCATGGTTGACAACTGGCCTATCCGCACTTCAATTCAGTTTTGAATAAGGGAAACATTTTTAAGTGACTTAGTAATTTCCATTTGGTTTAGATTCCATTTTAATAATGGCTTAGATGCATAAGCGGATGAAATTGGAATTGGATTATGGCATATAACATTGAAATAAATAAATGCATAATTAAATAAATAATTGAATGCTATGGGCCCATGTTACAACTTAATATAATTCTAGTAAACCTATACTAGAAATACACGGGTGGGCTCCTTCCTTCCTTTTGGGCTCGCCTTGCCAATGGGCTTCTTTTACATAAATTTCATAATAATAATAAAATAACATTACATTAAAAGAAAGCGGCAAGCAAGCTTTATTTAACCAAAAGAGAAAGAAATACAAACCATCTTGAATTGAGGCCCAATAGCATCCATTAAACATTTAATCACATAGACATATAATCCAATACATCAATTTATGAACATGTTAAAATGCATGAAATTAATCCCAATTAATTATGTCTTTAGCCATTATTTAGAAATCGCCAATTTGGTCCATCATGGTTCTAACCCTTAATGGGCTTTGGGCCTCCAGCCCAGGCAGAATACTGCTCCTACTAGAATTAGGAAACCATGAATCCAAATTACGCCGTTTCGTTAATCTTGTCAAGAAAAACCAAACAATTTCATTACACCAAAATTAATTTTCCAAATTAATATATCATGAATAAAATTAAAATCTTATTCAAGAATCCATGTGCATTTAAATTGTAGAAATTTAAACGTACAAAATTTTAAAACCCATTAAAAGTAAAACTGGGCCCGTACTAGGAAAACCCGTTAAATCCAAAACACGGCCCGGTCCCCTGCTGCTAAGGTAACACTACTGACGCTGTTCCCGCCACTATGCAGAAGCCGATAACAGATTTTACCATCGGTAGCCCCATATTCATGAAAAACAGCCTCTGAATTTTTTTAAACAAAATAAAACCATCAAACTATTGGATGTGCCCTAGTCCCGAGGCATTGGTCCTTGTATTTGTATTGTACATTTATTGGATTTATGTATATACATTTTGTGTCATTAGATAAAGGCATTAATCTATTTATTATATACCTTGTGCTATGTTTTAAATAGAGTATCTAATGGACATATCCATATCCATGCTGATAAGTGTCATGCACTTGGCAGTAAGACCATGGATAGGGAAAACGATATGACCATATAAAGAGATCCGTAGTCTGTTCTAGTCATGGGAATCAAGGGAACCAAAGACTATCATTAGCCTGGTTGTACAGTGGTGTCTTACCATTCATTAGACATGGGATGTCAACCAAGTTAATGGGTACATCCAAAAGGGGCATGGCACTGGATAGATCCACTAAACAAGAAATCCACATGGTAAAGTATCATAAGTGATTCTCGTGTAGCACTTGTATGGATCCTTTGACCTAACCATATGATAGTGCTGCATGTGAAGTGGCATACTTTGGTGTACGCCTAAAGGGCTTGTAACAGGGTGCCAAGTAGGGGTACGTTTGGGTATGTCAGTAAACATGGCAATGCTATGGATATGCAGAAGGGAATGTCACTCAGCAGTCCACTAAGAAGATATCACCAGCCTCTTGATGAATACAACTGATAAGAGTATGGCCACACTCAAACAAGTTAGAACTTATTTGTGAGCATCAGTTCATTTGGGATCAAGTAAATTTCTAGACACAAAAGAGGGTGATCAATCCATGCCTCTGTGTTAGACACTGATATCAATGACATGGTATATACAAGTTTAAAGTACAGAGTTATGATTATAGTCAGACTACTATCTCCATCTTAATTGGGGGCTGCAGTTGCTTGCTAGAGCCTACCAACAGTCTGTGGGCCATAGGCCCACTGCCAACATAAAGACGGGCCCACATGATCATACACATAGAATGTCTGAGTTCAAACTAGCTAGATCACCTGTATACTTGAAGTATACTAATTGAAGAGATAACTATTAATCAATTAAATTAAGGATCAATTGGATTGGTCAATATAATTTAATTGACATATATTTATATTTTATTGGATTGCATAAAGTTGATTTAAATAAATTAACTTGTGAATAAATTTCCTGATGGAAATTTAATACATATATAGGTCTATATGTATTTGTTTCTAGTCAAATCATAAATTAATTTGTTGGATAAATTCTAATTAGCAAATCTGTTTAATTTAAATGACATGTATCTTATATGATATGATATTGTATAAATACTTGCATAGAAATTAAATTAGAATTAAATAGGAATTAAACCATATTAATTAATTAGGATTTATGGAATTATGGCATTAATTCCATTTATAGAAACAAAGTTAAATCAGCCCAACAAGAAAGGCCATGATTTAAACCTAATATGTAGATTTTCCTTAAGTGGAATTTTGGCCATATGGGATTGAGGGACTGAAATTTTTAGCCATGGAATTTTGACTCTTCCTCTTCTCTTTTGATCCGTCGCTAGCATGGGTTCGACTTAATAGGCATTCGTGTACGTGAGAGTGGAGGGAATCAGTTTCGGTTTCTGCAGCCATCTCTAGAGGAGATATTCCTAGTGAGAAACTAATTCTTCTCTATCGAATTTTGTTGTTTATTATTTCAATTTCAATTACTCCTAGGCACGGATTTGAGGAAATGTTCCACAGTTCTGTTTTTATCAGGCATTTTGCGATGAAAAATCCTAACACAAACCACCAAGATCAATGCAAAAATCAAATAGGAATTAAAAAGCATATAACCGAATATTAATTCAATTTATATTTGTATTGAAAAAAAACAATGGGGAAAATCATAAACCCCATCCAGACAAATGAATCTGAAAAGAAAAACAACAATTTAAAACTAGGGATTCAATCCTGTTTAAGGATTTCCACGGATCAAAATCCTGCTCTAATATCACTGTAGGGATTTTTTTATGGAAAATCAACCGATAAAAGCAGAAGCTCAGATCGATTTTCTCAAATCCATGACCCAGGAGCAACTGAAGTGGAAATCAAAAATATAAAATCAAAGATCAAGAATTAGATTCTCACCTTTTTATGTCTCTTCTAGAGACGGCTACAGAAACCAAAATCGATTTCCTCCACTCTCACGTACACGAATGTTTATCGAGTGGAACCCGTGCTAGAGACGGATCGATGGAGGAGAGCATGTCTTGGCTGAAAATTTCAACTCAAACCAACACTTATGGCTAGATTCTCTAAATGGAGAAATTAGGCCCCTTTGGTCAATTATAGCCATAATTTTAGGCTTGGGTTTAATTAGATTTAAGTTAGGATTTAATGCCATAATCCCTAAATCCAAATTAATTACCATGGGTAAAATTAAATGCAATTCTATTTTAATTTTATGTATGTATTTATATAAAACCATATTATATAACATACATGTCATTTAAATTAAAATTGATTTGTCAATTCAAATTTACCCAATAAATTCATTGAGATTCAACTAAAATCAAATACATATAAACCTATATATGTATTTTATTCCTACCCAGAAATAAATTCTGAAGTTAATTTATTTAAATTACCTTCATGAAACCCAACAAAATACATATCATTTAAATTATATTGATCAATCCAATTGATCTACAATTTAATTAATTAGTATTTATCTCTCCAGTCTGTATACTCCAAGTATGCAGGTGATCCGATTAGTTCAAGCTCATACATTCTATGTGTACGATCTTGTGGGCCCATCTTTATGTTAGCAGTGGACCTAAGGTCGACAGATTGTAATCTAGCTCTAGTAAGCCATTACAACCCTAATTAAGATGGAGACAGCAGTCAAATGGAAGTCTTAACCCTGTTGTTAAACTTACATATCGGTGTCCAACACAGAGGCATGGTGTCATCACCCTCTTTTATGTCTAGACATTAACTTGATACTGAATAAACCGATGCTCAGAAACAAGTTCCAACTTGTTTGGCTGTGGCCACACTTTTATCGGTTGCATTCATTAAGAGGCCAGTAATATCTTCTTAGTGGTTTACTGAGTGACATTCCCTTTTGCATATTCATAGTCTTGCCATGCTCACTGGCACATCCGAACATACCCATACTTGGCACCCTGTTACAAGCCCTTTAGGTGTATACCAAAATGAGTCACTTCACATACAAGACCATGACATGGTCAGGTCAAAGAATCCATAGAAGTACTACACGAGAATCACTTGTGATACTATACCATATGGATTTCGTGTTTAGTAGATCTATCCAATACCATGCCCTTTTGCATGTACCCATAAACTTAATTAACATTCCATGTCTTATAGCTGGTAAAACACCGCCATACAACCAAGCTTATGATAGTCTTTGGTTCCATTCATTCCCATAACTGGAACAGACTACGGCTAACTTTATGGTCATATCATTTCCCTATCCATGGTCTTACTACCAAGTGCATGACACTTGTCAACATGGATATGGATATGCCCAAAGGATGCTCTATTTATAATATTGCACAAGGTATATATAATAAATGGATTAATGCCTTTATCCATTAACATGAATGTATAATCCATAAATCTCATTACAAGATTCCAAGTGTACAATACAAAACAAGGACCAATGCCTTGGGACTAGGGCATTCCCAATAATATTTTGTATATGATGACATCTTAAACCATGTGTTTTTTATGTTTCTGGTTTCTGATATATGAGATATGCCTTTCATGACATATATGCTTTATGATTTGGAATGATCTTTGGTTTATTCCTTGGATATTGACTTTATATCCAATAATACAGTCTCTAATGAGCATGTGTGCATATATATATGATTTGTTTCTGGTTTATTAGTTGGATGTGTCATATGAATGTGTATGTCATAACTGTTTATATACAAGCATTGTGATCCATGAGTAGTTATGCATTTATATGTCTCTAGTTATGTGATCTAAGCCGATATACATGCATATAACTTAAGTAATGATACTTCTAACATGAAAGTATGTGCTATGGGGACATGATATCTGAAATGTTTCTTCACACTATTATGTATACATCAGACTGATCCTTAGCTACATATGTCTTCTGATCTTTTATAATATCTATGGTCATAAACTTTGGCTATAATCTGTTACCATGGGACATAACTGTAATCTGTGATCTTTGGTCATGTATGAATGTTTAGTTATATACTTGTAATATATATGCACTATGAGTATGCCTATGCCTACCTACTAAATATCTAGTATGAGATTAGGTAAAATGATATTTAAGATGCTGCTATGTTGATTATAAGCTATTGCCATCAATAGTTTTTATAAGAAACTTATGTTTTACAGTATCTGATGTTGACTAGATGAAAGCTATACTTATCGTTGATATGGTTTGCTAATATATTATGACATACAAATTGTCATAAGCAATAGGAATGCATGTGATGAATGGTTTACTTATAACCATATAGTTGCACAAATTTCTGCCGGTACAATTGTAAATGAATGAAAATGCTTTGAGAAACCCATTCATTAGTCATATTAATCTTGTGATCAATTCCTTTTAGAAGATGCTTGAATAGAGGGTCAGTTTTATAAATGCAGTGATATGTTTCTATATTGAAGCTCTTATAATAATTTCTCTTAACAAGCAGGTTTATAACTTTATATATGGACTGCTTTTTGAAATATCAATGGGCCGCTTTCTCAAATCAACGATACATAAGAAACCAGGCCGCTCAAAATTGATCTCTATTTGGGCCAAAATGCTTTTTAAGGCTAAAGGTTCTCAACAACAAATAGAAGCCTCTTTTCTAAAAGCTAATATGTTTTTTTAATAATCACATCTTTGTATTGAGAGCTCATTATTCATTGGTTGAATTATAGATTATATTCTTTACCAATGTTTTATAAAATTAACTTGGTTTTCTAAGATGTTTCTCATGCAGATTACAGTTTCATTATTTTTATGAGAAATTAGAAATCAAGAAAATATTTTTATGATTCCTAAAATCCCTAAAAATAACTCGAGCACATTTTGAGGGGGAGCAAAATCAAAAGGAATCATATTCTCAGGGGGAGCCGTATTAATCCACATTCTATGAATACCTGAAGATGCTCCTGACATTTCTTTACAAAAATCTCTTAAGCAAAGAAATTAAGAAAAGTTCTTATCTCTATATTGTCAACTTATGCTTTCAAAGAAATCACATACAAAGAGTTGTCATCATCAAAAAGGAGAGAATGTTGAATCACGTTTTAATGATACAACTTATCAAAAAGTTGATATAAAAGAGAAAAGGAAAATCAGTTTTACTTTTAATATTATTACTAATTATTTTGTAATCAATCATTTAAGTAAATTATGATTATGAAGAAGATGAAGCTACAACACAAGAAGGCTTTTATTAAGTCTAGAAACTATAAGCTTAAACATCAGGAGATCAACAAGTTCATTACATGTCAAGATATACTCACTGCTTTAAGAGCTTGAGTAACCTTCAAAATCTCCAATGGATATATGAGCATTAAAGGGGGAAGACTTCTTCAGGAGATACAAATTATAGCTTATGAGCTATCAAGCTCGTTGTCTACACTCTTCAAAATCTCCAATGGCTATATGTTGATCAAGACCTTGATTTCAACCTTTACATTCAACTTATAATCAAGAATCAACTACCATATTTTACTTAATGAGCTCTAACGACCATATCTCAACAAGAGGTGATGTCAACAACTATATTCCTTTTATGATCTTTAAGCAATGGTCATAATTCCTTTAGAGGCTGTAAGCAACGGCTAGTTTTCCTTGTAACCTCAATGCAACGGCCATTTCACCTGATGAAAAGCTTCTCCAAAACCTATAAAAGGAAATCAAGTTGAATTAGTCAAAGTGGGAGACTTAGCAACATTCACACTGTAAGCTACATTTATTCAAGTCTTCCACAATTCCTTCAAAAGAGCAAATTAAAAGAAAAGAGCTTCATCTTTATTCTTTCATTCAAATATTCATTCAAAGGAATTGTATTTTCACACAAGGTTGTGTGAAGGGGGTTTACTTTGTTAATTGTGTAAATTAACAATGTTTGTAAAATTTGGTGCTTGAGCTTTAAAAAAGCATTGGAAAAAGTTTGGTATTTGAGCTTGCAAAAAATACCGGATAAGTTTGGTGCTTGAGCTTTGAAAAAGCATCGAAAAAGTTTTGTTACGTAGGCTCAGAAAAAGTAACAGTAGAGGTTTGATTCTCAGCCTGTAAAAGAACTGAGTTTGTTATTTGAACTCGTAAAAAGTAACACAGGCTTATTTCCTGCTCGTAAAGGAAATAATAGTGAAAAATCTCAAGTGGTTGACTTAGGGACTGGACATAGACTGGTTGGATCGAACCAATATAAATCTCGGTATCTTCAATTCTCTATCCCTATACTCTTTACATTATTGCTATTTAAATTTCCATAATTTAAATTAATATCATTATTATTTGAAAACATTTTTGTATTAGTCAAGAAAATTTATATTCACAAGTTTTACTATTTTATCAATTCCACATTTTTGTAAAACTTGTGTCTGTTGAAAGAAAATTGTTTTTCTTCAAAAATAATTCTTAAAAGAGTTTACAAAAATTTTTATTCGATATAAAGTACTATTCACCCCCTAGTACTGTAGCTAGCCTATTTGGAACCGTCAATAAGTATTTAACTATAACACATTCCATAGAATAGCTTTAGATTTCTAATCCTTTAATATCTTATTCCATTTATCTAAAAAGTAATTGTGGTTTTCATGAGTCGCTACTTAGTGTGTATAAATCGTTACCGAATTCAACAACCACAAGCAATCAAACATGCATAAGTTAACACACAATCATGCACATGTAAATAAATGAGCCATTTCTTTTATTTGTTGTGACACAACCAACCAAATGACTACCCTACGATCATGTAACATATAACAGATGATATCACTGGCCAACTCATATAAACATGTGGTTGACCTTTCAGTCCATAAAACAGTTAGTTAACCTTGTAGTTCATATAATCAGAAAATCCATGTGGTTGACCATATAGGTCCAGTTAACAGATAATCCATGTGATCCATGTAGTTGCAAAGTTTGGATAGGTATGTCACAATGGCCTTTTATGTTTCATGTATTCATGTACAAATGCATCTATCATATAATTCATGTGTCTTGTAATTCACAAATATCTAAATACAAATATTTTTTAACTTCATATATATATATATATATATATACTCAACAATTCATATAGCACAGATCATTAAAGGTTCACATATCAATATCGATCACATATAAACCCATATCAAGTTTATACTCACAAATAACCAGTAACTTACTTGATAGCAACTTGTATGCTCTTCTAAAATATCTCCAAATGAAATATTTATCATTCTATTATTGTGAGCGGATGACGTTTTCACCTCTCTCGAAAGGGAGCTGCGATATCGGGCAACTCTCCCTTGCGGGGGTTTTCATGGTGAAAATTCAGTTTTGGAAAATTGAGTCATTTCGTAAAAGAACTGGGACCTACGTCTTGATAGAGAGTATAAGAGTCACCACCCCACTCAGCTCAACCGGGAAATTACAGTGTAGCTCAACCGGACTAAAGCTGTTGCACTTTCCAAAGATCTAGGTCCGGACAAATCCCTTATTTTATGTCTAATCAAAATAAATTTGGCCAATGTTCATTGATGATATTTTAAATTTCTAAAATTGATTTTTATAAGTTAAATGTACACACAAATGAAAATAAAAAGCAATAAATAAATAAATTATTGCAATCCAATCGAATAAAAATAAAAACTCTCGTCCTCACATTACAAGCGCCTAAAATACACGATGATCTAAAAGATTACAATCACCTAAAATACACTAATCAAACTATTAATTACATTAAAAAAGAAAATAAAAAGAAACTAAAGACTGCAAAACAGACGGTTAGCACAATTTATAGCACACCACAAATAGGACTCAAATTGGACAGAATTAGGATTTTAGAGATCGGGGACATGCATTTAGGGGATAATCGGGTCAGCTTAGCCAGCCGGCCCGTTTAGACCTGGAAAATAGTTTTGAAACGTCCCTATATTTTTGCTTTATGAGAAAACACATTTTGAAAACATTTTCTTTTTCCGGTTTACTTTCATTTAGCATGTGAGGTGGGTCGAATTTCGAGAGATTCGGGTCTCCGTCGTTGCATTGTTCTAAGTGCAATAACATCAAAAAAATAAATCTAAGATCATGGAATGCACACAACAAAATTCATTTTTGATGATTTCCTGATTTTTCTGAAACTAAAGCCATGCGACTGTAATCCGCCATTTGCAGAAAATCGCCAAAATTATTTTAATGAAAGGAAATAACAGTTGGAGTTTAAGAATAGTCGTACGACTGTAGCTGTGGTAGTGTGACTGTAATTACAGTCGTGTGACCGTTCATAGCCACAAGAATAGTCGTACGACTGTTCTTGTTACCCAGAAACAGCAGCACGAAAATATGGATTTTTATACATGAAAATAAACCAAAACACCCAGAAAAACAAAGGCTTTAAGTGTAGTTACCCTTGTAGAGCAGAACCACCGTCGATTTGCCCCGAGAAATGCCTTGGATTGGCTTCAAATGGAGCCTCTTTCCTTATGTGTCAAAGTTCCAAAAATGGTCCAAAAGTCTCCAAAAAGTCATGGATTTTAATGAGTTAAGGGTCTGGAATTGATTATATTTAGTGTGTCAAGTTTTAACCTATTGATTTCTATCAGGTTTTAAGCTTTATAACACTAGAATTAAAAGAAAAAAAGTAGAAGAAAATGGTGGGTTTTTTTTTCTTTCTTCTCCTCTTTTTCCTTCTCTTCTTTTCAATCTTAAAATCTGTCACAATTGCCCTTTTCTCTTTCTTCCTTCTCCTTTTTATGTCTAATCTTCCTTCTTTTATTTTTTCTTCTTTGCAGGGCATTTAATGCCCTTCCCATCACCTTCTTTTTCTTTCTTTTACGGTATTGACTGCTGCACCTACTACGATTTTAAAGTCGTATGACTGTAAATATAGTTGCACGACTGTAATTTTTAATTACAGTTGTGTGACACAAATTTTTTTTTAAGTTGGAAAATTCTGGCGCTTACAGCTGCCCCTCGCGTGATCAAATTCAACACCCGATCCTAGGTTTAAAATACTTGAGGTGATGAATTTGAGAATTCAAATTGAAGCGTTGTGCACGCAAGAAAGGAAACGCGCAACTGACTTATTGAAGTCTTACTATCATAATGATGATTTGAGTTAATTGGACAAGTCGAGCCGATACTAGGTTTACATTACTCGAGGCAAAGCTGATTTGAGCCGATACTAGATCTATATATATCCGAGGTGGATCTACTAAATTTCTGGGATGAAGTTGATCTGGGCCGATACCGGGTCTATGTTACATGAGGCGGATATGATGAATTTTGAGATGAAGCCGATCTAGGCCGATACTGGGTCTATGTTACCCGAGGCGGATCTGTTAAATTCTGAGATGAAGTCGATCTGGGCCGATACCGGGTTCTGCTGAATTTTGAGATGAAGCCAATCTGGACTGATACCGGGTCTATGTTACCCAAGTCACATCTGCTGAATTTTGAGATGATGCCGATCTGGGCCGATACAGGGTCTATGTTACCCGAGGCAGATCTACTGAATTCTGAGATGAAGCCGTTTTGGGCCAATACCAAGCCTATGTTACCCGAGGTGGATCTACTGAATTCTGAGATGAAGCCGATCTGGGCCGATACCGGGTCATTGTTACCTTATGCGTATCTGCTGAATTCTGAGATGAAGCTGATCTGGGCCGATACCGGGTATGTTACCCGAGGCGGATCTGTTGAATTCTGAGATGAAGCCGATCTGGGCCTATTCCGGGTCTATGTTACCCGAGGCAGATCTGCTGAATTTCTAAGATGAAGCCGATCTGGGCCGATACCGAGTCTATGTTACCCGAGGCGGATCTGTTGGGGATCTATCTATGTCCGAGGCGGTGATGATGAATTCCTACATTTGAAATGGCAAGTCTTCATTCTTTGATCGAGAGATTTTGAACAAAAATTTTTGCCCCTTCGATCAAGAATGAAGACTAGCTAGGGATGAATGCTCTGTGTATATTATGTACGTATGCATGATGATGCATATGCATATGGATCCTAAAGGATGCATTTCACGTTGTTGGTTCCATGTTGATGTTTCCCTTCTCCGCTGGGGAGGATATGTTTTGGCCTGGCTGACTCTGGCTGGTGGAAGACATTCTTTACACAAAGCTCTTTTTTTTTCTTCTTTTGTATATCATATCTTTTCTTGTTGAAGATATATGATGACTTCTGAAGAAATGAGATGACTGCTGGGGATGCGTGACAACTACCGAGGAAAGGATCGTAATGTTCTTTATAAATGTTCCGCTAGGGAATAGTGTGGAGGATCCTACTGGAAAATGCTGTAAGGACTCCTGCGGGGAAAGGGTGGAAGGGTTCTACCTTTTTTGCCCTTGGGATTTATGAATGTGGAAGTGCTCTAAATTTTGCCTGAGCTGCCCAATGTGGGTTTTCAGCCTAGCGAGCCGCTCTAACTTTTGCCTGAGGCACCTTTTCAGTTTTCACCTCAGTGACCTTTTGTTTTTTTTTTCCAGAAATTGATGATAAACGAAGACTGATTGAAACGGCACCATGGCCACCTACTCCGTCGCCCTCCTGGTGATGAAATAATGCGGAAAAATGCTATATGGAGTAGCATTTGGATTCAATTTCTTGTTTGAAGCCATTGATGGTAGAAAATAAGGTTTCATAGAATCAGTTTAAGAAAGCAGATGGAAGGAGCAATTCATCCAGCCAGTGTTGTGCCTTGTATATAAACTGAAGAGAAAGGTTGTTCTTATTCATCTTGATCTCCTCAATAGTCAAGTTCTTAGAAAACCACTATTGCTCTTTGAAAAAGATGAATTAGATTTGGAGGACAATAAAGGATTTCGAATTGTATGTATTTGGTGCATTTTCATTGCTAAATAACACGATATGTTTAACCAGTTAAATGAAAGTACTTTCCTTAAATGGACGTTTAGGCAAGATAACTTTGTTTATGCATTTGACATAACCATACAAATATATTTAAACAAACACTCCACTTTATTGATAAAATCAAAATGAGTACAGTTGAAAGGATTAATTCCCAAAATGGCATACACTCCACACAGAGCTTGAATCCATGATCAGTCATCCCTTTCAGATTTTCCGACTGATCATTTTCTCTTGCCTCTTAACTTTTGCCTAGACCACTCTTTTTGAGTTTTCATCTTAGCAGACTCTCTTTTTTTTTAACACATGATAAAGCTTTATGTGGTCTTGGTTGACAAGGTTCGTGAACTCATTTCTATCCATGTCCATAATACTGACACCACCTTTTGATAGCACTTTCTTCACAACATAAGGCCCTTCCTAATCAAGTCTGAACTTCCCCCGAACATCAATATTTGAAGGCCTTAATTGTTTCAAAACCAAATCCCCTGCTTTCAAGGATACTTCACATTCCGATTATAGGCCCTAGCCATTCTGCGTTAGTACATCTGCAAATGATCCAGTGCTTTCAGACGCTTTTCATTTAGCATTGCCAACTGCTCCTATCTAGCTTGAGCCCATTCAGTCTCTGGTAACTGAGCTTCCAAGGCAACTCTAAGTGACTTAAGCTCTATTTCTACTAGTAACACTTCTTCCATACCATACACTAAGGCATAAGGAGTTTACCCCATTGGTGTTCTGACACTGGTTCTGTAACCCTAAAGAGCATATGGCAGTTCATCAGCCCAATCTCTGTAGGTGCTTACCATTTTTTATAAGATATTCTTTATTACCTTATTAGCTGCTTCCACTACACCATTAGCTTGGGGCCTATATGGAGAAGATTTATGATGCTCAATGCCATGTTCTGCAAGCAGCTCAACTGTTGCTCCTTCAAACTGACTCCATTATCCGTCACTATATGATGGGGAATCCCATATGAAGTGAAGATGTTCTTCTGGATGAATTTAACCATCTACTTAGCTATTACACTAGCGAAGGATTCTCCTTCTACCCCTTTGAAAAGTAGTCGACAGCAACCACTATGAATCTGTGTCCATTAGACGCAACAGGATGAATTTCTCTAATCATATCTATTCCCCATGCTGAAAACAGTGAAGGAGATGCCAGATTCTATAGCTCAAGTGGTGGCAGATGACTGATGTCAGTGTAGATCTGGCACTCATGACATCTCCTCACTTTCCTCATACAATCAGTCTGCATAGTCATCCAGAAGTAGCCCTATCTCATTATCTTCCTAGCCATAGCAAGTCCATTCATATGTGGCCCGTAGGTCCCTGCATGTACCTGTTGCATCATTGTTTCTATTTCCTGTTCTATCAGGCATCTTAGAAGAACTCCATTTGTTGTTCTTTTGTATAGTCTATCTTCAAAGATTCTGAACTGGCTGGCTAGCCTTCTTAATGACATCTTTGTTGGGATTCGTCCATGGAAAAATAACGTGGCACAGCGGAAAATACACCGTTTAAAATTTCCTAGAATCCACCTATCGTGTCCAATTACCATTGATTAGAATAAAAACAATCTGAATCAAGAGAGATTAACTCACCGGATTCGTCTCCTCTAGAGACTGCTGCAGAATCGTTTCTTGAAACTGTGATCTCCAAAGTCCGATGCATGACCAACTATTGAGTGGGAACCAGTGCTAGCTGAAGACGCGAAGGAATAGAGGATTAATGCAAGGATTTTTGGCTATTTGGGGCTGCAATTGGTGGCTGAAATTTCCAGCAATTAATTAGAGTTAAATTAGGTTTTTCTTCCTTAAGTGTGCCCTTATATAGACACCTTGTCTAATTGGGTTTTAATTAGGTTAATTAAACCCAAGCCCACTGGGATTATAATTACATAAATAAACTTTAATTAAAAAGTATATGCTATGTAATTTAATTCCATTTGGCTAAATTTAACTACCCTTAAATAAAATTAAATCACACTTAAGTTAGTATAATACATGTATTTAATTTTCCTACTTAGGAAAATTATTTAATTAATTGTTTACTTTATGTAATTCAATTAATTGATAAATTAATTAATTACATTATGTAAACTTATTAATTAAATTAAATTCAACCCAATGTCAATTAATTACCTTGACACCGAATGTCAACTAATTAATTAACGCATTCCTTCCAATGTACATTACATGTATAATTTCTATAAGTTCCAGCTCAGTTGATCTATGTGTACGATCCTATGGGTTTGTCTTTATGTTGGCAGTAGGCCCAAGGCCCACAGACTATAAGTGGGTTCTAGCAAACCATTACAACCCCCAATTAAGACAGAGATGCAACAGTCTTTAGAAGACACTCACCCAGTAGTAATCTCATAGTATCCTTTGCCTAACGATATCGATATGAATAAACAAGAGGCATGGTGTCCATCATCCTCTTCTGTTGTTTATTATATTTCTTGATCTTGAGTTGACTGATTAATCAAATAAGCAACCAAATTATTTGGGTATGGCCATACACTTATCAGTCCCACTCATCAAGTGGCCAATTATATCATCTCGGTGTTACCCGAGTGGCAATTCCATCATTTCATCATCAATATC
Organism: Euphorbia tirucalli; assembly: GCA_039660915.1. Taxonomy (NCBI): domain Eukaryota; kingdom Viridiplantae; phylum Streptophyta; class Magnoliopsida; order Malpighiales; family Euphorbiaceae; genus Euphorbia; species Euphorbia tirucalli. The sequence continues at coordinate 24,919,004 of CM077640.1, read as the reverse complement.
AACATGTTCACTGGTCCACCTAATCATACCTGTATTTAGCATCCTTTCACAGACCTGTTTGGTGTATGTCAAAGTGAACCGGATTCCATATCGATATTATAATGAAATCTGGTCTGAGGACAAAAGAGAACTACTTAAGAAAGACCAATGATGTGACAACCATGTGGCTTTCTTGTGCAGATCAATCCAGTCCTATGTTATCGACATATACCTTTATTCAAGACTGACTATACAAGTACTATGGCTAGTTAAGAACTACCATACAGTCATCGAATATACAAGTCTGTGGTTCTATTCGTTCCCATGATTACAACAGACCTGGGATAGGTTTTATGATTATCAATCAATAGATACTCTACTCATATTATAGCACAAGATATAAATGAAATAGATTAATTGCCTTTATCAATGTGGCAAAAATAATGTATTCATACAATGAGTCTTAATGTATAATACAAAATACAAGAATCCAATGCCTTAAGAACTAGGGCACACCAACAATCTCCCACTTGCACTAGTTCCAAATGGGCATTGCCCTAATTCCTATAGATTAGGTATGACCATCATGCTGTGTCTGCAGTAGCACTTTGGTCAATAGATAAGCAACATAATTCTTGGTGTCAACCCTCTGTAATGATATGTCACCTCTGTTCACGATCTTCCGAATGAGGTGAAGCTTTCTGAGTACATGTTTGGATCTCTTGTGTGACCAGGGCTCCTTAGCTTGTGCGATGGCCTCGTTTTTGTCACAAAAACATCAACTGGGTCTAGGATAGTGTGTACTACTCCCAACTCAGTTATGAATTTCTTGATCAAAATAGCTTCCTTTGAGCTTCCTACGCAGCTATGTACTCAGCTTCCATTGTAGAGTCAGCAATGGTGGCCTGCTTTGAGGACCTTCAACTAATGGCACCGCCATTCATGAGAAAAACATAACCAGACTGTGATTGGTTCTCATCCTTATCAGTCTCAACTCTTGCATCAGTGTAACCTGACACTACCAGCTCATCTTGACCTCCACACACTAAGAAAGCATCCTTTGTCCGATTAAGGTACTTCAAGATTGCCTTGACAGCCTTCCAGTGTTCCTCCCCAGGGTTTGACTGGTACCGGCGAGTCATACTTAATGCAAACATGACATCAGGCACTTGTACGTAACATGGAGTACATGATGGATCCTCTAGCAGATGCATAAGGGATCTTTTCACGCTCTCCCAGTCCTTCTTTGTTTTAGGACCATCTTTCTTACTCAGCTTCAACCCATGGCACGTAGGCAAGAATCATTTCTTTGCCTTGTCCATGCTGAATCTTTTCAGAACCTTATATATGTACGTGGCCTGACTTAGGCCTAGAAGCCGATTAATCTATCTCTACAGATCCTGATCCTTAAGATCGTCTCAACTTCGCCTAAGTCCTTCATTGCGAAGCACATACTCAACCACGACTTAACCCATTGCAGTGTTGGTATGTAGCCTCCAATGATAAGGATGTCATCAACATATAGCACTAGGAAGGTGGAAACGCTCCCACTAACCATCTTATACACACAGGGCCTTTAACTTGATACATCACTTGCAACCTATCACCTTAGCACCCGGAGGTGGATCCACCAAGTTTCATACTTGGTTATCATGCATAGATTACATCTCAGCCTCTATGGCTTTGCACCATTGATCTGAGTATGGGCTTTCAACAGCCTCTTGATAGGTCTTGGGATCCTCTTGGTCAATGACCATAAGGTCCCTATCATCAATCATAAGAAAGCCGTACCTCGCTGGCTGATGACGTGTCTTACCAGACCTTCTAAGGTCCTATGCAACTAGTTCTGGTTCCTCAATTTCTTAAGTAGTCAGATCCGTTCCCAAAGTATCCTCAGCAGTATCTACAGGAGTTTGTGAGTCTTGAACTTCTGAAAGTTCAATATTACTCCCACTGTCTTGCTTAGAAAGGAATTCCTTCTCCAAGAAGACTGCATTTCTGGCTATGAAAACATTGTTTTCGGCTGGATCGTAGAAGTAATAACCCTTAGTTTCTTTAGGGTAACCCACAAACTAGCACTTGATAGATTTGGACTCGAGTTTGCCACTTGTCAATTTCTTAACATGTGCATCACAGCCCCAAATCTTCAAGAAGGAAACATTGGGCTTTCGGCCCTTCCATGGTTCATATGGTGTTCCCTCAACCTCCTTGCTTGGTGTATTATTATGAATGTAAGCAGCTATCTCTAAAGCATATCCCCAAAAGGAGACAGGGAGTGTAGCATGACTCATCATCGAGTGGACCATGTCAAGCAAGGTCCTATTTCTCCTTTCTAACACTCCATTCAACTGGGCTTTACCAGGAGGAGTGAGTTGGGATACAATCCCACACTCTCTCAAAAACGAGTCAAACTCTTGGCTTAAATATTCACCCCCTCGGTCAGACCGAAGTGCTTTTATTTTCTTGCCAAGTTGGTTTTCAGCTTCATTCTTAAAGTCCTTGAACCTTTAGAGAGTCTCAGACTTATGCTTCATCAGATACACATAACCATATCTACTGAAGTCATCCGTGAAGGTGACAAAGTACAGAAAACCAGATATAGCACTAGTGCTCATTGGGCCACATACATCGAAATGTATTAGCTCCAATAGCTCTAAGGCCCTTTCAGCAATCTTGCTAAAAGACGCCTTTGTCATCTTGCCTCTCAAACAAGATTCGCATGTGTCATAAGACTGGATGTCAAATGACCCTAGCACTCCACTAGAGTGAAGCCTAACTATGCGCTTCTTGTTATATGGCCAAGTCGACAATGCCAGATGTAAGTAGGATTAATTTCATTTTGTTTAATCCTTTTAGTATTTATGTTATAGATTGAACTTTAACGTTTTAGATCAAGGATATATAAGCCATTTTCAAGAAATGTTGTTCCATACATAATGTTGCCACATTGCATAGAAATTCTACCATGTCCAATATTAAATACGAAACCAGAAATATCCAACAAAGAAATGGAAATAATATTCCTGCGCGTCGCAGGTACAAAATAACAGTTTCTTAATTCCAAAACAAGTCCACTAGGTATCTCCAAGAAATAATCTCCGATCTCCATGGCCTCAACCCAAGCACCATTTTCGACTCAAAGATCTACTTCTCCAGATCCTAATAATCTCCTATTTCTTAGACCCTGCACATTTGAACAAATATGAGATCCACATCCAGTGTCCATGACCTAAGATGTAGAAATAGCCAGATTAATCTCAACAACATAAATACCTGAAGCAGCAGTTTTGCCCTTCAGTTGCTCCCTTAGCTTTGGACATGAGCTCTTCCAGTGCCCCTTCTTATGACACTCATGGTAGACATCATCAGGAGAAGCAACCCTTGCTTTAGGTTGGGCTACCACCTTTTTGCCCTTAGCCTTGGCCTTTTAGGCCTTAGCCTTGGCCTTAGATTTGGCCTTTCCCTTAGAAATAGGCGTATTGCCCTTGTTCACCAGCAATACTTCAGGAGTCTTCTTAAGAGACTGCTCAGCAAGCTTGAGCATGCAATGCAACTCAACAACCAATTTATCCAACCCTTGCATATGGTAATTCATGATAAACTGGTTGTAAGACTCAGGAAGTGACCTGAGAATAATGTCTACTGCCAAGTCCTGTGGAACTGGCAAGCCGAGTCGGGCAAGTGTATCAATATACCCCTTCAACTTTAGCACATGAGTGCTAACAGAAGTCCCAGCTGCCATCACAGTTGTGCAAAGTGCCTTAGTTGTCAGGTAACGTTCCTGACGAGCTTGATCTTGGAACATCTTTTTAAGTTGATCCATCATCTCATAAGCATGCTCGTCCATGAATTACTTCTGAAGATTAGAAGCCATGGTACCCAGCATGAGGCATGAGACATCTCGGTCATCCCTCAAGTGCCGGTCATACTGCTCCACCATCGCGGTGGTGATGCCTCGACCTGCGGGAGGGCTAGCTAGTAAAGGAGCATTCAGTACATATTCCTTAGACTCTTGTCTAAGAACTATTTGTAAGTTCCTAGCCCAGTCTAGGAAGTTAGTCCCCAAAAGCTTCTCCTTCTCCAAGAGTGACCTACGTGAGAGTGAGTTGTTGTTTGTTGCAGCCATTTAAATTGCTTAAGTGAAATGGGATTATCTACATGGAAGAAATCATTGCTTGAGTTAGAAATAAACGACTTTTAAGTCAATTCAAATTAATAATTCGATTTTAATTTGTTTGTTGGTGATGTTAATTGGCTGACTTGACCAAGATCCACAACTTATCAAATACTGGCCGAACTAGGGCTCGCTAACCAACCATTGATTCATTTGGTAGGACAACCTATCCAATCCTTCCACAAAGGACTATTGGTTTGATGGGCTCATTGACACTTTACCCATCTATGCTAAGGGCCCGCTGAGCTAATGCTACCCATGTTGAGTCAAACCACCATTCACATGTTAACCATACCAAGTATCCTAACCCTCGATGGCCCACTGAATACTATAATGTACCCAGTTAGGGCATGGCGCACAATACAGCATCAATGGGAGGAAGAGGTGTGAATGTGGGAAGCACTTTTAAACGACTCAATATTTTAATTTCCGGATTATAATTAAGTAATACGGCTTAGCATGCAAAAACGCGGGTAATAATTTGGTGATCATACATCCATATTATATGACAAATGTAATAGCATACTTAATTTAAAATAAATGAGATCCTATGGGCCTTTAATTACAACCTAATGAAAACTAGATGTCCTATCTAATTCTTCATGGGCCGGACTGCAATCCTTCTTGGGCTCCCACCATGGGCTTGCTCCATCTGGGCCTTCCTCCATACTTGATGCAATTACAATAATTTTTGTAAAATAAAATCTATTCTAAAATTACATCAAAATAAAAAAAATGGCATGCAGGCCATATTTCCCAAAATTAAATTGCAACTGATAATAATTTAGGGCCCATAGAACTAAACATCATATTACAAAAAAAGTACCTGTCGTGCACATACATACCAATATGATACATGATCATGGCATTCCAAATTATAAATATAAATGTTATGCCGAGTTACTTAGGGTGAAATCGCCAATTTTAACAAATGTGACTAAGGCACATAAAGGCCAAATGGATAACATCCATAAATGCAAAATTAACAATTTTGCTCCAACTTGAATTTCGGTTGTCACAAATTTAAAATTTAGCTCTCCTAATTTTAACCAGTGTCACCGTTTATTGGGCCAATTTCACAAAGTCCATATTCAATTTAATATGCAAACAATTAAATTAAATATACATGCCAACATAATAAACAATTTAAATACAAATTAATTTTTTAGAAAAATAATTTAATTTGCATTAGGGCCCGGAATAAAAAATACCCGTAAAATTCAAAACCGGACCCAAATCCCACGCGGCAGCCTGCGGTCAGCAGCAGCCAAGCTGCCGCAAGAGGCAGCGCCCACAATTGGAATCACAATTGCGATTCCAATTATGGCCAAACAATTACATTTTTTTTTAAATCAAAAAATTAAAAATTCAACCATCAACAATAAGTAATCAATAAAGAAAATACAATTCTAGATTGAAAGCAATTGGGGAAAAATAATCAAAAACCTAATCCAACAATTCAAGGGTTTATCCAAAAATAAAGCCAATTGAACAAAAAACCCTAAAATCACAAACTCGAAACCCATTCTTTCTTCAAGAACGCTTTCAAGAACAAATTCCAATCCATCTAATGGACAAAACCTAGGCTCTGATACCACTATTGGGATTCGTCATTGGAAAAATAACGTGGCATAGCGGAAAATAAACCGTATTAAATTTCCTAGAATCCACCTATCTTGTCCAATTACCATCGATTAGAATAAAAACAATTTGAATCAAGAGAGATTAACTCACCGGATTCGTCTCCTCTGGAGACTGCTGCAGAATCATTTCCTGAAACTGCAATCTCCAAAGTCTAGTGCACGACCAACTAGCTGAAGACGTGAAGGAATGGAGGATTAATGCTGGGATTTTTGGCTATTTAGGGCTGCAATTGGTGGCTGAAATTTCCAGCAATTAATTAGAGTTGAATTAGGTTTTTCTTCCTTAAGTGTGCCCTTATATAGACACCTTGTCTAATTGGGTTTTAATTAGGTTAATTAAACCCAAGCCCACTAGGATTATAATTAGATAAATAAACTTTAATTAAAAAGTATATACTATGTAATTTAATTCCATTTGGCTAAATTTGATTACCCCTAAATAAAATTAAATCACACTTAAGTTAATACAATACATATAAATAATTTTCCTACTTAGGAAAATTATTTAATTAATTGTTTACTTTATGTAATTCAATTAATTGATAAATTAATTAATTACATTATGTAAACTTATTAATTAAATTAAAATCAACCCAATGTCAATTAATTACCTTGACACCGAATGTCAACTAATTAATTAACGCATTCCTTCCAATGTACATTACATGTACAATTTCTATAAGTTCCAGCTCAATTGATCTATGTGCATGATTCTATGGGTCTGTCTTTATGTTAGTAGTAGGCCCAAGGCCCACAGACTGTAAGTGGGTTCTAGCAAACCATTAAAGCCCCCAATTAAGACAAAGATGCAGCAGTCTTTAGAAGACACTCACCCGGTAGTAATCTCATAGTGTCCTTTGCCTAACGATATCGATATGAATAAACAAGAGGCATGGTGTCCTTCATCCTCTTCTGTTGTTTATTATATTTCTTGATCTTGAGTTAACTGATTAATCAAATAAGCAACCAACTTATTTGGGTATGGCCATACACTTATCAGTCCCACTCATTAAATGGCCAATGATATCATCTCGGTGTTACCCGAGTGGCAATTCCATCACTTCATCATCAATATCAACATGTTCACTGGTCCACCCAATCATACCCGTATTTAGCATCCTTTTACAGACCTGTTAGGTATATGTCAAAGTGAACCGGATTCCATATCGATAGTATAATGAAATTTGGTCTAAGGACAAAATAGACCTACTCAAGAAAGACCTATGACGTGACAACCATGTGGCTTTCTTGTGCGGATCGATCCAGTCCCATGTCAACGACATGTACCTATATTCAAGGCTGACTATACAAGTACTATGGTTAGTTAAGAACTACCATACAGTCATTGAATATACAAGTCTATGGTTCTATTCATCCCCACGATTACAACAGACCTGGGATAGGTTTTATGATTATCAATCAATGGATACTCTACTCATATTATAGCACAAGATATAAATGAAATAGATTAATTGCCTTTATTAATGTGACACAAATAATGTATTCATACAATGAGTCTTAATGTATAATACAAAATACAAGAATCCAATGCCTTAAGAACTAGTGCACACCAACAATCTTATTAGCAGTATTTGCTCCCTCTGGGTATTTTCCTTCCTTCACATACAGGTAAATATCAAAGAACCATGGCTTTTCTTCAGCTATCAATTCCATTACTTCGTGCACCTCAAAGCAGGGTTGTTTGGAAGTTGCTATAACCAACAGTTGTACTTTCGTTTCTTCTGGGTTCTTCCACATAGAGGACAGTGTTGCTAGTGCATCAGCCATCTTATTCTCGTCTTTAGGGAGATGTCTAAATTCACACTGGCTGAAAAGCTCTCTCCTGTACTGTAGCAGCTCCAAGTAGGGTCGTAAGGCTTCTTCTTTCAGCTCTTATTCACCTTGAGCTTGCCTAATCACCAAAAGTGAATCTCTAATGATCAAGACATCATTTGCCCTAGTGTCAGCAGAGCTTCCATCCCAAATAAGCATGCCTCATACTATGCTCCCTTTCTGTTCACGGCACCATCAAAGCACATGACCCATCTCTTTACTTCTACCATGGCCAACTGTTCATCCGGGAACTCTAGATTCTCCTTGTAATCTGATTCTAATGGCTGATTTGCCAGAAATTCCGCTACGGCTCACCCTTTGATGGTTTTCTTGGTGACGTACTCAATGTCAAATTTCGATAAGAGTAAGAGCCACCTAGATAACTTCCCGACTAGCATGGGTGCCTTATAAAGATACTTCATTGGATCTACTTTGGCCACGGCCTGCACTTTGTATGACTGGAAGTAATGACGCAACTTCTTAGTCAGCCAAATCATTGCTACACATGTCTTTTCCACCATTATGTATTTGGTTTCATACTCTAGTAGCCTCTTGCTGAGGTAGTAAATAGGGTACTCCTTATTGCCATCTTGCTTTTGTGCTAGCATTGCCCCTATAGAGGAATCTTCGATAGCCAAATACAAGATCAAAGGCTTCCCTAGAATTGACGGGCTAAGAACTGGCAGGTCTACCAAATAGGCCTTGATTTTCTCAAATGCCAACTGACATCTGTCGTTCCATACAACAGGCTAGTCCTTCTTTAACAACTTGAAAATTGGCTCACACGTGGAAGTCAACCGTGCTATGAAACGGCTGACGTACTATAAGGAACCCAAGAATGATCGGACTTCCTTTTCCATTTTTGGAGCTGGCATATCTCAAATAGTCTTGATTTTATCTGGTTCCATTTCTATTCCTCTCTGGTTGACTACATGACCCAACAGTTTCCCTGATGTAACTCCGAATATGCACTTCTTGGGGTTAAGTCACTAGTTATACTTTCCAATACGTGTAAGAAAACTATCCAGGATAGCAAGATGCTCCTCCCTAGTCATTGATTTAACAAGCATATCATCGACATACACTTTGACTTCTTTGTGGATCATATCATGTAGCGATGTTGTGACAGCCTTTTGGTAAGTGGCTCCGGTATTTTTCAACCCGAAGGGCATTACTCTATAGCAAAAAGTGACCTACTCTATGATGAATGATGTCTTCACCTTATCAATCACATCCATCAGGATGTGGTTGTGTCTTGAAAACCCATCCATGAAGGAATACATTGCTACTTTAGCTGTGCTATCGACCAAGACATCGATATGAGGCAATGGGAAATTAACTTTTGGGCATGTATTATTCAGATCCCTGTAGTCGATACATACTCTAACCCTTCCATCCTTTTTAGGTAATAGGATGATATTGGCTAGCCATTTTGTATATTCCACCACTTCGAGGAATTTGGCTTCTATCAGCTCAGCAACTTCCTCCTTCACCAACGTAGCCCACTCTGGCCTCAATCTTCTTAGTTTCTACTTCGTTGGCCTAAACTTAGGGTTCGTTGGGATCTTGTGAACTGCTATGTTTGTGTCTACACCCACCATGTCCTCGTATGACCAAGCGAAAGCTTTAACATGTTTTTGCAATATTTTTGTCAGTTCTCTCTCTTCCTCGGGTTTTAGCTCATGTGAAACGAATACCGTTTTAGGGTTTTCATCTGTACTTATGTTGATTTCATGTAATGCAGTGTCATAAATGCTAAACATGCTTGATGGTGATTCAAATGCATGCAAAGAATTATCAGGATAAACATCACAAAAGTAAGCAAACTGGGATTTCATCAATTGAGTAAAAACCAAAACCAATTGAGAAAAAACCCTAAAATCACAAACTTGAAACCCATTCTTTCTTCAAGAACGCTTTCAAGAACCAATTCCAATCAATCTAATGGACAAAACCTAGGCTCTGATACCACTGTTGGGATTCATCATTGGAAAAATAACGCGGCGCAGCAGAAAATACAGCGTTTAAAATTTCTTAGAATCCACCTATCGTGTCCAATTACCATTGATTAGAATAAAATCAATTTGAATCAAGAGAGATTAACTCACCAGATTCGTCTCTTCTAGAGACTGCTGCAGAATTATTTCTTGAAACTGCGATCTCCAAAGTCCGGTGCACAACCAACTATTAAGAGGGAACCGGTGCTAGCCCAAGACGTGAAGGAATGGATGATTAATGCTAGGATTTTCGGTTGTTTTGGGGATGATGTTGGTGGCTGAAATTGTTAGCAATTAATTAGGGTTGAATTAGGGTTTTATTCCTTAAGTGTGCCCTTATATAGACACCTTGTCTAATTGGGTTTCAATTAGGTTAATTAAACCCAAGCCCACTAGGATTATAATTACATAAATAAACTTTAATTAAAAAGTATATACTATGTAATTTAATTCCATTTGGCTAAATTTAATTACCCCTAAATAAAATTAAATCATACTTAAGTAAATACAATACATGTATTTAATTTTCCTACTTAGGAAATTATTTAATTAATTGTTTACTTTATGTAATTCAATTAATTGATAAATTAATTAATTACATTATGTAAACATATTAATTAAATTAAATTCAACCTAAAGTTAATTAATTACCTTGACACTGAATGTGAACTAATTAATTAATGCATTCCTTCCAATGTACATTACATGTACAATTTCTATAAGTTTCGGCTCAGTTGATCTATGTGCACGATCCTATGGGTCTATCTTTATATTGGCAGTAGGCCCAAAGCCCACAGACTGTAAGTGGGTCCTAGCAAACCATTACAGCCCCTAATTGAGATAGAAATGCAGCAGTCTTTCGAAGATACTCACCCGATAGGAATCTCATAGTGTCCTTTGCCTAACGATATCGATATGAATAAACAAGAGATATGGTGTCCGTCACCCTCTTCTGTTGTTTATTATATTTCTTGATCTTGAGTTGACTAATTAATCAAATAAGCAACCAACTTATTTGGGTATGGCCATACACTTATCAGTCCCACTCATCAAGTGGCTAGTGATATCATCTTGGTGTCACCCGAGTGGCAATTCCATCACTTCATCATCAATATCAATATGTTCACCTATCCACCCAATCATACCCATATTTAGCATCCTTTATAGACCTATTAGGCATATGTCAAAGTGAACTGGGTTCCATATTTATACTATAATGAAATCTGGTCTGAGGACAAAAGTGACCTACTCAAGAAAGACCTATGACGCAACAACCATGTGGCTTTCTTTTGCGGATCAATCAAGTCCCATGTCAATGACATGTACCTATATTCATGACTGACTATACAAGTACTATGGCTAGTTAAGAACTGCCATACAATCATCGAATATACAAGTATGTGGTTCTATTCGTTCCCACGATTAGAACGGACTTGGGATATGTTTTATGATTATCAATCAATGGATACTCTACTCATATTATAGCACAAGATATAAATGGAATAGATTAATTTCCTTTATTAATGTGACACAGATAATGTATTCTTACAATGAGTCTTAATGTATAATACAAAATACAAGAATCCAATGCCCTAAGAACTAGGGCACACCAATAACCTCCCACTTGCACTAGTTCCAAGTTGGCATTGCCCTAATTCCTATAGATCTAGTATGACCATCGTGCTGTGTCTGCAGCAGCGCTTTGGTCAATGGATCAGCGACATTATTCTTGGTGTCAACCCTCTGCAATGATATGTCACCTCTGTTCACGATCTCCCGAATGAGGTGAAACTTTCTGAGCACATGTTTGGATCTCTTGTATGACCTGGGCTCCTTAGCTTGTGCGATGCTCCCGTTGTTGTCACAAAAAAACATCAACTGGGTCTAGGATAATGGGTACTACTCCTAACTCGTTTATGAATTTCTTAATCCAAACGGCTTCCTTTGCAGCTTCGTACATATCTATGTTCTTAGCTTCCGTTGTAGAGTCAGCAATGGTGGCCTGCTTTAAGGAGCTCAAACTAATGGCATTGCCATTCAGGAGAAAAACATAACCAGACTATGACTGGTTCTCATCCTCATCGGTCTCAAAGCTTGCATCAGTGTAACTTGACACTACTAGCTCATCTTGACCTCCATACACTAAGAAAGCATCCTTAGTCTGGTTAAGGTACTTCAAGATTGCCTTTACTGCCTTCCAGTGTTCCTCACCGGGGTCTGGCTGGTATCGGCTAGTCATACTTAGTGCCAACGCGACATCAGGCCTCGTACATAGCATGGAGTACATGATAGATCCAATAGCAGATGCATAAGGGATCTTTTCCATGTCCTCCCGGTCCTTCTTTGTTTTTAGAACATCTTTATTACTCAGCTTCAACCTATGGCGCATAGGCAAGAATCCTTTCTCTACCTTGTCCATGCTGAATCTTTTCAAAACCTTGTCAATATACGTGGCCCTGACTTAGGCCTAGAAGCTGATTGGATCTATCTCTGGAGATCGTGATCGTCTCAGCTTCGCCTAAGTCCTTCATTATGAAGCACGTAATCAACAAATGCTTAACCCCTTGCAGTGTTGGTGTGTTGCCTCCAATGATAAGGATGTCATCAACATACAGCACTAAGAAGGTGGAAACGCTCCCACTAACCATCTTATACGCACAGGGCTCATTGGTGGGTCCTAGGCGAAGTAATGAAACTAAACCTAGAGTCACACAACTAAGGCAGTGTACCTATCGTTGACAAGTAATAATTCTGATTGGTCCAGGTATCGATCCCACAGAGAAAATATTCTGCAAATACAAAACTGCTCGGGTTCCTTGCGTGTCCTAGGCGGAACATAATTTTGGGTTGTGATTATACCAACAACTAAATTATCCTACTCCTAGTTAATCTATCCCAGCTTACTTTGCACTTGAATTCAGGTTATCAATTGGCGGTTTAACCGACCTATGAATGCTAATGGTGATGGCTTTATCAATTAATTAAAATAGATGAATTTAACTCAACAATTAACCCTTAATTATGTTCTTTCAATGATTCAACCTAGAGTGTCTAGATCTTTTAGGTCCTTAGCCGGTTTCCCTTGTTTAGAGGCGGTCTAATTCTAAAGCTCAGAAAATAGGGGCACGTAAATTCCACAGTATTGTCAATACTAATGGTTTCCTAGGCGTCAATCTAGGTAATGCCACAAATATGAACTTAATAAGTTAAGATCTTATGAGACTAGATTATCATTAAAGGAATTGCATAAATAAAAGGTGTAAATATTGAAATTAAATTGCAGTCAATTGTATTAATCAAGAAAGATGATAAGAATTCAATGTTTACAACCAAACATAATCAATTGAGGAATCAAAAACTAACTAATCGAATTACAAAAGAGAAGAAGAGGAACTTATGCCCTTTTAGTACGATTAACCGAATTCCAGCGGTGTGAAGATGCTTCGGGTGTACCTCTATAAACGAACTCAATCCGGAACCAAGAACGTAGCAAAAGGGGAAGATTCAATGCAAAAGTTCTACCAATTGAGGGTTCAAACTCAAAGAAACAAAGAGTTCAAGCAATAAACCTAGCTACGAGTTTGTGCTTTCCACTTTAAAAGTCTGGAAAAAGATCCATACAACTTAGAAAATAACCAATTTATAGGGCTAGGCTAAAACCATTAAACAGGAAGGAGGAAAGTAGGGCAACAGCAGAATTCCGGAGCTCGGCACGCCGTGCTGGTGGTGGTGGCACGCCGTGCTAGGTAGATTTGGGGGTTGGCACGTCGTGCTGGTGGTGGCACGCATTCGTGCTGATCCACTGGACTCCGTCTTTTGGCACGCTGGAATGGCACGCCGTGCCCTTATTGCGGGACGCCGTGCCACCTTGCTTTTCAGCACTTTAATCTCTTCTTCACCGCCATCGCTCCAACTTTTGGTCCGGTCATAATGCCTGTCCAAAACAAACATAAAGAAATAAAACCGCACCACAGCCACGGACCACAATCAAGACTTATTGTCCAAAATTACAAAAACACCCCTAAAAATACGAAAAAATACTAAAAGTTATGAAAATCTAACCAAAACATAAAAATCACAAAATACGCAAGACCAAACAAGCATTCACACAAAGGACTCCAAAATATTGCCGTTTAAACCACGAAATTGCCTAAAAGATAAGGTAAAAAACCGACCTTATCAACCACCCCACACTTATAGTCTTGCTTGTCCTCAAGCAAATAAACTAAAGACAAAGGAGTAAAATTGCTTGCTTTTACTTGCAAATCCAACTAAGGGTTTAACCGTACGAAATTCATAAAATCAAGGAGGTAAAACATCGCTTTCGAAATGACACTAGGCGCGCCAGGTTCAAAACCACTTAATACCCGAACCCAACAAAATTTAGCTAGTCAAATGGTGAGGAACAAGCAGAGTTTATATGACCACAAAGCACCTCACAAGATGTCACTCTTCAAGTTCAAGGTGAGGCGGACGAGCACAAAAACAAACAATGGCACACATCACATAGAGAACTAATGGCAATCCCAGTGAAGTCATTGGTCAAGGAGCAAAATCAGAGAACCTGGGGCTTGTAATGTTACAGCTTAGGGTAGGTTTGATAAAAGAGGGAAATTTTTAGGTGTACAACTCCTACAAATCAAGTGATATATGCAAATTGACTAAGTACTAAAGACAGGTCATGCAATTTCAACTCAAAACTAGTCCTAATAGTGCTTGTTTTCCTTTTTTTTTTCTTTTTTTAACAAGAAATTCTACTAACAATGAGAAGGCCTTATACACTACCAACGGCCAAAGTACAACCCAACTGGGAAAAGATGACAAGACATGGGTCAAGGCAATTAGATGATCACCCTAATCCCTTATTCAAACAAATGAACTAAAAATGGAACACACACCGGCTTAAAGACGAGAGCCGGACAAATAAGACATGCTTCTACAAACTCTGATTTTTAAGAAGAGAAGCCGGATAAACACATTGACTCTATTTCGATTTTTTTTTTGAAATATATATATACAGCACAATTTTTCCATAGGACTAGATGTGAAAGAGTTAAAATGCAAATGGTGATTGACCCCAAAATGAATGAACAACGTAGCCAATTACTTGATTTAGGAGAGGAGGGTAAGAAAGGAAAATCAAAGTTAATGGTAAAAAGTTAGGATGATAGATTTGGCTTGGTGAAGTTTTTTTTAAGTCAAAAAAGGTTAATTTAGTGGCTTTAGGTGATCTAAGGGATAAATTAGTAGTTAGGGTTAGGCTCATTTAAGTTAAGGGGTTAATCCTAAGGGTCTCCACATACTAAGCTCTCGATGCCAAGTGGAAAACGACGCCGGGTTCTACGATCGAGTGCGCCACGATTGTTTTTACCCTCACAAAGAAATAGAACCGATGTGAAATGGTTCCAAGGGCTCAAATCCTCATAAGTGTACTAGGGGTTGTATGCTAGGTCGTGTGACTCAACCAATGTTCCAAGGCGTAATCCTAGCTCGATCATATAAGTAGAGGTAGAGGGTTAATTCCCTAATGCAACCTGAATGACAAATCTAACCAATGATTACCATCAAGAATCACAGATAATGCACAAACAAGCTAATGACTCACAATTAACTCCCAATGTCTCTAGCCAATTACTACCAATCCAAGCATAGAGACTTAGATTGGAGGGTAGATTAGGCAATGTTACTCAAACGGCAATTGACACTTAAACAAATTAAAACACTATCATACAAAAAATAAACCAAACCAACTCCACATGCATCAAAAGCTAAAGCCTAAACCTAACCAAAACACACCTAAAACCAACTAAGCATGTGAACACTAAAACCATCACAAAACATCCAAATATGCAAAAAACACACACAAACATATGAAATAAAACAAACCAAAAAGTACAATGTAGAAAGAAACAAAAGAAAGGGAGAAATCCCTTTACCCACCCCACACTTAGATTGCACTTACTTCCAAAACAGCAATGGAAGAAGGAACAAAATAAAGCGGGAAAGGAAAAGGGTTACCTCACATATCGAGGCTGGTGGTGGCAGAGGCGGGTACGGCCACCCATGGGCTGCACAATAACGAGAGGCAAACGCCTCAAAAAATTGGAGAGCTGAGCCGCCTGTTGGTCAAGCTGCACATTCATCCTCTCCTCGAACACAAACTGATGGACTGTCAAACCGTCCAGCTGCTCGATTATACCATCCAGTCGCCCTTCAATCCGCTCCATAAAATCCACGCCCAGCAAAACGTTCTTCTCATCCTCCTCATTATCCTCGGCTTCCTCACCCTCGTCCTCAGCATCCACGTCCATAGGGGCTTTACCCCTGCCCGAACCTCCCGCACCTGATGTACCTGCAGCTGCCATAACATGGGAACAAGACAAAATTCCCCGCGAAAGCTTCTTGGGAAGGATGCTATCGAGGTTCTTATAACAAGTATTACCATGAAAGAAACATGCAATACAAGTTACAATATGCCTTAACCCGAGTTCTGACTTAGATCGGTTATGGTGGGTGTATAGGGCTTCCATGACGAAGAAGCCCATGTGCACCTTAACATCATTATGCACATGCCACAATATTAAAAGCTCAAATGCATTGATCTGGTTACTTTCAGTTTTGCCCGAGAAATTAAAACACACAAATTTGCGGATTAATTATAGGATCGGGTCATGTAATTGGGAGGTTTTTGTGAACCTAGGTTGGTATACCCCTTGACCCACAATACACCAAAATTTCTTGGCATCCATATCCTCCGGCCACTTGTAACTACCCCCATCAATTCCTATGCAAGCTTTAAGACCCTCGATGTCTAAAGAATGCTCATCACCAAATAGGCAGAAGGTCATAGTCCTAAGGCCAGTATTGGGGTTCGTTTTGATGCTCAAAGTTGATTAGAATTCTAAATTCAACTCTCTAAAGACAGGCGGAGCAGACCTCACAAAATCATACCACCCTAGACTGGTTAATTTAGCATCCACAGGTTCGGACCTATCTTGTATGAACAAAAATTCCCAATCGAAGGTTCGAAAAGGGGTACTCTCTAAAGGAAAAAGAGTTTTGTAGCGTTTACCTTCATCATGAGAAAGAATAGGGAAAGGGCATTTATACTTCCTGGAGAGGCTACTTAAAGGACCCATCTGCTGCTCAGGAGGCAATTCTTTGTTTGG
The DNA here is from genome assembly GCA_039660915.1 of Euphorbia tirucalli. Classification (NCBI taxonomy): domain Eukaryota; kingdom Viridiplantae; phylum Streptophyta; class Magnoliopsida; order Malpighiales; family Euphorbiaceae; genus Euphorbia; species Euphorbia tirucalli. The sequence continues at coordinate 24,902,209 of CM077640.1, read as the reverse complement.
CAGTGGTTCTGGTGACGGGTTTATTGGCCGTCACGAAGAACTGTGCTTCCGATCAGCTACCGTCTTCTTTTTCATCTTACTACTGCACAACCATCAAAACATAACCAAGACAAAAAACAAAAGAAGACAAATCCAATTAAACCCTACTCACATAAACACAAACCCACTAAATATGAACATATAAAGAAAAATACAGAAATACAATCACCCTATTAAGCAAGTAAATTAATCAAAATCAAAGTGAGAGAAGAAAGCAATAAAAAGAAGAAAGGAAAATCAAAGCATGAGTTCATACCTGGGTTCCAAGGAGAGTGATGCAAAAACAAAATCCTAGGTCATAATAATGGTTGAAGAGAAGTTGAAAGGAAGAAAGTGAGAGGAGAAGGAAGAATAAAGGAAGAGAGTGAGAAGGTGAGAAAATGGTGAAGGAGGGGGCTGATTTTAGAGAGAGAAAGGTGCAGAGAGTGAGAAGGGGAGGAAGATGGTGAAGGAGGGGGTTGGTTCTAGAGAGAGAAAGGGGCAGAAAGTGAGAAGGTGAGGAAGAAGAAGAATGGGGGGCTGATACAAAGGAAAAACAAAAGAAGGGTTTATATAGGGCTGTAATTTTTGACCTAAAATTTCAAATTTTAAACGCTCGGCATGCCGTGCCAAACAAATCACACGATGTGCTGAGCAGAGCAAAGAAACTTACCTGGAAACATCCCGACGGCACGATGGCGTGCTAGCTTGGCACATCGTGCTCTCTTGAAAACCCTTTAATCGGCACGGCATGCTAAATTACAGCACGGCGTGTGGTTTGCTCTTGCAACAATTCACTTTTGAAATAGCATGACGGCACGATGGCGTGTTGGCTTGGCACATTATGCTCTCTTGAAAATCGTTTCTTTGGCACGGTGTGCCAAATTGCTCAACTGTACGCGTTTGGTTCCAGCGGGCTAGCACGATTGCGTGCCAGGCCAGCACGTCACGTGCTAACCCCACGCTTACCCTAGCACGACATGCCCATGATGGCACGACGTGCCACCCTGGAATTCTGCCAACCTTTGTATTTTCACACTGTTGATCGAGACTGTGATTGACTTGCTTAGTGACCTATTCCTACACACATAAACAAACAAAAACATATTAACACAAAAATTAATGTACAAGGGAAGTACACGTACCTCATTGCTATGTTTATAGTCGGAATAGCTAGACTTCCACGTCCACGAGTATGCATTACACATCACGAAGGAGTAAGACTTGCTTCTCCTCCTTCACCCCTCCACTGATCTAGGGCTTCAACCTATGCCCATTTACTTATTGAATTCCCTCCGGGGTTTCAATTTCCACCATCCCGAAGGGATAGACCTTATGCATGGTAAACTGCCCCATCCACCTACTTCTCAATTTGCCCGGAAATAGTTTCAACCGGGAGTTATACAAGAGCACCAACTCCCCTTGATTGAAACCTTTCTCGATCACATGCCACTCGTGCCACTTCTTGGTCCTCTCCTTGTAGATTTTGGCATTCTTATACGAACTCAACCAAAGCTCATCTAACTCCATGAGTTACCTTAATCGAAGCTCACCTGCAGCTTGCATATCAAAGTTAAGAAATTTTAAAGCCCAATATGCCTTGTGCTCTAGTTCCACAGGTAGATGACAGGATTTACCGAAGCCTAAGCGGTAGGGGGACATTCCTATAAGCATCTTAAAGGCAGTTGTATATGCCCATAGTACATCATCTAACCTTAGAAGCCAATCATTCCTAGATGCGCCTACTGTCTTTTCTAAGATTCGTTTCAGTTCCCTATTCGATACCTCAAGCTGCCCACTCATCTAAGGACAGTAAGGAGTTGCTACCTTATGCTTAACCCCATACTTGTGCAAAAGATTGTCAAATTGTCTATTACAAAAATGGGATCCCTCATCACTGATGATAGCCCTTGGGGTTCCAAACCTAGTAAGAATGTTTTTCTTTAGAAACTTGACAACGACCCTTGCATCATTGGTTGGTAAGGCGACAGCTTCTACCCACTTAGACACATATTCAACTGCCACAAAAATGTATTGGTCGTTATAGTATAGTGGTAAGTATTCCCGCCTGTCACGCGGGTGACCCAGGTTCGATCCCCGGCAACGGCACCAAAAACTTGGTGGGTCCTAGGCAAAGTAATGAAACTAAACCTAGAGTCACACAACTAAGGCAGTGTACCTATCGTTGACAGGTAATAATTCTAGTTGGTCCAGGTATCGATCCCACTGAGAAAATATTCTGCAAACACTAAACTACTCGGGTTCCTTGCGTGTCCTAGGCGGAACTTAATTTTGGGTTGTGATTATACTAACAACTAAATTATCCTACTCCTAGTTGATCTATCCCAGCTTACTTTGCACTTGAATTCGGGTTATTAGCGGTTTAACCGACCTATGAATGCTAATGGTGATGGCTTTATCAATTAATTAAAATATATGAATTTAACTCAACAATTAAACCTTAATTATTTCTTTTAATGATTCAACCTAGCGTGTCTAGATCTTTTAGGTCCTTAGCCGGTTTCCCTTGTTTAGAGACAGTCTAATTCTAAAGCTCAGAAAATAGGGGCATGTAAATTCCACAGCGTTGTCAATACTAATGGTTTCCTAGGCGTCAATCTAGGTAATGCCACAAATATGAACTTAATAAGTTAAGATTTTATGAGACTAGATTATCATTAAAGGAATTGCATAAAGAAAAGGTGTAAATATTGAAATTAAATTGCAGTCAATTGTATTAATCAAGAAAGATGATAAGAATTCAATGTTTACAACCAACCATAATCAATTGAGGAATCAAAAACTAACTAATCGAATTACAAAAGAGAAGAAGAGGAACTTATGCCCTTTTGGTCTGATTAACCGGATTCCAGCGGTGTGAAGATGCTTGGGGTGTACCTCTATAAATGAACTCAATCCGGAACCAAGAATGTCGCAAAAGGGGAAGATTCAATGCAAAACTTCTACCAATTGAGGGTTCAAACTCAAAGAAACAAAGAGTTCAAGCAATAAACCTAGCTACAAGTTTGTGCTTTCTACTTTAAAAGTATGGAAAAGGATCCATACAACTTAGAAAATAACCTATTTATAGGGCTAGGCTAAAACCACTAAACAGGTAGGAGGAAAGTAGAGCAACAGCAGAATTCCGGAGCTCGGCACGCCGTGCTGGTAGTGTTGGCATGCCGTGCTGGGTAGATTTGGGGGTAGGCACGCCGTGCTAGTGGTGGCACACATTCGTTCTGATCCACTGGACTCTGTCTTTTGGCACGCCGTGCCCTCATTGCGGCACGCTGTGACATCTTGCTTTTCAGCACTTCAATCTCTTCTTCGCCGCCATCGCTTCAACTTTCGGTCCGGGTCATAATGCCTGTCCAAAACAAACATAAAGAAACATAACCACACCACAGCCACTGACCACAATCAGGACACATTGTCCAAAATTACAAAAACACCCCTAAAAACACGAAAAAATACTAAAAGTTATGAAAATCTAACCAAAACATAAAAATCACAAAATACGCAAGACCAAACAAGCATTCACACAAAGGACTCTAAAATATTGCCATTTAAACCATGAAATTGCCTAAAAGATAAGGTCAAAAACTGACCTTATCAACCACCCCACACTTAAAGTCTTTCTTGTCCTCAAGCAAATAAACTAAAGACAAAGGAGTAAAATTGCTCGCTTTTACTTGCAAATCCAACTAAGGGTTTACCCCGTATGCAATTCATAAACTCAAGGAGGTAAAACTTCGCTTTCGAAATGACACTAGGCGTGCCAAGTTCAAAACCACTCAATACCCGAACCCAACAAAATTTAGCTAGTCAAAAGGCGAGGACCAAGCAGAGTTTATACAACCACAAAGCACCTCATAATATGTCACTCTAACGCTCAAGTTCAAGGTGAGGCGGACGAGCAAAAAAACAAAAAATGGCACACATCAAATAGCAAACTAATGGCAATCCCGGTGAAGTAATTGGTCAAGGAGTAAAATCAGAGAACCTGGGGCGTGTAATGTTACGGCTTAGGGTAGGTTTGATAAAAGAGGGAAATTTTTAGGTGTACAACTCCTACAAATCAAGTGATATATGCAAAATGACTAAGTACTAAAGATGGGTCATGCAATTTCAACTCAAAAGTCATCCTAAGAGTGCTTGTTTTCCTATTTTTTTCTTTTTTTTCTTTTTTTTAACAAGAAATTCTACTAACAATGAGAAGGCCTTATACACAACCAACGGCGAAAGCACAACCCAACGGGGAAAAGATGACAAGATATGGGTCAAGGCAATTAGATGATAGCCCTAGTCCCTTATTCAAACAAATAAACTAAAAATGGAACACAAACCAGCTTAAAGACGAGAGCCGGACAAACAAGACATGCTTCTACAAACTCTGATTTTTAAGAATAGAAGCCGGATAAACACATTGACTCTATTTGGATTTTTTTTTTTTAAATATATTTATACAGCACATTTTTTCCATAGGACTAGATGTGAAAGAGTTGAAATGCAAATGGTGATTGACCCCAAAATGAATGAACAACTTAGCCAATTACTTGATTTAGGAGAGGAGGGTAAAAAAGGAAAATCAAAGTTAATGGTAAAAAGTTAGGATGATAGATTTGGCTTGGTGAAGGTTTTTTAAGTAAAAAAAGGTTAATTTAGTGGCTTTGGGTGATCTAAGGGATAAATTAGTAGTTAGGGTTAGGCTCATTTAAGTCAAGGGGTTAATCCTAAGGGTCTCCACACACAAAGCTCTCGATGCCAAATGCAAAACGACGCCGGGTTCTACGATCTAGTGTGCCACGATTGTTTTTACCCTCACAAAGAAATAGAACCGATGTGAAATGGTTCCAAGGGCTCAAATCCTTACAAGTGTACTAGGGGTTGTATGCTAGGTCGTGTGACTCAACCAATGTTCCAAGGCTTAATCCTAGCTCGATCATGCAAGTAAAGGTAGAGGGTTAATTCCCTAATGCAACCTGAATGACAAATCTAACCAATGATTACCATCAAGAATCACAAATCATGCACAAACAAGCTAATGACTCGCAATCGACTCCCAATGTCTCTAGCCAGTTGCTACCAATCCAAGCACAGAAACTTAGTTTCGAGGGTAGATTAGGCAATGTTACTCAAACGACAATTGACACTTAAACAACCTAAAACATTATCATACCAAAAATAAACCAAACCAACTCCACATGCATCAAAAGCTAAAGCCTAAACCTAACCAAAACACACCTAAAACCAACCAAGCATGTGAACACTAAAACCATCACAAAACATCCAAATACGCAAAAAACACACACAAACATATGAAATAAAACAAACCAAAAAGTACAATGTAGAAAGAAACAAAAGAAAGGGAGAAATCCCTTTACCCACCCCACACTTAGATTGCACTTACTTCCAAAAGTGCAATGGAAGAAGGATCAAAATAAAGCGAGAAAGGAAAAGGGTTACCTCACATATCGGGGGCCGGTGGTTGCGGAGGCGGGTACGGCCACCCTTGGGCTGCACAATAATAAGAGGCCAATGCCTTAAAATTGGCGAGCTGAGCCACCTGTTGGTCAAGGCGCTCGTTCATCCGCTCCTCGAGCACAAACTGATGGACTGTCAAACCCTCTAGCTGCTCGATTATACCATCCAGCTGCCCTTCAATCCGCTCCATAAAATCCACACCCACCGAAACGTGCTCCACACCCTTCTCATTATCCTCGGCTTCCTCACCCTCGTCCTCAGCATCCACGTCCATAAGGGCCTTACCCTAGCCCGAACCTCCCGCACTTGATGTACCTGCAGCTACGATAACATGGGAACAAGACAAAATTCCCCTCGAAAGCTTCTTGGGAAGGATGCTATCGAGGTTCTTATAACAAGTATTACCATGAAAGAAACATGCAATACAAGTTACAATATGCCCTAACCTGAGTTCTGACTTAGATCGGTTATGGTGGGTGTATAGGGCTTCCATGACGAAGAAGCCCATGTGCACCTTAACATCATTATGCACATGCCACAATATTAAAAGCTCAAATGCATTGAGCTGATTACTTTCAGTTTTGCCCGAGAAATTAAAACACACAAATTTGTGGATTAATTGCAAGATTGGGGTCATATAATTGGGAGGTTTTGGCGAACCTAGGTTGGTATTCCCCTTGACCCATAATACGCCAAAATTTCTTGGCATCCATATCCTCCGACCACTTGTAACTACCCCTCTCAATTCCTATGCAAGCTTTAAGGCCCTCGATGTCTAAAGAATGCTCATCACCAAATAGGCAGAAGGTCATAGTCCTAAGGCCGGTATCAGGGTTTGTTTTGAAGCTCAAAGTTGAGTAGAATTCTAAATTCAACTCTCTAAAGACAGGCGGAGCAGACCTCACAAAATCATACCACACTAGACTGGTTAATTTAGCACACACAGCTTCAGACCTATCTTGCACGAACAAAAATTCCCAATCGAAGGTTCGAAAAGGGGTGATAACTCATATTCACATAGGCATATTTAGGTGCATTTTAACTTATTTTCTTAGTTATTTTCGCATTTTAGTATTAGTTTTATTATTTTCTTAATCAGTTTGTTTGTTTTATTTTATATATCCTTATTTAGTGTTATTTACCTCTTTTAGGTGCTTGGAAGTAGATTTTGGTTTTTTAAGAAGACTGCTAGAAGAGGATTTGTTGGAGCTTGAACTTCAACTGGATTTTCAATAGAGTTCGAGTCTATTTTAGCTCAAGATTTTTTCTGCAAAATTATGCATCTGTCCGTTAGCTTTCCACAGCACCTTGAATCGCACCAATCGGAGCTATATCAAGGAAGTAAGCTGAGGTTTTCTGTAGCTTGTTCGGGTCCTACGGGTCAACCCTTGTTGACTTTCTCTTCTTATTTGGGCCAGATTTCTCTTTAAGGAGCCCATTGCTTGCACTTTAATTTCCAGCAGGCCTTTTTAATTAAGGAGGTTAATGAGACTCCTAATTAGGTTAAGAGTAGGAGAGCCTATAAAAGAAAAAAAGAGGAGAAGGTTATGGACTGTGTTTTTACTTCTTCTAAAACGTTTTGGGAGGCTATCAAGAGGGAAGGCTGCACATTCTTCTTCAGGACTTTTCTGCAGATTTTTTTTGTTTAGTTATGAGTAGCTAAACTCTCTTCTAATTGAGGTACTTTGAAGTTTAATTCCATTAGATTCATGAGACTTGTGTTTTAACCGTATTCTTTTATTCGAATATTTATTCAATTCCTGTGATTATAAGTTGTTATATTGCTGTGGATTTAATCAAATTGATTTGGCCAGTTAATTGATTAATTGTACTGCATATCGCCGAATAGAATAATATATCCGTGATTGTTGTTCTATCAAAGTGGCAAGTTAGCTTCGTGTAAAGTTAATGGAATTGAATAGTTTAGTTTTTATGATTTACGGCGTTTCCGATTTCATTAACTAAGATAGAGGTCTTTTTTGTGTTTAATGCTGCCATAGGTTAATTCTTATTAAGAGGTTTCTTGGAGATTATCTATTGGCTAGGAAGTAGTTTATTCAGGCGTTTCCCGGAGCTATCGATAAATTAAGAAAAGATTGGTTATTGAGTGCGTTTCACCTTTAACTATAACTCTATCTATTTGGATAATTGAATTGGATCTTTGGCGTCTATGATTGAATTATGGAATTAAACTGAAAAGTATCTTGGCTAGTTGTTCATCCTATTGATTTATTCTATCTTAATTTATATTCTGCAATTTCGCAAATCACCTCAATTATTTTTATTTCAATCCAATCAAATTTATTTCTTTGTGCAAATAAATATACCTGCATTAATCCCTGTGATTCGACCCCGTTCTTGCTATACTACCCAGTATAAGGAACCAGAGATATTAAACTAAACTTTGACGGGTTGACAACTTATCAAGGGGTACTCTCTAAAGGAAAAAGAGTTTTGTAGCGTTTACCTTCATCATGAGAAAGAATAGGGAAAGGGCATTTATACTTCCTGGAGAGGCTACTTAAAGGACCCATCTGCTGCTCAGGAGGCAATTCTTCGTTTGGCACCGGTTCTGGTGACGGGTCTATTGGCCGTCGCGAAGAACTGTGCTTTCGATCAGCTACCGTCTTCTTTTTCATCTCACTACTGCACAACCATCAAAACATAACCAAGACCAAAAACAAAAGAAGACAAATCCAATTAAACCCTACTCACATAAACACAAACCCACTAAATATGAACATATAAAGAAAAATACCGAAATACAATCACCCTATTAAGCAAGTAAATCAATCAAAATCAAAGTGAGAGAAGAAAGCAATAAAAAGAAGAAAGGAAAATCAAAGCATGAGTTCATACCTGGGTTCCAAGGAGAGTGATGCAAAAACAAACTCCTAGGTCAAAATAACGGTTGAAGAGAAGTTGAATGGAAGAAAGTGGGAGGAGAAGGAAGAATAAGGGTAGAGTATGAGAAGGTGAGAAAATGGTGAAGGAGGGGGCTGCTTTTAGAGAGAGAAAGGTGTAGAGAGTGAGAAGGGGAGGAAGATGGCGAAGGAGGGGGTTGGTTCTAGAGAGAGAAAAGGGCAGAAAGTGAGAAGGGGAGGAAGAAGAAGAATGGGGGGCTGATACAAAGGAAAAACAAAAGATTGGTTTATATAGGGAGGCAATTTTTGACCTAAATTTTTGAATTTTAAATGCTCGGCACGCCGTGCCAAACAAACCACACGGCGTGCTGAGCAGGGCATAGAAACTTACCTGGAAATAGTACGATGGCACGATGGCGTGCTGGCTTGGCACATCGTGCTCTCTTGAAAACCCTTTAATTGGCATGGCGTGCTAAATTACAGCACGGCGTGCGGCTTGCTCTTATAACAATTCACTTTTGAAACAGCACGACGACACGATAGCGTGCTGGCTTGGCATGTTGTGCTCTCTTGAAAACCCTTTCATTGGCACGACATGCTAAATTACAGCACGGCGTGCGGCTTGCTCTTGCAACAATTCACTTTTGAAACAGCATGACAGCACGATGGCATGCTGGCTTGGCATGTCGTGCTCTCTTGAAAATCCTTTCTTTTGCACGGCTTGCTAAATTACAGCACGGCATGCCAAATTGCTCAACTGAACGTGTTTGGTTCCAGTGGGCTAGACGATTGATTGCCAGGCCAGCACGTCACGTGCTAACCCCACACTCACCCTAGCACGACGTGCCCATGATGGCACGACGTGCCACCCTGGAATTCTGCCAACCTTTGTATTTTCACACTTTTGATCGAGACTGTGATTGACTTACTTAGTGACCTATTCCTACACACATAAACACATAAGAACATATTAACACAAAAATTAATGTACAAAGGAAGTACACTTACCTCATTGCTATGTTTATAGTCAGAATAGCTCAACTTCCACGTCCATGAGTATGCTTTACACATCATGAACGAGTAAGACTTGCTTCTCCTCCTTCAACACTCCACTGACGTAGGGCTTCAACCTATGCCCGTTTACTTGTTGAGTTCCCTCTGGGGTTTCAATTTCCACCATCTCGGAGGGATTTACCTTATGCACGGTAAATGGCCCCGTCCACTGACTTCTCAATTTGCCCGGAAATAGTTTCAATCGGGAGTTATACAAGAGCACCAACTCCCCTTGATTGAAACCTTTCTCTATCACATGCCGGTAGTGCCACTTCTTGGTCCTCTCCTTGTAGATTTTGGCATTCTCATACGAACTCAACCGAAGCTCATCTAACTCCATGAGTTGCCTTAATCGAAGCTCACCTGTAGTTTGCATATCAAAGTTAAGAAATTTTACAGCCTAATATGCCTTGTGTTCTAGTTCCACAGGTAGATGGCAGGATTTACCAAAGACTAAGCGGTAAGGGGGACATTCCTATAGGCATCTTAAAGGCAGTCCTATATGCCCATAGTGCATCGTCTAACCTTAGATGCCAATCTTTCCTAGATGCACCTACCATGTTTTCAAAGATTCGTTTCAGTTCCCTATTCGATACCTCAACTTGCCCACTCGTCTGAGGATGGTAAGGAGTTGCTACCTTATGCTTAACCCCATACTTGTGTAAAAGATTGTCAAATTGTCTATTACAAAAATGGGATCCCCCATCACTGATGTTAGCCCTTGGGGTTCCAAACCTAGTAAGAATGTTTTTCTTTAGAAACTTGACAACTTTCCTTGTATCATTGGTTGGTAAGGCGACAACTTCTACCCACTTAGACACATATTCAACTACCACAAGAATGTATTGGTTGTTGTAGTGTAGTGGTAAGTAGTCCCGCCTATCACGCGGGTGACCCAGGTCCGATCCCCGGCAACGGCGCCCAAAACTAAACCTAGAGTCACACAATTAAGGCAGTGTACCTATCGTTGACAAGTAATAATTTTGGTTGGTCCAGGTATCGATCCCACAAAAAAAATTTTTTGCAAACACTAAACTACTCGGGTTCCTTGCGTGTCCTAGGCGGAACTTAATTTTGGGTTGTGATTATACCAACAACTAAATTATCCTAGTCCTAGTTGATCTATCCCAGCTTACTTTGCACTTGAATTCGGATTATCAATTGGCGGTTTAACCGACCTATGAATGCTAATGGTGATGGCTTTATCAATTAATTAAAATAGATGAATTTAACTCAACAATTAAACCTTAATTATGTTCTTTCAATGATTAAACCTAGCGTGTCTAGATCTTTTAGGTCCTCAGCCGGTTTCCCTTGTTTAGAGGCGGTCTAATTCTAAAGCTCAGAAAATAGGGGCACGTAAATTCCACAGTGTTGTAAGTACTAATGGTTTCCTAGGCGTCAATCTAGGTAATGCCACAAATATGAACTTAATAAGTTAAGATCTTATGGGACTAGATTATCATTAAAGGAATTGCATGAAGAAAAGGTGTAAATATTGAAATTAAATTGCAGCCAATTGTATTAATCAAGAAAGATGATAAGAATTCAATGTTTACAACCAAACATAATCAATTGAGGAATCAAAAACTAACTAATCGAATTACAAAAGAGAAGAAGAGGAACTTATGCCCTTTTGGTCCGATTAACCAGATTCCAGCAGTGTGAAGATGCTTGGGGTGTACCTCTATAAATGAACTCAATCCGGAACCAAGAACGTCGCAAAAGGGGAAGATTCAATGCAAAACTTCTACCAATTGAGGGTTCAAACTCATAGAAACAAAGAGTTCAAGCAATAAACCTAGCTACAAGTTTGTGCTTTCTATTTTAAAAGTCTAGAAAAAGTTCCATACAACTTAGAAAATAACCTATTTATAGGGCTGGCTAAAACCACTAAACAAAAAGGAGGAAAGTAGGGCAATAGCAGAATTCCAGAGCTCGGCATGCCATGTTGGTGGTGGCACGCATTTATGCTGATCCACTGGACTCCGTCTTTTGGCACGCTGGAATGGCACGCCATGCCCTCATTGCGACACGCTGTGCCACCTTGCTTTTCAGCACTTCAAAATCTTCTTCGCCGCCATCGCTCCAACTTTTGGTCCGGGTCATAATGCCTGTCCAAAACTAAGGTAAAGAAACATAACCGCACCACAGCCACGGACCACAATTAGACTCATTGTCCAAAATTACAAAAACACCCCTAAAAACACGAAAAAATACTAAAAGTTATGAAAATCTAACCAAAACATAAAAATCACAAAATACGCAAGACCAAACAAGCATTCACACAAAGGTCTCTAAAATATTGCCGTTTAAACCACTAAATTGCCTAAAAGAAAGGTCAAAAATTGACCTTATCACTCATCAAAATTTTATGTGAAGCCATATTCCGTAATGGCCTCATTGAATCTCTTATTCCATGACCTCGACACTTGCTTCAATCCATAAATGGATCTTTAAAGCTTACATACCCGGTTTGGATACTTTGGATGGATAAAACCCTCAGGTTATGCCATATACACATCCACGGGTAGCTTTCCATTAAGGAAAGTGGTCTTAACATCCATCTGCCATATCTCATAATCGTACCATGCAGCTATGGCTAGTAGTATCCTAATGGATTTAAGCATAGCAACTGTTGAAAAGGTTTCATCATTGTCAATTCCTTGAACTTGCCTTAATCCTTTTGCCACCAATCGCCCCTTGAAGGTGTTGTCGGCCTTTAACTTGAAATACCACCTCCAACCTATCACCTTAGCACCCACAGGTGGATCCACCAAGTTCCATACTTGGTTATCGTGCATAGATTGCATCTCAGCCACCATGGCTTTACGCCATTGATCTGAGTGTGGGCTTTCAATAGCCTCCTGATAGGTCTTGGGCTCCTCTTGGTCAATGACCATAAGGTTCCCATCATCAGTCACGAGAAAGCCATACCTCTCTGGCTGATGACGTGTCCTACCAGACCTTCTAAGGTCCTTGTGAGCGGACGACCTTTTAGCGGAACGCGACGAAGCGAACCGTGGAAAAGAAAGAAATTGATTTATTTAGTGATGTTTTGGGAAAAACGGGTTTTCTTTATGTTGAGTTGGGAAAACTATTGATTTAATTTGGAAATTCCTTTGTAGAAAACCTTTTCCCGTTTTATAACTTAAAGACCTCGAAACCTAAATCTCGAGATCAGTGACAGAGTCGCCACCCGGATCAGCTCATTCGGGAAATTCCGGTATAGCTCCCTACCAAGCATAGACTACTGTATCTAATCCAGAGATTCAGGGTTCGGGCAACTTACCCACTTAACCTCGAGCTTGTATTCGTTTATTATTTATAAAACCATATTTATTCAATTATTATCTTTTCTAACCCCAATTTGTTTATTTTTATTAAGCGGATGCTAAGGTAAGAATGCATAAAATAAATTGCGGGAAATTAAACCATTCACACAAATATACAAAATAATAATTGAGGCCAATTATACAACCAAATTGAATAAAATATAAAACTCTCATCCTCACTTTTACAATCGCCTAAAGTACACGAGAATCTAAAAATACAACCGCCTAAGTACACGAATTAATCTATTAAATACAGCAAAAGTAAAAATAAATGCTGCAAAATAGATTAGTTAGCACAGTTTATATTATAAACACAAAAACGACTCAAATCAGGACAGAATGGGGATTTTAGGATAACAGAGCATGCATTTAGGGGGTAATCGGGTCGACCCGACCGGTCGGACCGGTTAGACTTGGAAATCGGTTTTGAAATGCCCTATAAATTTTTGTGCTGGAAAATCAATTTTTGTAAACCATTTGGCTCGGTTACATGCATATTTCCATTTTTGTGTGTTGGTTATCCCGAAACTCGGGGTCCCGTTCGTATGGGTTCTTAAATATACAAACCATCTATGGTTTAAAGTGTGCACTAGAGTCGTATAGCTCTAGTCTAGAGCCAGCCGGCTCTGGTTCAAGAAACCAGAGCCGCCCAGTTCTAACGAAGGCTAAAGTGAAGGGTGAAACATCATACATGCACCCTAAACCCTAGAGACCTCTCGGGAGACCCTTCCGGGGGTTTCGAATCGGGGATAGTTTAGCTTTCGGGACATTTGAGACACTCTAGGCAATAAACTGGTCGCTTTTGGGACCCGTTCAAGCTCGTCCGGTCCACAGGTAATCAGGGGACTCTCATCACCGAGACCGGAAAAACCTGTGCTCACAGTCCTGTACAACCGATTCTGGTTCCTTAATTTCTTGAGTAGCCAGATCAATTCCTGAAGCATCCTCAGCAGTAGTTACAGGAGTTTATGAGTCTTGAACTTCTAAAAGTTCAACATTACTCCTACCGTCTCTCTTGGAAAGGAATTCCTTCTCCAGGAAGACTGCATTTCTGGCTATGAAATCTTTGTTTTCCGCCAGATCATAAAAGTAATAACCCTTAGTTTTCTTAGGGTAACCCATAAACTGGCACTTGACAGATTTGGACTCGAGTTTGCCACTTATCAATTTCTTAACATGTGCATCATAGCCCCAAATCTTCAAAAAGGAAACATTGGGCTTTCGGCCCTTCCATAGTTTATATAGTGTTCCCTCAACTGCCTTGCTTGGTGTATTATTAAGAATGCAAGCAGTTGTCTCTAAAGCATATCTCCAAAAGGAAACAGGGAGTGTAGCATGACTTATCATCGAGCGGACCAAGACTAGCAAGGTCCTATTCCTCCTTTCTGTTACTCCATTCCACTGGGGTGTTCCAGGAGGAGTGAGTTGGGATACAATCCCACACTCTCTCAAAAACGATTCAAACTCTTGGCTCAAATATTCACCCCTTCGGTCAGACCGAAGTGCTTTTATTTTCTTGCCAAGTTGGTTTTCTGCTTCATTCTTAAAGTCCTTGAACCTTTAGAGAGTCTCAGACTTATGCTTCATCAGATACATGTAACCGTATCTGCTGAAGTCATTCGTGAAGGTGACAAAGTACATAAAACCAGATCTAGCACCAATGCTCATTGGGCCGCATACAACGGAATGTATTAGCTCCAATAGATCTGAGGCCCGTTCAACAGTCTTGCTAAAAAGCGCCTTTGTCATCTTGCCTCTCAAACAAGATTCGCATGTGTCATAAGACTGGATGTCAAATGACCCTTGCACTCCACTAGAGTGAAGCCTAGCTATGCACTTCTTGTTTATGTGGCCAAGTCAACAATGCCAGATGTATGTAGGATTAATTTCATTTTGTTTAATCCTTTTAGTATTTATGTTATCGATTGAACTTTCACGTTTTAGATCAAGGATATATAAGCCATTTTCAAGAAATGATGTTCCATAAATAATATTGCCACATTGCATAGAAATTCTACCATGTCTAATATTAAATACGAAACCAAAAATATCCAACAAAGAAACAGAAATAATATTCATGCGCATTGCAGGTACAAAATAACAGTTCCAAAACAAGTCCACTAGGCATCTCTAAGAAATAATCTCCGATCTCCATGGCCTGAACTCGAGCACCATTTCTGACTCGAAGATCTACTTCTCCATATCCTAGTAATCTCCTATTTCTTAGACCCTACACATTTGAACAAATGTGAGATCCACATCCAGTGTCCAAGATCCAAGATGTAGAAATAGCCAGATTAATCTCAACAACATAAATACCTAAAGCAGCAATTTTGCCCTTCAGTTGCTCCCTTAGCTTTGGGCATTAGCTCTTCCAATGCCCTTTCTCATGACACTCATGGCAGACATCGTCAGGAGAAGAAACCCTTGCTTTAGGTTGGGCCACCACCTTTTTGCCCTTTGCCTTGGCCTTTTGGGCCTTAACCTTGGCCCTAGATTTGGCTTTTCCCTTAGCAATTGGTGTATTGCCCTTGTTCACTAGCAATACTTTAGAAGTCTTCTTAAGAGATTGCTCAGCAAGCTTGAGCATGCCATGTAGCTCAACAACCGATTTATCCAACCCTTGCATATGATAGTTCATGATAAACTGGTTGTAAGACTAAGGAAGTGACCTGAGAATAATGTCTACTACCAAGTCCTGCGGAACTGGCGAGCTGAGGCAGGCAAGTGTATCAATATACCCCTTCAACTTTAGCACATAAAGTCCCAGCTGCCATCACACTCGTGCAAAGTACCTTAGTTGTCAGGTAACGTTCCTGACGATCCTGATCTTGGAACATCTTTTTAAGTTGATCCATCATCTCATAAGCATGCTCCTCCATGAATTACTTCTGAAGATCAAAAGCCATGGTACCTAGCATGAGGCACGAGACATCTCGGTCATCCCTCACATACCTATCATACTGCTCCACCATCACGGTGGTGACACCTCGACCTGTGGGAGGGCCAGCTGGTAAAGGAGCATTCAGTACATAATCCTTGGACTCTTGTCCAAGAACTATTTGTAAGTTCCGAACCCAGTCCAGGAAGTTAGTCTCCAAAAGCTTCTCCTTCTCCAGGAGTGACCTAAGTGAGAGTGAGTTGTTCTTTGTTGCTGCCATTTTAAATTGCTAATGTGAAATGGGATTATCTACATGGAAGAAATCGTTGCTTGAGTTAGAAATAAAGGACTTTTAAGCCAATACAAATTAATAATCCGATTTTAATTTCTTTGTTGGTGATGTTAATTGGCTGACTTGACTAAGATCCACAACTTATCAATGACCGGCCGAACTAGGGCTCGCTAACCAATCATTGATTTGTTTGGTAGGACAACTTATCCAATCCTTCCACGAAGGACTCTTGGTTTGATGGGCTTATTGACACTTTACCCATTGGTGCTTAGGGCCCACTCTGAGCTAATGCTACCCATGTTGAGTCAAACCACCATTCACATGTTAACCATACCAAGTATCCTAACCCTCAACGGCCCATCGAATACTACAATGTACCCAGCTAGGGAATGGCGCACATTGCAGCATCAATGGGAGGAAGAGGTGTGAATGTGGGAAGCACTTTTAAACGACTCAATATTTTGATTTTCAGATTATAATTAAGTGATACGGCTTAGCAAGCATAAACGCGGGTAATAATTTGGTGATCCATACATCCATATTATATGACAAATGCAATAGCATACTCAATTTAAAATAAATGAGATCCTATGGGCCTTTAATTACAACCTAATGAAAAACTAGATATCTTATCTAATTCTTCATGGGTCGGACTGTAATCCTTCTTGGGCTTCCACCATGGGCTTGCTCCATCTGGGCCTTCCTCCATACTTGATGCAATTACAACAATTATAAAATAAAATCTGTTCTAAAATTACATCAAAATAAAATAAATGGCACTCAGGCCATATTTCCCAAAATTAAATTACAACCGATAATAATTTAGGGCCCATAGAACTCAACATCACATTTCAAACAAATTACCTGTCGTGCACATACATACCAATATGATGCATGATCATGGCATTCCAAATTAAATATAAATGTTAAGTCGAGTTATTTAGGGTGAAATCGTCAATTTTAACAAATGTGAATAAGGCCCATAAAGTCCCAATGCATAACATCCATAAATGCAAAATTAACAATTTTGCTCCCATATGAATTTGGGTTGTCACAAATTTAAAATTTAGCTCTTTCAATTTTAACTGGTGACACGGTTTATTGGGCCAATTTCACAAAGTCCATATTCAATTTAATATGCAAACAATTAAATTAAATATGCATGCCAACAAAATAAATAATTTTAAAAAAAAAATTAATTTAATTTACATTAGGGCCCGGGATAAAAAAAATACCTGCAAAATCCAAAATCGGACCCGAATCCAGCACACGGAAGTGCTGTCTGGGGACAACAGTGCTGCTGCCAGTGGCAGCAGCTCATTTGGCCACAATTGGAATCGCAAAATGTGATTCCAATTTTGGCCAAATCATTATTATTTTTTTTATATAAACTTATAAAAAAAATCAAATAAAATCAATAATCGATAAAGCAACAATTTTAGATGGAAACCAATTGGGGGAAAATAATCAAAAACCCTAATCCAAAATTCTGGGGTTCATCAAAAACCAAAACCAATTGAGTAAAAACCCTAAAATCACAAACTTGAAACCCATTCTTTCTTCAAGAACGCTTTCAAGAACCAATTCCAATCAATCTAATGGACAAAACCTAGGCTCTTATACCACTATTGGGATTCGTCATTGGAAAAATAACGTGGCACAACGGAAAATACACAGTTTAAAATTTCCTAGAATCCACATATCATGTCCAATTACCATTGATTAGAATAAAATCAATTTGAATCAAGAGAGATTAACTCATCGGACTCGTCTCTTCTAGAGACTGCTGTAGAATCGTTTCTTGAAACTGCGATCTCCAATGTCCGGTCAATGACCAACTATTGAGCGGGAACCGGTGCTAGCCGAAGACGCAAAGGAATGGATGATTAATGCTTGGATTTTCGACTGTTTTGGGGCTGCTCTTGGTGGCTGAAATTTTCAACAATTAATTAGGGTTGAATTAGGGTTTTATTCCTTAAGTGTGCCCTTATATAGACACCTTCTCTAATTGGGTTTTAATTAGGTTAATTAAACCCAAGCCCACTAGGATTATAATTACATAAATAAACTTTAATTAAAAAATATATAATATGTGATTTAATTCCATTTGGCTAAATTTAACTACCCCTAAATAAATATAAATTACACTTAAGTAAATACAATACAGGTATTTAATTTTCCTACTTAGGAAAATTATTTAATTGATTGTTTACTTTATGTAATTCAATTAATTAATAAATTAATTAATTACATTATGTAAACTTATTAATTAAATTAAATTCAATCCAATGTTAACTAATTACCTTGACACTGAATGTCAACTAATTAATTAATGCATTCCTTCCAATGTACATTACATGTACAATTTCTATAAGTTTCGGCTCAGTTGATCTATGTGCACAATCCGATGGGTCTATCTTTATGTTGGTAGTAGGCCCACAGGCTGTAAATGGGTCCTAGCAAACCATTACAGCCCCCAATTAAGACAGATGCAACAGTCTTTCGAAGACACTCACCCAGTAGGAATCTTGTAGTGTCCTTTGCCTAACGATATCGATATGAATAAACAAGAGGCATGGTGTCAGTCACCCTCTTCTGTTGTTTATTATATTTCTTGATCTTGAGTTGACTGATTAATCAAATAAGCAACCAAC
Source organism: Euphorbia tirucalli (assembly GCA_039660915.1). Lineage (NCBI taxonomy): Eukaryota > Viridiplantae > Streptophyta > Magnoliopsida > Malpighiales > Euphorbiaceae > Euphorbia > Euphorbia tirucalli. The sequence continues at coordinate 24,883,628 of CM077640.1, read as the reverse complement.
TTATTTGGGTATGGCCATACACTTATCATTCCCACTCATCAAGTGGCCAGTGATATCATCTCGATGTCACCCAAGTGGCAATTGCATCACTTCATCATCAATATCAATATGTTCACCTGTCCACCCAATCATACCCATATTTAGCATCCTTTCACAGACCTGTTAGGTGTATGTCAAATTGAATCGGGTTCCATATTGATACTATAATGAAATCTGGTCTGAGGACAAAAGAGACCTACTCAAGAAAGACCTATGACGCGACAACCATATGGCTTTCTTGTGCGGATCGATCTAGTCCTATGTCAATACATGTACCTATATTCATGACTGACTATACAAGTACTATGGCTAGTTAAGAACTGCCATATAGTCATCGAATATACAAGTATGTTGTTCTATTCGTTCCCATGATTAGAACAGACTTGGGATAGGTTTTATGATTATCAATCAATGGATACTCTACTCATATTATAGCACAAGATATAAATGAAATAGATTAATTACCTTTACTAATGAGACACAAATAATGTATTCATACAATGAGTCTTAATCTATAATACAAAATACAAGAATACAATGCCCTAAGAACTAGGGCACACCAATATTCCCTTTGCTTATAGCAATTATTGGTTCTGCGTCCTACTATGACGTGGCAGGTATAGAAGTTGTCCTTATCCTCGTCTACCAGTTTCTCGAATGGCCTAAGAGAGCTTAACGGTCCGCCATTCCTACACTTAGCAAAAATCTTGGCCAAGGAGAAGGTCCAAGGAGATATACCATGACCGTCCGGACCTCTGCTTTGGTTTCCTCGCTGCTGAGACACCGCAGCTACCCCAACTTATTTAACCTTAGAAACTTGTCCTCCCTTGCTTGTAGAACCAGACCCACTACTTGACCCAGCTGCAATTGTCGACTAGTACCCAGAGCTGTATCTAGAGCTTTTACTTCCCCTATGGCTTGCAGCCTTTTCCTCTTTGTCTCTCTTTATTTTCATAGCCATGCTGTACACCTCGTTGAGCTCACTGAAGGAGTGGAACTTCATATTGTTCTTGAAGATGTCCCTACTACCATCAATCAACTTCTGAATCAATTCATCTTTATCGAGGCGATTCTTCAACAGGATCATCTTGTTCATCCATCTTTGATAATATTCATCAAAGGACTCGTTTGGATTCTGCTTGATCCTCTCCAGGTCATACAGCTTCACCTGGATCTTGGTATTGAAGCTGAAGTATTTGATAAAAGCCACAGATAAGGCTTCCTAGTCTGATTGTTCCTCCTCAAATAGAGAATTGGAACAGCTCAAAGCTTATCCCCGAATGTAGTCAGGAAGAAATTGATAAGTTGCTTCTTGGTGGCACCTGCCGTCAGCATAACTTATGCATAGAGGTTCTCGTGCGCTTCCGATAAGCCTATCCCTTTATAAGAAGGAACTTTTGGCACTTAAAACCCAATGGGAAAGGTCTCAATGCCCTTGCTGATCATGGCATCTACATTTACTCCTCTCTTGGAGTCCAAACTGATACTGGCCCCCTTCTTCAACTGAGCCACAACTTCATCCAACTCCAAATACTTCACCTTCATTTTTCTTTCTATAACTGCCTCAATTTCTTGCAACTTCTCCAAACTAGCCGAGGCATCGGCACCATGCTGAGATGATTCAGCCTTATTTTCTTTTCCAACTCCACTAGTGCCGGTTTCACCAGTTTCCCTTGTTGTGATTCGTCATTGGAAAAATAATGTGGCGTAGTGGAAAAAATACCGTTTAAAATTTCCTAGAATCTACCTATTGTGTCCAATTACCATTGATTAGGATAAAAACAATTTGAATCAAGAGAGATTACCTAATCAGATTTGTCTCCTCCAGAGACTGCTGTAGAATCATTTCTTGAAACTGCGATCTCCAAAGTCCGCTGCACGATCAACTATTAAGCAGGAACCAGTGCTAGCCAAAGACACGAAGGAATGGATGATTAATGCTAGGATTTTCGGCTATTTTGGGGCTGCTCTTGGTGGCTAAAATTTCCAGCAGTTAAACTATTAAGCAGGAACCAGTGCTAGCCAAAGACACGAAGGAATGGATGATTAATGCTAGGATTTTCGGCTGTTTTGGGGCTGCTCTTGGTGGCTAAGATTTCCAGCTATTAATTAAGGTTAAATTAGGGTTTTCTTCCTTAAGTGTGCCCTTATATAGACACCTTGTCTAATTGGAATTTAACTAGGTTAATTAAACCCAAGCCCACTAGAATTATAATTACATAAATAAAATTTAATTAAAAAGTATGCACTATGTAATTTAATTCCATTTGGCTAAACTTAATTATCCCTAAATAAAATTAAATCACACTTAGTAAATACAATACATGTATTTAATTTTCCTACTTAAGAAAATTATTTAATTAATCGTTTACTTTACGTAATTCAATTAATTGATAAATTAATTAATTACATTATGTAAACTTATTAATTAAATTAAATTCAACCCAATGTTAATTAATTACCTTGACATCGAATGTCAACTAATTAATTAATGCATTCCTTCCAATATACATTACATGTATAATTTCTATAAGTTCTGGCTCAGTTGATCTATGTGCACGATCCTATAGGTCTGTCTTTATGTTGGCAGTAGGCCCAAGGCCCACAGACTGTTAATGGATTCTAGCAAACCATTATAGCCCCCAATTAAGACATGGATGTAGTAGTCTTTAGAAGACACACACCAGGTAGTAATCTCATAGTGTCCTTTGCCTAACGATATCGATATGAATAAACAAGATGCATGGTGTCCGTCATCCTCTTCTGCTGTTTATTATATTTCTTGATCTTAAGTTGACTGATTAATCAAATAAGCACCGACTTACTTGGGTATGGCCATACACTTATCAGTCCCTTGATAAGGTTGGTTTTTGACCTTATCTTTTAGGCAATTTCGTGGTTTGAACGGCAATTTTTAGAGTCTTTGTGTGAATCCTTGCTTCGTTTTTGCGTATTTTGTGATTTTTATGTTTTGGTTAGATTTTCATAACTTTTAGCATTTTTCGTGTTTTTTAGAGGTGTTTTTGTAATTCTGGTTAATATGTCGTTTTTGTGGTCCTTGGCTTTGGTGCGGTTATGTTTCTTTATGTTTGTTTTGGATAGGCATTATGACCCGGACCGAAAGTTGGAGCGACGGTGGCAAAGAAAAGTTTGAAGTACTGAAAAGCAAGGTGGCACGGCGCGCCGCAATGAGGGCACGACGTGCTATTCCAGCGTGCCAAGGGACGGTATCCAGTGGATCGGCACGACGTCATGCCGATCCACTGGATACCGTCCCTTGGCACGCTGGAATGGCACGCCGTGCCCTCATTGCGGCACGCCGTGCCACCGCGTGCCACCCCCAAATCTGTATAGTACGGCGTGCTGTTGGTGTTGGAGATTGTGCCCTAAGGCCAATATTGGATTATGTAATTTGACTTCTAAGATTAATCTAGTGTAGATTAATATTATCATTTATGTTTGTATGTTAGCATTTATGATAAGTATCCATGAATAAATCGTGTTATTCTAAATATCCCTAGTCGATTGTTATTATGGGAATAATAACAAACTAAGACTAGTGTGAGTGATAATGGATATTCATAAGATGAATATAGTGTATACAGATACAGATTATACTCACGAGTAATATGTTAGAGAACATGTTACTGGAGACCCACTATGAGATCAAGTTCATGGTCATGTGTCACAACTGATCTTGATTATAGTAGTGTCATTAGCTGATCCCTTTGACCTGAGGTCACCATTGATTCCGAGATGAACTCATGTTGTGCTTTGACGCAGTCAAACGCTGCTTGTAACAGAGTAGTTATAAAGGCTGTGATTGGGTACAATATGACTCATGCTTTAGGATGTGAGTGACAGATATGGGATTTTGTCCCTCTCTATCAAGAGAGCGATATCACTGGGCCCCTCGATAAGTAAGACCGTTAAATGCATGGCCGTGCTCAAATAATTGATAGAGTATCAATTGATTTGTCTAAACAGTTTACTTTGAGATCGAGAAAGCATATGATTAATTATATAAGATTGACAAGTGTACCATGTCTTATGATTAATCATGATATCAAAGAGACAAAAGGGAATATGACATTCTATAAATAGGTATTGGATCATTCCAATCATGTTAATTGGGTAGTCGTAATGGCTTGCTAGAGTCCGCTTGTGACCTATAAGGACATTATGGTAATTTCCTTATTGCCAATTAATATGAACCTATGGGGTCACACACAAAGAGCAAAATGAAGTTCATCTTTTCGGGTATAAATTATTATTGGATAATAATTTATGAATGAGAAAGAGAATAAATATATATATAATGATATATATATTTATATATATATATGTATATATAAATATTAATATGATTAATATTGCATAAAGTATGCTACATATTATAATTTAATTATATAGAGATATAATTAATTATAATATCAATATACATATGTGTATGATGGAGAATGGAATTGATTTAATATTAATTGAGAATTAATATTAAGTTGTGTGGGTTAATTTATAATTATAACTAATAAGGGTATTAAGTTATAATTATAATTAAGTTTAATGGATATAAAAGGAAGTTTTATAACCTAAAATCTCTAACCCTAGCCTACACATAAGATGCAGTTTTTCTGCAGCCTCCATGGAGCCAGCCGACTTCACCCTTCTCCTTCACCCAAGGTTTTCGAAACTTTGGCTTTTCCATTCGAAGAAATCGTTCTTCAATCCCGGCGCTAGCACGCGGTGAATGAATTGCTCCGTGTGGATCAACCGTAGAGGGAAGCTACTTTGGTTCCTAATTGATTCAAAACCTACAAAGAATTAAGGTAATTCTTTAACCCTCCTTCCAATTCAATGCAATGTACATGGGTCCTTGGTGGGGATTAATCCTTTTTTCTTTCCGCTGCGTATTTTGTTTTGTGTGATCAATTCCCCAACAGTGGTATCAGAGCCTGTTGGGGAATTGATCACACAAAACAAAATACGCAGCGGAAAGAAAAACGGATTAATCCCCACCAAGGACCCATGTACATTGCATTGAATTGGAAGGAGGGTTAAAGAATTACCTTAATTCTTTGTAGGTTTTGAATCAATTAGGAACCAAAGTAGCTTCCCTCTACGGTTGATCCACACGGAGCAATTCATTCACCGCGTGCTAGCGCCGGGATTGAAGAACGATTTCTTCGAATGGAAAAGCCAAAGTTTCGAAAACCTTGGGTGAAGGAGAAGGGTGAAGTCGGCTGGCTCCATGGAGGCTGCAGAAAAACTGCATCTTATGTGTAGGCTAGGGTTAGAGATTTTAGGTTATAAAACTTCCTTTTATATCCATTAAACTTAATTATAATTATAACTTAATACCCTTATTAGTTATAATTATAAATTAACCCACACAACTTAATATTAATTCTCAATTAATATTAAATCAATTCCATTCTCCATCATACACATATGTATATTGATATTATAATTAATTATATCTCTATATAATTAAATTATAATATGTAGCATACTTTATGCAATATTAATCATATTAATATTTATATATACATATATATATATAAATATATATATCATTATATATATATTTATTCTCTTTCTCATTCATAAATTATTATCCAATAATAATTTATACCCGAAAAGATGAACTTCATTTTGCTCTTTGTGTGTGACCCCATAGGTTCATATTAATTGGCAATAAGGAAATTACCATAATGTCCTTATAGGTCACAAGCGGACTCTAGCAAGCCATTACGACTACCCAATTAACATGATTGGAATGATCCAATACCTATTTATAGAATGTCATATTCCCTTTTGTCTCTTTGATATCATGATTAATCATAAGACATGGTACACTTGTCAATCTTATATAATTAATCATATGCTTTCTCGATCTCAAAGTAAACTGTTTAGACAAATCAATTGATACTCTATCAATTATTTGAGCACGGCCATGCATTTAACGGTCTTACTTATCGAGGGGCCCAGTGATATCGCTCTCTTGATAGAGAGGGACAAAATCCCATATCTGTCACTCACATCCCAAAGCATGAGTCATATTGTACCCAATCACAGCCTTTATAACTACTCTGTTACAAGCAGCGTTTGACTGCGTCAAAGCACAACATGAGTTCATCTCGGAATCAATGGTGACCTCAGGTCAAAGGAATCAGCTAATGACACTACTATAATCAAGATCAGTTGTGACACATGACCATGAACTTGATCTCATAGTGGGTCTCCAGTAACATGTTCTCTAACATATTACCCGTGAGTATAATCTGTATCTGTATACACTATATTCATCTTATGAATATCCATTATCACTCACACTAGTCTTAGTTTGTTATTATTCCCATAATAACAATCGACTAGGGATATTTAGAATAACACGATTTATTCATGGATACTTATCATAAATGCTAACATACAAACATAAATGATAATATTAATCTACACTAGATTAATCTTAGAAGTCAAATTACATAATCCAATATTGGCCTTAGGGCACAATCTCCAACAATCTCCCACTTGCACTATGGCCAATCATACATGTATCTCATACCCATTGACCTACATGACTTTCATGTATTCACTCGTGCAGGAGTCTTTGTCAGTGAATTATTAATTTTACCTTCCGTTGTTACTTTACACATTTTCACTCTCTCTTTAGGGACAGCCTCTCTAAATTAGTGAAAAACGCCTAAGTATATGCTTGTGTCATACAAGGTTCTTACGCATTGAACTATTGTCCCTACAATAGTCTCACAGGATAAGCAATGCTTAGAACAAAACACAACATTTTGTGATGAACTTCTTCATCCAAAATTTCTTTACATCACATGTAACTGTATACTTTGGCTGCTATTATAGATATTTAGCTATAACGTTTTATTTTGAACCTTTCAAAATCATAACTTCTCTTTTTAAGAGAATACTAGATCTCGACTGATATATCGCAACTAATTGCAATCAGTTGTATATGTGCAACTATTTACACAGTTAACATAAGCAAGCTTCTATTAAGTCTTTTATATTGAACGCTTTCAATGCTTTGACTTAAGCCAAAACATTCTTTTAGATCTATCTGTATAGATTCCAATTTCAAGAATACAGGCAGTCATGCTTATAACATTAACTGAAATTACTTTCTTAGCCAAGATTTTACTTCTTGCAAGGTAAGAATGTTATTTCCAACAAGCCATATGTCATCCACATATAGCATTAGGAATACCGATATGCTCCCACTGATCCTTTTGAAAACACAAGATTCATCATCCTTTTGATAAAATCAAACCATTTGATTTCTTTATCAAAACTATGATTCCAACTATTTGATGCATGTTTCGATCCTTATGAGAATCTTTGAAAACTTGCATACGCTATTTGAATTCTTTGGATGCTCAAAACTTTGGGTTGTGTCACGTACACATCCTCAATCATGTTTTCACGTAAAGAATAGATTTTGATATCCATTTGCCATATTTTATAATCATATTATGGGGATATGGCAACAAGAACTCAATATGACTTGATCATGATTAATGACTAAAGAGGATTTCATCATAGTCCTACTATGAATTTGTTCGTATCCTTATAGTCACTAGTCGTGCTTTATAAGTTTGAAGATCACCATCCATATCGGTTTTCAATTTGAAAACTCACTTGCAACCATTGCATATGCATCTTCTAAAAGACTTATCAAAGTCTATACTTTGATTGTCAGACATGGACTTATCTTCAACCTTTGTAGCATCAAGTCACATATTAGATTCAAAATCTAACATTGCTTCTTCATAAAAGAAGACTTACTTCATCTAGTAAAATTACATCATGATTTTGAGAAATCCATATCTCTCCTAATCATGTCGTATTCCACTAGACTTTCATTGGACTTGTGTAATTTCAACAATGATCATGAAACCATTTCCACGTTCCTCTTCAACGTTAAATGTCTCTTTTGTGAATTACGAGTTTTGTAGGTGTACCTTACTCCCACTAACTCTACTAGAAATTAACTCCCTCTTCATGGGGAAACCATTTCTAGCTATAACTACTTTGTATCCCAAAGAGAACATAAGAGTAATAACTCCTACTTTCCTTTTGAGTAATTCACAATTCGACATTTAAAATTTAGGTGCCAACTTATTCGAAATAAGTTTTACAGCTCTAAACCTATTCAATGAAACAACTTGGGTCTCTTACCCAACCATATCTCATATGTTGATTCATGAATTGTTTTAGAGGGAACAATATACACAGCTGCTTTAATGGCATATTTTCGAGAAAACGATGATCAACTTGACTTCATCATAGATTGAACTATATCTGTATAGAGTTCGACTACTCCCTTTTCGACACAACATACTTTGTGGCGTACTTGGAGAAGTCAATTGTGAGACAGTCCCACAATCTCTAAGATGATTGTCAAAATCTTGACTCAAATATTCACCACTCGGATCATATCTAAGTGACTTTACTATCTTGTCAAGATACTTCATACTCCTTTTACAAGCTTTTGAACACTTCAAAAGTTCCAAACTCGTGTTTCATTAGATACACTTATCTAGTGAAAAGTTCCACAAAATAATGAAGTATTAAAACCTCCTTTAGCAGTTGATTTATAATTCATATACATCCACATGTATAATGCTTAATAAATCGATTATTCTTTAACTACCTTTAGCAAAGAACCACTTTTGTCATCTTTTACAATAAACAACATTTGCATGATTCAAGATGATTCATAATCTCATGAATCCAAAAGTCCATTCTCATGGAGTTTCGTAATGCGACTTTGCTTATGTTTCCAAGACAACATTGCCAAAATAGGTTTAATCAAACTATTTGATTCGATCCTTACAGTATTTATGTTACAGATGGGCTCCATATATAAAGACAATTATGTAAATCTACATTTCATAATCATGTCTTTATAAAGTTTATAATTCACAATTATAAAATAAACAACATTTGTTTACTTAAGCCAACAAGCTCAATAGGCAACAAGAGTTCGTAACTCACATGTAAAAGTTCATAACCTTTGAGTAACAACCTTTGCTTCTCTTGCCTATTCGCATTCTACCTCTCACCTTCATAAGGTTTCTATTCAAGTTGCGATTCATCATATTCTACTAATATGAGATCCACAACTGGTATCTAATACCTTTGATATAGAAACAAAAGTAGAATAGTTAATAAATACTTAAGGTAGCAGTCTTACTGCCTTTCATCTTCTTATAGTTCTCCAAACAAAGTTTGCTATTTCCATTCTAATGAACGATTCATTCTAGAAATGGCAACACCCTTCTTTTGGAGATCTCTCTATGCCAACAGCTTTGGCCTTTAAAGCACTTTCACCCGAACCTTTCGGTCTTTATGCTTTTCGACCTTTCTTTTATCCTTTTCCTTTTGAACCATAAGCACACAATTCGAGGCGGGCTTATCCTTTATGGATAACTTAACATTCTTTTGCATCCTATGCAACTGATTCACAATTTCCCCATGTCATTCAAATGATAGTTCATCACCAATGACTATCAAATAATGAATTCAAGATCACATCTTAATGCCTTTTGGAGGCCAATGAGAAAATGTTGCCTCAGACACTTCTCTTTTCTTGCTTACTAACTGATGGAACATTTCCATTTGTGATGTATCATATACCTCAAGTAAAACTTCCACGTGCGGAAGAATTGGTGGCAAGTGTAAGATAATAAATTTTAAACAGAGTCCCTTCGATGCTTCAAGTAAGCATCTTTTATACTCGTGTTACAATTGCTAGTGGTTCATTGGGCAAAAGGATTATTGAGAACATATGATTCCTTTTGATTTGAGAACAATTCTCAAAGTTCAATAACAATCGAGACCATGATAATAGCAATCATAACTATAATAAAGCGTGTAAAGATTTTTATTTAAATGCTCCCACTTAAATTATAAAACCCTTTAAAATATTCAAGTGGGTGAAGATCCAAAATCCATACTTAACCATAGCACTGCTTTGGCATGTCCCTATGATTAAATATAATTTCGGTAGGCAAAGACTCAAAATCATGCTTTAAACCATTTAAACATATTTTGGATGTGCACTTCTTTGCCAATTGCATCATTATGCAACTCTTCTAATTTATGAGATGCATGATATCATATATCATGTTTAATTGTATGTTACTCATCTCATCTTTGCCTCGGGCTCAAACACCTTTTTGATTAACCCTTTGTTAAACCAATTACAACACAATGAGAATCACCATTTCTCATATTATCGCTTCGCTAAGGTCACAACATGCGTACCCGCTTTGGCGTGGCTACCATGATGCGAACATAGTACTTGACTAGTGTTATACGTAATTGGGTGGCAAATATAAACTTCTTAAGTTTATTTAGGGTTTATAAAATCCTGTGATTTAATTGTATCTCATACAATTCATGGCATTAATATTAAACATACATTTGTTAATACTAATTAGCATGGCATCCTATGTCATACATATGTTAAGCATGCAATCTAGCATGGCATCACATGGCATCTAAAAGAAACAAGGCATGCATTTACACATATATATAAACATTTGCATCACATGCAAAATAATTTCTAACATGCATCAATATTTATTAACATGGCATCTTATGGCATAAAATAAATATAACATGCATAAGACTCAAAACCGTGTTATGGTATGGTTTTATCTACATTGATTTTCATAGGCCAATATGAAAATCAACAAGTCATATCCTAGGTGGTTGTAACCATCGTATGGTCACAGCACAGCCGCACCCCTTGGATCCGTCCTCACGTCTTTGTTCCTTGGCACCATCTCATGGATTTACATATTACACAAAATTGCATCCTATACAATTTTCTAGCAAAATAAAATTTACAAACAATAAATTGCATCCTATACAATTTATCTAGAAAAATAAGGTTACATAAATACAAACGACTCGCAGGCCGTATTTATAAAACCTTACATCCACCAAAACCAAAAGAAAACAAAAAAAAAAACATCCACGGGGTGCAAAACCATACCACAACACCATGCATAAAATTATCACAATAATTTTACATCTACAAGATTTAGGGTTCAAAGGCAAAATACAATCTTATTGCATTGAGGAATTGATTTGAAAAGGCTAAATGTGTAGAAACAATTTCTACACGGCAGCACCAAGGGAACACGGCGTGCAAAACCGGCTTGCACAGCGTGCAGCACCTGCACGCCGCCGTGTTCCTCGCTGTGTCTCAGCACACACGGAAACAATTTCTGGTTGCACGCCGTGCCAAAACATCACACGGCGTGCACTTCATGTTTGCACGGCGTGCAGAGCCTGCACGCCGTCGTGTTCCGAACTGAAAGCCAATAATGGAAACAATTTCCAGTTGCACGCCGTGCAAAGACAGCACACGGCGTGCACAGCATGTTAACACGGCGTGCAGCACCTGCACGCCGACGAGTTCGGAACTGAACTCATATCTGGAAACGATTTCCAGTGCACGAATGAGCAAAACAATTAAAGAAACACATCATTCACAATGATCAATTCCAAATCAATTCAAAATAGTTATTCACAATAACAGAACAAATCATTCATAATTATCAGTTGGAAATGCCCTAGTCCCGAGGCGTTGGTCCTTGTATTTGTACTATACATTTATTGGATTTATGTGTTGTACTTATTTGTGTCATTAATAAAGGCATCAATTCATTTATTATATTTATCTTATGCAGTATAGTAAATGAAGTATCCAATGGACATATCTATATCCATGACGACTAGTGTCATGCACTTAGCAGTAAGACCATGGATAGGGTTAACAATATGACCATAAATAGATCCGTAGTCTGTTCCAGTCATGGGAATGAATGGAACAACAGACTATCATTAACCTGGTTGTATGGCGGTGTCTTACCGGTCATTGGACATGGAATGTCAACCAAGTTAATAGGTACATGCCTGGGAGCATGGTACTAGATAGATCCACTAAACGAGCAATCCACATGGTATGGTATCACAATGGATTCTCGTGTAGTACTTGTATAGATCCTTTGACCTGACCATATGATGGTGTTACATGTGATGTCGCATACTTAGGGGTACGCCTAAAGGGCCTGTAATAGGGTGCCAAGTATGGGTGCTTTCGGGTATGTCACTGAACATGGTAATACTATGGATATGCAGAAGGGATTTGTCACTCAGTAACCAACTGAGAAGATATCACCGGCCTCTTGATGAATGTGACTGATAAGAGTGTGGCCACACCCAAACAAGTTGGTACTTGTTTGTGAGCATCAGTACATTCGGGATCAAGTTAATGTCCGAACACAAAAGAGGGTGATCAATCCATGCCTCTGTGTTGGACGCCGATATCAATGACATGGGATGTACAAGCTTAACTACTGGGTTATGATATCAGTTAGACTGCCATCTCCATCTTAATTGGGGGCTGCAGTGGCTTGCTAGAGCCCAACTGCAGTCTGCGGGCCAAAGGCCCGCTGCCAACATAAAGATGGAACCACAGGATCGTACACATAGAACGATAGAATGCAAACTTAAGGAATAACATGTATACTTGGAGTATACGCAATGGAGGGAGAAGTGTGTATATATTAATTATATTATAGAGATCAATTGGATTGGTCATAATAATAAAATTAATATATTCTATTGGCTCTTCATAATTAATTGGATTAATTATGAAATTATTTCCGAGGTGGAAATATTCATATGTATGGGCTTACATATGATCTTATTTTGTGTAGAGTTAATTTTAATTTGATGGATTAAATTAAATGTCAAACCAATTTTAATTTGGATGTAAATAATATATTACTTGGAGTAATATATTAAATACATGGGTATATTAAAATTGGGCTTGAATTAATTTGAACCAAATTAATTAAAATTAGACTGGGCCTAGATTAAAACTAGAAAGCCCGCACAGAATAGAGATGAGCCAAGATGGGCCAGAATTCCCTAAGGAATTCGGCCAACCCTAGGTATAAATACCTAGGGTTGAAAAATTTCGGCCAAGCTAAGCTTAAAGCCTCCTAGCCGAAATTTCTCCCCTCTCCTCTCCTTTGTTCAGTTTTTTCCAACGCTAGCACGGGTTGTATTTGCCAAGCGTTCGTGTACGTGAGAGTGGAGGAATTCTAAATTGAGTTCTGCAGTCATCATCCGTCTCTGAAAGAGATTTTTCTGGTATGAAATTTTAATCTCTTTCTATTTAATTTTCTGTTTTTCAATTTCCACTTCAATTGCTCCTGGGACCGGATTTGAGGAAATCACCGCGTTCTTCCGCTTTTATCGAGTGATTTCCGGTGAAAAATCCCAACAGTGGTATCAGAGCGGGCTTTTGATCCGTGGGAATTGATTAATTTGGTTGAATCCCTATTTTGAAATTGGATGTTTTTTGATTGGGATTCATGGTATGGGTTTTTACGATTTTTCCCATGTGTTTTAATACAATGAAAATTAATATTGCATATTGGTTTATGTTGTTTTAATTTTATTGTATTGTTGTAATTCTTGGTGAATTGCTATGGATGATGATTGGGTAATTTTTTTTTATTGATTGATTTAATTCTGTTTTTTATAAAAAAAAAAAAAAAAAAATCGGCCTCCCAGCGGCGGGGCTGCCTGCGGCGGAATCGCCGCCGGCGGCCGCCGCACGCGGCGGGAGGCGCGGCAGCAGCCGCTGGTTCTAGCAGCTACCGCAGCAGCGGGCAGCCGCTAGGCGGCTGCAGCGGGCCGGGCCCAGTTTTTGGATTTTGCTGGTTTTGGGTCCGGGGCCCAGTTTTGAAATTTTAATTGGTTTTAAAATTCGTGTGTTTAAATTTATGCAATTTAAATGCGCATGGTTTCTTGGATGAATTTTAATTTCGTTCATGTGACATTAATTTGGAAATTAATGTGGTTAATGGAAATTGGTTCGGGTAATTTTGGCACAATTACTCGGACGGCTAAATTGGACCCATGGTTTCCCAATTCCAGTGGGAGCAGTTGGACTGCCTGGGCTGGAGGCCCAAAGCCCGTTAAGGGTTAGAACCATGGTGGGCCAAAATTGGTGATTTCCAAATAATGGCTTTGACATAATTTAAATGGGCTTAAATCATGCATTTTGACATGCTTTTGAATTATATGTATTGGATGTATATGTATGATTGAATGAATGTATGATTGGATGCTATTGGGCCTTTTACGAGTTGGGTTGTATTTTTCTTTTGGGTAAATACGGCCTGCGTGTCGTTTTCTTTTAATGTAATTTTATTTTATTTAAGTTAAATATTATAAAATTTGTAAAAGAAGAAGCCCATGGAGTGGTGAGCCCAATTGGAGGTGCAAGCCCAAATGGAGGTGCAAGCCCAAATGGAGGTGCAAGCCCAGAAGGAGAAGGAGGAGGCCCACCTAATATGTATTTCTAGTATAGGTTTACTAGAATTATATTAGGATGTAACATAGGCCCATAGCAGTCCATTTTATTTTATTTAATCATTTATATATTCTTTTGCATGTATGAATGTATGTTACATATAGCTCATTCACCCGCTTTATGTATGTAAGCCGTTATTATTGAATCTAATAACCAAATGGAAATTACTAAGTCGCTTAAAAGTGCTTCCCTCATCCAAAACCGAATCGAGGTGGGAATAGGCCAGTTGTAGACCATGCCCTCGCAGGATGCACTGGAGTATTGTCACTTTGTATTGGGTTAGAGTATGGGATACTCTAACACTTGGATGGAGGTTTTGACTTAGCATGGGTAGTAGGATTCTCCTGGCCCTAAGCACAGATGGGTAAGTGCCAACAAGCCCATCAAACCGAGAGTCCCTAGGTTGGGATTGGACGGCGTTCCTACCTAAATAGTTAAGGTGCAGTTGTACCAAACCCTCGTTTGGCTATATCTTAATGAAATATGGATCTCGGCCCATGAGCCCAACAACTCGGTTAAATTAATAACTTGATTCATTATTAATTTTATGGGAACAACAAAGTAAAGCCCTTTATTAACACTCTAAATGTTTTTCTGTGTAGAAACACCCAAATGGCAAACACTAATACCTTATCATTGCGATCGATTCTTGAGAAGGACAAGCTTTCCGGTCCTAACTTTTTAGACTGGTCTAGGAACTTGAGGATAGTTCTAAGACAAGAGTCGAAAGAGTATGTACTGGAAAGGCCTGTGCCGGCTGCGCCTCAGGGACGTAATCCGACGGCTGCACAGCTAGCGGAATACGAGGAGCACGTCAAGGACAACCGGGATGTGACGTGCCTTATGTTGGCGTGCATGGTCCCCGAACTGCAAAAGCAGTTTATGGACCATCAAGCCTATGCTATGATAACAACTCTCAATGAGATGTTTCAGGAGCAAGCTCGTCAGGAAAGGTACCTGACCAATAAGGCATTCCACTCTTGTAAGATGGGGGCCGGGACATCTGTGAGTGCTCACGTGCTCAAGATGAAGGGCTATTTGGATACTTTGGCCCGTCTCGGATCGCCTATCTCTCAAGATTTGGCGGTGGACACGATCCTGGCATCCTTACCGGATTCTTATGATCAGTTCATCCTAAACTATAATATGCAAGGGATGAACCGTACTGTCAGTGAGCTGCATGGGATGCTCAAGCTTACTGAGTAGTCGATCAAGAAGACTCCGCCGGTGCTGTTGGTTAACAAGGGGAACGCTCCTCTTGCTAAGGGTAAGGCCAAGGAAAAGGCCAAGGCCAAGGCCAAGAAGGCCAAAGCCAAGAAGGCCAAGGCCCAACCCAAAGGCCAGCAGAAGGCAGGTCCTGAGGACGTCTGTTTTGGGTGCAGACAGGCGGGCCATTGGAAGAGATCGTGTCCCAAGCTGATGGGAGAGCAGAGAAGGGGCCAAGGTGCGTCCTCTTCAGGTATTTATGTTATAGATATTAACCTTACTGTTTCAACATCCTGGGTATTGGATACTGGATGTGGTTCGCACATTTGTTGCAATGTGCAGGGACTTAAGAACAGAAGGTTGCTGGGGTCGGGTGAGGTGGACTTGCGGGTCGGGAATGGAGCAAGGGTTGCTGCCATAGAGATCGGCGAATACCACCTATTGATGCCCAGCGGATTGGTTTTAATTTTGGAACATTGTTACTTTGTACCTGCTATGTGCAGGAATATTATTTCTGTATCAATGTTGGACATGTCTGGATTTGAATTTTCTATTATAAATGGTCGAATTTCAATATCTAGAGAGGGGTTATTTTATGGAGATGCTCTATTAAATAATGGCCTGTATGTCCTGGACTTAAATGAAACCAATCACATCTATAACATAAACACGAAAAGGGTTAAGCCTAACGAACTTAATCCAGTCTACCTATGGCATTGTCGTCTTGGCCACATAAACGAAAAGCGCATAGCTAGGCTTCACAAAGCTGGGGTCCTAGGGTCATTTGACTTGGAGTCATTTGATACATGCGAATCGTGTTTAAGAGGCAAGATGACAAAGGCGCCTTTTAGCAAAAGGGCTGAAAGGGCCACTGGCTTGTTGGACCTAATACATTCAGATGTATGTGGACCTATGAGCGCAGCGACCAGAGGTGGGCATCTGTACTTCGTCACGTTCACGGATGATTTCAGCAGATATGGCTACGTCTATCTGATGAAACACAAGTCTGAGACCCTTGATAGGTTCAAGGAATTTAGGAACGAGGTACAGAACCAGCTAGGCAGGAATATCAAAGCCCTTCGGTCGGACCGAGGCGGTGAGTATATGAGCCTAGAGTTTGACTCATACTTGATAGAGCATGGAATAGTTCCACAGCTCACTCCTCCCGGAACACCACAATGGAATGGGGTGTCCGAACGGAGGAATAGGACCTTGTTGGACATGGTCCGCTCAATGATGAGTCAAGCAACTCTCCCAATTAGTTTCTGGGGACACGCCCTCGAGACAGCAGCTCTCATTTTAAACAATACTCCGACTAAGGCAGTGGAAAAGACCCCATATCAGATATGGACGGGCAAGGAGCCCAATGTGTCTTTCCTAAGGATTTGGGGATGCGAAGCACATGTCAAGAAATTGACTAGTGGCAAGCTAGAGCCCAAGACCGATAAATGCCTGTTTGTGGGCTACCCTAGGGAAACCAAAGGGTATTACTTCTACAACCCCGCCGAGAACAAGGTGTTCGTGGCAAGGAAGGGGGTCTTTCTGGAAAAGGAGTTCCTTTCCAAGAAAGATAGTGGGAGCAACGTTGAACTCAGGGAAGTTCAAGGTCCACAAGCTCCTGAAGAGGATAGCTCGGAGGCCCAGGTGGAGCTTCCACAAGTGGAGGCACCGACCCAGGCCACACAAGAACCTAGAAGGTCTGGTAGGGATCGTCGGGAACCGGAGAGGTATGGTTTCCTCATCACCGATGATCAAACTCTTCTCATCTGGGATGAAGAAGAACCCAAAACCTACCAAGAGGCTATGGCTAGCCCACAGTCTGCGAATTGGCGTAAAGCCATGGAGGCAGAAATGCAATCTATGTACGATAACCAAGTTTGGAACTTGGTTGATCCACCTCCGGGTGCTAAGGTAATAGGTTGCAAGTGGTGCTATAAGCTAAAAGCTGATAATACCTTCAAGGGGCGTCTGGTTGCGAAAGGTTTCAGACAAGTCCATGGGATAGACTATGATGAAACTTTCTCACCAGTAGCCATGCTCAAATCCATCAGGATACTACTGGCCATAGCCGCATGGTATGACTATGAGGTATGGCAAATGGATGTCAAAGCCACTTTCCTTAATGGAAAGCTACTCGAGGATGTGTACATGACACAACCTGAGGGTTTTGTCGATCCTAAGTATCCGGGAAGGGTATGCAAACTTCAAAGGTCCATTTATGGACTGAAGCAAGCATCCCGTAGTTGGAATCTAAGATTCAATGAGGCTATAAAGGAATATGGTTTCATACAGAATCTGGATGAGCCTTGTGTGTATAAGAGGACTAGTGGGAGCATTATCACATTTTTGGTACTGTATGTAGACGACATCCTACTCATTGGAAGCGACATACCTACACTGCAAGGGGTAAAGCAGTGGCTGAGTAAGTGCTTCGCAATGAAGGACTTAGGCGAAGCTGAGATGATCCTAGGGATCAGGATCTATAGGGATAGATCAAATCGGCTTCTGGGCCTAAGTCAGGCTTCGTACATTGCCAAAGTTCTGAAAAGATTCAGCATGGACCGGGCCAAGAAAGGTTTCTTGCCAATGGGCCATGGGCTGAAACTTAGTAAGAAGAACTGTCCTAAAACAAGGGAGGACAGGGAGAACATGAAATTGGTTCCATATGCCTCGGCTATTGGATCAATCATGTACTCTATGTTGTGTACGAGACCTGATGTCGCCTTTGCACTGAGTATGACGAGCCGATACCAGCAGGATCCCGGGGAGGATCACTGGAAAGCTGTCAAGGCAATCCTCAAGTACCTTAACCGGACTAAGGATAGCTTCTTGGTGTATGGTGGTCAGGAAGTGTTATCAGTTACTGGGTATACTGATGCAAGCTTCCAGACAGACCAAGATGAGTACCAATCACAGTCAGGGTATGTATTCTTGCTGAATGGTGGTGCTGTAAGCTGGAGGAGCTCAAAGCAACCAACCATAGCGGACTCTAAAACAGAAGCTGAGTACATCGCTGCGTGTGATGCAGCTAAGGAAGCTGTGTGGATGAAGAAGTTTATCACTGAGTTGGGAGTAGTGCCAACTATCCAGGACCCAGTCGATATCTTTTGTGACAACAATGGGGCCGTCGCACAAGCTAAGGAGCCCCGGTCACATAAGAACACAAAGCACATGCTCAGAAAGTTTCACCTCATACGAGAAATCGCGGAGAGAGGTGATATTGCATTGCACAGAGTGGACACCGAGGATAATGTCGCAGATCCATTGACCAAGGCGCTGGCCCAGCCCAAGCACGAGGGTCATACTAGATCTATAGGGATTAGGCCCATGCCTAGTAGGAACTAGTGCAAGTGGGAGATTGTTGGAAATGCCCTAGTCCCGAGGCGTTGGTCCTTGTATTTGTACTATACATTTATTGGATTTATGTGTTGTACTTATTTGTGTCATTAATAAAGGCATCAATTCATTTATTATATTTATCTTGTGCAGTATAGTAAATGAAGTATCCAATGGACATATCTATATCCATAACGACTAGTGTCATGCACTTAGCAGTAAGACCATGGATAGGGTTAACGATATGACCATAAATAGATCCGTAGTCTGTTCCAGTCATGGGAATGAATGGAACAACAGACTATCATTAACCTGGTTGTATGGCGGTGTCTTACCGGTCATTGGACATGGAATGTCAACCAAGTTAATGGGTACATACCTGGGAGCATGGTACTGGATAGATCCACTAAACGAGCAATCCACATGGTATGGTATCATAATGGATTCTCATGTAGTACTTGTATAGATCCTTTGACCTGACCATATGATGGTGTTACATGTGATGTCGCATACTTAGGGGTACGCCTAAAGGGCCTGTAATAGGGTGCCAAGTATGGGTGCTTTCGGGTATGTCACTGAACATGGTAATACTATGGATATGCAGAAGGGATTTGTCACTCAGTAACCAACTGAGAAGATATCACCGGCCTCTTGATGAATGTGACTGATAAGAGTGTGGCCATACCCAAACAAGTTGGTACTTGTTTGTGAGCATCAGTACATTCGGGATCAAGTTAATGTCCGAACACAAAAGAGGGTGATCAATCCATGCCTCTGTGTTGGACGCCGATATCAATGACATGGGATGTATAAGCTTAACTACTGGGTTATGATATCAGTTAGACTGCCATCTCCATCTTAATTGGGGGCTGCAGTGGCTTGCTAGAGCCCAACTGCAGTCTGCGGGCCAAAGGCCCGCTGCCAACATAAAGATGGAACCACAGGATCGTACACATAGAACGATAGAATGCAAACTTAAGGAATAACATGTATACTTGGAGTATACGCAATGGAGGGAGAAGTGTGTATATATTAATTATATTATAGAGATCAATTGGATTGGTCATAATAATAAAATTAATATATTCTATTGGCTCTTCATAATTAATTGGATTAATTATGAAATTATTTCCGAGGTGGAAATATTCATATGTATGGGCTTACATATGATCTTATTTTGTGTAGAGTTAATTTTAATTTGATGGATTAAATTAAATGTCAAACCAATTTTAATTTGGATGTAAATAATATATTACTTGGAGTAATATATTAAATACATGGGTATATTAAAATTGGGCTTGAATTAATTTGAACCAAATTAATTAAAATTAGACTGGGCCTAGATTAAAACTAGAAAGCCCGCACAGAATAAAGATGAGCCAAGATAGGCCAGAATTCCCTAAGGAATTCGGCCAACCCTAGGTATAAATACCTAGGGTTGAAAAATTTCGGCCAAGCTAAGCTTAGAGCCTCCTAGCCGAAATTTCTCCCCTCTCCTCTCCTTTGTTCAGTTTTTTCCAACGCTAGCACGGGTTGCATTCGCCAAGCGTTCGTGTACGTGAGAGTGGAGGAATTCTAAATTGAGTTCTGCAGTCATCATCCGTCTCTGAAAGAGATTTTTCTGGTATGAAATTTTAATCTCTTTCTATTTAATTTTATGTTTTTCAATTTCCACTTCAATTGCTCCTGGGACCGGATTTGAGGGAATCACCGCGTTCTTCCGCTTTTATCGGGTGATTTCTGGTGAAAAATCCCAACACGTGCCACCTCCACCAGCATGGCGTGCCGAACTCCGGAATTTTGCTGTTGCCCTACTTTCATCTTTTCTGTTTAGTGGTTTTAACCTAGCCGTATAAATAGGTTATTTTCTAAGTTGTATGCATCTTTTTCCAGACTTTTAAAGTGTAAAGCACAAACTTGTAGCTAGGTTTATTTGCTTGAACTATTTGTTTCTTTGAGTTTTGAACCATCAATTGGTAGAAGTTTTGCATTGAATCTTCCCCTTTTGCGACGTTCTTGGTTCCGGCTTGAGTTCATCTATAGAGGTACACCCCAAGCATCTTCACACCGTTGGAATCTGGTTAATCGGACCAAAAGGGCATAAGTTTTTCTTCTTCTCTTTTGTAATTCGATTAGTTAGTTTTTGATTCCTCAATTGATTGTGTTTGGTTGTAAACATTGAATTCTTATCATCTTTCTTAATTAATACAATTGATTGCAATTTAAGTTCAATTTTTACACCTTTCCTTTATGCAATTCCTTTAATGATAATCTAGTCTCATAAGATCTTAACATATTAAGTTCATATTTGTGGCATTACCTAGATTGACACCTAGGAAACCATTAGTATTGGCGACACTGTGGAATTTACGTGCCCCTATTTTCTGAGCTTTAGAATTATACCACCTCTAAACAAGGAAAACCGGCTAAGGACCTAAAAGATCTAGACACGCTAGGTTGAATCATCGGAAGAACATAATTAAGGTTTAATTGTTGAGTTAAGTTTGTCTATTGTAATTAATTGATAAAGCCATCACCACTAGCATTCATAGGTCGGTAAACCGCCAATTGATAACCCGAATTCAAGAGCAAAGTAAGCTAGGATAGATCAATTAGGAGTAGGATAATTTAGTTGTTAGTATAATCACAATCCAAAATTAAGTTCCACATAGGACACGCAAGGAACCCGAGTAGTTTAGTGTTTGCAGAATATTTTTTTTGTGGGATCGATACTTGGACCAACCAGAATTATAACTTGTCAACGATAGGTACACTGCCTTAGTTGTGTGACTCTAGGTTTAGTTTCACTACTTCGCCTAGGATCCACCAAGTTTTTGGCACCGTTGCCGGGGAATTTTATTTTCCTACATCATTGAACCAAAGGTCTATTTGCTGATCTAGGTACTGTTTATGTGCATATAGTTAGATAATTTTTCTTTTCTGTGGATATTTGTTGCAATTTTTTTTTTATTTTCTATGTGTGTGTGCTTTCTAGCTTATGCGAACTCGTTCTCAGCACCCTGAGCTTTTACCCTATAACCCTGAAATTGAAAATTTTTGTAGCAGGAACCGTAGAGCACAACAAGAGCGAATTGTCCAAATGGATCATCAGCAACATGAGGAAGAGGAGAGACAGCTACGGGAAAGAGCTAAGCAAGAGCGACTCCGACAAGAGCGGGAGGAGTTTGATAGAAGAAGGGGTGGTGATAGAGACAACATGGTCATGACTGACCTAATGGCTCCACATCGACCCCGGAACCATTTTTTGTAGTGGTTCTCCCAGCCATCACTGCTAATCACTTTGAGTTGAAGTCCAGTATGATTAATTTGATCCGAGGGAACGGGCTATTTAGTGGCGGAATAAGTGACAACCCCAATGATCATTTAGACCGATTTCTCATGGTGGCCGATACAGTCTGAATCGGTGGGGTGCCCCAAGATGCTGTGCGGTTGAAGTTGTTTCCCTTCTCATTATGCGGAGGAGCAATGGAATGGTACAAGTCCTTGAGACCCGGGTCAGTGACTTCATGGGATCAATTGGAAGAACAATTCTTAGCATATTACTTCCCACCATCAAAGACAGTTTAGTTAAGGAACAAGATTATGGGATTCCGGCAATTTGGGACTAAGACTCTCAACGAAGCATGGCAAAGGTTTCAACGGTTGTTGCGGAACTACCCCCACCATGACATGCAGCGATTCACTCAGGTAAGCACGTTTTATCATGGTTTGACACCAGCTAACCATGCTATTATTGATTCTTCTGCAGGTGGAGACATTTTTGAGAAGACTGCTATGCAAGCCGAGGAGTTGATCGCGGAACTGGCTAGGAAGAGTACCTTGTGGTAGTCGGACACGCCAACAAGGAGTGAGGTGCGGGCTACGGATTTGGGACACCAAGATGCAGCCATGGACCATGTGAACAAGAAGCTGGACCTGTTGATGTCCCACTTGAATTTAAATGCGCCACAATACCAGCCGGTGTTGTGTGTATCATGTGGAGTGGAGCATTCCGGTCAAGAATGTGCATTGGGCAATCCATTCGCCCAACAGTCCGAGAATGTAAGTTTTGTGGGAGGAAACCAAAGGTACAACAATTCTAACTCTTACCCACAAAATTTCAATAATAATAATAATTACGGAAGAAGGTATCAACACCCGAACATGTCTTATGGTAATAACCAAAATGTGTTGAGACCTCCTTCCGGATTTCATTATGAGCACCACGAGCAGGGGTTAGGTAAGGCCCCATTTATTCCTAATGATCAATCCTCACAGCAGCCTCAACAGTCTAAGCAAGATGAGACAGTTTTGTCTTTGTTAAAAGACATCTCGTCTCGACTTACTGATAATGAGGCATACTGTAGGGATTTGGGCAAGCAAGTGGCTCAAATGAGTAGGGAGAGGCAGGAAAGACCTCAAGGAGCACTCTCGAGTAGAACTGAACAAAACCCTAAGGGCAATCGATGGGAGACAGCTCAAGCTATAACCCTGCGAAGTGGTAGGCAAGTGGAGGACCGAGTGCAAAACGCTAATATTCCATCCCAACCTACTGAGGTAAGTGAAGAGTCGGGAGAGGTAAGCAACCCTGACTCGATTTCTGAACCCAAACCTAGCACAAATGAAAAAGGGAAAATTCCTGACCCAGTAAGATCCTATGTGCCTAAACTTCCTTATCCTCAAAAGGAGAAGAAAGATAAACTAGAGCAGAAATATTCCAAATTTTTGGAAATATTTAAGAAGTTAGAATTTAATATGCCATTGATTGAGGCTCTCTAAGAGATGCCTTCTTATGCTAAATTCTTCAAAGAACTTCTTGCAGGGAAAAGAAAGCTAGGTGAGGACGAAGTGGTGGCTTTAACAGAGGAATGTTCAGCAATTATCACTAACAAACTCCCACCCAAGCTCAAAGATAGGGGCAGTTTTACTATCCCATGCTGGATAGGAAATTTGGAGATTGCCAATGCCCTATATGACTTGGGTGCAAGTATCAATTTGATGCCTCTGTCGTTTTTCAGGAGACTTGGACTGGGAAACCCAAAGCCGACCAACATGACCCTCCAATTGGCAGATAGATCTCTCACGAGGCCAAGCGGGGTGGTCGAGGACGTGTTAGTAAAGGTGGACAAGTTTATCTTCCCCGCGGACTTTGTGGTAATGGATATGGAGGAAGATAGCTCGTTGCCCCTTTTGCTTAGAAGGCCATTTCTCGCAACCGGTAGGACTTTGATAGATGTCTAGGAAGGTAAGATTATTCTTAGGTTGCACAATGAGGAGGTAAGTTTCAACGTCTATAACTCAATGAAATATCCATTAGATGTTGAAAACTGTAATTTTATGGATTCCTTTTGTCCTATTGATGCTTGTGTGGTTGAGAATTTATGTAGTGAACTAGAGTGCATCATAGGAGAAGGCCTAATTGGAAGTGAGGCGAACGAAGTGTTAGTTGAAGAATGCTCATGGGTGAAGGGACGGTTTGACAAGCTTAAGCGTGAAGTCAAGCTGGCACCTAAATTCTCACTGGAGGAACCTCCATCATTGGAGTTCAAAACCCTTCCCCCTAACCTTAAGTATGTTTTTCTGCATCCTCCAAAGGACTTACCAGTCGTAATTTCTTCTTGTTGACAGGAGAGGAGGAGGACAAGCTACTAGAGGTGCTGAGAAAGCACAAAGGAGCATTCGGGTGGACAATCCACGACATCAAGGGAATAAGTCCTACGTTTTGCACGCATAAAATTTTCCTGGAAGATGAGGTAAAACCTGTGCACAGCCTCAGCGTCGGTTGTACCCAAATATGAAGGAAGTGGTAAGAACCGAGGTGATAAAACTCCTCGACGCAGGTATCATCTTTCCTATTTCTAATAGTCAGTGGGTGAGTCCGGTTCAATGTGTGCCTAAAAAGGGAGGCACGACGGTAGTGAAAAATGATAAAAGGGAACTAATCCCTACTAGAGCTGTCACGGGTTGGCTCATTTGTATTGACTATAGGAAGTTGAATGATGCCACCCGGAAAGATCATTTTCCATTACCGTTTATTGATCAAATGTTAGAGAGGATGGCTGGGCATGAATATTTTTGTACGTTAGATGGGCTATCCGAGTATATGCAAATTCCAATGGACCCTCTCGATCAAGAGAAAACCACGTTTACGTGTCCATACGGGACATTTGCATATAGGCGGATGCCTTTTGGTTTGTGTAATGCCCCGGCCACCTTTCAAAGATGCATGCTAGCTATTTTTGCTGATATGATTGAGGATTTTATGGAAGTCTTTATGGACGATTTTTCTGTTGTTGGTCATACTTTTGAGTCATGTCTGGGGAATTTGGACCAGGTGCTTCAGAGATGTGAAGACACCAATTTGGCACTTAGTTGGGAGAAGTGTCAATTCATGGTCCGGGATTGCATTGTCTTAGGGCACAAGGTGTCGGGAAAGGGGATTGAGGTCGATCCGGCCAAGATTGAGGTGATTGAGAAACTGCCTCCCCCAAGTTCGGTTAAGTTAGTTAGGAGCTTCTCAAGACATGCGGGCTTTTACAGGCGTTTTATGAAAAACTTTTCTAAGATAGCTAAGCCGTTGACTGAGCTACTCCTAAAGGATGCCCCATTTAATTTCAATGATGAGTGTATGTATGCTTTTAAATTGCTTAAGCAGAAATTGATTGAGGCACCGGTCCTGGTGAGTCTGAATTAGGAAATCCCCTTTGAAATTATGTGCGATGCGAGTGACATAGCTGTTGGGGCATGTTTGGGTCAGAGGGTGGACAAAATTTTCCACCCAATTTACTATGCTAGTAAGACATTGAACGTTGTGCTCAAATGAATTATACTGTGACTGAGAAAGAATTACTAGCTGTTGTGTTTGCTTTCGATAAGTTCAGGTCTTACTTGGTCTTATCAAAAGTAATTGTGTACACTGACCATGCTGCTCTTAAGTATTTGTTGTCTAAACAGGATGCAAAGCCCAGGTTGATTCAATGGATTCTACTCCTCTAGGAGTTTGATGTGGAGATTAAGGACAAGAAGGGAGTAGAGAACGTAGTGGCCGACCATTTATCAAGACTACCAAGTGAAGGATTCGTTTCCTCTCCAGAAGCGGACATTCGTGACACATGCCCCGATGAACAGTTGTGTGGGGTAACCTCTATGCTATGGTTTGCAGACATCGCAAACTTCAAAGTCGGTAACATTCTTCCACCTAACCTCTCACATGCACAGAGACGTAAATTCTATCATGATGCTAAGGATTATTTTTGGCATGACCCTTATCTTTTTAGATTATGTGCGGATAATGTGATTAGGCGGTGTGTTGCTTATGAGGAGCTTCCCTCCATTATTGAGATATGTCATGATAGAGAAGCAGGTGGCCATTTTGGACCCAATAGAACCATAGGAAAGATTTTATCTAGTGGGTTTTATTGGCCGACCATGAAATAGGATGTCATTAGCTATATTCGGGCCTGTGATGTGTGTCAAAGGACGGGAAATATCTACCAAAAGAATGAAATGCTTCAACAGGGTATCTTGGTGTGTGAACTTTTTGATGTCTGGGACATAGATTTCATGGGACCCTTCCCAATATCCCACAACAACCAATACATTCTTGTGGCGGTTGAATATGTGTCTAAGTGGGTAGAAGCTGTCGCCTTACCCACCAATGATGCAAGGGTCATTGTCAAGTTTCAAAAGAAAAACATTCTTACTAGGTTTGGAACCCCAAGGGCTATCATCAGTGATGGGGGGCTCCCATTTTTGTAATAGACAATTTGACAATCTTTTGCACAAGTATGGGTTTAAGCATAAGGCAGCAACTCCTTACCATCCTCAGACGAGTGGGCAAGTTGAGGTTTCGAATAGGGAACTAAAATGAATCTTAGAAAAGACAGTAGGTGCATCTAGGAAAGATTGGAGTCTAAGGTTAGACGATGCACTATGGGCATATAGGACTGCTTTTAAGACGCCTATAGGAATGTCCCCTTACCGTTTAGTCTTCGGTAAATCCTGTCATCTACCTGTGGAACTAGAGCACAAGGCATATTGGGCTTCAAAATTCCTTAACTTTGATATGCAAGCTGCAGGTGAGCTTCGATTAAGGTAACTCATGGAGTTAGATGAGCTTCGGTTGAGTTCGTATGAGAATGCCAAAATCTACAAGGAGAGGACCAAGAAGTGGCAAGACCAGCATGTGATAGAGAAAGGTTTCAATCAAGGGGAGTTGGTGCTCTTGTACAACTCCCAGTTGAAACTATTTCCGGGCAAATTGAGAAGTCGGTGGATGGGGCCATTTACCGTGCATAAGGTCTATCCCTCCAGGATGGTGGAAATTGAAACCCCGGAAGGAATTCAACAAGTAAACGGCATCGATTGAAGCCCTACGTCAGCGCAGGAGTGAAGGAGGAGAAGCAAGTCTTACTCCTTCGTGATGTGTAATGCGTAATCGTGGATGTAGAACTTGAGCTATCCCGACTATAAACATAGCAAAGAGGTACGTGTACCTCCCTTGTACATTAATTTTTGTGTTAATATGTTTTTGTGCGTTTATGTGTGTAGGAATAGGTCACTAAGCAAGTTAATCACAAGTCTTGATCAAAGTATGAAAAAGCAAAGGTTGGAAGAATTCCATGATAGCACGTCGTGCCAGCATGGGCACGTCGTGCCAAGATGAGAAGGGGGCTAGCACGTGACGTGCTAGTGTGGCATGCAATCGTACCAGGCCGCTGGAACAAATCGCGTGCAAGAGCCAATCAACACGCCGTGCTGTAATTTAGCACGCCGTGCCAATTAAAGGGTTTTCAAAAGAGCACGGTGTGCCAACCCAGCATGCCTTCGTGCCCTCACGCTGTTTCCAGGTAAGTTGATATGCTCTGCTCAGCACGCCGTGCTATTTAATTGGCACGGCGTGCCGAGCGTTTAAATTTCAAAATTTTAGGTCAAATTCGCCCGCCTATATAAACCATTCTCCTATTTCTTTCTTTGTAACCGCCCCACTTCTTCTTCTTCTTCTTCTTCTTCTACTCCTTTCTCACTTTCTCTCTCTCTCTCCACTTTCTCTCTCTAGAACCAACCCTCACCTTCTCCCTCTCTACCCTTATTCTTCCTTCCCTTCTCATTTTCTTCCTCTCAACTTCTCTTCAACTATTATTTTGACCTAGGATTTTATTTTGCATCCTTCTCCTTACAACCAGGTATGAATTCATGCTTTGATTTTCCTTTAGTCTTTTTATTGCTTTTTCTTTTTCTCACTTTGATTTTCGTTGATTTACTGCTTAATAGGGTGATTATATTACGTTCTTTTTCTTTATATGTTCATATTTAGTGGTTTGTATTTATGAAAGTAGGGTTTCATTGGATTTGATTTCTTTTGTTTTTGATTTTTGTTGTGTTTTTATGGTTGTGCAATAGTAAGATGAAGAAGAAGACTGTAGCTAATTAGAGACACGGTTCTTCGCGACGGCCCATAGACCTGTCACCGGAACCGGAGCCAAACGAAGAATTACCTCCCGAGCAGCAAATGGCCCCTTTAACTAGCCTCTCCAGGAAGTATAAATGCCCTTTCCCTCTTCTCTCTAATGATGAAGGTAAACGATACAAAACTTTGTTTCCATTAGAGAGTACCCCCTTTCGAACCTTCGATTGGGAATTTTTGTTTGTGCAAGATAGGTCAGAGGCTGTAGTGCTAAATTAACTAGTCTAGGTTGGTATGAGTTTGTGAAGTCTAATCCGCCTGTCTTTAGGGAGCTGAACTTAGAATTCTACTCCACTTTAAGCTTCAAAACTAACCCTGATACCGGCCTTAGGACCATGACCTTCCGCTTATTTGGTGATGAACACTCTTTAGATATTGAGGGTCTTAAGGCTTGCATAGGAATTGAGGGGAATAGTTACAAATGGCCAGAGAATATGGATGCCAAGAAATTTTGGCATATGGTAGGTCAAGGGGTATACCAACCTAGGTTTGCTAAAACTTCGCAAATACATGACCCAATCCTGCAATTAATACACAAATTTGTGTGTTTTAATTTCTCGGGAAAAACTGAAAGCAACCGGGTCAATGCATTTAAACTTTTAATACTGTGGCATGTGCATAATGATGTTAAGGTGCACATGGGCTTCTTCGTCATGGAAGCCCTATACACCAACCATAACAGATCTAAGTCAGAACTAAGGTTAGGGCATATTGTTACTTGTATTGCATGTTTCTTTCGTAGTAATACTTGCTATAAGAACCTCGATAGCATCCTTCCCAAGAAGCTTTCGAGGGGAATTTTGTCTTGCTCCCATGTTATGGCAGCTGCAGGTACTTCAAGTGCGGGAGGTTCGAGCAGGGGTAAGACCCCTATGGACATAGATGATGAGGACGAGGGTGAGGAAGCTGAGGATAATGAGGAGGATGAGGAGAATGTTTCGATGGGCCTGGATTTTATGAGGCAGATCAAAGGGTGATTGGATGGTATAATTGAACAACTGGAAGGTTTAACCATCCATCAGCTTGTGCTCGAGGAGCAGATGAACGCGTGCCTTGATAGGCAAGCAGCTCAGCTCGCCAATGTCGAGGCGTTGACCTCTCATTTTTGTGCAGCCCAAGGGTGGTCGTACCCGCCGCCACCACCATCAGCCCCCGATATGTGAGGTAACCCTTTTCCTTTCCGCTTTATTTTGCTCCTTCTTCCATTGCACTTTTGGAAGTAAGTGCAATCTAAGTGTGGGGTGGGTAAAGGGATTTCTCCCTTTCTTTTGCTTCTTTCCACATTGCACTTTTTGGTTGTTTTATTTTGCATGTTTGTTTGTGTTTTTGCCTATCTGGATGTTTTGCATTGGTTTTTGGTTAGATTTAGGCTTTAGCTTTTAATGCATGTGGAGTTGGCTATGGTTTGTTTTTTGTATGATAGCGTTTTTAGGTTGTTTATGTGTCAATTGCCGTTTGAGTAACATTGCTTAATCTACCCTCGAAACTAAGTCTCTGTGCTTGGATTGGTAGCAATTGGCTAGGGACATTAGGAGTTGATTGCAAGTCATTAGCTTGTTTGTGGGTGATTTGTGATTCTTGATGGTAACCATTGGTTAGATTTGTCATTAAGGTTGCATTAGGGAATTAACCCTCTACCTCTACTTGCATGATTGAGCAAGGATTACGCCTTGGAACATCGGTTGAATCACACGACCTAGCATACAACCCCTAGTACACTTGTGAGAATTTGAGCCTTTGGAACCATTTCACATCGGTTCTATTTCTTTGTGAGGGTAAAAACAATCGTGGCACAC
The DNA here is from genome assembly GCA_039660915.1 of Euphorbia tirucalli. Taxonomy (NCBI): domain Eukaryota; kingdom Viridiplantae; phylum Streptophyta; class Magnoliopsida; order Malpighiales; family Euphorbiaceae; genus Euphorbia; species Euphorbia tirucalli. Next base: position 24,853,351 of record CM077640.1, on the reverse strand, counting down.
TAGATGGTAGAACTCGGTGTCGTTTTGCACTTGGCATCGAGATCTTAATATATGGAGACCCTTAGGATTAACCCCTTGACTTAAATGAGCCTAACCCTAACTACTAATTTATCCCTTAGATCACCTAAAGCCACTAAATTAACCTTTTTGACTTTAGAAACATTCACCAAGCCAAATCTATCATCCTAACTTTTTACCATTAACTTTGATTTTCCTTTCTTACCCTCCTCTCCTAAATCAAGTAATTGGCTAAGTTGTTCATTCATTTCAGGGTCAATCACCATTTGTATTTCAACTCTTTCACATCTAGTCCTATGGAAAAATTGTGTTGCAAAAAAAAATATAAATAAAAAAAAAATCCAAATAGAGTCCATGTATGTGTTCGACTTCTTTTCTTAAAAATCGGAGTTTATAGAAGCATGTCTTATATGTCCGGCTCTGGTCTTTAAGCTGGTGTATGTGTTCCATTTTCAGTTCATTTGTTTGAATAAGGGATTAGGGCGATCATCTAATTGCCTTGACCCATGTCTTGTCATCTTTTTCCCCGTTGAGTTGTGCTTTGGCCGTTGGTTATGGATAAGGCCTTATTATTGTTAGTAGAATTTCTTGTTTTTTAAAAAAAAAAAAGAAAAAAAATATATAGCAAATCAAGCACTCTTAGGACTAGTTTTGAGTTGAAAATTGCATGACCCGTCTTTAGTACTTAGTTAATTTGCATATATCACTTGATTTGTAGGAGTTGTATACCTAAAATTTCCCTTTTATCAAACCTACCCTAAGCCGTAACATTACAAGCCCTAGGTTCTCTGATTTTGCTCCTTGACCAATGACTTCACCGGGATTGCCATTAGTTCGCTATGTGATGTGTGCCATTGTTTGCTTTTGTGTGCTCAGCATTAGAGTGACATCTTGTGAGGTGCTTTGTGGTCGTATAAACTCTGCTTGTTCCTCGCCCTTTGACTAGCTAAATTTTGTTGGGTTCGGGTATTGAGTGGTTTTGAACCTGGCGTGCCTAGTGTCATTTTGAAAGTGATGTTTCATCTTCTTGAGTTTATGAATTTCGTACGGTTAAATCCTTAGTTGGATTTGCAAGTAAAAGCGAGCAAGGTTACTCCTTTGTCTTTAGTTTATCTGCTTGAGGACAAGCAAGACTTTAAGTGTGGGGTGGTTGATAAGGTCGGTTTTTTACCTTATCTTTTAGGCAATTTCGTGGTTTGAACGGCAATTTTTAGAGTCCTTTGTGTGAATGCTTGTTTGGTTTTTGCGTATTTTGTGATTTTTATGTTTTGGTTAGATTTTCATAACTTTTAGCATTTTTCGTGTTTTTTAGGGGTGTTTTTGTAATTTTGGTTAATGTGTCATTTTTGTGGTCCTTGGCTTTGGTGTGGTTATGTTTCTTTATGTTTGTTTTGGACAGGCATTATGACCCGGACCGAAAGTTGGAGCGACGGCGGCAAAGAAAAGTTTGAAGTGCTGAAAAGCAAGGTGGCACGGCGTGCCGCAATGAGGGCACGGCGTGCCATTCCAGCGTGCCAAGGGACGGTATCCAGTGGATCAGCACGACGGCGTGCCACCACCACCAGCACGGCGTGCCACCCCAAATCTGCATAGCACGGCGTGCCACCTCCACCAGCACGGCATGCTGAACTCCGGAATTCTGCTATTGCCCTACTTTCATCTTTTTTGTTTAGTGGTTTTAACCTAGCCATATAAATAGGTTATTTTTAAAGTTGTATGCATCTTTTTCCAGACTTTTAAAGTGTAAAGCACAAACTTGTAGCTAGGTTTATTTCCTTGAACTATTTGTTTCTTTGAGTTTTGAACCATCAATTGGTAGAAGTTTTGCATTGAATCGTCCCTTTTGCGACGTTCTTGGTTCCCGCCTGAGTTCGTCTATAGAGGTACACCCCAAGCATCTTCACACCGTTAGAATCCGGTTAATCGGACCAAAAGGGCATAAGTTTTTCTTCTTCTCTTTTGTAATTCGATTAGTTAGTTTTTGATTCCTCAATTGATTGTGTTCGGTTGTAAACATTGAATTTTTATCATCTTTCTTGATTAATACAATTAATTGCAATTTAAGTTCAATTTTTACACCTTTGCTTTATGCAATTCCTTTAATGATAATCTAGTCTCATAAGATCTTAACTTATTAAGTTAATATTTGTGGCATTACCTAGATTGACACCTAGGAAACCATTAGTATTGACGACACTGTGGAATTTACGTGCCCCTATTTTCTGAGCTTTAGAATTAGACCGCCTCTAAACAAGGAAAAACGGCTAAGGACCTAAAAGATCTAGACACGCTAGGTTGAATCATCGGAAGAACATAATTAAGGTTTAATTGTTGAGTTAAGTTCATCTATTGTAATTAATTGATAAAGCCATCACCACTAGCATTCATAGGTCGGTAAACCGCCAATTGATAACCCGAATTCAAGAGCAAAGTAAGCTGGGATAGATCAATTAGGAGTAGGATAATTTAGTTGTTAGTATAATCACAATCCAAAATTAAGTTCCGCCTAGGACGCGCAAGGAACCCGAGTAGTTTAGTGTTTGCAGAATATTTTTCTCTATGGGATCGATACCTGGACCAACCAGAATTATAACTTGTCAACGATAGGTACACTGCCTTAGTTGTGTGACTCTAGGTTTAGTTTCACTACTTCGCCTAGGATCCACCATCCCACTCATCAAGTGGCCAATGATATTATCTCGGTGTTACCCGATTGGAAATTCCATCACTTCATCATCAATATCAACATGTTCACCAATCCACCCAATCATACCCTTATTTAGCATCCTTTTACAGACCTGTTAGGCGTATGTCAAAGTGAACCGGGTTCCATATTGATACTATAATGAAATCTGGTCTGAGGACAAAAGAGACCTACTTAAGAAAGACCTATGACGCGACAACCATGTGACTTTCTTATGCGGATGAATCCAGTCCCATGTCAACGACATGTACCTATATTCATGACTAACTATACAAGTACTATGGCAAGTTAAGAACTACCATACAGTCATCGAATATACAAGTCTGTGGTTCTATTCGTTCCCACGATTAGAACAGACCTGGGATAGGTTTTATGATTATCAATCAATGGATACTCTACTCATATTAGAGCACAAGATATAAATGAAATAGATTGACTACCTTTATTAATGTGACACAAATAATGTATTTATACAATGAGTCTTAATGTATAATATAAAATACAAGAATCCAATGCCCTAAGAACTAGGGCACACCAACAATCTCCCACTTACACTAGTTTCAAGTGGGTATTGCCCTAATTCCTATAGATCTGATATGACCATCGTGCTGTGTCTACGGTAGCACTTTGGTCAATGGATTAGCAACATTAATCTTGGTGTCAACACTCTGCAATGATATGTCACCTCTGTTCACGATCTCCCAAATGAGGTGAAGCTTTCTGAGCACATGTTTGGATCTCTTGTGTGAGCGGGGCTCCTTCGCTTATGCGATGGCCCGTTGTTGTCACAAAAAACATCAACTTGGTCCAGCATAATGGGTACTACTCCTAACTTGGTTATGAATTTCTTGATCCAAACAGCTTCCTTTGCAGGTTTGCACGTAGCTATGTACTCAGCTTCTGTTGTAGAGTCAGCAATGGTGGCCTGCTTTGAGGACCTCCAACTAATGGCGCCGCCATTCAGGAGAAAAACATAACCAGACTGTGACTGGTTCTCACCCTTATCGGTCTCAATGCTTGCATCAGTGTAACCAGACACTACCAGCTCATCTTGACCTCCATACACTAAGAAAGCATTCTTAGTCCGGTTAAGGTACTTCAAGATTGCCTTGACTGCCTTCTAGTGTTCCTCACCGAGGTCTGACTGTTATCAGCTAGTCATACTTAGTGCAAATGCGACATCAGGCCTTGTGCATATGGAGTACATGATGGATCATATAGCAGATGGATAAGGGATCTTTTCCATGCTCTCCTGGTCCTTTTTTGTTTTAGGACCATCTTTCTTACTCATCATCAACCTATGGCACATATACATGAATCCTTCCTTTGCCTTGTCCATGCTGAATCTTTTCAGAACCTTGTCTACGTGCGTGGCCTGACTTAGGCCTAGAAGCTAATTGGATCTATCTCTATAGATCCTGATCCCTAAGATCGTCTCAACTTCACCTAAGGCCTTCATTGCAAAGCACCTACTCAACCACTGCTTAACCCCTTGTATTTTTGGTATGTCACCTCCAATGATAAGGATGTCGTCAACATACAGCACTAGAAAGGTGGAAAAGCTCCCACTAACCATCTTATACACACAAGGCTTATCAGAAATCTGTGGAAGCCATATTCCGCAATGGCCTCATTGAATCTCTGATTCCATGACCTCGATGCTTGCTTCAATCCATAAATGGATCTTTGAAGCTTGCATACCCGGTTTGGATACTTTGGATCGATAAAACCCTCAGGTTGTGCCATGTACACATCCTCGAGTAGCTTTCCATTAAGGAAAGTGGTCTTAACATCCATCGGCCATATCTCATAATCATACCATGTAGCTATCACTAATAGTATCCCAATGGATTTGAACATAGCAACTGGTGAAAAGGTTTCATCATAGTCAATTCCTTGAACTTGCCTGAATCCTTTTGCCACCAATCGCCCCTTGAAGGTGTTGTCGGCGTTTAACTTGTAACACCACTTGCAACCTATCACCTTAGAACCTAGAGGTGGATCCACCAAGTTCCACACCTGGTTATCGTGTATAGATTGCATCTTAGTCTCCATGGCTTTGCACCATTGATCTGAGTGTGGGCTTTCAACAGCCTCTTGAAAGGTCTTGGGCTCCTCTTGGTCAAAGATCATGAGGTCCCTATCATCAGTCATGAGAAAGTCGTACCTCTCTGGCTGATGGTGTGTCCTACCTGACCTTCTAAGGTCCTATGCAACCGGTTCTGGTTCCTCAATTTCTTGAGTAGTCAGATTGGTTCCCAAAGCATCCTTAGCAGTAGCTGTAGGAGTTTATAAGTCTTAAACTTTTGAAAGTTCAGCATTACTCCCACTGTCTCTCTTGGAAAGGAATTCCTTCTCCAAGAAGACTGCATTGCTGGCTATGAAAACTTTGTTTGTCGCTGGATCGTAGAAGTAATAACCCTTAGTTTCCTTAGGGTAACCCACAAACTGGCCCTTAACAGATTTGGACTCGAGTTTGCCACTTGTCAATGTCATAACATGTGCATCACAGCCCCAAATCTTCAAGAAGGAAACATTGGGCTTTCGGCCCTTCCATAGTTCATACGGTGTTCCCTTAACTGCCTTGCTTGGTGTATTATTAAGAATGTAAGCAGCTGTCTCTAAAGCATATCCCTAAAAGGAGAGAAGGAGTGTAGCATGACTCATCATCAAGCAGACCATGTCTAGCAAGGTCCTATTTCTCCTTTCTGACACTCCATTCCACTGGGGTGTTCTAGGAGGAGTGAGTTAGGATACAATCCCATACTCTCTCAAAAATGAGTCAAACTCTTGGCTCAAATATTCACCCCCTCGGTCAGACCGAAGTGCTTTTATTTTCTTTCCAAGTTGGTTTTCTACTTCATTCTTAAAGTCCATGAACCTTTGGAGAGTCTCAGACTTATGCTTCATCAGATACATGTAACTGTATCTGCTGAAGTCATCCGTGAAGGTGACGAAATATAGAAAACTAGATCTAGCACTAGTGCTGATTGGGCCACACACATCGAAATGTATTAGGTCCAATACCTCTGAGGCCCTTTCAACAGTCTTGCTAAAAGGTGCCTTTGTCATCTTGCCTCTCAAACAAGATTCGCATGTGTCGTAAGACTGGATGTCAAATGACCCTAGCACTCCACTAGAGTGAAGCCTAGCTATGAGCTTCTCGTTTATGTGGCCAAGTCGACAGTGCCATATGTATGTAGTATTAATTTCATTCTGTTTAATCCTTTTAGTATTTATGTTATGGATTGAACTTTCACGTTTTAGATCAAGGATATATAAGCTATTTTCAAGAAATGCTGTTCCATAAATAGTATTGCCACATTGCATAGAAATTCTACCATGTCCAATATTAAATACGAAACCAAATATATCCAACAAAGAAACAGAAATAATATTCCTGTGCATCGCAGGTACAAAATAACAGTTTCTTAGTTCCAAAACAAGTCCACTAGGCATCTCTAAGAAATAATCTCTTATCTCCATGGCCTGAACTCGAGCACCATTTCCGACTCTAAGATCTACTTCTCCATATCCTAGTAATCTCTATTTCTTAGACCCTACACATTTGAAGAAATGTGAGATCCACATCCAATGTCCAAGACCCAAGATGTAGAAATAGCCGGATTAATCTCAACAACATAAATACCTGAAGCAGCACTTTTGCCCTTCAGTTGCTCCCTTAGCTTTGGACATGAGCTCTTCCAATGCCCCTTCTCATGACACTCATGGCAGACATCGTCAGGAGAAGCAACCCTTGCTTTAGGTTGGGCCACCACCTTTTTGCCCTTAGCCTTGGCCTTAGATTTGGCCTTTCCCTTAGCAATGGACGTATTGTCCTTGTTTACAAGCAATACTTCAAGAGCCTTCTTAAGAGACTGCTGAGCAAGCTTGAGCATGTCATGCAGCTCAACAACCGATTTATCCAACCCTTGCATATGATAGTTCATGATAAACTGGTTGTAAGACTCAGGAAGTGACCCAATAATAATGTCTGCTGCCAAGTCCTGCGGAACTGGTGAGCCGAGGTGGGCAAGTGTATCAATATACACCTTCAACTTTAGCACATGAGTGCTAACAGAAGTCCCAGCTACCATCATAGTCATGCAAAGTGCCTTAGTTGTCAGGTAATGTTCCTGACAAGCCTGATCTTGGAACATTTTTTTAAGCTAATCCATCATCTCATAAGCATGCTTATCCATGAACTGCTTCTGAAGATCAGAAGCCATGGTACCCAGCATGAGGCACAAGACATCTCGGTCATCCCTCACGTGCCGGTCATACTGCTCCACCATCGCTGTGGTGATGCCTCGACCTGCGGGAGGGCCAACTAGTAAAGGAGCATTCAGTACATAATCCTTGGACTCTTGTCCAAGAACTATTTGTAAGTTCCTAGCCCAGTCCAGGAAGTTAGTCCCCAAAAGATTCTCCTTCTCCAGGAGTGACCTAAGTGAGAGTGGGTTGTTGTTTGTTGCAACCATTTTAAATTGCTAATGTGAAATGGGATTATCTACATGGAAGAAATCATTGCTTGAGTTAGAAATAAAGGATTTTTAAGCTAGTTCAAATTAATAATCCGATTTTAATTTTTTTGTTGGTGATGTTAATTGGTTGACTTGACCGAGATTCACAATTTATCAATGACTGGCCGAACCAGGGCTCGCTAACCAACCATTGATTCATTTGGTAGGACAACCTATCCAATCCTTCCACGAAGGACTCTTGGTTTGATGGGCTTATTGACACTTTACCCATCTGTGCTTAGGGCCCGCTCTGAGCTAATGCTACCCATGTTGATGTTGAGTCAAACCACCATTCACATGTTAACCATACCAAGTATCCTAACCCTCGACGGCCCACCGAATACTATAATGTACCCAGCTAGGGCATGGTGCCCATTGCAGCATCAATGGGAGGAAGAGGTGTGAATGTGGGAAGCACTTTTAAACAACTCAATATTTTAATTTCCATATTATAATTAAGTGATACGGCTTAGCATGTATAAACGCAGGTAATAATTTGGTGATCCATACATCCATATTATATGACAAATGCAATAGCATACTTAATTTAAAATAAATGAGATCCTATGGGCTTTTAATCACAACCTAATGAAAAACTACATATCCTATCTAATTCTTCATGTGTCAGACTACAATCCTTCTTGGGCTCCCACTATTGGCTTGCTCTATCTGGGCCTTCCTCCATACTTGATGCAATTACAACAATTTTGTAAAATAAAATCTATTCTAAAATTACATCAAAATAAAAAAATGGCATGCAGGCCATATTTTCCACAATCAAATTACAACCGATAATAATTGCCCATAGAACTCAACATCACATTTCAAACAAAGTACATGTTGTGCACATACATACCAATATGATGCATGATCATGGTATTCCAAATTATAAATATAAATGTTAAGCCGAGTTACTTAGGTGAAATTGCCAATTTTAACAAATGTGACTAAGGCCCATAAAGGCCCAATGGATAACATCCATAAATACAAAATTAACAATTTTGCTACCACTTAAATTTGGGTTGTCACAAATTTAAAATTTAGCCCTCTCAATTTTAATCAGTGTCACGGTTTATTGGGCCAATTTCACAAAGTCCATATTCAATTTAATATGCAAACAATTAAATTAAATATACATTGCCAACAAAATAAATAATTAAAAAACAAATTAATTTAAAAAAATTTAATTTAATTTGCATTACGGGCCCAAGATGAAAAAATTCCCCCAAAATCCAAAACCGAACTCGAACCCCGCGTGCGGTGCTGCTTCCAAACCTTTTTTTTTTATTAAATCATAAAAAAATTCCAGCCAAAAATATATAATTAATATAGAAAAACAATTTTAGATGGAAAACAATTGGGGAAAAATAATCAAAAACCCCAATCCAAAAATTCTAGGGTATATAAAAAACCAAAACCAATTGAATAAAAAACCCTAAAATCGCAAACTTGAAACCCATTCTTTTTTCAAGAACACTTTTAAGAACCAATTCTAATCAATCTAATGGACAAAACCTAGGCTCTGATACCACTATTGGGATTCGTCATTGGAAAAATAATGTGGTGCAGTGGAAAATACACCATTTAAAATTTCCTAGAATCCACCTATCATGTCCAATTACCATTGATTAGAACAAAAAACAATTTGAATCAAGAGAGATTAACTCACCGGATTCGTCTCCTCTAGAGACTGCTACATAATCGTTTCTTGAAACTGTGATCTCCAGAGTCCGGTGCACAATCAACTATTGAGCAGGAACTGGTGCTAGCTGAAGACGCGAAAGAATGGATGATTAATGCTGGGATTTTCGGCTATTTTGGGGCTGCTCTTGGTGGATGAAATTTCCAGGAATTAATTAAGGATGAATTAGGGTTTTCTTTCTTAAGTGTGCCCTTATATAGACACCTTGTCTAATTGGGTTTTAATTAGGTTAATTAAACCAAAACCCACTAGAATTATAATTACATAAATAAACTTTAATTAAAAAGTATATACTATATAATTTAATTCCATTTGGCTAAATTTAATTACCTCTAAATAAAATTAAATCACACTTAAGTAAATACAATACATGTATTTAATTTTCCTACTTAGGAAAATTATTTAATTAATTATTTACTTTATGTAATTCAATTAATTGATAAATTAATTAATTACATTATGTAAACTTATTAATTAAATCAAATTCAACCCAATGTTAATTAATTACCTTGACACCGAATGTTAACTAATTAATTAACGCATTCCTTCCAATATATATTACATGTACAATTTCTATAAGTTCCGGCTCAATTGATCTATATGCAGGATCCTATGGGTCTGTCTTTATGTTGGCAGTAGGCCCAAGGCCCACAGACTGTAAGTGGGTTCTAGTAAACATTACAGCCCCCAATTAAGATAGAGATGCAGCAGTCTTTAGCAGACACACACCCGGTAGTAATCTCATAGTGTCCTTTGCCTAAAGATATCGATATGAATAAACAAGAGGCATGGTGCCTGTCATCCTCTTCTACTGTTTATTATATTTCTTGATCTTGAGTTGACTGATTAATCAAATAAGCACCGACTTACTTGGGTATGGCCATACACTTATCAGTCCCACTCATCAAGTGGCCAATGATATCATTTCGGTGTTACTCGAGTGGCAATTCCATCACTTCATCATCAATATCAACATGTTCATCGGTCCACCCAATCATACTCGTATTTAGCATCCTTTTACAGACCTGTTAGGCATATGTCAAAGTGAACCGGTTCCATATTGATACTATAATGAAATTTGGTCTGACGACAAAAGAGACCTACTCAAGAAAGACCTATGATGCCCCAACCATGTGGCTTTCTTGTGCGGATCGATCCAGTCCTATGTCAACGACATGTACCTATATTCATGACTGACTATACAAGTACTATGGCTAGTGAAGAACTGCCATACAGTCATCGAATATACAAGTTTGTGGTTCTATTTGTTCCCACGATTAGAACAGACCTGGGATAGGTTTTATGATTATCAATCAATGGATACTCTACTCATATTATAGCACAAGATATAAATGAAATAGATTAATTGCCTTTATTAATGTGGCACAAATAATGTATTCATACAATGAGTCTTAATGTGTAATACGAAATACAAGAATCCAATGCCCTAAGAACTAGGGCACACCAACATCCCTCAAGACTGCCTACATCTCCTCCTTCAGAACATCACGGAAGTCCTGAGATTTCAGGAAATCTCTTAGGATATCAATGACATTAGGTGTCAGATTGGGCATCTCAAATTCTTCAACAAATTCTGATTCTTCACTTGCCACATCTGTTTTCCTCTTCTCACGCTCTCTTGCAGCCTGTGATCTTGTTCGAGGTCGCTTCATCTTACTCTGATTGTCATCATGCAGGAAGTGTTAGGGACATGAGTGAATGAAATGGTGATGTGAAGAATGAGACATCAAGGATGATTTATGATGAATGGATGAAATGATATCATGAGGTAAATGATATGAGAATGATCTTTATGTGTTAATTTCCTTTGTTTTGGACATCCCAAGAGTGCCCAATACTATGCAAAAATAATGCAAAAAAAAAGGATCATGTGTGGACCGCCACATGGACAGGAGTTCGGCACTTTTGGAGCACCTAGTGAATTTGTGAAATGGCCGCGTGTGTACCGACAGACCGACAGAGTTTCGACACTTTATACGTCTATGAGATGAAGTGAAATGGTTACATGGGGTCGGCCCATGGATAGAATTTCGACGCTTTTAGGAGTATCTAACATGACGTGAAATTATAAACAAGCCGCGTGTAACTTGTGACATGAGCAGAGGTTCGGCGTTCGTGGAACACCTTCCATGATTTGGTAATGTTATGAAATAGACTTATATATGTAATAATCCAGTACTCATGGAGTACCTCAAATGATGTAATAATGTCATGCAACAATCCAGGGTGGAGCATGACACACCAACAGAACTTCAGCATCACTGTGACACCAATGACAAATGACATGATTCCATGTAATGATATCATGTGACCTGCCACACGAAAATGGACTTAAGACCATTATGGTCCTTTATTGAATGAAATGGTTTAGTGCAATGGTAGAGTGCAATCCGGTGCACTGGCAAAACACAGATAGTTTTGGGACTCCTGATATGTTATGAAATGAAATGATCGTGGTGGACATCCTTGGAATGTCCTTAATTTAAATAAGATGAGATGGACATGAATGGTTATGTCACACAAAATGAAAGTGGCTACACAAAAACATGGTTAGGATGCATGACATACATAATGATGTCGTGTATGCCTCGTGAAAATGTTAACACACAAATATAATGTTATGGCTAAAAAAGAAACGGTTAGTGTGAATGTCACACAAATGATTTAATGTTTTCACACACGAAAATAAAATGTAAGTGGCTACACAAAAGATGTGAGTTAGTATCACACAAATGCTTTACGTGTAGCATGTTATGTTCATGGAAAATGCCGATGATGGTATGTCAAGACAACGAGAAACATGTAACACATAGCACGCAAAGCGTATTCCTCCAACTTTATTCCTCCAATCATGGTCAATTTTTGAGAAAATTCTAACCAAGTCCTAGGAGGGATTCACTGCGATCATTAACCGGGGATGATGAAGGCGTAATTTGTAACATTCATGAAATTTATTTTGGTATCCTAAGGGAATCCAACAAAGGTTGCATACATGAGTTTGGTCCAAGTCGGAATAAAATCAAGGTTCCCATACCAGAATATACCCCTCACTTCTCCCCACTCAAGGGTCCGACCGAAGGGGTTCATACGAGGCTATGGGTGGTGTTTCGTATTCGTGCCCCTAAGACCATGAGGAACATAGGCGACACTTCAATAATTCACCAGGATAAAAATCGGATACTTAACCTAATGCAAAAATGTCTAACTAAAAATACAAGATAAGATAACATGCAAGAATCATCCACCTTATTTTGATTAGACATTTTTTAGGGCTTGTCAAATTCTTTTAAGTTTTAAGAAAACTTTTGTAAGAATTCCCCAGCAAAGTCGCCACTGTGAGCGAATGATGTTTTTACCTCTCTCAGAAGGGAGCCGCGATATCGGGCAACTCTCCCTCGCGAGGGTTTTTATGATGAAAATTCAGTTTTGGAAAATTGAGTCATTTCATAAAAGAACCGAGACCTAATTCTCGATAGAGAGTATAAAGTCACTACCCGGCTCAACTCAATCGGGAAATCACAGTGTAGCTGAACCGGACGAAGGCTACTACACTTTCCAGAGATCTAGGTCCGGACAAGTCCCTTATTTCATGACTAATCAAAACAAATTTAGCCAATGTTCATTGATGATATTTTAAAGTTCTAGAATTGATTTTTATAAATTTAAACACACAGCGTACACACAAATAAAAATAAAAAGCAATAAATAAATAAATTATTACAACCCAATCGAATAAAAATAAAAACTCTCGTCCTCACATTACAAGCACCTAAAATACATGATGATCTAGAAGATTACAATCACCTAATATACACAAATCAAATTATTAATTACATTGTTGGGATTTTTCACCGGAAATCACCCGATAAAAGCGGAAGAACGCGATGATTTCCTCAAATCCAGTCCCAGGAGCAATTGAAGTGGAAATCGTAAAACTTAAAATTGAAATAGAAAGAGATTAAATTCTTAGCCGAAATATCTCTTTCAAGAGATGGATGAAGACTGCAGAAATCAAATTAGATTCCCTCCTCGTTTTCGTACACGAACGCCTAACGAACACGACCCGTGCTAGCGTTGGAAAAACAAAAACAATGGTGAAAGAGGGCTAGGAAAATTTCGGCTATTGCTTGGCTTAGTATGTTAATGGCCGAAATTTTAACCCTAGGTTTTTATACCTAGGGTGGCCGAATTCCCCTAGGGGAATTCAGGCCCAGCTTTGCTCCTTTCCTTCTGTGCGGGCTTCCATCTTTTAATTTAGGCCCAATCTAATTTTAATTATTCTGGTTTAAATTAATTTCAAGCCCAATTTTAATATACCCATATATTTAATATATTACACCAAGTAATATATTATTTATATTTAAATTAAAATTAGTTTGACCAATTAATTTAATCCATCAAATTTAAATCAAATCTTCACAAAATAAAATCATATGTAAACCTATACATATGAATATTTCCACCTAGGAAATAATCTCATAATTAATCCAAGTAATTATGAAGAGCCAATTGAATATATTAATTTTATTATTAGGATCAATCCAATTGTTCTTTATAATATAATTAATATATATACACCTCTCTCTCCATAATGTATACTCCAAGTATACATGTGATTCCTTAAGTCGTCAGTCGTTCTATGTGTACGATCCCGTGGGCCCATCTTTATGTTGGCAGCGGGCCTTTGGCCCACAGACTGCAGTTGGGCTCTAGCAAGCCACTGCAGCCCCCCAATTAAGATGGAGATGGCAGTCTAACTGTTATCATAACCCTGTAGTTTAAACTTGTACATCCCATGTCATTGATATCGGTGTCTAACACAGAGGCATGGATTGATCACCCTCTTTTGTGTCGGACATTAACTTTATCCCGAATGCACTAAAGCTCACAAACAAGTTCCCACCTGATTGGGTGTGGCCACACTCTTATCAGTTACATTCATCAAGAGGCCGGTGATATCTTCCCAGTACACTACTGAGTGACAAATCCCTTCTGCATATCCATAGCATTACCATGCTAAGTGACATACCCTAAAATACCCATACTTGGCACCCTATTACAGGCCCTTTATGTGTACCCCTAAGCATGCGACCTCACATGTAACACCATCATATGGGCAGGTCAAAGGATCCATACAAGTACTACACGAGAATCACTTGTGATACTATACCATGTGGATTACTCGTTTAGTGGATCTATCCAGTACCATGCCCCTATGCATGTACCCATTAACTTGGTTGACATTCCATGTCCAATGACCGGTAAGACACCGCCATACAACCAGGTTAATGATAGTCTCTTATTCCATTCATTCCTATGACTGGAACAGACTACGGATCTATTTATGGTCACATCATTTACCCTATCCATGGTCTTACTGCCAAGTGCATGACACTTGTCATCATGGATATAAATATGTCCATTGGATACTTCATTTAATATATTGCATAAGATCAATATAATAAATGAATTGATGCCTTTATTAATAATACAAATGAGTATAATACATAAATCCAATAAATGTATAATACAAATACAAGGACCAATGCCTCGGGACTAGGGCATTTCCAACAATCTCCCACTTGCACTAGTTCCAACTAGGCATGGGCCTAATCCCTATAGACCTAGTATGACCCTCGTGCTTGGGCTGAGCCAGCACCTTGGTCAACGGATCTGTGACATTATCCTTGGTGTCCACTCTATGTAATGCAATGTCACCTCTCTCCGCGATCTCTCGTATGAGGTGAAACTTTCTGAGCATGTGCTTTGTGTTCTTGTGTGATCAGGGCTCCTTAGCTTGTGCAATAGCCCCATTGTTGTCACAGAAGATATCAACTGGGTCCTGGATAGTTGGCACTACTCCCAACTCAGTGATAAACTTCTTCATCCACACAGCTTCCTTAGCCGCATCACACGCAGCGATGTACTTAACTTCTGTTGTAGAGTCCGCTATGGTTGGCTGCTTTGAGCTCCTCCAGCTTACAGCACCACCATTCAGCAAAAATACATACCCAGACTGTGACTGGTACTCATCCTGGTTGGTCTGGAAGCTCGCATCATTATACCCAGCAACTGATAGCACTTCCTGACCACCATACACTAAGAAGCTATCCTTAGTCTGGTTAAGGTACTTAAGGATCGCCTTGACAGCTTTCCAGTGATCCTCCACGGGATCCTGCTGGTATCGACTCGTCATACTCAGTGTAAAGGTGACATCAGGTCTCGTACATAACATGGAGTACATAATTGATCCTATAGTCGAAGCATATGGAACCAATTTCATGTTCTCCCTGTCCTCCCTTATTTTAGGACAGTGTTTCTTACTAAGTTTCAGCCCATGGCCCATTGGCAAGAAACCTTTCTTGGCCCGGTCCATGCTGAACCTTTTCAGAACTTTGTCAATGTACGAAGCCTGACTTAGGCCCAGAAGCTGATTTGATCTATCCTTGTAGATCCTGATCCCTAGGATCATCTCAGCCTCGCCTAAGTCCTTCATTACGAAGCACTTACTCAGCCACTGCTTTACCCCTTGTAATGTAGGTATGTCGCTTCCAATGAGCAGGATGTCGTCTACATAAAGTACCAAGAATGTGACAATGCTCCCACTAGTCCTCTTATACACACAAGGCTCATCTTGATTCTGTATGAAGCCATATTCCTTTATGGCCTCATTGAATCTTAGATTCCAACTTCGGGATGCTTGCTTCAGTCCATAAATGGACCTTTGAAGTTTGCATTACCCTTCCTGGATACTTTGGATCGACAAAACCCTCAGGTTGTGTCATGTACACATCCTCGAGTAGCTTTCCATTAAGGAAAGCGGTTTTGACATCCATCTGCCAAACCTCATAGTCATACCATGCAGCTATGGCCAGTAGTATCCTGATGGATTTGAGCATGGCTACTGGTGAGAAATTTTCATCATAGTCTATTCCATGGACTTATCTGAAACCTTTTGCAACCAGACACCCCTTGAAGGTATTATCAGCTTTTAGCTTGTAGCACCACTTGCAACCTATTACCTTAGCACCCGGAGGTGGATCAACCAAGTTCCAAACTTGGTTATCGTACATAGATTGCATTTCTACCTCCATGGCTTTATGCCAATTCACAGACTGTGGACTAGCCATAGCCTCCTGGTAGGTTTTGGGTTCTTCCTCATCGAAGATGAGAAGAGTTTGATCATCGGTGACGAGGAAACCATACCTCTCCGGTTCCCGACGATCCCTACCAGACCTTCTAGGTCCTTGTGTGGCCTGGGTCGGTGCTTCCACTTGTGGAAGCTCCACCTGGGCCTCCGAGCTATCCTCTTCAGGAGCTTGTGGACCTTGAACTTCCCTGAGTTCAACATTGCTCCCACTATCTTTCTTGGAAAGGAACTCCTTTTCAAGAAAGACCCCCTTCCTTGCCATGAACACCTTGTTCTCGACGGGGTTGTAGAAGTAATACCCTTTGGTTTCCCTAGGGTAGCCCACAAACAGGCATTTATCGGTTTTGGGCTCCAGCTTGCCACTAGTCAATCTCTTGACATGTGCTTCGCATCCCCAAATCCTTAGGAAAGACACATTGGGCTCCTTGCCCGTCCATATCTGATATGGGGTCTTTTCCACTGCCTTAGTCGGAGTATTATTTAAGATAAGAGCTACTGTCTCGAGGGCGTGTCCCCAGAAACTAATTGGGAGAGAGGCTTGACTCATCATTGAGTGGACCATATCCAACAGGGTCCTATTCCTCTGTTCGAACACCCCATTCCATTGTGGTGTTCCGGGAGGAGTGAGCTGTGGAACTATTCCATGCTCTCTCAAGTATGAGTCAAACTCTAGGCTCATATACTCACCGCCTCATTCCGACCGAACGGTTTTGATATTCCTGCCTAGCTGGTTCTGTACCTCGTTCCTAAATTCCTTAAACCTATCAAGGGTCTCGGACTTGTGTTTCATCAGATAGACATAGCCATATCTGCTGAAATCGTCTGTGAACATGATGAAGTACAGATGCCCACCTCTGGTCACTGCGCTCGTAGGTCCACATACATCTGAATGTATTAGGTCCAATAAGCCAGTGGCCCTTTCAGCCTTCTTGCTAAAAGGCTCCTTTGTCATCTTGCCTCGTAAACAAGATTCGCATGTATCAATTGACTCTAAGTCAAATGACCCTAGGACTCCAGGTTTGTGAAGTCTAGCAATGCGCTTCTCGTTTACGTGGCCGAGACGACAATGACATAGGTAGACAGGATTAAGTTCGTTAGGCTTAACCCTTTTAGTGTTTATGTTATAGACATGATTGGTTTCATTGAAGTCTAGGATATGTAGGCCATTATTTAATAGAGCATCTCCATAAAATAATCCCTCTCTAGATATTGAAATTCTACCATTAGAAATAGTGAAATTAAATCCAGAAATATCCAACATTGATACAGAAATAATATTCCTACACATAGCAGGTACAAAGTAACAATGTTCCAAAATTAAAACCAATCCACTGGGCATCATAAGGTCTATTCGCCGATCTCTATGGCAGCAACCCTTGCTCCATTCCCTACCTGCAAGTCCACCTCTCCCCGACCCCAGTGACCTTCTGTTCTTAAGTCCCTGCACATTGCAACAAATTTGAGAACCACATCTAGTATCCAATACCCAGGATGTTGAAACAGTAAGGTTAATATCTATAACATAAATACCTGAAAAGGACACACCTTGGCCCCTTCTTTGCTCTCCCATCAGCCTTGGACACGATCTCTTCCAGTGGCCTGCCTGTCTACACCCGAAACAGACACCTTCAGGACCTGCCTTCTGCTGGGCCTTGGGTTGGGCCTTGGCCTTCTTAGCCTTGGCTTTCTTGGCCTTGGCCTTGGCCTTTTCCTTGGCCTTACCCTTGGCAACAGGGGGGTTCCCCTTGTTGACCAGCAGTACCGGCGGAGTCTTTTTGATCGACTGCTCGGTGAGCTTAAGCATCCCATGCAGCTCACTGACAGTACGGTTGATCATCCCTGGCATATTGTAGTTCAGGATGAACTGAACATAAGAATCTGGCAAGGATGCAAGGATTGTGTCCACCGCCAACTCTTGAGAGATAGGTGATCCAAGATGGGCTAAATTGTCCAAATAGCCCTTCATCTTGAGCACGTGTGCGCTCACAGATGTCCTGGCCCCCATCTTACAAGAGTGGAATGCCTTATTGGTCAGGTACCTTTCCTGACGAGCTTGCTCTTAAAACATCTCGTTTAGAGTTATTATCATAGCATAGTCTTGATGGTCCATAAACTATTTTTGCAGTTCGGTGACCATACAGGCCAACATAAGGCATGTCACATCCCTATTATCCTTGACATGCGCCTCGTATTCCTCCAACTGGGCAGTCGGTGGATTACGTCCTTAAGGCGTAGCCGGCACAGGCCTTTCCAGTACATACTCTTTTGACTCTTGTCTTAGAACAATCCTTAAGTTCCTAGACCAGTCTAAAAAGTTAGGACCAGAAAGCTTGTCCATTTCAAGAATAGATCGCAGTGATAAGGTATTGTTGTTTGCCATTTAAGAGTTTCTACACAGAAAAACATTGAGAGTGTTAAAAACATTGAGAGTGTTAATAAAGGACTTTAATTTATTATTCCCATATGATATTAATAATGAATCATGTTATTAATTTAAACCGAGTTGTTGGGCTCATAGGCCGAGATCCATATTTCATCAAGATATAGCCAAACGAGGGTTTGGTACAACTATACCTTAATTATTTAGGTAGGAACGCCGTCCAATCCCAACCTAGGGACTCTCGGTTTAATGGGCTTGTTGGCACTTACCCATTGGTGCTTAGGGCTAGGAGAATCCTACTACCCACGCTAAGTCAAAACCTCCATTCAAGTGTTAGAGTATCCCATACTCTAACCCAATACAAAGTGACAATACTCCAGTGTATCCTACGAGGGCATGGTCTACAACTGGCCTATTCCCACCTCGAGTCGATTTTGAATTAGGGAAGCACTTTTAAGCGACTTAGTAATTCCATTTGGTTATTAGATTCAATTTATAACGGCTTACATACATAAGGCGGGTGAAATTGCTATTGGATCATGCATTCATACATGCAAATAAACATAAAGCATAATTAAATAAAAGTAAAATGGATTGCTATGGGCCTATATTACATCCTAATATTATTCTAGTAAACCTATACTAGAAATAAATATCAGATGGGCCTCCATCTTTTCCTTCTGGGCTTGCACCTCCACTTGGGCTTGCACCTCCACTTGGGCTCACCACTCTATGGGCTTCTTCTTTTACAAATTTTATAATATTTGAATAAAATAAAATTACATTAAAAAAAGAAAAACGACACGCAGGCTGTATTTACCCAAAAAGAAAAATACAACCCATCTTGTTCAAGGCCCAATAGCATCCAACCATACAAACATTTAATCATACATATGCATCCAATACATATAATTCAGAAGCATGTTATAATGCATGATTTAAGCCCATTTCAATTATGTCCAAGCCATTATATAGAAATCGCCAATTTTGGCCCACCATTGTTCTAACCCTTAACGGGCTTTGAGCCTCCAGCCCAGGCAGTCCAACTGCTCCCACTAGAATTGGGAAACCATGGGTCCAATTCAGCCGTCCAAGTAATTGTGTCAAAATTACCCGAACCAATTTCAATTAACCATATTAATTTCTAAAATTAATATCACATGAATAAAATAAAATTTCATTCAAGAAAGCACACACATTTAAATTGCATAAATTTAAACACACGAATTTTAAAACCAATTAAAATTTCAAAACTGGGCCCCGGACCCAAGACCCGCCAAATCCAAAACACTGGGCCCGGCCCGCTGCTGCTGCCAGCAGCAGCTGATGTCCAGCAGCGGCTGCTGTTGAAACCAGCGGCTGCCGCCACTGCTCCTGCTGCGTGCGGTGGTCGCCGGCGGCGATTCCGCCACCGGCAGCCCCGTACCCCGGGAGCCAGATTTTTTTTTTTTAAAACAGAAATAAAAAAAAATAACAAATAAATATTGCATCCATCAACAATAAGAAATTCACCAAGAATTCCAAAATTATACAATTACATGAAACTAACATAAACCAATATGCAAATTTAATTTCAATTGTGCAAAACAAATGGGAAAAATCTTAAACCCAAACCAAGAATGTGACATCCCTAACTTTCTTAGCATGCAATGGCGGAAAAACATTACATAAAGTCTAGGACATCATTATAAAAGAAACTTCCAATTATGCCTCTGATTAATACTACACGTGTTCATAAAATACGTACTCCAAAATTTAATTCTAAGTGATAAATAATAATTCAATACGAATAATACTTCAATGACAAAAACCTAAAAGTTTAGAAAATCTGAAAATCTCAATTCTAAAATGTTTATAACAACTATTTAATATCTACTCAAAGCAATCCCTCCACACAATCCCAAGGACAGGCGTCAGGCATCATTCAATCATCACCGGCATAATCTGAAAATATCAACAGCGCCACTTAGTGACGAGTAACTAATAAATCCCAAACATCAATTCAAAGTTCACATAGGAAGATGACAGATCATAAATTTCATATTACATTACTTAAGTATACTTCATCATGATTAATAGAAAGCAAATTTATCAATTTATACAAGCATGCATAATTCTCATAGTAACAATCATGTATCAGGGATCTTACCCTTATTTGTTAGCTGCATCACATACAACATATAAAGTTCAAGTTCAGCATATCACATAATTATCTATTTCAAATAATAGTACAAAACATTCCAAGTGGATAATCAATATCATCAAAATTCAGATTTCCAAGATAAGTCATGTACATACAAATACATACCAACATCCCAAATCAAAGTACTTCATCACAAACTTGACATCAACTCAATTATACCTTAACCTTTATTAATTTTGTGGTATACGCGTATAAATCATTTGTATTGACCTATACACCTATGTCCTTAGAGAGTTCGGCTCAGACGCTTCGGGGAACCACAACGGGACTTACCCCCTTATCAATAAGAAAAGAGTACCACGAAGGGATTTACCTCAGAGTACCAACGAAGGGACTTACCTCACAGAGTGCCAACGAAGGGACTTACCTCAAAAATAAAATAAATTAGAGTACCACGAAGGGATTTACCTCTCTGAGTGCCAACGAAGGGACTTACCTCGAAACAAAGGGCGCTGTCCTAGTGTCAACCAATCAAACATGGAAAACACTTAGCCAAACTAACCAAGACACCAGAGTATATGCCACTACAAACACCAATTTAATTATCATAATTATATCAATATTCAAAAGGTGCCTTTAACATAGGACTTATCCCAACCAATTCAATAACCATAAGGTGCCATTAAAATAGGACTTACCCCAAAACATAATCTGATACATCAATAAACACATGGTGCCATAAAAAAAATAGGACTTACCCCAAACTCGATTTCATAATTCCAACATGTATTAAATTTACCAAACCATATATGTAATTATTAGATTTCATGTCAAGAGTTCTAGCATAAATTCCTAGAATCAAATTATGCTTTGCACACATTAAAAAAATCAGTTCAAGGCCTAAGGTGAAAATTTCAGAATTCATAGTTCATGCCTCAACTTGCATATAATATTCCAGTAGGTTAGACTCAGAATTCAGCACGGCAATACAAAGGTAAATTTAGCCTTACATCTTAGGAACACACGCCAACTTAAATCATGCAATTCGGATTCCTATAGCAAAAGATATTAAGGAAACACTAAAAACATGCAATCTGTAAATTCACTTCAGATCACTGCACATAGTCTGACTTCAACAGACAAAACAGATGTGTTACTCACTGATTTAGCAAAAATAATATAAAGCAACATTGAACATCAGAATTTCAGGAATACATAGAATTTTGTTTCATGGCAAACGGAGCTACAGAGAGAAAATAAAGCCATAATCAACACAAACTGTACAAACTGAAATTCAGCAGTTCCAGGAAATCGGCACAGTGCACATAAGGCAGTTTCAACAGGGAATACGAGCACTTTACTCACAGAATTTGCCAAAATAGTATAAAACAACCTTGTAAATTTATGTCTCAGGAAAACACAGAAAGTTGAATCATGCCAATCGGAGTTATATAACGAAAATAAAGCTAAAATTATCACAACCTGTACAATCTGAAATTCAGCAGTTCAAGAAAAATCGGCACAATGCACATAAGGCAGTTTCAATAGGGAATATGAGCACTTTACTCACGGAATTTTCCAAAATAATGTAAAACAACCTTGTACACCTATATCTCAGGAAAACACAGAAAGTTGAATTATGCCAATCGGAGTTATATAACGGAAGTTATGCCATAATTACCATAAACAGTCAATTCTGAAAATACAGCAGCTTACCAATTTCGACTCAATCACATGTATTTTCATATTTCTACCAATCTTTTAACCTAAAAGCAATTTCTTACACCAATATCATATACATTCATGTCTCAACAATAATTTCAGTAATAATACAACCTAGGATCAAATTCATCTACCATACATCCTATATAAATTTCGAACCGACATTTAGGGTTTAGTTGTTACCTCGATTGCAGTGAGATCGGTCACTAGAATAAAAACAGAAATTAGGAGAGGGTGCTCCTCGATTTAGGTCACGAACTTAATCCGATGATTCCCAAAGAGAAGAAACTTCAGAAAATTACAGAAAAGAACAAAGTTCTTAGCAAGTTTCTAAGGAGTTAAAAGATGGAATAAAACCGATTGGGATTCCTTACCTTCAGAAAGATGAATGATTTCCTCAACTGAGACAATGGAATTTCGGAATTCACAAGAATGATGCAAGGCTGGTTTAAGTGAAAGAGAGAGGAAGAGAAAGAACAAATTTCGGCTAGGGTTAGAGGAATTCTGAAATTTGTAGTGTTAAATAGGAAATAGAAGTTGATTTGATGGAGGAAAGGTAAGTGGGCGAGATTTGCTCCACTAAGTTGGTAGTTTCTGATTTGAATTGGTCAAACTAAATAAAAAGGGATATATGCAATAATAAATTTCGGATTTTATGTCTCCCAAACAAAAATATAAATCCTAAAAAAAATAACCAAATTAAGCTAAGTTGGGTTCGAACTCTAGACCTCTAGTTATTAAACACATCTCTCTACCATTAGGCCAAAGCCTACTAATTGTTATAAGCATACAAAACATCGGTTAAATGCAAAAATGCTCACTCATATGCACACATCACAACATAACTAAGTCAACTTATATCTGGGGCGTTACAATCCTCCCCACTAACAAAAAGTTTCGCCCTCGAAACTCAAGGACAAAAGAGTAAGCTAGGTTCTAACCTTGATTAGTTGCAAACAATTCCGGATATTTGGATCTCATGGTCTCTTCTAGCTCCCAAGTAGCCTCTTCAAACTTCTGGCTACGCCAAAGCACCTTTACCAAAGGCATCTCTTTTCTCCTGAGTTTGCGAACCTGACGGTCGAGGATCTGAACAGGCTTCTCCTCATATGTCAAATTGGGTTCCACCTCCACCGAATCCACAGCAATAACGTGAGAAGGGTCGCTCACATATCTTCGTAGCTGTGAAACATGGAATACATTATGAACTTTTGCCAATTCCGGTGGTAGAGCCAACCGATATGCAACTTCCCCAATCCTTTCAAGCACTTCATATGGACCAATATACTTGGGACTGAGCTTGCCTCTCTTGCCGAACCTCATCACTCCCTTCATAGGAGATACTTTCAGCAATACCTTGCTACCGACTTCGAAGGTAAGAGGTCTTCTCTTGAGATCTGCATAGGACTTCTGACGATCCTGGGCAGCCTTCATATTCGCCTGAATCACTTTCACCTTCTCAACTGTATCCTGAATCAATTCCGGACCCAACACCAATGTGTCACTAATGTCGTTCCAACATGTCGGACTACGACATTTCCTCCCATAGAGGGCTTCATACGGGGCCATACGGATACTAGCGTGATAGCTATTGTTATAGGAGAACTCTACCAAACTCAGACATTTCACCCAAGATTTCTGGAAGTCAAGAGCACATGACCGCAACATATCCTCTAAGGTTTGAATTGTCCTCTCCGTCTGTCCATCTGTAGCAGCATGGAAAGCTGTACTCAACTTCAACCTAGTGCCCAAAGCTTCTTGCAATGATGTCCAAAAATGTGACAAGAACCGTGGGTCACGATCTGACACAATCTCCCAAGGCACACCATGTAGCCTTATAATTTCACTCGCGTATGCCTCAGCTAACTGCTCCATAGACCAGGTCTTCTTCATAGGAATAAACCGAGCCACCTTGGTCAAACGATCTATAATAACCCACACTGTGTCTAAACCATTAGCAACCTTTGGTAAACCTGACACAAAGTCCATAGAAACCGAGTCAAACTTCCATGCTGGAATAGCCAAGGGCTACAATAATCCTCCAGGCCTTTGATGCTCAATTTTCACCTTTTGACAAGTCAAGCATCGGGCCACAAACTCGGCTACCTCTTTCTTCATTCTAGGCCACCAAAACTGCATCTTCAAATCTTTGTATAATTTCGCACCTCCCGGATGCACAGAGTAGGGAGTGCAATGAGCTTCACTTAAGATCTGCTCTTTCAACATTGAATCATTAGGCACGCACCATCGGCCTTTAAATTTCATACTCCCATCTGTAAGAATTTCGAAATCTACAGCATTACCCTGCTCCTTCGCTGCACGAATCTTCTGAAGTACGGGATCACTCAACTGCTTCTCTTTCAATTCTACAAACAATACCGGTTCCACTCTGATTGCATTTAAACTCGCCCGAACCACTCCTCTCGGGACCACTTCAATTTCCAACTTGCTAAACTCCTTGCAAAGATCAATAAGGAGTCTTTTCATGAAGTTCACCGAATGGATGCTCTTTCTGCTCAATGCATCTGCGACTCTGTTGGCCTTTCCTTCCTTATACTCCAAGGTCAAGTCATAATCCTTGATAAGCTCTAACCAATGTCTCTGTCGCATGTTTAGTTCTTTCTGGGTGAAAATATATTTGAGGCTCTTATGATCGGTGTATATCTTGCACGGCACACCATACAAATAATGGCGCCAAATCTTAAGAGCAAACACCACTGCAGCTAACTCCAAATCATGAGTCGGGTAGTTCCTTTCATGAACCCTCAATTGCCTCGAAGCATAGGCAATCACCTTACCCAATTGCATAAGCACACACCCAAGCCCATATTTAGAAGCATCACTGAACACTTCATACTCTACTCCATCAGTCGGTAATGCTAGAACTGGGGCTGAAGTAAGTCTCTCTTTCAACTCTTGGAATGCTTCCTCACAATCTGCAGTCCACCGAAACCTACAATCCTTTTTCATCAACTGAGTCAAAGGTCGAGCGATGGTTGAAAAGTTGTGTACAAACCTCCGGTAGTATCCAGCAAGACCAAGAAAACTTCAGACTTCGGTCACATTAGTAGGACTAGACCATTCAAGGACGGCCTTGATCTTTGCCGGGTCCACCTTCACACCCTCCTTTGTAATCACATGGCCTAGGAATGCCACTTCTTCTAGCCAAAACTCACATTTTGAGAACTTGGCATACCATTTTTGCTCCCTTAACACATCCAATACCATCTTAAGATGCTTCACTTGCTCATCTTCATCCTTCGAATACACCAAGATGTCATCGATAAAGACCACCACACATACATCAAGAAGTTTGTGAAAGGATTTATTCATCTGGTCCATGAACACTGCTGGTGCATTAGTAAGTCCGAAAAGCATCACCTCAAATTCATAGTGTCCATATCTCGTCCGAAAAGCAGTTTTCGGAATGTCATCCTTCTTCACTGGAATTTGGTAATACCCAGATCTCAAATCGATTTTTGAAAATACTCCTGCACCCTTAAGCTGATCAAAGAGATCCTCAATCCGCGGTAATGGGTATTTATTTTTGATGGTCACCTTATTCAACTCGCGGTAATCAATGCACAACCGCATGCTCCCATCTTTCTTTTTAACAAAGAGCACTGGAGCACCCCAAGGCGACACACTGGGCCGAATGAAACCCTTATCAACAAGTTCTTGCAACTGCATCTTCAACTCTTGCATTTCCGAAGGGGCCATACGGTACGGGGCTTTAGAAATTGGTGCAGACCCCGGGATCAAGTCGATGGCGAACTCCACATCTCTTTCTGGCGGAATCCCAGGTAGTTTCATCAGGGAACACATCCGCATACTCACGGACAACTGGAATGTCCTCAAGCCTCACTTCCACCGAGGTATCCTTCACCCGACACAGGAATACTTCCTCACCCTTCATCGCCATTTTCTTCAACTTCATGGCCGAGACCATCTTCACTCCCGGTTTCAATTTAATACTTGAATAGGAAACCATTCTCCCTTCCTGGTTCCTTAGCACCACCGGGTCGGAAGATCCTTCATAAGTTGGGGGTCGATGACGAGCAATGCGATCGAAGACAGTTTGGTTATTTGGATTTCTTTAAGCCATAGCGAGCACGGCATCTTCCAACAGCCGCATACGTCGCTGAGGAGAGTCATCGCGAACGGAATCTCTACGCGGAGGCATTCTAAAATTTTGGTTCTAGGTTGGATCTAATCATGTTATACATATAGCAAGTAATAGAAAACAAACAATTCAAAGCAGATAAACCCATTCTACCTACCCATGCATCTCACTTCTACGTTCAAAAATCTCTATCCTAGGATTCTGAGTTTTGGTTCCAAGTGACTTATGCTACCAAAGCCTCGGAACCAACGCGGGCTCTGATACCAACTGTGACATCCCTAACTTTCTTAGCATGCAATGGCGGAAAAACATTACATAAAGTCTAGGACATCATTATAAAAGAAACTTCCAATTATGCCTCTGATTAATACTACACGTGTTCATAAAATACGTACTCCAAAATTTAATTCTAAGTGATAAATAATAATTCAATACGAATAATACTTCAATGACAAAAACCTAAAAGTTTAGAAAATCTGAAAATCTCAATTCTAAAATGTTTATAACAACTATTTAATATCTACTCAAAGCAATCCCTCCACACAATCCCAAGGACAGGCGTCAGGCATCATTCAATCATCACCGGCATAATCTGAAAATATCAACAGCGCCACTTAGTGACGAGTAACTAATAAATCCCAAACATCAATTCAAAGTTCACATAGGAAGATGACAGATCATAAATTTCATATTACATTACTTAAGTATACTTCATCATGATTAATAGAAAGCAAATTTATCAATTTATACAAGCATGCATAATTCTCATAGTAACAATCATGTATCAGGGATCTTACCCTTATTTGTTAGCTGCATCACATACAACATATAAAGTTCAAGTTCAGCATATCACATAATTATCTATTTCAAATAATAGTACAAAACATTCCAAGTGGATAATCAATATCATCAAAATTCAGATTTCCAAGATAAGTCATGTACATACAAATACATACCAACATCCCAAATCAAAGTACTTCATCACAAACTTGACATCAACTCAATTATACCTTAACCTTTATTAATTTTGTGGTATACGCGTATAAATCATTTGTATTGACCTATACACCTATGTCCTTAGAGAGTTCGGCTCAGACGCTTCAGGGAACCACAACGGGACTTACCCCCTTATCAATAAGAAAAGAGTACCACGAAGGGATTTACCTCAGAGTGCCAACGAAGGGACTTACCTCACAGAGTGCCAACGAAGGGACTTACCTCAAAAATAAAATAAATTAGAGTACCACGAAGGGATTTACCTCTCTGAGTGCCAACGAAGGGACTTACCTCGAAACAAAGGGCGTTGTCCTAGTGTCAACCAATCAAACATGGAAAACACTTAGCCAAACTAACCAAGACACCAGAGTATATGCCACTACAAACACCAATTTAATTATCATAATTATATCAATATTCAAAAGGTGCCTTTAACATAGGACTTATCCCAACCAATTCAATAACCATAAGGTGCCATTAAAATAGGACTTACCCCAAAACATAATCTGATACATCAATAAACACATGGTGCCATAAAAAAAATAGGACTTACCCCAAACTCGATTTCATAATTCCAACATGTATTAAATTTACCAAACCATATATGTAATTATTAGATTTCATGTCAAGAGTTCTAGCATAAATTCCTAGAATCAAATTATGCTTTGCACACATTAAAAAAATCAGTTCAAGGCCTAAGGTGAAAATTTCAGAATTCATAGTTCATGCCTCAACTTGCATATAATATTCCAGTAGGTTAGACTCAGAATTCAGCATGGCAATACAAAGGTAAATTTAGCCTTACATCTTAGGAACACACGCCAACTTAAATCATGCAATTCGGATTCCTATAGCAAAAGATATTAAGGAAACACTAAAAACATGCAATCTGTAAATTCACTTCAGATCACTGCACATAGTCTGACTTCAACAGACAAAACAGATGTGTTACTCACTGATTTAGCAAAAATAATATAAAGCAACATTGAACATCAGAATTTCAGGAATACATAGAATTTTGTTTCATGGCAAACGGAGCTACAGAGAGAAAATAAAGCCATAATCAACACAAACTGTACAAACTGAAATTCAGCAGTTCCAGGAAATCGGCACAGTGCACATAAGGCAGTTTCAACAGGGAATACGAGCACTTTACTCACAGAATTTGCCAAAATAGTATAAAACAACCTTGTAAATTTATGTCTCAGGAAAACACAGAAAGTTGAATCATGCCAATCGGAGTTATATAACGAAAATAAAGCTAAAATTATCACAACCTGTACAATCTGAAATTCAGCAGTTCAAGAAAAATCGGCACAATGCACATAAGGCAGTTTCAATAGGGAATATGAGCACTTTACTCACGGAATTTTCCAAAATAATGTAAAACAACCTTGTACACCTATATCTCAGGAAAACACAGAAAGTTGAATTATGCCAGTCGGAGTTATATAACGGAAGTTATGCCATAATTACCATAAACAGTCAATTCTGAAAATACAGCAGCTTACCAATTTCGACTCAATCACATGTATTTTCATATTTCTACCAATCTTTTAACCTAAAAGCAATTTCTTACACCAATATCATATACATTCATGTCTCAACAATAATTTCAGTAATAATACAACCTAGGATCAAATTCATCT
This sequence comes from Euphorbia tirucalli, assembly GCA_039660915.1. Taxonomy (NCBI): domain Eukaryota; kingdom Viridiplantae; phylum Streptophyta; class Magnoliopsida; order Malpighiales; family Euphorbiaceae; genus Euphorbia; species Euphorbia tirucalli. The sequence goes on along the minus strand of CM077640.1, from coordinate 24,824,220 downwards.
ACCATACATCCTATATAAATTTCGAACCGACATTTAGGGTTTAGTTGTTACCTCGATTGCAGTGAGATCGGTCACTAGAATAAAAACAGAAATTAGGAGAGGGTGCTCCTCGATTTAGGTCACGAACTTAATCCGATGATTCCCAAAGAGAAGAAACTTCAGAAAATTACAGAAAAGAACAAAGTTCTTAGCAAGTTTCTAAGGAGTTAAAAGATGGAATAAAACCGATTGGGATTCCTTACCTTCAGAAAGATGAATGATTTCCTCAACTGAGACAATGGAATTTCGGAATTCACAAGAATGATGCAAGGCTGGTTTAAGTGAAAGAGAGAGGAAGAGAAAGAACAAATTTCGGCTAGGGTTAGAGGAATTCTGAAATTTGTAGTGTTAAATAGGAAATAGAAGTTGATTTGATGGAGGAAAGGTAAGTGGGCGAGATTTGCTCCACTAAGTTGGTAGTTTCTGATTTGAATTGGTTAAACTAAATAAAAAGGGATATATGCAATAATAAATTTCGGATTTTATGTCTCCCAAACAAAAATATAAATCCTAAAAAAAATAACCAAATTAAGCTAAGTTGGGTTCGAACTCTAGACCTCTAGTTATTAAACACATCTCTCTACCATTAGGCCAAAGCCTACTAATTGTTATAAGCATACAAAACATCGGTTAAATGCAAAAATGCTCACTCATATGCACACATCACAACATAACTAAGTCAACTTATATCTGGGGCGTTACAAAGAACCCCAATAAAAAATCTCCAATTTTAAAAACATGAGATTCAACCAATTTTAGCAATTTCCATGGATCAAAAGCCTGCTCTGATACCACTGTTGGGATTTTTCACCGGAAATCACCCGATAAAAGCGAAAGAACGCGATGATTTCCTCAAATCCAGTCCCAGGAGCAATTGAAGTGGAAATTGTAAAACTTAAAATTGAAATAGAAAGAGATTAAATTCTTACCCGAAATATCTCTTTCAAGAGATGGATGAAGACTTCAGAAATCAAATTAGATTCCCTCCTCGTTTTCGTACACGAACGCCTAACAAACATTACCCGTGCTAGCGTTGGAAAAACAAAAACAATGGTGAGAGAGGGCTAGGAAAATTTCGGCTATTGCTTGGCTTAGTATGTTAATGGCCGAAATTTTAACCCTAGGTTTTTATACCTAGGGTGGCCGAATTCCCCTAGGGGAATTCAGGCCCAGCTTGGCTCCTTTCCTTCTGTGCGGGCTTCCATCTTTTAATTTAGGCCCAATCTAATTTTAATTATTCTGGTTTAAATTAATTTCAAGCCCAATTTTAATATACCCATGTATTTAATATATCACACCAAGTAATATATTATTTACATTTAAATTAAAATTAGTTTGACCAATTAATTTAATCCATCAAATTAAAATTAAATCTTCACAAAATAAAATCATATGTAAACCTATACATATGAATATTTCCACCTACGAAATAATCTCATAATTAATCCAATTAATTATGAAGAGCCAATTGAATATATTAATTTTATTATTAGGATCAATCCAATTGTTCTTTATAATATAATTAATATATATATACACCTCTCTCTCCATAGTGTATACTCCAAGTATACATGTGATTCCTTAAGTCTGTGTTCAATCGTTCTATGTGTACGATCCCGTGGGCCCATCTTTATGTTGGCAGCAGGCCTTTGGCCCGCAGACTGCAGTTGGGCTCTAACAAGCCACTGCAGCCCCCCAATTAATATGGAGATGGCAGTCTAACTGTTATCGTAACCCTGTAGTTTAAACTTGTACATCCCATGTCATTGATATCGGTGTCTAACACAGAGGCATGGATTGATCACCCTCTTTTGTGTCGGACATTAACTTGATCCCCGAATGCACTGAAACTCACAAACAAGTTCCCACCTGTTTGGGTGTGGCCACACTCTTATCAGTTACATTCATCAAGAGGCCGGTGATATCTTCCCAGTGGACTACTGAGTGACAAATCCCTTCTGCATATCCATAGCATTACCATGCTAAGTGACATACCTAAAAATACCCATACTTGGCACCCTATTACAGGCCCTTTAGGCGTACCCCTAAGCATGCGACCTCACATGTAACACCATCATATGGTCAGGTCAAAGGATCCATACAAGTACTACACGAGAATCACTTGTGATACTATACCATGTGGATTACTCGTTTAGTGGATCTATCCAGTACCATGCCCCCATGCATGTACCCATTAACTTGGTTGACATTCCATGTCCAATGACCGGTAAGACACCACCATACAACCATGTTAATGATAGTCTCTTGTTTCATTCATTCCCATGACTGGAACAGACTACGGATCTATTTATGGTCATGTCGTTTACCCTATCCATGGTCTTACTGCCAAGTGCATGACACTTGTCATCATGGATATAGATATGTCCATTGGATACTTCATTTAATATATTGCACAAGATAAATATAATAAATGAATTGATGCCTTTATTAATAACACAAATGAGTATAATACATAAATCCAATAAATGTATAATACAAACACAAGGACCAATGCCTCGGGACTAGGGCATTTCTAACATACATTCAAAATGAAAATAAAAAGAAAGTAAAGATTACAAAATAGATGGTTAGCACAATTTATAGCACACCACAAATAGGACTCAAATTGGATAGAATTGGGATTTTAGCTATCGGGGACATGCATTTAGCGGGTAACCGGGTCGGCTCGGCTAGCCGGCTCGATTAGACTTGGAAAACAGTTTTGAAATGTCCCTATATTTTTTCTTTATGAGAAAACACATTTTGAAAACATTTTCTTTTTCTGGTTTACTTTCATTTAGCATGTGAGGTGAGTCGGATTTTGGGAGATTCGGGTCTCCGTCGTTGCATTGTTCTAAGTGTAATAACATTAAAAGATAAAATCTAAGGTCATGGAATGCACACAACAAAATTCATTTTTGATGATTTTTTGACTTTTCTGAATTTTTATAATTTTTCTGATTTCTTATGGATTTTTCTGAATTTTCTGCTCCTGGACGAAATTACAGTCGTACGACTATAACTACAGTTGTGCGACTGTAATCCGCTATTTGCAGAAAATCGCTAAAATTATTTTAATGAAAGGAAATAATAGTGGGAGTTTAAGAATAGTCCTACGACTGTAATTGTGGTAGAACAACTGTAATTACAGTCGTGTGACCGTTCATAGCCACAGGAACAGTAGTACGACTGTTCTTATTACCCTGAAACAATAGCCCAAAAATATGGATTTTTATGCACGAAAATAAACCAAAACACCCAAAAAGAGAAGCAAAACAAAGGCTTTAAATATAGTTACCCTTGTAGCAAAGAACCACTGTCGATTTGCCCCGAGAAACGCCTTAGATTGACTTTAAATGGCTCCTCTTTCCTTATGTGTCAAGGTTCCAAAAATGGTTCAAAAGTCTCTAAAAACGTCACGGATTTGAATGAGTTAAGGGTCTGGAATTGATTATATTTATTGCGTCAAGTTTTAACCTATTGATTTCTATCAGGTTTTAAGCTTTATAACACTAGAATTAAAAGAAAAAGAGTAGAAGAAAATGGTGGTTTTTGTTTTTCGTTCTTCTCCTCTTTTTCCTTCTCTTCTTTTCAATCTTAAAATCTGTCAAAATTCCCCTTTTCTCTTTCTTCCTTCTCCTTTTTATATCTGATATTCCTTTTTTTATATTTTCTTCTCTGCAGGGCATTTAATGCCCTTCCCATCACCTTCTTTTTCTTTCTTTCACAGTATGGGCTGCTGCACCTGCTGTGATTTTATAGTCGTACTGTGAGCGGACGACGTTTTCGACAGAATGTGAGACTCCCTTTCGGAAGGGACGCATAGATCTCGGGCGGGCCCCTCCCTCGAGTAGGGTTTTTTTTTTATAAATGGAAAATCAGTTTTGGAAAATAAATAGAATTTATTCTTAAAAGAACCGAGACCTAAGTCTCGATGAATATTGCAGAGTCGCCACCCGGCTCAGCTCAACCATGAAATTTATAATGCAGCTTAACCGAACAAATGGCCGCTACACTATCCAAAGATTCGGGTCTGGACAAGTCCCTTATTTCGTGTCTAATTAAAATAATATTGGTCAATGTTCATAGACGGTATTCCAAATTCTAAAGTCAATTTTATTGCATTAAATAGACATACAGCGCACATACAGGTAAAGTAAAATAGCAAATGATTAAATTATTACAACCCGATCGAATAAAAGATAAAAACTCTCAGCCTCACTTTTACAAGCTCTTAGAATACACGATTTATCTAGAAAAATACAATCGCCTAGGATACACGATTTAATCTATTAAATACATCAAAAATAAAAATAAAAAGCTGCAAAATAGAGGGTTAGCACAATATATAGCACATCGTAAGCTGGACTCAAACAGGACAGAATTAGGAAATTAAGAATTGGGGGCATGCATTTAGGAGATAACCGGTTTGGATTGGCTAGCCGGCCCGGTTAGACCTAGAAAACATTTTGAAACGTCCCTGTATTTTTTTGGTTTTGTGGGAAAATCATTTTGAAAACAATTTTTCCGATTTACATGCATTTTTTACATGTGAGGTGGGTCAGTTTTCGGGAGAACTGGGTCTCCATCGTGGCATTGTTCTAAATGCAATAATACTGAAAATTGTATCTAGGGTCGTGAATGCACACAACAAAATTCATTTTGATGATTTTTGGGGTTTTCTGAATTTTTTTGGGATTTTTTGGGAATTTTTGGGGATTAAAAATAGAAATTCTGATTCTGGAAATCACGTTACAGTCATGCGACTGTAAGCGGTCCAAAGTCAGGATTTCGCCAAAATTTTATTTAAAACAAAACTGGAAAGAAAATGCCTGGAAATCAAGAACACCCGTATGACTGTTCATAAAACTCAAGAACAGTCGCACGACTGTTCTTGATTTCCAGAAACAGAAATGCAGAAAAATGAACGAAAATGGTACAAAGCCACACCAATCACCCAGAAAGCTTGGAAAAGAGAAGGGAAAAGGAGTGTCTACCTGTTTGGTGTGCGTCCACCATAGGATTGACCCCTAGCGTCGCTCCAATCCAATGAAATACGCACTTTTCTCCTTGAGTTAGGGTTAGGGATTTTGGGTCCAAAGATCTCCAAATGCAAGGGTTTCTGATGATGAGTTCTTTCTTTTCTTTTGATTTTCTCCTCTCCTCCCTCTTTTCTCTCTTCTTCTTTTTTTTTTTCTTTCTTTTTCTGTCCACCCTTTTGGTTTCTGTCTGTCCCCTCTTTCTTTTCCCCTTTTTCTCTGCTTTTAGGGTATAGGTTGGCTCACCTACAATGATCTACAGTCATACGACTGTAGTTTAATTATAGTCCTACGACTGTAGTTAAGGTCGTCCAACCATACTTTTTTTTTAATTTTTAGAGGAGTAAAATTCCGGCGCTTACAGCTGCCCCTCGAGTGATCAAATTCACCACCTGATCTTAGTCTGGGATAGTTGATGTGGATTTGAGAAACGTAATTCAAAGCGCCACAGACACAGGAAAGAACCCACCGTTGAAATAAGCCAATATCGGGTCTAGGTTACCCGAGGCAAAGCTAGGGAAGAAATAAGCCGATACTGGATCTAGGTTACCTGAGGCAAAGTTGAGGAAGAAATAAGCCGATATCGGGTCTAGATTACCCGAGGCAAGGAGAATTTGAAGTGTGGCATTTGAATTGGTTTCAAAGATCTAGGATCTTACTTGAATCGATCGTCAAGAATCCGAAATCTGGCTTGGCCGATTTTAAAGGATTAGGAATCATGCTTGAAGAAGTTCAAGGATTCAAAATCTAGCTTGGAGAGGTGTTTATCAAGGATTGGGAATCATGCTTAAAGAAGTTCAAGGATTCGAAATCTAGCTTGGAGAGGTGTTTAACAAGGATTGGGAATCATGCTTGAAGAAGTTCAAGGATTCGAAATCTAGCTTGGATGAAATAAGGGGTTTGATGTAGAACTAAGTCGATACCGGGTTTAGGTTACCCGAGGCAAATCTGCTGAAATTTTGAGAGGATTTGAAATTTTGTTGGAATTAGATGGACTCTAAATGATGAATAAGAGGTTCAAGGATTTGAAACCATGCTTGAACATAATGGAGTTTAAGGGTTTAAAATCCGGCTTGAATGAAGAAAGGTGTTCAAGGATTTGCGACCATGCTTGAACGTAATGGAGTTCAAGGGTTCAAAATTTGGCTTGAATGAAGAAAGTGGTTTAAGGATTTGCAACCATGCTTGAACGTAATGGAGTTCAAGGGTTAGAAATCTGGCTTGAATAAAGAAAAGGGGTTCAAGGATTTGCAACCATGCTTGAACATAATGGAGTTCAAGGGTTCGAAATCTAACTTGAATGAAATAAAGAGGTAGCTTTAGGAAGGATAATTTTGATGTTGGCTAGAGGATGAGTATTAATCCCTTGATCAATGATTTTGGAAACAAAAATTTTTTCCCCTTCAATCAAGGATAAATACGGCTTGACTATTCTGCCCCTTAGAGACTTGATGTGTTGAGATTTGGGTTTGCGCTAATGCTCAAGGCCCAATAGATGCCCCGGCGATGTGCCATCTCTGCTTTGAGAATGATCCTGGTTCGGAGAGACCTGGTGATGGCAGCGGGTAACTGCACTTGGATCAGTTGTGATGCATATGCATATGATTCGTGCGTGTTTACTTTAAACGTATGCACGTATGTACAGATGCATGTATAATTCTAAATGTATGTATGCATGCAACATGTGGCTTATGCTTTGTTCTTGGTATCTGTGCGAGCCCGGAGACAGAATTCATGGCTTGTGGCTGGCCCAGATGGTAGCCCAGGTGACCTAGTCCGATTGTTCCGGCGTGTTTTCTGACCAACTGACTATTACGCTGATCTAGGTATTAAAGGAGTTAGCCGTCTTGAGTGACTTTCCACTTTACCCTCTGTATATTCTAAAGCGTTGTCAGGCTCAGTGGATCAGGGTAATAATCCGCGCCGACAGATGGTCCGTTTGGTTGAGCAAGGAGATGAGAGTGAGACTTTGCATTTCCGTACCGCATAACAGGAGTTTCTGTGATATTGTCACGGGCTTGGATGTAATGTCCTACTGATAGGTATTTATATGTAATGGCATGGTGTATGCAAGATGAACATCTGATCGGAAATCTAAACATACACAATATTGCAATGGTGACATCAGAATGAGTACAACAGGGAATGTGACATTGACTCTAACTTTGTATATCACCCCTCTCCTGTTGCTAACACGTCCTTTCGGTTTTCTGTGTCAACAATTTTTTTTAGAGAATTTTGTCTGTGTTGATCCCTTTCGCGACGATTTGTCTTAGGACCGGAAAAATATACCTTGATATGTTCATTGCGACTCGCGATGATACTGTTGTCGATGATACCCAGTGGTCCGATTTTCTACTTGCCCCTGGTATTATAGGTTTATGTTTGGGGAGCATTATAGGTTTGTGTTTGGGGTGTAAAGCACCTCTACAGACAAGGTTCGCTGCACGATGTAGCCTGTAAGTGAACACTGACATGCAATGACACAAAAAATGCATATTGAACACCAAAGTTGAATACAAAACATTCATGACATAATGAATGCGGATGCATTAGGAAAATCTAAAATGTGGCTCTGGTTTTAATTGATGCCCCTTCAAATTACCAACATGCCCTTTTGATTTTACACATTAGATAGAGAATTTTTTTTTTAAGAGCCCGATCACTGGATAAAGTTGCCATTGTGGACGGATAACCCGAGATGAATTCAATTAACCACTGGATTCTCCTGCGGTCTGATGCTGTATTCATGTTTCCAATTCACCCCAGATTCCAGTTTAGGCACGGTTCCCGAAGACTGAATCCTTGGAATGGTTGGTAAATGCAACTTTTCCTTTGAATATGAGCACAACAGACTTTGTAAGCTTTCCTGTTGATGGTATCATCCCCTTCATGATTGTTGAAAGCTTTGGAAAACCAAGTTGCCCCAACACTATCGGTGAAGTTCGCAAATGCATAACAGACATTTCCTCCAGTCTTGAAATCCATAAGGAAGTAGGAGAAACCATAAGCAAACTTCCCTTTGGACCTATTCTCGACCAGAATTTGTGGCAGATTATGTCTTTGGAACTGGCCTGGCAGATTTCTGATCATCAGGCTTGTTTTCCCACCGAGATTGGCGTTGATTGTTGGGATTTTTCATCGGAAATCACCCGATAAAAGCGGAAGAACGCGGTGATTTCCTCAAATCCAGTCCCAGGAGCAATTGAAGTGGAAATTGAAAAACTTAAAATCAAATTGAAAGGGATTAAATTTCTTACCAGAAAAATCTCTTTCAGAGATGGATGATGACTGCAGAATTCAAAATAGAATTCCTCCACTCTCACGTACACGAACGCTTGGCCAATGCAACCCGTGCTAGCGTCGGAAAAACAAAACAATGGAGAGGAGGAGCTAGGGAAATTTCGGATAGGAGTGAATGTACTAGTGGTGGCCGAAATTTCTAACCCTAGGTATTTATACCTAGGGTTGGCCGAATTCTCTAAGGGGAATTCAGGCCCATCTTGGCTCCTCTCTATTCTGTGCGGGCTTCCATGTTTTAATTTAGGCCCAGTCTAATTTTAATTACTTTGGTTTAAATTAATTTCAAGCCCAATTTTAATATATCCATGTATTTAATATATTACTCCAAGTAATATATTATTTACATCTAAATTAAAATTGGTTTGACAATTAATTTAATCCATCAAATTAAAATTAACTCTACACAAAATAAAATCATATGTAAACCCATACATATGAATATTTCCACCTAGGAAATAATTTCATAATTAATCCAATTAATTATGAAGAGCCAATAGAATATATTAATTTTATTATTATGACCAATCCAATTGATCCTTATAATATAATTAATATATACATGCTTCTCCCTCCACTGTGTATACTCCAAGTATACAAGTAATTCCTTAAGTCTGCATTCTATCGTTCTATGTGTACGATCCTGTGGGCCCATCTTTATGTTGGCAGCAGGCCTTTGGCCCGCAGACTACAGTTGGGCTCTAGCAAGCCACTGCAGCCCCCAATTAAGATGGAGATGGCAGTCTAACTGATATCGTAACCCTGTAGTTTAAACTTGTACATCCCATGTCATTGATATCGGTGTCCAACACAGAGGCATGGATTGATCACCCTCTTTCGTGTCTGGACATTAACTTGATCCTGAATGTACTGATGCTCACAAACAAGTTCCAACTTGTTTGGGTGTGGCCACACTCTTAGCAGTCACATTCATCAAGTGGCCGGTGATATCTTCTCAGTTGGTTACTGAGTGACAAATCCCTTCTGCATATCCATAGCATTACCATGTTCAGTGACATACCCGAAAGCACCCATACTTGGCACCCTATTACAGGCCCTTTAGGCGTACCCCTAAGTATGTGACTTCACATGTAACACCATCATATGGTCAGGTCAAAGGATCCATACAAGTACTATACGAGAATCCATTGTGATACCATACCATGTGGATTACTCGTTTAGTGGATCTATCCAGTACCATGCTCCCAGGCATGTACCCATTAACTTGGTTGACATCCCATGTCCAATGACCGGTAAGACACCGCCATACAACTAGGTTAATGATAGTCTGTTGTTCCATTCATTCCCATGACTGGAACAGACTACGGATCTATTTATGGTCATATCGTTAACCCTATCCATGGTCTTACTGCTAAGTGCATGACACTAGTCGTCATGGATATAGATATGTCGATTGGATACTTCATTTACTATACTGCACAAGATAAATATAATAAATGAATTGATGCCTTTATTAATGACACAAATGAGTACAACACATAAATCCAATAAATGTATGATACAAATACAAGGACCAATGCCTCGGGACTAGGGCATTTCCAACAATCTCCCACTTGCACTAGTTCCAACTAGGCATGGGCCTAATCCCTATAGATCTAGTATGACCCTCGTGCTTGGGCTGGGCCAACGCCTTGGTCAATGGATCTGCGACATTATCCTCGGTGTCCACTCTGTGCAATGCAATGTCACCTCTCTCCGTGATTTCTCGTATGAGGTGAAACTTTCTGAGCACGTGCTTTGTGTTCTTGTGTGACCGGGGCTCCTTAGCTTGTGCGACGGCCCCATTGTTGTCACAGAAGATATCGACTGGGTCCTGGATAGTTGGCACTACTCCCAACTCAGTGATAAACTTCTTCATCCACACAGCTTCCTTAGCTACATCACACGCAGCGATGTACTCAGCTTCTGTTGTAGAGTCCGCTATGGTTGGTTGCTTTGAGCTCCTCCAGCTTACAGCACCACCATTCAGCAAGAATACATACCCTGACTGCGATTGGTACTCATCTTGGTCTGTCTGGAAGCTTGCATCAGTATACCCAGTAACTGATAGCACTTCCTGACCACCATACACCAAGAAGCTATCCTTGGTCCGGTTAAGGTACTTAAGGATTGCCTTGACAGCTTTCCAGTGATCCTCCCCGGGATCCTGCTGGTATCGACTCGTCATACTCAGTGCAAAGGCAACATCAGGTCTCGTACACAACATAGAGTACATAATTGATCCAATAGCCGAGGCATATGGAACCAATTTCATGTTCTCCCTGTCCTCCCTTGTTTTAGGACAGTTCTTCTTACTAAGTTTCAGCCCATGGCCCATTGGCAAGAAACCTTTCTTGGCCCGGTCCATGCTGAATCTTTTCAGAACTTTGTCAATGTACGAAACCTGACTTAGGCCCAGAAGCCGATTTGATCTATCCCTATAGATCCTGATCCCTAGGATCATCTCAGCTTCGCCTAAGTCCTTCATTGCGAAGCACTTACTCAGCCACTGCTTTACCCCTTGCAGTGTTGGTATGTCGCTTCCAATGAGTAGGATGTCGTCTACATACAGTACCAAAAATGTGACAATGCTCCCACTAGTCCTCTTATACACACAAGGCTCATCTAGATTCTGTATGAAGCCATATTCCTTTATAGCCTCATTGAATCTTAGATTCCAACTACGGGATGCTTGCTTCAATCCATAAATGGACCTTTGAAGTTTGCATACCCTTCCCGGATACTTAGGATCGACAAAACCCTCAGGTTGTGTCATGTACACATCCTCGAGTAGCTTTCCATTAAGGAAAGCGGTTTTGACATCCATCTGCCATACCTCAAGTCATACCATGCGGCTATGGCCAGTAGTATCCTGATGGACTTGAGCATGGCTACTGGTGAGAAAGTTTCATCATAGTCTATCCCATGGACTTGTCTGAAACCTTTCGCAACCAGACGCCCCTTGAAGGTATTATCAGCTTTTAGCTTATAGCACCACTTGCAACCTATTACCTTGGCACCCGGAGGTGGATCAACCAAGTTCCAAACTTGATTATCGTACATAGATTGCATTTCTGCCTTCATGGCTTTACGCTAATTCACAGACTGTGGGCTAGCCATAGCCTCCTGGTAGGTTTTAGGTTCTTCTTCATCCCAGATGAGAAGAGTTTGATCATCGGTGACGAGGAAACCATACCTCTCCGGTTCCCGACGATCCCTACCAGACCTTCTAGGTTCTTGTGTGGCCTGGGTCGGTGCCTCCACTTGTGGAAGCTCCACCTGGGCCTCCGAGCTATCCTCTTCAGGAGCTTGTGGACCTTGAACTTCCTTGAGTTCAATGTTGCTCCCACTATCTTTCTTGGAAAGGAACTCCTTTTCCAGAAAGACCCCCTTCCTTGCCATGAACACCTTGTTCTCGGCGGGGTTGTAGAAGTAATACCCTTTGGTTTCCCTAGGGTAGCCCACAAACAGGCATTTATCGGTTTTGGGCTCCAGCTTGCCACTAGTCAATTTCTTGACATGTGCTTCGCATCCCTAAATCCTTAGGAAAGACACATTTGGCTCCTTGCCCGTCCATATCTGATATGGGGTCTTTTCCACAGCCTTAGTCGAAGTATTGTTTAAGATGAGAGCTGCTGTCTCGAGGGCGTGTCCCCAGAAGCTAATTGGGAGAGATGCTTGACTCATCATTGAGCGGACCATGTCCAACAAGGTCCTATTCCTCCGTTCGGACACCCCATTCCATTGTGGTGTTCCAGGAGGAGTGAGCTGTGGAACTATTCCATGCTCTCTCAAGTATGAGTCAAACTCTAGGCTCATGTACTCACCGCCTCAGTCCGACCGAAGGGCTTTGATGTTCCTGCCTAGCTGGTTCTGTACCTCGTTCCTAAATTCCTTGAAACTATCAAGGGTCTCGGATTTGTGTTTCATCAGATAGACATAGCCATATCTGCTGAAATCATCCGTGAACTTGATGAAGTACAGATGTCCACCTCTGGTTGCTGCGCTCATAGGTCCTCATACATCTGAATGTATTAGGTCCAACAAGCCAGTGGCCCTTTCAGCCCTTTTGCTAAAAGGCGCCTTTGTCATCTTGCCTCTTAAACATGATTCACATGTATCAATTGACTCCAAGTCAAATGACCCTAAGACTCCAGCTTTGTGAAGCCTAGCTATGCGCTTCTCGTTTATATGGCCAAGACGACAATGCCATAGGTAGACTGGATTAAATTCGTTAGGCTTAACCCTTTTTGTGTTTATGTTATAGATGTGATTGGTTTCATTTAAGTCCAGGACATACAGGCCATTATTTAACAGAGCATCTCCATAAAATAACCCCTCTCTGGATATAGAAATTCGACCATTTATAATAGAAAATTCAAATCCAGAAATATCCAACATTGATACAGAGATAATATTCCTGCACATAGCAGGTACAAAGTAACAATGTTCTAAAATTAAAACCAATCCGCTGGGCATCATTAGGTGGTATTCGCCGATCTCTATGGCAGCAACCCTTGCTCCATTCCCGACCCGCAAGTCCACCTCTCCCGACCCCAGCAACCTTCTGTTCTTAAGTCCCTGCACATTGCAACAAATGTGAGAACCACATCCAGTATCCAATACCCAGGATGTTGAAACAGTAAGGTTAATATCTATAACATAAATACCTGAGGAGGACGCACCTTGGCCTCTTCTCTGCTCTCCCATCAGCTTGGGACACGATCTCTTCCAATGGCCCGCCTGTCTGCACCCGAAACAGACGTCCTCAGGACCTGCCTTCTGCTGGGCCTTGGGTTGGGCCTTGGCCTTCTTGGCTTTGGCTTTCTTGGCCTTAGCCTTGGCCTTTTCCTTGGCCTTACCCTTAGCAAGAGGAGCGTTCCCCTTGTTAACCAGCAGCACCGGCGGAGTCTTCTTGATCGACTGCTCAGTAAGCTTCAGCATCCCATGCAGCTCACTGACAGTGCGGTTCATCCCTTGCATATTGTAGTTAAGGATGAACTGATCATAAGAATCTGGCAAGGATGCGAGGATTGTGTCCATCGCCAACTCTTGAGAGATAGGCTATCCGAGATGGGCCAAAGTATCCAAATAGCCCTTCATCTTGAGCACGTGTGCACTCACAGATGTCCCGGCCCCCATCTTACAAGAGTGGAATGCCTTATTGGTCAGGTACCTTTCCTGACGAGCTTGCTCTTGAAACATCTCGTTAAGAGTTGTTATCATAGCATAGGCTTGATGGTCCATAAACTGTTTTTGCAGTTCGGGGACCATGCACGCGAACATAAGGCACGTCACATCCCGGTTGTCCTTGACGTGCGCCTCGTATTCCGCCAGCTGTGCAGCCGTCGGATTACGTCCTTGAGGCGCAGCCGGCACAGGCCTTTCCAGCACATACTCTTTCGACTCTTGTCTTAGAACTATCCTCAAGTTCCTAGACCAGTCTAAAAAGTTAGGACCGGAAAGCTTGTCCTTTTCAAGAATTGATCGCAATGATAAGGTATTTGTGTTTGCCATTTGGGTGTTTCTACACAGAAAAACATATAGAGTGTTAATAAAGGGCTTTACTTTGTTGTTCCCATATAAAATTAATAATGAATCAAGTTATTAATTTAACCGAGTTGTTCGGCTCATGGGCCGAGATCCATATTTCATTAAGATATAGCCAAACGAGGGTTTGGTACAACTATTCCTTAATTATTTAGGTAGGAACGCCGTCCAATCCCAACCTAGGGACTCTCGGTTTGATGGGCTTGTTGGCACTTACCCATCTGTGCTTAGGGCCAGGAGAATCCTACTACCCATGCTAAGTCAAAACCTCCATCCAAGTGTTAGAGTATCCCATACTCTAACCCAATACAAAGTGACAATACTCCAGTGCATCCTGCGAGGGCATGGTCTACAACTGGCCTATTCCCACCTCGATTCGGTTTTGAATGAGGGAAGCACTTTTAAGCGACTTAGTAATTCCCGTTTGGTTATTAGATTCAATTATAACGGCTTACATACATAAGGCGGGTGAATGAGCTATTTGTAACATACATTCATACATGCAAATGAATAAAAAATGATTAAACAAAATTAAAATGGACTGCTATGGGCCTATATTACATCCTAATATTATTCTAGTAAACCTATACTAGAAACATATATTAGGTGGGCTTCCACCTTCTCCTTCTGGGCTTGCACCTCCAATTTGGGCTTGCACCTCCAATTGGGCTCACCACTCCATGGGCTTCTTCTTTTACAAATTTTATAATATTTAACTTAAATAAAATAAAATTACATTAAAAGAAAACGACACGCAGGCCGTATTTACCCAAAAGAAAAATACAACCCAACTTGTAAAAGGCCCAATAGCATCCAATCATACATTCATTCAACCATTCATATGCATCCAATACATACAATTCAAAAGCATGTCAAAATGCATGATTTAAGCCCATTTAAATTATGTCAAAGCCATTATTAGGAAATCGCCAATTTTTGACCCACCATGGTTCTAACCCTTAACGGGCTTTGGGCCTCTAGCCCAGGCAGTCCAACTGCTCCCACTGGAATTGGGAAACCATGGGTCCAATTTAGCCGTCCGAGTAATTGTGCCAAAATTACCCGAACCAATTTCCATTAACCATATTAATTTCCAAAACTAATATCACATGAACGAAATAAAATTCATCCAAGAAACCATGCGCATTTAAATTACATAAATTTAAACACACGAATTTTAAAACCAATTAAAATTTCAAAACCGGGCCCCGGACCCAAAATACCCGCAAAATCCAAAACACAGGGCCCAGCCCGCTGCAGCTAGGGCAACGGAGTTGCCCTAGCAGCAGCAGCGGTGCAGCCGCATAGGGCTGCCCGCTGCTGCCGCCTGCAGCAGCAGCCCGCTGCTGCGGCAGCTGCTGTCCAGCAGCGGCTGCTGCTGGAACCAGCGGTGGCTGCCGCCGCGCCTCTCGCCGCGTGCGGCGGCCGCCGGCAGCCCCGTCCCCGGGAGGCCGATTTTTTTTTCTTTTTAATTTTAATAAATCCAAAATTAAAAATAAAAATTCACCAATCATCATCCATAGCAATTCACCAAGAATTACAATAATACAATAAAATTAAAACAACATAAACCAATATGCAATATTAATTTTCATTGTATCAAAACATATGGGAAAAATCATAAAACCCATACCATGAACCCCAAACAAAAACATCCAATTTCAAAACAGGGATTCAACCAAATTAATCAATTTCCACGGATCAAAAGCCTGCTCTGATACCACTGTTGGGATTTTTCACCGGAAATCACCCGATAAAAGCGGAAGAACGCGGTGATTTCCTCAAATCCAGTCCCAGGAGCAATTGAAGTGGAAATTGAAAAACTTAAAATCAAATTGAAAGGGATTAAATTTCTTACCAGAAAAATCTCTTTCCGAGATGGATGATGACTGCAGAATTCAAAATAGAATTCCTCCACTCTCACGTACACGAACGCTTGGCGAATGCAACCCGTGCTAGCGTCGGAAAAACAAAACAATGGAGAGGAGGAGCTAGGGAAATTTCGGCTAGGAGTGAATGTACTAGTGGTGGCCGAAATTTCTAACCCTAGGTATTTATACCTAGGGTTGGCCGAATTCTCTAAGGGGAATTCAGGCCCATCTTGGCTCCTCTCTATTATGTGCGGGCTTCCATGTTTTAATTTAGGCCCAGTCTAATTTTAATTACTTTGGTTTAAATTAATTTCAAGCCCAATTTTAATATATCCATGTATTTAATATATTACTCCAAGTAATATATTATTTACATCTAAATTAAAATTGGTTTGACAATTAATTTAATCCATCAAATTAAAATTAACTCTACACAAAATAAAATCATATGTAAACCCATACATATGAATATTTCCACCTAGGAAATAATTTCATAATTAATCCAATTAATTATGAAGAGCCAATAGAATATATTAATTTTATTATTATGACCAATCCAATTGATCCTTATAATATAATTAATATATACATGCTTCTCCCTCCACTGTGTATACTCCAAGTATACAAGTAATTCCTTAAGTCTGCATTCTATCGTTCTATGTGTACGATCCTGTGGGCCCATCTTTATGTTGGCAGCGGGCCTTTGGCCCGCAGACTGCAGTTGGGCTCTAGCAATCCACTGCAGCCCCCAATTAAGATGGAGATGGCAGTCTAACTGATATCGTAACCCTGTAGTTTAAACTTGTACATCCCATGTCATTGATATCGGTGTCCAACACAGAGGCATGGATTGATCACCCTCTTTCGTGTCTGGACATTAACTTGATCCTGAATGTACTGATGCTCACAAACAAGTTCCAACTTGTTTGGGTGTGGCCACACTCTTATCAGTCACATTCATCAAGTGGCCGGTGATATCTTCTCAGTTGGTTACTGAGTGACAAATCCCTTCTGCATATCTATAGCATTACCATGTTCAGTAACATACCCGAAAGCACCCATACTTGGCACCCTATTACAGGCCCTTTAGGCGTACCCCTAAGTATGCGACTTCACATGTAACACCATCATATGGTTAGGTCAAAGGATCCACACAAGTACTACACGAGAATCCATTGTGATACCATACCGTGTGGATTACTCGTTTAGTGGATCTATCCAGTACCATGCTCCCAGGCATGTACCCATTAACTTGGTTGACATCCCATGTCCAATGACCGGTAAGACACCGCCATACAACCAGGTTAATGATAGTCTATTGTTCCATTCATTCCCATGACTGGAACAGACTACGGATCTATTTATGGTCATATCGTTAACCCTATCCATGGTCTTACTGCTAAGTGTATGACACTAGTCGTCATGGATATAGATATGTCCATTGGATACTTCATTTACTATACTGCACAAGATAAATATAATAAATGAATTGATGCCTTTATTAATGACACAAATGAGTACAACACATAAATCCAATAAATGTATAGTACAAATACAAGGACCAATGCCTCGGGACTAGGGCATTTCCAACATTGATCTCCCTCTTATTCGACTTGATCTCTTTAATAGTTAGGTTCTTGGGTAACTATTGTTGAGCTCATTTGAAGTAGACTCATATTCAAATCCTCTTTCTGCTCTATCGCCCTTCTAGTGATGAGATGATGCAGAAAAATGTGATATGGAGCAGCATTGGGGTTCAATCTCTTGTTGGAAGCCATTGATGGTAGAAAATAAGGCTTCACAGAGTCAGTTCAAGGGAGAAGATGAAAGTATTAAACCTTGCCATTTAATGCCATGAGATACTCTGGATTTAATTATGGTCACCGTGTATGAGATAGATAAGGACACTGATCTTCTCTGCCACCGCCCGAAGTTAACATTCCAGAACAGGCAAAAACGTACTTATCTCCAGTGTCTCAACTCATTGACCCTGGTATTTCATGCAATAGATGGGCCACCCCCAGATTCACCAAGCACTTAACATAGTTTGACTCTATGATCGAAGAGAGTGCAACTTTAGATCAAGAGCAAAAATCTCACTGTAAGAAAGAGATGAGGTCTTCCATCGGTACCCTTTTTTTTTTGAAGAAACTAAATCCAAGCCACAGCCACCTATTGATTTTCCCACTGCATTCAAATCCATGTATGTCATGCGTGTTTGATATGTCCTTTTGGATGAACAATGCATGTGTAATGTCATATGCACATGAATCCCACACAAACAAGACTTTATATGCACTAAAACCAAAGTCTGCTTCAGAGTTTTATAGCATGGTGGGTGGCGAAGGTCATTTGGTTTTTTTTTTTTTTTAGGGCTTGGTGCTTTTTTGATGGGTTTGGTTTTTTTTTAATGTGAGATGCTTTTTCGAGCATGAATTAGGCTCAAAGCCTCATCTTGGGGATCGGCTCTAAAGTTTAGCAATGGTCCCTGGTTTGGGATGATTTTGGTGTATCGTGGGCTGTTTAAGTTGAAACTTTTAGGGCAAGACCAATAGTGTTTTGGATCATGGTTGGTAGGGATCACTGATCTAGGTTGGCAATTGATTCGACGGAAATGATGCCATCCCATTACTTGCTTGGCAGACTCTTTTTTTTTTTTTTTTAAAGAAAAGGGCTTGACCGAAGTCAGGTTCACTTTTAAATTCCTTGTAAGACTCAGATTGATGTCATGCATCTTAATATTATGTGTGATGGACATGTCATTTCAGATGATCAAATGCATGCTTAATGCCATATACATGTAATCACCACATAAGTAAGAAAATAACAAGCTGCATTGCATTCAAAATGAGTTCAATACACTTTACAAACAAAATGAGTTCCCTACGGGAAGGAGCCTCTAAAGGTATTGATCTCACAGCGTCCGACTATTGCTTATCCGGTCACTGCCCCAGCTTCAATGTCACTGTCCCACTTTCATCAAATCAGACTTATGAGTTCTTCATCATATTCCTCTCCCCGAGAGGTTTGAGGAATTTCCTTACCAGTCTCCCTGCTTGCCCCCAGTCGCTCATTAGTAGCTGATGGCACCTTTAACCTCCCCTCATCAACTAACTTCTGGGTCTCCTTCCTTAAAATATAGCAAACATTGGTTCGATGACCAGTCACTACATGATAGGTGCAGAAGTTGTTCTTTTGATCTGGTGCCAGCTCCACATATGGATTGACACTCTGTAGTAGCCCCTCTTTTCTACATTTGGCAAATAATTGGTTCAGTGAAAAAGGCCACAGAGATTTGCCCTTTCCGTCACCCATGGGGAGTGGACTCCTGGTTGGTCGTGGAACAAGGTCAGTATTGGCTTTGAGGGGGGCCTTCGATTCTGCTTCACCGGTCAGCCCTCTTATTACTCCCTCCAGCTTAATCACACGTGCCTCCAATTCAGAGCACCTTGTTGTCAGCTTTTCCACCTTGTCCAGATCACCTCCTAACATTTCCTTCAACATTGACGTTGCCTCTTCCCTCACCATCTTTCGAAATCGTGATGAAGCAACATAATCATCTACGACATCTGTTACGGTGTTGAAGTTCATTGGGCCAGCCATTCTCGAAACTCCTTCCCTTTCTCCCCTGATAAAAACTCCTGTTAGCATTGACTGGAACATGCGCACAGAGGATACCAAGTCAAGGGATAATGTGGGCATGAATGTGTGATGTGATGCATGTGTGTATGAACTGTGATGTCATTAATGCCATGTCATGTTATGCAATTCTAAGCTTGTCAAGTGCACACAAAACTAAGGATGGAAACATGCAAAATGCAATGAATGTTGTTGATAAAGCTATATGCTGAAGGAGAGCGTGGCGTATCAATATGCACCACATGGATAAAATGACATGCAAGGTGTTCACGGATCGAAGCAAGGTGATACTTGCGAAGCGCTTACGTGTAGAGCGTATCTTACACAGGAGGAGAGTTAATAATTGAAGCGGTATGTGTAGAGCGGATCTTACATGGGGAGGAGGTTTAGTGTTTTAAAGCGGTACGTGTAGAGCGTGTCTTGCACGGGAAAAGATTTGGAGCGATATATGAAGAGCTTGTCTTACATGGGGAGGAAGTGTGCAGAGCTTGTCTTGCACGGGAAGATATTTTGGAGCGGTACGTGTAGAGCTTGTCTTACACGGGGAGGATGGGTAGAGTTTGATGCAGTACGTATAGAGCTTGTCTTGCACGGGAAAAGATTTGGAGTGATACGTGTAGAGCTTGTCTTACACGGGGAGGAAGTGTGCAGATCTTGTCTTACACGGGAAGATATTTTGGAGCGGTACGTGTAGAGCTTGTCTTACACAGGGAGGATGGGTACAGTTTGATGCGTTACGTGTAGAGCTTGTCTTGCACGGGAAAAGATTTGGAGCGATACTTGTAGAGCTCGTCTTACACGGGGAGGAAGTGTGCAGAGCTTGTCTTGCACGGGAAGATATTTTGGAGCGGTACGTGTAGAGCTTGTCTTACACAGGGAGGATGGGTAGAGTTTGATGCGGTACGTGTAGAGCTTGTCTTTCACGGGAAGGTATTTGGAACGATACGTGTAGAGCTTGTCTTTCACGGGAAGATATTTGGAACGATACGTGTAGAGCTTGTCTTACACGGGGAGGAAGTGTGCATAGCTTATCTTGCACGGGAAGATATTTGGAACGATACGTGTAGAGCTTGTCTTACACGGGGAGGAAGTGTAGAGTTTGATGCGGTACGTGCAGAACTTATCTTGCACGGGAAAAGATTTGGAGCGATACGCGTAGAGCTTTTCTTACACGGGGAGGATGTGTAGAGTTTGATGCAGTATGTGTAGAGCTTGTCATGCACTGGAAGATATTTGGAACGGTACGTGTAGAGCTTATCTTACACGGGGAGGAGGTGTAGAGTTTAAAGTGGTACGTGCAGAGCGTGTCTTGCACGGGAAGAGATTTTGGAGCTTATGTGCGCGGGACATAAGGATAGGATTTCTAATGATTACGGAAGACCTAAGGGGTTTGATGGAATTTCTAGCATTTTTGGAACACTTAAAGACTCAGTGCATGCTGTAAAGTCCTTGGTGCTTATGGAATGCTTGAACGTTTGATGGATGAATGAGATGTACGTCGTGAGATAATGAGGATGATTCCCTTGTTTTTTTTATTCTTCTAACTTTGGGCATTCCAAGAACACCCAATTATATGAAAAAAAGTCACGTGCGGACCGCCACACGGATAAAAGTTTGGTGCTTTTAGGGCACCTAATGAATTTCGTGAAATGGTCGCATGTGTACCGACAGATGGAAGGAGTTCGACGCTTTGTAGGTCTATGATATGATATAAAATGGTCACATGGGACCGGCCCATGGACAGAGTTCTGACGCTTTTGAGCATATGAAATGAAATGATGTTGTAAGAGAGTCACGTGTCATAGGAGATACAGACAAAAGTTCGGCGTTTAGGGAACACCTTTCATGATTTGAGATGTTACGAAATGCCCATAAATACGTACTAATCCGGCACTCGGGGAGCGAATTGAATAATGTAGCAATGTCATGAAGCAACCCGATGTGGATCACAGTGCTATATAATATTTATGATGGATGGATATGATGTCATGAAATGTATCGTGTGGATTGTCACACAGAAATATACTTAGGACCGTTGTGGTCTCTATTGAATGAAATGATTTGGTGGAATGGCTGAATGCAATCCGGTGCATTGGAAAAACACGGGTATTTTGGGATACCCGATATATGATGGAATGATATGATCATGGCGAGTGTCCTTGGAATGCCCTTAATTTAATTTAGGTGATATGTCGTGAATGCTTATGACACACAAAACGAAAATGGCTGCACAAAAATGTGGTTAGGATACATGACATACATAATGGTGTTATGTATGCTACGCGAAAAATGCTAATCACTCAAATATAATGTTATGGCTGAAAAAGAAACTGTTAGTATGAATGGCAAATGGATGGTTTAATGTTTTTATACAAACATAAAATACAAATGGCTGCATAAAAATGTGGGTTAGCATCACACAAAATGTCTTATGAATGGAAAATGTCAATCGTGTATGGAAAATGGTGATTATGGTATGTCGTGAAATGTCGAGAAGTGTGTAGCATGTAGCACACGAAGCAAATTCTTCCAACCTTATTACTCCGAAGGTGGTCAGTCTCAAAAATTCTAGCCGAGTCCTAGGTGGGGTTCACTTCGATCACCAACCGGGGGTGATGAAGGCATGATTTATATTTATTCACACAATTATTTTGGTATCCTAAGGGAATCCAACTAAGGCTGCCTATATGAGTTCGGTCCAAGTCGGGTTAAAATCGAGGTTCCCATAGCAAAATATACTCCTCACTTCTCCCCACTCAAGGGTCCAAACGAAGGGGTTCGTACGAGGATATGGGTGGTATTTCGTATCCGTGCCTCTAAGACCAGGAGGAACAAAGGCGACACTTCAACAATCCACCGGGCTAAAATGGGATATTTAACCTAATACAAGCATGTCTAACTAAAATGCAAAATGAAATACCAATCGAGAATCATCCACCTTATTTTAATTAGACACTTTTCAGGGCTTATCAAATTCTTTTAAGTTTTTAAGAAAACTTTTTGAAGAAATCCCCAGCAGAGTCGCCACTGTGAGCGGATGACGTTTTCGACGGAACGCGAGACTCCCTTTCGGAAGGGGCGCCTCGATCTCAGGCGGGCCCCTCCCTCACGTGGGGTTTTTTTTATAAATGGAAAATCGGTTTTGGAAAATAAATATAATTGATTCTTAAAAGAACCGACACCTAAGTCTCGATGAATATTGCAGAGTCGCCACCCGGCTCAACTCAATCGGGAAATTTATAATGCAGCTAAACCGGATAAACGGCCGCTACACTATCCAGAGATTCGGGTCCGGACAAGTCCCTTATTTCGTGTCTAATTAAAATAATATTGGTCAATGTATATAGATGGTATTCCAAATTCTAAAGTCAATTTTATTGCATTAAATAGACCTACAGCGCGCATACAGGTAAAGTAAAATAGCAAATAATTAAATTATTACAACCCAATCGAATAAAAGATAAAAACTCTCAGCCTCACTTTTACAAGCACCTAGAATACACGATTTATCTAGAAAAATACAATCGCCTAAGATACATGATTTAATCTATTAAATACATCAAAAATAAAAATAAAAAGCTGCAAAACAGAGGGTTAGCACAATATATAGCACGCCATAAGTTGGACTCAAATAGGACAGAATTGGGAAATTAAGAATTGGGGGCATGCATTTAGGGGATAACCAGGTTGGCTCGGCTAGCCGGCCCGGTTAGACCTGGAAAACTTTTGAAACGTCCCTATATTTTGAAACGTCCCTATATTTTTTTGGTTTTGTGGGAAAATTATTTTGAAATCAAGTTTTCCGGTTTGCATGCATTTTTTACATGTGAGGTGGGTCAGTTTTCGAGAGAACTGGGTCTCCTTCGTGGCATTGTTCTAAATGCAATATTACTGAAAATTGTATCTAGGGTCGTGAATGCACACAATAAAATTCATTTTGATGATTTTTGGGGTTTTCTGAATTTTTTTGGGAATTTTTTGGGATTAAAAACGGAAATTCTGATTCTGAAAATCACGTTACAGTCGTGCGACTATAAATTACAGTCATGCGACTGTAAGCGGTCCAAAGTCAGGATTTCGCCAAAATTTTATTTAAAACAAAACTGAAAAGAAAATGCCTGGAAATCAAGAACACTCGTACGACTGTAAATACAGTCGTACGACTGTTCATCAAACTCAAGAACAGTCGCACGACTGTTCTTGATTTCCAGAAACAGAAACGCAGAAAAATGAACGGAAATGGCACAAAACCACACCAATCACCCAGAAAGCTTGGAAAAGAGAAGGGAAAATGAGTGTCTACCTGTTTGGCGTGCGTCCGCCGTAGGATTGACCCCTGGCGTCGCTCCAATCCATTGAAATCCGCACTTTTCTCCTTGAGTTAGGGTTAGAGATTTTAGGTCCAAAGATCTCCAAATGCAAGGGTTTCTGATGATGAGTTCTTTCTTTTCTTTTGATTTTCTCCTCTCCTCCCTCTTTTCTCTCTTTTTCTTTTTTTTTTTTCTTTTTCTGTCTGCCCCTTTGGTTTCTGTCTGTCCCCTTTTTCATTTCCCCTTTTTCTCTGCTTTTAGGGTATGGGTTGGCTCACCTGCCACGATCTAGAGTCGTACGACTGTAGTTTAATTACAGTCGTACGACTGTAGTTAAGGTCGTACGACTATACTTTTTTTTTATTTTTAGAGGAGTAAAATTCCGGCGCTTACACGTACGACTGTAATTTTTAATTATAGTCTTATGACTGTAAATACGGTCGCACGACTATAATTTTTAATTACAGTCGTGTGATACAAATTTTTTTTTTAAGTTGGAAAATTCCGACGCTTACAATTATCTTCAGTTCTATTATCAAATAATCTCATATAATTCTCTCAATAAAATTATTATAAAATCTATCTAATTTTATCTACCTATTTCACGTGGACTTGATATTAACTTTTATCAAACTTCCTACGTATCCCAATAATTTTGATTTGGGAATCAAAGTCATGTAGTTTTTCTAATATTAAATAACTTAATTTTTAATTCTAATGTAGCTTATTCCACATAAAACATCATTCTGTCATTATTCACATATACAGTTACTATTCATATGTATTATTGTTCACAAATGCAATATCACTATTCACAAATTACCCAAAATATCATGTACTTCTCCAAATGCATTTCTAGTAATTTTATCTATTCCCTCCACATATAAATATCAATTAAACTAATTATTGAACAATAATATAAATAATGAACCCAAAATACTTCCAGAATTAATGTTGCTCCAAATAATTCATATACTAATATAAAATTATTTAACAAAAAAAATTCGCCAGAAAATATTCCGATCATCGAAATCGTATCCAAAAATTGAACTAAAAACAACACTAGATTCCTAGCACTACTAGGAGTCTAAAAATACCAATTTTATTTTCAAATTAGTTCATCTTTTGAATTTTATTTACAAAAATATCTCTAAATTTCATTCTCAAATATTCCATCATACAGATCTTAAAAATAAAATATAACCATACCAACTAAAGAACACTTAATTATAAATCTGTACATGAAATATCATCAAAATCTAAAAGTCAGAACTAGAATTTTCTATTTTTCTCTTTCTTTCCTTTATTTCTCCTTTGATTCTGCCTTTCTCCGCTTCGACCTCTCCTCCTCTATATACTCCCCAAATCCAAATTCTTTTATATTAAATTTTTATTATCAAAATTACGATTTTACCATCCATGTTAGTTTTCACCACAAACTCTTCAATTTTTTCATAATCACCCTTACTATGCATATAATTTTTACCCTAAAACTTCTCATTGTTATATTTCACTCACATATATATATATCAAAAATATATATTTCACCACTGAAATCTTTTCAACAATTAATAATCAAATTCTAATTGCTTATAATTGTACTGGAAATATATTTCCACTAAATATTCATACTTATAGAATTTTCGAGATATTACAACCTTTTTTTAAGCAAGAACACAACTTAATGTGGATTTCCTGTTATTCACATCTCCAGCCAAATTAGCATCTCTGTAACCCCAATGTTTCCCTGGATAATACAGAGTGCAGGCTGTCGTACCTGTGAGATATCACTACAAGAAATTTGTCATTTCATTACACATAAAAATCGTCACAGAAAGTAATCTATCCGTCAAATGTACAATTGGTGACAAAAGTTTATCGCTGTAGCGATCGTCACATCATGTCTATGGTATTTTCTAATATTCACGTTTATACAACAAAAAAGAGCAGTTGTCACTATAGTTTCTAGCTTTTGCAACGCTCATTTACTTATAGTCAATTTATTGTCACCTAAATATCATATATCGCGGCCAAATGCTAAATCTTTAAACTACGAACTCATATTTCATCACCAAATAATTTTTATAGTGACAACAGCCAGGATGCCAAGACAACAATTATTGGTCACTAATAAGTGTTATATTGTCACTGAAAGACAATAAATGATAAACAATTTATTATGTCACTATATTAATAATTTATATGATGCGAGTCGATTTGTTAGCGTGTGGGCATAAATAATTTAAAAACTCACTAATTTTGACTTCTTTAAAAAATATTTGGATTCATTGAAATAATCATATTTAGAGCTTAATCACAGTTAAAATCCATCGCCTTCTCATTTCGATATTTTTTTTGGAAATCAACATGAAATCTCTTCGCACAAATTCAACCCATGTTACAACAGGGCTACAACCCGTAGCCTGTCTGTATCTTCTATTCATTCCGAGCATTAAACTGTAAAGCAAAATTTTGCAATGGAAAAAAATAGCACTTGAAAGAGAGATTCCTATTCCCATTGTCACTTTAACATATACTCTGGATTATGTAATAAAGACAATTTTAAAAGGTAAATTACGATAAACTTCAATCATTCTATATATTCCAAAAATCACAGTTGTGAAAATCTGTATGTTGCAATTACTACAGTGTTCCTTGTCACGTCCTTCAATTTATCTACAATGTTGTATAATCACATTACTCAAGAAAAAGTCCATTGTTAACTCCAGCAACCATAATTCATGCCATTACAGGACATAAATCTACTCATCATCATCCTCTGGATCAAAATCTTTAACCTTCACATCTGCGTCTTCCCCATACTGAATGCAGTTGTCAATTTGATCCAATACATATTGTATGCTGCAAAATTAATGCAAACACCAATAACTAAAACATACAACCCTAAATCAAACTAATAGATGCTACTCCCCTCCCCTCCATTTCTCTTCCACTAACATTAACAAGCAACATTAATGGCTTTCTTCCACAACAAGTCTTCAATGAGTAACATTAATGGCTTGTTTTCCCTAAATAGAAGCCTTAAAAGCATCATACACAGACATCAGTTGCTTCAGTGCAACGACTTTATTCCATCTAAATCATATATACCTTTGCACTATTTTAAAATTTTCCCACTTGATGGATTATATTATTTCAAAACAGAGCAATATTATCTATCATTTGACCAAAAAAAGTACCATAAGAAGCGAGACAGGACAGACACAACACTGTAGTCCTTAGTAATGTCTCCCTACAACTATTATAAATCCGATAGGCACAGACAACGATGTTACGAGGATGGATTAAACGTTCTCTACGAAGTTAAGAAAACAAACACCTGAAAAAAAATGAACCCGGAAAAACCAAAGTTTGAGGCAGTGACCCTTTCCCTATAATTTGTGTTTATATAGTCGTCTACGACCATGAACAGTAAGAAGCATCCAAATCAGAAACAAAGGTATCTATGCAATGTGAATTGTAAAGATTCGGGAAAAGTTCAAGAAAAAAAATCTGTGAAAAAAGTGAGGATTGTTGTTCAAAATATGCTAAACTCATATTTTGTGCTATCAACTGCTACCGAAAGGGAAAAATTCACTAATCCCTTGATGCTAAGATGACAGACTATTTAGTATCATATCATCAAGCCAACTTGCCACATCAACGAGTCAACTTGCCATGTCATCAAGTTAACATGTCACATAGCCCAACTCATATAGTGTCTTTCAATTATCGCTCTTTACTAGCTATTGAACCACATGATATAAGTCTATCACCTTTTAAAACATATAAAAGAGAGTACCTGCTCTCCTTTCTCAAGTCAAGCGGCATGAAACTCACCATGCTGTACTCATCAACCTAAAACCAAAAGGAATGTAAACGATGAGAAGATTTTAAACACTAGTAAAGACCTATGCTTCCTTTGTTTTGCCAGAGATTCAGTCTTCACACTTTAAAATCCTATCGCTGTCAGATAACTAAACATAAACAACTTAAAAGCAAAATCAAAAAATGAAAATCTGAACAGGTAAGATTTTCCAGTTTTGGGAGCTCTCTCAAAACTTTATTATTCGTCCTATTCTAGATAAATTTCACTACTTAAAAACACAAAAATTAATTACCTCAAGATGGCCTATAAATCTCATGCAATTCTAAATATTTAAGACGTGGTAAAAATTTAAATTAGAGTAGTGCACATGCGAATTCTTAAGCAAACAAAAAGCAAAAGATTAACAAGTAGAGTCCCAAAAAATGTAAAAGCTATTGAGATAAAAACTACTGAGTCTCATAGCAACGCAAACTCAGTACTTCAATTGACTTCCACAGCTAAATGCACAATACCAACACCTGCTATGCGTAAGTGTGTGTCTCAAGTCTTATGCTATGTGTCCCTATTACAATATGACTGCCTGTCACATAACTGCATGAACAGGCAGCTATGCAGCACTTACAGATCCTAATATAGGCTGTAGGTACTATATATGTTGGAAACTTGTTATGAATAAGAACGAAGGAGAGACAGAAGTTCAGTCATCTGTTTTCAAGCGATCAAATAGGTTTTCTCTAAATGAGCATTTGTTCCTAGTCACAACAAATAGCTTCTAAAGGAAAGAGAGCAGTAAATAAATCAAATAATTCTCAATGTCCCACAAGTAATCCCAGGCACATAACACAGCTTCTGAGTTATAAAAATGATCTTTTTTCTTCTTTAAAACTTTTCGCAAAACAAAATCTACTTCATGACAATGTTAAAACTCGTAAAGCTAACAGAATATAAAAGATCAAGCTGGAGGACAGCAGTATAGAAAATAAATAGAATTTAGCCTAAAACTCACCAGTTCAATCAGAGCCTTATTCAGCTTTACAAACTGAGGCCCCATCTGTTGATTTAGTTCTGGCAACAAAGCTCGTGAATCTGGATCCAAGTACCTAAAAGAACAGAGAAGAAAGATAGAGTAAAATATCCAGAACGGTCAAATAAGGACACACTGGCTGGGATTCAGGAAACACACTTTTCAAGATCCTTTTTGTTAGTCACAAGGTCCATTTTTGAGAGGATGTTGACATGAGGCAATTCAAGTTGTATCATTGCAGAAAGAGATGCCATACACCCACTTATGAACTTGGTCACATCTGTAATAAACTGGAAAACAAAAATAAAAAAATAAAAAATTGCCAACAGGTTTCTCAGATGAGGCAGTGCATCATCAAGGAAAAGATAGCAACAAACCTGTGAATCAAGCATGTATACAACACAAACATTGAAATTTTTGCGCTTCAAATGCTCCACAAAGTTGCGAAGCACAGGGACATGCGAGAAAAGTTCTATCTGACCTATACAATATATAAAGAGCTTCACTAACATATTTTGAATAAGATACTTGAAAATAGTAAAACATTCCTTGTGTATTCATATCAGAATTACATCTCAGAGCATGCATCAATCAACATAAAATGCAAATGAAAAACTAAAATCTGGTTTCTATAAATTCATTTGAAGCTTTTCCACGAGAGAAGAAAGCAATTATAACAAACTCTGATCTTCACTGCATGATATTCATATTGCAACAAGAATTGAATAATATAATGAAAATTATTATGTTTAAATCGTCAGTAAGATTAATATAAATACTAAGCCTAACTTCTATCGCCACTAGCATTTTGCATGCCAGGGATGATGTCCATGCTAGGACAACGGTAACAAAGCAAAACACCAAATTTTAGGATGCCAGGAAGTAAACTTGTTAGGCATATTTGAACCCCACAACTTTGCACATATTCACTAAACAAAAAAGAAAGGAAGTAGGGGGCAAACCTGGACAGTCAAAAACTAGATAGTCATCATCCAGGTAATTATCCAGCTCTTCAGTCAACCAGTCATCTAGATTGTCCTCAAGTTCTCTATTATTTCAATTAAGGTCAATGTATTCAAAATTTAAAAGAAGAATAAACCAATACAATTCTAATAATCTGAATAATACATCACATATATGTTCCAGGCAAAACACAGGGAAGCAAGTAGACTGTGATCCATATTTGTATGATACTCTCAGACCAAGTATGAGATAGAATTGCTTTCACCTCGAGCATGGAGAACCCCATGAGAAAATACTACATTAAGAAGACTATGCCAAGAAAAGAATTTAAAAATTTAATTAACCATTGACAGAAAACAGAAGGATACTCCATGCAATAAAGAAGAGCACCATTGGGACCCAAACCAAGCTCCTCCATAACATCATCCAATGAAATGAGTTCCCTAATATCTGCAATGGACAAAATTTGAATCCTGTAACAAAAGCATTCAAGAACAAAAATATATATTTCCACGAAAAAAGACTCCACCCACCCATAGCCACAGGATAGTCGAAATGTTCAGCGGCAGGATCTAGGTTCACAATATGCAATGTGCGTCTGACTGTTTCACAGTGTCTAAATAAACTCGAACAATAAGTGGACTGCATTCAGAAACACATAAATGAGGAAAAAAGTGAAAAAATTTCTAAAAGCGTATTCAAGAAACCAAATGGTTAAATGCCTTATTAAGATAATCACCTTTCCACTGCCTGCAGGGCCAATAACAAGTTGCGCATAACCCATTTTAGATTTTTCTTCAAGCTGGTAGATATTCTAATCAGAATGGACAAAGAGAGCTGACGAGCCGGAAATAGGAGATAAGTGCAACAGTTACATAAGCAGTACACCAAACGCAGATGGCAAATATCAAATTCAGAGCATGAGAGGCAGCCATTTACACCAGTCATGTAAACCCAACATTAGAAGGACCTGATAAAGTATTACTATTACAAAAATACACATATAGAAAGGGGAAAAAAACGCCAGGCAACGCAAACAACACTATAGACCTCCATTTCTTGTAATCAAAAATTTGATTTCTACCGTTTCACTTTCTAATTTTTGGAAGATGTTTAGAAGTAGAAATTTCAAAACCCTAGCACGAACAAGTTAGAAAGCAGCTTACACATATGATATCAAAAACACAATTGCGAAAGAAATCATGAGAAAGCAGTAATCAGATTAAAGGGATTAAACCACTGTTATCAGAACCAGACCAAACACTGAACCAGCAAGGCTAGTGGTTCATGGTTGGACCGGTTCAGACCAGTTGAACTGGATTTAATTAAATACACAGAAAAACGAGACATAAAATCTACTCTAATATTTCATCAAATACACAGAACAAATGTAAGCACCTGCAAATTATATATCAAACAAACTTAAGTCATTATTCTGCCCATTAGAAGAAGAATTTATGAAGAAAGACTTCTGTTGACACCATTTTCCTGACGACAATTTCAACCAATGTGGAATTTGAAAATTACAAGGGAAAAGCTAAGCATATGACCTAATTATTTTTTTATTTTTATTATATAATTTTTGTTCCATTATTGTACGAGTAGCAATGACGAAAAATTACTGTTTCGGGATTGGGAAAGCCGAAAACTTAATTGCCAGTCATAGTCATCGATTTCTCATTTAGTTTATAACTATATTACAAATTAAACAACTTTCAATTTTAGATGTGATTTTGATTATATGTGCTTTTTTTTTCACTTGTATCAGTTGACTATATAGCTTACTTCTTTTTGGCTCAACCAAAAACACAGCAGAGTACTATAATTTCAGCAAAAATTCCAACAGCTGAAATTACACCAGAAAATCATATTATATAAAGCTGAAAATCAAAATTAGTAAATAAAGAAAATAAAATAGCTGAGAATGGAGAGAACAAAATCAAAGAAGCATAAGATACCAACAAGGCCGTGGCGTGCAGTGCGACAGAAGGGGCGACGGGAGCGTTCAGGCGACGGCGGCAACAGCGGTGGTAGCATTCGGCGGCAGTAGCAGCGGTGACGCTAAGAGAAAAGGAGAAAGAGAAATAAAATAGGGTTTTGAAGTTTGCAAATCGAGATCTGTGTATTATTTTTTTTTTTTTTTGTTTTGGCCTTTTTTAAGAACAAAGTCGAAAGAAACTCCATCGTTTCATTTAAATTGAATGAAAATGGGGTTCCAGGGAGTTTATTGGTTCGACTGGTTTTCCACCGGTCAGGGCTCTGGTTTTTAGTTTAGCCAGTTTTTAATAATTAATTAGCTGAATTATCAGTTGGTTTTCGGTTAAACCGATCAAACTATTCGGTCTATTCTAGTTCTAATAACAATAGCTTAAACACTGTAATTAAGGATAAACTCTTGAGAAAAATATAATAAATGAAAGGTGAGCAATGGAATATTAGAGTCGAAAGATACCCAAGTGTAATATCTCTTGTACCCACTATTCTATGAAAATTCAAGTACAATTATATTATATTATATTATACTCTATATTAAAACTCTTACACTGATTCAGCGAAACTGACATATTTTTTCCAATTTCTTCCAATGTTACCCTTCAAAACTGGTTTCCTTATTTGTCGTTGTTTTCTTTATTGCCCATTTTATCGTGCCAATTGTTTACATGCATTTAAAGCTTTTTTTTTTTTGTTCAGCATGGAGTTTCATTTTGTTAATTTCTTTCTTTTTCCTCATATCTCATTCTCTCTCGTTCTCTTTTTTTTTTTCTCACCTTCTTTTCAACAAAAACCTAGGTGATTCGTCATCGCAACAATCTCTCAAATAGACTCTGCTCCCTATAATCGATGTTGGTGAATTTTTTTCTCCTATTTTTTTTTCGTTAAACTATATATGTCATTATACTTTACATTGCTCACTCTCTTCCTCTCATTCTTTTCAGCTAGAACACTAAAAAAGTTCCTCCCCCTATAGCAATTCCTACGCCACCTTTTGCTTCCTGTAATTGCCTCTTTCTCTCTCTCTTTTGTTCTTCCTTTTCAGCGAAAAAAACCTGCCTTTTCTTCAGAAACTACAATGCTCTCTCTCTTTTTATAAGATCGATGGCTGATTTTCCATTTTAGTGATCTCGCTCTTTCGTAACTTCTCATCATCGCTTTCTCTCTCTTATTTCTTTATTTTTTAAATTTTGCTAAAAAAACATAAGATGAGCGATTCCGCTGTCGTAGCGATTACTCCGTTAGCTTTTGCTTTCTTTAATCGTCTCTCTCTCTCTCTCTCTCTCTCTCTCTCGTGAGGGGACGATGATTTTACGGAACGCGCGATGAAGCGGGAACCTGGAATTTTCTTTTCGTGGTGATGAAGTGATTTTGAAAACGAGTTTTAATCTTCTTTAAGAAAGTTTTTCATTTTATTGGAAAACCCTTTTTGTAGAAAACTTTAATTGTAAGTGTGAATTTTGGAAAATAAGTTTTTAAAAAATCCCAATTTAAACTTAAAGATCTCGAAACCTAAATTTCGAGATTAGATACAGATTCGCCACCCGGATCAGCTCATCCAGGAAATTCCGGTACAGCTTCCTACCAAGTGTAAACACAGTACCTAATCCAGAGATTCAAGGTTTGGGCAACACATCTACTAATCCTCAAACTTGTTTTCAATTATTATTTCATAACATGACATAACATTCACTTAAATCTACCCATTTTATCTTCTTTTATTTTTAATTAATGCTCATACACATGACATAAATATAAATCCAAAAATAAAGTGCAGAAAAGTAAAGTGCGGGAAAAGTAAAGTAGAGACCAAATTATACAACCCAGAAAAAAGAAAACTCTCATCCTCACCATATACAACCGCCTATAATACACGATAATCTAAAAAGTACAATTGCTTAGATACACGAGATAATCTATAAAATACATCCAAAAATAAAAACAAAGAAAAAATAAAAGCTGCATCCAAATATAGTTAGCACAAGAAAATAAAACACGCCAAGGACTCATACAAGACAGAATAGGGGTATTTTGGGAAACGGGGTCAAATGGGGGGACAATCGAGGAGTCCAGACGACTACTCGATTAGACCTAAGAAACATTTTATTGAAACGCCCTTTAGATTTTGTGAATGAAAAACCAGTTTTGAAAACAATTTGGCTCATTTTATATGCATTTTCCAACTTTTAGCAGGACGGATATCCCGAAACCCGTGGGTTCCGTTCGTGGGTGGGTATAAATTGAACATACATCTATGGTCTAAAAATGTAAACATGCCAAAAATCTGTTTTGAATGGAAAGGAGAGGCAAAATTACAAGTTAGAGACCCAAAAGGGCAAAACTGTAATTCTGCCTCTCAGACTACAGCGGAGCGGCTGTAGGGTATTACAGTCACGCCCCTGTAGTAGATGGGGCGGCTGTAGTGTTCCAAAACCAACAACTCGGTTTTTTTTTCTCGTTTTAAAAATCATTTTGGAATTTTGATAAGCGATATGGGATTTCCGGAAACTCATAAAACTCTACAACAACAGGTTCAAAGTGGACCAAATGAATCTGGAAATCCCTTATAACGCAAAATCACCAAACTTTAATATTACATCCACCAATTATAAATCCGAAAACCAAAAATCAAACATATATGGATGTAATTGACCGATAATAATCATGAAAAACACATTTAATTTAAAGAAACATTATCGGTCGATTTGGGGTATTCGGAGCTTCTGTCCCTGAAGATTACAGCCATGCGACTGTAGATTACAACTGCGCCCTTGTAGATTACAGCCGAGCGGCTATAATGCTGTAATCGGACTCACTTCTAGAATCACAAAAAAACACAAAATCACAAACAAATGACACCCAGAATGAATAAGAAAGAGTTTTTAAGGCCTCTCAGAATTATCTTGACTGTGTTCCAGTGTTTTGGATCACCAGGAATGGATTTGGATGCCAGGAAACGCCTTGCAATCACCAACAACCCGAAAATTTATGCAATCTCCGAAGCTCGAACGGAACCCCGAATCAAATTGGATCAGTGTTTACAGACCAAAGCCTCTCTAAAAAACTAATCCCTAGAGAATCTTAATCGTTTTTATAGATTTAATTAAGGTTTTTTGATCGTTTTTTATGGAATGGTTTAATTTTCTCTCTTTTTCTCCCTCAAATCTCTCAAGAACCCTAATTCTCCAGAATTGTGGTTGCTCTCCTCTGATTTCCCTTCTGTTTTCATAATTTTTGTTTTTATACTTCCCCAAATAGGTTAAAAAATCAGAATTTAAGACTGATTTATGCTAATTAGGAAATCTGGCGATTACAGCCGCGCGGCTGCAGTGGACTACAGCTGTGTGACTGTATTACATCTTAGCCGAGCGACTATAGTGACCAGATAAGCCTATTTCTATACTTTTCGCCTTTTCTCTTTGGTTTTTCCAATAGCTCACTCGAACGTCTTCGGGGTTCTGTACAAAGACTTGTCACACATATTTGGGTCATCCTAGACATTTTAAACATTGTCCCAGTCATTCCAAATCTGCTTCATGTTTATCCATGAAAAAAAGGTAATAATGGCTTTCATCACCGAGGTTGGAAAAAAATCCATGCTCACAGGCTGCCCCTCGCGTGACCAAAGTCAACTTGAACGAGTGCTTGTGCCCGATTCGAGTTTGGTCTCACGATAGGGAGCACAGTGAGGAGGAGAAGAGGACGTACCTAGTGGTTCCTCTCGTGTTGACCCGCTTTGATGTTTGTAGGGACTTGTCTCAGTTGTTTCGTGAAACAACAATTTTACCCAGGTTTATTTGATTCTTCAGGGACTTACTTCGACTTTGTTACGAAGCATAAGACTTTGCTCGAATTGATTCAATGTTCTCCAGAGACGTGCTTCGACTCCATTACGAAGCAGAGGACTTTGCCTAGATTGAATTCTCGTTGTCATTTGATGTTCATGAAAGGAAATGGTATTTTGGTAATTTTGTAACTTGGAAAGTTGGCACCCCTTGAGGGAAGGGTGCTTTGATCATTTGACTTCTTATGGGGCCTATGTCACGAAAAGAAATGAGTTCTAGTGGTTTGGTATCTTCTTTTGATGGGAAAAGGGTATTTTGGTCATTTGGTAGCTTGGTGGCTAACAAAAGGTATTTTGGTCTTTTTGCCTCTAGTGAAGCTTGTGTCACTAGGGGAAGAAATATTTTAGTGATTTGGTCTTCCATATAGCCTGTGTCGCTAAAGGAGAGGTGTTTTGGCCATCCGGTAGTGTGGTTACTAACGGAAGTGCATTTTGGTCATTTCACTTCTAGTGGGGCCTATGTCACTGAAGGAAAAGGTAATTATGTTTCCCGTGAAGCTTGTGTAGCCGGGGAAGGATGCTTTGGTGATTTGAGAAGCTTGACCATCTCTATCGAAGCTTTGAAGTTGTTTTGGACGTCTATTCGTTCGTTGATCGATAATTTTAGGAACAAAAATTTTTTCCCCTTCAATCAAGAATGAATAGTGCCAAATATCTTGGCCCTTGATACCTGTAAGACATGAAAGCTACCTTTCTCAGGATCAAATTAACATATAATAAGTTTTGAAAAATGAAAAGAGAAATATTTTGTAAAGAAGCAAGCTACAGCCGAGCGGCTGTAGTGATTTTAAACTACAGCCGCTCGGCTGTAGTAGTGGGTATGGGATGGCTTTTAAAAGCTATAAAAATGAAGACAACCCTTTCACCTATATTTTTAGCTGAAATTTCCTCCTCTCTTTGGTGATTTTCTTACCCAAACCCGAAATTATGAGGTGAAAGATGCGTAGAGTCCTCCGGCCCATTCCTTCCACTCAACCCGCCTTTCAAACGCGGTTTTCTATCCTAGAGGGAAACTTTACCTTAGCATTTGAACCTCCAGAGAGTATTTATAGGTTAAGTGAGGATGACGAGTATTGTGGGGTGAAGATCGACGCCCCAGTGCCCATCCAACTTCAAATTTCGAGCCATGCTTTTATGAATCTGGTTAGTTTTCTCAAATTTCTCACTTTTTCCAATTTTGAAATTTCTACAAAATTAGAGAAAATAGGTGAAATTGATGCATGATTTAAGTAGAATATGCCCCTAGGATGTTTAGTTGTTGATTTGGCTTGAGTTAGGACAAGATTGAACTAAAAAACGATGGAATTTGTGGTTGGCCGAAAATTTGTAGCTACAGACGCCCCATGGGATTATCACAGCCGCGAGGTTGTGATCATGAGGCCTACAGTCGTGTGGCTGTAACCTCCTAAAGCCAGGCGGCTATAGCTTGCAGATTCAAAGCCGCTCGATTTTTACGATTTCACAGATATTTCTTTGATTTTTATGATATATATGCATTTTAAAAAGCTCATGAACTTCCTGATTATTGATTTTACAGGTGAGATCTGGCCGTTGTGGCTGCAGATCCATTACAAAAGCCTTACAGTGGTATAGACAGCTTCCTCAAGGGGTGAAGGAGATCGTGAATTCCACCGGTCTGCAACGGCTAGTTCATAACATGACAGTTACTACTCCTCGCATGAGTCGAGGACTTCTAACTGCACTTTTAGAGAGGTGGATGGACACCACTCATACTTTTCACTTCCCCTCCAGAGAGTACACGGTAACTCTAGAGGACATTGTTGCTATCACTGGGCCCCTTTTCTCCGGGCAGACGATCTCTTTTAATCAGATCTTCACACATAGCGGATATCGCCGGGAGCTAGTGGCGATGCTTATTGGGATCAACTCTCCTGATAGCCGGATCCAGTGCAGGAACCTCCAGGATTATTGGATGGACTGACAGACTGAGCTCCCAGAGGGGACTACCTTTGATGCTACCAATGAGAGGAGGTATGCGAGGGCCTTTCTGCTGCATGCCCTTTCCACCTTCCTTTTTCCCACGGGCCAGAGTAGTCTGAATCTGGTTGTGTTACCCTCTTTGATTTACTTAGATCTTATGAGGACTCTTAATTGGGCTCGAGCGGCCTTGGCTCAGCTTTACTATGCTCTCGATCTCTGTGCCCGAGGCTCCTATAAGGAGTAAGGCTTTCTAGATTCTGCTGCACATGAGTATCTTGGACTCCATATCTTAAGATTTTACTTTCTTTTGTATGTTTCCTAGATTATTATTGATTTCATTTTCATACTTCTTTTACAGATTTGGGTCTACGAATACCATTTTGTTCCACCCCCGGTAGTGCAGGTCCCTGATAATTATAATCTGGCCGAATTTCCCCTCCTCAGACGGTGGTTAGGGTTTGTCTGGAGCGAAGTTGACAAAAACCAGGCCGAGTGTTGCCAGGTTCTGAGAGAGATGACTTTTGATAGGGTATGCCTTTTCTTTCACCTCTTTTTTTTTTACACTCTAACTTTTTGATTCCAGATTGCCAAGGCCCCTTGGAGGTGAGTGGACGATAATTTTCCCCAGCTGCTTTGAGATGCGCAGGCGCTATTAAACAGACGCTTTGTGATGGAGTGCCCATACAATCAAGAGTGGTACTTGGGCGAAAGGGTTCACGATTGGCGCTCCAGGCCTGAGGCGCGTAGGATTCCAGCCGCCTTGCCGGTGGGGTTATTCTGGCCCCATCCTTTGTCTTTTGATCTGCATCCAGACCTTTATGGTGCTAGATACGAGGCTGGCAGTGTGGATGGTGATTATAGTTACTTCATTGTTGTTCATCTGCTCCCACTGTCTGCTGACACTAATGCTAGGGTATTTTGCAAACTCTCTCTCTCTTTATTTCTTTATTTTTTTGTTTATTTATTTATTTATTTATTTTTTGACATCATTCTTTTTAACTGATTCCAGCCGTCTTTGTGAGGCGAGCGTGCACATCTGTCCTTGTTTGCTAGGGGAAGAGGTAGGAGATCTGGTACTGTTGCTTCTTGGACGGCTGGAGCAGGTTAGACCGTCGGAGCGGAGGATGCCCCCATTCCTCATTTTCAAGCTCCTCAGGCTCTTGAGGTTGAATATGTACATGGTCGGCTCTAGTTTCCGATCGAGGACTCCATTCAGCTATTTGACAATTCTCAGCGGTCTTATTGGGCCAACCTCTATCTTTAGGACTATAATTTTCCTCCGGCCATTCCTGATGGCACCAAGCATATGAGTATTCCTGCACTTATCTATTTCTGCCCTTTTAGTAGTCATTCGTCATAGATTGATCCTTCTGAGTGTGATCTTTGCAGATTCCAGTGATGCAAGGCATGTGCATGGGCCAAGCCATTTATGCACTGAAGGCGCTCACTTTTCGAGACAACGCTGCTTTAATAGTAAGTACCTATACTTGATCTTATGCTTATGTCTGGATATATACATGTATGTATGGATGTATATGCATGTGATTGTGATGTTTTCTCTGCTTTGCTTGTTGCAGACGATGATTGGGATCGAGTGCCGTGAGTTCGCTCATTTGAGGGTAGAGAATGACCAGCTACAGCGTCGGGTTACTGAGTTGGAGGTCATGAATCAGACTTTTAAAGACCAGGTGGACAATTTGGATGCCCAGATGGGACATACGGGCGAGGATATGAGTGAGGGTCAGGATGATGAGGCAGGAGATGAAGGGGATGGCGACGACGATGCTGGCTTTTACTCCTCTTAGGCCTATTTCCCCATTCCCTATTTGTGATGTATTGACCCATTTGTGGGTTGTTTTCTTGTACATTCTGGCCCTTGCATAGGTCTGACTCAGTGATGTACTTGATGCACATGATATTTACATGACATTTGCACCTTTTAGTTATGAATATGAGTCTTTGAACATGTATTTTTTTGCTTTTCCATGCTTTTACCGCTCTTCATTTCAATTTGGTCGGGCCCGGGATGCATTTCAGTGCTTTAGACTTCATTTTCCCTGAAAAACAGCCCCTAGAACCTATAACCGCGTGGCTATAATCATCAGAAATCATATAAAGATATAGACAAAGTGCTGTCTGCACTACAACCATAGCCCTATGATATTACAACCGCCCCACATACTACGGCCGTGCCTTTGTGACCTACAGCCATGCGGTTGTGTAGGGTTATAGCCGCCCTATACAACAGATTCATCCCATATCGATTTTCAACCTTTCTTCAACACAGCCGCTCCCTTATAAGTATTACAGCCACCTAGCATATTACAGCCGCGTCGCGCGGGTGTGTAGGGTTATAGCCTCCCCATACAACAGATTCATCCCATATCGATTTTCAACCTTTCTTCAACACAGCCGCTCCCTTATAAGTATTACAGCCACCCAGCACATTACAGCCGCGCCTCTGTAGGACATTACAGCCGCCCATCATATTACAGTCGTGCCCCTGTAGGGCATTATAACCCTGCCTCTGTAGGGCATTATAGGCTCGCCACTGTATTACAGCCGCCCCATCCCTTTTTCAGCCTTCCTTCTTCTTTCGCTTCTCTTTTAGCATGTATCAGCTCAGAGGATGACTCTGGGACTATTGGGGTACAACCCGCTCTTCTAATTGGGGTTTGCTTGTGCCCTTTGGCTTGCACTATCTCAGAGTTTACACTGCTTTGACTCCGAACCGGGTCTTCTTGGATGCATCTATCAGCTTTTAGGATCCGATGGATCATATCTTCCACTTCTCTGGTCAGGAGTTATGTCCTTTAGTAGAGGAGTATAGTGCTATCCTTTGTGTTCCTTGCCCTCAAGGGGTCTGGTTAGCTGTTCCCGACCCTGAATCGGGTGATGAGCATACATTTCTGAACTGATTTGCTCTGGCTATAGCAGGCATGGGTCATGTACTTACTGATAGGTTTGTTTCTCCCAGACTCAACCTTTCTGTTATAGCTAATTTATGTTTTGCTTTGCCTCCCACTGCCCCTGGCTGGGCTCCACTGATGAGTTTGTTGCTGATAGCTTGCTATTTATGTGAGTCTCGAGATGGTACTTGTAGTCTTAGATTAGCCTCAGTAGTGACTCAGATGGCTCAGGGTGCGTCACCTATGGGGGTTGTTTTGGCTGAGACACTGATCCACTTAGACTCTATCCATTCTGATTCTCTTGTCGAGTGCTGTGGATCTCCCTTTCTGCTTCAGGTATGCTTCAGCACTGCACTTTCTGAATTCACTCATTCACTACTCCTTTTTCATTTGACTAATCCATCTGCAGATCTAGCTGTTGGAGAAGCTGAGCATTTTGAGCCCTCCTCCACCTCATTTGAGATATGCTCCGAAGTGCTACTGGTTTCAGTGCATTGAGCTCCTATATTTCAGTTTTATAACTATGGAGCATTAGTTTGATTGGCTGAGGAGGCGGATTGAAGCCTCTATCTGATGGGTCTGCCCTTGGTGGGATATTTCTATTGTGACTACCGAGACCTGGGCTGGAGGTGTCCAGTTGCTTGGGTTGACCCATGTGACTTTCTATTCTCCCGCTCGGCTGTGCAGACAGTATGGTAGTTACAAGGGGTCCCTCGATCCTTGTGTACCACTGAGTGCAGAGTATTCACATCACAGTGGCCTCAGTATGTTCAGCACTAGTGGATGCACCCTACTCACACTGAGATTCTGAGGTATGACAATACCACCCCTGTGGAGACATATGCTTATTACAGAGCTAGGTTAACTGATCTGGTTGCTTCCCCCACTAGGCGCGAATGCAAGGTGGTGACTTTATGGTACATCGGTCTTTAGAGGGTTAGGATTGTCTGAATTTGATTCTGCTACTGTATGACTTTTATTCTGTTCTTCTGCTTTTCTAGTCCTAACTTTTGCATAGGTCGCCCTTTTTGGGTTTTCAGCCTATCAGACTGTCTTTATTTTTGCCTGAATTGCCCTTTTTGGGTTTTCAATTCAGCAGACTTTATTTTATGTCCTAGCTTTTGCATAGACCGCCCTTTTCGGGTTTTCAATCTATCAGACCTTTTTTTTCTTTTTTTTTCTTTTTACGTATATATATTCAATCTATGGATGTAATATGAATAAAATATGTAAAGCCAAATATGCATAAAATAATCTGAATTGCAATGGAACTCGGGACATTTAAGCGAATGGAACCAAACATTCATTCATTCATTCATAAATAATGTTTTAGCACAATGTACATCAAATGATGAAATGAAACTACAGACAAAATCAGTGATGGTATACGTCTCGACTGAATCCACGCTTGCCACCAACTGGTCTTTGTAGATTTTCCAGCTGATATTCCTCAACTCTCTGTCCTAACTTTTCCATGGATCGCCTTTTCGGTTTTCGACCCAACGGACTGTCCTAACTTTTTCACAGATCGCCTTTTCGGTTTTTGACCTATCAGACTCCTTTTTTTTTTACACGTAGTAGTGTTTCAACTTGTCCTGGTTGATGGGGTTGACGAATTCATTTCCATCCATGTCCATAATCTTTGCAGCGCCCTTCGAAAGTACCTTCTTGACTATGTACGGGCCCTCCTAGTTCTATTTAAATTTCCCCCGTACATCCGTACTGGTCTGTTTCATCTGATTGAGTACCAGATCCCCTACCTTAAACAGACATTTCTGATGACAAACCTTGTTGTTGTAGGTTCTAGCCATTCGCTGCTGATACATTTGTAACCAGTCTAAGGCCTGGAGACGCTTTTCATCAATCAGTGCTAGCTGTTCATATCTCGACTGGAGCCAATCAGATTCTGGCAATTGTGCCTCCATAACCACTCTTAATGATATGACTTCCATTTCTATTGGTAAGACAGCTTCCATCCCGTAAACCAGCGAATATGGTATCTTACCTATAGGGGTTCTAATGCTCGTCCGGTATCCCATAAAGCCAATGGTAACATGTCGGCCTAATCTCTGTAGGTCACTACCATTTTGGATAGAGTCTTCTTAATGGACTTATTGGCCTCTTCTACCACCCTATTGGCCTGTGGGCGATACGGGGATGACCTGTGGTGCTCAACTCCCTTCTCTTGGAAAAACTATGCCGTCACCCCTTGAAATTATACCAAATTATCAGTCATGACATGATGAGGGATCCTATATCTCGTAAAGATGTTCTTTTCAATGAATTTGGCCATTTTCTTAGCTGTAACATTTGCGAACGATTCTACTTCAACCCATTTGGAGAAGTAATCTACAGCCACGATGATGAATCGGTGTCCGTTTGAGGCAGGTGGCCTTATCTCTCCAATTATATCTATGCCCCTAGCTACAAATGGCTATGGAGTTGAAGATACTTGAAAAGTTCAAGTGGGGGGAGGTGATTAAGGTCTCCATACACTTGACATTCATGACATTTCCTAACTTCCTCGATACAATCAGATTGTAGAGTGAGCCCAGCCAATTCATGTACGATCCACATGCCTCGGAGTGTATCTGCTTCATGACCATAACCGCCTCATCTTCCGTTAGACGCTTCAGAAGGACTCCGTTAGCTGTTCTTTTAAAGAGTTGATTCTCAAACACTGGAAATTGAGCTGCCAATCGTCGAAGGGAAACCTTATCGGCCTCATTAGCATCTTTAGGATATTGACCATCCTGAATGAACCGTAGAATATCATAATACCAAGGCCGTTCTGCGATGACTGCAACTGTGTTGACCGATAAATAGCACAGATTCTGAGCAATTTCCAGAATTACCGGTTGTATCGGCTGTTTTTGGGGTCCTTCCTACATTAACCATCTCGAAATAAGGCCAGAGTAACTCTTCTTTTATCTCCCAATCTCCGGTGACCTGCTGAATCACCAAAGCTGAGTCCCCAATAACTAAC
Source organism: Euphorbia tirucalli (assembly GCA_039660915.1). Lineage (NCBI taxonomy): Eukaryota > Viridiplantae > Streptophyta > Magnoliopsida > Malpighiales > Euphorbiaceae > Euphorbia > Euphorbia tirucalli. The sequence goes on along the minus strand of CM077640.1, from coordinate 24,780,984 downwards.
GCCTCATTTGCCCCCAATGTGATCAGAGCATCAATACCAAAGAGGCAAGCTTCGTATTCTGCTCCATTATTGGTCACCTGAAAGTCAAGCCGTTTCACCAAAGGAATGATTTCTCCTTCAGGTGTAGCAATGATTACTCCTAAACCTGCGCCGTGTTTGTTTACCGCCCCATCAAAGTACATCACCCATCTATTTGACTCTTCTTTGACCACCGCTAGCTGTTCGTCAGGAAATTCCAAGTTCTCGACATAATCTGAATCTATTGGCTGATTAGCCAGAAATTCTGCTACGGCTCTTACCTTGATTGTCTTCCTTGTCACGTATTTTATGTCGAATTCTGACAGCAAAAGCAACCACCTCGATAATTTCCCAGCTAGTACAGGAGCTTGGCATAAGTATTTCATAGGATCCACTTTGGCTACCGCCTGCACCTTATACAATTGGAAGTAGTGTCTTAGCTTCTTTGTCAACCATACCATAGCAGCACAAGTCTTCTCTACTATCGTACTTAGTCTTATATTCTAGTAACTTTTTGCTCAAGTAGTAGATAGTATGTTCACGTCCGTCTTCTTGCTCTTGTACCAACATGGCTCCTACAGAAGTCTCTTCAATGGCCAAGTACAGAATCAGAGGTTTGTCCGGTACCGGAGGCTTTAAAACTAGAGGGTTTATCAAATAAGCCTTAATTCTGTCGAAGGCTATTTTACACTGTTCATTCCACTCTACTGGTTGGTTCTTCTTCAAAAGTCTGAAAATTGGCCTGCAAACTGTCGTCAACCTCGTGATAAACCAACTAACATACTGTAGTGAACCTAGAAACGACCTCACTTCCTTTTCTGATTGCGGTGTCGGCATATCCCTAATGGCCCTAATTTTGTCAGGATCCATTTCGATTCCCTTTTGGCTGACTACATGACCAAGCAGTTTCCCAGAAGTTACCCCGAATACACACTTCTTAGGGTTGAGGTGAAGATTGTATTTCTCGATTCTGGTTAGGAATCTATCTAGGATAGTTGAGTGCTCCTCCCGGGTCATTGATTTGACTAAACATGTCATCCACATAAACCTCGACTTCCTTGTGGATCATATCATGTAGAAGTGTTATGACTGCTCGCTGATAAGTCGCCCCAGCATTCTTCAACCTAAAAGGCATGACCCTGTAGCAATAAACCCCCCACTCTATGATGAAGGCTATTTTCACTTTGTCGACTACGTTCATCAGAATCTGATTATACCCCGGGAACCATCCATGAAGGAATACATAGCTGCCCTGGCGGCACTGTCGATCAGATGTCAATATGCGAAAGTGCGAAGTCGTCTTTGGGGGATGCCTTATTCAGATCCTGGTAATTCACACATACCCTGACTCGGCCATCCTTCTTTACAACCGGTACAATGTTGGCCAATCATTCTGGATACTCTACCACTTCTCAGAACTTGGCCTTTATCTGCTTAGCTACTTCTTCCTTAACCTTTTCAGCCCATTCTGGTCAGAGTCTTCTGAGTTTCTGCTTAACTGGCTTCATCTAAGGATCCGTATGGATTTTATGCTCTGCAATCTCTCTGTCAACCCTAGGCATGTCATCGTAAGACCAAGCGAAGGCTTTGACGTGTTTTTGCAAAATTTTGACAAGTTCTTTTCTCTAGTCCGACGTGATCTTTCGAGATGGATACCATCTTTGGATCATCATCTGTCCCTAGGTTCATTTCATGCAATGATGCATCATGTATGCTGAAGACATTAAATGAATGTTTGTATGTATGCACAGTTCCATCCAGAAAAACATCACACAAATAAGCAAAATCAGATTTTATTGCATTAAAGGCCTTGTACGCAGAATTGTTCACATCAAAAATTGAAAAAGCAGATACATTTGAAAAATCGCCATCCTCCACATACGAAGGGTCTTCATCAACAGCAACATAGTCGAACTCTTCGAATAGGTACCCCAAGTCTCCCTCCAGATCTTCTTTCTGTTCTTTAGTCAGCTCTCCTTTAAGTGTCTCACCCTTTCCCATCATTACCAGCTTAGTGAGCTCCTTCACAGCTTCCTCTACTAGCTCTTCATGGGTCCTCCCAGCCGATGGCTTCTTCTTTTCTAAACCCTTGCTTGGTTCCATCAGAGTGGACAGTGCTCTTGTGATGGCTTCTATGGCCACCTCCATCTCACTTCTCATTAGGTCAGTCTTCTTAAAGGTTTCTCCCTTATCCCCAAATTCAATTCTGACTTGGTCAATAGTTTTATGCCTCGGAGTTTTCTTGCCTTTATTTCAGGCTCCAGTAGGCTCAGTTCCATATTTGTTGAAATCAACAACATCAGCAAAAATCTCAATTTCTTGCCTTTATTTCCGGCTCCAGTAGGCTCAATTCCATATTTGTTGAAATCAACAACATCAGCAAAAATCTTAAACCCCAGGAGCTGGCCTTCCTCAATAATTATTGATTCAGGAGTCCCATCATAAATTGATTCTGTGGCCCGGATGAAGGTGTCAACCAAGTTCACCTGTTCTTTTCTTGCTTAGCCTTCCCCTTACGGTAACTAAGCCCAAACTGATGGTACTTGCTTGCTTCGATGTTAAACTTAGGGGTGCCTTGTAGCTTGGCCCCTAATCCTTTTCCAGGCTCATAGTTTTGCTTGGCAAAGTATCTGTGAATCCAGTCCAGAAACTCAGGCTTATCAGAAATTACTGCGACTTGAAAACCGATCATCAGCTGCTCAGTAGCACTTATGGCAGCCACAATAGAAGGCTCATCTGCTTCGATAGTCAAAACCCTTCCTTTAATCAAGAACTTCACCTTCTGATGCAGGATCGAAGGCTCTCCTCCTAGAGCATGGAAACAAGGCCTTCCCAAAAGTAGAGAGAATGTGACAGGAATGTCGATCACAGTGAAATAGCACATTTGGCTTAATCTCTCCTACCTTGACTTTGGTTTCAAATGTCCCAAGCATAGCTCTCTTGCTATCATCATATGCCCTAATCAAAGTGTTGGATCGGCACTGAGCGTCCATACTTGCCCCTAAGAAAGGCAGGATCCGAGAGGGGCAAATATTTAGGGCTGAGCCGTCATCCACCATTACGCTCGGCATTACCTTATCCATGACTTCCACCCTCAAGTATAGAGCCCTGTTATGGTTAACTCCTTTCAGTGAGACGTCTTCAACTCTAAAACTGATCTCAGGGGCTCTATTGGCTTTCAAGTCAACTCCCTTGATCATCGCACACACCTCATCAAGGGACATAGTGGGATTGGCTTCCATCTCCATTAACTGTTTGACCACCGCTTCTCAGTGCCTCTTCGACTCCATAAGTAAGTGCCAAACACTGGCACGAACTGGTGTCCTCTTCATTTTGTCTACTACTATGTCTTCCTCCTTGGCCAAAGGAGGTGATCGGGTAGTATCATTCTGCACTGGTGTAGTATTCCTTCTCAGGGTACTAGAGGTGGTACATTGGCGGGTTGATAAACCCTTCCGCTCCTTGTGATATGCATCGCTGGTCCATCTTTTTCAATGATTGTCCCTCTCTTTGTCTCCATCGGATAAACTGGCTTTGACTCTTGGACCTCAAACTCATCGTATTGATCATCCACTTCAATCTCGTCCAAATTGATGGGACTCGCCTCATCCTTCACTGCCAAAAGACTGCTCTTCGGCTATTTCTGGCTCTTCCTCACTTTCCACCAACACAGCTTGCATGCTCGGATTTGCATGGATGATCTGAGTGAATACATAATTGGCCAGCAGACCAGACTACACCATGTTCACTTGACTTCTAAAATTTGAGAGTGGATTCTTTTGCACACTTGGCTTCAAAGCAGGTTTAATAATCTTGCCATCAGTAACCAACAGCTTGATGGCTTTAATCAGCTAGGTGCACTCATTTGTATAATGACCACCCATCATTATATGACAGGAGTAGAAATTATCCGTATTTGCCTCAGCTGGAGGTGAGAATGGCCTTAGACTCTGCAACAACCTATCCTTTCTACACTTGGCAAAGATCCGACAAACTGATTCGGCCCATGGACTAGTGATCCTCTGGGTAGTTGGTCTCCCTTGATTCACAACAGCCACCTCTGCCTCCTGCACTTCGATAGAGGCTACTTTCGGCATCGTCTTGGAACTAGACCCCACTACAGTAGTCTTAGAGCTGCTACCTTTGTACCCCTGGGAGTACCCTTAATTATTCCTATAGGAGCCCAAACTCTATCTACCCCTTTGCTCCTCCTCCTTGTATCGTTCGATATGCTTGGCAAACTCTACCACCTCATTAAAGGAATGGATTTTAAGCTTCATCTTATCCTTGTACTAGGGCAAACTACCATCCACCAGTTTCATGATCAGAGACTCCGACTTTGGTGCCCCATCCACCAGAACCTGCACATCCATCCACCGTTTGTAGTAAGCCAGGAAAGACTCATTCGGCTTCTGGTGGATTCTCTCCAGGTCTTTAAGAGTTGTCTTAACTTGGGTGTTGTAGGCGTATTGCTTCACAAAAGCATCAGATAAGTCTTCCCAAGTGGAACGGGTATATAGGGGCATCTTCATGTACCACTTCGCTGCAACACCCCTCAGAGTAATTGGAAACAAGTTCAAGAGATGAGCCTTTCCAATCCCCATACTGGTCGTCAGCCTCATGTAGCTGTCCAAGTAGGCTTCCGTTCTTCCCCGGTGTAAGGAGGAAGATAAGGCATGTGAAAACTGGCCAGAAGTGGCCCCTCTCCATTGGCCATCAGTGTGGCATGGTCAGCACACTTAATAGGATTAAAGTGGACCATCTCCTTCAGTGGGAATCATTGCTTCTATGTCCGAAAATTTCTGATTCAGATGCTTCTCTAGCATCATCTCAATCAAGGCTTCCCTTACCTTCTCAAAGGCCTCATCCTCTTCGGACTGACGGTCAGGTTCTTTGTGGTTGATCACTCCATCGCTTCCTCTGGGAAGAGTTGCTCTAGTAGCATTAGTAATTTGGATAAACTATTGTCCCCTACTTCCAATAGAAGTCTGAGCCGGTGGAACAGCCTGAATAGGGATGGTGCTTATCACTGCCTGCACTTGTTCCCTAAGAGCAGCGTTGAACTCGTTTGAGGTTAGGAAGCTCCTCATAAAAGCGGCCATATCAAAGGGCAGGTTTCCATTGTTTCCATCGGCCATCTTCACTCTTTCAGCTTCTTCTAACAAAATCTTACTATAAACTAGTAGAGTGGGCAACTGAATTTTGACCTCCCGATCAGAATCTGACCCTGAGCTGATTCCCTCCACGGTGACAGGCTCTGATTAAACTGACTAAATTGGTGGGTTCGGTTCTGATTCAACATGAACTAACCGTTTCAAGGTGTGACTCCAAACTGCACATTCAACATAAGGTTAGAATCGCTGATGGATGTCATAGACCTAGACTCAACACACTAAATGGCTTGTATGATGTGTTCATGTTCATGATTGGATGATGCTTTATGGATGTGGACAATAATGAAAATGACTTTTGTATTTTCTTTCTTTTTGTTTTGGATCTTCTAAGCATACCCCATGCCATGCAAAAGACAATGCAAAAATTCGACGTGTGGGCTGGCACATGGATAGAAGTTTGGCGCCTTCGGGGCACCTAGTGGATGTCATGAAATGGTCACATATGTACCAACACACGGACAGAGGTTCGACACTTCATAGGTTAATGAAGTTACATGTGATGGTCATATGGGGGCTGTTCCATAGACAAAGGTTTGATGCTTTTATGGCATCTTAGATGAAGTGATGTCACAAACAAGTCGCATGTAACTGAAGACACGGATAGCATTTCGGCGTTCGAGGAACACCTTGCATGGTTTAAGCATGTTACAAAATGTCCTTATATGAGTACTAATCGGCACCTGTGGAGTACCTAGAATGAATTATCAATGTTATGGAACAACCCAATGTGGATCATGACACACAAGCAAGACTTTAGTGTCGCCATGACACCATGATGAGTGGACATGATATCATGTGATGGTGTTGTGTGATTCGCCACACGAACACAAGCTTAAGACCATTGTGGTCCTCTAATGGTGCAATGATGTAATGAAATGGCCAAGTGCAATCCAGTGCACAGGTGAACACAGGTAGTCTTGGGACTCCCGACATGTCATGAAATGAAATGGTCGTGAGGGGCGCACTTAGAACATCCTTCCATTTTAGATGGGATGAGATGACTGCCCATGTCATATAGAATGCAAGTGGCTGCACAAAAACATGGTTAGGATGTATGACATTCAAGATGATGTCGTGTATGCTTTATGGGAATGTTAACACGCATGATGTGATGGCACACGAATAAAAGGTCATGGCTGCATGAAAAATATGGTTAGTATAATACTAGCCGTATGATGATGCTTGCAAATGGCTGCATAAAAATGTGGTTAGAAAATGGCATGTGGATAATGCTTGTTTGATGTTGCATGTAAAGGTAAAAAATGAAACCACCATAAAACAAACGTTAGCACATGCAACAACATGCTCACCCTTCCAACCTTATCCCTCCTTTTGATTGGTCTCGCATTCTTCCTAGGTATTGGGTCTCTTTGGCATCAACCAAGGATACTAAAGGCGCACTCTCAATGTCCATTTTCAAATATATATTTTGGCAACCCTAAGAGGAAGTTGCTAGGCCATTACATGAAGGTATGAGTCAAACCAAGTCGTACAGGTTCCCATAACGAAAATATACTCCTCACTTCTCCCCACTCAAGGGTCCAAACGAAGGGGTACGTACGAGGCTATGAGTAGTTTACCCCCTCGGGTGCCTCTAATCCTAGCAGAAGAGGTAGGTCACCTTTGGAAACTAACCGGGCTTAAGCATATGTTGGAGGGATTCAAGAAGAGAAAATGTCATGCTATGCAGTTGTGAATGAGATATCGGATTATAAATTCATAATTGACTACAAGTGAGGATATACTTCAATTGTTGCCTAAGTTCCTTAAGTTTTTATGAAAACTTTTTTAAACAAACCGTTAGTCCCCAGCAGAGTCGCCACAGTGAGCGGATGACGATTTTACGGAACGTGCGGTGAAGCGGGGATGAAGTGGTTTTGAAAACGGGTTTTAATCTTCTTTAAGAAAGCTTTTCATTTTACTGGAAAACCCTCTTTGTAGAAAACTTTAATTGTAAGTGTGAATTTTGGAAAATAAGTATTTAGAAAATCCCAATTTAAACTTAAAGATCTCGAAACCTAAATTTCGAGATTAGATACAGAGTCGCCACCCGAATCAGCTCATTCGGGAAATTCTGGTACAACTCCCTACCAAGTGTAGACGCAGTACCTAATCCAGAGATTCAAGGTTTGGGCAACACATCTACCAATCCTCAAACTTGTTTTCAATTATTATTTCATAACATGATATAACATTCACTTAAATCTAGTCATTTTATCTTCTTTTATTTTTAATTAATGCTCATACACATGAAATAAATATAAATCCAAAAATAAAGTGCAGAAAAGTAAAGTGTGGGAAAAGTAAAGTCTAGGCCAAATTTAGAGGCCAAATTATATAACCCAGAAAAAAGAAAACTCTCATCCTCACCATGTATAAATGCCTATAATACACGATAATCTAAAAAGTACAATCTCCTAGATACATGAGATAATCTATAAAATACATCAAAACATAAAAATAAAGAAAAAATAAAAGCTGCATCCAAATACTGTTAGCACAAGTAAATAAAACACGCCAAGGACTCATACAAGATAGAATAGGGGTATTTTAGGAAACAGGATCATAAATGGGGGGACAATAGAGGAGTCCAGACGACTACTCGATTAGACTTGGAAAACATTTTATTGAAACGCCCTGTAGATTTTGTGAATGAAAAACCAGTTTTGAAAACAATTTGGCTCATTTTACATGCATTTTCCAACTTTTAGCAGGCCAGATATCCCGAAACCCGGGGTTCCGTTCATGAGTGGGCCTAAATTGAACATCCATCTATGGTCTGAAAATGTATACACGCTAAAAATCTGTTTTGAATGGGAAGGAGAGGCAAAATTACAAGTTAGAGGCCCGAAAGGGCAAAACTGTAATTCTGCCTCTCATACTACAGCCGAGTGGTTGTAGGGTATTATAGCCATGCCCCTGTAGTAGATGGGGCAGTTGTAACACCTACAACCGAGCAGCTGTAGTGTTCTAGAGACAACAACTCAGTTTTCTTTCTCGTTTTGAAAATCGTTTTGGAATTTAATGATTTTGAGCGATCTGGGATTTCAGGAAACTCATAAAACTCTATAAAAATAGGTTCAAAGCGGATCAAACGAGTCAGAAAATCTCTAAAAACTAGAAATCGCCAAACTTTAATATTACATCCAACAATTATAAATCTAAAAACTGAAAATCAAACATATATGGATGTAATTGACCAATAATAATCATGAAAAGCACATTTAATTTAAAGAACGGAAGCGTTATCCGTCGATTTGGGGTATTTGGAGCTTCTGCCCCTGAAGATTACAGCCGAGCGGCTGTAGATTACGACCGTGCCCCTGTAGATTACAGCAGAGCGGCTGTAATCATCAGGTAGGGCGGCTATAACCGGACTCACTTCCAGATGCAAAAAAACACAAAATCACAAACAAATGACACACAGAACGAATAAGAAAGAGTTTTTAAAGTCTATCAGAATTACCTTGATTGTGTTCCAGCTTTTTGGATCACTAGGAATGGATTGGGATGCCAGGAAACACCTTGCAATCACGAACAACCCGAAAACACATGCGATCACCGAAGCTTGAATGGAACCCCGAATCAAATTGGATGAGTGTTTACAGACCAAAGCCTCTCCAGAAAACTAATCCCTAGAGAATTTTAATTGTTTCTATAGATTTAATTAAGGTTTTTTTATCGTTTTTGATGGAATGGTTTAATTTTCTCTCTTTTTCTCTCTCAAATCTCTCAAGAACCCTAATTCTCTAGAATTGTGGCTGCTCTCCTCTGATTTCCCTTTCTAGTTTCGTTATTTTTGTTTTTATACTTCCCCAAATAGGTTAAAAAATCAAAATTTAAGACTGATTTACGCTAATTAGGAAATCTGGCGATTACAGCCACGCGGTTGTAGTGGACTACAGTCGTGTGGCTGTATTACAGCCGTGCGGCTGTAGGGCACTATAGTCGAGCGGCTATAGTTACCATATAAGCCTATTTCTATGCTTTTCGCCTTTTGTCTTCGGTTCTTCCAAATGCTCACTCGACCTTCTTCGGGGTTCTGTACCAAGACTTGTCACACATATTCGGGTCATCCGAAACATTTCCGACATTGTCCCAGTCATTCTGAATCCATTTCATGTTTATCCGTGAAAAAAAGGTAATAATGGCTTTCATACTGAGGTCGGGAAAAAACCCGTGCTCACATCTCTCTTCTTCCTTTTTTGATCTCACCGCTGCAATGATCTTAATGTAAGCTTTTATTTCTAATAATCATAGCCGGTGAGTTTATTTCTTGAGAAACTTCATCAATCTCTCTTTTTATGAGATCGGTAGTGTGAGAGACGATCCTTTTTAGAGTGAATGGGTCGCAAGGCTAGGCCTGGGTTTTTACACAAAATAAGATTTGGGGTTTATAAAATTTAGTAAGAAAACGAACGAAACTGATTAATCTCACTAAAAATTATAGGAGTCACCACCTGGTTTAGCTCAATCGGGAAATCGCGGTATAGCCGAGCCGAGTAGGAATCACCATACCTTTTATTCAGAGATTCAAGTCTAGAAAATTAACCTATTTCTTTCTGATTCAAAATATTATATTAATAGTTTTATCTCAATACCTTTTATGATTTTATGGTTTATTTTAAGTAATCTAAATGTTCAAACAAGCAAACTATAAACAAATTCTGGAATATATAAATTGAGAGAAGTAAATTATTACAAGCCGATTAAATAGACTAACCTAGGGGATACATTTGTGTAAAAGGGAATTTGGGGTACAAACGCCTATATACAAGAAAATCTAATATTTACATTTGCTTAAAGTACACGAAATCTAAAATAAAAGTTAACATACATCTAACCTGTTCTACCTACAAAACAAAGGTTAATATATAACAAAATATTTTCACGCACCTGAGTTATCTGAATATCCCATTCTATGTCTATTTAAATCCTATGTGAAATTATTTTGTCATATGGTAACCTTTGTTTAAGTAAATGTAAATATTATATTTTTATCCAAAGCCAAAAACCCCTAGCATGCATTCTACTTGAATTTCTTCAGTAATAAACATGCACGTGTTTCAAGGCATTTCCATAGTTAAGAATTTCCTCTCAGTCTCATCTTAACCACTAGCATATGAGGTGATCAGTCTCAAGAAAGATGAAGCACACCAAGAAACATTCATCAAACAAACAATAACCATAATAAAGAAGGAGAAGGAGTACTTACTACTGCCAGTCGAGCTGGCTCAAGCCTGCTTAGAACTGACTACTCACAACACATGAGCAACATCAAGAGAAAATAAAATAATAATATAAATTAAGAGAAATTGCTACTTGTTGACTTAAGTTTTGATGATCACAAAGAGTTGACATTTAAGGAAAATAAATTCTTGAATATAATTGTATATTGTATTTAAAGAATACAAAATCCTTTATAAGAATATGAAAGCTATACAAAACAAAGGCTTTTTGTAGCAAATAGCTTATAAGCTTCAAAATAGTAATATTGTTATAAGTACAAAGGCTATAAGCTATGTGACTTAGAAGAAAAACTTTTAGAAGCTAAAAACTTCATTTGATAAGACCATGTCTTCTCTTGTAAGACATATCCAACAACTATTTTCTTCTTATGAAAAAGATGCAATTGCCATTTTTTTCACTTCAAGAGCTCCAAGTAATCACATCCTTGTTAGGAGGTTCTTCCAACAACTATATTCTGCTTGCAAGGTGAATGCAACTACCTTATCATTGCCTCAAGGGCTTCAAATGGACATATCTTCTTCATAAGGTATTTGCAATAACTATATCTTCTTTATCAGGTGGTTTCAATAACTATATCACCTTATTAAGCTTATGCAACAACTACTTCATCTTATGAGAAGCTTTCCAACACCTATAAAAGAAGATTAAATTGAATTGGTAAAAGTGGAGACTTCAAGCAATATTCATACATTCAAGCTATTATTTTCAAGTCTTCCACAATTCCTTCAAAAAGCATTTTTTAAGAGAGAAATCTTCATATTTGTTAATTCAAATTTCATATTCAAGGAATTGTATTTTCATAAAGGGCAGTGTGAAAAGGGGGTTTACTTTGTTGATAGTGTGATCAACAAAGTTTATAAAAGTTTGGTACTTAATCTTTGAAAAAGTATAGTAAAAAATACCGGATAAGTTTGATGCTTGAGCTTTGAAAAAGCATCTGAAGAGTTTTGTTACTTAAACTCGGAAAAAGTAACAGTAGAGGTTTGATACTTAGCCTGCAAAAGTATTGAGTTTGTTACTAGAACTTGCAAAAAGTACCCAGGCTTATTTCTTGCCTGTATAGGAAATACTAGTGGAAAATCTCAAGTGGTTGGCTTAGGGGCTCGACGTAAATTGGTTGGGTCGAATCAATATAAATCTTGGTATCTTTGTTTTTCTATCCGTATTATGAGCACGGGTTTTCCCAACCTCTGTGATGATAATCCTATGTTACCTATTAAGCAGACGGACGTGAATTGGACTTGGAAATGAGAGGGATGTTGCCTGGAATGTCTCAAACACTTTGGAACCAAATGATCCTCAATCCGAAACTGTGAGACAGGTCCTTCAAGTGATTAGAGGGCTTAGAGGTGAGTGTGGGATTTAGGAAAATCTGTCACAGCTCTGATTAGAGGCTCATGGTTGTAGTTTTACAACTACAGCTGCACGACTATATTTCCAGAGCTACACGGCTGTAACCTTAAAACCACGCAGCTCTATCATGCGGACAGAAATCTTCCTAAATAGCCAGAATTAGTCTTTGACAGGGATTTGATTTCTTAATTAGTGGAAAGACCCCGAGATTATCTAGGTTTGGGAGATCAAGAAAAGATAACAATAAAAAAATAATACAACAGAGAGGAAAAGAACCGAATTACACAGAGATTGGAGATTCATTCTAGGGGAGAAAACAAAAGGAGAGAAAACTAAGAACTAACAAATCGAAAAACAGTGAACAAAACTCCTAAAATGGACTCAGAAACACTTAGGGTGAGGGTTTTCTAGTGACTTTCATTCATCTGGGTCTATTCTTGGGTTGCATTCGAATCAATTCGGGAAGCATACTCGAAGATTTCGGAGCATACGCCGGATTCTAGGCATGTTCCACATTTTCAATCCACTTTTGGATGTTAAACACACTGGAACATTGACAAGGTAAACTCTGAGAGGCCTTAAACTCGTCCTTATTTGTTCTGTGTTGTGATTTGTTCTGTGTTTTGTTGAATTTCTGGAACTGACTGTTTAATTATAGCTGTGCAGCTGTAAATAGAGCGAGTGGCTGAAATCCCTTAGGACAGAGCTGAGAGGCTGTAACACTACAGCCGCACGACTGTGTTCATCAGGGTAGAAACACGAAAAGCCCTAAAATCGACTAAAAGTAGCCATATTCCATTTCATTTGTTCTGTTATGATTTATTCGGTCCCAATCACATCTGTTATATTCTGAAGCATGGTTTTCTATCATCATTGAACATTAATATGAGATTTTCGGATTCTTTGGTTTTGGTTTTTGAGTTTTAAGGTTGTTTGATCTAAACCGGATCCTCTGCCCAGCTATAGCGGATCCAAAGGCTCCTCAAAGTCCTTAGAAATCATTGAAAACGATCAAAAAAGTGATTTCAAAGCAAAGAAAACCGATTTAAGGTTCTAGATAATACAGACATATGGCTGTAGTGCTATAGCCACATGGCTGTAGTTCTATAGCCGTGTTGCTCTAACAGAGCCGCACGGCTTGCTCTAGCTTCCAGAAGGAGGCAAAATCATGGGACGACCCACACAGACGTCGTAACGTAGTGCTGTCTTCAGAATCAATCTGTTTTTGGCATGTTTACTGCTTTTGGGGCTCAGATGGATGTTTGTAATTAAAAACCCCTATGAACGAAACTGCGAGTTCTGGGATAACCGACCCACTACCGAAGTAATTTGCATGCAATCTAGCTAAACTGTTTTTAAGCACAAAACCTATAGGGCATTTCTAAAACCGTTTTCCAGGTCTAACCGAGCAACTCGCCCGGACTTCTCAATTACCCCCTAAACGCATGCCCCCATTTCCTGAAATCCCCATTCTATCCTGTATGAGTCCCATTTGTGTTTATAATGTAATTGTGCTAACCAATCTGTTTTGCAACTTTTATTTTATTTTATTTTTATTTTGTACATACTTTATTGATTAATCATGTATTCTAGGTAATTGTAATTTTTAGATGTTTGTGTATATAGGCGATTTTAATGGTGAGGATAAGAGCTTTTTCTCTTTTTGGGTTGTAACAAGCGGTCTCTATTTCTTTTTGGTTTTGATGTATAGTTTATATTTCTGCACTTTAATTTTATGCACTTTATTTATGTCATTTGAATGAGCATGGGCTAAATAACAAAAGATTAAAATGTGTAGAGAATTAAGTGAGTAAAATATTGTGATATACACTTATAAATGAATACAAGCATGAGGTTGAATAGGTAAGTTGCCCGACCCTAAATCTTTGGATTAGGTACAGTAGTCTACTCGGTAGGGTGCTGTACCAAAATTTCCTGGATGAGCTAATCTGGGTGGCGACTCTATCACTGATCTTGGAATTTAGGTTTCGAAATCCGTAAATAACAAAACAGGATTTTCTAAAAAACAAAACCAGTTTTCCAAAAACTCATATTTAAAGGTTTTCTACAAAAGGGATTTCCAAATAAATCAATGGTTTCCCTAAGCAAGATATGAACCCGTTTTCGAAACAAATCATCAAACACATCTTTTCTTTTTCCTCGGTTCGCTTCACCACGTTCCGCTCTAAAAGGTCATTCGCTCATAGTGGTGACTCCGCTGGGGATAACAGTTTCTTGAAACATTTAAAATAAAAACTTAAGGAACTTAGGCAACTACTGAAATATAACCTCGCTTGTAGTCATTTACTAGTTCATAGTGCCATATTTTATTCACACTCGCATAGCATGACATTTTCTTCTTCTCAACCCCTCAAACTCACTGATCAGCCCGGTTTACTTCTGAAGGTGACCTAACTCTTCCATTAGGATTGGAGGCACCCAAAAGGGTAAACCACTCATAGCATCATATGAACCTCTCATGTTCTATGTGGAGGAGTGTATTTTCGCTATGGGGACCTGTATGACCCTTGGTTTGACTTTGGCCCATATGTAATGACCTAGTAACTTCCCCTTAGGGTTACCAAAACATAAATTCGAAAGTGGACATTGAGATTACACCTTTGGTATCCCCGGTCGATGCCAAAGAGACCTAACACCTAGGAAGAATGCGTGACCAATCAAAAGGAGGAATAAGGTTGGAAGGGTGAGCATATTGTTGCGTGTGCTAACATTTGCTTAGTGGTGATTTTATTTGACCTTCTCATAAAGCATCAAGCACGCCTAATCATTCATGTGCCATTCTAACCACATCTTTGTGCAGCCATTTTCAAAACATCAACATATGTATGACATTGATGCTAACCATGTTTTCGTGCAGCCATGACATTCTAACCACTAGCTGCCATTTACATCTCATGTGTTGACATTCCTATGAAGCATACATCACAATATCCCATGTGTCATGCATCCTAACCACATCTTCGTGTAGCCACTTACATTTTGTGTGACATTCACATCATCTCATCTTATTCCATTTAATGAAAGGATGTTCTAAGTATGCCCTTCATGACCATTTTATTCCATATCGGGTGTCCCAAAACTACATGTGTCCTGTGTTGGAAATGCCCTAGTCCCGAGGCATTGGTCCTTGTATTTGTACTATACATTTATTAGATTTATGTGTTGTACTCATTTGTGTCATTAATAAAGGCATCAATTCATTTATTATATTTATCTTGTGCAGTATAGTAAATGAAGTATCCAATGGACATATCTATATCCATGACGACTAGTGTCATGCACTTAGCAGTAAGACCATGGATAGGGTTAACAATATGACCATAAATAGATCCGTAGTCTGTTCCAGTCATGGGAATGAATGGAACAACAGACTATCATTAACCTGGTTGTATGGCGGTGTCTTACCGGTCATTGGACATGGAATGTCAACCAAGTTAATGGGTACATGCCTGGGAGCATGGTACTGGATAGATCCACTAAACGAGTAATCCACATGGTATGGTATCACAATGGATTCTCGTGTAGTACTTGTATGGATCCTTTGACCTGACCATATGATTGTATTACATGTGAAGTCGCATACTTAGGGGTACGCCTAAAGGGCCTGTAATAGGGTGCCAAGTATGGGTGCTTTCGGGTATGTCACTGAACGTGGTAATACTATGGATATGCAGAAGGGATTTGTCACTCAGTAACCAACTGAGAAGATATCACCGGCCACTTGATGAATGTGACTGATAAGAGTGTGGCCATACCCAAACAAGTTGGAACTTGTTTGTGAGCATCAGTACATTCGGGATCAAGTTAAGGTCCGGACACAAAAGAGGGTGATCAATCCATGCCTCTGTGTTGGACACCGATATCAATGACATGGGATGTACAAGTTTAAACTACAGGGTTATGATATCAGTTAGACTGCCATCTCCATCTTAATTGGGGGCTGCAGTGACTTGCTAGAGCCCAACTGCAGTCTGCGAGCCAAAGGCCCGCTGCCAACATAAAGATGGGCCCACGGGATCGTACACATTGAGCGACTGGACACCGATTTAAAGAATCACAAGTACACTTGGAGTGTACACTCTAGGGAGAGAGAGAACTATATATATTAATTATATTATAAGGATCAATTGGATTGATCATTATAATAAAATTAATATTTGGCTTCACATAATTAATTGGATTAATTATGAGATTATTTCCTAGGTGGAAATATTCATATGTATAGGTTTACATATGAATTTGTTTTGTGA
The DNA here is from genome assembly GCA_039660915.1 of Euphorbia tirucalli. NCBI lineage: Eukaryota > Viridiplantae > Streptophyta > Magnoliopsida > Malpighiales > Euphorbiaceae > Euphorbia > Euphorbia tirucalli. Next base: position 24,764,918 of record CM077640.1, on the reverse strand, counting down.
AGACTTAATTTTAATTTGATGGATTAAATTAATTAGTCAAACCAATTTTAATTTATATGTAAATAATATATTACTTGGAGTAATATATTAAATACATGGGTTAATTAAAATTGGGCTTGATATTGATTTAGACCAGACTAATTAAAATAAGTTTGGGCCTGAATTAAAAGGAGGAAGCCCCACAGACAAAGAAGCCAGACTGGGCCCAATTTCCAGCAAGGGAATTTGGAAGCCCTAGGGTTAAAAACCCTAAGGGAAATTCAGCCAAACTACTTGAGCTCCTAGCCCCACTTGGCCGAATTCTCTTCCCTTCCCTCACTCTCTAATCTTTGTGATTTTTGACGCTAGCACGTGCGGTGTTCGTTAGGCGCTCGTGTACGGGAACGAGGAGGAATTCTATTTTGAATTCTGCAGTCATCATCCATCTCAGAAAGAGATTTTTCTGGTAAGAAATTTAATCCCTTTCTATTTGATTTTAAGTTTTTCAATTTTCACTTCAATTGCTCCTGGGACTGGATTTGAGGAAATCACCACGTTCTTCCGCTTTCCGCTTTTATCGGGTGATTTCCGGTGACAAATCCCAACAGTGGTATCAGAGCGGGCTTTGGACCCGTGGAAATTGATTAATTTGGTTGAATCCCTATTTTGAAATTGGATGTTTTTGTTTGGGATTCATGGTATGGGTTTTATGATTTTTCCCATATGTTTTATGCAATGAAAATTAAATTTGCATATAGGTTTATGTTAGTTTAATTTTATTGTGTTTTATTGTAATTCTTGGTGAATTGCTATGGATGATGATTGGTTAATTTTTATTTTTTATTCTAGATTTAAAAAAAAAAAAAAAAATCGGCCTCCCGGGGGCCGCCGCACGCGGCAGCAGCGGGCTGCTGCTGGGCAGTGGCCGCTGCAGGCTGCAGCAGCGGGCAGCCGCTAGGCGGCTGCACCGCTGCTGCTGCTAGGGCAACTCTGTTGCCCTAGTTGCAGCGGGCCGGGCCCTGTGTTTTGGATTTTGCGGGTATTTTGGGTCCGGGGCCCATTTTTGAAATTTTACTTGGTTTTAAAATTCGTGTGTTTAAATTTATGTAATTTAAATGCGCATGGTTTCTTGGATGAATTTTATTTCGTTCATGTGATATTAGTTTTGGAAATTAATATGGTTAATGGAAATTGGTTCGGGTAATTTTGGCACAATTACTCGGACGGCTAAATTGGACCCATGGTTTCCCAATTCCAGTGGGAGCAGTTGGACTGCCTGGGCTGGAGGCCCAAAGCCCGTTTAGGGTTAGAACCATGGTGGGCCAAAATTGGCGATTTCCTAATAATGGCTTTGACATAATTTAAATGGGCTTAAATCATGCATTATGACATGCTTTTGAATTGTATGTATTGGATGCATATGAATGGTTGAATGAATGTATGATTGGATGCTATTGGGCCTTTTACGAGATGGGTTGTATTTTTCTTTTGGGTAAATACGGCCTGTGTGTCGTTTTCTTTTAATGTAATTTTATTTTATTTAAATTAAATATTATAAAATTTGTAAAAGAAGAAGCCCATGGAGTGGTGAGCCCAAATGGAGGTGCAAGCCCAAATTGGAGGTGCAATCCCAGAAGGAGAAGATGGAGGCCCGCCTAATATATGTTTCTAGTATAGGTTTACTAGAATAATATTAGGATGTAATATAGGCCCATAGCAGTCCATTTTAATTTTATTTAATCATTTTTATATTCATTTGCATGTATGAATGTATGTTACAAATAGCTCATTCACCCGCTTTATGTATGTAAGCCGTTATAATTGAATCTAATAACCAAACGGAAATTACTAAGTCGCTTAAAAGTGCTTCCCTCATTCAAAACCGAATCGAAGTGGGAATAGGCCAGTTGTAGACCATGCCCTCGCAGGATGCACTGGAGTATTGTCACTTTGTATTGGGTTAGAGTATGGGATACTTTAACACTTGGATGGAGGTTTTGACTTAGCATGGGTAGTAGGATTCTCCTGGCCCTAAGCACAGATGGGTAAGTGCCAAAAAGCCCATCAAACCGAGAGTCCCTAGGTTGGGATTGGACAGCGTTCCTACCTAAATAATTAAGGTATAGTTGTACCAAACCCTCGTTTGGCTATATCTTAATGAAATATGGATCTCGGCCCATGAGCCCAACAACTCGGTTAAATTAATAACTTGATTCATTATTAATTTTATATGGGAACAACAAAGTAAAGCCCTTTATCAACACTCTCAATGTTTTTCTGTGTAGAAACACCCAAATGGCAAACACAAATACCTTATCACTGCGATCAATTCTTGAAAAGGACAAGCTTTCCGGCCCTAACTTCTTAGACTGGTCTAGGAACTTGAGGATAGTTCTAAGACAAGAGTCGAAAGAGTATGTGCTGGAAAGGCCTGTGCCGGCTGCGCCTCAGGGACGTAATCCACCGGCTGCCCAGCTGGAGGAATACGAGGTGCACGTCAAGGACAACCGGGATGTGACATGCCTTATGTTGGCTAGCATGGTCCCTGAACTGCAAAAACAGTTTATGGACCATCAAGCCTATGCTATGATAACAACTCTTAATGAGATGTTTCAAGAGCAAGCTCGTCAGGAAAGGTACCTGACCAATAAGGCATTCCACTCTTGCAAGATGGGGGCCGGGACATCTGTGAGTGCACACGTGCTCAAGATGAAGGGCTATTTGGATACTTTGGCCCGTCTCGGATCGCCTATTTCTCAAGAGTTGGAGGTGGACACAATCCTCGCGTCCTTGCCGGATTCTTATGATCAGTTCATCCTTAACTACAACATGCAAGGGATGAACCGCACTGTCAGTGAGCTGCATGGGATGCTTAAGCTTACTGAGCAGTCGATCAAGAAGACTCCACCGGTGCTGCTGGTTAACAAGGGGAACGCTCCTCTTGCTAAGGGTAAGGCCAAGGAAAAGGCCAAGGCTAAGGCCAAGAAAGCCAAAGCCAAGAAGGCCAAGGCCCAACCCAAGGCCCAGCAGAAGGCAGGTCCTGAGGACGTCTGTTTCGGGTGCAGACAGGCGGGCCATTGGAAGAGATCGTGTCCCAAGCTGATGGGAGAGCAGAGAAGGGGCCAAGGTGCGTCCTCTTCAGGTATTTATGTTATAGATATTAACCTTACTGTTTCAACATCCTGGGTATTGGATACTGGATGTGGTTCTCACATTTGTTGCAATGTGCAGGGACTTAAGAACAGAAGGTTGCTGGGGTCGGAAGAGGTGGACTTGCGGGTTGGGAATGGAGCAAGGGTTGCTGCCATAGAGATCGGCGAATACCACCTAATGATGCCCAGCGGATTGGTTTTGATTTTAGAACATTGTTACTTTGTATCTGCTATGTGCAGGAATATTATCTCTGTATCAATGTTGGATATTTCTGGATTTGATTTTACTATTATAAATGGTCGAATTTCTATATCCAGAGAGGGGTTATTTTATGGAGATGCTCTATTAAATAATGGCCTGTATGTCCTGGACTTAAATGAAACCAATCACATCTATAACATAAACACGAAAAGGGTTAAGCCTAACGAACTTAATCCGGTCTACCGATGGCATTGTCGTCTTGGCCATATAAACGAGAAGCGCATAGCTAGGCTTCACAAAGCTGGAGTCCTAGGGTCATTTGACTTGGAGTCAATTGATACATGCGAATCATGTTTAAGAGGCAAGATGACAAAGACACCTTTTAGCAAAAGGGTTGAAAGGGCCACTGGCTTGTTGGACCTAATACATTCAGATGTATGTGGACCTATGAGCGCAGCGACCAGAGGTGGGCATCTGTACTTCGTCACGTTCACGGATGATTTCAGCAGATATGGCTATGTCTATCTGATGAAACACAAGTCCGAGACCCTTGATAGGTTCAAGGAATTTAGGAACGAGGTACAGAACCAGCTAGGCAGAAATATCAAAGCCCTTCGGTCGGACCGAGGCGGTGAGTATATGAGCCTAGAGTTTGACTCATACTTGAGAGAGCAAGGAATAGTTCCGCAGCTCACTCCTCCTGGAACACCACAATGGAATGGGGTGTCCGAACGGAGGAATAGGACTTTGTTGGACATGGTCCGCTCAATGATGAGTCAAGCATCTCTCCCAATTAGCTTCTAGGGACATGCCCTCGAGACAGCAGCTCTCATATTAAACAATACTCCGACTAAGGCAGTGGAAAAGACCCCATATCAGATATGGACGGGCAAGGAGCCCAATGTGTCTTTCCTAAGGATTTGGGGATGCGAAGCACATGTCAAGAAATTGACTAGTGGCAAGCTGGAGCCCAAAACCGATAAATGCCTGTTTGTGGGCTACCCTAGGGAAACCAAAGGGTATTACTTCTACAACCCCGCCGAGAACAAGGTGTTCGTGGCAAGGAAGGGGGTCTTTCTGGAAAAGGAGTTCCTTTCCAAGAAAGATAGTGGGAGCAACGTTGAACTCAGGGAAGTTCAAGGTCCACAAGCTCCTGAAGAGGATAACTCGGAGGCCCAGGTGGAGCTTCCACAAGCAGAAGCACCGACCCAGGCCACACAAGAACCTAGAAGGTCTGGTAGGGATCGTCGGGAACCGGAGAGGTATTGTTTCCTCGTCACCGATGATCAAACTCTTCTCATTTGGGATGAAGAAGAACCTAAAACCTACCAGGAGGCTATGGCTAGCCCACAGTCTGCGAATTGGCGTAAAGCCATGGAGGCAGAAATGCAATCTATGTACAATAATCAAGTTTGGAACTTGGTTGATCCACCTCCGGGTGCTAAGGTAATAGGTTGCAAGTGGTGCTATAAGCTAAAAGCTGATAATACCTTCAAGGGGCGTCTGGTTGCGAAAGGTTTCAGACAAGTCCATGGGATAGACTATGATGAAACTTTCTCACCAGTAGCCATGCTCAAGTCCATCAGGATACTACTGGCCATAGCCGCATGGTATGACTATGAGGTATGGCAGATGGATGTCAAAACCGCTTTCCTTAATGGAAAGCTACTCGAGGATGTGTACATGACACAACCTGAGGGTTTTGTCGATCCTAAGTATCCGGGAAGGGTATGCAAACTTCAAAGGTCCATTTATGGACTGAAGCAAGCATCCCATAGTTGGAATCTAAGATTCAATGAGGCTATAAAGGAATATGGCTTCATACAGAATCTGGATGAGCCTTGTGTGTATAAGAGGACTAGTGGGAGCATTGTCACATTTTTGGTACTGTATGAAGGACTTAGGCGAAGCTGAGATGATCCTAGGGATCAGGATCTATAGGGATAGATCAAATCGGCTTCTGGGCCTAAGTCAGGCTTCGTACATTGACAAAGTTCTGAAGAGATTCAGCATGGACCGGGCCAAGAAAGGTTTCTTGCCAATGGGCCATGGGCTGAAACTTAGTAAGAAGAACTGTCCTAAAACAAGGGAGGACAGGGAGAACATGAAATTGGTTCCATATGCCTCGGCTATTGGATCAATTATGTACTCTATGTTGTGTACGAGACCTGATGTCGCCTTTGCACTGAGTATGACGAGCCGATACCAGTAGGATCCCGGGGAGGATCACTGGAAAGCTGTCAAGGCAATCCTCAAGTACCTTAACCGGACTAAGGATAGCTTCTTGGTGTATGGTGGTTAGGAAGTGCTATCAGTTACTGGGTATACTGATGCAAGCTTCCAGACAGACCAAGATGAGTACCAATCGCAGTCAGGGTATGTATTCTTGCTGAATGGTGGTGCTGTAAGCTGGAGGAGCTCAAAGCAACCAACCATAGCGGACTCTACAACAGAAGCTGAGTACATGCTTTGTGTTCTTGTGTGACCGAGGATAATGTCGCAGATCCATTGACCAAGGCGCTGGCCCAGCCCAAGCACGAGGGTCATACTAGATCTATAGGGATTAGGCCCATGCCTAGTTGGAACTAGTGCAAGTGGGAGATTGTTGGAAATGCCCTAGTCCCGAGGCATTGGTCCTTGTATTTGTACTATACATTTATTAGATTTATGTGTTGTACTCATTTGTGTCATTAATAAAGGCATCAATTCATTTATTATATTTATCTTGTGCAGTATAGTAAATGAAGTATCCAATGGACATATCTATATCCATGACGACTATTGTCATGCACTTAGCAGTAAGACCATGGATAGGGTTAACGATATGACCATAAATAGATCCGTAGTCTGTTCTAGTCATGGGAATGAATGGAACAACAGACTATCATTAACCTGGTTGTATGGCGGTATCTTACCGGTCATTGGACATGGAATGTCAACCAAGTTAATGGGTACATGCCTGGGAGCATGGTACTGGATAGATCCACTAAACGAGTAATCCACATGGTATGGTATCACAATGGATTCTCGTGTAGTACTTGTATGGATCCTTTGACCTAACCATATGATGGTATTACATGTGAAGTCGCATACTTAGGGGTACGCCTAAAGGGCCTGTAATAGGGTGCCAAGTATGGGTGCTTTCGGGTATGTCACTGAACGTGGTAATACTATGGATATGCAGAAGGGATTTGTCACTCAGTAACCAACTGAGAAGATATCACCGGCCACTTGATGAATGTGACTGATAAGAGTGTGGCCACACCCAAACAAGTTGGAACTTGTTTGTGAGCATCAGTACATTCGGGATCAAGTTAATGTCCGGACACAAAAGAGGGTGATCAATCCATGCCTCTGTGTTGGACACCGATATCAATGACATGGGATGTACAAGTTTAAACTACAGGGTTATGATATCAGTTAGACTGCCATCTCCATCTTAATTGGGGGCTGCAGTGGCTTGCTAGAGCCCAACTGCAGTCTGCGAGCCAAAGGCCCGCTGCCAACATAAAGATGGGCCCACGGGATCGTACACATTGAGCGACTGGACACCGATTTAAAGAATCACAAGTACACTTGGAGTGTACACTCTAGGGAGAGAGAGAACTATATATATTAATTATATTATAAGGATCAATTGGATTGATCATTATAATAAAATTAATATTTGGCTTTACATAATTAATTGAATTAATTATGAGATTATTTCCTGGGTGGAAATATTCATATGTATAGGTTTACGTATGAATTTGTTTTGTGAAGACTTAATTTTAATTTGATGGATTAAATTAATTAGTCAAACCAATTTTAATTTATATGTAAATAATATATTACTTGGAGTAATATATTAAATACATGGGTTAATTAAAATTGGGCTTGATATTGATTTAGACCAGACTAATTAAAATAAGTTTGGGCCTGAATTAAAAGGAGGAAGCCCCACAGACAAAGAAGCCAGACTGGGCCCAATTTCCAGCAAGGGAATTTGGAAGCCCTAGGGTTAAAAACCCTAAGGGGAATTCGGCCAAACTACTTGAGCTCCTAGCCCCACTTGGCCGAATTCTCCTCTCTTCCCTCACTCTCTAATCTTTGTGATTTTTGACGCTAGCACGTGCGGTGTTCGTTAGGCGCTCGTGTACGGGAACAAGGAAGAATTCTATTTTGAATTCTGCAGTCATCATCCATATCAGAAAGAGATTTTTCTGGTAAGAAATTTAATCCCTTTCTATTTGATTTTAAGTTTTTCAATTTCCACTTCAATTGCTCCTGGGACTGGATTTGAGGAAATCACCGCGTTCTTCCGCTTTTATCGGGTGATTTCCGGTGACAAATCCCAACATCCTGCCCGTGCACCGGATTACACTTGGCCAAACTATTTCATTCATGAGAGGACCACAACGATTTTAGGTCTATTTTCATGTGGTGGGTCACATGATATCATTACATGACATCATGCTCATTTATCATTGGTGTCAAAGTGATGCCGAAGTCTTGCTTGTGTGTCGCGATCCACGTTAGATTATTTCATGACATTAATGAATAATTTGAGGTACTCCACGAGTACTGGATTACTATACATATAGGGGCATTTTATAACATTACCAAATCACACAAGGTGTTCCATGAACACTAAACTTTTGTATGTTTCTCGAGTCACACGTGACTTGTTTATAACATCATTTCATCCAAGATGCCCTAAAGGCATTAAAACTCTGTCCATGGTACGGCCCCCATGTAACCATTTCATATCACTTCATTGACCTGTAAAGTGTCAAAACTCTGTCCCTGTGTCAGCACACACGTGACCATTTCATGACACCCGTTAGCTGCCTCAAAGGCACTAAACCTTTGTCCGTGTGACGGCTCACATGTGACCTTTTTGTATCATCTTTTGCATGAAATTGGGCATTCATGGAATGTCCAAAATAAAAGAAAAGGAAAACATAAAGATCATCATCATTATTATTCTCATTCATCTAACATCATTCAACCATGATCATCTCACGATCATACCATACACATCACTTAGTGCGTCATGTCTAGACTCATGACATCCATCCATGGTGCTAACCCTATGATGAATGTGCAGTTTGGAGTCTAACTTCAAAATAGTTAGTGCGGGTTGAACCATATTCCAGTCAGCCAGTTCAGTCAGTTCAACTAGAATCAATCACTGTGAAAGAGATCAGAGATAGTTACGGTCGAATCAGAGCAATGGTTCGGCAGTCAGTTACCTACTTTACCAATTGACAGTCAGTTCGTGCTAAAACAAGTGAATAGAATGGAAATGGCTCAAGACAGACCAGCGGAGGTTCCCCCTTTTGACATGAACGCATTTGTGGATGCCCTGCTGAACTTAGACAGATTTAAGGCTACTTTAAGTGAGCAGATGAGAGCTGTTATGCCCACTGAAGGAGGTCAGACCGCTCAGCCAATACCAGCCTCAGTCGAAAATGGAGGAGATACAGTCCAAGTGGCAAATAGAGCCAGAGGAGGCATTCCTGGTAGTAGTAGAGTGGTCATTCCTCATTAGGAGATTCACCGCCAGTTTGAGGAAGACGAAGCTTTTCTGAGGGCAAAAGAGGCTTCAATTGAGATGGCTGCCAAAAACGAATTTCAAGGAAAAATTGTCTCACTTGGAGGCTCTGATACCAAAACTGAAAGAGATGGTGCATTACAATATCATCAAGTGTGCTGACCCAGCCACTCTGATGGTGGAAGGAGGAGAGCCACTCCCGTTGGTTTCCAGATGCCTTATCTGCCCCCATACACTGGAGAAGGTCCACCAGAGGCTCACTTGGACAGCTATGTGAGGATTATGTCTAGTATGGGAATCATGAAAATCCACCTACTGAACCTATTCTTGACTACTTTAAGGGATGCTGCTGCTAAGTGGTATTTGAAGATGTTGATCCACACCCGTTCCATATGGGAAGATTTGTCTGAAGAATTGGTGAAGCAGTATACTTATAACACTCAAGTGGAAACCACTCTAGAAGATCTAGAAAGGATTCATCAAAAACCCAATGAGTCCTTTCTGTCTTACTACAAGAGGTGGATGGATGTCCAAGTGCTGGTGGATGGAGCTCCAAAGTTAGAGTCTCTCATTGTAAAATTTGTTGATGGAAGCCTGCCTCAATATAAGGACAAAATGAAGCTGAAAAAGATTCCATGCTTTTACAGAAGTTGTCGAATTTGCTAAGCAAATTGAGAGGTATGAGGAGGAAGACCAAAGAAACAAGCAAAATTTTGGTACTTATTAAAGCAGTCAGGCATACACACAAGACTACAAGGCTGGTAATTCCACAACCACATCTGCTGCTTCTAGTTCAAAACTGGCTCAAACCGTAACCCTTGGACAAGTCCAAGAAGCGAATGTGTTGTTGTAGCTGAAGGTAGACAAACAGGAACTCATCAAAGGGTTACCAACCCATCGGCAAAATCTTTGGCTCGTATTTTCGCCAAATGTAGGAAGGCTAGGTTGCTACAGAATTTGAAGCCGTATTCTTCTCCAACTGAGATAGACAAGGGTAATTTCTGTTCCTATCATGTGACAGTAGGGCACCATACCAATGATTGCACTCAGTTAATAAGGGCTGTCTGACAGTTGATTACCGACCGGAAGATTGTAGAACCACCCTTGAAGCTGAGAGTTTAGAGTAATCCCTTGTCCAACTTCAGATGACTCGGGTGTGCAAGCTATTGAGGTCGAGGATGCTATAGCTAGAGAAGACCCCCAATATATGTAGGATGATAACTATTTTAAGTGTATTTGTCTTTTCTTTTTAATAATGTGCACAATTCAGCCCATGAGGCATTTAATACAATGCAATTTGGTTTCAATTACTTATGTGATATTTTTTTCAGAAGGGACTATGCATACATACAAACATTCATTTAATGCCTTTAACATACATGATGCATCATTGCATGAAATGAATCTAGGGATAGATGATGACCCAAAAATTGTATCCATCTTGAAATATATCATACCTGAAGAGGAAAAAAAGAAATTGTAAAAGTACCACAAAAGCAAGTGGAATCCTTTGCCTGGCTGTATGATGTCATGCGGGGGTTGACAGAGAAATTACTCAACACCGAATTCCAAAGGATTCAAAGATGAAACCAGTCAAGCAGAACCTCCATAGACTCAGATCAGAAAAGGGGGTTATCACAACATAGGAATTGGTAGGGTCAGAGAAATAAGGCCACTTAAGACGAACGAACATCGGTTCATAGTTGTAACCATCAACTACTCCTCAAAGTGGGTAGAAGTGGAGTCACATATGAATGTCACAGAATAAAAAAAAAAGCGAGTCTAAGTTCAAAAAGGAGAAGGTGTTGGTATGAAGTTCTGCATCACATCATGACTGATGATGGAGCATAATTTCAAAGGGCAACAGCACAATTGTTCCAGAATAAAGGAATAGAGCATCACACGCCATCTCTGTGTCTCCCACAAGACAATGGGGCAATAGAAGCAGCCAACAAATCCATAAAAAATGATTCTGTCAGAATGGCAGTTGCTTATTAAGATTGGGTCGATATGTTAGCATTTGCCTTGTGAAGACACAGAACTAATATCAGAGTTTATACTAGAGAAATGCCATACTCGTTGGTCTACTGCATGGAAGCAGTTCTACTATGGGAAACAGAGACCAAGTCATCAACCCCATCGACAAACACAAGCTTAGGCGCTGTTACGTGTGAAAAAAAAGGTCCAATGAATCGAAAACTGAAAAGGTGATCCATGCAAAAATTAGGATAGTCCCATGGACTGAAAACTAAAAAGGCGGTCCATGCAAAAGTTAGGACAAAGAGGTGGGCACCATCAGCAGGAAATTCTGCAAAGACAGCTTGGTGGCAGTCATTGATTCGGTCGAGATGGATACCATTACTGATTCTGTTCTTAGCTTCATTTCATCTTTGATGTGCATTGTGCTAAAACATTATTAATGAATGAATGAATCAATGCCTTGCTCTATTCATTTAAATGTCCCAAGTTTTCTTGAAATTGAATTCATCATGCATATATGGCTGTACACACTCTCGGTTTACATGCATCACACCCAAAAAAAAAATCCGATATACTGAAAACCAAAAGGCGGTCTATACAAAAGTTAGGATACAAATAAAAGTCTACTGAATCGAAAACCCAAAAGGGTGGTTCAGGCAAAAGTTAAAACAGTTTGATAGGCCGAAAACCTTAAAGGATGGTCTATGCAAAAGTTAGGACATAAAACAAAACGTAAGTCACACAGCAGCAAGATCAAGCAATCCTAACCCCCTGCAACTCGAGGCATCCCAAGGTCAGCGCCTCGTGCTCATGGCTGACATACCGAGACAAAATTTGTAGAAATGGGCCCACGCACGGGCAATACAAGCAAAGTAGTAGAATGCGCCCACGTATGGGCTAGATTGTCAAAGAAGTAAAAGAGAAGGTTTGGGACTGTGCCCCATCACCCTAACCATCCACCTGATTCTCACCCCCGGTGTCCTCAAGATAAGCAAGCCACTCCTCTAGTAAGTTCGTGCACGTCTGGAGGGCCTGGTTCATTAACTCCAGACCCATAACAAGGTCTACTAGCGACACTGAATGCCAGATGCAGACTATGCCAAGATCAGTAGCAGAAACATCATGTCATATACATACATACATTCAAAACATACACACATACATGTATACATCCAAAACATACACATATACATGCATAAAGGCATCAAGACCAACCCAAGACAAGTACTCACTATCGTCATCGGGCTGTCTCGAACTGTGGGCACTCTGAAAACGGAAATAGTCCGACACTAGGGCATCCCCTAGGTTATAACATGCAAATCAGAGCTACACGACTCTAAATCTCAGGTAAGAAAATCTTCTCAATTTTCCATAATTTCCATTTATGCTAATATGATCCTAAGAAAGGTACTCTTTACTTTTTTTAGGTATCCACGGGTAAAACAATCAAGCTATATTTATTCTTGATCGAAGGGGCAAAAATTTTTATTTCCAAAATTATCGACTAAGGAATAAATACGCATTCTCGACCCAACTTCAAAATTATTACTCCTAGAGCCAACTTTCAATCAAATCAAGCTAGATTGTTGTTTCACTTCAAAACCAGTCCTTGAATCAATTCAACTCAAGCAAGATCTTGTTTCACATCGATGTCGGAACCAGTTCTTGAATCAAATCAAGCTAGATTGTTGTTTCACATCAGAACCAGTCCTTGAATCAAATCAAGCTAGACTGTTGTTTCACGTCGGAACCAGTCCTTGAATCAAATTAAGCTAGTTTGCTGTTTCACGTCGGGACCAGTCCTTGAATCAAATCAAGCTAGATTACCGTTTCATGACGGGACCAGTCCTTAAATCAAATCAAGCTAGATTGCTTTTTAGCATCAGAACTAGTCCTTGAATCAACTCAAATCAAGCTAGATTGCTGTTTCACATCGGAACCAGTCCTTGAATCAACTCAAGCTAGATTTTGTTTCATACAGTCATTGGAGCAACTCCTTAAATCAAATCAAATCAAATCAACTCAACTCAAATCAAACTAGATTACTATTTCACATCGGAACAAGTCCTTGAATTAACTCAAGCTAGATGTTGTTTCGTACAGTCATTGGAGCAACTCCTTGAATCAATTCAACTCAAACTAGATGTTGTTTCATATAGTCATTGGAGCAACTCCTTGAATCAATTCAACTCCAGCTAGATCTTGTTTTGCACCGACATCGGAGCAAGTCCTTGAATCAACTCAAGCTAGATTTTGTTTCACACCAACATCGGAGCAAGTCCTTGAATAAGCTCAAGCTATATTTTGTTTCACACTGACATCGGAGTAAGTCCTTAAATCAAATCAACTCAACTCAAGCTAGATGTTGTTTTGCATAGTCATTAAAGCAACTCTTTGAATCAAATCACCCCAAATCAAGCTAGATTTTGTTTTGCACGGCCCTCAAAACAAGTCCTTAAATCAATTCAACTCAAGCTAAATCTTGTTTCGCATAGACATCGGAGCAAGTCCTTGGATCAACTTAACTCAGGCTAGGCTACTGTGTCGAACAGGCATCGAAACCAATTTCTGAATCAACTAGACTCAAGCACCACCAACCTGAGACACATTCCCCAGCTAGATGCCATGTACGTTTCCTTTTCTTTTTCTCACCGCACTCTTTATCATGAGATCAAACTCAATCCTAGCACAATAGCTTGATTATGTTGACTTTGAACCTGCAAGGGGTAGCTTATGAGCACAGGTTATCCCGACCTCTGTGACGAGAGTAATATGTTACCTATTAAGTAGACGGATATGAATTGGACTTGGAAATGAGTGGGATGTTGCCTGGAATGTCTCAAACACTCTGAAAACTGAATGGTCTTTGATCCTAAATCCTGAGCAATTTCCCTTCAAGTAATTAGAGGGCTGAGAGATACATGTGGGATTTAGGAAAATCTATCACGGCTCTGATTAGAGGCGCACGAGCCGCATGGCTGTAACCTTACAGCCACGCGAATTTATCGTATGGACAAAACTTCCTAAATAGCCAGAATCAGTCTTTGACAGGGATTTGACTTCTTAATTAGCGGAAAGACCTCGAGATTATCTAGGTTTAGGAGATCAAGAAAAGATAACCAAAAAAAAAAGAGAGGAAAAGAACAAAATTACACAGAGATTGGAGATTCATTCTAGGGGAGAAAACAAAAAGCGAAAAAACTAAGAACTAACAAATCGAAAAATAGTGAACAAAACACCTAAAATGGACTCTGAAATGTTGGATATGCCCTAGTTCCGAGGCATTGATCCTTGTATTTGTATTGTACATTTATTGGATTTATATATCATACAATTTGCGTCATTAAATAAAGGCATTAATTTATTTATTATATACCTTGTGCTATGTTTTAAATAGAGTATCCAATGGACATATCCATATCCATGTTGACAAGTGTCATGCACTTAGCAGTAAGACCATGGATAGCGAAAACGATATGACGATAAAGAGATCCATAGTCTGTTCCAGTCATGGGAATGAATGGAATCAAAGACTATCATTAGCTTTGTTGTATGGTGGTGTCTTACCAGTCATTGGACATGGGATGTCATCCAAGTTAATAGGTGCATGCAAAAAGGGCATGGTACTAGATAGATCCACTAAACAAGAAATCCACATGGTAAAGTATCTATGAGCAGACGACGTTTTCTCCCTCGGAAAGGGAGCCTCGATATCGGGCAACCTTTCCTCGCATGGGTTTTTGGAATGAAAAATTCGGTTTTGGAAAATTAAGTTAAAAGAACTGAGACCTAAGTCTCAATAGAGAGTGTGAGAATCGCCACCTGGCTTAGCTCAACCGAGAAATTATAGTGTAGCTGAACCGGACGAAGGCTGCTACACTTTCCAAAGATCTAGGTCTGGACAAGTCCCTTATTTTATGTCTAATCAAAATAAATTCGGCCAATGTTCATTGATGATATTTTATATTTCTAAAGTTGATTTTTAGTAATTTAATCATGCAGCGTACACACAAATAAAAATAAAGCAGTAAATAAATAAATTATTACAACCCAATCAAATCACAAGTAAACTATCCTAGGGGATACATTTGAATAATTTGGGGGATCGGGCTACAACCCTCTATTTTACATGGGTATCTAATAAATTAAAATTAAAATAAACAAATAAAAATAAATAAATCAAAACCTTGCAAAACAAAGTTAGCACAAGTATATGCAACAACTCAAATAGACAGAACGGAGAAATAAGCGATTCGGGGACATGCATTTAGGGGGGTAGTCGGGTAAACTCGACTAGTTTGCCTGACTAGATTTGGAAAACAGTTTTGAAACGTTCCTGTATTTATTTTATGAGGAAACACATTTTTGAAAACATTTTCTTTTTCCAGTTTACTTCCATTTAGCATGTGAGGTGGGTCGGATTTCGGGAGATTTGAATCTCTGTTGTTGCATTGTTCTAAGTGCAATAACTTCAAAAAATAAATCTAACATCGTGAATGCATGAGATAAATTCATTTTTGAAAATTTTCTAAATTTTTATGACTTTTCTGAATTTTCTGCTCCTGGACAAAATTTACAGTCATGCGACTGTAATCCGCCCATTTGTAGAAAATCGCCAAAATTATTTAATGAAGGGAAATATTAGTGGGAGTTTGAATACAGTCGTATGACTGTAGTTGTGGTAGCACGACTGTAATTACATTCGTGCGACTGTTCATAGCCACAAGAATAGTCATACGACTATTCTTACTACCCAGAAGCAGCAGACTGAAAATATGAGTTTTTATGCACGGAAATGAACCAAAACAGAAAGCAGAGCAAAACAAAGGATTTAAGTGTAGTTACCCTTGTTGTGCAGATCCACCAACGATTTGCCCCGAAAAATGCCTTGAATTAGCTCCAAATTGCTCCTCCTCCCTTATATGTCAAGGTTCCGAAACAAGTCCAAAAATCTCCAAGTGTCATGGATTTGAGTGTGTTTAAGGGTTTATGTGTGTTTGTCCAATTTAAGTCTATGATTTCTAACAATTTTTACTTTATAAGACCGAGAGTTAAAGATGAAAGAAGTAGAAGAAGGTTGTGTTTTTAGTGTTTCTTTTTCTCCCTTTTCTCTCAATCTCAAGACCTCCCTTTGATCCAAAATTTTCCTCCCTTTTCTTGCTTTCCTACCTCCTTTTCTTTTCTAGTCTTCCTCCTCCTTGTTTCTGGTCCCAGAAGGCATTAAATGCCCCTTAAAATTTGCCTCTCTTTTTTTCTTCACGGTATGGGCTGCTGTACCTGCTACGAATCTATAGTCGTACGACTGTAATTTTTTATTACAGTCCTACGACTGTAAATGTAGTCGCACAACTGTAATTACAGTTGTGCGACTCAAGTCTCTTTTTTTTTAGGCTGGAAAATTCTGGTGCTTATAGATGCCCTTCGCGTGATCAAATTCGACACTCGATTCTAGTTCTAAAATACCCAAGGTGATGAATTTGAGAGCGCGAATCGAAGCACCATAAATGTAAGGAAAGAAAGATGTACCTAACCTATCAAAGTCCCATTGTTGCAGGGATGGTTTGGTATAAGCCGATGCCGGGTTTATCTG
This sequence comes from Euphorbia tirucalli, assembly GCA_039660915.1. Lineage (NCBI taxonomy): Eukaryota > Viridiplantae > Streptophyta > Magnoliopsida > Malpighiales > Euphorbiaceae > Euphorbia > Euphorbia tirucalli. Next base: position 24,748,479 of record CM077640.1, on the reverse strand, counting down.
TACCCGAGGTAAAGTTGAGATAAGCCAATATCGGGTTTATCTGTACCCGAGGCGAAGTTGATAGAGTGAGTTGAGTTTTGGTTCAGGGCCTGCTTCGATGTCTGCATGAAATAGCAGCCTTGCCTAAATTGAGTAGGATTTAAGGATTCAAAATCTTGTTTTAATTGAATGAGGTTCAAGGATTCGAAATCTTGCTTGAATTAAATAGGTTTCAAGGATTCTGAATCTTGCTTGAATTAAATGAGGTTCAAGGATTTGAAATCTTACTTGAATTGAATGGGTTTCAAGGATTCGAAATCTTGCTTGAATTGAATGGGTTCAATGATTTGAAATCTTGCTTGAATTGAATGGTTTCAAGAATTCAAAATCTTGCTTAAATTGAACGGGTTTCAAGGATTCGAAATCTTGCTTGAATTGAACGGGGTTTCAAGGATTCAAAATCTTGCTTGAATTGAATGAGGTTCAAGGATTTGAAATCATGCTTGAGTTGAATGGGTTACAAGGATTCGAAATTTTGCTTGAATTGAATGGGTTACAAGGATTCGAAATCTTGCTTGAATTGAATGGGTTTGAAGGATTTGAAATCTTGCTTGAATTGAATGGGTTTTGAGGATTCAAAATCTAGCTTGAATTGAATGGGGTTCAAGGATTCAAAATCTTGCTTGAATTGAATGGGTTTTCAAGGATTCAAAATCTTTCTTGAATTGAATGAGTTTTAAGGATTCGAAATCTTGCTTGAATTGAATGAGTTTCAAGGATTCGAAATCTTGCTTGAATCAGATTGTGATTGGCTCTAGGAGTGATAATTTTGAAGCTGGGTTGAGAATGAGTATTTATTCCTTGATCGATAATTTGCAAACAAAAATTTTTGCCCCTTATATCAAGAATAAATACGGCTTGATTGCTTTGCCCCTGGATACTTGAGATGTTGAGGTTTGGGTCCGCACAGCTCTAATTTGTATCTTAGGGTGCAGTGGATGCCCTAGTGTTGGACTATTTCCGCTTTGAGAGCGATCCTAATCTGGAACGGCCCAAATGATGGCGGTGGGTACCTGTGCTCGGATTTGTTGCGATGAATGTATGCATGCGTGTGTGTATGTTTTAAATGTATGTATGTATATGCTTCAATGTGTGCATATGTGAATGGACTTTAAAAGATGCATTTCCCGCCATTCGTCCAATCTTGATATTCCATGTTCTTGCTGGGGAGACTGTGTCATGCTGTTGATTGACCGCAGCTAGGGGAACACACTCTTTATGCAATGTAATCCTTGTGTTTTTGCTCGGAGTATATGATGACTGTTGAGGCAGTGTGATGACTGCTGAGGAGAAAGTGGTGACACACCTTTCTACCCCTAGGAATAGTGAATCTGGAAGTGCTCTAAATTTTGCCTGAACTGCCCGATGTCAGCTAATTTTTGCTTAAGGCTCCTTTTCGGTTTTCACCTTAGCGAGCCCCTTTGGAAAATGCTCTAACTTTTGCCTAAATTTCCCGACGATAGTTTTCAGCTTAGTGAGCTACTCTAATTTTTGTCGGAGGCACCTTTTCGATTTTCACCTCAGCGAGCCTTTTTTCTTTCTTTCTGAGATGCATATAAGCGGAAGATGTGCACAACCATGTATGATGCATGATGCGAATTCAATTTTCAAGCATACTTGGGACATTTAAATGAACAGAGCAAGGCATTCATTCATTCTTTCATTAATAATGTTTTAACATAATGCACATCACAGATGAAATTAAGTTAAGAACGGAATCAACAATGGTATCCATCTCGACCGAATCCATGACTGCCACCAATGGGTCCTTGATGACTTGGTCTTTGTTTCCTCCGGTAGATCCACCTCCATCCCGAGTATGGCGTTTCTCCTGTATGTAATTTGGTGTTAGTTCTTTATCTTTGCAGGGCAAATAATAACATGTAGATCTAGCCTCTGTAGGTAAATGCCATCTTTGATAGCATCCTTTTGAGTGTCCTATCGGTTGCTCTTATCACCCTGTTGGCTTGTGGGTGGCACGGAGATGGTGTGCGATGTCTCATCCTTTTATTCAAGAACAATTGTGTTGTTGCCCATAAACCCGTGTCCCACTATTGGCCGTGACATGGTGCGGAATGATGTATAGTGTGAATGCATTCCTCCTTCCGAGTTTGAACACATACTTTTTTTTTGCAACCCTGATTCTACCCACTTTGAGGAACAGTTGATGGTTATGATTATGAATCAATGTCTATTCAGCATGAGTTGTACCGTCTCTCCAAAGCTATCAATTCCTCATCATGTGATAATCCTTCTTCTGGTCAGAGCCTACGGAGCTTTCGCTTGGCCAGGCTCATCTTTCAGATTCTTTGGAATTTTGTGTCCTGTAATTCTTTGTCAACCCCCAGGTGTCCTATCATAGGACTAGGTGAAGGTCTTCACGTGCTTTTGGGGAACTTCTCAATTTCAATTTCTTTTGTCAAGGGTGAGGTCTTTCGAAATGGATACCTTTTTTTTTGGCTCGTCATCTGTCTTTAGAATCATTTCATTTAATGCAATGATGTGTCATGTATGCTAAAGACATTAGATGAATGTTTGCATGTATGCACCGTGTTCCATCCAAAAAAAATATCGCACAAGTAGTTTAAATCAAATTACATTACATTAAATGCCTCATGGGCTGAATTGTTCATAAAATATAATAGAAAACAAAAGTAGATGCATCAAAATAATTGTTATCCTCCACATGTGGAGGGTCTTCTCTTGCAGCTGCATCATCGGCTTTAATAGCTTGAACACATGGATTAGTTAGAGCTGGGTGAGGGATTGTTTTGGACACTAGGCTTTAAAGGTGGTTCCATGAACTTTCCTTTGGCGATCAATTATCGGATAGCCCTCATTAATTACATGCAGTTATTCATGTGGTGCCCTACTGTCACGTGATAGGAACAGAAATTGCCCTTGTTTGTCTCAGCCGGCTTTTCAGATGGCTTTAGAGAGTTCAATAGACCTCCATTCCTGCATTTTGAGAAAATCTTGGCTAAGGTAAGAGTCCAAGGGGATAGGCCTTGATTTCGCAAATTTCCATCTTGGCCACCTCGTTGCTGAGACACAACGACAACCTTAGCTGGCTTATCTTCCGAGAATTGCCCATTCTTGCTTGTAGAGCCGGAACCAGATCCACTGCCTGATCCAGTTACAATCACCGGTTGATACCCAAAACCGTAGCCATAGCTTCTGCCACCTCTTTGGTTCACAGCTTTCTCTTCCTCGTCTTTCTCAATTTTCATGGCCATATTGTATACTTTGCTAAGCTCACTGAAAGAGTGGAATTTCATGTTGTTCCTAAAGATGTCCCTACTACCATCAATCAGCTTCTAGATCAAATCATCTTCGTCAGGGTAGTTTTTCAACAGGATCATCATATTCATCCATCTTTAGTAATATTTGTCAAAGGATTCATTAGGCTTTTGCCTGACTCTTTCCAAGTCGTACAGCTTCACCTGGAACTTAGTGTTGAAGCTGTAGTGCTTGATGAAAGCTGCCAATAGGGCTTCCCAGTCCGATTGCACATCCTCAGACAGAGAGTCATACTAGCCCAATGCTCCCTCCTCGAGTGTAGTTGGGAAGAAGTTGATTAGCTGCTGCTTGGTGGCGCCTACTGTCAACATTATTCGAGCATACAGACTCACATGGGATTTTGGCGATCCAATCACCTTGTAGGAAGGATCTTTGGCACTTGAAACACGACGGGAAAGGTCTCAATGCCCTTGTTTATCATCGCATCCACATTCACACCCCTCTTGGAGCCCAAGCTAATATTGACCCCTTTCCTCAGGTCGGCGACCACTTTATTCAACTCTGAGTACTTTGCTTTTATTTTCTTTTCCATAGCTACCTCAATCTCTTGTAGCTTCTCTATGCTAGCCGAGGCATAATCCCCATGCTGAGATGATTCACCCTCTTTTTCTTTTCCAGTCCCACTGTTGCTAGCTTCACCACCTTCTCTCACAATGGCCCACATCTCTTCTTTCAGCATGTCACGGAAATCCTGAGATCTCAGGAAATCCTTCAGGGCATCAGCAAGACTTGGTGTTTGGTTTACCATTTCCACTTCCTCCCCATAGTCAAATTCACTTTCTGTTCCTACTGTCCTTTGTTCCTCAACAGCCTTCAAAGTCTAAGATCTTGTCCTTGGTCGATCCAATTTACGCGGTGAACTGTCTGTGTGGAGATTTGGTCTTGTGTACTGTTGGGATTTTTCACCAGAAATCATCCGATAAAAGCAGAAGAACGTGATGATTTCCTCAAATCCGTGCCGAGGAGCAATTGAAATGGAAATTGGAAAAATAAAATTTAATAGAAAGAGATGATTTTCTTACTCGAAATATCTCTTTCAGAGATGGATGCAGACTGCAGAAATCAATGTAGAATCCCTCCTTGTTCACGTACATGAACGCCTAAGGAATACCACCCGTGCTAGCGTCGGAAAACACGAACTATGGAGAGGAGAGATGGTGAATTTCGGCTATGGTGTATTACCTTAGTGTTGGCCGAAATTCCTAGGGTTAAAAACCCTGTGTTGGCCGAATTCCCTAAGGGAATTAAGGCCTAGCTTGGCTCATTCATTTTGTGTGGGCTTCCTACTTTTAATTTAGGCCCAATCTTATTTTAATTCATGTGGTTTAAATTAATTTCAAGCCCAACTTTAATATACCCATGTATTTAATATATTACACCAAGTAATATATTATTTATATTTAAATTAAAATTAGTTTGACCAATTAATTTAATCCATCAAATTAAAATTAGATCTTCACAAAATAAAATCATATGTAAACCTATACATATAAATATTTCCACCCAGGAAATAATCTCATAATTAATCCAATTAATTATGAAGAGCCAATTAAATATATTAATTTTATTATTAGGATCAATCCAATTGATCTTTATAATATAATTAATATATATATACCTCTCTCTCCAGAGTGTATACTCCAAGCATACATGTGATTCCTTAAGTCGGTGTTCAATCGCTCAATGTGTACGATCCTGTGGGCCCATCTTTATGTTGGCAGTGGGCCTTTGGCTCACAGACTAGCAAGCCACTGCAGCCCCCAATTAAGATGGAGATGGCAGTCTAACTGTTATCATAACCCTGTAGTTTAAACTTGTACATCCCATGTCATTGATATCGGTGTCCAACACGGAGGCATGGATTGATCACCCACTTTTGTGTCCAGACATTAACTTGATCCTGAATGCACTGAAGCTCACAAACAAGTTCCCACTTGTTTGGGTGTGGCCACACTCTTATCAGTCACATTCATCAAGAGGCCAGTGATATCTTCCCAGTGGACTACTGAGTGACAAATCCCTTCTACATATCCATAGCATTACCAAGCTACGTGACATACCCGAAAGTACCCATACTTGGCACCCTATTACAGGCCCTTTAGGCGTACCCCTGAGTATGTGACCTCACATGTAACAACATCATATGGTCAGGTCAAAGGATCCATACAAGTACTACACGAGAATCACTTGTGATACTATACCATGTGGATTTCTCGTTAAGTGGATCTATCCAGTACCATGCCCCTTATGCATGTACCCATTAACTTGGTTGACATTCTATGTCCAATAACTAGTAAGACACCGCCATATAACCAGGCTAATGATAGTCTCTTATTCCATTCATTCCCATGACTGGAACAGACTGCGGATCTATTTATGGTCATATCGTTTACCCTATCCATGGTCTTACTGCCAAGTGCATGACACTAGTCATCATGGATATGGATATATCCATTGGATACTTCATTTAATATATTGCACAAGATAAATATAATAAATGAATTAATGCCTTTATTAATAACACAAATAAGTATAATACATGAATCCAATTAATGTATGATGCAAATACAAGAACCAATGCCTCGGGACTAGGACATATCCAACAATCTCCCACTTGCACTAGTTCCAACTAGGCATGGGCCTAATCCCTATAGATCTAGTATGACCCTCGTGCTTGGGCTGGGCCAGCGCCTTGGTCAAAGGATCTGCGACATTATCCTCAGTGTCCACTCTGTGCAATGCAATGTCACATCTCTCCGCGATCTCTCGTATGAGGTGAAACTTTCTGAGCACTTGCTTTGTGTTCTTATGTGACCGGGGCTCGTTAGCTTGTGCAACGGCCCTATTGTTGTCACAGAAGATATCAACTGGGTCCTGGATAGTTGGTAATACTCCCAACTCAGTGATAAACTTCTTCATCCACATAGCTTCCTTAGCCGCATAACATGCAACGATGTACTCAGCTTCTGTTGTAGAGTACGCGATGGTTGGCTGCTTTGAGCTCCTCCAACTTACAACACCACTATTTAGAAAAAATACATGCCCAGACTACAACCGGTACTCATCCTGGTCGGACTGGAAGCTTGCATCAGTGTACCCAGTAACTGACAGCACTTCCTGACTACCATACACTAAGAAGCTATCCTCAGTCCGATTAAGGTACTTAAGGATTGCTTTGACAGTTTTCCAGTGACCCTCCCCGGGATCCTGTTGGTATTGGCTTGTCATACTCAGTGCAAAGGCGACATCAGGTCTTGTACATAACATGAAGTAAATAATCGATCCTATAGCCGAAGCATATGGAACCAATTTCATGTTCTCCCTGTCCTGCCTTGTCTTAGGACAGTGTTTCTTACTAAGTTTCAGCCCATGGCCCATTGGGAAGAAACTTTTCTTGGCTCGGTCCATGCTGAACCTTTTCAGAACTTTGTCTATGTATGAGGCCTGACTTAGGCCCAAAAGCCGATTTGATCTATCCCTATAGATCCTGATCCCTAGGATCATCTCAGCTTCGCCTAAGTCCTTCATTGCGAAGCACTTACTCAGCCACAGCTTTACCCCTTGCAGTGTAGGTATGTCGCCTCCAATGAGTAGGATGTCGTCCACATAAAGTACCAAGAATGTGACAATGCTCCCATTAGTCCTCTTATACACACAAGGCTCATCTTGATTCTGTATGAAGCCATATTCCTTTATAGCCTCATTGAATATGAGATTCCAACTTCGGGATGCTTGCTTCAGTCCATAAATGGACCTTTGAAGCTTGCATACCCTTCCCGGATACTTTAGATCGATAAAACCCTCAGGTTATGTCATGTACACATCCTCGAGTAGCTTTCCATTAAGGAAAGCGGTTTTGACATCCATTTGCCAGACTTCATAGTCGTACCATGCGGCTATGGAAAGCAAGATCCTGATGGATTTGAGCATGGCTACTGGTGAGAAAGTTTCATCATAGTCTATTCCATGGACTTGTCTGAAACCTTTCGCAACCAGATGCCCCTTGAAGGTATTGTTGGCCTTTAGCTTATAGCACCACTTGCAACCTATTACCTTAGCACCCGGAGGTGGATCAACCAAGTTCTAAACTTGGTTATCTTACATAGATTGCATTTCTGCCTCCATGGCTTTGCGCCAATTCGCAGACTGTGGGCTTGCCATAGCCTCCTGGTAGGTTTTGGGTTCTTCCTCATCCCAGATGAGAAGAGTCTGATCATCAGTGATGAGGAAACCATATCTCCCCGGTTCCCGACGATCCCTACCAGACCTTCTAGGTCCTTGTGCGGCCTGGGTCGGTGCTTCCTCCTGTGGAAGCTCCACCTGGGCCTCCGAGTTATCCTCTTCAGGAGCTTGTGGACCTTGAACTTCCCTGAGTTCAACATTGCTCCCACTGTCTTTCTTGGAAAGGAACGCCTTTTCTAGAAAGACCCCCTTCCTTGCTATGAACACCTTGTTCTCGGCGGGGTTGTAGAAGTAATACCCTTTGGTTTACCTAGGGTAGCCCACAAACATGCATTTATCGGTTTTGGGCTCCAGCTTGCCACTAGTCAATTTCTTGCCATGTGCTTCGCATCCCCAAATCCTTAGGAAAGACACATTAGGCTCCTTGCCCGTCCATATCTGATATGGGGTCTTTTCCACTACCTTAGTTGGAGTATTATTTAAGATAAGAGCTGCTGTCTCGAAGGCATGTCCCCAGAAACTAATTGGGAGAGAGGCTTGACTCATCATTGAGCGGACCATGTCCAACAGGGTCCTATTCCTCTGTTCGGACACCTCATTCCATTGTGGCGTTCTGGGAGGAGTGAGCTGTGGAACTATTCCATGCTCTCTCAAATATGAGTCAAACTCTAGGCTCATATACTCACCACCTTGGTTTGACCAAAGGGTTTTGATATTTCTGCCTAGCTGGTTCTGTACCTCATTCCTGAATTCCTTGAACCTATCAAGGGTCTCGGACTTGTGTTTCATCAGATAGACATAGCCATATCTGCTGAAATCGTCCATGAACGTGACGAAGTACAGGTGTCCACCTCTGGTCGCTGCGCTAATAGGTCCATATACATGAGAATATATTAGGTCCAATAAGCCAGTGGCCCTTTCAGCCTTCTTGCTAAAAGATGCCTTGGTCATCTTGCCTCGTAAACATGATTCGTATGTATCAATTGACTCCAAGTCAAATGACCCTAAGACTCCAGCTTTGTGAAGCCTAGCTATGCGCTTCTCGTTTATGTGGCCGAGACGACAATGCCATAGGTAGACAGGATTAAGTTCATTTGGCTTAACCCTTTTTGTGTTTATGTTATAGACATGATTGGTTTCATTTATGTCCAGGATATCAGGCCATTATTTAATAGAGCATCTCCATAAAATAATCCCTCTCTAGATATTGAAATTCTATCATTAGAAATAGTAAAATAAAATTCAGAAATATCCAACATAGAAACTGAAATAATATTCCTGCACATAGCAGGTACAAAATAAAATTGTTCCAAAATTAAAACCAATCCACTAGGCATCACAAGGCGGTATTCGCCGATCTCTATGGCAGCAACCCTTGCTCCATTCTCGACCCGCAAGTCCACCTCTCCGGACCCAGTGACCTTCTGTTCTAAAGTCCCTGCACATTGCAACAAATGTGAGAACCACATCCAGTATCCAATACCCAGGATGTTGAAGCAGTAAGGTTAATGTCTATAATATAAATACCTGAAGAGGATGCACCTTGGCCCCTTCTTTGCTCTCCCATCAACTTGGGACATGATCTCTTCTAATGGCCCGCCTGTCTACACCCGAAACAGACATCCTTAGGACCTGCCTTCTGCTGGGCCTTGGGTTGGGCTTTGGCCTTTTTAGCCTTTGCCTTCTTGGCCTTGGCTTTGGCCTTTTCCTTGGCCTTACCCCTAGCAACAGGAGGGTTCCCCTTATTGACCAGCAGCACCGGAGGAGTCTTTTTGATCGACTGCTTAGTAAGCTTAAGCATTCCATGCAGCTCACTGATAGTGTGGTTCATCCCTTGCATATTATAGTTGAAGATGAACTGATCATAAGAATCTGGCAAGGATGCTAGGATTGTGTCCACCGCCAACTCCTGAGAGATAGGCGATCCGAGACGGGCTAAAGTATCCAAATAGCCCTTCATCTTGAGCACGTGTGCGCTCACAGATGTCCCAGCCCCCATCTTACAGGAGTGGAGTGGCTTATTGGTCAGGTACCTTTCTTGACGAGCTTGCTCCTGAAACATCTGGTTTAGAGTTGTTATCATAGCAAAGGCTTGATGGTCCATAAACTATTTTTGCAGTTCGGGGACCATACAAGCCAACATAAGGCATGTCACATCCCTTATTATCCTTGACATACACCTCGTGTTCCTCCAGCTGGGCAGCCGGTGGATTACGTCCTTGAGGCACAGCCGGTGTAGGCCTCTCCAGGACATACTCTTTGGACTCCTGCCTTAGAACTATTCTCAAGTTCCTAGGCCAGTCCAAAAAGTTTGGATCGGAAAGCTTGTCCCTTTCAAGAATTGATCGCAGTGATAAAGTATTGTTGTTTGCCATTTAGAGTTTCTACACAGATAAACATTTAGAGTGTTAATAAAGGACTTTACTTTGTTATTCCCATATAAAATTAATAATGAATCAAGTTATTAATTAAAACGAGTTGTTGGGCTCATGGGCTGAGATCCATATTTCATTAAGATATAGCCAGACGAGGGCCTGGTACAACTATACCCTAATTATTTAGGTAGGAACGCCGTCCAATCCCAACCTAGGGACTCTCGGTTTGATGGGTTTGTTGGCACTTACCTATCTGTGCTTAGGGCCAAGAGAATCCTACTACCCATACGAAGTCAAAACCTCCATTCAAGTGTTAGAGTATCCCATACCCTAACCCAATACAAAGTGACAATACTCCAGTGTATCCTACGAGGGCATGGTCTATAACTGGCCTATTCCCACTTCGAGTCGGTTTTGAATGAGGGAAGCACTTTTAAACGACTTAGTAATTTCATTTGGTTTTAGATTCAATTAACAACTGCTTGCATACATAAGGCGGGTGAAATGCGGTTGGATCATACAAACATACATGCATATAAATATAAAGCATAATTAAATAAATAAGTAAAATAGATTGCTATGGGCCTTTATTACATCCTAATATTATTCTAGTAAACCTATACTAGAGAACAATATCAGGTGCGCCTCCATCTTCTTCCTTCTGGGCTTGCACCTCCACTTGGGCTCACCACTCCATGGGCTTCTTCTTTTTACAAATTTTATCATAATTGACTAAAATAAAATTACATTAAAAAGAAAATGACACGCAGGCCATATTTACCCAAAATAGAAAATACAGCCCATCTTGAACAAGGCCCAGTAGCATCCAATCATACAAAATATTTAATCACCCATATGCATCCAATACATATAATTCATGAGCATGTTATAATGCATGATTTAAGCCCATTTCAATTATGTCCAAGCCATTATATAGAAATCGCCAATTTTGGCCCACCATGGTTCTGACCCTTAACGGGCTTTGGGCCTCTTGCCCAGGCAGTCCAACTGCTCCCACTGGAATTGGGAAACCATGTGTCCAATTCAGCCGTCTAAGTAATTGTGCCAAAATTACCCGAACCAATTTCAATTAACCATATTAATTTCTAAAATTAATATCACATGAATAAAATAAAATTTCATTCAAGAAACCACACGCATTTAAATTACATAAATTTAAACACACGAATTTTAAAACCAATTAAAATTTCAAAACTGGGCCCCGGGCCCAAAAACCCGCCAAATCCAAAAACACTGGGCCCGGCCCGCTGCGGCTAGGGCAACCAAGTTGCCCTAGCAGCAGCAGCCGCCACTGCCCAGCGGCAGCAGCTGGCAGTGGCTGCCGCCGCTCTCCAACCGTGTGCGACGGCCACCGGCGGCGATTCCGCGGATGGCAGCCCTGCACCCCCAGGAACAGCCAAATTTTTTTTTTAAACAGAAAAAAATATAAAATATATCATGGCATCCAACAACAAGAAATTCACCAAGAATTCCAAAACATACAATTAAATTAAACAAACACAAACCAATATGCATATTCAATTCAAATTGTATGAAAATAAAATGGAAAAAATCTTAAACCCAAACCAAGAACCCCAATAAAAAAATTTCCAATTTTAAAGCATGGGATTCAACCAATTTTAACAATTTCCACAGATCAAAAGCCCGCTCTGATACCACTGTTGGGATTTTTTACCAGAAATCATCTGATAAAAGCGGAAGAACGCGATGATTTCCCCAAATCCGTTCCCAGGAGCAATTGAAATGGAAATTGGAAAAATAAAATTTAATAGAAAGAGATGATTTTCTTACCCGAAATAAATCTTTTAGAGATGGATGCAGACTACAGGAATCAATGTAGAATCCCTCCTTATTCACGTACACGAACGCCTAAGGAACACCACCCGTGCTAGCGTTGGAAAACACGAACTATGGAGAGGAGAGATGGTGAATTTCGGCTATGGTGTATTACCTTAGTGTTGGCCGAAATTCCTAGGGTTAAAAACCCTGTGTTGGCCGAATTCCCTAAGGGAATTAAGGCCTAGCTTGGTTCATTCATTTTGTGTGGGCTTCCTACTTTTAATTTAGGCCCAATCTTATTTTAATTCATGTGGTTTAAATTAATTCCAAGCCCAACTTTAATATACCCATGTATTTAATATATTACACAAAGTAATATATTATTTACATTTAAATTAAAATTAGTTTGACCAATTAATTTAATCCATCAAATTAAAATTACATCTTCACAAAATAAAATCATATGTAAACCTATACATATGAATATTTCCACCCAGGAAATAATCTCATAATTAATCTAATTAATTATGAAGAGCCAATTAAATATATTAATTTTATTATTAGGATCAATCCAATTGATCTTTATAATATAATTAATATATATATACCTCTCTCTCCAGAGTGCATACTCTAAGCATGCATGTGATTCCTTAAGTCGGTATTCAGTCGCTCAATGTGTACGATCTCGTGGGCCCATCTTTATGTTGACAGTTGGGCTCTAGCAAGCCACTGCAGCCCCCAATTAAGATGGAGATGGCAGTCTAACTGTTATCATAACCCTGTAGTTTAAACTTGTACATCCCATGTCATTGATATCGATGTCCAACACGGAGGCATGGATTGATCACCCTCTTTTGTGTCCGGACATTAACTTGATCCCGAATGCACTGAAGCTCACAAACAAGTTCCCACTTGTTTAGGTGTGGCCACACTCTTATCAGTCGCATTCATCAAGAGGCTGGTGATATCTTCCCAGTGGACTGCTGAGTGACAAATCTCTTCTACATATCCATAGCATTACCATGCTACGTGACATACCCGAAAGTACCCATACTTGGCACCCTATTACAGGCCCTTTAGGTGTACCCCTAAGTATGTGACCTCACATGTAACACCATCATATGGTCAGGTCAAAGGATCCATACAAGTACTACACGAGAATCACTTGTGATACTATACCATGTGGATTCCTCGTTAAGTGGATCTATCCAGTACCATGCCCCTTATGCATGTACCTATTAACTTGGTTGACATTCCATGTCCAATGACCGGTAAGACACCGCCATACAACCAGGTTAATGATAGTCTCTTGTTCAATTCATTCCCATGATTGGAACAGACTACGGATCTATTTATGGTCATATCGTTTACCCTATCCATGGTCTTACTGCCAAGTGCATGACACTGGTCATCATGGATATGGATATGTCCATTGGATACTTCATTTAATATATTGCACAAGATAAATATAATAAATGAATTAATGCCTTTATTAATAATACAGATAAGTATAATACATGAATCCAATTAATGTATGATACAAATACAAGGACCAATGCCTCAGGACTAGGGCATATCCAACACGTAATTTCCTACATCATATGTGAAACGTTAGGGATGATGAATAAATGAAGCAATGGCGTGAGGTATGATGCTCGGATGATGCCTCATGATTGTTAATGAAAATTAGGATGATCCTTGTATTTTGTTTTCCTTTGTTTTAGACGTCCCAAGAGTGCCCAATGATATGCAAAAATAGTGCAAAAAGGTCTCGTGCGAGCCGTCACAGGGATAGAGGTTCGACACCACTGTGTCACCTTAATAAGTATCGTGAAATGGTCACGTCTGTACCATCACATGAGCAGAGTTTTGATGCTTTGTGGGTTAATGAGATGACATGAAATGGTCGCATGGGGGCTAGCCCATAGACGGAGTTTCGATGCTTCTTGGAGCATCTAACGTGAAGTGATATTGCAAATTAGTCGCATGTAACTTGGGATACGGACAGAGGCTCGGCATTCATGGAACACCTTTCATGATTTGATAATGTTATGAAATGGACTTATGTATGTAGTAATCCGGTACTCATGGAGTGTTGGGATTTTTCACCGGAAATCACCCGATAAATGCGGAAGAACGCGATGATTTCCTTAAATCCAGTGCCAGGAGCAATTGAAATGGAAATTTTAAAAACATAAAATTCAATAGAAAGATATAATTCTCTTACCCAGAATATCTCTTCTATAGATGGATGAAGACTGCAGGAATCAAAGTAGAGTCCCTCCTCGTTCTCGTACACGAACGCCTAACGAACACGACCCGTGCTAGCGTTGGAAAAAACGAGCAATGGAGAGGAGGCTCGGGTTCAAATTTCGGCTATGGTGTGTCTAGTGCATGTCGGCCGAAATTTTCCCTAGGTTAATACCTAGGTTGGCCAAATTCCCCTAGGGGAATTGAGGCCCAGCTTGGCTCCTTCATTTTGTGTGGTCTTCCTTCTTTTAATTCAGGCCCAATCTAATTTTAATTATTCTGGTTTGAATTAATATCAAGCCCAATTTTAATATATCCATGTATTTAATGTATTACACCAAGTAATATATTATTTACATTTAAATTAAAATTAGTTTGACCAATTAATTTAATCCATCAAATTAAAATTAAATCTTCACAAAATAAAATCATACGTAAACCTATACATATGAATATTTCCACCTAGGAAATAATCTTATAATTAATCCAATTAATTATGAAGAGCCAATTGAATATATTAATTTTATTATTAGGATCAATCCAATTGATCTTTACAATATGATTAATATATATATATATATATATATATATATATATATATATATATATATATATATATATATATATACCTCTCTCTCCACAGTGTATACTCCAAGTATACATGTGATTCCTTGAGTCGGTGTTCAGTCATTCTATGTGTACGATCCCGTGGGCCCATCTTTATATTGGCAGTGGGCCTTTGGCCCACAGACTGCAGTTGGGCTCTAGCAAGCCACTGCAGCCCCAAATTAAGATGGAGATGGCAGTCTTACTGTTATCATAACCCTGTAGTTTAAACTTGTACATCCCATGTCATTGATATCGGTGTCCAACAAAGAGGCATGGATTGATCACCCTCGTTTGTGTCGGACATTAACTTGATCCCGAATGCACTGAAGCTCAGAAACAAGCTACCACTTGTTTGGGTGTGGCCACACTCTTATTAGTCACATTCATCAAGAGGCCGATGATATCTTCTCAGTGGACTACTGAGTGACAAATCCCTTCTGCATATCCATAGCATTACCATGCTAAGTGACATACCCAAAAGTACCCATACTTGGCCCCCTTTTACAGGCCCTTTAGGCGTACCCCTAAGTATGCGACCTCATATGTAACACCATCATATGGTCAGGTCAAAGGATCCATATAAGTACTACACGAGAATCACTTGTGATACTATACCATGTGGATTTCTCATTTAGTGGATCTATCTAGTACCATATCCCTTATGCATGTACCCATTAACTTGGTTGACACTCCATGTCCAATGACCGGTAAGACACTGCCATACAACCAGGTTAATGATAGTCACTTGTTCCATTCATTCCCATGGCTGGAACATACTACAGATCTATTTATGGTCATATCGTTTACCTTATCCATGGTCTTACTTCCAAGTGCATGGCACTGGTCATCATGGATATGGATATGTCCATCGGATACTTCATTTAATATATTGCACAAGATAAATATAATAAATGAATTAATGCCTTTATTAATAGCACAAATAAGTATAATACATGAATCCAATTAATTTATGATACAAATGCAAGGACCAATGCCTCGGGACTAGGGCATATCCAACAATCTCCCACTTGCACTAGTTCCAACTAGGCATGGGCCTACTCCCTATAGATCTAGTATGACCCTCGTGCTTGGGCTGGGCCAGCGCCTTGATCAAAGGATCTTCGACATTATCCTTGGTGTCCACTCTGTGCAATGCAATGTCACATCTCTCCGCGATATCTCATATGAGGTGAAACTTTCTAAGCACGTGCTTTGTGTTCTTGTGTGACCGGGGCTCCTTACTTGTGCAACGGCCCCATTGTTGTCACAGAAGATATCAAATGGGTCCTGGATAGTTGGCACTACTCCCAACTTAGTGATAAACTTCTTCATCCACACAGCTTCCTTAGCCGCATCACACGCAGCGATGTACTCAACTTCTGTTATAGAGTCCGCTATGGTTGGCTACTTTGAGCTCCTCCAGCTTATAGCACCACCATTAAGCAAAAATACATACCCCGACTGTGACTGGTACTCATCCTGGTCGGTCTGGAAGCTCGCATCAGTGTACCCAGTAACTGACAGCACTTCCTGAGCACCATACACTAAGAAGCTATCCTTAGTCCAGTTAAGGTACTTAAGGATCACCTTGACAGCATTCCAGTGATCCTCCCCGGGATCCTGCTGGTACTGGCTCGTCATACTCAGTGCAAAGGCGACATCAGGTCTCGTACATAAGATGGAGTACATAATTGATCCTATAGCCAAAGCATATGGAACCAATTTCATTTCGTGTTTCTTACTAAGTTTCAGCCCATAACCCATTGGCAAGAAAATTTTCTTAGCCCGGTCCATGCTGAACCTTTTCAGAACTTTGTCTATGTACGAGGCCTGACTTAGGCCCAGAAGCCGATTTGATCTATCCCTATAGATCCTGATCCCTAGGATCATCTCAGCTTCGCCTAAGTCCTTCATTGCGAAGCACTTACTCAGCCAGTGCTTTACCCCTTGCAGTGTAGGTATGTCGCTTCCAATAAGTAGGATGTCGTCCACATAAAGTACCAAGAATATGACAATGCTCCCACTAGTCCTCTTATACACACAAGGCTCATCTTGATTTTGTATGAAGCCATATTCCTTTATAGCCTCATTGAATCTTAGATTCCAACTTCGGGATGCTTGCTTCAGTCCATAAATGGACCTTTGAAGCTTGCATACCCTTCCCGAATACTTTGGATCGACAAAACCCTCAGGTTGTGTCATGTACACATCCTCGAGTAGCTTCCTATTAAGGAAAGCGATTTTGACATCCATTTGCCAGACTTCATAGTCATACCATGCGGCTATGACTAGCAAGATCCTGATGGATTTGAGCATGGCTACTGGTGAGAAAGTTCCATCATAGTCTATTCCATGGACTTGTCTAAAACCTTTCGCAACCAGACGCCCCTTGAAGGTGTTGTCGGCCTTTAGCTTATAGCACCACTTGCAACCTATTACCTTGGCACCCGGAGGTGGATCAACCAAGTTCCAAACTTGGTTAGATTGCATTTCTGCCTCTATGGCTTTACGCCAATTCGCAGATTATGGGCTGGCCATAGCCTCTTGGTAGGTTTTGGGTTCTTCCTCATCCCAGATGAGAAGAGTTTGATCATCGGTGATGAGGAAACCATACCTCTCCGGTTCACGACGATCCCTACCAGACCTTCTAGGTCCTTGTGCGGCCTGGGTCGGTGCTTCCCCTTGTGGAAGCTCCTCCTAGGCCTCCGAGTTATCCTTTTCAGGAGCTTATGGACCTTGAACTTCCCTGAGTTCAACATTGCTCCCACTGTCTTTCTTGGAAAGGTACTCCTTTTCTAGAAAGACCCCCTTTCTTGCCACGAACACCTTGTTCTCGGCGGGGTTGTAGAAGTAATACCCTTTGGTTTCCCTAGGGTAGCCCACAAACAGGCATTTATCAGTTTTGGGCTCTAGCTTGCCACTAGTCAATCTCTTGACATGTGCTTCGCATCCCCAAATCCTTAGGAAAGACACATTGGGCTCCTTGCCCGTCTATATCTGATATGGGGTCTTTTCCACTGCCTTAGTCGGAGTATTATTTAAGATAAGAGCTGCTGTCTCGAGGGCGTGTCCCCAGAAACTAATTGGGAGAGAGGCTTGACTCATCATTGAGCGGACCATGTCCAACAGGGTCCTATTCCTCCGTTCGGACATCCCATTCCATTGTGGTGTTCCGGGAGGAGTGAGCTGTGGAACTATTCCATGCTCTCTCAAATATGAGTCAAACTCCAGGCTCATATACTCACTGCCTCGGTTCGACTGAAGGGTCTTGATATTTCTGCCTAGCTGGTTCTGTACCTCGTTCCTAAATTCCTTGAACCTATCAAGGGTCTCGGACTTATGTTTCGTTAGATAGACATAGCCATATCTGCTGAAATCGTCCGTGAATGTGACAAAGTACAGGTGCCCACCTCTGGTCGCTGCGCTCATAGGACCACATACATCTGAATGTATTAGGTCCAATAAGCCAGTGGCCCTTTCAGCCTTCTTGCTAAAAGGCGCCTTTGTCATCTTGCCTTGTAAACATGATTCGCATGTATCAATTGACTCCAAGTCAAATGACCCTAAGACTCCAGCTTTGTGAAGCCTAGCAATGCGCTTCTCGTTTATGTGGCCGAGACGACAATGCCATAGGTAGACAGGATTAAGTTCATTTGGCTTAACCCTTTTTGTGTTTATGTTATAGACGTGATTGGTTTCATTTAAGTCTAGGATATATAGGCCATTATTTAATAGAGCATCTCCATAAAATAATCCCTCTCTAGATATTGAAATTCTACCATTAGAAATAGTAAAATAAAATCCAGAAATATCTAACATAGTAACTGAAATAATATTCCTGCATATAGCAGGTACAAAATAACATTTTTCCAAAATTAAAACCAATCCACTAGGCATCACAGGGTGGTATTCGCCGATCTCTATGGCAGTAACCCTTACTCCATTCCCGACCCGCAAGTCCACCTCTCCCGACCCAGTGACCTTCTGTTCTTAAGTCCCTGCACATTGCAACAACTGTGAGAACCACATCCAGTATCCAATACCCAGGATGTTGAAACAGTAAGGTTAATGTCTAAAACATAAATACCTGAAGAGGACGCACCTTGGCCTCTTCTTTGCTCTCCCATCAGCTTGGGACACGATCTCTTCCAATGGCCCGCTTGTCTACACCCGAAACAGACATCTTCAGGACCTGCCTTCTGCTGAGCCATGGGTTGGGCCTTGGCCTTCGTAGCCTTGGCCTTCTTGGCCTTGGCCTTGGCCTTTTCCTTGGCCTTACCCTTGGCAACAGGAGGGTTCCCCTTGTTGACCAGCAGCACCGGTGGAGTCTTTTTGATCAAATGCTCGGTAAGCTTAAGCATCCCATGCAGCTCACTGATAGTACGGTTCATTCCTTACATGTTGTAGTTCAGGATGAACTGATCATAAGAATCCAGCAAGGATGCAAGGATTGTGTCCACCGCTAACTCCTGAGAGATAGGCGATCCCAGACGGGCCAAAGTGTCCAAATAGCCCTTCATCTCGAGCACGTGTGCGCTCACAGATGTCCTGGCCCCCATCTTACAGGAGTGGAGTGCCTTGTTGGTCAGGTACCTTTCCTGACGAGCTTGCTCCTGAAACATCTGGTTTAGAGTTGTTATCATAGCAAAGGCTTGATGGTCCATAAACTGTTTTTGCAGTTCGGGGACCATGTAGGCCAACATAAGGCATGTCACATCCCTATTATCCTTGACATGCGCCTCGTATTCCTCCAGCTGGGTAGCCGGTGGATTACGTCCTTGAGGCGCAGCCGGTACAGGCCTCTCCAGTACATACTCTTTGGACTCCTACCTTAGAACTATTCTCAAGTTCCTAAACTAGTCCAAAAACATAGGACCGGAAAGCTTGTCCCTTTCCAGAATTGATCGCAGTGATAAGATATTGTTGTTGCCATTTAAGAATTTCTACACAGAAAAACATTTAGAGTGTTAATAAAGGACTTTACTTTGTTGTTCCCATATAAAATTAATAATGAATCAAGTTATTAATTAAACCGAGTTGTTGGACTCATGGGCTGAGATCCATATTTCATTAAGATATAGCTAGACAAGGGTCTGGTACAACTATATCCTAATTATTTAGGTAGGAACGCCGTCCAATCCCAACCTAGGGACTCTCGGTTTGATGGGCTTGTTTGGCACTTACCCATCGGTGCTTAGGGCCAGGAGAATCCTACTACCCACGCTAAGTCAAAACCTCCATTCAAGTGTTAGAGTATCGCATACCCTAACCCAATACAAAGTGACAATACTCCAGTGTATCCTGCAAGGGCATGGTCTACAACTGGCCTATTCCCACTTCGAGTCAGTTTTGAATGAGGGAAGCACTTTTAAGGGACTTAGTAATTCCATTTGGTTATTAGATTCATTTAATAACGGCTTACATACATGAGGCGAGTGAAATGTGGTTGGATCATACATACATACATGCATATAAATATAAAGCATGATTAAATAAATAAGTAAAATGGACTGCTATGGGCCTATATTACATTCTAATATTATTCTAGTAAACCTATACTAGAAAAGAATATCAGGTGGGCCTCCATCTTCTTCCTTCTGGGCTTGCACCTCCACTTGGGCTCACCACTCCATGGGCTTCTTCTTTTTACAAATTTTATAATAATCGAATAAAACAAAATTACATTAAAAAGAACAACGACACACAGGCCGTATTTACCCAAAAAAAGAAAAATACAACCCATCTTGTACAAGGCCAAATAGCATCCAACCATACAAACATTTAATCACACATATGCATCCAATACATATAATTCATAAGCATGTTATAATGCACAATTAAAACCCATTTCAATTATGTCCATGCCATTATATAGAAATCACCAATTTTGGCCCACCATGGTTCTAACATTTAACGGGCTTTGGGGCTCCAGCCCAGGCAGTCGAACTGCTCCCACTGGAATTGGGAAATCATGGATCCATTTCAGCCGTCGAAGTAATTGTGCCAAAATTACCCAAACCAATTTCAATTAACCATGTTAATTTCCAAAATTAATATCACATGAATAAAATAAAATTTCATTCAAGAAACCACACGCATTTAAATTGCATAAATTTAAACACACGAATTTTAAAACAAATTAAAATTTCAGAAATGGGCCCCGGGCCTAAAAACCCGCCAAATCCAAAAACACTGGGCCCGGCCCGCTGCGGCTAGGGGCAGCAGCCATTGCCCAGCAGTAGCCCGCTGCTCCGGCAGCAGTAGGCAGCGACCGCTACTCTTGCCGTGTGCCGCGGCCGCCGGCGGCATCCCCGCACCCCGGGAGCCAGATTTTTTTTTTAATCAGAAAAAAAAATTAAACCATCCATCAACACGAAATCCACCAAGAATTCCAAAACGTGCAATTAAATTAAACAAACACAAACCAATAAGCATATTCAATTTCAATTGTGTGAAAATCAAATTGGGAAAAATCTTAAACCCAAAACAAGAACCCCAATGAAAAATCTCCAATTTTAAAACATGGGATTTAACCAATTTTAACAATTTCCACTGATCAAAAGCCCGCTCTGATACCACCGTTGGGATTTTTCACCGGAAATCACCCGATAAATGCGGAATAACGCGATGATTTTCTCAAATCCAGTCCCAGGAGCAATTGAAATGGAAATTTTAAAAACATAAAATTCAATAGAAAGAGATAATTCTCTTACCCAGAATATCTCTTCTAGAGATGGATGAAGACTGCAAGAATCAAAGTAGAGTCCCTCCTCGTTCTCGTACACGAACGCCTAACAAACACGACCCGTGCTAGCGTTGGAAAAAAGAGCAATGGAGAGGAGGCTCGGGTTCAAATTTCGGCTATGGTGTGTCTAGTGTATGTCGGCCGAAAGTTTCCATAGGTTAATACCTAGGTTGGCCGAATTCCCCTAGGGGAATTGAGGCCCAGCTTGGCTCCTTCATTTTGTGTGGGCTTCCTTCTTTTAATTCAGGCCCAATCTAATTTTAATTATTCTGGTTTGAATTAATATCAAGCCCAATTTTAATATATCTATGTATTTAATATATTACACCAAGTAATATATTATTTACATTTAAATTAAAATTAGTTTGACCAATTAATTTAATCCATCAAATTAAAATTAAATCTTCACAAAATAAAATCATACGTAAACCTATACATATGAATATTTCCACCTAGGAAATAATCTCATAATTAATCCAATTAATTATGAGGAGCCAATTGAATATATTAATTTTATTATTAGGATCAATCCAATTGATCTTTATAATATGATTAATAGATATATATACCTCTCTCTCCACAGTGTATACTCCAAGTATACATGTGATTCCTTGAGTCGGTGTTCAGTCATTCTATGTGTACGATCCCGTGGGCCAATCTTTATGTTGGCAGCGGGCCTTTGGCCCACAGACTGCAGTTGGGCTCTAGCAAGCCACTGCAGCCCCCAATTAAGATGGAGATGGTAGTCTAACTATTATCATAACCCTGTAGTTTAAACTTGTACATCCCATGTCATTGATATCGGTGTCCAACACGGAGGCATGGATTGATCACCCTTTTTTGTGTCGAACATTAACTTGATCCCGAATGCACTGAAGCTCACAAACAAGCTCCCACTTGTTTGGGTGTGGCCACACTCTTATCAGTCACATTCATTAAGAGGCCGGTGATATCTTCCCAGTGGACTACTGAGTGACAAATCCCTTCTGCATATCCATAGCATTACCATGCTAAGTGACATACCCGAAAGTACCCATACTTGGCACCCTTTTACAGGCCCTTTAGGCGTACCCCTAAGTATGCGACCTCACATGTAACACCATCATATGGTCAGGTCAAAGGATCCATACAAGTACTACACGAGAATCACTTATGATACTATACCATGTGGATTTCTTGTTTAGTGGATCTATCCAGTACCATGCCCCTTATGCATGTACCCATTAACTTGGTTGACACTCCATGTCCAGTGACTGGTAAGACACCGCCATACAACCAGGTTAATGATAGTCTCTTGTTCCATTCATTCCCATGACTGGAACAGACTACAGATCTATTTATAGTCGTATCGTTTACCTTATCCATGGTCTTACTGCCAAGTGCATGACACTGGTCATCATGGATATGGATATGTCCATCGGATACTTCATTTAATATATTGCACAAGATAAATATAATAAATGAATTAATGCCTTTATTAATAACACAAATAAGTATAATACATAAATCCAATGAATGTATGATACAAATGCAAGGACTAATGCCTCGGGACTAGGGCATATCCAACATGGAGTACCTCGAATAATGTAATAATGTCATACAAAAATCTGGAGTGGATTGTGACACACCAACAGTGCTTTGGCATCACCGCGAAACCAATGATAAATGACATGATGCCATGTAATGATATCGTGTGACCTGCCACACAAAAATAAACTAAAGACCATTGTGGTCCCCTATTTAAATGAAATGGTTTAATGAAAAAGAGAGTGCAATCCGGTGCATGGGCAGATGACGGGTAGTTTTGGGACTCCTGATATGTTATGAAATGAAATGACCATGATGGGTGTCCTTGGAATGTCCTTAATTTAAATGAAATGAGATGACGTGAATGCTTATGTCACACAAAATGCAAATGGCTGCACAAAAACGTGGTTAGGATGCATGACATACGTGATGATGTCATGTATGCTTTGTGAAAATGTTAATACACGAATATAATGTCATGGCTGTAATGGTTAATATGAATGTCACACGGGTGATTAATGTTTTCACACATGAGAAAAAAATGCAAGTGGCTGTACAAAAGATGTGAGTTAGTTATCACACAAACGCTTTGCGTGTAACATGTTATGTTCGTGGAAAATGTCAATGATGGTATGTCATGAGAGAATGAGAAACACGTAGCGTATAGCATGCGAAGCATATTCCTCCAATCATGGTCAATTTTTTAGAAAATTCTAACTGAGTCCTAGGAAGGGTTCACTTCGATCATCAACTGGGGATGATGAAGGCGTAATTTGTAACATTCATGCAATTTATTTTGGTATCCAAAGGGAATCCAACTAAGGTTGCCTACATGAGTTCGGTCCAAGTTGGGATAAAATCAAGGTCCCTATGGCAAAATATACTCTTCACTTCTCCCCACTCAAGGGTTCGATTGAAGGGGTTCATACGAGGCTATGGGTGGTGTTTCATATCCGTGCCTCTAAGACCATGAGGAACATAGGCGACACTTCAACAATTCACTGGGCTGAAAATTGGATACTTAACCTAATGCGAGTATGTCTAACTAAAATGCAAGATAAAAACCATGCAAGAATCATCCACCTTATTTTGATTAGATATTTTTCAGGGCTTGTCAAATTCTTTTAATCTTAATAAAAATTTTGTAAGAATCTCCACAGCAGAGTCGCCACTGTGAGCAGACGATGTTTTCCTCTCTCAGAAAGGGAGCCTCGATATCGGGCAACCTTCCCTCGCATGGGTTTTTGGAATGAAAAATTCAGTTTTGGAATTAAGTTATCTCATAAAAGAACCGAGACCTAAGTCTCAATAAAGAGTGTAAGAGTCGCCACATGGCTCATCTCAACCAGGAAATTATAGTGTAGCTGAACCGAACGAAGGCCGCTACACTTTCCAGAGATCTAGGTCCGGACAAGTCCCTTATTTCATGTCTAATCAAAATAAATTCGGCCAATGTTCATTGATGATATTTTATATTTCTAAAGTTGATTTTATTAATTTAATCATGCAGTGTACACACAAATAAAAATAAATCAGTAAATAAATAAATTATTACAACCCAATCGAATCACAAGTAAACTATCCTAGGGGATATATTTGCATAATTTGGGGGATCGGGGTACAACCACCTATTTTACACGAGTATCTAATAAATTGAAATTAAAATAAACAAATAAAAATAAATAAATCAAAACCTTGCAAAAAAAAGTTAGCACAAGTATATGCAACAAGTTGGACTCAAATAGACAGAACGGGGAAATAAGCAATTCGGGGACATACATTTAGGGGGGTAGTCGGGTAAACTCGACTTGTTCGTCCGATTATATCTAAGAAAATGGTTTTGAAATGTTCCTGTATTTTTTTTATGAGGAAACACAGTTTTGAAAACATTTTCTTTTTCCGGTTTACTTCCATTTAGCATGTGAGGTGGGTCGGATTTCGGGAGATTTGGATCTCTGTCGTTCCATTGTTCTAAGTGCAATAACTTCAAAAAATAAATCTAAGGTAGTGAATGCATGAGATAAATTCATTTTTGAAAATTTTCTAATTTTTCTAAAATTTTATGATTTTTCTAATTTTTTATGGATTTTCCTGAATTTTTTGCTCCTGGACGAAAATTACAGTCGCTTGGTTATGATTACAGTCGTGCGACCGTTCATAGCCACAAGAATAGTTGTCGACTGTTCTTACTACCCAAAAGTAGCAGACCAAAAATATGAGTTTTTATGTATGGAAATGAACCAAGACACCTAGAAAACGAAGCAAAACGAAGGATTTAAGTGTAGTTACCCTTATTGCGCAGATCCACTGTCGATTTGCCCTGACCTTATATTTCAAGGTTCCAAAACAAGTCCAAAAATCTCCAAGTGTCACAGATTTGAATGTGTTTAAGGGTTTATGTGTGTTTGTCCAATTTAAGTCTATGATTTCTAACAATTTTTACTTTATAAGACCAAGAGTTAAAGAAGAAAGAAGAAGAACAAGGTTGTGTTTTTAGTGTTTCTTTTTCTCCCTTTTCTCTGAATCTCAAGCTCCCTTTGATCCAAAATTTTCCTCCCTTTTCTTGCTTTCTTGCCTCCGTTTCTTTACTAGTCTTCCTCCCCCTTGTTTCTGGTCCCAGAAGGCATTAAATGCCCCTCAAAATCTACCTCTCTTTTCTTCTTCGTGGTATGGGCTGCTGTACATGCTATGAATCGACAGTCGTACGACTGTAATTTTTTATTACAGTCGCACGACTGTAATTATAGTCGTGTGACTCAAGTCTCTTTTTTTTTAGGCTGGAAAGTTTCGACGCTTACTGCATCACAAGTGATTCTTATGTAGTACTTGTATGGATCCTTTGACCTAACCATATGATGGTGTTGCATGTGAAGTGGCATACTTTGGTGTATGCCTAAAAGTCCTGTAACAGGGTACCAAGTATGGGCACGTTCGGGTATGTCAGTGAACATGACAATGCTATGGATATGCAGAAGGGAATGTCACTTAGTAGTCCACTGAGAAGATATCATCGGCCTCTTGATGGATGCAACTAATAAGAGTGCAGCCACACCTAAATAAGTTGGAACTTGTTTATGAGCATCAGTTCATTTGGAATCAAGTTAACATCCGGACACAAAATAGGGTGATCAATTCATGCCTTTCTGTTGGACACTGTTATCAATGACATGTGATATATGAGTTAAACTACTGGGTTTCGATTTCTGTTAGACTGCTATCTCTATCTTAATTGGGGGCTGTAGTGGCATGCTAGAGCCCGCCTGCAGTCTGTGGACCATAGGCCCACTGCCAAAATAAAGACGGACCCACAGGATCGTACATATAGAATGTCTGAGTTTAAACTTGTTGGATCGCCCGTATACTTGGAGTATACAGACTGAAGAGATAAATTTTAATTAATTAAATTATAGATCAATTGGAT
The DNA here is from genome assembly GCA_039660915.1 of Euphorbia tirucalli. Taxonomy (NCBI): domain Eukaryota; kingdom Viridiplantae; phylum Streptophyta; class Magnoliopsida; order Malpighiales; family Euphorbiaceae; genus Euphorbia; species Euphorbia tirucalli. The sequence goes on along the minus strand of CM077640.1, from coordinate 24,722,231 downwards.
TGATCAATATAATTTAATTGGTGTATATTGATTGGGCATTTATTTCCAGGTGAAAATGAAATGCATATATAGGTTTTTATGCATTTTTGATTTAAGTTGGATCTCAATTAATTTATTGTGTCAATTAATTGACAAATCATTTTAATTTAATAACATGTACATTATATAATATGATTTTATATAAATTCATGCATGAAAATTAAAATAGAATTACATTTAACTTTACCCATGATAATTAAATTGGATTTAGAAATTCATGGTATTGAATCCTAACTCAAATTAAATTAAACCGAAGCCAAAATTAAGGCTCAATTTTGGACCAAAGGTGATAATTAATTGCCAAGAAAAATCATGGCCATTAGTGAATAAAAGCTGTTTTTTTTTTTTCTTGGTATAAAAGCAGCTGTTTTTTTTTGGTAATAAATTGGCATAAACTTTGGCCATTAATTGGTCTTTAATATATATGAATTTCCGCTACTTTTTGTGGTGTGCTGCTCAAAATTTAAGGTGATTTTTGCTGCAGAATTTTGAAATTCTAAGGAAGAAATACCAGCCATAATTTTCTCTCCAAAATTTTATTGATCTGCCGTTAGCACGGGTTCGACTCGATATGCGTTCGTGTACGTGATAATGGAGGGAATCGGTTTCGGTTTCTGTAGCCATCTCTAGAGGAGATATTCCTGGTAAGAAACTAATTCTTCTCTATTGAATTTTGTTTTTTATGATTTCCATTTCAATTGCTCCTGGGTACGGATTTGAGGAAACGTTCCGTAGTTCTGCTTTAATCGGGCGTTTTATGATGAAAAATCCCAACAGTGGTATTAGAGCGGGGTTTTGATCCGTGGAAATCATTAAATGGTTTGAATCCCATGGTTTTAAAATTGGTATTTTGATTAGGGATTCATGGATTTGGGGTTTTAATATTTTTCTAGAATTTTATTTTCAAATAGAAATTGGTTATTGCATATTAGGTTATATGTGTTTATTTCTATATGATTGTTGGTTTTGTTTATGGTTGTTTTGATTTTATTTTTTTGTTTATAAAAAAAAGTATAAAAAAAATATGTGTTGTGCAGCATGCTGCTGCGTACACAGCAGCAGCTGCTGGCACGCCACGCAGCAACGGGCTACTCGGCAGGTCAGGCCCAGTTTTGGATTTGGCAGGTTTTTGGGCCCATGCCTAATTTAAAATTTTAATGGGATTTAAACTTTTGTGTGTTTAAATTCCTGTAATTTAAATGCGCATGGTTTCTTGAATGAAATTTTATTTTATTCATGAGATATTAATTATGGAAATTAATATGGTTTAATTGAAATTGGTTCGGGTTATTGTGGCACAATTACTCGGGCAGCTGATATGGACTCATGGTTTCCCAATTCCAGTGGGAGTAGTTGTCTGCCTGGGTTGGAGGCCCGAAGCCTGTTAAGGGCTAGAACCATGATGGTAAAATTGGCGATTTCAAAATAATGGCTTTGGACGTATTGAAATGGGCTTAAATTTATGCATAATAACATGTTCATAAATTGATGTATTGGATGCATTTTTGTATGATTAAATGTATGTATGGATGGATACTATTGGGCCTTATTCAAGTTGGGTTGTAATTTTCTTTTTGGGTAAATACGGCCTGCGCATCGTTTTTCTTTTTAATGTAATTTTATTTTATTTATTTATTATAAAATTTGTAAAGAAGAAGCCCAATGAAAAGGCGAGCCCAGTGGAGATGTGAGCCCAGAAGGAAGGAAAAGGAGGCCCACCTGATGTATTTTCTAGTATAGGTTTACTAGAATTATATTAGGTTGTAATATAGGCCCATAGCAGTCCATTTTACTTATTTAATTATGCTTTATATTTATTTACATGTATGTATGTATGTATGATCCAAACCCATTTTCACCCGCCTATGCATGTAAGCCGCTATTAAATGAATCTAATAACCAAATGGAAATTACTAAGTTGCTTAAAAGTGCTTCCCTCATTCAAAACCGACTCGAAGTGGGGATAGGTCAGTTGTAGACCATGCCCTCGCTGGATGCACTGGAGTACCATCATTTTGTGTTGGGTTGGAGTATTGGTTACTCTAACACTTGGATGGAAGTTTTGACTTAGCATGGGTAGTAGGATTCTCCTGGCCCTAAGCACAGATGGGTAAGTGCCAACAAGCCCATCAAACCGAGAGTCCCTAGGTTGGGATTGGACGGCATTCCTACCTAAATAATTAGGGTGTAGTTTTCCAGGCCCTCATCTGGCTATATCTTAATGAAATATAGATCTCAGCCCATGAGCCCAACAACTTGAGCTAATTAATAACCTGATTCATTATTTATTAAATATGGGAAATAAGATAAAGTCTTTTATTAATACTCTTAAACTTTTTCTATATAGAATTCCTATGGCAACAAACAACTCACTTTCACTGCGATCTATCCTAGAAAGGGACAAGCTTTCCAGTCCTAACTTCTTAGACTGGTCTAGGGACTTAAGAATAGTTCTAAGACAAGAGTCAAAGGAATATGTGATAGAAAGGCCTGTGTCGGCTGTGCCTCAGGGACGTAATCCACCAGCTGTCCAGCTGGAGGAATACAAGGTGCATGTAAAGGATAACAGGGATGTGACATGCCTTATGTTGGCGTGTATGGTTCCTGAGCTGCAAAACCAGTTCATGGACCATCAGGCCTATGCTATGATAACAGCTCTAAATGAGATGTTTCAAGAGCAAGCTCTTTAGGAAATGTACCTGACCAATAAGGTATTCCACTCCTGTAAGATGGGGGCTGGGACATCTGTGAGTACACAGGTACTCAAGATGAAGGGATATCTAGATACTTTAGCCCATCTCAGATCTCCCAGCTTACAGGAGCTGGCGATGGACACAGTTCTGGCTTCCTTCCCTGATTCTTACGATCAGTTCATCCTGAACTGTAATATGCAAGGGATGAACCATATTGTTAGTGAGTTGCATGGGATGCTTAAGCTCACTGAGTAATCGATCAAGAAGACTCCATAGGTGCTGCTGGTCAACAAGGGGAACCCTCCTCTTGTGAAGGGCAAGGCCAAGGAAATGGCTAAGGCCAAGGCCAAGAAGCCTAAGGCCCAGCCCAAGGTCCAGCCCAAGGCCAGTCACGAGGATTTCTGCTTCTGGTGCAAGCAGGCAGGGCATTAGAAGAGATCATGTTTTAAACTGTTAGGAGAGCATAGGAAGACCCAGGGCGTGTCTTCATCAGGTATTTATGTCATAAACATTAACCTCACTGTTTCAACATCTTAGGTATTGGATACTGGATGTGGTTCTCATATTTGTTGTAATGTGCAGGGACTTAAGAACAAGAGGTCACTAGGATTGGGGGAGTGGACTTGCGGGTCGGTAATGGAGCAAGGTTTGCTGCTATAGAGATAAGCGAATACCACCGCATGATGCCTAGTAGCTTGGTTTTAATATTGGAACATTGTTATTTTGTACCTGCCATGTGCAGGAATATTATTTCTGTTTCAGTATTGGATATTTCTGGATTTAATTTTACTATTTCTAATGGTAGAATTGGGTTATCTAGAGAGGAATTTTTTTATGGAGAAGCTCTATTAAATAATGGCCTATATATCCTGGATTTGAATGAAACCAATCATTTCTATAACATAAACACTAAAAGGGTTAAGCCTAATGAACGTAATCCTATCTACCTTTGGCATTGTCGTTTAGGCCACATAAACGAGAAACACATAGCTAGGCTTCACAAAGCTGGAATCCGAGGGTCATTTGACTTGGAGTCACTTGATATATGCGAGTCTTGTTTATGAGGCAAAATGACTAAAGCACCTTTTAGCAAGAAAGTTGAAAGGGCTACTAGCTTATTAGACCTAATACATTCAAACGTATGTGGGCCCATGAGCACAGCTACCCGAGGTGGACATCTGTACTTCGTCACGTTCACGGATGATTTCAATAGATATGGCTATTTCTATCTGATGAAACATAAGTCTGAGACCATTAATAGGTTTAAGGAATTTAGGAACGAAGCACAAAACCAGCTAGGCATAAATATCAAGGCCCTTCGGTCAGATCGAGGAGGTGGGTATATGAGCCTAGAGTTTGACTCATATTTGAGAGAGCATGGAATAGTTCCACAGCTCACTCCTCTAGGAACACCACAATGGAATGGGGTGTCCGAACGGAGGAATAGGACCTTGTTGGACATGGTTTGCTCAATGATGAGTCATGCCTCTCTTCCAATAAGCTTCTGGGGATACGCTCTCGAGACAGCGGCTCTCATTTTAAATAATACTCCAACTAAGGTAGTGGAAAAGACCCCATATGAGATACGGATAGGCAGGGAGCCTAATGTGTCTTTCCTATGGATTTGAGGATGTGATGCATATTTCAAGAGATTGATTAGAGGCAAGCTAGAACCCAAAACCGACAAATGCCTGTTTATAGGCTACCCTAGGGAAACTAAAGGGTATTACTTCTACAATCCCACCGAGAACAAGGTGTTCGTGGCATGGAAGGGGCTCTTTCTAGAAAAGGATTTTATTTTCAAGAAAGATAATGGGAGCAATGTTGAACTCAAGGAATTTCAAAGCTCACAAACTCTTGAAGAGGATAACTCAGAGACCAGGGTGGAGCTTCCACAGGAGGAAGCACTGACCCAGGTCACACAAGGACCTAGAAGGTCTGGTAGGGATCGCTGGGAACCAAAGAGATATGGGTTTCTTATCACCGATGATCATAATCTTCTCGTCTTCGATGAGGAAGAGCCCAAAACCTCCCAGGAGGCTATGGCCAGCCCACAGTCTGCAAATTGGTGTAAGGCCATAGAGGCAGAGATGTAATCTATATATGATAACCAGGTTTGGAACCTAATTGATCCACCTCGTGGTGATAAGGTAATAGGTTGCAAGTGGTGCTATAAGCTAAAAGCCGACAACACCTTCAAGGGGCGTCTAGTTGAAAAAGGTTTCAGACAAGTCCATGGAATAGACTATAATGAAATTTTCTCACCAATCACTATGCTCAAATCCATTAGGATCCTGCTGGACATAGCCACTTGGTACGACTATGAGGTCTAGCAGATGGATGTCAAAACCGCTTTCCTTAAGGGAAAGCTACTCGAGGATGTGTACATGACACAACCTGAGGGTTTTGTCAATCTTGAGTATCCTGAGAGGGTATGCAAGCTTTAAAGGTCTATTGATGGACTAAAGCAAGCATCCGGAAGTTGGAATCTTAGATTCAATGAAGCTATAAAGGAATATGGCTTCATACAAAATCAAGATGAGCCTTGTGTGTATAAAAGGATTGGTGGGAGCATGGTCACATTCCTGGAATTTTATGTGGATGATATCCTTCTTATTGGAAGCGACATACCAACACTGCAAGGTGTAAAGCAGTGGTTGTGTAAGTGCTTCACAATGAAGGACTTAGGCGAGGCTGAGACAATCCTAGGGATCAGGATCTACCAAGATAGATCCAATCGGCTTATAGGCCTAAGTTAGGCCACGTACATAGACAAGGTTCTGAAAAGATTCAACATGGATCAAGCTAAGAAAGGTTTCTTACCGATAAGCCATGGGCTGAAAATTAGTAAGAAGAACTGTCCTAAGACAAGTGAGGACAGGGAGAACATGAAGTTGGTCCCATATACCTCAGCTATAGGATCAATCATGTACTCCATGCTATGTACAAGACCTGATGTCAACTTTGCACTATGTATGACAAGCTGGTACCAGCAGGATCCCGGGGAGGATCACTAGAAGGCTGTCAAAGCAATCCTGAAGTACCTCAACTGGACTAAGGATAACTTCTTAGTGTATGGAGGTCAGGAAGAGCTGTCAGTTACTATACACTGATGCGAGCTTCCAGACTGACCAAGATGAATACCAGTCATAGTCTGGGAATGTGTTTTTGCTAAATGGTGGTGTTGTAAGCTGGATGAGCTCAAAGTAATCAGCCATCATAGACTCTACTAAAGAAGCTGAGTACATTGCGGTGTGTGATGCAGCTAAGGAAGCTGCATGGATAAGGAAGTTTATCACTGAGTTGGGAGTAGTGCCGACTATCCAGGACCCAATTGATATCTTTTGTGACAACAATAGGGCTACTGCACAAGTTAAGGAGCCCCGGTCACATAAGAACACAAAGCACATGCTCAGGAAGTTTCACCTCATACGAGAAATCCCCAAGAGGGGTGACATTTTGTTACATAGAGTGGACACCGAGGACAATGTTACAGATCCTTTGACCAAGGCGCTGGCTCAGTCCAAGTACGAGGGTCATACTAGATCTATAGGGATTAGGCCCATGCCTAGTTGGAACTAGTGCAAGTGGGAGATTGTTGGATATGCCCTAGTCTCGAGGCATTGGTCCTTGTATTTGCATTGTACATTTATTGGTTTTATATATCATACAATTTGTGTCATTAAATAAAGGCATTAATCTATTTATTATATACCTTGTGCTATGTTTTAAATAGAGTACCCAATGGACATATCCATATCCATGTTGACAAGTGTCATGCACTTGGCAGTAAGACCATAGATAGCGAAAACAATATGAGCATAAAGAGATCCGTAGTCTGTTCTAGTCATAGGAATGAATGGAATCAAAGACTATCATTAGCCTGGTTGTACGGAGGTGTCTTACCGGTCATTGGACATGGGATGTCAACCAAGTTAATGGGTACACGCAAAAAGGGCATGGTACTAGATAGATCCACTAAACGAGAAATCCACTACAAGTGATTCTCATGTAGTACTTGTATGGATCCATTGACCTGACCATATGATGGTATTGCATGTGAAGTGGCATACTTTGGTGTATGCCTAAAGGGCCTGCAACATGGTGCCAAGTATGGGTATGTTCGGGTATGTCAGTGAACATGGCAATGCTATGGATATGTAGAAGGGAATGTCACTCAGTAGTCCACTGACAAGATATTACCGGCCTCTTGATGAATGCAACTGATAAGAGTGTGGCTACACCCAAACAAGTTAGAACTTGTTTATGAGCATCAGTTTATTCGGAATCAAGTTAACGTCTGGATACAAAAGAGGGTGATCAATCCATGCCTTTGTGTTGGACACCGATATCAATGACATGGGATACACGAGTTAAACTACTGGGTTTCGATTTTAGTTAGACTGCTATCTCTGTCTTAATTGGGGGCTGCAGTGGCTTGCTAGAGCTTGTCTGCAATCTGTGGACCGTAGGCCCACTGCCAGCATAAAGACAGGCCCACAGGATCGTACACATAGAATGTCTGAGTTTGAACTTGTCGGATCGCCCATGGACATGGAGTATACAGACTGGAGAGATAAATTTTAATTAATTAAATTATAGATCAATTGGATTGATCAATATAATTTAATTGGTGTATATTGATTGGGAATTTATTTCTAGGTGGAAATGAAATGCATATATTGGTTTATATGTATTTTTGATTTAAGTTGGATCTCAATTAATTTATAGGGTTAATTAATTGGCACATCATTTTAATTTAATGACATGTACATTATATAATATGATTTTATATAAATAAATGCATGAAAATTAAAATAGAATTATATTTAACTTTACCCATAATAATTAAATTAGATTTAGGGATTAATGGTATTAAATCCTAACTCAAATCAAATTAAACCCAAGCCGAAATTAAAGCTCAATTTTGGACCAAAGGTGAGAATTAATTGCTAAGAAAAATCATGGCCATTAGTGTATAAAAGCTGCTGTTTTTTTTCTGGTATAAAAGCTGCTGTTTTTTTTTTTTTTTTTTTGTAATAAATTGGCATAAACTTTGGCCATTAATTTATCTTTAATATATATGAAGTTCGGCTACTTTTTGAGGTGTGCTGCTAAAAATTTAAGGTGATTTTTGCTGCAGAATTTTGAAATTCTAAGGAAGAAAAATCAGCCATAATTTTCTCTCCAAAATCTTATTGATCCGCCGCTAGCACGGGTTCGACTCGATAGGCGTTCGTGTACATGATAGTGGAGGGAATCGGTTTCAGTTTCTGCTGCCATCTCTAGAGGAGATATTCCTGGTGAGAGACTAATTCTTCTCTATTGAATTTTGTTGTTTATGAATTCCATTTCAATTGCTCCTGGGCATGGATTTGAGGAAACGTTCCGTAGTTTCGCTTTAATCGGGCGTTTTGCGATGAAAAATCCTAACAAGAAACACTTAGGGTGAGGGTTTTCCAGTGACTTTCATTCATTTAGGTCTATTCTCGGGTTGCATTCGGATCAATTCGGGACGTATACTCGAAGATTTTAGAGCATACACGGGATTCTAGGCATGTTCCATCTGTTCAATCCACTTCCGAATGTCAAACATGCTAGAACATCGACAATGTAAACTCTAAGAGGCCTTAAACTCATCCTTATTTGTTCTGTGTTCTGATTTTTTCTACATTTTATTGAATTTTTGGAACTGACTGTTTGATTACAGCCATGTGGCTCTAAATAGAGCTCAGCGGCTGTAATCCCTTAGAACAGAGCCGAGCAGCTATAACACTACAGCCGCACAACTGTGTTCTTCAGGGCAGAAATCCGAAAAGCCCTAAAATTGACCAAAAACAGCCATATTCCATTTTGTTCATTTTGTTATGATTTATTTTGGTCCCAATCACATCCGTTATATTTTGAATCATTGTTTTAGGTTTTCATTGAACTTTGATGTGAGATTTTTGGATTCTTTGGTTTCGGTTTTAAGTTTTGGGTTTGTTCGATCCAAATCGGATCCTCTATCCAGCTATAGCGGACCCATAGGTTTTTCAAAGTCTTTAGAAATCATTGAAAACGATCAAAACAGTGATTTTCAAAGAAAAGAAAACCAATTTGGGGTTTCGGATACTACAGACATATGGCTGTAGTGCTACAGCCGCATGACTATAGTTTTATAGCTGTGTGGCTCTAACAGTGCCGCACGGCTATAGCTTCCAGAAGGACCCACACAGACGTTGTCGCGTGATGCTGTCTTCAGAATCAATCTGTTTTTGGCATGTTTACTGCTTTTGGGCCTCAGATGGATGTTTGTAATTAAGAACCCCCACGAACAAAACCCTGAGTTTCGGGATAACCGACCGACTAAACCAAAGTAATTTGCATGTAGCCGTGCCAAACTGTTTTCAAGCACAAAACCTACAGGGCATTTCTAAAACCGTTTTCCAGGTCTAACCGAGCAAGTCGCTCAGACTTCTCGGTTACCCCCTAAATGCATGCCCCACTTCCTGAAATCCCCATTCTGTCCGGTATGAGTCCCATTTGTGTTTGTAATATAATTGTGCTAACCAATCTATTTTGCAACTTTTATTTTATTTTATTTTTATTTTGGATGTATTTTACAGATTAATCGTGTATTCTAGTTGATTGTAATTTTTAGATATTCGTGTATTGAGGCGATTGTAATGGTAAGGATGCAAGCTTTTTCTCTTTTTAAGTTGTAATAAGGGGCCTCTTTCTTTTTGGTTTTGATGTATGGTTTATATTTTTGCACTTTAATTTTATGCACTTTATTTATGTCATTTGAATGAGCATTGGCTAAATAACAAAAGATTGAAATGGGTAGAGAATCAAGTGACTAAAATATTGTCATATTCACTTATAAATGAATACACGCTTAAGGTTAAATAGGTAAGTTGCCCGAATCCTAAATCTCTGGATTAGGTACAGTAGTCTACGATCGATAAGGAGCTGTACCGAAATGTCCCAGATGAGCAGATCCGGGTGGCCACTCTGTCAATGATCATGGAATTTAAGTTTTGAGATCCTTAAATAATAAAACAGGATTTTCTAAAATACAAAACTAGTTTTTCAAAAACTCAAATTTAAAGGTTTTCTACAAAAAGGATTTCCAAATAAATTAATGGTTTCCCTAAGCAAGATACAAACCCGTTTTCAAAACAAATCATCAAACATATCTTTTCTTTTTCCCTGGTTCGGTTCGTCGCGTTCCGCTCTAAAAGGTCGTCCGCTTACACCTATACTCTTTATCTTGCAACTATTTAAATTTCTGTAATTTGATATAATAGCATTATTTTCAAAGTCCTTTTTACTGAGTCAAGCAAATTTATATTCACTAAGTTTTACCGTTTCATGTATTCTGCACTTTTGTAAAACTTATGTTTATTAAAAGAAAATTGTTTTTTATCAAAAAGAATTTTCTAAATTGTTTGTAAAAATTTTTATTTGGTATACAGTACTATTCACCCCCCTAGTACTGTAATTAGCCCATTTTGGACCGTCACTACTAATTATATTAAAGCAAAGAGTTAGAACATAAGAGAAAAAATGAGCCAAGAATTCCAAAATTCTCAACTACCAACACTAAGGTAGTATTTATAGCACTCCCCAAAAGACTAAACTGCCCCAGAAAATAAGATAATAATAAAGCACTTAGCCCTGTTGATTCAAAGATAACCACAAATTAAAATAATAATTAGTTCAGCCGCTAAAGATTTTACAAACTAAATCTTCTCTCCAAAAGTCAAATCTCCTTTTAAGACAAATCAAATCTTCTCCTCCATCCCTTCATGTACCCACGACATGGTTGAATTTATGTCCATATTTTTCTCTCTCCTCCAAAGCACTTTTCTAGCTACTCGAGCCTACTTCCGAGCCTACTTGCTAAGATTTTTTATGATTTTGTTTGATTTCAATTTATAACCTAAAATAAGCTCTAATTAGCCAAATTTAATTCAATAAAGCTCAATTTAAATCCAATTAACACCTGAAATTATTGTTATATTTTATACTTATCAGTATACCTGTATCCCATTGCTGAGATTGGTTACATATTCAGTTTGGATTCTTTTAAATCATGATGTCTTTCTTCTCCATTTTTATTGTTTGTGATGTTCCACTTTTTCATGCAGTTCACTATAGGGGATTTAATGTGTAATGCTTTCAATAGACGAAACTTAGAAATTTAAAAGGGTGATCTTATTTATAAAGGTATTTTTTTTTTTTGTAAAGGAACTTAGGTTCGTATACTTCTCTGCTTATTATTCCTCTTATGATTTATGGTGTTTAGATGTTTAGTTGTTTAACATTAGGTTTCTCCTTTTTCATGAGTTGAGTGTTGTTGGTTTTATCTTTTGTGATCTATGGTTCAATTATTCAGAACTGTTTGTGCCGACATTTTTGGATGTATTTCAATTTTATCCTTATTTTTAGATTTTCATTTTGACTATTTGTCTTTAATTCTTACCTTTGGTTGTTGTGGTAATCATTAATTAGTTTGGTTCATATTTTGCGTTCAAGTATAGGTTGTAGGTTGTTTTGTTTTGCATCATTGATTTATTTTTTATATTAGTTTTCATTGTTTGTATTTTCTGATTTTGAATTTTAGAATTGTAGGTTAATTAAAAATCTTATTAGTTATTATTAGCTTCTATTCTTAGCCAGTTTATGATTCCTTTTACTATTGAATTTGCTTGGCTACATATGATTATTTCTTTAAACTTTATTTCTTGCCTCTTACTATTTGCTATTCCTTTTTAAAGGCTTGATTTATTTGTTGCAATTGTTGACGTTGATTGTGTAATATTGCCATAACTCTCTTTCTTGTTTCTTTTTCCAAATCTATTCCTCCACGAATTTCAATGAGAAGACCAACATGATTTACTTACACTCAAGGTCTTTATTGGTTCTTTTTGAAACAAATGTATTTACTGCTCTATTAATGCAGAATTAAGTGAATAATTTTTTGTTGTTTGCTGTTGCTTCTTTTTAAGAATTTATTTATTTGTTGCAGCTATTGGTGTTGATTGTGTAATCTTGCCATAGTTCTCTTCCATGATTTTTTCCTGCATCTACTCCTAGGATGAATTTCCATGAGAAAACAACATGATTTGGTTATACTTTAGGTGTCTATATAGTTCTTTTTAAACAAATTTATTTACTACTCCATGAATTTAAAATTAAGTTAATAGTTTCCTGGTTGTTGCTTTTTTTTAAGTACTAGATTTATTTGTTGCAGCTGTGTAATCTTTGCTATGATTCTCTCTATGTTTCTTTTTTTTAATCTACTCTTGGACTAAATTTCAATGAGAAGACCAACATGATTTGCTTATACTCAAGGTTTGTATATGGTTCTTTTTAAACAAATTTATTTACTGCTACATTAATGTAAAATTAAGTGAATAGTCCTTACTTGTAGTTCTGATCTCAGTAACTTTTGTTCAAATTTAGGTTGTAAGCTATCTTTAGGCTAAAATGAACCACAAACGCTTCAAAGGGCATTCCAGTTGAACAATAAGTGAGACACAATTAGACTAAAATTGATTAAACTGCAATACACGTGTCTGTACTATTTGAATGGAGAGTGTAATGCTTGTGTACAAGTGTGTTCATATTCTTTCTTCTGCTTATATTATATGCTTTTGTTATTTAATTTTACAAATTCTTTTTATGATTTGGCCAAATGTTTTTCATAATTACACTCTATTTAATCTGTGTTTTTGTGTTGTGAGTTTAGTGTTTTTAACCTTGTTAAATTAATTTTTGATTTCATGGTTTATTTGTTTATCCAGTCCAAGCAATCCTTCAATTATTTGAAATTCAAAGCTTTTGATTTTCGGTAACAAATCATTTCTACTGCCCTTGTTTGCCATTTTCTTAAAAGGCATGCTTTATTAGCTTGCTTTTTTTTTTTCTTATTATTTAGATTCACAAATTTTTTAAACGATTTGATGGTCCCAAATAAGCCAGCTACAGTACTAAGGGGGGTGAATAGTACTGTAAAACGAATAAAAATTTTCACAATCTCTCTTTAAAAATTCTCTTTAAAGAAATACAATTTTCTTTCTATAAATATAAGTTCTATAAAAATGCGGAATTAATTAAAATAATAAAACTCATGAATATAAATTTGCTTTTCTAAAAATGACTTCAAGTAATAAAGCTACTAATTTAAATTGCAAGAATTTAAATAGCAGTTTATATAAAGAGAGTAGGATAGAGAAATGAAGACATCGAATTTTATCCTGGTTCGACCCAACTGGTCTACCTCTAGTCCCCAAACCAACCGCTTGAGATTTTCACTAACTTTTCCTTTATAAGCAGGAAACAAGCCTATGTTACTTTTTGCAAGTTGAAGTAAGAAACTCAATACTTTTGTAGGTTAAGTATCAAACCTCTACCGTTACTTTTTTAGAGCTTAAGTAACAAAACTCTACCAATGCTTTTTCTAAGCTCAAGCACCAAACTTTTACAGACTTTATTGATCACACTATCAACAAAGTGAACCCCCTTTCATACAGCCTTGTGTGAATATATAATTCTCGAATATATGAATGTTTGAGTGAAAGATTGAAGTTCTTTTCTCTTGACTTTGCTCTCTTTAGGAATTATGGAAGACTTCAAAGTTTTATAGCTTAAAAGTGTGAATGTTGCAAAATAAGTCTTCCTGCACCATGCTTTGATCTCCATTTCTTTTTATAAGGAAAGAAAGCTCCATGGCCATTTGTCTCACTTCATAAAAAGAAATGGTGTTGATCTCAAGTCACAAGGAGAAATGATGGTTGATCTGAAGTCACAAGGAGAAAAGTTCACTTAAGTAGCCGTTTGTTTAAAGCAATAAGATGAATTGTTTTAAGTCATAAGCTTATAAACAAAATCTTTTCAGATGTAAGCCAAGATCTCTCAAGTGTTATAGCAGTTAAACTCAAGTCATAAGACAAGGTGTTTCAAGTAATATAGCAGTTGAAGTTAACTCATAAGCCAAGGTCTTCAATTAATATAGCAGTTGAAGTTAGCTCATAAGCCAAGGTCTTCAAGTAATATGGCAGTTGAAGTTAACTCATAAGCCAAAGTGTTTATTCAAAACATCAAATAAACTTTATGTGGCCGATTACATTAGTTTCATCTTATAAGTAGTTTTTGGCTCTTAAAAGAATTTTGAAGTCATAAAAAGAATTATATAGCTCATAAGCATGAATTGTTTATTACATCAAGTGGTACTCTTGTTTGTGCGCCCTAGTTCTTAGGGCATTGGATTCTTGTATTTTGTATTATATATTAAAACTCATTGTATGAATACATTATTTGTGTCACATTAATAAAGACAATTAATCTATTTCATTTATACCTTGTGCTATAATATGAGTAGAGTATCCATTGATTGATAATCATAAAACCTATCTCAGGTCTCTTCTAATCATGGGAACGAATAGAACCATAGACTTGTATATTCAATGACTGTATGGCAGTTCTTAACTAGCCATAGTACTTGTATAGTCAGTCATGAATATAGGTACATGTCGTTGACATGGGACTAGATCGATCCGCACAAGAAAGCCATATGGTTGTCATGTCATAGGTCTTTCTTGAGTAGGTCTCCTTTGTCCTCAAACCAGATTTAATTATAGTATCAATATGGAATCCGGTTCACTTTGACATACGCCTAACAGGTCTGTAAAAGGATGCCAAATATGGGTATGATTGGGTGGACTGGTGAACATATTGATGATGAAGTGATGGAATTGCCACTGGGGTAACACCGAGATGATATCATTGGCCACTTGATGAGTGGGACTGATAAGTGTATGGCCATATCCAAGTAAGTTGGTTGCTTATTTGATTAATCAGTCAACTGAAGATCAATAAATATAATAAATAGCAGAAGATGATGACGGACACCATACCTCTTGTTTATTCATATCAATATCGTTTGGCAAAGGACACTGTAAGATTACTACTGGGTCAGTGTCTTCAACAGGCTGTTGCATCTCTATCTTAATTGAGGGCCGTAATTGTTTGCTAGAACCCACTTACAGTCTATGGGCCTTGGACCTACTGCTAACATAAAGATAGACCCATAGGATCGTGCACATAGATCAACTGAGCCAGAACTTATAGAAATTGTGCATGTAATGTATATTAGAAGGAACACGTTAATTAATTAGTTAACATTCGGTGTCAAGGTAATTAATTAACATTGGGTTGATTTTATTTAATTAATGAGTTTACATAATGTAATTAATTAATTCATCAATTAATTGAATTACATAAAGTAAACAATTAATTAAATAATTTTCCTAAGTAGGAAAATTAAATACATGTATTTTATTTACTTAAGTGTGAAGGGGTAATTAAATTTAGCCAAATGGAATTAAATTACATAGTATATACTTTGTAATTAAAGTTTATTTATGTAATTATAATCCTAGTGGGCTTGGGTTTAATTAACCTAATTAAAACCCAAATAGACAAGGTGTCTATATAAGGGCACACTTAAGGAAGAAAACCTAATCCTAACCTAAATTAATTGCTGGAAAATTTCAGCCCCATTGCAGCCTCAAAAACAGCTAAAAATTACAGCGATTAATTCTCCATTCCTTCTGCTTCTTCGGCTAGCACCGGTTCCCGCTTGATAGTTGGTCGTGCACCAGACTTTAGAGATCACAATTTTAAGAAACGATTCTGCAATAGTCTCTTGAAGAGACGAATCTGGTGAGTTAATTGCTCTTGATTCAAATTGTTTTTTTATTACAATCAATGGTAATAAGACACAATAGGTGGATTCTAGAAAAATTTTAACGTTGTAATTTCTGCTGCACCTCGTTATTTTTCCGATGACGAATCCCAGCAACTCTTAACTCATAAACCTTTTAATACTTAGTGTTGTTTTAAGAAATTCTTTTTATATAATATCAACTTGTGATCATCAAAACCGAAGTCAACACGATTTGTTGCTAAGTTCATACCATGTCCATTGAGTCCAATCTCTTATTTAATATGTAAGAAACAAAACGTATTAAGCTTCATAATAATATTTTTCTATAGAAATATTTGGGGTTAAGACATTATTCAATATATGAATTATGCCTTCTTAAAGGCAACAACATGTACTTCAATTTCTAAAAAAGTTAAAGCTTTCTCTTTTTTATTATAGAGTATAATTTTTTTGCCTACAAATATGTAATTCTTCATGGATATTTTGGAGTCCAAATAGTTTTCATACTATAGCTTTTTTTTTTGTCTCTTCTATGTTACTGCGACCTAAGTTTTCTTATTTTAAGAATATTGTTAATTATAATTTGCTTAATTTTGCATATTTTATTTACAATTAGGAAGTCATTCGATGTTCATAGCATATATATCGTTTCCATACCATGTTAGCAACTACTCCAATATGAGACAAGTAAACAAAAACCTATGAGTTTTTTTATCACTTAATATTCTCATTGGATTCTAAATTTTTTACTATGATTTTATCAAATGTTTATACATGGATTTGTTACTCCATTTAATTGTTTTGGGTTTGGAGTAGTATGTGCAATGATTGTTTCCTTGAACTTTGACTCCAATCTACAACCCATATTCTATCTTATTCACTGACTTAAGCTTTTTTTCCTATGTTTTTTTAATTTGAGCTCAAGTTTGCATTTTACTTTTTAAAATTTCGAAGTTACCATGCTTCATTATTTATATTAGTGAGGTTTATTTTTTTCCTTGATATGTTGAATAGATATTTTGAAAGGTTCAATTTGTTGACATATATAAAATTCTTTTTAACAATTTTTTTTTATTGTGATTTCTCGATTTGTAATCTGTGTTATAATTCTTTTTTCTTATATTTAATAGTAATTTGTGTTTGAAGTCTTATTTAAATTTATTTCTACATTTATTAAAGTGAAAGAAGAATAGATGTGGTGGTTGAGTGTTAATTTGGGTTAATGGAGTTTTTGGATTTGGAATGATTATTTGTATTTATTATTGAGTTGATTTCATTTACTAGTTTTATTGCTTATCTCTCTCCAATCTTTTCAAATATTTTTTTTTAATTAGAGTTAATTTTGATTTGATTGTTACCATCCTACTTAATGCTTTCCCTCTATTTGTAAGTCGACTCACTCATTTTCACTTTTTTTTACTGTATAAAAAGGAAAAAACTTTTTTTACTTTTATTGCATCTTACCTCTTTTTTTCTTTAACACTTTATACCTTAGCAATTGTTTACTTTTATGACTTGAGTTCTCCATGCTCTAACTATATATATGTTTTAACTTTATCTTTCCTTTTTAGGTGAAACATGATGGCCACCATCATGATGCCTTTGTTGATATGCATTCACTTTTTTTGGTGAAATTAAAACTGCCCCATGCAAGCTTTGCTAACCTTCGTGACCCTGTGATAGATGATTTTATTTCCCATATTTCTCTTCATTGCCCTAATCTTCATGGATATTGGGAATCGATGCTATTTCGTGCGACCAGTACTGAGAGTACAAAAGATCCACAACAAAAGGCTTCTCTGAAACTCATTCACCACCGTATGGTTGTGTGCTAGTTCATTATCATTGATGCTAATTACACATTCCTTTCTGGACCTTTCTAAGGTCAAGAACTAACTCACACTCCTGCATTGGTCCTTGATTTGTATCATACATCGCTAGACCTTTTATGGATTAATGTATTATATATCTTGTTATTGAATAAAGGCACAATTTATTTAATATATCTCTTGTGCAATGAATGTAAATAGAGTATCCAATGGTCATATTTATATTCATGTTGTCAAGTGTCATGCACTTAGCAGTGAGACCATGAATAGGGAAGCGATATAACAATAAAGCCATCCGTACTCTGTTCCAGTAACGGGAATATATTGTATGGTGGTGTCTTACTAGGCATAATACATGGATTGTCAATCAGGTACATGGCTACATGTAATGGGATATGGTGCTGGATAGATCTACTAAGGAGAAATCCACATGGACAATATCATAAGTGATTCTTGATGCTTGTTTACTAAATCTCTAATTTAGCTTTCGATAATAATTTTTCTAATAATAATTCCACTTAAAGATTAGTGCTCGCAAGTATACGAATCGCAATGTAATAAAAAAAGATATCGATCCCACGAGGAATAAGTATGTACACTTTGGTTTGCTTTTCTTCTCGTTTATAGAGTATTGAATTATAAAGTGATATGGAGAAATGGGTGAATGGAAAGTTAAATCAATTAAAGTACTAGTTATGAGTTGAGTTATTTTATCTAGGATATTCGTTGCACATGTATTAATTATCTATTCAATCTTTATGATAAGAGTATGTCGGATAAGTTCTATTTCAATGGGTATGTCTAGAAATAGATTTTATTCAATAACTCATAGACAAATTATCGAATACCTTTGCCAAAATAAATAAAGGTCTTAATACACAATGGCCAAGCTATATTAAGGTGATCTCCAATTAATTTAACAAAGTGAAGCAAAACAATCATACATCATAATTTATTCTATCTTAGTAACTAACCAAGACAAAGTAAAATGTGAACTTCTCTATATCTTATTATGAATCATAATACATACTTGGCGTTAGTCATGCAATGTAAAACAAGAAACCAAAGCATACTTGGCGTTAGTCATGCAATGAAGAGTAAGATATAAGAAAACTTATCGATATTGATCTCGTAAATATTCAATACAAATACAAGTGTGATGCTCTCATAAAGGAAACGCATAAGAAGACTTAAGAAAGCAATAGTATTCCCGTCTGTCACACGGGAAACACTCCCTTACGCCTATAGGTATATTGCAACCTTGGGGTATCTTTTCTCTATACAGCGACAATACTTGATTCAAGGACCTTGGCATTAGGCTTCCCTTTACGTATACTAAATATTACAAACAACACTTGAACTCTCTAGACACTGTATTTTTCTAACTTTATATACTACAGGTATCTTCCATTTGTCGATTTTTCCTCCCTTTGGCATCCCATTGGGGGCACACCCTACAATCTGGAATTCCTTCTCTATTTATAAGTATTGAAGCACTGTGTCTCTTTGTGAAAGATTGTGTTGATTCAGTGAATGGTTGTGCCTCTTGGTGAAAGGTTATATTGATTCAATGAATGGTTGTGTCTCTTTGCGAAAGGTTGTATCTCTTGAATACTATTGGTTCTTCTTGGAAAGATATGTCTTTTCATGAAGGGTTGTGTGTTTCCATGAAGGGTTGTATCTTTTCATAAAGGGTTGTGTCTTTTCATGAAGGGTTGTGTCTTTCCATGAAGGGTTATGTCTTTTCATGAAGGTTTATGTCTTTTCATGAAGGGTTGTATCTTTTCATGAAGAGTTATGTCTGTTCATAAAGCGTTGTATCTTTTCATGAAGAGTTGTGTCTTTCCATAGTGGTGGTTGAAGTTCCAGACGGATAAGATTAGATAACTGCTGCTGAGTGCATGTCATGATCATGACAGAGTGTCGCGCTCCTGATTCACATGGGTTTCTTTACAAAATGCTGAAGTCAAAGTCTGTCCATAAGCTAGGTCGCAATCGTGATAGGTGTTGCACTTGTGACCTGTCTCTTTCCTTTAATTTCTTCGTTTTTGCTTCCCTTTATAGCTAAATTCCACATATTTGCATACTTAGTCTTTAAAACTGTAAATCATCAAAAACAAGCAATACCAACGTGAAATCTAATATATAATAAGTAAAAACATCGTAAATTCCTTATAGATTATATCATATATAAGTGTCTTTTTAGCACTTATCAAGCCCCTACACTTATTCTTTTGCTTGTCCTCAAGCAAAATATGAATCTCTTTATCTTCTTACTTGTGATGATCCAACATACTTAGTCTTTGAAACACAAAACAAAGAGTCTCAACCTTCGACTTCTAAGACAACTATGAGGCTTTTTGAATTTTAATCAACACATATGTATATCCTTTTTTATACTTTTACTAAATATGCGTATTGCCAAAAGATTGTTTCACTAAGCTTAAATTAGAACCATTGACCATAAGTAGAGTTTGTATACACCTTTAACCATGTTCATGCTTTAATCAACACAATTTCAGCTTACTCAACGAAAGCATATCGGTGAAAGCTTTTCGGGACAAATTTCATCACACATTTAGCCATTGTTCTCAAAGCATTTTTAGGTAACCTAGATTTTTTTCTAAGCACTCATGTGTGGTTGCGTTTTGCTCCATACCACACCTCCCCTTTTTCTTGTTTGTTACCACTCATATTGTAATTTTTTTCTTTTCTTGTATTGTATAAAAGTAGATATTTTTCTTTTATTCTTTATCTCGCTTTTAGTGGTTGCATTTTATGCTCCATACCACTATCCCCTATTCACTCAACACTCAATTTGCAATACTCTCATCTTTTATTAAACAATGTTAATCCATATTATGGCTTTAGTTTCCTTAGTTCAATCACTTCAAACTTACTCTTATAAGGCAGAAAATCATAAATCTTATTTTAAACAAAAATTGCCTATGGATACCCAAACACTTATAGGATTTACTCCTTCGCCTTTGCTTTTCAAACTACTCCAACAATAAACATACTCCATTTTTCAGCATTTTATCACTTGAATATACATACTTTTATAGAATCAAAGCCTCTTATTCCTTAACTTTAAGGTGAGATTATCTTTATTTGCATTATCTAAAGATTATATACCATGATCATACACTTCAACTCAAGATAGAAAAAGATATAATAAGCTTTTTGACAGTCACAAAATAAGATAAAGATGCAAGAAGACTTGATATTAGAATGATATAAAATGTAAAACTATCCTAATTTTACCCCCTTACACTTGAATTACACATTGCCCTCAATGTGTAGGAAAATAAACTAACTTCACTCACAAACTAAAAACTAGAAAACACTAGGAGGAACAAAAAATAAAATAAAGTAAAGAAGAAAAAGATAGAAAAAACCAAATCAAGCCTCCGGTGATCCGGTGGACTTGGAGTAAACTCAATGTTTTGGCATCAGAAGAACTTGAGAAGCTTTCTTTTTAATAACGCATTTTCCTTCCGTATTGCCTTTACTTCTTGCCGAACTTGGTGGACATTTTGCTCCACCGCTTCAACCTTGGTTAGCACTTGTTGCCAACCTTGATTTTCTACTTCTTGCCCTTCATTAACATTCTCCTCCTCTTTATCATTTTCATCACCACTTTCTTCCCTTTGCACTTGCTTTCCCTTGTTCCTATATCGTGCATTTGAAGGTCCGGCTCCTCCTTCTACTTCCAAAGTAATGAGAACCTTATTTGTTCTCTCTTCATGAATTTGAAAGGTTTATTGATCTCCTTTGCTAATCCAGCATTTTTCATCAATTGCCCATCAAGGAATCGCAATTTTTCTCCATGTTACAAAGTGTAAGGCAATTCTCCTCCAACGACCAAAATTAGGGCTGTCATTGCATGACCACCTCCAACTTTCTTCTTGTTGGAATTTGCTGCTCGAGATACTTCTTCCCAAATATGGTTCGTGCAATCCACTTTTCTTCCTTTCATGGCTTGGTTTAAGACATATAAGTCTTTTATTTGCACCTTATTGCTTTCCACCCTATAGAAAATGGAATGGCACAAATACTTGTGCAAATACAAAAGTGCATTATTCTTAATCAACTGGTTTGGCGAATTCTTTGCTGAGTATTTATCTAACCCGGTTATACTTTTCTAAAAAGGATGTGGGTTATATTCAGAAAATGGATAACACCACCCCTCACTTTCCGTAGGAAAATCAAACCAATTAGTCATCTCCTCATAGCCAACCGTGTACTCATTACCTTCATTACGAAAGATAATAGCCATTTGGTTTTTATCCACATAGCGAAAGGTTGTTAACAACTCCACAATCCAATCATGGTTTAGTGGAAAGAACACAGAAGCAAATGTTGAAAGCCTAAGAACATTCAAAAACCTTTTTATCTCATCATAAATTCCATTGTTTATCATAAAGACCTCATCAAGGAAAAACATACTGATGATTTAATGTTTCTAAATCTTATGAATTGCCTCCCTTCCTTTTCATTATGGATTGGAAAGTTGGCACCATAAGTCTCACGCAAATCCACCGGTTGAGGAGTTCGTGAAGAACTTTGGTCCTTCTTGATAGCAATTCTCTTTTGTCTAGGCATAGTAATTAATTTGGCTAGGGTTTTGAAAATATTGACTTCAAAGATAAAAGATGAACAAGATTTTTAATAGTTGGATTTGTAAAGGAAGTATAATATTAGAAGAATTTGGTTTGTGAATAATAACAAAGAAAAGGGTGCCCTATTTATAGTGAATTTCACCAAAAGACACATCCTTTCACCAATTTAATTCATTAAAAATAATAAAAAATATTAATCAATTAGAGTTATTAACCAATAGAAACACGTTTTGACTTGTCCAACAATCATAAAACGGTCAAATTTTGAAAATTGGAGCCAATTTTACCGTTAAAAAGTAAAATAAGACCATTTGATTTTGTTCAGGTCACGATCGTGACACACAGGTCACGATCGTGACATACACGACCATAAAAATATTGCATATGAAAGAGGCTGAGTCACGATCGTGACACGTATGTCGGGATCGCGATTTGGAAATAGAAAGATTTTACCTATTTCGGGTACTTAAGTCGTAATCGTGATGCTTGGTCACGATCGTGAATCGTGCTTCTTCTTTATTTCCTTTTTCTCTAAACCCTCAATCATGATCACAATAATGCATCACGATCTCGATTCATATGGTTCATGAAATTTTAACCTTATTTTTCAATGAAAACAACAAAAACTTACAAATCACACACCAAAGTAGATTTATTTAGTTTTGGAATTATAGTTTTTCATGCATTTCATCAAATTAACACTACTCTATTATAGAATATACTTAACACTAAACTTAAACTCACATCTGTATTTATTAATACTTAACTAAAACACACTCAAAAACACATCAAAACATACAAAACACACATAAAATAAAATAAAATAAAATAAAATAAAATAAAATAAAATAAAATTCTATAATCCACAAATACTTAACAAACACCAAATGACATAACAATTATTCCTCGGCAACGGCGCCAAAAACCTTGTTGCTTGTTTACTAAATCTCTAATTTAGCTTTCGATAATAATTTTTCTAATGATAATTCCACTTAGAGATTAGTGTTGGCAAGTATACGAACTGCAACGTAGTAATAAAAGATATCGATCCCATGAGGAATAAGTATGTACACTTTGGTTTGCTTTTCTTCGTGTTTATAGAGGATCAAATTATAAAGTGATATGGAGAAATGGGTAAATGGCAATTTAAATCAATTAAAGTACTAGTTATGAGTTGAGTTATTGTTTAACATCTAGTTACATAAATACACAAGCATTTTATCTTAGATATTCGTTGCATATGCATTAATTATCTATTCAATCCCTATGATAAGAGTATGTCGGATAAGTTCTATTTCAATGGGCACGTCTACAAATAGATTTGATTCAATAACTCATAGACAAATTATCGAATACCTTTGCCAAAATAACTAAAGGTCTTAATACACAATGGCTAAGCTATATTAAGATGATCTCCAATTAATTTAACAAAGCGAAGTAAAACAATCATACGTCATAATTTATTCTATCTTAGTAACTAACCAAGACAAAGTAAAATGTGAACTTCTCTATATCTTATTATGAATCATAATACATACTTGGCGTTAGTCATGCAATGTAAAACAAGAAATCAAAGCATACTTGGTGTTAGTCATGTAATGAAGAGTAAGATATAAAAAAACCTATCGATATTGATCTCGTAAATATTCAATACAAATACAAGTGTGACGCTCTCATAAAGGAAAAACATAAGATAGACTTAAGAAAGCGATAGTATTCCCGTCTGTCACACGGGAAACACTCCCTCATGCCTATAGGTATATTACAACCTCGGGGTATCTTTTCTCTATACAGCGACAATACTTGATTTAAGGACCTTGGCATTAGGCTCCCCTTTACGTATACTAAATATTACAAACAACACTTGAACTCTCTAGACACTTTATTTTTCTAACTTTATATACTACAGGTACCTTCCATTTGTCGATTTTTCCTCCCTTTGGCGTTCCATTGGGGGCACACCCTGCAATCTGGAATTCCTTCTCTATTTATAAGCATTGAAGCATTATGTCTCTTTGTGAAAGATTGTGTTGATTCAATGAATAGTTGTGCCTCGTTGTGAAAGGTTTTGTTGATCCAATGAATGGTTGTGTCTCTTTGCGAAAGGTTGTATCTCTTGAATACTATTAGTTCTTCTTGGAAAGATGTGTCTTTTCATGAAGGGTTGTGTCTTTCCATGAAGGGTTGTGTCTTTTCATAAAGGGTTGTGTCTTTTCATGAAGGGTTGTGTCTTTCCATGAAGGGTTATATCTTTTTATGAAGGGTTATGTCTTTTCATGAGAGGTTGTGTTCTTTTCATGAAGAGTTATGTCTTTCCATAGTGGTGGTTGAAGTTCCAAATGGATAAGATTAGATAACTACTACTGAGTGCATGTCACGATCGTGACAAAGTGTCGCGCTCATGATTCACACCGGTTTCTTTGCAAAATACTGAAGTCAAAGTCTGTCCATAGGCTAGGTCATGATCGTGATAGGTGTTGCGCTCGTGAACTGTCTCTTTCCTTTAATTTCTTTGTTTTTGCTTCCTTTTATAGCTAAATTCCACATATTTGCATACTTAGTCTTTAAAACTGTAAATCATAAAAAACAAGTAATACCAACATGAAATCTAATATATAATAAGTAAAGACATCGCAAATTCCTTATAGATTATATCATATATAAGTGTCTTTTTAGCAGTTATCAATTCTCATGTAGAACTTATATCGGATCCTTCGACCTGACCAGATTATGGAATTGCATATGAACTCACACAATTTGACGTGCGCCTAAAGGGCCTATAACAGGGCGCCAAGTATGGGTATGGTTGGGTGTGTCAGTAAGTATGGCAAGGCCATGAATGTGCAGAAGGGATATGTCACTCAGTGATTCATTGAGAAGATATCACTGGCCCCTTGATGATTGCAACTGATAAGAGTGTGGCCACATCCAAATAAGTTGGAACTTATTTGAGAGCATTAGTTCACTCCGTATCAAGTAAATGTCCGGACACAAAAAAGGGTGATAATACCATGCCTCCGTGTTAGACTCTAATATCAATGACATGGGACATATAAGTTATACTATAGGGTTATGACTTCCCTTAAACTGCAGTCTCTGTCTTAATTGGGGGATGTAATGGCTTGCTAAAGCCCAACTACAGTCTATGGGCCATGGGCCTACTGCCAAGATAAAGACGGGCCCACAGGATCGTACACGTTGAACGTTTGAACCAACACTTAACGGATCGCTTATAGACTTAGAGTATATTAACTTGTGGGGAGAGTACTTAATTGAATTATAAATCAATTGGATAATTTAATTAATTGGAATTGATTATTTCATAAAATTAATTTTATGAATTAATTTCCAAGATGGAAATTATATTAATATATATAGGTTTATATTATTATTTCTTAAGTTAAGTCTAATGAATTATTGGATTAATTTTAATAGATCAATTGCATTTAATTAACATGATATAAATTATATCATATGGTATGATTTAATTTATATACATGAAAAATTAAATCAACTGGTAATTAATTTCAGACCATGGTAATTAATTAGACC
This sequence comes from Euphorbia tirucalli, assembly GCA_039660915.1. Classification (NCBI taxonomy): domain Eukaryota; kingdom Viridiplantae; phylum Streptophyta; class Magnoliopsida; order Malpighiales; family Euphorbiaceae; genus Euphorbia; species Euphorbia tirucalli. Next base: position 24,696,778 of record CM077640.1, on the reverse strand, counting down.
TAGGGTATTGTGTACTATAAATTCCTGCTTAAGAAAGTCAACTTTAAGGCTAGTTCTCTAGCTAGAAAAATTGGCCCCCCTCTCCCTTGTGCTCTCTAGATTCGACGCTAGCATGGGTTTTGGTTCCAAAGGTATTCGTGTATGTGAACGCGGAGGGAATCTATTTTGTTTCTTCAGCAGTCTCTAGAAGAGACATGAAAGGTGAGATTTAACCTCTTTATTCTCTTCAATTTTGATTTTGATTTCATCCACATAAGTTCCTGGATCCAGATACTAGAAAAATGAAAATGGCTTCTGCTGCTTTCGATTCATTTTTAGAGGATGAATCCTAACAGTGGTATCAGAGCAGGCTTATTATTTAATGAAATCTTAATTGGATGGATCTCTTTGTTTTTGAATCTGGATGATTTTGGTTGAGATCCTCGTTTGGATTGGGTTTTTGATTTTCCCAATGTTTTTCATAAAATGAAAATTGGAGAGTATATTGGTTTATTCTAATCTTGATTTTCTATTTATGTTGTGTTATTTTTCTTTAATTTAATTTTTTTTAAAAAAATCTAGCAGTTACTGGCACAACGGGGCTGCGTGTATAATGAAATTGGATAGTATATTGGCAGGTTTTTGTGTTATGGCCTGGAGTTTTAATTTTAATGGGTTTAAAATTTGCGTGTTTAATTTTATTAAATTGAATGTGCATGGTTTCTTGAATGAAATTTTAATTTTATTCATGGATATTAATTTGGATAATTAATTTGGTTTTTCTTAGCACGATTAACCAAATGGTATGATCAGATTCATGGTTTCCTAATTCCAGTGGGGGCAGTGTTCTGTCTAGGCTGGATGCCCAAGTCCATTAAAGGTTAGAAGCATGATGGACTGAATCGGTGAAGTCTATATAATGGCTTGAGACATAATTTCATGCATTGTAACAGGTGAATATATGATGTATTGACTTACATGCTTTATTCTATGATTTAATATACGGATGAATGTCGTTGGGCCTTATTATGAAGATGGATTGTATTTTAATTTTGGGTAACTACGGCTAACATGCCATTTTTCTTTTGTTTTATGTAATTTTATTTATTATTATAAAATTTGTAATCACTGAAGAAGGAGCCATTGGAGAGGCAAGCCCAGAAGGAGATTTGTAAGCCTACCTGGTGTTTTTCTTGTATGGGCTTACTAGAAATATTTTAGGGAAATTGTCAAAATTACTCTTGTTTCAATGTTTTTTTTAGTTGCCTACCTTTTCTTATTTACACTATTATGTTCTTTTCTAGATCTAATTCTTCTTTACGCTATTTTCCCCTTTTTCTTCCCAACTAAAGATGAAAGAGCAAACTTTAGTTCTGGCACTCTACATTTGGACGCAATGCTTCAGTCCTGTGGAGCTTCCATTCTTCTCTTCTCCTTCCGTTTTTGCTACTTCTGATGATCCTTCTCCCCTCCAAGTCACCACCAATCAGTCTACTTTTATTTGGCTCTTTTTGTTTCTCTTTGATTCCCCCCTTTAATGGCACGGCTGATGCTTAGCTCTACTTTTTGAGGTAGAAGAGATACAATTTCTTCTCTTCTTCTTCTTCATCTAATTTGAGTTTTTTCTGGTTCTGGGTTCTATACAGCAAGTATTGGCAATGGATGAATATATTTGTTTATTCAACAAGGTACTTTCTTCCTTCCTTTATTTTCTTTTGGAATGTGTGCTGGTGTAATCTGTTTATTGTTTTTTTTAACTTAAAAATCTGGTCTTTTTTCAAATTGTTGTTCAAGTTTTGTCATAGATTCATGGGATTGTACGATTAGGCTAAATGGGTTTTGTAGAATGCATGTTCTGATCTGGTTCTGAAACTAGGTTTTTTCAATTTTCTGCATTTTACACACATTTGAATTTTTGGTCCTAAATCTACTATTTAAAGTTCTCATATTTTGTTGTTGTTGCTGAGATAATATTGCTGGTACTATGGCTTTTGTCCATCTTCTGTTATTTGCTCTTAGCTTGATGTTTCACTGTTGCTCAAATTAGGATTACAATCATTGTTCATAATTTAAGTGATTATCCCATTAATCACTTAAATTGTACTTTAGTTATACCTTAAGATACATAATTACAATGATTATACCTTAGTTATACCTTAATTATACCTTAGTTATACCTTAAGATATACTATTCCATTGATTATACCTTAGGTATACCTTAATTATACCTTAAGATATACTATTACAGTGATTATACCTTAGTTATACCTTAATCATACCTTAAGATACACTATTACAGTGATTATACCTTAGTTATACCTTAATTATACCTTAGCTATAGCTTAAGATATACTATTATAGTGATTATACATTAGTTATTCCTTAATTATACTTTAATTATATCTTAAGATACACTATTACATTGGTTATACCTTAGTTATACCTTAGTTATACCTTTATTATACCTTATTTATACCTTAAGATATACTATTACATTGAATATACCTTAATTAGGACTGCATTTCAATTTTAGGGTTATATGTGCACTTTAGGATTGCAATTTTAGGACTGCATTTGCACTTCACGACTGCATTTCAATTTTGGGATTGCATATGCACTTTAGGAATACATTTCAATTTTGGGACTGCATTTGTACTTTATGATTTTATTTCAATTTTGAAACTGCATCTGCACTTTAAAACTGCATTTTGGGACTGCAACTGCACTTTAAGACTGCATTTCAATTTTGGGACTGGATTTGCACTTTATGACTACATTTCAATTTTGGAACTGCATTTGCACTTTAAGAGTGCAATTTTGGGAATGCATCTACACTTTAGGACTGTATTTCAACTTTTCGGACTGCATCTGTACTTTAGGACTGCAATTTTGGGACTGCATCTGCACTTTAGGACTACAATTTTGGGACTGCATTTGCACTTTATGACTGCATTTTAGGACTGCAATTTTGGGACTGCATATACACTTTAGGACTGCAATTTTGGGATTGTATCTGCACTTTAGGACTGCATTTTAGGACTGCAATTTCTTATACACTGCTTATACATCATTTATACACTGTTTATACACTTCTTATATATTGTTATACACTGTTTATACACTGCTTATACACCATTTATACACTTCTTATACACTGTTATACATTTATATATTGTTATGCATTGTTTATGCACTGTTTTTATACTTCTTATACATTTTTTATACATTGTTTATACAATTTCTTATATATTGTTATACATTGTTATACACTCTTTATACACTACTTATACATTGTTATACACTTCTTATATATTATTATACATTGTTTATATACTGTTTATACATTCTTTAGACACTATTTATACACTGTTATACACTGTTTATACATTATTTATACACTATTTATACATTGTTTATACACTTTTTATACATTGTTATACATTGGTATACAATTCTTATCTATTATTATACATTGTTTATACATTGTTATACACTATTATACATTGTTATATACTGTTTATACACTTATTTTACATTGTTATACATTCTTTATACACTGCTTATACATTGTTTATACACTGTTATACACTGCTTATACATTGTTTATACACTTCTTATACACTATTATACATTGTTAGACACTCTTTATACACTGTTTATACATTATTATACACTGTTTGTACATTTTTATACACTTCTTATACACTGTTATACATTTATAGATTGTTATGCATTATTTATACACTGTTTTTACACTTCTTATACACTGTTTATACATTGTTTATACACTTTTTATACATTGTTGTACATTGTTATACACTCTTTATACACTACTTATACATTGTTATACACTTCTTATATATTATTATACATTGTTTATGCACTGGTATACAATTCTTATCTATTATTATACATTGTATAAAAAATGTATAACACTTTAGGACTGCATTTTAGGACTGCTATTTCTTATACACTGCTTATACATCATTTATACACTGTTTATACACTTCTTATATATTGTTATACACTGTTTATACACTGCTTATACACCATTTATACACTTCTTATACACTGTTATACATTTATATATTGTTATGCATTGTTTATGCACTGTTTTTATACTTCTTATACACTGTTTATACATTGTTTATACAATTTCTTATATATTATTATACATTGTTATATACTCTTTATACACTACTTATACATTGTTATACACTTCTTATATATTATTATACATTGTTTATATACTGTTTATACATTCTTTAGACACTATTTATACACTGTTATACACTGTTTATACATTATTTATACACTATTTATACATTGTTTATACACTTTTTATACATTGTTATACATTGGTATACAATTCTTATCTATTATTATACATTGTTTATACATTGTTATACACTATTATACATTGTTATACACTGTTTATACACTTATTATACATTGTTATACATTCTTTATACACTGCTTATACATTTTTATACACTGTTATACACTGCTTATACATTGTTTATACACTTCTTATACACTATTATACATTGTTAGACACTCTTTATACACTGCTTATACATTATTATACACTGTTTATACATTTTTATACACTTCTTATACACTGTTATACATTTATAGATTGTTATGCATTATTTATACACTGTTTTTATACTTCTTATACACTGTTTATACATTGTTTATACACTTTTTATACATTGTTATACATTGTTATACACTCTTTATACACTACTTATACATTGTTATACACTTCTTATATATTATTATACATTGTTTATACATCGTTTATATATTGTTTATACATTCTTTATACACTTTTTATACACTGTTATACACTGTTTATACATTGTTTATACACTGTTTGTACATTGTTTATACACTGTTTATACACTTTTTATACATTGTTATACAATGTTATACAATTCTTATATATTATTATACATTGTTTATATGTTGTTATACACTATTATACATTGTTATACGCTGTTTATAAACTTATTATACATTGTTATACACTCTTTATACATTACTTACACATTGTTTATACACTGTTATACATTGTTTATACACTTCTTATACACTGTTATACATTGCTAGACACTCTTTATACACTGCTTATATATTATTATACACTATTTATACATTTTTATACATTTCTTATACACTGTTATACATTTATATATTGTTATACATTGTTTACACACTGTTTATATATTATTTATACATTGTTTTTACACTTCTTATACACTATTTATACATTATTTATACACTTCTTATACACTGTTATACATTGTTATACACTGTTTATAGACTTTTTATACATTGTTAAACATTGTTATACACTTCTTATATATTATTATACATTGTTTATACATCATTTATACACTGTTTATACATTCTTTATACACTGTTATACATTGTTTATACACTGTTTATACATTGTTTATACACTTCTTATACATTGTTATACACTTCTTATACATTATTATACATTATTTTTACGTTGTTATACACTGTTATACATTGTTATACACTCTTTATACACTGCTTATACATTATTATGCACTATTTATACATTAAGATACACTATTACATTGATTATACCTTAGTTATACTTTAGTTATACCTTAATTATACCTTATGATACACTATTATATTGATTATACATTAGTTATACCTTAATTATGCTGGGATTCATCACGGGAAACCGACCGACTAAGTGCGGAAACATGCGTCGATTTCCTCGAATCCGGGTCCCGGGAGCTTAAGTAGTGAAAATCAAAAACAAAACACAAAGGAGGAGTATAAAAGTCTTACCAAGAAATCTCTAAAGAGATAGAAGAAGACTGCAGAAATCAAGTATAGATTTCCTCCACCGATGCGTACACGAACGGCTCTCGGACTGAAACTCGTGCTAGCGACTCGGAAAATTCAAGAAGAGAGGAAGAGATGGCAGCCAAGAGAACTTGGTTAGAGTGAAATGGTTGAATCAAATTAGTCTTATATCTCTCACCAAGAGGCAAAAAATATCCAAGAAAGCAAAGTCAACAATGACTCACCACAAAGTCAACAATGACTCACCACTTTCACTCATTACATTTTGGCTAAAGAATGAGTCATCTCCCTTGTCCAAAGACATGAAGATTCGGCCAAGAGGTGGAAAGGAGATGGGAGACACTTGTCTTTAGTCATAATGACCAACAAATATCCAAGTTGGTAAAGTCCAACTTTACTAACTCAAAGTCCACCATGACTCACCCATTTGATCGTTACCTTATGTCCCACAATGACTCATTCTTCTCATCTTAAATATTCATCATTCTTGCCTTAAATCCACTAAGAATTTCGGCCAACACATGATGAAGAAGTGGGCTTACCATTTCAAGCCCTAGTCCACTTTAATTCTTTGGTTCCTATTTGATTTCAAATACCATTGTAATTCAACATGTATGTAAGTATATTGTACCATATAATATGTTACATACATCTAAATTACAATTAATTTGACACATCAAATTCATCAAGGAATTAAATTAGACACATATAAGATGAGATACATGTAAACCTATACATGTATAAATATTTCCACCTAGGAAATAATCTCATAAATTAATTCATTGAATTAATTAAGAGAATGCCAAAAATAAATATTAATTATATTCTTTTGATCAATCTAATTGACCTAGAATATAATTAATAAATCTCTCTCTCTTCAAACGTGTATACTCCAAGTACACACTTAATCCGACTAGTTAAAGTCCAGACGTTCAATGTGTACGATCCAATGGGCCCGTCTTTATATTGGCAGTGGGCCAAGGCCCACAGACTACAGGCAGGTTCTAGCAAGCCACTGTAGCCCCCAATTAAGACAGAGATAGCAGTCAAACTGTCACCGTAACCCTGTAGTTGAACTTGTATGTCCCATGTCACTGATATCGGTGTCAAACACAGAGGCATGGTTGATCACCCTCTATATGTGTTCGGACATTACTTGATCCCAAATGAACTGATACTCACAAACAAGATCTCATCTTGTTTGGGTGTGGCCACACTCTTATCAGTAACATTCATCAAGAGGCCGGTGATATCGTCTAAAGTACTGAGTGACATTCCCTTCTGCATATCCATAGTACTGCCATGCTCACTGACACACCCGAACGTACCCATACTTGGCACCCTTTTACAGGCCCGTTAGGCGTACACCAAAGTGTGCCACTTCACATGTAGCACCATCATATGGTCCGGTCAAAGGACTTATGCAAGTACTACGCGAGAATCATTTGTGCTACTATACCATGTAGATTCCTGTTAAGTGGATCAATCCAGTACCATGCCCCTTTTTGCATGTACCCATTCACCTGGTTGACATTCCATGTTCTATGACCGGTAAGACACCACCATACAACCAGGCTAATGATAGTCTTTAGTTCCATTCATTCCCATGATTGGAACAGACTACGGATGACTTTATGGCCATATCGTTTTCCCTATCCATAGTCTTACTGCCAAGTGCCTCACACTTGACAACATGGATATGGATATGTCCATGGGATACTCTATTTAAAATATTGCACAAGACATATAGTAAATAGATTGATGCCTTTATTTCTTAACACAAATTGTATAATACATGAAGTTCACATTAATGTACAAATGTATGATACAAAGACAAGGACTAATGCCTCGGGACTAGGGCATATCCAACAATCTCCCACTTGCACTAGTACCAACCAGGCATGGGCCTAATCCCTATAGATCTGATATGACCCTCGTGCTTAGAATGAGCCAGCACCTTGGTCAAAGGATCTGCGACATTCTCCTCGGTGTCCACTCTGCGTAATGATATGTCACCCCTCTCAACAATTTCTCGGATGAGGTGAAACTTCCTGAGTACGTGCTTTGAGTTCCTGTGTGACCGGGGCTCTTTAGCTTGTGCAACAGCCCCATTGTTGTCACAGAAGATATCAACCGGTTCCTGGATAGATGATACTACCCCCAGTTCCATGATAAACTTCTTTATCCACACAGCTTCCTTAGCTATATCACACGCTGCAATGTACTCAGCTTCCGTGATAGAATCTGCAATGGTCGGTTGCTTGGAGCTTCTCCAACTAATAGCACCACCATTAAGCATGAATATGTACCCTGACTGCGACTTATATTCATCCTGGTCGGTCTGGAAGCTTGCATCAGTGTACCCAGTAACTGACAGCTCTTCTTGACCTTCATACACTAAAAAGCTATCCTTTGTCCGGTTAAGGTACTTTAGGATTGCTTTGACAGCTTTCCAGTGATCCTCCCCAGGATCCTGCTGGTACCGGCTTGTCATACTTAGTGCAAAGGCGACATCAGGTCTTGTACATAGCATAGAGTACATGATTGATCCAATAGCTGAAGCATATGGGATCGCACTCATGTTCTCCCTGTCCTGTTTTGTCTAAGGACAGTTCTTCTTACTAAGTTTCAGCCCATGACCCATTGGTAAGAATCCTTTCTTAGCCTGGTCCATGCTGAATCTTTTCAGAACCTTGTCTATGTACTTGGCCTGACTAAGGCCCAGGAGCCGATTGGGTCTATCCCTGTAGATCCTGATTCCTAGGATCGTCTCAGCTTCGCCTAAGTCCTTCATTGCGAAGCACTTACACAACCACTGCTTTACCCCTTGCAGTGTTGGTATGTCGCTTCCAATAAGAAGGATGTCATCCACATATAAGACCAGGAATGTGATAATGCTCCCACTAATCCTTTTGTACACACAAGGCTCATCTTGATTCTGTATGAAGCCATATTCCTTTATAGCCTCATTGAATCGAAGATTCCAACTTCGGGATGCTTGCTTCAATCCATAAATAGACCTTTGAAGCTTGCATACCATTTCAGGATACTGTGGATCGACAAAACCCTCAGGCTGTGTCATATACACATCCTCGAGTAGCTTTCCATTAAGAAAAGCGGTTTTGACATCCATCTGCCAGACCTCATAGTCGTACCATGCGGCTATGGCCAGCAGGATCCTTATGGATTTGAGCATAGCGACTGGTGAGAAAGTTTCATCATAGTCGATTCCATGGACTTGCCTGAAACCTTTCGCTACTAGCCGCCCCTTGAAGGTGTTATCTGGCTTAAGCTTGTAGCACCACTTGCAACCTATTACCTTAGCACCCGGAGATGGATCAACCAGATTCCAAACCTGATTATCGTACATAGATTGCATTTCCGCCTCCATGGCCTTTTGCCAATTTGCGGATAGTGGGCTAGCTATAGCCTCCTGGTAGGTTTTTGGCTCTTCTTCGTCGAAGACAAAAAGAGTGTTATCATCGGTAACGAGAAACCCATATCTCTCAGGTTCCCGACGATCCCTACCAGACCTTCTAGGTCCTTGTGTGACCTGGGCCGGTGCTTCCTCTTGTGGAAGCTCCACCCTGGTCTCCGAGTCATCCTTTTCAGGAGTTTCTGAGCTTTGAACTTCCCTGAGTTCAACATTACTCCCACTATCTTTCTTGGAAATGAACTCATTTTCAAGAAAGACCCCTTTCTGTGCCACGAACACCTTGTTCTCAGCGGGGTTGTAGAAGTAATACCCTTTGGTTTCCCTAGGGTAGCCCACAAACAGGCATTTGTCGGTTTTGGGTTCTAGTTTACCCCCAGTCAATTTCTTGACATGGGCATAACAACCCCAAATCCGTAGGAAAGACACATTGGGCGCCCTGCCCGTCCATATCTCAAATGGGGTCTTTTCCACTGCCTTAGTCGGAGTACTATTCAAAATGAGAGCTGCTGACTCAAGAGCATATCCCCAGAAACTTGTTGGGAGAGAAGCATGACTCATCATTGAGCGGACCATGTCTAACAGGGTCCTATTCCTCCGTTCGGACACCCCATTCCATTGTGGTGTTCCTGGAGGAGTGAGCTGTGGAACTATTCCATGCTCTCTCAAGTATGAATGAAACTCTAGGCTCATATACTCGCCACCTCGGTCAGACCGAAGGGCTTTGATATTTCGGCCTAATTGGTTCTGTACTTCGTTTCTAAATTCCTTGAACCGATCAAGTGTTTCAGACTTGTGTTTCATCAGATAGACATAGCCATATCTGCTGAAATCGTCTGTAAAGGTGACGAAGTATAGAAACCCACCCCTGGCAGCAGTGCTCATAGGTCCACATACATCTGAATGTATTAGGTCTAATAAGCCAGTAGCCCTTTCAGCTTTCTTGCTAAAAGGCGCTTTAGTCATTTTACCCCGTAAACAAGATTCACAAATATCAAGTGACTCCAAGTCAAAAGATCCTAGAATTCCAGCTTTGTGGAGTCTAGCTATGCGTTTTTCGTTTATGTGGCCTAAATGACAATGCCAAAGGTACACAGGATTAAGTTCATTTGGTTTAATCCTTTTAGTATTTATGTTATAGACTTGATTAGTTTCATTTAAATTCAGGATATAAAGGCCATTATGTAATAGAGCATTTCCATAAAACATGCCTTCTCTAGACATAACCATTTTACCATTACCAATAGTAAATACATATCCAGAAGTATCCAAAACTGAAACAGAAATAATATTCCTGCACATTGCAGGTACAAAATAACATTGTTCCAGTGACAAAACTAATCCACTAGGCATCTTAAGCTGGTACTCGCCGATCTCAATGGCTGCAACCCTTGCTCCATTCCCGACCCGCAAGTCCACTTCTCCTGATCCCAGTGATCTTCTGTTCCTAAGTCCCTGCACATTACAATAAATGTGAGAACCACATCCAGTATCCAATACCTAAGACGTTGAAACAGTAAGGTTAATGTCTATGACATATATACCTGATGAAGACGCGCCCTGCGCCTTCTTTTGCTCTCCCAGAAGCTTTGGACATGATCGTTTCCAATGTCCCGTCTGCTTGCACCCGAAACAGACATCCTCAGGACGGGCCTTAGGCTGGACCTTGGCCTTCTTAGCTTTGGCTTTCTTAGCCTTAGCTCTAGCCTTTGTTTTAGCCTTGGCCTTTACAAGAGGAGCCTTCCCCTTGTTTACCATAAGCACCGGTGGAGTCTTTTTGATCGACTGTTCAGTAAGCTTAAGCATCCCATGCAGCTCACTAACAGCTTTGTTCATCCCTTGCATGTTGTAATTCAAGATGAACTGATCATAAGACTCCGGCAAGGAAGCCAGGATGGTATCAACCGCCAATTCCTGTGAAATGGGCGACCCGAGACGGGCTAAAGAATCCAAATAGCCCTTCATCTTGAGCACGTGAGCGCTCACAGATGTCCCAGTCCCCATTTTGCAGGAATGGAATGCCTTATTCGTCAGGTACCTTTCCTGACGTGCCTGCTCCTGAAACATCTCGTTTAGAGTTGTCATCATAGCAAAGGCCTCATGGTCCATAAACTGTTTTTGCAGTTCGGGGACCATGCACGCCAACATAAGGCAAGTAACATCCCGGTTATTCTTCACATGCACCCCGTATTCCTCCAGCTGAGCAGCTGGTGGATTACGCCCAGTAGGTGCGGCCGGTACAGGCCTTTCCAATACATATTCCTTAGACTCCTATCTTAGAACTATCCGTAAGTTCCTAGACCAGTCCAGGAAATTAGGACCAGAAAGCTTGTCCTTCTCAAGGATAGTGCGCAGTGATAAAGTGTTATTCGATGCCATTGATTACTACACAGAAAAATAATTGAGTGTTAATAAAGGACTTAACAAATTTTTCCCATAAAATAATTAATAATGAATCATGTTATTAATTAATCCGAGTTGTTGGGCTCATAGGCTGAGATCCATATTATATCAAGATATAGCCAGACGAGGGCCTGGAACAACTATACCCTAATTTTTAGGTAGGAACACCGTCCAATCCCAACCTAGGGACTCTCGGTTTGATGGGTCTGTTGGCACTTACCCATCTGTGCTTAGGGCCAGGAACATCCTACTACCCATGCTAAGTCAAAACCTCCATCCAAGTGTTAGAGTAACCAATACTCTAACCCAATACAAAATGACGATACTCCAGTGCATCCAACGAGGGTTGGTCTACAACTGGCCTATCCCCACTTCGAGTAGGTTATGAATGAGGGAAGCACTTTTAAGAGACTTAGTAATTACCATTTGGTTATTCGATTCAATCAATTAATAACGGCTTAGATGCAAAAGCGGGTGAAAAAGGGTTTGTACATACATTCGCACATGCAAATAAATACCGCATAATTAAATTAAAGACTGGAATGCTCCAAAATTTACATCCTAATATGATTCTAGTAAACCTATACTAGAACAGCATCATGTGGGCCGCCTCCTATTCCTTCTGGGCTCGCCAATCCAATCGGCTCCTTGCTTACATAATTTCAGAATATACTTATATAATAAAATTACATAAAAGGAAAACGACGCGCAGGCCGTAAAAAGAATACTGCAACCCAATATAAATTAGGCCCATTTACATCCATCCACATATTCAATCATACATGTAAACCAATACATCATGTATTTTATAAGCATGTTAAATGCATGATTTAATCCGATTTCATTTGTCCATAGCCATTATTTTGAAATCGCCAAATTTCGGCCGATCATGGTTCTAAACCCGTGCGGGCTTTGGGCCTCCAACCCAGGAAAAATTGCTCCCAATCTAATTGGGAAACCATGAATTCCAAAATTAGCCGTCCGGGTAATCGTGCCAAGAAAACTCGAACCAATTTCAATTAACCATATTAATTTCCAAAATTAATATCGCATGAACGAAAAATAAATTCCATTCATAAAACACGCGCATAAAAATTACCAAAATTTAAACACGCAAAATTTTAAAACCCAATAAAATTTTAAAACCCGGCCCGGCCCAAAAATCCCGCCAAATCCAAAAACGGGCCCGGCCGACCGCGCGGGGAGGCTGCTGCCCAGCAGCAGCCCCTGCGGCCAGCAGCAGCAAGCAGCTGCCTGGCGTGCTGCCCAGTAGCACGCCAGCAGCAGCTGCTGCTGTGGCCAGCATCAGCTGGCCGGCAGCAAGCTGCTGCCCCCCACCAAATCTTTTTTCTTTTTTTTTTTCATGCATAATAAAATTAATACATCAAGAATAAAACCAACAAGTCCAAGAGACATAAAATTAAATCCAAGATGTATAAAATTAAATTCAACATGCATAAAAAAACATAAACAAATTGAAACATACATATTACCTAATATGCATAAACCATTTCAATTTGAAAAATCAAATGGGGAAAAATATAAAACCCCAAAACCGAAAGAATCCCGATCCATAAAACACCAATTTTAAAACACGGGATCCGCCAAGTTAAAGATTTTCAAGGATCAAAAGCCCGCTCTGATACCACTGCTGGGATTCATCACGGGAAACCGACCGACTAAGTGCGGAAACACGCGTCGATTTCCTCGAATCCGGGTCCCGGGAGCTTAAGTAGTGAAAATCAAAAACAAAACACAAAGGAGGAGTATAAAAGTCTTACCAAGAAATCTCTAAAGAGATAGAAGAAGACTGCAGAAATCAAGTATAGATTTCCTCCACCGATGCGTACACGAACGGCTCTCGGACTGAAACTCGTGCTAACGACTCGGAAAATTCAAGAAGAGAGGAAGAGATGGCAGCCAAGAGAACTTGGTTAGAGTGAAATGGTTGAATCAAATTAGTCTTATATCTCTCACCAAGAGGCAAAAAATATCCAAGAAAGCAAAGTCAACAATGACTCACCACAAAGTCAACAATGACTCACCACTTTCACTCATTACATTTTGGCTAAAGAATGAGTCATCTCCCTTGTCCAAAGACATGAAGATTCGGCCAAGAGGTGGAAAGGAGATGGGAGACACTTGTCTTTAGTCATAATGACCAACAAATATCCAAGTTGGTAAAGTCCAACTTTACTAACTCAAAGTCCACCATGACTCACCCATTTGATCATTACCTTATGTCCCACAATGACTCATTCTTCTCATCTTAAATATTCATCATTCTTGCCTTAAATCCACTAAGAATTTCGGCCAACACATGATAAAGAAGTGGGCTTACCATTTCAAGACCTAGTCCACTTTAATTCTTTGGTTCCTATTTGATTTCAAATACCATTGTAATTCAACATGTATGTAAGTATATTGTACCATATAATATGTTACATACATCTAAAACAATTAATTTGACACATCAAATTCATCAAGGAATTAAATTAGACACATATAAGATGAGATACATGTAAACCTATACATGTATAAATATTTCCACCTAGGAAATAATCTCATAAATTAATTCATTGAATTAATTAAGAGAATGCCAAAAATAAATATTAATTATATTCTTTTGATCAATCTAATTGACCTAGAATATAATTAATAAATCTCTCTCTCTTCAAACGTGTATACTCCAAGTACACACTTAATCCGACTAGTTAAAGTCCAGACGTTCAATGTGTACGATCCAATGGGCCTGTCTTTATGTTGGCAGTGGGCCAAGGCCCACAGACTACAGGCAGGCTCTAGCAAGCCACTGTAGCCCCCAATTAAGACGGAGATAGCAGTCAAACTGTCACCGTAACCCTGTAGTTGAACTTGTATGTCCCATGTCACTGATATCGGTGTCAAACACAGAGGCATGGTTGATCACCCTCTATATGTGTTCGGACATTACTTGATCCCAAATGAACTGATACTCACAAACAAGATCTCATCTTGTTTGGGTGTGGCCACACTCTTATCAGTAACATTCATCAAGAGGCCGGTGATATCGTCTCAGTAAAGTACTAAGTGACATTCCCTTCTGCATATCCATAGTACTGCCATGCTCACTGACACACCCGAACGTACCCATACTTGGCACCCTTTTACAGGCCCGTTAGGCGTACACCAAAGTGTGCCACTTCACATGCAGCACCATCATATGGTCCGGTCAAAGGACTTATGCAAGTACTACGCGAGAATCATTTGTGCTACTATACCATGTAGATTCCCGTTAAGTGTATCAATCCAGTACCATGCCCCTTTTTGCATGTACCCATTCACCTGGTTGACATTCCATGTTCTATGACCGGTAAGACACCGCCATACAACCAGGCTAATGATAGTCTTTAGTTCCATTCATTCCCATGATTGGAACAGACTACGGATGACTTTATGGCCATATCGTTTTCCCTATCCATAGTCTTACTGCCAAGTGCCTCACACTTGACAACATGGATATGGATATGTCCATGGGATACTCTATTTAAAATATTGCACAAGACATAGTAAATAGATTGATGCCTTTATTTCTTAACACAAATTGTATAATACATGAAGTTCACATTAATGTACAAATGTATGATACAAAGACAAGGAGTAATGCCTCGGGACTAGGGCATATCCAACAAATTATACCTTAAGATACACTATTACATTGATTATACATTAGTTATACCTTAATTGTACCTTAAGATACACCATTACATTAATTATACATTAGTTATATCTTAATTATACAATAAGATACACTATTACAGTGTTTATACCTTAGTTATACCTTAATTATAATTAGTTATACCTTAAGATACACTATTACATTTATTATACCTTAGTTATACATTAGTTATACTTAAGATACACTATTACATTGATTATACATTGATATACACTGTTTATACACTTCTTATATCTTAAGATACTTTATTACAATGTTTATACCTTTGTTATACCTTAATTATACCTTAGTCATACCTTAAGATACACTATTACATTGATTATACCTTAGTTATACTTTAATTATACCTTAATTATACCTTTTGATACACTATTACATTGATTATACATTAGTTATACCTTAATTGTACCTTAAGATACACTATTACATTAATTATGTTGGTGTACCCTAGTTCTTAGGGCATTGGATTCTTGTATTTTGTATTATACATTAAGAGTCATGTATGAATACATTATTTATGTCACATTAATAAAGGCAATTAATCTATTTCATTTATATCTTGTGCTATAATATGAGTAGAGTATCCATTAATTGATAATCCTAAAATATATCCCAGGTCTGTTCTAATCGTGTGAACGAATAGAACCACAGACTTGTATATTCGATGACTGTATGGTAGTTCTTAACTAGCCATAGTACTTGTATAGTCAGTCATGAATATAGGTATATGTCGTTGACATGGGACTGGATCGATCCGCACAAGAAAGCCACATGGTTGTCGCGTCATAGGTCTTTCTTGAGTAGGTCTCTTTTGTCCTCAGACCAGATTTCATTATAATATCAATATGGAATCCAGTTCACTTTGACATATGCCTAACAGGTCTGTAAAAGGATGCTAAATACGGGTATGATTGGGTGGACCGGTGAACATGTTGATATTGATGATGAAGTGATGGAATTGCCACTCGGGTAACACCGAGATGATATCATTGGCCACTTGATGAGTGGGACTTATAAGTGTATGGCCATACCCAAATAAGTTGGTTGCTTATTTGATTAATCAGTCAACTCAAGATCAAGAAATATAATAAACAACAGAAGAGGATGACGGACACCCTGCCTTTTGTTTATTCATATCGATATCGTTAGGCAAAGGACACTATGAGATTCCTACCGGGTGAGTGTCTTCGAAAGATTGCTGCATCTCTATCTTAATTGGGGGCTGTAATGGTTTGCTAGAACCCACTTACAGTTTGTGGGCCTTGGGCCTACTGCCAACATAAAGACAGACCCATAGGATCGTGCACATAGATCAACTGAGCCGGAACTTATAGAAATTGTACATGTAATGTACATTGGAAGGAATGCGTTAATTAATTAGTTGACATTCGGTGTCAAGGTAATTAATTAACATTGGGTTGAATTTAATTTAATTAATAAGTTTACATAATGTAATTAATTAATTTATCAATCAATTGAATTACATAAAGTAAACAATTAATTAAATAATTTTCCTAAGTAGGAAAATTAAATAATGTATTGTATTTACTTAAGTGTGATTTAATTTTATTTAGGGGTAATTAAATTTAGTCAAATGGAATTAAATTACATAGTATATATTTTTTAATTAAAGTTTATTTATGTAATTATAATCCTAGTGGGGGGTTTAATTAACCTAATTAAAACCCAATTAGAAAAGGTGTTTATATAAGGGCACACTTAAGGAAGAAAAACCTAATTCAATCCTAATTAATTTCTGGAAATTTCAGCCACCAAGAGCAGCCCCAAAACAGCCGAAAATCCCAGAATTAAACCTCCATTCCTTCGCGTCTTCGGCTAGCACCGGTTCCCGCTCAATAGTTGGTCATGCACCGGACTTTGGAGATCGCAGTTTCAAGAAACGATTCTACAGCAGTCTCTAGAAGAGACGAATCCAGTGAGTTAATCTCTCTTGATTCAAATTGATTTTATTCTAATCAATGGTAATTGGACACGATAGGTGGATTCTAGGAAATTTTAAACAGTGTATTTTCCGTTACGCCACGTTATTTTTCCGATGATGAATCCCAACAGATTATACATTAGTTATACCTTAATTGTACCTTAAGATACCTATTACATTGATTATACATTAGTTATACCTTAATTATTCAGTAAGATACACTATTACAGTGTTTATACCTTAGTTATACCTTAATTATACTTAGTTATACCTTAAGATACACTATTACATTTATTATACCTTAGTTATACATTAATTATACATTAGTTATACCTTAAGATACACTATTACATTGATTATACATTGATATACACTGTTTATACACTTCTTATATCTTAAGATACACTATTACAGTGTTTATACCTTTATTATACATTAATTATACTTTTGTTATACCTTAAGATACACTATTATATTGATTATACATTAGTTATACCTTAATAATACCTTAGCTATACCTTAAGATATAAAGGTATAATTAGTTATACGTTAGTGGAAAAAATATGTCGGAAAAAGTATATACATATGGAGTTTGTTTCGAAGATAAAAAAAAACAAAAAAAAAACTTTCTAAAGTCGCACGATAAAAAAATAAACGGATTGAGAGATAAATGCAAAATTAGATTAAAAATTATAAAAAAAGGAGAGAGAAACATGGACAAATTGGAGTAGGTATTTTGGAGATTATGATTTTTCGCTTTTGTTGTTTTTTGGCCAAGAATCACGTAAAAGATGAATAAATTTTTTAGGTATTTTTGAAATTTTGGAAAGTTTTTTATGTATTTATGCAAACTTTTGCTTTGTACATAAAAAAGTTATATGGTGCCAAAAGGTAATTATTTATGTAAAATGCCCAATATTTTAAGATGTCATAAAGGGCCTCTGACATTTCATCTTCATTTATTTTATGTAATTTATTTATTTATTTACATGCTTATGCATTGATACCATTCGAATTTCACCCACTCTTATGTATATAAGCCGTTATTAAAAATTGAATCCTTAATTTCAATGGAAATTACCAAGTCGGTTAAAAGTGCTTCCCTCATCCGAAACATCATCGAAGTTGGGATAGGCCAATTGTAGACCGTGCCCTCATCGAATACACTGGAGTTTCATCATTTTATATTGGGTTGGGCTATAGATTACTCCAACACTCTGATGGAGGTTTTGAATTGGCATGGTTAGTAGGATTTTCCTGGCCCTAAGCACAGATAGGCAAGTGCCAATAAACCTATCAAACCAAGAGTCCCTAGGTTGGGATTACACAGCGTTCCTACCTAAATAATTGAGGCATAGTTTTTCCAGGCCCTCGTCTGGCTATGTCTTGGTGAAATATGAATCTTTGCCCACTAGCCCAACAACTTAATTATAAAATTGGATTCATTATTAATTATATATGGGAAAAAGCTTAAAAACCTTAATTAATACTCTATTATTTTTTATGTAGTTTTAAAATGGCAAATAATATGTTGTCACTGTGTTCGCTCCTCGAAATGGACAAGCTTTCCGGGCCCAACTTCCTGGACTGGTCTCGGAACTTGAGGATAGTTCTAAAACAGGAGTCTAAGGAGTATGTGCTGGAAAGGCCTATGTCGGTAGAACTTACTGGATGTAATCCACCAGCTGCACAGCTAGAGGACTATCAGGTTCATACCGGGGACAACTGGGATGTGACTTACCTGATGTTGGCATGCATGGTCCCTAAACTACAAAAGTAGTTCATGGAGATGCAAGCCTTTGCTATGATAACATCTCTTAATGAGATGTTTTAGGAGCAAGCTTGTCAAGAGAGTTACTTAACCACCAAAGAGTAGCATATCCTTGACTGGATGGCAGTGTCTTACCAGCCACTGACATGGAATGTCAGTCAATGATATGGGTTGCATGGTACTGGATCGATCCGCCACGAGAACACCACATGGTTTGATCATCTTAGGTGTTTCTCTGGTAGGTCTTGCTATTATCCTTTGACCCAATGTTCACTGTAACATAACATGGGATCTCATACACTTTGATATATGCCTAACAGGCCCGTAACAGGGTGCCAAGTATGGGTATGTTGGGTGGGGTAGTGAATAAATTGATGTTGATAGTGAAGTTGATGGAATTGCCACTCAGCATCCCGTAAGATGATATCACTGGCTGCTTGATGAGTGGGACTAACAAGTGTATGGCCATACCCGAATAAGTTAGGATACTTATTTGTTAGGTTCAATCCACTTAGTATCAAGAAATAGGTAAGCATATAAGAGGATGACAGGGCCATGCCTCTTGCTTATATATCATTGTCAGTTGGTTAGGGATATGCAAGATCACTATCGAGTTATGTTTCAAATTAGACTGCAAGTCTTTGTCTTAATTGGGGGCTGTAACGGTTTGCTAGATACCGCTTACAGTCTGTGGGCTTTGGGCCCACTACCAACATAAAGACAGACCCATAGGATCATACACATAGAACGACTGAACGTTGACAAATTGGAATTGGAATGGAAACCAAATTAATTGAATTATTGACATTAATTTATGTCATAATTAATTCAATTATAAGGGAGAGATTAATTTTATTTGATTAATTAATTACATGTAGTAAGTAATTAATTAAATAAAATTATATTTCCTTAGTCGAAATAAAATACAAAGGATGAATTTATTAAGTCTGACTTTAATTTAACTTTGGGTTTTTTAGTTTGATAAAATTGTATTTAATTGTATCAATTAGAATTTTATAATATGGTTTTATTTAATCCTAATAATACAAGGTAAATCAATTAAATCAAATTAAATAATCCATAGTTTAATTTAATCCTAGTGCATTAAGGAGTATAAAAGAAATTAGAAACCTAGTATACTAAGGATAATACTAAGGAGTATAAAAGGATGCCTTAAAGTCAATTTCTCCCTAACCCTAGCTAGTTGATGTTTTTGGCCTACACTAAAGAAAGGAGCAAAAACAAATTCCCTAGGCTGAAATTTCTTGGTTTCCATTCTTCCGTTCATTAGCACGGGTAGCGTTCAAGAGTCGTTCGTGTACTAGATTGTGGATGAAACACATTTGGGTTTCTGCAGTAGTCTCTAGAGGAGACAGTTAAGGTGAGAAAGTTTAATATTCTTTCCATTATTGGTTTCATTCTATTAATCTACATGAATCTTGGGCTATGGAATCTAGGAAAATTTTAATCGGTATTCCGCCGTGCGTTTAATTTTTCCTGTGACGATTCCCTATAGTGGTATCAGAGCATAGGTTCATGTTTCGATTAATAGAATAATTGGTATTAGGGTTCTTGGTGTTTGATCTGATTTTATTGAAATTGGTTTTCAATTTGATTTTATTTGGAACCCTAATTTGGTGGGCTGGAGTTTTAATTTTTTTCCCTAATATTGCGATTCCAATTTGGCATTACTGCCACTTGCCGCATTAGGTTTATTACCTGCTACTGTGAGGCAGCTACTGGCAGTAGGCTGTTGCGTGGTAGCGCTGCTGTCTCCGTACAGCAGCATTGACGTACGTAGTGCGGGTGCGATTTGGATTTTTGTGGGTATTTTGATTTTTGGGACCCTATGTGTATTTTAAATTGGTTTTAAAATTCACATGATTTTATTTTCATGACTGGATTCGTGTGGTTTCTTGTGTGATTTAATTCATGCATATAATTTAATTTTTTGGTTAAAATTAAATTAGTTAATGAAATTGGTCCAATTGGCCCTTGGTACAGGTTGAGAATTGGACTACTAATTCGAGTCCATGACTGGGCATTAGTTATGGATGTCAGAATCGGTGATTTCATAAGTGGCTGGACATAATTAATTGAAAATTGGGATTGCCATGTTCATGCATTTTAATACATGTAAATATATTGATATTTGCTATGTGTATATATGTTTCTATGCCTAGTTGTGTGGATTTGAGCGCTATTGGGCCTTAGATAAAGTTGGGTTGTAAAATTTAATTTTGTGAAATATGGCTTGCGTTTTGTTTTATTTTATTTTGATGTATTTAGCTTATTTTTTGTAAATTTAATTGTAATTGCATCAAGCCATTAGAGAGGAAGCCTATTAGTGCCAAGTCCAAGAGGAGTTCATAAGCCCGTCCAGTGGATCTCTAGGATAGGCTTACTAGCTATTCATTAGGTTCTAAAATAGGGCCCATAGTATCTTTTATATACATATTTTATACTTATGTCAGTTGTATATATATATAGCATGCTAAACCATTCTAATCGCCTGCAATTATGCATGCTAAGCTATTATTAATCAATCCAATTAAATATTGAGTTGATTAAAAGTGCTTTCCACATTCGAACCTTATCTATTTTTGAACAGTGCAATGTGGACCGTGCCTCCACCGGGTGCATGGTATTATTCATTTACTGTATAGGGTTAAGGTACTAAGTATGCTTAGCACTTGAATGGTGGTTGGACTCAACGTCGGTAGTAGGATAAGCTCATGGCCCTAGGCACAGATGGTTAAGTTCCAATAAGCCCATCAAACCAAGAGTCCCTAGGTTGGGATTGGAGGGAGTTCCTACCTAAATAGTTAAGGGTTGGTTGACAAGCTTCCGCTTGGCCAATTCTCGATGAAATATGGATCTTGGTCTTGTAACCATACATTACCAGCAAATTAATTAAAATATTTTGTTAATTAACATGGTTAAAATAATAAAGCCCTTTATTAATCACTCTGCAAATTTTTCAGTGTAGATAATCGCTTATAATGGCTGGTAATTCATTTTCACTACGATCACTCCTCGAAAAGGAGAAACTATATGGGCCTAACTTCCTAGACTGGGCTCGACAGCTAAGAATAGTGTTGAGATAAGATTCCAAGGAATTTGTGCTAGATAGGGCCTTATCCGCCTCACCGCCTTCAGGTCGAGGGTAACTCAAGCTCAAATTAAGGAGTATGACCTGCAAAAGAGGGATGATAGAGATGTGTCTTACCTTATGTCGGGCATGATGGTTCCTGAGCTGCAAAAACAGTTCATGGACTATCAAGCACATGCGATCATGGATGATCTCAAAAGGATGTACCAAGATCAGGCACGTCAAGAAAGATTCTTAACAACTAAGGCACTCAACACCTGCAAGATGGTAGCTGGGACATCTGTGAGCACCCATGTGCTCAAGATAAAGGGCTATATCGATGCATTGGCCCTTCTCGGTATGCCTGTCCCGCAGGAGTTAGCGATAGACATCATCTTGGGTTCCCTCCCTGAGTCTTATGATCAGTTCATCATGAACTATCACATGTAGGGCATGGACAAGACTGTGGTTGAGCTGCATGGAATGCTCAAGCTCGCTAAACAGTCGGTCAAAAAGACTCCACTATTGCTGCTGGTGAACAAGGGGAACACCCCTGCTGCGAAGGGCAAGGGCAAAGCTAAAGCCAAAGCCAAGGCTAAGAAGGCCAAGGCTAAAGTGAAAGCCAAGGCTAAGAAGGCTAAGCGGTTGGGATTTTTCACCGGAAATCGCCCGATAAAAGCGGAAGAACGCGGTGATTTCCTCAAATCCAGTCCCATGAGCAATTGAGATGGAAATTGAAAACTTTAAAATTAAATAGAAAGAGATAAATTTTCTTACTAGAAAATCTCTTTCAAGAGATGGATGATGACTGCAGAATTCAAAGTAGAATCCCTCCTCGTTCGCGTACACGAGCGCCTCATGAACACCGCACGTGCTAGCGTCAAAAATCACAAAAATTAAAGAGTGAGGAGGTAGGGAGAGTTCGGTCAAAGGGGTGGCTTCACACACATATATGTTGGCCGAATTCCCCTTAGGGTTTTAACCCTAGGGCTTCCAAATTCCCTTGATGGAATTCAGGCCCAGTCTGGCTTCAGTGTCTGTGTGGGCTTCCTCCTTTTAATTCAAGCCCAAACTTATTTTAATTAGTCTGGTTTAAATCAATTTCAAGCCCAATTTTAATTAGTCCATGTATTTAATATATTACTCCAAGTAACATATTATTTACATTTAAATTAAAATTAGTTTGACCAATTAATTTAATCCATCAAATTAAAATTAAGTCTTCACAAAACAAATTCATATGTAAACCTATACATATGAGTATTTCCACCTAGGAAATAATTTCATAATTAATCCAATTAATTATGTGAAGCCAAATATTAATTTTATTATAATAATCAATCCAATTGATCCTTCTAATATAATTAATATATATACTTCTCTCTCTCTAGTGTGTACACTCCAAGTGTACCCGTGATTCTTTAAGTCGGTGTCCAGTGGCTCAATGTGTACGATCCTGTGGGCCCATCTTTATGTTGGCAGCGGGCTTTTGGCCCGCAGACTGCAGTTGGGCTCTAGCAAGCCACTGCAGCCCCCAATTAAGATGGAGATGGTAGTCTAACTGTTATCATAACCCTGTAGTTTAAACTTGTACATCCCATGTCATTGATATCGGTGTCCAACACGGAGGCATGGATTGATCACCCACTTTTGTGTCCAGACATTAACTTGATCCTGAATGCACTGAAGCTCACAAACAAGTTCCCACTTGTTTGGGTGTGGCCACACTCTTATCAGTCACATTCATCAAGAGGCCAGTGATATCTTCCCAGTGGACTACTGAGTGACAAATCCCTTCTGCATATCCATAGTATTACCATGCTCAGTGACATACCTGAAAGTACCCATACTTGGCACCCTATTACAGGCCCTTTAGGCGTACCCCTAAGCATGCGACTTCACATGTAACACCATCATATGGTCAGGTCAAAGGATCCATAAAAGTACTACACGAGAATCCCTTGTGATACTATACCATGTGGATTACTCGTTTAGTGGATCTATCCAGTACCATGCTCCCAGGCATGTACCCGTTAACTTGGTTGACATTCCATGTCCAATGACCGGTAAGACACCGCCATACAACCAGGTTAATGATAGTCTCTGGTTCCATTCATTCCCATGACTGGAACAGACTAAGGATCTATTTATGGTCATATCGTTTACCCTATCCATGGTCTTACTGCCAAGTGCATGACACTTGTCATCATGGATATAGATATGTCCATTGGATACTTCATTGAATATATTGCACAAGATAAATATAATAAATGAATTGATGCCTTTATTAATAACACAAATGAGTAAAATACATAAATCCAATAAATGTATAATACAAATACAAGGACCAATGCCTCGGGACTAGGGCATTTCCAACAATCTCCCACTTGCACTAGTTCCAACTAGGCATGGGCCTAATCCCTATAGATCTAGTATGACCCTCGTGCTTGGGCTGGGCCAGCGCCTTGGTCAATGGATCTGTGACATTATCCTCGGTGTCCACTCTGTGCAATGCAATGTCACCTCTCTCCGCGATCTCTCGTATGAGGTGAAACTTTCTGAGCACGTGCTTTGTGTTCTTGTGTGACCGGGGCTCCTTAGCTTGTGCGACAGCCCCATTGTTGTCACAGAAGATATCGACTGGGTCCTAGATAGTTGGCACTACTCCTAACTCAGTGATAAACCTCTTTATCCACACAGCTTCCTTAGCTGCATCACACGCAGCGATGTACTCAGCTTCTGTTGTAGAGTCCGCTATGGTTGGCTGCTTTGAGCTCCTCCAGCTTACAGCACCACCATTCAGTAAAAATACATACCCAGACTATGATTGGTACTCATCCTGGTCTATCTAGAAGCTCGCATCAGTGTACCCAGTAACTGATAGCACTTCCTGACCACCATACACTAAGAAGCTATCCTTAGTCCGGTTAAGGTACTTGAGGATCGCCTTGACAGCTTTCCAGTGATCCTCCCCGCGATCCTGCTGGTATCGGCTCATCATACTCAGTGCAAAGGCGACATCAGGTCTCGTACATAACATGGAGTACATGATTGATCTAATAGCTGAAGCATATGGAACCAATTTCATGTTCTCCCTGTCCTCCCTTGTTTTAGGACAGTTCTTCTTACTAAGTTTCAGCCCATGGCCCATTGGCAAGAAACCTTTCTTAGCCCGGTCCATGCTGAATCTTTTCAGAACTTTTTCAATGTACGAAGCCTGACTTAGGCCCAGAAGCCGATTTGATCTATCCCTGTAGATCCTGATCCCTAGGATCATCTCAGCTTTGCCTAAGTCCTTCATTGCGAAGCACTTACTCAGCCACTGCTTTACCCCTTGCAGTGTAGGTATGTCGCTTCCAATGAGCAGGATGTCATCTACATAAAGTACCAAGAATGTGACAATGCTCCCACTAGTCCTCTTATACACACAAGGCTCATCTAGATTCTGTATGAAGCCATATTCCTTTATAGCCTCATTGAATCTTAGATTCCAACTACAGGATGCTTGCTTCAGTCCAGAAATGGACCTTTGAAGTTTGCATACCCTTCCCGGATACTTAGGATCGACAAAACCCTCAGGTTGTGTCATGTACACATCCTCGAGTAGCTTTCCATTAAGGAAAGCGGTTTTGACATCCATCTGCCATACCTCATAGTCATACCATGCAGCTATGGCCAGTAGTATCCTGATGGATTTGAGCATGGCTACTAGTGAGAAAGTTTCATCATAGTTTATTCCATGGACTTGTCTGAAACCTTTCGCAACCAGACGCCCCTTGAAGGTATTATCAGCTTTTAGCTTATAGCACCACTTGCAACCTATTACCTTAGCACCCGGAGGTGGATCAACCAAGTTCCAAACTTGATTGTCGTACATAGATTGCATTTCTACCTCCATGGCTTTACGGCAATTTGCAGACTGTGGGCTAGCCATAGCCTCCTGGTAGGTTTTGGGTTCTTCCTCATCCCAGATGAGAAGAGTTTGATCATCAGTGACGAGGAAACCATACCTCTCCGGTTCCCGACGATCCCTACCAGACCTTCTAGGTTCTTGTGTGGCCTGGGTCGGTGCTTCCACTTGTGGAAGCTCCACCTGGGCCTCCGAGTTATCCTCTTCAGGAGCTTGTGGACCTTGAACTTCCCTGAGTTCAACATTGCTCCCACTATCTTTCTTGGAAAGGAACTCCTTTTCCAGAAAGACCCCCTTCCTTGCCACGAACACCTTGTTCTCGGCGGGGTTGTAGAAGTAATACCCTTTGGTTTCCCTAGGGTAGCCCACAAACAGGCATTTATCGGTTTTGGGCTCCAGCTTGCCACTAGTCAATTTCTTGACATGTGCTTCGCATCTCCAAATCCTTAGGAAAGACACATTGGGCTCCTTGCCCGTCCATATCTGATATGGGGTCTTTTCCACAGCCTTAGTCGGAGTATTGTTTAAGATGAGAGCTGCCGTTTCGAGGGCGTGTCCCCAGAAACTAATTGGGAGAGATGCTTGACTCATCATTGAGCGGACCATGTCCAACAAGGTCCTATTCCTCCGTTCGGACACCCCATTCCATTGTGGTGTTCCAGGAGGAGTGAGCTGTGGAACTATTCCATGCTCTCTCAAGTATGAGTCAAACTCTAGGCTCATATACTCACCGCCTCGGTCCGACCGAAGGGTTTGGATATTCCTACCTAGCTGGTTCTGTACCTCATTCCTAAATTCCTTGAACCTATCAAGGGTCTCGGACTTGTGTTTCATCAGATAGACATAGCCATATCTGCTGAAATCATCCGTGAACGTGATGAAGTACAGATGCCCACCTCTGGTCGCTGCACTCATAGGCCCACATACATCTGAATGTATTAGGTCCAATAAGCCAGTGGCCCTTTCAGCCTTCTTGCTAAAAGGTGCCTTTGTCATCTTGCCTCTTAAACATGATTCGCATGTATCAATTGACTCCAAGTCAAATGACCCTAGGACTCCAGCTTTGTGAAGCCTAGCAATGCGCTTCTCGTTTATATGGCCAAGACGACAATGCCATAGGTAGACAGGATTAAGTTCGTTAGGCTTAACCCTTTTAGTGTTTATGTTATAGATATGATTGGTTTCATTTAAGTCCAGGATATATAGGCCATTATTTAATAGAGCATCTCTATAAAATAATCCCTCTCTAGATATAGAAATTCGACCATTTGAAATAGTGAAAATAAATCCAAAAATATCCAACATTGATACAGAAATAATATTCCTGCACATAGCAGGTACAAAGTAACAATGTTCTAAAATCAAAACCAATCCACTGGGCATCACAAGGTGGTATTCGCCGATCTCTATGGCAGCAACCCTTTCTCCATTCCCGACCCGCAAGTCCACCTCTCCCGACCCCAGCAACCTTCTGTTCTTAAGTCCCTGCACATTGCAACAAACGTGAGAACCACATCCAGTATCCAATACCCAGGATGTTGAAACAGTAAGGTTAATATCTATAACATAAATACCTGAAGAGGACGCACCTTGGCCCCTTCTTTGCTCTCCCATCAGCCTGGGACACGATCTCTTCTAGTGGCCCGCCTGTCTACACCTGAAACAGACATCATCAGGACCTGCCTTTTGCTGGGCCTTGGGTTGGGCCTTGGCCTTCTTGGCTTTGGCCTTTTTGGCCTTGGCCTTGGCCTTTTCCTTGGCCTTACATTTGGCAAGAGGTGGGTTCCCCTTGTTAACCAGCAGCACCGGCGGAGTCTTCTTGATCGACTGCTTAGTAAGCTTAAGCATCCCATGCAGCTCACTGACAGTGCGGTTCATCCCTTGCATATTGTAGTTCAGGATGAACTGATCATAAGAATCCAGCAAGGACACGAGGATAGCGTCACCCGCCAATTCTTGAGAGATAGGTGATCTGAGACGGGCCAAAGTATCCAAATAGCCCTTCATCTTGAGCACGTGTGCACTCACAGATGTCCCGGCCCCCATCTTACAAGAGTGGAATGCCTTATTGGTCAGGTACCTTTCCTGACGAGCTTGCTCTTAAAACATCTCGTTAAGAGTTGTTATCATAGCATAGGCTTGGTGGTCCATAAACTGTTTTTGCAGTTCAGGGACCATATAGGCCAACATAAGGCATGTCACATCCCGGTTGTCCTTGACGTGCGCCTCGTATTCCTCCAGCTGGGCAGCCAGTGGATTACGTCCTTGAGGCGCAGCCGGCACAGGCCTTTCCATCACATACTCTTTTGACTCTTGTCTTAGAACTATCTTTAAGTTCCTAGAACAGTCTAAAAAGTTAGGACTGGAAAGCTTGTCCTTTTCAAGAATGGATCGCAGTGATAAGGTATTTGTGTTTGCCATTTGGGTGTTTCTACACAGAAAAACATTTTAGAGTGTTAATAAAGGGCTTTACTTTGTTGTTCCCATATAAAATTAATAATGAATCAAGTTATTAATTTAAATCGAGTTGTTAGGCTCATGGGCCGAGATCCATATTTCATTAAGATATAGCCAAACGAGGGTTTGGTACAACTACACCTTAATTATTTAGGTAGGAACGCCGTCCAATCCCAACCTAGGGACTCTCGGTTTGATGGGCTTGTTGGCAGTTACCCATCTGTGCTTAGGGCCAGGAGAATCCTGCTACCCACACTAAGTCAAAACCTCCATCCAATTGTTAGAGTATCCCATACTCTAACCCAATACAAAGTGACAATACTCCAGTGCATCATGCGAGGGCATGGTCTACAACTGGCCTATTCCCACCTCGATTCGGTTTTGACTGATGGAAGCACTTTTAAGTGACTTAGTAATTCCATTTGGTTATTAGATTCAATAATAACGGCTTACATACATAAAGCGGGTGAATAGGCTAAAGTAACATACATTCAAACATGCAAATGAATATAAAATATAATTAAATAAAAGTAAAATGGATTGCTATGGGCCTATATTACATCCTAATATTATTCTAGTAAACCTATACTTGAAATAAACATTAGGCGGGCCTCCATCTTCTCCTTCTGGGCTTGCACCTCCATTTGGGCTCACCACTCCATAGGCTTCTTCTTTTACAAATTTTATAATATTTAATTTAAATAAAATAAAATTACATTAAAAAGAAAAACGACACGCAGGCCGTATTTACCCAAAATAGAAAAATTACAACCCATCTTGTTCAAGGCCCAATAGCATCCAATCATACATTCATTCAACCATTCATATGCATCCATCCAATGCATACAATTCAAAAAGCATGTCACAATGCATGATTTAAGCCCATTAAATTATGTCCAAGCCATTATTAGGAAATCGCCAATTTTTGGCCCACCATGGTTCTAACCCTTAACGAGCTTTGGGCCTCCAGCCCAGGCAGTCCAACTGCTCCCACTGGAATTGGGAAACCATGGATCCAATTTAGCCGTCCAAGTAATTGTGCCAAAATTACCCGGATCAATTTCCATTAACCATATTAATTTCCAAAATTAATATCACATGAACGAAATTTTAAATTCATCCAAGAAACCATACACATTTAAATTACATAAATTTAAAGACACGAATTTTAAAACCAATTAAAATTTCAAAACTGGGCCCCAGGCCCAAGACCCGCAAAATCCAAAATACTGGGCCCGGCCCGCTGCAGCTGCCTGCAACGGCACTGCCGCTGCGCAGTGGCCTCCCAGCGGCCACTGCCCAGCAGCAGCCCACTGCTGCGGCAGCTGCTGTCCAGTAGCAGGCAACGGCTGCTGCCACGCCTCCCGCCGCCGGCGGCGATTCCGCCGCCGGCAGCCCCGCACCCCTGGAGGCAGATTTTTTTTTTTTTAATAATCAAAATTAAAAAAAAAAAAAATATCATCCATCAACACAAAGCAATTCACCAAGAATTCCAATAACATACAACAAAATTAAAATAACATAAACCAATATTCGAATTTAATTTTCATTGTATAAAACATATGGGAAAAATCATAAAACCCATACCATGAATCCCAACAAAAACCTCCAATTTCAAAACTGGGATTCAACCAAAATATATCAATTTCCACGGATCAAAAGCCCGCTCTGATACCACTGTTGGGATTTTTCACCGGAAATCACCCGATAAAAGCCGAAGAACGCGGTGATTTCCTCAAATCCAGTCCCAGGAGCAATTGAGATGGAAATTGAAAACTTTAAAATTAAATAAAAAGAGATAAATTTTCTTACCAGAAAATCTCTTTCAAGAGATGGATGATGACTGCAGAATTCAAAGTAGAATCCCTCCTCGTTCGCGTACACGAGCGCCTCACGAACACCGCACGTGCTAGCGTCAAAAATCACAAAAATTAGAGAGTGAGGAGGTAGGGAGAGTTCGGCCAAAGGTGTGGCTTCACACACATATATGTTGGCTGACTTTCCCTTAGGGTTTTAACCCTAGGGCTTCCAAATTCCCTTGATGGAATTCAGGCCCAGTCTGGCTTCAGTGTCTGTGTGGGCTTCCTCCTTTTAATTCAAGCCCAAACTTATTTTAATTAGTCTGGTTTAAATCAATTTCAAGCCCAATTTTAATTAGTCCATGTATTTAATATATTACTCCAAGTAACATATTATTTACATTTAAATTAAAATTAGTTTGACCAATTAATTTAATCCATCAAATTAAAATTAAGTCTTCACAAAACAAATTCATATGTAAACCTATACATATGAGTATTTCCACCTAGGAAATAATTTCATAATTAATCCAATTAATTATGTGAAGCCAAATATTAATTTTATTATAATAATCAATCCAGTTGATCCTTATAATATAGTTAATATATATACTTCTCTCTCTCTAGTGTGTACACTCTAAGTGTACCTGTGATTCTTTAAGTCGGTGTCCAGTTGCTCAATGTGTATGATCCTGTGGGCCCATCTTTATGTTGGCAGCGGGCTTTTGGCCCGCAGACTACAGTTGGGCTCTAGCAAGCCACTACAGCCCCCAATTAAGATGGAGATGGCAGTCTAACTGTTATCATAACCCTGTAGTTTAAACTTGTACATCCCATGTCATTGATATCGGTGTCCAACACAGAGGCATGGATTGATCACCCTCTTTTGTGTCCGGACATTAACTTGATCCCGAATGTACTGATGCTCACAAACAAGTTCCAACTTGTTTGGGTGTGGCCACACTCTTATCAGTCACATTCATCAAGAGGCCGGTGATATCTTCTCAGTGGGCTACTGAGTGACAAATCCCTTCTGCATATCCATAGTATTACCATGCTCAGTGATATACCCGAAAGTACCCATACTTGGCACCCTATTACAGGCCCTTTAGGCGTACCCCTAAGCATGTGACTTCACATGTAACGCCATCATATGGTCAGGTCAAAGGATCCATACAAGTACTACACGAGAATCCCTTGTGATACTATACCATGTGGATTACTCGTTTAGTGGATCTATCCAGTACCATGCTCCCAGGCATGTACCCATTAACTTGGTTGACATTCCATGTCTAATGACCGATAAGACACCGCCATACAACCAGGTTAATGATAGTCTCTGGTTCCATTCATTCCCATGACTGGACAGACTACGGATCTATTTATGGTCATATCGTTTACCCTATCCATGGTCTTACTGCCAAGTGCATGACACTTGTCATCATGGATATAGATATGTCCATTGGATACTTCATTTAATGTATTGCACAAGATAAATATAATAAATGAATTGATGCCTTTATTAATAACACAAATGAGTAAAATACATAAATCCAATAAATGTATAATACAAATACAAGGACCAATGCCTTGGGACTAGGGCATTTCCATCATAAGCAAAGGGCCTAAGCCCAAGGCCGCTCCTGAGGACGTATGCTTTGAATGCAAGCAGAAAGGACACTGGAAAAAGACATGTCCAAGGCTCGAAGGACCAGGGTAGTTGTTTAGGTATATATGTTATTGACATTAACCTCACTGTTTCAACATCTTGGGTGTTGGACACTGGATGTGGTTCTCACATTTGTTGTAATATTCAGGGACTGAGAAATAGGAGGTTATTGGGATCCGGAGAAGTAGATATTCGAGTCGAGAATGGCACTAAGGTTGCTACCATCGAGATTGGAGACTTCTACTTAGAGATTCCCACTAGATTGGTTTTGATTTTGAAAGATTGTTATTTTATACCTGCCATGTGCAGGAATATTATTTCAACTTCTGTCCTGGATATTTCTTTTGTTTCTAATGTTTTGGAAAAATTGATATTTTGAAATACAATATTATTTATGGAAGTGCATTTCTAAATAATGGTTTGTATATCCTATACTTAAATCAAAACAATCCAATCTATAAAATAAATGTTGGTGTGCCCTAGTTCTTAGGGCATTGGATTCTTGTATTTTGTATTATACATTAAGAGTCATGTATGAATACATTATTTGTGTCACATTAATAAAGGCAATTAATCTATTTCATTTATATCTTGTGCTATAATATGAGTAGAGTATCCATTGATTGATAATCATAAAACCTATCCCAGGTCTGTTCTAATCATGGGAACGAATAAAACCACAGACTTGTATATTCAATGACTGTATGGCAGTTCTTAACTAGCCATAGTACTTGTATAGTCAGTCATGAATATAGGTACATGTCATTGACATGGGACTGGATCGATCCGCACAAGAAAGCCACATGGTTGTCATGTCATAGGTCTTTCTTGAGTAGGTCTCTTTTGTCCTCAGACCATATTTCATTATAATATCAATATGGAATCCAGTTCACTTTGACATATGCCTAACAGGTCTGTAAAAGGATGCTAAATACGGGTATGATTGGGTGGACCGGTGAACATGTTGATATTGATGATGAAGTGATGGAATTGCCACTCGGGTGACACCGAGATGATAGCATTGGCCACTTGATGAGTGGGACGGATAAGTGTATGGCCATACCCAAATAAGTTGGTTGCTTATTTGATTAATCAGTCAACTCAAGATCAAGAAATATAATAAACAACAGAAGAGGATGACAGACACCATGCCTCTTGTTTACTCATATCGATATCGTTAGGCAAAGGACACTATGAGATTACTACCGGGTGAGTGTCTTCTAAAGACTGCTGCATCTCTGTCTTAATTGGGGGCTGTAATGGTTTGCTAGAACCCACTTACAGTCTGTGGGCTTGGGCCTACTGCCAACATAAAGACAGACCCATAGGATCGTGCACATAGATCAACTGAGCTGGAACTTATAGAAATTGTACATGTAATGTACATTGGAAGGAATGCGTTAATTAATTAGTTGACATTCGGTGTCAAGGTAATTAATTGACATTGGGTTGAATTTAATTTAATTAATAAGTTTACATAATGTAATTAATTAATTTATCAATTAATTGAATTACATAAAGTAAACAATTAATTAAATAATTTTCCTAAGTAGGAAAATTAAATACATGTATTGTATTAACTTAAGTGTGATTTAATTTTATTTAGGGGTAATTAAATTTAGCCAAATGGAATTAAATTACATAGTATATACTTTTAATTAAAGTTTATTTATGTAATTATAATCCTAGTGGGCTTGGGTTTAATTAACCTAATTAAAACCCAATTAGACAAGGTGTCTATATAAGGGCACACTTAAGGAAGAAAAACCTAATTCAACTCTAATTAATTGATGGAAATTTCAGCCACCAATAGCAGCCCCAAAATAGCCGAAAATCCCAGCATTAAACCTCCACTCCTTCGCATCTTCGGCTAGTACTGGTTCCCGCTCAATAGTTGGTCGTGCACCGGACTTTGGAGATCGCAGTTTCAAGTAATGATTCTGTAGCAGTCTCTAGAAGAGACGAATCCGGTGAGTTAATCTCTCTTGATTCAATTTGGTTTTATTCTAATCAATGGTAATTGGACACGATAGGTGGATTCTAAGAAATTTTAAACGGTGTATTTTCCGCTGCGCCACGTTATTTTTCCAATGACGAATCCCAACAGTGGTATCAGAGCCTAGGTTTTGTCCATTAGATTGATTGGAATTGGTTCTTGAAAGCATTCTTGAAGAAAGAATGGGTTTCAAGTTTGTGATTTTAGGGTTTTTATTCAATTGGTTTTGGTTTTGATAAACCCTAGAATTTTGTTTGGGGTTTTATTTTTTTTCTCCAATTGGTTTCCATCTTAAAAATTATTGTTTTATTGATTATTTAATTTTGATGGATTTTTTTTTTATGATAAAAAAAAAAGAGGTATAAACTTGTTTTGCTGCAATTTGGAATCGCAAGATTCCAAATTGCAGCAGCTGCTGCTTACCGCAGCAGGCGTTGCTGCCTGCTGCAGCATGCAGCAGCTGCTGCCGCCAGGCAGCAGCCCATTGTGGGCTGCTGCTGCGCGGCAGCGCTGCTGTCTCCGGACAGTAGCGCCGCGCGTGTGGTTTAGGTCCGATTTTGGATTTTGCGGGTATTTTTTTTATCCCGGACCCTAATGCAAATTAAATTAAATTTTTATATTAATTTGTGTTTAAATTATTTATTTTGTTGGCATGCATATTTAATTTAATTGTTTGCATATTAAATTAAATATGGACTTTGTGAAATTGGCCCAATAAACCGTGACACCGGTTAAAATTGGGAGAGCTAAATTTTAAATTTGTGACAACCCAAATTCAAGTGGGAGCAAAATTGTTAATTTTGCATTTATGGATGTTATCCATTGGGCCTTTATGGGCCTTAGTCACATTTGTTAAAATTGGCGATTTCACCCTAAGTAACTCGGCTTAACATTTATATTTATAATTTGGAATGCCATGATCATGCATCATATTGGTATGTATGTGCACGACAGGTACTTTGTTTGAAATGTTATGTTGAGTTCTATGGGCCCTAAATTATTATCGGTTGTAATTTAATTTTGGGAAATATGGCCTGCGTGCCATTTTTTTTATTTTGATGTAATTTTAGAATAGATTTTATTTTACAAAATTATTGTAATTACATCAAGTATGGAGGAAGGCCCAAATGGAGCAAGCCCATGGTGGGAGCCCAAGAAGGATTGCAGTCCGGCCCATGAAGAATTAGATAGGATATCTAGTTTTTCATTAGGTTGTAATTAAAGGCCCATAGGATCTCATTTATTTTAAATTAAGTATGCTATTGCATTTGTCATATAATATGGATGTATGGATCACCAAATTATTACCCGCGTTTATGCATGCTAAGCCGTATCACTTAATTATAATCCGGAAATTAAAATATTGAGTCGCTTAAAAGTGCTTCCCACATTCACACCTCTTCCTCCCATTGATGCTGCAATGTGCGCCATGCCCTAGCTGGGTATATTGTAGTATTCGGTGGGCCGTCGAGGGTTAAGATACTTGGTATGGTTAACATGTGAATGGTGGTTTGACTCAACATGGGTAGCATTAGCTCAGAGCGGGCCCTAAGCACAGATGGGTAAGGTGTCAATAAGCCCATCAAACCAAGAGTCCTTCATGGAAGGATTGGATAGGTTGTCCTACCAAACGAATCAATGGTTGGTTAGCGAGCCCTAGTTCGGCCAGTCATTGATAAGTTATGGATCTTGGTCAAGTCAGCCAATTAACAACACCAACAAACAAATTAAAATCGGATTATTAATTTGAATTGGCTTAAAAGTCCTTTATTTCTAACTCAAGCAATGATTTCTTCCATGTAGATAATCCCATTTCACTTAAGCAATTTAAATGGCTGTAACAAACAACAACTCATTCTCACTTAGGTCACTCTTGGAGAAGGAGAAGCTTTCGGGGACTAACTTCCTGGACTGGGCTAGGAACTTACAAATAGTTCTTAGACAAGAGTCTAAGGAGTATGTACTGAATGCTCCTTTACCAGTTGGCCCTCCCGCAGGTCGAGGCATCACCACGGTGATGGTGGAGAAGTACGATCGGCATGTGAGGGATGACCGAGATGTCTCGTGCCTCATGCTGGGTACCATGGCTTCTGATCTTCAGAAGCAATTCATGGACGAGCATGCTTATGAGATGATGGATCAGCTTAAAAAGATGTTCCAAGATCAGGCTCGTCAGGAACGTTACCTGACAACTAAGGCACTTTTCACGACTGTGATGGCAGCTGGGACTTTTGTTAGCACTCATGTGCTAAAGTTGAAGGGGTATATTGATACACTTGCCCGCCTCGGCTCGCCAGTTCCGCAGGACTTAGCAATAGACATTATTCTCGGGTCACTTCCTGAGTCTTACAACCAGTTTATCATGAATTACCATATGCAAGGGTTGGATAAATCGGTTGTTGAGCTGCATGGCATGCTCAAGCTTGCTGAGCAGTCTCTTAAGAAGACTCCTGAAGTATTGCTGGTGAACAAGGGCAATACGCCCATTGCTAAGGGAAAGGCCAAATCTAAGGCCAAGGCTAAGGGCAAAAAGGTGGTGGCCCAACCTAAAGCAACTCCTGACGATGTTTGCCATGAGTGTCATGAGAAGGGGCACTGGAAGAGCTCATGTCCAAAGCTAAGGGAGCAACTGAAGGGCAAAACTACTGCTTCAGGTATTTATGTTGTTGTGATTAATCTGGCTGTTTCTACATCTTGGGTCTTGGACACTGGATGTGGATCTCACATTTGTTCAAATGTGCAGGGTCTAAGAAATAGGAGATTATTAGGATCTGGAGAAGTAGATCTTCGAGTCGGAAATGGTGCTCGGGTTCAGGCCATGGAGATCGGAGATTATTTCTTGGAGATGCCTAGTGGACTTGTTTTAGAACTAAGAAACTGTTATTTTGTACCTACGATGCGCAGGAATATTATTTCCGTTTCTTTGTTGGATATTTCTGGTTTTGTATTTAATATTGGACATGGTAGAATTTCTATGCAATGTGGCAGTATTATTTATGGAACAGCATTTCTTGAAAATGGCTTATATATCCTTGATCTAAAACGTGAAAGTTCAATCTATAACATAAATACTAAAAGGATTAAACAAAATGAAATTAATCCGACTTACATCTGGCATTGTCGACTTGGCCATATAAATGAGAAGCGCATAGCTAGGCTTCACTCTAGTGGAGTGCTAGGGTCATTTGACATCCAGCCTTATGACACATGCGAATCTTGTTTGAGAGGCAAGATGACAAAGGCGCCTTTTAGCAAGACTGCTGAAAGGGTCTCAGAGCTATTGGAGCTAATACATTCCGATGTATGTGGCCCAATGAGCACTAGTGCTAGATCTAGTTTTCTATACTTCGTCACCTTCACGGATGACTTCAGCAGATACGATTACGTGTATCTGATGAAGCATAAGTCTGAGACTCTCCAAAGGTTCAAGGACTTTAAGAATGAAGTAGAAAACCAACTTGGCAAGAAAATAAAAGCACTTCGGTCTGACCGAGGGGGTGAATATTTGAGCCAAGAGTTTGACTTGGTTTTGAGAGAGTGTGGGATTGTATCCCAACTCACTCCTCCTGGTACACCCCAGTGGAATGGAGTGTCAGAGAGGAGGAATAGGACCTTACTTGACATGGTCCGCTCGATGATAAGTCATGCTACACTCCCTGTCTCCTTTTGGGGATATGCTTTAGAGACAGCTGCTTACATTCTTAATAATACACCAAGCAAGGCAGTTAAGGGAACACCATATGAACTATGGAAAGGCCGAAAGCCCAATGTTTCCTTCTTAAAGATTTGGGGCTGTGATGCACATGTTAAGAAATTGACAAGTGGCAAACTCGAGTCCAAATCTGTCAAGTGCTAGTTTGTGGGTTACCCTAAGGAAACTAAGGGTTATTACTTCTACGATCCGGCCGAAAACAAAGTTTTCATAGCCAGAAACGCAGTCTTCTTGGAGAACGAATTCCTTTCCAAAAGAGACAGTGGGAGTAATGTTGAACTGTCAGAAGTTCAAGACTCACAAACTCCTGCAGCTACTGCTGAGGATGCTTCGGGAACCGATCTGACTACTCAAGAAATTGAGGAATCAGAAATGGTTACACAGGACCGCAGAAGGTCTGGTAGGACATGTCATCAGCCAGAGAGGTACGGCTTTCTCGTGAATGATGATGGGGACCTTATGGTTGTTGACCAAGAAGAGCCCAAGACCTATCAGGAGGCTATTGAAAGCCCACACTCAGATCAATGGCACAAAGCCATGGAGGCTGAGATGCAATCTATGCATGATAACCAAGTATGGAAGTTGGTGGATCCACCTTCGGGTGCTAAGGTGATAGGTTGCAAGTGGTGTTTCAAGTTAAAGGCCCTGTGTGTATAAGATGGTTAGTGGGAGCGTTTCCACGATCCTAGTGCTGTATGTTGACGACATCCTTATCATTTGAAGTACCTAAACCGGACTAAGGATGCTTTCTTAGTGTATAGAGGTCAAGATGAGCTGGTAGTGTCAGGTTACACTGATGCGAGCTTTGAGACCGATGAGGATGAGAACCAGTCACAGTCTGGTTATGTTTTTCTCCTGAATGGCGGTGCCATTAGTTGGAGGTCCTCAAAGCAGGCCACCATTGCTGACTCTACAATAGAAGCTGAGTACATAGCTGCGTGTGAAGCTCAAAGGAAGGCGTTTGGATCAAGAAAGTCATAACTGAGTTGGGAGTAGTGCCCAGTATCCTAGACCCAGTTGATGTTTTTGTGACAACAATGGGGCCATCGCACAAGCTAAGGTGCCCCGGTCACACAAGAGATCCAAACATGTACTCAGAAAGTTTCACCTCATTCGGGAGATCGTGAACATAGGTAACATATCATTGCAGAGGGTTGACACCAAGAATAATGTCGCTGATCCATTGACCAAAGCGCTGTTGCAGAAACAGCACGATGGTCATACCAGATCT
Source organism: Euphorbia tirucalli (assembly GCA_039660915.1). NCBI lineage: Eukaryota > Viridiplantae > Streptophyta > Magnoliopsida > Malpighiales > Euphorbiaceae > Euphorbia > Euphorbia tirucalli. The sequence goes on along the minus strand of CM077640.1, from coordinate 24,657,814 downwards.
ATAGGAATTAGGGCAATGCCCACTTGGAACTAGTGCAAGTGGGAGATTGTTGGTGTGCCCTAGTTCTTAGGGCATTGGATTCTTGTATTTTGTATTATACATTAAGAGTCATGTATGAATACATTATTTGTGTTACATTAATAAAGGCAATTAATCTATTTCATTTATATCTTGTGCTATAATATGAGTGGAGTATCCATTGATTGATAATCATAAAACCTATCCCAGGTCTGTTCTAATCGTGGGAACGAATAGAACCACAGACTTGTATATTCGATGACTGTATGGTAGTTCTTAACTAGCCATAGTACTTGTATAGTCAGTCATGAATATAGGTACATGTCATTGACATAGGACTGGATCGATCCGCACAAGAAAGCCGCATGGTTGTCATGTCATAGGTCTTTCTTGAGTAGGTCTCTTTTGTCCTCAGACCATATTTCATTATAATATCAATATGGAATCCGGTTCACTTTGACATACGCCTAACAGGTCTGTAAAAGGATGCTAAATACGGGTATGATTGGGTGGACCGGTGAACATGTTGATATTGATGATGAAGTGATGGAATTGCCACTCGGGTGACACCGAGATGATATCATTGGCCACTTGATGAGTGGGACTGATAAGTGTATGGCCATACCCAAATAAGTTGGCTGCTTATTTGATTAATCAGTCAACTCAAGATCAAGAAATATAATAAACAACAGAAGAGGATGACAGACACCATGCCTCTTATTTATTCATATCGATATCGTTAGGCAAAGGACACTATGAGATTACTACCGGGTGAGTCTCTTCTAAAGACTGCTGCATCTCTGTCTTAATTGGGGGCTGTAATGGTTTGCTAGAACCCACTTACAGTTGTGGGCTTGGGCCTACTACCAACATAAAGACAGACCCATAGGATCGTGCACATAGATCAACTGAGCTGGAACTTATAGAAATTGTACATATAATGTACATTGGAAGGAATGCGTTAATTAATTAGTTGACATTCGGTGTCAAGGTAATTAATTGACATTGGGTTGAATTTAATTTAATTAATAAGTTTACATAATGTAATTAATTAATTTATCAATTAATTGAATTACATAAAGTAAACAATTAATTAAATAATTTTCCTAAGTAGGAAAATTAAATACATGTATTGTATTAACTTAAGTGTGATTTAATTTTATTTAGGGGTAATTAAATTTAGCCAAATGGAATTAAATTACATAGTATATACTTTTAATTAAAGCTTATTTATGTAATTATAATCCTAGTGGGTTTGGGTTTAATTAACCTAATTAAAACCCAATTAGACAAGGTGTCTATATAAGGGCACACTTAAAAAAGAAAAACCTAATTCAACTCTAATTAATTGCTGGAAATTTCTGTTAGAGATTGTGCCTTAAGCCAATGTTGGATTATGTAAACAATCTTCTTAAGTCATTAATAAAGACTTATTTTATCATATATATTTGTATGTTAGTATTTATGATAATGTATCCATGGATTAATTGTGTAATTCTAAATTTCCCTAGTCGATTGTTATTATGGGAATAATAACAAACTAAGACTAGTGTGAGTGATAATGGATATTCATAAGATGAATATAGTGTATACAGATACAGATTATACTCATGGGCAATGTGTTAGAGAACATGTTGCTGGAGACCCACTATAAGATCAAGTTTATGGTCACGTGTCACAACTGATCTTGATTATAGTAGTGTCATCAGCTGATTCCTTTGACCTGAGGTCACCATGGATTCCGGGATGAATTTATGTTGTGCTTTGACGCAGTCAAACGCTGCTTGTAACAGAGTAGTTATAAAGGCTGTGGTTGGGTACGATATGACTCATGTTTTGGGATGTGAGTGACAGATATGGGATTTTGTCCCTCTCTAACAAGAGAGCGATATCACTGGGCCCCTCGATAAGTAAGACTGTTAAATGCATGGCCGTGCTCAAATAATTGATAAGAGTATCAATTGATTTGTCAGAACAGTTTACTTTGAGATCGAGAAAGCATATGATTAATTATATAAGATTGACAAGTGTACCATGTCTTATGATTAATCATGATATCAAAGAGACAAAAGGGAATATGACATTCTATAAATAGGTATTGGATCATTCCAATCATGTTAATTGGGTAGTCATAATGGCTTGCTAGAGTCCGCTTGTGATCTATAAGGACATTATGGTAATTTCCTTATTGCCAATTAATATGAACCTATGGGGTCACACACAAAGAGCAAAATGAAGTTCATCTTATCGGGTATAAATTATTATTGGATAATAATTTGTGAATGAGAAAGAGAATATATATATAGTGATATATATTTACATATATATGTATATGTGAATATTAATATGGTTAATATTGCATAAGGTATGCCACATATTAAAATTAAATTATATAGAGATATAATTAATTATAATATTGTATATACATATGTGTATTATGGAGAATTGATTTGACTTAATATTAATTGAGAATTAATATTAAGTTGTGTGGGTTAATTTATAATTATAACTAATAAGTGTATTAGGGTATAATTATAATTAACTTATTAGGTTATATATATAAGGAAATATATAACCTAATTCAAATACACACAAAAAAAAAAACACTGATTTTCGGCAGCCACAATAAGGTGAATAGTGGCAGCCGAAATTCTCAACAAAACTCCAAGGAAAAATCTGATTTTTCGCTTTCTCTGTCTCGTTCGAAGAATCGTTCTTCAATCCCGGCGCTAGCACGCGGTGAATGAATTGCTCCGTGTGGATCAACCGTAGAGGGAAGCTATCTTGGTTCCTTTTTGATTCAAAACCTACAAAGAATTAAGGTAATTCTTTAACCCTCCTTCCAATTCAGTGCAATGTACATGGATGCTTGGAGGGGATTAATCCGTTTTTCTTTCCGCTGTGTATTTATTTTGTGTGATTAATTTCCCAACAATTTCAGCCACCAATAGCAGCCCCAAAACAGCCGAAAATCCCAGCATTAAACCTCCATTCCTTCGCATCTTCGGCTAGCACCGGTTCCCGCTCAATAGTGGTCGTGCACCGGACTTTGGAGATCGCAGTTTCAAGTAACGATTCTGCAGCAGTCTCTAGAAGAGACGATTCCGGTGAGTTAATCTCTCTTGATTCAATTTGGTTTTATTCTAATCAACGGTAATTGGACACGATAGGTGGATTCTAGGAAATTTTAAACGGTGTATTTTCTGCTGCGCCACGTTATTTTTCCAATGACGAATCCCAACAATAAACACTAAGAGGGTTAAGCCCAATGAACTTAATCCTGCTTACTTCTAGCACTATCGATTAGACCACATAAATGAGAACCGCATAGCTAGACTTCACAAAAGTGGAGTGCTAGGGTTATTTGACTTGAAGTCTTATGACATATGCAAATCTTGTTTAAGTGGCAAAATGATGAAGGCACATTTCAACAAGAAAGCTTAGAGGGCTAAGGGCTTATTAGAGCTAACACACTTGGATGTGTGTGGGCCCATGAGCACTAGTGCTAGAAATAGTTTTCACTACTTCGTTACTTTCACAGATGACTTCAGCAGATATGGCTATGTCTATCTGATGAAGAACAAGTTTGAAGCCCTTGATAGGTTCAAGGAGTATAAGAATGAAGTGGAGAACCAACTAGGCAAGACTATTAAGGCACTTCAGTTTGACCGAGGTGGCGAATATATGAGCCTATAGTTTGATTCATTCTTGAAAGGGTATGGGATTATCTCACAGCTCAATCCTCCTGGAACACCCCAATGGAATGGAGTGTTAGAAAGGAGGAATAGGACCTTGTTGGACATGGTCATCTCAATGATGAGTCAAACCACTCGTCCAACATCCTTTTAGGTATATGCATTAGAGATAGCAGCATTCATACTTAACCGTACACCGAGTAAGGCAATTGAATAGATGCCATATGAACTATGGATGGGTAGGAAGCCCAACATCTCTTTCATGCAGATTTGGGGTTGCGAGGCCCATGTCAAGAAATTAACAAGTGGCAAGCTAGACTCCAAAACCAAAAAGTGCCTATTTGTGGGTTACCCCAAGGAAACAAGGGGATATGACTTTTACAACCCTGCCGAGAACAAGGTGTTCATAGCATGAAAGGGTGTCTTTCTTGAAAATGAGTTTATCTCCAAGAAAGACAGTGGGAACAATATTAAGCTTAGGAAAGTTTATGATCCATAAGCACCGATACAGGATAGCTCAGAGATCGAACCAAAACCTCAAGCAATTGAGAAATCTAAACCAAAACCTCAAGCAATTGAGAAATCTAAACCGAACACATACGACCTTAGAAGGTTTAGTAGGGTGCGTCATCAACCCGAGAGATATGAGTTTCTCATGATCGATGATGGGAATCTTCTAGTCTTTGACCAAGAAGAGCATAGGACCTACCAGGAGGCTATTGAAAGCCTATAGTTAGCTAATTGGTGTAAAGACATGGAAGTTGAGATGCAATCGATCTATGATAACCAAGTTTGGAATTTGGTTAATCCACCTCCGGGTGCTAAGGTAATCAGTTGCAAGTGGTGTTTCAAATTAAAAGCTGACAACACCTTCAAAGGGCCATTGGTGGTGAAAGATTTCAGACAAGTCCAGGGAATTGACTATGATGAAACCTTCTCACCAGTTGCAATGCTCAAATCCATTGGGATACTACTTGCTATACCTGCATGGTACGAATATAAGATATGGAAGATGGATGTTAAGACTGCTTTTCTAAATGGAAAGGTACTCGAGGATGTGTACATGACATAACCTGAGGGTTTTATTGATCCAAAGTATCCTAACCGGGTATGCAAGCTTAAAAGCTCCATTTATGGATTAAAGCAAGCTTCTTGGAGCTAGAACCTGAGATTCAATGAGGCTATTAAGGAATATGGCTTCATACAGAATCTGGATGAGCCTTATGTGTACAAGATGGTTAGTGGGGGTGTATCTACATTCCTAGTCCTATACATAGATGACATCCTTCTCATTGGAAGAGACATACCAACACTGCAAGGGGTTAAGTAGTGGTTGAGTAAGTGCTTCATAATGAAGGACTTAGGAGAAGCTGAGATGATCTTAGGGATTAGGATCTACAGGGATAGATCCGATCAGCTTTTGGGCCTAAGTCAATCCTCTTACATAGACAAAGTTTCGAAAAGGTTTTGCATGGATAAGGCAAAGAAAGGTACATATGCGCCATGGACTCAAACTAAGTAGGAACAATGGTCCTAAGATAAAGGAGGACTGAGAGAAGATGTAGAAGATCGCATATGCTTCGTTTATAGGATCTATCATGTACTCTATGTTATGTACGAGACCTAATGTAGATTTTGCACTGAGTATGACTAGCCGATACCAGTCAGATCCCGGGAAGGATCACTAGACGTTAGTCAAGGCAATCCTTAAGTACCTTAACAGGACTAAGGATAGCTTTTTGGTGTATGGAGGTCAAGAAGAGTTGTCATTGTCAAGGTACACTGACGCCAGCTTCGAGACCTATCATGATGAAAATCGGTCGTAGTCTAGTTATGTCTTCCTATTTAATGGCGGTGCCATCAGATGCAGGAGCTTGAAACAGCCAACCATCACCGATTCTACCACAAAAGCTGAGTACATTGCTACATGTGAAGCTACAAAGGAAGATGTTTGGATGAAAAAGTTCATCACTGAGTTAGGAGTAGTTCCATCTATCCTAGACCCAGTGAATGTCTTTTGTGACAACAACGAGGCCATTGCACAACCTAAGGAGCCTCGGTCACATAAGAAGTCCAAACATATACTCAGGAAGTTTCACCTCCTATAAGAGATCACGAACAGAGGAGACATTTCACTGTAGAGAGTTGACACCGAGAACAATGCCGCTGATCCATTGACCAAGGTGCTACTATAGACATAGCACGAGGGTCGTACTAGATATATAGGGATTAGGGTAATGCCTAGTTGGAACTAGTGCAATTGGGAGATTACTGGTGTGCCCTAGTCCAAATGGCATTGTTTCTTATATTGTATTATACTTTATATTTGGATATTTTGTATTATACATGTTGTGTTGAAATGAAGGCATAAATCTATTTAATCATATCTTATGCTATTTATAAATAGAGTATCCGATGATTATAACCATACTAAAGTAAACTAATGTAGGTCATTGGATTATGAGACCTTTTAGTAGAGTTAAAGTTATAGTCATAAAGACATCCCTAGTTTGTTCTAATCATGGGAATGAATAGAACCAAAGACTAGTATATCCTTGACTGGATGGCAGTGTCTCATTGGCCATTGGACATGGAATATCAGTCAATGATATAGGTACATGTTGGGTTGCATGGTACTGGATCGATCCGCCATGAGAACACCACATGGTTTGATCATCATAGGTGTTTCTTTGGTTGGTCTTGGTATTATCCTTTGACCCAATGTTTGCTGTAACATAACATGGGATCTCATACACTTTGATATACACCTAATGGGACTATAACAGGGTGCCAAGTATGGGTATGTTGGGTGGGCTAGTGAATAAGTTGATGTTGATAGTGAAGTTAACGGAATTGCCACTCAGCGTCCCCTAAGATGATATCACTGCCCACTTGTTGAGTGGGACTGACAAGTTTATGGCCATACCCAAATAAGTTGGGATACTTATTCTTTAGGTTCAGTCCACTCGGTATCAAAAAATAGATAAGCATATAAGAGGATGATAGGGCCGTGCCTCTTGCTTATATATCAATGTCAGTTGGCAAAGGATATACAAGTTCACTACTAAGTTATGTTTCACATTAGACTGCAAGTCTCCATCTTAATTGCGGGCTATAACGGTTTCTAGAACCCACTTACAGTCTGTGACCTTTGGGTCCACTGCCAACATAAAGATGAACCCACGAGATCGTACACATAGAACGACCGTACGTTGAAAAATCGGAATTGGAATGGAAACCAAATTGATTGAGTTATTGACATTAGGTTATGTCAGAGGGTCTAGTGGGAAATTATGGCATGTAAAAATGAATGGAAGAGTGATTGAAGATGATGGTTAGGAAGAATTTAGTGAAGATGAAGATTTGCATGTTGGTGATTTCTTGGTTTTCAGACTTAACGACGTTGATGATGCTGCTGATCGTTTGCTTTTAGATGTTTTGGTTTTTAACTCAACTACTTGCCAAAGAGATTATCCTCCCATTAAATAGGAGATACAAGAAGAAACATCAAATGAATTTGTAGGACAGTTGAAAAACAAGAAGAAAGACATCACCTTTGAACCAAAAGTCGGTTCTTCTGTTCCTCAACATCCTTATTTTATACTAAATCTGTCATCTTTTGCTGCCAATTATGTTGTGCTATACATTCCAAAGAAATTCATGCGGGCAAATGGCCTGCAGAATAGGCTTTTCAACATTGTGCTTGTTAATGATGAAGGAAAGAAATGGCTGGCAAGCTTGGGATTCAAGCGGAATGATGGTCAAGGTTATATCAAGCAAAGCTGGTCCCCTTTTCGTAGCGCAAATTCACTCAAGGCTGGAGACACTTGCATTTTCAAACTCATTCAAAACGGCGAGAAGCCTGTACTGAAAATAACAAGATGTCCTGAAGAGTTGAAACCAAAACCCAAGGCCAAAAAATAGCTAACACGAGATGGAGCTAGTTCTTGGTCGAGAAACCCGCACGTTTATGTCATTGTAAGGGAATGTTATGTGAAGCTCTATCTACTGAGGATTCCAGCAAACTTTGCGAAGAAGAGTGGCATAACGAGAAAGCTTCCTGAAGAGATGACTATAAGAAACGAAAGAGCGCAATCATGGACGGTTTCACCACGGAGAAGCAAGACCGGAGCCATTCACTTGGGACAAGGATGGACTGCATTTGCAAGGTCAAATGGCATCAAAGCAGGAGATATCTTAAAGCAAAAAGAATCCAATAAAGACAAAGAAGATTTAGTTAGATTTTATTCTGGAAATTGGAATCCTGCTCAAAAGAATTATTCAACTATTAAAAAAGAAGTTTTAAGTATATTTTATGTATTATGAAATTTGAAGATGATTTATATATGAAAAAATTTCTATTAAGAATTGATTGTTTATCTGCTAAATATGTTTTAGAAAAAGATGTTAAAAATTTGGTTTCTAAACAAATATTTGCACGATGGCAAGCTCTATTAAGTAATTTTGACTTTGAAATTGAATATATCAAAGGTGAAGCTAATAGTTTACCTGATTTTTTATCCCGTGACTTTTTACAAGGATCACGAAGAAAGTTTTAACAAAAGCCTCTTTGGAAAATAATCAAAATAATCAAAATCAAATTCTTTCCCCAAATAGATTTTCTCCTCTTGTTTCAACTCGTCCCAGAGCTCCTTACTCAAATTTTCATCCATAAAGTCCTTTACCTTCTTTTTCTTCTGATTTGGCAAAACCTTCTACTCCTTCTACTTCTTCAAACATTAAGAAAACCGTTAGTCAGTATATTCCAAATCTCTTAGACAATTTATTAAAGTTTTGGAACCTGAAAGTATTCTTGCTTGAAAACTTTGATTTTTCTAAACTTATCCCTGAAATATTTCCTCAAAATTTTCATTACATTGAGTCAGATCTGTCTAAGAATAGAGAGTATTACGAATCAATTTTTTTGTTATCTGGTTCTGTTGAAATCAAACATATTCAAGACAATATTAAAGTTAATTACAGTAAAGTCAAAATTGTCAAACTTTTTTCTTTAAATGATTGGAATAAAAATGCATTTACATCCCAAATTTTAACTACCAACCCTTATAAGACTTATAATTATTATGAATATCAAGAAGCTCGGTATAAAGCCTTTTTATTAAAAATTTTTCATCATTCTTGGTTTTTCTATTTTCATAAAGACTTCAATGGTGTTTTCCTAAATTGGTTTGTTAGATGGGCAAAGTATTACAGTCTGATTCCTGAAATCTTCCCTACCTTGGTTACTAAAAGCTATAATAAATTCATGGAATTTTATAATAATACTGAGCCAGACAAATTGATAAGATTCACCAGTATTTTCTCCATTCCATGGATCCTTTCTTGGACATATTATTATGAAAAGAAAACCTCATTACCACTTTTATATCGAGAATTTAGAATAAAATTTTGGGATAATTATGACCCCATTGTTATGACCCTAGAAATTGTCGAAAACTTTTGTTTAAAGAAACTCAACTCAGAAAAACCTCCTGTTGGAAAGAGCAAATTGCAGCGAGACAAAGAAAATTTGATCAAACTTACTTCAGAAGCAAAGACCGAAGAAGAAGTTGCAGATATTTTGGCAAAAGCTAGTTCTACATCAAGTGACTCTGAATCAGAATCAAGTTTGCCAACTATAAAGAAAAAAGTTATTTCAAAATTGTTCCAAGATAGTCAAGACCCATTTGGCGATATTGATTTGTAAAATTGTTCGAAATGTAATAATTAAATTGTAATCAAAATGTAAAAGAAAATAAAATAAGCTCGCCAAGCTGAAAACCCTTTGTAGCAGCTTAGGCAAAACTTAGGGCTATAGTCTACCTGCTGGACTAATTCTGCAATAGTCCAGGCAACAATAAAGGTAGTAAGTAGTAGAAAAAAAAAAGCCTGTTGAGATCTTTTATCTCAAGCAAAAATTAAGGCAAATAATTCAACATACCTTGTTCAGAATTGACATTTTTTGGCAGAAATTATTTGGGTAAAACATCGTAAGCAATGACGTCATAACAGGCAGCATCGGGGACTTAATTTGGATAAACTCACATGTTTCATCAGGTTAAAAGCATCTTGGCACAGCTCATTAGATTAAAAGCATCTTGACAGACAAAACCTTTTGGCATTATTCTTTGAATCATTCATCAAAGCATCTTGGCAGACAAAACATTTTGGCATCATTCCTTGGATAATTCATCTTGGCAGACGAAGCAGCTTTCACCCTTGGACAACTCATCAGCAGCTTGGCAGAAGCAAAACAGTGGTCTTAGTAGGAGATATTTTATCTCTCTTGCTCCTCTTTTGGTTATTTAAGGAGCTTTGTTGGCAGCATGAAGACGCGTGAAGAAACTCACAACAAAATCAAGATTTCAGAAAATAAAAAACCTTTGATCATCTCTACATCACTTTGTAAAAGATCCTTAGACTTACAATTGTTATTCAACCCTTGTATATGTATTTCAAAACATCCAGAGTCTACCTTACCTCTTGTTCAAACATCTTATTCCAAAATCCCAAAATCAACCCCTTGTGTTCAAACTTCTTGTTCCAAAATTCAAGAATAAGACTTATGTATTCAAACTTCAAATCCTTGTAAAACTTTGTTTAATAAAGGTAATTCAGAATTTTGATCAACTATGCGCCGCCATATAGACAAGATTATTTTAAATTTTGACCTTCTAGATTTATCGAATATTGAAGAATTATTATATTTCAAAAATGAATTAGTAGATTTTGAAGATAAAATATATGCAGAACATACTGATTTTCATATTAAAGGTTGGTGCAATTGTTTAGATTTTCAAAGAAAACATCATTTTATTATGGTTTTGTTACAATTTATTAATACTTATTTAAGTTAAACATGTTTCCTGTTGAACTGCAAAATAATCAAATATCTGATAATTTTATTAATGCTATTAATCAATTAGTTTTAGTCAATATGCAAGAATTGAGTTTACTTTTGGGAAAATTAACGTTGTTGATTCAGTTTTATGAAACCAAATTGAAAATTAGAAATAGAAATTTTGATGAAAATGAATTTTTAAGAATAACACGAAAATTGAGAATAATTAAGGCTTTGACTAAATGTGTTATTGGAATTTTTAAATCTTATACTATACCATTTGATGCAATTTGAGATTGTTAATCCGAACGAATAATGATCTCCTTTAATTTGAAAAGGTCCTACTGTTTTTGGTATCAGAGCTCGGTGGGGGTATTAGGAGATATTTTTGTTGGACTAATCCTTTTAGATTTTATGTTTGTTAAGTTTATACAAAGTAATTTGATAGTGAAGATTGGTCCGGTCGGTGAGGAAACATTGGTCAGCCCTGAAGGCGTAGCGTTGGTCAGCCATAAGAGCCAGTAGAGCCAGGTGGTCCCGATACGCTGGGTGGTCCCGTTATTCATCAACAGGTTCTAATTTAACTATCTTATTTCTGAGTATAGATTTAACAAGTATAAGATTTAAAATGAATATAATAACAAGAATATTTTCTAATCGTGAACTAGGTTCTAATTCCAAGAATAGTTATGATAATAACATTGAAGAAGAAATCAATTCAATGGAAATAAATATTAGTAAAATGGAAAATGATTTGACGGATTGGACAATACCAAAGCAAGATATTAGTACAATTTATTCTGTTGGAACATTTGAATTTTTGACTGATTATGCTATTAAAACTGCTAAGCAAACTGTTGCTATAAATCAAGAACATGAGAATATTTAATTATTTTCAGAAAAAGCAATAAATGAACATAAATTGAAAAAATATAAATTTTTACATATTGGTTCTGTACAAATTGCTATTAAACCTTTGTTTAGATTAGGACTTGATATTCCTGTTTTGATGTGTTTACGAGATGGAAGGCATATTAATTTTACTAATTCCTTGCTTGCTATGGCTGAAACGAATTTGGCAAATGGACCCGTATATTTTAATTGTTATCCTGGATTTTCTATTAGTTTATTTGATCCAAATATTTTAGACACGTTGACTTTGACTGTTAAAACAAAAAATTTGGAATTTAAAGAAAATGTTAGATCTATTGCTACAATATATAGGATCTATTATAAAGTGATGAACACGACTCTTAATCCAAGATCAAAGAGAAATTTTAAAAGAAATGAGACTTTATTATTTGAAGCAAATGGAGCATGCTCCAATATTTAAAAACCTAAAAGATTAAATTGGAATGAAATAAGTAGATCAGGAACTTGGGATTTAACAGAAATCTGTGAACTTCGACCACTAGAAATAAATAATCAAACATCCAGAATTATTGAACATAGTAATGGAACTGTTAGAATAGATTTTTCATCTAGTTTAAGTCAACCTACTCGAACATCTGTTTATTCAAATAATAGGCCATTATCAAGAAATAATACTTTACCTAGAACTAATTTAGAAAGAAATTTGAATTTATCAAGTGTCGATTTTAGTGAAAATATTCCAAGACCAATTTATGAAGAAATAAGGGATGATAATTCATTAAGTCCAACTAGAACACAAATGGAAACATTTTCTGTATTGAATAATAATAATTGAATTAAATATGAATAAATTCAAAATTAATAAAGAATTCTTAAAACAAGATTTATATGCAAATTATAATGACCATCAATGTAATTGGTATTTTAATAATTTTATAAAAGAATAATTGAATGAATTCAGGATTCTTTGGTATAAAAAAATGGAAAATTTACAAGTCGATATTCCTTTATTTACTTGGTTTGAATTTTACTGTAGACAAAATAACATAGAATATTCCTTTAGAGAAATTAATGTTAGTAATAAAATTGCCAAACTTTGGAAAACTACAAATAATGAATCTGTTGTATCTATTCATCCACCTTTAGAAAGTATAATAATAAATAATAATGATGAAACATTTATTGGAACACCCTTTAGAAAAATAGATATGAATGAAAATAATCCAACTAAGGAAATAATACAAGTAATTTGTCAAAACAATTATTCTAATCAAGTATTAAATATTATTTCTAAACAACTTAACAGAGTTGAATGTGCAGTACAATCTCCACAACAAACAGTACCAAAAACTAATCAAGCCTCAACATCTAGAATAGAAACACCAATATTTAAACCTTGTGAACCGGGAATTAAAATTAATCTAAAAAAGGAAGATTTTATATTGAATAAAATTGAAGCTTGATTAGCACAATTAAATATTGTAGACAATATAAAAAATAAACAAATTTTAGGAATAAATAAAGAGTCAGATACAGAAACTGAAATAAGCAATATTGAGAATTTGGTAAATCAATTTGATCAAAATAAAGAAGAACAATCTATTCAAAAAATTAAATTTAATACCTACACTCCTTTGCCAAGAGCAAAAAATTATTATTCATCAATTAAAAATTTTATTTTTTTGTTTTTATTTTGTATTAAATTATATTATTTTCTATACTACCTAGTCCTTTTGGAATAATAGGGAATGCAAATTCAAATAAAATTGTTTTTCCTAAAATTTGAGTTTGGATACCATTATCACAAACAGTAAATGGGTATAACATTGTAATAAAAGGTGTTCCCAATATAACTCCTGAATTCATATTTTTCACCAATATCAAATAAGTTTTATAACAATATCCTTTATTACAAATTTTTACTTTTGGTAATTTATAATGTATGATTAGTTTTGATCCATTGGCAGAACTTAATTTTTCAGAAGTTTTTTTATAATATTTTGTGGGTATTAATCGTTCTTGAATACAATTTTGATCAACACCAGTATCAATTAAAACCAAAGTAGTAAAATAAAATTCATCTTCTGTTACAATATCTAATTTTACCAACCATTTTTTATGATTAACCTTATTAATTATATTAACATATTCTTCATCATCTTGTTCTTTGATAATAATTCCTTTTTCATTATTATTGGTCGTATGTGAATTATTTCGTTGTATAGTATTATTTAATTGAATCTTAAAAGTTTCTTCTTCAAGACTCGTGATTCTATTTTCCAAAATTTTTAATTGTGTAATTTCTTTAAGTAAAGTTTTTATTTCTTCTTGTAATTCTTTAATAGATACTCCTCTAGGTGTATTAAATCTATCACATATTTCTTTAAAATTATATGGAGTATAATTCTTTAGTTCTCTGTTTCCAATAATATCTTTTAATTTTTGTAAATAAATTCTTTTATCTTCCGGATTATCAATTTTTTCAATTAGATCAAATAGAAATTCTTGTTCATTTGTTAACATATTTATTCTATCACAATTACAAGTTCCTATGCATTCACAACTAACTAACTCAGTTTCACTTTCACTATTACTAATAATATTTAAGTCATTGTCTGAATAATCTAAGATTTCTGATTCTGAATCCGACGACTCATTTATTAAAATTTTCATAATTTTATTTTTTAGTTCATTTGAAATATCCAAATTGTTTATTTTTTGTTTTGTTTTATAATTTTTTGAATAATGTCCCTGTTTTCCACAAGTATAGCAGATGACTATATCTTTTTTATTCTTTTTAAAATTTTTTCTTCTTTTCTTAAAAGTATTTTTAACAACTGGTTGTGCTTCTTTAAATTTATTATCATTTTGATTGTATTTTTATAATACCTTTTCTTATAGCCAAATTTTTCCTTTCTAGATTTAACTTTGTATTTTGATGATGGAGCTTTTATTGTTTCATATCCATATTGTTGACAGAAAGACCCTAATTCTTTTCTCCCTACTAAATTATCTTTTTTTAATTTGGATTTAAATTTCATATCAGAACAAATTAATAGACCTTCGTGATTAATATAGTTTATTAATTGACCATAAGTTAAATCATGATAGGGAATAATACCATTAAATTCTGTTCTCAACTTTTCTCTAATTCTATCAGCAAATAATTTAGGTAATCCAGCAACAAATCTCTCTTTCCAATAAGGATTATTAAGTCTTCTCTAGTCATTACTTTAGTTAAAAATAAATCTTTATACTAACAAAAATCTTGCAATTTAGGACAAGTTAAATTTTGTAATATTTCAGAATTTCTGTCTTGATAAATTCTATGGTCTCCTACAAATCCTTTTAATATTGCAAAAAGTAAAGTTGGAATAATATCATCTTCTTCAGTTTGTATCCATTGATTATTTTCTTCTTTAATAACTATTTTTTTAGCGTTTACTATTTTATTTTTATCTTCTTGGGTTACGTAATAATCCCACCAACCTTTTAACTGACCAGTAAAGCCTGCTACTAGTATTTGTAATACTTGCATTTCAGAATTATTTTTTGATCTTGCGGTAGTAGCTGCCATAGACATTTCTTGTAACAAATTTATTATTTGATATTCAGCTAAACCATCTATATTCCGTTCACAAATAGACTCACCATTATATCTAGCCTGCAATATATCTTTTCTTTCTTCAAATTGTGTGTCAAGGGGCGTTGGTCTTGAATAATAATTTTTTGTTTTTGGCAAAGGAGTGTAGGTATTAAATTTAATTTTTTGAATAGACTGTTCTTCCTTAGTTTGATCAAATTGATTTACCAAATTCCCAATATCTCTTATTTCAGTTTCTGTATCTGACTCTCTATTTATTATTAAAATTTGTTTATTTTTTATATTGTCTATAATATTTAATTGTGCTAATCGAGCTTCAATTTTATTCAATATAGAATCTTCTTTTTTTACATTAATTTTAATTCCCGGTTCATAAGGTTTAAATATGGTGTTTCTATTCTAGATGTTGGGGCTTGATTAGTTTTTGGTACTGTTTGTTGTGGAGATTGTACTACACATTCAACTCTATTAAGTTGTTCAGAAATAGTAGTTAATACTTGATTAGAATAATTGTTTTGACAAATTACTTTCATTATTTCCTTAGTTGGATTATTTTCATTCATATCTATTTTTCTAAAGGGTGTTCCAATAAATGTTTCATCATTATTATTTATTATTATGCTTTCTAAAGGTGGATGAATAGATACAACAGATTAATTATTTGTAGTTTTCCAAAGTTTGGCAATTTTATTGCTAACATTAATTTCTCTAAAGGGATATTCTATATTGTTTTGTCTATAATAAAATTCAAACAAAGTAAATAAAGGAATATCGACTTGTAAATTTTCCATTTTTTTATACCAAAGAATCCTGAATTCATTCAATTGTTCTTTTGTAAAATTATTAAAATACCAATTACGTTTATCATCATTATAATTTGCATATAAATCTTGTTTTAAGAATTCTTTATTAATTTCAAATTTATTCATATTTAATTCAATTATTATTATTCAATACAGAAAATGTTTCCATTTGAGTTCTAGTTGGACTCAATGAATTATCATCCCTTATTTCTTCATAAATTGGTCTTGGAATATTTTCACTAAAATCGACACTTGATAAATTCAAATTTCTTTCTGAATTAGTTCTAGGTAAAGTATTATTTCTTGATAATGGCCTATTATTTGAATAAACAGATGTTCGAGCAGGTTGACTTAAACTATATGAAAAATATATTCTAACAGTTCCATTACTATGTTCAATAATGCTAGATGTTTGATTATTTATTTCTAATGGTCAAGGTTCACAGATTTCTGTTAAATCCCAAGTTCCTGATCTACTTATTTCATTCCAATTTAATCTTTTAGGTATTTGAATATTAGAGCGTGCTCTATTTACTTCAAATAATAAAGTCTCATTTCTTTTAAAATTTCTCTTTGATCTTGGATTAAGAATCGTGGTCATCACTTTATAATATATCCTATATATTATAGCAACAGATCTAACATTTTCTTTAAATTCCAAATTTTTTGTTTTAACAGTCAAAGTCAATGTGTCTAAAATATTTGGATCAAATAAACTAATAGAAAATCCAGGATAACAATTAAAATATACGGGTCCATTTACCAAATTCGTTTCAGCCATAGCAAGCAAAGAATTAGAAAAATTAATATGCCTTCCATCCCGTAAACACATCAAAATAGGAATATCAAGTCCTAATCTAAACAAAGGTTTAATAGCAATTTGTACCGAACCAATATGTAAAAATTTATATTTTTTCAATTTATGTTCATTTATTGCTTTTTCTGAAAATAATTGAATATTCTCATGTTCTTGATTTATAGCAACAGTTTGCTCAGCAGTTTTAATAGCATAATCAGTCAAAAATTCAAATGTTCCAACAAAATAAGTTGTACTAATATCTTGCTTTGGTATTTTCCAATCCATCAAATCATTTTCTATTTTACTAATATTTATTTCCATTGAATTGATTTCTTCTTCAATGTTATTATCACAACTATTCCTGGAATTAGAACCCTGTTCACGATTAGAAAATATTCTTGTTATTCTATTCATTTTAAATCTTATACTTGTTAAATCTATGAGTTGTAGTTCAGTTAGATAACACATACTAGACTTTTGGGAGGAAATTTTGATTTGAATCTCATTAAATATATCAGTAGAGCGATGTATGAGCTTTAGTTATAACCAAGCTCCAAACATGGTTATATTAATGAAGATACA
Source organism: Euphorbia tirucalli (assembly GCA_039660915.1). NCBI lineage: Eukaryota > Viridiplantae > Streptophyta > Magnoliopsida > Malpighiales > Euphorbiaceae > Euphorbia > Euphorbia tirucalli. The sequence goes on along the minus strand of CM077640.1, from coordinate 24,640,599 downwards.
TATGTTTTATACAAAAAAAAATGTACATATATATATATATATATATATATTAAGTTTATGGTTACTAAAAATATCAAGCATGAACATAAAGCTCGGTTGAAGAGTGATATTCATTTCATATGCATTTGAAATCGTATGACCTGGGCTGGTGTTTCCACTTGTGGAAGCTCCACCCTGGTCTCCGAGTTATCCTTTTCAGGAGTTTGTGAGCTTTGAACTTCTCTGAGTTCAACATAGCTCCCATTGTCTTTCTTGGAAAGAAACCCCTTTTCAAGAAGGACCCCCTTTCGTGCCATGAACACCTTATTCTTAGCGGGGTTATAGAAGTAATACCCTTTGGTTTCCTTAGGGTAGCTCATAAACAGGCATTAGTCGATTTTGGGTTCTAGTTTTGCTCACAGTCAATTTCTTGACTTGTGCATAACAACCCCAAATCCGTAGGAAAGACACATTGGGCACCCTGCCCATCCATATTCCAAATGGGGTCTTTTCCAAAGCCTTAGTCAAAGTATAATTGAAAATGAGAGCCATTGTCTCAAGAGCGCATCCTTAAAAACTTATTTGGAGAGTGGCATAACTCATCATTTGAGCGGACCATGTCCAACAGGGTTCTATTCCTCCATTCGGACACCCCATTCCATTGTGGTGTTCCTGGAGGAGTGAGCAATGGAACTATTCCATGCCCACTCAAAATGAGTCATACACTAGGTTTATATACTCACCACCTCGGTCTAACCGAATGGTTTTGATATTTCTACCTAGTAGATTCTGTACTTCGTTCCTAAATCCCTCGAACCTATCAAGGGTCTCAGACTTATATTTCATCAAATAGGCATAGCCATATCTGATGAAATCGTCTGTGAAGGAGACGAAGTATAGATGTTCACCCCTGGTTGCTTTCCTTATAGGTCCACATACATTTGAATGTATTAGGTCCAGTAAGCTAGCAGCCCTTTCAGCCTACTTGCTAAAAGGAGCATTAGTCATTTTACCTCATAAACGAGAAGTGCATATATCAAGTGACTCCATGTCAAGTGATCCTAGGATTCAAACTTTGGGAAGCCTAGTTATGCACTTCTTATTTATATGGCTTAAATGACAATGCCAAGGTAAACTGGATTAATTTTGTTAAGCTTAATCATTTAAGTATGTATATTATAGACATGATTAGTTTCATTTAGATCCAGGATATTAAAAGACATTATTTAACAGAGCTACTCCATAAAATAATTCTTTTCTAGATAAACCCTTTTTACTATTACCAATAGTAAATGTACATCCAGAAATATCCAAAACTGAAACAGAAATAATATTCCTGTACAAAACAGGTACAAAATAACATAGTTTCAGTAACAAAACTAATCTACAAGGCATCATAAGCTGGTCCTACTGATCTCTATGGTAGCAACCCTTGCTCCATTTTTGACCTGTAAGTCCACTTGTCTCGATCCCAGTGATCTCCTGTTCTTAAGTCCCTGCACATTACAACAAATGTGAGAACCACATCTAGTATCCAATACATAAGATGTTGAAACAGAGGTTAATGTCTATGACATATATACCTGATGAAGACATGCCCTGTGTTTCCCTCTTCTCTCCCAAAAGCTTGGGACATGATCTTTACCAATTTCTAGTCTGCTTGCACCCGAAGCAGACATCCTTGGAATGGGCCTTAGGCTCAGCTTTAGCCTTTTTAGCGTTGGCTTCCTTAGCCTTGGCCTTGGCCTTTGCCTTGCCTATAGCAAAAGGAGGTTTCCCCTTGTTGACCATAAGTACTGGCGGAGTCTTCCAGACCTGCACCTCGTATTCCTCCAGCTATCAAGTCGATGGATTACAAACCATTGGTGCAGCTGATACAGGCCTTTCTAGCACATACTCTTTAGACTCTAGTCTTAGAACTCTCCTCAAGTTCCAAGACCAGTCCAAAAGTTAGGGCCAGAAAGCATGTCCCATTTGTGCTTAGGGCCAGGAACATCCTACTACCCACGCTAAGTCAAAACCTCCATCCAAGTGTTAGAGTAACCAATACTCCAACCCAATACAAAATGACGATACTCCAATGCATCCAATGAGGGTTGGTCTATAGCTGGCCTATCCCCACTTCGAGTAGGTTATGAATGAGGGAAGCACTTTTAAGAGACTTAGTAATTATCATTTGGTTATTAGATTCAATTAATAACGGCTTAGATGCATAGGCAGGTGAAATTGGGTTGGATCATACATTCTTGCATGTAAATAAATAAAGCATAATTAAATAAAATGAAATGCTATGGGCCAAAATTTACATCCTAATATAATTCTAGTAAACCTATACTAGAACGACATCAGGTGGCCCGCATCCTCATCCTTCTAGCATGCCAATCCAATCGGCTTCTTCTTGACATAATTTCATAATAAACAAATAAAATAAAATTACATAAAAAGAAAACGGCGTGCAAGCCGTATTTACCAAAAGAATATTACAACCCAAATAAATAGGGCCCTACAACATCCATTCATGCATTTAATCATACATACATGTAAACCAATACATACAATTTATAAACATGTTAAATGCATGAATTAATCCCATTTCATATATGTCTATAGCCATTATTTTGAAATCGCCAAATTTTGGCCATTCATGGTTCTAAGCCCGTATGGGCCTTGGGCCTCCAACCATGGCAGAACACTGCTCCCAATCCAAGTGGGAAACCATGAATTCCAAATTAGCCGTCCAGGTAATCGTGCCAAGAAAACCCGGACCAATTTCAATTAACCGTATTAATATTCCAAAATTAATATTGCATAAACGAAAAATAAATTTCATTCATAAAACATGCGCATAAAATTTCCAAAATTTAAACACGCACAATTTTAAAATTAATTAAAATTTAAGAACCCCACGCGCATAAAAATTACCAAAATTTAAACAGGCATAATTTTAAAATAAATTAAAATTTTAAAACCTAGGCCCGGTATTAATTAGGATAAAGGATAATTTTGGTATTTTTAGTCTAATTTTATCATTGATTTATTAAAAGGACTAAACAGTTGACAGGTGACAAAATTTAAGGACCTTAAAGTACATGTATGGACTAACTAGTGTAATATGTAAAAATATAGGGACTAATAAATTGTTTACCAATATATATATTCATAAAAAATAATGTTTTTAGTATACTCCTTGATGCACCTTTTACCCTTTCTCCCTTCTGGTGCACCTTTTTCTAAGAAGAAATTTTTATGGAGTGCACTTTTCTGGTTTAGCCCTCCTGTTGCGCTCTTTTCTTAGGGAGAGATTTCTTGGCGGAGACTGTTCCTGGTTGAATTTCTGAGTTGATAAGATGTTTATCGTAGAGATATGGAGAATAAGATCTTCAAGAGAGCGAAGCAGTTTTTCAACGTGAAGTAATTACTTAAGATGGGGAACATTGATGGAAAAAGTGACTTAGTGGGAGATGAGGAAGTTAACACCTAACACTTATGAAATGGAGAATTGCAAATTGTGCTAATGTACCTTTTAATGTACCTTTTGGTCATTATGAATGGAATGTTATGCCCTTTGGTTTGAAAAATGCTCCTTCTGAATTTCAGAATGTTAACAATGATATTCTTAAACCAATAAGTAATTATTCAATTGTCTATTGATGATGTCATGGTATATTCAGAATCAATTGAACAACATATTAGTCATTTGAAAAAGTTTTATAATGTTATTCATACTAATGGTTTAGTAGTTTTGGCAACAAAATAGAAATTATTTCAGACAAAGGTAAGATTTTTGGGATATGACATAGATAAAGGTAAAATTAAGCCTATAAATAGAAGTCTAGAATTTACTTCAAAATTTCCTGATGAAATAAAAGAGAAAAAACAATTACAGAGATTTTTAGGATGCTTAAATTATGTACATGATTTTTTCAAAGATTTAGGAAAAATTTGTACACCATTATATGATAGATTAAAAAAGAATCCTAAACCTTGGACGGAACAACATACTAGAATAGTTAGATTAATTAAAGAAAAAATTAAGAGTTTACCTTGTTTAAACATTCCACATCCTGATGCATTTTTAATTGTAGAAACAGATGCAAGTGAAATTGGATTTGGGGGAATTTTAAAGCAAAAAGAACCCAATAAAGACAAAGAAGATTTAGTTAGATTTTATTCTAGAAATTGGAATCCTACTCAAAAGAATTATTCAACTATTAAAAAAGAAGTTTTAAGTATTGTTTTGTGTATTATGAAATTTGAAGCTGATTTATATATGAAAAATTTTCTATTAAGAATTGATTGTTTATCTGCTAAATATGTTTTAGAAAAAGATGTTAAAATTTTGGTTTCTAAACAAATATTTGCACGACGGCAAGCTCTATCAAGTAATTTTGACTTTGAAATTGAATATATCAAAGGCGAAGCTAATAGTTTACCTGATTTTTTATCCTGTGAATTTTTACAGGGATCATGAAAAAAGTTTTGACAAAAGGCTCTTTGGAAAATAATCAAAATCAAATTCTTTCTCCAAATAGATTTTCTCCTCTTGTTTCAACTCGTCCCAGAGCTCTTTACTCAAATTTTCGTCCTCAAAGTCCATTACCTTCTTTTTCTTCTGTTTTGGCAAAACCTTCCACTCCTTCTACTTCCTCAAACATTAAGAAAACCGTTAGTCAGTATATTCCAAATCCTCTTAGACAATTTATTAATGTTTTGGAACCTGAAGAAGTATTCTTGCTTGAAAACTTGATTTTTCTAAACTTATCCCTGAAATATTTCCTCAAAATTTTCATTACATTGAGTTAGATCCTTCTAAGAATAGAGAGCATTATGAGTCAATTCTTGTGTTATCTGGTTCTGTTGAAATCGAACATATTCAAGACAATATTAAAGTTAATTACAATAAAGTCAAAATTGTCAAAGTTTTTTATTTAAATGATTGGAATAAAAAAGCATTTACTTCCCAAATTTTAACTACCAACCCTTATAAGACTTATAATTATTATGAATATCAAGAAGCTTGGTATAAAGCCTTTTTGTTAAGATTTTTTAATCATTCTTGGTTTTTCTATTTTCATAAAGACTTAAATGGTGTTTTCCCAAATTGGTTTGTTAGATGGGCAAAGTATTACGGTACGATTCCTGAAATCTTCCCTACCTTGGTTACTAAAAGCTATAATAAATTATTGGAATTTTATAATAATGCTGCAGACAAATTGATAAGATTCGCCAGTATTTTCTCCGTTCCATGGATCCTTTCTTGGATATATTATTATGAAAAGGAAACCCCATTACCACTTTTATATCGAGAATTCAGAATAAAATTTTGGGATAATTATGACCCCAGTGTTATGACCCCAGAAATTGTCAAAAAGTTTTGTTTAAAGAAACTCAACTCAGAAAAACCTCCTGTTGAAAAGAGCAAATTTCAGCGAGACAAAGAAAATTTGATCAAACTTATTTCAGAAGCAAAGACCGAAGAAGAAGTTTCAGATATTTTGGCAAAAGCTAGTTCTACATCAAGTGACTTTGAATCAGAATCAAGTTTGTCAACTACAAAGAAAAAAGTTATTTCAAAATTATTCCAAGATAGTCAAGACCCATTTGGCGATATTGATTTGTAAAATTGTTCCAAATGTAATAATTAAATTGTAATCAAAATGTAAAAGAAAAGAAAATAAGCCCGCTAAGCTGAAAACCCTTTGTGACAGCTTAGGCAAAACTTAGGGCTATAGTCTACCTGCTGGACTAATTCTGTAATGGTCTAGGCAACAATAAAGGTAGTAAGTAGTAAAAAAAATAGTAAAAAGCCTGTTAAGATCTTTTATCTCAAGCAAAAATTAAGGCAAATAATTCAACATACCTTGTTCAGAATTGACATTTTTTGGCATAAATTATTTGGGTAAAACGTCGTAAGCAATGACGTCATAACAGGTAGCATCGGGGACTCAATTTGGATAAACTCACGTGTTTCATCAGGTTAAAATCATCTTGACAGACAAAACCTTTTGGCATTATTCTTTGAATCATTCATCAAAGCATTTTAGCAGACAAAACATTTTGGCATCATTCCTTGGATAATTCATCTTGGCAGACGAAGCAGCTTTCACCCTTGGACAACTTATCAGCATCTTGGACAACTCATCAGCAGCTTGGCATAAGCAAAACAATGGTCTTAGTAGGAGATATTTTATCTCTTTTCCTCATCTTTTGGTTATTTAAAGAGCTTTGTTGATAGCATGAAGACGCGCGAAGAAACTCACAACAAAATCAAGATTTCAGAAAATAAAAAAACCTTTGATCATCTCTACCTCACTTTGTAAAAGATCCTTAGACTTACAATTGTTATTCAACCCTTGTATATTTATTTCAAAACATCCAGAGTCTACCTTACCTCTTGTTCAAACATCTTATTCCAAAATCCCAGAATCAACCCCTTGTGTTCAAACTTCTTGTTCCAAAATTCAAGAATCAGACTTATGTATTCAAACTTCAAATCCTTGTAAAACTTTGTTTAATAAAAGTAATTCAGAATTTTGATCAACTATGCGCCGCCATATAGACAAGATTATTTTAAATTTTCACCTTCTAGATTTATTAAATATTGAAGAATTATTATATTTCAAAAATGAATTAGTAGATTTTGAAGATAAAATATATGTAGAACATACTGATTTTCATATTGACGGTTGGTGCAATTGTTTAGATTTTCAAGAAAACGTCATTTTATTATGGTTTTGTTACAACTTATTAATACTTATTTAAGTTAAACATGTTTCCTGTTGAACTACAAAATAATCAAATATCTGATAATTGTATTAATGCTATTAATCAATTAGATTTAGTCAATATGCAAGAATTGAGTTTACTTTTGGGAAAATTAACGTTGTTGATTCAGTTTTATGAAACCAAATTGAAAATTAGAAATAGAAATTTTGATGAAAATGAATTTTTAAGAATAACATGAAAATTGAGAATAATTAAGGCTTTGACTAAATGTATTATTGGAAGTTTTAAATCTTATACTATACCATTTGATGCAATTTTAGATTGTTAATCCGAACGAATAATGATCTCCTTTAATTTGAAAAGGTCCTGCTGTTTTTGGTATCAGTGTAGAGAGTGGACACGAAGAACAATGCCGCTGATCCATTGAACAAGGCGCTACTATAGGCATAGCATGAGGGTCATACTAGATATATAGGGATTAGGGTAATGCCTAGTTGGAACTAGTGCAAGTGGGAGATTACTGGTGTGCCCTAGTCCAAATGGCATTGTTTCTTGTATTGTATTATACTTTATATTTGCATATTTTGTATTATACATTTTGTGTTGAAATGGAGGCCTAAATCTATTTAATCATATCTTATGCTATTTATAAATAGAGTATCCAATGATTATAACCATACTAAAGTAAACTAATGTAGGTCATTGGATTATGAGACCTTTTAGTGAGTTAAAGTTATAGTCATAAAGACATCCCTAGTTTGTTCTAATCATGGGAATGAATAGAACCAAAGACTAGCATATCCTTGACTGGATGGCAGTGTCTCACTGGCCATTGGACATGGAATATCAGTCAATGATATAGGTACATGTTGGGTTGCATGGTACTAGATCGATCCGCCATGAGAACACCACATGGTTCGATCATCATAGGTGTTTCTTTGGTTGGTCTTGGTATTATCCTTTAAGCCAATGTTTGCTGTAACATAACATGGGATCTCATACACTTTGATATACACCTAATGGGACTATAACAAGGTGCCAAGTATGGGTATGTTGGGTGGGCTAGTGAATAAGTTGATGTTGATAGTGAAGTTAATGGAATTGCCACTCAGCGTCCCCTGAGATGATATCACTGGCCACTTGATGACTGGGACTGACAAGTGTATGGCCATACCCAAATAAGTTGGGATACTTTTTCGTTAGGTTCAGTCCACTCAGTATCAAAAAATAGATAAGCATATAAGAGGATGACAGGGCCATGCCTCTTGCTTCTATATCGATGTCAGTTGGCAAAGGATATACAAGATCACTACTGAGTTATGTTTCACATTAGACTACAAGTCTCCGTCTTAATTAGGGGCTGTAATGGTTTCTAAAACCCACTTACAGTCTGTGGCCTTTGGGTCCACTGCCAACATAAAGACAAACCCATGGGATCATACACATAGAACGACTGAACATTGACAAATCAGAATTGAAACGGAAACCAAATTGATTGAGTTATTAACATTAGGTTATGTCAGAATTAATTCAATTACAAGGGAAAAATTAATTTTTATTTGATTAATTAATTAAATAAAATACAAAGGTTGAATTTATTAAGGTTGACTTTAATTTAACTTTGGGTTATTTTAATTTGATAAAATTGTATTTAATTGTATCAATTAGAATTTTATAATATGGTTTTATTTAATCCTAATGATACAAGGTAAATCAATTGAATCAAATTGAATAATCCATAATTTAATTTAATCCTAGTACACTAAGGAGTATAAAAGGATGCCTTAAAGTTAATTTCTCCCTAACCCTAGCCACTTGATATTTTTGGCCTACACCAAAGAAGGGAGCAAAAAAAAAATCCCTAGATTGAAATTTCTTGCTTTCCATTTTTCCGTTCGCTAGCATGAGTCGAGTTCAAGAGTCGTTTGTGTATCGGATTATGGAGGAAACTCATTTGGGTTTTTACAGCAGTCTCTAGAGAAGACAGTTAAGGTGAGAAAGTTTAATATTCTTTCCGTTCTTGGTCTCATTCTATTAATCTACATGAATCTTGGGCTATGGAATCTAGGAAAATTTTAATCGTTATTCTGCCTTGCGTTTAATTTTTCCTATGTCGATTCCCTACATTGTGCTCTTCCAATAGCTGGGGACTAGATTTATTTCAGTGTCCATCCTGCTTGCACTGGAAGCAGACATCCTCAGGACCAGCCTTGGGCCTGGCCTTAGATTTCTTAGCTTTAGCCTTGTCTTTCACCTTAGCCTTGCCCTTAGCAAGAGGAGGGTTCCCCTTGTTGAGCAGCAGTATCGTTGGAGTCTTTTTGATCGACTGTTTAGTAAGCTTGAGCATCCCATGCAGCTCACTAATAGTATGGTTAATCCCTTGGATATTATAGTTCATGTTGGTATGCTCTAGTTCTTAGGTCATTGGATTCTTGTATATTGTATTGTACATTAAGTCTTTATGTATGTATTCATCATTTGTGTCACATTAATAAGGGCAATAATCTATTTCATTTATATCTTATGCTATAACATGAATAGAGTATCCATTGATTAATAATAATAAAACCAATCCCAAGTCTAATCTAATCGTGGGAACGAATAGAATCACAGACTTGTATATTCGATGACTGTATGGTAGTTCTTAACTAGCCATAGTACTTGTATAGTCAGTCATGAATATAGGTACATGTCATTGACATGGAACTGGATCGATCCGCACAAGAAAGCCACATGGTTGTCATGTTATGAGCAGACAACCTTTTCAAAGAGATGGGATGCGGCGAAGCGAACCGGGGAAGAGGAAAACGTTTTCGTTACATTTGGGTTTTGTGGAAAAAAAAATAGATTTTGTTTATCTTGAGTTAGGACAATTGTGGATTTGATTTGGAAATCCCTTTCATAGAAAAATTTTTCCTGTTTTTAACTTAAAGACCTCGAAACTTAAATTCCATGATCAATGACAGAGTCGCCACCCGGATCAGCTCATCCGGGAATTCCGGTACAGCTCCCTACCAAGGACAGACTACTGTACCTAATCCAGAGATTTAGGGTTCAGGCATGTAACTTACTTAACCTCTAGCTTGCTTTCATTTACCATTCATATTACCATATTTAATTCGCTTTATTATCTTTTTCTAATCCCAATTTTTGTTTATATTAATTTAGCCGATGCTAAAGCAAAATGCAGAAAATAAATTGTAGAAAAATAAAGCATACATCCAAAATATAAAAGAAAATAGTAGAGGCCGATTATACAACCCAATCGAATAAAAGATAAAAACCCTCGTCCTCACTTTACAAACGCCTAAATACACGAGGATCTAAAAATTACAACCGCCTAATTTACACGAGAATCTATTAAATACAATAAAAATAATACAAATAAATGCTGCAAAACAAATTGGTTACAACAGTTTATACTCATACATATATAGGACTCAAATAGAACAGAATTGGGAATTTAGGAAATGAGGGCATGCATTTAGAGGGTAACCAGCTCGACCCAACCGATCGAACCGGTTAGAACTTGAAAACGATTTTGAAACGCCTTGTAATTTTTTGTGCTGGAAAACAATTTATAGAAAAACAATTGGCTCGATCACATTCAAATTTTCATTTTTTGTGGGTCTGTTATCCCGGAATCCAGGGTTCCGTTCGTGCGGGTTCCTAAATCCACAATCCATATAGGGTCCAAATAAACACACCAAAAACATTTGCGAAAATACCATTTTACTCGTTTTCGATATTTTTCGGGGATTATATAGGGTTCGGGGCCCCGCTAATGCTGGACTACAGATCCGATTCGGATAAAATAACCCCGAAACTCAGAAAATAAAATCCTGGAAAAACCAAAAACCCTAATATCCGTACGTATAGAAATCCAAAAACCAAAATTTTACAACATATGGATGAATTTGGGCTGAAATCAATCACAACAGAAAGCACAAAATGCAAAACGGACTATTTTTGGCCGATCAGGATGATTCAGGAATCTATCCCTTAAACGGCTCTATTCATCATGAACATAGCCGCCTGGCTCTATTCGGGTAAGTCTGGTTCCGAAAGTTGCAAAAATGAAGAAAACGCATAGAAAAGACAATGCAAACAGGTTTAAGGCCTCTCATAATTTACCTTGATATTGTTTTGATACTTTGAATGTTAGGAAACTGATTTAAAGTTTGGAATGTGTCCTGGATGCTCAATCGGCTGAAAACCAAAACGATCCGAAACAATCCGAAATCAATCTGAAATGATCCACAATCAATGAGCAAAGGTTGTGTAACTTGTTACTAATGTTTGGAGATTGATTTTAAGTCTTAGTCTTTGTGCTTTTGGGACCTCTCTTTCTCGGTTTCTATCTTTCTTTTTCTCTGCTTCTTTTTTTTTTCTGTTTCTTGGAAACTTGGTTTTTTCTCTGCTTAAGACTACCGAACCCTCCCTCCCTCTTGATTTGATTTTTCTTTTTCTTTTATACTCTCCCCTTATCATCATTTCAAACATTAAATGGCTACTTGACTTCTCTGATTTTGCCCATATATCTCTTCTACCGAGCCAAGCTGCTCTGCTTTGCAGAGCAGCTTGGCTCACCCACTAGAGCCGAGGTAAAATTTTTGAAAATCTGACGCAGACCCTAAACCCTAAAAATCACTCAGGAGACCTTTTGAGGGTTTCGAATCGCAGATAGCTTGGTTTTCAGGATGTTTGAGATACTCCAGGCAACATTTCGGTTGTTTCCAAGTCTGATTCAAGTCCGTCTGCTCCATAGGTAATACAAGAATTCTCATCACAAAGGTCAAGAAAATCCGGCGCTTACAGCTGCCCCTCGCGTGATCAAATTCAATACCCGATACTAGTTTTAGGTTACCTGAGGGGAATTTGAGAACACGAATGAAGCGCTGTAAACGGAAGGAAAGAAAGACATACCTGAGGCGAGGTTCTGCTGGGGATTTGAAACAAAGCTGATTTGGATCGATATCTGGTTTAGGTAACTCAAGGTGGATCTGCTAGGGAAAAAGGATGAAGCAGATCTGGATCGGTATCGGGTTTAGGTTACCCGAGGTGGATCTCCTAGGGGCTTAAAATAAAGTGGATCTAGACCGATACCGAGTTTAGGTTACCCGAGGTGGATCTGCTAGGGGTTTAAAATAAAGCCGATCTGGACCGATACAGGGTTAAAGTTACCCGAGGTAGATCTGCTAGGGAAATAAGCCGATACCAGGTCTAGGTTACCCAAGGTGGATCTGCTGGGGAAAAGGGATAAAGTGGATCTGGACCAATACCAGATTTAGGTTACCCGAGGTGGATCTACTAGGGGTTTAAAATAAAACTGTTTTGTACCGATTCCGGGTTTAGGTTACCCGAGGTGGATCTACTAGGGGTTTGAAATAAACCCGATCTGGACCGATACCAGGTCTAGGTTACCCGAGGCGAGTTTGGAGACAAAATAAGTCGATACTAGGTCTAGGTTACCCGAGGCGATGTTGAAGATGAAATAAGCCGATACCAGGTCTAGGTTACCCGAGGCGAGGTTGAAGATGAAATAAGCCGATGCTGGGTTTAGGTTACCCGAGGCGAACCAAGGTTGATGAATTCCTGCGTTTGAAACAACGAGTCTTCATTCCTTGATCGAGAGATTTTGAACAAAAATTTTTGCCCCTTCGATCAAGAATGAAGACTAGCTGGGGATGAGTGCTTTATGCATGATGTGTATGTATGCATGACGATGCATATGAATGCAGACTCTAAAAGATGTGTTTCCTACTATGTCCAACCTGGGTGTCTCACATTCCTACTGGGGATGTTTGTGGAGATTATGCCACAACTTTGACTGGCTTTTAGCTGAAGAAGTACGCCCTTTGGGCGGCGTGATCCTTATAGCCTTGTTGGGGATGTGCGATGACTTACTAGGGAGGAAATAAAAACGCCCCTTATAAGGCTCCCACTGGGAGTAGTGTGGATGCTCCTGCTGGGGAAGATATCATGGAAGGGTTCCTGCTGGAGAGAAAGTGGTGGCGTTCTTTGTGATAGTTCCGTTGGGGAATAGTGCAGGTGATCCTGCCGGAGGACATATGGAAAGGCTTCTGCCGAGGAATGGTGAAAGGGATCTCCGCTGGGGATGAAAGTGTCTCCGCTGGGGAATGACAAAAGTGTCTCGCCTTTTTGTCCCTAGGAGTGGTGAGTTCGGAAATGCTCTAAATTTTGCCTGAACTACCTGGTGTGGGTTTCAGTGAGCTGTTTTTGCCTAAAGTGCCTTTTCGGTTTCCACCTTAGCGAGCTCTTTTTTTTAAAGGTCCTATGGCTCTTGAACTTGGATCTATTTCAAAATTTTCGACCGCTTTAAGGAATGATAAATTGAATTCGAAGGAAAAGAAAAGATTGTGAGTTGCAAGCATTTTAGCATATTTCATCATTAAATAATGCGAGTCTTTTAACCAATTTAATGCAAAGTGCTTTCTTTAAATGGATGTTTAGGCAAGATAATTTTGTTTATGCATTCTGATATAACCATGCAAACACATTTAAACAAAACATCACACTTTATTGATGAAAGTAGCATGAATACATTTGAAAAGATTGGCTCCCAAAATGGTATATATTCCACACAGAACCAGAATCCGTCATCAGCCGTCCCTTGCGGATTTTCTGACTGATCATTTTTCTGGTGTCTTAACTTTTGCCTAGGCCGCCCTTTTCGAGTTTTCAACCTAGCAGACTTTTTTTTTCTTTTTTTTTTTCAAACATAGTAAGGCTTCAGGCGGTCTTGATTGACAGGATTTGCAAATTCATTCCCATCCATATCTGCGATGCTTACACCACCGTTCGATAGCACCTTCTTTACAATATAGGGGCCTTCCCAATTCGGCCTGAACTTTCCGCGGGCGTCAACATTCGTAGGCCTTAACTGCTTCAAAACTAGATCCCTGACTTTTAGCTGCTATCTAGGATACTTCACATTTTGATTATAAGCTCTGGCCATTCTGCTTTGATACATCTGCAGATGATCCAGCGCTTTCAATCGCTTTTCATCTAATGCTATCAACTGCTCATACCTCGCTTGAACCCACCCCGTTTCTAGTAGTTGGTCTTCCAAGGCTATTCTGAGTGACTTGAGTTCCATTTCCACTGGTAACACTGCTTCGATCCCATATACCAAGGCATAAGGAGTCTTACCAGTTGGTGTTCTGACGCTGGTTCTGTAACCCCAAAGAGCTTACAGCAATTTATCACCCCAGTCTCTGTAGGTGATTACCATCTTGGATAAGATCTTCTTAATCGACTTGTTGGCTGCCTCTACTGTGCCGTTAGCCTACGGTCTATAAGGAGAAGACTTGTGATGTTCAATGCCATGTTCTGTAAGTAGCTCAGTCGTTGTCCCTTGAAACTACACTCCGTTGTCAGTCACTATATGGTGAGGGATCCCATATCAGGAGAAGATGTTCTTCTGAATGAACTTTACCATGTGCTTAGCTGTCACACTAGAGAAGGATTCTACTTCTACCCACTCCACTTTGAAAAATAATCAACCACAACCACTATGAATCTGTGCCCATTTGAATTTCGCCAATCATATTGATCCCCCACGCCGAGAACGGCCAAGGAAATGCTAGATTTTGTAATTCAAGTGGAGGTAGATGACTAATATCCGTATAGATCTGGCATTCGTGACACCTTTTCACTTCCTTCGCATAATCAGCCTGCATTGTCATTTAGAAGTACCCTTGTCTCATTATCTTTCTGGCCATGGTGATCCCATTCATATGTGGCCCACAGGCTCCTGCATGTACTTGTCACATCACCATTTCTACTTCTTGTTCTGTCAAACACCTCAGAAGAACCTTGTTTGTAGTTTTCTTGTATAGTTTATCTTCAAAGATTCTGAACTAGCTGGCTAATCTTCTTAATGACATTTTATCAGTAATGCTAGCTCTTTTTGGATACTTTCCCTCTTTCACATACTGATAAATGTCAAAGAACCATGGCTTTTCCTCGGCTGTTAACTCCATCACTTTATGTATATCAAAACAGGGTTGTTTGGAAACAGCTATGACCAGAGGCCGTATCTGTGTCTTCTCTGGATCTTCTCACATAGAGGACAATGTTGCTAGTGCATCCGCCATTTTATTTTCCTCCTTGGGAAGATGTTTGAACTCGCACTGGTCAAATAACCCTCTTCTGTATTGCAACAGTTCTAAGTAGGGCCGCAAGGCTTCTTCTCTCAAATCCCAGTCACCTTATGCCTGCCTAATTACCAAGAGTGAATCCCCAATAATTAAGACATTGTCTATCCCTAGTGTCAGGAGAGCTTCCATTCCGAATAAGCACGCTTCATAGTCTGCTCCATTGTTGATTATGGAGAAGTCCAACCTTTTTGATAGTGGAATAATCTCGCCATCTGGCGTTGCTATGACCACCTTAATTCCAGCACCCTTTCTGTTTACAGTGCCATCGAAGCATATCACCCATCTTCTCACTTCTACCACACCTAATTGTTCATCAAGGAACTCTAGATTTTCCACACAATCTGATTCTAACTGCTGATTTGCTAGGAATTCTGCCACAGCACATCCTTTGATGGTTTTTTTAATGATGTACTCGATGTTGAATTCTGACAGAAGTAGTAACCACCTAGATAGCTTCCCAATCAAAACCGGTGCTTCGTATAAGTATTTCATTGGATCCACTTTAGCCATGGCTTGCACTTTGTATGACTGAAAGTAGTGGCATAGCTTCTTAGTCTGCCAGATCATTGCTACACATGTCTTTTCTACCAATGTGTACTTGGTTTCATATTCTAGTAGCTTCTTACTGAGATAGTAGATGGGATACTCCTTCCTTTCATCCTACTCTTGTGCTAACATTGCCCTTAAGGAGGAGTCTTCGACAGCTAAGTGCAAAATTAAAGGCTTTCCTGGAGTTGGTGGGCTTAGGACTGGCTGGCTTACCAGGTAGGCTTTGATCTTTTTGAAAGCTAACTGACATCTATCATCCCATACAATCGGCTGATCCTTTCTTAGTAGCTTGAAAATCGGCTCACACACTGAAGTTAACCATGCTATGAAACGGCTGACATATTGCAAAGAGCCCAAAAACGATCGGACCTCTTTTTCTATCTTAGGAGCTGGCATGTCCCGAATGGCTTTGATTTTATCTGGATCCATCTCTATTCCCTTTTGACTGACCACATGACCTAGCAGCTTTCCGGATGTAACCTCGAATATACAATTCTTGGGGTTAAGTCGCAGGTTGTATTATCAGATGCATGTAAGAAATCTATCTAGGATAGCATGGAGCTCCTCCTGGGTCATTGATTTAACAAGCATGTCATCAATGTACACCTCTACTTCTTTGTGAATCATGTCATGCAGCAATGTCGTGACAGCCCTCTGGTAAGTGGCCCCAGCATTTTTCAATCCAAAAGGCATTACTCTATAGCAGAAAGTGCCCCACTCTGTAATGAAGGATGTTTTCATCTTGTCGATCACATCCATTAAGATCTGGTTATATCCTGAAAATCCATCCATAAAAGAGTGCATTGATGCTTTGGCTGTACTGACTATCAAAACATCAATATGAGGCAAGGGGAAATTATCTTTTGGGCAGGCTTTGTTCAGATCCCTGTAATCGATGCACACTCTGACCCTTCCATCTTTCTTAGGCACTGGCACAATGTTGGCTAACCATTCTGTGTATTCTACCACTCGAGGAACTTGGCTTCAATCTGTTTAGCCACCTCTTCCTTTACTAATGCAGCCCATTCTGGTCTTAGCCGTTTCAACTTTTGCTTTACCGATCTGAACCTGGGATCTATTGGAATCTTGTGAATTGCTATTTCTGTGTCGACCCCCGGCATGGCTTTGTATGACCAAGCGAAAGCCTTAACATGTTTTTGTAGTATTCTTGTCAATTCTCTCTCTTCTTCGGATTTTGGTTCGTGTGAAATGAATACCATTTTGGGTTTTTCATCTGCACTTATGTTACTTTTCATGCAATGCGGTGTTATGAATGCTAAATATGCTTGATTATGATTCAAATGCATGCACAGAATTATCAGGATAAACATCACACGAGGAAGCAAACTGGGGTTTCATTGCATTAAACTTGTTAAAAGTACATCGTTCACATCAAAAAGAGAAGAAACAGATACAACAAAATGATTTTCATCCTCCACAGGCAGAGGGCCTTGAACTTCTTCAGCATCCTGACTCAACTCCAGGATGTTGCCCAGGTTAGCAGCAATTTCAGAGTCTTGTTTAGCAGGAAGAGCAGTCTTCTCAATCTCAGCCACATGTGCTTTGGCTTTCATTATGATACCTGCTATTTCAGCAACCACAGAATCTAGGCTCGCCTTGTTCACTAGCTCCTTAGTGGACCCTTCCTCAGACTTTCCAAATGCCTTGCCTAAGGCAGCGGCCAGTGACTCAGAAATTGCTTTCACGGATTCATCATAGACTTTCTTTTAGGCTTTCTCCTTGGCCACTTCCACCTCTTCTGCTATTACTTTAGATGGTTTCTCCTGGGGAATGACAGGCTTAGCAATTGCCTCCTCCACTATCACTAGCGCCACTAGCTCCTTTTGGCTTTTCTCAAAGTCTACAACATTAGCAAAGATCTCGAAGCCTAAGAGTTCGATGCTCCCGACCTTCACTGGTTCAGTTTACCCCTTATATGGTGCTTCACCTGCCTTAATGAATGGCTTCATCATAGGCTTGCCATTCTTTCCCTTTTTCAGATTCTTCTGCTCAGATGCTTCAGCTGTGTAGCCTAAGCCAAACTGTGTTGGCTTCCCAGAATCAATACTAAATTTGGGCACCCCTTGTAGATTGGCCCCAAGTCCCATACTCGGAACAAAATCATGCCTGCGAAGGTATTTACATAACCACTCTGGCATATAGTTCTCGTAGATGACCATTGGTGCATCTGTGGTTTGCTCTTTGTTAATCATGGCGATTTGGAACCCACCAAATGGTATGGTCTCCTCACGAATAACAACAATCACAGACTAAGAATCTGCCTCGACTATCACAACCTCGCCGCCTACTAAAAAATTGATCTTCTGGTGCAAGGTTGAAGGAACACCTCCCAACGGGTGGAACCATGGCCTCCCTAACAGCAGGGAGAAGGTGACTGGAATGTCAATCATAGTAAAGTTGGTCGTCGATTTGACAGGTCCCACTTCCACTTCTGCTTCAAAGGTCCCAATTACAGTCCTCTTGGAATCATCATAGGCCCTGATCACAGTAGAGGACTTTTTCAAACCACCTTCGCTCAGACCCAGAAATGGTAGCATCTTTAGTTGACATATATTCAGGGCAGATCCATCATATACCATTACACATGGCATTACCTTATCCATAACATGGGCTCTGATGTATAGGGCCTTGTTGTGAGCCTTCCCCTCACTGGGTAGATCTTTTTTAGAAAATATAATGTCAGGGGACCCTATATGAACCTTGTTCAATAAGGAACACATGGCCTCTACAGATGCAAGCGGAGAAACTTCTGTTTCAGATAGCTTTTTAACCAATGCTGCCCTGTGTTCTTTGGAAGTCAGCAACAAATGCCACAGACTGGCCTGTGCTGGAGTCTTTTTCAGTTGTGAAATAACCAGGTCCTTTTTTTCCACCTCCTTTGGTGCTGACATACTACCCGACCCGGTCACTGGAGCCTTGTCACTCTGTTGAGCCACTGGCTGGTAAACCCTGCCACTCCTTGTTACATTATGGACTTCAGAAACTTTCGACTCTTCCATGACTGACGGCTTGACTACCTCGATAGAGCCATATTCTTCATATTCATCTTCTGAATCCAAATCATCCAGACTCATGGGTTTCACTTCCTTTTGCTCTATCAACTTCTCACAATTAGACCTTGCCCCAGCTTCACTAGCCACCACAGACTGTACTATGGGATTTTCCTGTAAGACTTGTGTAAAAACGAAATTGGCCAGAAGTCCGGACAGTACCTTGTTGACCTACCTTTCGTATGCTGGTAAAGGATTAGTCTTGGTAGTAGGCTTGGCTGGCTCCTGTAACTTCCCTTCGTCGATCAGCCTCTAAATGGCATCCCTCAGCTTATAATAGTTGTTGGTCCTATGTCCCACCATGACATGGTAGGTATAGAAGTTGTCTTTATCTTCCTCCGTCGACTTCTCGAAAGGCCTGAGGGAGCTCAACAAACCGCCATTCCTGCACTTGGCGAAGATCTTAGCTAAGGAGAAAGTCTATGGAGATATACCCTGACCTTCTAATTTCTTCCTTGGTTTCCCCACTGCTGAGTCATAATGGCAACCCCTGCTTGCTTGGTCTCTGAAAAATGTCCACTCTTACTTATAGAACTAGACCCAAACCCACTGCTTGACCCAGTTGTAGTAGTCGATCAATATCTGGAACTGTACCCATAGTTTCTGCCACCCCTCTGGTTCACTGCCTTTTCCTCCTCATCTCTTTTGATTTTCATGGCCATGCTATACACTTCGCTGAGCTCACTGAAGGAGTGAAATTTTATGTTGTTTTGGAAGATGTCCCTACTCTCGTCAATCAACTTCTGAATCAGTTCATCCTCATTAGGGCGGTTCTTCAGTAGAATCATTTTGTTCATCCATCTCTGGTAGTAAGCATCAAAGGACTCATTATGCTTTTGTTTAACCCTTTCCGGGTCGTACAGCTTCACCTGGATCTTGGTATTGAAGCTGTAGTAGTTGATGAAGCACTCTGACAAGGCCTCCCAGTCTGACTGCACATCTTTAGACAAAGAGTTATACCAGCTCAGTGCACCACCTTAAGTGTAGTTGGGAAGAAATTAATCAGCTGCTGCTTAGTGGCACCTACCGTCAACATGACCAATGCATAGAGGTTCACATGGGAGTTCGGCGAGCCAATCCCCTTGTAGGAAGGGACTTTTGGCACTTGACACGCAATGGGGAGGGTCTCAATGCCCTTGTCGATCATGGCATCGACATTCACTCCCCTCTTGGAGCCCAAGCTGATGTTGGCCCCTTTCTTCAGTTCGGCCACCACTTCATCTAGCTCTGAATACTTAGCGTTATTTTCTTTTCCATGGCTGCCTCCATCTCTTGCAGCTTTTCTACAATGGCTGAGAAATCAGCCCCAAACTAAGAGGACTCGTCCACCTTTTCCTTCCCGGGCCTACTAATGTCGGTTTCCCCAGTTTCTCTTACCACAGCCCACATTTCTTCTTTTAGTAGGTCACAGAAGTCCTGGGATCTCAGGAAATCCTTCAGGGCATCAGCAAGACTTGGTGTTTGATTGGCCATCTCCACTTCCTCTCCAGAATCAAAAGCACTATAGTTTCTACTGTTCTATGTTCCCCAACAGCCCTCAAAGCCTGAGACCTTGTCCTTGATCGATCCAGCTTACTCTGTGAACTGTCTTTATGGTGCTTTAGCCTTTTCTAGTCTCACGTGTGTATGATCCTACATCACAAGTGGAGAATTAGGGATTGTAAACGAATGACGTGATGTCATGAAGGATGATGCTTGGATAATGCTTCGTGAATGGAGATGGGCATGAAAATGAACTTTGTGTGTTTGACTTCCTTTATTTGGGATGTCCTAAGAGTGCCCAATACCATGCAAAATAATGCAAAAATGTCTCGTGCGAACCTTCACACGGACAGAGGTTTGGGGCCTTTGGGGCAGCTAATGAATTGTCATGAAATGGCCACGTGTATGCCGGTACACGGGCAGAGTTTCGACGCTTTGTAGGTCGATGACATGAAGTGAAATGGTCACATAGGGACCACCCCACAAACAAAGTTCTGATGCTTTTGAAGTAGTGTGATATGAAATGATGTTACAAAAGAGTCAAGTGTACCCGTGGACACGAACAGAGGTTTGGCGTTCGTGGAACATCTCGCACGATTTTGATAAGGTTATGAAATGCCCTTATATGTGTTTCAATCTGGTACTCAGGGAGCATCTTAAATGATTTCATAATGTCACGAAATGATCCGATGTAGATCACGGTGCGCAAACAGGATTTCGGCATCATGGGACACCTATGAATGAGTGTGATGTCATGCAATGCATCATGTGAACCACCACACGGAAATAGGATTGGGACCATTGGGGTTTTATACTGAGTGACATGACATTTGTAAGATGGCCGAGTGCAATCTGGTGCACGGGCAGAGTACGGGTAGTTTTGGGGTACCTGATATGCCATGGAATGAAATGATCGTGAAGGACACACTTGAAACATCCTTTTATTAGGTGGGATGATATGATGTGGATGTGTATGTCACACAAAAATGCAAGTGGCCACATGAAAATATGGTCAAGATGCATGACACACGGGGTGATGTCCTGTATGCTATGTGGAAAAGTCACACGGGAGATGTAAATGCCACACAAAGAAAATGCAGTGGCTGCATGAAGAAATGATTAGCGTCACACATATGTCAATGTTTGAAAATGATTACATAAAGACGTGGTTAGAATGGCACACAAAAGCTATGCATGTTTGGTGCTCTGTGAAATGTCAAAATAGAAAACACCACGGAACAAACGTTAGCACACACAAAAATATGCACTGCCTTCCGATCTTATTTCTCCTTTCAATTGGTCTTGCATTCTTCCTAGGCGTTGGGTCTCTTGGGCATCAACGGGGGATACCAAAGGCGCACGCTCGATGTTCAATTTTGAATTTAAGTTTTGGTAATCCTATGGGAAGTTGCTAAGCCATTACATATGGGTCAAAGTCAAAACCAAGGGTCGTACAAGTTCCCATAGCAAGTATACACTTCCCCACCGTAGAACACGATGTAAGGTCATCCGGTGCTATGAGTGGTTTACCCCGTTGGGTGTCTCCAATCCTAGCAGTAGAGGTAGGCCACCTTCTTGGGTAAACCGGGGTTGATTAGTGTCATGATATGCAAAGTGCAAATAAATATGGTATTATGAATTAGGTAAAGTGACTGAAAGCAAGGTTTTATTTCAGCAGTTGCTTAATTTCCGTAAGTTTTTACGACAACTTTTTGAGAAACTATTCGCCAGCAGAGTCGCCACTATGAGTGGACGACCTTTTCAAAGAGACGGGACACGGGGAAGCGAACCGGGAAAGAGGAAAACGTTTTCGTTACGTTTGGGTTTTGTGGACAAAACGGATTTTGTTTATCTTGAGTTAGGACAATTGTGGATTTGATTTGGAAATCCCTTTTATAGAAAACATTTTCCTGTTTTTAACTTAAAGACCTCGAAACTTAAATTCCAAGATCAGTGACAGAGTCGCCACCCGAATCAGCTCCTCCGGGAATTTTAGTACAGCTCCCTACCGAAGACAGACTACTGTACCTAATCCAGAGATTTAGGGTTCGGGCAAGTAACTTACTTAACCTCTAGCTTGCTTTCACTTTACCATTCAAATTACCATATTTAGTTTGCTTTATTATCTTTTTCTAATCCCAATTTGTGTTTATATTTATTTAGCCGATGCTAAAGCAAAATGCAGAAAATAAATTGCAGAAAAATAAAGCATACATCCAAAATATACAAGAAAATAGTAGAGGCTGATTATACAACCCAATCGAATAAAAGATAAAAACCCTTGTCCTCACTTTACAAACACCTAAATACACAAGGATCTAAAAATTACAATCGCCTAATTTACACAAGAATCTATTAAATACAACAAAAATAATAAAAATAAATACTGCAAAACAAATTGGTTAGCATAGTTTATATTGCACACATATACAAGACTCAAATAGGATAGAATTGGGAATTTAGGAAACGGGGGCATGCATTTAGGAGGTAACCGGGTCGACCCGACGGGTCGGAATGGTTAGACCTAGAAAACAGTTTTGAAACACCCTGTAATTTTTTGTGCTGGAAAACAATTTTTAGAAAAACAATTGGCTCGGTTACATGCAAATTTCCATTTTTTGTGGGTCTGTTATCCCAGAATCTAGGGTTCTGTTCGTACGGGTTACTAAATCCAAAATCCATCTAGGGTCCAAAATGCAACAAACACACCAAAAACATTTGCAAAAATACCGTTTTACTCGTTTTCGATATTTTTTAGGGATTTTATAGGGTTGGGGGGTCTGCTAATACTGGACTACAAATCCAATTCGGATAAAATAACCCCGAAACACAGAAAATAAAATCCTGGGAAAACCAAAAACCCTAATATCCATATGTACAGAAATCCGAAAACAAAAATTTTACAACATATGGATGAATTTGGGCTGAAATCGATCACAACAGAAAGCACAAAATGGAAAATGGACTATTTTCAGCCGATCGGGATAATTCAGGAATCTGTCCCTTAAAGGACAGAGCCGTGCAGCTCAGGGCACCAGATCCGTGCGGCTGTGTTCATGAAGAACACAGCCGCCCAGCTCTATTCGGGTAAGTCTAGTTCTGAAAGTTGCAAAAATGAAGAAAACGCATAAAAAAGACAATGTAAACAGGTTTAAGGCCTCTTAGAGTTTACCTTGATATTGTTTTGATACTTTGAACGTCAGGAAACGGATAGAAAGTTTGGAATGTGTCCTGGAAGCTCAACCAGTCAAAAACCAAAACGATACAAAACAATTCGAAATCAATCCGAAACAATCCCGAATCAATGAGCAAAGGTTGTGTAACTTGTTACTCTTGTTTGGAGATTGATTTTAATTCTTAGTCTTTGTGTTTTTGGGACCTCTCTTTCTCGGTTTCTATCTTTCTTTTTCTCTGCGTTTTTTTTCTGTTTCTTGGAAACTTGGTTTTTTCTCTACTCAAGACTACCAACCCCTCCCTCTTGATTTGATTTTTCTTTTTCTTTTATACTCTCCCTTCATCGTCATTTCAAACATTAAATGGCCGCCTGACTTCTCTGATTTTGCCCATATATCTCTTCTGCCGAGCCAAGTTGCTATGCTTTGTAGAGCAACTTGTCTCACTCACTAGAGCCGCCCAGCTCTGGTTCAAAAACCTGAGCCAGGACAAAATTTTCGAAAATCCGACGCACACCCTAAACCCTAAAAATCACTCGGGAGACCTTTTCGGGGGTTTTGGATCGCGGATAGGTTGCTTTTTGTTGGAGATTGTGCCCTAAGGCCAATGTTGGATTATGTAATTTGACTTCTAAGATTAATCTAGTGTAGATTAATATTATCATTTATGTTTGTATGTTAGCATTTATGATAAGTGTCCATGAATAAATCGTGTTATTCTAAATTTCCCTAGTCGATTGTTATTGTGGGAATAATAACAAACTAAGACTAGTGTGAGTGATAATGGATATTCATAAGATGAATATAGTGTATACAGATACAGATTATACTCACGGGTAATATGTTGGAGAACATGTTACTGGAGACCCACTATGAGATCAAGTTCATGGTCATGTGTCACAACTGATCTTGATTATAGTAGTGTCATCCGCTGATTCCTTTGACCTGAGGTCACCATTGATTCCGGGATGAACTCATGTTGTGCTTTGACGCAGTCAAACGCTGCTTGTAACAGAGTAGTTATAAAGGCTGTGATTGAGTACAATATGACTCATGCTTTGGGATGTGAGTGACAGATATGGGATTTTGTCCCTCTCTATCAAGAGAGCGATATCACTGGGCCCCTCGATAAGTAAGACTGTTAAATGCATGGCCGTGCTCAAATAATTGATAGAGTATCAATTGATTTGTCTAAACAGTTTACTTTGAGATCGAGAAAGCATATGATTAATTATATAAGATTGACAAGTGTACCATGTCTTATGATTAATCATGATATCAAAGAGACAAAAGGGAATATGACATTCTATAAATAGGTATTGGATCATTCCAATCATGTTAATTGGGTAGTCATAATGGCTTGCTAGAGTCCGCTTGTGATCTATAAGGACATTATGGTAATTTCCTTATTGCCAATTAATATGAACCTATGGGGTCACACACAAAGAGCAAAATGAAGTTCATCTTATCGGGTATAAATTATTATTGGATAATAATTTGTGAATGAGAAAGAGAATATATATATAGTGATATATATTTACATATATATGTATATGTGAATATTAATATGGTTAATATTGCATAAGGTATGCCACATATTATAATTAAATTATATAGAGATATAATTAATTATAATATTGTATATACATATGTGTATTATGGAGAATTGATTTGACTTAATATTAATTGAGAATTAATATTAAGTTGTGTGGGTTAATTTATAATTATAACTAATAAGTGTATTAGGGTATAATTATAATTAACTTATTAGGTTATATATATAAGGAAATATATAACCTAATTGATATACAACAAAACACTGATTTTGGCAGCCACAATAAGGTGAATAGTGGCAGCCGAAATTCTCAACAAAACTCCAAGGAAAAATCTGATTTTTCGCTTTCTCTGTCTCGTTCGAAGAATCGTTCTTCAATCCCGGCGCTAGCACGCGGTGAATGAATTGCTCCGTGTGGATCAACCGTAGAGGGAAGCTATCTTGGTTCCTTTTGATTCAAAACCTACAAAGAATTAAGGTAATTCTTTAACCCTCCTTCCAATTCAGTGCAATGTACATGGATGCTTGGAGGGGATTAATCCTTTTATTTCCGCTGCGCATATTTTGTTTTGTGCGATTAATTCCCAACAGTTTTCAGGACGTTTGAGATACTCCGGGCAACATTCCGGTTGTTTCCAAGTCTGATTCAAGTCCATTTGCTCCATAGGTAATATCTCATCACAGAGGTCGGGAAAACCCGGCGCTTATACACATCATAAGTCTTTCTTGAATAGGTTTCTTTTATCCTCAGACCAGATTTCATTACAGTATCAATATGGAATCTGGTTCACTTTGACATACGTGTGAGCACGGGTTTTCTCGACCTCTGTGATGAAAATCCTATGTTACCTAGACGAACGTGAATCGGATTTGAGAATGAGCAGAATGGTGCTCAGAATGTTCTCAAACGCCTTAAAAAACAAAACAGTCCTCAATCCGAAACCTCAAAAAAGTTCCTTCGAGTGATTAGAGAGCTTAGATGCGAGTGTAGGATTTAGGAAAAGCCTTGATAGCTCTGGTTAGACTAGCACAGCTATAGTTGCATAACTAAAGCCACGTGGCTACAACATCAGAGTTGCATGGCTATAACATTATAGCCACGCGGCTCTAAAGGTTTAGGTTTTTTCCTAATTATCTTTTGACCAGCGTGTTTAACTCCTCAATTAAAGGAGTTAAACCAGGATATTCTAGGGGTAAGCAGCAGAAATGTAAGAGAAATGGAAAAAATCATTTTAGAGAGAAAAACAAAGAATCCTAGAGAGAAAAGGGAGTTTTAGAGAGAGAAAGGGAGAAAAAGTGTGAAAAACCAAAGAAAAGTATAAGGAACAGAGAGAAAACACTCGGGAAACACGTTAGGTTAGAGTTTCTGGTTATACTATCATTCGTTCTATTGGTTCTTAGGTTTGTTCGGATCAATTTGAGGTTTGTGTTCAAAGTTTCAGGATTTTTGTGGGATTTTAAGCGCATTCTGATGTTTAAATCCACTTTTGGTCGTCAAATATGCTGGAACACAAAAAGGGTAAACTCTGAGAGGCCTTAAACTTGTAATTAATTATTTTGTGCTTTGTGTTTTTTGAGTTTTGTGAAAATCTAGGAATTGTCTGCATAATTATAGCCGTGCGGCTCTAACTAGAGCCGAGCGCCTATAATCCCTTAGAATAAAACCGCACAGCTATACATCTATAGCCACGCAGCTGTGTTCTTCTAGGAAATGCCTTAAAACTACTGAACATAATTAGTTTTCCATTTTAATTGTTCTATTATGAATATTTTCGATCAAATCGTATCTATTATGATTAGAATTGTGGGGTTTTGATTTTTGATAATGTTGATGTGAGATTTGGGTTTCGTTGATTTTGATTTTTGGGAATCTAGGGATGTTCTATCCAAACCAGATCCTTGGTTCAGCTTTAGTGAACCTCCATATTCCTCAAAATCCTTAGAAATCATCGAAACGATTCAAAACAGAGATTTATAAAAACGAAGAAAACCAATTCGGGTTCTAAACACTACAGCCACATGGCTATAGTGGCTATAGCCGTTCTAAACACTACAGCCACATGGCTGTAGTGGCTATAGCCATGCGGCTCTAACAAAAGCTGCACGGCTATAGTTGTTGAGGTAGAGTCTCGGGATGACTCATACAGATTTCGTTGTGTGATGCTGTCTCCAGATTCAAATCCAAAACTTTTTTTGACATGTTTACAATTTTATGCCTTAGATGAATGTTGGAATTAGGAACCCACATGAATGGAACCTTGAGTTTCGGGATAACCGACTCACCAAAAGGAAGTAATTTGCATGTAATTGAGCCAAAACGTTTTTAAAATTGTTTTTGAGCATAAAAACCTATAGGACGTTTCTAAAACGGTTGTGAGCGGATGACCTTTCAAGCGGAACATAGAAAAGCGAACCAGGGAAAAAGAAAAGAATTTGTCTTTTTGTTTTTGAGAACGAGTTTTGCATCTTGCTTAGGAAAACCATTGATTTGTTTGGAAATTCTTTTTGTAGAAAACCTTTCATTGATTTGTTTGGAAATTCTTTTTGTAGAAAACCTTTCCTTTAAATGTGAGTTTTTGGAAAACTGGTTTTGTATTTTAGAATATCCCGTTTTATTAACTTAAAGACCTCAAAACCTAAATTTCAAGATCAGTGACAGAGTCGCTATCCGGATCAGCTCATCTAGGAAATTCTGGTACAGCTCCCTACCAAGCCTCGACTACTGTACATAATCCAGAGATTTAGGGTTCGGGCAACTTACCTATTCAACCTCAAGCTTGTATCCATTTATAAGTGCATATGATAATATTTTACTCACTTAAATCTTTACCCATTTTATCTTTTGTTATTTAGCCCATGCTCATTCAGATGATAGAAATAAATTGCATAAAATTAAAGTGCAGAAATATAAACCATACGTCCAAACTAAACCAAAAAGAAATAGAGGCTACTTATTAAAACCCATAAAAAGAAAAAACAAGCTCTCATCCTCACCAATACAATCGCCTAGATACACGAAGATCTAAAAAAATTACAATTGCCTAGAATACACGAAGGTCTATAAAATAGATTCAAAAATAATAAAGAGAAAAATTAAAGTGGCAAAACAAATGGTTAGCACAATTATATTACAAACACAAGTAGGACTCATACAGGACAGAAAGGGGGATTTAGGAAAAGGAACATGCATTTAGGAGATCACCTAGAAGTCCGGGCGACTTACTCGATTAAACCTGGAAAACAGTTTTAGAAATTCCCAGTAGGTTTTTCTGCCTAAAAACAGTTTTGGAAAACTATTTGGCTCGATTACATACAAATTTCTCCAGTTAGTGGGTCGGCTATCTCGGATCTCGGGGTTCCATTCCGCCCAAAAGCAGTAAACATGCCAAAAAAAGATTTGATTCTGAAGATAGCATCATGCAACGAAATCCATGCGGTTCGTCCCCTGATTCTGCCTCCTTCTAGAAACTACAGCCATACGGCTCAGTTAGAGCCGGGTGGCTATAGAACTACAGCCATGCGTCCGTAGTATCCAGAACCCAAAATTGGTTTTCTTCGTTTTGAAAATCACTGTTTTGATCATTTTCGATGATTTCTAAAGAATTTAAAGAACCTGGGGGTCTGCTAAAGCTGGACAGTAGACACGATTCAGATCGAACAACCCCGGATTTCAAAAATTAAAGTCAAAGAAACTGAAAACCACACATCGCATTCTAGGAAAACCAAAAACCATGATTCTGAGTATAACAGATGTGATTAGATCGAAATAAATCATAACAGAATGAACAAAATGGATTCTAGTTGCTTTCGGTCTATTTTAGGGCTTTTTGGGTTTCTGCCCTGAAGAACATAGCCGTGCGGCTATAGTGTTATAGCTGCTCAGATCTGTTCTAAAGGATTATAGCCGCTTGGCTCTAGTTAGAGCTTCACAGCTACAATCAAACAACCAGTTTTTGGATTTTTGCAGAACACAAAAAAATCACAACACAAATCAAACTAGTACGAGTTTAAGGCCTCTCAGAGTTTACCTCGTTGATGTTCCAGCGTGTTTGACAACCAAAAGTGGATTGGAAAGCCGGAATACGCTTAGGATCCCACGAGCACCCTGAAATCCTTGAATATACATCTCGAATTAATCTAACCAAACCCAAGAATGATCCAAATGCAAGTATCACAATCAGGAAACCTCACTCGTTGTGTTTCTTAAGTGTTTTCTATATTCCAGCTTTGGTTTCGTATCTTTTTTTTTTCCTTTTCGGTTTTTACTCTCTTAGAATGATTGCTCTCTGTTTCTGATTTCTCAATCTATTCTTGTTCTTTTTTTTCTCTGCTATTAAGACCTAGGAAATCCCGGATCATCCCCCACTAATTAAGGAATCCAAATCCCAGTCAAATACTGATTCTAGTTATTTAGGAAAAATTCTGTCGGCTCGATAGAGCTGCGTGGCTGTAAGGTTATAGCCGTGCGACTTTAGAATTATAGCTGCATGACCAAAGTTGTGAAACTATAGCTGTGCATCTCTAATTAGAGCTATGGTAGATTTTCCTAAATCCCGCACTCACCTCTAAGCCCTCTAATCACTAAAACCCACACTCACCTCTAAGCCCTCTAATCACTCAAATGACCTTTCTTAGGGTTTCGGATTTAGGACCGTTCGGTTTTTGGAGTGTTTAAGACATTCTAGACGACATCCCACTCCTTTCCTAGACCAATTCACATTCGTCTGCTTAACAGGTAACAAAGGACTCTCATCACAGAGGTCGGGAAAAACCCATGCTCATAGGCTACCCCCCACGGGATCAAAGTCAACATAATCAGGCTATTGTGCCAGGATCAAGTTTGGTCTCATGATAGAGAGCACGGTGGGAAAAGGAAAGAAAACATGCCTAATGCCTTGTTTTGTCAAGGAAGTCAGGTGCAACATCTTGCTGGGGACATTGGCTTTGATTCTAGAGTTGTGGCTTGAATTTGGCTCTCGGGGAAGCAATAATCTAAATTTGGCTCTCGGGGAGCGATGATCTGAAATTGGCCCACAGCGGAGCGATGATCTGGAATTGGCCCACAGTGGAGCGATGATCTAGAATTGTCCCACAGCGGAGCGATAACTTGAAATTGGCCCACAGCGGAGCGATAAGCTAGAGTTGGCCCACAGTGGAGCGAAAAACTGGAATTGGCCCATAGTGGAGTGATAAGCTGGAGTTGGCCCACTACGGAGCGATAAATTGGAATTGGCCCGCAGCAGAGTGATAAGCTGGAGTTGTCCTACAGCAGAGCGATAATCTGAAATTGGCCGACTACAGAGCTATAATCTGGAATTGGCCCACGGCAGAGCAAAAATCTAGAATTGGCCCACAGGGGAGCGATGATATGAAATTGGCCCACAGCGGAGCGAAAATCTAGAATTGGCCCACAGGGAAGCGATAATCTGGAATTGGCCCACAGGGGAGCGATAAGCTGGAGTAGCCCACAGCGGAGCGATAAACTGGAATTTGCCCATAGCGGAGCGATAAGCTATTGGCCCATAGCGGAGCGATAAGCTGGAATTGGCCCACAGTGGAGCTATAATCTGGAATTGGATCGAGAATGCATATTTATTCCTTGATTGATAATTTTTGAAACAAAAATTTTTGCCCCTTCGATCAAGAATAAATATGGCTTGGTTGTTTTACCCCTGGATACCTATAAAAGGCAAGAAATACCCTTCTCGGGATTATATTGGCATAAACAGAAATTAGAAAAAGTTGAGAAAATTTCCTTACTTATTAGTTAGAGCTGTGCGGCTCTAATTTGCATGATGTAGCCTTACGGCTGTAGTTTATAGTCGTGCAGCTATGACTTGCCATGTTGTTAGAGCTGCATGGTTCTAGCTTGAAACGGGCAGAACCTCTAAAACTCGAACAGACGGCTTCATTTTCCATAAATGCATTTTCTTCCTCTTCTGTGTTTCTTTTGCTCTCAATATTTCCACCCGAATTCTGCCTTCCAAGATGATGAAGAAACTCAGGAAGATGATTCGCCCTGCTGCTCCTTCGTAACCTGCCTCTCACACAAGGTATGTTTTACCTGAGGGACAATTTTTCCTGCCCACCAAGTCCATAGTCAACGTGTACGGGCTTCAAGACTCGGTCGAGTATTGCAGGGTCAAGAGGAATGATCATGTACCTATCACACTTCAACCGTCTTCACATGGGTCTCAGAAATTGGTTAGTTTTCCAAATTTTTTCCTTTTTTCAAATTTTTCCAATTCTTACAAATGTAGACGAAATTAGATGAAATTAGGTGGATTTGATGCATGCTTAGGGTAGATTTTGCCTCTAGAAACTTCAATTGGTGATTTGGTAGTCATTAGAACCGATTTAGGGGTGATTTTGCAAAACCTAGGGTTTCTTCGGCATTGTTGAGATTTTCCAGATAGAGCCGCGTGGCTCTAAGTTATAACCATGCGGCTATGTTCTAAAGTAAGGCTAAAAATGCTTGAACAGAGCCGGGCGGCTCTATTTCCGATGACTAAAGCCATACGGCTATAGCTATAGCTGTGTGTCTATAGCTATAGCCATACGGCTGTAATAGCCAGACAAAAAATTTTCTTATTTTTTCCTTTTAATTCCAATGCATTTTATTTGGTTTGTATGACCTGTATGCAATCCAAATAACTCATAAAAACTCCATGTTCATTGTTTTGTAGGACTGGTCCCGTAATGGTGGGGCCGAGGCATTGTCTGATGCACTGAGATGGTCTAAAAAACTCCCGCACGGAGTGAGGGTGATTATAGATGCTACAGGGCTACAGAGGATGGTATGCTCCATGTGCAAGCATTCTCCTAGGACAAGTCACGGTCTGATGACGATACTGATAGAGTGTTGGATGGACTCTACACACACTTTTCATTTCCCGACTGGGGAGCACACTATCATGCTCGACGACTTCGCGGCCATCACTGGACTACCCTTTAGTGGGCACATCATTGAGTTTAACTAGACACTGGAGAGAGGAGATTATAGTCCTGAGATCATCACCATGCTAATTGGTTTGACTCCTCAGGACAAGAGGATCTAGTGTAGCGCCCTTTGGGACTATTGGTTGGGGAGACAGGCTAAGCTTCCCGAGGGCACTACGTTCACTGCTGAGGATACGAGTTGCTACGCTAGGGCTTTTCTCCTCCATGACCTTACTACTTTGGTTTTCCCCACAGGTCAGAGCAACCTGAACTTGGCTATTCTTCCTTCGCTTATCCATCTGGATGACGTGAGGGACTTATGTTGGGGACAAGCAGGCTTGGTTTAGCTATACTATTCCTTCAATCTGTGGGCCCAGGGGAAGCAGAAGGAGTTGAAGGGCTCTTGGATCATCCTTCATGTGAGTTCCTCTAACTTTTTCTTTTTTTTTTTTTACTTTCTGATTATGCATCTTTTGCAGAGTTTGGGCGTATGAGTACCGATTCATCGTTCAGCTAGTGGTGCATGTTCTAGAGACCACTGAGCTTCTTGACTTCCCCTGATTGGGACGATGGCTGGGTTTCAGCTGGGGTGAGGTGGACCAGAGTGTAGATGATTACCGAATTGTTTATGGCTCAGATGACATTTGAAAGGGTATACATCTCACCCTCTTATGGATTCTGAATTCTAGTAT
Source organism: Euphorbia tirucalli (assembly GCA_039660915.1). Taxonomy (NCBI): domain Eukaryota; kingdom Viridiplantae; phylum Streptophyta; class Magnoliopsida; order Malpighiales; family Euphorbiaceae; genus Euphorbia; species Euphorbia tirucalli. The sequence continues at coordinate 24,608,250 of CM077640.1, read as the reverse complement.
TTCATAATTGTCTCTCTGATCTTCTAACCCCCGATTTTCTGATTTTAGCTAACTAAGGATCCTTGGAGGGGAGCTGAGTTACCCCAGGAGGTAAGGGATGCCCAGAGGCTGACGCATAGGAGATTTGGGATGGAGTACCCCTTCGATCTGGAGTGGTACCTCCGAGAGCAGGTCTCTGATTGGCATTCTGGTCCCGTAAGGTGCAAGATCCCGACCGCTCTACCGGTGGAACTATTTTGGCCGTATCTTCTGTAGTAGTGGACTATCTCGACCTCTTTGGATCCGGCTACGTGGTAGATGGAGTGGAGGGAGACTACCTCCAGTTTGCCACCACACACCTCCTTCCTTCTTTTAGAGCAGTGCAGGCAGGGGTATGCCTCTTTTTCCACTTTCTGTTTATCTATACTGAATTGCTATTTACTAACATCCTTCCTTTATTGTCTGTAGCCGTCAGGGAGAGGCAAGCGACCTTGCACTTTATCTTATAGATGCTCCAGCGGTCGGGGTCCCAGACTTCCGGTGGTCAGGGAGATGGGAGCTCCTCTGCTTAGGCGGCCGAGCATGATGATGATGTGAGGGTGGAGGGTGCTCCATCTGCTCCTCTAGTGATTCCTCTAGTGGTTCCCCCTGCTGGCTTCATTCTTAGATGATTAGAGTTCCCGATAGACCCATTCATTCAGCTACTTAATAAGTTCAGGCAGTCATACTGGGCTGATCTATATCTCAAGGACCACACATACCCTGTTGCTACCCCTTCTGATAACACTCATGTGAGTACTCATGCTTTCATTTGCTTTTTGATTCTCACTGTTACCCATTTGTCTGATTTGTGCAACTGTTTCTTATGCAGATTTCGGTATCTTAGGGGCTGGCCCTATGTCAGGCCATCTCTGCACTCAGGATGGTCATGATAGTGAGTACCTGTACTTGAGTTAGTGTTGATGCATGTATGCATGTGTGTGTGTATGTTGCAAGTGTCTGCATTTATGTGAGATGATGTACTTGCTGTTGATTTTGGTGCTGTTCGCAATTGGTGTTCATTGTCGCGAGTCCACTGGTTTAAGGTTGGAGGTGGACCGGCTACAGAGGTATGTTAAAGATCAAGAGTTCATGAACCAGACCATCAGTACACGGCTGGACACATTAGAGGCTCAGCTTTCCAGCTCTGAGGATACTGGGGACGAGAACGAGATGGACGATCAGGATGATGGGGGATAGCCTTAGTCTTCTCTTACTTTCATTGATATGACAGTCCACCTGTGGGCTCAGATTTCTGTATTTTAGTACATTTCACCTATCTGTAGGCTTTATTCTATTATACTTGTTTATTTGACTCGATACATTATGATACTTCTTCTGATATCCATCGCTTTTTTTCTTTTCCACCGAGTTTATAGTTTTGAATGATCTTCGACTATACTCGCCTTTATTGTTATTTAAGTCACTTTAGCACTTCTCGAGACTTATTTTGTTGATTTTAGAATCGGCTTCAGCCGAAAACTGCAACTGAATAGTAGAGTTGCATGGCTATAACTTGGGAATTCTGCATTTAAGTATAGAGAAAGTGTTGTCTCTGAACTACAGCCACATGGCCATATATACAGCCAAACCCCTATAGGTACAGCAACACTATAGGTAAAGGTTCAGTTACCACCGCACGGCTATAGGTAGCTTTTATCAATTTTTCTTCTTTCTACACCCCTTTCCAATGGATCAACTCCGTGATCGCCTTAGGTACTTCTGAAGGACCTCTCGCTCTTCTAACTAGGCCTTACTGGCTCCTTTTGGTATGCAGTTTATGTGGGTCTACACTGCTTTGACTCCGAACCAGGCTTTTTTGGGGGTTGTAGCCAGCTTTTGGGATCCGATGGACCATGTCTTCCGCTTCTCTAGGCAGGAGCTGTGCCCCATGGTTGAAGAGTTCAGCACCATTCTTAGTGTCCCTTGCCCCCGCGGAGTCAGGTTAGCTATCCCTAGGTCTGATTTTGGTAGCTTACATACACTTTACGGGTTGTTCGTATGGGACACGATAGGCTTGGGCCGTTTGCTCTCTGGTGGGGCTGCCCCTACGAGTTTCAGTCTGTCTGCTATCATGGATCTATGTTCTACCTTACCCTCTTCTGCCCCTAGTTGGGCCCCTCTAATGAGTCTACTGCTGATGTCTAATTATCTATGCGAGTCCAGGGATGGGACCTACGGTTTTCGGTTGGCCTCAGTAGTGGCTCAGATGGCCAATAGGGCTTCACCCATAGGGGTTATCATAACTGAGAGATTGATTTACTTGGATTCGGTTCATTCCGGTTGCCCTATTGAGACTAACGGGTGCCCATTTCTTCTTCAGGTATACTCATACTTCATACTTTCTCAATCTGATTGTTTCACTACCCATCTGATCTACTGGCTATCATATAGATTTGGTTATTGGAGAAGCTGAGTCTCCTGAGTGTTCCTACACCTTATCCGAGGTACGCTCCTAAGCACTATTTGGCTCGACGCATCGAGGTCACAGATTTTGCTACCCGCTCTGTAGAGGAGTGCAACCCAACATGTACCCATATCATTAATTGACATTCCATGTCTAATGGCCAATGATACGCCGCCATCCAGTCAAGGATATGCTAGTCTTTGGCTCTATTCATTCTCATGATTAGAACAGACTAGGGATATCTTTATGATTATAACTTTAACTCTACTAAAAGTCTCATAATCCAATGACCTAGATTGGTTTACTTTAGTATGGTTATAATCATTGGATACTCTATTTATAAATAGCATAAGATATAAATAAATAGATTCATGCCTTTCTTTCAACACAAAATGTATAATACAAAATATCTAAATATAAAGTACAATACAATACAAGAACCAATGCAATTTGGACTAGGGCACACCAACAATCTCCCACTTACACTAGTTCCAACTAGGCATTGCCCTAATCCCTGTAGATCTAGTAAGACCCTTATGTTGTGCCTGTGGCAGCGCCTTGGTCAACAAATCTGTAACATGGTTCCCTGTGTCATCTCTCTATAGTGAAATGTCTCCTCTGTCCACGATCTCTCAGATGATGTGAAAATTCTTGAGTACGTGTTTGGACTTCTTATGTAATCGAGGCTCCTTAGCTTATACGATGGCCTCGTTGTTGTCATAGAAGACATTTACTTGGTCTAGGATAGTTGGAACTACTCCTAATTCAGTGATGAACTTCTTTATCCAAACAGCTTCCTTTGCAGCTTTACATGCAGCAATGTACTCAACTTCTATGGTAGAATCGGCGATGGTTGGCTGTTTCGACGTCCTCAAAATGATGGCCTCGCCGTTCAATAGGAAGACATAACCAGACTACGACTAGTTTTCATCCTGATCGGTCTCAAAGCTTGCGTCAGTGTACCCTGATAATGACAACTCTTCTTAACCTCTATACACTAAGAAGCTATCCTTAGTCCTGTTAAGGTACCTAAGGATTGCCTTGACTACCGTCCAGTGATCCTCCCTAGGATCTGACTGGTATCGGCAAGTCATACTTAGTGCAAAAGAAACATCAGGTCTTGTACATAACATGAAGTATATGATAGATCCTATAGCCGAAGCATATGGGATCTTCTGCATCATCTCCTAGTCCTCCTTTGTCTTTGGATTGTTGTTCCTACTTAGTTTGAGCCCATGGCACATAGGCAAGAAACTTTTCTTTGCCTTTTCCATGCTAAACCTTTTCAGAACTTTGTCTATGTAAGAGGCCTGACTTAGGCCCAGAAGCTGATTGGATCTATCGCTGTAGATCGTGATCCCTAAGATCATCTCAGCTTCTCCTATGTCCTTCATTGCGAAGCACTTACTCAACCACTGCTTGGCCCCTTGCAATGTTAGTATGTCGCTTCCAATAAGAAGGATGTCATCTACATATAGGACTAGGAATGTAGATACACTCCCACTAACCATCTTGTGCCATGTACACATCCTCGAGTAGCTTTCCATTCAGAAAAGCGGTCTTAACACCCATTTGCCATATCTCATAATCATACCATGCATCTATTGCAAGTAGTATCCCAATGGATTTGAGCATTGCAACTGGTGAGAAGGTTTCATCATAGTCAATTCCCTGGACTTGTCCGAAACCCTTCGCCAGCAATCGCCCTTTGAAGGAGTTGTCGGCCTTTAATTTGAAACACCACTTGCAACCGATTACTTTAGCACCCATAGGTAGATCAACCAAATTCCAAACTTGGTTATCGTACATCGATTGCATCTCAGCTTCCATGGCTTTACGCCAGTTAGCTGACTGTGGGCTTTTAATAGCCTCCTGGTAGGTCATGGGCTTCTTGGTCAAAGAGTAGAAAATTCCCATCATCGGTCATGAGAAACCCATGTCTCTCGGGTTAATGACAGACCCTACCAGACCTTCTAAGGTCCTATGTGATCGGTTTAGATTCCTTAATTGTTTGAGGTTCTGGTTCAATCTCCAAGCTATCCCATATGGCTGCTTATGGATCTTGGACTTCCTTGAGCTTAATATTGCTCCCACTGTCTTTCTTGGAGATAAACTCTTTTTCAAGAAAGACACCCTTTCATGTTATGAACACCTTGTTCTCAGCAGGGTTGTAGAAGTAATATCCCCTTGTTTCCTTGGGGTAACCTACAAACAGGCACTTATCAATTTTGGAGTCCAGCTTACCACTTGTCAATTTATTGACATGGGCCTCACAACCCCAGATCTGCATGAAAGAGATGTTAGGCTTTTTACCCGTCTATAGTTTGTATGGCATCTTTTCAACTGCCTTACTCGGTGTACGGTTAAGTGTGAATGCAGCTGTCTCTAATGCATATCCCCAGAAGGATGTTGGGAGAGTGGTTCGACTCATCATTGAGCGGACCATTTCCAACAAGGTCCTAGTCCTCCTTTGTGACACTCGATTCCATTAGGGTGTTCCAGGAGGAGTGAGCTATGATATTATCCCACACTCTCTGAAGAATGAATCAAACTCTAGGCTCATATACTCGCCACCTCGGTCAAATTGAAGTTCCTTAATAGTCTTACCTAGTTGGTTCTCCACTTCGTTCTTGTACTCCTTGAACATCTCTCAAGAATGAATCAAACTCTAGGCTCATATACTCACCACCTCGGTCAGACCGAAGTGCCTTAATAGTCTTGCCTAGTTGGTTCTCCACTTTGTTCTTGTACTCCTTAAACCTATCAAGGGTTTCAGACTTGTTCTTCATTAGATAGACATAGCCATATCTATTGAAGTCGTCTATGAAAGTAACAAAGTAGTGAAAACCATTTCTAGCACTAGTGCTCATGGGCCCACACACATCCGAGTGTATTAGCTCCAACAAGCCCTTAGCCCTCTCAGCTTTCTTGTTGAAAGGTGCCTTTGTCATTTTGCCTCTTAAACAAGATTCACATGTGTTATAAGACTCCAAGTCAAATGACCCTAGCACTCCACTTTTGTGAAGTCTAGCTATGCGTTCTCATTTATGTGGCCCAAACGACAGTGCTAGAAGTAAGCAGGATTAAGTTCATTAGGCTTAACCCTCTTAGTGTTTATGTTATAGATTGGATTTTTTTTTTATTTAAGTCTAGGATATATAAACCATTATTTAGAAAAGCATTTCCATAAAAAATATTGTCTTTCACAATATCAATTTTTTCAAAACCAATATTGAAAACAAATCCAGAAATATCCAAGACAAAAACTGAAATAATATTCCTACACATGGCAGGTACAAATAACAAGCTTTCAAAATCAAAAGCAATCAAGTGAGCATCTCTAAGTAGAAGTCTCCAATCTCGATGGTAGTAACCATAGCACCATTCCCGACTCAAAGATCGACTTCTCCGGATCCCAATAACCTCCTATTTCTCAATCCCTGCATATTACAACAAATGTGAGAACCACATCCAGTGTCCAACACCCATGATGTCGAAATAGTGAGGTTAATTTCAATAACATATATACCTGAAGAACTACCCTGGTTCTTCACTTGCTCTCCCAAGAGCCTTGGACATGTCTTTTTCCAGTGTCCTTTCTGCTTGCATTCGAAGCACAAATCCTCAGGAGCGGCCTTGGGCTTGGGCCCTTGCTTAGCCTTCTTAGCATTGGCCTTCTTGGCCTTGGCTTTGGCTTTAGCCTTGCCTTTGCCCTTCACAGTAGGGGTGTTCCCCTTGTTTACTAGCAGCACCGGTGGAGTCTTTTTGACAGACTGTTCAGCAAGGTTGAGCATTCCATATAACCACAATCTTATCCATACCTCATTTTCTCTAGTGTAGGCCGAAAATATGGGGGCTAGGGTTAGGGAAAAACAGATTTAAGGCTCCCTTTTGTACTCCTTGTATAATAAGGTTTTAAATAAACTATAGGTTAAGTTTATTTGATTTAATTTATTTAATTTGTGTCATTAGAATTAAATAAACAATATTATAAAATTCTAATTGATACAATTAAATACAATTTAATCAAATTAACATAACCTTAAGTTAAATTAAAATCAATCTTAAAAAAATAAAACCGATGTATTCAAATTTCCACCAAGGAAATATTATTTAATTAATTATTTACTACATGTAATCAATTAATTAAATAAATTAAATTTCTCGCTTAATGTAATTGCCTACTTGGTTAAGGGAGAGGACAGATGCATCCATTCGTTGGGTCTGCCCCTGGTGGGACATTTCACATGTGGCCATTGAGACTTGGATAGGAGGCATACAGCTGCTTCGGTTGACTCGGGTGACATTTTACTCTCCTACACGGTTATGTAGATAGTATGGGCAGGCGCAGGGAGTGCCCCGTTCTCTGTGCATGACTAAGTGTGGAGAGTTCACACTGTGGTGGCCCACACATGTGCAACAATAGTGGATAAGCCCTATTCGCTTTGAGATTCTGAGGTATGACAGTATAGCTCTAGTGGAGACGGATGGCCATTACAGAGCTTGGTTGGATGATTTGGTGACATGCCCTACGAGCGCGAGCATGAGGAACTGACTTTGAGATATCTCGGGCTATAGGGTATTTCCATCATCGGGGACCACTACTGATTGCCTTTTTTTATTTTATTTTATTTTTATTTTTATGTCCTTATTTGTGCATACACTGCCCTTATGGGTTTTCAGCCTATCTGACTGTCTTAACTTTTGCCTAAACCACCTTTTTAGGTTTTCGACTTAGCAGACTTTTATTTGTATCCGAAAATTTGCATAGACCGCCTTTCGGTTTTCAGTCTATCGGATTTTTTTTCTTTTTTTTTTAAGTGAAATGCATGCAAAGAGGGCATGTATACAGTCGTATATGCATGATACCAATTCAATTTCAAACGGACTTGGGATTTTTAAACCGACAGAACAAAGCATTCATTCATTCATTCATTAATAATGTTTTAGCACAATGCACATCAAAGATGAAATGGAGCTAAGGACAGAATCAGTAATGGTATCCTTCTCGACTGAACCCACGACTGCCATCAACCGGTCTTTATAGATTTTCCCGCTAATGGTGCTCACCTCTCTGTCCTAACTTTTGCATGGACCCTCTTTTCAGTTTTTGATCCATCGGACTGTCCTAATTTTCACATGGACCGCTTTTTCAGTTTTCGATCCATTGGACTTTTTTTTACAAGTAATAGCGCCTAAACTTATCCTGATTGATGGGGTTGATGACTTGGTCTCTGTTTCCACTGGTAGAACTGTTTCCACCCCATAGACTAAAGGGCATGGTATTTCTCCGGTGGGTACTCTGATGTTAATTATATGTCCTCATAAGGGAAATAGTATGTTGACCCAATCTTTGTAGGCAAATGCCATTTTGATGGAATCTTCTTTGAGAAACTTATTGGCCGCTTCCATCACCCCATTGTCTCATGGGTGATACAGAGATGACTTATGATGCTCCATTCCTTTATTCTGGAATAAATGTGTTGTTTCCCCCCTGAAATTATGCTCCATCATCGGTCACAACATGATGCGGAATTCCATATCATATAGATACATTCTTCTTTTTGAACTTAGACACACACTTTTTTTTTAGGTTGTGACATTCGTATATGACTCCGCTTCTACCCATTTTGAGGAGTAGTTGATGGTTACGACTGTGAACCTGTAATACCCCGAATATTTTAATAATATTTTTCATCATTATTTTTATTAAATAAATTATTCTCATTATTTTAATTTTATGGCATTTAATATTTTTAGGCTTAATTAATTAATTTAATTTAATACCTTAAGCTTATTATTTTTAAATGCATCTTTAAACATGATTAAATTTTGTGAATATTTTGGGGTTAGGAAAATTATATATTTTAGGACTAATATATTTAGACATTTCGGCCAACTTGTATTTATCATAATCCCTCTCTATTTAATCCCTCCTTAACCTAATTCACACTCATTCTACAACATAAAGTCCTAACTACACTAAAGCTCATCTCCCCCTCTCCCTTGTGTGTGCAATTCGGCCAAGCATCCCACCTTCCACTCTCTCAAATTTTCGACCTCCTACCTCTACCACACCCCTTCATTGATTGTTCTCATTGCATACTTGAGGTTTAGAAGCTCAATTCAAGGAAGTTGGTTTTGGGTTTGATTTGCTCCTTGGATTTGGCCATCAACACCTTTAATTCTTCCCTTGGATCATCAATTTGAGCAATAGGACTTAGCAATCAAAGGTAACTACTCTATCCATACTCCTACACTTAGGGTTGAATGGTAGAAATTAGGGCTTTTATGTTTTTTTTTTATGTTGGAATTGATTAAATTAATTGTAATAACTTGATTGGTATTGCTAGAATTTGAATTGGCATGATTTGTTTACTGATTTTGGTCAATTGGGTTGATAGAATTCGAATTATAGGGCTGGTATGATGATTTAAAAACTTGCACATAAGGTGTTTGATAGAATACCCTTGCTGGACAGCCTGCACAACATTTTTCTAAATTCGTTTTAAATAGGTTATGGTTCTCAGAAACTTCTGAAATTTTTATATGTTTTAGATAACATGTTAAACTGAAAATTCGTAGAAGAAACCATGTCAAAATTCATTGGTTTTCATGTCCTAAAAATTCACCCAAAACTGTTGCTTGAAACTGCCCCTGATTGTTTTCAGCACTGACCTATAATGTTTGAAAATTCATATCTTTTTGTGTACTTCGATTTTTTTACATGAAACCACTTGCAAAATTTTTCTAAGATTATGAACTACAAAAGTGCTTTATATTTTCTCTTCTAATTCTGATGGTAAACTGGGGTTATACTGATTTTAAGATAGTGTAAAATTTGGTGCTCTGTTTCCAGGAATCTGTGATCAGTAATCATTGGACGCTTTTAACTTTTGCTCTGGTTAATGAATGCATGAAATTCCAGTTGGTATTTGAAGATTATAATGCTATGTTGCTCCCTGAATTATTTCATGATTTTTGGACAAGTGCAACTATTTTATTCTGAATTTTGTTTTCCTGACCTGCTGCCTGCCCTGTTTTCGGGACAGCCTCACTGTTTGGCCTATATTTTTTTTGTACACTTATCCGAATGACACGAAACGAATTGCATTTTGTGTATATTAAATTGAACTTGGTTCCTTAAAATTTTGAGAATCTTTGGAAGAGTTTTCATATGGTTTATACTGTTTTGAAATTCAGGCAGTGGATCTGCCATATTTGGTGTTTTGGATTAAGGATGTTTTTTTATACCACACTTGGTGGATTTTTGATGAATTGAATTGGTTTATGTGGACACTTGGTCCTTTGGTTTTATATTGAGGAAGAATAGCCTATAATGGCATGTTTTGGACAATTGGTCCTTGGATTTGATGTTGATTTTGGGTTAAGCCTAAAGTGGCACCCTAATGTTGATTTGATGAGATTGGTTTGAAAATTGGTTTTTGATACACGATTGCATATGGGAGTTGCCGGACTGCGGTTATTCTGGCATATGGACAGTGTTTCCCTTGTGATATTTTTGACCTCTTCATGGTGCACTTGGCCCATGATGGACTCACTTGACTGCGGTTTTTCTTGTGAGTGGTCCGACCTCTTCATTGGTATTTGTCCAATGATGGACTCTTTCGACTGCGGTTTTTCGATTGAGTGGTCATAGACCTCTTCATTGGTATTTGTCCAATGATGGACCTGCTTGACTGCGGTTTTTCGAGTAGGCGGTCTAGTCGTTCTCATTAGGCGAGTGGACTGCGGTTTTTCCCTCGTAAATGGGAGAGTTGGCCAGCTTAGACTTTTTGATTGATTGTGGGATTAGGGGACTGCGTTTTTTTTTTCCCCGAGCGTCCGACCTATTTGCTATTCGTTGGCGATTTTGGATTGAGAAATTGACTGATGAGTTTTATATCCGAGACTGATTTTTATATCATGAGATTTTTATACCAATGTTGGTTTGATTTCGTATCATGTTTCTTAATTTAATTAGTTTAAACTCTTTTTCTTCGCTTTACTTTATTCTTGTTTTATTATTTAAACTGTTTTACTCGCTCAGCTTTATTTCAATTTGTTTTTGCCTTATTTTCAAGCTATTCGGTTTTAGGTGTTCGAATATGGACACTGTAGTTACTCGTCACTAAGTGGCGACCATTTTTTTTCAGATTTTGTAGGTACCGATGCCGATGCTTGACGTGTGATTGTTGTGTCGTGATGGGACTTGGGCGAGTGGACGGATTCTTTTTAGGCATTAGCTACTATAGTTGGGCATATTACTAGACTTTATTTCATTTATTCATTTATTGCTTAACAATGGTTTGTAAGGATATTTATTTATTTATTTATTCATTACTTAGCATTTTTAAGGCTCAATTTATATAGTTAGATAGTTGGTTTGCTCGATGATTACCGATCTCGTGCATTGAATTCCGCCTTTGCACGCTTACCGAGGTCGGGGTTGTCACAGAACCTACATCTGTTCACCACAAGTGGCCTTACTTCTCTGGCACCAATTCCCATGCTGTGATAACCCCCCTTTTTTTGTCTGAGTCCATGGAGCTTCTGCTTGACTAGTTTCATCTTTGAATCCTTTGGAATTTGCTATTCAGTAATTTCTCTGTCAACCCCCATATGACATCGTATAGCTAGGCAAAGGTTTCCACATGCTTTTGTGGTGCTTTTACGATTTCTTTTCTCTCTTCAGGTGTGAAATCTTTCAATATGGATGCCATTTTTGGGTCGTCTGTCCCTAGATTTATTTCATTCAATGATGTATCATGTATGTTAAAGGCAGTAAATGAATGTTTGTATGTATGCATAGTTCCATCCGAAAAAAATATCACACAAGTAATTGAAACCAAATTGCATTGTATTAAATGCCTTATGGGCTGAATTGTTCACATTATTAAAAAGAAAAGACAAACACATTTAAAATAGTTATCATCCTCCACATGCAGAGGGTCTTCTCTAACTGCAACATCCTCAACCTCAATAGCTTGCACACCTGAATCATCCAAAGTTGGGTAAGGGATTACTCTGAATGCTCAACTTTAAGGGTGGTTTTACGATCTTCCCCTCTGTAATCAACTAACAAATGGCCTTTATCAGTTGAGTGCAATCATTGGTGCGGTGACCTGGCATCACGTGTTAGGCACAGAAGTTGTCCCTTTCTACTTTAGCTGGCGGTGAATAGGGCTTCAAATTCTGTTATAGTCCCACCTTCCTACACTTGGCGAAGATACGGATGATAAGTGCTAAAAAGGCACTTATATATGATATAATCTATAAGGAATTTAAGATGTTTTTACTTATTATATATTAGATTTCAGCTTGGTATTGCATGTTTTTTATGATTTACAGTTTTAAAGATCAAATATGCAAATATGTGGAATTTAGCTAAAAAAGGGAGCAAAAACAAAGAAAGATTAAAGAAAAGAGACAGGTCATAAGCGCAATGTTTATCACGAGCGTGACCCAGCCTTGACTTCAGCAAATTGTCCAGAAACCCATATGAATCATGATCGCGACTCTATATAACGATCGTGGCATGCACTTACAAGTAGTTATTCAATCTTATCCACTTGGAACTTCAACCACCACTTTGGATAGACACAACCCTTCATGAAAAGACATAAATCTTCATGAAAGGACAAAACTTTCCAAGAAGGACCAATAGTATTCAAGAGACATAACTCTTCACAAAGAGATACATCTATTCAATGAACCAACACAACTTTACAAAGAGACATAACTCTTTATGAAAAAACACAACCTTTCATATAGGAACACAATGGTTCAATGCTTATAAATAGTGGAAGAAATCCTAGAATTCGAGAGACCATGGATAGCAAGAAAAAGAGAGAAAATTTTGCAATGTTAGAGAAATAAAGTGTCTAGAGAGTTTGAGTGTTGTTTTAATATTTAGTACAAGCAAAGGGGACCCTAACACCAAGGTCCTTGAATCAATATTGTCGCTGTATAGAGAAAAGATACTTCGAGGTTGCAATATACCTATAGGTGTAAGTTTTGGGATTCGTCATTGGAAAAATAACGTGGTGCAGTGGAAAATACACCATTTAAAATTTCCTAGAATCCACCTATCGTGTCTAATTACCATTGATTAGAATAAAACCAAATTGAATCAAGAGAGATTAACTCACCGGATTCGTCTCTTCTAGAGACTGCTGTAGAATCATTTCTTGAAACTGTGATATCCAAAGTCTGGTGCACGACCAACTATCGAGTGGGAACCGGTGCTAGCCGAAGAAACGAAGGAATGGAGGTTTAATGCTGGGATTTTCGGCTGTTTTGGGGCTACTCTTGGTGGCTGAAATTTCTAGCAATTAATTAGAGTTGAATTAGGGTTTTCTTCCTTAAGTGTGCCCTTATATAAACACCTTATCAAATTGGGTTTTAATTAGGTTAATTAAACCCAAGCCCAATAGGATTATAATTACATAAATAAACTTTAATTAAAAAGTATATACTATGTAATTTAATTCCATTTGGCTAAATTTAATTACCCTTGAATAAAATTAAATCACACTTAAGTAAATATAATACATGTATTTAATTTTCCTACTTAGGAAAATTATTTAATTAATGGTTTACTTTATGTAATTTAATTAATTGATAAATTAATTAATTATATTATGTAAACTTATTAATTAAATTAAATTCAACCAAATGTTAATTAATTACCTTGACACCGAATATCAACTAATTAATTAATGCATTCCTCCCAATGTACATTACATGTACAATTTCTATAAGTTACAGCTCAGTTGATCTATGTGCACGGTCCTATGGGTCTATCTTTGGTAGTAGGCCTAAGGCTCACAGACTGTAAGTGGGTTCTAGCAAACCATTATAGCCCCCAATGAAGACAGAGATGCAGTAGTCTTTAGAAGACACTCACTAGGTAGTAATCTCATAGTGTCCTTTGCCTAACGATATCGATATGAATAAATAAGAGACATGGTGTCCGTTATCCTCTTCTATTGTTTATTATATTTCTTGATCTTGAGTTGATTGATTAATCAAATAATCATCGACTTACTTGGGTGTGGCCATACACTTGTCAGTCCCACTCATCAAGTAGCCAATGATATCATCTCGATGTTACCCGAGTGGCAATTCCATCACTTCATCATCAATATCAACATGTTCACCGGTCCACCCAATCATACCCATATTTAGCATCCTTTTACAAACTTGTTAGGCGTATGTCAAAGTGAACCGGATTCCATATTGATATTATAATGAAATCTGGTCAGAGGACAAAAGAGACCTACTTAAGAAAGACCTATGACGCGACAACCATGACCTATGACGCGACAACCATGTGGCTTTCTTGTGCGGATCGATCCAGTCCCATGTCAACGACATGTACCTATATTCATGACTAACTATACAAGTACTATGGCTAGTTAAGAACTGCCATACAGTAATCGAATATACAAGTCTGTGGTTCTATTTGTTCCCACGATTAGAACAGACCTGGGATAGGTTTTATGATTATCAATCAATGGATATTCTACTCATATGATAGCACAAGATATAAATGAAATATATTAATTGCCTTTATTAATGTGACACAAATAATGTATCTATACAATGAGTCTTAATGTATAATACAAAATACAAGAATCCAATGCCCTAAGAACAAGGGCACACCAACAATCTCGCACTTGCACTAGTTCCAAGTGGGCATTGCCCTAATTCCTATAGATCTGGTATGACCGTCGTGCTGTGTCTGCGGCAGCACTTTGGTCAATGGATCAGCGACATTATTCTTGGTGTCAACCTTCTGCAATGATATGTCACCATTGTTCACAATCTCCTGAATGAGGTGAAACTTTCTGAGTACATGTTTGGATTTCTTGTGTGACCGGGGCTCCTTAGCTTGTGCGATGGCCCCATTGTTGTCATAAAAAAACATCAATTTGGTCTAGGATAGTAGGTACTACTCCCAACTCGGTTATGAATTTCTTGATCCAAATGGCTTCCTTCGCAGCTTCGCATGCAACTATGTACTCAGCTTCCATTGTAGAGTCAGCAATGGTGGCCTGCTTTGAGGACCTCCAACTAATGGCACAGCCATTCAGAAGAAAAACATAACCAGGCTGTGATTGGTTCTCATCCTCATTGGTCTCAAAGCTTGCAATAGTGTAACCTGACACTACCAGCTCATCTTGACCTCCATACACTAAGAAAGCATCCTTAGTCCAATTAAGGTACTTCAAGATTGCCTTGACAGCCTTCTAGTGTTCCTCCCCGGGGTTCGACTGGTACCGTCTAGTCATAGTTAGTGCAAACGCGACATCAAGCCTCGTACATAACATAGAGTACATGATAGATCTAATAGCATATGCATAAGGGATCTTTTCCATGTTCTCCCACTCCTTTGTTTTAGGACCATCTTTCGTACTCAGCTTCAACCCATGGCGCATAGGTAAGAATCCTTTCTTTGCCTTGTCCATGCTGGATCTTTTTCAGAACCTTGTCAATATACGTGGCCTGAGTTAGGCCTAGAAGCTGATTAGATCTATCTCTGTAGATCCTGATCCCCAAGATCGTCTCAGCTTCACGTAAGTCCTTCATTGCGAAACCATTGCTCAACCACTTACAGTGTTGGTATGTCACCTCCAATGATAAGGATGTCATCAACATACAGCACAAGGAAGGTGGACACGCTCCCACTAACCATCTTATACACACAGGGCTCATCAGAATTATGTGTGAAGCCATATTCCGTAATGGCCTCATTGAATCTCTGATTCCATGACCTTGATGCTTGCAAAGATCCATAAATGGATCTTTGAAGCTTGCATACCCGGTTTGGATATTTTGGATTGATAAAACCTCAGGTTATGCCATGTACACATCCTCGAGTAGCTTTCCATTAAGGAAAGCAGTCTTAACATCCATCTGCTATATTTCATAATCATACCATGCAGTTATGGCTAGTAGTATCCTAATGGATTTAAGCATAGCAACTGGTGAAAAGGTTTCATCATAGTAAATTCCTTGAACTTGCTTGAATCCTTTTGCCACCAATCGCCCCTTGAAGGTGTTGTCGGCCTTTAACTTGAAAAACCACTTGGAACCTATCACCTTAGCACCTGGAGGTGGATCCACCAAGTTCCATACTTGGTTATCATGCAAAGATTGCATCTCAGTCTCCATGGCTTTGCGCCATTGATCTGAGTGTGGGATTTCAATAGCCTTTTGATAGGTCCTTGGCTCCTCTTGGTCAACGACCATAAGGTCCCCATCATCAGTCATGAGAAAGCCGTACCTCTCTAACTGATGGTGTGTCTTACCAGACCTTCTAAGTCTTGTGCAACTGGTTCTGGTTACTCAATTTCTTGAGTAGTTAGATCGGTTCTCGAAGCATCCTCAGTAGTAGCTGTAGGAGTTTGTGAGTCTTAAACTTTTGAAAGTTCAACATTACTCGCATTGTCTCACTTGGAAAGGAATTCCTTCTCCAAGAAGATTGCATTTCTGGATATGAAAACTTTGTTTTCCTCTGGATCGTAGAAGTAATAACCCTTAGTTTCCTTAGGGTAACCCACAAACTGGCACTTGATAGATTTAAACTAAATTTTGCCACTTGTGAATTTCTTAACATGTGCATCACATCCCCAAATCTTCAAGAAGGAAACATTAGGCTTTCGGCCCTTCCATAGTTCATATGGTGTTCCCTCAACTGCCTTGCTTGGTGTATTATTAATAATGTAAGCAGCTGTCTCTAAAGCATATCCCCAAAAGGAGACAGGGAGTGTAGCATGACTCATCATTGAGCGGACCATGACTAGCAAGGCCCTATTCCTCCTTTCTGACACTCCATTCCACTGGGATGTTCCAGAAGGAGTGAGTTGGGATACAATCCCACACTCTCTCAAAAACGAGTCCAACTCTTGGCTAAAATATTCACCCCCTCGGTCAGACCGAAGTGCTTTTATTTTCTTTCCAAGTTGGTTTTCTACTTCATTCTTAAAGTCCTTGAACCTTTGGAGGGTGTGAGCAGACAATGTTTTTACGAAACGCGTGGCGAAGCGGGAACCGGGGATTTTCTGTTCGAAGTGTGATGATATGGTCTGAAAACGGGTCTTTAATCTTTCTTAAGAAAATATTTTGTTTTATTGGAAAAACCTTTTTGTAGAAAACTTAATTGTAAGTGTGAATTTTGGTAAAAATAGATTTTTAGAAAATCCAAATTTGAACTTAAAGATCTCGAAACCTAAATTTCGAACTTAGATACAGAGTCGCCACCCATATCAGCTCATCCGGGAAATTCTGGTACAGCTCCATACCAAGTGTAGACGCGGTACCTAATTCAGAGTTCAAGGTTCGAGCAACAAATCTACTAGTCTTCACTTATTTTCAATTATTATTTCATAATGTAATGTTGCATTCACTTAATTCTACTCATTTTATCTCTTCTTATATTATTAACCAATGCTCATACATATGACATAAATATAAAACCAAAATAAATTGTAGAAAAGTAAAAGTGCGGGAAAAGTAAAGAGAGGCCAAATTATACAACCCAAGAAAAAGAAAACTCTCATCCTCACCATTTATAACCACCTACTATACACGATAATCTAAGAAATTACAATCGTCTAATTACACGAGATAATATATTAAATACATTAAAAATGAAAAATAACAAAAATAAAAGCTGCATCCAAATACGGTTAGCACAAATAATCAAGGCATACAAAAGACTCAAATAGGAAAGAATAGGGATTTGTAGGAGCGGGGATATGCATTTCGAAAACGGTTTTTGAAATGCCCTGTAGGTTTTATGCATGAAAAACTAATTTTGAAAACCATTTGGCTCATTTTACATGCATCTTCCAACTTTAGTGGGCCGGATATCCCAGGATTTGGGGTTCCCGTTCATGGGTGGGCCTAAATTAAACATACATCTAGGGTCCAAAAACAATGTAAACACACCAAAATTCAATTTTGAATGGGAAAAAGATGCAAAATTACAAAAACTATAATTCTGCCTCAACTACAACGGCGCTGCCCGCGCGGCTGTAATCATCAGGTGGGGCGGCTGTAACCGAAATCGCTTCCAAAATCGCAAAAAACTTAAAAACACAAACAAATAGCACCCAGAATGAATTAAAAAGGATTTTTAAGGCCTCTTAGAATATACCTTGTCTGTGTTCCAGTGTTTTTGGGCTTCCAAAATCGCAAAAAACTCAAAAACACAAACAAATAGCACCCAGAATGAATTAAAAAGGATTTTTAAGGCCTCTCAGAATATACCTTATCTGTGTTCCAGTGTTTTGGACCACCAGGGATGGATTTGGATGCCTGGAAATGCCTTGCAATCACAAACAACCCAAAAGTTTGTGCGATCTCCGAAGCCCGAGTGGAACCCCGAATGAGATTGAATGTGAGATTATGGTCTAAGAATGCCCCTAGAAAACTAATCCTCTAAAGTTATGATGATTTAAACGGATTTTTGTTAAGGATTCTTTGATTATTTTGGATTAAAACATTCAATTTTAATCTTTTTCACTCTAAAACCCTAAGTATGGATGTCTTTTTCCCTCAATTTCTTAATTCTCTAATTTTTGTCTGATGTTCCTAACCTTAAAATCCGGCCATAATCAATTTATATCTCCTATTTAGGTTAAAAATCCGGACTAAATGCTGATTTTAGGCAAAAAAGGACATATGATGACTACAGCCGCACGGCTGTAATGTACTACAGCTGCACCACTGCAGTACAGCCGCGCGGCTGTAGTGACTAGATTAGCCTATTTTGCTTATTTTTTGTTCTTTTCTTTGGTTTCCTTAAATACTCACTCAAATTCCTTCGGGGTTCCGTACCAAGACTTTGTCACACACATTCAGGTCACCTGAGACATTTCTAACGTCATCCAGGTCATTCCGAATCTGCTTCATGTTTATCCATGAAAATGGTAATAATGGCTTTCATCAACGAGGTCGGGAAAAAAAACATGCTCACAGGCTGCCCCTCACGTGACCAAAGTCGACTTGAACTGGTGCTTGTACCCGGTTCGAGTTTGGTCCCACGATACGGAGCACGATGAGAAGGAGAAGAGGACATACCTAGTGGCTCCTCCTACGTCTACCGGCTTTAATGTTTGTAGGGACTTGTCTCAGTTGTTTTGCGAAACATTGGTCTTGCCCAGGTTGATTTGATTCTTCAGGGACTTACTTCGACTCTGTTATGAAGCATAGGACTTTGCCCGAATTGATTTAATGTTCTCCAAGGATGTGCTTCAACTCCATCGTGAAGCAGAGGACTTTGCCCAGATTGCAATGGTTTTCTAGGGTCGTGCTTCGACTCCGTTATGAAGTAGAGGACTTTGCCCAGATTGCATTGGTTTTCTAAGGACGTGCTTCGACTCCATTGCGAAGCAGAGGACTTTGCTCGGATTGAATTTTCCTTGCCATTTGATGTTTATGAAAGGAAAGGGTATTTTGGTAATTTCATAGTTTGGGGTGTTGGCACCCTTTGAAGGAAGAGTATTTTGGTCATTTGACTTCTCGTGGGGCCTATGTCACGAAAAGGAATGAGTTTTGATGATTTGGTTCCCTTTTTTGTGAAAAGGGGTATTTTGGTCATTTGGTAACTTGGTGGCTAACAAAAGGGGTATTTTGGTCTTTGCGCCCCTAGTGGAGCTTGTGTCACTAGGAGAAGAAATATTTTAGCGATTTGGTCCTCCATATAGCTGGCGTCACTACAAACATCAAAGCCGGTAGATGTGGGAGGAGCCACCAGCTAAAAGGAAGAGTTTTGGCCATCCGATTGTTCAGTTCCTAACAAAAGGGTATTTTGGTCATTTCACTTCCAATCATGTATGTGTCACTGAAGGGAAGAGTAGTTGTGTTTCCCGCGAAATTAGTGTATCCAAGGAAAAGATGCTTTGATGATCTCCTTTGATGTTTTAAAGTTGTTTCGGGTACGTATTCGTTCCTTGATCGATAATTTTGGAAACAAAAATTTTTACCCCTTTGATCAATAATGAATACAAACTGAATGCTTTGCCCCTTGATACCACTAAAATAAGCTCTTTGTAGTGGAGCAATACTGTTGAAACCAGCTCTCTGTCTCTCTGTGGTGGAGCAATACCGTTGACATCGGCTCTCTGTGGTGGAGCAATACCGTCGACATCGGCTCTCTGTGGTGGAGCAATGCCGTTGAAATCGGCTATATGTGGTGGAGCAATGCCGTTGAAATCGGCTCTCTGTGGTAGAGCAATACCGTTGAAATTGGATCGGGAGTGCGTATTTATTCCTTGATCGATACTTTTGGGAACAAAAATTTTTGCCCCTTCGATCAAGAATAAATATGGCTTGATTGTTTTGCCCCTGGATAGTTAGGATTTGATGATGCCCCAGTGTCGAGTTATTTCTACTTTCAGAGTACTCATGGTTCGAGACAGCCTGATGATGATGTCATGTGCCTGTACTTGAGTACACATTGATGCGTGTATGCATGTGTGTGTGTTTGTTTTGAGTGTATGTGTATGTGCATGACCTGGATGCATATGCATATGATTATAGTGTTTCTTCATGTTTTTTTTTTGCTGCAGACGATGATCTGGATTGATCACCGTGAGTCTGCTCATTTAGGAACACAGGTTGATCAGTTGCACTGGCGGGTCACCGAGCTGGAGGTCATGAATCAGACTTTCAAGGACCAGACAGATGATTGGGATGCCCAGATGGGTCAATCCTTGGTGGGATATCGCACTGAAGTTTGGTTGATTGACTTGATTGCTTGCTCCACGAGGCGTGGGTGTGAGGCACTGGCTTTGATGTACCTCGGTTTTTACAGGATTAGAGTTGTCTGAGCTTGATACTATTGTATGACTTTTGTTTTATTTTCATTGTTTGTCATAATTTTTGCATAGGTCGCCCTTTTTGGGTTTTTGGCCTATCGGACTGTCTTTATTTTTGCCTGAACCACCCTTTAGGGTTTTCAATTTAGCAGATTTTATTTTGTGCCCTAGCTTTTGCATAGACCGCCCTTTTTGGGTTTTCGATCTATCGGACTGTCCTAATTTTTGCATGGACCGCCTCTTCTTTCGATCCATCGGACTTTTTTTTTTTTTTAAGTGAGATGCATGTAAACAGAAAATGTGCACGTCCATACGAATTCAATTTCAAGCAAACTTGGGACATTTAACCTGAACAGAAAACGGCATTCATTCATTCACTCATTTATAATGCTTTAGCACAATGCACATCAAAGATGAAATGAACTTAAGGACAGAATCAGTAATGGTATCCGTCTCGACCGGAACCACGCCTGCCACCAATTGGTATTTGTAGATTTTCCCGCTGTTGGTGCTCGCCTCTCTGTCCTAAATTTTGCATGAACAGCCTTTTCGGTTTTCGATCCATCAGACTGTCCTGATTTTTGCATGGATCGCCTTTTCGATTTGCGACCCATCGGACCTCTTTTTTTTCACGTAATAGCGCCTGGGCTTGCCTGGGTTGATGGGGCTGACGACTCATTCTTTTTCTCCCCTGGTGGAACCACTTCCATCCTATAGGCTAAGGAGTATGATGTTTCTTCAGTGCATACTCTGATGCTATTTTTGTGTCTTGCAAAGCAAATGGTAATTTGTCGACCCATATTCTGTAGGTAACCACTACTTTTGATGGAATCCTTTTGATGGATATATTGGCCGCCACTGTCACTCCGTTGACTTGTGAGGGATACGGAGATGGTTTATGATGTTCAACCTTTTGTTATGGAGTAACATGTTATTGTCCCTTGGGATTATAGTCCATCGCCGGTCATGATCCCTTTTTTTTTTTTTTTAGAAGCGACATTCATACATAGTTCTGTTTCTACCCACTTTGAGAATTGGTCGATGGTTGCGACCATGGTGTGATGTCCGTTCGACCCCAGTGGCTTTATTTTGCTGACACTGTCAATATGTTGTGACAATCCTCCTTTTTCTAGTTCGAGTCTATGAAGCTCCTGTTTGCCTAGTTCCATCTTCAAACCCTTTGGAACTCGGTGTTCAGTGATTTCTCTGTCACCTTGGCACGACATCGTTCAGTCAGGCAAAGATTTCCATGTTCTTTTGTGGTATGTTGCAATTTTCTATCCTCTCATCAGGCGTGAGGTCTCTTGAGACGGATATCATTTTTGGGTCATCATCTGTCCCTAGATTCATTTCATGCATTGATGTATCATGTGTGTTAAAGGCATTAAATGAATGTTTGGATGCATGCACAGTTCCATCCGAAAAATATTGCACAAGTAATTGAAATCAAATTCTATTAAATTAAACACCTCAGAGGCTAAATTTTTCACTTGATAAATGATAATAACAATAAGATAAACAAATTAAAACATGAAAATGACTATCGCCTCCACATGCGGAGGGTCTTCTCTTTATTGCAGCGTCATGGTCCTCAATGTCTTGTGGACCCGAATCATCCGAGGCTGGGCAAGGGATTATTCTGAATGCTAGGTTTCAAAGCTGGCTCAATGATCTTTCCATCAGCAACCAACTACTTGATGGGCTTAATCAACTAGGTGCATTCGTTTGTATGATTACCCATCATCATATGGTAAGAGTAGAAATTGTCTTTATTTGCCTCAGCCGGAGGCGAAAATGGCCTCAAACTCTGCAACAGACCAGCTTTTCTACACTTAGCATAGATTAGGCTTACTAACTCGGCCCACGGATAAGTGACCCTTTGAGGAGTCTGCCTTCCTTGGATCATGGTGGCCACGCCCGCTTCATACACTTCAAATGGAGCTGCATCGGAAGTCATCTTAGCATTGGACCCCACTAAATTAGCCTTAGAGCTGCTGCCCTTGTACCCTTGAGAGTACCCTTGGTTATTTCTGTAGGAGCCCGAACCCTGTCTGCCTCTCTGCTCCTCTTCCTCTTATCGTTCGATATGCTTGGCAAATTCAACCACTTCATTGAAGGAGTGGAATCTCTTCAGTTTCATTTTATCCTTGTATTGGGGCAGATTACCATCCATCAGCTTCACAATGAGCCACTCCAACTTTAGTGCTCCATCCACCAAACTTGCACATCTGTCCACCATTTGTAGTAAGCCGGGAAGGACTCATTGGCTTCTAGCAGATTCTCTCCAGGTCTTCAAGGGTAGTCTCTACTTGGGTATTGTAAGCGTACTACTTTACAAAAGCTTCAGATAGGTCCTCCCAAGTAGAACGGGTGTAGAGAGGCATTTTCATATACTACTTCACCGCAGCACCCCTCAGTGTAGTCGGAAACAGATTTAAGAGATGACCTTTCCTAATCCCTATGCTAGTCATCAACCTCACATAACTGTCCAAATGGGCTTCCAGTGGGCTCTCTCCGGTGTACGGAGGCAAGTAAGGCATCTGAAAACCAGCTGGGAGCGGCTCACCTCCATCAGCCATCAAAGTAGTTGGGTCGACATACTTAACAGGGTTATAGTGGACCATCTCCTTCTGTTGGGATTCGTCACGGGAAACCGACCGATAAAAGCGGAAATACGCGTCCATTTCCTCGAATCCGGCCTAGGAGCTTAAGATGTGGAAATGACCGGTAAGACACCGCCATACAACCAGGCTAATGATAGTCTTTAGTTCCATTCATTCCCATGATTGGAGCAGACTACGGATAACTTTATGGCCATATCGTTTTCCCTATCCACGGTCTTACTGCCAAGTGCCTCACACTTGACAACATGGATATGGATATGTTCATTGGATACTCTATTTAAAATATAGCACAAGACATATAATAAATAGATTAATGCCTTTATTTCCTTGACACAAATTGTATAATACATAAAGATTACATTAATGTACAAATGTATTATACAAACACAAGGACCAATGCCTCGGGACTAGGGCATTTCCAACACCTTCAGCTTAGGTAGCATGGCTTCAATATCAGAAAATTTCTAATTGGGCCGCTTCTCTAGCATCATCTCAATTGAGGCTTCCCTCGCCTTCTCAAAGGCCTCATCCTCTTCGGGCTGATGGTCAGGTTCTCTATGGTTAACCACTCCACTACTTTCTCTAGGAAGGCTTCCTGCGGCACCATTAGTAATTTGGACAAACTGTTGTCCCTCACTTCCAACCGAAGTCTAAGCCGGTGGAACAGTCTGAACGGGGATGGTGCTTATCATAGCTTGCACTTGTTCCCTAAGAGTAGCCTTGAACTCTTCTGAGGTTAGGAAGCTCCTCATAAAAGCAGCCATGTTAAAAGGCAAGTTTCTATTGTTTCCTTCGGCCATCTCCGCTCTGTCAGCTTCTTCTAAGAAAATCTGACTGTCAATTGGTAGAGTGGGCAATTGAGTTTCGATCTCCCGATCTGAGTCTGTCCCTGAACTGATCCCCTCCACGGTGACCAGTTCTGATTGAACTGATTGGTTTGGCACTGACTCGATATGAACTAACCGCTTTGAGGTTCATCTCCAAACTGCACATTCAACACAAGGTTAGAGGCCCGGATGGATTTCATGGACCTAGACTCGACACCCTAAATGACGTGTATGGTGTGTTCATGTTCATGATCGGATGATGCTTTATGGGTGCAGATGATGATGAGAATGACTTTTGTATTTTCTTTCTTTTTGTTTTGGATGTTCCAGGCATACCCCATGCCATGTAAAAGAAAATGTCACATGTGGGCCGGCACACGGACAGAAATTCGGTGCCTTCACGGCACCTAGCGGATGTCGGGAAATGGTCACGTGTGTATCGACAAACGGATAGTGGTTTGACACTTTGTAGGTCAATGAAGTGACATGTGATGGTTATATAGGAGTCGTTCCATAGACAGAGGTCCGATGCTTTTATGGCATCTTGGATGAAGTGATGTCACAAACAAGGCACGTGTAACTCGAGACACAGACAACATTTCGGCATTTGTGGAACACCTTGCATGATTTAGGCATGTTATGAAATGTCCTAGTACAAGTTCTAATTCAGCACTCGTGGAGAACCTTGAATGAATTTTCAATGTTATGAAACAATTCAATGTGGATCTTGACACACAAATAAGACTTTAGTGTCGCCATGACACCATGATGAATGGACATGATGTTATGTAATGGTATTGTGTGGTCTGCCACACGAACACAAGCTTAAGACCGTTGTGGTCCTCTAATGGTGCAATGATGTGATGAAATGGCCAAGTGCAGTTCGGTGCACAGGCGAACACGGGTAATCTTGGGGACTCCCGATATGTCATGAAATGAAATGTCATGAGGGGCATACTTAGAACATCCTTTATTTTAGGTGGGATGAGATGATATGAATGCCTATGTCATACAGAATGCAAATGGCTGCACAAAAATGTGGTTAAGATGCATGAGACGCGAGATGATGTCATGTATGCTTATGAAATGCAAGCACACAAGATGTATATGACACACGAGTAAGATGTTATGGCTGCAAGAAAACGTGGTTAGTATAACACACATGTATGATGGTGCTCCAAAATGGCTGCATAAAAATGTTGTTAGAAAATGGCACACGGATGATGCGTGTTTGATGTTTCATGTGAAGGTCAAAAAAATGAAACCACCATAGAACAAACATTAGCACACGCAACAATATGCTCACCCTTCCAACCTTATTCCTCCATTTGGTTGGTCTCGCATTCTTCCTAGGTGTTGAGTCTCTTTGGCATCAATCGGGGATACCAAAGGCGCACTCTCAATGTCAATTTTCAAATATATGCTTTGGTAACCCTAAGGGGAAGTTGCTAGGCCATTACATGAAGGCATGAGTCAAGCCAAGGGTCGTACAGGTTCCCATAGCAAAAATATACTCCTCACTTCTCCCCACTCAAGGGTCCAAACGAAGGTGTTCGTACGAGACTATGAGTTGTTTACCCCCTCTGGTGCCTCAATCCTAGCGGAAGAGGTAGGTCACCTTTGAAGATAAACAGGCTTAAACAAGCGTTGGAGGGATTCAAGAAGAGAAAATGTCATGCTTATGAAAATGCGAATGGAACATCAAATTATGATTTAATAATTGACTAAAAGTGAGGATATACTTCGATTGTTGCCTAAGTTCATTAAGTTTTTATGAAAAACTTTTAAAAGAAACCGTTAATCCCCAGCATTGGGATTAGACCCATGCCCAGTTGGAACTAGTACAAGTGGGAGATTGTTGGATGTGCCCTAGTCCCGAGGCATTGGTCCTTGTATTTGTATTGTACATTTATTGGATTTATGTATTATACAATTTGTATCATTAAATAAAGGTATTAATCTATTTATTATATATCTTGTGCTATGTTTTAAATAGAGTATCCAATGGACATATCCATATCCATGTTGACAAGTGTCATGCACTTAGCAGTAAGACCATAGATATGGAAAATGACATGACCATAAAGTTATTCGTAGTTTGTTCCAGTCATGGGAATGAATGGAAGTAGAGACTATCATTAGCTTGGTTGCATGGCGGTGTCTTACCAGCAATAAGACATAGAATGTCAACCAAGTTAATGGGTACATGCAAAAGGGCATGGTACAGGATATATCCCTTAAACGAGAAATCCACATGGTATAGTATCACAAGTGATTCTCGTGTAGTACTTGTATGAATCCTTTGACCTGACCATAGGATGGTACTGCATGTGAAATTAGGGGTGCACAAAAAAAACCGAAAAATCGTGAAACCGAACCGAAACCGGACAGAAAATATGGTTAACCGAAACTGATGGACTAGTGTATGATTTTTGTTTTTAAAAATTTTCGGTTTCGGTTTCGGTTTCGAAAGTCCATGTGAACTCGGTTAACCGACCGTTGAAAAAAATTTTTTTTTTTTATATAATTGGATATATAGGTTATATGAATTAATGGTGAAACATTGGGGTGCTTAATGTAATTTTATGTCTATAGTTTCCAATATGTTTAATGTAATTTTTGTCCTTAATTTAATTTTTATTTTCCAATATATATATATATATATATATATATATATATATATATATATATATATATATATATATATCTAGAAAAGAAAATTGAATTTTTGGACATGAAAAGGAAAATACTAAAGATACATTTATGTATTATGGAGAAAACATTTTTCAATAATTTAACAATAATATTAATTGTTACATCCTATAATACATAGGACTGTATTATTACAATCTAGCCAATAAAGGTCAAACCCCAACCTATCACTTTCAAATTTCAACTCATTGCTCACCCAAATCTAAATAGAAATTCATCTAATAATTTCTTGATTTTAAAAACCAACAAGTGTATGTAATGGATGTAAATTGAGAATTAAGTTTGTGTTACACAAATAAAATCTAGTATTTATAAAAATTCATTGTGATTTTGATACATCAATGCTATTATTGATATGTCACAATCGTAATGGTCCCAGATTGATATTGTCTTGAATCACTATAGAAATTCATCGATACTTGAGGTTTATAGAGTCCGAATAACTTAATTTGTCATGTACTGGAAAAATATATTGATTAATTTGTTATGTTACTTTCATAATTA
Organism: Euphorbia tirucalli; assembly: GCA_039660915.1. Lineage (NCBI taxonomy): Eukaryota > Viridiplantae > Streptophyta > Magnoliopsida > Malpighiales > Euphorbiaceae > Euphorbia > Euphorbia tirucalli. The sequence continues at coordinate 24,581,327 of CM077640.1, read as the reverse complement.
AATATCCGTAAATGAAATCTGTGCTAAATCTTGTCTTTTTTTCTTTTATGATCTGTACGATGCAAGACTACAAGATTGCAAGATTTCTGTCATATTTATAGGTAGAAAGCCTAATGCCAACATGGATTTACATCATAACTTAGAAGAAAAAGCTAATCTTGTACAGCAATTTATCTTGCAATACTTCTAAAGTACGTCAGGTGTCTCAATCTGTTAATTGGTAACAATTAATTCACCGACAAACATAATTAGTTCACTTCAGTTGTAATGTCATTTTTAATCAATTATTAAGACTATGGTTTATAATTTCATATTTGTCTTTGATATTTGAGATTTATGATTTAAAATTTTGAGGTTTAAAATATAATGTTTATTTCGGAAATGGTTAACCATAAAAAAATGGTTAATCGACCGAAATCAATGGTTAACCGAATAATGGTTAACCGTATTTAATGGACAGTGTACGGTTAGTAAATTAGAAAAACCGTTCAAGTGGTTAACAGTTAGCAAAAGTCCACATGGACCGGTTAACCGACCGTGTGCACCCCTATGTGAAATGGCATACTTTGGTGTATGCCTAAAGGGCCTGTAACAGGGTGCCAAGTATGGGTACGTTCGGGTATGTCAATGAACATGGCAATGCTATGGATATGTAGAAGGGAATGTCACTCAGTAGTCCACTGAGAAGATATCACCAGCCTCTTGATGAATGCAACTGATAAGAGTATGGCCACACCCATACAAGTTGGAACTTGTTTGTGAGCTTCAGTTCATTCGGGATCAAGTTAATGTCCGGACACAAAAGAGGGTGATCAATCGATGCCTCTGTGTTGGACACCGATATCAATGACATGGGATATTCAAGTTTAAACTATAGGGTTATGATTACAGTTGGACTGCTATCTCCATCTTCATTAGGGGCTGCAGTGGTTTTCTAGAGCCAGCCTACAGTCTGTGGGCTATAGGCCCACTGCAAACATAAAGACGGGCCTACAGGATCGTACACATTGAATGTCTAAACTCGAACTAAAATGATCAACTGTATACTTGGAGTATACACACCAGAGAGAGAGGATTCCATTAATTATATTATATAGATCAATTAGATAGATCAAAGTAATGTAATTAATATTTGTATTGGCTTTCTCATAATTAATTCAATGAATTAATTTATGAGATTATTTCCTAGGTGGAAATATTTTACATGCATAGGTTTACATGTGTTTAATTTTATGAAAGTCTAATTTAATTCATCGAGTAAATTAATTGGTCAAATTAATTATAATTTAAATGTATGTAATATATTATATGGTATAATATGTTAGCATACATGTTGAATTGAAATTGGGTTTGAAATTAAATTGGACCAAGTGAATTAATACAGACCTAGGCTTAAAGAGGAGAAACAAGCCCACATAAAATTAAAAGAAATTGGGCCTAAAATTCTCAAGGGAATTCGGCCATCTAGGTTTAAAAACCTAGATAAAAATTTCAGCCAATACAAGTGTAATTGCAGAAAAATTGTAGCAGCAAAATTCTCTCGTTCCGATCGATCCCATCGCTAGCACAGGTTGTGTTCCATAGCCGTTCGTGTATAGGAACGTGGAGGAAGTCAGTTTCGATTTCTGTAGACATCTCTAGAAGAGATATCTTCAGTGAGAAACTATTTCTCTTCTATTTATTTTGATTTCCACCTAAATGCATGCTCCTATTTCCTGAGATTCCCCATTCTGTCTTGTTATGAATCCTACTTGTATATGTGATATAATTGTGCTAACCATTTGTTTTGCAGCTTCTATTTTTCTTTTTATTATTTTGGATGTATTTGATAGATTTTCGTGTATTCTAGGCGATTGTACTTTTTTAGATATTCGTGTATAGTAGGCGATTGTATTGGTGAGGATGAGATTTTTTATCTTTTTGGGTTGTAATAAGCAGCCTCTATTATTTTTGTTTGGTTCGGATGTATGGTTTACTTTTCTGCACTTTAATTTTATGCCATTTATTTCTGTCATATGAATGAGCATGGGCTAATAACAGAAGATAAAATGGGTAGAGAATAAGTGAGTATAATATTGTCATATGAACTTCTAAATGAAAGCAAGCTTGAGGTTAAATAGGTAAGTTGCCCGAACCCTAAATCTCTGGATTAGGTACGGCAGTCTACACTCAGTAGGGAGCTGTACAAGAATTTCCCGAATGAGCTGATCCAGGTAGCGACTCTGTTACTGATCCCGAAATTTAGGTTTTAAGATCTTTAAGTAATAAAATGGGATTTTCTAAAATGTAAAAACCAGTTTTCCAAAACTCACATTCAAAGAAAAGGTTTTCTGCAAAAGGATTTCCAAACAAATCAATAGTTTTCCTGAGCAAGATGCAAACCTGTTTTCAACTACAAACATACAAACATTCAAATTCATCTTTTTCCCAGGTTCGCTTCGCCACATTCCGCTCCCTAAAAAGGTCATCCGCTCATAATGGCAATTGGTTTTGTCAAAATTAATTCAACTAATATAAAAGAGCAATTGATTAAGTTTGATTAATTAATTACAGTATATAACTAATTAATTAAATGTATTTTCCTTGGTGGAAAATTAAATACACGAGTTGTATTTATTTAAGGTTGGGTTAGATTAAATGTGAGTTGAATAAATTTAATTAAGTCAATTGAAATTTTATTATATGGTTTAATTTAATTCCAATTACAAAATTGTATCAATTAATTAAAATTGAAATTGAAATTTAACCTAAAGTTTAATTTAGAACCTAATTTTGTACTAAGTATAAAAGGAGACCTTAAAATCAATTTCTCTACCCTAGCCACCATTACATATTTCGACTAACACTATAGGCATAGGAGCCGAAATTCTCTGTGTGTAAATCCAAGTTCCCTTAGTCTCCATTCGCTAGCACGAGTCCAGTTCGATAGCTGTTCGTGTACCTGACTGTGTAGAATTGTCATTTTCTGGTTTTGCAATCTTCAGTAGTCTCTAAAAGAGACGAATAAGATGAGAAAATTTATTTTCTTTCCGTTCTTGGGTTCTATAAAAATCATGGGTCCTTTCAATCATGGAATTTGAGGGAAAATTTTAATCTCTTTTTTCCGCTGTGCACCATTTTTCCCAGTGAAAATTTCCTACAGAGGGATTTTTCACCTTTTATGTTTCATATTAAAGGAACATGGTGAAACCCTATTCTATAAGTGAGAATCCTACTCTAGCCTGAACACTCATCCTCTCCATCTCTTAGGGTTTTAGAGAAATTGGAAGAAAAGAGTTTTGCTTCCATTGGAGATTTGGTCCGGAGTTAGCACTCAATCCATCCTCAAGGGCTTCATGCGTGTGAGCGTAGAGGAGGAACAAGTAAGCCTCTTATCAAATCGATTTTCATAATGGTGACTAAGGTGAAAATCTTTTCCCCTCTTTGTTTTTCTTCTTTATCCATAATCAAGCCTTGAGATCTTGGGCACGAACCTTAGTCGTAAATGTTTTGTTCCACAATTTGTTTCTTTTACAACGATGATAGGTTCCAATGCATGTATATATTGGTTTCAACTTATTACTTGTGTATTACATATTATAGGCTCAAGCGGAAGAGTACCAAAGAGTTGCACTAAATGCTTCATATAGGTGCTGTTGGGATTTTTCACCGGAAATCACCCGATTAAAGCAGAAGAATGCGATGATTTCCTCAAATCCGTGCCCAGGATCAATTTATATGAAAATTGAAAAATCAAAAATTTAACAACAAAGAAAAGATTTCTCACTTGAGATATCTCTTCTAGAGATGGCTGCAAAAATCAAAGTAGATTCCCTTCGCGTTCACTTACACGAGCGGCTAACGAACAAGACCCGTGCTAGCGTTGGAATCAAGAGTTTTGTGAGAGAAAGTTGCTGCAAATTTTGGCTCCTTGGTCTTATTCCTCTTGGCCGAATTGTCCTAGGTCATATACCTAGGGTTGGCCAAAATTTCCTTCCCAGACTTGGCCCAATTCCTTTCATTTATTTTACGCGGGCTTTTCTTCTTTTAAAGCCCAGTCCAAAATTAATCTCCTTGGTCTACTTAATTATCAAACTTAATTTTATTTAACATGTATTCTTAATATAATATTCCAAATAATGTATTTAATACATTTAAATTTAAAATTAATTTGATCAATTAATTTTACCATGGGATTAATTTTGACTTTCATAAAATAAAGATACATGTAAAATATTTCCACCTAGGAAATAATCTCATAAATTAATTTAATTAATTATGAGAAGGCCAATGCAAATATTAATTTTATTATTATGATTAATCCAATTGATCTTAATAATATAATTAATATAATCCTCTCTCTCCGTTGTGTATACTCCAAGTATACAGGTGATTCCTTAAGTCCGTGTTTAGACGTTCAATGTGTACGATCCTGTCGGCCCATCTTTATGTTGCAGTGGGCCTATAGCCCACAGACTGCAGACGGGCTCTAGCAAGCCACTGCAGTCCCTAATTAAGATGGAGATGGCAGTCCAACTGAAATCATAATCCTGTAGTTTAAACTTATATATCCCATATCATCGACATCGGTGTCCAATACAGAGGCATGGATTGATCACCCTCTTTTGTGTTCGGACATTTACTTGATCCCGAATGTATTGATGCTCACAAACAAGTTCCAACTTGTTTAGGTGTGGCTACACTCTTATCAGTCACATTCATCAAAAGGCCGGTGATATCTTCTCAGTGGACTACTGAGTGACAAATCCCTTCTGCATATCCATAGCACTGCCATGCTTAGTGACATACCCGAAAGTACCCATACTTGGCACCCTTTTACAGGCCCTTTAGGCGTACCCCTAAGTATGCGACCTCACATGCAGCATCATCATATGGTCAGGTTAAAGGATCCATACAAGTACTACACGAGAATCACTTGTGATACTTTACCATATGGATTTCTCGTTAAGTGGATCTACCATGCCTTTTTTGCATGTACCCATTAATTTGGTTGACATCCCATGTCCAATGGCTAGTAAGACACCGCCATACAACCAGATTAATGATAGTCTTTAGTTCCATTCATTTCCATGATTGGAACAGACTACGGATCTATTTATGGTCATATCGTTTCCCCTATCCATGGTCTTACTTCCAAGTGCATGACACTTGTTAACATGGATGTGGATATGTCCATTGGATACTTCATTTAAAATATAGCATAATATATGATAAATGAATTAATGCCTTTATTTATGACACAAAATATGTATAATACAATTATCCAATAAATGTACAATACAAATACAAGGTCCAATGCCTTGTGACTAGGGCATTTCTAATAATGTCCCACTTGCACTAGTTCCAACTAGGCATGGGCCTAATCCCTAGAGATTTAGTGTGACCCTCATGCTTGGGCTGAGCCAGTGCCTTGGTCAATGGATCTGTGACATTATCCTTGGTGTCCACTCTATGTAGTGAAATGTCACCTCTTTCCGCGATTTCTCATATGAGGTGAAACTTCCTGAGCACGTGCTTTTTGTTCTTATGTGACCGGGGCTCCTTGGCTTGTGCAACAGCCCATTGTTGTCACAGAAGATATCAACTGGGTCCTGGATAGTGGGTACTACTCCCAACTCAGTGATAAACTTCTTTATCCACACAGCTTCCTTACCTGCATCACATGCTGTAATATACTCAGCTTTTGTTGTAGAGTCCGCGATGGTTAGTTGCTTTGAGCTCCTCTAACTTACAGCATCGCCATTTAGCAAAAACACATAACCCGACTGCAACTGGTATTCATCCTGGTCAGTTTGGAAGCTTGCATCAGTATACCCAGTAACTAACAGCACTTCATGGCCTCTATACACTAAGAAGTTATCCTTAGTCCGATTAAGGTACTTGAGGATCGCTTTGACAGCCTTTTAGTGATCCTCCTCAGGATCCTATTGGTACCGACTCGTCATACTTAGTGCAAAGGCAACATCAGGTCTCGTACATAGCATGGAGTATATAATTGATCCTATAGCTGAGGCATATAGGACCAATTTCATGTTCTCCCTGTCCTCCCTTGTCTTAGGACAGTTCTTCTTGCTGAGTTTCAGCCTATGACCGATTGGCAAGAAACCTTCCTTAGCCCGGTCCATACTGAATCTCTTTAGAACTTTGTCTATGTATGTGGCCTGACTTAGGCCTAGAAGCTGATTGGATCTATCCCTGTAGATCCTAATCCCTAGGATCGTCTTAGCTTCACCTAAGTCCTTCATTGCGAAGCACTTACACAACCACTGCTTTACCCCTTGCACTGTTGGTATGTCGCTTCCAATGAGTAGGATGTCATCCACATATAACACCAGGAATGTCACAATGCTCCCACTAATCCTCTTAAACACACAAGGCTCATCTTGATTCTGTATAAAGCCATATTCCTTAATAGCTTCACTGAATCTAAGGTTCCAACTTCGGGATGCTTGCTTCAGTCTATAAACGGACCTCTGAAGTTTGCATACCCTCCCAAGACACTCTGGATCGACAAAACCCTTAGGTTGTGTCATGTACACATCTTTGAGTAGCTTTCTGTTAACGAAAGCAGTTTTGACATCTACTTGCCAGACCTCAGAGTCGTACCATGTGGCTGTAGCCAGCAAGATCCTAATGGATTTGAGCATAGCGACTGGAGAGAAAGTTTCATCATAGTCTATTCCATGAACTTGCCTGAAACCTTTTGCAACCAGGCGCCCCTTGAAGGTATTATCGGCTTTTAGCTTGTAGCACCACTTGCAACCAATTACCTTAGCACCCGGAGGTGGATCAACCAAGTTTCAAACCTGGTTATCGTACAAAGATTGCATCTCTGCCTCCATGGCTCTACGGCAATTTGTAGACTGTGGGCTTACCATAGCCTTCTGGTAGGTTTTGGGTTCTTCCTCATCAAAGACGAGAAGAGTGTGATCATCGGTGACGAGGAAACCATATCTCTTCGGTTCCCGATGATCCCTACCAGACCTTCTAGGTCCTTGTGTGACCTGGGTCGGTGCTTCCTCCTATGGAAGCTCCACCTAGGTCTCCGAGTTATCCTCTTCAGGAGCTTGTGAGCTTTAAACTTCCCTTAGTTCAACATTGCTCCCATTGTCTTTCTGGGAAATAAAACCTTTTCTAGAAAGACCCCCTTCCTTGCCCCGAACACCTTGTTCTCGGTGGGGTTGTAGAAGTAATACCGTTTGGTTTCCCTAGGGTAGCCCACAAATAGGCACTTATCAGTTTTGGGTCTAGCTTGCCCCTAGTCAATCTCTTGACATGTGCTTCGCATCCCCAAATCCGCAGGAAAGACACATTAGGCTCTTTGCCCATCCATATCTGATATGGGGTCTTTTCCACTGCCTTAGTCGGAGTATTATTCAGAATGAGAGCGGCTGTCTCGAGAGCATGTCCCCAGAAACTTATTAGGAGAGAGGCGTGACTCATCATTTAGTGGAGTATGTCCAACAGGGTCCTATTCCTCCGTTCAGACACCTCATTCCATTGTGGTGTTCCTGGAGGAGTGAGCTGCTGAACTATTCCATGCTCTTTTAAGTAGGAGTCAAACTCTAGGCTCATATACTCGCCTCCTCGGTCCAACCAAAGGGCCTTGATGTTTCTGCCTAGCTAGTTCTGTACTTCGTTCCTAAATTCCTTGAACCTATCAAAGGTTTCGGACTTATGCTTCATCAGATAGACATAGCCATATCTGCTGAAATCATCTGTGAACGTGACGAAGTACAGATGTCCACCTCTAGTAGCTGCACTCATGGGCCCACATACGTCTGAATGTATTAGGTCCAATAAGCCAGCAGCCCATTCACCTTTCCTGCTAAAAGGCACTTTAGTCATTTTACCTCGTAAACAGGACTCGCATACATCAAGTGACTCCAAGTCAAATGACCCCAGGATTCTAGCCTTGTGGAGCCTAGCTATGCATTTCTCGTTTATGTGGCCTAAATGACAGTGCCAAAGGTAGACAAGATTAAGTTCATTAGGCTTAACCCTTTTAGTGTTTATGTTATAGACATGATTGGCTTCATTCAAATCCAGGATATATAGGCCATTATTTAATAGAGCTTCTCCATAAAATAATCCCTCTCTACATATAACAATTCTACCATTAGAAATAGAAAAATTAAATCCAGAAATATCTAACATTGAAACAGATATAATATTCCTGCACATGGCAGGTACAAAAATAACATTGTTCCAAAATCAAAACCAATCCACTGGGCATCATGAGGTGATATTCGCTGATCTCTATGGTAGCAACCCTTGCTCCATTACCGACCTGCAAGTCCACCTCCCCCGATCCCAGTGACCTTCTGTTCTTAAGTCCCTGCACATTGCAACAAATGTGGGAACCACATCCAGTATAATGTCTATGACATAAATACCTGACGAAGATGCGCCCTGGGTCTTCCTCTGCTCTCCCATCAGTTTAGGACACGATCTCTTCCAATGCCCCACCTACTTGCACCCGAAGCAGACATCCTCAGGACTGGCCTTATGCTGAACCTTAGGCTGGGCCTTAGGCTTCTTGGCCTTGGCTTTCTTAGCCTTGGCCTTGGCCTTTTCCTTGGCCTTGCCCTTAGCAAGAGGAGGGTTCCCCTTGTTGACCAGCAGCACCGACGGAGTCTTCTTGATCGACTGTTTAGTAAGCTTAAGCATTCTATGCAGCTCACTAACAGTTCGGTTCATCCCTTACTTATTATAGTTTAGGATTGACTGATCATAAGAATCTGGTAAGGAAGCATGGATTGTGTCCACCGCCAGCTCCTGTGAGATGGGTGATCCAAGATGGGCTAAAGTATCCAAATAGCCCTTCATCTTGAGCACGTGTAAGCTCACAGATGTCCCAGCCCCCATCTTACAGGAGTGGAATGCCTTATTGGTCAGGTACCTTTCCTGATGAGCTTGCTCTTGAAACATCTCATTCAGAGTTGTTATCATAGCATAGGCTTGATGATCCATGAACTGGTTTTGCAGCTCAAGGACCATGCATGCCAACATAAGGCAGTCACATCCCTATTATCCTTAACATGCATCTCGTATTCCTGCAGTTGAGCAGCTATTGGATTACGTCCTTGAGGTGCAGCCGGTACAGGCCTTTCTAGTACATACTCCTTTAACTCTTACCTTAGAACTATGCTTAAGTTCCTAGACCAGTCTAAGAAGTTAGGACCAGAAAGCTTGTCCCTTTCAAGAATAGATCGCAGTGAAAGTGAGTTTTTATCCGCCATTTAGAAATTCTACGCAGAAGAAGTTTAAGAGTGTTAATAAAGGACTTTATTAATATTTTCCCATATATAATTAACAATGAATCAAGTTATTAATTAATCCGAGTTGTTAAGCTTATGGGCCGAGATCCATATTTCATTAGGATATAGCCAGACGATGGCATGGAAAAACTATACCCTAATTATTTAGGTAGGAACGTCAATCCCAGCCTAGGGACTCTCGATTTGATGGGCTTGTTGGCACTTACCCATCTGTGCTTAGGGTCAGGAGAATCCCACTACCCACACTAAGTTAAAACCATTATCCAAGTGTCGGAGTAACCAATACTCCAACCCAATACAAAATGACAATACTCCAGTGCATCCAGCGAGGGCATGGTCTACAACTGGCCTATCCCCACTTCAAGCTGGTTTTGAATAAGGGAAGCACTTTTAAGCGACTTAGTAATTTCCATTAGGTTATTAGACTCATTTTAATAACGGCTTACATGCATAAGGTGGGTGAGAATGGGTTTGGATCATACATACATGCATGCAAATAAATATAAAATATAATTAAATAAGTAAAATGGATTGTTATGGGGCTATATTACAGTATAATATAATTCTATTCAGCCTATACTAGAAAATACATCAGGTGGGCCTCCATCTTCCTTCCTTCTGGGCTTGCCTCTTCACTTGGGCTCACCACTCCATTGGGCTTCTTCTTCTTTTACAAATTTTATAATAAATAAATAAAATAAAATTACATTAAAAAGAAAAATGACACGCAGGTCGTATTTACCCAAAAAGAAAATACAACCGTCTTGAAATAAGGCCCAATAGCATCCAATCATACATCCATTCAATCATATAAAATGCATCCAATACATCAATTTATAAGCATGTTATAATGCATGAAATTAAGCCCATTTCAATTATGTCCAAGCCATTATTTTGAAATTGCGAATTTTGGCGCACCATGGTTCTAGCCCTTAACAGGCTTTGGGCCTCCAGCCTAGGCAGACAACTGCTCCCACTGGAATTGGGAAACCATAAGTCCATATCAGCGGCCCGGGTAATTGTGCCAAAATAACCCGAACCAATTTCAATTAACCATATTAATTTCCAAAATTAATATCCCATGAATAAAATTAAAATTTCATTCAAGAAACCATGTGCATTTAAATTGCAAAAATTTAAACACACGAAATTTTAAAACCAATTAAAATTTTAAAACTGGGTCCCAGGCCCCGAAACCCCGTTAAATCTAAAATACTGGGCCCCGCCCACTGCAGCTTGGGCGACCGCGTTGCCCTAGCAGCAGCCACAGTTGCTAGGGGCAGCAACGGGCTGCCACTATTTCCGCCGCGTGCAGCGGCTGCCGGGGGCGATTTCGCCTCTGGCAATCCCGCATGTCCTGAAACAGCCCGTGATTTTTAATAAAAATTAAAAAATTGCAGCCAAGGAAGAACAAATCACCAAGATCATCCAATAATAGAAATTAAATCTAACATAAACCTATATGCCAATTAATTTTCAATTGCAAAAAATCTAAGGGGAAAATCACAAACCCCAATCCAAGAATCCCAAATTAAAATCTCTAATTTCAAAACCAAGGGATTCAATCCAATTAAACAATTTTCACAGATCAAAAGCCCACTCTGATACCACTGTTGGGATTTTTCACCGGAAATCACCTGATTAAAGCGGAAGAACGTGATGATTTCCTCAAATCCGTGCCTAGGAACAATTGATATGAAAATTGTAAAATAAAAAATTTAACAACAAAGAAAAGATTTCTCACCTGAGATATCTCTTCTAGAGATGGCTGCAAAAATCAAAGTAGATTTCCTCCGTGTTCACGTACATGAACGGCTAACGAACACGACTCGTGCTAGTGTTGGAATCAAGAGTTTTGTGAGAGAAAGTGGCTGCAAATTTCGGCTCCTTGGTCTTATTCCTCTTGGCCTGGTTGGCCGAAATTTCCTTCCCCTTGATTTTTAATAAAAATAAAAAAATTGCAGCCAAGGAAGAACAAATCACCAAGATCATCCAACAATAGAAAATTAAATCTAACAAAACTCTTGATTCCAACGGGTGCAATGAGCAACTACAATAGTCACATGTCAACAAGAAGGTTGGGGTTGGGCTTAATGTATCAGCATCCAGAGAAGGCAAGCAGAGTTTGATGTAGGTTTTGGTTGAGAACATAACTTTTTTGTATACTTAGATTGGAATGTTTATTTGAGAAAACACGTTGTTGGTTGATTTTTGAATTTCTATAGTTGAGTAACCATATGTTGGTTTGTGCAGAATCATTAGTAGCAATTAAAGAGAAAGCAGGTGAATCAAAACTTGAAGATGCTTTTCTTCCCTATTGAATGGTAATTTAACAATCAATTTTAATATTTTTCCTCACTTCGCCCAACTATTCGCGGCCATCCTCTTCTTCATTTTCTTCGTGGTGTTTCGCTACCTTTTATTGCCTTGAGCTTTAAGGTAAATTGGGTCTTTAAGTAATTTACAACAACTGTCTTTTTTTTCTTTATTTGTCTTTTTGTGTCACGGTGAATTTTAGGAACATCTAAATAACAATCAAGCTTTCTTTTGCTGCGTGCTGAATTTCAGGATGAACACATGGTTGGAGGTCACTTATCTGAAGAATTGGTGTATATTACATATGTTTTATATGCTTCTTTCGATTGCATAGGTCAATTGTTTCTATTGGTTGTTTTCCTAAGATTGGCTAACTGTTGTTTTCCTTTGTTTTTCTTTTGCCTTCAAATTAGTATAACTAAAATCAATACTTCCTTTGACACAAATGGTTGCTCTTCATCTTTAACTACTGAGTATAGTATACATTGAGCATTAAAGTTGTGTATTTCATTTATTCCCTTCTTTTCTTTGATTGATTTCAATTATTGTTGTGGGCTTCGATTTCTAGGCTTGGTCATACTAATTTTAAATGATGACTTAAATTATTATATTATATCCTAATGATTCTATTATTTTAAAGTACTAAAAGTGAAATGAAAGTTAAAGAACCATTAAAAAAAAAAAAAAAATCCTACATCATATTCTTACCTTTCCTACTTCAAATCTGTGGGCAATACTTTTTTGATATAATTAATACAAAAAATTTTAGAATATTACGCGATATTGTACTCTTTATAAATCTCTTTTTACAACTAAGAGAGTATTCTGTAGGAATACTATAAATCTTCTTTAATTTATATTAAAGATAAACCAAAATATATGTTATAAAAAATAGAAAATCTAAATATATCAAAGATCATTTAAAAAACGTGATTTATTTGTTTTCCAATTTAATGTAGCATTTTTTTTAGTAGAATGCAATATTTTTATTTATTATACTCTCAATGATCAAAATAAAATATTTGATTGTGCAAGTTGGTATAGGTGTTAATCTAGTGGTAACCGAGCTGTGGGGAATAATGCAACGCTTGAAAGTGACAAAAGATAAGGGAATTAAACATTTAATTGTTGATATTGACAGTATTGATGTTGTCCATCTTATTTAAAATGGTACAAATATTTTTCATCCAGCGAGGAACCTTGTTCATGTATTCGAGTGCATATGTAGAATTTTGAAGTGTCGTATGTTCAGCATGTGTTCAAGGAAGAAAACTGTGGTGTAGATTGGCCAGCTCGGGAGGATTAGCAAGGGCTACTTGGTTTCATTAATCTTCTTACTCCACAAAAGAATTTTTGTTGATTGATTGAGGAAGATAGGATAGAGATTATTGTCCATCTTTTATAATTGTCATTTTTGTTTTCTTTTAGCTTCATTCTCTTACTTTCTTTTTTCCCACAAAAAAAAAAAAAAAAAAAAAAAAAAAAATAACAAAAATGCCGAAGCATTGAGCTGCCGTGAGACGCCAAGCTAGCTAAGAGGCTTGAGCTTAGGGGCAGTCCAATTGGAGATAAATGCTAAAGGCTTAGTTGATGCACCAACTTCCCCGAGAGTTCATATTTATCGAACTTCAGTATGCTATGTCATAGAGGATTGCATGAATTTAGCTAACTCGTCTGTTCAAATTTCTTTTCATCATGTTTATTCGTAACGAATATGATAGCTCATACCATTGCACGTATTGCGCATTCTTCGATATCATGATAGAGCTGATTTTATGAGCCGCCTCCATCTACCTCTATTTGCTCGGCCCGTAGTGGAATCAGATCTTTTCTTTGAATAATACAAGGAGTTCATTCAAAATAACTTTAAAAGAATTTTGTATTTTAAAGCAAAACAAAAGCACTATATCGATATGTAAAAAATAAAAATATATAGGTTTAAATCACATGCACCTCCGGCGAGCCACATTGTACAGCAGGTCCAGGTTTAGGTAATCAAAGATTTCTCTAGTTTCTCCTCCTTCTAATTGTTCTCCGCATTGGTACTTCCCGAACAGCTCATCGAAACACCAAGCATAATGAGGTTCTAGGTTCCAATCCCTTAAAGTTTCCCGTTTTCAGCTAATCGTACTTCACGGAAGAGGCAATTTACAGATAGTAAAGCGACAATGGTTAACCTGCTTGTCTCTGAGCCTAATTGGAAAGAAGATAGACGCGGAGATACTAACTTAGCCAAGCAATGGATATCGCTTTTGGGCCAATTGGAATCTGTTATCTGGTCATTGATTACATCTGGCGGTCGATCAGAAGCTCGTCTGTGGCTCTGCAGTGCAATTGCAGGCATTAACTCCTTAACTCCTCGCCATCAGAGAGACCTATTTGTGAAATTATTGAAACATAGACCTACAAATCGGATTTTAGCATCCCAGCTCGTGGAGATGGTATTTCAGAAGAGCCCCAATAAAGCAGGATCGATAATAGCCAAGAGAAGTTATGTGCTTGAGAAATTCTTTCAAGGTATGTAGGTTTATTGTCCTTCTTTTCTATTACAGACTTTATGGTAATGAATTTCATAGCAGCAATTTGGTTTGGTGTTTTCACTTGAGTATTTCGTACAATAATTCAAAGTTAAATCTTTTAAGTGAAAGAAGTTCCTTTACTAGCCAACTTCCATGTTAAAGAAGTGAATATTGTTAATTTGCATCAATTAATGTGTGAGAATGATCTCTGATTCTTCTATGTTCTTAATTGATGCAGGAAATCCTATGCGCATAATGCAGTGGTTCTCTAACTTTGCTAGTGGTGGTGGATTAGACCACAAAAAAGGTGCCAAAGCATTATCACAATTTGCCTTCGTGAATCGTGACATATGTTGGGAGGAGCTTGAATGGAAGGGGAAACATGGGCAATCACCTGCAATGGTTGCAACGAAGCCTCATTACTTTCTTGATTTAGATGTCCAACGAACAGTAGAGAATTTTATTGAAAATGTTCCTGAATTTTGGTCTTCCAATGAGTTTGCTGAGTCCTTAAGAGATGGTGATATTTTATTCATTGATAGAAAATACTTTGTTGAATTTTTTGTTCTCTTGATGTACAAAGAGGATGCAAGAGATGTATGGGAAATCATAGATGAGCATCTTAAGGAGGAATCTTTTTCCTCTTTGTGCAACCATCTCCTCATAACTCTTGATGAGGAGGAATTACGCATTGTTCTGGAATTACTGGGCAGATATTTAAGCTCGAGAGTGGAACCAATGGACTTTGGCAACTCATCTTGTTGGCTTGAGTTTGTACTTTCAAAGTTCAATGATTCTGAATCTATTGATGAGTTACTTCTGTTAAATGCAGTCATCAATCGAGGTAGACAGCTTCTGCACCTCATGCATGATGAAGAGTCACAGGAGGAAGAAGGAAAAATCAAGGAGATTGTTTTGCAGATCTGCGAAGTCTCAACTGGTGCTAATAGCTTGGCTCCATTGCTTAGTGAGTGCTTCAAAATAAAATCTGCAAAAGCAATCAAGTGCCTAGGTCTTCAGTCTTGGGTGATTTATTATGTATTATCAAAGGAATCCCGAAATCCAGAATCCTGGGAAATATTATTTTCAAACAATGGTATAAGTTTCCGAAAATGCATGAAATATGAACTGATACATCATGTCGAATTGTCAGAAGAAAATGATTCAGAATCAGACAATAATGTCTCTATTAAAAGAAAGAAAAGGAAGAAAAAGAAAAGTAAAAAGAAAATCAGGACCTTGAATCATGATAATGATGATGATGAAGCTGATTTCAACGGCAATGAGCTACTCGATTTTGAATCATCAAATAGTCATCTGGGCTTGCAACCTAAGGCTGGCAGTTGGTTACTTTCTACAGATGGGTTTTCATCATCATGGACAAGTGTGAGTTCAAAAATTTTCTTTCACATGAAATATTTATATTGTTTTGATATTATATTGTTCAACATGTTGACATTCTATGTTAAAAATATGCCTGAAAGTTGTCAAATCATCTGGCATGGACAGATAAATTTTGGTATGAATTTAGTTCTGTACCCATTTACAAGCAGGAAGAGATAAGTTCCTTTTCTGGTTATGTATGATAGAAATAGAATGGCAACAATTTTAGGTGTTCACTTATCTTGCTACGTATATGTGTTATTCTGCTAGTATTCAAGGCTCTTTATTTTGGCGGCGTAAATGCGATACCTCGTCCAAGTGTTATATTTTGTAATTTACTAAAATCTCTCTTTCGAGGAGATGGATTGTTAGTGTGGAAGATTTGGAAGATAATGGGGGGCATGTATAGTTAGGTTCAGTTGTATACTTGGTGGAGTTTGGGATATGTTAATGAAACTCGTTCACTTGTATGGTCGGAGAGGCTACATATGGTGTAGGCTCTTTGTCTGTTTTTAGTTTGATTTGCTTGTTGCTTTGTTTGGTTCAATAATACTGCTTATCCTATTTATGAGTCTTTGCTCAATGTGTTGCAAAAGCATCAAACACAATGTCTTTTCTGATGGCCAAGTAACCACCAGATCAGTCTCTATGAAGCTCGTTATCTTAGTCGATGATCTGTAAATCAGTTTGAACTATTCTTTGATCCTTAATTTGTTTGATCTTCTTGTGGTTCTGTGTCTGAATTTTGCTGTTCTGAGCCCTTTTCTGTCTTAAACTTTTGACAGAGTATTTTGCATAGTGTGCATCTGAGTATTAGTTATTTTCACAGATTATCTGATCTCAAAATGCTGTGCAGGTGGATTTGCCTGAACACCTCTCAAAGTTTGGCTTTTCTACATGGATGAAGTGGGCGCTTGCAAAGTGATAAGACTTCATTCATACAACATATGGTACAACAACTACTACCATCTTGTCTTGAATTCTTTCTCCTCCTGTTTATATCTTTTTCAAAATTATAGTTTTAAAGCTTTAGAGGAATGGATTCTGTGGGAATCTTTTTTTTTTTTTTAAGAAAAAAGAAAAATTAGTTTAATTCTTTATTAAAATTCATTTTTCAGGTCAATACCTGTGTTGGAAGCGAAATTCTGTCCAGATAAACACGAATTGCATCTGTTCGGCTGCTTTTATTGGAATCTCCTTATAATGTTGTGTTTGTCTAATTGGTTTCTTTTCTGCTGGGGTTTTTAAACTAAGCAGAAAATATTGTCCGTCCATAGTTTTTGTCTTCTTTACATGTTCCAAGCTTAATTTTAATTTTCAAAATTTTGAAATCTTCGATTTACTGTTGGCACTGCATTTTTTCTCCTTTGCCAGTCACTTGAAAGTATAGGACCAAGTACTGATTTGATGAGGAATGGACTTAAAATGGACAGGTTCTGACTCAGAATCCAGTTGGTCAGAGAGTTGAGGGTTTATGATCCAAACAATAACAGGGGAATTTCTATTATAAACCCGGAGTACCATGTGGCAACTACTCCTTACCAATTATTTTATGACCCCTGTTTAAAAATTACACATCAGATCTGGTTTTTATCTTTTACTCTTTCCTTCCGTTTCTTGACTTTCCTTCTCACAAACCCAATTTCTTTTCCCACCTCCTAAAATCTAAAACCCTCAGTTACATGGAGTTTCTTCAAAATTTCTAGAATTAGCTGCTGCCTTGATTCCGTTTGCGTTAACTGGAAGATGGCGAAAAAGTTCCAGGTTTTGATTCCATTCTTTGTCCAGGTTGGCAACTGTATATTGATACTGCATCCAATTTCTTCAATTCCCCTTTCACCCCAATTTCCCTTTCAATTAGGTTGGAGAAATTGATTAGATATACACCATGTTCTTGAATTTCTAGCAATTGATATTTCTTCCTTTCTTGCTGTGAAAACTTCAAACTGAATTGTTGCGATGTTTGTTTCACCCAATTGTTGTCGTCTTCAAATTCGGGACAAGCCAATCAAAGGCTGAAGGTATTATTATTATTATTTTTTTTTTGCTGAATCCTAATCGTATTCATATTTGAATGGCTTTGAGAATCTAATTTCATGTCAAGCTATTCTCTAATGAAATACACATCAAGCAATTGGTTTCGCTCAACCAATTGGTTTTGCTACATGTGGGCCTTTCTAATTCTCTTTTCTTTTTCAATTTTATGAGTTTATTTTGAAGGGACTTACTATTTTCTATCTGATACTTCCATTTTCATTTCATGAATAGTTGGCAAATTGAATTTCTCGGTGAAGTTTTTCTTTTAATATCTCTTAATTCAATGGAATTGAACTAACATATATGTGTGATTGATTTGTAAATTTCTTGGATAATTTTGGATATCTTGGTTCATGGACTTGGTATTCTTTATCTGATATATTATCTTATTTATTATAGGATTCGTATGTTCTTATGTTCATGGACTTGCTTCTTACCAAATATATACGCTATGCTTTGGCCTAGGTACAGGTCAAGAGCCAATTGACATCAATTGAATTGAGATTTTGGTGGAAAAATGCTCTCTTTCGGTGGAATGGAATCTGACAGAGCTTATGAGGCTTTTTCCTAACAAAGTTTTGATGCATCAACTTCATCCTTAATAAGCTGTTATTAGGAGAATCTTGTGTTGCAATGCTACAAGGTAGCAGTGTTGTCTTTATTCATTCCTAATTTCAAGCTAATAGAAGTGTTGATTGGGGTCAGAGGTATAGAGGTATATCACAGTGCTGCATAATTGTCTTCGAGTTCATTTTGGAGGATTCCAGGGGAGTTGCTGCTACTCTGATCGATGATTAGAATGGATAACAATTTAAATCTGTTTTTGTTTTCATTTTAGTTGTTCCTTGTCCTTATCAAAAGGAAACATGTAATTATCAATTTATCATGGCTTTAATTTCAAAATAGAGGCTGGTTGGCCTAGTTAGCAAGAGTGTATTTGAAAATTTAGATAAATATTTGTTATATTTTCTATCAATGGATACTACTCTCTGTGTTAGCATTCAATCAATCTTCTAGTACTTTTTTGTTTATGGGGAATGCTATTGCTAGTGTAAATGAAACTTACAGGTCAGCTGCTGAAAGAGTTGATTCAATCAAAACAACCGAGTCCTACTAAGATTAAACCGCACCTTGTCATATGACTATTTACATCACAAATTTAAAACAAGTTCTATGGAGAACTCTATTTTTCAAGATTCTGTAACTGAAAAAACACCAAATTTCTTAGAAGCAACATAGCCTCGAAGTATTTAAGATAGTAAAGTACTAACTATTTACAACAACAATTGTCATAAAGCTCGCCAATACTTTATCAGTACTAAAAAATAAAATATGAGGAAGACTACCAGTAGCCATATTGTTTTCCATCATATAACCATAGAATCAGCTCTATTACGCAAGAATTATGAAACCACCAAACTTCATCAGAAGTACGTCAAAACTGGATGGGATCTTCAATGCTAAGTGCTCAAATTTGAGGAGGAATACTTGGAAAAGGGGAAGACTTTTGAACCTGATAATATATTTATATATATACACATAAAAAGAATAGTTTAAAAAAGGAAATATTTTAAAATTACCAGAAAATCTTAACTCAGATGAATTCACTTCAAAGTCAATATTTTGTAGCATAGATGTAAAGGATATTGACAGACCATTATCATTTTCATTTGGAACCTAATTACAACATGCTAATTTTAATGAAAGTTGAAAAAATGAAAGTAAAAGAAATTAGAAGAAATAAAAATCTTGTTTACCTTATTCGAAATTAGCAATGGCAATGGAAATGGAGTTGTATTTTGAATTTGCATATTGGTTGACATCAATAGTGGATAGTGAGAATTTGGGAAACCATGTGAAATCATTTGTGGTGGAGTGATAGACTAAAATAACACATAATTGATTAATTGCATTTACATTTCTATGTCATAATGAATAATCTGTAACACATTTAAAATTTAATACCTCACAATTTCTTCTAGGATCCACTTGAGCGAATGCTGGATTTCCACAATCTAATATCAAAGTCACTTTTTTTTTTTTTTGACAGTTCCTGTGTTCATTAGCATAATATAAGTACACTCATATACACATTAACATATAATAAAAAATTAAAAAATTCATAATTGGAAACATACCACATTTTGCTACATTCTTAGCTTTTACCTTACGAGTTTCAAAGTGTCCTTTAAGTCTAGCATTTGAAACTCCTTTGGGTTTGAAACGTTGAGGATTTAAAATAGGTTCAACGTCACTGTCAACATCTGTTATCTTTTTCTTCTCATTAAAATGAGCTATCTTACCTTCACCAGTGTGAGGCACCTCAAGATTCAATGTAGATAACCAACTTTCTATTTCAATATTAAGATTCCTTAAACCAACTCTACAAAGTTTCCTACAAATTTTATCGCCTTGACTTTTCATAACTATATCATAAGCACATCTCATCATCTCATTTCGGAACGTGGAATCACTCTCAACTGTAGTCATACTATCTACCTCTCCTTGCCCTTGTTCACAAAGCCTTTTTCTTGCATCTTTGGTCCAACAATGCAATATACAACTTTCAAGAATTTTTGTCACATTATTAGAACTCAAAACACGCAAAATATGACAACATACATAGCCCTTGGATTCAAATTTTTTATAACGCTCATAGTAGAAGCATTAAAATGAACTATCCATGTTCTAGAATCTATCTCATCTTGGAGCTCATAAGTGTGAATATTGTCACTACAAGTAACTTCAGTTGATATAGTTCCCATGGCATCCAAAAACTGCTTCTCAAATTGTTTATAAATCTCACATGTATATATTTTTGTAGCATGATTCAACAATCCACTACTTTTAACAACACATGAAAGCTTGCCTTGTTTGCAATGAAAATCTTCTTGGACTTCAGAAGAACGCCAACCTGCTATGATAGCTTCAAATTGATGAACAAAACTTGTAAGTGTAGTTGTCTTATTTGCAAAATTATTTAGAACTCTGTTAGTAGCTTCACTCCTTTGAGATGATAAAATTCCTACAGATTATACATCCTTATTCAAACCTTTACACCACTTCTGATGAATTCTATATAATTTATTCAACCACTTATGAGTTTTAACTTATTCAAAAGATTCACAAACTTTATTCCATGTTTGATCAAATTCGTCTTTAGATTCACATTTTTGTAACATCCTATAAAATAGATTTCGGAAGTTTGAATCTGATTTCAGAGCTCCCAAGTGAGATTGAGCATTTAGTGAGATGTGCCATATGCATAAGCGAGGTTAAGAGTTGGGAAAAACTATAGCTATAGCATTCGTAATTGCCTGGTCTTGATCAGTGACAATAGTTTGAGGTGCCTTGCCCCTCATTGATTCAAGAAATGATTCGAATAAAAAAATAAAGGATATTTTTGTCTCGTTTGACAAGAAAGCACGACCAAACATAACATTTTGCAGATGATGATTAACACCCACAATTGGAGCACAAATCAAATCGTACTTATTTGTACGATATATGGTGTCAAACACAATAACATCACCAAAAGAATTATAATCAATTCTTGACCTACCATCCCTAAAAAAAAATTGTTCATCCTATTCTCATCATCAACTTATACAGTGTAGAAAAACACTTCTACTTGAAGTTTCTTAAAATAATTTATGACACTTTGTGAATCTCCAGCTTCAATTAATAAATTCTTTTTCTGAGTAATATAATTATAGCAATCCTTTTTCGTGAAGCCCAAGTGCTTATCTCCTCCAACTTCTTTTGCCATATAAGAATATGTATTAATGACACTTACACCTATATTTATAGCATGAACAAAAATTAGTTGTAGATCTTTATGTAACAAAGAGAATAATAACAATATCAATAAATGTATACAGATATGTTGTTTTTATACTTGCATCCACCATTGAATCAATAACATTAGTTTTCAAAGAGGTAAGTTTTCTATTGGAGCGCAACATGTGAACTTCTGAAGGTAAAGCGAGCTCATGGTTATGATTAGGAACAAAATGTGCCACCGTCCATTTGCCATCATTGATCGAAAAACAAATCATAGCTTTACATCCATTTCTCGTTTCAAGAACCTAGCGTTGCATGGTTGAAGGGTGCTTATCATCCACCTTATATCCCACTTTAGAGCAACAAAATTCTCTTTGTCGAATGTTTTGATTTTTGTCAAATCTCCTTCTAAATTTTCTAACACTAAATCCAGTTCGAATTGCATAATTATTATACAAATTATAGGCTTTCTCCCCCCCTCCCCATCCACAACTAATCCCATGAGATTATCAACAGTTTGGTTATCTTCATTTATGTATGAACTCTGGGAATTCATTTCACTTTGTACATCTGTTGGATATGCCCTAGTCCCGAGGCATTGGTCCTTGTATTTGTATTATACATTTATTGGATTTATGTATTATACTCATTTGTGTTATTAATAAAGGCATCAATTCATTTATTATATTTATCTTGTGCAATATATTAAATGAAGTATCCATTGGACATATCTATATCCATGATGACAAGTGTCATGCACTTGGCAGTAAGACCATGGATAGGGTAAACGATATGACTATAAATAGATCCGTAGTCTGTTCCAGTCATGGGAATGAATGGAACGAGAGACTATCATTAACCTGGTTGTGTGGCGGTGTCTTACCGGTCATTGGACATGAAATGTCAACCAAGTTAATGGGTACATGCTTGGGAGCATGGTACTGGATAGATCCACTAAACGAGTAATCCACATGGTATAGTATCACAAGTGATTCTCGTGTAGTACTTGTATGGATCCTTTGACCTGACCATATGATGGTGTTACATGTGAAGTCACATGCTTAGGGGTACGCCTAAAGGGCCTGTAATAGGGTGCCAAGTATGGGTACTTTCGGGTATGTCACTGAGCATGGTAATACTATAGATATGCAGAAGGGATTTGTCACTCAGTAGCCCACTGAGAAGATATCACCGGCCTCTTGATGAATGTGACTGATAAGAGTGTGGCCACACCCAAACAAGTGGGAACTTGTTTGTGAGCTTCAGTACATTCGGGATCAAGTTAATGTCCGGACACAAAAGAGGGTGATCAATCCATGCCTCTGTGTCGGACACCGATATCAATGACATGGGATGTACAAGTTTAAACTACAGGGTTATGATAACAGTTAGATTGCCATCTCCATTTTAATTGGGGGCTGCAGTGGCTTGTTAGAGCCCAACTGCAGTCTACGGGCCAAAAGCCCGCTGCCAACATAAAGATGGGCCCACGGGATCGTACACATAGAACGACTGAATGCAGACTTAAGAAATCACATGTATACTTGGAGTATACGCTATGGAGAGAGAGGTGTGTATATATTAATTATATTATAAAGATCAATTGGATTGGTCATAATAATAAAATTAATATATTCAATTGGCTCTTCATAATTAATTGGATTAATTATGAGATTATTTCCTAGGTGGAAATATTCATATGTATAGGTTTACATATGATTTTATTTTGTGTAGATTTAATTTTAATTTGATGAATTAAATTAATTGTTCAAACTAATTTTAATTTAAATGTAAATAATATATTACTTGGTATAATATATTAAATATATGGGTATATTAAAATTGGGCTTGAAATGAATTTAAACTAGAATAATTAAAATTAGATTGGGCCTAAATTAAAACATGGAAGCCCGCACAGAATGAAAAGGAGCCAAACTGGGCCTGAATTCCCTTAAGGAAATTCGGCCACCCTAGGTATAAATACCTAGGGTTAGAAATTTCGGCCCCCACTAGAGTTTTAGCCTCCTAGCCGAAATCTTCCTTGCTTCTCCTCTCCGTTGTTTTGTTTTTCCGACGCTAGCACGAGTTGCATTCGTTAGGCGTTCGTGTACGAAAACAAGGAGGAAATCTGCTTTGGTTTCTGCAGTCTTCATCCATCTCTTGAAAGAGATTTTCTGGTAAGAAAATTAATCTCTTTCTATTTATTTTAATGTTTTTCAATTTCCATATCGATTGCTCCTGGGGCCGGATTTGAGGAAATCACCGCGTTCTTCCGCTTTTATCGGGTGATTTCCTGTGAAAAATCCCAACAACATCCATGCCGTCACTTGATTCAATAATACTTTTAATTGATGTTTCTATACCTGGTGTCATCAAATTAATTTACAATAGCTTAAAATTTATCAAATATTAAAATTAAAAAAAAAAACTCATTGATAAAATAGATGATTTGTTAACATTGAAAGCAAGTGAATTGGGGTGAAAGGGGAATTGAAGAAATTGGATGCAGTATAAATATACAGTTGCCAACCTGGAAAAAGAATGGAATCGAAACCTGGAACTTTTTTTGCCATCTCCTAGTCTTTGATAATAGTAGAAAACGCAAATAGAATCAAGAGAGCAGCCAATTCTAGAAATTTTGAAAAAACTCCATGAACAAAGGGTTTTAGATTTTTCGAGGCGGGAAAAGAAATTGGATTTGTGAGAGAGAACCTTGGAAAAAGAATAAAACCAAAACCTGGAACTTTTTTGGCCATTTCCAGTCTTTCGTAATAGTAGAAAATGCAAATGGAATCAAAAGAGCAGCCAATTCTGGAAATTTTGAAGAAATTCCATGAACAGAGGGTTTTAGATTGTAAGAGGCGGAAAAAGAAATTGAGTTTGTGAAAGGGAAAGTTAAGAAACGGAAGAAAATAGTAAAAAATAAAAACCAAATCTGATGTGTAATTTTTAAGCAGGTGTCATAAAACAATTGGTAAGGAGTAGTTGCAACGTGGTACTACGAGTTTGTAATAGAAATTCTCCAATAACAGAGCAAGGGTAAAGACAGAATGTGCTGACAGACGGTTACCACTAGAGGTATGGCTTGGAAGAGTTAGTTATGAGCTGGTTGATCAGCTGGCATTTCTCTTGTGCAGGGCCCTACTGTGTGGTGAGGGTGGTCATTTTCGTCTCAAGAGGATCCATATCGTTCACTCCCGTTTTCCTTTCTCTAGTTAATAAAACTACAGCATATTCTCTTCTCAATATCTACAGCACAACATTTAATTAATTTCTTAGCTTGACGGGTATGATGACAGTCTGCTTTCATATCCTGAAGTGTCCCGAGGCAATTCGATTCCACCAGGAGACTTTCACACTGACAGTGAATTGGTTTGCCACTGCATTTAATCATATATAGAGCCATCAAAACGAACTATAAAAGTCTGGTTACATGATGGAATTGGAGCCCACAATACGATAAGATTGTACGTCTACTTAGCAAACCAATGCCTTAAGCTCAGTGCATTTGCTAGCGACTAGAGGCTATGAATTGGTTGACAAAAGAAGAAAGGAGTGTGGTACTTACTCGACTGTGTCACTCTGGCACAGTTTCAACTTCAAACAAGCATAGCAATAGAGTCCATGTAAAGAGAAGATAATCTTTGTCCGAACCTAGCTGGTCACTAGCATCTTCTCTGGTGCCACAGTTAGTGAGAGCATAGGGATAACGGGCCTCCGAAAAATTTAGCATGCAGATAATGCATCATATCTAAGCAACTTATCAATTATATGCGATTGATGTAGGCAGTTCTACTTCTAGCAACGACCATATCCCGCTCCTGCTAGCTAACAGTGATACCAAGAGTTTGATCAATAAAAGCAAGTCAGACATCAATTAGTTTCATCACAAGTTACATGTGTTCCTACTGGTAATATCATACATAAATTAATGGCTTTGCAATGAGCCATCATGTCTGTGGTTGGAGTGCGGAGAATATATTTTTCATTCTGGTTCATGATGAATTGATGATCCATGTTCAGATTTACTCCGATTCGTGCATAATGTACATACAATAAGCTGCTGCATTCACAATTTGTGAATGATGATGTTGATTGCTCATAAGTTGGTATCTAATTCTGTGAACCACTAGTCAATGTATCAGCTACTTGAGCAGTGTACAACATGCATTTACCAAGATCTCAAAGAGCTTCCACCCCCGATGTTACGGTTTCTGAGCCATCAAAGCCTACAAAATAAAGAATCATCATATAAACAGATCTGTATACAGATATAAGATGCTGATGTTAGAACAAAGCAGAAAAAGATAAATATAAACCACCAAAATAAAAAAAAAAGAAAGAAATTCCAACACCTACGTCAATTCCTTTAATAATGTATAGAATCACAAAATAGTTATCCTAAACCATATAATGTCTAGGCAAGTAAATGACTATAAAGAAGCATCACATTGTACTTTAAATATGATGATGGGCAGACCATTCAGCTGCCAAACATGAGGTAAAGCAGTATATTTCCAGGTAGAGAAGTCTAGATTTGTCTTAATTCAAATAACAAGTTCATGAAATAATATGCAAAACACATAATTGACAGATGTCCAAAGTAATCTGCAAACGAACAACATCCAAGTGCATGGAAACAATAAAGGGAAGTTCAGAGGACACAAAAAACCAAACTGCCAGTGAAAGAAGCATTATTTATATAGAAATTACAGCCTAGCAAACAGTCTAAAGGCAGTGGTTAGGGGAAGGAAAAATAGGCTCAAATGCTTCACACTATTAATTGAAGGGAGATACACCAGAACAAGAAATATGTTCCAGAAAGGACAAACCGACACCACTACTCACCCAAAGGAGAGGTCCAGCAGTAGAAAAGCAATGCTGATACCCACTTAAGAAACTATGGTAAGAGGTACTGCTGAAACCTCGGTAAATTAACAGTTCAGAGAAATGGAAATGGAAAATAATCTAGAATGTATCGAGATCAATGCCAAGCAGGTCTTGTCAATTGCAGAAAAAATTCTTCTGGTGGCAGGCATCAACGGTCATCTCAGACCTTTTTCCATTAATCATATAGGAATGCATGCCAAAGGTCAAGATAATTGGAACATAAATCCCACTAAACAATGAACCACTTATCTCCAACCATTATGTTTTTGGATATTTAAAATACAATCACAAGTGATTAAATGGGAAGTTCAAAAGGCAAGACCAAAAACATATTTCAACAGTTCAAACAATTACGGGTAAATGACTTATGACTAAGTACAAGCACAAGTTGTAAACATACAAGCCACAGATGACTAGTGTCAAAGCAACCATAATGAGAGAAACTTTTACTGTTTTCATAGCACAAGACACTCGTAGACGTAATAATATCAGACTCACCCAATGAAACATATTCTGGGAGGCTGACATACTTTGGACATGAACTTTTAGAATAAACATCTTCGATTGTTAACCGTGTTGCACAATCCCGAGGCTGCCCAAGTGACAATCAAAAGACATAATTTTCGATAAGAAGAAAGAAAAAAAAGGAAAATGCATGTCCGTTCTTAGAATGGGATATTATTGAAGCACCACAGTACATGAATCATCCTAGATTTAGCTTTTCAAGTATACCATCTAATATTATTCTTATCATGCAATCCACTGAAAACTTCCATGGAGAAAAAGTTTTACTAGCCTTGTGGCTCCATAGAAAAGACTGTATAATCTAGTAATATTTAGGTGAAGCTACACCTAAGAATGTTAACCTCAGAAGCTCAAATGGAAGACACTAACCTTGAAATCTTTATAGAAGCATATATAAAGCTCCTCCACTTCACCTCTTGAGCAAGCCAGTTCAGGGGTTGCATGGAAAGCATTCTCAATGGCGGAGATAATGCCCCCAAGAGGATATTTTTCAGTATTTGATGGAACATATCCTGCTTCATTCAGTACTTTCTAGCACGTGACATTAGAACACAACCACTGCTCAATTAGATAAGATATGAAACAAGTTGGCTCTCCCATGAGCCAGTTTACTAATTACAGTTTACATTGGTTTGTATTAACATTGGTTTGCACCTGTTTGTCTCGAATAACCAAAATTATTAGGCAAATCAGGTGTCATTCTATTTCCGTTGTCTCAAATAACCAAAATTATTAGGTAAATTAGGTGTCATTCTATTTCCGTTGGATTCATAGAAATGGGCCCAGAAATCAGCACGTAGAGAATGATATAGATAATTTAAAACAGAACCAATTAAAAGCCAATCAATTTTTCATGAATCACAGCAACAGAAGCAATAGCACAGAATTCAATGTTGCATATGTGTTTCAGTAAATACAAAGATTATTAGACAGTTAAGTTTATGTAGTTATGCAACGGAAAAAAAGGAAGCTAAGTGTACAACCCAAAGTCACATAAAAGTAACTAAAAAAGTGTATACAAATTTGGTACTTCATGGATGGTTTTGGTAGACGGATTGAGGCCAACATGAACTCACTCAGTTATAGCATGCAATAAGGATATCAGCACAATTAGTACAATTATAGATCTACATCCCGCAAATTTAACTTTGGCAAAATATGTGTATAGGGAGGGCATTGTAGATAGAGAAAAAGACTTTATGGAGATGAAATATAATTCAAGATGTTTGATTTATGTCAATTGATGAGACAAGAAAATGTAAAAGATTGAGGACAGGAAAGATAAAGGATTATAAGAAGGAAAATATCAGAACTGTGTATGCGAGGGAGAGAAAATTCAGTGTGAATTAGAATAAAGAACACTGAAAGAGAAGAAAAAAAGACAGATCTTACATGGTTTAATATGCCTACAACCAAGGAGAGCCAACTAAATTTTTCATTGGATAGTGATGGGATTCCCATTTTGCAGTAGGATTAAAAGAAACAAGAATTTACATAAACTGACCCCAAAGAACTAGAACCATCATAGACTAATGATTTGGAGGGGCTTTACCTCCACGTGACAAGCAACAAAAATGAACAGATGAAGATTCGCTACCAAGACAGAAACTTAGGTCAAGGCACTGATTTGATCTGTTATGTCAATAAAATAGTATAGCAATAAGGTGGAATTTTCCTTCTAATGTTATTTGGGAATATCAGCTTGTCCCTTACCTTACTTTCTTTCAATGCTACCCCTAACGTTATAAACCCTAATCAATTTCGTCATGTTATAAGGAAAGCACCTCTCCACTTAATATTGACAGAGCTAGTGTGAAATGAACGAAATTGATTAGAGTTTAAAACATTCAATACCAACATTGAAAAAACATAATTTTAAGGGGTGTGATATTCCCAAATAACTTGGAGCGAAATATATACCTTATCCCATAAAATGTATGATCAAGGTACATATGTAAATCCATACTTCTCAAATTGAAATAAAATGATAAGACAGACATATAGTTCTCTCAGGAGCCCTGCACCAGAAGTAAAATGTTCTTTCTTTATTCTCCTTTCCCAAAAGCTGTTAATAATCATTGTGTTATATTACAAATAAATTAACTTAAAGTAAGATGCATCAACAATCTCCAGTAAATATATTAAATCAGTTACCTAACAACTCACCGTGACATTGTACTTGAAGTAAACATTGAGTGCTGTTAAAAAATAACTGTATTCATCTTGAACAACTGGAGAGGAGCAAGTCCCATGCTTCTCTGCAAGTAAAATACAGAAGCAGATAAAACCTTAATAATAAAAGTCCACACAATTACTGCAAACTTCACTCCTAGAGTATGCAAATGAAAATTCATCAAATTATTGCTCATTAAGTCATTACATGGTGCACAGGAAATGGTTACTTGTTCCTCTAGTTCTATCCTCTACGTGAAACACAGTTTTGATCAGATCAATTTTATAATTGTTAGAGCACAATATTTCACATCATTTGAGAAACGAAGACTGTTACAGTGTATACCTGTAAATAGAGTATTCTTAGGAGCAAGTAAAGGTTTTAAGGTTATTGTGTTTTCTTAGTTTGCTTTTGACTGGAATTGTTTCCTTAGTTAGCGCTTCTCTTTGAATGAAATATACAGTGTTTCTCCCATTCTCTCTGATTTAATAAAGACCAATCACATCTTCGAAAAGTGCATCCGTTTATACATCAGAACATTTCTCATTATATCCCCTTTTGCAAGAATATTCTTATTTGATTATTAAACACCAAGACTAGACTGCGTTCTTCCCAAAACACATATCGGCTTAACAAGCTGCCGTTTCTTATGATGAACCCATCTATGAGTTGAGCCTAACAAGTCAACACTCATAAGATTTAGAGACTATAAGGTTTTATCTGGTTGGCCAGTTGATAAATTTCAACCTATTAGTTGATTAGGGACAATAGCAGAGCATGTAGCACTTTGGTGTCTGCAGTCAACCCTTTATGATGTTACATAACCATAATACAAGTAAATGCTCATGAGGCACTTAATTTCAATTCCCTTCTGTTTATGTCCCAAAATGAATTCAGAAAGTGAACTTTACCAGTCAACTATATCATGCAACAGAGTGAAAATTAAAGACAATTACCCCACTGCGAATTGTGGATTTCCGGATTCAGCCACCACCAAGCATAGAAAGGAAAGCATGTTAGTTATCAATCATGTAAAAGGTAATATAACAAGAAACAGTATCTACAATCAACACCACCTCATGTGCCCAAAATGATCCTTTTGTACCATGACAAGTTGATGGCGAACCACAACTTAAAGACGGCCAATATGTATTTAGAGCATCATGCAAAGTTGATATCTGCATGTAATAAAATTTAACAGAAATACACTATCATTATATGGAAACATAGGAAAGAACTATCTTTAATATATCTATATATATACATATATATGTACATATACAAGAAAATGTTATTTTTCTTTTTTTTTTTCCATTTTTTTCTGCTCTTAGTCGGCAATGTATATAATTTAGAATTTCACGCAATAATTTGAATAATTTTATTGCTTATAGAAGTATTTCTTGTTCCTGCAATGTATATGTAAGATGATTCTTGCCGTGAGGTAGTTCCCTTTCCTAAAACTTCACCATAATGCAATGTAGCCACAATTCCATACACATACATCAGAGTTAAAGCAAGAAGCATATCATACTCTTAAAAAATACCTCTTTTTCATCAAAATTGGATCGTGTACAACAGGCAGGCCAAGTTCCATCATTATAGTCAGGCCACAACCCATCTGCAGTGAGAAATAATAGTGTTAATAAACGCAAATTCCTATTGGTGTTTCCAAGGCCTCCAAGAGGCACAATATTAACTGGTAACTGTCCAGCAACAAAAAGAAAGAAAATATGGCAAAGTTCCATTCATGATCTAAAAAAGTTATTTTTCAGAGAAATTTAAGAGGCAAAAGCTGTGAGCAGAAACCAAATTTCTATCGGGCTAATTTCAATTTAATGGACCAGGATGAAACACAAAGAAGATCATTTGGAAATTTCAGAAAAAATGAAAGGGATAGAAAGAAAATAGACAAATGGATATTTCAAAGATTATGGAAATCGTTTTTCAAAATGGTCTGGAGAAAGGCATTTTGGCTCTCATTTGCAGCCCTAAACCCTGGATTCTGATAAAATAGTCACTTGATGATTTAGATCAAATCAAACTAAGACATATACTTACGGATAGTAAATAAACTTGGAGCATTCGATCTGGAAAGAAAAACCAGGAGAGATATTAGTTTGAGGTTTGCCACATAATTTTCACAATTAAACATGAAATAACACCAGAATTAGAGATGTCAAGGGTCCAACCACTCAAAAAAATAGAAGACCACCTTGTTAAACAGCCGAGTTCAAAAATATTGACGATGAATCGTGTAAATAATCAAGTGCATACCATATAAGACCACACAAGCGGATCAATATACCACAATAAAAAAATAAATAAAAAACATGCATTAAATGAAACGAGGAAGACCATAAGAAGGAGCATATACACGGAACAAGTAGCTTTCCATCTGTTCACATGTTACATAAGCGTTAACCATAAAATAAAAAAAAAAAAAAAGGTATTTGAAGAATTCCTATCCAACATCCACAGAAATATAAATGAATTTCCTAGGGCTCCTTATCAAATCGAAATCCAAGTCATTGGAAAAACATCTTCAAAAGAGCAAGTGTCAATACTACGTACAATTAAGGGCCATATGCTAACTCTCAAGAAAAACGGAGACGTGCTCTACTTATATTATTTAAATCCCATGATCAAGCCATAAGAGGTTAAACTGACTTACTAAGCAACTAAGCATAGATTCAGATGCAAAGGGGGAAAACGCAAGAGAAGGCTTAATTGTAATTACAAGTACTGGTTAATTTCGTAGCTCTTGCCAAATCATTAACTATGCACATACTTACAGAAGATAACCCAAACGACATGCCGAAACTAAACGAATACCCAAAAATAATAATACCAATTCGAGTTGAGCAGTTAGACTGAGAGAAGCCTGTGTAATCATCAAAATCATATATTTAGATGTAATAAGCCAAGGAAAATCTATGATGCTACGGATAAGGCAGCAGGAGATCTTATGCAATTCTGAATTTGATGATAGTCTAGGGAAGGAAAAAAAAAAGACAAAAGAAAAGAAGATCAAATTTTAAAAAAATAAATAAATTTGAAAGAGAAACAATTATAGCATCACCCGCGGCAGCAAGCATTAGAGGAGCAACAATGGCGAGTTCTTCTGCAGAAAGTGCCCGGCCATTGCAGAGCCAACTTAAAATAATCAAACTCTCTCTGTGCAGGCCTGGCGCTAACGTCCTCGATCAACGACGTTGAGAAGAGAACGAGAGCTAGCTGAAGATGTAGAAGTAGGTGGGCAGAGAGAGAAGCCATCATCGAATTGTAAAAGGAACTTGACTTGCGGGTGTAGGCCGATGTTATCCGCATAAGAATAACACAGCTAGTTGTCCGTTATAAGTAAGAATGGCATAGAGGGTATAACGGTCATTGGACCCCTTCTTTTGGATGATGACGAGTACCATGAAACAGGATATGCCTTTCTTTCTCGAGTCTCCCCTTTATTTATTTATTTATGGCAAAATACATCCCGAACTTCTAATATTTTATCAAAATTGTAATTGGTTTCTTGATCAATTTTTTAAACACATTGAATATCTGATCTTTTCATTTTATTATTATAAGCTCCAAAATTAATTTTATTTTATGCCTATATAACAAGCACTATTAAGTAATATGTCCGATAATATTTTTGTACGTAACACAATTTCAGAAAATTGTCAAGATAAGAAATCAGATTTGCTGGAAGTATACATCTTACAGTTTCAAACAATAAAACCATATAATTATTAAATTATTTCGGAATGTTTATTTCATAGTTCTGTTACTGAATGAATCGTATTACACGTACTTAAAAAATAGGTCGAGTTTGGAGTTAATAATATTGAAATAAAAAGATCAAGTACTCAATGTGCTCAAAAAATTGATCAGGATGCTAAATACAGTTTTGGTAAAAGATCAGAGGGTTCAGAATGTGTTTTGCCTTTTTTTAATGAAGGTGATTAGCTGCTATGTTTTTAGTGTATTATAATAATTGCTCTCGTGAAAATTATATAATTTCTAAATTTTAGGTTTAATACATTTGGACCTTCTAAATTTGACCTGAGGGATTTACTGCTCCTTGAATTTACCAACTATCTAATTATTCTCTTAAACTTTGAAAAACCAATCCAATTTGTCTCTTAAATCCCACCAAATCAGCATTTATGATACATGTGCTTTGAAAGTCAAATACGAGACAACTAATGAATAATTGACATGTGGTAATAAGGGAATAAACTAGGTCACTTTTTCAAAATTTAGAGGACTAACTGGACGAACACGAAGTTTAGGAGGATACTTGTGATACTAGGGATTAGTTTAGGGGGTTGTAGATGTATTAGGCCTAAATTGTATCATTCTTAACCCTTTAATTCTTTTAAGTCAAATTAGATTAATCATACAAAAATTACCATTTATTCTATTTATAAGACGTTATTGATGTGAAAATTTACAAGTGTACAAAATCGTATTAAGCAATAAAGAGTAAGTAAAGATTGTTCTCACACAGATTGCTTACTAATTACCAACTAATTCACTAAAACTATTAACTAAGCAACTAGCGAATATTGATTTAATTGATATTAAACTAATAATTAAATTGAAAAACAAATAAAGCAATAAAAATAAGTAGAGAAAATTCAATAAGAGAAAACATCCAGGATATTGATTTCATACAACCCTTCGCCTAATCAATATATTGTTTATTCAAACAATTTAATTACTCATGCAATGGAGAATGATTTTATGTCAATAATACTCTCTCCCAAGATATATTATTAATGCTAAAAATATGCCACTAACCCTATTTCCCAATAGTGATCAATAACCTATAATTAACTCACTAAGTACGAATCATCCGAAAAACTCCACACAAGTTCAAATTATATTACTGTCGTTCAAATCTATACTTATGATTCTATTATCTTAAGTCCGAGTTCAATAGCATTCCCTCCCGGTGCTCTATACTATTTCAATCTACAAACATGCAATTGGTGATCAAGCAAAAGCAAGCATTAAACAAGATAATAAAATTTGTACGAATAAAGTAAGAAAACTACAATTATTTCATTAAACCATAAAGTTGAACTACATCAATATCCTAGATAAAGAAAGTTTAGCTACTCATAGTATTTAAAACCTACAAATAAGAAATAAAAAACAAGAATATAGAGAAGAGAAGAAAAACTTCAAGGTTGGTGTAGACGTCTTCTTCGAATTCCTTCGCCTTGTCACCTCCACTTCACCGCTGAAATTTCTCTCCAAAAACGCTGAACTAAAACTAAGTTATGGGATCTCCCAAACTGAAGATCAAATGCTCTTTAAATAGGAGAAAACACTGTCCTAAACCAAAAAGGAAACAACTAACCTAAAAACTCTAAACTCCATGAAAACTCTAACCTTC
This sequence comes from Euphorbia tirucalli, assembly GCA_039660915.1. Classification (NCBI taxonomy): domain Eukaryota; kingdom Viridiplantae; phylum Streptophyta; class Magnoliopsida; order Malpighiales; family Euphorbiaceae; genus Euphorbia; species Euphorbia tirucalli. Next base: position 24,547,019 of record CM077640.1, on the reverse strand, counting down.
CCTAATTAAAACTCCTAACTCAGCAAATCCTAATTAAACAGGAACTCCCCAAAATATCTCCAGCTCAAGTCTCCTAAATGGATTAGGAAGACACAAATAGTAGGAGAAAAAGTCAACACAACAAGTTTGACCCGTAAGACCAGAACCAGCTGCAGAAAACCCAAGCTAACTTTTTTGATACAACTCCAATTGGTGCGATTCAAGATGCACTAGAAAGCTAACGAATGGGCGCACAACTTTACAGAATAACTTTGAAGCTAAAACAGCCTCCAACTATCTCAAAAATCCAGCCGAAGTTCTAATTCCAAAATCCTTTCTCAATCAAAATTCTCATTTGATCAAAAATCTCTTATTTAACACCTGAAAGAGAAAAATACAACTAAATAAGACCAAATAGATAAAAGATAACAATGAAAAAATAAACACTAAAATCTAAACTAAAAATGCATAAAGCAAGGGGGAAACATATTAAAACAATCCTAAAAATGCTATATAAAAATGAGTTGTTAGTTATCTTTTCTATTTTATATTTTTTCCTCACATAATCTTAATATTAATAATATTACTAATATTGATTAATTAGTTTATTAAATTTTATATAATTATAGAAATTCTTAACATAGAGCTTGTTTCATTAAAATAACTAAATTAAAAATATTTTAAAAAATATAAAATTAAGAGTAGAATTGTATAAAATTATAAATTCGAAAAAAATATAAAATTAAGAATAGAACTATATAAAATTATAAATACGAACTTTTTATGTCTAATATACCTTATAAATAATATTAACAATAAAAAAGACATCATTTTAAAATAATTAACAATATTCATAATAATATTTATTGTTAGTTTATAGATATTATATTAAACTAATACAAAATAACAATATGTATTAAAAAATAAATAATAAAAATATTTTTATTTTTATAACCAATATATATAAGTATAGAAATATTGGTGCATATGTATATAGTACAAATTTGTTTTTTTAAGAATTACTTTAATTAACTTTAAAAACTAAAAGATAAATTTTTACTTAATAACCAAAAATAAAGGAATAGACTCAAGAGTTCGTTGAGACAAAACTTAAAGATCTAAATTTAATCTATGGACTAACTTGTGTAATACGTAAAAATATAGAGATGAAAAGTTCGCATTTATTTTGAACATGTCCCAATTTTGAACATGTCCACTTACTCTTGAAGTTGTCAAAATTGATCTACATAACCTTTCCAATCAGATTAAACCAGACAACTTAACAAATGTGTGATACCAGTGGTGCCACATGTCAAATTTGAAAATTCAATCCATGAAACAACTTGTATAACTCGTCACGTGGCAAAAAAAAATTAATTCAAAAAATATTCTTTTTGGTTCATCTTCTTCCTCTCTTTACCTTCAAAGCAAATACTAACTAAAACTCAACATATTAATTCCCATCATTAAAATATATCAAAACAGAATTTGAATAATGAAACATATTCATAGATTAATTTGATTGATATGTTGTAGACTTTTTCTTTATAAAATGTGAATTAATCAAATTGGTTCCTCAACAGTGTCGTGTTGGCCATGACAAAAAAATTGCAGTAGCAACTTAAGACACCCCCAATCGTATTATCCAATTGTAGAGTTAGCTTTAACGGCTTGGGCACACAAATCCGGTAGGGAGAGAAGCTGTTAAGAATAGCCGCAACATTCTAATGAATTCTTCGATAGTAGTAGAAGAAATTAGAAGTAGAAAAGAAAAGAAAAAATGAAATTGTAGAAAATAGATGCAAGCAGTTAGTTAATTTAAAGGAATTCTCGATTCTTGATTAGGTGATTTTGTAGTTAGAGTGTTTTTGTTGGTTGGTGTTGCAGGGGCTACATAAAAATCAAATCCAATTTAAAGAGGTGAAGTGTGATTGTATTTATTCACTAATGGTGGTTGTTGTGATGGCAGCAATGTCTCCCACCCTGAGGGGCTACGATATGGTGGGAGAGGAAAATTAAGAGAGGCAGAAAGGAGGATGAACAGTATTGATAATAAAAATTTGAATTTTTGTGGATGTGCATCTTATTCTTAACCCACTTGTGCTTCTTATCCATGGTTTTTGTTGGTTTTTTCTAAAAAAAATTATTTAACATATAAAATAAGCTTTCATGTGCTCCATTTTTCTCCTCTAATACCATGTCAGATTGAGGGGTTTATGTGGGTCAAATTTGTCAACTTCAGGGACTAAGTGGACATCTACAAAGTTGGGGGCTAGACATTTGGAGCCAAGTTAAAGGGGCAACATATGTATTGGGCTTTTTTTACAATAATGCTAAATTCATATATTTCAATATGTAAAATAGATTAAAATATATCTACTTATAATAAAACCAAATAAATCTAACAAATTCTTCTACAAATATTGAAATAAGACAACAACAAACACAATAACATCATATCAGTGACTAAAAACAACACATGGGCCACATGAAATACATAAAATAAACACCATAAGAATGTTGCATTTTACATTTTATCAAGTCCAGCGATACTTTATTTGAAATCCACAGCCATAGGGATTTCCACATCCCGCAAATGTTTGGGTTTTCATGGTATAAATCAAAAAATTTCAGCAAAAGCATATATTGATTTATAGTCAAACTCGTGTCTAGGATTAATCCATTCAGAGAATAGGTGAAACAAAATCACAACTCAACCAAAAAGCATAATAAAATTCATATCAATGTCGTCCTCTCACAAAGATTGAATTTCAATTCTTGCTTTTTCCCGAAGAACCTCCACGTTCACACATACGTACTCCTCTAGAATATGTTGGTGTGATAGCACTGGACCAAAAGAGCCTTCTCTCCAAAACTTAGTGTTGGCCGAATTCCCCGAGGGAAAACTAATGTTGGCCGAATTCAAGAGTGAGAGAGAGAGAGAGTGTGTGTGTGTGTGTGGAGAGCTTTTTCTTAGTTTGGAAAAATTCTAAATCAATTAGGTTATGTTATCTCTTCTTATTTTTTTAATTCCGTTATAGGAAATTTCCCTAATAGAAAAATCCTAATTAGAATTAAAAAAAACTAAACAAGAAATAACAAATCTAATTAGTTTTAGTTTCCATACAATAAATAAATATATAACACATATATTTATTTAATTAATCCACTAATTAATTTACTGGATAGAAAGAAATACTCTCACATGGATTTATTTAACTATGCTTTTACCATAAAGCCTGTAAACCCAAAAGCTCTTATTAAATATGTAACCAATATATATTTCAACAAGTTCATAACTAACATATCCAGATGCTCTATGTGCGCAATATTATGGGTCCATATTATTTTAGCAGTGGGGCCAATAGCCCATTAAACCCATAAGCAATAAGTGGGTTCTAGCAAATAGTTATAGCTATCCAAATAAGATAGAAACATTAATCTCAATGGAAACAATACCAATGTAGTAAACTTATCTATCCCATGCCACACGATATCGATGTCTTGCAAGAGACATGATGAAGTCACCCTTTGTGTTGCAAGGACATTTCTTGATACTGAGTAGATAGAAGTTCACAAATAACTAATCACCCAGTGATTACCATATTTAGGTGTGGTCACACTCTTATCAGTCCTACTCATCAAGAGGCAAGTGATATCAACCACCCAAGCCCCTCTTTGTGAGCATGAGGTGAAGATTGAACTTGTGATTGGAAACTTAAGGAGCCAAATGCTTCTAACATATTGGCTTCCAAGATGGATTTGTGTATTCCATGTTAGATACCCGGTAAGAATGCTTTACACCTCTTCAAAAGCTTTCGACATTGCAGGACCAATTTCCTCATTTTAACTTTCTTTTGGACCTTTCATCATCTTCATTAAGATACTCCATTAGACTCAAGGATCTACCTATGCTAAGTTCATCACCATCAATAGGCCACATTCCAAATTTGAACTGGCTTCTCACTCTCTTTCCCCATACTATCCATTTCTTACTTAGTATCATTATCATCATCCCTTAGATTCTTAGTTTAAGAACTCTAGTATCACCTCTCATCAGCATACTTACTTTCATCATAATCCCATTACTTTTGTCCATTGCATAACATCATTGGATCATGACAAACAATTGGTGGCTTTTTAGCGAAGTCATTATCATCAGGGCACTCCATTTTGCATATATCATATCCCAAGGAAGAAAATTCACATAATTGTCAAGTTTGCTTCTCACAAATTCTTCTTTTCCTTCCATTATAATTGGCCACATAAAAATAGAATTGCCCACATGATTCGAGTTCCTCACTGGATTACCTAAATCATTAAGCTTACAACAACCTTCCTTTTCTAAAGAAATTGATCCACCAATATCTCATTTATCTCCATATATGTTCACCTCCACATAACTTTGAAGTTCTTTTTCTGACTTATCATAAAAATAAAAATAAACACCATTCATGTCTATTGGGAATGCCCCAGCCCCAAGGCATCAGTCCTCATATTGTATTGTACATTTGGATCTTTTAATAGACTGATGTATCCATGTTGACAAGTGTCATGCACTTGGCAATGAGACCATGGATAGGGAAATAATATAACCATAAAGCTATCCATAGTCTGTTCCAGTCATGGGAATGAATGGAACCAAAGATTATCATAGCCTTGATTGTATAGCAGTGTCTTATCGGCTATAGAATATGGATTGTCAATCAAGCTTATGGGTACATGTAATATGGCATGGTACTAGATAGATCCACTTAACGAAAAATACATATGGTATAGTATCACAAGTGATTCTTGTATAGTGCTTATATTAGATCCTTTGACCTGACCATATTATGGTCTCGCATGTGAACTCACACACTTTAGTGTACGCCTAACGGGCCTGTAATAGGGTGCCAAGTATGGGTACATTCGAGTGTGCCAATGAACACGGCAAGGCCGTGAATATGCAAAAGGAAATTTCACTCAGTAGTCCACTGAGAAGATTGTGAGCACGTGTTTTTACCCGGTCTCGGTGATGAGAATCCCTTGATTACTTGTGGACCGAACGGACTTGAATTGGACTTGAAAACGATGGAATGTTGCCTGGAGTCCCTCAAACGTCCTGAAAATCGAGCTATCCGTGATCTGAAATCCCCGAAAAGGTCTCCCGAGTGATTTCCAAGGTTTAGGGTGCGCGTCGGACTTTTGAAATTTTGCCCCGGCTCTAGTACAAACTAGAGCCGGCCAACTGTAGTGGGCAAGACAAGTTGCCTTGTAAAACAAAGCAACTTATCTCTCCTGAGAGAGGGATGGGTGAAATCAGAGGGATGGGGCTGATTTGATGGGATGAAAATGAGTGTGTGAGAGAGAGATAAAAAGAAAGAAATCAGAAAAATGGGAGGGGGGCTTTTGGAATCTTAAAAAAAAAAGGAAAAGGAAAGAAACAGAAAGGAAGAGAGAAGCAGAGAAAGAAAAGAGAGAAAGACCAAGCAGGTGGTGAGCCAAAAACACCAAGACTAAGACCCAAAATCAATCCCCAAACATTGATAACAAGTTACTTAACCTTTACTCATTGATTGGAGATCGTTTCGGATTTGTTTTGGGTTGTTTCGGATCGTCGTGGTTTTTGGCTGATTGAGTTCCCAGGACACATTCCAAGCTTTCAATCCATTCTTTGGACGTTTAAAGCATCAAACAACATCAAGGTAAACTCTGAGAGGCCTTAAACCTGTTTGCATTGTCTTTTCTGTGAGTTTTCTTTGTTTCTGTGAATTTCGGAATTGGATTGCCCGAATAGAGCCGTACAGCTCTGTTCTCCAGGGACAGACTCCCAGTTTGTCCCGATCGGCCCAAAACAGTCCGTTTTCCATTTTGTACATTCTGTTGTGATCATTTTTGGCCCAAATCCATCCGTATGCCATAAAATTTTGGTTTTTATATTTCTATACGTACGGATATTAGTGTTTTTTGTATTTCCTGGGGTTTTATTTTCTGAGTTTCGGGGTGGTTTTATCCGAATCGAATCCATAGTTCAGTATTAGCGGACCCCCAAACCTTATATAGTCCCCGAAAATATTAAAAACAAACAAAATAGTATTTTCACAAATGTTTTTGGTGTGTTTATTGTATTTTGGATCCTAGATAAAATGCGTATTTAGGAACCCACATGAATGGAACTCGGAGTTCCAGGATAACCGACCCACAAAAACAACAATTTGCATGAAATCGAGCCAAATGGTTTATAAAAATTAATTTTCCAGCACAAAAATTATAGGGTGTTTTAAAACCGTTTTCCAGGTCTAATCAGTTCGACCGGTCGGGTCGAACCGGTTACCCCCTAAATGCATGCTCCCACTTCCTAAATCCCCAATTCTGTCCTGATTTGAGTCCTACTTGTATTTATAATATAAATTGCGCTAACCAATCTGTTTTGCAGCATTTATTTTTATTTTTATTGTATTTAATAGATTAATTCGTGTATTTAGGCGGTTGTATTTTTAGATTCTCGTGTACTCTAGGCGCTTGTAAAAGTGAGGACGAGAGTTTTATATTTTATTCAATATGGTTGTATAATCGGCCTTTTTTATTCTTTTGTCTATTTGTGTGGATGGTTTATTTTCCTGCAATTTATTTTATGCATTTCTACCTTAGCATCGGACTAATAAAATAAACAAATCGGGTTAGAGAAAGATAATAAATTGAATAAATATGATTTTATAAATAATAAACGAATACAAGCTTGAGGTTAAGTAGGTAAGTTGCCCAAACCCTGAATCTCTGGATTAGATACAGTAGTCTACGCTCGGTAGGGAGCTGTACCGGAATTTCCCGGATGAGCTGATCCGGGTGGCGACTCTATCACTGATCTCGGGGATTTAGGTTTCGAGGTCTTTAAGTTATAAAACGTAAAAACGTTTTCTACAAAATGGGATGTCAAAAAAAATGAATGGTTTTCCCTAAAATAAGATAAACAAAACCCGTTTTCCAAAAATCTCACACCCAAAACAAACCAATTTTCTTCGGTTTTCTAAAAACCCCCGGTTCGCTTTGATTTTCCTAAACGTTTCGTTTCGGGTCGTCCGCTCACAGTGGCGACTCCGCTGGGGATAATTATGTTCTTTAAAATGTTTTTCATAAAAACTTAAGGAACTTAGGCAACTATTGAAATATAACCTCGCTTGTATTCGTTTATCGATTTATAAACATCGTATTTATTCATACCTTTGCATATCATGACATTTTCTTCTTCTCAACCCCTCAAATACACTGTTTTCACCCTGGTTTACCCAAGAAGGTGGCCTACCTCTACCGCCAGGATTGGAGACATCCGACGGGGTAAACCACTCATAGCCCCGCATAACCTTACATCGTGTTCTACGGTGGGGAAGTGTTTATTCGGAGACTGTATGACCATTGGTTTTGACTTTGGCCCACATGTAATGGCTTAACAACTTCCTCTAGGATTACCAAAACTTAACTCTAAAATTGAACATTGAGCATGTGCCTTTGGTATCCCCCGTTGATACCAAAGAGACCCAACATCTAGGAAGAATGCAAGACCAATCGAAAGGAGAAATAAGGTTGGAAGGGAGAGCATATCTTTGTGTGTGCTAACGTTTGTTCTATGGTGATTTCCCTTTTATCTTTTCATAAAGCATCTAACATGCATATTTATCCATGTATCATTTTTAACCACATTTTTGTATAGTCTTCTTTAACACATATCCATATGTATGGCATTCATACTAACCATATCTTTTTACAGCCATGACATATTATTTGTGTCTTATTTACCCATTTCTATGTCCACATTTCCATAACATAAACATGACATCATTATGTATGTCATACATCCTAACCATCTCTTCATACAGCCATGACATTTTATTTGCGTAACATATATATACAGCTCGTGTGCCAATATTTTCATGACATATACATGACATCAGTCTGTGTGTCACGCATATTAACTACATTTTTCTGCAGCCACTTGCATTTTGTGTAACATATACATCCATGCCATATCATTTCATTACACCTAATAACTAATGTTTTGAGAATGCCCATCATGATCATCTCATTACATTTCATATCGGGTACCCCAAAACTACCCGATTTCTGCCCATGCACTGGATTGCACTCAGCCATTTCACAGAATATCATATCATTCAGTAGTAGACCACAAAGGTCCTAGATTTGCTTCCGTGCAACAGTTCACATGATGCCATCACATTCATTCATCATAGGTGTCCAGGTGATGCCAAATCCTATTTGTTCATATCGGTTCATGTTGGACCATTTCATAACATGGTGAAATCATTTTAGGTACTCCATGAGTATCGGATTAGTACTCCTATAGGGGCATTTCATAACATTATCAAAACCATACAAGGTGTTCCACGAATGCCGAACCCCTGTCCGTGTCTCGAGTTACACGCAACTTTCCTGCAACATCATTTCATATCACGTTGCTTCAAAAGCATCAAAACTCTATTCATGGCGCAGTTCCCATATGACCATTTCACTTCATGCTATTGACCTACAAAGTGTCGGGACTCTGCCCGTGTGCCGACTCACACGTGGCCATTTCACGATAATTCATTAGGTGCCTCAAAAGCGCCGAATTTTTACCCGTGTGATGGTCCACATACGGTTTTCTCTGCGTTATTTTGCACAGCATAGGGCATTCTTGGAACATCCAAAATAAGGAATTCGTATCCATTCTTGTCTTCATTCACGAAGCATCAAGTGCACACAATCATCTGTATGTCATCTATGTCATGTTTTGTATAACCATTCCCAAGGCATCAACATTTGTGTAGCTTTAATACTAACCATACTCTTCAGCAGCCATGATACTCTATTCAAATATGCCATACACATATTATGTTAATATTCTCATGAAACATGCAAGGCATTATTTTGTGTGTGTGTTATGTGTGATAATCACATTTTTCTGCAGCAATCTGTATTTCAAGTGACATATACATTCATTCTTTGCACGCACAATATCACTTTGCATGTCATGCAACCTGATCACATTTTGAGTGATATATACATTCATTCTTTGCACGCACAATATCACTTTGCGTGTCATACATCCTGATCACATTTTGAGTGACATATGTATTCAGTCTTTGCACGCACAACATCACTTTGTGTGTCATGCATTCTGATAACATTTGAATGACATATGTATTCATTCCTTGAACACATAACATCATCTTGTATGCCATGCACCCTAACCACATTTTTCTTTAGCCATCTGCATTTTGGATGACATATACATTTGTTCTTTGCACGCACGACATCATCTCGTGTGTCATGCATCCTAACCACATCTTCTGCAGCCACCTGCATTCTGTGTGATATGTGCATTCACACCACTTTATGTCATTAATCCAAATAAAGGACGTTCCAAAGGTCCCCCGTCATAATCATTTCATTTCATAACGGGTGTCCCAAAGCCACCCGTGTTTTGTCTGTGCTCAGGTTTACACTCAGCCATTCCTCTATATCATTACATTCATTAGAAGACCATAACGATCCTAAATCTATGATTAGGTGTGGAGTCACATGATAAGCATTACACTACATCTCATCTATCTGTCTGTTCCCGGTGTCATTGGGATACCGAGATCTTGCTTGTATGTCGTGATTTGCATCGGATTGCTCATAACATTATCAAATCACCCAGGGTACTCCATGAGTGCCCAGTTAGTACACATATAGGAGCATTTCATGACACTACTAAATCATGCAAGGCGTTCCATGAACGCTTAATCTTTGTCCGTGTCTCAAGTTACACGTGACTTGTCTGTAATATCATTTCATGTAAGATGCATCAAAAGCATCAGAACTCTGTCTGTGTGCTAGCATGCACATGACCATTCCATAACATCCATTAGGTGCCTTAAAAGGATTAGAACTCTGTCCATGTGCCGGCCACACGTGACCATTTCATGACATCCACTAGATGCTCCAAGGCGCCGAACTTATGCCCGTGCGCGTGATCACACGTGGTCTGTTTGCATTGCTTTTTTTTTTGCATAGCATAGGGGCATCCGCGCAACGTCCAAAATATATAATAAGGTGAATCATATTCATTCTTATCTCCACCCGTCTAACATCATTCAATCGCATCAACCCATGACCGTACATCTCATTCATACATAAACATAAGGCGCTCCCCGAGCACCGAAAACGCAGCCCGTGTGCCAAGCACATTATCTCATATCATTTCATCACATAAAAGCCTAAGGTACTTCTCGAGTTCCGAAAAAAAATTCGCATGCCAAGAACTCTATTCTGTCTCACCTCATATCATGCTTCATAATCCAAGAGACTCCCTGAGTGCTGAAGATTATGTTAGGTCATCATGCGCATACACACCACCACAACATTTAACTCTCATTGCAAGTAACATCTTGCTTCGAGCCGTGGACACCCTAGTGTGTCATTTCTTCCCAGGGGAATAACTATGCACCCTTGCAAGTAATATCTTGCTTCGATCCATGGACACCCCAGTATGTCGTTCTTTCCCGGGGGCATAACTATGTACCCCATTTAAGCGAGATACCAACACTGCAAGGAGTAAAGTAGTGGTTGTGTAAGTGCTTCGCAATGAAGGACTTAGGCGAGGTTAAGGCTATCCTAGGGATTAGGATCTGCAGGGATAGATCTAATCGGCTTCTGGGCCTAAGTCAGGCCACGTACGTAGACAAAGTTCTGAAAAGATTCAGCATGGATTAGGCCAAGAAAGGTTTCATGGGCTGAAACATAGTAAGAAGAACTATCCTAAGACAAGGTAGGATAGGGAGAACATGAAGTTGGCCCCATATGTGTCAGCTATAGGAGCAATCATATACTCCATGCTATGTACGAGACTTGATGTCACCTTTTCACTAAGTATGACAAGTTGATACCAGTAGGATCCCAGCGAGGATCACTAGAAGGCTGTCAAAGCAATCCTAAAGTACCTTAACCGGACTAAGGATAGCTTCTTAGTGTATGGAGGTCAGGAAGAGTTGCCAGTTACTGGGCACACTGATAAAAGCTTCCAGACCGACCAGGATGAGTACCAGTCAGAGTCTCGATATGTATTCTTGCAAAATGGTGGTGCTGTTAGATGGAAGAGCTCCAAGCAACCGACCATCACGGATTCTACTACAGAAGCTGAGTACATTGCAGCGTGTGATGCAGCTAAGGAAGCTGTACGGATAAAGAATTTTATCAATGAATTGGGAGTAGTACCAACTATCCCTGAATCCTTTTTATATCTTTTGTGACAACAATAGGGCTGTTGCACAAGCTAAGGAGCCCCGGTCACACAAGAACACAAAGCATGTGCTTAGGAAGTTTCACCTCAAATGAGAAATCGCCGAGAGGGGTGACATTTCATTACATAGAGTGGACACCAAGGATAATGTCACAGATTCATTGACCAAGGCGTTGGCTCAGCCCAAGCACGAGGGTCATACTAGATCTATAGGGATTAGGCCATGCCTAGTTGGAACTAGTGCAAGTGGGAGATTGTTGGATATGCCCTAGTCCCGAGGCATTGGTCCTTGTATTTGTATTATACATTTGTACAATGTTATTGGATTTAATGTATCATACAATTTGTGTCATTAAATAAAGGTATTAATCTATTTATTAAATATCTTATGCTATGTTTTAAATAGAGTATCCAATGGATATATCCATATCCATGTTGACAAGTGTCATGCACTTGGTAGTAAAACCATGGATAGGGAAAACAATATGACCACAAAGTCATCTGTAGTCTATTACAGTCATGGGAATGAATGAAACTAGAGACTATCATTAGCTTGGTTCGATGGTGCGGTCTTACCAGCCATTGGACATCAAATGTCAACCAAGTTAATGGGTACATGCAAAAGGGCATCGTACTAGATAGATCCACTCAATGAGAAATCCACATGGCATAGTATCATAAGTGATTCTCATGTAGTACTTAAATGGATCCTTTGACCTGACCATATGATGGTGCTGCATGTGAAGTGGCATACTTTGGTGTATGCCTAAAGGGCCTATAATAAGGTGCCAAGTATGGGTATGTTCGGGTATGTCAGTGAACATGGCAATGCTATGGATATGTAGAAGGGAATGTCACTCAGTAGTCCACTGAGAAGATATCACCAGCCTCTTGATGAATGCAACTGATAAGAGTGTGGCCACAACCAAACAAATTGGAACTTGTTTGTGAGCATCAGTTCATTTGGGATCAAGTAAATGTCCAGACACAAAAGAAGGTGATCAATCCATGCCTCGGTGTTGGACACCGATATCAATGACATAGGATATACGAGTTTAAACTATAGGGTTTAGATTTCAGTTGGACTACTATCTCAGTCTTAATTGGGGCCTATAATGGCTAGCTAGAGCTAGCCTATTGTTTGTGGGCCATAGGCCCATTGCCAACATAAGGACGGGCCCACAGAGCTTGAACTAAAAGGATCAACAGTATACTTGGAGTATACACACTGGAGAGAGAGGATTCCGTTAATTATATTATATAGATCAATTGGATTAATCAAAATAATATAATTAATATTTTTATTGGCCTTCTTATAATTAATTCAATGAATTAATTTATGAGATTATTTCCTAGGTGGAAATATTTTACATGTAAAGGTTTGCATGTGTTTAATTTTATGAAAGTCTAATTTAATTCCTTGGATAAATTAATTGGTCAAATTAATTTTATTTTAAATATATATGATATATTATATGGTATAATATATAAACATGCGTGTTGAATTAAAGTTACCTTTGAAATTAATTCGGGCCAAAAGAATTAATACAGACTTGGGCTTAAAGGAGAGAAAGCCCATATGAAATTAAAGGAAATTGGGCAGAAATTCAGCAAGTCAATTTTCGCCATCAAGGGTTAAATACCCCTAGATATTTTCAGCCAAAAAAGGAAGAAAAAAAGCAGAAATTTCCAGCCACCAAGTTCTCTCTTTTCGGTTGATCAAATCGCTAGCACGGGTTTGAGTTTGATAGCCGTTCGTGTACGGGAACGTGGAGGAAGTCTATTTTGATTTCTGCAGCCATCTCTTATAGACTTATTCTGGTGAGAATCTAATCTTTCTCAAGTTTATTTTGGTTTTTGATTTGCATATCATTTGCTCCTGGGCATGGATTTGAGAAAATCAACGCGTTCTTCCGCTTTATCAGTTGATTTTTGGTGAAAAATCCCAACATATAGTATGACAAGCTGATACAAGTAGGATCCCGATGAGGACCACTGGAAGGATGTCAAAGCAATCCTAAAGTAACTTAAACAGACTAGGGATAGCTTCTTAGTGTATGGGGGTCAGGAAGAGCTGTCAGTTACTGGGTACACTGATGCAAGCTTCTAAACTGACCATGATGAATACCAGTCATAGTCTCGGTATGTATTCTTGCTTAATGGTGGTGCTATCAGCTGGAAGAGCTCCAAGCAACCAACCATCACAGACTCTACTATAGAAGCTGAGTATATTGCAGCGTGTGATGTAGCTAAGGAAGTTGTGTGGATAAAGCAGTTTATCACTAAATTGGGAGTAGTACCAACTATCCAGGATCCAATTGATATCTTCTATGATAACAACAAGGCTGTTGCACAAGCTAAGAGGCCTCGATCACATAAGAACACGAAGCACGTGCTCAGGAAGTTTCACGTCATATGAGAAATTGTTGAGAGGGGTGACATTTCATTACATAGAGTAGACACCAAGGATAATGTTGCAGATCTCTTGACCAAGGTGCTAGCTCAGCCCAAGCATGAGGGTCATACTAGATCTATAGGCATTAAGCCGACACATAATTGGAACTAGTACAAGTGGGAGATTGTTGGGTATGCCTAGTCCCGAGGCATTGGTCCGTATGTTGTATCATACATTATGTATCTTGTAATGAGATTTATGTATTATGCAATTTGTGTTAATGAATAAAGGCATTAATTTGTTTATTATATACCTTGTGTAATATTATAAATAAAGTATCCAATGGACATATCTATATCCATGTTTACAAGTGTCATGAACTTAATAGTAAAACCATGGATAGGGAATAGGATATGACCATAAAGATATCCATAGTCTATTCTAGTCATAGGAATGAATGGAGCCAAAGACTATCGTAAGCTTGGTTGTATAGCGATGTCTTACTGGCTACTGGACATGGATTGTCAACCAGGTTTATAGGTATATGCAAAAAGGCATGGTACTGGATAAGATCCACTAAACAATAAATCTACATGGTATAGTATATCAAGTGATTCTCATGTAGTACATATATGGGTGACACACTTTGGTGTGTTAGAGATTGTGCCCTAAGCCAATGTTGGATTATGTAAACAATCTTCTTAAGTCATTAATAAAGACTTATTTTATCATATATATTTGTATGTTAGTATTTATGATAATGTATCCATGAATTAATTGTGTAATTCTAAATTTCCCTAGTCGATTGTTATTATGGGAATAATAACAAACTAAGACTAGTGTGAGTGATAATGGATATTCATAAGATGAATATAGTGTATACAGATACAGATTATACTCACGGGCAATGTGTTAGAGAACATGTTGCTGGAGACCCACTATAAGATCAAGTTCATGGTCACGTGTCACAACTGATCTTGATTATAGTAGTGTCATCAGCTGATTCCTTTGACCTGAGGTCACCATGGATTCCGGGATGAATTCATGTTGTGCTTTGACGCAGTCAAACGCTGCTTGTAACAGAGTAGTTATAAAGGCTGTGGTTGGGTACAATATGACTCATGCTTAGGGATGTGAGTGACAGATATGGGATTTTGTCCCTCTCTAACAAGAGAGCGATATCACTGGGCCCCTCGATAAGTAAGACTGTTAAATGCATGGCCGTGCTCAAATAATTGATAAGAGTATCAATTGATTTGTCTGAACAGTTTACTTTGAGATCGAGAAAGCATATGATTAATTATATAAGATTGACAAGTGTACCATGTCTTATAATTAATCTTGATATCAAAGAGACAAAAGGGAATATGACATTCTATAAATAGGTATTGGATCATTCCAATCATATTAATTGGGTAGTCGTAATGGCTTGCTAGAGTCCGCTTGTGACCTATAAGGACATTATGGTAATTTCCTTATTGCCAATTAATATGATCCTATGGGGTCACACACAAGAGCAAAATGAAGTTCATCTTATCGGGTATAAATTATTATTGGATAATAATTTATGAATGAGAAAGAGAATAAATATATATAGTGATATATATTTATGTATGTATATATAAATATTAATGTGATTAATATTGCATAAAGTATGCTACATATTATAATTAAATTATATGGAGATATAATTAATTATAATATTATATATACATATATGTATTATGGAGAATTGATTTGATTTAATGTTAATTGAGAATTAATATTAAATTGTGTGGGTTAATATATAATTATAACTAATAGGTGTATTAGGTTATAATTATAATTAACTATTTAGGTTAATTATTTAAGGAAACAATTAACCTAAACCTAATCACACTCTACACTAATCATACAGCAGATTTCGGCCAGCCACCATGGGCTAAGAGCCAGCCGAAACTCTCCTCCAAAAGATTAAGGGAAAATCTGATTTTCTGCTCTCTCTTCTCTCGCTCGAAGAATCGGTTCTTCAATCTCGGCGCTAGCACGCGGTGGACGTATTGCTCCGTGTGGATCAACCATAGAGGGAAGCTATTTTGGTTCCTAAGTGATTCAAACTTCAAAGAATTAAGGTAATTCTTTAACCCTCTTTTCAATTCAATGCAATGTACATGGGTCCTTGGTGGGGATTAATCCGTTTTTCCGTTGCGCATATTTTGTTTTGTGCGATTAATTCCCAACAGTGGTATCAGAGCCACTTGTGCATTGGTTGAATTGGATTTGTTATTTTGATTAGATCAAAATGCATGTTAGGGTTTGTGTGTTTTGATTTAGGGTTCTTTTGTTATTGTGAATAACAAATTGAAATTTGATTTCAATGTTGATAATTATGAATGATTTGTTCTGTTATTGTGAATAACTATTTTGAATTGATTTGGAATTGATCATTGTGAATGATGTGTTTCTTCAATTGTTTTGCTCATTCGTGCACTGGAAATCGTTTCCAGATATGAGTTCAGTTCCGAACTCGTCGGCGTGCAGGTACTGCACGCCGTGTTAACATGCTGTGCACGCCGTGTGCTGTCTTTGCACGGCGTGCAACTGGAAATTGTTTCCAGTATTGGCTTTCAGTTCGGAACATGACGGCGTGCAGGCTCTGCACGCCGTGCAAACATGAAGTGCACGCCGTGTGATGGTTTGGCACGGCGTGCAACCGGAAATTGTTTCCGTGTGTGCTGAGACACAGCGAGGAACACGGCGGCGTGCAGGTGCTGCACGCCGTGCAAACCGGTTTTGCACGCCGTGTTCCCTTGGTGCTGCCGTGTAGAAATTGTTTCTACACATTTAGCCTTTTCAAATCAATTCCTCAATGCAATAAGATTGTATTTTGCCTTTGAACCCTAAATCTTGTAGATGTAAAACTATTGTGATAATTTTATGCATGGTGTTGTGGTATGGTTTTGCACCCCGTGGATGTTTTTTTTTTTTTTTTTTTTGTTTTCTTTTGGTTTTGGTGGATGTAAGGTTTTATAAATACGGCCTGCGAGTCGTTTGTATTTATGTAACCTTATTTTTCTAGATAAATTGTATAGGATGCAATTTATTGTTTGTAAATTTTATTTTGCTAGAAAATTGTATAGGATACAATTTTGTAAAGTATGTAAATCCATGAGATGGTGCCAAGGAACAAAGACGTGAAGACGGATCCAAGGGATGCGGCTGTGCTGCGACCATGCGATGGTTACAACCACCTAGGAAATGACCTGTTGATTTTCATATTGGCCTGTGAAAATCAATGTAGATAAAACCATACCATAACACGGTCTTTCGAGTCTATTGCATGTTTTATATTTTGATGCCATGTGATGCCATGCTAAGTACGATATATGCATGCTAGATGAATGTATGACATTGGATGCCATGCTAGAATTAATATTAACTTAGAAAGATTAATGTTAATGCCATGTATTGTATGAGATACATTTTAATCACAGGAATTAATAAACCCTAAATAAACTTATGAAGTTTATATTTGTGCCACCCAATTACGTATAACACTAGTCAAGTACTATGTTCGCATCATGGTAGCCACGCCAAAGCGGGTACGCATGTTGTGACCTTAGCGAAGCGATAATATGAGAAATGGTGATTCTCATTGTGTTGTAATTGGTTTAACAAAGGGTTAATCAAAATGGTGTTTTGAACCCGAGGCAAAGATGAGATGAGTAACATGCAAATTAAATATGATATATGATATCATGCATCTCATAAATTAAAAGAGTTACATAATGATATAATTGACATGGTGATGTCTACCAAAATTATATTTAATCATAGGGACATGCCAAAGCAGTGCTATGGTTAAGTATGGATTTTGGGTCTTTTACCCACTTAAATATTTTAAAGGGTTTTATAATTTTAGTGGGAGTTTAATTCTCTTATGTAATTAACTTTGCATATATTTTCTGTTGTAGATAAATGGCCAACACAAGCAATCCCGGTTCTATTCGATCTATCCTTGAGAAGGATAAACTGAACGGAACCAATTACCTAGATTGGTATCGCAACTTGAGAATTGTTCTCAAGCAAGAGCGAAAGCTGTATGTTCTGGATGGGCCTTTGCCCGCTAACCCTCCACCCACCACAGCTTCAAGAGCTGAAAGGGATGCTTTTCACAAGCATCAAAATGATCAGATTGATGTACAATGCCTGATGCTTGCATCAATGATTCCGGAACTTCAGAAGGATCTGGAAACATTTGAGGCATATGAGATGTCTCAAGAGCTTAAGGAAATGTTCCAAAAGCAAGCGAGAAGGGAAAGGTATGAGACCTTGAGATCTTTGGTTGGGTGCAAGATGACCGAAGGGAGTTCGGTTAGTGCCCATGTTCTGAAGATGAAAGGGTACATTGATCAGTTGGAGAGGCTTGGTTCGCCACTCAGACCTGAGTTGGCAATGGATTTGATCCTTAATTCTCTTCCCGAGAGTTACTCCCATTTTGTCATGAATTATCACATGAATGATATGGACAAAACGGTCAGCGAACTGCATGGGATGCTGAAAAACGCTGAAGTAACGATAAAAGAGAAGCCAAGCTCCAAAGGGATCCATATGGTGCAAAAGGGTAGGATCCAGAAGAAGAAGGGTAAAGCAAACAAACCCAAAGAGTTTGGGAAGGATGCAAAGAAGCCCAAAGCTGTTACCAAGGCAAAGCCTCCAAAGGAAGGCACATGCCATTTCTGCAATCAGCCTGGTCATTGGCGCAGAAATTGCAAGCTTTATTTGGAGGACTTGAGGAAGAAGAGAGGCGGTGAGACCGCTAATCAAGGTATTTATGTTATTGAAATATTTCATTCTACTTCTGTTTCTACTTCGTGGGTATTAGATACCGGTTGTGGTTCTCACATTTGTATGAATGTGCAGGGGCTTAAAGGAAGTAGAAAGCTCAAGAAGGGCAAGGTAGAATTCCATGTGGCGAATGGAGCTAGAGTTGCTGCTTATGAAGTCGGTCGCTACGAGCTCAAGTTGCCAAGTGGACTTGTTCTTTCTTTGAATAATTGTTATTTTGTTCCTAATTTGTCTAGGAACATCATTTCTATTTCATGTTTGGACAAGGAAGGATTTAAATGTGTTATTGAGAATAATCACTTATTGCTTTTCAATAAAGACTTGTTTTATGCAAATGCGGATTTACATGATGGTCTTTATTTGTTGAACCTTAGTGAAGGTTATAATGAGCATGTATATAACATAAATACCAAAAGGATAAGAACAAATGTTGTGAATCCTACTTATCTCTGGCACTGTCGTCTAGGACACATTAATGAGAAACGCATTTCAAAACTCCATAAAGATGGAATTTTGGGTCTAGATGTTTTTGAAACATATGACACTTGCGAGTCTTGTTTAATGGGTAAGATGACCAAGAGTCCCTTTACTGGTCACAGTGAAAGGGCTAGTGACTTATTAGAACTCATACATACAGATGTATGTGGGCCTATGAGCACAACTGCTAGAGGTGGTTTTCAATACTTCATTACGTTCACAGATGATTTCAGTAGATATGGTTATCTATATCTAATGAAGCATAAGTCGGAATCCTTTGAAATGTTCAAAGCCTTCCAAAATGAAGTGCAAAACCAACTTGGCAAGACAATTAAAGCACTTAGATCTGATCGAGGTGGTGAATATTTGAGCCAAGACTTTGACGATCATCTTAGAAATTGTGGGATTGTCTCACAACTAACTCCTCCTGGTACACCACAGTGGAATGGTGTGTCTGAGAGGAGGAACCGTACCTTATTGGATATGGTTCGGTCGATGATGAGTCAAACAAGTCTTCCTCTATCCTTTTGGGGATATGCACTTGAAACAGCGGCATTCACACTGAACCGAGTTCCATCAAAGGCAGTTGAAAAGACACCATATGAGATATGGGTTGGTAAGAGACCAAATTTGTCTTTTCTCAAGATTTGGGGATGCGAAGCTTATGTGAAATACTTGATTTCAGATAAGTTAACACCAAAATCTGTGAAGTGCAACTTTGTAGGTTATCCAAAAGAAACTAAAGGTTATTTCTTTTACAGTCCTAGTGAAAACAAAGTGTTTGTTGCTAGGAATGGTATATTCCTGGAAAAAGAGTTTATTTCCAAAGGAATCAGTGGGAGTAAAGTACACCTGCAAGAAAATCTGGATAACCAAAATGAAAATGGTTTTCAAATGGAACAACAACCTGATTCACAAGAAGTTGTTGAGTCAGAACCAGCAACACAAGTCCAACGTAGATCAAGTAGAGTTCGTCATGAGCCCGAGAGATATGGATTTCTCGTCACGAACGAAAATGATCTGATTCTGTTAGAAGAGAATGAACCTTCCACGTACATGGAAGCTGTCTCTAATTCAGAATCTGAAAAATGGCTTGATGCTATGAAGTCAGAGATTCAATCCATGGACGACAACAAAGTATGGATTTTGGTTGATCTCCCAAAGGGTGCTAAAGCAATAGGGCACAAATGGGTTTTCAAGTTGAAAATGGACATGGATGGGAATATTCAGACTTATAAAGCAAGGTTAGTGGCAAAGGGTTACCGACAAGTTCATGGTATAGACTATGACGAAACCTTTTCGCCAGTAGCTATGATCAAGTCCATCAGAATTCTTGTTGCCATAGCAGCATATTATGACTATGAAATATGGCAAATGGATGTCAAAACAGCTTTCCTAAATGGAAACCTTGTTGAGGATGTGTACATGACACAGCCTGAAGGTTTTGTCGATCCAAAGAATCCTGATAAAGTATGCAAGCTTCAAAAGGCCATTTATGGTTTGAAGCAAGCATCAAGAAGTTGGAATCATTGTTTTGATGAATCAGTCAAAAAGTTTGGCTTCATCAAAAACGAAGATGAGCCTTGTGTGTACAAGAAGTTCAGTGGGAGTAATTTAGTTTTCCTAGTTCTATATGTCGATGACATATTGTTAATAGGAAATCACATTCCTACCTTGCAAGAAGTAAAATCTTGGCTAGGAAAGTGTTTTTCTATGAAAGACTTGGGTGAGGCAGCCTACATTCTTGGAATAAAGATCTATAGAGATAGATCTAAGAGATTGATAGGTTTGAGCCAGAGTACATACATTGACAAAATACTGAAAAGGTTCAGTATGGATCAATCAAAGAAAGGAAATGTTCCTATTGGGCAAGGGATAAAGCTTAGTCGTAAGCAATGTCCTGTGACAGTTGAAGAACGTCAACGCATGGATAAGATTCCTTATGCGTCAGCTATAGGATCTATCATGTATGCCATGGTATGTACTCGGCCAGATGTCTCTTTTGCTTTAAGCATGACAAGTAGATATCAGTCTGATCCAGGTGATAGTCACTGGACTGCTGTCAAGAGTATTCTTAAGTACTTGAGAAGAACTAAAGATACATTCTTGATATATGGAGGCTCGGACGAAGATCTTGTTGTAAATGGTTACACGGATGCAAGTTTCCAAACTGATCAAGATCAGATGCAGTCACAGTCTGGGTATGTGTTCATTCTGAATGGAGGTGCGATAAGTTGGAAGAGTTCTAAGCAAAGCACGATAGCTGCATCTACAACAGAAGCCGAGTATATTGCTGCATCAGATGCAGCCCAAGAGGCTGTTTGGATCAAGAAGTTCATCGAAGAACTTGGTGTCGTTCCTAGCATAGTGAATCCTGTGAGCCTCTTGTGTGACAACAATGGGGCAATATCACTTGCTAAGGAACCTAGTGTGTCACAGAAATCCAAACATATACTTCGGCGTTTTCACTACATAAGAGAAGTCATCTCAAGAGGAGATGTGAAGATATGCAAAGTTGCGTCTGAAGACAATGTTGCCGATCCACTAACAAAAGCTCTTTCACAAGCTGTACATGATGGTCATGCTAGGTCCATGGGTATTAGATACATTTGAAGATTGGACTTAGGGCAAGTGGGAGATTGTTAGAGATTGTGCCCTAAGCCAATGTTGGATTATGTAAACAATCTTCTTAAGTCATTAATAAAGACTTATTTTATCATATATATTTGTATGTTAGTATTTATGATAATGTATCCATGAATTAATTGTGTAATTCTAAATTTCCCTAGTCGATTGTTATTATGGGAATAATAACAAACTAAGACTAGTGTGAGTGATAATGGATATTCATAAGATGAATATAGTGTATACAGATACAGATTATACTCACGGGCAATGTGTTAGAGAACATGTTGCTGGAGACCCACTATAAGATCAAGTTCATGGTCACGTGTCACAACTGATCTTGATTATAGTAGTGTCATCAGCTGATTCCTTTGACCTGAGGTCACCATGGATTCCGGGATGAATTCATGTTGTGCTTTGACGCAGTCAAACGCTGCTTGTAACAGAGTAGTTATAAAGGCTGTGGTTGGGTACAATATGACTCATGCTTAGGGATGTGAGTGACAGATATGGGATTTTGTCCCTCTCTAACAAGAGAGCGATATCACTGGGCCCCTCGATAAGTAAGACTGTTAAATGCATGGCCGTGCTCAAATAATTGATAAGAGTATCAATTGATTTGTCTGAACAGTTTACTTTGAGATCGAGAAAGCATATGATTAATTATATAAGATTGACAAGTGTACCATGTCTTATAATTAATCTTGATATCAAAGAGACAAAAGGGAATATGACATTCTATAAATAGGTATTGGATCATTCCAATCATATTAATTGGGTAGTCGTAATGGCTTGCTAGAGTCCGCTTGTGACCTATAAGGACATTATGGTAATTTCCTTATTGCCAATTAATATGATCCTATGGGGTCACACACAAGAGCAAAATGAAGTTCATCTTATCGGGTATAAATTATTATTGGATAATAATTTATGAATGAGAAAGAGAATAAATATATATAGTGATATATATTTATGTATGTATATATAAATATTAATGTGATTAATATTGCATAAAGTATGCTACATATTATAATTAAATTATATGGAGATATAATTAATTATAATATTATATATACATATATGTATTATGGAGAATTGATTTGATTTAATGTTAATTGAGAATTAATATTAAATTGTGTGGGTTAATATATAATTATAACTAATAGGTGTATTAGGTTATAATTATAATTAACTATTTAGGTTAATTATTTAAGGAAACAATTAACCTAAACCTAATCACACTCTACACTAATCATACAGCAGATTTCGGCCAGCCACCATGGGCTAAGAGCCAGCCGAAACTCTCCTCCAAAAGATTAAGGGAAAATCTGATTTTCTGCTCTCTCTTCTCTCGCTCGAAGAATCGGTTCTTCAATCTCGGCGCTAGCACGCGGTGGACGTATTGCTCCGTATGGATCAACCATAGAGGGAAGCTATTTTGGTTCCTAAGTGATTCAAACTTCAAAGAATTAAGGTAATTCTTTAACCCTCTTTTCAATTCAATGCAATGTACATGGGTCCTTGGTGGGGATTAATCCGTTTTTCCGCTGCGCATATTTTGTTTTGTGCGATTAATTCCCAACATGGTGTATGCCTAAAGGGCATGTAACATGATGCCAAGTATGGGTACGTTTGAGTGTGTCACTGAACATGGCAGGGCCATGAATATGTAGAAGGGAATGTCACTCATTAGTCCACTGAGATGATATCACCAGCCACTTGATGAGTGCAACTGATAAGAGTGTGGCCACAGCCAAACAAGTTGGAACTTGTTTGAGAGCATCAGTTCATTCAGGATCAAGTTAATGTCCGGACATAAAAGAGGGTGATTAAACCATGCCTCTATGTTGGACACCGATATCAATGACATGGATATAAGTTTAAACTACAGGGTTTCGATTTCAGTTTGACTGCTATCTCCGTCTTAATTGGATGCTGTAGTGGCTTGCTAGAGCCCGCCTATAGTCTGTGGACCATGGGTCCACTACCAGTATAAAGACAGGCCCATATGATCGTACATATTGAATGTCTAAACTTGAACTTAAAGAATCAACCGTATACTTGGAGTATACCAACTAGAAAGAGAGGATTCTATTGATTGTATTATATAGATCAATTGGATTAATCAAAATAATATAATTAATATTTGTATTGGGTTTCTTATAATTAATTCAAATGAATTAATTTAAGATATTATTTCCTAGGTGGAAATATTTCGCATGCATAGATTTACGTGTATTTAATTTTATGAAGAGTCTAATTTTAATTTCTAGGTTGAATTAATTGGACAAATTAATTTTAATTTGAAGTGGTATGTAATATATTATATGGCATAATATGTTCACATACATGAAAGATTAAAATTAAATTTACAATTAAAACTAAGGCTAAATAATTAATTTCAAACTTGGGCATCAGTGAGGGAAAGCCTACATAAAATGAAAACCCTAAAGACGTAAATTTCCACAAGGGAAATTCAACCAATGGGAATAAAAAAAAAAGGAGCTGGAATTTTCAGCCGCCAAGTCACTCCCAAGGGAGAAAATTTCAGCCACAAAATTTCCCTCTTTTAGACGATCCGACCCTAGCACGGGTTCTCGCTCCTAAGCCATTCGTGTACAGGATTATGGAGGAGATCAATTTTAGTTTCTGTAGCCATCTCTGAAAGAGATTCACTTGGTGAGAATCTGACTATCTCTTATGTATTTTATGTTGTTTTGATTTTCACATCAATTGCTCCCGGGTCACGAATTTGAGAAAAACAATGCATGCTTCCGCTTTTATCGGTTGTTTTTCAATGAAAAATCCCTTCACCACCCAGCTCAGCTTAATTGGGAAATTTAGGTATAGCTGAAACCAAGTAAGGGCCATTATACCTTCTAAATATATAGGTCCGGACGAGTTAGTTACTTATTATCAAATTAAAATAAATGCTTTAACAACCTAATTATAGCATTTTATGAAACTAAATAGATTTTATTTAGAGCACACGGCGTTCATGCAAGGTAAAAATTGTAGTAAATAAATTAATTATATAGATCAAATCACATAAACTACCCTAGGGATACGCATGAATCAAATAAGGAATTGGGGTACAATTGCCTAAAATACAAGAATTTATCTACGCAATAATAAAACCTAACATACATCTAATCTTGCAAAATAGACTTTAGTACAAAATAATTGCATGTAGGACTCAATCATGACAGAATGGGATAATAAATGAGTTGGGGTCATGCATTTAGGGGGGATAGCCGGAGAGGTTCGACAAACTCATTGACTAGACTTGAAAAACATTTTGAAATGTCCCTGTGTTGATTTTTTAGAAAATGATTTTGAAAACAGTTTTATCGTTAATTATTTAACATGGTAAGTGGGTCAGATTTCAGGAAGCTAGGTTTCCATTGTTGTTCTATTCTAATACATGCTTCTGGAATATAAATCTAAGGTCCAAATGTCATGAGATGTATGAAAATTGGTTTTTGGTGATTCTATCTTGACATTTGACACAACAGCCATGCGGCTGTATATTTGTACTCATGCGGGTGTTACTTCAAGATCAATAAAGGATTTCAAAATCCATGGTTTTGCGGTTCTGTCCTGAGAACCACAGCTATGTGGTAATTGAAACTATAACCGTGCAGCTATAACTACAGTCAAGCTGCTATTGCAATAGCCATAAGGCTCTCGTTCTCAGTCCAGAACCAAAAACAAAGTATTTTAAAAAAATGATGCAAATGATGTCTAAGTATAGCACAAACAAGTCAAATGCTTTGGTTTCTCAGATATTTACACTTGTAGCGAGGATCCACAGCTTTAGGAGGTGAAAATCCTTCAAGAAATGCCTTGATTTTGAATCCGAACTTCAAGCTACGAACATGATTTCAATCTCCTAAAGTTAAGGTTTTAGTGTTCAGATTAGTCTTTAAATCAATGTTGCCAACCACTATTTCTGATTCTAGTGGTGTTTTTATAGGGAAAAAACTGGTTTTCCCTTGTTAAATCCGCCCAAAAACATCCAAAAAATCATTTCTAAGAAGTAGAGTCATGGTTTTGTCAGGCATGAAGGACCGTGTGGGTTTTTATGCAATAGCCATGCGGCTGATGGTGCAACAGCTATGTGGTTATGTTATCACTACGCGGCTGTTGTTCCCAGATAGCCTCCTCTGTCACCCGGGAAATGTTCTGAAGCTTGAAGTTTGGTCGACTGGAGCTTTGATCTTGAGATGGCTTTGACTCCTGTGATTGTAGAAGGCTATAGAAGCAAATAAACAACTTATTCATCATTAAAACCGGGGATGAAAATCCCGCGTTCACAGGCTGCCCCTCATGAATTTAAATTCACGACTTGTGGGTTTACCTTGTCCTGTGGTGAATTTAGATGCACGATAAAGAGAATGATGAGAAAGAAATGAAACATACCTACCCCTAGCTTCGGCTGAAGGACTTAATTGACTGCTACCTTTTATAGGACAGATTACCTTTTAGAGTCATGCGAGACTGATTACCTTTTAAGTTCGCTTGGGATCGATTACCTTTCAGGGTCGTGTGGGACCAATTAGCTTATAGGGTCATCTGGGACCAATTAGCTTTTAAGGTCGTGTGGGAATGATTACCTTTTAGGATTGTATGGGACCAATCACCTTTTAAGGTTGTGTGGGACCGATTACCTTTTAAGGTCATGTGGAACTAATTACCTTTTAAGGTCGTATGGGATTAATTACATTTTAAGGTCATGTGGGATCGATTACCTTTTAAGGTTGTGTAGGATTGTTCACCTTTTAAGGTCATTTAGGACCATTTACCTTTTAGGGTCGTGTAGGACCATTTACCTTTTAGGATCGTATGGGATCGATTACCTTTTACGGTCGTGTAAGATCGTTTACCTTTTAGGGTCATGTGGGACTGATTATCTTTTAGAGTGATGTGGGACCATTTATGGATGATGGATAAGCTGGCAAGTTACGAGTTATGTATTTATTCGTTGATTGATTATTTTGAAAACAAAAATTTTTGCCCCCTTCGATCAAGAATAAATACAAGGGTGAAATCAACTATTGGGTGCCTAGGTTTAGTAAAAGGAGCTCTGGTATACTGGGATACTAGAAGCGATAATTGAAGTTCTTGGTGTATTATGGAACACCTGAGGATAATAGTTCTGATGTGTTATGAAACACCTAGAACAACAAGATAGAGGTTTTGGTGTATTATAGAACACCTAGGACGAAGTATTGGAGTTCTGATGTATCATGGAACACCTAGAACAATAAGACAGGGGTTTTGGTGTATTATGGAACACCTAGAATGAAGAGAATGAATGTCAATTGATGGTAATTATTCTTTTGATTGACAGTGAGCACGGGATTTTCATCCCCGATTTCGATCATGATGAGTTGTTTATTTGCTTCTATAGCTTTTCATAGTTGCAGGAGTCAAAGTCAGTTCAAGACCAAAGCTCTGGTCGACTGAACTTCAAGCCTAAGGGCATTTCCTGGAAGAAGAGGAGCTGCGTAAGAACAACAGCCGCACAACTGTACTATTAGCCGCACGGGTGATATGCCAATAGCTGCATGGCTGTAGCATCAATATCTGTATAGCTATTGATCCCTGGTAGAAACCGTGACTTTTCTTCTTGGAAATAATTTTTTGGATTTTCTACACGGATTCTATAAGAAAAATCTCCATTTTTTCCTATAAAAGGCCGCTAATCTCTAGTTTTAAGGTTGGCAACTTTTAGAGAGAGAAAGAGGAAGAAAAAGGGAGAAAAAGAAAGAATAGAAAAATTAAAATTTTCCTCCTATTTTCCATCTTCAATCTCTGTTTCTAGGCTTAAAATCGGTTAGAAATCAAAGGAAAACATCTCATTAAGACATCTAATAGGTTTAGAGACCAATTTCGACACTAAAACCTTAACTTTCAGAGCTTAAGACTATTTCCGGAACTTTAATTTCGGGTTCAAATCAGAGCTTTTTTTTCTTGAAGATTTTCACCTCCTAAAGTTGTGGATCCACGCTACAAGGGTAAATATCTGAGAAACCTAAGCATTTGACTTGTTTGTGTTTTATTTGGGCATCATTTGCATCATTTTTCAAAATACTTTATTTTCTGGTTCTGGGCTGAGAACCAGAGTAGCGTGGCCATCACAACAGCCGCCTGGCCATTGGTTCTCAGAATAGAACCATGAATTATGGTTCAAAAATCTTCATGGGTCTTGAAGTGACATCCGCATGGGTATAAATTACATCCGTACGGCTGATGTCTCAACACCCACGTGGATGTTAGTTCGGGATGGAATCATCGACAATCGATTTTCATACGTCCCATGACCATTGAACCTTAGATTTACATTCCAAAAGCATGTATTAAAATAGAACAATGATGGAAACCTAGTTTCCTTATATCCAATTCACTTGCTATGTTAAACAATTTAACTGGAAAAATCATTTTCAAAATAGTTTTCCCAAAAATCAACACAGGGATGTTTCAAATGTTTTTTAGGTCTAGTCGGTGAGATTTTTCAAGTCTCCCTAGCTATCCCCTTTAAATGTATTGTTGACTTTAGTTTTGTTGATTACAAGTTGACATTAAAGAAAAAGAATTTCTTAGTTGATAAATTAATTTCAAATATGTTGACAAATAATAAAGGGAAGTGATGTCATATAATACAAATAACTACAAAAGCATTTTGAGATGAAATTCTATATGACATAGTTTTGTTTATGAGATAAACAATTTATGTCTATGAATTGCAAAATACTTCCAACAGCTACACTTCTCTTCAAGAGCTGTGTATTATCTCCTTATGAAGTGAAACCGATAATTATGTTTTGCTTACAAGCTGAAGGCAACTGTTAAATTACTTTATGAGTTTAACTCAACTACCATATTTGTCTTATGAATCAAAAGCAATAATCATATTCTGTTAGGAGATGAAAATAAAAACTATAATTGCTTTGGGAGATGACTTCAACTACCATAATCTCTTGTCACATGAGATCAACAATCATATCACCTTGTCACTTAAAACAAACGACCATACATAGCTTATTAGGTGTATTCAACATCTTCTTAGCTTGTGACATGAACATAACTGGCATATTCTCTTCATGACTTGAAATCAACTGCCATATCTCCTTTATAACTTAGATGAAACGGCCATTTTTCTACTTCATGAAGCATTCCATCACCTATATAAAAAAACAAAGTTCAAGTTAGCAAAGTAGAAGACTTACATGCAATATTCACACTCTTAAGCTATTATTTTTCAAAGTCTTCCATAATTCCTACAAGAGCAAAGTCAAGAGAGAAGAGCTTTATTCTTTTGTTCAAATATTCATATTTTCGGGAATTGTATATTCACACAAGGTTGTGTGAAAGGGGGTTTACTTTGTTGATAAGTGTGACCAACAAAGATTGTAAAAGTTTGGTGCTTGATCTTGAAAAAGCATCGCGAAAAGTTTTGTATTTAAGCTTGTAAAAATACTGGACAAGTTTGGTGCTTGAGCTTTAAAAAGCATCGGAAGAGTTTTGTTACTTGAGCTCTAAAAAAGCAACAGTAGAGGTTTGATACTTAACCTACAAAAGTATTGAGTTTGTTACTTGAACTTGCAAAAAGTAACATAAGCTTGTTTCCTGCCCGCAAAGGAAACGTTAGTGGAAAATCTGAAGTGGTTGGCTTAAGGACTGGACGTAGACCGGTTGGGTCAAACCAGTATAAATCTTGTGTCTTCATGTCTCTATGCCTACACTCTTTATATTATTGCTATTTAAATTTCTGCAATATTAAATTAACAGTTTTATTTTTGAAGCCACTCTTAATTTTAGTCAAGCATATTTATATTCACAAGTTTTAGTATTTTATCAATTCCGCATTTTTGTAAAACTTATGTTTGTTGAAAGAAAATTGTTTTAATTCAAAAATACTTTTAAAAGAGTTTGTGAAAATTATTATTCGATATATAGTAATATTCACCCCCCTCTAGTACTGTAGCTAGCCTTTTTGGGATTGTCGTGTAGGATCCCAATTCATTTACTATCCTATTCTGTCTTATTTGAGTCCAAAGTGCGATTATTTGTATACTAACCTATGTTTTGCAGGAGTAGATGTATGTTAGGATTTTATTATTATGTTAGATAAATCCATGTATTTTAGGCAATTGTATCCCTATCCCCAATTTGATCTATATGTATCCCCTAGGGTAGTTTATGTAATTCGATATGGTTGTAACAATTAATTTATTTGCTATTTCCCACAACTTGCATGAACGCTGTATGCTCTTAATAAAATCAACTTAGTTCATAAAAATGCTAAAATTTAATTTTTGAAGCATGTATTTTAATTAGATGAGAAGTACCTAACTCGTCTGGACCTACATCTCTGGAAGGTATAATGACCCTCACTTGGTTTCGGTTATACCTAAATTTCCCGGTTGAACTGAGCCTGGTGGTGACTTCTATATTTTCTTTGGGATTTCAATCTCAAATCTTTTACCAAAACATGATTTTTCCAGAAATGAATTTCGTGTGATAATAAAGCTGCAAGTACCAAAAATTCCTCGGTCCTCTTTGTAGCGTTTGTTGTTACAAAAACGTCATTTGCTCCCAGTGGCGACTTTGCTGGGGATTTCTTTTAAAAAGATTTTTAGAACTTAAAATGTTTTGACAGGCACTGAAATTATCTAATTAAAATAGCTTCAATAAACTTCTTATAGCATTTTATGTGCATTTCATAGTAGCTAGATTGTACATTAGGTTAAGGTGCCAATTTTAGCCCGGTGGACTGTTGAAATTGTTGCCTATTTTTCGCCAGGTCGTAGGGGCATGGATACATAACACCATCTATAGCCTTGTACAAATCCCTTCACATGGACCCTTGAGTGGGGAGAAGTGAGGAGTATATATTTGCTATGGGGTCCTTGATGTTATCCAGACTTGGACCGAACCCATATAAGTAACCATAGTAATTTCCACTAGGATACAAAAACAATGCATGTATATATCTATAGTTTCACCTTTATCATCCCCTATTGATGATTAAAGAGACCCCCACCTAAGACTCAGTTAGAATATCAAATTCTTGACCACGTGGAGAAAAAAGGTTGGGAATTTGCGTTCGCATGCTGTGTGCTACGTGACTTACTGTACCATATCATACCATTATAATCATTCTTTCATGCACATATTAAACCATTTGTGTGACACTGACTCATTGTTTTTTGTAGCCATACACTTTATTTTCATGTGTACATAACCTCATTCATAAACTCATTTTTTTATGACGCACACACTAATAATTTTCATGCAGCTATATGCATTATTTTTGTGTGAAGGCAATCTCACTTGTATACTTAAACTTGTATGACATACACACTAACAATTTTAATGCAACCATAACCATGTGCCATTTATGTATAAATAATCCTACATTGGTGAACTTATATATGACTATCTCTAGATAAACCTTAGATATGGCTTTATGACCACATTTATTCTTATGTAACTCATGATTATTGCAACAAGTTCGCATGCTCACATATCTTCAGAAAAGATAACCATGTTCAATACTCTATGAGTATCAAACCTCTGTTTGTGTGCAGACTCATATGCACCCAAACCCTAGGTTGTTTTAGGTCGAAAGACTTCGAAACTGTCTAGTACTCTCTTAGGTACCCCAAGGGTGATGAAAATCTTTTCGTATACAGACTCATACGTATATCACAATGACTAGCAG
Source organism: Euphorbia tirucalli (assembly GCA_039660915.1). NCBI lineage: Eukaryota > Viridiplantae > Streptophyta > Magnoliopsida > Malpighiales > Euphorbiaceae > Euphorbia > Euphorbia tirucalli. Next base: position 24,515,726 of record CM077640.1, on the reverse strand, counting down.
AATCTAGTCAACCCTTTTTGATACTCCACGAGTACCAAACCTCTGTCCGTGTACAGACTCACACGCACCCAAAACCCAAGTTTGTTTTAAGTTCAAAGACTTCAAAACTGTCTAGTATTGCTCTTAGGTGCCCGAAGGGTGCCTAACCTCTGTCCGTATAGAGACTCATACGTATACCACTATGACTAGTAGAATCTTCTAGTCAAAACCTTTTCGATACTCCACGAGTGCCGAACCTGTGTCAGTGTGCAGACTCACATGCACCTAAAACCCTAGGTCATTTTAGGTCTGAAGACTTCAAAATTGTCTATTATCACACTTAAGTGCCCTAAAGGTGCCGAAACTATGTCTGTATGCAGACACATATGTACTGTGACTAGCAGAATCTAGTTAAAACCTTTTCGATACTCCACGAGTGTCAAACCTCTATCCATGTGCAGACTCATATGCACCCAAAACCCTAAGTCATTTTAGGTCCAAAGACTTTAAAATTGTCTAGTATCACTCTTAGGTACTCCAAGGGCATCGAACCTCTGTCCATATGTAGACTCATACGTGTATCACTGTGACTAGCAAAATCTAGTTAACCTTTTTTTGGTACTCTCCGAATACCAAACCTTTATCCATATGCTCCCCAAATATCAAATCTGCACCTATACTACATAAGCATTCATGCCACATTCATATCACACATCCATCATGTCACATCATCCACACATACAAACATACCATGTTAGGTCAAAGGACTGTCATGCATTTATCCATATGCTCCCCAAATATCAAATCTGCACCTATACTACATAAGCATTCATGCCACATTCATATCACACATCCATCATGTCACATCATCCACACATACAAACATACCATGTTAGGTCAAAGGACTGTCATGCATTCATCCATAATGCTAACGTATGGATGTGACTCTCTGCAGTTTAGAATCGCCCTCCTGAAGGAAGACTAGAAAGAGTTGGCTACACAGATCCTCAGCCAATGTGAAGAGCTAGACCAAGAATAGCTAGTGCGGTGTCTGAGTCAGTGGTTCTAGAGTCAGATTCAGAGCCGGAGGAACAGATTCAGACTTTAGGGATTGACAACTTGGTTGTGCTAGAGAAGAATTTTGCAAAGATGGGAGATGAGTAGAATGCCAATGAGTAGAATACTGCCATGATCACTGCTTCTCTAGCAACATTCATCAGGGAACTCTTGGGTTTAGATGAGTTCAGAGCTAGTATTTATAGTCGGGTACAGGCCGCGGTGGGCAACATTATCACTAACAGGCAAGTAGAGCCCATGACGGATCATGGGGCTAGTAATAGGCAAGCAGAACTAAATGTAAACCGTCAAAATATAAGAAGACAGGCTCTAGTAAGGGAGGTGGACCATTAGTCTAACCAAAGGGATGATTCTGGGAGAGTTACGGAAGTGCTGGCCGAGTTGACAGTTGAAAGGAAACTAAAGGATATTTATCCTGAGCTTGATGAGCTCTTCCTTAAGCTTTACCAAATGACATAAATCGCTACTATAAAATGTATGGAATTAACTTACTTTCTCCAGGTTTCCAGATGCCAAAGTTCACCTCTTATAAGGGAATGGGACCACCTGGACCTCACATTGACAATTATATGACGGTAATGACAATGAATGTCCTAACTACCAACTAGTTGTTGGGATTATTCCTGACCACTCTTGAGGATGGTGTTGCTTGGTGGTTTAGTAATAAGCCAGTCCACATCAAACTAGACTGGAACTCCTTGGCGAGGCCTTTATGAAACACTATAGTTATAATACTTAAATCAAAGTAACACTGCAAGACCTGGAGGTAGTGAAATAGAAGCCGAACTAGACTTTTATTGAGTATTATAAGAGATGGATGGATAAGCAAGTGTTGCTAGAACAGAGGCCTAGAGATTCTGAGCAAAATATCAAGCTTGTAGATAGGAGTTTGAAGAATTATCACGACACATGAAGCTTTGTGACTTCAATTCTTTCATTGATGTGTACAATCTCATTAAAGATAATTGAAAAGTACAAAGAAGAAGATAAGTAGAATAATAATGGTGGTAACAGTTATTGGAGCGGTCGAAGCTACACTCCTAGATTTAAGAGTAGCAGTGGCACCACTATAGCTCCGGCTGGTCCTACCTATAGCCTGAAGCCTACTCAGGCTTCCACCTCTGTAAAGCAGGTCGAGGTGATGGCCATTGCATAAGGTCCAGCTACCTAAGCCAATTTGAAAGGGATATCACCATGGGCCTAGTCATTAAGCAGGATATTTGGTAAATGCATGAAGTTGAGGCTCTTGTAGAGCTTGAAGCCTTTCCTGCTGAAGCAGATAAGGACAATTTTTGCACTTATCATATGGAAAGGAGCCACCGAATAAATGATCACCTCTGCTTATGAGATGCCATTAAGCAGTTGGTGACTGAAAATAAGATCCAAGAGCTGGATGTTAAGCCAAGTGTGCCAAGGAACCCATTTACCAGTTTTGGAAGCCAAGTCAACATGGTGCAAATCGGGCTGCCTTCTAATTTTGTATTCACTCAGATCATCCGAGCTAATCCAGTGGTACAAGTAGTTTCCTTCAGTGGGGAGGATGAAAAGGCAATGGAGCCGGTAGTGATGATTGAAAAGAAGCTAATGTCGATCAACTTGAATGATGTGGAGTTAGATAATGATTATGATGAGTATGAGATTCCCGAGCCTGAAGTAATTTACCCGATCTGTATCAAGGCTGGTATGTATGTAAGAAAAAAGAATGCACCAGTCAACCACATTACTAGGAGTGGGAGAGTATACCAACCTGCCGATTAACCATGTAGAATAAGTCAACGCCTAGGATGGAATCACCGGCCCGTAATGACCCTCTAACTGCTCCTACTGAAGAGGATGACCTGGAGGTGGAACAGTTGAAAATGATTCCTATTAGGGCCAGTGTTTAGCATTTATTGATAGAGTCCTAGAAACACCATGTTGCAATGGTGAAGAAATTGATGGAAATGCAAGCAGCACTCCTAACTTCTCCTGAAGAAGTTTGCATGATGATAGGTGGATCAATTAGCCACCCAGAAAATAATCCTTTAGAGATAAATTTCACTGATGCTGATTTACTGCCATAAGGAGTGAACCATAATAAGGCCACGTACTTGAAAGTGGAGATAATGGACCAGGTGATGCCATGTGTTATGGTGGATGACGGGTACACCTTAAACATTTGTGCCTCGAAAATTTTGTCCTGTTTGAACATAAGTGAAGAAGCTTTGCTAAGATCCAACACTGTGATCCCGGTGACCTTCTCTCTATTATTATTGCAACCGTGGCTCCACTCACTAGGGGGCGTGCCTTCCACCTTACACCAGAACGTCAAGTTCCCCATTAGGGGAAAGATAGTGACCCTCGAGGACGATGAGCCTTTAGTCATTACTGCATTGAGCCCAAGTTTGATATTAACATCGGGTAGACGCATTAGGCAGGCCTTGGATATTAAGGAGAGACTTCAAAAAGCAGACCCAATTGGAAAGCAATACACCTCATGAATACTTTTACCGCACCACTAGTGGGGGCTTATGACTACAAGCTCGGGCCGGTGGAGGTAGAAGGAGGTATGGTCCCGGGATTCAAGATTTTTGTTGACGTTGTGGATTTCCCTAAGTATAGGATGGAGCTGATCGAAGGCATGCTCAAGATGGAACCCAAGGAAGGAAAAGGGGTAGTCTCACCAGTAGCTCTTCTGAAGCCTATAGATGCTATAGTCCAAGGCAAAAAGCTTGTTGAAGGAGGCAAGGTGTGAGGGATATGGATGCGGTGATAGACGCTATCTCTAGGGAATTATTTGCCCTTCTAAAGAAAGGCCTTACATATCAGATTGAAGGAAAGCTTGCAGCAATGGAACAAAATGATCAGTTCAAGGAGGCGGTAGCTAAGTTGGCCTGGTTAATAGGCATAGAGAAAGCACTGGTAAAAGAATCCATCCTGTTTGAGGCACAGAAGGAGGCACTAGAATCAGATCTAGAAGACCTACTTAAAGAGAGGACTGAGAAAGTTGTGGTAACTGCTATTGAAGAGCCTCCGCATGTGGAGGAGCAAAATGACTTATATGTATCTATTTCTTCTGTGTTTGATGTGAACAATTCTACCCATGAGCCCTTGAATGCAATAAAATCCAACTTTCCTTACTTGTGTGATGTTTTTCTTGATGGATTTGTGCATACATTCAAACATTCATACAATATGTTTAGCATACATGACACTTCATTGCTTGAATTTAACTTAGGAACTGATGAAAACCCTAAAATGGTATCCATCTCGAGCGATCTTACTCGTGAAGAGAGGAGAGAGATCATAAAAGTTCTAAAGAAGCATGTCAAAGCATTTGCCTGGTCACATGAAAATATGTCTAGAGTCAATAGGGAGATCACAGAGCACATAATCTCTATGGATCCTAAATTCAAACTAGTAAAGCAAAAAATCAGATGTCTTAGACCGGAGTGGACAGAAAAGGTTAAGGATGAAGTGGTAATGCATATCAAAGCTAAATTCCTTGAAGTTGTAAAGTATCCCGAGTGGTTGGCTAACATTGTACCAATTACAAAGAAGGATGGAAGGGTTGGAGTCTATGTCGACTACAGAGATTTGAATAAGGCATCTCCTAAAGATGACTTTCCCCTACTGTATATAGATGTGCTTATCGATAGTGCAGCCAGAGCGGTCATGTACTTATTTATGGATGGATTCTCTAGGTATAACTAGATCTTGATGGACATAATCGATAAGGTTAAGACAGCCTTCATCACAGAATGAGGCACGTACTTTACAGGGTGATGCCATTCGGATTGAAAAATGTTAGAGCCACATATCAAAGGGCCATCACTACACTCCTTCATGACATGATCCACAAAGAGGTTGAGGTATACGTCAATGACATATTGGTCAAATCCATGACTGAGGAAGAAGACCCCATTATCCTGTATAGATTCATGACCAGTATTGAAAAGTGTAACCTTCGACTCAATCCGAATAAGTGTGTATTTGGAGTCACTTTAGGAAAGCTACTGGGATATATAGTTAGCCAAAGGGGAATTGAGATGGATCTGAATAAAATCAGAGCCATTCGAGCACTGGTGCTGAAAATGGAAAAAGAAGTGAGATCTTTCCTAGGGTCACTCCAGTATGTCAACAGGTTCATCCTAGCTGACTACAGTCTATGAACCTATCTTCAAACTCCTTAGGAAGCAATAACTAGTAGTATGGAATGATCAATGCGAGGTTGCATTTGATAAAATAAAGGCTTACCTAACAAATCCACCTGTGTTGAAACCTCCGACATTGGGTAAGCCTTTAATCTTTTATTTGGCCATTGAAGAGACTTTGGTAGGGGCAATACTGATACAGGAGCAAGATGACAAGAGAGAGTATGCTACTTACTACCTCAATAAAAAGCTGCTGAATTATGAAACTAGTGGGAGCAGATGCAACCGATATAGCAGTAATTAGGCGACTGGAAATGCAGTTTAGAATCTTTGAAAACCAACTATTCAAGAGGACATCAAATGGTTTACTTCTGAGGTGTTTCGCAGAATAATAAGCATAACGAGTAATGAAACATGTGCATTCAAGGTCCTGTAGTCCACACATGAACGGAATGGCTCTAGCAATGAAGATCCTTTGGCAAGGTTACTTCTGGCTTACTATGCAAGCAGATTGTGTTGAAGAGGTGAAGAAATGCCATGAATGCCAGATTTTTGGGGACATTGGCCACCTCTCACCGATGGAACTAGAAAACCACTCTACCTTTTGGCCATTTTTGACATGGGGGATAGATATCATTGGTGAGATTCGACCCCCAGCATCGAATGGTCGCAGATTCATTATGGTGGCAATTGACTCATTCCACACCATATGGTGACAGACACTGGAGTACAGTTCCAGGGTTTGACAGTAGAATTGCTCACAGAACTTGGTATTGAGCTTCACAAATCCTCACCCTACAGACCTTAGGCCAACGGCGCAGTAGAACTGGCCAACAAGTTCATTAAGAAGATCCTGTCTAAAATAGTCGCAACTTACAGAGATAGGGCAAAAAAGTTACCACTCACTCTTTGGGGTTACAAAACCAGTGTTATAACCCCTACTAGTGAGACCCTATACTCACTAGTATATGGGATGGGAGCAGTACTGCCAGTAGAGATGTAATTGAAGTCCCTGAGGGTAGCCTTGGAAGCTCAGTTTCCAGAAATAGAGTGGGTTAGGTCTAGGCTTGAATAGTTGGATATGGTAGATGAAAAGCGTCTAAAGGCCTTGGATCATTTGTAAATGCATCAGAAGAGTATGGCCAACGCATATAATTACCGAGTTCATCATCAGAGGCATCCCTTAAAATCAGGAGACCTAGTACTAAAATAGCTGAAACCTTTTAACACTGATGTAAGGGGTAAATTTAAGAAAAATTGGGAAGGCCTGTAAGCAGTGGAAAAGATCCTATCCAAAGGTGCAGCTAATATTGGTATGCCCTAGTTCTTAGGGCATTGAATTATTGTATTTTGTATTATACATTAAGACTCTATATGTGTATACATTATTTGTGTCACATTAATAAAGGCATTGAATCCATTCCATCTATATCTTATGCTATAACATGAATAGAGTATCCATTGATTGATAATCATAAAACATATCCTAAGTCTATTCTAATCGTGGAAACGAATAGAATCACAGACTCGTATATTTGATGACTGTATGGTAGTTCTTAACTAGCCATAGTACTTGTAAAGTTAGTTGTGAATATAGGTAAATGTCGTTGACATGAGACTGGATCGATCTGTACAAGAAAGCCATATGGTTGTCACGTCATAGGTCTTTCTTGAGTAGGTCTCTTTTATCCTCAGACCAGATTTCATTATAGTATCAATATGGAATTTGGTTCACTTTGACATACACCTAACAGGTCTATAAAAGGATGCTAAATATGGGTATGATCGGGTGGACCGGTGAACATATTGATACTGATAATGAAGTGATGGAATTACCACTCGGGTAACACCGAGATGATAACACTGGCCACTTGATGAGTGGGACTGATAAATGTATGGCCATACCCAAATAAGTCGGTCGCTTATTTTATTAATCAGTCAACTCAATATTAAGAAATATAATAAACAGCAGAAGAGGATGACGGTCATCGTGCCTCTTATTTATTCATATCGATATTAATTGGCAAAGGACACTATGAGATTACTACTAGGTAAGTGTCTTCAACAAACTATTATATCTCTATCTTAATTGGGGGCTGTAACGATTTGTTAGAGCCCACTTACAGTCTATGGGTCTTGGGCCCACTGCTAATATAAAGACGATCCATAGGATCATGCACATAGATCAACTTAGCATGAACTTATAGAACTTGTACATCTAATGTACATTTGAAGGATTGTTTTAATTAATTAATTGGCATTTGGTGTCAAGGTACTTAATTAACATTGGATTGATTGTTATTAAATTAATAAGTTTACATAATGTAATTAATTAATTAATCAATTAATTGAATTACATAAAGTAGACAATTAATTAAATGTTTTTCCTAAGATGGAAAATTAAATACATGTATTATATTTACTTAAGTGTGATTTAATTTTATTTAGGGGTAATTAAATTTTGCCAAATGGAATTAAATTATATAGTATAAACTTTTAATATAAAGTTTATTTATATATTGTAATCCTAATATGCTTGGGTTTAATTAACTTAATTAAAACCCACTTATAGTAGTAGACTATATAAGGCATAGTTAATGAAAAAATCAGACCTAGCCCTATTATTGAAACTGAAAATTTTGGCCCCTATTGCAGCCCCCTTAGCCGAATTTTTGTACTTAATTTCTTCATTCCTTTAGTTCTTCGACTAACATCGATTCCTATTCATTAGTTATTCGTGTACCAGACTTTGGAGATCGCTTCAAGAATCAATTCTGCAACAGTCTCTAGAAGAGACGAATCTATTGAGTTCTATCTCTCTTGATTCAATTGTTTTTTCTTTTCAAACAATGGTAATCGGACACGATTAGGTGGATTCTAGGAAATTTTAATCTGCCAAATTCCGCTGCGCCCTGTTATTTTTCCCATGATGGATCCCAATAGTGGTATCAGAGCCAAGTTTTGTCCATTAGATTGATTCGAATTCATTCTTGAAAGTGTTCTTGAAAAAAGATAGGTTTCAAGAATGGTTTTTCGGGTTTTTGAATGATTTTTCGCGGATTGTTTTTATTGATTCTGCTATTATATTCATTGGATTGCTTCCGTTTCTTCATTGTTGGTCTCTGTGATATCCTCTGCTTTTTTGTTGTGATTTTTGATATTTTCAAAAAAAAAAAAAATTATGCCCACCATCAGTAGGGGGCGTGCGGGGCAGTGGGCACTATTGCTGGCTATGCAGCAGCATAGCCCGCTTCTGGCAGGCTATGCGTTGCCCAGTGGCGGTGCTACCCTGGCTGGCATAGCCCACCACACGCGAGGAGGAGCACTACCACGGGTTATGGCAAGTCTGTTTTGGATTTTTCGGGTTGAGTTTTTCGTTTTAAAATTCGTGGGTATTTTATTTTAACCTGGGCCCGTTATGCAAATTAAATTAAAATTGTTTTGTTTTAAATTAATTTGTATTTAATTGTTTATTATGTTGGTATGCATATTTAATTTAATTGTTTTGTATATTAAATTGAATATGGGCTTTTTGAAATTGCCCTAATAAATCATGGCAAAGGTTAAAATTGGGAGGGCTAAATTTCGAATTTGTGACAACCCAAATTCCAGTGAGAGCGAAATTTTTAATTTTGCGTTAATGGATGTTATCCATTGGGTTTTAGTCACATCTGTTGAAAGTGGCGATTTCACCCTAAGTAACTCGGCTTAACATTTATATTTGAAATGTTGTGTAGAGTTCTATGGGCCCTAATTTCTTATCGATTGTAATTTGATTTTGGGAAATATGGCCTGCGTTCCATTTCAATTATTTTGATGTAATTTTAGAATAGATTTTATTTTAAATAAAATTATTTTAATTACATTAAGTATGTAGGAAGGCCCAGATGGAGAATTAGATAGGTTGTCTAGTTTTTCATTAGATTGTAATTAAGGCCCATGGGATCTCATTATTTTAAATTAAGTATGTCATTGCATTTGTCATATAATATGTATGTACGAATCACCAGGTTATAACCCGCGTATATGCATGCTAAGTCGTATCACTTAATTTTAATCCGGAGAATCAAAATATTGAGTCGTTTAAAAGTGCTTCCCACATTCACACCTCTTCCTCCCATTGATGTTGCGATGTGCCGCTTGCCCTAGCTGGGTAGATTGTAGTATTTGGTGGGGTCGACACTTAGGATACTTGGTATGGTTAACAAGTGAATGGTGGTTTGACTTAACATGGGAAGTGAGAGCGGACGACCTTTATGGAGAGCGGAACGCGGCGAAGTGAACTGGGGAAAACTTGTGTGTTTGATGTTGAATTGAAAATGGGTTTGTATATTACCCTTAATGTGTTTCCCAAGTGTTTTGATCCCTTCTATTTTTTTGTGTTTAGCTTTGGTTTGTTATCACTTTTTCTCTTTTTCTCCCTTTTCTCTATTTTTAGGGTTTTTTTCCTCTCTTAGAGTGCTCTTTGTTTTTCTGCTTGAATTTTGTGTTGTCTTCTAGTCTCTTTTGTTGTCTCCCTAAAAACCTAGAGAATCCCAGTTAAAAACCCCCCAATTTAGGAATTCTCACTGCTATCAAATACTGATGTTGGTTATTTAGGAAGTAGTCTGGCTGCCCATTAGAGCCGTACGGCTTTAAGGTTACAGCTGTACGACTCTAGTGTTACAGCCGTGCAGCTGTAGTTATGGAACTATAGCTGTACAACTCTAACTAGAGGTAACAAGGTTTTTCCTAAATTCCACCCTCACATCTAAGCCCTCTAATCACTCGAAGGACCTTTCTTAGGGTTTTGGATCAAGGACTGTTCAGTTTTCGAAACATTTGAGAAATTCTGGGCAACGTTTCGCTTATTTTCAAATCCGAATCACGTTCGTCTGTCTAAAAGGTAACATAGGATTTTCATCACAGAGGTCAGGAATTGGAAGTTGGCTCTCTTGGTGGAGCAATAATTTGGAAGTTGGCCTAGGAGCTTTGGTTTGAAGTTGGCTCTCTTGGTGGAGCTATAATTTTGAAGTTGGCTCTAGGAGCGTTGATTTGAAGTTGGCTCTCGACGGAGCAATAATTTTGGAGTTGGCTCTAGGAGCTTTGGTTTGAAGTTGGCCCAAGAGGCATTGGTTTTGGAGTTATGTCGAGAGTGCGTATTTATTCCTTAATCGATAATTTTGGAAACAAAAATTTTTGCCCCTTTGATCAAGAATAAATACAGTTTGATTGTTTTACCCCTGGATACCTGCAAAAAGCAAAGAGTATCCTTCTCAGGATTATATCGGCATAAATGAAAATTGTGAAAATTGTGAAATCTTCATACCTAAGAGTTAGAGCCGTGCGGCTCTACTTTGCGCTATACATTCTCGTGGCTATAACTTGCCAAGTCGTTAGAGCCACGCGTCTCTAGCACGAAGTTAGGCAGATATACAAATTTCGAGCAGTCCCTTTTTTGGAGTCCAAACTCTTCTTCTTCAGCCTTTCTTTTCCTCATTTCTCACAAAATCCATTTCTAACTCCTAAGATGATGAAGAAACTCGGAAAAATGCTTCGTCCGGTCGCTCCTTCATAGCCTGCCCCTCACACGAGGTGTGTTTTACCTGAGGGAGCATTTTTCTTACCCATTGAGTCCACAGCCAATGTGTATGGCCTTCATGACTCAGTTGAGTGTTGATAAACGATCCCATGCCCATCACACTTCAGCCATCTACGCATGCAGCCCAGAGATTGGTTAGTTTTTCCCAATTTTTTCCTTTTTCAATTTTTTCCAATTCTTGCAAATGTCGACAAAATTAGATGAAATTAGGTGAAATTGATGCATGATTAGGGTAGATTTTTCGCCTAGGAACTTTAATTGATGATTTGGTATGATTAAAGTTGATTTAGGGTTGATTTTGTAGAACTTAAGGTTTTTTCGGAACCTTCTATTTTTTCCAGCCAAAGCCACACAGCTCTAAGTTATAGCCGTGTGGCTATGTTCTAAAGCTAGGCAAGGACTGCTTGATGAAAGCCACGTAGATCTAGCTTTGATGGTTATAGCCGCGCGGCTGTAGCTATAGCCGTGCGGCTATAATAGCCAGAACAGAAATTCAATCATTCAATTCCAATATGTTTTATTTGGTTTATATGACTCATATGCAATCCAAATAACTCAAAAACTCCCAGTTCATTGTTTTACAGGATCGGGCCCGTAATTGTGGGGCCGGGATGCTGTCAAAAATGCTGAGATGGTATTGAAATCTCCCAGATGGTGTGAGGGAGATTGTCGACACCACAGGATTATAGAGGATGGTATGCTCCATGTGTTAGCATCCTCCTAGGATGAGCCATGGGTTGATGACAGCGCTGATAGAGCAGTGGATGGATTCCATAAACATCTTCCATTTCCCGACTGGGGAATACCCTATTACACCCGAGGATTTTACAGCTATTACCGGGCTCTCTTTTGGTGGGCGCATGATCATGTTCAACCAGACACTGAAGAGGGGAGGCTTCAGTCCTAAGATCATTACCATGCTGATCGGTCTAATGCCTCGAGATTGGAGGATCAAGTGTAGTACTCTCCGGGATTGTTGGTTTATGAGGCAGACTGAGCTTTTTGAGGGCACCACATTCACTACTGAGAATGCGAGCCATTACGCCAGGGCTTTTCTCCTTTACGCCCTTACTACACTGGTTTTCCATACAGGTCAGAGTGACCTGAACTTAGCTGTCCTTCCTTCACTAATCCAGCTGGGTGACATGAGGGACTTGTGTTGGGGACGAGCTGGATTGGCTCAACAGTACTACTCCCTTGATCTGTGCGCTCGGGGGAAGCAGAAGAAGGTGAAGGGCCCTTGGATCGTCCTTCATGTGAGTTCCTCTAACTTTTTTTTTTACTTTCTTATCATGCATCTTTTGCAAATTTGGTGTACGAGTACAGCTTCATTCCTCAGCTGGTAGTGCAAATCCTAATTTCCCGTGGCTGAGACAATGGTTAGGTTTCAGTTGGGTTGAGGTAGATAGGAGTGTGGATGATTGTCGACTGTTTTTGACTCAGATGACATTCAAGGAGATATACATCCCACCCTTTTATGAATTCTGAATTCTGGTATTTTACAACTGTCTCTTTAATCTTTTGACTCCCAATTTTTTGATTTCGGCTGATTAAGTAGCCCTGGAGGGGCGCTGAGTTGCCCCAGGAGGTTAGGGACTCTCGAAGGCTGACACAGAGGAGATTCGTGATGGAGTGCCCCTTCGGCTTGGAGTGGTACCTCGGAGATCGAGTCTCTAATTGGCGCTCTGGTCTTGCAGAGCGTAAGATTCCGGCCGCTCTCCCCATGGGACTATTTTGGCCACATCTTTTGTCAGCGGCAGATCATTCTGATCTCTTCGGACTGGGCTGCGTGGTAGATGGAGTTGAGGGAGACTACCTCCAGTTTGCCACCACACACCTCCTTCCTTTGGCTAGAGCTGTGCAGGCAGGGGTATGCTTCCTTTTCTGCTTTTTTTTTTATCTGTACTAAATTACTGTTTATTGACACCCTTCTTTTGATGTCTATAGCCATCAGGGAGGGGCAAGTGCCTTTGCACTTTGTCTGGTAGACGCTTCAGCGGTCGAGGGTCCCAGACTACCGGTGGTCAGGGTGATGGGAGCTCCTCCACATGGGTAGCCGAGCATGATGTTGATACGAGGATGGAGGGTGTTCCATCTGCTCCTTTGGTGGAGTTTCTGATAAAGCTATGCATTCAGCTACTTGATGAGTTCGAGCAGTCGTACTGGTTGACCTGTATCTCAAGGATTACATCTTCTCCGCTGCTATCCCTTCTGAAACCACCCACGTGAGTCTCCATACTTTCATCTGCTTTCTAATTCCCACCGTAATCCATTTGTCTGACTTATGCAACTATTTTCCGTGCAGATTTCGGTATCCCAGAGGATGTCCTTGTGTCAGGCTATCTCCGTGTTCAGGATGCTCACGATTTGGGACAAAAATGATGATGACAGTAAGTAGCTATACTTGAGTTAGTGTTTCAACATGTATGCATGTGTGTATGTATGTTTCGAGTGTATGCATTTATGTGACATGATGTTTCTACTGTTGGTTTTAGTGCAGTCCGCACTTGGTCTTCAGTGTCACGAGTCCACTCGTCTGAAATCAGAGGTGGACCGGCTACAGAGGTGTGTCACGAATCTGGAGCTCATGAACTAGACCTTCCATACGCGGGTGGACACATTGGAGGATCAGCTCGCTTACTATGAGGACACTGGGGATGAGAATCAGGTGGACGAACAGGATGACGAGGGACAGTCTTAGGCTCCTTCCCTTTCGCTTTTCTATTGATATGGCAACCCCTGTATGGGCTTAACTCTCTGTATTGTAGCACATTTCGCCCGTTTGTGGGCTTTACTCTATTACATTTGTTCATTTGGCCTGATACATTGGCTATTCGGATACTTCTTCTGATATTCATTGCTTTTCTCTACTGAGTTTGCATTTCTTAATGAACATTTTTCAACTATACTTGCTTTTATTACCATTCGAATCAGTTTGACACTTCCCGAGACTTGATGGACTACTGTTGATTGACCTTTATTTGTCTTTGTTTTTTTTATGTTCTTATTTTTTCATAGACCACCCTTGCCAGTTTTCAGCCTATCGGACTGTCTTAATTTTTGCTTGAACTGCTGATTTGGGTTTTCGACTCAATAGACTTTTATTTATATCTTAATTTTTGCATAGATTGCCTTTTCAAGTTTTCAATCTATAAGATATTTTTATTTTTATTTGTTTATTTGTTTATTTTTTTGAAGTGAGATGCATGGAGACAGAAAACGGGTTCAGCCATATATGCATAATATGAATTTCATTTCAAGCAAACTCGGGACATTTATGCGAACAGCGCAAAGCATTCATTCATTCATTCATTAATAATGTTTTAGCACAATGTACATCAAAGATGAAATTAAGCTAAGGACAGAATCAGTAATGGTATCCATTTCAACCGAATCCACGACTGCCACCAACCTGTCTTTGCAGATTTTCCCGCTGATAGTGCTCACCTCACTATCCTAACTTTTGCATGGACCGCCTTGTCAGTTTTCGATCCATTGGACTATCCTAACTTTTGCATGGATCCCTTTTTTCAATTTTTGATCCATCGGACTCCTTTTTTCTTTTCCTTTTTTTTCACATGTAGTATTGCCTGAGCTTGCCTTTATTGATAGGGTTGAAAAATTCGTTTCCGTCCATATCCATGATCCTCACAACACCCTTTGAAAGAATTTTCTTGATTGCATAGGGCCTTCCCACTTCGGTTTGAGCTTTCCCCGTACGTTTGTACTGGTCTGCTTCATCTGTTTAAGCACGCAATCCTCAGCCTTGAACGGCTATTTCTGATGAAGAACTTTACTATTATAAGCCCTGGTCATTCACTACTGATACATTTATAAGTGATCTAATGCCCGAAGACGCTTCTCATCGATGAAGGCTAACTATCCGTATCTTGACAGAACCTATTCTGATTTTGGCGACTGTGTACTCCATTATTGCCCACAACATGATGTGGGATTCCATACCGCATAGATATATTCTTTTCTATGAACTTGGCCATCTTTTTTTTTTTTGAAATTTGAATTTTGAAGAGGTTTGGTATTGAACACATAATCTTCCATCTCCATATTAAGAGATGTACTAATCGAGCTACACCCAATTGGTCCTATTCCTTAACCTTCTCTGCTCACTCTGGTCCAAGTCTTTTGAGCTTCTGTTCTATAGGTCTTAATTTTGGATTCATTGGAATTTTGTGTTTTGCAATCTCCCTGTTAACCCCAGGCATATCATTGTAGGAGCGGGCGAAAGCTTTCGTGTGCTTTTGTAGTACTTTTACAATTTTTCTTCTCTCATCAGGCTTGAGGTCTTTTGAGACAGATACCATTTTTGGATCATCATTTGTTCCTAGATTCATTTCATGCAATAATGCATCATGTATGCTAAATACATTAATTGAATGTTTGTATGTATGCACAGTTCCATCCGGAAAAATATCACGCGAGTAATTGAAATCAAATTGCATTAAATGCTTTACGGGACTAATTGTTCACATCATAAAATAGAAGAAACAGATACATTAAGATAATTATCATCCTCCATATGCGGAGGGCTGTCTCTAGCTGCAGCATCATAAACTCCAACAGTTTGCACACCCGTATTAGCCAAAGTTGGGCAAGGGATTACTCTGTACACTTGGCTTCAAGGGTGGTTCCACAATCTTCTTTTCAGTAATCAACTGTCGAATGGCCTTTATTAGCTGAGTGCAATCATGGGTGTGATGGCCTACCATCACATGATAGGCACAGAAGTTATCCTTGTTTGCTCAGCTGGAGGAGAATACGGCTTCAAACTCTGCAACAATCCCGCCTTCCTACACTTGGTAAAGATTTGAGGCAAAGGCTCTGCCCACAGGTTATTGAGCCTTTTAAGGAGTTACTAATTGTCTGCCTTGGGTCACCACAGCCACTTCTGCTTCTTGCACCTCTGCTATTTTCAAAATAGACCCGACCGGTGTAGTTGTGGAACTACCGCTCTTATAGCCTTGCAAATACCCCCGGCCACTTCGATAAGTACCCGAGCTCTGTTTGCTCCTTTGATCTTCCTCCTTGTATCTCTCGATACATTTGGAAAAGTTAACTATGTCATTAAAAGAGTGGAAGCTTTTAGCTTCATTTTCTCTTTATAAAAGGGCAAGCGCTTCATAACAAGAGATTCTAACTTTGGAGCCCCGTCTACCAGCATTTAGACATCCATCCATCTCTTATAGTAAGATGAAAAGGATTCATTCGGTGCTTGATGAATCCTTTCGAAATCTTCCAGAGTAGTTTTCCACTTGGGTGTTATAAGCATACTGCTTCACAAATGCTTCAAACAGATCTTCCCACGTGGAACGGGAATGAATCGGCATTTTCAAATACCACTTAGCAGTAGCATCCTTTAGAGTAGTCGGGAATAGGTTCAACAGGTGGATTTTCCTAATTCCCATACTGGAGATAATCCTCACATAACTATCCAAGTGAGCCTTTGGTGGACCTTCTCTAGTGTATGGGGGTAAATATGGCATCTGAAAGCCTACTAGCAATGGTTTCCCCCCTTCTGCCATCAAAATGGCTGGGTCTACACTTGATGGGATTATAATGCACCATCTCTTTCAACCTCCGCAGCAGAGCTTCAAGATCAGAGAACTTCTGGTTTAGACACTTTTCAGCAGCCGTCTCAATTGAGGCCTCCCTCGCCCTCACAAAAGCTTCATCTTCTTCGAACTAGCGATCAATTTCCCTATGAGGAGTGACCACCCTACTACTACAAGGAATGCTTCCTCTAGATCCAGGAATCACTTGAGTAACATTTCCTATATTCCCAACCAAATCTGAGATTGGCTGAATAGTCTAACCTGCATTGATGGTCATTACAACTTGCATTTGTTCTAGCAAAGTATCCTTGAACCGGTCTGAGTTTAGCAGGGCATCCACAAATGCATTCATGTCGAAAGGCATCCCCCCACCAAATCCTTCTTGAGCCATATCTATTCTATTCACTTCTTCAAACAATAACTGACTGTCAACTGGTAAATAAGGTAACTGACCCCCGAATTCCTGCTCTGATTCTGAATCTGAACTGACCCTAACCCCTTCCACAATTACTGGTTTTGATTGGAGTGGTTGAACTGACTTATTAGACTCTGATTCAACCCGCACTAATCATTTTGAAGTTCGACTCCAAACTGCATATTCAGCATAGAGTTAGTATCGTGGATGGATGTCATGATTCTAGACACGACGCACTAAGTTAAGTATATGGTATAGTCGTCAAATGATCACGGTTGAATGATGTCTCATGAATGAGAATAATAATAAGGATGATCTTTATGTTTTCACTTGCTTTTTACTTTGGACATTCTAAGAATACACAATGCCATGAGAAAGACAATGCAAGAAGGTCGCGTGTGAAAACAGTCGTGTGGCTATAGTTGTATAGTCGCTCCACTCTGTTCTAAGCGATTACAGCCGCTCAGCTCTAGTTAAAGCCGCACGGCTATAATCAAATAGACAGTCTTTGGAAATTTTATAAAACACACAAAACACATAACAAAAGCAATCAAATATGAGTTTAAGGTCTCTTAGAGCTTACCCTTTTGATGTTCCACTATGTTTGATGACCGGAGTTGGATTTGGATGCCGGAATCCACTTAGAACCTCACGAACGTCCCGAAATCCTCGAATACGAGCCTCGAATCAATCCAAAGAAAACCTAAGAACAACTTGAACGAGTAATAAAGCGACTAAAAACTTACCCTCAATGTGTTTCCCAAGTTTTTTAGTCCCTTCTATTTTTTTGTGTTTAGCTTTGGTTTGTTATCACTTTTTCTCTCTTTCTCCCTTTTCTCTCTTTTTGGCTTTTTTTTTTTCTCTCTTAGAGTTCTCTCTGTTTTTTTGCTCGAATTCTGTGTTGTCTTCTGGTCTCTTTTGTTGTCTCCCAAAACCTAGAGAATCCCAACTAAAACCCCCAATTTAGGAATTCTCGCTACTATCAAATACTGATGTTGGTTATTTAGGAAGTAATCTGGCCACCTGTTAGAGCTGCACGGCTATAAGGTTACAGTCGTACGACTCTGGTGTTACAACCGTGCTGCTCTAACCAGAGCTAACAAGGTTTTTCCTTAATTCCACCCACACATCTAAGCCCTCTAATCACTCAAAGGACCTTTCTCAGGGTTTCGGATCAAGGACTGTTTGGTTTTCGGAGCATTTGAGAAATTCCAGGCAGCGTTCCGCTAATTTTCAAATCTGACTCACGTTCATCTGTCTAACAGGTAACATAGGATTTTCACCACAGAGGTTGGGAAAACCCATGCTCACAGGTAGCATTAGCTCAGAGCAGGCCCTAAGCACAGATGGGTAAAGTGTCAATAAGCCCATCAAACCAAGAGTCCTTCGTGGAAAGATTGGATAGGTTGTCCTACCAAACAAATCAATGGTTGGTTAGCGAGCCTTAGTTCGGCTAGTCATTGAGGAGTTGTGTATCTTAGTCAAGTAAGCCGATTAACATCACCAATGAACAAATTAAAATCGAAGTATTAATTTGAATTGACTTAAAAGTCCTTTATTTCTAACTCAAACAATGATTTCTTCCATGTAGATATTCCCATCTTCACATTAGCATACAATGATTTCTTCCATGTAGATATTCCCATCTTCACATTAGCAAACTAAATGGCTGTAACAAACAATAACTCACTCTCACTTAGGCCACTCCTGGAGAAGGAGAAGCTTTTAGGAACAAACTTCCTGGATTGGGCTAGGAACTTCCAAATAGGTCTTAGACAAGAATCCAAGGAGTATGGACTAAATTCTCCTTTATTAGCTAGCCCTCTTGAAGGTCGAGGCGTCACCAAAGTGATGGTGGAGCAGTACGACCGGTACATGAGGTATGACCTAGATGTCTCATGCCTTATGCTAGGTACCATGGCTTTTGATCTTTAGAGGTAGTTCATAGAGCAGCATGCTTATGACATGATGGATCGGCTTAAAAAGATGTTCCAAGATCAGGCTCGTCAGGAACGATACCTGACATCTAAGGCACTTTGCACTACTGCAATGGCAGCCGGGACTTCTATTAGCACTCATGTGCTAAAGTTGAATGGGTACATTGATACACTTGCCTACGTCGGCTCTCCAGTTCTACAGGACTTGGCAGCAAACATTATTCTCGGGTCACTTCCTGAGTCTTACAACCAATTTATCATGAACTACCACATGTAGGGTCTTTATAAATTGGTTGTTGAGCTGCATGGCATGCTCAAGCTTGCTGAACAGTCTCTTAAGAAGACTCTTGATGTTCTACTGTGAATAAGGGCAATATGCCCATTGCTAAGGGCAAGGCCAAATCTAAGGTCAAGGCTAAAGGTAAGAAGGTGGTGGCCCACCCTAAAGCAAGGGTTACTTCTCTTGACGATATCTGCCATGAGTGTCATGAGAAGGGGCACCGGAAGAGCTCATGCCTAAAGCTAAGGGAGCAAATGAAGAGCAAGTCTGCTGCTTTAGGTATTTATGTTATTGAGATTAATCTGGCTATTTCTACATCTTAGGTTTTAGAGACTGGATGTGGTTCTCACATCTGTTCAAATGTGCAGGGACTAAGAAATAGGAGATTGGTAGGATCTAGAGAAGTAGTTCTTTGAGTTGGCAATGGTGCTCGGGTTTAGGCCATGGAGATCAGAGATTATTTCTTACAAATGCCTAGTGGACTTGTTTTGGAACTAAGAAACTGTTATTTTATACCTGCGATGCGTAGGAATATTATTTCTGTTTCTTTGTTGGATATTTCTGGTTTTATATTTAATATTGGGCATGGTAGAATTTCTATGCAATGTGGCAGTATTATTAATGGAACAACATTTCTTGAAAATGGTTTATATATCCTTGATCTAACACGTGCAAGTTCAATCTATAACATAAATACTAAAAGGATTAAACAAAATGAAATTAATCCTACATACATCTGGCATTGTCAACTTGGCCACATAAATGAGAAGTGTATAGCTAGGCTTCACTCTAGTGGAGTGATAGGGTCGTTTGACATTTTATGACACATGCGAATCTTGTTTAAGAGGCAAGATGATAAAGGCGTCTTTTAGTAAGACTGCTGAAAAGGCCTCAGAGCTATTAGAGCTGATACATTCTGATGTGTGTGGGCCAATGTGCACTAGTGTTAGATCGGGTTTTCTATACTTCATTACCTTCATGGATGACTTAAGCAGATACAGTTATGTGTATCTGATGACGCATAAGTCCAAGACCCTTCAGAGATTCAAGGACTTTAAGAACGAAGTAGAAAGCCAGCTTGGCAAGAAAATAAAAGCACTTCGGTCTAACCAAGGGGGTGAATATTTGAGCCAAGAGTTTGACTTATTCTTGAGAGAGTGTGAGATTGTATCCTAACTCATCCCTCCTAGTACACCCCAAAGGAATAGAGTATCCGAAAAGAGGAATAAGACCTTGCTAGACATGGTCTGCTCGATGATGAGTCATGCTACACTCCCTATCTCCTTTTAGGGATATGCTTTAGAGATAGATGCTTACATACTTAATAATACACCAAGTAAGGTAGTTGAGGGAACACCATATGAAATATGGATGGGCTGAAAGCCCAGTGTTTCTTTCTTGTAGAATTTGGGGTTGTGATGCACATGTCAAGAAATTGACAAGCGACAAGCTCGAGTCCAAATTTATCAAGTGCTAGCTTGTGGATTACCCTAAGGAAACTACGGGTCATTACTTCTACGATCTGGCAGAAAACAAATTTTTATAACTAGGAATGCAGTCTTCTTGGAGAAGGAATTCGTTTCTAAGAGAGACAATAGGAGTAATGTTGAACTTTCTGAAGTTCAAGACTCACGAACTCCTGCAGCTACTGCTGAGGATGCTTTGGGAACCGATCTAGCTACTCAAGAAATTGAGGAAGTAGAACTGGTTACACAAGACCTTAGAAGGTTTGGTAGGACATGTCATCAGCCAGAGTGATACCGCTTTATCATTACTGATGATGGGGACTTTATGGCAGTGAAAAGCCGACAACACCTTCAAGGGGCGATTGGTGGCAAAAGCATTCAGACAAGTTCAAGGAATTGACTATGATGAAACCTTTTCACCAGTTGCCATGCTCAAATCCATTAGGATACTACTGGATATTTCTACATGGTACAACTATAGGATATGGGAGATGGATGTTAAGACTGCTTTCCTTAATGGAAAGCTACTCTAGAATGTGTACATGACACAACCTAAGGGTTTTATTGATCCAAGGTATCCTAACTGTTGGGATTTTTCACCGGAAATCAACTAATAAAGCGAAAATATGCGCATTGATTTCCTCATATCTGTGCCCAAAAGTAATTGATATGGAAATTGAAAACAACAAAACAAAATTGAAAAAATTAAGATACTCACCAGAAAATCTCTTTTAGAGATGGCTGTAGAAATCGAATCGGACTTCCTCCACATTCCCGTACACGAACGGCTATAGAACACGACTCATGCTAACAAAAGGATCGGCCGGAATAGAGAGTTTAGGGGCTGGAATTTTTCTACTGTAAAATCCCTTTGCTTTGCTGAAATTCACTAGGTTATTTAACCTAGTAGGCCAAAATTCCGAATTTAGGGCCCAATTGTTGGAGATTGTGCCCTAAGGCCAATATTGGATTATGTAATTTGACTTCTAAGATTAATCTAGTGTAGATTAATATTATCATTTATGTTTGTATGTTAGCATTTATGATAAGTATCCATGAATAAATCGTGTTATTCTAAATATCCCTAGTCGATTGTTATTATGGGAATAATAACAAACTAAGACTAGTGTGAGTAATAATGGATATTCATAAGATGAATATAGTGTATACAGATACAGATTATACTCACGGGTAATATGTTAGAGAACATGTTACTGGAGACCCACTATGAGATCAAGTTCATGGTCATGTGTCACAACTGATCTTGATTATAGTAGTGTCATTAGCTGATTCCTTTGACCTGAGGTCACCATTGATTCCGGGATGAACTCATATTGTGCTTTGACGCAGTCAAACGCTGCTCGTAACAGAGTAGTTATAAAGGCTGTGATTGGGTACGAGATGACTCATGCTTTGGGATGTGAGTGACAGATATGGGATTTTGTCCCTCTCTAACAAGAGAGTGATATCACTGGGCCCCTCGATAAGTAAGACTGTTAAATGCATGGCCGTGCTCAAATAATTGATAGAGTATCAATTGATTTGTCTGGACAGTTTACTTTGAGATCGAGAAAGCATATGATTAATTATATAAGATTGACAAGTGTACCATGTCTTATGATTAATCATGATATCAAAGAGACAAAAGGGAATATGACATTCTATAAATAGGTATTGGATCATTCCAATCATATTAATTGGGTAGTCATAAAGGCTTGCTAGAGTCCGCTTATGACTTATAAGGATATTATGGTAATCTCCTTATTGCCAATTAATATGAACCTATGGGGTCACACACAAAGAGCAAAATGAAGTTCATCTTTTCGGGTATAAATTATTATTGGATAATAATTTATGAATGAGAAAGAGAATAAATATATATATAATGATATATATATGTTTATATATATCTATGTATATATAAATATTAATATGATTAATATTGCATAAAGTATGCTACATATTATAATTCAATTATATAGAGATATAATTAATTATAATATCAAATATACATATGTGTATGATGGAGAATGGAATTGATTTAATATTAATTGAGAATTAATATTAAGTTGTGTGGGTTAATTTATAATTATAACTAATAAGGGTATTAAGTTATAATTATAATTAAGTTTAATGGATATAAAAGGAAGTTTTATAACCTAAAATCTCTAACCCTAGCCTACACATAAGATGCAGATTTTCTGCAGCCTCCAAGGAGCCAGCCGACTTCACCCTTCTCCATCACCCAAGGTTTTCGAAACTTTGGCTTTTTCCATTCGAAGAAATCGTTCTTCAATCCCGGCGCTAGCACGCGGTGAATGAATTGCTCCGTGTGGATCAACCGTAGAGGGAAGCTACTTTGGTTCCTAATTGATTCAAAACCTACAAAGAATTAAGGTAATTCTTTAACCCTCCTTCCAATTCAATGCAATGTACATGGGTCCTTGGTGGGGATTAATCCTTTTATTTCCGCTGCGTATTGTTTTTGTGCGATTAAATCCCCAACACCAATTTCTCTTTTATTTTATGCGGGCTTTATTTCTCTTTTAAGCCCAAGTCCAATTTAATTTTCTAAGTCCAAGTTAATTTCAAATATAATTTTAATCCAATATATATGCCAATATATTATACCATATAATATATTACATATATTTAAATTAAAACTAATTTGACCAATTAAATTAACCAAGTGATTAAATTAGACTTTCATAAAATAAACAAATATAAACCTATACATGTAAAATATTTCCACCTAGGAAATCATCTCATAAATTTGTTCATTGAATTAACTATGAGAAGGCCAATACACATATTAATTATATTATTTTGATCAATCCAATGGATCTATATAATACAATTAATATAATCCTCTTTTTCCGGTGCGTATACTCCAAGTATACCATTGATCCCTTTAGTTTGAGTTCAAACGTTCAATGTGTACGATCTTATGGGCCCGTCCTTATGTTGGTAGTAGGCCCCCAATTAAGACAGAGATAGTAGTCCAACTAAAATCATAACCCTGTAGTTTAAACTTGTATATCCCATGTCATTGATATCGGTGTCCAATACAGAGGCATGGATTTATCACCCTTTTTTGTGTCCGGACATTTACTTGATCCCGAATGAACTGATGCTCACAAACAAGTTTCAACTTGTTTGGGTGTGTGTAAGCGCCAGAATTTTCCAGACTTACAAAAAAAATTTCTGTCACAAGACTGTGTTACAGTCGTACGACTATAAATACGGAGCAGGTACAGCAACCCATACCAGAGAAATATAAAAAATGGGTTGATTTGAGAGCAATTATGTTGGATATGCCCTAGTCCCGAGGCGTTAGACCTTGTATTCGTATTATACACTTATTGGATTTATGTATCATACTGATTTTGTGTTATTAATAAAGGCATTAATTCATTTATTATATATATCTTGTGCAATATCTTAAATGAAATATCCAATGGACATATCCATATCCATGATGACAAGTGTCATGCACTTAGCAGTAAGACCATGGATAGGGTAAACGATATGACAATAAAGAGATCCGTAGTCTGTTCCAGTCATGGGAATGAATGGAACTAGAGACTATCATTAACCTGGTTGTATGGCAGTGTGTCTTATCGGTCATTGGACATGGGATGTCAACCAAGTTAATGGGTAGATGTAAAAAGGGCATGGTACTGGATAGATCCACTAAACGAGAAATCCACTTGGTATAGTATCACAAGTGATTCTCTTGTAGTACTTGTATAGATCCTTTGACCTGACCATATGATGGTATCGCATGCGAGGTCGCATACTTAGGGGTACGCCTAAAGGGCCTGTAATAGGGTGCCAAGTATGGGTGCTTTCGGGTATGTCACTTAGCATGGCAATGCTATGGATATGCAAAAGGGATTTGTCACTCAGTAGTCCACTGAGAAGATATCACCGGCCTCTGGATGAATATGATTGATAAGAGTGTGACCACATCCAACAAGTTGGAACTTGTTTGTGAGCTTCAGTACATTCGGGATCAAGTAAATGTCGGGACACAAAAGAGGGTGATCAATCCATGCCTCTGTGTTGGACACCGATATCAATGACATGGGATATACAAGTTCAAACTACAGGGTTATGATTACAGTTGGACTGCCATCTCCATCTTAATTTGGTGCTGCAGTGGCTTGCTAAAGCCTAACTGCAGTCTGTGGGCACGGGTCCACATCCAACATAAAGATGGACCCACAGGATCATACACATTGAGCGACTAAACACAGACTTAAGGAATCACCTGTATTCTTGGAGTATGCACTCTGGAGAGAGAGGATTATATTAATTATATTATAAAGATCAATCAGATTTATCATAATAATAAAATCAATATTTGATTGGCTTTCTCATAATTAATTGGATTAATTATGAGATTATTTCTTGGGTGGAAATATTCATATGTATAGGTTTACATATGAATTTATTTTGTGAAGATCTAATTTTAATTTCATAGATTAAATTAATTAGTCAAACCAATTTTAATTAAATGTAAATAATATGTTACATGGTGTAATATATTATATACATGTGTAAATTAAAGTTGGGCTAGAAATTAATTTAAACCAGACCAATTAAAATAGATTTGGGCCTAAAAATGAAAGAAGGAAAGCCCACACAAAAGTAGCCAATTGGGCCGAAATTTTCTTTGAGAATTTCGGCCACCTAGGGTTCAAATAACCCTAGGTATTTCGGCCAAAAAAGAAGCAAGCCAAGGTAGCCGAATTCTTCCCCTTCCTCTTCTTCATTATTCGTGTTTTTCCGACACTAGCACAGGTGGTGTTCGTTAGGCGTTCGTGTATGTGAACGAGGAGGGATGCTATCTTGATTCCTACAGTCTGCATCCATCTCTTGTAGAGATAATACGGGTAAGAGATTTATCTCTTATTATTAAATTTTTGTTTTTACAATTTCCATCTCAATTGCTCCTGGGCACGGATTTGAGGAAATCACCGCGTTCTTCCGCTTTAATCGGGTGATTTCCGGTGACAAATCACAACAGTGGTATCAGAGCCAGGTTTTTGATCCATGGAAATTGTTAAAATTAGTTGAATCCCTTGGTTTTAAAATTGTAGATTTTTATTGGGGTTCTTGGATTGGGGTTTATGATTTTTCCCCGTTGATTTTGTACAATAGAAATTGAAGTTGCATATAGATTTATGTTTATTTAATTTTATTGTATGTTTGATATTCTTGGTGAATTTCTTGATGTGGATGCATTTTTTTTTATTTTCTATTTTTTTAAATTAAAAAAAATCTGCCTGTTCCCGGCGGGCAGCCGCTAGGCTGCTGCGCAACTAGGTTGCCCTAGCCACAACGACCCGGGCCCGGTGTTTTTGGATTTGGCGGGTTTTGGGCCCGAGGCCCAGTTTTGAAATTTTAATTGGTTTTAAAATTCGTGTGTTTAAATTTTTGCAATTTAAATGCGTATGGTTTCTTGAATGAAATTTAATTTTATTCATGTGATATTAATTTTGGAAATTAATATGGTTAATTGAAATTGGTTCGGGTAATTTTGGCACAATTACTTGGACGGCTAAAATGGACCCATGGTTTCCCAATTCCAGTAGGAGCAGTTGGACTGCCTGGGCTGGAGGCGCAAAGCCTATTAAGGGTTAGAACCATGGTGGGCTAAAATTGTCGATTTCAAAATAATGGCTTGGACATAATTGAAATGAGCTTAAATCATGCATTATAACATGCTTATAAATTATATGTATTGGATGCATATGGATGATTAAATATTTGCATGATTGGATGCTATTAGGCCTTTATTCAAGATGGCTTGTATTTTCTTTTTGGGTAAATACGGCCTGCGTATCGTTTTCTTTTTTTAATGTAATTTTATTTTATTTACTTATTATAAAATTTGTAAAAGAAGAAGCCCATAGAGTGGTGAGCCCAAGTGGAGGTGCAAGCCCAGAAGGAAGGAGATGGAGGCCCACCTGATATTGAATTCTAGTATAGGTTTACTAGAAAAATATTAGGATGTAATATAGGCCCATGGCAGTCCATTTTACTTATTTATTTAATTATGCTTTATATTTATTTGCATGTGTGAATGTATGATCCATCAGTAATTTTCACCAGCCTTATGTATGTAAGCAGTTATTAAATGAATCTAATAACCAAATGGAAATTACTAAGTCGCTTAAAAGTGCTTCCCTCATTCAAAACCAGCTCGAAGTGGGGATAGGCCAGTTGTAGACCTTGCCTTCGCAGGATGCACTGGAGTATCGTCATTTTGTATTGGATTAGGGTATGGGATACTCTAACACTTGAATGGAGGTTTTGACTTAGCATGGGTACTAGGATTCTCCTGACCCTAAGCACAGATGGGTAAGTGCCAACAAGCCCATCAAACCGAGAGTCCCTAGGTTGGGATTGGATGGCGTTCCTACCTAAATAATTAGGGTATAGTTGTACCAGGCCCTCATCTGGCTATATCTTAATGAAATATGGATCTCGGCCTATGAGCCCAATAACTCGGTTTAATTAATAACTTGATTCATTATTAATTATATATGGGAATAACAAAGTAAAGTCCTTTATTAACACTCTAAAATGTTTTTCTATGTAGAAACTCTTAAATGGCAAATAACAACTCATTATCACTGCAATCAATCCTGGAAAGGGGTAAGCTTTCCGGTCCCAACTTTTTGGACTGGTCTAGGAACTTAAGAATAGTTCTAAGACAGGAGTCTAAAGAGTACGTACTAGAAAGGCCTGTGCCGGCTACGCCTCAAGGACGTAATCCATCGGCTGCCCAGCTGGAGGAATACGAGGTGCATGTCAAGGATAATAGGGATGTGACATGCCTTATGTTGGCTTGCATGGTCCCTGAACTGCAAAAACAGTTTATGGACCATCAAGCCTATGCTATGATAACAACTCTTAACGAGATGTTTCAGGAGCAAGCTCGTCAGGAAAGGTACCTGACTAATAAGGCATTCCACTCTTGTAAGATGGG
This sequence comes from Euphorbia tirucalli, assembly GCA_039660915.1. Taxonomy (NCBI): domain Eukaryota; kingdom Viridiplantae; phylum Streptophyta; class Magnoliopsida; order Malpighiales; family Euphorbiaceae; genus Euphorbia; species Euphorbia tirucalli. The sequence goes on along the minus strand of CM077640.1, from coordinate 24,488,288 downwards.
GGCTGGGACATCTGTGAGCGCATACGTGCTCAAGATGAAGGGCTATTTGGACACATTGGCCCGTCTCAGATCGCCCATCTATCAGGAGTTGGCGGTGGACACAATCCTTGCATCCTTGCCGGATTCTTATGATCAGTTCATCCTGAACTATAACATGCAAAGGATGAACCGTACTGTTAGTGAGCTGCATGGGATGGTCAAGCTTACTAAACAGTCGATCAAGCAGAGTCCGCCGGTGCTGCTGGTCAACAAAAGGAACCCTCCTCTTGCCAAGGCAAGGCCAAGGCTAAGAAGGCCAAGGCCCAGCCCAAGGCCCAACAAAAGGCAGGTCCTGAGGATGTCTGTTTCGGGTGCAGACAGGCAGGCCACTGGAAGAGATCGTGTCCCAAGCTGATGGGAGAGCAGAGGAGGGGCCAGGATGCATCCTCATCAGGTATTTATGTTATAGACATTAACCTTACTGTTTCAACATCTTGGGTATTGGATACTGGATGTGGTTCTCACATTTGTTGCAATGTTCAGGAACTTAAGAACAGAAGGTCACTGGGATCGGGGGAGGTGGACTTGCGAGTCGGAAATGGAGCAAAGGTTGCTGCCATAGAGATCGGCGAATATCACCCCATGATGCCTAGTGGATTGGTTTTAATTTTGGAATAGTGTTATTTTGTACCTGCCATGTGCAGGAATATTGTTTCAGTTTCCATGTTGGATATTTCTGGATTTTATTTTACTATTTCAAAGGGTAGATCTAGAGAGGGATTATTTTATGGTGATGCTCTATTAAATAATGGCCTATATATCCTAGACTTAAATGAAACCAATCATGTTTATAACATAAACACTAAAAAGTTTAAGCCCAACGAACTTAATCCTGTCTACCTATGGCATTGTCGTTTAGGCCACATAAACGAGAAGGGCATAGCTAGGCTTCACAAAGCTAGAGTCTTAGGGTCATTTGACTTGGAGTCAATTGATATATGCGAGTCATCTTTACGAGGCAAAATGACTAAGGCACCTTTTAGCAAGAAGGCTGAAAGGGCCACTGGCTTATTGGACCTAATACATTCAGATGTATGTGGGCCCATGAGCGCAGCGACCAGAGGTGGACATCTGTATTTCGTCATGTTCACGGATGATTTCAGCAGATATGGCTACGTCTATCTGATGAAACATAAATCTGAGACCCTTGATAGGTTTAAGGAATTTAGGAATGAAGTACATGTTGGATATGCCCTAGTCCCAAGGCCTTGGTCCTTGTGTTTGTATGATACATTGTACCTTTTTATGTAAGATATGTATGATACAATCTGTGTTAATCAATAAAGGCATCAATCTATTTACTATATGTCTTGTGCAATATTTTAAATAGAGTATCCAATGGACATATCCATATCCATGTTGTCAAGTGTGAGGCACTTGGCAGTAAGACTGTGGATAGGGAAAACGATATGGCCATAAAGTCATCCGTAGTCTGTTCCAATCATGGGAATGAATGGAACCAAAGACTATCATTAACCTTGGTTGTATGACGGTGTCTTACCGGTCATAGAACATGGAATGTCAACCAGGTTAATGGGTACATGCAAAAAGGGCATGGTACTGGATCGATCCACTTAACGGGAATCCACATGGTGTCACATCACATCGGATTCTCGTGTAGTACTTGTATGGATCCTTTGACCTGATCATATGATGGTACTGGATGTGAAGTGGCATACTTTGGTGTACGCCCAACGGGCCTGTAAAAGGGTGCCAAGTACGGGTACATTCGGGTATGTTAATGAACATTGCAGTGCTATGGATATGCAGATGGGAATGTCACTCAGTGTTCCACTGAGAAGATATCACCGGCCTCTTGATGAATACAGCTGATAAGAGTGTGGCCACACCCAAACAAGTTGGAACTTGTTTGTGAATATCAGTGCATTCGGGATCAAGTTAATGTCCATACACAATAGAGGGTGATCACACCATGCCTCTGTGTTGGACTCCGATATCGATGACATGGGATATACAAGTTTAAACTACTGGGTTAACGTTTCAGTTTGACTGCTTACTCCGTCTTAATTGGGGGCTTTAGTGGCTTGCTAGAGCCCAACTAGAGTCTGTGGGCCTTAGCTCACTGCCAACATAAAGACGGGCCCATCGGATCGTACACATTGAACGTCTGGACTTTAACTAGTCGGATTAAGTGTGTACTTGGTGTATACACATCAAAGCAAGAGAGGTGTATTAATTATATTATTTAGCTCAATTGGATTGGTCAAATATAATATGATTAATATTTCTTAGGCCATTACTTAATTAATTCAATGAATTAAGTTAAGTATCACTTAATTAATTCAATGAATTAAGTTAAGTATTTATTTCCTAGGTGGGAATAATTCTACATGTATAGGTTTACATGTTTGTCATCTTATGGATGTCATATTTAATCTCTTGGTTTATTTGATATGTCACAAATGAATTTTATTTTTGGTGTAAGTAACCTATTATATAGTATAAGAGTGTTACATACATGTAGGAATAAAATTTAATGTGACATCACATAAAATCAAAGATGTAAGTATGGTATTGGGCATGAAAAAGTGATGCCCTTCCTTGGTGACATGTTGGCCGAATTTTTGGAGATATTTTGCCAAGTTGTGGTGAGTCATATGTGATAAGAAGGATGACTCACATTAAGGACAAAAGGTGATGATCATTTGTGATGAGTCATGGTTTGACTTAAGGTGGAAAAGTTGGACTTTTCTACTTGAGATCTTTATGTGATGAGTCATGGTTTGTCTTTTAGGGATATAAAAGAAATATGGCAGCCATATTTCTCCACTTCTTGGCCGAAATTTACATCTCTCCTCACTCTCTCTTATTGATTTTCCGAACCGCTAGCACGGGTTTCAGTCCGAGAGCCGTTCGTGTACGGGACGAAGGAGGAAATCTAATTTGGTTTCTGCAGTCATCATCTGTCTCTTGGAGAGACTTAAGGTGAGATTTTAAAACCTTCTTCCTTGTGCTTTGTGTTTTTGATTTCCACTACTTAAGCTCCTGGGACCGGATTCGAGGAAATCGACGCGTATTTCCGCTTTTTCGGTCGATTTCCCGTGATGAATCCCAACAGTGGTATCAGAGCGGGCTTATGTTCTGTGGAGATCTCTAACTTGAAGTGAATCCCATGGTTTAAAATTTGGCGGTTTTGTGGATGGGATTTGTTTTCGGTTTGGGGTTTGTGATTTTGGCCCTTTGGATTTTACAAATGGAAAATTATATGCATAGGGTGTATGCTAGATTTAATTTTCTATTTGTGTTGGTTATTCATGATATTTGCATATGAAATTGTTTAGCATATGGAGCATGCTAGGGTTCAATTTCCTTTTGCAAATATTTATGTATATATGTATAAATATATATAGAGTTTATGGATGCTTGATTTTAATTCTTGGTTGATTTAATTTCTTGCATCTAGGTTGTATGCTAGATTTTATTTCTTGGTGAATTAATATCTTGCATATGTTGTTTTCTTGTTTTGAAAAAAATAAAAACAAAATCACGGATTGTTTCGGGTGGACGCGGGGGCTGCCTACGGCGCTACGCGCCATAGGCAGCAGCCGCTGCCCGCTGCTGCTGGCCAGCAGCTGCTGCTGGGCAGCAGCTGCTGCACGCCAGCAGCAGGGCTGCTGCTGGCCAGCAGCTGCTGCTGGGCAGCAGCTGCTGCACGCCAGCAGCAGGGCTGCTGCGTGCCAGCAGCACGCCGCTGCTGGGCAGCGGGGCTGCTGCTGGGCAGCAGCGCCGCGGCTGCCCCGTGCGGCGGGCCGGGCCCGAATTTGGATTTGGCGGGATTTTTGGGCCGGGCCGGGTTTTAAAATTTGTAAAATGTTTTAAACTTTGCGTGTTTAAATTTTGAAAATTTAATGCGCGTGGTTTCTTGAATGGAATTTATTTTTCGTTCATGTGATATTTATTTTGGAAATAAATACGGTAAATTGAAATTGGTTCGGGTTTTCTTGGCACGATTACCCGAACGGCTAATTTTGGATTTCATGGTTTCCCAATCAGATTGGGAGCAATTTTTTGCCTGGGTTGGAGGCCCAAAGCCCGCATGGGTTAAGAACCATGATCGACCAAAATTTGGCGATTTCAAAATAATGGCTATGGACAAATGAAATCGGATTAAATCATGCATTTAACATGCTTATAAAATACATGATGTATTGGTTTACATGTATGATTGAATATGCGGATGGATGTAAATGGGCCTAATTTATGTTGGGTTGTAATATTCTTTTGGTATATACGGCCTGCGCGCCGTTTTTCCTTTTATGTAATTTTATTTCATCTGTTTATTATGAAATTATGTAAGCAAGGAGCCGCTTGGATTGGCGAGCCCAGAAGGAATAGGAGGCGGCCCACCTGATGCTGTTCTAGTATAGGTTTACTAGAATGATATTAGGATGTAAATTTTGGCCCGTTGCATTCCATTCTTTATTTTAATTATGCGGTATTTATTTGCATGTGCGAATGTATGTACAAACCCTTTTCACCCGCTTTTGCATCTAAGCCGTTATTAATTGAATCGAATAACCAAATGGTAATTACTAAGTCGCTTAAAAGTGCTTCCCTCATTCATAACCTACTCGAAGTGGGGATAGGCCAGTCGTAGACCAACCCTCGTTGGATACACTGGAGTATCGTCATTTTGTATTGGGTTGGAGTATTGGTTACTCTAACACTTGGATGGAGGTTTTGACTTAGCGTGGGTAGTAGGATGTTCCTGGCCCTAAGCACAGATGGGTAAGTGCCAACAGACCCATCAAACCGAGAGTCCCTAGGTTGGGATTGGACGGCGTTCCTACCTAAAAATTGGGTATAGTTGTTCCAGGCCCTCGTCTGGCTATATCTAAATATAATATGGATCTCGGCCCATGAGCCCAACAACTCGGTTTTATTAATAACATGATTCATTATTAATTATGGGAAAATGTTTATAAGTCCTTTATTAACACTCATTTATTTTTCTGTGTAGTAATCAATGGCATCGAATAACACTTTATCACTGCGCACTATCCTTGAGAAGGACAAGCTTTCTGGTCCTAATTTCCTGGACTGGTCTAGGAACTTACGAATAGTTCTAAGACAGGAGTCTAAGGAATATGTACTGGAAAGGCCTGTACCGGCCGCACCTACTGGGCGTAATCCACCAGCTGCTCAGCTGGAGGAATACGGGGTGCATGTAAAGGATAACCGGGATGTTACTTGCCTTATGCTGGCGTGCATGGTCCCCGAACTGCAAAAACAGTTTATGGACCATGAGGCCTATGCTATGATAACAACTCTAAATGAGATGTTTCAGGAACAGGCACGTCAGGAAAGGTACCTGACGAATAAGGCATTCCATTCCTGCAAAATGGGGACTGGGACATCTGTGAGCGCTCACGTGCTCAAGATGAAGGGCTATTTGGATTCTTTAGCCCGTCTCGGGTCGCCCATTTCACAGGAATTGGCGATTGATACCATCCTGGCTTCCTTGCCGGAGTCTTATGATCAGTTCATCTTGAATTACAACATGCAAGGGATGAACAAAACTGTTAGTGAGCTGCATGGGATGCTTAAGCTTACGGAACAGTCGGTCAAAAAGACTCCACCGGTACTTATGGTAAACAAGGGGAACGCTCCTCTTGTAAAGGCCAAGGCTAAGACAAAGGCTAAAGCTAAGGCCAAGAAAGCCAAAGCTAAGAAGGCCAAGGTCCAGCCCAAGGCCCGTCCTGAGGATGTCTGTTTCGGGTGCAAGCAGACGGGACATTGGAAACGATCATGTCCAAAGCTTCTGGGAGAGCAAAAGAAGGCGCAGGGCGCGTCTTCATCAGGTATATATGTCATAGACATTAACCTTACTGTTTCAACATCTTGGGTATTGGATACTGGATGTGGTTCTCACATTTGTTGTAATGTGCAGGGACTTAGGAACAGAAGATCACTGGGATCAGGAGAAGTGGACTTGCGGGTCGGGAATGGGGCAAGGGTTGCAGCCATTGAGATCGGCGAGTACCAGCTTAAGATGCCTAGTGGATTAGTTTTGTTACTGGAACAATGTTATTTTGTACCTGCAATGTGCAGGAATATTATTTCTGTTTCAGTTTTGGATACTTCTGGATATGTATTTACTATTGGTAATGGTAATATGGTTATATCTAGAGAAGGCATATTTTATGGAAATGCTCTATTAAATAATGGCCTTTATATCCTGAATTTAAATGAAACTAATCAAGTCTATAACATAAATACTAAAAGGATTAAACCAAATGAACTTAATCCTGTGTACCTTTGGCATTGTCGTTTAGGCCACATAAACGAGAAACGCATAGCTAGACTCCACAAAGCTGGAATTCTAGGATCTTTTGACTTGGAGTCACTTGATATTTGTGAGTCTTGTTTACGGGGTAAAATGACTAAAGCGCCATTTAGCAAGAAAGCTGAAAGGGCTACTGGCTTATTAGACCTAATACATTCGGATGTATGTGGACCTATGAGCACTGCTGCCAGGGGTGGGTTTCTATACTTCGTCACCTTTACAGACGATTTCAGCAGATATGGCTATGTCTATCTGATGAAACACAAGTCTGAAACACTTGATCGGTTCAAGGAATTTAGGAACGAAGTACAGAACCAATTAGGCCGAAATATTAAAGCCCTTCGGTCGGACCGAGGTGGCGAGTATATGAGCCTAGAGTTTGATTCATACTTGAGAGAGCATGGAATAGTTCCACAGCTCACTCCTCCAGGAACACCACAATGGAATGGGGTGTCCGAACGGAGGAATAGGACCCTGTTAGACATGGTCCGCTCAATGATGAGTCATGCCTCTCTCCCAACAAGTTTTTGGGGATATGCTATTGAGACAGCAGCTCTCATTTTGAATAATACTCCGACTAAGGCAGTAGAAAAGACCCCATTTGAGATATGGACGGGCAGGGCGCCCAATGTGTCTTTCCTACGGATTTGGGGTTGTTATGCCCATGTCAAGAAATTGACTGGGGGCAAACTAGAACCCAAAACCGACAAATGCCTGTTTGTGGGCTACCCTAGGGAAACCAAAGGGTATTACTTCTACAACCCCGCCGAGAACAAGGTGTTCGTGGCACGGAAAGGGGTCTTTCTTGAAAATGAGTTCATTTCCAAGAAAGATAGTGGGAGTAATGTTGAACTCAGGGAAGTTCAAAGCTCAGAAACTCCTGAAAAGGATAACTCGGAGACCAGGGTGGAGCTTCCACGGGAGGAAGCACCAGCCCAGGTCACACAAGGACCTAGAAGGTCTGGTAGGGATCGTCGGGAACCTGAGAGATATGGGTTTCTTGTTACCGATGACAACACTCTTTTTGTCTTCGACGAAGAAGAGCCGAAAACCTACCAGGAGGCTATAGCTAGCCCACTGTCCGCAAATTGGCAAAAGGCCATGGAGGCGGAAATGCAATCTATGTACGACAATCAGGTTTGGAATCTGGTTGTTCCACCTCCGGGTGCTAAGGTAATAGGTTGCAAGTGGTGCTACAAGCTTAAGCCAGATAACACCTTCAAGGGGCGGCTGGTAGCGAAAGGTTTCAGGCAAGTCCATGGAATCGACTATGATGAAACTTTTTCACCAGTCGCTATGCTCAAATCCATAAGGATCCTGCTGGCCATAGCCGCATGGTACGACTATGAGGTCTGGCAGATGGATGTCAAAACCGCTTTTCTTAATGGAAAGCTACTCGAGGATGTGTATATGACACAGCCTGAGGGTTTTGTCGATCCACAGAATCCTGAAATGGTATGCAAGCTTCAACGGTCCATTTATGGATTAAAGCAAGCATCCCGAAGTTGGAATCTTCGATTCAATGAGGCTATAAAGGAATATGGCTTCATACAGAATCAAGATGAGCCTTGTGTGTACAAAAGGATTAGTGGGAGCATTGTCACGTTCCTGGTATTATATGTGGATGACATCCTTCTCATTGGAAGCGACATACCAATACTGCAAGGGGTAAAGCAGTGGTTGTGTAAGTGCTTCGCAATGAAGGACTTAGGCGAAGCTGAGACGATCCTAGGGATCAGGATCTACAGGGATAGACCCAATCGGCTCCTGGGCCTAAGTCAGGCCAAGTACATAGACAAAGTTCTGAAAAGATTCAGCATGGACCAGGCTAAGAAAGGGTTCTTGCCAATGGGTCATGGGCTGAAACTTAGTAAGAAAAACTGTCCTAACACAAGGCAGGATAGGGAGAACATGAAATTAGTCCCATATGCTTCGGCTATAGGATCAATCATGTACGCCATGCTATGTACAAGACCTGATGTCGCCTTTGCACTAAGTATGACTAGCAGGTACCAGCAAGATCCTGGGGAGGATCACTGGAAAGCTGTCAAAGCAATCCTAAAGTACCTTAACCGGACTAAGGATAGCTTCTTAGTGTATGGAGGTCAGGAAGAGTTATCAGTTACTGGGTACACTGATGCAAGCTTCCAGACCGACCAGGATGAATATAAGTCGCAGTCAGGATATGTATTCATGCTTAATGGTGGTGCTATAAGCTGGAGAAGCTCCAAGCAACCGACCATAGCGGATTCTATCACAGAAGCTGAGTACATTGCAGCGTGTGATGCGGCTAAGGAAGCTGTATGGATAAAGAAGTTTATCATGGAACTGGGGGTAGTTTCAACTATCCAGGACCCAGTTGATATCTTCTGTGACAACAATGGGGCTGTTGCACAAGCTAAGGAGCCCCGGTCACACAGAAACTCGAAGCACGTACTCAGGAAGTTTCACCTCATCAGAGAAATCGTTGAGAGGGGTGATATTTCATTACGACGAGTGGACACCGAGGAGAATGCCGCAGATCCTTTGACCAAGGCGCTGGCTCAGCCCAAGCACGAGGGTCATATTAGATCTATAGGGATTAGGCCCATGCCTAGTTGGTACTAGTGCAAGTGGGAGATTGTTGGATATGCCCTAGTCCCAAGGCCTTGGTCCTTGTGTTTGTATGATACATTGTACCTTTTTATGTAAGATATGTATGATACAATCTGTGTTAATCAATAAAGGCATCAATCTATTTACTATATGTCTTGTGCAATATTTTAAATAGAGTATCCAATGGACATATCCATATCCATGTTGTCAAGTGTGAGGCACTTGGCAGTAAGACTGTGGATAGGGAAAACGATATGGCCATAAAGTCATCCGTAGTCTGTTCCAATCATGGGAATGAATGGAACCAAAGACTATCATTAACCTTGGTTGTATGACGGTGTCTTACCGGTCATAGAACATGGAATGTCAACCAGGTTAATGGGTACATGCAAAAAGGGCATGGTACTGGATCGATCCACTTAACGGGAATCCACATGGTGTCACATCACATCGGATTCTCGTGTAGTACTTGTATGGATCCTTTGACCTGATCATATGATGGTACTGGATGTGAAGTGGCATACTTTGGTGTACGCCCAACGGGCCTGTAAAAGGGTGCCAAGTACGGGTACATTCGGGTATGTTAATGAACATTGCAGTGCTATGGATATGCAGATGGGAATGTCACTCAGTGTTCCACTGAGAAGATATCACCGGCCTCTTGATGAATACAGCTGATAAGAGTGTGGCCACACCCAAACAAGTTGGAACTTGTTTGTGAATATCAGTGCATTCGGGATCAAGTTAATGTCCATACACAATAGAGGGTGATCACACCATGCCTCTGTGTTGGACTCCGATATCGATGACATGGGATATACAAGTTTAAACTACTGGGTTAACGTTTCAGTTTGACTGCTTACTCCGTCTTAATTGGGGGCTTTAGTGGCTTGCTAGAGCCCAACTAGAGTCTGTGGGCCTTAGCTCACTGCCAACATAAAGACGGGCCCATCGGATCGTACACATTGAACGTCTGGACTTTAACTAGTCGGATTAAGTGTGTACTTGGTGTATACACATCAAAGCAAGAGAGGTGTATTAATTATATTATTTAGCTCAATTGGATTGGTCAAATATAATATGATTAATATTTCTTAGGCCATTACTTAATTAATTCAATGAATTAAGTTAAGTATCACTTAATTAATTCAATGAATTAAGTTAAGTATTTATTTCCTAGGTGGGAATAATTCTACATGTATAGGTTTACATGTTTGTCATCTTATGGATGTCATATTTAATCTCTTGGTTTATTTGATATGTCACAAATGAATTTTATTTTTGGTGTAAGTAACCTATTATATAGTATAAGAGTGTTACATACATGTAGGAATAAAATTTAATGTGACATCACATAAAATCAAAGATGTAAGTATGGTATTGGGCATGAAAAAGTGATGCCCTTCCTTGGTGACATGTTGGCCGAATTTTTGGAGATATTTTGCCAAGTTGTGGTGAGTCATATGTGATAAGAAGGATGACTCACATTAAGGACAAAAGGTGATGATCATTTGTGATGAGTCATGGTTTGACTTAAGGTGGAAAAGTTGGACTTTTCTACTTGAGATCTTTATGTGATGAGTCATGGTTTGTCTTTTAGGGATATAAAAGAAATATGGCAGCCATATTTCTCCACTTCTTGGCCGAAATTTACATCTCCCCTCACTCTCTCTTATTGATTTTCCGAACCGCTAGCACGGGTTTCAGTCCGAGAGCCGTTCGTGTACGGGACGAAGGAGGAAATCTAATTTGGTTTCTGCAGTCATCATCTGTCTCTTGGAGAGACTTAAGGTGAGATTTTAAAACCTTCTTCCTTGTGCTTTGTGTTTTTGATTTCCACTACTTAAGCTCCTGGGACCGGATTCGAGGAAATCGACGCGTATTTCCGCTTTTTCGGTCGATTTCCCGTGATGAATCCCAACAGTACAGAACCAGCTAGGCAGGAATATCAAAACCCTTCGGTCGGACTGAGGAGGTGAGTATATTGAGAGAGCATGGAATAGTTCCACAGCTCACTCCTCTAGGTACACCACAATGGAATGGGGTGTCTGAACGGAGGAATAAGACCCTGTTGGACAAGGTCTGCTCAATGATGAGTCAATCCTCTCTCCCAATTATTTTCTGGGGACACGCCCTCGAGATAGCTGCTCTTATTTTAAATAATACTCCGACTAAGGCAGTGGAAAAGACCCTATATCAGATATGGACAGGTAAATAGCCCAATGTGTCTTTCCTAAGGATTTGGGGATTCGAATCACATGTCAAGAGATTGACTAGTGGCAAGCTGGAGCCCAAAACTGATAAATGCCTGTTTGTGGGCTACCCTAGGGAAACCAAAGGGTATTACTTCTACAATCCCACAATAAGGTGTTCGTGGTAAGAAAGGGGGTCTTTCTAGAAAAGGAGTTCCTTTCCAAGAAAGATAGTGGGAGCAATGTTGAACTCAGGGAAGTTCAAAGTCCACAAGCTCCTGAAGAGGATAACTCGGAGGCCCAGGTGGAGCTTTCACAAGAGGAAGCACCGACCTAAGCCACACAAGGACCTAGAAGGTCTGGTAGGGATCATCGGGAACCGGAGAGATATGGTTTCCTCATCACCGATGATCAAACTCTTCTCATCTAGGATGAGGAAGAACCCAAAACCTACCAGGAGGCTATGGCAAGCCCACAGTCTGTAAATTGGCGAAAAGCCATTAAGGCAGAGATACAATCTATGTATGATAACCAGGTTTGGAACTTGGTTGATCCACCTTCGGGTGCTAAGGTAATTGGTTGCAAGTGGTGCTACAAGCTAAAAGCTGATAATACCTTCAAGGGGCGTCTAGTTGCGAAAGGTTTCAGACAAGTCCATGGAATAGACTATGATGAAACTTTCTCACCAGTAGCCATGCTCAAATCTAACAGGATCTTGCTGGCCATAGCCACATGGTACAACTATGAGGTCTGGCAAATGGATGTCAAAACCACTTTCCTTAATGGAAAGCTACTCGAGGATGTGTCCTGATACAACCTGAGGGTTTTGTAGATCCAGAGTATCCAGGAAGGGTATGCAAACTTCAAAGGTCCATTTACGGACTGAAGTAAGCATCCCGAAGTTGGAATCTTAGATTCAATGAAGCTATAAAGGAATATGGCTTCATACAGAATCGAGATGAGCCTTGTGTGTATAAGAGGACTAGTGGGAGCATTGTCACATTCTTGGTACTTTACATAGACGACATCCTACTCATTGGAAGTGACACACCTACACTGCAAGGGGTAAAGCAGTGGCTGTGTAAGTGCTTTGCAATGAAGGACTTAGGCAAAGCTGAGATGATTCTAGGGATCAGGATCAATAGGGATAGATCAAATCGGCTTCTGGGCTTAAGTCAGGCCTCATATATAGACAAATTTCTAAAAAGGTTCAGTATGGACCGGGCTAAGAAAGGTTTCTTGCCAATGGGTCATGGGTGAAACTTAGTAAGAAGAACTATCCTAAAACAAGGGAGGATAGGGAGAAGATGAAATTGGTTGCATATGCTTTGGCTATAGGATCAATTATGTACTCCATGCTATGTACGAGACCTTACGTCGCCTTTGTACTAAGTATGACGAGCCGGTACTAGCAGGATCCCGGGGAGGATCACTGGAAGGCTGTCAAGGCGATCCTCAAGTACCTTAACCGGACTAAGGATAGCTTCTTGGTGTATGGAGGTCAGGAAGTGCTACATCTTTGCTCGATACAGGATTCCCCATCATATAGTGACTGACAACAGAGTGTAGTTTCAAGGGGCAACAGCTGAGCTGCTTGCAGAATATGGCATTGAGCACCATAAGTCTTCTCCATACAGGTCCCAAGCTAACGGTGTAGTGGAAGTAGCTAATAAGGTGATAAAGAAGATCTTATCAAAAATGGTAACCACATACAGAGATTGGGCTGACAAACTACCGTATGCTCTTTGGGGTTATATAACCAGTGTCAAGAAGCCAATAGGGGAAACCCCCTATGCCTTGGTGTATGGTATGGAAGCAGTATTACCAGTAGAAATAGAACTCAAGTCACTCAGGGTCACCTTGGAAGCTCAGTTGCCAGAAACTGAATGGGCTCAAGCTAGATACAAGTAGTTGGTAGCGCTAGATGAAAAATGCCTGAAAGCACTAGATCACTTGCATATGTACCAACGCAAAATGGCCAGAGCATATAACCATAATGTGAAGTACCCCAGGCGGCAGCCGAAAGCAGGGGACTTGGTTGAAGCAATTAAGGCCTTCAAATGTCGATGTTAGGGGGAAATTCAGGCCTAATTGGGAAGGACCTTATGTTGTGAAGAAAGTGATATCAAAAGTGGGTGTCAGCATCACAGACATGGACAGAAATGAGTTCACAAATCCTTTCAAACAAGATCACTTAAAGCTTTATCATGTCTAAAAAAAAGTCTGCTAGGCTGAAAACTCAAAAAGAGCGGCCTAGGCAAAAGTTAAGACATGAGAGAAAATGATCAGTCAGAAAATCTAAAAGGGTCGACTGGTGACGGATTCTAGCTCTATGTGACGTGTATACCATTTTGGGAACCAACCTTTTCAAATGTACTCATTTTGATTTTATCAATAAAGTGAAATGTTTATGTAAATATATTTGTGTGGTTATGTCAAATGCATAAACAAAGTTATCTTGCTTAAACATCCATTCAAGGAAAGCGCTTTGCATTTAACTAGTTAAGCATATCACGTCATTTAACAATGGAAATGTACTAAATACATACAATCTAAAATTTTTTGTCATCCTTCAAATGCAATTCACCTTTCCAAAGAGCAATAGTGGTTGTCCAAGAACTTGACTATTGAAGAAATCAAGCTGAATAAAAGCTACACTGGCCTGATGAGTTGCTCCTTTCATCTGCTCTCTTGGACTGATTCTGTGAAACCTTATTTTCTACCATCAATGGCTTCTAATAAGAAATTGAACCCCAGTGCTGCTCCATATGGCATTTTTCTGCATCATATCATCACCAGAAGGATGATGGGAAAAGTAGTCATGGTGTCGTTTCAATCGGTCTTTGTTCATCTTAGATTTGTAAAAAAAGAAAAAAGAGCTCGCTGGGGTGAAAACCAAAAAGGTGCCTGAGGCAAAAGTTAGAGCAGCTCGTTGGGCTGAAAACCCACATTGGGCAACCTAGACAAAATTTAGAGCACTTCCAGATTCACAAGTCACAGGGGTAGAAGGGTAGAACTTCTCCACCGTTTCCCCACAAGAATCCTTACGACATTTCCCCAGCGGGATCCTCCACATTACTCCCCAACGGAACATTTACAAGAGATACTATGATCTTTTCCCCAGCGGTTGTCACGCATCCCCAGCAGTCCTCATATGTTTTTAATAAGGAAAAGCTCAGTGTGAAGAGTGTCTTCCACCAGCCAGGGGCAAAACATATCTTTCCCAGCAGAAAGGAGAAGCATCAAAATTAAATAAACAATGAGAAATGCATCATTTATGATTCATGTGCATACGCATCATCATGCACACATACACAGCATACATAAAGCATTCATCCCCAGCTAGTCTTTATTCTTGATCGAAGGGCAAAAATTTTTGTTCAAAATCTCTCGATCAAGGAATGAAGATTCACGATTTCAAATGCAAGAATTTGTTTTCACTATCTTGGACACAGATAGATCCCTAGCAAATCTGCCTCGAGTAGCATAGACCCGGTATCGGCCCAGATCGGTTTCATGCTATATCCCCAGCAGATCCGCCTCGGGTAACATAGACCCGGTATCGGCCCAGATCAGCTTCATTCCAGATCCTTAGTAGATCCGCCTCGGCTAGCATAGACCCAGTATCTGCCCAGATCGGCTTCATTCTAGATCCCTAGCAGATCTGCCTCGAGTAGCATACGATATCGGCCCAGATCGGCTTCATTCCAGATCCCTAGCAGATCCGCCTCGTGTAGCATAGACCTGGTATCGGCCTAGATCGGCTTCACCTCCAGATCTTCAGCAGATCCGCCTCGGGTAATACAGACTCAGTATCGGCTTAGATCAGCTTCATTCCATGATTCCCAGCAATTCCACCTCGGGGTAACCTAGACCCGGTATCGGCTTATTTCATCTTCATCTTCGCCTCGGGTAACATAGAACCGTTATCGGCTTATTTCATCTTCAACTTCGCCTCGGGTAACCTAGACCCGGTATCGGCTTATTTCATCTCCAACCTCACCTCGAGTAACCTAGACCCGGTATCGGCTTATGTCAGATTCATCACTTCAGCAGATCCGCCTCGGATATATGTAGATCCGGTATCGGCCCAGATCAGCTGTGTTTTCTTTCCTGTGTCTGCGGTGCTTTAATTTGCGCTCTCAAATTCATCACCTCAGGTATTTTAGATTGGAGTCTGGTGTCGAATTTAATCATGCGAGGGGCAGCTGTAAGCGCCGGAATTTTCCATACTTAAAAAAAATCTGTCACACGACTGTAGTTACAGTCGGAGCAGCTGTAAGCGCCGGAATTTTCCAAACTTAAACAAAAATCTGTCACACGACTGTAGTTACAGTTGTACGACTGTAAATGCGGAGTAGGTACAACAGCTCATACCTGAGAAATATAAAAAAATGGGTTGATTTGAGAGCAATTAATGCTCGTTTTTTGCAGCAAGAAAGACCAGAATAAAAGGGAGAAGGAAGAGAGAGTGAAGGATTTTTTGGGACAAATTGAGAAAGAAAAGAAGAGAAGGAAAAAGGAGAGAAAAAGAAGGAACCCAAACACAAAGTCATCTTTTTCTCCTATTTTTCTTTTAATTTTGTGTTAAGTAAAAAAAGGGGATAGAAATCATAGGTTAACAACTTGACACACTAAATTAAATCAATTTCAGACCTCAAATCCACTAAAATCCATGACATTTTGGAGAATTTTGGACAACTCTTGAAACCTTAGCACTCAAGGGAAAAGAAGCAATTTGGAGGCGATTGAGGAGTTTCCAGTGGTCAAACCAACGGTGGATCAGCGCCACAAAGGTAATTAAACCTCAAACCTCCGTTTTGTTTTCTGGGTGATTTGATGTGATTTTGTGCATAAAACTCATTTTTCAAACTTGTTGTTTCTGGAAATCAAGAACAGTCGTACGACTGTTCTTATAGAGAAGAAAAGTCGCATGGCTATATACATGGCCGTACGAGTGTTCTTGATTTACTGCGGCCTTTAGTTTTATTTGAATGAATTTTGGTGATTTTCTACACCTAGATGATCTACAGTCGCATGAATGTAATTACAGTCGTATGACTATAGTTATAGTCGTATGGCTGTATTACAGCCGCACGACTGTAATCCTAGTCCAGGGGCAGAATTTCCAGAAAAATCCATAAAAATTCTCAAAAATCATAAAAATTCAGAAAATCATCAAAAATGAATTTTGTTGTGCATTCATGACCTTAGATTTAATTTTTTGATGTTATTGCATTTAGAACAACGCAACGACGGATATCCGAATCTCCCGAAAACCGACCCACCTCACATGTCAAATTAAAGTAAACCGGAAAAAGAAAATGTTTTCAAAAATGATTTTCTCACAAAACAAAAATACAGTGACGTTTCAAAATTGTTTTCCAGGTCTAATCGGGCCGGCTAGCCGAGCCGACCTGGTTATCCCCTAAACGCATGACCCCGAACTCCTTAAAATCTCATTCTGTCCTACTTGAGTCCTATTTGTGGTGTGCTATAAATTGTGCTAACCGTCTGTTTTGTAGCTTTTAGTTTATTTTTATTTTTCATTTTGGATGTAATTAATAGCTTAATTCGTGTATTTTAGGCGATTGTATTTTTTTAGATCATCGTGTATTTTAGGCGCTTGTAAGGTGAGGTTGAGAGTTTTTATTTTTATTCAATTGGGTGGTAATAATTTATTTATTCACTGCTTTTCATTTTTGTTTTGATTTGTGTGTATGCTGTGTGCTTTAATTTAATAAAAATGAACTTTAGAATTTAAAATACCATTTATGAACATCGGCCAAATTTTATTTTGATTGGACATGAAATAGGAGACTTGTCCGGACCTAGATCTCTGGAAGGTGTAGCGGCCTTCGTCCGGTTCAGCTACACTGCAATTTCCCAGTTGTGCTGAGCCGGGTGGTGACTCCTACACACTCTATCAAGACTTAGGTCTCGGTTCTTTTATGAATTAATTTAATTTTTCCAAAATCGAATTTCCATTCTAAAAACCCCACGCAAGGGAGGGTTGCCTGATATCGAGGCTCCCTTCCGAGAGAGTCCGTACGCCTTAAAACATCGTCCACTCATAGTGTGGCCACACTTTTATCAGTTGCATTCATCAAGAGGCCGGTGATATCTTCTCAGTGGTCTACTGAGTGACATTCCCTTCTGCATATCCAAGCATTGCCTTGTTTACTGACATACCCGAATATACCCATACTTGGCAACCTGTTACAGGCCCTTTAGGCATACACCAAAGTATGCCAGTTCACATGCAGTACCATTATATGGTCAGGTCCAAGCATCCATACAAGTACTACTTGAGAATCACTTATGATACTATACCATGTGGATTTGTTGTTTAGTGGATCTATCCAGTACCATGCCCTTTTGCATGTATCCATTAACTTAGTTGACATCCCATGTCCAGTGGCCAGTAAGACACCGCTATGTAACCAAGTTAATGATAGTCTTTGATTCCATTCATTCCCATGACTGGAACAGACTACGGATCTTTTTATAGTCATATTGTTTTCCCTAGCCATGGTCTTACTGCCAAGTGCATGACACTTGTCAACATGGATATGGATATGTCCATTGGATACTTTATTTAAAACATAGCATAAGATATATAATAAATAGATTGATGCCTTTATTTAATGACACAAAATGTATAATACATAAATCCAATAAATGTACAATACAAATACAAAGACCAATGCCTCGGGACTAGGGCAGATCCAATAATCTCCCACTTGCACTAGTTCCAACTAGGCATGGGCCTAATCCCTATAGATCTAGTATGACCCTCGTGCTTGGGCTAAGCCAGCGCCTTGGTCAAAGGATTTGCGTCATTATCCTTGGTGTCCATTCTATGTAATGAAATGTCACCCATCTCGGTGATTTCCGGTATGAGGTGAAACTTCCTGAGTATGTGCTTCGTGTTCTAGTGTCACCGGGGCTCCTTAGCTTGTGCAACAGCCCCATTGTTGTCACAAAAGATATCAACTGGATCCTGGATAGTTGGTACTACTCCTAATTCAGTGATAAACTTCTTTATCCATACAGCTTCCTTAGCTGCATCACACACCGCAATGTATTTAGCTTCTATAATAGAGTCCCGATGTTCGGTTGCTTGGAGCTTTTCCAGCTTACAGCACCACCAGTTAGCATAAACACGTACCCAGACTATGACTGGTACTCATCCTGGTCGGTCTGGAAGCTTGCATCATTGTACCCAGTAACTGACAGCTCTTCCTGACCTTCATACACTAAGAAGCTATCGTTAGTCCGGTTAAGGAACTTCAGGATTGGTTTGACAGCCTTCCAGTGATCCTCACTGGGACTTGCTGGTATCAACTTGTCATACTTAGTGTAAAGGCAACATCAGGTCTTGTACGTAGCATGGAGTACATGATTGATCCTATAGCCGAGACATATGGGACCACCTTCATGTTCTCCCTGTCCTCCCTTGTCTCAGGATAGTTCTTCTTACTAAGTTTCTGCCTATGGCTCATTGGTAAGAAACCTTTCTTAGCCTGATCCATGCTGAATCTTTTCAGAACTTTGTCTATGTACGTGGCCTGACTTAGGCCCAGAAGCCGATTGGATCAATCCCTGTAGATCCTGATCCCTAGGATCATCTCAGCCTCGCCTAAGTTCTTCATTACAAAGCACTTAAACAACCACAGCTTTACACCTTACAGTGTTGGTATGTCGCTTCCAATAAGAAGGATATCATCCACATATAATACCAGGAAGGTGACAATGCTCCCACTAATCCTTTTATACACATAAGTCTCATCTTGATTCTATATGAAGCCGTATTCCTTTATGGCTTCATTGAATCTAAGATTCCAACTTTAGGATGCTTACTTCAGTCCATCAATGGACCTTTGAAGCTTGCATACCCTCCCAGGATACTCTAGATCGACAAAACCCTTAGGTTGTGTCGTGTACACATCCTTGAGTAGCTTTTTGTTAAGGAAAGTGGTTTTGACATCCATCTGCCAGACCTCATAGTCATACCAAGTGGCTATGGCCAATGGGATCCTTATGGATTTGAGCATAGTGACTGGAGAGAAAGTTTCATCATAGTCTATTCCATGGACTTATCTGAAACCTTTTGCAACCAGACACCCCTTGAAGGTGTTGTCGGCCTTTATCTTGTAGAACAACTTGTAACCTATTACCTTAGTAGCTGGAGGTGGATCAACCAGGTTCCAAACCTGATTATCATACATAGATTGCATCTCCGCCTCCATGGCCTTACGTCAGTTGGAAGACTGTGGGCTAACTATAGCCTCTTGGAAGATTTTGGGCTCTTCCTTATCGAAGACAAGAAGAGTGTGATCATCGATGATGAGAAACCCATATCTCTCTAGTTCCCGATGATCGCTACCAGACCTTCTAGGTCCTTATGTGACCTGGGTCGGTGCTTCCTCCTATGGAAGCTCTACCCTGGTGTCCGAGTTATCCTCTTTAAGAGTTTGTGAGCTTTGAACTTCCTTGAGTTCAACATTTCTCCCACTGTCTTTCTTGGAAATAAAATCCTTTTCTAGAAAGGCCCCCTTCCTTGCCATAAACACCTTGTTCTCGGTGGGGTTATAGAAGCAATACCCTTTGGTTTCCCTAGCGTAGCCCACAAACAGGCATTTGTTAGTTTTGGGTTCTAGTTTACCTCCAGTCAATTTCTTGACATGTGCATCACATCCCCAAATCCGCAGGAAAGACACATTGGGCGCCCTGCCGGTCCATATCTCATATGGGGTCTTTTCCACTGCCTTAGTCGGAGTATTATTCAAAATGAGAGCTGCTGTCTCAAGAGCGTATCCCCAAAAGCTTTTTGGGAGAGAGGCATGACTCATCATTGAGCGAACCAAGTCTAACAAGGTCTTATTCCTCTGTTCGGACACCCCATTCCATGAAAGATTCCATGCTCTCTCAAATATGAGCCAAACTCTAGGCTCATATACTTGCCTTCTCGGTCTAATCGAAGGGCTTTGATATTTCTACCTAGCTGGTTTTGTACTTCATTCCTAAATTTCTTGAACCTATCAAGGGTCTCAGACTTATGTTTCATCAAATAGACATAGCCATATCTGTTGAAATCGTCCGTGAACGTGACGAAGTACAGATGTCCACCTCTAGTAGCTGCGCTCATAGGCCCACATACATCTAAATGTATTTGGTCCAATAAGCCAGTAGCCCTTTCAGCTTTCTTGCTAAAAGGCGTTTTAGTCATTTTACCTCGTAAACAAGATTTGCATATATCAAGTGACTCCATATCAAATGATCTTAGTGTGAGCACGGGTTTTTTTCCTGACCTCTATGTTGAAAACCATTTGTTACCTGTTAAACAGATGAACGTGAGTCAGATTTGAGAATGAGCAGAATAATGTGCAGAATGTTCTCAAACGGCCCAAAATTCAGAAGAGTCCTTGATCCGAAAACCTGAAAAGAGTCCCTTGAGAGATTAGGAAACTTAGGTGCGCGTGCAGGTTCTATCTAGAGTCGCACAACTGTAATCTACAATCGGACGACTGTAACAATTACAGCTTCACGACTATAATTATAGTCGTACGACTCTAGTTTTTGACTCAGCAGATTCCTAAATAGGAAAGAAATTTATTTTGGCTCAAATCTTGGGCGTGATTTCAGGGAATTAGAGCGACCAAATAGACAAAAAAAGAGGTAGAAAAACACAAAAAAGGGGGGAGAATCAATTCTAGAAATCAGAGAGCATTCTAGTGAGAGAAGGAGAGTTTTAGAAAGAGAAAGTGAGAGAAAACTATGAAAAATCGACGAAAAACCAAGGCACAGAGAGAATATTATGGAGAAACATATTGTGAGGATTCCAAATCTGATATCCTTCATTCAAAACCATTCTCGGGTTCATTCGGGTCAATTGGGGATGCGTGTTCGAGAATTTTGGGTTGTTTGGAGATTTTAGGCGATTCTGACATCCACATCCGACTCCGGTCATCAAATTATACTGGAACGCAAAATAGGTAAACTCTGAGAGGCATTAACACTTATTTCATGTTGATTTGTGATTGATTCTGTGTTTAAAATTTTTTATCCGAAAAACTGTCTGCGTAACTACAGTCACACGACGGTAAATGCCTGGAACACAGCCATGTGACTGTAGTTGCACGACTGTATTCTTCTGGGTAGAAGCCTGAAAAGCCCAAATTCGACCGAATACAGCCAGTTTTCCTATTTTAAATGATTTTTCATGATTCAGTTTGGTCAAATCACATCTGTACACTATAAAATTGTGGTTTTCGGATTTCCAATGACATGGATGTGCGATTTGGGGTTTTATTGGTTTCTATTCTTGGAATTCATGGTTGTTAGATCCTTAACTACATTCTTGGTCCAGTGATAACGGACTCTCAGATTTCCAGAATCCCTAGAAATCATAAAAAATCGATCAAAACAAGTGATTTTAGAAAATCAAGAAAACCACTGTCAGGCACTATTCATTACAGTTGCACGACTGTAATCATTACAGTCATCTGACTATAAATTATAGTCGCACGACTGTAGAGACGAGCAGAAGGCAGAATCACGGGACGACCCGCATGGACGTCGTCGTATGATTTTGTCTTCAGAATCAAATCTGTTTTTGGCATGTTTACTATTTTCAGACCCTAGATGGATGTTTGGAATTAGGAACCTCCATGAACGGAACCCCGAGTTCCGGGATAACCGACCCACTAAACTGAAGAAATTTGCATGCAATTGAGCCAAATCGTTTTCCAAAACAGTTTTCAAGCATAAAAAATATACAGGGCTTTTCTAAAACCGTTTTCCAGGTCTAACCAAGCAAATCGTCCGGATATATCTGTGCTAACCATTTGTTTTGCAGCTTTTATGTTTCTTTATTTTCATTTTAAATGTATTTCATAGATTAATCGTGTATTCTGGGCAATTGTATTTTTTTAGATCCTCGTGTATCTAGGGGATTGTAATGGAGAGGATGAGAGCTTTTTTCCTTTTTCTAGGTTGTAATAAGGCCTTTATTTCTTTTTGGTTTATTTTTGGATATATGGTTTATATTTCCGCACTTTAATTTTATGCACTTTATTCCTGTCATCTGAATGAGCATGGGTTTGTAGTAAAGGATTAAATTGGGTAGAGAAAGATAATAAGTGAGTAAAATATTGTCACATGCACTTATAAATGAATACAAGCTTGAGGTTGAATAGGTAAGTTGCCCGAACCCTAAATCTCTTGATTAGGTACAGTAGTCTATGCTCGGTAGGGAGCTGTACCGGAATTTCCCAAATGAGCTAATCCGGGTGGCGACTCTATCACTGATCTTGAAATTTAAGTTTCGAGGTCTTTAATAAAATGGGAAAAGGTTTTCTACAAAAGAATTTCCAAAAAGAATCAATGGTTTTCCTAATCAAGATCATCAAACCCTATTTTCAAAACCCAAACATTTCCCAGTTCTCTTTTTCCCCGGTTCACTTCGCCATGTTTCGCCATTAAAAAGGTCGTCCGCTCACAGTGGCGACTCTGCTGGGGATTAACAGTTTCTTTAAAAAGTTTTCTTATATAAAAACTTAAGGAACTTAGGCAACTACTAAAATATAACCTCGCTTGTAGTCATTTACTAGTTCATAATACCTTATTTTACTCACACTTGCATATCATGACATTTTCTCTTCTCAATCCCTCTAACACATGATTACCCCGGTTTATTTCCAAAGGTGACTGACCTCTTCTGCTAGGATTGGAGGCACTTGAGGGGGTAAACCACTCATAGCACCATATGAACCTTACATCGTGTTATGATGAGGAGTGTATTATCACTATGGGAACCTGTACGACCCTTGGTTTGACTCATACCTTCATGTAAAGGCCTAGCAACTTCCCCTTAGGGTTACCAAAACATATACATGTAAATTAGACATTGAGAGTACGCCTTTGGTATCCCCGACCAATTGAATGGAGGAATAAGGTTGGAAGGGTGAGCATGTTGTTGTGTGTGCTAACATTTGCTCCATGGTTGTTTTGCTTTTTACCTTTACATGCAACATCAAAACAAGCATCATCCGTATTCCATTATAACCACATTTTTATGTAGCCATTTTGAAGCACCATACTTGTGCTATTATACTAACCACATTTTTGTGAAACCATAACATCTTATTCGTGTGCCATATACATCATGTGTGTTCATATTTCATAAAGCATACATGACATCATCTTATGTGTCATGCATCCTAACCATGTTTTTGTGTAGCCACTTGTATTCTGCATGACATGGGCATTCATATCATCCCATCCTATATAAAATGAAAGGATGTTCTGAGTATGCCCTTCACGACCATTTCATTGCATGACATATCAGGGGTCCCTAAGACTACCCGTACTCCGCTTGTGCACCGGATTGCACTTGGCCATTTCATTACATCATTTCACTTGTTAGAGGACCACAATAGTCTTAGGCTTATATTCATGTGGCGGATCACACAATACCATTACATAACATCATGCCCATTCATCTTTGGTGTCATAGTGACACCAAAGTTTTGCTTGTGTGTCACGATCCACATCGGGTTGTCCGATAACATTGATGATTCATTCGAGGCACTCCACGAGTACCGAACCAGAACTCATGTTAGGGCATTTCATAACATTCTTAAATCATACAAGGTGTTCCATGAACGGTGAAATTCTGTCTGTGTTTCGAGTTACACGTGACTTATTTGTGACATCACTTCATCCAAGATGCCATAAAAGCATCGAACCTTTGTCTATGGAACGGCTTCCATGTGACCACTTCATATCATCTCATTAACCTACGAAGTTTCGAACCTTTGTCTGTGTGTCGATACACATGTGACCATTTCATGACATTTACTAGGTGCCCCAAAGGTGCCGAACCTCTATCCGTGTGATGGCTCACACGCGACATTTTTGCATTGTTTTTCATATGACATGGGGCATGCTTGGAACATCCAAATAAAAAGAAAAGAAAATACAAAAGTCATTTTCATCATCATCCACATCCATGAAGCATCATCCAAACATGAACACGAACATACCATACACGCCATCTAGTGTGTCGAGTCTAGGTCCACGACATCCACCTGAGATTCTAACCTTATGTTGAATGTGAAGTTTGGAGTCGAACCTCAAAGTGATTAGTTCGTGTGTAGTTAGAACCAAATCAATCAATTTAGTCAGTTCAATCAAAACCAGTCACCATGGAGGGGATCAGTTTAGAGTCAGACTCAGATTGGGAGATTGAAATTCAGTTGCCTACTTTACCGGTTGATAGTCAAGTTCTGTTGGAAGAAGTTGATAGATCGGAAATGGCTGATGGAAACAATGGAAACACACCTTTTGATGTGGTAGCTTTCATGAGAAGCTTTCTGAGTTCGAATGAGTTTAAGGCTACCCTCAGGGAGCAGATGCAGGCCGTGATAAACACTGCCCCTATTCAGGCTGTTCCACCAATTCAGACTTCAGTTGGAAACGGAGGACAATAGTTTGTCCAAGTGACTAATGGTGCTGGAGGAAGCGGTGGAGTTGTCAACCATAGGGAACCCGACCATCAATCCAAAAATGATAAGGCCTTTGAGAAGGCGAGGGAAGCCTCGATTAAGACTGTGGTGGAGAAGCGTCTCAATCAGAAGTTATCTGATATAGAAGCCATGTTACCCTAGCTGAAAGAGATGGTACACTACAATCCTATTAGGTGTGCCAATCCTGCTACACTGATGGCCAGTGGAGAAGAGCTGCTTCGGGTTGGTTTTCATATGCACCTATCTTCCTCCTTATACCAGGGAAGGCCCATCGGAAGGCCACTTGGACAGTAACGTGAGGTTGATGACTAGTATGGGAATCAGAAAGGGTCATCTCTTAAACTTGTTTCCGACTACTTTAAGGGGTGCTGCAGCAAAGTGGTACATGAAGATGCCCTTGTATACTCGTTCTACTTGGGAGGACCTATCTGATGCTTTTGTGAAGCACTATGCCTATAACACCCAGGTAGAGACGACTCTTGAAGATTTGGAGAGAATTTGACAGAAGCCAAATGAGTCTTTCCCGGCTTACTACAAATGCTGGATGGATGTGCAGGTTCTGGTGGATGGGGCACCGAAGTTAGAGTCATTGATTGTGAAACTGGTGGATGGTAGTTTGCCCCAGTATAAGAATAAGATGAAGCTGAAAAGGTTCCACTCTTTTAATGAGGTGGTCAAATTTGCTAAACGTATCGAGCGATGCGAGGAGGAGGAGCACAGGGGTAGACAGAATCCTAGCTCATACAAAAGTAACCAAGGGTACTCCCAAGGATATAAAGGTAGCAGTTCTAAGACTACCATGGTCGGATCTAGTTCCAAGACGATGCCGAAAGCAGCCTCTATTGAAATGCAAGAGGCAGAGGTGGCTGCTCTGAATCAAAGGAGACAGACTCCTCAGAGGGTCACCAGTCCATGGGCCGAGTCAGCAAGTCGGATCTTTGCCAAGTGTAGAAAGGCAGGATTGTTACAGAGTCTGAGACCATTCTCGCCTCCAGCTTAGGCAGATAGAGATAATTTCTTCTCTTACCATATGATGACCGGTCACCGTATGAATGAGTGCACCCAGCTGATTAAGGCCATCAAACAGTTGGTCACTGATGGCAAGATTGTCAAGCCGGCTTTGAAACCGAGTGTGCAGAGGAATCCACTCCCCACTTTTAGAAGTTAAGTGAATATGGTGCAGTTTGGTCTGTTGGCCAATTATGTGTTCGCTAAGATCATCAAAGCAAATCCAAGCATGCGAGCTGCATTAGTGGAAAGTGAAGAAGAGCCGGAGGTAGTCGAAGAGCAGACATTGGTGGTGAAAGATAAGGCGGGTCCCATCAATTTGGATGAGATCGAAGTGGATGATAAATATGAGGACTTTGAGATCCAATAGTCAAATCCAGTTTATCCGGTAGAGACAAGAAGGGGAACTGTGATTGAGAAGGATGGGCTGGTAATGCATATCACAAGGAGCGGAAGGGTTTATCAACCTGCTAATGTACCACCTCCAGCACCCCCGAGAAGGAATACCACACCTGTGCAGAATGATGCTACCTGATCACCTCCAATGGCCAAAGAGGAGGACATGGTAGTGGACCAACTAAAGAGAACACCAGCCCATGCCAGTGTTTGGCACTTACTTATGGAGTCAAAGAAGCACCGTGAGGCAGAGGTTAAGCAATTAATGGAGATGGAGGCTAACCCCATTATGTCCCCAAATAAGGTGTGTGCGATGATCAAAGGGGTGGACTTGAAAGCCAATAAAGCCACGGAGATCAATTTTGGAGTTGAGGATCTCCCGCCGGAAGGGGTTAACCATAATAGGGCTCTATACCTAAAGGTTGAGGTCATGGATAGAATGATGCTGAGCATGATGGTGGATGACGGCTCGGCCTTGAACATTTGCCTCGCCCATATGCTACCTTATTTAGGGATGAGTACAAAAGCTCTTTGCCAATCCAACACTGTGATTAAGGCATATGATGATAGCAAGAGAGCTGTGCTTGGGACTTTTGAAGCTGAAGTCAAGGTGGGGGAAGTTAAGTCAAAGGTGTTGTTCATGGTGATCGATATTCCTATCACCTTCTTTCTGCTTTTGGGAAGGCCATGGTTCCATACCCTAGGAGGAGTGCCCTTTACCTTGCATTAGAAGGTGAAATTCTTGATTGAGGGGAAGGTGGTGACTGTCGAAGCAGACGAGCCTTCTATTGTGGCTGCCTCGAGTGCTACTGAGCAGCCGATGACTGGTTTCCAAGTGGCAGTAATTTCTGATAAGCCGGTATTTCCAAACTGGATTCATAAATACTTTGCCAAGTAGAACTATGAGCCTGGAAAAGGATTAGGGGCCAAGCAGCAAGGTATCCTGGAGTTTAATATTGAAGCTGGCAAGTACCTTCAGTTTGGGCTGGGGTATCGCGAAGGAAAGACTAAGCAAGAGAGGAAACATGTGAACTTGGTGGACACCTTTGTCTAAGCCACTGAATCAGTCTATGATAGGACTCCTAAGCCGGTAGTTGTTGAGGGAGGCCAGCTCCCACGGTTTGAGATCTTTGCTGATGTTGTTAATTTCAGCAAGTACGGAACCGGGCCTATTGTAAGTATGCTGCAAACTAGAGCCGAAGATCGAAGCAAGGAAATTCTAAGTCAGAAAGCTATTGAACAAGTCAGAGTTGAATTTGGGGATAAGGGAGAAGCCTTTAAGAAGACTGACCTGGTGAGAAGTGAGATTGAAGTGGCTATGGAAGCCATCACTATAGCACTATCCACTCTGATGAAGCCGAGAAAAGGTTCAGAGAATAAAGAGCCACCTGTTGGGAGGACATATGAAGAGCTTGTGGAAGAGGCCGTGAAGGAGCTTACCAAGCTGGTGATGAGGGGTAAAGCTGAAACATCTAAAGAGGAGCTGACCGCAGAGCAAAAAGAAGATCTGGAAGATGACCTTGGGTACCTGTTCGAAGAGTTCGACTATGCTGTTGCTGATAAAGACCCTCCGCATGTGGAGGACAAAAATTTTGCTAATGTACCAATTTTTCAATTTATGATGTGAAAAATTCTACCTACAAGGCCCTTAATGCAATAAAGTCTGATTTTCCTTACTTATGTGATGTTTTTCCGAATGAACTATGCATACATACAAACATTCATTTAATGTCTTTAGCATACATGATGCATCATTGCATGAAATGAACCTAGGGACAGATGATAATCCAAAGATGGTATCCGTCTCGAAAGACCTCACACCGGATGAGAGAAGAGAATTGTAAAAATCTTTGCAAAAACACGTTAAAGCCTTTTCTTGGTCCTACAATGACATGCCTGGGGTCGACAGAGAGATTACAGAACATAGAATCTCAGGGCACGATATGATCCACAAGGAAGTCAAGGTCTATGTGGATGATATGTTAGTTAAATCCATGACCAGGGAAGAGCACCCAGCCATCCTGGATAGATTTCTAACCAGAATCGAGAAGTACAATCTCCGCCTCAATCCTGAGAAATGTGTGTTCGGGGTAACTTCCGGAAAACTACTTGGTCATATATATTGGGATTTTTCACCGGAAATCACCCGATAAAAGCGGAAGAACACGATGATTTCCTCAAATCCAGTCCCAGGAGCAATTGAGGTGGAAATTGTAAAACTTAAAATTATAATAGAAAGAGATTAAATTCTTACCAGGAATATCTCTTTCAAGAGATGGATGAAGACTGCAGAAATCAAATTAGATTCCCTCCTCGTTTTCGTACACGAACGCCTAACGAACACGACCCGTGCTAGCGTTAGAAAAACAAAAACTATGGTGAGAGGGGGCTAGAAAAATTTCGGCTATGGCTTAGTGCTTCACTTAGGGTTGCCGAAATTTTCACCCTAGGTTTTTATACCTATGGTGGCCGAATTCCCCTAGGGGAATTCAGGCCCAGCTTGGCTCCTTTTCACTCTGTGCGGGCTTCCATGTTTTAATTTAGGCCCAGTCTAATTTTAATTATTCTGGTTTAAATTAATTTCAAGCCCAATTTTAATATACCCATGTATTTAATATATTACACCAAGTAATATATTATTTACATTCAAATTAAAATTAGTTTGACCAATTAATTTAATCCATCAAATTAAAATTAAATCTTCACAAAATAAAATCATATGCAAACCTGTACATATGAATATTTCCACCTACGAAATAATCTCATAATTAATCCAATTAATTATGAAGAGTCAATTGAATATATATTAATTTTATTATTAGGATCAATCCAATTTTATGTTTACAGCGGGCCTTTGGCCCGCAGACTGCAGTTGGGCTCTAGCAAGCCACTGTAGCCCCCAATTAAGATGGAGATGGCAGTCTAACTGTTATCATAACCCTGTAGTTTAAACTTGTATATCCCATGTCATTGATATCGGTGTCTAACACAGAGGCATGGATTGATTACCCTCTTTTGTGTCGGACATTAACTTGATCCCAAATGCACTGAAGCTCATAAAAAAGTTCCCACCTCTTTGGGTGTGGCCACACTCTTATCAGTTACACTCATCAAGAGGCCGGTGATATCTTCCCAGTGGACTACTGAGTGACAAATCCCTTCTGCATATCCATAGTATTACCATGCTAAGTGACATACCCGAAAGTAACCATACTTGGCACCCTATTACAAGCCCTTTAGGCATACCCCTAAGCATGCGACCTCACATGCAACACCATCATATGGTCAGGTCAAAGGATCCGTACAAGTACTACACGAGAATCACTTGTGATACTATACCATGTGGATTACTCGTTTAGTGGATCTATCCAGTACCATGCCCTCATGCATGTACCCGTTAACTTGGTTGACACTCCATGTCCAATGACTGGTAAGACACCGCCATACAACCGGGTTAATGATAGTCTCTTGTTCCATTCATTCCCATGACTGGAACAGACTACAGATCTATTTATGGTCATATCATTTACCCTATCCATGGTCTTACTGCCAAGTGCATGACACTTGTCATCATGGATATAGATATGTCCATTGGATACTTCATTTAATATATTGCACAAGATAAATATAATAAATGAATTGATGCCTTTATTAATAACACAAATGAGTATAATACATAAATCCAATAAATGTATAATACAAATACAAGGACCAATGCCTCGGGACTAGGGCATTTCCAACAATATAGTCAGTCAGAAGGGAATCAAAATGGATCTAGACAAAATCAAAGACTATCAGGGACATGCCAACACCGCAGTCAGAAAAGGAAGTAAGGTCGTTTCTAGGTTCACTACAGTATGTCAGTTAGTTTATTGCAAGATTGACG
This sequence comes from Euphorbia tirucalli, assembly GCA_039660915.1. Classification (NCBI taxonomy): domain Eukaryota; kingdom Viridiplantae; phylum Streptophyta; class Magnoliopsida; order Malpighiales; family Euphorbiaceae; genus Euphorbia; species Euphorbia tirucalli. The sequence continues at coordinate 24,458,333 of CM077640.1, read as the reverse complement.
ATAGTGTGCTAGCCAATTTTAGGCTTCTAAAGAAGAACCAGCCGGTAGAGTGGAATGAGCAGTGTCAGATAGCCTTTAACAGAATTAAGGCTTATTTGATAAACCCTCCAGTTCTGAAGCCCCTAATCCCGAACAAGCCTCTAATTCTGTACTTGGCTATTGAAGAGACCTCAGTAGGAGCGATGTTGGTACAAGAGCAAGAAGATGGGCGCGAACATGCAATCTACTACTTGAGCAAGAAGCTACTGGAATACGAGACTAGATATACCATAATAGAGAAAACATGTGCTGCTATGGTATGGTTGCCAAAAATGATAAGACACTACTTCTAGTCGTATAAAGTTCAAGCGGTAGCTAAAGTGGATCCTATAAAATACTTATGCCAAGCTCTAGTACTAGCTAGGAAGTTATTGAGATGGTTGCTTTTGTTATTAGAATTCGACATAGAATGCGTGACGAGGAAGACAATCAAAGGGAGAGATGTAGCAGAATTTCTAGCTAATCAGCCAATAGATTCAGACTATGTTGAGAACTTGGAATTTCCTAATGAACAACTGGCGGTGGTTGAAGAAGAGTCAAACAGATGGGTGATGTACTTTGATGGTGCAGTGAACAAACATGGCACAAGCTTAGGGGTAATTATTGCTACACCTGAAGGAGAAATCATTCCCCTGGCAAAACGGCTTAACTTTCTAGTGACTAATAACGGAGCAGAATATGAAGCTTGTCTCTTTGGGATTAATGCTCTTATCACATTAGGGGCAAATGAAGCGTTGGTTATTGGGGATTCATCTTTGGTGATTCAACAGGTTACCAGAGATTGGGTGATAAAAGAAGAATCACTCCGGCCTTATCTCGAGATGGTTTGGGAAAGGGCAAAAGTATTCAGTCAGTCTGAATTCTGGCATGTACAGAGGGAGGAGAATCAGATGGCAGACTCTTTGGCTACACTGTTGTCAATGTGGGAAGGCCCCTGAAAACAGTTGATATAGCCGGTAATCATGGAAATAGCTCAGAATACATGTTATTCCTCTGTCAATGCAGTTACAACAATTGAAGAACGACCCTGGTACTATGATATTTGACACTTCATTCAGAATGGTTAGTACCCCGAAGACACTAGTGAGGCTGATAAGGTTTCCCTTCGAAGATTGGCAGTGGAATTTTGAGTATTTGAGAATCAACTCTTCAAAAGAACAGCCAATGGAGTCCTTCTAAAGTGTATAACAGAAGAAGAGGCAAGTAAGGTTATGAAACAAATACATTCCGGGACTTGTGGACCGCACATGAACGGCTGGCCCTGGCAAAGAAAATACTAAGACAAGGATATTTTTGGCTCGCTCTGCAAGCTGATTGTATCAAAGAAGTTAAGAGATGCCATGAATGTCAAGTGTACGGAGACCTCAATCATCTCACTCCACTCGAACTTCAAGTATCTTCGACTTTGTGGCCATTCGCAGCTTGGGATATAGATATAATTAGAGAAATAAGGCCACCCGCCTCAAACGGACACTATTCATCATCATGGCTGTGGATTACTTCTCGAAATGGGTCGAAGTAGAATCATTCGCAAGTGTTACAGCTAAAAATATGGCCAAATTCTTAGAAAATAACATCTTTGTGAGGTACGGGATCGCTCATCATGTTGTGACTGATAACGGGGTACAGTTTCAAGGAGTAACTGTACAGTTGTTTCAAGAAAAGGGAGTTGAACACCATAGATCATCCCCATATCGCCCACAAGCCAATGGGGCGGTAGAAGCGGCCAATAACTCTATTAAGAAGATTCTGTCGAAGATGGTAATGACCTACAGAGATTGGGCCCACCTATTACCGTTTGCCTTATGGGGATACCAGACGAGTATTAGGACCCCTACCAAAGAAACACCATATTCGTTGGTTTACGGGATAGAAGCCGTCTTTCCAATAGAGATGGAAGTCAGGTCATTAAGAGTAGTCATGGAGGCACACTTACCAGAAACTAATTAGCTCCAGTCGAGACATGAACAGTTGGCACTGATTGATGAAAAGCATCTTCAAACCCTAGGCTAGTTACAGATGTACCAACAACGAATGGCTAGGACCTACAACAACAGGGTTCGTCATCAGAAGCGTTCGCTTAAGGCAGGGGATTTAGTACTCAAGCAGATGAAACAGACCGATATGGATGTACGAGGGAAATTCAAGTTGAACTAGGAAGGTCCGTATGTAGTCAAAAAGCTACTTTCGAAGGGTGCTGCCAAGATTATGGACATGGAAAGGAATGAATTTGTCAACCCCATCAATCAGGACAAGCTGAAGCATTATTATGTGTAAAATAAAAATGGTTTGATGGGTCAAAAAACGAAAAGGTGATCCACGAAAAAGTTAGGACTGTCCGATGGGTCGAAAACCGAAAAGGTGGTCCATGCAAAAATTAGGACAGAGAGGCAAGGACTATAAGCTGGAAAATCTGCAAAGACCGGTTGGTGGTAAGCGTGGATTCAGTCGAGATGTGTACCATAACTGATTCTATCCTTAGTTTCATTTCATCATTGATATGCATTATACTAAAATATTATTTATTCATTTCATCATTGATGTGCATTATACTAAAATATTATTTATGAATGAATGAATGTCCAATTCTGTTCGCTTGAATGTCCCGAGTTTAATGGAAATTCAGATTATTTTATGCATAATCGGCTTCATATTTTTTACATTTCTCACATCTATAGATTAAATATGTGCGTAAAAAAAATTCTGATAGATTGAAAACCCGAAAAAGGGCATTCTATGCAAAAGAAGAACACAAAATAAAGTCTACTGAATTGAAAACCCAAAAGGACAGTTTAGGCAAAAATAAAGACAGTCCGATAGGCCGAAAACCCAAAAAAAAGGCAACCTATGCAAAAATTAGGACAAGAAATGAAGACAAAACAAAAGTCATACAGTAGCATCCAGCTCAGATAACCCTAATCCTTTAAAGATAGAAGTGCCTCAAAGTTAGCGCCTCACGTCCATGCCTAGTGGGGTAAGCAATCAGGTCAATCAGCCAAACTCTGTAGCGATATCCCACCAGGGATAGACCCATCTGGGCCTCCAAATCATTCACCCGATCTCTGAAGGTCTGACTTTTGATCTCTAACTCAATGACCCACCGACGCAACTGGTCAACTTCCGCCCTCAAGCGAGTGGGCTCTCAGCACTCAATCCCAATCATCGTTTGTACTAAGCAAAGCACACACACACACATGCATACATGTATCGAAGACCAACACAAATATAGGTACATGCTGTCATCATCAGGCTGTCTCGAGCTGTGAGTACTCCGAAAACGGAAATAACCTCACATTGGGGCATCCCCAAATCCCAAGTAAGAGACTTTTCTCAATTTTCAGAATTCATGTCTATGCCAATATAATCCCGAGAAGGGTATTCCTTGCCTTTTGCAGGTATCTAGAGGTAAAACAATCAAGCCGTATTTATTCTTGATCGAAGGGGTAAAAATTTTTGTTTCCAAAATTATCAATCAAGGAATAAATACGCACTCCTGATTCTATTTCAATGGTATCCTCCACCACAGAGAGCCGATCTCAATGGTACGCTCCACCACAGAGAGCCGATTTCAATGGCATCAAGAGGCAAGATATTCAGCCCATATTCATTCTTAATCGAAAGGGCAAAAATTTTTGTTTCCAAAATTATCGATTAAAGGAACGAATACGTACCTGAAACAACTTCAAAACATCAAAAGAGATGATCAAGATTTTTAAATCACCAAAGCATCAATCCTCGCTACACAAACTTCACAGGAAACACTATTATCCTTTCCTTCAGTGACACAAGCCCTACTAGAAGTGAAATGATCAAACTGCCCTTCTGTTAGCAACCAAACTACCAGATGGGCAAAACACCTTTCCTTCAGTGACACAAGCTTCATGGGAGACACTATTATCCTTTCCTTCAGTGACACAAGCCCCACTAGAAGTGAAATGACCAAAATGCCCTTTTGTTAGCCACCGAACCGCTAAATGACCAAAATACCCTTTTCCTCACCGAAAGGGATACCAAATCACTAAAACTCATTTCTTTTTGTGACATAGGCTCCCCGAGAAGTCGAATGACCAAGGTACCCCTCCTCCAAGGGATACCAATTTTCCAAGTTACAAAATTACCAAAATACGCTTTCCTCTCATGAACATCAAATGACAAGGAGAATTCAATCCCGGCAAAGTCCTGTGCTTCAGGATAGAGTCGAAGCACGTCCCTGGAGAATCAATCTAGTCTGGGCAAAGTCCTCTGGTTTGCAATGGAGTCGAAGCACCTCCCTGGAGCACCTCCCTGGAGCATCAACCCAATCCAAGCAAAGTCCTCTGCTTCACGATGGAGTCGAAGCACATCCCTGGAGCATCAACCCAATCCAGGTAAAGTCCTCTGCTTCACGATGGAGTCGAAGCATGTCCCTGGAGCACCAATCCAATCCGGGCAAAGTCCTCTGCTTCGCAATAGAGGCAAAACATGCCCTTGGAGCACCAATCTAATCTGGGCAAAGTCATCTGCTTCACAATGGAGTCGAAGCATGTCCCTGGAGCACTAATCCAATCTGGGCAAAGTCCTCTACTTTGCAATGGAGTCAAAGTATGTACCTGGAGAACATCGAATCAATTCGGCCAAAGTCCTATGCTTCACAATAGAGTCGAAGTAAGTCCCCGAAAAGTCAAGTCGACTTAGGCAAGACTGCTGTTTCGTGAATCAACTAAGACAAATCCCTACGAACATCATAGCAGGCCAACATAAGGAGAACCCACAGGTACGTCCTCTTTTCCTTCTCGCCGTGCTCCTTATCGCAAAACCAAACTCGAATCGGGCACAAGCACCCATCTTAGTCGACTTGGGATAGGCAAAGGGCAGCCTGTGAGCATGGGTTTGTTCCCGACCTCTATGATGAAAACCATTTATTATCCATTAAAGAGATGAACGTGAATCAGATTTGAGAATGAGTAGAATAATGCCCGGAATGTTCTCAAACGGCCCGAAATTCAGAAAAGTCCTTGATCCGAAAACCCGAAAAGAGTCCCTCGAGAGATTGGGAAACTTAGGTGCGTATGCAAGCTCTATATAGTGTCGTACAAATGTAACAATTACAGTCGCACGACTGTAAATCTATAGTCACACGACTATAATTATAGTCGTACGACTCTAGTTTTTGACTCAGCAGATTCCTAAATAGGAAAGAATTCTATTTTGGCTGGAATCTTGGGTGTGATTTTAGGGAATTAGGGCGACCGAATAGACACAAAAAGAGGCAGAAAAACACAAAAAAAAGGGGGAGAATCAATTCTAGAAAATCAGAGAGCATTCTAGTGAGAGAAAGTGAGTTTTAGAGAGAAAGTGAGAGAAAACTAAGAAAAATCTAGGAAAAACCAAGACACAGAGAGAATACAGTGGAGAAACATATTGTGTGAGGATTCCCAATCTAATATCCTTCATTTAAAACCATTATCAGGTTCATTTGGGTCAATTGGGGATGCGTGTTTGAGAATTTCGGGTCGTTTGGAGATTCTAGACGGATTCCGACATCCACATCCGACTCCGGTCATCAAAGCATACTGGAACGCAAAATAGGTAAACTCTGAGAGGCCTTAAAACTCGTTTCATGTTGATTTATGATTGATTCTATGTTTAAAATTTTTTATCCGGAAAACTGTCTACGCAACTACAGTCGCACAACTGTAATTATAGTCACACGACTATAGTTACATTCGCACGACTGAAGATGCCTGGAACACAACCATGCGACTGTAGTCGCATGAATGTATTCTTCTGGACAAAAGCCCTAAAAGCCTAAATTCAACCGAATACAGCCGGTTTTCCTATTTTAAATTATTTTTCGTGATTCAATTCGGTCAAATCATATATGTACACTATAAAATTATGGTTTTCGGATTTCCAATGATACGGATGTGTGATTTAGGGTTTTGTTGGTTTCCATTCTTGGAATTCATGGTTGTTAGATCCTTAACCAGATTCTTGGTCTAGTGATAACGGACTCTCAGATTTCCAGAATCCCTAGAAATATCAAAATTGATCAAAACAAGTGATTTTAGAAAATTAAGAAAACCACTGTCTGCACTGTTCATTACAGTCGCAAGACTGTAATCATTACAGTCATACGATTGTAAATTATAGTCGCACAACTGTAGAGATGGGCAGAAGGCAGAATCACTGGACGACCCGCACGGACGTCGTCGCATGATGCTATCTTCAAAATCAAATCTGTTTTTGGCATATTTATAGTTTTCAAACCCTAGATGGATGTTTGGAATTAGGAACCCCCACGAATGGAACCCCGAGTTCTGGGATAATCGACCCACTAAACTGAAGAAATTTGCATGTAATTGAGCCAAATCGTTTTCCAAAACCGTTTTCAAGCATAAAAAATATACAGGGCGTTTCTAAAACTGTTTTCCAGGTCTAACCAAGCAAATCGTCCGGATATATCTGTTCTAACCATTTGTTTTGCAGCTTTTATGTTTCTTTATTTTCATTTTAAATGTATTTCATAGATTAATCGTGTATTCTGGGCGATTGTATTTTTTTAGATCCTCGTGTATCTAGGCGATTGTAATGGTGAGGATGAGAGCTTTTTTCCTTTTTCTAGGTTGTAATAAGGCCTTTATTTCTTTTTGGTTTATTTTTGGATATATGGTTTATATTTCCACACTTTAATTTTATGCACTTTATTCCTGTCATCTGAATGAGCATGGGTTTGTAATAAAGGATTAAATTGGGTAGAGAAAGATAATAAGTGAGTAAAATATTGTCATATGCACTTATAAATGAATACAAGCTTGAGGTTGAATAGGTAAGTTGCCCGAACCCTAAATCTCTGGATTAGGTACAGTAGTCTATGCTCGGTAGGGAGCTGTACCGGAATTTCCCAAATGAGCTGATCCGGGTGGCGACTCTATCACTGATCTTGAAATTTAAGTTTCGAGGTCTTTATGTTAATAAAATGGGAAAAGGTTTTCTACAAAAGGATTTCCGAAAAGAATCAATGGTTTTCCTAATCAAGATCATATAACCTAAACATTTCCCCCTTCTCTTTTTCCTTGGTTCACTTCGCCATGTTTCCTGAGGAGCTTGCTCTTAAAGCATCTCATTGAGAGTTGTTATCATAGCATAGGCTTGACGGTCCATGAACTACTTTTGCAGCTCAGGGACCATACACGCCAACATAAGGCATGTCACATCCCGGTTATCCTTCACATGAACCTCGTATTCCTCTATCTGGGCAGCCGGTGGATTACGTCCAGTAGGTGCAACTAGTACAGGCCTTTCCAGCACATACTCCTTTGACTCTTGTCTTAGAAATATCCTTAAGTTCCTAGACCAATCTAAGAAGTTAGGGCCGAAAAGCTTGTCCCTTTCCAGGATAGATCGCAGTGAAATGTTGCCATTAGATTACTACATGAAAAAATTATGAGAGCGTTAATAAAGCACTTAACATGTTTCCAATATTTAATTAATAATGAATCAGGTTATTAATTAACTCAAGTTGTTGGGCTCATGGGCCGAGATCCATATTTCATTAAGATAAGCCAGATGAGGGCTTGGAAAAACTATACCCTAATTATTTAGGTAGGAATGCCATCCAATCCAAACGTAGGAACTCTCGGTATGATGGGCTTATTGGCACTTACCCATCTGTGCTTAGGGCCAGGAGAATCCTACTACCCACGCTAAGTTAAAACCTCCATCCAAGTGTCAGAGTAACTAATACTCCAACCCAATACAAAATGACAATACTCCAGTGCATCCAGCGAGGGCATGGTCTACAACTGGCCTATCTCCACTTCGAGCCTGTTTTACGTGAGGGAAAAGCAACATAGTAATTTCCTTTTGGTTATTAGATTCATTTTAATAACGACCTAGATGCATAGGCAGGTGAAATTGGATTTGGATCATACATACATACATGTAAATAAATAAAGCATAATTAAATAAATAAAATGGACTGCTATGGGCCTATATTACAACCTAATATAATTCTAGTAAACCTATACTAGAAAATACATCAAGTGGGCCTCCTCTGCTTCTTCCTTCTGGGCTCGCCTCTCTAATGGGCTCCTTCTTTACAAATTTTATAATAAATAAATAAAAAATATTACATAAAAAAAAAAAAAAGAAAACAGCTCACAGGCCGTATTTACCCAAAAAGAAAAATACAATCCAACTTGAATAAGGCCCAATAGCATCCATACATAAATTTAATCATACATCCATGCATCCAATACATCAATTTATAAACATGTTCTAATGCATGAATTTAAGCCCATTTCAATTTTGTCCTTAGCCATTATTTTTGAAATCGCGAATTTTGGCCCATCATGGTTCTAGTCCTTAATGGGCTTTGGGCCTCCAGCCTAGGCAGATGACTACTCCCACTAGAATTGGGAAACCATGAGTCCATATCAGCCGCCCTGGTAATTTTGCCAAGAAAACCCGAACCAATTTTAATTAAACCATATTAATTTCCAAAATTAACATCTCATAAATAAAATTAAAATTTCATTCAAGAAACCATGCGCATTTAAATTACAGATATTTAAACACATAAAATTTTAAAACCCATTAAAATTTCAAAACTGGGCCCCGGGCCCGAAACCCGCCAAATCCAAAACTAGACCCGGCCCACTGCAGCTAGGGCAACGGAGTTGCCTTAGCGGCAGCAGCAGCAGGCAGCGGCTGCTACCGTTGTTCCTGGCGCTACGGCGGCTTCCGGCGGTGATTCTGCCTCCGGCGGCCCCGTATCCGCAGGAACAGCCTGTGATTTTCAACCAATTAAAAAAAATTGCAGCCAAAAAATAAACACAATCAATCAATCGAAAATTAAACCATGAACATAACCAAACATCCAATTAATTTTCAATTGAAAAATCAATGGGGAAAAATCACAAAACCCCAATCCAAAGAATCCCAAAAAAAAATTCAATTTAAAACCAAGGGATTCAACCATGTTAAATAATTTCCACGGATCAAAAGCCCGCTCTGATACCACTGTTGGGATTTTTCACCTGAAATCAACTGATAAAGCGGAAATACGCGTTGATTTTCTCAAATCTGTGCCCAGGAGCAATTGATATGGAAATTGATAACAACAAAAAAAAAAAAAAAAATAAACAAAAAAAGATTCTCACCAGAAAATTCTCTTTAAGAGATGGCTGCAAAAATCGAATCCGACTTCCTCCACATTCCCGCACATGAATGGCTATAGAACACGACCCGTGCTAGCGAGAGGATCAGCCGAAATAGAGAGAAAGGGGGCTGGAATTTTCTACTGTTCCAAGTAGTGTGTTTGCCAAAAATTGCACTAAGGATTTAACCTAGTAGGCCAAATTCCTCTAAGGAATTTTGGGCCTAATTTTCTCATTTATTTTACGTGGGCTTTTCATCTTTTAAACCCTAGTCTGACTTAATTTTCTTGGTCCAATTTAATTCCAAATATAATTTTAATCTAACATATATGTAATATATTATACCATATAATATATTACATATATTAAAATTAAAATTAATTTGACCAGTTAATTTAACCAAGAGATTAAATTAGACTTTCATAAAATAAAACACACATGTAAACCTATGCGTGTGAAATATTTCCGCCTAGAAAATAATCTCATAAATTAATTCATTGAATTAATTATAAGAAGGCCAATACAAATATTAATCATATTATTTTGACAATCCAATTGATCTGTATAATATAATTGATACAATCCTTTCTTTCCAGTGTGTATAATCCAAGTATATAGTTGATTCCTTTAGTCCGAGTTCAGACGTTCAATGTGTATGATCCTGTGGGTCCATCTTTATATTGGCAGTGGGCCTTTGGCCAACAGATTGTAGGCGGGCTCTAGCAAGCCATTGCAGCCCCCAATTAAGATAGAGATAACAGCCCAACTGTAATCATAACCTTGTAGTTTAAACCTATACATCCCATGTCATTGATATCGGTGTCCAATATAGAGGCATGGATTGATCACCCTCTTTTGTGTCTAGATATTTACTTGATCTCAAATGAACTAAAGCTTACAAATAAGTTTCAACTTGTTTTGGTGTGGCCACACTCTTATCAGTTGCATTCATCAAGAGACCGGTGATATCTTCTTAGTGGACTACTGAGTGACATTCCCTTCTGTATATCCATAGCACTACCATGTTCACTGACATAGCCGAACATACCCATACTTAGCACCCTATTACAGGCCCTTTAGGCGTACACCAAAGTATGCCACTTCACATGCAGCACCATCATAGGGTCAGGTCAAAGGATCCATACAAGTACTACATGAGAATCACTTGTGATACTTTACCATATGGATATCTCGTTTAGTGGATCTATCCAGTACCATACCCCTTTTGCATGTACCCATTAACTTCGTTGACATCCCATGTCCAATGGCCGGTAAGACACTGCCATACAACCAAGCTAATGATAGTTTCTAGTTCTATTTATTCCCATAACTGGAATAGACTATGGATCTCTTTATGGTCATATCGTTTTCCCTATCCATAGTCTTACTGCCAAGTGCATGACACTTGTTAACATGGATATGGATATGTCCATTGGATACTCTATTTAAAACATAGCACAAGATATATAATAAATGAATTGATGCATTTATTAATGACACAAAATGTATAATACATAAATCCAATAAATGTACAATATAAATACAAGGACCAAAGCCTCGGGACTAGGGCATATCCAACACTATCTAATTTCACTCCATCAAGAGGTAGATCAAACACTTCACTAAGGACTCTTTCATTAACAGGTAATTTTCTCCGTTGAATAGTTACCTCAAAATTTCTATCTCTTAAGTAAGTGAGTGTTCCATAGAATTCTCTAACCAATTAATCATATATTGGTTCATTTATACCTAGAAAGTCTTCCCACCTTTGTGACTTGAAAAACCAAATGAAGGGCTTATCTAAATCACCTAAATATTTCCAATCTACTCTCCTGCTGCTAACTCTTCCTCTTACAGCACCGTTATTATAAATTGGTTTACCTGTCTTGAATTTCAGAATTTTGCATGGAGGATCCGAGTTTGATGCTGAGGGAGCAGAGTTTGAGGCTTTCTGTGATGGTGAAGATTTGGTTGCTTCTTTTCTCCGTGAGTATATGACTTCTAAAGAATTGATTCTGTTCCTTTTGGTTCATGCTTTCTTTCCATAGTTTAAGATTCTTCTCTCTTTCTTTTCATCTGTTCGTTTGACAGATATACTCGGATTTTCTTAGTTGCATTAGCCGAGCAGGGTTTCATCATGCTTGTGAGAAAAAGAAGATTGATAAAGAGTTTCGGGGTATGGTTTCTGAAAGGGATTTGGTAGGGGTTTGGTTCTGAGAGTGAAGTCTTTTCGATGTTTGGTTTTCGTAAGAGAGAGAGAGAGAGAGAGTAGAAAGATGGAGTAGTTTTGTTGAAAAATTGGGAAGTTGGCGCCTTAGAGAAAACAGTTTCGTTTTGGAGAGGAGAAAGCCAGCCAAGATTGGTTTCTTTTATTCCTTGTCTTCCTTAATTTGAGCTTTTAATTACATTGGGCTTTATATTTGCAAAAGTTTATTTAGTCCATTTCTTACTTATGGACTTTATAAACTAATTTGGCCAAGATTGACCTATTTTTAGCTCAAATATTATTAGCCCAAAATTGGATTTTGAAGTGTATATATATATACACACACACATTTATAAGCATTTTTTTCAAAAGGAAATTGCTTATTAGTTGAGCTTATTTTATGTGACAAAAATATTCATATGATGTAATTTTCAATTCTAATCTTGATCCGATAGTAAAATTTTAATTAATTTTACGTAATCCAGACTTACAATAAAAATTAATTATCACTAAATTTGGTTTTTGTCACAAAATATTATTTTTTATATATAGGTGCAGACATGCCGATTTTAATTCTCAACTCATTAAATTTGTTTTCACTTAGAGGTTTTATGAAAATATTAGCTATTTGCTCATCTGTAGAAACAAAGTCTAAGTAAACATCGCCTTTTTATATATGATCTCTGGTGAAGTGATGCTTTATATCAATATGCTTTGTTCTTGAATGCTGAATGGGATTCTTTGTTAAATTTGTAGCACTAGTATTATCACATCTTATTGGGATATGGTCATATTATCACATCTTATTAGGATATGGTCATACTTTATGCCATAATCTTCAAGATGTTGTTTCATCCATAAGATTTGTGCGACACAGCTACTTGTAGATATGTATTTAGCTTTTGTTATTGACATCGCTACTATTGACTGCTTTTTACTTGCCTATGACACCAGTGCTTCTCCCAGAAATTGATAGGTACTTGAAGTACTTTTTCTATCTAGTTTGCATCCAGCATGATCAGCATCACTGTATCCTATAAGATCAAAGTTCTCACCTTTTGGATACCAAATCCCAATTTCTTGAGTACCATTAAGATACTTAAGAATTCTGTTAACAGCCTTCAAATGAGACTCTTTGGGATTGGCTTGAAATCTTACGCACAAGCATACGCTGAATTGTATATCAGGTCTACTAGATGTTAAACAGAGTAGAGAACCAATCATACCTCGATATTTTTTGGTATCTACATTTTTACCTTTCTTATCCTCATCTAGAGAGACTGATGTACCCATCGGTGTTTTAGCAGCCTGGGAATTCTCTTTTCCATACTTCTTTATAAGTTCTTTAGTATATTTTGTTTGGCATATAAATGTTCCCTTTTTGCCTTGCTTTATTTGAAGACTAAGGAAGAAATTCAACTCACCCATTATAGACATTTCAAATTCAGTACTCATTTCTTGTGAAAATTTCTTGCACAACAGATCGTTAGTGGAACCAAATATAATATCATCAACATATATTTGAACAAGTAATATATGGTTCTTTTCATGTTTTATTTACAATGTTGTGTCAACTTTCCCATGAATAAATCCCTTTTTGAGTAAGAATTTTCTTAACCTTTCATACCATGCTCTTGGTGCCTGTTTTAGTCCATACAAAGCTTTGCTTAGCTTGTAGACATGGTCAGGATAATCTTCAAATCCTGGTGGTTGCTTTACGTAGACTTCTTCATTAATTTAGCCATTGAGGAATGCACTTTTTACATCCATTTGAAAGAGTTTGAAGTCTTTGTAGCACGCGAATGTACATAGCATTCTAATTGCTTCCAACCTTGCTACCAGAGCAAATATTTCATCATAGTCTATTCCTTCTTGTTGGTTATATCCTTATGTAACTAGTCTAGCTTTGCTTTTTATAACTTTGCCAGATTCATCTAGTTTGTTTCTAAACACCCATTTGGTTCCAATCACTGACTGATTGTTAGGTTTTGGAATGAGCTTCCAAACATTGTTTCTTTTAAATTGATCTAGTTCTTCTTGCATAGCCATCATCCAGCTTTCTTCTGTTTTGTCTTCATTGAAGTTCTTTGGTTCAATATCAGAGACAAATGCCACATTGGAAAAATATTCTTTCAGTTGTCTCCTGGTCATCACTCTATGAGAGGGATTATCAATAATATTCTCCTTGGAGTGATGTTTGTGATATTTGAACTCTTTTTGCAGATCATTATGTTGATTCCCTTGAATCTGCAATTCTTGCACATTATGCTCATTTTGTTTTCTCTTTACAGAACATTTTCATTATTTTCTGTGTGTTCAACCTGCGAGTCAAAAATCTCGAGAGTATCCTCAGATTCTTTATCTAGGAGAGAGTTAGTTTCTTCAAACACTACATGCATGGACTCATCAATGGTGAGAGTTCTTTTGTTAAAGACTCTAAATGTTTTGCTATGCAATGAATATCCCAAGAAAATACCTTCATCTGACTTAGAGTCAAATTTATTGAGATATTCCTTGTTGTTGAAAATAAAACATTTACAACCAAATGGATGGAAACAACCGATGTTAGGTTTTCTACCATTCCATAACTCATATGGTGTTTTCTTTAAAATGGGTCTTATTAAAGCTCGATTTAAAATATAACAAGCAGTGTTCATAGCTTCCGCCCAACAATATTTTAGTAAATTAGTTTCATTGAGCATAGTTTTTGTCATTTCTTCTAAAGTCCTATTTTTCCTTTCAACAACACCATTTTGTTGAGGAGTTCTAGGAGCAGAGAAGTTGTGAGAAATTCCATGCTCAGAGCAAAACCTTTCAAAAAGACTGATTTCAAATTCTTTTCCATGATCACTTCTAATAGCTATAATAGAAGTGTTTTTCAAATTTTGAAGCTTTTTACACAAGATAGAAAATTGTTGAAAAGCTTCATCTTTTTTATTCAGAAATAATGTCCATGTAAAACGTGAATAGTCATCTAAAATGACTAATGCATACCTCATGCCACCTAAGCTTGTTGGTTGAATTAGACCAATCAAGTCTAAATGCAGTAGTTCTAGGGGTCTAAAGGTAGAAACAACTCCTTTGGAATTAAAAGAACTCCTGGTTTGTTTCCCTCTTTGACATACATCATATATATGACTTTTGTCAAACTTGATTTTGGGTAAACCTTTAATAAGATTTTTCTTTAAAAGTTTTGAAATGAGATGCATGCTAGCATGACCTAGTCTACGATGCCATAACCAACTCTCCTCTTCTTGTGAAATTAAACAGTGGTCATTAGTAAGAGTGCTTGAATTCAAAAGATAAATATTTCCTATTCTAGGAACTTCAAGTAGAGTCTTACCACTATTAGCTTCTACAATTTCAAATTTTTTAGAATCAAATATTACCTTTTGATTATTGTCGCAGAGTTGACTCACACTTAGAAGATTGAATTTCAATCCATCAACTAGAGAAACTTCATCAATGCATGGATTGTTTCCAATCTTTCCTTTTTCGATGATTTTTCCTGCTAGATTATCTCCAAATTTTACGACACCACCCTTTACTTGCTTCATGGAAGTAAAGTATCTTCTATATCAATGTACCATTTTGAATTTCCAAGAGTGTTCTTTAGACATACCTGTAAAACAAATTAAGTAGATTTAGGTACCCAAATACTGCTGGGTCCTTTAGGGTTAGAAACATATTTTTCTTTGGGAACCCAAATAGTTTTCCCTTTGTATTTTCCTTTTCGAAAAATGCAATGACTAATTACATCTCTCTTATGATTACAATAGTAACATGTAATATCCTTCTTTTTCTTGAATTGATGTGATTGATTGTGTCTTGAAAGATGATTTTGGTGATAAGAAACATAGTTAAATTGATGTAAGCATTTAGGCTTGTATCTATGTTGTTGTTTAGGCCTATATTTATAAGACTTTTAGGAGAGTGTAGGTCTATGTCGGTTTTTATGTGTAATCTTTTGTTGTAAAAAGATTGTTGGTTTGGTTTAACAGATTGCACTCCTTTTCGCCTGGAGAAATGTCAATGTTGGGCATGGATATCTTTCTGGTTTGGTTTGGGACTTTTACTATGCTTTTGATGTGTAGGTTTGGGGGATATAGTTTGCATAGTAGAAGTGGAAGAAGGGCAAAATATAATTGCTTTTTGGGGATTTTATGGGGGTATCCTATCTGTATAACCAATTCCAGTTTTATCATTTAGATTTCTTTGAGAATCTAAAATCACATTTAGCATATTGCAACATTAGTGAATTTGCTAATTGTGAAATCTAACTTTTCACATTTCTTTTCTAGATGAGATATTTTACTGATAAGTTCGAGATTGGAGTTTTCCAGAAAACTTACTTTGCTCTGTAATTCGAGCTTCTCGGACTCTTTTTCTAAAAGCCTATTTTCATATTCTTTACACTTAGCAATTATCTTAAGTTTATCATCATGCATTTTAAAAAATTCTTGTATAAGATCATTATGAGACAAAGTTTGTAGAATTACCTTATCTTCCTCATTTTGATCTTGATGTGATAAACCTTCTGAATCATCATTTGCTATGAAGCATATTTGGACCTTTTCTTTTTTCTGATCCTCGTCATCATCAGAGCTGGATTTATCACTGTCGCTCCATGTTGCTATCATAGCTTTCTTGTCCTTTTTCTTAAACTTATTTTTAAGCTTCGAACAATCGGCTTTGAAATGACCAAGTTTATTACATTCAAAACATGCAATTTCCTGTTTTGAATCCTTCTTTGCCTTTTCAACCTTATGGTTGTTGAATTGCTTCATGTATGTTGATTTGCCTCTATTTTTGTTCCTTAAGAATTTTCTGAATTTTCGTACTAGCAAAGCTTTATCATCATCATCTTTGTCATCATCGTCTGAGTCCGAGGTGGATTCTTCTGGAGTTGAGTTGGGAGCTTTTAGTGCTATAGATTTTCTTCTGTCAGTATGCTCAGGATCAGTAGTAGATTTAACTTTCATCTCATATGTGAGTAATGAACCAATAAATTCATCATATGAGTATGAACTTAAATATTTGATTCTTTAATAGCTGTGAGCTTTGCATCCCACGACGTTGGCATTGTTCTGATTCGTTTTTTAATCAGTTCCTCATCTGTGAAGTTCTTACCAAGATTCTTTAATTTGTTCACAATAAGCGTGAACCTTGTGTTGATTTCCGCAATTGATTCTTTTTCGTCAACTTTGAACAACTCATATTCTGTGATGTAAAGATTAATCTTTCCATCTTTGACTTGTTTGGTTCCTTCATGAGTTGTTTCCAGCTTGTCCCATATTTGCTTTATTGTAGTGCAACTTGAAACACGATTAAACTCATTAATATCTAAAGCGCACTGTAATAAATTAATAGCTTTAAAGTTTAAAGCTTTTTTATTCCAATTAGCACTTTCATATTCACTTTTTTCTTTGGGGATAAATTCTACATCAACAATTTTTGTCAGAATACTAGGCCCTTCCTTGACAATTCTCCATACCTGAATATCCATAGTATTCTGACAAAATGCATACCATCGTCGCTAATTAAAGCTCGTGGTATCCCAAATCTACTAAATAATTTCTTTAAAAACTTAACAACTATTCTCGCATCATCTGTCGGGCATGCACAAGCCTCAACCCATTTGCAAACATAGTCGACAGCTACTAAGATATATTTCTGTCCTTAAGATATAGGAAAAGGATCTATTCCCTATACATCAAAGATTTCAACTTCTAAGATATTCTTTAATGGCATTTCATATTTACGACTAATATTACCGACACGTTGACACTTATCGCAATGATTGACATAGAAACAAGCATCTTGAAACAAGGGAGGCCAATAAAATCCACTTTCCAAAACTTTGGCAACGGTTTTATTTGCTGCATGATGGCCTCCATAAGTACTATTATGGCAATGAGATAGAATGGACTCATATTCTAACTCATCAACATATCTCCTAATAATATTATGGGCACATGTCTTAAACAAATAAGGATTGTCCCAAATATATCTTTTCACATCATTGAAGAACTTCTTCCTAGCATTCGCATCTAAGTTATATGGTATAACATTTGCTTCGAGGTAATTAGCATAGTCAGCATACCAAGGTTCCTTAGCATGTTGCATGGCCATTAAACTCTCGTCGGGAAATGTTTCATTAATAGTATCAGACTCACCAATTGGACCGTTCTCATCTTCTAACCTAGAAAGATGATCGGCAACCAAATTTTCCGAACCTTTCTGTAAGCGCCGAGATTTTTCCAGACTTAAAAAAATGCCACAACTGTAATTACAGTTATGGGAATGTATTACAGTTGTACGACTGTAATACAGTCATACGACTGTAAGGTTGTGGCAGGTATAGCAGCCCATGCCCTGAGCGAGAAAAAGGGGGAGAAGCATTTAATGCTTCTGAGCCGGAAATCAGAAAATAAAAGGAAAGAAGAGAGGAAAAAGATGGACTTTTGATCAGGCATTAGAGAGAAAATTGAGAGAGAAAAGAGAGAAAAAGGGAAGAAAAAGAAAACTCAACAAAATCTAAGCAGATCCACCTCGGGTAACATAAACCTGGTATCAGGTCAGGTCGGCTTCACCTTCAAATCAGCAGATCCACCTCGGGTAACATAAACCTGGTATCAGGTCCAGGTCGGCTTCACCTTCAAATCAGTAGATCCACCTCGGGTAACATAAACCCGGTATCAGGTCCAGATAGGCTTCATTTCAAATCCCCAGCAGATCCACCACGGGTAACCTAAACCCGGTATCGGTCCAGATCGGCTTCACCTTCAAATCACCAGATCCACCTCGGGTAACATAAACCCGGTATCGGTCCAGATCGGCTTCACTCTAAATCCTCAATAGATCCACCTCGGGTGACCTAAACTCGGCATCGGTCTAGATCGGCTTCATTTCAAATCCTCAGCAGATCCACCTCGGGTAACCTAAACCCGGTATCGGTCCAAATCAGCTTCGTTCCACTTCCTCAGCAGATCCACCTCAGATAACCTAAACTCGGCATCACTTCAGATCGGCTTCATTTCAAATCCTCAGTAGATCCATCTCGGGTAACCTAAACCCGATATCAGTCCAGATCGGCTTCACTCCAAATCCTCAACAGATCCACCTGGGGTAATCTAAACCCGGTATCGGTCCAGATCGGCTTCACTCCAAATCCTCAGTAGATCCACCTCGGGTAACCTAAACCCGGCATCGGTTCAGATCGGCTTCATTTCAAATTCTCAGTAGATCCACCTCGGGTAACCTAAACTCGGCATCGGTCAAGATCGGCTTTATTCCACTTCCTCAGCAGATCTGCCTCGGGTAATCTAAACCAGGTATCGATCCAGATCGGCTTCACTCTAGATCCCCAGCAGATCCGCCTCGGGTAATGTAAACCTGGTATCGGCCCAGATCGGCTTCATTCAACATCCCCTTCATCCTTGCCTCGGGTAATCTAAACGCGGTATCAGCTTATTTCATCTCCATCCTCGCCTCGGGTAACCTAAACCCGGTATCGGCTTATTTCATCTCCATCCTCGCCTCGGGTAACCTAAACCCGGTATCGGCTTATTTCATCTCCATCCTCGCCTCGGGTAACCTAAACCCGGTATCGGCTTATTTCATCTCCTATCCTCGCCTCGGGTAACCTAAACCCGGTATCAGCTTATTTCTTCTCCGATCCTCGCTTCGGGTAACCTAAACCCGGTATCAGCTTATTTCATCTTCATCTTTGCCTCGAGTAACCTAAACCCGGTATCCACTTATTTCACCATCAACCTTGCCTCGGGTGACCTAGACCCGGTATCGGCTTATATCAGATTCATCATTTCAGCAGATCAGCCTCGGATATGTATAAATCCGGTATCGGCCCAGATCAGCTGTGTTTTCTTTCGTGTGTTTATGGGGCTTTAATCCGCGTTCTCAAATTCATCATCTCAGGTATTTTAAACCTGGAGTCGGGTGTCGAATTTGATCACGCGAGGGGCAGCTGTAAGCTTCGAGATTTTTCCAGACTTAAAAAAATAAAAATGCCACAATAATAATTACAGTCGTAGGAATGTATTATAGTTATACAACTGTAAGGTCGTGGCAGGTACAGCAGCCCATGCCCTGAGCAAGAAAAAGGGGCAGAAGCATTTAATGCTTCTGAGCCAGAAATCAGAAAATAAAAGGAAAGAAGAGAGGAAAGAGATGAACTTTTGATCTGGCAGATTTAGAGAGAAAATTAAGAGAGAAAAGAGAGAAAAAGGGAAGAAAAAGAAAACTCAACAAAACCCAAGCTTTTTCTCCTCTTTTTCTTTTGATTCTTGAGTGTTAATGTTTAAAACCGGATAGAAATCATAGGTTGATAACTTGACATTTCAAATTCAATCAATCTCAGACTTTAAACTCTCTAAATCTGTGACATTTTGGAGGATTTTGGACAACTCTCAAAACCTTTGCATACAAGGAAAAAGAGGCGATTTGAAGGTGATTGGGCCGTTTCCAGCGGTCAATCCTACTGTGGATCAGCGCCACAAAGGTAAATATACCTCAAACCTTCATTTTCTTGCTTTTTCTGGGTGATTTGGTGTGTTTTATGCATAAAAACTGTATTTTTGGGTTTGCTGTTTCTAGAAATCAAGAACAGCCGTGCGACTGTTCTTGTGGTGAAGAACAGTCGTATGAGTGTTCTTGAATTCCCTCGCTATTTTCCTTTCATTTAAATAAATTTTGGCAATTTCCTGCAATTGGGGGGAATTACAGTCGTATGACTGTAGTTACAGTCGCACGACTGTAATCCCCGTCTAGAGGCAGAATTTCCAGTTTAATCCAAAAAAATTCCTAAAAATCCATAAAAATTCAGAAAAATCAGAAAATCATCAAAAATGAATTTTGTTGTGTGCATTCACGACCCTAGATTTAATTTCCAATGTAATTGCATATAGAATAATACCACGACGGAGACCCGATTCTCCCGAAAACCGACCCACCTCACATGTTAAATTAAAGTAAACCGGAAAATAAAATGTTTTCAAAATGATTTTCCCACAAAACCAAAATACAGGGACGTTTCAAAATGTTTTCCAGGTCTAATCGGGCCGGCTAGCCAAGCCGACCCGGTTATCCCCCTAAATGCATGCTCCTAATTTCTAATTTCCCAATTCTATCTTGTTTGAGTCCTATTTATGGTTTGCTATAAACTATACTAACCCTATGTTTTACAGCTTTTGGTTTATTTCATTTTTCATTTTAATGTAATTAATAGATTAATCCGTGTATTTTAGGCGGTTGTAAATTTTTAGATAAATCGTGTATTTTAGGCGTTTGTAAGGTGAGGTTGAGAATTTTTATTTTTATTCGATCGGGTTGTAATAATTTAATTATTTACTGCTTATTTTATTGTGTGTACGCTGTGTGCTTAATTTAATGCAATGAAATTCACTTTAGAATTTAAAATACCATCTATGAACATTGGCCGAATTTTATTTTGATTAGACATGAAATAGGGGACTTGTCCGGACCTAGATCTCTGGATAGTGTAGCGGCCTTTCGTCCGGTTCAGCTACGCTATAAATTTCCTGGTTGAGCTAAGCTGGGTGGTGACTCCTACACTCTCTATCGAGACTTAGGTCTCGGCTCTTTTAAGAAATAATTCTATCTTTCAAAAAGGCGATTTCCATTTATAAACACCCCACGCGAGGGAGGGTTGCCTGATATCGAGGCTCCCTTCTGAGAGAGTTCGCGTTCCGTCGAAAACATCGTCCGCTCACACTTTCTTATCTCTAAGTTATAAATCAAACTCTTGCAAAAGTAACACCCACCGAATAAGGCGTGGCTTAGCATCTTTCTTAGCAAATAAGTATCGCAAAGCAGCATGATCCATATAAATTATAACTTTAGAACCTAACAAGTAAGATCTAAACTTATCACATGCAAACACAACAGCCAACATCTCTTTTTCTGTAGTCGTATAATTACACTGAGCACCAGAAAGAGTATGACTTGCATCCGAAAACACATCCTACCACAATATCACTAGCATCACACATAATCTCATATGGCAAGTTCCAATCCGGACTTGTGATTATAGGTGCACTAACTAATGCTTGTTTAAGAATGTTAAAAGCATTCATACATTCAGGTGTAAATACAAAAGGTGTATCTTGAACTAACAAATTGGTCAATGGTTTAGTAATTACCGAGAAGTTCTTAATAAATCGTCTATAAAAACCAGCATGTCCTAAGAAAGACCTCACTCCTTTAACTGAAGTTGGTGGAGGTAAATTTCCTATTAAGTCAGTTTTGGCTTTATCGACTTCTATTCCACTTTCACTAATCTTATGGCCAAGAACTATACCTTCATCAACCATAAAATGGCATCTCTCCAAATTAAGCACCAGATTAAACTCTTCACATCTAGACAAAACTTTATCTAAATGAACTAAACATTCCTCAAATGAATCACCATAAACAGAAAAATCATCCATGAATACTTCCATAATATCCTCAATAAAATCACCAAAAATAGAAGTCATGCATCTTTGAAATGTAGCAGGTGCATTGCATAAACCAAAAGGTATTCTACGGTAGGCAAAAGTTCCGTATGGACAAGTAAAAGTGGTTTTCTCTTGATTATCTGGATGTATAAAAATCTGGAAATAACATGAGAATCCATCTAAAAAATAATAAAAAGCATGTTCCAACAATTCTTTCCAACATTTGATCGATGAAAGGAAGTGGAAAATGATCTTTCCTAGTTGCTGAATTTAACTTTCTATAGTCAATACACACTCTCCAACCAGTTGTTGTTCTTGTGGGTACCATTTCTCCTTGTTCATTCTTAACTACAGTTGTACCACCCTTTTTAGGAACACATTGAATCGGACTAACCCATTCACTATCCGAAATCGGATAAATGATACCGGCATCAAGCAATTTGATCACTTCTTGCTTAACTATCTCTTTCATATTAGGGTTTACTCTTCTTTGTCTATCTGCCTTGGGTGACATACCCTCTTCTAAATAAATACGATGTATTTCTACATTAGGACTTATACCTTTTAAATCAAAGATTTGCCAACCTATACTTCTAATCCTTTTTCTAATCTCCTTAATTAATTCCTTTTCTTGGTCTAAACTAAGTTTATCAGAGATTATTATAGGTAACTTATCATCTTTCATAAAAAAAATGCATATCTTAAATGACTTGGTAACTCTTTCGACTCAACATTTGGTGGAGCATCAATGGATGTGGGTAAAGGACCCTCATTTCTTACTAATAATTCAGGTTTAACAAATTCATTTACATGTTCAAAAGTCTTCTCTTGCATATCAACCTCATCATCAATTATATCTAAGATTTCCTTAACACACTCATCAATAACATCAATTTTCATGCAAACTTCATTATCCATAGGGTATTTAGTAGCTTTATCCATGTGAAATTCAATTTTATCGTCACTGATGTGCAAAATTACTTTTCTTCCAAAACATCAATCAAGGCATGACCGGTATTCATAAAAGGTCTACCCAAAATCAACGAACATTACTCATCATAAGCAAAATCTAGGATCACAAAATCCGTAGGAAAAATAAATTTATCAACTTTGACTAAAACATCCTCAATAATACCAAAAGCTTTCTTAATAGATTGGTCAGCAAGTTGCAAAATCATAGAAGTACGTTTTACATCTTCTTCTAAGCATAATTTCTTAAAAAATATTTACTAGCATTAAATTCACACTAGCTCCTAAATCACATAAATATCTAGGAAATTCTATTTCACCCAATTTACACAGAATAGTAAAACTACCCGGATCTTTAAGCTTTGTAGGAATTTTACTAGATACTCTAGCACTACAATCTTCATTTAAAGCAATAGTCGAAACATCGACCCAATTTTTCTTTTTAGAAACAAGTTCTTTCAAGAATTTACTATAATTGGGAATTCGACTAATAGCTTCAATGAATGATAAGTTAATATGAAGATTTTTCAATTTATTAACAAAGTCATAAAATTGCTTATCTTGATCTTTCCTTCTTAACCTATGCGGAAATGGCGGTTTTGGTTGAAAATTATCATTCTTAACCTTGCTGACATTTGATTGATCAAAAACTACTTCTTCTTCTATATTTTGATTGATTTCTTCATCTTGGAACGTCTTGTCCTGCACTAGGTTAGTTTTAAGACTAATGGGATCTACATTTTCATACTTCTTACTGGATCTCAATATCACCGCATTCACTTGCTCTTTAGGGTTCCTTTCTGTATTGCGTGGAAATGCACCCGGTCCACAGAAGGAATGGCATTGGCCAATTACCCAATCTGAACCTCCAAATTACGGATAGAAGACGAGTGATTTTTAATAAGTTGGTCAAATTTGGACTCCATTTTCTTAAAATTTTCATCTTGGTTACTAACTTTAGCATGAAATCCTTCTAAAAACTTATCAATTTTAAATGACAACATTCCAATTCAATCTTGCGATTGGTAATTAGAAATCATCCGATCTTGGTTTTCATTATTTTACCAAGAGAAATTTGGATGGTTTTTATATCCTGGATTATAAGTATTTGAATACGGGTTATTGCGAACTTGCCCTTGGACATAATTCACTTGTTCCTCTATATGCAATTCCTTACATTCACTAGGAACATAACCTTGTTGACTACATGAAATATAAGGATTATGGGATGTAACTCCCATAGATAAATTATCAACCTTATTAGTTAAAGCAGAAATTTGTGCTTGTAACGTAGTAAGAGAGTCAACATGATGCACTTATTTCACAGTAGAATTTGATGAACTCGATGGACTATTTGAGTTATTCGAAGATTAAACTTGTGCCCTTTCAGTAGGCCACACGCTATTATTTCTAGCCATTTCTTCTAATAATTCATAAGCCTCTTCGGTTGTTTTTCGCATTAAAGAACCACCAGCCATGGCATCAATAGTACCTCTAGTAACAGGATTAACCCTATTATAGAAAGTTTGTATTAATATATTTCTAGGCAAGCCATGGTGAGGGCATAATCTTTGCATCTCTTTATATCTTTCCCAAGCCTCATACAAAGACTCGGTTTCAAATTGAGTAAATGAAGTAATTTCTTTAATTAATCTAGCCGTTTTTGCTAAAGGAAAATACTTAGATAAAAATGCTTGGACAAGTTATTCCCAAGTCATTATTGAATTTGGCAACAACGAATTCAACCAAGCTTTCGCTTTATCCTTCAAAGTAAAAGGAAATAACCGAAGTTTGATTGCTTCCGCTGAAACCGCATTAATTTTATAAGTATCGCATATTTCAAGAAAATTAGATAAATGAGCATTAGGACATTCATTAGGACAACCATGAAAAGTAACACTATTTTAAAGCATTTGCAAAAGAGTAGGTTTAATTTCAAAAGAATTTGTATTAACAGGTGGCCTTACTACACCATCCTGCGTACCATTAAGACTAGGGATGGAATAATCCATCAACTTCTTTGGTTGTTCTTCCATTTCTTCTTCTGATCCCTTCTAATTTTTCTTCTTACTTTTTTTCTTTCTTTTTGATATAAGACGCTCGATTTCAGGATTAACAGGCTCAAGTTCGTCTGCAAAACTATGCATTCTGGGCATAAACTACAATCTAAACAAAATAAATAAAATTCAGTAAAATAACAGAAATAAAATAAACACACTAAACTAGAATAAAATAAAACTCTATAATCCACAAATACTTAACAAACATTAAATGACAAAACAATTCTTCACCGGCAACGATGCCAAAAACTTGTTGCTTGGTTTAATACAAATCTCTTACTTAGCCTTTAATAATAATAATAATAATGATAGTAATTTCAGAGATTAGTGCTCATAAGTATACGAATCGCAACGTAGTAATAAAAGATATCGATCCCATGAGGAATAAGTATGTGCACTTTAGTTTATTTTTCTTTGCGTTTATAGAGTATCGAATTATAAAGTGATATGGAGATTTAAGTAAATAGCAAGTTAAATCAATTAAATTATTAGTTATGAGTTGAGTTATTGTTTAAAATTTAATAACATAAATATACAAGTATTTTATCTTAGATATTCATTGTTTATGCATTGATTACCTATTCAATCTTTATGATAAGAGTATGTTGGATTAGTTCTATTTCAACGGGCATGTCTAGAAATAGATTTTATTCGATAACTCATCAACAAATTATCAAATACCTTTGCCAAAATAACCAAAGGTCTTAATATACAATGGCCAAGCTATATTAAGATGATCTCTAACTAATTTAACAAAGTCAAGCAAAACAATCATACATAATAATTTATTCTATCTTATTAACTAAACAAGACAAAGTAAAATATGAACTTCTCTATATCTTAATATGAATTATGTTAATAATGCATACTTGGCATTAGTCATGCAATAAAGAATAAGATATAAGAAAACTTATCGATATTGATTTCATAAATATTCAATACATATACAAGCGTGACACTTTCATAAAGGAAAAGCATAAGAATAGACTTAAGAAAGCAATTTGACATAAAACACTCCCTTACGCCTATAGGTATATTGCAACCTCGGGGTATGTTTTCTCTATACAGCGACAATACTTTATTCAAGGACGTTGGCATTAGGCTCTTCTTTATGTATACTAAATATTACAATAATAGTCGAACTCTCTAGACATTTTTTCTCTCTAACAATTGCCGATTTCTCTCTTCCTCTTGCTATATATATTGTGTCGAATTCTGGTATATTTTCCTCTATTTATAAGCATTGAACCATTGTGTCCTTTTATGAAAGGTTGTGTTGGTTCATAAAGAGTTGTCTCTTTGTAAAGTTGTGTTGGTTCATTGAATAGTTGTGTCTCTTTGTGAAGAGTTATGTCTCTTGAATACTATTAGTCCTTCTTGGAAAGTTATGTCCTTTCATGAAGAGTTATGTCTATTCATGAAGGGATGTTTCTTTCATGAAGGGTTATATCTTTTCATGAAGGGTTATGTCTTTCCAAAGTGGTGGTTGAAGTTCCAAATAGATAGGATCAAATAACTGCTGCTGAGTGCATGTCACGATCGTGACAGAGTGTCACGATCATGATTCGCACTGGATTCTTCACAAAATGCTGCAGTCAAGGCTAGGTCACGATCGTGACCTATCTCTTTCTTTTAATCTTTCTTTGTTTTTTATTCCTTTTATAGCTAAATTCCACATATTTTCATATTTGATCTTTGAAACTGTAAATCATCAAAAACAAGCAATACCAACGTGAAATCTAATATATAATAAGTAAAAACATCATAAATTCCTTATAGAATATATCATATATAAGTGCCTTTTTTAGCACTTATCAATTTCTGTGACTGACTCTTTTGCAACCATCTTGAACAACTCATACTCTGTGATGTAAAGATTAATCTTTCCATCTTTGACTTGTTTAGTTCCTTCGTGAGTTGTTTCAAGTGTGTCCCATATCTGATTAGCTGTAGTGCAACCTGAAACAGGATTAAACTCATTAATATCTAAAGCACATTGTAATAAATTAATAGCTTTAGAGAGAGAAAAAGGAGTATTCAATCCGAAAAATTTATCTTTTTAATCCGTTCTTGAATCTAATCCTCATGAGTTAGAATCATTAGGTTTCATCTGGGTTTAAGATTTTCATCCAAAAACTTAGGGAGATTCTGATCAGAAGGGTTGGGTTTGGGTTTTAGAGAGAGAAAATTAGGTTTTAGTAAGAAAAACCCCTAAATCCACTCAAAGATCATCCAATCTCGAATCAAATCTATAGAAATCATTAGGGTCCTTCAAGAAATCATATTTAAGAGTGATTCTGGTTGATGTGGCTTTTTTTTGGGCCAATTTAGGGTTCCGTTCAAGTTTTGGAGGTTCGTGGATGATTTCAGGTTGTTCGTGATTCCGAGGAGTTTCCCGGTGTCCGAATCCATTTTCGGTGATCCAAAACACTAGAACGCAAGCAAGGTAGGCTCTAAGAGGCCCTAAAAACTTGTTTGAAATTGATTTGGGTGTTATTGTATGTGTTTTTATGTTTTTTCAAAAGGCTAGAAGTGAAAACCCAGCTATAGCAGCCCTATCTGTTGCTTACAGCTGCTCGGCTGTAGTCTGATGACTATAGTGGTGCGGCTGTAATCTATGGTGGCACGCCTATAGTTGTCTGATTACAGCCGCTAGGCTATAATCTCAAAGGCAGAAGCTCTAAATGCCCTAAATCGACCGAACACTTCCATTTTTTTAAATCAAATGTATTTTCCATGACTAATATCGGTCGGATCACATCCATATATGATTAGATTTATGGTTTTTGGGTTTTTGATTGATGGATGTGAGATTTAGTCTTGTTTATTTCGGGTTTTAGGGTTTTCCGGATTCATTTGATCCGATCCGGATCTGCTTCGTGGATTTTGTAAGTTTCCAGAAACCCTAGATCACCCGAAACCATCAAAGAATCAAAACGATTTTTAAAAAAAGAAAGAAAAATAGATTAGTGCTTCTGGAGCACTACAGCCTCCCGGCTGTAGCATATTACAGTGGCTCGGTTGTAGTTGATGAAACAGAATTACAAGTTTTGCCCTTTTGGTCTCTAACTTGTAATTTCATTTCTCCTTTCGATTCAAAAAGGATTTTTTGTGTGTTTATATTTCCAAACCCTAGATGGATATTCAAATTAGGCCCACTCACGAACAAAACCCTTGGGTTTCAGGATATTCGGCCCACCAAAAGATGGAAAATGCATGTAAACCAAGCCAAACTGTTTTCAAAATTGATTTTCATTCACATAATCTACAGGGCATTTTTATAAAATGTTTTCCAGGTCTAATCAAGTAGTCATCTGGACTTCTCGATTATCCTTCTATGCATGATCCCATTTTCCAAAATACACCTATTCTATCTTATGTGAGTCCTTGTTGTGATTTGTTTACTTGTGCTAACCGTATTTGAATGCAGTCTTTTATTTTTCATTTTTGATGTATTTAATAGATCATTTAGTGTATCTAGGCAATTGTACCTTTTTTTAGATTATCGTGTATTATAGGCGGTTGTAAATGGTGAGGATGAGAGTTTTTCTTTTTCGGGTTGTATAATTTAGCCTTTCCTTTACTTTTCCCGCACTTTTATTTTTCTGCACTTTGTTTATGCTTTATATTTATGTCATTTGCATGATCACTAATTAAAATTAAAAGATGATAAAATGGGTAGAATTAAGTAAACGTTATATTGCATTATGAAATAATAATTGAAAACAAGTTGAGGATTAGTATATGTGTTGCCCGAACCCTGAATCTCTGGATCAGGTACTGCGTCTACACTTGGTAGGGAGCTGTACCAGAAATTCCCGAATGAGTTAATCCGGGTGGTGACTCTGTATCTTATCACGAAATTTAGGTTTCGGGATCTTTAAGTTTAAATTAGGATTTTCTAAAACATCTGTTTTCCAAAATTCACACTTAAAATTAAATTTTCTACAAAATGAGTTTTCTTAATAAAATGAACGGTTTTCATGAGAAAGATTAAACTCGTTTTCAAAGCCACACATAATCACTCAAAAAGAAAATCCCCGGTTCCCGCTTCACCGCGCGTTCCGAAAAATGTTGTCCACTCACAGTCAGCAATTTCATATTCATTTTCTTCTTTAGGGATTGATTTTTCATCAACAATTTTTGTAGAAATACTAGCTCCTTCCTTGACAATTCTCCAGACCTGTATATGCGTAGACTGTAAAAATATTCCCATTCTATTTTTCCAAAAACTATAATTTTCTCCATTGAATAAAGGAGGCTTGTTGATGGAACATCCCTTGGACATAACAACATTTTGCGTACCGGAGGTACTAGCCATTTTAGGATCACACTAAGGATTTTACTCCTTCTATTTAAAGATAAGCTTTGATACCAATTAACGGTCCCAAATAGGCTAGCTACAATACTAGAAGGGGGGTAAATATTACTGTATACAAAAAAAAAATCGTGAACGATTTAGAAAATTCTTTTTGAATAAAACAATTTTCTTTTGCTAAACATAAGTTTCACAAAAATGCGAAATTAATAAAATAGTAAAACTTGATAATATAAATTTGCTTGACTAAAAATAAAAAATGTCTTCAAATAATAAAGCTATTAATTTAAATTGCAAGAATTTAAATAGAAGTAAGTATAAAGAGAGTAGGGATAGAGAAATGAAGATACCGAGATTTATACTGATTCGACCCAACCGGTCTACGTCTAGTCCCTAAGCCAACCGCTTGAGATTTTTCACTAACGTTTCCTTTACGGGCAGGAAACAAGCCTGAGTTACTTTTTGTGTATTCAAGTAACAAACTCAATACTTTTATAGGCTTAGAATCAAACATCTACCGCTACTTTTTTGAGCTCAAGTAACGAACTCTTCTAGTGCTTTTTAAAGCTTAACACCAAACTTATCCCGAAATTTTTTCAAAGCTCAAATACCAAACTTCTACCGATGCTTTTTCAAAGCTCAAGCACCAAACTTATATGGTATTTTTAAGTTCAAATACCAAACTCTTACAATCTTTGTTAATTCACACAATTAACAAAGTAAACCCCCTTCACACAAATTCCTTGTATGAAAATACAAAACTCAAAATATAGAATATTTGAGTGAATAAAGATGAAGCTTTCTCTCTTTGAATACTTGAAGGATTTTGTTGGAAGACTTAATAAATTACTCTCAATGTGTGAAATATATGCTTAGTCTTCCTTGCCTCACTAATTCAATTTGTCTTATATTTATAGGTGATGGCAATCCTCCTCATAAGCTAAACTAGCTATTGGAATCAAGGTCTTGAAGGTTTATGGCCGTTGTATATAGTTCTTGAAGGTAATGTGGCCGTTGCTTTTGAGGTCCTTAAAGTACACTAGCCGTTGTCTCTCTTGAAGGAAAATATAGTTGTTGCTTCCAAGCTCACAAGAAGAAAAGTGGCAGTTGTAATTAGGTCTTGAAGCATTTCCTTCACCTTCTGATTATAATGTAGCCGTTGGAGCTCCCAAAGGATTTTATAATGATCTTCCACTTGAAGCTCTTTATTCCTTCATTTAAGCTTTCTTTAGCTTGTAACGTAATGATTGTACTTTTGATAGATTTGACATGTAATGAATTTGTTGATCTCCTGATGTTCAAGCTTAATAAAACCTTCTTGTGATGTAGCTCCATCTTCTAATCATAATTTACTTAATAATTGATTACAAACTAATTGTAATAATATTACGATAAACATGATTTTACATTTTAATATATATGTCAACTTTTCATTTGTTGTTATCTTTGAAACACAATACAACAAACCTATATAGAAATAATTGTATAATTATATTAAAGAGATGCATAATGTACATAAAACTAAACTAATTCAATACTTAGCAATTAAACACGCAAATAGCAAATAACAAACCAACAAAGAATTGAGCTAAAGAGAAATTGGTTACCTTATTATTTGACTTTGTAGAACCCAATCTTCATGAAAATAATAAGCTGTGATTGCCATGAACCCCTCTTTTGATTGCTTGTTGTCTACATATCGGTTGTGAAGGAAATTCTACTTTCATTGTCTTCAAGATCTTTCATTATTTTTGTCTTTTCATGATCAAAAAGATTAATCACATCCCGTTTTGCTGTATTCTGAGAAATATTTTCCCATATTGGTTAAAGTGCACTACTGTATCTTCTATACCCATAATGCTCAACAATTGATAGAGGGTACTCATGTAGTACTATCATTGAAGTTTAACTCTTTTTTGCATATTGATTCGTCAAAGACATACATTGCAACCAAAACTTTGCCACCGTCATCAGCTTCAGATCTTAACAAGGTATGTTTTACATTTTTCACCTTTCTCAAATGGCATATCTTGTAATGGTCATGTCAATGCTTTGTACCATATTTTGTTTCTCCTCCCAGTTTCTTATTACAATAACTGCACACTGCTTTCATTTTATCTCCAACCTTTTGGTCATGTTTGGTTCATGGAATAGAGGAGGAATAGGATAACTATTCTAATGTTCAGTTCAATATGTGACCGTGGAATAGCCATTCCTGAAAGTAAGGAATAACTATTCTTTATGGAACCAAAGAATAGCTATTCCATACTTCACCACATGTTATAATTTTTTATATTAATTTTTATTTTACTCATTTTTCTCCAATTTCTTCATTTTTTCTTGATATTCTGTTTTGATTGTTTTTTTTCCTTTGTTTCTATTTTCTTAGTTTTTTTTCTGTTTCTTTTTTTTTATCAGTTTTCTTTATTTTACTTAATTTTATCCCTTTTTTCTTCGTTCTATCTCATTTTTTCATTTTTTTCTTTTTCATTGTTTGATTCATTTTTTCTTTGTTTAACCTATGTTTACCTAGTTTTCTTCATTTTTTTCCATTTCATTAAGTCATATTCCATATATTATTATATTGTTGAACCAAACATTAGAATAGGGTGGGAAATGGAATAACTATTTCATTCTATGGAATAGTTATTCTATTCTTACCCTATTCTACTCCATGAACCAAACATGAACTTTGTTTCTTAAAATGCTCCCACATAGGTGATGTCAATGGTCTTTTTTACTCCAATTGTAATAGATTAACCTCCACTATGAGTGGCAACAACATAAATGGCAGTGCTCATTGTATTTGTATTGGATTCCTCACATGAGCTTGTTACCTCGGTGCCATGTTGTTGTGATTGTGAACCAACTCTACTTGGTGGAGGTTGCATGGTCAAGTTAGCATTATTGGTATCCATCTACATAAGAAAAATTGTTAAGTCGATTATACGTATAATCAAATTGCAGTAGAATTATATGCATAAACATTGAGAATAAATTCAAACAAATTGAATATATCATACCTAAACAAATTGAAATAATTTTTGCTTTAATTTTCTAAGTAAAACTAAATAGGTATCTCGTTCTGGAATAAAAAATAATAATTATTGCCTTAAATAAGTTAACAATAATCCTCTCAATTAAGAGCCTTCAATTACAAGCTCAAACCATTAACTAATATCTATGAAGCATTTTCACAAACTCTTAGAATATTTAATTACTCATGAATAAACTATATTTTGTTAATCTGACTGTAGATTTTTAGTTTTTGTAATGTTTATTACTTATGAATAAACTACATTTAATTGACTTATATGAGTTGGTAGCTCAGAATTCATTATTCATGAATATTATAATCATTTACTGAGCATGACATTAGGGTGGATTTGAATTAACTAAGCAAAGGTTAAGATCAAATTTTGTAAGTTATTAGGGGTAAAATAGAGTAGCAAGGATAAGGAGAAAACCATGTGGCATAAACCCATTTCTATTAGAATTTCAAATAAGAAACAGAAGAAGGATTGAGATTGGCAAATCCTAAGCAGTAGCAATAAAGAGAAATTAAATACCTGAATATGTATAATAGTAGAAGTGAAGAGGGGTAGATTAGTTTGCAAATTATTAATTATGAAGTACCAAATTGAGTGACTGGAGTATGAAGATGAGGTGGCCGACAAGAGAGAGCACTAGTAAACTGCAACGACAACGAGCTAGTAGTGAACTTCAATTCGAGAATCTGACTGATTTAGAGAAAGGTAGATAGTCAGTGAGTTGATTTAATGGTGGACTGGAAATAGATGGCTAGGTAAAGGTGAGAGAGACTATGGAAAAATCATACGCAGACATGAGTGGCAGCAAGACGCGAGAATGAGGGTTGAGACTTGAGAGAAAATGTTAGGGTCTTCTAGTTTTTACTTTTAAAACTAGATAGTATATAATATATTTTTAATATATAAAACTAATAAATTTTTAATTAATTAAATTCTCCGCGGGGATACCATGGGGAATCATCGTGGAGATTGAAATGGGGCGGGGACCTTTAAACCATCTATGCCTCATCCCCACTTGTGGGGGGAAATTTTCCCCCATCCCCACCCCCCATTTGAAGGTGGGCGGGTCCTCATGGATCCCTAGGTACAAAAATCTCTGTCTATCAATGTATCCAACATCAACCAAGCAATAACAACTTTCACATTTATTAAATAACATACACAAATTATTTTTCTTAGTACAAAATTTATTATTTTATATTATAAAAAAAAAGATAATATTGTTAATATGATCTTGAGAAATTTTTAAACCATCAATTCTAGAAATAACATCTTAAAGGACATGACCATCATAAGTTGAATCCTCTTAGCTCGACAATACAAAAATGAATTGCATATCAAGTGAACAAACTTGTAATAAATTCGTTGCGGATATACCTTTTCTTATTTGATATTTTGCTAGGCTGGTACTAAAAAATTAACTAGAGTATCATGTAAGACTCCTAAGTAATTCTACAACAATAAGAAAACAAATTATCTATTCTGGTTAAATTGATTGCACTATCTGTCCCAAAAACATAATCCACTTAAATACAGTTAAGTTAGTTTAATGACTAACTTTGTACACATTTTTTCTAATTTAACCTTATTTAATTTTATTATTATTAAATTATCATTGTAATTTTCAATGACATATTGAAAATTACAATAGTATTGGAGTATTAATAGAAAGCCAAAAAAGTTTTAGAAATTGCCATATTTTTTTTTTTTTTTAGAGTAATTGAGAAGTACACAAATTATACTCTATCTCCATACGTTTTTTTTATGATTATTATTTTTAAAGTACTAATAATAGATTTAAGTTTCCAATTTACAAGTTCAGCTTTTATGAAAACCTAAAAAGAGAAAATGAAGAGCAAAAATGCATCTTCACCCAAAACATTGAAATTGGCTTATCAATCAAGATTAAAAAAAAAAAAAAAATAGCAGCAAAATCTTTTCATATTTGGCCCTTATAATGTTTAAAGTTTCGTATCTAACATACAAGGAATTAGAATTATAAATAAATTTTATATTTTAGTAATCCTAAATAGCTTCTAGTTGCAAGTCAACTAATTTATAATGTTTTAATGAATTTTAATAAGACTTTATTTATATAAGTCATGTGAATATATAAATATAATCTGATTATTGTATAATTTACACTTCTTTTGGATAATAAACAATTAGTTCCTGTCATTTTGAAGTAAGAATAATAAAAATTAATTTGAATTAGTAAATATCAAAATAAAAAGGAAAATATTCAAATAATATGTAAAATCACATCCACTTATTAATTCAATGTTGACAATATAAAATCCCGCACGAATTAGAAAATCAGAAGTATTGATTTTTCTTATAAAATCATATAGCATTTTTAAGGAATAAAGGGTTTTTTAGAGTATGATCCATCCACAATATGCCAAATTGGTATCTGACCCATTGATTTGATCTTTTTGGTATCCGGTCTATAAAAATCGAGAATATTTAGTACCTGAATAATAAAATTTAATGAAATTGATAATATTGGTAGTTTAACAAGTGGTAGTAAAGAGTAAGAATGATTTGTCTACTACAATAACAATGATTATGTAAGTTATTATAATGATATTAATAATTGTCTAAGAACTAAAATTTTCTAGATTTTAAGAAGTCAAGTATTAGATGTTATTGATTCTGAAACGTCAGGTACCAAAAATATCACATCAATAAGTTAAGTACTAAGTAGATAGATTGCGAATGAGTCGTACTCTAAAACGATTGTTTTTTCCCATTTTTAATGATGAGATTGTAAGGAAATTATACAATGGACCCGGTTCATGTGGACCTTCCCAATAAAAATTTGACAAATAATCATTTTTTATTTTCAAAATGGTCATATTACTTACGTGTCAGTTTTTCAGTGGAACGGTTCATATGGACTCGGTCTACTATAAAATTTCTCTGAGACTGTAGAAGGAATAAATATTATTGGGTAAATAGAAAAGAAAATGAAAAACATTAAAAAAATACAACATTGGAAAATATGGAGAATTAAAATAATAAATTAATAATCCTTAAATAATGAAAGGAAAGCTGCAGGCAACAGGGACAAAGGACTAAGACCAAAAATTCGCGTGAAATTCCCCCAATCTTTCTCCCTCCTTCCTTCCAAACCCTAGTTTTACCCATCTCCCTGCTTTTACAGACAACTCCATTTTCAAACTCCACTCTTCTTCTCCACATCTTTGATCTCTCAAATCAACTTTCCCACACTATTCACTCTCGCTTCAATTTCGTTATTTTTGTCCGCTTTTTGGGAACAATCTGCAGTTCATAAATCCAATTTTTTCTAATCATTCCAATTCAAGCAGATATTTTCAACTTCATTTTTCCTGCATAGATTTGGGAAAGAATTCGTCCTAAATTGATTCTCTTTCTCGTCTTTTGAGGTTGTGATATTGGTAATTCAAGTCGAGGAGAACTGAGTTGTGAAGAAGACAAAGAGAGCAAGGGAGGGTGAAAAGGAAGAAAAATTGAATAGGGGGAATTCAATTTTACCATTTACTCCCTGTGATATTGAATTGGGAAAAATTGGCCTATATCCATGTTAAAGGTATGCTCATTCCTCTTGACCTAATGTTTGCATTAGGATTTGTTAAGTGTAATTAGTTCCCAAGTCCTTTATCCATAGTATATATTATTGTTTATGATTCTTGAAATATGAATATAGACAGAACATAAGATGGTCCAATGCTGTGTGCCGTTTTCTTCTTTCTGAATATGGTATATGAGCTAATAAGATTGACGGAGAGGATACGAAGTAGGGATACAGGTTTTCGGGGGAGAATATATATTTTTCTTTTGGTGGATAAACAATGAGAATCCCTATGCGGATTTTGGCTTTTAGTTGTCTAATAGCTGCTGTGATGCCCTAATTCGTTAACTATTATTATGAAGGTAATGGGCATAGAGATTATAGTCTTAGCAACTAAACCAGATGGATGGCCATAATTCTGAATGGCGCAAAGGGAGGAGAAAAGGGAGCATGTTGGTAGTTTGTTGGTCAAAAGTGTGTAACCCTTAAACATTTGGTTGACGAGGAAGTGTTTTGGAGTGACTGGATGGAGGTTTCTTACCAACGTACAAATTTGAGTTATTTCATTTTTCGCATCATTTTGTGTTGTTTCACCTGACCTGGAAAACTATAAAGAAGATTATCTCTGAGCTTGGCTGTTGTAAGAGTGAATCTTGAAGATAAGAGGGATATTGGATACTAGTGGAATAGGGATCATCCTACAAGTTCAACAAAATCCCTCTATTACAACAGAAGTTCCTACAGGATGCTCATTGCTCCTTAAAGATGCTAAAAGTGTGATTTCAAATTGCTCAAAGTTACAAATTGGAATAAGGCCTAATTAGTTCTTTTATCCTGATAAAAGTCATCAGTACTATAGTAGATCACCTTAAAACTATGCCATATACCAAATAAAAGCCCTTTACTTGAGTTGCACTATAGCTTTCTTTCTTTTTTTTTTTCTCTCCGATTGGAGAGAACTTTTGATCGTGAGTACAATGGATAAGTTTGAATAATTTAATTTTAGATAGCTTTTTAGAGATTTGTAGGACCATTTGTTTCAGATAATATCATATTTCATGAACTGGATATTGGATTTGAAATGACAGAACATTGATTCACTATTTGGTATTTGGTTCTTGTTGGGATCTCTACGGAAATTAAAAATAAGATGTATTTCTTTGTACATTTGTTGCGTTATGCTGTTGAATAATCACAATTAGGCAGTGTGTGATCTGTGATTTTTAATTTGATTTTGATGGTGTAGTAAACTTTGTCAAAAAGGAATAGAATATGGCAACCCTTGTTACCTGCTGTAGGGTCAATTATGGCGGGTTTATTTAGAGGTTCATTATGGTTATTTTTTTCCCACTCAAGTTCGGTGTCATTGTATCTTTTTGTCCCTGAAAAAGAAGTGATTGGCATAAAAGACAGATAGCGGATAATGAGACATTGTTTATTTCAGAACAGTTCTAGCCTCTAAGAGTACAAGAATAGTTGATAACCAAGGAATAGTCGTCCCAGGATGTACTGGTCAAGAATATGTCCTTATTCATGCATGGATATGTACGCTTGTGCTTGCAAGGACTTCATTAACTGCTGTTTGGATATTGAAGAGGCTAGGTTATGAACCGAAGACCTCCCCCTTCAATTTTTGGAGGATGTAACATTTGTTTCTATGTTCTTTGTTTATTTCTTCAAATTCATTTTGATTTTTATTTTTTGATATATTATGAATTATTTTCATGTGTGTACAAAATTGCAGTTAATGATTCACCTCCTCATGAAACACTGATATGGATCCTGAAAGCAAGAAGTTTGGAAGAGGTAAGCTTTCATTTTTCAGAACATATGTGTGTTTGACACCATGTTTATCTCTCCTCATCCCACTTAATTGCTGGACGTAGTCATAGTTTTTTCCCATTTTAATGTATTCTTAAAGCCTCCAAATTATCCATTGATATGCACAAGGAACACGTTGTAAGATCGTATTATTGTTTCGTCACATTTGATTGTTTTAATTGAAAATTTAATTATGATCTCCAATATCATCATTATCCTGCCATCTGTCCGGTTTCCCATGTATTCTTAACAGATGCAATACTTTCAGATGTAAGGGAAAACTCTTGAATTTTTACCGGACCCTAACATAAGTGTGTTTTTTTTTTTTATATATATATTTTTTTATTTTTTTAATTTTTATACCCAGAAAGGCATCTTGCACGGGTGCTATATGGTGAAAAATGTATGATGGATTAACATTGTTTAGTGAAGTTCAACCTGGTTCTAACCTGTAATGAGGAAAAGGATTTGTAGTTATCACTTGTGAGCTTCACATTCTTGTCTTGAAGCCATGGGTTCACTAGGTTAGCTTTTTAAAGTCCTCTTAATGTATACTTGTAATTGGCTTCATTATTTGATGCCTACTTCTTACACACATACATATGTACATACAAGTTTGATGATGTATTAATGTCATTAACTTGGAAGGCAAAAAATTGTCACAGAAAACACTCATAAATACATGCATGTCTGCACAGGCTTTTTTTCATGTTTGATCACTGCCTAACATAAAAGAAAGTTGAAGAAAACTTGAAAATATTTCTTTCATTGAAACGCTAGTTTATTGAATGTGTTATTGTCCAAAACATCTGCATTCTATTCCATTGTATGCAAGAAAAAGAGGAAACTGAGATAAGAATCGGGATGGGAATGATAAACATAAATAAATATATGTTTTTCCTCATCTTTTTTTGTTTTCTAGATTGATGAGGTGCAGTTCTGTTTGAACTTCAGGACCAAGAGAACTGACTGGCGCTGTTGATCTCATTAGCCATTACAAATTGTTGCCTCACCATGATTTCTTCTGCAAAAGGTCACTTCCTTTGTCAATTTCGGACTCACATTATCTTCACAATGTGGTGGGGGACACTGAAATTAGAAAAGGAGAAGGCATGCAATTGGATCAGCTTATTCAGAATAACTCTTATTCCAGAGATAGCAATACAATCGTACAACCATTTGACCTAGATGTACTCAGGGAGGCTTTCCAACTGAAGGAGACCACTCCAATAGATTTGCCCCCTGTAAGGAATATGCCAACTTGTAATTTATTATTGTTTCTGTTGCTTTAGTAATGCAACTTTGTACTGGTAACCATTCAAGCTATTGGTACTGGTTCCACATTTGTTGATATGATAATTCCTCTGTTTTTTTTTTTTTTTTTTTATTTGGCTGCATTGGTTGAATTAGTGATTTTCTTTTCCTGTTGCTTTTTTCTTTATCTTCTATAGACAGAGAAGGGAACTCCTACTGTTGCAGCAAAATCTAAAAGTGAGTCAAAGGACAAGGATAGGAAGCATAAAAAGCACAAAGATAAAGACAAGGAAAAGGATAAAGAGCATAAGAAACACAAGCATCGCCATAAGGATAAAGATCGAAGTAAAGAGAAAGAGAAGGAGAAGAAAAAGGATAGAAGTGGACATCATGATTCTGGTGGTGATCACTCGAAAAAACACCATGACAAGGTTGGAAATTATTTCTCTCTCTTTATTACTATCTAATCAAATTTGTCAATAGATTTTTGTACCTTAATAGAATTTAAGGACTTCCAATGCATATACACTTTTTGGTGAACAGAAAATTTAGGCAAGGGCAAACCTACCCATTCCCAAGACTGGGACAAACCATATACGCCGATAAGAGTTTATTGTGGAATTTACATATTGCCTATCAAAGAAGGCTTTTTCGATGGGGTTGGGAATTGAGCCCTAAACCATGTTGGGGTATCAACTCCTTACCACTTGGACCAACCCTTGTTGGCACTTGCATTTCGTTTGACATAAAATAGTAAACATTTAGTTTCACTCGAATGGTTGTTCATTTTCAAACTTAAGTAGCTGGCTTTTCCATTGACTACTGAAAGTTAATATGATTTTCTGAGTACAAGATGTGAGCTTCTGTTTATTATGCTTTTTGTTTTATCTGTATTTGCACTCTTGCTTTTTTTTAGCGTTATATTTTCCAACATGTATATTTTCAACTTATAATGATTCCAGAAAAGGAAGCATGATGGAGATGAAGATCTTAATGATGTTCACAAGCACAAAAAAAGTAAGGTAATGTAGATCAGTTTGAATTTTGGGTTATCGCTCCATCTAACTTTTCACTCTCGTTTCATGTTATGAATCCTGTCAAAATGATGCTAAAACATTTTTTTCTTTCTTATTTCCTTTGAACTCCTATTTCTCCTTTCTTCTGGTGTGCATATAATTTTGTTATTTTACCATCTTATGTCCCTTTCTGAATTTCCCTGCAGCATAAGAGCTCAAAAATTGATGAGATTGGTGCTATAAAGGTAGCTGGCTGAAGTGGTCAATGTACTATTTGT
Organism: Euphorbia tirucalli; assembly: GCA_039660915.1. Lineage (NCBI taxonomy): Eukaryota > Viridiplantae > Streptophyta > Magnoliopsida > Malpighiales > Euphorbiaceae > Euphorbia > Euphorbia tirucalli. Next base: position 24,418,148 of record CM077640.1, on the reverse strand, counting down.
TCGTTTTTGTCTGAGTGGTTGTTGAGAGTTTGGATGAGATTTTTACTTCAGCCAGTCAAATTATTTGAGGTAAAAATTTTATTGTGTTCTTTAGATCTCTTCACTATGCTTTGCATGTACTTAATATTTTCGTCTTAGGGATAGGATCAACTTGACCTATGGACTCTGGATTCTTTGGCTCGTGTTATTTTACTTTTAATGAGATAACTGATTCTAGCTCATATCAAAAAATGTATTCAACTTTGTTTTTTATGGATGCCTGTTGCTAGGTTTTTATGGAAATTTAGACTTGATAGCCGTGTACAACCCATGGGAGTTACCTACTCAGGCAACATTTTGAACTTAAATTCGATATTATAGAAATTTGGTCGTACTGTTCTGATTTAAACAAATATTACATCTGAGAGATTTTGATGATGGCGAGATGAAGTTGGTGAGATTTATGCTTAAGTTATTAGTTAAATTGAATAGTGGAATTACTCTGCATCAATCTACTGAAACAATAGATATCCGCTTCTCCGCTCAAGTACAGCTATATCTGTTTGCTTATGTCTTGTTCAGCTTGCTCACCAAAATGAAAAAGAGTTAATTTCATCTCTTTTATCTTTCTGTATCTTCAGAGATCCAGTAGAGTTTGCGTATGCCGACTATTCTGTTTGCTTGTTTCTTGTTCAGCTTGCTCACCAAAATGAAACAGAGTTATTTTATCTCTTTTATCTTTCTGTTTTAAATCTTTAGAAATCCAATAGTTTGCATATCCCGACCCTTTGGGTTCACCAGGTTCCCCCTATGTTACAACTGCCTAGCCGTGGATGGCAATCTGACTTTTGCCCCTCAGTGGACTCAGTTATTTTCCCTACTGCCTGTAAATTAAAACCATGGCAGTGTAATCTTTTTGTGATCTTGGGGAAGGAGTGAAAAACATCATTGGTAAACTATAGATAATGTCTACTATGGAAATCTCTTTTTTCTTCAAGGGATTGTGTTAAATTAAATGGATTCCTGAGATGGTAAAGGGCCAGGCCAAAATTATGAAGTGGATGAGTGAGTAGGCTGTAACTTCTTCAGAGCTAGTATTCATTGTGATATGCTTGTTTCGCTATTTTATATGAATGGCGATGCACCTGGTATGAGTTGTCTCTAATTTTGAGTATACTAGGCTCAGTGCAGACAAAACTGCCACAGTTGGGTGATTTTTCTTGTGGTAATCTAGAAAAAATGACCTCTATTCTGAAATAATGTGCACAATTTTTATTTTTTTTTGCGAAAAATTGGAAGAATATTCCATGAATATGCAAAGTATGTGCTTCATAATGACATTTAGGTTCTAATGTGTACTTCTCAGAACTTCTCACATGGTGTTTATAGTCATCTTTATCTTATGTTATTATGAATAACTTTTGCAATTGAAAACGACATACAGAATGTATGTAAAAATAAAATTTTCCCAATTTTGTTTTCATAAATCAAAATCAGCATTCATGATTATGTTTAGCAGTGTTGAAGTCTTAATCTGTATTCTTTGTGGTTTTATGCAGATTAGGTTCCGAACTGACTGAAAAATGTGGAGAGAGGGTGAATTCACCTGACAATGGAAAATTTGGGTGCAGGATATAAACTGCTGAAAAATGAACTTCTGTATCATAACTACATTAATATTAATTCTGGTAATAGGCGAAACTTCAATCCATCCTTTATTTCTATTCTCTTTTTTGATGGGTGCATTGGATATTTTGGCATGTAGTAATCACTTGTCCGTTTTAGTGTAGTCCCGTAAACTATTTTCAGATAGAACCTAGTAGTTTTTCAGTTTTAGGAAGATGAGGTTTGGAAATGAGAACTATTTTTTTTTTCTTTCTAATTTTGTATATTAATTCCTTCATCAAGAGCAGCAAGCTGATGACTAACAGAAACTTAGTTGCAAGAGTAGGCTTGAATGCTCTACTTTTCTTTCTTGTATGGGAAATTACTATTTTTGTAATTAAAGAAAGAATATGCACTTTTTAGGTTAGTTAGGGATCAATGGTTATTGCACTTTGTGGGGAATAATGATAAATTTTTTTTTTTGGTATTATGGGATGTTGTCCATTATGTTCGACTTATTTTCTTTTAATTAGTTGTTACCGGAACTGGATCATGAAGATGTAACATGTAAGAAATAAAAACTTCCAACATAATGGGAAAGTGTATAACCAGTGTTTGATTTTTGGGATTTTGTTGAGCAGCTTTTTATTTTTTATTTTTTCAAAAGAGGAATAGTAGATAATGAAAATGTCATCAGAAAAAAGAAAAAGGAATTTGGAAGGTACTTTTTTTTTTTTTGAATGAAAATTTGTGAGGTCCTTTGATCGGAGAGTATTTTCCTTCTTTACTTGACAAAAAAAGGGGGAAATTTATGGAATTTGATCATTATTTTTAGTGAATGTTTATTACGCAGCTTCTTCTTTTTTTTTTAATTTATTTTTACATGTTTACACCAAAATTAAATTGGTTTATATTTGTAATTTTAGAAAAGTTAAAATTGAGTTTTGATATTTTATTTTTAACGGTTTAGATATATATTGAGAAAATTACCCATATGATACAACATTTAAATTTTTATCTAATTATGTTTTTGGACGTTTTAGTTTAAATACTTTTATTAAATTACATTTATGACATCTTTAATAAATAAGTCATATTCTCTTACGAACTTCTCTCTCCAACAATTTTTTTTTCTCTCTTATTAACTTCTTTTTTCTCTCTTTTTTTATAATTAAAAAATAATTTTTCATTTATTTTTTTATCCGTTCATCTTTTTATCATTTCGTTTTAAAAAGTTTTTTTTATTTTTTTTTCTCTTCGAAATAAAATCCATATTTATATTTTTTTTTAATCTTCATTTTTTGTATTAAAATTGAACACATTATAGAACTAATATAATCACAGTATGGCTGCAATATAAAACTATTATAATCGTAGTATTTATAGTATAAAACCAGTATAATTGCAGTATATTATCAATATAAAACTAAGATAAGCTTTTTGTATAAGTTGTAAAATATAATATTAGTACAACTACAATATATATGCAGTATACAATCAGTTTTTATAAATTGTGTGTAATATTAATGCCAAAAAAAGGAAAAAAAAAAGATAAATATATATATATATATATATATATATATATATATATATATATATATATATATGGATCTTATTTCGAAAAAAAAAATATGAAAAATATTTTAAAATGGAATAATGAAAAAATAACAGATATAGAGATAAATGAAGAAATTAGTAAGAGAGAGAGAAAAGTAGTGAATAAGGGAGAGAAAAAAAGTAGAAATAAAGTAAAGAGTAAAAGTATGGATAATTGAGAGAGAAAAACCATTATTTTAATTAATATTTTACCATAAGACACTTTTAATATTTATTTTTAAGGTGTCATTTGTGTAGTTTTTGAAATTATTAGTGTGTTTCATGTTGAAAGCCCTTATATATTTACAAACCATAAAGCCATTTGGGCTCTGATGGGCGGAGCCCAATAAAAGTAAATGGATCTATTATTCATAAGAAATCCCTAAGCAAGAGGAAATTACACCATTAATCAATATTTTAACACTATTTCCATAAGAATTGAATTTTTGAATTTTGTCAAACCAATAAATTTAACATTAATACATTAATTAACATTATTTTCATATACTTTTGTCAACTAAGTATAACAAATTAAAATTTTATATTATTAAAAACAATGTTTTTTTCTAAGATTATTATCCCATATCCAGTGGCGGTGCCAGGATTGCTCTGTTGAGGGGGGCAGAATTTGCTTCAAAAAATTTCCGGCCGATCAACAAAAATTTCGGGCCGATGAACAAAAATTTCCGATCGGCCGACAAACCTGAATTAATTTAATTCAATTCAATAAAAATATAATTAAATTAATCCAAACAACAACTTCATTTAAAACATAAGTCTAATCTAACTCAATCAAATTAATCAACACAATTCAATACAAATAACATACCAATAGGAGTTTCATTACGATAATGGTTCGGGATTTGATATAGGATTCCGCTTCATTCTAGTAAAAAAACTTATCCATATTTCTAATTTCTATAAATAAAAAACAAATACTACAATCAATTAATCAATTTATAACTAAATTTAAACATACTTTATCAATTCAAATCCAAAAATAACAATATATAATCAATTCAATTCAAACCCACATTCAAACCTAATTTATCAATTTATCAATTCAAACACACATTCAAACCTAATTTATCAATTCAAATCTAAAAGTAACAACACAATTTACACAATCAATTTATCAATTAAAGCCTCAATTTATCAATTCAAACCCACATTAAAACCTAATTTATCAAGTAACAACATAATTTACACAGTCAATTTATCAATTAATGCCTCAATTTACCAATTCAAACCTAATTTAAACAAATATTTTTCTTTAAAACCTAATTGAAATAAAGCCTAAATAAATTACAAACCTAACATTTAAAATTAAAACTAACTGGCATTAGAAGCAAAGAGGAGAGGAGGACGGACGGCGTCCAGGCAGGTGGCGGCACAGGTGGGCGGGTGGGCGGGAAAGCAAAGAGGAGAGGAGGAGAGGAGAGGAGACAGGTGAGGGACGAAGTCTGTACTCTGCCTTTTATTTTGTTTTCCCAAATACCAGGGCAAAACGATTGGCCTGACAAATTCAGAAAAAAATTAAAACCCTGATACAGCAAGGGCGCTGCCCTTGTTCTTGGGGGCGCGGCAGTTGAAAGGAGGCCGCCGGAAAGCCCCCTACTCAGGGGCTTTTCCGGTAGCTGGGGGCTCAGCTGCCCCCCTATGACCCCCCTCAGCGCTGCCCCTACCCATATCCTTTTTAATTTGGTAACTACTCTTTGATAAATGATACAATACGCCTGGTATACCACGTCATCCGTGTGCTAGACCAATAAAAATACGCCATGTAATATATTTTAGGGTTTAGGTTTGATAAATTAGCATCTAGAGTTTATATTTTAGGGTTTAGGGTTTTTATTTTAGGTATAGAATTTTTTAAAAATAATTAGTTATTAAAAAAATAATTAATTAATTACACTATGTCATTTTTCTATTGACTGGAGTATAACTTATCATAATACTATTGGTTTGGCACACAGATGACATTGTGTGCCAAACGTACTCTATAATTTCTTCTCCTTTTTCTTTATTTTCTTTTCATTTTCTCGTATTCTCCCAAGAGATTTCGCAATCATTTTTTTTTACTATTTCATCTAATTTCTACAATTTTTTTTGGCTTTGTAATCCTATGTTGCAGTTAGGGTTGTCAATAGGAACGTGGGGGCCGGTCCTCGCTGGGGGCAGGCCTGAACGGGGACGGGGATTCCAGAATCCCAGCGGGGCGGGGACGGGGAGAAATTTGTCCCCGAATTCTAAACGGGGACGGGGATGGGATTACCCCTCCCCGCCCCACGGGCCCTCGTCCCAGTCCCTGTTTAGTCCCCACGGGGATCCCCGTTAAATCTCCATTTAATTATTTATTTTATTTGAAGGTCCCAAATAGGCTAGCTACAATACTAGAGGGGTGAATATACCGAATAAAAAATTTCGTAAACAACTTAGAAAATTCTTTTTAATGAAAAACAATATTCATCAAATAAACACAAGTTTCACAGGATGCAGAATTGATAAATTAATGAAACTTATGAATATAGATATGCTCGACTAAATAAAATTGTCTTCAAATAATGATGCTATTAATTTAAAATACAGAAACTTTAAATAGCAATAAATGTAAAGAGTACAGGAATAGAGAATTAAAGATACCAAAATTTATACTGGTTCGACCCAATCGGTTTATGTTCAATCCCCAAGTCAACCACTTGAGATTTTCCACTACCGTTTCCTTTACGGGTAGGAAACAAACTTGTGTTACTTTTTGCAAGTTCAAGTAACAAATTCAATACTTTTGCTGGCTAAGTATCAAACCTATACCGTTACTTTTTTAGAGCTCAAGTAACAAAACTCTTCCGATGCTTTTCAAAGCTCAAGCACTAAACTTATCCAGTATTTTTTACAAGCTCAAATACCAAACTTTTCCCGATGCTTTTTCAAAGATCAAGAAACAAACTTTTACAATCTTTGTTGATCACACTATCAACAAAGTAAACCCCCTCACACAATTCCCTTGTGTGAAAATATAATTTCCTTAAAAAATTATTTGAATATATGAACAAGATAAATCTCTTCTCTCTTGATTTTGCCCTTGTAGGAATTTTGGAAGACTTGAGAAATGATAGTTTAAATGTGTGAATTATTGCTTTAAGTCTCCCACTTTGACAATTCAATTTGATTTCCTTTTATAGGTGATGAGAAGTTCCTCATTAAGATGTAGTCGTTGCTTGCAGCTCTTGAAGGAGGAATATGGCTATTGTATTGAGCTTCTGAAGGAGTTATGACCACTGGAGCTTTTGAAGGAAATATAATCGTTGCTTCCAAGTAATAAGAAAGAAAAAGGTTGTTGCATCAAGGTCTTGAACAGTTTATGGTCGTTGTATCTAGCTTATAAACAAGATATAAATGTTGCATCAAGCTTATAAGGAGAATATAATTTTTTTTATACTCCTTTTGATGATGATGTGACTGTTGTATTCTCCTCATAAAGCTTGTACTTCTTGAAGCTTAATATATTTGTTGATATCTTTATAAGTTTATGAAGATAATGAATCTTGTAACTCTTGATGTACTTTCTCATCTTCTGAAAATGTAGCTCTTAAAAATATCTTTACCTTCGCAAGCTAGTATAGCCATTGGAGATTATAACTTCAAGCTTTAGCTTATAAGGCAATGATTATACTTTGACATGAAATAAACTCTAGATCTTCTGATGCTTTCCTTAGCCTTTGCAAGACTTTGTAAATATCCCTCTTGTGTTGTATGGTTACTTCATCTCCTTCGTAATCATACATTACTTCTTTATTAGTTACCAATTAAATTGTAATAATATTAAAGTGAATATGATATTTCCATTTTTAATACATGTCAACTTTCCATTTGTTGTTATTATTGAAACACGATTCAACATTATTATTTTTATATGCAAATAATTGAATTTTATAATTAAAAAACAAAATAAAAATAGGGATTTCGTTTACATCCCTATTTTTATTTGAAAATTGAGATATAATAACTTGAAAGGGTATTACGTTTTATTTAATGCACTTTTTTTTTACTTATTTTTATACAAAATTGAATTTTACCTATATATTTTTTTAAAAAATATCTTAACGGGGACGGGGATCCCAAGTGGAACCTGTTCCCCGACGAGACCAGGGATGGGGATTAAGATTGTCCTCGTTTACTAAACGGGGATGGAGACGGGATTGCCAATCCCTGCCCTGCTCTGTTTACATCCCTAGTTGTAGACCCATCTTTTTTTATTCTTCCTTTTTTTTTTATTTCTTTATTTTGCCTATTTCAAACTTCCTCATGTTTACTGATTTAGAAATATTATACTGGGCCTATATATGTAGTGCTTTTTTCTTTGGGGATTTTACAAAAACATTTATATTTTGGCATCATATTTCTTTTTTATGTGAACTTGAAACTTTTGCCAAAATCCCTTTTCAACTTTTCGAAATTACTCAAATACCTTAGTCTACTTTATACACATTTCTCTCTCCTCTTTTCATAATTTTAATCTAATTTCGCATTTATCTCTCAATCCGTATATTTTTTTGTCATGCGAATTTAGAAAGTTTTTTTTTTCTCTTCGAAACAAGATCCATATGTATATATTTTTTCCGACATTTTTTTCACTAAAGTATAACTCATTATACTATAAGCAGACGACCTTTCAAGCGAAAGAGGAACGCGACGAAGTGAACTGGGGAAAAAGAAAAAGTGCTTTTTGAATGATGTTTGTTTGGAAAACGGGTTTGTATCTTGCTTAGGAAAACCATTGATTTTTTTGGAAATCCTTTTCTAGAAAACCTTTTCTTTAGATGTGATTTTTTTGGGAAAACCAGTTTTACATTTTAGAATATCCTGTTTTATTACTTAAAGATCTCGAAACCTAAATTTCAAGATCAGTGACAGAGTCGCCACTCGGATCAGCTCATCAGGGAAATTCCGGTACAGCTCCCTCCCGAGCGTAGACTACTGTACCTAATCCATAACCTATTCAACCTCAATCTTGCATTCATTTATAAGTTTGTAGTACCATATTATATTCACTTAACTCTCAACCCATTTTATCTTTTGTTATTAGCCCATGCTCATTCAAATGACATAAATAAATAGCATAAAATAAAGTGCAGAAAAATAAACCATACATCAAAACCAAACCAAAAAAGAAATAGAGGCCGCTTATTACAACCCAAAAAGAGAAAAAAGCTCTCATCCTCACCAATACAATCGCCTAGATACACGAAAATCTAAGAAATTACAATCACCTAGAATACACAAAGATCTATAAAAGACATCCAAAATAATAAAAAAAGAAAAATAAAAGCTGCAAAACAAATGGTTAGCACAATTATATTACAAACAAAAATAGGACTCATACAGGACAGAATGGGGATTTCATGAAGCGGGAGCATGCATTTAGGAGAGACCTGGAAAACCATTTTTGAAACCCCCTGTAGGTTTTGTGCTTGAAAACATTTTGGAAAATGGTTTGGTTCAATTACATGAAAATTTCTCCCTTTAGTGGGTCGGTTATCCTGGAACTCGGGGTTCCGTTCATAGGGGTTCCTAATTCCAAACATCCATCTAAGGTCCAAAAGCAGTAAACACACCAAAAATGATTTGATTTTGAAGACAGCATCACGCAACGACGTCTGTGGTCATCCCGTGATTCTGCCTTCTCCTGGAAACTACAGCCGCGTGGTTCAGTTAGAGCCGCAAGGCTATAGAACTGTAGCCGTGCGTCTGTAGTATCCAGAACCCGAAATTGGTTTTCTTCGTTTGGAAAATCACTGTCTTAATCATTTTCAATGATTTCTGAGAATTTTGTGGAATCTAGGGGTCCGCTAATACTGGAAAGTGAACCCGATATGGATCGAACAACCTCAGATTCTAGAAAATCGAAACCAACGAAACCCAAAATCTCACATCACATTATAGGAAACACGAAAACCATAATTCAGAGCATAACGGATGTGATTGGGACCGAAATAGTTTATAACAGAACAAACAAAATGGAAAGTGACTGCTTTCGGTCGATTTAGGACTTTTCAAGTTTCTACCCTAAAGAACACAGCCTTGTAGCTGTAATATCATAGCCGCTCAGCTCTAGTTAGAGCCGCACGGCTGTAATCAAACAACCAGTTTCAGATTTTTGTAGAATACAAAAAATAAACACAGCAAAAATGAAACAAGTACGAGTTTAAGGCCTCTTAGAGTTTACCTTATTGATGTTCCAGCATGTTTGATGTCCAAAAGTGGATTGAAAAGTCGGAATCCGCCTAGAACCTCATGAAGGCCTCTGAAAGTTTGAATATGTGTCCCAAATTAATCCGAATATAACCCAAGAATAGTCTCGAATGAACGATATCCTACTGGGAACTCTCACTCTATCTTTTCTAAGTCTGATTTTTGGTCTTTTTTTTTTCTGGTTTCTAGTATTGTTCTCTTGTTTTCACTTTTTTTGTTCTTTGTTTTTTAGCTTTTCTCTCTTAGCAATTCTCTCTGATTTTGTTCTCTTATGTTTCTGTTATATTATTCCCTCTCCTCTTCCTTTTTTTTCTGTTATTAAGACCTAGGAAATCTCGCATGAAAATTCCCCTAATTAAGGAGTTTTAATTCCTGTCAAATTTTGATTCTGGCTATTTAGGAAGAATTCTATCCGCACGAGCCGTGACAGATTCTCCTAAATCCCTCACTCACCTCTAAACCCCCTAATCACTCAAAGGACCTTTCCTGGGGTTTCAAATCGAGGACCGTTCGGTTTTCGGAGCATTTGAGACATTATAGGCAACATCCTGCTCATTCTCAAGTCTAATTCACATTCACCTGCTTAACAGGTAACATAGGACTCCTATCATAGAGGTCGGGAAAAACCCGTGCTCACATATACCTTTGTATCTTAAGGTATAATTAAGGTATAACTAATGTATAATTAATGTAATAGTATATCTTAAGGTATAACTACGGTATAATTAAGGTATAATCGCTATAATAGTGTATCTTAAGGTATAATTAAGGTATAACCATTGTAATAGTGTATCTTAAGGTATAATCAAGATATAACTAAGGTATAATCACTAAAATAGTGTATCGTAAGGTATAACTAAGGTATAATCACTATAATAGTGTATCTTAAGGTATAAGTAAGGTATAATAAATATAATAGTGTATCTTAAGATATAAGTAAGGTATAATTAAGGAATAACTAAGGTTTAATCATTGTAATAGTGTATCTTAAGGTATGATTAAGGTATAACTAAGGTATAATCACTATAATAGTATATCTTAAGGTATAACTAAGGTATAACTGAAGTATAACTAAGGTATAACAATTGTACAAAGGTATAAGTAAGGTATAATAGGAGTATCAAAGGTATAACTAAGGTATAATTAATGTAATAGTGTATCTTAAGGCATAACCAATGTATAATTAAGGTATAACTAAGGTATAATCACTGTAATAGTGTATCTTAAGGTATAACTAAGGTATAATCACTGTAATAGTATATCTTAAGGTATAATTAAGGTATAACTAAGGTATAATCACTATAATAGTGTATCTTAAGGTATAATCACTATAATAATGTATCTAAAGGTATGACTAAGGTATAATCAATATAATAGTGTATCTTAAGATATAATTAAGGTATAATAACTGTAATAGCATATCTTAAGGTATGATTAAAGTATAACTACGGTATAATCACTATAATAGTGTATCTTAAGGTATAACTGAAGTATAACTAAGGTATAACAATTGTACAAAGGTATAAGTAAGTATAATAGGAGTATCAAAAGTATAAATAAGGTATAATAATACTATTAAAATGATTATACCTTAGTTATACCTTAAGACACAATTACAATGATTATACTTTAGTTATACCTTAGTTATATCTTAAGATATACTATTACAGTTATTATACCTTAGTTATACCTTAACTATACCTTAAGATACATTATTACAGTAATTAGGCCTTAGTTATGCCTTAAGATACACTATTATAGTGATTATACCTTAGTTATACCTTGATTATACCTTAAGATACACTATTACATTGATTATACCTTAGTTATACCTTAATTATACCTTAAGATACACTATTACATTGATTATACCATAGTTATACCTTAATTATACTTTACTTATACATTAAGATACACTATTACATTGATTAGATCTTAGTTATACCTTAAGATACAATATTATAGTGACTTTATCTTAGTTGTACCTTAATTATACCTTAAGATACACTATTACAGTGATTATACCTTAGTTATACCTTAATTATACATTAATTATATCTTAAGATACATTATTACAATGATTATACCTTAGTTATACCTTAATTACACCTTAGTTATACCTTAAGGTACACTATTATATTGATTATACATTAGTTATATCTTAAGATACACTATTATAGTGATTATATCTTAGTTATACCTTAATTATACCTTAAGATACACTATTACAGTGATTATACCTTAATTATACCTTGATTATACTTTAAGATGCACTATTGCAGTGATTATACCTTAGTTATACCTTTATTATACCTTAATTATACCTTAAGATACACTATTACATTGATTATACCTTAGTTATACCTTAAGATGTACTATTACAATGATACCTTAGTTATACTTTAACTATACCTTAGTTATACCTTAAGATACACTATTATTGATTATACCTTAATTATACCTTAAGATACAAAGGTATAATTAGTTATACCTTTGTGAAAAAAAAAATGTCGGAAAAAATATATACATATGGATCTTGTTTCGAAGAGAAACAAAAAACGAAAAAAACTTTCTAAAGTCGCATGACAAAAAAATAAACGGATTGAGAGATAAATTCGAAATTAGATTAAAATTATGGAAAAAGAATAGAGAAATATGGACAAAGTAGACTTACGTATTTGAGTAAATTTAAAAGTTTGTAATAGATTTTTACGAGAGAAAATGTATAAAAGATATAAATTAAGAAAAAAATGTAATTTAATAATTATGAAACAAAAAAAAAAAGGTGGAAAAGTAATTTTGAAAAGGTAGAGTCCCAAAACAAAACCTAAAAAAGAGGAAGTTGTTACAATTTCCCTTATTCTTTTGCTATTAGCATTTTCAAAGCAAACATTTCAATCAGAATTGTTAATTTATTCTTTTGTTGTGATATTAAAAATTCAGAAATTATATATATATATATATATATATGTGTGTGTGTGTGTGTGTGAATTTTTGTTGTATTGTACATCTCTAGATAGACAACTATATAATACATGAATTGAAAATGTATCAAAGTGGATTTTCTTTAATCATAAAATTAGATTTGAATATACATTATTATATATAATTGGGGAAATAATTTATTTATTTTTAACCTTTTACCTAATACACTACTCAGTTTCTATATGATCTAAAATATACTATAAGGTTTTTATCTTTTGTTCTATTGAACGATTTAGTCCCTCACATAGAAAATCAACAAAAATGATTACGTTAATGGTCCTCCAACTATAAAACTATGGAACAGAATTACAATGAAATTTTAATTTGTAATGCAAAATTCTTTAGAATTTGACTTTTATTTTCTTTTTAGTCAAAATCCACCAAATCAGTTAGTTAGAAATATCACTTGAGTGCTAAATAATTATTTTTTTCACAATTGAAACATGAATAAATAATAATAAATGTATTTATTTTCTTACCTTTAACTTAGGGGTAAAAAAGTGATTTTAAAACTTATGTGAAATATTCGAAAAAACAATTTGGTGGAGTCCGACTAAAAAACAATAATTTGCATTATAAATTAAAATTTTATACGGATTTTCTTCCATTTTTAACAATTAGAGAACCATAGATGTAATTATCTTTGTTGGTTTTCGAAAGCAGAGACTATATAAATTGTTGAATAGAACAAGAGATAGAGACCTGGTAGGATATTCTGGATAATATAGGAACTAATCACTACGCCACTTCTTGATTTGTAATTTTTGTTGAATTTCGAAAATATATTTCTTGATTAAGTTAATAGTATTCACTATTTAATGTATAAGTATGATTATGATTTATTGATTTTGTATAAGTATTATGAAAAAATTAGCAAATGTATTATCTATATATTTAACATATATTTGTATATATTAAAGTACTATATTTGGAATGTATTAAGAATATATTTGTCTATCTAAAAAAATTAATGAGTTGTGGACGTCAAACAGTAGCGCAAGGCAGTTTTACTTAATAAAAAAAAAAAAAAATCTAATATATTATTTTCTTAATATATGTTATTATCCTTTAATATTTCATTATATCCATTTTTATTTTTTAGGCTTATTTACAGATTGACATATATTAAATAGAGTTAAAAGATTTTGAGTTTTATAGAATTACTTATTAATGGACTAGGACATTTAGTAATGTAGCATGTTAATTAAATTATAGGAGTTTGCGACTTATTAGGTTGGATGAAGTTTGTGTGAAGCAACGCAGAAGAAGTTTGGTTTCATCCATTCACAGATTAGATCAAGTCTCAAACATCCATTTCCAAGTCAAAATTCAATGCTTCTTTTCCTTCTACCAGTGCCTACTGGTTACATATATTAATAGTTTTGATCATATATAGTATGTAAAATGAGAATTGAAACTCTAAAAAGTACGTGGAAAAATAAAAAATACATATGTGTTGATTTTTTATCGGAAGGTTTATGTGATTAGATCCATTATAAAATTTCTCATTGCCTTCGGATTTGGCTAGAGTTGTTACAAGGTTTGACAATGGCGAAAATTTCTCAAAAAACTGTGGATCCGGACCGAACGAATCGAGGAATCACTGAAATTGTCCCCCACAGGGATAGAGGTGGGGGAAATTAATTATCCCCAGTGCTGAAACCAGGGGGAGGGAGAGGGGCACAGGGAGTACTATCCTGGCCCTGCACCTGCATAATTCCCTGTCGAGTTCTTTTAATAACTAGTTTACTTGCTATTTTAGCAATAAGTTTTAATGCTTATTCAAATAACAAATAAACGATTATGTGATTTTTTTTTTCTATTAAAAATGATAATCTTTTTGTTTGTTTTGTGGGGTTGGGGATTCCCCAACACCCCAGGACACCTGCTCAGGGAAGGGGTAAGGGTGAAAAATCTCTGGAACTTTTAATGAGAAATCCTTGAAACCATCACCGCAAGTTTTGGGGACGGAGTAGAGAATGCACCCTCGTCCCTGCTTCACCTCGTCCTGTTGCCACCCATAAGTTGGAATTTACATACATTTAATTTCCAAGTCCATGTCAATGTAAACTAGGTTTAATGGAGTTTTGTAAAGGAAAATAAATGCACAAAGTCTGTGCTTAGCCCTAAGGGTGGCAATGGAGCAGAGCAGGGCAGGGAGGGGAGGGGATGGGGTTTGTTCCCCACTCCGCTCCTAATGCTTGCAGAGACAGTTTCGGTTACACACACACACACACACACACACACACACATATATATATATATATCCCAATAAACTGATCATCCGTATAAAAGATAAACAAACACACAGAACAGAAGCATTGTTTTTAGGCTGCAGCTACAATACTTCAGGTTTCATAATTCCAATCGCCCACCCATTTGGTTGAAGGACAAAGTTAAATATTTAATCTTCGTTTAGTGCAATTTATAATGAAGTTCGTTGACAATATAACATGTTAATGTCTTTATTTGTTTGTTTTGAATCAGTCAACTCCTCTAACATCTATTCATTTGAATCTTTGCAATTTGAGCCTACTGCCAAGGCATGCCAATTATGTTTTGTGATGATTTTGATGGCAAGATTTAACTACACCAGATTCTGATTTAAATCAATGATAATTTCTTAAAAAATGTTGTTTAAACAATGTTAATTATATGTTGTTGTTGCCCTTTATATAGATATATATAATGAGGATCTCATGGCGATTTATATGGTGGCGTGGCAGGGATAGTACTCTCTGTTTCCATGCTCGTTTTAGCACTTGGGATAAGATGATCTCACTCCCGTTTCCGTGGGGGACAATTTTGTTGATTTCTCACCCCCGTTGATTGTATCTCTGTAGTTTTTGGAGAATCCTCATCCTATTACCACCCCTACTTAGCCTCCCTGATTAGTCTATATGGGCATAGGTTGAATTATGTCAATGTTAGATTTTGGGGTTTTCTAGATTGGTAAAACTATTTACAATAATATCAAATTCCATTATTAAATATCAACATGGTAAGTAAAAGTGCTATAAATGTGGACCCAACCAAAATCCCAATATATAAGTGATTGAATATTTTAAGAGATATCATCCCAATTAATATTTTCAGTTGGAATTATCTATAACGATTTTGATTAATATACTTTTAGTAGGCTTAATTTCACTCATGGTATACCAACTATCTTCCTATTCACAGTTTGGTATACCAACTACCGTTTTGCACACTGTAGTACCCCAACTTCTAGGTGACCTCTCATTGTGGTACATGTGACCTGTTATTGCAGGTTAACTGTGCCACGTCAGCACTCTATTGGGCTTAATTTCACTTATGGTATACCAACTATCTCCCTAATCACATTTTGGTATACCACTTTATACGTATTGTTTCATTTTATTTTTTTTTTTAAATTAACAGAAATATATAAATCAAAATTTTTTTTCTTTTATTTTCTTTGATTTATATATTTCTGTTAATTTTTTAAAAAATAAAATAAAATGAAACAATACGTATAAAGTGGTATACCAAACTGTAATTAGGGAGATAGTTGGTATACCATAAGTGAAATTAAGCCTCACAAAAAGCTGACGTGGCATAGTTAACCTGCAATAACAAGTGACATGTACCACAATGGGAGGTTACCTAGAAGTTGGGGTGCTACAGTGTGCAAAACGGTAGTTGGTATACTAAACTGTGATTAGAGAGATAGTTGGTATACTATGAGTGAAATTAACCCCTTGTTAGTATGTTATTTTCATGCATTTTACGACTAGATTTCATAGCATTTTCTT
Source organism: Euphorbia tirucalli (assembly GCA_039660915.1). NCBI lineage: Eukaryota > Viridiplantae > Streptophyta > Magnoliopsida > Malpighiales > Euphorbiaceae > Euphorbia > Euphorbia tirucalli. The sequence continues at coordinate 24,401,955 of CM077640.1, read as the reverse complement.
ATATTTTTATCTTGGCTGGGTAGAATTTCAATTAATTTTAGTTTGTTAGTAAAGTTTTTGTGCTTTTGAGTGTTTTTTTTTTTTATTTGTCTCGGGCGATTTGGAACATTCGAAGAGGTTCGGGGATTAGAGATATGTGTTTTGAGTGCTGGAATCGAAGCACGGAGGCTGGCTTGAGCATTCACTGAGTGGCCCTTGCCTCACCCACAAAGTGTCCTATAAAAAGAAGAATTTTTGTGCAATTTTCAAATTCTACTTAGTTGAGTATGCCTGGGTACCCATTGAGTACAAAGTGATTTAAGCAATTCATTTGTCAATTTGCACTAATTTAACAGCTCTTTGTAATTGTGGTGTTACTTTTTCATACGAAGTCGGATTGAGGATATTCAAGTTCCTGTAAAAAAGTAAGATAAAGCTCTACAACTTTGTATCCAAGCTATTTCAAGATTCTTCTTCTTTCCTAGTAGAAAAGGGTTTCGAAGTTTCTGCTGTTGCAAGGAGCGTTTGATTGTGTGAATCAGCTTGTTTCAACTTGAATTGACTTCCAATCAACTTCTAAATTTCCCGAGGCTACCTTCAAAATGTTTTATATGATTATTTAAGTGTTTTTAATTTCTATTAAAGCTAGTTTAAGTGGTGGAAACCAATGAGAATTATAATTACAACTTTTGGTTCAATATCGATAGGACTATAATTCCTAGTAGTATTCGGCTTTCTCCCCTATTTAAGGGCTACTTTTCCAGACATGTTGACAAATTTTGGATTGATAGAAGTCACACTTTTTTATGGAGAACCCAGTTGGCGGACGAGCTAAAGAATTGAAGCACTTCGAGCATACGAATTTCGATCGACTTCCAGTGTATGAGTTATTATTTCTTTATTTTTTTTCTTAGAGACATGTTTAGCTTTACTTTTAACATAAGTTTGTATTTAGTTTTAAGCATAAACTAATTCCAGATTAGTTAGGGTAGATGAATCTTATCTTTATTGATTTTTGACCATTTTCTATTCTTAGTTAATTGATTCGTATTTTCGTTCATTACATGTTTTGAATTATATGTTGCTTATTGCTTGTTATGGATGAACCATCGATATCAAAATTATAGTCTTTAACTTGATTGACCAATTATTTTTGGGATTGAGCTCCATGATTCAAACTTGATATAATCTGCATCACATGGTTTTCCGGTTTTATAATCATGTTATTTTAAGTAATTAATGCATTAGGGGTTTAATAACTAGACTTGGTCGAATTTATTTATTAATATCCTTAATAGGTTTGTTTATTTGGTTAGAATAAATTGATAATTTTGTGAAGAACACCAACCCTTAGGAAGAAGAATTGATTTGATTAACTAAGGTATATTAACATTGTAAATTGACTAGTTAAATGATATCAAACCCTAGCTAATCTAATCAACTGTTTATTGGTGTGCTCTAGTAGGGCATTGGATTCTTGTATTTTGTATTATACATTAAGATTCTTTGTATAAATACATCATTTGTGTCATATTAATAAAGGCATCTAATCTAGTCCATTTATTTCTTGTGCTATAACATGAATAGAGTGTCCATTAATTGATAATCATAAAATATATCCCAAGTCTATTCTAATCGTGGGAACGAATAGAATCACAGACTTGTATATTCGATGACTGTATGGTAGTTTTTAACTAGCCATAGCACTTGTAAAGTTTGTCATGAATATAGGTACATGTCGTTGACATGGGACTAGATCGATCCGCACAAGAAAGCCACATGGTTTTCACGTCATAGGTCTTTCTTGAGTAGGCCTCTTTTGTCTTTAGACTAGATTCATTATAGTATCATATGGAATCCGATTCACTTTGACATACGCCTAACAGGTCTATAAAAGGATGCTAAATATGGGTATGATTTGGTGGATAGGTGAACATATTGATATTGTTGATGAAGTGATAGAATTGCCACTCGGGTAACATCGAGATGATATCACTGGCCAATTGATGAGTGAAACTGATAAGTGTATGGCCATACCCAAATAAGTTGGTTGCTTATTTGATTAATCAGTCAACTCAAGGTCAAGAAATATAATAAACAGCAGAAGAGGATGACGGACACCGTGCCTCTTGTTTATTCATATCGATGTCATTTGGCAAAGAACACTATGAGATTACTACTGGGTAAGTGTCTTTAATAATTTGATGTATCTTTATCTTAATTGGGGGCTGTAACGGTTTGCTAGAACCCATTTACAGTCTGTGGACCTTGGGCCTACTGCCAACAGGTAGGCAAACCCATAGGATCGTGCACATAAATCAACTGAGCCAGAACTTATAGAATTTGTACATGTTATGTACATTAGAAAGAATGCATTAATTAATTAGTTGACATTCAATATCAAGGCAATTAATTAACATTAGGTTAATTTAATTTAATTAATAAGTTTAAATAATGTAATTAATTAATTTATCAATTAATTGAATTACATAAAGTAGACAATTAATTAAATTATTTTCCTAAAAAGAAAAATTAAATATATATATTGTATATACTTAAGTGTGATTTAATTTTATTTAGGGCTAATTAAATTTAGCCAAATGGAATTAAATTATATAGTATAAACTTTTAATTAAAGTTTATTTATGTAATTGTAATCCTAGTGGGCTTGGGTTTAATCAACCTAATTAAAAGCCAATTAGACAAGGTGATTATATAAGGACATACTTAAGAAAAAAAATCACCCTTGACCCTATTATTGAAGCTGAAAATTTCGACCCCATACAAGCCCCCTTAGCCGAATTTTTGTGCTCAATTCTTCCGTCCCTTCGCTTCTTCGGCTAACACCAGTTTCTGCTTGATAGTTGGTCGTGCACCGGACTTTGGAGATCGCTTAAAGAATTGATTCCATAGCAGTCTCTAGAAGAGACAAATCTGGTGAGTTAATATTTCTTTATTCAAATTGGTTTTATTTTCAATCAATGGTAATCAGACAGGATAGGTGGATTCTAGGAAATTTTAACCGACCAAATTCCGCTGCACCCCGTTATTTTTCCAATGATGAATCCCAACACTGTTTTATTTCAATTTTGTGTGGTCTTACTTTAATCTTTAAGTCTTTGTAATATTAGTTTAGATACTACTTGATACGATATGGTATACTTGCTCTAGAAATAAACACACATTATTTTATTAGCTTATCAATATTGTATTTAATGTAACATATAATAATAATTACAATATAAATTCTAAATCCTAAAATACAAACTCTAACTACTTGGACATAGTCCGATGGGTACACCCATCAAAGGTGAGTGAGAAAATTTGGGTTCGAATTTCAGCTCCTTCTAAGCACTCTCTAAAATGTAAACTTTAAACTCTAAAATAAAAATCATAAACCCTGAAATATAAACCATAAATCATAAAATATATTACGTAACATGATTTTATTGGATTGGTGCACAAATAATGTGGTGTATATGCATATAAGAGATTCAAAATTATTCAACAGATTTAGCGTGTATATTAATATATCCTGTGGTCAATTTTAAAATATTAAAAACTACAAATAGTTGACATAAAGAAAATAGAAATTGAATTTACTGACTATTTAGAGAAATTGATTACAAAATTAAGGAAGTTAAAATAATAGAGTTATTAAACTGTAAATAATATTAGTAGGGTTGATTTACCATGTAATTAGAGATTTCGCGAATAGTAATGTTAAGTATTATTGACAACACAAGACATGGGCTGGGTGGTGATGGCATGATTGCAGTCAAGGGTGAGCAAAACCAAACCGCGAATTAAAAACCGAATTGAACTGAGACTGAAAAATCAAACCAAACCGAACCAAACTATGTTTGGTTTGGTTTTGGTTTTATAAAATATAATAGTTTGGTTTTTGGTTCAGTTTTTGGTTTTTGTTAACAAACCAAAACTGAACCGAACCGAACCGTAATAGGAAAAAATATTTTTAAAAAATATATATATGTATATAAAGAAATTTTATTTGGCATATTATATATTTATATTATTATATAGTTTGTATTTATGAGACTTTAGTAATATACATGTAATTTAAATCCTTTTTAAGCAATACTTTACATATAATTTATAAAAAATAATGATAATAAAAAGTAAAAAATTTTGTTGATTCGGTTTGAACCGAACCAAACCGTAACCGAACTGAACTGGGTCGGTTTGGTTTGTCCCGAACCATATAAACTTTGGTTTGGCTTTGGTTTCTATTTTTCTTCTACTTTGGTTTTGGTTCGGTTCGGTTTTGAACCGAACCACATTTTGCTCACCCCTAATTGCAATCTCCACAAAAAAATAAAAAAAAATAAATAAATAAATTACATTACATGAAAAATTTTAATAAGGAAAATTATATTATGATGCAATTGTTTAGTTTGTTGCATAATTAGCTGGTTGCATGACTTCATTGTTGTCCTTTCTCATTTTCATTCGTTTTAACTCTTTTATATCCATAGCCCCAACAACTCAACTCCTCTTCAGGATTAATTTTGTGATTTTACACTTTATATATATGTATATACAAGTTATTCATTTTTTTCTTCAATTTTATTCCACTGTTCCATGTATATTTATCTACTCGGAATAACCAAACCAATTAAGTGCAACTAATAGAAAATAAAAATAATAATTAAGACATTATTTGATTCAAATTTTATAAGATATCAATTCAATTATTTGTATTTTTTTTCTTAAATATCTTTGTTTTCTAAAAAATAAAATCATCGATGTTTCTTATTTTGATTTTTTTTTTTTTTTTTTGCCTGATTATTCGTTTTCTTTCTAAATAGTGGATTTTCATGAAAAATAATTAAATTTCTATTAAAATCGGTTAAGTGAATATTTTCAAATACGAGGTAATTATTTCAATATAACACATATTTTTTGAAATTCTTCCTAAAGCTAAATTATTATATTTTTTACCTGTACGAACCAAAAAAAATTTAATTCTTTGTTTAAAACAAGCTTTGAACTAAATCGAGGGGTTAACTTCACTCAGAATAACACTTGAACTTTTGTCTATAAACAATTATTATCGAGGATCTTAGTTACTAATATTTTTTTCTTCTGTAAAAAATTATTTCCGAAAGGACATTTTTACCTCCGGAGGGATCTAATTTATGGGTTTTTTTTTTTTTAAATTAATTGAAAGTGTCCTTCATAATCAGAACAAGAAAAAGCAGGAACAAAATTTAAAAAATTTCAAAATGACTAAAATTAGTTGGTTTATTAAGAATTTGTTAACTATGATAATTAATTAGGCAAAAATAACAACTGTGTAGATTCCATATATAGAGTCATGCATATACATTTTTGTCCTTATGCCTGTCTGCTGCTTCATTTCTGCAAATTAAATAATGAATTTTAATTTTCTGGGAAATGAACCCTTCAAGAATGGGAAGTTCCTTCACGCATCCAAAAAAATAAAAAAAAAAAGTCATTTGTGACACATTTTATCTAAGGCATTGCACAATTTAATATGATATGCATACAAGCAGTGAAACGACAAGAAAACGGAATTAACAAAGAAATTAATCACTGCCATTTGCATTAGTAATAATTAAAAACAAAAAAAGCATATAGTTGTTACCCATGTGAAGCAAAGAGAATTTCATGATTAAAATTAGGATTAATAGCGATAGATTAACGGTCAAGAAATCATTACTCATTAGCAGAATTGAAACCATATTATATGAATCTGATTAATTATGTATTGGTGTGAAATAATTAAGATTGACATTTACAATTTTTTTTTCTTGAGGGTCTTTGTATGCTAATCATGCCTCTATGCAAACATTACTTGATTGATTGCCTTTTGTTTCATATCAACTTATTTTTGAGAAAAAAATAATTTCCACTTACTGTGTTTTTAAATGTTAATTATGAGTAATTATAAATGGATTATGAGCAGATAACTCCACCACTATATTCCATTCCTTAAAGAATTTAGGCAATGCCCATTCTGTACTTGAGAAATGAATCATGACTGGGAATGGGATTCTGCTAATTCTATGGTCCAAGAATTTTACCTAATTCACTTTTTTCAAAATTCTATTACTGTAAGCTAGACAGAAATAGAATTAATCTATAATAGATTCCAACATCCGACTGATAAACTTCAGGATTTTGATTTTACTCGCAATTTACAATATTAATAATGTTAATTAGTTTTTTTTTATATACTAAAATAGTACATAATAATAATAAAAAAAAAAACATCTCCATCATAATCTAAACTAAAGCTAAATAATAAATACCACAAATGGAAAAAAAAAAAAATCACAAAAAGCAAAAATAAATCCACAAAGGGTAGGAACAAAAAATAAAAACTAATAATATAAAATGTAATTTGAAGAAAATCGAGCAATTGACGATCGATCCACCATTGCAAGATAACAGTTATAGTAGAATCTCCAATGCTATAATCCTTCTCAGTAAATAGATCTAAAAAGATCGTTTTAATAAAATGCACTGGCTATGAACAAAGGTCTTTGACAGAATGAAACGTTTCCGCTCGTTATACTAGACTTAAAAGGACGTAAACCAAGTAGATAGTGAAGCAAAGATGTTGATCCAGCAATTATAAATCAATTTTTAATGGAGTATTTTCAATTAAATCACTTAAAATAAAACAAAAACATGAAAAAATAAAGTTGGGGAAAAAATGGATACGGAAGAAGAATCTTTTCAAAAATTGAAACTTTACAGGTGTTTTATTTCGAGAGAAAAGAAACGATGGATAGAGTTTTTATTATACTAACGTTTATTAGTTAGTGTCAATAATTGACTAAAAAAACTTATGCGAATAGGTAAAGGTAAAGTTGGGTAATTATAACTTTTATATATTCTTTTTGACTTATTAATTCTCATTCTAAGAGATGCCATTGAACTTCAGGACTGTACAATATATACACTTTTTATTATGTGTTGAAAATGTATTGAAATTCTACTTATTAGTGTTGTTGTCATATTTGAACTTTGGAGACTATTTGGTCAAAGTAACGCTCACGCTGGCTTCACATTTTTTTTCTTAAAAAAAAATTAACCTAAAAATTTGAAATGATAAATAACATAAAATGTAGTTTTTATATATTATTCATGACAGTTAATTACCAGTATATAAAAAAACCAATACATTTTATCAAAATTTCTACTTGATAAAATTTCCATTTTTGACTGGTTTATTAGGATTAGTGCTTATGCATATATAGAGAGTTTATTTTATAAATGTAAAATAAAATGGGAATCTATATGTAATTAGTTTATAAGTCAATTATGCTTTGTGTAGTAGCTACACGTGTATCACACTACAATATAAAGAGTGATACAAGTTAGCAATAAGTTTAACTTTTCATATTCTCTTGATTCAATTTCTTCTTCTCCTTTTTCCTTTTCTTAATTACTTTTGTTATGGTATCAGAGCATAATTTTCTTCCTTTTATTGTTTCTGCATAATCAAAGATTGATCTTGGTAGAGTTTACAAGATCGTTGATATAATTCTTTTTAGTTTCTCACAATCTATTTCCATGGTTGTTTTTCAAGATCCTTCGTCGAATCCCTCTAGTGTGTTCTACATATATCCAAGAGAAAATGCGAGTTTATCTTTAGTTTCTCCATACTTAATGGTGGTCAAGATTATTTTTCTTGGGCATGAGCTGTTCCAAGGGCATTGATAGCAAAGAACAAGTTAGGGTTCATTGATGGATCGATTTCCCAAGCGAGTGTTACTGAATAGAATCAATTGGCATGGAATCGATTCAACCAATTAGTTTTGTCATGGCTGAATCATTCAGTTTCACCTTCAATTGCGCAAAGCATTATTTGGTTTGAAACAGCTTCACAAGTGTGGAAGAATCTTAAGGATCATTTCTCTTAATCGGATCTTTTACGAATTGCAGAGTTGCAAGATCAATTGGCTAGTCTCATATAAGGTGATTTGTTTGTAACTAATTACTTAACTACATTGCAAGTTTTGTGGCAACAATTGATCAATTTTAGGCCTATCTTAAGTTGTGTTTGTAATTTGCAAACTCATAATGGTGAAAATTGTCTTGCGATTAAAAATATTAGACAACCACAAGATCAAGATCATGTTATCAAGTTCTTAAGGGGTTTGAATGGGAATTTTGGGATTATTAAGACTTAAATTCTGATGTTAGATCTATTAACCGCTATCGAAAAAGTTTTTAACTTGGTTATTGAACTTAAGAGACAAATTCAAGTACACATTGATTTGAATTCTTTTGGGGCATTAGAGTCCAAAGTCAATTTTGCACAGACTAGTTCAAATCAGGATATTAATTCTTTTAAGAAACATTTTCAAACTTTCTGCAACTAGCAAGAAGCGTGCTTTCTGTGATAAAGAGAATCATACTATAGATACTTGTTTGAAGAAACATGGGTATCCACCCAATTTCAGGAACAAGAGAAGGGTTTTTGCGAATAATATGGTAGCTGATAGTGAGTATGATAATGGTGTTTCTAGGTATGATTGAATCGTCTTTTAGAGTGAATTCTAGTATGGAATTTAATTTTAGTAAGGGTGGTTAAGAAACTAGAACTCAAGGTGTTACTTTGATAGTTGAGGAGGATAATCGTTTAATGAGCTTATTGCCAATAAATGGAGGGGATCCAACTTCTTTTCAAGCAGGGACTCATAGTATCAATGCTTTCATAGCACCATAAATGACTAGTCACTCAGGAAAGCTTGGTGTGCATACTTTGCAGCAAGATTTTTAGGCTGACAAGTATTCAGGTATCAATTCTATACATAACTTGTCTTTTCCTGTTTGTGATTGGGTTATAGATTCTGGTGCTACCGATCATGTGGCTAATGATACTACTTTCTCTTCTAGTATTCAAGATATTATGCCAATTAGTGTTCATTTTCCTAATGGTTCAAATGTTTTAGTTACTAAGTTCGGTTTTGTACAATTACATATGATATTAAGTTATATAATGTTTTATACATACCTACATTTACATTCAATTTATTATCACTTAGTAAATTGTTTGCAGATTCATCATATGAAGTGATTTTTTGCAAATCACTTTTGTGTTTTTAAGGACAGATTGACCAAGAAGAAGACTGGTTTACCTACATTGCAAAAGGGATTTTATGTTTTTTGTAGTTAATTCTGTTTTAGTTCATATTTCTAAGGAATTTCCTTTGTGGTGTTATCGACTAGGACATTTGTTACATTCCAAGTTACAACAATTATGTATTGTTTCGAATGAAATAAAATCTACAATTTTTAGTGTTCAATATGTCCTCTTGTTAAGCAAACGAGAATACCATTTCTTGCTGGTACAATATATTCTATTAAAAGTTTTGATTTAATACATTTGGATAGTTGGGGGCCACTTAAAACATCATCTTTAGCAGGTTATAGGTACTTTATGATAATAGTTGATGATTTTAGTAGATTTATTTGGGTTTATTTCATAAAAACTAAGGATCAAGCTTCTGAAGTTATCCGCAAGTTTTACAATTTTGTTTTAACATAGTTTGGGATTTCAATTAAGGTTATTAGGATAGGCAATGCACATGAGTTGTATTTAGCTAGTTTTTATCAAGACAAAGGCATTGTACATCAAACTAGTTGTCCTTACACCCCACAACAGAATAATATGGTTGAAAGGAAACATCAACATTTCTTGAATGCTGCTAGAGCATTAAGATTTCAAGCATCTTTAGCTTTGTGTTTTCGATATGATTGTGTTTCACATGTGTATCTTATTGATGTCATACCAACACCATTATTAAACAATAAAACACCTTGTGAGATCTTGTATGATAAAATACCTAATTTTTCTGATTTAAGAATTTTTTGTTGTCTTACATTTGCATCAGTCTTGGCACCAAGAAAACTAAGTTTGATGTTAGGTCTACTCTTACTGAGTTTCTTGGTTTTATACCAAACACCAAAGGGTATAGGCTCTATGATCTAAAGAATATGAAATATGTTGTTTCTGGGAATGTAATATTTCATGAAACTACTTTTCCATATTCTAAACAAGACAAGGTTGTTGATTCGGCATCTATCACTATTCCAGCAGCAGATTTTATAGAGAAGTATAATGATTCTATTTTATCTCTTGTGTTACATGATGAAAAACACACTGCTGCTCATCATTCTAATTTTGAACAACATTTGCACGATGGTTTTGAGTTATCCATTAGTGATAGATCACGTCCTAGGCCTGTTTTATCTGAATCATTATAGTTTATATTCCTAATAGGAAATCTGAAAGAACTAGAAAAACACACAATATTTAGCTGAGTTTCATTGCAATCAATTATCTGTTTGATATGTAATGTTTGATAATACAAATAAAGTGGTATCTAATTTGTTATTACATAGCACACACAAACAAAAATATCCTTTTAATGTTGTTCAAGGTTATAATAATATTTCTGCCACACAAAAATGTTATATTATGAGCATTTATGTTGTGCCTGAATTTAAAACATACAAAGAAGCAGTTCAACATGAGTGTTAGAAAGATACCATGGTAACAAAAAATCCAATCTTTGGAGCAGAATAATATATGGCAATTAACATAGTTACCATCTAGTAAGGTATCAATTGGGTGCAAATGGGTGTTTAGAATTAAATATAAGTCCTATGGAAGTTTAGAACGATATAAGACTAGATTAGTGGCAAAAGGATATACAAAGACTCAAGGTATAAATTATACAAAAACTTTTGGTCCTACAGTTAGATTAGTGTTAGCAATATCAAGTATTAAAGTTGGGGTCTTTATCAACTTGATGTTAATAATATATTCTTACACGGTGACTTAAAAGAGGAAGTTTACATGACTTTGCCATTGGGTTTTAAAACCAATAAACCTTATCAAGTTTGTAAACTTACAAAGTCTTTTTATGGTTTAAAACAAGCTAGTCATCAATGGTCTTCAAAATTTTATGAAGTTTTAATTTCAAATAATTATGTGAAGTATGCATTTGATTATTCTTTATTTATTAAGAAAACTGATACTGCTATTACTTTATTTTTAGTTTATGTTGATGATATAATTCTTATAGGTAATGATATGATAGGAAATAGAGTCTATTAAGTCTATTTTGGATGATAGTTTTAAAATAAAAGATTTAGGATTATTAAAATTCTTTTTAGGATTAGAAGTAGCAAGAAATGAAAAAGGAATTTTTGTTTGTCAAAGGAAGTTGTTGACTTCGGTTTTAATGATCTCAAAGTTGACATTTAGTTTAATGAGTTTCTTAATCTCTTTGCGTTAAAGAGCTTTATCAGTTGAGAATTACGCCTTATGAGTTAAAAAGTCTTTATAAGTCATAAAAGTACTTTATGCCTTCATAATTCATAAAGATGCTTGAAATGCCTTGTAAGTTAAAGGTTAACTCTCTCGGCCGCATAAAATCCATAATATAACTTAAGAGTTAATATGGCTTATGAGTTGAATTTAAATATCTTAACTTATGAATTAAAAAGATCTTGATTTATGAGTTGAAAGATTTTGGCTTATAAGTTGAATTAAAGAGATCTTGACTTATGTGGTAAAAGATATTGTTTAAGAGATAAAACATATATATGTTTTTGTATTCGGTCATAGTATGCTCACTTTAGCTTATGAGCTTGATACTATGCTACTAAGTCCTGATGAAAGTGACTTACTACTTGAGAAATCTTGGCATACTTATAACCTATATCAAACGACCACTTTATCTCTCCATGCAAACGGTTATATGAAGTAACCTTATGACTTGAGTTGAAAATACTTATGACTTTAGATCTCTTTATGGAATGATACCAATGAATCACACAAGCTTGGTTCTTGAAATCAACAAATGCTTATGACTTACATCTCTCTCTGTGAGATAAGACAAACGGCTTTATGACTTGAGATCAATATATACTTCTTATTATAAGCTAAGTCAAACGGCTTTATTGATTGAGATCAACATCCACTTCTACTTATGAAATGATTCAAAAGGCTTTATTACTTAAAAACAACATATGCTTCTCTTTGTAAAATGAATCAAACGACCTTATAACTTGAAAATTAATATCAAAGGATACATGGGCTTATCTCTTGAATTCAACAATTGCTTATGACTTAAGATCAACATATACTTCTCTTTATGAATTGAATCAAACGGCTAAATGGAGTTTATTAGTTGAGATCAACGTCCACTTCTCCTTATGAAGTGAATCAAACGGCCATATGGAAGACTTATCCTATAAAAGGAATGAAGATGAAGAAATAAAAGCAAGGAAGACCAATTAGCAATTCACACATTCTTAAGCATACATTTCTAGTCTTCCAAATTCCTAGAGAGAGCAAGGAGAAAAGAGCTATATTTGTTTCATTCAAATATTCATATTCAGGAATTGTATATTCACACAAGGCTATGTGAAGGGGCTTTACTTTGTTGGTGGTGTGATCAACAAAGTCTGTAAAAGTTTGGTGCTTGAGCTTCAAAAAAGTATCGGTAGAGTTTGTTACTTAAGCTCCAAAAAGTAATGGTAGAGGTTTGATACTTAGCCTGCAAAAGTATTGAGTTTGTTACTTGAACTCGCAAAAAGTAATACAGGCTAGTTTCCTGCCCGTAAAGGAAACGTTAGTGGAAATCTCAAGCTGTTGGCTTGGGGACTGGACATAGACCGGTTGGGTCGAACCAGGATAAAATTCGACGTCTACACTTTTCTATCCCTACTCTCTCTATATTTTATGCTTTTTAAATTCTTGCAATTTAAATTAATCGCCTTATTATTTAAAGTTATTTTTACAAAAGCAATCTTATATTCACAAGTTTTATTATATTAATTAATTCCGTATTTTTTAATAAAACTTGTTTTTGAGAAAGAAACTTGCGTTTCCTCAAAAAGAATTTTTAAAGAGAGTCTGGAAAATTTTTATTCACCCTACAGTACTATTCACCCCCCTTTAGTACCGTAGCTAACCATTTTGGGACCGTCAGAAGTATGTGTTAGATCTTCTTGTAGAAACAAGGTTCCTAGGATGTAAGCCAACCAATGGACTCAAGTTTGAGGTTGTCCAAAGATCAAGACACACCATTGGAAGATAAGCAGAATTACAAAAAGTTGGTTGGCAAGTTGTTATACTTAACCATTACTCAGCCAGACATATCCTTTGATGTAAATTCTTTCATTCAATTCCTTGACAACCCAACAAATATACGTTTGCAAGCTGTGCATAGGATTATTGGGTATTTAAAGAAAGTTCAGCACAAGGATTGTATTACCCAGCCTGTTCAAAGTTATAACTTGGGCAAGCTGTGTTGATACGATAAAGTCTTCTGCATATATAGTTTTTTTTAGGAGATTCATTAATCACATAGCAGAGTAAAAAGCAGCAAACAGTAACAAGAAGCTCTAGTGGAGCAAAATATCGAGCCATTACACTAGCAACATGTGAGAAACACTGGTTCTTTTACATGCTTGATTTTGTGGTCTTTCACATATGAATCTAGTGCCTATATATTGCGATAATTTATCGGTAATATATGTAGCCCACAATCCTACATTCCATGAGTGTACAAAACACATAAAAGTGGTTTGTTACTTTATCCAAGAGAAGACACAAAATGTGTTATTCATTTACTGTCCATCTCTACTAAAGCGTAGTTGGTAGACTTATTGACAAAGCCGCTTCCAAGGTTCATTTACATAGAATTGCTATCCAAGCTAGGCTTAGCCACTGTGTATGCTCCAGCTTGAGGGGGGATATTAAGTTTAGTGCTTATGTATATAAATATAAAATAGAATATGGATCTATATGTAATTAGTTCATAAGTCAATTATGTTTTGTGTACACGTGTATCACACTACAATAGAAAGAGTGATATAGGTTAGCAATAAGTTTAGCTTTTCCTATTCTCTTAATTCAATTTATTCTTCTCCTTTTTCCTTTTCTCGTTTCTTACTTTTCCTAATTACTTTTGTTATTGTTTAACATTATTTTGATGGGGAAAAATGGGAGGAAAGAAAATCTTATAAGAAAGTCATCGAAGATGGGAGGATCCTTGCTTTAATGTCAGCCAAACACTAAAGGTCCAAAAAGAAAATTGAGAAGGGGAAATTTACACTTTAAAATATGTTGATTTTTTCTAAGACTTATCATATCTAAAAAGTGAAGGTTTATAAAAAAAAAGTAGAGAAAGTCATAAATATTTGCATGTATTAAAATTACAAAAAAAGTTCAAAGGAAAAAAAAAAAAAAAAACAGTGCTAATGCCATCTCTATCAAATGAGAAAAAAAAATAGTTTCTTACTCCAAACCATGCTCGAATTGGTAGAAAAGTTTAAATGGTGAAGGGGAAGAATGCATGGATTCCAAAGCATGTATTTGGATAAATGTATTGTAAAAATTTTCATTCAGCAACCATAATTTTCTTTCTTAATTTCAAAAATGAAATTCTTAATATTAATTCTAACATTTTAAATCTTTTTTTAATCTAATAGGGTTGGGAATCAATATAATCTATGTCTCATTTCAATCCATGTAACTGTTTGATTAATATAATCCACTAATTAGAGCATCCCTTCAAGACACCATATAAAATACATGTGATTATGAATTGTACGTGATAAATGCATCCATATCCCATATATTGCGATTCTCTCGGTGTAAAACAAAATTTATATCATAGCAGAAGCGATTCCTTTTACACTCAAATCCATGACAAGAACATATTACTCAGATGAGGGAAGAAATAATCAAACTGACTCAACTAGAAAGCATATGTAAAATCATACCCATGTCGTCCTCGCAATAGATTGAACTTTAGCCCTTGCTTCTTCACAAAGAGCCTCTACCCTCACGCACACGGATGACTGTAAAGTAAGCAAGTGTGCTAGCACGAGATGTAAATCAAAATTATGTCCTGCTTATTTATTTATTGGACTTAATTATTTAAAATGTATAATCAATGGTTGTGTCATTTTGGTGAAATGTTATATTGAACCATTGTGTTGTTTTAGTGAAAGCTACGTTGAACCATTATGCTTTTTCGGTGAAAGGTTATGTTGAACTATTGTGTTTGTTCATGAATAATTGTGTCTTTTAATAGTACCTAATGGAGGACTATATACAGAGTGTTGAGTCCCTAAACTAATACAGAAAAATACATTTATTCTTGACCATCGATTAAAGATCTCATAAGGAATTCTGGTACCGATTTATAAAGGGATTTCATCAATCCAATGGAAGTAGTGACTCCATTAACGATTCTGGAACTATGGTTGAAGGTATGTCTTTGGATCTGTATTCAATTTTCTAATATTTAGAATCGAAGCCTTGTTTTTTCATGCAAAATCTTGGTTGCTCTTATGAGATGATAACGAATTACGATGGTATATTTACCATATGTATATCGTGATTTTAAAATGAATTTGGAATAGCCACAACATCCTATATCATTTTTGGTAATCATGTAAAGATTATAAAGTCTAATAAATCTTTTGACATACTAATTGTCAATATAAAGTTTTATTATGATGTGTACTAGTGGTGGTTGGACATTAATTATTTTAACTGTAGCCATAGCAACTTAAAATATAAAAAAGGATTGATAATGAATTGAATAACCATAAAGTATATTGAGATCGCCTAAAGTCTTGTAGTTTTTAACTACATGAGTACAACACCATTTTTGTACGTATAAAATAACTACAGTATTAGTATATAAATTTTCTACGCCCACAGGTTTGAATTTGCATACATTAGCATGAAAGATAGTTCACTTTATACATGAGTTTTCTCGTATAGTAAATTCTATACATTTAGCAACCTCTACCCATAGGAAGGTTTTGAATTTACTATTGGAATTGACATTGGTTAATTCCATTTTATTGTTATTCATAACTTTGGTTCTTCATGATGGGGCTGCTCTTTTCCTATGAGAGAAGATACGACATCTATGAAATATGCTTAGGAAAAGTGGGAGCAGTGTAATTAGTTGAGTTTGATGCTTATTAAGTCTCACATAAGTAAGAGCATTAGAGGTTAATTTCTAATGTTTATAAGGTTAGAGACTATCTGAAGACGATTGAGGAGAAATATTATGAATTTTTTCAATAAGTGAGACATAATTTTTACTATGAGTGATCAAATCAAGAAGTGACTATTGAGCATATTGGCACTGATATGATGGTTGTTGATCCTTTGACTAAAGGGATTACTGGTTGAGTCATTGGATGAGAGTCATGTGCATAATAAAGAGCTCATGAGCATTGAAGTTTCTTGATTATAGATGAAACACAGTGTTACTTATTTATGGCCCACATGATTGATTATTAGCCTATGGACACAGCACTATAGGTGCACATCTAATTATATGTCATGTGTTAACTGTGGACTCTGAATAACTTATAACAAGTTTACTTATACAATATATGGTTGGTTATTCATTAAGGTTTAAGCTTTCGTAAGTTTTTAAACTTTCACTATTATTGAGCAATTATTTATTCAGTTTGGCAAAAAATAGTTATTATATGGTTTTATTCATTTCAAATAAAAAAAGTGGTCCAAGTGGGAGCATGTAAATCAAAATTATGTCCCACTTATTTATTTATTATACATAATTATTTAAAATGTATAATCAATGGTTGTGTCCTTTTGGTGAAAGATTACATTGAATCATTGTGTTGTTCCAGTGAAAGCTACGTTGAACCATTGTGTTCTTTTAGTGAAAGGTTACGTTGAACCATAGTGTTTGTTTATGAATAATTGTGTCTCTTAATAGTACCTGATTGAGAACTATACAAAGAGAGTTAAGTCTCTAAAACTGATATAGAAAAAAGCATGTATTCTTGACCATCAATGAAAGATCTCATAAGGAATTCTGATGTCGGTTTTATAGAG